>OX246756.1:165297719-175297719 GCA_945910035.1 Brachypalpus laphriformis | reverse complement strand
TACACAATTGTGTTCGTGAGAGATCTAACTGTCAATGGAAGCCCTAATCGAGGACGCAGGGAGACCCAACATATGTTCGGGACCTGAGAAAGTCTCCTCTGAGCCTTGTCTAGCAATCTGATCGGAGATCTCGTTCCCCAAGATCCCAGTGTGACCTGGGACCCAAACAAGAGACAGATAATTCAGCCTCCCGACTGAGTTCAAAGAGTTTTGGTTTCACAAACTGTTTTGGAAGTGGTTAAAGGGTTAAGCAAGGCCTTAAGCGCAGCCTTCTACTTCTTCTTCTTCCTTTTATCAGCAAGGTTATATTCCGAAAACAAGGGATCACAACCCTCCCACTTCACCGCATTTCTACTGATCCGCCTGTGGGGTTCGACTTAAGCGCAGCCTGATTGTCACTACAGACACAAATACTACGACCCTTCCACCTGTTTTTCATAACATAGTTCATGGCCATTAGAATTAGATAAGATTCCGCCTGGAAAATAGACGCGTATTTTCTAAACGAGAAAAGAAGTCTAATGTTGTCGTCTTTCATGAAGACACCAGCGCCAGACTCTTGACTGGTTTTGGAGCCGTCCGTGGAAATACGATTGCATTACATTCCTCGCTCAGACTTTGGCCGAAGCCAGTCCTAAACATGAGGATAGTCGACTCTGAATTTGTGTACCACATCAGCTGTGAAGTTTTGGTGCCATTGCATCAGATGGCATATCCATGAGACCGGAGTCCTAAGATAAGTGTCGCGCGAGTTCATCAAAATTCCAACGTGGAGTATACCAAAAACCACCCCGCTTAAGACGATGGATGGCTTTAATAGTGGAGTCCATGATATATACTCGTAGGTAAGTATCAAGAGGAGGTAAGTTTAGCAAAGAATCTAGAGCAGATTCAGGTGTACTCGGAAAAGCTCCCGTGCATCCGAGACAAGCCGTTCTTTGGAGTTTGGCGCAAAAGGCAGCCACTTATATAGACAACAAAAACAAAACAAATATTTGAGGCAACAGCTCTTAAAAGTGCCAGGGCCCAGCTTCTCGCAACCATTCATATTGTGTGCGTTATATTTTTTTACACGAATGGAAGGGACCTACAGTTTAATGCCGAATCCGAACGGCGATTTGAGAAGCTTTTTCTTGACAACAATACTCTCGGATATTTGTCAGACGCTCGCGAGAGGTGGGACCGTGAAAAAACTTTTTGGTATTTTCTAGGATTCGAACTTGGAACCTCATGCGTAGTGATTCGAGGCACTAACCACAACCACTTACGCCACGGCACCCACTTATATAGACGCATATGCCAGGAATGGTCTTATCATAGCCGTGTAGATCCAGAGAACCTTATTCAGCGATAAGCCCCATGTCTTGCCAAAAGCACCCTTACACTGCCAGAAAACTTTGGTTCATCAATTATGGAAATGATGATGGGAAAACGGTTACTGTTACTGGCGATCGATATCGTGCGATGTTACAAAAAGTTTGTTTGCCTAAAGTTGCTCGGCTTCGCCTTCGAAACATATGGTTTGAACAAGGCGGTGTCACATACCATATAGCCAGATTAACAATGGAAATTCTGAAACAGGTATGTCCAGGCAGAGTCATGTAGAAATTTGGGGATATATATTGTCTGCCGCACTCACCAGATTCAACCCCGACTTCTTTCCCTGGCGTAGATTGTTATTTGAGGTGGGACTAGGCCGCCTTATTACTGCGGCTACATTGGACCTATTGTGATTTTCTCTAATCAATGTGCCCGATTTGGTGATGGACTCTAGTATGTTTTTGAGTGACCTTGAATAGGTCTTTTGCTTCAAGGTAGAATTTACCTAAGTAACGATGACGTGTTCTGATTAGGCAATTACAGTGAGATAAGATGTCTTATGCTGATTCTTTGCCTTCGTTGAACATTCTGCAGATGTTGTCTTGTGCTATTCCTATAGCCATGAGATGTTTTTTCACTCGACAGTGGCCTGTAAGGAGACCGTGGCTATTCGAATTTGACTCCTAGATAATTGAAGGAGTTTTTTCGTTCTTTTGAGGGAACTATTTGGCAGAAATAACTTGGCTTGTCTGTTACCTTCAGTTTCCATCTAGTAATGATGTGTGTTTTCTTTTAGGCAATTTTTAATACAGCTTTTTGCCGTACTCACTGGTAATCCACAGGATAGTCTTGGCATCATGAAGTTTGATGCAGCGCCTGTGCTGGCTAGCAAGTCAGCCTCTGGGGTTTCTTGAAGGACCGAATGTACGCTATCAAACCAACCACACTGCAACAATTGAAAGACAATATATACAAGGCAATTGCAGATATTTCGGATGACATGCTGGAGAATGTGATGAAAAATGTGACTGAAAGGGCATGCGTTTGTGCCAGTGCTAGAGGTGGTCATTTAGCCGATATTATCTTTCATCATTAATGGCATTGAATATACAATAAACTTATAGCAAAACTCAACTTTATATTTATGTGTTTGTTTTCAAAAGGATTCCAATTTCAAATCGGCCGTAGCCCCAAAAATAGAAGGAGCACCCCAATTATACAATCTCTTCGTACTTCATGAGCTTATATTTTTTACTTTTAAATAATTTCAATTTTGAATACCTTCAATTGTATATACATTTCTTTTTTATTTGTTTTCGCATAAGCTCTGTGCCTTAATCCATAAAGTAGATATTTTGTTTTTTTACTTTAAAAAAACATTCTGTGATGATTTGTTTTTTTTTTTTTTCAATTTTTAATTTTTAAATGAACAATTTTGGATTAGTAAATGTGATATTCTTAAGTGCAAGGATGATATTTTTACCATATCATTATAATAATGTCTTTTGTGTCAAGTTTTTAGTATCTGTGTGTTGTTGAAAGTGTTCCTATGATATAAGTTTTTTTTTTTTTTTTAAGCAAAAATAAAAAGCTTGAAACAAAATTTCTTGAAAGGCACCTATCGATTTTTCTTTGTAGCATTATCTACCATCTAATTGTTGCTAGACGTTATACTAAGTATTCTTTTTTTTTTAAATATATTTTCATATACTATTATTTAGTAATTTATGAAAATTGTTTAACAATTTCTTTTTTAGATTTAGTTGTTTGGTTTTATAGGTCTATACCCACAGGCAAAAGTTGATAAGATTTTTTTTTTTCTTGTGATGATAATTAAGCGTTGGCATCTTTTGGGGTTTTTTTTTTTTTTTTGTTAAATTTATTAAAATTTAATTTTAATGTGTGAATGTAATAAAAAATAAATTTTCTAAAATTTTGATTCTAATAATAACTATGCCTAACATATAATTTGAACGGGGTGGGGTTTTTAGTGATAAACTTTAAGTTTGGCAAGAATTATATTAATTTTTGTTTTTATATATACTTATCAATATAAAAATCTACTTAAGTGCAAGTGAAGGCAATAAAATAAGGTATTTGTGTGATGTAATATATGACACACATTTTCTTTTTACACATTTGATTCCAATTTGGATTTGTACAAGCACAACATTTTGTAAATAAATTTTTAAGGAAAAATAAGAAGAACTAAATAAATTGTGTAAAGGAATATTGCTTTTACATCTGTAAAGCTAAATACATCCAGAAGGTAGTAAGGGTCCAAAATTGACTGAGATGCTAAAGATAATTGGCTTATCATATAGTATGTTAAGCATTTAAGCTTTACATATGGCTACAAGGTCATTTAAAATTAATTTACGTGTTAAATTAAGAGATTTGGTTGTAATAAGAATTGAAAAAGAGAAATCCTTTTGTTTTGTTTTATAACTTGCGCACACTCAAGGGGTTATAAAAATGTTTTTTACACATTGCGGGCACTGGAAAGGATAGATAGAGACAGAGACAGAGACAGAGAGAGAGAGAGAGAGAGAGAGAGAGAGAGAGGGGGGAGAATTGGTGTAGTGGTTTTTAAACACAGATATCATATAAGGTTTCAGAAAATTCCTGGGTTAGTGTCCAGATGGCTGGGGAGATTTGTTTTGATATTTTATCTTTGCTTCTGATTCACAGTATTTTATTCCCGACCGCCTGGAGTCATAGGCATATCAATCATCCAACAGAGCCAACCATTTTTCCAGCTACACAACTAACCTACTGCCAGTGTTATGCTTTCGCAATAGTATTGACATAAAATTTCGCAATTGATCGGACTGACTTTATATGTTTCATGAGAAATAAATAAATACTTGATGATATCAAGATGTGAACCATAAGCCACCATCGTGATTGAGGAAGTTGTATCGTAAAATGCAGTTGTTATAAGAAAAGGTAAGGATACAAAATAAAATCAAACAAATGCTCTTTAGAGTATTCAGAAATGAACGACCTAACACGGCTATAAATCCACATTGTCCATGAAGCTTAGTAACAAATAATCCTGTCAAGGAAAATGCACATAATGCCAACGTTTTAAAGAATCAGAAAGTTTTATCGAAAACATGGTAAAGCCTGCTTTAAAAATATTGAACGTTCTTTTTAAAACATCAAGCAAGTCAATAAGCATGTCGTCAGTTTAAAATGAAAGTGTGTTAAGTACAAAAAGACAACATTTTCAGGAGAGCAAAAAAACCACGCTAAATCGTTTATATTTATTTAAAGAGAACTGAAAATTCTGTTGGTCTGTTAGTACTTAGAATATGATTTCATATCCTGAGATAATAATTATGCTTTTTGGATTTAGTAATATTACGCGTTCCTGGATGTAGGATATTTTTTGTAACCGGTTGTCAAAAGCGGTGTTGGAGTTATCGTTTCATCTTCTTCTTCCTTTTATCAGCGAGGCCATGATCCGAAAACAAGGGACCATAACCCTCGCTTTTTACCGCACTTCCACTGATCCGCCTGTGAGGCTCGCCCTTTGGAGTTACCGTTTCATCATTATATGATATACTCTTTGCAGTACTACAAGCCTCAGTACTTGGTCCCGTTTTTTTATATCTTTATGACCAATATACCACCTTTTTAGCCATGTTTGCTGACGACACAGCTCTGTTTTCACTGATCTTTTTGACACAGGATACTTTAATTTCCCCACAAAATTTACTGAATTTGCTTCAAACTGCAGAGAACTCTCAAGCTATTTGGTTTACTATGATGCTACAGTCAAACTCGACTAACAGTGAGTGGTTTGAAAACTACAAATACTTAGGAGTAACTCTAGACAAGAAGTTTACTTTTGAAAAACATTTATCAAACACAGTTCACAAAGTGGTAGGTAGGTACGTAGGTAGAAGTGGTTGTGTCAGCAAACCATGCCGAAACTTAATTAGCACAGAAGCGCTGTTTCATTACCACAACTCAAGTGACCTATCGGATGTAAAAAGGATGTTAACTTCTAGGGAAAGGGGGAAAAAAAAAGGGTAAGGATTATTCAAATCCACCCCGTTACATTGAGGGATTGTGAAGATATTATATCCTTTTATAAGCTGGAGATCAAAGATTAGTATGCATAATAAGATTCTTACTCTTCTTCTTCTTCTGCTTCCTTTTATCAGCGAGGCCATGATCCGAAAACAAGGGACCATAACCCTCGCTTTTTACCGCACTTCCACTGATCCGCCTGTGAGGCTCGCCCTTTGGAGTTACCGTTTCATCATTATATGATATACTCTTTGCAGTACCACAAGCCTCAGTACTTGGTCCCGTTTTTTTATATCTTTATGACCAATATACCACCTTTTTAGCCATGTTTGCTGACGACACAGCTCTGTTTTCACTGATCTTTTTGGCACAGGATACTTTAATTTCCCCACAAAATTTACTGAATTTGCTTCAAACTGCAGAGAACTCTCAAGCTATTTGGTTTACTATGATGTTACAGTCAAACTCGACTAACAGTGAGTGGTTTGAAAACTACAAATACTTAGGAGTAACTCTAGATAAGAAGTTTACTTTTGAAAAACATTTATAAAAAACAGTTCACAAAGTGGTAGGTAGGTACGTAGGTAGAAGTGGTTGTGTCAGCAAACCATGCCGAAACTTAATTAGCACAGAAGCGCTGTTTCATTACCACAACTCAAGTGACCTATCGGATGTAAAAAGGATGTTAACTTCTAGGGAAAGGGGGAAAAAAAAGGGTAAGGATTATTCAAATCCACCCCGTTACATTGAGGGATTGTGAAGATATTATATCCTTTTATAAGCTGGAGATCAAAGATTAGTATGCATATTAAGATTCTTACTCTTCTTCTTCTTCTGCTTCCTTTTATCAGCGAGGTTATGATCCGAAAACAAGGGATCATAACCCTCCCACTTCACCGCATTTCTACTGATCCGCCTGTGGAGTTCGCCTAAGATTCTATAAGATTCTTATTCGCATATTCAAAACAATCTTTCAATCTGTTTTGACTTATGGTGCATCCGTGGGCGTTGATTGTGCCAAAACATACATAAAGTAGCTCTAAACTAGCCAGAACAAGGTACTTAAATTAATGTTAAATCTACGTTGGTATTATTCACGTTGATAAAGCAAACGTAAATTTCGTTTGGTACCTCTTATTCAGAAAATTAGCTTATTCGTAACGTTTTAGATTAAAGCTTGGGCTTGAGTGCAGTTAAGCTGTAAGAGTCATAATAAGGGTTTTCACTTGTAGTGCTTCCCTTAAATTTAGTTTTTAAATTGTTTGTAGTTTTTCATTATGTAAGGGATCTATGAATCAACTCAGATGTAAAGAATTATGCTCTATATCTTTAAAATAAGCTTTGTCATATTGAACCGAATTGAGTTTGATTAAACTACAAATAAATAAATAAATATGATGATGATGTGGTTGGAGGAAGGCAGGCCTATGAACGCCTGGATCAGACAAATGCGACGACATCGGCATTTCATTGGCCTCAGTAACCGAGTGATCCAAAATCGGCAGACCTGCCGATATTTTCTGAGGTCAAATAGGCGAACCCCACAGGCGGATCAGTAGAAATGCGGTGAAGTGGGAGGGTTATGATCCCTTGTTTTCGGATCATAACCTCGCTGATAAAAGAAAGAAGAAGAAGATGATGTGGTTGGAGTAAGCGTATTTTCTTACAGATTTTTGGTAATTTAAGATAGGTAAACGCAAAACTCAGAATCTATTTGCAAAACGAACACAAATGCATACAAATAGCACGCCCATTTGTGAGGGTTTGGTTTAAAGTATTTATTTTGTGCTTCTTGTAACTGGTTGCGGGGATAATCAAACTCAAGTTTAACATTTTTTATATACCCAACTGCAGGTTTTCGAGAAATCTCCTTAAATTTCTTCAGCGTATCTAGATACTTTTATTGAAACTTAGAGTTTCAGTTTCATACTAAGACCTTACTAATAAGCTTGCAAGTCTGGTTCAGCCTAGTCTAATTATATGACTCAACAGGTTCAAAATAGCCAATAATTGAGAAAATTTCAAACTCCTACGTTTTGGGGGTTTTTGCTACATTTTACTAGGAGAGTGGTGGGATTTTGATGAAATTGTCCACCATGGTAGGTGGTCGATGGTCCAGCTTGACGACAAAGATAGGTCTCCGACAGTTTTGCTCACTTGCTTTGGAGCCCACCAGTAAGTCCTCAATCTTCGAAATTGAAAAATTTTGTAGTGCGAATGCAGCAAATTGAGTAGCTATCTCCTGCCTGCCTCGTATTACTATATCCCTTCATTTAGTAGTAATTCACTTCATAAGTATTTTCTATCCTGATTTTAACATCAACTGACAATTTTCTAGGCACATCTGCTTAACTTTTAAGCTCTGATTTCAGCTTGACTATCAATTTAGAATACTTTACTTTGAAAGGTACTGCATTCACCCTGGACTTTCTGTGTATGAATCATTGATATTCAGTGATTTATAGAAAACTCCGAAGCCGATTCCTACCTCATTTCAAATTTGTCTGTGTTCAGTTTGATATCCTGTTCGTAGGTGCTGGATTGTGTAATCTTGTCTTCCGGGAATAAGAATGTAATGGTTTCTATCTCTCTGTGTCTATGAGCTTCAGTTCTAATCAAGATGTTCGGTTGATAGGTGTGTGCTGAACGATGCGGACTAAATGTGCTAATTTAGGTTCATTCATTCACAACAATTCATCTCGATATACGACTAAGCACATTTTATTTTATTGTTCGTTATCTCATTATCTTTGGAATTGTTCCAAAAAGTGATATAAGACAAGAAATGTGCTTAGTACACTTTCATTTTAGGCTGACGATGTCCTCCTTAGTAGGACGATAAGTAGAACTTTCCTACGACAAAGCCAACATGCCTTTAAAAGGAATTTCATTCAGCTCATCGCAGAATTTATGAATAAGAACTCGTATATCGTAGGCCACTTCTGCGTAAGTTTTCCTCCTACGCTACCTCAGAGAAAGGTAAATCGATATATTGAGTAGAAAAAAAAAAAAAGAAAGTAGGGAGCCAAATCAATCTTTTCGCATTATTCATATGTTAGTCTATAGCCACCTCTTCCAACTTAGGATTTAAAGCTTATTTGTTGAAGGTTTACGTTTAAATGGTTAAAGGGAATTATGTATCTGTGTTATTTTTGCTCGTTGTTTTGAGATTCATATCTTGAGTAGAAGGGTTGTATATACTTTAATTAAATAAAAGCATTCAATTTGTTAGACTATCGGACGGACGATATAATTGTGGGTCCTGGTGTTTATCCTGTTCTTAGAAATGTTCATCTTCTTTTTCCTTTTATCAGCGAGGTAGTGATCCGAAAATAAGGGATCACAACCGCATTTCTACTGATCCGCCTGTGGGGTTCGCCTGGGTTCCTAGAAATGCTCATAAATATACAAAGCATTATTTTTAAAATAAATAGATTTATTTTAAAATGACGGATATACAGTTTCAGGGTTCTTATCAATATAATTGAACAAGAAGCATTTCAAAAACGTTTTTCAAGTACTGCACAAGAAAGGAGATCCCCTCATCATCAGGCATCAGTCTCCTTAACATTGCATAGAAGGTATTTCCTGATTAGCCCCTGTCGGTGCGGTTTCAGGTCAGGAAAGTCCACTATCGATCAAATCTTCACACTTCGGTCTAACCCCGAGAAAACCTAAGAAGTTCAAATCGATTCTCACCATCTCTTTACCGATTTCATGGTCACCTATGACATCATCTACAGAGAGGAGCTGTATAGGGCCATGTCTAGTATTGACATCAAACTCGCTCGCTTCTCCATTAAGGTCGGTAAGGACCTCACAGAGACCTATGATGTCAAAAATATTTTAGACAAGGTGACGCGCTGTCGTGTACTTGAACGGATAGCGCGAAACTAACAAGCCAACTTGGGAGGCATAACATATTAAAAGCGTGTTCAACTGCTTGCTTACGCCGACAACATTGACATAATTAGAAGAAATCAGCGGGTTGTTACAAGTACGTTTGCAAGCATTGAAGCAGAAGTGGCCAATATGGTTTCAGTGGTAAACGAGGACAAAACCGAGTAAATGCTGTTAACAAGAAGTAATCGACGAATTGGACAGAACGTCACAGTGGGCAGTTACAACTTCGACGTAGTAAGGGACTTTGTCTACCTTGGCTCTGCTATTAATTCTGACAACGATATCAGCGCAGAAATTAAGCGAAGAAGAACTCTTGTCAATCGCTGTTATTCGGGTTAGTAAGGCCTATCTCGAACAACTAAGGAGACTCTGTATAAGAGCCTGATCATCCCAGTGCTGCTTTCAGGCGCTGAAACATGGACTTTATTGAAAGCGGTTGCAGATATTCTTAGTCACTTCGAGAGAAAAACTCCTCGTAAGATATTCGGTGCCCTTTGCGTTGACCGGTTTTGAAGAAGAAGATTCAACGACGAATTATATGAGCTGTAAAGCGACATCGACCTAGTCAAAAATCTGCGTATTGGACGTTTGGGATTTCTAAGACATGTAAAGCGAATGGATACCAACGCTCTGACCCACAAAGTTTTTGAACATGATTGAGGAGAACATGGCGCAGAGCAGTCGAGAAGGAGGCACGACAATTAGGGAAAGGTTGGGGAGAATTTAGACACATTGCCAGAAACCGTACACGATGACGCGTAGGCGTAGTAGAGGCCCTAGGACCCACAAAGGGACACAGGACATAAGTAAGTAAGTAAGAGGGATGACGCAGTAGAGGGTCACCTCACCGTAGGTGGCGCACACAAGTTCAACGGGACTTCAACCAACTTGGGATGGGCAACTGGAATCAATTAGTTAAAGACTGAGTTGAATGAAGAGGCTTGTTGGTTGAGGCCCAAGTTCACCCAGAACTGTAGCGCCACCTAAATAAGTAAGTATACTTGAGCGTCTGTATAAGAATTTTGTGCGAACATTTTAATTGTACAAGCGGCTTGATGATTGTTTGGCTTTCGATTGTGCTTGCTAGCACCAACAAGTACAACTCTTCGAAAAGTACTGCGGAGAAAAGAAAAGCTAAAAAGAATAATATAAGCAGCTGATACAAGAAGCATAGCATGAACTGCTAAATGAGGTCATCAGCGCAAAAGTGGTGTTGGTTGCTGTTCTGATGTTACATACATTCCTTACATTACCAACTATCAATACAAAAGTGGTTTAAGCCACCTTTTGGTATTCAAAAGCAGATGAAGCTTAAAAAATCGTTTCAAATTTCAAATCCCCATTATCTCCTAATTAAATAGTTTGGGGTTACACCACTTTTGTGCTGATAGCCTCAAATGAAGAGTGAATGGATACCAACTCTCCGGCCCGCAAAGTCTTCGAATTTAACCTAGAGAGACGACGCAGTAGAAAGCCCCCTCACAGTAGGTGGCGGACAGAAGCTAAATGAGACTTCAACCAACTTTGAGTGCGCAACTGGAGGCAATTAGCTAACGACCTAGCTAAATGCAGAGGCTTGTCCCAGGCTCACCCCGAATTATAGCGCCGCTTAAGTAAGTAAGTAAGTAGTGCAATGCTTATTTTTTTACTACGTTTTTAAAACTGTCTGAGAAATCAACGAAGTAACGGTGGGAGGGAAATCTGAATATGGACAAGCTTTACATTAAATCCTAAATTTAATAGCATAATTGACAATTTAATGAAGGAAAAGCTTAAAAGTGTATATCACACATAACACAAACTTGAACTGGACGGGCAAACACAGGTGGAAATATTCTTTCAGAGTATATTACAATTTTTCTTTTATTTTTTGTATTCTATTTCATGTAGGTATAGCGATTGTCATTATTGTAAATATTATATCGAGTAAATATATTACATTTTGATGCAAGAAAAATTGAGTAATACAACATGCAAATTAGAGTAAAAAAATGTTACGCAAAAATTTACAACATCAAATATAAACATTTAGTTCTCTTTCTTAAAGGCAATATGTAATTTTGAAAATAGTTTATATCATGTAAATATTAATACTTAAATATGTTGCTTAATGGTTCCTTTTTTTTTCTTTTGTTTTGTATTAATTTATATTTTTATAAAAAGCACTTATGTTTCAATATTTTGTTTCTTTGTTTAATCATTAAAAGAATGAGTTTGAATAAATTTATACGCGTTATTGGTCTTAAAAAAAAAGAAAACAGTTTTGCTATACAGAAATGTAATAACAAATAAAACTACATAAAAATTTGTGTGTTTAGTTGTGTTTTCCTTTCTACTCAAATCGTACAAATCGTAACTCTAAATTAAGAGAATATTTTGGTATACAGAATAGAAAAACATTTTGCAAAAAAATATTTATACCCCTGTGATGAATTTCATTCGAATATGAATTCGTAACGTTTTCGAATTTTCGGTGTGATGATTTCGGCATTTCTTTATTTCGAATGGATCGAGGATGTGCTGAAAAAACGATTGGAATTGTAAAATGCAAACACGTTTTCATTTCGGTGATTTGTTTGTTGACGAAATTCTTCTTGTTCTTCCCACTTCGGCAAGGCTACGACCAGAAAACAAGGGATCATAACCCACCCACTTCACCGTATTTCTACTGATCCACATGTGGGGCTCGCCTGTTTGTTGACGAAATTGAATCCACAAAATAGAAAATGCAGGTTTTACACGGAAATTAGTAATTTTTCTCAAGATATTTAGTGGAAAACACACCAATGCTCTGCAGTTTGCCATACTACAAGGCGATACGTAAAAGCTCAAAATAGAGCGGTGGCTATAAATTATCTGTGGAAAAGTTTAGAAACCGAACTAAATGGGTTGGGACCACCAAGTAAAGATATGACTGTTTGGAAAGAAATATGTTTAATCATTTTGTGGTAATTAATTCAGACATAATTAATATTTTCTAACAAGGTTTGATCCGGTTACAAAGTATAATACTTCTAAAGAAAACGATAATCATATTACATAAGTAGACTGAAAAAAACGTGTATCTACATCAGTATAATCATCAGTACATACATACACATAATAAAACTATACATTTTGTCTGTTTGCCTGTTTATTTGAACGCGCATCGCGTTATAACTACTAACCCAATTTGCATGGATTTTTCAGAAAAACATCGGACTTGACAAGGAGAAGGACTTCAGGACACATGCGAAAAAAATTAGAAAAAGAGTTGAATTTTACGTCACTAAAAGACAATTAATCATCTCTAACTCAAACTAATTTCTACAACAAAACTAATGACTTGCCAATTTTTCTAAACTCGACCCAAATACCTTTTGTAAACGAGGCCAAATACCTAGGAATGACACTCGACGCAAGGCTGAAATGGAATTCGCACGTGAAAATGAAGCGCAAAGAACTCGAGATCAAATATAGAGAAATGGACTGGTAACCCCCCAAACCATTCCCAGCTCAGTACTGAGCACAAACTGCTTTTATACAAGCAAGTGCTAAAGCCAGTGTGGACCTACGGGGGGTTGGGGTTGTACCAAGTTGTACCAAGAATACAAATGCAAATATTTTACAAGCTTTTCAAAATAACGTGCTAAGAGAAATTGTCCAAGCACCGTGGTATAGTAGAAACGATGATATCCACAGGGATCACGGAATGCCGACAATCGAAGCTGAAACTAGAAGCTTCGCGAGAAAGCATAAAAACGGACTAATCGGACATGTCAACAATACAGTCCTACAAATTTTGGATGAGAGCAATTTATTGCGCCGACTACAAAGGACGAAACCTTCCGACTTAGCGAGATAATGATTAACCGCGTCTAGATTGCAGAATATGCAGGATTCTTCAGTGGGAAGTAACCTGCCAAACGTTTTTATTTCGTGATAGAAAAATTGCTTGATAAGTTTATACTTAGTTGCGATATCTAACAAATTTATATCGAAGGGTGATGTTTTTTTAGTCAGTAAGAATCTGACACTACTATGAGTACGCGCTTGCAATTCTCATAGTTTCTATGGAAGATTTTTCACCTACCCTCGGGAAAAAAAAAAAAAAAAAATCTCTAACTCAATAGTGGCTTATCGGATTGAAAAACAAAAAATAGGAAGATTTAGTAAATTTTCTCCTGATTGATTGAGGATACAAAACATCCTCCTGCGTTGTCCTGAAGCTGAGCAATGTTCAAAGCAATTATTCAATTTTCGCCCACAATTTTCCTTCAGTAGAGACCAACGTCAGCAGTCATGCAGTAGTGGGCAGCGCTGCAATAGCGTATGTGTGAGTATGTGTGCGCTCTAACATGATCGTGTTTTCTTATTCTATGGTTTCCTTTTCTATTAGGTTCGTGTGTGCTCTGGTGGGAATTCCCACTGGTTTACACATTTTCAGTATCTACTATATGCATGCAGTTGGCAATTATATTTCATTAATGCCTGGTTCCCACTCGGCATGTTTTAATAATTGAGTAATTCTTAGCAATATGGGTATCTGTGGTAGTGATGGGCCCAATCGAATAATTTAAAGAATCGAGACATTAGTACTCGATTGATCCGTATAATCGAATGATCATTCGAGATATGAGTGCCGAACCGCATCTCCAACGAACAACTTTATACGAGAACGGTCCAAGAACCTACAAGCATTACTATAGGTTAGGTTAGGTAGATGGATGCCTTGTGACAAGGAGTCACTGCTCACTCAGACCAACAGTACGGGTCCATTGTGCCCAATCATTTAACCCTGGAAACGCTGTTAAGAAAATCCGCCGTTAGAACCACCCAGAAAGTGATATGAATCTCAGGAGGTCCGCAAGCTCAACACTACCCAAGTCCTCCAGCTCCGAGAAGAAGTAACTACCAAGAGTCCTCATTCTTCTGACGGATAGGGCAAGACAGTCACACAACAGGTGACGAACAGATTTAATTTCTTTTTCGTCCCTGCAGCTTCTGCAATAGTCATTATGCAGCACACAGAGTCGTTCCGCGTGAACGCCAATGGCATAATGTCCGGTAATTATGACCCGTGAGTTATAACGACTAAGTTTTACCAGAGAGGTTGATCTCTTCTTGCTGTAGGCCGGCCATAGCGCCCTGGCCGTAGCGCATGTTTCCAGATGAACCCAGCGTCTATTTGCTCGACCGGTGGCTTCATCCTCTAGTTTTTTCCTCAAGGAGCTGATCGGGATTGCTACAGAGGGGAGGGCCCGCGATAAGTGGAGCGCCGACTCTTTCCTAGCAAGCTCGTCAGCCCTTTCGTTACCTTCGATATCCATATGCCCTGGTACCCAGCAGAGGGTCACCGCGTTGGCTCTGGATATCTCGTTTAAGAGTGATTTACAGCTTCTCATGAGCCTCGACCTAACTACGACAGAGTCCAGAGCCTTAACGGCTGCCTGGCTGTCTATATAGACAGTGATCGTTTTGCCAACGATATAAGCATTACTATACGAAGGAGAAAGTGGCAGTGGATTGGACACATCCTACATCGCGAAGACAACTCCATTGCGAAATACGCCATGCAGTGGAATCCGCTCACCAAGGCAGGCAGAATATCGGGGCGCCCTAGGCAAACGTGGCGCAGAACAGTTGAGGAGGAATCGAGCTCTTTAGGAATGAGTGGGAGGCAGCTCAAACGCGTTGCAGAATTCCGAACAAGATGGCGCACAGGCGTGGTTGACGCCCCATGCCCCCTGAGGGGTTAAAAGATCTAAGTAAGTACGTAAGTATACACAAATATGTGTCTCATATCCCACCTATCATATTTCATCACTCATGTCTCAGTTCTCGGTTCTCGAATGATCATTCGAGTATGAGTGCTATATGCATATGAGAACATCTTCAAGTGGTTAAATACATACAAAAAGACCTCGATTCCACTCATATTACGATTCGAGATATGAGATGCATATCCGAGTAAAATAGTACTCGATCCATTTTAAAGGCGGGTAGAACAGAAATATAGCAGAATCGAGTACATATGCAAGAGAAAACCGGTTGTTGATTCTATTTCTCTTAACTTTCGTTCTTGGTTCTCGCCGCTTCGTAGGAAGTAAGCATACATAAGGCGTTTTTCTTTTTTCGTTCAGAGCGGAGCTCTGAATAGAGCTCGTGCAGATCGAGCGTGTTCTGAACGTGCTCTGAACCGAGCTTGCTCAGAGCGCTCTGATTTGTTTATGAAACAGACTTGAGCACTCTGATGTCATTTGTTTAGCAATTATAGGTGGAGCTCTCAAAATATGAATAGAATATCTATTGATAGTTATCCTTTATGCTATATTTACTTTCTGCACCAAGCAATATGGCTCTACTGCAAGCATTTCAAAACAAAATACTAAGAGCAATCGTGAATGCTCCTTGGTATATAAGGAATAGTGATATTCACAGAGATCTAGGAATTGCTACCGTGAGGGACGAAGTAACAAACTTTGCTCGCAAACCCGTCTTCATGTTCACTGTAATAATGAAATAATCCGTACTATGGACGTGACAAACCTTGAGCGCCGACTACAAAGAACAAGACCTTTCGACCTAGCGCCGTAAGGAAAAACCGCATGTAATGACGGTATTAGTAGGTGCCTTCACTGGAAAGATATCTACCTAACGCGATTAACACTACAGAAGCGTAAACTACTTGTTAAGGCAACCTAGTCGTAGTCATCACAAAAATGAAAAAATTAGAGGGACGAATTTCCTACTACTATGAGTATGCGCAGCCGGTTCTCCTAGTGCCTTTCTGAGGGGTGAGGTTTAGCCCGTACGCATATACTGGCTAGCACTGATGGCATTGTCAGATATATGAATCGGGCATAACCAATGGTACGGACCGTCGGTATCTTTTGAAGATTTCTGCACCTCCAGGCGCAAAAAAAAAAAAATGTGTTTTCACAATAATAACAAAAGAATTCCGTTTGACAGCATTTGTAAGGTTTTTGTTTAAATTTTATCGAATTACTAAATTCGACCGAAATTCATCACACCCATTTTAATTCCGATCGTTCTCGAATTCGGTTCTCGATTTTGATTTCGTACGAAATTCATCACAGGGGTGTTAATTATTTTCTCTTCTCATAAGAATACACCGTTATTTTTCCAATTTAAAATAATGTAGTATACAAATTTTTGATTGAATTTTGTCTTATCTACAGGAAAGAAGAAGAAAAGAAAAAGTAATACACTATTTTGATATGTATTTTCAATCCGCAATGGATGCATAAGTTCTTTTTTGGAAAATCTCGAACAAATCTTTATTTTTGTTTTTGTGTTGAAAGAAACAGGCCAATCTAATTCATGTCGTTCCTTGAAATCGTGTAAGTAAAGCAAAGACAGGAGAATAAACTTAATTTCTTGTGGCTTATAACTTTCGTGTTTTTTTGTTTAAACATAATTACTTATTGTTTTTCTCACACGCAGATTTTTCTTGGTAGTTTTTCTTATTTATTAAATCTATTATTTTGTATGTTTTTTTTTGTTTTTTTCTTTGCAGATCATTGTGTATTTATTTATTTTTCTCACTAAGCTGGCAATACTGAAACAAAATGAATTGCTTACTTTGTTTTCTTTTATTCGAACTACAAGGATTTTGAGTGCGTATAGTGTTCTATTCTTAAAAGTAAATCGTTGTATATCGAGAATTAATTCTTAAGCATTTGATTTTAAAATAAACATTTTGAAATGAAAATGTTTAAAACATCATTGCCAACAAAAGTTGACTTTATAATACAAATTTTTTTTTTAATCTTTTTCTTTATTCTTAAGAATATTTTACATAGCAATATAATTTAAAAAAAAATTGCCAAATCTAGAGTGCCTACCATTTTGTTGTTTGTCAATTTTTTGTTATACAAATAGTACAAGAAGTTTATGATTGAGTTTAATGTTAATTTTACCATAATTTCATTTTTTTTGTAATATTATAAAAGGCAGTCAATAATTTGTTTTTTTGTTATTTTTATGTAAAACATTCTACAGAAATGATTTATGTTTTTTTTTTTTTTTTGCTCTAATACAATTTTCTATTTTTGCATTTAATTTAAATTTATCACTTAAGTGTTTCCCTCTGTTTTTTAATTATATATTCATTTTTAATTTATAACTAATTTAATTCACAGTTTTGACGATTTCTTTTCAAGTATTGGTTCTATAATAAATAATTTCAAAAATAAACAAATAAATAATATCAACAGAAAAATAATAAAATTTTTACTAAGAATCACAAAAGTTTTTTTTTTTTTTATAAATATCTATTGTTGTTAGCTTTAAGTTTGTTTTTATTTTCAGTGATAGATTATCCTAGACTAGCGATTTAATTTTTTGTTTGTTTAATCCGTTTGTAGCGTTCGTGTAAATATTTAAAGTAGTTTCTAGGAGAATCCCTTATAGTGAACAAAGAAAAATATTAAAAAAATTGCATAAGCTGTTGGAAATGTTATTCTTGCAATGACATCAATAGTTTTAGCGACACGTATCGGATGTGGTGGTTCCTTTTTCCGGACTTGAACAAAGCAGGTCTGTAAAGAAATGGAATTATTATTTTTGAATTTGAGTTGAATTAGCTTAGGTTGAATAAATGTGAAAATATATGTAACAGAAAGAAGTATGCACGTACAATATGCTAACAACTACAAATAGAGGGTGGATATAACGCCCGCTGGAATCAATAAAAGCGTTAAGTGATAGCAAACCATACAAACAAGATAAAACTAATAACAGTTAGCTAAATATTAAACTGGCTGGGGTGGGTTCTGGGTTGAGCTTTCGTAGAATACTGTGCTACTAGTGCTGTAGCTAACCTTATGTATTCGTTATTTAGTAGCGGGTACTCCATGAAATCCGAAGTAACGTTTCGCTACTCTCCAATAAATATCGTTACTCACATGCCATCGTTAGGTGAGGTTAAGCTTACACCAACACGTCTATACCACCTTGATCAAAAAGTTCCCGGAATAAAAACCGTGTGGCGCTCCCATCGTTCCGATTTGTGTTCTGTTTTCTTTGTTAAGTTGGTACATCTGTTGTTGATATTTCCTCTAAATCTTAGCATCATAGCTTGACATTTGCAAAAGTTACGTAGCCAAGAGTACATCTATCTCTGTGTGTGTTGGCGATTTTTTAGAAATGGATTTAAATTTGCAACAACGAACTTGTATTAAATTTTGCGTAAAAAACGGATTTAATGGTGCGCGAACGTTGGAAATGATGGAAAAGTGTTTCGGCAACGATTCTCTAAAGAAAACGGTCGTTTACCAGTGGCACGAGCGGTTCAAAAGTGGTCGTGAGTCAATCGAAGATGATGAACGCAGTGGCAGACGTTTTCAGTCAAAAAAGAAGGCAATGCTCACGGTTTTCATGGATTACAACGGTGTAGTGCATCATGAATTTTTGCCAAAAGGCCAGACAGTAAACAAAAAGTATTATTTGGGCGTTATGAGACGTTTGCGTGAAGCAATTCACCGAAAGAGACCAGAATTGTGGGCAGAAAACTCGTGGATTTTGCACCATGATAACGCACCGTCGCACAGTGCCATCATTATTCATAATTTTTTGACGAGAAATGCAACAAATACCATCCAACAGCCACCGAATTCACCTGATTTGGCTCCCTGTGACTTCTTTCTGTTCAATCGAGTTAAAAAACCATTACGGGGAACGCGTTTTAGCAGCCGAGAGGAAGTAATGGAAAAATCGCAGGAAGCACTGATGGACATACCGAAAACCGAATATAAAAAATGTTTCGAAGATTGGATCAAGCGCTGGCATAAGTGTAGTGCAGTCGATGGGGATTGCTTTGAAAGGGGCAATATAGATTTAGATGAATGAACTTGTATTTTTAGTTTTCTGAATAATTTCCGGGAACTTTTTGATCAAGGTGGTATACGTAGTGATGTAGCCTACCAAATTCTCCCACAATACGGCCAATGTTCCGATTCGGAGTTTAATTCCATGTCCGTAGGCAGTTAATCCACTACTGTTTCATTTATAGAAGTCCAATTATTGACAGCAATTCAACTTATAATGAGTTTGATGCGCTGTCAGATTCCATCCTAAGAATTGTATCCCTGTACCCACATTCTGAAATCGTCATTGCGGGCGATTTCAATGTCCACAATTCTAATTGGCTTCGCCACTCTGGACAGACAACACCCGAAGGAAGGTATGTTGAGATTTTTTCTGAGGTAAATAACCTAACTCAGCTTGTGAATGAGCCAACTCGTGTTCCGGACATACCGCCAACACTCTGGACTTGTTCCTTAGTTCCGATCCTAATAAATACACGGTAAATGTATTATCGCCTCTAGGCTCGTCAGACCACTGTGTCATATCGACCAATTTCTCGTACTCCAACCACAAAACTAAAGAACAAACTCCAAAAAGAACAGTTTGGCTATACGGGAAAACCAATTGGAATGAATTAAGTAAGTTCTTTAGGAATTTTAACTGGTCGCTATGCTTCCTCGATAGCGATGTGGACGCCGCGGCTGATATGATTACTAATGCAATTCTCCTAGGTATGAGAACTTACATCCCTCACAGGATAAAAGCTATTAGACCCAAGGAAAACGCGTGGTATGACTCGAGCTGTAAAGAAGCTATTAGGTCAAAGGAATTAGGTTTTCGGTCTTACAAGGCCAACCCAACTGAGGAAAACCGAAAAAAGTTTAAACGAGACAGAAACGACTGCAATGCCCTCATTAACCGAGTTAAATTCTCCCACGACCAAAAGTTGAGGCTAAAAATACTACATTGTTCCAAGGGTAGTAAAAACTTCTGGTTGTTCATAAAAAACATTAAGAATTCGGCCTCGTCATCTATACCGACGCTCATTCATAACGACGTACCAACTGTCAGCTCCTTAGACAAAGCTAATCTGTTCGCTGTTCACTTTGCAGCAAACTCTACACTGCCAGATAGTGCTTTGTCTCCTCCTGTACTTGAGGTCGTAGAATTTTCCATGGGACAAGTCCACTTTCGCACTCGTACAGTTGCAGGAGTACTCAAAGGTTTTAACATGCACAAATCCGCTGGTCCAGATGGTATACCCCCTATTGTTCTGAAGAGGTGTTCTTCTTCGCTGGCAAAACCACTGCGCAAGCTTTTCCACCGATCCTACTCTTCAAGTCTCTTTCCGAGTAAGTGGAAAACAGCATTTATCCCGTACCTAAAAAAGCCGATTCTTCTTCTCTCTCCAACTACCGAGCGATTGCACTTACGTCCCTTCTTTCAAGGGTCATGGAAACGCTGATAAACCGTCAGCTAATGAAATATCTTGAATCACGAAAGCTCCTCAATGACCGACAGTATGGCTTTCGTGGCAACAGGTCCACTGGCGATTTGATGTCATATCTCACCGATAAGTGGAACGAATCTCTGCACAACTCTGGTTAAAGCAAGATTATTGCGCTTGATATTTCAAAAGCATTTGACAGAGTTTGGCATCAAGCTCTTTTATCGAAAATGCGTGCATTTGGGATCGATGATACTCTTCTTCTATGGATTATAAACTACCTTTCGGGCCGTTCAATTCAAGTTGTTTGGACGGCTTCAAGTCTGAATCTCACCAAATAAATGCTGGTGTCACCCAAGGCTCTGTTTTGTCTCCGACTCTCTTCCTCATTTTCACAAATGATCTTCTGTCTGCAACTTACAATCCAATCCATTCCTCCGCTGATGACAGCACCCTCAGTTTTTCATACTCGTTCCCAAACTCACGACCCTGCTCTTCGGCCGTGGATGAAGAACGACAACATATGTTAAACACATTAAATTACGACCTTGACGGCATATTTAAATGGGGCTTAACCAATAGTGGTATTTAATGCTTCCAAGGCTCAATGCTGTCTTCAGTCATTAAAGCGAAACCCTACTCATCAGCCATTATCCATTAATGGCACTTGCATTGTAGAAACCGAAAAACTTTCCATGCTCGGTATGTGTGTCAACAACAAACTTTGTTGGAACGACCATGCATTCGAAATCGCCAAGAATGCAGGGAAATGTTTAGGTTTCCTAAAGCGGCGTAAGAAATATTTCACCCCTTCTGATTTGGCTTCAATTTATAAGGCGTACATTCGCCCTAAGTTAGAGTATAACGCTCATATCTGGTCTGGTGCACCAAAAACCATATTGCACTTGCTAGATAGGATTCAAAAACGCGCGATAAGACTCATAGGAGACACGAATATTACAAGCAATTTTGCTTCGCTCGAACACCGTCGTAATGTCTCATGCCTATCCCTTCTTCATTTTAACCGCAATACTCGTCATGCCTCGAATGCTCATCAGTTTACCCTCAAGCCTATCTTCGGACGTACCGTGAAATATAGAGATTCTTTTATGAGCCGCACAACATGTTTGTGGAATGCTCTCCCCGAGTCTGCTTTTCCTCTCCATTATAACCTACAGACATTTAAGACCAATGTGCATCGGAGCCTCCTTTCCCCCTAACCCCTCTTCCTTAACGGTCACGCTATGTATAATGCATAAAAAGGGTAGTCATAACCCCTTTAGATCTACTTTTGGACAGAAAACTGAACTAGAAAGCCAATCTACTAGAACGCGTAAGGAAAGCTAATGTAGCTCTCTATTTCTATAAAAATGTTATAGGTAGGAGCTGGGGTATGAAACCTTAAATCACTCACTGGCTGTACATGTCCGTTATCAGGCATATACTACATTATACTCTATGGCATGATCGTATGGTGGCCTGCTTTTGATGGGGGTGTCCACCTCACTCAACTAGCTAAGGTGCAAAGATCTGCATGCATACGCATCAGTGGTGCACTGGGAACTACTTCCTTTACGACACTGGACATTTTGTTCCATCTGCTGCCCTTAGATATTTTTGGCAAAAAGATTGCTGCCAGTATGGCCGTCCGCCTAGAAGCCTCCTAGTAGTTGTCTAGATATCACATTGGCCACCTCCTCGATCCTCTCAACTTCATCCATGAAAATACAGAATACACCCCGCCGAAACTGATATTTGACTGAAGCTTCCGTACAAGTATCCGATGAATTCGACAACTCTGCCCCTGTTGATGCCAGTTCGATTTACTTCTTTTCAGATGACTCTAAGACCGAAGCTGGGTTGGGTTATGATGTTTTCATCGAAAAGCTCAATCTGAGCATCTCTTTCCGCCTCGCAGATTTCAGGCGGAAATCATTGCGATTAAGGAACCCCTGCCCTAGCTAAAATGTAATGTAATATCTGTCAGGGATATTAGCATTTTCACTGAGAGTCAAGCGGCAATCAAGTCTCTGGAATCGTGCTCCTTCACTTCAAAGGCTGCCTTAAATTGACGTTTGTCTCTTACGGAGATGACAGAGCAGGCTGAGTGCCAGGCCACAGGGACATTCCGGGAAACTGTATAGTGGACGAGTTCGCCAGACAGAGTACAACTCTAAGGATTCTGCCTGATAGGCTAGCCCTGGGTATGGCCCTTGCTACATGTAAGTTTCTACTCAAGCTAAACGCTATAAGCAAGACTAACTACAGATAGGAAAACGACTGAACGTGTCATATTTCGAGACAGATTTGGCCTAACCTGGACCAGAATCGTAGCGCCGAGTTGGTTAATCTAAAGTAATCACAGATCAGCTGTGTTATCGGTGTCCTCACTAGATACTGCTTTATAGGCCAACACGCCAAAAAACTTGGCCTCTACTCTAACTGCTTCTGTAGGAGCTGTAGAGATGAGGAGGAGGAGGAAACTATCCTTCACCTCCTATGCACAAGTCCAACCCTATCGCGTAAAAGAATGCTCCATCTAGGGGCTCCCCTTATCGATGACTTCGGAGATTTGGTGTCCTTAGGCTTCATGAGCATCCATCGCGTTATCAAAAGTTCCGACCGGTTTTAATTAGACCCTGAGTAGTCTAATGGTAGATCCACGGCATCACAATGGACTTTAACTAGACTGCCTAATCTAACCGATGCCAACACACTTAGACCAGAAATAGGTCTTTTGTTTTATAATAACACATGGACTATCTCTACCTACCCGATAAATCATTTTTAACTTCTGATGATCCGTAAAAGGCTTCTTATATCTGTTTGTCAGATCGCCTAAATTGTTGTAGTAGAGAGCTTCCTAAGTGAAGCTTCCTTCTGTGTGAAAGAGCTTTACATGTACAAGGAATGTAATGAGTGGTTTGTTCCTCTTCTTCGTCCATACAGCTTCTGCAAAAATCGTTTGTAAGTACACCAAATGTTTAGAGCGTCAAATTTATTTTGTCGCTAGACATGTTGTTCCACTTTTTCACTTTGTTCTTTCGATAGCATCCAGCTTAAATTTAAGTTTGCAATTAGCCATCGGTATACCTAGAACGGAGCGAAATCAACGAAATACTGTGAGGAAATGACATCGGGCGGCTACAATCGCAAGAGACCGCCAGAACCTCTGCCGATCGAGTTTCTTCTAATCTTAATCTTAGTCCTATGCCGCCAGCAGCAAATGCGGAAGACCAGTGGCAGCGGCAGATGCCGCCGCTGATGTACTGGGTTTTTCTCGGCCACCACAACGAAACCCCTGGTTTGATGAGGAATGTCGGCAAGCGCATGCAGCTAAACAAGAGGCGTACAAAGCGGCGCTGCAAAGAAGGACTAGAGCTGCTTACGAGCTTTACGTGAGCAGAAGAAAAGAGGAACATCGACTTCTCAGAAAGAAGAAAAAGGAGCATAAGAAGCGCTCGATCGAGGAGATTGAGAGACTTCATTGCAGGAATGATGTTCGAAAATTTTACCAAAAGGTCAAAAGAACATGCCAGGGTTTCAAAGCCAGAACAGAAGCCTGCAGGGACGAAAATGGCAACATAGTAGTAGAATCGCAGTCGGTGCTGAGGATATGGAAGGAACACTTCTGCAGACTGTTTAACGGCGATGATGACCAATATTCCGCTGTCAGGCAGAATGAGCCATTCAACAGTGACGATGACAGTCAATCCGATCAGAATGAAGTGAGGATAGCGATTTCTAAACTCAAATCCAACAAAGCTGCTGGAGCCGACGGCCTTGCCGCTGAACTTTTCAAGGCAGAAGGAGATGAGTTGGTAAGGAGCATGCACCAGCTCATCTGTAAAATCTGGTCGGACGAAAGTATGCCCGATGAATCGAACCTCAGTATCGTTTGCCCGATCCTGAAGAAAGGAGACCATCTGAACTGCGCCAATTACAGAGATATAAGTCTCCTCAACATCGCATATAAGGTCATGTCTGCCGAATTATGTGAACGCCTAAAACCGTTCGTCAACAACCTGATAGGTCCTTACCAGTGCGGTTTCAGGCCGAAAAAGTCCACCATTGACCAAATACTCACACTACGGCAGATCTTGGAAAAAACCCATGAATATTAAATCGACACGCACCACCTTTTCATCGATTTCAAAGTTGCCTATGATAGAGACGAGTTATACAGAGCCATGTCTAGTCTTGGCATCCCTGCCAAGCTCGTCCGTTTGTGCAGAATGACGATGGAGAACTCTCGCTGCTTCATCAAAGTCGGTAAGAACATCACCGAACCGTACGATGTCAGGAAAGGTCTTAGACAAGGCGACGCGCTATCATGCGATCTCTTTAACATAGTACTTGAGAGAATTGTACGAAACTCACAAGCCAACCCCGGAGGTACAATCTTCTTCAAGTCTGTACAACTACTCGCTTATGCCGATGACATTGACATAATCGGAAGAACTCAGCGGGCAGTCAAAGGGGCATTTACGAGTATTGAGACCGAGGCAGCAAAGATGGATCTAGCGGTCAATGAAAGCAAAATAAAATATATGCTGTCTACAAAAAAGGACACCCAACATCGGCGTCTTGGATAGAACGCCACAATAGACAGATACAATTTTGAGGTAGTAAAGGATTTTGTCTACCTAGGCTCTATGGTCAGCTCAGTAGGTGACAAATGACATCAGTAGGCAGATCACGCGGAGAATTACTCTTGCCAATCGTTGTTTCTATGAGCTAAAATGGCAATTGAGTAGCAAAGCCCTATCTCGAACTACTAAGGTAACTCTTTATAAGACCTTAATCATCCCAGTCCTGCTGTATGGCGCAGAGGCATGGGCTTTGACAAAACCGGATGAGGATGCCCTTGGTTATTTCGAGAGAAAAGTTCTTCGAGCGATCTTTGGTCCCGTTTGTATAGACGGTGAGTGGAGGAGAACTATACGGACTGTACAAGGACATCGACTTAGCCAGAAAAGTTCACATACAGCGACTAAGATGGCTGGGTCATTTAGAACGGATGGAGCCCAACCTTCCCGCTAAGAAAGTCTTCGAATCCACCCCGGACGGACGGCGCAGTAGAGGACGACCTCGTCGTGGGTGGCGCAAACAAATGGAGGGGGACCTCAACCAACTTGGCGTGCGCAACTGGAGGCAGCTGGCTCGTAACCGTGCTGGCTGGAGAGGTTTGTTGGTTGAGGCCCAGGTCCACCCCGGACTGTAGCGCCATCTAAGTAAGTAAGTAAGTATACCTAGAGTATTCTTATTTAGAAGACTGAGCTTAGTTGTTCCTATTCTGGGGAGTTCATCAGCATTACAATTTCCCGGAATGTCCTTATGCCCTGGCACCCAATACAGGTGAATAATAAACTACACCGTTATCTCTGTGAGAGGCGATCGGCAATCTAGAGCTACTAATGAATTTATAGAGATCGATTCCAAGGATTTGATTACTGCTTAGCTGTCTGAAAGGATGCGGATATCCTCAGCCAGTTAAGACTTCTCTAATCGCCATTATTTCTGCCTGGAATATGGTACAATGCTTTGGAAAACTAAATCATGCGTTGTGCGCCATCTTTAGACTTATAGGTAATACGTATTCTATAATCCTTCACGGAATTAACATCTGAACATAGAGAATTATTACGAGTAATATATATATTTGGCGCAACAGCTCTCTAAGTGCCAGGGCCCAGCTTCTCGCAACCACTCATGTTGTGTGCGTTATATTTTTTCACACGAATAGAAGGGACCTACAGTTTAGTGCCGTATCCGAACGGCGATTTGAGAAGCTTTTTCGTGACAACAATACTCTCGGATGTTTGTTAAACGCTCGCGAGATGTGGGACCGTGAAAAAACTTTTTGGTGTTTTCTGGGATTTGAACTTGGAACACACACTAACCACTACGCCACGGCGCCCAAATATTACGAGTAATATCAGGTAAGATTACGAATAAGCTCCATCACCAAGTCCAAAACAAAAACTAAAACATACTGAGCCCATCCCAACTGTTAGTACTAGATACCTTTTGAAAATCTGAAGCAAAACCTATTGATTAAGGAATCGTACTAGTATGGTGTAAACTATCAATTAAAGATCAAATGACTGCAAAACGCTGTCGACTACATCATTATGGAGCACATTTTCCTTTGAAATCATACTCTATGCCGTAACACTCGGCTCCACCCTAGAAATCCACATGAGCACCCAACCCATATCCTTCAACAATTTTATTACTCTCAAGCATCAGTGCTTTATCCTCATGCACACTCACGTCCATTCGCGTTTAATACAGTTAACCGGCCATAAAATAAATACGGTTTTAAAATCACCTTTAACCTTATCATCCTGCTACAAAAAAAGGAAAAAAAAAATTTAAACCACTGTGTTACACCGTAAAAAATAATCCTGCATAATGCGATCACATTACACGTCGCATGCACAACTGAATTTGTCGTGTCCGCCATTCAGTGTTACCCAAATGAGTGAGTAAGTAAGTTTCCAATGTGTGGTAAGGTATCGAATTAGCATACCAAAACTCTCTGTGCACGTAACTTTCATTCGTTTCCTTTTTAATAAAACATCAAACGTGTGTGTGTGTTGATGGGTATCCTTTTTGTTTCTCACAGACCAGATTTTTCTTCTCTTCTACGAAAGCTCCCTATTACTTATACCGAGAGGGATGTGTGCCAATTTGTATGAGATGGTGTCACGTGCCGAAAGTTATCTCGTTTCAAATGTTTTGCAAAATAAATTTCCAAATTTAAAATGCCTCCACTGCGCGCAGACCTACTTTCCTAACAGACTAAACTTTTCTCTTACACAAAGTGTTCTTCTTTTTTTTTTGTTTAAAATTAAATTTTTTTTTTTCTTCACCATATTCACCTCTGTTGCACACCCATTGTTTGCTGAGTGTGTACATGGACTGTTGCCTCCACCACAATTGGTGCATGCGACTATTTCATTCGGACCGCCAGTTTCACGTTTCTTCTCACCCTGCAGGCGAAATAGTTGAAAAATTAATTTCTAAACTTTACAAACACTACATGAGTTAAACAAGAAAAAATTTAAAAAAAAAACGTTACCAAAGCATTATAAATATTTACAAAGCAACAACGCTACTCACCGGCTAAAAGTCCAAACCAGCAGCGGGCAAATTAGAAATTAAATAACGGAAAAAATAGAACCGATATTTTCATCAAATAAATTGCAAAATTTTTATATTCTTGTTTTTATGTTTCTTTTTTATTTTCAAATTTGTGTGGTGGTGGATATGCAATGAACAAAATGAAAAATGAAAAACTGAAAGGAAATAAAACAAAAAAAGAAGAATATTTATATAAGAAAATTAAAATTAAGAGTACGTTTATGTGTGACAAGAAAATTAATCTAATCCATGGGGATCTCTAATTTTTGTGGACATAATTATAATAAACGTACTCTAGGTTAGGGCGATGTGCGAAATGGTGATTTTAGAAACAAAAATGCTTTGAAATATGAAAGCAAATAGATTCGAATTTTGATTTTTTGGTTTTTGACGAGGTGATTGAAAGCATGTATTGGAAAACAAATATTATATGCAAATTGCTAACTAAAATTGTTGGAACGTGGTTTGTAACCTATAAGCTTCTATAACTGGTTTTAACATAAATTTGCATTTTGGTAATAATATTTATATTTTTAATGGCAAAAGCTACTTTTTTTTATTTGTATTAGCAATGGTTTACAATATTTAACAAATCTATTCAACAATTTGACAAGTAGTCAATTTTTAACAAAAACTGCCTTAAAATGTGGTAATCTAATAAACAAACATAACAGAATAAAATAGTTAACAAATAAAATATTGTATAAATACAAGAGGAACTGTATTCACATTTAATAACGAAGGTCAATCAATGACCTATGATATGTTCACATATAGAGAAAGAGCTTACCCATGTACCCATTACTAGAAACCTATGTACGTGACGTGGTATTACTATAGATGCAAGGGTAACTTTCAAGCAACATCTGCAATATGCAACTGAGAAGGCAGCAAAGGCAACTGTTGCCATAGCAAAGATCATGCCAAATATTGGCGGTCCAAAGCACAAGAGGAGACTACTCCTAGCAAGAGTTGCGGCATCGATGATGCTCTACGGCTCTCAAATATGGCGGTTTGCACCATGAATACGAAGTCATGTAGAAGGAAGATGGAGACAGCTTACAAAATCAATGTGTTGAGAGTATGCAGCGACTTCCGAACAACCTCTTACGGCGTTGCTGGCATGGTACCAATAGACTTTCTGATTAAAGAAACCCAATGGATATATCGTGCCATTCGGACAGCGGCACGAACTGCAACGAATCGAAGTGTCACTGAGGCGCCACTGAGGACAAATCTGGATGAATGGTAGGAGAGATGGGATCACTCGGATAAAGGCAGATGGACGCAGAGATTGATCCCGAATATGAACGCTTGGATCAACAGGAAGCATGGGAATTTCAATTTCTACCCGACCCGGATGCTTACTGGCCAGTGTTGCTTCAGAGCCTCCATAGGTTTGGACTAGATGACACCCCCTATTGCCCAACGTACGCGGAAGCAGTCGAGGATGCGGAACACATCATGTCCCATTGTTCACGAAACCACATCACCAGACAGATGATGAGCAGGGAAGATGCCTTGGAAGCAGTTAGAGGCACTGTAGCAACCATTATGAAGAAGCAGCGAAGATAGGACCGACAGTGAAATGCAGGGCAGGAGGCTACCAATACGAACGAGCCGAGTGCCTAAGGCTAAAGCCTCCTTCGGGATGAAATGCTTAACGATAGTGGCGCAAGGACCAGGGGTAGAAGGGGAGGTGGGTTTAGCGGGTGGAAATTCCACACTGTGACCGAGTACGGACTCAGTCTATTTTTAAAGGAATCCCCACCTTCTGATGCAAAAAAAAAAATATATATATATACATATATACGTATATAAACATAAAAAAAAACAAATACAAATATTTGCCGTAACAGCTCTTTAAAGTACCAGGGCCTAGCTTCTCGCAAACACTCATGTTGTGTGCGTTATATTTTTCACACGAATGGAAGGGACCTACAGTTTAATGCCGAATCCGAACGGTGATTTGAGAAGCATTTTCGTGACAACAATACTCTCGGATGTTTGTCAGACGCTCGCGAGAGGTGGGACTGTGAAAAAACTTCGAACTTGGAACCTCATGCGTAGTGATCCGACACACTAACCACTTACCCCACGGCGCCCACATTAAACATGGACATGTACAAAGGAGCAAAGAGTAAGACGCGCCGATGGAGTAGCCAAAGTGCTTCCAATCAATGGCGGGGTACAGTGCCTTAAGTCCTCTACTCTTTATTGCAGTCCTTGACTATCTGCTTAATGGTAAATCGTCGGAACTCCAAGTACATCAGTTATTCTTTACTGACAATGGAGCCATTATAAGTGAGAATCTTACGTCCCTGCACCGACTACTTGACGTATGTGTGGACTTTTCGGAGGAACATGGGTACCGCATTAGTCCAAAAAAAAGAGTACTTGTCTTGTTTGTTCTCTGATCCACCCAGGCCTATTTCAGGTATTTATTTGAATGGGATAGTGCTTCAGAAGCAACCTGTGACGATGACATCAATCAGGGCGTAAGTGTAGAGTGGATGAAGTGACGGGCAAGCTCTTCTATCGTCTGTGACCGAAAAACGCTTCTTAACCGCAGTTGTGCATCCAGCACGCACATCCGGTTCACAATGTTGGACAATGTACAAGACGTATGAGGGTAAATAAACGACAGCTGAGATAAAGATGCTTCGCACGACAGCAGGATTGATAAAGCTTGATCGAATAGGAAGTTACAAATACAAATAGGAAGGGATCTACAGTTTAATGCCGAATCCGAACGGCGATTTGAGAAGCTTTTTCGTGACAGGAAGGAAGTTAGGGCGGTATGGTATCTCACACCTCATAGGTTGATCGCATCCCTTAATTGTGGGATTAATACAAGTGTAAACCCCCTAAAGCGAAGTATAAAACAAAAGTTAAGTTAAGTTAGTTCGAAGATTCGTCGAAGCATTCACGTCAAAGAAACCATCTCACGAAAAATAGAGCGCGATCGGCTCAGCTGGTATTATCATGTTCAAAGAAGGGATCATTTGAACTCCGTTAAAATGGTAATCAGTATCAATAAACCTTCCAAAGATATCGTAATAGAAAGGCAAATGCACCGACACCAGCATTTAATTTGCCTCAGTAACGAAGTGATACAAAAAGGCGAACCCCACAGGCAGATCAGTAGAAATGCAGTGAAGTGGGAGGATTATGATCCCTTATTTTCAGATCATAACCTCGCTGATAAAAGCAAGAAGAAGAAGAAGAACGAAGTGATCCAAAATCGGGAGGCTTGCCAATGTTTTCTGAGGTGAAACAGGCAAACTCCACAGGCGGATCAGTAATAATGCAGTCAAGCGGGAGGGTTTTGGTCCCTTGAGTTCAGATCATAATCTCGCCGAAATAGGAAGAAGAAGATTTCATTACTTATGAAATGTATTTAAAAAAAGAAACTACTTTCTCAAATCAATGGATGTAGGCAGCTGACGAAACTTCCAGGCAATTTTGGACATAGTCTGTTCTACGCGGTGGTATATTTAGAAAAAATTAAATATACCGATGGGACCCACTTTTGCATTGAATCCCTAATCTGATTTGCTCAGTCAGATCTTAAGCTGACATCCGAAGAGGGCTTAAAAATAATGGTAAACCTCATCTTTTTAAATATCTATTGCATCAACATAGTGACTGGACCAGCACGTCAGCTTAAGGAAGTTGGGTTGTGATTGTATTTCAGTCAGTCTGCCTCTATTAAGAGACTGCATTGACGCTAATTGAATCTCACACTAGTCGTGAAGGAAAGACACGCCTATAGCAAAGACTGAGTAAAGATGTAAGACAAAGCTAAGGAAAATCTGGGGTCAAATTGTTTCTCCTATGGACGTATGTATGTATTTTGTTGCTAGATCTACCGACAACACAATGCAAATTACGTTACGAGTTATACGTTCACAGGGGAGACGATTTGGTACCTGATTTCTATGTTAACGTCTCCATATACAGATGGCATCTAAGCTTAGCAAATTAACACAAATAATGTAATAATGGGTGGGCGCCGTGGCGTAAGTGGTTAGTGTGTCGGATCACTACACGTGAGGTTCCGAGTTCGAATCCTACAGAACACCAAAAAGTTTTTTCACGGTCCCACCTCTCGCGAGCGTCTGACAAACATCCGAGAGTATTGTTGTCTCGAAAAAGCTTCTCAAATCGCCGTTCGGATACGGCATTAAACTGTAGGTCCCTTCCATTCGTGTGAAAAATATAACGCACACAACATGAGTGGTTGCGAGAAGCTAGGCCCTGGCACTTAAAGAGCTGTTGCGCCAAATATTTTTTTTTTTAATGTAATAATGGGGCACTATGCCGTTGGGGTTCATACGGAGTGTATCGACGTACCTCACAACGACTTCTGCAGAAGCCGCAGGGACGAGAAAGAAATTTAATCTGTCCATCACCTACTTTGCGAATGCCCTGTCCTTGCCGACAGAAGAATGAGGACTCTCGGCAGTTACTTCTTCACTGACTTAGGAGATTTACGTGGCATTGAGCTGAATAACCTCCTGAGATTCATATCTCCATCTAGGTGGATCTACTCCAGCGGTGTCCCTTCCCGAGCTGGCTAACCCTCTGACATCCATATCCTTGTCCAGATAAGCATAAATTCAGCAATTTTTCTTCAGATTCCTACGGTAAAAACGTTACAATGGACCCATGCTAGCAGTGACTTACGTCACAAGGCAGCCATTTACGTAACCAAACTAAGCCTCAAAGTCAAATAATTACTTAATCAACAAACAAGTATGTTTTTATGCAATCAGACAAAAGTAGAAATGGAGCCATTTGTCAAGAATAGATTAAACATCTTTCAAGGATGCATGCATGTAGCTTCGGAATTGCCAGTCATGAAATCAAGCTGAGACGTTTAACATGAAAATTCGGCTGATATTCAGCTCAGCTGCACCAAAAGCTATGATATACGCCAGGTATTGCTTTGAGATCCAAAATACAATTGCTCTCTCAACTTATTGTAGGAATTGCTATTAAGAATGCGAGATAGCCATTGTAGTTTTGCTTAACTTATTCGGTGCATCAAGCTTTGTTCCAAATGCGAAGGAACACCGAGAAACACAAGCAGAGGTCCTATTTAGTGCCCAGGTGCAGAGCGTATAATGAAAACAAATATCATTATCCAAAAGGAAGGATACCCGAAATGCTGTGACGTGAAAGGAAATTGTCATACTTTCTTAAGTATTTGTACAGAAACTGTTTTCTGAACCTAAAAGGCTTCCAGGCAGATTAAAAAGGTTTTATTTGATTGCAACATTCCAATTTCCATTAAAGAAAAGAATAGACTACTGCCTCTTATCTAACTGGGGCAAAGAAAAAGTTATTTCAGCGACAAGAAATGTAAACGACAGTTTTCCTTCATCTCCCTTGAGATAACCACATTGTGCAGCTGTTTCCTTAAATGATAACGTCCTCTGTGGTTTGGATTCTCGTCAGCAATCGAACTTTCCATTGTTCTGGGAATTCTTCTCAACAATGTTATTTCTCTCAGCGCTTCCACACTTACGAAACTTTCCCAGCATATCCTATTCCACATCGTGGAGCTACCATATTACGTTTTCTGTTTGCCACTACGCATCCCTTGTTCTATTTTCTTACGCAAAGTCTACTTTTATTTTAGTTTGTTAAATAATAGTTATTCTTCAAGTGCGTGCACATGTCATATTTGTCAACATCATTATAAGTTTTCTAAATGTAAGCAAATGCAAATTCTCCACCCTTAACGAGTTGGGAAAAAACACAGCTCAAGCAACCCCTAGGTTTATTAACTATTCTCATTCTATTTGTCATCTTTCTCGCTTTCTCTTGTGGAAGTTGAACTGATTTAATTTAATTTTGCTGCTACTGCTGGTTGGCTCGCCAACTACTATAACACAGAAATAAAACAACAAAAATTGGATCACTAAAGTTAGTAAGAAGAAACATCTTCCTGTATCCCATTATTAGTTCAAGACACTCATTCATTTCTGGGAAGGCAGGCATACAATCGGGGGTAGTATATACAGCTAGAGGGTTGTTGATAAAATAAAAGCTTCAAACACACACGTATACGACGAAAAATTTAGGTTAAATTGCTCCCGGAGGTGAAACATCACTTTTCCTCGCACATTCCTTATGTTAGAACAAAGAGAACTTAAGAATTCAACTGACCCCCTTGAACCACCCCACACACATTTTCCCTTCTTACAGCACAGGATTGCTTGGCATTCCCTTTAACGATGTGTTGTAAGTACAAAACAGAAAAAAAAAAATACAATTTAACTGCAAGTATCTCCTCAAACACACTCTTAATTCAACCCTCAAGCCAACACTGAGAGATTAAAAAAAAAAAAAAAAAAACATGCCACTCGACGCCAAGTAATATCATCCTGGCGACCTCTGCAAGCCACTTACAAGATTCTCTGGCATTTTGATCGGGCCAGCTGTAGCTTCCACATCATAGATGCCCGATGGTGTTGTTGAGCGACTTGATTTTCGCCTCGGAGGTTTTACAGGCAATTGACTTTCGGTCATTTCAACGTCCACTGTGGCTGTCCGCGTGCCTGGAGATGCCTTCCGGCCACCGACTACAAGTGGTGGCGTATTGGTTGCCATTGAACGTGATTGTCGTTGGTAGGGTCCAGTTTGTGATGCACCACTATACACCTCGACATAGACGGGTTCCCGGATATCAACTCTTCCACTTATGGCAGTTAATTGTTGCGTGCGACTTAATTCAGTTGGAAAATGCATTGCTGACGCTGTTGGTGTATGTGGAGAGGGCGGTGCTGTAGCTGCCTTTTCGGATGACAAAGCAGCATGAAATTCTCGTTCGATAATTTCCTAATTGTTTACAATTATTGAGAGCTGGTTTTTGGTTTTGGTTTTTTGGATTTGTGGAACAAAAGAGGGAGTGAAGATGTATAGTGTTGTAGTTGATAGAGTACAATTGGGCTGAAGAATTTTGAAGGGTTAGTCATGAATATTAAGCTCGCCTGGTTAGTTGGTTAATTTTTGTTAAATAAATACTTTGTGTGGCCATGTACTTATCCCGAGGTTTTCGATAGAAAAGATGTAAATACGTTTTTAATCATAGTTTAGCGAATGTTTTAATGATATTTTTAGTAACATTGTAAGCTATCCGAATATGATACTCTAGACATGTTTCACTTAACAGAGGACTCATACATAACAGAGGACAAAGATGAAAACATTTTCTTTCAATTCTAACTAGTTTCAGGCAAAAAAAAACTCTTTTCGACGTATGTTGGTATACATGAATATTGTGAATTTTTTAAAATGGCTACACACGTATTTAAAAGCTTGGCAAGCATGCATGTTCAATCTTATTGCAGAAGCATACTTCGACAGAACGTAACATGGCAACTACAACTTCGCGGTAGTAAGGGACTTTGTCTACCTCGGCTCTGCTGTTAATTCTCACAATGATATCATCGCAGAAATCAAGCGAAGAAAAACTCTTGCCAATCGCTGTTTTGTTGAGTTAATAAAGTAATTCAACAGTAAAGCCATATCTCGAACAACGAAGGAGACTCTACATAAGACCATGATCGTCCCAGTCCTACTTTGCGGTGCAGAAGCATGGACTTTATTGAAAACGGATGAAGATATTCTTGTTCGCTTCGAGAAAAAAAATTCTTCCCAAGATATTTGGCCCCGTTCGCGTAAGGTAATTCAACAGTAAGGCCATATCTCGAACAACGAAAGAGACTCTACATAAGACCATGATCATCCCAGTCCTACTTTGCGGTGCAGAAACATGGACTTTATTGAAAACGGATGAAGATATTCTTGTTCGCTTCGAGAAAAAAATTCTTCGCAAGATATTTGGCCCCGTTCGCGTTGACGGGTTTTTTTTAGAAGAAGATTCAATGACGAACTATATGTATAGCGACATGGACCTAGTCAAAAAACTACGTATTGGACGTTTGAGATGTCTAGGATAGGTAGAGCGAATGGATATCAGCGCTCGGGCCAGCAGAGTCTTCAAATCTAATCCGGAAGGATAACGCAGTAGAGGGCCTCCTCGCCATAGATGGCGCGTACAAACTCAAGTGGAACTCAGGCGACTTGGGTTGCTCAACGGGAAGCAATTAGTCAAAGATTGAGCTAAATGGAGAAGCTTGTTGGTTGAGACCCAGTTTTACCACGAACTGTAGCATCACCTAAGTAAGTAAGTATACTTGACCGCTGTATGAGAATTTTGTGCGAACATTTTAATTGTACAAGCGGCTTGAACATTGATCGAATTTTGATTAAGCTTGTTGGCACCCACAAGTCGACCTGTGCAAAACTGAGCATGTGTACCAAGACTGTGCAAACTTATGCACAACTCCTTGAAAAGAACTGCGGAGAACAGAAAAGCTAAAAAAGAACAATATAAGCAGCTGATACAAGAAGAATAGCATGAACTGCTTACCAATCCTGAGAAGTAATAAACAATGGCAGTCCCGCGGGGAGAGTGGTAGAAGTGTGCTGGTTGTGGATTAGTACGTAGACGCATTCTTGGCATTGATTACTCGGACTTGCGAATCGTGCATGCTGGTAACTCGGGTTACTAGAATTTTTCGAAGATTATCACATCCTTTGACACAATCAAAAATAAAAAAAACTGAATGTGCAAGCTTGTGCAGGCAGAAGTCAATTTTGAGGCTTCATAACTCCTTCCAGTAGCAAAAAATCGTAATGTTGCAACCAATCTTTCACATGGGGTGTTGTATCACCCTTTAGACGTGACAATATGTTCAAATAAGTTACTTGATTCATTCATAGATTGTTATGGCAATCACGCGTCTTGTCTCTTCTCTTCTTCAACTCGTATATGAACAGGTTGTTCTCTTCGTTAACCATGCTTTACATCACATATCGCATTGAAATGCCACCAAAGCGAGCACATCATCTTCCGAATTCGACATTGTCCACACACAAACTGGCGCTTCTTTAAAGCATACTGGTGGTTTCGAGGGGAAATTGTGCTTGCCAAGCTTGCAGTTACGTGTATAGCCACCTTAATACGGCAAGAGAGAGAAATTTACTTTGGACAGAGATTGAGTGGAAACTTTTATATTGAAAGCTCATTTGATATTTGATATCCAGTTAGAGATATTTTCTTCAATAATCATACCAGTGCCTAGCGGAGTCTTCGAATCTAATCCCGAGGGACGACGCAGTAGAGGGATTCATCGCCGTAGGTGGTGCGCACAAGTTCAAGGGGACCTCGAGCAACTTGAAGGGCGCAACTGGAGGCAATTAGCTAAAGACCGAGCTAAATGGAGAGGCTTGTTGGTTGAGGCCCAGGTTGACCCCGAACTGTAGCGCCACCTAAGTAAGTAAGTATGCCTAGCGTTGGTATATCCTATCTGGCGACGTTATTAATTTTCATCCAACCCGACTAAATCAAAATCTATAGATATAGTAGAACTTTTAATCTTCGTATGTATGTTTATTTGAACACGCATCATGCAAAAAGTACTACACGAAATTGAACCGAGTTTTTGCAGTTGCATTACTTGGAGTCTAACTTAAGAAATTGTGTGTCTCTCCACTATACAGAAACTAAGATATAATTAAATATATCTGTTGCAAAATTTATGATTTACTTAATTTTTTCCTCATCATGATATCGAATCTCCACTTAGTGGAGGTAATCATTATTTTTTTTATTTTACTTTATTCTCCTATCGCTGTTTCTTCTAGAGATGAGCAAAAAGTCGCAACCTGCTTATCATTTACTGCCAATGAAAATTCACATTCGCAACCTGTTAGCAACTTATAAATATTCTGCTATTGCTAATGCTAATTTGTCTGGCTTCTATTCACGAGTCACAATTGCATTTTGCATGGACTACACACAAATGTGTGTTTCTCTGATACGAAAAACGTGAAGAAGAAGAGGTGTAACAAAATTACAAAACTATATTGCCCCTTTTGCACGTTATCGTTGAACGTCTCATCCAATTTTCTTTTCGAACATGTGTCATTGTGTGTGAGAAACTTTTTATGATGCGCCAACAGGCACCAGGATGAAGAGACCATCAGTCATCTCCTGTGCGCCCGTCCTGAGCTCGCCAACATCAGGAAGGCCACTCTGGGTGAATATTTCTACAATGATCTTAATGATCTCGGCAACGCCTGCACGGCTAAAATTCACGGCTTCATTCAACGAAGCAAATGGTTCCAAGAGTAAGAGGATGACCCACCCGCCTTACACATCGGCAGTACAATGGATCTACTTTCTAGTCTAAGTACATCCTCATCGAGGGGCCGATCCTAACCAACCAACCAACCAACCAACCAACCAACAGGCACCAAACCAATTCATAAGGTTGCATATCGCAGTCGCAGGTGGTTTGAAAGTTTGGTTGGTGGTATACAGGGGTTATAAAGGGTTTTCCAATAGGGATTTCCGAACTTTGACTGGTGATTGCGGCCATATTGTTGAAGGTACATCTGTTATATTGGCTGTCATTTATTTAGTCTGTCTTTCCAAATCAACGTGGAGAGTTACAACGTTCAACAACATGTGAAATGATTAAATTGTTTTGTGAAAGTGGGTCTTCTCTTCGTGCAATATTTGGCGCAAAATAATATTCAGCGACGAGGCCCATTTCTGGATGATTGGGTTCGTCAACAAGCAAAATTGTCGAATTCGGGACAATAACAATCCACATGAGATCCACCAAATTGCAATACATCCAGAGAAAGTCACTGTTTGGTGTGGATTTTAGGCTGGCGGAATCATCAGTGAGAACGACATTGGCCAGGCCATCACCGTCAACGGCGAGCGCTATCGGTCAATGATAACCAATTTCTTTTGGCCCGAATTGGATGATATCGACACCTGCGACACGTGGTTTCAACAGGACGGCGCTCCGTGCCACACAGCTGCTGCCACGATGGACATTCTGCACGAGCGATTTCCGAACATGGTTGTTTCATGCGGAGGCGGTGTGAATTGGCCACAGAGATCGTGTAATTTAACCCCGTTAGATTTCTTCTTGTGGGGTTTTCTTAAGTCACAGGTCTATACCAATAGACCACAAACCACTCCTGCCCTAAAAGCGAACATAATCAATGCCATTGGTCCAATTCAGCCTGATTCATGCGCCAGAGTTATGGAAAATTTGACGTTTCGGATGCACGCCATCCAGCTAAGCCGTGGCGGACATTTGAATGATGTTATATTCCATACATAATGGCATACATGGACCTTCTAAATAAATAAAAAAATTCAATGATATCTCACTCACAGTTCCTTTTATTCAAATTTGAAGATAGGAAACGGTTAATGGAAAACACGTACTTCCTAATTTGCTATTGGTGCTATTGCGTTACGAATGCGATTTCCTAGTGGGAGTTCCAGTACCAGTATAACGAATTTAAAGAAGCACATTGAAATTAAGCATCCTATTCTGTCTTTAGTTTCAGCAAGTTCATCGGAGCCAGATGAGCAAGTAAGTTTTTTTATGAAAGAATATATGTATGCACATAACGGGTGGGCCATCTAGTGGTTTCTTTTTAAATCATAGGTTATTTTGACACTGACAGCTGTTTCCCGCTCAAAATCTTAACAGAAAGTCAGTATCATACCTCCGCGGAATGAACTGAGTCGCGTTACGCTTGAACAACATTGGGAAATATTGAAAACTTATTTCCAAAGTGAGTGCTGTGTAGCCCAAACAGTGTTTTGGCCGAAATGAAGCACCCACTGCGCCTACTGTTCGCAAGTTTACGCAAAAAGTTCGTGAGACTGGTATGTTAGTGGACAACACTCATGGTTCCCGTCGTCGTACTGTGCGCACAGATGAGAATGTGGCTGCTGTAGCCGAGAGTGTGAGACTCAATTCACGAACATCAACTCGTCATCGATCTCAACAGCTCAACATTTCACGCACTAGCCTGAGGAGAATTCTGCACAAAGATCTGGGATTATTCGCTAACAAGATCCAATTGATTCAGCAATTGAAAGCGCACGATCATCCGCTTCGTTATCGCTTCGCAGTTCGGGCCTTAGAGCAGCTTGAATTGGACAACGATTTTGGGCGAAAAATCATGTTTTCTGACAAGGCACATTTTCATCTCGGCGGCTACGTAAACAAACAAGATTGCCGCATCTAGGGCTCGGAAAACCCGCACGATATTGTCGAAAAGCCAATGCATCCACAGAGAGTAACAGTTTGGTGCAGATTGTGGAGTGGTGGCATCATTGGACCATTTTTCTTCGAAAATGAGGCTGGGAACAACGTTTCGGTCAACGGTGGGCGTTACAGAGCCATGTTAATGCCTTTTTTTTTACTGAAATTGAAGACATGGATTTGGACGACCTCTGATTCATGCAGGTTGGCGCGCCATGCCACAATCGGTCTTTTGCGCACCAAATTCCCAAAACGTGTTATCAGCCGTCTTGGTGATGTCAATTGGCCGCCTCGGAGCTGCGATTTGACCCCTTTGGACTTTTTTTTATGGGGAACCGGGAAGGACCGATGTTATGCCAACAATCCGAAAACGATTCAAGCACTTAAGGCCAATATCATCCAAGCAATCCGTGAGCTACAGCCCGAAACCATCAACAAGGTCTTGGAAAATTGGAGTGATAGAATGCGTTACTGCAAGGCCAGCCGAGGCAGCCACTTGAACAACGTTGTATTCCATAAATAATAGGAATGTTTGCTCTTACTAATAAAGCCATAATACATGGAAAAAATTTCATTTTGTTCATTTTATTGCATTTTTAAAAAGAAACTTGTAGTTGGCTCACCCTGTACATACGTGCGCCTGAATATGTACATACCATATGGTATGTAGGAATTTAGGAGTTGTAAAATGATTTGGGGCACTTTCACCATAAAATGAAAATTCGCTTATGGAAGAAAATTTAATTTTGTCTGATTCAGACAAAATAGCCGGACATGTGTACCTATATAACTCCATTACGAATTGGCATTAGCAGCTTACATTAGCAGTTTACGTTCAGAGTGAATAAGAAATCGCATTAACAGCTATAACTGCGAATGCAAATTCCCGACTTAGCACATCTCTAGTTTCTTCGTTATCTTTAAGAAGAGGGCCCACTGGCTGACTGAAGGGAGATGGTACTCTTCGTATTTTCTTATTCTTCAATTTCCTTTCCTCTTATACCTGCTTGACGGGTTGTGTACGTGTTTGTGTGTGCTCTGGTGGGGAGTCCCACTGGGGAAGTTTTAACGGAGTTTACACATTCTTACAATCTTCTACGTGTGGTTCCCAGCTTTGCCCGGGTAGAATAAATACAATTATTACAGACTTTATGAATAGGTAGATAGCTACTAATCAGAATAACGTCAAGATCGCCTCATCGATTTCTGTGAAATTAATTTTATGATTTAAAGCAAATGCCATCCATAGATAATTTTAGTACGTTGTACTGAAGCTGAGAAATTCACAAATGAATATGGGAAGCATAATACAATAATTTCTTTAACTTGAGCAGAGTCGCGGGTACAGCTAGTAGTAAATAAAATCAAAAAATATAATTAAACAAAGTTAAAAAGGTTTTTTTTTAAATGTGACTTTGTATAAGGCAGACTCAGAATAAATACATTTAATTATTTTTTTACAGGAAGCATTTAACCTAACATAGCTTATTCTTTGTAATTAGTTGCATAAATCTAAAATATTATTTTATTTCCATTTGTCAAAACTTTTGTTTTTTTTTTTTGATTTGTAATAAAAGCTTAAGCAAATTAAATACTACTCAAATTGCAGTTGGCCTTAGATTGTTTTTGTTTTTTTTTTCTTAATTTGCTTTCACTATCTAATACGTACTTAAGATTTTAGATAGTGTTGTATATATTTTTCAATCTCGTTTCTCACACAAAGTAGTAGTATTCGAAACATTTTTCCCAATTATTTGTGACCTTAAAGTGTGTTTTCAGTTACAAAAAAGAACGAAAATGAGAAACAAACATTAAGAAATAGTTATATACAATCAGCAGCACAACACAACATATAGCTTGTAGTTCTATTTTACATATTTTTTAAGCAAGCGTAACAATAAATATTTCTGTAGTATGTTACATTCAAAAGCGTGCAAAGTTTCCTTGCTATGTATGGTACAACATTGTGAATACAACAAATTGTGAGTACAACATTGACATGCTTTGGTTAGTCAACAGAAAAAAAAAAAAGTTATAACACAAATTTAATAGAAATTAATATAACACAAGCATAAGCAGGTGATAATGAATGTTTTACATAAAAGAATTTAGTTTTTGTTTTTAATTATTTTTAATTGGGTAAAGTTTTTGGTTTTGTTTTGTGTATTATGCGAGGGGGGTGGTATTTTTTGTTGTTGTTGTTGGTTTTGTAGTTGGTGTTGTGCGAAATAGCTTACCAAAGGACTTGCAAGAATAACTCCGATCCTGCTTAGAACCGCTGGAAGACGCTGGAAAAATTTACACAAAATATGTTCATACTCAAAACACACTTTAAGATTGTTTTTTTTTTGTTTATATGTTTTTGGAATTACTTAACGTATTAAAATAACGAATAATTTAAATTTTTCTTTTATTTATTTTTAGGGGAGTTTTTAACTTTTTTTTTTTTTGTAAAACATAGCTTTGGAGGTGCGATTAGTAAGATAACTCATGATATGAGAAATGTTTGTATTAATCACGAAAATTGGGAAATAATGTTTTCGTAAAAATTTTCCAAGTTTTTAGTACACTTAATACACATTTAATGTTTTCTACATCATATAGGAAATTTAAAAATAAATCTTATTACTTCTTTAATAGTTTTAAATTTAGAAAATATACAGACAAAAAGAAAAATGTTAAAAGAAGGATACAGCCGTTCCAAGTTCCTTTAGACAATATCATGCTTTTAAGGTCCTACAATCTTAAAGTAGCTTTTCCTAAACCTTTGTTTTTCTCAGTGCTCTTTGTCATCAAACCTTTATAGCTGCTCCTAACGGATAGCCTGGTGGACCCATCATTACAATTATTTATTATTTGTGTACTAGAAATAATCCGAATGACAACCTGTTCTATACCTTAAAGTCTAAATATTTGAAATGACAAAATATAAGTCATAACATATGAAGTTGCTGATTTACTGATAATTCAAAAAGTAATCGTTGTGGTGTGGGGTTGAAAAGGAGGTCCTATTTTTTTTTATAAGCGTTTAGCCCTTTTAACGGAAAAAAAAATGATGCTATTAGTTAATTTCGTTAACTTTTTTCTTCGGGATCCCACAGTGCGTCAACACTCTCGCCGAAGAAGCAGAAGCGATCAGCAGTATAGCTCAGACGAGCATAGACGGGCATTGGAAAGCACTGAAAAACGTTTTTGTTTCTGGAGCAGGACAGTTTCTTGGTATAAGGACGAAACACCACAGCAGATAGTTATTTGCAGATACCTAGAAAGACCTAGAAGAAGATAACCTAGAAGAAGATGGAGAGGCGGTTCCAAAAAGTATTGCTTGGTTATAACTCTTGACATTAAAAAACGCCTTCAAAACGGCAAATTGGAGTCACATCTTACAAGCGCTCAGAAGGATGAGAGTTCCACAATACCTCACAGACGTTATTGTTGACTACTTCAGGTGCAGAATCTTGGTATACAATACAGACCGCGGCACCAAGGAATATAAGATCACAGGCGGAGTACCAGTTCAGTCCTTGGCCCTCTGCTCTGGAATATTATGTATGACGGTATACTGCGACTTCCTATACCCGAAAAAACAAAAATAGTGGGATTTGCTGATGATATCGTCATTATTGTCACTGCTAAACTGTTGGAGGAGGTGGAACAGATAAGCAATGCGACAATAAGGATAATACGAAAATGGCTCACCTCAGTTGGTCTAACACTGGCGGAGCATAAAACTGAAGCAGTCCTGATAAGTAGTAGGAAGAAGGTAGAAACTCTCACCATTATAGTCGGCGGCCATGAAATCACATCTAAACCGCATATAAAATACCTAGGTATCATGATAGATACGAGACTTTCATTTAGAGATCACCTTAAGTATGTAGGCCGAAAAGGTGCAATAGCAAGTGCTGCACTCGCGCGTATCATGCCCAACATAGGAGGACCAAGACATAGCCGTAGGTTACTGCAGGCTAGAGTGGTTACGTCTATAATCCTATACGCCGCACCAATTTGGGCCGGGGCCATGGCAATTAAAACATACAGATCACATATCACATCTGTGTATCGAATATGTGCATTGAGAGCTAGCTGCGCATTTCGCACTACTTCTAGCGACGCAGCCTGCGTGGTAGCGAGAATGCTCCCAATAGATATCCTGGCAGTAGAACAGCAACCTCAGTACTGCACAAGAAGAGAAAGAAACGAGGCCAGCGAAAACCGGCTCTATAGAGCAGAAAGCCCAAGAGAATGGCAAGAACGCTGGAATGCTTCTGAGAAAGGCAGGTGGACCCATAGGCTGATACACCAAATCCAGCCATGGTTCGACAGGCAACATGGAGAACTTGAATTCTACTTAACGCAGTTCCTAACGGGCCATGGATGCTTTCGTTCGCACTTACATAAGTATAAACACGACAATAGCCCTTACTGTCCGCATTGCTCTGACTGCGTAGAAAACGCAGAACATATATTTTTTGAATGCCCAAGATTCCTCGACGAAAGGAATGCACTAAGGAGTGAACTCGGCCATCCACTGACGCCAGAAAACATCGTTGGCGAAATGCTCAAAGCCAGGAGGCATGGGACGCAGTCGGTCGGAGCACAATGCGCATAATGAAGATTCTAAGAACCCTAGAAAGAGAAAGGAAAGAATCAGACCGGCGAAATACAATAAATGCTGAGCAGGAAAATGCAAACATGCAATAGTCGAATACATCAGACTAAAAACCCCCCCCCCCGCGATGAAATGCTTGACGGCAGTACCGCGGGGAATGGGGCGGTCGTGGGAGGGTGGTTTAGTGGGTAAGAGTCCCACACTGTTACTCAGGACGTACTGAGTTTCGTCTTTTGAAGATTACCCCTCCCAATCAAAAAAAAAAAAAAAAAAAGAGACCTAGAAACGGATCGAAGGGCGCATTTCAGTTAAGGTTAAAATCGCAGCTGTTTCAGTAGTAGAGAAAGTTGAAATAGAATCCCAATGTCGCATGAAGAGGAAGGAAGTTCAGCGTAGTGCGAGATGTGACAAATGGAATCGCATTAACGCCCTTGCAGGCTAAGGAAGCAGTAAGTAGGGTTGATTATAGGATCACAAACGAGCTAATAGGTGGTCAGAGCTCCGAGCAACCGGTGACGAGTTTAAACGATTCGCTCGTCAGGATCAACTTATAAGGTAGATGGAGCATTTCACCAAGTTTTAAACCATCTAGACGACAATATCGCTCCTCATATCCGGATGAGTTATCCGCGGCAAGAAATGCCCGAGTTTGCACTGATCCTCCTGGTTTTTTTTTTTTTTTTTTTGGTTGCGCCTAGAGGTGCAGGAATCTTCAAAAGATCCTCCTAGTAAGACAGAAATCATAGCTGCAAGCTGCAATCCAAACATTCAAGACAAATAAAGCGGTGGGACTAGACAGCATTCCCTCAGAGCTCTTCTCAGCTTTACAGATTTTTTTTTGTCGGGATAGGAAACGCTCGACTGGAGCACTCAGACGCAACTGGTCTATTGTACTACCAGAGAGCACACCCTGATTTACCCATTTTAATGGAATTTTCTTGTCTTTCTTAGAAAGCCAAGCAAGCACTTCAGTGATGAAGTGTAGTAGTACCAGCACTCACCACATCAGCACTGAGGATCTGCTACCTGATACGAGCAAATCCCGGACACTTGCAGAGATAATGTTCCGCGGTGTCGTCGCTCTCTCCACAAGCGTCGCAGATTGTAGTGTCACTCAAGACCAGCACGTTAAGGTGCTTGGCAAAAGCAAAGTAGCCTGTCAAGACGCCAATAAGTTGTCTACAGTCTTTTCTGCAGAGAGACAGCAAAAATGCCGCTGATTTCTTACAGACGTCCGGAAGCATACATTTAGTCAACCTGCATCCTGGAGAGTCATGCCTTGCACAATTGTGCTTGTGAGAGACCCAACCCTCAATGGAAGCCCTAACCGAGAACGCAGGGAGACCCAATGCGGATTCGGGACCTGAGAAAGCCTCTTCTGAGCCTTGTCTAGCAATCTTATCGGAGATACCGTTCGCAGGATCCCAGTGTGACCTGGGACCCAGAAAAGATACAGCGAATTTAGGCTTGCGACCGAGTTCAAAGAGTTTTTAGGTAGGTAGGTAGGTAGGTAGAAGTGGCGGTTCTGTAAAACAGAGACCCAATTAGCACAGTTGTGCGGTTTTGATACCACGACTTATGCGACCTTGGATGCTGATGTGTGTCGGTGAGGACAATCTAGAGCCAGCCTGTGGAGTTTAAGAAGAGGGTTAACTCATTTAGGTTCTTACGCGAGATCTCCTCAAGTGAATTGTAGAAGGGTTTGCCTAATGCTTGATGTCTAGCCCTAGCTAGTGCTGGACAAGTGCACATGTAGTGGATATTTGTTTCCTTTTCGGTGGCTATGTTGCAACTACGGCAGTGTGTATTATATGGGATACCTAGTTTGGCTGCATGCTCTCCTACCGGCCAGTGTCCCGTGATTATCGCGATTGTATGGGCAATGTCTTTGCGCGTTCTGTTCAATAGGGTGGTTGTTTTGGTCTTGTTGTAGTTAGGCCACATCTTTCTGAATATGACGCAGTTCGTTAATCTAGACCATTTAAGGTTAGCTTTTATAGGAAAGATTGAGGAGATGTTTGCCTTAATTGCCCCGAGCGGGGTGTGAACAAGTTCAGCAAGTGAGCATTGAAGTGAGCGAGGCTGAGCCTCGCCTGGCCAGTTCGTCAGCATGTTCGTTGCTGTGGCTTGGAACCCAGAATAGGGTCACCATGCATTGGCCATCTAGCGAGGCCAGCTCCTGTCGGCATTTTAGTACCAGTTTCGAGGAAATGGCTTCCGCGGCAATGGCTTTGATAGCAGCTTGGCTATCAATTAAAATAGCGATTCTTTGCCTTGGTAGTGTATTTGTGTGTGACTTGATTTGGCGACAGGCTTCGCTGGCGAGTAATTCCGCTTGGAAGACGCTGGCAGCGTCCGGGAGTCTATACGATCTTGTGATGTTCAGGGACTCCGAGAAGACACCCGCACCAACCCCACAGTCCATTTTTGACCTATTGGTGTAGACTGTTAGATCGAAACCACTGGTCTCCTGTCTATCTTGCCAATCTTTTCTTGTCGGGAATTGTACATCGAAACGCTTTGTGAAGTTCAATGTGGGGATAATGTAGTCTGTTGGAGTCGATACGAGTTCTCCTGGTAGAGAATCTAGGATATTGCTGCGTCCATAGGGTTTCGCAGTCCAACACTTGGATTCTCTGAGTCTGATTGCGCTGTGCGCTGAGATGTTTGTGATATGTAGATCTAGGGGTAAAAGGTGTAGCAGGACTGTTAGAGCGTCTGACGGAGTTGACCGTAGGGCGCCTGTGGTGCCTATGCATGCTGCTCTTTGCACCTTATTTAGTTTAGTTATGTTAGAGGCTTTTTTAAGGGGCGGCCACCATACTATCGACCCGTAGGTAAGGATTGGGCGTACTAGGGCTGTGTAAATCCACAGGGTCAATTTTCGTTGCAGGCCCCATCTTTTGCCGAAGGTTCTGTTGCAGGCATAGAAGGCTATACATGCTTTCTTTACTCGTTCGTCTATATTTGGTTTCCAGTTAAGTTTAGGATCTAGAATAACTCCTAGGTACTTAGCACTGGAAGATAAGGAGAGTATCTGACCGTTTAATCGAGGAAGATTGAATTTAGTTCAGTTTTATTTGGGTTGACTCCAAGTCCACACTTTCTGGTCCATGCGGCGACTTTACTTAGAGCACTCTCCATGATCTCACCTATCACGGGAGACGTAAAGAGACGGGAGGAAAAAGCCCCGACACTAAAATCACCATGTTGTCCGCATACCCAACTACTTTAATTCTTTCTCTGTCTAAGCATAAAAGGATTTTATTCATGACTTTTTGCCATAGTAGAGGTGAGATGACTCCACCTTTGGGGCGTTGCTCTACTGGGAAATTTGGTTATGGAGCTGTTTCCTAGAGATGCGTGAATGGTTTTAGTGCTGAGCATAGAGACTATCCATCGGCTTAGGTAGGTTTTTATGCCCAGCTCCGTGAGGGACTCTAGAATTACTTCAGTGTGTACATTGTTAAAAGCTCCTTCTATGTCTAGAAAGGTAGCTAAAGTGTATTCTTTATACTGTAGGGATTTTTCTATTGCTCGCACTACTTCAAGAACAGCTGTTTCTGTAGATCTTCCTTTGAGGTATGCGTGTTGGGATTTTGAGAGAAATGACTCGATTGTATCTCGCAGATGGTTGTCTAGAACGCGCTCGAGGGTCGTCAAAACGAAGGAGGTCAGACTGATTGGTCTGAAATCCTTCGCGTTCTCATGTCCGCGCCTCCCCACCTTTGGAATGAAAACCACTCTTACCCGTCTCCATGAGTGGGGTAAATGGTTATTTAGGATCCAGCTCCTGAAAATCGGTACGAGCCATGGGATTGCTACCTCTTGCATTTTTTGTAGAATAATGGGCAGAATGCCATCTAGGCTTAGCGATTTATAAGGGGCGAAACTGCGAATAGCCCAGGAGATTTTTCTTCGGTAATAATGGGTAATATGTGTTCCCAGGACTGCAGGTATTGCGAACTGTTAGGCTCAGTGTAACTGTCTTTACATCCGGAAAAATGGGTGTGTATCAAGACCTTTAAGGATTCCGCAGTTGACTCCGTCCACTTACCATCCAACCTTTTCAGGAGAGATGTATTGGAATGATCCTTCGACAGAATCAAAGAGTTTTTGGTTTCATGAACTATTTTGCAAGTGGTTCAGGTCGAGACATTCGACCATTTTCTTTATCTAGGAGGTATTGTCTTGGTCAAAGGTGGCACCGAACTTGATGTGGAGAACAGAATCAGTAAACCGAAGGCTGCTTTAGAAATGCTATCTTAGATCTAGAGAAGCAATGCTTACAGCACCAAAACCAAGCTGCGACTTTTCCGCTAAAATATCGTTGTACGAGTACGTGGAAGATGTGCTTCACTGTCATTCGTAAGCTGCAATCTTTGTTCTTAGAATTTTCTGGCCTAACCACATCTCAAACCAACAGCTCTATATGGGAACCGGCCAGGAAGTTATTGACGTCACCAACCGATGGAGAAAATAGCAGTGGATTGGTCACAACTTGCGACGGGAAGAAAAATCCATTGCTTAATATGCCATGTAATGGAAACCACTTATCCAATTAGGCAGAACAGTGGGGCATCCAAGAGACACATTGTGCGGAAAAGTTGACAAGGAATCTCGGTCTTTGGGGATGAGCTAGAGAGAGTTGAAACGCGTTGCAGCACTCCGAACAAGACGGCGAGCAGGCGTTTTTGATGTAAGGATATAAGTGAGTAATATGTGTTCCAACTCTTACCTATGGTCTTGAAACTTGACCGAAGGAATAAGATATCGGATACAACCGGCTAAAATGAGGTTGCTTAGCAGTATTGCTGGAATAACTCATAGGGCTTAAGTGCGCAATACCAGGATAAGCGAGGTGCTTAATGCTGAGTAGGTACTTCTTCGAACGGAATGACCCATGCTTCGATGGTTTGGTCACGTAGTGCGTATATCCCCAAGCCTTATGGATACGATCTAGATTTATCTGCTTTAATTATTAGTTATTACATTAACACTTAGGTTGGTGTTCACCCGTTGAAAGTTGTGACCGGATTCTTTTTCTTTCCGTCAATCACCCACTATTCAGCCCAAACTTCCACGTTATCAAAAAAATAAAAATAAAAACTGGGTGATCGCAGTTTCCATCATTTCACATCACCTTGAATGGATATGTGAAACCTGCATGGAGTATTCTTGGATTCCCATAACCTGAGTGGTTATGGCAATAATGCCGGAGAAATTTTAAATTGGTTTTTGATATCGTTGCGCTGGAATGCGCGAAACATGCGATCAATTCGCTCCGACTTCATGAGAACAATACGGTGGGAATATTTGGATTTAGTTCGAATATCACTACGCTAGAACGCGGGAAACGCGTGACTCTTGGTTGTAGCACGTGTCATTATTGCCGTGCCATCAGGAAGGCCTATGAATAGATGGCTGGATCAAGTCTCTCCTGGAGCTGTCTAGGGATTTCTCCTGATGAATTGGAGTCAATGAGTCGAGAAGGATGGAGAGTCCACCTGAGCATCCTACCCTCGTGACCTTCGTGAAGTTGGATTAGGGGGTCATTGAAAATGTATCTATGTAAAATAAAGCCTATATTTTGCGTGCTATATTGAAGGATATTAAAGCCTTTTCATTCTAATCTATCTCGTTACAGAAAAAAGACTTAAATTTTGCTCACGTAGTTCCTTATTTAAAATGCCTCAAGCAACTTATTTCTTTTTACTTGTAGCCTCTCTTTTGTATTGTGTCTCGTCAGTTCATTAAATAACTCATTTATATTTATTAATTATTGATTTATATTATAATTTAAACTTAAATAAAAACAATCATGCAATTCTCCATTCACAACTTAATACTTAAAAGGATAAATTACTACACTAAACGATTTACTATTGCCATCCTTTCCTTCGCATCCTTACTTCAATGATAACACATACTCTAGTGTATATCTTATTCAAATCCTTTGCTAAAAATATACACACAATAACCATCATGAATTGATTTTTTTTTGCTCTGCTCGTTCTCCCTCAAGTTTTTAACGTTGCCTGTCTGAGTGTGTTATATGGATTAATTGGCTGTTTGAATCAAATATCGTATTGCATTCATCATCATTAGTCGTACAGTATACAAGAAATCATACATAAAAAGGATACACGTATACAAAACATTGAAAAGAAAACAGACACATATTTAGAGGTACGATACGATGCAATACAGTGAGACATAAAAATAATTAAACCAAAAAATAGAAAGTAAACACACCGATTTTATTTTAATTTTTTGTTTTTTTGAATAAGGGTAACTTTACAAGGAAAACATTGATCTAAGACCTAACGTTACATTTAATAAGAAAAACAATTGCGCTTTAAAAATTACATATATTATAAAAAGTTATCCTAAGAGGTAGGTAGTCTATCTAAAAAAGTTTCTAAGAGTATGACACAACAAACAGAGATGATAGTTTGAATAAATTTTTAGTTTTTTTTAATTTTTTAGAAATGAACACCTAGGGTGCGCGAATATGTTTTGTTTCTTTTTTTTTTATTAAATTTAAATTAAAACTATTTTTAATGAATCTGTAAAGGAGTATGCAATTTTTTTTTCTTTGTAGAACTCATAAATATACAATATATATTTTTGTATAGAAGTTTAGAGAAATAATTTGTATTACCTGTGTGACTGGATTTTCACCAGGACGATAGACGACATTGTGCAATGGACGTTTTCGACCAACGTAGTTAACGCACACGAATTCCAGCAATGAGGCATAGATGAAGCACATACACACCCCGTCCCAGACATTCATAGCCGTGAGATTTGAGACGACAGGAAGTGTGCTTCTGAAACCGTTGGAGGTTGTGAAAAAATTCAACATTGTTGTTACACCTGTTGGAAAGGACATGAAGATGAATTAATACTTTTGAAAATATAAAAGCTATAGAAGAGGGGGAAAATGGATGTGATGTATTTAAAACGGGTGATTGTGAACATCTAAGGATCAAGCATTTATAATTTATACCATCCGGGTTGCCAGAACTGAGATTATCTCTATTTTACGAATGCTTTTGTCAGTCTGTTCACACATAATGGGGAAACTACCGCACGGATTTTTATGAAACCTGGCATTCTGATGGCTTATATCCTTGGTTGATATTTAGGATATGCAGAAAATGAAAAAGGTTCCTATGAGATAGTCGGTCCTATTTGAACCGCTGCACGAAATATAAAGGAGTTACACACTTACATTGTTTAGAGTCCAACATTTAAAATTATGTATGTTTTATCACCATATTGCAGGGAATGACGTGTGTTTTATCACATATGGGAATGATATGTGTTTAAGCAACACTTTGAGCACTTGCTTAACGGAAAGCAAACACAGAGAGTGATAGGGCAGGAAGATAACCCGCTTCTAGTCTATGACGAACCAATACCATCGCCCAGTATTGAAGAAGGTATACAGCTGTCACCAAACTGAAAAACAGCAAAACCGTGAACTCTGAAGCCCTCCCAGCTGACATTTTTAAATACGAAGGCGATGTATTGGTAGGGCGCATGCAACAAGTCATTAGCCAAGAATGTATGGAGGAAAGTATGCACAACGACTGGAGTATCAGCTCTATATGCCCTCATATTCAAAAAGGCGATCCTATATCTTGCAAGGACTACCGAGGCATATCCCTGCTAAATCTCGTATATACAATTTTTTTTTCCTCTTGTACAACCCATGCCCGCGTGGCAACGACACAGCGACCTGAAAGATCTATTGTATCGGAGGGTTGGAGTTAATCTAACAGACGTACTACTTCCCTTATGAAAGTGATTATGTCTTTAGTAGCGGAGCATTTCAGTTCCACTGAAGTAAGTATCTCCTTGTGGAGAATACGTTTCCTTAACCAGTGTAGTGCCGGGCATTCACAAAGAATGTGTTCGGAAGTTTCGTCCTCCTCTAAACAGAACCGACAGTCCTTCTCTTGGCACAGGTTCATCTTGTTAAGGTGGTATCTCAAGCCGCAATGGCCAGTAAGAAAGCTCACAAGCTTCTTAATGCGTTCTCTATCTAAGTTAAGGATTTCCTTATAGGAGTAAGGCTTGATTAATCGTTTGGATTGTCTTAGACCTGGCCCACTAGTCCAATGGTCTAGACGAAGTTTTTTTTCCCATTCGTTAATCAGCGTTGTAGCTGTCGCCCAATTGACGCCACAATAAGGTTCAGGACCTATGAACACAGATTCTGAGCCAGCCCTAGCAAGCTCATTTGCAGATTCGTTGCCCACAATCCCTTGGTGTCCAGGTACCCAACCGAGTTTTACTCTGTTGTATTTGGCAAGGTCTTGTAATGCATCGTAGTAGCATTTCACGGTTCTGGAGTCCATTTGGTTGGACGACAGTGCCATAAGTGCTGCTTGGCTATCTGAGAAGATATGTATTCTAGCGCCTTTGAGCCCCTTGCGGAGATTGTGTCTGACATAAATCTCAATGGCATGGATTTCAGCTTGAAACACAGTAGGAGTCGTACCCATAGGTACTGAAATCTTTGTGTTGGGTCCAAAACCCCAGCTCCAACTCCAGAATCCATCTTTGAACCGTCGGTGAACCAGACCAGACTTCTAGGGTCCAGTGTTAGAGCACCATTGGACCAGTTTTCGTATATAAGATGCTATACAACGTTTTGTGTGAACTTCTAAAACCTTTCTGCAACACACTTATCAGCACTTACCAGTGTAGCTTCCAAAGATGTGGCAGATCGAAAATAGACCAAATTTTAACACTGAAGCAGATGGAAAAGATCAGCAAACATCAAGACGAAACTCACCACCTTCTCGTCGACTTTAAAGCCGCTTATGACAGCATTCATCGTCTTGAACTCTACCAACCGGGATACCATCAAAACTTATCCAAATGTGTCGCGTAATACTGGAAGACACGCGGTGCTCTGTGAAACTTGGAAACAGCTCTTCCGAATTCTTTCGAACATGCACCCGATTCCGGCAAGGAGATGCGCTGTCATGCAACTTTTTCAATATTGTGCTTGAGCAGAAGTGCGTAGAGCAGGTGTTAACATGGAAGGCACTATCTTCCACAAATCCATCCAACTACTGGAATACGCGGACGATATTGACATCATCGGAAGATCCCGACAAGCCGTTATAGAAGCATTAACGGCAAATGAAGAGCAGGCGAAACGAGTAGGTCTTGAAGAAAATGAGAACAAGACTAAGTACATGTTGTCAACAAACAACAAATTGTCTGCTTAAAACCTTGGGCAGAACGTCACTGTTGACTACAACTTCTTTGTGAATGCCCGGCACTGCACTGGTTAAGGAAACGTATTCTCCACAAGGAGATACTTACTTCAGTGGAACTGAAATGCTCCACTACTACCGACATACTCACTTTCATAAGGGAGGTAGTACGTCTGTAAGATTAACTCCAACCCTCCGATACAATAGATCTTTCAGGTCGCAGTGTCCTTGCCACGCGGGCATGGGTTGTACAAGAGGAACAAAAAAAAGCAGTTTACCTAGTTCGGATCAAACATAAACCCCGAAAATTACACCTTCGTGGAGATCCGATAAAGAATATCTCTGACAAACCGCTGCTACTTCGGTTTGGCAAAATAACTGGGTACAGAATTCCTAGCTCGACGAACCAAATTAATGCTCTATAGGACGCTCATCTTACCAGTCTTGCTTTATGGCGCTGAGTGCTGTAAGAAAATATTGGGTACCTTTGAACGAAAAATACTTCGTCGGATATTAGTTCCCATATGCGAAGAGGGCGAATGGAGGAGAAGATACAACCGCGCACTCTATGAGTTGTACCAGGATGTGAATGTGGTCGAAAAACCCAAGACACGTCGACTACATTGACTCGGCCACATCGAGCGAACGGACAACAACGCTCCAGCCGAGAGAATCTTTTAATCTAAGCCCCTAGGTTTGAGACGGCGAAAAAAATCGAACCTCCGATATAAGATCCAAGCTGTAGCGACTGCCAGAAAACCTTCTTCTTCTCTCTTCTTCCTTTTATCAGCGAGGAAGAAGAAAGAAGAGGAAGGTTTTCTGGTAGTGTCTACAGCTTGGATCTTATATCGGAGGTTCGATTTTTTTCGCCTTTCCTTGTGCTTATTGGAAAGTGCCAACTGAGTTATTCTCCGTCATTGTATGTACAATGCTCGATATGGACAACTTTATCACTGCGTACTGAACTGACTTTATTAAAATGGACACCAGGCCTTGGAAAGTTGTAAGAAAATTCGACCAGCTGGGTCTGATTGAATTAAAGTACTTTGCGGAAAAAGGCGTTACTAGTTGTGTCAAGTAAATTCGCTTTCTGTAGGGAATACTCGTATATCCTGGAGAATAATTTCTTGTTGTACAACCCTGGTTTAACTCGCACAGAGATGTTATTCAAAAATTAGTTTGGAAATTAAATTTTCAGAGACAATTTTTTCTTCCGCATTCCAACACTAAGCGATTAATCTCCGTCTCCTCTCCGATTTAAAATTTAAGAAAAACCAGACAAACTCTGGTAAAAAAATTGTGATTTATTTAAAATGCTTGCTCCTTAGCTGTACACATAGACACAAAACCACAAGTCTGCATCCTCATGTGATTTAAACAGATAAAAAGAAGGAAAATAAATAAAGAAAATAAAAACTCTCGTCTCAGATGAGGAATTATGTTTATGTACAAAAAAAAAACAAAAAAGTTGTCCTCTTTTCTTCCACAACAGATGGAGGAGAAGAAAATAATGTGTTGTCTAGATCCAAAAAAAAAGAAGGACAAAACGAACTCAAGAGGGAAAAAGGAAAAAGAAAAGTAATATTCCATGCAAATATATTCAAATTCCAAAAAGTGTAACGTTCCAAGTGGGCGAGCGAACTCGCATCTAACCACATTGATCCACCAAGCAACACGCACACACGCAGAACAATCACAGAAATCCACTTTAATCCATAATTTTAGCTCCACACAATTTCCTGTTTTACATGACACAAGAGTTGGTACGAACAAATGCAAAAATATCCTTAAACCGAGATGTACGTAGTATTTAAATGGAATTCATTTGTCAGGGGCGGTTCACACTGTGTCCCACCCTAGTTTGACATTGATTTATGCTTGAAACAAAAAGATGGTTTGGTAAAACAATCAAACTGTGAATCATAACAAATAATAACTAGAGCAGTGCGCGACATTACGAACAAAGAACAGATCTTTAGCGCTGCATCAATGCCAATTTCAGGATATGTTGCTCTTATATACTACTATATACATCATCTACTTGACTATGAAATATCATTCTTCCCATACTCCAAGACTGATGATGAAAAAGTCACGTCCTTGATTTACACTAGAGGATCAAGGGTTACCACATAGAAGAAGCCCCGCGATAAAGATGCTGAACTGAATAAATCTGCATAAGAGAGCCATTCGGGCGGATACATACTCGTATCTTTGAAACAAACCCAAAGTATAGTTTAAACAAGGAGGATTGTGTGCTTGTGTGCACGGAAGTGACTTTTCTTGTTGGGAATTAGCCATTTATTCTCACAAAGTTTATGCTTTGTTTGGGTTGGATGCGAAGTTTTTCAACAGTAAATTGGTCTCTTGAAGCGACGGAAGCACATAATTTGGATTTATTTTTGACGATAGGACAAAGTTGACGTTATTTCAGACAGCTTGGAAAGAGATTTCATCTTTCATCATTGTAATTGACAATAGTCGTTGGTTTGAGTTCATTTGTAACACATGTACGAGGTTTTGAAATGAAAGACTTTTTGACACATGACACATAATTATTCGCGACTCGTAAATCATATTTTCTTGGGGCACAGAGTAAGTCAGAGTACAGAGTACACATTATTGAATTAATCAGCTCTACTGATTAGCTATAGCATTCCGAAGTTGTCAGAAATGTAAATTTGCAATTGTGGCATTATGAGCAATCAGTTTTGCGGTAATGTGATGATCTACCTTAACGTCATCATAAAAGCTTTTGAAAAAAAGTGACAGTAATGCTTCTAGATGTGACACTTTTAATCTTGAAAATGTATGACACTGCTGACGATGTGGAATACATTTACTGTAGGTAAGTGTCGCGTGCAGGGGCGGGTTAGGAATACAACTGCAGCGCCCCCCAACAAATAGCGCTTGTCGTAAAAGTCGACTAAGGGGACGAATCAGATCTAGGCAATATAATACTCAAATGAACCCAGCGACACATACACTACCTTAAAAACTCTCCCACAAGTGTGCATGCGAGTCCAAGTGTTGACACGACGGGAGATCATCGGTGTCATAGTAGTAAGATCAAACAAACAATAATAAAACAGAAGCATCCAGGTGTCAAACAACAAACACCATCGCAATATTATTGCAAAACTGTATCATTATGGTAATACTTGCTAAAAGGAAAGGCACTACCCGGCCAGGCACTACCACTGCTGCGCATGGTACTGATCTTGCACCGAGCAGAAATGTTCGGGTCACAGCTATACGGATTCCGGGGGCTAGCAAAGTAATGAAACAGTTTGGACGAAATTTGAGGATCGCGATTTGGAACATTGGAAGCATGACCGGTCGAAGTTACGAAGTGGAAGAGATTAGGCGAACCCCACGGGCGGATCAGTAAGAATAAGGTGAATTGGGAGGGTTATGATTCCTTGTTTTCGGATCATAACCTCGTCGAAATAGGAAGAAGGAGAAGAACAAGTGCCAAAGCCAACTGTGTTATGGGTCAAATTATTGTTTTTTTTTAAACTCGAGCCATATATAATTTGTATTGAATTTGCCTCGCTTAATGGCAAAATATATATAGGATGAATCTATAGAGCTGAAGAGAGACTTTAAGCACTTAATCAGGCAATCTAAAAGAAAGACTTGGAAGGAATTCTGTGATTCTATCGCGGGTACTAGTAAAATTTCCAGATTTCGCAAGATGCAGGCTAGAGTCACCGATGTTCCGAGCTCTGACGGCTCATGGACAGAAAGTAGCGGCGAGGTTTTAAAAACTTATGTTGAAGCTCACTTTGCAGGTGGTAGATCACCAATAGATTCTATAATAAATGGGTACTCATACTCTGGAATGTCAATAGAGGATGAGGTAGAGATTCTCATTTCATGAAAGAATCTGCGATGGGCTATTAGTATGGATGTCAAAGCATACGATTTAGATGCTACAATTGGGGGAACGGAATGTAGCCAACCGCAAACACACTGTGAGGCATCGAACCGCCCAGAATCTGCGATGGGCTATTATAGTATTCACACCGTTTAAAGCACAAGGTCATTTTGCCAGCTATACTGCAAAAACTCCAGCTAAGGTTAGAAATAGGCTTACGTTGCATATCAGTGGCATGGAGGAAGTGCGGGTTATATTTATACATAAACCAAGCCACACTTCAGCGAAAGACTATAGACCCATAACTCCGTCATTATTTTCCCTCAAAACACTGAAAATGCTTCTCTATATCCAAATCCCGCGAAGTATTACCTAACGGCAGTCCCGCGGGGAGAATTGTAGTAGTGTGCAGGATGTGGATTAGTGCGTAAGCGCACTCCTGGCATCGATTATTCGGCATTGCGAATTGTGCAAGCTAGCATCCCGGGCTACTAGTATCTTTAGATTGATTGCCCCTTGGCGCATCAAAGAAAAAAAAAATATAAGTGTTGCAACGGCCATCTAATCGATGCAAATCGATGGAAACAGCTTTACACGATGTGACATAGTAGGGAAAATAGAAACGAACCTTCACCATAAGGAGTACCATTAGGTACATACCTTCTTCGCAAAATGGGCCAGTATGTGGCCTGAGTGAAAGGATAATTCATCACATCCCCATAAGGAGTTTGCACTAGCAGCCTTCATAGCACATAGAAGGTGCTTTCAATAACGTAAAAGTGAGGTTTATCAGACAGGCATTGGAAAGTATAATTACCAATTGGCTCTGCAATATGCTCGTTACTAGAAACATTATTCCACTATCGGAAATAGTTCAATAAGAAAATCCGTTAGGTTAGTTTAGGTTAAAAGGGGTTAGCTGCAACGAATGAGCGCAGCCTGCACTCGGATCACGAATGGATCCATTGTGCTCCCCTGACGTGGAGTTTCCTGGTTGAAGAACTGCAAAGAGAGGAAAGAAACAAAATGGCTAGAGTTCAATGTTAGTGGAACGGCCTCCTCTGAACCACCCTGAAGAAGTTATAAATTTCATAATGGTGGTTGGTGGATTCTTAGACAGATCGCCCAGATAGTTGAAGAAATACTCTCCAAGGGCCGTCTTCCTGGAATTGAAGAGACTAGGGCATTTGCAGAAGAAGTGTCCCGAGTCCTCCTCTGCGTCTGTATTGGCGCATCCTCTGTAGAGTTCATCTGTACTTAGTCGCATTCTCTTCCGATGGGCCGCCAATAGGTTGTGGCCGGTAATGATGCCTACGAGAAGTGGCAAGTTTAGTCTATTTTATGTAAAGATGAGCTTGGTTTTCATCTTGTTATCTTTTGCCCAGATGCTTCTGGAGACACGGCATGAAGGGAGTGCTCTCCATCTTTCTTCTGCTTGTCGTTTGAAGTCAAGTGCTATATTTGATTTAACAAGTATTAGGAAAGGTAGGACTGAGCTTTGAACCATTGACAGGTCTTGTTCTGATCCCTTTCTTGGCAGTTCGTCCGCCATATATTGTTCCCTGGAATTCCTTTGTGTTAGAAAATCCATTACTAGGGGAACTTCACAGGGAGGCGTTATATCACCCCTTCTCTGGATTCTAGTCATCGATGGTATACTTAAGGAACTAAGCAATATAAGTAAAAACGTCACTGCTTACGCGGACGATGTGGCAATCTTAGTCCAGGGTAAATTCCTAAACACATTAAGAGAAATTATGGAATTACTCCTTAATAGTTTAAAAAAATTGGCTGCAGATTACGGACTTCACGTCAACTGGGCAAACAAGAGTTGGTACTCTTTAGCAAGAAAAACAAGATACCACTCTTTAAAGTGTGAACGCTCGCAGGGGTGGAGCTGCCCCTTTCGGATCGCGCTAGATATCTAGGTATAATGCTAGAGAGAAAACTGACGTACAAAATTAACACACAGAAAATATTCTATAAGTCTTATAATGCCCTCTTCATCTGTAAGAGGACTGCGGATATAAATTGAGCCTGAAACATGCAATGATGCACTGGCTATAAATCATTATAGTCAGACTCGTTCTTACGTATAGGGCTCTTGTACAGTGGAAGGCAACGAATATGAAAAACATACGGGATATGTTGGCCATGGTACCAAGAACAGCCTGAATTCCCATTACGGGTGGTCTACACACAACGCCTGGTTGCTGCTGGCTGATAAGTTACTCTTAGTTACTCTACAAGTCCAATGTATATGTAACGGTTTTAAGGCTCTAGTCATGCCATTTTTGCACCATCTTTTTCTTCAGCTAGTGCAGTGTGGTCTAACTCAGTGTATATAATCCAGTGGCCAAGTGAAACATCACTGAATTCATTGCATCCAAGCGATTGTAGAGACGTCAATGTTTTCTTTTCTCTTTTAGACAATAAGATGTCGTTTCAAGACCGTGTCTCTCAAGTCATAATTGGGCTTAGTATCAGGCCGCTTGAAACATTCACTCAGATTCACCTATGTGCCGTCTTAAAAATATCCGCACCATTATTCAAAATGCTTAACACTTTCAGCCTCCATGTTGACTTGTGGTAACCCTAAAAATTCCAACACATTGACTCCACTCAAAGACAAAACCACTTTTTCAGAGAACCTCTTTCTAAGAAAACCAGAATAAGTGTGAAATCTGTCGAAAATGTGTATACAAATGTCGTTCATATTAAAAGAACAAATAAAGGAATAACCCCGCAGCCAAGCAGTGTCGCTTGAACCCATTTTATCCTCCCCATTCTCTGTGTCTTTTTTGTATCCAATTTCTCATTTAAATTTTTCCTCATAGCTCATACAAGCATTTGTGGCTTAGCTGAATGTTGACGTATGCTTCTGCTGTGCAGTTGGTATCCATTGTGGATAGTACGAGTAGCACTCGCAAAACTTTTTGAATTAATATCCGCAACACACATGGATGCACAATTCTCTTATTCTACAGCCAACTAAATGGACTCTAACAGATATCACAAAACGCCACATGACAAAAAAAAAAAAAAACTCTGTTGGATGCACAACTGCAGAAAGGATACAACAACGACATGTAGAAGAACCGTCTGCCACCCTTAAATGCCGCGCCGGAGGGGAGCTTGGCTTTTTAGAGATGAATTGCACTCAATTGCTTTCATCTGTCCAAGGGTTTACAACTCATTTGGAAACCTCGCAATATTTCTAGTCCTACACCATCTTTGTCAAGTGAATTCATTGTTATCGTAGGTGCAATGGTAGCGTAAGCAATCAAATCCCACATCCCTGCTTTTTGTAGTGATCCGCTTAACCGGGTTTATTGTTTTCGACCACTTTCTGTTGTCTGCATTGTGTTCTGGAAGCATGTACATTTCGTGAATTTGAATACATTTACCAAATCTAATCAAACATTTTGAGAATTCTAAAGAGGATGAGTGGGAAATAATAAAAATACAATATGCGCATGCAATAAACAGCTTAGTGCCATAAAGTGCATAAGATGTATGTTTCTCTGCAAATTATCTATTTCAACTCTACTCGCATTGAAAATAATATATTTTTAAATACAAAATGTGATTAAATTTGCAATAAAAGTGTAACTCCTAATGCAAGACCTACATATATACATCCTGATGCGTTTCACTCAATCTCATATTTATTTTTTCGTGTACCAAGACTTTATTTACAAAAATGAATTTTTAGAATTTTGAACCCTGATGCCAATTTTTTGTTTTCGTTTTAAAGGATCTCCTGTGTGGTTTTATGCTTTTTACATACCAATCATTACTCTGGCTGGTACTGCATTCCATTCTAGCCAAAATGTGATAAACGATGATGTCACCAATATGATTCCAGGTATAAATACAGTTGTGAAATAAAATGCACGATCCCTTGTGAACATTAGTTCAACTTTCAGGCAACTGTAATTACCTTCAAAGAAAAGCGAGCAATTACAATTGCCTTTTAGTCAAAATTTTGTTGAAAAATAAGTTTAATACATAAATGTTCATTTTTAGTTTTTGCTAAGTATTTCTCTTTACTTTTTTATTTACAGAAATCTGTTAGTTTTTTTTTTAATTTATTTCCGAAATTCGATTTATCTAATATCTAACTGACAGTCGTTGATTCTAAAGATTTTCATTGAGAAATAAAGTTGTACGTCAATAAGCTGTGAATTCATAATTAAAGCGAATATGCAAGCACTTCTAAAATTATATTTTAAGTCTATTCTTCAATAGAATACAGTAAAGTCTCGCTTATGCGAACCACTTCTAATCCGAATCACCCATTACTTCCCCCATTGTGTACTCTGCAATCTCAACCAAAATATGTGTTCTGTAATCCGAATTTCAATAAAGATGCATACAACTCTCTGTAACATACTCGTACCTATTGCATATTATTAAAATGAAAATGTACAGGCTAGTACTTCACTTCTAACACATTTAAGCGTTCATAGAATCCTTTCCAGTGATTCACATTTTATTCTCCCTTAATTGTCTACTATCACATAGGAAAAAGCGCCCTCGATCCTTTCTGTAGCATAGCGACGACGAAAACATTTTCAGAATACTACTGTTTCGCTTTTGATTTGCTTATAAGCTCGTCGCGATTTGGGGAACAGCAATCATCAGTCACTCAAAGAAATAAAGGAAAACGAATTACATCCAAGTTTTTTCAACCACTGCACCAAAGAAAGGTTCCTGCCTGGTAGTACAATGGACCAGAGAGAGTCTGAGTGCTCTGGGATTTGGGTTAAAAAAAGCTCGTCGCGAACATTAGTATTTGAAAATCAAGAAATCAAGCGAAGAATACTCTTGCCAATCACTGTAGCTCTATCACAGCAAAGCTCTATCTCGACAACTAAGGAGACTCTATATAAGACCCTGATCATCCCTGTCCCACTTCACGGTGCTGAAACATGGACTTTATTCACGTCAGGGAAACCATCTTATGAAAGATAGAGCGCAACCGGCTCAGCTGGTATTGCCACGTTCAAGGAAGAGATCATTTGAACCCTGTTAAAAAGGCAATATCAATGAACGTTCCAAAGACATCGCGAGGCAGGCCTATAAATGCCTAGATCACATAAATGCGACGACTTCGGCATTTAATTGGCCTCAGTAACCGAGCGATCTAAAATCGGGAGACCTGTCGATATTTTCTGAGGTCAAATAGGCAAACACCACAGGCGGATTAGTAAAAATCAGGTGAAGTGGGAGGATTATGATCCCTTGCTTAACCGAACTAGAAAGAAGAAGAAGAAGAAGAAGAAGAAGGAGGAAAAGAAGAAGAAGGAGAAGAAGAAGAAAAAGAAGAAGAAACATGGACTTTATTGAAAGTGGATGAAAATATCATTGATCGCTTCTAGAGAAAGATTCTTCGTAAGATATTCGGTCCCATTTGCGCTGATGGGTTCTGGAGGAGAAGATTCTACACGAGCTGTACAGCGACATCGACCTAGTCAACAATCTACGTATTGGACGTTTGAGATAACTAGGCCATATAGAGCGATTGGACAATTACTCTTCGACCTGCAGAGCCTTCAAATCTAATCCAGATGGACGACGCAGTAAAGAGCCTCCTTGTCGCAGTTGGCGCGTGCGAGATTAAGCGGACCTCCACCAACTTGGAATGCGCAACTTGTAGCAATTAGCTTAAGACCGACCTAAATGGATGGGCTAAATGGACACTTGTAGTCTGCGATGTTTGCCAGACATTCTGGTGAGGTGGGAACGTAAAAAACATTGTTTGGTACTTTCTACGATTTGAACTGTGAACCTCCAGCCCAGTATTCCGAATATCGCCTGTAAAATGTTTACCTTGGCTTGGAATAGAGAACTATTGATATGCGTACGTAGTAGTAGTAGTTGCAGGATTTAGTTATTTCATTGCAGATTATGGTTGAGTTTGGTATATATTGATATATGTTGGGATCCCATCTCGTCCTCTAAGTACTTTTCTCTTCACTGCTCATCCTCTCTTGCAATTAATACATATAGTGTAGATTGACAGGTTTCAGGGTCAGATTCCGGTAGGTTGAGACTCATTCCACATTCTTGCGCTAATCTAAGCCACTCCCCATAAGAGCTGGTCCTATTAGTTGTTGTTTTACAAGCTGCTAACTTTGGTAGTCGTTCATTGGGCAAGTTAAGCACCTCTAGAATAAAGTGCACCTGCAGTTTCAGGGTTTTTGTAAACAGTGGTTACTATATACATAGAATTAGGCGTACTCGGAGGAATGGGAAAGATCTGTTCACGTATCAACTCAGGAGTTTCTTTACTGTATCATATTTTGTATGTCCTCAAACTTGAGCGGTATACATCAAAATACTTTCAGATACCACCTTAAGTACCTTGTACTTGCTGCTGTGGACTACAAACTTGTTGGCGAAACATCTTTTCCACGATTTTCCCTCATATCTTTATCCATGTTTAAGCTGCTCGTAAAATACATGCCGAGATATTTGCACTCCTTACCCACTTATCGTGGCAATATTATCGTCGCTGTACGTCTATCTTTCATTTGAGCTGAATCTGCCGCCACCTCTCTTGAAGACTATAATCTTTGACTTCTCGATATTAATTATAAACCCCCGTAGCCTACCGTATGGTATAGACGATTAATCATAAGTTGTAGAGGTCTGGGTGATAGTGCGAGCATGATGATGTCATCCGCAAAAAGGAGAGCTGAGTCGTCTATACAAAGCTTGAATAAAAGCACACCCTTGTCATACAACCGACCTGGCTTCGAACCAATCAGATCTTTGCTGTCCGTTCCAAACTGCTATTTGAGTATCTTCTACAGGTTCTGGATGATGTGGCCGAAATTGCCATGCAAAATAACTCCTAAACCAGAGCTTTACGGTCTAGAGTATCAAATACTCGTAGAATGCATTGTTGTTTGCCATTTGAGATGAAGGAATCCAAAATGCTATGTAAAACGAAGATGTGATCTATTGGTTATACTGGCCTATAACATGCTGGAAATTTCTTAAGCAATTTCCTGAGGCTAATCGATTCCGTAAGTCTGCTTTGCAACATTGAAGTAAAAATATTGTAGCTTGCATTCAGAGACGAAAGGCATCGACAATTCGCTGGATCTCTCGTGCAACCTTTTTTGTGTATGATAAAAAGTAGAGCATCTTTAAATTGCGGTGGCATGATTCCACTATCCATCTCATTATAAATCTGCAAGCTGATAGCTGAGCTACACTGGTTCCATATGTGTAGAATTCGGTGGGAATTCCATCCGATCCTGCTGCTTTACGATCTTTCATCTTTTTTAACACTTCCATAACCTCCATGTGCGTGAGTCAGTACTTAAAACCAACAAGGCGGTAGGACTTGACGGTATTCCCACAGAGCTCTTTTGAGCAGCGCCAACAACATCGGGCGAGCTTCGGCTTCTACTTATAGAGAGAGCTTTAGAAGCTGAGAGCTTTCCTGACGAGTGAAAAAAGGGAATGATCGTTAAGCTTCCTAAGAAAGGAAATTTAATGGAGTGCGGAAACTGGAGGGGTATTCGCGTGCTGCGTGCTGTAGCTAAGATAATAACCAAAATCATCCTGGAGCGAATCAAACAACATCTTGAAGACATACTCGATGCCGAACAAGCGGGTTTCCGCTCTGGAACCTCTTGTGATGACCACATTAACACCCTGCGGATTATCATCGAACACTTCGTTGAATATCGATCGTTACTTCACCTGCTGTTCATCGATTTTAAAAAGGCGTTTGATAGTGTAAATATGGAGTTAATTTATTTATTTATTTTCTCCTTGCCTTACGCAGGAGAGGTATTCCCGATAAATTAATTGCTATTATCAATCGTATCTCTAACGAACACATCTACCAGGGAACGGGTCAGAAACCAATAGGCACAACCATCTAACGACGGAAGTGGCAGTGGATTGGTGACTGGTGATTGGTGCAATGTAAGCCTTTAACTCAGGGTGGCAGAATAACTGGCAGTCCAAGGAGAACATGGCGCAGAACAGTCGAGAAGGAGGTACGGGAGTTGGGGAAAGTTGGGAAGAGCTGAGACACATTGCCAGAAAACATACACGATGGCGATTAAGCGTAGTAGGACCCACAAGGGGATACAGGTCATAAGTAATGCATACGACATGGGTATGCACGATTACATAACTTTCGATCGGATGATTGGTTTTGATTTTTTTTATGTAGAACTGCACCGATTTGAATAAATCTTTCGCAAAGTACAGGGAATACACAGTAGTGAGATTTTATTTTGTGAATTTCTCGTTTAAATTTGCTCACAATTCGCACCATTTTTCATATTACGATATAAACAAAATACTATTTTTATGTATAATTCCGTGTCGTGTAGGTTCATACTCATCGTTTCACCAATAATGCTATGTACTTAGCAAGCTGAATTGATCGATAATTGCAAGTACCTCTTGTAATAATAAATTCGGATTAGCAAGACATTACTATATTTTTAAAATTTCCGATCTTAATTTCGTTTGCAAATATTTAAAATTTATCACTACAGTGACACTTATTTCTTTAAAGGGGCTTGCACAATATGCCTTGCAAATGAGTTTCGATATGGTCTGGTCACTCAGACTGAAGAAGACTGAAAATGTTCTATCCAACATGAAGCTTTTAATTATCAGGCAATGTCTTTATCATCTAGCCTTATATGACCAAAGCCATCCCATATAGGCGCCTCTCTCTATACCGACTATGGAGTCAAAACATGGACACGAGTCGAAGGAAATACTCAGAAATTTTAGAGCTTGAGATTCGCATATGTTCTTTAAATTTTCGACTTGAAGTTCGTTCTTTGAAATACAGCAGGGAGGAAATTTACTACAACCCTCGCGTGAATAGCTCCGTATGGTCATGGGCTTAGAACATGTAGCACTTTCCTTGCTTTGAAAGTGCGATATAGAGAGTGACTAAGAATATTTTTTTCAAGAAAGATCCTTGAAGCAGATAGATATATACAAATACTACAATTCTCATAAAATTAATTAACATTAAATTAATCTGTGTTAAATGCTTGCACTTTTTAGCGTTACTTGTACACTACAAGCCTAAAATTTAACCTACTTCTAGTATATGCAAAATCAAAAAAGAAAAAAATCTTCAATATGCGCATATATAATATTTTGAAACTATATAACCATGCACAAACAACTTGTGTGACTTTATTTCATATTTTTATTAATACTATTATATATTAAATGTTCTAAAGTTAAGAAAATATATATTCATAGCAGTCCAACTGGAATAAAACGGGGGTTAAATGATTATATTAGCATTCATCAAAAAGGCAATCAGCTACGGCAGGCGTTCAATATTATTTCAAACTGTTTATGTATAAAATTAATTTTTTTTTATTTTTAATTTTTACAAACAAAATGCATGATAGCTTGCTGCTTTTTCAACTTGATCAACTAGCCGAAGAGGAAGAAGGAGAATTTTATAAAAAAAAAAAAAACAAATTAAAAGTTTTACTGGAAAAATTAAATGGGATTTGAAATTTTGTTTCTAATATTTCTATGGACATATGAAATGGTTATATTTTCAATTAAATGAAATTAAAATAAATGGGATTAATTGTTGAATGGTGTCTGTTGCATCTGGTAAGTTCATCTATTGGATATTTTATTTGTTGATACCTGTGTCTGGATTTTATTTGATTTTTTCTTTTGGTTTGAGGTATTTTTCTAATTTTTACCTATCATGGATCTAGCAGGAACTGCATTCCATTCGAGCCAGAATGTGATAAACGAGGACGTCACCAATATTATTCCAGGTATAAAAACGGTGGTGAAATAGAATGCTCGATCTCTTGTAAATATTAAATCGACCTTAAGACAGCTGTAGTTTCCTACGAGGTTGTGTTAATTGTTTTTTTTTTGTACTTTGGTTAGTCTCTTTTATTATATAGATTATTTTGATTATTTAAATTTTTGTAAAGATTACATAACTGTATAAAATTTAAAAGTTGTTTCTACTTATTAAACTTAGAATTAATTATTGGTGCAAATGTTTTTATTAATAAGTGAACAAAAAACAAATTAAACCAAGAACAAGAAACAAGATATTGACAATCATTTGTGAGAATTTACGAACTGAGTGGTTGGTTTGGATCGGCTCGCGATGAGGATGCACTTAGACCAGAAATGGGAGCACTGTAGTGTAAGAACTGAGTAACTTGTGTACAAGAAAATTATTATTGTTGTGAATATTTTCAATGCAAAATGCTTATTCTTCCAAGTCTAAGGTAACTCACAAAGGAGAATTTTCAAGACTTAAGCCGTCCTTTTAAGCCTGAAATAGACTGCAAATTAAATGAATAAGACCAGCTTGTATGAATAGGCACCCGAAACGAGAAGCATTTAGTCGACTGCTTGCACCGACAGCTCAAAAACCAAGCACTGGGTTAGTGGAGCTATTTCTCTGACAGCCTTAATCCTAACCTCTCCTTTCGTCTTCCAAATCATTGTAGCGTATTCCAGGTGGATATAATGATGATTAAGGAAGTCGTATCTTACAAAAATACAAATATTTGACGCAACAGCTCTTTAAAGTGCCAGGGCCTAGCTTCTTGGAACCACTCATGTTGTGTGCGTTATATTTTTCACACGAATGGAAGGGACCTACAGTTTAATGTCGACTCCGAACGGCGATTTGAGAAACTTTTTCGTGACAACAATACTCTCGGATATTTGTCAGACGCTCGCGAGAGGTGGGACAGTGGAAAAACTTTTTAGTGTTTTCTGGGATTCGAACTTGGAACCTCATGCGTAGTGATCCGACACACTAACCACTTACGCCACGGCGTCGTATTTTGGCTAACTGATTTTTGTTTATAAACTATTTTGTAAAATTGTTTAGTATACAAATAAAGATCTATCTTATCTAATTTAATCTAATCTTGGCTAAAGAGAGACATGATATCCACTAAAGATATCAGCATCTTTTCAAACTGCCCAGCAGTAATCAAATCCTTGGAATTGATCTCTATAAATTCATTGGTAGCTATAGATTGCCGATTGTCTCTCACAGAGATAGTAGAGCAGTTCAATATTCACCTGTGCTGGGTGCCAGGGCATAGGGATATTCCGGGGAATTGTAAGGCTAACAAACTCGCTAGAATACGAACCAAATAAGGATACTTCAGGTATACCGATCGCTAGTTGCAAACTCAAATCTAAGCTGGATGCTATCGAAAGAATAAATCTTAGGTGGACAAGTGAAACAACATGTCTAGCAACGCAACAGATTTGGCCCATGTTGGATCTCAAACGCTCTAAGAATTTGACTTTTCTGAACAGATTGCATATTGACGATACAATAGGTCTCATCACTGGACACCTTCTAATAGGTAAGCATGCGACAAGGCTTGGCGTATTTTCAAATGATTTTTGCAGAAGCTATATGGACAAAAAAGAGGAAGAAACCTTCTAAATCAATTTCTTTGCACATGTCCAGCTCACTCCTATAGAAGGAAGCTTCTCTTAAGGAATAGAGGTCTGTAAAATGATTTTCTTTAAAACTGTTTGCTATTGGAATGAAAAGTGGAATTCATTTACACATTGTATGTGACTGTCTCAGTCTACTCGAAAATTTTGCATAAAAAAGAACCCGTCACTGTGCACTGCATACAAGAATGCGAAGACTTTGATGGCAACAAATGGGCGGTCTGCCTAGCGAGAAGAGGCACTAGCCACCCACTATTCGGTTCTGAACCCTATTTTGGGATATATGTATATAGTTCGAGAGATTTTCGAATCAGACTACCGTATTGGGTCCCTTTTCGTCTCGCTTCCACATTCTATCTTAGCCGGAGAGACTCTGTGGATTTCTCCACAGTTCTTCTCTAACTTCGATTCCTCGTGTCAAAGCTATCAATTATTTAACGTAAATCTGGTTCATCTTCAGAGTTTCCTCCCAATGGCGCCGCAAAATCTCTCTTCTGCTGGCTAGCGACGGATATTGACACAATATATGTGCCTCCGTCTCAATTTCTTCCCGGCATAGTTCACAGGTGTTATCATTGTGGGGTAATACAGAGTAGCACCGAACACAGAACTTCAAAATAAAACAATGGGAGGCTGATGACCACGCCAAGTACTGGGGTAAATCTACGGGCCTTAAATAGGCAAATAAGTTTATTAGCCTCAACGAATGTAAGGCTAAGAACCTACTTTAGTTCAGCAAAGATGACCTAAGGACCTTAGCAGGCTATCCAATTGGACACTGCCCACTCAGCCCGACTTTGTGAAGAGCAAAAAGTGACAGCATAACCTATTTCTATGAATGCCCATGGCCGCTAGGAAAAGAATTCTCCATCTTAATCGGGATTTAATGAGCCCAGCAGATATTTGGAACATTGAATCAATAGGCTTAACCCAGTTCTGGGCTAAACAACTGGCTGGCACAATAGATCTTATAGATCGCAGTCCATACAAGGCCCTAGTATAGAATAGTGAAGTACGTTAATGCAAAAGGCTGTTGGATAATGATCGAAATTATAATTTATTTCAAATACACGCCGTTGCCGTCACACCAAACTCTATATATGCAGCAGAATCGATAAGGCAAAAGCTGCGTTCGGAATGGTACGGAAAGTCTCGAGAAGCAATGTTCTAAGCTTACATTGTGGTCATATTATTGAGCTGTCTTAATCTGGTCTACATCCCCAAGACGTGGACCGAGATTGAAGTTGTCTTCATTCCTAAGGCAGGTAAGAGCTCGCATGTGGAACCAAAGGATTTATCGTCCTTTCTACTGAGAACGCTGGAAAGGCTGATTTATATTCACCTCCGCCAGAGCATTAGCCCGTCTTTGCTCTCGCCGTCCCAACATGCGTACTGCAAAGGCAAATCCGTTGAGACAGCCTTACACTCGCTTGTGCGCATCATTGAAAAATCTCTGAGCATTAAAGAATATACCATGGTTGCTTTCCTTGACATTGAGGGAGTGTTGATCAATCAATTGCTAACACGCAGGGTTATCAACACACAGCTGGGTGGAGCATCGGTCAGAAGACTTGTCTGTTGCGGAACACCCCAAGGTGCTCTCGCTGGCTTTACGTGTCTGTGGCGTGATCGTTTGGTGGCGTGCTCTTGACAGGGCTGTTCACCTCTCTCAGGTAGCTCAAGTGCAAAGATCCGCTTGCATGTGCATCAGTGATGCACTAAGAACTACCCCCTCTGTGGCACTGAACATTATGTTCAACCTGTTACCCCTGGATATCCTCGGCAGACAGACTGCTGCCAGTGCGGCTATTCGTCTTTAAGCCTCCTCCTACTGGTCTAGTTATCACATTGGCCACTCCTCGATCCTTGATCTTCTCAACTTCACACATGCAAACACGGACTACACCCCACCGAAACTGAAATTTGACCGACACTTCCGTACGAGTATCCCTGAACGGGATACGTGGGATGGCTCTCCCCCTGATGATGAAAATTCGGTGCACTTCTACACAGATGGCTCTAAGACCGAAGGTGAGGTGGGCTGTGGTGGTTTCTCCGTTAAGTTCAACCTGAGCATCTCGTTCTGCCTCCCTGATCATTGTAGCGTATTTCAGGTGGAAATCATGGCGATTAGGGAAGCCCTGTCTTAGCTGAAATGTAATGTATTATCTGTCAGCGATATTAGCATTTTCACTGACAGTCAAGCGGCTATCAAGTCCCTGGAATCGTGCTCTTTTACTTCAAAGACCGTCTTAGACTGCCGTTTGTCTCTTACAGAGATGACAGAGCAGTTCAACATTCACATATGCTAGGTGCCAGGTCACAGAGACATTCCAGGAAACTGTAGGGCGGACGAACTCGCTAGACAGGGTACTACTCTAAGGATTCTGCCAGATAGGCAAGCCCTTGGTATGCCCCTCGCTACATGTAAGCATCTACTGAAGCTAAACGCTATTAGCAAGACCAACCTTAGGTGGCATTTTGGCTCTACGTATCACATTTGGAGGCAGGTCTGGCCTAAGCTGGACCAGAAACGTAGTGCCGAGTTGGTTAAACTAAAGCGATTACAGATCAGCTGCGTTATCGGTGTCATCACCGGACACTGTCTAATCGGCCAACATGCCAAAAGACTTGGCCCCTTTTCCAATGACTTCTGCAGGAGCTATAGGGACGAGGTTAGGTTAGGTTAGGTATGTGGGCTGGCAGGGAGCGACGCTTTCTGCCACACTCAGGTCAGCGTTGACCCATTGTGGTACCCATGGGGGAAAGAGTGATCCCTTACCCAATGAAACTAAAAACTACTTAGTCACTTACTTCATTTCTGCATACAAACCACCCTGATGATTTGATGATGTTCAACATCTTTTCCGTTGAAACGCCGGAGAGTTCCTCGAGATACTGGAAGAAAAATTTACCAAGGAACTTTTTCCTGGAGTGTTGAAGCATCGGGCAGTGGCACAGGAAGTGGGTTGTGTCCTCAAAAACTTCCTCGTCACCACAGCCTCTGCAGAGTTCCTCCTCCATCAGCCGTAGTTTCTTCAAGTGGTACCGCAGAGTGTTGTGCCCCATGATGATGCCCACGAGGGTGGAAAGGGATTTCCTATCTTTACGGATGATTCTCTCGGTCTTTGTTTTGTCGAAAGATGGCCATAGCTTCCTAGTGATGGCGCAAGTTTCCATGGGGTTCCATCTTGTGTGTGCCTCCTTAGTGGCTTTATTCCCTGCGACGAGCTTGAGTGTGCAAGGCGGGATACACACAGGTGGGTCAACTTGTTCTGTTGGGGCTGCTGAGCCAATTCTCGCCAGATCGTCGGCTTTCTCATTGCCTGGGATACCCTCGTGTCCAGGGACCCAACACAGCGATACCTTGTGCTGTGTTCCAAGAATCCTGAGCTCTTCTCGACAACACTTCACAAGCTTCGATTTAATTTCTATGGCAGTAATCGCTTTTATAGCGGCCTGGCTGTCGATAAAGATGGTGATACCTTCTGGCGGTATTGATCTGGCAGACTCACGGGCGGCTGTTGCCACTGCTAAGACCTCTGCTTGGAAAACACTGCTGTGGTCTGGAAGTCGTATGGATTTTGATACACCTAGAGGGTCGGAGAAGATACCTGATCCTACACCAGTGCTAATTTTTGAACCATCCGTGTAGATGGCTATAGATTCAGCATTAGGTATATGACCGCTTTTCCAATCTTCCCTGCTAAGGTAGGCGGTAGAGAAAGGCCTTGTAAAGTCTAAATATGGCGTCATATAATCCGTTACGGGCATGAGGCCAAAGTAATCGAGTAGGATCATCGAGTGACCTGTTCTGCTTGGTTTCCAGTTCGCTGACTGACTTATTCTCATAGCATTAATGGCTGCTGATGTTCGTATAAAGATGTCTAGCGGTAGCAGGTTGAGGATAGCCTCGAGTCCTGTGATTGGGGTTGTCCTCATTGCACTGGTGATGCCAATGCACGCTAGTCTTTGAACTTTGGTGATTGCCTTTAAGTTGGTGGATTTGTTGACAGCTGGCCACCATACTAGATTGCCGTAAGTCAGTATGGGTCTAACTATAGCCGTATACATCCATAGTATGATTTTGGAGGAGGGTCCCCAGGTTCTACAAAAATTCTACTACATGAGTAAAAGGCTATTGTTGCTTTCTTAATTCTTTCCTCTATATTAAATTTTAAAGGACGAGGAGGAGGAGAAAACCATTCTTCACTTCCTATGCACATGTCCTGCTCTATCACGCAAAAGAATGCTCCATCTAGGAGCTCCCTTCCTTGACGACCTCAGCAATTTGGCGTCCTTAGACGTCATGAACATCCATCGCTTCATCAAAAGCTCCGGTTGGTTTTATTAGTCCCTGAGTGGTCTAATGGTAGATCTTTGGCACCACAATGGACCTTTACTGGTCTAAGTGTGTCTGCATCGTGGTGCAGACAGCCTATCTAACCTAACCTAACCTAAGATTAAAAACCAAGCTTCGACTATTCCGCTCCAACGTAGAATAAGTTCTGCTGTATGGGTGCATTACTTGAAAGATGGATACAAGCACATGCAAGCTGCAATACTTCGTAAACAGAAGTTTTAGAAACTTCTTGAATCGTCGTATCTCCAATGAACAATCTTATCAGAGAACGGGCCAATAACATATAGAAATTACTGTGCGAATGATAAAGTGGCAGTGGATTTGACACACCTTACGGCGCGATGACAAACCTATTGCGAAGTATGCCATGAAGTGGAATACATTCACCTAGACAGGCAGAGCAACGGGATGACCTAGGCAAACTGACTGTCGCAGGATACTCGAGGAGAAATCAAGTTCTTTGGGAATAAGTTGGAGGCAGCTCAAACGTGTTGCAGAACTCTCGAAAAAAATGACACACAGGCGTTTTTGACGGCATATGCTCCTTGATGGGTGGAAGGATTTAAGTAAATATAAGCATAAGCAATGATGCTGCCCAGTATTTTCTGTGTTAGTGCTCAAGCCTCTTTCGAAAGACACCCTTTTGTTCTCAAAACACTTTACGTCACGATTATAAACCAATGCTCATTCTCATAAACGCTCACAGAAGATTGTCTTTCAACTTTAATATAAAAATTAATTGTTAAACAAAAATTAAACCACAAACACTTCAAATGACAATTACAACTTTTTCTTAGCTAATAAAATACCAAAGCATTCAAATCAGTCTTCCCAAAACTGACTTCTTTGATTTTTAAAACAAAAACAAATCAAAAGACTGACTATTTGCAAAATAGAAAATTACCCGATCTTCAATTTCTTACTAAAACTTAAGAAAACAAAAACATATTCCTACATAACCTAAATAATGCCACATATCTACACATCGCTATCATCCAACTAAAACTGTCAAATTTTACATATTAATACAATTTTATTTTTAATCCATCAAACAACAACAACTTGAAGAAATTCCCAAACTCACCTCTCCAGCTTTTAACAGAACACGTTACGGTTGCGTTTTGTATTAAATATGCGTTCAGTGTTGTCAACGAGGGACTTTTACGCAGCGTATCCTCGTCATTTTTCCACACATATTTTATATGTGATAATTCGTACGAAACTGAAATGATACAGAACAACATCAAATGGTTAAAAAAAATAATTGTTTTTTTTCTTCTTCAAAATCCCATCAACATACAAAAGTCCCTCGAGGAGGGCTCTTATCAACATCAAGCAGAAAAGCAACACACCATGAAGAGAAACAAAAAAAAAAAAATCTCATCGTAACAATAAACTCTAATTAATGCAAATGGACAGACACCACTTTCTCATTTGCCCATCGCACATACACACACAATTAATATGGCAGGATATTACACAAGTCTACATCCCAACCAAAGGGACAACCCTCGGGTACTTACTGCTTTCCATTGAAAATGAGCATTTGGGATCATCGAAGGGAAATATATGCAAACTTCCTTGGCATGACAGGATTAAATGACGTCTGAAAGAAGAAAAAGACACAAATTCAAATACAGGAAGAAAAAAAAATAAAAACTGTAAAGGACACTTGAATACAAATTGTCGGATGATTGTAAATTTTTTACATTAAAAATCACAAAAAAAGAAAATGGCAAGGAAAATAGAAAATGGCCAAAGGATGCAAAGTAATATGCTTCGCATTGAACGCTCCGATGGTCACTGAATGAGATGATACACATCTCTTTGCTGGGAGCAAAAAAAAAATACTAATTCAACTCAAACTCACCTCATTGCGTACGTAATGGTCCCGTTCCGGTAAATTCTCAAAGCGAAATGCATCGGAATGATGGGGTCCTTAAAGTCACCGTGCATAATGAAATACGTATCTGGTGTCCAGATACCGTCATGATGATGCAGTGCATTTAAATAATCATATTGCGATTTATTACCGTATTGCAGTCGAGGATCATTCCATTGTTGATTCAATAGGAACTCCACTTCATATTTCTATTTGAAAGGATAATATTAAATGAATTGATTGGAAAGATTGTGGTATTTGTGCCTACACACTCACCAAACTAGATTCGTCGGGCGATGCTAAGCTTAGGAGTAATACGTTTACATTAACTGTTAATGTACCTGTAAGCAGAGAGAACAAGTAGAAGGCAATTTTACTTATTAAGCCATAAAGATGGGATTTAATGAGGCAATTTATAAATAAGATAACGTGCCTACATGCTGTGTGCAAGAACAAAAAAAAAATAGATCGCAAAAGAAAAGCAAAAAAAAAAAAATGTTACGTATACGCCAGATGGATTTTTTTTTCTGGGTATATTGTTTGCGGATGAAATTTAAGACGTTTTCTTGAGCTCTAGAGATTAAACGGAAAGCGTGGAGGATAGAGAATTTAAATTTAGAGAAGTGTGGAGTCTTGCCTTTTTTTTTTTTAATTTAAAGCTTAGGTAGAGAAGATATTGAAAATGCTGAGACAAAGCATAAAATTTGACACTGCTGGGTGCTTACGTCAAGGGGTATGGGGATACTACGCAACCAAAATGGAAGAGATAAAACATCCCTATCCATCGCATATAAAGAAAAGAAAAATAAAAAAATGAGGAAATAAGGAATAAGTATCATTTGTGAAGTGAGTGGGTGTTATAATGGACTCACGTGCTAATAAAAGCGGTCGATAAAAATCGAATTAACGTTCACACGAATACGATTTAAAGATAGAAAAAAACTTATGAATGAATAGAAATAGACTAAGCACCTGAGTTCTTAGAAATGTGGTACTGCTAATTTTTTGGAGTTCACATTATGGCATATTGCCATGACATTCAAAGGGTCATGAATGCAATAAGGAAGAGATTGGATTGTATGAAAAGTGGCGTGGTAAAGGTTTTCTTTGTTATTTTGTTCCTATTTTGATTGTAGAACTTGACCAAGATCTTTGTACTAATTGATGTACAAGTGTTACGTTCCTTGTCTTCCGCTTTTTCGGTCAGTTCGATTGTCGAATGAAACACATTTATTTCACATGTCTTCCAACGTTTCGGCAGGAGTTGCTGCCTTTCTCAGGGGATCTTTATTTAGGAGAAGTTTACAAATAGTCTTATATGGATTACTTACTTACTTACTTAGTTACTTACTTAAATTGTGCTGCAGTCCGAGGTGGACCTGAGCCTCAACCAACAAACCTCTCCAGCCAGCGCTGTTACGAGCCAGCTGCCTCCAGTTGCGCACGCCAAGTTGGTTGAGGTCCCCCTCCACTTTTTTGCGCTACCTACCGCGAGGTCGTCCATCCGGGGTGGATTCGAAGATTGTCTCAGCGGGAACGTTGGGCTCCATCCGCTCTAAATGACCCAGCTATCTTAGTCGCTGTATGTGAACTCTTCTCGCTAAGTCGATGTCCTTATACAGGCCGTATAGTTCGGCATTGTACCTTCTCCTCCACTCACCGTCTATGCAGACGGGACCAAAGATCACTCCAAGAACTTTTCTCTCGAAATAACCAAGGGCACCATCATCCGGTTTTGTCAAAGCCCATGCCTCTGCGCCATACAGCAGGACTGGGATGATTAGAGTCTTATAAAGAGTTACTTTAGTAGTTCGAGATAGGGCCTTGCTACTCAATTGTCGTCTTAACCCATAGAAACAACTATTGGCAAGAGTAATTCTTCGTGTGATCTCCCTACCGATGTTATTTGCGGAGTTCACCATAGAGCCTAGGTAGACAAAATCCTTTACTACCTCAAAATTATATCTGTCTATTGTGGCGTTCTGTCTAAGACGCTAATGTTGGGTGTCCTTTTTTGTAGACAGCATATATTTTGTTTTGCTCTCATTGACCGCTAGACCCATCTTTAGGCGAACCCCACAGGCGGATCAGTAGAAATGCGGTGAAGTGGGAGGGTTGTGATCTTTTCTTTTCGGATCATAACCTCGCTGAAAATAGGAAGAAGAAGAAGACCGCTAGACCCATCTTTGCTGCCTCGATCTCAATACTCGTAAATGCGCCATTGACTGCCCGCTGAGTTCTTCCGATTATGCCAATGTCATCGGCGTAAGCGACTAGTTGTACAGACTTGTAAAAGATTGTACATCCGGTGTTGGCTTATGAGTTTCGTACAATTCTCTCAAGTACTGCGAGAGATCGCATGATAGCGCGTCACCTTGCCTAAGACCTTTCCTGACATCGAATGGTTCGGTGATGTTCTTACCGACTTTGATCGAGCAGTGAGAGTTCTCCATCGTCATTCTGCACAAACGGACGAGCTTGACAGGGATGCCAAGACTAGGCATGGCTCTGTATACCTCGTCTGTATATACGTTATCATAAGCAACTTTGAAATCGATAAAGAGGTGGTGCGTATCGATTTTATATTCATGGGTTTTTTTCAAGATCTGCCGTAGTGTAAATATTTGGTCAACGGTGGACTTTCCCGGCCTGAAACCGTACTGATAAGGACCTATCAGGTTGTTGACAATCGGTTTTATGCGTTCACATAATACGGCAGACAGGATCTTATATGCGATGTTGAGGAGACTTATACCTCTGTAGTTGGCGCAGTTTAGATGGTCTCCTTTCTTCAGGATTGGGCAAACGATACTGAGGTTCAATTCATCGGGCATACTTTCGTCTGACCAGATTTTACAGATGAGCTGGTGCATGCTCCTTACCAACTCATCTCCTCCTGCCTTGAAAAGTTCAGCGGCAAGGCCGCCGGCTCCAGCAGCTTTGTTGGATTTGAATTTAGATATCGCTATCCTCACTTCATTCTGATCGGGTTGACGGGAATCATCCCTGTTGAATAGCTCATTCTGCCTGACAGCGGAATATTGGTCATCATCGCCGTTTAACAGTTTGCAGAAGTGTTCCTTCCATATCCTCAGCACCGACTGCGATTTTACTACTATATTACCATTTTCGTCCCTGCAGGCTTCTATTCTGGCTTTGAAACCCTGGCATGTTCTTTCTAACTTTTGGTAAAATTTTCGAACATCATTCCTGCAATAAAGTCTCTCAATTTCCTCGATCAAGCGCTTCTCATGCTCCTTTTTCCTTTTTTCTGAGAAGTCGATGTTCCTCTTTTCCCTTAGAGCTCATAAGCAGCGCCGCTTTGTACGCCTCTTGTTTAGCTGCATGTGCTTGCCGGTATTCCTCATCAAACCAGGGGTTCCGTTGTGGTGGCCGAGAGAAACCCAGTACATCAGAGACGGCATCTCTGATGGCTTGTTGGTAACGCTGCCACTGGTCTTCCGTATTTGCTGCTGGCGGAATAGGACTTAGATTAAGATTAAGAGAAACTCGATCGACAAAGGCTCTGGCGATCTCTTGCGATTGTAGCTTTTCGATGTCAAATCTCCTCACAGTATTTCGTTGATTTCGCTCCGTTGTGGATATCCGCATCCGTACTTTGGCTACAACTAGGTAGTGATCCGAGCCCACGTTGGCTCATCGGAAAGTCCGGACACCCAGAATACTGGAAGAGTGCCTTGCGTCGGTCGCAATGTGATCGATTTGGTTGACAGTTTTTCGATCAAAGGAGAGCCATGTTCCTTTGTGAATGTCGAGACGTGGGAACCGCATACTAGCTACGACAACGTTTCGCCCGGCTGCAAAGTCGATTAGCCTGAGTCCGTTGTCGGATGTGATATCGTGCAGGCTGTGCTTTCCGATAACGCTACTAAAGACGTCCACTCATCCTAGCTTTGCGTTAAAATCACATAGGATAATTTAAACGTTGTGGCTAGGGCATTGCTCATATATCTTGTCCAAGAGCTGGTAGAAGTCATCCTTTGTCGCGTCTTCCTTCTCCTCGTGAGGGGCGTGAACGCATATTAGGTTAATGTTGGCAAATTTAGCCTTGATACGGATAGTCATAAGGCGCTCGTTCACATGCCGGAAACTCAAGACTTCTTGCCTAAGTCTGCCTCCAATGACAAATCCGCACCCAAATAGACGCTGTCCTTTTTGTCTGTAGCAATCGTCGTAGTGGATGTCGGAGTTTTTCATACTCCTTTTGCCCGGCCCATTCCATCGCACTTCTTGGATGGTGGTAATGTCTACTTTGAGACACTCTAGGGCTTCCGCAAGTTGTTCAGCTGCATGTGGTTTGTAGAGGGACCTAAAATTCCACACGCAGACACGAAGATCGTTGTGCTTTTTACGTTTGCTTGGGTCGTCAACAGTAAAATCATCCATATATGGATTAACGGACAAAAAAATTGAAGCTTGAGACAGTAGATTGAGGATGTCTTTTGTGAGTTCTGTTTTCGGTTCATGTTGTTCTTATTTTTCTAAAATGTGTTACGTCTCGAGAGTGTAGCACTTGGATATTTGTTTTTTCGTCTGTAGGATTTTATCGTTATCAAAATCTGGATAAGGACTCCTCTAGGTAAGCAAGAATCCATTATTACTGAAAGAATGCCAAATGTCCTATCGAAAATAAATGTTTGGTCTAAGACAGAAGGATTAAAATCAAAAACTGTCATCATTCCATTCATTAGGAGAGGAAATTTAAATCTCCAGACACTAACACTAAATGGTGTCCAACTTAAATATTCCAGTGAAGCCAAATATCTAGGGGTAGCTCTAGACCAGAAACTCGCCTGGAGGCCACAGCTAGATAAAATTACATCAAAGGCAACTATGGCCTTCGGGGCCTGTTCAAGAGGCAAAAAAAAGCTTTCAGATTTTTCATCTTTGAGTCGAAATAAGTTTGGAACTGTCTTATTACCCTCAAGCAGCTGCACAAAACATTATCTCCAAGTGAGTCCCTAGCCGCAATGGCATCGCCGGCAATGAGACTGCTGATGAACTAGCCAAATCTGACTCCCAACACAAATTCATTGGTCCGGAACCTTTTTGCGGCCTACCTAAAAGCCAAATTAGAATTGAGCTATATCGATTGGAACAACTCGAAAAGTGCTCATACTGGGACTCACAAATAGGTCTAGGACACGCAAGGAGATTTATTGATCTCTTCACTAAAAGATCGGAAGACATTCTAGCAATAAGCAACCACGATGACAAGTTTTTAACAGACTTCCTTGCGGGTCATTGCTCTCTCAAATACCAGCTTAAGAAAATTGGCATCTGACACTTGCAGACTATGTCTTGAGAACACTGAAAATGCTGAGCACATCATGTTTGAATGTCCCGCCATCACTCGGAGTAGACAAACAATTGTTCATAAAGGGTTTATTACCCCATCTGATATAATCTCTTCCTCAGCCCAAACCAACCTTAGCTTCCTTCGAGAACTTGGTTTATGCTAGGACACCATCGCAACATGCTTTCCTTCAGAGGTTAGTACAAAAGATCACTTTGTAGGTAGAAGTACTTTGTTTGCGCCTTAGATCACCCTCCCATTACCCCACTCCCTGGTTTTAAAAAAAATACTCGTCTCGATGCTGTGCCTATTGGCATTATTGGATTTAATGTATAATTCGTGGTTGAATGTCAGCTATTTGAGGAGCTGTTTTGCTGTACAGGAATACCTCGATTTACGTCGTTTTCGGGATCGAGAAAATGCGATATAAATCGAAACAACGTAAATCATACCTACATACATACATTTTCAATGGCCCGCTAATCCTTAATGAGGATCGCGGGAGTAGGATACTCAGGTGGACTCTCCATCCTTCTCGATCTTCCGCCATTGACTCCAACTTATCAGGAGGAATCCCTAGATGGCTCCAGGAGAGATGTCGGACTTGGTCCAACCATCTATTTTTAGGCCTACCGCGGGGTCGCCTACCTGATGCCACGGTAACCGTGGCACGTCTTGCAAGCCGGTCTGGGGGCATACGCACTACATTACGAAACCATCGAAGCATAGATCGTTCCGTTCGGAGAAGTAGCTGCTCAACATTGAGCACCTCGCCTACTCTCGTGTTGCGCACTCGATCCCTAAGAGTTATTCCAGCAACACCGCGAAGGAACCTCATTTCGGCAGCTTGTATCCGCGATCTTATTCTTTCGGACACTACCCAAATTTCATAACCATAGGTGAAAGTTGGAACATACATCGAGTTAAAAACCGATAGCTTAGCTTCAACACTAAGTTCAGCCTTCCTTACAACAGATTGGCCAAGCTCTCTCAAAATTGATCCAGCCTGACCAATTCTAAAGGAGAACTCGGCATTGCTTTTCCCATCACTCGTAAATAGGACCCCGAGGTACTTAAACTTATCTACCTGCTTCAGTGGAACTCCACTAATATGCAGAGTGCACTGAATGGGTTTTTTGGAAACGACCATTACAACGTAAATCGAAAATAAAATCATCCAACACTCGTACAGTCCATATGTATTGAAAAAGACTTACTTCGAATGATATGAAATGAATATAAATGACGAAAGAGGGAATTTCGTGAGAAAATTGTGTTTCAAGGAAGGACGTAAATCGAAACTGGGAAGTACAAAACCGAGCAACGTAAATCGAGGTGTCCCTGTACTTTTATTCCCGTTCCCAAGGCAGTTTACTCTACAGATCTTATTTGTGCGCTTATTCCTTTCTGTTATTGTGATAAATTTGTTGAAAAAGGGTTCAAGTGTTGTGTTAAACTTGCAAGTTTAAAGTCGTCTGATAATTTGGGAACATTGACCATGCTTTTGTAGATCTTAATTCTTCTTTCTCACCGGCTTCACTTGAAGCTCTGTTTTGTTGTCGATCTAGTGGACTCCTTATGACCTCCCCAGGATAACCATTATCCGTGGGAATACGAGTGACTCTTTGAATATTGGCAGAGTGAACTTTTTGACCACACAACGCGAAGAACTTTCTCAATAGGTTCGAAGCCGCGTTTATGACGATGTGCCTGGCCTGATTAGATCAAAAGTTGACAATTCCTTCAGAGGCTGTTTTGTTTTGGTACCAGTTGAATGAGAGACGGTCGTTTTCGCGATGGATTTTGAGGTCCAAAAATGCTATCGCCCCATTGTCTTCTTTCTCTGGACCATGAACTGAATCCTTGGATGGAAGCCATTTAGTGTCTGCAGCATTTGGCCAATCTTTGTGTGATCTTTCCCGCAATTGTATCGTCAACCTAGTTCACTATAAAACCTATCCTTAACACAATCGTCTAACCGGTGGTCCAATATTAACATCTCTTCAATCTACTCTTCTCTTATCTCTGCAATAGTGCGAGTTTCAAATCTTTTACTCGTTAATAATAATAAACTACACATAACACCGACTATTTCTTGTCTAAAAACCAAGACACCCTGGCAAAGGACTGCCTTTGGTAAATAATGCTCTTTCAAATTCGTAGGATTGCATACTATACTCGGAGTTATTTCTTATGGTTCAGCTAATCAAGTCATCACAGATTGGTAGATATGATTCAATGACCTTTTCCTGATACAGGAGTCATATTTCACCAAAGTAACTATTAACTTCAGCTAACATTCTTATTTATTTATTTTTTATAATTTGCGCGCATTTAAGGGGCTATGAATATCCTTAACATATTTACACACAGTGCGGGCATTGGAAAGGATAGATAGAGAGGGAGAGAGAGAAAGAGTTCGTGTAGTGGTTTGAAGCTCAGTTGTTTATGCATCAGAGAAACTCCGGGGGAGGCGTCCAGATAGCTGGAGAGATTTTTGTTATTTTTTATCTTTGCTTCTGATTCACAGTATTTTTTTCCGATAACCGATGTTATAGGCAAATCATCATCAACAGAGCGAACAATTTTTTCCAGCCATATGTCCAAGCTACTGCCAGTGTTATGCCTTCGCAGTAGTGTTCACACAAGCTTTCGCAATCGATCGAACTGACTTTATATATTTCATGGGAAATAAGTAAATGATTGCTGACATAAGGATTTGAATCATGAACCATTAGCGTGGTAATTGACGACGTTACCACTACACTATTGCCACCCCAAGTAAGTATATCGAAATGTTCTAAGGACACACATTATGTATATCTTCTTCTTCCTATTTCGGTGATCTGAATTCAAAGGACCATAACCCTCCAACTTCACTAGATTTCTACTGATCCGCCTGTGTGGTTCACTTATTTGGCCTCAAAAAATATCGGCGGGCCTCCTGACTTTGAATCACTTCGTTACTGAGGCAAATTAAATGCTGGTGTCGTAGGAGTTTATAGGTTTGCCATTCTTTCGAGATATCTTTGGAACGTTCACTGATAGATATTGCCCTTTTGACAGGGTTCAAATGATCTCTTCTTTGAACGTGGCAATACTAGCTGAGCCGGTCGCGCTCTATGTTTCGTGAGATGGTATCTTTGACTTGAAGGCTTCCATTGATCTTCGAACTTCTTATTTGATCAAGCTTTGTTACTCCTGCTGTCATGCGAAGCATCTTCATCGCAGCTGCCGTTACTTTACTCTCATTAGGTTAGGTTAGGCTGAAGTCGCTGCCAGCAGAGAATCGCCAACACACTTAGACCAAAAATAGGTCCACTGTGATACCACATAGATCATGGGAGAAAGTTTCTCCTACCTACTCGTTAAATTATTTTGAGGTTCTTATGAAGCGAAGGAGGCTCTTAATATCGGTTTTTTCAGGTCGCCTATGTCGTTGTAATAGGGGGCTCCTAGGTGAAGCTTTCTTCTATGGGAGAGAGCTGGGCAGAAACAAAGAAGGTGAGGAATAGTTTCTTCCTCTTCTTCGTCCATGCAGCTTCTACAAAAGTCGTTCGCATAAACACTTAGCCTTGCAGCATGCTTGCCTATTAGACAGTGTCCAGTGATGACACCTAATATAGTGCCGATATGCAATCTGTTGAAAGAAATTAAATTCTTAGAACGTTTTAGATCCAGCTTCGGCCAAATTTGTTTTGTCGCTAGACATGTGGGTCCACTTGTCCACCTAAGATTCGTACTCTCGATAGCATCCAGCTTAAATTTGAGTTTGCAAGTAGCGATTGGTATACCTAAGGACAGGGCTGTAAAAGAATGCAATCATTGTGGAATGCATTCACTGAAGTCATACTAAGAATCCACGTGAAGTCAAATGAGTTATATGACGAAATGATTGCATTCTTTTACAGCTCTGCCTAAGGAGCCTTTATCCGGTAGGATAATTTACTCTTGTACATTGTACACCATATCTGACTGCTGGATGTACCACTGCGGTGTAGAGCCTTCCTTTCAGCTTCGTGGGCATTTTTCGGTCACAGAAGATAGCGGAGATAGCGCTGATTGATGTTGTCATCACAGATTGCTTTGCTGCTGATCATAGATCCCATATATTTCCACACTTCGGAAACAGTGTTTCATTCAAATAAATGTCTGGAAGAGGCCTGAGTGGGTCAGAGAACAGGCAGCACAGAAACTCGGTATTTTTTGGACTAATGCGATACCCATTTCCATCCAAAATGTTTACCCATACGTCAGGTGCTCTTTGCAGAGACGTAGGCTGCATCGTCGGCAAAGAATAGCTGATGTACTTTGGGGTCCGTCACTTTATTTTCAAGCAGACATACATGACATAGATAAACTCAATATACTCGTATTATCACATAGGCGAACCCCACATGCGAATCAGTAGAAATGCGGTGAAGTGGGAGGGCTGTGATCCCTTGTTTTCGGATCATAACCTCGCTGATAAAAGGAAGAAGAAGAATACTCGTATTGTCACATAACTGCAAAATATATACCCAATTGCATGGTGGTATCTTTCCCTCCATATTTGTAAAACCATTAATTTCATGTTGTTCTGGAAATATGTATACAAATGTGGGCTACATTTCCATTCAAATATTATTACGGAAGCCACTCGCCAGGAAATATATGTCTTACTCGCAATTCTGCTGGGAACCGAAACATAACATACATACCTAATTTTCAATGCTGGGTACATACTCGTAGCTATTTTTACACAATTGCTGGACCAAGTTGTAAACCATAAAATTCATCTGCCGAGATTATTCAAGTTTAAAATTTACTTCCTGAGTTCTGAACAGCTGTCGCATACCCATTCATTTCAATTCATCACGCTTGAAGGAATCCTCACAATGAATCAATTATAGTTAACTATTTATCAAAACCATCATATTTACGCGGCAATAAATATGTATTATATTATATCACTTGACATATTTCCATTACTCAACTCAGCCCTCCGTGAAGCCAACAATATTTTAAAATTCAGTTATTAAATTGGCACTCGTCGGGGTACAATTGATTATATACCCCTAACGCTGATCTATAGGCCTACTGGCTTCCAATCATTGCAAAACCTTCCACTTCCACTGCTACTACCTCCCCCCCATCAGCGGACCTCGTCAAATCCCTGCACAGTTCCAACAATGCAACTTCCTATTTATTATTTGCATGGGAGCCTATCATTGTTCAGCTAAGCTCTCTACTACTAAAGGGCGGGGTGGGTGACCCATTTTAGATATTCAAAGCGTTCCTCTTGTCTACCCCGGCCGACTCGTGCCCTCCAGGGAAATTTACTTCCTTCATCATAACTATATACACACAGTACTTGCTGGATGGACAGACCTGGTGTACGAGTATTGTTGAAAGTGCATGATAAATTCACAAGCAGGTAGCGATGGTAATATCCTGCAAAGGATTTTCACCTATTTTTCCTGACCATTTGCTCGGAGAATGAAGTAGCAGAATAAAAAGTAAAAAATAAAAGAATGCAAAATCAGCGTTCATGCTTCTATTTCTTTTATATATTTGTGTCTATAGAAAAAGAATTCCTTTTCTCTATAGGCAGGCATTTAACAATTGAACCGCAAGTTTAATATCGCTTAAAAAATTACCTACTAATTACTAGATGAAAAAAAAGATACTTATCTACACACTATAAGCAAACGATTTATTTCCATTAGAATAAAAAGGTGGGCGTGTCTACAGTGCATCAAAGCAAACATTTTTCACAGTGTATAACCGATTTTTCTATTTATTTATTTTTTGTTCTAGATGTGTGTGCGCCATAATCAAAAAACAGAATATAATGGAAAAAATTTTAAAATTTGTTTTGAATTTTTGTTGTTTTGTAATTATTAACGAACCGCGATGGTGTGGTCTCATCGTAGTCTGGTTTTTTGCCATATCCGGCGATGACAACCCACAGCAGAAGTCTTCATCTGGAAAAATGTTGGCATGACATTAGCAATGTGAAAAATACATTTGAATGCACATGGACTTATGTTCGAGTCAATAACTAGGAAGAAACGAAACATAAACAGAATTCAATTGTTTTTTTTTTTGTTTTTTTTTGTTTTTTGGAATAACCAGACTACAAACGATTAAACAGAACAAGTTTGTACAAAACATGTTAAAAATAAAATATATATGTCGACTAAATAAAGTTGATGGAAGGTTTTGCTAATGAATCGAAAATCTACTTAATTTACTTAAATTTATGTGTGTAATACGAAAAATGAATAATCTTGCGTAGCTAAATAAAAACGACCAAATTGTGACACTAAAGACATGAGGCAAACATAACAAGGACAAATGAATACAAAAGTGAAGACATAAGGAATGATGTTGGACTCATATAACACGATGTTGTAATTCCAAAATTGTTAATCTACACGTGTAACACAGCAGCAAACATGTACGAGTAACATTAAGGAGTAATCTACACCACCTAGTACTCACCATTAACTGGCGGTAGGAGTCTTTTATCGTAACGTGATTTCTCCAATAAATGGTCCAGAATTTCTTTATCCGAACTTGATTCGTCGAATCTGTGAAGAAGAGAAAGAAATTTTTATACTGTCAAATTTATTTGATATTACTTCTGTGTCATTGCCAACAAAAAAAAAGTCAAATTGAAGACAATCGGTTGCAATGTGAGCACTATTATAGCAACTGTCACTTTTTTAAATTGCATACTTCAGGGAATCGATTTCGGTGTCAAACGTCAAAGTTACTAGTGAAGTAGTTAGATAAATTTATGTTCGCCCTGGGGATGAAAACTTCAAAACAGGTATTAACATGACAGTTGCTGGGAGGAGGGAGACAGTTTTTCCCAAGAACTTTGTAGTGGCAAACTGTTCTGATCGCATAAGTACTGTTCGAAAATGAAACTTTATTTTATCGCTTCGTTTTTATAATCCCTAACATAGGGTCGTGTTTTAAGATATTCAATGTAACTTGAAGTACGAAAATAAAGTAACTTTTGACTGAATTACTCGATGAAATTGGGGATAAACAGAGTAAAAAAGATGAAGCCGACATCACAGAGGGATTACGTATACATAATATACATAGTCCTGCCATATGTTCTGTTAGAAAACTTCCAAGGCAAACTTTATGAAGATTACATTAAGAATAGTACCATTAACAACAGGTTGGGCGGAGCAATTGAAGAAGTGGTAAGTGGTAAGCCAAATGGCTCAACAGGGCAACGACTATTCAAGGAAGATCGTCAGGTGGTGCGACATGCTGAATGCCCTCGAAAACACCTTTGATTTAGATTAAGATTAGATTAGATTTTATTTGCTTCAGTTTTCAGTTTATACATATTTTTTTTACAAGAAAATCAAAAAGCATGGCAACGCCGTCTGCCTGTACCTTTAGGTTAGGTTAGGTTGAAGTGGCTGCCAGCTAAGAATCGCCAACACACTTAGACCAATAATAGGCCCATTGTGATACCACATGGATCATGGGAGAAATTTCTCCTACCTACTCGTTAAACCATTCTGAGCTTCTTATGAAGCGTAGGAGGCTTTTAATATCAATGTTTTTCAGGTCGCCTATGTCGTTGTAAAAGGAGGCTCCTAGGTGAATCTTCCTTCTACGGAAGAGAGCTGGGCAGTGACAAAGAAGGTGAGGAATAGTTTCTTCCTCTTCCTTATCCATGCAGCTTCTACAAAAGTCGTTCGCAAAAACGCCTAGCCTTGTGGCATGCTTGCCTATTAGACAGTGTCCAGTGATGACACCTATTAAAGTGCCGATATGCAATCTGTTGAGAGAAATCAAAGTCTTAGAACGTTTTAGATCTAGCTTCGGCCAGATTTGTTTTGCCGCTAGACATGTGGGTCCACTTGTCCACCTAAGGTTCGTACTCTTGATAGCATCCAGCTTAAATTTGAGTTTCCAGGTAGCCATTGGTATACCTAAGGAGCCTTTGTCCGGCAGGATGGATATAGTTGTTCCTTTTCTGGCGAGTTCGTTGGCCTTACAATTCCCTGGAATGTCCCTATGCCCCGGCACCCAACACAGGTGAATATTGAACTGCTCAGGCATCTCAACGAGAGACGAGCGGCAGTCTAGAGCTACTAAGGAATTTATAGAGGTCGATTCCAAGGATTTAATTGCTGCTTGGCAGTCTGAAAAGATGCGGATATTTTTAGCAGATATCACGTTTTTTTTAAGCCAAGACAAGACTTCTTTAATCACCAAAATTTCCGCCTGGAACACGCTACAATGATTTGGAAGACGGAAGGAGAGCTTAAGATTAAGCCTGTCAGAGAAAACACCTCCACCAACCCCGTCCTTAGATTTTGAGCCGTCAGTGTAGAAGTGGATTGACCCATCTTCTAAAAATGTGTCATCATTCCAGAGTGATCTGGAGGGGATGGTGACGAGGAAGTTCTTGTCAAAATTTAGACATGGGATGGTGTAGTCCGTGTTTTCGGGAGAGATTTTGAGTTTATTTAAAATGGAAGCGTGGCCAAAGTCGGTAGTTCCTAGAAACTGGAGGGCTAATAGAATCTATGTGTACCTTTGATATTACCGAATATCTCTTGCGGATGGTGAAAGACTACCTCAAGGACCCGAAGTTGCTATACAGCACCACAGAAAGACTTCGAAGTAAGGAGATTACCGCTGGAGCAGCACAGGGCTCAATCTTCGGACCTGATCTCTGGAACATCTCCAACGATGGCATCCTTCGTATGGAGATGGAGGTATACACACGATATTGTCGTGGCGATTACGGCTAGATACACCGACAGCGTGCAAAGAAAACTCAACCAGATGATGAGATGTGTGCATTTCCACTTGTACGAACTTGATCTACGTTTGGCCACAGAAAAGACGGAGATAGTCCTTCTGACGAAGAAAAGGATTCCAACTATTGTCGATTTTCAAATTGGTACTGAGGTGATAACCAGCAAGGAAGTACCTAGGGATAGCCCTCAACACGAGGATCACTTTCTGGCAAAAGATAAAATCTGCATATGAACGAGTCGCGAAGGTGTTGCAAGTTCGTACCGAACGGTGTTGGAACCCGCCGTCCTCGTAGTCGTGGAAGTAACTCCTATGGATCTCCTTGCGGCAAAGAGGAAGTACGTTTGCGACAAAAAGGCGGAATTTGGAGTGGAAGCGGGAATCTAGGAGGCGAAGGAACTCACAAAACAGCAGTGGCAGGAGAGATGGTCTCAGAAAGCAGAAGACGATGTACCACAAGATTTCTTCTTCTTCTTCTTCCTTTTATCAGCGAAGTTATGATCGGAAAACAAGGGATCATAACCCTCCCTCCCTTCACCGCATTTCTACTGATCCGCCTGTGGGGTTCGCCACGATGGACCACGAGACTGATCTAGAATATTGCCGAATGGAAAGGACGGGAGCACGGTGAAGTAAATTATTATGTCACACGAAGATCGGCATCATAACCCCGGACAACATAGTGGCACAAATGTTAACGAGCAATTGGAACTGGAATCGAGTATACTCCTTCATAGTGAAGGCACTCAAAACAAAAAAAGAGAGAGGAAGCCCAAATTACTTTCCTTATGAGATTTATGTAAGTCTGATGAAGCCTCACCGACAAGAAAGAACAGGAGAAGACAGATATAAAAAATCCGGCTCCGGAAAGGGGAAAGAGGAAAGAAAACGACACCACTCTGAAGGAATGCAAAAAGCAGTCCCTGAGTGGATGGTGTCAAGATGAAAAAGGGTTAAAGGTTTTTTCTAGTGAGTACCAAGTCCCACACTACTTAAAACAGGGCGGGCCTGTTTCTCGTGAGTTGTAGCTGGGTCAGACTAATAAAGAAACTCTCTACTGGGTACCAGGACACGAAGGCGTGGAGAAAAACAAAGCAGGTGATTAACTAGCTGGGTCATACACCCCGTTCCTTGGACCGGAGGGATAGGACCACACAAAATACGGAAACAAAACTGAGGAAAGAAGAAGAGAGCAAATGGGCTAAGCACTGGGATGATATTCCCCGATTGAGACAGACGAAAGAAATTCTGGAGAATCACAACCAGAAAAGAAACGGAACTTGCCTAAGAGTGAGCAAAGATCGTCTCTGCATCTTGACAAGCATGAGAAGAGTAGATAGTCGCCCATAAGTCGGTTTTGAACCCAATTTTGGAGTTACTCGGAGTAGCGCAAACATCAAAATAAAAAAAATGGGAAGATGATCATCTCGCAGAGTACTGGGCCAAACTCAAGGGCCTAAGACAGGCAAAGAAGTTTATTAATCTCAACCGTTGCAAGGCTTAAAAGCTATTCGAGCTTAGGAAAGTAGACTTAAGAACCTTAACAGGCTGCTTGACTGGTCATTACCCACTTAAGTACCATCTGCACAAGATAGGAGTAGCAGATACAGATGCATGCCGGCTATGTGGAGAGCAAAAATTGACGGCAGAACATATTCCTTGTGAATGCCCCATGGCCGCACGAAAAAGACTTCTCCATCTCGGGACGGCTTTATTGAGCCCCTCTGACTTCTGGAACATTGAGCCTTGAGCTGTCTTGAGGTTTATCAAGAGCCTTGACCAAGTTCTCGGCTAAACACCGGGCTAGCACAATAGATCCTATAGGTCGCAGTGCGTGCAAGGGCCCTAGTATAGTATAGAATAGTATCTTGACAAGCATGCTACCGGGCCACTGCAGACTCAAGAAAGACCTTAGGAAACTAGGAATAGAACGGAATGGACACTGTAGATTCTGCAGGAATCCCGCACATTTGATTATGGAATGCGAAGCACTAATCCATAAAAGAAACCATCACCTAGGTGCCTTTGTCTGTCAGAGATGGATCTGCTTCGGGTTCATCAAAGTAGTTAGACTGAAGAAAGTGATCTAAATCGAGCTCGCCATCGACTATAGTCCCAGTTTGGTCTCAATGCACTTGCACTTGACCAATCATCATACATATACATCTACATCTACATCTACATCATGAAGTGGGATATGAAAGAAAATCATATTAATGCCATAGCGTTGTATAAGTGTGGGAAAGAATGCTAACTAAATTTTTGAATTACTAAAACTGCTCGAGATTTTAAAAACTGGAAATTGATTTGTGGAATCGTCTCAACTAGAAAACGGACCAAGAATTGGTGATCCGTACGTTGGCCGTGAGAGCACGATTGTTAAAGATGTATGCGAGCGAATTCGACGAAATTCTCTTCGAAAACAGAAAATTATTCTTCGCGAGGTGCATATATCCACCAGATGATGATCTCAACATGATAGCTATACGTCGGTCAACTGGACATCTATTGACGCCTACTCTAAAGCAAATTAGGCTTGAAAGATGGAAGCAACTCTTAGCCACGACCACGAAAATATCCCTTTTCTGAACAAAAAGATTTTCACCACCGAGGAAATTATGCAAGAATATCTAAAGAAGCAACAAATACGGCTCTTAGGGGTCGGCGCGGCCATAATCATCATTACCTGATTCGGTCCACCAAATCATTACCTGATTTGGTAATGATTTGGTGGAGGTTATCCCCATCAAGGAGGGATACTTTTCATTTCATGAAAATGGGAACGGATCAGGGGCCTATTGACATAACAATTCGACGAAGGAAATGGCAAAGGATTGGTCACATCTTGCGGCACGAAGAAAATTCCCTCCTTACTCAATCTGGCCGAACTGGTGGTCCCCTTAGGCATAGGTGATGGAGAGCGGTTGAAAAGGAATCTAGAGCTTTGGGAATGAGTTGAAGAGAGTTGAAGTGCCTTGCTGAAGTCAAAGGGTGACAGGAATTAAGAAGAAGTAGAAACTTTTGTGTGAAAGGAGTCAGAACTGGGCAAAGGTATACCAAGAAGATTTACTAGAAGTAGAGTAAGATGAGTTTTCCAACAAGAATCTGCTCCAACATATCATATAAACCAACTAAAATAACTCAGGAGGTGCCTAGAATCAATATTCCTGGCTTTATTGCATTCGAGGATTGGCCTTCAGCAAGAACAGATTTGTACACATTGGACTATTCTTTGGGGTCAGTGTTGGAGAGTATGGCCTGCAAGAGACCCTACCGAAATTTGGAAAACCTCCAAAGTGCTTTAACCACAGCAGCGTTGTCCATATGAGTAGTCCTGGAAACCGTGCGTGCTGTATGAACTTACGGCAGGGCCAGATATACTTAATTGTCTTCACTGACACTACAGGCTAACGAAAGATTTTACAAGGATAATGTGATAAATGTTGACGAGCAAGACAGGGATGGTCGCGAGGCTTGGAATTCGGACAAATGACTTCTTCCATAACTACGTGGATAAGAAAGAAGAGAAACCAGCTTCCAAATCCTTCCAAAAGTCAAGGTAAAGACCCCTACATATTTACAAACCTGGCTAGAGGAAACAACTTCCTCATGTGGCAACATAATGAATCTCTTCTGATCTAAGTAAATTCTACCGAAGGATAGCAAGTTCTCGCACGTATCCCTTCTAAGGCTGTTCCAAAGAAAGAGTGCAGGCATCGATTTCGTTGATAAGTGTGTTTCTGTTGAGATACTGTATGTTTCTTGATTTGCTAACCAGCTGGCCACGTGGATCATATATGGCTGATTGCCAATCTGAAGACTAAATGACTGCTGGCTAATTATAAAATTCGACAGAGAATATTTAAATCATTCTCACGTCAAGTAGGGGATGCTTAAAATATTAAATTAATTTGGACAGATACTTACATCGGATGATCAATTGCGGCAGCCGATGTAGATGATGTTAAATAGCATAAAACTAATATTACACTAGACGCAGCGTACAGGCTAATTGAGTTTCGAATTGATGAAGTTGTTGCTGTTGCTGTTGCTGAACATGCACCTTTACTATGATTATTTAAATAATTTGAATTCCTAGAATTAATTAAACTATTGCTTGTTCTGCTGGTGATGTTGGGGCTGTTACTGCTACTGGTGCTGTAGTTGAATAGTCGCGACGTTATGTAATGTCCGGCGCGTATGTACTCATCCATGATGAACTTGGTCGACGTCGTTGTCGTCGTCGCTGATGACATTTTTGTTGTTGTCTCAACATACTGATGCTGATGCTGGTGATGGTGATGATAACGATTTTGGCGATAGTTTTTCTTATTATCTTCCGATACTATACTGTGGTAGAAGTTTCGACTGCTGCCAGAGCAACTGCCGCTAGTAGTGGCGGAGGCGGATAGTGGGAAATACTTGGAAAAGGGTTGAATTTGTAATTCACTTGGATCAAGGATTTGCAATAATGAATCCTCGCCTTCTTCTGTTAGATTTTCTGCGGATGCCTCTGTATCTGTATCTGTTTTTGGTTGGGTTTTCGGTACTGTTGCGTTTGTCTTTGTAGCTGTGGGTCGTTTATCCTTGGATGTAATCTCATTGCATTGATTCCTCTTGGCTGTTTCGAACATACAGCCCATATTATGACATCTGCAAGGACATAAAAAAAAAGGAATTGTTTTTTTTTTTTATTGTTATAACAATTTTAGATAAAAATGACATCAATCAACACCCACTGAACATCGTTATACATAATCCTCGACAATAAAAACCCTGCGACAGTAGATACTGAATTTATGTATATCAAAGGAGTTTCTTCATCGTCAGACAGACAAAAGCCCTTCCACCCCAGATTTCGTATTCAGTCTGAGAGATGGGAGTGTCGAAGTATTTATATTAGCCTAAAGAATGGCGACAGTATTTATTGTATTTTCGTCCGTGTACATATATTTCCAGGCAATTGCCCGCTGGCGTTATCCTCACCCAAACTTGTTGAATGGCGCATACACGCTCATCAATTTGAATTTGAATTTGAATTTGTATTTACTTGACGCGTACGGAGAGAGAGCTAATGATTTCTTACTTATTTAAGAATTTTCTTTTATTCTAGTAAACACCACCCGAAAATATGCGCGCAAATATTTGCTCATCTTTTCAGTGTCGTTCTCTCTAAATGCCGACCTAGTTCAAATGAGATGTTGTTAAATGTTGCCAGAGGGTTGGGGGTTGGTTGGGTTTACAATTTTGAAATGACTTTATTTTGTGTGGTGCGCATTGAAGCTTTGTTTCATACAATTTTGAATGTGCGATGGGTGAGGGGAGATTGCTTACCGTGGACATTTTTGTGTGTATATGACGTCAAGCTTTGTTATTTTTTATTTTGAGTTTTGCTCTTCCGGGACAGAAAATGTCTAAAACAATTGAGGTTGTGGAAGGATGCGATAATTTCATAATGTCCTTTTGACATTTGATTTAATTGGGGATTTGCGGTTGAGATTCTAATTAGGCAAAGTTTTGCTTGATTGTTTCAGGGAAAAAGGTTTTTTTTTTTTGAATATTAATTGAGTGGGAGATTTTCACTTGCTTATGTAACTGGTTGTGCTTAAGACCAAACGCTCACAATGGTAAGAAATTTGCCAGATTGATTAATATTTTAATGGTTACGCACAGCATTCTATAAAATGAGAGTACCCGCACGAGGACATTCATTGGTCTAAAGGTTTGAAAAGTCCAAGACCTCCAAGAGCAACTGGAAGATGAGAAAAGGAAAAAAGGTAATAATTTGTTCCAAAATGTTCAGGCCACTCGCTCTTGATAAGAACTTTTACTGCTCATAGAGCCGCTCATATCAATAAACAATGAAATAACAATGAATATACCAAACATAAGAAACTCATCATGAAAGTCTCTGCGTAGAGAACGGACTCAAGTAAAGATTAAGCTAGAAATTAGGGATATACATTTGCTGAGCTATTGGCATGTGAGAGATTCCAAAAAGTTCAAAAGTTATCAAGGAAAATTAGTGGGACAAATGAGAGTTGTGATATTGCCCAGGCTTCGCCTGACGTCTATGAGTTGAACTATAGGAATTCAATGTATCCTATCACAATGTTGCTTCCACCTCGACCTCACGTTTTCCATTCGTAAAGAAAAACGTAATGCTACGTAACGACACTCTAACCCAAGGCAGAAATTGACATGAGCTGAACTTTTGCTTTGGTTTGACATCTAACAGCTGTGGAACAAAGGAAAAAGTGTAAACAAACATTCAACGCGCTCTCGAGGTGGATGAAACGTAACGGGAGCAAAACCGAAGTCGAGGTGATATTGTATTTCAGGCATTAGGCTTTGATTAATAAGTGCCCATAAAGCTCTCTGAAAGACTAATGACAACAAAGCCAAGTGGTTAATGGCAATCTGCAAGAAAGGAGACCCCCAAATGGGTCAATAGCATTAGTCACCTCATTAGCCATACAAGGTCTTTTCTGCGATATTGTGTGAACGCCTGAAGCCTTTTATCAACAGCCTTATTGGCCCCTATTAGTGTGGTATCAGGCCAGGAAAGTTCATCATCGATCAATCTTCACACTTCGGCAGATCTTGGAGAAAACCCGAGAAGTTCAAATAGATACTCATCATCTCTTTACCGGTTTGAACGCCGCCTATGACAGCATCTACAGAGAGGAGCTATATAGAGCCTTGACAGCCCTGCCCAACTTGTCCGTATTTACAGGATGACGATGGAGAACGCTTGATTTTCCATCTAGGTCGGCAATGACATCACCGAGATCTTTGATGTCAAGAAAGGTTTTGAGGTAATCTGCTGTCATGTGACTTCTTCAATATCGTACTTGAACGTGTTGTGGGGAACCCCCAAGCCAAAACCAAAGGCACAATCTATCCAAAGTCAGTACAACTGCTTCCATATGCCATGATGGTGACATTATTGAAACAACTCAGCGAGCTGTAACCGGTGCATTTGTAAACAATGAAGCAGAAGAATGAAAGCCCTATCTCGAACGGCTAAGGAGAATCTATGTAAAGCCCTGATCATTCCAGTCCTGCTTTACGGCGCTGACTTTATTGAAAACGGATGAAGATATAATTGGTTGCTTCGAGGGAAAAATTCTTCGTAAGAAATTTGGTTCCATTTGCGTTGACGGGTTTTGGAGGAGAATATTAAATGACGAACTATACGAGATGTACAGCGACATCGTCCTATTAAAAGAACTGCGTATTGGTCGTTTGAGTTGGCAAGGGCATGTAGAGCGAATGGACGTCAACGCTCCGGCCCGCAGAGTCTTCGACTCTAACCCGGAGGGACGACGCAGTAGAGGGCCTCCTCGCAGTAGGTGGCGCGCACAAGTCCAAGGGTACCTCAACCAGCTTGGAGTGTGCAACTGGAGGCAATTAGCTAAAGACGGATCTAAATGGAGTTGCTTGTTAGTTGGGACACATGTTCACCGCGAACTATAGCATTACTTAAGTAAGCAAGTAAGCAGTGACAATCTCCTTGAATTCCAATCAGCTACTTGTTCGATATCCTTGAGATGAGAAGTAGGAACTTCCACGTGCAGAAGACAAAACGAGTATAGTTCCCTCAAAAGAGTTTAAGAAACTCCCTCCGAGATGGAGCCAACATGAAGAACTGAAAATTCTTACCAGGAAAAATGATTTCGTTTTAATGTTCTGTAATCAGCAGACATGCCTGTGATAGAATTTGCACTTTGGAAATATTTGTCCACCTAAAGCAGACTTGACTAACGAATGTCAACATGCAGGGGTTGTTTTAGTTTAGATATAAATACTCACAGAGTTTTTGCTAAGATTCCGATTAGGTAGGTACTCGTAGGTGTGCAGAGGTGGCAGTTCTTTTAAAAGGGAAAGAAACCCAATTAGCACTAGGTGACCTTTTAATACCACAACTCTTGCAACCTGGCTGTTGTGGTATGTTAGTGAGAAGTTTCTAAATCCAGCCTGTGGAATTTAAGAAAGTTATTAGGTCTTTAATATTTTTCCCCGAGACCTTCTCAAGTGAGTTGAAGAAGGGTTTGCCCTAGCTAGTGCTAGGCAGGTACATATACAGGGTGTGCCAACTACAAGTTTCTTTTCAAAAATGCAATAAAATGAACAAAATAAATTTTTTCCAAGTATTTTGGCTTTATTAGTAAGAACAAACATTCCCATTAATTATGAAATACAACGTCGTTCAAGTGGCTGCCTCGGCTGGCTTCGCAGTAGCGCATTCTATCACTTCAATTTTCCAAGACCTTGTTGATGGTTTCGGGCTGTAGCTCACGGATTGCTTGGATGATATTGGTCTTAAGTACTTGAATCGTTTCCGGATTGTTGGCAAAACATCGGTCCTTCACGGTTCTCCACAAAAAAAAAAGGCCAAAGGGGTCAAATCGCAGCTCAGAGGCGGCCAATTGACTTCGTCAAGACGGCTGATAACACGATTTGGGAATTTGGTGCGCAAAAGACGGATTGTGGCATGGCGCGCCATCCTGCATGAAATTTCAGTAAAAAAAAAAGTCGTTAACATGGCTCTGTAACGTCCACCGTTGACCGAAACGTTGTTCTCAGCCTCATTTTCGAAGAAAAATGGTCCAATGATACCACCACTCCACAATCCGCACCAAACTGTCACTCTCTGTGGATGCATTGGCTTCTCGACAATAACGTGCGGGTTTTCCGAGCCTCAGATGCGGCAATTTTGTTTGTTAACGTAGCCGCCGAGATGAAAATGTGCCACGTCAGAAAATATGATTTTTCGCCCAAAATCGTTGTCCAATTCAAGCTGCTCTATGGCCCAAACTGCGAAGCGATAACGAAGCGGATGGTCATGCGCTTTCAATTGCTGAATCAATTGGACCTTGTAAGCGAATAATCCCAGATCTTTGTGCAGAATTCTCCTCAGGCTAGTGCGTGAAATGTTGAGATCGATGACGAGTTGATGTTCGTGAATTGAGTCTCACACTCCCGGCTACAGCAGGCACATTCTCATCTGTGCGCACCGTATGACGACGGGGACTATGAGTGTTATCCACTAGCATACCAGTCTCACGAACTTTTTGCACAAACTTGCGTACAGCAGGCGCGGTGGGTGCTTCATTTCGGCCAAAACTTCTTTTCAAAAAACGCACTGTTTGGGCTACACAGCACTCACTTTGGAAATAAGTTTTCAATATTTCCCAATGTTGTTCAAGCATAAAGCGACTCATTTCGTTCCGCGGAGGTATGATACTGACTTTCTGTCAAGATTTCGAGCAGGAAGCAGCTGTCAGTGTCAAAATAACCTATGATTCAAAAAGAAATCATTAGATGGCCCACCCGTTATATATAAAATATGTTTAGTTTTCAGTTAAAATTTCGAGCAACTCGTCTCATTTCTACTCTTGAGAGTATGCTAATATTTTTTATTTTTTATTTTTTCATAAAATTCTTTAAGACTGCAATGGAGTTATGCATTATCCCAATCCCATTCCACTTCTTGGCATGCTTGTATGTTTACTCTTTTATTTTTAAACAAAAATAAGGGAATGCCTCAGTCTTTGTTTTATCAAACTGTGACAAAGCTAACAATATATTTTACACTGCACCTAAAAGTAAATAAATATCATTAAATAACGTGACGGAAAGGACCCTCTGATGTAATGGTATACCATCGATAAACACCATCACCCCCACTAGCATTAAAATGTCACTAACCTTTTCGCCCTCACATTTACATACAACCTTTTCAAAGGCACAAAACCGAACGATAGCACATTCTATGTAGATTCCCGACAAAGGAAAAAGAAAACTTCACTCTAAATTTCAAAAAGGATACTAAACTTTGTCACAAGTTAAGGGTAAAACTTTTAATGAAACCAAATTCGGAGTTTCTCTTCTTTTTTTGATTTAATTTACAATTTCCTATGATTTTAAGACATTTTCAAAATGTTTAAATTTCTTTAAAACTTTAAGTTTTTTTATACGGCCCACGAGGAATTATTTTAGCTTGGCCCCATGACACACAGGACTGCTTAACTTGAATACTTTTTACTGCGCCAGAAATATCCTTTTTCTCTCGCTATATCTTTAACTGCGCACTTTCATTGGCCTCCCCTTCCTTAACTTATTTAGTAATAATTATATTCTTAGAGTTGTGAGAAAAAATAAACTATACTTGTAGTGTGCTCTTATATTTGTATGTAGTGTGCGACAGTGTAATAAGTTATTTTCTCTCAGTCAACCGTCATTAATGGGCAATTTCATAGCTCGCACATTATTGCAGGGAAGAAACGGACTTTAAATAAATTTCACCCCTAATAATATGCTTCCCTCTAGGTCGGTCGTCTTTGGAGCTTAATGGTCATCCCGAAGGCAATTTATAGCTACGGCAGTAAATGAGCATGTTGCTATGTTTGTATGGGTATGGTGTGGGGTGGATGGTGTTCGAATTTAATTTGCGTGAATTTTTTTTTTATATCGATGGCATTTTTTGTTGTAAGTACTCGTTTACATAATTTGTTGGATATTTTTGAAATATTGATGTTTCAATGGCGTGAAGCAAATTGTGTTCGGTCAGTTAATGGAATGACAGACAATTTGGCGAATGTTGTGTATATTTTCAAGTCGTTAAGTGTAGTATATGTGCTTGGTTGTCCTTGCAGTTTCAAATGGGTTTTTTGGAGAGGCTTGGGTGTGGATTTAATAGCTGTTGTTGATGTGCATTTCCTAGATCGAATTAATGCTGATGACCTCAATAAGAAGTAGATAATAATCTTGATTATTGTAGCACGTCGATGAGAGTAAAGGCTGTTGATTCGGCAAATGTCTACGTGAGAGGTATGCCACTGGAATGTGGTGGCGAGGAAGAAGAATTGATATTCAGATATTCAGTAAGAGCTGCAGGAATTTAGGGAACCTTTCCGATTCTTCAAATGATGAAAAATTCCTTGAAGACTTCGTGCTATGCTTATAATTTCGGGACTTAGAGAGCATTATGAGTACTTTAAGAAAATGTATCCCTAAAGCGGCGAGTGCAAACTTTCGTTCTCCTTCAAGAGAACTAACGGGACAAATGCAAAAAAGTGTAAAAACACGATCGAAAAGCTCGCATTTTCGCTGGTATTAAAAGGAGAATTTCATTTGCAAGTAAAGTTAGGTACAGCGCCTACTTACGAAATTCGAAGGACAACATGAAGGATTAGAATCCAAACAATTTACTAACGTCAGACATGACTCTTTGGACAATTTTTGGAGAGATTTTTCACACAATTTAAGAACTTGATTTCATGAATAATCAAAATACATTTAAATTGTTAATCTTTTTATTTTGGCACAGCGATAGCTTCATCAGATTTTCTTGGGAGCCTCCTTGAATATTCACACTATATATCCTTGTTCTTTTCTGCATTTATTAGCGTTCACGCCAATGATTCTTGAACCACTCTCTGATATTTTTCGATTTCATAACTTTTATGGAACCAGAGACGGCTCCCAAAATCTGAAGTTCCCTGCTATACTGTTTGAATTTCTATATGATCCTGATATATTTCAGTATGCTAGGATGTATTTTTTTTTTATGAGGGTCTGTTTGGCAAATAAATTGGAATGCGCATCTCCTCCAGACGTTTGTTTTTTTTTTTTTTTGTCGGGTTAGCTAACGCTCGACTAGAGCACTCAGACGCAACTGGTCTATTGTACTACCAGAAAGCAAACCCTGATTTACCCATTTTATTAGAATTCTCTTGTGTTTCTAAGAAAGCCAAGCAAGCACTTCAGTGATGAGGAGCTTACAGTACCAGCACTCACCACATCAGCACCGAGGATATGCCACCTGATACGAGCAAAGGCCGGACACTCACAGAGATAAAGTTCCGCGGTGTCGTCTCTCTCTCCACAAGCGTCGCAGATTGTAGTGTCACTCAAGACCAGCACGTTAAGGTGCTTGGCTAAAGCAAAGTGGCCTGTCAAGACACCAATAAGTTGTCTACAGTCCTTTCTGCTGAGACAGCAAGAATGACGCTGATTTCTTACAGACGTCTGGGAGCACACGTTTAGTCAACCTGAATCCTGGAGAGTTATGCCACACACAATTGTGCTCGTGAGAGACCCAATCATCTATGGGAGCCCTAACCGAGGAGGCAGGGAGACCCGACGCGGATTCGGGACCTGAGAAAGCCACCTCTGAGCCTTGTCTAGCAATCTTATCGGAGATCTCGTTCTCCAAGATCTCAGTGTGACCTAGGACTCAGAAAAGAGGCAGAGAATTCAGCCTTGCGACCGAGTTCAAAGAGTTTTTGGTTTCACGAACTATTTTGGAAGTAGTTAAAGGGTTAAGCAAGGCCTTAAGCCCATCCTGACTGTCCTTACAGACGCAAATACTACGGCCTACACCTGTTCTTCACAACATAGTTCATGGCCATTAGGATTACATAAGTTTCCGCTTGGAAAACAGACGCATATTTGCCTAACGAAAAGTGAAGTCTAATGTTGTCGACTTCCACGGAGACACCAGCGCCAGACCCTTGACTTCCTCCAGACTTGATTGGGAGGACGATCTGTGATTGAAAGAGGGATCCATATGCTTCCACACTGATGGATGAAAAACAAAATCAGGAGTAGGAGATCTGCAATGATATAATCATAAGTATCTCCTTCAGCCTTCCACAGTATTGCAGCGTTTTTCAGGCGGAGATTATGGTGATAAAGGAAGACATATCGTGGCTAAGGTACAATGTGATATCTAACTGGAGTATCACCATTTTTACAGACAATCAAGCTGCAATTAAATCCCTGAAATCTGTCACCTTCAATTTAAAAACTGTCCCAAATTATCACCAGCCTCTTACCGAGATGGCTAAACAATGCAATATTCACCCCGTTTGGGTGCCAGGACACAAAGACATTCAACAGAATTGTATGGCCGTTGGCCTATCAATTTCACCGAACAAGGAGAATATCGGTATGCTTCTCGCTATAGTGAAACTGCTGCGAAAGCTCATCAGCATCAGCGTAACTAATCGCAGATGGGCAAATGGCACTACATGTCTCATCACTAGACAGATCTGACCTAAGCTGGATCAAAAACGCTCGAATTGTCTTATTAGACAGCAAAAAGCTTTCATTACAACAATAGTATGTGTTATTACAAGGCACTGCATCATTGGAAGGCATGCCATCAGGCTGTATGGCCGAGGAAGAGGAACAAACCATGCTACCCCTCTCTTGTACGGCCAGGCCCTTTCCACCCATGGAAAGAAGATCGCACTTAGGAGCCTATTTCTTTGACCGTTTAGGTGAATTGGCAAATGCCAACATAAACAGCCTCCAGTGCTTCATAGCAAGCTCCAATTGGCTCTAAGGGTAGTTCTTCCTGCGGATCATAGATACATATGATGTTACTTTGCTGGTCTAAGTTAGGCTAAATCTAATGCATGCAGCCACGTTAACCTAACCTAAAATCGATCAGGGTCATGTTGGTCAGATGCCCATGTGAACTCTCTAATCTTCTCAATCCTCAGCCATCGACCTTAGCTTATTAGGACGAATCAACAGACGAGTCCAGGAGAAATGTCTACCCTACCAAGGAGTGGTTTACCTGATGGCAGAACAATCATCATATGTCTTAGTATCCATTTTGAATACTACAAGCATAAACCGTTTCATTCGAAAAGTAGCTGCTCAATGTTTCAGGTCTAGCGTACTCTGGTGCTGTGCACTCAATTCCTGCGAGTTATCTTGCAAATCCATGAAAAAATCTCAGTCCGACATGATACATGCTGTATCTGCGATCTTATTATTGTGGTCATTACCCAGATGTTAAAGTCTTAGGTGAGAGTTCATCAATAACTTACCTTCATTTCAACACAATCACTGATGGCTAGAAAGCTTTCGAATGCTCGATGAAGATCTGTTCGGGACGGCCCAAGGATGACCAAATCATCTGCAAAGAGCTTAAGTCTCCCAGTTCGAAATGTTCTCTGCCACGGCTGCGCTATAACTAAGATATGTATCTATATCACCTTTTATTATAGATAATTACTTCATGATTTTGGTGGTAGACAGATTTATTTAAGAACAATGTTTGGACGCATGAACTCCTTCAGGTATGGCCACCGATGTTCTTGTCAAACCTCCTCAAATCATGCTTAACAAACGAATTTGATTTCTCTAATATGTAAGCCCATAATTTCGAACTCAATTGAACTTGATACCCCCTGCTTACCGTCGTAATTTGAGGTAATTTATTTGTGTTGAGTATGTGATAGCTCTGGGAACTAGTAGTAACCCCACTATAACATCAATCACAAATCTGTGCACACAATGGCAGCCGTGGCAATTCCTTCGCAAATAATCTCCTTCAACAGTAAATCGCTTGAGCTCATATATGTAACCATAGATAATTAAAAGCTTTCTCCACCCTAAAAGCAATTAAATGCCCTTCTTCCGTCTCGCATCTAACCACAATTTTCCTTTCCCTTCGCTTGGATATCCTTGCAATTCAATTGCCTCAATTAGTTAATATTTATCTGGCAATAAGGACACACACAAACACATACGTGTTTTGTCTTGTATAGAGAGACTGAGAAAAAGGCAAAAGGACCTAAACAAATTAATCCTTCATTGCTGAGATAATGTGTTTGCCCACGGGCGTTACGTTTTTAATTGCACTGAGTATAAGGATTTTCTAATTTGCATGTGCCATGGATTTTTATTTCATAGTCCTTTGTGGATTGTGCTCATGACATGCATATCACAATAATAATGGTGAATAATTTTCAATTCTTATTTATAGTGGTGAGCTATCGGTTTTCATATACGTGCACAAGGTTGAACGTCAACTGTCACAGGTGACATGTGTTGCGTTCGCAAGGATTTGTTTTTTTTTTTTTGTTAACAAAAATTGTACATATTTTTTTGAAAGGACTCTTTAAGGTGGGGTCACTCAGTTTTATTTACTCTTGTGTGGAAAAATGCTTCAGCTCATCCATCAAATGGGTTACCTCGATCGATGACTGTAGTGGTGTGGTGCCGTATCCAATCGCAAGGATTATGGCATTTAAATGGATGACCGACAAAAATTATTTATTTGTCATTTGGGCGTGAAGTATAGTACAGGTCTATACTGCTGCAGGTTGTTTACTTATACCGCAAAGCACATGCTGAAATATCCTTCCATTAGGTGTACACGTAACTTCATACTATATGACTGAGAGGATTGAATTAATTATTTTATTATTAATGGGCTGCTTTAAGTTATTCGTGATGGGAAATTGTGAAGAGGGATTGATATTCGGTGTGCTCCCGATGCAAGAGGTGACTTTTAAAGTGCTGCGATGAACTATACCAGATTTACATGGAAAAAAGTAAAAAAAAAAAATCCCAATCCCCAGGAAAAGCAAATACAATCATGTGCTCAAGTTAATTAAATGATGTTACACATAACTATATTACCACAGATGGGAAACGTGATGGAGAAATTGATGGGTTTAAGTGATTAATCGATACCATTATATTGATGAAAAAAAAAGAGGGATTAACGATTGAAAGGAAGAGCCATTATACGAGTATGATTCGAGGAACCCTTGTACGTCATAAATGTATTTAAGAGCTAACTGTGAGTAAAGTAAATGGTATTTTTTGAGGAGAAAGAACAAACGGGATTGCGAAAACACGTTCATCAAATATGTAACAGAGTCATGTGCTGAATTGATTAGATTGGTGGACTTTGGAGAAGGTTTAAGTCAAAAAATAATAGCTTACATAAGCATGAAATCATAGAATGTCCTTTATCTGTTTTCCTGGACGTTATTAGATGATAAAGTAGTTCATGGGTGAAAGCGGCTTCTCCAAAAGAAGAAGAAAGAGCATACGAAGCGCACGATCGAGAGAGAGCTTATACAACAGGAACTGCACAGAACACAAGTAGTTGCGAGAAGTTAGCCCTAGGCACTTTATGAGCTGTTGCGCCAAATTTATATGTGTACTTGCAGCTACCCGGCGAGCTTTGCTGCGCCTAACAAAAAACAAAAAAAAAAAAAAACAGCTGTGAAGCAGGCGCTTGGGGCTAAGTCTATTAGAGAACTTCTTTTTTTTTTAGTACTAAAGTACTATAATACTAATATAGTGTACCGATTTTGACCAAATTTCACAGGAACATTTTTGGGGTAATACTGAAGATTTTCTAAAAATTTGAGCTCAATCGGTTTCGTGTGAATAAAGGAAAATGAGAAAGAAAACAAAAATACCGCGAAAAAAAACACTTTCAGCTTTTTCCAATTTTTTTAATTTCCCGGGCAAATTTTCCAATTTTTCTTTCCGTAAAAACCTTATTCGGACTATTACAAACATTAAGGAAGAAAAAGAGCCAAATCGGTCCAGCCGTTCTCAAGTGATGCGATGACCAACGAACAGCATTTCATTTTTTATTTGTATAGAATATACTACAGAAACAATGAATGGAAGTTTTACCAACAGAGCAAAGCTATGTAGAGATGGAAAAGGAAGCCTCGTAGTAGAATCACTGTCGACGCTGAGAATGTGGAAAAACAACTTCTGCAGACTGTATTACGGCAACAAGACCAGCATTTTATTATCATGTAGAATGAACCATTCAACATAGACGATGATAGTCCAAATTTCCACCCACCTAACCAACGCGAAGTGAGGATAGCAAAGGCCAAGCTGAAATCCAACAGGGCTGCTGGACCTTGCGACTTACCGGTCGAACTATTCAAGGCAGCTGGTGATGAATCGGTAGAGAGCATGCACTAACTCATCTCTAAGATTTGGTCAGATGAATGTATGCCTGTGAAATGGATCCCGATCCACAAGAAGGAAGATCCAGTCAGCTGCGCTAATTATATAGGCATCAGTCTCCTCAACATTGTTTACAAGATCTCGTCTGCCATATTGTATGAACGCCTGAAACCTTTCATCAACAGTCTGATTGGTCCCTAGCAAATCTTCACACTTCGGCATATAAGTCCAAGAAGTCCACATCGATACTCATCATCACTCTATCGATTTCAGGGCCGTCTATGACAGCATCTATAGAGAGAAGCTATATAGAGCCATGTCTAGTTTTGACATTCCTGCCAAACTTGCCCGTCTGTGCAGAATGGGGAAGGGAATGATTGCTTTTCCATCAAAGTTGATAATGGCATTACCGAGATGCTAAAAAAACGTTTTAGACAAGTTGACGCGCTATCATACGACCTCGACTTTGCAAGGATTGAAGCAAAAGCGGCCGAAATAAGTTTACCGATAAACGAGAGCAAAACCAGGTATATGCTGTCAAGAAGAAGGGGCAATTAACACCGACGAGTTGGGCAGAACCTCGCAATGGGCAGCTACAATACAACTACCTACCTTTCTTACATCGCGATGTCTTTGGATGGATGTATATTTTCATTGTGAGACCAATGATCACCTATGAAGCAATAGTATGGACAAAGTGAGCTAGTCTAGTCACAACGAGGGATACACTCACTAAAGTGCAAAAACTTGCGTGCCTCTGCATCACTGGGGCCATGCGAACATGTCCAATTGCAGCCTTGGAAGTACTCCTGGAGCTAACACCGCTCCATCTCGTAGTGGAGCAAAATGCAAAGCGGACGATCCTAAGGTTGGCAAAAGAAGGTATTGGAATGGAGAAGTGCGTTGGTTCGAGAGAATACGATGCATTTCTCAAGAAACTTCCCCTTCTGGCAGTCCCCAGGGAAGACAGTATCAGAAAATTTAACTTTGGGAGAAACTTTAGTACAAAGTTAAGTAACAAGAAAAAGTGGAGCGACGAATCCACGATATACGGACTGGGCAACCACACGATACAGTGGTATACAGACGGCTCGAGAACTTGAGAAGGCACAGGGGCAGGCGTGTTTGGGCCAAGGACGAATCACTCAGAACCCATGGGCAAGAGTACTAGCATCTTTCAAGCTGAAATATGTGCTATAGATAGATGCATCCAACTCAATCTCGAAAGAAGATACAGCAACTGCGACATAGCAATACTGTCAGACAGCCAAGCAGCTATCAAAGCACTTGACTCCTAAGTCATTAAGTCCAAACTTGTGTGGGAATGCCTATAAAAATTTAATTAATTGGGCAGAAACAATAAAGTTACGCTTTACTGGATGCCCGGTCATGTCGGGATAAAAGGTAACGAAGCAGCAGATGCCTTGGCAAGACAAGGGGTTGCAGAACTCTTCATTGGACCTGAACCATTCTCGGAATAGGGGAACATACCATACGCGATGAATTCAGAAAAATGGAGAAAGAAGACAGGGCAAGAACCTGGAACAACACAACTGGCTTGAGGCAAGCTAAGAAACTACTGGGATGTTACAAGCGGAAAAGATTCGAAGCCTGCGTCTGCCTTAACAAGAATTATCTACGAATCCTAACAGGCTTCCAAACGGGGCACTGCAAACTCAGGGAGCATTTACGGAAACTAGGTACAACTAATGAAGGCAGATTCTGCAATAAATCCAGTGAGACTCCGGAACACCTTCTGGAATATTGTGGGACACTGACCCACAAAAGATTGAAGTACTTGGGCAAATACCAAATATCAGAAGAGGATATGCCAACCATGTACCCACTTCTTATTGTCAGATTCTTAAAAGGCAATGGTTTGGAGAGAGAGCTCTAAGATCTTCTCGTCAAGGCAAAGTAAGAGTGTGTGACCTTCAAACACAATTCCGAAGGAATTGCAATGCGAGGGAAATCTAACGAGGGAACAAACCTCTCAAAGCTATTAGCAGGGGCACAATAGACCACTAGGTCGCAGTGCAAAATAACCCTATACAATTATAATAATAATAATAATAACTTGGAGCTAGTAAAGGACTCTGTCTTCCTTGGTTCTGCTATCTCAAATAACTAAGGAGACTGTACATAAGACCCTCATCATAACAGACCTACTTTACGGCGCAGAAACATGGACTTTATTGAAAACAGATGAATATATCCTTGGTAGATTCAAAAGAAAAATGTTTCGCACGATATTCGGTTCCGTTTGCGTTGATGGGTTTCGGAGGAGAAGATTCAATGTTGAACTATACGAGCAACATCAACCTAGTCAAAAACTGCGTATTGGACGTTTGAGATGGCTAGGACATGTAGAGCGAATGGACATAACCCTCCGACCCGCAGTCTTCGAATCTAATCCAGAGGGACGATGCATTAGAGGGCCTCCTCTTCGGATGTAGTGCGTAGAAGTTCAAAGAGACATCAACCACCTTGAAGTGCGCAACTGGAGGCAATAAGCTAAAAACCGAGCTCAATGGAATCGCTTGTTGGGTGAGGCGTATGTTCACCCCGAACTATAGCGCTACCTAGTGAATGCGGATTGTGGCCGATATGTTATGACAGGGGTAAACAGCGGCTGTCCGCAAGGTGTCGTTCTGTCTCCATTGTTATGGTGCATGGTGGTCGACTCTCTGTTGAACACTCTAAATAGTTCTAACGTCTACGCTCAGGCATATGCGGATGATGTCGCTGTACTTTCTGTCGGGCCATGTCTGGCGACGTTCTGTGCTAACGCGCAGGCGGCGCTGGACATGATCGATGAATGATGTACTAGGAGTGGGCTTTCGGTGAATCCTCTTAAAACTGAGGTTGTTCTTTTTACGAGAAGGAGGATTTTGACCGGTCTGACTCAGCCAGTGCTAAAAGGCGTCACCATTCGCATTTCCAATGAAGCCAAGTATCTGGGAGTGATTTTAGATAAGAAACTTCATTGGTCTAAACACGTTGAGTCGAAAACATCCAAGGCGCTCTCAGTCTTCTGGCAGTGTAAGGGTGATTTTGGCAAGACTTCGGGCTTGTCACCTAATAAGGTTCTCTGGATCTACACGGCTATGATAAGACCATTCCTCGCATATGCGTCGGTTGTTTGGTGGAAGGGGCTCTCGCGTAAATATGCGGTTGCCTTTTGCGCGAAACTCCAAAGAACGGCTTGTCTCGGCTGCACGAGAGCTTTCCTGAGTACGCCTGGCTCTGCTCTAGATGCTTTGCTGAACTTACCTCCCCTTGATACTTATATCATGGGTTGCACTATCAAAGCCATCCATCGTCTTAGACGGGGCAGATTTTGGTACACTCCACACTGGAACTTTGGTGAACTTGTGCGACACTTATCTTACGACTTCTGTCTTATGGATATGCCGTCTGATGCAATGACACCAGAACTTCAGCTGATGCGCAAATTCAGAGTCGACTTTCCTTGTGTCCAGGACTGGCTTCGGCCAGAGTCTGAGGCGGGAAAGGAATGTAGTCGTATTTTCACGGATGGTTCCGAACCCAGTCAAGGGTCTGGCGCTGGTGTTTTCGTGGAAGTCGACAACATTAGACTTCACTTTTGGTTAGGCAAATATGCGCCTGTTTTCCAAGCGGAAACTTATGCAATCCTAATGTCCATGTACTATGTTGTGAAGAACAGGTGGAAGGGATGTAGCATTTGTGTCTGTAGTAACAGACTGCGCTTAAGGCCTTGCTTAACCCTTTAACCACTTCCAAAATAGTTCCTGAAACTAAAAACTCTTTTAACTTGGTCGCAAGGCTGAATTCTCTGTCTGTTATCTACCCAGGTCACACTGGGATCTTGGGGAACGAGATCTCCGATGAGATTGCTAGACAAGGCTCAGAGGAGGTTTTCTCAGGTCTCGAACTCGCGTTGGGTCTCTCTGCGTCCTCGGTTAGGCCTTCCATTAGGCTCTCACGAGCACAATGTGTGTGGCATAACTCTCCAGGATCCAGGTTGACTAAACCTATGCTCCCGGACATCTGTAAGAACATAGCGTCATTCTTGCTGTCACAACAGAAAAGACTGTAGACAACTTATTGGCATACTGACAGGCCACTTTGCTTTTGCCAAGCACCTTAACGTGTTGGGCTTAAGTGACACTACAATCTGCAACCCTTGTGGAGAGAGCGACGACACCGCGGAACATTATCTCTGTGAGTGTCCGGCCTTTGCTCGTATCAGATGGCAGATCCTCGGTGCTGATGTGGTGAGTACTGGTACTGTAAGCTCCTCATCACTAAAGTGCTTGCTTGGCTTTCTTAGAAAGACAAGGAAATTCCAATAAAGTGGGTAAATCAGGGTTTGCTCTCTGGTAGTACAATGGACAAGTTGCGTCTGAGTACTCCAGTCGAGCGTTTCCTATCCCGACAAAAAAAAATAGCGCTACCTTAGTATGCAAGTAGGGGTGAGAGCTTGGTTTAACGAGTTTCATAATTGCAGAGAAATTCGTATATAATTGTGTCTAACAATCAAAACACTTACACCCACGAATGAAGGAGCAAATAAACAGAGAACATTCCATCATAAACTCTGAAAAGCATGGGTGTAAGGGGGATCATCATTAAGGATTACGTATGTATATAGGTCGGTGTTTAATCAGCCTTAAAGTAGCGCACCAAATAGAATACCAGTTAAAAGTCGGAATCCCCTTAATTCCTTTCTCAACTTAAGGAAACACAATTAAAATCCCAACAGATCCCAAAACTTTATTTCAGTATACGAATATAGCAAATATGTACCTATAAATATATGTACATGTACAATACAAAGCTCTTTATGTACGTTTTATAAAAGTGAAGGCCAAAGGGATATCGAAAGCCTTCGTATCCTTCGTCAATTGAGAATACTTGTCTTTAACAATAAAAACAATCCTACACTGATTTTCTTCAATGGAAAATCCCTGATAAGAGGCCCCTTAAGATACCTAAGGGCCTAATCTTATTCCTTCGTATTTCTTCAAACGTTCTCATAATCTCCTCCAGCCCTAAAAAAAATCCCCGAAAAACCAATTTTCTTCAAAACATTTGAACGCAATGCCACCCAATTTTGGCAATGTTTCACTTCAACAAGTCAAAAGGTGTGGCACACAAAATGGCAAAACGTAAACGATCCTTAATTGGAAATAAAAGGAACACAGACAATTCTCGGTCCCCAATACCAATGAAATAAAACTGCCTCAAGAAAGCCAACAAAACATTGCTCAACGCTTGGTTTTAAGATTTTTCAATTTCAATTATTGACGGAAAAGAACTCCCCGCACTCCTTGTCACGCTAACCAGAGTACAGAAAAACTTTATAAATAATTCAAAAACCTCAGAGAACATGTGAAATAGAACATACACAACACACCTCCACCACAAGAGCTCCTTGCAACTAGGCTAAGGAGAGACCAAGTACGTTCAGCATGTATTCTACCACGGAATAGGATGTTCGATGAGGGAAAACTTCTTTCAACTTGATTTCTCAGTCAATCATTCAACCGTATATCCCATCATCGTATCTAAGGGATCAACTAACAAAAAGCAAATCTCAGATAAAAATTGGTTGGAGAGATGTAACCGGTGAAGGAAGTTCAAATAAACTCCAGACAATTGACTGTAAGGTTTTTAAATTTTTAATTAAAATGAATGCGTAGCATGGTGATGATGACCACATTAACATTTAATTGCAAACACTTTATTGCCCAGTTGGGAACCTTACTCATCCCTGGGCGCACCATCGATGGGTTATGTTTATTTTTGGTGCCAAAACAATACACAGAAGCCAACATTTACTCAAGCACGGTCCCTCAGGGGCCTAAAACTCAACACAGTAATGGAGTTATGAGTCAATACGACTTACGTAAGTATGATGTATACTTGAGGGTTTTTTTCCTTGCTGCCGCTGTCAAGGGAGTGGGCCAGAATGGAAGGGTGTAACCTCAACCTAACACAGTCAACAGCACGAAGGCCGAAATGAATGTACTACGAAAAATAAAACAGAACAGAAAAGAACGGCTGTGGTAGCACTGCCTTAAAAGGTTCTCACAAACTGCACATGACTGCTAGGTGCTCTCAATCATCGCAGAGCACGACAATTTCAAAGAAAATGCCCTAAAATGAAAGAAAGATCAACACAAACACAAAATGCGAATAAAACCAAAAAAAATCGAAATGATTTTCCATATAAAAACACTATACAACTACAAACAGAAATAAAAAAAATAAAAAAAAGAAACACATGAACGGAAACATCAATAACGAAACAGGGCTACAAAAGCGACACGATGACGACAATGACTATCAGCAACGACACAACGAGCATTGAAATAGCGCGCGGCATTAGTAGTAGGCTCAATTATCGATTTTGCCTTCTAGCCTGTTATCCCTGGGATGCCCTCCATCAAAAGGATTCGTTATTGTAGGGAATGGAATCAATTTTCTTTTCTTTTACATGTTATGCTTACTTTCATCGACATTTTGACACAGAAGCAGAAAACTTTTGACAGCCCGCGGTGTCCTTAAAGACTTTAAAAAAAATGTGCACAACAAAATTTGTGGGGGAAAACTTCCTGACTCAAAGGAGAAACTTTATCCTTTTCATCTCTTTTTACAAGTGAAGCTGTGAAAACTGCATTATATTAACGAATCAACTTGATGCAGAAGGTTGTTACGTGTATATCCTCTTCGTTTTCATCCATGACTAGTATGAGATCCTTCCTTCCTTTTATGAGCATAAAATTCTCCTATAACAGTCAAAATAAAAAGAAGGATTATTCTATACAAAAATAACGAAAAGAAAAAGAAATTGAATGTAAAGAGGCAGAAGGGACAAACAGAGAACTCATGAATGTCGACAACACGGTAGGAGACCTTTGTCTTGCAGCACAGTCGGTGGTCGGACATTCTAAGGAGAGGAAAAGTAAAATAGGATTCGAAGTTGACAACATGAAAATGAAAGAACATGAAAATGAAAAGAAAATTGCTTTATTGTGGCATCGAGAGAGACACAAACAAATAAAGAATTCCAAATCATAATCTGAAAAACACGAGAAGATTGGAATATAAATTAAGCATCAAGTCTTTGGATTCCATTTCGACATAATTGAATGACGAATTTTAAATTTCATTTATTTTCAACGAAATTTAAGGCGAGTTTATTACAGTTTGGCTTTATGACGTAAGTTGATACACAGAAATGATTGTTGTGTAATCGAGGAGATTGAAACGATATCTGTTAGGTACAGTGGGCTTTGGCAGGAAAAACGGACTCCACTTTCCTACTTTTCAACATTTGGAGGTCGGCAAAACGATGGCACGTCTCTTCTATCCAGGGTCATGGAAACGCTGATAAATCATCAGTTTATGAAATTTGATACACGAAAAGGAAAGTACGGTTTTCGTAGCAACAGGTCCACTGGTGATTTGATTGTAAATCTCACCCAGAAGTGGAATAATCTCTCCATTACTCGTACTTCGGCGAAACAAATATTGTTGCCATCGATATTTTTAAAGCTATGTTTAGACGATTGTCAGATGTTACAGTATTGTCAAGTCTTACTTTACTTTACTTATGTCCTGTATCCCCTTGTGGGTCCTAGGGCCTCTACTACGCCTACGCGCCATCGTGTACGGTTTCTGGCAATGTGTCTGAGTTCTCCCAAACTTTTCCCCAACTGCCGTGCCTCCTTCTCGACTGTTCTGCGCCATGTTTTCCGCGGACCGCCAGGTCTTCTGCCATCCTGAGTTAGAGGGTTCCATTGCATAGCATGGTTCGCTATGGAGCTGTCACCCTTTCGGAACGTGTGACCAATCCACTGCCACTTCCGCCGTTGGATAGTTGTGCCTATTGGTTTCTGACCCGTTTTCTCGTAAAGGTGTTCATTAGAGATACGATTGGGCCAGAAAATCGTTAAGATATTGCGCAGACACCTATTAACGAACGTTTGCAGCTTTCTGGTGATAGTAGTGGTCACTCTCCACGTGCTGCAACCATATAGCAGCACGGATTTAACGTTGGAGCGGAACAGTCTTATTTTGGTGCTCAAACTGATTGCATTGCTTCGCCATATTTTGGACAACACCCCGAACGTGGACTTTGCTTTGGCGATCCTGTTGGCTATATCCAGTTCGGTTCCACCATCGGTCGAGACAATACTCCCAAGACACTGGAAATCCTCTACTCTCTCTACCGGCTGTCCAGCAATGCATATTTGAGCCGATGAGTTTGTTCCAAGGCTGATAATTTTAGTTTTTGCCGTATTAATTTTCAGCCCGACGATGCCTACCTCCCTCTCCACATCTGCTGTCATTTGGTGGAGGTCCATAATTCTGTGAGAGACTAAGCATACATACATCGTCAGCGTAATCAAGATGTTTCAGTTGGAATGTAAGAGTCCATCGAATTTCTCCGTTTCCCGTCGACAAAGCTGCATGAAGCACATCGCTAATCACCAATAGGAATAATATTGGTGAAAGGATGCAGCCTTGTCTTACCCCACTTTGGATCTCAAATTCCTTAGACAACCCTCCCCTGTGCAGAAGGTGACATTTGGAGCCTTCATATATAGCTTTGATAATAGCAATTAGTTTATCGGGAAAACCTCTTCTGCGTATGACACTCCAAATAAACTCCCTAGGAAGCTTGACGATCATTCCCTTTTTCCACTCGTTAGGAAAGCTCTCAGCTTCCCAAGCTCTCTCTATAAGTGGAAGCAGAAGCTCAGCCGATGTTGTGCGCGCTGCTCGTAAGAGCTCTGCTGGAATACCGTCAAGTCCTCCCGCCTTGTTGGTTTTGAGTGCCTTGATTGCGGTAATGATCTCATCTTTACTGGGAGTCATGGTGTGTATTCGGGAGCTTCTCACATCTGGCATCTCAGTTTGATTTGGGAGCATATCGCTAGCGAATACATGGTTCAAAACCGTAGCAAAATGCTCTTTCCATCTCCTAAGCTGGTCCTCATCCGAAATGAGCACAACGCTTGTCACGTCGCACGCTACGCTGAACTCTCTCATCTTCATGCGATATAGGGACTCTAGCTCGCTTCTCCCTGCTTCTGGGGTAGCTGCAACGCGAGCTTTCAGCTGTTTTCGATCGTCAATCCGTCTCCAGGTATCCTCGGAAAGCCACGCCCTATGTCTTCCCTGCGATCGACCGACAATTCTTTCAGCACCAGATGTAAAAACATTTTTCACAGCACACCAATGGTCTTGGATGGTTGCTGGCATTGAGCTGCTGATTGCTTCCACACCTTGCAAAAAGTGCACCCTTAATTGTTGGCACACTGAGGGATCACTAAGTCTATCGACGTTGAACCTGGGCATTCTTGTGTTTACGTGGGATCTTCGAGCTGCAGCAGTGCGGAGTTGGAGGGTAGCTATCATAAGATGGTGATCACGTACTATCCCCACATCTGCCCCTCGCCTGTTTCGGACGTCCAGGAGACTACTTCTAAAGCGGCAGCTGATGGCAAAATGGTCAATTTGGTTAGAGGTTGCTTGCCTGTCGTCGGAAACATAGCTGACTTTGTGGCAGATCTTGTGCTCAAACATGGTGCCACCTATCACAAGGCGGTTGGCATTGCAGAAATCCACAAACCTTTCGCCGTTGTCATTGCGGTTGCCTAGCCCATGCTTCCCTATTACATGTTTGAGCCCTTTGTTGTCGTTGCCTACCTTGGCATTCAAATCCCCCATCACTATGACAATGTCTCCATTTGGTGTTGTGTTGAAGACGGCACTTAAGAGATTGTAGAAGCTCTCCTTTTCGTCCTCAGACGAACTATTCGTTGGGGCGTAACACTGTATGATGGTGACGCATCGTACTCTAGTCCGGAATCTGGCCGTCAAAATTCTGTCACCATGAGGCTGCTAGGAAATTAGGCCCTTGCGTGCTGTTGTTGTTAGCAGTAGTCCGACTCTTCGGGTCATTTAGTTCCAATTGTTTTGAATGGTTTCAAGTGTGCAATTCACCGTATAAATGCTGATGTCCCCCAAGGTTCTGTTTCGTCTCCGACTCTCTTTCTCATTTCTATTATTGACCTTTTGTCTGCATCTTCAAATCTAATGATACTAGTACCTTCGGTTTTTCATATTCGTTACCTAACTCACACACCTACTCTTCAGTCGTTGAAGAGGAACATCAACGTATGTTAAATACTCGTATATATATATTTAGCACAACAGTTGATTAAGTGCCTACGTCCAGCTTCTTGCAACCACTCCTATTGTGTACGTTATACGCACGAATGGAAGGGACCTTCAGTTTTTTGTCATATTCGAAGGCCATTTTTGTTTTTAAGAAGCTTTCTCATGACAACAAATACTCTCGGATGATTGTCAAATATTGGCGAGAGATAGGAGCGTGAAAAAAACTTGTTGGTGTTTCCTGTTGGTGTTTTCTGGTATATCGAACCACCCGCAGGGGTTCGATATACTAAGCACTGCGCCACGGCGCGCTCAACGTAAGTTGAACACATTCAATTCCAACCTAGATACCATAAACAAATGGGGTTCAACCAATAGATTGGTATTTAATGCATACAAAGCACAATAATGTCTTCTATCTCTCAGGCGAAACCAAGACCCATCAATCCTAAAGACTTCTCATTCTTGGTATGTGGATTGATAACCATCATCGATGGAATGATCACTGTTGTAGCGCTGGGTCGGGGAGAAAATGTTGCCGTAGGAAAATAAATATCCATAAATTCGGAGAGAATATACATATGTATCTATAAGGGATGAAATACAAGAAGAAAATCTCATTTACATTCCTTACAACTTCTCATTTACCTCCAACTTCTGCAGCGATTACAACCCGTTTTATACGTAAGAATGGAAATGTTTGTGAATATAACAAACCTTGGTACTCAGAATAAAATGTCCAAACCTTTTTCCCTTTTACGAATATTTGCTTGATTGGACATCCACTCGGATGAGAACGTGAACGCAAATGCAAACACAATGGTTGGAATTAGTTGAAGTACATATATAAGATAAAAAGGGACAAAGGCATAAGTTATGCACCCTAGGGGTGGCAATGGTGTAGTTGTAACGTCGTCAATTGCCACGCCAATGGTTCATGGCTCAAATCCTGATGTCAGCAAGCATTTATTTATTTCTCATGAAATATATAAAGTCAGTCCGATCATTTGCAAAAGCTTCTGTGAACACTACTGCGAAGGGATAACACTGGCAGTAGCTTGGTCGTGTGGCTGGAAAAATTATTCGCTCTGTTGATGATAGTTTGCCCTTGATATCGGTTATCGGGAAAAAAGTACTGTGAATCAGAAGCAAAGACAATAATAACAAAATTCTCCCCAGTTATCTGGACGACAACCTCAGAGAATAGCTGAAGCATAAACAACTGAGCTTCAAGTACCACTACACCAAAATCTTGCTCTCTCTCTCTCAATCCATCCTTTCCAACGCCCGCACTGTGTGTAAACATGTTAAAGGTATTCATAACCTTTTGAGTGTGCGCAAATTATAAAAAAAAGGAAAGGCGGGGTTGTAATCGCTGCACAAGTTTAAGGCTAGGTTACAATATCAAAATTAAAATTTTGTATTTAAAAGTTTTTAAACAGAGATCTCGTCGGCTCGATGACAATCACATATTTGAGATCGCCAAAAATGCTGCAAAATATTTATGATTCCTCAAGCGGAGCAAGAAATATTCTACCCCATCTGATATGGCCTCGATCTATAAGGTAGTGATGAGCGCATTCGAATGATATAGTCGATCATAATCGATTCTTCCAATATCTCGAGATATCTCGATACATCGTCTAAAATCATTCGAATGATATCCTATATCTACTTCCCACGAAGCAGCGAAAACCAAGAACGAAAGCAAACCCAAAAGGTTGAATACACAAACAAAATTCTCGATTCCACTCATATTACGATTCGAGATATGAGATGTGCATCCGATCCGAATAGTACTCGATACATTTTAAAGACGGGTAGTAGCAATGAGAAATGATCGAATGATCATTCGAGACATAAGACATTTGTGTTTACTCTGTGCTTTCGTTCTTAGATCACGCTGCTTCGTAGGAAGTAGGTATAGAAAATCATTCGAATGCTTTTAGACAACGTCTCGAGATATTTACCCTTTCGAGATGCAATACATACCCTTGCCCTCGTTCTGGTTTTCAGGGCATCGTAGGAAGTGGGTAAACTAAATCATTTGAATGATTTTAGACGATGTCTTGAGATAGCAGTCTTATCTCGAATGATCATTCGATTATATGGATCGCTCGAGTACTAATATCTCGATTCCTTAAATCATGCGATTATGCCCATCATTTCTATAAGGCATTCATCCGCACAAAGCTGATATATGATATAACTCCCACATTTGGTCGATACCAGATCTCTTCAGAGCTGATTATTTTTTAATTATATTCTTCTTCTTCCCATTTAGGCGAGGTTATGACCTGAACTCAAGGGCTCATAACACTCTCAGTTGACTGCATTTCTACTGAACCGCCTGTGGGGTTCACCTGTTAGAACTGAAAATATCGGCAGGCCTCCCGGTTTTGGTTCACTTTGTAACTGAGGCAAATCAAATACTGGTGTTGTTGCATTTGTGTAATCCAGGGGTTTTTAGAACTGCCTTTCTTTCGCAATATCTTTGGAATGTTCATTGATATTGCATTTTTAACAGGGTTTGAATGCTGTTGTAAATTTAAATAGATCATTCATGAATAAGTTTGGATGATTAGAACTAGATGATTGGGTGAAGATGATATGATCTACATTTTTACCGTCCATCTACTTATGTGCGCATATCTTTGATCCTGCCCTCATAACCGGCACTTTCTTCGTTCTCCATATTCCAATCTCCACATCCGATTAATTCATTGCATTCATTCATGCATAGTTAAATACCAATGGCCTTATTTCTTATTAGGAATCATCGCTTACATTAGTTTCATTTTCTGTTTTGTTGATATTTTAATTTTTGTGGTAGGCCTTTTGCTTTGCCCTCGTATTTCATCAATATCTTTCTTGACATGCCTCCTCAGTTCACCTTTAATAATCCGCGTCATTTGCAGAATCCCCCTGGAATCCATTTCTCAATTGTTGAGTACTTACTTTCCTCTGGTAATACATTTTACTTTATTTTCATAATTAATTTCATCTTCAGGTAAATCTTTGGTAAAGGCATTGACGGTAGTTTTCTTTAGAATAGCTCTGAGGAGGATACCTTGAATTTTCGCAGCTATCCACATAGTAATAAATTGATGCAACGTGCCGTCGCGCGGAATAGTTACCATCTTAGACGTCTTCTCCTCGTTCGAGAGCAATTTTAGTTCACGAATGTACTGAGATTGCTTTACTTAATATTTGCAGATTCTTTTACTATCAACAATCAACAGCTCCTGGCAATCCAGAGAGGACTGTGCTCCCTCTCGCGATTTATGACCAAAACTGAACAAAATGAAAACCAAGACCCTGTTGGCACTGCAACAATCCTCTATCCATACACTTCCTGAAATATTCACAGGGCACACGCAATGGAATACTGAGTCCAACGATTTATGCAGAAGCTGCGGGCACAAGAAAGAGGTAGAATCAATCCAACACCTGCTTTGCCAATGCCCCGCCCTACTACAAGAACGACGTCTATGCGAACGATGTCTATGTTCCGAGTTTTTTGCTAGCACTGCAGAAGTCACAGATAAATAACCTACTTAGGTTCTTAAAGAGTGCCAACTGGTTTAATGCTAGGTTCTAGCTATTATGATAGGTCTCAGCTCCCCCAAAAATGATCATACATACATATTATCCATCCCACTCCACCTTCAAGGGTATACACAATGGACCTTCAGAACCCCGAGTGTACGCGATGAGTCTGTTTTCCGTCACACCGTCTTCCTAACCTAACCTACAACACTTGTTCCATACATAATTTTGATATGTCTTGGTTGGTGACAGTGAGTTGTGCAATGTACTTATGACGACAACGGAATGCTTCAATGAAAAGAAATCTTGATGATAATTAGTACAGTAGCTCTTTGGGGACCTGCATTGCGATTAATCGGGAAACTACTGACTGCCCAAAACTTGGCTTGGGCCAGTAGCGCAACAATCAAGTTCGTGATGAAGTGCTTACTTTACCTCCTAGTGGTGGTCCCCGGGCAACTATACGTATAAACCCTTATACGTATAGGCTAAAATTGTAAGTGCGGGTTGTCTAGGGCCTTGATTCTAGGCTACGTAACGTGGGCCAGCAACCTGCGTTACTGAAACCAGCTCGCTACTGAAACCGACACTATGCCTCGGATAAGGACTGATCACATGTTGACGACTTTTGGCTATTGTACCCGGACAAAGATAGGTTTCTGGAATGTAAAGACGCTCCTCGACTCGGGAAGAGAAGGTCCTTACAATGCCAGATTCCTCCAACTGGAAAAGGAATTCATGCGATATAAACTGGACATTTTGGGGGTAAGTGAAGTAAGATGGTTAGAAGCGGGCGAGTACCAGTCTCCAACGCGTAACACTGTACTACTCTATTCTGGAAGACCATCCGGAAGTCCGCGGGAATATGGAGTCGGACTACTGCTAACAACAACAGCACGCAAGGGCCTGATTTCCTGGCAGCCTCATGGTGATAGGATTTTGACGGCCAGATTCCGGACTAGAGTACGACGCGTCACCATCATACAGTGTTACGCCCCAACGAATAGTTCGTCTGAGGACGAAAAGGAGAGCTTCTACAATCTCTTAAGCGCCGTCTTCAACACAACACCAAGTGGAGACATTGTCATAGTGATGGGGGATTTGAATGCCAAGGTAGGCAGCGACAATGAAGGGCTCAAGCATGTAATCGGGAAGCATGGACTAGGCAACCGCAATGACAACGGCGAAAGGTTTATGGATTTCTGCAATGCCAACCGCCTTGTGATAGGTGGCACCATGTTTGAGCACAAGACCTGCCACAAAGTCAGCTGGGTTTCCAATGACAGGCAAGCAACCTCCAACCAAATTGACCATTTTGCTATCAGCCGCCTCTTTAGAAGCAGTCTCCTGGACGTCCGAAACAGACGAGGGGCAGATGTGGGGATAGTACGTGATCACCATCTTATGATAGCTACTCTCCAACTACGCACTGCTGCAGTTCGAAGATCCCACGACAACACAAGAATGCCCAGGTTCAACATCGATAGACTTAGTGATCCCTCAGTGCGCCAACAATTAAGGGAGCACTTTTCGCAAGGTGTGGAAGCAATCAGCAGCTCAATGCCAGCAACCATCCAAGACCATTGGTGTGCTGTGAAAAATGTTTTTACATCTGGTGCTGAAAGAATTGTCGGTCGATCGCAGGGAAGACATAGGGCATGGCTTTCCGAGGATACCTGGAGACGGATTGACGAACGAAAACAGTTAAAAGCTCGCGTTGCAGCTACCCCAGCAGCAGGGAGAAGCGAGCTAGAGTCCCTATATCGCATGAAGATGAGAGAAGTTCAGCGTAGCGTACGACGTGACAAGCGCAACTACATCAACGCGCTGGCTACAGAAGCAGAAGAAGCTGCACGGAGGTGCGACAGCAGGACTGTCTACAGAATCAGGAAAGAGCTGACAGGTGGTCGCAGCTCCAGCCAATACCCAGTGAAAAGCCTAGACGGCTCCTTGCTCATTTCGGATGAGGACCAGCTCAAGAGATGGAAAGAGCATTTTGCTACGGTTTTGAACCGTGTATTTGCTAGCGATATGCTCCCAAATCAGACTGAGATGCCCGAGGTGAGAAGTTCCCGAATACGCACCACGACTCCCAGTAAAGATGAGATCATTACCGCGATCAAGGCACTCAAAACCAACAAGGCGGTAGGACTTGACGGTATTCCAGCAGAGCTCTTACGAGCAGCGCCAACAACATCGGCTGAGCTTCTGCTTCCACTTATAATGAGAGCTTGGGAAGCTGAGAGCTTTCCTAACGAGTGGAAAAAGGGAATGATCGTCAAGCTTCCGAAGAAAGGAAATTTAATGGAGTGCGGAAACTGGAGGGGTATCTGCGTGCTGCCTGCTGTAGCTAAGATAATAGCTTAAATCATCCTTGAGCGAATCAAACAACATCTCGAAGACACACTCGATGCCGAACAAGCAGGTTTCCGCTCTGGATCCTCCTGTGCCGACCACATCAACACCCTGCGGATTATCATCGAACAGTGTGTTGAATATCGATCGCCACTGCACCTGCTGTTCATCGATTTTGAGAAGGCGTTCGATAGTGTCAACAGGGAGTTTATTTGGCGTGCCTTACGCAGGAGAGGCATTCCCGATAAACTAATTGCTATTATCAAAGCTACATATGAAGACTCCAAATGTCACATTCTGCACAGGGGAAGGTTGTCTGAGGAATTTGAGATCCAAAGTGGGGTAAGACAAGGCTGTATTCTTTCACCAATATTATTCCTATTGGTGATTAGCGATGTGCTTCATGCAGCTTTGTCGACGGGAAACGGAGGAATTCGATGGACTCTTACATCTCAACTGAAACATCTTGACTACGCAGACGATGTATGCTTACTCGCCCACAGAATTATGGACCTCCACCAAATGACAGCAGATGTGGAGAGGGAGGCAGGTGTCGTCGGGCTGAAAATTAATACGACAAAAACTAAAATCATCAGCCTTGGAACAAACTCATCGGCTCAAATATGCATTGCTGGACAACCGGTAGAGAGAGTAGAGGACTTCCAGTATCTTGGGAGTATTGTCTCGACCGATGGTGGAACCGAACTGGATATAGCCAACAGGATCGCCAAAGCAAAGTCCACGTTCGGGATGTTGTCCAAAATATGGCGAAGCAATGCAATCAGTTTGAGCACCAAAATAAAACTGTTCCGCTCCAACGTTGAATCCGTGCTGCTATATGGTTGCAGCACGTGGAGAGTGACCACTACTATCACCAGAAAGCTGCAAACGTTCGTTAATAGGTGTCTGCGCAATATCTTAAGGATTTTCTGGCCCAATCGTATCTCTAACGAACACCTTTACGAGAGAACGGGTCAGGAATCAATAGGCACAACTATCCAACGGCGGAAGTGGCAGTGGATTGGTCACACGTTCCGAAAGGGTGACAGCTCCATAGCGAACCATGCTATGCAATGGAACCCTCTAACTCAGGATGGCAGAAGACCTGGCGGTCCGCGGAAAACATGGCGCAGAACAGTCGAGAAGGAGGCACTGCAGTTAGGGAAAAGTTTGGGAGAACTCAGACACATTGCCAGAAACCGTACACGATGGCGCGTAGGCGTAGTAGACGCCCTAGGACCCACAAGGGGATACAGGACATAAGTAAGTACAGTAGCTCTTTGAATAGTACGACAGGAAGTTCCCGATGATGAATATCTTTCAAAGAAGTTCCTTGCTTTACCTCTTAAGGGAATTGTTCTTGATAGAATCATCAATGTGGCTAAGATGGTACAACTTAGATGTTCATAGGCTATCTAAGGCCTCGTGGTATGTTTAAGATCACAGGAAGTCTGGGGAGATCATAAAACTAGAAAGATCATAGCTAATAATAGCGATAGGAATACTCTCTGGCCATTGTCTTCTAAGGAAGCATTTATAAGACTAGGCTTATCAAACATGGATGTTTGTAGGTATTGCAATGACCTACATATTTCAGAGAACATAACACCTATATACTCTGTGAATGCCAAGGCATTGCCAGGACAAGGCTAAAGTACCTTTGACGATACTTCTTCGACAACTTAGAAGAGATAAGGTCCCTGAACTGCAACAATGACTTTTTCAAATTCTGTAATAAATATTAAGTGTATGGGAGAATTGGTTAAGTCCTTTTGCTGTGAAGGTTATTGCGATGGAATCACCTTGATGCCTAGTGTTTTTATGAAAACCTCATAACCCTACTCAACCTTATCTAAGCTACCTCCGCGTCTAGATGCTTAAAACATATTTCGGCTTTTAAAAAGCAACAATAGCTTTAAAAAAATACACACACGCGAGTTTTTACAGCCCCATTTGAATTGATGGAGCTACTTTTGTGGTGCGGCACAAGTTTTCAAAACGAGCGTGTATGTAAATGTTCACCCGACAGGTACTTAGTATTTAACCTTGCAAATTTGTAAACAGAAAAAGAAAAAAATAAACGATACACTTCTTATAAATATTTCACTTAGTTTACTTTTCGCGAGGAAGCTACGCAAGAGAGGACGAAAAATCAAATATTTAATGGAAAACAAAATGTTTTCGTCTGTCTTCCCTAAGTAGCAAGCAAAGGACAATGAAATGGAAAACAGTTCCAAAATGTTGCTTGATGGAAAAGAAACATTAATTTAGCATAACTAACCAAAAACAAATGAAAACAATAAATCCATATGAATTCCATCAATATGAATCCGACATTAAACTAAAAGTTTTTTTTTTTTTTTTACCTTCAAGGATTTCAACTGAATAAGCAATTTTGTAACTTTTCAAAAAAAAAGAAACCATTCAGGCTTCGTAGTGTACTTCACCAAGGACCAACAACCTACCCTACAGAGTTGAGCCCTGAAACAAAAAGAAATTAGGGATATGCCAAAGGAAGTTTTTTTTTTCTGTCAAATTACATCGATGTCCTTTGAATTGGAAACAAAACCAAATCGATTGAATGGCCACAACACAAGAGCAGTAAAACAGCTGAAAGGAAAAAAAAAATTTCAATGTGCATTTGGAAAAAAACAGAACCCCTTCTCAGTTCAGAAACAGTATGAAAAAGGAAAGAAAACGCAGGCGAAGGAAAGCAAGCAAAAAGGACTTTCTGAAACCGAAGTTGAAGTGTACGCGCTTTACATGTTTATAGCTCAGTACGTTACCTTCTAGTTTATATTTTCTGTTGAAAATGTGCTAATTTAATGGCACAGCATATTTTGCAAAATTAAACTTTTCTCTTCCCTCCCTGCTCGTCTCTCTGCCTCTCTGGGGGGTTGCCTTCGTTTCGTCATTATCCCCTGAAGAGGAAATTTCTGATGGGCGAGCAAATTTTTAATAATTAGAAAAGAGAATTGAAAATAAGGTCATATGGGCAGCAAACGAGTAATGTACTTCCTGGATGGTAAAAATAAAACTTAAGAATACAGGTCCAAGTAGAGTCCTGTAATTGCACTGAAAGGCCTGTCAGGTTCGGCTAATTAGTTAATCTAAAAGAATCTTGCTCTTCACTGCACTTACACTACATTTTTCATTTACAAATGAACTTTGGCGAGTCTTGTTATTTTTAAATTGAACTTCACTCCTGCAAATGGACATTTTCGACTTCTGCGCTTCTCACTTTGCTTTGATTGATGTTCGTGAGTAAAACTACCAGAAGAGCGGTGCCGGGTTAAGAAATGCTTTTTCTTCAAATTAGTCACTGAATAAAAAACAAAAAAATAGCAAAGCTTTGAGAATGATTATTAATACTGCAAAGCACGAAATAAACAAAAACATATACCACTAGGTATTGTGTTTTGTTTTTCGCATGAAACACATTTTAATGACATGAAGCATGCAAAGGACTTCAGTTTATTTACTAAAGTTAGCTCGAAAGTCGTGACATTACCGCGAATATGGTGGGGAGTAGGCAATATAAAAAGGATTCAGGTTATAGAACTTCAAACTATAGATTGCGCAATGAGGTGTATACCTGAATCGAAATAGGTCAAGAAAACGTGGAATATATAAATGCCACCCAGGAGAATTTGCATAATTTTTTCCTTAAGAGTTCGGGTTGATGTAGGTAATACCATTGACCTATCCTGCGGAGGTAATTATTGCACCAGGTTTGGTTTGCCTTTGAGAAGGCATCCAATGGAAGCCAAATATAGAAGAATTATAAATGGTGGCGTTCTCTGTTGAATAAGTAAACACTTAGGCCCTACACCTAGTAGAGATAATGCCATTTACGTCGTTTATCTGGTGAAAGATACTTAGAAAACTGACCTATGACTGTTTGCTTAATGGCCATAGATTGTGAAAACGCTTCCGCAATGCAATTAAAGCCAAATTGGTTTCTCTTGACACTCTAGAAAATAAAGAAACCAATTCGTAATTTCTGACCTGCACCTGACTAAAATGGTCAGCAAATTTTATCGGCTCGAATATGCATTGCAAGACAACCGGTAGAGAGATTAAAGGATTTCCAAATTTTTGGGAGTATTGCTACGACCGATGATTAAATCGAACTATAAATAGCCAACAAAATCGCCAAAGCAAAGTCCGCGTTAGGGATGTTGTCCAAAATATGGCAAACCAATGCAATCAGTTTGAACACCAAGCTAAGACTCGTCCACTGCAATGTTCTGGCCCAATCGTATCTCTAATGAACACATCTACCAGAGAACGGCTCGGGAACCAATAGGCACAACCATTTAACGACAGAAGTGGCACTGTATTGGGCATACGTTCCGAAAAATGTGATAGTTCCATAGCTAACCATGTTATGCAATGGAGCCCTTTAACCCAGGACGGCAGAATACCTGACGATTGGAGGAGGACATGGTGCAGAACAGTCGAGAAGGAGGCACAGCAGTTAAGAAAAAGTTAGGAGAGCTGAGACACATTGCCAGAAACCGTACACGATGGCGCTTAGGCATAGTAGAGGCCCTAGGACCCACGAGGGGATACAGGATACGAGTAAGTAAAGTAAGTAACTTGCTTTTACGCACGTAATATCGAGTATTCCCTATTTTATAAGGAGTGTAAGATAATGGCTTTCTTAGACATTGGAGGTACCTTTAACAATGGTAATAGACAGCTCACTTTACGAATTGATTAAATTACTACTTACTGATCGGATTATTAACTTAAAACTGGGTGAGACGTCTATAAGAAGATCTTTTAGTAGAGCAAGGTTCTATACTCTCTTCCTTAGAATTTGGTGGTTAATGAACTATTGATAATCCTGGAAGGCGAGGGATGCACGGTAAACTTATGCATATAATTTTCCTTTAGCAGCCTTGAGAAAGTACCTCAACGCACAAAAGAACTTCTACAAAATGCTTTGAACAAGATAACTAGATTGGTTGTTCGCTGTAGTCTGGGTATAAACCCCCTCAAAACTGAACTGATACTCTTTTCCAAGATATATAAAATTCTGTTCGTCGACCCTCCTTCTCTTAATGGTAAAGCAAAATATTTCGGCCGTATTTTGAATATTTTGGAGCACTTCTCTTGCAAAAAAGCTGTGGGGAATAGATGGAGCTTGCAACATCGCATAACTCACCAGCTCTACATCTCGGTCATCGACCGATACTTGCGTACGAGGTGATTGTCTGGTGGACGGCCTTAGAAAAGCCATAAGCCGTGATAATCTAAGTAAAATCCAACGATCAGCTTGTTTGTGCATAAGTGGAGCACTGCGTACAACCCCGTGCAGTACTGGACATTCTGTTTTGTCTGTTTCCTTTCGACATCTTTATGAAACAAATGACAGCTAGTATAGCCGTTCAACTTGAACCAATATCACAATGGTCAAAAAAAGAATTTTGCCTGCCTCCATTCTGAATAAATTCAAAATCTCTCCCGAAAATCTAGACTACACCACTCCTCGCCTTATCTTCCATGTCACCATTTCATCCAGGTCATTTTGGGAGGAAGAAGTATTCCCAGAAGAAGAAGAGTCACAAACCGAGGACGGGGTTTAGTGAAGGTGTTTTCTCTGATATGCATAAAGCTCTCCTTCCGTTCGTCCAAATCATTGTAGCGTGTACCAAGCGGAAATAATGGCGATTAAGGAAGTCTTATCTTGGCTTAGGAAAAACATGATATCCCCTAAAGATATCCGCATCCCTTCAGATAGCCAAGCAGCAAACAAATCCTTAGAATCGATTTCTATAAATTCATTAGTAGCTCTAGATTATAGATCGTCTCTCATAGAGATGAGTTCAATGTACACCTGTGGTAGATGCCAGGGCATAGGGATATTCCGGAGAATTGTAAGGCTGATGAACTCGCCAGAAAAGGAACAACCGTCCTTCCAAATAAAGATACTCTAGGTATTCCGATCACTACTCGTAAACTCAAATTCAAGTTGAATGTGATCGATAGAACAAATCTTAGGCGCACAAGTGGAACAACATGTCTAGCGACAAAACAGATTTGGTGCAAGCTGAATAGCGGTCTAAGAATTTAATTTCTGTCAACAGATTGCATACTGGCGTTATAATAGGTGTCATCACTCGGCACTGTCTAATATTCAAGCATGCAATGACTTTTGCAGTAGCTGTATGAACGCACAAGAGGAATAAATCATTAATTTCTTTATACATGCCCAGCTCTCCTCCACCGAAGGAAGCTTCACTTAGGAGCTCTCTATTACAACGATTTATTCAGCGATCTGATGAACATAGACATTAGAAGCCCCTTACACTTCATCAGAAGTTAAAAATGGTTCTAGCGAGAAGGTAGATCATTACATTATCCATGTGGTATCACAAGGACTTAGGTTAGGTTAGGTTAGGTATGTGGGCTGGCAGGTAGGGACGCCCTCTGCCACACTCAGGTCAGCGTTGACCCATTGTGATATCCATGGGGGAAAAAGTAATCTTATCCATTGAAACTAAAAAACACAAGGACCTATCTCAGGTCTAAATGCGTTGGCGTAAGCTGGCAGCTACTTCAACATAACCTAACCTACCCTGCTTTTAGTCAGCGCTACCTTAGCAGATTTACTATCTATAGTAATCAATTATCGTAAGTAAATCACTTAATAAATCACTAAGTAAATCCCTTAGTACATTTGCACTTGGATGAACATTTCACAGTTTCGCATTGGGCGCCATTTGAGGATTTGAACCATCAAATTTGAACTGCGAGTGATTTGTATCGAGTTTTATAACCATTTACTGGATTCCCATTGATAAAGTCAACCAGATACCCTAGAAGTCGAAGAGAGAAGAATTTAAATGAACGTGGCGCCACTGAAATACCCCCAAATGGGGCAAACTTCCCTAATTTACTGTGACATTTTAATAAATTGAGTCAAAATCCCAGCACCTCCATCACATCAGATGACAATGTTCAAAAATGTTCTTAAAGGCTGCTTAAATAGACACCAAAATCCCTCCATCCTCCATCCATTTCGAAATCATTTCACTACACGCCAGACAAGTTCCATTCATGCCAACATCACTCATTAAGCTACAAAGGAACAAAATAAAGCTGCCATCAAAATCACCTGGACAGGTTAAGAGCTTCCTTTAATAAAAAATAAAAAAAATTCTAAATAGGCACACCTGCCTCATTAAGCGCTTATTTAACGATAAGGAATTGGATTTCGTCCCAGATAGTAATCGTATCTTAATTACGTAACCTCACTCTCACACACTTCCATTCAGTTGCATCATGTCTAGATGTACATTCAACCCGGCGGATATGATCCGAAAAAAAAAAAAAAAAATAAAAAACATCTTACACTACCTATCCGTTCAGGCACAAGGAGAGGCGCGCTCCAGATGGTGACGCTTATCGATTGAATTCTTTTGACAGCCATAAAGTATAAAAGCGAACGGCATACGACACAGAAGTGATGTGACACAGTTTGACACTGTTTGTCAGTTTGCCACTTTAGCGACACAAGTGGAATAGAATGGTATGGGCTCCTCTGACGTACGTCGTTCTTAGTAGTAACAACGGAGGGCAAGAAAGCACAATTTTTTGAACTTTTTGTTGTTGTTTTTGTCTTGACTTTAACATAAAGTAGATGGTGTTGTGAAAACTCTTTAATGGATTCCTTTATGCTAGCAAAAGTGGGTAAATTCCATTAAGTGGATATTGATGCTGAAGAAGGGTGTAGTAGGGTTGTTATGAATTCAAAATTTCCGGCAATACTTTGTCAAGATTATGATTAGGTTGTGGGCTGTGAGCAGGCTTAGATCGATAATGGCACTCGCTTTTCATTTCCAGAAGAGGATTTCTTGATGCGTGTTGTAAATTAGCTTTGAAGTAGTTGGACGGGGGATGGAGGCTTTAGTAATTTTAAATGGGGTAATCTACGTAAGTTTATTAGCTCATCAAGAGTACAACGAGGAAATGTTTTACTTATTTTGGCAACACTGGGCTGTTGGTCTTGTTTGATTACAAATCTGATTAGAAGTACTGAACGGCGTTAACTTTGGTGAATTTTATGATGATCGTCATCAGAATATGCTAAAGATCGCCAATTAAAGCATGTACTACAATAAGAAAAATGAGCATTCTTGCAGACGGATATAGAGTGTGTACTTCAAGGTATGCATTGAACAAAAATCAACAAATACACGGCAGATACTGCGTCTTACAATGAATTCTATAAATTTCATGAGAACAATAAAAACACGTTTTAATGGCATGAAGCATGCGAATGAGTTGGGGAGATATGCGTCGTATAAAATGGTAATGTAGTTGAAAAGTTTATTTACGGAATTTGAATTTCAAAAACCGTGACTCATCTATCGGAGTATAGTTCCAGAGGGTTTATAGCTTAAAAAAATAAAAAGTTGTGCGGCATTCCGGCTCATTACAATGATTAAAAAAAAAACTACTTAGATCCTTACAAAAATATCCTTTTGTTTGTAGTTTTGCCTGCGCTTATCTAATGATTTTTAAATCGCGTTATAGGAGAGTTTAAGGTTTTCACTAACTTTTCAGAGCTCGCAATATTTATTTACCTCTAGCCATAAATTAACATTGAACTCAGCTCTTTAAATAGTAAGTTAACCAACAAAGTATGGCTTTTATTTTCAGGTGTGATCAGGAGTAAAGCCGGTGTTACTTAGGTGGCGTTACAGTCCGGGGTGGACCTGGGCCTCAACCAAAAAACCTCTCCAGCCAGCACAGTTACGAACCAGCTGCCTCCAGTTGCGCACGCCATGTTGGTTGAGGCCCCCCACCACTTGTTTGCGCCACTTACCGCGAGGTCGTGCTCTACTGCGCCGTCCATCCGAGTGGATTCGAAGACTTCTTGGCGGAGACGTTGGGCTCCATCCGCTCTAAATGACACAGCTATCTGAGTGGCTGTATGCGAACCCTTCTTGCTAAGTCGATGTCCTTATATAGGCCGTATAGCTCGGCATTGTACCTTCTCCTCCACTCACCGTCTATGCATACGGTCAGTGCCATACAGCAGGACTGGGATGATTAGTGTCTTGTAAAGAGTTACCTTAGTAGTTCGAGATTAGGCTTCGCTACTCAATTGCCTTCTTAGCCCATAGAAACAACGATTGGCAAGAGTAATTCAACGTGTGATCTCCCCACTGATGTCATTTGCGGAGTTCACCATAGAGCCTAGGTAGACAAAATCATTTACTACGTCAAAATCATATCTGTCTATTGTGGCGTTCTGTCCAAGATGGCGATGTTGGGTGTCCTTTTTTGTAGACAGCATATATTTTGTTTTGCTTTCATTGACCGCTAAACCTATCTTTGCTGCCTCGATCTCAGTAATCGCAAATGCCCCATTGACTGCCCGCTGAGTTCTCCAATTATGTCAATGTCATCGGCGTAAGTGAGTAGTTGTACAGACTTGTAAAAGATTGTACCTCCGGTGTTGGCTTGTGAGTTTCGTACAATTCTCTGAACTACTATGTTAACGAGATCGCATGATAGCGCGTCACCTTGTCTAAGATTTTTCCTGACATCGAACGGTTCGGTGATGTTCTTACCGACTTTGATGAAGCAGTGAGAGTTCTCCATCGTCACAAATGGACGAGCTTGGCAGGGATGCCAAGACTAGACATGGCTCTGTATAACTCGTCTCTATACACTCTATCATAGGCAACTTTGAAATCGATGGAGAGGTGGTGCGTATCGATTTTATATTCATGGGTTTTTTTCCAAGATCTGCCGTAGTGTGAAAATTTTGTCAATGGTGGACTTTCTCGGCCTGAAACCGCAATGATAAGGACTTATCAGGTTGTTAACGATCGGTTTTAGGCATTCACATAATACGACAGACAGGATCTTATATGCGGGGCGCCGTGGCGTAAGTGGTTAGTGTGTCGGATCACTACGCATGAGGTTCCAAGTTCGACTCCCAGAAAATACCAAAAAAGTTTTTTCACGGTCCCACCTCTCGCGAGCGTCTGACAAACATCCGACAGTATTGTTGTCACGAAAAAGCTTCTCAAATCGCCGTTCGGATTCGGCATTAAACTGTAGGTCCCTTCCATTCGTGTAAAAAATATAACGCACACAACATGAGTGGTTGCGAGAAGCTAGGCCCTGGCACTTTAAAGAGCTGTTGCGCCAAATATTTGTTATTTTTGTTTCATCTTATATGCAATGTTGAGGAGACTTATACTTCTGTAATTGGCGCAGTTCAGAGGGTCTCCTTTCTTCAGGATCGGGCAAATGATGCAGGAAAACGCTGCTATCTTCTGTAACCGATATATGCCACCTTAGCTGAAAGGAAGGCTCTGCACTGCAGTTGTGCATCCACTATACGGTTCACAAATTTGGACATAGTATAAAAAGTACGACAGTAAATGAATCGTAAATGCTTCGCATGAACGCAGGAGTGACAAACCTTGATTGAATAAGAAGTTCGAGGAGTCCTTCACGTCAAAGAAACCGTCCCACGGAAAATAGAGCGCGACCGGCTGAGCTGGTATTGTCATATTCAAAGAGAGGGTTCAAATCCCTGTCAAAAAGGCAATATCAATGAACTTTCCAAAGATATCGCGAAAGAATGGCAACAACACCAACATTTGGTTTGCATTAGTACCGAAGTGATCCAAAATCGGGAGGCCTGCCGATATTTTTTGAGGTCAAACAGCGGAACCCCACAGGGGAATCAGTAGAAATGCAGTAACGTGATAGGGTTATAGTCCCTTCAGATCACGAGTGATGTGGTCGATAGAACCACCCAAGTTTCAAACAGATTCTACGCAGAGTGTACTTTCAAATCATTATCACTACACTTGATAAATGACAACATTTCCACTTAACATGTCAAAGACATACAACGTCATCAAGTGGCTATTACGTTGCGCAATGTATTTTAATTTAAATCCCATATTCTGTAAGTCGCTTCAGTCATTCGCATCGATTTTGAGGCAATTGAAATAAATTCACCGTCAGAAATCACTTATCTAGAAAATTGCAGCTATAAACCAAGTTTAATTGTTTTGCACGACAATTTGCACTTATCCTTAATCTCCACAGGATTATAGCCAACAAATTGCTGATTAGGCAATGGAGATATGCACCTCTGCACGAAGCCCACTCTATGGTTTCCAAGAGCTGGTAGCATAGGCTTTATAAAAAGTTATAACTCGCTCTAGGGTGAAAGAAGTATCTTTTTACACCGTCTCTACATTATTTTATAAATTACACTACAATAGAATGAAATTGCATGTATCAATGAAAGGATGATAGAGACAGAGGCCTTCTTCTACGTGAGGTAGGTAGCCTTGCCAAAAACTGAAAATAACAAATACAACGCGAACGTATATCAAATAAAAATATTTACTCAGCGACAAATAACTAGGCACAAGTTCTTTCATTGAAATACTTTCGGATGAACTAGATTTCAATTAAATATTTACACAGAGACACACAAAAATAAAATAAAAACCTATTAACCAAGCAAAAGATACAATAAAAATAAAAACAAGAAAAAAAGAGCATTGCCAGACCCAAACCATTAGTGCATATCTGAATGTCTAGGATAACTTTGAATGATAATTACTACATTTTGCACTAAATAACACGCACACGTGTGTATGTTTTGCAACTGAACACATGCCAAAGCAAAGGACAATATGTTCACAAATGTATCTACTGCACGCGATTTCGAAAAATAAATGAATAGTGGTATTAGAAATGAGCCGAGTGTACTCAGGCTGAAATAGATTTCATGTTGCTGTTGGTAAAAATAAAAACGACACAAAAATTGATTTGTAATTTACGTATAGATGCAGCGGGAATAGAAAAAGAAATATTTATTTAATTTCCGATTGATGGCGACGATATGAACGAGAAATAAATAAAACGACAGAAAATACCGGGGGTGAGTGAGTGAAACTGATGCACTTTTTAAGTAAGGGTGTAGGTGTACTTATTTTGTGCTATTTCCGATGGCTTTTAGTGGGAATAAATAATGTTTTTGAATTGCTTAAACTTAATGTCGAAGTTATTTCATTAACAAGAAATTGATGAGGTTTCTAAGCCCAGAAATTGATATTTAGTTCTCTGAGACATGAATATTGACGCCTGTTGGATTAAATGCAGTTAGATATGATCCCACAGAGGTTTATGATGGGGTTCAGGTCTAGTCTTAAGGCTGGCACCTTCAAAACTCAATATTTTCCGCATTGTCTTCTTGAAAAGTGCTGTTTGAGTCACAAATTTTGTCCAAGAAGCTTATAAGCAAATCATCTAAACCATTTTATATAACCATCAGCATTCACTTTTATTATATAAACACCTCGACTATGCTGATGATGTTTGCCTACTTTCACATTGGATAATGGACCTTCATTTGATGGCCCAAAATCTAGAAGCTGATGCAAATAAAATGGGTCTTAAGATAAACACAGCCAAAACAAAAGCCCTAGGCACTTCTAACACCCGCGCTCAACTCAACGTTGCCGGACAACTAGTTGAGAAAGTAGACAGCTTTCTATACTTAGGAAGTGTGGTCTCGGCTGACTGCGGTGGCACTGAACTTGTGTGCAGCAGCGGAAAGGCAATAGCTGCATTCGGAATGCTACCGAAAGTCTGGGGAAGCAATGTTCCCAGCTTAAGAACTAAGCTGTGACTGTGTCGCTTCAAAGGAGAATTAGAACTGCTATATGAGTGCATTACTTGCGAGGTGGATACCACATGCAAGCTGCAAACCTTCGTAAATAGATGTCTATGAATCATCTTGAGGATCTTTTAGCCCAATCATATCTCCAACGAATAGCTTTATCTGAGAACGGGCAAAAAACATATAGAAATTACTGTGTGAATGAGAAAGCAACAATGGATTGGACACACTCCATGGCACGACACGACAACTTCATTGCGAAATACCCCATGCAGTGGAATCCACTTACCCAGGCAAGTAGAGCAGCGGAACGTCCTGGGCAAACGTCGCACAGGACAGTTGAGGAAGAATCACGCTCTTTAAGAATGAGTTGGAGGCAGCTCAAATGCGTTGCAGAACTCCGAACAAGATGGCGCACAGGCGTTGTTGACGCCCTATGCCCTCCGAGGGCAATAATTCACTTTATTGCTAATGAAGCATTTTCGAGTTTTACCGGAATAGCAGCAACCTGCCAGCACCATGATGATCACTCCTTGGATATTTCTGTGCAAACTTAGTTCTTGTTTCTTGCGATTGGCATGCTACTATCTTCAATAACCATCAGCGCGGTCTGTTGTGAACTTTTTTCATCAACTTTTTTTCAGTCATAGTTCCAGAACAAATGTGGCATGGCAAATGCAAGACGTGCAGTTTTGTGCCATTTTTACAATGCATGTTTACCTTTATTTCTGGTCCAGGTAAGAGAACCCGAAGGCAACCACCGATGGCAACATCTAAGTCAATGCAACACCGCAAGGCAACTTCGGCCAACACTGAACAAATCTAGGTCCATCGGACTCCTGAAAGGGAAGAACCCTCCCCAAAATAAAATAAGTTTTCACCGGAAAGAGCGCCATAGGAAGACATGTCCAGAGACTAGGCATCCCCTATAATGACTTCTGTAGGGATGAAGAGGAAGAAGAGATCATCAGTCACCTCCTATGTATTTTTTCTGCGCTCGCTCGCAATGATCTAAAAGATGCGAATTGACACACCCTCCGATCCAATGATTCTCTTTTCAAAAAATGCAGGCAATTAACCAGCGCGCGACAGTTAGCAGTAGCTATAAAGGGAAAAGGCCACATCATCGTTGGATTACGGTTGAGCTTAAAGAAAAGTGTCGACCAGCTGTACAGAAGGTGGAAAAATAACAGACTTTGTATCTCGTATGAAGCAGAATATAAATAGTACCGTAATAAGCTCAACAAAGAGATCCATCTAAGTAAAAGCAGTCACTACAAAAGAATAGCTAGAGGAGATCCAAGAAAGACCTGGAATCTGGTCAATGAAATAATTGGGAGAAACAAGATGTCTTTGGACCAACAAGTTCTAAAGAATTTCAATGACAAAAAAGTTGATGGGGTCATCAATGAGTTTTCGGACTACCTCTATACGGAAGCAACGAAAATAATCCACAGATGCGGAACCGCTACCTCAAACCGTGTGAATAGCAACTTTCCAAATTCGATATACTTGCAGCAGACAAACGTTACTGAGATGGTGAATATATTACACAGGCTAAATGCGAGTAAGGCACCAGGTATTGATGGAATTAGACTAGTAGACTTAAAGGCAAATGCAAACATTATTGGACCAATATTGGTGGAAATAATAAATACCAGTTTAGAGCAGTGTGCTATTCCACAGACACTAAAGACGGCTATTGTTCGTCCGATTTACAAAGGAGGAATAAAAAGTTATGTCGGAAACTATAGGCTAATTTCGATTCTACCTATCGTCGAAAAGTGTTTGGAAGAGATTGTTGTGGAACGGCTCAAGACTTTTGTGGATCGGCATTCTATAATTGGAACAAGTCAATATGGGTTTCAAAAAAATAAAAGCACCAGCAAACTTTTGGGCGAATTCGCGAACATGGTCAACGAGAGCCTCAACAAAAAATATCATGCCTTGGTTATGTTCATTAATTTTAGTAAAGCGTTCGACACACTAGACCATCGTAAGCTATTGGATGCTGTTAACAGAGAAGAGTGAGAGGAACTCTGGCGAACTGGCTGTGCGAATACCTCACCAATCGACAATTTCAAGTCAAAATTTCTGGAAATTACGGTGAACCGAAGAAAATAGAATACGGTGTACCACCGGGCTCAAAACTAGATCCACTAGTGTTTATAATTTACACGAACGAACTACTGCGAGTCTTCACAAAAAGCGTTCCCTTCGCGTACGCCGATGATACAGCGATTGTTGTGAAACATCGATCCATAGATACTGCGAGACAATTAATGCAGGCAGAATTCGACAAAGCTGTAAGATGGTGTCACGACAACGGGCTCGTCATAAATGTGTCGAAAACTAAATTGATTCATATACGCAGACCTCATTACAAATACAAATATTTGGCGCAACAGCTCTTTAAAGTGCCAGAGCCTAGCTTCCCGAAACCACTCATGTTGTGTGCGTTATATTTTTCACACGAATGGAAGAGACCTACGGTCTAATGCCGAATCCGAATGGCGATTTGAGATGCTTTTTCGTGACAACAATACTTTCGGATGTTTGTCAGACGCTCGCGAGAGGTGGGACCGTGAAAAAACTTTTTTGGTGTTTTCTGAGATTCGAACTTGGAACCTCATGCGTAGTGATCGGACACACTAACCACTTACGCCACGGCGCTCACTCATTGTGAACCGGTAAATATAGGCATCGTTTATCAAAACAACGACTGTCCAACCGCAAAAGCCGCGTTATGTATCGAAGAAGTTAGCACCTATAAGTACTTAGGGGTCACAATAGACTGCAATTTTAGATGGGACATTCACATAAACAATCTGCGCTATAAGTTGAAGAGCGCTTTATTTGCATTGTTCTATTTAAAAAAGTACACACCACAACCGGTATTGCAGCAAGTGTACTATGCACTGGTAGAATCGCAGCTTCGGTATGGAATTCTTGCATGGGGTGGAGCAGCAAAGACACATATAGAAAAACTGGAGAAACTGCAGAGCAGTGCCTTAAAAGTAATAGGTAGCAACGATTTTAAAATTCTTCGCGTTTCAAATATCTTCAAGATGGCAGTGTTCTGGAATATTATGATGACAACCATTTCCAAAGTTCTTTGCAATACGATGTCAACACAAGAAGACAAGCGCAGAGTATGCTACATATACCTCAAATCTATAATGTGTATGGAAAACTTCAACTGAGGCATATAGTACCAATCCTTCTGAACGAGCTACCTAGAAGTCTTATCAACATCAGCAGTCAACAAAGGAGAAGATTTTTAATAAAACAACATTTTATTTCGTTAAACTAAAACTTAAATTAAAATTAAATTTTTCATTTTCTGTTTCTAATCATAACCAATTGCTTAAAATCTTTCAAAATAACTTAGAAAAAAAACACTATATTTCTTTACTAAATACTTAAAAATAAAGCTCAATTTTATTCTTAATGTTCCACCAGAATAACCTCCTGCAGATAAGCCTTAAGCTTTGCGGGAAAACTATGTAATAATTGTATATATTTTTAAATATGAATGAAACTTGAATTGAATTGAAAGAATCGCATGGACATCTTCATCTCTCAATTTTTACCATTTATTCCACAATTATAAGATTGTGGACAACTCGAGAAATGTGACGTTCGTAGACTGCCTTATAATCGAAATGATTTTAGCAACGCTTGTATGGCTAATATCAACTCCTTCATACAACGAAGTAAACGATTCCTAAGGTAAAAGGATGACCCACCCACCTTACGTATCGGCAGTACAATGGACATATTTCTAGTCTAAGTTCATCTTCATCGAGGGCCAATTCTAACCAACCGACCGATTTCTCAGCATCGGACTGGATAAGGTAACCAACACAAGACGCCTCGATGTCGGTAATGCTTATGCTATTTGTACCAGAGGAGCCTTGGCGAGCCAGGTCGTCAGCTACTTTTATTTCACATAACCCGTAGTTTCCGCCTGTTTTTCATTCAAGCACTGTGTCATCTGTATCTGTCGAACCGGACATGGTATATATGTTGTGAATGTCGTTTTACATTACATTCAGGACCACTATCACGTCTATTAACACTCCAGTAAAACAACTTTAAAATTGCCCTGAATTCTAGTTATTCTACCATTTTTGCATTCATTTTCAAGTAGGCTAGATTAGGTTGGAGTGACGTGGACCTAAGTGCTTATCACGGGGACAATGCGGTCCATTGAGTTTCGCTTTTGTTATGTGGAACCTGTATTTAAAATATTTGTCTTGCGGTCGGTTCTGCTGCAAACCAGCCTATGCTCTTTATGAAGCATATCATGCTAATAAGTGGAGTCTAGTTCGTCAAAAAGCCTGTTTCCCATATGGCGAAGATGGCGATTTTGAGGATTTGGGCCATCACATAGCAAGTGTTTGATCGTTTCTATCTCCTCTAAACCTTGACAGCTCCTGCAGTGGTCGGGTGAGTTTATGCCTAGCCTAGCAGTCATTTTTCCTGTCGCGGAGTGTTCTATCAGTGTGCCTAACAAGATGCAAATTCCTTTTTTATTCATCGCCAATAGGCTTTTGGTTCTGTTTTTATCCAGTATCGACCACAAGGTTCGAGATATGACACAGTCGTTTCTGGCGAACCATGTAAAGTTAATCGGTTCTTTTGCTTTTATATAGAGAAGAACTAGAACTTTTAATTTTTAAGTAGCTACAAGGGATTATGTTAATGGCTTATCCATCATTGTCCATAGTTCTTTTGATTTTTGTACTTAACAAAATACTACTAAGATGTGCAGACATGGCAACGCGTTTGCATGATTACCATAGTCCCTCTATACTTGAAATCATTCATCGATCAGATATTATTCCGATTAACTGACTACTATCAGTTCTACCCATAACTTTCATGCATTTCTACTTTATATAATGACTAATGACCAACTACTAATGACCACCAAAAAAGACTGAATTGCTGTTTGGTCGGAATGGTTTCAATATATGGCAGCAGTGGCCGTCTACAGAAGCACATGTGCACGAGAATCCCTAATCTTGCAATATTCGATTTCTTAATATTTTTAAAGTACTCTTCCACAGTGTATTTGTTTTATTTTACATAATCTTGACGACAATTATTTTTTTTGTGACATTGTTGCGCCGCAGATATTGCACAGCAATTAAACAAAATCGTAAAGAATTTCACCACTAAAAGTGTGGAAGAAGCAATGTGCACGTGCTTAGCACTCTTCGTATATTAAAACCATTGCATGTGTACAAAGAACGGGCGCCTAAAGTATAATTCTCATAAAATAATTCGATTGAGCGGTAGAAAAATAGAAACGTTCCTTTGGGTAACTATCCCATTGTGGTTGTGGTGTATTCATTTTGATGAGCAGTTTGTATTATAACATAGGGTAGTAACCATGAACTAGATGAGTGTGATCCTCCTAAACTGAATGCAATTCCTCTGAAACTCTCCCAACAGCTAAATGTCTTGCAACCATCCGTAATTCGAAGCTTACCTGATGGAAGAAAGCACTTTGTGCATTCTACACTTGCAAGAAACATTTGATAAACAATGGAGTCTGCGTCTGTTCATAAGCAACTGTATGTACACAGCGATCGTCACGCAATTTTTGTATGGTGGAATGCAACAAACAAAGCTATCTGTCCAGAAATACTCACAAAGGTACAGAGATTAGCATGCATAAGCAAAAAGAGAGCACAGAGAGGAGCACTGAGATAGAGGTGATGCTAAATCTCCCTCCCCTACATACGATGCACAGCTGCCAGAAATGCGATTCATCTCAAACAATCGTGCACTTGGAAGTAAAGCTCCTACCAACATGGATCTAGAAAGGTAAAAAAAGCCGATCTCGACAGAATTTCGACAAGAACTACTCCACTTTTTTTCCCGCACGACAAGAGTGGGACTCCAGCACATTAATTAATGAATAGGATATTCAACTCTATGGGCGCCGGGGCATAAGTAGTAAGTGTGTCGGACCCCAGAAAACACCCAACAATTTTTTCACAGTCCCACCTCTCGCGAACATCTCACAAACATCCGAGAGTATTGTTGTCTCGAGAAAGTTTCTCAAAACAAATTGCCCTTCGGATACGGCACTAAACTCTAGGTCCCTTTCATTCGTGTGAAAAAATATAACGCACACAACACGAGTAGTTGCGAGAAGCTAGGCCCAGGCACTTAAAGAGCTATTGCGCCAAATATTTATTTTTTATTTACTTTATATGCAACTCTACACTGATTGCTATAAAAGGGATATCGGAACTGGTTCTGGAGTTTTCTGTGATTCACTTAAAATTAACAACTCATATAAACTCCCCAATGACTGGAGTCAAGTCTTTCAAGCTGAGATCTTCGCCATTAATAGAGCTACACAGACTTTACATAGAAAGAGACTTAATCTTTCCAAGATTACTACTTTAGTGAATAGTCAAGCGGTAATTAAAACACTAGATAGCGAGGAAGTTAGATCAAAAATAGTTTCCAGATGCCGTAATATATTGAACAGAATATGCAACACCCATGATCCAACTCTCTGCTGTGTTCCTGGACATAGAAATATAGAAGGAAACGAGATAGTAGATGAACCAGCTAAAATGTGATCAGCATTGGATTTTCAACATACTCGGATATCAGTAGAAGCTCCGGTTGGTGTACTAAAAAGAAAAATAGACCTTAAAGCAAGAGAACTGATTAACTTCGCATGGTCCGCCGGAAGCAACTAGGTCATATCTCGCAGCTTATGGCCGACATTGGATGAAAACAGAACCAAAAGCATATTGGAGAAGAATAAAAAAGAAATTCATATCTTGATAGGCGCACTTACAGGACACTGCGCGATAGTGGATATAGCTGCTAGACTAGATATCAACTCACCCGACCATTACAGGAGCTGCCCAGTTATATATTAGATAGAAACCATCAAGCACTTACTATGTGACTTCCCAAATCTTTAAAACTGTCGTCTCCGCCATATGGGAAACAGGCTTTTCGACGAAGTAGGGGATTTTGTACAAGTTCCACTTCGGATAATGATATGCTTCATAAGCTGCGTAGGCTGGTTTGCAACAGAACCGATAGCAAGACAAATATTTCAAATACAGGTTCCACATAACAAAGGGAAACCTTACTTAGAACTACACCCACAACATTCAAATTCGAAGATGCTTTATAAACTGTTAGGGCACTGATATTTTATATTTAGTATTTTATTTAAATCGTCTCAAAGATCGAATTGTTTTTATTCAACTTTACTGCTGCTCCTACTTTGGAACGTTTAGACCTCAACTTTTTTTCTGTGTATTAGGAAAATGGTACTTTTAACTTAAGTGCTTAGGCTTCAGACCTATAGGCTGTGCAGATGATCTAATGATCATAATCAAGGGCAAATATGAAGACAATATGTGTCGAACTTATGCAAAACAAACTCCTTATAGTCTCAAACTGGTTTGGTGGACAGGGGTTTATCGACCAACCCCAACAAGGCAGTCGTTGCATCATTTACAAGAAGAAGGACGTGACTCTAAATGGTACAACCATTTGTTTTTCCGACGAAGTAAATTATCCAGGAATTGTCTTAGATAAAAAACTCAACTGAAACCCCATATTAATCACAAAATTGCCAATGCGGTCACTGCCATGTGGGCCTGTCGCGGTTTTCTTTTTATTACATATTTGAGGAATGAATAGACGAAGAAGTAAAGCTAACAATGTATTAGTCATGCCTTACGCAAAGGCGATAAATGCTTTGCCAGTTGGGCTATCTTATGGAATAATTCTTCGTCCTATTTCGGTGAGGTTATGATACGAAAACAAGGGATCATAACCCTCCCACTTCACCGCATTTCTATTGATCCGCCTGTAGGGTTCACCTCATCTAATGGAATACAATAACGTCAAAATCGTAATAGCCTCTTCATCTTCTTTTTCCTATTTCGGCGAGGTTATGATCTGAAAACAAGCAATCATAACCCTTTAACTTCACTGCATTATAGGCCTGTCGCCGTATGTATGGCAAAACTTGAAACCTGTGCCAAAGGGTCACATTCTGGTTATAGACCTATCCTAACATACGCGTCCATTGCCTGGTGGACACAAATTAAGAAAGCCACAACCATCAAGAAGCTAAATAAGCTTCAAGAATTAGCATGTCTCACGGCAGTTATAGAAGCTATAGTCAGTCAGTTGGTCTTCGGAAGTTTGGCGAAAATGGTACATTAGATCACGTGGATCTCATGAATTTACTAACCGACTTCCCCGAGCTAGATATGCTCAACACCTTTTCTGACTTTATGCCAACATCAGTCTACTTCAGTAGAAGGTTTGAGACTAAAATCCTAAGCCGTAATACATGGAATAATGCGGAATCCTATGGTACACCATTCAATCGAAAATGGGTTCAGGAGTTGGTGCCGGTGTATGCCGAACACAATCATAAAGTTTCGAAATCACTTGGAAAAAGTCCCAGTGTTTTCCAGGCTGAGCTTTACGCCATTGAGACTTATAAGCCAGCATTCAGGCATCAAAGGTGCCACCTTTCACTTACTCACCGATAGTCAAGCTGCGCTCAAAGTAAGGATCTTCCACTTGATCAGTTCAAAATCCGTTTTACATCCCTATTATGGTTAGCGAATCGAACGTTCAACTCAAGTCGAACCTCCCGGCGAATTACTTCTGTCGCTTTATACAATTTACAGATGGCCTTTAACTGTTTTTTCCTTTGTCTGCACTTATTCTTTATTCGAATGAAAATGTTTGCTAACAGCAATTCGCTGACAGTTCGACTTGAATCGAACGTTCGATTCGCTAACCAAAATAGGGGTGTTAATCTGCTTCGACAGTCTACAAAACTTGATCCAATATAATGAACTAAAACTGTGGTGGGTACCGGGTCATGTAGGTATTGACGGCAACGAAACTGCAGATATGTTAGCCTGTTGTTCATTGGACCTAAACGCTTTTGCAGAATACCTGATTCTACTTTGAAATGTACCCCAAACAGTTGGGAAAACAGCATGTGCATTTCACAATGGAATAACACCCAAGGTCTTAGGCAAGCTAAAAGAGTTGTACGAAACTTAAAAAAAATCTATTGATATCCTTAAATACAGTAGAAACGATAGAAAAAGGCTTGTAAGCTTCTTTCCACCACCACCACCAAATACCACCTCAACAAAATGACAATCTCGGAGGATATCATCTATCTGGAAGAGGACGAAACCGCAGAACACATACTATATGAGTGTGCAGCTCTGCGTAGAATTAGGAGAAGCTTATTTGTCAAAAAGATCATATCTCTAATAGAATTGGAGAACTCCTCCTCAGCTGTAATTATTGCTTTCATAAGGAGAGTAGAATTATTGCTGTTCCAAAAGATGATCACTGGCACAATCAATTTTTAATGGTCTCAGTGCCTGGGCGTATTTAGGGAGTATCGAGTACAAGGGAGCTTGAATCGTTTTTTTTTTTTGTCGGGATAGGAAACACTCGACTGGAGTACTCAGACACAACTGGTCTATTGTACTGCCAGAGAACAAACCCTGATTTACCCATTTTATTGGAATTTCCTTGAGTTTCGAAGAAAGCTAAAGAGGACTTCAGTGATGAGGAGCTTATAGTACCAGCACTCACCACATCCGCACCGAAGATCTGCCACCTGATACGAGCAAAGGCCGGACATTCACAGAGATAATGTTCCGCGGTGTCGTCGCTCTCTCCACAAGCGTCACAGATTGTAGTGTCACTTAAGCCTAACACATTAAGGTGCTTGGCAAAAGCGAAGTGGGCTGTCAAGACGCCGATAAGTTGTCTACAGTCTTTTCCGCTGCGAGACAGCAAGAATGCCGCTGATTTCTTACAGACGTCCGGGAGCATGCGTTTAGTCAACCTGCATCCTGGAGAGTCATGCCACACACAATTGTGCTCGTGAGAGACCCAATCGTCAATGGAAGCCCTAACCGAGGACGCTGGAAAACCCAACGCGGGTTCGGGACCTGAGAAAGCCTCCTCTGAGCTTGTCTAGCAATCTCATCGGAGATCTCGTTCTTCAAGATCCCAGTGTGACCTGGGCCCCAGATAAAAGACAGAGAATTCAGCCTTGCGACCGAGTTCAAAGAGTTTTTGGTTTCACGAACTATTTTGGAAGTGGTTAAAGGGTTAAGCCTTAAGCGCAGCCTGACTGTCACTAAAGACACAAATACTACGTCCTTTTCACCTGTTCTTCACAACATAGTTCATGGCCATTAGGATCGCATAAGTTTCCGCTTGGAAAACAGATGCATATTTGCCTAACGAGAAGTGAAGTCTAATGTCGACGACTTCCTTGACAGGTTTTGGAACCATCCGTGAAAATACGACTATATTCCATTCCCGGCTCAGACTTTGACCGAAGCCAGTCCTGGACACAAGGAAAGTCGACTCTGAATTTGCGCAACAGCTGGAGTTCTGGTGTCATTGCATCAGACGGTATATCCATAAGACAGGAGTCGTAAGATAAGAGTCGAGCAAGTTCATTAAAGTTCCAGTGTGGAGTATACCAAAAACCGCCCCGCCTAAGACGATGGATGGCTTTGATAGTGCAACCCATGATATAAGTATCAAGGGGAGGTAAGTTCAGCAAAGCGTTAAGAGCAGAGCCAGGCGTACTCGGGAAAGCTCCTGAGCAGCCGAGAATTCAAATACTATAGTAAAAATTCCGGGTATATCATCCAAATTTTTCAGTATAAATTATTCTATTCTATCTGGTCTTTCGGTTTGAACCAGTCTTCCTGAAGACCAATAGCATTCTTTTTATTGAAAAATCTGATGCAATAGCCATATGAAGCGAGTCATTATTGATGTTTGGAAAAAGATCGCCTTCAAGTGGCTAAAACTCTTATCAATTCAGACTCATGGTTACTCTTTGCACAGTCTTAATACCTAAAACTTTTTAACCGATAAAAAAAAAAATAAATACTTGGCGCAACAGCTCTTTAAGTGCCAGGGCCTATCTTAACCGATATAATCTTAAAATACCTGGTTTGCTTCATGACATATCTGTGCAACAGTCATTTTTGAAGTCAATCAAAACTCCAAGATTTGAGGGCTGAATCTAGTTGCATACTACACTACTACGAAATGCAAGTTATTTCGGTAAATTGTACACCCTCCCGTGAAATTTTCAGAAATGAAAGTTACTGCATAACTAAACCCATTTGTCAATTTCTGCAACTTCTTTTGACTGCCATATCTGTCAATATTAAAGACTTTCTCTTGAGAATATTGATTGTCAAACAAATGTCACTGGAGGACAAACAGTTATCGCATATTAAAGGATATTGAGTGGCAGACACAAAAGCGTTCCATCTCCAGATGTCATTGATTGTCATTCAATGTATTATAGTATTTATTACTACGCTACGCAGTGTTTTGTAGCCCATCAAAATGTTCCAAATTGTACATTTTATTAATTCATATCAACTTGTACAAATGATTTCTTGGTACAGTGGATGGGGTTATTGAATTCGGTTAATCGTTTTCGAACTGAATTGAAATCCAGTGGTATATGACCTCTTTTGCATAAAAAAAAAAAACAATTTCTTTGACGTTAGGCAAAAAGGGGTTAAGTCAGAAATTGCTGTTACCAGTAAATGAGATTTTAAGTGTGCTTATTGCATGTGCTTATTGCATGTGGATCAGTTAATTCAAATAGGAAGGAGTTGAGAGGGACTTAAGTTGGTAATACCAATCGAAAGAGAAAATAAACTGACTTAAACCCATTTGCCATGTTTTGACTTAAGCCAATAATACCTGACAACCGAGATTTATCAATGCAAAACAATCCAAACAGTGTTGCAAAATTTTTCTTTACCACCAAAGCCAAAGAAAACTCGAAACGATAACTCATTTCAATTATGGCAATGACTATTTTGAAATTTGCTTTCATCACTTACTTATTCTGTGTATCCCTACCCGAATCCCATCATCAAATGAAATAGTAATGGCACTCGTAATCAAGAGCACTGTAACCAGCTATTTAACTTGTCGGAATTTTTTTTCATGAGGTCATTAGTAGCAAAATGTTTTCTTTTTCCCCACATACATATATACTCCCTAATTTAGGAGTTGCTTTTCCTCTTTACACCCTTTTCTTTTTGTTGGAGTTTTTATAAGGGTTGCAGTATGGACCAGATATACAAAGAATCACACATACACGTATGGAACACATTCTTGCAGAAGTGCACACTTTCTGCAAAGGTTGTCCCAATGGTCTCGTTCTAGATTTTATTTTCTTTAATTTCATTTAATTTTTTTTTCTTTTTCTTCTTACTTCATAATTACACTTGTTTACCCAAGTACTCTGGCTCGGTTCTGTGTTTTTTTTTTTCCTACAACCCCACAAATACCTGCATGTGTACATAGACGAGTGTGGTGAGAGTGCAGAGAACTGCACTAATACATATTTAGGGGTGTTTCCCGGCTCCTTTAAATAGGTGCACTGAAGGTGCATCACACAATACACTAATCGACGACGACCCAGTGAAAAGCTTCTTTTTTTTCTTTTTTTTTACTTGAAACGTTTGGTGTTGACAAAAAGTTACGAAAAAAATTAGAGAAGCAGCAGAATAGACAAGACAATAAATTCACAATGCCATGGTTCTAATTAAACATGAGATACGAAGAAAAAAAAATAGATCTGAAAAGAAACCAAATATTTAGCGGAGTGACACACTCCTCTTCATCTCTTGATACGCCGCGCCACTTACAATAGGGGCTAAGAAAAGTTTATTTTTATCGCATCTTGGCATCTACCCCATCTCCATCTACCACTGCACACACTTTTTTCGCCGAAATAATCCTCCCCCTCCCCTCTGACAGACACTCACCACTCGGGTTGGTGTGTAACCCAAAAATTTTGCAATTTTAATAATTGCATCTTGCGTACTAATTTCTTAATCACTTTTGTTTTACCTGCAATTTCCATCAGCTCAGAGAACAAAGGGGCATACAAAAGGACACAAAAGGACTTTTGTATCCGAGGGCTATTGAAAAATTACTACCAGCATTCACACATGTTAAAGAAGAAAGTAGAAAAAAAAAAAAAAAAACACTCAACTCAATATTATTACCTAATTGGCAGAAACTCGTTCGCTATTTAAATCCTTTGGGCTATTTTCTTTTTTTTTCCACACACTCTCGCCAACTCTAGTCCTTTTCACTTGGCGTTCTCTTTTCCGTCGTTTTCTTTGCCTACTTTCACTCCAACAGTGCAGCAGTCGTTGTTGTTGTTGTTACTGTTGTAAGACTGATGATAGTGGGGGTTAAATGTCGTATATCCTACCACCGCATCCTTTCTTTAGGTTTCCTTTCCTAGTTGACACACTAAACGAATACTACTCTGTGCACACTTTGATAACACTTTTTTTTCTCCAACTTTTTCGAACTTTTTCTAACTGAATTCTTTATTTAAATTGTCCTGCTGGGGCGGTTTGCATTTTTTCTTCGTAATCTCTTGTTGGGCTAGTACCCTTAACATTGAAATGAGGTGGCAACACTTCTTTTTTTTTTTTAGAAATTCAAAGAAATTTTTGTAATTTTTTGAAAAACACTCACAGAGGAACACAGGGGCAAAGAATTTTAGACACTATTGACCACCTCTAGGACAGCAAGAGAGAGAGACTGACACAGAATGAGAGAGAGAGCCCGCGACCAAAAAAAAAAAAAATCAGAACCACACACGAACACCACACGCGTATCTTTTAGTGGAAAGATGTTTTTGAAATGCACACCCGCTGCGGACTGAAAATGCAGAAATTCTCCCACGGTTTGGTTTGGCTTAGAAAGCAGTGTTGTGTTGAAGTTCTATGCAGCTTTTCGGCGAAATGTTTTTGTTTTTATTTCTTTTTTTCTGTCGGCCCGATGCGCTATGTCGGGACATGCGCTTGGTGACGCCGAAAAGGACTTTATTTGTTGGCTATTTGCAGCTTTTTGAGTGGTTAGTCTAGCTACGAGAAGATGTCGCTTACATACCAATTTATCCCTTTTATTTTGGTTTTAAGGAATTTCAAGATATTCGGAGCATGGTAGTAGTAGTAATAGTAATCCTTAGGAGATCAAGTGGTATTTTGGTGTCGTACGTGCATAAGCATATTTTTAATGCATGAGATGTGTCTTTTAATCTATTTTGGTTGTGAAATCCCTAGGAGTGGGTTTACTATGCAGCATGAGTATGTTGACATAGATTCTTTTCTGGAATGAATGAAGTGGTAGCTTGAAATTTAATAAAACAAATGGGTGGTGAGATTTGAGTTCTTTTTAGGGATGGAGATTGGAGCTTTAATTCATTAGTTGTATGAATTTATGCATTTCTCATATGAGGATTGTATATCGGTTTTCACCAGCTAACTAATGATGGGAAACTGTTCCGGCTTCCCTCTTTGTACATTTTGGATGTGAATACATATGAATATTCTGATGGATTGTCTAACACCTCCGACTTAAGTAAGGTGTGCATGAATCCTTCCTTTCGTACCAAAAATTTCCTGATAGAGGAAAACAAAAAGAAACGAATTTGGCGCCATTCGCAATTAATGGTAACCGGGCAGGTTTATTCACATTTATTATGTTCAAATGTAGATAGATATTGCTGATAGATTCCCGACTATTTTTCATAACTACATTAAAGGAAAATCAACTGCAATTTGTACCTGCTTACCCATAACTAGAAAATGCAAAATTCTGTCTCTGTGTGTATGTCAAAGCCTAGTGGTGGTATTGATAAATAAAGGTTAAATGGACCACCACACCTTGCATCTGTGCACTTCTAAGAGGGTAAGATTCCTCAATATTAAAGAAGTCACATGACAGCGCGACGACTTGTCTACATTTTTTTTTAAATCGAAGGTCTCGGTGAGATCATTACCGACCTTGATGGAGCAGCGAGCGTTCTCCATCGTCATCCTGCACAGACGAACAAGTTTGGCAGGGATGTCAAAATTATACATGGCTCTAAATAGCTCTTCTCTGTAGATGCTGTCATAACCGGCCTTGAAATCGATAAAGAGATGGTGAGTATGGATTTGGACTTCTTTGGTTTTCTGCTGGATCTGCCAAAGTGTGAAGATTTGATCAATAGTGGACTTTCCTGTACTGAAACCGCACTGATAGGGTCCAATCAGGCTGTTGATAAAAGGTTTCAGGCGTTCACACAATATCGCAGAAAATATCTTGTATGCGATGTCGAGGAAACTGATACCTCTATAATTGGCGCTGTTAAGGGGGTTTTCTTTCTTGTAGATCGGGCAAACGATGCTGAGGTTCCATTCATCAGGCATACACTCGTCTGACCAAATCTTAGAGATGAGTTGGTATATGCACTCTACCAATTCATCACCAGCTGCCTTGAAAAGTTCGGCCGGTAAAACGTCAGGTCCAGCAGCCTTGTTGGATTTCAGCTTGGGTATTGCTATCCTCACTTCGTTTTGATCAGGTGAACGGAACTGATTATTAGTCAATGGATTTTTTTTTTGGAAAACACACTGTTGATGCCTTCATCATTTGCAGTATACATACCTACATATATTGTGCGTAAAAAGTGTCCGAAATTGATTGTTTAAAAGACCCGTATAAGATGTATCACCACGATTTTAATCCTGTAACTTGGTACCACTGTATCGAGTTACCACGTGAAGTTTGAGCCCGATCTACCACTCAGTGAGTTGACAGTAGTTGTTTTTGCTAGTCATACTATTGAGTGCTCTGTGACTTTGTCCAAAAAGAGCATCGAAAGCAGGTTGGCTTTCATAACTGGTGACGCGACATGAGTTTATTAGTACGATATGCAAACAAACTAAAAGTCTTCGAAATAGCTCCTCGAAAATGAGCCGAGCCCAAGAAAAAAGCGTCAAAGTTCCTTTGGAAATCAAGGTTATGGTGACGGTTTTCTTTGATTACCGTGGTGTGGTGTACTTTGAATTCCTTCCAGAGTGACACACATTATACACACAATATTATTGAGGTATCATGAACGGTTTGTGTGAGAATATCCACCGAAAATAGTCAGATTTGTCTCAGGATACCTTATACATTTTTTACAACGATAATGCACCATCGAACAAAGCCATAGTTCTACAAGAGGGCCAACGAATGCCATCAACCAAGCACTGTTCTGGCCTGACACGACTCCATGTGACTTTCTTTTGTTCTCAAAGCTAACTATTCCAAGGAAAACGTTTTAAGTCAATTGAGCCAAGTTCGAAGATCCCTGGAAGCTTTCACGTCAAGGAAACCATCGTACAAAAAATAGAGCGCGACCGGCTCAGCTGGTATTGCCACGTTCAAAGAAGAGATCATTTGAACCCTGTTAAAAAACAATATCAATGCACGTTCCAATGACATCGCGATGTAGAAAAGGCAGGCCTATAAACGCCTGGATCAGACAAATGCGACGACATCGGCATTTCATTGGCCTCAGTAACCGAGTGATCCAAAATCGGCACGCGTGCCGATATTTTCTGAAGTCAAATAGGCGAAGCCCACAGGCGGATCAGTAGAAATGCGGTGAAGTGGGAGGGTTATGATCCCTTATTTTCAGATCATAACCTCGCTGATAGAAGAAAGAAGAAGAGCCCATAAAGGAAAATTCGCTGAAGGAGCTGAATGCCATATCTCAATCACCCTACGAAAAATGTATGGAGCGCTAACATATTGCATTGGACCTGATGTGGCCTACTTTGAAGGCGATTTGCATGATTTTTTTTCCGAAGGTAGGTGAAAATCTTCCATAGACGCTATGAGAATAGCAAGCCCGTGCTCATAGTAGTGTCAGATTTTTACTGACCAGAAAACACCACCCTTCGGTATAAATTTGTTACATATTGCAACTAAGTAGTAACTTATCAAGCAACTTTTCTATCACGAAATAAAATCGTTTGGCAGGTTACTTTCCACTGAAAGATCATGTCATGATCATGTCGACATGTCGGTTTCTATGCTTTCTCGCAAAGCTTCTAGTTTCAGCTTCGATTATCGGAATTCCGAGATCCCTGTGGACTATTTCTCTTAGCACTTTATTTTGAAAAGCTTGTAAAATATTTGCATTTGTTTTCTTGGTACAACCCCAAAGTTGTATACCATAGATCCACACCGGCTTTAACACTTGCTTGTATAAAAACAGTTTGTTCTCAGTACTGACCTGGGAATGTTTTCCGAGTAATAAGTACATTTCTCTATATTTGATTTCGAGTTCTTTACGTTTCACTTGGGAATTCCATTTCAGCCTTGCGTCGAGTGTCATTTCCTGGTATTTGGCCTCATTTGCAAAAGGTATTCGGGCCAAGTTTAGAAAAACTGGCAAGTTATTAGTTTTCTTATAATTGAAATTCACGTGAACAGATTTAGATTCGTTGAGGGCGATCCGCCAGTCCCTCGTTCATTCATTTACATTATTCAGTGCATTTTGGAGTTTTGAAGTCGTTTCTTCGATTGTTTTACCTACTGCTACGATAGCGGTGTCATCGGCAAACGTAGCTAGGATAGTGTCATCTTCGTTCGGTGTATCACGAGTATATAGCAAATAGATAAGCGGTCCAAGAACGCTTCCTTGCGGTACGCCGGCCGAAATTTGTTAGAGCTCGGAGTATTCAATTCAATGTCTAATACGGAAGAGTCTATTCCCGAGATATGATTCTAGAATATCGTGTAAGTATACAGGGAATACTTGTCGTAGTTTGCATTTCAAGCCATCATGCCACACTTTATCAAAGGCTTGCAAGACGTCAAGAAATACGCTTGAGCAAATCTTTTTTTTCTTCAAGTGCTTTCTCGATTATATGAGTAATTCTATGCACCTGGTCAATCGCCGAATACTTACTTCTGAACCCAAACTGGTAGTTAGGGATAAGATTATTTGCTTGGAGACACCTTAGTAATATCTTCTCGAAAATGTTGGATATGACTGGAAGAAGTGAAATTGGTCTATACGATTTTAACTCATTTGGCGGTTTTCCTGGTTTTAAAATCATTATAACTTCCGCAACTTTCCATTGGCTTGGCACGTGCTTTAATCTGAACGCAGCATTTACAACATGGAGAAGCTTAATCAATGCTTTTCTAGGTAAAACTTTGAGAATTTCTCCGATGATCAAATCATAACCAGGAGCTTTCTTTTAGTTTTGGATCCTCGATCTCATGTTTAAGTTCCCTTAGTCTTGCACTTGTGAGTGATGGTAAATTCGGCCTCTGACGTTGTTGTAAACCACTTGACTATCATACGGTTTAAAGGTTTCTTCCAGGTGGACCGCAAAGGCGTCCTCTTTTTCTTTATCTTCCCTTGCCCATTCATTTTGATTTAGTTTCATTGGCGGTGCAGGTACTTTGGGCCTTTTGGTGCCTTTTACAGCTTTCCAAAGTGAATAATTAGAATCGTTTTTCGCTGCTAAACTTTCAAGGTAAGAGCCTATTGCACGATTCTTAAAATCCTTAATAATTTTCTTCAACGAATTGCACAGACCATTTAAGTGTGCTTTATGTTGCTGAACATGACTCTTTTGCCATTTTTTATGTGCTTTCTTCTTATTTTTTTTTCCTTGATCAATTCTTTTATTTCCGGAGGATATAGTAAATCGTATTTATCCGGCATGTTCCTTGGATTGGGCTAATTATTCCAAGAAGGGAGATGTACGATCTCAACGAATCGATCAACTTCAATCTCAAGTTCATAAGGTGTCGTATGAATGAACATTTTTTTTGACGTTTTTTTTTAAACAATTCTGGGTTATTTTTACACAGAATGTAAATGGTACCCAAGCCCATTTTAGTATGAAACCCAGTCAGCATCACAAAATAATTTATCATCACCTTTGTGATTGCAGTTTTAACTGCAAGTGATTGGGTTAAATAAATGACTATCAAATCTCTTTGCAACCGCTTCGTGGATAACTTCTAACTTCGATATTACTTGATGGCATATATACTTTCTGAAAACCCACGCAACGTTGTATACAAATCAAGCAAACACTTGCTGGAATGGAAACGTGACTAATTTAGTATAATCCTCGTAGACTACAAACGTGTTGAGTGTTAAGCGATGAGGTGGCGATGATATAGTGGTAACATAATCGATTGCCACGCAAGTGGTTCATACTTTAAATCCGATGTCAGTAAGCATTTATTAATTTATTTGTTATGAGATATATAAAGAGTCAGTCCGATCAATTGCGAAAGCTTGTGTGAACACTAGTGTGACGGCATAACATTGGCAGTGTTGGATGATTGATATGTCAGTGGCACAAGGTGGTCGGAAAAAAATACAGTGAATCAGAAGCAAGACAAAATATCAAAACAACTCTCTCCAGTTATCTGGACACCACTTCGAGAGTTTTACTGAGACCTAATATCTGAGCTTCGAACCGCTACATCAATCTTTCTCCATATCTCTCTCCCTCCATCAGTTCCAACGCCTACACTGTGTTAAATATTTTAAGGATATTCATAAGCTCATGAGTGCGTGCAAATTATTAAAAAGAAAACTTGAAGACCATGAAGATAAACCCAGGCACATTGTGCAAGCATCTTGTGTGTTTTATTTTACCACGCACTTACGATGCATCATATGCGAATTAATGTGAATGATATGAACACATGATTATTTTCGAAGCGTAAGAAAAAGATTGTACGACCGACATATACTTTACTATAGCGCAAACTGTTATTCACCCAGACATACTTAGCCATTCATTTAGAAATCAGAAAGCTTTTGCACCCAAGTGCAGCGAAGTGCAAAATCCCAAGTCTGCTGAGATATGTATCAAACAACCTGTTGCCTAGCTTCTATAAAAAGATCCATGTGCAAATGTTTGTTTTCTTATATTTATTTTTACTTATTTTATTTATTTTACCAGGCACTCAATAAATACATTTGTCTCTTTCCAATCTATGGTCAACATACACAAAATCACAGAATTTAGATTTAAGTGTTTTGTTTGCTTTCCAAAACTTTTCAGATGAAATCCAATTTATTAGCGATACTTGTTGACTAATAATATTCATCTAGTTGTCTATCTTTAGATTCACAATTTCTCAAAATATTCAAAGGGGGCAATAAAACTCTTAAGTAGAACTCGCAATTTGTAAGGCAGGTGTGAAAGAAATCAAGTCAAACCTACCTCAATTGCACTTCAGACAGTGATATATCTTTGTAAAGAGATTGCACGGATTGATCATCGTGATTACTGTGCCGTTTAAATCGCACTTTATTTAAAGTGTCAAGTAATTAGTATCGTTTCGCAACGTGTATAAATCATATTTGATTTCTATTGCTTATAAGAAATTTAAAAATAAAAATAAAAAAAGTTACGTATACGCCAAAGTGCTTGAAAACAAGAACCAAATTTGTATTCTACATTTGTTTAACATATATGAGTTCAGTATACAATGCCAGTTCTATTAAAAAGAGTTTAATACTTGCCGAAACGATTTATAGGAACCCTCTGAAAATAATTTGTATCCACAGATTAATAAGTTAGTTGATGAGCGCGTAGTGTTCAGTGCAGTTGATATATGATTAAGAAGCAAAAGATATATATATTTTGTAAGCTTGGATATTTGTTATTGGTTTGGAATAAATTGACTGGAGTAATACATCTGGCCTGTCCAAGACGGGCGTCCTCCCTAATCAACTAAAATCGAAGAGCTGCTGGTAGATTTTACTAGGAATATATCATACTTCGACAGCGTCACCTTTATCAGATCTCGTAGTTGTCTTAGATATCAAGAGGTTCCAGAAACCTATATACAGATGATCATGGGTATGCATGAAACATCAAAGATAACAGTAAGATCCCCCGCTGAGGTAGCGAAAGAGTTTTCAAGCAGGGATACGTCTTAAGTCTTTTGGTCTTTATTGTAGTCCTTGACTATCTGCTTGATGGTAAAGTGATGGACTCCAAAGTACATCAGATATTCTTTGTTGTCGATCGAGCCATTATAAAAAAGTATCCTATGTCCCTGCAATGAGCTTGAAAAAGCAATAACAATAAACATTCCACTTACATTGTGAAAGAAAGACAGGCCATAGAAATCCTGGATCACACAAATGCAAAACCATGAGCATTTGGTTTACCTCAGTGGCGAAGTGATTCAACATCGGGAGATCTGCCGATATGTCCTGAAGTCAATCAGGCAAACTCCATAAGTGGATCAGTAGAAATGCAGTGCAGTAAGAAGACTATAATCCCTTGAGTTCAGATCATAACCTCGCCGAAATAGGAAGAAGTACTGTAAGTATTGTAAGTTTTTAAGGGGGAACACCACTGTAGAGGGTTGAAACAATTTGATTCTGGACTGATTCCGCAAGTGAGTGATGGAAGGCCGAGCCATGCCTAGCCAGTTCATCAGCAAGTTCGTTTCCATAAACGTTATTGTTCCCTGGAACCCAAACCAGGATAAACTTAAATTGGCCATGTAGCGAGGCTAGTTTATGTCGGCATTCAAGCACCAACTTGGAGGATGTGGCCATCATTGAATACGGTGATCTTTTGCCTTGGCGTTGTATTTGTTTGTAATTTGATCTGGCGACAGGCTTCCCAGAGAGCGAGTAATTCTGCCTGAATCACACTTGCAAAATCCGGAAGTCTACATAATTTTCAGATGTTTAAGGATTCAGAAAACACACCCGTACTGACTCCACACTCCATCGTTGAACTGCCTATGTAGATTGTTACGTCGAAATCCTAAATCACCTGTCCATCTTGCCATTCTAGTCTTATGGGGATTGAACGTCGAAACGCTTTGTAGAATTCAATTTCCGTGATTTCAATAAGTACGGAGGGAAACTTTCCTGACACTAGTATCACCATGACGTCTGCATAGCCGACTACCTTGATTCTTTCTCAGTCTAATGTTAAATGAATTTTATTTATGACTATAAGCTATAGTAGAAGTGAGATAACATCACCTCCGGATGTTCCTCTGCTGGAAAATTTGGTTGTATTGCTATTGCCTGAATACCATAAGTTTGGTGCTAAGCATAGAAACCATTGGCTTAGATAGTTTTCTATCTCCAGCTCCGTTAGGGACTATGAGATTGCTTCAGTGAGTACGTTATTGAAAGCTCCATCTATGTCTAGAAAGGTAGCTAGAGTGTATTCTTAGTATTGTATGGAGTTTTCTATAGTTTGCACTACCTCGTGAGGAGCTGTCTCTGTCGATCTACCTTTGAAGTATGCGTGCTGTGCTTTGGAGAGGAATGGTTCCTCTATTTCGCTTTGCAAATGGCTATCTAAAAGTCATTCGAGAGTCTTCAGTACAATGCATAATGGGTAGAAGCCGCCCAGACCCGGGGATTTATAAGGAGCGAAGCTGTTTAAGGCCCAGGCCAGGCCTTTGCCAGGTGCTAGATTGCGGGTGCTGAGAGCTTGTAGGATCTGCGCTGTTATCTGTGCATCCAGGAAAATGGGTGTTTATCAGGAGTTCTGGAAATTCTGTGGTTGACTCAGTCCATTCGGTTTCAGAGTTTATTATGAATAATTAATAATAAACTGGAATCAGTCTTAAGCAGATTAGCATTAAAATCTCCACAGCTAATACAATAATATGTCATTTTCACCCTACGGTGTGAAAACAAGTCTATTGCGAAATACGCCATGCAGTGGAATCCGCTCACCCAGGCAGGCAGAATAGCGGGACGCCCTAGGCAAATGTGGCACAGAACAGTTGAGGAGGAATCGAGCTCTTTAAGAACTGTTGGAGGCAGCTCAAACGCGTGCCAGAACTCCGAATGAGATGGCGCGCAGACTTGGTTGACACCCTATGCCCTCAAGGGGTAAAAGGATCTAAGTAAGTTTGTAGTAAATAAGGACTCTAGCGAAGAGCTCTAGACTCTTGCTCTATATGAAGTTTACACTTCTCTAGCGAAATTTTTGTCTAACTCTATCACTTTTTCTATATTGTGTAGACAATGCTTAAAAGAGCTTAATGTGTCCAAATCACGAAATTTTACAATATTTACAATTTAGACTTGTAACCTATGTGGCTGCCGTTTATTTTATATGGAGATGACAGACCAGTTCAACATTCATCTATGCTGGATGCCAGGCCATAGAGACATTCCAGGAAACTGCAGGGCGGACGAGCTCGCTAGACAGGGTACTATGCTAAGGATTATGTCTGATAAGAAAGTCTTGGGTATGCCAATCGCTACATGTAGGCAACTCCTAAGGTCGAACGCTGTTAGCAACACAAACCTCAGATGGGAAAACGGCTCAACGCGTCATATTTCGAGAGAGATCTGGCCTAGGCTAGACCAAAAACATAGTATTGAGTTGATCAGGCTAAAGCGATCATAGATTAGCTGCGCTGTGGGTGTTCTCACTGGACACTGTCTTATAGGCTAACATGCCAAGAGACTTGGCCTCTTCTCCAACGATTTCTGCAGGAACAGTAGGGACGAGGAGTAGGGGGAAAGCATCCTTCACCCCCTACGCACTTGACTAACCCTGTTGCATAAAAAATGCTCCATCTAGGGTCCTTGAAGAACTCGGCGATATAGCATCCTTAGGCGTCATGTGCATCTATCGCTTTATCAAAAGCTACGGTTGGTTTTATTAGCGTGAAACGATAGTGCGGGATAGTATTTGTTTGTACAAATATTTAAAAAGTAAATAATTCTGCAACATGGGAGACAAGAATCCAGACCAAAGTATCAGGGATAAATCCATGCGTTCGGTGTTCGTGGGCAACATACCATACGAAGCCACCGAGGAGAAGCTGAAGGAGATCTTCAACGAAGTCGGCCCAGTTTTGTCATTAAAGCTAGTCTTTGATCGGGAAAGCAGCAAACCGAAGGGCTATGGCTTCTGCGAGTACAAGGATCAGGAGACGGCGCTTAGTGCCATGCGTAACTTTAATGGCTACGAAATTGCTGGCGGACACTTCGTGTCGATAATGCTTGTACGGAGAAGTCCCGTATGGAGATGCAACAGCTGTTGCAGGGCTCACAAGTCGAGAAACCCTACGCAGACCACTGCAACCGAGATCAGGCGCCAGAGATCATCACTAAAATGGTGGCATTCCTTCCACCAGAGAAAATGTATGAGCTGATGAAGCAGATGAAGCTCTGCATTCGGAACAACCCGTCGGGGGCGCGACAGATGCTCCTTATGAACGCACAGCTGACGTACGCGCTACTGCAGTCGATGGTTGTGATGCGAATCGTCGATCCTCAGTGACCTTTGATCTACTCTTCTCTACAACGAACGCTCAGTGGTTTTGACTGGAAGGTACCTTGAGGGGTCATCTCCCATCGATTCTGACCAGGGAGATGGCATGGTGCTTTCAGGCATGAAGGGGTGGGCAGGCCAACCTTTGCCACCAACTTCAGGCATGCTTCGGATTCTTGGTGAACTTTTGGAAGGGAGAGACTCCGGGAAGGAAGAGTTGCGATAGTTTAAGTTAGTAATAAGGAGGTGGCTTGGGGGTTAGCTTAAGTCTTTAGGTTAGTATAGGCTTAGTTTTGGTTTAGTATGGACTTAGTAATGCATTTTTTTCCCCGATTTTCTCCCTGCTAAGGGCATACGTTTAAGGGCATTTTCTTTTCATCCCTTTTCTATCCTATTCTCTTTTGTCTGTCCGATGTCGATTTAATGTAGCTTTCTTTCCCTATCTCTAATTTGTTTCAGAGCTTTGAACAAAGTATGCGAATGGACAAAAACCTGGCGAATAGTCCTTAATGAGACAAAATCAACGCATGTCAATTTTACGTTGAGAAAGATAAACAACTTACCTATATCCATTAACTCGGTGCAAATACCGTACGCAAACGAGGCAAAATATTTAGGAATGACCCTAGATGCAAAACTTAAGTGGAAACCACACGTTAAAAAGAAGCGCGAAGAGCTCGAAATCAGATTTAGAGAAATGTATTGGCTACTCGGAAGATACTCGAAGTTAAGCGTATACAACAAACTGCTTCTGTATAAGCAAGTCCTAAAACCGTCTTGGACATATGGTATACAACTTTGGGGTTGTACCAAACCAAGCAATATAGCTCTACTGCAAGCATTTCAAAACAAAATACTAAGAGCAATCGTGAATGCTCCTTGGTATATAAGGAATAGTGATAGTTCACAGAGATCTAGGCATTGCTACCGGGACGAACGAAGTATCAAACTTTGCTCGCAAACTTCGTACCCGCCTTCATGTTCACTGCAATAATGAAATAATCAGTACTATGGACGTGACAAACCTTGAGCGCCGACTACAAAGAACAAGACCTTTCGACCTAGCGCCGTAAGGAAAAACCACATGTAATGACGGTATTAGTAGGTGCCTTCACTGGAAAGCTACCTACCTAACGCGATTAACACTACAGAAGCGTAAACTTCTTGTTAAGGCAACTTAGTCGTAGTCATCACAAAAATGAAAAAATGAGAGGGACGAATTTCCCACTACTATGAGCACGCGCAGCCGGTTCTCATAGTGCCTCTCTGAGGGGTGAGGTTTAGCCCGTACGCGTATACTGACTAATTTGTTTTTATTTTACTTGGCACAATACAAAATATTTGGTGAGCAGGAGGTGTATGGTGTTGTTGACGAGAGCTACCCCGCCCGACGAGCTTAAGCCGAGCAACTGCGAGCGTGCCACCGTCCTCCACACCTGCACCAAAGATGCCACCGTGGCCGTTTACAACTCGCAACAATGGCCTAATGATTGGTTCATGGTAACACAAAGGACCGTCACTGGTCTAAGTCCCTCGTGCAGATAGCCAACCTAACCTTACCTAACCTATGTGGCTTTTCAAACGCACCATACTCGGACAGTCAGTCAGATGAACATTTTTATTCTCCGCCCATCTATCACGAGATACCAGCGATTCCCAGTTAAGCATTAAATAAATGAAAACTCAAGAAACTGCATTGCAAAACGAGTGTGATTTGAAAAAAGCTTAAAATATATATATTTTTTTTAATTATGTATATATATAACAATTAGCACAAAACTAAACAAAAAATATAATTAAATTTCCTTTTTTTTCTCACTTAAAATATTATATTGTCAAATATAACCTATTAAAAATAAATATAAACAAAAAATAATAAATCATAATTTATTTATGTATATATTTTGTTTTTCATTTAATTGTTTAAATGGGATTAATGCTTCATTATTAATATCATATACATTATACATTATACAAGTCCGTCGGTGAGCATACTCGAAAATATTCTTTTAAAATAAGTTTTCATCTTATTTTGTTTCAAATTTAATTGTTTTATTTAATAATTTTCATATTTATACTAAAAACTAAGGGAAAAATAAAATAGGAAGAAACAAATATTTATATAAGGATTGTGAACAATTTACTACGTTCATAGATGGTGTCGCTTATCTCCAATTAATTATTTTATTTTATTTTGTGTTGTGATATTTTTATTTTTTTAACTTTTTGTATATTAATTATGTATATTTATATTATATTATATGGTAGGACAATAACTTTTTTTTAAGTATAATTTATGTTTAATATTTTACAATCTTATTCAAAAAAGCTAATAATTTCAATTTTTATTATTTATAGTGTTTTTTTGTTTTTTTTTTTTTCTTTGGTATTTTTTTGTGTAGGCATTTAACGTTCGTTTTTAATTTTATGCGTGTGATGTTTGTTTTGTTTTTTTTTGTGGTTAAGTTATAAATATAATTTTTTATTTTTATGTAAAAAAATTAAATGGATTTCTTGCAAATGTCTTGTATGATCGTCCTGCAAAATGTTTATTTTTTTCCAAAAATGTCCTCTGTAAAGCTAGCTCAATGCAAAAAAGATAAGAAGGTATACAAAATATATTCGCCACCAGATAGCGCTTTATTTAGTTTGGATTAGGTTGTGGATAAGTTTAAAAAAATTGTTCAGGGTAACTCGGAGGTGGAGGATTAGTCGAAAGAGGGAGAAGTTTTGAGGATGCAACTGGAGGTCGTTCCTACTTCCGTATAAAAATAATGTAAAGACGGGGACCATAGGATTGGATTTAAACTTTGATGTAAGGCATTTTAAATAATATTTTAAGGACTTTCTTAAAGCAAGCCGATTCAGTAAAGCGCCTACACCTTCGAGGCACCCTGTTATCTACGAGTATTTAAATATAATTAATTTTTGTTTGTTAATACTTTTTATTCGTCGGACTTTTTCTATAAACGTAGTAAAAGTTCATTGTAGCTGCCGTCGTTAGCTGGTGGTTTTAAGCTAGAGCAGCTATCATGACTAGGACTGGTGGTGGTGGTGGCGGTAGTAGTAGTAGAAATCGTCTGAGTGCATTTAAGTGTGTTCATAGTGGGAGTGGTCATAGTGGTGGGCGTATAAAAAATTTTATTAATACTTTTAAAATTGGCGGCAATCATAATTATTATAATTACTATAGTTACAGATATTATTAGAAGGAGATAGAAATAATAGAAACGCACAAAGCCAATGGAAGCATTTAGGACTAGGCTATTTGATTGCTGCTGTTGCTGCAGCTGTAGCTGCAACTGACGATGCATTTGCTTGTGTTGTTGCTGCTGGTGTTGATGCTTTTTGCGACGGCAATGTGCAGTATAATTACTTTGATTTACTGTTGCTGCGGTATTCGTTTCCGGAGTTATAATTTCCGATGGAGTACTATAATCACTACCATCCTCTGACAATGCATCCATATCGCTGGCAATAAAATGACGACGTCCAGCAACTTTATACGATTGCTTCGAATGCATTGAGTTACTATCATGTATCCGCACCCGTTTCCGGGATCTTCTAATGCTGTTGCTGCTACTAGTGCCTGGCTTCCTGTCATTGTGATTGGTGAAATTTTTATCGCTGATGCCATTGGTATTGTTGCTACTGCTGTTGTTTTCTTGTTTATTTGTTTTCCAAAATAATAATTCGAAAAGTGAACTAAATCAGAGAAATAATTCTCATGCTATTGCACTGCCGGACATTGTTGTCGCTTGACGCTGTTCGGTTTGATGATCACGATTTCGGTCGTGTTCAGCGGATTCAGAACTGAAATTCAATCGAAACATGGAAAATTAAATCAAAATATTTATCCATTCAAAAGGGTATGTTACTTAAGTATCCTCAAACCTTCACAACTGAGCAGTAACTTCCCACATATGCTTAATAGAAATATAGCTAAACTCACTTTGATCTCACAGCAATTGGACTACCAGGTATATCCGGATTGGCATTATTATTATTCGTAGTAGATGCTCGCCGGCCATTTCCAGATTTATATGTGAAAATATTATCACTTTCTAGTTCGTTTTCAATCTGTCGAACCATAAGATGTCAAACTGAATTAATTTATTTTGAAAAACATATATTAAAGTTCAGCTAACTAACTTGTCTTTTGAAACACAATCGTTCGCTGGACACGGAACCACATGAGGAACTTTCCGATACAGCTTGTGTGACTGTTGGAATATTTGGTGGACTACTTGGGCCGGGAAATCGTTTTGAGCACACTTGCGATTGAATGTGTTCACAAATTCGTCGAAAACGTCGAATGTTGCCTGAAACACGATCTTTAATTTTTCTAATTTGTTGAATGAAAACTTCGAATTTAAATCACTTACCCGATAAGAGTGTAAACGTTAAAGCAAATAACATATCAGCAATATCACCTTGCTTACATATGGCACTTATATCAACCTGAAAGAAAGTGTGATCCTTACCAATGGCTGTTTGTCAGTTTTATTTGATGGAACTTACCTGAAATTTAACATGTCGTTGGAACATTACAGGACCATTACCATTTCGTTTATATTCAACTCGAAAGGAAGTTGGCGACACAACACTATGCGAGAGTTCCGCCATCTGGAAAATATAGAAAATGCGTTCGTAAGTTTGTAAATAAATAGGCCCCATCGACTTTGTTAGCTGCTATGACTAAGTAAAAGGCATTAAGCTTTAGCTAATAGTTGAAAAACTACATAAACTTGGAAGGAGATTGACGGCAACTATGCTAACCATACGAGAACTCAACGAAGAACTCCTCACCTCGGGTATAAATAGAGGGAAAGAAGCGATTCTAGACACGACAGGACCTCCCGAAAGGAAAGTGGATGCCACAACGCGCCTATTACATCAGGCATGCGAAGCCTCGATGCTTAGGATAAGAAAACCAAATAACCACTGGAAGCCCGTATACTGGGGGACGGAGGAAATCGCAGACGTCAGGAAAATTTGCCTACATTTCAGATGCAAGGTAACGAGGGGAAGAAGAAGAAACTCTGAAGCTACCGAAAACTCACTGGTGGAGTACAGAGCAGCGAAACTGGAGCTTAAGAAATCTATTAAGGAAGGAAGAGCTTCGGAGGGACATCAATATGGACTCATGGGGGCTTGGCTACAAAATAGTGATGCAGAAGATCAGCGCGCAGATGGCCAGCCCAGTTCTTAGTCCCGAAAATATGGAAAACATCTTCAGCACACTCTTTCCGACTCACGCTCTTAGGGAGCAGGAGGTCTCCCCTCATCAACAAAGCGAAGTTCCGCTGTTCAGCAAAGAAGAGCTACTCCCAGCCGCAAGGGCCACGCAAAACAAGAAGGCACCCGGACTTGATGGTATTCCAGCAGAAGTGCTAAAAGTGATAGCCTGTACGTGCCCCCAACTGTTACTAAACACATATAACAGATGCGTAGAATACGGAATCTTTCCCAAAAGGCGAACCGCACAGGCGGATCAGTAGAAATGCAGTGAAGTGGGAGGGTTATGATCCTTTATTTTTGGATCATAACCTCGCTGATAAAAGGAAGAAGAAGAAGATGGGATCTTTCCCAAAGCCTAGAAAAAACAGTGGCTAGTTCTGATTAGCAAAGGGAAAAGGGACCCAGACTCCCAGTCAGCATACAGATCCCTGTGTATGTTGGACACAGCAGGAAAACTCCTCGAGGGAATGCTGAATCCTCGACTCTCTGTAGCAGTGAAGAGAGCAGGTATCCTATCTGAAAGGCAGCATGGGTTTAGAAAAGGTCATAGGTGCTGTGGAAGAGGTGGTTAGGGCTGCCCAAGTAACCCATCAGGGCAGCCACTACTCGAGGAAAGTTGTTGTGTTGGCAACACTTGATGTAAGAAATGCCTTCAACTCGGCCAGATGATGCGACATGCTGAACGCCCTGAAAATAAAGTTTCGGGTACCATAGTATTTTCGACGGGTGATAAGGGACTACCTTAGCGACAGAGGGCTAATTTATGACACGACGGACCCCACAGGAAAGAAATAACGGCCGGAGTAGCACATGGCTCAATTTTGGTACCTGATTTATGGAACATCTCCTAAAATGGAATTCTTCGCATGTAGATGCCCGGAAACGCTTTTCTGGTTCGCTATGCAGACGACATCGCTGCAGTGATCACCGCACGGGACACCTAAGACGATAAGAGAAGACTAAATCAAGTCATGAGACGGCTACACACATGGATGGAAGACCACGGCCTAAACTTAGCAGTGGAGAAAACTGAGGTAGTGCTGCTGACGAGGAAGCGGATACCCACAATAGATGAATTCCGGCTGGGTCCAAAAGTCATATACACTAAGGAAGCAGTAAAATATCTAGGAGTTAAGATAGACACGAAGCTCACGTTCTGGGAACAAATTAAGTCCACATCCGAAAGAGCCACGAAAACATGCCTATTGCTAAGCAGACTGATGGCGAACATAGGAGATCCCACGGCAAGTAAAAGAAGACTCCTGATGTCGGCTACACACTCAATACTCTTGTATGGCTCCGAGATCTGAGCTGACGCGCTTAAAAAGGAGATAAACAGAAAGAAAGTGGCCGCGGTGCAACGCATAGGAGCCCTTCGCATAACGAGTTCATACCGAACAGTGTCGGAGCCAGCAGCCCTAGTATTCGCAGGAGTGACGCCTATTGATCTCCTTGCAGCAGCAAGGAAGTACGTCCACGACAAGAAGGCAGAATTAGGCGCGGCAACAGCAGCTACAGAGCGAAGCAACTCTCGAAGCAAAACAGAAGCCAAAACAGATGGAACACCGAAACGACGGGAAGAGTCTTCGAATCTAACCCCGAAGGACGACGCAATAGAGGGAATCATCGCCGTAGGTGGCACGCACAAGTTCAAGGGGACCTCGACCAACTTGGAGTGCGCAACTGGAGGCAATTAGCTAAAGACCGAGCTAAATGGAGAGGCTTGTTGGTTGAGGCCCAGGTTCACCCCGAACTGTAGCGCCACCTAAGTAAGTAAGAAACGACGAGAAGGTGGATCTACCGGTGGATCAGAAACGTTGCTGCATGGACGGAGCGGGAGCACGGTAAAGATTATTGGAGGATTATTATATCACCAGTTTCTTACCGGACATGGTTACTTCAATCGGTACCTATACAAGATGAGAAAAGTAGGGAGCGCAGCTTGCCAATACGGGGACTATCTGGAAGATGATACGTATCACACCTTTTTCATCTGTTACAGGTGTGCAGCAGAAAGAAATAGCCTGGAGTCAGAGATATGCAACTTTACTCCAGAAAATACCGTAAAGAAGATGAGCTTTTACTAAATTGATGAAAGCCTTACCGCCAAGATATTATAAGCCCGCACCAAGAGAAAAATGTGAAAAAGTCCTGGCTTTTCTTTCACGGGAAAGAAAACGACACCGCTCTGAAGTAATGCTAAAGTGGTTCCGGAGTGGATGGTGTCCGGTTGAAAAGGGATTAAATGTGTTTTTTTTATTGAGTAGGAATCTCATACTACTTGAAACAGAGCGGGACTGTTTCTTGTGGGCATTAGCGTTTTTCCACTACCCCCTAGGCAAAAAAAAAAAAAAACAACTGATACCGGCAATCCAAGACGATAAATAGAAAGTATGGAGACTACTACCACCATCTTATGGAGTTCTTGTCTGATCACGGAGGTTGCCACAAGTATCTCCACCGATTTGGTCACGACAGCTCACCATTCTATACAGAATGTTCAGATGCAGATGAAGACATGGAACTGAGATCTCTTGGCCTGGCGTCATCATCACAGCGTACATCTGTCTAAAAAAAATAAAAACAAATATTTGGCGCAACAGCTCTTTAAAGTGCCAGGGTCTAGCTTCTCGCAACCACTCATGTTGTGTGGGTTATGCGACCTACAGTTTAATGTCGAGTCCAAACGGCGATTTGGGAAGCTTTTTCGTAACAACAATACTCTCGGATGTTTGTCAGACGCTCGCGAGAGGTGGGACCGTGAAAAAAACTTTTTGGTGTGTACATCTAACTGGGACTACATTTATAGATTTGAAAGCTATGTTCGTGTGAACAATACTGTTTTCTCTATGACTTCTTCCCACTTATCCTGTAGATCTATCGGTTCGACTTATAGGAAGCAAAAGGACTTCCCTTCATTGATGTGTAGGCCCACAAATGACACAATTCCTTGTTTTTTTTTGTTCTCCTCGTATTACCTACCTACAGCTACTTTTATGCAGTATCTTATAATCATAGTCATAGATTCCAACTAAGCGAATCTAACTACTTTAAAGCGATATCAAGGTATATGGGAAAAATAATTTTATACTTACGGACAAAAATGCATGAATAAGATGTGCTTTGACCGTCGCTATCGGCTTTCCTTTCACCAAGATCGTAAAGGTTTCATCCTTCTCCGTCGTTATAAGATTCCCAAACCATGATCGTTTCGTAAGTTCCGGAGATGATTCCGGCGTTAAATGGACTTCATCTGCGGAGACTTTTCGTAAAATTAGTAAAAATTAAAAGATATGCCAACCTGTCAAAACGGTCACACCTTGCAATTTTCTCCGATGAAACCTTGGGCTACCTAAGAAACTATTTTTAATATTCGTTAACCGAGTCTTCCACAATTGACCACCAGGTGAATTGCAACCTGATCCGGGCATTACTGGTGAACTGTTATTCAAAAGGGGTGATCCTGTTGGATTCATAACTAGAAAGTGAAACGATTTTTAGCAGACCTTTTGGAGGACAACTTCATCAATTGTGCTACTAACCACTATTTGCTTCTGGATCTTGAAAAACACTAATGGCAATTGTCGGTCCAGAATTGGCACGATGGTGTGCATTTGCCTGTGCTGCCGCCGCCGCTGCTTGTGCAGCTGATGCTGCTGCTGCAGCGGCCACCGCTGCTGATGTCGGACTACCACCACTTCCTGGAGGACAAGATACCGTCGACGTCTGGGATGGTGTTCGATTGGCATTTGTTGATGGCGATGGCGACGTATACGATGAATGCCGAGACGAGTGGGTGCCCGCAGCTGGTGAGGACGGTCTTGAGATGACGCTTGCCTGGGAGGAGTTGATTGGTGAACTGCACCGTGTCGGACTGTGATATGATGATGAGCGTACAGAGGAAACCGAAGTGGGCGAGCGACGTTGGTGATTTCTTGAGCTGCTGTATGAGCGGAAGCTGTGAACGAGGAGTTAACAACTATTCACGATGCAGTTTGAAATCATACTTACTTGAAAGCTTGTCGCCTTGGAGTCAGTGGAGATCCCTCACTAATCTGTCCGTAGGTTGGGGAGTTCGTTCCATTTATGCGGCATGTATCCAAACGCTTTCTCGGTGGATCCAGTGTATCCATTTCAGCGCGGGGTTTCGCCAGCTCTTCATCGTCCTCCAAAGCGGGACGCCGTCGTTTTCGATCCAAAAGCAAAAAATAAATCACCTTCTCCGTATTGTGACTGAAAAATAAAAAGCTCACATCACAATGCCAGATAATGACATTCGCTTATCCCCTACTTAGCACTCAACAACTCCTGTATGAGTTTGTCTTTCTCCTTGAAACAACCCAAAGAGCAAATGGCATTCAAAACATCCGGATCCACTGCAGACGCCGAAGGTATTACATGTGTTTGCACCACCTCCATCATGGGTAGCTCCAATTCGAGTTCACCCTTTCCGCCAGCCGTTACCCAGGGATGTCGATTGATTTCCGACAACTGTCACGAGAAAACTCCATTATCCGCATGATTATTCCTCTCCCTAACCCACCCCAATACTTACAGTTAATCGCCTTTCAGGATTTATTTCGATCATACCCCGCAACAGGCTCTGACAATCGGGCGGCACAAAATGCGGTATGTGAAACACACCGCGTTTCACTTTCTCCAACAGTTGACGTAAGTTGTCATCGTCGAATGGCAGTGCACCCACAAGCAGGGCGTACAGGATAACACCACATGACCACACATCCGCTTTTCTACCATCGTATTTTTCACCCTGTAAATAATAGACAACCAACAAAAGAGGAAATATTTAAATTGGAATGCGAGGTGGAGATAGATAAAATCAATGAAAAATAGTCCTTGGAGTGGAATGCTCCCAAAATGTACGACAACACATTGCCAATGGAACGTTGAATTGGAAAACTCAATGTGCCAGCAATTTGAGGAATTCCGGTAAAGAGGATGCTCATTGATTTTTGGAAAAATTTCTTTGCCTTGAAAATTGAATAATTTGTTAGCTTCAGACAATTATTCTTCTTTGATGTACGAGTATTTTGAAATCGATGCACATTCTGGAGCAGGAAAGTTTGGGAAAGTCCTAAGTTTTGGCTAAGCGTGATAAATTTATTTGCTTCAAGCAAATGTTTCACTGAGCTTGCAAACTGCATATTCATAACTTGCGGGGTTTCCCTGCATAACTGGCCATTTATATGGAATTTGAACTATGAAAGATTAAATCTTATTGCTTTATGGTTGCAGTGAATAATGAAGAAAAACATTTTTTGTGGAGACACCAAGTGGCTGAGTGCTGTGAAAAGGAATACCAACTGCTGCCCAGAAGGGTAATTTTATTCATGTTCCTCGGGAATAAAGATCTCTTACAAGACTTCTCTGATAGGGTTGCGAAGAAATGCACTCATTCTTTAATGCATTCTTTGAACTCACACCAAATAATTTAATTTTTTTAATTTAATGCAATGATAGGAGCAACGTTCTACAGCCATCCAGAAGAAAGGAAGCTCCATCAACTGCGCCAATTATAGAGGCGTCAGTCTCCTCAACAAGATCTTTTCTGCGATATTGTGTGAACGCCTGAAAACCTTCATTAACAGCCTGATTGGCCCCTATCAGTGCGGTTTCAGGCCAGGAAAGTCCACCATCAATCAAATTTGTAGACTTTGGTAGATCCTGGAGTAAACGCAAGAAGTCCCAATCGATACGCATCATCTCTTTAACGATTTCAAGGCCGTCTATGAAAGCATCTATAGAGAAGACAACCCTGCCAAACTTGTCTGTCTGTACGGGATGGCGGGGGAGAACTCTCGCTCCTCGATCAAGATCGGTAATGACCTCACAGAAACTTTTGTTGTAAAAAAAAGGTTTTAGACGAGCTGTCGTGTGACTTCCTTAATTTCGCACTTGAACGGATTGTGGGAACTCACAAGCCAACACCAGAGACAGAATCTATCAAAAGATAATACAACTGCTTGCATACGCCAACCTTATTGACAATATTGGAAGAACTCAGCGAGCTGTCATCGGTGCGTTTGCAAGCATTGACGCAGAAGCGGTCAAAATGGATTAAGCCGTAAACGAGGGCAAAACCAAGTGTATGCCGTCAAGAGGAAGGGACAATCAATACCGACAAATTGGATGGAACGTCACAGTGGGCAGCTACAACTTCGAGGTAGTAAGGGACTATGTCCACCTGAAAACGACATCAATGCAGAAATCAAGCAAAGAATAACTCTTACCAATCGGTGTTTTTCGGACTTATAAGGCAATTCAACAGTAAAGGTCTATCTCGAACGACTAAGGGACTTTATATAAGACTCTGATCATCCCGGTCCTGTTGTACGGCGCTGAATCATGGACTTTGTCGAAAGCGGATGAAGATATCCTTGGTCGCTTCGAGAGAAAAATTCTTCGTAAGATATTCGATCCCATTTGCGTTAATGGGTTTTGGAGGAGAAGATTGGACTATACGAGCTGTACAACGACACCGTCCTAGTATAAAAAACCGCGTATTAGACGTTTCGGATGGCTAGGACATGTAGAATTAATGGGCACCAATGCTCCGGCCAGCAGAGTCTTCGAATCTAACCCGGAGGGACGACGCAGTACAGGGCCTCCTCGCCGTAGGTAGCGCGCACAGCTCAAAGAAACATTAACCACCTTGAAGTGAGCAACTGGAGGCAATTAGCTAAAGACCAAGCTAAGTGGGGAGACGTGTTAGTTGATACCCAGGTTCGCCCCGAATTGTAGCGTCACTTAAGTAGGTAAGTAAGTATATTGATTCAAACAATCGGGCGCGTGGAAGCAAAGTTCCTATGGACATGGTTCTATACTACATAGGTATAGAACAGATTCCGGTAGAACTACTGACTATGTCATACTCCACGTTTATTCCCGAAAGACAAGAGTGGAACTCCAATACATTAACCAGTAAACAGGTCATTCAGCTCTACACAGACTGGTCCGAAATGGATATAGAAACTGGTTCTGGAGTTTCTGTGAGTCACTCAAAATCAACAATTCATACAACATCCCGGACGACTGCAGTATCTCCCAACCTGAGATCTTCGCTATTGAAAGAGCACCATATACCATTCACAGGCAGATTAGAAGTGGCAATTGGTGAAGCCGGGGGACTCTCCAACCAACAGTACGGTTTTAGGAAAGCTCGTTCTACAGTAGACGCAATAAGAGGGGTAACTACAACCTTGGAAGAAGCTATTCAGGGCAGGAGATGGAGAGGCGGTGCAAAGAAATACAGTGCCGTAATAACATTGGACGTCAAAAACGCGTTCAATTCTGCGAATTGGGGACCCATAGTGCAATCGCTTAGGTCAATAATGGTGCCATGGTTCTTAATTAAAATAATACTGAGCTACTTCGAGAAACGGTTTCTGCCCTTCGATACCGACGATAGAGTAAAGCAGTACCACATATCTGGCGGAGTTCCACAAGGATCGGTATTAGGCCCTATTTTTAGGAACATTATGCATGATAGGGTTCTAAGGCTTGGAATCCCAAATGAAGCAAAAATCATAGGCTTTGCCGATGATATTGCAATTAGCGTGGTTGCAAAACATCTAGAAGAAATAGAGGATATTGCAAATGAATGTATCCGAAAAGTCAAACGGTGGATGCCAGCAGTCAGGTTAGAGCTCGCCAAACATAAAACAGAGGCAGTATTGGTAAGCAATCGCAAGGAAAGAGAGGAAATCACCATCAGAATAGGAGATCATATTACGACATCAAAATCGGTTATTAAATACCTAGGTGTGATGATCGACGCGAGGCTCACTTACAAGGAGCACCTTGAAAGATCGTGTGACAAAGCGGCTCGGGTGAGCGGTGCCTTATCAAGAATAATGATAAATATAGAAGGACCTAGGCAACAAAGGAGACTCATTCTATCAAGGGTGGTACAGTCCATCCTTATGTATGCGGCACCCATATGGGCCAAAGCTATGATGAAAAAGACCTACGCAAGAAGGATAAACTCTATCAACAGACTATGTGCGCTGAGAGTATGCTGTGCCTGACACATACTGCCTCGTCTTTCGTACGGTGTCAGACGAGGCAGTATGTGTCATCGCTGGAATGCTAACAGCGGATATCTTGGCTATCGAGCTGCAAAGGAAGTACGACTACAAAGGAACCTCAAGCGTCAGTCAAACATATCAAACTGGAAGAAAGACAGCGAAGCATTAGAGCATGGCAGGAGTGATGGAACCAGTCCTCAAAGGGAAGATGGACCCATCGACTTATACCGGATATCCAAAAATGGATGGACCGGAAACACGGAGAGGTTGATTTCTATCTTAGCCAGTTCCTAACCGGACATGGCTGTTTTCGAGCGTATCTCAACAGGTTTGGGCTCGATGAATCTCCCAACTGTCCAAATTGCGGAGAGGCCTCAGAAGACGCTCAGCACGTATTTTTTCAGTCCCCACGTTTTCATATAGAGCACAGAGAACTGGAGGAAAAAATTGGAGAAATGCCAACCCCCGAAAACATCGTGCACCATATGATAGCATCGAATGCATTATGGGACGCGGTGAAACAAGTTGCAGCGATAATCGTGCAGGAACTTAGGCGGCTGGAACCTCTCCTCGATCCCTACCTTGTCGTGGTGGAGAGGCTTAATCTATTTCCTATGAACCAAAGGTCGAGCCGAGGAGAATAACTAAATCTAGTCTGCGTCCAGCTAGATGTTTTCCCACATATCGGTTCGACTAAAGGGGAGGTTTTAGAGATCAAAAGGTGATCACCCAAGGCAAGGTACGACGCGCCGAGGCCTGCATGGCTGGGGGGAAGCTCAGTCGCGAGCGCAAACTCTGAATAACCGGGGACCTTCAGTTTTATTTTAATTCCTCTTACCTGCATACAGGGGGTGAGTGCAGGCGGACATCTTCTTCCCCCTTACTCGTGGGATCCAAATGCAAAATACTTTAAAACTTAATAAACCAAAAGCGAAGAGTGTAATTCGATCGGGCACTCCTAGCTCTATAAAAACCGATCAAGGTGTAGGAGTGGAGGAAGAAGCAATTCTTCTCCGTACGTCGGATGAGGAAAGCGTTGGTGCAATTGACGTCAATCTGGAAAATCTTTTTCTGGAATCAAGCGACACTTGCTCCATTGCCAGTTCATCCTTCTCCAATATGTCAACATCCTCCAAGCGCTCAAAAAATTGCAAGTTGACAGTCCGGAGATTAGGGACCAAGAAATGGGAGGAGTTAACGGAATGCGAGCGGAAGAGGCTCCATAACGCACGTGCCTTCCTGCAGGAACAGTCCTTGGCGGAGTGTAAGCCTATTGCTAGCTCTCCAAAAAGAACAGTGACGGCGGAAGTCACGAGCGAGGAAGGGTTGATGGGACCACCTAAGTCTGCGACAAGCCTTAGCCAGTCAGGACGCAAGGTGATCTCATCGGCCAATCCGGAGCACAATCGTGATTCAGTGGTATTGCAAAAGCCTACCGATAAAGCCTCTGACTCGACGACTGGGGTAGTCCCAGTGTTAGGTGAGAGTGCGACTTTGGAGGATACCAAGATGGTCAAGATGGACACTTCCAGCGTGTCAAGCCTCAGCTACTCACGCGGGAAGGATACGTCAACACCTCAGCAACCTGGCGATTGCAGTCCTGCTGAGCCTAGGATTAACTCTTCTGCCTGCAGCTTCGCGACGGTAGTTAGCTTAGGTAGCCATGGTTTGGGACTAGCCCGACCACCCAAAATAGGGAAGACCAGCGGCGTAGACATCTACCCAAGACAGACGACGGTGCGCAACCGTATACGCAATGCTATCCGGTTAATACGGCGGCTTAAAAAGCGTGATCCGGAGTCCTACACGGACAAGGAAAGAGTGGCTCTGGATAGAGCCACTAACACGCTTAAGCTGAGAGGATCCACCCGACAAGACAGGACGGGCCGTAAGGTAAGAAGTCCCCTCGCGGCGGGGGCAGGAAGCCTCTTGCTCCCCGCCTCAGCCGCGAAGAGACTTCGGCCAGCTACCGACTCAGACTCAACCCCTGAGCCGGTTGCTGGCTGTTCCAATAAGGCGACTACGTCACGGAACTCGACCGCAACAGGAACGGATGTAGGACTGACCGCGGCGAGGAGGGAACGCCTCTTGCCATCCACCTCAGCCGGGGACAGACCTAAACCGCTTTCAGTCGATCCAAGCAAGGACGCACAGTCCAAACCTAGGTCGACTGCGAGGCGTTCTGTTGCTGACTCAGGCAACAATCGACGTAGCATAGGGCAGATTAGGGGAACAGGCAGGAGATTGTTCGAGTCGAGGAAGGAAAGCCTCTTGCCATCCACCTCAGTCTCGGACAGACTCAAGCCCCCGCCAACCGTTTCGGATGGGGCCGCAAGGCTCACGGCCGAGCCGATTGCGGGGTGTTCCAAGAGAGGTAGGCACGACGACACGACATCGCCGCCAACACGAAGAATAAGCAAAAAAGCCAAGATGGCACCACGAAAAGAAAGAGCTAATCTTCAGGTGGCGATCGTCGATTTCAATAACCCTGACCGTAAGCTATCCGGAGACCAATGGAGGCTGGTGGAGCTGCGTATACTCGACGGAGTAAACGACGCCATAGTCAAGAATCAGGGAACTATCCCTTTCTTTGAGCAGCTCACCACCTTCAAAGGCTTCAAGGTCATGTCGTGTGACAACGAGACAACACTCAATTGGCTCAAGAATTTCGTAACCAGCACGCAGGCTCCTTGGGCGAATGCCGACCTGCGACTTGTGGAAAAAACAGATCTGCTGGAATTCACTAGGCCTAAAGGCCGCATTCTCATTCCGGGCCCACACATTCCTAGAGAACGGCTGGAAAGAAACCTCCAACACCTCAACCCCGAGCTATATAGCGAAAATTGGGAGGTGTTAGAAGTGGGTACCCATACAGAAGCCGGAACTGAGATTGTGGTGCTGCTCAACCACAAGTCCATGCCCATCCTAAGGAGATACAACTATAAGGTTCGCATTGGAATTACCCGATGCAAGGTCAGACCTTTAGTTGGGATGGACGAAAAGAAAAGAAGGAAGGCGGGTGATAAGGTAAATCAATGATGAAGATTGCTCAAATAAACCTTCACCATAGCATAGCAGCTAGCGCCAACCTCATCTATCTCATGGGAGATAGGAACATAGACATTGCCCTAATTCAAGAGCCATGGATCTCCCGTGGCAAAATAAGTGGGCTAAGGCATAAAGACCTTACTACATACAGCATCGAACCGCTACACGCGGAATGTAAGAACAGAACGTGCATCGTAGCTAGGAAACAAATTAACCTTTTTCTTTTATCTAGCTACAGCAATGAGGACCAAACAGTGGTAAGGCTTGAGCGGAGGGGGCTTTCCCCGCTGATTCTATCAGCCGTCTACATGCCTTTTGATGCCAAGGAGGGACCGCCATCCACACTGACCCGCTCTCTTGTGCAAAAGGCGGAACAGGAAAGATGGGACTTGCTGCTGGGGTGTGATGCCAACTCTCATCACTCTCAATGGGGTAGCAGCAACACAAACTTACGCGGTGAGTCTTTATTTGAGTTTATAATTGAAAATAACCTTATTGTAGCGAATAGGGGTAACGAACCTACTTTTGTAGTAAAGAACAGGCAAGAAGTTATAGATGTAACTTTAGCCAGTAACTCGAGCACCCTAACTATTGACAAGTGGAACGTGATAGGGGAAGAGTCCTACTCCGACCACAAATTGATCGAATTCCTCGTGGGTAACAACTATGACTCTCCCAAACCTTACAGGAACCCCAGGAAAACCAACTGGGATCTATTTAACAACGAGGTGAGGAAAGGTGTAAGATCCCTGCAGGATAGCAACTGGTACGGACCTGCCGACATTGACCGCAAGGCGGAGGATATTACATCCATTTTCAATGAAGCCTATGTCAAAGCATGTCCAGAAACCAAACGAAAAGATAAAAAATCACCACCTTGGTGGTCACCTGAACTAGCTAGAATTAGGAGAGTAGCTAGACACCTTCTAAATAAGGCCAAAAGAACTATGCTAGAAGCGGACTGGGAACAATATAAGTCCAGTCAGAGAAATTTCAAAAACGAGACACAGAAGGCCAAACGCCACTCTTGGCAGCACTTCTGTAATGAAATCAAGGGTACGACAGAATCTGCGAGACTGAGAAAATTCTATCCAGGGAATCAAAAACTCTTGGATCTCTCAAGGAATCCGACGGAAGGTGGACTGAATCCTGTGCAGAATCGCTTAGCTCCCTGCTAAAAGCGCACTTTCCGGGTTGTACGGCCCATCCAGATAATAACATCGTAACTAACAGTAGTTTTGTAACGGAAACTCCGACAGATTTTATCACAGAGGAAAGAATTGAGTGGGCAATCGGATCATTCTCTCTCTTTAAATCCCCAGGACCCGACGGGATTATCCCGATCATGCTACAGAAAACAATAGCCACAATCATCCCGGTACTTAAAGAACTGTACCTCAACAGCCTCATGTGGGGGTATATACCTAGATCATGGAAAGAGGTCAAAGTGGTCTTCATACCCAAGGCCGGTAAAGCAAGCCACACTACTGCAAAGGACTTTAGGCCAATTAGCCTTACCTCCTTTGTCCTAAAGACCTTTGAAAGGCTAGCTGACATATACATCCGTAGTAAACTACGCCCAGGTGACATATCCCCAGCGCAGCACGCTTATACGAAAGGAAAAAGCGTAGAGACAGCGCTGCACTGTGTAGTCGGCTCAATAGAAAAATCACTGAAAAATAAAGAATATACACTAGCCGCTTTCCTGGACATTGAAGGAGCCTTTAACAATGTCAAAACGGAAGCGGTCAATAAAACTCTAACGAACCTTAATATTCACAATTCTGTGATAAAATGGATCGTCAATATGCTAAAGGAAAGACATATTAAAGTTGAACTCGGAGGTACTAAGCTCGAAGTCTATGCCTCAAGAGGCACCCCTCAAGGAGGGGTTATATCCCCACTACTGTGGGTTATTGTCCTGAACGAAGTCCTTCTTAAACTTAGAAACAGCGGCGTCAAGGCCATTGCATATGCGGACGATGTTGTGCTGCTAGCAACAGGTAAATTTCTCCCGACCCTGAGCGAACAAATCGAAGGGGCGCTGGAAATCATTGACTCCTGGACGGAGAGATGTGGGCTGGCGGTTAATCCCCAGAAGACAGAGTTAGTACTATTCACTAACAAAAGAATAATTCCACAATTCGTAACTCCTTCCGTAAAGGGTACTCCCCTGAGTATCTCCGATAGTGCGAGATACCTTGGCCTGGTGCTCGACAGGAAACTGAACTGGAGACTAAACATCAACGAAAGAGTCAAAAAAGCCACCATAGCTTTTTACTCGTGCAATAGAATATTTGGGAAGACTTGGGGACCGAGCCCCAAAATCATCCTATGGATGTATACAGCTATAGTAAGGCCAATACTAACGTATGGCAGCCTTGTATGGTGGCAGGCAGCCAGCAAAATAAATAACTTAGCTGCTATCACAAAAGTACAAAGACTAGCGTGCATCGCCACAACCAGTGCGATGAGAACGACACCTACAGCAGGACTCGAGGCCATTCTCAATCTGCTTCCGCTAGACATCTTTATACAAGTATCGGCAGCCCATAGTGCCGTAAGATTAAGCCAAACAGATAGCTGGAGACCAAATGCAATGGGTCACACCACGATCCTGCAGAGATATCTAGGCAGTGTATCTAATACAGACTACTTAACGCCTTACCTAGACTTCTTAAGACCATTCTCTAGCACCTATCCGAGCAGGGAAGACTGGAAAAATGACAGAACGCCTAACGAGCGATCCTTAGCTGTTTACACCGATGGATCCAAAATGGAAATAGGTGTAGGCGCAGGCATCTTCTCTGAAACGCTTGGCCTCTCCATGTCAGCTCGGCTTCCGAACTACAGCAGCGTTTTCCAGGCGGAGGTCCTAGCAGTTACAATAGCAGCTCGTGAGACTGCGATGAGAGCAATACCACGAGAGGATATCACCTTTTTCATCGACAGCCAGGCAGCGATAAAAGCAATATCTGCTATAGAAATAAAATCGAAGCTTGTGAAGTGTTGTAGAGAAGAGCTCAAGGTTCTTGGAACACAGCACGAGGTAAGGCTCTGCTGGGTCCCTGGTCATGAAGGCATTCCAGGGAATGAGAAAGCCGATGAATTGGCTAGAGGTGGCTCAGCACTAAGCTCGGACCAATCCGACCCCTCGGTGTACATCCCGCCTTGCGCCCTTAAGCTCGTAGCAGGAAACAAAGCCATAACGGAGGCTAACAATAGGTGGACCTGTTTAGATACTTGTGTCACCACGAGGAAGCTGTGGCCCGCTTTTGACAGAGTAAGAACCAATAGACTCATACAGAGGCACAGAAAATCCCTCTCTACTCTAATTGGAGTCATTACGGGGCATAACACCATGCGGTACCACATGAAAAAACTACGTGTGACCAGCGACGACCTTTGTAGAGGCTGCGGCGACGAGGAGGCTCAGGAGGACACCGCCCACTTTCTCTGTCATTGCCCAGGCCTCTATCATTTGAGAAACAAGATCCTTGGGCAACACTTCTTTGAGGATCTAGAAGAGTTGTCCAACAGACCAATAAATGACATCGCAAACTTCATCAAATCCTCTGGATGGTTTGTATCTAGGACACAGTGAGTACTTAGTTCTTTTTTTTTTTTTTTTTTTTTTTTTTAGGATACTTACAAGACGGTATTTTTCCACGAGGTAGGGATTTCCTCTTTCTATCTCCTTTCCCCCCTTGGGTATCACAATGGGTCTATACTGACCTGAGTGTGGTGTGGAGGTTTTCTATCCCCCTACACCTGCCCTAACCTAACCTAACCTAGGCGGCTGGAAAGAGTCAGAGAGAGCAACCAAGTCAACCGGCAACACTTTTGGAACAAGGAGCGGAAGACAGCGAAAGAAGAGCATAAATAGCTAACCAGCCCCGCGAAGTAATACCTGCGGGGAGAGTGGTTGAAGTGTGCAGGGTGTGGTTTAGTACGTAGGCGTATTCCTGGCATCGAGTATTCAGGTTTGCGAATCGTGCATGCCAGTAGCTCGGGCTACTGGTATCTTTAGAAGATTACGCACCCTTTGACGCAACCATAAAAAAAAAGGCAGAAATTCAATCCTTCAAAGATTACTATCTTCGTGAAGAGTCAAGCGGTAATCAAAGCACTAGACAGCGAGGAGATTAGATCAAAAGCAGTTTCCAGACGCCGAAATTCACTTAACAATATATGCAATACCCATGATGTAACTCTCTGCTGTGTTTTCGGACACAGCAATATAGAAGAGAATGAGATAGCTGATAAACTAACCAGAAAGAGATCAGCATTAGATATAGAAAATACTCAGACATCAGTAGAAGTTCCTATTGATGTACTAAACAGAAAAATCGACCTTTAAACGAGAGAGCTGATCAACCCGCATGGATTACCAAAAGCGACTGTATCATATCTCGCAGTTTATGGCCGGTACGGTATTGAATGAAGGAATTACCAAAAGTCTGCTGGCAATAGGGAAAATGGCTATAAAACTAGGCATTAACTCACCCGACCACTGCAGGAGCTGTCAAGATGCGGAAGAGAGAGAGAGAGAGTGTCAAACACTTGCTATATGACTGCTCAAATCTAGAAAACCGCCGCCGACACCACATGGGTAACAGGTTTTATTACGAGCGAAAGTTCCACTAAAAAATATGATACGATTCATAAAGGGCTCAGATTGGTTCGCTACTGGACCGACCGATGAAGATAAAGGCTTTTCACAGGTTCCACATACAAAAAGGGAAACGCAATGGACCGTTTGGCCTCCGTGAAAAGCACCTAGGTGTACTTCCCTCTAACCTAACCTAGCCTAATCTAATCTAAGTATATTGATCCATGACAGTAAAGTGCTTTATCAAGAGAGGAAATAGCTAATCGGGTGCAGCTTTTTTTTATGGAATTAAAGCTTATGAATAGCTTTTATAAAAATTATAAGTTATGAACGTAAAAGTCGATTTTAACCTGAAACAGTGGGTTGTTCACAATATATGAAAGGGGGAGAGTGTCCCCAATAAACTTGGCAGAGGCCAATTAGTTCATTTTTTTGCTTAAAGGGTTTTTAAACCCACACTAAAACTCACTTAGATTGACGTATTCGTATTTATTTAAGAAATAAATTTACTTTTGCATATTCTTTTACTCCTTTAATGACTTACCTATTTTTCGAAGAAAATCGAATTATTTTTCCCGGAAAATGATAAATTGCTAGATTGATAGTACATGTGCACATACTGTCATATTTACTTTGAAAAGACAATACGATTGATTGCTAATTCCCCAGGGAAAACAAAAAAACCAATTGCTTCATAATAAACTCTCTGTCTCAACGTATTTTATTTATTTTTCCCTATTTTCTCCGACTGGTTTGAAACAAGGCCATTCCATTCGATTTCATTCTCTATAAGCACTCAGCACAGCTCATAAGAGTTGTGTTTGTTTCAATAATGACAAGTCCGAACAACATTAAGGTGTGTCCCGCCTACACTGCCGTCCTCGAAGGCAAAGAAATATTCCCATTCTTATCAAGATGAATAAAAGATTAGATTCGATAGGTATAATTGAATGACCTTTACCATGCAACTGCCGCCTGTGCAGTGGTCTTAATTTAAATGCTTGCGAAGGGATATTCAAATAGATTGATATCGCACCCTTAAGCCATTATAATTAAGGTTAATATATAAATCAATTTGAGATTGTTTTGATGAATGGAACACATGATTCCATCGAGGTGCTTAAATTTTCAGATTTCTTCGAAGAAATTGAATGTTTTTCTTTAATATTATTTCGAGGAATTATTTCTTGCGATCAATGGAAAATGTAATTGGTTGTGAAAATTTCCATCAAACGTGCTGGATGTTGTTAACATACTATTCCGAAGATTTTATACAAATTTTAATGAATTAAGTTTATGGCAGATGAAACAATTGCATGCATTGGACAAAACACTTCAAGAATGCTCGACTGTAGCACCCAGACGCAACTGGTCCATTGTACTACCAGAGAGCAAAACTCTGGTTTGCCCATTTTATTGGAATTTCCTTGTCTTTGTAAGAAAGTCAAGTAAGCATTTCAGTGATGATGAGCTTACAGTCACCACATGGGTAAGGAAAATCTGTTACATGATACTAGCAAAGGCAGGAAATTCGCAGAGAAAATGTTCTGCAGTATCGTCGTCCTCTCCACAAGCATAGCAGACTCTTGGCAAAAGCGAAGTAGCCTATCAAAACACCAATAAGTTGTCTGCAGTCTTTTCTGCTGAGCACAGCAATAACGCCGCTGATTTCTTACAGACATTCGAGATCATTCGTTTAGTCAAGATCCTGGAGAGTCATGTCATACACAATTATATTCGTGAGAAACCCAATTGTCAATGGTAGTCCTAACCGAGGAGGCAGAGAGACCCAACACAGATTCGGACACTGAAAACGCCTCTTCTGAGCCTCGCCTAGCACTCTTATCTTAGATCTCGTTCCCCAAGATCCCAATGTGACCTAGGACCCAGATAAGGGATAGAAAATTCACCCCTGCGACCGAGTTTAAAATTTTTTTTACGTTCACGAACTACAGTATTTTGGAAGTGGTGCCTTATTAAGCAAGACTTTAAGCGCAGCCTGCCTATCACTACTGACGCAAATACTTCGACCCTTCTACCTGATCTTCACAACATCCATCAACAATGTTGTGAAGAGCAGCGCAGCCTGCCTATCACTACAGACGCAAATACTTCGACCCTTCCACCTGCTCTTCACAACATCCATGAACTATGTTGTGAAGAGCATGTGGAAGATTCGAAGTATTTGCGTCTGTAGTGACAGGCAGTCTGCGCCTGCGCCTTAGGATTGCATAAGTCTCCGTTTGAAAAATAGACGCACATTTGCCTAACGAGAAGTGATATTGTCATCTTCCGCGAAGGCACCAGCACCAGACCCTTAACTAGTTTTGGAACCACCGTGAATGTGGCTCAGACTTTGGCAGAAGCCAGTCTTGAACATAAGGAAAGTCGGGTTTTAATTTCCATAATCGTTGGAGTTCTGGTCTCACTGCATCACACGGCATATCTGTGAGACAGGAGTCATAAGATAAGTGTCGCGAAAGGTCATCGAAGCTTCAGCGTGGATTATACCAAAAAGCTACCCGCCTATGACGATGGATGGCTTTGATAATGCAGCCCATGATAGAAGTATCAAGGGGAGGTAAGTTAAACATAGCAACAAGAGCACGGCCATGCGTACTCGGGAAAGGGTCCCTCGCAGCCAAGAAGGCATGATAGCATATTCTGAATAAGACGAACGATGGTAATATGGTAACAGCTTTAAACTGACACTGAAATTATAAGCATTAAGCAATCACTTAAGTAGGCTATGTAAGGGTGCATATCAAACCTTAGAGTAAAGCTTACATGTGTGTCAGTGGTGTGCTTAGAACTACCCCCTCCGAGCGAGGTGGGTGTAAGTGTCTTCTCCCAAATGCTCAACCTGAGCATCTCATTCCGTCTCACAGATCATTGTAGCCTTTTTCAGGCGGAAATTATGACGATTAAGGAAGCCCTCTCCTGGCTGAAATGTAGTGTAATATCTGTCAAGGATATTAGCCTTTTCATGGACAGCCAAGTGGTGTTCTAGACTACCACTCGTCTCTCACGTAGATGGTAGAGCAGTTCAACATTTACCTCTGCTGGATGCCAGACCATAGAGACATTCCAAGTTACTGCAAAGCTAACGAACTCGCCAGACTTTATATTCCTCTCGCTACGTACAAAAATATACTTAAGCTGGGCGCTATCAGCAAGACATGTCGCAGATGGGAGGATGCCACGACGTTTCATATATCAAGACATTTCTGGTCTATGCTGAATTAGAAGCGCTCAAATGATCTGATCTTGCTAAAGCGATCACATATCAGCTCAACTATCGGTGTCCTCACAGGACACTGTCCAATAGGCCTACACACCAAAAGGTAAGGTCCCTTGTCAAATGATTTCTGAAGGGATGAAAAGCCTAATCCCAAGCAAGACTACTTCATCTTGAAGACCTTCTTTTTGATAACCTTGGCAACCTGGCGAACATAGACGTCAGGTAAATCCTTCGCTTTATAAAAAGCTCCAGTTGGTTCTCATAGTTAGTCCTTACGTAGTTGATTTTGTGCTAGATCAAGAAGTATTATAATGGGCCTCTTCTGGTCTAAGTATGTTTGTATCTTCGTTTAGGCAGCCACTCTACCCTATGGTTGGACCATGTCGTTAAGTGCGAAATTGTGCGAGAATGCCTCGAGCTCAAGGAATTGGGCAGAAATAAAGTAACTTTCTATTGGATACCGGGCTATGTCGCAATATAAGGTAATGAAGCAGCAGACTCGCTACCAAGGCAAGGGACAGCAGAGCCATCCGGGTGTGAGGCAAGGAAAGAAATTACTACGAAACTATAACCGAAAAAGGTTCAAAGCTTGTATCAACCTAAATAAGAATAACCTACGCATTCTAGCAGGTTCCTTAACAGGGCACTTTAGGCTCAGAGAATACCTTATGAAACTAGGTCGAATAGAAGAAGGATTCTGCAGATTCTGCAACGAGTCCAGTGAAACTCTGGAGCATATTCTTGTGGGGCACCAACCCAGAAGATTGAAATATCTGGGCAAGTAACACGGAGATACATTAACCATTTTATTTTTATTTTTTTTTTAAGGAATCCCAAATACCACAGCACTCTGACTCTACGGTCTATTGTACTACTAGGCAGGAACCTTGCTTTGGTGCAGTGGTTGGAAAAACTTCAATGCAATACGTTTTTCCTTATACTCGGATGGCTGATGATTGCTGTTCCCCGCTGGGGCTTGAACTTGGGCACATCGGTTAACGAGCAAACACCCACTGCATCATTTTCACCCTCACACCAACCATAGACCCGCTTCTGATTTTCAAAATTCTCGGAGAAGCTGAACTGGAGAAGCTGCTGTAATGGTCGCCAAAAACAAGTAAGAGTGCAAAGCAAGTGCATTGTAATGCTAGGGAACTCTAATGAGGGGACCAACCTCTGCAAGACGAACCAGCGAAAACTTGGCTCAAATTCAGGTGTAAGAATGTGAAATTAGGATTTGAATAAAGTTGTAGAGCCAATAAAATAGTTGGTCAAGCCTACTTAAGATAGTCTTAATTGCTTTGGAATGCTAATAAAAGCTAAGCCCTTTGCTGATCGTCTTAGCTAAATTCATTAGAATAATACTGTAACAGAATAATATGTAATTAATTTCTAGGCGAACATACAGTACATATGTACATATTTCAAGGAATCTTATGCTTCGTAAATAAAAAAATATATTTCAAAATATTTACACGTTCCTTGGCAATTTACTAAGAGGCTCAACTCACCCTAATAACTTCTGGGCAAGCATAATGTGGTGAACCGCATGATGTCTCCAACATTGATCCAGCTGGTTGCAGAGAAGCCATTCCAAAGTCAGCAATCTTGATATTATTCTTCTCATCCAGCAGCAAATTCTCGGGCTTCAGATCCCTGTGACTAAATTTCCATACAAAATCAATTTCAAATACATGTCACACGCATAAATAAAATCCAGTCTCACCAAATCGAATGTGAATGACAAAAATCCAGAGCCGAGATAATCTGTCTAAAGAACTTCCTCGCCTCCTTCGGCGTGAGACGACCCTTCTTCACCAGATAATCGAACAATTCCCCACCGGATACATGCTCCAATATTAAGTACAGATACTTTTTGTTCTCATACACATCACTCAACCCCAAAACATGCGGATGATCTATCAGTTTCATAATAGCTATCTCACGTTCAACCTGCGCGACGAAGGGTTGAAGGTAAAATTATAATAAATTAAGTTCATTCAAGAGGATCGATAATTGAAGAAAAACAATTCCAAGACAAAAGGGATTACAAATCTAAATATAGAACAAGCATTGCGTGATTAAAGTAAACTTTGACAAAAACCCACTAAAGGAGGTTAGGAGTAGACTATGAGGCGACTCACTTACCTTCATCAGCACCGATTCGCTTAACTTCTCCCGGTTGATTATCTTTATGGCAACTTTTTTACCCAGCACACAGTGTACACCCAATTTAACCAAACCTGCAAATAGAATACAGATACCCAAACGTATTTTACATTTTGAATGGAAATTTCAGTTCAATGTGTGTGTCTACCAGTTTGACCCTTGCCAAGGGTTTTCTCCAACCGGTACGGTCCGACAAATTGATGATTCTCCGGCGCTGAATTGTTTTCCTTTTGCATTTTGAATTTGTAATTTTTCCAACCGACTTATAACCACCACCAAAAAGCAACACCAATTTTAACAACAACAATAACAGCAACAACCTTTCCATACAACAGGGTTGTGCAATCTAACCTAATTTTTTTTTTTTTTTTTGGTTATGAGTAAATTTTTGTTTAGTCTCTATGCAATATCACCAAGCGGTCTAAGTCATTAATGTGTAGCGAGCTTTTAGTATTATTAAAGTCCTTTACTGTCCTTTTTTTCGATTATTAGCGTAATATCAATTAACTTGAGTATTTTATGTCCTTTTTATCTGCAAAGAGAGAGAGAGAGAGAGAGAGAAAGGAGATAAGTCAGAAAGCATTCATAGTACTCGAAATGCAATCCTCGGAGGGTATTTAAATTCTCAATGAATGCAAGAAAAACTATTATTATGATCCGGATCCCATAACTGGCCATGAAGGAATTACCATACACCCATGAAGCCACTACCAGGGGTAGTGCAATGGCATTTTTCTTATGCACAAAGGGAAATAAATCACGAGCACCCCCATACGTTGTGGTGTATGGTGTGTGCCTTTAGGGGATGAAGACGTTTGAAAAACTACATAAGAAGGGTAACTACTGGTGGAGAATTCAATGTTGTCTAGTCGTGGTGTACAGTAGCGGGTGTTGTAAGTGTAACAAATGGTTTTTCATTCGGTAAGAATGAAGATGAGTGTACTATATACAGTAATGGCGCCCAAAATTCTTAAGCTCTAATTCAGTTCAGAGCTTCAAACTACTCTTAATACACATTTGAAGCAGGTACTGTCAAGCAACTCAGGAATGGGGTTGAATTCAGGAAGTAGAAGCCATATAAAGGCATTTGGAATATTTATTTATTGAATATTTTCTAACCAGGCAGTGAGATCCTTAGTAATTATATTAATTAATACAAAGCTAGTGACTGCTGTGTAATTGATAGTGTGTTAACTCTTCTGACAAATAAAAGCATCAAATTTCTAAGACTATTCAGAATTTTCTTGTTATCGTTCAACTTACAGGATCAGGCTTATCATGGCTTATCGTGTTGATCAAGACTGTTTTCTTCCCGGATCTTCCTACCTCAGACCAAATTGCTTCTGTTCTCCTGAAGCTTCTGTAAAGTAGCCATCACTATCACTATTTTGACGACAGTTCCTCAGTAGGTCATATAATGCAATGAAACCCACTAATCCAGAAAAAATAAACACTAACTGCTAGTCACCGAACAGTATATAAATAATCACAGCAATTGGGAAAAGGGTCAACCGATTAAAGCAAGGTACACCAGTGACAACAATAAAAAGAAAAAGCTGGAGGGTGATGATTAAGGTTTTTCCCTCCATGGAAGCATGGGATTAAGTAAACCAATGTGTTCGGGAAATCCTACAAAAGGCATTGAAAAGGGAAATCTATTGTATCGTTTATAGAGGCAGCAGTATGGTATTGCTTTCGAACATTTTAGACAGCATTGCCAAGAGATTTAATGTAAGGTTTGAGGTATGGATAGACAATTTCAGTTGTTCTTGTATTTTTTTATTTTTCTTTTCATTTAACAATGGTTAGGCCCTTAGAACCTAGCTGCAAATGCTCTCGACGTATCCCTTAATTACCAGTAGCCCTACTAATTTAGAAGCTCAATCTAAAACCACAGGCGCCATTACTATAAATGTTGCCACAAAAAGCCTGTAAAGATACTGTCTGAAAAAAAGTTATACGGGTTCTTCTTTGATTTAAAGGCAGCTTTCAATTCTATCGATCGGAATGCTCTTATTTTGAAGTTGAGTAACTTGGGAGTGTCAACCAAAATGCTAAAAGTGATACATTGTCTTTTTGGGGAGAACAAAACGGTAGCGTGGGATGGTATCAAGATGTCAGATTAGTCAGGAGCAAAGCGAGGTTGTCTTCTCAGTTCTCTAGTGTTTTCAATTTTCTTAGATAATCTGACAACGTTCTCGCCAGGAGAATCGTCTTTAATGGACTCAACATCAAATTCCTTATGTATGCCGATGACATCGTAATTAATAAGTTGAAGCAATATTGTGGTCCTTAGAATCTGAAAGTAAACGCCAGCAAATCCAAAATGATGGTATTCCGAAACGGGTCTGGGCGCTACGCAAGAGATGAAACATGGATTTGGAAGAACGAGGAGCTTGAAAAACTTAAGGAGTAGTACAAATACATTGGAGTCATCATCACACCGTGACTGTCACTTAATAAACACCTCGAGGAATAACTGAAGGAAGCAAAGAAAGAAGAGGCTTCCTTGACAAAGGCATTGCGTCCAGGGCAAAGTATAGACTTTTTGCAGCAGTTATGAGCTCCATCATGTGCTATGTGGCTCAAGTTTGGTCAGTCTTCCAATACAAGGAATTGAAGAAATTGTTGAGTTATTTCATTTGAAAAATATTTCAACCATCAGTAAACACGCCAACCTACATGATCCACTTGGAAACTGGATTACCACAGCTTTACATGTTTACACAGCAGATGTACTTCAGCTGTATGAAAAGAGCAATGAACTTACCGAACCATCGACTTTCAAAAATGGTGGCTATGCATATATTTTTAATCGAAATCTGCAGATTTTCTGAAAGCAAAAACGAGCAGAATGTCCCAGTAATGGGAAAGAATACCACAGACAGGAAGAACGCTCTGCAAACGCTGTTAATAAAGGTCAACGGATCCATTCTCGAAAGTTCATAGAAGAAGCTCATAAGAGTAAGGCTTCTCCAATATGATCTCGGATAATGAAATTACTTTGCGGATCTTAATACGATTACTATTTTCAAAGTTAGAGGATAACTCTTAAGGCTTCGCCAAACAGAACGCGATCCAGCGACGCGGGCAGATCTGTGATGTCAAACATAAAGCGGGCAGTTTTCAGCCATCCATTTATTAGTCATTTTCTCCAGAACACATCGGTAGCTGTACAGCAAAAATGAGTAGTAGTTCTGAGGAAGATGAAATGCTTCTTCTTATTACTCTTGCATCAAAGAAGAGAAGAAACTGGGTCCATGAAATAAATAAAAAGAGAAAGGATTATGGTGAATTTCATCGTCTTTGTAAGGAGCTCAATTTATTTGAAGACCGTTTCTTCAATTATTTTCGTATGTCTCGAGAGCAGTTTGAGATGATACACAAACTCATCGTACCGAAGATCTTTGTAATCGGTATGTCGTGTATCATAAAGAAGCTCATTTAGGCGCACCAAATCTATTAATTTCTCCACCTCATCTGTCATTATTTCTGCTTTCACGCCGCGATCTTTGTGAAAATTTACAACCAGATATCGGCACGCCGCGATCTCGACTGGATCGCGTCGCTGGGTCGCATTCTGTTTGAACAAAATGATTTAATTCTACGCAGTGCAGCGATCGCGGTGATCAGAATAACTGGATCGCGTTGCTGGATCGCGTTCTGTTTGGCGAAGCCTTTACATCTCAACTATGTGCCTCACAGAGTTTACAGTACGGAATGGACTCTATGCAATCAAAGAACAAGAGAGTACATTATCCACTTCTTCGGAGTATGACCCATATTAAATGAATCAGCATTAGGCGAACCCCACAGGCGGATCAGTAGAAATACGGTGAAGTGGGAGGGTTATGATTCCTTGTTTTCGGATCATAACCTCGCCGAAATAGGATGAAGAAGATGATGCCGCATATTGAATGAAATAAGAAGAGTCCACTGGAGAGAACATTTTCTATCTGTTAATGAAATCGTATCCATATTTGATGGACATCAGGATTGGATGGTACTAATAAGCTATATCAAGACTGCGCTAAAATGTCGTCTACAAATTATTTACGAAACTTTCTGAAATGAAATTGTTTTGCAAACAAAAACCTTTTAAACCAGAGAACAGTTTAATAAATCGAGAAATTGTGTATTCATGTTAACTATTAATTATTTTCTTACTTTAATTCAGAGTTGGCAATTTGGAAAGGCAATTTCTTCAAAGCAAAAGCAGTTCAAGAGTAAGTTTGTAGTCTTAGTCCATCTACAGTAGTCTCCAAAACGGACCTTAGACTGCATTTTGGAAGCATCCCAATATAAATCTCTATTTAGTTTCTTTTCCTAGAAGCGAAAAGTGAAAATACTGATTAACTAGTTTTGGACTAGACTCATATTTAACTGTGTAACAACGAGAGAACTATAATCAATCTATAGTAAAGCCAGATCCAACATATTCTTTCATAAAGTAGGAGTGTATCCACTGAGCACATGTTGAGCTACCATATGGAGGAAGAATCAAATCATACAAGAAGATGCTAAGGTGTGAAAGTTCGTGGGATAGGAATAAGTTTGATAAAGAAATATGTCCTTTAAGATATTGAATAGAATACCTCTCAATCTCATAAAAAGGAATGTACATCATCTCCCTAATGGCGTCCCAATGAACTGCAACTTCTTCGTTAGCCTACTAATCTAACAATACCTAGTAGGAACAGAATTCCCTATTCTTCTCGTAAGCTGGCACTAATTATTTCCCTAAAGGATTTAAACTCAATGAAGATATCAGCCACCCAGACTTGCACTAGGCGGATGTGAGAAATGACGTTAGGTTGAGTTATGTTAGAGAGGGTAATACACAAATCAAATCACGTCCCTCAAAGCAGTTATTTTCCTTGCAATAGCTAGTACGAGTACACGGAGAATTATTCCTTGCGCCTTGCAATTAAATTGCAGACAACATCTACACGCCTACACAACTCCTCCAACTACCTACTACATTAGAGGTAAATGAACTCCTTTGAACTTTATTGCACATAGAAATGAGCAACAAACACATTACAGCGCCTCATCCCCTTTGAATAGTTAGTAGTCCTTTACTTAAGATATGGGTTGACATTTGAAATCTCTTCTTTGTCAATCGTCTCACTTCAAAGGGAAGTAGGTACATCCTAGAGGCCCACCTATTCGAATACAAAACATACATATTACTATAACAGCTTAGACTTCTTATATGCTCTCTTCTTAACTCGTCTGGGTTTTCAATTATGGGATGTTCCACAATCGTAGGCTTATGGTTTCGCGATTTCCTGCCATTACTGTACGCTTATCCTCAGACTCTCCCCACCAAAAAAAGTTTCCTCAAGAAAAACGAATAAAATCCAGATGTTACCCGAAATTATTACCGGAAAAAACGGGAACTGCATTTAAATCACAATCCCACTCCACTCTCTAGGTATCCATAAAAAGTCGTGCGGGGGAGGTGAAGAAAAGAAGGAAAATCAATCACACCCAAACCTGTCTAAACACCAAGATCACGTTTCGTCCTTACACGGCGGCGGCTAATTTTCTCCCATCCCCACTGGAAACCAGAGTGCACCCCTCAAAATCCTTTTACGTAAGATGCTCTAAGCACTTCCTCTCGGAAAAGTGCATTTAACCATGAAAAAATCCAAAACGGTCCACACAACATTTTTTTATTGCATGACACAGGGGGTACACCGTTAAGTTCGATCTCGCCGAAACCGCACTGTACGACCACAATTTGATTTGAGACTCCCAACACAGAAAAATTGGAAAATAAAAAACTTTTTACACTTTCTAGTGGAATTTATCGGATTTTATCGGTCCAAAAAAAAAAAGTCCCCTCTCTCTTTCTATCCAACTGGGCCATATATCCGCCATATTTTTGTGAAAATCGATATACCTCCTATTAGTTGGGCGAATTTTCTTTCGTGTGTTCCCTGCACCGATTGTGTGTTGTTTGACCGAAACTCACACGACGACAAGGACTCCTGGCCACTTCTACTTTTTCTAATTAACATTGTTTAATCTTTGCAGGCTTGGTAAACATTTTTATTTATTTTTTTGGCTTTTTTCTAACTACTGGCACTGCTCAGAGCCTTGAAGCCTTAGAGCACATTAACACTTAACTTCAAACTTCACAACACTATTATTTATTTTTTTCTGTTCTCGGAATGTGCATGAGAATTGGTTGGTGTTTGTACAGAAAGAGAGCAGCAAGGACTATTCAACTATAGCAGGAGTGTAACTGCTGCTCGCTATGCCTTCTACTGTCTTCTTGGGTCTCTGTGTGTTGAATATAAAACAATGTTCCACTGTGTGTACATGTGGGGATAGATGTTTGTAGGTTTTTCCCTTTTAACTACATTTGTGTTCTTAAAATGCTTGAACTTGCTCTCGCTCTTCAACCGACACAAGAAATGAAAAAAAATAAAAAAATAGAAATGTGCACGCAATTCAAATTCAACCCTTAAACCAGGAAGAAGAAGACGGACATGGAATAAAGAAAGGAAAGGAATTGAATTGAAAAGTGATTTTGACAGGTCTTTGGGAATTTAGTGCACATGTGCAGTGCGAATTCACCCCTAATTTGTGTGAAGGGTGGATGAGTGGATGAGCGGGGTTTTATAATTACAACACAATCACGGGGTTGAGTACTAGTAGTTATGATTTAGGTGAAAATGTTGTACAGAATAAGGCGCTAAAATTCAAATGCAAACGGAAATCGCTCATTTCAGTGTGGTGAGTTGATATGCTTCGTTCTTCCTGCCTAAGTGTATGCAATCGAATTTTATTTGTTGCTCAGTTACTTAAACTTGCTGTGCTCAGTGGAATGGATTTTAGGTTTGAAGCTCTGCTACAGTAAAGAGTAGAAATAAGAATCCACCTCGATTTTGTGGTGAGTTTAAGCATGACATGCGAATTTGAACACTGAAGTACCTACTCAGGATTACTGAAGCAATTTTGCAGAAATTTTGGGCTTCAAAGTAACGCATGCGCATTTCGTTTATTCTTAATGGTGCGCAATGGATCCCCACAGGTGGATCAGTAGAAATGCGGTGAAGTGGGAGGTTATGATCCCATGTTTTCGGATCATAACCTCGCCGAAATAGGAAGAAGAAGAAGAAAGAGAATGGATGGGTGTGGGGATATAGCTAATTATACCAATTTGAAATCGACATCCAGCAAGAAGTTTTAATCTTCAAGGTGATGACTGAATTACTTACTTACTTACTTACTTAGTGGCGCTATAGTTCGGATGAACCTGGTCCTCAACCAACAAGCCTCTCCATTTAGCCTTATACGACTATTTAGCTAATTGTCTTCGTGCCGCAAGGTTTGGTCATTTCATTGCCATTTCCTTAATCAAATGGTGATGTCAATAGGTTATTGACCTGTTCTCAAGTAGAGGTGTTCATCCGAGATTTAATTAAGCCAGAAAATTATAAGGATGATGCGTAGACGTCGATTTATGAAAGTCTGCAGCTTACAAATGACTATGACCCTAACTGCAAGCACAACATACATTAATCCATATAGTAGTACTGACGACTCGATATTGGAGCGGAACAGTCATAGCTTGATCTTGGTGCTATAAACATTACTCTTCCAGATTTCCAATAGCATGCCGAACGCAGCTTTGACTTTCCCGGTTCTGCTGTCTACATCAAGCTCGGTACGACCGGCAGCCGAGACTACACTTCCCAAATATAGAAAATTATTAAATTTCTCAACCCACTGTCCAGCAGTTGGAAATTGCAACGTGGAAGTTGTAAGGCTAAGTGCTTTGCCTTGGCTGTGTTAATCCTTAGCCCTGTTGTCTTTGCTTTGCTGACTCTCGACCATTGGAGGCAGATCCATAATTCAATGCGATAGCAAGCAAATTTCGTTGGCGTAGTCCAGATAGTTAACGTAAGATGCTATTGTAAACTTTATTCCGCCGTCCCGATCAGAAATGTAAAAATTTATAAATTATGGTATCTCTCTGCCGCATGTAACCAATTTGTTCATAACATCCAAACTGAAATTCCGGCCATTGACCCACTTATTCTTCAAAAAGCCATCGATAATTTTGACCTTCGAATGGTCGCTTGCAACAGAAGCCGTGGTGGTTACATGAACGATATTATATTTTGTAATTGCCATGGACCGAGCTTAATTAATCAATAAAGTTCTATATTTATTTCGCAATAAATACGTGTTTAATTTAATGATAACTTCCACACTTATTGTTGGCTCACCCTTTATTGTATGACTGAATAAGTAAATAAGTCCATGTCCAGAGCACGTTATTTAAAGTAAATAATTGATGATATTAATAAAAATTAGCAATTGCTCGAATGGGTATGAATAGTTGCTTAGCATTTGACATCAAACGGTATGTCAAGAACTATTTATTTCGTACACGTGCATCAGGTAAAAAGCAAATAAAACGAAATGGAATCACCCTACCACCCTGATGTGGAATACTTGGATGGTAATTATTCTCACTTTTTGTGGTTTTATGGACATCTTTTGTTATGTGTGTTAGCTCAATCATATGGCAACGATATGGCAGCAGCATCTACATCGCCAACTACATCGACATCAGCACGCTAGCGTGTGTTTCTAAATTTTCAGGCCAAAATTGGTCTGACAAATAATCCAAATTTAGACGTGTGAAACGATACGCCATAGGTGATTTTAGTTTACACATACTAGTCTTGTTCACGAACGTTGTTTATATTTGCAACTACAATCGGCAAAAGTGGTATAATATGCAAAACCATTACAAATTAAGTTTAATTGTTTATTTTTACATACATACATACATTTTTTTTTTTTCTTAAAGAAAATTCAATTCAAAATTATGTGTCAGAAGTACGTAGCAAACGCTTCTAGTCAGCCGAATAGTAGACTTGGGTTTTCCTAGCAAATGCTTCTTTTTCTTTTTTAAGGAAACCCAAATACCGAGCACTCTCCGCTCTATTGTACTAGCAGGCAGGAATCTTCTTCGGTGCCGTGGTTGGAAAAACTGAGATGTTATTTGTTTTTCTTTTTATACTCGGGTGTCATTCCGCATTCTTCGTTGCATGTTAGGTTGTTTGAGCCATCAAAATAAAATGTTGTTTGTCCAGATTTGAGTGTTTTTCCTCGGATTTGTATTTCAGCGTAGCGGTTTTGTGTTTCGACAAATTTTTTCAACTTAATTAGTTGCCTTCTCCGAAGACGCGCAGCTGCTGGGTAGTCTCTGTGCAAAGAGATACCAACTTCTCTCAATTTGCCAGCTGCTCCGAGTATACGCCCCACATCGTCTCTATCACGCACTTCAAGAACAACATTTTTCACATTTGTGTTCCTTGATCGCAAGGTCCTAACTGAAGTTATTGCTACAGGATCTTGCTCCCTTAACAATCACAGGCATACAGACTTAGCTTTTCAGCAGCGGATTCATTCTTTTGCGCTGGCAGGTCTATGGAGATTTTTTTTCGTTTGCTTTCTCCGATAGCTATTCAACTTGACGCTCGAGCATAACGCAGCGCGACACCGTTTCCTTTAGTTGATTTCGGAGAGCTTTATTGTTTTGCCCTAGAGTGTGAATCTCTGAGCTGATCCGTTCCAAATCTAATTTTGTTGGCATGTCCCTGAGCTTCTCATCCAGCAGTGACGCCATGGATTCTACTATCAACGATTTCAAGTCGTTGATCGACATTTTACCGACAGACATGTTTTCATCATCTTTGTTGATCTTTGGTGGGAGGGTATTCGGGGGAGGTATCCGCTAGGACTCCCTTGGCTACAAGTACCAGTTTCGCGTCATGTAATTTTTTGAAGTTGTTGTGGGTGTCCGTTTCAGGGGTATATTTTTTGCAATTTATACAAAATATCGACTCACCTTCGACTTATTCGTATACAATACGGGCTGATGATTGCCGTTCCCCACTGGGGCTTGAATTTGCACACATCGGTTAACGAGCAAATGCAATATCCACTGCATCATTGCCACCCACACGAAATGCTTAGATTTATATCCCTTACTCGTATTCAAACCAATTTGAGCAAACGCCTTATTCGAACATAGCAATTGCTAAAGTTAGCTTCTTATCATACAAAAGCAAGCAAATGCTTAAAATGGATACTTTTTCTAGCAATTGCTTCACACTTTAGCAAAGTGAGTTTTTATTGATACCACCCAATATTTATGCTTTTTCTTTATTCAATAATTTCTTTTACCGATTTACTTTCAATTTATTGATAACAGTTTGAGATTTACTGTTACAATGCATGACATAATCAAATGTCAAACACACGTTCTTCCAAATGGCGCTCCCACGTCACTCTCCGCTGAGAGAATTCGCAAAACACCCTTAAGCGCTCTCACGACAAACAAATCCAAAAACCAAAACAAACTCATCGCTTCGAAGTTCAAAAATAAATTTTCTGCTTTCATCTGAAAATTGTTTCGAATATAGAATAGTCTAACATCAAAGACACAAGACACTCAACATCTTGGATACACGACACGGCAGTCACGTTCTGTTGTTAGACGTGTGTTGAGTGTTTTGTCAGTCGGCAGTTTGTTTTTCTTTAAATATTTTTCGCCAACATTTCCCCATTTGATAGTGCATTCAAAATGCAAGTTTCTTATATGAAAATCGCTATATACGCGCTGACATTCCTCACCTACGCGTATTCTGGTTACGGTTCGAGCACAATTGCCTCACTCCGTGACGCTATAATCGCGGCAGAGGCGATTTTCGGTGACGTGTTTCACAATCTGATTACTGTTGCCCGGAAGTTCAAGGTGGTGCATGAGGTGTTCGATGCGGCTGTAGATGAAAACTGCATATTCGCCTGTCCTGGTGGTAATTATCTAACAAAAAACAAATGCATTTCGGTTTATTTACATTTCACATGATGGGTGTTATTTTATCACGATGACATGAATGACATTTGGTTCAAGTGACAGTTGAAATGGTTACACTTTCGGTCGTAGTAATGGGTACACTATGGGAAAATATCATTAAAATAATATTCAGTACACGAATTTAGTAATAAAGAAGTGAGGCGGTTAAAGTCACCACTATCGTGTAAGTCATATTAAGCTCATGACGATAAATTGAGACTTGAACCGTCGTAACTCACAACATAACCGCTGTTTATTTTATTTATTAAAAACTTGTGCTGCCATCTGTAGGCGGAGTAGTGAAATTATAACTTACTTCACATTTTCATGCAACATTTTGGCATGTGTAGCATCAGTTCTGGACCTACACCACAATTTTGACAAGTGACTTACACCACTATGACTTTAACCGCCTCAAAACTTTTTTTCATGCGGGTATGTAATTGTACATTAAAACTTTTTTTTTTTAAATGACAGCCTGTATTCGAATTATGAATGGGCTATAAAAAGAATTTGGAATCATTTATTTAGGGGTTGCTTGTCATTTTTCAGGTGGAAATTAGTGATTTGGTCCAATTAATATGCACCACGTCACCAAAATTGAAATGATGAGCTTTGTATTTTTAGCTCGTACGAAATTTTTTTTATTTTTGGTATCAGCTTAATTGTTTTTATGAGTACTAAGTATTCATTTATTGAAATTTTCAATAGAAATACAATTTTTTACTAAATTAATTTTTTAAGCCATGGCGTTGCCGTCAGCTCGGTTGGCAACATTTAATTTAAATATTAAAATCTATACAAAGAAAAATGAAATGCTGTTCGTTGGTTATCGCATCACTTGAGAACGGCTAGACCGATTTGATTCATTTTACTTTCAAAATTTTCGTAATAGTCCGAATAAAATTTGAAAGAAAAATTGGAAAAGTTGCCCGAAAAATTGGAAAATTCGGAAAGAACTGAAAATGCCTTCTTTCCATGTGATTTTTGTATGAATTCGCGACCATAACTCACGATACGAGCGATGGCTTTGCGTAGTTCTTTGTATGTTTACGATAAAATTAAAAATCCAGAAAAATGCCAATAGATGGCGCTTCGTTTGCAAATGTCGTTTGATAGTAGATCGATTTGCATGGTCTTTCTTTTACGATCTACGAACGCACGTATTTGATTCGGATAATACATTTCGCATTTGTCCATTTTTAGTTCAACTGTGATTCTGTTGGAAGTTCATCGCAATCGTTTCATAAAGTGAATTAAGTTTCGTAGATTTATCTCAAACGATGAGTTTTCAACTGCCAAATGGTTATACGAACGTTTCAATGTTGAATCGGAAACAAAATATGCGTACGACACTCTCATGAAAGTTGTGAACGATGGAACTGGAGGGATTTTCCTCTTGGGCGGTCCCGATGGAACTGGGAAAATGATTTTGGCATGGATTCGCTTGCAAAATGAAATTGCGCTTGCACTTCTTTATCAGAAATTGCAGCTACGTCCTTGATAGGCGATCGAGCAGCTCATTCAGCACTCGAGTTGCGGTTGAATATGTAAATCAATGAAACTAAAACGTGCAACCTTTCGAAGAACTGTATGATGACCAAAGTTTTGTAGAAATGAAAATTTATCGTTTGTGATGAATGCACGATGGCACATAAAAAGTCTTTGGAAGCATTAGATTGAACGATGCAAGATCTATAAAACAATCAAAACCAGTTTGGTGGTGCAATAATTCTGTTGGCAGGGGATTTCGCCAAACATTGCCAGTGATTCCACGGTCAACGACAGTCGATGAACTTAATGCATAAAGAAGTATTTTCAAAACAATTGCTGGACATTGGTAATGGCAAAATTCCCGTTCACATTTTCACTGGCTGCATTACATTCCCCGTCGATTTTTTCTCATTTTTACTTTGCTTACACATTTCTAATAGCTGTTCACAAATTCACAAGACTATCACAAACAAATTTTCGTGAAATTTGGACAGGACAACGTCTGTCGGGTCAGCTTGTATTATAATAAAAAACAAAACTCACAATCGAAATTAATGACCATATTCAGTTATTAATAATATTCCATATCTATATGCCATCTTTACGAAATTATAGAGTCGTTTCCAGTTCGATTCGTTCAAGATTGCGATTGCTTCCTCCATTGTTAACGTTTTCTTTCCGAAAAATGTGAGCCTTAGCATATTGAAGATTAGACAGACGCTAATAAAGTCAAAGCAACAGTCTTCTTTAGCTTAATGGATGCAAAAGGTACAGAATTGGTCAAAACTTCCATTGTATGGGCTTCCGTTAAAGCTGAGAATCTCAAATCGTATTCTGAAAATAAGTGAGATTTCCTTGAAACTGTAAGAATCTCGAAAATAGCTTTCTTTTTTTCACCAAATTTAACTCTATTTGTGAGTACAGTATTCTGCTCTCAGATTGGCGATGCTTCTCAATCAGCAAATTCCTTTCAGAGTCCTCATGCTTCTAGAAAATAAATAAATATTTGGCGCAACAGTTCGTCAAGTGCCAGGGCCTAGCTTCTCGCAATCAATCACGTTGTGTGCGTTATATTTTTAACACGAATGAAAGGGTCCTACAGTTTAGTGCCGTATCCGAAGGGCAATTTGTTTTGAGAAACTTTCTCGTGACAACAATACTCTCGGATGTCCGTCAGACGTTCGCAAGAGGCGGGACCGTAAAAAAACATGTTCCTGTTTTCTGGGATTCGAACTTGGAACCTCATGCACAGTGGTCTGACACACTAACCACTTGCGCCCCGGCGTAACTCTCGGATGTTTGTCACACGTTCGCAAGAGGTGGGACCGTAAAAAAAATTGTTGCTGTTTTCTGGGACTCGAACTTGGAACCTTACGCGCAGTGGTCCGACACACTAACCACTTGCGCCACGGCGTCCTCATGCTTCTGTATTATTAAATATATTTGCTCCTTAACCGAATTCAAGTTTTTCGAGTCCTTGTTGAAGCCTTCTCCGTATGCATTATATAGATCTAGCCACTTCGCCAACCACCAGTCCTTGTTTCTTGTTTCGTAAAAGGGCATTTTTTTTTAGTAAGACGTGTATCCTGATATACAAACTCTTTAGGGATATAATTGGCTTGCGACTTGAGTGTGGTGGTATAAAGTTTTGCCAAGCTCGTTTCCAGGTACTGGTATATCGCGTAATTTGGCATATTCATGGGTAAGTTAAATACCTTCTTCAGGAAGTTCCTGCGGATCTTTTCAATTTCTTTAAAGTAATCGGTCCCTCAAACCTGTGCAGTATGGCAAAGCGTTAATTTCACTATTACGTCGAAAATTGACAGGCTTTGACAGGAAGCGGCTTTCTGTGAAAGATGTTTCTTGAAATCTAGCGTTGAATTGAGTTCTACTCCTAAATATTTGTGCTTATCTGTCACCTCCAGATGATTTCTATTAAAGAACCACTGATGTCTCGCATTACTCCGAATGCTTCGTGAAAAAAAGCTATTATTTTGGATATATGTGGCGCTCAACGGGGTGGACCTGTGCCTCAACCAACCCGTTGCGAGCCAGCTGCCTCTAGTTGCGTACGGCAACTTGGTTGATATCGTCTGCTGCAAGTTCTCTACTTCGCCGTTCATCCGGGATGGATGTCATGCAGGTTGTGTTTTCTGACCACGCTACTAAAGACGTCCTCTTTTCCTAGCTTTGCGTTAAAGTCACCCAAGACAATTTCGACGTTCATACGTCTTGTCCAAGAGATGGCAGAAGTCATCTTTAGTCGCGTTATCCATCTTCTCTTGAGAGGCGTGAGGGCATATTAGGATAATGTTGGCAATACGGATTGTCATGATTTGCTCGTTCGTATGCCAGAAACTCAAGACTACTTGCCTAAGTCTACCTGCCATAACTCGAATAGACGCTGCCCTTGTTGTCAGTAGCAATCGCCGTAGTAGATGTGGCAGTTTTGCATTCTCCTTCTTGGATGGCGGTAATGTCTGCTTTGCAGCAGTATAAAGCGTCCGCAAGTTGTTCGGCTGAATGTGGTTGGTAGAGGCACCTAGCATTCGACGTACTGACGCGAATATCCTTGTTCTTTTTACATCTGCACGGGTCGTCAACAGTCATAATAAATATCCGAGGCTGTTGGTTGCTTCGTAACCACAGTTTTTTTTTGCATGGTAGGGAAGTTAACCGGACGGGACAACCCCAAACCTGGAGGGCCAGTTCCTTATGTTATACCCCTAGGACGCCGGCCCGGGTACACCGCTGCCAGTAATCCACTACGCGAGTATGAGCGCTGCTGTTGACCCAATAAGGGCTCCTCCGTCACCATCTCTGTTCCAAGGTCATGACTAACCTTGAAAATTCCTTACCGACTTGTGATCCGAAAATGTAGAAGCAACTCGCGCAAGGTGTGCAGTAAGTTCAACCTAACTGGAACTGTTGACTCCATCTAGGGAATTTGTCCGCTGCCATCTGTAACAAGAAAAAGTATTCTAGTGAGAAAGCACTCTTCCCCCTCTCTCATCTGCTGGCCCGACGACGACGACTTCCAAAGGTGTTGGTTACCTAATCTCCGACCAAGGTACTAGTCACCTAGCGATTACCAGCGTGGAGATGGAGAGTAGGAGTTGGTAGGGCTAGGTTAAGTGAGAACTTAATGTTTTCATGCATTCGCATGACTACTTTTTTAAAATATAAAACTGCAAAACTCCGCAGGCCGTGCACTATAAAGCTTAGCGTCCTTTCCAAACCCGTTAACTTTTCTTTGTTTAAACTTATCAAAGCTCTTCATGTTTCTCCAGTTTCACGAGTGCTATTGGTTCTGTCAGTAGTTTTTCTCAGCCTACCTGATATGTACGCACGACTTATTTCATGAAAAATGTTTAGCTCTTTGGATGGTGTAGCTACTACGTCGTTTACCACATTATCTCATTTTCCTCCACTTACGAGTAAATGTGGCCAAATATCATAATAAGATCACTGCCTTGGTCTCGCCTACTGAATTTAATTTGTGCGGGAGTGGGAGCCCCAAACAATCTTGTGGAGATACCTTAATAATATTATTTTAATGATTACCAATACCAATTGAGTACCTAGAGTTCAAGTGTATTTGGTTTGATGTCGCTAGTGACTGCAATTCTTGGTGGTAAATAATGGATATTTACATACAAATGCATCTGAAGATACTTATGTCAGACTATTTGAAATGATAATTCCTTGGGTGTGACACACTTGCAAATATATATCAAACGTTCACCTTTAATTTATAAAATATTTATCTTTTTACTTCCAGATGTAAGAGCTGTCCAGAACAAGATGTACACCCCCACCTCAGACGGCTGTGGTTCACTTGGTCTCTCGATCAGCACGGAATATCTACCAGCTGCTGAAATGGGTGCCTGTTGTAATGCCCACGACATCTGCTATGATACATGTAACAGTGACAAAGAACTCTGTGACCTAGACTTTAAACGATGTCTCTACAGACACTGTGAAACCTATGACAAAACAATTGCGAGCGATATCGTAATCAAGGGATGCAAAGCGGCAGCTAAAATGCTCTTCACTGGAACGCTCACTCTCGGTTGTAAGTCATTTCTCGATGCACAAAAGCGCACATGCTACTGCCCTCCACCTAAGGAAGAACGTAGTAAATATCAGAAATCGAGTCCACACAGCAATAATAATAATAAGAACTACAAGGACAAGAAGCAGAAGTATGGCTGGAAGGATCCAAATGATATGTAGTTCAAATTCAGACACATGTTGATAGAGTTTATTTTTTGTCTAGAAACATGTTTTTTCTATAGTAGTGCTGTGTTATAACGAATTTATTTGAAATAAAATTAGAAAAATCAATGTTTGCTATTATTAATATTTTAATTACCGTTTAGGGATGACTGGTGCAATACGGACACCTACATGCACAATGGAAGTGATCCCAGGTATTTTTCCGTTGAACTTTATTAAGAACGCGGTGGCATCGACTACACTTCGTCTGCACCGAGATGCCACAGAAACTAAAACTGGCGCGGTACTAAGTACCTATGGACATGGACAAATCCTGGATCTCGTGAGAAACGAGATTAGGCAGTTGCATATGCCCATAGATGGAATAGAGAGAATCCATCTTACCGAAAGGAATGGAACACTTGCAGAAAGGAAGATTAATCCATTAGTCCATTTTTACGTATAAATCCACGCTGGATGGCAGAGCGGGGTCAGGTATCCTTTCAGAAGAACTAGAACTAGCCTGTCATATTACTTTGGGGAAATGTACCTCAGTTTATCAAGCCGAAATGATTGCCTTATTGCATGGGTTGGATCACCTGGAAGAAGGTCAATCAAACAGTAATTAAACGCATGAAACAAACAGATATCAATACAATATTGGCATTGGAATGTATTCAGAAACTCAATGAGTGCTCAGTTCGAAATGAAATGACACTGCTCTGGGCGAGAGGGCACGTAGGGACTGACGGTAACGAAAATGCAGACCCTCTAGCAAAGCAAGGGTCAACCACTGAGTTCTCTGGTCCGAAACCATTTGCTGCAATTGGGAGGAAATGGTAGAGTACCTGATCATGAACTGGGCCGCATTGGAACACCAGAGAAGGTGATCAACCGTGGAAAGTTGCAGGCGAAAATTCCGGTTGGCATCACTCATAGAGAAGTTCAAAGCCGGGGCCTTACATGGCATATGCTGTGATGCCGGAATTTTTATACAATTTTAAATTTGTTGTACCATTACCACTTCCATCTTCCAAGCAGAGGTCTATGCTTTAGAGCTATGTGCCATAGAATGCACCAGAAGAGGCCTCCAAAGATCTCACATAAATAGATTAGATAGCCAGGCAGTCTACCTACAAACCAAATCAAAATTGAGTTAGATCGTTGGTAAAAACGCGAAAAGAGCTCATACTAGGACCCACAAGGTCTAAGACATGCGAAGAGATTTATTGATCTCTACAGTAAAAGATTGAAAGAAATTCCAGCAATGAACAAACATAAAGTTTTTAATAGACTTCCTTGCTGGTCATTGGTTTTTCAAATATCACCTTAAGAAAATTGGCATTAGTCAATCTGACACATGCAGACTATGTCGTCAGGACACTGAAACTGCTGAGCACATCATGTGTGAATGTCCCGCCATCGCTCGCAGCAGACAAAGATGTTTTCCAGACAATTTGTCTGAAATAGACAAATAGTTTTTCACAAAGGGTTTATCACCCCATCCGATATAATCCCTTCCTCAGCCCAAACCAACTTAAGCTTCCTTCAAGAACTTGATTTTAGCTAGGACACCATCGCAACATACTTTCCTTCAGGGGTTAGTACAAAGGATCACTTTGTAGGTCGAAGTACTTTATTTGGGGTCATAGAGAACCCTCCTATCATCCCACTCTCCACCTTAAAAAAAAAAAACATGGAGCGAAGAAACTGAAATGGTTGGTAGCGTCATGAGAATTGCAGATATCACCTGAAGAAGATGGGTCCTCGGGAGGATGATACCTGTGAACTATGCCTGGAGTTAACTTCCTCGGCGGCACACATATTGTGTCAATGTCCGGAACTAGCCAGCAGATGAAGAAAGATCTTGAGGCGCCTCTGGGTGGAAACCTAGAAGATGAACCAGATTTCTGTTAAACAGATGCCTGCGTTGACACGACGAATCAAAGCCAGAGACGAACTGTGGAGATATCCGAAGAGTCTCTTCGGCTAAGATGGATTGTGGTAGAGAAACGAAAAGGGACCCAACATCGTCTGATTCGAAAACCTCTCACATGTATCGTTTACAAAAATAAAAGAAGCTGGCATTGATATTCGTAATGAAAAATGTTCCCCTCAGTGGTTCCAAGGCTCCCTCGGCTTTAGAGATTTCAATCTTAGTTTGAATGAGGGTATTTCCCCTTGAACTCGTCATCGGCTTTGGGGGCGACGAAGTCGTGTAAAACAATACCGAAAAACAAGCGGAAAACAGAGTATTTAACCAACTCAATGTCGAACAAAAACAAAACCACCGACCAATAATTAACAAATTGATGATTTTCCATCAGCATAAATATTTAACGTGATGCTATTCGGTTTTTTTTATTTTTTTTTTTTTTTTTTTATTTTTGGATGGATGCACATATAAAAGTTTTGGGGGTTATTCTGATTAATTCATTGTTGGATTTTTCGTTCGCTGGAAATATGGCTAAAACGTCGCTGTTCTTCTTTTGTTGTATTGTGCTGTTTATCCACGCGACCATGGCGCAATATGGATACAATCCGAGTGGTTATGCAGGTTATCCCAACTATAACTATGGATATGGAAGCTATCCATCGTACGGATATCAACAGCAACAGTACCCGGGCTATGGATACTATCCAGGGTATGGATACTACCCAACTACTGGATACCAACAAGGACAAGGAGGATATCCCTACTACACACAGAATCAAGCGGGATATACCCCAAATTCGTACTATGGCAACGGTCTAAGTAAGTGAGAGATCCATTGAATTTTATACGAAAAGAAAAGCATAGTGGAATCGTTAACAGTGTTTTGGGCCTGTTTCTTTTAGATCAAGCATATGCGAGCAGCGCTGGGGGGACGGCGACAGCTCAAGCGACAAGTGGCGGAGGAGGATATTTTGGTTGAGGTGCGGATGTGACGTATTCTGTTGATATGAATACTCATAATTAAGCGGGAGTGGGGTTTAGGACACTTGTTAGCTTTAAGGTTGTACCTAGTTGTTGTAAATATATTGAATTTTTTATAGAATGTAAAAGTGTTTCATTTGGTACAAGTTACTACTATTCCGCTTCGAGGATCAAAAGAAATATGCTCCTTGGAGAATAAAGTGTATCAAAAGTGCAACTGATAGTTGCTTACAAACAGTTGCCCACAACATTCCTATTGGGTATGCAAAACCATATTTGTTATCAAAAAATAGTAGTGTTCTATATTACACTCGCCGCCGTACAAGGTCACCATTAGTATTTTAATTACTACGTACTTATTTTTAAACACTAAAGTTCGTAGATTATGATCGGCTAGTAAGTCCCCTAATGTGCATATCTGAAATAGTTTGAATTGAAATGATGCCCCCATAAGTTTAATGATAGAGGTCTTAACTATTTTTAGACTAAACTTGAATAAACATAAACTGATGCACGCTTTTTGCCAATTTAATGGTCTTGATGGTTTAAATTATTTATTTGATAGCCTTTGGGTATAGAGCAATTGACATTTTTAGAATAGAATTTCCTACTTTTCGCGATTTTGAAGTATTCAATTCCGGTTTCACAATCTGTTCTGCAAGATCTCATTATATTCACGATATGTTCTCCTAATCATGCTAAGTTACAGTCTCCACTACTCGTACAATAAGCAATTGAATCTTATCGAAAAGAATTGGAAGCTTTCATAGATGTATGTAGTTGTATGGTTTGTGGGGTGCATGTGCATTGCCACCTGTCGTCGATCTATTGTGCCCCCCAAAACTATGATCTGAACATTCCATAGAAAGGTGTGCTGCTGTTTCTGCGAGTCCCTGCAGTTATATTCTATTCCTAGTTTCCTATGGTGCTCCTTGAATTTACACCTGTTAGCAAGTCTGTCAATATGTGAAGTCGATTCCTGCTAAGTCTTAGGCAGGTTCTGCTTCTTTTCTGGTTGTAGCTTTCCAAAGTTTAGCTTTCACCTGCCTCAGTTGGGGAATATCATCCCAGTGCTTGGCCCATTTGCTTTCTTCTTCTTTTCTCAGTTCTTCCCGTATTTTGCGTGGTCCTATCCCGCAGAAAGATTTCAGTTCAAGGAATGGAGTGTCTGAGCCGCTTCTTGCTAGTACATAAGCTGGTCATTCCCCTCCACTCCTACTTGTCCTGGTACTCAGTTACTTTATTCGCCTCTCAGTCTACTAATCTCGGTGAGGCACTCCCATACCAGTCTGGATCTCATCTTGTGTGAGCTTAGTTCCTTGATCGCGACTTGGCTATCTGACAGTATTGCGAACTCCTGTTCGCGATATTTCTTGTCGATGTTCGAAGTTCTAATAAGATTTCAGAAAGATTCCTTAAGATTCATGAGCCTATCAATAAACCAAATAAAAGTTTTGCGAAATGTCTTTGTAACCATTTAGGGTAGAATGAGAGGAGGTAAGATCTAAATAAATAAATCGATGGCGCTTTGTTGTATCACGAATACTATTGGTTTCTTTACTGCACATTTTTCGATCGCTTCTATAATCGCGAGGATTGCAGTTAGATTCATTTATGTGATCTATCTGTTTGCCTATTTGATCTCAATATCATTGCACTAAGGACTCAGCCCCTATTTCTAGACTAAGTCGGGTACCCTTAAACGAGTTATTAGCTTTTGCACTTAGGTTCTTGAAGTATGGGGTTGATCATGGCGTTGAAGGAAGCGCTGTCCTACCTTAAATATAATGTACTATCTGTAGGCGATATTAGCATTTTCACTGACAGTTAAGAGGCTATCAAGTTCCTGGAATGGTGTTCCTTCACTTCAAAGGCCGCGTTAAATTTCCATTTGTCTCTTAAGGCGATAACAGGGCAGTTCAATATTCACCTTTGCTGGGTGCCAGGCCACAGAGACATTCCAGAAAACTGCAGGGCAGACGAGCTCGCTAAACAGAGTACAACTCTAAGGATTCTGTCTGATAAGCAAGCCCTAGGTATGCCCATCACTAAATGTAAGCATCTACTAAAGCTGAACGCTATTAGGAAGACCAACCACAGATGGGAGAATGGCTCAACGTGCCCTCACTGGTGTCCACACTGGACACTTTCTTATAGGCCAACATGCCAAAACCTTGGAAACCATCGTACAAAAGATAGAGCGCGAACGGGTCAGCTGATATTGCCACGTTCAAAGAAGAGCTCATTTGAACTTTGTTAAAAAGGCAATATCAATGCACGTTCCAAACACATTGCGATGTAGGAAAGGCAGGCCTATAAAGGCCTGGATCACACAAATGTGACGACATCGGCATTTCATTGGCCTCGGTAACCGAGTGATGCAAAATCGGCAGGTCTGCCGATATTTTCTGAGGTCAAACCCCACAGGCGGATCAGTAGAAATGCGGGAGGGTTGTGATCCCTTATTTTCGGATCCTAACTTCGCTGAAAAAGGAAGAAGAAGAATATGCCAAAAGAATTGACCGCTTCCCCAACAACTTCTGCAGGAGCTGTATGGACGAGAAGGAAGAGGAAACCATCCTTCACCTCCTATGCACATGTCCAACCATATCGCGTAAAAGAATGCTCCATCAAGGGGCCCCTTCCTTGATGACCTCGGCGATTTGACGTCCTTAGGCGTCATGAGCATCCATCGCTTTATCAATAGCTCCGGTTGGTTTTAATTATTCCCTGAGTGGTCTAATGGTAGATCCATGGCATCACAATGGACCTTTACTGGTCTAAGTGTGTCTGCACTCTCGTGCACCTAACCTAACCTAACCTAGTCTAGTATCAGCTTTGAGGTACAAAGTAAATTGAATGGATTGTCTTTTATCTGAATTTAGCAACATCAGTTCGCAAGAGCACTTCAGCATCTTTTTAGGCTAGAACCGCTGTCATCATCAATAGATCGGGAAAGTCATATAATGAATTTAAGGCTACAAGACGATGATGGTAGGCAGGTAGGCAGAGGTGGTGGTTCTTAAGGCAAAGAAACCCAATGAGTACAAGGTGTCGGTTTGATATTACAACTCATGTTACCTGGCTGTTGAGGTGTATTAGTGAGATGTTTCTAAATTCAATCTGTGGAATTTAAGAAAGTTATTAGCTCGTTAGTATGTTTCCCTGAGACCACGTCAAGTGAATTGAAAAAGAGTTTGCCCAAAGCTCGTTATATGGCCCTAGCTAGTGCCGAATAGGCGCATATATAGTGGGAAAGAGTATCTTTCGGTTGGGAACTTGCAACCAGAGCAGTGTGTGATGTATGGGATGCGTAGTCTTGCCGCATGGTCTCCTATCGGCCAGCATCTCATGGTGATCGCTATTATCCTGGCGATGTTTTTATGCGTTGTTTTCAGAAAGTCCTCTGTTGTAGTTTGATCACACCTTTCTAGATATGACTTAAGATGTCAGACAAGTCCATCTGAGATTGGCTTTAATAAAATAAGAAAGACTGAGGAGACTTTTGCCATGACTGCTCCCAGCGGAATGTGGACTAATTCTGCACTTAAACAGCGGAGAGCTGAGCAATGCCTGGCCAGTTCATCGGGCTGTTCGTTTCCATAAACGTTGCTGTGCCCTCGAACAAATATCAGGGTAACCTTGCATTGCCCGTCTAGGGAGGCTAGCTCATTTCGGCATTCTTGTACTAGTTTGGCGGATATAGAAACCGAGGCAATTGCTTTGGTAACAGCTTGGCTATCAATGAATATGGCGATCTTTTGCCTTGGTGTTATATTTGTACATACGAGTAGTTTGATCTGTCGGCATGCTTCGCGGATAGCTAGTAATTCCGCCTGGAAAACACTGTCAGTGTCTGAAAGTCTATATGATTTTGAGATGTTCAACGATTCAGAAAACACGCCTGCACCAACCCCGTAGTCCATCTTTGAACTGTCTGTGAAGATTGTTAGATCAAAATCCTTAATCACCTGTCTATCTTACGCCATTCTGTTCTTGTGAGGTATTTTACGTCGAAACGATTTGTGAAAATCAGTTTGGAGATAATGTAATCTGTTGGAGTCGACACGACTTCTCTCGATAGAGAGTCAAGAATATTGCTATGACTGTAGGGTTTCGCAGTCTAGCACTCAGACTCTTTGAGTCTGATCGCGCTATGTGCTGTAATGTTTGTTATATACAGATCTTCCAGAAGAGACTGCAAGGAAAATGTTGCTTTAAATGTATCGCTAAAGACACCGTTCGAAATAGAAGAAGAAATCGACAAACACCTCGAAGCCATTCAGAGCTTAGCGTGAAAAAACACTCCTTTGTGGAAGACAGAAGCATGGACAATAAAGTCAAATACCAACCTGAAATTGAAGACCTCATACGAGAAAAGAGGAGAGCGCGCAAGAGATGGCAACAATCCCGCGCATCACCGGATAAAACTTATCTGAACCACCACCGAAAAAAGGGCTGGTTAAGTTGCTCTACATTATAAATTATACAGGGTGTCCGCCGGGAACGTATACTACTTTGTTTTGCCGCCATTTTGGTAAACATTAGTCTTGACAGTTCATATTTGGCAGTCGTGAAGTAGACACGTGGCAAATTTATTATGGAAAAATATTCGATTCACCAACGTGTTTTAATCGTTAAACCATTTTATCAAAATCAATCATCGATTACTGTGACGATGAGAAAGTTACGTGAAATTTTTGGGAGAAACAACGTGCCAACTAAACGCACTATTTATCGTGTAGTGAATGATTGTGGGCGCCGTGGCGTAAGTGGTTAGTGTGTCGGATCACTACGCATGAGGTTCCAAGTTCGAATCCCAGAAAACACCAAAAAGTTTTTTCACGGTCCCACCTCTCGCGAGCGTCTGACAAACATCCGAGAGTAATGTTGTCACGAAAAAGCTTCTCAAATCGCCGTTCGGATTCGGCATTAAACTGTAGGTCCCTTCCATTCGTGTGAAAAATATAACGCACACAACATGAGTGGTTGCGAGAAGCTAGGCCCTGGCACTTTAAAGAGCTGTTGCGCCAAATATTTGTATTTGTATTTGTAATGATTTCGGAGAAAGAGGGTCTGTAGGTGATAGGCCCAAGCCCAAGTAACAGTCTGGTGTGCAATTTGGTCAGGAGGAATCATTGGACCTTACTTCTTTGAAAATGAAAACGGCGTAACGGTAACTGTGAATGGGAAGCGATATCGTGATATGATTGAAAACTTTTTAACGCCACAACTGCATGCTTTGGGCTTGATTAACATGTGGTATCAACAAGACGGTGCCACATCGCATACAGCCAGGATTACAATGGAATTACTGCGAGACCTCTTTCCACAACAAGTTATTTCAAAAAATGGTGATGTTGATTGGCCTCCACGGTCGCCTGATTTGACTGCTCCTGACTTCTTTTTGTGGGGATATCTGAAAAGCAAGGTTTATGCAAACAAACCAGAAACGCTTGAGCAACTCAAACAAAATATTCGTGATGAAATTAATGAAATACCGCGTGAAATGTGTGAGAATGTAATGAAAAATGTGCTCAAAAGGGCTCGTATTTGTGAGACTAACAGAGGCGGACATTTACCTGATATTGTATTCCATACATAATTGCCGACATTAAATAAAACATTTATCAATGTAAGATCCATTCTCTTTCATTTAATCAAAAATTATAAACAAACAAAGTAGTATACCTTCCCGGCGGACACCCTGTATGTTCCAAGGCAATGGAAAGTCGCCGAAGTTATTATGGTTCCGAAACCGGGGAAATGTGCAAATGACAAGAAATCATATAGACCCATTTCACTTCTGCCAATAATATCTAAGGTCTTCGAGAAACTTCTGCTGAACCGATTGCAACCAGTAATTGAAGAAAGATACTTGATCCCGGATCATAATTCGGCTTTCGGGTCAAACACTCCACAATCGATCAGGTGTATCGAATAACGAACGAAATTGAAAAAGCTCTAGAAGGGAAAAAATATGCTCTAGCGCTTTTCTGGACGTATCGCAAGCCTTCGACAAGGTATGGCATGAAGGCCATAGGTATAAGCTAAGGGTAATCTCACCGGAAAAGTTGTACAGAATATTGAAATCTTAACTTGAAAACAGACTTTTCCGTGTTAGACACGGGAGTGAGTATTCGGATTTCAAAGAAATCTACGCCGATGTTCCACAAGGAAGTGTTCTCGGTCCAATCCTGTTCCTGCTCTACACAAGAGATATACCACAGGATGAAGGGACCATTTTAGCAACGTTCGCAGATGACACGGCTATCCTTGTAATGGATGAGTCAGTCGAATCATCAACGGGAAAACTCCAACGAGCTTTGAACAAAGTATGCGAATGGACAAAAACCTGGCGAATAGTCCTCAATGAGACAAAACCAACGCATGTCAATTTTACGTTGAGAAAGATAAACAACTTACGGTGCAAATACCGTACGCAAACGAGGAAAAATATCTAGGAATGACCCTGGACGCAAAACTTAAGTGGAAACCACACGTTAAAAAGAAGCGCGAAGAGCTCGAAATCAGATTTAGAGAAATGTATTGGCTACTCGGAAGATATTCGAAGTTAAGCGTATACAACAAACTGCTTCTGTATAAGCAAGTCCTAAAACCGTCTTGGACATATGGTATACAACTTTGGGGTTGTACCAAACCAAGCAATATGGCTCTACTGCAAGCATTTCAAAACAAAATACTAAGAGCAATCGTGAATGCTCCTTGGAATATAAGGAATAGTGATATTCACAGAGATCTAGGAATTGCCACCTCGCAAACTTCATACCCGTCTTCATGTTCAGTGCAATAATGAAATAATCCGTACTATGGGCGTGACAAACCTTGAGCGCCGACTACAAAGGGGCCTCCCTGAGGGGTGAGGTTTAGCCCGTAGGCATATACTGACTAGCACTGATGGCATTGTCAGATATATGAATCGGGCATAACCAATGGTACGGAGCATTGGTATCTTTTAAAGATTCCTGCAGGCGCAACCAAAAAAAAAAAAATATGTACAGATCTAAGGTTAAAAGATGCAGGAAGACCGTTAGTGCATCTGACGGAGTTGACCGTTTAGGGCCTGTCGTGCCTATACATGCGGCTACATATATGCACCTTGTTAAGTTTGGTTAAGTTATAATGTTTTCTTAAGGCCAGCCACCATACTATTGACCCGTATGTGACAAGACGATGATAACATTGAATCGTCAACTTAGTGAACGAATACAAGATATAGATCGACAGGTCAGATCGGGGTTGACCGGTCTATTAATTTTAGTACAGATATCGGTGTATTCTTTACATTTTTTTGTAAAGAAACTCTGATTAAGAAAATTTAATTTTTAAGGTGCAGTAGACAACTTTGGGCGTTTTATTATGAATTTAACTGCAACTTTAATGCCTGAATACGTCACAATATGAGTCCTTAAACCACAGCAAGTAACTATATCGTGTTTATTATTAATATCGCTTAATATGACCAATAAACAAACAAAATGCTTTCGCCAATAAACCTCCATACTCAGGGCAGGCATCAATTTTAAATGAATGAATGAAATTTAAAATTCACCATCGATAATTTTCCCCTTCAGACGAAAATACCATCCCCAATGCGCCAACTCAAAGATTTCCACCCTCTCACCCCAACGCAGCAAAATATCATAGACACAAAAGCACTCCACGAAACTCTATTCATCCCTGTCTATGCGAAAAAAAAAGGATTCTTCAAACCTCCTCATGTGTGCATTTGCATACAGCATGTGTTCCATGCCCCCAAAGACGCCGCTCAAAAGAGATGCCACGCTCTTTTCTGTGTATGGCGCACAGAGAGAGCTCCTCGTCCGTTGGTTACGGAAGTTCATTTCGAACTTTTGCGCACTGAGAGCTAGCAATGCGAGCGGGAAAATCTATTTTCCTCTTCAACTAGACGTACAAAAAATACCATAGTTCATAGTACTTAATTTAGGTGTAACTACACCGAGAGAGGAATACACAACACCGACTACCGACAACCGAGCACCGTGCAAGTGTGTATACCCGTCGTGTGTGTACATATTGGGAAAATCAATCAAAAAAAAAGGGAAACTCTCAGAAAACTTTTCCCCCAAACCAAACCCCCATCCCCAACATCATCATCATCATCATCAGTTGCTCAGAGTCTCGGTCCTCCGTTCCTTTTCGCTAAAATCTCTTCAGTCTTCAGGGCAAATTAGAACAGTTCGGTCCGAATTTTATTTGAGCGTTGGAACGCCGCAACACAACACACACATTTTTTTCTCTCAAATCCGCCATTTAAATCCAAAATATATCTCTCCCACTAAAGAAAAAAATTAAATATATCAAAACCATACCTGGAAAAACCACAGTCACAACCTAAATAATTCTACCAGCAAAACCAACATATCCAAAAGGAAGGTTTTTTTTTCGCACTGAGGAAAAAAGTCCTTAACCGATTGCATATATATCTGTAACTGCTGTTCCAGTGTTGGAGAAAAAGAAAAACTTCAAAAATCCTTAGCTATCATCATTAACTGTGTGATTCTACGTAATTCTACGTTTTTTCCCGCATCCTTTCGATAGCCATTTGAAAACAAAACAGAAGCTAACTAAAAAAAAACTTTCAAAAACGAGGAAACTCAACACGGATGTGAAAATCAATACAGTGTGGTGTAGCGAAAACAATATACAAAAACATTTTCAAAAAACATAGAAAACTCATAGAAAAATTATTAAAAAACAAGAAAACAAAAAAAAAACAATTTTGTGCCAAATTTCAAAACTCTAGTTTATTTTTTATGTAAATTATATTTACCCAGTTAAAAACGGGACTGAAAAAAAAATAATAAATTCTATATTTGGAGAAAGAAAAAGTTAATTAATGAACAATAAGTAAAAAAAAAAAAAGGAAATCTCTCGCGTTTTATTTTTTGCATATACACAGCAATTTTTTGAGTGCTGCGCCAGAGTGTAAGAGTGTGTGATATTTTAAAAAGAAAAAAATCTGAAAAAAAAGACCAACAAGGACTGTGTGCCAGAGGTAAGTTTAAAAGCAAAGATGTAACGCTAATTTATTTTTCTCCATCAGCACCCCTTTGAGACATGCTTACCTTTTGAAATGTATCGTTTTCTTAACTTACATAATGTTATATATGTATAGAAAGCGTTTTCTTTTTTTTGTCATGGGAAAATCTATTGTCATCTTTGAATGGAGATGTGTAGGTAGCCATAGGTGCATTTGAAAGAGGTAGTCGTCATCTGTGTGTGTGTGCAGTGTTTTTCGACGTAGGTATGTTCCGAGGAAAATGTCTATCTATTAGTTGTGTATGACAATCCGTGAAAATGTCCTAATGTCATGCATGCATGCATGCACATCAATTCTCATTGCATACTGTATGCAAATGTTATTCTTTTCTCTTTCGCGCACAGTGTATACATACGTACAGTAATGGAACTGAAAATGGTACGTTAGGATATTTCGACAGCTTCAAAGTTTTCTTCTTATTTTTTTTAGGGAAGTTTGAGACATATAGATGAATCAGTTTTCGTTTAGATCATTACTTGTCTTATTAGTCATTCGAGCGTAAGGTTATCACTCATCCTACGACTTCATTTCAAGTTCAACTTGATCTAATCACAATCTAAATCTATTTCTCATGATTGGGAAGCATAATGACGCTAACTCTAGAAAAGACTAAAATTGTAAAGCCCCGTCAGTGGCATTGATACCCTACCTAAGAGTTCTAACTGGAAGTATCCACTAGTTCATTTAGGAATTAGGTATATAATTTTGGTATAAGTGTAAATTTCTCCTAAAATCTTTAATTGTTAACACCGACAACTTCCATTGAAGGAAATAAACAAAACTTAGCACAGACACTTCGGCATTGTTGTTAAAGAGCTCTACACTCATGAAAACCTTTAAATTCAATTATCCTGCAGTTATTTGAAAAGTCCGTGTGATGATGCAACTAGTCTTGTCTTACAGTGCGTTCTTCTTCTTCTTCTTCCTATTTCGGCGAGGTTATGATCTGAAAACAAAGGATCATAACCCTCCCATTTTACGGCATTTCTACTGATCTGTCCTATAGTGTGTTCTCTGAAATAAAATCTTAATCTTCCTACACTGCTATGAATTTCCTCTGGAAAATTTGGGAGCTCTTTGATACGTAGTTCCAATTTTTATTTCGAGTAATGCGTAACTGAATATCTCTATGTATAACACTTACTTACTTAGGTGGGGCTACAGTTTAGGGTGAACCTGGACCTCAACTAACAAACCTCTCCATTTACCTCGGTCTTTACCTAATTATCTCCAGCTGCGAACTCCAAGTTGGTTGACATTCATTAAGTAGTTTTTTTTTGACGTGGTAGTTTTCGCTCTACAGCTCGTATAGTAAGTCATTATTTCTATCGCAGAATTATTATCAATTTCCCAGGATCTTCTGTCATTGCTGCTAACAATTTTACTATTTCATTTAGCTCCAAAGTCAAGTACATAGCAAACAAGTAGCAGCTCGCATGAAAGCCATATCTCAGTGGTTAAGTCTAAGTACCAGACACTGCTCTATTCTCAACGATCTCGAATTTCTTGGGCAAGACACCGACTACATACTCCCACAATCCCTGTTCGACAAAAGCTTTGAAACCCACATCCCCTCCAGACCCTTTTTTTTTAAGGAAACCCAAATCCCAGAGCACTCAGACTCTTTGGTCCATTGTACTACCAGGCAGGAACCTTTCTTTGGTGCAGTGGTTGGAACAACTTCGATGTAATTCGTTTTCCTTTATACTTGGGTGGCTCCAGACTTGATTGGAAGGAGGATCTGGGGTTGCAAGAGGAGTCAATATGCTTCTACACTGATGGATCCAAAACAGAAGCGGTAGTAGGAAAGGGTGTCTTCTCTAATGATCTAAACATAAGTATCTGTTTTCGCCTTCATAAATATTGCAGCGTTTTTCAGACGGAGATTATGGCGATAAAGGAAGCCCTATCGTGGCGAAGATACAACCGTCATCTAATCGAGCTATCAGCACTTTTACTGATAATTGCATTTAAGAGATTCAATAAGTGTACAACTCCTCAAGAACAATATCCAAGTGCCTATGCTAAGTTTTCTTATCAAGCTGCGATCAGATCCTTGGAATCTGCCACCTTCAACTGAAAAACTGCCCTAAATTGTGGCCTGTCTCTTAACGAGATGACTAAACAATTCAATATTCTCCTCATTTAGGTGCCGGGATACAGAGACATTGCAGGGAATTGCATGGCCGATGAACTCGCCAGGCAAGGCACTAGCCTATCAAAAAAAATAAATAAAAAAATATTTGGCGCAACAGCTCTTTAAAGGGCCTAGCTTCTCGCAACCACTCATGTTGTGTGCGTTATATTTTTCACACGAATGGAAGGGATCTACAGTTTAATGCCGAATACGAACGGCGATTTGAGAAGCTTTTTCGTGACAACAGCACCCTCGGATGTTTGTCAGACGCTCGCGAGAGGTGGGACCGTGGAAAAACTTTTTGGTGTTTTCTGAGATTCGAACTTAGAACCTCATGCGTAGTGATCCGACACACTAACCACTTACGCCACGGCTCCCACTAGCCCACTAGCCTATCGATTTCACCGAACAAAGAGAATATCGGTGCGCCTCTCGCTATAGTGAAACTGTTGCTTAAGCTCAACATTATCCGCATATACTTACTTTACTTGTGTCCTGTATCCCCTTGTGGGTCCTAGGGCCTCTACTACGCCTACGCGCCATCGTTTACGGTTTCTGGCAATGTGTCTGAGTTCTCCCCAACTTTTCCCTAACTGCCGTGCCTCCTTCTCGATTGTTCTGCGCCATGTTCTCCTCGGACCGCCAGGTCTTCTGCCATCCTGAGTTAGAGGGTTCCATTGCATAGCATGGTTCGCTATGGAACTGTCACCCTTAAATTAATTATCCGCATATGGACAAACGACACTACTTGCCTCAACATTAGACAGATTTGGCTAAAGCTTGATCAAAAACGCTCGACTTTCCTTATTAGATAGAAGAGAACACTCATTACAACTATAGTAAGTGTCACTGCATCATTGGAAGGAATTCCATCAGGCTAGGTCTCCTCGCAAACGACTTCTGTGGAAGCTGTATGAACGATAAAGAGCAAGAAACCATACTGCACCTCCTTTGTACGTGCTAGGGTCTCTCCGCTCGTAGCAGATTGCACTTGGAAGCCTAATTCTTGGACAGCTTAGGCGAATTGGTTAACGCCAACATCATCAGCCTTAGTTCTAAGGGTAGTTATTTCTGAAGATCATAGATCCATGTGGTACCACAATGTACATTTACTGGTCATCTAATGTAGCCTGCCACGCTAACCTAACCTAGCTCCATAGTCAATTTATATGATGTTGCAGTGGATGTTATCCTCGTGAGGTTGCTCGCTTTCAAATAGTATGCACAATGGACCGATAGAAGTTGTTCCGAAGGACTTGGCAAAGCAGACAATATTCGAATCTCTTTAAAATGTAAAGAGGAAACTGTACACAGTCTTTGCTGGACTTACGCAGTACATTCGATACAACATTATACCAACTCATAAGTCTCAATTCTGAGGAAAAGATTGTCTGGCCTGGCTATCGGTTGCGGTGTCAAAACGAATGTATGGATATAGTAAAACTGATAATGACTATCGCAAGGAAACCATCGTACAAAAGATGAAGTGCGACCAGCTCAGCTGGTATTGCCACGTTCAAAGAAGACATAATTTTAACCCTGTTAAAAAGGCAATATCAATGAACATTTCAAAGACATCGCGAGGCAGGACAGGCAGGCCTATAAGCACCTGGATCACACAAATGCGACGACATCAGCATTTCATTGGCATCAGTAACCGAGTGATCCAAAATAGGGAGGCCGCCCGATATTTTCGGAGGTCAAATATGCGAACTCCACAGCCGGATCAGTAGAAATGCGGTGAAGTGGGAGGGTTATGATCCCTTGTTTTCGGATCATAACCTCGCTGGAAAAGGAAGAAGAAGATAATGACTATCGTAAGTCTCACTCAACTCAGGCAATCACCCAACCAATTTGGACTTTACTATGCCTGGCCAACTTGGAATCCGCTGAGTAGGAGATTAGTGCCATATGAAAGGATATACATAGATTCCTTAATGACTTTTTTTAATGCAGATCTAGATGGAGTCGATTTCAGCCCGGAAAATTAGGACACAAAGCTATAGAAACTTTGTACAAGAAGGGTAGTGGAAATGGTGTTTGTAGTGCATAGTGTGTTTGGCTCTGATGGGATTAGAGCGGGTTCAACAAACAGCGGGAACCAGCAACTAGTAATCAACCATGGCATGACAAGCAACGAGTACTAACATCAACATTTCCCGAACCACCACAACTCCAGAGAAGAGTTAGGCTACTGAATAGTACAGGACTTATTTTGGTGTAGATTGGAACTACTTGTCTAGTTATTCTTCGTGAATTCCTTTGCCAAAAATACTACTGGTACTACAGACTTGGGGCGCCGTGGTGTAAGTGGTTAGTGTGTCGGACCACTGCGCGTAAGGTTCCAAGTTCGAATTGCAGAAAACACCAAAAAGTTTTTTTCACGGTCCCACCTCTCGCGAACATCTGACAAACATCCGAGAGTATTGTTGTCTCGAAAAAGCTTCTCAAAACAAATTGCCCTCTGGATATGGCTCTAAACTGTAGGTCCCTTCCATTCGTGTGAAAAATATAACAAAACATGAGTGGTTGCGAGAAGCTAGGCCCTGGCACTTTAAAAAGCTGTTGCGCCAAATATTTATTTATTTTATTTATTTACTGCAGGCTTTTCATACATGCGTGACAAGGGTCAATCGAGGAACTTACTGGGCATCAACATTCCTAAGCAAAATATCGTCACATTTTTCCCCATTAGTCACCACACCATTTAACATGACGATAATAGTTTACATTCAACACGATTTCAATTTATGGTATAATTGGTCATAGTTTCGTTATCCTGGTTGGCGGCCATAAACCCTAATCACTAGGAAAATGCCAGAGACCTAACACTTGAACACACGTGGGAATCCACTGGGGTTTTCCAATTTTCTCCGCCGCTACTGTATAATCTTAATCTATGTAGTACTCGCATGTATGTACTCGTATGCCTGCATGCAAAGCGCATTATCCATCATAGCACAAGGGGGGCCTATTTTTAAGTTCGCTTCTCTCTCACAAATAGCAAAGGAGAAATGCAGAAAATCGTTGCGACGTGCATTTTCCTTTTTGTTTCTTTTTGTTGCAAAACTACGAGTATACTTGTATATCGTTGTTTTTGCATTCTCCTTCGAACTTATACACGTTAATTTCTTTTCTATTTTATTTTTCTAAGGATGCACTTACTACTGGTAGACTGAAACGCTATCACTGTCATTGATCTGCATGTTTACAATAAAATTTTCACTTAACAAAGTTTTTTTTTTTTCAAATTTTTGTTAATGTATCTTGTCAGAGTTGAGATAGAAAATTAATTCTACGTTACCATGTTGTCATTGGATTGGTCCTTTTTATCGTTGCCATTTTCTTTCACTGTTTGCTCTTTTGGGCGGCCAAAAACGGTTTTGAAAATGTATTTTTAAAATAAAGCGGCCGTTTGACGATTTAGCAACATATGCAAAAATCAAATAAAACTAAATCGCTGTAAATTCTTATTTTGGTTAAAAATAGAAAAAAAAAAAGACAACATTGCACATAGAAATAACTTAGCTTTTGAGAAATTTTCTCGTGTCTACCTTGCAGACGTCGCTCGTCGGCGACGAGTACTCAGGAAACTTGCATGTTCATAAGAATGGCATGAGTGTAAAAATCGAATACAATTGCAACATTTTTCGATGAAAATTTTGAAAATAATTGTCTGACAGTATGGGCCTTTGTTTTGATTTCTTGGCGTGTGTTTATTTATTGAAATCATGCTGTTAGAGGGGTTTTTTTGGCAACAATTTCGCAACAGCGGTTACTAATAAATCAAGAAAAAAAAAAGTTGTGCATGTGCATTTGATTCAATCGCCGAAAGATTAATGATCGTTTACACTTTTCAGTTAATTAAAAATTCGTTTAGATACGATTTGTTAGGTGCCTGTGCTTTGAATAATATTTTTTTTTCTTTTGGGAAAAACACGGTGCGATATGTCAACTTTATAAAAATTAGATCAAATTTGAATAAAATATTCATATAAGAATCGTAACCATAACATAAGAAAGAAAACCTCCAGTACTTTCCAGTAGACAGACAATTTGCAAGACTACCTTCGAAACCCGTTGGTGGTTATATTTTCAACTGAACATAGTGAACAAAGTGGGTTCGGGTAACTTCTCAGCAGAGCCCCATATTGCAATATCACTAAAACTTCCGAACCACGGCAATGCGTTCGAAGCGAAAGTCCTAGCGATAACAGAGGCGGCACGAGAACTATCCACGAAACTTGTTACTAGAAAAGGGATTGACATTTACATAGATAGTTAAGCTGCTATAAAAGCCATCTCATCCGCGGTAATGAAATTGAAGCTATTAAAACGCTGCCGCAAGCAGCGTAAAACGCTCACCGGCAGCCACCATGTAACACTCTGGTGGGTCCCAGGATATGAAGGAATTCCAGGGACCGAAATGGCATATGAACTGGCAAGGAAGAGATCAGAACAAGACCTGTCAATGGTCCAAAACTCAGTCCTTAATCCCCTAAAATTTGTTAAATCAAACATAGCACTTGGCTTCGATGACGAAAGATGAAGAGCGCTTCTATCGTGCTGCGTCTCCAGAAACATCTGGAAAACCAATGATCATCCTCACTCAAAATAGAAAGAACTTGGCGCTTCTCATAGGTATCATTACCGGCCACAACCTACTGGCGCCCCACCGAAAAAGAATGCGGCTAAGTACAGATGAACTTTGCAGATGCTGCGGCAACACAGATGCAGAAGAGGATACGAACCACTTCCTATGCAAATGCCCTAGTCTCTGCAATACCACAAAGACGGCCGTCGGAGAGGACAACCTGTCATCAAATAAATAAAATACATATTTTGGCGCAACAGCTCTTTAAGTGCCAGGGCCTAGCTTCTCGCAAGCAGTCATGTTTCGAGTGTTATATTTTTCACATGAATGGAAGGGACCTACAGTTTAGTGGCGTATCCGAAGGGCAATTTGTTTTGAGAAGCTTTCTCGAGAAAACAATACTCTCGGATGATTGTCAGATGTTCGCGAGAAGTGGGACCGTGAAAAAACTTTTTAGTGTTTTCTGGGATTCAACCTTGGAAACCTCACGCGCAGTGGTCTGACACACTAAACACTTACGCCACGGCGTCCACTACCGCGACCTGTCATCACGAAATTCATAACTTCTTCAGGATGGTTTAGAGGAGGCCACTCCAATACCACAGAACTCTAGGCACTTTCTTTCTTTTTCTATCTTTTCGGTGTTTTAGTCAGGAAATTCCACTTCAAGGGAGCACAATGGATCCTTTTGAATTCCGAGTGCAGGCTGCACATATTCGATGCAGCCAACCCCTTTAACTTTCGCTCTATTTTTCGCGAATTCATAAACGTATACGCAGTAGTGCCTAAGTATTCCCGACCTATTGCATACATACGTACAAACATACATACATTTTTCAAGGCCCGCTAATCCTTTATGAGGGTCGCGGGGGTAGGGATGCTTAGGTGGACTATCCATCCTTCTCGATCCTCCGTTATTGACTCTAACTCATCAAGAGGAATCACTAGTCAGCTCTAGGGGAGATGTCGGACTTGATCCAACCATCTATTTCTAGGTCTACCGAGGGGTCGCTTACCTGATAGCATGACAATCACGACACATCTGGGAAGCCGGTTTTAGTTTTTCCCAAAAATTGCCGTCATTACCTGTTTCACACTTTTTGATAAACTTGCTTTTTTGGGATGTCGCTCGGCGCCACTCCATCGAATCCCTTTTATTGTCGGATCATAATGAGCCACCACTGTTTCCTCTTTAGTAACAAACCGCCTGATTAGTTCACTTTCGTCTTCACCTCACAACTCCAAAAATCGCTTGCAACAATCTACTATTTGCTGTTTTTGAACTGCACAAAGGATTCGTGGTACCCATCTTGCGCTGACTTTGTCCACACGAAAATGATCATATAGGATCCTGAGAACCCTTGTTTTTGCTAGTTTTCAGTCTTCGATTACTCAAAACAATTTGTTTTAGAAATTCAAAATTTCCTTCTGAGACCGTAGTTGATGGTCAACCACCTGAGCGAGGGTCATCTTGAACGAGAGTGCTTGGACTGTAAATGATGTTGAATATTCCCCAAAAACAGAATTCAGCTCATCCTTTATTTGTTTTGGAGTAAATCCCTTCTTTGTAAAGAATTTTATCACAAAAAAAAAGACGTAGTCGGAAGAGCTGAGTAGGGCGTTTGCGAGTATTGGGACAGAGGCAGCAAATATCATTACTTACTTAAAGGGCTCCAGATCCTTGAAGAGTCTCTGTCTGAGATACGGCTGCCTTCCTTCCTCTGTGGTCCCGAGCACGCTGCTTCCAGTTGTGAAGACCAAGTTTTCTGGGATCTGCGACATCTTGGTCTTTATACCGAAGGTTCGGTCTTTTTCGTTATCTCGAACCTGGGAGCTGAGATTCAAAGATTCTCTTGGCTGAAGCGTTTTTGTCCATTCACTCGATGTGGCCGAGCCAATGTAGTCGACATCCACATCCTGGTACAACTCACAGAGTTCGCCTTTGTATCTTCTCTTTCATTCGCCCTCCTCGCATATGGGACCTAATATTCCACGAAGTATTTTTCCTTCAAAGGTACATAATATTTTCTCAAACAAAATATATGCTGTCTACAAAAAAGGACACCCGACTGTCTTGGATAGAACGCCACAATATACAGAACACGCTGCCCCGTAACAGGGTTTGCTGGAGAGGTTTGTTGGTTGAGGCCCAGGTCTTACCCGGACTGTAGCGCCACCTTAGGTTAGGGTTAGATATGTGCGCTAGTATCTTCTTCTTCTTCTTCCTTTTTATCAGCGAGGTTATGATCCGAAAATAAGGGATCATAACCCTCCCACTTCACTGCATTTCTGCTGATCCGCCTGTGGGGTTCGCCTAGTGTAAGGGATAGAAAGCCTCTATACCACTCTCAGGTCAATATAGACCCATTGTGATACCCATGGGGGAAAAGGAGATAGATTAGAGAATCCCTTCCTCATGAAAAGCAGAAAAAATATCTTCTTTTGTACATATCCTAAGGAAAGCATTTAGTACTTACTGTGCCCGAGATACAAGCATTTATCGGTCTGTTGGACAACTCTTCTAAATCCTTAAAGAAGTGTTGTCCAAGGAACTTATTTCTCAAATGATAGAGGCCTGCGCAGTAGAAAACGGGTGGTGTTCTCCTGAACCTCCTCGACACCGCAGCCTCTACAAGGGTCTTCGTTCGTGGCACGTAGTTATTTCATGTGATACCGCATGCTGTTATGCCCCGTAATGACTTCTATTAGAGTAGAGAGGGATTTTCTATCCCTCTGTATGAGTCTATTGGTTCTTACTGTGTCGAATGCAGGCCATAGCTTCCTCATGGAGACACAATTATCTAAAGAGGTTCACCTGTTGTTAGCTTCCATTAGGGCTTTGTTTCCTGCTTCGAGTTTGAGTGCACAAGGTGTGATGTACACTGAGGGGTCTGATTGGTCCGAGTTTAGTGCTGAGCCTCTTCTAGCCAGTTCGTCGGCTTTCTCATTCCCTGGTATGACCAGGGACCCAGCAGAGCTATGCCTCGTGCTGTGTTCCAAGAACCTTGAGCTCTTCTCTACAACACTTCACAACCTTCGATTTTATTTCTATAGCAAAATAAAAACAAATATTTGGCGCAACAGCTCTTTTAAAGTGCCATGGCCTAGCTTATCTCAACCACTCATGTTGTGTGCGTTATATTTTTCACACGAATGGAAGGGACCTACATTTTAATGCCGACTCCGAACGGCGATTTGAGAAGCTTTTTCGTGACAACAATACTCTCGGATGTTTGTCAGACGCTCGCGAGAGGTGGGACGATGAAAAAAACTTTTTTGTGTTTCTGGGATTCGAACTTAGAACCTCATGCGTAGTGATCCGACACACTAACCACTTACGCCACGGCGCCCACTAAAGCAGATATTGCTTTTATCGCTGCCTGGCTGTCCATGAAAAAGGTGATATCCTCCCGTAGTATTGCCCTCATCGCAGTCTCACGGGCTGCTGTTGTCACGGCTAGGACCTCTGCTTGGATAACGCTGCTGTAGTTCGGAAGGCTGACTGGCATGGATATACCAAGAGTTTTAGAAAATATATCTGCACCTACACCTATTTCCATTTTGAATTCATCGGTGTACACAACTATGGATCGCTCGTTAGGCATTCTGTCATTTTTCCAGTCTTCCCTGCTCGGACAGGTGCTTAAAACTCCACGTTAGTGAAAAAGCAAGTAACGATGAGCGTCATCGCCGTATAATTAGCAGTTGCCCCAACGTATAACTGGTACAAGATGCGAATTCTTTCTTTTTCTTTGAAAATACTGCTTAGGAATAAAAATGGGGCATTACTGATTCGTTCGTATGAAGCGTTCCAAAGGGTTAGTTTTGTTAAAGCGTCCTTGCACTGTTATCGGTGTCCTTGTGGCACGCTGAATGCTTAAACGTTTCTAAAAATGTCTGCATGAACTACAGGTACAAGGAAGAGGAAAGAAGTAACCTTCGTCTCCTTTTGTACTTATCTACACCTGTCCAAGAGATGAATGCTAAATTCAGGGAATTTGACGAATCTTCGATGAATTTGACGATCTGACGCATATAAACTTCAAAAGTATTATCCGCTTTATGAGAGGTTTCCGCTGCTTATTCAAAAGCACTATAAACAGTTCAGTTCAGTTGTCGATCTCACGGTATCACAATGGATCTATTTTGCCTTTTTTTGGTCTAAGTCTACTGTGGGATTTCTATCATTTATTGCGCAATAAGCAGTTTTATTGATGTTCCCAGAAACCATCAAAAATGTGACAAGGCAAAACGCTTGGAAATGACATATGGGTTCATCAGTTAAGCAAATTCATTGTGTCAGTAATCCAATGGACATTCTTAATTGAAATAGATAGTCATAAGCCTCATGTCACATCCAAATGCCAATCCTTACGTCACAATCTACTCCTAAGTACATGATATTTCAATATACTCTCTCAAGTAGAAATGCATGTCCTTGTAAATAATTGTCAAATTATTCCCGATGGTCATTTTCTCATCCTCCACCTACTTTACGTTTCACAAAAAAAAAAGAAGAAATCCAACAAAAAAAGGCCAAAAGCCTTGAGCATAATTATGCCATACACATAGAATATGTAGTCCATTAGCTTCGGGTACATCCTTTGAGAACAAATTTTTTTTGCCTATTTCATCCTTGTGTGGAAAGAAAAAAAAAAAAACCTCTTCATTGTTAATTCATCTCGAAAATATCCTTATGCTCGCCTTTATGTGCCACTTAAACATTTTGACAACCAAAAAACCGCCTTTCAGCTACTTAGATCCTCTCCACCCACATTTGGTTTAAAATGAGGAAAGAAATTCTCTCAAACAAAATGAAAACTAAACGCTGCGTACTAAGAGCCTGTAAACAATTAAACTCAATGAAGCTGATGGTGAAATTCACAGAACTCACTCTGGCATTGTTTAGGCTGCTGCCGCCGCGCGCCGCATGTATTGGATGAAATGGGGGAAAACTTTAAATCAAATTATGGGAAAGGAAAGTTTTCCATTAGAATCGCTTTCCTCTCTCTCTATGTGTGTCTATGTATTCGTCAGCGTCAACCCTTGCTGTTAACCCCGACCCTAGCTTTTGTGGGTAAAAGTTGAGCGAACTCTTTGCCTGCACCTTTCCTACACATTTATTGCATTATTATGGTTAAGTGTGCTGAAAGTTGGGGTTCGTTGGTTTGTTGGGCGTGCGGCGTGTGGCTTGGCTGAATTAGGAACAGCCTACATATTTATCGGCTGAATGTGTACAAGTATATATGTAGTTTGTTTTGAATCTATCTAGCGTTTCCATTTCATTTTGAATGAAGTAGTAAGGCTTTCCGGCAAGCCAGACGATTTTTAATGAAACAGCCGCCACACCAGTCGTCTTTAGCGGCGGGCACAACGAGCCGAATGGGGGTAGTTGTGGACACCTGCTTATGGGCTTAGTGGTGTTTAGAATGATGGGCTTCAGTTTTAGTGTATTGTTTTCAAATGAGTTCATGTCGGCATGGGTTCATTGACAAATTTGAATGCAAATTGTGTAGTTTTTGTTATTTGATGCTTTCATGATTTAGTTCCTGTGACAATCTGCACAGAAAGGCGGTGGCTAGGACGATGTCGCTGTACAGCTCGTATATTGAATCGTCATAGAGTCTCCTTAGTTGTTCAAGTTTACTGTTGAATTGCATTAAAAATAACGATTGGCATGAGTCTTCGCTTGATTTCTGCGCTATCATTGTCAGCCAAGGTAGACAAAATCCCTTAGGTTAGGCACCTTTGCCTTGTTTACTTAGACCAACAATTTGGGTCCATTATACCCATTAATTGAACCCTGGAACACTGCAAAAAAGATATATCCGCTGTGGTAGAACCACTCAGATAATGATATGAATCTCAGGAGGTCCGCCAGCTCAACATTACTTAAAACTTCCAGTTCAGAGAAGAAGTAACTACCATGAGCCCTCATTCTTCTGACGGATAAGACAGGACAATCACCAGCAGATGGCGAACAGATTCACTTTCTCCCTCGTCCATGTAGCATCATTTTAGCAGAAATGACGACAGACTGATCGGTCTGAGGTCCTTTCAGGTCATGTGGCTTGCTTTCCCTGCTTTGGAAATGAATATAGCACACACCTCCCGTCATGCTTAAAGAACATATCTAAGCTTAAGGCTGCCAGTGAAGATTCGCTTGAGCCATGGAATAATAGTTTCCACCGACTCATGCAGCATCACAGGTCGAATGTTATCCATTCCTGGTCCCTTACTATCTTGAAGTTGTAGGTGCCTACTGTGACGTTCTGTCCAATTTGTTGGTGTTGATTGCCCCTTCTTGTTGGCAGCATATACTTGGTTTTGCCCTCGTTTACCGCTTAACCCATTTTGGCCGCTTCTGCTTCAAAGCTTTCTCATCGCCATCATCAATGTAGCCCAGACATAAATTCAAGCTCATATTAGTTTAGTTTGATAGCACTGCTAATTAAAAATGAATAATTCATGCTAGAAGTCCTTCTATATGGTACGATACAAGTATTTTAACGACTTCCTGTATGTGAAGATGGACTCAAAACGATAAGCAGATACTCTATAGGGGACTGACGAAAAATTGAAAAACCCACTTAATGTGCAAGCCATTGTCCCAAGATGGTCGTTAAGATATTCAAAAGTAGGTCATGTCTCATAAATGTTCGAAGAGAGTCATAAAGTCAGTTATTAGCCAATTCTACTCCTAGAGTGCATAACTACACAACATACAGTCACGCTTTCAACGTAAATCATGTCCAGTCCGAATGAAAACAAAAAAAAAAAAGAATTTCAAAATGTATCTTGATTTGCTCACCATAGTCATTGTCACATCCATGGCAGTTAATTCAAACCATAATTTGTCAAAAACGACTTGAAGAACAATTTCCATCCTTAGGCTTCAAATCTCCTCCACCAAAGGTCACATTCAACCCGACTCATAGTCACTTTCTCCTCCATTCAATATTCCTAATGGATACCCTTGAGCTCCATTAATCAAATTTCGATTCGGCTTTTTGTCAAAACAAACAACTCTCCCACCTGCGTCACCATGGGAATGCCCTAAAAACAAATTACTTGTTTGTTCAAGGGAAAGGAAGAATAAGTTCCGAAATATTACTGGAACATCCTAAAGTACCATAGTGTTAGCCATCACACCACCACCAGCGTCTCTCTATTGTCCTACTGACATTTCCAAAAACGACCTCTCAAAACCACTCGGAAGTGATATGTGTATATACTCCTGTTCATACAAATAGTAGAGCAGCAACGCGCACACAAAAACACATGAGACACCATTGAATGCATCAGAGAGATCTACATTTCATATCGTATCCAACCACCCCCCACTACCCCCTTGAAACATGTCATCTCTCCCTTTAATATTTCACAAACATACTGGAAGAACAAAAATATTTACCACCTCGCTTCTCTATGTACCGGGTTCGGGTTCGGGTTCGGGTTCGCCCCTTAGCATTTCAATTTAAATTGAATTCTTTTCTCTTTTTATTTTTGAAAGGACAATGCACATACACAGGATACGTGTGTTTACATTTTTTTCCTATTTTTTTGTTTATATTCAATATTTAATGATTGAAAGAAACTACCCCCACTGAACAAAAAGGATCCGGATACACATACTCGTGCTGGTACATAACGTATTCAACTCAACTATTCTAGCGAGTAATTGTGTCGACTGTCAGTTAATGAACATTGGGTAGTTTAGTGGCAGTGGTATTTCCAGGATATGTCAGATATTCAGAAAGATAGTGCGGGGCTGCTGAGTGTTAGGATGATGGAAGGATGAGCGATATTTTCCATATTACCAGGATCCATGTTTGTGTTTTGTGCTTGTAGTTTTTGAAGCCAATATACTATATTATGTGTGTGCCATGGCAGTTAACGATTCTGATGGCGGTTAGGGTTGCCAGTTGCATTTGATTTCTCAACAGCAGAGATGATTTGCATAAAGTTTTTGTGGTGTTCAACTAATTTAATGAGGTGAACGTGATGTTAGCATCGGATGGATTTAAGGATAGGGATTGGGGGTGATACGATGAGTTCCAAAGGGATTGTAACACTCTATAGGTTTGATTTAAGAGTTCGAAAAAAATGGAACTTGAGGGAATTGGGAAAGAACTTTTGTTAGTTCATTTGTCTTCAGGAACACCATGGATACATTTAGGAAGCCTGCAAATCGTGTCTATAGGTTTTTCTTAAATGTTCTGAATATGTTGCTACTGACCCCTGACTTAACGACTAAGGAATTGATTTTCTTTTATTTTTGCTGCGAGGTGGTAATCTTCAAAAGACGAAACTTAGCCCATACTCAGTATGGGATTTGTACCCACTAACCCCTTCTCTATTCTTATCTTTTCTCCCTGCGATACCGTCTGCTTGCCATTTCATCGCAGGGGGGTTTTCTGACTTAGCTGTCATTTGAATTCATGCTAGTCTCATTGGACTCTTTTCTCTCACATTCCAGTACTCTTGATTTGCTCATGGTAACCCTTGCATTTTCAGTCACTGCGTCCCAAGCGTCTTGGCTTTTAGGCATTTCACCAACTATGTTGTCGCGGGGTTGGTGATACGCCCAGTTTTTCTCTCAGTGTTTCCCTCTCGCCTTGAAACCGTGGACATCGTTCGGTGTTTTTGATGCAGCCATCGCATTGTGAACAGTAAGGGCTGTTATCGTCCTTGAGTTTATGTAGGTATGAGCGGAAGCATGCTTGACCTGTCAGCAACTCGGTTAGGTGAAACCCGACTTCACCGTACTATCTCTCTATCCATGGTTGGATTTGTGATATAAGCGTATGCATCCACCTACCTTTTTCGGTGGCATTCCAGCGTTCTTGCCACTCTCCTATGCTATGCATGCTTAATGGCACCTGCTGGGTTCAGCTCGTATTGTCGTCGCTGTTCTTCTGCTAGGATGACTATTGGTAGCATTTCTGCAATCACACAGGCGAAGCACACTCTTAACCCATTAACGCCCACTGTACTCAATTGTAAATGCGGTATATTGAGGCAATATTAATCCTGTTTACTCTAATCATCATGCAGCATAGAGGATTATGGATGATATTGCTCTGGCCAAAATTAGTCTTCGACTGTCCCATGGGCCTCCTGTGTTGGACATGATTCGTGCGAGAGCTAGCGCTAGCGTTTGCTCTTTTGTGATTCACGAACTTGAAGTGTTTCTTGAAAGAGATCCTCATATTTAGTACGACTTCGAGGTGTTTTATGTGAGGCTTCTATATTATTGTGTGGCCACCCGTAGTAATATTGATTATTTCTGTCTTCTTTCTGTTGCTTATAAGAACCGCTTCTGTTTTATGTTCCGCCAGCACAAGGCCAGCCGGACTCAACCATCTCCATACGGTCGTTATTGTGGAGTTAAATATCTGTTCCACCTCTTCCAGTAACTTGGCAGTCACAATGATTGCAATGTCGTCATCGAAACCTATAATTTTTGTCTCCTCGTGTATTGAAAGATGTAAGACCCCGCCGTACATGACATTGCAGAGTAATGGACTTAGCACTGAACCCTGTGGTAGACTTCGAAACTGATATATCTGGATGAGACACCATCTAGTTGTCAATCTTCTATCAGAGACGGACCTAGCACTGAACCCTGTGGTAGACGTAGAAATTGATATATCTGGATAAGACACCATCTAGGTGCCATCTTCTATCAGAGACGGATATACCTTCACTGGATGCACCTCAGATACTCCGGTTCATCAAAGCAGGAAACCCTCTAAATCGAGCATATCATCGACTAGAGCCTTAGTTACTGGGACGCAATAGATTAATTGGAGGTCGCAGTGCACATGCACCTCACAAACCATACATCTACATCTACAACGACGAATACACTCTCAATTTTGAAAGTCACTTCACTTCGGTTAGTAAATCAATGAATCCATTGCTACAACTGACATTGGGCATAATGGACTCTATGTGGTCTAAGTGAGCCGTCGACATCGCCGTCAATAAGGACATCCATTTATCTAACCTTTCCTCACCTATCAGCGACTTTCGCTAGTTTAATATATCCAGGGCGAAAGGACCTTCACTATAGACAATACTTTCACCTTACTACTTACTGCTTGAGACACATCACGGGCACACTGCTTTCAGTTACACAGACTGGGGTCGGCGACCACTTGGTTTTTATACCAGAGGTTCGATGGTTTTTGCCAGCCCAAATCTGGGGGCTGTGATTTGAAGATTCTCTTGACTGGGGCATTATTGTCCATTCGGTCGATGTTGTCGAGCCAATGTAGTTCGGTTATCTTAGTGGATTGGACTGTATCCACATCTTGGTACATCCTCATAGAGTTCGCGGTTAAATCCCCCCCTCCATTCGCCCTCCTCGCACACGGGACCTATTATCCGATGGAGTATTTTTCTCTCGAAATAGTTCAATATTAGCTCACTTACCGGAGGAGGAGGTCCTCTACTGCGTAGTTCCTCGGGGTTAGATTCGAAGATTCATTCGCTCTACATGTTCTAGCCATCTCAGACGTCCAAGCAGTTTTTTTTGACTAGATCGATGTCGCTGTACAGCTCGTATAGTTCGTGATTGAATTTTCTCCTCCAAAAGCCGTCAAATATTAGCTCAGCTTTCTTGCTTATCGTTCAGCACTCGGCGCCATATAGCAGAATTGGTAAGATTAGCTAGCTGTAGAGCATTAATTTAGTGCATCTAGTTAGTTTTGAGTCCAGTTGGTTCGCTAAGCCGAAAAAGCAGCGGCTTCCTAGGGCAATTCTTCGTCGAATCTCAGCGAGGGTGTCGCTTATGGGATTAACATTTACTCCAAAATAGGTGAATTCTGTAGGACGAAGGCATGGTTCCTCCGACCAATTTTAAAACAAAATTTTCAAAATAAAATCAAAAAACGCAGAAGCAATCGACATTCCTGGACAGTCTGCGAAATCTATGCGTCACCTATTCGCCTAAAGCTGGTTAAAACTTTGAATTTAGTGCAAATTATTCCCACTTATGCTTCAGTCTCCCCGAAACTCAAAAGTTACTGCAAAGTAGGGGATAAACATGAACCCAAAGGCCATCAATTTTATGCTTATAAGCTTTAGAGTTAGGTCAATGAGTGTCAAATGAATGCTGTCATAAGCCATATAGCATCCTCCCAAATTTGATTACTACATTTTGGTCAACAGTCACCAAGCACTATACCAACCACAGGACAACTACCGCACCCATTAAAGCAATTTAGTACTAGATTATGATCTCCAAAGTTCCACTTAGCTGGCAACCCTCCTATTAATAATTCAAATGCAACCCCCAGCACCCAGGGGGTATGTAGCAGGCTTATTTTTAATTTACAATCCTCTGCCACCAACCCACCATGGATAGGATATGAGCTGGTTAACTTGGTTCGTTGGTTGGTTAGTTCCCTGGCTTATTGGACCGACTGCTGCTGTTGGTCCTCTCGGTGGATAAGAGGCGACATGCAGCAAATCGGTTCTCCCTTTTATGTGTGTACGTCTGTACATATCCCTCTGTGTGGCGAACTGACGGCACGAGGAGTAGCTTGCGATTGGTTAGTCGATAGAGGTAATTCAATTAAATCTACTTCAATGGTCAATTTGAATTTTCACCTCAATAGCTGCATATCCGCACGTAACTGTGTATAAACAACTCCAAGGATATGGCGGAAGGGTTCAGCCGTCGCGTTATCTAGGCAAACGGATCAACCAATCTTTTTGTGGAAAATAATGAACTCATTTTCACATTTGAATACATTTCCAATTGAATGGTTTGACAGTAAGAGAACCGCATGGGTGGATCTAAAAATACATAGCTATTGCTTATTATGTAATCCAAGGACTTAGGAAGCCAACAACAAATAAAAAAAAAATAAAAAAAAAAACAATCTTCCACTGCGATCCACAATCCTGTCCACTTGGCTGGACATTTAAGCGAAGGAAAAAGGCGTTTTCCCTCTCACTGATCAAACCAAGGCACCCCAAGGGTGTTTGACACACTGCTGCAACTAACCCTCTGCTCTTGGCCGGGTTTTAAGATATAATTATGGAAATAAAATATTCATAGATGCGAAACAGGTCTTACATTGTTTTTTTCGAACATGGCAGGATAATCCCTCATCGGATGGATGATGCTGCTGCCAGGGCGGTGGTGGTGGCGAGTAAATGAAGTGTTCTACTAAGTGCTGAGGAATCTTTTTTTTTTTGTTTCTGCTTTCATTCTCACCCCTTAACTTAGGGCTGCGTGTTATAAAAAGCTAGCTGTAAGTGCTGGGGGGTGGTGATGGTGGTTGTTTCAATTTTATTCCCACCTCGTTTGTTCCCAGAGATGACAAAGTTGCGTAAATGCCACTTTCAGAGATTTCCTATGCTGTTGCCGCCTGTGCTGCTCCTGATGCTGATGCTGGTGACGATGGTGCTGGAGTTGCTGGTGCTGTTGCTATAATTGAATTGTGATTAGGTTCTATGATTTGATCTGCTTTGGAAATGGAAGTTGTGTTCTAAAGACCGGGCGGGGTGCGCGGGTATGACGAAATTGTTGGGGTATACATAAATGTTGGTCCCACAGAGCCGAGTTGGAAATATCGAACATAAATTTTGTGGAATTTTATTAATATATAAATTGTAAGGCATTCTATGATGCTATGGAAGGGAAAATTAAATTTTATGTGATTTATATTCAGAAATTTCCTGTTGAGGGAGGTAGTTGGCACAAGGTGTGCCATATAGTTTGGTACATTTGGTAGAGACTGTGCACTTGGATTACGGCCACACGAATCGTAAGGGGGGAGGAACATCAGTGGGATTTTAGGCTTGCAAACATAATTCTTTGATGTAATGCCGAAGTTTATTGTTTTAATGGTTTTGTTGGTGGAATACTGTAGTGGTGGTGGTGGATGAAGGAGTGTAATCGGAGACTTGGATAAGTTCAACATCTGTACTTCGTTGTCCATTTTATTAAGAGGTGGAATGGAATCCTTCTGTCTGACTGAAAATGAAAATGAGAACCACATCGGTGCTTTGTAGTCTTTTCATAATCTACTTTGAAGTTCCAATTTTCTAAAAATTTAAGATTAATTTTAATTTGAGTTGAGCTTTGACGTAAGAATTTTCAGTTTACGTTACAGACGAGAAATTGTGCCCGCATTCACAGTCTCTTAAAAATAATGCAAATCTATACATATAATAAAGTTGTAGAGGGTCGAATGTTCTTGTCTTTCTGTGCGCGCATCATGTGGAAACTACTGCATGAATTTTGATGACACTTAGCATGGTGATAGCTTATGTCCTAGGTCAAAATTTAGGGTACTTCTTGTCTCGAGAAATAAGAGGGTTCTCTTTATACATATAATAAAACTGCATAATGTTGCAATACTCATCACGCAAAAACTTCTGCAAGAACTTGAATGGCATGCTGCATTACTTAAAGTAGAAATTCTAAAATGGTGTACGCTTTATCGTCATCCGTCATCCAGAAGCTAAGATCTTATCAAGAATATTTATTTCAAATTCAGAATTTAATTAGTTTTTACTTACCTACTTTTGTCCTGTATCCCCTTGTGGGTTCTAGGGCCTCTACTACGCCTACGCGCCATTGTGTACGGTTTCTGTCAATGTGTCTCAGCTCTCCCAAACTTTTCCCCAACTGCCGTGCCTCCTTCTCGACTATTCTGCACCATGTTTTCCTCGGACAGCCAGGTATTCTGCCATCCTGAGCTAGAGGGTTCCATTGCATAGCATGGTTCGCTCTTTTTGGGAACGTGTGCCCAATCCACTGTCACTTCCGTCGTTGGATGGTTGTGTCTGTTGGGTCCTAACCCGCTCTCTGGTTGAGATGTTCGTTAGAGATACGATTGGGCCAGAAAATCCTTAAGATATTGCGCAGGCACCTACTAACGAACGTTTGCAGCTTTCTGGTGATAGTATTGGTCACTCTCCACGCGCCGCATCCATATAACAGCACGCATCCAACGTTGGAGTTGAACAGTCTAAGTGTTCAAACTGATTGCATTGCTTTACCATATTTAGGAAAGCATCCCGAACGCGGACTTTACTATGGTAATTCTGTTGGCTATATCCAGTTCGGTTCCACCATCGGTCGATATAATACTCACAAGATACTGAAAATCCTCTACTCTCTCTACCGGTTGTCCAGCAATACGTATCTGAGCCGATGAGTTTGTTCCAAGGCTGATAATTTTAGTATTGTCGTATTAATTTTCAGCCCGATGACGCCTGTCTCCCTCTCCACATTTGCTGCCGTTTGGTGGAGGTCCATAATTCTATGAGAGAGTAAGCTTACATCGTCAGCATAGTCAAGATCTTTCATTTGGGGTGTAAGAGTCCATCAAATTCCTCCGTTTTCCATCGACAAAGCTGCACGAAGCACATCGTTAATCACGAATAGGAATAGCATTGGTGGAAGAATACAGCCTTGTCTTACCCCACTTTGGATCTCAAATTCCTCAGACAACCTCCCTCTGTGCTAACTATGATATTTGGACCCTTCATATGTAGCTTTGATAATTTATCGGGAATACCTCTCCTGCGTAGGTAACGCCAAGTAAACTCCATGTTGACACTATCGCCTTCTCAAAATCGATGAACAACAGATGAAGTGGTGAACGATATTCAATGCTCTGTTCGATGATAATCCGCAGGGTGTTGATGTGGTCATCACAGGAGGATCTAGAGCGGAAACCTGCTTCTTCGACATCGATTGTGTCTTCGAGATGTTGTTTGATTCACTCCAGGATGATTTAATTAGTTTTAGCTTGATCATGATCTTAAATCTGCACTCAGTGGAGATAATACATTTTTTTCTTTATTCTCATTTCGCTGTCTATTCGCAATCTTTAAGAGTAGAGCAGACTTGGTGACGGAAAGGGGATGGTACTCTTCGTGTTTTCTTATTCTTCGGCTTCCTTTTCTCTTATACCTGCTTTGCTGGTTGTGCGTTGTGTGCGTGGTTGGGTGTGTTCTGTTCCCCCATTGGCGAAATCTTATATATTAATACGTGAACACGAAATTTATCGTACGTTTTGTAAGTATTTATTATAAAAGGATGGGGATGAAACTTATATCATTCGAAAGGTACTGTGCTATAGATGTGCAGAAAAGAAAAATCATGTTTGTTTATTTCCCCTCGGTCGAATTTCAACGCGATACTAGTTATAATTAAGCTTGCACATTTTCAGCACTGCATTCAGTAGGCAATTATTTATAAAAAAAAAATAAGTAAATGAGCCTCAAACAAACTGCGGGCGAAGCAAGGCGAGCAAAATTCAGCTAATGTATGATAAAATGCCTTCGAATGACTTGTTCCATCATCAATAGTATCATTTATTATTAGAAAAACAGTCAAACTGCCATATTGTCTCGTCGGTGTGAGACTTGTACTGAAATCTTGACGAAAACGGTTGATGTCGTCGATCTTTAGTATAGTTGAAGAAATCTCTAGCCAAAACCCATAAAAAACGAGGCCACTACTTGTAGGCATACTCAAAGGTTATAAGCTGCTACAATGACAAAACCAGCACATATTCAGGACAAGCATATCGTATGAAAATGAGATCAAATTATCTATGTACATATGTAAAGCCTTCATTAATGACATGGGATAGTATAAATTGTAACCTACTATCGTTTCAAAAGAAAACGAGGTAAAGACGAGTAGGAGACCAAGTACCTACATGCCTATGTAGTTATACGTAAGATTTTATACATTTTTCTTCATCCCTACTTGGTCGCTCTACTATTATGGTCGTAGCCATCCTTGAGTTCGTAAATCATAGAAATAAACCAAGGGGTCCCCTTCACCAGTAGCTCGCTTGAGCTAAGACGGTAATTGAGCAGTATTATATCTTCTTTGATAAAAATAAGGAATGCGACACTCCTTAGATACAAGACACTTATCATTCTAATAAAACGGGATCCAACATCTTACGTAGTGCAAATTGTGAAATTTTAATCATAGCTTTCTGATCTTAACGTATAGACAGCTAAGCAACAAAGGATTCTACTCTATTCATAACACATACTGATTACATATGCAAAATAGACATATAACTTGCCGTTACCAGAGTAACGTCATGATTAAATTACACGTCATCCATTCACATCAATGGCCTAATTCCTTCATATTCAAGATTTTCTACATTTCCTTATTCCTCGCAACACATTCCTCCATATACTCTTAATGCTACGAGTCTATTCTAATTGATAATTCATCTTCTCAATCATGGTATTAGCGGCAAGCAAAAAAAAAAATTCCATCTCTACATCTCACATTCAGTCGCATTTCCAATTAAAGTAATCTATCGCATAACTAAGTTATAATAGGATCATCGTTTCTCCTCTCTCAAGGATTCTCTACACCACATTCACTGGCACAGTGAAACTGATTCTATAAATCAATCATTGTTCTCTTTTCTGCGCGCACCACCATCCACCACCCATCATCCTACACCGCTATTTTGCAAAAAAAAATTCCCAGATTACTTATATCAAAATCTGTCCTTCAATTGCATTACAACTTTCTTTGATCCATTTCCAATGCGAATGGTTTTTCCTTAACAGAAAATGGGGAAAAAAGGACACCACCGACGACGTTCACAAGAATAAAAGACATCCACTCTGTGCTGTCATAATGTTCCTTCAACGTTCGGTTACGACAATAGCCGGCTTCCCATCATGCTCATGCCTTACATATGTACATTGTACCAGTTTGTCGCTGGCAGTGTGTTCGGGATGCCAATTCCTTTTTGTGAAGAAAAATAAAGGAATAGAAGGATGGATGACGGTGGGTTCGCAACAGAACTTACGGAAGTATATGCCGGAAGTTCCGGTACTTGTGTCAAGTTCTTGTCACTGCAGCTTCTACAGTAGGACTCCTTTATCTTTCTGTCACACCATCGCATCGCTTCAATGGTTGTGGTGAGGAGTCTCTCTTTTTTTTTTTTTTTGTCAACGTCTTTACTTAATTTAATTTTATCTGCCATCGGGGGACTGTAGTCAGCGCTATAAAAAGGCTTAAAAGGGTTTTAATGTAATTTTACTGCCAACAAATGTTATTACATTGCATTCGCTTTTTTTTGTACATAATTCTTTTACGAGTATGTCTGATTGCATGAGCTCTTTGTATCGATCGATTTATTGTGTTCAGCCCATGACTATTCAAATCAACGAAACTCTTTGAAACAACTAGATGGGGTAATGACATTTTCAAGGACATTCTTTCCCATGAAAATATCTCCACATACGTGGGTATACTCTACCCTCGTCTCTGGTCTAATTGACAGGCAAAACAGCAAAAATCACTTTTCCATCTGTCACAGTTTTGGCATAAGGAATATCTAATAAGTCGAGAAATCAATGTATTTCAATATCCTTTATTCGATCGCTTATCCCTTACAACAGCAGGAAATACTTCAGGGCTCTAGATTATGGCTGGCAATGGGCGTGTGCTGGCTGTGCGCCGGTGAATAACCCAAAGGATGCAGAGAAATTGAAAATTATGAATGAACAACACAAGCATGATAGAAAACAGCCAACAGCGTAGAAGGACTCAGAAAGAATAACTTTTCCTTAGACAATCTGTTTTTTTTTTCTTCCGCCCGTCAGGACAACTTCCCGAGGATGCCTTTCTGGTGTCGTGTAATCTTAAGTGGAACGGCATTTTGCCACCCTCTAGACGGGTCGGCTGATGTTTGTTTTTTTGCACTCCTCTTTTCGTAGTTTTTTTTGTAGGCAACTACCCACACCTTGGGTTTAGCTAATCCAACCTTTTAAGGGGTAAAATGTTGTCAGTCATAATTTAAAGGATGTTGCTTACTTTTGAGTGAGTCTAAGTAGAAAACGGTTGAAAGATTTCATTAGAGAAACGACGTGTGTGGAGAGCAAGTGTGGGACTCACGTTCAAATTGAAAACTTTGGAAAGATTTCCAAAAAGTGTCTGAAAGTTAAAATGGAATTTTTGAAATATTTTAACGGTGGAACTAAAAAAAGTTATAGAAGTGTCAAAATACTTTTAAATGCTTACTCTGTCGGAATAGTCTAGAGCAACGAGTTCTAAGAATTTCGAAAGTGTTATACATCTGTCACAGTTCAATATTTGATAACAACAAGTTCGACGTAAATCTCTGTTTCGTGCTGCCTAATAAACACTGTCGGGAACGGATTCAAATTTAAAAATGTACCTGTTCAGACTATCTTATATGTAAAAGCCATTATACGTCCGATCATTTGCGAAAGCTTGTGTGAACACTACTGCGAACACTGGCAGTAGCTTGGTCATGTGGCTGGAAAAATTGTTCGCTCTATTGATGGTGATTTGCCCTTGACATCAGTTATCGGGAAAAGTACTGTGAATCAGAAGGAAAGACGAAAAATAACAAAAATCTCCACAGCTATCTGGACGCCACCCCCGGAGAATCTCTGAAGCATAAACAACTGAGCTTCAAAGAACCACTACACCAACATCTTTTTCTCTCTCTATCTATCCTTCCAACGCCTGCACTGTGTGTAAACATGTTAGAGGTATTCATAACCCTTTGAGTGCGCGCAAATCATAAAAAAAAAATAAAAAAATATGGGTATAAATCCCAGGACTTCAAGACCTCTGCATTTAGCTCGTGCTTTAGCTAATTGCCTTCAGTTGCGCACTCCTAGTTGCTTAAAGTCCCCTTGAACTTCTGCATGCCACCTACGGCGAAGAAACCTTCTACTGCGTCGTACTTCTGCATTAGATTCGAAGACTCTGCGGACCGGAGTGTTTTTGTCCATTCGATCTACATGCCCTAGCCATCGCAAACGTCAAATACGCAGTTCTTTGATTAGGTAGATGTCGGTGTACAGCTCGTATAGTTCGTGATTGAACTTTGTCCTCCAAAACCCGTCAACGCAAACGGTACCGAATATCTTACGAATAATTTTTCTCTCGAAGCGATCAAGGATATCTTCATCCGTCTTCATTAAAGTCCATGTTTCAGCGCCGTCAAGTAGAACAGGGTTAATCAGGGTCTTATATACAGTCTCCTCAAAAAAAAAAAAATATATATTTGGCGCAACAGCTCTTTAACTGCCAGGGCCTAGCTTCTCGCAATCACTCATGTTGTGTGCGTTATATGTCAGACGCTCGCGAGAGGTGGGACCGTGAAAAAACTTTTATGTGTTTTCTGGGATTCGATACAGTCTCCTTAATTGTTTGAAATAGGGCTTTACTGTAGAATTGCCTTATTAGCTCGAAAAACAGCGATTGGCAAGAGTTATTCTTCGCTTGATTTCTGCGTTGGTGTCGTTTTCAGAATTTATGGCAGAGCCAAGGTAGACAAAGTCACTGCAAGGTTCTGTTCAATTCGTCGTTGTTGATTGTTCCATTCTGTTGACAGCATATACTTGGTTTTGGTCTCGTTTATCGCTAAACCATTTTCGCCCGCTTCTGCTTCAACGCTTGCAAACGCACCGGTGACAGCCTGCTGAGTTCTTCCAATGATGTCAATATCGTCGGCGTATAAAAGCAGTTGTACAGACTTTTGATAGATTGCGCCACTGGTGTTGGCTTGTGAGTTCCGCACAATCCGTTTAAGTACAATATTAAAGAACTCACATGATAGCGCGTCTAAAGCCTTTTTGACATGAAAAGTCTCGGTGAGGTCATTACCGACCTTGGTGGAGCAGTGAGCGTTCTCCATCGTCATGCTGCACAGACGGATAAGTTTGTCAGGGATGTCAAAACTAGACAGGGCTCTATATAGCTCTTCTCTACAAATGCTGTCATAGGCGGCCTTGAAATCGATAAAGAGATGATGAGTATCGATTTGGACTTCTTGGGTTTTCTCCAGAATCTGCCGAAGTGTGAAGATTTGATCGATGTTGGACTTTCGTGGCCTGAAACCGCACTAATAGGTGCCAATCAGGCTGTTGATGATAGGTTTCAGACTTCACGCATTATCGCAAAAAATAACTTGTATGCAATGTTAAGGAGATTAGTGCCTCTATAATTGGCGCAGTTGAGGAGGTATCCTTTCTTCACGTCAAAGAAACCTTCTCACGACAAATAGAGCGCGACCGGCTCAACTCGTATTGCCACGTTTAAAGAAGAGATCATTTGAACCCTGTTAAATGAATGAATATTCCAAATTCAACGACACTAGCATTTGATTTGCCTAAGTAATGAAGTGATCCCAAATCGGGAGGCCTGCCGATATTGTCTGTGGTCAAACAGCCGAACCCCACAGGCGGTTGTGATCGCTTGATCTTAGATCATAACCATGCCGAAATAGGAACAAAAAGAGGAGGAGGTCTCCTATCTTGTGCATCGGGCAAACGATGCTGAGATTCCATTCATCAGGCATACACTCGTCTGACCAACTCTTAGATAAGATACCTCGAAAAGGTATGCGAACGACTAAACGAATATCTCCTTCAGAGTACAAATTTGAGGTTAAAAGAATGATCAGAATTTTTATCCGAGTCTAAAGTTGTACCTGCCATCGCAAACTTTTAAAAAGTTATATGTGTGGAATGTCGTGAGCTGTAATATAATGTAAATCTGAAGTTGTATCGCGTGTCATGTTTTTAAACTTATTTCAACTCCAGGCAGAGACACTCGTTTAACGTTTGAATTGACATGTTTGACAGGCAGATATACACATTCTGATCAGCGCTAAATATTATACCACACCCACAATTGACATGAAATATTTATACTTCTTTCGGGTATAAAACATGTCGAGTTGCATTTTTCACCTGACTGTTCACCTTAACTCTCATCCAAAATAAAAGCTGATGTTTATTTTATATACCTATTTGCTTGTTTCTTTTTATTGCAACCAAATTGACCCATTTTCCGGAAAGGGTGGTGGGCAAAAAACTAAATGGTTAATGCAAATATGCGCTTTTATTCTCTTTTGCTTTAAACTTAATTAAAATTAATTTTTGTGAAAAAAAGCAAATGCATGTGTTGTTTTCCACGGTTGTTTTCTGAAAATTGAATAATGAAATTTAATGTTTTATTTTGGTCTTTTTAATGGAATGGCAAAATACAATTACGAAAGACTTGTCCATTTTGCAAATGAAGATTGCTATGAGTTTTATTGAATGCAATTTGGGCTTGCGAAATTGTGGAGTAAAAACTGATAGTTTAATCTGATTCAAAAGCTAGGAAATAAGGTTTAAACCTTAAACATTCCTTTTAAATGGCAGCTGACTGCAATTCTGAAATAAAATTTAAATTTCATTTTATTTTCAGAAATATTTGGATACCCTGCTTTTGCTATTTAATATTTTGTACAATATTCTTCTTCTTCCTATGATCTGAACTCAAGAGTCAGAGTCCCGCCAGTTAATCCATCCTACGCTTACGCGATGTTTGCTATGCTATCTCAGGTTGCTTCGCTATTGATCATAGATTCCAGATATTTGAATTTTTCGTAATTGGGAAGCACTATTCCATTCAAATAAATCTCTGGAATAGGTCTGAATGGATCAGAGAACGGGCAGCACAAGTCGGTCTTTTTTGGACTATTGCGGTATCCACTACTCTCCAAAACGTTCACGCATACGTCAAGTGTTCGTTGTAGGAACGTAGGATCCTCACTTATGATGAATAACTGATGTACTTTTCGGTCCGTTACTTGACCTTCAAGCAGATAGTCAAAGACTGCAATAAAGTGTAAAGGACCTAAGACGCTTCCCTGATGCACCCTGACTTTATTTGAAAACTCTTCCGTTACTCAAGCGGGGCATCTTACTCCTGTCGTTGCCCCTTCGCGCCTGTCCATGGTCATCTGTACAGAGGTTTCTGGAACCCCTCGATGTCTTATCCCCACCCATACCAGATCTCGTTGTTGTCTCTCGTAAGCCTTTTCAAAGTCGAAAAATACAATACGTACATCCGTTAAGGAATCACGATGTTTTTCCATTATGATCTTTATACTTTGGATTGCATTATTGCAAGAGCTACTTTGGATTATCAAATAATTTGGATTGGAGAGTACCTAGAATTAATCGGTAAAGATATTGCTATGAACCTACACGCCACGGAATTATACATAAGAATACTATTTTGTGTACAAGATGTAAAAAAAAACAAGTTTAACAAAATGAAGTTCCACTGGGAATGTACAAACTGTTAAGGACAGTCGAGGCAGTATAATGATCTGGGGATGCATGGTTGCTAGCGGTGTGCGTAAAATGCATGCTTGTGAGGGTCGAATAGACTCCTGCAAGTACATAAATGTGTTGAAAAATGTACTTCAACTTTAGTTTTCCAACATTTTCGGGGATACCAAGATGGGAAACGTCAAATTCCAACAAGACAATGCACTCTGCCGCACAGCAGCTCTAACTATGAGGCGGTTTGAGAAGTATAATATAGACCTGCTCGAGTGGCCTGCGCAGTTCCCGAATCTAAGTCCTCTAAAACATCTATGGAGTTGCATAAATCAAAATAACTAATAAAAGCAGAGTGGAGTGATATTTCAAGTTAGCCAGCACTATGCCCAAGAGAGTCGTTGCAGTCATAAAGACCAACTAAATAATAATAATCTCTAATAAAATTATTTACTTATGTAGACAGAGGGTACTAAGTATCGAAGAAAATCAACACAGTCATTCTACTACTAAGTACCTTACGTAGAATGGAATTGTCAATGGCAGCTCGGGCATATAAGTAGTGTGAACGAAATTGTCAAGTTCAATAGCGACACACAGCGAACGGTAGACGTATGCCCGAGTTCGCTAACTATTGTGGTAGTTTAGTTCTGTGGCAATATGACATAATAGCTTATGTCGATTTGTACGATTTTTCAGGAGGAGGGTTTAAAGTTGTGGCTTACGCGAAAATCGTATGAAATTTTTGAATTGCACCTCTACTCTTACAGCCATAACTCAGCCGTCTTTACAGGTATGCAACTAAAAAATTGAGGGAAAATACTTTATGTAATTGTGAACATTTCACTATAATTAACTCAATTTTGACTTAAGTCGACTTAAGCTATTATGTCGTATTGCCACAGAGTTAATACTTATCATATCGGCTTCCTTTTATTTCATTTAACCTTTTGTTTTGTGAAGATATTGAGAATTATAAAAGGTGCCTAATACATTTCGCCAAGGCTTTAGATTCCCTGTACTTTGCCAAAGATTTATTCAAATGTGTGCAGTTCTCCATGACCTGAACGAAAGAAGAACACCGGGCTAAATTTTTAAATGGATTGAAATCTACGTATATGTGTATACAGACTGGGTTTGACGTCTTAAAAAGTAGGCAACTTTTCTTGCCGTTCGTTTACCTATGCGTAATTCTACCTCTCTGAAAGAACTAAAAAATAAAAACTACGAATTTTGGTGCGAAAAGTACGCCAACAAACCTACTGTCTGCACTTGTATGCAGCACAAATAAGATTCGAATAACAGAATAGATGTGGTACTGATCCGAACTGTAGAATGTTTAATGGAAAGTAATAGGTGATTCGGATTAGCGAGGCATAACTATATTCCACATTTGGTTTAACTGCATATTTCTTAGTTTTTTTTTTTTTTTTACGCTGGGAGGTGGTAATCTTCGAAAGACGAAACTGAGCCCGTACTCAGTAACAGTGTGGGATTTTTACCCACTAACCCCTTCTCCCTTCTTCCCGTTTCCCATGCGGTAACACCATCTTGGCTTTTCATCGCAGGGCGGGGAGGAACCAGCCTAATTGCGATCTAGTCACTTGGACTAATAAGCAATTTTTTCCTGACATCTACGTCTTTGAATGAGATCCACCGTCTGGTGTATCTTTTTTTCTTCGGGTGTGCTATGTTATGCATCTATATATACTTTTTTTTTTTTATTAGAGATTTGAAGATAGAAAGTGTAAGTTCGGAAATTCTTAAACATGCAAAAAAACACAAAGAAAAGCTAGAAGAGCATATAAACTTAGACGCGAGAAAACTTTTGAATAATGAAAATCAATTACGAAGGCTCAAAAGAATAAAACCTCTCGATTTAACTTAACTTCGAAGTATAATATTTCTTAGTGGCAACACTGGTGATGAGTGCTTGTAGATAGGTAGGTAGGTAGAAGCGGTTGTAACAGCAAACCATGCTGATACATAACCAGCATAAAAACTGCCGTTTTAATACCACAACTCAAGTGACCTGTGCGGATGTGAAATGGGCGTAGCTTGTAGGGAAGGAAAAAAGAGTAAAGATTATTCAAATACACCCGGTGACATTGAGGAAACTGATAATGCCCCCAACGCTTATCTCCGCTAATTCTATCAGGTTGTCAAAGGTGTGAGCTGTCTGGCCTTGCCTAAAGCCGGACACTTACAAAAGATGAGTGCTTGTACTGCAAGCTCCTCTTTATTGAAGCTCTTGCTCAGTTTTCTTAGAAAGACTAAAAAAATTATTTAAAATGAGGAAATCAGGGTTCTTTCTTCCTGGTAGTGCAATGAACAAAAAAAAAGTAATCTGTTAAGAATAAACATAAAGAGCCTAGCTGCTAGGACTATTGGCTCTGAAGTTAATTAGCGAGATCAAATTTATGGTTAGCATAGCATAGTATTCCGCGAAAATGAATGGGATCAACTTTTTTGTTATACTACAAATGTATTGCGCTACAGGAAATGTATCATTGAGAGTAGTTTCTAAGTAATACATTTTTTGAGAGTATCTCTTTTGTATATATATATATTTTTTCTTTTTAAAAACTATCAATTTGTCAATTTGGTAGACGGCCATACGTCAAACCAAAACAGACATCGTTTTATTTATACCATTATTGTACGAATTTTTTTGTGAAATAAAAGTCTATTCAAACTAACTGGTTAGCATTGTTGCCTTCCAAAAAAATATAGAAATAATAATTAAATCAAAAATGAAAACAAAGCGAAGTAGACTGGCACATCTGGGAGTTGTCAAAAAAAAACCTAGCTCCACCCTGTGAAAATTTTCAAAAAAAAACAGTAAAACTTATAATAAACGAAAATCCAAGATGCAAAATTGCGTTCACACCCAAATGTAGATACAAGTTCATTTCAGCGATAAATCACAATTTCATTCAATTTTACCACCAACCCTTTCAACCATTGCACTCGACTATGCCTACCCTCATCTCGCTTGCTCAAGCGCTCCGTTACTTCGTGCATGCCACCGAGTCATCTCTTTCAAACTCTACTTCAACAACACACCTTTCTCTATCTACTTCATCCGCTTTCCCACTCGAACGACAGGGACAACATACACTTGAGAGGAGACAACAGCGACTATCCGAACGGCGGCACACTACATCGTCGTGGTTGTCGACGACCGTCGCCATCGCCAGTTGAACTCACAGATTGAATCGTCTTTCGTGTACTCTCCTTCGTGTAGTCTCTTGTTGAACTGAGTGCGTAGCGCCGCGAACTGAAAAATCATTTTTCAGCAGAAAAATCTCGCCAAAATCAATTAACTCATGAGAACCACCGGCATTTTACCCGAAATCTAAGTGAAAACCCCGTCGGCAAAGATACTTTGCCGATTTCCCAAAGTGAAGTGCGAAAACTAGTGAATTTCTGCGGTGAATTTGCGTTTTTTTTTTTTTTTAATCAATTTCAGTGAATTTCCTCCTTTTCTCGTCGATTTGACATTTTCCCTGGGCCTGTTCTCTCTGTGCACTCACGGCGACCGACGTTCATTCACTTTTTCCCCTCCTCGCCGAACTTCCTCTTGTGTGTGCATTCTTTCGCCTCTCGCTGCCGGTTCTTTCACTGTCCCTCTGTTGCTGCTGCGCGAAAATAACGAACAAAAAAACTGAATACGGAATTATTGATTTAAATCGCTCACATTTTATTCATCATCGCAACGCCATTGCAACTCGGTAAATATTAGAAGAGGAGAGAGAAGATCTGTTTTTTTTTTCTTGCAGAGCGCTGCCCACTTAACCTAACTCTGCATGCAACTGCATTGCTGTGTCAGAGTTGCATTGAATTTGGCAGCAATTCATTTTTTTTTTTTTTTGTAAAATTACTAATGTTCCGCTGAATGTATGTATTTAATTAATTAGAGTAGGAAAGGCGTTGCTTGGGAAAAGAAGAAAAGCCTCTGGCTGTTCGAGGGAATCAGTTGCACTATTATCATTTGCTAGCTGTGCACGGGCGGCATTCAGGACCCGAACGGCGGCAGGAATGGCGTGAGGAAAGGCGCGATGGTATTTCTACTTTGCAACCAACTACCACAGAATGGCGCGCGGTGCATTCGTGCTGCCGTTGCTGCAATGCTGTCAGTCTCAATCTGGCTCCTTGTTGCCGTCACTAAGCACAGTGTGGTCAATAAGGGGTTGGAAGAATTTTTAAAATTATAAAAAAAAATAACCGAATAAAAAGGATTGTGTTTTTGATCTATTATGAATGTATGGTAACAAGAGTGAAACTTGGTAAAACTTGACTTTATCGGAAATGTCGAAAATTGCAGTAAAAGATTTTGGGTGCTCCATTCCTGAACCACTTTATTTCTTATTTTTTTTAACTTCGGGTCGGGTTACGCTTGCAGATTCGTCCTCAGCGTGATCTAACCTATCGGACTAAACAAAATAGTTAAATTTTCGACATTTCCGGTAAAGTAAAAACTAGCCCAAGAGTAAAACTTGGCAACATTTTTCTTTACCGGAGATATCGATAATTGCCCCTATTTTTAGTTTGATAAATTAGCACCCCTATTATGGTTAGCGAATCGAACGTTCGACTCAAGTCGAACCTCCCGGCGAATTACTTCTGTTGCTTTATACACTTCACAGATGACATTTAATTGTTTTTTCCTTTGTCAGCACTTTTTTCTTTATTCGAATGCAAATGTTTGCTAACAGCAGTACCACGACAGAAGCAATTCACTGACAGTTGGATTTGAGTCGAACGTTCGATTCGCTAACCATAATAGGGGTGTAGTTCAGGTTGAGCATGAATCGAGCTATCTTACCGGGAAGGCGTAACCCATCTCCAAAACTCAAAGACGACCAATAAAATGGTACCAACATATCAGGAATGGGCAGGGCTACAATTTCCGTGGCGCCACCTATTGACGATATTTTCTGATAGATCTCGACGCCATGAACAAAAAAGAAAAAAAAATGTTTCCATATCTCGCTTAACATATCGAATTGTGAATCTTGTGAATCTTAGCACCACTAAGCTCATTTTCGATCTTTAATAGCATCCAGTTCTCGGTTGTCAAGCTTTTTTTTTCTAGTCGCAAAATGTTAGGTACCTATTCATCCTCTTTTGCATACAAAATTAAAAAAGAAACTTCTATCTTTCATTCTTTTAAAGAATTGATTTCAATTGAGGAAAAAGCAATTTCTTTTGCCGACGAAATTGGCTTGATTCCGTTACGACAATCAACAGCACCTATGTAATGTTGCGGTCTCCCAATGCATGTGGAAGAATTTCTCAGAAAAAACTGAAATGGGTATGGAGATGTTTTCCAAAATTATACGATTCGAACCTCTACTAGTGTCGTAAAATCGTTTACCAATCTTATTTTTAATTATTATCAATGACTCACTAGGTATATCAATTAAAATGATACCGTAAAAAAATAGTCGAAGATAATTTCGTTTCCCATTGGTTTCACTCCCGATTTCACTCCTTTTTGATTCCAATGGAACATGTGGAATCGTCTTCTACTTGTGCGTGGCTGGTGAAAGGTCAGAATTCTTGTCTATCTTTTTTACAAACAAAAAAATGACACCTTATTGCCCAATGGAAAACGACGTGAGCGTTTTTATAATTATATTATCAATTAGTTTTTATTTCTACATAATCAGGGTTATCGTGAATAAATGTTCCCTCGGAATTTTTCCTCCGAACAAAACTTCATCTATTTTCAAAAAAAGGAAATAATTCCGCAGAAAAGAAAAAGGTATCATGAATGACAATTCAGGAGAATTTTCAACGCAATCGCGATATTTCATTTTTTCCTGATGAATTTTTTCGTTATTTTTGAAGATTCCTAATTTTTGTTCGGGGAAAAAATTCCGAGGGAAAATTTATTCACGATAACTCTGAATATGTAAAACTGCTTTCTACCGACTTCTCTCAACCAAGAAAATAAAATAAACAAAAGAATGCGCCTTGCACCATATACATAACTTAGACAAGTAGTCCGATGTAAAAGGGATAATAAAAATAATGAATTTAAACGCTTTATACTTTCTGTTAAATCAAATTATGAAAATCTTTATTCCTGTTCTCCTTTTCAAACAACACGTCCTTCTTCTCTCAACTCTGACTATATCCTTAAAAGCCAGATGCCCCCCCTTCTTCTCTGCTCACAGCGACATCTCACTTCTCAGTTCGTATGCTACTCATCTTCTCCCCCTGTTACACTCGCGTTAACTTTCAACTGTTACAGATGCAAGAGTTTATATGTCTGAGTGCATTTTGAGAGCACTCCTTAATGAAATCCGGAACAGAAAAACACGCCCAGGACAGCACTCCGAACAGATAATGGAACATGTTTGGGAGTGCTTTTTCTCTTCGGAACACAAAAGAGTACTCCATTTTGCCAATGGCAAGCGACATAAGATTGTAAACTTCGATGTCTCGAAAACTAAGCGAAATATAGAAATCTGTTGTTATTTATGTATTTTGTTCGAGATCTATCAGAAAATATCGCCAATAAGTGGTGCCACGGATATCGTAGTATCCCCCAGGAATGGAGCACCCAAACTCTTAAATTATTGTTTTGCTGCAAAAATGAAGAATTTTTTCTAGCAATCATTTTCGGGTTGGCCGTTTTCCGAAACCCCTTTTCCATAATTCCCTGTGTCAAAATCTTCTGCTTCAGAATGCGTTTTATCAAAATTCTCCGTTTCAAAATCGTTTATGCAAAACTCTTGTACCGAAATCCCCCGTTTTTAGATTTTGGTGTTTTCAGTTCTGGCGCCAGAATTGAAATAGATGAGTTGGGTATGAAATGTCCTTTTCTAAAATCCTTTTCCCATAATCCCCTGTTCCAAAATCATTTTACCAAAATCCCCTGTCCCAGAATGATTTGTGCCGAAATCCCCTCGTTTTTAGATTTTGGTGTTTTCAGTTCTGGCGCCAGAATTAAAAGGGATCCCTACGATATCCCCCGTTCCAAAATCCTCTACAGCCCAAAATCTCCTGCTTTCAATTCAAGCATTTGCTTAAAATTCCCCGTGCCTAAATCCACTACAAAAAATACTTTGTTCCAAAATCCCCCGGAAAAGACCTTGCTTTCAAAATTGAAAAGCCTCCGGCTTACATAAGAAAGGGGTGGGCATTCGCCAGGGGATCACAACGTTAGTTAGAACAACTAAAATCTAGAAAGGAACAAATCTCGAAAATCAATTTAATAAATCCCGAATGGGACCAAATCTAGAAAGTAAAAACATGTCGAATGACTAAATCTCGAAAAGAAATTTACTTTCGACATTTTTAAAATCCCTCCCTCTCCTATGCAACAAATCCATAATTAAAAATTGAAGGGGCAAGTAGAAGAAGGGCCTATGTAACATTTTATTTTTTTTGGATACATTGACGATGCTGCGGATCGTTGCTCTAAAATATGGACTGACTCCTTGAACTACCTGGCGGATAGTTTGGAAGTTACAGAAGTGCAAAAGACGATATGCGTAGCACCTAAACTGCGATTATCTCAAAATATGGATAATGTCATATAGGCACTTCTTTCACTTGCTTCTTCAATTACATATATTTGTGGGTGACATATCGAATATCTGTGGCAAAAAGGAATAACAGCCTTTATCTTTATCGTTTCATTTCCCTGCACCTAATTCAGATAATGAATTCCAGACATATCGAGGCAATGTTTTAGCGTTATAGGCTCGCCTTTCCTGAGAGAATATTATATAAAAAATGTTAAAAACAAAAAATATTTCAACAACGGCATAAGTATACTTATGCTGTTATGCCTTGTTGCCACAGATATATTGGTATCATTCCGAATGTTTTTCTTTTTTGTTATTTAGTGCGCTAATGCCTTCCTGAAAAGAGAGCGTCAAATTCTGTTCGCACATTTCAGTTCAGCACAAGGTATTCTATCGGACTAAGAGAAAAAAAAATCAATTTTCGACATCTGCGTTTCAAATACCACCAATCTTTGTCTCTTTATCCAGCTCTGTGTAGAACATTTAAAGGGTATTCATAACCCCTTGAGTGCGTGCAATTATAAAAAAAAGTGGAAATAACCACTCAATACTAACAAATGATTGAAAAAAATACTATGAATTAAAATCGAATGTAAAAAAAAAATCGACTTCTTCCTGACCAGTTCGAACGTCGCCCGCGGAGTATGTAATGAAATTTCACCTAAAAATCCTCTTGCATTGGAAGAGTTACATAATATGCTTACACGTACGAGTATTTTTTTTTTATTTCAAACGTAAATACATCTATCGCACAAAATCGTAAAAGATAAATCAACTCCTATGTGCAATACATGGAGTTATTTTAAATATTTCATTTGCTGAACAAATCTAATTTTTCCTACGCCTCCTCAGAACCTTTCCTTATTGTGGCCTTATGTTCTTTTCCCCGCTGACTTCAATCAACTATATTAGTTGTTAAAACCCCTCGATGGATTGAACACTATAAAAAATAGATTCGCACGCTAACCGTCAGCTGTCTGAACACTATATATACTATATATATTTTTCAGCGGTTTCTGCCGTGTCTGTTCGGACCCTAATACATTGATATAAACTTGTCTTCCGATACGGTCCTACCTTCTTATTTCCCCTCTTTGCTTTGGCGCCAGTTTTTCCTTGAAACGAAAATACCCATACATAATACACAGCACCCAACTTAACACCCATATGAAATTCATGGCAGCCAACTTCACGAGTAGTAAAGCCCTCTCTTGAACGACTAAGGTAGTCCTGTAAAAGACACTTATCATCCCAGCCATGCTATATGGTGCAGAGGCATGGATCCTTTCGAAATCGGATAGCTACTTTGAAAGAAAAATTCTTCGAGTGATTTATGGACCCGTCTGTATAGACGGCGAGTGGAGGAGAAGATATAATCAAGAACTGTATGGGATGTATGAAGATATCGTCCTATACGCATACAGTAACTGAGATGGCTAGGACTTTTAGAGCGGATGGGCATCAACGCCCAAAATTCTTCAAATCCATTCCCGAGGGACAACATAATAGAGGAAGTCCTCACCTTAGGTGGCGCGAACAATTGGAAATGACCTTAACCACCTTGGCTCGCGCAACTGGAGGCAGCTGGCGAATAACCGGCCCGGTTGGAAAGGTTTGTTGGTTGAGGCGAAGGTCCACCCCAGACTGTAGCGCCATCTAAGTAAGAAAGTAACTTCACACTACAAACCTAACCTCACATTGTTGGCAGACATTGCAGAACAGCAGTTAGACGTATTCGACCACCGGAAAATTGAGATAGTTTTGCGGGTTTCAGCAGGTAGATGATTGTATCTCTTCTTCCTATTTCGGCGATGTTAAGATCTGAAAACAAGCGTGCATAACCCTCCCACTTCACTACATTTCTACTGATCCACCTGTGGGTTTCGCCTAGATGACTATCTCTTTATACCTTATCTGATCCTTTTAATTCAATGTAACACAATGTACTAAATGTTGATTATAGACAGATGTTTAATACTTTTGGGAAATAAAAAAAAAATCTGATTCACCTGATTTCTGCAGATATTCAGTTGTTATTCTTTACCGAAAGGATTAACAGCCTCCTTGATCTGACATCTTTGAAACTCATTCAGTAAAATAAATGTGCTTTGGGGGGTAAAAGTATTCACCTCTACGTTATAGTAAATCAATGTTAAACTCTATGCACATACCTTGCAGCTAAGAAAGGGTCAAGTACTTCTATCTTGAATTGCCTTAGTGAAAACTGAACTAGTTGAGCGGAGATACTTTTCGAAATCGTCACCCACATGACCTGATACTTAAAATTCAAGACGCGGTGGAAGCCGCCATTAAAAGCATCTACACATGTTATGACAATTGCTTCATAGCTACAATTATTCGTCTATTTTATTTTGATACAATGCAGTCACCAGAATGGAATTTCGCTTTAAAATCACTCATTGTAGATTTGGACAATATAAATGGTTAGCATATTCCGATAAAGCAAAGTGCAACCATCCACTTATTAAGGTCATTTCAAAATGGTGAGGCTGATTTCTATTCCCATTTTAATCACTATTAAGTGTGAGATTTGTCATTTATGAATTGTTGAAAACTTCCGCACGAACGATTTAATCTCTTCGTTCTTTAATTCATTTGCATTTATTATTGTGGAAAGTGGTTACCAACCTACTGTGCTGTGGCATAATTGCTCTGCAATACTAGTTGGACTTGTTCGATACAAGTATATCTACAAAGCGTAGTTTTTTTCTTAGCCGGTATTTTTTTAATTTAATTAAAATATGACTTATGGTAGGTCCTCATTATGCTCCGCATCCGTTCCAGCATGGATTAGGTATCTATTAAAGCAATATACTGCCAATAAAATGCCGATTGTACTCGTACCTTTGCAATTTTTATGCAAACCGGTGTTGTGAAAGACCGATCTGCAAAGTATATTTTTTTGTCCCCTTACTTGACATTAAGCTATCAAGATGTTTATTGATTCTTACTTAAGTACGGCTTTTACCTCGCGTTTTGCTACCATTTAGTTCGAAAGGAAAGTCAGATTTCAAGATCCTATCTTACGCTTACTACCCACTCAAATCTTTATTGGAAAGGAAGTTGGTGAAGCATGCTCAAATCTTATCACAGAGTCCGCCTAATCTTGATCAAGTGACTCGCTTAAGATTAGATTAAATAAAATTTTATTTGAGAACTAAGGTATTCTAGTATACTAAACGCCCTTCAAACATGATTTTCCGATAGGACAACGCTTTTTAAGATATCCCTCCATGTCTCTAAGAATTGGACACCTGCCAAAAAAAATGCAAAACGTCTTCCATTCCTGCCATGTTGCACAAGCTGCAAAGTATTGGTAGGGCATCCCTGTGTGGTATATAATTTCTCCTCGTAGTTTCAACACCATCGCTATTTCCTCAATACTGTGCCCATCAGCAAAATTCTTATTTTGCTGCAAATTGTAGCATATCCAACTGTAGCTCATTCTATGCTGCGACCTTAACGCTTCCTCTTAAAATCCTGCTCTGGACTGTTCATCCACACTGGCAATGAAATGGTATAATTTGGCCGTCCAGCTTACAATATTTTCATATTTCAATATATCATACCGTCTACCTCTGCCGTATTGTGTGTGAAGTTGCTGTTTTTGGTAGTAGATCTGGCAAGTTTAGAACTTTGAGCACATAATCAACCGAAGTAGCTTCTCCACTGTCTCATATTGCCTGTGTCTCCAAGCTTGTGCGGCGTATAAAGGAGTTAATTCCAATACAGCTTTAAACACTTTATACTCGTATTTGCTACTATGAGCAATATTTTTGTTCATGGAGCATTTCCTTCAGGCTGCATTGATGGTTATTTTTGACTTCAATAATTTTTCCTTCAAATGTCTCTCTATATTAAGATTTCTGGTAAGGTACACTCCGAGGTACTTATATTCCTTTACTAACGCAGTTGTTTCTCCACTAAGGTGCCATTTCTCATTTGAACAGATTCTGCCTGCCCCGCTTCCAATTACTAATATTTACGACTTATTCAAATTAACCACCAGATTCCAGATTTTGCAGTAATGATATAATCGATTGATCATCAGCTGTATAGATTCGGGCGAGTAGCCCTGCACTATATCGTACGCAAACATAAGGGCTCTAATCAGCAAACTCACATACTCTACGCCTTCAGACAGGAAATGCATTATATCTTCAATGAAGAGAAGAAATAAGCTTGGGCTTAAATCCCATCCTTGCCTTACTCCAGACCACGATTAGAACCATTCAGATTAGACCTCGCCATTCCATACAGCAGTTTTGGTATCAGCATATAAATCCGAACAGTAGAGCTTGTAGAGCAACGCGTTCCGGTCTACTGTAGGCGGCCTTCAAATCCGCAAAAAATACGCGTATAGATTCATTTTTTCAGTAAGAATGACTCTACAACACTTTTTAGGATAAACACCTGATCAACCGTGGAATAACCCGATCTGAAACCCGCCTTAACACAATTCCAAAAGAATTCCAAATTATTTTCCCCTTTAGGCAGTACTACAGCAATCTTCACCTAGTACATGCAATACAGCACAAAGTACTCCGGAATTTGTTTCTGATCATCGGAAAAAAAAAGTATGGGCCATAGTGCACAACCATGTTGGGTACCATTTTGAATCTTAAATTCATTTGATATTACTAGTATTGGCAGAACCTCCTACAGTTGTCCTTCATATTTCAATCCCAGTCGAACATTCGTCACGATTTCTTGAAAATCCGGGGAATATATTTTGTCTCCCAACTTAGTCAACCACTTGTCGGCCCCACATTGCAGTGTTGTTCCACATTCCCCTTGCTGCTTCTTGGGGACTCAATTTGCGCGAGTACAACCGAGGAGACGACTTTCCGTTCATTAAACCCGATTTTCTTTCTTTTTTTTGTTTGCAGTCTTTTCTTCCTCTGTGTTCCTATTCTCTGCGCGCTGCGCCTTGCCTTCGTTTGCACTATACACAGTACACTCTGCTACTTCTTGGTTGTTCTGCTTTTTTATTCCTTCGCGTGTTATTCTTTTTTTTTTTTTTTTGAATGGTAGATGCATTTTCCTTCTGCACACTAATAGCCAGCCGACTTGGGACGATGGCTCAGCGCTAGCAGCACAGGCACACCACCAGCTCTGCAGTGGCAGAGCACCATGGGGGTACTTTCAGTATTTTCGTACTCCCCCTCGTGCTCGCCGCCCCACGTCCCATGCTCCACAACATGTCTTTGCTGCGTTTGGCTTTTTATACTCGTACATACTTAGTAGCGCATAAAAATATCTGCTAACTTGCTTAATGCTATTTAGAAGTTTTTTTTTTCTATTTTCTTCAATTTTCATGTACTCCATGCGTTTTTCAGCGGTTCTCTAGGGCGGTAGGAGGGGGGACGGAGGGAAGGGGGATTGAGAACATCCAATAAAATGTGCGAGTCAATGTTTAGATACGTCGATGTTTCTTTCTGTTCGGAATTTATTTTGGTGTACTGCAGCTAATTTGCTCTGCGTTTCGATGTTTGGATGGAATTTTCTTTTTGTTTTGTTTATAAACTATTTATTTATATATTCCTAGCTGTCTGTCTGTTTATTGGTCGGCCGACCTGGTCGCCTCGTCCGGCAAATGCGTATGTACGCAGAGATTATTCTTCAGATTTTATTACCTGGCCAGGAAAAGAAAAGTGTTTGATGTTGGGAAATAGCTGTTTTGGGGGTAAACCCCCGCTCGAACGCCGACGCCTAAATCTATCTACTACCCTACGGTTTTTTTTTTTTACCTATGGAACCGTTTTAGAAAAATATCTCATTTCTGTGGAGGAAATTAAACAGACTTTTTGGAAATGTATTTATAATGCTTATTTGTTTTTTTTTTTTTTTTTGATTTATTAGTTGGGAATGGATTGGCCCGGGGAGCATCAGTTAAGTGCTTTAATTCTTTAAATTGACTCCGGGGGCCAGGGATATGGGGTAGTCGATATTGGAATGAGGAAGGAAGTAAATATTGAGCACTGGGAGTATGGATTTTTTTTATTCATGGACTTGAATGTAGCAGAAGCTGCATCATGTTTATAAGAGATGATGTATGTACATGTGGGCGCAGGTTGCTATGAAATTTTCATCGAATTTAAGTGAATTTTATAGATAGTTACACTTTAAAATAAAGGCAATTACTTTAAATTAAAAATAGAATCAACCACCTTTATTCATCTACTGAGGTCTTGTTTATAAAACGATAGATATCAAATTCAACTTGTTCTACTCTAATTCTTTGGATTTTTTTTACCAAGTATGACTTCACTAAAGTTCTTTCTAACTTAGTTTTAGGGCCTTCAAACTGAGACTTATGTTAAACTCACACCTAACTAAAAATCGTTAGTAATAAACGGCAAATGACATTTCTAAAATGTAGAATAATTTAAACTAGTATCGCGTATGGTCGAAATTCGACCGAGGGGAAGAAACAAATAGCATATTTCTTTTTTTTTTGCACATCTATGGCGCAGTACCTTTCGAATGATATAAGTTTCATTCCCCTCCTTTTATAATAAATACTAAAAACACGTACGATAAATTTCGTGTTCACGTATTAATATATAGGAAGATATGGCGAACGCATCTTACTTATTCGTACTTAGGTGGCGCTACAGTTCGGGGTGAAACTGGGCCTCAACCGACAAGCCTTTCCATTTAGCTCGGTCTTTAGCTAATTGCCTCCAGTTGCGCACTCCAAGTTGGTCTAGGTCCTCTTGAACTTGTGCACGCTACCTACGGCGAGGTCCATCTGGTATAGATTCGAAGACCGGAATGTTGGTGTCCATTCGCTCTACATGTCCTAGCCATCTCAAACGTCCAATACGCAGTTCTTTGACTAGGTCGATGTCGCTGTACAGCTCGTATAGTTCGTAATTGAATTTTCTCCTCCAAAACCCGTCAACGCAAACGGGGCCGAATATCTTGCGATGAATTTTTCTCTTGAAGCGACCAAGGATATCTTCATCCGCTTTCAACAAAGTCCACGTTTCAGCGCCGTAAAGCAGGACTGGGATGATCAGGGTCCTATATAGAGTCTCCTTAGTTGATCAAGATAGGACTTTACAGTTAAAACGACAATGATTGGGAATAGTTGTTCTTCGCTTGCTTTCTGCGCTGATGCCGTTTTCAAAATTTATAGCAGAACCAAGGTAGACATAGGTGGGCGCTGTGGCGTAAGTGGTTAGTGTGTCAAATCACTACGCCTGAGTTTCCAAGTTCGAATCCCAGAAAACACCAAAAAGTTTTTTCACGGTCCCACCTCTCGCGAGCGTCTGACAAACATCCGAGAGTATTGTTGTCACGAAAAAGCTTCTCAAATTGCCGTTCGGATACGGCACTAAACTGTAGGTCCCTTCATTCGTGTGAAAAATATAACGCACACAACATGAGTGGTTGCGAGAAGCTAGGCCCTGCCACTTTTAAGAGCTGTTGCACCAAATATTTTTTATTTTTTATTTTTAAGATAGACAGTCCCTTACTACCGCGAAGTTGTAGCTGTTCACTGTGACGTTCTGTCCAATTCGTCGTTGTTGATTGTCCCATCCTGTTGACAGCATATACTTTGTTTTGTCCTAGTTTACCGCTTAACCCAATTTCGCCGCTTCTGCTTCAATGCTTGCAAACGCACCAGTGACAGCCCCTGAGTTTTTTTTATTTATGTCAATATCGTCGGCGTATGCAAGCAGGCTTTCGATAGATTATGTCTCTGGTGTTGGCTTGTAAGCTCCGCACAATATTAAAGGAGTCACATGACAGCGCGTCTTAAACTTTTTTTTAACGTAAAAGGTCTAGCTGAGGTCATTACCGAACTTGATGGAACAGCGAGCGTTCTCCATCGTCAACCTGTACAGACGGACAAGTTTGGCAGGGATGTCAAAACTAGACATGGCTCTATATAGCTTCTCTATAGATGCTTTCATAGGCGACCTTGAAATCGATAAAGAGACGATGAGTATCGATTTGGATTTCTTGGATTTTCTCCACAATCTGCCGAAGTGTGAAGATTTAATCGATGATGGACTTTCCTAGTCTGAAACCGCACTGATAGGTACCAATCAGGTTGTTGATGAACAAACTATCGCAGAAAAGCTCTTTTAAGCAATGTTGACGAGACTGATGCCTCTGTAATTGGCGCAGTTGATGGGGGTCTCCTTTCTTGTGGATCGGGCAAACGATGCTGAGATTCCATTCATCAGGCATACACCCATCTCTATACTAAATTTAAAGTGACAGTCCACAGCATTTCAAGTGAAAATGATTGATTAACGAATTTTATTAGTTAGTTGGAACCATCTAACTTATCTATTACTATACTGATCAACATCGCTTTCTCTCAGTAGGATTACTTGTCCAAGCAAAAAATGCAACAAAGTAACTGCCAAAGCCACTATTACTGGAAAGCTGAAGATTATTTCAAATGCAAGCTAATGTTTTCAAACTCTGGCAAGGAGAAGAAACCTCTTGCCAGTGGTACATATTGGTTTCTCATATGACATAATTGCTGCTAAAAAAAGAATATAGTCATTGACCATATGAATTGGAGGAAGAATACGCTTAAGTCCCTTACCGTGCAGTTGCATGCCATTTAAGTACTTTATTCCGATCACGCGCAGTAGTTTATTGGCTTAATTCGTCGAAGAGTATAAATTGCGAAAGATGACTGGTAATAGAGGCAAACGAGTATAGGAGGCGTATTGGCGGACAATCATAAATAATGGAAACAGGGGATGCCGTCCCTTGTGGTAACCCATCGATTAAACTTGCAATTAATCATGAAAGCACAGTCCAAACTGAGTTCTTCTAAGTGAGATCCAAATTACTTACCACAAACTCAGGGGACACAAAACTATATTGAATTAGACAGCCAAACATTCATTATCGTCCTGTGTATACGAACACGTGCGTAACCAGTTCGATGAACTGGAAAGAATAGGGTAGAATGTATAGAAATTCCCAGGAAAAAATTAAGAGACCCACTTACAATTATCAAAGTAGTAATGGATGAATCTATTTTGAAAAACGTTGGATAGAAAGAAGTTGTAATGTTCCTAGATTTATTATTTAAGACTGATGTGGTGTTTAGGATATGCCCCGGTGAGGAGAGGGTGGAGATTTGAAGCACATCCACTTATGTTACTATTATGGCAGATAGTGACACCTCGCACCCTTCTATACCAATATTTCTTGCAATCGCTGACGTCTTGAAGCTGTTGCCTGCGCATGGTCCTTAGGATTGATATCCCCTGGTTATTCTTTCAAGCGTACCTAATATCTGCCCAAGTTTCCTGTTAAAATCTCAAAGCAACGATGTCACATGGACAGATTTATTGAAGTACAGATTCCCAGGGTAAAAACAAAATGGGCACAATGGACCCTTGCTGATCTAAGTGAGAAGTGACTTATGTCACAAGGCACCCATATACCTCACCTATTCATCCATTGTGCTCCGAATGCATTTCTTTAATAACTTTCGATCGTCAGTTAATGTTTTACACCGCGTCATGCAGTATCTTAACATTTTATTCAATAAACCGAACATTATTTGTATTGCTAAGCCCAAATGGCATTTTGTCATCTGTTATTCGAATAGCAAACAAACCTCAATATGCGTTATACTATTTTTAGTATCGCAGTAAACATTGTTATTAACAGTTGGTTTGATCCCAAACACCTACTATTATTAGCTTGTGGTTTACTACCTCATCTGTAATTCAATTGAGCCGCGCATCCGGCTTCCAAAGAAAAAAATTTAAAAACAAATGAGGAAAACAAAATAACTCATGACAACCATGCTTAGGTAATTATGTGGTTAGTTTGCGTATGCGCCTAGGACTGGACCTAATTTTCGGGCACCCACAACTGACTATGCTGTCTATATTCCATACATACAGAAATAGAATCTAAAAACTCTCATATCTAACATCTTAATGTGAAAAGATTCATCTTCTATTGACGTGTAGACTCGATTGACACTTAGATATTATCACGTTAATTATGAAACTCACGACATCTAGCCAATGGTCCATATGACAGTCCATCAAAGCAAACGAAATCAAAGGTGGTACAGATTCACTTTGGGACCCCTTGACCTAAATCATTTTTACGCCAATATATTCAAAATTTCACTACTTACACGAATTCGAATCACTTTCACGAGGCAGCTGTTCATTGTTGTAAAAAGTAGATAAAGTGTACGAATGGGTCGTACATACTCGCTCGTGTATATTCTTAAACTACCAACTTAACAATCTTTTACTCAGTTAAAGCTAAGATATTCCTCTAAGGAGGGGCACTATCGTCAATAAAATTGGGGAAGATAAGAATGAGTCGTGCCGAGCGGCGTATGCAGACGATGATAGGTTGGGTTAGGTTGAAGTGCCTGCCAGCTTACGCCAGCACACATAGACCAAGATAGGTCCGTTGTGGTACCACGAAGGATCATGTAATCCCAGCCTACTCGTTAGAACCATTTAGAGCTTCTTATGAAGCGAAGGAGGCTCTTGATGTCTAAATCTATCAGATCGCCTAAATCGTTAAAACAGAAAGCTCCTAGGTGAAGCTCTCTTCTATGGGAGAGAGCTGAACACACACAAAGAAGGTGAGGAATGGTTTCTTCCTCTTCTTCGTCCATGCAGCTTCTTCAAAAATCATTTGAATATATGCCAAGCCTTGTTGCATGCTTGCCTAGTAGACAGTGTCCTGTCATTACACCTGTAATAGAGCCAATGTGCAATCGATTGAGACAGGTCAATTTCTTAGAGCGTTTCAGATCCAACTTGGGCCAGATCTTCTTAGTCGCTAGACATGTTGTACCTCTTGTCCACCTAAGATTTGTTCTTTCGATTGCATCCAGCTTGAATTTAAATTTACAAGTAGCGATTGGTATACCTAGATTATCCTTGTCTGGAAGGATGGGTACAGTTGTTCCTATTCTGGCGAGTTCGTCAGCCTTACAATTCCCCGGAATATCCCTATGCCCCGGCACCCAACAGAGATGAATATTAAACTGCTTCGACATCTCTTTAAGAGACGAATGGCAGTCTGGAGCTTCTACTAAATTTATAGAGATCGATCCCAAGGATTTGATTGCAGCTTGGCTATCTGAAAAGATACGGATGTCCTTGGCGGACATCAAGTTTTTCTTTAGCCAAGATAATACCTCCTTAATCGCCATTATTTCCGTGTGGAACACGCTACAAACACCCTGATTGTCGTTGGCGTTTGTCGCTTTTCGACGATTGTCGTTTTATTCATAGCTACGACCTGCTGACCGTTAAACATTACTACGTAATTTGTTTGTCGTGTAGAATACTATTACAACTCGTTCACAGTGAACAAGTTATAAAAATGGATTTGTGCTACATCTGAAGAATAAAACGACAATCGTCGAAAAGCGACAAACGCCGACGACAATCAGGGTGAATCGATCGATATATAGAGTGGATTCCTTGAAGCACTAAACTAGCTAAATAAGTGACCAGCACTTCACTCCTGACAATAGGTTAGGTTAGGTTGGCTGCCTGTACGAAAGTACAGACACACTTAGAGCAGAAGAGGACCATTGTAATGCCGTGGATCTTTCCATTTGGCTACGCAGGGACTGAAACCAAACCGAAACCTTTAACAAAGCGAAGGATGCTCATGATGCCTTTCAGTTCGACGGTTTCGTCGAAGAAAGGAGCTTCTAGATGGAGCAGTCTTTTTTTGGGACAGTGCCGGACATCTGCATAGGAAGTCATTGATGATTTCCTCCTCCTCTTCGTCTCTACAGCTAGCAGACAGTGGCCAATGAGGACGCCGATAACGTAGCTGATCTGTGATCGCTTTAGCTTAACCAACCCGGTACATCATTTCTGATTCAGCCTATGCCAGATCTGTCTCGAAATAAGACACGTTGATCCATTTTACCATCTTTGGTTGATTTTTTCTAAAAGCGTTCAGCTTTAGTAGATGTTTACATGTAAATAGCGAGGGACATATCCAGGGTCTGCCATTTCGGGAGAATTCTTAGAGTCGTACCCTTTCAATAAGTTTAATGGGAATTTATACTTGGAAACTTTTATACAAAATGATTAAAGATGAAGGACCCCTTCTCTGAGGAACTCAGTACCTTCGCACAGAAACTCCAAGCAGTAGGAGGGCGCATTGTATTAAAGAGAATATTTGCATTTCCTTGTACATATAACCAAGAAGCCATTAAGTTACTGGAGGTAAGACTGGCTATTCTAAGGTCCCTTCCAGTATCTTGGGACTATTGTCTCGACTGGTGGAACCGAACTGGATATAGCCAACAGGATCGCCAAAGCAAAGTCCGCGTTCGGGATGTTGTCCAAAATATGGCGAAGCAATGCAATCAGTTTGAGCACCAAAATAAGACTGTTCCGCTCCAACGTTGAATCCGTGCTACAATATGGTTGCAGCACGTGGAGAGTGGCCACTACTATCACCAGAAAGCTGCAAACGTTTGTTAATATGTGCCTGCGCAATATCTTAAGGATTTTCTGGCCCAATCGTATCTTTAACGAACACCTTTACGAGAGAACGGGTCAGGAACCAATAGGCACAACCATCCAACGGCGGAAGTGGCAGTGGATTGGTCACACGTTCCGAAAGGGTGACAGTTCCATAGCGAACCATACTGTGCAATGGAACCCTCTAACTCAGGATGGCAGAAGACCTGGTGGTCCAAGGAGAACATGGCGCAGAACAGTCGAGAAGGAGGCACGGCAGTTAGGGAAAAGTTGGGGAGAACTCAGACACATTGCCAGAAACCGTACACGATAACGCGTAGGCGTAGTAGAGGCCCTAGGACCCACAAGGGGATACAGGACATAAGAAGAAGAAAGAAGAAGGTCCCTTAGATGCCAGAATGTGGGAGATAGTCTAGACGATGATGGCAGAGCCATTCAATATTCACCTATGCTGGATGCAAGGCCACAGAAACATTCCTGGTAACTGCAAGGCTGATGAGCTCGGCACGGCTCTGGCCTAGGCTGGATCAGAAGCGCTCAAATGGTTTGATTTTGCTGACGCGATCAGATATCAGCTCCATTTTATAGGACACTATCCAATAGGCATGCACTCCAAAAGTTTGGGTCTCTTGTCAAACGATTTCTGTATGAGCTGCAGGGACAAAGAGGAGGAAGAAACCATCCTCTATTTCCCCTGCACCTGTCAAGCCCTATCTAAATGAAGACTACTCTCTCTTAGAACACTTCTCTTCGATAAACTTGGCGACCTGGCGAATACAAATGTCAGAAGCATCGTTCGCTCTATAAGTAAGTCCATGTGTAGCTGACTGTTTGCTAGATTCAGTCTTATCACAATGGACTTTTTTTTGGTCTAAGTGTAACTTAGTACAGACGCCCACCCTAACCTAACCTACCCTATAGATCACACTCTGCGAGGAGCCATAATTCAGTAAAAATAAAAACTCAGTATTCTGACGAATATTCATCTTTCATGCATGTAGGCTATTGGACTGCGGATTGCACCCACTAAAGGAGTTTTAATACCGTGGCACACTCCGGTCTTCTTTACCCTGTCACACCCAATGGCATATATGTAACTAACCCTGCTTTACCATTTGCAAAAATCTTCTCCTTTTGAAGTTAAAATAAAAATTCCAATTTCGAATATCAAGATCAATCGAAACCAATACCTACCCCTTACAGGGAAGTAAGGTAAGTAAGTCCCAAACAATTTCGCCGTGACATTCAATTTCTACAGACGTTTCCCTCAGACTGAGAATAATTTAAGGTTTATTACCTATTTAGCACCTCGAAATTAATTACCAAACGTTTGCGTATGTATACGACACATGTGCGTTAATTATACCAGCTAATATCGTTGCTCTGCTTTCTAGTGTTAGTGCTATTGCAACGCGGTCAATGCACCTTGTACTGTCAACAGCACAACCTGTTCTGTGTGCAAATACTAAGCTCAGTGTTATTGCACTTGAGATGCATACAAATGTTCGTACGAAAGAAAATCTTATCAGTTCGTTGCAACGAATGGATAAGTGATTTCAGATAAAGATCACTTCGACTTTAAACTTTAATCTCATTGTTATTTGCAAAACAAAATACCTCAATGCTGTATGCCCCCAAGGCAGCAGTCTCACAGTCGGTCACATGTTGTGAAATCGGAGCAAAGCACTTTGTACGACCATGCGAATTTTTTCACAAAATTGTCAAATTACACTTTTTCGCTTCGCCTTTCTGTGCATTTCGCTCTCCATCTGGATACCCTCAATCTCACATAACAAGTGCACCATCACCAACAACAATTATTGCTACACTCATAATTAATCTCCATTCTCTTCGCACATTTCATGCGTGTCCCAAAACCAGAAGACATGTCAAACCACAAGCAAAGCCAAGCAAAGCATCCCAGCTTCAGCACCGCCACACTCTGAAATCTGAAATGTAACTCCGGATTCGGTGTTGCTGCTGCTACTTCTGCGTACATATACTTGATTCAGCATGGAACCGGCTTTGAGATGAAAGCATTACTATTACTTGCTTGGCTAGCTCTAGGCAAATCTAACAAGACTACCAGAGAGTAGGTTCTGCGAGTGGAATGGAGTGCGCGCAGAGGGAAAGATACGAGGTGTCTAGTGCACCACAGCGCTCCAGCATTCCTTTTATAACTCGTTGCATCCAAGTGCACATATTACTTTGTGTGCTTCTCATGTGTGTACTCGTCGCCGCCCGACCGCCTTCTAGAAAAAAAAAAGAAATAAAACCTCTTCTCGGGTGCTACATTCACATTCAACATTCCCAGTATGAGCATTTTCTAGTTTTTTTTTTCTTTTGCATTGCATTGCACTTTGTATGCGATTTTCTCGTAGAGTATGTGAGAGCTTGCTGCTGCCATAGCACGACATGATTAAAACAGCTGGACGAGTTCTTCTTCATCGCCATCACCATTATCATCATTACGGATGTGGGAAAAGCGCACAAATTCCGTTATATCTAGTCCCGTAGTGGTCGTAGAGTCATCGTTTTGAGAAAAAAAAGAAAAATCTCCACAGCAGCAGCAGCAGCATTCTTATTGCTTCTCTCGGGGGGTATCCGCCACCCCGCTTGCGTTCCACATCTTGGTTTTCATTCAATCTCAATTATGTCGATTTGTGTCGTCGTAGTCGTAGTCATCGTCATCGTCTCTGCGCTCGTTTCGTTGAGGGAAAATATAGTTTATTATCGCGCTGAACTCAATTTGTTAACAAGAAATTTTTATATTTTTGAATGATATTCACTGTCAAGAGGAGACAATCGACCGATGTAGTGTAACAGCCTTCAGATATGAATGTCCAGCGGGCTACAGTTGTAAGAGATTGAGCCAATTGCAACAAGAACAGTTTGAAGTTCTATAGCGAACAAGTCTTGCACAATGCTTCCATGCTTAAAAATTGATTGGGAATGCGTTTAAGGAAACGATAGTTAAAAATGTCCATAACTTCAAGTAATACCAGTAGTATGGCTTCCCAACACTAAACTAATCACAAGTCAGTCATCAGATCTTTGAGTAAAACTGCATTCAGCTTAGCTTTCGATTTTCAAAAGACTAAGGTCTAACTACTAGGGAAGCCAGACAAATTTGTTTAACACCTAGCCGTAGGTTAGGTTGAAGTGGCTACTAGCTTACGCCAATGCACTTAGACACTATCAACCGCAGATGGGCAAACGGCACTACGTGTCTCATCACTAGATAGACCTGGCCTAAACTGCATCAACAACAGACAGAAAGAAGAGAGCACTCATTACAACTATAGCAGGTGTCATTACAGGGCACTGCATCATTGGAAGGAATTCCATCAGGCTAGGTCTCCTCGCAAACGGCTTTTGTAGAAGCTATATGAACGAGGAAGAGGAGGAAACCATACTACACCTCCTTTGTACGTGCCAAGCTCGCTCCGCTGGTAGAACATTGCACTTGGGAGCCTACTTCTTTGATAGATTAGGCGCAACAGCCTCCAGCGCTTCATAAAAAGCTCCAATTGGTTCTAAGGACAGTTATTTCTGGGAATCATACAGGGTGGGCCAACTACAAGTTTCATTTTAAAAATGCAATAAAATGAACAAAATGAAATTTTTTCCATGTATTATGGCTTTATTAGTAAGAGCAAACATTCCCATTAATTATGGAACACAACGTCGTTCAAGTGGCTGCCTCGGCTGGCCTCGAAGTAGCGCATTCTATCACTCCAATTTTCCGAGACCTTTTTGGTGGTTTCGGGCTGTAGGTGCTTAAGTGCTTGAATCGTTTCCGGATTGTTGGCATAACATCGGTCCTTCACGGTTCCTCACAAAAAAAAGTCCAAAGGGGTCAAATCGCAGCTCCGAGGCGGTCAATTGACATCGCCAAGACGGCTGATAACACGATTTGGGAATTTGGTGCGCAAAAGACCGATTGTGGCATGGGCTGTGTGGCATGGCGCGCCATCCTGCATGAACCAGAGGTCGCCCAAATTTTCTTCAATTTCAGTAAAAAAAAAAGTCGTTAACATGGCTCTGTAACGCCCACCGTTGACCGAAACGCTGTTCCCAGCCTCATTTTTGAAGATAATTGGTCCAATGATGCCACCACTCCACAATCTGCACCAAACTGTCACTCTCTATGGATGCATTGGCCTCTCGACAATAACGTGCGGGTTTTCCGAGCCCCAGATGCGGCAATTTTGTTTGTTAACGTAGCCGCCGAGATGAAAATGTGCCTCGTCAGAAAAGATGATTTTTCGCCCAAAATCGTTGTCCAATTCAAGCTGCTCTAAGGCCCAAACTGCGAAGCGATAACGAAGCGGATGGTCGTGCTTTCAATTGCTGAATCAATTGGACCTGGTAAGCGAATAATCCCAGATCTTTGTGCAGAATTCTCCTCAGGCTAGTGCGTGAAATGTTGAGCTGTTGAGATCGATGACGAGTTGATGTTCGTGAATTGAGTCTCACACTCTCGGCTACAGCAGCCACATTATTGTCTGTGCGCACCGTACGACGACGGGGACCATGAGTGTTATCCACTAGCATACCAGTCTCACGAACTTTTTGCACAAACTTGCGTACAGCAGGCGCGGTGGGTGCTTCATTTCGGCCAAAACTTCTTTTCAAAAAACGCACTGTTTGGGCTACACAGCACTCACTTTGGAAATAAGTTTTCAATATTTCCCAATGTTGTTCAAGCGTAAAGCGACTCATTTCGTTCCGCGGAGGTATGATACTGACTTTCTGTCAAGATTTCGAGCGGGAAACAGCTGTCAGTGTCAAAATAACCTATGATTTAAAAAGAAATCACTAGATGGCCCACCCGTTAGATTCAAGTGCTTCCACAATAGAGATTTGCTGGTCTAAGTGAAGCTGCATCTAATGCAGCCTGCCACGCTAACCTAACCTGACCTTGGTTAATTTCTTCCAATGCTTCGTTGACTAGATTTGTAATCTAAACTATCAGATTAAACAAATTGATAATGAGTGCACGATATCAAATATTTTGTCATCGTGAATTATCGCCCCCAATTTTTGTGATGAAAGTGAGAGTGCAGAGTCCTGAATACTATCTGCACGTCTCGGTATTTAAGATGAGTGAAGAAGTCTAATGCCTGGTGTAAGGCGACATGAGATTAAGGATAGAACAATAATTGTTTCTTCAAGAACTCTTCCATTTAAATGAAATCCTTACCAAGAACTTTGTGTTTCCTAGTAGGTGGTATCTTATTCTATACACACGCTGGGCTTTTAGTATCGACAGATATACAGGGGCTTTATTTTGTACTGCTTTCGGATTCGGATTGCCATTCGGAAATGTAATCCGATTCCAAAATGAATTGGTACTTTGTATGGTTCTCGGATTGGGTGTAAGTGCTTCTAACTCAAAATCAAACATTTCCGAAAGTTAGACTGTCAAAACATCTATCAAACGTTTAAGTGACGTTTTGGAAATTGAGTTTGTATACATTTGCTATAGAAACGCAATACAAAATAAGGCTCCAGTCATTGCTGATTTGTTCAGGTGCAGTTTCTTTCCTCTCTTTATCTTTATCGTTTAATACAACAGTAGAAGATTGAATTGTTGAAAATACATATTTAAAATGGATTAACTGTCCAGTGGTGCTCCTTAGAAAACTTGAGTTCTACAACTGCAGCTAATTACTGTGATTTGACAAAATCAATTCGCACTATTATACTCCTCGTGAACTATAATGTCTACGTCATACGTCAAGAATCATATGATCTACAACAAATCCAGATGAGGCCGCCTAAATCAACGATTCACATTCGGGTATAGTCTTCGCCACTTGTTGTCTCAATGAAATATCAGATCATTGTTGTCTTAAGTGATTATATCGATGACATGAAGCATCTTTCTACTGTTTGTTGTTGTCATTGCTGGATTAACACAGATTACTGATGGCTCATTTATTTTATAGCATTTGCTTTGGGTGACAATCTGATATTAGTGACGGGGTGGGATTTAAGTATATTACACAATTTAAGGGTTTATGAAACTTAACAAAAGAAGAGAATTAATCTAACACATGTTGCGTCAATGTTGCCCCTATTTATTGGCATCTGCAACTACAGTGGACGTCCATTATAACGAATCATATTATGTTTGGAGTCGTTCGCTAAAACAAAAGTGTTCGTTATATCGAAAGATTTTCTTGTACTTTTTTTTATAATCAGGGTTATAATATAAATTTTCCCTCGGAATTTTTCCCCCGAACAAGTATTAGGTACATTCAAAAATAGGAAAACAATTCTTCGGGGAAAGATTAAATATCGCGATTGCGTTGAAAATTCTCCTGAATTATCATTCATGATACCTATTTCTTTTCCGCGGAATTATTTCCTCGTTTTTGAAGATAACTTATTTTTGTTCAGGAGAAAAATTCCGAGGGAAAATTTATTCACGATTACCCTGAATATTTATTGAACAATTAGCGTGTATCATCAGTACATGTTCTTTTTATTGAAAATTCAATTCAACGCATGAGAAACAAATTCGTTAATATAACTTTGCCTTACTTCACGTTGAGAGGTTAAGTTTAATGGTTTTTCTTGGAGCCACCTTAAAGTAAGTCAGACATATCAATATCGACCTGTTTTGCCCATATTAGCACATTGGCTAAGGAGCTTCAGCATGATTAACTGGAGCTTCAAAAATATTGCTTTCATCAGCCAGTTCATCTTTATTTGCTAGACTAGACCAACTTAGCCTAAGCTTCAGCTTCAACCTAATCCAGCCACCAATTTTTCTCATGATTGATTCTGCTTTCATTGATAATATCAGGCACGCTTGTACAGTATCTCAGATCAGTATATCCATCCGCCGAGCGTCCAGACAAATAGAGAATTCTCTTGTCGGTGGCTCTTCTAGCAACATGATTAAATAACACTGAGGAACAATTTAAAAAAAAAATGTCTGTTGAGTTAAATTTTTCAGCTGTTTTACAGTTAAATAGCTACGCTGATTACAAAACTGTACTTAGTTTTCTTCTATGACGTCAAGTTTTTTCGCTACAGAGACGTTGTGTTTCGATCCATATATTTGTAAATATCTATTATAGTGAATTAGTGAAGTGGAGTCCGAGTTCTCGTCGGCATACAGTGAGTAAGCAGAGTTAAATTTTATCTTACATATATACATATTCCCTTTCCTTTATATCATGTCTGCCTCGCAAATCGCAAGTGCTTAAATAGCCTTGATTCATTTTGTTATATATGTGGCAGTTTTACCATTCCCAGTCAAAGAACAACCATCAGCGCATTTGTCAGTGAAGCGTATTTAGCATATTTTAAAATAAAAATTGGTGATCAAGATAACGTTGGGCACCTCACATGGTGTGCAAACAGTGTGTTGAGAGTTTACGGATGTGGACAAAGGGAACACGAAATAAATTGCAATTAGGTATACCTATGATTTGGCGAGAGCCCAGAGATCATTCAAGTGACTGTTACTTTTGTATAGTGAAAACGTCCGGATATAACAAGAAAAACAAATGTGAAATAGAGTATCCTAGTTTATCATCAGCCAAACGCCCAGTACCTCATTCAGTTGAAATCCCAGTGCCAGTTTTCAAAGAACTACCTTCTTTATTACAAGAATACGAGTACGGTGGAGATCGAAGTGACACCAACAATGAAGATTTTGAAATGGAAGATGACTCCATTCGTAAGGGATTTGATCAGAAAGAGTTAAATGATTTGGCCCGGAATTTGTGACTTTCTAAAAAGGCTTCAGAGCTCTTACAATCAAGACTTCACGAGAAAAACTTGCTTGAAAAAGGAGCTAAGGTATCCTACTTTCGATTAAGAAAAATTGCATCTCTGCAGTACTTTCGAAGTGACGGTGAATTTGTGTACTGCGATAACATAAATGGTTTAATGGAGGAGTTGGGAATTCTAGCCTATAACGCAACTGAATGGCGACTGTTTATTGATAGCTCAAAGCGAAGCTTGAAGTGTGTCCTCCTCCACAATGAAAACTTATTTCGTGCAGTCCCAATAGGCCACTCAGTTTGTTTGCGTGAAGAATATGAAGACATACAGAGAGTCATTGATATATTGCAACACCACATGCACAAATAGATCATCTGCGTTGACCTTAAAATGGTATGCTTCCTTCTTGGCCAGCAACGCGGCTATACCAAGAATCCCTGTTTTTTGTGTATGTGGGACAGCAGAGCTCGTGAGAAGCATTGGCTACAGTCGAATTGGCCGCCAAAATCTGAACTCAAACCTGGTGATCCAAACATTCTACATCAGCCGCTTGTTGACAGAAAGAGTATTATATTTCCACCTCTGCATATAAAACTGGGCCTCATGAAGCAGTTTGTTAAAGCTTTGCCAACTGAAGGAGACTGTTTCAAGTACCTCATTTCAGCATTTCCTCGCCTGTCTTTTGAAAAGATAAAGGCCGGTGTGCTTGACGGTCCACAGATTAAAGATGAACATTTTATTGGGACAATGACAGAACTCCAAAAGAATGCTTGGTTGGCATTCAAAAACATTGTCAAAAACTTTCTTGGGAATATGCGAGCAGAGAATTACACAGAAATTGTCCAGTAACTTTTAGAGAGCTTCAAAATGCTTGGTTGCAACATGTGCATCAAGGTTCATTTTCTGCATAGCCATCTTGCTGATTTCCCGCAAAATCTAGGTGCAGTCAGTGAGTGATTCCACCAAGATCTAAAGATCATGGAGGCACGGTACCAAGGTAGATGGGATGTACATATGATGGCTGACTACTGTTGGAGCATCAGGCGAGATTGTCCACAGAATGAACACCTCAGGAAAAGCTATAAACCAACATTTTTACCTTGATATGTATGTTTCCCGTTTGGTTAAAGAAGTTTACTACTTTTATGAATAAAACTATTTTCTTTGAACATTTTGTTTGGTAATTGTTTCCTTAATTTTTTATTGTATGCACATTTTGTATGTTATTTAGAACGAAAAGATCATGTAGCTTAAAAAGGTGACGTGATAGACAAAAACTGTGATCATTTTCGCATTCAGACGCCAAAAATAAGTCAAAAACAAGTGTCGTGTCTTAGTCAACGAAATGTGTGTTCCCCCGTGTAATGAACATTTCTCGAGTCTGATAAGTAACTATGTGCGTCCAGATACAAGAATGCTTTAGGTGGTGTATGTCCATTTTCTAATGAATTTCTAAAATATACAGGGTTAGAATAAAACAGGCCCGAAATTAATTCGTTCTCAGTGATATTCGCTGACCGCGCAAAATGATTTCTCACAATGTCCAGAATGACATTGTCAAGTCTGGACACCCCGGAAGCATCCAGTAGTCTTTTGTTGGAGACGTAATGCCGAAAGTCGGAATGTGCGCTTCTGTACATCTGCATGCAAGCTCAAGTACATTTTCTTTCGAAAGCTCTTAGTTTTTCCATACTTAGGGACTAACAAAAGTTCGCTTAGTTGATTGAATAATAAAACACAAAAATAATTTTAACTTTAGATATTTAATCTTTATCTTTTTTTAATTTCTCCACATAATACCCATTTATTTCAATACATTTCTTCAGCCGATAGATCCATCTTTCAAAATCCACTTTTTGGAGTTTTTCGATTTCGACATTTGGTGCGTTTTGGTGAAACGTCGCTTCTCAGTGAAGTAAGATTTAATACGGAGTACAACAACACAAAGTGACTTGGAACCACTTTAACTTTTTTTCTCAGTCGAAAATGAGTTGGGATGAATGGGAAGAGCTTTTTCGCTGCGAAAAACTTTTTCATTCAATTGGAATGATTCAGTAGTATTTCACACACTTAAGCACAACTTTTTCATACTTTCAACTTCAATTTCAATTCAATCACAAATCTTCAAACAATTAAAAAAGTTTTTAACCAGATTGACTTAGAATCGTTTTGTGGAGAAGCTTTCACTTTGCTATGCATAGTTCTCACGAAAACACACCAATTGACTGCATTAACAATCTCCTCATTAGATGTGAAGATTTTTCCCCTCAAATCTTTTTTTATTTTGGGAAACAGCCAAAAGTCACACGGCGCTAGATCCTGAGAATAAGGTGCTGGGCGAATTTCATTGATGCCCGAGAGCGCAAGAAAGTTGTTGGTGTTTTCAGCAGTGTGCGCAGGTGCATTGTCGTGGTGCAAAAAATAGCGGCGCAGCTCTTCTTTTTGTCGGTGTCCTAGTAAATTTTGGAAAACTTGTGGTAAGCAAGTTTCAGTATACCAATTAGCAATGACTTCAGGTGATAATTTAAAATTTGTGACAGCCATGGCATTTAAGCCCAGTTTATCCGCTATCATCTCCTGTATCATCCTGGCATCTTCGGCAATTTTAACCTTCACCAGGGCTACATTTGTATCGTCGGTCGAGGATTTGCGCCGACCTTCACGAGATTCGTCCTCCACAGAAAAATGGCTAGTCTGGAATCTTCGAAATCACTTTGAAATAGTAACAAAAGATGGTGCATTTATTCCGTATGCATTTTGACATTCGTGCTGAATTTTGACTGCCGTGAGTTGATGTCGAAATCCGAATAGAATGGTAAAACGAATTTCTTCCTGTTTTCGCGGTGGAACTTCAACCGAGCTAACGTCACTAATTTTTCTTTTTCTCGTTTCCATTTTTACCTATTGTTCTGAAATACAGAAATGCATCTTTTATTTTTCAAAAACTACTAAATTGACACCAACTAAGCGAACTCTTGTTAGTCCCTCCGTATATGATGGACTTATATTCCACCATACTGCAATCGCATAAGTCAGAATTAGATGCACAAATAATTGGTAACACATGATCTTCACATCGGGTCTTAGATAGTTGAAGTAAAAGAGGATTTTGAGTGACATGAATGCCGCTTTTGCTTTCTTCAACTGCGTACTTATGTGATCATTGTAGTATAAAAACTTATCCAAATGAACACCTAGATGCTTCATATCAGTCCTTGACTCGAGGCGAAGTCCACCCGAACCTATTATTTGGAAGTTTTTCCAATTGTGTGGCAAATCTAAATTACCGCGTCTCAGTGGGGTGCGGAACAGTATGGCTTCACAATTGCATGTATTTAATTTTAACTTCCAGTCTCGGCAAAATGCCTCAAGTCTGTTGAATTTTCATTTTGCATTTCTTCAATTTTCCTCTACAGAATGACATCGTCGGCGAATGCCAGTGAATTCTGTGGCCACAAGCTATAGCCGCCTAAGTCGAGTTAGGACAGAATTGATGCCAGAAGATGGTTTGCTATTCTAAGTTTATGCTGTAAAAAATTTTACTCTGTTATTTGTTGTCCTTATCGAGTTATGGGCAAAGAAAAAAGACTAAAACTCCAAAATCCCATACGTTTTCGGTAAAAACGAAAACTCAAACTTGTTTTCTGAAAATCTGTGAAAACCAACTTAGGCGCTTATTCCTTTGGATAACAAAAGTTTACGGGGACTCTGCTCCTTCCATGTCAACCGTTAAAAAGTTTGCAGCTGAATTTAAACGTGGTCGCACGTCCCTCGAAGATGACCCACGTGAATGACGGCCAAAAACCGCAACCACACCCGAAACCATCGAAAAAGTGCATCATATACAGGGTTATCGCGAATAAATTTTCCCTCGGAATTTTTCCCCCGAACAAATACTAGGTATCTTCAAAAATAGGGAAAAAATTCATCGGGGAAAGATTAAATATCGCCATTGCGTTGAAATTCTCCTGAATTATCATCCATGATACCTATTTCTTTTCCGCGGAATTATTTCCTCTTTTTTTAAGGCACCTAATTTTTGTTCGGGGGAAAAATTCCGAGGGAAAATTTATTCGCGATAACCCTGATCGTGTTGGACGATAGGCGAGTGAAGGTGAGTGATATAGCTGAGGCTGTGTGTATATCGGAAAAGAGGGTGCGAAACATCTTGCACAAAAACTTGGAGATGCGAAAGCTCTGCGCAAGATGGGTTCCGCATTTGCTGATTGCCGATCAAAAGCAAATGCGCAAACGATTTTCGCGGCAATCTTTGGACCGATTCAATAGGGATCCGACCGATTTTGTGCGGCGATTTGTCACCATGGATGAGACGTGGGTCCACCACTACACGCCAGAAACGAAACAGCAGCCGAAGCAGTGGGTGGAAGTCGGTGGTTCAGCGCCAAAGAAAGCGAAGTCGATCGCATCTGCCGGAAAGGTCATGGCCAGTGTGTTTTGGGATGCGAAAGGGATCCTGTTAATTGATTACCTTGAGAAAGGCAGAACAATTACAGGCGAATATTACTCCAACCTTCTTGACCAGCTGGATGCCAAAATTCGCGAAAGGAGGCCTGGCTTGAAGAAGAAAATAATCATCTTTCACCAGGACAATGCACCTGTACACAAGTGTGCGTTGGCAATGGGAAAACTGCGGGATTTGTGGTACAATTTGCGCCAGCATCCCCGCTATTCACCTCAGACTTCCATCTGTTCCCAAACTTGAAGAAATTTGTTTCTGGGAAGCGCTTCGCATCCAATGCAGAAGTTGAGAGGGCCGTAGATGAATATTTTCACAGCCTTCCAGACTCTTACTTCCGAGAAGGAATACTGATGTTGGAGAAACTCTGGACTAAGTGTGGAGTCAAGGGTGATTATGTAGAAAAATAAAATCATTTTTTAACTGAAAATCACAGTCTTTCATTGTCAGGCCGAGAACTTTTCACCTTGCCCGCGTATTCATGTATATGTTAAGATGTTCGTTATATCGGATAGCTTGTTTGTGCGAAAGTTCGCTGTGTACAGATGCTAATGCAATTTTAATAAGCATTCGTTATATCAAAAATTCGCTATATCGTTATACTGGACGACCACTGTACTCATATTTCGTCTTTTAATAATATTTCATACTTATTGCATCGATAGACCGCACTGTTGAGCAAATAAAGTGCTTTGCATTTGCTATTCACTCGCCGGAAGAACATGTTTTAATTAATGCAATACTATTTCTTGGCGTTACAGTTGCAGACACTTTTGTGCGGCCAATTGCATCAAATATACTATATATCCCATTTTCATTCTATTGGTTTTTCATCACTTCAATCTTCGCCGTCTAATTACTGACTCGTTTTTCTTGTTCTCATTCTAGGTGCACCGACTAAAGACGACAAAGTGTAGCTGCTGAAGAAGAAGAATATAACATTCTATACAACCAAGCATCAGTGTGACAACAGTATTTCTCTCATTAAACAAAAAAAAAAAATCTTTCTCTTTTCGCAAACTAAATAATAGTGAAATATATATATACTATAATTACTATTGCATTTTTTATGTAAAGCAAAAGAGTACCGGGATACACATCTACAACACACATCTATTTATTTAGAGATTTAAGAAGTTCATATACGTATACACACATCTATATAAAAATATATATATATATATACATACATATTTAGAAAAGAAGTAAATAAAAGCAAAAGAAGGAGCAAACAACAGCAATGGAAGACAATAATACTAACACGCCAATCCGAGATGACCCATCGGTTACACTCACAATAAGGCTGATTATGCAAGGAAAGGTATGTTAATCGATTTTTCTTACTATTTAGCGGTAATTATTTCAAGATAAACTATTTCCTCCAGTTACACGGGGTGGTGTCAATTAAATTAGAATTGCAGTGAAAAGTTGCTTATTGTTGCTTTGTACTGAGATTCATTTAGCAGGTAGTTACTTGTTAAGCAAATAGAATCACCAGGTACCCCACAGATGGGGATACAAATATGATGATGACCTAGTTAAAAGTTAACAGCCACTTATATGGCTTTTTTCACGAATTATTTTTATTTGTTCTTTTTTCATTTTGTTTACATAATGCCGTACTTTGGATAGAGAATCATTGGAGCGCTTGTCCGACAATATGCTACTTACGACTCGAGACATGTACACAAAGCTTTTCTCACCTTTAGAGTTCCGTTACTTATAAATGGACTAAGAACTGAGAAATGAGCCATTATGCTCATCTAACCGTTCGTCTCTAAACTGGTACATCGCACTATCTGCCTGTCAATGCGTTAATGGTTCGAAGATTGTGTTTACCTATCCGTAGACTACATACATATTCTTGAATAATACTAAGGAAAAGTTCTAGTCGTGTACAAAAAAAAACTCCGCCAAAGTGAAGATTTCATTAAGCAATTCCGCAGAATGGTACGCTGTTCAGGAGCGAAATTCTTACTTTGGTGTATATGGGCCAGCAGAAGTCTCCACACATTTTCCGACGGAATGGTTGTGGGGCACATTAATTCGAAGCGTGTGTGTGCGAAGAACAAAAGGAAATATTTCGTGGAATGTTTGGTAAATGAGGAAATTTTTATAAATGAGCGTATCTATGTGGGCCGTGGCGCAGTGGTTAGTTTGTCGGACCAGTAGTGGAGAGCAGCTTCCATGAACTTGAGTTGTCTTTTCAGAGCAAAGACGTACTTTTCATCGCCGCAACTTTTTCTTTTATATAAAGCGCAAGTAAGACCGGAGCTTGAGTACTGCTTTCATGTTTGGACCTCGGCCCCAAAACACTACCTAAATCTACTTGATAGCATCCAAAGGCGAGCAATTCGCTTAATAGTAGATCCAGCACTTACGTTGAACCTTCAATCGTTGACTCATCAAAGGCAGGTGGCAGATTTATGCCTGTTCCTGTTCTACAGATACCACCATGACAGATGTTCGGAAGATCTCATCAGAATCATCCCTAGAAAGTCGACCTTTCGTCGTACTACTAGACGCTAAAACATTAAAAAGACCATACCGGGGTTTAGAATAAACATTACCTGGAGATTGTAGTTGCAGTTGAAATTTTTGCAAAACGAACAAAAATTGTGGAAAAATGTGCTCCACCCTTATTTTGAAACTGCCGCCATACTGAGTATTCGCAGAGAAGGTTAGGTTAGGTTAGGTTTGGTAGGGTTATGAGGTTATCATAAAACACTAGGCACCAAAGTGGACCCATCGCGATCCTTAGGGAACCTTCATAATAAAATCATTTCGACAAAAGACCTAAACCAATTCTCCCAAAAAAAAAGGTCTTTGTTGTGGTTCAAGGACCTCGCCTCTTCTTAGTTATCAAAGAAGTATCTACCAAGGTGCTTTAGCTTTGTCCTGACAATTCCCTGGCACTCACAGAGTATATGTGTTATGTCCTCTGAGTCATGTAGGTCATTGCAGTACCTGCAAACATCCGTGTTAAATAATCCTACTCTCAAAGCATGCTTCCTTAGAAGACAGTAGCCAGAGAGTATTCCTATCGCTGTTCTTAGCCGTGATCTTTCTAATTTTATGATCTTCCCAGATATTCTGCGGTCAAACATTGGCCACAAGGCCTTTGACACCCTGTGACCAGAGAAAGTGGATCTGTAAATTCATAAACTCCTTGCTATTGGGAAGGTCCCTCGGTCACGTTTTGGTATTTCACTTGACCCAGAGCTGACTAAATGACTATACGTTGCTCTGAGAGGGTCAATTCTTTTATGCAGTTCATGACTTATTCGTTGCAGAATATATTTCTATGCTTTGGCATCTGCCAGCATAGAGCATTGTCGTTGGAATCTTAACAACAGTCCGGCTACATAAGAAAATCTCAATGTAATCTTGTGAAAATGATCTCTTCAGCCGTTTTCTTGGGCCCTCGGCAACCGTGATATTGAGAGCTAAGTACGAATGATTGCAAACGCAACGAGCACGTGTCAGACTGACTGATATCCTGCATTCTTCTTCTTCTTCCTTTTATCAGCGAGGTTATGATCCGAAAATAAGGGATCATAACCCTCCCACTTCACCGCATTTCTACTGATCCGCCTGTGGGGTTCGCCTACTGATATCCTGCATTATCGTTATATTTCAAAAGAGGCCGAGCCAGATGAAGTGTTGCTTCATTTTCTCCTCTTGCAGAACGTTACTAACATACTTCAGTGGCGCTACAGATCGGGGTGAACCTGGGCATCAACTAACAAGCCTCTCTATTTAGCTCGGTCCTGAGCTAATTACATCCAGTTGCGCACTCCAAGTTGGTCGAGGTCCCCTTGAACTTGTGCGCGCTACCTACGGCGAGGAGGCCCTCTACTGCGTCGTCCCTATGGTATAGATTCGAGGACACTGCGTTCTGTCTAATTCGTCGTTGTTGATTGCCCCTTTCTGTTGACAGCATATACTTGGTTTTGCTATAGTCATCTTGCATAGACGGACAAGTTTAGCAGGGATGTCAAAACTAGACATGGCTCTATATAGCTTCTCTATGGATGCTTTCATAGGCAGCCTTGAAATCGATAAAGAAACGATGAGTATCGATTTGGACTTCTTGGATTTTCTCCACGATCTGCCGAAGTGTGAAGATTTAATCGATGATGGACTTTCTTAGCCTGAAACCCCTTTGAAAGGGGCCAATCAGGCTGTTGATGAAAGGTTTCAGACTTCACACAATATCGGAAAAAAGATCTTGAATGCAATGTTGAGTAGACCAATGCCTCTATATTTGGCGCAGTTGAGGGGATCTCCTTGTGGATCGGGCAAACGATGCTGAGATTCTATTCATCAGGCATACACTCAGGACGTTAGGACGCCATATATGTATTCCCATGCCCGGTGGATTTATCAACTACTCAAGCGCTATCGACGAAAGTCGAGGCCTTCCAAAGAAGGTTAAAAACTGCCTACGGTGTCAATGTATGACGTTAAGATCTGTATGAACTATGGAATACAACAGTTTTGATTCTACGATTCTGCAATAAACTTAATAGGTCACGGCTATACTAGAAAGGAAAACACTTGTAGCGTGGGTAAGAAAATGTCAACTTAGTCTAATACAGACCGTAGCACTAGCATCTTTCTCTATATAGGCAGTTCCCGCTCACCGGTAAACCCATAAAACCATCTACATAATCCAATCACGACGCGACTACAACAAGAATATCTTCGTTTCTATGAATAATCAGACAGAAGAGAAGCCCACGCGATGCTGTCGTCAAGCAAGATCAATCATACATCTCCATTCTCCTCCATCCATCAAATGAAAAGCATACCCGCTAATTAATGCCTCCACGACTTCTGGATAACAATCAATTTTTCCTCGCCTCATTGAAATGCAAATATTTATGAAGTATCTTCTAACGCATTCCCGTCCAAATTTCCCATAAATACATAATCACCCCGTTGATCACCCAATTTGAATTGATTATGCGAAATACATAGATATATTCGCCGCGCTTATTCGTCGTGTTCCGAATTTTATTCTTTTCCGCCGTCTTCGAAATTTATAACCCGCCGGGCGCAATGCCAACTCAATGTACAATTTCTCACTCGGTTGTCTATTTTTGCAATTGTAATTTACAATTGCTATCAATTCCTTTTTTTTTTTTTATTTAAAACTTTTCTCGTTTTTTTTCTTTTATTGTTGGCAATCTCAGCGAGCTCTCCATGTTAAGGGTGTCGCCGCGCCGCACTCGCTCGGCGAATAAATTCGAAAATACTCGTAACCGCGCGCTGAATACACTCCTCAGCTCCACAGTCAGTCGCGTCGTCGACAGTTCACACACAATCCAAACATTTATTCAAGATCAAAACACTATTTGCATTTGCATGCAATTAAAAGCACACAAATACGAAAAAAGAAACGTGTCTGTACGACAAGGAGGAAGCATTTAAGGCGCAATCGGGTGCACGAGGGATGCGCAGTGGGCAATAGAAAGATCGAATTATTTTTAAGGCAGACGACATGCGTATGCAATGAGAGAACGAAAAGGTCCAAAACAATATTCAATCGAAACGAAGACGACAGAGAATCGAAATAAAAATAATCGAGAGCCCGGGCGAATTTTATTTTAAATCAAATTGCTTTTAATTAATCTCGCTCTACGAGTATAGTGCGCTGTTTGGCGTTGTTGTAATTGCTGTTTGTACTGGCTTAAGACTATTTATTGTGAGCAGCCATTTTTACGCAGATAAAAAGGTATTTCAACAAAAGCCAAGGCACATGTCAACAATGAGTTCTATTGTTGCCAATTGTGTGAGTGTTTAGAGGAGATAGTGATTGGAAGTTGATCTCGGTGCCAATTGATGGAAATCAAACAGAAAGTACTTGTCCTCCTCGCTTATCGTATTTTCAACCGAATGAGTAAGTTGTTGATATGCCGTGATGTGGGACGTACTAAATCAAAAGAATTCCTCTCGACTGTAGCGAGTAACATGAATCACCATTGTTTTCAAAGATTGAGTATGTACGAGTATTTTGCTTTTGACACAGATAATGGCTTTGTATTCTTAGATAAAGTAACTCTTCACGTTAAGGGCTGATAAATACAATCAGACTTTTTGAATAGTTTTTGTTTTGTCTGTTTGTGACAGTTTTAAATATGCTTACCCATAATCGATCGCTTTAAAGGCTTATAGTAATCACTGTCGAAACTTTGAAGGTTTGTTTGAAATAAGGGTAGCTGATAAGACTGCGACAGGCGGGTGTTCTACGTCACAAATCAAAGTTTTTGTCTGCAGGCTGAAAGCAAATTACGTACATATATTTCGCTACATACAATTGTGATGAATGGCATTTGCACTATGACGATACAGTAACGACGCAGCTCCTAGTAGCGCCCCTTCAAAAACCGAATGTTGACGAATTTTCAAAGGAATTAGAAAATACATATTTTGCAAATATTTTCTGCACGCGTCTTGCCTGGACTTGATTTCACTTGCTGATAGCTGCATGGGTAGTTAATCAACTAGCTATGATCCGGATTCTTGAAATAAAAATTCGCCAAACAAAGAAGTCGGGGGTATTATTTCATAAAGAAATTAGACCCTATTTTGACCTTGGATAAACCACCAAATAGTGAATTGAAAATGACACCAAAAAATTAATAAAAATTGGTCCCAAACCAAAATTTCCTCCAAATGATCAGTAAAAAATGAAAACTTAGGCCACAAAAGTTGCTTGGTTCAATCTTTATTTTAACCTTCTCCGTAGCGATGTATCCTTTTTAAAGGAGCCATACACAAAACAATATAATCAGGCAGACATTACTGTCTAATGCTTGTGTTATGGGCCATTTATCCAGAAGGAAATACAGAATAGGTACACGTCGTACTATTCTATTCGGGTTTCCTAATAGTATGGTTATTTATTAGCAACAGCCGCAAGAACAACACGGCGTATGCGCGACAAGCAGGAGTGGCTAATGGATAAAAAGAACACCCATAACTATAGCCTCCAATTGGTCCATAAACCCCACATGGTCCGCAACCACAGGGCATGCTCATTAAAAAATAGTTTTTGTGAGTTTTGGAAGGAAGTGATAAGTAAGTGTTAGTAAGTGTTAGTGTCTAAAAAAGAGGCCCGACGTTGGGCGCCAATTTACAATTTTTGACGGGCAATGGTTTTAAGTGTGGTACTAGCCATTTATTCCAACAATAACTCTATCCAAAGAAATTTAGTAAACTAATTTAAAATGGTATAATGTGCAAAGCGGAAAAACAGTGGCTCACGTTGGGCGCCAATTTTTATTTTTTAACGGGCAATGGTCTTAGGGGTGATAGTAGCCATTTATTCCAACAATAACTCTATCCAAAGAAATTTAGTAGACGAATTTAAAGTGGTAGACTATGTCAAGCGGAAGGAGAGGTGCTCATGTTGGGCGCCAATTTAATTTTTTTTGACGGGCAATGGTTTTAGGGTGTTACTGGCAATTTATTCCAACAATGACTATCCAAAGAAATTTAGTAGACAAATTTAAAGTATTAAACTATGTAAAGCAGAAGGAAGACGAACCCCACAGGGGGCTTAGTAGAAATGTGGTGAAGTGGGAGGGTTGTGATCCCTTGTTTTCGGATCATAACCTCGCTGATAAAAGGAAGAAGAAGAAGAAGAAAGCGGAAGGAAGGCTCACGTTGTGCGCCAATTTTCAATATTTGACGGGGAATGGTTTTAAGGGTGGTACTAGCCATTTATTTCAACAATAACTTTATCCAAAGAACTTTAGTAAACGAATTTGAAGTAGTAGACTATGTAAAGCGGAAGGACATGGCATTAGCTTGGGCGCCAATTTTCAATATTTGACGGGCAATGGCTTTAAAAGTGGTACTAGCCATTTATTCCAGCAATAACTCTATCCAAAAATTTTAGTAAACGATTTTAAAGTAGAAGACTATGTAAAGCGGAAGGACAGGGGCTCACGTCGGGCGCCACTTTTTTTTTTTTTTAAATAGGGAACATATTTTTCTCCTTATGGACTATTATATTTTATATAGGATCATGTTATCTAGCAATGATTTTTAGACCAAGCCTGGTGATAGTACCCATTTTGAAGAGGAACGCCACCTAAAGAAATTCTGTAAAGAAGCTATAATGGTCTAATGTCGTATACGGTTCTGCCATGTCTAACTTAATTACATAATCTATAGATCATACATACATATATATTCACATTTCTTCTTCCTATTTCGGCGAAATTATGATCTGAACCCAATGGATCATAACCTTCCCACTTCACTACATTTCTACTGATCCGCCTGTGGGGTTCGCTTGTTTTACCTTTTCCCGATTTTGCATCACTTCGTTACTGACCCAAACCAAATGCTGGTGTCATTGCATTTGTGTGATCCAGGAGCTTATAAACCTGACAGAAGATGGCAACGTTTTCCCACCACATCATCCATCCTACACTTACACGATAATTGATGTCGTTATCACAGGTTGCTTCGCTGTTGATCATATGTTGGTCCCAGATATTTGAACTTTTTCCACTTGGAAGGCACTGTTCTACTCAAATAAATGTCTGGAATAGGCCTGTGCGGATCAGAGAACGGGTAGCATAAGTACTCGGTCATTTTTGGACTAATAAAGTACCCATTTCCCTCCAAAACGTCCACACATAAGTCTAGTGCTCACTGCAGGGACGTATGATTCTGACTTATTCATGCACATTTCTTAACCCATTTAAATGACAACCTAAGCCTTAATATGCTCTCGTTCCAATTGTTATAAGAAGAATATATCCTTCAGAACCAATACAATCGCTTAATTATTCGGCAAATTCCTCATTTTCAATTATTTACAAAGATGTCAGTCTGTTTCGCATTGAAATTACAACTTAAGCATCGTTCATCCATCAATGTCAAGTTGTCTTTAAGAAATGAGCATTTATGTATCTTCGAAACAATTGCACTTGCCTTTAATATGGCTTCGAATCGATTGAAATATACAATCTGACATACTTTTGTTTTCTTCTCTTTTTTTTCGGTCGTTACAGGAAGTTGGCAGTATTATCGGAAAGAAAGGAGAAATTGTCAACAGATTTCGTGAGGAGGTGAGTAATCCTAACCGAACTTCCTGGATTTCCTTAATTCATTCATCCATGTTTTCTCCTTTTTTTTTACAGTCTGGAGCAAAAATAAACATATCGGATGGGTCCTGCCCGGAACGTATTGTTACAGTTTCTGGTACAACCAGTGCAATTTATTCAGCGTTCACTTTAATAACAAAGAAATTCGAAGAGGTAAGTGTAAAGGAATTACTCCCCTACTCCCTAAGTTTGGCTATAACAATAAATGTAATTGTGTGAAGTTTATTTGGCAGCATTTATTGCACAATTTCTGTGGAATTGTCATGAATTGCCATCATAAACTTCGAACTGAGTGACACGACTTGGAGAATAGGGGTGAATGTTGAATGTGTGAATATCAATTCAATTACAAAGGAAGCATGATTTGCATGTTTCCGGTGGAAAATCATTCAAAGCTCATAACTCCTTTGTGTAATTCTCTTTCCTTCTAGTGGTGCTCACAGTTCAATGACGTTGGCACATCAGGTGGTAAAACTCAAATCCCCATTCGATTAATAGTACCAGCCAGCCAATGTGGATCGTTAATTGGTTTGTTTTTCAAATCAACGTTTCAAGGGGGTGCTATATTGTTTTTTTTTTTTACAGGCAAAGGTGGCTCTAAAATAAAGGAAATCCGCAACACAACAGGGTGTTCAATTCAAGTTGCCAGTGAGATGTTGCCAAACTCAACGGAACGTGCGGTCACATTGAGCGGAACCGCTGAACAGATAACCCAATGCATCTATCAAATTTGTTTAGTTATGCTTGAGGTGAGACAAATTACAATCGAGTACATCATAGGTTTTGTTAAATAACTTTTTGTTTTATTGGTGCAGTCCCCGCCAAAGGGAGCAACAATTCCATACAGACCCAAGCCACAAGTATCCGGACCAGTCATATTGGCTAATGGACAAGCTTATACAATTCAAGGGAACTATGCTGTGCCCGCACAAGAGGTATAACTCACCAACAAACTAAAGCTCACATTCCAAAGAGAAAAAAATTAGCTTTTCTCTAACTTCTTCTCTCTTTCTCTTATAATTCTGTAAATCTAAGTTTTCTTTCACATTTTTCTTCTTTTTTTTTAACTTTTTTGGTTTTGCATTTACATTTGTTATAATTTTTTTCGCTTATGAAACAAAAAAAAAAAAACAAAAAAGAGAAAAATTAATGAACAATTAAAACAACTCTTAGTTTTGCACTTAGGACCCTCGCACACACAAATCGCACCACAAAAACAAAATAAAAAGCAAGAGAGTTCTTCTGAGTTCTGTGATTCTCTTATTGGTTAAACGAAATCGAAATAGTAATCGAAAAATGTTTTAAATGTGTCGGCGTGCAATTCAACGACGAGAAATACAAACGTATGTGTTCGATTGAAATATTATAATTTTTTTTTGTCTCCTTGAAGAGTTTTCTTTTTTTTTTTAATATAACGTCCTCCTCCAAAAAAATATCTCTTCATCATCTTTTTGTTCCTATTCATAGAGAAATCAGTTCCTTTTGCTGTAAGTCTTTTTTTTTTTTTAATGAGAATTCCACCAAACCGCATTACCGCCAAAAACATTTTTTACCACCACATATACTGTCATCAATAATTACCTCTCTCCGTTGTGGTGAAGGTTGTTTTGATTATCTCTCTCTCTCTCTCTCTCTTTCTATTACTCTCTCTTGTCCATTTTTGATATCCAATTGTAGTTGCAGATTCACACACTAAAAAATGTTTTATATTCCATTTTTTGTTGAATAATTTTTTTTGTTTTTTAATGAAGACGTTGATGTTAAGGACATTCGATTTTGAATCACTTTCATATCGGGGAAATATGTCTAAGTTTGTTTAAATAGTCTCTTCTTAAACAATTGTCCACAATAAGAACGATAAAAGACAAAAGTAAGTAAAGATGCAAATGAGGACTCACGTTGGGCGCCATTCTTTGTATAAATAAAAAGAAATATTTTAGTTATATTCTGCTTTAAAAATCATTTTATGCGAGTCGACAACAAGAAAACGAATGCGTAAATTCAAAAATGATGAAAGTTTTTACCAAAAACCGCTCGAAAACGCTTTCACGTTCAATATAACTGACGCTTAACATTCGGAACTTGATTTTTTTGGACTAAAGTTTAAACGAACTATTATATATGAAATGAAGAAGAAGCCAAACTTGATATAAGCAGCCGATTCAAGCCATGCAAACTATATGTACATACATACATAATACATACGTATGTGCTGACAGTCTTATGCAAATTGATGTGGCCAACAATTTTTTTTCTTTTTAAGAACTGGTATTTAAAAAGTGGAAATAAGTAATGAGATAATAAAAATTAATTTGAATGTGTCCACCCTTCCATTTTTATTCGTTTTAGCATGGATTTCACTAATTCTCGTAATTTTCGAAAGTTTTCAGCCATTTTCGGATCCCGGTACCACACTTGAATAAGTGGATCAATTAGCTTCGTTTTGGTTTCGCAGTCCATTTTTCTCAGCCTAGTTTTGCACATAGACCACAAATTTTCTATTGTCTGATGAATTGCCAGGCCAATCCAATCAATCCAAGTCATATCTTGTCGACAAATTGCCGTTTCTGCATTTATTTTCGATAGCTCAGGAACCAGATGTGTTTCCAATAATCCAATGCATTTGTCCCTGTTCATCACCCCTGTTATTGGAACAATGATCCTGTGCCAAAATGAGAGAATCAACCTCGAAACATTTGCTGGATATGGGCAGTTGAAATTGACACCATCGGATCTCCGAACATATTGATGTTTCATACCATGCACGAAAAAATAACTCCCGTCCGAAAACAGCACCTTTTTCCATTCGTCCGCTGTCCATTCTATATTTGTTTAAGCCCAAGCCCTTCTCTTTTGCATATCATCAGTCAGGGGTCGTTTTTTTTTCAGGGGCTTTCTTGCTTTTCGTTCAAGCTCTAGAAGACGCTGCCGAACTGTTGAGGCATCCACGTCTGTTCCGGCAGCCGCAAGATCTTTTCGTAAGTCGTCTTTGCTTTTACTTGGGTTTATCTTATCTGCTTCTTAAAAGAAGAGCGTCTTCTTTCTTAGTGGTTTTTCGTTTTCGTCCACATTTTCCTATTCTTTGTGGTAAAATCGACACGGTTTCTTTATGGCGTTTGATGATGTTGTAAACCGACCCTAAAGATATGCCACGCTCTTCCGCTATTTGTCTCTGGTTTTAAGACGTATGCTCAAAGTAATTACTTTTCTACGGATTGCTACGGAGATATCCATTACTAAACACTTCTAAACAGCAACCAACTCCTTAGAATTTTCAAAAATACTTCGGAAACCTAAGCCAGGTATGTTTTTCTCAGGCCTATTATGCTAGTTTAAGAATATGTATAATTTAAACAAATACAGGAATGTTGTCAGAACAAATTACCCTAATTGCCATTCCAATTAAGGAAAATATAATATGTTCAGATTAATTTGCACAAGACTGTACATAGTCATATTCAAATATCGGTGTAGTAAAAATAAAACTTATTTTTCTAACAGATGGCTTTAGTAATCTGTATCTCTCTCGTATCAGGTGGCAGATCCTCGGTGCGGATGTGGTAAGTGCTGGTACTGTAAGCTCCTCATCACTGAAGTGCTTGCTTGGCTTTCTTAGAAAGACAAGGAAATTCCAATAAAATGGGTAAATCAGGGTTTGCTCTCTGGTAGTACAATGGACGAGTTGCGTCTGAGTCCTCCAGTTGAGCGTTTCCTATTCCGACAAAAAAAATCAAATCTGTATCTCGCGTTGTATACGCCTTATCGGACCTACACCAAATGGCGTTAAAAAGATGATATTTCGCAGAAAAAAAACTTTTCTGACAGTTTTGTGATTGGTTGACTCAGTTTTGTTTGAGCGCGCGTCAAAGATGGACACCAGCAAAGAGAAAATACGCCATATTTTACAGTTTTTCTTCGATAAAGGCGAAAACGCAAGCCAGGTGGCTGAAAATGTGAATATGTGTTTATGATCCTGATACTGTAATAGCCAATCACGCGCAGTTTTGGTTTTGTTGATTCCGTTCCAGTAATTTCGATGTCAAAGATGCACCACGCTCTGGAAGGGCAATTGTCGAAAATGTGTATAAAATCCTGGAAATCGTCGAGTCTGACCGTCATGTAAACATTGTTTCGATTCCCTAGGAGCTAAACATTCTACAAAAAACCGTTTGGAACTATTTGAATAAGGCTGGATACAAAAAGAAGCTCGGTGTATGGGTGCCACACGAGTTAACGCAGAAAAAAAAAACCTAATGGACAGAATTTCCATCTGCGAATTGTTGCTGAATCACAATAAAATTTACCGATTTCTGAAGTGGTTCACTTACGACAACTTAAATCAAAAACGGTCGTGGTCGAATAGCGCTGAGCCGACGCAAACGGTGGCCAAGCCAGGACTGACGGCTAGGAAAGTTTTTCTGTGTGTTTGGTGGGTTTGGCAGGGAATCATCTACTATGAGCTGCTCCCCTACAGCAAAACTCTTAATTCGGACCTGTACTGTCAACAATTGTACCGTCTGAAGAAAGCAATCACCCAGAAATGGCCTGCTTTGGCCAATAGGAGAGGAATAGTGTTCCATCAGTACAGCGCCAGGCCACATACATCGATACCGGGACGAAGGATTCTATAAGAAAGGCATAATGGAATTACCTTCAAAATGGCAACAAGTTATCGAACAAAACTGCGCATATTTGACCTAAACCGGATCATTCTAACTATGCTAAATAAAGCCTTCAATTTCATGCAAAAATAATTAATTTCTTTTTACCACACCGATATTTTTTTTTTAATCCTGCCAGAAAGAATAGAACTAGTCAACATGTTGTACCTATCGGAAGGCATACCTTCGCAACTAAAGAACCACTTTGCCTTTACCCACTCCTCTGTTCGGTTTTTCATCTTTGGTGTTGTAGTGAGGTCTGTCAGTAGTTGCAAACTTGCAACGGGTTGTCCTATTTGTACTTATTCAAGACATTTGTTTTCTAATAAGCTAAACTGCAACTAAATAGACATTACCCCAGGATTACACTTCTACGTTTTACTCACATAAGACTGACCCTGTTTCTTCTGAAATCGCTTTCCAGAAAGATGTATCTTCTTTTCAAATACAAAATACAAATACAAATATTTGGCGCAACAGCTCTTTAAAGTGCCAGGGCCTAGCTTCTCGCAACCACTCATGTTGTGTGCGTTATATTTTTCACACGAATGGAAGGGACCTACAGTTTAATGCCGAATCCGAACGGCGATTTGAGAAGCTTTTTCGTGACAACAATACTCTCGGATGTTTGTCAGACGCTCGCGAAAGGTGGGACCGTGAAAATTTTGTTTGGTGTTTTCTGAGATTCGAACTTGGAACCTCATGCGTAGTGATCCGACACACTAACCACTTACGCCACCGCGCCCACATCTTCTTTTCATTTTTCCTCCAATTTTTTTCAAATAAGTATTCGAAATCAGTTTCTGTTATTCAAATAAAATTAAAAAATTGCTGTAGATCTTCTTTTCTAAATTCTATCAAAAGATTTGAGAAAGCTCGGTTACTCGTTACTTTCGTTACTACATTACAATGCGTAGGAGTATCGTATAGAAAGTACATACATTTTCCTTCCTGCTGAATAGTGTGTAAGTCCCACTCTCAAAATAAAAACTATAAAACACAAAGAGAAGGAATACTAACAAGACACACAGACGCTTTAGATGTGCACCTCGGTTAAATAAGAATGACGAAAGAGGGAATTCCGTGAGAAAATTGTGTTTCAAGAAAGGACGTAAATCGAAATTGTAACGACGTTAATCGAAACTGGGAAGTAAAAAACCGGACAACGTAAGTCGAAATAGCGTGAATAGAGGCAACGCAAATCGAGGTATCCCTGTATGTTCAAAAAATCTTACAACATGTACTCGAAAAAAACTAGATTTCTTTGCATAACAACCATGGTGCAATGAAACTCTATTCCATATGGGATTCAAAAAACTACACAAAACGTTATCAATCTGGGCCTCTTCTCTTTATTTATAACTAGCAGATATATGGGACTTTATCTGTGTGGTCCACAATAGCATTAACTCTATATCCATGTACTTAGCTAACAGAAGGAATACATCAAACGGCAATCGTTACCGCCTGCGTCAAAATAAACATGCACCTATAAATTTGCGCCTCATAGATCGGCAAGGAAATAAGTCAATGTGTTTATTAAATACTGCGCCCAAAAGTACACAAAAAAAATCAGTACTTCTCAGACTTTTCGAGTGTATAGTTGTGCCTGCTTTTTTTTATATCCCCTTGAGGAATATCGTGATAATTCTAATTGGAGATTGGGACCAAGCCTCTAAAGTATAGAATGACGAAAATTAACTCGAATCTGTCAATCAGTTTTTGCGTGATACCTGCCCAAAGACGACCCTAGTTATTATTTTATTATATGTATGTACAAATTCTATACTCTTAGACTTAAGTTACTGATTAATTAATTACCAAACTGATCCGACAATTCGAACTCCAAGTCACTTCATGCGAACTCAAGTTAAATTTATAAATTTTCAAAAATCGAACGTTCTTCGAACATCAATGTTTTCCAATTTTCTGTTAGCAATTAGCCAAAACAAAATCTAAAACATATTTAGAAAAAAAAACTCAAAAAATACTCTTCATTTCTAATTTTTGTTAACTTCTTATTTTTCTTTCGTTCTTTTCTTTGTGCAACAAATATTTCAAAATGAATATTCCAAAAAAAAAAAAAATGTTTTCCCAAAAAAAATAATAAACAACACAACAACCAACAACAACTGCTACACAAATCTGCAAACAAAAACAAAAATAAAAAAATCTAACTGCCACATCTGTACTACAAAAAAAAAACGTTCTCAGACCTGTCCAGTATTCCCACTTGCATTGGCCGGTGGTCTACATGCAGGAATTTCAGGTTTGACGGATCCTCTATTAAAGGGGGCGCATTTGACAGGAGTACCAGCTGCACATCATCTACAACAAATGCCTGATGTGAGTTTTGATCGTTTTGATTGGTGCTGCCACATCCTAAACAGACAAAATGTAAATCACCTCACCTGAATATGCCTCCCCCGTTTTTATATATATTGTATACATCCGCCCCCCAACCAAAAAATAAATAAATAAAAAACACCCGCCTGGCCCATTACATATATAATAAATATTTTCTTTTGTATGTTTGTTATCCGAAATATTTGGAAAGTAAATATGAAATGTTGAACGCCCCGCCCCCTCCGTATGCCTGCCGCCCCCCAAAACAGCCCTTTCATATGTTTTATTTTTGGTTTTAATAGTTAAAGCTAAAGATGACCAGTCTTATGTGTATACATTCATTTCATTTTAGAAAATAAAATAAAAACTCGTATTTTCATTTGAACTTGATGTGTTTTTTTAGAAGTTGTTTTATTGATGACTTGTTGTTCCTCCCCCCCCGCCCCACTCTTTGGTTTTGTAGTTCTACTACCATAACCAACCTTCAGCTTCCAATGGTTTTGGTTTTTATTTACCTGCTGGTCATCCAGCAATTTATCAGAGAATCTTGGAATGTGGTGTATAGTTTCAATCGTAGATAGTTTTTTTTTTTTTTTTTATGTTACCCCTTCACCCCTCCAGCCACAAGTGCGAAAAAGCTGTGAACAACATTTAACACAATATAAGAATTGAAATGTTTTAGTGCTTGGATTTCATTTATTAATACATACATAAAACATAATACTATTTTCAACGCAAAAACTAACAGCAGATACTACAAAAAAAGAAAACTACCCTTAGGATTCAACACAGTAGATATTGCTTTTATAATTATCTGTAGCTGACCTTAATTTTCTAGCTTCTTCATATTTTTTTCCTTTTTTTTTTCTTTAATTTGTAACTTAGCAGCACCACAAAATGATTATTATTTGCCAATCAGATGGTATAAATATTTTGTTTAATGAAGCAGCTACGCATAGACTTGCAATCATCAAATAGATTCGGGAGACACAATCTTTGTGGAATCTTGTACAATAGTTAGCATGCAGAGCGTTTCCAGCTGTTGATTCAAAGGTGATGGGGTAATTTTTGGAAGCAACTGTAGTTATGATTCAGGTTCACTGTCGCCCTTTTTGGTGTTTGCTTAGTAGGTGGCCAAGGTGTAGTCGTATGGTAATGTGGCCGGTAATTGAATGGAAGATATTGCTTCATACTATTAAATTATACGACACATACTCGAGTAGGCGAACCCCACAAGCGGATCAGTAGAAATGCGGTGAAGTGGGAGGGTTATGATCCCTTATTTTCTGATCATAAACTCGCTGATAAAAGGAAGAAGAAGAAGATACTCGGGCAAAGAAACAAACATTTTTCTAGATTAGTTCGGACACCAGCCATGGAGTAATGAAACCCATTGACTCCTAAGTTTCAAACCACTACACCAAAAACATGGCTCTATCCTATCTCTATTGACTTGAATTTGACGCACTATCGAAAAACTAACCGGATGTCCTTCGCTGAGTTGCATATCAATTTCAATTTGGGTGGTCATAGGTAGAATTAAGGAATTATGGCGTGGTCTGCTACAGATGCTTTCTTTTCCTGACTTTTCAGAAGTCTCGTTAAAATTTGTTTATTTGAAACGCCCCCGAAAAGTCAGCAATGGTAATGTGTAAGTACGGAAGGATTATTTATTATTTGTGTAGGATTATTTTGCACTACGACCTAATGGTCTATTGTGCCCCCTGCTAATACCTTGGGGAGGTTTGTTCCCTCGTTAGAGTCCCCTTCGCAATTGCAATTCCTGCGGAATTGTGTTTGAAGGTCATATGCTCTTACTTTCCCTTGGCGAGAATAGTTCACCTTAGAGCTCTTTCTCCAGACCAGTTTCTTTTAAGAATCTGAGAATGAGAAGTGGGTCCATGGTTGGCATATCCTCTTCTGATACTTAGTATTTGCCTAAGTATTTAAATCTTTTGTGGGTCAGTGCCCCACAGGACTCCAGAAGGTGTTCCGGAGTCTCACATGACTCGTTGCAGGAGGAAGGAAGGATTATAGAAAACTTTAATATTTTCAAATTTGAGATAAAAAAAAAAACCTCTAAAACGTAGTCGTGGCCATGCACATAGTATAGACGAAATGTATAAAGAGTCTAATTTGTTTTTCAAAAGATTTTGTGAAAAGTGGACGAACATGCTTTAGTCTCTCGTACGTTAAATTTCATTTTCTAATTGTCAAAAATAGGGTACGAACAGATTTTACATTCCGAAGAGCTTCCGCCCGCTTCCTGTTAGTCTTGTGTTCATTTGAATAGAGTCCTCATCTCCATTTGTCGACCGTGCAACCCTTTCTGATCTATCCTCTAGGTAAGACAAGTTTTTTTGTGAATTTGTTTAGGGTCAAATAAGCTGCGACGACCGACGCAAAGCGCTTACCAGGTTTTCTCGTGGCCACTGACAACTTAGCTACAGCTTAAAATGTTAGACGAACTTCTTTAGTTGCCTCAGCCTATTATTTTGCATAAATACCTCTCTAGCTTAGGTCAAAACATGCCGATAGGGCATTTGTTTCTTCATTCGGCTAACTAGCTGCCAGGAGAGTTAATCAGTTTCTTGATCTGATCACTTTTATTAACTACTATCACTACTATTAACAAAACTCTAAATTTCAACCACTACACTACACTATGTCTACTAAGGACATTGCCACACAGGCAACAAGGCTGAGCTTTAGTGAGTTTTCATCGGACTGAATTACACTTATGAAAAATTCAAAGATAAATTGTCATGCTCAATTCACACCTACAAACTTTGCTACTACCTCGTATGAAATGACCTAAAGCTGCAGATCGGTACGGCGTTTCTAATTTCTTGACAGATTAGGTTTGGTTGGGTAGATGGGTGCCACGGGTCCTTCTTCTTCTTCCTATTTCGGTGAGGTTATGATTTGAAAACGAGGGATCATCACCCTGCCACTTTACTGTACTTCTACTGATCCGGTGGTGGTGTTCGCCTATTTGACCTCAGAAAACATCGCCAGGCCTCCTGATTTTAGATCACTTGGTTACTGAGGCCAATCAACCAACAATTCGGGTCCATTGTGCCCAATTATTTAACCCTGTAAACACTGTAGAGATGATCCGCTGCTAGAACCACGCAGATAGCCATATGAATCTCAGGAGTTGCATCAGCTCAACATTACCTAAGTCCCCCAGCTCCGAGAAGAAGCAATTACCAAGAGCCCTCATTCTTCTGGCGGATAGGGCAGGACAATCACACAGCTGGTGACGAACAGATTCAATTTCTTCTTCATCCCTGTAACTTCTATAATAGGCGTTGTGCAGTCGTTCGAGTCGTTCCTCATGAATGTCAATGGCACAATGACCCATAAGTTATGACGACTAAGTTTCGCTAGAGAGGTTGATATCTTCTAGCTAAAGGCCGGCAAAAGCGCCATGGCCGTTGCACATATGTCCAGATGAACCTAGCGCCTGTTTGCTCGATCTTCTATTTTCTTCCTCTAAGGAACTAATTAGGATCACTTTAAAAGGGAGAGCCCGCGATACATGCAGCGCCGACCCCTTCGTGGCAAGCTCGTCAGCCCTTTTGTTTTCTTCGATATCCATATGCCGCATTGGCTCTAGATAACTCGTTTAAAAGTGATTTGCAGATCCTCACAAGACTCGACTTAATTATAGCAGAGTTCAAAGCCTTAACGGCTGCCTAACTATCAAGGTTATGTTAGGTTAAAAGGATTAGCTGCAACGAATGAGCGCAGTCTGCACTCGGATCTCAAACGGATCCATTGTGCTCCCCTGACGTGGAGTTTCCTGGCTGAAGAACTGTAAAGAGAGGAAAAAACAAAATAGCTGGAGTTCTGTGCTTGTAGAACGGCCTCCTCTGAACCACCCTGAAGAAGTTATAATCTTTATGATGGTGGTTGATGGCTTTTCAGACAGGTCACCCAGATGGTTGAAGGAATACTCTCCAAGGGCCGTCTTCCTGGTACTTCAGAGACTAGGGCATTTGCAGAGGAAGTGTTCCGTGTCCTCCTCTACGTTTGTCTGCAGAGTTCATCTTTACTTAGCCGCATTCTCTTCCGGTGGGCCGCCAATAAGTTGTGGCCGGCAATGATACTTATGAGAAGCGCCAAGTTTTGTCTATTTTGAGTGATGAGCTTGGTTTTCATCTTGTCATGTTTTGTCCAGATGCTTCTGGAGACACGGCATGAAGGGAGCGCTCTCCATCTTTCTTCTGCTTATCGTTTGAAGTCAAGTGCTATCTTTGATTTAACAAGTATTAGGGGAGGTAGGACAGAGCTTTGCCTGGCTGAGCCTGGCTATCTATATAGACAGGGATCGTTTTAGCAACGATACTACTCTCTCGTATAATTTCAGCAGCATGTATAATGGCTTTGACTTCGGCCTGAAAGACGTTGCAGTCGCCGCTTATTTACTTGACAGATTGCTTAATTGCTAGAGAAGGTTTTCGTGTGAAGGTCTATTAATTGTTAAGTAAAGCCGTTAACGGCGTGTACTCGTAAGATAGGCGATGTTTGACTGTTACCGTGAAACGCTGTCGTTACTGAAATTTGGGTTATCGACTGTGTTGCTTGATAATAACATGTAAATGGAGTAGTTTTCCGCAAGAGTGTACTGTATATTTATGGTATTTAAAATGCCCTTAAGCATACACTTTTCCTTTATTTTCAAGAGCTGCTGAGAAATAAATAATCATCCTTACAACTTGTAGTGGGCCCCTTTTTGGGCGCCAATCATTGAGCCATGAACAATTCGTCTTGATGTCTGTATACAATCAAATAGAATCTCTATCGACATTTCTCAATCATTTTCTAGATCATAATGCAAAGAAAAGAATGTCGTTTCAAAGTTAACAGACAGGCTTCAATACCACTTTATACAGTAGGCCTCTCGTTGGGCGCCACACTATTACTATTCACACTTTGTAACACCGTTATTCATTAATGTTTAACGTTCAGTAAATGATGGTTAAATTGTGCTACCAACAATTAGTAGTTTCAAATTTGAAAGGTCATATACATGCATACAATCCCATTAGAATAATGTTGAGTTGCAATCAGGAACACTTAGAAGTACGTTTCGTTGGTGTAGGCCCAAATGTCCATTCACTAATACTATCAACCGCTTTATAATATTGCAAATACTTATCGTTGAAATTATGTTATTCATAGCTACTTGCATTTACTTGCTCAACAACTAATTTGTGTTTATTGTGTAAATGTCATTCAAATCATATGTACAAAATTATATGCTTAAATATTAAATATGAAACCAATACTAACATCAGTGTAAATAATATACTAATGCATTTATTTTTCGTGTTAATTTGTGTACTTCTTTTGTTCTGTTTTCTTTTTCTTTTTGTTTTCCTTTATGATATGAGCTGTGCAGTTTAATTTTTCCGTTTATACTTCTAAATAATTTTCATATTCACCAAAATAAAATTACTCTCTAATTATGGAGTGAGGAATTAAAATGATGTTTTTAATCAAACACTTTCAGGTGGCAAAGAATCCCTTGGCCGGTTTGGCGGCATTAGGTTTAGCGGGTATGGCACCAGCCAACACCGGTGGACTCAATCCAACAGGTTGGTTTTCGGGATTTAGCTTTTTTGGGGAAAAATTTACTAATTGTAAAACTATCAATCTTTTAAATTCAAGCAGCTTTAGCTGCTCTAGCCGGTTCACAGTTGCGTACAAGCAACACAAATCGAACTCAACAGCAACAGCATGAGATGACGGTGTCGAATGATTTAATTGGCTGCATCATCGGCAAGGGTGGTACTAAAATTGCCGAAATTCGACAAATATCTGGCGCTATGATCCGTATCTCGAATTGTGAAGAACGTGAGGGTGGTAATACCGATCGGACAATAACAATCAGTGGTAATCCCGATTCGGTAGCATTGGCTCAGTACTTAATCAACATGAGGTGAGTACAGGGTTGAAGTTCAAACATTTTTTTTTTTGTTTTTCGTTTCGATGTAGGAAAAATGTAAATAGCCAATTAGGAGAAAAGAAAAAAGCTTATAATTTCTCTTATTTAAGTGTTGTTCTTTTACAAACACATGTACACAACTGATTTGATTATATATATATCAATGACTGTTTTTTTTTTTTTTTGTTTTTTTAATTATATTTGGAATGATACTATAGTATAAGATGAATCTTTCACAGTGGCAAAAAGGAAAACGCATCTTGAGCAAAATATATTGTTACCATTCGATGTGTTGAGAAATGGTGATCATGTCTCATTACTGTTTAAGGTTGTTAACGGTACCCTTCAGTGAAATATCCTAATAAGTCCTTCCAGTCAAATCCCGCTCATTCAAAACAGTTAACAGTCTTTCGGTGTTAAGCAATAATATTTGTTTTTTATTTATAAATTTATCTTAGAAACAATGCAAACAAATTTATATGTTAAGTATAGATGACAGTTGTAAATGATCGTGATCTCAAAATATGATCATGATAAGGTCAGACACGATGGTTCTCCTTATTCTAAGCACCATTGGCTAACCTGATATCTCGCTTTTCAGAAAGAGATTGCGAAGCTATATCATAAACATAATGGACTACGTGCGTCACCAGAAAACAAGAACTAACTCTATTCAAATTAAAATTTCTCATAGTCCTCTTCTTCTTCCAAATAAATGTATCCTCGTCACTGCTTTCTATTTGTCAGTTGATCATATCGGAACCCTTTTGAATGTCATGATCTTCTCATGCTTCATCTCTATCATCTTAATTCTTTGCAGCGCTTACTCTACCACTTGAAAAAGTTCTGTCATACTGTTTTCGAATTAAACAGAATATTTTGAACGACTAAGTGTCAGTGATCGACAAATATGTACATTCTTCTCATCGAGCAAGTTGAGATCGATTGACTGGTTTACATATATATTTTCATCAGATCGCTTAAGAAATAAATAAAATTCATATCTACATATGTACAGTGAATAAAAAAGTATTTCCACACATGCAGTTTACATAGCAATTATTACTATTCAATTTAAAAAAAATTCAGTTCAAAAAAATACAATAATGTAGTAGTTTAAGGATAATTAATACAACATCTTCTTATATATTAATACGTGAACACGAAATTTATCGGACGTTTTTTTAGTATTTATTATAAAAGGAGGGGGATGAAACTTACATCATTCGAAAGGTACTGTGTCATAGATGTGCAGAAAATAAAAATCATGTGCGTACGTTACTGTCAAGTCAGGTAAAATAAAGTGAACATACACACATGATTTCCCCATACAAAACGCTTTAACCAATTAAATGAAAGCATTTTTAATTACGTTCATGGATCTATGAGCATAGATCACTTTGCCTTCCCTGCACGGGAGAATATTACAAGAAATATATAGCGTTGTTTCCCTCGCTGTTTGTTTTTTTTTTTCCCCTCGGTCGAATTTCGACCACACGCGATAGTAGTAAGAATAATTATTCAAAAGTAACTTCACAATTGAAAGTAATATCAAAAAAGTATTTGCACACACAACAGTACGTAATAAAAAGATGAGAAAGTCATTTGAAAAGTTTCCGGCCTTCTAGACAAACAGTCATGATAGAATTTAATTCTTGTCAACGTCCGATAGATGACGTTGATGCATGTATGCGATTAAAGTGTCCAGCCACTCCGATCAGTACTTAGCTTATGGTACTCTCATGCAGTCGACGGGCGTCCAAAAATCTTCAACTGACAAAATTGTCGATTCAGCACATGAAACTGTAATGGAAGATCGTCGACTGAAAGGGGAGAAATGTTTGATCAAATGTATCGCATTACAAGGAGATTACGTTGAGAAATACATTTTTTTTTGCCTCGAAATATGTGTTTTTCTTGAAAAGATTGGAAACTTTTCAAATGACCCTCGTAACTGTACGAATACTGTTTGAAAAGTTCTCGGCATGACCAATAAAACATTGAAAATTTTATAACTTTTCTTTATTCTTTTTCTACATATTCTCCTCTTATTTAGATATATTCTTCCATCTATGTTCCAGGGCTTACTTACTTACTTAGGTGGCGCTACAGTTCGGGGTGAACCTGGGCCTCAAGCAACAAGCCTCTCAATTTAGCTCGGTCTTTAGCTAATTGCCTCCAGTTGCGCATTCCAAGTTGGTCGAGGTCCCCTTGAACTTGTGCGCGCCACCTACGGCGATGTTCCAGGGCTTCTATACCTTTTTTATAAGTCGATCCCCCCAACTCGCTCCGTCTCAGCTATCACCTCTTCGTTGGTTGAAAATTTTCGTCCAGCCAAGTGCTTTTTTAAATTAGAGAACAGGTAATAGTCTGACGATGCCAAATCAGGCGAATAAGGTGGGTGGTTCAGTACTTCAAATCGGAGTTCATGTAGCTTAGCCATGGCAATAACTGATTTGTGCGCCAGTACATTATCTTGGTGAAAAAGAATTTTCTTTTTGGCCAAACCCGGGCTTTTTTCACGAATTTTTTCAGCTAATTTATCTAACAGATTAGCATAGTATTGACCAGCAACAATTTGGGGAGGTAATCAATAAAAATAATTCCCTTGTAATCCCAGAACACTGACGCCATCACTTTTCCGGCCGATACACAATGTCTTAGCTTTCTTCGGCGGAGGAGAACCGCTATGTTTCCATTGTTTCGATGGTTCTTTTGATTCAGGAATATAGTGGTGAATCCAGGTTTCATCAGTGGTAATAAATCTTCTCAAAAAAATCGCTAGTATTCCTTCAAACAAACGCCGATCAACCCGATTGAATTTCTGTTCATCGGTTAACAAACGCGGCACCCATCTTACTTCTTCTAAAACCATTTTATAGATTTTATCGATGTTTTCTGAAGTGGTGGATGTCGACGGCCTACCGCTCCTCGGATCATCTTTCGACGTTGTCTCTGCCATGTTTAACCAAAGCTGCCCACCATTTTTACCGCGGAATACGAAGGCGCAGATTCCCCCAATGTGTTATCAAGGTCTTCCTTGCTGTTGTTGTAGCAGCTGTGTAGCTGAGGTTGACGATCCTTGGTCGAGGTATTGTCCTCAAGTCGCTCCGGAACGTACGTACGTACGTAGACCCGATCGTCGTGAGAGCTCGTTGGTGCAGTGGTTGGAAAAACTTCGATGGTATTTTTTTCCATTTTATACTCGGGTGGCTGGTGATTGCTGTTCCCCGCTGGGGCTTGAACTCGCACTCATCGGCTGGCAAGCAAACACTCTATCCACTGCACCATTGCCACCTACTTCATTTGACTTGGCGTCATATTCTTTTTGACAAAAGTACGAGCTTGTTATTTGCTTCGACGATGGCATTGATTAAATTAGATTCTGCGTTATTTCTTGTGAAAAATGTTACCATTCGTCAAGCAAAGCTGATCTTATATCGCTTTTGTTGGATATCTTCCTTTTTCTTATCTGAGTGTCGAGAGAATTCCACAAATTCCCTATCGGTTTGACGTATGGGAATTGTACGGAGTGACAAGTCGTTTTGGCACGTTATATCAGAGCCATTCTTGGGTTTTTCTCGCTGAGTGCTTAAGATCATTGTCATGTTGGAAATAATTATGACCAAACCATAATCAATTTGACAGCACTCTGGTTTGAGTTATTTCTTCAGAATTCTATGTAACCCTCAACTGTCATTGTCCCATCAATAAGATGGCTAGATTTCTGTTGAGAGTTATGATGGTTTTAGATGTTTTTTGCTTGAAGTTCTGTGTTCGGTTTGCTCCACACAAAGCGTTTCCCATCAGATCCAAACATTTTAAATTTACTACACTCGTCGGAGAATATTACTTTTTTTTTTTTAAATCAAGAACTGCTAAGAAATAAACATCTTAGCAATTTGTAGTGGGCCCCGCGTTGGGCGCCAATCATTGAACCATGAACATTTTGTCTCGATGTCTGTTCAATGCTAGATTTCCTTCACACAAATTGTTTCCCATCGGATCTAAAGTATTTCGTCAGAGAATATTACATTTTTTCAAAAATCGAGAGCTTCTAAGAAATATATAAACTTCTTCTTCTTCTTCTTCCTTTTATCAGCGATGTTATGATCCGAAAACAAGGGATCATAACCCTCCCACTTCACCGCATTTCTACTGATCCGCCTGTGGGGTTCGCCCAGAAGAAATATATAAACATCTTAGCAATTTGTGGTGGGCCCCGCGCTGGGCGCCAATCATTGAACCATGAACAATTTGTCTCTGTGTCTATTCAGTGTTAGATTTCCTTCACACCAAATGTTTCCCATCGAATCTAAAAATATTAAATTTACTTTCGTCGGAGAATATTACATTTTTTTCAAAAATCCAACGGCTTGTCAATGTAGAATTTAGCAAATTCTAAAAAAGTATTTTCCACGATTTCTCTCAGAAATGAATGGCTTCTTCCTTGCCGCTCTGCCATAGATGTTTGCAGAATGCAGCACATTTCTAATTGTTTACGGATGAACAACCTTACCTGATGTTGTTGAGCACTAATAAACGGTTATTTTTCGGCTTCTCTAATTATAGCTCTTCGTTCTCTCACAGTCAGTTTTCTTGGTCCTCCTGAACGCGGTTGTTTTCTGTTTTCCAGTCTCTTGAAACCTTTTAATTTCTGAAAATGTCACGGTCATAATGCTATTGCAAGCGGTACATTTTTTCAGTCTCACTTGCAACAATTCTTTGACGTATCGGCAATGATATTTTACTTTTCTTGGGACACATCTTGTAAATATCTGACGAGGAATATAGCCGATCACACAGAGAACGGATGATGAATGAATTATGAAACACAGCCTTGTATACATCAAAAAGGCGATGTTTTTAAATACCAGACAGTATTTTTTTTAGTTTTCGTCTATAACGTAACCGGTTTTTGCATTTTTGTCAGAAAATTCGATCTAAGACTGTTTTAATTGTTATAAAGCTAATTAGTATTATTATTATTATTATTATTATTACAATTTATTAGAGACATAATTAATTTTAATTGGTACTATTTTACAGAATTTCAGAATAAAATAGGAAAAAATACTTATTTGATTCACTGTATATCTTAAGTGATCTAGTTAGAAAATCCGATTGATCTTATTTCGATCGTGATAGAGAAAACTATTCATTGATTCATTATGATCGTGATTACAACTGATTATATTTAAACTATAATTCAAAATAATATGACAACCAAATAAAGTGCTTTGTAACAATTGTATATATACTGCAAGAACATTTCTGGAAGCATACATACGCACATTTCATACCCATAATCCCTAAACAATTTTCCTAGCCGCCACAATAAAAAAAATAATTTTTACTATAAAAAAATAAAAATAAAACCAACAAATACCTCTCTCTGTCTAAAAAAAAAAAAAAAAATGTACCACCTTAAAAAAAAAAATTACCTTACACCAAACAAAAATCCTTTTTCCTTTTTTCTATCCCGCAGCGTTGAACTCCAGAAGGCAAATCTCCAAGAGGCGAATAGTAACGCGTCAAGTGGCAACCAATCATCAACAAATAATTTAACATCGACAACGTCCACTTCGTCGACTTCCAACACCTCCTCGAATAATACAAATAATACCAATAACAGTTTAAATAGTAACACTAACAACAGCAATAGCTCTACCAACAATGGTAACTCCAATAATACAACAAACTCTCTAGCTTCAGCCATACCATTGGCTCAATTGCTCGCCAAACCAGGCGCATTGAATGCTCTCTCTAGCCTTACCGCTTTGGGTGGTCTTACCGATTTACTCGGCGGCTTGACTAATCTTGGTCCACCAGTTCAGACAACTGGTGTTCATCGTGCCAAGAATTATCAATCACGTTTTCGCTCACATGGGGATAATACAAGTTCTGATGCCGATAAGAAACCAGATCGCAATAAGTTTAATCCTTATTAAGAGCCATCTCTTAACTCACACACACACATCCCCCATTTCAAGTTATGCGAATAATTGTGATATTCAGAATTATTGAGATAAAAAAAAAACAAACATAAAACAAAATAGAAACCAAAACGTTGAAAATAATTTTTGCATAACACTAACATCAAGTTTAAAAAAAGAAAAAAATAATAAATTTAGTAAAACATTTTATTAACAAACATCATTGTATCCCTCGGCACTCCATTCATAACCATTATTCTGGAAGTGAAGAGTTCTCTTATACAATATATATATTTTTTATTTTATTTTATATTTTTAAACGCTGAAGAATTTTTAAAGGGGCGCGTCATACATACACACATACATCTATTCGAACAAATAGCATTTAATCATCATTTTTAACAATCCACTGAATTAATTTATAAAAACAAAAGAAAACACTTTTCATTTTATTAATTCTTAAGTGCACAGTTTCATTTTAAAATTTTATATAGTAGTAAGCATTAAGAATAAAAACTCACATTTTTATTTTTCGTTAGGCAGTTTTCTTTTAACATTGTTTAAATTATTTATTAGATTTCCGGTACGCTTTATGAACAATTTTTTTTTTTAAACAAAAAATCGTAGTTGTGTTTCTTAACGTTTATTTTATAATATATTTTTTTATAAAAAAAAAACCCGCGTTATGTCTTAAAATAAAAATGAATGACATGTATTGCGTTAAACATACTTAAAAAGAAATTATAACACGCATAAACACATTTACATGTATTACGAGTGTATGGGGTTATATTTGTAATGTTATCATTTTTTTAAAACATCTTAATAATTATGTACTAAAGTAAAACAAAACTATACAAAGTGGAAAGAAAGTATTTTAAATATTAAACAAATCATTGATGGAATATATAACAAAAAAAAAAAAACAAAAACATTATCAAATACATACGTTGAGAAAAATATTAAAATGGTATTTTATTGAATTATTAGAAGACGAAGACTGATTAGTTGAACACAAACAAAAAAAAAAATCGTTGAAAAAATAGGGCTTTCGAACATATTTTAGGTCTAGTCGTCATTTAATTTCATGAGCCTAGGTTAGGTTAGGTTAGTTATGTGGGCTGGCAGGGAGGGACGCTCTCTGCCACACTCGGGTCAGCGTTAACCCATTGTGATACCCATGGGGGGAAAAGTAATCCCTTATCCAACTAATAAAATTCATGACCCTAAACAGACGAAATATTTTTGAGATTTGAAATTAATATTTCGTACGTTGTAGACGCTGATGTTTAAAAATGATTCATTATACAGAACATTTCAAATAATTAGAAAATTATACTTTCTTCTTCTTCCTATTTCGGCGAGGTTATGATCCAAAAACAATGGATCATAAACATCCTATTTCACCGTATTTTTACTGATCCGCCTGTGCGGTTCGCCTATTTGAACTTAGAAAATATCGGCAGGTCTCCCGATTTTTGATAACTCGGTTACTGAGGCTAATGAAATGCCGATGTAGTCGCATTTGTGTGATCCCGGCGTTTATAGGCCTGCCTCTACTGCCTTGCGATGTCTTTGGGACGTTCATTGATATTGCTTTTTGTAACAGGGCTCAAATGATCTCTTTAGCGGCCTTTACACGCAAGCGCTTTACAACATGATTGGAGTGTACTCGCCTGAGTGTGGTAAAGAACGAGTGAAATACCGCGCGCCAGGAACGTGGTACCAAAATTCGGTTACAAAGTCTTTTGCTCGCGAAATTACGCGATCTTGGAGCGTACACTCCAGGAGTTTGTGTCTAATGGGCAATCGCGCGCGAAATACCGTGAGAAACTGGAACGTGCTGGAGTGTGCAACAGTTCAACAGTTTTCGCTGGAACGTGCGGTAGAATTTACCAGAGCCAGTGTAATTTTGGTGGTGAGGTTCCAAGTACGAATCCCAGAAAATACCAAAAAGTTTTTTCTCGGTCCCACCTCTCGCGAGCGTCTGACAAATATCCGAGAGTATTGTTGTCACGAAAAAGCTTCTCAAATCGCCGTTTGGATTCGGCATTAAACTGTAGGTCCCTTCCATTCGTGTGAAAAATATAACGCACACAACATGAGTGGTTGCGAGAAGCTAGGCCCTGGCACTTTAAAGAGCTGTTGCACCAAATATTTCTTTTTTTAGTGTTAATTTGGTGAGCTCATCGCTCGGTACTGAGCACACGCGCATTCCGTTGCACAACTCGTGCCAATCACGCATTCCACATTTTCGCGCGGTAAAGAACGTACGTGTGGGGCTTCCCCCTTCCCCCTTCCTTTTGAACGTGGCAATACCAGCTGAAAATCTTATATATTAATACGTGAATACGAAATTTATCGTACGTTTTTTAAGTATCTATTATAAAATGAGGGGAATGAAACTTATATCATTCGAAAGGTACTGTGCCATAGATTTGCAGAAAAAAAATCATGTGTGTACGTTGCCGTTATGTCAGGTAAAATAAAGTGAAAATACAAAGATTTCCCCATACAAAACGCTTTAACCAATTGAGTTTATGGTAGATCCCTTTTCCTTTCCTGCACGAGAGAATATTAAAAAAAAAAACAAAAAAGTTATGCAGACAAATCTCTCTGTTTATATTCCCATTCCTTTAACAGGTACAGAAAGTGTTTTGAGCTGTGGTAGAGTAGTACTATTAGGTTTATGATAGGGCGCAGTTCAATTTGTAGCTAGTCGCGTGTGAGCCGCCGCTATAACTTGTACATTTTTGAAGCATGCATAGGTTAGGTTAACTTGAAGTAGCTGCCAGCTGAGAATCGCCAAACTTTTTAAACCAAAAATAGATCCATTGTGAAACCACGTCATATCATGGGAGAAAGTTTCTCGCTACCTACTCGTTAAACCATTTTGAGCTTCTTATGAAGCGTAGGAGGCTCTTAATATCGATGCTTATCAGGTCGTGATGACAGCTTTTGTAGCCCCGATACACTATCTGCTGAGAGAAATCAAATGCTTAGAACGTTATAGATCCAACATTGGCCAAATCCGTTTTGCCGCTAGACATGTACGCCCACTTGTCCACCTATGTGGACACTTCCAAAATAGTGCGTGAAACCAAAACTATTTGAACTCGTTCCCAAGGCTGATTTCTCTGTCTCTTATCTGGGTCCCAGGTCATACTGGGATCTTGTGGAACGAGATCTCCGATGAGATTGCTAGACAAGGCTCAGAGGAGGCTTTCTCAGGTCCCGAACCCGCGTTGGGTCTCTCACGAGCACAATTGTGTGTGGCATGACTCTCCAGGATGCAGGTTGACTAAACGTATGCTCCCGGACGTCTGTGAGAAATCAGTGGCATTCTTGCTGTCTCTCGGCAGAAAAGACTATAGACAACTTATTGGCGTCTTGACAGGCCACTTTACTTTTGCCAAGCACCTTAACATACTGGGCTTAAGTGACACTACATTCTGCGATGCTTGTGGAGAGAGCGACGACACCGCGAAACATTATCTCTGTGAGTGTCCGGCCTTTGCTCGTATCAGATGGCAGATCCTAGATGCTGATGTGGTGAGTAGTGGTACTGTAAGCTCCTCATCACTAATATGCCTGCTTGTCTTTCTTAGAAAGACAAGGAAATTCCAATAAATTGCGTAAATCAGGGTTTGCTCTCTGATAGTACAATGGACCAGTTGCGTCTGAGTGCTCCAGTCGAGCGTTTCCTATCCCGACAAAAAAATAAAAAATAAAAAATACCTAAGAAGCCTTTGTTAGACAGTATGGGTATAGTTGTTCCTATTCTGGCGAGTTCATCGGCCTTACAATCATAAGTAAAAGAACAATAAATTTCTTCAAAACTTGTTGTACTCGTACATCCAAAGTTGAAATGAGTGGAACAGTTATTCAAGGTTATCGTGAATAAATTTTCCGTCGGAATTTTTACCTCGAAGAAAAATTAGATATCTTCAAAAAAAGGAAAAAAATTCATCAGCGAATAAATAGATATCGGGATTGCGTTGAAAATTTACTTGAATTGTCATTCATGATACCTACAGGGTGTCCGCCGGGAACGTATACTACTTTGTTTTGCCGCCATTTTGGTAAACATTAGTCTTGACAGTTCATATTTGGCAGTCGTGAAGTAGACACGTGGCAAATTTATTATGGAAAAATATTCGATAAACCAACGTGTTTTAATCGTTAAAACATTTTATCAAAATCAATCATCGATTACTGTGACGATGAGAAAGTTACGTGGAATTTTTGGGAGAAACAACGTGCCAACAAAACGCTCTATTTATCGTGTAGTGATTTCGAAGAAAGAGGGTCTGTAGGTGATAGGCCCAAGCATGGGCCACAACGTACTGCAAGATCGGCTGAAAACATTACTGCTGTTCAAGGAAGTGTTCAAAACAATCCATCAACCTCAATTCGACGCCGTGCTCAGGAGCTTGGTCTTCAAAGAACAACTTTGGCCACCATTTTGCACAAGGATTTGTATTTGTTTCCATTTAAGATTCAGTTGGCTTGATTAACATGTGGTATGAACAAGACGGTGCCACATCGCATACAGCCAGGATTACAATGGAATTACTGCGAGACCTCTTTCCACAACAAGTTATTTAAAAAAATGGTGATGTTGATTGGCCTCCACGGTCGCCTGATTTGACTGCTCCTGACTTCTTTTTGTGGGGATATCTGAAAAGCAAGGTTTATGCAAACAAACCAGAAACGCTTGAGCAACTCAAACAAAATATTCGTGATTAAATTAATGAAATACCGCGTGAAATGTGTGAGAATGTAATGAAAAATGTGCTCAAAAGGGCTCGCATTTGTGAGACTAGCAGAGGCGGACATTTACCTGATATTGTATTCCATACATAATTGCCGACATTAAATAAAACATTTATCAATATAAGATCCATTCTCTTTCATTTAATCAAAAATTATAAACAAACAAAGTAGTATACCTTCCTGGCGGACACCCTGTATTTGTTTTTCGGGGAATTATTTTCCTTTTTTTAAACGAAACTTAATTTTTGCTCGGGGGAAAAATTTCGAGGTAAAATTTATTCACAATAACCCTGATTGTCCCGTTCCGTGCACAGACATGTGTCACTACTAGTGTGCTACATAACTTCTTACCTAGACTGTGTATAAAATGGCACCTTACTGGAAATTGCTTTTTACTTCTTTAACCATTGCATTATATCTGTGGCCTCAACCGATAACCGCTTATGTCGAGTTATTACAGAATTGACGGATGCCAGAACGCCCGATGCTTCAAATTAAATTTGTTATTTTTCTATCTGCACTTGTTACCGTATTGTAGGCAAGAAACAAAATTCCATACGTTTTTGGAAAAAAAAAATTAACTCGTTTTCTGAGAAGCTGTGCAAATGGACTTAAGCGGGTATCGCTTAAGGACACATATATTATATTCTATCAATATTTTTCTTAAAAACTACTCTACTCATCAGAAACTATTAATTTCATTACGCTTCCGCATGGGTGTGTCGAAAAGCAACAAAAACTGTCCAATTCAATAATACCTGGAACTAGCTTCTTAGTTTATCTTCTAAACACAACGTCAAACTCCAATCAATAAATACACATCTAAGAAAAAACCGACCCTTTTAGTTTCAACTCGTATTAAATGGCGCCCAACGGGAGCAATACGAGTATATTAATTTTAATTTCGAGATCCCTCCTGATTGCATCATGAAATATCAAAAAATCGCATATTGCTGTCTTTTTGCTGCCCAGTACACCCTAGACCTAAGTGGTTAGCTACTAGAGCAGTTTGGTATTCGAACTCTTAAAGTAAAAACTAACTCAGAAATCGACCTACCAGAAGGTAATCAGTCAGCTTAGATTCTATAATAGTCTGTATAAACAGTCAATTCGGTTCAGGCATATCAACAGGTTTTGGGCAATATATTTTTCTTAGCTATGTAGGAGTCAGGCCCACTTTTTGGGGCGTTTTTCTAAATAGCAAAGAAAAAGATTTGTTTCGATAAAATCTCCCAAATAAAAGTTAATAGTAAGCTTTGAATAGAAAAATTCACACCACGCTCAGAAATAGGTAGAGATCGCTCCAGGATTGTAGTGTTTTTTTTTTTTTTTGTTTTAATAAAAGAATGTTATATCAAATTGATTAAAAATATATCACTAGTCAGTCTCCATGGTTAGCCTCTACTTTCGCTTTTTCACATGTTGAAGTCGACATTTGGACGTTTAACTCTTTCTTTCACGTAAAGCTTGGAAAATCGCCATCGCCATCGCCATCGCCGCCATAACCAAAATCCTTCCCATATTTCTCGAATATGCGACACAAACTATATTTAATATTCAAAGTTCCTCCAGATCCTTATTAACAACACTCCGACAAAATAAAAAAAATATATATATATCCCAGGACAACCATGTTATATACACCACAACCAACCAATCATCTACCATCTACCAACCGCCTACCAACCACCACCACCAACCAACCAACCAATTATCCAGCCACAACCTATGAATGAATTACTCAAAAATACAAATAAAAAAAAATTAAAAAAAAAATTCATTCATTCAATGTCCAAAAATATCCAAAACAAAATTCAAATCTAAAAATTCCGGTAAGAATTTTTTTTCCTCCTTTATTTGTTTATATACATATTCAACAATATCTATGTATCTATATATAAATTTTTTCTTTATTTGTTTTGAATGATTTTTTGGAAAATTTATTTTTTTTTTCACATTTTCATGTAAAAAAGTTGTTTTTTTGTTTTTTTTTTTTTTTTCTCGATACAAAAAATGTATTTTGCTCAAATCAATATGTTTGGCATTGGATATGCTTGTTAGTTTAAAAAAAAAACCTATTTTATATTTAAAAGTATTAATTTAAAATAAAAAATAAAAAATTATAGAACCAAAGAATACAAACTGAGTATATATTTTCAGAATATCTATGGAAACTGCTGGACTTCCTATTCCTGGATATCATTATATTGCACCAAATGCGATTGTTAAAACTCCAATTCATTAAAGAAAAAAAAAACACAGAATTTAATTTTAAAACTAAAAACTATAAAATTAAAAAAAAAAAAATATCCAAGAAAGAGTTATAAGTTGAGAATGATTGTTTACAAATCGATCGTACTTAGCTTAAAGTAAGATAAACGACGTTAGCAGGCGTAAAAATGACCACCAAGACCACCATAACAAAACAAAAAAAACACCAAACACAATATAAAAGTAAAACATACAACAAATATAAAATAAAAGAATAGCAGCATGATTATAAAATTCTATTATTTATATTAGGCAAAAATATTTCTTTGGTTAATGAGAGGAATTGCATATCCTCCAGAGCAATTTTATTTATTAATTATTAATTTTTTTTTTTTAATAATTTTAATACATCAAACAAGTTTTACTACAAAATAGAAAGCAGAAAAAAAACTTGTAGCAAATTGTGAACAGAAGAATACAAATAAAAAATTCTTAAAAAGAAGAATAAATAAGAAAAAAAAAATATCTTAGTACATTTTGAATGTTGTGTAGGTATTAATTATATTTTTAGTGTGTTTAAACAAAAAGTAAAAACAAAAAAAAAAAAATTAGTGGAAAGAAGGAAACTTATTTGAATAAAAAAAAAGCTTTAAAATGTAATTTTAGTGAGAAAACTTATGAAAGGTGTAAATCATTAAAACACAAAAGAAATGATAAATTTTATAAAAAAAAAAAAAAAAAAACAAAAGCAAGCCCGATGCTTATGCGAAGAAAAAGACTTTTTTAGGTATATATTTTTTTTTTAATTTTTGTTTTTGAATTATAATTTATTAAAATAATTATTAGAAGATTGGAAGGAAAAAAATTATTCTCGTGGTATTAGGTTAATATTTAAATTTTACTTTTTTTTATTTTTTATTAGAAAAGATGCTCATTTTTACATCATAAAATAAAAACGAAAACATATCCTTTGAGGAAAATAAAATGGAAAACAAAACAAAACAAAAACATATGAAAGAAAATACACCAAAACATATCTGGAACGTATCAACATATTTTTAGTCGATAACATATTTTCTTTACTATTCTCTGGAACTATGTGGATGGGTGTGGAACTAAATCCCAAGAAAATGTTTGCAAAAGAAAAGGGAATAAGTTTGGGCATGAGCTAGATAGATTTATTTGTTCTCATAGGGTTAACTCCCTGGAGCTATTTATATCTTTTTGCTGCATGAACTTTGTCTGTCATGGGCAAATTCCGTTTTTTTTTTAAATGAATTCTCCCTTAAGCACTTTAAGTCTGCTCATGAAATACTTGCTGTGTTTCTGCATTAAACTTGACAAAACGCGACTCCAGATTGTTACATTCGAACAAGTCACCAGAGTCAAATAGCGACTACATGCTACTGGACATATAACTGGCGCCCAACTCGAGATCACTTTTCTCTTTTTAAAGCATGCATGTTCTAACACGTTGTTTCTCAAGAAGTACGTCACTCATCACTTAATTTATCGGAATATATTCATATAACTTCTGCGCTACTCCGAAATAGTTATGTATTATGCACGTGCTTAATGGCGCCCAAAAAGGTTTTTTTTTTCGTTACGCCAAGGGATGTGGTAATCTTCAAGAGGTACTAGTAGCCTGCAAAAAACTTGACAAAATATGACTCTAGATTGTTACATTCGAACAAGTCGCAAGAGTCAAATAGCGACTACATGCTACTTGATAACTAACTGGCACCAACGCAGGATCACTTTTTTCTTTTTCAAGCATGCATGTTCATCAAAAAGCGACTACATGCTACTTGATAACTAACTGGCGCCCAACGCGGGATTATATTTTTCTTTTTCAAGCATGCATGTTCATCAAATAGCGACTACATGCTACTTGATAACTAACTGACACCCAACGCGGAATCACTTTTTTCTTTTTCAAGCATGCATGTTCATCAAATAGGGACTACATGCTACTTGATAACTAACTGGCGCCCAACGCGGGATCACTTTTTTCTTTTTCAAGCATGCATGTTCTATCACGTCATTTCTCAAGAAGTACGTCATTCATCACTTAATTTATACGAATATGTTCATATAACCTCTGTGCTACTGGAACATTGTTATGTATTATTCTCGTACTCGAAACGGGGTAATCTTCGAAAGATACTAGTAGCCCGGGCTACCAGCATGCACGTTTCGCTAACCGGAACAATTGATGCAGGAATACGCCTATAAACTAGTCCACGGTCTAAACACTTCTAGCACTTCCGCCGCGGCACTACCGTTAAGCTTTACTTCGCGAGACTGGTTAGCCTTTTAGGCTCCGCTCTTATCTTTGGCGTTTTCTATTTTTAAGCGGTCGATTCTTCTGAGTTCGACATATCCACTTACTTCGTGCCAAGTCTCTTCCGATTGTATCACATCTATTGTACAATGATCTGTCTTACTTACTTAGATGGCGCTACGGTCCGGGGTGGACCTGGGCCTCAACCAACAAACCTCTCCAGCTAGCACGATTACGAGCTAGCTGCATCCAGTTGGAGCACGCCAAGTTGGTTGATCTGTATGGGGTCCGCAAATTTGGAGTCTCTTGGTATGAACCGCGGACAGTGGAACATTACGTGTTCTGGGTTTTCTTCCTCAGTATCGCAGCGCGCACAAAGTCGTGAACTGTCGTACCCGAATCTAAGCAGGTACTTTCTGTATCCTCTATGACCAGCTGGGAACTGTGTGATGTTATAGTTCACCTCTTCTACTTTCCTTTTCGCTCAAATTTATATGTTGGGGATGAGTTTGTGTGTCCATCTTCCTATTTTGGCGTCATCACATCGATTTTGCCATCGATACCGCACTTTCTTCTGCTTTAATAGCTCCTCCATGCTGTCGCTTCGTGAGTTTCCTGTTGTACACTCGTTTCATTTCGTCAGTCAGGATGTCGGTGGGTATTATCCCAGCTACGACATATACCCCTTTTTTTGAGACTGATCTTTTTTTGACGTAAATTCTCCTTAGAGCGATGAACCTAAAGACCCTTGATAGTTTCCGGCTGGATTCTTTTGTTGTCAAAACATAAGCCAACACTGTGGATGCGTATAGTAGTGCTAAGCTTACTACTCTGGATAATACGATTCTACGACTGTATTTGGGTCCACCGAGGTTTGGCAGTATCCTTGCTAGCGATGATTCTAGTATCGACGCCGTTTTTCCTACAAACTGTAGGTGCGGCCGCCTAAATAGTGTGTCAATGTGTAAAGGATGCGGAGAACAGCTAACCGGTCATTAAGTGAAACAAATACGATCAACGATTCGCGAACCACATAAAGGGACTGTGCCTTTAGTCAGAGTGCTCCCAGGATTCTATTTAAAAATAATGGCGCCCGACGCGGGGCTCGAGTTTTTATTTTGTTTTATTATAACAGTGATCAAGAAATACCTTCAAATCAAGACAATGATAAAAAAATTAGTGGACTGCAGTTTTATTCATGACAAATCTCTCTTCGTCTATTTAAATTCCAAAAAGCTGCATTAAATTGGATTCAATTCGGACCTAACAATCACGTCGAACTATTGAAAGCTTCTTCAAATGTGAAGGGCTCTATGGAGTACTTGACAAATTATGTAAATCCTTTTCTTCTTCAGTGGATGATTGAAGTTATCATTAGATAGGTTTCAGATCTAGTCTCTTTTAAATAAATGAGCATGCATGCTGCTAAATCCTAGGGTGACCTAGAGTCTGTATTCATGCCTGACTTAAAAATGAAGCAATTGTGATATTAATGACTCCAATAATTTCAACGCTATTTCACTCGTAACGTAAAAGTTGTTCCCCCAAAGTAATCGACTTGTTTAACAAACCTTCAAGCTAACAACATCCCCACATAGTTCTTAAAGTAGAAACCAACATTTATACTATTAATGACAACACTATAATCAACAGAATTACATACACACATCTAAAAAGACATATCGAAAAGTCTGTTTAAAAATTTAGAACAAACATACAAAAAGTATTTAATTATTTTTTTTTTTTTTAACAAAAAAAAGAAAAAAAAAATGTATTAGTTGATGAGTATATAGGTGATAATTTTTTTATACATTGGGTGTAAATATAATACGACATGAGGAATTGATTAAAATTAAATATTAGAAACAAATCTATACTTGTACTTGTATGCTAAGCCCTCATGTCCAACAAAACCCAATCCCAATTCTTAGTTAAAAATTACAGAAAGCAAATCACACTTAGTAGGAAAAAATAATAAATAAATAAATGGAAAAATGCAGAGAAATGTTTGTAGAATTATCAACATGAATACAGGAATAATATTATTCAATAAAATGAAAAGAAAAAAATATAAAAAAAAAGAAAGCCAACAATTTAGAAATAGAACTATTTAACAAAAAAATGTAAAAAAAAGTAATTAAAACTACTTTAAATGGAAGCAATCATTTTTATCGTAAAATTATTAAATGGTGTATCTTATATATACATATATTTAGAAAATATTTAAAAGGAAATCACAAAACAAGTTTATATAACTTAATGAGACTCTACGAAGCAACTAAGATTTAAAAAAAAAAATCATGTAGATTACATATGGAGCAAACATTTAAAATTAGTTGTTTATTTTTTACAATTATGTTGATACACGTTACATAAAAAAAAAAATGTTGTTAATGTGCATGCAACAACTAATGGAAAAAATAAATAAATCATACAAATTTTTTTTTAAATTAAACAAATTATTATAAGAAGAAAAAAACACAAACAAAACCACTACGCGATATGAAAAGAGAAAAGCAATTGTAATGGTGCCTTAATTACTTATTTCCAAATTTAATTTAATTTACTTTTATTTTTATAAAAATTAGAAACTTCCTTTGCTTTTTGCCTTAATTAGATATTTTCTCAAAAATCATGTCGATTTTTTCTCTTCACAAAAATATAAGAAAAACAAAAGCGTAGACTTAGCAAAAGCATTCTGTTATTTCTATTACTTTTTGTTTTGCTTTTAAATATACGTTTTTTAATAAAATAAAATACTTAGTGAATTTTGAAATCCCTGGAATGTATAGAAATTCTAGTGATTTGTTTTTTTTTTTTTTAGCAAAGAAATAAAACAAAATGAAAAACATTAGTTGCATGTAGTTGATCTCTGTCTCTCGATTTCTACTCGTAAAAACACAATGGTTATACATACATATATATACATAGTATGTATATATATTAGTATACATAAATATATTTTCTGGGTGTACTATTTAATTATCATTGTGCATGACCAGAAAAACAAAAAAAAAAAAACAAAAACAAATATATAAGGTATTTTAGATATTCTTATTTAATATCCAAAAAAAACAAAATATTTAAACAAATTATTAATTAAATATTAAATAAAATTTATAATCATAAGTAAAAGTGAAGTGGGAAGCACTAGCATAGATATGATTTTGTTTTTCATTTTAGTTTCGATTTCCTTGCATCTACATTTTTTTCGATGATGTAACCATTGAAAAATAAAAATAAATAGTAAGCCTTATGATTTGCAAGGTAAGTGCATAGGGGGGATGGTTGCCTTCTTATTTTTATTGAATTTTTTGTATTCTTTGTTGGTCCTTCGAGCTGCATAATAATTCAAACTAAAACCGATAAAGCAACAAATTTTGTATACAAACTATTTAAGATCAGTGTGTGGAAACATTTAAAGGGTATTCATATCCTCAAGGGATCGCGAAAATTATAAAAAAAAAATCTTTCGAATGGTACCAAAAAGTGATATGAGACAAAAACTGACTTAGCATACTTTCACTTTAAGCTGACGTTATTTCAAATCTATCAAACCATCAGTTGATTATACAGGAAAGCCTTAAGTCCTTCGAGCTGCATCTTTCATCTGTATCTATCAGTAAAAAAAAAGAAGAAGAATCAATTTTAAGCGAACATTTCCTACATTTTATCAGGTCATGGGTTAAGTATCAAGAAAGGTCTTCATGTCTTCGAGCTGTGTGCCTTTGTAAGTGAACGTAATTCAAATGAATGGTATTAAAATTATGTATGTAGCATCACCCTGTAATCTTCCTGCTTGATGACAGAAGTTAAAACACGATATAACGCTTCCCACACATTTTGTTAGACTAATAAACGACTAGAAGTCGCTGAGTGCCTGTGACACGAAGTATTGGGTTGGCCAATAAGTTCCCTCTGTTTTTTTAGGCGGAATGAAAGATTAAATTTATTGTTAGGAAAAACTTTTATCAGTTATATACGCACCATTAATTTCTATCACTTAATGCGATCTTTCGGGCAATTTCATAACGCCCCTTTTGTAGAACGTTTGATTTTTATTGGCGAAGAATTGCTCCAAGTGGATTTTACAAGCTTCCAGCGAGACGAAATTTTTTCCATTAAGTGATTTCTGCAGGGACCGGAATAAATGGTAATCGGAAGGTGCAAGGTCTGATGTATACGGCAGATGAGGTAAAATATCCCATCCAAACTGCACCAAGTTCTGGCGAGTCTGCAAAGAGACATTCGGTCTAGCGTTGTCTTGATGGAACTCAACGCTTTCCGTTTAGCTAGTTCCGTCGTTTTTCGGCGATGACATCCTTCAGTTTGTTTGTTTCAGTGGGCGCCGTGGCGTAAGTGGTTAGTGTGTCGGATCACTACGCATGAGGTTCCAAGTTCGAATCCCAGAAAATACCAAAAAGTTTTTTCACGGTCCCACCTCTCGAGAGCGTCTGACAAACATCCGAGAGTACTGTTGTCACGAAAAAGCTTCTCAAATCGCCGTTCGGATTCGGCATTAAACTGTAGGTCCCTTCCATTCGTGTGAAAAATATAACGCACACAACATGAGTGGTTGCGAGAAGCTAGGCCCTTGCACTTTAAAGAGCTGTTGCGCCAAATATTTGTATTTTTTTATCCTTCAGTTTATCCAATTGAGAGCAGTATTTATCGGAATCAATGGTCTGGTTATACGGAAGAAGCTCACAATACACAATTCCCTTCCAATCCCACCACATACCTTCTTAGGGTGAAGACCAGCTTTTGCAATGGCTAAAGGTGGCTCAGGTCTTTTGCTCCATTAACTTTTCCATTTCAAGTTATTGTAAAGTATCCACTTTTCATCGCCCGTTGTCATTTGTTTTAAAAATAGTCCAGTTTCGTTGCGTTTCTCCAGGGAATTGCTGATGGAGACACGATCCAATAAATTTCACTCAAATTGTGCGGCAGCCAAATATCGTATCGATTTACGTATTGCAGTTTACGCAAGTGATTTTCTACGCTTGATTTCGATATATCCAATATATCAGGTATGTACCTGGTTGTGAAGCGGGCATTATTTTCAACTAGAGCTTTAATTTGGTCCCCATCAATCTCAACCGGTCGTCCAGAACGGGTCAAGTCAAGAAGATGTGAAATCACGATCACGAAAACGCCGGAACCACTTGCGAACAGTCCAAGCGCTTACAGAGTTATCCCCGCGCACAGCGCAAATTTTCTTATGTGTGTGTGCAGCGTTTTTCCTTTCCGAAAATAAAAGAACATACGCGTAATATGCCGAAATTACTCCTTATTTGCCACCATTTTCAAAAGTTTACCAAATGCGTAAGACACAACCGATTGCTATGAACTTTCTTTCACATATGCACTGCGATGTGTATTTAAAGAAGAAAAACTGCAAGCTCGAAGCATCATTTACAAATGGCGTCATTCAAAGTTAACGATAAACAGAGGGAATTTATTCGCCAACCCAATACATCTTACTTATATACTTTCCTACGTCTCAACTTATATCCTAGCTCTTACTATTCTTTTTCTACACACTAATTTTTTGAATAAAATTTGTATTTCAATCGAGTAATAAATATTTTATTGACTCATCCCACATATACGTGTACCCCGGCCTTTTGTCTTCCTTCAAAGTAATCAACGCTTTCGAATTAAACAAGCAATACTTTAGTATAAAGTTAGTATCGTACGTCCTTGTGTCCTCTTGTCGCTCATCATTTGATTGTCATCTAACGACTTGATAAGCATTTCTACTTGGAAAATGTAGTCGACAAGAATTTCTAAAAAAAAAACCCTTGAATGCACTTTTTTCTAATCTCTTTCTTGCATTTAAATAATCTCCTTCTACAATCCCTCAAACCCCCCTTTGCATTCTACCTTGCACGGAGAAAATAAAAAAAAAAAAAAGCATAATAGTAGCAACCAAAACATTGCAATCATACTTACATAGATTTTATGGTTTCGAAGCACTTAAAAAAAAAAAAACAACAACAACAACATAAACATTGAACAAATACATATATATATAAAAGAAGAAAAGACAATATTGTTTGTAAATAGTAAGAAAATAAATGTAATTCTTAAATTTAATTAAAAAAAAAAAACAAATTCACAGAAATATTTAAAGAAAACACAAAGAGAAAGGAATAGAAAGCGAGAAGAGCCTTCCAAGTGCACTTTTCTCTCTCTTTAAATAACATTACAAAATCACAATTTTTTTCATCGTCATCTTATGTAAAAAACAAAAAAAAAAACTCTTTGTCTCTCTGTGTGTACAATTAAAAAGAATGAAATAGTTATTTTATTTTATTTTCATTGTCTTAACTAAAAAACATAATGAAATTGTTTAAAACTGAACAAATTGGGATCAACTTATATATGTATATGAAAAATATATAATTAATAACAATAATATATATATATAAAAAAAACATAAAAAGATAAATAAAATATATAAATGTATTATTAAGAATTTAATTAAAGAAACAAAAAACTGAATATTTAGCAACATTTACATTTAAAATGAATATAAAAAAAAAATTACATATATATACATTATACTAACAATTATTATTAACACATACCACATCAGCAAAAGAAAAAAAAAACAAAAAAAACCACACCACAAGTTAAATTAAAAAATAAACGATTTAACTAGAAATGTTTCTCACGGTTTTCTTGGTTCAAAGTTTCTTATATAATTTTTCTTTTTCTTTTTTAATTCTTTTTCTTTTTATATGATATTATTTATCAAACAAATAGCTTAATTAGAGGTTAATCGTTTAAGACAAAACAAAATATAAAATATAAAAAAAGACGAAATAAGAAGAATAATTTACACAAAAAGAAGAAAAACTAAAACAAATAACAAAAAGAAGCAATACATTTACAAGTGCTTTAAAAAGATAAATAAATAAAATAAAGATAAACTATATTTGTCAAAAAGAGCAATTATTTTATGTTTTCCTTGAAAAAAATAAAAATTAAACGGAAATACCAACAATGAATTTCCAAACGTTTAGCAACAAATTTTTTTTCTAGCAAAACAAAACAAAAAAAAAAGTTATGCAAACACAGAAAACCAAGACAATTTTTCAAGCAAGCAACGAAATTTATTTTTTGTCGCGTATAAGGAAAACACAAAATATAAATATAAAACAAAAAAAAAAAATGCATAAAAACAAATTTTTTGTAACTGCTACATATTGAAGTAGAAAAAAATAAAAATTGGGAACAAAACAAAGGAATTTTTCGAATTTCTTAAAGAAAATATAAATTTTTTTTAAAAATTAAAATAAAAAAAATTAAATAAATATATTTATTTATTAGTTGTTTAGATAAGCGAGCAATATTTATTGTATTTAAATTTTTCTATATTTTATTTATTCTTTTTTCGTTACAATGCAATCTTTTCGCCTCATTATTTCATAAAAAAAAAAAACACATGAGCTTATTACAAAGGAAACAAAAAATTGTTAAATATAATATTTAAAAATAATGTAAAAACAAAAATTATTTAGACTGTTTACTCGATTGGGAAGTATATATTTTGTGCCAAAGCAAAGAAAAAAATTACAAATTTACTACACAAATAAAAAAAACAAAAAGAATTTACAAATATAAAGTAAAAAAAAAAAAATAAAAAGCAAACAAATTATATTTTAGAAAAAAAGCGGTTTTCATTTTCGTCGGTTGCTTTGCTTGTTGTTGCTTAGAGAATAATAAAGAAAAAACTCAAATAATAAAGATGGAAAATTTAATTGTAGTTTATAAGCTAAAAACAAAAAATAAATAAAAAGTAAAAGAAGAACTTTTAGACTTTAAAACACAAAGAAAAAGTAACAAGAATTTTTTTTTTAAATAATATACATACATATATAAAATAAATTTATTGGTTTCTTATTCTTTTAATTTTCTTGAATTATCTTAGCAAATATCAGGTCTCTGATTCAGTTCAGTTATTCAGTTCAAAGTGATCGAACAAATACGAGATGATTTTCTCACGACAAGTTTCGTGCAAAGACAAAAGAGCCCTGAGTCCTGCGTCATTACAACGATGCTTATCCCAAATTTGCTGAAGTGTAATTTTATTTGTTCATTTTTTTGGAGTCAAAGAAGTATGCGTACTTTGTACATCCTTAGTCTCGCTGTATTGTTGTTTACTTCTTTTATCACAGACGGCCGATCCGGAGGATCTTCCACTTCGTAGGAGGATTTTACTGGTAATGTTACATATTAATTCGTGAAGACGAATTTTATCGTACATTTTTTAGTAGTTATTATAAAAGGGGGAGAATGAAACTTATATCATTCGAAAGGTACTATGCCATAGATGTGCAGAAATATGCGTTTGTTACCGTTTAGTCATGTAAAATAAAGTAAACATACGCACATGATTTCCCCATACAAAACGCTTTAACCAATTCAATGAAAGCATTTTGCTCATGATCACGGCTTCTTCTTCTTCCAATTTCGCCGATGCTATGATCCGGAAACAAGGGATCATAACCCTCCCATTTCACCGCATTTCTACTGATCCGCATGTGGGGTTCGCCTATTTGACCTCGGAAAATATCGGCAGGCTTCCCAAATTTTGATCACTCGGTTAATGAGGTTTTTTCTTTTTTTTATTTTCGCTGGAAGGAAAAATCATCGAAAGACATTGCAGAGCAAGTACGCGAGAGATGCTCTGCAATAGTGAGGAACTTTAACCCAATCTAAAAAAAACCTCCCGAGGGGACTGATTTTCGTCATCCCGAATGGGATTGCACCTAGTCGTTCGACTAATCGGCAATTTATTTTTGATTTCTTTGGAAAATAGAAAAGAATAATCCGCCATTTGTCGGATTTCAAGCCTTTTTTGTTTGAAAATATAACCTAATTTCTTGGCATTGGCTAGCTCTTATAGATCAAGAGGTTTTACCCTCCTTAGTCATACATTGTCAGTATTTAATATTTCTCTTATTTCTATGTTTACATGGTTGAGAAGCCTACTTCTGTGCCTTTGACCAACTTGTTTAACTTCCTCTTCAACCATTTCAATATTTAGATCACTATGTAGATCAGCGTTGCGTATGTACCAAGGTGCACTAACTATGTATGTTCCTCAGTACTTTATTTTGGAAAACTTGGATTTTTCTTATATTTGTTTGGCATGTGCATGCCCATGACTGGAGCCCTTAGGTCCACACTGGTTTCAGAACTTGCTTGTATGGCAATAACTTATTGTAGTTGGACAGGGATGAGTATCTCCCAATTAGCCAGTACATATATATAGGTTTGCCTCTCCTGCCTCGCGATGTCTTTGGAACGTTCATTGATATTGTCTTTTTTACGTTGCAATGCCATGGCTGTATGAGCTTAGATCCATTTGCCCTTCCTGCACGGGAGAATATTGCAAAAAAAAAAAAAAATTTATTTTCTCGGTCGGATTTCGACCACATACGATACCAGTATATTTAAATTCGAGACGAATTAAACAGCATTTGGTTGGCCGCTGCCCAGTTAAAACTATGGCAGATTCTTCGACTCATACACTGTGCGGCTTTCGGTCTCACAAGCAGGCGCTCAGGGCGACACTACGCAACATATTACCATTTTATCGACGTTCTGCTGGAGGGATTCTTGAATTTTTGTGATTTTTCCATGCGGGATTTTGTGCCTGCGATATTCTGTAGAGCGCGAAAACGTGGCGTTCCCTATCTATCGACCACAAGTGATCTGGTAAGAAAGTCAATCCAAAATTAACAATTCCTTTTTTGGGGTGACGATGGTATAATGTTAACGTCATCGATTGCCACGCTAATGGATCATGGTTCAAATCCTGGTGTCACCAAGCATTTATTTATTTCTCATGAAATATATACAGGGTTATCGTGAATTAATTTTCCCTCGGATTCTTTTCCCCGAACAAAAATTAGGTATCTTCAAAAAAGAGGAAATAATTCCGTGGAAAAGAAATAGGTATCATGAATGACAATTCAAGAGAATTTTCATCGCAATCGCGATATTTATTTTTTCCTCGATGAATTTTTTCCCTATTTTTGAAGATACCTCGTGTTCAGGGGAAAAATTCCGCGCTAAAATTTATTCACGATAACCTTGATAAAGTCAGTCCGATCAATTGCGAAAGCTTGTATGACCACTATTGCAAAGGCTTAACACAGGCTGTAGACTGATCAGATGGCTGAAAAAATAGTTACATTTTTTGGATGATTGGCATGCCTATGACATCAGGTGGTCGGGAAAAAAATACCGTGAATCGGAGGCAAGACAAAAATAACAAAAATCTCCCCAGTTATCTGGACGCCACGCCCGGAGTTTTTCTGAAACAACATCTGAGTTTGGAACCCTCTATCTATCCTCTCCAGCATCCGCATAGTATAAAACATTTTTAGGATATTCATAACCCGTGCGAGTGCGCACAAATTAAAAATAAAAAAAATGCTTGCAAAATCCACAGGTCCTTTTATTCTTTTACTTCATAACCGGGCAAAGTGAACAATCAGGGTTATCGTGAATGAATTTCCCTTCAGAATTTTTCCCCCGAACAAAAATTAAGTATTTTAAAAAAAAGAGGAAATAATTCCGCGGAAAAGAAATAGGTATTATGAATAATCACCCCAATTCTTCAACTCGTATACGACAGTCGAATTCGACCATGGTCGCATTTAGGCGCACACTCGTACGTAATTTGTACGTAAAACACGACTTTGTAATAACTAAAAGCGACCATGGCCGGATTCGACTGCCGTATACGAGTTCAAGAATTGGGGTGAATAATTCAGGAGAATTTTCAACTCAATCGGGACATTTAATTTTTTCCTGCTGAATTTGTTCACTATTTTTGAAGATACCTAATTTTTGTTTGGAGGAAAACTTCCGAGAGAAAATTTATTCACGATAACCCTGAATAAGAAAACGGGTTTTGCTACCTTCGAAATAGGATAGAGGTGTACGTCAATCCTGTGATCGAACTCAAAATATTAAACGTGAGACCCTGCGGGTAAAACCGTCTCGACTTTGTCCAACTGAATAACTGAAGGAGCTGACTTACGTGTTCAATTCATACAGCAAATCTGCCAAATGTGCTCCTTAAAAAGATCCAACCCCAACAGACGACCTGATATTTGCATTTCTTTTCTTTAATTAAATTATTTCTTCATTATATTATTTTGAGACTGATTTATTCAAAATTAAAAAAAAAAAAAAAAACACTTAAGTACTAATTTAATTAAAATAAACATTTGTTTTTAATTGTTAATTATGTCGTTATCAAACCGAAACAAAAATAACTATTGTTTGTTTTTCTTTTTATTCTTTGAGAATGCTTGTTTGCGTTTCATTAAATATAAATATTAAATATTCTTTAGTACTCTAAGTATTTTTTATTATTATCTTTTAAACAAACAAAAAAAAAAAACGTATATTTATAATATTTTTAAAAGATATGAATGAATCTTCTTTTTTTATATATATATATATAAATAATTAAATTAAACACATTTTTATTATAAACTATATATATAAAATATATATATACATATTATGGAAATTTATGTAATGTTTGATTTGTTGGATTCAATAAAATCGTGGTTTTATTAAAAACAAAAAAAAAATTCTACAAAAAAGAAATTTGTTTTTTATTTTCTTGGTTTATGGTTTGGTTTTTTGGATTTCTTTCGGTTTCGTTGGTCGATTGTTTCCAATTCTGGTTGGTTGATATTCTCCTTGGTTTTTCACATTGCTTTTCACTTCTTTTCAGTTGGATTTCTTTTTTTCTTTCTTCTGTTCTTCCATTGAACCTCATAATTAAACAAAACAAAAAAAAGAGCTTTTTCGATCCACCTTTACCACACACCCACATGATGTATATTATATCACAGAAAACCGTGATTGTCTCACTCGAATTTAAGAATTTTTGCAAATTTTTCATCACCACCAGAGCACTGTAGAGTTAAACAATGACAAAATAATTCACTTAAAATGTTTGCTAAGCATTTCAAATTATTAGTTGCACAATTTTGTTTTTTTTTTTTTAACTTTGAATTCGTAAATAAATGAAAGTTTTTTTGTAAAACAAAAAGAAAAGACTTTCAATAAAGCAAAAGTGGCCAAAGAATGAGTTTTTTATATAAGTGTATATAAAAAATAAATTCCACCTAAATTTTATTAAAATAAAATTGTAGCACAAAAAATAAAAATATTTTTTACATTTTAAATAAAAACAAAAATGTTTCTTATGAATATGGATAAAGCAAATAAAATAAATAAAAATTAATATTAATGGTGTTCAATTTCGATGATGAAAGAGTTAAAACTTCGATAGCAAAAAAAAAAAAAAAAACAACAAAACTGTGTATATTTTGTAACACACAAATTCTATATACTGACAAATATTGCCAAAGAAAGTTTTTAAAAATAAAGGTGAAAACAACAACAATAAGAAAAAAAAAACTGATAGAGAGAAAATTTCTTTAAAAATAAAAAACTAAATAAAAAGAAAAAAAAAATATTAATAGATCTTTAAAGAAATGCAAGGCAATCATATAACTAGAGCTTCAACAAATAAGATTAAATGAAATATATATTAATATTAGTATACATGCAATATATAATTATATATATACATAGATGTAAAAAATAAATAAATAAATATTTTCATTGTTCATTTGTTTTTTTATTTACATAAAAAAAGAAATAACTGGAAAAAGAAATTTAAAAATTTTTGCGACAATTCAATCTTCTTGTGTGTTTTTTAGCAACAACAATTTTTTTCAAACACAAATAAAATATGTGCACTTTTCCAAATAAGAGAAAATATTTGCAAAATAAGAATTTTAAAATATTTTGTGTAGAAATATTTTGTTTTAAATTTATTTTGAATTACAATCGATGAACAGAGGATCAAGAAAAATATTTTTAAAAATACTCAATGTTTAGAATTAATTAGTAAAATTGATTATTTGTAGTGATAAACAAACGTGATTTTTGTATTATTCTTAATTTTAAGTAAAATAAGAATAATAAATAAAAGAAAATGATTGGAATGATCATTTAGAGCAGCTTACACAAGATTGGAATATGTATTATTATTTGTGAAAGCTATATATAATTTTGCTATATTAATTTTTAATTTACACTTATTTGCTTTATTTGTTTTATTTTTTCGAAAGGAATGTGTAGAATGTCTAAAATTTATCTGTTTGTCATATCATTAGTCTCCAACATTTTTTAAGTAAATATCCGTAATTTCATTTTCAGCCTTAGCTCCAGCTACGATCTCAATTCTTATTTCGGTTAAGATTAGATGCGACAAAAGTTTGAGGTCTAAATACATATGTACCGACCATTATTAATATACCAGTCTTAGTAGCGCGCCGTAGTTGCAACCGTTTTTAACGCTTATTTAACGCGGTCCGTGTATAGTCGGGGCTCACATAGACGCCAGTTCCTTTCAACTTCCCTGAGTTTTTAAGCATTTGTGATGTGATGGTTTTGCTCTTCGTTTCTACCAATATGCGTTTCTGGTGCCTCTTGGACGGTAGTTCTGTGAAGTCATCAATGGTTATATTCTGGTGCTCAGTGAGCTGTATGGCAAAGTAATTTACAGCCATTCAGGGCTATCGTGAATACATTTTTCCTCGGAATTGTTCCCCCGAACAAAAATTATATATCTTCAAAAAGAGCAAATAATTCGCCGGGAAAGAAATAGGTATCATGAATGACTATTTAAGAGAATTTTCAACGCAATCACGATACTTAATTTTAGCCCAATGAATTTGTTCCCTATTTTTGAAGATGCTAATTATTATTATGTGGGCGTCGTGGCGTAAGTGGTTAGTGTGTCGGATCACTACGCATGAGGTTCCAAGTTCGAATCCCAGAAAATACCAAAAAGTTTTTTCACGGTCCCACCTCTCGCGAGCGTCTGACAAACATCCGAGAGTATTGTTGTCACGTAAAAGCTTCTCAAATCGCCGTTCGGATTCGGCATTAAACTGTAGGTCCCTTCCATTCGTGTGAAAAATATAACGCACACAACATGAGTGGTTGCGAGAAGCTAGGCTCTGGCACTTTAAAGAGCTGTTGCGCCAAATATTTATTTGTTTTTGTTTGTAATTTTTATTCGGGGGAAAAATTCTGAGGGAAAAATAATCCACGATAACCATGATTGCTTACAAAAAACTTCTTACTTGAAGTTAGTGGCTATGATGAAGTTTCTAGGATGTTGCGCTTGTGAGTGTTCAGCGTTAATTCATTTTTTGTTTGGCTTTTTTTGTGATGTGACTGCAGGGTCTCGATGAAGTTAGATGGTTTTTTTTTTGTGATTGTTCGTACGTACTTAAGTTGTCGGAAGTATGCAAAAGTAATATTATACATTCGCAATATTATACATACATACATACATACATGCATACATACAATTTCAATGGCCCGCTAATCCTTCATGAGGGTCGCGGGCGTAGGATGCTCAGGTGAACCCTCCATCCTTCCCGATCATCCGCCATTGACTCCAACTCATCAGAAGGAATCCCCAGACGGCTCCAGGAGAGATGTCGGACTTGGTCCAACCATCTATTTCTAGCCCTACCGGGGAGTCTCCTACCTGATGGCACGGCAACTATAGCGCGTCTTGGAAGCCGGTCTGGGGGCATACACACTACGTTACCAAACCATCGAAGCACAAATCATTCCGTTCGGAGAAGTAGCTGCTCAACATTGAACGCTTCGCGCATTCTGGTAATGCGCACTCGATCCCTACGAGTTATTCCAGCAACATCGCGAAGGAACCTCATTTCGGCAGCTTGTATCCGCGATCTTATTCTCTCGGTCACTACCCAAATTTCATGACTATAACATAGGTGAGAGTTGGAACATTTTTTTTTTTAAACAGGTGTGTGGCCACGCCCAAATGGCGTGTAGGCACTGCGACCAAGGAGATCTATTGTGTCATAGAACACTTTTAGGGCAGCAGTACTTCTACTCTCCTTATGAAAGCTATAATTACGGCTGCGGAGGAGTTCCTTAGATCTTTTGGAGATATGATCTCTTTAAGGAAAAAGCTTCTCCTAGTGCTACATAGAGCTACACACTCACATAGTATGTGTTCTGCGGTTTCATCCTCTTCTAGGCAGAGGCGGCAGGTGATATCCTCCGAAATTCTCATTTTGTTAAGGTGGTAGAGAAGTTGGTAGGGACCGGTAAGGAAGCTCACAAGCCTTCTTATGTCATTTCTGCTGTATTTTAGGATATCAACTGCCTGTCTTTGAAGGGGTTGGACAGCTCTTTTAGCCTGCCTGAGACCTTGGGAGTCATTCCAGTGGGAGATGCACATGTTGCGTTCCCAGATGTTTAGGGTAAGTTTGAAGGCGGAATCGGGTATCCCGCAGAGGGTTCAGGTCCAGTGAACAACTCAGAGGAGCCCTTCCTAGCTAGCAGGTCTGCAGTTTCATTGCCGTCAACCCCTACATGACCCGGTACACACCACAGTTTTACTTTATTAGAGTTGGAACATACAGCGAGTTAAAAACTGATAGCTTCGCTTGAACGCTAAGTTCAGCCTTCCTTATAATAGATTGACCGATCTCTCTCAAAATTGATCTAGCCTGGCCAATTCTAAAGGATAACTCGGCATTGCTCTTCCCATCACTCGTGAATAAGACCCCGATGTACTTAAACTTATCCACCTGCTTCAGTGGGACTCCACTAACATGCAGAATGCACTGAATGGGTTCTTTGGAAACGACTATTTCTCTTCGTAATACCTCAAACAAAAAATCCGTAGGTCCCGATCGCATTTCAACTGAATTCTACAAGAACGCCCCTGATGCCCTTCTGGTACCCAATTGAGATGAACGCTGCTTGTGGTGGCTAGCTTCGGTAACCAAAATACCCTGTTACTTACTTACTAAGGTAGCGCTACAGTTCGGTTGGACCTGAGCCTCGACCAACGAACCTCTCCAGCCAGCCCCGTTACGAGCTACCTGCCTCCAGTTGCGCACGCCAAGTTGGTTGAGGTTCCCCTCCACTTGTTTGCGCCACTTACCGTGAGGTTGTCCCCTACTGCGTTGTCCATCTGTAGTGGATTCGAAGATTTTCCGGGCTGGAATGCTCTATCCGATCTATATAACTCAGCCATCTTAGTCGCTGTATGTGAACTCTTCTGGCTATGTCGATCTCCTTGTATAGTTTGGCGCTGTAACTTCTCTTGCAGTCGGGTTAAAAATCACTCGAAGAACTTTTCTCTCAAAGAAACCAAAGGCACCCTAATCCGATTTTGACTAAGTCCATGCCTTTGAGCCATACAGCTGGGGCCTTATTTTGTATTGCGTTTCTATAGCAAATGTATACAAACTCAGTTTCCAAGTAACTTAAGTGACGTTTGATAGATGTTTTGACAATCTAACTTTCGGAAATATTTGATTTTGAGTTGGAAGCACTTACCACCCAATCCGAGAACCATACAAAATACCAATTCCTTTTAGAATCGGATTACATTTCCGAATGGCAATCCGAATCCGAAAGCAGTACAAAATAAGGCCCCTGGACTGGGATGGTTAGTGTCTTATACAAAGTTAACTTAGTAGTTTGAAATAGGGCTTTGTTCCTCAACTGCCTTCTTAGCCCATGAAAATACCGATTGGCAAGAGTAGTTCCTCATTTGATCTCCCCACTGACGTCATTTGCCGAGTTCATCGTAGAGCCTAGGTAGACAAAATCCTTTACTATCTCAATATATCTGTCTATTATGACATTCTGTCCAAGTCGTCAATGTTGGGTGACATTTTTGTGGACAGCATATATGTATTTTGTTTTGCTTTTATTGACCGCTTAGCCCAACTTTGCTGCCTCGACCTGAATATTCGGAAACGCCCCATTGATGGTCCGCTGAGCTCTTCCGACTATGTCAATGTCATCGGCGTAACCGAGTAGTTGTACAGACTTGCAAAAGATTGTACCTCCGGTGTTGGTTTGTGAGTTTCGTACAATTTTTACAAGTATCGTGTTAAGAAGATCGCATGATAGCGCGTCACATTGTCTAAGATCTTTCCTGACACCGAACGGTTCGATGGTGTTCTTAACAACTCTGATGCAGCAGCGAGAGTTCTCCATGGTCATCTTACATGGACGGCTTAGCAGGGATGTCAAGACTAGACATGGCTCTGTATAACTCGTCTCTGTACACGCTATCATAGGCAACTTTGAAATCGATGAAGAGGTGGTGCGTATCGTTTTTATATTCGTGGGTTTTTTTCAAGATCTGCCGTAGTGTGAATATTTGGTCAATGGTGGACTGAAAACCCACTGATAAGGACCTATCAGGTTGTCGACAATCGGTTTTAGGCGTTCACATAATACGGCAGACATGATCTTATATGCGAGTTTTCTCAAACTTATACCTCTGTAGTTGGCGCAGTTCAGAGTGTCTCCTTTCTTCAGGATTGGGCAAACGATGCTGAGGTTTCATTCATCGGGCATACTTTCGTCCTACCATATTTTACAGATGGGTTGGTGCATGCTCCTTACCTCCTCCTGCCTTGAAAAGTTCGGCGGCAGGGCCGTTGGCTCCGGTAGCTTTGTTGGATTTAAGTTTAGATATCGCTATCCTCACTCCAATCTGATCGGTTTGACGGGAATCTTGACTATCATCGTCACTGTTTAATGGCTCATTCCGCCTAACAGCGGAATATTGGTCATTATCGCCGTTTAGCAGCCTGCAGAAGTGTTCCTTCCCATATCCTCAGCACCGACTGCGATTTTACTACTTCAAGTATTTATATTAAAATACCCTGTTCGATTTTTTTATTTAAATTTCTTTAACAACTTTCTTACTCAAAACATTCTTCCAATTCACCATTTTTCAGCCCACTTCCTGTATACCTATGCATTTACCTTAGTACCCTTCCCATAAAAATATTAACAATCTAAAATTTAGGTAATATCCTTTCCAGTTTATCGACACCAAAAATTAGGGATGATAGGGCTAAGAAGATTATTCCTAAGGAATAATATTGTGATATAGAGTAAAGGGGAACAATAGAGGTTGAACGGTTTCGGTGAAGTGAACCAATTTTCTCTCAACAAATAGATATTCATTTTATTTAATTTTTCTATTTGTTAAAGTTTTTCACTTGCCTTTTATTTATTTTATGTATAAGAAAGCTTTAAATTGGTGCAATATTAACTTACATAAATATAATTCAATATCAGCAAAGCATATAATTAATTATTATACAACTATATTTATTAATAAATATATAAATAAATATTCATATACGTTTAATACAAGCAATAACAAATCATTATTTAAAAATAAAATACGTATACAATTTATCGTGCAATTATGGTGCCAAAAAGCATTTAATTAAAAAAAAAATAAAAATGCAGATAGTTCTTATGAAAAGGTCGCCGAACGATGAAAATGTTCAATTCTGTTTTTCTTTTATTCATTCATTTTATTATTCATTTTTCCTCTTTTTCTCTGTTTTCCAGAGAAGACTAACAATAAAATAATTAATAAAAAAAAGATTTTAAGAGAAATTCATTAAATTACAACAATTTTCAAGAAACAACCACACACAATAATATTCAATAAGTGTTAGATGTAAACAAAATTCAAAAGAAAAACAAATATATATATATTCATATTTATTTATAATTTTTACTTAAATTTACCACAACAAAAACTCTGTAATTCATTCAATAAAACTAAACAAAATAACATGCACTGAAAAATAGTAAAAAATAAAATAAAAATTTAATTCATCATCTCAATTAACAAAAATTTCATATAAATGGGTACTTACATGTATTAATATTATATATATTATTACTTTTAATAAAAAAACAAAATTATACAGACAAGAACAACAAGAAAATACAGTATTTACAATTTTATAATTATTTCCCTATTCTTGTTCACAATTTTTCGGAATAAAGTTAGTACAATAACGGATATTTATTATTATTATTATATATATTATATATATTGTCACAAGTGTACACTTTAAAAAGCAAATAATAAGAAAAGAAAAAACACAAAAAAAATATTGTATGAATTTAAAGTTTAAAATAAAGAAATAAAAATTAAAAAATTGTGAAACGTTGAAAAAGAAACAAACATGATCTTATGCTGTTGAAGTAAAAAAAAAAAAGAACAAAACATAAGTGGGAATAAATAAGAAAATACAAAAAAAAGTTAATAAAATGCGTGTTTAGGTATAAAAAAGGAAAGGCTTGTGTTTTATTTAATTATTGGCATTCGAAAGGAAACAGGAAACAAGAAAGGAGAACCCCTCAACTGCGCCAATTATAGAGGCATCAGTCTCCTTAACATCGCATATAAGATCTTTTCTGCGATATTGTGTGAACGCCTTAATGTTTTATCAACAGCCTGATTGGCCCCTATTAGAATGGTTTCAAGCCAGGATCGATCAAATCTTCACACTTCGGCAGATCCTGGAGAAAACCCAAGAAGTCCAAGTCGATACTCATCATCTCTTTACCGATTTCAAGACCGCCCATGACAGCATCTATAGAGAAGAGCTATATAGAGCCATGTCTCGTTTTGACATCCCTGCCAAACTTGTTCGTCTGTGCAGGATGACAATGGAGAACGCTCGCTGCTCCATCAAGGTCGGTAATAACCTCACCGAGACCTTCGATGTCAAAAAAGATTTTAGACAAGGTGACGCGCTGTCATGTGAATTTTTTAATATTGTACTTGAACGGATTGTGCGGAACTCACAAGTCAACACCAGAGATACAATCTATCAAAAGTCCTTACAACTGCTTGCATACGCCGACGATGTTGACATAATTGGAAGAACTGGTAGGGCTGTCACCGATGCGTTTGCAAGCATTGAAGCAGAAGCGGCCAAAATGGGTTAAGTATATGCTATCAACAAGAAGGGATAATCAACACTGACAAATTGGACAGAACGTCACAGTCGGCAGCTATAACTTCGAGGTAGTAAGGGACTTTGTCTACCTTGGCTCTGCTATAAACTCCAAAAACAACTTCAGCGCAGAAATTAAACGAAGAATAACTCTTCCCAATCGCAGATTTTTTTTTTTTTGGGCTTATAAGGTAATTCAACAGTAAAGCCCTATCTCGAACAACTAAGGAGACTCTGTATAAGAATCTGATGATCCCAGTCCTGCTTTACGGCGCTGAAACATAGATTTTATTGAAAACGGATGAAGATATCCTTGGTCGCTTCGAGAGAAAAATTCTTTGTAAGATATTCGGTCCCATTTGCGTTGACGGGTTTTGGAGGAGAAGTTTCAATCACGAAATATTCGAGTTGTAAAGCGACATCAACCTAGTCAAAAAAATGCGTATTGGACGATTGAGATAGCTAGGACATGTAGAGCGAATGAACACCAGCGCTCCGGCCCGCAGAGTCTTCGAATCTAATCCGTACTGACTTACGGTAATCTAGTATGGTGGCCACCTGTCAACAAAACCACCAACTTAAAGGCAATCACCAAAGTTCAAAGACTAGCGGTGCAATGAGGACAACGCCAACCGCAGGACTCGAAGCTATTCTCAACCTGTAATCGCTAGACATCTTTATACACACATCAGCAGCCATTAAAGCCATGAGAATTAGCCAGTCAGAGAACTGGAAACCAAATAGAACAGGTCACTCGATGATCCTACTTGATGACTTTGGCCTCGTGCCCATAACGGACTACATGACGCCATATTTAGACTTTGTAATGCCTTTTTCTACCTGGAAGAATGGAAATTGTAAGGCCTACCCTAGCCGGGAAGAATGGAAAAGCGGTCATATACCTAATGCTGAATCTATAGCCATCTACACAAATGGTTCAAAAATGAGCACTGGTGTAGGATCAGGCATCTTCTCCGACCCCGTAGGTATATCGAAATCCATACGTCTTCCAGACCACAGCAGCGTCTTCCAAGCAGAGGTCTTAGCAGCGGCAACAGCCGCTCGTGAGTCTGCGGTTAGGGCAATACCGCCAGGAGGTATCACCATCTTTATCGACAGCCAGGCAGCTGTAATAGCGATTACTGCCATAGAAATTAAATCAAAGCTTGTGAAGTGTTGTCGAGAAAAGCTCAGGATACATGGAACACAGCACAGGGTATCGCTCTGGTGGGTCCCTGGACACGAGGGTATCCCAGGCAATGAGAAAGCCGACAAGCTGGCGAGAATCAGCTTAGAAGCCCTACTAGAACAAGTTGACCCCCTGGTGTGTATCCCACCTTGCATACTCAAGCTCGTTGCAGGGAATAAAGCCATTAAAGAGGCGAACACAAGATGGAACTCCATGGAAACCTGTGCCATCACCAGGAAGCTATGGCCATCCTTCGACAAAGCAAGGACCGAGAGAATTACTCGAAAAGATAGGAAGTCCCTTTCCACCCTCGTGGGCATCATCACGGGCACAACACTCTGCGAAACCACATGAAGAAACTACGCCTGTCGAAGGAGGAACTCTGTAGAGGCTGTGGTGACGAGGAAGTTTTTGAGGAGACCACCCACTTCCTGTGCCACTGTCCGAGTCTTCAACACTCCAGGAAAAAGTTCCTTCGTAAATATTTCTTCCGGGATCTCGAAGAGCTCTCCGGCGTTTCGACATGAAAGATGCTGAACTTTATCAAATCATGAGGGTAATTTGTATGCAGGAATGAAGTAAGTGACTGATTTATTTGTTTTTAGTTTCAATGGGTAAGGGATTACTTTTTCTCCCCTGGGTATCACAATGGGTCAACGCTTACCTGAGAGAGAGAGCGTCCCTCCCTGCCAGCCCATATACCCAACCTAACCTAACCTAATCCGGAGGGACTATGCAGCAGAGGGAATCCTCGACGTAGGTGGCGCGCACAAGTTGAAGAGGACCTCGAGCAACTTGGAGTGCGTAACTGGAGGCAATTAGCTAAAGACCTCAACCTTGCTGGTTGAGGCCCAGGTTCACCCCAAACTGTAGCGCCACCTAAGTAATTAAGTAAACATTGCTTTTCCTTTATTAGTAGGAACTGCCGCCCTTGCACACTCGCTGACTTTGTTGAATGGTGAGCTTTATAGCTCATTCAGCTTATCTCCCCCATAGTTCTGAAGCAAAACCTCTGCGTAAGCTTTTCTGTCTGTCATACTCTTCTGGGCTCTTTCCGAGAAGATGGAAAACAGCATTTGTCCAGGCAGTTTCTAAAAAAAAATGCGAATCTTCCTTCCCGTCCAATTGCCGACCCATTGCGCATATGTCCCTTCTTTCCAAGTTCATGGAAACGCTGATAAATCGTCAGCTTATGAAATATCTTGATTCACGGAAACTCCTCAATGACCGGCAGTATGGTTTTCGTAGCAAAAGGTCCACTGGTGAGTTGATGGCATGTCTCACCGAGAAGTGGAACCAATCTCTCCATTACTTCGACGAAAGAAAGATGGTTGCATTGGATAGAGTTTGGCATCTGACAGAGTTTGGCATCAGACTCTTTTGTCGAAAATGCTTGCATATGGATCGAGTCTCTTCTTCAATGGATTAGAAATTACCTTTCGGTCTGTTCAATACAAGTTGTCTTGGATGCCATCAAGCTCGCAATTCACCGTATAAATGCTGGTGTTCCCCAGGGCTCCGTTTTATCACCGACTCTCTTTCTCATTTTTATAAATGACCTCTTGTCTCCAACTTCTAATCCAATCCATTCCTTCGCTGATGACAGTACCCTCAGTATTTCATTTTCGACTACAGTACCTGGAAAGTGACCGTCAATGTCACAAAAAAGCAGCAAACTTTTGTTAATCGCAGTCTTCTTCTTCCTATTTCGGCGAGGTTATGATCCAAAAACAAGGGATCATAACCCTCCCACTTCACCGCATTTCTACTGATTCCCCTGTGGGATTCGTCTTCTAAGCTGTCTAAGAAACATATTAGGAATGTTCGGAACATATCGACTTGATAATATAAAAGCCAAAGTGACATTGGATTGGTCACAACCTACATATGGACGAAAATAGTATTGCCTGACAAGCCTGCTAACGCGACAAGAGCAAATACAGGAAGGTCCTTATATGACGTGGCGTAGAACAGACGAAAAGGAATACTTGGCAACTGGGAAAGAGCTGGTTGGAGTTAAAACACATCGCCAGAAACCGAACACAATGGCGCGTAGGCGAGGTTGATCCCCTAAGACACAAAGGGACGGCTTTGAGCAAAGGATAAGCTTGGGTAGATCTGCAATGAAATATTGCCACAGCAACAAATGCAAAAGAAAAAGGAAAACGTTAAACATGTCCTCTTTATGAATAGCCACAAGGGTGGGATATAACCTGCCAAACAAAGGTTGCAGAGCTCTGGCTAACAGAAAAAGATTGAAGATGATGAATTGTAGTCAATGCTGGAGGAAGATCAATGTCAAACGCTGAAAGAACTGCCATGTTTGAAGTCGATGGGTATATTTCAAAAGCAAGGAAATTGAGTGCGATACGAATTGAAGCCAAGAGATTGAAAAGGCGTTTTTTCACTTGTAAATTTCTGCTTCAATGGCAAAGAAGGAAGAGCTTTCTGCATCGCGTCGTCAGTGGCGATGATAAATGGACACATCAAAAAACATGGTGTAAGTCAGGGGCCTTATTTCAATTTCAACTCAATTTCCAAGTAATTTAAGTGACGTTTGATAGATGTTTTGACAATCTAACTTTCGTAAATGTTTGATTTTGAGTTGGAAGTACTTACACCCAATCCGAGAACCATACAAAATACCAATTCATTTTAGAATCAGATTACATTTTCGAATGGCAATCCGAATGCGAAAGCAGTACAAAATAAGGCCCCAGGTCTTCCCCACCCGCCGTATACATTAGACATTGTCCATTCTGATAACCACTTGTTTTGATCCATTCAGAAATACCTCTCTGACCAGCACTTCAATTCTTTGGAAAATGTTAAAAAATGGCTCGATTTATGGATAGTCACAAAGGACGAGTTGTTCTTCCACCGAGGAATCCATCTTCTACTAGAAAGATGGAAAAAATTAGTAACCATTGATGGACAGTACTTTGAACAATTTATACTTATCATTTCGTTTCAAAATAAACGTACAATATCACAAATAAATTGTTTAAAATTAAGATTAACACCCAATAGATCTAAATATTGCAAGAATATTGCTAGGGTCCGTAATAATAAACCCGTCTTCTGAATATTTAAATTTGTATTTATAAATAACTCTCAAATTTACTTTCGTTGTATTTCAAAATAATCAAACGACTTTATTATATTCAAATCTCAACTTAAACTGTCTCAACAGATTCACTTTTAATCACAATATCATTTATTCTCAACACCAATTTGCAAATAATTAACTCTCACAGTAATCGCACTTGTTCTTCGCTATTTTCACCTCTATCGACTGTTGACTGTCGACTGTGCTGATTGTACTTCAAATACAAGAACCTCTAGGACATTTTCGAATATGCGAGATGTCACTACAGGTGAATTGTGGAATGTGAAATGCAAAACAAACTGCTGTGCGTGATGGTAGTTTTGACAGATGGCATTAGTATTGCCAAACCGTGCTCGTTGGTAATGCAGTGCGAAAAGTGCTTTCCGTGGACGTTACAATATTTTATATTACACGAATACCTTTTAATGGTATTTGAATGGTATTGCCAAAGAAAAAACGAAGGGGTTCAGTTTTCTTCTTCTTGAAATATTATTTACATTTTTGGCTTTATAGAGAGATGTTCGGGCTCGGTCTTATAGGTCAAGGGCCTTGCAGATTAAATCTATAAAAATGTATTACAAACTGACAATACGAAGTACACGAAGTATAGTGCGTAATCTTTATTGACTTCACCTTGACAGTAATCTCTTCTGCTCGAGATGTTATCGTGTTCTACGATTCCATAAATGAAGGTGAGTCCAAATTTTGTAAAGCAACTTCACATGCCAATATTGTCTTTTAGTTTTTTTTATTTTCACGTGTACTTAGACCTTGTTGTGTACCTTCCAAACTCGAGTAAACAGAACTCAAGGTCCACCCTCATTATTACACCTTTTTTTGTCAGTCGTAAACACATGTTCATTTGGAACAAATTCATAACTACATACTTTTATTAAATTACTTCATTTCCTATTAAATTACACAGATCCCATCAAATTATCCGACATATTTGATGAACAAATTCGTCCGCCTATGGTAAATTCAATTTTAAGCTATCTTCAATCATGTAGGTTTAATTGTTAGATACACTAGCATACGAAAAAAAACACACTCGAGTAAAATAGATAATTTCGACTTTTGTCCTGCTGTGTCCACTGTGGTGTTGAAAGGTTGGAGATATGTCGTTTTTATTTTTATAACAATTAGGCGAGTCATAAGTGATTTAAGCAGAAAAACCAACACTAGAGTTGTACTAGGGAATGAGAAAGCCGACGAACTGGCTAGAGAAAGCTCAGCACTAAACTCGGACCAATCTGCCCCCTCAGTATACATCCAGCCTTGCACACTCAAACTCGAAAAGGTTACATGTGACGAACGAAGATCTTTGTAGGGGATGTGGTGACCAGGCGGTTCAAAAGGACACTACCCACTTTCTTTACCACTGCCAGGCGTCTACAATCTAAGAAACAAGTTCATTGGACAACTCCTTATCGGAATTGTGTTTGAAGGTCATACACGTTTGCTTTGCCTTGGCGAGAATAGTTCACCTTAGAGCTCTCTCTCCAAATCAGTTTCTTTTAGGAATCAGAATGAGAAGTGGGTCCATGGTTGGCACATCCCCATCTGATATTCGGTACTTGCCCAAGTATTTCAATCTTTTGTAGGTCCTTGTCCCACAAGATTCTAGAAGGTGCTCCGGGGTCTCGCTTGACTCATTGCAGAATTTGCAAAATCCTTTATTTGTTATACTTAGTTTCCGTAAATGCTTTCTGAGTTTGCAGTGCCCCGTCAGGAAGCCTGTTAGGATTCGTGAGTTATTCTTGTTATGGCAGATGCAGGTTTCGAATCTTATCCGGTTGTAACATCCCAGTAGTTTATTAGCTTGCCTCAGACCTACAGTGTTGTTCCAGGTTCTTGTCCTGTCTTCTATCTCCCTCTCGCTTTGTCTAAAAGAAGGTAAAAAACCTAGGCGACTTCAAAAACAAGGAAATCTCGAACAAAAACAAATAGGTATCAAGAATCCTAATTACTTGATGATGAAAGCGTTTTTCTCGCTCAATAAAAAAAAAGGTCAAAATCAGCTCGAAGTCGAATTTTTCTGTTTTATTCGAGTGGCGCGTTTTTTTGCATGTCAGTGTATCTACTGAGTATTCATGCCTCGATTGCAAAAAGACACAATTAATACGAGTATGTATAAAATAAAAAAAAGTTTAAAACATTTTTAGCATGAGAATGAGTTTTATATTGTATTTATGAATGACAATAGTAACTGATTTCGAAAGTATCTATCAATTTACATCGTTAGTCGTGCATAAAAATAATTTGCGTTGTTAACACATTCATTTATATGATGCATAAGTGTTCTATTTTAAACAGTACACTAACAATCAACTTATTAATCTCAGAAAGAGTGCACTTTAAACTATTTCCTAGTGCCGATAACATCTTGAAATATTTCTATCGCTTGACATCACTATCGGTGGCCTTAATCTAATCCGAATACTTTCTATTAGAAGTTAATTGTTTACCTAAAACGTTTCCAATTAATATAGCCTCGTGCTTCAATCGTATACTTTGTTTCAAAAAAATAAAAAACAAACAAACACCTGTGGTTGTATAAACAGAGAAAAAGTAAATTACTAGAAGCGAACTAAGTTTAGCACAATTCAATCGAAAATTGCTCTCTGTCGTGCAATTTAAATCAATTGTCTTAAATCAAGTCGCTAATGCACTTATATTTACCACGAAGCATTAAAATAAATTACCAGTCACACTATTGTTTCGACAGTCAGTAAGATACAAGTATTTTCTTTGATTAATATCCGAGGGAAGTGCGGTTGCGTTATTTATTTTCCCAAGGTCGATCGTGAATTTTCTTCGAGAAAAAAAAAACTGAAATTTTAAATCTAGTATTTGTTGAGTAGTAAAACGTGAGTTTCTGTTGAATATCGCTTATCCATGTACTTAACAGTAAGTAGATTTCACGCAACGTTTAAGACGGTACTTGCAGTTTAACTGAAAAACAGGTTTGAATTAGCTATACGATTACCTAAAGCCGACAGAATGCATACTGAGGTGGATTTGATCAAGTCGAAGCACATTTCAGTGTTTGTTTTTTGTGAATGAAACTCATGGCTGCCGTATGATTTTTTACCTAGGTATGAGTAGGTAGAAAGAATCCAGGATACGCCGTTTTGTTACCGCAAACTCGTGCAAACCACTTTGCCTGAGAGTGTTGTTGGCTGTGAAAGGATGATGAGCTTAAACCCAACACATGGAGTTCAGATAAAGGATTCGTTCTCCAATCCTTTTGTTAGCTATCTCCTTCAGATCCTAGTTCAGTCTTTGCTAGGGCCGGACATCTGCAAAGGGAGTGGTATATTGATTCTTTCTCATGAATGTCCTTGCAGCTTCTAAAAAAGGTATTATTGGCGATACCAAGCTTGGCCGCATGGTTTTCAACCGACCAGTGGCCCGTAATAACAGCTACAACCCTGGATATATCTGTGGTCGAATCGCCATATCCGCGGATGACTGGTCACGTAATTTGTATTGTGTTGTTAGTTGGTAGATATAGCAACAACATACACACAAATTACGTGACGATTTATCCGTTCACGGATATGGCGATTCGACCCCTGGTCTTGATTTCCCTAGTAACTCGTTCGACTTGAGTGTGTTGTAACTGCGCCCTGTCTTTCTTGATGTGACACAGCTAGTAAGACGGTTCCGCCCGCGATTGGCGTGCGGCCCACAGATTTCAGGGAAAAATTATATGCACGTGAACAAAGAATATTAGCTACAGTAGGAATTCTCTTTCTTAGTAGAACCACCCTTACGTAATTATCATTCAATCCGCTTGTCTGCCATCTTGGGCTAAAGGATTCCGTTCTTTTGTGTACTTTGTTCTAGAACTGTAACCCTTTTGAAGTGAACGATTGATCCGTAGCCAGTTTTGTCGAATTCTTGGATCTGTAAGTGGTGCATTCGTTATCTGGTAAAGGTCCTACTTGTATGGTCATTACTTAGTGTTTAAGGTAATTGCATTAGTTCACCATACCGTAAACAACATTTCGAAAGCAGAACCTAAATTAGTTTCTCCTCAAGCAGACAAGAATTCGAAATCACAAAAGGGCTTTATAAGCAGAAGTACACATTTCACTTCTTGTTTCAGCTTTCCAATCCAACTTTTTAGAATGAGGAAAGCAGCGAAGGAAAATGAGTTTCCTCGCGAGGTAATAGTAAACAGACGGGAAAATCTTTCCTCGATTTAGAGCTTTCAAAATACATAATCATCCTTGTCAAGCAAATTGTATTTGCATTTGTATATACATATACTGTATACAGTTACATGAGGGAAGGCCAAGAAAACACAAGTTCCTACGATGCAATGTCGTTGGAAAAACTTGGGCAAGCCCTCATGACCCAAGCCAATGTTAGTCAGGCATGTAGGTGCCTGGTGTCCATTTTTTATTGTTTTTTTTTTTTTTTTTTACTCTGGGAACCTGTAAAGAAGAACTGCTGAATTTATACCCATTTGGATGGAATATGAATCCCAGATGGTTAATCAGCTCGGGAAGGAACATCGCTGGATTCGACCCACCTAGATGGGGATATGAATCTCAGGAGGTCTTCAGCTGAATGTGACGAAGTTCCTCCGATTCAGTGAGGAAGTAACTCATTCTTCTTTTAGCCAGGGTAAGGCATTCGCACAGCAGGTGCAGGTCAGATTTAATCCTTTTCAATTCCCAGAACTGGTAACCACTTAAGCTTAACACTTCATGCCGTAGAAATTCCCTTTCAGCGTTTTTGGTTTATTAACACTTTATTAGTAGTGTTCTTTTGAAACCTAGCCAGCCAGTCGTTCATTTAAACGTTTAGTCAGCCAGCCGATTTTATACAAACATATCTCTAAGAACCAAGCAACCTCGCAGTAACAGCAACAACAAATAACTAAAAAACATTTGTTTTTGCGCCGCCTGAAACTAGGCATCAGGAAATTCCCAGCCAGTAACTTTTTGCTGGGGATAAAATCAAGAGTAGTAGCCAGCCGGTTGTTGTATTTGTTTTATGTTTAAAATTTTACTTTACTAGCAACTTCTGGCTGGCTAGGTTAAAAAAACACGGCTATTGTCACGAGAGCATCAATGTACTCATCCACGCCCGATGGATGAACTCACATAGCGGCTCGTGTGAATTTTTAGTCTGAATGATTAAGTTGATAGGAGTATAATGTTGGGCAAATTGCTTTCCGATTATTGAATCAAAAAATCAGCGTTCGCGAAAAAAATTCCGAGTAAGTATTGAGGCTAATGGCAACTTTTTTGCCAAATTCATTGCTTGAACGGCTATATCATCTTGACTAAAGCTTTGGTTTATATAATGTCGATCCCCCCATTCATGTAATCAAACACCAACCTCTAGTTCAGTCTTTGCTGCCCTAAACTTGCGATTGAAATCCAGAGGAAATGGAAAAGTCATAGTCTTAGATGTCGCTGTGGACACGTGCAAACCTAAAAAAATAAGATTTTTCCTCGAGAACCTGAGACAACGACTATACTTCCAAATATTGTTCCTAAAAAACTCTGCATGTAAGGGCTTTGAAAACGAATGTCATAGCTTATAACAATTCAGTTCTTCATAGTCAGGTCATATTTTAAGGAACTGTGGGGCATAGACTCGCAGCAGTGTAATGCCAAAGGATCAGAAAGACCTCCAAACTTTAGATGAAAGGTAGATTCAGTCTTCGAATCTAACCCAGAATGACGACGCAGTAGAGGGCCTCCTCGCCATAGGTGGGGCGCGCATAAGTTCAAGTGGACCTTAACCAACTTGGAGCGCGGAACTGGAGAGAATTAGCTAAAGACCGAGTTAAATGGAGAGATTTGTTGGTTAAGACCCAGCTTCACCCCGAACCGTAGCGCCACCTAAGTAAAATGGGTCTTGAGCATTTGCCAGTCGAAGAACAATGTGATACTAATACCCCCTACTTGTGGTCTACCAGAGTGGTGTGATCAACATTTTATGATGCTGAGTCCTCAGTTATATTCTTAGAATTCAATAGAGTCTAAAAAAAACGCAAACACTGTTATCGAAACCCTGCTTCAACCCCCCCTGTCAAAGTCCGATAGCAAATACTTGTATTGAATCAGGGCAAAGACCTACACTTTTAAAAATATCACGTTCTTACCCCAAATGCCATACAATAACATCGAAATGAAATTAATTCAAATCGAGCATTTAAACCAGTATAATAGTAGCTATAGTTAGCTCCAATCATTATGTTAATCACCATAATTAAATCATCGTTTGCAACCGAACAGCCCATCATCAGCTGATTTAGCATCGGACAAATCCCATGATTTGACACCTTTTTTTGGCAGCAGCAGTTCTTATTAAAATGTGATTCAATCAGAATCTAATCACGGCCAAAAGATTAGATTATTGGATCGAAAGAGGTGCTATACCCCACCTACTAACAGTCATATTTACGCACAGAGAGCGAAAGTTCAACGCAAAACATGGGTTTATCTTAGCAAGTCTACAAGTGCGCTATTCCAGCATACCTCTATCAGTCATTCGGGGGTAATTGAACAACACATCCATACATCGGTTGATAAAGTTGACGCGCTAGGTTCCCGTCGTAAACTTTGTACTTCAGTTAATTCGCCTCAAGCAGCAGCGTCGCCGCGCCGCACACTAAGCCGCCCACTTTGCACCGCTGACTGTATGGGTGGCTAAGACAATCGCTTAAGCTTATTTCGCGAAGCAACCTCAATCGTTTACACCACCACCAGCTGCTGTGGTTGTTTCACGCGCGCTTATCATAAACCGACCGACAATGACTGAGGCAAGGAATAGTGGTGCTAGTGCGACTGGTTCTAACGCGGACCCAGACGAGTTTAGTCTAGACGCGATTCTAGTTCGTATTGGCCAATTCGGGAAGTTTCAACTCATTAATTATCTGTTAATATGCATTCCGATGATGTTCAATGCAATTTTTTCGGTCGCATATGTCTTCACTGCGAGCACCGTGGTACATAGGTGTGTGGATACGAATCGATTTTTGATTGGTCAACAGGCTAATTTGATAAGTGTGTGTTTTCTGTGTGTAGATGCCGAGTGCCAGAATGTGATGGGCCTGATAGCGCCTACAAGGAGCCATGGACGCAGTTTTCTATTCCGATGACTTCCGGTGGTGATCTGGAGCAGTGTAATCGATTTGCACCCTACAACAGGACATTCGAAGAGGATGTTTGCTTTGCAGATAACTATAATCAGAGTCAGAAGGAGCACTGCGGTATTGACTTCATATTTCGCGATAAGGAAGTGTCTATATCCAATCAAGTAAGTTTGAATCGATCTCAGAGATGACCCTTAGGGGATGATTATCTGCATTTTCTCTAGTTCGGTATATTTTGCTCGGATGTGTGGAAGCTATCGATGGTTGGTACTATCAACAATGTTGGCAACTTTGTAGGGATTCCCCTCGGTGGATACTTTGCTGATAGGTGAGTGAAAAATTCATAAGTGACTCAAATTATATCGATCAGGTGTGCTTAAAGAAGATCTTTGTTGATCCAGTTCCAGAAATGGCGTCCTAAGCGTTCGATTTTTTTTTTTTTTTATTTAAACAATTTTTTTGTTACATGACACTGCAGCTAGTTAATTAGACTAACAAGCAGCTTCAGTCCAAATCACCCTAAGCTTCCTTCGAGAACTTGATTTCAGCTAGGACACCACCGCAACATGGTTTACTTCAGGGGTTAGTACAAAATATAACTTTGTAGGTCCAACTACTTCGTTTGGGCCTTAGAGCACCCTCCAATCACCCCTTAAGAAAAAAATAGAAAATAAATAAATAAGCAGCTTGGATATGGTTCAAATTTATGTAGATAGAGTTGATGCTGACTGTTTTTTTTTTTCTTTTTGGTTGCGTCAAGGATGTGTAAACTTCATAGATACTAATAGCCCGAGTGCTACTAGCATGCACGATTCGCAAACCTGAGTAATCGATTCCAGGAATACGCAAACGTACTAAACACACACCCAACACACTTCAACCACTCTCCCCGCGGTACTGCCGTTAGGTATTTCTTCGCGGGGCTGGTTAGAAATGATGCTCTAGTCTCCGAGGCCGCCTCTTGGGCTCTTCTTACAGCTTCTGTTCTTCGCAGCGCATTCTGCACACATACTATGAGTGAGCAGATCTCCATCCACTCGCCTTCTGATCGTGTCATGTGACTTACAGGATTTTCTGGACTTGGCAGTTTTGCTCTATCTTCTGCAAAGCGTCTGCAGTAGAACACTGCATGCTCCGCGTCCTCCTCTTCTCACAACCACTCATGTTGTGTGCGTTTTATTTTTCACACGAATAGAAGGGACCTTCATTTTAGTGCCGTATCCGAACGGAGATTTGAGAAGCTTTTTCGTGACAACAATACTCTCGGATGTTTGTCAGACGCTCGTGAGAAGTGGGTCCGTGAAAAAACTTTTTGATGTTTTCTGGGATATAAACTCAGAACCTCACGCGTAGTGATCCGACACACAAACCACTTACGCCACGGCCGGCGCCTACAGTTTGTTGCGCAGTTTCGTACGTTGGAGTCTCCTAACTTACTCTCTTTCCTTTAGGAGTTTAGATGATTCTTCATTTGTGTGCTGTCTCAGTCCTTTCGCGTGCCTTTGAATCTCACTAGATACTGTCTCCATCCTCAGACAGCGATGAATGTTGGTGCTACGGATGTAACATGGTGCATTAATACTTTGTTTTAGAGCCGTTGAATGGTGTTGATGCTGCTTTTTTTTTAGCACATCCACATAATTGGATGCCTTACGTCCATACTGGTTGTACTTGTAGAGTAATAGTTCGTTTTGAATAGATAAGACTGATCGTCTGCCAATGAGCCAGCCCATTTTGTTTAGTCTTATGTTGATTTCGTCCTTTCCTTCTTGACGTGTTGCGACGTTTTGCTTCTAAGGTTATCCTAACTGGCGGTTTTAGCTTAAGGTACGTATTTGTGTATTGTTGTTGAATTTGTTTGTTTGTAAAGTCAACATACACTAACTTTGCGTCGTTTATTTTTATGTGCCATTGTTTGGTCCAGCTTTCCATGCCGTTCATCCTCTATCCTCTTCTGCTGTTTTGCTAACTGCCAGAACCACTGTATCATCAGCGAATGTTGCTACAATGCTATCTGTGGGGGGAAGGGAAATCATTGGTGAACAAAAGGAAGAGTGTTGGACCCATGATACTGCCCTGTGTAACTCCTCCCGCTTCAATTTCCCTTAGTTTGGAGTACGCATCTTTTTGTTTTATTCTGAAGAATCGAGGCGTTATACTAGGGCCTTGTACGCACTGCAGCTTATAAGATCTATTGAGGTGGTAAGCACGATTCAAGCAACTTGCAATACTGTATTGGTAGAATATTAATTAGTTTGTTCACTAGTCCTTCGTGCCGAACATTGTTTAACGCTTGTGCTACGTCCAAAAAAATCAGCAAAACAAATCTTTTTCTCTTCTAGCGACTTTTCTATCAGTGATTCTATGAACTTGGTCTATAGTTGAATGGCTTTCTTTAAAGCCAAACTGGTGACCTCGTACTAGTTTTTTACGCTCAATTATCGGCGTTTGAGAAGTAGGCTTTCGAACAACTTTCACACGATGGGGATACAGGCACATAGGATGCTGCCTCATAAGCCGATTCAGCGAGTTTAGGTACCATGATCACTTCGACAACTTTCCAGTAAGAGGGGATGTGATGTAATCTGATTCAAGCGACGTAATCAGATTGAAGCATATTGTTTGTAAGCTTCACCAGACCTTTCCGTGGAAGTTGTTCGATTTGATAACTTATAGAAAAGGCGAAACGCATAGCAGCTCATTTTCTCGCACTGCTCAAATGTCGGTCAACTTGGGATCAAACTAGTATCAGATTTGCAAGGATAATATGTACTTTTGCCTGAATGCCATTCGAAATACGAAAATTTACTACTTTTTGCGAATAAAATGTAAGTAAAGCTTCACCTTAATGCAGTATTCGTGACTGCTCCTCCCCGAATTAGAATTTCCAGGGGAAATTTCCTTTTCTGATTGCGTGAATGAGAAAAACTAAACTAATAAATCTTTTAACTACTAGTGTGTTGACTACTAAATGCGTTTCGGTGATTTACTCGAGAATTAATTTCGTTTTATAATCATTTAGAATTTTAATTTTTTTTATTTCTTTGTAAATTAAAAAAAAATACTCGTAATTGAAAATTATATAAAACAAGCGAATTGAATAGCGAATTGCAAATTTATGGTTAGAGAATGAAGCAAATAAAAAAAAAACACCCGAGACGCTGACACGTTAGTGGCTATAACCATACCTATCGCAGAATCAAATCCTGCCTTGGATAAAGTTATCTGAGTTTCTTCAAAATTCATTGTCACTTGATGTGATTCGCATAAAAATATTTTAGCATATTCGTATATGTATTTACACATTTGCATTAACAATTTTGTATTGGTTGCCTTTACGAAGCAGCTTCATTCACCAGTATAGTGGAACTACCACATCGAAGTGTTATCCCTTTGGCCTTAGCCCTGCTTTTGTAATTAGACTATGGCAGACCTTCTATGGCTATAAACCCTGGCTAGGTAAAAGACTTATGAACCCAGAACATTACACTAGAACGTACTTTTCCTAAGGAACCCAAACCTACTTACTTAGGTGGCGCTACAGTTCGGGCTGAACCTGGGGCTCAACCAACAAGCCTCTCCATTTAGCTCGGTCTTTGGCGCCAGTTGCGCACTCCAAGTTGGTCGAGGTCCCCTTGAACTTGTGCGCGCCACCTACGGCGATGATTCCCTCTACTGCGTCGTCCCTCGGTGTAAGATTCGAAGACTTTGCGGGCCGGAGCGTTGGTGTCCATTCGCTCTACATGTCCTAGCCATATCAAACGTCCAATACGCATTTTTTTGACTAGGTCGATGTCGCTGTACAGCTCGTATAGTTCGTGATTGAATCTTCTCCTCCAAAACCCGTCAACGCAAATGGGACCGAAAATCTTACGAAGAATTTTTGTCTCGAAGCGACCAAGGATATCTTCATCCTCTTTTAATAAAATCCATGTTTCAGCGCCGTAAAGCAGGACTGGGATGATCAGAGTCTTATATAGAGTCTCCTTAGTTGTTCGAGATAGGGCTTTACTGTTGAATTACCTTATAAGCCCAAAAAAAAAAAATCTGCGATTGGGAAGAGTTATTCTTCGTTTAATTTCTGCGCTGATGTTGTTCTCAGAGTTTATAGCAGAGCCAAGGTAGACAAAGTCCCTTACTACCTCGAAGTTATAGCTGCCGACTGTGACGTTTTGTCCAATTTGTCGGAGGCACAGCAATCATGGCACGTCTTGGAAGCCGGTTCGGGGGCATACGCACTACGTGACCAAACCATCGAAGCGTAGATCGTTCCGCTCGGAGAAGTAGCTGCTCAACATTGAGCGGCTCGCGTGCTCTGGTGTTGCACATTCGATCCCTAGGAGTGATTCAAGCGACACCGCGAAGGAACCGCATTTCGGCAATTTGTATCCGCGGTCTTATTCTTTCTGTCACTACCCAAATTTCATGACCATATACGAGAGTTGGAACATACACCGAGTTAGAAACCGATAATTTAGCTTAAACACTAAGTTCGGCCTTTCTTATAACAGATTGACCAGCTCTTTCAAAATTGTTCCAGCCTGACCAATTCTACAGGATAACTCAGCATTGCTCTTCCCATCACTCGTGAATAAGACCACGATGTACCTTAACTTATCCACCTGCTTCAGTGGGACACCACTAACATGCAGAGTGCACTGAATGGGTATTTTGGAAACGATCATTGCTTCCGATTTGTTCACGTTGATCTTCATCCCAGCATCATCACAAACGGCTACACACCTTTCGAGTACGTGCTGAAGTTCAGTTTGAGAGCACCCAAGGATGACCAAATCATCCGCAAAGAGTAAATGACTAATCCTTACGTCTCCTACTTTGAAACATTCTCCGTATTTTTTTTTTTTTCGAGACAACTTCTGACTTCACCTTCAAATTCGGTTCTTTTGAACTTATCTTCAAATAGGTCCTTCTTACATCCCCAGGTCTGCAGAAGAAAATCTTTTTCTTTTACCTATTTCGGCGAGGTTATGCTCTGATCCGGGTGGGGGGTTCGCATGTTTGACCTCAGGAAATATCGGCAGGCCTCTTGACTTTGGATCACTTCGTTGCGGACATGTCAACAATACAGTCCTACAAATTTTGGATGAGAGCAATTTATTGCGCCGACTACAAAGGACGAAACCTTTCGACTTAGCGAAATAATGACTAACCGCGTCTAGATTGCGGAATATGCAGGATCTTTCAGTGGAAAGAAACCTGCCAAACGTTTTTATTTCATGATAGAAGAATTGCTTGATAAGTTAATACTTAGTTGCGATATCTAACAAATTTATATCGAAGGGTGGTGTTTTTTTAGTCAGTAAGAATCTGACACTACTATGAGCACGCGCTTGCTATTCTCATAGTGTCTATGGAAGATTTTTCACCTACCCTCAGAAAAAAACAAAAAAACTTCGTTACGGTGGCAAACCATATGCTGGTGTTGTTGCATTTGTGTGAGCCAGGAGTTGGCTTTCTTTCGCGATATCTTTGCAACGTTCACACATATAGCCGTTTGATGGGGTTGAATTGATCTCTTCTTTGAATATGACAATACCAGTTGAGCAGACCGCGCTCTATTTTTGTGAGATGGTTTCCTTGACGTGAAGGCTTCCACTGGTCTTCGAACTTCTTATTCGATCAAGCTTTGTTACTCCTGCTATCATGCGAACCATATTCATTTCATAGTCCAACATTGTGAGTGATGGACCCACAACTACGGTATAGAGCCCTCCTTTCAGCTTAGGGGGCATTTTTCGGTCCCAAAAGAAGGCGCACTTCATCCACCCTATGCTTACGGGATGATTGATGTTGTCATCACAGGTTGCTTCGCTATTGATCACAGATACCAGATATTTGAACTTTTCGCACTTGGGAAGCATTGTTCTATTCAAATAAATGTTTGGAATAAGTCTGATTGAATAAAAGAACGGGCAGCATAAGTATTCAGTTTTTTATTGATTAAAGTGGTACCCATTTCCCCCCGAAATGTCTACCCATATGTCAAGTATTTGTTACAGGGAATAGAATAGCTGATGTACTTTGGGGTCCATCAGTTTACCTTCAAGCAGATAGTCAAGGACTGCAATGAAGAGTATCGGACTTAGGACGCTTTCCTGGTGCACCCTGACTTAAATTGGGAACTCTTCGGTTACTCCAGCGAGGCATCTTAATCTTATCTTTGCTCCTTCGTACATGTTCATGATCATCTGTACATGGGTTTCTGGAACCCCTCGATGTCTTAGCGAAACCCATATCAGATCTCGTGGTTTACAGGAATGTTACTTACGTGCAATATTTTGAATAACATCATAAGAAAAATGCTTGCTGCCTTGGCAGAGATTGCATTTTTGCGTGCTGTCCTTACTTGACATCATTAAGTATCTTCTCAGTACAAAAAATAAGATACACTTTAGAACTCATCGAATACCAAGGAAAAGTTGGCATGTGTACGGCATGACTTATAAAACCGCTGAAGCTCTTCATGCGCCTTGAGCAAAGGGGTTTGTGCTTTGTCCAGTAAGACCTACTAAGCCTCGTCCATGCTAAGCATTAGCCAAGGATCATCAAATTGGTTTTCATCACAATAGTTGGTGAAATTTACATCCATTTTTATTTTTAAGACAATTCCTAGAAACGGCTGATGAGATTTTGCATTTGATTTCACTTTGCCATCTAGAGCTGAAAAAGATCATATGTCCTAGCAAGAAACATGGACCATTCTGGAGAATGAAATGTTGGTACTAAAGGTTCTGGTCGGCGATAACATCACCACTTTAAGGTATAAACTTGTTCGTCTATATGCCTAGAAAGTTGTTAGAAGAGTTCACAGGTAAATGCTGTATTTCTAAAATCATACGAATCACAAAACGCCTTAAGGCAGCCTAGCCGTTGCTTTAGTATTTCCTTCTCTGTTCCCCGTGGAAGATTCTACAGAGAGGGTAGAGATATAGATGTAGATGTATGGTTTGCGAAGTGTAATTGCATTGCGACCTATAGTAGATCTATTGTGACCTCCAAATCGTGGCTCTAGTCGAATTAGAGCACTTCCTCCAGCCCAATTGCTTTGATGAACCAGAGTATCTGAAGCGGATACAGTTAAGGTAGATCCGTCTTTGATAGAAGATATGCTCTTAGGTGAGGTCTTCTTTTATGGAATAGTGCTTTGCATTCCATAAGAAGGTGTTTCTGTGAGGTCCCTACAGAATCTACAGTGTCCATTTCCTTCTATTTCCAGGTGTTCCTTGAATCTGTAGTCTGTAGTGCTCCATCAGCATGCCTGTGAAGATGCTAAGTCAAGTCTTTCTAACTCCTAGGTAGGATCTGCTTCTTTTCTGGTTGTAGTCCCCCAGAAATTGTTCCCCTATATCAATAAGAATATGTCGTCCTAATGCTTGACCCATTTGCTCTCTTCTTCCCGTATTTTGTGTAGTTCTATCCCACAAGGGAACGAGGTGCCTGAGCCATTTCTTGCTAGTACATCATTTGCTTCATTCCCCTTCACTCCTACATATCCTGGTACACAGTAGAGAGTTCCTTTAATAGCCTGGCTCAGTCTGTTGATCTTGGCGAGGCATTCCAATACCAGTTTGCATCTGATCTCTCGAGTGAGTTTAGTGTCTTGATTGCGGCTTGGCTAGATGATATGGCTATGATTGCGATGTCTTACCCGCCATATTTCTTGTCGAGGTTGAATTGCACGCATCTTTCGATTGCGTGAGCCTATTCTTGGATGCTATATATTTGTTGCAAGAGCTCATCAAGTGCCTATAGGCCTAGCTTTTCGCAACCACTCGTGTTGTGTGCGTTATATTTTTCGCACGAATGGCAGGGACCTGCAGTTTTGTGCCGTATCCGAAGGACAAGGGTGTAAGGAAGACATTTCAAAAATTTTATTAAAACTGACTTGATGTGAAAAAGCATTAAATTTGCACTGATCTCCAGTACACCTCTACATGCGGGTAAGGTGACATAGTCGGTGTTATCGTTATTAAGCATTTCTTGTTGTTAAAAGTACTTCCACAGTTAAAGATAAAATGAATGGGGGGAAGCAATGCATTAATTTGCAATACGTTATCCATGTACAAGACAATAATGCTGACAGTTATAACTAGCATTAGATACAAATTTATGTCGACATTATCAATCATATTTAAATACGTTTCACTTCACAGGCTATAGCAGATAATCTGCGGACTCAAATTCAATCCTTTTGCAAGGTCTTTGAAAGACCGCCCTCATAAATCAACGCCCCTCTGTCACTGCTTTTAAAATAGTTATAGACACATGATCGATATAATTTTACGAGTAGAGCACTTTGTATTGGAATATTCTTAAAAGTTATCCTTTCTAGATATGGACGCCGAACAATGCTGGCTGTTTCTGGCTTTCTGAGTGGGATCATGGGAATCATTCGTTCCTTCTCGTTGAACTACTACATGTTCCTTGCATTCGAATTTCTCGACAATGTTTGCGGAGGCACTCTCTATGCTACAGTATTCATTCTTGGTCTCGAACTGGTCGGTCCAAGAGTGCGAGTAGTTGCCTGTTCGGTGATTACCATTTTCTACGCCGTCGGAGAGGTACTCCTCGCAGTAGTCGCTAAATATTTCCCCGATTGGCGATTGATCCTTCGAATTTTCTACATTCCCGCGCTAGGGCAAATTATCTTCTTGTGGATTCTGCCAGAAAGTGTTCGATGGTTGCTGTCACAAGGTGAAGAGGAACGAGCAGCAGAAGTTCTTAAAAAGGCAGCAAAAGTTAACAAGCGTAAGCTGTCGGATCACAGCATTGACAAACTGATCCTGGCGAATCGGTATAAGTTAGCCAAAGCCGATGAGGGTAATTTTCCTATCAAAGAGGCATTCAAAAGTTTCTTCTGGCGGATATGCAACTGTTCGTTGTGTTGGTTCACACACGTTCTGGTGTACTATGGCTTGAGTTTGAATTCGGTATCGCTTGGTGGAAATAAGTACGACAATTTCATTTACATATCTCTGATTGAAATTCCTGGATTCCTGATACCGGTGGTTACGATGAATCGAATGGGAAGACGTTATTCATTGTTCGGGTATTTGATTATATGCGGGGTTTGTATAGCGGCGACGATTTTTGTCAGATCAGGTGAGTTACATGTGTAAGTGCTTATTGCATTATAAGTCCTTTAATGCGTTTCTTGTAGATTTATATGGCCTGCAACTGACGCTGTTCCTTTTGGGGAAAATGGCTATTACTGCATCATTCCAGGTGCTGTACTTTTTCACATCGGAGATATTCCCAACGAATGTGAGAAATAGTTTGTTATCATTCTGCTCGATGTTTGGGCGGTTTGGATCCATGGTGGCGCCACAGACACCACTCATGGTACGTATTGAATATAGTTGACGAATTTGTAGAGTAAGTACCGAAGTTTTGATGACTTTCACCATGTGGGAGTACATATAAGTAAATTCTTCGAATTCAAAGCTTTTATATAGAGAATTATCAGTATTAAGCTTCAACCGATCAATACGTCTGCGTTGAAAAATTCGAAAAACTCCGAGAATTTGTCATGCGTCCTTTGTTCATTTAAAATAAGAAAATCCTGAGTGGTGACACATTGGTAAGGATATATTAGACACGTCTGCTATCGGCTTCCATTTTTTCCCAGTTGACGATTGTGCAATGAAAAATAAATTCACCCACCGTATTGGTGTAGTGGTAACGTCATCGATTGCCATGCTTATGGTTCCTGGTTCAAATCCTGATGTCCGCAAACATTTTTTTATTTATCTCTCAATGGCGAAAGCATAACAGTGGTGGTAGGGTGGTAATATGTCCAGAAAAACTGTTCGCTCTGTTGGATGATTGGTATGCTTATGAAATTAGCTGGTTGGAAAAAAATACTGTGAATTAGTAGCAAAAAACAAAATAACATCCCCAGTTATCTGGACAACACTCCCGAAGTTTTTCTGAAACTTAATATTTTAGTTTCAAACCACTACACCAATCTTTCTTCCTCTGCCTATTCTTTCCGACGTCCACACTGTGTGCCATATCATAAGGCCCGTTTCACACATATCCAGCATCGGATACCGAAGTCAATGAGAGCGTTCACCCTTATTTGGCACCGGATATATGGCATAAAATCCGGACACATGACGTTTTTTCTGTCGGACAAATCTCAGTTCTAACCGGCACCGGGTGCCGGATACACGGCGCCCAATATATCGAAGTATACAGAACTAAATAGGAGTTTTCAGACTATTCATCCGGCAATGGATACGACTTGCCTATTGTGTTGCAAAATGATATTCAAATTGGTTTTGAATATTTGCACCGTGTAACCGGTGCCGGATAAGTGTGAGCGCCCTCATTCAGTTCTGTACACTTTAAACCGGCACGGTACTATGTATTCGGAATCGGATATGTGTGAAAACTACAAAAGCCGTGTATCCGATGACGAATATGTGGCCATTCCTGGCAGTGTACCAACAGCGAGTGAGTGTCCAACTGAATGGGGATGTATGTGATAAGGCGTACAACCTTGTTACAAGCGGACTAAAAGGTCCCCGAATACAATACGTGTCCGGTGTTACTTCGCAGAATAGTGGATACACTTTTTCCTTGGCAAGAAAATGGTATACTCTTCAACCAAATTGAGAGCAATGGTAAGCCGATCCCGCCAATTAAACGCCAAGAATTTCCCCTACAAAATATAAGACTAATCAGCATTAACGATTGCCGTGCGAACTCGGCCGGAAATATTTGTAGAAATGTACAATGCTTCTCTTCAAGAAGGCGTCTTTCCAGAGTCCTGGAAGTGACAACGATTAGTACTGTTGCCAACGGGAAACGCACCACCTACTGAACCTTCTTCTTAACGCTCCCTTTGTATGCTCAACACGATGGGAAAATCCTCGAACGAGTAATACTTAATAGCATTGTGTCTACCAGGTGCCGTGGCGCAAGTGGTTAGTGTGTCAGACCACTGCGCGTGAGGTTCCAAGTTCGAACACCGAAAAGTTTTTTCACTGTCCCACCTCTCGCGAACGTCTGACAAACATCCGAGCGTATTGTTGTCACGAAAAAGCTTCTCAAATACGCCCTTCGGATACGACACTAGGTCCCATCCATTCATTGGAAACATATAACGCACACAACACAAGTGATTGCGAGAAGCTAGTCCCTGGCACTTAAAGAGCTGTTCTGCCAAATATTTTTTTTTTTTTTAGTCTACCGTAGAATCAGCGGGTGGTCTAGCGGAAAACCAGCACGCAGTAACAATTAGAGCCTAAGCCTCTATAAAAGGAAAACTTTGGGGAAGAAGTACCAAAAATGGATATGCAAATTGCGTTCAATTTGGTGAATTGGCAGCGCATTATGCACGTGTTACTGTATTTATTAAAAATTATCTCGAGTTGTTTCACCGACAGGGTCCTCTTCTATGATTCCGACGACGGAATCAAGAACTACCAAATAACTGGCGGTGTGTCGTTAAGATGGGCCTTAGCTTCTTTGCTATGAAACGTGACATATGACGATATCTTACGTCTACTAATCCCGCGGGAAGCATCAATTACTCCAGCCATCGGTGCCTATACAAGGTTTCTACCTCCCTACGCACACAAAAAAAAAAAAAAAGCGAGTGGATACTAGTGATAGAAGCTATAAGCCACTCCAGGAGTGGCGTCAAGAAATGGTTATCACATCTTACAGACTGTATCAATTTCGACTTACTTACTTACTTAAGTGGAGCTATATATCAGGGTGAACCTGGACCTCAACAAACAAGCTTCTCCATTTAGCAAGGTCTTTAGCTAATTGCCGCCAGTTGCGCAGTCCAAGTTGGTTGAGGTCCCCTTGAACTTGTGCGTTATCGTTTTCGAAGAAGCGCTCTGCTGCGTCTTCTCCCTGGGTAGATTCGAAGACTATAAAGGCAGGAGCGTTGGTGTCCATTCGCTATACATGCCCTAGCCATCTCAAATGTCCAATACGCAGTACTGTTTTGGACCGAATATCTCATGAAGAATTTTCTCTCGAAGCGACTAAGGATATCTTCATCCGCTTTCAATAAAGTCCATGTTTCAGCGCCGTTAAGCATGACTGGTTATGATCAGGGTCTCATATAGAGTTTCCTCAGTTGTTCGAGATAGGACTTTGCTGTTGAATTGCTTTATTAGCCAAAAAAAAAACAGTTATTGGCAAGAGCTGTTCTTCGCTTGATTTCCGGTCTGATATCATTGTTGAGTTAATAGTAGAGCCAATGTAGACAAAGTCCCTCACTATCTCGAAATTATAGCTGCCCACTTCGTTGGTGTTGATCGTTCCTTCTTGCTGACAGCATGCACTTCATTAAGCCCTCGTTTACTCCTAAATCCATCTTTCAATTTCGAGAAAAGCAATTAGCAATCACTCATGGTGGAACGCCAACTGTGAGCGACCATCATGACGCATTAACAACTTCGATCGGCCAATTAGGCCGAGGGAGTATCAACAACTCATGTCATGACGAAGTACTAATCAGGAGTGACTACACGAGTCCAGATCTAAGCAAAATTTAGGAAGACGGGTCCATAATGTAAAATTTGTTCCTGTTAGTGCAGATTTCGTTTGGACACTGTTTGGAGCTTTCACATACTTTGGTGCAATATAAATTGTCCATCGATTAGAAATGTAATCATGATAGTAGCGATCAAGACTCTCAATCTATTAAACGCGATCTGATCGTGATTGCCTATATATTTTGATCGCGATCAATTACGAGTGTAATCCTGAAACAGAATTCTAGAATATTCCACTTGAGAACTTCCCTTTTACTCGTTAATTGTATACCATCCAAGATCACAACCATTAATGTTTCCTTTTTCCTCCCACAGGCACAATACTTCGAGTCAGCACCGGCAATTCTCTTCGCTGGATGCGCCCTCATATCGGGCTTCATGTCTCTCCTATTCCCCGAAACAACCGACGTCGTTCTGCCCACAACGATGCACGAAGCCGGAGAGATCGGTCAAAAGAAAAAAAAGTTGGAACCTGAAACAGGAAACTCATAATACATAGCAACGTTTTTTTTTTTTTTCATCTCATTATAATTCACATAATTTTTTTTCGTTCCGTAGCATTTTGGAAGATCGTTTAAAACAAGGCAGTACCTATCCTTAGATATAATCATAATTTAAAAAAGTGTTAATATTACAGTGGTAATAAAAAAAAAAGTACGTCCCTAAAAAAGTACAAAAACAACACTCTTATCCTTACTTCGCTGGTACTATCCTAATAGTTCTATTTTTCAGTATGAGGTTTTCATCTTCCTTAACATCTAGATCGACTTCGTTATTTGTTTCTAAATTCCGGTCCTTGTGGCCGTTCTCTAGTAATACTACGTTGAGAGGTTGCATTTCTATGGGAGCTAGTTTTGTTTCGACAATAGGTGGGACAAGGCGTTCTCTGAAAGAGTAAAGGAAAATTTAGTAAAAACAAACAGACTAATAGGCGAATGGAAAACTTACTTGAATAAGAGTAACCAAATCATCGACACCAACATCATGATTGTTGTCATTCCGAAAGTCCAATATGTACCAAGTCTGGTGTAAATTGAGCCAACAAACACCGGTCCTAGGACCCGTGACAGACATCCCGAGCCCGTCATCATTCCCATCCAAACACCTTGTGGCCGTGGCCCGAGAATTTTCGAAAAAATCGTTTGGATTAGTGTAACTGCGATAGGGTATCCGATCGAAGTGAATCCATAGCCAATGAGGAATTGAGTTAGCGTTAGGGCGGGGGTGACGGCACACCATTGCTGGGTTTTCGGACATCCTAAATAAAGCTCACTTTCGGGATCATCGTATAGTGGGTTGTTGGTTCCATTTACTCCCAATGGAATGGTTACGTTAAAGACTTCTGCGACTTTTGGTGGACCATCACCCCATGGGATGTAGAGCACACGACCAAGGACCATCAATGAGAATCCACCCCAGATGAGGACATATTCCTCTTTGAACTTCTTGCAGAGCGGTTTGATGCAAACAAACGTAACGCAAGCTATTACGGCTCCAACGGACATCAAGAGGCCCATGTAGTAGAGGGCTTCACCTTTTGTCCATGCGAACTGATCCATTGTTAGGGATGTACCCAAGCTGAAGAGGGAAAATGTTTGACTAAGATTTAACAAGGGACTTAGCATACTTACGTCTCCAGTAGAACAAAATTAAAGACCAAGACGAAAAAGGCTACAATTAGTGTCCATGAGGATACATAGTCTGGCTTCATGGCCTTCCAGGTTTCTTTCTCCGAACTCTTTCCCTGCATTATCATTATTTCTCTTGCTGCTACTTTCCGTTCCTAGAAGGGGGAATGGGATGAGTGACAAGTTTCTATTGGCATCAACCTTGCTTACTTGAAAGATGTGTGGCATAAACATGACAATATTGGCAATGCCCATCACAACGTTTATCCATCCGGCGGCTGTGTACATATTTAAAATGATTCCACCCCAAAGAAGTCGATAGCCATCGCTTCCCAGTGGCGTCACTGCCGCCTGTAATGCTGGACCTACGATAAAGCCCAGGACTTGGGCTAGCGAGATCATGGATACTGCTCCCGTGCGTTCACTAAGCCTTGTCGCAGCTGATAAGTACGAACGACAAACCGCAATATTTGCTGAAATGGTAACACTTTAGTATGATAGCTTCAAGATTCACAAAGTCACCCACTAACCTGAACTAACTCCAATAAGGAATCTCGATCCCAACATCCAGTACTTAACATTACTCGGTACTAATTCTAGTGATGAGTACATCGCACTGGCCACAGAAAACAACGTCAGCGAGCATAAGAGAGGAACTCTCATTGATCCTGATTTATTCTGCCAATAGCCGAAAATTGGACTGAAAATCATTTGAGCAAACGGATTGGCGGCGACCACAAGACCCATGAATTCTTTTCCTGCCGTTGGATCTAGCTAAGGACAACAAGTTGAGATTAGTTACTTGTATTCGAAGAGAATTTAATGCGACTCACCTTATCTAGAAAAGGCCACACTCCAGTGAGGATTATACTGAAGGCGAGGGACATGAGAAACATGGTAAAGTAGATTATCCGCACTGACAGCCATCGACTGTGGTATTCTTCTAGGGTTTCCAGCCCATCGTCAACATCTTCAGGTAGCTTCGATGGCTTGAAGCGTTCATGAATCTTACGGAAGCACTCCATTATGTGATGAGTTGGAGTATTGAACTTAACGTCTAAGGTGCGTATAAACTTATCGCTAGATGTGTGTGTGTGTGTTGTATTTTTTCGATCACTAATTTCAGTCTGAGAATTTCCAGTTTATTGCAAAGAGGTGGGTTTCTATCACGTCATTCTTAAAAAAAAAAAAATAAAAAAATATATAAATAAAATTATTGGGAAATATTTTCATAAAAATTTATGTATTTATTATCATTTAACGAATCTTTACGATTTTAACGCCATTAATGCTCATATCTTACGTCAAAAGGAATTAAGATCGCTAGCGGTATCGACATATTAAAGACGGATACATTTGGGTTAGGGGTTTGAAACTCGGGTGACATTAGATGTCAGTGGTGAGAGACTTTGGCTAAATATATCTAAACTTAAATCCAACAAAGCTGATGGAGCTGACGGCCATGCCGCTGAACTTTTCAAGCGGGGGAAGATTAGTTGGTAAAGAGCATTCAACAGCTCATATGTAATATTTGGTCAGACGAAAGTATGCCCCATGAATCGAACCTCAGCATCGTTTGCCCGATTCTGAAGAAAGAACACGCTGTTGCTTATAATAGCATGTATAGAGACGAGTTATACAAAGGTGTGTCTAGTCTTGGCATCCCTGCCAAACTCGTCCGTCTGTGTAGGATAATAATGGGGAACTCTCGCTGCTTCATCAAAGTCGGTAAGAACATCACCGAACCGCTCGATGTCGGGAAAGGTCTTACATATGGCGACTGTACAAAACTCGCAAGCCAAGTCTGTGCAATCACGCGCTTACGCCTATTACATTGATAATAGTCGGAGAAACTCAGCTGGCTTGTATTGAGACAAAGGCAGCAAAGATGGGCCTTGCGGTCAATGAAAGCAAAACCAGATGTATGCTGTCTACAAGAAAGGACACCCAACACCGGCGTCTTGGATAGAATTTCACAATAGACAAATAATTTGAGGACTTTTGAGACAAAGCACTTTGTCTGCGTAGGCTCTATGGTGAGCTCCGAAAATGACACCAGTGGGGATATCAAACGAAGAATTATTCTTACCAATCGCTGTTTTTATGGGCTAAGAAGGCAATTGAGGAACAAAGCCCTATTTCGAACTACAAACTTAATTTATTTATTTTTATTTATTTTAGCTTAATACAAGCACTAACTTAAGGGTAGCTTAAAACTAACAAATGGACACTTAACCTAACTTAATTTTTTTTTTTTTTTCACTAGAACTTAAACACTAACAGTTTATGGGTCAGGAGGAGGAATTAATAGAACGAAGGGCATTTCTTAGGGAGAATGGCTCTGCGGAGCATTCTGGACATTGGTTCGTTATATCCATAGTTTGTGCGGTGAGGAATGGGACGAAAGAGGGGTGAGGACCTGAGGTTTCGTGGGTTGGTGTTAAAAGAGATCATATGCAGTAGCGCGGGGTAATCAATGTTGCCAGCTCATAGCTGATGAATAAACAAGATGTCAGCAACTTCGCGGCGTTTGTAGAGAGACTGTAAATTTATAAGTTTTAAACGGTCCGTGTATGGGGGTAGATTGTAGCTATCAGCCCAAGAAAGACCACGTAGGCGAACCCCACAGGCGGATCAGTAGAAATGCAGTGAAGTGGGAGGGTTATGATCCCTTATTTTCGGATCAAAACCTCGCTGATAAAAGGAAGAAGAAGAAGAAGAAAGAAGCCCAAGAAAGACCACGTACGGCAAAGCGGATGAACCTTCGCTGAACAGCTTCGATTCGCTAGATATGGATTTCATAGTAGGGTGACCATACCTGGCAAGCATACTCAAGGAGGGGTCTGACGAAAGTGATGTATAAGGATTTTGTAACGTAAGGGTATAAGAATTCCTTAGACCATCGCTTGACGAAACCGAGCGCAGAGTTAGTTGAGTTCTCTATCACAGATAACTCCCAAATCGCGCAGTGAAGAGACGGAGGAAATAGGCTCACTACAAATGGAGTACACTCTAGCGGATGGTCGGAAACGCTTACGAGAGAATGTGATAGATTGACACTTGCTGACGTTAAGCTCTAAGAAATTACTATGGCACCAGAAAATTGGTTCAGATCCTCTTGCAGTGAGTGAGAGTCGGCAGGGGATGATATTGGCCTGAAGGTTTCATATCATCATCGTATATAGAAAGGTTGGAATCATTGATGATAACAATCAGCATCATTAATTGTCAGGATGAAGATCATTGGACCAAGATGGCTGCCTTGAGGGACTCCCGAAGTGGCTATAATGGGATCAGAAATTGAGGATCTAAAGAGGACTTTATACTGGCGATTTTCCAAGTAAGATTCAATCCATGAGATGAACCCCGGTTGAAAACCAAGAGCTTTAAGTTCGAGAAGAATGATAGCATGCGAAATTTTGTCGAAGGCTTTGCTGAAGTCGGTGGCAACTACGTCGACTTCATTACCATCTTCCAAAATGCACAGAGTGCTAGACACAAACTCGGTAATGTTGGTGGTTGTTGATCTGCCCTTAAAGAATCCATGCTGGTTCGGTGAAAGGATTTTTTTTTTTTTTTTGTCGGGATAGGAAACGCTCAACTGGAGCACTCAGACGCAACTGGTCCATTGTACTATCAGAGAGCAAACCCTGATTTACCCATTTTATTGGAATTTCCTTGTCTTTCGAAGAAAGCCAAGCAAGCACTTCAGTGATGAGGAGCTTACAGTACCAGCACTCACCACATCCGCACCGAGGATCTGCCACCTGATACGAGCAAAGGCCGGACACTCACAGAGATAATGTTCCGCGGTGTCGTCGCTCTCTCCACAAGCGTCGCAGATTGTAGTGTCACGTAAGCCAAACACGTTAAGGTGCTTGGCAAAAGCAAACTGGCCTGTCAAGACGCCAATAAGTTGTCTACAGTCTTTTCTGCTGAGAGACAGCAAGAATGCCGCTGATTTCTTACAGACGTCCGGGAGCATGCGTTTAGTCAACCTGCATCCCTGAGAGTCATGCCATACACAATTGTGCTCGTGAGAGACGCAATCGTCAATGGAAGCCCTAACCGAGGACGCAGGGAGACCCAACGCGGGTTCGGGACCTGAAAAACCCTCCTCTCAGCCTTGTCTAGCAATCTTATCGGAGATCTCGTTCCCCAAGATCCCAGTGTGACCTGGGAGCCAGATAAGAGACAGAGAATTCAGCCTTGCGACCGAGTTCAAAGAGTTTTTGGTTTCACAAACTATTTTGGAAGTGGTTAAAGGGTTAAGCAAGGCCTTAAGCGCAGCCTGACTGTCACTACAGACACAAATGCTACGTCCCTTCCACCTGTTCTTCACAACATAGTTCATGGCCATTAGGATTGCATAAGTTTCCGCTTGGAAAACAGACGCATATTTGCCTAACGAAAAGTGAAGTCTAATGTTGTCGACTTTCACGAAGACACCAGCACCAGACCCTTGACTGGTTTTAGAACCATCCGTGAAAATACAACTACATTCCATTCCCGGCTCAGACTCTGACCGAAGCCAGTCCTGGACACAAGGAAAGTCGACTCTGAATTTGCGCATCAGCTGGAGTTCTGGTGTTATTGCATCAGACGGCATATCCATAATACAGGAGCCGTAAGATAAGTGTCGCGCAAGTTCATCAAAGTTCCAGTGTGGAGTATACCAAAAACCGCCCCGCCTAAGACGATGGATGGCTTTGATAGTGCAACCCATGATATAAGTATCAAGGGGAGGTAAGTTCAGCAAAGCGTCTAGAGCAGAGCCAGGCGTACTCGGGAAAGCTCCCGTGCAGCCGAGATAGGATAGTCTTGCAGTGGAAAAACATTGTGCCATAAACAATGCTTTCAAATAGCTTAGGTATGCAGGACAGTTTAGCGATGGACCGGTAGTTAGATATTTCACTTTTACAACCTTTTTTGTGGGTGGGGATTATGTATGCATTTTTCCAAATTTCGGGAAAAACTCCCTGCGAAATAGATAAACGGAAAAGAGTAGTGAGGGGTTGGACTAAGTGATTGACGTATTTTTTGAGAACTATAGCGGGAAGGCCATCAGGACCGGGGGAGTATTCGTGCTTTAGTTTCTTAATCTTTTCTAATAAGGACGTCGAAGTTATATCAATTGTGCCTAAGGAGGTTTGGGGACAGTGTTCTAGGTAGCGGAAGTAGTTATAATCAGGTTAAGTAACGTGATCCGTAAACGATTGGCTGAAGAAATTAGCGAAAAGATTTGCAAATGTTTTAGGGTCTGCCGAAGATTTATTAGCAAATTTTAAAGTGGATGGATAGCTATCAGATTTACGTTTGGCATTAATGAAGTGGTAGAAACGTTTGGGGTCACTGATTAGCGTGGATTGCATTCTGTCAAGATATTCGTGTATAGATATTCACAGAGAGTTCAGAGAATTGGGAGTGGACATGTTGGTAATAAGAAAAAACAGAGTCAGATCGAGATTTGAGGAATGCTTTCCATAATTTGTTTCTATTGTTATGGAGCGAGCGCAGCTCTTTATTATAGTTTGGTAGCGTAATTAAAATTAGGAAATAAACCCAATCGGAATGACCAGTTATTATTGGAGGGTTTAGAGTTGTTGGAAGAGTTGGAGGGCGGATGATTAGAAGTACGCTTAGAGCTAGTATTAGAGTTGTAGGAAGGGTTGGAAGGTGGGGCATTAAAAGTGTGATGCTTAGATCTAGGGTTTATTGTATTATTAGGCTTAGATCGAGGTTTATTAATAAAGTTAGGTTTAACCTGTTGTTGTCCTTGAAATCCATTTGACCATAAACATTTCAAGCAGCCGGAAAGCATCGCCAGGGGAGGACCAAAAAAGCCATAGGTACTTCGTTGGAATCTTGGATTTGAAACAGCTAGGATTTCTGGAACTGGACGGGGAGATCTTCTGGCAATCATCTATGGTGATAGCAAATTTCTGACGACAAATTTTACGCACCCAGGAAGCATCAGCCAGTCTCTGTATACACACTCTGTATAATACACTAATCATCCCAGTCATCAATTGCATGGCGCAGAGGCATGTACTTTGTCAAAAACGGATGAGGATGCATTTGGTTACTTCGAGAGAAAAGTTCTTTCGTCCTGTTTGCAAAGACGGCGAGTGGAGAAGAACAAATAATGCCAAACTATACGACCTATACAATCGACTTAGACAAATGAGTCCACATACATCGACATCTAGAGCGGTTGGAGCCCAACGTTCCAGCCCGGAAAATCTTCGAATCCACCTCAGGTGGATGGGGCATCGACCACATCACCACACCCTGCTACCCACTTTTAGATACATTGGTTGAGGAGCACCTCTTCATTCATGAAATCGTTTTAGCTACTCAAAACAGTTGTCAAAGTGACGTAATTCTCGCATATTCGAAACATAGATAGGCATGCATTCATTTTGATGGAATTTCGACTCTGGGGGCGTTTTTTGTATGAAAAATGTTAGAAAGCGAAAAAATGGTTTAAAATAAAAATTCGACACTCGTACATATTCATATTATAATATAATGATGGGGAAAACAAGATCTGCTAGTACTGTAGCAAACCGTATGTAGTCGCGTATTCCATGAAACCCGAAGTAAAGTTTCGTTACTGACATGCCATTGTAACTTTGCATGATTCTGTCTATGCGTGGTTTAGATTGTGAATGTAAATAATTGATATACGTTACATACGATACCATACCAATAGCCGTAAAACGTTACTCATACGCATTGTACTGCAGTAATTGAAGCGACGAAAGTAACGAGTAACGATATCTTTGTAACCGGTAGTCAGATCAAAAGTAACTTTTACAGCTCCAACTAATGTGACTTTTATCCTTTTTTCCACTGCAAGATTCCTGCTCAAGCCTATTGAAAATAACATCTGTCTTTCAAGAGTCTGAAAGTACCATATTTATACAAAAGTATTTACCACAAAACTAAGTATCTAGCTACCGTGTTTACTTAAATTCAATATCCTTGTAAGCAGATTTGCTTAAATCGCTCTGAAAGTATTCAGTATCCACTCAAGTTACTGCTCAATTATGATGCGGTTTCAAATATTGTATGAAGATAGAAACACAACACACCCACTAACCACATTAAGTACAGATTATTATTCGCTTCCGATAATTGATATCAATTGCCGTCACTAATTATGCAAAGCGACCAAGTCACATGCTGTACTGTTTTCCAATATTACTCAACTATCGTTGCACACATTATTACGAAATATTACTGCCTTTAAACAGCACAAATTCTAGCACACTGCACCCCTTAGCATCTGTGAACAGAGAACCACCCGCAACCACCCTGCCAACCACTTGTAATGCCACAGAAACATGCATTACCAAACCGGATTCATTTCAAAACACCACTTGACGCACACCAGTCACAAAAAAAAAATCACCTTTTCCAGCAGGTTGTTCAATTTTATTTGTTAATCTCAAAAACCGATTTATCATTTGATAGCGAATCACTCAATCTAGATTCGGTATAATCAGCGCCAATGTTTAAGCCACTACTGCTGCCACTAAGCAATGGCAAAGTGTCACAGTGTCGCGTGTATTTAATACCGAACTGATATGGATTGCTCCCATTCATTATAGACGAACGAAACAAAACGCCGAGAGATATAATAGTAAACCATAGACGACGATAAAACGGACTGGGAGAAGAAGGGTTTTCCAGATTAGCCCGGGAAAATGGGTATTTCTTTTGATTTTCCAGGGAAGTTTGTAAAAAAGATTTCTTTGTATCTGTCGACAACGGAAGTGTTTCCATTTCACTTGTCTAGAGTGCACTGGCCAGGCCACCCATGTCGTCGAAGTATCCACAAGTTGTGGCTGTGGCAGCAAGCATCTGACAAAAGCGGGAATAGATGACGGCATACGCATGCGAATGGCATTGTTTTCTATGTATGCAGCTGTGGGGGTGCATAGACCTGTGTCTAGCAATGGGATTACACAATTAAGTGGGTGGTAATGGGTGGTGGTGCTTCTGGAAGACACACTTTCGTTAGAGATGGTAAGAGATGCACATTGAAAGAAAGGAAAAAAAAAATCGATTGGTCTCTGGCCCGGTATAATCACTGCTGAGGGTTCAGTCCATAGAAATTCGTGACATTCAAATGACAATGAGGGGGATAAGTATCTATTGTGCGACGAAGGTCTTTTTACGAGTAATCGCCGGAAAGTGTTGCGAAATGAAAATGCGACACCAAATGGGTTAGAATCACTCGGAAAGAGGTCGCTCACTTCAAGTAAGGCTTGTAAGTCGTCAAAAAATCGACTGCGAGGAGTCCTTTGGCAAAGCATATGCCAAACGGATGCTGTTTCTTCTTCCTTCTAGATGCTATGCATAATGGTGCAGAATACCAGACGTCGACAGGATAGCCTTTAATCGATGACTGGTCATACAGTCCTAGGGGCCCAGATTTGTCGATTTGCTCCTTTTATGGCTTCATTATCTACCTTTCAATATACACTGCTGAAAGAGTCGCATATAAAAATAAAGGCATGAGAAGTATTTAGTTTCAACCCGTTTCTTGCAAGTTCATCGAGTCTTTCATCGACCATGCGTCTGCCGAAACGAGAGGTTAGTGTAAATGTTTTCTGTAGATTTCATCATCATTTTAAGCCAAGCCTTCAATCCTTGATGGGGATTTGTTAAAATCAAGAATGGGAATGACTTTGTGTTTCTTAGTATCAACCTTACTCACACATTCTTTCTGAGAAGTTGATGATCTTCGGTCACGAATGAGTTCTTTCTTTACTGCAGAGCGGCTTCTATCTAACTAGAACTTAATTGTGGTGACATAGGAAAATCCCGGACATTAAAAGCTGTTTCCATAATGAGATTAGTGACTACTCGATTGGCAGAACATGTACAAGTCGCTTTCAATTATAGCCATTTGACACCCCTCGGTATTTTTTTTTTTACTGTGGAATACCCACAGTGAGTTCATTAGACATAGAACGAAAAAAAAGTTACCTTAATCTCTCTTCTTTCGTTATGAAGATACTGAGAAGATCTTCTTGGCTTCTACCTAACCTAGATGGTTGGCTTGTGAGGAAGTCACTTCTAACTAAGACCAACAAGGTTCCATTGTGCTCACTTTATTTTTATCCTGGGAAAGAAAGAAAGACTGCTGAATTTACACCCATCTAGATAGGAATATGAAACTCAAAAGGTCTGTCAGTTCGGAAAAAGGAAACCGCGGGTTTAGAACCACCGAGATTGGAATATGCATCTCAGGAGGTCTTTCAACTCAATGTGACGTAAGTCCTCCAACTTAGTGAAGAAGTAGCTACCGCGAGTCCTCATTCTTCTGTCTGTGAGAGCAGGGCATCCGTATAGCAGGTGTCGGACAAATTAAATTTCTTCCTCATCCCTGCAGCTCCTGCGAAAATGGTTGTTAGCTCTGCGTGAATCCTAATGGCACAGTGCCCGTGATTATGCCAGAGATGATGGCGTACTGCTACGACTAAACCCAACCAGAGAACTTGTCTTAAATCATAGGACGGTCACAGCGTTGTAGCAGAGACGCACGTATCCAAATGGATCCATCGTTTGTTGACTTTGCTAGTGGCTTCATTTCCGACGAGTTTATTTTTACAGCTAATACTTGTAGGAACCTTTACGCGGGAGAGAGTCTGCGAGATGTTCATCTACTCTTTCATTACCCGCTATTCCCATATGCCTGTAGTACCTCACTAAGTTGTCGATTACAGATCTTAACAAGTTTAGGTCTAATTACTGTGGATTCCAGAGTCTTAACGTCTGCTTGGCTGTTGATGTGCACAGTAATTTATTTATCTACGATGTTACCCTTGGTGGTAATCTTCGCAGCCTGGTGTGTACTGCTGTGCTTTGCAGTACACACCAGCTCCCCTACCGTCATCTATTTAGAAACCGTCAGTGTAGAAGGTCATTCCTCATTCCTAATTCCTAATTCCTAGTAACTTGTTTGCTCTTCCAGCCATTTCTGTCAGGAATTCTGATATTGAATCTCTTGTCAAATGTTCGCATCGGAGTCATGTAGTCGGTTTGTTTTTTTTTTTTTTTAGATGAAAAAAGGAAACCCAAATCCCAGAGCACTAAGACTTCTCCCGTCCATTGTACTTCCAGGCAGGAACCTTTCTTTAGTGCAGTGGTTGGAAAAACTTCGATGTAAATCGTTTTTCCTTGGGTGGCCCATGAATGATGTTCCCGCTGGGGCTTGAACCTGCACACATCGGTGTAGTCGGTTTCTAACTGCCTACTTGTGATCTGGATAGAATGGAGGCTTGGTGTGGTGCAGATGACCAGAGTTCTGTTTTCCTCGGTAAAAGTGCCGATTTGGTCGTCGTATTTCTGCAGAATAAATCCAGTGGAATGAGACTTAGCATGGTCTTCATTGCCACTATGGGTGTTGTACGTAACCATCCCATGATCGCAATGCAGGCTGACCTGAGGCTTGATGGCTGATATTGCTCCTTCAGCGCCTTCCACCGTACTATTTTCTTGGCTTAGAATTGGAAACTTAAAATTGCAGTAATAATGGAGGGAAAGGTATCTAAAGCTTAATAAGAAAAGATTTTGTTGTTCAGACAAAATACTTGGTTTGAGCATGTACTAAATATTGCATCAAAAAGGTTGATGTTAGCACTTTTTGCTCAAAGCTATAACAAGGCTACGTAAACTGCAGCTTCTAATTGTATTCTATTAGACACTTCGTGACTACATGCCTTGTTTAGCTGCAGCATCATTATAAACGTCAAATCAATCACGAGTAGGATCACATATTGTGTAACATAGCACTCGCGCTAAAACATAGTGTTTGTTGGAAGCATACAATTAATTTTCCATTCCATAAAACCGACCTAACTAAACTCTCACTACAAAGAATCATTTACGGGTGCTTATACTAATACCACAATCAGGCAAATAGTTTTAATTTTAATTGCATTTTAACAGTTTCCAGATAACATATTTCTTATCATTTAGAGTCTGAATTTTATTGTTTTCTATTTCAAACTGGCAATCGTTTGATTAGATAAGCAATATGCAGTGAAATCAACCCCCTATGCATGATATGGCAATTTATTTCCTTAAAATTAAATCAGTCCAGGTAAATGGTCGTTACCACCTATTGTGCCAACCCTGTTATGTATTTTGTAATTAAAAGGTAATCAGTAGAATGGAGCGTGTAGACGGAGATCACGTAGAAGAATCTCAACTTTGTAATCACATTTCCCCTTGCCTGGTGTTAGTTGAAATAGTTTGGCAATTACTTAATCACTCGTCTGAGGTTGACAGACAGTGTGTATGGGAAGAAACGCTATAACACTTAGTTATTGTGTTGCAAGTACAAAAGAAAAGCATGAGATCATCGTTGTTATAAGCTCGTAGCTCGTAGACGGTTATGATTTTGACAAAAAGTGGTCTACTTTATTTCAAAATAGGTAGGCCATAGGTTCAAAGAGATTCTGAAAGTTTTACATTGAACGACAGCAATAGCAAAAGACTACCCATCGTAGCCAGTAAAGTTCAGCAACGATTACGTAGTCACATTGAGAGAGATAATTTCGAAAAAAACGGTGTTCAAGTTTGGATTATAGAGTGACGATCTCAAAAAAGCCTGTCTTAGTTTTGATGTTCTGCTTCGGTTTTGTTCAGCTTCTGTTAGAGATAGTGTCTTACCTTGATTAGCAGCTTTACGCTTCACTATCCAACCAACTTCAAGCTAAACGGTCAAATAAAAATCTTTTCAAGAGAAGGGCCAACTCGAAATCTTGTCTTTTTTTTTTAGGTGTGACATCCTATACCGGGGAGCATAAATAATCCAAGGAAATCCGAGAGAAGAACACTATATATCCAATGTTTCATCCTTCCTAGCAACTTAACCTAATTTTGTGATTACTCCTTCTACATAGAAAAGCTGATATTGCACGCATAGGGCTACAGATTGTCTTAGTGGTGGGAGGACAGAACTAGTTTGCTTCAAGCAGTCGGGTACAAAAGAGGTTGTTTCATTGTACCTACTTATGGAAGTGTAGACAAAGATAAAAGACAAAGTTTCAATCATGCATAAGCAGCTGGTGATGAATTGGTAGAGAGCATACACCAACTCATCTCTAAGATTTCGTCAGATGAGTGTATGCCTGATGAATGGAATCTCAGCATCGTTTCCCCGATCCACAAGGAAAGAGATCCATTTAACTGAGCCAATTATAGAGGCATCAGTCTCGTTAACATTGCATACAAGATCTTTTCTGCAATATTGTGTGAACCCCTGAAACATTTTATCAGCAGCCTGTTTGACCCCTATCAGTGCGGTTTCAAGCCAGAAAAGTCCACTATCGATCAAATCTTCACCCTTCGGCCGATCCTGAAGAAATCCAAGAAATCCAAATCGATACTCGGCATCTCTTTATAGATTTCAAGACTCCTCAATATTAAAGCATCTATAGAGGAGATATGCATATAGAACCATGTCTAGTTTTGACATCCCTGCCAAACTTGTCCATCTATACATGGTGACGATGCAGAATACTCGCTGCTCCATCAAGGTCGGTAATGAGCTCACCGAGACCTTTGATGTCAAAAAAGATTTTAGACAAGGTAACGCTATGATGATTCACATGACTTTACAAGCCAACACCAGAGGCACAATCTATCAAAAGTCTATACAACTGCTAGCATATGCTGTCAATATTGAAAGAATTCAGCGGACTATCAGCGGTTGGTTTGCAAGCATTGAAGCAGAAGCTGCCAAAATGGGTTTAGCGGTAAAGGAGGGTAAAACCAAGCAAATGCTGTCAACAAGAAGGGACATTTAATATCGGCGAATTAACCTCAACCAACTTGGAGTGCGCAACCAGAGGCAATTAGCTAAAAACCGAGCTGGGTTGTGGTGTTTTCTCCGAAAAGCGTAATCTGAGCATTTCGTTCCGCCTCCCAGATCATTCTAGCATTTTTCAGCCGGAAAACATGGCGATTGAGGAAGCCCTGTCCTGGCTCAAGTATAATAAACTATCTGTCAGGGATATTAGCATTTTCACTGACAGCTAATCGGCAATCAAGTCCCTGGAATCGTGCTCCTTTTCGTCAAAAGGCCGCCTTAAACTGCCGTTTATCTCTTATGGAGATGACAGAGCAGTTCAACATTCACCAATGCTGGGAATGTAAAGACGCTCCTCGACTCGGGAAGAGAAGGTCCTTACAATGCCAGATTCCTCCAACTGGAAAAGGAATTCATGCGATATAAACTGGACATTTTGGGGGTAAGTGAAGTAAGATGGTTAAAAGCGGACGAGTACCAGTCTCCAACGCGTAACACTGTACTACTCTATTCTGGAAGACCATCCGGAAGTCCGCGAGAATATGGAGTCGGACTACTGCTAACAACAACAGCACGCAAGGGCCTGATTTCCTGGCAGCCTCATGGTGATAGGATTTTGACGGCCAGATTCCGGACTAGAGTACGACGCGTCACCATCATACAGTGTTACGCCCCAACGAATAGTTCGTCTAAGGACGAAAAGGAGAGCTTCTACAATCTCTTAAGAGCCGTCTTCAACACAACACCAAATGGAGACATTGTCATAGTGATGGGGGATTTGAATGCCAAGGTAGGCAGCGACAACGAAGGGCTCAAGCATGTAATCGGGAAGCATGGACTAGGCAACCGCTATGACAACGGCGAAAGGTTTGTGGATTTCTGCAATGCCAACCGCCTTGTGATAGGTGGCACCAGGTTTGAGCACAAGACCTGCCACAAAGTCAGCTGGATTTCCAACGACAGGCAAGCCTCCAACCAAATTGACCATTTTGCTATCAGCCGCCGCTTTAGAAGCAGTCTCCTGGACGTCCGAAACAGACGAGGGGCAGATGTGGGGATAGTACGTGATCACCATCTTATGATAGCTACTCTCCAACTACGCACTGCTGCAGTTCGAAGATCCCACGACAACACAAGAATGCCCAGGTTCAACATCGATAGACTTAGTGATCCCTCAGTGCGCCAACAATTAAGGGAGCACTTTTCGCAAGGTGTGGAAGCAATCAGCAGCTCAATGCCCGAAACCATCCAAGACCATTGGTGTGCTGTGAAAAATGTTTTTACATCTGGTGCTGAAGGAATTGTCGGTCGATCGCAGGGAAGACATAGGGCGTGGCTTTCCGAGGATACCTGGAGAAGGATTGACGAACGAAAACAGCTAAAAGCTCGCGTTGCAGCTACCCCAGCAGCAGGGAGAAGCGAGCTAGAGTCCCTATATCGCATGAAGATGAGAGAAGTTCAGCGTAGCGTACGACGTGACAAGCGCAACTACATCAACGCGCTGGCTACAGAAGCAGAAGAAGCTGCACGGAGGTGCGACAGCAGGACTGTCTACAGAATCACGAAAGAGCTGACAGGTGGTCGCAGCTCCAGCCAATACCCAGTGAAAAGCCTAGACGGCTCCTTGCTCATTTCGGATGAGGACCAGCTCAAGAGATGGAAAGAGCATTTTGCTACGGGTTTGAACCGTGTATTCGCTAGCGATATGCTCCCAAATCAGACTGAGATGTCCGAGGTGAGAAGTTCCCGATTACGCACCACGACTCCCAGTAAAGATGAGATCATTACCGCGATCAAGGCACTCAAAACCAACAAGGCGGTAGGACTTGACGGTATTCCAGCAGAGCTCTTACGAGCAGCGCCAACAACATCGGCTGAGCTTCTGCTTCCACTTATAGATAGAGCTTGGGAAGCTGAGAGCTTTCCTAACGAGTGGAAAAAGGGAATGATCGTCAAGCTTCCTAAGAAAGGAAATTTCATGGAGTGCGGAAACTGGAGGGGTATCTGCGTGCTGCCTGCTGTAGCTAAGATAATAGCTAAAATCATCCTTGAGCGAATCAAACAACATCTCGAAGACACACTCGATGCCGAACAAGCAGGTTTCCGCTCTGGATCCTCCTGTGCCGACCACATCAACACCCTGCGGATTATCATCGAACAGTGTGTTGAATATCGATCGCCACTGCACCTGCTGTTCATCGATTTTGAGAAGGCGTTCGATAGTGTCAACAGGGAGTTTATTTGGCGTGCCTTACGCAGGAGAGGCATTCCCGATAAACTAATTGCTATTATCAAAGCTACATATGAAGGCTCCAAATGTCACGTTCTGCACAGGGGGAGGTTGTCTGAGGAATTTGAGATCCAAAGTGGGGTAAGACAAGGCTGTATCCTTATAAATATGCATTGCTGGACAACCGGTAGAGAGAGTAGAGGATTTCCAGTATCTTGGGTGTATTGTCTCGACCGATGGTGGAACCGAACTGGATAAAACCAACAGGATCTCCAAAGCAAAGTCCGCGTTCGGGATGTTGTCCAAAATATGGCGAAGCAATGCAATCAGTTTGAGCACCAAAATAAGACTGTTCCGCTCCAACGTTGAATCCGTGCTGCTATATGGTTGCAGCACGTGGAGAGTGACCACTACTATCACCAGAAAGCTGCAAACGATCGTTAATAGGTGTCTGCGCAATATCTTAAGGATTTTCTGGCCCAATCGTATCTCTAACGAACACCTTTACGAGAGAACGGGTCAGGAACCAATAGGCACAACTATCCAACGGCGGAAGTGGCAGTGGATTGGTCACACGTTCCGAAAGGGTGACAGCTCCATAGCGAACCATGCTATGCAATGGAACCCTCTAACTCAGGATGGCAGAAGACCTGGCGGTCCGCGGAAAACATGGCGCAGAACAGTCGAGAAGGAGGTACGGCAGTTAGGGAAAAGTTGGGGAGAACTCAGACACATTGCCAGAAACCGTACACGATGGCGCGTAGGCGTAGTAGAGGCCCTAGGACCCACAAGGGGATACAGGACATAAGTAAGTAAAGTAAGTAATGCTGGGTGCCGGACCACAGTGACATTCCAGGAAACTGCAGGGCAGACGAGCTCGCCAGATAGCGTACTACTCTAAGGATTCTACTTGATAGGCAAGCCCTTGGTATGCTCCTTCTACTAAAGCTGTACGCTATTAGCAAGACCATCCTCAGATGGGAAAACGGCTCAATGTGTCACATTTCGTGGGCGCCGTGGCGTAAGTGGTTAGTGTGTCGGATCACTACGCATGAGGTTCCAAGTTCGAATCCCAGAAAATACCAAAAAGTTTTTTCACGGTCCCACCTCTCGAGAGCGTCTGTTTTGTTGTCACGAAAAAGCTTCTCAAATCGCCGTTCGGATTCGGCATTAAACTATAGGTCCCTTCCATTCGTGTGAAAAATATAACGCACACAACATGAGTGGTTGCGAGAAGCTAGGCCCTGGCACTTTAAAGAGCTGTTGCGCCAAATATGTATATGTATTGTATATGTATATGTATTTTTGTTTCACATTTCGAAACAGATCTGGCCTAAGCTGCACGAGAAAACGTAGTGCCGAGTTGGTCAAGCTAAAGTGATCATAGATCAGCTGCGTTTTCGGTGTTCCAACTAGACACTGTCTTATAGGCCAACATGTCGAAAGACTTGACCTCTTCTCCAACGAAGCTGTAGGGACGTGGAGGAGGAGGAACCATCTTTCCAGCCCTGTCGAATAAAAGAATGCTCCATCTGGGGTCCCCCTTCCTTGAAGACCTCGGCGATCTCGCTTTATCAAAAGCTCCGGTTGTTTTTGCTAGACCCTGAGTGGCCTAATGGTTGATCAATGGTATCACAAAGCACCTTCACTGGTCTAAGTGCGAACAACCAACATAACCTAACCTAACATAACCTTGGGAGTTGGAAATCTTTTCGAGAAAGAACTGAGCCCAGTATGTAACATTGCCTATATAACAGTTTGCATTACCTTTCCCTTATGTCCTCGCTATATAGCCGTTAAGTATTTCATCGCACGGAGGGGTCCGGCCTTATGTTGTTTGTTTACATTTTGCTGCTCTAAATTTTGTTGACACTCTTGGCGTCACTGTTTTTTTATATAAGGGGATACAAAAGATTGCTTTCCATTTATCCTCTGACGGTAGTCATCTGATTAGCATATACTGTATCCAATGATTTACAAATCCATATCTTATGCCGACATTTTGTAGTGTTTTGTAGAAACGAAACCTGTTCAAATCTTTTCGAAAATTCTAGCTTCCCGACAATGCTTATCACACCCAATTCGAGGTGACCTATTACTAGACTCCACTCAATCATCCTCACCTGGCATTGACCACTACAGATTGAATTAACTGCTACACATTAATCATTATAAAATTAGACATTATCAGTCATCTGTCAATCAATAGATCTGCTATAAATATTTGGCATTCAATTGGAATACCTATAAACTAGGGAAATCCAACTACGCCACTCAGAGGAAAGCCCCCCTCTTTCTAATGACGCGACAGTGTAATACCAACTCATCCCTAGCACGTGCTCCACCAATTGATTCGCTTTTGTGCTTTTTCTTCGAATATTTTACAAAATCATTTATTCTCATTCGATGTGAACATCTTTGCGAGAGACTCACAAATTAAATAAACAATTTATGCAATCAAAACAACAATGGAGATCAAAGTGTCCCCCGGCAGTCTTGATTAGTCAACTTGTCCACTTTAATTGATTCCATTTGACTTTCGGAACCAGTGAACTCTAACACCCGGTGGAACATAAAAATGTTAAGAGAAAGAAGAATTAATACATTCTCACACAACTACCTGTCTCAGATTGTTTTTTATGATAGTAACAAAAAAAATTAGAACAAATATTTAAGACTACGACTGTCATTAGTTTCCAATGCGGCATTAGACGGTGCCTTACGTCAGAGCCACAAGCTGACTAATTACTTGCTCATGTCTTGCGGCGTGCCGGTTCTCATAAATATTCTACTTTTTTTTGATAAAAATTTATTATCAGCAAGAGAGTGGACTTTATCTGAATGTCTCCTAAGCCTGGAAGAAATGTAAATGACTACGGGATGAACGTGTCCCGTGGGTTGTAATCAGCCGATAGTCAAACTAGGTGATAAGATTGAGTGAGATATGCTTTGGTATTTATTTGTTCACTTCAGTCAAGGTCACCTCGCAGTGAACTGATAACAAAGGGGACAATATAAGAATTTACAATCTTCCACAGGTGGATGGGTGATAAGATTTCGTTTGCTTCCAAAAATAATTTCACAAAAGAACACAATTTACCTAAAGTTTGGATTCCACTCAGAGCAGGTGCTTGTATTTCATTTCATACTGAATAGCACTCACCTGATAATCTACTTTAGTCTTGCATACATTTTCGAAACAAAGAAAAGAATTGTGTAACTAAAGAGTTCAACGAGGTGCACGCATTTTGATAAGAAACGTCAGAGTCATCCAAACGAGGAGTGCTATGAATAAGAAGGTTATTGGGTCTTCTAAAATGGAATGAAGTAAACGTTTACGATTCCGGCTAATAGTGTTTCTGACGAGAAATTATCGTTCTCAATTCCTAAAGAGACAGATTTTAAGATATTAGATATTTCCGATGCTTTAGTAGCTATTATTGAAGCTAACTTCGTATCGCGATTCAGAGGTCCAATAAAAAAAATTGTCGTAAGGCGTATAAGTACATTTGGAATGGTCAGAGTGATCATGCAAAAGACGCTGTAGTATGCATATAACTTTGCCTTATCGACCTCACCTCCGAGCTCATTTTAGAGATCTCCTTAGAAGACAATAAGCGTCAAGTTTTGGCCTCGATTTTGGCGACACAGGTGACACTAGATTGGGAAGTTGAGACTGTCCAAATAACCAACAATACGCAAACTTCAGGGATTGGAAACTAGACAATCAGGTCTAGTAGTAATGCTTGATAACAGGCTGAACTTCAAAATACACGTCGAGTATTGAAGCAAAAAGGTGTCACAGATGCAGGCAGCGCTTTCCCATATGCTGTCAAACATACCATCGGTGGGCCTGAATACGCCCGGAGGATCCTGCTATCCAGAGTGGAAAGCTCAATCCTTCTATAACATATGCAGCTCCTGTCTGGAAACACCGAAGAAAAGCAAACAAACAAGGGTTTCTGAGAAAATCAAGTGGTACAATCTGGTCAAAGAAAAAGGCGAGGCTTTTGTTTTCGTAATGAAAAATTACCTCTCTCACACCATCAACGGAGCTGAGGATGAAGAGTGCAGAGCACAATATATGTGGGATTCCCTACAGCGAATTTGCTTAAAGAAGGCCAAATCACTGCTAGGAGCTTCAAAAGGTCACCATCAACACGCCAAAGAAACATGGTGGTGGAGTGATGAAGCTAAGAAGGTGATAAATGAGAAGAAAGCGGCTTTCAAAGCTTGGTCAAAGTACCCCTCTAATAATAGTGACGAAAGAGCTCGCCTCGAAATGGAATACAGATGCTCCAAGAAAAAAAGCGAAGAAGAAGTGCGCCCAGCTTCAAGCAGAGAGTATGGACGGCCTGTATCGGGAGCTGTTGAAAATATCTTCCCCGGTTGCTGATGCAAACCAGGCTATCCAGGAGCTGCGAAGACACAATATGAACAAGAGCGCCACTATCTTCAAAATAGCCGCCCAAAGAAGGAGTAATACTCAGGAGATTCGTTCGCCAAAGTTCATTAGCAATGGTCATGGCCAGCTTCTTGTGGATGACGACAAAATTCTGCAGAGGTGGCGGCAGTATTGTGAAGAACTTTGAAATGAACAGTTTCCTCAGCTATACTTTCCAAGAGCCACCCCTAACTGTGAAGAAATACCCGACATTACAGTCGAAGAAGTTAGTGAGGCGGTCAAATACTCCAAAAAAACGAAAAGCTGTTGGGCCAGACGAGATGCCCTGTGAGTTCTGGAAAAAGATGGGAGACATCGGGTTCAGATGGCTCAGAATTCTCATCTCCAAATTCGTGAGAGGTGATCCAATTCCGAATCAATGGAGGGAAAGTTACCTTCTCCCTGTATACAAAGGGAAGGGTGATACGCGAAACTGTGATAGCTACCGTTCGATCAAGCTGATGTCACACACCATGAAGATCGTTGAGCGGGTATTAGGTGGCCGACTGCGAAAAGTAATACGGATATCTGATGATCAGTGCGGGTTTGTCTCGGGTAAATCAACCACAGATGCAATCCAAAGTATAAGGATCATAATGGAAAAACATCGTGATTTAAGGGATTTGCATATTGTATTGGTTGACTTTTAAAAGGCATTCGACAAACAACCATATGATCTGATATGGGTGGCGCTAAGACATCGAGGGGTTCCAGAAACATATGTACAGATGATCATGGACATGTACGAAAGAGTAAGATGCGCCGCTGGAGTAACCGAAGAGTTCCCAATCAAAGTCGGGGTACACCAAGGAAGCGTTCTATGTCCTTTGCTCTTTATAACAGTCCTTGATTATCTGCTTGAAGGTAAAGTGATGGACCCCAAGGTACATCAGTTATTCTTTGCTAACGATGGAGCCATCATAAGTGAGGATTCTACATCCCTGCAACGAGCACTTGATGTGTGGGTGGACGTTTTGGAGGGAAATGGGTATCGCATTAGTTCAAAAAAGACAGAGTACTTGTGCTGCCTGTTCTCTGATCCACTCAGGCCTATTCCAGACATTTATTTGAATGGAACAGTGCTTCCCAAATGTGAAAAGTTCAAATATCTGTCTTCAAATATCATCGCGTAAGCGTAGGGTGGATGAAGTGGCGAGAAAATTCCGCTATCTTCTGTGACAGAAAAATGTCCCCTAAGTTGAAAGGAAGGCTCTACACCGCAGTTGTGCATCCAGCGCTCACATACGGTTCACAATGTTGGACGATGTACAAAAAGTATGAGTAAATTAACGGCAGCTGAGATGAAGATGCTTCGCATGATAGCAGGAGTGACAAAGCTTGATCGAATAAGAAGTTCGAAGATCCGTGGAAGCTTTCACATCAAGGAAACCATCGTACAAAAAATAGAGCGCGACCGGCTCAGCTGGTATTGCCACATTCAAAGAAGAGATCATTTGAACCCTGTTAAAAAGGCAATCTCAATGCACGTTCCAAAGACATCGCGATGTAGGAAAGGCAGGCCTATAAACGCCTGGATCAGACAAATGTGACGACATCGGCATTTCATTGGAATCAGTAACCGAGTGATCCAAAATCGGCGGGCCTGCCGATGTTTTCTGAGGTCAAATAGGCGAACCCCACAGGCGGATCAGTAGAAATGCGGTGAAGTGGGAGGGTTGTGATCCCTTATTTTCGGATCATAACCTCGCTGATAAAAGGAAGAAGAAGAAGATGCAGCTCCTGTCTGGGCGGGGGAACTCACAACGAAAGAAACAAGAAGGAAGCTCTCGTTTGCGTACAGGTTCTGCGCAATCAGAACTATAAGCGGTTTCCGAATTTCGAACGGAGCAGCCTGTGATATAGCCAGTATGAACCCCTCGACATTCCCGTCAACGAGATGCAGAGTTAACCTTAAGCGAAACGCGAACCAGCAAGAAGACAGCGTTACCATGAGGGTAAAACGAGAAGAAACGGCAACATCTGTAGCACTGTGGCAAACCAGATGGGATAACACGGCAAAAGGCAGCTGATCTCCAGCATTGAGGTCTGGGCATGAACAGGAAAGGACCGCAACTACCACCATACGTAGTTTCTGTCCGGGTACGGAGGCTATCGAAAATATCTCCACAAACTTGGGCACGATAGCACGCCCTTTTGTGCCCAGATGAAGAGGAAGACATAGAGCACTCAGTGTTCCACTACAGGCCCTTCGCAGAGGGAAGAACTTGAACTAGAATGAACTTGCCATGCTTACAGCTTCTAATAGGTCACATGACAAAGTCTGGGGACGATTGCCTGGAGACCTGTTCCTTCACAGCGAGGGCACAGAACGCGCTGAGAAGAGTCGAAAGACTAGCTTTTGTAAGGATTATTTGAATACCTTGTTGCTTTCGAAGAGGATGTTGGGTAGCAGAACGATACTTAGTTAACTTGCATTTGGGGTAACAAGTGCCACATTTCACTACCCTTCACTTTTGATGGGGAGTGTCTTTAAATCGGCAAGCCTGGACATTTCTTAAATATTTTTAAATTTGTACAATTTTCAATTAGAATATTGTAACATTTCTTGAAAGGACACCAATGGGACTGGAAAATGTGTCCTTTGAAGATTGATCAGCGAAGGGAGAAGTCAGAAATCGGAGAAACTCCTTTATTCCAATGGAGGAGAATGTTGCAAATTAGAATTCTTTTGACTAAGCAGGAGAAAACCGTTTAACATGGTGTCATCATGTGCCATGTTTCATGCTTAGGCATATGTCGGACATCTGTTAGACAATGCCCAAGCAGCTACCATATTTGAATGGCTGGGCAGTTCATGTCTGAACATTTCATTCAAGATGGGGCCGTATACTCGTAACAGGCAACTACGGCTCAAGGCATGCAAACATGGAAACATAATGCAGTCTCCATGAGACATTTTGAGGACATGTCATATGCCCAAGCATTGATCATGGCTCATGGAGACTGCGTAAGGTGGAAAGATATGGCAGACGAACTAGCACGAAAGGGATTGGAACAAGGCCTGTCAATGGTCAAAACCAAAGTTCGGGAGAACTCAGACACATTGCCAGAAACCGTACACGATGGCGCGTAGGCGTAATAGAGGTCCTAGGACCCACAAGGGGATAAAGGACATAAGTAAGTGATGGTTCAAAACTCAATCCTTCCTCCCCTAGAATTTGTTAAATCTTGTAGCATAGCACTTGACTTCAAACGACTAGCATACGAAAGATGGAGAGCACTTCCATCATGCCACGTCTCCAAAAACATCTGGACACAACACGACATTCAGGGTTATCGTGAATATACATTTTCCATCGGAATATTTCCCCTGAACAAAAATTAGGTAGTTATCTTCAAAAAAGAGGAAACAATCCCGCGGAAAAGAAATAGGTATCATGAATGACAATTCAGGAGAATTTTTAACGCAATCGCGGTATTTAATTTTTTCCTGATTAATTTTTTCCCTATTTTTGAAGATACCTAATTTTTGTTCGGGGGAAAAATTCCGAGGGAAAATTTATTCACGATAACCCTGAATATGAAAAGCAAGCTCATCCTCACTCAAAGTAGACAAAACTTGGCGCTGCCACAACCTATTGGCGGCCCCCCGAATAAGAATGCGGCTAAGTACAGATTAACTTTGCAGAGGCTGCGGCAACACAGACGCAGAAGAGGATACAGATCACTTCCTATGCAAATGCCTTATTTGGTCATGGATTTGATGTCCGTATAAGAGAAGCGTCTGTTAGATGAGGTTTTACTGTACCAAGTCGTTACTTACAAAATGGCGCATGAATCGTTGAAGTTCACTGATTCGCACCCACTTCCTTCCGACCGAATTGGAATTCAAATCGCGGTAAACTTAATTACGTGTGGCATTGAAAACAGTGCTAATTAACTTTATTTCAACCTGCATTCAGTTTAGTTAAATTATTTACAAATTTTAACAACATTGCGGATCATAACAAAGGCATGCTGCTCAGGTGTTTGTGTACCGTCGCGCTTCATGAACTTAATTACTCGCTTTGTGGACAAACACCGCACCGCACAAATATATATATTTTACGAACAAATACAAGCAACATTTTTTTTTATGATTTGTTTGAAACGCTCAATGTTTCTTCACACGCGGAAGAGAATTCCTCTGCACTAATCCATAATACCGAGCTTCCCCTTTTACTGTATCTACATACATACATAATGTATGTATATCAATGCTGTAAACTTGCTCGGCTAGCCATTTTCCTTTACCACTTTCGTAGTTCTTTGATGGGTTCCAGGTTCTTATCTTTTCATTTCTATTTTTTGACCTCCTCCTACGTCGGCGTTTCTATTTTTACCAACGACAACAAAGTATTTTTTTTTTGTTCTTTTTCTTTATCTGCTTTTCCTAATTTCTCGCTTCATCTTGCTTCTTGGTTTACAGCTTTTACAACGCACTGTATACACACATTCAAACTCAGCACGATCGCGGTCACTCACTCACTCATCTGGCGACAAGAACAACAAAAAAGAAAAAAAAAAAAAACAGATAAACGATCCTCGTCAACAAAACACCAACAAAGGAAAACAATACAAAGGAAAAAAGAAATTTGTCACCAAATATAGATATTCACTATTCTCACCTTTTTGAGGTACTATTCCCCATTTCACAAAAGTATAGCAGAATCGAAACTCGCTAGATCCGAACTGATAACGATCGAAATGTTGTCCGCGAATTTGTTTATCGATCGTTTCGCACTTTTCCGTCTCGGTGAAGTCGCAATTTGTTGTTGTACTTCAATACGATCTAGAGGGACTAGCAAGTGCCACGCTATGAGTTGCGTTTCACTAGATCGCACGCGAATAACTGTGTTGGGGCGGTTTGTTGTGGATGGATCGCGTCGAGTGGGGCTGAGAGAGCCAGAGTCCGAGAGTCGTCATGCGCTACAGAAATAGCCAACAATTGCTCTCAGTGGGGAATTAGCAACAACAACGACAACGGCGGCGACAAAAACGCACAAACCGGCACGGAGAGCGTTCGCTAGAGACAAATACTTTTAGTTGTTCAAATGAATTTCTTGTTTGCCGTGCACAACACATACGGCGATAACGAGTACTTAAGAGATACTGAGCTAGGTGATTGGAAAACGCGAGGAGGCCACTCGATCTAGCCACAGAGAGTGTACAAAGAAATCCAACCGATGGGGCTTATCTGAAGTATTCTATTGCTGCATAGGTCTTTTGAAGAAGTTTTTTTGTGTTCTATACTTGTTTTCATTGCACCTTGGTCAGAAAGTGGTTCCAGTTCTAGTTGGATAATAACAACAGTTGGTACGTCATATCCGGGAATTTCCTCTTCATCCACATATGGGAACATTTAATTTGAAGCTGATACAAAAACCGGGAGTTATGTTTATCGAAAAAAATGTATTTTCGATATTCGAAACTCCAAAGAAAATCAGTACACTTATGTTAAAGTGCTCTGGTTAGATGCCGAACAAATAAAAAATATAAACGCAGACGCATTGACTATATACTATAATATACATATATGGATTGCTAGTGGAATGTCAGTTCCATACAATCTCTGCTCAACAAATGACGAGAACATAACTAGCCCTCTTGGTTCGAAACGGAAAAATGTGGAAACAAAATGCCAACCATCTTGAATTTCTCCATAGAATGGTAGAGACACCTCGTGTATAAATAATCGTTACATGTGCATTTGATTGCCCCATAAATTGCACAATATTCGTATACTTATTTTGAATCAATTCTGTGGGTAATATGTGAAGGAAAACACTGTCCTTGCACACCCAACTGCATTCAACGAAATTTCAAACAAGTGTGAGTTTCCATTTTTATCCGCTCCGAACCAAGCGAGCTAACGCTCATGTTGGAACAAACGCGAAGTGAGCTACTAGCAGTCCATATAGTATGTCAATGCGCAGATGGATGTAGTGCAGATATACGAGTAGAATTTACATTCTGCAAGGCTTTTTTTTTTTTAAAGGGAACCCAAATCTTAAGCACTCAGGCCGGTAATTATCAAGCGCTCTTAAATTGATTTTAAGTTTATGTAGCTCTTAGTTTTAAATTTTTGCTGCGTATTCACCAAGCACTAATAGGTTTTTGTCCGTGCTAATTCGAATATGCGAAAAATTAACTTTCGGATTTTCAAACGCGTTCTAAAATGAGTCTCCGAACTCTCTTTCGAACTGGGAGAAATGCCAATGAAAAAGAAAACATTGTATTTTCCTGATTTTAGTCAGAATTAATCAAGGCACAGTTTATTTTTTATTTGGTTGGCAGTTCTTTGGACGGAAATACTGGAGGCATTAAATTCGTCGGCATTTCTTCTTTTGCATTACGCCAATGCAGCCTGTCCTTTGTTTGGTCTGAGTAAGTTCACAGCTGATTTCGAAAATTTTCGAAATTCCTAAGTTATGAGCGCTCTTAACTTAAGAGTGGTTGGGACCATTCATAATTCTTATGAGCGCTAATAAATCTGCACTAATTTTTGTTGGTGAATAGGTTTATGAAGCTCTTAGTTTAAGATTGGTCGGTGAATACCGGCCTATAATATATGTGGACTGCTAGTGGAATGTCAGTTCCATACAATCTCTGCTCAAAAAATGACAAGAACATAACTAGCTCTCTTGATTAGAAGCGGAAAAATGTGGAAACAAAATACCAACCATCTTGAATTTCTCCATAGAATGGTAGAGACACCTTGTGTATAAAAATCGTTATATATGCATTTGATTGCCCCATAAATTGCACAATATTCGTATAATTATTATGAATCAATTTTGTGTGTAATATGTGAAGGAAAACACTGTGTTTGCACACCCAACGCGAAGCTAGCTACTAGCAGTCCATATAGTATGTCAATGCGCAGATGTATGTAGTGCAGATATACGAGTAGAGTTTACATTCTGCAAGGCTTTTTTTCAAGGGAACCCAAATCTTAAGCACTCAGTCTCTCTGGTTTATTGCACTACCAAACAGGAACTTTTTTTGTTGCAGAGGTTGGTTTCCATTTTATGCTCCGGTAGCTAATGATTGCTGTCGCCCACTGTGGCTTGAAATATCTACAAGGCTTAAAACAGATCTCTATGTCAATTACTACATAGTGTTGTATAAATGTGACGAAAGAAATACATAGCTTATTTACTTAAATATCTAAGTTCAGTTGTTGTAAGAAGTTCAAAGAAGAAGAAGAAGAAGAAGAAGAAGAAGAAGAAGAAGAAGAAGAAGAAGAAGAAGATAAATTCTGGTGTAAACACAGGTCAATCAAATACTTTACAGAAATCGCAACCTCCACCTTTGGCGAAAAATATAACGTAACCAGCACGAGTGGTTGCGAAAAGCTAGGCCTAGGCACTTAATGAGCTGTTGCGCCAAATTTATATTATAAAGATTCTTCTATTTTATCACTAAAGAGAATTCAAGAATAACGTTATTCTTTTTTATATATGTTCAGGAATGGTTTATATAAATCCCGATCCAGTGCATCTCTCATACTTTTGGCATTATTAAATAGTTTTCCGCAATTATTTCTTAGAGGGCTTAGACCTGTAGTCCGCCAATGCGGCTTGGTCCCCACAGGTGGACCAGTAGATATGCAACAAAGTGGAAGAGCTACGATCTCTTGCTTTCAGATCGCTGAAACGGGAAGAAGATGCATTCGCTTTTACTAGAAAATTGCCTATGAAAGTACTTTGCCAAATGAATTTGACAGTTTACCAGTCCAGTTTTCAAACTTCAACTTAATGGATTCGCTCTTTTGTACGAAAATTTGACAGCAAAACAGCTGTGAATGGCTATGACCCACACAATTGCCTTTTTAACCGCAAGGTAAGTACAATTAGAATTAATATAATTCTAAAATTAAAGAACAAAAAAAAAACAAATATTTGGCGCAACAGCTCTTTAAAGTGCCAGGGCCTAGCTTTTCACAACCAATCATGTTGTGTGCGTTATATTTTTCACACGAATGGAATGGACCTACAGTTTAATGCCGAATCCGAATGGCGATTTGAGAAGCTTTTTCGTGACAACAATACTCTCGGATGTTTGTCAGACGCTCGTGAGAGGTGGGACCGTGAAAAAACTTTTCGGTGTTTTCTGAGATTCAAACTTGGAACCTCATGCGTAGTGATCCGACACACTAACCACTTACGCCACGGCGCCCACAAAATTAAAGTACACAAGTAAAAAATATTCACGAAATAACACAACAGCTCAAATGACAGGCACATCGATTTGAGAGTTGCTCCCGAGCACATACGCCTATTATTGGCTACTTGTGCAATTGACAGTACTGAAGGAAACTTAACGTAGAATTATGACATTAGCTTCCGATTGCTTCCGACTATTTCAGTCTTTAGCGTTCACTCGGAGTGATCCCATAGTTTTTATTCAAACCGCCCATTAATAGGCGTTTTTCTTTTTTCGAACATGCTCTGAACGTGCTCTGAACCGAGCGTGCTCAGAGCGCTCTGATTTATTTATCAAACACACTTGAGGAGTCTGATGTCATTTGATTAGCAATTATAAGGCGTTTTTCTTCATTCGTTCAGAGCAGAGCTCTAAACAGAGCTCGAGCTCATCGAGCGTGCTCTGAAGTGCTTGGAACCCATCGGGCTCAGAGCGCTCTGATTTGTTTATGAAACACACTTGAGCACTCCGATGTCATTTGATAAGCAATTATGGGTTGGGCTGTCAAAATATGAATAGAATATCTATTGATTGTTATTTTTTAGGTTATATTTACTTTCTGCACCAGAACAACAAATTTCGTCCGCCATTTCAATTGTTTTGCAATTTCTTTTCTTTGTCCTCTCCTGTCAAATATGAAAAATGGCTGTGCTTAGGATTTTGTTCTGAACGCTCGGTCAAATTATTCAGAGCTCATAGAGTGCGCTCTGAGCATGCTCTGAACGAAAAAAGAAAAACAAATTCAGAGCTCTGATGTGTCTGAGCTAAAAAAGAAACACAACTTTTTTTTGACAACTCAGGCTCTGCTCTGAACTAAAAAAGAAAGGCGCCTAATATAACGACTTTTCCCTTATTCGGTTATATTTTGAATTCCTCACTAACAATCCTGATAACAGCAAATCAATCAGCGCCATCTATTGCTGAGCTATCGGACAAAAGAAGTCCCTGCAATACAGCAACCGTTCTTTTTCATTCCAAATAGACTTTTGCAAATGCAAAACGAAAACGTTAAGGAAAAAGATCAGAAAACAATGCTTTTCAGTGAAACACGGAAATTGTATGAAATTATTGCAGAAAAATTCAAATTTCAACGATAAAACATCGCAACCCTTGACACAATCCACTTCCTCCATTCAAGTTCTGCAAATGACCACCAGGCGCATTGGCGCCTCAACTGACGTTTGCCAAATGACAACTCGAGTTTATAAACAAAAATCGCAAAACTTTGCAATTCGCAGTCAGTAGGCGGCCGGTAAATTCGTATTTTACGCAAACTACTTGATTATTCGCGTGTTTTAGTGAACTAAAGTGTTGTTGCACGTTTCCGTGAGTGTTTACTGACTTTTCGTCGATCAAATCGCGCGCGACAATGGAAAACAAGCCCCCAACCGCCGCCGGTGCAACCGAGATCGAGTACGTAACACTGATAAGCGATGATTCTGATAACGGCGCGGAGGACGACGTCTTGAAACGTCGTGGTATGAAGGGCAGGGACGAGGAGGACTCCAATGACATCTCGAATGCTGACGAGCGGCGCACTAGCCGCAGAAGGAAACCGAAGGTAAGAGTTCACTGGTTTACTTGCTCGCCTGCTCCAGGTCACGAGAGATTTGCACTTTCAGGTCGAATACTACGTGAACAAGAGTGCCACGGACAGTGCCGACAACAAGTCATCTACAGAGCGCCGCACTGAAGGCCTCCACAAGCCGAAGAAGTCAGATTTCTCGAGGAGCCCACATCCGAAGGAGATAACCGATGTTCGTGAGGCCACTGCAGCAGCAGCGGAGGCTTACAAAGAGATCCTCACCGGCCTGGAGGGAGCTGCCTTTCAATCACGCATTCCATTCGACAAAATGACATCAGCCGAGGCTGCCTGCTTCACTGACATCACCAAGACAGGCCTTGTCGCTCAGAGAGTGTTCCTAAACATTCGCAACAGACTCCTCCAGATGTGGATCGACAACCCGAAGCAACAGTTGATACTCGAGAATGCCATCAAGGACATGGAACCGCCGTTTGACAGTGACCCGAACTTGGTGCGTCGCATCCATGCATTCCTGGAGCGTCATGGTTTCATAAATTTCGGGATTTTCAAGCGACTGCAGCCGATTCCGGGCAAGAAGGTGGCCAAGGTGATTGTGATTGGTGCGGGAATCTCTGGGTTGGCTGCTGCCCAGCAACTGCAGCAGTTCGGGATGGATGTGATTGTGCTGGAGGCACGCGACAGAGTTGGAGGACGCATTGCCACGTTCAGGAAGAACAACTACATCGCTGATCTGGGGGCGATGGTTGTGACGGGAATTTGGGGAAATCCGATGACGATTCTGAGCAAGCAGACTGGAATGGAGATGGTGCCGATCAGGCAGGCTTGTCCACTGTATGGAGCTGGAGGAAAGCCGGTGCCGAAGCATAAGGACGATATGGTGAGTAGGAAGCGAGTTTTTTTTCTTTTTTTTTTTAATTTGATAAGTTTTCTGATGTGGAACCTATGTGGAATGTAACAGATTCTTGATTTTCTAATAAGAACTACAACATAGTGTTGGTTGGTTGACCAGGTTGTATGATGGAGTAGTCGGTTGAAGAAGATGGATAGGCTAGACCCAGCCTATCGAGTTTAGGCAAAGAATGAGAGCTTCAATCCTTTTCTCAGATATTTCTCCCAGGTCGTCGAAGAAGAGTTTACCTAGGGTTCGCTGTTTGGTTCCCCCTAGGAACGGGCATCTGCAAAGAAAGTGAAAAAGACATTCTATCTCATTAGCTTCTCTGCAGCTACGGGAGAAGGTATAATGGGGGATACCGAGCTTGGCTGCAATGTCTCCTATCGTCCGAGGCTTGTACTGATGGCTACTATTCTGACAATATCTGGTCTTGATCTGCTAAGTAGCTCATTTGATTTAGGTTTGTTTTAGCTGGGTCATGTCTTCCTTGATACAAAGCAGCTAGAAACCGATTTCCACTTGTGGTTAGCTAGCTTTAAGAAGTAAGTAAGTAGACTCCCAGCGGAATATTGTCTCTTTCTGCCAGAGAGTTGCTAAGGGCTGACTCTTGTCTGGCTAGATCGTCCGCTCGCTTGTTTTCCTCGAAGTTACCGTGTCCAGGGACCCAGATGAAGGTGATTTTTGATTGAGCGTCTAATTTATTTAGCTCTTCCTCGCATTGATCTACCAGTTTTGAAGATGTGATCGCTGAATCAATGGCTTTGATAGCAGTGGACACCAACGGACATTTGCTGTACTCTATATCAGAAGAAGTTCACTGGAAACTAGATTATACATCCATAGTAAAGGCTCCGCAGTCCATTTTCGATACGTCCGTGCAGTGGCAACATGCTATATGGCGGGTGTGTTCGCAAGTAGAAGAGCCCCTGGGAAACTATCGAAAACTGCATATTTTCTTTCAAGATGCTTGCGGAACATGTGCTTCATGTCAAGAAGCATTCTGAAATTGTTTTTGACTCGCTTCAGTGCTCAGCCATTTGTTGAATAGTTTGGTCTGACTACGTCCTTTTGCATTTTTCAAATAAAACTTTGACTCCTCACACCATTAAATTCTGCCCCAAAAGATTTGGGATATTGTCCGTACATGTACAAATTTGTACTTGCATCTATAAGGGCAACAGTGATGATGACAGTCGAGATTCCCATCAACCCGATCAGAATGAAGTGAGGATAGCGATGACACAACTTAGATACAACAAAGCTACTGCATCCAACGGCCTTATCGCCAAATTTGTCAAGGCAGGCTGAGATGAAGGAGCATGCATCAGCTCATCTGTAAAATTTTCTCGGACGAAAGTATGCCCGATCAATGGAACCCCAGCATTGTTTGCCCGATCCTGAAGAAAAGAGACTCTCTGAACTGCGCCAACTACAGAGGTATAAGTCTTCTCAACATCGCATATAAGATCCTGTCTGTCGTATTATGTGAACGTCTACAACCGATCATCAGCAATTTGGCAGGTCTCTATCAGCGCGGTTTTAGGCCGGGAAAGTCCCAGCCCTATACAAGGACATCAACTTAGACAGAAGAGTTCACATACAGCGACTAAGATGGCTGGGTCATGTAGAGCGGATGGAGCCCAACGTTCCAGCCCGGAAAATCTTCGAATCCAATCCGGCGGTGGAGGAAGACTTCAACCAAATTGTCCTACGCAGCTGGCTCGTAACCAGGCTGGTTGGAGAGGTTTGTTGTTTGAGACCCAGGTCCACCGCAGACTGTAGCGCCACCTAAGTAAGTAAGTAAGTTTGCTAAATATTGGGCGGGGAAACTTCTTCTTTAAACAGTTCTTCAAAGCGAACTCTAACCTCAATAAAAATATTTGCTTTGACCTTAGCAAAAGGTGCTCACAAAAAGGCACCCAGGTAATTTTTCTTATTGCGGGGACACAAAATGTATACGTGGTGGGTGGGGGTGGCAATGGTGTGGTGATAACATCGTCAATTGCCACGCTAATGGTTCATGGTTCAAATCCTGAAGTCAGCAAGCATTTACTAATTTCTCATGAAATATATAAAGTCAGTCCGATCAATTGCGAAAGCATAACACTGACACTAGCTTGGTCATATGGCTGGAAAAATTGTTCGCTCTGTTGATGTTGATTTGCCTATGACCTCGGTCATCGGGAAAAGAATACTGTAAATCAGAAGCAAAGACAAAAAAAAATCTCCCCAGTTATCCGGACGCCACCCCCGGAGAATCTCTGAAGCATAGACAACTGAGCTTCAAGAACCACTACACAAAAAAAAATCTTTCTCTCTCTCTCTCTATCCTTTCCAACGCCCGCACTATGTGTAAAATATGTTAAAGGTATTCATAACCTTTGAATGCGCGCAAATAATAAAAAAAAAAATTCAGGAAAAATGTGCTACAAATTTTCTTGGAAAAATTCAGAATCTAAATCCTCCAATAGCCTGAGTTAGTGTGTGGTAGGTGAAAACAAACAGAAACCGTGTTACTGGATACTTACTTACTTAGATGGCGCTACAGTCCGGGGTAGACCTGGGCCTCAACCAACAAACCTCTCCAGCCAGCCTGGTTACGAGCCAGCTGCGTAGGCCAATTTGGTTGAAGTCTCCCTCCACCCCCGGATTGGATTCGAAAATTTTCCGGTCTGGAACGATGGTTACGAGCCAGCTGCCTCCAGTTGCGCACGCCAAGTTGGTTGAGGTCCCCCTCCACTTGTTTGCGCCACCTACCGCGAGGTCGTCCTCTACTGCGTCGTCCATCCGGGGTGGATTCGAAGACTTTCTTAGCGGGAATGTTGGGCTCCATCCGTTCTAAATGACCCAGCCATCTTAGTCGCTGTATGTGAACTCTTCTGGCTTAGTCAATGTCCTTATACATGCCGTATAGTTCGGCATTGTACCTTCTCCTCCACTTCTATGCAAACGGGACCAAAAGATCGCTCGAAGAACTTTTCTCTCGAAATAACCAAGGGCATCCTCATCCGATTTTGTCAAAGCCCATGCCTCTGCGCCATACAGCAGGACTGGGATGATTAGTGTCGCCTCTGCGCCATACAGCAGGACTGGAATGATTAGTGTCTTTTAAAGAGTTACCTTGGTAGTTCGAGATAGGGCTTTGTTACTCAATTGCCTTCTTAGCCCATAGAAACAACGATTGGCGAGAGTAATTCTTCCTGTGATCTCTCTGCTGATGTCATTTGCGGAGTTCACCATAGAGCCTAGGTAGAGAAAATCCTTTACTACCTCAAAATTGTACCTGTCTATTGTGGCGTTCTGTCCAAGACGGATATGTTGGGTGTCCTTTTTTGTAGACAGCATATATTTTGTTTTGCTTTCATTGACCGCTAGACCCATCTTTGCTGCCTCGATCTCAATACTCGTAAATGCCCCATTGACGGCCCGCTGAGTTCTTCCGATTATGTCAATGTCATCGGCGTAATCGAGTAGTTGTACAGACTTGCAAAAGATTGTACCTCCGATGTTTGCTTGTGAGTTTCGTACAATTCTCTCAAGAACTTTTCTCTCCTCACCCGGTTTTGTCAAAGCCCATGCCTCTGCGCCATATAGCATGACTGGGATGATTAGTGTCTTATAAAGAGTTACCTTAGTATTTCGAGATAGGGCTTTGCTACTCAATTGCCAGCGCTGATTATGTCAATGTCATCGGCATAAGCGAGTGGTTGTACAGACTTGTAAAAGATTGTACGCCCGGTGTTGGCTTGTGAGTTTCGCACAATTCTCTCAAGTACTACGTTAAAGAGATCGCATGATAGCGCGTCGCCTTGTCTAAGACCTTTCCTGACATCGAACGGTTCGGTGATGTTCTTACCGACTTTAATGGAGCAGCGAGAGTTCTCCATCGTCATCTTACATAGACGGCTTAGCAGGGATGTCAAGACTAGACATGGCTCTGTATAACTCGTCTCTATACACGCTATCATAGGCAACTTTGAAATCGATGAAGAGGTGGCGCGTATCGTTTTTATATTCATGGGTTTTTTCCAAGATCTGCCGTAATGTGAATATTTGGTCAATGGTGGACTTTCCCGACCTGAAACCGCACTGATAAGGACCTATCAGGTTGTTGACGATCGGTTTTAGGCGTTCACATAATACGGCAGACAGGATCTTATATGCGATGTTGAGGAGACTTATACCTTTGTAGTTGGCGCAGTTCAAAGTGTCTCCTTTCTTCATGATCGGGCAAACGATGCTGAAGTTCCATTCATCGGGCATACTTCCGTCCGACCAGGCTTTACAGATGAGCTGATGCATGCTCCTTACCAACTCATCTCCTCCTGCCTTGAAAAGTTCAGCGGCAAGGCCGTCGGCTCCAGCAGGTTTGTTGGATTTAATTTTAGATATCGCTATCCTCACTTCATTCTGATCAGGTTGACGGGAATCTTGACTGCCATCGTCACTAATGGCTCATTCTGCCTGACAGCGGAATATTGGTCATCATCGCCGTTTAACTGCAGAAGTGTTCCTTCCATATCCTTAGCGACATTTTTTACAACAACAAAATTCCTCACGTCATACGTGCACTGTGTTTTTGAAAGTACCTCAGATTGTATTCTTGTGACCTTTCCATACATCTAAGAGCCTCAGAACGGACTCCCACTAGATCACGAGTCCCTGAATCAGTTTTTTCTTCAAGATATTCAGTTAGCTCATCAATAATCCTACCTCTCGGCGCAACAGCAGCAGTTCTCTCTACTTTCCGAGGCGCATAAGCTCCTGCTCTAGTTCCGGGGTACCTCCCTTCCCAGAATGGGTAGTAGCAGCAAAATTGGCAGCAGCATCAGCAGGAACATAGGCAGCAATGACAACAGGAATGGCGGCGTCAGTGTGGGCGAAACCAACAGCAGTAGTGTGGGCAGCAGCGGTAGGGGCGGCTATGGCAGAAGTAGCAGTAGTAGCTGAAGTAGCAGCAGTGGCAGCAGTAGTAGCAATGGCAGCGGTGGCATTGGAAGATTCGGCGGTACGCGACAGCAGCACACATGGCACCGGCAAGTTGGGAAAACCTGGGTCCTCCTCGGTGCCATTTAAGTTGGTGTCATTAGGAGCTCGAGATTCTCCTTTTAGAGTCTCGTAAAGTGTCCGCAGCTGTGCTATTATGGTCGTATCTGGGAAACTAATTACCGGACAGAGCCTCGACCATTTCTTGGCGTGTTACGGTTACTATATATAGTTAATATTATTGTGCACCACGCAAAGTCGCGGGTATCTGCTAGTAAAGAATAAATCTTTCCACAAATCATATCATTAATTTGGACGATATCTTTTTTTTTTATCTTCTTCGATGGCTGAATTATTATGATTGCTTATCCTGTTTTCGTCGCAGAATGAAGAAGCAGATATACGAGAATCCAGGCATTAATACAGATGTTAAAAGCTATGCTTCTTGAATAGTTTTCAGTAAACATATCCTAACTGCAGCCAGACTGTTTGTTTAACAGTTCGAACCTACTCGGTTTTCGCAAATAAACTAAATCTTACTCTAAACTCACTGTTGTCACACTTTATTGTTTCAAACAAAGCTGCGAATTAGACTCTAGAATTCATGTCAGTTCGTCCGTGCTACCACTCCCATTTCTTTAAATGAATCCCTGTCTGTGGGCTAAAGTCTACATGTATTCGTATCCTCTCCAGGCCGACTCTCAAGTCGGATCGCAGACTATAAGAACCAAGGAAGCAGTTAAGTACTTAGGAGTAATGCTCGACAACAGGTTAAGGTTTAAAACACACGTGGAATACTCGAGTAAGAAGGCTTCATCACTGCAGGCAGCCCTTTCTCGAATACCATATTCCCAAACTTCGGTGGCCCTGGATATGCTAGACGGATTCTACTATCCAAAGTGGTTAGCTTGGTTTTCCTATACGCTGCACTGGTTTGGGAGGCGGCGTTAGCGACGGTAGAAACACGGAGAAAACTATCGTCAACATACAGGCTATGCGCGATAAGAACAATCAGCGGTTTCCGGAAGGAATGAATACTCCGAGGTTACTCCGATGCCTAAAACCAAATAGGGGAAGGGGGGAATCACTTTAACACAGTCCCTTGCTGGCAACAATCTATCCACTGAATGTGAGTTATCTTCAGCTGTAAACTCCTGCAACGGAAGAGATTACTAGATTTCATGATATGATCGACATGTCAGGCGTTCACCCCATTCTTGAAAAAAAAAAAAAAACAACCCATGACGAATGGAAACATCACGACTCATTTAATTCTCATGAAAACCAGCACAATGACCTTCCAACCCCGCAATCAATTTCCATGATTTTCGCAACTTTGCCAAATTCCCATGGCATCCATGATTTATTTCTCTATCATACCTCAAATTACCAAAACACCAATCGCCATCGCCATCGCCCACACAAAAGTAATTACAACGTTTCCGCCCTCAAAAACTCATCCGAAATCAAATATTTATTTTTGTTTATTTACAAAGCGAAGCTGGCCTCGCAGTGCAAGGTAATAAAACGTCGCGCTGCCACTTCTCAAACTGGACCGCTCCTCTTTTTCCGCTTTTCCACCCACACGAGACCGAACCGCGAAATTTAACGAACCTTTACATCTTGTTAACAGCCAAACATTCGTCAGCAATTAATAATGAATTTATTGATTGTTACGGGTATGCTGCGTCGGACGGTGGGGCTATCTAATTAGAAGCCAGACAAAGAAAGAACTCCTCCAAAGGTCTCTGGTGTGGTTTGATGATGATTTCCAGCCAGAAAGCCAAGCCAATTAATTACATCTCATGAGTAGTTTACCTACATCGATAGGTATAGGCTTAAGCTTTACTCACTCCACTGGATACGCAATGCAGCACGCACGCACATTCTACATCTCAATCGAGTTCGACTATCGAGAGAAGGGAATCATAAGACTGACAACCAAGATTTGGAATTCAGTTTTATTGGATTATGATAGGGCCTCTCAATCGGAATCAACGAATGTCGGAGAAGATCAATTAGGGAACGAACCCTTTTTTGAAAATTTTTATGACAGTCGGAGTTTTGGAATAATTCGTCTGTCAGATGTCGACATCGTCGGCGGTTACAGGAAGTGCCACCTTGTTATGATGCGATTTACATACACATACCCCTCGTCAGATGCACGCTTGGATGAGATGCATTTGAACGAATGCAGCAGGAGACGATTGTGTTATGAGGCAATAGGGCAGTCTGTCGTTGATTGAAGTGTCTTTCGTTTCTTTTTAAATTTGAATGAAGACTTTGGATTGTTTATGACTTGAGTACTCATTGGATCGGTGATCATAAGAAAGTTACGATCTGTGGGTAGGAATTCTTGTGGCGTTAGACTGGTGGGAAATTGGTTTCACCCTTTTATACTAAATTGCCTGAACGTCTTAATTAGAGCCTCCAAGCAAACTATGATTCTTATGAGATTCTGAGAATATGGGGTGCGAAACGGTGTATTTTCCTAGAAAGAGCAAAGGAAGTTGGTACTGAGTATGAACGCGTTTAGAGTTTGCCTCATTTTGTCCGTCCAACAATCAGCTTGACCCAATGAGGTGGTACTAACAGCCATTATCATTGACTTCAGAGTTAGTCAGCTCGGGAAGGGGCACAGCTGGATTAGATCCACCTAGATAGGGATAAGAATCTGAAGAGGTCGTTCAGCTCAATGTAGAACACAGTGAAGAAGAAACTGTCGGCAGGACAGGTCATTCGCAAAGCTGGTGATGAAATGATTCAATTTCTCTCTCGTCCCCTGCAGTTCATGCAGAAGTCGTTGTTAGGTACCTGGATATGCTCAGCATGAACCCCAATGGCACAGTGTCCCGTGATTATGCCAGAAATCTTAATCAGAGAACGTGTTCTCAAATCATAAGTCGGCCACACCATCCTGTCATTGATGTACATATCCAGATGGATCCATCACCTATTGACTTCATCTCCAACGAGTTTATTTATAGAGCTAAAAGGAACCTTAACGGGAATCTTAAGGGGAGGGCCTGTGAGATATGCATCGCCGACCGCATTCTAGTGAGTTCGTTTTCTCCTTCATTACCTGGTATGCCTTATGCCCTGGTACCCAGCTTAGGGTCACCTTATTGGCTTCTGATACCTCATTTATATGTGGATGTGGTCCGGGTAACGGCTGTGATTTCGGCTTGAAAGACACTGCGTTCGTTGTTGATTCTGAACGGATTATTGGCCCCAAGTGGTTTAGAGTACACCTCAGCTCTTACACCTTTTACCGTCAGTGTAAAAGGCCATTTTATCATTGCTAGTAACATGATTTTGTTTTTCCAGTCTTTTCTGTCAGAAACAGTGATATTGAATCTCCTGTCAAATGTCAGCCTCGGAGTCATGTAATCGGTTTCTAACTGCCTATCTTTGATCTCCGACCTGGATACGATAAAGTCGTGACCACATGGTGCAGATGACCAACGTTTTGCTTCGGTCAATCTGAGTGGCGATTTGGTCGCCGTATTTTTGCAGAGTAGATTCAGCGGAATGAGGATTAGCATGGTCTATATTGTCCATTATTATATATATATAGGACAATCTCTGTCTTTGCGGGATTCACACTCAGGCCTCGGCTACTGACCCACTTATTAACTAGTAACGGTTCATAATTGAGGCTATCGCTAAGGATCGGAAGGAATTTTCCTGGTACATGGATGGCAACATCGTCAGCGTGAACCGTGAACGTGAACGTGAACGTTGAAATCATGCTCTTCGAGTATTTCCAAAACCTTATCCACTGCCAGGAGCGAAATATGTGGTGAGAGTACGCCACGTCTGAGATGGCTAGGACATGTAGAGCGAATGGACACCAACGCTCCCGGCCGCAGAGTCTTCGAATCTAACTCGGAGGAACGACGCAGTAGAGGACCTCCTCACCGTAGGTGGTGCGCACAAGTTCAAGGGGATCTCCACCAACTTGGAGTGCGCAACTGGAGGCAATTAGCTAAAGATTGAACTTAATGGAGAGGCTTGTTAGTTGAGGCCCAGGTTCATCCCGAACTGTAGCGCTATCTAAGCAATTGCAAAGCCAATAGACAATTGAGCTCTGTTAAGACTGTTTAATATTAAATCGGTGCTTACATTGTTGAAAGCTCCCTGTATATCGAGGAACACCCTCAGCGTGTATTCCTTGTGACGGAAGATTTTCTACGGTCGATACTACTCTGTGGATAGCTGTATCTACCGATCTAACCTTCATAAATGCATGTTGTGATCTAGATACGTATTTATCGCCGATCACACCTTGACATGAACGTCTATGAGTCGTTCCACTATTTTAAATGGAAATGGCAATTGGTCTGTAGCTTTCTCTGCTTTGGCAATGAAAACGACACGCACCTCCCTCCATTTCTTTGGAGCGTAACTTACGTTCCACGGAATGATAGTTTCCATAGGCTCTTGTAGCATTACGGTACGAATGTTATTCATTCCTGGCGTCTTGTATGAAGTAAAAGATTTAATATCCCATGTTATTTAGCGATCGTTGACTATCTCGTAATTTTCACCTACATCAAGTCCTGCCGTCGATACTGTAATAGGTGAACTATCTCCAAGGATATAAGTTTTTTTTTTTTTTTTTTCCGAGGGTAGGTGAAAAATCTTCCATAGACACTATGAGAATAGCAAGCGCGTGCTCATAGTAGTGTCAGATTCTTACTGACTAAAAAAACACCACCCTTCGATATAAATTTGTTAGATATCGCAACTAAGTAATAACTTATCAAGCAATTTTTCTATCATGAAATAAAAACGTTTGGCAGGTTACTTTCCACTGAAGGATCCTGCATATTCCGCAATCTAGACGCGGTTAATCAATATCTCGCCAAGTCGAAAGGTTTCGTCCTTTGTAATCGGCGCAATAAATTGCTCTCATCTAAAATTTGTAGGACTGTATTGTTGACATGTCCGATAAGTCGGTTTCTATGCTTTCTCGCGAAGCTTCTAGTTTCAGCTTCGATTGTCAGAATTCCGAGATCCCTGTGGATATCGTCGTTTCTACTATACCACGGTGCTTGGACAATTTCTCTTAGCACTTTATTTTGAAAAGCTTGTAAAATATTGGCATTTGTTTTCTTGGTACAACCCCAAAGTTGTATACCGTAGGTCCACACCGGCTTTAGCACTTGCTTGTATAAAAGCAGTTTGTTCTCAGTACTGAGCTGGGAATGTTTTCCGAGTAACCAGTACATTTCTCTATATTTGATTTCGAGTTCTTTACGTTTCATTTTCACGTGCGAATTCCATTTCAGGATATAAGTGCAGCCAGGAAAATGAATGCTCATTAAAATATCCAGCGTCTGCTCATGTGAGTCTAGTACCATCGTCCAGAGTAAATTGGCTCTAAGTCTGCACTTGTTAGTTAAACTCGCATACAGTGAACAGCAATAGTTGACGGCAATGACCAGTTAGTGCAATGGTGTAGCATCCTTTGAAATCTGCGCATCGCAAGCCTACTAATTTGGCTACTTGAGCTTCTTAATAGTGGAAGAGGGTCTGCTGGTTTACAATAAACCTTAAGCACTATTATCCTCTGCCGGTTAACACGAGAACGAAAAGACTCGATAGGGTCGAATGAGTCGCTTGCTGTTCGACCGAAGGCTAGTATAATTCAAACCTAAGACGATGCATATTAACCATGCCAATAAAACTCCACTTTTCTTCTATTGAACTAAGTACTCTTCCATTTTGAATTCCAGAAACTAACATTTGCGATCGATTTGACTGTTAAAAAGTTTCGAATGAAATCCGCTGTTAAACTGTGCCAATCCCTCAACCAATTTCCACCCTAAACACAAGTCAGCATAGCAAAGTCATTGAAACCTAATTCAAAACCCATTTTCCACCTTCTCATAACCAGTTTTTGATAAACTATACTTTGTCCAACCCAACCGCTTACGTCCAATTGAACAATTCTGACCTTAAGACTCGATAGCAGCATAACAAAACTTTTTAAACATCTGCACACGCCCTTCAAATTTGATAAATGTATACAATTTCAATTGACGATCCGCTCTAGAAACTATAATTTGTGCGTCTACAAATTTCCACCATGCAATCAATTTCAGTTTCGTTGTTGTTTTCCAACAAACCCCTTCACGGTTCATTCACCAAGGGCAAGCCGTATACTTTTCCTTCCGCATTTTGCGGTCCACCATTCTCTGCTCTAGTTTATAAATTCATCAAATCTATAAACTAACCCTTCGAAGAGGGTTGATCAAAAAAAAACAAAAAAAAACCTGCATAATTCTTCCACTACCGAGGAACAGGATCAAATTGTGGATTAATTTATTATCCTTTCGCAAAAAAAAAAACGAAAAAGAAATCCAGTTCCACCCAAGAGCAGCAGATCTTCCCTGTAGCTCGTCTTTCATTGTTTTGATTGCGCGGGGACCCTCTTCAACATATGTTGCTTTCCCAGATGACTTGCATCAAGTCGGGGAAAAAAGGACGAACATCGATCGTAAAGTGGCCGACAGGCATCAAGAATTCTGAATGCGCCGTTTAATTGGGCGAAATTTAATTTGAAACCTGAGGGGGTTTCGCTGACGCACCCTTTGAACAATTGTTCCACATCCGAAACCTCCCTTATCTCCTATTGTGATCTGCTGCGTAACCTGAAGCCAACATTTTGAGGTTTATCTGAAGAGGTGTAGGCTTTCAAATAAAAATTTCCTCAGCAAAAAAATTAATTCAAGGACGTACCAACAACCCCTTCTTTGTTATGCAAAGCGAAGGGCTGCAGTCGGCCTAGGCAGACAATTTTAAATCCCAATAGTGGTGGTGTTTCTGGAGTCCTTTCTTTTTAAATCCCTTTTTTGTGATCTCTATTTGATTTGCCTATCAAATTTTGTATTTTTTTTTTTTTAGGTTGAACGTGAATTTAACCGTCTTTTGGAATCAGCCAGCTACTTATCCCATCAGCTGGACTTTAATTATGCTGGTAACAATCCAGTCTCGCTGGGTCAGGCCTTGGAATGGATTATTAAATTGCAAGAGAAGCATGTCAAGGAGAAACAAGTCCAGCATTTGACGAATGTGACAAATGTTCAGAAGAGCATTTTAGAGAATCAGAATAAAGTCGCAGAATTGGCTGAAAAGATTCAAGGATTCAAAGCAAGCTGCAAAGCGTTGACTAAGAATCGTCCTCCGAAGAATGGAGACAACGATCAGCCTTGGATCGAACATGAGTTTAAGATAAGGAGCACTCAGTATGAGTGGAATAAGGCATTCAAAGAATTGGACGCTCTCAATAAGGAGGAGGAAAACTTACAAGCCAAGTTGAAGGACATCGAAACGAATCCACCAAGGTAGGTAGTCTATTGTATGCACTTTCATAATAGTCTTAGGTCTCCATAAATGTCGGCTTATAGTTTGCTTATGGTACAAAGTGTAGTCTCTACTCTTTCCTTTTCTGTGGACTGATGTCAGCGATCTTTTCAAACCATATCGATATCATACACGGGAGTATCTTGCTTTTGGTTAGAGCCAGACGAGAGGAAAAGGTAAAGTTTTCTAGATGATCGCCTCCACGCTGGAATTTTGATGACCTTCCGCGACACTTATCCTACGACTCCGGTTTCATGGATATGTCGTCTGACACAATGGCACCAAAACTTCGGCTGTTGCACGAAAGCTGACTTTCTTGCTATTCAGGACTGTCTTCGGCCAGAGTCTAAGCCAGGAGTGGATTACAGTCGTATTTTCACGGATGGCTCCAAAACTAGTTAATGTCTGGTGCTGGAGTCTTCGTGGAAGACGACAACATTAGGCTTCACTTCTCGTTAAGTAAATATGCGTCTGCTTTCCAAGCGGAAATTTATGCATAGTATTTGCGTTTGTAGTGACAGTCGAGCTTAAGGCTTTCCGCCCGTGACCTCAGAACCAGTATAATGGTATTAATAACCCCCTTGGTACGCTCAAATTATAAAAAAAAAAAAAAAATAAGGCTAAGGACTTGCTTAATCCTTTAACAATTTCCAAAATAGTTTAAATACTCTTTGAACGAGGTCGCAAAGATGAATTCTCTGTCTCTTATATGGGTCCCCGGTCACACTGGGATCTTGTGGAACTGGGGTGGCAATGCTGTAGTGGTAACATCGTCAATTGCCAAGGTAATGGTAAATGGTTCAAATCCTGATGTCAGCAAGCATCATTTTATTTCTCATGAAATATATAAAGCCAATCCGATCAATTGCGAAGGCTTGTGTGAACACTACTGCGAAGGCATAACACTGGCAGTAGCTTGGTCATATGCCTGGAAAAATTGTTCGCGCTGTTGATGATGATTTGCTTATGACATCGGTTATCGAAAAAAAATACTGTGAATCAGAAGCAAAGACAAAAAATACGAAAAATCTCCCCAGTTATCTGGGCGCCACCCCCGGAGTTTCTCTGAAGCATAAACAACTGAGCTCCAAGCCGCTACACCAAAATCTTTCTCTATTTCTCTCTCTATCTATCCTTTCCAACGCCTGCAATCTGTGTAAACATGTTAAGGGTATCCATAACCCCTTGAGTGCGCGCAAATTATAAAAAAAAAACGAGATCTCTGATGAGATTGCTAGGCAAGCCTCAGGGGAGGTTTTTTTGGGCCCCTTACTTACGCGAGGTCTCCCCGCGTCCTCGATTAATGCTTCCATTGACGATTCGGTTTCTCACGAACACAATTGTGTGCGGCATGAATCTATGAATATGAATGCTCCCGGAAGTCTGTAAGAAATCAGCGGCATTCTTACTGTCTCTCAGCATAAAGACTGCAGACAACTTATTGACGTATTGACAGGTAACTTGGCTTTCGTAAAACATCTTAATGTGCTAAGTTTAAGTGACACTACAGTCTGCGACGATTGTGGAGAGTGTGATGAGTGTCCTGCCTTTGCTTGTATCAGATGGCAGATTGTCGGTGCTGATGTCGTGAGTGCTGGATCTGTTAGCTCCTCATCACTGAAGTGTTCGCTTTGCTTTCTTTGAAAGACAAGAAAATGGTACAATGAACCAGGTGAGTCTGAGTCCTCCAGTCGAGCGTTTCCCATTCCAAAAAAAAGTACGACATCACAGTGTTGTGCACAAGGGAAAGACACGATATTCTTTGACCAGCATAGTCGTGAGAGATTGTCTTCCATAATGATGCCGAAGTACGAGTAAGTCGAACTTTTCAACCAGTCAAAGCTTTTTAATTCAGACTATGTCAAGTAAGGACTTTTGAATTCCTTTTCGAATCATCATCACCAATACTCGGCCTAAAGAGCTGAAATCATGATTGTTACTGTATCGATAAATATTCGCTGAGGTGAGTCATCTTCAAGCCGCATATTGCACATCCTTTCTTTTTATTCCAGATTTCCTTTCCAGTTTCTACTCATGTGCAACCGTCGATTTTCTGCTTTAGATTTCCACGATACCTTCAGCGTTACTCGACATTTTCAGGGTCCGCTGAAATGGAAACGCTATGAGTCTGTTCTAGGTAAATAGCCTTTCGGTAAAGTGAATCGAGAGATTCTTAGTCCTTAACATTTTTTTCGGCGGCATCTGACATTTGGAAAATATGTATGTATGTAGGAAAAATTTTAATAATAAACTGAAAACCCCTACATAACGTGGGACTTTACTGGAAATAGGAAGTCTGTAACGGCTGGGAGGTCCTCTCCTCTCACTTGATAGCGACCGCAACTAGTTAAAATTGCTTTTACCAAAAGTAAGAACAACATACTGTGACGTACCTTACACAGGCTTTTACAAGAAATACTCCATTCTTTTTCCCGGGGACAGTAGTGGAAATGTAACACATTAACCAGAGTACAGGGTTTTCAACTCTACACTGACGGGTTTAAAAATTTACATAGGAACCGGTTCTTGAGTTTTCTGTAAATTACACAACATCGGCGATTCATACAAACTCCTTGGTGACTAGTATTTTCCAAGCCGAAGCTGCTGCAGTGCAGTTGCAGTGCCGCTGCGGTGTCGTTGCGGTGTAGTTGCGGTGCCGCTGCAGTGCAGTCACTGTGCGTCTGTGCTGCCGCTGTGGTGTAGTTGCGATGCAGTTACGGCGCTGCTCTGAACGAGTTGTCAATGAACAAAAAGAAATCAGTTTCATGGGAGGTGTACTAACTGGACACTGCTCGATAGCTCCAATGGCCACCAGACTGGGCATCAGCTCGCCTGCTTACTTCAGGAGCTTTCATGAAACAGAAGAAACCGAAACTATCAAACACTTCCTGTGTGATTGTCCCAATCTTCAAATTCGTCGCTTTCGCTATATGGGAAACAGACCTTTTGAAAAACTGGAGGATCTGGCGCAAGTTCCACTCGGGATCATGATTCAGGAGAACAAGTTGGTTTGATTCAAGACTAAGCGAAAGGCAATCAAATTAGAGATGGTACCACAAATTATAGGGAATCACAATGGATCAAAGGGCCCCCCGTCCAAGCACCCTCTGGGGTGCCCCTCCCTCATGCCATATCATAAAATATCAAGAGTGTTCTCAGAATTTAGTGTGGTGTAGCAGTCATTGTCTGTTAATCAAATTACGCCTCACATCAGCATATTCGCAACAAAAACAATGCCACTTCGACTTACTTAAATTCCAGGGCTTTAACTACATCAACAACTTCAGCATCCTTGGGCACCGGGCATATCTCTTGCCTGCAATGGTCAAACAAATGTAATTTTTATGCAAGGCAAGGCATGCGGCATTTAACATAAGAAGAGTGCCTTCTGCAACAAGGACTACGCAAATTTCTTACAGTGTACTTGTATCTAACCAAAAAATCAACAGTTCGCTAAATACTTCGCAAAGCCCATCAACCAAGTCTCTTCAGTTATCCCTAGACGTTCCTTGAAACAGCACCCGCTGTTCAATTTGAAATGAATATCTCATCGTCAGTACCCACTTCGGTTATGGCTTCGTGCTGACATAAAATTATATTTCCAAATGTAGACCTTTTACGACAAGACCATCAACAATTCTCCTACTTGACAATTTAACTCCTAGTTATGCTCCCTCTTAAGATGTCTTCAAGCAGTTTTACGGCCTAACTGTCTGCATTTTAAAACACCAAACAAAAGTATGAGGAAGCCAATTTCTTAAGAATAAACGAAAACCCCCTACTGAGCGTATTACAATAATTTTTATAACATATGCATATGTTTGGCTATCATTTGCATTTTACTAATTAACCAGTAGCGATGCGCAGGTGAGTTCTTGGAAGCTTCCATATATTTTTAGTAGTACTCCTACTTATTCTAATTTCACCTGTTACGCCGATTCATGCATACAAATGTACATATTTTATTTTTTACTGAATATTAAGTGAGCTTTGCTGTATGTAATGCTGACATAAAAATGCGTACATCTCCGTTGAATGAATGCCATCATAAGAAAGTTGGCTGCACATACATTTGATAGCATTCTAGCAAGGACTTGTCTATTTCAAATGACTTTGTTTGAATTAAATTAGCATTTTCCTTGATTAAGTTTAACCTTTTGCAGGGCTTTAATGGTGTCCTTGGAAATGGGTAATGCAATCATTTGTAGGTTAGGTTAGGATTTGTAGGTTGGGTTAGGAAGCTTTTTTTTGGCGGCGGAAAGTGGGAATCTTTTAAAGACGAAAGATGCGATTTTCACCCACTAAACTCATCTGCCCTCCTAACCCTGGTCCTCGCGGCACTGCCGTGAAGCATTTCAACGCGAGAGGGACTTCAGCTTTAGGTACTCGACTCGTTCGTGTTGCCACCTCCATGCGCTGTGTTTCGTTGTCGCTCCTGTCTTCGCTACTCCTTCATAATGCTTGCCACAGTGTCGCTAACAGCTGCCTGGTCATGCTGTCTGGGGATAGGTCCTCACCCAGTTTGTTCACCAGCAGGTACCGTTCTTCATAGTATCGTGGACCATGGAACATGATGTATTCTGCATCCGCGACTGCTTCCGTGCACGTTGGGCAATAAGGGTTGTCGTTGAGTCCAAATCTGTAGAGGTATGCTCTGAAACAACCATGACTAGTTAGCATCTGGGGCAGGTAGACATTTAGCTCACCATGCTTCCTATTGATCCAAGCGTTTATATTGGGGATCAATCTCTGCGTCCACCTGCCTTTATCCGAGTGATTCCAACTCTCCTGCCATTCATCCAGACTTGTCCTCGGTGGTGTCTCAGTGACACTTCGATTCGTTACAGTTGGTGCCACTGCCCTGCTGGCAAGGTATTTCTGTTGGGATTCTTTAGTCAAAAGGTCTATTGGTGTCATGCCAGCCACTACACATGCTGCGTTGTAGGAGATTGTTCGGAAGTCGCTGTACACTCTCAATGCGTTGATTCTGTAAACTGCTTCAATCTTTCCGTTGTACGACTTCATTTTCATGGCACCGCCCATATTTGGGAGCCAATGCCGCAACTCATGCATACTAACCAGGTCTTGAGGGTTGTGAGGTTGTCATAAAATAGTAGGCATCATAGTGGGCCCATCGTGATCACTAGGGAATTCTAACGGCCGAAAAACCTAGACCAATTCTCGTATGTAGTTAATTTCCCCACAGAATTTAAGTCAATCATTCCATTGATTCTTAGATCCAACCTCTTTCAAGTTATCAAAGGAGTATCTTCCAAGGTATTTTAGTCTGCTCCGGGCAACGCCTTGGAATTCATAGAGTAGATGTGTTATGTCCCCTGAGGCGTGTAGGTCATTGCAGTACCTTTCATACATCCAGATTCGATAATCCTTCTGACGACTATGACCAGAGAGTATCCCTATCGCTGTTCTTAACCATGATCTGCCTAGTGTTATTGTCTCTCACGATTTTTTGCGATCTAGGGCCTTAAACAGTACAATGAACCAGTTGCGTCCGAGTGCTCCAGTCGAGCGTTTCCTATCCCGACAAAAAAAGGCCTTAAACACCCTATGCTCTTCTAAGTAGGATCATCTAAGATTAGCCATGTTGATGGTTCTATCGAGAAAAGTTGTCTTAGACACTCTCATTGATTGGTTGTATGCTTCCAATTATGTTACTTCGTAGGAGCTCTGTTCCTTCCTTACCCAGTGCGTCGGCACTTTTTGGAGGGATATCTGTGTGCTGCCTGCTATAGCTAAGATCATAGCTTAAGTCATCCTGGAGCCAATCGAGCAACGTCTTGAAGTCACACTCGATGCCGAACAAGCAGGTTTACTTTCTGGATCCTCCTGTGTGGACCACATTAACATCCTTCGGATCATCATCGAGCAGTGTGTTGAATATCAATCGGCACTTCACCCGCTTTTCATCGATTTTAAGAAGCGTTCGCTAGTGTCAACAGGGATTTGTATTCCCAATAAGTTAATCAAAGCTACATACGATGGGTCCAAATGTCAGGTCTTGCACAGATCAAGGCTGTCCGAAGAATTCGAGATCGAAGGTGGGGTAAGACAAGGCTGCATTCTTTTACCAATACTATTCCCTTTGGTGATTAGCGATGTGGTTCACGCAGCTTTGTCGACGGGAAGCGGAGGAATTCGGTGGGCTCTTACATTCCAACTCAAAGATCTTGACTATGCTGATGATGTATGCTTACTCTTCCGGAATGGATGGTGTCAGGTTGAAAAGGGGTTAAAAGTGTTTTTTTTTTTTTTGTGTTTTTTTTTAGTGAGAAGGAGTCTCACACTACTTGAAACAGAGCGGGACTGTTTTTTGTGCGCATTAGCGTTTTTCCACTACCCCCTAGGCAAAAAAAATGCTTACTCTCACAGAATTATGGCCCTCCACCAAGTGACAGCAGATGAGGAGAGGGAGGCAGGCGTGAAGTCGGGCTGAGGCACATTGCCGGAAATCGTACACGGTAGTGCGTAGGTGTAGTAGAAGCCCTAGGACCCACAAGGGGATACATCTCTCCATTATAAATGCCACCCCGCATTTATTCTCGTATTGGGATCTTGTTCTGTGCTTCAACTGTTTGATATGATCGACTCCAGGTAGGCATTTGTTTTTGATAGTGCTTCACCCAGCAAGTAGGCTGTATTGTTGTTGTCCGATTATGCAAGTAGTATTCGGTCTTGGTCCGACTTATCCGTAGACCGTTTTCCTCCAGGCCTTGTCTCCATTTGTCCAGTTTCGTCTCTGCTTCCGTTAGTCTTTCAGACACAATGTACATACAGAATCATATTTGGGAGTGGTATTGTGTAGATAATCCATAACTAAGTTAAAAATAAGTTGACTGTAACCAGCCTGGACTCCAGAGTAGTTGGGCCCTCTAATACCACTATGGATGCATGTCTGCTTACCTTTGTATATGTTTAGGATCGCTTTTCGGTAGACTTCCAGTACTTGTGATACGCGTTGACCTTAACTGATAACATAACCATGCATTCCCCGCAAAAAATAAATCGTTTGCATTTCTATTTTCTAGTGACGTTTATCTCTCATCAAAGGACCGCCAGATCCTGGACTGGCACTTTGCTAATCTTGAATTCGCCAACGCAACACCGCTGAACAATTTATCCCTCAAGCATTGGGATCAAGATGACGACTTTGAATTCATCGGAAATCATACTACAGGTGAGTGAGCTACATAATAAAAAAAAAAATAAAAATAAAAATAAAAATTCAGAAGCTTGCGCTCCCTGAATTCAGTGCATCTCGCGTGCGCCCTTACAGTATTTTGATACAATTAAGACTTTTTCCCACAAATATCCCGCGGGCATAAATTAATTAATTTCCACTAAAAACTGATCATTTCTGTCGTTCGTTTCGTGTGACCATAAATTAATGGTGGTGCTGGAACCGCTGGTGGTTTTATGACCAAAATGTCTTAATTAATTCGATTGTAGCGAGAGATGCTACGAGTATATGAACTGGATGGTTTTCTTTCTCTCTCCCCCCCCCCCCCCCGCGCTCCCTTGTTCAGTGTGCAGTTTAATTATCGGTTAAACAAAATGCTTCGATCAATGCCCCCCATTGAGTCGTTTCCTTTATGTTTTATATCCGCATCTTTGAGTTTTATTGATGGTTCCTGAAGCTTGAGTTGGATTTGCATTTTTTCTAAATTGAGACAAGAAGTATCTATCATTCACCCAAAACAAAGGTAACTATAAAAAAGTTTTCTTTTCTCTCTCTCGTTCTATATTATAAAAGGGACGAGATGGGAGGTGGGTTGGGGGGAAAGTTTCGAACTAATTAGTAGGTGCAAGGGAATTAATTCAGCTCTTGTGGCGCTGATAAGATTGGTAGTGGAACGCAAACGAGACCTTGTGCCCTAATGGGTACATAAATTATAAGCATAATGGCATTTCTAAAGCGGACAGCTATGAAGTATGTGAGGTGGTTTCGATTTGAGATAGTGTGACACACGGGGCTTAAGAATCTGGGTCGAGAGGTTCTTCTTTCGATGGGTTTTCGAATCATAAATTTCAAGTGATTTGGAGACTGTAGGTTATGGGTGTATTAAGATACTTCGAAGCAAAACTTTTGGACTTAGTTTGGTCTTAGTAGTGATTTTTCCTGCCGTAACTTGGCTGTGATTTCAGACTTTCGAAAGTAGCGCCTTTTGTTTGGAATAAGTTGCGACTAGCAATCTCGTCTCTTTTGAAAATTGTTCTCAATCTACACAGCTTTGTTCATCTGGAACAGAGTCAAACCCTCGTGCTGTTCTACGATCGCCTTAATTGAATCTTGCAAGCTTAATCTACTAACTTAAGCTGGAAGTTCATTTCAATTAACTTGACAATCAAATACGTAGCTTAGAAGTAGATGGTTGGATCAAGTCCGACGTCTCTCCTGGAGCTGTCTAGGGATTCTCCCTGATGAGTTGGAGTCAATGGCGGAGGATCGCGAAGTATAGAGAGTCCAACTGAGCATCCAACCTCCGCGACCCTCATAAAGGATTAGCGGCATTAAAAATGTATGTATGTATGTGTGTGTAAGGGATACATCAAACGCCATCGTTATTGCCTGCGTGAAAGTACACATGTAGCTATAAATTTGCGCCTCGTAGATAGGTAAGGAAATAAATCCATATGTTTATTTATTTTATACTGCGCCCAAAAGTACGCAACAAGATCAGTACTTCTAAATTTTTTTGAATGTATCGTTTTATAAGGCCTGGTTTTGCCTGTTTTTTTTTTTTGTTAATCTCTGTTTATTTATTTTAATATCTTAATCCCATTGAAGAATATCGTGATTCTTCTAATTGAAGATTTGGACCAAGCCTCTAAGGTATAGAATGGCAAAGTTTTACTAAAATCTGTCAATTATTTTTCGCGTGATACCTGCCCAAAGACGGCTTTTGTTATGATTTTATTATACGTATGTAGATTAGCTTTATACAAGCATCTACTTAAAGTTAAATTTAAAACTAACAAAAGAGAAATTTATGGGTTAAGAGGAGAAGTGATTAAAGTTAATAACTTAAAGTTAGCTTAAAACTAGGCGAGGGCTGTTTCTAAGGACAGATTTGCTTCTATGAATATTAAAGACATTATTGTCTTACATAGCATTCTGGTCAGAGATTCATGCTAGCCGTAAGTAGTTCGATGGTAGGTAAGGCGGACTACGGGTGCTGATCTTAAGCTTCGAGGGTTTGTATTAAAAGAAATCAGTCGTAGCAGGTAAGGGTAGTTGATAGCGACATTGCGACGCATTTCTAAGGCTTGTCTTCTTCTTCTTCCTATTTCGGCGAGGTTATGATCCGAAAACAAGGCATCATAACCCCCTCACTTCACCGCATTTCTATACTGATCCGCCTGTGGGGTTCGCCTTTCTAAGCCTTGTAAGTCTAACAATTATAATCGGTACGCATAGGGAGGTATAAGTTATAGGGCTTGTTCCAGCCTAGACCTCTCATGGCAAAACTGATGAATCTGCGCTGAAGAGCTTCAATTCTCTGAATGTGGACTAGATGGTAGGGTGACCAGGTCTCGTTGGCATTCTCGAGAAGTGGTCTGACGAATGTCATGTAAAGAGTTACGTAGAGGTTGCAAAATTCCCTCGTTCGTTGAGATGGCTCTACTAATCACGTTATCGATGTGAGAACGAAATTTAAGTTCAGTGTTACAAATGATGCCAAGATCACGAATTGAACATATTCATTGTTAAAAAAATGTTCTTGGCGGTAGGGGAAGCATCTGCGAAAGTAAGTAAGAGATTTTGTCGGCACCAGGTGAGGAAAAGGTTTAAGCCTGTAGCAAGTGGAATCAGTAATGTAAGAAATTTGTTTTCAGGTTTTCATATCGTCTGCGTAGATCACCAGGTGAATTCCCGTAATGACAAGCTCGATATCGTCAATGGTCAGTACGAATATTAGAGGTCCTAAATGCCTACCCTTAGGTACGCCTGAGGTCGCAATGATTGAGTTCGAGACGGAGGATCTTCAAGGGACGATCTTTTGGTACTGGCGATCTTTTAAATATGAACGTTTGAGGAGTATGAGTTCATGAGAAATTTTGTTAAACGCTTTACAGAAGTCAGTAGCCGCAATGTCTACTTCTTTACCACTTTCCTGCTTCTTCCTATTTCGGCGAGGTTATGACCCGAAAACAAGGTATCACTTCACCACATTTCCACCGATTCGCCTGTGGGGCTCGCCTTCTTTACCACTTTCCATTCCTCATAATGTAGTAGAATCAAATTCGGTGAAGTTTGTGGTTGTAGATCTGCCTTTAAGGAACCCATGCTGCTTAGGGCAGAAATCGATTTGTAGTGGAAGAAGATCGAGTCGCTCAGAAAGCCTCGGTTTGCATGAATGCTTAGCACTAGGTTTATAGTTTGAAATTTTGCTCTTGTAGCCCTTTTTATGGAGTTCTTCCTGCAAACACATTTTTTCAAATCTGACAGCATTCTACACGATCATGACTTGCGCTTAAGTCTTGTGATTTGTTTTTTTTTTTTTGTCTTGTGATGCTTCCCTTCAAAGTAGACAAGTCTAAAATGTTTTACTACGTCTTGGTGGTCTTTTCGAAGTGAACATATAGACGATACAGCAAGACTCCTATGGAAACCGTGTAGAAAGTTCATCCAGTAATGGAGCTACACGTGGGGCTGCAAAAAAATGTCCAGACTTAGGTGTACAAAATGCTCTCTCTAAGCTCTCGAAATGGACTAATGAATGTGGTCTTAGTATCAACAGAACTAGTCTTCTTCACAAGGAAATATAAACTATGCAACACTAACTTGACACATGTAGACAAAGCAAAATATTTGCGTCTCATCCTGGAGAAAAACTTAGTTGGAAACCCAATATCCTAGAACGAGTGAAGAAAACCACTATAGCTTTGTGCTGCTGTAAGAAAACAATAGGAAATAAATGGGGAATACAGCCACGAATTACTCGTACATACTGGTTCTATGGATCCGTAATGAGACCCATACTAACGTATGTAGTGGTCTGGTTTTGGAGAAAGCCAGATGGATCCAAAACAGAGTCGGGAGTGGGGGGAGATGTCTCTCTCAAGAACTAAACATTAATATCTCTTTTCGTCTCCCTAATTACTACAGCGTCTTCCAAGCGGAAATCATGGCAATTAAAGAAGCCTTGTAACTGAAGTATAATGTGATATCCAAACGGGATATTACTATCTTTACTGACAGTCAGGCTGCGATTAAGTCCCTGGAATCTGTTACCTTCAACTCAAAACAGCCCTAAATTGTCACTTGTCTCTTACCGAGATGGCCAAACAGTTCAACCAATTTGGGTGCCGAGGCACAGGGATATTCCAGGAAACTGCTCGCAGTGAAACTACTACTTAAGCTTAACAGCAATCGCAGGTGGGGTGGCAGCACTACGTGCCTCATTACTAAACAGATCTGCTACAGAAAACAATAACCACAATCATCGCGGTACTTAAAGAACTGTACCTCAACAGCCTCATTTGGGGGTATATACCTAGATCATGGAAAGAGATCAAAGTGGTCTTCATACCCAAGGCCGGTAAGGCAAGCCACACTACTGCGAAGGACTTTAGGCCAATTAGCCTTACTTCCTTTGTCCTAAAGACCTTTGAAAGACTAGCTGACAAATACATCCGTAGTTAACTACGCCCAGGTGACATATCCCAAGCGCAGCACGCATATAGAAAAAGCGTAGAAACAGCGCTGCACTGTGTTGTCGGCTCAATAGAAAAATCACTGAGAAACAAAGAATATACACTAGCCGCTTTCCTAGACATTGAAGGAGCCTTTAACAATGTCAAAACGGACGCGGTCAAAAGAACTCTAACGAACCTTAATATTCACAATTCCGTGATAAAATGGATCGTCAATATGCTAAAGGAAAGACATATCAAAGTTGAACTCGGAGGTACAAAGCTTAAAGTCTATGCCTCAAGAGGCACCCCTCAAGGAGGGGTTATATCCCCACTGCTGTGGGTAATTGCCCTGAACGAAGTCCTTCTTAAACTGGGAAACAGCGTCGTCAAGGCCATAGCCTATGCGGACGATGTTGTGCTGCTAGCTGCTGCTGCTGCTTTTTCATCGACAGCCAGCCGGCGATAAAAGCAATACCTGCTATAGAAATAAAATCGAAGCTTGTGAAGTGTTGTAGAGAAGAACTCAAGGTTCTTGGAACACAGCACGAGGTAAAGCTCTATGAACTGGCTAGAGGAGGCTCAGCACTAAACTCGGATCAATCCGACTCCTCGGTGTACATCCCACCTTGCGCCGTTAAGCTCGAAGCATGAAACAAAGCCCTAACGGAGGCTAACAACAGGTGGACCTCTTTAGATACTTGTGTCACCACGAGGAAGCTGTGGCCTGCATTTGACAGAGTAAGAACCAATAGACTCATACAAAGTCACAGAAAATCCCTCTCTACTCTAATAGGAGTCATTACGGGGCATAATACCATGCGGTACCACATGGAAAAACTACGTGTGACTAACGAAGACCTTTGTAGAGGCTGCGGCGACGAGGAGGCTCAGGAGGACACCGCCCACTTACTTTGTCATTGCCCAGGCCTCTATCATTTGAGAAATAAGATCCTTCTTTGAGGATCTAGAAGAGTTGTCCAACAGATCAATTAATGACATCGCAAACTTCATCAAATCCTCTGGATGGTTTGTATCTCGGGCAAAGTAAGTAGTAAATGCTTTCTTTAGGATATTTACAAAGACGGTATTTTTCCACGGGGAAGGGATTCTCTATTCTATCCCCTTTCCCCCCATGGGTATCACAATGGGTCTATATTGACCTGAGTGTGGTGTGGAGGTTGTCTATCCCCCTGCACCAGCCCACTTACCTAACCTAACCTAAACAGATCTGACCTAAGCTGGACCAGAAACGCTCGAATTGTCTTATCGGGCCAAAAAGGTCGCTCATCGCAACTACAGTAGGCGTCATTACAGGGCACTGCATCATCGGTAGGCATGCCATCAGGCTAGGTATCTTGGCAAATGATTTCTGCGGAAGTTGCATGGACGAAAAAGAGGATGAAACTATACTACACCTTCTCTGTACGTGCCAGGCTCTCTCCGCTCGCAGAAGAGTAAACTTAGGAGCCTACCTCTTCGAAAACTTAGGCGAGCTAGCTAACGTCATCAACGGCAGTCTTCAGTACTTTACAAGCTCCAACTGGTTCCGGGGGTAGTTCTTCCTGGGGATGGTGGATCAATGTGGTACCACAATGGGCCTAGTCTGGTTCTGCAACCTGCCACTCCAACCTAACCTAAGCTAACCAGGTGTAAAAGCTAGATTTTGTTCACGGCAGTCTAGAGGAGCCACTACTAGACTTTCAGACATCAGCACTCATGGTGAACGAGAAAGAATTGAAACTCTATTCAAATGAAGTTCGGAACTGCTATCCTCTGACAAAAATCATAGTCTCCAGAGCAGACAAACGGCAGCACAACGTTGTGTGCCATTAAGGTTGACAATTATTCACCAAAGGCCTCGATGTTAAGTCACCTTGAAACCAACTGTCACAGATGACCGCAAATGTCCCAAAAGGATTTATATTAATGACCGTTAACACCCGACTAAAGTGAATAAAATTAAAAATAAATCAATCTTTGATCGCTATATCGTGTTTGCATATTCATGAAACCGCCGCCACTATAGGGCGACTGGGCAGGAACACAGCCGGTGCAATCACGCAAGGGTACCATTCCACTTTTCTTTTCAGAATAATTAGCATTCTAGAGCTGAGTCAAAACATTTCCAGTTTCAAAGGACGAACGTTTGTCGTTATTGCATTGAATTTCTGCATGCAATGTCGTCCACCCAAAGAAGATGACCATTAATTTTTCGGCCATTTATCGGAAACAAAGCGCAAGAGTCGCACATGTGCACAGGACATGCGATGGCGCAGTTTTCCCAAAACAGAACAGAAAACCACAGGGGTGTGGTTAGCCGCTGACGTCTCATTGACTTATATTAGACCAGGAGAACTAGCTATAGCGCGGTAAGTTTCACCAAAGATAATAAATTAAATTAAATGGGGGACAAAACGCTCAAAGGACACACGAAGTGACATTGCTTTCGAAGTAAACTCGCTCTATTGATCAAAGGACAACGTTTTTGTCGTGAGGAGTTATTTTTGGGAAAATGAAAAATGTTCACGAATTAATGTAACAGCTGTTAGTTGCTGCTCCCTCTTTTTGTACATGTACGAGTACGTATGGGATACGACACATTAAAGGACATTAATTTCTGTTGTGACAAAGTCACATTGTATCCTTGTACCGGTCGCCTTATTTGTGTGTAAACATTCGAACAATATGGAGAATTATTTCCAGGATCAATATAATTTGCGGTTGTCATCCTTATTTTCCGACGCGATGCAATAATCTAGCCGATCTATCAGGATCTTTTGTTAGTTAGAGAATCCCATTTCAAGGATCTCGCTTTGTGTCATAAAATCATAAAATGATTAACTGCCGGGTACAGAGGTAGGCAGGCAGGCAGGTAGGTAGAATTTTCCTTCTTTTTCTCTTGAAGGTCTTTGAAAAGGAAAATTTCAGGATCATCATCATCGTCTCTGGAGGAGTAACTTCGGCCACATCCTTTGCATTTGATGTCCTTTCTTGGTAAAAACACACAAAAATTTTCATGGTTTCGCCCACTCTAGACCTCAAGGGATGCCTGCTGCTGCTGTCGCCGTCATCTCATCTTCCCAACCTTGGAGCCGCCATGCCACATGCTTCATCATGTACCACCTCCTTCTTCTCCTCCTCCTCTTCCTCGTCGACATAACCATGTTTGTTCAAATAAACTTCTCTGATTTACAATAATTTATCGTGAACCCGAGAATTGTTTTATGGGAATTTCGTTTCTCTCTCATCTTTTGGAGGAGATTCTTATGTCTTTTGTCGGGCCATTTCGCGTGATATATGTGAGGAGAGCAGAGACTCATCATTAGATGTGTTTCAGGAACTCTCATTTGGAAAAAAGGAATCTCATTAACTCTTTCCCCCCCACCGACGAAGAACACAAAACCAATACAAGGAGTATTGAGTACTGTGTAGCCGTAGCCGCCTTTGTAGGCTAGACATCGATCATTGGTGGTTAATTTTGGAGGCGTACGCTGGGGCCATGAATCTCCAGGTGATTTATACAATTTCACTTTGATTGTGTGTTTCTGGAGCGATTAATAAGTCGCGAAGAATCCGCTCGGCGCGGAGCGGCGTTCCTTCTTCTGATTAAAAATGTTAATTCGATGTTGTTGTTATTAGGGGTTTTTGTGTGATTTAGTGTTATGTAAATGTGCGTATACATGGAGACTTCTCAAGACAGGTTGATGAATGGCGGTGGAATATAAATAAAACATTGTCTTGTGTGAGGTATTTTAACCTTTTGTAATGCGTATGCTGTTGGAAGAGGATACAAAGGGATTTTATGTTGTAATGCGAATTGTGTTTTCGTTTTTTTGGGGGGCATTGTGTGTAACTGAATGCCACGTGTCGACAGGTGGAGAATGAGGTGTCAAACGGGTGTGGAAATTCACAACATGTACAGTGGGTCTTACACTTCTTCTCTTTCATCAGCTACAGCTTCACCAGCGACACAAAATATAACTTTCGCAAAGATGTGTCCTTCGATGCATCCTCTACGCCTTTGCTAAATAAGGTCTTCTTTTTCTTAGATGGCGCTACAGTCCGGGGTGGACCTGGGCCTCAACCAACAAGCCTCTCAAGCCGGCTCAGTCATTAGCCAGCTGCTTCCAATTGTGCGCAACAAATTGGTTAAGGTCCCTTTTCAATTGTTCGCGTCACCTAAGGTGAGTCCTTTCTCTACTGTGCCGTCTCTCGGCAATGGATTTGAAAACTTTTCGGACTGGAGCGTTGCTGTCCATCTGCTCTGCATGTTCTAGCTATCTCAGCCGCTATATGCGTACTCTCCTGGCTAGGTCGATATCTCTGTACAGCCCATACAATTGTTCGTTGTATTTTCCCCTTTATTCTTCGTCTATACAGACGGGCATCTTCATCCAACTTCAATTGGACTGGGATCTCAAAGTTGTGACTGCTTATCGTACGTTAGGTAAGTTGGCTGTCTAGACTACTAAAGGTCCATTGTGATGTCATGGCTCTACCATTAGACCAGTCAGCGACTAACTAAAACCAACCGGCTTTTGATAAAGCGATGGATGCTCATGACGCCTAAGGACGGCAAATCGCCGAGGCTATCAAGGAAGGGGGCCCCTAGATGGTGCATTCTCTTACGCGGTAGGGCTGGACATGTGCATAGGAGGTGAAGGATGGTTTCCCCCTCTTCCTTGTCACTACAGCTCCTGCAAAAGTAGTTAGGAAAGAGCCCAAGTCTTTTGGGATGTTGGCCTATAAGACAGTGTCCAGTGAGGACACCGATAAGGCAGCTGATCTGTGATCGGTTTAGCTTAACCAACTCGGCGCTACGTTTCTGGTTCATCTTAGGCCAGATCTATCTCGAAATCACACGTTGAGCCGTTCTCATATGTGCTTAGTCTTGCTAATAGCGTTCAGCTTTAGTAGATGCTTACATGTAGCGAGAAGCATACACAGGACTTGCCTGTTTGGTAGAATCTTTAGGGTTGTACCCTGTCTGGTGAGCTCGTTCGCCCTGCAGTTTCCTAGAATGTCCCTGTGGTATGGCACCCAGCATATGTGAATTTTGAACTGCTCTGTCTCTATAAGAGACAAACGGCAATTTGAGACGGCCTTTGAATTGAAGGAGCACGATTCCAGGGACTTGATTATCGCTTGACTGTCAGTGGAAATGCTAATTTCCCTGACAGATAATACATTACATTTAAGCCAGGTTTCCTTAATCGCCTGAAAAGCGCTTCAGCGATCTGGGAGCCGGAACTGCCTATCGTAACATTCTGTCGATGTTGATTGTCCTTTTTTGTTGACAGCATGTACTTTGTTTTGCCATCGTTTGCATGACAGAGCGTTCTTCTTCTTCTTCTTCTTCTTCCTATTTCGGCGAGGTTAGGATCCGAAAACAAGAGATCATAACCTTCCAACTTCACTGCATTTCAACTGATCCGCCTGTAGGGTTCGCCTTCGCATGACAGAGCGTTACCTTGTCTAAATTCTTTTTTGACATCAAAAGGGTCCGTAAGGTCGCTACTGACTTTGACGGAGCAGCGTGAGTTCTTCACTGTCGTCCTACATAGGCGGACAAGTTTGGCAGCGATGTCAAAACTAGACATAGCTCTTTATAGGTCTTCTCGATATATATAGGTACTGTCATAGGCGGCTTTGAAGTAGATGAAGAAGTGGTGGTGTTCGATTTGGTGAGGCTGAAGGGCCTATTTCGGGCCAAAAGACTTTCCACAGGCGTATAGGGCGAATGATGCCTTCCTGGCGCATTCTTGCATGCTCAGGTTCCAGATGAGTTTCTTATCCAGGATCAATCCTAGATATCTGGCATGGTCCGCGAACTTCAGGAATGTGCCGTTTACCACTAGTGCAGTAGTGCAAGGTATTTTATTTTTGGCGGGAGAAATTCCAACATCAACCGCGTTCGTCCATTTGACGAGTTCTTTGAGAGCCGAATGCATCAGGTCTCTTATTTTTGGAACGAATTTTCCCGATACGGCTATCGTTGTGTGGCATAGTGTGGATAGTGTAGTTGCTCGTTAACCAATGTGTGCAAGTTCAAGCAACAGCAATCATCAGCCACCGGGTATAAAAAGGTTGGTTAGGATCGGCTCTCGATGAGGATGCACCTATAACAAAAATAGATCCATTGTACTGTTGATCTGTTAGGTGGGTGGGTCACCCTCTTACTCTAGGAACCATTTGCTTCGTTGTACGAAGGAGTTGATTTTAGTCGTGCAGGCGTTGCCAAGGTCATTTAGATCGCTGAAAAAGAATTCACCCAGGATGGCCTTTCTAATGTTGGCGAGCGCAGGATAAGCGCGTAGCAGCTGACTGATGGTCTCTTCTTCCTCTTCATCCCTACAGCTTCTGCAGAAGTCGTTGTACGGAATGTCTAGTCTTTGGGCATGTCTTCCTATGACGCAGTATTGGGTGAGAACGTTTGTTAGCGATACGCGGCAGTTTTTCACCGCCTTAGATCTCGTAGTGCTGGATGCGAAGGATTTTATGGCTGCCTGACTGTCGATGTTGATAGTGTATTAGCCACTATCTAGTCAGCGACTTGGCGAACAGCGGCAACTTTGGCTTGAGAAACGCTGCAATGGTTTTGGATGGTTAAAAGAGAGATGTATATCCAGGTCGTCCGAGAAGATTCTGGCACCGACTCCGTCCTTGGTCTTGGACCCGTCCGTGAAAATTGACAACGATTCGTTGTATAGGTCGTCGCGTTGTGTTTACTTAGTTTTGTCCTGTATTGAATGATACCCAGTGGGCAGGTGGTCAGTGAAATTTGGGAGATGACGGTGCATTGAAAGTATTTAGGTGTGTCTCGTGAGTTGCTCCCTCCATTGCTTGAAGCCTCTTAGGTTCCTGTCTGGTATTCCAATGGACCGGTGAGTCTGAGTGCTCTGGGAAACTAACAGACAAATTAAAACAAAACTTTCATACCTGTCTATTCTCCTTTACCACTCCAAATAGAAAGCTATTAACGATTAACTTAGTCTTATTCTCGCCCTAAATTCAACTTCTAATAGTTTTATTAACGTTTCATTCCCACAACGAGTCATAAAAAATTTAAACTTATCACCGGATGCCAGAATGGACATCCGGAATTTGTTTGCTAATTTTTCCCCATCAGAAGAAATTAAATAAATTAAAACTTAATCCAAAGCAAGGCCAGGCGAAAAAACAAACATTGAATGCCAGTCCCACAAGAGAGAGAGATTTATTAATTTCTTTTTGTTCTGAGACATCTATCTTTGTGTCTCTTCCTCGAGAACTGACTCCCTCCTTCAACAACTGAAAGAATCCCAAAGTCAAGCGATGAATTATTACCTTTTCGTTACTCAAACATGTAATTATGATAAAAATCTAAAAACAATTTGCCACAAAGAAGGGAGAAAAAAACAAAGCCGAATACAGCCACCCTACACTCAGTCGATACCTTCTGTACCGTCATACGCGAACAAGCGGGCGCCCTACTACAGTGATGCACAGAATGCTGCGAGTTAATAAAAACAACAACTTGAGCCCATAAATCAAAATTAGTAAATTCGTTCATGTTCTCTATCTGTGTGTGTGTGTGATAATAATTAGCAACGTAATTAATGATTTCCAAAAAAAGAAACAGTTTCCCCGAAAAGTTTAAAGAAAAATCCAACAAAACTCTCGACAGCATACGAATACACGGTACAGAGGGCGCGAATGAGCCCGGGACTTCCGGTTACCCGTGTGTATAAGCCCGTGCAGGATATACAATTACACAAACGATGTGTAAAATTGTTGAAAAATTTCGCGCGAATTTTCTTTTGGTTTTTGTTTTCCTCTCGTCGAGTTGCAAATGTGTGTTTGTTGGGCGTGCGTTTTGTTTGCTCCGTTGTGAGTTCTGTGTAGAACTGCTGTGTTTGGTTTTTATTTTCGAAATTGATGTGCCGCAGGCGAGACTTCTGGGGCCAGTGCTGTTTCGAGTTCTTTGTTTGTCTTCTTGAGAAGAATTTTTTTTTGGCAAATCATACAAGGTTTTGCGCTATATCGGCGGGGAATTATTATTTGATGGGAAAATTTATGTATTTTTCGAATTTTTATTTTATTTTTCTCCGGGAGGCGGAGAAGCAGAACATGTTTGGATAATTACAGAAATGAGAGCATATTGTGTGGATTAATGGATGAGGAAGTTTGGTAAAATATCCGTAGGCAATTGAGGGTATATTTTACATGGTGGGTAGTCATTATTTTTTTTTTAAGGGACTTTGGGCGTGGTGCTGTGCAGCAGGCTTTGAATTTATTTGGAAATGGTGGAATGTCTGTCGTAATAGATTATATGGTGAGGAGATAGTCATAAAGACTCAATCAGCTCCTTTATTAACAAAATTTCCGTGTATCGAATGATGAACTCCGTTTAGATCTGTAAATCGTTTTTGCGAGATTTCTAAACATTGAACTCGTAGCAATAGTTGACTTGGAAATTAAATAAATTCATTGGTAGGAAAGGGTTGTCCGAGCTTGCCAGACATAGTCGTGTTTCTCAGCTTCAAGTTAGACCATTTGACTTTGACAATAGTGACTTTTTAACAGAAAAATACGATGTGTTGGTTAAAATCCCAGCAAAGTATTGAAAGAATGACATACGAGTACATATACGCTTATTTTTTTTTTTTATAAACTTCTCTTGGGAAAAGCGAACCTATAACGCTGAGCCAGCGCCCCCGAGTGCCTGCAGATGTTTGTTGATTCTTCTTCTTCCTATTTCGGTGAGGTGATTACCCGAAAACAAGGGATCATAACCCTCCTACTTCACCGCATTTCTACTGATCCGCCTTTGGGGTTCGCCTATTTGGATCACTGCGTTACAGAGGTCAATCAAATGCTGGTGTCGTTGAATTTGTGTGATCCAGGCGTTTATAGGTCTGCCTCGCGATATCTTTGCAATCGTTAATTGACATTGCCTTCTTCATCAATACTAGCTGAGCCGGTCGCGCTCTATTTTTCATAAGATAGTTTCCTTGACGTGAAGGCTTCCACGGATCTTCGAACTTCTTATTCGATCAAGCTTTGTCGGTCCTGATATCATGCAAAGCATCTTCATCTCAGCTGGCGTTAATTTGCTCATACTTTTTGTACATTGTCCAACATTTGAACCGTATGTGAGCGCTGGACGTACAACTGCGGTGTAGAGCCTTGCTTTCAACTGCAGATGTCTGTCGATTCTGCGTTTAAATTGTTGCAGATTATAGTGTTCAGGAAATATTTCGCCTAGGAGTGAGTTCCAAAGATGCATTGCCCTGTAAAAAAATGAATTTTGGTAGAATGATGTTCTTACGGTTGTCAGGTGAACATGAAAGTTGTGTGCGCTAGTTGCCTGCCTGGTAGGACGTTGAAGTTCGAGTTTCTAGGGATCATTTTAATGAGATCTTCCAAACATCTGCCATCGTAGTATCTGTAGAGGCACAGGCACAAGTCTGCCACCTGCGTTTGATGAGCCAACCATTGAAGGTTGGATGTAAATGCTGGATGTTCTATTAAGCGAAGTGCTCGATGCTGTCAAGTAGATTCAGATAGTGTTTTGGGGCTGAACTACAAACATGAGAACAGTATTCAAGCTCCTGTCTTACTTGTGCTTTCTAAAAAGGAAAAAGTTGCGGCGGTGTTGAGTACTTCTTTTCTTTGAAGGCAACTTTGTGGAAGCTGAGTTTGTGATGTTGGTCATGCCATGTTACTCCTGAGTTGACTGTGACACCCAGTAGGTTAGGTTAGGTTAGGTAGGGTTATGAGGTTATCATAAAACACTAGGCACCAAATTGGGCCCATCGCTATCCCTAGGGAACATTCACGGTAAAAGACCTAAACCAATTCTCCCATACAATCAATCTCTCTACAGAATTTGAAAAGGTCCTTGTTGTGGTTCAAGGACCTCACCTTTTCTAGGTAATCGAAGAAGTATCTACCAAGGTGCTTTAGCCTTGTCCTGGCGTTGCCTTGGCACTCACAGAGTATATGTGTCATCTCCTCTGAGACATGTAGCTCAACAAACGTCCGTGTTAGATAAACCTAGTCTCATAGCATGCTTCGTTAGGAGACAGTGCGCAGAGAGTAGTGCTATCGCTGTTCTTAGCCGTGATCTTTCTAATTTTATGCTCTCCCCAGATTTTCTTCGGTGTAACACAGGCCACAAGGCCTTAGACACCCTGTGACCATTTAAGTTTGACCATCTTAGATTAGCCGTGTCGATGATTCTATCACGAATAATTCCCTTAGACACGCACCCTGGTGGTTTAATACTTCCATTTATGTCACTATGTAGGAGCCCCGTTCCTCTTTTGGCCAGCGCGTCGGCTTGCTTGTTGCCTTCGATATCATATTGTCCAGAGGCTCAACATAATCTGACTCGGTTCTGCGTACATAATGCCCTAAGCATTGTGCGATAATCCCTGACTATCTCAGATTTGGTGATGTAAGACTCTAGCACCTTTAGCGCAGCCGGACTGTCAGTGTAGATGGCGACATTCTTGTTGGATATTGATCCCATCTCAAGCAATTCCGCTGCTTTAAGTACAGCTAGAACCTCTGCTTGGAACACACTGTATGTGTCCGGAAGTCCCAGGGCCACCTGTAGGTACGTATCTCTTGAGTAAATCCTGACCCCTTGCCCTCTCTGGTCTTAGAACCATCTGTGTATATAGTAATCCTTCGCCAGTCCTCTCTTATAGGATACATTACTTCGTATGATGTGTCGGTTTCTAAAGTGCCAAGGATATCGTCCGATTCGTCAGGGATTTCGGAAAATGATTCCTTGAGAATGGAGCTATGTCCTACGTTATTAGTCTTGTACGTTAGTGAGCCGAAGCGCACTGTTTCCCACTTGAAATTTGATTTGTAGGTCTAATGGTCAAAGATACAGAAAGATCTCGAGTGCAGCCGTGGGTGTTGTGTATAGAGCACCCGTGATGGTAATACAAGCTGTTTTTTAAACCATGGCCAACATATCCCATGTGTTTTTCGTATCCGTTGCCTTCCACCACACAAGAGCCCCATACGTAAGGATAGGTCTGACTATCATGATGTATAGCCAGCGCATCATTGCGGGCTTCAGGCCCCATTTTTTCCCTGCGGTCCTTTTACAGATGAAGAGAGCATTATAAGCCTTGCGGACTCTTTCTTGTATGTTAAGTTTCCAAGTGACACCCAGTATATCGAATCGATTGCCTGGTTATCCATTTGAAGCTAAGGAATAGTACTCGTATACGCATTCATTTTGGAAAAGATGGTGGATTGTGTTTCCTTCGCGTTGAATTCCACAAAGCTTGTGTTTCCCCATTGCAAGATTTTCTGCAGAGTGTGGATTTGTTCGCATCTCTGACTATGTGAAGTATTGGCACTCATGGTCATGTTGTTTAAGCAAGATGCCACTAGAGAGCTGTCATCGGTGAAACTAAAAAACCGTATTATTTGTTGGTCCTGGTAGATGGAGTAAAAATAATGTTGGAGAAAGCATGGATCCTTGAGGTACACCAGCATTATATAGCCATAACAACACGAATTGATCTGTCCTGAAGGAAATGTCCCATCCATCCACAGAGTTATTGTGGTACTCCATAGGAAGCTAGTTAGCTTAGAACAGAACTATGCCAGACTCAATCAAATGCTTTTGAGATGTCTAGTGCAATCGTTCTTGATTCGCCATGTTCTTCAATAGCTGAGGTTCATAGATGTGTTCGCTAATTCAGCAGTCGTCAACTTGAAGGGCATCTATGAAAACCATACTGCCAGTCACTTATTATTTCATGACCCTGGACATAAGTATTTGATAATGTCGGCTTCTATAACATTAGAAGCATAGATAGCAGGGCTATGTGGCAGGCACTTTTTTCCTTCTTTGGGAATCGATTGGAAGCGGACAGTATTCCACCACAATGGGAGAGTTGTCTGTAAGTAAGATAGCACAAAAGATCTCTTTAGGTCGTAGTGCTCCGGCTGTTATTCTCTGCCTTTCCTCCCCATCTACTTACTTACTTACTTACTTACTTACTAAAAAAAAAAGTAAGATAGAGAGAAAATTTTGCAATGAATCGGTGCACAGTTTTTGAGAACTATGGCTAGTATTCTGTCTGGCCCGGGGCTTTTTTTCACACCAAGTCTTATCTTAACCTCAGGCATCGATACCTGTATAACCGGTAGGACTGGTGTATCTTCTTGAGTCGAGTATAGTGCTTGAAGGGTTGTCAAGCAGTGGGATAATTTGGGGCAGCATTGGCTGTGAGGTCTGAATTTCCGATTGGGAAGGAAGTGCTTGATGCTGTTCTAATCGATCATTTTTGTAGCAAAACAGTTGACGGCGATTTTTCGAAGTCATTGAGTTCAATACTCGTCTCAGACCTGAAGAGTGTTTCATTATAGTGATACAATGCCTGACAGGCAGTTTACCCTCAAGTGTTTCTGCTTTCATTCGTGTCGTAGACCTTAATCCACACTTTCAGCTATAAATCCGACACATTTTTACTGCACATTTGATCATTAGAATTCGTACCAATTAACGATCGAAATGCAGTGGTAGTGATCACAAATTCTTTTCCACACAAACGTCAGCTAATTAAGAAAGTGCAGTACAAATACAACTTTATCGCTACATCTCAACACGACAAATGTTATGATGCTCTCTCGCTGCATATAAAAATCCACTGCTCACTCAAATGACGATATAATCAAAAACCCATGTGAAGCCCGCTGTTAAAACTTCCCATAAACGTGTTTGTTTTGTACTGCAACCTTAAAACAATCATAAAACCAAAATAGTATCTGCGTACGAATGCAAACTGTGATGGCAAAAGTTCTGTCCTAAACCCGACTCCTTGCGAAAAATAAATTAAATTAAGCAATAAACTAATGATTGTTATTGTTAACTCATAAAAACGTTCTGTTTTCCCTCCTCTAATGGTAAACTAATTATGCCATCGGTCCTCTCGACGTCGTCGTTGCTAAGTTTTGAGATTTCAACGGACAGATAGATACTTGGCACACAACCAGTGCGAGTTTCGGCCAATTTTTTCCCATCACCCTTTGACTTGAGGACACTCTGAAACAATGTTGAAGTTGAATGTTAATTTTGTGCTGGTTTTCTGGTCTTTTCTGAACGCTTAATGACAGTTCTCGTCAATTTCTGGGCAATTTATATTAATTTTCTACATGCCAGTGACACTAGTGCGTTTGATGGCAATAATGTCGACGACGACGATGACGAGGACTCACGGTGTTGGTTTAGAAGTTGACAATAATATTCTCATTAATTCAAATTACAATCGAATGGCCATGACGAGCACGACCACGACGCACGGTAATGGGAGTATACAATTGTCGTTCAAGTTTGTTGTTTGTCAACCATTTGGAGAAGATATGGATTTGGACAAATGTCAAATTGATTGTAATTGAGTGTGACACTTGTAAGTGAATATCGTATTTGGAATGTGTCCCGCAGTTATGACAATACGAGTTCGATGACAGTTTAATGTGAATTATTGCATTTTTAGTGACAATTTGTCAGACAATTGAAATGCGTTTTGGTTGTGCCATGGGATATGTAATATTCTAAAAATACCAGTAGCCCCAGGGCTACTGGCATGCACGATTCGCAAATCAGAATATCCGATTCCAGGAATACGCCTTCAATTACTCTCCCCGCGGGACTAATGTCAGTTATTCCTTCGCGGGCCTGGTGAGCAATTTATGTTCTTATGTCCCCGTTTGCTGCCTCGTTATTGGGCTCACAGTTCGTCGTTCTTTATTCTATGAGAGATGTCTGGACTTGGTTTCACTATTGCTTTGCCTGACTCTTTCCAACCGCCGAAGTCCTTCATAATTTTAGTTGCAACCTGATTGACTGTATCCCATATTGTGCTCGAGGTTGCCATCAAGTCTACAATATTCTAAAATTTTTTCTCTAGTTCTCTGCGCTCTATACAGAATCGGTTTTCAGTGAAGAAGAGTTGATCCTCGCGTCGAAAACCCCACAAAACTGAAAGGTCCCTGGACCTGACGGAATAACAGCGGAGGTGCTCAAGGCGATTGCTCAGACTTCAGCTGCTGCTGAACATGTACAATAGCTGTCTCCAAGAAGGAGTTTTCCCTAGCAGCTGGAAGTTACAGCGCTTGGTACTGATCAGCAAGGGAAAAGGAGAACCGGATTCCCCATCAGCGCACAGACCTCTGTATATGCTGGACACCACAAGGAAACTCCTGGAAGAGTTGTTAAAACCAAGGCTTACAGCAACCGTGCAGAGAGTAGGAGATTTGTCCGAAAGACAGCACGGATACAGAAAGTGTCACACTACGATTGAAGCAATTGAAGAAGTGGTAAGGACCGGCCAATTGGCTCAACAGGGCAACCACTATTCAATGAAAATCGTGTTGCTAGCAACTTTGGATGTGCGTAAAGCCTTCAATTCAGCCAGATGGAGAAATAGGCTGCACGCCCTCGAAAGCATTTTTGATATTCCCGAATACCTCTTGCGGATGGTGAAGGACTATCTCAAGGACCGGAAGCTGTTATACAACACCGCAGAGGACCTCGAATAAAGGAGATTACTTCTGGAGCAGCGCAGGGCTCAATCCTGCGACCCGATCTCTGGAACATCTACGATGACATCCTTCGAATGGAAATGCCCGAAGACACCTTTCTGATAGGGTATGCAGATGATATCGCCGCCGTGATTACGGCAAAATACACCGATAGCGCGCAAAGAAAACTCAACCAGGCGATGAGGCGGATGCATGGTGGATAAAAGAACATGGCTTAGGTTTGGCCACAGAAAAGACGGAGACAGTCCTTTTGACAAAAAAGAGGATTTCAACTATTGTCGACTTCCAAGTTGGGTCTGAGGTTATAACCAGCAAGGAAGCGGTGAAGTACCTAGGGCTGGCCCTAAAAACGAAGCTCACTTTCTGGCATCAAATAAGATCTGCTTCGGAACGAGCTGCGAAGGTCACAATGCCACTGAGCAGATTAATGGCAAACGTTGGAGGTCCAGCAACTAGCAAGAGAAAGCTCTTGATGACAGTCACCCACGCAATTCTCCTGTATGGGTGCGAGATATGCGCCGACGCACTACGACAGGAAACAAATGGTCGCAGTACAAAGGCGCGCGGCACTACGGGTTGCAAGTTCCTACCGAGCTGTGTCGGAACCAGCCGTCCTTATAGTCTCGGGAGTGACCCCTATTGATCTGCTTGCGGCCTAGAGGAAGTACGTCTACGACAAAAAGGCGGAAATTGGAGTGGAAGCGGCAACCGGGGAGGCGAAGAAGCTCACCAAACAGAAATGGCAGGAGAGATGGAGCTCAGAAAGCAAAGGACGATGGACCGCGAGGCTGATCAACATCGCTGAATGGAAGAGACGGAAACACGGGGAATTAAATTATTACGTCACCCAATTTCTTACTGGACACGGTTATTTCAACGCCTTCCTCCACAGAATAGGCAAATCAGGGAGCTCGGCTTGCCAATATGGCGACTTAGAACTGGTCGACGCAAACCATACGTTCTTCGAGTGCAACAGATGGGAAGCTGAAAGTCGGGCGCTAGAATCTCTAATCGGTGTCATCACCCCGGAAACATAGTGACAAAAATGTCAATGAGTGACCAGAGCTGGAAGGGGAAAGAAAACGATACCACCCTGAAGTAATTCAAAAGCGGTTTCGGGAGCGGATGGTCTCAAGTAGAATATAAGGGTCAAAGGTGGTTTTTAAGTGAGTACAAGTCCCACACAACTTGAAACAGAGGGGGCCTGTGGCAAAAAAAAAGTACAGAATCGTGGGCATTGAAAAAATATGTGCTGCACATCTTCTCTGGCCGTTCCGCACTTTAAATAGGTAAGGGTTTCATCGAGCCCAAAATGGTTCAGATACGTTTGAAAGCAGCCATGTGCGGTGCAGGGTCTGGCTTAGGTAGAATTCTATTTCTTCGTGCAGTCAGTCCATCCATTTCTGGATATTCAGTAAGTTTAAGAGTCCATCTTCCCTTCAATCCTGCCATGCTCTAATGCTCCGTATAGATTTAACATTTCGGGATTGTGAACGTTGATAACTAGATCCAATTTAAAATATTTTCCTGGCGCCATAAATGTCGCTTTGCAGTTTTCATTGGCAATATGTGTTCCTATTCGTAGAGACTGCATTTTTAATTTTATGGCTTCGTCGTCGGTTTACTGGAAGACACTATTAAGACGTTCTGCGTAAATTATCTTCAAGTTGCCCTATGTCTTCTAATGGTAGATGTCACATTGGTTTTATTATGTAAGTGGCTGTACGGCTGTAGAGCTGACACTTTTTTCATATGACCGTTGAGTCTCAAAATATTTAAAGTCGGCCCTTCTAGTCCTGAGGCGCCAAGTGCATCTGTTTTCAGTTGTCGATCCATCAATTCTTGAAGTTTTCATTTCCCTGTTGACTGTTCCTAGCCGGGAAGCTGCTAGTCTTTTGGGTTTTTTTCTTGAGACTTCGATGCTGAGGGCTTAGGTCAGGTTAGGTAGATGGTTGGCTTGTGACGAATTTACTGTTCATACAGACCAACAAGGATCCATTTTGCCCAGTTTACTTTTACCCTGGGAACATGCAAAGAAAAACTGCTGAATTTGCACCCATGTGGATAAGGATATAAATCTCAAAGGGTCTGTCAAAAGAAAACCACTACTGGTTTAGAACCACCTAGATAGGGTTATGAATCTCAAAAAGTCTTTCAGCTCAATGTGACGTAGGTCCTCCTACTCACCGAAGAAGTAACTACCGAGAGTTCTCAGTCTTCTGTCGGCGAGGGTAGGCCACTCGCACAGCAAGTGTTGAACAGATTCAATTTCTTCCTCATCCCTGCAGCTCCTGGAGAAGTCGTTGTGACATACACCGACACGCTCTGCATGATTCCCAATGACACAGTGCCCTGTGATTATGCTAGAGATGACCCGTTTACTGTAACCTAACCAGAGAACGTGTTCTCCTTAAATCATAGGACGGCCACAGCGTTCTAGCAGTGACGCACGTATCTGGATGGATCCATCGTCTGTTGACTTCGCTAGTGGCTTCATCTCCGACGTTAATTTTAGAGCTAATACCCATAGGAACCTTCACGCAGGGGAAGGTCTGAAAGATGTGCAACGCCGACCCCATTCTAGCGAATTCGTCCGTTCTTTCATCACCCGGTATGCGCATATGCCTGCGATACCTCATTAAAATGCCGCTTACAGTTTTTAACAATCTTAGATCTAATTGCTGTGGATTCCAGAGTCTTAACGGCTGCCTAGCTAGTGTAGAAGGCCAATTCCTCATTACTAGTAACTTGTTCGCTTTTCTAGCCATTTCTGTCAGGAATTCTGATATTGAATCTCCTGTCAAATGCTTGCATCGGAGTCATGTAATCGGTTTCTGTTATAACTTCCTATTTGTGACCTCCAATCTGGATAGTATGGAGTCGTGACCGTATATTGCACATGACCAGAGCTCTGTTTCCCTCAGCCCGAGTGCCGATTTGGCCGCTATGTTTCTGCAGAATAGATCCAGCAGAATGAGATTTATCATGGTCTCCATTGCCGCCGTGGGTGTTATACGTAACGATCCCATAATCCCGATGCAGGTTGACCTCTGGATCTTGGTGAGGCTTGACAGCTGGTATTGCTTCTCCAGCGCCGGTCACCGGATTTACGGACCATACGTTAGGAATTCTTCTGGAGATACCGCGTATGCTTCTGATATGGGTGGTAGTGTCTGTATATATGATATATCCCTGAGAAGTTCAATATACAGGGTGGGCCAACTACAAGTTTCTTTTTAAAAATGCAATAAAATGAACAAAATGAAATTTTTTCAATGTATTATGGCTTTATTAGTAAGAGCAAACATTCCCATTAATTATGGAACACAACGTCGTTCAAGTGGCTGCCTCGGCTGGCCTCGCAGTAGCGCATTCTATCACTCCAATTTTCCAAGACCTTGTTGATGGTTTCGGGCTGTAGCTCACGGATTGCTTGGATGATATTGGCCTTAAGTGCTTGAATCGTTTCCGGATTGTTGGCATAACATCGGTCCTTCACGGTTCCCCACAAAAAAAAGTCCAAAGGGGTCAAATCGCAGCTCCGAGGCGGTCAATTGACATCGCCAAGACGACTGATAACACGATTTGGGAATTTGGTGCGCAAAAGACCGATTGTGGCATGGGCTGTGTGGCATGGCGCGCCATCCTCCATGAACCAGAGGTCGTCCAAATCCATGTCTTCAATTGCAGTAAAAAAAAAAAGTCGTTAACATGGCTCTGTAACGCCCACCGTTGACCGAAACGCTGTTCTCAGCCTCATTTTCGAAGAAAAATGGTCCAATTATGCCACCACTCCACAATCCGCACCAAACTGTCACTCTCTGTGGATGCATTGGCTTCTCGACAATAACGTGCGGGTGTTCCGAGCCCCAGATGCGGCAATTTTGTTTGTTAACGTAGCCGCCGAGATGAAAATGTGCCTCGTCAAAAAAGATGATTTTTCGCCCAAAATCGTTGTCCAATTCAAGCTGCTCTAAGGCCCAAACTGCGAAGCGATAACGAAGCGGATGGTCGTGCGCTTTCAATTGCTGAATCAATTGGACCTTGTAAGCGAATAATCCCAGATCTTTGTGCAGAATTCTCCTCAGGCTAGTGCGTGAAATGTTGAGCTGTTGAGATCGATGACGAGTTGATGTTCGTGAATTGAGTCTCACACTCTCGGCTACAGCAGCCACATTCTCGTCTGTGCGCACCGTACAACGACGGGGACCATGAGTGTTGTCCACTAGCATACCAGTCTCACGAACTTTTTGCACGAACTTGCGTACAGCAGGCGCGGTGGGTGCTTCATTTCGGCCAAAATTTCTTTTAAAAAAACGCACTGTTTGGGCTACACAGCACTCACTTTGGAAATAAGTTTTCAATATTTCCCAATGTTGTTTAAGCGTAAAGTGACTCATTTCGCTCCGCGGAGATATGATACTGACTTTCTGTGAAGATTTCGAGGGGGAAACAGCTGTCAGTGTCAAAATAATCTATGATTTAAAAAGAAATCACTAGATGGCCCACCCGCTACATATCTGGGATTCCACGACCTTGCCAAATGAGGTTCCGTGGTAGTCTATCAAGGCTTCTTCAAAGTCAAAGAAAGCAACTTTTGGCATATTTGTCATAAAGGAACTGCGACCAAGTACTCTTACCTTGAATAGTTCAACCTAGAACTCCTTCTCCAAACCAGTTTCTGTAAGAAATCTGAGAATGAGAAGTGGGTCCATGGTTGGCATATCCTCTTCTGATATTTGGTACTTGCCCAAATATATCAATATTTTGTGGGTCAATGCCCCTCAAGACGAAGATGTACCGGAGTCTTGCTGTACTCATTGTTGTATCTGCAATGGCCTTCATCTGTTATGCCTAGTTTCCTTAAATTGATGAGGCAAATGTATGCTTTCGGGTTGTAGTATCCTAGAAGTTTCTTAGCTTCCCTCAGATCTGGAGTATTATTTCAGGTTCTCGCCCTGTCTTTTTTGTCTATCTTCCTGAATCCATCGCGTATGGTATGTTTCTGTAGAATAGGGGCAGAACGGTTCAGGTCTACTGAAGTTTTCTTCTGCGGCTCCTTGTCTTGCCAAATAGTCTGCAGCTTCGTTACCCTTTATCCCGACATTACGGGGTATCCAGTAGAGGATTACTTTATTGTTTCTGCCCAATTCATTAAGTTTTTGTAGTCACACTTAATGACATAGGGGTTAAGTGCTTTGAAAGCTGCTTGACTATCTGACAGTATTGCTATGTCGCAATTACCGTATCTTCTTTCAAGATTTAGTTGGACACGTCTGTCAATTGCAAACTTTTCAGCCTGAAATATGCTGGTACTCTTGTCCATAGGTTCTGAGTGCTTCGATGGCGGATCAAATACGCCTGCCCCAGTTCCTTCCTCAGTCCTTGAACCGTCTGTGTACCACTTTATTGTGTGGTTAACTCCAGTGCGTATATTGTGGATTCGTCGCTCCAATCTTTCTTGCTACTTAACTTCGTACGAAACTTTTTGTGAAAGTTTAAATTCCTGATACTCCCGTCCCTGAAGATTGCCAGAAGGGGAAGTTTCTTGAGAAGTGCATTATATTCTCTCGAACTGATGCATTCTCCCCCTTAGGGTCGTTCGGCAATTGCTATTTATTTTCGTTTTTTTTTTTTTGTAATAAAGTCCTGATAAAGTAATAATCCAATGAAATAATTTTGCGTCATACTGCAGCTTCTCAACGTAGAAGGGCACTGACAAGGCTTATGACTCCCATCACACTATCCATTCATGTCAAAAGTAAATGTCATCAAAATGCCACGTGTACATACGTCCACGCCTATTCATTCAAACTTCGGGGATCTAGTTGAAACGATTAAATGACTTCCACCGCCTAAGGATGCCCATGATGACCAAATATATCCTACCACTGTCCCATTTAAATCTTGCTTCCGCTTCATTGAACCATCACACTGAGCACGTGTCCCCTGAGTCCTCTCCCTCTCCAAAGTCAATTTTCCGTAAAATGCATATCATGAGACATGAAATCTACCATGTCATCACTCAATTCCAAGACATCCACAATCGTGCAGATAGATTTACAAAAGAAGATCACCCACACGCTCCTCGCACACCATTTGCCTGTCGACTGGGGTTTTTCCCTTTACAATTATTTCGCGTATTCTCGTCATTCCGCCATGGGAAGCCATGGGAATCCATTCATTCAAAGATTTATTTTCTTCTGTTTTGGTCCCAGCACAACAGGTACGACTTCTTCCTTTTCATTCCGATTCGGATTCCCTGTAAGACCACCAAAAGTGGTTTTGCAATTTTCTTCTCTCTAATCCTGTCATTCTTCTTCTTCTTTACATTTTTTTATGAAAAGTCCTGTTTAGGTAAATTTTAAGGATTATAATGGCAAAGTCAATAAACATATCTTTTCTTCAGGAACATCCAAACCCGAAGAATCGTGCTGTGCTGTGAAATTCTTGGATTTCTCCCAAACAATACGCTTCCTGTGGGTGAAAATGTCCTTTTTTTTATCAGCACACTCTGCACAATCATATCTCACTGTGATGCTCAGCATTAGCTGACATCTATATGTTGAGGCTGAGTATACCCGCTGGGACTACCCAATCATGTCACTTTCACATATTTCCAACCTGGTGACTCTGTCCGAAGGTGCTAGCATCACTCAATTAGCAGTAAACGAATCCTCGGCTTTAATAACCCGCATCATAAAGTCGGGAGAGATAAATCGAGTTCATTTTTCTTTGGCAAATCTCCCTGTCATGGTGACATAAGTCGCAGTGAATTTGTCACCTTCGCGGTCTCACCACTGACAGATAATTACCTCACCACACCACAATATGAATGTCATACGCAAAAGTTAACGACTTGCTTATGGGTTATAAAAGATGTTTATAACGCGAAAGATGTGCGGAATTAGCATCGTTCAGGGTGATTAAATCCGTACCACAAAATTGTCAAGTAATGATGTTGCCATCTTTATAATCCTTGCATTGATGTCCTTTTAAGAACGCAGTTAGGGATGGTTTATTTTTCTGTTTCTTTCTCTTGGGTGTAGAGTGCACTTTTAGTGCGACTTAAGGGGGCTTTGGTCAACTGGGTGTTACGAGTTATAGCTATGTGTTATTGCAAGAGATTACTTCTTGGGAATGTGATGAAAGGGTAGTGTCCGAAGTGTTGTTTTAAGAATGAAACGACCCAAATCAAATGCTGATGAGGACCTGAATGAGTTCTTAAATAAACAACTCTTTCTGGAGAAAGTAGACATAATAGAGAGAACAGACTGAAGTCCTTTTCGGAAAGGAAAACAGTTTTTAAAAATATAGGGACCAGAGCATATCACTCATGAATATGCAGCAATACCTTCGCATCAGAATGCATTCGAATTTCATCTATTAGAAGACGAATACAAAGGCTTTTGTGTCGTCTAGTTTCTGCGGAGTACCCCTGGAGAGTCCCTTATTCGTCAGCAGATACATTGTGCTTCATCGCATTCAAATGATTTCGGATGTTAAATGTTTCTCGTTGAGGAATCTTTCCATCTCTCTAAACAAATCTACAGCACCGACAATTGTTTTGTCTGTTGATCCGCGGTTCAAAATTAACGAACATAGTATCCACTCAAGGGCCGCCTCTGATGTACTGAGTTTCTCTCGGCCACCACAACGAAACCCCTGGTTTGATGAGGAATGCCGGCAAGCACATGCAGCTAAACAAGAGGCGTACAAAGCGGCGCTGCATAGAAGGACTAGAGCTGCTTATGAGCTCTAAGTGCGCAGGAGAAAAGAGGAACATCGACTTCTCAGAAAGAAGAAAAAGGAGCATGAGAAGCGCTCGATCGAGGAGATTGAGAGACTTTATTGCAGGAATGATGTTCGAAAATTTTACCAAAAGGTGAAAAGAACATGCCAGAGTTCCAAAGCCGGAACAGAAGCCTGCAGGGACAAAAATGGGATGGGATGGATAGTAGAATCACAGCCGATACTGAGGATATGGAAGGAACACTTCTGCAGACTGTTAAACGGCGACGATGACCAATATTCCGCTGTCAGGCAGAATGAGCCATTTAACAGTGGCGGTGACAGTCAAGATTCCCGTCAACCCGATCAGAATGAAGTGAGAATAGAGATCTCTAAACTCAAATCCAACAAAGCTGCTGTAGCCGACGGCCTTGCCACTGAACTTTTCAAGGCAGGAGGAGATGAGTTGGTAAGGAGCATGCATCAGCTCATCTGTAAAATCTGGTCGGACGAAAGTATGCCCGATGAGTGGAACCTCAGCATCGTTTGCCCGATCCTGAAGAAAGGAGACCCTCTGAACTGCGCCAACTACAGAGGTATAGGTCTCCTCAACATCGTCTATAAGATCCTGTCTGCCATACTATGTGAACGTCTGAAACCGATCGGCAACAACCTGATAGGTCCTTATCAGTGCGGTTTCAGGCCTGGAAAGTCCACCATTGACCAAATATTCACACTACGGCAGATCTTGGAAAAAACCCATGAATATAAAATCGATACGCACCACCTTTTCATCGATTTCAAAGTTGCCTATGATAGCGTGTTTAGAGACGAGTTATACAGAGCCATGTCTAGTCTTGGCATCCCTGCCAAGCTCATCCGTTTGTGCAGAATGACGATGGAGAACTCTCGCTGCTCCATCAAAGTCGGTAAGAACATCACCGAACCGTTCGATGTCAGGAAAGGTCCTTAGACAAGGTGACGCGCTATCATGCGATCTCTGACAGTACTTGAGATAATTGTACGAAACTCACAAGCCAACGCCGGAGGTACAATCTTTTACAAGTCTGTACAACTACTCGCTTATGCCGATGACATTGACATAATCGGAAGAACTCAGCGGGCAGTCAATGGGGCATTTACGAGTATTGATATCGAGGCAGCAAAGATGGGTCTACCGGTCAATGAAAGCAAAACAAAATATATGCTGTCTACAAAAGAAAGGACACCTAACATCGGCGTCTTGGACAGAACGCCACAATAGACAGATATAATTTTGAGGTAGTAAAGGACTTTGTCTACCTAGGCTCTATGCTGAACTCCGCAAATGACATTACTAGGGAGATCACACGAAGAATTACTCTAGCCAATCGTTGTTTCTATGGGCTAAGACGGCAATTGAGTAGCAAAGCCCTATCTTGAACTACCAAGGTAACTCTTTACAAGACAGCAATGATCCCAGTCCTGCTGTATGGCGCAGAGGCAACACTAATCATCCCAGTCCTGCTGCATGGCGCAGAGGCATGGGCTTTGACAAAACCGGATGAGGATGCCCTTGGTTATTTTTAGAGAAAAGTTCTTAGAGCGATCTTTGGTCCCGTCTGCATAGACGGTAAGTGTAGGAGAAGGTACAATCCAGATCTATACGGCCTGTACAAGGACATCGACTTAGCCAGAAGAGTTCACATACAGCGACTAAGATGGCTGGATCATTTAGAGTAGATGGAGCCCAACGTTCCCGCTAAGAAAGTTTTCGAATCCACCCTGGATGGACGACGCAGTAGAGGACGACCTCGCGGTAGGTGGCGCAAACAAGTGAAGGGGGACCTCAATCAACTTGGCATGTGCAACTGGAGGCAGTTGGTTCGTAACCTTGTTGGCTGGAGAGGTTTGCTGGTTGAGGCCCAGGTCCACCTCAGACGGTAGCGCCATCTAAGAAGAATTCTTCATTTACAATAATGAGCGTGCTGACGAGCTGGCCAGGTGAGGGTCAGCCCTTAACGGCTCTCTAGCAGAAAGAGTCGATACTCCGCTAGATACCGCTAAGGGCTCAGTTTCGACAGCTAGCCATTCGCGGGTGGAACAGTTTTACTAGTTGTGTCACATCAAGAACAACATGGCCCAGTTTCAACAAGCTAAACTCAAACGAGTTACCAGGCAAATCAAGATCAGATATCTCCAGATTTGAAGCGATTATTACAGTCCACCGGCCAGTTGGGGAGCATGTGGTCAAGCTTGGTATCTCCTACAATACTTTTTGTAGAAGTCGCAAGGATATTAAATAGAAAGAATCTCTATGCCATTTCCTTTGCAGATGTTTGGCCCTAGCGAGGGCCACTTAACCCACCTACCTATCTGATTCACTTAAAAAATGATCTATTGTATTAACCAAGATAAGTCTACGAAATCATAAAAGGAAAATTCCACGGAACTAACTAGTTGCCTCGATCACCAAGACCATCCCTACTAATTGCCAGCACTTAATTCCGCACAATACATATGAATCATCTTAATCGTTGCGTACCGTCTTAATTGTTGAAATAAATCCTTCCTGCAATGTCCGCCTTACCAAACAATGATCAGCCAACGAACAATTTCTCCTTGAAGATCACCCCGAAGATCACCTTTTCCAATATAAATATCCCGAACACGACTTCTCTCGAATCCCCCACTAATTACCACAGCAATTAGTTTCCATATTATTTCCTACACTCCCCCGGCTCTTAACGATGCCACCCAAAACTAGCCACTTAAAAAAAAAAAAAAAAAACCCTTTGCGTTCCAATAATATTCCACCTCTTCTGGAACCACCTCAATTGTAGTGGCGGCACGGCAACTGGCGAACGCCTCTGGATATTAACAACAAGTTGTGAATTTGTTTCGCGTTTCGCAGATCTTTAACAACTCTGAACGTAATTACCATAATCGAGGACTTAATGGCAGGGGGTCGCTTCTCGAGACGACCCTAAACAAGCAGCGCCAACCAGCCCGAGCCACACAAAAATACCTCAGATGAGCTTTTCTTTACGAATGCTTTGGCGCTAACCAAACGAAGGAACACACGATTTGACGATTTAGAAGGTGAACGAGGAGCAGACGTAGAAGGAGGGAACTTGTTTGAGAAGAAATTACATACCATGCAGCTGCATCCTTTACAAATGCGTCTTGTGTGTGTTTGGAGTGCGGAATGTCACAACAGAAAGCAAGCGAATTAGTTTCCCTTTCGATTAGATCGATCGATTGATCCTGCTAGGAGAATTGATTTTCTCATGGTCTAGTCTCTCTAATAATTGGCATTTCTAATTTCCCAAGCAGCTTCTATCTGAGGGTTATCAGTTCATAAATTCCTTTCCAATCGAGGGTTAAACTGTGATTAAGAGGGGTAGCCACAGCGAAGGTCCTTATGGGTCGCCGATGAATCGGTGTGAATCGTTTTATTGAAACCATAGTATTGTTGGTAATAAATATCGAACCGTTTGTGAGATGTGTGAAATTTGGATTTATCGATTAGGTATGCTTCCGAAGGGGCTACCGAATTGGGTAATTGGGTAAAAAGGATGTGTCGCTGTCAGAGCTAAGAAAGGAATGAGAAAAAATCAAATTACAGGACGACATGATTTTTTTTAATCAAAAAGGGATCTTAGGACGCCGATCTTTTTTTCTTAATTTTTTTAAAAGATGCTATTGTTCGGGACTTAAGGAGGTATTACCTATTGTAAGTGCCGTATAATTGGCAATACTTTCACATCCATAAGGATTCTTTTTTAAAAGGACAACGAAATAACCCCATGGCGAATAATTACGTTTGTTTGAATTTTTTCTAATTTTGCTCACATTTTGGGCAATTTTTTGACATTTGATCAGACAGGGCTTTTTTAGATTTGTAAGCCTTTGGCGAATACGTAAAAACTTACAGCTGCTGATATCGATAGGTTAGGTTAGGTAAATGGACTGGAATCCTCAGATTAGTGATGACCCATTGTGATATGCAACACGGTTTTCTAAAAGGTAGATCCGCGAAGACAAACCTAAAAGAATTTGTTTCTAGAGCACTGGGTAATAGAATGGTAATACAGTTGATTGTATCACCGCCGACTGCAGTTAAGCTTTCGATAAAATCTCCCATCAAATAATTTACCTCAAATTCAAAGCCCTCGGTTTTTTTTTTTCTGGATTAGGTCTTACTTAGAAAATCGCCAGCACAGTGGACAGTGTCTAACTCTATTAACGCCACCTCCGGTGTTCTTTAAGGCAGTCAGCTTGGACCACACATCTTTGTCTTAACAATAAACGACGTTGGTCTCATCTTAAGGGATTCTAATCTATCCAAGTAGGCAGAAGATAAAAAACTCTTTAAGATACTTTCTTCTCCATCAGATGCTGTCTCTCTGCAATCCGATTTGAACTCGTTCTTCATATGGTGCAAATATAATTTCTTAGAGTTGAATGTCAGCAAATGCAAGGCTTTGTAACCTTCTTACGGAAGCATCTTACTATACTAGGGCCCTTGTACGCACTACGACCTATAAGATCTATTGTGCCTGCCCGGTGTTTAGCTGAGAACGTGGTTAAGGCTCTTCACTCAAATGCACTCAAATGGAATGTGGGATGTGATGAATTATCCTTTTCACTCAGGCCACATGCTGGCCCATTTTGCGAAGAAGGTATGTACCTAAGGCTCTTGGTAAACCACAGCAAAGCTCCAGGCTCAATGTTCCAGATGTCAGAGGGACACAATAAAGCCCTCCCGAGATGGAGAAGTCTTTTTCTTGCGGCCATAGGGCATTCACAAAGAATATCTTCTGCCGTATCTTTTTGCTCTCCCCATAGCCGGCATTCGTCTGTGTCCGCTACGTAAGCGTCTTCTCCTTCCCCCTAGAACCTATCACTTCCACAACAAATCTGTTTCTTCAGTGAATTCAATCTGTGATCAGGTATTATCGGGGACAGACAACTCAACATCCGCTCACATATTGATCAAATCATCAATAAAGCTAACTCTACCCTCGGTTTTGTCAAAAGCTGGTCGAAAGAATTCTCGAATCCCTATGTCACTAAACCCCTTTCTAGGCTCCTCCTAGAATACGACAGTCAAGTGTGGTACCCCTACCAAGTTACCCATTCTTTCAGAATTGAGGCCGTGCAGCGTAGGTTCATCAGTCTCTTCTGGGCTGATAGATATACCTTGCCTCCATATGAGGACCGGCTTAATCTCCGCCGGCTTAATCTCCGCCGAATCGCCGACATACTCCTCGTGCAGCAATCGTTAGTCGGTACAATGGATTCCCCCGCACTATTTCAAAAGATCTACCTTAACACTAACCCTCGCATCAAGTACGAGTATGTACCCCTCTCTCGTCCTGATCTCCACCTCACGTATTTTACGGTCACTTTGAATTCATGTCTAGAATGTTGCGTTTTGCTAATTACGCGCACAACACACTAGACTTTCACCTCAGTCGATCTTCCCACAGAAGGTACCTTTCCTTCCTATGAGCCTTCCCTCACTTCTTGGTTTAAGTTTTATTTTAATGCCTTACTGCGTTGTTATTATACATACTTCTAAAAACCATCCTGCGATGTGCTGGTTAGCTCCTGTAGTTCCTGGAAGAAATGCCTTCCGAAGAATTTATTCCCGGTGTGATAAAGACCCAGGCGTGATACAGAAAGTTGGTTGTGTGCTCTTAAGCTTTCTCGTCACCACAGCTTCTGGAAAGATCTTCTTCCGTGGCGAAAGTTCTTTATATGGTACTGTGATAATTCCTACGAGGGTGGAAAGGGATTTCTTCTCCGCATAAGTTTTTCGGTCCTGGCTTTGTCAAAAGTGGGCCATATCTTCCTTGTGGTGGTACAAGCCTCAATAGATGCTCATCTGGTATTCGTCTCTCTTATGGCTTTATTCCCTGCGTTAAGCTTGAGTATAGAAGGCAGGATATTCATTCATCAGCCTTCTCATTACGATATAACCGATGCCTGAACCTACGCCAGAGGTGCGTTAGGTTTATGACCATTTTTCTATTCTTCCCTGCTATGAAAGGTGTTAGAAAAAGGTCTTTTAAAGTCCATATATGACCTAGATATTTGGATCGTTGGATGACTCATTGCATTTGGTTTCCAGTTATCTGATTGCCTTATTCTCAGTGCACTAATGGCTGCCGATGATAGTATGAAGATATCTACCCTGCAATTGGTGTTGCTCTCATTGCGCTGGAGATGTCGACGCACGCTGGTCTTTGTACTTTCGTGATGGCCATTAGGTTAGGTTAGGTATGTGGGCAGGGAGGGACGCTCTTCTTCCCTTTTATCAGCGAGGTTATGATCCGCAAATAAGGGATCACAACCCTCCCACTTCACCGCATTTCTACTGATCCGCCTGTGGGGTTCGCCTATTTGATGTCAGAAAATATCGGCAGGCCTGCCGATTTTGGATCACCTGGTTACTGAGGCCAATGAAATGCCGATGTCGTCGCCTTTGTCTGATCCGTTTATAGGCCTGCCTTTCCTACATCGCGATGTCTTTGGAACGTGCATTGATATTGCCTTTTTAACAGGGTTCAAATAATCTCTTCTTTGAACGCGGCAATACCAGCTGAGCCGGTCGTGCTCTATGTTTTGTACGATGGTTTCCTTAATGTGAAAGCTTCCACGGATCTTCGAACTTCTTATTCGATCAAGCTTTGTCACTCCTGCTGTCATGCGAAGCATCTTCATCTCAGCTGCCGTTAATGTACTCTCATACGTTTTGTACATCGTTCAACATTGTGAACCGTATGTGAGCGCTGGACGAACAACTGCGGTGTAGAGCCTTCCTTTCAACTTGGGGAGCATTTTTCTGTCACAGAAGATAGCGGAATTTTCTCGCCACTTCATCCACCCTACGCTTACGCGATGATTAATGTCGTCATCACAAGTTGCTTTGCTATTGATCATAGATCCCAGATATTTGAACTTTTCGCACGATACCCATTTCCTTCTACCATAGAACGTCCACCCACACATCAAGTGCTCGTTGCAGGGATGTAGGATCCTCACTTATGATGGCTCCATCGTCAGCAAAGAATAACTGATGTACTTTGGGGTCCGTCACTTTACCTTCAAGCAGATAATCAAGGACTGTAATAAAGAGCAAAGGACTTAAGACGCTTCCCTGGTGCACCCGGACTTTGATTGGGAACTCTTCGGTTACTCCAGCGGGGCATCTTACTCTTGTCTTTGCTCCTTCGTACATGTCCATGATCATCTGTACATAGGTTTCTGGAACCCCTCGATGTCTTAGCGCCACCCATATCAAATCACGTGGTTGTCTGTCGAATGCCTTTTCAAAGTCAGCCAATACAATATGCAAATCCCTTAAGGAATGTTTTTCCATTATGATCCCTATACTTTGGATTGCATCTGTGGTTGATTTACCCGAGACAAACCCGCACTGATCATCAGATAGCCGTATTATTTTTCGCAGCCGGCCACCTAATACTCGCTCAACGATCTTCATGGTGTGTGACATCAGCTTGATCAAACGGTAGTTATCACAGTTTCGCGTATCACCCTTCGCTTTGTATAAAGGGATAAGGCAACTTTCCCTCCATTGATTCGGCATTGGGTCACCTCTCACAAATTTGGAGATGAGAGTTCTGAGCCATCTTTTTCCAGAACTCAGAGGGTATTTCGTCTGGCCCAACCGCTTTTCGGTTTTTGGAGTATTTGACCGCCTCACCAACTTCTTCGACTGTAATATCGGGTATTTTTTCACAGTTAGGGATGGTTCTTGGAAAGTATAGCCGGGGAAACTGTTCATTTAAAAGCTCTTCACAATACTGCCGCCACCTCTGCAGAATTTTCTCGTCATCCACAAGAAGCTGGCCATGAGCATTGTTAATGAACTTTGGCGAACGAATCTCCTGAGCATTCCTCCTTCTTTGGACGGCTATTTTGAAGATGGTTGCGCTCTTGTTCATATTGTGTCTTCGCAGCTCCTGGGACGCTCTCTAATGGCCATTAAGTTTGTGGCCTTGTTGACGGCCTGCCACCATACGATGCTACTATGCTGATATCTATGCTTTAAATTTATTACAATCACCTTGTGATCTGCAACAGATCTATTTCTTCTCTAGAAGATGAAATGCATCTTCGAGCCGCGAACTCGAATATAAAATAAAACACAATTATTCAGCAACGTCTCAAATATCTGAGTCCTAATCCTAATTTTTTGAGTAAGGATACAGGTCGACTTCTTTATAGTAGAGCTTCTCTTTAATCGTTATCCTCAGGTACTTAGTGGGTTTGTTGTGAAACTGTAGTGCGACTGTCGACTCTTCAATTCAGCCAAGGTTAGTCCGACCGGTTTTTGATAATACGTATAGTTTTGCTGCAGATCTGCGTTCCAGAACCTCACTATAACTAAAAACATAACCGTATCTAATCGTTGCGGATTCACTGTGATGGGTAGCATCAGGACGTTATCACTCTGAATATTCCACAATGGGGAATCTAGCACAGACGCTCGGTGGACTTCCGCCGCAACCCACCCAAGGCCTATTTTGTGGCGACGACTGCTGTCTCTAAACTGGAAAGTTGAATAGATATTGGGATCTTTCGAGAAAAATTATATTCCGTTGCTTATTTTGTCCTGTGCGATTAAAGGAGGAGTTTTATACCCTCTAGCTGCAGACATTGTTCCACTCACATCAAGCAATGTCTGAGCCAATAGACTACTACAACACCATCTCCTAGGTCATTTAAGTAGACTTCAGAGTTTTTTTTTTTTTAGGTTCTATAACAGAAAGGCTTCTTCTACTGACTACTTACTTACATTCTGTATCGCCTTGCGGGTCCTAGGGCCTCTATTATGCCTATGCGCCATCGTGTATGGTTTCTGGCAATGTTTGTCAGATTTCCCCAACTTTGTTCCAACTGCAGTGCCTCCTCAATTGTTCTGTGCCACGTTCTCCTCATTTTTTAATAGTAGACTTCTAACGTACATCAGTAGATAACCTGTCGTTTGAGTCCGGCTTGAAGTCTATTTTTCTCCTTTGGAACCGAGACTTAGAACGGTGAACTTCACAGGCGGATCAGTTTAAATACAGTGAAGTGGGAGAGTCACGATTCCTTGAGCTCACCGAAATAGAAAGAAGAGGCACCCGAGACTTGATTTCAACACTTTCTCGCAGATCGAGACGGGTGGCCATTTTGATAAAATACCTGTCGATGGCTTAAAACCATAAAAACTGTTTTTTATGAAAATGAATTCCATAAAATTTAATTTTTTATTAATTTATTAATTTATGTATCTTCAAGTAGATTGATCTGTCAAAATATAAATTCATGAGCCTCCTCCTACGCTATGAAATCAATTCGAAATGCTTAGCATTTCTTCACAAAACCAAAAACCCGCCCAAAAACAAGTCGTGCTGATCTACCTATACAATCAGATACTGTTTGATAATTTAGTCCTAAAATTTTCTCGAAATACTTATGAAGTCATCGTATTTGCAAGATGTCTGAAATTTGATGCCAAAGTTAGAGGCTCTTCTGAAATCTGATCCCATCTGTCGACCATTTAACCAATCAGTACGAACGCGATAAGTGACTGATGGGAATGTTAACACGATTTATAAATTTGCATTTTTATTACACCGTTGGGCGTGATCTCAGGCATAGCTTTGTGGTAGCTTCTCTCTAGAAATGAAATTGGTTATTAATTCAATTCACTTTGTTTGGGTATGATGGGTGTTCTTTTGTGTGGTTAGAATCTTTTGATTCGTGGTCGTTGATCGTGTTTTAAATTTGTTCTTCGAAATGCTAATAAGAGATCAAGTTTGGCGTTCAGATTTGCCTTGGTATTAAAGCTGACTTGCTTTGGAGGCACTTTCATAGATTTCGAGAGCTTAGTGGTAAGTGAAAGGAAGTCGATCCTCTATACGAGCCGAAAGCAGATCACTTTTCTTCATTCTCTACCAAAATGCAGGAAATTCACTTAAATGGTCGTTAATCGATCACACTGTAACCAATTACAAGGACACCTAATCTCGCCATACCCCGATGGGAGACCCGCATAATCTTTTGTTAATTTGTCAGAAAAGTGAAAATTTGTACGACGATCATCAAACGCGAATGTATCCCGTCACGATCAGTGATCGATAATCTCTAATACGAGACAAAGGACCCTGCAAAGGAGATTGATGAATTACTCGTGTTAGATGACGTAAGGCCCTTCATTGTCAAGAGAATACTTTGATAAACGATCAACGACTGGTGATCAGTTCACACAAAACTAATCTTTTTTTGAAAAATCAAAGGATGTTCGGGAATTTATCGAAAAGAAATACAACGAAGACTGAATGGAATGCAATGATTTCAATCATTTTGATGAAACTTTGAAAGCCATATAATCAGTCATGAACTGATCTTATCCGCGATCCTTTTCACAGTAAACGAAAGCTGTCCGTCGACCGATCACAAACAATCACCTGCTCTAAAAAGATTCTGACAGAAGATAAAATGATATCCCAAAACAGATATTTTGATTGCCTTTTCCTCCGTAAGACGGACCTCAGCAAATACCACACTTGTGCAGAATTTCGCGAACTTAAGTTATGCTTGACCGCCCATTTTTCATTTCATAAATGTCATCCATCACTCAAACTTGGAATTCATCCAAATTACATACTTTTCTGAAGAGTGCTACCCTCTGGTAGTCATTGATAACCTTGTTGAGTTGATTTTTAATTACGGGCATCAAGCCTGAAATGAAATGCACAAAAAAGTGGGCGTGTGCCCGGCGTAGTTAACATATAAATTTAAAAATTCAATATAAGGCTAAGGTACAAACACCGTTAATAATACGAAATGGAGAGAATATTTCTTGTAACTGCTGCTGCTGACAACTGCATTTGTTGCACACAGATACAGGTTGCACGATTGAGCACTTCTCTAGACGAAGGACTGAAACACTGGGAAAGTTTTTCCTGTTTCCCACTCAAAGGATAAGACAGCAAAAAAAAATAATAATAACACAGAAAATTACACATCTGAGGCAAATCATTGTTTACTCTGCAACAAAACGGGGTCTGTGCAGCAGGAAAAAACTGGCAAACTCAAACCAAACTCTGGCAAATTGCTATGCCATGGCTGGGGGACGATACGGAGCGAGCGAGAACCCTCTGTGCATCGTCGACCGATCGTCCTCGTCGGCAAAGATAATGACTTGTTGCAATCAACAAGAAGACCAGAGCGGATCACGATGATGATGACGGTGATGGTCGTCGTGAGGTGAAGATTTCTCGTCGGTATTACTCTCATGAAAAATCATAACGAGATGATGAGTAAGAACCCACAGAGGTAAAGGAAGGAAGATCTGTGATGGTACAGTCGGGTTGACAGATGGTTATAACGATCCTTGGTCCTACTTGAAGTTTTTTTTAGGAATCTTTTCACCAAGGAACGTTCATCATAAGAGTGGGTAATCCACTGCAGTACTTATAATCAATACTGGTTCGTTGTACTACTAAGAAGACGTAGGAGTGATATCAGCAATCACCCTATCAGCTCTAAAAATCCATGCAGCGGTACTAGTCAGTAGCAGAAAGGAGAGGGAAACTATCACTCTAACCATAGGGGGCACCAGACTACACGGAAGCACGTCATCAAATACCTAGTCGTCATGATTGCCACAAGGCTCTCGTTTAGTGAAAATCTGGAAAATGCTGGTGGCAAAGCCTGCGAGTAAATAACGCACTTACGCGAGTACGCATCATAGCAAATCATGGAGGACCGACATACAGTCGACGGCGGGTTTTGTCCAATGTGGTTATATTTGTGATGGCCTGCGGATCACCAATATAAGCCGAAGCTATGAAAGTTAGCTCATACCGGTGTAAAATTGATTTGACATACATATTGTACTTTGTGCAATTAGAGTACACAGAGCATTTTGCACAATATCCGGAGATGCAGTCTATGTTATTGCAGGATTACTCCCAATCAACATACTGGCAGAGGAGTTTAAAAAAAAATACGAAAGGAGGAACCCGGAATCCGTGTGAGAAGCAAACTCACCGGAAAGAGCAGACAGCAAAGCTAAATGGCAACAACGATGGAGCGTGTCAAGTAAAGGCCGATGGACTTATCATCTCATCCCGTTTCTTGAGGCATGGACAGGTCGCAAGCATGGTGAGGTAGACTGCTACTAAGTGGGCATGGATGTTTTCGCGCGTATCTCTACAGATTCAAGTACGACAATGCTCCCTACTGTCCGTATTGCACCCATGCTCAGAAGGATGTGGAACATGTATTCATTCACTGTCCGGGATTTAAAACCGAGAGACGAACGCTGAGCAATAAGCTTGGAGAGATACCAACCTCCGGGAACATAGTACAACTTATGATCCAATCACAGGATATATAGTGTATCAGAGTCATTATGCAAAGCATATTTCCACAAAACTTAGGCACCTCGAAGGCGAAATGCGACCGAGTCATGCATTATCAAGAAGACTGTGAGCAGTGCGGTCTATTATGTCCCCCTGCGATGAAATGTCAAAACGGCGGGCGGTACCGTGGTGTTTTTAGGTATTTTTTAGTGGGTGGAAATCCCGCACTGTTACTGATTGCGGGCTCAGGTTTTGTCTTTTAAAAATTCTTCACTTCACTCCGTAAAAAGGGCAATATACTAACTGATATGAATATAAAAATTGTTCGCCAGTATCGTCACGTTACTTAGTTACTTATGTTCTGTATCCCCATGTGGGTCCTAGGGCCTCTACTATGATTACGCGCCATCGTGTACGGTTTCTGGCAATGTGTTCCCGAGTCGAGGAGCGTCTTTACGTTCCAGAAACCTATCTTTGTCAGGGTATAATAGCCAAAAGTCGTCAACATGTGATCATTCCTTATCCGAGGCATAGTGTTGGTTTCTGTAGCGAGCAGAGTACCTTAGTCCAGTCCAGTACCTAGTCTAGAATCAAGCCTGTAGACAACCCGCAGTTGCAATTTTAGCCTACACGTATAAGGGTTTATACGTATAGTTGCCCGGGGACCATCACTAGGTGGTAAAGCAAGCACTTCATCACGAACTTGATTGTTGCGCTACTGGCCCAAGCTAAGTTTTGAGCAGTTAGTAGTTTCCCGATCAATCGCAATGCAGATCCCCAAAATCGTCACGTTGCCTGTAGTCTTTTCTGCTGAGAGACAGCAAGATGAGGAGAACTTTTTTTGCAGGCGTCTGGGAGTGCTCATAAGAAACCTAACTTTCAATGGAAGCTTTTAGCGATGACGTATAAATTCCCATTCCTGGCGATGGAATTACAGTGAGCACTTTTGAGGTTCGTAACTCCTTTTGGGCTCAAGGATTCTTTTGAACTACGTCTGATCGTAACACTAGAACCCTCAGCGAAAGGCTTAGCATATAGTAAAGCGTTAGTCATTAAAAGCGCCTCATTTTGCTTTGTTTTTTAGTAAAACAGCTTGTGCTTCGGGTTAAAGTACCATCGATGCCATTCATTATGGAACACAAGATCACTCAAATGTCCTCCATGGACATCCCTGTACGATTGAACCCAATTTTCGATGACTTTTTCGCACAAATCGACCGATATGCAGGCAATTCCGCATTTGATGTTGGTCCTGTGGTCGTCTAAAGTTTCTGTGTTATTGATATAGACCATCGACTTGATATAGCCCCAAAGAAAAAAGTCTAGGGGCGTAAAATCACACGAACGAGGCGGCCAATTGCCTCGTCCATTTCTGGAGATAACACCGTCACCGAACTTCGACTTTAATAACTCGATTGTTTGGCTAGCTGTGTGGCATGTGGCGTCGCCTTGTTGAAACCACTTATGCTCCAAATCATCCTCTTCCAATTTATTCTAAAAATGGTCAGTCGACATGATCCGGAAGCGATCCCCATTGACTGTCACTGCGTTGCCAGCATCATTGAAGAAGAAATATGTGTCAATGACCCCTCCATCATGATGTGGATGTAGTGTCGTTTACGAAAAGAAATTTTGACAAAGGATTTGGACAATTTGCAAACGTTGAAGCGTATACTTTTCCATGATTGAATGGGAAGTATAGACGAATTGAAATGTCAAACAAACGCTAACTCCACACATAGACTTCTATAAGAATTATTCTACGTTTATTCCCGAAAAACGAGAGTGAGACTCCAACACATTAACCAATGAACAGGTCATTCAGCTCTAAACGGACCGCTAAAATGGATATAGGAACTGGTTCTGGAGTTTTCGGTGAGTCACTCAAAATCAACGACTCAAACTCCCGGACGACTGCAGTATCTTTCAAGCTGAATTCTCCGCTATTGAAAGAGCAGCACATAGGTTCACTAGTGTGGTGGACGGTACTTGAGAAGCAATACCAACTTTCAAACCTCACCAAAATCTAGAGGGCGGCGTGCATCGGAGTCATGGGATCAATGAGAACAACACCAACAACGGCAATGGAAACCATGCTTAGTTTCCTTCCGCATGACATATACTGCAGCAGTCTAGCGGCTAAAACCGCTGTAAGACTGAGAGTAGGCCGATTGTGGTCATCGATCCCTTACGGCCATGCCTCTGTTCTGCTCCGATGGGGGATTACCAGTGAATTGACGAAAACTGCTCACATGAACCCGATGCTAGCATTTGAAAGGAGATTCGCTACAAGAATTCCTGACAGAATATACTAGAAGAACCGAAGAACCATGAAGAAAAAGAAGTTGGCTTTCTATACCGAAGGACGTTGGCATGGAAGCCGGAGTTTATTGTGAAGCCCTAGGAATAATCCACTCCCTTAGAATAAACGACGACTGCAGCGTCTTTCAGGTCGACGTCACAGCCACCATACAGGCTGCTGAAACGATCACTGTCTATATAGATAGCCAGGCAGCCGTTAAGGCTCTGGACTCTGTTGTAATTAGATCGAGGCTTGTGAGAAGTTGCAAATCACTCTTAAACGAGATATCTAGAGCCAATGTTGTGATCATCTGCTGGGTACTAGGACACATGGATATCGAAGGTAACGAAAGGGCTGATGACCTTGCTAGGAAAGGGTCGGCGCTGCACTTATCGCGGGCGCTCCCCTCTGTAGCAACTCCAATCAGTTCCTTACGGAAGAAAATAGAGGATGAAGCCAGCGGTCGAGCAAACAGACGCTGCGTTCATCTGGAAACATGCGCAACGGGCAGGGCACTATGGCCGGCCTACAGGAAGAAGAGGTCAACCTCTTCTTAAAACTTAGTCATTATAGCGCACGGGTCTTTTCTGGCATAATTACTGGACATTGTGCCATTGGCGTTCACGCGGAGGGACTCGGTGTGCTGCATAACGACTATTGCAGAAGTTGCAGGGACGAAGAAGAAATTGGATCTGTTCGTCACCGATTGCGTGACTGTTTTGCCCTATCCGTCAAAAGAATGAGGACTCTTGGTAGTTACTTTTTCTCGGAGCTGGAAGACTTTTGTAATGTTGAGCTAATGGACCTCCTGATATTCATATCACTTTCTGAGTGCTCCTGACAACGGGCTTTCTTTACAGCGTTTCCAGAGCTAAATGATTAGGCAAAACGGACCCGTACTGTTGGTCTGAGTGAACAGTGACTCTTTGTCACAAGGCATCCACCTACCTAACCTAACCTAGATCAATATTATATGCAACTCCCATGACGCAACTCTCTGCTGGGTTCTCGGACATAGCAATATAGAAGACAATGAAATAGCAGATGAACTAGCCAGGAAGGGAACCGCATTAGATATAGAACATACCCAGGCATTAGAAGTTCCTATTGGAGAACTAAAAAGATAAAATCGACATTAAACAAGAGTGCTGATCAACTCAGCATGGGTCACCAGAGGCGGCTGTATCATGTCTCTCAGTGTATGGTCGGCATTGAATGAAGGAAGAATCAAACGCCTGCTGGCAATGAATACAAAAGAAGTCCGTATCTTGACAGGTGCACTCACAGGATATTGCGCGATGGGGAAAATGTCTTTAAGACTAGGCATCAACCCACTCGACCACTGCAGGAGCTGTCAAGACGCAGAAGACATAGAAAGTATCAAACACTTGCTCTGTGACTGCCCAAATCTACAAAACCGCTGCCTCACCACATGGGTAACAGGTTTTTTGACGAACTAAGTGATCTTGTGCAAGTTCCACAAAGGAACATGATATGATTCATACAGAGCTCACGTTGGTTCCGACCGAAAGATATTGAGATTTTACAGCTTCCACAAATAAAAAGGGAAACACAATGGACCCTTTGTTCGCCGTGCGAAGCACCTTGAGAAGCACCTAGGTGCATTTCCCTCTAACCTAACCTAACCTAACTCCACACATAGCCGAGAGACTGGTAAAATTTGGCGTCCCAGTTGAAAACCCTATATTACGTATATACGAGGTGGTCAAACGGAACCCCGGACTGTATCTTCCTGTGTAGCACATACTGTGTAATAAGAAGGGATAGCATTTCATGAGCCCAACTGGACACATTGTGAACCTTTCTTGGCCTCCTTTGGAGGGCGTTCCTAGAAAATTATTAGTTTGCTTAAGGAGAACCCAAACTCCATGGCACAAGCAATAGAGAATTTGATAAAAAAAAAGAAAAAGAATCGCCCAAGACAAGGAACAAGAAATAGGTAAAAAAAAAACAGAATAATCACCACCGATCTATTGTCCAAGGCAATTTATGCAGGGCAAACAGCTGAAAAGACCGACTAAAGGAAAAAATAAAAAATTAAATAATAATAACCAACAAAATTACGTCTGGCTAAACTGGGTCCAGGGACCGGGGACCGACGACCGGCGATCGGCGACCGACTGATCGATCGGACACAGACGATCGTCAAGCCACTTTATATATAACGACTGTTGTTGGTTTGGTGCTCGTTGATCTCTGTGCTCAGCGCATACGGATGATGATTAGAGCCTCATAACACGGCAATCAATTTAATAAGGGGGTTCCACATAGACTGAGACACACTATAAGTGGGGTAGACTGAGAGGGATATATAGACCCAAGGAGGTCTCGATCGCATTTTCCTCCTCCAATCGGCTATGATGCAAATGCTTTTGGATGTTATTATAATTTTTTTTTTTTTTTAAATTAATTTTTTACGTTCCTACAAGCCATTTGTTGTCCTATACCGTTTTCGCCTCGTTACCGCTGATGGGTGAGCTGTGATTACTGACGAATCGGTCTTGAGATTTGGAATTCCTTTGTGCATGCCAGCAATCGATGAAAAGTGTGGTAATAAATAATATGACTTAAGTAGGGGGTCTGGGGTCGGTAGATGGATAGAAAAATTGGTGAACGGAGTACGAGTAGATGGGGAACGATGAGAACGCAAGTCCTTTCGAAATTTGAGTCATTTTTTGGTTAAAATTTGATTCGGTGGGTGTAAGTAATTATAGGGGCGAGATGAGAGTGATTTTTTGAATTTTCAAAATGGGTCAGGCTAACAACGGGGAGGATTGGCCATAATCAACACCTCTGTGTGGAATGTCAGTTAGTGGAATTGGGCAAGTGGATGATGGTCATGATTGGGTGGGGAATTGCGAAGTTTCTGTATGGACGACACTGCGACTTATATATATTTACATCGACGAGTGAGTGCTGAAAGTAAGGCATATGCATTGCTCATTATTACGAAATCTTAGTGCCCTATTGTTGCGAAACTTGAGGAAATTTTTTTGATAGATATGAGCTACCTACATACCATACCTAGGAGTAATGTTCGAAAACAATCTGAACTTGAAAACACATATCGAGTATTCAAGCAAAAAGGGGTCACAGATGCAGGCCACGCTTTCACGTATGCTGCCGAACATCGGTGGGCCTGGATACGCCAAGAGGATTCTACTATTCAGAGTGGTAGGCTTAATCCTTCTATATGCTGCTCCGGTCCGGGGAGGGTCACTCACAACGAAGAAAATGAGAAGAAACATCTCGTCTGCGTACAGCGTCTGGGCAATCAGAACTATAAGCGGTTTCCGAACAATTTTGGACAAAGTAGCCGATATGATCCCCATCGACATTCTCGCCAACGAGATGAACATGGCTTACCTTAAGCGAACCGCGAATCGGCAAGAAGAATCCAGCGTTACCAGGAAGGTAAAATGAATTTACAGAAAACTTCAGCGCCGGTTCCTTTGTCCATTTTAGACCAGTCAGTGTACAGTCGGAAGTCCTGCGTCCTTTCGATCTTCCGAGAGAAAGGGGGACATCTGTAGAACTGTGGTAAGCTACGTAGGATAACATGGTAGATGTACTCACAAGCTGATCCCCACCATCGAAGTCTGGGCAAAAAGAACATGCGGAGACCGCAACTACCACCGTACGCTCCTGTTCCTGTTCGGGTACGGCTGCTATCGAGAGAATATCTCCACAGTTTCGGACACGATAGCTCGCCCTTGTCCCCAGAATGGACGATGAAGTGGAAGACGTGATGCATATTGAGGGAAGAATGAATTTGCCGAGCACAGGGCTTCTAATAAGTCGTATTACGTGCTCAGGGGTTAGAAACATGTTCCTTCATAACGAGCGTACAGAACGAGGTGAGAAGACCGAAGTGACTAACCAGCCACGCGATGTAATACCTAACGACAGTCCCGCGGGAAGATTGATAGAAGTCTGCAGGGTGGGAACTAGTACGTAGGCATACTCCTGGCACTGATTATCCTAGTTTGCGAATCGTCCATGCTGCTAGCCTGGGCTATTAGTATTTTTAGAAGATAAACACATCCACTGGCGCCTAAAAAAAAAGACATCAACTAACTTACAAAGCGTTGTACACAAGAAAAGAGGGTTAAACCTTGGTTCCGTGGCTTTAAATGGTACAACCTAGGAATTGGTTTAGATAAAAAAAAAAACTTAAGTGGAACTCCCAAACTCAAAGTTGCAAAGGCGACAACTGCCATCTGGACCTGTCACCGAATGCATGGCCAAATTTGGGGCTTTGTCGCCAAAGGTCAAATTTTGGTTATATACCACGGTGGTTAGACCCGTCCCAACGTATGCGTCCATTGTCTCGTGGACAAAAATAAAGCAAGCCACAATCATTATCAACAAGCTCAATAGACTTCAAATATAAGCATGTCCCGGAATTACAGGCACAATGTTGTATATCTATGCTACGGCAGCCATGGAGGATATAATCGGACTCACTCTGCTGCTTATATTCGTCAAGAAAGTGGCAATTCGCAGTGCAGACAGTCTCCGAAAGTCAGATGAAAATGTTAGATGTGATCACGTGGATCTCATCGATTGACTGAGCGGGTTCCCCAAGTCAGCCGACTACATGCCTTAATCACCCCGCTTTGGTAGATAGTTTGAAAGCCCAAGCAGTGATACATGGAATAATGGTGGACCGCTGCTTGATCCAAATGGAATCGTGTCGAATACCGATGGACCAAAAGTGGATTCAGGAGTTGGTGCTGGCATAAAGTATCGAAACCACTTGGAAAGAGTTCCAGTGTTTTCCAGGCCGATCTCTATGCAGGCATCAAAGGTGCCACCATTCACATACTCACCGACAGGCAAGCGGCGCGCTCAAAGAACTGTTCTTCCACTTGATCATTTCAAAATGAGTTTTAAGCTGTTTCGACAGTTTGAGTAAAATTGAGGTGGGTACCGAGTTATTTAGGCATTAACGGCAACGAAACTGCAGATCTGCTCACCATAGAAGGCTCCTCTGAGTTGTCCATTGGACCAGAACGCTTTTGAGGGATATCTGCTTAGGTTTGGGGCATTCGTACGAGCTATTCGAGCAACACCGCGAAGGAACTTTATTTCAGTAGCTTGTATCCGCGATCTTATTCTTTTGCTTTTGAATCTATCCTAAATATTGGATCATTGCAAAAGTTTTTACCCGATTTGATCATGAAACACAAGCGATTACACTTTAAAGAAAACAATTTTATTAATCGATTAACTAATAACTGGATACTCTTCAACGTCTGTCTCGAGATTGAGACCCCTAAACCGCATAGAAACCCAAAACGCATAAACTGGACAAAGTTTAATCGTATAGTTAAGTCAAAACTGGGTACCACATCAACGTATAAAATCGACTCGACCACGGAACTGGATTCAAAGGTTGAAATCTTTGAGAAAGTAATTAACGTTGCCTTTAAAGTCTCGTGTCCAATCAGTTATTGTAAAAAGAAAGTCCCAACATGATGGAATGAAGATCTATCAAAGCTTAGGAAGATGACCAGAGCGATCTTCAATATCTGCTACATTCACAACTTCTGGCAGCCCTACAAGGACTGCCTAAAAATATATAAGGAGTCCATCAGAATGGCCAAAAAACAGGACTGGAAAGATTACTGCCAGTCTATCGAGTCCCTCAAAGAATCTGCAAGGCTCAGCAAAATTTTGTCCAAAGGGCATATCAACCCGTCTTTTCTTAAAAAGACGGATGGAAGCTGGACGGATTCTTCTGCGGCAGCTCTGGAACTCCTGATGAGTACTCACTTCCCAGGCTGCAGTGTGATTCGAGTAGAACAAGCTAGTTCCACCTGTACGCCACTGGCAACATTATTACGGAGGATAAAGTCTCCTGGGCTATAAATAGCTTCTCTCCCTATAAGTCACCTGGCCCTGACAGCATCATGCCTATTATGATGCAGAAATTGCAAGACATAGCAATTCCCTGGCTATTACCGATTTATAGGAGTTGCTTAAACCTAAGCCATGTTCCCCAAACCTGGAGACGTGTCAAAGTGGTTTTCATCCCCAAGGCGGGCCGGCGAGGACATGAATCCGCGAAGGATTTTAAACCCATAAGCCTGTCCTCCTTTGTTTTTAAAACTTTAGAACGTATCCTAGACTTCCATATCCGCGATAACCTGAGTTCTCCACTGTCGAAATCCCAGCATGCGTATCTCAAAGGGCGGTTCACAGAAACTGCTCTTCATGAGGTCGTGCGTACAGTGGAAAAAAACTCTTTACTACAAAGAATACCATATACTCTCGCCACATTTCTTGATATAGAAAGCGCATTCAACAACATTTTCACTTAATCTATTCAGGAATCTCTCACCGAGTTAGGTGTAGAAGGCTTTATTAGCCAATGGATAATTTCTATGCTCAGTACTCGTGTAATCCATGCAACACTAGGCAACAATAGTACAACTAAGACGGTAAACAGAGGAACTCCACAAGGCGGAGTCATCTCCCCACTGCTCTGGTTAATGGCGATTAATAAAATCTTGGTGCGACTGATAGGGAGGGTTTTAAGGTGGTTGCGTACGCGGATGATATGGTTATACTAGTATCAGGAAAGTTCCTCTCCACGATAAGTCAACTCATGGAGAGGTCTCTGGATAAGGTACACTCATGGGCTACGATCTGTGGCCTCGGAGTAAATCCGGAAAAGACTGAAATGATGCTGTTTACAACTAAAACCAAGGTACCGGCATTCACCCACATATGGATGCTGGACCACAAGGCCATATGGTCACGGCAAGGTCCTGGAGACGATACCAAGTGAACTGGTTGCGTCCTCGACCGGCTACACGATATCCAAACTCAACTTCAGAAAATCCTTCTTAACAAAATTCCCTTCCAGAGAAGAATGGAAGAACGGAAGCGTTACCTGCAACTATAATATAGGGATATACACGGACGGTTCGAAGATGGACTACGGAGTTGGCGCAGGCATCTTCTCTGACCAGCTGAATATATCAAGGTCTTTCCGTCTCCCAGACTCTGCTAGCGTTTTCCAAGCGGAGCTTCTTGCGATTCGAGAAGCCTGCCGCCTGCTAAACAATCTTCCAACATCTAATCACAATATCGCTATTTTTTTTGGATAGCCAGGATGCCATCAAGGCCATTGATGCGGTCTGCATCTCTTCAAAACTGGTAGAGCAATCTCGAGCAACTCGAGAATCACTCTCATCTGGGTCCCAGGGCACAGCAACTATGAGGGTAATGAGCGTGCTGATGAGCTGGCCAGGCGAGGGTCGGCCCTTAACGGCTCTCTAGCAGAACGAGTCGACATTCCGCTTGGTGCCGTTAAGGGCTATATTCACCTTCACTTACCCCAGCTAGCCAATCGCGGGTGGAACAGCCTCACAAGCTGTGTCATATCTAGGAAGATGTGGCAGTTTTTGCAGCGTTTGTCGGCCGACATGTGGCCTGGTGTTATCATGATGGAAGATGACGCCTTTTCGATTTGCTAAACCCGGGCGATTTTCTTCAACTTTCTCATTAAGATTAGAGAGTTGTTCACAGTACTTATTCGCCGTGATTGTTTCGCCAGGTGAAAGAAGCTCGAAAAAAATTATACCCCTGGAATCCCACCAAACAGATAACAGCACCTTCATGTAAGCCAGCTTTTCCCACGGGTTCTGCACCTCCACCTGCTTGTTTCTAGCTTCTTTTTGGCTGCACGTTTTTGTACAGAATCCACTTTTCGTCACCTGTTACGACTCGATCCAAGAAAGGTTCGTTTTTATGGCGTCTAAGCAGAGATATGGCCACGGAGACGCGGTCCAGCCTAATTTTTTCTGTCAAACAATGCGGCACCCACGTATCGAGCTTGGAAGTGAATCCAAGCTTTTTTAAATGACGAAATGCTGACGAATGATCAATATTAAGCGTCTTAGCAATCTCCTCAGTTGAAATCTTCGGGTTATTTTTTTTACTACCAAACCACTTGTTAACGGTCCTAAGAGCAGGAGCACAATCGGAATAAACGCTCTGAATGTTTTTTGTTCCAGCTCCAATACTCACACCTTTTCGAAACTCGTACAGCATTACATGGCGAAGGTGTAAATTTTAGTTCTCCATTTTAGACATTTTTTTTCAGGCACAATTTGATTTAACTCAACGGGGTCTAGCGATAAAATGACTTGTGATGCCACGACCTATCCATTGGTATACAAAAAGTCCATAAAATAAACAATGGTTGCGTCACACCTCAACAAATTGAGAATCTCGGAGGATATCACCTGCCACTCTGTTTTGAAGACGACGAAACTCCAGAACACATGCTATGTTGGATATCATATCTCCAATGGACTTAAGGAGCTCCTCCGCAGCTCTAATTATTGCTTTCATAAGGAGAATCGGAATGAATTCTGTCCTAAAAGAGTCCCCTGGCACAATAGCTCTATTAAGTCGCAGTGTCCTTTCGCCGAATAAGCGTAGACACAAACCATAAAACAAACTTGCAAAGCGACTTGAAGTCCCTTCTATGACTGATATTTGGGAATAGTGTGTACGCACCTATCATGATGATAAATCGAGCGATCTCGAACGGTTGTGTCAATCCTGTGACACTGTTGATCTATCTCCATAATTATTATCTTGGACACAAACCTGATCCAATAAATGTGGTCGGAAGAAATAAATAAAAAAGTTTTTGGCGACATTTTTGGATGCAATTGATCTGTCAAAATGCTTTCATGTGAAAAAATTTGTAAAGTTGGACTTGGAATGAATTATTCGATTGATACACTTTCAAGACTGATTCGAGCAGATTTGAAAACGACCTGAGAAATACCAAAGCCCATCCATCAATGATCGCGTCTCAGCACATTCAAGCATCGAAATAGGATTTCCTAAACATCCTTAGGACTTCTCTGGCCTAATCGCATCTGCAACAAACGCCTCCACTCGAGAACGGCTCAGGAACCGATTGATAGTTTGACGAAGGAAATGGCAATGGGTTGGTCACACCTTGTGGCTGTAAGAAAATTCCGTTTCCAAACCCACAATCCAATAGAACCCCCTTACTTAATCTGGCAGAATTGGGTGTCGCCCTAGGCACACGTGGCGTAAAACGGTTGAAAGGGAATCTAGAGCTTTGTTAATGATTTGGAGAGAGTTGAGGTGCATTGCAGAAGACCGAACACGATGGCGCGCAGTCGTTGCTGACGCCCTATGCCCGACGAGGAGTGCAGGATTAAGGCAAGTAAGTAAGCATCGAAATGCTACTGATCATTTTCAAATGATCCCATTCAAATAGTCCCATTTCGCTTTTCAAACAGCGAAATGTAGATGGCAAGAATTTTGATTGTCATGAAACCGAAACGAAGCCAAGCAATTTAAACTTAACCAAACGATCTGAATTATTTTGAAAATCAACAGCCAAACATTCACCTTGAACCAAGAATGTCTGAACCTACCTCCGGTTTACCACAGACATACTTAAGCCCCCTGCTCAGCCATACACATTCCTTTCGAAAAGAACCCGCTTTCCAAAAAAAGAACCTCTCAGTGGCACCTTCTCCTTTTAATTGACAGTTATTAATTACAACAATATCATATCCAATAAATGTCCCCCCATTTAGGAACGTTTCCATCAAATAAATCCTCTTAATTCGATACCTTTCTCCGACGTCGACAACTCCGTCTTCGACGTGATGACACGCCGAAAATTCACCAAAAAACCGACAGGCCTTCTACCAGACCAACAAAAAAAAAAGAAGAAAGAAACCCATCACGCTCCTAATACACCTCGTGCAAGTGGGCGGCAGCTTGAAGCTTTGCGTAAAACCGTTTCCTAATTTCAGAGTCGGCACACACCGCACAACACAAAAGGTAACCTTCTTCCTTAGGTGCTGTTCTCCCCTCCAGCGCCCAACCCATCGAGGAGACTACTTAAGACTGACACCAATCTTCGACACACACCACACGAAACGAGCCAGAGACGAAGAGCAAACCAATAAAGACAGAGCCGTACTCCGCAACAGAATAATCTAATCTAAAACTGTCAACGTAATTTGACAAAATTTCAATTAAGATATAAGAATAACGCTTGTCTGACTCCCAATCCCGCGTGCTGATGATGAAGAGGATGAGGATGAAGCTGGAGCAGCAAAAAGCTGTCGCGTCGGTAGTAACACATGCGATGTCTTCCTCTTCTTCTGCTCGTTCGTTCAATCTTTTGGTGCCGCATGCATGCGCTGCCTTCAATTTATCGGCAGATATGGATGCGCCCTACCAAAGCAACAAACTATTTAATTCATATTCAAGCAGTGTGCACTGCGCGGTATTTTGCGGCTCTTTAATGGCTTCCCGCATCCGCATTTCATAAGTTCTGGTTTGGCTTCGGGTTTTGGCGAATGACAGTGGTTGCTCCTATGTAGACGGTTTGCGTGTGTGTAGATGCTTTCTAGGTTGTAGAGAGATAAATTTGTGTTGGGTTGTCCTTTCGAAAATCCCTTTAAGTTGAGAGATAGGATTAGTGTCGCAACAGATGATATAGGTGACAGACGCAATGGTCGGAGAGGTGGTTTTATGGGCCATGACTGTCGGCAGTTGGTTGCCGGTGGTAGTTTAATCGCTGAGATACAAAACTTTCGGATACTAAATGAAACATTTAGAGGTGACCTTGGAGTTAGTGAACTGATGGGTAAGTTTATAGCATGTGGTCAGTGTTCAAGGTTAGAATTGGCGTGTGTTAGACTTTTTAAGAAGCATTTGGTGTGTAGGAACTTGAAGTGGGAGGTATTTCCTTTGGAAGGATTTTCTGTCCGCATCTGTATAGATGACTTGGGATTGAAAAGTAAAGACTTATCGCGCACCATTTATAGAGGGATCAGTCTTCTCAACATTGTATACAAGATCTTTTGTGCGATATTGTGTGAACATCTGAAGCCTTTCATCTACAGAATGATTGGCTGCTGCGATTTGATGTTAGGATAGTCCACCATCGATAAAATCTTCACATTTCGACAGCTCCTGGAGAAAAACCAAGAAGTCCATATCGATACTCATCATCTCTTTATCGATTTCAAGGCCGCATATGACAGCATCTATAGAGACGAGCTATGTAGGTAGAGTCATGTCTAGTTTCGATATCCCGGCCAAACTTGTCCGTCTGTGCAGGATGACGAAGGATAACGCTCGCTGCTCCATCAAGGTCGGTAATGACCTCACCGAGATCTTTGATGTCAAAAAGGCTTTAGACAAAGTCACTCACTGTATCGTACTTGAACGGATTGTGCGAAACTCATGAGCCAACACCAGAGCCACAATCTATCAGAAGTCCGTACAACTGCCTGCATACGCCGACGATATTAACATAATTGGAAGAAATCAGCGGGCTGACACCTGTGCGTTTGCAAACATTGAAGCAGAAGCGGCCAAAATGGGTTTAGCGACGAACGAGGGCAAAACCAGTAAAGCCCCATCTCGAACAACTAAGGAGACTCTATATAAGACCCTGATCACCCCAGTCCTGCTTTACAGCGTGGAATTTATTGAAAGCGGATGAAGATATTCGCGAGAGAAAAATTGAGAGAAAAATTCTTCGCAAGATATTCGGAGGAAAAGATACAACCACGAGCTATGCGAGTTACAAAGTGACAAAACTGCGTGTTGGACGTTTGAAATGGCTAGGACATGTAGAGCGAATGGATACTAGGCTGGACCCAGGTCCAGAGTCCACGGAGGGACGACGCAGTAGAGGGCATCTTCGGCGTAGGGGTGCGCCCAAGTTCAAAAGGACCTCAACCAACTCGGAGTGCGCAACTGGAGGCAATTACCTAAAGACCGAGGTTTGTTGGTTGAAGCCCAGGTTCATCCCAGTTCTGCTATACAGCGTTGAAGCATGGACTTATACTTGGTCACTTCGAAAGAAAAGTTCTTGGTAAAATATTCGGAAGAAGATTCAGTAACGAACTATAAGAGCTGTACAGCGGCATAGACCTAGTCATAAAATTGCGTATTGGACGTTTGAGATGGTTAAGACATGTAAAGCGAATGGACACCAATGCTCCGGGCCGTGGAGTCTTTGAATCGAACTCAGAGGGACGATGCAGTAAAGCGCTTTTGCGTTAGGGTTTAAGTTTGGGGCGCTCAGCAAAAATAAGGACCAATTGCCACAGAAATGGAGGATGAGTAGAACAATGCGGAACAAAAGTAATAAAATCACGTGAATGATCAGTCAAAGACATTTTTTAGTCGAAGATCAGTTGCTATTAGTGACTATTTTTGACGAAACTATTTTGTTGCTCTCTATTGATTAGATTTCATGGGGATAGTCTTGTATCTAAGACGATGTTTGTGGAGAACGATCAGTAGTGACGCATGATCACACGGCGGGCGTTCGAGATCACGAAATCAACTATCGTAAAGGATCAGTAATATTGAAACATCAATTGGACATTCTATTTACATGCACTCTGATCGTGCATCCCACATGTAAGTAGATGGGAATGATCAATCATCATAGAGCATCAGTATCTGTAAGCCATTAATAGTATAGATGAGCAGCTTTGGTCAGACATCTGTAGAAAAGTTCTATTGAAATGTCAGTAGGTAGGCGAAGTCTCTACGAATGGATCGGTCATGATGAAAGATCAATTGTGAACTCTCTCTCGCTAGAAGTTTTGAATGATCAGACATCCTGGAAGGACAGTTGCAATTACCAGTTCTGACGATCAGTATTTCTGATATATATATCAAATAAGAATGAAACTCAGTATAAACATCTTTTTAGCTTGAAATCAGTTTGAAAACCTTTGACTAGAAATTTTGAATGAATCTTGTAATTGGAACATTCGACGGAACTATTCTAATGAGCAGTCATACTGAAATCGAAAATCAGGCTAACGAACTTTCGGCTGACGAACCTAGTTTTCACAGAAAAATGGTGAAAGGATTACTAATGATTTGTCAACGGAAAAAGTAGAAATGGATATGGTTAGGATCACCCAGATGCTGAAATTTGCGTTTACCTTTGCTGAATTTGTGGGCGCCGTGGCGTAAGTGGTTAGTGTGTCGGATCACTACGCATGAGGTTCCAAGTTCGAATCCCAGAAAATACCAAAAAGTTTTTTCACGGTCCCACCTTTCGCGAGCGTCTGACAAACATCCGAGAGTATTGTTGTCACGAAAAGCTTCTCAAATCGCCGTTCGGACTCGATATTAAACTGTAGGTCGCATAACGCACACAACATGAGTGGTTGCGAGAAGCTAGGCCCTGGCACTTTAAAGAGCTGTTGCGCCAAATATTTGTTTTTTTTTGCTGAATTTATTCCTTAAGAGGGTTACAAGTACTGTGCGATGTTTTCAGACTTTTAAGATCGATTACGATCAATTGGCTGTTGAAGCAAATTTTCTCTTTCGAATTAGATTTGAAGAAGCAATCTTAGCTTTAAATTAAACTTACAAGTAGTTGTCTGGGTACTCGAACGTAACATCGCGTTCAGTCATTTTCTTGTTAGGTTAGTTTAGGTAAGATGGCAGACCTGACAGAGTCAGGGCACACTTACCATTTAGGTCCATTGTGATACCACATAATGATTGTATCGAATGAATCACCGGCTACTCGGGAACCTTTACCTTTCACAGGAGGGTTTGGCTAAGAATTACTGTGCCTATAATGGCTAACTAGGGTGACTGACTCAATCAACCATAAAGTCAAGGTGGACCGAGAGGGTAGAGTGTGCAAACGAGTATTGGAGTGATTGATTCAATCGTACCCTTGGTAGTGGGGCCTGGGTGTCCATGAAGGTGTAGGGATGCATAAGAGTATTAGAGTGACCGATTCTATCGAACTTTTGGTACTATTAAGCATTTGGTGTTGGCTAGGTTGGGGTGACTGATTCATTCGAACCCTTCATACCTAGGTGCACCGTGTAGGTAGTAGGGTGCATAAGAGTAGTAGAGTTGATTGACTCAATAAATCACTGTTACTGATATGCAGTCGTGGTGTTGTTTTCCCTCGAAAAAAAAAAAAAAAATCGTGGTGTTGTGTTTCACCAGTCTTAGTCTGGTATGGTTTGAGAGTGTCATCTGTCGTCATTCGGAGATGACTGCTTCATTGCAAGACTCTTGTGGGTAGATGGTGACCAATACGGCATAGGGTGGGGATAGTGACAGATTCAATCGAACCTATTGGTGCAGATGACTATGAGTACCTCGCATGAGTTACTTCCTGTTGTAAGCAGGGCGAAGTATAAGCTGTCGTGTCAGCTAAACCAGTTAGATTTTAATATAAATCTATAACGGGTGGGCCATCTAGTGATTTCTTTTTAAATTATAGGTTATTTTGACACTGACAGCTGTTTCCCGCTCGAAATCTTGACAAAAAGTCAATATCATATCTCCGCGGAACGAAATGAGTCGCTTTACGCTTGAACAACATTGGGAAATATTGAAAACTTATTTCCAAAGTGAGTGCTGTGTAGCCCAAACAGTTCTTTTTTGAAAATAAGTTTTGGCCGAAATGAAGCACCCACCGCGCCTGCTGTACGCAAGTTTGTGCAAAAAGTTCGTGAGACTGGTATGCTAGTGGACAACACTCATGGTCCCCGTCGTTGTACGGTGCGCACAGACGAGAATGTGGCTGCTGTAGCCGAGAGTGTGAGACTCAATTCACGAACATCAACTCGTCATCGATCTCAACAGCTCAACATTTCACGCACTAACCTGAGGAGAATTCTGCACAAAGATCTGGGATTATTCGCTTACAAGGTCCAATTGATTCAGCAATTGAAAGCGCACGACCATCCGCTTCGTTATCGCTTTGCAGTTTGGGCCTTAGAGCAGTTTGAATTGGACAACGATTTTGGGCGAAAAATCATCTTTTCTGACGAGGCACATTTTCATCTCGACGGCTACGTTAACAAACAAAATTGCCGCATCTGGGGCTCGGAAAACCCACACGTTATTGTCGAGAAGCCAATGCATCCACAGAGAGGAGTGGAGTGGTGGCATCATTGGACCATTTTTCTTCGAAAATGAGGCTGGGAACAACGTTTCGGTCAACGGTGGGCGTTACATAGCCATGTTAACGACTTATTTTTTTTACTGAAATTGAAGACATGGATTTGGACGACCTCTGGTTCATGCAGGATGGTGCGCCATGCCATACAGCCCAGGCCACAATCGGTCTTTTGCGCACCAAATTCCCAAATCGTGTTGTCAGCCGTCTCGGCGATGTCAATTGGCCGCTTCGGAGCTACGATTTGACCCCTTTGGACTTTTTTTTGTGGGGAACCGTGAAGGACCTATGTTATACCAACAATCCGGAAACGATTAAAGCACTTAAGGCCAATATCATCCAAGCAATCCGTGAGCTACAGCCCGAAACCATCAACAAGGTCTTGGAAAATTGGAGTGATAGAATGCGCTACTGCGAGGCCAGCCGAGGCAGCCACTTGGACGACGTTGTGTTCCATAATTAATGGGAATGTTTGCTCCTACTAATAAAGCCATAATACATGGAAAAAATTTTGTTCATTTTATTGGATTTTTAAAAAGAAAGTTGTAGTTGGCCCACCCTGTATAAATAGCATATAGAAGTATTCACCTAGTAGTCTCTTTCTCAGAGTAGCTAGCGCTGGGTATGCGGTAAGGAGATGAATGTTGTTTTCCTCTTCTTCCTCATCTGTGCAACTTCTGCAGAAATCATTTGATAGGATTCCCATTCTAATAGCATATCTACCTAGCAGTAGACAGTGTCCTGTGAGTCAATTTCTTGTAGAATGAAGTTAATGCGTCAACTTTGTGTTTAATGGTTGTTTGCTGATTCTTATCTAGGTGCACCTTGATCAGCTGCATACCATCGAATTCAACGCATAGCGCTTGCCCACAATTACGGCGCCCAAATCTTCTAGGACGGAATTGTACACTGATGTCTGCGTGGTCTCTTTTGTTTCAGAGGATTTCTGGACTTTCTGTTTGGTTTGGGTAATATCTTGCGCACCCCAATGAAGGCTGCATGCTTTCCGGAGAATTTCTTGTTCATCTCACTTACCAAACGGATTTGGATCTTTTGGAAGGCTCTCTGCTTTGGAATTGGGACGTAGATGATGGCAGCTTTCTTGTGTGATGTGAAGATTTCTCAGTTCCGGCTTCAACTCAGAGTTCATTTCCAGCTCCAAGAGAGCTTCTCAAAGTTATCTGACTCAGCACCGTCAGGCTTGATCATTTTTGTTGCACAGACGGCGACCAGATATTTTTAGAAAAAGCTGATCCACCATCTGCTGATTTTAACTGTACGAGTTTACCAATAAATTTAATTTGAAAATGATAACATTGGCGCACTTCTACGATTATGTAGTTGTTTGAGCAAAGTCTGCACTATAGTCGTAAAGTACCCGTCCAGGTTTCGTTTGAGTACAGCGTTTGTATTGAATAACCTTTATTCAGATGCCTTTTCCATCACTACTAGTCTGTGTAAGATGGGCACAATGATACGTGACCGCTTCATTGCTGAATTGTAATTAAGGTACTCCTATTCATTGCTGCTAATGGAAATCAATTACACAGACCAAAGCAAACTCATTTAAGCCTCAGTAATGTGTAATTACAAAATCTAGACCATCAGCAAGCAAAGCATCTCTCAGTCTGGTTGGTTCCTCAGCCTTTAAAGGTCTTTCGAAAACAATTATTAAAAACAATTATAGAAACCAATTAAATCGTTCTTTAAGGCAGTACTTTGTCTGTGTATCTATTTACTCAGAGCTGCGTCTCCATTTCCAGACAACATAGTAAGTAGTCTTCGTCTTCATCTTCTCTCCTTAAATCATCAAATATTTGTATTTGATTTCAATTTCATCATTAATTGCTTTCGCCATAAAAATAGAAACCAAGTGTGTGTAATAAAACGAACAACTGATCGACTAAAAAAAAAAAAAACAAAAGTATCTTTACCTCGAAATATCGTAAAATCTGTACAACGACGACGAGTATCATCATCATCTCCTTGAAAGACAATTTCTCTTCGACCTGATGGGGTGATGACAGTGAGCCCATGGCGCACACGGCTCCTCTCCTGACCGCATGCATGGCTCATTAAAGGAGCCAGCCTTATTGGCAGTTAGAGGTGCGCCTGCTGGTGACACAATATAAAATATCGGGAATAACAATAATTTTTCCGTCGAAAAGGAGAGATTTTTATGGTTCCTCACACGCATCTGTGCGAGTGTGGAATTCCATTGGGATGTCAGAATGTGAGGGCGGCCGATACAGACTCTGCTGGTCCAAGACGTTAAGCCCCATCGGAGAAATTGAAATGGGAATTTTTAACACGAAAAACTGTTGTCACATTGAATCCAAAGTGTTGTTCGGATGTTGTTCTTTTTTTTTTTTTTTTTTTCGTTTTTCACTCAGTCAAGTATCTAAAGATGCAATAAAAATGTATTTTGTCTTTGGGGGTAGATAGAGAGATACTCGCACACACGACGACGACGACGACGATGTAGGATTTTATTTTGTGTTTGTAAATAAAATTAAATTTAAGAGTCTCATTAAAAATGTCAATTTTTGTCGCTTCGAACGGGAAGAGATTTGTGTTGGGTAGTTTTCGGGGTTTAATGGTGTACTCCCCGTGTGGGGAGGATTGTAAATTTCATTGGGAGGTGTCAAACATTAAGTATGGCTCGTAGCGAGGATGTACAATTTAATTTGTTTATTTGACCAAGTTTCTGGAGCTCGAAATGTCTTTCGCATAAAAGAGGTGTTATGGATGCAATAAACGGGGGGCTGTATCTGTATATATGCGATTGTGACTTTTGGGATTTCTAGGTCAAACTATTAACCAGTTGAGCTATAAAATCCTTCTTCTGACTGTTTAATTGCACATTGGTGGGAAATAAATGGGGTTAAGACTGATGCTGCGTGTATTTATTTCATGGTTTCGTGGAACTACATATGCAGAGATCAGAGAGTTCTAGAGTAATGGCGATTTGAACACACTGTTCTGGAAAATTCAGAAGTTTTATTCTTGCAATTCAAATAATGTCAGTTCAAGTGCTCATTGGTATCCCAACAAGGCTACTGGTACACCATTTTCCATTTCTCATTCAACCGATTGCTTCCTTATTTACTTAGGTGGCGCTAGAGTTCGGGGTGAACCTGGGCCTCAACAAAGAAGCCTCTCCATTTAGCTCGGTCTGTAGCTAATTGCCTCCAGTTGTGCACTCGAAGTTAGTTGAGGCCTTCTTTAACTTCAGCGCGCCACCTACGGCCATGAAGCCTTCTACTGCGCCGCGCCTCTGGTATAGATTCGAAAACTCTGCGGGATGGAGCGTTGGTGTCCATTCGCTCTGCATGTCCTAACCATTTCAAACGTCCAATACGCAGTTTTGTCGTTGTACAGCTCATATTGTTGGTCATTGAACCTTCTCCTCCAAAACACTTCAACGCAAACGGGTCCAAATATCTTACGAAGAATTTTTCTCTCGAAACGACCAAAGATATCTTCATTCGATTTCAATAAAGTTAATTTTTCAGCGCCGTAAAGCAGGACTGGGGTGATCAGGGTCTCATATAGACTCTCCTTAGTTGTTCGAGATTCTTCGCTTGATTTCTGTGCTGAGACCATTGTCAAAGTTAATAGCAGAGTCAAGGTAGACAAAGAACCTTACTACCTCGAAGTTGTAGCTGCCTACTGTCACGCTCTGTCCAATTCATCGGTGTTGACTCTCCCTTCTTGTTGACAGCATATATGGTATTGGTTTTGCCCTCAGTGCTTGAAAACGTACCAGTGGCAGCCCGCTGAGTTATTTCAATTATGCCAATATCGTCGGCGTATGCACGCAGTTGTATAGACTTTTGATAGATTGAGCCTCCGGTGTTGCATTGTGAGCTTCTCGCAATCCGTTTAAGTACGATATAGCGAGTTACCTTGTCTAGAACCCATCAAAGGGAGAGTCAATTACTGACCTTGATGGAGCAACGATCGTTCTGCATTTTCATCCTGCACAAACGGATAAGTTTGGCAGCGACGTCAAAGCTAGACATGATTCTATGTAGCTACACTCTATAGATGCTGTCATAGGCGGCGTTGAAATCGATAAAGAGATGATGAGTATCGATTTGAACTTCTTGGGTTTCCTTCAGAATCTGCCAAAGTGTGAAGATTTAATCGATGGTGTCAGACGTTCACACAATATCGCAGAAAATATCTTTTAAGCAATGATGACGAGACTGATGCCTCTATAATTGGCGCATTCACTACTCGTGCTGGCAGCTCTGGATGTGAGGAATGCCTTCAATTCGGTCAGATGGGGAGATATGTTAGATGCGCTCGAGAACACCTTCAGGATACCGCATTATCTTTTGCAAATTGTGAAGGACTATCTGAAAGACAGGGAACTTCTGTACGACACCGTGGAGGGTACTCACAGAAAGGAAATCTCTGCTGGAGCAGCGTAGGGCTCAATCCTTGGACCTGACCTGTGGAATATCTCATATGATGGAATCCTTCGCATGGAGATGCCCGAAGATACCTTCTTAGTTGGGTACGCAGATGACATAGGTGCGGTGATTACCGCAAGGGACATCGAAGAGGCTCAGCTGAAACTGAACCAGGTAATTAGACGAGTACTCGCCTGGATGAAAGCCCATGACCTTAGTCTTGCCGCGGAAAAAAACAGAGATACTCGTTCTGACTAAGAGACGGATCCTGACCATTGCTGAGTTCCGAGTAGGCCTAGAAGTGATAATCAGCACACCGACAGTAAAGTATCTAGAAATCGCCCTGGACTCTAAATTCTCTTTCTGGCAACAGATTTAGTCCACATCTAAGCGAGCTGCGAAGGTCACGTCATCACTGAGTAAGCTTATGGCAAATATCGGAGGCCCAACAATGAGTAGGCGACGAATCTTCATGTCCATCACCCACGCCATTCTTCTGTATGGGTGTGAGATCTGAGCAGACGCACTTAGACAGGAGAAGTACAGAAAGCAAATTGCCGCAGTGCAAAGGCGAGGAGCCCTCCGAGTTGCAAACTCCTATCGCACAGTGTCGGAACCAGCCGTCCTCGTATTTGCGGGAGTGACCCCCATCGGCCTCCTAGCGACTGAGAGGAAGTCCGCCCACGACAAGAAGGCGGAAGTAGGAGCAGAATTGGCAGTCGCGGAAGCGAAGGAGCTTACCAAGCAGGCTTGGCAAAGAAGGTGGAGCGCTGAAACGAGGGGGAGGTGGACAGCGAGGCTGATTACAGACGTCACGGCTTGGACTGGACACAGCGGGAACACGGCGAAGTGAAGTACTTTGTCACTCAAATTCCTAACCGGTCATGGGTATTTCAACCGATACCTCCACAAAATGGGTAAAGTAGAGAGCGCAGCCTGCCAATATGGAGACTCAGCGGAAGACGACACCTTTTTCGTCTGTAACATATGGGCAGAGCAGAGGAATAGACTGGAGTCGGAAATAGGTGATTTTTCGCCGGAAAATGCTATAAGCATTGATTAACTTCGAGTATCAACACGTGGAATATATTGTAATATTTTCCTTCATCGAGACGGTACTAAGATCCAAAAAGAGAGAGGAAGACGCCAACATTCCCTCGCAAATTACATGAAGCAGATAAAAGCCTTACCAGCAAGAATGTATGAGCCCGCACCAGGAGCTGAATACGAAAAAGCCGGTCCCCAGAGGGGAAAGAAAACGACACCACTCTGAAGTAATGCGATAAGCGGTTCCGGAGTGGATGGTGTAAAGTAGAAAGAAGGGGTTAAAGGTGCTTTTTTTTAGTGAGTAGTGAGTCTCGCACTACTAGAAACAGAGCGGGACTGTTTCCCGTGCGCATTAGCGTTTGCCCACTACCCCCTAGGCAAAAACGAAAATAAAATAAATTAATTGACGCAATTGAGGGGGCTTCCTTTCTTGTGGATCGAGCAAACAGGGTTGAGATTTCATTCATCAGGCATACACTAATCTGACCAAATCTTAGAGATGAGTTGGTGTATGCTCTCTACCAATTCATCACAAGCTGCCTTGAAAAGTTCAGCCGGAAAGCCGTCAGGTTGAGCAGCCTTGTTGGATTCCAGCTTGGGTATTGCTTTCTTCACTTCACTTTGGTCAAGTGGACGGAAGTTTTAACTATCATCATCTATGTTGAATGGGTTACTCTGCCTGACAGCAGGATGTTGATCTTTGTCGCCGTTGTACAGTCTGCAGAAGTAGTTTTTCCATATTCTCAGCACCAACTGTGAAGCACTTGGAAGCACTATTCTATTTAAAGAAATGCCTGGAATAGGTCTGAGTGGATCAGAGAATGGGCAGCACAACTACTTCTTTTTTGGACTAATGCGGTACCCATTTCCCTCGAAAACGTCCACCCATACGTCAGGTGCTCGTTGCAGGGACGTAGGATCCTCAATTATGATGGCTCCGCTCACAGCAAAGAATAGCTGGTACACTTTGGTGCCCATCACTCTGCCTTCAAGCAGATTCATTCAACCGATAAACTTTCTACACTTCAGATTGGTGCTGAATTTCCTGAGAGGACGACTTTTATTCTCCCCGGAAGCCTAGTTAGCTAAATGGCTGCAAACAAACCTAAAAACAAAACTAAATTCTAATATCACGTTTGGAAGAACAATAAAACTTAATCTGTGGCCCGACGGCATTCTCCCTTTGCTTTGCTGCTTCTCAGATCTCCCTGCAGCATGATGAACGCCCATACTGACCTGAGTGCAGCCCATTCTAACTCCCCTTACAATTTGATAATCTTTAACCATCTGATCTGCATCACATATCTTTGCGCTCAAGATCACATGATCTAGAAACATGCCCGGCCAGTCGTTAATGATTTCGTATATTCCCTCCAAATACTTCAATTTTAACTGCCAAACGATAGACACAGTTCGGAAGTCTATAAATTACAATCAGCATCAATAAATAAAATTTCTTCAAAAGCACTAAAACTAGATGATATACCCTTCTGGCGATGCCCAGTTAGTTCGAGAATCTCGGCTGCGCTTCCTCATTATCTACTGAAATACATCATGTTATTCCAACTGCCAAGACTCTAAACCGCGCAATAAAATAATTTTAATTAAAGGATCCGATCCACATATTATACATATCACAGTCAGCTTAGGCTTTATGGCCTTTTAAATAAAATCCCTCTCTCTCTCTCTCACTCTGGGAGCAACTAATTACGGGTATCTGTGCACTGCCCTCGTCTCTTCATTGCCGCCGGCCGCCGGCCGCTGCTATAAAATGCTGGAGCAGTCGACAAAAAAAAAAAAAAAAAAAAAAAAACCCCAACCCAAGATTAGTATCTCTACGAGTATATCTCAATCTATGATTTGCTGTATCTCATTTGAATTTTCCTGTTTCGTGTGTTTTGTGTTTGTGCCAATCTTAGATGAAAATTTTAAATGTCAACCAAACGGACAGATACAATTCGTCTCTTTGGGCCTCGGGAAGGTCTGTTGCGTGTATCTGTCATTCTGTCTCTCATCCAATCTTGATGTAAGCTTTAACAAGCTTTTCCTTATCGCATCTTTTTTTCGGAGGGGGTCACGACGCAAATGAAATGTGTTGTCGTCCTCTTAGGCAAAAAAATAAATAAAATAAAAAATCATAGAAACAACTTGTAACCTCCACAGGCGGGGGCTGTGCAGATAGGTCACCAAAGAAGACCGACAGGTGTTTAACATGATTATCAAGGCGTAGATACATGTATTTTTTTTGTTGTAATTCGCCTTCGCCAGTGGACAGACACATCTCTGACATGAGGTCCACAACATGTGATTTGTGTCTGACTAAGGGGCGGCAGAGAAATCGATGAACAGGAATGTGAAAGATATGAGATTATGATGACGGAACAAGCTGTCGTACAATGTAACTCATTATGAGTGGCTAGGTGGGGGGTTAAAGGCGATAAATTGCTTGTGAATGGGGAAGCTGTTGATTTTGGGAGTTTGACAAAGTTTTTCCCATTCGTTAGGACGGTTGTGCCAGGAGCATTAATAACGCTAACAGGCTGAATGTTAAATTGACCACCCACAGAGTTTCGAAGTTGTTGATATTTCAAGTTAAAGGCTGACGTTTAACTTTCATCACAATTCAGACATCTTTAGTCTCATTCCTCTGCAACAATCGTTCTCTTGTCGATTAACTTTTCAAACAAACTGCAAGGTCACAGGATGCGCTGTAGTGCAGTGTTAGACTACCTATAGATCGTAGGAGTCTATTAGTTTCAACAATTTTTGAGTACGTGACCTCTGTGACCAAGATTGTTATACGTATGTATATAGTACTTGTACACCTGAATGCCCGTCAGTAGTTATGTCAGTTACCATTGTGCAAACCCCTCATATTTTCTTTGAGAAAGTAACAACATGCAGGAAAGTCTCTTGGGCAGACTATGTTCTAAACTGTCCCAGGTTTCACACCGAAGCTTGTTTGATTTGCTTACCGGTAGAACTTTTCAAGGTAGCTGGCGATGAATTGGTAGAGAGCATACACCAATTCATATCTAAGATTTGGTCAGACGAGTGTATGCCTGATGAATGGAATCTTAGCATCGTTTGCCTGATCCACAAGAAAGAAGACCCCCCAACTGCACTAATTATAGAGGCATCGGTCAACATTGCATACAAGATTTTTTCTGTCTGGCACCTTTCATCAACCTGATAGGTCCCTATCAGTGCGATTTGAGGTCAGGAAAGTCTACTATCGATCAAATCTTCACATTTCGGCAGATCCTGAAGAAAACCCAAGAAGTCCAAATCGATACTCATCTCTTTATCGATTTCAAGGCGGCCTATGACCAGCATGGTGGGCGCCGTGGCGTAAGTGGTTAGTGTGTCGGATCACTACGCATGAGGTTCCAAGTTCGAATCCCAGAAAATACCAAAAGTTTTTTCACGGTCCCACCTCTCGCGAACGTCTGACAAACATCCGAGAGTATTGTTGTCATGAAAAAGCTTCTCAAATCGCCGTTCGGATTCGGCATTAAACTGTAGGTCCCTTCCATTCGTGTGAAAAATATAACGCACACAACATGAGTGGTTGCGGAAGCTAGGCCCTGGCACTTTAAAGAGCTGTTGCGCCAAATATTTGTATTTTTATGACCAGCATGTATAGAGGGGAGCTATGTAGAGTCATGTTTAGTTTTGACGTCGCTGCCAAACTTGTCCGTCTGTGCAGGATGACAATGGAGAACGATCGCTGCTCCATCAAGATCGGTAATGACCTCACCGAGACCTTTAATGTCAAAAAAGATTTTAGAGAAGGAAACGCACTGTCATGCGACTTCTTTTGTACTTAAACGGATTCTTCGAAACTCACACGCTAACACCGGAGGTACAATCTATCAAAAGTTTGTACAACTGCTTGCATACGCCGACGATATTGACATTACTGGAAGAACTCAGCGGGCTGTCACTGGTGCGTTTTCAAGCACTGAGGGCAAAAGTAATACCATATCGTACATGCTGTCAACAAGAAGGGAGAGTCAACACCGATGAATTGGACAGAGCGTGACAGTAGGCAGCTACAACTTCGAGGTAGTAAGGTTCTTTGTCTACCTTGACTCTGCTATTAACTTTGACAGTGATTTCAGCGCAGAAATCAAGTGAAGAATCGCGAACAACTAAGGAGAGTCTATATGAGACCCTGATCATCCCAGTCCTGCTTTACGTCGCTAAAACATGAGCTTTATTGAAATCGGATGAAGATATCTTTGGTCGTTTCGAGAGAAAATTCTGTGTAAGATATTTGGTTCCGTTTGCGTTGACGGGTTTTGGAGGAGAAGATTTAATAACGAACCATACGAGATGTACAGAGACAAAACTGCGCAGTGGACGTTTGAGAAGGTTAGGACACGTAGAGCGAACGGACACCAACGCTCCGTCCCGCGCAGTTTTTGAATCTATACCAGAGGAACGGCGCAGTGGAGGGCTTCCTGGCCGTAGGTGGCGCGCCGAAATTGAAGGGGACCTCAACTAACTTGGAGTGCACAACTGGATGCAATTAGCTAAAGATCGAGTTAAGTGGAGAAGTGGTTGAGACCGAGGTTCACCACGAACAGTAGCGTGTGGTTTCCAAGCGGAAACTTATGCAATGCTAATAGCCATGAACTATGTTGTGAAGAACAGAAAATGAACTTCCAAAATGCGAGTAGTTCGTGAAACCAAAAACTCTTCGAATTAAGTCGCAATGCTGAATTTTTTGTCTCTTAAATTGGGTTCCAGTTCACACTGGGATCTTGGGGAACGAGATCTCCGATGAGATTGCTAAACAAGGCTCAGAAGAGGCTTTCTCAAGTCCCGAACCCGCGTTGGGTCTCCCTGCATCCTCGGTTAGGGTTTCCATTGACGATTGGGTCTCTCACAAAGACAGTTGTGTGTGGCATGACTCTCCAGGATGCAGGTTGGCTAAACGTATGCTACCGGACGTCTGTAAGAAACTCAGCGGCAATCTTGCTGTCACTCAGCAGAAAAGATTGTAAACATCTTACTGGGCTCTTGACATGGTATTTTCCTTTCGTCAAGCACCTTAGCGTGCTGGGCTTAATTGGCACTACAATCTGCGACACTTGTCGAGAGAGCGACGACACCGCGGAACATTATCTCTGTGAGTGTCCGGCCTTTGCTCTATCAGCTGGCAGATCCTCGGTGCTGATGTGGTAAGTGCTGGTACTGTAGTTCTTCATCACTGAAGTCCTTGCTTGACTTTCTAAGAAAGACAAAGAAATTCAAATAAACTGGGTAAATCATTATTTGCTCTCTGGTAGTACAATGGCCCAGGTTCGTCTTAGTGCTCCACCCGGCGTTTTCTATCCCAGAAAACAAAAAAAAAAAAAAAAAAATTAACTCTGGTTAACGACGTCCATGATCTGTGTCTGTGGAAGTTTTTCTTTAGCATTACGTGACGATTTGAGTTTAGATTTCGGTCTATTTCCTCTCAGACTCCTTCAAACTTAACAAATCCTACCTCTTGAGCTCGATCGAATTAAGCTGAATATGACTGCAGCAAAGCATCTCATTTGAACCAAGTAGCTTAGATAATAGCCTACAATCTTCTTCAATTACTGCTTCGTAGTGTGGCGCAGATACCGCTTTCTAATTCTCAAAACGGCCATTGCTCAACTGCTCCTTAAAGCCCCATTAGACTGCACTCCAACCAAGTTAATTTCCCGAGCAAATTGAAAACAATCATCACACTCCACCCCAAACGCATCCAATCAAACCCGTTGGTAGCTAATACCATCGTTCTCTTCGCCGATATAATACCGACCAGCTGCTGTTAACTCCTTGCAGACGCATCCACACAATCTGCAAAGAATTTATCACCGCCCTCTTATTACACTGATCGAGTTGTTAATTAAATTGTACACAATAAAGCGTCTCATTCATTGAGAGGCACTTCTCAGTTCCGACGACGATGCCAACCAAGCCCATTTGCAAAGTGTGAACTAACGCAGTTGGCAATGCATTAAAAAAACAAAAAAAAAAAAAAAATAAGTAAATCCAAATTGGATGATGATGTTGATAGGCATGGGGATGGGAGAGAATTCCTTGACCTGCCACTTTTGACAAACCGACAATGTGTGCAGAACAAAGCAACGTAATAAATTTTGTGTTTCTCAAAACGCAACCCGTCTCCTAGTCGTGTGTAATTATTGTTTCCTTTGGAAATAAATCCACGGAAGCAGTAGACAGGCGGCAAAGAAGAACAAGAAAAAATATTCCGAGCTTGGATTAAGCAAGTTTCCAAGAGCTCGGCTACATTGGAAACCGATCATTAAGTTTTCACCACCATTTCAGTCTCGTTCTCTCACTTATTATTCCGAGCTATCCATCCGTTCGTGCGTCCATCCTTCCATCCGTCGCGTACTACAAGATGTATTCCTTAGACGTTGTTGGATGAATGAATGCGAATGCGAATGTGAGTGGAATTATTTTTAAAATTCACAAAAAAATGGACAAACAGAGGAAAAAAGAAAAATTGGCGAATTCGCGCATCCTTCTATCGCGTATCGTTCCCAGAGTATTATTTACATATCTCCACCTCTGCCACATGCAACGACGGTTGATACCTATTCCACCGGCGCATTTTATTTGAATTTTTTTTTTTTGATATTTTGCGACTCGCCTGAATGTCTGTTATGTTGGTTGGTAACTGATCCTGGGTCTTGGCCTATTCATACACTCTCTCCTTAGAACGACTGATAGAGACACCACGAGTACAAGGAGTACCCTCGGTGCTATCCATCGGCAACGTCATACACTTCCGATGAATGACAGGCAGGCGAGCAGCAGCAGCAGTGCCATGTCAAGTCCTCTTAGAGAGTGTAGGCGTTCTCCTGGTGCGGCTTCCCTTTGAGACATGATTCATCCGGTCGCATACAATTGAAACACCTTCTCCGTGCTTCATTGTGGCTTTGTTCCTGCTGCTTCCCTTTTTATCCTTTTGTTCCAGAAATCGCAGATTTTTATTTTTGTTTGAGGTTATAGATACGAGATTGCATTCTGTTCGTAGCCTGTTTACACTTCAATCCCCGACCTGGGATCATTAATTACATTTGGAAGGACAACAAACAAAAAGTCGAGAAAAATTCGCGTGTTGATAATATGGAAATGTTGTGTTGCCTGTCGTTGGTCCGTTTTCAGTTCAATTCGGCTTGGGGTTCCGCCGCCGCCGCCACCGTCGCGTGTGTTGACATAAAATATAACATTTTCGATGCAAATTAAATACACGGGATTAATATTCTTTCGGGGCACAGACCCAGCATATGCGCGGAACTGTAGCTGGAACGGATAATGGCAATGCCAATGATGAGGACGATGCTGATGGTTTTGGAATGATGCAATTAATTTTTTTGGGCGTGGTACATAGCCCACATGAATCAAGGGGCAGCGTAAATTAATTGCGTTCTACTTATGGATTATTTTTTGCGCCCGGTTACGCGTTCTTATTGTGGGGAAGAGATATAAATTCCCGTGTTTTCGAACATTTTTGGTATAATTTTTCAATAAAGAATGTAATTAACGCGGTCTTTTGAATGGGATTCGAGGGGGGATTCCATTGCGCGATTGGCGCGATTAATTGCAGTCAAATAGTAAATGGTAGGAATTGTGGTTTAATTGTTAATTGGAATTTTCACACAAAAGTCGTTATTCTCCAGCTTTGAGGTCAGTTTTTGTTTACAGATCTATGTTTATGGGGGATTGGCCTTGGGGTGAAATTAATAATTTCAGGAAATTACAGAATTTTCACGCAATAATCCACAATAGCTTGACCTAGTTTCGACAATTGAAGGCGGACCGACCAGGATAGATACACCATAGTACATACTGAATATAGCCAAGAACTACTTCACCAACAATAAGTTCATGTAGCAGAGCGACGATCTTCTTCTTCCTTTTATCAGCGAGGTTATGATCCGAAAATAAGGGATCATAACCCTCCCACTTAACCGCATTTCTACTGATCCGCCTGTGGGGTTCGCCTACCGGAGTGACGATGGCATTAAGTATTATAAATACTACACCATTTCCACGGGAGTTCTAAAGGGCTTCTTGATCCCCTTCTGTAGAAGATAATGTATGGTGGTGTCGGAACCGGCGGAACAATCGCCAAATCGTACCGTCCCAGCCTCAGCGTCTTTTTCCTAAAAACTGTGGGGAAAATCGTTGATCACTATATAAGCGATACGTTCCTTATTCTTGATCAATTACATGGACACCAATTTGCATACCAACCCGACATATTCACAGAGACCGCCATTCATAGCCTAGTTTCGCAAATAAGCGAAACTCTGGCTGCAAAGAAACCGCCCTTTGTGCCTTTATTGACTTACAAGGAGCCTTTAACAACACTTCTTATGAAGCAATCAATAAGGCCATGACTAGGCAATGTATTGCACCCCTGGTCGTAAACTGGATTCATAGTGCAGAAAGAGGCTATGCTAAGTGTTCATAGGTTACCTTAGATACAAAAACTGAAACCCGGCGATTTCACAGACCATCTGAGCATTCTTGAAAATGTCCAAAACAACCCAATCTTCAAGATTCCAGATACGATGCTCAAGAGATTTCGGTTCTCCAGGAAAGTCGAAGTGGTCATTAGTGACCGTCAAAAATGGAGAAACAAAGGTCTCTCTGGGAGCACACTCGTCGGCCCAGAAACCTACTTTGGGCTGGCACCCAGTTGTATCTTATCTACTCCACAATTACACAATGGGGAAGCACTCACCGAATCCTGCGCCAGCCAAAGGGGCACAAGACAAGCGAGAAAGTGCATAAACCCCAACAACAATAAAGCAAGCAAGCTCTTGAATTTTGCAAAGAGGAGTTGCGAGCTTCAACCGGACATTGTCCACTCAGGTACCATCTGAATAAAATAAACCTATCAGATACAGCCATGTGCAGACTCTGCGGAGAACATAGAGAAACAACAGAACACATTCTTTGTGAATGCTCAGGTGCCAGAACCGCGGGTCTCGATAGACTCAGCGGATACCTGGAACATGGAACCCAAGACATTATTGAGGTTTATCAAAAGCCTCAATTTTACTTCTGGTTAACCATTGGGCCAGCAAAATAAAATGTATCTATGAGTAATGCTCGACAACAGGTTGAACTTCAAAACGCACGTCGAGTATTAAAGCAAAAAGGCGTCACAGATGCAGATAACGCCTTTCCTTATGCTGCCAAATATCGGTAGGCCTGGATACGACAGGAGGAACCTGTTATCCATAGTGGTAAGCTCAATCCTTCTACATACATGTTGCTCCAATATGGGCAGCCGCATTCATAGCGAAGTACACAAGAAGAAAGCCCTCGTCTACATACAGCCTCTGTGCAATCAGAACTATAAGCGATTTCTGAACAATTTTGGATGAAGCAGCCCCATCGACATTCTCGCCAACGAGATGCAAAAAGTTTACCTTAAGCAAACCACGAACCGACAAGAAGAATCCAGCGTTACTAGGAGGGTAAAACGAAAAGAAAGGACAACATCTGTCGCACTGTGGAAATCCAGATGGACCCACAAGCACATCCCCACCATCGTGGTTTGAATAAAGAGAGCACACGGGGACTGCAACTACCACCTTGCACAATTTCTGTCGGGTCACGATAGCTATCGAATATATCTTCACAGATTTGAATACGGTAGCTCGCCTTTCTGCCCAGGTGCTTTGCAGAGGGAAGAATGAACCTGCTAATCCCAGTCAGCCGGCTTCTAATAAGCCATATGACGAGGTTAGGGGACGATTAGCTGGAGGCATGTGCTTTCATAACGTGCGTATTTTTTTGAACTGGAAGAAGCTGAAAAAGTAAGAAGAGCCGAAATGGCAAATGCAGATAATATAGTATAATATGCTATCCAGCTTCGCGAAGTGGTACCCCACTGTCCAGACCGCGGATAGTGGTGTGGACTAGTATACTAGTATGCCATGTACGTGCCGATAGTAAGAACTATACTGACTTATGCTAGTCTCGTATAGTAGCAGGCCGCCAGCCAAACCACGAAGGTGCAGATACTGACGTGCATTAGCAGCAGAAAACTTCATCTACAGATGGAGGATATTCTCAATATGCTTCCGCCAGACATCTTTATACACCCTTTGGAAGCCATTAGTGCCCTACTAAACGAAATACAACGGGTCGTTCTGTGATCCTAAGGAAATACCAGTGTAAGTAATGTACCTGGTATGGACTACATGATACCATGCCTGGATTTCAAAAGACCTCAATCCTTAGCTTACAACAGAAGGCCCTCCCTAGACACTTGTGCAACTGCGAGATAGATATGGCCGTACTTTGTCAAAACAAGGACCTATAGGCAGATGCTTTGCAAGCTCATCACAGTCAGGGCCTAAATCAGCAATTGAATAACGTTAACCAATGGGAAATGGATATTTTTTTCACTTCACTATTAGTACTACAATGGGTTTGCGTTGACCTTAGTGTGGCTTCGTGGATTACTTCCTCCTTCGCCTACTCACATACAGGGTTTTCCATTAAGCGTTTCGTATCTTTAAATTTGAATAAAACAAACTGTGAGTGAGATATCATTGAATTTTTTTATGTATTTAGAAGGCCCATGTATGCCATTATGTATGGAATATAACATCATTCAAATGTCTGTCGCGTCTTCGATGGGTGGCGCGCATCCGCAACGTCCAATTTTCCATAACTCTGGCGCATAAATCAGGCTAAATTGGACAAAAGGCATTGATTATGTTGGCTTCCAGGGCAGTTGCTGTTTATGGTTTATTGGTAGCTGTGTGGCACGGAGCGCCGTCCTGTTGAAACCACATGTCGTCGGTATCCATATCATCCAATTCCGGCCAAGAGAAATTGGTTATCATCGACCGATAGCGCTCGCCGTTGACGGTGATGGCCTGGCCAACGTCGTTCTCAAAGAAGTATGGACCGATGATGCCGCCAGCCCAAAATCCACACCAAACAGTGACTTTCTCTGGATGCATTGCAATTTGGTGGATCTCGTGTGGATTGTTATTGTCCCAAATTCGACAATTTTGCTTATTGACGAACCCATTCATCCAGAAATGGGCCAGAAATGGCAACCGTAAAAGGGGAGAAACGCGCGAAATGTTGCACGAACAGAAGACCCACTTTCATAAAACAATTTAATCATTTGCACATGCTGTTGAACGCTATAACTCTCCATGTTGATTTGGCAAGACAGACTGAATAAATGCCCGACAATTTGACATGTAGTTTCAACAATATGACCGCAATCACCTGCCAAAGTTCGGAAATCCCTATTGGAACTCCATTTAGCTAGCCTTTTCAAGCTTTATTCCTATTTCATGTTAGTGGTAGTAGTTTAACTTCCTTTGTCAGCTTCTTCACCCTTCTTGGTCTTGAGTTGACTCGAAACTGGTGCCGATGAGAATGCAGGTACCTTACAGAAATCTATTTGCTTTTCCACATTCGCTGAAATGTCATTACTAACTTTCACGAGATGCATTTCGTGTAGAGTGACCAAGCAGATAGTTTTTCTCATTCGCTAATCCTAGCAAAAGTTGATCAATTATAAATGTTGTAAGTCCAGCAGATGTGGTCACTACGCGAAAGTTATGAAGATCATTCCAGCATTCCTCGAATAACTCTAAGACAGGTGGTCAATTCCATCTCCAAACTCTTGACTACATTTAAAAAAAGAAAAAGCCATTTCTATAGAATTAATTAAAATTAAAAAGCCGAAGGACCCGCAGCGCATTTCCTTCGCGTCAACAACATGTCGTGTCTCACGACTCTTAGCAGATGTCATCTTTCGAGGATTTAAAAAAAAAATCTCTTAAAATATATCTACCGTCAGTCAGACTGTCTGTTCAGTGGTGACACCCTCCGCTACCGTTTTGTATTCAATTTCTAATAAATTCAATTAAACCTTTTTTTTTTTCAAATACGAACCCGTTTCTTTATATCATGCCTCGACGCATAAAATTCTTTAGAAAAATACGATCTCAAAATATTTATTGACATCTATCTACTCCTTGTCATGTTCCAGAGATGTACACACCAAATCTCTCCGATCATTTTCGAATTTTTTATTCTTATCCTAAAACAACATACCGCAACGCAACCGCCACTCATCATCATCCAAAAACGTAATGTTGAGAAAATAGATCCAAAGATACAAAAGAAATAGAAAAAAAAAAGGATCAAGACGATCCTCGTCGATCGTTAAAATCGATCGCACCGGTGTCGGTGTGACTGCAAAGATCAACTTCGTACCGCACAACAAAATCCAATTATGATTCAAATACTCTCAAGTTTTACGCATCGATGGTTAATTGTTATTTTGTATTGCTAGGTCCCTGATCTTAAAGTCCGATCGGGGTCCGATCATGACGATTAAGAAATGATAAAAATTCCCGATGCCCTCTGCAAAAGGAAGGGATACACTACACACAGACCTGCACTGTTGTAGAAAACATCAATTTAGCACGGGATCCTGAGAGGCTCCTTTTATTGTCGGTTGCGGATCACCGATCTTTCGGCATTCCATCCCACGCTATGTCGGTCCAAATGGGCAAGTTGAGTTTTAAGGTGACAATGCTAATGGATGAGTTATGGTTAGCTAACGCCTTTTCGCATGTACTCTCTCGGGTTTGAGATCAGAGGAATTTATCGCCGCTGCCGACACAGTAACCGTGCAAATTCGTTCAACAGATCGTTTATCTCTTTTGGTAGATGGAATTTTCTCTTAAGGAGTACCACTCCTAGATTCATGTAGCTTCTGCTTTAGTATTTGCCTCCCTGTTTATGGCAATTAAAACGGGTATGCGCGTCGTTCTTTGTTTATCTATGGGGGACCCATATATTCTTTTTTTTTTAAATAAATTAACTTCTGCAAGATCATGTACTCTAGTTTCCACTAGAATAACAATCGAGATGCTAATCTATCTTTCTTTTGGGGGGAAAACCATAAAAATTGCTTCATCGACGCGTGCAGAATTTGAATTTCAAAGAAACCAACCAACGAGTTTTATGATCTAAAACACGTCCACAACGGAAACCCTACGAAAGAATGGAATGGAAAAGTAAACAATAAAAATGAAAAATTGAGACTTGGATACAAATCATTGTCGCCCATTAAGCGGACAAAGTTCCGAGTCGAACTTACGTATAAGAGGGGGGGTACTAGTATCTTTTGTCCACTGGAAGAGAAGATGTAGATATCTACGAAAATATTCTAATTTTCACTTAATTGAGTGGAGGTTTCCATTCCACTGTTAATTCCGCTCTAATGAAAGCAGTTATGAGTGGCCTTACGGGGCTGAGTTATGTGGAAGGATTAGTGTAATGGCGCGCATGCGCAGCGCGAGCATGGAAAAAATTATGACGATGAATATTCTCGGGTAAATTGTGTGGAAATGAGTTATAATGAGCGTGAGTTGGGTAGGTATTCTCGGCAATGTAATCCTTTGATTGTGTTGCACAGGGAAGTCGATTTAATTTTATTCGGGTGCAGCAAGCGCCAGGGGTTTAATTGAGTTTTATAAATCGTTTTCGATTAAAATGATATATTTGGGCAGATGCACAGAAGTTAATTGTGCACAGGGGTTTTGGCGTTGGTTGATTTTTGATGGGATCTGGGAAGGGTTGACGGCTGGCATAGAATTACGATGGGAACAAAATTTGCATTTTTTTTTTTAATGTCAAGCATATGAAAGGGTTCCTCGAGGCATACTTTGCAGTGTTTTGCAGGAGCATGGAATTGATGTTTCAGTCTACTACTATGAGCGTTGGACTCCGCCAAGGGCTCGCTTTATCACTCCTCCCCTTCATTATCTATATGGACTGGATGTTGCAGCGCAGCAGTGGCGGAGAATGTTTGAATTGGAGTATTAGTCATCTGCTCTTTGCGGATGATTTGGTCATCGTTTATTTGTTTAGGTGGCGCTGCAGTCCGGGGTGGACCTGTGCCTCAACCAACAAACCTTGTGCCAACTGTCTCCTGTTGCGCACGCCAAGTTGGTTGAGGTCCCTTTCCACTTATTTGCGCCACCTAGCACCAGGTCGTTCTCTACTACGCCGTCCATCCGCGGTGAATTTGAAGACTTTTTTGGTGATCCTTGGGTCCTCTCAAACCGAACTGCAGTGTGCACTGGAAAGGTGTTTAGCCCTTTGTCATGATGCTGGAATGGAGGCAAACTTGATTATAAAAATGTTGGTAGATATCGTTGTTGTAGCCATTGAAGGAAGAAGATGGAGGACAAAGGAGTACTGTGCCGTAGTTACACTTGACATCAAGAGCGCTTTTAATTCAGCAAGTTGGTCATGCAGAATGGAATCTCTTGAACAAATGAATACGTCAAGCCATATCCTTAGGGTAGTACGGAGCTACTTCAGGAATAGCAAGATAAGGTATGTAAGCGATGAAGGTACCAAATACTATAATGTGTTGGCAGGCGTTCCACAAGGATCAGTTCTCGATTCCCTTCTGTGGAACACTATGTATGACGTCAAGAACGAAAGCCATAGGCTCCGCTATTGTGGTCGTTGCGAAACACGTTCACGAGGTAGAATCAGTAACACAAATGAAGCGAACTCAAAAATGAAAACCTACTTGGAGACAGCAGGCTTGGATTTAGCGGAGCAGAAGACGGATCAATCACCAGCCGCGAAGCAGTAGAATATATGAACGAGCGCGTAGGAGACCAAATACTTATCTGTAATGATAGACAATGTGGCGAACCCCACAGGCGGATCAGTAGAAATGCAGTGAAGTGGGAGGGTTATGATCCCTTATTTTCGGATCATAACCTCGCTGATAAAAGGAAGAAGGAGAAGAAGAAGAAGATAGACAATAGGCTGAACCTTAAGCCGCACCTGGAGTACGTAGGAAAAAAGGCATTGATACCACAATCATCTTTAGCGAGGTTACTGCCAAATATCGGTGGACCTGAACTCTGGCAACAAAGGAATCCAGCCGGAAACTATCAATTGTCTATGGACTCAGCACTCTAAAGATTATTTTTAATTTAATTAGAACAGTGTCAGAGGGAGCGGTATGTGTCGTAGCTGGTATGGTGTCCTGGTCGAAGAAATGAAACGAGTATGCAACAGGAAACTCGCGAATCGACAGCATGATGGAGCTATTAAAGCAGAGGAAAGGGTGGTATCGATGACAAAACGGCAAAACCGATGGGATGATGCCACAACAGGGAGATGGACACACAAACTCATCCACAACATAGAAACTTGGCTGAAGAAGACGCGAATACATGATGTCCCATTGTTCGCGCTTCATACCAAGAGACCCAACATTTGCGGACCCCAGACAGTTCATTGTAGATATGATACAGTCGGAAGAAACCTGGCACGAAGTAAATGGATATGTGACCAGCGTTCAGATCGAACCTAGTAGAATCGAGCACTAAGATAGGCACCTTTAGGGACCTTTTTTGTTTTTGGCATTCCTTCGCAGGGGTAGGTTTGACATTTCACCACTTTCTTAGCTGCCAGAGTTGGCAGGGTCTTCGTTCCTTTCGTTTCTCCTTGCTTGTGACTCTTTACGCAGTTCCTGCATCATACTCGTGATTACTTCGTTTGCACTCTCCCAGCCTTCGCTCCTCGACAGCGTAAATGAGATCAGGCTTCTTGGCGTCACTTGGCCAATTGCTCTTTCTAGGATTCTCCTTGTCCTTGTGTAATTTTTGCATTCCAATAGTGCATGCTCTGTGTTCTTTGTTTTCCTTCACAGTGCTGGTAGAATGGGTCATCCGCATGCTTGTGATTGTAGAGATACTCCCGGAAGCATCCATGCACCGATAGAAATTGTGTTGTGTAGCAGTTTACCTTCTCCTGCTTTCTGTCAATCTATTCATCAACTTTGGAGATCAATTTGTATGTCCATCGCCCTTTCGTTGTGATGCCCCACCTATGTTGCGAGGCTCCTTTTATAGCTTGTACAGTTGTTGTTCAGTCATCGTGCTCGTTTTCACCTAGTGCTGCAGTCTTGTTCGCGTCTAGATCTATATGTATTGAGACTGATCTGTTGACCATAGATCTTAAAATGTCTTTAGTGAATTGAGCTACTAAGCAAGAGGCAAAGTAACCCAATCTTTTCCTGCATTATACTTACTTTTGCACAGTGATTGCTTCAGATTCTGAGGAAACAAATTGGAAATCCAGGCTTCCATACAATACGAGTATCCATAATACTCTTGAAAGAGTTGACCCGCCTCTAATGCCTTTTGCGACTTAAAGTTTGCTGTGAAGTCAGATTTGTTGACGAAATAGACTCAGTGGAAGTTTGACGTTTTGCCTCGGCTTGTAGTTCAGACAACGACTCGTTGCTTGGTTCAATTTAAACTATCAGTCCTGCACTCGTGTGGGTGTCTCAGAAGCAAATCCACTATTTTAAGCTCTTAAGTAGTGCTTTCCTTTCGTGTCCACATCCCACACAACAAAATACACGAATTCGAATATAAATGCACACATTGGCAACCAAACGCATCATTAACGCCCCAAACTGTCAATTACACCGAAAATTACTTGACTACTACTTGCATCACACTACCGCATCATCATCAACATCAACATCATCCACGACGATGACGACGCCATGGAAAATTCGCAACCATAGCGTTTCACGATTTTCACGACTAAAAAAAACCACGAGCTACATACGCTGTAGGCTATATTGCGCGCAGCCACGATGCATGATGAAGGCATGAATTTACTTTTCCTTGGCCAATAATGAGAGGACGACAGTAGCTAGCTGTAGCGTGTGGAACCACACACCGTTCTCATCGTCGTCGTCATTATCGTCATCACCCTTTGTACAGAGTGAGGTTCCAGCATGCACCATACCACATAGCAGATGTTGCAACGTAAGCCCAGTGCCAGTGTCCCGAGGAATGAGAGTCACCACAGTGAGCGCCTGCCGGAGCATAAGCGTAAATATTGATTTAATGAGGTGCGATAAAAATACCTTCAAAACGGGGTTGAGCACGGGACGCAGGACTCCAAAAGGAAGAGTCCGTATAAGAAAATCGTACATGCGAACGAAAAATTGCGAGCGAATAATTTCGCAAAGGCGTTGCGGAAGTGCGGGCTCCACTAAATCGACGAAACCGACTAGAAAACTCAAATTAGCGCGTTGCTATGGAAGGCAATGGATAGCCTTGTTAGAGGGACTCTGTCTGTCGTCGTTAGATCCAACGGCCTATTGTCACAAACAGAGTTGCTCGCTTCAATAAGGTTCCATGCGAGTGAAGCGGGAAATTCATGAGCGAATTTGAACGCAAATCGTTTGACGGAAGGTGGATATTTTTGCAGCCACGACACGGTAGCCTCGGATGATGGCGATGATGATGATGATGCTGGTTGTGGTAGGACTAAGTCTCTGGTCACCAAATTGCATCTCTTTTCCATGGAAATCGATGGTTGTGGACTGGAAAACGGTCTAAAGGTGCCCGAGCGCATAAATAACTCGAGTGTGGGTACCGCAACAAGTCAGATATATTAGGTTTCGTGATTCCGAAAGGGAGATGTCGACGAATTTTTGACGTCGTCATACCCGGGACGGTTCATGGAAAACCAAAGCAAAAAAAAAGAAAAAGGAATTGGCACCCAATTCGAGATGCATTGCTAAAGATTCTCCAGCGTTGCAGGTTTAAACCATCGAGTCATTGTCGTCTTGGTCTCTTGGTATCCATCCGCGTCGTCGCCTAATCTCACATGAATCGCACTCAGTGTCAAACAATAAATAAACGCGAAAGGTGTCAATTATAATGAATGCACTGCCAATTGCGATCGTGTCTTGATGTGTGCACGCTGGCTTAAGGTGCACTGCTTGGCCTGGCCTAGGTGCTAAAATGTACCCGCAGATGGACAAACAAACCAACAGCGATTGCGCGCACGTTGTGTGCCTTGTGCAGCGACCTTGGATTTTGTCAAACACTGACACTTAACAGCGAGACGATTTATTGTCGTTTGGTGTTGGCTTGCTTAAGTCTGTGCCTTTGTGCGCGCTATGTTGCAACGTTGACAGTTTGGACAATTGCCAATGGGTGCCATGGTGTGAAGATGTGGACAGAATGTCCAGCATAGATACATGTGTAGGGTATACATTGTACTAAGGAGCAGGGTGAATGCTGAAGGAGAAGATACTTGTCGGTCGGTGTTTTAGATTTAATTCCCTTCGTGCTTAAGCATCGCAGCCTGATTGGATTTGTGGTTGCGACGAGTTGATTATCACGCGAAAAAGGGTGCGATGATGTCGAACTAATTAAAAGTGAGCCTGAGTTGAGGCGACATTCCATGTTGGGAATGACAGGATTTTTTTTTTTCTTTTACCAGGGAAGACATTTATCAAGGGCGCCAGTTATTTAAAAGGATGTCATCAGGGTGAGACCATGCTATCAAGAAACAAGATCAATTTGCAGATTGAGTGATGCGTCATTTGAAAGGAGGTGTTCGGAACCGCAAGGAATTTTGTAACCAGGGGTGGAATCCTCTAAGGTTATAGTTGATTGTTGACGATCACAATCATCCCTTTTGCTCTTTCTAAGGTGACCATCAGCGTGATAATCTCCTTTTTGCGATCGTTTTTGCGTGGCTTTGCGATCCTTTTACGAAGAGCTGACAAAGTGTGATCATCAATTTTGACTGTCAAAAGTGTGACTATCAACTATCACCTTCGAGGATTCCACTCCAGGGTTACAATTCATCGTCTAAGGCTGGCCAATGACATGGAGTATGAGCAAGAAGAGACTGTAGCTATCTTTTACTGAGGCCAAGCTATCGCAACGCAGAGTTTCCTGCAATACCATTTCTGCAGATAGCCACATGGTGACGAAAGCCAAAATCCTACTGTCGGGTAGTTTGATTGCCTGAAATTGAAAATGGGCATCATTTCAACCGCCAGACTGAAACGAAAGTAAGCCGGCTATAGCAAGGCTCCAGTTGTCCAAGGTATACTGAGAGTCTAACTATTTAAATCAGCAGGTCTGCTTACACGAACTCATCTGCAAGATATGATCGGATGTATGTAAGTGTCCATATGGAAGTAGATCCCTTCACTGATTCGAATTCAGTATTCTAGGTCCAGTGCTACGCCCGAATAGTCTTTGAATCCACATCAGGGGTTTGTTAGGGTACGCAAGTAGAAAATGACCTCAACTGACCTGGAGTACGCATTTGGACAGAGGAAACTATCGCAGACAACCTTTTTGGTTGAGAAAGATATTCCCTGCGTACTTTAGCGTTAGCTAAATAAATATGTATCTATAACATACCTAAACTACTGTAGTATCCTTCGCAAAGAAAAGACAGCTGACACGCGTATGCCACCTATCCTTCTTTTTCTTCCTTTTATCAGCGAAGTTATGCTCCGAAAATAAGGGATCACAACCCTCCCACTTCACCGCATTTCTACTGATCCGCCTGTGGGGTACGCCTTCGTATGCAATCTATCCTAATGGACCGTATTAGAGTCGACCCACAAAACCGGGTCAAGTGTCTAACTGAACCTCCTCTGGAAGGAACATGTACTAACTGTGGTAATCAAAGCCACTAGAGGACTTATGTTGTGCAGGCACACCTCAGGTAGAACCTGGTGGTGGAGCTTAGTCTCACTGAGGTGGTTGTGCAACCCTTCATTACATGTAGTGTAGTGTCATGGATCAGCAGAACAAGGCTAAGCATGACGAAGAGGTGGCAAAGACTAGCCTGCATCTACTTAACAGGAGTCATGAGAATAGCAGCACTAGATGTGATCGTAGGACTACACATAGTGCTAGAAAGGATGGCAAAGGAGACCATATTAAGAATAATCAAAGAGAGCGTCGGGACATGAAAATGCATCGCAGAGAAGGAGCGAAAAACTCTATCCAGATCGGACTGGCCCAGAGACTATATGATCAAGGAATACTGCTTTAAAGGAACAATTGGACTCAAAGATGAGCAACAAAAGGGATTGGAGCAGTGAGTCATTTACATGCACTGGGTCAGTAATGTACGGGCCCAGGACCAGATACCAGGTGACCAGATAAAAACGATAGGAAAAGAAATTGAAATAAAATAACAACTGTGTGAGATATAAACTTGATTCTGACTTTATATTGAAGCTACATTAATGCCATTATGTGTAGAATAGCACATCATTTCAATGGCCGCCTCGGCTTCGCTGGTAGTGCTTCAAGCGGTCAGTCCAATACGTATGGCGTTATTCTGGCAATAGCGTCTCGAATGTTGGCATCGAGCTCGTCCAAAGTGGTTGACTTCTTAGCGTAGACTAAGAGCTTGACGTAGCCCCAGAGACAATAATCGAGTGGTGTCAAGTCGCATGATCACAGCGGTCAATTGATGAACGCTCGTCGTGAGTTAACCCAGAAATTTCTCCTTCACAACTTTGAGCGTTTCGTCGCTTGTATGGCATGGAGCGCGGTCTTGTTGGAACCACAGCTCGGATATATCGATGTTCTCAAGCTCTGGCCGCAGAAAATTGGTTAAAGCCGCACAAAACATTCAATCTTTGTGGATGCAGTGGTTGGTTTAGGATCGGCCCTCGATGAGGATGTACTTAGACCAGAGAGTAGGTCCATTGTACTACCGATGTGTAAGGCGGGTGGGTCACCCTCTTACTCTTGGAACCATTTGCTTCGTTGAATGAAGTAGAGAATTTTAGCCGTGCAGGCATTGCCTAGATCATTAAGATCATTGTAGAAGTATTCACCCAGAGTGGCCTTCCTGATGTTGGCGAGCGCAGGACAGGCGCACAGGAGATGACTGATGGTCTCTTCTTCCTCTTCATCTCTGCAGCTTCTGCAGAAGTCGTTGTGAGGGATACCTAATCTCTGGGCATGTCTTCCTATGACGCAGTGTCCGGTGAGGACATTTGTTATTTTTGAGAGGGTTCCTCTCTTGTGCTTCAAGAGTCCGATGGACCTAGATTTATTGAGTATCGGCCAGAGCTGTCTGGCGGTATGACATTGGTCTAGATGTTGCCATCGGTGATTAGCTACTTTCTCGGCGTCAATTTGAATAAGGTACTTAACAAAGACGCTGGCGCTTCGATGTCGGTAATGCTTATGCTATTCGTACCAGAGGAGCCTTGTCGTGCTAGTTCGGCGGCTGCACAATTCCCCGGTATGTCACAGTGACCTGGTACAAAGGGTGAGGTTGTACTGACCAGCTATCTCGTAAAGAGATATGCGACAGTCTTTCACTGCCTTAGATCTCGTAGTGCTGGATGCGAGGGATTTGATGGCTTCCTGACTGTCGACATAAATAACAATATCAGGTGTTGATAGTGTGCTAGCCGCTAGCCAGTTAGCGGCTTTGCGAACTGCGGTGATTTCGGCTTGAAAAACGCTGCAGTGGACTGGAAGGTTAAAGCAGAGGTTTATGTCCAGATGATGTGATGTGAATGTGGATGCATTGATGCTTGGTCGAACACTTGTGGATTGTGCTCGCTCCAATAATGGCAATTTTGCCCGTTGACATAGCCACTGAGCCAAAAAATAGGCCTCGTCCGAGAAGATAATTTTTTGGCCAAAATCCGGATCTCCGGTCAACTGTTCTAGCGCCCAATTAGCGAACTCATGGCGTTGTCTATGGTCGCTCGTCCGCAATTCTTCCGTCAGCGCAATCTTATATGGATGTAGGCCCAAATCCAACCGCAAAATAAGCCGGGTTGACGATGGTTGGCGATGCCCAATTTCGCTGATCGGCGCCGAATCGACATTTCTGGGTCTTCTCCGATACTGGCCGCTATGCCGCCTATGTTTTCTTCATTTCGCACCAATCTCTGTCTGGTTGGTGGCTTAAGGTCCAAAGGAGCGTACTCACGCTCAAATGTTTCCACGGTGCGACGGATTGCCTGCACACTGAAGCTATGATGACGACCGACCTCACGACGAAATTCACGTTGAGTATTTACAACTGAGCCGGAATTTCGGTAATAGTTTTTAATAATTTCCGCACGTTCGGCAAGCGTGAAACGATGCATGATGAAATGGCAAACCTTACTGAATATTTTGGCAACTGGATGTCATTGGTAACCTTGACAGCTGCTGAAACATAACAATTGAAAAAAATATCATTGCTATCTGGTCACCCTTTACTCAGAATCTCTGCGAATTTTCCCCAGCATATTCCAAGCAGAGGTTCACGCGGTCAAAAGAGGCGTCCGATTCAACTTGTATAGGAAATATCGTCGACAAGACATGGCAATACTGTCAGATAGCCAAGGCACTGAGCTCACACGAGATCAGATCCAGGCTAGTTTGGGAGTGTCTCACCAAGTTCAACAGACTTGGACAGGCTAATAAAGTAACTCTCTACTGGGTACCAGCACATGTAGTAGTAGAGGGGGACGAAACAGCAGATTAACTAGCTAGAAACGACTCAGACACCCAGTCCGTTGGACCGGCACCTTTTTGTGGGATAGGACCACACGAAATACGGGAAGAACTGAGGAAAGAAGAAGAGAGCAAACGGGTTAAGCCGATTTAGACAAGCAAAAGAAATTCTGGGGAATTACATCCAGATAAGAAGCAGAACCTGCCTAAGAGTTAGCAAGAATCGACTTCACATCTGGACGTGCATGCTAATGGGTCACTGCAGACTGGATAATCATCTTAGGAAACTGGGGATAGAAGAGAATGAATACTGTAGATTCTGCAGGGACTTCGCAGAAACACCAGCACACCTGATAATGGAATGTGAAGCATTAATCCACAAAATAATATATTACCTAGGTACCTACCTACCTTGTGGGCGCCGTGGCATAAGTGGTTAGTGTATTGGACCACTGTGCGTGAGGTCCCACCTCTTGCGAGCGTCTGACAAACATCCGAGAGTATTGTTGTCTCGAAAAACTTCTCAAAACAAATTGCCCTTCGGATACGGCACTAAACTGTAGGTCCGTTCCATTCGTGTGAAAAATATAACGCACACAACATGAGTTGTTGCGAGAAGCTAGGCCCTGGCACTTAAAGAGCGTTGCGCCAAATATTATATTATTAGAGACGGATCCATGTATGTACCTCCGTTAGATCCGCTTCAGATACTCGGGCTCATAAAAGCAGTTCTACCACAGGAAGTACTCTAAATCGAGCATTTCATCGACTAGAGCCTAGAGGGGCTCAATAGATCTACTAAAGTTTGTAGTGCACTGCACATTCGCCTCACCAACCATATATCTATATCTATGACAAACAGAAGTGTTAGTAATAGTAGACTTGCGTCATTGTGGCCCTTTCGATTGAGCTGCAGACATCGAGGCACCCACAGCTTCATTTGTTATGCTCCTGTGCCGCTGCTCCCAACATTTGAGTGTACAAAGTTGCTTTCATACTGCTACTGCTACTGGGTGAACGCCCTTGCCTTGGGCACGGCAGATAAGAATCATATTCCTCTGCATTCAACAGTCCCTAGCGCACGAACTCATGTTGCGCTAGTCACTAAGTTAATCTCTCTGCAGCTATTACCCGGCACTTTAGCTGACCATTACTACGCATGTTTCCCTTTTCTTTCATCAAAATGTACACAAATTAAATTTACCCTATCTCAGATAGGGATACGTTAACCGTCGCTTAAGCATTCAAGTTTAAACAATTAAGATAACCAGGTTGTTGTTTTTTTTTTTTTTTTTTTTTTTTTATTGAAGACGATCATGGTTATGGATACCGCCGCACGATCACTCCTAAAAAAAAAAAAAAAAACCTACAATCTGAACAATTAAGCGGCAAACAAAGTCGGTGTATTCGAGATAGACTGTGCCAGGGCTTTTTTTTTTTATCTTTATGAGGTTCGCTTAGGTCTTCTCCAAACAAACCATCTCATTTGAATATACAAAACCGAAGAGATGTCCGGCTGTCTGGTTGGCTCTCGGTTGGCCTTTTGTTTAGCAAGATGTTGGAATTTTTACTGGCAGAACCGAGTTCGGTTTATTATGGATTGCGCGAGATGGTTGTTTTCTTTTGGAGTAGGATGTGGTAATGGTGTCTCTCCGTGCTCGCTGAGTTGAGTATTGGACACCTTGTTTGGCCGAATTTGTGTTTATTCACACATAAATTTGTTATGAGAATCGAACTCGGCGGGGTGTAAATGGCCAGGAGTGGAGACGAAGTGGTGTATTTTATTGTCAACTATGTAGTTTGTACGGTGTACAATATAAACGACAGATATGGCCTTTAAATTAACCTTTTTACGAAAGTGTGCTACAGATTGTGGCAGGAGGACGATGGGTTTTCACTGCAAGAAGTTGGCTGTGCAGTAGGTACATATGTATAGCAAGCTGTGATACAAATTTTTATTGGTGCAATAAATTCATACATTTTTGCATTGTTAATGTGTATCTTGATAGAGAAATAACTGAGGTCACCTGCGTTAGCCTTCTGGCATGGTCGTCAGTAAAGTATTCAAGTGAAAGATTCAGGGAAAGCTGCAAAAGCAGTGGTGGGTTTCAATAGGTCAAAACTATGTCTCCAACCAACTAACAAGTTCGTATTCGGTCGACTCTAGATGGGCTCTGGATCCTCCATCTTAGTTTAGGTTTTTCTTTGCAACGTCCGACGTTCGGGAAAATTTTTGGCATCCACTTCGCTTTTGGTTTTGCATACATTTGTATACATTAACAGCAATTTGCTGGGTTATCAAGACATTGAGATTCGATTCGCTCTCAATGCTATTGAACCTCAACGGAAAGGCTTTAGTTGCGAAGTGGGTCTGACAAAGATTAGTTTTGGCAACCTTATAGTTGTCATTTAATTTTTTCTATAAACCCTGTGTACATAGAACCATGTAAGGTCTAGTGTCCTAAAGAAATGAGACCCTTTGAACTGCGCCAACTACAGAGGTATACGCCTTCTCAATATCGCACATAAGATCCTGTCTGCCGATCGTCAACCTAATAGATTCTTATCCTACTAATAGAGCCTATACTCCAAGAACAATGTATGTAAGTTTTATCAAAAGGTAAAAAAGAACGTGTTAGAGAAGCAAAACCCGTAAAGAAACCTCTAGAGATGAAAATGGAAACCTCTTAGTAGAATCACAGTCGGTGCTGAGAATATGGAAAAACTACTTCGGCGACGAAGACCAACATCCCGCTGTCAGGAATAATAAACCATTCAACATAGACGATGATAGCTAAAATTTCCGTCCACTTGACCAAAGCGAAGTGAGGATAGTAGTGTCCAAGTTGAAATCTAACAAGTTAGCTGGACCCGACGGCTTACCGGCCGAACTTTTCAAGGCAGCTGGTGATGAACTGGTAGAGAGCATACACCAACTTATCTCTCAGATTTGATCAGACGAACGTATGCCTGATGAATGGAATCTCAGTATTGTTTGCCCGATCCACAAGAAAGGAGACCCCCTCAACTGCGCCAATTATAGAGGCATTAGTCTCCTCAACATCGTAAACAAGATCTTTTCTGCGATATTGTGTGAACGTCTGAAACCTTTTATTAACAGACTGATAGGACCCTATCAGTGCGGTTTCAGGCCGGAAAAGTCCACCATCGGTTAAACCTGCACACTTCGACAGATCCTGGAGAAAACCCAAGAATTCCAAATCGATACTCAGCATCTGTTCATCGATTTCAAGACCTCCTATGAGAGCGTCTATAGAGGGGAGCTATATAGATCCATGTCTAGTTTTGATATCCTTGCCAAACTTATTCGTCTGTGCAGGATGACGATGGAGAACTCTCGCTGCTCTATCAAAGTCGGTAAGAACATCACCGAACCGTTCGATGTAATCTTGTAGAAGTCTGTACAACTACTCGCTTACGCCGATCAAGTTGACATATGCAGTCGGTAGAACTGAGTGGGCCGTCAGTGGGGCGTTTGCGAGTATTGAGACAGAGGCAGCAAAGATAGGTTTAGGGATCATGAAAGCAAAACAAAATACATGCTGCCTACAAAAAAGGACGTCCAATATCGGCGTCTTGGAGAGAATAGCGTCACAATAGACAGATATAGTTTTGAGATAGTAAATGACTTTGTCTACCTAGGCTCTATGGTAAACTCCGCAATTGGCATCAGTGGGATATCAAGCGAAGGATTAATCTTGAGCACCGCTGTTTCAATGGGGTAAGAAGGCAATTGAGGAACAAAGCCCTATCTCAAACTACTAAGGTAGTATAAGACACTAATCATTCCAGTCCTACTGTATGGCGCAGAGGCATGTTATTTGTCAGAATTAGGTAAGGATGCCTTGGTTACTTTGAGGGAAAAGTTCTTTCATCCGGTCTGCATAGACGGCGAGTGAAGTAGAAGTTTTTTTTTTTTTAACAGATGTGTGGCCACGCCCAAATGGCGTGTAGGCACTGCGACCAGGAGAAGTTACAATGCCAAACTATACGGCCTATACAAGGACATCGACTTAGCCAGAAGAGTTCACATACAGCGACTAAGATGGCTGGGTCATAGCGGACGGAGCCCAACGTTCCAGCACGGAAAATCTTCACATCCACCCCAGATGGACGGCGCAGTAGAGGACGACCTCGTGGTAGGTAGTACAAACAAGTGGAGGGCGACCTCAACCAACTTAGCGTGCGTAACTGGAGGCAGCTGGCTTGCAACTGGGCGGGCTGGAAAGGTGTGTTGGTCGAGGCCCAGGTTTATCCCGGAATGTAGGCTAGGTTATATTAGGTAGATGGGTGCCTTCTGACAAAGAGTCACTGCTTACTCAAACCAACAGTACGGGTCCATTGTGCCCATTCATTTAACCCTGGAAACACTGTAAAGAAAGTCCGCTGTTAGAACCACCCAGAAAGTGATATGAATCTCAGGAGGTCCATCAGCTCAACATTACCCAAGTCCTCCAGCTTTGAGAAGAAGTAACTACCAATAGTCCTCATTCATCTGACGGATAGGGCAGGACAATCACACAACAGGTGACGAACAGATTCAATTTCTTCTGCAATAGTGGTTATGCAGCACACCGAGTCCCTCCGCGTGAACGCCAATGGCACAATGTTCAGTAATTATGCCAGAAATGAGCCGTGCGTTATAACGACTAAGTTTTATCAGAGAGGTTGATCTCTTCTTACTGTAGGCTAGCCATAGCGCCCTGGCCGTTGCGCATGTTTCCAGATGAACCCAGCATCGCAACAACTCTTTAAAGTGCCAGGGCCTAGCTTTTCGCAACCACTCATGTTGTGTGCGTTATATTTTTCACACGAATGGAAGGGACCTACAGTTTAATGTCGAATCCGAACGGCGATTTGAGAAGCTTTTTCGTGACAACAATACTCTCGGATGTTTGTCAGACGCTCGCGAGAGGTGGGACCGTGAAAAAACTTTTTATTTTCTATTTTTATTTCTATTTTTATTTTCTGGGATTCGAACTTGGAACCTCATGCGTAGTGATCCGACACACTTCATCCTCTATTTTTATTTTGTAAGGAAGTGATTGGGGTTGCTACAGAGAGGAGGGCCCGCGATAAGTGCAGCACAAACCCTTTCCTAACAAGTTCGTCAGCCCTTTCGTTACCTTCGATATCCATATGCCCAGGTACCCAGCAGAATGTCACCGCATTGGCTCTAGATATCTCGTTTAAGAGTGATTTGCAGCTTCTCACAAACCTCGTCCTAATTACAGCAGAGTCCAGAGCCTTAACAGCTGCCTGGCTATCTATATAGACAGTGATCGTTTTACCAACGATATTACTCTCGCGTATAATTTCAGCGGCCTGTCTGATGGCTGTGACTTCGGCCTGAAATACGCTGCAATCGTCGTTTATTCTAAAGGATTGGTTTATTCCTAGGAAGCCCGAAGTTATTGTGAAACTCCGGCTCCCATGCCAACGTCCATCTTAGAACCCTCGGTATAGAAAGTCAACTCCTTTTTCTTCATGGTTCTTCGGTTCTTCCAGTATATTCTGTCAGGAATTCTTGTAGTAAATCTCCTTTCAAATGCTAGCATCGGGTTCATGTAATCATTTTCCATCAATACACTGGTAGTCCCCCATATCGGGACAGAATAAAAGCATGGCCGTAAAGGCTCGATGACCTCAATCGGCCTCCTCTCAGTCTTACTGCGGTTCTAGCCGCCAGACTGCTGCAGTATATGTCATGCGAAATCGAACTATGCATGGATTTCATTGCCGCTGTTGATGTTGTTCTCATTGATCCCATGATTCCGATGCACGCTGCCCTCTGGACTTTGGTGAGGTTTGAAAGTTGGTATTGATTCTCAAGAATCGTCCACCATACTAGTGAATCATATGTGAGAATGGGTCTTACAACCTCCGTGTATATCCAGTACACCACAGCTGGTTGGAAGCCCCACGTATTACTGAATGCCTTTTTGCAGGAATAGAAAGCTACGCTTGCTTTTTTAACGCGTTCGGCAATATTTTTCTTCTAGTTTAGTTTTCAATCTAGAATAACTCTCAGATATCAAGCTGAACTTGAGATACTTAGTTCAATGCCACCGATATTTGGGGGTCTGTAGGTAGGAAGTGATCTCTTCTTAGTGAAAAGAACTGCATCCGTCTTTGAAGGGTTGACTCCCAGCCCTTTGCTGCTGACCCAGTTATCCTCTAGTTGAAGTGCAAAGTTGAACCTTTCACTTAGGACTGGAGGAAATTTTCCGACAGCCACGATAAAGACATCGTCCGCATAGGCCGTCACGTTGAAACCTTTTTCCTTCAGTATTACCTATATCTCATTCACCACAAGGAGCCATATTAGCGGGGACAGAACTCCACCTTGGGGTGTTCCTCTGCAGACTCTTCTCCGGATGGTTACATCTCCTTGCGTTGAAAAGTTAACCCTAGATTGAAGCAAAACCCGGACTGTATCGCCATCAAGTTTTCCTATCTGATCGCGTGGATCTACTCGAATGGGGCCAACTGTCTCTTGCCATGTCCAAAGGACGGCTTTAGCAAGCTATCTTACTCTGAAATGCTTACGAAAACCTTCGGGACCATATAAGATTCCTGGTATTCAAATTTTACACTTCACGCTCAATGCATGGATACAGCGTTAAATTCCTTCCAGTGGATGGCACTCTGTTTAAATAAGATTTCATGGCGGCTGCAAGGTTCTAGTGATACCTGAATTGTTATATTCTGCGCCATAAACTTTCTATTATCAGGTTACATTGCACAAATTCAACAAAAAGCCACCAAAACTGTAATGAATCGGGATCATAATTTGAAAAAGAAATATTTCCCGTTTAAGCCTATTCGCACGATAAGATCTAACAAATGTTACTTCTGCTCATCGTAAACCACAACTGGCCTTGATCAAATTTCACTCAAAGAAGAGAAAAAAAATCCCTAAACCTGGTTGAACTCTTCCCAAAATCCGAAATTATTCAAATCCCCAATTTATGTCCTCTTCGCCTCACTAGAAAACTCATCAACGAATTTTAATAATTTTTCAATATCCATGAATTTGTTTATACATCCATACGATAAAAATCTTCTACCATTTAATTTAAATTATCCGCTGACAAGTATTGGAAAAAATTAAGAAAAAAACAAAAAAATCCCCAGAAAAAGACAAAATGTCAGGGATTTCCATTTAAAGCGTAAACGCTCAATAATTCGACGCTTTATTTTGACATCGAATACACCGCAATGAAATGTCATAAATTTATCGTAATGATCCTCTGTTGTCCACATATCGTGCCATCAAATTCGACACCATACACTCGACCTCCCACATTCTCTGCGTCTGCATACAAGCAGCCGCAGCAGCAACAGCAGCCGCAGCAGAAGAACGAGAAGACAAATATATGTATTTTTATTTTTTTTTTTAAATGGCGCTAAATACGTTCCAATCAACCACACATACTCTCACACATCCAGTTGAATCACCACCATTTGTCGAATTGGACAGACGAAACGTGTTCCAATGACAATTTAAATGCAAATCTGCAAAAATCTGTCGGAAAAGATCTCCACAAAAAAAAAAAAAAAAAAAAAAAAACCAAGTAAAATCCCCAACAAATCCAATGAATGCATAATTTTCCGATAAAAATTTCTTGAATACAAATTTTTTTTTTTTTTTTTTCTTTTAAATATTTAATTTCATTTTCAGGTGAAGAGAAAATATATTGAGTTTGATGGAAAATTCTTTCGTCGCCTTAAATCACTTTGATGGGGATTTTTTGAAATTTTCGGGGGGAACGTGTTAGACAGACTAACAATATCTTCATTAGTCGCACTCTGTACGACGACGTGAGGATGCCTCATTTTTCTGTCGGGGGGCACAGTCTTAGTAATTTGTCGAATGTGTTACTCTCTAGGCGAAGATGGAAAACTTTTCTTCTTCTGTCGGGAGAACATTAGGGAAAATTAAATTTTCCGATAGAAATTTTGAGAAGTGTGTTGAAATACGTGGCAATAATGTGTTTTGATCATTGGAAAACAAATCATCGATGATGATGACAGCAATAAAACACAGTGGGGTCGTATTTGTTGAATTGTTCTTAAAGTTTGTGGAAATCGATGGTGCACTAGGGTATTCCTCAGGTGTAGAGTGAAAGAGTGGCTCAGCTTTTTTAAGTCAACCAGTGTGAGATGTTTGCACTTGAAAATTTTGTCAATGGATTATAGTTTTTTGTATTGTGATTTGCGTGCACTCAACATACATACATACATAATCCGGTCCTCTTGTACCCTATGGTGTCGAGGTTCTGTCTCTGGTTTCCGTCATCATTTCTTTAATAAAATTTCTCCATTTCTTCCTGTCTCTAGCTGCTTCCTTCGCCGAGTTCCAGCTTTCTCCTGCGTCTTTTAGTACTTTCTCTAGCGCGCTGTTCCATGCTGTTTTGGGCCTTCCCCTTCTGTTCTTTCCTTCAGTTCTAGCCTCCCAGATTTTTTTTACTTGCCTGTTGTCTTCCATCTTCACTAGATGTTTAAACCATCTAAGTTTTTTATGTTCTATACCTTTTTTGACGGATTCCACATTTAGGTCTTTTCGGATGTCTTCATTTCTTTTTCTGTCGGTTCTCTTTACTCTTATCACTCTTCGAAGGTATTTCATATCCATGGCCTGTATTTGCTTTTCTTGTCTTTCAGTAAGGATCCAGTTTTCTCCTCCATACAATAATACTGGTAGGTACATAGACTTGAAGATTGATATTTTTGTGGCTCGAGTTATTTCTTATGATTTTTTCTGCAACACCGCGTACATCCTATTTGAAGGTGGGATCCTTGCCTTCAATTCCTCCTCTAAGTTGCCCTTCGTGTTAATAACGCTTTCTAGATACTTATAACTTTCAACTTGCTCGAAAGTCACTCCATCCACACTCACTCTTATCGTCCCTGTTCTATTACTTACGACCATCACTTGAGTTTTCTCGACCTCCTTCCATACTTTTAAGTTTTTCTCTAATTTTCTTTCAGAGTTTGCAAAGAGTACAATGTCATCGGCAAAAGTACATGTCCATAAAGAGATGGGTTCTAGATGCCTATATCCCACTTTAAAACTTTCCATCCTTTCTTGACACTGCCTGATTGCATCGTCCATTGCGATGTTATGTTACGAATACCCTCAAAATGTTCTTAAAACGGGAGGAGTTCCACAGGGGTCGGTCTCCTGGGACCAATTCTATGGAACATAATGTAAAATGGCATTCTAAGAACACAAATGCCGAATGGAGTAGCAATCATCGGGTAAGCCGACGATATTGCAGTTGGAGTAGTGACCAAAACACCAGAGGAAGTTATGCAAAATCTCAATCAAACAATCACAAACGCGAAGCTATGTCTACAGACATCAGGCTTAGAACTAGCGGACCACAAAACCGAATCCGTTCTCATCAGCAGCCTTAAAAAAGTGGAACACCTTACCATATACGTCAGTAAGCAAATCATCGAGTCGAAGCCGTACATCAAGTACACGAGAGTGTTGCTGGACCACAGACTCAGCTTTAGGGATAACTTAACGTACGTAGGCGAGAAGGTCTCTTGGGCAGTAGCGGCACTATGCAAACTAATGCCAAATATTGGGGGACCGAGGCAACCAATCTGAAGAAAGGAGACCCTCTGAACTGCGCCAATTACAGAGGTATAAGTCTCCTCAACTTCGCATATAAGATCCTGTCTGCTGTATTATGTGAACGCCTAAAACCGATCGTCAACAACCTGAGAGGTCCTTATCAGTGCGGTTTCAGGCCGGGAAAGTCCACCATTGACCAAATATTCACACTACGGCAGATCTTGGAAAAAACCCATGAATATAAAATCGATACGCACCACCACTTCATCGATTTCAAAGTTGCCCATGACAGCGTGTATAGAGACGAGTTATACAGAGCCATGTTTAGTCTTGGCATCCCTGCCAAGCTCGTCCATTTGTGCAGAATGACGATGGAGAACTCTCGCTGCTCCATCAAAGTCGGTAAGAACATCACCGAACCATTCGATATCAGGAAAGGTCTTAGACAAGGTGACGCGCTTTCATGCGATCTCTTTACCATAGTACTTGAGAGAATTGTACGAAACTCACAAGTCAACACCGGAGGTACAATCCTTTGCAAGTCTGTACAACTACTCGCTTATGCCGATGACATTGACATAATCGGAAGAACTCAGCGGGCCGTCAATGGGGCATTTACGAGTATTATAGCGGTCAATGAAAGCAAAACAAAATATATGCTGTCTACAAAAAGGACACCCAACATCGGCGTCTTGGACAGAACGCCACAATAGACAGATATAATTTTGAGGTAGTAAAGGATTTTGTCTACCTAGGCTCTATGGTGAACTCCGCAAATGACATTAGTAGGGAGACCACACGAAAAATTACTCTTGCCAATCATTGTTTCTATGGGCTAAGAAGGCAATTTAGTAGCAAAGCCCTATCTCGAACTACTGAGGTAACTCTTTATAAGACAATAATCATCCCAGTACTGCTGTATGGCGCAGAGGCATGGGCTTTGACAAAACCGGATGAGGATGCCTTGGTTATTTCGAGAGAAAAGTTCTTCGAGCGTTCTTTGGTCCCGTCTGCATAGACGGTGAGTGGAGGAGAAGGTACAATGCCGAACTATACGGCCTGTACAAGGACATCGACTTAGCCAGAAGAGTTCACATACAGCGACTAAGATGGCTGGGTCATGTAGAGCGGATGGAGCCCAACATTCCCGCTAAGAAAGTCTTCGAATCCACCCCGGATGGACGACGCAGTAGAGGACGACCTCGCGGTAGGTGGCGCAAACAAGTGGAGAGGGACCTCAACCAACTTGGCGTGCGCAACTGGAGGCAGCTGGCTCGTAACCATGCTAGCTGGAGAGGTTTGTTGGTTGAGGCCCAGGTCCACCCCGGACCGTAGCGCCATCTAAGTAAGTAAGTCAGGTAACCAATCAGAAATCTTCTAACGACCGTGGGTAACTCAGTGCTCCTGTGTGTGCCCCCAATATGGGCATCAGCGACGCACCGTAATTTTTACATTGTAACGATGAGCTCGGCGCATAGAATCGCATCTTTAAGAGTATGCTGCGCCTTTAGAACTGTGTAATATCAAGCCGGATGTCAATCGATTTAGAAGCGTAGAAGACCACGGCACTACATGAAAACGAGCACGATGACAGAACAACAACTGTTCAAGCTATAAAAGCAGAATGGCAACATAGGTGGAACATCACAACCAAAGGGCGATGGATATACGATGGCAGAAAGCACGAAGAGATAATCTACTACCTAACACAATTTCTATCGGAGCATGGAAGCTTCCGGGAGTATCTCTACAAGTCCAAGCACGCCGATGACCCATTCTGCCAGCACTGTGAAGGAAAAGTGCAGAACGCAGAGCATGTACTGATGGAATGCCAAAATTACACGGGGCTAGGTACATCCTAGAAAGAGCCATTGGCGGCCAAGTGACCCCAAGAAGCCTGATCTCATTTATGTTGATGAGGAGCGAAGGCTGGAAGACTCCAAACAAAGTAATCAGGAATATGATGCAGCAACTGCGAAGAAATGCCTTGACTGGCGGTGCCGTAGGGGAACAACAAGAGGGGTTATTAAGCACGTAGCATGTAGTCGGGCATAACTCGTAGTACGGGCTACAAGTATCCATAAAGGATTTTTACCCCTTTGTGTACATCAAAAGGAAAAACCGTTAAAATGTTTTGCATACTGTAGACGTTAGAAATGATACACAGAGGAAGAGAGAGGGAGAAAGATTGGTGTAGTGGTTTTAAACTCAGGTACCTATTCGGTTTCAGAGAAGCTCCGGGGGTGGTGTACAGATAACTGTGGAGATTTGTTTTGTTATTTTCTCCTTGCTCCTGATTCACAGTATTTCCCCCCCGACTACCTGATATCATAGGCATATCAATCATCCAATAGAGAGAACAATTTTCTAGCCATATGACCAAGCTTCTGCCAGTGTAATGCCTTCGCAATATTGCTTCTTTGAATTTGCCTCTTGGAATTTGGTCTTTTGAACATTTTTGATTTTGTGCTCATCGATGTCCAAGATAATTTGGCCAATATAGATGTTATTGTCACGAAGCTCCCTGCAACAGATACTTATAAAATCAAAGCTTGTGAAGTGTTGTAGAAATGAGCTCAGGGTTCTTGGAACACAGCACAAGGTAAAGCTCTGCTGGGCCCCTGGACAAGGAGGCATACCAGGGAATGGGAAAGTCGACGAACTGGCTAGAGGAGGTCCCCCCCTCAGTGGGGATTTACACTGCACACCTTGCACTGCCTTGCACACTCAAACTCGAAGCAGTGAACAATGCCCTAACGAAGGCGAACAATAGCTGGACCTGTTAAGATACATGTATCACCACGAGGAAGCTATGGCCTATATTCGACAGAACTAGAACCGATAGACTTATGAAGAGGGATAGAAAATCCCTTTTTTACTCTTCATTACGGGGTCACAATACTATGCGATACCTCATGAAAAAGTTATGTGTGACGAATGAAGACGTTTGTAGGGGCTGTGGTGATCAGGGGGTTAGGGGACACTACCTACATTCCAAGTTCCTTGGACAATACTTCCTCAAGGATTTTGAAGAATTGTCCAACAGGCCGGTAAACGACATCGCAAACTTCATTTAATCCTCTGGATGGTTTGTATCTCGGGTACAGTAAGTATTAAATGTTTTCTACTAGGAAGCGATTCGTTCTATCTTTCTTTCCCCCTATGGGTATCACAATTGCCCTATATTGACCAGAGTGTGGCGTAGTGGATTTCTACCCCCTACGCCAACTCACTTACCTAACCTAACCTAGGAAGCCCGGTTTTGAACTCTTTTTTGTTTCTTTGAGGCAGTAATGCACAGGTTACACTTAACGAAGAAAGTTCAATTGCATTGCCCTAAGCAAATATGGCACAGCGCTTTTGAGAAAGAAACGAGAGTATTGCGAATGAGTGACAGGCACTTGTTGAAACACGTTTCGGACTTCAGAAAATTACAGATTTTTGCGTTCAATGAAAGTATTTTTCGTTCGAAAATGCTCTTTTTTTTGGCCGAGAACTCTGTTCCGGAAACACGATTTTCTGCCTCAAACCCTAAGGTGGAACATATTCAGGAAAAGTATCAAAATCAGGTCGTTTGCCTGACGAACTTGTATTTATTTTGAAATTGAATTTAGTTTGCATTCGATGTTGGCTGTGGTCTCCCTAACTCTTAAGCAAGTGTATTTAATTACACATATCCTCAGCAATATCCTTCTTAACTGAACTCAGGACTAACCCCTTCGCAGGCATAATTCTCCACATACTGCCTCTAGATATTTTCGGCAAATAGATGGCTACTAGTGCGGCCGCTCGTCTGAAACCCTTCTTCCAGTGGTCTAACCGTCAATTTGGCCATTTCTCGATCTTAGATCTACTGAACTTCACGTTTGAAAACACTGACTACACACCACTGAAACTCAGGTTTGACAAGAATTTCCGTGGAACCTGCCCGGAATGAGTGGGAAAACGTGGCCAGGATAGAAGGAGGTTCGATTCACTTCTATACAGACGGATCCAAAAGCGGAAGTGTAATGGGTAGTGGGTGGTATTGTCTTCTCCGAAATGCTCAAGCTGAGCATCTTCTTTTACCTTCCAGATCAGTGCAGCATTTTTCAGGCGGAAATTATGGCGATTAACGAAGCCCTGTCCTGTCTGAAATGAAATGTAGTGTTATATGGTATCTGTCAGAGATATTAGCATTTAAGTCCCTCGAGTCGTTCTCTTTTACTTCAAAGGTCGCTCTAGACCGCCGTTCCTATCTTACGGAGATGGCAGAGCAATTCAACATTCACGTATGCTGGTTGTCAGACCTTAGAGACATTCCAGTTAATTGCAAAGCTGACAAACTCGTCAAACTAGGCAGGTTGTGGGTATGTCTCTCGCTATGTGTAAACTTCTACTTAAGCTGGATGTATCAACAAGACAAATCGCAGATGGAAGGACAGCACGACTTGTCAGATATTCTAGACCTAGGCTGGATTTAAAGTGCTCAAATGGTTTGATTTGCATGCCAAAAGAATAGGTCTCTTGTCAAATGATTTCTACAGGAACTGCGGGGATGAAGAAGAGGAATAAACAATCCTCCATTTCCTCTGCACCTGTCTAGTCCTATCCAAAAGAAGACCACTTCATCTTGGAGCCCTTCGCCTCGATGATGTTGCCCATCTAGCGTTAGAGCACTTTTGGCTTTATAAAAATCTCCTCTTGGTTGTCAAGTGTAGCTGTGGTCCAGTGGTATCACAATGGACCTCTTGTGTTCCAAGTGTGTCTGCATTTTGGTACAGACAGTCACTTCAACCTAACCCCAACCTAAGCTCAGATTTGTTAGTTGTCTTGCTGTGAATTCTGGTCTCTTTTGCACTTTGAAATCGAAAAAAAAAAAAAAAAAAAAAAACATGAACACCTTAGGACGTACTCTAGCTCATTGACCACAAGGCTTACTTTTCTGGTTGCAATTTGTTCTGACTATTTTTACTATTCAGCCCTGTTCTGTACTACTTCTACTTCATTGGACTAAACTATTACACTGCATCGTTCTTTGCGTGATCTGTTGGTTTCTTAAGCCGAAGATATCAATGCCTAGTGCTGAAGACACCCAGTTTCATAACATCGTACAGCCAGAGCTTTATTTGAAGGAGCTATGGTAGGCAATTGTTACGCAAAATGCATTTACTGTGGACATAGTGTCCAAAGACTTTAAAAAGACTGTCTGGATTGAAGAACGACGGCGTTTTGCACATAGAAAGCCACTGATTAACCTCCATGTGCTCCACAGAGCCATATCTCATCAAATGTGTCATAATGGGTCCATATACCCACCACAGATGTCGTGGATACCATCCTGACAAGGCTACCGACATTCCTTATACAACATTTTCTCCCAACCAAAAGCAATTCATAAATATTGTGTCGATTATGATGCTCGACGCAAACTGTTCGCTCCTTGCGCTCGCCTGTCAAAGTAATCAATGGACATAGAAAATTCTTTGAAAAGAAAATTCCCAAATGTGGGAAAAGTTTCTCTTGTCATACTCCTCCTCCATCTGCTCCTAGATATTCCTATGCCAAACCCCCCATATTTCCATATAAAATAGTCCCAAGGAAGTACTTACACATTCGCCTCTGATGAGAAGTGTATAAGCGAGCTGATGAGACGAGCTCTTGACATCTCTTGCGAGGATTCGAGAACTAAAGGCGCACTAAGGAATTCATCCGCATTTTGTAACAGAACATTTCTTTCCTATTCTATTCCCGAAGAAATGTGAATTAATTTTTAAACAACTTTTCGTGATGTATGAGCTGAGCAACACACAACACCATCAAGCTCGTCAACATCCTCTCGTGACAAAATGACGAAATGGCATTTCATTGTTCTTTGATGACATTCTAGAGGCAGAACATGATGTGTGTGTGTGTGCCTCTGATTGAGGAATGGAATTTCGTGAGTCTTATCATGAAGATTGAATGTCGATTAAATTTTTTTATTGCAGTTTTTTTCTTTCTATGAGGTGAAGACGTCTGCTTGGATAGAGGATTTGGAAGAGATTTTCCGTGTGGTTGTTCTGCTTTTTTTTATGGAGTTTGTGTCTATTTTGTTTGACAAGAAATAGGGGCTTTTTGGAGAGACAGACACCTGGTAGGTAGATAGGAATTTGTTCTAATAAATGTCAGCTTAGGCAGTTTTATTTTGTTACTTTTGTGCTAAGAGAAAAGATATGAAGTGTGGCATGAGGCTTTCGATGGAATTCCAAGAATTATGATATGATGTGTTGGGGAATGAATTTATTTTAAAATTTTAATGCGGTATGGCCTACTTCAATAAGTTTTTTACCCAAGTTCCAAGTCCTAAATGTGAATTCTTTTGGGGTGGATTATTTTTTCAACTTGAGAGTTTCGTCAGTAAATAATCGAATTCCCTGTGGGAGGCTAGGTATTCCTACAGCGGTTGAGTTATTCCATTTGCACACGTCTACTCTATCCGAAAAGCAAATAAAGAAGAACACGCTGCAACTACTTACAGTCTTAAGCAGAAGCCTAGCCCTTGAATCTGATTTTGAATCCATGACAAGAGATCGTTTACCACTAGTTTCTTAATCCTGCCAACCTATTTCCATTCGTACATGTAAGCATAAGTATATATATGCTGCGTGCTATTAGCAAGATTATCCACAGATGGGAGAATGACTCAGCGTGTCATATCCCGAGACAGATCTGCCCTAAGCTGGACCAGAAACGTAGCGCCGAGTTGGTTAAGCTAAAGCGATCACAGTTCATGTCCTAACTGGACACTGTCTTATAGGCTAACATGCCAAAAGACTTGGCCTCTTCTCCAACGACTTCAGCTGAAGCTGTAGGGACGAGAAGGAGGAGAAAACCATCTTTCATCTCCCATACACATGTCCAGCCCTATCACATTAAAGAATGCTCAATCTAGGGACCCCGTTTTCTTACTTGCTTACTTACTTAGATCCTTTAACCCCTCGGGGGGCATAGGGCGTCCACCACGCCTGCGCGCCATCGTGTTCGAAGTTCTGCAACGCGTTTGAGCTGCCTGTAACTCATTCCTAAAGAGCTCGATTCCTCCTCAACTGTTCTGCGCCACGTTTGCCTAGGGGGCCCCGCAATGGAGTTGTCTTTGCGCCGTAGGATGTGTCCAATCCATTGTCACTTTCTTCTTCGTATAGTAATGCTTATAGGTTCTTGGCCCGTTCTCAGATAAAGTTGTTCGTTGGGGATGCTGTTCGGCCAAAAAGTCCTCAAGATGATTCTTAAGCATTTGTTTACGAAGACTTGCAGATTGCGTGTGTTAATGGTGTCTACCTTCCAAGTACTGCACCCATAAAGCAGCACTGATTTTACGTTGGAGCGGAACAGTCGTAGCTTGGTTCTTAAGCTGATAACATTGCTTCTCCAGAATTTGGATAACATTCCGAACGCAGCTTTACCCTTCCCGATTCTGCTGCACACATCAAGTTCGGTGCCACCGCGATTAGCCGAGACGACACTTCCTAAATATAGAAAGTTATCAACTTTCTCGTACAAGGACATCGACTTAGCCAGAAGAGTTCACATACAGCGACTAAGATGGCTGGGTCATTTAGAGCGGATGGAGCCCAACCTTGCCGCTAAGAAAGTCTTCGAATCCACCCCGGACGGACGGCGCAGTAGAGGACGACCTCGCGGTAGGTGGCGCAAACAAGTGGAGGGGGACCTCAACCAACTTGGCGTGCGCTACTGGAGGCAGCTGGCTCCTAACCGTGCTGGCTGGAGAGGTTTGTTGGTTGAGGCCCAGGTCCACCCCGGACTGTAGCGCCATCTAAGTAAGTAAGTAAGTAAGTAAGTGGCAACTTTCTCGACTTCCTGTCCGGCAATGTTAAGTTGAGCGCGGGTATTAGAAGTGCTTAGGGCTTTTGTTTTGGCTGTGTTTATTTATAGCCCCACTTTGTTTGCCTCAGCTTCTAGTTTTTGGGACCCCATTTCCTTGATAACCTCAGAGATTTGGCGTCCTTAGGCATCATGAGCATCCATCGCTTTATCAATAGCTCCGGTTGGTTTTAATTAGTCCCTGAGTGGTCTAATGGTAAACCCATGGCATCGCAATGGACCCTCGCTGGTCTAAGTGTGTTTGCACTCTTGTGCAGACAGCCAATCTAACCTTACCTAACCTATCTCCATTCGTATGACAGACGATGGAAAAGAGGCTTTAGAACATTTCAGCATCAGCTTTACAGATATACTTCTTACCGGTCAATGACTTCTGTAAAGAAAATAGTAGATGCCAACCCAACATTCTTTTTTAGAAAGGGTTTTCCACAAGCCTTTAAATGGAACGTTAGACACTACGAGGCGCGAGGACCAAACCTGTTGGATAAGCTACGTATCTGAAGATTTTTCAGGAAAGCTGTGGAAAGCTATTCAGGAAACTCCTAATCAAGTAAGATATCCTTTCTAGATTCACTTTTTCTATCTGTAGATGAATGTAGATGGTGGGAAGAGCTGTTGACGAAGAGCCCAGAAAGGATTTTGCAAATTCCTCGACAAATCGAAGAGAACTACGGATAATTTTCCAGGGACTTACCTTCTATAGACCCATAGATAGACTATAGACCTATAGACTCCAAAACTAGTGAGGGAACCAGGCCAGGTATATACTCGGGAGATATAAACCTTTAGGTGGCACTGAGACTTCCGGACACATTCAGTACTCAAAGTTGTACTTAACGCTACGGACTAACTATACTACATATACTAGAACCTTGTACGCACTGCGACCTAATAGATCTATTGTGCCAAAACTCTACGGACTTACTTGAGATGAGATCATTATCCGACACGAATATCGTCATCTATATTGACTGTCAGACTGCGCTCAAGGCGCTAGACTCTTACTTCACAAAATCTAAAATTGTCAGGAATTGCCGCACAACGATCATGGCATTATGTACACAGAACCGTGTCAGATTATGTTGGGTGCCCGGACACTGCCATATAAAGGGTAACGAAAGTGGAGATGCGCTGACTAAGAAAGGATCAGAACTCCCAGAAAGTAACATAATTGGAAGCATAACACCACCAATGTGCGTGGCTAAGAGAACTATTCTCGATAGAACTATCAACATGGCTGACATAGGTGGTCCAAAATAGAAGGGCATAGGGTATAACATAGCTAGACAGATCAGGGTTGGTGGTATGTGGTCAAACGGTAATGCATGCGATTACATGAAAACATAAAGTTCTCACTTAGCCTAGGCCAACCAATTCCTACTTTCCACCTCCACGTTGGTGATCGCTCGGTGCCTAGTTCCTTGATCGGAGATTGGTAACCAATCTCTTTGGAAAGTGCTTTCTCACTAGAGCACTTCTTGTTTCAGAGGGCAGCGGACGAATTCCCTAGATGGAGTCAACGGTGGCATCTACAGTCCCAGTTGAGTTAAACTTAGTGAACACATTGCGTGTTCGAGTTGCATCGACATATTTGGATCATACGTAGGTAAGGGATTTCCTTGCAATTGATATGACCCTTAATTGACCAACGGCATCGTTCATACTCCCATGGTGGACTGCCATTGGTGTAGCCGGTCCCGCGTTCTAGGAACTGGCCCTCCAGGTTGAGGGTTGTGTCGTTGGGTTAACTTCCTTACCACGTAACAAGACTTTGGCTACGAAACAACTATTAGCCTCGGATACGTAACCCAACGTTCTAACCCTGAAGATCTTCGAATCTACCCTGGATGGACGGCGCATAAGAGGACATCCTCGTGGCAGGTGGCGCAATCACCTCAACCAACTTGGCGTGTGCAACTGGAGGCAGTTGCCTAGAGAGGTTTGTTAGTTGAGGCCCAGGTTCACCCCGGACTTCGCCACCTAAGTAAGTAAGTAATCTGACACTATTATGAGCACGCGCTTGCTATTCTCCTAGTGCCTATGAAAGATTTTCACTTGTCCTCAAAAAAAACGGTGGGCACCTAATTGACGCATTCGGTTGTAACTATAAAACTAAAAACCTCCCCACTCAGCTGCTTCCCAACCATTTCCTTCAATACGCTTTTGATTGATGTCAAATTAGTAAGATCATCTAGTAACCCAAAAAAAATATATATATGTATATCCACCGCCTAAAATATTGTCAAACACATTTTTGTGAAGAAATTCCTTCAGACAAACAGAAAAGAAGAAGAAATGGCCTCGCACTCTACGAAGACTGATGAGCTCCCATTCTTATCCCCCTTAAATTTAATGAATCAATTTAACATGTTTAGTTTTCTTTTGTCCGTCGGGCTCTATCGCAAAACATTAATTTTATTACATTTTATCTGCGCTAGTATGCAAATGGCTGTGTTTGTCTCTGGGGCTGGTGCTGGTGCTGGGGCTGACTGTCCGGCCTGAACGGATGAGTGAACAACAATCAAGTCTGTGCGGCGGCAGTGAAGAGGCACACCAAACTTTTATTAATAGAAAAACCTAGTCTGAGGTGAGAATGTCTTCGAGAGATTAGAAGCCATTAAAATGCGATTTTTCTTTTAAAATACGATTCTAAGTTGATTTAAATGGTTTCGTTGCTATTTGCTTGGAGACATTTAGTTGGTTCGGGATGATTTGCATTTGGTTGACGATTTTATTATTATTTTGTGCGACCGTGCCTTGTTAGTATGAATTATTTTGCTCAGGCATTTCGTTTTGTCATTAATTACAATTAATTAATAATTCAGTTGCTCAATCGGAAGGTAGACCTCATTTAAATTGGTTTCGAAACAAGTTCAGGCGAGTTGATGCTTTTCGGCAAAAAACTTAAAACTTTTTGTGTTTTGTTAATTAATTTCTTTGTTTTCTAAACGAAATTGAGTTCGTAACACGAAATTAGTTTGGACAAATGTAGCAAATTGCTGTAAATCAAAGATTGGCGGACAGGATTGGTATTCGGAATTAATTAGTAGTCTGCTGGGAAACGGACGTAGACAAGAAGGTGCTATATAGCTTTGTGTGGTTTGAAATAAAGGTCAACAAGCCTGCGTAAGATGGTGAGAAGCGATTAACATATTATACACCAAATCCCACCGAGACCTTGAATTAATAAGCAAACCACAGAACATCCTAAAGAGACTTCTGTCCCTTCCTGTTCTTAAGGTATTTTTTTGTGAACAGAAGCCCCTTCTACTACATACACGCTGAGAAAGAATACGAGTATGTTTACTGGTTTTACACATTGTTTTAGTTTTTTTTAACTTCAAACAAATATTAGTTGTTCCAAGCATATTTTATTTGTGCCAAATGAATATTATTTATTATTATTTATGTCCTGTATCGCCTTGTGGGTCCTAGGGCCTCTACTACGCCTACGCGCCATCGTGTACGGTTTCTGGCAATGTGTCTGAGTTCTCCCCAACTTTTCCCTAACTGCCGTGCCTCCTTCTCGACTGTTCTGCGCCATGTTCTCCTCGGACCGCCAGGTCTTCTGCCACCCTGAGTTAGAGGGTTCCATTGCATAGCATGGTTCGCTATGGAGCTGTCACCCTTTCGGAACGTGTGACTAATCCATTGCCACTTCCGCCGTTGGATAGTTGTGCCTATTGGTTCCTGACCCGTTCTCTCATAAAGGTGTTCGTTAGAGATACGATTCGGCCAGAAAATCCTTAAGATATTGCGCAGACACCTATTAACGAACGTTTGCAGCTTTCTGGTGATAGTAGTGGTCACTCTCCACGTGCTGCAACCACATAGCAGCACGGATTCAACGTTGGAGCGGAACAGTCTTATTTTGGTGCTCAAACTGAAAGCGGACTTTGCTTTGGCGATCCTGTTGGCTATATCCAGTTCGGTTCCACCATCGGTCGAGACAATACTCCCAAGATACTAGAAATCCTCTACTCTCTCTACCGGTTGTCCAGCAATGCATATTTGCGCCGATGAGTTAGTTCCAAGGCTGATAATTTGATTTTTCGTCGTATTAATTTTCAGCCCGACGACACCTGCCTCCCTCTCCACATCTGCTGTCATTTGGTGGAGGTCCATAATTCTGTGGGAGAGTAAGCATACATCGTCTGCGTAGTCAAGATGTTTCAGTTGAGATGTAAGAGTCCATCGAATTCCTCCATTTCCCGTCGACAAAGCTGCATGAAGCACATCGCTAATCACCAATAGGAATAATATTGGTGAAAGGATACAGCCTTGTCTTACCCCACTTTGGATCTCAAATTCCTCAGACAACCTTCCCCTGTGCAGAACGTGACATTTGGAGCCTTCATATGTAGCTTTGATAATAGCAATTAGTTTATCGGGAATGCCTCTCCTGCGTAAGGCACGCCAAATAAACTCCCTGTTGACACTATCGAACGCTTTCTCAAAAGCGATGAACAGCAGGTGCAGTGGCGATCGATATTCAACACACTGCTCGATGATAATCCGCAGGGTGTTGATGTGGTCGGCACAGGAGGATCCAGAGCGGAAACCTGCTTGTTCGGCATCGAGTGTGTCTTCGAGATGTTGTTTGATTCGCTCAAGGATGATTTTAGCTATTACCTTAGCTACAGCAGGCAGCACGCAGATACCCCTCCAGTTTCCGCACTCCATTAAAATTCCTTTCTTAGGAAGCTTGACGATCATTCCCTTTTTCCACTCGTTAGGAAAGCTCTCCGCTTCCCAAGCTCTCTCTATAAGTGGAATCAGAAGCTCAGCCGATGTTGTTGGCGCTGCTCGTAAGATCTCTGCTGGAATACCGTCAAGTCCTACCGCCTTGTTGGTTTTGAGTGCCTTGATCGCGGTAATGATCTCATCTTTACTGGGAGTCGTGGTGCGTATTCGGGAACTTCTCACCTCGGGCATCTCAGTCTGATTTGGGAGCATATCGCTAGCGAATACACGGTTCAAAACCGTAGCAAAATGCTCTTTCCATCTCTTGAGCTGGTCCTCATCCGAAATGAGCAAGGAGCCGTCTAGGCTTTTCACTGGGTGTTGGCTGGAGCTGCGACCACCTGTCAGCTCTTTCGTGATTCTGTAGACAGTCCTGCTGTCGCACCTCCGTGCAGCTTCTTCTGCTTCTGTAGCCAGCGCGTTGATGTAGTTGCGCTTGTCACGTCGTACGCTACGCTAAACTTCTCTCATCTTCATGCGATTTAGGGATTCTAGCTCGCTTCTCCCTGCTGCTGGGGTAGCTGCAACGCGAGCTTTCAGATGTTTTCGTTCGTCAATCCGTCTCCAGGTATCCTCGGAAAGCCACGCCCTATGTCTTCGCTGCGATCGACCGACAATTCTTTCAGCACCAGATGTAAAAACATTTTTCACAGCACACCAATGGTCTTGGATGGTTGCGGGCATTGAGCTGCTGATTGCTTCCACACCTTGCGAAAAGTGCTCCCTTAACTGTTGGCGCACTGAGGGATCACTAAGTCTATCGATGTTGAACCTGGGCATTCTTGTGTTGTCGTGGGATCTTCGAACTGCAGCAGTGCGTAGTTGGAGAGTAGCTATCATAAGATCACGTACTATCCCCACATCTGCCCCTCGCCTGTTTCGGACGTCCAGGAGACTACTTCTAAAGCGGCGGCTGATAGAAAAATGGTCAATTTGGTTGGAGGTTGCTTGCCTGTCATTGGAAACCCAGCTGACTTTGTGGCAGGTCTTGTGCTCAAACATGGTGCCACCTATCACAAGGCGGTTGGCATTGCAAAAATCCACAAACCTTTCGCCGTTGTCATAGCGGTTGCCTAGTCCATGCTTCCCGATTACATGCTTGACCCCTTCGTTGTCGCTGCCTACCTTGGCATTCAAATCCCCCATCACTATGACAATGTCTCCATTTGGTGTTGTGTTGAAGACGGCTCTTAAGAGATTGTAGAAGCTCTCCTTTTTGTCCTCAGACGAACTATTCGTTGGGGCGGAACACTGTATGATGGTGACGCGTCGTACTCTAGTCCGGAATCTGGCCGTCAAAATCCTATCACCATGAGGCTGCCAGGAAATCAGGCCCTTGCGTGCTGTTGTTGTTAGCAGTAGTCCGACTCCATATTCCCGCGGACTTCCGGATGGTCTTCCAGAATAGAGTAGTACAGTGTTACGCGTTGGAGACTGGTACTCGCCCGCTTCTAACCATCTTACTTCACTTTCCCCCAAAATGTCCAGTTTATATCGCATGAATTCCTTTTCCAGTTGGAGGAATCTGGCATTGTAAGGGCCTTCTCTTCCCGAGTCGAAGAGTGTCTTTACATTCCAGAAACCTATCTTTGTCCGGGTACAATAGCCAAAAGTCGTCAACATGTGATCAGTCCTTATCCGAGGCATAGTGTCGGTTTCTGTAGCGAGCTGGTTTCAGTAACGTAGGTTGCTGGCCCACGTTACCTAGCCTAGAATCAAGGCCCTATACAACCCGCACTTACAATTTTGGCCTATACGTATAAGGGTTTATACGTATAGTTGCCCGGGGACCACCACTAGGAGGTAAAGTAAGCACTTCATCACGAACTTGATTGTTGCGCTACTGGCCCAAGCCAAGTTTTCGGCAGTCAGTAGTTTCCCGACCAATCGCAATGCAGGTCCCAGGAAGAGTCTATTCCCGTGATATGATTTTAGAATATCGTATAAGCATACAGGGAGAAGCCATCATGCCACACCTTATCAAAGGCTTGCGAGACGTCAAGAAATACGCTTGAGCAAATCTTTTTTTTTCAAGTGCTTTCTCGATCAGTAATTCTATGCACCTGGTCAATCGTCGAATGCTTGCTTCTGAACACAAACTGGTGGTCAGGGATAAGATTATTTTCTTCTATAACCGGTTGGAGACGCCTTAAAAATATCGCCTCGAAAATTTTCGATATGATTGGAAGAAGCGAAATTGGTCTACATATACGATGCTACCTCATTCGGCGGCTTTCCTGGTTTTAAAACCATTATGACTCCCGCAACTTTCCATTGGCTCGGCACGTGTTTTAATCTGAGCGCAGCATTTACAATATGGAGAAGCTTAATCAATGCTTTTCTAGGTAAAACTTTGAGAATTTCTCCGGTAATCAAATCATAACCAGGAAATTTTTTAGGTTTTAGATTCTCGATCTCATGTTTGAGTTCCCTTAGCGTTGCACTTGTGAGCGTTAAATCGTTAGTTGGTAAATCCAGCCTATTGAGGTTGTCGTAAACCACTTGACCATCGTACGGTGTAAAGGTGATTGGGAGACGACAAACATAATGTGCTGTTCCCAAACATAATTCTTTGAACTACGAAAAACCACAGGGTTCCGCTATAAAGCCAATGCTTTTTAGTCAAAGGAAATCATATCTAATTTATTTTTAATACAGCTTAAGCAAGAGCTAAATGGACCCAAGTGGTCTAAGTGTGTCCTGACCCTGTCAGGACAGCCACCTTACTTAATCTAACCTAACCTAAGCAAGAGCTTAAACTAATGATATCTAAACGTTTCTTTTCTTTTCAGGTAAATGACTTGCGACGGTTTTTATAAAAAGTGTGCAGTAGATGATGTGAACTAGTGGCTCACTGACTCCTTCGCATATTTATTCCTCTGGGTGTCAGGTAAAATATTTTTTAATCAATTTTGATATACGGATATATGTCAATTTGCACATGTATATATATTTGAAGATTGGCAGGTCTTTTGTTCGAGGCTCATTCCAATAGTAAACTCCAAAAAGCCGATTCGATTTATTCGTTCAAGCCAAATCCTTTCCATTGTGACCTCCAATGTGCTAAGAGATAAGTTTAAAGGAAGAAAAAAAATAATAATAATAATAATTAATTTTTCCTCATCCCTACGATGTGTATTAAAAATATTCTGATAGACTTGGGCTTGTTTAAAAGCTGAATTTCAAAAACTAACCATCGGGGTTCCGTCCTAATCACCTAAATGAAAATTCATCAACAATCTCAACCAGATGACTCCATTCCAATGATCGCATATTTTAAGTCCCAATGTGGTCCCCGGGGGCCACCATATCACCTCCAACGATCTGTTCCCCTTTTAATTTTCCAATTGAAAAACCATCGTCTCTCCCGAAACTCAAACAGAGTTTATAACAATTTGAATGTCTTGTCTGACACTTACCGTTCCACGCCGTCTTAATGTGATTTTAATGTTTATAAATCCCCCAGGAAAAACACAGTCCCCATAAAAATTAATCTCATAAGCTGACCATAAACAAAAGCTTAAGCCTCCTAAACCGCTCGTTGACTAGCCAACACAAGAGCAGCCTCCAAATGAACGGATCATCATTTGAATCAATACCAAGCCATCACCACCACCATCGATTTATTATTGAATCTTTTATTACTTATTTATCACCGACAAAAAAAAAAAAAAAAAAAGAGAGAAAGAAACTAATCTTAGACAAAAGACTATCCGCGTAATAAAAACATTTTCTGGCATTAGGCCTAACAAGAAATTTAATTTCCGATCAAGCCAAACATGGCATAGACATCTCACCCAAGAGCGCGTCCGCACTGTCTGTCAGGGGAGATCTTTTACGATCAAAAAATGTCAGAAAATGCTTTTGGGAATTTCTATTTATTTTTTTTTATTGCTAATCGCCTAACAGAATACCTTAAGAGTGGAAAATATTGTAAAATAATAAAACCGAAAGCTCTTAAGATTTGCTTTTTATGAGGCTTTATGCGAGTTCTATTGTAGGACTTTGTTTTCCCCCCAGGGTGGAGGTGGTGACTTCAATGACTACCTCGTGATGGGTTCTTGTATCTTTGAGTAGGTCTTTCCGTACAGTTAGGTAATCAAGTGACAAATTTTACAAGAAAGAGTCGAGATAGTTGAGTCGCGGTGATGCTGGTGGTGATTAAAAATGTTGCATCAGTTGAATCCATCGATTTTGAGAAGGCGTTCGTGGCATACCTTATGCAGGAGAGGTATTCCCGATAAATTAATTGCTATGTTGTCAGTGCTACGTCCAAATGTCACCTTCTGCACAGAGGAGGGTTGTCTGAGGAATTAAAAAGTCCAAAGTGGGGTACAACAAGGCTGTGTTCTTTCACCAATACTATTTCTATTGATGATTAGCAATGTGCTTCGTGCAGCTTTGTCGACGGGAAACGGAGGAATTCGATGGATTGGCTGCTGAGTGCTCTTCGGCTGCCCATTCGGACCTTGAAATGGGCACCTTGACAGGCCATCTGATGATTCTTGAGTACATTCAAAACAACCCTATTCTCAAAATCTCAGATACTACGCACAAGAAATATTGGTTCTCCAGGATATTCAACGTGATCATAGGTGACCGCCACATATGGAGGAATGAAGGGCTTGTAGTCTTACCAAACTCTCAAACTTGGTACACAGATGGTTCCGAATTGGAGAACGGTAGCATTGGCACAGAGGGTTATGGACCCAGGTTCCAGCGTGCAGCAGGGCGCACTTGGGAAATCACCACCAGCATTCCAGGCGGAAGTCGATGCAGTCGAACTCTGTGTACGAGAATGCCTGCGAAGAAGGGTCGAGGGCACCCGTATTTACATTCTCTCGGACACCCAGGCAGCAAGTATGGCTCTGAAATCCTACACGGTAAGATCCAAACTTGTATAGGATGGTCTCAATGCACTCGAAGATCTCGCATCAAAAAACACCGTCATTGTAGCCTGGATACCAGGACACGAAGGCTTCGAGGGCAATGAACGGGGGGATTGCTTAGCGAGAAGAGGGGTCAGCCGCTAACTAGTCGGTCCTGAACCCTATTTTGGCGTTACACGGAGTAGCACAAACCTCAAAATAAAACAATGGGTAGCTGAGTGTCATGCAGAGTACTGGGCCAAATTCAAGGGCCTAAAAAAAAAAGAAGAGGAATATTCGGCGCAACAGCTCTTTAAGTGCCAGGGCCTAGCTTCTAGCAACTACTCATGTTGTGTGCGTTATATTTTTCACACGAATGGAAGGGACTTACAGTTTAATGCCGAATCCGAACGGCGATTTGAGAGGCTTTTTCGTGACAACAATACTCTCGGATGTTTGTCAGACGCTCGCGAGAGGTGGGACCGTGAAAAAACTTTTTGGTGTTTTCTGGGATTCGAACTTGGAACCTCATGCGTAGTGATCCGACACCCTAACCACTTACGCACCGGCGCTCACATAGGGCCTAAGACAATCAAAAAAGTTCATCGACCTCAACCGTTGCAAGGCACCGAAGCTGCTTGAGCTCTACAAAGCAGACTTAAGGACATTAACAGAATATTTGACTGGTCATTGCCCACTCAGGTATCATCTGTACAAAATAGGAGTAGCAGATACAAACGAACATATGTCGGCTATATGGAGAGCAAAAAGAGACGGCAAAACATATTCTTTGTGAATACCATACGACTGCAAGGAAAAGATTTCTCCACCTCGGGTGGGCTTTATTGAGCTTCTCAGACTTTTGGAACATTGATCCTGGAGCTTTGTTGATGTTTATCAAGAGCCTTAACCTAGTTCTCTGCGTAACACCGGGCTGGCACAATCGATTTTTAAGGTCGCCGTGTGTACACGACCCTAGTATAGTATAGTACATCCCAACTGAAACATCTTGACACGTCTTATGACAGCAGACGCGGAAAGTGTGGCAGCTCATCAGCTCAAATATGCATTGCCTTACAACCGGTAGAGACAGAAGAGGATTTCCAGTATCTTGGGTGCGATCGATTGTGGAACCGAACTAAATATACCTAACAGGATCACCAAAGCAAAGTCCGCATTCGGGATGTTGTCCAAAATATAGCGAAGCAATGCCATCAGTTTGAACACCAAGCTAAGACTGTTCCACTTCAACGTTGAATCCGTGCTGTTATATGAATGCAGCACGTGGAAATTGATGGTCACTTCACTCACTTCACTGTCATGAGAAAGCTGCAAACGTTCATTAACAAGTGTCTGCGCAACATCTTAAGGATTTTCTGGCTCAACCGTTTCTCTAACGAACACCTCTATCAGAGAACGGATTAGGAACCAAAAGGTACACCCATCCAACGACGGAAGTGGCAGATGATTGGTCACATATTTCGAAAAGTAGACAGTTCCGTAGCTAGCCATGCTATGCAATGGAATCGTTTAACTAAGGATGGCAGTCTGAGGTGAACATGGCACAGAATAGTCGAGAAGGAGGCATGGCATTTGGGGAAAAATCCAGAAGAGTTGAAGCACATTACCAGAAACCGTACACGATGGCGCGTAGGTATAGTAGAGGCCATAGGACCCTCAAGAGGATGCAGGACATAAGTTAGGAGTAACCGTCGAAGGTTTGATGCGTACTAGTAGATATCAGGAGCACTGTATATAGATTCTGCCAACAATTTAAAAACAATATTGGAAGGCATTACCAACTTTGTCAAAGTGTTTCTTGCGAATATCTGCGAATCAAATTTCAAATCTGTCCATCGCCTGGACTTCATTCAACAACATTCCAACTTCTAAACCTTCAGATATATTTCAATCACCTTCATAGTTGCAATTGAATTCTCCCGAGCGTAAAACCGATCAACATAAGCCCCCTAAACACTTCCTTTCTAATTAGTATCTGAATTTCCCACACGCACATCCGAAAAGAAAAGACCACACCTCAATGCTTTGAAATTCCCTCCAAGTCCAATTAATCAATTACCAGACCACAGGTAACAACTACAAGTCGACAAAAATCCATCCGTGACGCAACTAGCGAGAAGATCCGACGAAAAGTTACCCTCTGGCCAGCAATTATATTTCGGACGGTAGGACCTTCTCGAAAATTTACATAAGAACCCCCCGAAGGAGGGTCCATATACACAACACAGGTATCGACTTCGGAGATACATTCCCATTTGGCAATTATTGTTGCTGCTCTTCGAGTAAGAGGGGTAATTTTCTTGCCATGCACTTACCCGAAATAATTGGAGCAATTTTCAATTAGAATTTGTTGTGTCTTCAGGATGAAGACCAGACAGATGGCATAGGTCGACATCGACGAAAAAGGAGCGCAAATGCCATACAAGTCAACTTCATAGATACAGCCACACCTCAGATAATTGCCAGAGGTGAAGAGAAAAAAACAGGATATCTATGCAAAACGCAAATGAAATACGCCATAAACCAGTTGAAGGATGGCGGGTCCATGGCGACAACCTGCGAATGTGTCAAAGCCAATTTGTTGCACCATAGAAGCAATTTACACTTTGTGCCTGTAGCAGGATAGCTCCTCCATGCACCATCACTCAGGTTGAGTGACTTTCAGAATCGACAAAACCAGATTGGTGCCGATAGATACATGGATGGGAGGAGGCTGTTGCAATGGAATATCGAATCGACTATCGGCATGCGGTCGATAATACCCATCGCGTCGTCGCTCGCGCGCGCAGCTAGATCACCATCTCACATGACTAAAATTGGTATGCAAAAATGCCTTCCGAACAGAAGTTGGTTGCCACAGAAAGACGTCTCCACCAGCCGCCGCACCGAGCTAGCGTTTCGCGGTCCAAGATAAGTGGAAAGGAAACGCGGCTCAGCCTAAGCGTATGCGTGAGTTAAAAATCTGATATTGTAATTGAAGTTCCTAGTTTTTTACTACTTTTTTGTTGCTGTAAGCCGACTTGTTTCTTGTATGTTAGGTACAAACTCGCCAAAACGCAACCTTGTTAGCGTGGTGTGTTGCGCTGAGAGCGGAGGTTGGCGGCGAAACAAGGCCTACATCCTAAGAGCACTTGTTGGAGGGGGTTCTGCTCTTCTTTTTTTTTTTCATTGCTCCTCCAATTGGAGTATAAAAATCTACATAAAGCCTATTGTAGCGTGTCCTGTGTGTGTGTTACCCCCCCGCGCGATGTACTCGGCAACGAGGAGAGAAATTGCCCCTAAAGCGATCAAAGGGCATGTGCATAACAAGCTACAAATTATACCTTAAATGATCTTGGATAAACTTTTGCGCGCACCGAGCACGACGTTTAAACCAAATACACTTTGGCTGCAGAAGCAGCAGCAAACCAACAAAAAAAAAGAAGACTCTCGGATGCAGCTCATTGAGCGGAAAAGTGTGGACCCTAAAGAAGGAAAAGATACCAATAAAACTGGAGATACAAACGGAAAAAAAGAAGAATACCGTGCATAGCATGCGAACATAGTCGCGCGAGTTGTAATGGCTTTTGAAGGGAGAGGAACGATGCAACTGCAATGAGCACGCAGTTTTATTTGCTGCACGAAAATTGCAATGCAATGGTGATGGAAGGATGCGATGATATAGAGGAACGGACGGGTGGTCATACACGATAGAGATGAACTTTTTTGTTTCGAAATGTGCGTGAAGAATTCGGAACGTGCGTGCGCAAGACTTCTGGTTCAATTAGGGCGAACAAAATTAGATAATTTACTCGCGACGGGTAAATGCTACAAATTTTCTACGAAATGAAGATATTAAGTAAGAGTCAGTTAGCAGATGCGGAAGAGGTTCTTATGTCACGCATGGAAATGTTCATAGAGCTTCTCGTCACACAAATAGTCAGTTGATTGTCTCCCTATGAGCTATTAAATTTGATATCTGCGAGTTCAGGGAACCCTTTGAAGTACTTCTTTGAGCGCATATGCGGAACCCTTGGAGTTCAATTGAACAATAGAGTGAGGGACTAGGTTCTTGACTGCAGCGTGGGTATGATGAAAAGTATGCAGATCTACATCAATCCCATGTTTCTTCGTTGACACAATCACCGAACTTCTACAGTCGGTCCCAGATAACCTCAATGACTGGGCGAAAATATGTGGACTGAACGTAAACCTGACGAAAACAGAGGCGGGCCGCTTCACAAAAAGAAAAAGAAAAAAAGAATCAGCTTTCGGACCCCTACGACTCATTGGCACTACACTCTAAATCTCGGACAAAGCACAGTATTTAGGGTGCATACTTGACTGCAAACTGAGTTGGAGAGATAGTACAAATGAAAGTATAAAGAAAGCGTTCTATGCTTCCAGTAGAATTTTTGGAAATAAAAAATGGGGACCCAAACCTGCCATCATTCACTGGATGTACACAGCCATAGTCGGACCCATTCTAACATATGGATGCATTGTCTGGTGGCCAATAGCTGAGAAATCCACACAACACAAGGAGTTGACAAAATTCCAGAGACTTGCTTGCACTGGCCCCATTAGATCCATCCCGACGGCAGCCCTTGAAACATTTCTCGCACTGATTCCACTGGACTTATTTGTTAAGAAATCAGGCGCGTTAAGTGTCCTGCGCCTAAAAGAATTCAACCTGTGGAGAAAGGGCCACATGGGTCACCGTAACATTGCAAGACGGGCTCACTTAGATGCCACAAAAAACTATTTTCCACCATCCCCCAACTTTATTTTAAACATCAAAATGGTCACTACATCAAGGGAACGCTGGGCAGACGTTGGGGCCATCAACACGCATTGTATTTCAGTCTTCACTGACGGGCCCAAAACAAATGAAGAAATGGGTTCGGGTATCTTCTCAGCAGAAGCCGATATTGCAATATCACTAAGACTTCCGAACGACGGCAATGTGTTCCAAGCGGAAGTCCTAGCGATACCAGAGGCAGCACGAAAACTATCCACGAAATTTGTTTGATGTTTGCATAGATAGACAAACTGCTATAACGGCCATCTCATCCGTGGTTATAAAATCAAAGTTAATAAAACGCTGCCTCGAGGAGCTTAAAGTGCTCATTCATAGCCACCATGTAACACTCTGGTGGGCCGCAGGCCACAAAGGAATTCTAGTGAACGAGATGGCGGATTAACCTGTAAGAAAGGGATCAGAACAAGACCTGTCAATGGTCCAAAGCTCAGTCCTTTCTACCCTAAAACTTGTTAAATCATATATAGCACTTGACTTCAAACGACAAGCAGAAGAAAGATGAAGAGCGCTCCCATCATGCCGTGTCTCCAGAAGCATTTGAACAAAACATGACAAGATGAAAACCAAGCTCATCCTCACTCAAAGTAGAGAAAACTTAGCGCTTTTCATAGGAATCATTACCGGCCACAACCTATTGACAGTCCACCGAAAAAAATGCGCCTAAGTACAGATGGACTTTGGATGCCGCAACATCGACCGAGAAGAGGATACAGAACACTTCCTTTGCAAATGTCATAGTCTCTGCAATACGAGAAAGACGGCCCTCGCAGAGTATTTCCCCAATCATCTGGGCGCCCTATCTGAAAGCTTCCAACCACCATCATGAATTTCATAACTTCTTCAGGATGGTTTAGAGGAGGCCGCTCCAAATCGACAGAACTCTAGCTATTTTGCTTCTTTTTATTTTTCTCTCTTTTATTTCAGCTAGGAGTTTCCACCATCAGGGGAGCACAATGGATCCTTTTGAGATCCGAGTGCAGGCTGCATCCATTTGATGCAGCTAACCCCTTTAACCTAACCGAACCTACATCAATCTGATGTTTCTTCGTTGAATTGCTAACAATAAGCACTCTGTTGTCGTGTAGATCTTAGCATTCTAAAAGTCAGCTGAGAGTTTTCATGACAAACATCTGGCCTCATTGCCTTTGGGGCTGATCAAGTCTAGTTCCAGGTTGAATTGCAGGCGAGTGAACGGGTTTTGAGTTATATCCATTACCTACGGGTCGATAGTATGGTGGCCGGCCCTTAAAAAAGCTTATAACATAACCAAACTAAATAAGGTGCAAAGAGCAGCATGCATAGGCACCACAGGCGCCCTACGGTCAACTCCGTCAGACGCTCTAACAGTCCTGCTACACATTTTAACCCTAGATCTACATATCACAAACATCTCAGCGCACAGCGCAATCAGACTCAGAGAGTCCAAGTGTTGGACTGCGAAACCCTATGGACACAGCAATATCCTAGATTCTCTACCAGGAGAACTCGTATCGACTCCAACAGACTAAATCATCCCCACATTGAACTTCACCAAGCGTTTCGATGTACAATTCCCTACAAGAAAAGATTGGCAAGATGGACAGGCGACCAGTGGTTTCGATCTAACAGTCTACACCGATGGGTCAAAAATGGACTGTGGGGTTGGTGAGGGTGTTTTCTCGGAGTCCCTGAACATCGCAAGATCGTATCGACTCCCGGACGCTGCCAGCGTCTTCCAAGCGGAATTACTCGCCATTCGCGAAGCCTGTCGCTAAATCAAGTCACACACAAATACACTACCAAGGCAAAGAATCGCTATTTCAATTGACAGCCAAGCTGCTATCAAAGCCATTGCTTCGGAAACCATTTCCTCGAAATTAGTACTAGAATGCCGACAGGAGCTGGCCTCGCTAGATGGCTATTGTATGGTGACCCTAGTCTGGGTTCCAGGCCGCAGCAACGTTGATGGCAACGAACATGCTGACGAACTGGCCAGGCGAGGCTCAGCCCTTCAATGCTCACTTGCTGAAGTTGTTCACACCCCGCTCGGAGCAATTAAGGCAAACATCTCCTCAATCTTTCTTAGAAAAGCTAACCTTAAATGGCCCAGGTTAACGAACTACGAGATATCCAGAAAGATGTGGCCTAACTACAACAAGACCAAAACTACCGCCCTATTGAACAGAACGCGCAAAGACATTGCCCGTATAATCGCGATAATCACGGGATACTGGCCGGTAGGAGAGCACGCAGCCAAACTAGGTATCCCATATAATACACACTGCCGTAGTTGCAACATAGCCACCGAAAAGGAAACAATTATCCACTACATGCGCAGTTGTCCAGCACTAGCTAGGGCTAGACATCAAGCATTAGGCAAACCCTTCTACAATTCACTTGAGGAGATCTCGCGTAAGAACATAAATGAGCTAACCCTCTTCTTAAACTCCACAGCCTGGCTCTAGATTGTCCTCACCAACACACATCAACATCCAAGGTAGCATGAGTCGTGGTATCAAAACGGCACAACTGTGCTAATTGGGTCTCTGTATTACAGAACCGCCACTTCTACCTACCTACCTACCCATATCCATTACTTAGTTTTCTCGAATTACCTAATTTAAGGACGGTATGCCCTGGGTTTCGTTCCATAGGGGCATAGAGACTCACTGGCAAGTACTCGTAGCTGCTAAATGAATGAAACGAATTTAGTTTCATTGGGAAATTCTGTTTCGTCTATTCTTTCAATTTAAACGAACGTTGAGTGATTTCAGGAAGCTCTGGTGTCTGGGGTTGGCACTATGCTGATACTTCTCCCACACCGTCTTTCTCCAATCATCCAGTTGGTTACTACAAGTATATGGCAAAACTTCCAAACACCAGTCAGTTCTAGTTCCACTGAGTGTTCTACAGTTCTGTGTAAGACATTATTGAAATCGTGATGTAGACCATTTGGATGTCCCCACTCGGGGATGTACGTTTGATGTCGTCTATCGAACATGACGGCAGAGCTCATATTAATAGGAAATCATGAAATAAGTCCCAACGCTTAAGATAGAACGAGTTCCCGACTATCAATTTCAATGTTCGCCACACTTGTACTTAATTTCTGTAATCAAGATTCCGTTTGTACTTATCATTTACGAACCAGAGACAGGCATCATTCCCATAAAATTTGTCAGAATTTCTTATATCCTGTTACCATAACATTGTATGGAATTGTCTCATAGATCTTAAGCTGCCTGATAGATTCAAATCTCTGAGATAGGTACTTACATACTTATTTACCTTACTTAGGTGGCGCTACAGTTCGGGGTGATCCTGAGCCTCAACCAATAAGCCTCTCCATTTAGCTCGGTCTTTAGCTAATTGCCTCCACTTGCGCACTCCAAGTTGGTCGATGTCCCTTTGAACTTGTGCACGCCACCTTATAAAGGCGGAAAGAGGTACTTAACATATATTTAGATCATTAGAGAAGACACCCCCTCCTTCTCCCAATTCTGTTTTGGATTCACCAGTGGAGAAGTATATGGATCCCTCTTGTAATCCCATATCCTCCTCCCAATCAAGTCTGGAGGGGATGTGGGTATGAAAGGTTTTTCCAAACAGAAGTTGTGGTAGTACTCGTATATGGTCGGTGTCTTGCGGAAGGAATTTGAGATCGTTAAGAATAGAGGAGTGTACGACACTTAGACTAGACCACTGAGATATGGCCTTCATGCGAGCGGTTGCCCGAGCTACCTCTTGTTTGCTGTAGATATCCAAGGGTCTAGGTCCATTGCTGGTGTAGTTTTCAACACTCCACCGATGCACATGTAAGCCGACCATTGCATATGGCCAAGATGTGTTAGATCAACGGCTTTATCTAAGGCTGTACACCGGATGAGCACGTCATAGAGCTCAAAAGCTTATGTAAAACGTACTGAACCTTGAGACGCATGAAATTCACACGCTAACGTCACTATTTTTCAAAAGTCAGTGCAATTCTTTGGCTATGGGAGGACATACTTACTTACTTAGGCGGCGCAACAGTTCGGGGTGAACTTTGGCCTCAACCAACAATCTTCATTTAGATCGGTCTTTAGCTAAATCCCTCCAGTTGCGCACTCCAAGTTGGTCGAGGTCCCCTTGAACTTGTGCGCGCCACCTGCGGCGATGATTCCCTATACTGCATCGTCCCTCGGGATTAGATTCGAAGATTTTGCGGACCGGAGCGTTGGTGTCCATTCGCTCTACATATCCTAGCCATCTCAGACGTCCAATACGCAGTTTTTTGACTAGGTCGATGTCGCTGTACAGCTTGTATAGTTCGTTATTGAATCATCTCCTCCAAAACCCGTCAACAAAAACGGGACCGAATATATTACGAAGAATTTTTCTCTTGAACCGACCAAGGATATCTTCATCCTCTTTTATTAAAGTCCTGAGATAGGTAAGGTTATGTTATAGAAGGGTGTGTGATGGATAAGCACTCATCACGTTCACTCGGAGTCCTAATGTTCCATTGTGAATCGCCTTTCTTCTTCTTCTTCCTTTTATCAGCGAGGTTATGATCCGAAAATAAGGGATCATAACCCTCCCACTTCACGGCATTTCTACTGATCCGCCTTTGGGGTTCACCTGTGAATACCCTTTGTGTGAAAAAAAGAAGAGGGAAACAATCCTATCCTGTTCATGGTCTACTTGAAAACCAGTTGGTGCTACTCGTATTTATGAAGTGAAGTACTCGCAGATTCGATATCTGAGCTTCTATTGCCTCTGCAGTGCTTGCGTCGTTATTGCAGGGCGGGAAAGTGCCATAGCATATGTTTGATTGATTCCACTTCTTCTTCATCTCCGCAGCTTCTGCATAAATCATTGGACTCTATTGCACATTTGCGGATCATGATTCCAATGGTCCAGTGTCCTGTGATTACTCCAGTTAAGATGCGCATAGAGGATCGGTCTAGTGTCAGAAAGATGAGTACGCTTCACTAATGTTCATTGCCGACCCTATCCTTACCAAAGCATCTGCCTTTTCGTTTTCGTTTATATTGCTATGTCCGGGAACCCGACAGAGTTTGACAGAATAGTGTCTTATGGTGATCAGTGCGTCATGACAATTGTTAACCACCTCCGATTTGGTTTTATTCGATTTTGTTGATTTTAAGACTGTTCGACTGTCAACGAAGATAGTTATTTTTGACAGAGGAAGGTGTCTTCTATGCATTTCGCAGCCTTTTCTATTGCCAGCTTAGAATACACTGCATGCTTCTGGTAGTCCATAAGATTCCTGCATTTGTAGTGCCTCTGAGTAGAAACCTGCTGGTGTACCTATATCCATTTTCGAGACATCGGTGTAGATCGTTATCCCTTGATTACCCTTTGATTCCCCTTCTTATCGTCTTGTGTACAGGATAGGGACATCGAGTTGAAATCATTCTAGTGGATTATATAGTCCAGTGTGGCTGTAAAGCTTTCGGTGCTATATCCACCCATTGTCTCCATTGCGTTCAATATCGCCACAAGTTGTCTGTTTCCATAGGTTGAGAGCTCCTTTTGTTCAGAACCTTTGATGAACAGGTCCAGGTGAAGGAGATGATGAAACATATCCAGCTCTGCTTGCGGTGCACTTCTCACAATTCCTGAGTATGTTTGTCCGATCGTTCTAAGGAGTCCGTACTGATTCGGTGCACTACACAGGAGTCCACTCGAAAATACATATTTCTAGTTGCTTTTCCTGTACAGTACGCCAAGTAAAATGAAACCAGTAGTCGGTTCCAAATTTCATCAGCGTTGAATTTAATTTTGCACCACACAGCTTCCAAGTAGTGAAATAGCATGGGCTTCTGGCTACTATTTCTCTTTCGATGCACAACCGACAAGTGCTTGTCCACAATCCAATATTAAACGATTTTATCTTTCGCACATTGTGTGCAATGAAGCAATAGGAAGCCCCCGCAATAGCTTCACATCGATTCTGCTCAGCAACAAGGCAAAACTACATCGACTGCGATTACATTCCAAGTGGACAAAATAGACTACAGGCTATTGCAGCTGTGTTTATCCCGAACCGTTTCCTTGCATAGAACTCAAATCGAATCACAAACCATAACAACCTCGTTACAATGTCATTACATCTGCCTTCCATGCAACAAAAGGAAGAGGAAACTGCATGAAACATGCGGCACATGATGTCGTCCCTCTGTGTGTTGGGTGAGGTGTGGGTGGGTTCCACTATGGGGAGCAGAAAAGAAAGATCGAGTGGGCCGCATTAACATGTCCTTTTCGCAACAAAAAAGGAGCACTTCATCATCATATTGCGCCGAGCATCGTCGTCATGGAAGAAGACGCATGCGCGCGCGCGAACCTTATATGGATGCCTAGCACATAATAGATCCCTCACTATAGCCTCGGTTGACAGATTGGCCATCAAAAGGAGCCAGGGAGCCAGCCAGCAGCTGTAGGATGTGATATGCCATGAGGCTGGGAGATTAGATTTGATTACGAACAACCGACGAGTAGGAGAGGAAATTAAACCGGGGGGGGTTTGAACCGAGATCTTGTTACATCGGTGATGTATTTATTTGCCAATCGGGGCGCTGTGTGGGTGCGGGCAATATTTAAGACGCGATTATCAGATAGTATCCCCCTATGCATGGATTTGAGGAACACTTGTGTTGTGTCTTGTCAATGGAAAATCAATTTCCGATCTTCGAAGATAATAAAGATTTTAGGACGATGCGCTGGACTCTTGCCAAAGCCTACACAAAAGTGTATACGTTGCGAACAATATACGTGAAACATGTCTTCATTGGCGTCTTCAAGACGATGATGGCGACATCTAAAGACCGACGACCTAAGGGACAACGAGGACATACCAAATAACATCGCGCATAACAAATGGCCATCGCGACCCACAAATATGTAGAAACAAACATTTCTGGTACACAAAAGGAGGAGACGATATATTTTGTTGCTTTGCCTGGCTTCGGCGAAGAGGAACCACAACACCGGACAAACGAAATCAGGGAAATAACGAAAATAACAGATTGAAGCCGAAGCAATATTTGCATATTACATCGACCGAAAATTGATTTTCCATGTTTGGCATCAGAAAAAAAAAAAAAAAAAAAACGAGAGAAACGAAAAATTGTTTTGTGTTCTGGTTTGTGTGTGTCGGATGCGATGTTAACTACGAAATTGGTTAAGAGTTGCAAATTATTGGATTGGAATGTGATGCATACATAATCCATGAACGAGACATGAAGGTTGCCCGCCGCTGCATGGGCTACACGGCGAGATGAATATTTATGAACACATAAAGCTGTCTATTCAGGAGATACGAGTGGAAATAGAGTTCTGGTGGCCTAATTACTTGGGTGGTTGGGTCAACTTTCGGATTTGAAAATCAACGGCTGGACTGTGATAGTTCAAGAGAGCTACATAGAATTCTCTAAATCGTGTTTGAACGAAATTACATCAGAGTACAAATGTATATGTGGAATCTAGTGCTCAACGAAGTCCTAATGAAAATCGAAAAAAGTGGATGCAAGGTTGCAGATGATGCAGATGATGTCCCTAATATAGTAACTGGCAAATACCCACAGACGCTGACCGATGTCATGCTGTCTGCTTTTAATGAACAAGTCAGTCGGACCGATAACTGCATCTTTCTGTTAACGAGACGAAGACCGAAATAGTCCAGTTTACCAGAAAACACAAACTCCAGTTCTCCAGACTTCAGTTCCCCCAAACTAAGAGGATTCGCTACTTCGTAAAAATAGCGTTAGCTGTGTAGTTGAACGCGCTAGAAAATCACAGGCTGTCCTCAACACTGAGTGAACGCAACGCGATGTCCTATTCAACGAATCGCTGTCACTTTTTAAGGACGGGTCCACAATCAAGAATGGAGTCGGTGCCGGAGTCTTTATGGAAGACCTGGATATCCACATTGAACCTTTTAACCTTTCAAATCATAAGCCGAAGTTACCGCTGTTCGTCAAGCCATTGACTGGTTAGGAGACTATAAGAGTAACAGTGGGCGATCATGTGGTAGTTTTCAAACCAGAGTTCAACTAACTTGGCATTACTATAGATGCATGGCTAACTGTTAGGCAACATTTGCGTATCACAATGGACCCAAGTGGTCTAAGTGTGTCTTTACCCTGTCAGGACAGCTACCTTACCTAACCTAACCTAACCTAAGCAACATCTGCAGTATGCAGGTGAGAAGAAAGCAAAGGCAAAGGCTGCCCTGGCAAGGATCATGCCAAATTTCAGCAGACAGACTAAAGTACAAGAAGAGGCTGCTCTTAGCAAGTGTTGCGGCATCGATAATACTATGTTATAGTATACCATGGCCTTGTAGGCACTGCGACCTATAAGATCTCCAGCCCGGTGTTTAGCCGAGAACTAGGTTACGGCTCTTGATAAACCTCAACAAAGCTTCAGGCTTAATGTTCCGAAAGTCTGAGAGGCTCAATAAAGCCCACCTGAGGTGTAGAAGTCTTTTCCTTGCGGCCATGGTGCATTCTTAAAGAATCTGTTCTGCCGTCTCGTTTTGCTCTCCACATAGCCGGCATACGTCTAGCAATGACCAATCAAGTGGCCTGCTAAGGTCCTTAAGTCCACTTTCCCGAGCTCAAGTAGCTTCTTAGCCTTATAACGGTTGAGGTTGATTAACTTTTTTGCTTGTCTTAGGCCCTTCAAATTTGGCCTAGACGAAGTCGTACAGAAGAAAGACGGAACCACCTTACAGAATCAATGTGTTGAAAGTCTGCAGAGCCTTCCGAACAATCTCCTATGACGCGACATGTTTAGTGGCTGACATGGGTTGTGATGTATTATCATTTTCACTCAGGCCACATGCTGGCCCATTTTGCGAAGAAGGTGGCTGGCATGGTACCAATAGACCTTCTCGCTAAAGAATCTCAGCAGAAATACAGCGCCAGCAGGATAGCGGCTTTAACAGCGACGAGTCGAAGTATTACTGAGGTACCACCAAGGACAAGTCTGTAAGGATGGCAGAGATTGATCCCCAATATAGACGTTTAGGTTAGGTTAGGTTAAAGGGGTTAGCTGCAACGAATTAGTGCAGCCTATACTCGGATCTCGAACGGGTCCATTGTGCTCCCTTGACAAGGTGTTTCCTGCCTGAAGAACTGTAAAGAAAGGAGAAACAAAATAGCTAGAGTTCTGTGTTAATGGAAAGGCCTCTGAACCACCCTGAAGAAGTTATGAATTTCATGATGGTGGTTGGTAGCTTTTCAGACAGGTCGTCCAGATGATTGAGGAAATACTTTCCGAGGCCCGTTTTCCTGGTATTGCAGAGACTATGGCATTTACAAACGAAGTCTTCCGTGTCCTCCCCTACGTCTGTGTTGCCACATCCTCTGCAGAGTTCATCGGTACTTAGTCGCATTCTCTTCTGGTGGCCCGCCAATAGGTTGTGGCCGGTAATGATACCTATGAGAGGCGCCAAGTTTTGTCTATTTTGAGTGAGGATGAGCTTGGTTTTCATCTTGTCATGTTTTGTCCAAATGCTCCTGCGACACAGCATGAAGGGAGCTCTCTCCATTTTTCGTCTGCTTGTAGTTTGAAGTCAAGGGCTATATTTGATTTGACAAGTTTTAGGGTAGGAAGGACTGAGCTTTGGACCATTGATAGGTCTTGTTCTGATGCTTTTCTTGCCGGTTCATCCTCCATCTCGTTCCCTGGAATTCCTTTGTCTCCTGAGACCCACTAGTGTGTTACATGGTGGCTTTGGATGAGCATATTAAGCTCCTTGCGGCAGCGTGTTATTGGCTATAAAATTTATAGACGCTTGGATCAATAGGAAGCATGGGAGCAGAGTCTACCTGATTCAGATGCTTACTGGCCATGGTTGCTTCAGAGCCTACCGACACAAGTTTGAACGACACTATTGCCCAACGTGCATGAAGTAGTCGAGGATACGGAACACATCATGTTCCATAGTCCATGATACTATGAAGAACGGCACCTGCCAGTGAACAAACTGGGCAAGGACCTAACCCCAGACAATACCACCAGACAGATGATGAGCACGGCAGGTGGCTAGGAAGGTACTGTGGCAACGATTATGAAAGAGCAGCGAAGACAGGAACGACAACAAAACGCAGTGCAGGAGTCTGGTAGCACGAATGAGCCCAGTACCTAAGGCTGAAGTCCCCCCTCATACAGTATCAACATCAGATATTGTCATATATTCGTACATGGCCAGTCAAGCAGCCGTCAAATCACTCGCATCCAGCACTTTTAGATTCAAGGTAGTGAAAGACTGGCGAGTATCACTTAACAAGATCGGTGGAGAGTACAGCTTCACCCTTTGCTGAGTACCAGGTCACTTTGACATACCGGGAAATTCTGCAGCTGACGTGGTTGTTTGACAAGGCTTTTCTGGTACAAGTAGCATAAGCATCACTGACATCGGAGCCCTGGTGTCTTATGTTAGATACCTTATCCACTCCAACGCGGTGAGTGTCGCTAATTATCGTTGGCAGTACCTAGGCCAATACTGAGTAAGACCAGGTCCATCGCAGTCCTCATATCCAATTCGAAAGAATGTATCTCAAATAGTTTCGTTTTCAATCTTAACTGCTGTTTCAGTGAGGACCTCCTAATTACTTCTCTCATTTGATACATATGTAAGTGCACCTGCACATCGACATTAATAACATATCGAATGCAACGTCATTGTCTGCTCAGATACATTCAACTGGTCATTACCAAGTCAAACAATTCTAATAGCATTTTAATGAACCCCCGGGCAATGTATGTTTTTCGTAAAATTACCCACCGACAGCGGGTTGGTTCAAGCAATCCATCATCCATCGTAGGAGTCAATTAATAACAACTTAGCAAGGTCATTTGGGATCCTCTCCATCCGATGATCAGCTCACATATCACCAGCTGTGCTAATTATAGAGAACCAGCATTCGGACCAGTCTGTTGGCCTCGCATCGTCCTCTGAACAAGGAAGTCATTACGATCGACCCACTTACCCTTCGGTGGCACTGCTTCAAAGGCAAACACAAAAAATTCATTACAATCCATTATCACCCAATTAGATCAAGCTTCGCATTGAGCGTGTCACGCTCTGGACTGAGTATCTTATCGCAAAGGCATGGGCGCAAAAAAGGTGCAAACTCATGTCATATTCAATTACAATCATCACCCTGTGCGAAGTCTACTTTTCGACTCAAATGCGAATATTCTTCACGTGAATGGTCCACTGATTAGCGAAATGGCCGTAAAAGATACACAGATACAAAGATGATGATGAAAAGATGCCTGAAAGTGGATGGAGTCTGTTGCTGCTGCACGCAACGTAACTTATTACCCTCAATGGCCACTGATTGATCTGGTTGTGGTGGGCTCAACCAGTTTAAGGCTCAAAGAAGGAGGACGAGCATCAGTATTTAATTTTAGTCTGTTAGGTTGGGTTGGTTTGGCCGAAAAAAACTAAATCGCATGACCGTACCCGACTGGCATTTGGCAACAGTTTAAGCCAGGTTCGTGCTTCAATTTATGATTATTGTTCGCGCGTTTGGATTTTGTAAGCTTTTTAACGGACGGACGTACGATGAACAATTCGAAAATGCTGATCTTTTCCTGAGACAAGTTTTGAGAGAGAGAGAGTGCCCGTCCCGCGCACGAAGGAGAACAAACCAGACTATACAGCCGACCGGGCGAAAAGATTGAAATCATCAAAAAATCTTCCAACAAAGTTAATTGCGGCAAATCAGGCAGAATGGTGTACCCCCAGTCTCGCCTTGGAAGTCAACTGATGCCGTATCTAACCGACGACGACGATGCCCAGCTAAACTAAACTCTTCGTCGGTCGTCGTCATGGATCAATTGCTGGCTGCGCAATGTGATGGGAAAATTACGTCCGATAAAGATTCCATACTTGCAAATGCGCCAATAGTACCACACCGCGTGCGCACATCCATCGATTGAAATCATTTCGATGCTTCAAATGCCTTGGCCAGGGAATGAAGGTATTTTAAATCCGCAACTACCCGTAGTAGGCAGGCAATGTAGCGGTAATTAAATAATGTACAGGAGGTGGAATTTCTTTAATAAGTCAGGAGGAGGTCATTAATTGGTTGATATTTCGAATGCCTTGTGAGTTGCTAGTTGGAATGTTGAGGAGATACCAAGATACTTCCGTTTGGAGAGCTGTTTGGAATGATTAATTGGTCATGCTGGTGTATTTGGTTCGACATCACGCAGATGAAAAGGTTTCGGATGGAGAATTGCGAAACGACTGGCTGGCAGGTTCGTTTGAGTACTTGGTAGATGTGTCTGCAGACGGAATCAACAGTTTCCCATTGGATCGATAGGATTTCCGTCATACATTGACAGCTATAATCCCGTGTGTCTTCGGCTCACTCACATTTGCATTTTCTGCCTCGCTTCTTGACGCTTACTTAATGGGCTCCCGACCCATGCAGTCTTTGCCTAACATACAGCATCCTTCCATCCTCGTCGATTGTGGGCACGCTGCTTCCAGTTACGCAGACCAAGTTTGCTGGCATCCGCGATTACTTGGTCTCTATGCCGAGCGTTTCAAAGCTCGGGGCTGTGATTCGAAGATCTTCTCTTTGCTGGAGCATTGTTGTCCATTCGCTCGATGTGGCCCAGCCAATGTCGTTGTGAAGAGCTGTCTGCATTAAAACTAGTTTCTCAGCTTTTCACTTTACTTCTGTCAATTTATTCAAGTCAAATATTTAATGTTACACAGATTTAAAATTAGGTTGCTAAATGGTACTTGTTAAATAAGTTAGAATTTACAGAGTTTTTATATGCGGCCGGCAAGTGGCTGAAGCGGGATAACAAGAAGAAGGTTAGAAATGTGGCGCGGGTTTTTATAGGTTGTGATTTTAGTTTGACGTAAGTATGTAGCCCTTAGCTGCCATCCGTATGCTTTCGCGTTGCCAAAAGTTTACAGCCTCCACATCGTCGACGTATCTAAGCTTTTTGGAATACATCTATGTCTTGTACAGCTCATAGAGTTCGTGGTTAAATCTCCTCCTGCATTCGCCCTCCTCGCACACGGGACTTAATATCCGACGAAGTATCGATAGAGTTCAATATTACCTCAGCTTTCTTACTTATCGTCCAGCACTCGGCGCTATATAGCAGGACTGGTACGATTAGCGTTCTGTCGAGCTTTAATTTAGTCCGTCGAGTCTTGAGTCTTAAGCTGAATTGTTTTGCTAAACCAAAGTAGCAGCGGTTTCCTACAGCTATTCTCCACGAAATGTCGTTTGTGGGATTAAAATTTACTCCAAGGTAGGTAATCTCCTTGACCACCTCGGAGTTTAGGTCATCAACAGTAACATTCTGGCCTTCGTTTGGGACATATAAATTTTTGTTTATTGGTAACATATACTGGGTTTCGTCCTCATTCTCTTCAAGACAAACTCGCCTCGCCTGATCGTCAATTGCGGTAAACGCCTCTATGACAGCACGCTGAGATCTCCCGATGATGTCAATATTATCTGCATACCAACAACTGAACAGACTTGTGGAAGATAATGCCTTCTGGGTAAATTCCTGTTCTGCGTACTATCTGTTCCATCAGATGACAGCGCGTCTCCTTGCCGAAATCCGGCGCAAGTTCGGAATAATTCAGAGGAGTTATTTCCAAATTCCGTGGGCGCCGTGGCGTAAGTGGTAAATATGTCAGATCGCTGCGCGCGAGGTTCCAAGTACGAATCCCAGAAAACCCTAAAAAGTTTTTTCACTGTTCCTCCTTTCGCGAGCGTCTGACAAACATCCGAGAGTATTGTTGTCACGAAAAAGCTTCTCAAATCGCCGTTCGGATTCCGTACTAAACTGTAGGTCCCTTCCATTCGTGTGAAAAATATAACGCACACAACATGAGTGGTTGCGAGAAGCTAGGCGCTGGCACTTAACGAGCTGTTGCGCCAAATATTTTTTTTATTTTATTTATTTCCAAATCCCACAGAGCACCGCGCAGTTTCCATCGTTACGCGACACAGTCGGATCAGCTTTGATGAGATCCGGAATTCAGCCATCGCATTGTAGAGTTCAAGACAATGAATGCTATCAAATGCGATTCATCCTTAAAGTCGATAAACAGGTGGTGAGTTCCGACTTGAAATTCGCTGGTCTTTTCCGGGATTCGCTTCAGTGTCAAAATTTGATCTATCGTCTCTGTAAGCTACACTGGTACGTGCCCGTTATTGTGTTGTAGACGATGCTTAAGACGATCTCACAGTACGTTGGAGAGGATCTTGTATGTGACATTTGGCTGGGATATTCCTGGGTAATTCTTGCAAGACGTGGGATCGCCTTTCTTTTTAAATAGGGATGGCGCTCCTTGACGCTGCTTCTTCGTTGTTATGGAAACAGCTTCGCTCAATTCTCCTGTTAGTGTTTGACCTAAACTGGTAATATCATATGCAAAGCCAAATGTTTTGGCGGACCTTGGAATTCTTAGCTTAAAAATGCAGTCGTACATTATAATCCAAAGCGAAGGACCTAGCACGGAGCCTTGAGGAACATCGCCTATGATGTTACATACATACATACATTTTCAATGGCCCGCTAATCCTTCATGAGGGTCGCGGGGGTAGGATCCTCAGGTGGACTCTCCATCCTTCTCGATCCTCCGCCACTGACTCCAATTTATCAGGAGGAATCCCTAGGCGGCTAAAGGAGAGATGTCGGACTTGGTCCAACCATGTATTTCTAGGCCTTCCGCGGAGTCGCCTACCTGATGGCACGGCAACCATGGCACGTCTTGGAAGCCGGTCTGGGGGCATACGCACTACGTGACCAAACCATCGAAGCATAGATCGTTCCGTTCGGAGAAGTAGCTGCTCAACATTGAGCGCCTCGCGTACTCTGGTGTTGCGCACTCGATCCCTACGAGTTATTCCAGCAACACCGCGGCAGCTCGAATCCGTATCTTATTCTTTCGGTCACTACCCAAATTTCATAACCATAGGTGAGAGTTGGAACATACACCAAGTTAAAAACCGATAGCTTAGCTTGAACACTAAGTTCGGCCTTCCTTATAACAGATTGGCCAAGCTCTCTCAAAATTGATCCAGCCTGACCAATTCTACAGGATAACTCGGCATTGCTCTTCCCATCACTCGTGAATAAGACCCCGAAGTACTTAAACTTATCCACCTGCTTCCCACTGACATGCAGAGTGCACTGAATGAGTTTTTTTTGGATACGACCATTACTTCCGAATTGTTCACGTTGATCTTCATTCCAGCATCATCACAAACGGCTACAAACCTTTCGAGTGTGCGCTGAAGTACGGTTTGAGAGGACCCAAGGATGATCAAATCATCCGCAAAAGGCAGATGACTAATCCTTAGGTCTCCCACTTTTAAAGCTTTGATCGCCAAAGTTACTTCCTCTACCGTAGGACTACTTTCCGCCTTACTCTTGACCATAGGTCTGTCATCTTCGGTGCCCTGTTCGGGATTGAGCAATTCTGAAAAGTGCTCGCTCCATCTACGTAAGATGTCCTCCTCATTGGAAAGAAGTGTACCGTCTTTGGATTTAACTCCTTCAACGTTATTCAACTTTTTTCCTCTGAGTCGGCGGACGGTCTGCCAGAACATCTTATTTGCAGATCTGTGGTCACGTTCCAATGCTGCTTCTGAAATAGTCCATTAATATTTTCTCCACTCATTCCGTTTTGGCAGTGACTGCCTGCAGGCTAAATGTCCAGTTTGTGGAAAGCATTTTTGGTACCCATCGTCTTAATAGCGCAGGCCTTCCTTGTCCATCGTGTTATCTATCTTGACTGTGCTTACCTCTTTTTCAATAGCGTTAATCCATGAGCGATCTTTTCGATTGCTGTTTCGAGCCTTTCACTGCACGAGCTCCAGAATTTTTTCAATGGTGTCCAGCATGCAAAGCTTAGGTGGCTTGAGGTGGATTCTTTTCTTTTGGCAACAGACTCACTTTGCACCTTCCATTGATCCGGAAATACAGCTTCCCTTAGACATGATTATATATATAATCTGTGAATGCCGTCGCGACGCCTGATTGTAACGATATTTGGGATGTCATCGGTGCCAGGCACATTTTGATCCCCGATTTCCTTGCACATATGTAGGACGTCGTTGGATGTGACGGGAAGTATTGGTTGCACCTATAGGTGCGTGTTTAGCTGTGATTTTACGGTTTGATGTGTGTTTCGCGTCGACAGACTGCACTCGAAATAAAGCGGCTGGAAAAATTGTTCGCTCTCTTGATGGTGATTTGGCCTTGACATCGGTTATGGGGAAAAAAAGTACTGTGAATCAGAAGTAAAGACAAAAGTAACAGAAATCTCCCCAGTTACCTGGACGCCACCCCCGGAGAATCTTTGAAGCATAAACAACTGAGCTTCAAGGACCACTACTCCAGAATCTTTCTCTCTCTCTATCTTTCCTTTCCAACGCCCGCACTGTGTGTAAACATGTTAAAGGTATTCATAACCCTTTGAGTGTGCGCAAATTATAAAAAAAAAGAAGCTATACCCTCGAAAACCACCAAACAAACTTGCTTTGCTTTGAGTTGACCCAAGCTTACTATGGCCCGGATCCCAGATCCCCCTATAAAAAAAGAAGCAAAATAACGTTTTTTTTGGAATGCTCAATGCTTTAATGTGTCACAAGAAGTAATAAGAAACTTTTTTCCACATTAATACAACAACGATCTCACATCAAAACTAGGCAGATATGTGTTCGCTTTTGCAAACTCCTTAACCTCGCAAGCATACGAATAACCCTCCCTTACTGTGGTCTTCCTCCAGGTCAGCCAATTAATACGATTGCTGACATCAGGGCACACGACGTAGTTATTGAGATGCTGATGCGGATTGTTAACAGTTATTAGGACAACCCCTCGCTTGGTCGATGGCTCAATGACAACACGAAAGAACAACAACGGCACCGGAATCAAGCCATTGCCATTGATGTCATAATCCAGATACAGCGGCTTTTGAACTCCTGTATTATTTGGCAGAGTAGTGATACCATAAACTCCAGTATAACAGTCGACGTACATTTTATTCCTCGACACCCAGTTCCTGGTGCTATCCTCCATTTTCCTCCAGTTGCCATTATTGATACTCTGCCATTGTGGTGCTGCGTTCAAGAATAAGAAAGTTCCTCGCTGTTGAGTTCCGTAGACGAAATCAACCATTGCAGCCAAATGTCCGCGAGCTAGGTACAAGTCATACTTTGCAGTAGCATTACCCAGCTGACGTTCGAAGGCCATGGCCACAGATGTTCTTGAGTACAAATCGTCGACATTTCTGCGACGGAAGAAGCCGGCCGTCTTAAAATCTGGTCTAGGCACATTGCTCTGGTAGTAGTTGCTGCCGGGTTGCAGGGTATGGTGGACATACCGTGTCACTTCGTGATCTTCATTGAAGCATATATCCAACTGTTTGACGAAACGACTTCCAACAGTGAAACCGCTTTCAACAATTTTACCACCATGGCAAGGGACGTTTGTTTGGATGGCGGTGGGGCTGCCCCAATGTGTACAGTTTACCTTGGCAAGATCGTACCGAACACCGTCAATTATGAATGTTGTTCCTGTGTTGCAAGTGGCATATTGGCTGCCAGATTTTCCCGCCGGATAAGCATATGCAGACGGGCAATAGAGTTCCACAGCATGTCCCTTGGCCAATTTCATGTGCCCCATGTCATTGAATGGGAAAGTGTTACTGGTACCGCGCTGCAGGAAAAGTGGTTGCGTACTGACTATATTCTTGATGCTTACGTCGCAAGATGCAGGAACTGATGGAATCCAGCTGCCCATCAGCAGCAGTACAAAACTGATAAATTTCATTGCGTATTACACTTAAACTTATGATTGTTGCAACTAGAGTGAGTAGTTCAAGACTGAGTGCGGTATCTATAGAATTCCTTGTTATATATGGATTCTATAGAATAATGCAATCTTCAAGTGCTTACTCACTCAGCGCTGGCAATGTTGTAAGCAAAAAAAAAACCCAAGTTTACTTATCTGATTCATTAGGCAAACGCAAAGCAAAGGAACGTGAAACAATGCAGGGCTCTTAACTAACTTTTCGTGCCTTGTACATACTAGCAAGTTATGACTTGGATTGTAGGAGTGACTGTACTCACCATTTCCCAATATTGGGTGCCAAAGCATTGAACCCTTGCCCTTGGGAGTAGAAAAAAAAAAAAAAAAAAAGAATACATCTGTCAGTCATGTGTGCAAATATTGTTGCAATTAAAAGCGTAATCAGTACAAGTGTTCCATCCAGGGTGCTTGCGTGAGTATTGCAAACGAGTTTTTCCATCTTTGTTTGTTTTTAATCAGGGATCTGTTAATCGCACTGAACCTCTCACCCCCCTAAACTAAATAGGTCCCCTATTAGATTTCCGGATAACGCCAGATTAAACTTGATCAGAAGCTAGCTGGAGGGCAAACGCCGCTGAACGTGCTAGAAGGTCTCTACTTGCTCTTATACTGTATGTTCATGCAAAAAAATCTGAGTAGGCGAACCCCATGGGCGGATCAGTAGAAATGCGTTGAAGTGGGAGGGTTATGATCCCTTATTTTCGGATCATAACCTCACTGATAAAAGGAAGAAGAAGAAGAAGAACATGCAAAAAAGGGGGAGACACATGGGGCCTACACCCAAATGTATACGCTTTGGTAGTTACACGGCCTCAACTATGATATACTAGTGTGCTGAACCGCCCTGAAGAGAAGTCTCAACCTGAAAAACTCAACGAGTTGCATGTTGCAGCATTACTAGTGCATTGGGAAGCTCTCCTACAGTGACGTTTCAAACTATTCTGCACCTGCTCCTAATTGACATCGTTGTTCCTCATCTAGTGTATCCCAGGCAATGAGAAATCCGACGAGCTGGCGAAAATCGACTCAGCAGCCCTACTACAACAGGTTGACACCCCTGTGTGTATCCCGCTTTTCACACTCAATATCGTTGCAGGGAATAGATCCATTAAAGAGGCGAACCTCCATGGAAACTTGTGCCATCACCAGGAAGCTATGGCCATCCTTCGACAAAGCAAGGACCGAGAGAATTACTCGGAAAGATAGGAAATCCCCTTCCACCCTCGTGGGCATCATCACGGGGCACAACACTCTGCGGTACCACTTGAAGAAACTACGCCTGATGGAGAAGGAACTCTGTAGAGGCTGTGGTGACGAGTGAGTTTTTGAGGACACTACCCACTTCCTGTGCCACTGTCCGAGTCTTCAACACTCCAGGAAAAAGTTCCTTGGTAAAGATTTCTTGCAGGATCTCGAGGAGCTATCCGGCGTTTCGACAGGAAGATGCTGATCTTCATCAAATCATCAGGGTGGTTTGTATGCAGAAACAGAGTATGTGACTGAGTTTTGTATAATTTTTGCCGGTTTCTCTCTAGGCCTCAATGGGTAAGGGATTACTTTTTCCCCTATGGGTATCACAATGGGTCAACGCTGACCTGAGTGTGGCAGAGAACGTCTCTCCCTGGCAGCCCACATACCTAACCTAACCTGTTCCTCATCTACTCTATCCAACGATGAACGTATCTACATAGACCAATGCAACACCGCTAGGTTGCATTGGCAAATACTAGATGAAACAAGTACAACCGGATTTCTAAAATTTAGGAGAGGAATCACTCTTACCTAAACCAACCAACGTCATCACCGGGTATAGGTAAGGTTAGGTTAGGTGGCTATCCTCCGCAATCATTAGGATTCACTTAGACCAAATGAAGTCCATTGTGTTACCACGTCAGCTGGTTATTTCCGTTACTCTTGGCATGTATGATCTCTAGTTGAATCTAGTAGACCCTGCCGGCCTCGGGTACTCAACCTTTACTTTTCAAGCAGATAATACCTCAGTCAACTAGGCCGCGTTAACACATGAAAACTCCTACTTCTTCGACTTGTATGGAACTCTCTTTCTGTGCGATCGAACTTGAAATGTAGGCGAACCTGATGCAGTCCGTAGTCTATTCACCAGCTACTTGAAGCTAAAGATAGACTCCCGGGAGCTTCACAAGCTCTACAATCACCTTCCCCTAAATATCACCAGTAGTGCGAAATACCTCGGCCTGCTGCTCGATAGGAAACTGAACTGGAGACTACATTAACGAAGGAGTCAAAAAAAGCCACGATCGCTTTTTACGCCTGAAATAGAATATTCGGGAAAACTTGGGGACGGAATCCCAAAAAGATTCTATGGATGTATACAGCTATAGTAAGGTCAATACAAACTTATGGCAGCCTTATATGGTGGCAAGCAGCCAGCAAACTAAGCAACCTAACTGCTATCACAAAAGTACAAAGACTAGCGTGCATCGCCACAACCAGTGCGATGAGAACGACACCTACAGCCATTCTCAATCTGCTTCCGCTAGACATCTTTATACAAGCATCGGCGGCTCTTGGTGCCATAAGAATAGGCCAAACAGATAGCTGGAGACCAAATGCAATGGGTTATTTTTTTTTTTAAACAGGTGTGTGGCCACGCCCAAATGGCGTGTCGCCACTGCGACCAAGGAGATCTATTGTGCCATAGGCCACTTTTAGGGCAGCAGTACTTCTACTCTCCTTATGAAAGCTATAATTACGGCTGCGGAGGAGTTCCTAAGATCTTTTGGAGATATGATCTCTTTAAGGAAAAAGCTTCTCCTAGTTCTACACAGAGCTACACACTCACATAGTATGTGTTCTGCGGTTTCGTCCTCTTCTAGGCAGAGGCGGCAGGTGATATCCTCCGAAATTCTCATTTTGTTAAGGTGGTAGAGAAGTTGGCAGTGACCGGCAAGGAAGCTCACAAGCCTCCTTATGTCATTTCTGCCGTATTTTAGGATATCAACTGCCTGTCTTTGGAAGGGTTGGACAGCTCTTTTAGCCTGCCTGAGACCTTGGGAGTTATTCCAGTGGGAGATGCACATGTTGCGCTCCCAGATGTTTAGGGTAAGTTTGAAGGCGGAATCGGGTATCCCGTAGAAAGATTCAGGTCCAGTGAACAACTCAGAGGAGCCCTTCCTAGCTCGCAGGTCTGCAGTTTCATTGCCGTCAACGCCTACATGACCCGGTACCCACCACAATTTTACTTTATTGTGTCGGCACAGATTTTGTAAGCTGTCGAAGCAGCTTAGAACTGATTTTGAACTGATCACATGGGAGATCAGTGCTTTGAGCGCCGCTTGACTATCGGTGAGTATATGGATAGAGGCACCTTTAATGACTGAGTGCAAGTTAATGTTAGCACAAGTTTCAATGGCGTAAAGCTCGGCCTGGAAAACACTAGGACTCTTTCCGAGTGAGTGCAATGGGTTATACCACGATCCTGCAGAGATATCTAGGCAATGTATCTAGTACAGACTACAAAACGCCTTACCTAGACTTCACGAGACTATTTTTAAGCACCTGTCCGAGCGGAACGACTGGAAAAATGATAGAACGCCTAACGAGCGATCCATAGCTTTGTACACCGAAGGATCCAAAATGGAAATAAGTGTAGGTGCAGGCATCTTCTCTGAAACGCTTGGTTTCTCAATGTCAGCTCGCCTTTTGATCTGCAGAAGCGTTTACCAGGCAGAGGTCCTAGGAGTGACAATAGCAACCCGTGAGACTGCGATAAGGGCAACACCATGGGAGGATATCACCTTTTTCCACCGATAGCCAGGCAGCGATAAAAGCAGTATCTGCTATAGAAATAAAATCGAAGCTTGTGAAGTGTTGTAGAGAAGAGCTCAAGGTTCTTGGAACACAGCACGAGGTAAAGCTCTGCTGGATCTCTGGTCATAAAGGCATACCAGGGAATGAGAAAGCCCATAAACAGACTAGAGGAGGCTCAGCACTAAACTCGGAGCAATCCGACCCCTCAGTGTACATCCGGCCTTGCGCACTAAAACTCGAAGCAGGAAACAAAGCCTTAACGGAGGCTAACAACGGGTGGTCCTCTTTAGATACTTGTACCTCCACGAGGATGCTATGGCCTGTGTTCGACAGAGTAAGAACAAGTCCCAATCCATCTCTACTCTAATAGGAGTCATTATGGGGCATAACACCATGCGGTACCACATGAAAAAACTGCGTGTGACGAACGAAGAGCTTTGTAGAGGCTGCGATGACGAGGAGGTTCAGAAGAACACCACCCACTTTCTCTGGTACTGCCCATGCCTCTATCCTTTGAGAAATAAGTTCCTTGAACAACACTTCTTTAAGGATTTAGAGGAGTTGCCCAACAGACCGATAAACGACATCGCAAACTTCATCAAATCCTCTGGATGGTTTGTATCTTGAGCACAGTAAGTACTAAAGGCTTTTCCTACGATATGTACAAATACGATTTATTTTCTGCTTTTCACGATCTATCTCCTTTCCTCACCATGGGTATCATAATAGGTCCATATTGACTTGGTGTAGTGTAGATATTTTCTATCCCCTACACCAGCCCACATACTAGTACCTAACCTAACATCCAATTTTTGGCCAACAACCTGATCGAGCCTTTAGAATGGTCTGAGGTCTAAGATCGTACATAAGCTCTGTTCAGTGACACCCAGATGCTCCAAGTTGATAATCAGTATCTTTTGTCGTGTCTGTATGGCGTACATCTCGATTTTGTTGGTATCTGGAGTACCTAGTTTCGCTCCAAAGAATCAGCCAATCCATCTACGATTAGAGGTAGACTTTAGCCCAACCTGGATACACATAAGTGTGAGTATTCTTTCTAAAACAAATTGGAAAATCCAAGTTTCTTTCTTTCTTTTGACAATATACAGATGTATCAAGAATTAAGGAAGCAACGAATTACTCAGAAAGAGATAAGATTATCAGCATCTTTCAGGCAGAAATATAGACCGATGCGTCCAAACCAATCTTGAAAGAGACTACATGAATTGCTTACTTACTAACTTAAAAGGCTCCCGACCCGTAGAGAGTCTCTGCGATCCCAGGCACGCTGCTTCCAGTTGTGAAGACCAATTTTTTTGGCATCCGTGACAGCTTGGTCTTTATACCGGCGGTTCGGCCTTTTTTGCCGTCTCGAACCTGGGGGCTGAGATTCGAAGATTCTCTTGGCTGGAGCGCTGTTCTCCAATCGCTCGATGTGTCCGAGCCAATGTAGTCGACGTGTTTTGGCTTTTTGGACTACATCCACATCCTGGTACAACTCATAGAGTTCGCGGTTGTATCTTCTCCTCCACTCGACCTCCTCGCATGTGGGACCTAATATCCGACGAAGTATTTTTCGCTCAGACAATCAGACAGTCAAGCAGCCACCAAGGCACTCGACGCCATGTCGTCAAGTCCAAACCTGTATGGGAATGCCTTGGGAAGAGGAAATAAAGAAACCTTCTACTGGATACCGGGCCATGTTGGAATAGAAGGTAACGAGACAACGGACTCGCTATCAAGACAGGGGACAGAACAATGCTTTATAGGTCCAGAATCATTTAGGAAAGTTGAGAGAGCAACCACGCCAAGTACCTGGATTAACACTCAAGGTAGGAAGCAAGCAAGGAAACCACTAGGGAACTGTATCAATAACCTACGCCTCCTTACAGGTTCTCTAATGAAGTACTGTAGACTCAAGGAAAACCTATAGAAACTAGGTATGGCAGAAAGAGAACTCTGCAGATTCTGCAACGAGTGCAGTGTGATTGCGGAACATTTTCTGGAGCCTTGTGGGACACTAACCGAAGAAAGAGTGAAATATCTGGGAAAAGTACCAAAAATCAGATGGGGATACACCCACAGTAGACCCGCTTCCTCAAAGAACCTGGACTGGAGAGGGTGCTGTAAGGGTGGTCTGTTCTCGCTGAAACTAAGTGCGAGCCACATCTAAATCTGGAGAGAATTGTAATGTGAGAGGAACTCTAATGGTGGAACAAACTTATACGTGGCATTAATAGGGGCCACATTAGGTCGCAGTACAACACATACTTCTCACAAATTATGCACTCCTTTGATGATAATTGCCACATTCTGTAGTTTAAAATACATATTCACTGTTCTGAGGTTGATTGCAGTACTCTACCCTTAAGGATGTACCTTTAGTTTACTCGTAAACCTATTCCTATTCATCCCACCATTAATCCCTATCTAGAGCGATATTGAACATTCTAAGCTTCATTCGTCCGTGACTGCTTTTATCTTCTTGAAAGTACATTTAAGCGACTCAAATTTGAGTTAATCTATTAGAAACTATCGCTGAAGGCATGCAGCTTCATAAGGAAACGTTTTAAAAAAAAAAGTCCCTAATGCCAGACTATTACGCCATTTGCCCCGCAGATAGTGTTCTCAATTAAGTAGATAATTTTGGCCTTTAGCCATCTTTAAGCATTCCTTCCACCAGCACTCACACATGCACTGCCATCCTTGACAAATGAATACCGTCCCTCGGTTCACCTCCAAAGCAAGGCTCATCCAATCATAGTATCACTCAAAGCAAAACTTCTCAAGGTGATTATCTACATATCTGTGCATGGATTCGCCGGCGATAAATCTCCGTTTGCTCCTACTTCTTCACTGTGTGCGTCATACCCTGTACAACAAAAGAATGTTCCGCACATAACTGTCTAATTAGCAAAAATATAAATGACCATGCCACGACCCAAAGCGAGCAAATGGCTAGAGCGGTGGCGGACAGCGGACGACCGGCGGAGCTAGCGATGAAGTTGATGATGATGGTTCTCGTTAAGATTGCGTCTGTAGCTCTGGACTTTGTTCCCGCGCTGATGATGGTCTATGAATAATTGCTCATTTTGCTCTCTAGCACAGCAGTGGCATGGAATCTTCATGTCATCTTTTGTTGTGTACTCGCTATACCGGACAGAACGGACGGAACCAAAACACAGCCCATAGCCGATACTAACCGGGTTTGTGGAATTTATAGCCGCTTAAGGTATTCCTTTGGCATTCGTTGTTCTTGTTGCTGATGGAACCCTTCGTGCTCCGTTTTATGAACCTCTGATCAGATTGTAACACAAGCGACGGCGGCAGTCAGTGATGCCTTCGCTCTCACTGGTTGGGCTCCCCGCTTTGTGTGTGCACATTTTTGAGGCGATGACTTACAGCGATTAATCTACTGATGAGCAGCAAGAGGAGCAAGGGAGTCCACACTCACGACGATGATGATAATGGTGCTGGCGATGATGATGAGGATGATGGAATACTGGACGGACCTTTAGGACCGCGTCGTCGTCGTCCGTGTATATGTTTGGCCTTCTGAAGAGAAATCATAACAAAACGGACTTCTTCGGCATCGTTGCACAGTGTTCGTGTGATGACGAACCGAGTAAGAGTAAGAGCCTGGATGATGATGTTGCAAATGATAAAAAATTAACCACGCCATGCAATGGCATGCTCGGCATGGGCTTACAGTCGGCTTCAGCTTCTACAATGAAACGTAGGGAGGTAGAGCAGCAGCAGATGCAAAAGAGCGTCTGCCCGCGGAGTCCACTAGTGGGTCAGGCGATGGTGGATAGACACGAGAATGCAGTACCTTAACAGGCGCAATTGGGCACGAGTGCCCGCTGAATGAGATTTCATGTTAAGGGTATAACATTTCCAGGTAAAGTCCTATGAACAGTGTTGCCACTTTTGTGGTATTGTGGTGAGAAATGAGGAGGAAATAAGAACGGAGAATGATCAAGATTCCAAAGCAGAGATGGTAGATATCCAAGAGGATAGTTGCCATTTGGAAACGGCATTTGTCTACGGCTCACAGAGATGCACTGAAGAAGTGCTGGTCTAATTGGAGATAGTTGTGGTCAGTTAAAGACTTCGCTCCTTAAAGGCGAATTTTCCAGGCTTCTTATCCTTTTATCCTCATTTGTCTCGATAGCTGGTTGTTGTTTGAGTTCAATGATATGGCTACACTGGTTGAAGGTTTCGAAATGGTTTATGACTTATCATAGACAGGTTCCTATTAGGGCGTCAATTTGTCTTCCGGTCTTAAAATTATACCGCTCCCTTCGGATTCCTAAGAATTCTACAATTATTCCAGTCTAGTCTTGGTGATAAAATGCTCCAAGTTTTTCTGACCTTTCTTCTTCCTATTTCGGCGGGGTTATGATCTGTATTCAAGTAATTCTAACCCTTCCACTTCACTGCATTTCTACTGATTCACTTACGAGGTACGCCTGGTTGGCCTCAGGAAGAATAGACAGGCCTTTCGATTTTGGATCACTTCGTTACTGAGGCAAACCAAATGCTGGAGTTGTCGCATTTGGCTGATCCAGGACCTTACAAGGCTTGCTTTGCTTTCGGAATATCAGCAAAATACAAATATTTGGCGCAACAGCTCTTTAAAGTGCCAGGGCCTAGCTTCTCGCAACCACTCATGTTGTGTGCGTTATTTTTTTCACACGAATGGAAGGGACCTACAGTTTTCAATGCCGAAACCGAACGGCGATTTGAGAAGCTTTTTCGTGACAACAATACTCTCGGATGTTTGTCAGACACTCGCGAGAGGTGGGACCATGAAAAAACTTTTTGGTGTTTTCTGGGATTCGAACTTGGAACCTCATGCGTATTGATCCGACACACTAACCACTTACGCCACGGCGCCCCCGAATATCAGCGGAACGTCAATTAATATTGCCTTCCTGATCTGTTCTTTGAACACGACAATACCAGCTAACCCGGTCGCGCTCTATTTTTCGTGAGATGACTTCTTTGACGTGAAGGCTTCCACGGATCTTCGAACTTCTTATTCGATTAAGCCTTGTCACTCCTGTTGTCATGCGAAACGTTTTCATTTCAGCTTTCGTTAATTTGCCGTACATTGTCTAATATTGTCCGCTGTATGTGTGTACTGGACTCACAACTGCGGTATATAGCCTTCCTTCCTTTACAGCCAAAGGGGCATTTTTCGGTCACCGAAGAATGTGGAGTTTTCCCACCGTTTCATCCACCCTACACTTATGTGATGATTGACGTCGTCATCACAGGTTGCTTCGCCATTGATCATTGATCTCAGATATTTAAACTTTTGCCACTCTGGAAGCACTGTTCCATTCAAATATAATAAATGTCTGGAGTAGGTTAGAGTGTATTAGAGAACGGGCAGCACAAGTACTCGACTAATGCGGTACCTATTTCCCTGCAGAACGGCCACCCATACGTGAAAAGCTCAGACGTTGAAAGGACGTTGGATCCTCACTTATATTTGCTCCATCGTCAGCAAAGAATAACTGATGTTTACACTTTGGGGTCCCTCACTCAGATAGTCAAGGTCTGCAAAAAAGAGCAAAGGACTTAACACGCTTCCCTGGTGTACCCCGACTTTGATTGGGAACTCTTCGGTTACTCCAGGTGGGCATCTTACTCTTACCCTTGCTCCCTCGTACATGTCCATGATCATCTGTACATAGGTTTCTGGAACCCCTCGATGTCTTAGCGCCACGCATATCAGATCTCATGGTTGTCTATTGTGACCCATCTTAAAAAAATCGTCTACGTTCCCTTTACCTTTGATCAATGAATTCCATTGTAGGTATCCATAGAGCGTCGTAAATAATTACATCTCTTGACTACGACCGAAAACAACAAAATTTCGCATGCAATCAATCTCTTCAAACTTAAAGCTCTTGGTTTCCAACCGGGGTTCATCTCATGGATTGAATCTTACTTGGAAAATCGCCAGTATAAGGTCCTCTTCAGATCCTTAATTTCTGATCCCATTAAAGCCACTTCGAGAGTCCCTCAAGGCAGCCATCTTGGTCCAATGATCTTCATCCTGACAATTAACGACGTTGATTGTATCATCAATGATTCCAACCTTTCTATATACGCTGATGATATGAAAATCTTCAGTCCAATATCATCCCCTGCCGACTCACTCACTGCAAGATGATCTGAACCGATTTTCAGTCTGGTGCCATAGTAATTTCTTAGAGCTCAACGTCAGCAAGTGTCAAGCTATCACATTTTCTCGTAAGCGTATCCGACCATCCGCTAGAGTGTACTGCATTTGTGAATGGAAATGAATGACTCCATTTGTGGTGAGCCTATTCCCTCCGTCTGTTCACTGCGCGATTTGGGAGTTATCTGTGATAGGGAACTCAACTTCCGTTCTCATATCGACAATATTATCAATAAAGCTAACTCTGCACTCGGTTTCGTCAAGCGATGGTCTAAGGAATTCTCAAACCCCTACGTTACAAAATCCTTATACATCACTTTCGTCAGACCCCTCCTTGAGTATGCTTGCCAGGTATGGTCACCCTACTATGAAATCCATATCTTGCGAATCGAAGCTATTCGGCGAAGGTTCATCCGCTTTCTTTCTTCTTCTTCCTTTTATCAGCGAGGTTATGATCCGAAAATAAGGGATCATAACCCTCCCACTTCACTGCATTTCTACTGATCCGCCTGTGGGGTTCGTCTGCGTGGTCTTTCTTGGGCTAATAGCTACAATCTACCCCCATACACGGACCGTTTAAAACTTATAAATTTACAGTCTCTCTACAAACGCCGCGAAGTTGCTGACATCTTGTTTATTCATCAGTTATTAGCTGGTAACATTGATTCCCCCGCGCTGCTACATCTGATCTCTTTCAACACCAACCCACGTTACCTCAGATCCTCACCTATCTTTCGTCTTTCTCCTCACCGGACCAATTCTGGATATCATGAACCGATGTCCAGAATGCTCCATGAAGCTAATCGCATTCAAATTGTTTTTGACTTTCACACTAGCAAAGCCTCCTTAAGAAACGCCCTTCATTCCCATAATTCCTCCTGATAGTTTTTAAGCTTAAGTTTAGGTCTAGTATAATAAAAAAAAAAAAGTTTGGTTGAGTGCCCATTTTAAGTTTAGCTTTAAGTTCGCTTCCATTAAGCTTGAATAATTAAATAGATATGCCACAAGATCGGAGCAATGTAAGTCCCACTTTTCTAAAATTGAGAAAAAAAAAAGTGGCAACACTCATCCATCTTCGCCTGCATCATCATCATGATGCATTATTGCTCATACGAGCACTCAGACGAAAGAGCAAAAACTGAAAAGAAGGATGGATATACCTACATTGCAGCCCTGTTATTAACTTGTCGTTTTCGAAAACAAGATGAGGAACGATTAATGCTCGTGGCCAATTCCGCTGCTATAGCGCACCATCGCCATAACCGTCTACAAAGATGCTGTTACAAAGAAAAAGCGAAACGTATCTATACATCGCGATATGGTTCCTTGGCTGTGCAGTTCATGTTAATTCGGTTCCTTCCCAACCCAATTGTGTCCCAAATGGTGAGTGGAAGGATGAAGGACTGCAAAGGAGAAGTCACCTCATTCCTCTCTACACATTTTGGGTGAAGATAATCGATCGGAGTCAGTCTTCGTTTTCGTCCTCATCATCGTTCTATAGTTAGTTGCTTGTGTCGTTGGTGCTCGTTATGCTCGTCACGGGCCCTATGTGATTTCCATACACACAAGTGCAACCTGAATACATGCTCCAGCTCAGCAACTTGATGTCGTTCAGGTAGCCGCATAATTTAGCTGCAATTAAGCAGCGAGAAACGATGCTCAGACCAGGTGAAGCCACCAAAGGAACACTGAAATCCGCGGCGGCGCGATGGTGGATAACTCATACCCCGCGACCTCGTATGTTATTACTGAGCCAATAATTCATTATCAGGTTGTTAAAGTCGTTGGGTGTTTTTTTTTTTTTTTTTCTCCTGCTCGGTGGTTTGAATATAGAGTGCGCGCGCGCGCGCGCGGATACTTGTCTGTGTACCATGCGTGAGCAACAATTGGTTGAGGTCTAAATTGTCTTTAAGAAGAAGGACGGACCAGACCGGACCGATCCAATGTGGAATTGTGTGTTGACAAGATAATGATGTGAGTCATCCGGTTTGGGGAGAGATAATTGGTTAACAAATAGGCACCTATCAGCCAGGTGATTTAGCAATGATCTCCTGGACTCGACTGGACTCGGCTGGACTGGAGACAGACTTGTTTTTTTTCTTATTCTTATTCCCGGATTGTTCCTTACATAGTTGTGTGAATATAAATTTTCTGTGCGGCTTGACCACCCTCTGGTGTGCTCTGCATGCAGAACAACGTTTAACATGACTTTTGGGAAATTTTATAGATGATGACGACCAACGGACAGTCCCTTCGAAGGGAGCGATAACCGTGCCTAGTCATCGCCCTGTGAAGAGTACCGCCAGTGGCCATTAAGAATGTGCAACATCATCGTAGGGGTTGGCTCACCAAATGTCGGATTGAAATTTTTGGTAATTTTGACGAATCATTCTGATGATGTGTCCTAGGATACGGCACCCTTCAAGCGGACAATTGAATGGGTTTTGAGGATGAGGTTGGGGGAATTGATGCGAACAGACAGTTGAAAGTGTATTGTTTCATTGTTGAACAAAAGAGGGAAATGTGTTCTATTAGTCAATTCGCGATGCATGAAGGCAAAGTAGTGGAATAAATGATATGGGTAATGGAAAACATACTTTCAGAGTGCAGACGTATCTCATACAAAATTTGACAATGGTCCGTTTTTCGCGTTCAAATCGACATTTTTGTCTGACCTGAGAACAATATTTTCGGGACTTTCAACAGAAGAGATGGGGAGGGTCATCACTATTATGGGCTTATTGAAACGTGAAGTGTTTGAAATATGTGTGCCAGTTGAAAGATTTACCTCCATAGCAGCCCTTTCAGCGCATCAACTGCAGATGCAATCCAAAGTTTAAAGGTCATATTGGGAAGACATCATGATTCCTTTAAGGATTTGCATATGGTTTTGGTTGACTTTGAAAAGCATTCGAATACAGTCATGAGATCTGATATGGTCGGCGCTAAGACATCGAAGGGTTTCAGAAACCTATGCACAGATGACCAGGGACATGTACGAGGGAGCAAGGATAAGAGTAAGATGCCCACCTGGAGTAACCGAAGAGTTCCCAGTCAATGTCGGGGGTACACGAGGGAAGCGTCTTAAGCCCTTTGCTCTTTTTGCAGTCCTTGACTATCTGCTTGCAGGTAAAGTGATGGACCTCAAAGTGCATACATCAGTTATTCTTTGCTAACGATGGAGCAAATATAAGTGAGGATCCAACGTCTTTTCACGTATGGATGGCCGTTCTGCAGGGAAATGGGAACCGCATTAGTCGAGTACTTGTGCTGCCCGTTCTCTAGTCTACTCAGGCCTATTTCAGACATTTATTTGAATGGAACAGTGCTACCAGAGTGGGAAAAGTTTAAATATCTGAGATCAATGATCAATAGCGAAGCAAACTGTGATGACGACGTCAATCATCGCGTAAGTGCAGGGTGGATAAATTGGTGGAAAAACTCTATCTTTTGTTACCGCAAAATGCGTCCTTAGCTAAAAGGAAGACTATACACGACAGTTGCGGGTCCAGTACTCACAGCTGACAATGTACGGCAAATTAACGACAGCTGAGACGAAAATGTTTCACAGAACGGCAGGAGTGACGAAGCAGAAGTTCGAAGACTCGTGGAAGCCTTTACGTAAAAAAACCATCTCAGGAAAAGTAGAGCGCAACCGGCTCTGCTGGTATTGGTAAGAATACAATTTTATTGAACGTTGCACTGATATCGCGAAAGAAAGGCGGGCCTAAAAAGTCTTGGATCACAAAAATTCAACAACAACATCATTTGGTTTGCTTCAGTAACGAAGTGATCCAAAATCGGAAGGCCTACCTAGACTTCCTGAGGCCAAATAGGCGGATCAGTAGAAATGCTGTGAAGTGAGATGGCTATGATCTCTTGAGTTCAGGTCATAATCTCACCGAAATAGGAAGAAGACGTCCACATCATGGTTAAAGCTTGGCATGAACGGATTTGGTTGCGATCAGTGCAATTTGCCAAATCTTTCTCCAGTTGTCTACGCTATCCAGTGCTTATTGCAATTTTCCGGTGATCTGTTTGAGAGTTTTACCTACTGCAAAGCTGGCAGTGTCGCCGTCAAATGTAGCTAACGCAGTGCCATCTACTTGCGGCATATCAAAAGTCTGCAGGAAAATGGGTAACCGAGTAGGTTAAAGGGGTTAGCTGCAACAAATGGGTGCAGCCTGCACTCGGATTTCAAACGGATCCATTGTGCTCACAAGTATGTAATATATACAAAAATGGACCAAGGACGCTTCCTTGTGGTATCTCACCCATCATTACCTTGAAGTCTTAATATTCGCTTTCGTGTTTGACGCGGAAAAGTCTATTCGTAAGGCAAGTCTTCAATATATTATATAAGAGCTCGGGCATAACTTGTCGCAATTTGAACTTAAAGCCTTCATGCCAGACTTTGTCAAAAGCTTGAGGAACGTTATGCGGATCTTAGAAAGGGCTCGGCGTAGAACCAGAAAAAGGAAGAGAGCAAACATGGGCCAAGCGTTGGGACGATATCCGCCAATTAAGACAGGCAAACGAACTTCAGGGGAAGTACAACGAGAAAAGAAGCAGAGCCTGCCTAGAGTAAGCAACAACGGACTTCGCATTTTCACGGGCATGATAACGGGCGCTATTTTGTATGGCTGCAGGTTGTGTGCTGCTAGGTGTGCTTCAGTTCTCTACAACTCGTCTCCAATTCATGTGGATTTTCCCCCACTACACCACGCTGTTTATGTCTCTTTTGCAGGTGAAATGGCGATGGATACTCAAAGCTCAATTAGGATCCGCTGGATTCTTAAACTCGACCCAGGAGGATCCATAGCGGGAATCTACCTCTTCTCGATTGAGCTGTTCCTTTATTAACTGGAAAACAATTTTTGCTATTACGCTGGCAACTACAAGGAATGAATCTAAGATTTCCGTACTAAAATGCATATTTCATCCTTTCAGCTGACTTTTTTTTTTTTGCCGGTAAGGCTTTTATCTACTTTATGTAATTTGTGAGGGAATGTTGGTGTCTTCCTCTCTCTTTTTGGATCTTAGTACCGTCTCGATGAAGGAAGATTATCTATTCCACGTGTCGGTACTCGAGGTCATCTTGCTTATAGCATTTTCCGGCGAAAAATCGCCAATTTCTGACTCTATTCTACTCCTCTGCTCTGTCCATCTGCTACAGATAAAAAATGTGTGGAAAGCGTCGTCTTCTGCTGAGTCTCCATATTGGCAGGCTGTGCTCTCTACTTTACCCATTTTGTGGAGGTATCGGTTAAAATACCCATGACCGGTTAGGAATTGAGGGACAAAGTAGTTCATTTCGCCGTGACGTCTGTAATCAGCCTCGCTGTCCACCTCCCCCTCGTTTCAGCGCTCCACCTTCTCTGCCAAGCCTGCTTGGTAAGCTCCTTCGCTTCCGCGACTGCCATTTCTGCTCCTACTTCCGCCTTCTTGTCGTGGACGTACTTCCTCTCTGTCGCTAGTAGGTCGATGGGGGTCACTCCCGCAACTACGAGGACGGCTGGTTCCGGCACTGTGCGATAGGAGCTTGCAACTCGGAGGGCTCCTCGCCTTTGTACTGCGGCAATTTGCTTTCTGTACTTCTCCTGTCTAAGTGCGTCTGCCCAGATCTCACACCCATACAGAAGAATGGCGTGGGTGATGGACATGAAGAGTCGTCGCCTTCTCATTGTTGGGCCTCCGATATTTGCCATAAGCTTACTCAGTGATGACGTGACCTTCGCAGCTCGCTCAGATGCGGACTTAGTCTGTTGCCAGACAGAGAGTTTAGAGTCCAGGGCGATTCCTAGATACCTTACTGCTGATTTACTGATTATCACTTCTGGACCTACTCGGAACTCGGCAATGGTCGGGATCCGTTTCCTAGTCAGAAGGACTATCTCTGTTTTTTCCGCGGCAAGACTAAGGCCATGGGCTTTCATCCAGGCGAGTACTCGTCTCATTACCTGGTTCAGTTTCAGCTGAGCCTCTTCGATGTCCCTTGCGGTAATCACCGCACCGATGTCATCTGCGTACCCGACTAAGAAGGTATCTTCGGGCATCTCCATGCCAAGGATTCCATCATATGAAATATTCCACAGATCAGGTCCAAGGATTGAGCCCTACGCTGCTCCAGCAGTGATTTCCTTTCTGTGAGTACCCTCCAAGGTGTCGTACAGAAGTTCCCTGTCTTTGAGATAGTCCTTCACAATTTTCAAAAGATATTGCGGTATCCTGAAGGTGTTCTCGAACGCATCTAACGTATCTCCCCCTCTGGCCGAATTGAAGGCATTCCTCACATCCAGAGCTGCCAGCACGACAATTCGCCTTGAGTAGTGATTTCCCCTTTGGGCGAGGTGGGTGGTTTTGACTACTTCCTCAATTGCTCCTATCGTGGAGTGGCGTTTTCTGAATCCGTGTTGTCAATCGGATAGACCACCTGCTCTTTGGATTGCTGCTGCGATTCAGCTGACTTTAAACTGATCCTTATAGCTGTGATGTCTATCAATGGACTGGTACATGTAGGAGTGAAGGAAAACGAAACAGCGGATGCGAATCGACTTCGCATCTTGACAGCCATACTAACAGGTCACTGCAGACTCAAGGAGCACCTTAGGAAACCGGGAATAGAGGGAGACGGAAACACCAGCGCACCTTCTCATGGAATGCGAAGCACTGATCCACAAAAGAAGAAATCACCTATAGGTGCCTATCTTCTATCAGAAATGGATCTTCCTTCGCTGGATCCACTCAAGATACTCCAGTTCATAGTAGCAGCTGGACTAGAGGAACTGCTCTAGACCGAGTTTATCATCGACTAGAGCCCTGGTATGTGGGGCACAATAGATCTGTTAAAGGCTGCGGTGCACTTGCACTTCACTACAGTTATTTATAGAACCAGGATCGCTATTCCTTTTCTACTAAAATTTGTTTATTTTCTGATGGAGCGCCAACCAAACTTTTCATATAGTTTTCTGTCTTCTTTTACTAATATCTTCATGTAAACACCATCGCAGCTATCCCTCTTCCAAACAAATTCAATTCATCGCTACCAGCTATCCTCACATCCAAATGATTTACGCTGCCCAGTGTAATAAGAGAAATTAAAAAGTTTCCTTTCATCCTCTGGCCGCGAATCCTTTTTCGTCTGAAAAAAACCCATTACGTCAGCTCCCATCTCCTTCCCGACAATGACCTCTAACAAATCCTCCAGATATGGGACAAAATTCTGCTTAAAAGCATCACCCCCGAGGCATACCACCGTCTCTCACTGATTCAAAGGAATCCAAGGTCTCTCCTTTTGGCATGCACTTTGCATCCAATTCGCTTCGCTTAATACATTATTATTACAAATGGCAGGTACTCAGCGGTTCTGAAACTTACACCGAACTTGCACAACCTCTTGGATTGTCCCCCTTGTCGTCGTCGTCGTCATCGTCGTCGTCATTGTTGTCGTTGTCGGTGACCATGGCATCCATTACCGAAGAGAAATAACTTAATTGAACACTGTGCGTCCAATCTGTCCACTCCCTCGATTGGGTGACTCGAGTTTGAGCTTCCACTACTGGTACTACTGCAAATCGTGTGGCTTATGACTTTGAAAAGATACTTTTCCTTCGACGAAAAATAAACCCCCATATGCGCTGCTACAAGCTTCTCTCTGAAAATTCAATTCTCCGTCACGGAATGCCGACTTGAATGATGGTGTGCGCAAAAGGTCTAACAAACCGTGAGCCACCACAACCGCAAGAATGCGGTCGCCTGTGAGTGTGTATTTTTGGAAAACTTTTACACTCCTTGCCATGCTAATGAGTTGATATAATTCTAACAAGTTCGACTGTAGAGGACTCCCTTTCGTTGGAAACAAAAGCCTCGTACAAGTAGGTTCCATTCTATTCTTTGCAGAGTTTTGGTGTACGTTTGTGCGTTGATTTTGTCGTACCTGTCGAAATAATTAAATTAAATTAAAAGAATTCATCACGTGGAAATGTGAATGACTGGCGGAGGCAGAGGCGGAGTGCCAGAGCACCTAGGTGTCTGGCTGAATTGCATTTTTCACTGGGAAACTTTGTCTTTCACTCTGTGAATGGTTTTGGTCTTGTTGGACAAATTGAAGTGGTAGTACCTACAAATGATGACTAAGTAAGGGAGAGAAAGGAGTTACCTTGAGTGGTAATTAGGTGTGATAGTTCAGCCTCTGTCGTTAGGTTGACTTGCGTGGACTGTTATCGGATTTATAGCGCATTAGTTCGGTTACTTCGAAACTTAGTGAAAGTTTCTTGCCACAATGTACATATTTGAATGGTCTCTGTACTGACTTTGCGATGTTTTTTTATTTAACGATAATCTAAGCCGACAGCTACAAGCTTTATCCATATTTGTATTTCCCTAGACGATATCTGCCCGGTTCCTGAGTTGTAGATCTTGTGGTGTATGCCATCCATCTAACCATGCCATCTGCATCCATTCAACCCATCCCATCTGTTGTTGGCCTTTAATAGAAAGTGCGCTCAAAGATACTTCCCTTGAGAGCCCCCTACGGTACTAGAACTGCCTCCGCAAGGGATTTGTCAAGGGCAGATCCCTGCCTTATTAGTTCATCATCTTGCTTTATGTTGCTGAGTTCCGGAGCTTGATCTTGAACCGGTGATCCAGCGAGGCGAGTTTCTCTTTGCACCATTTTGGAAGATGACGTAGCAGAAACTAATGCCTGGATAGCAGCCAGGCTATCAATGAGGATGGCGATGGAACTAGATCTGTATTTCAACAGACGACAAGCCTCTCGTATAGCAAGTATTTTTGCCTGAAAGACACTGCACGAATTCGGTAGCTGGCATGATTTTGATATATTGAGCGCTCCTACCCCGCATGATCGTGACCTTTTCTCACTCCACTCTGAATGGAAAACTGACCCTGACGTCATTTCTGAAGTTCACATTGGGTGTTCTATATTCGTTTAGTATCGCTATCAGGGCCCTTGGTAAGGTAGCATATTCAGGATGTTGCTGTGCCCATACGGAATGGTATACCAGCACCTCATGCTGAGATATTTTGGATATGAGGGTCAAGTGGTATGGTTGCGCATGTTCGTATGACCCCCATTAAGCCTAAAGCCGCAATTCCTTGCATTTTTTTATTTCGTTTGATGTCGTAGTCTTTCCTTAGCGCTGGCCACCAAACTAGGAATCCATAGGAAAGGATAGGACGTACTTCCGCGGTGTATATCCATAAGACCATCTTCGGGCGAAGTCCTCACTTGTTACCGAAGGGTTTGCTGCAGGCATAGAAAGTCACGCAGGCTTCTTCACCCTCTGGTCTATATTAAGCTTCTAGTTGAGCTTTGGGTCAAGTACCACACCTAGATACTTAGCGCTGGCGGGTAAAGAGAGTAATGTTTGGTTTAGCCTTGGAGGCCGGCAACTAATACTTGCCCTGTATTGCACTTCACAATTCGTGCTGGATCTTCCTGCATCGAGCAATAAAAGCCTTACGGACCATAATGGAGCAATGCCTCGAGTATAGGTGTCCGCTGCATCTACTGTTTATCGACTTCGAGAAGGCTGTTCACAACTTGAATCGAGATGCTATCTGGTTGGCATCGCAGGCTACATACGAGGGTAGTAAGTGTCACCTCTTACACAATGGTAAGGTGTCGGAGGATTTCGAATTTCAAAGTGGAGTACGTCAGGGATGCATACCGTCACCGCTGTTGTTCTTTGTGGTCATCAGCGATGTACTTCCTGCAGCATTGACTGAAGGTAACAATGGAATTCGATGGACTAAGACAATTTATCTTAAACACCTCGACTACGTCGGCGAAGTTTCTCTACTTTGACATCGTGTAATGAACCATCATGGGATCAATATCCGATAAGAATATCGCCATCTACATTGACAGTCAGGCTGCGCTAAAGGCGCTAGAGTCTTACGTCACCAAATCTGAGATAATCGGGAATAGCCGCACAATGCTTAGGGCATTATGTACACAGAACCGAGTCAGATTATGTTGGGTACCTGGACACTGCGATATTGAAGGCAACGAGCAAGCCGGTGCGCTGGCTAAAAGAGGAGCGGGGCTCCCACGTAGCGATATAATTGGTAGTATTAAGCCACCAGGGTGCGTGGCTAAGGGAATTATTCGGGATAAAATCATTGACACGGCTAATCTAAGATGGTCAAACTTAGATGGACACAGGGTGTCTAAGGCCTTGTGGCCTGTGTTAGATTGCAGAAAATCTGGGGAGATAATCAAGTTAGATAGATCGAGGCTAAGAACAGTGATAGAAATACTCTCTGGCCACTGTCTCCTAAGGAGGCATGCCATGAGACTAGGGTTATCGGAAGTTTGCAGGTACTCCGACGACCTACATGTCTCAGAGGATATAACTCATATACTCTGTGAATGTCAAGGAATTGCCAGGATAAGGCTAAAGCACCTTGGTAGATACTTCTTCGATAACCTTGAAGAGGTGAGGTCCCTAAATCATAACAAGGATCTTTTCAGATTCTGTAGGGAGATTAATTACTTGGGAGAATGGTCTTCTGCCGTAATGGTTCCCTAGGGATCACGATGGGCCCACTTTGGTGCCTAGTGCTTTATGATAACCTCATAACCCTACCTTACCTAACCTAACCTTACCTAATGGACCATCATTTGATGGCCGAAAATCTAGAAGATGAGGCAAACAAAGTGGGATAAACACAGCCAAAACAAAAGCGCTAAGCACGTCTCACACTCTCGCTCAACTCAACATTGCCGCACAGTGAGTCGAGAATGTAGACAGCTTTCTAAGTTTGGTCTGACCCGACCACTGGATGGACTGGATGTGTGCAGCCGAATTGAGAAGGCAAAAGCTGCATTTGGAATGCTATCGAAAGTCTGGAGAAGCAATGTTCTCAGCTTAGGAATCAAGCTGCGACTATTCCTCTCCAACTTAGAATCAGTAATGCTGTACGGGTGCAGTACTTCGAAGGTGGATACCACTATCACATGCAACCTGCAAATCTTCGTAAATAGATGTCTCAGAATCATCTTGATGATATTTTAGCCCAATCGTATCTCCAACGAATAACTAAATTTGGGAACAGGCCAAGAACCTATAGACATTACTGTGCGAAGGAGTAAGTGGCAGTGGATTTGACACACCCTACGGCGCAACGACAACTCCATTGTGAAATACACCGAGCAGGCCGAACAGCGGTACGCCCTAGGCAAATGTGGCGCAGGACAGTCGAGGAGGAATCAACCCCTTTGAGAGTGAGTTGGAGGCAGTTCAAACGTGTTGCAGAACTCCGAACAAGATGGTGCGCAGGCGTTGTTGACCCCCTATGCCCCTCGAGAGGTGAAAGCAAACATCACACTTCGCAACCTTTTTATTTTTGAGCCCAACTCTTATACAAGGGAGCCACGGTAGGTAGGTAGGTAGAAGTGGCGGTTTTCTAAAAACAGAGACCCAATTAGCACAGTTATGCCGTTTTGATACCACGACTTATGCGACCTTGATGTGTGTTGGTGAGGACAATCTAGAGCCAGTCTGTGGAGTTTAAGAAGAGGGTTAGCTCATTTATGTTCTTACCCGAGATCTCCTCAAGTGAATTGTAGAAGGGTTTGCCTAATGCTTGATGTCTAGCCCTAGCTAGTGCTGGACAATTGCATATGTAGTGGATAATTGTTTCCTTTTCGGTGGCTATGTTGCAACTACGGCAGTGTGTATTATATGAGATACCTAGTTTGGCTGCGTGCTCTCCTACCGGCCAGTGTCCCGTGATTATCGCGATTGTACAGGCAATGTCTTTGCGCGTTCTGTTCAATAGGGCGGTTGTTTTGGTCTTGTTGTAGTTAGGCCACATCTTTCTGGATATGACGGAGTTCGTTAACCTGGACCATTTAAGGTTAGCTTTTCTAAGAAAGATTGAGGAGATGTTTGCCTTAATTGCTCCGAGCGGGGTGTGAACAAGTTCAGCAAGTGAGCATTGAAGGGCTGAGCCTCGCCTGGCCAGTTCATCAGCATGTTCGTTGCCATCAACGTTGCTGTGGCCTGGAACCCAAACTAGGGTCACCATGCATTGGCCATCTAGCGAGGCCAGCTCCTATCGGCATTCTAGTACCAATTTCGAGGAAATGGTTTCCGAGGCAATGGCTTTGATAGCAGCTTGGCTATCGATTAAAATAGCGATTCTTTGCCTTGGTAGTGTATTTGTGTGTGACTTGATTTGGCGACAGGCTTCGCGAATGGCGAGTAATTCCGCTCAAGGGAGCCACAGCCAGCTAATAAAAAAAAAAAAAAAAAAAATTCTCGGTGACATCGTCAATAAAACGAAAAAGAAAAAAACAGTAGCCCTTGATACACTTAGGGCAAAACAGATGTTCAAACCCGACTTTTTATAGACACCGAGGATGATGTTTTTTTCGGTCATAAAATGCTTGCCCAAATTTAGTAGCACCCCCCGCTCCAACCTGTAGGTGTGGCTGTATGTAACTAAACACACATGCTTCCAAAAATGAACACGTTGCCCAAAAAAAATCGTGTTCGCTTCAACGAATTACAAACATCCCACTCCCACAGACAAATAAAATTCCCGAACCACTCCACATATCCAAAACAGAACTATCACTGCAAATCACTTTCAGCTCGAATGCACCTTGAATTCATTTCACCCATTTCAATGCTGTTTGCCTTTGTATCTCTTTCCAGGTGAGTTAATCCGCCAACAATTCATTTCAACCTAAATCAGCGGTAAGTGCTAAACCTGACATATATTCTCATAATAAAATGTTTCAACATAAACAAGAACCGAAATGGCAGTCGGCAGAGTGGGTGCAGGAGGAGTGCCTGGAACAAATTTCCAACCGCATAATTTGCATTGAGCTCTGCTACGCGATAATCAACCGTAACCAACCAAATAGCGATAAAAAAAAAAATAACGCTGATCTCTAACGAAGTGAAATAAGATCCGACAAGGCGTACAGACAGACAGACAGACAGTGATAGTGGAAAACCCCTACCATAGCAGACAGGATGAAAATTAACAAAAAATTCCTCCTCTATGTCGGGCGGGTTGACATTCAACAAATCAACTTTATCTCTCAAGGTGTAGATACACATAGATACAACCATGCAAGATGCAGATATAGATAGATTTCGTCTTCTGTCTGGAACACAAAAACTGAGAACAACTCTCCACCCGTACGATCTAATAACACGAAGGAGCACAACCATCACGTACCACCGACCGGACGGACGGACCGGCCAACCGACCGTTGCCCATCAACCTTGTTTCGTACGTTGTCTGTTCGCGTTTCACTATGTTGTATGCAAATGCGGGAAGCGCGAAAAAAAATTCCAACTCCAGTCAGAGGTAGCAGGAGGATGGTTCCAACCGGTCGGGCCTACCTCATACAGAAGACAATGCATTTGTTTTATTATCACTTGTTGTACACACGTATCGCTGGATGATACTAGCCGCGGTTAACCCGCCCTCCGGCCGCGGTCGGTCCACCAAGGAATGGAACCTCAGAGATGACTATCAAGCGTCCGTGACGGATGCAGAGTGAGTGTTGTGTTGTGTGCCGTGTTTTTCTTCACAATGATCATGAACCGGGACAAGGACAAGGACTTTGCGATCGGGTGGAACTCCTTCTTTTCAGCCGAAGAGCGACGGTTTCATTATTTTGTTAATTTTCTTGTTCTGCCTGGAGAGATGGACACAGAAGCTCAACGGGAAGACGCCAAAGTGATTGTTACTACGGGGAGGCTAAGGGGGGCCGGTTGAAAAAATGGATAGACGCAAATATGGAACAATAAGGCAGTAGCTGCGGTGAGGATGCACTTGGTAGATTGACTTTACGATGAATTGGTGTCATGCATGGTTTCGCTTTTTGTAAGACAAACCAAAGTCAGGTGAAACGGAAGTGAAATGTAATCCATTAACTGCCTCGGGGCCTTTGTATATATTGCAGCTAAATAGCTTGAAAATATTTGCGCAACATTTTAGGAAGACAGTAGGTGATCGTGCAAGGGCGGCAGGACTACAATCGCCTGGATCACGCAAATGCAACGACACCAGCATTTGATTGGTATCAGTAACGCAGTGATCCAACATCGGGAGGCTTGCCGATATTTTCTTTGGTCAAATAGGCGAACCAAACAGGCGGATCAGTAGAAATGCAGTGGAGTGGGAGGGTTATGATCTCTTGTTTTCGGATTATAGCCTCGCCGAAATAGGAAGAAGAAGAAGAAGTACTTAGGTGATCGTGCATAGTGATCGTAATATTCCTCGGCTTTAGTTCATTCATAGCGAAGTGGTAGGTGTTCAAACACCTTGTGACCCAAATGATCTTGCCGATCTTCATCTTGAAATTGAGTCATTGAGCGGAATGATCATATCAATTTTGAATAACAATCCAAATGTGAAGCATCACGATCATTTTCACGACAAACTTTCTGAGTGATGTCTAATAACCCATCTACTGATCATGGTGACATATTTAAAGATCCTTCTGCGGTTGGAAATTGTGATGAGCTTTCACGATCTTGGGGTCAAATCATTATTCCAGGATTTCTCTGGCGATGATATGGATGTGTGATCTTTTCTTAAAGCTTATGATCGTGTAGGGATACAACTGATCCTCTGATCCTGACCCGAAGAAAAAATGTTCACGCATTTCCAAATCTTTCGTTGATATAATTATAGTTTGCTTACGAGCCTTTTTTTTTATCTTCTCTCAGAAAAGGCGAACCTATAACGCTAAAACAGCGCCCCGAGGTATCTGCAGATGTCTGTTCATTCTGCTCTTGAATAGCTGGAGTTTTGCTTACGAGTCTTTCTCTTTTTTATCTTCTCTCAGATAAGGCGAACCTATAACGCTAAAACAGCGCCCCGAGGTATCTGCAGATGGCTGTTCATTCTGCTCTTGAATAGCTGGAGATTGTAATCTTCTGGAAATATGTTTCCTGCGAGTGAGTTCCAAAGTTTGAGAGATGATCGCCTGGTTATCAGGTTCACAGTGGTGTTGTTCGAAGAAGATGCTATGAGGGTCCTAATGCTAAATTTCCTGTTATTTATCGACTATAGCAGATCATTTATATGGAGTGGAAAAAGAGTTGGTGGAAGTATAGAACCCTGTGGTGCTCCAGCTTTTACAGCAAATATGTCGGAAGATATACCATCGACCTACAACTTGAATTGATCTTCTGTGACGATTACAATTATTCTTAATGATCTTGAAATGCATGTAACTGATCGTGCTGATCGTTCATCGAAATTCTTTACGTTCTGCACATCTCTCTTTCTTGAGTCAAGAATATTGCAGATAAACAGTTCCTTCAGTCAACACTTTTATCAGTGAACCATACGTACATAACACCGGATCAAACCGTAGCTGGGGTTCTTTAGGTTAGGTATATGGGTGCCTTGTGACATAAGTCACTGCTCACTTAGACCAGCAATGGTCCATTGTGCTCATTTTGTTCTTACCCTAGGAATCTAAAGAAAAACTGCTGAATACTCGTGCAGATAAAGATATGGATCTGAGAGGGTTAGTCAGATCGGGAAGAGGTACCACCCAGATAGGGATTTGAATCTTAAGAGGTCGTTTAGCTCAATGTGACGCAAATCCTCCAACTCAGTGAAGAAAGACTACCGAGGATGCTCATGCTCCTATCAGCAAAGCCAGGGCATTCGCAAATCGGGTGTCGGACAGATTCAATTTCTTCATCGTCCCTGCAGCTCCTGAAGTAGTCGCCGATACGCTCCGCATGAACCCCAATAAGCCTTACCCGAAAACGTTCCTTCTTCAAATCGTAAGCCGATAACCTTCATTAAAACTATAGAGTCTTGCCGAATCATATTAGGGACTTGGGTGGACAAAAGTTCGCGGAACTTAATCACAAATCTTTCCTTAAGAACTTAATCACAAATCTTTCCTTAAGACTTTTGCAGATTTATCGCATCCTTCAGTGAATCGACTCATTAGGTGATCTATGCTGAATGCAGGATGAATTACCAAGAAGGGTTCTGAGAAAGTTTCCTAAAACATCGATAAACGAGCCCTGTGGATGCCTAGGTTTGTCTAGGCAGGCACATCTACCCAAGAACTTCATTATCATTCTCCATCTCAAGAATTAACAAGTAACTATCCCACAAGGAGATGCTCCTTCATCCAGAAAATCATCCCACCAATCGTCTCGTTTGCTACGCTGCGCCTCACATTAATTTGACGGATGCTATAACTCTGACGGAATGGCTTACAAATCGACAAAAAATGTATCTACAAGATTTCACTGCCAGATCTGGCGTGCGCATGCAAAACGAACGACAACGATTCCGCTGATTAAATTAAAACCGAAGATGGGTGCAACAAAAAGAGGAAGACATCGGGCTGTCAGTTCTCCGGGTGAGACGAACCGAATGTGACCAAGCAATTGACCAGAACGAATTTCATCTCGTAACGAGCTGCACCCAAATCAAAAACAAATATTTTGACTAAATGTGAAATGCACAGCACGGCGGCGCGCGGTGGCGGCAAGCTCATCATCTATCACGAGTCTTCTTGATTGATCCATCGGGCGCGTCTCAAGACACCAACTAGCCATCGGCAGATTCATAACCATTTTTAAGGAATTATGAACGCCCTGGGTTTTGTGTCGACCATTACATGTCACGCAATCACAATCTGCCGCCAAAGGCTGTAGTGTTCGGAACCATAACAGTTATGCTGTGGAACTGCTGGCCAACAGCTCCGTGTGCCGATTCTACCGATAATTGCCCGACAGGCAGTCACTGATGGAATTCAAAAATCTATAATTGCATTAAATGTCAATCTGTCATGCGGTCTGCACAAATCATCATTGCCATCATCATCATCATCAGGGGCTGGAGCAGGCTGTGAACCATGGCCAATATAGCGTGGAAATTAACTGGAGGACCAGAATGAGACACCGGTTACGGCAGGCAGGAAGGCTCTAAGACGGACTTGCTACAAGTGTGTGTGTGTGTAAGCCTGGTGATGATTTATGACGCTTGTGGGATAGTTTTTGTCTAATGCGTGTCTTTTGCGCCCAGACAAGTTCTACCAGAGCGCGCGCATATGGACGGTTGTTCTAGCGCTGAACTTGACCGATGATAGAAGGAATCCTCCCGATTGATTGCCAACGATTAGTTGCTAATCCTGTTTTTGTTTTGATGGATATATTAGTGGGTATTTGAGATACGAGATGGATAGGAATGGAGCGCGCCTTCCCGTCGCGTCTTATGTGTGCGATGCCGCAACACGTATTTTGATTCATATGTTGAAGTTTATTTATGAAGTGGATATATGAGGTTTGTTTTGCTTGACGCAGATGGAGCGAATGTGGCTCATTGGGGTTTGTCTAGTAATTTTTTTGCGCGGCGAGACCCATTATGGTCGCGGTTGGCTTTGGCATACCTGCAGGGTCTAAAATAGGAGTTTCCTTGCAAAGCGATATATTGCATATCATTCTTAAAATTATGTCTCCTTGTATAGGCAATTAAGTTGACATGTTTATAAGAAAGACTATATTGGGTAAGCTTGACGGTGTTGTGTAAGGCTGTGAACAAGTTGCTTTCATCAGACGTGAGTCTGTGTGTAGTATGTCTATCGGAAGAAATCGTATTTAAGCCCAAGAACTCTTCAAGTCTGAACATTCACTTCTGTCGTTGGAATTTTTAGAGGACTGATACCTATAACATTAAATTTAAAATTTTTAAGATTCAGTACCGCAGCAAGCGTCACATTCGTATGAACTTTCATACCAAACTCTGTATCCTTAGAAGCAAATTGGTCAATACCCTCAGGACTCTTAGCCATACCATTAGTTCGTTGACTAGCTTTGTATACCAAGTAGGGCAGTAGAACGACAAAGGGCTGGATCCAGAAAAGGGCTAATACTGCCCGCAATAAACGGTAGTCAGATGTGGGCGGATTTAGACCAGCCAAAATGGCACTAAAAATGTCAAAAGACACTACCAAATGAATGGTTGTGATCATGCGGTGAGGTGCACTGAAATGGTCAGTGGATTGGTCACAGAACGTGGTCATTTCAGATATCATTTACAGAAGATTTGTCTTTTACAGACTACTTCTATAGCGATGGGGACAGTGTCACATGCAGTGCCAACGTCTGGCGCTAGAGAGCACTGTAAGATGGACATTCAGGTATATAAGGAGAGTGAGAAGGATGTGTTACACTGCGACCTAAAGGTCTGTTGTGTCCCCTAGTAATGCCACGTGGAGGTTTGTTTCACCATTAGAGTTCCTCTCGTATTTCAATTCTTTCCAAAGGTATATTCGAGTGTCTTGCACTCTCAGTTGTTTTCGTCGATAATAGACCACCCTTAGAGCACCCTTTCCAGTCCAGGTTCTTTGAGAATAAGAAGCAGGTCTATGGTTGGTGTATCCTTTTTTGGGTTAGTGCCCCACAAGACTCCAGAAAGCACTCCGGAGTCTCACTGGACTCGTTAGAGAATCGGCCGAGTCCTTCTTCTGCTATACCTAGAAGAAAGTCTGTCAGGGTATTCTCATTTAGGTTGATATGGGCCTCGAACCCTTTCTGGTTATAAGTAGTTCCCTAGTGGTGTCTTTGCTTGCTTCATACCTTGAGTGCAAATCCAAGTACTTGCCGTCTTTGCTCTCTCTACTTGCATGAATTCCTCTTTTAGGGTATGAACTCCTATTCCGCAGAGTGATTCAGGACCTATAAAGCGTTCTGCGTTCGTGCCCCTTGTCTTGCTGGAGAGTTCGCTGCTTCGTTACCTTCTATTCCAACATGGCCCGATGTCCAGTAGAAAGTTACTTTATTTTTTCTCCCCAAAGGCATTCCCGCACAAGTTTGTACTTGATGACATGGCGTCGAGTGCCTTGATGGCTGCTTGACTGACTATATCGCAGTTCCTGTAGATTCTTTCAGGATTGATTGGGTCGCATCTTACTTAGTTACTTAGGTGGCGCTAAAGTTCGGGGTGAACCTGGGCCTCAACCAACAAGCCTCTCCATTTAGCTCGGTCTTTAGCTAATTGCCTCCAGTTGCGCACTCCAAGTTGGTTGATGTCCCCTTGAAGTTGTGCGCGCCACCAACGGCGATGATTCCCTCCACTGCGTTGTCCCTCGGGGTTAGATTCGAAGACTCTGCGGGCCGGAGCGTTGGTGTCCATTCGCTCTACATGTCTGAGCCATCTCAGACGTCCAATACGCAGTTTTTTGACTAGGTCGATGTCGCTGTACAGCTCGTATAGTTCGTGATTGAATCTTCTCCTCCAAAGCCCATCAACGCAAACGGGACCGAAAATCTTACGAAGAAGGATATCTTCATCCTCTTTTAATAAAGTCCATGTTTCAGCGTCGTAAAGCAGGACTGGGATGATCAAGGTCTTATATAGAGTCTCCTTAGTTGTTCGAGATCGGGCTTTACTGTTGAATTGCCTTATAAGCCCAAAAAAACAGGGATTGGCAAGAGTTATTCTTCGATTGATTTCTGCGCTGATCTTGTTTGTAGAATTTATAGCAGATCCAAGGTAGACAAAGTCCCCTACTACCTCGAAGTTATAGCTGCCCGCTGTGACGTTTTGTCTAATTCGTCGGTGTTGGCTTTCCCTTCTTGTTGACAGCATATACTTGGTTTTCCTCTCGTTTATCGCTAAACCCATTTTGGCCGCTTCCGCCTCAATGCTTGCAAACGCACCGGTGATAGCCCGCTGAGTTCTTCCAGTAATGTCTATATCGCGGTGACAGCGCGTCACCTTGTCTAAATCCTTTTTTGACATCAAAGGTCTCGGTGAGGTCATTACCGACCTTGAAGGAGCAGCGAGCGTTTGGTTCGGGATGTCAAAACTAGACATAGCTCTATAAAGCTCTTCTCTATAGATGCTGTCATAGGCGGCCTTGAAATCGATAAAGAGGTGGTTAGTATCGATTTGGAATTCTTGGGTTTTCTCCAGGATCTGCCGAAGTGTGAAGGTTTGATCGATGGTGGACTTTCCTGGCCTGAAACCGCACTGATAGGGTCCAATCAGGCTGTTGTTAAAAGGTTTCAGGCGTTCACACAATATCGCAGAAAAGATCTTGCATGCGATGTTGAGGAGACTGATGCCTCTATAATTGGCGCAGTTGAGGGGGTCTCCTTTCTTGTGGATCGGGCAAACGATGCTGAGATTCCATTCATCAGGCATACACTCGTCTGACCAAATATTAGAAATGAGTTGGTGTATGCACTCTACCAATTCATCCCCAGCTGCCTTGAAAAGTTCGGCCGGTAAGCCGTCAGGTCCAGCAGCCTTGTTCGATTTTAGCTTGGATATTGCTATCCTCACTTCGTTTTGGTCAGGTGGACGGAAATTTTGACTATCATTGTCTATGTTGAATGGTTCATTCTGCCTGACAGCGGGATGTTGGTCTTCGTCGCCGTTATACAGTCTGCAGAAATAGTTTTTCGGTATTCTCAGCACCGACTGTGATTCTACTACGAGGTTTCCATTTTCATCTCTACAGGTTTCTGTACGGGTATTGCTCCTCTGATACGTTCTTTTTACCCTTTGGTAAAACTTCCGTACATTGTTCCTGGAGTATAAACTCTCGATATTCTCAAACGCGCGCTTCTCATGCTCTTTCTTCTTCTTTTGGAGAAGCCGATGTTCTTCCCGCCTCTTTTGCTCGCAGAGCTCACGAGCAGCTCTCGTTTTCCTTTGCAGCGCCGCTTTGTAATCCTCTTGTTTCGCTGCATGCACTCGCCGGCATCCTTCGTCAAACCACGGGTTTCGCGGTGGTGGGTAAGCGATCAATCGCGGCATTTCTGATGGCATGTTGGCAGCGTTGCCACTGGTCTTCGGCACTTGATGCTTTCGGCATACGGGTGATTGAGAGATTTCGGGACATGCGTTCAGCGAAGAGTCTGGCGATGTCTCGCGATTGTAGCTTTTTGACGTTAAATTTTCTCACAGTAATTCTTCTTTGTTGCTCAGATTGGGATATCCGCACTCGTACCTTGGCTACAACAAGGTAATGATCCGAGCCTATGTTGGCCGCTCGGAAGGTCCGGACATCCAGAATACTGGAGGCATGCCTTGCGTCGATCGCAATATGATCAATTTGGTTGATCGTGACATGATCATTGGACCGCCATGTCTGCTTATGAATATCGAGATGAGGAAACCATGTGCTTGCTATGGTGAGATTTCGCTCCACAGCGAATTCAATTAGCCTTAGTCCGTTATCAGACGTGGTGTCCTGTAGGCTATGCTTACCGACTGCCCTACCAAAAACGTCCTCCTTTCCTATTTTGGCGTTAAAATCGCCCAATACGATTTTAACGTCGTATTTAGGACATTGCTTGTATGTTTTGTCAAGGAGCTCGTAGAAACACTCTTTGGCGGCAGGGCCATTTTCTTCCGTGGGGGCATGAACACATATTAGGCTTATGTTAGCGAATTTAGCCTTGATCCGGATAGTCATAATACGCTCGCTTACGTGTCGGAAGCTTAAGACCTCTTGCCTAAGTCTGCCGCGTATGACAAATCCGCATCCGAATAAGCGTTGCCTGTTGCCTCTGTACCAATCACCGTAGTAGATGTCACAGTTTTTCATCTTGTTTTTGCCCGGCCCATCCCATCGCACTTCCTGGATGGCGGTAATATCTGCTTTATAGCAGTCTAGGGCCTCTGCTAGTTGTTCGGCTGCACGTGGTCTGTAAAGGGACAGAACATTCCACGTACAGATTCGAAGGTCGTTGTCCTTATTTCGTTTGCTGGGGTCGTCATTAGTTGAGTCATCCTTATCCGAGGCTTTTGGTTGTTTCGGAACCATTGGGTCGCATCGGTTTATGGCATATATTTGTGGCTGAAGGACGCTGGTGCTCTTACCCATGAGTTTGGAGTACTTTGTGTTTGGGTCAAATGTTCCTGCACCAGTTACTTCCTCAGTTCTTGATCCATCTGTATGCCATCTTATCGGGTGGTTGTTCAGCCTGTAAACTGTGGGTACATTGCTTCAATTCGTTGTATTTCTGAGCTTCGGTAGGAAATACTTTCCAAAGTTGAGTTTCCTAATTCTGTCATCCCTACAGATCGCTAGAAGAGGAAGCTTCTGACCAAGCACCTCGAATTCTTTCGCTCCGATGCACTTCTGCCTTCCGACTCCTTCTTTCGCTATCCTTAGGTTAGGTTAGGTTAGGTATGTGGGCTGCTGTAGGGGATAGAAAACCTCCACACCACACTCAGGTCAATATAGACCCATTAAGATACCCATGGGGGTAAGGGGATAGAATAGAGAATCCCTTCCTCGTGAAAAAAATATCGTCTTTGTACATATCCTAAAGAAAGCATTTGGTACTTACTGTGCCCGAGATACAAACCATCCAGAGGATTTGATGAAGTTTACGGTGTCATTTATTGGTCTGTTGGACAACTCTTCTAAATCCTCAAAGAAGTGTTGTCCAAGGAGCTTATTTTTAAATGATAGATGCCTGGGCAATGGCAGAGAAAGTGGGTGGTGTCCTCCTGAGCCTCCTCGTCGCCGCAGCCTCTACAAAGGTCTTCGTTCGTCACACGTAGTTTTTTCATGTGATACCGCATGGTGTTATGCCCCGTAATGACTCCAATTAGAGTAGAGAGGGATTTTCTATCCTTAAGATCGTTCTGTTCGTGCAATCTTCAACCAAAACGTACAAGGAAGTGAGCTCCAGGAGTACCTCCATGGCTGCGGTTGGACAAGTAACTCATGGCTCCAGTAAAGCAGAGGCACGCCAGTCGCTACACTTTATTAAGTGTCTCCCTCTTTTTGGCTAAACTGGATCTTTTTGCCCATGCTATGGCTCCATAGGTGATCATTGGCCTCACATTAGCTAGGTACATCCATTTTAAGACACTTGGACTACATCCGTAAATTTTGCCCGCTATGCTTCTGCATACCATAAGAGCGCGTGATAGGTTTCAGTCGTTTGAGTTTTATCTTTCTCGTGAAAGGTACTACGGTATGTATGTATGTATGTAAGGTTCTACCGTTGTCTAAGCCGGGTTTATGCTTAGCTCAGACGTCTAGCGCCATTCCTGATCTGCTTTTAGCCCACTTTGTACGATATCATACATGGTTTCTTCAAACTTACACCTGGCGATGAATACTATGTCTTTGTCATAGGCTGGACAATTAATGTCGAGATTGATTGACTTATCACGCAGTTCGTCCGCAATAAGATTGCACTTTAGGGATGATACCAACCTTGTGGGCATCGTCTTGTTGTGTTTTCCGTTTCGTATGAGTTTTTGCTGATCTCGTGCTTAACAGTTCGCTGGTCTATTGATTCCTTTCTTTCAATACTATGCCGTGCTGTGCTTGAAAACATGCGGTTTTCTGTACAATTTGGGAGAACTTTTTCGTATTCATTCAGACTTGCACCGGATGGATTCCGGCATGAAGATGCAGATATTACGTATTACACTCTATCTACTCGACTTTCCTCTATAAATTCGTACAACTTCTTGGCTATGCAGACCACCAGTACGATCTGCAGAGAACCCCCACACATCAAACCCGTTAAAACCATCAGATGCCATGTGAATTCGCGATTCGTTTAACCCGACTTAACGGCTTCAAAATTACACATAATTCGACGATTAACTGATTTGATAAAACCATTATCGCACTAACAACATTTCCAGCCTATTTGCCAATACCTCGCGCCATGCAATCATCTTCCAAACAAGCTGACTCCTCGAAGAACCGGAAGACCCATGTTTTCCACTTCTCGCCGAAAACACATACTCTTTTCCAATTTTCACCAAACATGCAATAAACAACCGCGCACAGGGACGACTTGCAAATTTCCCCACACACGCCGCCACCACCGCCCCTTTGTATGTGTGCTGTGCTGTGCCAAAGTAATATCTCATTAAGGAGGCGTGGCCCATATAATTTTGTATGTGTACGCGCCGCGGCTGACCGTTTTAGAGGACTATGACGCGGCGATCTAAGCCGCCTGATTGCACGTTAGCATGCAATCGCTGCTAAAGATTTTAATGATGAATTTTATTTTCCCCACCTGCCCGTCCGCTCGAAAGAATCTCGCGCGCGTTCCGCATCGCTGGGCCAATTCATTAAATTAACAAACTCTCTTCAGCAGAAAAGAAGCAGAAAAAGCAGATGAAGAGGCTTATTTCAGCAAAAGAGAAAATTATTAAATTTAATTAGTTTATGGGAATTTATCGCTTCGTACATCAAATAGGAGGAGTTCGACCTCTTCTCCAGATAGAGGCAGCAGGCAATGAAGTAAATTATAGAAGACGACAAGACGCGACGAAGATGATGTACACTTCAGGAAGAAACACACACAGAAAGGGAATAAAAGCCCGAGTATACCATAACTTCTCATAAATCATGTTTTTGCCGCACTCTCCGTATCTACTCCTTCGAGAGATGATCCATGACGATGGCACAAGGAATCGGGATCGGCAGTGATCGAGGAGGAAGCGATCTGAATTGGTGCAGGATAATAAATTTCTCAAGTGCAATTGTTCATTTGAAAATAATACACAACAGCAGCCATGGTGGAAGCTTGTCGTTTCCTCGCTCACAAGTCCTCAAGTCCTGCGGAGTTGTAAATCTCAAGTGGAGAACTTGGGAGCGTTCTGTGGAGTGGAGATATTTATGTTTCCTTTAGGTCGAATATTGTAGTAATTGGAAGTGTCGTAGAGGGAGAGATAGAGGGCGACAGCAGGGAAATAAGAAGAAGATGAAGGTTAAGGTACTGAGGTCTAGGGAGGAGACAGTATGGTGGTCAGGCAGGTTTTCAGATTCTTGACGAATTGATCTTCTTAAAAGGGAGTGTGGATGCAAACCAGTTTGGTTTTACACAGGCTTCAGTTGCTGAAGTCTAGCCCTGCCAGAAAGATAAGCGGAATGTTTGACCGAGGAAACCATAACACGAGCGGTCACTCACTAATTAGTTGTATTTTGCTTCTAAAGGGTGAGCCAACAGTTAGTGTGGAAGTTTTCATTGAATTAAACACACATTTATTGTGAAATCAATGTAGAACTTTGTTGATGAATAAAGCTCGGTCCATGGCAATTATGAATGGAACACAACATCGTTCATGTGACCACCACGGCTTCTGCTGCAAGCGACCATCCGAAAGTCAAAATTATTGATGATTTTTTAAGGATATGTGGGTCAATGGCCGCAATTTCAGTTTGGATGTTATGTTTGAGATCCTGAATTGCCGCTGGGTTATTGGCATAGACCTTACTCTTTAAATAACCCCACAGAAAGAAGTCTAAAGGTGTCAAATCAAATCAAATGAAGATCAACTTTTAAAAGTGCCATAAGTGTTGTTGACTTCGGCGACGAATTGAGGTGCCTGGCTGGTTTTGAACACTTTCGCTCACAGTGGTGATGTTTTGGCGTGTACGTGCTGGCCGAGCATGCTGATATGGAGTTTGACCCGGTACAGAAGTCTCTTCAAATCGCTTCACCATTGCACGAATTCCAGACTCACTAGGGCGATCATGTTGACCGAAAAATTCACGAATTTTACGAAATGTTACTTTTACAGATCGCCCATTTTCGTAATATGATTGAATAACAAAAATGCGTTGTTGTATGGTAAACGACTCCATGACTAAAATTGCCAAAGATTGTACTTGACATCTGTTAAAAAAGATCAACCCCACTGAATTCAGTAAATGACAGTAATTGACAGCTAACATCCACACCATCTGTTGGCTCACCCTTTAGTAAACATTCATGGTCAGATTAGTATGTTCGACGTAGTATGTGTGATTTCGCTATTCACAAGTGATAGGTTCGATAACTTACTTACTAAGGTGGCGCTGCAGTCCGGGGTGGACTAGTGCCTCAACCACTAAACCATCTGTTCAGCCAGCCCGGTTACGAGCTAGCTGCCTCAAGTCTGCCAAGTTGGTTGAGGTCCTACTTCACTTTTTCGTGCCATCTACCGCGAGGTCGTCTCTAGGATGCCGCTCATCAGGGGTGGATTCGAAAATATTTCGGGCTGGAACGCTGCCCCCATTTGCTCTCTATTTGCTCTATATGACCCATCGATCTTAATCCCTTTATGTGAATACCTCTGCTAAGTCGATATCATTGTATAGGCCGTGTAGTTAGTTCGGCATTGTACCTTCTCCTTCGCTCACCGTCTATGCAGATGATACCAAAGATCACTCTAAGAACCTTTCTCTCAAAGTAACCAATGGCATCCTCATTCGACTTTGACAAAGTCCATGCCTCTGCGCCATACAGCAGGAGTGGGAGGATTAGTATCTTATACAGAGCTACCTTAGTAGGTCGAGATAGGGTTTTGTTACTTAACTGCCTTCTTAGCCCATAAGCTTGACCAAGTCTCTGCAACCAAATGCTTGTCTAAAAATCGACTGTATCGTGCCGATGGAGTGAAACAGGGCTTGAAATGAAAGGTTTCCGAGCTTATTAGAGACTGGGTTCTATATTGTAATAGCTTCTGAAAGTAAATTCCCAGCAGCAATTAGTATTGACTACTGTAGTGTGTCAGATAGGGACTGAGCCTTTAGTTTAAAAATTCGAACTAGCGGGCTCGAGCTGGTACCAAATCTCAAAACCTTGAACAATGTGATATGTATACTAAAATGTTCTCTAAGGATTATATCCCCAAATGACGAAGCACAATGTTCTCGTAGACAAGACCTCTTCTAGTGGTCTAGAGACGTGAAGGTGCATTCATATTTTATGAAGAAGGGTTAGGAAGTGCTCATATCTATCTATCTGTTTTCTGTACAGCTAGGCAACTTAGACTCATCAACCCCGTTCTGTGAAAGCCAGTTTGATTTGAATTTGACATAAATTTACCATACGAACGCCAAGCGAATTAAGCATAGTTAGATCGAAAAAACGACTCGCATAGTTCAGCGTTAACTTACCGTCGACTTAATAAATCTTCCTATCTTTTCTACTTTTCCTCGTAATAGTTTCTAACTTTACCTTTCGCTTTTGCGTAAGATTTGCCTTGCTACCCACACTGTGGATGGCGCAAAAGACCTCCATTGCACCCAACCATAGTTGCAATCGTCTTTGACTGCTATTTGTTGATTTGATATATGCACTCTCCAAATTGATGGTCTTCTCGGGACTCTTTTCGGTCGTCTATCTTCTTCTTTGACAATTGACCACCATCGGAGTTATATGCACCGCTGCACCAGCACGGCAGCAATATCCATGGTGGCGGCAGGTATAACATGGCCGGCAACAGGTCCATAACTAATATGAATTGGCCAAAGGAAAGCAAAGGCCCCCAGAAGACAGACTTACTATCGCGACGACCACCACTTAGCAAATAATTCTCTTTTCGACTGCAAGCTTCGCATCGCATCGAATAGTGGTCGTTTGCATGTTGCAGTTGCAGTAGTTGTGAATCGATCCCATTTGGCATGCGCACAAGGAGTCTTGCTTATTGGATTATGACACATGTGTGTGCGCCTTCCATTGAAGACAAAGTGGCAACAACCGACCGACTGGCGCGGTCTTGTTGTCATTTTTTATGATTATTGATGTTAGGCATTCAATTTCTATGATCTGTGCCCTGCAACAGATTGGTGGGGTACTTCTGTGAGCGCCATCTGTGAGTGGACCTTTAGTAGTTACTATAGCACTTTGAGAAGAAGTTTTCTCTAATTAATACGATTATTCTTTTCACCCTGCCCTTGGATGGATTTTCACGTATTTTGTTTCAATTAAAGCTGCATCGAGCCCAGGGAGACACAAAGGTAACAAGACGGCCCTCTAAACAAGTACTAATTATTGGCAACATGCATACTGCTTTGATGCGGAATAATAACATGTACGATGATGATGGTGGTGGTGATTTTAATAATAGAGTCGGGAAGAGGTGTACAATTTGCCTTGGAAGACATGCAGTTGGGCAATGGTATTCCGAGAGGAAGAAGGTCAGAGAACAGCCAACCAGAGAGCTCTTAGCGAAGTCATTTGTTATGCGTTGTACCGGTGTGTGTTGGTATAAGAAGAGTAATTTGTCTTTCTCGGGAGATGGCAGTGAAAAGATTTACTGGAAAGAGGAGGTTTCGGTTAATTCGGTAGACGCAGCGCGGTAGTTCGTGGATTTTTAATTGGACTTGGTCTGAGGTGGCGCTCTAATTTGCAATTGTTTTTTTTTTTGGTTCAACCTTGCAGATGTTTGTAAAGGATTTATTGACTTTTAGTTGTTTAACACAAGAGAGAAACTAACAAGTGTGGATTGTTGCTTATTGGAGTAAAAATAATATTCGTCCGTTAAAGCTTCCAAAGCAAATTCCAAGCTTCCCTTCAATTCAACTTAGAATTGCTTGCATTGGGTGCATAATAGATTGGTTGATGTTAAGGAAAGCAAAGCGATCCTATTTAAACCTTATCATGGAACAGATTTTGAGCTCAATCTGATTTAAAAATTGCAAGCGAATAGCGTGCGAAGCCATATTAATGTCTGAAAAAAGACAAAAAAAAAACTCTGGAATGCTCCAGCATTACTCCCCTTAAACCCTTCCCAGGTTCTTCATAGAATTATCTTTTAACGTAAACATCATCTTAGCAAAAAACCCTACGAATAATGGAATGGTTCGGGATAACATATAACTATCTACACAGCATGGATATTCCGCAACGGAGCCGAGTTGGTCTTCAATATGAAGAGATGCAAGTTTCCTACGCCGCACAGTGCAATAGAATTCAATGAAATTAAAGCTTGCAATTCTATATCTAGATAGAATTACCTCAGAGGCAATCAAAGCCTTCTGTGTCTGCTCTAAACTCTGGTAAAAAATAAGGTCTTAAGCCCAAAGTGATTCACTGGACTAACCTTATCATCGTTATTTCCATAATCACCTATGCCTCACTAATATAGTGGGGGAAAACTAAACAGGTCCATGCTCGAACTACTGTTCAAAAGGTGCAGAGACTCGTAGGTGTTTTTTGGTTTTTTTTTTTTTTGGGTTGCGCCAGGGATGTGTAATCTTCATAGATACTAATAACCCGAGTGGTGCTACTAGCGTGCACGATTCGCAAACCTGAGTAATCGATTCCAGGAATACGCCTACGTACTAAACACACACCCTACACACTTCAACCACTCTCCCCGCGGGACTGCCGTTAGGTATTACTTCGCGGGACTGGTTAGCAATTTATGCTGTACTTTCTGCTTCTCGACGTATTCTTTCTTGAATTCGAAGCTGTATTTGCACGTGCGTAATAAACGCGCAAATTTCCATCCATTTTTCCTCAGATTGTACCATATGATCTATGAGGAATGGAGGACTGAGAAGTTCGTTTCCCCAGTTTTCAAATCGCCTACAGTAGAAGACTGCATGCTCCGTATCTTCCTCCTGGTCTGGACATTCTGGACACAACGGAGAGCTATCGTGTCCAAACCGGTAAAGATATTTGCGATAACCTCCATGGCCAGACAGGAACTGCGTGAGGTGGTAGCTGCAGTTCCCATGTGCTCGGTTTATCCAAATGTCGATGGTGGGGATTAATTTATAGGTCCATCTGCCTTTAACCGCATTATCCCATCGATCTTGCCACCCAGCTCTTGAAGCTGCTTTTTCTTCTTCTATAACTCTTCTTCTTTCGCTAGCCTCTTGATGGCTCGAGCCTCTCCGATTGTAGATTCTCTGCATCTCGCTCGCGAGGATGTCGATCGGAACCATTCCTGCTATGACAAAGGCTGCTTCGTCAGAGATAGTTCTAAAACCACTGATGGTCCTTATAGCGCAGAGTCTGTAGGCTGATAAAAGTTTCCTCCTTGTTTCTTTGGTCGCGAGAGCCCCCGCCCCAACCGGAGCCGCATAAAGAAGGACTGAGCTGACAACTCTGGATAGTAGGATCCTCCTAGCGTATCCAGGTCCTCCAATGTTGGGCATTATCCTTGAGAGTGCTGCCTGAAGTCGTTTCGCTTTTTTGCTCGAATAATCAACATGCTGTTTAAACCGCCGTCTATTGTCGAGCATTACTCCTAGGTATTTGATTGCTTCTTTGGATCTGATGATTGGGTTCCAACCTGGAAATTCATATATTCCACAGATTTCCGACTGGTTATTAGAACAACTTCAGTTTTGTGGTGAGCTAATTCTAAACCGGCGGATCCTAGCCAGCTTTTGATTTGACTGATTGTCACATTTGTAGCTGATTCTACTTCACTGATTTGTTTTGCTACTGTAACAACAGCGATGTCGTCAGCAAATCCAATTATATTCACTTTAGGTGGCAGTGGTAGTCGTAAAACTCCGTCGTACATTATGTTCCATAGTAATGGGCCCAGCACCGATCCTTGCGGGACTTATAGTGGGCCAGTCTGCCGAATTAAATGCGTTTTTGACATCTAGCGTCACTACTGCGCAGTATTCCTTGGTGCCGTATCGCCATCTTTCACCTTCAAATGCTTCCGCTGCTATATTAACTACAGCTTTAATGGCGTCAATTGTTGAGCGAGACTTTCGGTATCCGAATTGGTGGATGGACAAAGCCCCTTTCTCCTCCGCTATTCTGAGCAATCTGTTGTAAATGATTCGCTCCAGGATCTTTCCCATTGTGTCCAGTAGGCATATCGGGCGATACGACGATGGGTCTCCTGGGGGTTTGTTTCCTTTGGGCTATAAAACGAGATGTTGCAGTTTCCATGGATTAGGGAAAATTCCTTCTTCTAGGCACTTTTGCATCATTGCAATAAAGATGTCTGGCCTTTTTTTGAACAGCGGATTTCACTGCTTTGTTAGGGATGCCGTCAGGTCTAGGCGTCTTGTTGTCACCTATCTTTCTGGATGCGATAGTCAATTCCTCTGTTGTAATCACTGGAATTAGCTCTGTAAAGTTTTCTCTGGTGATTGCGCACATAGTAGATGCTCTCCTTGGAAAAAGGTGTTCTACTATTGACTTCAGCATTATCGGGCATGTTATCTGCGGGGAGTTGCCGCCCTTAAGCTTTGTCATCACCATCCTATACACCGTGCCCCAATGGTCTACGTTAGCTTCATCGCAGAGCTGTCTGAAACATCTTGCTTTGCTCTCCTTCATAACTCTGCTTAACTGTAGAGACTCGTAGGTATCAAGGGTGCAATGTGCACATGCCCTACAGCGGCACTAGAGGCTATATTGGATCTCCCACCTCTCTACATAATACCGACTGCTGTCGTTAGCGGTCATCTCTTTTACTGATTTAACAGGGCTCATGACCATCCTTCACTAGATTCCGCTGCCAGCAGTATGTGTAACTGACTTCATGCCCAGAGAAATAAATTTAGATCATCTCTTCAAAATCATCACCCCAAATCGTACCAATTGGGAAAACACCCAACTCCCTCAGTTGAAGCTACAAATCAATTGGTACACGATTGGCCAAAAATATCAAATGGTGTGGGTGCTGGAATTTTTGGTCCAAATTTCAAATCTGCTATACCACTAGGTCACAATACTCCTATCTTCCAAGCAGAGGTCTATGCTATAGAGTTGTGTGCCAGGGAATGCACCAGAAGAAACCTCCGAAGATCACACATAAATATCAGTTAGCCAAGGAGCTCTTGAGGTCCATAATTCTGTGAGCTTTGCGTCAAAACTAGTTTGGAACGGTCTCCTTTCATACACGCAGCTTGCTGCACACAATACTCCCTCTCACTTGCATCCCTTGTCATAAGGGCATTGTTGGCAATGAGATTACTTGGCCAATAGAAACTCATTGGCTCTGAACCCCTTTCTGGCTTACCTATCAGCTAAATGAAGATCGTTGGCAGCAACAACTCACAAACAGGTCTAAGACATGTCAAGAAATTTATAGATTTCTCTAGCTAAAGGTCGAAAGAGATTCTAGGAACGCAACGTTTTTAACAGACTTTCTTACTGGTCTTCTTCGTCTTCTTCCTTTTATCAGCGAGGTTATGATCCGAAAACAAGGGATCATAACCCTCCCAGTTCACCGCATTTTTACTGATCCGCATGTGGGGTTCGCCTACTTCCTTACTGGTCATTGCTCTCAAATACCACCTTAAGGAAATAGGCATTAGTCAATCAGACTGTCTTGAGGACACTCAAACTGCTGAACACATTATGTGTGAATGTCCCGCCATTCCTCGTAGTGGACTAAAACTTTTTCATAAATGGTTCACTTTCCCGTCTGATATAATCTCTTCCTTAGCCCAAATAATCTGAAGTTTCTTTCGAGAACTTGATTACATCTAGGACTCAGTTCGCACAACGCCTCCTTTCTAGGGGATAGTACAAAACTTCGATATGCAGGTCGCTGTTATTCGATGGGTCTCATTGAACCCGCTCATCACTCCAAAGCTTGCGAATAGTTTTCGAACAAGGCACACAGGGAAAGTAATTCTTTCGGTTTCTTTCAACTGACGTGACGACGGTGCAAAGTATTACGAAATGCTTCATAAAAATACCTCAGCTGTGCTGTTCCATTCCATTACTCATGTGGATTAGCATCTGAAACCATGAGGCTCATGTTTCATTGATCTCGTACATTATCCATTTAACACCCTTCTTAATTTCACTCAAACACGTGCACAGCTGTAGAACTATCGCACCTGCCATCAGCGTACGAGTCTTATTTGCTGTTCCCAACAACGACAAGAGTATCCAATGTCTATACACTAAACCATTGGCCACCCATGATCCAATTGTAATCCTTTTCCCCCCGTTTAACACTCACTTAACGCCACCAAACAGAGCAAAACACTACCTTACCACATTCACCTATTTACTCACGTCCAACAGAGAACTACACAATGGTAAACATCGACTCCTGTGGTCTTCCACACCCGTCTTCGTGTCTCCCCAAAGCTCTAATCTCCAAAGAACATTCATACTCGCCCCAAAAATGAGAAAAACGAAACCCAGCCAAACTAATTTTCACCTCGCTCTTTATGCAAAGACACCTCTCACATCCCCGGGCCTAAAACGCCCGACCAAGCTAATCACCGATGTAAACATGTGGCTTTTTGACATTTACCTGTTAACTCAAGTAACCTCTTCCAATGAAACACACACTCGGACATGGGTTCCACAAAACGAAAAAAAAAATCTCCATTAGCTTGTAGTTCTCCTCCTCCTCCTTCGCTATGTTCTGATCTTTTTCCAGAAAGATCACTGAACAAGCAAATTAACACCGAGGGGACACAGAAGATAGAAATAGGAGACCGACACTGAGAGCCTGAACCTGGCCAATAATTTGTCACTTTTGATGGATTTCTCCGTTTTCGACGTCGCGTACACGTAGTTTCGTATCTTTAACGACAAACTAGCACGAATTCCAAATTTGGGCTGAAACCTAAGATTTTGTCCAAAGTAGCAGAGAGTGGTGGCTCTGGAGCGAGGGTTGGGCTGGGCGAGGCCCGGGAAACATGATCGATCATTAATCACACTCTGATCAATCACGTTGGAGAGTTTTTGAATTTTGCTTGTTCTGTTTGCTTTTTTTTTTTTTTTTTGTCTATTTTCGGTTTCCAAGTTGTCACCTGTCTAGTTGGCATGATGTGTCGTAGGCAACCGGTCGCTGATATTAATCTTGTGTCAAACGACGGATGAGCATGATCAGCATGATGTGATGTCTGTCCGCTGATGATGTTGTTTTTTGTGAGTAGCGCATGCCAGCATTTTGACCTCTGATGTGTCATAAAGATGTGAATGTGGAACTCTTGGCTTTTTGACTTTACTACAGTTTTATAATTACCGTGGCGTAGAAGATGTAGTGACACGCTTCGAAAAAGGTTGCTTCCAGTCGTTAAAAATGATATAAAAGTTCTGGAAACTGGTTGTGCGTGGTATGCTTTGACGTGATAAATTAATTTGAAACACAAGAGTCGGTCCGATGCAGTTGGAGTTTGTATATCTCTGTCCCTCTACAAGTGATCTTTTTTTTTTCTAACGGATTACAAAATGGGAATGGCATACAGATTGGTTTAATAGCACCGACCTTGTATCTTAATTTTTTGTTTTTTAGGAAAGCAGGCGATCAATTAGTCTGCCGCAACCAAAAACACATATGCCCGGTTTTGGGCATATTTAGACCCATTAGAGGTCAAACCGAGTTGGAAAAATATTAAGCTAATCCTTAGCGAACTAAATCTAAGGATGGCAAAAACGTATTAGTATACTTTTGTCTACCAAGGACGACTAAGTCACTCTTAACTTATTGGAAGGACATGATAATGAACGTTTTTACATCAAAAAATCCATGTAAGGCACGATTCGCCCTATCAGTGCTTGATTCGCAGGGTTTTCGCTTGAACTTTTTGGTTCAGATTCATTTTGAAATTGAATCGATTGTAGTCATATGCTTTCCTTGATAGTAGAACGTGTAACTAATCTAATTTGTACTTCATTTGGGTATTCATTCAGGTTTTTACATGGAGAAACCCATATAATGCATGATTCGCCCTATCAGTGCTTGATTCGCAGGGGTTTCGCTTGAACTTTTTGGTTCAGATTCATTTTGAAATTGAATCGATTGTAGTCATATGCTTTCCTTGATAGTAGAACGTGAAACTAATCTAATTTGTACTTCATTTGGGTATTCATTCAGGTTTTTATATGGAGAAACCCATATAATGCATGATTCGCCCTATCAGTGCTTGATTCGCAGGGGTTTAGCTTGAGCTTCTTAGTTCAGATTCATTTTAAAATTGAATAGATTGTAGCCATATATTTTCCTTGATAGTAGAAAGTGAAATTCATGTAATTTGAAGTTCACGTAAGAATTCTTAACGTTAAAGGACAAGGAGCTGATAAACTTTTATTATCCTTTTAACGTCTCGTAAAAGCTTGCTCCTTAGTGTCAAAATTGAGGCTATCTACGAATCCTATTCGAAGTGGCTTCTGAGAAGCTGAATGCCCCGCAAGTATATATTTTCTTACTTGGCTATTGAGATACAAACTTTTTTAAGTTGAATAACCGAGACAGAGTCACGTGCTCCAAACGCATTTTTTCTAACCCCTTCCACAAAACATGTGTACAAATCTAAGACTACTACTCAACTCGTTACACCATCGTCCAAGTAACAATAACCGAGGAATAGTAACAATTCAATTCTCCACACCGGATTGGTATTGTTGGTCAAGTTCACGTTTTTCTTTTACCTGTTCACTATTGCGGCGCACCGCGCCGCCATAACCAATCCACCAGAGAGGTGGACGTAAGGAGTGACGAGATGGCAATTTGCTACGGCTCCAGCTCAACATAGGTGAAAACACATTCAATTACTCCTTTGAGTAATGACCCTGAATGAGTGAGTGCTCGGTTACAATTGCACACTTAGACTTGCTATGACGCGGCACAAAGTCTATCGTTCCTAATGTGCTCTTTCTAATGGCTATTGTCGTACACCCGATCATTATAACCTCCAAATCGATTGAAAACCAATTCAATGTAAATCACACATTCCTCGGCAATGTGGCCTGTGTTTGCCTATCGGTGGCGAGCATGTGTCAAATTGATTCATCTCTGCCTGGTTATAGATAATTTTCATTAACCGCCATCAACGCCAAGAACTTAGTCATCTCGTGTGTGTGTGTTTCTTTTTTGTTTCTCTATTAATTCTTGAAGGTCTCTCAATCCAATGTGATCAAAAGAAGCTTTAACTTGCGTATGCGTGTGTAGAGAACGATCGAAGCAAACGCATAACATTATAATGGGAAATGATCGATCGAGATAAATGATGACGAACACCTAATCAAAGTGTCAGAGCTCAGACGATTGTAATAGATACCGGCAGTGAAGGTGATTCTGACATAGATCGATAGATACTTTGTTCTCTTGGATTTTGTAGAATAACAATATATAAATTCTAATCGACAGATAGAAGGAATTCTTTTTTCGGATAAAAGGAGATTCGATTACATAGGAGACAGCGCATGAGTGAGATGCTGTTGATGAGACACAATGGCATCATGGATATTTGTGTATAGATACATTTGTTGGGGTATTGTTGAAGCTATTAAAGGATTTTTTTTTCGGTTATTGCTTTCTTAGGTAGCCAATAAAAATTAATTTGAAAAGATTGAAATCTAGAGGACTTCTCTACAAATTTTAAATCAAGTTTTCTGTGATAATGTATCTATGAAAGAGTTCTGTATCTTTTGTAGAATAGCATAAGCGATTATAGTTGGAATTTAAATAAATCTCAGAGCTTGATGACTGGGGCACACAGAATGGCATCATATTTCAAGTAAGGAAGGCATAGCAGACTTTATTTGAAACTAATCGTTGGGCTGTATATCGTGGACATAAACTTTTATACGAACTCAGATTGGAATGAAATCGTCGAATTCCAACACTTTCCTTGGCTGGGAGAAGAAAAATAATTTTGAGTTCACATTTTGCCGCCATCTTTCAAGTCAGACTCAATTCATAACTGATCCAGCAGCTCGACGTATCTAACAAGATACTCCTTGAGTCCCTTTGCGACATCGGTTTCAGAAGAAGTCGGAGCCAATTCAACTTCTGCTTCTAGTGAAGTTATTGTCTTGTTTTTAGGATACAATATAACCTAATCCCCATTTTGTCCTTACTTGAAGGAACACTGTTATGGAAGCAACTCGTTAACTTGACTCTAGTATAAGGGGAGCTATGTAGACACATGGTAGCTTTCGTTCGCATGTGATTCGCTTAGAATTGAACGTCGCGGTCGGATTGGTTTTAAAACGAAATCACCGGTGGGTAAACTACCAGGCAATCTAGCTGCATTTTTAGACTTAGAAGGAGCGTTTATCAACGTGAGAATGCATGCTCCTTCCTCTATCAATCAGCAAAATTATGGAATCTGCATTAAGAGAACTATCCTCATGAGTTGAACTACACGGTCTAGGATTTAACCCAACAAAAATCATAGACCAAGGAAGGTCCATTGTGGTACCACGAAAAATCATGTAATCCAACCTATTCGTTAGAAACAATTAGAGCTTCTAATGAAACGAAGGAGGCTCCGGATGTCTAAATCTATCACATCGACTAAATCGTTAAAATATACAGCTTTCTTCTATGGGAGAGAGCTGAACACGCACAAAGAAGGTGAGGACAGACCCATACTTACCTATGGAGCAATTGTACCATGGAATGCAACAGACAAAGTTAGCTACATACCTCTAATCTTATGAAGGTACAAAGATTAGCACGTTTTAGCATAACAGGAGAACCAAGATCAACGCCTCAGGCAGGGTGATGCTCAACCTTCCTCCTCTGGATGAGTTCATGCGAAGCACGGTTGCCAAAAGCCCGATTCGTCTTAGACAATCAAGCACAAGGAAGCAAAGCTCCTATGAATACAGATTTACATTTCAATGGTCAGTTGGTCTCGACAGACAAACAGACTTTGACGTATTTTACGTAGACTTTCACAAGAATTACTTCATTCTTTCCCCGGAAGACAGGAATGGGAATCCAATGCACATGACTTTCAGTTCTACATCGACGCGTATAAAATTGACATAGGAACCGGCCGACGCTGAAGTTATCTGTTAATCACTCAGCATCAACGATTTATACAAACTCCCGGGTGACTGCAGTGTCTTTAAAGTCGAAGTCTTCGCAATTGAAGGGGCAGTACGGACTATACACGGAAAGAAACTAAACCCATGTAGCGGCACTATCTTCGTGGATAATCAAGTTGCACTCAAAGCACTAAACTAGATCGAAAACGGTCTCTTGCCGACAAACTGTAAACAACATCCACGAAGTCACTTTCTGCTGTGTTCCCAGACATAGTAATATGAAATGAAATGATGTCTCAGGCGACAGTGCCATATCTCGCAGCTTATGGTCAACTCTGAACGAAAAAAGGACCAAAAGCCTTAATTGTCAATAAACGAAAAAGAAATCAGTAGCATGGTAGGTGTCATGGCATTCCTTCGCAGGGGCAGGTTTGACATTTCGTCACTTCTTTTTTAGCTTCCAGAGTCGGCAGGAACTTCGTTCCTTTCGTTTCTCCTTGCTCGTTCCTCTATACGCAGTTGCTGCATCATACTCGTGATTACTTCGTTTGCAGTGTCCCAGCCTTCGCTCCTTACCAGCATAAATGAGATCAGGCTTATTGGGGTCACTTGACCATCACTGGCTGTTTCTAGGATATAGGTAGGTAGGTAAAGTGGCGGTCCAAAAGAACCCAATTAGCGCTTAACGTGCGCCGTTTTGCCGGTGCCTTGATTTTAGTGGTAAACAGCATCATTTCAGTCTTCTCCGGATTTACTCCGAGGCCACAGCTCGTAGCCCATGAGTGTACCTTATCCAGAGCCCTCTCCATGAGTTGACTTATCGTGGAGAGGAACTTTCCTGATACTAGCATAACCATATCATCCGCGTACGCAACCACCTTAAATCCCCCCCTATCAAGTCGCACCAAGATTTTATTAATCGCCATTAACCAGAGCAGCGGGGAGATAACTCCGCCTTGTGGTGTTCCTCTGTTTACCGTCTTAGTTGTACTACTGTTGCCTAGTGTTGCATGGATTATACGAGTACTGAGCATAGAAACTATCAATTGGCTAATAAAGCCTTCTACACCTAACCCGGTGAGATTTTCCTGAATAGATTCAGTGAAAATGTGTATGATATACCTAGCCCTTGTGTAACTTTGGCATTCCATCAATACACGCTCTGCGTTCTGCACTTTTCCTTCACAATGCCAGAATGGATCGTCCGCGTGCTTGTACTTGTAGAAATAATCTCGGAAGCATCCATTTCCCGATAGAAATTGTGTAAGGTAGTAGTGTACCTCCTCGTGATTTCTGTTGATCCATTCATCAACTTCGTGGATCAATTTGTTTGTCCATCGCCCTTTCGTTGTGATGTTCCACCTATGTTGCCATTCTACTTTTACAGCTTCTACAGTTTTTGCTTTGTCATCGTTCTCGTTTTCACGTAGTGCTGCTGTCTTCTTTGCATCTAGATCGACAGATCCGCCTGATATTACACTTATCGCATCCGCTGACTGTCTAAGGCGCAGCATACCCTTAAAGATACGATTCTATGCGCCGAGTTCATCGTTCTAATGTACGAATTACGATGATCGCTGATGCCCATATTGGGGTCGCATGTAGGAGCATTGAGCTACTCAAGGTCGTAAGAAGATTTCTGATTGGCTGTCATGGTCCCCCAATATTTGGCATTAGTTTGCATAGTGCCGCTACTGCACAAGAGGCTTTCTCGCATGCGTACCTTAAGCGGTCTCTGAAATGGAGTATGCGGTCCAGGAACTCTCCCAGGTACTTGATGTACGGCTTCGAATCAATGATATACTCACCACCCTGTATGGTAAGGTGTTACACTCTTTTACGGCTGCTTATCAGAACGGCTTCAGTTTTGTGGTCCGCAGGTTCCAAACCTAATGTCTGTAGCCATAGCTTCACGTTTTTGATTGTTTGATTGCAGTTTTGTCTAACTTCCTTTAATGTTTTAGCCACTACCACAACTGCAACATCGTCTGCATATGTGATATTGTCTACTCCATTCGGCCTTTGTGTTCTAAGGATGCCATCGTACATCATATTCCATAGAGTTGGTCCCAGGACCGACCCTTGTGGAACTCCTTCTTCTTCTTCTTCCTTTTATCAGCGAGGTTATGATCCGAAAACAAGGGATCACAACCCTCCCACACTTCACCGCATTTCTTCTGATCCGCCTGTGGGGTTCGCCTTGTGGAACTCCTCCCGTGATCTTGTTCTTTGGTCTCTCTTCCGTGTTATAGTAGAGGGTTCTGTCTTTGAAGCTATTCACAATTATCCGCAGTATATAGTTTGGTACCTATATGTCACTCAGTGCTTTCAGTATACAGCTCCAGTCGGCTGAATTGAACGCCTTTTTGAGGTCAAGTGTCACGACAGCACAGTGCTGTTTTGTCCCTCCGAGCCATCTTTCTCCCGCAATTGCTTCACGTGCTTGTATTGCATGGTTGGTGCTTCGTTTCTTTCTAAATCCCAACTGTCGGTTACAAAGCCCCGAGTCCACTTCCGTGCATTGTTCTAGTCTTGTCCGTATGATTTTCATCATGGTAGGTGTACTAACTGGGTATTGCCCGATAGGTTCAATATCCACCAGATTAGGCAAAAACTCATCTGATTACCGCAGGTGCTGTCATGATACCGAAGAAATTGATTGTCCCAATCTTCAAATTCGTCGCTTCCTCTATATGGCAAACAGACTTTTTGGAGAATTGGAGGATCTGGCGCAAGTTCCACTCTGGAATATGATGTGCTTTGTCAAGAGTACAGATTGTTTTGACTTAAGACTAACCGAGAGGCAACCAAATTAGAGATGGTACCACAAAGTATAGGGAACAATCGATCAAAAGGCCTCCGTGTAAGCATCCTCTAAGGTGTATTTCCCTCATACCATACCACACAGAAATTCCAGAAATTCATGCTTGATTCGCAGGTTTTTTTTAGTTCAAATCTGAATCGCTCGATGCCTATCAATTCAGATATATCCTTATAGGATTTCTCTACGGCTTTCTAGTGTCAACATTTTTTAAATTTATCTGTAAATGGATGTGGTCGTCTGCTTTATGCATGCAAATTCATGGGGCACTGTGTCAACGCTATCTAAGCCTTTAAGGCTTTAAACATGCTCACCACAGTTTCCATCAACAAAACCCAAACTATCATCCATTGCGGCTATCCAGGAAATCATTTAAATCTCTTAATGATCCCATAAATCAGGCAGAAAACTCTAATTAAATACCTCATCGCCCGGGGCATTAAAATGCGTAAATTTTAAAAACACTGCTCCTGCACAAAAACTGACACAGAAAGAACTCCTCTCCTCCTGATTGTATCTAAAATCATCACAAGTTCATAAATGACAGTCGACCTTATCGAATTCATTTATGGGTGACCATATCAGCACTTTGTCTCAAAATTCACCAAATGACTCAAAAAAATAACTCCAGCAACAACCCAGCGATAAATCTCCGGGATACATTAATCACAAACTTATATCCCAACAGATTTCTGGGAAAAGATGGGGAACCGACGAAAAGAAAAGAGAGAGAGAGCGAAACAAAAAAAGAAAAAAAAAACTATCTGATCACCTTAACTAGCGAAATTAATTCAAATCAGGCAGCCGAGGCAGTTGGGCACTTGGACACTGAAGAATCCTCCATTGGGGACAAATAGCCCTGTCATAGAGAGATACCCAATTTAGGAGCGCGCATCCGATAAGCAATCTTCCGCTTACCTCCTGAAATTGACCCCAAAAAAGCAAATCAAAGTGGGAGCGTTCTGTATGGCGCCCAACCAAAAAAAGAACCACATCACTCTGCAACACTGTTGGGGGAACAAATGAAGCATAACCCACAGACTGACACCTGTCATTTGTTTTGCTGAGCGATATGTGCCTCGGACATAGTAGTGTAGTATCTCCTGATTCTGAGGCTGTTTGTGTGTGGGAATATTAATTAGCAACCACAAGGATGGGGGTCAGGCGCAAAAGGGGTCATTCCTCGTGTGTTTTACTCAGCCATGGCCTCTTGGCCATGAAAGTGTTTCAACCTCCAAAAAAAAAATGGAAACACAAAGAAGACGACTGAAACGTTCAAGTCGTTCCTTCGTCGCCCCATCCAAGAAGAGATGAGAGACTGAGATGAGAGGGCGAAATTTGATACAGTGTCGGTTTCGGTGGTTTTGCGCTTTGTTGCGAGTGCGGCGGCGCGGCACGGCAGTTGAGTCTTTCTTTAATGGATCGTGATTCTGATATCGATCAACACGATTTGATGGTTTCACTCTGGTGTGCCTTTTGGGTATAAAAGTACGAAAAAGAATCAAAATGAAGCCGAACACTTGCGTGATTTGCTTGGCCATCATCAAAAAGTCAGGTTATCCACTAAAGGGATGAGTGGAGGACGAGGATCTTGGGAATTTTTTCGGTGTAAATTCATGCAGATTTGTTTTTTTCAGCGTCTTATATTGGTTTATGGTCAATTGAGTTTATGACGCAAGATCATAATTACTTAGGCATGGTCAGTTGGTGTTTATGGGAATATTCGCTTGAAGGGGTTTATCAAACGCTAATTGGATGGGAAGGTCGAATTTTGCACGCCCTCTTGGGAAATTGTCTAACACTCTGATTACTTCAAAATTAGATAGTTTAGCTTAACTTGGAACAGAAGCATTGGAAAGTTATTTCCCGAGGCATTCGCATGCCATTTTTCAGTCGGACAGAAGTCAAATGTAGTTTAGCAAAGCAGCAAGAGTGGGCTCTATACGCCTAACTTGCCATGGATTCACTATTCCAATGTTCATGTTATAAAAACTTGGAACAGAAGCATTTGAAATTTACTTCCCCACAAAATCGAATGTTTCCAGTTCGCCAGGCATTCGCATGCCATTTTTCATTCAGACAGAAGTCAAAATCAGTTTAGCAAACCAGCAAATGTGGACTCTTACTCCTTTCTTTCCGGGGATTCACTATTCCAATGTTCATGTTATGCAAACTCGGTTTTTCTTAGGCATTCTGCAGTAAAATCTTCTCTTTCTCTTAAATCCTGTGGTCCCTTTCTGAGTGTCTCCCTATGGGCATCAACCACGCCTACGCGCCATCGTGTTCGGTACCTGGCGATGTGTTTCAGCTCCAACCAGCTTTTGCACAGTTGCCGATGTATTCGCCCTTGTTGAGTTAGAGGGTTCCATTGCATGGTTTGTCGAGCAATACAATTTTCTTCCTTACGTAGGGTGGGACCATTCCACCGCCGTTTTCGCTTTTGTATAATCACATCTACTTGCATATATCTCATAAAGCTCTTCGTTTGAGATACGATTTGGCCAGAAAACTCCTAATTTTTCTTAGACAGCGATTAGCAGAAGTTTGCAGCTTCTTTGTGACATTGACGGTCACTTTCCAGGTAATGCAACCATATAACCATAGGCGAACCCCACAGGCGGATCAGTAGAAATGCGGTGAAGTGGGAGGGTTGTGATCCCTTATTTTCGGATCATAGCCTCGCTGATAAAAGGAAGAAGAAGCAGCCATATAACCACCGATTCCACGTTAGAGCGGAATATCCTCAGCTTGGTGTTGAAGCCGATTGCACAGCTTCTCCATATTTTAGACAATTTGTTCGACGATGTTTTAATAAGATTAATGCCGGAGGACTCTAAATCCTACGGTAACTCATTGCCAAGAGTATGTTCTTTTAGCAACTGCAGGACGCACACAAATGCCTCTCCAATTTGCATACTATGTTAGGTTTCCTTTCTGTAGGAGCTCGACAAGCATTCCTTTCCTCCATTCTTCAGGGAAGGTTCTTCTCCGCTAATGGGTGCAGTTACTGCGCGCGAAGTCTTACAGAGCTCTGCGGGAAGGACGTCCACTCCTGCCGCCTTGTTTGATTTGAGTGCTTTAATCGCGGCTATGATTTCAATCTTACTGGGAGGAGAGATTCGAATTCTGGAGTTTTGGGTATCGGACAACTCGTTTTGATTCTGGAGCAAAGCTTCGTCCATCATACTGTGCAAAACAGTGGAGAAGTTTTCCATCCACCTCCTTCGTTGGTCAGCAGAGACCCATCCAAAGTCTTCACTGGTTTTTGGCGCACGCTTTGACCACCTTCCAAAAAAAAAAAAAACAAATATTTGGCGCAACAGCTTTTCAAAGTGCCAGGGCCTAGCTTTCCACCACCTTTCAGCCCTTTGGTGATTCTGTACACAGTTCTCCTGTCGCATCTACTTGCTGCTTCTTCGGCTTGTTCAGCCAGTGCCTTGATGGTATTTTTTTTACGGCGCACGCTACGCTGGACTTCTCTCGCCCTCATGTGGTACAGGGACTCGAGCTCGTTACCCTCTGTAGGGGTGGCTGCAATGGGAACTTTAAGTTGTTTCCGCTCTTCGAGCAGCAGTAGAATGCGTCAGAGTGAATGGCGCCCAACTCATGTAGATCTAACTTTTCGATGTGAAGTATTATCAGAACTACGTGTGTCAGGTTTCATGTCGTGAATAGAGATGACATATTCCAAGCCCCCTTAGTGCCCTATATTTAAGTTTGTATTGCCCAATTGATTTCAATCATACTTCCACAACCTGTTGTTAAAAACGGCTCAGGAGAAGCTGTAATTACAATCAAACAAGGCTGTGTTGCGTGTTATCTATCCCCATTGCCCCATAGTGTCACATTACAAGTCGTAACCATTGCAACACTGAATGCATTAATCACCCACCAATTAGCCACCCCTCCACCCCCCACGTTAACCAATGTCTTCCTTAATTTGATTGATATCTCACCGACACTCTAGGGTACAAATACAATTACCCCCATATCTGTCTTACTCAAAGAGTCAACAAACAATTGCCACGATCGAGAGACAAAACTAAGCAATTACATGGCGGGGAGAATAAAAAAAAATACAATTACAATTGCCTGCCCTAGATGTCTCGCGTTGGTATCCCCCCAACACCAGATCACACACAATTTCATTGAAGAAAAATTCCTCGCTGCGTTCCGTGTAATTGGCAAGATGCCGCTACCATTGCCACTGCCACTACCGTTGTCGCCCCTATGTGCAACCTCCACAACCACCCCGGGGGGCATCAAAACCCAACCGAAGCTAATTGCAACCTGAGCAGCTCCTACTCACTAGTCGTTCCTCTCGCTTTTTGATAATCGAACATAAGCGACGACAAGAAGTTTACTTCGAAACAACAAACAAGCATACACACACAGTATCTGTATCTTTTCTCCTGTGACATGTAATTATGTAATTCAGCTTGTTTGTAGGAGGGGGAGATAAAGACGACGAATCGACAGATAAGAACGCTGAGTCCACCAACTTGCACAGAAGGCAAAAAGATACGCAAATAGATGCGAACGGATGAGGCAAAAGGTTCAGCAGCAGACATGCAGACTCATTCCTTATTTCGGTTGTCCCACTGAATTAAATCTCAGACGGTTTGCGTGAATCTAATCCATTTGGTAGAATCTATCTGTGTTCGTGTAAAGAAGATATTTATCGAAAACGCAAATACCCTTCAAGAAGACAGTAAACGAAACAAGGCAAAGCTCCCGTTCGCCATCGTCCGTCGTCGTTTCCCTGAACGACAAAAAGTAAACGAAAACCTAAAAGATACGAAAATTAATGGACAGTAATTGCTTCGGCTATGGTGTGTACGAAATTAGGATGCTGGGAGAGATGATGCTACCGACTAGACGCGCCTAGTGTTTACTTTTGTTTGGTTTACACGTGTAATGTTCATTACAACTACTCAGCTCAACTCGAGAGATCATTAATATCTGAGAAGCAATGATTGGTTGCGTTCCGCGCTTGTTCTACAGCTGTCGAAGGGCAGAGGTCTGGAGGTTACCTTCTGACTGACTGACTGACTGTCAGTAATTTTTGAAGTTGTAGATACACACATACTCGTACATAGAACTGTTTCGTCTTGATAATTATTGCCGGTTATAGAGTTGTATTTGTGGTTCTTGCTGCCCTAAAGGCAATGGTTTCTTGGTTTTTTTTTTCTGGTGTCTTGGCTTGGATCAGACGTTAATTGATGGGTATCGTGGGGAGAATAAATCAGTTCAAGTTGATTACTCATTAGCTTTGCGAGTTCTAGTTATTGGCTTTTTATTGCCAGATACTTCAATCGTATTTGTGTTTCTTAATGTCTCTAGGCACGATACAGTCGTGTAACACAGGTGGTCTGGACAGGGTTGTGTTATGACTGCTATCCTTGCGGTAGCAATCTGTTGAATGTGAAGGTTCTAGGCGATGGACAACTGCCTACGAATTGAAAAGCAAACGAATTTATATCTAGCCTGCAGCAGGAAGACGGGTAATGAGGGAGCTAGTCGAATGTATTTTTACTAATTTAGTTTCAGTTCGTAAAGGATTCGCTAACCGTTTTTTTTTTTTGTTGAATTTATTGCGAAACAAATTTAACCGAAGACAAAAGTCTTTCCTTTGTAGAAGAATATAACGTCAGTCGTTCATAATTTATTCACTTATTTTGCTCTCCAATTTCCTGCAGTTTTTGACTACAAATACAGTTTTGTAGTGCTACCATAGCCATTGTTTCAGCTATCACGTCTTCAAAACTGGAAGAGGAAATGCCAAAAAGAACTACAAAAACTAGGCGTCTAATTAAAAATTGCCCTCATCTAGGTTCCAGGATACAGTAACTTGGAAGGAAACGAACGAGCGGGCGATCTGGCCAAACAAGAGTCAGCCCTTAGCAGGTCTCTGCCAGAAAGAGTCAACTTTCTGTGAGTAGTCATCATCACATCATCACTCCTTAAAGCTGGCTAACCTCGGGTGAAACACGCTTTCTAGGTGCGCCATATCAAGAAAGCCATGGCCCAGCTACAACAAACCTAAATCAAATGGGCTACTGAGCAGATCAAGACGGGATATTGCCAGAATTGTAACCACAGGTACATACCATTCGTCAATAGGAGACCTGAGATCTCCCTTAATACCGTCTGCCGTAGCTGCAGCGATACCAACCAATCTATTCTTCACTCTCTTTGCAGATGTCTAACTCGAACTCTAACTAAACCTTTCTTCGAACTCCTGAGGGAGATATCTGACAACAGGAATGGAGCCCTCATCCTTTACCTGAACTCGACAGACTGGGTTCAATATATTTCTCAACCGAAAATTTCATCGTAGAACCAGAGTTGTGGTATCAAATTAGTATCACAAATCGCAGGGAAGAAAAGAGCCAGCAAGTTTAGTTTTGTAAAGAAAAATGACAACATTCGTTTACACATCAAGATACGTAGGTAGTTCGCGAGCCATTCGCTCGTGATTTTTTAGTCGAATGGAAAGTATGTGCAGTTTCACAATCGAGCAATGCTCGACTCTGTACGCCTCACTGAACGGCGGCTTGCTAATTCGAAGTCGGTGTTGTAAAAAGTTAATTTTCCTCGGGCCCACATACTCTAGTCATTAGTAAAATTTGCCAATGTCCAACAGAACTACGATCGTCGGCCATAATTAAAATTTAACGAAATCGTTTCCTATAAATCATTCATATAATAACGTTCCCTTCTGCCAGTAATAGCCTCGACCCATATCTATCAAATTCGCTATGAGTACCTACCTACCTTTGTATTGTATCTCGAAAGCCAGCCATAGCCACTTCATCTCAGGTGCAAGTCAGCTTCACAAGAAAAAAAAAATGCAATTCAACCTACACAAATGCCTGTTGGGCATATAAAACTCCTGAATTACAAGAATCCAATTTAGACTTTCCCCAGCGAAATCCACACAACTGGCTAAAACCACAAGCTATACCAAAACCAAATACCTAGTCCAGGTGAATGTGGGGGGGGCCAAGACGCATGCACACAAAACAGCTAAAATCAGTCGGAAACATAATTTAATTAACTACGCTCTAGTTATACTGCAATTTGGCTTAATTGACTAATTTGCCTCGAAACAATTACGAAAATTAAATGTTGCAAATGCTCCGTACACACACGACTCTGCTGGTACGTCCAGCGAAGTATCTTTTCTGTTTCCGTACTAAAATCCGTTTATCGTTGGCTAAGAGAGAAAAATGGAAAGAAACCAAGACCCATTATGTCCAATTGTGGTTGTCAGGATGTGCACTCTCCTTGAAAAATGTCCTAAAAATACATATTTGCAAAGCAATAGCATTTCAATAGAGTGGAGGCGGATTCAAAAGGACGCAAACGCAAAAATGTGTGCTTGGATAAAAAAAAAACCGAATGTAAAGCAATCCTACGCAAGATAAATATTGAGAGACAGAATTTTTTTTTTCCTTTCTCTCCATGTTGAAGAAGATCAATACCTTTCGAGAGAGCACAGGACATTGAAGCGTGGTGGACAAGGCAAATAGTGCTTAGAATCGACTAGTCTGTAGGAATGGGAAAAATAAATTTGTATCTATAGGGACAAGTCATGTTTTTTTTTTTTTTTTTTTGTAGGCGATTGAGTGTTGAGGAATCTTTAAGGTGTTCAAGTTGAAGTTCTTTAAATTTGAATGAGTATTTGGGGGTGGAACCTATCTCAACTTTGGAGGGACACCACCTACTCGTAGGTTACAAGACAATTGATGATAGCACAACACAATTTTGTCGATCCTTAACATCCGTTCCTGTGCATGCAGCAACACTTGCAAATATTAAAACAATCTTTAAACTTAGAGCCCTACTCAATTGCATAGCTAAGACAGCAACCGAACTAGTCTTAGGCAAAAATGTTAAAGTGGCGATTGACTTTTTTGAGACATACCATCGACAGCGACCTTTTTGTATAATACATTCAGTGCTATGCTAGAATCCTAAACACAAATTCTGAGAGAATATGATGAAAAGAAAAACTAGCTGAGTCAGCAACCCACACATCTGTATTTGAAGAGTAATAGATAGCAGAACATTCGCCTTACTAAAAAACAGAAAACAAGAATTGGATGACAATGTATGTATGATCTATTCCATATGTGCTTGTGTCACAATTCTTACAAATGTTTTGCGGATCTTTGAAGTTGAATAATCACATTTCATGCTTAGCTGAGACAACAACCGAAAAAAAACTCAAGAGAAATACAGAATAGCACTGCATACCGTGGTATCGACAGCGGAAAGATCTATGCAAGTTAAAGAGTGCACTCTTGGTGCTTTTCTCGATATCGAAGGTGCTTTCAATAACATTGAAACGGAAGCCATAGACGACCCTTGAAACTGGCGCTTGTAATAAAGTATGCTAAAAAGTCGTATTATCACATCAAGCTTGGGAGAATGTATAAAGAATGTATCTACGACTGGGGGAACTTCACAGGAAGGGATATTTTCGCCAATTCTCTGGCTACTAGTTATAAACGACATCCTGGTGGGACTGGACAATTTCGCTGTGAAAGCCAACGCTCTATCTATCCCAGACTTTGCACTACCGACACTTGCAGGTTTTGTACTTAATTTTTCGTAAAACACGGAGTATCTGCGCCTGATTCTTTATAGTAAAATGAACTGAAATCTAAAGATAAAAGAGGGAGTCGAAAGACATCTATAGCTTTGTATACCTACGGCAGGATATGTAGAAGAAAATGAGGCCATTCGCCAAATATGCATTTGCTATACACAGCAGTTGTGAGAATCATACTCAGGTACAATTGTACCATACGGTATGAACGGCCGTATGTAAATTCAAAAACTATCAGTCGCCAACAAAGGTACAAAGAGCATCATATCTAGGGCTACTAACTGCTGGAAAACTAGAACACGTGGTCACAGTTTAATACTGATGTCGATGAGGCAACTGACTACGTGATCCCTTATACGAATTTCAATCGCAATTACTTGGTAAGGATACCCAATAGGGATAAACGGGCAGCTAAAACTGTCATGTACATACATACATACATACATACATACATTTTCAATGGCCCGCTAATCCCTCATGAGGGTCGCGGGGGTAGGATGCTCAGGTGGACTCTTCATCCTTCTCGATCATCCGCCATTGACTCCAGTTCATCAGGAGCAATCCCTAGGCGGCTCCAGGAGAGATGTCGGACTTGGTCCAACTATCTATTTCTAGACCTACCGCGGAGTCGCTTACCTGATGGCATGGAAACCATGGCGCGTCTTGAAAGCCGGTCTGGGGGAATACGCACTACGTGACCAAACCATCGAAGCATAGATCGTTCTGTTCGGAGAAGTAGCTGCTCAACATTGAGCACCTCGAGTACTCTGGTGTTGCGCACTCGATCCCTACGAGTTATTCCAGCAACACCGCGGCAGCTTGTATCCATGATCTTATTCTTTCGGTCACTACCCAAATTTCATGACCATAGGTGAGATTTGGAACATACACCGAGTTAAAAACCGATAGCTTAGGTTGAACACTAAGTTCGGCCTTCCTTATAACAGATTGGCCAAGCTCTCTCAAAATTGATCCAGCCTGACCAATTCTACAGGATAACTCGGCATTGCTCCTCCCATCACTCGTGAATACGACGCCGAGGTACTTAAACTTATCCACCTGCTTCAGTGAGACTCCACTAACATGCAGAGTGCACTGAATGGGTTTTTTGGATACGACCATTACTTCCGATTTGTTCACGTTGATCTTCATTCCAGCATCATCACAAACGGCTACAAACCTTTCGAGTGCGCGCTGAAGTTCGGTATGAGAGGACTCAAGGATGACCAAATCATCCGCAAAAAGCAGATGACTAGTCCTTAGGTCTCCCACTTTGAAACATTCCCCGCCACGGCTGCGCTGCAACATCCAATCCATATATACAATGAAGAGGAGAGTTCACAAAACGCACCCCTGGCGGAATCCAACGCCCACAGTGAAAGGTATTGACTTTACATCATTTATCCGAACACAGCTTTTACAGTTTGTATATAATGACTGAATCGCCCTTAAGAGGGAACCATCAATCCTATACTCCTGCAGAACACTCCAAAGTTTGCCTCGAGGAACCCTATCATATGCTTTTTCCAAATCTACAAAACAAGTGTAGACAGGTTTGGCATACTCCCAGGCCTTCTCAAGAACCATTCTGAGAGTGAACAACTGGTCGGTTGTGCTTCTACCGGGACGAAAACCGCACTGCTCATCCCCCAAACTGTCCTCAACCACAGCTCTGGAACGCGTTTCTAGCACCTTAGCGAAGACTTTGCAAGGGAGACTTAAAAGAGATATACCCCTATAGTTGGCGCAATCTCTTTGTCCCCTTTTTTAAAAAGAGGAACTATCACCCCCATTTGCCAATCACCAGGTGTTTCACCGCATTCCCAGGCCACTTTAATGACACGCGAGAGCAATTGCACTCCCTCTTTAGCTAAAGCCTTGAGCATTAAATAAATAAATATTTGGCGCAACAGCTCTTTAAGTGCCAGGGCCTAGCTTCTCGCAACCACTCATGTTGTGTGCGTTATATTTTTCACACGAATGGAAGGGACCTACAGTTTTTAGTGCCGTATCCGAACGGCGATTTTGAGAAGCTTTTTCGAGACAACAATACTCTCGGATGTTTGTCAGACGCTCGCGAGAGGTGGGACCGTGAAAAAACTTGTTGGTGTTTTGTAGGATTCGAACTTGGAACCTCATGCGTAGTGATCCGACACACTTACCACTTACGCCACGGCGCCCACTAGCCTTGAGCATTTCTGGCCGAATTTCATCCACACCACCAGATTTGCCAACCTTTAGCGCTTTGATAGCCAAAGTTACTTCCTCTACCGTAGGACTACTTTCCGCCCTACCCTCGACCATAGGTTTGTTATCTTCGGTGCCCTGTTCGGGATTGCGCAATTCTGAAAAGTGCTCGCTCCATCTGCGTAAGATCTCCTCCTCATTGGAAAGAAGTGTACCGTCTTTGGATTTGACTCCTTCAACGATATTCAACTTTTTTCCTCTGAGTCGGCGGACGGTCTGCCAGAACATCTTATTTGCAGATCTGTGGTCACGTTCCAATTATTCGCCAAACTCCTTCCAAGACTGTTCTTTCGCTGTTTTCACAGCTAACTTGCAGGTTCTTCGCGTCTCAGTGTACCGATTTCGAGAATCGGAGTTCCCCAAGTGAATCCACACCTTAAAGGCTCTCTTCTTCTATCTGATGGCTTCTTGAACTCCGGGCGTTTTAAACCAAGCAGTTCTTTTCTCAGCACCAGCCGCCAGACCAAGCCGCTTCACTCCACAAACATCTCCCGCAGAGGCAATAACCGCTGTTGAAAACAGTTGCCATTCTTCCTCTACATTTGATGGAACAGTTGGAATTCGTTCAAACCTTTCAGATATTTGCCGCGCAAATGTCTCCCGTATCTCATCGTCCTGTAACCTCTCCTATCGTATGCGTGTAACCATCCTTGGTTTACGCTTTGGTAGGGGAGGCACTCTCTTGCTAAGATACTATTTGCACAGCACTAAGTGACGATCAGTTGAGAGTTCGGCCCCTCTCAATACGCGAACGCGAATGACTTGTGACCATTCTCTTCAGCCACAATGGTACCACAAAGAAATCGATCAGTGACTTCTGCTGAAGACTCTGGCGGTACCACGTGTATTTGTGAATGTCTTTGTGTGGAAAGATAGTGTTCATGATGGATAAGCCATTCTCACAACGAAAATCCAACAACCTCTCTCCGTTCGCGTTTTGATCAGGATCACCGTTCCTCCCAATCACACTCCCCCATATCATAACATCTACACCCACATGAGCTTTGAAGTCACCTATCAGGACAAAAGAATCCATATCTGCAAACTGTCATGTGCGATTCTGAATAGCAATTCATACGAACGAATCAAAGATGGGTAACGGTGCCGGAGCAGGTTTTTTTTCGGAAAAATTTGGCATATCCACCTCCATAAGACTCCTGTGGTCATGCAGTGTTTTTCAAGCCATATACGATGTCGCCCAAATGGTAAGAGTATTGGGCATATCCATTTACGTAGATAGCGAAGCAAGCAGCCATTAAGGTCCTGGCAACCACTCATTCAAATTAGTCGGATTCTACGGCTCAGAATTTCAGGCAGAATAACGTCCAAGTTGTTTGGGTACCAGGGCACAATGGCATTTGCGGGAATGAGTAATCGGATGAGCTGGCCCGAAATAATCAGATCTCTATCCCTTGTTTTCGGATCATAACTTCGCTGATAAAAGAAAGAAGAAGAGGAAGAGGATATCCTTTTATATACCCGCCGAACAGACGCGCCAGCGAATTGTTCTCTCGACGGATTTTTAGCAACCAAACAGAGTTAAATGAAGCGTTAACCTCTTGGTGGGATCGGCGAAGGTACCGAGATTCTCCTTCGAAGTACGAACTCATGGTAGATGTCTGCGTAAAGAGTGACAGAAACATTTAGTCGAAATGTATCTACAAACGCGATGGTAACGTCATCGATTGCCACGCTAATGGTTCATGGTTCAAATCCTTATGTCCGCAAGCATTTATTACATATACGCCATCTCCGGCGTTTTTCGGAAACCTAATAGCTGAGTTTCAAACCACTATACCAATCTCCTGGAAATGTGTAACACATTTGGACTCCGAATTTTGAATGGAACAAGCGAAATGGACGCATGCGGCGAATTCACATTTGTGGGGCAGCAAGGAACCTCAGTCATAGACTTGGGACTCATAGGAGGAGACTGGCGCAGCTATGTGTTTGATTTCGAAGTGGGGCAAGTTCCGTACTCAGATCATCAGCCGATAATAATAACTTTCGGAATTAACGTACAGGCGAATAACATCCTCTTGAAAGAAATGGCTCTCCTGCCTAAATTAAAATGGAGGCAAAAGAGAAGGATTATATATAATCAGAACCTTGATCGACTTTTGGAGGAAAGGCAGCCTATAGATGTCGGTCAACTGGGAGATGTCATCAAGGCGGCGTACCAGACAAGCATACATAACATAGGCAATAGACCAGCTAACGACAAACCATGGTTCGACGAGGAATGCAAAAGGCCAAGAAAATACTCATTCGTTTGGCTGAAATTGTTTCGAAACTCTAGCGAGGATTTTTTCAGGAGATTTTATGTAGAAGCAAATTCAAAATATAAGGAGTTATGCAAAAGAAAAAAGAAACTGCACTATGAGGCGGAAGCCAAAAAGCTCTCCGAGTGTAAAAATTCAGCTGATTTTTGGAGATGCGCTGCGAAGCTTAATGGGAAAAAGTTCATCATCAGTGAAACTTTAGGGATCGATACTCTATTTCAGCACTTTAGGCAACTTTTGAATCCAATAACTGATCCATGCAGATTCCACTTTGCTCAACCGGCCTTCGACAGCGACGAATTAGATGCACCAATTACGGTAGCGGAAATAGGTGTTGCATATAAGAGTCTGAAAGATGGCAAAGCACCGGGATCGGATGGAATTCCTACGGAGTTCTATAAATATGGAACACCTGAGCTGACTAAGGCACTGGAATGCTTATTTAATAACGTTTTGGAGCACGGTGTGGTGCCGCAACAGTTCAAAGAAGCGTTGATTTTCCCCATTTTTAAGAAAGGTTGTAGGTCCCAGCCTTATAATTATAGAGGCATATCATTCTTGAATGCATCTTATAAGATATTTACAACCGTACTACAAAAAAGATTAACCTCATGGATAAATACTAATGGTCTGCTTAAAGAATTCCAAGCTGGCTTCAGGGCAGGATATTCCACCGTCGACCACATTTTCGTACTCAAAAGCATTGCGGAAGCCTATATAGCGCAACGTAAAAAGTTATATGTATTCTTTGTGGACTTTAGAGCAGCGTTTGATTCGATAAACAGAGGTTCCTTAATGTATAAACTCTTTGCCAAAGGAATGTCTAAAAAGTTTGGGAGGGTAATACAAAACATTTATGAAGAGACGCTGTCAGCTGTATGGAATGGAGAAAATGCGTCAAACTGGTTTAAAGCGAGCACAGGAGTTAGGCAAGGATGCACTTTAAGCCCATTGCTATTCGCACTGTTCATAGATGACATCATCGAATCGCTACCTGGAGGTGTTGAGTTTGCAGGGACACTGATAAAGGCGCTCCTTTTTGCAGACGACATAGTGTTGATGGCGAATTCCCCGGAGACATTGCAGCGCATGATTAACCGTTTGTATGAGTACTGTAAAATGTGGAGCCTAATTATAAACCTGGAAAAATCAAAGCCGATGATCTTTAGAAAAGGTGGGGGAAGGATGTGTAGCAACGAGAAATGGTTTTTGAACGGCGAACAGATTGAGACCGTCAAAATGTATAACTACCTGGGTATGCTTTTCAGGCAAAACTTAAGCATGGAAGAACACCTAAAATGCAAGCTACAAAAGGCCAAAACCATGATAAATACAACTTGGAGAAAATGTTTTGCCAACAAATGCATAGTACATAGCAGTAAGTTTCGTGTTTTTGAAGCGGTTGCCGAGTCAACTATGTTGTACGCGGCCCAGGTATGGGGCGGAAGGCGGTTTGAGGAAGTGGAAAAGCTATTGAGGTTTTATATTAAAAGGATATTCCGTTTACCACCTAACACCCCAAACTATGCCATAATGCTAGAGACTGGACTTTCTCCACTGGCTATAAAGACGCTGAAACTGCAGGTGGACTATATTTTAAAGGTATTCAATATGCCTTTGGAAAGATTACCAAGAAAAGTTGCTCTGAAAGCACTACCATGCAATAATGGTTGGTACAGAAATTGGAACGAACTAGCGCACGAGTGTGGAATAAGCTTGGATTTGGATGAAGCAAGCACGGAGTCATGGAAGCCAAAGCTATACCAGTTGTTAGCAGCAGTAGATGTTAACTTCAGACAACAATTTGAAAGAGAAGCATTAGAGTCACTGCATCGATCTATTTATAGGCAGTTGGATCATAATTTGGGAGACCGAAACTACTTTCACGATGGTAATAGCTGCGAAGAAATATCACTTATGCTAAAACTGCGAGCTGAACTACTTCCCCTAAATTATCAACCGCATAGAGAAGATCTACCGGTCTTGTGTAATATATGTAACATGGCGGAGAGGGTAGATATATTTAATTTCGTGGGAAGATGTCCAACGCTCCGGGAAACTAGACGGCACTTGTTTGGAGTAGATGAAATTTCGCATGAAGAAATCATAAGTAAGCTCAACGAACCGCAAACGTCTCTTTTGGTAGCGTACTGTAAAATAGCCCTAGCCTATCGGCGAAGAATTATAACAGAAAGTTTCTAATTTTGAAGAATAGCGCTTTTCGTTTATTAAATTGCAATCCATAAAGTAGCAATGGTTTTTTAAAAAAAAAAATTGTCAATCGGCAGACGGCTTATTGCCATGCTTTTTTGATTTTTCGATCTTTGTAAAGAATTGTAATTAATTTGTGAATTAATAAAATCTAAATCTAATCTAATCTAAAAAATCTATACCAATCTTCCTCTCTCTCTGTCCATCCCTTCCAACGCCCGCACTGTGTAAAACATTTTAAGGGTATTTGTAACAGTTTGAGTGCGCGCAAATTATAAAAAGAAAACTTCAAGCCCCACATGAGTATTATATTTAATTAAGTACATGAACCTTAAACCCAAAGCAACAACCAAAATGAACCAAAATCTACATAGATGGCAGCACAACGATCTGAATTGCAGCGGGTCGAAAAACTAGATTGACATCAGCGTTGGGTGTCTAACGCCAAAGAATAAAATAATATAAATCAAAACCAAATCAGGATTAGTAGCCCTAAGGATGAGTAGATAGAGACACTTTGATAGAAACCGACAAAAAATATTTGTACGTTCATCTCCTAGTATATTAATTACAAAAACCTCCCTTGTGGGATCCTTAAATCGTTCACTTAATATGCCAAACCATATGCCTTGCCGCGTAGGCAGGAATAAATATACGAACAACAGAAAAACTCCATCAATTCGCTAAATATCTTCACTTCTCACCTTGTTCCTGCGATTTGAGATTTAATCACGAAATCTAAATCATGCCACACATACAAAAAAGGATAATAAAACCCACGCCCAAGGCGAAGCAGATCCCTCCGACAACACCAATATCCATCTCGTCACACAATGCCACTGTGTTATGTGTTGGTTGGTAGTGTGGTGCTGCCTGCCCCACCTGAGAAATAATTAGCCGCCAATCTTGTTCATTATAATGCCACGAAGAGGAAGAGCAACTCTAGCCCCATCCGTAGGAGTGCCAAATGGCAAAGCGAACCCACAGATACATAGGACGAATCCCTCTCTGAATCCACTATCTATCTATTCATCTGTCTGGAAGTAGTGTGTAAAAGGAGACAAGGAGAACAAAAATGCAAACAAACAACTCGCAGAGCTAGCGAGCATCATCATTCAAATGAGATAGCAAAATACAACTTTGCACACAAATAGCTTAATCGCAAGCAATTAAACAATTAACCCACCTATGGGTTCGTTTAGGCATCTCTAGGCAGGCAGGCAGTAGTGGGAGCGTAGCGGCAATAAACAACCTTCGACGTGTGGAAGGAGATGATGGTGTGCCTGGTTGCAGGATATCTCAGCATGGAACGTCGAAAACCGATTCGACAATGAAAGTGTCTATAAAAATCCACACCATCGTATCACCGCATCGGTCCGAATGGAAGCAAATTGATATCGACGGGTGGACGTGCGGGTAGTATCTTTTGGGAGGCGATGTGATGTGATGAGTATATGGATGTGTGTGCACGATCGTGAGACGATTATGTGCGGGACTGGCAAGCACGGTGCAGCAGATCGTGGACGATGAAGGTGATGCAGATGATTTGATGATGATAATGATTTAGTTGCACTGTGCGCGAGATGGGGTGCTAATGGATGGTCAGTCAGGAATTTGTTCAAACTCGAAGGGTATGGGTATAGCAATTTGGGGAAATTACAGGATCGGCGGGAATTTAGGTGGTCCTCGATATATCATCCGAGATGACAGAGTTAATCGGTTGTGAGCGATGGTGATTGAGCGTTGAAGGGTCAAAGATGAACAAGAAACCATCAAACTGCAGACTGTAGATGGTTATTCTTGGAATTTGTTTTGTTTTGCTGGACGGAATGGTTAGATCTTCGACGGACATATTGTTCAGTTCTCAAATCAATGAAAAAGCGTTTTGTAGCAGAGCAGCAGAACAGTGCTGTGAAGTTTTCGATTATAAGTAGGAAATCAGAGCAGAAATTGCACTCTCTCGGGAGACAATTATTCCGGAAAAGATCGATCGTTGCAAAAGATTAGGCGTTCGCGGGTGCCAGGAGTCTTGACACAGTGAAAATAGAAGAGTGTCGCATCTCAGGCTCAAAGCCTTAATGTAAATTTTACAAACTGTACAGCAACATCTATAATATGTACATACTGAAGCCGATACACTTTCTTGCCCAGCTATGTTAAGATCCATAATAGAGCACCTGTTCCCCCATAGCCCATCGGCTCTGTGTAGCATAATCAGAGAGACCAACATGGAGCCCATCCCTGTTATTACTCGGGAGGAGCTATTTGAAGCATGTCTGACCCGAATGGCATCCTTTATAAGGCAAGTTAAGGTGGCTGTTGAAAAGAGGCCGAACGCATTTATAGCAACGATGCAAAGGTGTCTGGAGGAAGGAGTTTTCTGTGAACTATAGGCACTCCTACATTTGGTACTCTTACCAAAAGGAAGCAAGCCACCTGGAGAACCATCATCATATCGCCCAATATATCTACTCGACACTTCGGGAAAGATCCTTGAACGAATAATATACAATAAGAATGCTCGTGGTAGCAGAGGCGAAAGGAGCATTGTTAGACCATCCGTTTGGATTCAGAAAATCGCGCTCTACCGTTGGTTCCACAAAAGCGGTAGTTAACAACAGCTGAAGCTATCAACGAGAAAGATGGCGCAGGGGGACCAAGAAATACTATACAGTAGTGATTCTGGACATCAAAAACGCATTTAACTCGGCAGATTGGTCGTTTATAAGGAGAACGGTGACCAGAATGGAAACTACTTCACCGACAGGAAGCTGGATACTACAACATCACAGCGGGAGTCTCACCAGGATTGATACTGGGCCCTCTCTTATGGAATATGTACGACAGAGTCCTGCGACTCACATTGCCACAAGGAGTTATGGTAATCGGGTTTTCTGACGACATCGCCATAGCTACCGTGGCTACGATCCTTCGGTTTAGAATTAGCTGACCACACAACTGAGGCTGTTCTCGTAACAATGCGTATATTCGAGTCGACAGTCAGACTATAAGATCCAAGGAAGCAGTTCAATATTTATGAGTAATTCTCGACGACAGATCAAATTTTGTACCAGCTACGCTGAAGAGTTAAAGCTCACGTGGAATACTCGAACAATAAGGCCTCACTACTGCAAGCAGCCCTTTCTCGAATTCTACCAAACATCGGTGGACCTCGAAACGCAAGACGGATTCTCTTATTCAGCTCCGTCCTCCTATATGCTGCCCCTGTTTGGGCATTGAAACATGAAGAAAACTGTCGGCAACATACAGGTTCTGCGCAGTAAGAACAATCAGCGGTTTCTGTACAATATCGGACGGAGCAACCTATGTCATAGCCAGAATAATCCTAATCGACATCCCGTCGAATGAAATGATAAGGATCCTTCAAATGAAAACATCGAACCGTCAAAAAGCAGTTGTTGTCAAGAGAATAAAGGAGGAGGAGAAGGTAACATCAATAGCTATGTGGTGGGATATCAATACAAAAAGTAGATGGACCTACAACCTGAACCCTATCATCTGTAACTGCAATTCCTATCGGATTATGGTGGCTATCGCAAATACTTACACAGGTTTGGACACGATCGCTCATCTCTCTGTCCAGATTGTCTAGATCAAGAGGAAGACACAGAGTATGCAGTATTCCATTGCACTCGTAACGAATGTCCAAAAAGATCTTCGAATAGTCGAGCAGAAGCAGCAACAGAAGAGTAGAGTACGAACTGCTAACCAGCTCCGCGAAGTAATACCTAATGGCATTCCCAGTGGGAGAGTGGACAAGTGGTACAGGCAGGGTGTGAATTAGTACGTAGACACATTCCTGGCCTCGATTATTCGGGTTTGCGAATCCTACATGCTGGTAGCCCGGCCTACTAGCATCTTTCGTAAATGATCACATCCCTTGGCACAAAAAAAAAAAAACACTCTGCGCTGGAGATGGCGTCTCATATGAATCTATCGTAGAATGACTGTTTAGTGGATCAAGAGCTGTCAAGTCAAATTCACTGGGCAGTCGGATAGTTAGGTTAGGTTAGATTGGCAAACTTAGACTAGTAAAGGTCCATTGTGATGCCAAGGATCTGCCGTTAGACAGGGACTAATAAAACCAACCGGAGCTTTTGATAAAGTGATGGATGCACGTGACGTTTAAGGAGGCCAGATCGCCGAGGTTTTCAAGGAAGGGGGATCCTAGATGGAGTATTCTTTTATACGACAGGGCTGTACAAGTGCATAGGAGGTGAGGAATGGTTTCCTCCTTCTCCTCGTCCCTATAGCTTCTGCAGAAGTCGTTGGAAAAGAGGTCAAGTCTTTTGGCATGTTGTTCTATTAGAAAGTGTCCAATGAGGACACCGATAATGCAGCTGATCTGTAATGGCTTTAGCTTAACCAACTCGGCATTACGTTTCTGGTCCAGCTTAGGCCAGATTTGCCTCGAAATAGTACACGTTGAGCCAATTTCCCACCTGTGGTTGGTGTAGCTAATAGCGTTCAGCTTTAGTAGATGCTTACATGTAGCGAGGGGCATACCAAGGGCTTGCCTATCTGGCAGAATCCTAAGAGTTGTACCCTGTTTGGCGAGCTCGTTCGCCCTGCAGTTTCCTGGAATGCCCCTGTGGCCTGGCACCCAGCATAGGTGAATGTTGAAATGCTCTGTCATCTCCGTATGAGACAAACGGCAGTTTAAGACGGCCTTTGAAGTGAAAGAGCACGATTCCAGGGACTTGATTGTCGCTTGACTGTCAGTGAAAATGCTAATATCCCTGACAAATAATACGTTACACCTTAGACAGGATAGGAGTTCCTCAATCGCCATGATTTCCACCTGAAAAAAACGCTACAGTGACCAGGGAGGCGGAACGAGATGTTCAGGTTGAGCTTTTCGGAGAAAACACCACAGACCACTTCACCTTCGGTCTTAGAGCCATCTGTATAGAAGTGCAGAGAATAACCATCATTAGGGGAAGAGTTATCCCATTCAGGAGGGATACTCGTACGGAAGTTTCAGTCAAATCTTAGTTTCGGCGGGGTGTAGTCCGTGTTTTCATGTGTGAAGTTGAGAAGATCGAGGAGTGGTCAATGTAATAACTAGACCACTTATAGACGGCTTTAGAAAATGCCACATTAGGCACTCTTGGTGGGGAACAATGACGTCTTATGAAACTCAATTCATTCAAACCGTCGTGTCTGCTCTTATAACTAAAAACCCACCCCTATAGCTATTCCCTTCTAAATAATTTCCCTCCAGCAGTGCCGTAAATGTGCAAAACCTCCATTAAAAGAAACTTCAAAAGTATAACAATCTACCACTCACGAACGGCAAACCCAAGCTCGTCACTTCCCAGGATCTACTGTGTTTCCAGAAATATATGCATAATTGATGCGTGAAAATTCTATTAAATAATTAGATTCTAACATTGAATCAATTACTATGCAATAAACACTTTATAAGCTATCGACAGCAGCAGCCGTTTGTCCCACCCTGTACGCTACGGCGCGACTTTAATCGAAGGAAATTGAAAAATTAGAGCACAACGTGGAGGGCCACTGGAGTAATTGTTATTCAATCGAACACCATCAGCTGTGTGTACCGGGGAGTGAAATTCTATTTTTCTCTTCTCTTCGTCCTTATTTTTTTTTTCTTTATTTAACAATCTGCGATATTAAATTAATTCACGAGTACCCGCCAACACACACACATATACAAAAGAAAGCAATCCTGTATCTAAGGGGCGGTCGGGTATGTGCGCGCCCAGCTTCAATGAGCGGACAAATCACAGCAACTGTGATGAAATGATGAAAGAAGCGTGTGGCAGGAAAAAAGGAACTTACCCTCCGGCGAGTGGAATGGCTCTCACAGAAGCTCCAACCACCCTATGACCTGGCCCCCCTCGCCCTTCTAACCAATCACTTCGTGTTCGCATTCCATAGCAGCACTAGCATCGCGCATTCTAGTACAATGCAATTAGGATGGAGCGGCACCCTCTTCGTCTGGCTGTGTTTCCCAATCAATATATCCTTCGTGCTCCTCGTAGAAAGCTATTTGCATATTTTAATTATAAAATTGTTAAATCAACACAACAACAGGAATACAATAGCTTCAGGGTGGCTGGGCGGCAGGGAGGCGACGCGCACTGGAGGATGGTTTTCTTGTTGTTTTTTGTGCAAGAAACAACATTCACATTGCATGGGGGTTGGTAGGGAGGGTGGAAAGGGGTGCCGGCAAGTGGAAAATTGAAAAATTCCAAAACATATCTACGATGTACGCACGTATGTTGTTATTCTTTCGTCGAGTGAGTTGCTCCAGCTCGTCTTGTTTTTTTTTTTTTGGTTTTTCTTTTGTTAAACAGGATGTTTACTATCTTTGGTACAATGTATAGGGAAGTCCTTGAGGGTGTAGTGAAGGACGACGATTAATTTGTGTGTGTGTGTGCTGTACTAGTGCATAGGGGAGATGGAGGAATTGGTGATTTGATGTTGTTTTTGATAGGATGCTTGAGGGGGCATTGCATGTTAAAGTCGAACAATTTATTTCCTTACAAGGAAGTCTTTAGACATCCCCATTGGGAGGTGGGGTTTAAGTCGGGTTGCTTGGATTGATGGAGGTGCCAAACAACTTAGAAGAAACTTAATTTGTAAGTAAAGATGGTTTTTTCTTTTATGTTCTGTGTTGTAAGGGTTGAGTACAGGCGGATCAGTAGAAATGCGGTGAAGTGGGAGGGTTGTGATCCCTTGTTTTCGGATCATAATCTCGCTGATAAAAGGAAGAAGAAGAAGAAGTTGTAAGGGTTGAGTTAATGCCAATCTTAAACCATGGGATTGTGTTGGATTGTTAACTCCTAGGAATCTGTGTGACGATGAGGTCGATGACTTAGCTTGGTGTATCGAGTTTGCAGAGAGAAGTGACTAAAAAAAGTGCACTTCAACAGCAAAGTGATGAAGACCTGAGATCAATAGATATTTTATGCCCCATGGTGGCAGAAATAGCTAACAATCGCGATCATTGTCGTCACCAGTCAATCAGTTAGGAATGGCTATATCAGTCGAGAGTCTGTCAACCACCGGCCCTGGAGGTCTGTCATAGTTGGTATCCCACTATGAGTAGCTTATTATTTCTCGGATCCGGTGGTCTGCTACGATCAGAGTTTTCAATCAATATTGTCCTAGAGGAGGAAGAAACTAAATACTGTAGGACCCAAGCCGCTCTCAGCACCCCATATACATAAAGTTTGTAAATTCTCTATTTGGTACAACACAATGCCGATTTGAAGTCGAAAGGCTACAAACGACTCTACGAAGTGATGAATAGTGTTTTCGTATTTCGCTGACTAAGAGTATCAAACCAATGACAAGCGATGCAAGTGCCAGTATGCAGATGTGTTGAAATTAAGGTCGAACAGATACAATCAGTGGGAACATGTTAATTCGCCATCAAAGGCAAATTTCAATCATCAGCATGCAACAAGGAAACTCGTTTCCACTTAAATTTAAGGGAATAATCCCAAAAAAGGGCCCACAACGAAAGACCAAGGCCGTAATGGGATACATGCAAATTGAAATTGAATTGAGTAACAGAGTGCCAAGGAAAGGAATTCATTGCCGAATCCTGTTTCGTTTTAATGTAGCAGTTCTACGCAACAAATTTCGCGCAAAAGCCAAAGTAAAAGATACAAAGCAAAAAATAAAACCAGACCAACGAACCTTCCGTCAAAAAGTTAAGTGCTTTTCCAATGCAGCTAACGACAAACAGCAGCAGCAGATACACGTTCAATTGGATGGTGTAATACCACCAAAAGATACCCAGTCGTACATTCCATCAGGTACTTTCGAATGGAAATTCATGTGCGAGTTAGTAGCGCGAGGGCTTCACGCTCTCAATTTGATATGCATTTGGCCCCCCCCCCAAACACGACTCGAGTGTCTGTCGTCTTTTAACTTGGGAATCGGAGGTATCACCTGACTGACGGCCCGTTCGTCGTTTGTATTTCTAATGATCTATACTAGGGATCCCCCTAGCGCTATTGCTGCATTTTTAGCGATAGAGAATTGCATTCACCAGCAATCCTCGCCCGCCCGCCACCCCGTCTATCATCAGTCAGTCATCTGTCAATATTTCGCGCTTCCAGCTTGTCAACTGTATCCCATAGATACACATACACAACGGGTAATCTCCCACTGCGAAGTCAGTTCTTCACACACCTTTTGTCTTTGGGAGGTTTCGTTGCCAGTGTCGCGTCGTCGTCGTCGTTGTTGTGGAACATGGCATCGCATTAGCCCAGCTGACATTGAGGCTTCGATCTGATGCAACCACGATATACATATTCAATTCTAACGGTGGGTCGTCGCCTGTATTTTATACTGAATCCGTAGCTTGTTTGGTGGTAGTGACGATGATGATGGCAACGAAGACGACGACGACCATGACGATGTGGATGCAGTTGATTCAATTTATCCCTCCGTTCCAGGTGCGCTGTGACTGTGCTACCATTCACTTCCTCGTTTTCATGTAGTTTCTGAACGCTACCACACCAGATTATGCAAAAGAAAAAGATGCGAAGCGCACATTAAGTGCATTAGAGCGACGTGTCTCCTGTACGGCCGACCCGTGAGTATCTACAACAGCAGGAGCAGCATCATTCCGCCACCGTCTCGCCACCTACATGGAAGCTGGAGAATTTTCAAATTTTCATCTTAATCTTTGGAGATATCGCGCGCTTCTATTGGAAAAACCCTTTCCAAAGCGCGCTCTTTGTCCTTCGACTGGGGAGCGAAAATAAAATAGTTTTTTCTACTTGCTGTTGTAATGTTTTTGTGCAGCACGGTTGCTGTATCTTGTTACAATGGCACGACATGGGTCGCGTATACAAGATATCGCTGTTAAGAATCGATGTGCGGTTTTTGTTTTTTGTTCGCTTTTTATGTTCGTATCTCATGGATACGTGGTTCTTTTGCGCAAATTCTTCGCAAATAGACAAATAAAAGGGTGGGTAATGTGTTGTTAGGGGGAGGGTGTTGTATAGGAAATAGTCGGAGAGGGTAATAGAGCCAAAGAGTGAAGGCGCGTTATATGTAAATCTTTGAAGTCGATCGAGTGCTGTTGTGCTGCTGTGCGCTATCAGTAGTTATATTCGCGGATTTTTCCTTTTTTTTTGTTTGTTGGCAATAAGGCACACCAACAGTGTAACTACTACTTTCTGAGTGAATGGGCTCCATGCAGTTAGGTGGTCGATAGTTGTAGATTTTTGTCTAAGTAAGCTGCGGGTACATTGAGAGTAATTTCTTACAAAGTCGCATCGATTTTAGTTGGAGTAAGCACGGTCTCCAGAAGTGTTGGTTATATTCCTCCATCTGGCCGTCCGAAAAAAGTGAAGTGTCAGAAATGGGAACATAAATTGGTTAACCTACATCCATCATTTCCGGCTCGGAAAGGGACAGAACCATGGCATGCAACAAAAATGCCACGACGTAGCACTTTTGCAAGAAACCCATACCGAAAATGACCTCAAACTCTCGCAGAGAGGCAAGATCGTTGGCTACACAGCAATTGGATCTAACCATCACAAACATTACGGGGTAGCATCTTATGTCAGATCCAACATCTCTAACGCCACTCTATTGTCAGTAGATACTGTATTTGAAATCTATTCAATCTCCATCACTGAAAAAAGAAAACATACAAATACTCTCCCTATCCATGTCCATCCCGCTGTATACTGTGGAGATTTTAACAGCTACTATTCCAACTGGCGATACGCAACATGCGACCAAAATGGATTGCAATTTATGGAATCGGCTGATTTAAACGGTTTGACGCCACATATAGATCTACTTTCTGGTCAGCGAGATGGAGTAGAGGCTATAACCCCGATCTGTGCTTCGTAACCAGCGACAATAACAGCACACCTCTGCATTCCTATAGGCGTGTACACCAAGATTTCCCACACAGCCAACACCGCCCTGTACTGATTGAAGTCGGCATAAAAATCCCACTTGTGAATACGGTCCTGAAGTCAAGATGGAATTTTAATAAAGCTAAGTGGTCATCCTTTGCCACACAAATGGACTCTAACGTCCGCTGGACTCCGCTATTAGCTAAAAACTATGACCGATTCGTTTCAGTTGTACTTAGTACCGCCAAGAAATATATCCCTAGAGGACACCGAAATGAGTATATCCCCGGATGGGACCGACAAAGTGACCAGCTGTACAAAGAGTTTTAAGAAAGCGGCGATCACAATATCGCAACCGAGTTCTTAAATTCGATCGCCATCTCCAAGCGCAGAAATGGAAAAGTGCAACAGAACATATAGATTTCACACACGCCAGTACCAAAGCATGGAACTTACTTACTTAGATGGCGCTACGGTCCGGGGTGGACCTGGGCCTTAACCAACAAACCTCTCCAGCTAGCACGGTTACGAGCCAGCTGCCTCCAGTTGCGCACGCCAAGTTGGTTGAGATCCCCCTCCACTTGTTTGCGCCACCTACCGCGAGGTCGTCCTCTACTGCGCCGTCCATCCGGGGTGGATTCGAAAACTTTCTTAGCGAGGACGTTGGGCTCCATCCGCTCTAAATGACCCAGCCATCTTAGTCGCTGTATGTGAAGTCTTCTGGCTAAGTCGATGTCCTTGTACAGGCCGTATAGCTCGTCATTGTACCTTCTCCTCCACTCACCGTCTATGCAGACGGGACCAAAGATCGCTCGAAGAACTTTTCTCTCGAAATAACCAAGGGCATCCTCATCCGGTTTTGTCAAAGCCCATGCCTCTGCGCCATACAGCAGGACTGGGATGATTAGTGTCTTATAGAGAGTTACCTTAGTAGTTCGAGATAGGGCTTTGCTTCTCACTTGCTGTTTTAGCCCATAGAAACAACGATTGGCAAGAGTTATTCTTCGTGTGATCTCCCTACTGATGTCATTTGCGGAGTTCACCAGAGAGCCTAGGTAGACAAAATCCTTTACTACCTCAAAATTATATCTGTCTATTGTGGCGTTCTGTCGAAGACGCCGATGTTGGGTGTCCTTTTTTGTAGACAGCATATATTTTGTTTTGCTTTCATTGACCGCTAGACCCATCTTTGCTGCCTCGATCTCAATACTCGTAAATGCCCCATTGACGGCCCGCTGAGTTCTTCCGATTATGTCAATGTCATCGGCATAAGCGAGTAGTTGTACCTCCGGGGTTGGCTTGTGAGTTTCGTACAATGCTCTCAAGTACTATGTTAAAGCGATCGCATGATAGCGTGTCGGCTTGTCTAAGACCTTTCCTGACATCGGTGATGTTCTAACCGACTTTGATGGAGCAGCGAGAGTTCTCCATCGTCATTGTGCACAAACGGACGAGCTTGGCAGGGATGCCAAGACTAGACATGGCTCTGTATAACTCATCTCTATACACGCTATCATAGGCAACTTCGAAATCGATGAAGAGGTGGTGCGTATCGATGTTATATTCATGGGTTTTCTCCAAGATCTGCCGTAGTGTGAATATTTGGTCAATGGTGGACTTTCCCGGCCTGAAACCGCACTGATAAGGACCTATCAGGTTGTTGACGATCGGTTTTAGGCGTTCACATAATACGGCGGAGAGGATCTTATATGCGATGTTAAGGAGACTTATACCTCTGTAATTGGCGTAGTTCAGAGGGTCTCCTTTCTTCAGGATCGGGCAAACGATGCTGAGGTTCCATTCATCGGGCATACTTTCGTCCGACCAGATTTTACAGATGAGCTGGTGCATGCTCCTTACCAACTTATCTCCTCCTGCCTTGAAAAGTTCAGCGGCAAGGCCGTCGGCTCCAGCAGCTTTGTTGGATTTGAGTTTAGATATCTCTATCCTCACTTCATTCTGATCGCGTTGACGGGAATATTGATTATCATCGTCACTGTTGAATGGCTCATTCTGCCTGACAGCGGAATATTGGTCACCATCGCCGTTTAACAGTCTGCAGAAGTGTTCCTTCCATATCCTCAGCACCGACTGCGATTCTACTACTATGTTGCCATTTTCGTCCCTGCAGGCTTCTGTCCTGGCTTTGAAACCCTGGCATGTTCTTTTTACTTTTTGGTAAAATTTTCGAACATCATTCCTGCAATAAAGTCTCTCAATCTCCTCGATCGAGCACTTCTCATGCTCCTTTTTCTTCTTTCTGAGAAGTCGAAGTTCCTCTTTTCTTCTGCTCACGTAAAGCTCGTATGCAGCTCTAGTCCTTCTATGCAGCGCCGCTTTGTACGCCTCTTGTTTAGCTGCATGTGCTTGCCGGCATTCCTCATCAAACCAGGGGTTTCATTGTGTTGGCCGAGAAAAACCCAGTTCATCAGAGGCGGTATCTCTGATGGCTTGTTGGAAACGCTGCCACTGGTCTTCCGCATTTGCTGCTGGCGGCATAGGACTTAGATTAAGATTAAATGAAACTCGATCGGCAAAGGCTCTGGGGGTCTCTTGCGATTGTAGCCGCCCGACGTCAAATTTCCTCACAGTATTTCGTTGATTTCGCTCCGTTGTGAATATCCGCATCCGTACCTTGGCTACAACTAGGTAGTGATCCGAGTCCACGTTGGCTCCTCGGAAAGTCCGGACATCCAGAATACTTGAAGAGTGCCTTGCGTCGATCCCAATGTGATCGATTTGGTTGACGATTTTTCGATCAAAGGAGAGCCATGTTCCTTTGTGAATATCGAGACGTGGGAACCGCGTACTAGCTACGACAAAGTTTCGCCCCGCTGCAAAGTCGATTAGCCTGAGTCCGTTGTCGGATGTGATGTCGTGCAGGCTGTGCTTTCCGACCACGCTATTAAAGACGTCCTGTCTTCCTAGCTTTGCGTTAAAGTCGCCTAGGATAATTTTAACGTCGTGGCTAGGGCATTGCTCATACGTCTTGTCCAAGAGCTGGTAGAAGTCATCCTTTGACGCGTCGTCCTTCTCCTCGTGAGGGGCGTGAGCGCATATTAGGCTAATGTTGGCAAATTTAGCCTTGATACGGATAGTCATGAGGCACTCGTTCACATGCCGGAAACTCAAGACTTCTTGCCTAAGTCTGCCTCCAATGACAAATCCGCACCCGAATAGACGCTGTCCTTGTTGTCTGTAGCAGTCGCAGTTTTTCATCTTCCTTTTGCCCGGCCCATCCCATCGCACTTCTTGGATGGCAGTAATGTCTGCTTTAAAACGCTCTACGGCCTCCGCAAGTTGTTCGTCTGCACGTGGTTTGTAGAGGGACCTAACATTCCATGTGCAGACACGAAGATCGTTGTCCTTTTTACGTTTGCATGGGTCGTCAACAGTAAAATCATCCGTATCCGAGGCTGTTGGTTGCTTCGTAACCAAAGGTTTCTTACGTGGTAGGGAAGTTAACCCGACGGCACAACCCCCAACCTGGAGGGCCAGATCCTTTTTTTTCCCTAGGACAAGAGGCCGGATACACCGATGTCAGTAACCCACTTCGGGGATATTAGCGCTGCCGTTGGCCCATTAAGGGTTCATCCGCCACCATCTCTTTTTCAATACCCTTACGTAGTATTGAAAATCCTTACAGACCTCAGCTCCAAATATGTTGAAGTAGCTCCGGTAAGGTATCCGCTGGTCTGTAGACGTCACCGTTGATTCCATCGAGAGAATTCATCCGCCGCACGTCCTCCTTCTGAGGAGCTCTTGCTAGACTTCTGAGACGCATATTTCAGTCAATCAGGTCAACAAGAGATGCCTCGTCCGGTTAGACATATGCGCGCTGAAGTTCACCCAGATGTGCTTACGCAGGTCTGAGTGTTCAGCTGCACATATATCGTCAGACTCAGCATAACCGGATCATAACCTTGCTGAAAAAGGAAGAAGAAGACATATGAACACAATTTCTGAAAGATCCAGGCTGCGGAGTTATCTACTGATCAACCCGTCTTGGAGTCAAAAAAAATGTCAGATGTTGGGACAGATGGGCGAGACTACTTTTCAGCCTTTTATCTCTCGAAGTTGACACTAAAAGTAATATTTTGTCCAGCGACTTTATACTCAAGTTACCTGCATTTTTAACTGCTCAGTCTTACGGACACAAAAGATTCAAAACTCATTATAAAGAGAACTGACTACATCGCCTCGAGACTAGGGTTTCTGCCCAAAGTGAAATAGAGGAACGTTTAATAAAAGCCCTCGACACAGTAACATTTCTCCAAGATTCCATGGTGGATTTGTACACCACGTCCTCATCGATTTTGAGAACCACCATCTATGACAAGTTCCCAAAACTGCCAGTGCCTTTCTCTCAGTGTATGCATAAAACTATCTGTTACAATTCGCTGTTGTATCTCTACCCATACACACCATCATCAGAGGCATTACCATGCTGCAGTTGTTGAGTTGTTTATTGGGTTTTTTTTTTCTCCACGTTTTTGGGCTTTGCCAATCTACTGCTAAACGAGAAAAAAAACTTCCAAAGATCTGGTGGTCTAATGCATCTCTCTCTCTAAAACTAAAAAAAAAAAAAGAACATCGAACACAGTGCCATGGAATCGTGATTGGCGATATAGACACTATACCCTAGCTGTGCGCTACACAATCGATAGATAGATTGCCTCCTAATGAAACACCACTCTGCCAGTACACAACCATCGCTGCTGATGCAATGTAGTACTTTCAAGTGATGGAAGCTTAATGGCTTGGGCAAGGGTGTGAGAACTGCTGGAGGCCTTCGCACGACCCAGACTGACAACGATATAGAGAGGACAAGGTGCGCGATGCAGGCGGTAGGTGTGAATGTTTAGATAAAAACTGAAAAATAATAGACGACAACATAGGTTTATTGATGGTGCTGCTCCAGCTCCGCTAGTCTCCCCTGGATAATGATGGTAGGTCAATGTCATGCTCGTGTGTTGTTTCTAAGATTTTTGCTCCTAGTGGGTGGTACTTTGGACATTCCATCATTATTCTGGCCACATCCTTCACACTTTACCGAAACCAGCTTGAGGTACAAATTTATCTCTCATGCACATGGATTTGCATGTCCGCACGACATGAGATACCTTTGTTGGTCTGTTGCACCATCAAGTTGTCGTCGCGTATTTTTCGCTTGCTGTTGTTTCTGTCAGATTTTGGCGTGACATTATTCAAAGTCTATTTTTGGGACGTGTTAGCATGTTGCAAAGGACAGCGGACGATGGTGAAGACACCTGAAGAACGAGATGATCCAAACGTTCAAACAAATCTCATGGCATTCGAATTCGTATTCTGTTTCGTGTTCAATCAGTGCATCTAAGCGAGGTGCGCGTGCGCATTTGAGATCTCCATTTTTGGATTTCGACGATGAAAAAGGGGCAAATTGCTAGCATTGTTATGCGGAACTATTTTCGCGCTCTGGGGAGGACGACGACCAAAGCACCATTAGTCACTAGTTGGCAATTTATTTCGACAGCGAAGAGAGGGACAAGGTGGTGCAGACATTCATCGCACCTCGACGTTATTGTTTTAAATTGCAAATTGGAGAAAGTATGAGAATGACAACGGTTCAAGGAGGAGATGTCCAAAATTGGCAAGGTATCCATTTGTAATGATTGTTTATGGGAATTTGCACTTACAGTAGCCCAGAGAATTGACTAGAGAAACACCCGAGGGGAATGGGTTACTTTGGTATAAACAAATAGTGTAGCTGTGACGCAGCGTGGGCGAGGTTTGATCAGTCACGGATCTAAAAGGTATGCCGGACCTAATCCGCGTTCGGTATGTTGTCCAAAACATGGCGAAGCAATGCAATCAGTTTCAACACCAAGCTAAGACTGTTCCGCTCCAATGTTGAATCCGTGCTGTTATATGGTTACAGTACGTGGAGAGTGACCATTACTATCACCAGAAAGCTGCAAACGTTTGTTAATAAGTGCCTGCGCAATATCTTAAGGATTTTCTGGCCCAAATCGTATCTCTAACGAACACCTTTACGAGAGAACGGGTCAGGAACCAATAGGCACAACCATCCAATGGCGGAAGTGGCAGTGGATTGGTCACACGTTCCGTAAGGGTGACAGTTGCATAGCGAACCGTGCTATGCAATGGAACCCTCTAACTCAGGATGGCAGAAGATCTAGCGGTCCGGGGAGAATATGGCGCAGAACAGTCGAGAAGGAGGCACGGCAGTTAGGGAAAAGTTGGGGAGAACTCAGACACATTGCCAGAAACCGTACACGATCGCGCGTAAGTAGAGGCCCTAGGACCCACAAGGGGATACAGGACATAAGTAAGTAAGTAAGTACTTGGAATAGTTAAAGCTTTTGTAAACCAAAGATTGAAGAATAGTATTCTAATGGTGAAGATATTTTCACTGTCGTCGTCTTAAACATTTTCAACGCATGATATTGTTCCATTCATCTGAATATCATCATCAAGGACACTACGTCAATTACTCGTAAGGTGTCACATTAGAGTCCCTATCTACCAAAATCGATTGACATTTTGTCCACCTTCGTCTTGAGACGCTACAAAAGCGGAAATAGCTACCTCATATATCCTTAAAGTAATTGATCTCTATCACCATCCTCCAAGAACAAATGACATCCATAGCATACACACCGAACACACAACAGGATATTATTAAATTGCCTAACCAGGCATAAATAAATTGTCTACACCTACAGTCACACCCAGCGTATCCTTGCTTTCATTAATACATTTTCTGCTCGAATTAATTCCACCCGAATATCACATATTGAATAAATCACGAAAGAATGGCACTGTGTACGCGATGGATAAAGGCAGGACCCAAAATAACATTTGACATTTGCCTGTCGGTTTGACTTTCATTCGGTGACACATATTGACAAATTTCCCACGCCCACCATCAACAATTTATTCAAATACCAGTCGATTACTTTATTCCATTTCCGTTGAAGGCAAAAAAAAAAAAAAAATGAATAAAAAATCAAAACCGCATCTACAAGCCACATGTCCTTGTTAGGAACCACATGTTCTGTTTCCTCCTTTTGCTATTCACCTGAAATCAACTGAAATTAACTGAAATTAGATTTTTTTTTTGCTTTTTATTATTATTACAACAACAGGAGAAGAAAATAAATCCAATTTCAGATGCGTCTATCGTAAAACCCACACAGGAGCCAGCAAGGACTTATAATAAACAGAATACACGTATTGAATCAACAGGATGTTGATGCTTAAAAAAAGAATTAATGCAATCTATCAAGGAGGACACGTAAGAAGAAATGTACACATACCAAAAAGGATACATTGCATTGGAGGATAATTGTTACTTGTGTAAGGAGATGCTGTGTGTATCTCCAGGTAGAAATCAGTAAAAAAGTCAGTCACTCAGTTTGATTTGAGAATTTCTCACAGGATACACAGAAATCGCAAATTTCTTGAGACGACACAATGGATATCCTTTTTCGCCAAAAAGAAGGAAGAAATCAGAGTAAAGATTGGAAATAGAAATAGACTGTTTGTTTGGAAAACATTGCATATAACCATGCAAAAAAGGTCCTTTTGTGTGATTTGTATGCCAACAAATGGGATCAATTTTTCACTTTCATCCATCAAAAGGTTCTGTATTCCCTTCGGGATGGGCATGGCTTCCTTCGGCACTCTCAGCTGGCTGTCCATTTGCTGGTGTGGTAGTGAAAAGAAAAGGGATATGCTCAATCGGTCGTTTCCAATGGGATTACAATTGGGTGAAGGTAACCTAACCTAAGCCAGGATTCTGGCGAATTTTACACTGTGTCCTTTTTTTTTTTTCTTCCTGCTGCTGCTACCCAAACGCCGTGTATGTTTGTAAACATTCTGTGGGCTAAAGTTAAAGAAAAAGTAATGTTAGCATGTCCTTTGTGTGTCTGGTCGACTGAGTGTGGATGGTATTGTCATGGGCCGGGATGTTATGGGGGCACAGGCACACAGATGGCTGTTTGTTTACTCCTTTTTATTCCGGGATAGCACAAGGATAAACACGAAGAAATTTGTTATCCTTTTGAAGGTGGCACGCCTCCTTCAGGTGGAAACTCTCCACTTTGTTTATTTTTCCTTCTATCTCTTTGTTGACTTAGGCATTCGTTTGAAGTTGTCATCTGTGTCGGCTGATGTACAGGATTTCTAGGAATTCTCTCCTCCTGTAGGCGATCTGGTCTCAATTCTTATTTTAATTGATTCGATCGAGCGTAACATCTCGCCCACTGGACTGCCTCGTGTAATCTCAATATAATTGATTAATATGAAGCATCCACCTCTAGATGGGGATATCTTCCTTTCCGTATCTCATTCTGAGATCGGCCCTTAAAGGATCAATTAATTTTTCGTTTCGGAATATGAAAAGAATATCGTCGAGATCGATGACGATGAGCAATGACCTGTTCTGACAGGGAGTGGGGATCATTTTCAGATGAGAACACGGGTGGCTAATCGTATGTACTTGATCTTGACGTATGATGGCGGTTCTGGCTTTTGAGGAAACCCACACACTCATCCGATGAATGGTCAATATGATGCGTTTTTTCGCTGGAATCCAACTGAGTTTGACTCGTTGTTAGTGACCATGGAGAGCAAGCAATTTGCTTGTGTCATGGTGTATTGGTTGTGGTCATTTGTCTAGGATCGAGTTGTTGGCTTTTGGGATGGCGGGCGCGTGCGGAGTGAAATATTTGGATGCGATTGTATGTGGTGAATGATGGAAACATGGAAGGTGGATGGGGTAATTTGTTTAGATGATTCTTTTAATGATCTCAATCTTGTTTTGCATGAACATGTGAAGTGAGTCGTGATGGAATCATTTCCACAGGCGAGAAAAAGGTCATCGAAAGTGATGTTCCAAAGGGTCCATTGTAAGACGTGTATTCGTTACCATAACCAGATTAATCTGCAATAATTTGACGTTTATTTCTATTTCTAGTGCATTTTACACATCTCGTGAGTTGTTGTGCGGGTTTGGACTAACAAATATCTGCCTCAACACCTCTCAACATGACGATATCCTTTTATATACCCACCGAACAGACGCGCCAACGAATTGTTCTCTCGACGGATTTTTAGCAACCAACCAGAGTTAAATGAAGCGTTAACCTCCTGGTGGGATCGGCGTTAAAACTTCTTGAAGATTTCTTCAAACCTTCCACAGTCTACCTTCTAGAGCGCAGTTTACCTCGTCTTGGTCTTGTATGGCTTTGCCTTATATCTGTCCAAATATACTCCTAGAAGTTCTGTCATGCTCATTATTAGATAACGCATATGACTAGGTTTATATTTGACGAATACGTCTTGCTAATGCGTCAGTGAATCTTTTACGACCCAAACCTTTGATCAGGCTTAGATAGATACATAAGTAGAAAGGTACAACCTGCCTGACGGTAGCATTAGGAACAATCCTTAATCTCACACCGCGGCACCTCACAGTGCGGAAAGAAGCTACACTGAGTGCTCTTAAGCTGCCTCAGATACCAGAACTGAAACACGTCGATTTGGCAGGCCATCTGAGTATCCCTAAAAACATCCAAAACAACCCAATCTTCAAGATACCAGATACGATGCTCAAGAGTTCTCCAGAAAATTCGAAGTGCTCGTTGGTGACCACGAAGAATGGAAAAACAAAGGTCTCAACGCACCACCCAACGCACAGATCTGGTACACAGATGGCTCCAAATTGGAAAAATGGCAGCATCGGAACTGAGGTCTATTGTCCCAACTTTCACTGTGCGGTAGCGCTTGGTAAATCATTTACCATCTTCCAAGCAGAAGCCCATGTGATAGAGCTATTCATTCGGGAATGTCTGCAGTGAAACACTACCGGAACCCGCATCTATTCGGAAAGTCAGTCAGAATTAAGGGCCCTTAACTCCTGTACGATATGATCACAGCTGGTGTGGTACTGTCTCGACCTTCTTGATAGCGTCGCGCCTACAAACCAGGTTACCATAACATGGATCCCTGGACATGAAGGCTTTGAGGGAAACGAACGAGCAGATTGTCTGGCGAGGAGAGGCTCTGGGCGCCCACTCGTTGGCCCTGAATCCTACTTCGGGGTACCGCCCAGTTGCATCTACTCCACAATTACGCAATGGGAAGCTGAAGGACTCGACGAATCCTAAGCCAACCAAAGGACCGAAGACAAGTGAAAAGTGCACAAACCCCAACAAAAAATAGAGCAAGCTAGTTGCTTGATCTCAGCAAAGAGAATTTGCGAGCTCTAACCGGACATTGTGCACTCAGATACCATGTGAATAAAATAAAACTTTCAGATACAGCCATGTGTAGACTCTGCGGGGAACAAAGGGAAATAGGGTAGGTAGGTAGAAGTGGTGGTTCTGTAAAATAGAGACCCAATTAGCACAGTTGTGCCGTTTTGATACCACGACTCATGCGACCTTGGATGTTGATGTGTATTGGTGAGGACAATTTAGAGCCAGCCTGTGGGGTTTAAGAAGAGGGTTAGCTGACTTACGTTTTTACCCGAGATCTCCTCAAGTGAATTGTAGAAGGGTTTGCCTAATGCTTGATGTCTAGCCCTAGCTAGTGCTGGACAAGTGCACATGTAGTGGATAATTGTTTGCTTTTCGGTGGCTATGTTGCAACTACGGCAGTGTGTATTATATGGGATACCTAGTTTGGCTGCGTGCTCTCCTACCGGCCAGTGTCCCGTCATTATTGCGATTGTACGGGCAATGTCTTTCCGCGTTCTGTTCAATAGGGCGATTGTTTTGGTCTTGTTGTAGTTAGGCCACATCTTTCTGGATATGACGCAGTTCGTTAACCTAGACCATTTAAGGTAAGCTTTTCTAAGAAAGATTGAGGAGATGTTTGCCTTAATTGCTCCGAGCGGGGTGTGAACAACTTCAGCAAGTGAGCATTGAAGGGCTGAGCCTCGCCTGGCCAGTTCGTCAGCATGTTCGTTGCCATCAACGTTACTGTGGCCTGGAACCCAGACTAGGGTCACCATGCATTGGCCATCTAGCGAGGCCAGCTCCTGTCGGCATCCTAGTACTAATTTCGAGGAAATGGTTTCCGAGGCAATGGCTTTGATAGCAGCTTGGCTATCAATTAAAATAGCGATTCTTTGCCTTGGTAGTGTATTTGTGTGTGACATGATTTGGCGACAGGCTTCGCGAATGGCGAGTAATTCCGCTTGGAAGACGCTGGCAGCGTCCGGGAGTCTATACGATCTTGCGATGTTCAGGGACTCCGAGAAGACACCCGCAGCAACCCCACAGTCCATTTTTGACCCATCGGTGTAGACTGCTAGATCGAAACCACTGGTCGCCTGTCCATCTTGCCAATCTTTTGTTGTAGGGGATTGTACATCGAAACGTTTTGTGAGGTTCAATGTGGGGATGATGTAGTCTGTTGGAGTCGGTACGAGTTCTCCTGGTAGAGAATCTAGGATATTGCTGTGTCCATAGGGTTTCGCAGTCCAACACTTGGACTCTCTGAGTCTGATTGCGCTGTGCGCTGAGATGTTTGTGATATGTAGATCTAGAGGTAAAAGGTGTAGCAGGACTGTTGACCGTAGGTGTGTCTGACGGAGTTGACCGTAGGGCGCCTGTGGTGCCTATGCATGCTGCTCTTTGCGCCTTATTTAGTTTGGTTATGTTATAGGCTTTTTTAAGGGTCGACCACCATACTATCGACCCGTAGGTAAGGATTGGGCGTACTGCGGCTGTGTACATCCACAATGTCAATTTTGGTTGCAGGCCCCATCTTTTGCCGAAGGTTCTGTTGCAGGCATTGAAGACTATACATGCTTTCCTTACTCGTTCGTCTATGTTTGGTTTCCAGTTAAGTTTAGGATCTAGAATAACTCCTAGGTACTTAGCACTGGAAGATAAGGAGAGTATCTTCTAGTCGAGGAAGATTGAAGTCGGGTATCTTGGTTTTTGTGGTGAAAGCATCAGTTCAGTTTTATTTGGGTTGACTCCAAGTCCACACTTTCTGGCCCATGCGGTGACTTTACTTAGAGCACTCTCCATGATCTCACTTATCACGGGAGGAAAAAGTCTCGACACTACAATCACCATGTCGTCCGCATACCCAACTACTTTAATTCTTTCTCTGTCTAAGCATAAAAGGATTTTGTTCATGACTGTTAGCCGTAGTAGAGGTGAGATGACTTCACCTTGGGGCGTTCCTCTACTGGCAAATTTGCTTATGGTGCTGTTTCCTAGAGATGCCTGAATGGTTCTAGTGCTGAGCATAGAGACTATCCATTGGGTTAGGTAGGTTTCTATGCCCAGCTCCGAGAGGGACTCTAGAATTACTTCAGTGTGTACATTGTTAAAAGCTCCTTCTATGTCTAGAAAGGTAGCTAAAGTGTATTCCTTATGCTGTAGTGATTTTTGTATTATTCGCACTACTTCATGAAGAGCTGTTTCTGTAGATCTTCCTTTGAGGTATGCGTGTTGGGATTTGGAGAGAGATGGCTCGATTTTATCTCGCAGATGGTTGTCTAGAACCCGCTCGAGGGTCTTCAAAACGAAGGAGGTCAGACTGATTGGTCTGAAATCTTTCGCGTTCTCATGTCCGCGCCTCCCCACCTTCGGAATGAAAACCACTCTCACCCGTCTCCATGAGTGGGGTACATGGTTATTTAGGATGCAGCTCCTGAAAATCGGTACGAGCCATGGGATTGCTACCTCTTGCATTAATAGGGAAATAGTAGAATACATTCTTTGTGAATGTCCATGGGCCGCAAAGTAACGACTACTCCATCTAACGCGGGTCTCGATGTCCTCAGCGGAAAACTGGAGCCTGGAACCCAAGACATTATTGAGGTTTATGAAAAGCCTCAATTTTGCTTCTGGTTAAACATTCGACCAGTAGTGCATTTGGGCCCCAATCATCGTATTGTATCGTATACAGGTGCAGCTATACTACGACAATCTTTCGCTTCCACTGCATCTTGTCGAATATATCAATTTTCACTCTTGACCGGACATGTATCTGCATCTTTTGCTTTGACAAGTGTATGAACCATAAAGTCTTCAATTCTATTAAGTGCTCTTCTTCACCATATTGACACCGATTTTCAAAATACCTAATAGGTCACAGACTCCCAACGATAGCTGCACTTGTAATAGCGTTCCCAAAACGATTCATTCATTGCGAAACAGTATACCATTCCAAAATGCCCCAAATAGAATTCAGGAAGCTTTCACTTGATTGAACATACTCGTACACACACGTGAAGCAAAAAAATCCAACCGAATACCCATTGTTTTAGAAAGTACCGATATCAGCCGCAAAGTGCACAGCATCTTCTTCTAAACCAACATCATATGGGAACCTAGACCGCCTAATAAAAATAAAAAAAAACCAAAATCTACCCACTTTCGAAGCTGATCGTAAAATATTCTAAAATGATCGGATGGATACATGGTTCTTGCTTGCAACATCTTTTCTCTAAGCAAGTGTTTAGCCAGCCAGCCAGCCAGCCAGCCATTCACTTTGTGTTGTGGTGTAGACAATCCCTTTCCCATCTTCCATCACCATCTCTTGAGAAGCCGAGTGGTCGTATGAAGAAGAAGCATCATCGCGCCCATGATTTACCACATTTCATGAGTTTTTTCTGGCTCTCCTGTGCCTGAAGTTCGCGGTACCGTCCATCGTCGTCGTCGTCGTCGTCGTGTGTCAGTTCTTCTTTACGCTTCGCGAATCTGAATCTCTTTGGACGAAACATTCATCCTCATACTAAGTGGATGTGAAGTGTGTGTATACGAGATGAGAGTGGGGAGGTTTCATGCTCCACAGTATGGCAGACTCGCGCGGAGATGGGTTTCTTTTGGACTCGTCGTTGCCGCGTTCTTAGCGCTGCTTTGTGTGAATGACCTGGTAGTTGTGTGCGCTAGCAACAATTATATTGGCTCACTGCCATGCTCATATCTTTGCGCTCTGATTAAATCGCTATCCATGTACTTGCACTTGCACTATTTGAGCAGCTGATTCTGTTCTACATCATATCAGATGAGTGGCAGCGAAACGAAAGTCATTTGCTTGCAACTGGTTCTCGTCATTATCTATCTGGCGAGAGTTTTGCAATCGGATTGAATGAAAACTAAATTCATAGTGGTGGTCCGGCATACGTAATTATTATGTTTGACGACATTGATGGGATTAGCTGAACTGGTTGGCTAAAAAGATACAATGATGCAAAAAGTATCCAATCGCATTTCGTACCTGTTTTATCCGACATGATTTTTGCTTCGAGAACTCTGCGTAAGTGGTTTACTGGTTTCAAAGGTTCTCTATGGATATAAGTCGGGGAACTATAATGACATAATGGGTATCCCCAATCATTTAGAGTGGAATTTTACCATATTTCTGAGAACGAGCCGGTTGTGCAGTTCGTTGCTCATCTAAGTTATGGTCTTCTAATCGATATTCCCTAAGTCCTCAATCGAGTATTATAGCTTTCATGGCTTGCTAATGACGAATTAAATGTCTTCAACAAATTTGATGGCAATTTGACAATTTTTCCCAGAACTGCTCTTTTTCACTGCTTTGCGGTAATATCTACTCATTGCTACTTCTTCAAGTATTTCCTGCTCAAAGGATTTTTTAATTTTAATATTTTTCAAGAAATAATTGGTTATTGCTATTTGAATGAGTTATAAGGAAGAACTGATTGAGTTAGTCGTGACGTATTTCATTGCATTTTTTTCCGAATGAACTGGTTCTGCGTAGTCTGTTCTTTTATAGAGCTACTAGTGAACAGCTTAGCTAGTCATTGCTATTTTTTACAGTAAATAAATAATGATGAATTGGGTATCTATAGGCAGGACTGTGGGTTCTGTAAAAAAGATTCTCATTAGTACTAGGTACCGTTTTGATACCACAACTCATGTGACCTGGCTATCGAGATGTGTTGATGAGGAATCTCTAAATCCAATCTAATTTTTTCTCTGCGACTTCCTTATGCGAGATGAAGAAGGATTTGCCTAAAGCTCGTTGTCTGCCCATAGCTAGTGCCGGGCAGGTCTCTTTTTCGGTTGCGACATTGCAACTGCTGTGCTATGTAGGATACCTAGTCTGGCTGCATGATGTCCACATGGTGATCGCTGTTATTATTATGAAGTCGTTTGCTTCTGCCTTCCTAAGTTGGAACACAGATCAGCTTCGTTGTCAGTGTTCTCACTTGACACTGTCTTAGAGGCCAACACACCAAAAGACTTGGCCTCTTCCCCAACGACTTCTGCCGAAGCTGTAGGGACGAGGAGGAGGAGGAAACCATTCTTCACCTCCTATGCACTTGTCCAGCCCTGTCGCATAAAAGAATACTTCATCTAGGGTCCCCGTCCCTTGACGAGCTCGGCGATCTGGCGTCCTTAGACGTCATGAGCCTTGCTCCTGCCTTGCTGTAATTTGGTCACAACTTTCTAGATATGACACAGTTTGTCCACCTGAAGTTGGCTTTTATAAGCAGGTTTGAGGTTTATGCCTTGACTTCTCCCAATGGAATGTGAACTTATTCCGCAACTGAGCAATGGACGGCTGCTATGCGCTGGAACCAAAATCAGGGTTATCTTGAATTGAACATCTAGCAAGGGTAGCTCATTTCAGCATTCTTGTACTAATTTGGAGGATATAGCAACCGAGGTAATAGCTTTGATAGCAGCTTAGCTAGCAATGGTGATCTTTCGCCTTGACGTTGTATTTGTATATAGTTTGATCTGGCCACAGGCTGCGCGGATAGCGAGTAATTCCGCCTGGAAAAAACTTTGGTCATGTTATACTCTTTTCTTAGAACCGGTCACCATACTATTGACTCATATGTGAGGATTGGACGTACTCTGGATTTCATTTTTTTGCTGAAGGTTCTGTTACAGGCATAGAGAGCTACACATGCTTTCTTTACCCGTTGGTCTATGCTTAGTTTCCCGTTAAGTTTAGGATCTGGTATGACTCTATAGTAAATTTTGTTTGAACTTTAATTAAAAAAAAACAACTAACTAAACTGCTCTTTCACTGTGTTATGAGCAAACAGCTATTGTAGTGTATTAAGTTATTGAGTATCTATTGTGATTTTGACTGAAATTCTAGAACTTTTCTTATAGTGAAATGCCTTTGTGCTGACTGCTCTTCTATATTCCTCTAAGTAAATGGTTTCGTTTGTAAGTATATGTTGACGAAAATGAACTTCTACTCTACTCTCAGAGAAGTGAACTGAGAACTGTGAGTAATTGATTGCAATGTAAATTTCGGTGGCGAAGCGAGGGTATCTTTGGAGATGCATTAATCGTCAACAATACTGGCATCGCTGCATATTATAAAACAAAATCTTTTGCCGTGTCTGTCTGTCTGTCTGTGCGGGATTTACTCCGTAACTACTGAGCGGATTTCGTTCGGGTTTTCTCGATTAGATAGATTGACTCATGAGAAAGGTTTATATGTATAACTGATGAATGTTTTGCGTAAATTAACTGATCTATGATTGCGCGCACTCAAGGGGTTATGAACAGTACTCGTACCTTTATCATGTTTAGCTCGGCTGCAGGGGACCTTTCCCGAGTACGCCTGGCTCTGCTCTAGACGCTTTGCTGAACTTACCTTCCCTTGATACTTATATCATGGGTTGCACCATCAAAGCCATCCATCGTCTTAGGCGGGGCGGGTTTTGGTATACTCCACACTGGAACTTTGATGAACTTGCGCTACACTTATCTTACGACTCCTGTCTTATGGATATGCCGTCTGATGCAATGACACCAGAACTCCAGCTGATGCGCAAATTCAGTGTCGACTTTCCTTGTGTTCAGGCCTGGCTTCGGTCAGACTCTGAGTCGGGAATGGAATGTAGTCGTATTTTCACGGATGGTTCCAAAACCAATCAAGGGTCTGGCGCTGGTGTCTTCGTGGAAGTTGACAACATTAGACTTCACTTTTCGTTAGGCAAATATGCGGAAACCTATGCAATCCTAATGGACATGAACTATGTTGTGAAGAGCAGGTGGAAGGACGTAGCATTTGTGTCTGTAGTGGCAGTCAGGCTGCGCTTAAGGCCTTGATTAACCCTTTAACCACTTCCAAAATAGTTCGTGAAGGCAAAAACTCTTTGAACTTGGTCGCAAGGCTGAATTCTCTGTCTCTTATCTGGGTCCCAGGTCACACTGGGATCTTGGGGAACGAGATCTCCGATGAGATTGCCAAACAAGGCTCAGAGGAAGGTTTCTCAGATCCCGAACCCGCGTTGGGTCTCCCTGCGTCCTCGGTTAGGTCTCTCACGAGCACAATTGTGTGTGGCATAACTCTCCGGGATGCACGTCGACTAAACGCATGCTCCCGGACGTCTGTAAGAAATCAGCGGCATTCGTGCTGTCTCTCAGCAGAAAAGACTGTAGACAACTTATTGGCGTCTTGACAGGCCACTTTGCTTTTGCCAAGCACCTTAATGTGTTGGGCTTAAGTGACACTACAATCTGCGACCCTTGTGGAGAGAGAGACGACACCGTGGAGCATTATCTCTGTGTGTGTCCGGCCTTTGTTCGTATCAGGTGGCAGATCCTCAGTGCGGATGTGGTGAGTGCTGGTACTGTAAGCTCCTCATCACTTGCATATGCTTCCGGTGGTGGCGTCCAGATAACTGGAGAGATTTGTCTTATTTTTTGTCTTTGCTTCTAATTCACAGTATTTTTTTTCCGATAAAAAGCAAACTGTTGGTGATATGTGGAACCGATGTGTAACAATATTTTTCTGTATTCTCCTTTCGTTGTCTTCACGCAGTCTTTAAAAGCAGAGCCGATTGGCTGACGGAAGGAGGATGGAACTCTTCGTGTTTTCTTTCTTTTACACCTGCTTAATGGGTTGTGTACGGGTTTGCGTGTTTTCTGGTGGGGATTTCCACTGTGGAAGTTATAATTGAGTTTACATATTTTCAGTATTGTTTTCATCTGGCAATTATATTTCAAAAAATAAGTAAAGGACCGTCAACTAGAGTGCGGCCGAAGCAAGGCGAGCACAGGCCAGCTGGTGGTTGCATATTTTCAGTTATGACACAGATTTCTTTATGAGATATTCCCTAAACGGATTGGATTCAGTGACAAATATTTATGAACAGCGTGAAACGAACATACAGAATGGGTACCCTTTATAGCTCTGCGAGTTAATTTTCCAGTTATATACAAGATTTTCCTGTACTGAGCAGAGCCTTTGGCTTGAATCTATTGGCAGTTCATCTTCGAATAAGACCGGAAACCCCGTCACTCAGTGCGAATTTTGTTCGTAAAATTAGAGAAAAATTCCATGAAATACTCTCGTACTAGATATAGCTACAACTTCCGGTAAGACAATGCAGTTTTTCCCTGCAACTCTGAGCTCATCTGTAAAAGTGAAACTTCAACTTATAACATCTTTGCCTTACACAACGTCACGCCGGCATACGCAATGCCTCCTCCCGCATGGATGCAAATCAACTATAAGACCTTTTGCCGCTTCGGTGATGCTCGTTAGTTGTTTTTATTTCCTTCAACTGTCTGTCTGCCTGCCTGCTGCTGTTATTCCGCCTGCCAGTCTATCTCTCAAGAAAAAAAAGGAATAAAAAGAGTCTCAAGAGGCCCAGCATGTTCTTGGCCCAAAGGTGATTCAATTCCACTCTCTGAGCATTCATTCAGTTCAGATATTGAAAATCTGAATTGGATTGGATTGAATTTTGAATTTCGAAGAAGAGGGAGTCGTCATCATCATAATCATAATCATCAGTGCCGCGCATCTCGTTATGATGTTTATTTGTTATTTTTAGAATTTCCCTAAGTGGGTTCAGTTAATCCATCATAAATCAGGCATTAACTATTAATTTCTCTGTCCGTTCAGCGAGAGAGACGTGCATCTTTACCACTTTTTTTTTTTTTTTTTTGGTTTCTTAAACAAACAGCTGGTGGTGGATCCTTTTTATATTTTTTTTTTATTTTCTGTTCATTCAATTAAAAGTGGTTTCATGCAAAACCTAACAAAAAAGCGAAGAAAAGATACGTTGCCTTGAGGTTTCAGATACAAATGAAACGAAGAAACGCTTAATAATAGATTTAACGGATGAAATACACTCGACACTTGGATGAAGTATATGGATATTGAGAGTGAGAACTTCCAGCGAATTGGATTAAGTGGTGCTTAGTTTTGAAGAAGACGTATTTTTAGATACTTATCAGTTTTTGTTTTTGGGGTACCTATACTCTTTCTTGGGAGCAAATTGTAATTAATTTGCAAATTGTTTTGTTTAAATAAATATTGGAATGAATTAATGGAGTGTTACACCTTTTAGATTGAAGATTGATAGGGAAGACACATTTTGATGATGATGCTTCAAAGCAAATTGAATATAGTGTGCGTGAAGATACTGAAATCAAAAGATACTGTGAATGATTGCATTGAAGTGGGCATATCACGTTTCGTTTCTGTTGAAATGGATGAATCGGCGCGAAAAAATGTGTATTCAATGAAATTTCTGGGAAAACTTCAAGGTGGTTGAATGATCCATGACACTGACCAGAGTATTAAGTCCTAACCGTCTGTGATTGGTATAACGAAACACGATGGGTGAATCTCCATACAGACTATTGAGATTGCAGCTTTGGGATGTCGAATTTGTGATGCAAAATCATATGACCCACTCTACTCGAAATGACGATTTAAATTTCCCACGATAAGTTCTCAACTTTCACATCATCACTGTCCCATTACCGCTCTGATGTAACTTGGAAACTACTTAGCCCCCTCAGAGGATAATTTTCTATACCCAATACCATTATGTCAACATTAACCTCTCTCCGAGGGACAATAATAGTCTCGGGTATCCTCCCATATATCATCTATCATCTCCCACTGTAGGTAAACTTCTTCCCTTTGCCATTTACATTTGGCATCTGTAACAAATTGAAAGGCAAAGTAGCAATGCCAACAAGAAAAAGAAGGTTTTTCTTGGGGCCTCGCATAATAAATCTTAGACCCGGACTCGTATTACCCCCGCACATTCGAACTCAATTATTCACCATTTATAACAAATAATAATCATAACAATAATAACACTACGATTCACCAAGTTTGTATTCACCGAGAGAGAAAGAGGAAGAGTTTCGTGGTCTATCCCCCAGTTGGAGTACAATGGTTGGCCATCAAGTTCAAGACCAATTCGTAGAGAGTAGCCACTTATGTGGAAGGCATAGTGGTACCAGGCAGAAGGCCAAGACGTGCAAAAAAGGTGGTTCAATTGAATTGATATCTCTTCGCGAGTAGTAGTAGAGTCAAAGTACTTTATAAGTGGAGAATGGAGCAAGAAAAACAGATCAAAATATTTGGCGTGGTAAAATTAATCGTGGGACGTTGTGGATAACTTGTGGGAGCGGACTGTGGCATAATAAATAAACAACCGCCGACATGTCACGAATTTTGCGTTCCTTACGAGATGGGTTTTCATAATGAGACGACTGATTAGAATTGGAATATGGCATCGCAGGTGATGGCTTGGATGGGAATTTCCCAAAAATAGATACAAGTGACATGTTGATAGATTCATGTGACAGACGCTAAAATGCCAGCTTCGGGCAGTGTGTACAAGTTTTGAAAAAGACACAAATTTGTATATTATGTTCATAGAGGTGTCTAATGACAGCATCTTGGACTAATTGATGGCATACATCAAGTATTCGTATTACGAACCATGCGTGAGTGTTTTTTTTTTCTTTTGTCAGACGCAACTGGTCCATTGTACCACCAGGAATCAAAAACCTTGATTTTCCCATTTTATTGAAATTTTGTTGTCTTTCTAAGGAAGCCAAACGAGCGGTTCAGTAGTGAGGAGCTTACCGCATCAGCACTCACCACATTAGCACCGAAGATCTGCCGCCTGATACGAGCAAAGGCAGGACACTCGCAGAAGAAATGTTCCGCAGTGTCGGCGCTCTCTCCTAAGCCTAGCAGATAAAGATACTTAGCAAGAGTGTGGTGTAAGGGCAGGGTCACTGTAACTTGATATACTCGTCGGGCCTTAAAGTTGAACGTGGTTACTTAATAGCAAGGCCTTAGGAAACGGAATTGACGGAGACGGACACTCCGGATTCTGCAGGAACTTTACAGAAACACCAGCGCACTTTCTTATGGAATGCGAAGCAGTGATCCACAAAAAAAGAAATCACCTAGGTGCCTCCTATCAAAAAAGGACTTACCTTCGCTGGATCCACTGAAGATACTCCGGTTTGCTGTAGCAACTGGACTGGAGGAAGTGCCCTAAGCCGAGTATATCATCGGCTAGAGCCGTCGTGCGGGGGGCACAATAGCTCTTTTAATGGGCGCAGTGCACTTGCACCTCACTATCATATACATCATATACATCTAATAGTAAGGCTAATGCGAATTTTGCTGCAGTATCCTTGTTTGATTTTGTTCAGAAAGATGGAAATTCAATCCAAAGATGTATCCTTTTTTTCTTACAATACAATTTAGGCTTTTATGATTTTTGAAACTGCCTCAAGTTACTGACCTACCAGTCCCTTCTTTGAAATTTCAGAGTGAGTTCTAATCAGTTACACATTACTTACTTAGGTGGCGCTACAGTTCGGAGTAAACCTGAGCCTCGACCAACAACACTCTCCATTTAGCTCGGTCTTAAGCTAATTGGCTCCAGTGGCGTAGTCCAAATTGGTTGAGGTCCTCTTGAAATTGTGCGCGGCACCTATGGCGAGTAAGCCCTCTACTGCGTCGTCCCTCTGGGTTAGATTCGGAGACTTTGCAAGCCGGAACGTTGGTGTCTATTAGCCCTACATGTCCTAGCCGTATCAAACGTCCAATACGCAGTTTTTTAAATAATTCCATGTTGCTGTACAGATCGTATAGTTCTTCATCGAATCTTCTCCTCCAAAACCCCTCAACGCAAACGGCACCGAATATCTTACGAAGAATTTGTTTCTCGAAGCGACCAATGATATCTTCATCCGCTTTTAATAAAGTCTATGTTTCAGCGCCGTAAAGCAGGACTGGGATTATCAGGGTCTTATATAGAGTCTCCTTAGTTGTTCGATATTCTTCGCTTGATTTCTGTGCTGACACCATTGTCAAAGTTAATAGCAGAGCCAAGGTAGACAAAGTCCCTTACTACTTTGAAGTTGTAGCTGCCACTGTGACATTCTGTCCAATTCGACGGTGTTGATAGTCCCTTCATTTTGGCAGTATGTACTTCGTTTTGCTCTCGTTTACCGCTTAACCCATTTTGGCTACTTCTGCTTCAATGCCTGCAAACGCACCGTTGACAGCCCGCTGTGTTTTTCCAATAATGTCAATATCGTCGGCAAGTGCAAGCAGTTGTACAGACTTTTCATAGATTGTGCCTCCGGCGTTGGCTTGTGAGTTTCGCACAATCCGTTCAAGTACAATGTTAAAGAAGTCACATGACAGCGCATCTTAAACCTTTTTCGACATCAAAGGTCTCAGTGAGGTCATTACCGACCTTGATAGAGCACCGGGGATTTCCATCGTCATCCTGCATAGACGGAGAAGTTAGTTTAGAAGGTATGTCCAAACTAAACGTGGATCTGCATAGCTCCTCTCTATAGATCCTGTCATACGTACTTACTTACTTAGATGGCGCTACAGTCCGGGGTGGACCTGGGCCTCAACCAACAAACCTCTCCAGCTAGCGCGGTTACGAGCCAGCTGCCTCCAGTTGCGCACGCCAGGTTGGTTGAGGTCCCCCTCCACTTGCTTGCGCCACCTACCGCGAGGTCGTCCTCTACTGCGTCGTCCATCCGGGATGGATTCGAAGACTTTCTTAGCGGGAACGTTGGGCTCCATCCGCTCCAAATGACCCAGCCATCTTAGTCGCTGTATGTGAACTCTTCTGGCTAAGTCGATGTCCTTGAACAGGCCGTACAGTTCGGCATTGTACCTTCTCCTCCACTCACCGTCTATGCAGACGGGACCAAAGATCGCTCGAAGGACTTTTCTCACGAAATAACCAAGGGCATCCTCATCCGGTTTTGTCAAAGCCCATGCCGCTGCGTCATACAGCAGGACTGGGATGATTAGTGTCTTATAGAGAGTTACCTTAAAAGTTGGATATAGGGCTTTGCTACTCAATTGCCGTTTTAGCCCATAGAAACAACGATTGGCAAGAGTAATTCTTCGTGTGATCTCTCTACTGATGTCATTTGCGGAGTTTCTCTTTTCTCCTGCGCACGTAGAGCGCGTAAGCAGCTCTAGTCCTTCTATGCAGCGCCGCTTTGTACGCCTCTTGTTTAGCTGCATGTGCTTGCCGGCATTCCCCATCAACTCAGGGGTTTCGTTGTGGTGGCCGAGAGAAACCCAGTACATCAGAGGCGGCATCTCTAATGGCTTGTTGGCAACGCTGCCACTGGTCTTCCGCATTTGCTGCTGTCGGCATAGGACTTAGATTAAGATTAAGAGAAACTCGATCGACAAAGGCTCTGGCGGTCTCTTGCGATTGTAGCCGCCCGACGTCAAATTTCCTCACAGTATTTCGTTGATTTCGTTCCGTTCTGGATATCCGCATCCGTACCTTGGCTACAACTAGGTAGTGATCCGAGTCCACGTTGGCTCCTCGGAAAGTCCGGACACCCAGAATACTTGAAGAGTGCCTTGCGTCGATCGCAATGTGATCAATTTGGTTGACAGTTTTTCGATCAAAGGAGAGCCATGTTCCTTTGTGAATATCGAGACGAGGGAACCGCGTACTAGCTACTACAAAGTTTCGCCCCGCTGCAAAGTCGATTAGCCCGAGTCCGTTGCCGGATGTGATGTCATGCAGGCTGTGCTTTCCGACCACGCTACTAAAGACGTCTTCTCTTCCTAGCTTTGCGTTAAAATCACTTAGGATAATTTTAACGTCGTGGCAAGGGCATTGCTCATACGTCTTGTCCAAGAGCTGGTAGAAGTCATCCTTGGTCGCGTTGTCCTTCTCCTCGTGAGGGGCGTGAACGCATATTAGGCTAATGTTGGCAAATTTAGCCTTGATACGGATATTCATAAGGCGCTCGTTCACATGCCGGAAACTCAAGACTTCTTGCCTAAGTCTGCCTCCAATGACAAATCCGCACCCGAATAGACGCTGTCCTTGTTGTCTGTAGCAGTCGCCGTAGTAGATGTCGCAGGTTTTCATCTTCCTTTTTCCCAGCCCATCCCATCGCACTTCTTGGATGGCCGTAATGTCAGCTTTGAAACACTCTAGGGCCTCCGCAAGTTGTTCGGCTGCACGTGGTTTATAGAGGGACCTAACATTCCACGTGCAGACACGAAGATCGTTGTCTTTTTTACGTTTGCATGGGTCGTCAACAGTAAATTCATCCGTATCCGAGGCTGTTGGTTGCTTCGTAACCGAAGGTTTTTTACGTGGTAGGGAAATTAACCCGACGGCACAACCCCCAACCTGGAGGACCAGATCCTTTTTTTTTTGTACCCCTAGGACAAGAGGCCGGATACACCGATGTCAGTAACCCACTTCAGGGATATGAGCGCTGCCCTGGGCCTATTAATGGTTCATCCGCCACCATCTCTTTTTCAATACCCTGACGTAGTGTTGAAAATCCTTACATACCTCGGCTCCAAATATGTTGAAGTAGCTCCGGTAAGGTATCCGCTGGTCTGTAGACGTCACCGTTGATTCCATCGAGAGAATTCATCCGCCGCACGTCCTCCTTCTGAGGAGCTCTTGCTAGACTTCTGAGACGCATATTTCAGCCAATCAGGTCAACAAGAGATGCCTCGTCCGGTTAGACATATGCGCGCTGAAGTTCACTCAAATGTGCTTACGCAGGTCCGAGTGTTCAGCTACACATATATCGTCAGACTCAGCATACGCTCATCGTTAGTTCACTATCAGATAGCTATCCAGCGGGCACCGCGAGGAGGTGATGATGCGATTTTACCCACCTTTCAGTGAGGTCATTGCTGACCTTAATGGAGCAGCGGCAGTGATGTCAAAACTAAACATGGCTCTATATAGCTCTTCTCTATAGATGCTGCCATAGGTTGTTTCGAAATCGATAAAGAAGTTGGTGTCAATGTGGACTTCTTGGGTTTCCTTCAGGATTTGCCAAAGTATGAAGATTTGATTGCTGGTGAACTTCTCTGGTCTGAAACTGCACTGATAAGAGCCAATCTGGCTGTTGATGAAACCTTTCAGACGTTCACACAAAATCACAGAAATGATCTTGTACGAGACCGGAGACCGACGCCTCTATAATTGGCACGGTTGAGACGATCTCCTTTCGTGTGGATCGGGCAAACGATGCTGAGATTTCATTAATCTGGCATACACTCGTCTGACCAAAACTTAGATATGAGTTGGTGTATGCTCTCTACCAATCCATCACCAGCTGCCTTGTAAAGTTCGGCCGCTACTTTATTGGATTTCAGCTTGGATATTCATCCTCACTTCCCTTTGTTGGTCAGATGTTCGGGCATTTTTGCTATCATCGCCATGTTGAATGGTCTGACATGGGCTTGCTAGTATTATCGAATTAATCTAGCAACAGCTTGAAAAAAAAGATAACTGATCCGCCTACACTAGGTTCCTTCAACCTTTTATGTTGAGTCCTCTATTTTTTAGTCTAAGGACTTGTTCCGAGTTAAATCTTCCTTTAGATCAGCATGTCTAACTCGATAATTTTTCATAACATGCTCAACTTCAGGGTTCCAATCATCGATAGAACTGCCCCTTGACTGGTATAACCTCGACTTTATCCCACGGAATACCAGTAGCAATCTAACAAAGCAACAAAGTGGGCGCGATGTAAATCTACAACAAAAAGGTTTCCAATCATCAATTTCATTCGTGAAATACATTTTTCACCCGACAAAACGTATCCACTCAAAGAGTCAAAGAATATAACCGTAAAAAAAGAAGCAAAACCATTTACCTTTTGCTTTACTCAGCGCACCGCAGTGAAGATCTTTCCATCTCGACTTCTTCTACATCTTCGACTCCATCAGTCAGCCGGTTACTCATGCATACACGCCGAAAAGATTCAAACAAATCTCCCGATGCCCTTAAAAGTTAATTTCTGTCGATATTTTATCATTAAAAAAAAAAAACGCGAACCGTTAATTTATCACAGCCCAAACGAGCCACAGAAGCTTTCGTCGACGAAAGCGCAGGGAGAGGGGGACCGCATCTTCTCCGAATCGAAACCTCAGAGAAATATTAATCAAAAAATCTAAGAAACAGAACGTTGCAGCAGCCGAATATCTTTGGATGGAGAAATTCCAAAACGCCATGATTTTCAGGATTTCACGGATGGTGGTTCAATGGTGCGTACAACGCATAGCAAGCCGATAAATTCCTTCCAGTTATCGCAAAAGGAGGAGCAGGATTGGAAAACCGGGAACTGGAGCTGATCACCATGATGATGCAAGGATACAACTGATGTTGATGATGATGGTGTAGCTGATGATCTTTCGATCGAGATAACTTGACAAACATTAATTAGGTACCTGTGCGTCGTCTTCGACGTCGACAGCGTTGTCGTCCCTCTCATCGTCCAGCATCACATCAGTGATCGCGCGCTGATCGTACTGATCGATCCGTATACATACGTGTTCTCCTTTAAGGATTTAATCGTGCACGGAGGATGTGTAGTCATTTTGCATTTCTCCATTGAGATACATTTTTCGCGAATACCTCTCCCGAGAAACAGCACAAAACCAAGATAAGATAAAAAAGATACAAATTTTTATCTAAATGGAGTTAATTCATGATACAAGCGACAAAATTTAAAACTGGTTCTCAGATCAAGCACGGAAAAAAAAAAAAGAATTAATTTTTTTTTATTTAATTAATAACTTTCCACGGAACGAATGTAATCGATACTCGCTGCGTGGACCCGTTTGTTCGCAATCAACATTATGAAACGCAAATCAGACGCATAACTTCCAGTTATGAAAACATTCTCAAGCTCGAACAAGATACGAAAAAGGAGATACTCCCAGGGAGTTCTCGTCAAGTATCTCTGTTGAGCGCTTCCATGGAAGTCGAGTCATTTAATCTGCATACAAATTGGAATAAGTTAATTGATTATTAATTTTGTTTTTTTGTTTAAATGGTTAGCGGTTGACTGGTTGTGTCCAATTTATTCTCTATTGTTGATAGAAGGTACAGGGTCATTGGCAAGATACATTGAATCGCATTGCATGTATCTATAAATCATAAAACAAATTTCAAGAACTTTGACCTAAGAAGAAACTGTGTCAAACAAAGTTCATTTGAGAGAGGAGTAGGTATCCACATTGCGTGGGGAGATAAAATTAAAAAGATACAAATGCTGAAGTGGAAATTCTACGAACCAAAAGATACATTCTAGCCGTAATAAATCAAATTGAATTATCCATAACTATTCGCAGATTTTTTATTTATTTTTTTTAAAGTGAAATTCTACTGAACGATGCGGTAAAGAATAAATCTTTGTAATGTATCTGTGCAGATATTTTCGAGGCGTATCCAAGCATTTGAAATATATTGGAGTTGCTTCAATGAAATGAATCGTAAAAAAAATAGGTCGGCGAGAGGAAGGGTATTAGATGAAAGTTCGTGAGAGACTCGATTAAAGTGTATTGAAGAGATACTTCTTTCTTTTTTGGATTCGAATTGAAGAAGAATTATTACAAGTGTCTGTGGAGAATGGAATTCATTATGGATCCATGGAAGATGGCTAATTAAATGTTGTGGGTTGTTAGTCATTATTGTGAAAGTATATTCATTTCCTGCGATGAAATGTTGACGCATGGTTATCTTTCACTTAGATGACGTTCCCAGCGGCCCAACTTCGGAGTGTATCTACTGGCTTTAAGAATAGCTCAATTTGTATTGCAGTTGCTCGGGTCTAAATTGCTGCTCTGTGCTAGGAGTGTATTTTTGTTTCACATGCCGCAACCAAATTTTTGACTATCAACGTTACTCAATCACTGTCTTTGAAGTTCATGAAATTTACATTCGTTTCCTAAATCACACTCGACTTTGGTACAAAGATACACAAAAAGATGACTGAAGAGCTTGAAAATACATGTCTCATGGATTTACGGCTGATGACCGCCAGAGAAATAACTGACCATGCACGTGTTTTCCAAAGTTTAAGAGTGTCTGAACCTCGTCTTTCTATGAAAAACATTACAAAACATTTCAGGGCGTGTATGAATAAAAATTGAGTACTTCTTCCTTTTTCGGCCGAAAACATATGACATATGAGAACATACCCCTCCCACTTTACCGCATTTCTACTGATCCACCTGTGGAGTTCGCCTATTTGACAATATCAGGAATAACTCTCATCCCGATAGAACTGAGGAATTTATAATCCAACAAGACTGCTGGATCTGAGAGCTACCCGGCTTACCTATTCAAAGCAGCTAGTTTTGAATTGGTATAAAGCATCATCAACTCATGTCTAAGATTTTGTCGGACGAGTGTACAGGGTGGGCTAACTACAAGTTTCTTTTTAAAAAATGCAATAAAATTAACAAAATGAAATTGTTTCCATGTATTATGGCTTTATTAGTAAGAGCAAACATTCCCATTAATTATAGAACACAACGCCGTTCAAGTGGCTGCCTCGGGTGGCCCCCCAGTCACTCCAAACACGATTTGGGAATTTGGTGCGCAAAAGACCGATTGTGGCATGGGCTGTGTGGCATGGCGCGCCATCCTGCATGAACCAGAGGTCGTCCAAAACCATGTCTTTGTTAACATGGCTCTGTAACGCCCACCGTTTTCCGAAACGTTGTTCCCAGCCTCATTTTCGAAGAAAAATGGTCCAATGATGCCACCACTCCACAATCCGCACCAAACTGTCACTCTCTGTGGATGCATTGGCTTCTCGACAATAACGTGCGGGTTTTCCGAGCCCCAGATGCGGCAATTTTGTTTGTTACGTAGCCGCCGAGATGAAAATGTGCCTCGTCAGAAAAGATGATTTTTGGCCCAAAATCGTTGTCCAATTCAAGCTGCTATAAGGCCCAAACTGCGAAGCGATAACGAAGCGGATGGTCGTGCGCTGAATCAATTGGACCTTGTAAGCGAATAATCCCAGATCTTTGTGCAGAATTCTCCTCGGGCTAGTGCGTGAAATGTTGAGCTGTTGAGATCGATGACGAGTTGATGTTCGTGAATTGAGTCTCACACTCTCGGCTACAGCAGCCACCTTGTCGTCTGTGCGCACCGTACGACGACGGGGACCATGAGTGTTGTCCACTAGCATACCATTCTCACGAACTTTTTGCACAAACTTGCGTACAGCAGGCGCGGTGGGTGCTTCATTTCGGCCAAAACTTATTTTCAAAAAACGCAGTGTTTGGGCTACACTACACTTACTTTGGAAATAAGTTTTCAATATTTCCCAATGTTGTTCAAGCGTAGAGCGACTCATTTCGTTCCGCGGAGGTATGATACTGACTTTCTGTCTAGATTTCGAGCGGGAAACAGCTATAAGTGTCAAAATAACCTATGATTTAAAAAGAAATCACTAGATGGCCCACCCGTTACATATGTCTGTTGAATGGAATCTTATCATCGTTTGTTCAATCCACAAGAAGAAGATCCCCTTAACTGCTCCAATTGTATAGGAATTAGTCGCTTCAACATTTCATACAAGACATTGTGTAAACTTCTGAAATCTTTCATTAACAGCCTGATTGGCCCGTATCAGTCTAGTTAAGAAAGTCCACCATCGATCAGATCTTCACACTTCGGCAGATCCTGGAGAAAACCCCAGAAGTCCAAATCGATACTCATCATCTCTTTATCGATGTCAAGGCCGCATATGACAGCATCTATAGAGGGCAGCTACTTAGAGTCATGTCTGGCTTTAACGTCGCTGTCAAACTTGTGCGCCGGTGCAGGATGACGATGAAGAACGCTCGCTGCTCCACCGAGACCTTTGATATAAAAAACGGTTTAAGACAAAGTGATGCGCTGTCATGTGACTTCTAGTGCTTGAACGGATTGTGCGAAACTCACAAGCCAACACCAGAGGCAAAATCTATCAAAAGTCTGTACAACTGCTTGCATGCGTCGATGATATTAACACAATTGGAAGAACTCAACTGGCTGTCACCGGTGCGTTTACAAGCATTGAAGCAGAAACGGCCAAGATGGATTTAGTGGTAAACGAGGGCAAAACCAAGTACATGCTGTCAACAAGAAAGGACAGTCAACACCATGACCAATTGGACAGAACGTCTTAGTGGACAGCTAAAACCTCGATGTAGTATGTGACTTTATCTACCTTGGCTCTGCTATTAATTTTGAGAATGATGCGATCGCAGAAATCAGGTAAAGAATAACTCTTGCCAAGCCCTATCTCAAAAAACTAAGAAGACTCAAGTAAGACCCTGATCATCTCAGTCCTGCTCTACAGCGCTGAAATATGGACTTTATTGAAAGTGAAAGAAGATATCCTTGGTCGCTTCAAGACAAAAATTCTTCGTACGATAATCAGTCCTGTTTGCGTTGACTGATTTTGGACGAGACGATTCAATGACGAACTATACGAGCTGTCTAGCGACATCGAGCTTGTCAAAAAACTGCGTATTGGACGTTTGATATGGCTAGGACATGCAGAGCGGATGGACACCAACGCTCCGGCCCACAGAGTCTTCGAATCTAACGAGGAGGGACGACGCAGTTGAGGGACTCCTCACAAGTTCAAGGGGAACTTACTGTGTGCTACTGGAGGCAATTAGCTAAAGACCTTGCTAAATGGAGAGGCTTGTTGGTTGAGGCCCAAATTTACTCCGAACTGTAGCGCCACTTAAGTAAGCAAGTACGCCAAATTTGTCTTTCGAATCGCATATCTAAATTGGGGTTATTTAGCGCAATACAGTTGATAGGACCGTTGTAAAGCTTGACACTAGTAATCGAGTCGAATTCGGCCGAAGAGGCATTTATAAATCTTTTGATGAATCTGGTAAAGAAGTAAAATCATTCATTTTGGAGTTGAATTAAATCTACCCTTGCCCGAGCAAAGGGATTACCTTACTTAACCTATCCAGCAAACGTTGGTATCTATGGTCGTACTGAGTGCCAGAAATGGACAGAGTCTTCAATGGAGTTTTGTGTTCTTGTTTAGCGATCCATTTCGCTTAGATTTCTTGCTTAGATGCTATTGTCCTAAAGATGATTCATTAGTTTCTTTGTTCTTGATTGCCCTAGTCTAAAATCTCCTTCATGTCAGCAAAAATGATGAAAATCCTTCATGAGCCTTAACTAGATATGTTCATTCTACCGTACTAACGCCTCGGATACGGACGGATAATTTGATGACGACGTTTGGCTATCGAACACGGACAACTATCGGATTCTGGAACGTTAAAACCCTCCTGGACTCACTTAAGGAAGGGCCTTATAACGCCAGATTCCTTCAATTGGAGCACGAATTCGCACGGTATGAAATCCTTAGAGCTGAGCGAGATAAGATGGTTCGATGCTGGGGAATACATCTGCCCAACAAAAAGCACTGTTATGCTCTACCCTGCTAAACCAGCGCCGCCTACAACCAAACGCCTATTGGGGACATCTTATGGTGATGGGAGATCTCAATGCCAAGGTGGGTAGCGACAACACCATGCTTAAGCATGTGATGGGAGTTTACGCCGTGGGAGACTGTAATGACAGCAGTGATTGGTTTGTGGACTTCTGCAATACCAACCGCCTAGTCATCGGAGGTGCGCTGTTCAAACATAACACCTGCCACAAGATCAGTTGAGTCTCTACTGATAGCCAACGAACATCCAACCAGATCGACCACATTGCGATCAGTCGCCGCTTTAGAAATTGTCTCCTGGACGTCCGGAACAGACGTGGAGCTGACGTTGGACAAGAACGAGATCACCATCTTATTGTAGCTCATTTACGCCTTCGTACTGCATCCGTCAACAGCAACCGCTCAAACCTACTTAACATCACCAGGTTTAATATCGACAGGCTCAAGGTTCCCCAAGTGCGCCAACAGTTCAGGGACCATCTTGCCTTAGAAGCAGAAGCAATCAGCAGCATAGAGAACATGGATGACCACTGGAGTGCTGTGAAAAATGCTTTTGCGACTGGGGCACGCACGTATGTCGGTAAAAAGCAGAAACACCACCGCACATGGCTTTCTACAGACACCTGGAGACGGATCGATGAGCGTACAGCAATCAAGGCTCGGATTGCAGCGGCCTCAGCAGTAGAGAGAACCGAGCTTGCAGCCCAATACCGTGCGAAGAAGAAAGAAGTGCAGCGTAGTGTGAGACGTGACAAACGTCAATATGTCAACTCACTGGCCTCAAGGGCTGAAGAAGCAGCGAGTAGGTGCGACAGTAGGACTGTTTACAGCATCACTAAGGAGCTCATTATTGGTCGAAACTCCAAACAACATCCGTACCTCGCAGTAAAGCCGAAATAATAACAGCAATCAAGTCCCTCAAGAAGAACAAGGCGGTGGGTATGGATAGCATCCCTGTCGAGCTATTTTAAGCGGTGCCAGATACATCGGCAGATTTGCTGCATCCGCTAATACGGAGAGCTTGGGATAGTGAAGAATTTTCACAGAAGTGGAAAAGGGGGATAATCATTAAGATTCCAAAGAAGGGAAACTTGATGGAGTGCGGTAACTGGAGAGGTATATGCGTTCTTCCAGCTGTAGCGAAAATAACAGCTAGAATAGTTCTAGAACGAATTAAAGAACATTTAGATTCAACTCTCGATGTCGAACGGGTAGGCTTTTGCCTTGGATCTTCCTGCATCGACCACATAAACACCTTACGGATCATAATCGAGCAATGCGTTGAGTATAGGTCTCCGCTACATTTACTGCTTATCGACTTCGAGAAGGCTTCGACAGATTGAATCGAGATGCTATCTAGTTGGCCTTGCGCAGAAGAGGAATCCCAGAAAATCTTAAAGCTATTATCAAGGCTACATACGAGAGCGGTAAGTGTCACGTCCTGCAAAGTGGAGTACCTCAAGGGTGCATACTGTCCCCACTATTGTTCTTGGTGGTTATCAGCGAAGTACTCCGTGCAGTATTGTCAGTAGGCAACTATGGAATTTGTTGGACTATGACATCTTACCTTAAACACCTAGATTACGCTGACGATGTTTGGATACTTTGATATCGGATAATGGACCTTCATCTGATGGCCCACAGTCTAGAAGCTGAGGCAATCAAAGTGGGGCTAAAAATAAACACAGCCAAAACAAAAGCCCTGAGCACTTCTAACAACCGCGCTCAACTTAACATTGCCGAACAGGAAGTCGAGAAAGTTGATAACTTTCTTTATTTAGGAAGTGTGGTGTCGGCTAATCGCGGTGGCACCGAACAGGATGTGTGCAGCAGAATTGGGAAGGCTAAAGCTGCGTTCGGAATGCTATCAAAAATCTGGAGAAGTAATGTTATCAGCTTAAGAACCAAGCTACGACTGTTCCGCTCCAACGTAGAATCAGTGCTGCTTTATGGGTGCAGTACTTCGAAGGTGGACATCATTAACACACGCAATTTGCAAGTCTTGGTAAACAAATGCTTAAGAATCATCTTGAGGACATTTTGGAAGAACAGCATCTCCAACGAACAACTTTATCTGAAAACGGGCCAAGAACCTATATATTATACATTACTATACGAAGAAGAAAGTGACAATGGATTGGATACACCCTACGGCGCGAAGAGAACTCCATTGCGAAATACGCCATGCTGTGGAATCCGCTCACCCAGGCAGGCAGAATAGCGGGACGCCCTAGGCAAACGTGGCGCAGAACAGTTAAGGAGGAATCGAGCTCCTTACGAATGAGTTGGAGGCAGCTCAAACGCGTTGCAGAACTTCAAACAAGATGGCGCGCAGGCGTGGTTGACGCCCTAGGCCCCCCGAGGGGTTAAAGGATTTAATTAACTAAGTACCGTACTAACGATGCAGATCAGATTATGCCCCGCTTCTGATTTTTACGATGACTTGAAAATCCAGATCCTCTCTGTATCCAAATTCATGTCAGAATTCCTTCCAAACACCCTCAATAACCATTCAGTCCCTAAAGAAACACATTGTCAATAAAAACATTTAGGAATGACAAAACCTCAGTGATAAAATCAGTTCGCAACATGATTCAAAACAAAACTCAATCACGCATCTCCGCACTCAGCACCATCATTCGCTGCCCGCCAGATACATTTTATACACCCAACAGCGAGAGATACATAATCTCGTGCAAAACTCTCGATTTCGCGAGTCTGAAGTCGACTAATAACCAATGACTCCCAAGTGATTATATCATCACCGTGTCGTCGCAGTCGTTGTCGATGGTCCTTGTTGCTCTGTAGCCGTTTGTTACAGCCACCACCACCACCATCACCACCACCGAGTCTCACCACACACAAGACAAAACTGATCGATGCTCATTAGCATTTTATCTTGACGGAAGAGCATCATAAAATATCTGACATCTTCATCGGAACTATAAAGCACAGATACAAATGATCGACTGAATATTGTTTTTTTTTTTCTCCGTACCATAGAGACATCTACCGCACAGGATTATGGGTTGAAAATTGGCCGGATTGGATTGGTTATAGAGAGCATAGCGGCGACAAAGAAAAGGCAGAGCAATGATGCTGGAGGGATGTAGTGCTGGTGCTATGGTGGGTGTCTCAAGGGATTGGAGGCTTTAAAAGACGCACAGGCAGACAGAGTCTTGTGAGCTGTATCTGCAGCGCACTCAATAACAAATAATAAAATCTGACAGATTTTACTTTAGCTCAAAGCGAAAGATACACAGATACGTGTCCGCGGGCGAGGAGCATCATCGTTTTGTTTTTTCGGGAGCTCATTCAAAATCGAATTTATGTGTGTAGTAGATGCAGTTTTTGAGTGTTTTTTTTCTTTTTTGAAATTGTCATATCGTTGATTATATTTATCGATTCGTTGACAAGTGAGATGAAGTGTGGAATGAGAGCGGGAAGTGGCAGCATTGGGGAGGAAACCAGCATTGTATGGCGATTTAATTATTATTGGAGCAGCGATGATGTTGATGGGCTGCATGTTGACATGATTGACGAGTGATTGGAAGTATCTAATTTGTTTGCTTCGATAAAAAGATTTGGTGCAGATACATACTTCCTGTTTCGTGATGTGTTTCATAGAATCCATGGCCAAAACTATCACTATGTGCATTCCTAGACCTAACCCATTATTTCAGTTGTTCATCACAGAATGTTACAAACCTCAAGTTCATTTGAGAATATTTACATTCCAGAGATCCCTGCTTGCTTTGGAATCCCATATTGTACAAAGTTTAATCACTAAAGTCCCTTAACACACCTCAAGTATCCAAGTATCTCTAAGTATCCAAACAGCACCAAGTATCTAATAATATTACCAGAGCAACATACCGTCGTCCATGCCACACAATCAGGTCAAAATCTCTTCGAAATTAATTAAACATAAGCTGTTTAGTTGATTCTCAAGCATCCCATTCATTCCACACTAAATCCCATTAAATGCAATCCTCTCCACTCTGGCATCCCACTTAATTCATTAGCCTGTTCAAATTTGGCTTTGCATCTTTGTTTTGCCTGCTGCATGCATGCTGCCAGTCATACGTTTGTGAAAGAAATGCTCTTCTGTGACGCCGCCGTCGCCGCTGCCCCCCCTTGGGAAGTAGATGCAGCATCCGCAGCATCCGCAGCATCTTTTGTCATTCTAAGGTCAATAAGAAAACAAATTAACGAGCATAATGCCTCAGATAGAAAGATGAGGTGGCTCAATTGGATGAACTAAAACCCCAGTCTGTGCACAAAATATTTGTTTGTCAAACGAAATCAGGTTTTCGGGTTGTTTGTTGGTCTATGAAATTTCCATCAGCCCAAGGTGTGTCCTACATTCGACATTTTTTTATTTTTTTATTTTTTCGTCTCCTTTAAAGGCTGTGAGTATCTACATCGCCTCTAAGCTCCCTTATATCAATATTGATTTGAAATTCTTTAGATGATTCGTAACGCAAACCACTCTGGAGCTTGTCAAACAGAAGTGGAAGTGGTTTCGACTTGAGAGTCTCCTCATCGTCGTTGTCGTCGTCGTCTCCATTTTAATCGCGTTGGGTAAACACATTACCACCACCCGGTCCCGGTCATTTAATTTCAATTGAGTGCGAGCATATGGCCCGGAAAAAGAACCAGACAAAGTCGGGCAGTGCCTAGTCGTAGCCCCCATTCATCGAGTTCTACTTGAATGCAAGTGATGGGACTATCTATCGGTTGGGGTTCTTGGCATCATTCTAGCTGGCCCGCATCCATTTACTTATTTTGTGTGTTAACAAGTCATCATATCATTACGTGCTGCAGCTTGCATGGATAATTATGTCCACAGGACAGATAGATTGACTCAACAATATCACTCATACATCCTTTGTTTCTACAGGCGATGATGAGTGTCTGCACGATGTCTCTCTTTCTTCCAGTCAAGTTCCGCGGAAAATATAACGACGACGATGATGATAATACAGATGACGTATGATGAGCATGATGATGATGAACCACGCACGAAATGCTGGAAAACAAAGAAGCACGATCATCATGGATCACTTTGTTTGCGCTAGATTCTCTGGCTGAGTTTGTGTACACACGGAATGATTAAGTGCGGCACGCGGGGTAACACCGCTTGCATTCGATTCAGTTCTATCTGTTGCCTCCGATCTTTTGAAAAGCTCTCGGAAAATATCATCAATGGAACGAACGACAGCGAGGAGAAGAGGGCGGATGGTTGGGATTTCTTGGCATTTTTCCATTATCGCATCCGCTGCAGACGTCAATGATGGACTGTAACAGAATGGCCTTTGGTTCAATGTTTCTTCGGGGCCTTAAATGAATTACTGCAACGATGATGTGCTGATGCGCCATCATTCTCTGTGTACGAGTATCTGGGATATCTATGGTTTGAAAGAGTGATCAGAAAAAATGATGTTGCATCAGAGAGAGTTATTATGTATCTTGGGGCAGGTCAGAATGGATTGTTGGTTATTACTGCTTTGCGTAACATGGACTAGGGAGGGAAATGAAGATAATCGAATGTGGAGTATCTTCAGGGAGAAGCGTGAGTTGTACCACATGGTTATTAGCGCAATGGTACTCGTTTAAATTAACATTTTCTTAAATTGCATTTTCAAAGTGACTCAAAGCCAGTTCTGACTTCGCTTTTTGTCTAGGAGTGTTCTACGTATAAAAGGCAGGCTTACTCAGGGAGAATATGTATCAGAAGCCACAGAAATTCAGTTTCTGCTTTTGTCACCAGTCTTGATAGTCGAACTAGTGGCAGTCTTCTTGGATATTTCTTTGAACTCCAAATTGCTATGACAGCCTAAGTAACTGCAACATGTGACAAATACTCCGTTATTCATACGAAAAATCTTTATAGGATCTTTCGAAAACCCAATCGCTCTTATTTTGTTGCGAAATTAAAGTGAGCTCATCTGCATACATTCATGTGGGTCCTAGCGCTTCTACTATGCCTACGTGCTATCGTTTATGGTTTCTAGCAATGTGCCTCAGCTCTCCACAACTTTTCCCCGTCTGGCATGCCTCCTTCTCGACTGTTCTGCATCATGTTCTCCTCAGACCGCCAGGTATTCTGCGGTTCCATTGCATAGCATGGTTAGCTATGGAACTCTCAATTTTCGTGTGACGAGTCCACTGCCACTTCCGTTGTTGGATGGTTGTGCTTATTGGTTTCTGACCTGTTCTCTGGTAGACGTGTTCGTTAGAGATACGGTTGGGCCAGAAAATCCTTAAGACGTTACCCAGGCGTTTGAAGTTTTCTCATGGTAGAAGTGGTCACTCTCCACATGCTGCATCCATATAACACCACGAATTCAACTTTGGAGCGGAACAGTCTTAGTTTGCTATTCAAACTAATTGCATTGCTTCTTCATATTTTGGACAACATCCCGAACCCGGCCTTTGCTTTGGCGATTCTGTTGGCTATATCGAGTTCGGCCTAGACACGCAGACATCCCTCTAAGAGGTCGTGGTGTATATTCGAGCATTTCTTAGCTCCAGCAGCTTAACCTGATTTGGGTGCATATAGCCAGCGATTACACGGTTCAAAATCATCGCAAAATACTGCTTCCATTTCTGGAGCTGGTCTTCATCCGAAATAAGCAAATAGCCGTCTAGGAGCTGAAGCTGCGACCAACTGTAAGCTCCTTGGTAGTTCTGTAGACGGTCCTGCTGTCGTACCTGCTTGCAGCTTCTTCTGCTTGTCACGTTCCACGCTACACTAAACTTCTCTCATCTTCATGCGATATAGAGAGTCTAGCTCGTTCCTCCATGCTGTTGTTCGTCGATCCGTCTCCAGGTATCCTCGGAAACCCACGCCCTTTGTCTTCCATGTGATCGACCGACAATACTTTCAGCATCAGATATAAAAACATTTTTCACAGCACACCAATGGTCTTGGATGGTTGGGAGCAGTGACCTGCTGATTGCTTCCACACCTTCCGAAAGGTGATTCCATAATTATTGGCGCACTGAGGAATCACTAAGTCTGACGATGTTGATCCTGGGCATGATTGTGCTGTCTTGGGATCTTCGAGCTGCAGCAGTGCGTATTTGGAGAGTATCTATTATAAGATGGTGATCTCGTACTATCCCCGCATTGGATCTTCGCCTGTTTCTGACACCCATGAGCTCATCTGCATGAATTCTTGGACTGACTAGCTGCTCCACTCTTCCAAAATGATTGCATCTCAAGCTACTTTTTAGTTTTCTATACCTTCCGACAGCCCCAGATACAAATGAACTCAAATAGATACATGCACCACAGAGTAAAATATTGAAACAGCCCAAGTACGTACTCCGGATAACGCTATAAATCTGTCAGTTAAGGATTTCATCTTAACCAATCATCATTTCTCAGAAACAGTCTTAGATACATTCTCGATTAAAGTGAATCCCATTTGAATGTGCACCCTATCAACTCGTGTGGTCCAAACAAGAAGAAAAATAAATCCCCGCCAAAGAGCTCCGTCTCGAGAACAATCATAACTTCAATATTTTACTTCTCTCTCATCGGTGGCTTTCTTTTCCTATACACCCAGAACAAACCAAGCGCAAGATACAACGAAAACAGACGAAAATCAATTTACCACCAGAAAGACATCGGCAATGATGCAGCAAAAAGTCGACTTCTCAACAATCATCCATCCATCCGCTTAACCATCACACAGCCACCAGAGCCATCCGAATGCATCCACTTCTACTCGTATCTATCTGGTGTTCCCTTGGAAGAAATGCTTTTGTATTCCCACCCAATAAACACCATGAATAGAGGTGAAAAATTGGTGGTGCCGTAGAGAGCCCGTATCTTGAACCTTTTACTTCTCCGCCTTTGGTATGGAATCATCTCACTTTTTGTTTACTGGAAATTTGTGGTCGCCCTTTGTTACATGCTTAGACCCAAATAGAGTAACTGTACACACAACAACGAGATGGGCTCTCGTACCAAATTTGGGTGAAATTTATTGATCTTGAGAGGTCTATTTGGAGATCGTTTTCGGGAATCGATCAGTTGGCGATTTATCATCATGTGCGAGGTGATGGCGAACAATAGTTTCGGAGGTAGATCCGTCCTATGATAGCCACTAATGGTTGTGTCTAAATGGTCAATTTGACTTGGTTCTTGGCGATGGTTTTCACTTTCGTCGGGTATCTAATAGATGTCCGACAGATGCTTTTGAATGGCGGATATGTCGAAGTGAGTCAGAGAAACAATAGACGCGAATTGTTCGATGTGATTTAAGGCATTTCCGCAAGGTGTGGGTCTGGTTTTGTGGTATCTTAAAAGTTTCTGAATGTTGAGTGGCAGTTTTAATTGAAATTCACTTTCTATGGCGTAGTAGTGTGGAGGGAATTCATTCAAGATGACTAGATGATGAGGCTGGTTTCAGAAAGTGTGTGTATCTTTTAATTTATCTTTGGGGTTTTATGACTAACTGGGGAAAGAAGTCGGCCTACAGATGAATGAAATGAGTAACTACTGATTAGATGTGGTTTAGGCCGCAGTAAGACTATCTTAGATAAACAAATTCTAAAGAGATTTAATAAAAGATAGACTCCCTTGACAAGATCTCTTGGAAGATCCTGTCTTGAATCTTGAAAATCTTGATCGCCTTTTTGTTCCCCATTAGTTTTACGATCATTCCTGCTGTTTCCTCATAAATGAATGAGGCAATGCGACGTGTATTTCAGCTCGATTTGCAATTATGAAAGTGAACTAAATATCCAGGCCACGAACCACTTATTTGAAAGCTCGATTACGACCATGTGGGCAATCTTTTGCAAACAAATATTTGGCATAGTTGAGATAGAGACAGCTGTACTCCTTGTTCTCAACACTTTTGTTTATAATTCCACCCTTTCGCTCTAAAAAAATTCCATCGACTTTTACTGTTTAAAGCTCCAACCTCCCGACCAGCAAAACCATCGACAAAAAGGAAAAAGTGGAGCTTGACGAGAAGCGCTGCCGCATGGAGCCTAAACCACTGCGCCAATTAAAGAAAATCCCCATCTTTGTCGTCGACTACCACAACGAAGTTTTTTTTTTAGGTTGCCCCAAGGTTGTATAATCTTCATAGGTACTAATAGCCCGAGTGCTACTAGCATGCACGATTCGCGAACCTGAGTAATCGATTCCAGGAATACGCCTACGTACTAAAAACACACCTTACACACTTCAATCACTCTCCCCGCGGTACTGCCAATAGGTATTTCTTCGCGGGGCTGGTTAGCAACTATGCTCTAGTCTCCGAGGCCGCCTCTTGGGCTCTTCTTAGGGCTTCTGCTCTTCGTAGCGCATTCTGCACACATACTATGAATAAGCAGATCTCCATCCACTCGCCCTCTGATCGTGTCATGTGACTTACAAGATTTTCTGGACTTGGCAGGTTTGCTCTGTCTTCTGCAAAGCGTCTGCAGTAGAACACTGCATGCTACACGTCTTCCTCTTCGCTTGGACATATTGGACACAGGGACGAACTATCGTGTCCAAATCTATGGAGGTATTTCCGGTAGCCACCGTGTCCGGACAGGAACTGTGTGAGGTGGTAGTTGCAGTTCCCCCTCGCTCTCTCTGTCCATGATTTTATAGTGGGAATGAGCTTGTGGGTCCACCTGCCTTTGGTAGAGCTGTCCCACCTGGTTTGCCACAGCATTGCTGATGCTGCCCTTTCCTCCTCCTTAATCCTTTTTGCCTCTTGCCGGTTCGTGGGACGTCTAAGGTATACCCTCTGCATCTCATCAGCCAGCATGTCGATTGGGACCATCCCAGCTAAAACGCAGGCTGCATCGTCGGAGATAGTTCGGAAGCCGCTGATCACTCTGATTGCGCAGAGCCTGTGAGCTGATGATAGCTTCTTCCTGCACTTATTTGTCGCCAGTGCACCTGCCCATATCGGGGAAGCGTATAGAAGTACCGAGCTGACCACTCTGGACAGCAGGATCCTGCGATCGTATCCGGGCCCGCCGATGTTCGGGAGCATTCGGGAGAGAGCTGCCTGCATCAGCGATGGTTTCTTACTAGAATACTCGACGTGGGCTTTGAAGCGCAGCCTGTCTGGTCTGGTTTCCGACCCGGAAGCTGGCATATTCCACCTTTTTGCGGCTGGTTATTAGGACAGCTTCGGTCTTGTGGGCAGCTAGTTCCAGACCGGTAGACTCCAGCCATTCCCTTATTCTTATAACTGCCTCATCCGTGGCAGACTCAACCTCGTGTATGTACATGCTTGGCTACTGTAACCACTGCGATATCGTCAGTGAAGCCAATTACTTTGACTGCCTCGGGCAATGTTAGTCGCAGAACTCCGTCGTACATAATGTTCCATAGGAGAGGTCCCAGAACCGACCCTTTCGGGACTCCCGCGGAAACACTGTAGTGCTTAACGCCATCGTCAGTATGGTATCTTAGCTTCCTATTGCTGAAGTAGTCCGGTGTAGTATGGTGTATCCATCCTGGCCAGGGATCTCCTAATGAATGACCAGCTTGCCGAGTTGAGCGCATTTTTGACGTCGAGCGTTACTACTGCGTAGTATTTCTTCGTCCCCCATTTCCACCTTTTCCCTTGTATTGCTTCAGTTGCTATATGTACTGCCGCCTTTATGGCATCGACGGTAGAACGTGATTTTCTGAAGCCGTAGTGACAGTCTGACAAGGCTCCGTTTTCCTCCGCCACCGCAAGCAGTCTGTTATAGATGATACGCTCTAGGATCTTTCCCAGCGTATCGAGCAGGCATATTGGGCGATACGATGATGGTTTTCCGGGCCGCTTATGGCCCTTTGAAAGCAGCACTAATTGTTGCAATTTCCATGGTGTAGGGAATATCTCCTTCTCTATGCACCTTTGCATCGTTGTTAGAAAGATGTCCGCTCTCGTCTTAACAGCCGCCTTGATTGCCCTATTCGGGATGCCATTCGGTCCAGGTGCTTTGCTGTCTCCGATTTTTCTGCATGCCCCAAAGAGTTCTTCTGACGTGATTGCCGGGATATGCTCCATGCTGATCTTCCTCGTGATGGAGACCATAGTAGTTGGTCTATGGGGGAATAGGTGCTCTACTATAGTCCTTAGCATTGCCGGGCATGTAAGTTGTGGAGACCTGCTGCTTTTAAGCTTCTTCATCACCACTCTATACGCCATGCCCCAGGGGTCTAATTCGGCCTCGTCACAGAGCCGCCTAAAGCTTCTTGACTTACTCTCCTTAATGGCCCTTTCCAGTTCTCGCCTCGCCAATTTAAATGTGGTTAGCCGCTCTTGGAAATCTTGTCTGCCTCTGGATCTCTGAGATCTGCGTCGTGCTTGTAGGCACTTCGCCCTGAGCCGTTTAATCTCGTCGGTCCACCAGTAGCAGGGCTCGCCTCTTTTACTGACAGACCTTCTGGGCATTGCTGTGTCGCACGCTGTGGTTATGACCTGGATCAGCTGATGCGAAAGGGCCTCAGCCGATCCACAACGACGTGCTGCAGTTCATTTGCTGGTGCTTCGGTTCCCGCCAGCTGCCGCTTGTCAACAACACACTAGTGCACTTCGACTCGCACCCGGACATGTTCATCTCGAAGAATATCCCCGCCTTGTGCGTGCTGTTAAACGAGCTGAGCGTCGAGAAATGGATTAGGCCCATGCTGTATGTGGGTCAGTCCACCCGCTTGGTGTAACTGAAGAACTCGTAGTGCGAGTAGACTCCGATTGGCAAGTACAACTACCAGATTGGCGAGCACCAGTACGTGATGTACGTCAACTACTTCGTCTCCGAGGGCAACTACTACGAAGAGGAGTGCCTCGAGTCGCCCAAGAAAAATTAAGTTCGAGGTGCATGGCGCCGACAAGGACGTGGAGCTCTCACACTGGATCGCTATGTCCTTGACATCAACCACGACTTCTTCAGCACTATGAATCCGTTCTTGGAAGTCTATAAGAAGACCAACTGCTATGAGCAGCTTAAGACAATCTTGAACTATAATACAAGACGCAAAAGTCGCTGAAGACTTCCAAGCGGCATTGCTGTCAGCTGGAGGATCTCAACGCCGCCTTCGAGTTCATCAGCACAAGTCACTCGAAATGAACGAAAACATGTCCATTGCTGAGGACATATTCGAGGCGTTGAAGGCGCTCTTTGTTCACCATAAGGGAGCACTACACTGTCGACGAGGTCGAGTGATCACTGGTCTATGACGCTGGCTGTACGGCCGACAATGAAGGTTTTTCAATCACCTGTCCACCGATGTAGAGTTCTCCGAGTACTACAATTAGTTCAAGGAGTTCATCGAGAAGCTACCCTACCCGTCGGTGGTTGCGACCATCTCGCGCTCCTCTGCGGATGACTGCTGCCCGATGAACCAGGTCACTGCCATTCAGAACTGAGTCATCGAGATGCTTATCGAGGTCTTTAAGGACAAGATGCACCCGTGGGCCATTATGCATTATCTGAACAAAGAGTGGGATGTAATGGACTTGTAATTGCACAGCCAGCGCGGCGGTGAGGTCTAGTGCGTAGGAACAAAGCTATGAGGACTCTAATGACCATTTGCAGTTGCTTTTCAAGCCACTTTTACAGATCAACTCTTGTAGAAGATGTTCCAAATACCGCAGTCAAAGTTATTTTCAAGGAAAGTTAAATTTCTTGAAGTTCACTGCACTTGGCCGCGATGACGTGTAGGGAAAAATTCTCCCAAGCAATCCCTTTGGTTTTGGCGACAAAATACTTCGAATTTTCATGCCTCAGGGATCAGAAAACTCAATGATTTACACTCGCTTGGACTAGAAGGCAGAAACTAAACGAATTTTCAGCAACTTCTTCTTCCTATTTACGCGAGGTTATGATCCGAAAACAAGGGATCATAACCCTCCCACTTCACCGCATTTTTATTGATCCGCCTGTGGGAGTCGCCTTTCAATTTTCAGCAACTAGCTTTCGAAATTATCTTCCTCTTTCAATATACATTAACAGAAACTGCCACAACATTGTAGGACAGTCAACATGGAAGATACAGCCTCCAGATACTGCTTTGCGCGTGATCTACGACAATTTGTTGCTTGTTGCACGACTACTCGTAGTTTACATGAAATTTCATCCATTTAACTCACGTAACTAATTCTTTCGATTACAAATCTTTATGGTTTGGTCTATCTGTATCTATTGAAATAATCAGATGATCTTTTATTTTCATTGCCGTGCGTAACATTTGAACTGCCACGACTTGGTTTTGTTGCGTAAAATGCTTTGTAGCTTAATCGTATGTTGGCAATTCAACAAATGCATATATAGTAGCCCTCAAACAAGCTAATTACTGTGTTTGATAAACAGCCACCTATCTACTGAAATTTAGCAGATGCTAACGAGCTTCTGTTGCAATCTGCAAGTTGCTTATTTTTCCAAATTCATCTGAATTGTCATTTACTGGAAATATAAGCAATTAGGGTCCAAAATGCCTTCCTTAGGGAACTTTAAAGCTAATTTATGTACTAGAGATACTTTAACATTCCAGTTTGACTTTAATAGAATATCACCGCACCCTTCAACCAAGTAGTCATAATTCATTTTCTCCCCATCGCCAGCGCAACCACCTAATAAAAGTCAAATAATAAAAATCATTGTCACCCCAACATGAATTCGCACTTTCCAAATATTGGCCGCGTCGCAAGTGTTCCCCCAAAAACATCATTTGTCAATTGTTCGCACATGCACCACCTCCACCGTCACCATCACTACGACAATCGAAAACTCCTCCAATACGATACCGAGATGCTGCAGATACTCTGAATCCATAGCCGGCAAAGACCACCATAAAGAATCAATTGCCTGCTGCAGCTGTTACCAGCGGCACCCAGGAGAAGAGTGCGCGCGGCTTGTAAGAATTATGGCAATAAAAACTGAAAGCGAACATCTTACTGCGCGCCGCATCTTATCTGATAAAAAATAAAATTTTATATCCTCAGATACAAAAGCCGCGATGAAAAAACATTTCAACAGAGTCTCTTCTCGAGTGTGTAGCGTGTGCCCCCACAGAGGGCACTTCGAGGTAAATCGAACGCAAACCAATGACCAGTGATTCGGTTATGCCCCCGCGGGGGTAATACACCAAACCAGGGCGCCCCAGTAAGAGTCAAACCGATTCACATGCACTCAACTGCCGCAACCGCCCACCATAATCTCCATTCCATAGCGAAGGAGAAAGAAATGTCAGAGCTGACAACAGCGTGGCCTGTAAAAATGCATCTTTCTTTGATTTATGGTCGCAACAAATGGCATACACAGCAACAACAAAGGCTTGAAACAATTCACCAAATATGCTGGATGCATGCGTCAGCCGACGGCGCTAATGATTAAGTGATGCTGCGCCGGACCCGATGATAGATGCCACAATGTTTTGTTGGGCGCACGTATAAATGTTTTCAGATACTTTTTTCCCCATCGAAGATATTTCAAATATTTTCCACAGAAAATAAAAGATATTTTTACAATTTATGTGCTGAGGCCCGCTCACGCCCTTGCGTGCCTAAAAATCGCCTCGGCATCTCGATTTTATTAATGTTGAGCTTTTTAGTTTGATTATCAAATAAATGACCAACACCAGAGAGTCGTGTATCTTTTTTTGCCTGATTAGATACATTTTTATCTGACTGTGTGTGCACATCTTAATAATATGCAAAGTATCTAGTGTGTGGGTTTCAGAGGCGATTTTTCATATCTTTTTATCGAGATGGGACCGATTTTCATCTATAAACTCTCTATGGATGTGTCAAAGGGAAGAAAGCAGCAGAAAATGAAGTATCTATTAGGAAATGAAAGGAAATGCATTGGAAAGATTGGGTTTTATCGCGCGGCGACCATCGATTAAACCATATCGGTAGGGCGCGCGCTCAGAGCTTTTGGCAATATATCTTCATTTATTGAAAGATTGAATTGAAATCGATGTTAATTAGATGGAGAGTGATGATAAGGATTTGATTGAGTGTATTGGGTGGCTTCATTGGCGGGTTTTACCGCATTTAAATGAGTTTCGAGTGTGTTGGAGGTGTTTGTTTACGGGGCTTAGAATACCTGATGAAGTGATTAGATAGATATTTGTTTGAATGATTTGTCGCACAGATATAGAGGGTGTGTATGTGAAATATTATTTTAAGCAGGTTCTTTTAAGGAGGCTTATGAATTTTTTTCTTAAATAATGATCAGTAGAGGGAATCTGGTTGTGTATTGGGGAAGCGATAGCATACCTATGGTCGTGGGAATATTTAGTCATCTGCGTTTTGATTTGAAACTTATTTCTGAGTCATTGGTTGTGACATACATTTTGTGCGGGGTTAGCTTCCAATTGCCATAGCATGCAGACAACTAGTATCATGCTGAAATCGTTATTGAAATTAGTAGTTGGGATATATCGCTCATTCAGTCTGCAAATTTCGTTGCGTTAGCATCATTGTAACCATTTTCAACTGAATTTTGAAATAGATGTATCGGAAGAGCATATTCGCCATATTTTATAGTTTTTGTTCCGGAAACACAAGAATGAAACTAATGCGACTAGAGACATCCAAAATGTGTATGGAGAGGATGCTCTCTGCGAACCCAAGTGTCGGCGTTGATTTGCTAAAACTAGAAATGGCAATTTCGAGAAATGCGGTGAAGTGGGAGGGTTATGATCCCTTGTTTTCGGATCATAACCTCGCCGAAATAGGAAGAAAAAGAAATGGAAATTTCGAGTATAAAGATGGACCTCGCTCAGGTAGACCGGAAGAGCTAGACGAAAGAAATTCCAGTGGTTCGGTAAGAGAACTCAACGCACGACCATCCATTGACATCTAAAGGGGGGGTACACACACCTTTCTTTTCTCTTGTCCTGTCCCCTATCACATGAAAAACTATCTCCACAAAAAAAAAACACTTCTTACTCTCGATTTCTACAAAACTTGTTGTCAACTCGCTGGTCAACCAAAAAGTGTCGCCCGCTGGGTACAAGTCTACTCGAATCGATCCAGTCTCACGCACACCCTCATGCGTTTCCGCTCATTCAGCTATGTCAAGAGTGGCTTGTATGTGCCTTACTCCGCTAATTTGCGTAAGTATGCAACCACTCTTGAACCAACGTTATTTTCTCTCTTTAAACTCCCAGTCAATCCACTGTTTATGAATTCGCCCGAGTTCGACTTTTCCCCCTATCCGATCTCTTCAGTTTAACAACTTAGGAACCAAAAGTGAGAATTGCTTTCTAAAATAAAATCAATTACTGTGGGCAGTCCCACCATGTATAAAATAAAAAAGAAAAGTGTGACTTATGATGTTTAGTTGCAGGACGAGCCCTACAACGCTCATTCTGCGTTAAACAGTGCTAGTAAGGAAGGAGAACAAAACAAGGAACGAATAAGAAAACTAACGCGATGCAAGTTAATCTATTCGGTGGAGTTCCGCGCAGATTTGGGGGTGGGGAGCGAGCCTTTAACGTGCCACTCCATACAAGAAGTCGACGGTTAGGGTGGGCTCTCGGCCATTGATGGGTTCCATCCGAACCATCCGTTGTTCGTGGGCTGCCGCTTGTCTTGTTTGTGTTTGCTGGTATTTGATGTCGATGTCTTCGTGTGTTGGGTCGTGTTTGTGGTGTTGAATACGTTTGCGTGTGTAGTTCCGCTGTTTCTGGGACGCCTTGTCCCCCTCGTGACGTACTTATGTTGGATATGTTTGTTGCTGTTTGTAGGTATCGGGACACCTCGTCCCCTTGCGTCGAATTATGTGTTTGTCGTAGTTTGTAGATTCTGGGACACCTCGTCCCCGCTCGTTGACTTGTCTGGTGACGTTGATGTTGCGTTGTCGCTCTGGAACAGACTCTCTGTCCCATCTGTTCCCTCGCTGATTGTTTGTACTGCGTTGTAGATTGTGTTGTTTGTGTTTGGTGTGCCCGTTGTAACGTTGGCAGCTTGTAGAGGCGGTCTTTGCCATCGCTGGTGTCACCCTCGCCGCTCATCTCGTTCTCAAGATTGTTTTGGAGAAACCGCCCGTTTCTCCTCTCCTTCAGGGTTCAAACATCTCTTGGTAGTTGGAGGAACCGCCCGTTGCTCCACTTCTTCAGGGTAAAATGTAGATCAAGGGAATCCTATATTGGTTGTCTCTGCAAGATGCTGGGGAAGTGGGCCTATGGCTGATGGAACCATGGCTGCCCTCCACTTTCCCAGAATTTTGCAGAAACAAGGGAAGAAAAGAGGGAACGAAGGAAGATGCGTAGAGTGGTCCTTGTTGTGGTAAAATTTACCGCAACAAGGCACCCATCTACCTAACCTTAATCTTAATCTTAGTCGAAGTGGCTAAAGCCAACATCAGTAGACAGCGATGTACAGGGTACTTATAAAAAGCATCGGGAAAAGTTTCGGAAAAATAGATTTATTTCAAATATTGCTACAAAACCTTAAAATTCTTTAAAGTACATCACTTGAGCGTCGACACACTTTTGCCAGCGGCTTTTCCACGAATCGAAGACTCCCTGGTAGGTGGATTCCGAAAGGTTGCAAGCTTCTTTGACAGTCCCCCATGGTGGTGTTCTTTGAGGAAGGATTTCACTGTTGGGAAAAGAAAAAAATCTCATGGGGCCAAGTGGGGACTGTAAGGGGTTTGGGGAATTGTCGGGATGCCGTTTTGCGTCAGGTAGTCGGTCACCTTGGAGCAGATGTGGCTGGGCGCATTGTCGTGGTGCAATTCCCAATTTCTCACCCGGTTGACCCTTCCCTTCAGTCTTCTTAGCACTGCTAGGTAAAAAACACCATTCACTGTCAGCCACTCAGGTACAAATTCGTAGTGGACCACCCCCTTGGCATCGAAGAAAACGATGAGCATGGCTTTCACAGATCACTGGCCAGTTGGAGACCATGCGGCCAAGCTTGGTATCCCCTACAACACCCTTTGTAGGAGCTGCAAGGATATTAATGAGAAAGAATCTCTATGTCATTTCCTTTGCAGATGTCCGGCCCTGGCGAGGATCAGACAACAAACTCTTGGCAAACCCTTCTTCGAGGATCTGAGAGAGATAGCGGACAAGAGGATTGGAGAACTAATCCTCTTCCTGAACTCCACGGGCTGGGCTTAAACAACATCCCTTTTTAACTAACCACTACAATAGGTATACACGAGTCCGCGGTAACAAAACGGCGCACCTTAAGCGCTAATTGGGTTCTTTTGGACCACAACTTTACCTACCTACCTATCGCTTTCACTCTAGATTTGCTCATTTGAGCCTTTTTTGGACGAGGTGATTCTGCAGTGTGCCAGTTTGTGTCATGCTTTCATCCTTGAACACTTGGCGAATCATACCCAACATCTCCATATCCGATTTTCCCAGACCAGCACAAAATTTGATGGCGTACCGCTGTTCAATCGTTCGCTGTATTTTGAGCTTTGACCGAGAGATAGGGGTCCACTAAAAACTCGATCTAGCCTGAATAAACGCTCGCAGGGGCTGACGCTTGGCACGTTTTGAAGGTCAGACTTTCAAAATTCAAACAGGAAAAATTTGTTCCCGATACTTTTTATACAAACCCTGTATAAATTACAATCAGGAGATGGTTCTAAGGGTAGTTCTTTCTGGGGAGCATTGATCCATTTAGTACCACAATGGACCTTTGCTTAACAGGTAAACTGCCTAGCCTTACCGATCAACTTGACGGAGCCCTAAATACTCTTAACATATGGGCCAGGAACTGCGGTCTAAAGGTTAATCCCCAAAAAAAAACCGAACTAGTACTTTCTACGAACAAAATAAAAATACCAGAGTTTTAAACCCCTTCTGTTGATGGTATCCCACTCAGATTGTCCGATAGCGCAAATTACCTGCACCTCGTACTGGACAAAAAGCCCAATTGGAGATTGAATATAGAGGAAAGAATTAAGAAAGCAACAATAGCCTCTTACTCATGTAGTAGAATCTTTGGTATAACCTGGGGGCCTTCTCCCAAAATCATGCTATGGATGTACCATATGTGGCTATAGTTAGACACATACTGACTTACGGCAATCTAGTATGGTGGCCAGCTGTCAACAAAGCCACCAACTTAAAGGCAATCACCAAAGTCCAAAGACTAGCGTGCGTTGGCACCACCAGTGCAATGAGGACAACCCCAACCGCAGGACTCGAGGGTATTCTCAACCTTACTTACTTATTTAGGTGGCGCTACAGTTCGGGGTGAACCTGGGCCTCAACCAACAAGCCTCTCCATTTAGCTCGGTCTTTAGCTAATTGCCTCCAGTTGCGCACTCCAAGTTGGTCGAGGTCCCCTTGAACTTGTGCGCGACACCTACGGCGATGATTCCCTCTACTGCGTCGTCCCTCCGGGTTGGATTCGAAGACTCTGCGGCCCGGAGCGTTGGTGTCCATTCGTTCTACATGTCCTAGCCATCTCAGACGTCCAATACGCAGTTTTTTGACTAGGTCGATGTCGCTGTACAGCTCGTATAGTTCGTGATTGAATCTTCTCCTCCAAAACCCGTCAACGCAAACGGGACCGAAAATCTTATGAAGAATTTTTCTCTCGAAGCGACCAAGGATATCTTCATCCTCTTTTAATAAAGTCTATGTTTCAGCGCCATAAAGCAGGACTGGGATGATCAGGGTCTTATACAGATTCTCCTTAGTAGTTCGAGATAGGGCTTTACTTTTAAATTGCCTTATAAGCAAAAAAAAAACAGCGATTTGGAAGAGTTATTCTTCGCTTGATTTCTGCGCTGATGTTGTTCTCAGAGTTTATAGCAGAGCCAAGGTAGACAAAGTCCCTTACTACCTCGAAGTTATAGCTACCCACTGTGACGTTTTGTCCAATTCGTCGATGTTGGCTTCCACTTCTTCTTGACAGCATATACTTGGGTTTGCCCTCGTTTATCGCTAAACCCATTTTGGCCGCTTCCGCCTCAATGCTTGCAAACGCACCGGTGACAGCCCGCTGAGTTCTTCCGATAATGTCTATATCGTCGGCGTATGCAAGCAGTTGTACAGATTGTAATAGATTGTGCCTCCGGTGCTGGCTTGTGAGTTCCGCACAATCCGTTCAAGTACAATGTTAAAGAAGTCACATGACAGCGCGTCACCTTGTCTAAAACCTTTTTTGACATCAAAGGTCTCGGTGAAGTCATTACCGACCTTGATGGAGCAGCGAGCGTTCTCCATCGTCAGCCTGCACAGACGGACAAGTTTGGCAAGGATGTCAAAACTAGACATGGCTCTATAAAGCTCTTCTCTATAGATGCTGTCATAGACGGCCTTAAAATCGATTAAGAGGTGGTGAGTATCGATTTGGAATTCTTGGGTTTTCTCCAGGATCTGCCGAAGTGTGAAGATTTGATCGGACTTTCCTGGCCTTAAACCGCACTGATAGGGTCCAATCAGGCTGTTGATAAAAGGTTTCAGGCGTTCACACAATATCGCAGAAAAGATCTTGTATGCGATGTTGAGGAGACTGATGCCTCTATAATTGGCGCAGTTGAGGGGGTCTTCTTTCTTGTGGATCTGGACCTGCTACCGCTAGACATCTGTATACGTACGTCAGCAGCCATTAATGCTATGAGAATTACCCAGTCAGCTAACTGGAAACCAAATAGAATATGTCACTCGATGATACTACTTGATTACTTTTGCCTCGTGCCCATAACAGACTACAAGACGCCATATTTAGACCTTGTAAGGCCTTTTTCTACCGCCTACCCTAGCAGGGAAGAATGGAAAAGCGGTCATATACCTAATGCCGAATCTATAGCCATCTACACAGATGGTTGAAAAATGAGCACTGGTGTAGGATCAGGCATCTTCTCCGACCCCCTAGGTATATCGAAATCCATACGACTTCCAGACCAGAACAGCGTCTTCCAAGCAGAGGTCTTAGCAGTGGCAATAGCAGCCCATGAGTCTATAAGGGCAATACCGTCAGAAGGTATCACCATCTTTATCGACAGCCAGGCTGCTATAAAAGCGATTACTGCCATAGGAATTAAATCGAAGCCTGTGAAGTGTTGTCAAGAAGAGCTCGGGGGTTCTTGGAACACAGCACAAGGTATCGTTCTGCTGGGTTCCTGGACACCAGGGTATCCCAGGCAATGAGAAAGCCGACGAGCTAGCAAGAATCGGCTCAGCAGCCCTACTAGAACAAGTTGACCCCCTTGTCTGTATCCCGCCTTGCACACTCAAGCTCGTTGCAGGGAATAAAGCCATTAAAGAGGCGAACACAAGATAGACCTCCATGGAAACTTGTGCCATCACCAGGAAGCTATGGCCATCCTTCGACAAGGCAATGACCGAGAGAATTACTCGGAAAGATAAAAAATTCCTTTCCACCCTCGTGGGCATCATCACGGGGCACAACACTCTGCGGTACCACTTGAAGAAACTACGCCTGACGGAGAAGGAACTCTGTAGAGGCTGTGGTGATGAGGAAGTTTTTGCGGACACTACCCACTTCCTGTGCCACTGTCCGAGTCTTCAACACTCCAGAAAAAAGTTCATTGGTAAATATTTCTTCCAGGATCTCGAGGAGCTCTCCGGCGTTTCGACAGGAAATATGCTGAACTTCATCAAATCATCAAGGTGGTTTGTATGCAGAAACGAAGTAAGTGATTAAGTTTTGTATAGTTTTTGCCGGTTTTTCACTAGGCCTTAATGGGTAAGGGATCACTTTTCCCCCTATGGGTATCACAATGGGTCAGTGCTGACCTGAGTGTGGCAGAGAGCGTCTCTCCCTGCCATCCGACATACCTAACCTAACCTATGGACCTTTGCTGGTCTAAGTGCATTAGATGCAGCCCGCCACACTAACCTAACCTAACATATCGTTAATACAACTGGCTTCAACAGATGACGATCACTGTTAATGTTATTCGAATTCAAAGTTTTTCAATCAAATTTATGCATATTTAGCCATAAAAATATATCCAAATCGACACAATGCCATTTGTTTTATAAGAAATTTGTTCACAGTCTATTTTAAATTAGAATATAGGTTCCATCTGCTTAAATATCTAGTTTTCATAATAAAAAATTATGTCTTTTCATCTAATTTAAAAAATTACCTAAAATTTGCATAAATACACGATTGGTCATCTGGAAAGCGATTTATCACCACGATCACTCCCTCTCGCCTCTCTAAGGTTGCTGTGTTATAATTTTTCATCAACCTCATAAGCATACAACTTACAGCCTACAAATATGAATTTTTAATAAATTCAACTTAATTAGCCACAAGCCGGGTGGCGATTCTTTTTTGTATTTTTATGGAATTCATATATTTTTCATTTCTGCCATAGCAAATTGGCTTAGAAGGTGACAGAACGAACGCCGACAAAAGACTATCTTTTGGTCTCGTACAAATGATCGCAATTTATTCTGAGATGATCAGGAACGTTGTCGAATAAATTAGAAATTTTTAAATCATAGATTCGCGATGCTATGACAAAAACCATCAAAATAGCAATGAAAATCGTCAAACAAATCGTTAAAGTTTAACCGTTTCAAAGCAATTGTCTTGAGATGAATATAGATTCGAATTTGAAATTCTTTTCATCCGAATTTGTATCGATTCGTTTATTAAAAGTTTGTGTGTGTGGTGTGGATTCTAACCGTACGCACACGTATATGGTGATTTTGATTTATAGCTCGAAACCGCCCTCCAATAAATCAGCCATAAATCGATTCCCCTCTTCAAAAAGATACTTTTTTTTTGAAGTTTTTTTTTTTTTTTTGGTTTGATAATGGAATGAAAATGATGTGAAATGCGATGAGAGATGCGATTGAATGTGCTTTTTAGGTTACGAACTCGGATAAAGGCAGAGGAGAATGTTTTCGCGGCATAAACAATGTCTTTCATTTGGCTGACCTTTCATTTGAAGTTTTCCTCACCACCACTACCATCACTAGCTTCCAATTTATCATGACTAAGTGCGGAGAGTATTTTGTGGTACCCATCCGTACCTTTTCACTCTATGTCCGAGCGTGGAGAAGCACTCCATTCACACTGACAATAAGTTTCGGCGCCTGTATCTAACACCATCCAAATGAGAGATAAATTTAGATACAAAAAGTATCTATACAGAGTTTAATGAGAGAAAGAGTTTTTCCTCAGTCTCAGTCGTGCACGCACATTACTCGCGTGTATATATTTCGAATACTTTTCTGAGCTGGAAGAATCGAATTTGAAAAGATACTCGTTGAAGAGAGATCCATGCTGCGTTCAAAACTGTTTGTTTAATTAAATAAATTGTTGTCACTTTATGTACACCCTGCTGTTAGTTGATCCTATACGAATTTATAGGCCGGATAGTTATGAATGACTTCCCTAAAGAAATTGATGGAGAGAATTTATTGGTAGCTGTTGGTTAAGTATCGATAGATTTCGAAAAGCTTCGATGCGGGTTGAGATATCAAACGGGAAACGGGTGCGATGTATCAATATATCATCGATATATAATGGGGTGCCACAGGGGAGACGTTTACCATCGATATTATTAATCATTTTGTTAAATGTTTAGAATTGTTTTCCGTGGGATTTTATTCACCGAACAGATGGTGCAGGGAGATAAATCTTTTTTTTTTTAGAAATGGTTAGTTAGTGCAACATCTTCGTCTTTGAGGTTGATTTCGAAGAGAATTCAAATTAGGAGAAAGCTGAAGGGTAAAGGCCCATCAAACGGCTTACTATTTGGGCGACCAGCTCAGGGACTGCATCGTGGCAAAGTTCTAAAAGTCATAGTCTAGTAGATCGAATAGCGAAAGTCAGGAACTGCAATTTTATGGACAGTAGCAGAGAGATCTCCCTGTACCGACGAACATGATAATATCGCAGTCGGTGTTGAAGATATGGAAGGAGAACTTCCGCAGACTGTTAAACTTCTGTCAGGCAGAACGTGCCATTCAACAGTGACGATAACAGTCAAAATTTCCGTCAATCCGATCAGAATGAAATGATGATAGCGATATAACGAGTGGGCCATCTAGTGGTTTCTTTTTAAATCATAAGTTATTTTGACACTGACAGCTGTTTCCCGCTCGAAATCTTGACAGAAAGTCAGTATCATACCTCCGCGGAACGAAATGAGTCGCTTTACGCTTGAACAACATTGGGAAATATTGAAAACTTATTTCCAAGGTGAGTGCTGTGTGGCCCAAACAGTGCGTTTTTGAAAAGAAGTTTTGGCCGAAATGAAGCACCCACCGCGCCTGCTGTACGCAAGTTTGTGCAAAAAGTTCATGAGACTGATATGCTAGTGGACAACACTCATGGTCCCCGTCGTCGTTCGATGCGCACAGACGAGAATGTGGCTACTGTAGCCGAGAGTGTGAGACTCAATTCACGAACATCAACTCGTCATCGATCTCAATAGCTCAACATTTCACGCACTAGCCTGAGGAGAATTCTGCACAAAGATCTGGGATTATTCGCTTACAAGGTCCAATTGATTCAGCAATTGATTCAGCGCACGACCATCCGCTTCGTTATCGCTTCGCAGTTTGGGCCTTATAGCAGCTTGAATTGGAGAACGATTTTGGGCGAAAAATCATCTTTTCTGACGAGGCACATTTTCATCTCGGCGGCTACGTTAACAAACAAAATTGCCACATCTGGGGCTCGGAAAACCCGCACGTTATTGTCGAGAAGCAAATGCATCCACAGAGAGTGACAGTTTGGTGCGGATTGTGGAGTGGTGGCATCATTGGACCATTTTTCTTCGAAAATGAGGCTGGGAACAACGTTACGGTCAACGGTGGGCGTTACAGAGCCATGTTAACGACTTTTTTTTTACTGAAATTGAAGACATGGATTTGGATGACCTCTGGTTCATGCAGGATGGCGCGCAATGCCACACAGCCCATGCCACAATCGGTCTTTTGCACACCAAATTCCCAAATCGTGTTATCAGCCGTCTTGGCGATGTCAATTGGCCGCCTCGGAGCTGCGATTTGACCCCTTTGGACTTTTTTTTGTTGGGAACCGTGAAGGACCGATGTTATGGCAACAATCCGGAAACGATTCAAGTACTTAAGGCCAATATCATCCAAGCAATCCGTGAGCTACAGCCCGAAACCATCAACAAGGTCTTGGAAAATTGGAGCGATAGAATGCGCTACTGCGAGGCCAGCCGAGGCAGCCACTTGAACGACGTTGTGTTCCATAATTAATGAGAATGTTTGCTCTTACTAATAAAGCCATAATACATGGAAAAAATTTAATTTTGTTCATTTTATTGCATTTTTAAAAAGAAACTTGTAGTTGGCCCACCCTGTACAAACTAAAATCTAGCAAAGCTGCTGGAGCCGACGACCTTGCCACCAAGCTTTTTAAGGCAGGAGCAGATGAGTTCGTAAGAAGCATGCACCAGCTTATCTGAAAAATTTGGTCGGTGAAAGAATGCCCGATGAATGGAATCTCATGCATCGTTTGCCTGCAGACATATTAGCCTTCTCAGGGTCATGTCTGCCGTGTTATGTGAACGCCTAAAATCGCTCGTTAACAACCTGATAGGTCCTTATCAGTGCGGTTTCAGGCCGGTCTACCATTGACGAAATATCCACACTACGGCATCTTCTTCTTCCTTTTATCAGCAAGGATCATAACCCTCCCTCTTCACCGCATTTCTACTGATCCGCCTGTGGGGTTCGCCTACGGCATATCTTGGATAAAACCCATGAATATAAAATTGATACCCACCACCTCTTCATCGATTTCGAAGTTGCCTATGATAGCGTGTATATAGACGTGCTATGCAGAGCCCTGTCTAGTCTCGGTATCCCTGCCGAGCTCGTCCATATGTACAAGATGCCAATGAGGAATTCTCGCTGCTCCATTAAAATCGGCAAGAACACCACCGAAACGTTCAATGGCAGGAAAGGTCAAGACAAGGTGACATAGTACTTGAGAGAATTGTACGAAACGCACAAGACAACACCGGATGTACAATCTTTTACAAGTCTGTACAACTATTCGCTTATGCCGATGATATTGACATAATCGGAAGAACTCAACGCGCCGTCTATGGGGCATTTGCGAGTATTGAGATCGATGCTGCAAAGATGTGTCTAGCGGTCAATGAAAGCAAAACAAAATATATGCTGTCTACAAAAAAGGACACCCAACATCGGCGTCTTGGACAGAACGCCACAATAGACAGATATAATTCTGAGGTAGTAAAGGATTTTGTCTACCTAGGCTCTATTGTGAACTCCGCAAATGTGACACCAGTGGGGAGGTCAAACGAGGAATTACTCTAGCCAATCGCTGTTTGTATAGGCTAATAAGGCAATGGAGTAACAAAGCCGTATCTTGAACTACTAAGGTGACTCTCTATAAGACACTTAGCATCCCAGTCCTGCTGTATGACCCAGAGGCATGCTCCTTGTCAAAATCGGATGAGGATACCCTTGGTTACTTCGAGTGATATTTGGTCCCATCTGCATATACGGTGAGTGGAGGAGAAGCTACAATGCCGAACTAAACGGCCTATACAGTGACGACTTAGCCAAATGAGTTCAGCAAGTACAGTGACTAAGATGGCAAGGTCATTTAGAGCAGATGGAGCCCAACTTTTTTGCCTGCAAAATCTTCGAATCCATCCCCTCGCGGCAGGTGGTGTAAACAAGCGGAGGGCGACATCAATCAACTTTGCGCATTTGGAGGCAGTTGGCTCGTAACCGGTCTGGCTGGAGAGGTTTGTTGGTTGCAGCACAGGCCCAACCCGGACTGTAGCGCCACCTAAGTAAGCAGAGGGATCTTCATCACGAAGCGGATACGTCTTCTAAAAACGTATGTACGTTACTGTTGATGTCTGTCAATGTAGCCTTTATAGGTACCAACCATTTAATTCAAAACAAATCCTAACTTCAGCTTTATGGAATGAACTATCATTGCCGAGAAAATTGGTGTACCACACGGAGGCTAACTTAGACCACAACTATTTGTTCTTTTTTCTTTTTAATTTTCCACGCATTTTTTGTTAGTTCAATTGAAAGACAGAATGTTTTTGATTAAAAATCGAGACAGTTCTTCTTTTACAAAGACAAACACGCATCCGTTTAGATATTTAACAAAATCATGGACGACTCGCCTCAGAACAATCACCTACAGTCTAATTTCCATCGAAAATCAATTTGAAATTTCCGTTCTCCTTCTTGATATATCTCCCAATTACGAGAAAAAATCACCCATCAGCACAGTATTTCGATCGATGTATCTGCCTGTGAATTAAAAGTCCTTCCCTGGGATTCAAAAACTCACTGAGCCCATTCAGTAGGCCCACTCAAAGCCATTAAATGAAAATGGGAAAATCACGAAAATCTCTCGACTGTATCTCCTTTCCATTAATTTTGCTTCTCCGACACTATATTATATTCTATTTGAAAATCTACAAATAAGAACCGGAACAAATAAGATTCAAGATTTGTGTCTCCGTTTTCAACAGATGTGTAGTGTGTCGTCTCCCCTAATGGATGCACGCACCTACAGGTGCAACATTAAGTGACCACTCGAGAGAACCGCAGCGCCGGCCGAGAGAAAATGAAATATTCCAAAAAATTTGTAAAACATTAATCAGATTTTAAATAGATACAAATCGAACTAGCAACTACCAGCTACTATACAGCAGCGTGTTCTGTTTGTTTAACCAGTCAACGTCTGATTCCTAGGAATCAGGTAGCCACCAGAAGGAGTTATCACAAAACAATGATCACTCCTCGTTGTCGTCGACCAACAACGACGTGGTCTTGGTGTCGTGGCTGGCTTCAACACATAAGAAGACAACCCTGATGGCAGCGATGAGAAATAATAATAGTAACCACTTTTGGTCTTTGGGTTTTGTTTAAGTGGAATTAATTTGTATTTACCTACACGACAGTTGGTGTGTGCATCGACCATCGGGGAGGACACATAAGTGGGTACACTCGAAGTCGGGGAAAAATGCCCTCTTGAGCTCTCTGCGATGATGTTGACGATGATGATGGGGTACTGCTGCTGCATCGACCATATACAGTGGATGACAGTTCTATGAGATTTTTGTTATTCTTTCCCAAATCAAAAAACAAATACCAACGAGTAGACACACAAGTGAAAAGGCGCATCTTCCAGCGCCAATAGTGTCAAGTGGCAGTGTTCAAACATGAGTTTTCCCAAGAAGTGGTCGATAGATACTTCTGTGAAAGACAAAAGATACTTATTTGCACATCAGCACACAGAGCACAGAGTGAGGAGAGGAAATCGAAAATGGTAATAAGATACATCCAGTAAGTGAGTACGTGTACTCCCATTAACATTATAATGAGCATCTACCAAATGTATATCTATCACCAGCACCACTCTCCATTCCTCTGCACATTATCGAAGATGAATGGAATTGATGGGAAATAATGAGAAATAATGACCACAAAACTGAAATCTATAAATCACCGGAATTGCTTAAATTAATTTGCTTCCATTGTGGTTGAGATTTTGGGGGGTGGTTGGCCGACCGACCCGACCGTTGATCAGTAGCCCGAGGATGGGGGTGTGGATGAATTAATATTCAGATGTAAACATTTTCATTGTGGGAAATTATTTGAAATTTTCAAATTTAATTTCCCTTCGATTGTAAATTATTAACGTCGGTGTGTGTGTGTGTGTGTGTGTGTGTGTGAGGGATGAAGAAGTTAGATTGCTACTGCTGCTGCCTGGCCAAGAGTTGTTATCCTTGAATTTTGGCCGTTTCGGATCAATAATTTGATTAAATCAAGTGGGGCAGTAGTAGTCGACTGTGTGCATCATATAGCTTCCCCTGTGGGGAGTCTATTTGTGGAATGGCAAAAACCTAATAAATTGAATTCTTGTGGTCATAAGTCTTGCTTTGGCCAAACGTATTTGGTGCGAAAGGCAGGAAGTATACTCTGCGGAAAAAATAGTAGACTTTGGGACCAAGACCATCAGTCGGAATCTATATAGCATAGATATGCTACAATAAGACGGATGTGAATAGAAGTCTCGTCACTTGAGGTAGCTGTCACGAGAAGAGTAGTCTTGAGAGCTAATGTTCATTCAGGCCAGCAGTGGATATTATTGCTCTCATGATAGAGCTCGATAGAACTTGTGATCTTAACTCTTTAAAGTAGACGGCAGTTTCATTAAGGATGAAGAACATAGATCACTACTGTTCTTAGAAACTCATTTCCTCAGAGGTTCGCTGAATACAACGAAGGGAGCACGATCAACATAATAAGACCTTGGGCTATCAGCTCCTTATACCAAAAGTGGAGAAAAAAGACAGAACACAGCAGGCGTTATATAGACCAATCAGCCCAACATATTTTCTTCTTAAAACAAGGGAAACTGCTTTGGATAACTACCGTAGAGAAGATGTACTTAACATATTCCCCCTTCACTACCGTCAGCATGCATACAGATATGTCAGATGCTCTGGGGCGGTTCTTTTTCGGTTGACGGAAACCATCGAAACACCTCTTGAAACGAAAGATGTAGTTCTCTGCAGATATGTCAGATGCTCTGAGGCGGTTCTCTTTCAGTTGACGGAAACCATCGAAACATCTCTTGAAACGAAAGATGTAGTTCTCTGCGCCTTCCTAGATATTGAAGAGGCATTCGATAATACTTCCCATGAAGCCATTAAGTGAGCCTTGGACGGAGTCAGCAGAGCAATATCTAAGTGGATGTGCGAGTTGCTGAAAATTAGATCAGCAGAAACTCAGACTTCACGTAGAATTATAAAGGTCAACACAAAAAGGGGATACCCACAAGGAGGAGACTGTCTCCGATAATGTGGAGTCTTGTTGTGGATGAACTACTTGAAAAATTAACCAACCTCGGAAGCAACTGTCAAGCCTATGCTGATGACATAGTACTGATTGTCAGAGGAAAGTTTGAAGTAATCCTTTGCGTTATGCTTCAAAGGGGTCTAACAGTAACTCAAGAATAGTGCCTAATGGCTGGGCTCAATATGAACCCGAAATTAGTACTATTCACGAGAAGTAGTAAATTTGAACTGGATCTAATCCAGCTGTAGGTCATGATACTGACACCAGTCAAGGAAGTAAAGTATCTAGGAGTACACCTAGGCAGTAAACTCATGCAGAAAAAGAACATAGAGGGCACGTCTTGGGGATTTGGGGAGTATTCCAAGATGAATGTATATTGCCATTGCGAGAACAATGATCATTTGTGGAGCAATAGCGTGGGCAAAACGAACTAGTCTAAGCACAACTAGGGAGACACACACTAAAGTAGAAAGACTTGCTTGTCTCTGCATCACTGGGGTCATGAGAACATGTGCAACTGCGGCCATGGAAGTACTCCTAGAGTTAACACCGCTTCACCTCGTAGCTGAGCAAAATGCAAGGCGGACGATCCTAAGACTGGCAAAAGAAGGGATTAGAAGGGAGAATTGCATTACTTCGAGAGAACATGATGTACATCTGAAGAAATTTCCTCCTCTGGCAATGCCTAGGGACGACAGTACTCGTATCAGGAAATTTAACTTTGAGAACAAATTTCGTACGCAGTTATCAACAATATACGAATGCCCACAATAAAGTGGTATACAGACAGTTCGAGAACTAAGGAAGGAATAGGGGTAGGCGTGTTTGGGCCAAAGACAAGCACTCAAAATCTATAGACAAGAGTACCAGCATCTTTCAAGTTGAAATACTGGTATGTCCAGTTCAATCTCGGAAGAAGATACACTAATTGCTACACAGCAATACTGTCAGATAGTCAGGGTTACTGTGCGCGGTAAGGGTTAAAAATAAACACCTGAGCTAAAATATAGTATCTGTTTACTGTCCGCCGCGATGCTTACTAGAAAAAGATGACTACTTTCGTGTCTTCAATGACCTTGGTTCAAATTTCCTTATTGGTGGAGATTTCAACGCGAAGCACACCTTCTGGGGTTCAAGATGTACATCTTCTAAAGGAAAAATTCTCTACGAAGTGGCATATGAATTCGGTTGTTGTTTTTATTCGACAGGAAAACCGACCTATTGGCCAACTGACTCACAAAAAATTCCCGATCTTATCGATTTTTTTGTTACAAAAGGCATTTACGAGAAGTTTATTACAGTCAAAGAATGTTTTGATCTCTCTTCTGACCACTCGCCGGTAGTTTTATTACTTGGAGAAGCGCTGATCAAGAAAAAAGGACCTCCAAGACTCACTAGCAATATACCAAACTGGAAGCGCTTTAGAAATGATTGCGAAACAAATATCGCCTTAAATGTATCACTTAGAACACCTTGTCAACTAGAGGACGAAGTTGATCGTTTCGTGGAAGCAATTCAAAGAGCGGCATGGAGAAACACTCCTTCTAGAAGCTATAAGATTAACCGCAATGAAAAGTATCCCAGAGAAATCATTGAACTGGTGAGGGAGAAACGAAAAGCTCGAAAGAAGTGGCAAATCACTCGTGCACCGCAGAATAAAACGGTCCTTAACCGACTATGCAATCGGCTTAGAGATAGTATTCTCTCCAGTGAAAGACAATCAAATTATTCGCTTTGGAAAGCGCTAAAAGGCATCCGGAAACCTCAAATGCAAGCACCACCAATTCGGAAAATCGATGGAAACTGGGCCAAGAGCGACGACAAAGAAAAGACAGAACTTTTTGCTTTGCACTTAGAAGAAACGTTTAAGCCGTTCGACGGCCCTTCGTTAACGCCCGACTCCCCAGTCACGACATCGATTGAACTGAGGGAAATGATTAAAAATTTAAAGACGAAAATAGCTCCGGGTTACGACTTGATAATGGCACATGTAGTCAAGGGATTGCGAATAAAGCTATTATCAAACTGCTCTATTTGATCAACGCTTCGTTCAGATTGCTTTATGGTCCGAGGCAATGGAAAGTCGCCGAGATTATAATGGTCCCGAAACCAGGCAAACCGCTAAATGAGAAGAAATCATATCGGCCTATTTCCCTATTGCCGGTTATCTCAAAAGAATTTGAAAAACTTCTTTCCAAACGTCTACAGCCCGTAATCGACGAAAGACGTCTCATTCCTGACCATCAGTTTGGATTTAGAATTAAACATTCTACAATTGACCAAGTCCACAAAATAACTGACGTGATTGAGAAAGCTCTGGAAGAAAAAAAAGATTAGTTGTGGTGTATTTCTTGACGTCTCACAAGCTTTCGATAAGGTTTGGCACGAAGGCTTGGAGTATAAATTGCAACGACTACTGCCACGGCAATTCTTTCTAATCCTACTATCGTATCTCACCGGGAGACTCTTTCGTGTTAAGCACGGAAATGATCACTCTGACTTCAAGTAGATTGCGGCCGGAGTTCCACAAGGAAGTATCCTTGGCCCGCTTCTATATGTCTGCTGGATAAGCGTCGGTTTAGTTGTTGTATTACTTTTGAAGAGAGGTGTTTTTTTAGTGAGTAAAAATCTCACACTACCATAAGCACGCTCGGTCGGGCCTTATGGTGTCTTTAGAAGATTTTTCACCTACTCTCGGCAAAAAAAAAAAAGATAGTCAAGCAGTTATCAAAGCATTAAGTAGAAACTTGTTTGGGAATGCCTACACAAGCTTTATGAATTGGGCACAAATAATAAAATAACCCTCTACTGGATACCCGCTCATATTGGGATAAAGGGTGACAAAACAGCAGACTCCAAGACAAGGAGCTGCAGAAACCTTCATTGGACCTGAAGCATTCTACGAAATAGTGGAACATACCATACGCAAATAATTTAGGAAAATAGAGAAAGAAGACAGGACGAGAACCTGGTCCTGGGATGCTATAACGGGAAAAGATTTTAAATTTTAAAGAATGTTACGCATCCTAACAGGCTTCCTAAAGAGGCATTGCAACCTCAAGGAGCAATGAAACCAACGCGACTCCAGACCATCTTCCGTAGTCTTGTGGGGCTTTTACCCACAAAAGACTGAAATATCTGGGCAAGTTCCAAATACCAGATGAGGATATGCCAACCACGGACCCAGTTCTCATTCTCAGATTCTTCTGAAAAATCGGATTAGAGATCGAGATCTAGGGTGAACTATTCTCGCCAAGGTAAACACAATTCGGACGAGATTATGATGCGAGGGGAGCTTTGAGGGAGTAAACCTCTCCGAGGGGATACAATAGACCATTAGGTCACAGTGCCAAATATCCACACAAATAATAATAATGGCGCATGACAGCGTTCCTGAGCTAAATCGTCTTGATGCCCTCCAACGTTGACTAGGCACATTGTACCTTCAAAAGTCATCATAGAAACGTAGACTAGCGTAGGTAGCTCCTATAACAATACAGTCTGCTTTGCAATGTATCAGAACGTCGGTGGTCCTAATTACTAGGTTAGAAGTCTCCACTGTTTTGTGGTAGATACCATGCAACCGATGATATTCCAACTTATATGTGTTTTCACAACCTCCTGCATGGTCTCCCATATTTCTTTCGCAGAGTGTACTCACTTTGTCCGAAATCCCACGGGCAATTTCGATCAAAACTTTTTAAACTCCGGGTTCAATAATAAAAACTGCTTGGCACAACTTGGCCCAATTTCGAAGCATATACCACCACCCTCAGCAGCAGCTGCAGCATTACCACATACATATCCGACGAATGAAAGGGGTTAACTCACTTCTGTTTGGTTAAGCTTCCTATAGTCCGAAAAGGCCTCTTTCCAGGACGAAAGTCATAGTCCACCATATAACGCCACCCGCCCTCCACTTGAAGGTTTTTCCTAATTCATTTGAGGATACAGTCCGTCCACCCATACACAGGCTTAGGTGGTTTGCGGGATAAAATATTGATTTGGAGTGAAAAACTTCACCCGTTGGACTTTGCCTGTGATGTTTATCCATGTAAATATTAAAATGGGAATTAGATTGAATTTCAGTTTGCTTTTCATCAGTTAAGTGGGTGAGCCTTGTGGGTGGGTGGGTGGAGATGGAGATGCTGGCAAATCCTCGAGAAAATCCAAAATGGAATTTCAATCAAAGAGTTTATCGAAACCATATTAGGGCTGGGGAGTAAGTTTTTATTGAGTAACCCCAATGGTCCCCGAGGGGGTTTTGTATTTGGCTTGTGTACGCTTCGGCCTTTGAATTATTTCCGAAAATCTGATTCGGAAAATATGACATAAAATTATTTAATTGCCTAAACGTGCCTCCTGACAACGATGTTTATGGCTATCGAATTTCATAATTTTCAAGCTTTGACGGGGGCTTTGTTGTTGGTTTCCTTGTGACAGGGTTACTTGCTGCTGTGTCTCTCTGGAATGGATGTGGGCAGAACAAAGTGAATGGTGTCGGTGGACGGTGGGGCGCTATTAAATACATTAAATGCTGGCATTTATGAAAATTAAAAGAATTTATGCCACAATGGTTTATTGTGTCAGTGGTTTATGGGTTAAGTGTTTACATTAGGCTGGCAGTTCGATGTGTGATTGGAGCGCAGTGGGCTGTGTGGAAATCATGCAGGTAGTATGGGATTGGGCAGTCATTAGCTTAAGTACCGATGGCTCGAATTCGGTTTATGGGTACCGGAACTAGCACCGATTCTTTGCAAACTTTTCTTACTAACAGAACGGGAACTAAATGGGAACGTTCCCATTGTGCTAGGAAACCAATCAATTCTCGAATAAAGGAAACAAGTGCCGGCCAGAAAATTACCTTCTATCTATGCTTTCTAAGCTCATAGAAGAGCATAAACGCCGATATTGTCAAACATGTAGATGGTCATGGGCTAATAAGTGACCGACAGTATGGTTTTCGTAGAAGCCGTTCAATAGGAGACTTGCTGAGTTACGAATCAGTTATGGACCTCAGCTATTGAACAACACGGCGAATCAAGAGCGAGACATCTCAAAAGCATTTGATCGAGTCTGGCATAGGGCTGTACTACCTTGGACTATCACAACAACTCTGCATATGGATGGAACATTTTCTTAAGAACATACCAATTAAGGTTGTTCTCGATGGTGTGTCTTCTGTTACATTTGCTATTAATGCTGGTGTACCTCAGTGATTCATTCTTCCAACATTAATAACATGATCAACGAATTATAAGATCTTAAGTTTCGTTTATGACAGCATCTAGTAGCATCTTGCTCCAACAATACGCCTGTGAGTGCCAATACCTCTAATAGTCAGAGATGCGGACAAATCAGCACAATTAACAAGAAATCTTGCAATGAGGAAACAAACACAAACCTTGTGGAGTTCACCGCGAAGGAAACAAAATACACCATCTTTTCCAGGAAGAATGCATCTGCCGTTCCCCAGCTTCAAATGGATAACCAAATAATCGATCCCAAGGAGGCCATGCATTTACTGGGTGTCATAGTAAACATTGGAGTAACATGGCATGACAACATATCCAAGCTTCCAGTAAAGAACTACTTTACATCGCCGCAACTTCTTCTTTTAAACAAAGCACGCGTAAGACCGGGGCTTGAGTACTGCTGTCATGTTTAGAGCTTGGTCCTAGTACACTATCTAAATCTACCTTACAGCATCCAGAGGTGAGCAGTTCGCTTACTAGAAGATCCAACACTTATGTCCAACCTTCAATTGTTGGCTCATCGAACTCAGGTGGCAGATTCATGCCAGTTCCACAGATACATATGTTTGGAAGATCTCGACAGAATGATCCTTCGAAATTCGGACTTTTAACATCCTGTCAGAGCAAATAGCTTTCATGTTCACCTGGCAACTTCAAGAACATCATTCTATCAAAACGGTTCGACAAGGATATGTTATACGGGAGTAAACGTAAACCCTTTAGGAAGCATTCTATCACTCTTTGAAGAGCATAATGCCTGAATGGAACTCCTCCATCAAATGCTACGTCTTGCTTTTGACTTCCGTCCTCATCATTCTCAAGTCGTGAACCTCTTTTCCCAATTTTCATTTTCAGATAGTTTTTTGCCTTCCTCGTCTTTTGCTGTCGTGAGAATTCGACCTTTTACGACAGGTGCCTGGAGATACGGAACACAAGTGAAACAAGACTGCGAAATGAGACTACGAAAGAGAGGTTGAGTTGGCCACACTAACTACACACTGAACTGAACTGAGAAAGGCGAACCCCACAGGCGGATCAGTAGAAATGCGGTGAAGTGGGACGGTTGTGATCCCCTACTTTCGGATCACAACCTCGCTGAAAAAGGAAGAAGAAGAAGTAATGGTCGACTTGGTAGGTTATTTCTCCATTCCGTAAAGCGATTGCAATGGAATATTGCATGCTCTGTATCTTCCTCCTGGTCTGGACAATGTGGACAGAGAGCTGAGTTATCATGTCCAAGTCTATGTAAATATTTGCGATAGCCGCCGTGACCCGATAGGAACTGCGTAAGGTGGTAGTTGCAGTCTCCAAACACTCGCTTCGTCCAGACCCCAATGGTGGGGATCAGCTTGTAGGTCCATCTACCTTTTGTACTGTTATCCCACCTGACTTGCTACATAGCTAGTGATGTTGCCTTCTCCTCCGCCTTTATCCTCTTGACGAGATCTGCTGACAATACCTCTTGATGACTCGAAGTTCTCCTTTCGTAGATCCTTACCAATTCATTTGCGAGGATGTCGATGGGGATCATTCCGGCTATGACACAGTACTGCTTCGTCCGATATTGCTCGGAAACCGCTGATTGTTCTTATCGCGCATAGCCTGTATGTTGACGATAGTTTTCTCCATGCTTCTATCGTCGCTAACGCCGCCGCAATTGGCCCAATCATATCTCTAACGAACACCTTTACGAGAGAACGGGTCAAGAACCAATAGGCACAACCATCCAACGACGGAAGTGGCAGTGGATTGGTCACACGTTCCGTAAGGGTGACAGTTCCATAGCGAACCATGCTATGCAATGGAACCCTCTAACTCAGGATGGCAGAAGACCTGGCGGTCCGAGGATAACATGGCGCAGAACTGTGGAGAAGGAGGCACGGCAGTTAGGGAAAAGTTGGGGGGAACTCAGACACATTGCCAGAAACCGTACACGATGACGCGTAGGCGTAGTAGAGGCCCTAGGACCCACAAGGGTATACAGGACATAAGTATGTAAGTAACGCCGCCGCCCAAACCGATACGTATAGGAGAACCGAGCTAACCACTCTGGATAGTAGAATCCGTCTATCATATCCAGGGCCACCGATGTTTGGCAGTATTCGAGAAAGGGCTGCCTGCAGTAGTGAAGCCTTCTTGCTCGAGTATTCCACGTGTGTTTTAAACCTTAATCTGTTGTCGAGCATTACTCCTTAGTATTTAACTGCTTCCTTGGTTCTTGTAGTCAGAGTTCCGACTTTGACAATTTGCATATTCAACAGCTTTTCGACTTGTTATAAGAACAGCTTCAGTTTTGTGGTCTGCTAATTTTAAACCGGCGGATCCTAGCCAGTCTTTGGTTGTTCCGATTGCTTTGTTTGTCGTTGATTCTATTTCGTGGATGTGTTTAGCCACGGTGACCACGGCGATGTCGTCAGCAAACTCGATTATCTTATCTCCTTGTGGCAGTGCTAGTCGCAGGACTCAGTCGAATATGATATTCCATAAGAGAGAGCCTAATACCGATCCTTGTGGGACTCCTGCCGTCACGTTGTAGTACTTTACCCCCTCGTCGGTTTGGTACCTCAACTTCCTGTTGGTGAAGTAGCTTGTAACTATCCTCAATAGGTAGTATGGAGTATCCATTCTGGCTAGCGATCTTCTTATTCTTCTTCTTCTTCCTTTTATCAGCGAGGTTATGATCCGAAAACAAGGGATCACAACCCTCCCACTTCACCGCATTTCTACTGATCCGCCTGTGGGGTTCGCCTTCATTCCATTCTGGCTAGCGATCTTCTTATGAATGTCCAATTTGCCGAGTTAAAGGCGTTTTTGATGTCCAGAGTCACTACTGCACAGTATCCCCTTGTTCCCCCTCGCCATCTTTCTCCTTGGATCGCTCCAGTGGCTGTGTCAACTACCGCTTTTATGGCATCAACGGCAGAACGCGATTTCCTAAATCCGAACTGATGGTCTGACAGTGCTCCTTTCTCTTCTGCTAACACGAGCAGTCTGTTGTATATTATTCGTTCAAGTATCTTTCCCAGTGTCGAGTAAACATATTGGGCGATATGACGATGGTTCTCCAGGTGGCTTGTATCCTTTTGGTAGCAGTACTAGATGTTGAAGCTTACATGGCTCAGGAAAAAATCCTTCTGCTATACACTTTTGCATAATGGCTATAAAAATGTCCGGCCTCTTTTGGACAGTCACTTTCACTGCCTTATTGGGGATGGCATTTGGTCCAGGTGCTTGGTTGCTTCCTATCTTCCCACGGCACCGTGTATCCGATTCAAAGTGTACAGAACTTAAGGAGATCGTTCACACTTATTCGGCAACGGATACACGGTATCTAAAACTCGTTTGTATATTATTTTGCAACATAATCGGCAAGTCGTATTCAATGCCTGATGAATAGTGTAAAAGCTCTCATTTAGTTCTGTACAATTCGAAGTATCCGGCGCCGTGCATCCAGCATCCGGTGCCGGATAGAGCTGAAATTTGCCTATCCGGCAGAAAAAATGCTATTTATGTCGGGCATTTTGTGCCCGATAAGTATGAAAGCTCTCACTGAGTTCTGTACACTTTGAGCCTGATAAACGGCGCCGTGTATGTGTGAAACGGGTCATAGTGTTCGGATATCAGTTGTTTTCAGTTTATAACTCATTTCGCAGCCATTAGACTTAAAATGCGCAGCTTGGTCCTGGCTAAGATATAAGATAAGCTCTCGATCTTATTGATTTCACCTCTTTGAATCCACTGACTGGCTCTGTCTTCAGAATCTAACGCTGATTTCAGTACGTCAAGGCAGTCAAATGCACACTGAACTCAAGCATCATCATGATTTGACTCTGAATCCGCCGTAAAGCAGAAGCGGTTAGTGCTGGATATACTAAGCAGTGACAGATATCCTATAAATCTTACCAGTTTGCTTGTGCCATATGATGGACAGAAAGTAATGCATTACAGCAAACGAAGGTTAACTCTGGCGTTATACTGGTTAATATAAGTATCTATGCAGTAAAAGTATTCCAGTCGTGCACTTTCCTTCAATTGCCCGTTAAGTTTTCAAAATATATCCCATGACCATAAAATCATATGTCCCACTTGGTTTCGTTGTCCCCTTGCATTATATAACGTCATTGGGATTTGAATTTGATAAGAGACCACTTAGAAGCTCCCGCCATACAGCATTCGTAGTGCCCAAAGCTAATGTTCCCACCCGTGAAATGAGGCAGATAAGAAAATGAAAACTTGACCCAATAACCTTCTAGTACAGTAAAAGATTATTCCCCATCGAATAGGGAGAGTATTAAAGTGCTCAACGCGAAGTTTCACATGAGAAACACACCCCAGATGTGGCAGAAGATACACTTAACTCTCAGCGAGAACTATCTGGGGTGGAAACCAATTGTAATATTTGAAAATATCACGTATTTCTCAAATCTTATGCAATCCTATAGCTTTTCAAAAATAAAAATAAACTTCCGTCATAATTTCAGGTGCCTAAACCGGCTGTCACTCGTACATCCTTATTTATGATTTTTAATCACTCTGTCAGTCATTCCCCAATGAGATACATCTGACAACCTGGTTGTAGGTGCATTCGTTTACTTAAGTGGTACGATATAAGCGAACACACATTAACATGAAAATTAACACTTAAATTATGGATGCATTGACTTGTTTTCTGCATCTAATATTAGACCCCGGAGTCATGTGCTATTTATGGATAACTACTAAACATGCCAACAATTCAACGTGAAACAACATTTTTCAAATAAATTAATACGTCTCGCAGACAAAAGACTGTATCGCCATCAAAGACATTCCAATTCCACTTATAAATAATATTTTTATCTCGATGCACGATGGAAATTTTAATTCGAAAAACCCCTTCAGAGAATTTCATTCATTTCATGTGTAACCCCTCCACTATGCGTGGCACATGCATATGCAGTGTACACTTGAGAGAGTACGCCAAGTACGGGACTGGGAAGCATTATTCATTGCCTTGTCTAAAAATTTTCACGAAAATGTGTTTTAAAATTAAATTAGTAGACAAAACAGAGAAAGAGTTCCAAAAACAGAGACAGAGCTGATTATGAGGGCGCTTCACAGAGCTTGTTAGTTCACATACGGTTGATGTTAATGCTGATGGCAGGCAGGCTGGGTGCCAGGCACTCAGGCAGCAGAAGCAGGCGTATTCGTTGATTTTTGCTATCCATTGACGCTTTTAATTAAACCCACATGCGCATATAGATTCAATTGAAGTGGGCAAGCGGAGGGTATGCTATCTAAATGAATTTGCACAGACAACACAAGTTAGAAGCGACTTAATGGACAGACAGCTGTGCGCGTAGGAAAGACCACAAACACTTTCACTCGCCCCTGGCTGTGTCTTAAGTAACCTTTTGCACACGTTGCGCGGCCAATAAACCACAACAAATAGATGCAGATACTCGAAATGCACTTTTGTCTGGCCAGAGATACTTTTTGTATCTATAAGTGTCTGTAGGCCGATTCGCATGGTATTTCATGATTTACGAGATACATACTCGATTAAAAAATAAATTGTTGTAATCGAAATTATTATATTTTTTCCAGTTTGACATTAATGGACACTTGGGTTACTGGAAACCTGACTTACGCACCCTCCCCATGGCTTGGGACGGCAATTTATTAGCATGAACCAACGGTCAGTATCGATCACATGCAGTTCATACACGAAGTTTATTGGGTAAAAGATACGTGGCCAGCAAACTACCTTTCAGATATCAGTGGCGATAAGTATCCACACACACACACATGGACAAGTTTCTTTTTTTTTCGGGAGGTAATATGAGAGTTTTGTTTATTATGGGTGCATCTACCTGCCGATTTCCCCCCCAGATATCGGAGATAATACTCCTGGGAGACCTGTGTGAATGAGGACTGGATTTCACAATTCGATTAAATGAAGTGTATGCATCGATGCATGGATGCGCTGGAAGCTGAAGCTTCTGGGTACAGCAATTAAAAATTTAAGAATTATTCAAAGGGAAATTGACTTTTATGGTTGTGGTCGTCGCCAGGGCAGACTGGTATGGTGGAGCGCTTGGCCCTCTCTCTGCTTCAATATATAAGTTATATTGATGCCATCAATGGCTGGTTGGAAGACAAGACCATCTAAATTAGACTCAATTACAATTTAAAGGGTTTTTATGGTGGGACTCTGTTCGTTAGAAATTGGGATTTTAACAATTTTATTGATGGCGACGTAGATGGAGATAAAAGTACTTTAATTGTTGAATTACAGAACTCCGGTAGGTTGTTGAGCGTTTATTGTTTCGTGTTTGGTTAACGAGTGAGATAAGTAATTGTGAGCAATGTTTTCGAAAATGGTTTGTCGATGCAAGGAAATAATAAAATTGTTCGAAAGGAAGATCAGCTAACAAGGGTGATGTTAGGTGTACTCGTGTGTCCTTCTTGAAGGCCGCGAATTTATATAAAACTTTTTATTTTTTTTATTCGAATTCTTTTGAAGATGCACCAGAATGGGGAAGTCAAAACCTGCGTTCGGAATGCTATCCAAAGACTGGAGAAGTCTGAAGAATTTTTCAGTATAAGAACTGGAAAATTTGTTTTGTGCGAGTTTGCAAAGATTCTCAAATCATCCACTGGTCTCACCGGATTCGCCATCTCACAGAATCCTCACCATACCCTTCCGGTGCTATATGGAAAGATTCAGCGAGCTCTTACCAAGATGCCATCGGATGCTGCCTACCGCAAATAACGGGTGGGCCATCTAGTGATTTCTTTTTAAATCATAGGTTATTTTGACACTGACAGCTGTTTCCCGCTCGAAATCTTGACAGAAAGTCAGTAACATACCTCCGCGGAACGAAATGAGTCGCTCTACGCTTGAACAACATTGGGAAATATTGAAAACTTATTCCCAAAGTGAGTGCTGTGTAGCCCAAACAGTGCGTTTTTTGAAAAGAAGTTTTGGCCGAAATGAAGCACCCACCGCGCCTGCTGTACGCAAGTTTGTGCAAAAAGTTCGTGAGACTGGTATGCTAGTGGACAACACTCATGGTCCCCGTCGTCGTACGGTGCGCACAGACGAGAATGTGGCTGCTGTAGCCGAGAGTGTGAGACTCAATTCACGAATATCAACTCGTCATCGATCTCAACAGTTCAACATTTCACGCACTAGCCTGATGAGAATTCTGCACAAAGATCTGGGATTATTCGCTTACAAGGTCCAATTGATTCAGCAATTGATTCAGCGCACGACCATCCGCTTCGTTATCGCTTCGCAGTTTGGGCCTTAGAGCAGCTTGAATTGGACAACGATTTTGGGCGAAAAATCATCTTTTCTGACGAGGCACATTTTCATCTCGGCGGCTACGTTAACAAACAAAATTGCCGCATCTGGGGATCGGAAAACCCGCACGTTATTGTCGAGAAGCAAATGCATCCACAGAGAGTGACAGTTTGGTGCGAATTGTGGAGTGGTGGCATCATTGGACCATTTTTCTTCGAAAATGAGGCTGGGAACAACGTTTCGGTCAACGGTGGGCGTTACAGAGCCATGTTAACGACTTTTTTTTTTACTGAAATTGAAGACATGGATTTGGACGACCTCTGGTTCATGCAGGATGGCGCGCCATGCCACACAGCCCATGCCACAATCGGTCTTTTGCGCACCAAATTCCCAAATCGTGTTATCAGCCGTCTTGGCGATGTCAATTGGGCGCTTCGGAACTGCGATTTGACCCCTTTAGACTTTTTTTTGTGGGGAACCGTGAAGGACCGATGTTATGCCAACAATCCGGAAACGATTCAAGCACTTAAGGCCAATATCATCCAAGCAATCCGTGAGCTACAGCCCGAAACCATCAACAAGGTCTTGGAAAATTGGAGTGATAGAATGCGCTACTGCGAGGCCAGCCGAAGCAGCCACTTGAACGACGTTGTGTTCCATAATTAATGGGAATGTTTGCTCTTACTAATAAAGCCATAATGCATGGAAAACATTTAATTTTGTTCATTTTATTGCATTTTTAAAAAGAAATTTGTAGTTGGCCCACCCGTACATCGAAAAGATCGTCTCCGAACGTGGCAGCCTAGTTAGCAAGACTAAAGACATTGCAGCTCTGGAGAAGGCTATCGGTTGTGGACAGGTTGTAGAGTTGATTGTCCAACCTGAAAAGGAGCTGATACTCGCCTGTAAGATGCTCGACTGGAGCCCTGGGAATCGCTTTTGAAACCAGCAGCAACAAAACAATGGGATTGGCAACCAGCACCGTAATCCAGTAATCCAATCCAGTAATCTAATTTTATTTCTTCTCCCCTAGCTCCATTGAAACTGAATAAACTAAACTAAGCTGGGGCTGTTCCACTCCAATGTAGAACCACTACTGATTTATGGGTGCAGCACTTGGAAGGTGGATACCACTATCCCATGCAAGCTGCAATTCTTCATGAGCAGACGTCTAAGAATCATCTTGAAGATCTTTTGTCTCAATTGTGTTTCTAACGAACAACTCTATTAGAGAACAGGCTAAGTCCCTATAGGCACTACTATACGGAGGTGAAAATGACAGTGGTCACTACGGCGCGACGACAACTCCATTGCAGAACACACCATGCAGTGGAATCCGCTCATACAGGCAGGCAGAACAGCGGGGCATCCCTAGGCAAATGTGGCGCATAACAGTTGAGAAGGAATCGAGGTCTTTGGTAATGAGCTGAAGGGAGCTCAAACAGGTTACATAACTCCGAATAAAATGGCGCACCAGCCCTGTTGACACTCTATGCCCGCCGAGTGGTAAAAAGAATTAAATAAGTAAGTATAAGAGCACGGACTTCAGCCAAAAGTCTGAGTACATCTCAATCAGTGGCTCTATGCTCCAGTTTTAGATTGTAGGTTGAGGTGGGATCAGCTCGCCTTATAACTATGGCCACAATTGGACCTATTCTGATCTGATGCTCCAGTCACGAATGTCGGTGTCCCTTCGCCCAAAGTTAGCTAATTTGCTTCTTCAATATTGTTCCTAACCTGCCTGTGTATCATAAGATCCATCAGCCGGTTGATATTATTTCTGGTTCCTAAAGCCCAGTGTTTCTTGCATTCTTGAAACTTGTTCTGATTTTACGTTTGGTCGGGAACTTCCCTATTTTATTCGCTTAATTTTGATACATTTTACTCAGCCTATGACTGAACTAATAACAAAATTGTCTTTTCTTCTCTTTCCAGGTACTTAACATTTTTGAAGTGACTTTGAAAAGGTTTGCAATTGAGGACAATGAATGGTAAGACTTCTTAGAGACTCTAATCATTACTTATCCTCTTAACAGAGCACAGATGCGTTTTATAAAGAAAAACAAAAAAAAAAACAAATCCGCTGGCCCAGATTGTATCACTGAATATGAACCCTGGCGAAACCTCTGTGTTAGCTTTTCTGTCAGCGCACCTTAGGTAAAAAAGGCCTGTGTGCTCTTCTATGCCTGCAGCAAGACCTTTGGTAAGAAGTGGGGTCTTCGCCCGAAGATGGTCTTATGGATGTACGCTGCCGTGGTGCATCTTATTCTTTCCTATGGATCGCTAGTCTGGTGGCCTGCGTTAAGGAAAGCTTATAACATCAAACTTATCAACAAGGTACAAAGAACTGTGGCTATAGGCACAACGGGTGCCATGGACATGTCGAACCGAAGGCTTGAACGTTATTCTCCACCTTTTACCACTCGATCTTCACATTATGCATCTATCATCACGAAGTGCGGTCAGGCTAAGGGAAACAGGATGCTGGTGCACTAATCCGTATGGTCAACAGTATCCTGAATCTGCTACCGCAGGATCTGGTAGCAAATCTGACCTACTATATAACTCCTACAGTGAACTTTAGAAATAACTTCACGGTCAGATTCCCTACCAGGGCGGAATGGAAAACTGGCGTACTGACAAATGAGTTCAAAACAACAATCTTCACCGACGGTTCAAAAATGGACTGCGGGGTAGGGGCGGGGATATTTTCTGATTCCCTCAATATTTCCAGTTCTTACCGGCTTCCTGATTCGTGCAGTGTCTTCCAGGCGGAAGTTTTTGTTGTACGTGAGGCCTGCCGCCTACTTAAGCAAACCTCTACACCCATAAATACCATTGTCATCCTCATTGACAGCCAGGCGGCTATCAAGGCTATAGTATCTGACTCAACATCCTTAAGGCTAGTAAAACAGTGAAAAAGAGAACTCGCCTTGCTTGGTCATCGGTTAAGGATCTGTCTCCTTTGGGTTCCGGGTCATAGCAACATTGAGGGGAATGGGCGAGCAGATAAACTCGCGAGGCAAGGATCTGCCCTTGATGCTTCCCTAGCAAAGTCGGTGAACGTCCCGTTGGGGGTCCTTAAGGGAGGCATCTTCGCGCACTATCTGCTAAAGGCTGATAGCAGATGGCAGGGCGTGCGGAACTGTGTCATCTCCAGGCAGATGTGGCCTAAATACTCCCTGAAAAGAACGCAAGATCTAATAAACCGAAACCGTGCAGATATCGCAAGAGTTCAGGCAGTTAGTACTGGCCACTGGCCCATCGGGTTTCATGCGGTCAGAATAGGCATTAAATTTAATGCACACAGTCGCAGCTGCAATTCTGCTGATGAGTTAGAAATAATCTTACACTTCCTCTGCAAGTGTCCGGCTTTAGGCAACGCCAGACAGCGCACCTTAGGTAAACCCTTTTACGACAACCTAATAGAGCTAGCGGAGATTAGCATTGGGGATATTATCAGTTTCCTCAATGTAACGGGGTGGATTTGAATAATCCTCACTCCTTTTTCTTTTTCCTTTTTCCCTGGTAAATCGTCAGCTTATGAAATATCTTGATTCACGAAAACTCCTCAACGACCGGTAGTATGGTTTTCGTAGCAACATGTACAGTGGTGATTTGATGCCATATCTCACCGAGAAGTGGAACTAATCTCTACATCACTTTGGCGAAACTAAGATGGTTGTGCTCGATGTTTCTAAGGCATTTGACAGAGTTTGGCATCAGGCACTTTTGTCGAATATACATGCATATGGCATCGATGAGTCTCTTCTTCAATGGATTTGAAATTACCTTTCGGGTCGTTTAACACAAGTTGTCTCGGACAGCTTCCAGTCTGCAATTCACCATATACGGGTGACCATATAAGAACGATATGAACAAAATTGAAATAAAACAACTCGGTCCAATATATGCGGCGTTATTCTGGCAGTAGTGTCTCGAATGTTGGCCTCGAACTCATCCAAAGTGGTTGGCTTGTTAGCGTAGACTAAGGACTTGACGTGGCCCCAGAGAAAATAATCGAGTGGTGTCAAGTGGCGTGATTGCGGCGGCCAATTTATGAACGCTCGCCGTGAGATGACCCAGTCGCCGTATTTCTCCTTCACAACTTTGAGCGTTTCGTCGCTTGTATGGCATGGAGCGCCGTCTTGTTGCAACCACAGCTCGGATATATCGATGTTTTCGAGCTCTGGCCACAGAAAGTCGATTAACGTCGCTCTATACCTTTGACCATTGACGGTAAAGGTGTCTCCTTCCTCATTTCGAAAGAAATAAGGTCCGATGATGCCGCCATGCCATAAACTGCACTAAACAGTCAATATTTGTGCACGCATTGATGCTTGGTCGAAAACTTGTGGATTGTATTCGCTTCAATAATCGCAATTTTGCCTGTTGACATAGCCGCTGAGCCAAAAATGGGCCTCGTCCGAGAAGATAATTGTGTGGCCAAAATCCGGATCTCCGCCCAATTAGCGAACTCACTGCGTAGTCTATGGTCATTCGACTTCAATTCTTGCATTAGTACAATCTTATATGGATGCAGGCCCAAATCCAACCGCAAAATAAGCCGGGTTGACTCTCATTCATAAGCGGTGCGAAATATATTTTACCCCGTCTGATCTGGCCCCAATCTGTAAGACATTTTTCCACCCAAAGCTGGAATATAATGCCCACGTCTGATCCGGTGGACCCAAGACCGTTCTGCACGTTCTAGTTAGGGTACAGAATCGCGCGTTAAGAGTTATACGTGATAGACACATTGTCAACGCCGTTGTCTCACTTGAACATCGTAGAAATATTTCGTGGAATATATTGTAATTTTACTTCAAAATCAAGTGGTTCTCGATAACATATGTATGTTAACATTTAGCTTAGGTTAGGTATATGGGCTGGCGGGGAGAGACGCTCTCTGCCACACTCATGTCAGCGTTGACCCATTGTGATACCCATAGGGGATTCCCTTACCCATTGAAACTAAAATCTATTCAAACTCAATCACTCAATCGAAACGCCGGAGAGCTCCTCGAGATCCTGGAAGAAATATTTACCAAGGAACTTTTTCTTGGAGTGTTGAAGACTCGGACAGTGGCACAGAAAGTGGGTACTGTCTTCAAAAACTTCCTCGTCACCACAGCCACTACAGAGTTCCTCCTCCGTCAGGTGTAGTTTCTTCAAGTGGTACCGCAGAGTGTTGTGCCCCGTGATGATGCCCACGAGGGTGTAAAGGGATTTCCTATTTTTCCGAGTAATTCTCTCGGCCCACAGCTTCCTGGTGTTGGTACAAATTTCCATGGAGGTCCATCTTGTGTTCGCCTCTTTAATGGCTTTATTCCCTAGCAGGGCTGCTGCAACTCGTCGTCTTTCTAATTGCATGCGATACCCTCGTGTCCAGGGACCCAACAGAACGATACTTTGTGCTGTGTTTCAAGAACCCTGAGCTCTTCTCGACAACAGTTCAGAAGCTTTGTCACAGTAATCGCTTTTATAGCGGCCTGGCTGTCGATACAGATGGTGATACTTGCTGGCGGTATTGCCCTTACCACAGACTCACTGGCGGCTGTTGCCACTGCTAAGACTTCTGCTTGGAAGACGCTTCTGTGGTTTGCAAGTCGTATGGATTTCGATATACCTAGGGGGTCTGAGAAGATGCCTGATCCTACACCAGTGCTCATTTTTGAACCATCTGTGTAGATGGCTATAGATTCGGCATTAGGTATATGACCGGTTTTCCATTCTTCCCTGCTGGGGTAGGCGGTAGAAAAGGGCCTTACAAAGTCTAAATATGACGTCTTGGAGTCCGTTATAGGCACGATGCCAAAGTAATCAAGTAGGATCATCGAGTGACATATTCTATTTAGTTTCCAGTTTGCTAACTTCTCATGGCATTAATGGCTGCTGATGTGCGTATAAAGATGTCTAGCGGTAGCAGGTTGAGAATAGCCTTGAGTTCTACGGTTGGGGTTGTCCTCATTGCACTGGTAGTGCCAATGCACGCTAGTCTTTGGACTTTGCTGATTGCCTTTTAATTGGTGGCTTTGTTGACAGCTGGCCACTATACTAGATTGCCGTAAGTCAGTATGGGTCTAACCATAGCCGCATACATCCATAGTATGATTTTGGGGGAAGGTCCCAAGGTTATACCAAAAATTCTACTACATGAGTAAAAGGGTATTGTTGCTTTCTTAATTCTTTCCTCTATATTTAATTTCCATCTTAACGTTTAGAAGGCGCAATTAGTCCGTAAAGGGCCTAGTTTCTCGCATCTTTTTGAGTTGTGTGCGTTCTATTTTCTGCACGAATGGAAGGGCTCTACAGTTTGATGCCGCATCCGAAGGCCAATTTATTTGTTTGAGAAGGCAACTTCCGAATGTTTGTCAGACGTTCACGAGCGGTGGAACATTGAAACAATTTTCTGATGTCTTCTGTGATTCGGATATTGAAGCTCACGAGCCACTAAGCCATGGGGTGACCACATCTTGCTTTTCCTGTGTTGTTCGAATTCACTATTGAAATCTTCCTCGAAGAGGTCGGTAGCAAGTTTGTTGTTCTAATTGGCTAATTGAATTTGAATCAAAAATCTCTATTTATCATGAAGAATGGTTTATGACATTATCCCCCTGATTGTCGTTGGCGTTTGTCGTTTTTCAACGATTTTCGTTTTATTCTTCATATGTAGCACGAATCCATTTTGATAACCTTCTCACTGGGAAAGAGTTGTAATATTATTCTACACGACAAACAAATTAAAACGACAATCGTCGAAAAGCGACAACGACAATCAGGGTGTATGTTTTGAGCACCACTTCAGGTATATGAGTTCCTCGGCTGTTTTTGACGAAACGCATCCTATCGGCCCAAATTCGGGCCACCCTTCCGAGCATTTGGGACTATCTCACCAATAACGTGCTGAATACTGGCTTCCCAGGCCTGAATAATCTGCGGTTTATCAGCATACACCAAAGACTTTACATAGCCCCACAAGAAGTAATCGAGTGGCGTCAAATCGAACAACTAAACACGATTTTTCGATAAAAAAAAAAGAAGATGCTCAAGAGTTCAATCCTCGAACTTCCGACGCAATCCATGATCTCGTGGCTTTAGTTCCTGCAACAACTGGATCTTATACGGATGTAGGCCGAGATCTTTCGCAAAATTGTTCACATAGTGGACGGACAAAGGCCAAACTGTTGCGATCGACGTCGGAATTTCCGCCACACTTTCACTCACAGCGGCTACAGTTTCTTCTTACGTTAACGCGTTGTTGGATTCGCGTCACGTAGAGTTCGTATGGTACAAAATTTATCCACAATACGACGAATAGCGAGCTCTGTTAGCTCATCATGTAATCTTCTATACGTTACGCGAAGCGAAGACCGGTTTTCAAAATAAGTTTGAATAATACGGAAGTGTTCTTCTGGTGTAAGTCTATACATGATGATCTTATAAAAATGTGAAAGAACTGTCAACAATGACAATACGGTTTGAAAGCCATCCCTATTGGAAGATATATCAGTCTTAAAAAACACCCTTTACGAGTACATATGTATGCTTACTGATTCGCTCGAAAAACGTAATTTCTTACAGATACAAAGCCATAAACAAGTGAATTTATTAACACAGACTGTCTCTAAATACACCGATCGTCATCAACCCCGATTATCATACGCAACGACCCAAACTAACTGATTTATTAAACCTGACACTAACAGTCATCTATTAATTTAAAACATTTCAAAAAGTCGTTTGTATTTCAAAGATAACCAAAAGACCTATTAATAATCAATTAACTTCCATTCAACTACCTGTCTCCCTAGTCACTACTGTTCAATATTCAGTAGCCGAGCCGATATCAATCTCTTAATTGGCAGATAAAAATCAATAAAACTCCAAACAAAATCGATCATAAAATGAAATTTTCAAAAATTCGAATTCTCTTAATTACCCTCATCTAGATTTGGTTTGTTATATTTATTTTTTGTTTGTAAACATATCCCATTGAGAAAACTATATCATTTAGAATTTTATTTTCTTTCAAACTACGGATACCTAATCCACATAAATTAATCAACCGTACTCCCAAAGAATTTTAATTAATTTGTATTTGAGAACAGCTGTATTTTTTCTAATTAAGAATTTCACGCATTTTTATGTAAAAAAAGAAAATATAATAATGTCAAGACTTGTTACCTTAATTTTGTATTCAAAATGCAATCGAAAGAACTACTTGAAAATACTACACATGAGTTTCGAGTTCTAACAGCAGATACTTTCTACACACACACGGGTAGTTCGAGAAGCAGCGCATTTTATTGCCCTTTGTGTCCGTTGTGAGAGTATTATTTCTTGGAAGCCATTCCAGCTCGCTATCAATCACTAACGATCTGAAGAAGTGAAGTCTGAAGAGTTGTTTTGTACCTTTTTTCACCTGTAGATTCAAGTAGAAGTTGTTGAAGATACACACATGCGCTATGGTGCCTCTCACCGCCGCTGCCATGCTGATCATTTTCTGTTTATTATGCTTAATTTCGTCATCTTTATTCGATTAATTCGTAATTAGTGTGATATTTATGTCCTATAATCCATTAAGTAAATATTTATCTTCCCAGAGATACAAAAATAAAAACAAACTTTTCTTTTTTAATTTTCAAACATTTTGAATTTTTCTTTTATTTTTTTGAAGAGTTTCTTTTTTTCTTTTCGTTATTTTTAGTAGTAACAACTATTAAATACTATAGTAAAAATTATTTACAAAACTTATCGGCTTACAGTAGTCAGTCAAACATACATAAATTAATAATAGTAAGTATAGGTAGGTAGGTAGTCATTTTGTGAATATGGCAAGGCAAAGTGCCTCTCTAATCGTAAAAGATAAAGTATCTTCTCGCGTTTTTTTTTAAGTACAATTATTTATTTACATGTGGAGTCAATAATTATTTACAAAAGATACACCTAATGACTAAAATTAGATACAAAAACTTACACAGATACTCTCTACACAACATATTATCACATTTGTTGATTATTTTTTTATTTTTTTTTTAAATATTTTCTCTCTCTCGTCTTTATTATTTGAATATTCATAATTTCTAATTAAAATATAGTATAGATAGTAGGTTTGTTTTAAAATTAATAATCTAAACCGCTAGATAATGAAGTTTACAAACTGTTATTGGTTGTCCGTGCGTCCGTTTGTCGATGTTGGGCTGGATGAAGTGGAATGTTTATTAAGTATGCTAATTCTGGTTGTTCTATGACTATTCGCCTGTGTGTTCGCTCTGTGATGATCATGGTGAGTGGGGAAGGAGAGAGCAGCAAAAGGATGATGATGATCAGTCTTTGTTTGCTTGCGTTGCGTTGTGTCTTTGTTTGTTTTGTATTCCTCGATGTGGTGGCAGGAAATCGACTCCTTGCTGCTCACTGAATTCCTCGATGCTTATTTGCATATCGATGTTGAGTTGTTTTTGCCGGTTTTTTATAGATTTCTTTTTCTAGTCGTGTAGCACGAGATGTTGAAAAGCGAACGTGCTTGGAATCGACAAACTTACGTTCCACAGTGATCGTTTGCACTTGGCGTTAGGCATTAGTAGTCAGTTTTTCACTAAGTTTCACACGGAGATATTGGATTTTATGATAAACAAGTGCTGATCGGATTTGAGTTCACAGAATTTCGCGAGAGTCATTTTGAGGAACTTACATTCCACACTGATCAAGAGGCACAGAGTTATTTTTACGTATCTTTACACTTATTTAAGGACAGGCTTTCTTATCACTTGAGGTACGATGCCACCTCCTTTACACTATTTTTGAATTGAATTATCCTTTAGGCGCCTCAAATGTGCACAGCAACAGTCCTTGGTGATGCATTCCTTTGGCACTGTCCAACGGGCATAGCTGCTCCCGGCACACCGCCTGGCGGCCCGCCAGTACTCCCCACATGCGGCATATGAGGTGATCTTTGTTGTTGCTCCTGCTGCTGCACCATCAACATCTGCTGCTGATTTGAATTATTCCGATTGTGATTTTGCCTCGTCGTTCCACCCATCAAATTATGATGCATATTATTGCCTCTGAAACTGGAATGCTGCAAATGATGTGGTTGCGGTTGGAAATGATGCAAATGATGATGCGGGTTATGATGGTGTGGCGCCATCGGGATGTGCACTCCTGGACAGTGTCCACCATGTGGGCGACGTTGATTATTCGGTACATCGGGCAGTGCAAACCTCAGTTTTTCCCAGAATAATTTATCACCCCACTGTAGATAGGTATTCGTCTTGAGATACAATCGAATATCTGGATCAAGATCTTTTTGTGGCACCTCTCCCAGCACGATCACGATCAATCGCCGTCGACGATCACGCAGCACTTGATGATGAGCAGATTTGAACTCGAATCGACACCATTCGGATTTTATGAAGTTCTCGGATAGTACCATGATCGTGCGACGTGAAGAATCGATCGCCTGCACGATTGTATCGGCGATGTAGGCGCCCACCGGGAAATCTCGATGATGTAGGCAGAGTTTGTAGCGTGTGTCTCCGTTTTCTAGCTCGGGAGCAAGTTCTTCAGCGACGAATGCCTCATCTTTAGAGGAATAGGAGATGAATGCATCGAAGAGTTTCTCTCGTTCACCTTTGTCGATATCTTTGTTGGCATTGTAGAAGAGACGAATGCCGAAGCGTGAATGACACCAGACACGCATCTCTTGGCGAAAGATGAAAACGACCAAAGTGCAGATGATCACGAAGAGGAAACCGGTGAGAATGGCCACAAGGATTGGGATGTAATCCTGGAACGGTGGTTGGTTGAGGATCATTTTAGTGGATGTGAGGTTCCCACTGGAGGCCATACTTTCAGCATCTGTAGAGTTGGCGATCGTGTTTGATCGATTGTTGATTCCACAGGCAATGAAGCGGGCTCCACTTGTTGAGTCACTAGTGTTGGCATAGATTGAGTACATTTCTCCGTTGACCGTGGTGGTTGTGTTCGATCCTATGGCGACTTTGCCAATCACCGTGCATTTGATCTTGTTGCGATCTTGCACGGAGTCATGACGATTAATGTAGTCTCTGAATTTGTCGATGAATTCGCATTCACAGGTCCAGGGATTACCGGCCAGGCGAAGTTCGTTGAGATATGGCGGCAAGAAGTTCCAAATTCCGAATTCCACGATCAGATTATGATCGAGGCGGAGGATCTTCAAGTGGTAGAGGTGGGTAAACGTCAGCGAATCGATCGTGGCAATGCTGTTGTGCTGCAGATAGAGTTCTTGGAGGTTGTCAAGTCCTTGGAACTCATTTCCATTGAGCTGCCGGAGGTTGTTGTGATTCAATTGCAGAACTTCGAGTTCCAATAGGCCATAGAACGTGCGATTTTGAACCATTTCGATGCGAGAGTGATTAAGATGAAGTACCCTCAAACGCTTCCTTCCGATAAAAGAATGACTTCCCAGTTCCTTGAAGCTATTCCCATCCAGATACAGTTGTGTAGCATCCATAGGTATGTGTTGTGGTAGTTCAAGATCGTAGCTTCCTCGGGAGCAGTCGACAACATTCGATGTCCAACTTTGATCGTGGTAACACGAGCAGCGATCAGGGCATTGCATCTTACAATCGCAGGCGTAGTAGTCACAGCAGTGACAGAGTGCAAAGCAATGAGCTTCATATTTGCAGAGAAACTCATTGGACTTTGCCTCAATCAGTGGAACATGTGACTTTCCTCTAACGTATGACAATTTGCAGTAGATTTGGTCCAAGTCCATGAGTTTCGGCTGAGTTCTCGCTTCGGTGTTGATCTTCTGCAGCCAATCCAAGTTGCAATCACATTGGAAAGGGTTGGAACCGATGAAAAACTCTGGGATTTCCTTATCCTCTGGAATGGGAGACAGTCTCAAGGCGTTGGGTTCCAGAGTCGTCAGCTTGTTTCGAACCAAATCGACTTTGGTTAGGTTTGGCTTTTTGAAGAATGTATACGGTTGGATTTTCTCGATCTGGTTGTCGTTTAAATGGAGGACTTCCACGCTGTTTGGGATCGAGCTGGCGGTGATTTCAGTAAGCCGGTTGGCACTGGCGTCAAAAGTACTCAACATGAGTTCTGTTTCGATCTCAAAGTAGTTCCCTAGTTGTGTGATTCTGTTGGCTCTCACATCCAACCATTGAAGACCAGTCGGAATGTGAGCGTAGTCGAATTTCTCGAGATGATTGTCGGAGATGTTCAACCAAACTAGGTTCTGTAGTTCAGTAAAAAGGCCGGTGATGCTTTTCAAGTGGTTTCCATCGAGACGGATCGCCTGAATTTGAATATTTCGATGAAAGGCGCCCGGTTCGATGCCCTTGATCTTGTTTCCTGACAAGTTAACGATCTGTAGAGCTGCCATGCGATCGAAAATACCACGGCGGATGTAGTCGATTGAATTTTCAGTCAAACGCAATCCGTATAGACTCTCCATTACGCTGATGCTGGTGTTCTCAATGGTTGTGATGAGATTTTCGCCGATATCCAAAGTTTTCAAAAATGGTACTTGTCCTAGTGCTTCAGGAACCGCCAGTAGTTTGTTGCCATTCAAATGGAGATCCTGTACGCTAGTGCAGTTCTTGAAAGCCATTGGATCAACTTTAGAAATGCGATTGTAGTCCATAGACAGCACGAGGATGTTGTTGAGACCACGCAGAGTATTTGCACCGATCATGGTAATCCGGTTGTTTGACAAGATCAGTGTGTGCAGATTGGCAAGATCGGCGAAGGTGTTGTCTGGGATGTGATCGATGTAGTTCTCTTCCAGTTTGAGAACCTGCAAACTGCCGAGACTGCGAAAGATACTTTGCTCCAGTTTGCTGATCTTGTTGGACGACAGATCGAGTAAGATCAGTCGCTTGAGACCGACAAATGTCACGGCGTTAATCCACTGCGAGTTGAGTTCGTTAGCTGATAAATCGAGGACTAACAGATCTGCTAATTCGGAGAATAATCCAGGAGCGAGGACATTTATACTATTGTTACGCAGATAGATCTCCTTCACGTACTTTGCTTCGGAGAACAGCTCTGGAGGTAGCGATGTCAGACGATTTTCGGAGAGATCAATGACAGATAGTGAGACGAGCCCTTCAAAGGCGCGATCGGCAATAAAATTCATGCCATTGCGGCCAAGTTTCAGCTTTTTAACTCTTCCAAGAGCGGAAAAAATCGCAGATGGCAAGTTAGCGATCTTGTTGTTTGACAAATCAAGAGCACTGATCGCCGATCCACAGATACGGGATTTCCTAGTGCTAAGCGATGCGCTAAAATGGAAATTTCCCAAATCTTGGATCTCATTGTGAGACATATTCAGGTGGGTCAAAGTTTTCAATGGACAGATAACTCCATCGGGCACAAGCCATATGTTGTTTAAGCTCAAGTCCAAACGATCGAGCTGACGGAAATCGGCGAATGCATTTGGCGCAATTTCCAGACTCATCGTCGACCAGTCGGCATTGTGAGTGCGAATTGTCAGATTTCGGAGTTCTTGAAGTCCCCGAAAGGATCCTTCGGTGATATTTCCCAATTTACAGTATTCGATGGTTAACGCGCGCAATTCTATCAACGAACGAAAACTATCCGCACTAAGACTGCTCTGGAAGAACAGTGCATCGTTGCATTCCAAACGTAAACGAATCGTATTCTGCGGTTGTATTACACTAAAGTTTGTATTCTCCAGTTCGCTGTTGATCGTGCGAAGCTGGCACACGAGCACAATATCCGATTCGGTGGTACCAGACCAGCGGCATTCGTCGGGCGCCTGATAAAGGACGGTTTTTGATAACGCGGCCCCCAGGATGGGGATTATGAAGTTGATCAATACCGAAAGGATCGTTTTCGACATGATCGACGTTTGAGTACACATTTTTCGTTTAAACTAATTTCTATTCTTTTTTTTTTTTCTTCTTCAACACAATATGTTTTGAAATTTTCTTAAACCAATTTTTTTTTTATTTCGTATTCACAACATTTTTATGCATTTTTGCAGGCACTATGGGTGGGGTTTGGCAAAACGTATCCGTATCCGACACGTAGATACTTTCGCGTATCTTTTTGTAAAAAAAAAAAAAAGAAGTCGATCTCGCAATTTTGAATTTCCTTAACCGATAGAGTATGGGGTTTCGTTTTGAAAAATTCTCAAAATGGATTGGAAATTTCAAAAACGTTTACGACGTCACGAGGGGTACACGTCCGATCGACTCGAATTCTTCTCATAAACTGATCGGAGAGCTGATGATTCTCTGGATATGTTTCTTGTATCTCATAGATACTTTTTTTTCCATTTGGTCTGTTTGAGTTGGAATATTGTGCTTGTGCACACAAAACAACCACCGGTTAGGCAAGTTTTTTTTTGTCGGTTACTTGTCTCGTTTGCTCTTGCGTGAGCAGCCGATATGGCAGACGAAGATGATGGTTACTTAACACAAATACATTGACGCATTGGTTAGAAGAATGAAGACGGGTGAGTGGAATTTGAATTGAAAGAATGGACAAAGATGTGGATAGATACTTTTCTTTTTTGCTTGATTTTCCTTGTCTACCTGGGTTTATTGTTCTCTTCCACAATGGCTTCCCTGGGGTTTTCTGGCGTTTCGTATTTCGTTCGTTTAGGTGCGCGATTTGTGTGCGCAAATGAGTGGATATGGGCACTTTCAGTGAGCAAATCGAAACAAAGAGAACAGGTTAAGTTTCTCTAAAGAAAGAGAGCCGTGGAGTGAGAAACGCGCAATACATGTTTGGAAAAGTGACAATAAGTAGTGAGAAATTCCATTCAGCGTTTGACTCACGGTTGGTGTGGCCACTTTGTTGAAGGCGATTGAGTTACAGATTTCGTTAAAAATGCACGCGGACAAGAAGTAGAAATTTGCGATTTTAGAGGTGTGAACTACGTTCTAGGTTTGCTTTTCTACATACATGCATACATTTTCAATGATCTGCTAATCCTTCATGAGCTCCGTGGGGATAGGATGCTCAGGTGGACCTTTCATCCTTCTCGATCATCCGTCATTGACTGCAACTAATTAGGAGCAATCCTGAGACAGCTCCACGAGAGGTGTCGGACTTGATCCAACCATCTTTTTTTTTTAGGCCTATCGAGGGGTCGCTTACCTGATGGCATGGCAATCATGACACGTTTTGGAAGCCAGTTGGTTTTTATAATATATTCAAATTTTCTACTCTCTGTGTGTGGCGCCGGTATATTCATCGTCATCGATTGCCCACATTCAACTCAGATGATGACAGTCAAAATGTCCGTCGAATTGATCAAATCGAAGTCTGGATAGCAATATCCAAGCCTATCCAATGGCTACTGGGCTTGACGGCTTACCAGCCGAACTTTTGAAGCCAACTGGTGATGAATTGGTAGAGAGCAAACACCGATACTTTGGCAGATCCTGGAGAAAACCCAAGAAGTCCAAATCGATACTCATCATCTTTTTATCGATTTCATGGCTGCCTATGACAGTATCTATAGAGAGAAACTATTTAGAGCCATGTCTTGTTTTGACATCCCTATCAAACTTGCCCGCCTGTGCAGGATGACATCAAGGTCGGTAATGACTTCACCGAGACCTTTGGTGTCAAAAAAGGTCTAAGACAAGGTGACGCGCTGTCACATGACTTTTTTAATATTGTACTTGAACGGATTGTCCGAAAATCACAAGCCAATACCAGAGGTACAATCTATCAAAAGTCCATAGAACTGCTTGCATACGTCGACGATATTGATTAATTTGGAATAACTGAGTGGGCTGTCACCGGTACGTTTGCAAGCATTGAAGCAGAAACGGCCAAAACGATTGTAGCAATGATACTTTTTCCAATTGTTATGTCTCAGCAGCTATCAAAGTTACCAGTAAGATCCAACTGTCAAAATATTCAGTAAGGTTTGCCATTACATCGTGCATCGTTTCACGCTTGCCGAACGTGCGGTAGTTATTTATCGAAATTTCGGCTCAGTTGTAAATACGCAAAGTGAATTTCGTCGTGAGGGTAGTCGTCATCATGGCTTCAGTGTGTAGCCAATTCGTCGCACCGTGGAAAGTTTGAGCGTAACTACACTCTTTTGGACCTTAAGCTACCAACCAGACAGAGATTAGTGCGAAACGAAGAAAACATAGGCGCCGTAGCGGCTAGTATCGAAGAAGGCCCCAAAATGTCCATTCAGCGCCGATCAGCTGAATTGGGCGTCGTCAGAGAGTCAACCCTGCTTATTTTGCGGTTGGATTTGACCCTACATCCATATACGATTGTGCTGGCGCAAGAATTGAAGTCAAACGACCTTAGACAACGCCGTGAGTTCGCTTATTGGGCGCTGAAAATGTTGGGCGGAGATCCAGATTTTGGCCAACAAATTTTCACTTCGGACGAGCCTCATTTTTGGCTCAGTGGCTATGTCAACAGGCAAATTTGCCATTATTGGAGCGAACAAAATCCACAACTGTTCGACCAAGCATCAGTGCATCCACAAAAATTGACTGTTTGGTGCGGTTTATTGCATGGCAGCATCATCGGACCTTATTTCTTCCGAAATGAGGAAGGAGACATCGTTACCGTCAATGGCCACAGGTATAGAGCGATGTTAACCGACTTTCTGTGGCCAGAGCTCGAGAGCATCGATATACCCGAGCTGTGGTTGCAACAAGACGGCGTTCTATGCCATACAAGCGACGAAACGCTCAAAGTTGGAAGGAGAAATTTGGCGACTGGGTCATCTCATGGCGAGCGTTCATCAAATGGCCGCCGCGATCATGCGACTTGACATGCCTCGATTATTTCTCTGGGGCTACGTCAAGTCTTTATTTTATGCTAACAAGCCAACCATTTTGGACGAGCTCGAGGTCAACATTCGAGACGCTATTGCCAGAATGACGCCGTACGTACTGGACCGAGTCATCAAAAATTGAACCGACGGCTTGAAGCACTGCCAGCGAAGCCGAGGCGGCCATTTAAATGATGTGCTATTCCAACATAATGACATGAATGTACATAGATTCAAAATAAGGCCAGAATCAATTTTATATCTCACACCGTTGTTGTTTTATTTCAATTTTGTTCCTATTGTTCTTAGCTGGTCACCCTGTACATGCTGTCACCTAGAAGGGACGATCAGCATCGATGAATTCGACAGAACGTCACAGTGGGCAGCTATAACTTCGAGGTAGTAAGGGATTTTATCTACCTTGTCTCTGCTATTAATTCTGACAATGATATCAACGTAGAAATCAAGCGAAGGATAGCTCTTGCCAATCGCTGTTTTATGAGCTGATAAGGCAATTCAACAGTAGAGCTCTATCTCCAACATCTAAGGAGGCTCTACGTAAAACCCTGATTATTCCAGTCGTACGTTACGGTGCTGAAACGTAAACTTTATTGAAGATACCCCGGGTCACTTCGAGAGAAAAATTTTTCGTGAGAAATTCGGCCCCATTAGCGTTGACGGCTTTCGGAGAAGATTCAATCGCGAACTGTATGAGCTGTACAGCGACCTCGACCTATTGTACATTTGATATGGCTGGTACATGCAGAGCGAATAGACACCAACGCTCTGGTTCGCAGACTCTTTGACTCTAATCTGAACGGACGACGCAGTAGAAGGCCTCTCCACCGTAGGTGGCACACGTAACTTCAAGAGGACCTCAACTGACATAGAGTACGCAACTGGAGGCAATTAGCTAAAGACCGAGCTAAATGTAGAGGCTTATTGGTTGAGGCCTAGGTTCATGCTGAATTAAGTAGGCTAGTAACTCCAAGACATCGCGAGGCAGTAACCCAGTGATCCACATTCGGGAGGCCTGCCGATATTTTCTGAGGTCAAATAAGCGAACTCCATAGGCGGATCAGTAGAAATGCAGTGAAGTGAGAGGGTTGTGATCTCTTGTCTTTTGGATCATAACCTAGCCGCAACAGGAAGAAGAAGAAGTAACTCCAAGCCTTATCGAAACATTCTAATTCCTCTAGTTTCGTATTCCAAGCTGGATTTCACTACCTTATGCGCTTCAGTAGAGCACATTTTCTCTGTTAGTACTTTGTTCAGATACTTGAGTAAGATGGGAACACTTTCAGTATCACTCAGCTCGTGAGAAATGCAACGAGTTCAATGCATCATTAGAGTGACATAATTGAGTGTGTAAAGTGAATTGAGAGAGGCCAATTGTATCACTCACACATTCACACCTCACAATCCTCTCAGAGAGCCAATTTTATTTGTAATTTATCCACTCAATGATTGAGGCAATTTTTTTTTTTGTATTCCATCTAACGTCAGGTAATCGAAACTTGTTTTGTGCCTTGCTTGCTTACCCTTTTTCTTTCACACACTCACACTATAACAATGTATCTAGATAGGTTTCTTGATTATTATTTTTTTTTTCATGGCTGCCTGAAAGAATTTCCGAGAGCTCGTCGAATAACTGACTCAAAAAATGTATCTCTGTGAGAAAGTAATGCATGCATGCGCACATTGGTGCAGATTTTTTGCTTGCTATTCTCGTTTCTTGCATGAAATTCAATCTCAGAAGGTCTCAGAGATTACGCGAGAATATATTATATGACAGGTGACCCAATTGCTGGCAGAAAAAAAAAAATTCCCTCCCTAGGCAATTGTTGATCATTGCCTCATTGGTTTCTTTCTATCTTTTGTGTATCTTTTCATTGCATTTTCACGGAGGTAATCTGAAGAAAGCCCAACGGGGGTGCTAACTACTTACAGGTAGAAATGTATCTACAACTGTTAGATTAGCAATTATTTGTATCTTTATTCAAACTTTCTCACTCTCTGGTCCACACAAAGGCCAAGAACAGAGGAAGTTGAGTAAACAGACTGAGGGCTTGATTGTAAATAATATTTTTGTCTTCTCATTTCGAATATCTCCGGGTATCGATGCAATTTTTCAAAATTAGTTTTCATTCTTAGAGAGCTCTTCTTTGGATCTACCATTCTTTGTCCCATTTTGAGTGAAATGTGAATTGATTACCATAAAGAGGTTGTTAGAAGGCAATTTTTAATCGTGAACACCGACCAGCCAGGGACTGGGAAAAACTTGTAATCGAATGAGAATTGATGCTGCTAGATGCAGAGATTCGAGTTGCGGCGGGGGGATACAAAGTTTCCGAACCAGCTGGATACTAATGGATATTTAAATTTTGATTTTTATTAATAAAAAAATAGAAAAAGAAAAAAATCGTGTGATTAGAAAAATGACATTGAAATGAAGATGCAGTTAGATATTTTGTTCTTGGTGAGACATCTCGTATCTAACACATTAAGTTGTGATCAAATTTCTTGAGGGGATTGTGCCCGTGTGTCTAAGGTGTTTCGGTGTGATAAATCATTTTTGGAAATATCTTCTCTTTTTTTTTTGTTATTAAGATATAGTTCTTTATTGGAACGCTGCGGGTGACAGATGATTTTGATAAGAGAATTTTGAATGTGGTTCTGGTTATTAATTAGTGGAAGCAATAGTTCTCGGGAATTTGAATAGAGCGGTATCTGGGTCACTGTCCGATGAGGTTCTTTGCTTTACTAACAGTTTTCGTTTTTGTAGTTATGAGTCCTACGACAGCCTGCAAAGAAACCTTTAAGTTACAACCACCCAGATAGTTATCTGAATGTTAGGAGGATCCTCAGTTTGATTCTACAGAAGGAAGATATTTGGAAATTCAGGAATGACAAAGCTTCGTCGAATAAAAAGTTCGAAGGTCCGTGGAAGACTTCAAGTTGACAAAAAACCATCTCAGAACAAATAGAACGCGACCGGCTCAGCTGGTATTGCGTTGTTCAAAGAAGAGATCATTTGAACGCCGTCAAAACGGCAATGTCGATTAATGTTACAAATATATCGCGGAAGGCCTATAAACTCCTGAATAACATAAATGCAACTTACTTACTTAGGTGGCGCTACAGTTCGGAGTGAACCTGTGCCTCAACCAACAAGCCTCTCCATCAGTTGCGCACTCCAAGTTGGTCGAGGTCCTCTTGAACTTGTGCGCGCCACCTACGGCGAGGAGGTCCTCTACTGCACCGTCCCCGGTTAGATTCGAATACTGTGCGGGCCGGAGCATTGGTGTCCATTCGCTCTACATATCCTAGCCATCTCAGACGTCCAATACGCAGTTTTTTGACTAGGTCGATGTCGCTGTACAGCTCGTATAGTTTGTTATTGAATCTTCCCCTCCAAAACCCGTCAACGCAAACGGGACCGAATATCTTACGAAGAATTTTTCTCTCGAAGCGACCAAGGATATCCTTATCTGCTTTCAATAAAGTCCATTTTTCAGCGCTGTAAAGAAGGACTGGGATGATCAGAGTCTTAAACAGAGTATCCTTAGTTGTTCGAGATGGGACTTTACTGTTGAATTGATAAGCCCAAAAAAAAAAACAGCGATTGGCAAGAGTTATTCTTCGCTTGATTTCTGCGCTGATCTTGTTTTTAGAGTTTATAGCATAGCCAAGGTAGACAAAGTCCCTTACTAACTCGAAGTTATAGCTGCCCACTGTGACCTTCTGTCCAATTTGTCGGTGTTGGCTGTCCCTTCTTGTTGACAGCATATACTTGGTTTTGCCCTCGTTTATTACTAAACCCAGTTTGGCCGCTTCCGCCTTAATGTTTGCAAACGCACCGGTGACAGCCCGCTGAGTTCTTCCAATAATGTCAATATTGTCGGCGTATGCAAACAGTTGTACAGCGTTGCGATAGATTGTGCCTCCGGTGTTGGCTTGTGAGTTGCGCTCAATCCGTTCAAGTACAATATTAAAGAAGTCACATGACAGCTTATGCTTGCTTATGTCCTGTATCCCCTTGTGGGTCCTAGGGCCTCTACTACGCCTACGCGCCATCGTGTACGGTTTCTGGCAATGTGTCTGAGTTCTCCCCAACTTTTCCCTAACTGCCGTGCCTCCTTCTCGACTGTTCTGCGCCATGTTCTTCTCGGACCGCCAGGTCTTCTGCCATCCTGAGTTAGAGGGTTCCATTGCATAGCATGGTTCGCTATGGAGCTGTCACCCTTTCGGAACGTGTGACCAATCCACTGCCACTTCCGCCGTTGGATAGTTGTGCCTATTGGTTCCTGACCCGTTCTCTCGTAAAGGTGTTCGTTAGAGATACGATTGGGCCAGAAAATCCTTAAGATATTGCGCAGACACCTGTTAACAAACGTTTGCAGCTTTCTGGTGATAGTAGTGGTCACTCTCCACGTGCTGCAACCATATAGCAGCACGGATTCAACGTTAGCGCGGAACAGTCTTATTTTGGTGCTCAAACTGATTGCATTGCTTCGCCATATTTTGGACAACATACCGAACGCGGACTTTGCTTTGGCGATCCTGTTGGCTATATCCAGTTCGGTTCCACCATCGGTCGAGACAATACTACCAAGATACTGGAAATCCTCTACTCTCTCTACCGGTTGTCCAGCAATGCATATTTGAGCCGATGAGTTTGTTCCAAGGCTGATAATATTAGTTTTTGCCGTATTAATTTTCAGCCCGACGACACCTGCCTCCCTCTCCACATCTGCTGTCATTTGGTGGAGATCCATAATTCTGTGGGAGAGTAAGCATACATCGTCTGCGTAGTCAAGATGCTTCAGTTGAGATGTAAGAGTCCATCGAATTCCTCCGTTTCCCGTCGACAAAGCTGCATGAAGCACATCGCTAATCACCAATAGGAATAATATTGGTGAAAGGATACAGCCTTGTCTTACCCCACTTTGGATCTCAAATTCCTCAGACAACCTTCCCCTGTGCAGACTTTGACATCAAATGTCTCCGTGAGGTTATTACCGATCTTGATGAAGCAGCGATCGTTCTCAATCGTCATCCTGCACAGACGAACAGGTTTGGCAGGGATGGCTCTATAAAGCTCTTCTCTATAGATGCTGTCATATGCGTCCTTGAAATCGATAAAGAGATGGTGAGTATCGATTTAGACCTCTTGGGCTTTCTCCAGAGCCTGCCAATTTGATCGATGTTGAACGTTCGTGGCAGTCCTTGATTATCTGCTTGAATGTAAAGTGATGGACCCCAAGGTACATCAGTTATTCTTTGCTGACGATGGAGCCATCATAAGTGAGGACCCTACATCCCTGCAACGAGCACTTGATGTGCGGGTGGATGTTTTGGAGAGAAATGGGTATCGCATTAGTTCAAAAAAGACAGAGTACTTGTGTTGCCGTTCTGTGATCCACTCAGGCCTATTTCATACATTTATTTGAATGGAACAGTGCCTCCCAAGTGCGAAAAGTTCAAATATCTGGGATCTATGATCAATAGCAAAGCAACTTGTGATGACGACATCAATCATCGCGTAGGCCTAGGGTGGATGAAGTGGCGAGAAAATTCTGTTATCTTCTGTGACAGAAAAATGCCACCTAAGTTGAAAGGCAGGCTCTACACCGCAGTTGTGCGTCCAGCGCTCACATACGGTTCACAATGTTGGATGATGTACAAAAGGTATGAAAGTAAATTAACGGCAGCTGAGATGAAGATGCTTCGCATGACAGCAGGAGTGACAAAGCTTGATCGAATAAGAAGTTCGAAGATCCGTGGACCTTCACGATGCAGGAGAGGCAGGCCTATAAACATCTGGATCACGCAAATGCGACGACATCGGCATTTCATTGGCCTCAGTAACCGAGTGATCCAAAATCGGCAGGCCTGCCGATATTTTCTGAGGTCAAAACGTCGAACCCCGCATGCGGATTAGAACTTAGAGATGCGGGGACAGTGGGAATATTATGGTCCCTTGAGTTCAGATCGTAAGCTAGTCGAAATATGAAAAAGAAGTCCTGTATTGATTCAGCTAAAAAATCTGTTCAGTCAGCGTTACAGGTGGGCCACTTTTGATCACCAAAACTCTACTGTTCTCCAATTCACTACAATTGGAAAATTTTTTCATGAAAGTTGGCTACTTTCCGACCCTGATGAGAGATGAGAACCCCTGAGATAATCTAGATAAGCCAAGTCGCAATTGAGATATAAACCAAGTTACGGTACTCAGAAGAAAGGAAACCCAAATCGCAGAGCACTCAGACTCGCCGGTCCACTGTACGTATTTTTTATTTATTTTTCCTCTTGTACAACCCATGCCTGCGTGGCAATGACACTGCCACCTGAAAAATCTATTGTATCGAAGGGTTGGAGTTAATCTAAAAGACGTACTACCTCCCTTATGAAAGTGAGTATGTGTTTAGTAGTGGAGCATTTCAGTTCCACTGAAGTAAGTATCTCCTTGTGGAGAATACGTTTCCTTAACTCGTGCAATGCCGGGCATTCGCAAAGAATGTGTTCGGAAGTTTCATCCTCCTCTAGGCATAACCGACAATCCTTTTCCTGGCACATGTTCAACTTGTTAAGGTTGTATCTCAGGCCACAATGGGCAGTTAGAAAGTTCACGAGCTTCTTAATGCTTTCCCTATCTAAGTTAAGGATTTTCTTGTAGGAGTAAGCCTTGATTAATCGTTTGGATTGTCTTAGACCTGGATCAGACGAAGTGGTCTAGACGAAGTTTGTTTTCCCATTCGTTAATCAAAGTTGTCGCTGTTGCTCAGTTGACGCCACAATAAGGTTCAGGGACTATGAACGCAGATTCTGAGCGCCTAGCAAGCTCATCTGCAGATCCGTTGCCACAATCTCCTGGTGTCCAGGGACCCATCCGAGCTTTACCCTGTTATGTTTTTCAAGGTCTTCTAATGCATCGTAGCAGCATTTGACAGTTACGGAGTCCATTAGGTTGGACGATAATGCCCTAAGTGCTGCCTGGCTATATGAGAAGATATGCATTCTAACGCCCTTGATCCTCTTACGGAGATTGTGTCTGGCGCAGATCTCAATGGCATGGATTTCAGCTTGATATCCTTGTGTTGGTTCCGAAGACCCCAGCTCCAACTCCAGAGTCCATTTTTGATCCGTCGGTGAACTAGACGAGACCTCTTGGGTCCAGTGTTAGAACACCATTGGTCCAATTTCCGCGGTCCAATATTTTAACCTCGAATAACCTACCGAAGCAATGTTGCCTGCCCATAATATCTGGTATAGTGCAGAACATGTCTCTTTTAGGAATTGAGTTGGGTATCCTTAGATGTCCCACAAGGTCACCTGGTTTGTATTCATAATCCAGCTACAGTTTTATGCTCTTCTGAGTTGGACTATTTTACGTTAGCCATGTTGATGATTCCATCAAGAAAAATTATCTTAACAACGGACATTGATGGTTTAATGCATCCAATTGTGTTATTAGTGGGAGCTCTGCTCTTCTTTCGGCCAGTGCGCTGGATCTTTCGTTGCCCCCTATATCGCAGTATCAAAGTATCCAACATAATCTGACACGGCTCTGCGTACATAATGCCTGGAGCATTGTGATTTTCTAGATTTTGTCACGTAAGACATTAGTGATGTCACCTGGTTGGAGAATTGACCGGAGAAGAAAACATCCAGGAATAGCTCAAAGGTAGAGCGTTGGTGGCTAAAACCATAACTATCGCAGGTTCGTCGCCTGCCTCTGGACAAAATGTTTTCTTCTTTGATCAATTCTCCAAAAATAATCATTCTTTACATTAGCGCCTTTAGCGCAGTCTGACTGTCAATGTAGATGGCGATATTCTTATCGGATATTGATCCCATCTCAAGTAATTCTGCAGCTTTAAGTGCAGTAAGAACCTAAGCTTGGAACATGCATGTGTTCGGAATTCTCAGAGCCACTTCCTTCTTTATACCTGACCCCGTTCCGTCTTAGAACTATTTGAATATATTCTAATTTCCTTCTGGACGAGACTGTCTTCCTTTGATGTTACTGGTTTTCCTTTTTATACTCGGGTGGCTGATCATTGTACTTCCCCGCTGGAGCTTGAGCACATCGGTTAGTGACCGAATACACTACCCACTGTATCATTGCGACCCTTTGCGTTAAGCAAGCTCTTCAGAGAATTTTAGTTAAGTCTTTATGAACATTCTCAGCTTTACATTATTTGCTCTGATGTAAGCACTAGTATTCAGAAACAGTAACGAAGGAACTGTTTGTAGGGATCGCAAGAATGGCAGTAGAAAATTGAGTGCTCTTTACTAGCACCCTGTCGATACCTTGTCAACCTCTTATTGAAATCTCTGCTTACCTGGAGCCTGTCATCGGACAAAAAGTGAATTACTTCGTGATGAGTTCTTATATTTAAGGAATCTTTGTATGAAAGAAACTTTAATATCTCGGGGTCTCTCGTACTTTAGACTTAGGATGCAATGTATCTGCTGTTCTACCTTGTCCAACCACATTGCATATGGCAAAAGCTACTTCGCTTAATAGCTCCTGTACTTCCAACATCAAAGATAAGCTCATTTTCGGAGATTCTACATCTTTGCAAGAGAAAAGATGCACAATCTGCACAACAGTTTACGGCAGCTCATTTGTAAAAAAAAAAAAAACAAGAGTTGAGGATAGTGTGCACACTTGTGGTTCTTCACCTTTCTTTACACAGATTTCGAGGTGATGGAGGTTTAATCTCGCAATTCCAATAAGAACTCAAAATGGTGTATATTTCTCTTAGCTTATGAATTAAATGAAGAGAGAGAGAGAAAGAAGAGAGCTGAGTGAAATGAGAGATTGCACTCGACTCAAACAACTTCCCCTCCGTTCATATACGAGCAGATACAAAAGTATCTAACTATGTGTTCACTAATATTTTTCCAATTAAAATTACTTCATCGTGAATTTATGTATATGTTTTTCATTTTTATTTTAAAAGATTTTAAGAGATCGGAAGACTCTCCGAAGAGAGCGAAGAATACAAAATTTAATTCCTGGACAAAATGATCACTCAAGAGAGTGGCACTGTATCTAAAGCATCCTGCATGCGGTTTCACATCAATTTCATGCAGATTTTACGCACTATTTTTATTATTCAAACCAAACAACAACAATTTTCATACAAATGCCTAAAAGCAAACGAAATACGAAACAAATTGACGTTGAATGAATCATTATTCGCCGTCTATTATGGTCAATAAATTTCATTTGTATTTGAAGAGAGATGAAAATTGATGCTGGTCTTTGTCTGCGATGATGGATTTCTGTCTGTTATTTTCTGTTGTGTTCTAGGGGAGTCAGCACTTCAAATAATTATTGCTATTATTAATCGCAGTGGACTTGATTAATGCCAATCCAAAAATAGGGCGCTTGCCACCATGAGGACTCATTTGTGCCAGCAGCCGTCTCTGTTAGCTTTTGCCATGCATTGCGTTTTGGTTTATTTTTCATAAAGCAAATTATAAATTACTCTAAATATGGGGGAGTGCGAGGAATCTCATTTGTCTTCCTTGTTGTTCTTGAAAGAATCGTGTATCTTTTGTGGGCAATGTGAGGAACAGTGGGACATTATTATTTATAAAAAGATCATCTCTTTAGTCTCGAAGTTTATCTGTCAGAAATTTAATTTGAAACAAATTCTTTAATGTGATCTGAATTGATGTTATTTTTATTTGTTTGGGCTTATGATCGTGATCTTGTGTGGAAAATAAGTTGTGCCAGATACACAGCAGATAGATGACGACTTTGATAGAGCTCGTTCTGCTGATTCTCCTCACACGATCACTGATCTTCAGTTTGAGTTTGCTCAAATGCGGAATCTTGTAATATACCAGAGTGTAGAATACATAAACCGTTTAAAAAATAATGTTTGCGATATTAACTTTAATCTTCTTGATCAGATAACTGATTTCTAGGGCAAACCTTCAAAAGAATGGAAATGATGTACCTATAATTTCCTATAGGTACATCATTTCCATTGGCGCGATCACATTTCAACTCGAGCTTTCTTCCAACTTCGGGCGATAATGATCGTAATATTACTACGTCTCTAAAAGTTCATTTTGGAATAATTTTCTTGACACGATCATTGATCTCTATCTTACACATATGTTCATTTCTTGGCAATCTAGAACATGCCATGATCATTTAAAAAACATCACTTTCAAAGCTTTTTTTTCTCTGATCCGGAAGCAGGATCCCATCGGATCTATTAAAGTCATGTCAAGTCATTTCTATTGCTGTAAAGACTTTCGAAACCTCCATTTCTCGATCACTGATCATGTTAATAATCGCATTCGTTGTAGGTATGTTCTCATCTGCTGGACATATGAGATTTCCTGTATATGGTCCGGATCACTGATCGTCAATTTACAATCAAGCTTATTCTGTTATGATCCGGTTCATGATCAATTTAATTATATATGCAGATACACCCTACCTTTCTTGTAGGGCTGAAAATAGTTCCCAAACTATCATTTCTCGATTGCTGATCATCGCTCTAGTATCCTGTACTCAATGATCATGTTCATACATTAGACTTGGTGTAATGGTCCCAAAAAGTGTCATTTCAATTTAGAATCTAGTTCATTCGGTTATGATCATGTTAAAGATCTTTGTAATCATGTATGCAGATAGGTTCAACATGATGTTCTTCACATAATGAAACTCATATTGATCTACTTTTCTACACTAGTTCTAAAGCTTGTACCCATATCATTTCGATGTAAATTTCACACGTCATCACGTAAACGAATTTCATTTTCAAAGATCTCTCACGAACAAATTTTCCATTTTGATAGAAAGTGTATCTATTGGATACACAATTCTTTATTTTGTTTCTATTCTTTTTTGTTCATCGATCTTTACATTTTCTTGTTTCTGTTGCATCATCGATTTGAGTGTTCTTTTCATTTCTAAAGGTATACCCATTGTCTCTAAATTATGGATGTCATAGCTATCTATATCTGTCGAATTTATAAAACAAGATTGTTCAACAAGATGAATACACAGCTAGATGGAGAGAGAAAGAGAGAAACAGGCACAAAAGTCATCCTGTATCAAGATAATGTATCTCTTCTAAAGGAAGAACTACTTCCATAGTACAAGTGCCAATGTCAGTTGTACCATTCTCCAGAGATAAGGCAAATGACAACAATAGCCAAACATTCGATACTCTTCGGGTGCATCGAAAATTGCTTTAAAGCAGGTAGAACAGGAAAGCGCATGAGGAGGAACGAGGTGGAAACTAATCCTTTTGATAAAAATCTAACCTAGTGATTTAGATACACCAATGGCTATTGAATGGAAATGTATCTACATTATGCAATGGTGCGCATAGAGGAGAATTTTCCAACCATACAGACACACAGAGATGCACATGCAGCTGTCGTTTTTGCATCCGGAGCATCGAGTATCTCTGACCGAATTTTCGCCAATTTGACAGGTGAAATATGAACTAGCAGAGGAAGTAAGTGAATGGGAATTTCGATAGTTTTTTTTGTGGAAATATCTCATATTTCCCCAGTGCATCCAAAAGGTTTGTCTATTCATTCAACCTACGCACATTGCGATGAGGAAGTGAGATAACTGGGTCGGCCAATCATTGTTTATTAGGCGCTTTATTGGTTCGCTCTCAGCATGCAGCACGCGCTTTCCGCTAATAATCATAACTTTTATGTTTAAGAGGAGATATGATGTGTCAGATAGGCAGTTGGGGGTCCCCAAGTGGGTGTAGATACTGTGCGATGTAGGGGAGACAATATGGAAATTGTTTTCATGTTTCATTTGGCACTCATTGAGGTAATCATGTCAAGATGAAAGTTTTGACATGGCCACCATCGTCGTTTTCTTTTGTCGGTTTGTGGTCGGTAACAATTAAATGCGACGCATGTCCATCCGGAGTTTTACTTTGTTGCGATACAAAACAATCGTTGACAAGAAAAATTTAATTAGACATTCGACGGGGGGATTACACTGACAGTTTAGTCAACACGCAAGTTGAGAGTCGTCCCTTCAACAGCAGGAAGCTGAAAGCTGTGTAAACATACACGCAATCCCCAATGGATACATTTTGTATCTCTCATCATATTTAGTTCAACCGATATGGCAGTGGTGTATTTATTTTCACTGAACGCATCTTCCGAGAGAGTCAATCGATAAGCTGTACGCGGCGCGATTGGAGTCCTGTGCTGCTCGCGGCGATCGTTGATTAGATTTATGATGCTTACAAGCGGGGAGTAGCATGTACTTCGTTCTCTGTGCATTGGAACATGGATGGGTGAAGTGATGGTGGTTCGATTACTGATGGATAATAATAAACGTTTAAACTCTTGTCGCCGGGTAGGTTGATGATCAATGATCTTTTGCCGACAGTGGTAGATACTGATGGTTGACAGGATGGTATTAAAAATCATAAACTTGCTGGGAATGAGGTGGGTTTGTTACAGATACTTCTTATATTTTACATGATCTAGTTGTAAAGAAACTGATCTTGAGTTTCGGGTCAGTTGTAATATAAGCTTAGATACAAGCGAAGGGTCATAGGTACGCTTGGAGCAATATTCCGATTTTTTTATGCTTTTAGGTCCGTGGATAAAGCATAATTAGGATCGAGCGCTGTAGATTCTACAAGGCATTCTGAAGGGATTTCGTTTTGGTTTTAGTGAATCATAAGCCACTACATTCAAAGAGATACTTCGGGTAGAAAGTATGATTCACTCTAACCACCTTCGAGCTACATTGAAAAACTTTCTCCTTAAACAAATGCTCACTGGTAGTCTTTACCCATCCAATAGCATTCCACAAAATCTCCAAATTCCAGCATCAATTAGTGTCACTTTGCCACGGTATCATTGTGTTCTCTCCTCTGAAACTCTCTTGCTCGTAATTATTTTATGCCAGCTCTGATATCAGCACCTTAGTTCCACCTGTTCCGCACTAGCACCTCTTAATTAACACATTTCATCTTTTTCTCGAATCGGATTTTCACGTGTCCTCCTATATGGCAACGGGTTAATTCGTGCATCCAGCGCGCAAAGTCGACAGATCATATAATCGAATTATACATTCATACCTGCTCGTATCTACGACCGTGTGCACATGTATCTCATATACGACGCGGTCGTGTGTTAATTTTTAATCGAACCGAAGAGATGGATTACCACCAGCATATATAGCAGCACACCTTCATCACCACCTTCGCTCCAACTCGATTGACCCTCTAAGCCGCTTTCGATCAACGTTCACATGCTGCCCTGGACCAGGATTGGATAGTTGGTTGTAGTGGAAACGAAAAAAAAAAGTAGACGATCCATTGAAGTAGAAGCGATAAATGTCATGAAAAAGTTGCCATACCATGCATGGTATCCACCACACGACGAGGAAGCTATTGCTGAGTGGGACAGCGTGACGATGGCGTCAAAATTGACTGTCAACAAATTCATTAACCCTGCCGTAAGTGAGGTGAGCAGCATTACACATGGTAACCGATGCTGTGTGCATGTTTGCCGCTGACTGGTTTCAGTCATTCACTAATTGGACGACGAACGGATAGCTTCCAACAGAATGCGCATCAGAAAAGTATATAGCATTTCGAAAATCGTAATTACAGTTCTGGGAAAGGGTGTATGCACTGCTGCGACTTGGAAAGTGTTAATGAGTACCTTTGACTACTGGGTCCGACACGACCTAGTTGGTGGTGGAAAGTCCACAATTATCACATCAATTGTTATCTAGTTCAAAAAAAGAAACGACGCGGCGAGACTCTGGAAAGAACAGACCGAGGTCATAAAGGCTGGATGTCTGTTGTCTGGCAATAAACACATTGAGTCTGAGAACAAATAAAGGATTCACCCAAAAACACGGCTTCTGAACGACAGCGGCTGCGGCGAGGATCAATAAAATATAGCTGAACTGCGTGTTGTAGGGGTGGAAGGTAAGAGAGAGTATTAGGATGAAAATTGTCCGTTTATGACCTAGTTATGAATTGGATGAGCGGTGTCCTTTGATTGAGGTATAGCGATGCCGAGGGGAGAGCTTAGCTTTGGAAACAAGTGCTAATAGCAAGGAGACGGAAACTAGTGATACCGACAGCAGTCTTAAGGTATCAAAAACAGTCTCTAAGAACATTTAAAGTAATGTAGGTACTAAATGGCTGTCATGAGGTATTCCACTTCTTTTTTTTTTTGAGAATTGTTTGGTATGACTTTGTTTTGCGGAGAGTCCTACCTTGGGCATATAACTGATTCTCCTTCCAAGCCAAGGACAGAGATTTTATTATACAACAGTGCGGATCAGTAGATATGCGTTGAAGTGGGAGGGATAACTCTCCCTCCTCCCTCCCTTGTTTTCGGATCATAACCTCACCGAAATAGGAAGAAGAAGAACATTGTAAAGGGAAGTAACCACTCAACTGTACAAACTAATCCCAGTACTTATGTGGGAATGTGGACGCAAGTACCGCCCGGCTTCAATCTATGTATTCCAAGAGTATCAAACGGGCCATCTATTTCTTTTAAAAATCTATACATATACTAAAACTGTAGAGGGTCGAGTTTTTTGTCTGTCTGTGCACGCATCACGCGGCAACTACTGCGAGGATTTCGATGAAGCTTGGCATAGTGATAGCTGGTATCCTGGCTTAACATTTAGGATACATTTTATCCCAGGAAATGAAAGGGTTTCTTAAAGTTGTAAGTGTAAAAGAGTTTGAATTCGCATCAGGCAAAAACGACTGCTCAAAATTGACGGGGTGTATGTATCGTGATCCGTCATCCAGAAGCTGAGATCTAGTCAAAAATATTTTCAGAGTTCAAACAATTTTTTCCTGATCATGATCTTGAATCTGCACTCTCAAGCAAGCCTCTCCATTTAGCTCGACCTTTAGCTAATTGCCTCCAGTTGCGCACACCAAGTTGGTCGATGTTCCCTTAAATTTGTGTCCGCCACCTATATCGAGGTGGCCCTTTACTATGTTACGTTCGCCCTCTGTGTAAGATTCGAAGAAATCTGCACTCAGTGGAGGCAATCATTTTTTTTTATTTATTATCCTTTCGCTGTCTCTTTGTAATCTTTCAGAGCAGAGCCGACTGGCTGATGGAAGGGGGATGGTACTCGTCGTGCTTTCTTATTCTTCGGTTGGTTTTTGTGTTTGACAGGTGGTGGCAGGCGAAGCAGGGTGAGCATGGGTCAGCTGGTTTATAAATACACAGAGACCCTAGTTCTTTTCCTGAGGTACTCCTATTACCCTGCATATGGACCTTCAGCTGTTGTGGGATATTTTTCAAAAAGAACAATAGGAGGCTCAAGCTGAATATGCCAGTTAATCTTTCAAGGCTAAGAGCATATGCTCCTCGATCTAGGAATATAACATATGCCTACGATTTCCAAAGAAATTGATTCAAAAACACCGCGATCGCTACCAATTCGTCCTGAATGTTCCCCCACCCTCTACAGATGAGGACTCTCACTCAGTAGCGATTTTAATTATCATCTCTATTATCACCTCATCTGACCTCGAACAAGACCTTCGTATGTAATATCTTTACTATCAACAACCACCCAACACATAATGGCATCCTAATCCACTGAGTAAACACACAATCGCATGCAATTAAACAAACACAGCACAGCTCAGCCGACCAAAGGTTTACCTGGTATACTAAATTTTTATGATTTCCAAGTAATAGATACAAAAAATACCCAACTAAGATACAAACATTTTCCACACAATGAGACCAAAACAGAGGCAGAAGAGTTTATCTGGAATTTTCGCATCCACTAATTATCGCCGGCAAAGAATGAGGAAAATCTAACCCAAGAGCACCACTGCTGCATTGCTCTGCCATGGGCAACTGCAAACTGCAATCCCAACCGCTATAGATATGCGGAAAGCCGAAAATACCGATTGAACTAATTGTTATGGCCGTTTAATTGTTATTACAGAGGCCGGCATTTGCCATTACAGTGTGTGTACAGTGAGATACTTTGAAACACATTAGAAAACAATTTTCTGAATGAAATTCGCATCGAGATACTTGTATCTGCCTGCAGTTGTCGGTTTTCGTTGGCATTTAAATATCTCTTAGAGATACATTCCGTTGCAGTTTAACATGTGGAGCATAACAAATTATACTCATCAACCTACGCTTTAGCCAGGCATCCTACTCTATCCATTAGCTTCTGGCTGCATTTTAATTACCATAAAAATGTCCAATGCTGTATGTATCTCATGGATACGCTAACGCTTACGCATTACAATTATCACACTATGTGCTGCTTTGTGTATCTTTTTTTTTTCTTGGTTGGTTCCTATCTAAAAGGTCATAACACGTATTGCTTCGCGGTGCCGATTGTGGAGCAGAAGAACGGAAAGTAAGTAAGCACATTAAAACGAAAAACACAGAATGTATCTAGAATCAGAAAAACCGCTCTTCCACCGTGATTTCGAATGGATTTTTGTTTGATCTTTCGTGCCCGTTGTGTTGGATTGGAATGAGGGGTGGTGGTCAGGGAGATACGGAGGCAAACTGAAACGAGACTAGACTTAGTGGCTTCTCTGGAAGAGTGAGGGCTGATTATATGCACTTTGTGCTGTGCTAAGACTTTGGAAAATTCCACAAGCGATAAAGGAAAAGACGTGAGTCCGGGTTGAGGGGATGGGCAAAGGCAAAAACGAAAATGCGGGTGGAATTCTTAATTCGTTTCATTTTTCCCCAACCGTGTAGATATGAATCAGGATGTTGTTGTGTGTACAGTGTGAGCGGACTGGTGTGTCGACGGTCGACGACGGTGTGTCTGGAACAATGTTCATGTATTGAAAGATGAAAATCGAAGATTTGTTGAGAATTGACAAATTTGTGGTAATTTTTTCGACGCAATCACTTCGGATACGATTTGGGTTAGTTGAATTTTGTTCAAAATTTGTGACGAGTGGGGGAGGGGGATTCAGGGAAATTGCTTTAGACAGAGAAATTGTGTTCTTTTCAATGAAATTGTGTAGGAAATTGCTATTCATTCCTCAGTTGATGACATAAAGATACTGTGGGCGTTCGCATTGCAGGAAGAGGAGAAAGAACATATGATTGATGGTCCTTCACCGATAGATCCAAAATGATTGCAAAGTTTGCGCTCCGGGAATTACAAAATTTCGCTTTTATTAGATTCAATGCGGCTGACAACGAATTATTGGTGGCTTCACTGGGCCACTCAGATGCAACTGGTGCAACCTACTACCAGGAGGCAAAAACCATGAGTTTCCCATTTGGATTAAATTTTCTTGTCTTTTTAGGAAAGCCAAGCAAGTGCTTCTCTTCTTCTTCTTCCTTTTATCAGCGAGGTTATGATCCGAAAACTAGGGATCACAACCCTCCCACTTCACCGCATTTCTACTGATCCGCCTGTGGGGTTCGCCTCCAAGCAAGTGCTTCTATACTGTAGAAGGACCAATGCGGAAACTACTGCATGGATTATCATGAAACTTGGCATAGTGATAGCTTACATCAACATTTGGGATACATTTTTCAAACAATACTAAAACAGGAGCATGCACGTGTCAAACAACTAACACCATCGTGATATGGTAATATTGCAAAACTATATCATTATGGTAATACTTGCAAAAAGGAAAGGCATTACCCCACCAGGCACTACCACTGCTGTGTATGGTGCTGATCCTGGACAGAGCAGAAATGTTCGGGTCAGAGCTATACGGATTCCGGGGGCTAGCAAAATAATGAAACAGTTTGGACACAATTTGAGGGTCGCGAGTTGGAACGTTGGAAGCATGACCGGTCGAAGTTACGAGCTGGAAGAGATGATGAATAGAAGGCGGGTGGACATCTTGTGTGTCCAAGAGACGAAATGGAAAAACACCGGGAATCGGGCGCGTTTCTTGGACGTTAGAACAAAAGATTACAAGATGTTCTACTACGGAACGGAAAAGGCTAGGAACGGAATCGGTATCATCCTTGCGGCAGAGCTACTTGGAAACGTCTTGAGCATTTCGAAGTCCAGCGACCGTTTGATGTCTCTCAAACTAGTAATACAAGGAGAGGTGTGGAATATTGTCAGCGCATATGCTCCCCAAAACGGGTGCAATCAGAGAGATAAAGCTGCATTTTGGCTAGATTTCCACAATTTCTTTAAGAACATCCCAAAGGAAGAGTTTCTGTTTGTTGGAGGAGATTTGAATGGACATGTCGGGAAATCAAACGAAGACTATGAAGACTGCCATGGAGGACTAGGATATGGCACCAGGAACCTTCCTGGTGAAGACATCCTAAGCATGTGCAAATCACACGGTCTTATCGTGTTAAATACCATGTTCATCAAACAAAGCCGACACCTGATCACTTACAGCAGTGGTGGAGATGAAACTCAGATTGACTACCATTTGGTAGGCAGTTTCATGAAGCCTCGGGTAAAAGATTGCAAAGTGATTCTGGGAGAGGCAATCGCTCGGCAACACCGTCTCCTGCTAACAGAAATTTTTATGAAAACACCGAAGAAAAGCAAACAAACAAGGGTCTCTGAGAAAATCAAATGGTACAATCTGGACAAAGAAAAAGGCGAGGCTTTTATTTTCGTAATGAAAAATTACCTCTCTCACACCATCAACGGAGCTGAGGATGAAGAGTGCAGAGCACAAAATATGTGGGATTCCCTATAGCAAAATTGCTTAAAGAAGGCCAAATCACTGCTAGGAGCTTCAAAAGGCCACCATCAATACGCCAAAGAAACACGGTGGTGGAGTGCTGAAGCTAAGAAAGTGATAAACGAGAAGAAAGCGGCTTTCAAAGCTTGGTCAAAGTGCCCCTCTAATAACAGTGACGAAAAAGCTCGCCTCGAAATGGAATACAGATTCTGCAAGAAAAAAGCGAAGAAGAAGTGCGCCCAGCTTCAAGCAGAGAGTACAGAGAACCTGTATCGGGAGCTGGAGAAAATATCTTCCCCGGTTGCTGATGCAAACCAGGCTATCCAGGAGCTGCGAAGACAGTATGAACAAGAGCGCCACTATCTTCAAAATAGCCGCCCAAAGAAGGAGGAATGCTCAGGAGATTCGTTCGCCAAAGTTCATTAGCAATGCTCATGGCCAGCTTCTTGTGGATGACGACAAAATTCTGCAGAGGTAGCGGCAGTATTGTGAAGAGCTTTTAAATGAACAGTTTCCCCGGCTATACTTTCCAAGAGCCACCCCTAACTGTGAAGAAATACCCGACATTACAGTCGAAGAAGATAGTGAGGCGGTCAAACAAAAGAACGAAAAGCGGTTGGGCCAGACGAGATGCCCTGTGAGTTCTGGAAAAAGACGGGAGACGTCGGGTTCAGATGGCTAAGAATTCTCATCCCCAAATTCGTGAGAGGTGATCCAATGCCGAATGAATGGAGGGAAAGTTACCTTCTCCCTGTATACAAAGGGAAGGGTGATACGCAAAACTGTGATAACTACCGTTCGATCACGCTGATGTCACATACCATGAAGATCGTTGAGCGGGTATTAGGTGGCCGACTGCGAAAAATAATTCGGCTATCTGATGATCAGTGCGGGTTTGTCTCGGGTAAATCAACCACAGATGCAATCCAAAGTATAAGGATCATATTGGAAAAACATCGTGATTCCTTAAGGGATTTGCATATTGTATTGGTTGACTTTGAAAAGGCATTCGACAGACAACCACGAGATCTGATATGGGTGGCGCTAAGACATCGAGGGGTTCCAGAAACCTATGTACAGATGGTCATGGCTATGTACGAAGGAGCGAAGACAAGAGTAAGATGCCTCGCTGAAGTAACCGAAGAGTTCCCAATCAAAGTCAGGGTGCACCAGGGAAGCGTTTTAAGTCCTTTGCTCTTTATTACAGTCCTTGATTATCTGCTTGAAGGTAAAGTGATGGACCCCAAGGTACATCAGTTATTCTTTGCTGGCGATGGAGCCATCATAAGTGAGGATCCTACATCCCTGCAACGAGCACTTGATGTGTGGGTGGACGCTCTGGAGGGAAATGGGTATCGCATTAGTTCAAAAAAGGCAGAGTACTTGTGCTGCCCGTTCTCTGATCTACTCAGGCCTATTCCAGACATTTATTTGAATGGAACAGTGCTTCCCAAGTGCGAAAAGTTCAAATATCTGGGATCTATGATCAATAGCAAAGCAACTTGTGATGACGACATCAATCATCGTGTAAGGGTAGGGTGGATGAAGTGGCGAGAAAATTCCGCTATCTTCTGTGACAGAAAAATGCCCCCTAAGTTGAAAGGAAGGCTCTACACCGCAGTTGTACGTCCAGCGCTCACATACGGTTCACAATGTTGGACGATGTACAAAAAGTATGAGAGTAAATTAACGGCAGCTGAGATGAAGATGCTTCGCATGACAGCAGGAGTGACAAAGCTTGATCGAATAAGAAGTTCGAAGATCCGTGGAAGCTTTCGTATCAAGGAAACCATCGTACAAAAAATAGAGCGCGACCGGCTCAGCTTGTATTGCCACGTTTAAAGAAGAGATCATTTGAACCCTGTTAAAAAGGCAATATCAATGCACGTTCCAAAGACATCGCGATGTAGGAAAGGTAGGCCTATAAACGCCTAGATCAGACAAATGCGACGACATCGGCATTTCATTGGCCTCAGTAACCGAGTGATCCAAAATTGGCAGGCCTGCCCATATTTTTAGAAGTCAAATAGGCGAACCCCACAGGCGGATCAGTAGAAATGCGGTGAAGTGGGAGGGTTGTGATCCCTTATTTTCGGATCATAACTTCGCTGATAAAAGGAAGACGAAGAACATTTGGGATACATTTTATCTCGGGAAATGAAAGGGTTCCCCTCCATCCAGAAGCTGAGATCTAATCGAAAATATCTGTTGCAAAATTAAGAGCTCCGTACTCAGTGGAGGTAATACTTTTTGTTTACTCTCCTTTACATGTCTCTTCGCAATCTTTACGATACTCTCCCATTTCCTTATTCTTCGGTTTCCTTTTCTGCTATACCTGCTTGTCAGATTGTGTGATGTGTGCAGGCCTGTGTGTGCTCTGCTAGGAATTCCCACTGGGGAAGTTATAAAGGAGTTTCAGTTTTGTATTCAGTTGGCAATTATATTGCAACAAGTAAATGAGCGTCAACTAAAATGTGGGCAAAGCAAGGCGAGCACGGGTCAGCTAGACAGTGATGACGAGCTTACACAACGAGCTTACAAAACACTCACCACATCAGCATCGAAGATCTACCATCTGATACTGGTAAAGGCAGGAGAGAAAATATTCCTTTCATCTCCCTTTCCACAAGTTTCGTAGACTGTTGTGGCTTTAGCCTAACAAATTAAGTGGAAGCAAAGCGTCCTTAAAGGCGACCACTAAGTTGTCTGTATTCTTTTCAATTGAGGAACAGTAAGAATGCCGCGCAACCGTTTTGTGAGCCAGCATCCAGTTGTGTTCGTGTTCCCAATCGCAAATGGAAGTACTAACCGAGGACGCTAGAAGACCAAACGCAGCTTCAGGTCCTGAGAAATCTTCCACTCAAGCGTGCTTAGTAATCTTATTGGAGATCTCATTCTCCATGTTCCCTGTGTGACCTGTGACTCAGACAAGAATCAGAAAACTCAGTGTTGCAACCGAATTTAGAGAGGTTTTACATTTACCAACCATTTTGGTTGAATGATTGAGTTAGGTCTTAAGTTCAAATATCTGGGATCTATGATCAATAGCAAAGCAACTTGTGATGACGACATCAATCATCGTGTAAGCGTAGGGTGGATGAAGTGGCGAGAAAATTCCGCTAGCTTCTGTGACAGAAAAATGCCCCCTAAGTTGAAAGGAAGGCTCTATACGGCAGTTGTACGTCCAGCGCTCACATACGGTTCACAATGTTGGACGATGTACAAAACGTATGAGAGTAAATTAACGGCAGCTGAGATGAAGATGCTTCGCATGACAGCAGGAGTGACCAAGCTTGATCGAATAAGAAGTTCGAAGATCCGTGGAAGCTTTCGTATCAAGGAAACCATCGTACAAAAATTAGAGCGCGACCGGCTCAGCTGGTATTGCCACGTTCAAAGAAGAGATCATTTGAACCCTGTAAAAAAGGCAATATCAATGCACGTTCCAAAGACATCGCGATGTAGGAAAGGCAGGCCTATAAACGCCTGGATCAGACAAATGCGACGACATCGGCATTTCATTGGCCTCAGTAACCGAGTGATCCAAAATCGGCAGGCCTGCCGATATTTTCTGAGGTCAAATAGGCGAACCCCACAGGCGGATCAGTAGAAATGCAGTGAAGTGGGAGGGCTGTGATCCCTTGTTTTCGGATCATAGCCTCGCTGATAAAAGGAAGAAGAAGAAGAAGGTTGAAGTATTTACGTCTGTGGAGACAGTAAGTTATTTGCAATTAGGATTGCACAAGTCTCCGCTTGGAAAGCAGATACATAGGTATTTGCCTAATGAGAAGAGGCTCTTAATGTTTTCGTCTTCCACAAGGACACCATCGCCAGACCATTGATAGACTGTGGCTAGAGCTAGTCTTGAATACACGGAAAGTTGAAGTTCTGTTGTCATTGCATCTGATGCCATATCCATGAGACCAGAGCCGTAGGATAAGTGTTGCGCAATGTCAACAAGATTCCAGTGTGGATCTTAATAGAAACCATCGCGTCCAAGACGATGGATGGCTTTGATATTACGATGACAATAGGTATCTAGATTAGGCAAGTTCAGCAGTGCATCTTGAGTAGAGCTAGAACAACTGTGAGAGTCAGTTAGGCGACAGAGTTTATTGCGAGGCTTAAATTTCTAGAATATCAAATTCAAATATTTTCGTCCCCTCTGTGCTACTTTTTGGAACCAATTTCTCTTACTTACTTACTTACTTACTTACTTAGGTAGTGTTACAGTCAGTGATGGACTTGGGCCTCAACCAACAAACCTCTCTAGCCAGCCCGGTTACGGGCCAACTGCCTCCAGTTGCGCATGCCAAGATGGTTTAGGTCCCTCTTCTCTTGTTTGCGCCACCTACCGCGAGGTCGTCCTATACTGCGCCCTTCATCCGGGGTGGATTCGAAGACTTTCTTGGCTGGAATTTCTCTTAGAAACATAGTATATTCCCGGCTGACTTTAAAGCGCCTCTCTGCTCAATGAATGTGAAGACTGCATTTCTAGTTGCAAATTCGCAAAAAAAAAAACAAAAAAAACGAATTGCCTCCTATTCACTCATCTTGTCCTCGTGTTCCAACTAAACCATGGAATGATACTCTACGTACTTCTTTCTTTTATCAGCCGGACAAGTACCCCCATCATGCAGCAAAAAAAAAATAAAAATTAAACCAAACTCAGTTACCAACTTCGACTAGAGATACTCGTCTGCTAGTGTGCTGGTGCTCCATGGCTCCATCATCTCCCGAGCGGATTGTGTAACGTTTTTCTATACACCCCAAGCGCGGACATACTCACAACTAAAATATATTTGCGGTTCTCTCGCTTGCTTGCCTGCGCGCACTGCATCGCTACGAGTACTTCACTGTGTTGCATGCAATGCAGTCAGTTCCATCATCATTATCGTCGTTGTCATTATATCTTTCATCCTCGTCGTTGTCGTTGTGGTTTTCCTTGGGATTTTTCGTTGCTTACTGCCTAGCTACCGGTGTAGACTTTACCTCCCTTTCCAGTCTTCCACAATACAATCCACATACCGCGGCTGGGTGAAGTTATTTTCTTTGCATTGCACCGCATCTCAAGCGCACAGACCTCAAATAAAATGACGCGATATTAAATTTTATTTCATTTCATGTGTTGGTGGGATTCCGCAGAGCCAGGCAGTTGCTTGGAAGTCATAAACGTCTGAAGGCCTTGAGGCGGGCTTCAGCACAAATATTCCGAAATATTTCCCTCCTAATGATGACAATAATGCGAGGACAATTACTGTGCGGTGGATGCTTGTTTTTTTTTTTTTTTTTTGAGACAAACGAAGAAAGTATCTACATCTGTTTACATAGTATCTTTTGTTGCATACTTTGCGGGGATGGCAATTACCAATGAACGCGGTGACAATGTTGAACGAGGGAATGACAAGGGATGAGAAGAAAATGATGGAACGTAGATTGATGGGTCAAGCTTTTGTCTGTTCGCAAGGAATTGTTGCTCCTGCTTCGGCTACTGTGTTGTGTAGTTGCTGCGACGTGGATGAAATTTCAAAAAATCTCTTATTTGATGGCATTTCGTGTGTTTGCGTTTCTCGCACTTTATGTGTTTTATTTGAAGTTGAAAGAAAGAGACAGAGTGGGACTTGTTAGTTTTTGCTGCGGCTGTCTCGACAGGAATTTTAAAGCGCAGCGCAGGGCAGCATAGCTTAGGACTTAAATGGTCTCGAAGGTGGTTGACTTGGTTACGTTAATTTTCGTGAGGTTTTTACTGTCCGCGCGATGGTATCGCCGGAAGATATTAAGGCGACGAATTGTTTATGAAAAAATGTCAGCGGTGTGCTTGAGAAATGCTGATGCTTTTGGTGTGCTCGATATTTAAATTCTTTAGTGTAGAATGCACACTGGATGCTATGTAGTAATTGCTGATTTTGATGGTGCTTCGATGCGATAAAGCGGAGGTATTTATATGAAATTAACGCTTGAGTATGCGGTGAGCTTTGATGTTAAATAGATGCGATATACTGGGGATGGTGATGGACAGCTATGTTGAATGGTTGCTAATCGATTATGGAAGTTGACTACTGGAAAATTGGTAATCTTTGCACATTTGTGAAAGATTCGACGGTTATTCGAATACTGTGCAATATTAGGGGCACATCTACTTTTCAAAGTTACCTATAGCAACTAACTCGTGGAACTTCATCGATTTGTTTTCATTGCATCATTACATTCGTATATTTGTCAGTTGAAGACTCCAGGAAAAAACACTAGGAGTGCAGAATGGACTAACTGAAGCTCTTTATGAAGCTGATAGCTAAGACTCCCACTTATTACATGTTATGTCCCTGTTTAGTTTGCTCATCGCTTCCTTTAACTCAAGTAAATGTGTTTCAAGGAAGTTAAATTGAAATTCCTTTAGAATGCTGCATACTGCAAGGAAGTGATACACAACTTATCGGTCTTTCCCAGATTACACAGTATGGGAATTTCAGGGCGATGGGATATGTGGTTAATGGGTAGGAGTTCTCATATTTTAAAGATGATTTCGGTTGCGATTTTTCTATGCTCTGTGTTGTGATGACTGGGCTTCTCTGACATAATTGTCATACATTCTTTGGGCTGTTTTCTCCAGAACTTTTGTTTCACGGATACTGCTTGCTCGTTGAGGGCAATCAATAGATTCAATTCGCAATCCGTTGCTAGCCTTTGCCATTCTTGAATTGTTTTCCCCTAGTCAGAAGTATCTGTGTCCTTTTTCATCGCCATAACTCTTACCACATAATCAGAGTGGAGCTTGAGGGTATCCAAGAACAGAGGTGCTATACCGGTCTCTGCTAGTACGAGTATCCTGCCACCCTTAGAATCGCTGATTTCATTCTTTGACTTGCGGCTTACACCTAAACATGATGAATCAAAACCACTAGCACTGGAATCTATAACCTATCTCATATTTTGCTAAAACTCCACTTCTGACACGTCTAAGAGCTGTCCATTGTAAGCCATTCTCCAATTGAGTCGATTCCATTCAGCAAAAGCTCATCAACTTGTGTTCAATTGGACTGCGAACCTAAGTAACTTTCATACAACTTCATGGTATAAGAACCCCTCCCCTGTCCCACAACAGCACTAGAGATGATTGTTGGATTACCTCCGTTACACATAGTGCTAGAACCGATCGCATAGGTCCAGATAGTCAGAACCTCTGCGAGTTTTACCCAGTAGAGGTCCACACGGTCAAAAAAGGCGCCCAATTCAACCTCGACAATATTTATCGCGGGCAGGACATCGCAATACTGTCAGATAGCCAAGCCGCCTTCAAGGCACTGACTTACTTTACTTATGTCCTGTATCCCCATGTGGGTCCTAGGGCCTCTACTACACCTACGCGCCATCGTGTACGGTTTCTGGCAATGTGTCTGAGTTCTCCCCAACTTTTCCTTAACTGCCGTGCCTCCTTCTCGACTGTTCTGCGCCATGTTCTCATCGGACCGCCAGGTCTTTTGCCATCCTGAGTTAGAGGGTACCATTGCATAGCATGGTTTTCTATGGAAATGTCACCCTTTCGGAACGTGTGACCAATCCACTGCCACTTCCGCCGTTGGATAGTTGTGCCTATTGGTTCCTGACCCGTTCTCTCGTAAAGGTGTTCGTTAGAGATACGATTGGGCTAGAGAATCCTTAAAATATTGCGCAGGCACCTATTAACAAACGTTTGCAGCTTTCTGGTGATAGTAGTGGTCACTCTCCACGTACTGCAACCATTCAACGTTGGAGCGGAGCAGTCTTATCTTGGTGCTCAAACTGATTGCATTGCTTCGCCATATTTTGGACAACATCCCGAACGCGGACTTTGCTTTGGCGATCCTGTTGGCTATATCCAGTTCGGTTACACCATCGGTCGAGACAAAACTCCCAACACACTGGAAATCCTCTACTCTCTCTACCGGTTGCCCAGCAATGTATATTTGAGCCGATGAGTTAAATCCAAGGCTGATAATTTGAGTTTTTGCCATATTAATTTTCAGCCCGATGACGCCTGCCTCCCTCTCCACATCTGCTGTCATTTGGCGGAGGTCCATAATTCTGTGGGAGAGTAAGCATACATCGTCTGCGTAGTCAAGATGTTTCAGTTGAGATGTAAGAGTCCATCGAATTCCTCCGTTTCGCGTCGACAAAGCTGCATGAAGCACATCGCTAATCACCAATAGGAATAATATTGGTGAAAGGATACAGCCTTGTCTTACCCCACTTTGGATCTCAAATTCCTCAGACAACCTTCCCCTGTGCAGAACGTGACATTTGGAGCCTTCATATGTAGCTTTGATAATAGCAATTAGTTTATCGGGAATACCTCTCCTGCGTAAGGCACGCCAAGTAAACTCCCTGTTGACACTATCGAACGCCTTCTCAAAATCGATGAACAGCAGGTGCAGTGGCGATCGATATTCAACACACTGTTCGATGATAATCCGCAGGGTGTTGATGTGGTCGGCACAGGAGGATCCAGAGCGGAAACCTGCTTGTTCGGCATCGAGTGTGTCTTCGAGATGTTGTTTAATTCGCTCAAGGATGATTTTAGCTATTATCTTAGCTACAGCAGGCAGCACGCAGATACCCCTCCAGTTTCCGCACTCCATTAAATTCCCTTTCTTAGGAAGCTTGACGATCATTCCCTTTTTCCGCTCGTTAGGAAAGCTCTCAGCTTCCCAAGCTCTCTCTATAAGTGGAACCAGAAGCTTAGCCGATGTTGTGAGCGCTGCTTGTAAGAGCTCTGCTGGAATACCGTCAAGTCCTTCCGCCTTGTTGGTTTTGAGTGCCTTGATCGCGGTAATGATCTCATCTTTACTGGGAGTCGTGGTGCGTATTCGGTAACATTTTTGTGGAATTGGACCACACAAATTACCGGAAGAACTGAGGAAAGAAGAAGAGTGCCGTTTTGATACCACAAAACTCGTGCACCTGGATGTAAGAGGCGTATTGGTGGGGAGTCTCTAGATCCAGTCTGTGGGGTTTAAAAATGATTAAACCCTTAAGGTTACTCTTCTCGTTGTCTGGCCCTACCTAGGCGCATAAAAAGTGGATAAGGGTTTCTTACTCAGTTGCGACATTGCAACTGCGACAGTGTGTGTTGTGTGGGATACCAAATTTAACTGCATGGTCTCCTTTAATCCACTGGCCCATGGTAGTTGCTGTTATCCTGCCGATGTCCGTACGCGTTCTGTTTAAGAAGTCGGTTGTTTTCAGTTTATTGTAGTTTGGCCACATCTTTCTAGATATGACACAGTTTGTTAGGCTTGTCCATCTGAGGTTGGCTTGGGCAAGGAATTTTGAGGATATTTCTGCTTTGACTGCTCCAAGCGGAATCTGAACTGCTTTCGCAAAAGAGCTCTGGAGGGCTGATTCTTGCCTACCAAATTCGTTTCCATAAACGTAACTGTGTGCTGGAACTCAAATCAGGGTTACCTTGAGTTGGCTATCTAGCGAAGATAGCTTATTTTGGCATTCAAGCATCAGCTTGGAGGTGTAGTAACCGATGCAATGGCTTTGATGGTTGTTTGGCTATCAATAAAAATAGCGATATTTTGCCTTGGCGTTATATTGGTATATGCAAATGGTTTAACCCGATTTAGACAAACAAAAGAAATTCTGTGGAACTGCATCCATGAAAGAAGGAAAACCAGCCTAAGAGTTACCAAGAATCGACTTCACATCTGGATAGGCATGCTAACGGGTCACTACAGACTCAAGGAGGGATCAGACGCTACAGATTCTGTAGGGACTTCGCAGAAACACCAGCACACATCGCGGAATATGGGAAACTAATCCATAAAGAAGACTTCACCTATAGTTGCCTGTCTTCTGTTAGAGACGGATCTACCTTAGCTGGATTCACTTCAGATACTCCGGTCCGTCAGAGCAGTTGGACTAGAGGAAGTGCTCTAAATCGAGCACGTCATCGAATAGAGCCTTACTCTGGGGAGCATGCACATCGCCAACTATACATCTGTTTACTCAAAAATGGTTGCTTCATCTAATACGGTTTTCATTTTGTTGGCCTGAAGCATATGACTCCATATTTCAAAGCAAATAACTATAACTCCCAAAGACAGACATGTCACTTCGTTCGACAAGTCTATAAAGAAACCATAAAATCCCACACGTTACTTATTACCTAATTCCCAGCTCTGCCAAACCAGCCATTAACCGTTTGATTAATGTTTAATTTATCCTTCTCAAAAGGCGATAGCTAAAAGAAAACCCCACGGGCAATCGCTGCCCATTAAAGCCTTGCCATTCCGGAAAGTGAAAGGTGGTATGACGCCGCCGCTGATACACGCAGATATCGGTACACTCTCCCGCAATAGAAGCTGCAATAATGCGGATAAACTCCGCATAGAAAAATCCACAATCCACGACAGCACTTAGCCAAAGGAAAACTCGTTCTCGCACCATATTTCCATGGAAAATGACTTCGAGGAAAGCTGCGCTCCCAACCAAAGAGGTCTGATCTTGAAGCCTGCACACGGTGTCTCTTTCATAATGTGAGGTGACGTGCGTGTACTACTAAATGCTGCTGAAATTACCGATGACAACAAACGACGACAAAGACGAAGACGTCGACAACGATAACGACGTCGGTGATGATGATGCACCACAGACGATGAGACAAGCAAAGAACCACCCGAGAACATTCAAGGGCTCTTCAAAGCGATGTCCACCACGCCGGCCCGCCGGCCGCTCCCCTTGAGATGATTCTAATTTATCAATTTCTACATGGGCGTGTATTATATCATTCGCAAAAGATGACGTATTGATATGAGATTGACACTGGCTGCTGGTTCTTGTGGTAGCTCCTGCTCTCATCGACGAATGCGGATGGCCAGTGGCGGTTGCGTCATTAAAAATTATGGTTATGTGCGCGAATGTTGTCACAAAGATGTATTGCAACGCCGCGTTGTGTGGAAATTGGTGTCCTCTGATGGACAGACTTGGAGCAATAATGGGATGCCTTTGGGTGCCATTATAGGAACTTAACTTTTATCGAAGATTTTTTCGGGAAATAATTATGATTTTCGGGAGAATTGTGCGTTCGAAAATTGCGACATTGATGACAGAGATCTCAGTGACTGATGGGATAAGCCAGTTGATATTTTTTGGTGAGAAAGTTGCCAATTGTTTGATTAAAATGATATGGATTGTATTTCAAGAGAAATTGACCCAATTGCGCCTGCAGTGTCGAAGAAAATTTAGAGCCATGCATCTTAAAAACTCAAGCAATTCTGAGAATCCTCATTGCATACCAGTCCCACATTAGACAACCATTGGCAGCAGGATGCATTTGGAACCTAATTGGCTTAAATTCTCATTAAGTACCGGCGCCTGTAAAGCAGTTACTCAATTGCCTACCATCATCGCTGTTCAACAGCCATAGATAGTGAAACTCCTTTTCAGGAATTTCCTTTCCAATTCCATGTGGTGGCCTACTGCGTTCCTATCTCCTGCATCGCAATGCAATCTCCAACACTCGCACACGCACTATCTATCGCAGAAGAGATTCACTTTTCTTGCACAACGATGAAGTATGACATCGTCATGACCACGAGAGACGACGATGAAACAACCAGCATCATGCTAACTGCCTTGTTGCGCTTCTGCCTGCCCCTGTGTCGTTTTATTCCAACTTAATTGCATAAATAAGGAGACAAGTTGCCCGCACTTTAACGTGATGTTTTTGACATGTCCACAATATTAAATTATTTATACGTACGGAAGGAGGCTCCACCAGCAAACCATGCCGATGACGATGACAGGCAATGGGTAAACGGACTCACCGGCCACAACGACAGCGATGCCGATTATGATGATAAAACGCGTTTCGGGAGGCTGTTGGTATGAGGAGAACCTATACTGCCATGGTGGACCATGGCTCTGTGGGGACTTGCCCGTCCGATGACGATGATGATCATGGTTCTTTGGACTTCTAACTCTTCACTAGAAACACGGAGAGTGAGGGAGATTGGAAATCAACACGATTTCGATTCATAGTCAGACGTGGTGCGTCCCCCCAATTAGGTGCGAAAAATTGGTGAAGTGAAATGCAGGTGTGGGTTAAGGTTGGAGTGTTCGAAATGGTCTTTTGATCGTAAGACACAGTCCCAGTGGGCAAATTATGAGATCGACAAGTATCTTAGGAGTGAGAAGAAAGCGAAAGTCAGGAGGTAAGAACGGCGGTTAGTCATAGGGGTTTGGTCGATAGAACTTTATCGGACATCAGTGATTCAGATGAATTTTGTTTGATTTGCTCAAGAAAATCCATGTAGTCTGAGCGTGGATATTTCCCGAAGGTCAACGTCAAGGTTTTCACACCTTTTAGTAGTTGATATCAATCGGATATGTTTCTTGTGCTTTGTGCATGTGGGTCTTCCGGTGACATCAGGGCAAAGATTCATTAATGCTGATGGTGACCTAGAATGTCAAAAAAATTCAAAACAGATTCATGCTTACAATTCAGTTTTCCGTGTGAATGCAGCTGAAGTTGAAAGCAACAGGGAACCGAGAGTTTACAATTTTTAACAAATCTGGCCCTCTCTTGAATCTCATATTCTTGGATGAAGGTTAAGGTTATCTTTCAAAGATAGTAGCAGCCCGGGCTACTAGCATGCAAGTTGCCCCATCCACCTTACGGCATAACCCTTGTGTCATATACGGACGACTGTACGATCCCCGCTTCGGGCCCAAACGTACCTGAGTTGTGTATGACCCTAAACAACTACTTAGCTGTCGTAGAACAGTTCTTCAGCAGCCGCAATCTATAGCTATCAGCGGAAAAATCCACTGCCACACTATTCACTTCCTGGACAAAGAAAGTGAAGCTACAGCTCGATATAGCAGTCGCAGATCGACGCATACCCACAGTCACACAGCCAATACTTTTAGGTGTCACCTTTGACAGCATACTTAATTTCTCCGCACATGCATCAAACATTCGCAGCCACCTCAGATCCCGCAACAATGTTCTAAAATCTCTGGCAGGCAGTTCCTGGGGTAAAGATAAAGAAACGCTGCTAACCATCTATAAAGCGATCGGTCGATCCATCATGAATTACGCCGCTCCCATCTGGAATACACAGCTGAGCAACTCAAACTGGCGGAATCTTCAAGCATCCCAAAACTCAGCCATCCGAGTTATCACCGGTTACCACTTGATGGCACATCATCGCGATGTAGGAAAGGCAGACCTATAAACGTCTGAATCAGACAAATGCGACGACATTGGCATTTCATTCGCCTCAGTAACCGAGTGATCCAAAATCGGCAGGCCTGCTGATATTTTCTGAGGTCAAATAGGCGAACCCCACAGTGCGGTGGAGTGGGAGGGTTGTGATCCCTTGTTTTCGGATCATGGCCTCGCTGATAAAAGGAAGAAGAAGACCACTTGATGACACACGAGGACAGTCTCCATGCGGCAACCAAATTGATGTCCATCAAAGAGCACAACACCATGCTCTCCCAACAGTTTCTCCTGGCCTGCCACCTACAAGAGCATCCCAACCACTTTCTAACAACGCTCCACCTCGACATATCCGCAAAAACCTGACAATGTTCCAAAGAGATATCGACACCTACACTCAACTCTCGGACCTTGACCCCCAGCGCTATAATGATGCCATCAAGAGCATTCACAGCGCGGCGGTAGCTAATGCAGTACGTAAACGTAACCATCACCCGAATGTTGTGATAGGTGGTCGCCCTCCGCCCATAGCCAACGAGGAGCGTCATTTACCTCACCAGACCAGGGTAACCTTAGCCCAACTGCGCTCGGGCCTAGAAACAACTGACCGGTAACCCAACAACACAAATATGTAACTGCTACAACAGCAACAACTAGCATGCACGATTCGCAAACCTGGGGTCAAATCGCATCCTCCGTGGACGGATAACTCGTCACGTGATTGGTATGTATGTTGTTGCTAGATCTATCAACAACACAATACATATTACGTTACTAGTCATCCGTTGACGGACGCGGAGGCCGCCATCTGTTGGCAGGTAGCGAAACAACGAATATTCTCCGAATCCTCAGTCAAACAATAGGAAACGGAGGAAAAGGAGAATAGTACAATATGAGCAAAAGTAAATACAAAGGTCGCAGACGAGAATGTGGAGGAAATTTTGCATTGGCTCAAGATTCACATTCTCGTCTTGCAGGATTTTTCCATAAAGGAGAGTGGATGAGAGTCAGTCGGGAGAGTCTGCTCAAGCGTGGTAGTACCAATCCAGTGTACTTTTGACAGCCTCTCTCGGAATTGGTCTTACGACTTTCCACCGAATTTTCTGCCTTCACCTCGGTGATTGGGCAATAATCCATGGGTCTGCTACTAGCTATAGCCGGCCCGTCCGATAGGTTTCTCCCCTTCTGAGAGAAACAAACCGAGTTAGCTACAGCGGATTTGCCGGACTGGATCCTTCCTAAGCCTGCCCTAAGTGCGGACTGGGTCACAGCACGCCTGCCCTAAGTGCGGACGGCTACTTTCCAAGCCTGCCCTAAGTGCGGATTGGATCCTTCCTAAGCCTGCCCTAAGTGCGGACTGGGTCACAGCACGCCTGCCCTAAGTGCAGACGGCTACTTTCCAAGCCTGCCCTAAGTACGGACTGGATCCTTCCCAAGACTGCCCTAAGTGCGGACTGGGTCACAGCACGCCTGCCCTAAGTGCGGACGGCTACTTTCCAAGCCTGCCCTAAGTGCGGACTGGATCCCTCCTAAGCCTGCCCTAAGTGCGGACTGGGTCATCGCAAGCCTGCCCTAAGTGCGGACTGCGACCTTCGAAGCCTGCCCTAAGTTCAGACTGAAACTCCTTCCAGACGATGTACCGAACCGCGCGATTACCATTAAGTATTACTTTGCCGGGCTGGATAACCTTTCAGGCTCTGCTCTCATCTTCGCCGTTTTTTATTCTTATGCACTCGATTCTCCTGCCTTCGACCTGACTGCTGGTGACATCCATTTACTTCGTGTCAGGGCTCTTCATATCTACATTGACATGCCTGTGGTCCGCAAAGTTGGGGTTCTCTTGAAAGCGCGGGCAGTGGAGCATTACGTGTTCTGCGTCTTCTTCCTGGTTATCGCAGCACTGACAAAGTGGTGAACTGTCCTGCCCGAATCTGTTCAGGAACTTTTAGTATCCTCCATGACCAGTTAAGAACTCTCTCTGCTCTTCTACTTTCATTTTCATCCAAATTTCTATGTTTGGAGATGAGTTTGTCTGTCGATCTTGCTGTTGTGGCGTCATCCCATCAGTTTTGCCGTTTTGCCATTAATACCGCCATTTCTTCTTCTTTAATAGCTCCTCCATGCTGTCGATTTGCGAGGTTCCTCTTGTTCACTCGTTTCGTTTCAATGGCCATGATATCCATGGGTACCGATCCCAGCTACGACATATGCCATTCCTTCTGACACTGTTCTATAGGCGCAAATTGTCCTTAGACCGCTGAGTCTATAGACAGCTGATAGTTTCCGCCTGGATTCTTTTGTTGCCAAAGCATCAGCCCACACTGGTGATGCATATAGTAGTGCAGAGTTTACTACTCTGGAAAATCGGATTCTGCGACTATATTTCGGTCCACTGACGTTTGGCAGTATCCTCGCTAGGGATGATTGTAGTATCGAAGCCTTTTTTCTGCATATTGTAGGTGGGGCTTAAAGTTCAGCCTATTGTCTATCGTTACTCCTAGATATTTGATTACCTGTTTAGATTGAATAACTTGGTCTCCTACTTGCAAGTTTATATATTCTACTGCATTGCGGCTGGTGCTTAGAGCGGTTCCGCCATATCCAAGCCTAATGTCTTCAACCAGATTTTAATTTTCGAGATCGCTTCATTTGTTGCTGATTCTATCTCGTGAACGTGTTTCCCAACGGTGACAACAGCGATGTCGATGTCCACGAAATCTATGACTGTCATTGTTGGCATAGACAACTAGAGCACATTGCCTTACATGATGTTCTACAGAAAGGCACCTAGCACTGATCCTTGTGGAAAGCCTGCCGACACATTATACTGCTTGGTACATTCGTCGCTTACGTACCTTAGCTTTCTATTCCTTAAGTAGTTCCATACTACCCCAAGGATAAAGCTTGGCGTATTCATTCTTTCGAGAGAGTCCATTGTACATGATCAACTTGGAGAAGTAAAAACGTCCTTGACGGCAAGTTTGAACACCAAGATAAGACTGTTCCGCTCCAACGTTGAATCCGTGCTGTTATATGCTCGCAGCACGTGGAGAGTGACCAATACTATCACCAGAAAGCTGCAAACGTTTGTTAATAGGTGCCTGCGCAATATTTTAAGGATTTTCTAGCCCAATCGTATCTCTAACGAACACCTTTACGAGAGAACGGGTCAGGAACCAATAGGTACAACCATCCAACGACGGAAGTGGCAGTGGATTGGTCACACGTTCCGTAAGGGTGACAGTTCCATAGTGAACCATCCTATGCAATGGAACCCTTTAACCCAGGATGGCAGAAGACCTGGCGGTCCGATGAAAACATGGCGCAGAACAGTCGAGAAGGAGGCACGGCAGTTAGGGAAAAGTTGGGGAGAACTCAGACACATTGCCAGAAACCGTACACGATGGCACCTAGGCGTAGTAGAGGCCCTAGGACCCATAAGGGGATACAGGACATAAGTAAATTGATGGCAAGCGTAACTACGCCATAGTACTCCTTTGTCTCCCACCGCCATCTCCTTCCTTCCATTTTTATAGCTTATAGCGTCTACTGTGGACCAGGCTTTTCGGAACCCAAACTGGCATTCTGAGAGATCGTCTCTTTCCCCGGCTATTGGTAGCAGCCTGTTGTATACTATTTTCTCCAATATTTTCCCCATCATACTCAGTAGGCAAATAGGACGGTATGATGTCGGGGCTCCGGTTGCTTGGGGAGCAGCACCAGATGCTGTAACTTTCAGTGATTCGGGAATATGCGTTCTCTTAGTCAGCTCGGTATGACGTCTACAAAGGCAACAGGTCGTACTCTTATGACGGCTTTCAGGACTTAAGTCGGGATTCCATCCGCACTTGGTGCGGATTACTATCACCATTTTTTGTGCACGCTAAATGCAGTTCCTCTGGTGTTACCGATGGGATCTCTTCGTTGGACGTTGCAATGTCCATACGGGAAGTGGCCACTTTTCGTTGCGGGAAGAGTGTTGTGATGATGTTCTTAAACATGACGGGACATGTAAGCTGTGGTGCTCTGTCTCCTTTGAGCTTCAGCATAGAGTTATCGCATGTGGATTGTAAGATTTAAATTTATATTCCACAGGCGAGTTTTTGGTTCAAATGTGCGTTCAAAATGGGCCAGATACTTATTTTTATAGCAAAAACGATGTGCATTTGAACAGCAAATAACAGGGTTATGAACCCTATGTGGAACTCTATCTTTTACCTAAGAGATGGCCAAAACGAAGGTGAATGTGAATAACAAATGTGCCTGCAAGTATTTTGTTCCTTCTGGAAAACGCATTATTCTTTGTTACTATCACCTTTATGTCTGCACCTTCTTCCTGACCCACACTACAAACGGTGTGAACACATCCATCTGTTTGTGGCTATCTCAAAGCGACGATATTCAAATGTAATTGTCAACCTTTTTATGGCGTTTTCATGTTCCTCTCTATCTAATTGACATCAATTTCCTGTTCTATCCTTGCAAACAATAACCCACACGTCGCATTTACCACTTTAATATCCCATAATGTCCATGCGTATGCAATATCTCAATTAAACCACCCTCCCATCCATGTAACTGTCTGAAGACCAGCACTTCCGCGTTACTACATGAGTTGTCCGCCAAAACACAGTTTTTTCCCTCATAAATTAGTCAGTCGCTCATGCATAGCGGTGGTCATATGTCCCATTAAACCCTTACCCAAACATATAATGACACAACCCCATCCCAGGGTTGGCATATGACTTTCAAACAAACTCACTGACAGGTGATTGATCATGGCCACTCGTTTGACAACTGATCTTTCTCCCCCTTTTGGTTTTTTTTTTGTTCTCTGTTAGCCAGCTCATTAGCACAAGAATGGGGTAAAAGAAAGTCGATGAAAACATTAAGAAAATTTCACGGGATGTAGGAAAAACAATTTCCCAATTCACTGAAGCCGATCCCCGCCGCCGATCATCATCAGAGAATAGAGCCGGCCGTCCCACGAGATCAATCGATTGAAGGAGTGATGATGATGTAATAAAATAAATTTATTTGAGACCCTTGATTTGACAGGCGGTCCTCCTTGAAAAGGGTTCTTCAATAATAATAAAAATTTAAACTAAAACCTATTCCAACGAAAAAAAAAAAAAAGAGTTAAAGATCCTCCCAATCATGTTGCGCATGCGCAATGAGTCTCTTTGATGCGAGGGTACCTCGACGCATTACCATTAAAATTCATTGTTATTCCCGTGAAAAAAGGCAAAAGGAGTCAAAGAGGAGATCCAGGAAAGGATTGTTTTCATTTTAATTAGTTTTTTTTCGTTCCTTTTCTTGTTTATCTTGCCCAGGTCCCGATCGTAGCCACCTGCCTGTCTAGAGTCACAGTTTGAGTCGAGTTTTCCTCAGATTTTCTGTTGGAATTTTTTTTTTTTTCGTGTTTCTCTGGATATATTAAATTTAAACTCACCACATTCACCACCATGCACGGCCACGATAAGGACCATTATTGTAAAATCTTGAATGCGCGATGCAAAACCGACGCCAAGCCACCACAGTTCAAGGCGGGAACCTTTCTGCGTGTCACCGATATGGGAACGGACAATAAGTGCTTCAAGCGAATCATTGCAGAGAATATAAATTTATTACTGAAAATCAATGAGATTCAGAGGATCGAGGGTCAGGTCCAGTCGTATAACAAAACGTCACCAACGGTCAAGACAAGGCTGCCGGAAGTCAAAAAATGGCTGAGCTCACTCGATAAGGAAAACTACTATCTGGGCAAGAAGCTGCTCTGTATGAAACCGACAATGACGACAAGATCAGCGGTTAAGACACAGCACGTGCGCAGGACATCAATGGAACAGGAACAGTTTCGTAGGGAGCTCTTGCGGAAGTATAACAACATAACGCCCATTCAGGATCCTAGTATAATTACAATGCTCCTTTGGCCAAAGATTTTCATCGATTTGGGTGTAAAGGATATTCGACCTATAGACCGGTTGGTTATCACTTTGTATACCGAAACGGCTCCGAATGTAGTCCTGCAGTTTGTTAAGATGTGCAAGGAGGGCAGGAGTACACTGAACTTTCATCGGATATATCCGAATCTTTGGATTGAGGGCGAAATTGAAATACCGCCTGGGACGGAAGTTGGTGAAACGCAAAAAGTGAATTCTTACATTGATCATGGACAGGCGGGAACGCTGGCACTGCTGGAACGAGGGACAAAGGGAAATTTTCAATTCAGCATCAGTTTTAAGCCGCTGAAAGTCTTGAACGGAAAGAGGGTTGCATTCGGGAAGGTTATCGAGGGCTTAAAGATTTTGGCTGCTGTTCAGGACTATGGCACAAAAAATGGAAAGATGAAGAGGCAAATGATGGTAACAAATTGTGGTTTAGTTCCGGGAAAGTGAATAAAATATTTGTATCCAGCAGAGAGTTGTGTGTCTTTCGGGGAGCTTTAGGTGTCATGTGGGCTTCCTTTTTGTTTTTTTAGTAATATGTACGGCTACCCATTTCTCCACATCCTCTAAAGATTATAAGAAACTTCCATCCTAAATGTCAGCTTGCGACATGCTGTTGTGGAGAGTTTAAGGTGAAGGGTTGATAATTTAGAGCTCTTTCGAAGATTCATACCTGCAAATAGGAAAAGAGGTCTCTATAACCTAAAATGCGTCCAGGATGTGCGAAAAATGATCCGTCCACACCGTTGAAGGACATTTACAGCATCAGAATGGTTCGAAACGAAAAGAATGGCAAGAAAACATGCAATGGACTTCTAGTTGGTGGTGTGTAGGGGTGCGTACACCCAAGGGATTTACTACACCTTAGCTTTCTCCCACTTTTGGCACTCTGCAGTTTAGCCGGAATTAGCGTTGTGAGGAGACATTTCGGGCCTCATTTGCCCTTACGTACTTACTTATGTCCTGTATCCCCTTGTGGGTCCTAGGGCCTCTACTACGCCTACGCGTCATCGTGTATGGTTTCTGGCAATGTTTCTGAGTTCTCCCCAACATTCCCACAACTGCCGTGCTTCCTTCTCGACTGTTCTGCGCGATGTTCCGTTGGCTATATACAGTTCGGTTACACCATCGGTCGAGGCAATACTCCCTCTACCTCTTCGTAGAAATACCACCAAACTACAGCATGAACCATCCCCATACGGCGAGTTAGGATGAGCAAGAGCTAGCATGCCTATGCTGCAGTTGCGCGAGCACTTTTCCATCGTTGCTGCCCCGACTGGCCTAAGGAGGCCTGTTCCTTTAAGTCATAGAAGTAGCTATGGAGGTCGAAGGTTCTTTTTCTTCGATCGGAGCCGTGCTTTAGACCTCGTCGAGTTACGTTCTTGCCACAGGAGGGTAGTGAATAACATCGGTTAGGCAGTCGTGTGTGCAACTGCTTTTGGTAGCTATCACTCCTTTCTTTATTTCGTTACAAACTCAAGAGCAATAGTGGACTATTTTATGTTGGAATTGCTCCACAAGTAAATGATGCTTTCCCCCGAATGGGCTTCCGAATTTAGTTTCAGTCTCGCTCTCCTGAAGCCTTACAGATTTAAATGCAACTTTAAAACCTAATAGTATCTAACCGCAATCTCCTCTTTAATGGACCCATTTGTACCTGCCCCGTGTGTAAATTTCTACCGGTGTATGAAAAATATCCCTCCAAGCACCATATTGCAGTAAATTACAATATTTTCAGATCAGATAGCGGGTCCTATTCCCCCCCGCACTGTCGAGCTATTATTTCACCGATAATCTATTAATTTGTCATCAATGCGCTGCGGTAATTAATATTCCAATAGTGCGCCGATAAGCAAGCGAGTGCGAACTCCCAGCGGCTGCAGAATGACACAAGATATCTTTTTCGAAACATCCTCCCCCTGCCTCTGTATCGTGTAACCAATGTGTTCTAGAATTCCCATAAAACATTCGTGTGTATCCTTTAATGTCCACCGCGCAACTTACCAATTAAAAATGCATTTCCTCTTGTGGGCTTAGACAGCTCGCGATTTCAAATGGAGAGAGCACATAGAGATGGGCTTCTTGGGGCCTCATTGTGTTCCAAACGGTGTCTGTGTGTGTGTGTGTGTGGGGGGGGGGGGGGGACTATAAGCCTACATCAGGCTAAAGAGAGAACTCCAATTGGCATTAGATTGGGACATGTCGCAGCAACCGTCCACTGGTGCGGTTGCCTTTTGGCCATTTAATCTTTCGCGCTCTGTTCCTTCTGCGGTTGTGGTCGGCGGCGATGGTGGTAGTTCTAGCACTTTGTCCATTTTATTTATGACCGCATTCTATGTGCTGAAATGTTATTTTTATTTTAGCACCACAGTGTGAAAATAATTCGGCTTTAAGCCTTTTTCGGCCGAATTACAGCCATCGGCGGCGTGCGGAATATAGAGGAAGGTATGTGTGTATGCCATTTGGCTGGCGGTACTTTGCTTTGGTACTCCTTCTCAGCAGGAGTCGTTGCATACTTTGGGGTTGGCGTGGATAGTATTGGAGGCGTCTAGAAGTGAATGCAGGGCATTTGCTACCTGGAAGCCACGTAGCTGTAGAGAATAGATGATCAACGCGGGCATACTGTGTGTCTATGCAAATACTTTGACCCGATAGATACACAGAGAGAGAGAGAGAGAAATGAGGGGTTGCACTGCAGAGATACTTATTATGGCATTTGCGGTGGACAAACTTTCGCTACATAACAGGAAATTTATTGGCCAAATAGAAATTGGAGTGGATTTCCATTTTTGGGACGTACAACGCGCGCGGGCGAAATACTCGTCTGAAGTTAAACCGCCTCTATGAACGATGCTTTTTTTTTGGAGTTTGTTGGATCGAGTGGCAAATTCTGCCACTTTAATGGGATTCCGAGGTATATGGAGTGCTTTAGGAGGATTTTAGTTTATGTGTGACTGTGCGGAAGGAGGAAGGATTAAAAAGTTATAGTTTCTATGAAAGGAACAGCCGTGTGGTAATCGGTGGATTAGCTGGAGAACAATATAGGTTTTTACTCGTAGAGCTATAAAATAGTTTTCGGCGGCGCTGCAGATGAACGCTTATTCGGGAATAGAATCAGGAATTAGGTGGGCTTGGTTGGTGTGTGACTTCAACTTCACCCTGTTTCATACCTCTGGCTACACAATTGCCGTTTTAGCCCATAGAAACAACGATTGGCAAGAGTAATTCTCCGTGTGATCTCCCTACTGATGTCATTTGCGGAGTTCACCATAGAACCTAGGTAGACAAAATCCTCTACTACCTCAAAATTATATCCGTCTATTGTGGCGTTCTGTCCAAGACGCCGAGGTTGGGTGTCTTTTTTTGTAGACAACATATACTTTGTTTTGCTTTCATTGACCGCTAGACACATTTTTGCTGCCTCGATCTCAATACTCGCAAATGCCCCACTGACGACCAGCTGAGTTCTTCCGATTATGTCAATGCCATCGGCATAACCGAGTAGTTGTACAGATTTGTAAAAGATTGTACCTCCGGTATTGGCTTGTGAGTTTCGTACAATTCTCTCAAGTACTATGTTAAAGAGATCACATGATAGCGCGTCGCCTTGTCTAAGACCTTTCCTGACATCGAACGGTTCGGTGATGTTCTTACCGACTTTGATGGAGCAGCGAGAGTTCTCCATCGTCATTCTGCAGAAACGGACGAGCTTGGCAGGGATGCCAAGACTAGACATGGCTCTGTATAACTCGTCTCTATACATGCTGTCATAGGCAACTTTGAAATCGATGAAGAGATGGTGCGTATCGATTTTATATTCATGGGTCTTTTTCCAAGATCTGCCGTAGTGTGAATATTTGGTCAATGGTGGACTTTTCCGGCCTGAAACCGCACTGATAAGGACCTATCAGGTTGTTGACGATCGGTTTTAGGCGTTCACATGATCCGGCAGACAGGATCTTATATGCGATGTTGAAGAGACTTATACCTCTGTAATTGGCGCAGTTCAGAGGGTCTCCTTTCTTCAGGATCGGGCAAACGATGCTGAGGTTCCATTCATCGGGCATACTATCGTCCGACCAGATTTTACAGATGAGCTGGTGCATGCTCCTTACCAACTCATCTCCTCCTGCCTTGAAAAGTTCAGCGGCAATGGCCGTCGGCTCCAGTAGCTTTATTGGATTTAGTTTAGATATCGCTATCCTCACTTCATTCTGGTCAGGTTGACGGGAATCTTGACTGCCATCGTCACTGTTGAATGGCTCATTCTGCCTGACAGCGGAATATTGGTCATCATCGCAGTTTAACAGTCTGCAGAAGTGTTCCTTCCATATCCTCAGCACCGACTGCGATTCTACTACTATGTTACCATTTTCGTCCCTGCAGGCTTCTGTTCTGGCTTTGAATCCCTGGCATGTTCTTTTTACCCTTTGGTAAAATTTTCGAGCATTATTCCTGCTATAAAGTCTCTCAATCTCCTCGATCGAGTGCTTCTCATGCTCCTTTTTCTTCTTTCTGAGGAGTCGATGTTCCTCTTTTCTCCTGCGCACGTAGAGCTCGTAAGCAGCTCTAGTCCTTCTATGCAGCGCCGCTTTGTACGCCTCTTGTTTTGCTACATGTGCTTGCCGGCAGTAGTCATCAAACCAGGGGTTTCGTTGTGGTGGCTGAGAGAAATCCAGTACATCAGAGGCGGCATCTCTGATCGCCTGTTGGCAACCCTGCCACTGGTCTTCCGCATTTGCCGCTGGCGGCATAGGACTTAGATTGAGATTAGAAGAAACACGATCGGCAAAGGTTCTGGCGGTCTCTCGCGATTGTAGCTTTCCTCACAGTATTTCGTTGATTTCGCTCCGTTGTGGATATCCGCATCCGTACCTTGGCTATAACTAGGTAGTGATCCGAGTCCACGTTGGCTCCTCGGAAGGTCCGGGCGCCCAGAATACTGAAAGAGTGCCTTGCGTCGATCGCAATGTGATCGATTTGGTTGATAGTTTTTCGATCAAAGGAGAGTCATGTTCCTTTGTGAATGTCGAGACGTGGGAACCACGTACTAGCTACGACAAAGTTTCGGCCCGCTGCAAAGTCGATTAGTCTGAGTCCGTTGTCGGACGTGATGTCATGCAGGCTGTGCTTTCCGACCACGCTACTAAAGACGTCCTCTCTTCCTAGCTTCGCGTTAAAATCACCTAGGATAATTTTAACGTCGTGGCTAGCGCATTGCTCATACGTCTTGTCTAAGAGCTGGTAGAAGTCATCCTTTGTCGCGTCGTCCTTCTAAATTTTCAGATTTTCATACTCCCTTTGCCCGGCCCATCCCATCGCACTTCTTGGATGGCGGTAATGTCTGCTTTGAGACACTCTTGGGCCTCCTCAAGTTGGTCGACAAAGCCCCTTACTACCTTGAAATTGTAGCTGCCAACTACGACGTTCTGTCCAATTTGTCGGTGTTGACTGTCCTTTCTTGCTGACAGCATGTATTTAGTTTTGGCCTTGTTTAACGCTATTTATATATTTTTGACTGCTTCTGCTTCAATGCTTGCAAACGCATCGGTGACAGCCCGCTGAGTTCTTCCAATAATGTGAATATCGTGGTCGTATGCAAGCAATTGTACAAACTTTTGATAGATTGTGCCTCTCTTGTTGGCTTGTGAGCTCCGCACAATCCGTTCAAGTACAATACAATATTAAAGAAATCACTTAACAGCGCATCACCTTGCCTTAAACCTTTTTTGACATCAAAGGTCTCGGTGAGGTTGTTACCAACCTTGATGATAATGGCCAATTTGCATCGTCCAATTGCACGAGAAAAGGTATACTCTTAGGCGTAAGTTAATAAATATTGAATGGACAACGATTCGGGATATCATAGCTTCCAACATGTATTTGCTCAAGCTTTGGATTTTATTTTGCTAAATCCGTTGGGGTCTTCTTAGCCCAGTTCACAATTAATTTAATTAAGTTACAGTTTCTTCGCCTAAAGATCTTATTAAGCTTATACCTGCTTCGACACACATTTGCTCGCTCTTGCTCGCATTTACTTTCAATTAGCTTCACATGCACAATATGGGTCACAAGCATCGGAACCGCTTTATTCAAGAAACAAATTTAAAATCTTATACAGAACCACTAAAAGTCCTATTACCGTTATTCGATTGTCTACGGCTCTTTCATCACTGAAATAGCTCTTCTCCATTAGCGTCCCTGGAAATGTCAATTTCCAAGTAGGTTCCCCATTTTTTTTCAATCTAACGCCTGTTAGTCGCGTCAATTCGATCCATTTTAATGGTGTAGTACCATGATGCTCTCAAGCAGTTCCTCTTTTTCCCAAATTGACCAATTGACATCAAACCTAATGGTCCGACCCATAAGCCATGACAAAGTGCCTCTAAATTCCGCAACCATTTCTTATTTACGGCATTCTAACGACATCTACCGAACAAATTAGTTACAAATGCGAATGAAACCCTCAACCAAATCCCAATTTATCGCCTTCAAACAAGTCTTGGCGATGTGTGTGTGTGTGTGTGTGTGTGTGTTTACACATCTCGCTCGCTTGCTTGGTTTTGAATGACCATAGCTCACAGGTTTATTAGAATTTACGAATGTGCAAGGACTTTTAATTGAATGCTTGAAGCTGGCCCGGCACACCCCACACCCCAACAGGTCCGATTCAGGGTCCCGCATCTCTTCCGTCTCGTCGGCTATTTCCATAAAATTCCAATAAAATCGTCCGCTTTACGAGGATGTGTATGGTGGCGAAGCCTATTTGCAGATCTATTGCTGGACGATGTAGTAGTCTCTTCTGGCACTCATGTGGATTTACTTGGACAAACCAGTTATTAATATTTGTCCCAGAGTTTCAGTCTCTTCTGTGAGGCTTGTGTGTTCTGTTTAATTTAATTTGACTTGAACTGCAGAGAGCTTGGGAAATAAAAACTTGGACAAGGTGCCATTTTTTTCTTTCTTCCTACCGACAACGGCAACGATAACGACGCGAAAGAAAGCGAAAAATACGAACGAAACTAATGAAAGAATAAACCTGAGGACGACGGCGACGACAGCACACCTGTTACCGGGGGAGGGAAGGTCGTCACTTTGAGGGGGCAATTTAATTAAAAATTAAAGAAACTGCCTTCGAATGAACAGCAGCGGCGCGGCGGCGGTAGGATGCCTGTGACTGTGCTCTAGCTTTCATTAATTGGTGAATTTTTTTTTTTTTTAATGTCCGTGATTTAGTACAGGGCGGAGGGGGTAGGTATTAAGGGGTGGCGATAATTGTAATTTAATTTTTGAATCAATTTGTATTTTATTGCCTGAGTTATGGTCATAGTTAACGTATTTTGCGTTGCGGCACTAATTGGGGAATAATTCAGAGAAGTTGCGACGCGACGTTTTTTTGTTCCGCAATTAAGTTAAAATTGAATAATACACCTTAAGGGGTTGAAGTAGGTTTGCTTATTAAGTTGCTGGCATTTGTTATTAGCGCTAGATGTGTTAAAATGCAATCAGGAGCAAATAGAGACGAGTAGAAGGGAGTAAATATGCATAGATACATGCAGATGACAGTAACTCCATTTATGCTAGCACCTGAGTAGTTACAGATAAATTGATCAGACTTTGACAGACGCCGGTACCTGCAGTTATTAGTATTTATTATTAGCGCAAGGTGCATAAAAATGCGAGTATATGGATGTGAATAGTCATAACACCTAGGTACTCGTAGTTTCATATAAATTAATGAATAAAGCTTTGTCAGATAGAGTCAAATAGAGTGGACAAGTGGAACCAGGTTCTTGTACGCCGTACTCGGTAGTAGACTTCTTCTTTTTACTTTTATCAGCGAGGTTATGATCCGAAAATAAGGGATCACAACCCTCCCAGTTCACCGCATTTCTACTGATCCGCCTGTGGGGTTCGCCTACTCGGTAGTAGACTATTGAGTTAAAAGAACATCGAAATAAGTAGAGGAGGTACAATCTATCAAACATCTGTAGAATTGCTTGCATATGTTGACGATATTGACATAATTGGAAGAACTTGTCAGCGGTGCGTTTGCAAGCATTGAAGCAGAAGTGGTCGAAATGGGTTTAGTGGTAAATGAGGACAAAGCGAGATACATGCTCTCAACAAGAAAGGACAGTCAACACCGACAAATTGGACAGAACATCAAGTGGGCAGCTACAGCTTCGAGATAGTAAGAGACTTTGTCTACCTTGGCTTTGCTATAAAACTTTAAAAACGACATCTGCGCAGAGATCAAGCTTATAAGGCATTTCAACAGTTAAGCCCTATCCCAAACAACCAAGGAGACTCTGCATAAGACTGTGATCATCCCAGTCCTACTTTACGGCGCTGAAACATGGACTTTATTGAAAGTGGATTAAGATATTCTTGATCACTGCGAGAGAAATATTCTTCGCAAGATATTCGGTCCCATTTGCGGTGACGGGTTTTGGAGGAGAAGATTTAAGGGCGAGCTATACGAGCTGTACAGTGATATCGACGTAGTCAAAAAACTGCTTATTGTAAACATGTAGAGGGAATGGGCACCAACGCTCCGACCCACAGAGTCTTCGAATCTAACCCAGAGGGAAGAGGCAGTAGACGGCCTCCTCGTCGTAAGTGGCGCGCACAAGTTCTACGGGGTCTCAACCAACTTGAAGTGCGCAACTATAGGCAATTAGAGAATATAGCAAAGTCAGGAAAAGCAGCGACCTGATAGTACACAAGGATATTGAACCCCTAAAGCACCCACACATGAGACTGACGTCCCCACGTCCTGCAATCATGCAAACTTGTATTCTAGCCACAACCGGTATACTCCAGGAGGAACTTCAAAAATCTGATTTAAATGAATGTGAAGAAGAATAATGGGTTTGAGGAGTTCATCAGTAGTAGATGCGGGTGTATGCGAGTAGATTAGCAAAGATCCTATTTGGTTCATTCGAGGACATGGAAGATGCTCATGATTAGATGCGACTACTTACTTACTTATGTCCTGTATCCCCTTGTTTGTCCTAGGGCCTCTACTACGCCTACGCGCCATCGTGTACGGTTTCTGGCAATGTGTCTGAGTTCTCCCCAACCTTTCCCTAACTGCCGTGCCTCCTTCTCGACTGTTCTGCGCCATGTTCTCCTCGGACCGCCAGGTCTTCTACCATCCTGAGTTAGAGGGTTCCATTGCATAGCATGGTTCGCTATGGAGCTGTCACCCTTTCGCAACGTGTGACCAATCCATTGCCACTTCCGTCGTTGGATAGTTGTGCCTATTGGTTCCTGACCCGTTCTCTCGTAAAGGTGTTCGTTAGAGATACGATTGGGTCAGAAAATCCGTAAGATATTGCGCAGACACCTATTAACGAACGTTTGCAGCTTTCTGCTGATAGTAGTGGTCACTCTCCACGTGCTGCAACCATATAGCAGCACGGATTCAACGTTGGAGCGGAACAGTCTTATTTTGGTGCTCAAACTGATGCGACTATATGCGAACAGATTGGCAAGGTTGCTATGTTATTGATTTAATGAGATATATGGTAAGGTTGGGTTGGCTATCTGTACGAGAGTACAGACACACTTAGACCAGTAGAGGTCCGACTGACAGCTCCTGTAGAAGACGTTAGAAAAGAGGCCCGACCTTTTAGCATGTTGGCCTATAAGACATGTGATCAGCATTATGTTTCTGATCCAGCCTAGGTCAGATCTGTCTCGAAGTATGACACGTTAAACCATTTTCCCATCTGTGGCTGGTTTTGCTAATAGCGTCCAGCTTTAGTAGATGTTTTCGTGTGACGAGGGTCATATCCAGGGTCCGCCATTTCTGCAGAGTTCTAAGAGTCGTACCCCGTCTACTGAGCTCGTCAGCGTTGCAGCTGGCACCATCATATGTGAAGGAGGAGATACATAAATGCAAAGCAAATGCTACGAGGGCAAGGTGAAAAGTTCTCGGCCTGACAATGAAAAACTGCGAAAAACCAGCGTTTCTCCAACATCAGTATTCCTTCTCGGAAGTGAGAGTCTGGAAGGCTGTGAAAATAACATATTCATCTACGGCCCTCTCAACTTCTGCATTGGATGCGAAGCGCTTCCCAGAAACAAATTTCTTCAAGTTTGGGAACAGATGGGAGTCTAAGGGTGCCAAATCAGGTGAATAGGGGGCATGGTCGAGCAAATCGTACCCCAAATCCCACAGTTTTCCCATCGCCAACGCATACTTGTGTACAGGTGCATTGTCCTGGTGAAAGATGGTTTTTTTCATCTTCAAGCCAGGCCTCTTCTCGCGACTTTTGGCATCCAGCTGGTCAACAAGGTTGGAGTAATATTCGCCTGTAATTGTTCTGCCTTTCTCAAGGTAATCAATTAACAGGATCCCTTTCGCATCTCAAAAACACTGGCCATGGCATTTCCGGCAGATGCGGTCGACTTCGCTTTCTTTGACGCTGAACTACCGGCTTACACCCACTGCTTCGACTGCTGTTTTGTTTGTGGCGTGTAGTGGTGGACCCATGTCTCATCCATGGTGACAAATCTTCGCACAAAATCTGTCGGATCCCTATTGAATCGGTCCAAAGTTTGCCGCGAAAATCGTTTGCGCATTTGCTTTTGATCGGCATTCAGCAAATACGGCACCCATCTTGCGCAGAGCTTTCACATCCCTAAGTTTTTGTGCAAGATGTTTCGCACCCTCTCTTCCGATATACACACAGCCTCAGGTATGTATCTCACTCACCTTCACTTGTCTATCGTCCAACACGATATCATGCACTTTTCCGATGGTTTCGGGTGTGGTTGCGGTTTTTGGCCGTCCTTCATGTCGGTCATCTTCGAGGTATAAATTCGTTTAAATTCAGCTGTCCACTTTTTAACGGTTGACATGGAAGGAGCAGAGTCCCCGTAAACTTTTGGCAACTTTGGATGAATTTCCTGAGGGGTTAACCCATCCAAAACGAAGAATCGCAAGACGTCTACTGCAACAATTCGTGTAAACAAACCATTTGAGAGAACAAGTTGAAACTTGTCATACGAGCTAATGAGAAGTGCACCCAGGCAGGAAATATAATTTTTTGCTGATTGGAACTCTATCTCTGCGTCAGGCCGAGAACTTTTCACCTTGCCCTCGTAGTTGATACGTGCAGCACGAAAGGATGCAAAAAAACCCTTTTATCATGTCTAGCGCCAAGTTGAGCAATTCTTTTTCTTAAATCCACAATGACGATCCACTGTGAACCTTTTAAAGATGTCATGTACATCATGTATGTAGTAAATGCTGTTTATGTACGAAAACAAGCAGAAAACGAACGTTCAATACAATGCTTGAGGGCCTGCCAAATGATAGTGTCTCCTGACCAGTAGTAGATAGTGTGTCTCCAATTTAAATTTGATTGCAACGCTTGGGATCGTCCTCTCGTAGAGCCATCTTATGCTCCTGCTTTTTGTGAAATTTCACTGTCATTGATTTTGCATCTTAAGTCGTCTTCCACAAATTACCGACGACGCTAAGCAGTGATTCCTAGTGTCTACCGGATACAGTTTCTCAGCAAATGAGTATATTTTTCATGGTGGACAACGTACCTTCTTGATTGTATTCCATTCCCATTGCAGTTTGCATATTTTTGCATAGGAAGTTGGATTTAAACTGAAAATCCAGCCTTGATGCACGCCACTTGTAGTTCTTCGCAATAAAAATTCATTTAAATGCTCCAATCGACCTTTCATTTCCTTTAATCGTGTTCCAAGGCTTCTCCAAACTGCTTTACTTAATGGGAATTGTAAAAGGGGTCCTCATATGCGTTTCTTTAATCCACCACCAGTAAGCACTGCCACTGCTGATGAGGAGGATTATGCTCCTTACATATGTACACAGCCGCAGGCAATAAATACGCAATTCCCACATCCGGTGAGCATATGCGAGTTCAACTCGGTGGTAGGCTCTTTCTCAAGCCCACAATGCATGATCTGATCATTGTGTTCGATTTCAATCCCATCCACTGATTATCTTCGATTTATTGGTTAAGTTCTCACACCAGGGGGGATGGATGTATCCAGGAACTGATTGCGATACTTTTTTTTTTTGCTCTAAATATTGTCATGTCATGTAGACATGTTGACATTTCAAAAGATCTGGATCTTTCACTCACTCGGCGAGTTGTGACATTTGACAAGTTGGCGGCGATTTGGTTTAATAACCTAAGGGCGAGCACGCACACACACACTATACGGAGGCAATTGTTTAAGGCGGCAAGTCTTTGGTTGATGGTTAGCCGGCGGATGGTTGGTTGAATGGCTTGTTGTGGACGGCGATCGGTAGCCTCTTCAAATGATCGTCGTCGTCTGGCGCAGTAGCCCGGAATGTGTGCGCCAAATGATTTTCATGTCCGAGGGCTTTTTTATGCGACGATTTGCCGTGTGTACACGTTCGACCCAAATATGGCGATTTTGAATCGTAACGACCAATGTCAAGTGTTGTTGTAGAGCATGTTTGAAAGATCGAAGCCACAGGACCTTGTACTTCCTTTGTTATACAGAATGTGTATTCGGAGTGAATTTCAGTTTCACGTTTCTGATATATGGACTTTTAGAAAATATTGCTCGAGACCAATCAAAGTCTCTTAGGCGACAGCTAAGCGTGAGTTGAAAGAAGAGCTGCAGTTGCAAATATAATGATGATGGTGAGATGGGGAGAAAACACCAGGTACGAGGTTCAGTGTTTGATTAGATCGCCTGAACTATCCCGACTTCAGTTGGAATTTTAGAATGACTTTTGGTAGTAGAATCGCAGTCGGTGCTTAACGGCGACGATGACCAAAATTCCGCTGTCTGGCAGAACGAGCCATTCAACAGTGACGATGATAGTCAAGATTCTCGTTAACCCGATCAGAATGAAGTGATGATATTCAAACTAAAAGCAACAAAGCTACTGGAGTCGACGGTATGCAGCATGCACCAAGTCATTTGTAAAGTTTGGTCGGACGAAAGTATGTCCATTGAATGGAACCTCTGCATTGTTTGTCCGATTTTGAAGAAATAAGACCCTCTGAGCTGCGCCAACTACAGAGGTGTCTACTCAACATCGCTACCCTATCTCGAACTTATAAGGTAACTCTGTATGAGACACTAATCATCCCAGTCGTGTTGTATGACGCAGATGCATGAACTTTGTCAAAATCGGATGAAGATGCTTTGGTTACCTCGAGAGAAAAGTTTTGCGAGTGATCTTTGGTCTCGTCTGCAGAGACGGCTAGTGGAGGAGAAGGTACAATGCCGAACTATACGGCTTATACAATGACATCGACTTGTGTCATGTAGAGCGGATGGAGCCCAACGTTCCAGCCCGGAAAATCTTCGAATCCATCCGGATGGACGGCGCAGTAGAGGACGACATCGCGGCAAGTGGCGTGAACAAGTGGAGGGGGAGCTCAACCAACTTAGCGTGCGCAACTGGAGGCACATAGAGGGTGAGCTCAGCCAACTTGGCGTACGAAACTGGAGGCACATGGCTAGTAACCGGGCACACTGGAGAGATTTGTTGGTTGAGGCTCAGGTCCACCCCGGAATGTAGCGCCACCTAAGTAACATAAGTAAGTAGTTTGCTGTTGACAATTCGCCCAAATCTATAAAGTAGCATTCTCCAAGGACTTGGGTATTTGCATAGAAAATGGGCCATGTCCTCATCCTGGTCATGTCCATAGCAAGTTATGGTCTGCGATGATGGTTAGGTTAGGTTAGGTTCGCTGTCTGCACCACGATACAAAAAAAAACAACAAATATTTGGCGCAACAGCTCTTTAAAGTGCCAGGGCCTAGCTTCTCGCAACCACTCATGTTGTGTGCGTTATATTTTTCACACGAATGGAAGGGACCTACAGTTTAATGCCGAATCCGAACGGCGATTTGAGAAGCTTTTTCGTGACAACAGTACTCTGGGATGTTTGTCAGACGCTCGCGAGAGGTGGGACCGTGAAAAAACTTTCTGGTATTTTCTGGGATTCGAACTTGGAACCTCATGCGTAGTGATCCGACACACTAACCACTTACGCCACGGCGCCCACCACGATGCAGACACACTTAGACCAGTAAAGGTCCATTGTGATGCCAAGGATCTACCACTCAGGGACAAATAAAACCAACCGGAGCTTTTGATGAAGCGATGGATGTTCATGACGTCTAAGGACGCCAAATCGCTGAGGTCGTCAAGGAAGGGAGCTCCTAGATGGAACATTCTTTTGCGTGATAGAGCAGGACATGTGCATAGGAAGTGAAGAACGGTTTCCTGCTCCTCCTCGTCCCTATAGTTCCTGCAGAAGTCATTGGAAAAGAGGCCAAGTCTTTTGGCATGTTGGCCGATTAGACAGTGTCCGGTGATGACACCGATAACGCAGCTGATCTGTAATCGCTTTAGTTTAACCAACTCAGCACTACGTTTCTGGTCCAGCTTAGGCCAGATCTGCCTCGAAATGTGAAACGTTGACCCAATATCCTACCTTAGCTTGGTCTTGCTAATCGCGTTCAGCTTCAGTAGATGCTTACATGTAGCGAGGAGCATACCAAGGGCTTGCCTATCTGGCAGAATCCTTAGAGTAGTACCCTGTCTAGCGAGTTCGTCCGCCCTACAGTTTCCTGGAATGTCTCTGTGACCTGGCACCCAGCATAGGAGACTGTTGAACTGCTCTGTCATCTCTGTAAGAGACAAACGGCAGTCTAAGACGGTCTTTGAAGTAAAGGAGCACGATTCCAGGGACTTGATAGCCGCTTGACTGTTAGTGAAAATGCTAATATCGCTGACAGATAATACATTACATTTCAGCTAAGACAGGGCTTCCTTAATCGCCATGATTTCCGGCTCAGGTTGAGCTTATCGGAGAAAATACCACAGCCCACCCCACCTTCGGTCTTAAAGTCATCTGTGTAGAAGTGCACCGAATTTCCATCATCAGGGGGAGAGCCATCCCACTCATCCCGTTCAGGGATACTCGTACGGAAGTATCGGTCAAATCTCAGTTTCGGTGGGGTGTAGTCCGTGTTTTCACGTGTGAAGTTGAGAAGATCAAGAATCGAGGAATGGCCAATGTGATAACTAGACCACTGAGAGGAGGCTTTAAGACAAATAGCCGCACTGGCAGCAGTCTGCCTGCCAAGGATATCCAGGGGTAACAGGTTGAACATAATGTTCAGTGCCGCAGAGGGGGTAGTTCTTAGTGCACCACTGATGCACATGCAAGCAAATCTTTGCACTTTAGCTACCTGAGAGAGGTGAACAGCCCTGCCAAGAGCAGGCCACCAAACGATCACGCCATAAAGTAGTATAGGCCTGGCAACAGACACGTAAAGCCAACGAGTGATTTCAGGTGTCATACCCCAGCTCCTACCTATAGCATTTTTACAGGAATAGCGAGCTACATTGGCTTTCTTTACGCGTTCTAGTAGATTGGCTTCCCAGTTCAGTTTTCTGTCCAGAATAAGACCCAGGTATTTTGCATTAACAGTGAATGTGAGACTGGTGCCATTAATCATAGGAGGGTCTACAAGGGGAACTTTATATTTCCTTGTGAAGAGAACAAGTTCTGTTTTATGAGGGTTGACCCCCAATCCACATTTGGAGGCCCACCTTGTGAGCCGAGAGAGAGCATGTTGGAGGATTTCCTGGAGATTGTCGGGGTGCTTGCCAGACGCAGCAATCGCAATGTCATCAGCATAGGCAATCACTCTACAGCCTGACCTGTCCAGATCCATTAGTAGCTCATTCACTACAAGATTCCACAGGAGGGGTGACAAAACTCCACCTTGCTCCACCCAGCTGTGTGTTGATAATCCTGCGTGTTAGCAATTGATTGATCAACACTCCGAGCGAAGTATCGACTTTCAGATTTGCAAGTGCGTCTGTGATTGCCTTTGGTTTGACATTGTGAAAAGCTCCCTCAATGTCAAGGAAAGCCACCATGGTATATTCTTTAATGCTCAGAGATTTTTCAATGATGCGCACAAGCGAGCGTAAGGCTGTCTCAGCGGATTTGCCTTTGCAGTACGCATGTGGGGTTGGCGGGAGCAAAGACGGGCTAATGCTCTGACGGAGGTGAATATCAATCAGCCTTTCCAGCATTTTCAGTAGAGAGGACGATAGACTGATAGGTCGGAGATCCTTTGGTTCCACATGCGAGCTCTTACCTGCCTTAGGAATGAAGACAACTTCAACCTCGGTCCACGTCTTGGGGATGTAGACAGCTCTATAATATGACCTTGAGCAATGGAAGCACAATGTTCTCACATTTTTGAAATTCAGCAGGAATAATGCCGTCAGGTCCTGGGGACTTGAAGGGCTTGAAGCTGCGCATGGCCCAGCGGATCTTTTCTGTAGTTACTATAACCAGGGAGTTGCTGCATGGTAGAGAACAAGTACGGGTAATACCCGATAATGAAACAGCAACAGTAGAGCTACCAGGGAAGTGAGTATCCAGTAAGATGTCAATGGATTTCTTAGCAGAGGTGGTCTAGTGACCATCTGGATGTAAGAGGTAGCTAGGTGTTGAAGGGGTTTTTGAAAGGATTTTCCGCAACCTAGAGGCTTCCCAGGATTCTTCAATGCTGTCGCAGAAAAGTCTCCAGGAGCGTCGTTGCTCTTTCCTCAGTGAGATTTTATATTTCCTGAGAGACAGTTTGTAGGTGTGTCTGCGATGATACTAATTACAAATGTTTAGTTTGATCTACTAAGGAAAATGTGTCTAGAATGTTCTTGAAAAGCACCATGATGGAGTGATTTTCATCTCTCTACCGGCAGCTTTTGGAAGTCCAAGGCTGTACTGGATTTTACGAGCTCCATGGGGGTCAGAATTGAGTTCTTCATTGATCACCATTGATTGGTCCAGTTCCGAGACTTTCATAGCTAATTCGTCGACTATCTCGTCCCGAGGCTAGCAGTGAGTGCTCCCATCTTCTTCTCGCTTAAATAACTTCTTCAAGTATATTTCTCGATCAGGCTCAGCATTGGCTAGAACTCCCGCTTGCACCACACTGCTGCGATTTGGAAGGCTTAGTAATTTGGCGATGTCAGATTCTATTGATTAGATACCAGATCGCAAGCCCTCTCTTATTTTCAAACTATCCGTGAAGATCGAGATATTGTTCCAGTTTATGGCCCTTCTGCCTGTTCACTGTTCTCTTGCGAGGTATACCTTTATGCTGAAGTCGGGGAATTGTGCTAAGTAGCCTGTCACCGTCTCAGAAATCGGATTGTTGCAAACGCAGGACAGGTTTCGCGTCCATTTCCCTCTATAATTGAACTTACAGGAAATCGTGAGAGTTGCAGACTCTTGAACAACGCTGCCAAATAAAATCAGGATCAGCTTACGAATGTATCTCCAAGATGGCTTCACTTTTTCAAATATATCGCTGCATAGATGCATGCACCTTCCAAAACTAGGTCAGCATCAGCGAACGTCATAGCCCGATGTAATCTTGAAATTTCAGAAAATGCTCCCATAACCACTTTCAAATTGCTCATTCACGGCACAAATTCCTAGACTTTGTGTCCGGCAGCATCTATCTCCTGAGAATCGACAACAATGTGGATTCTTTCAGAGAGAAGACCTTCCTCCGTTTTGATCAGAAACTCCATAAATTTACGTGATTTGCAAATCAGATTATTTTAGATTCAGAAATGTTCAAGACTCAAGAATGTTTCTCTCCTCCCGATGGTTGTTTTGTTCTTTCCACTTCTACGAAGGACAAAGTTGCGATTTGCCTTTTTGTATCTTTTTGTTCCACCTACCAACGAACAAGCTCTATTGCTGTGCATTGCGAGTCCGCGAAAATTTTCTATAATGTCCGAATCACGAAAATGCTATTTTCCTGGTTCAATCGTTTTATTCGTTCTTATACATGTACTCGTATGTAGCCTACCTAGCCATGGAGCCACAACAAAAATAAACCTAAGATTGTCTGGCAAAACGTCGTCCTCTCTCTCCTGCTAGAGGAACCACAGCGCACGGGACCGTGTTCAACAATTTTTTCGTGAGTCCAAATCAATGTTGGCTTCAGAATAGTGTACGATAGTGGAGGATGACGATGATCATCATCATCATCATCCAAAACCTACCATCCTGGTCCATAGGCGCATATAGGCACGCCAAAGTGCGTAACAATTAAGTCGTGACGCGGCCGACCGGACCGGAGTGGCGGTTAAATTCGCGTATCTGGGAGATACTTCTTTGGTTTCCCTGTTGTAGGTATATGCATCTGTACCTCTGTCAAGTGGGTAGTAGCAGTTTCATCACGACACGACTAAGCAGAAAGCACAATGTGCTGCTGACGCTATGGAATGGCTGACTGGGTTATTGCCTGGTTTTGGTACAATAGACTGTTCCTTTGTTTTTTTTTTGTTCTTCTGTGGAATCTGTAGCAGGAATGAAAATTTTTGAATGAAATTATTGCGAACACGTCTCGTTGATTTATTGAATAATCGGGAATGAGTAATGGGAATGTGTGTGCTCTGCTTTAGAGTCCTCCAACGTCGTAGGAGGGTATGTCGCCATAAAAAACGAAACCACAGAGGAGAACAAACGATGACAATGGCCAAAGACAATTGAAATTTAGAAGCAATTAAGGTAGCGAAATGAAATTCTTTATTGCTACTCGTATGTTGTTACAGATACTACGTTTTGAAGAGCACAACCAGCGCCGAAATCAGCAAATTTGGGATTTTCGTCGCAGAGCGTGTTATTGTCATCCAAATCGTGAAGAAGAGGTAGACCGGGTGGTTTGGGGGTCGAGCATTTGTCATTTTCGTTCACGTTTTTGAAGGTGGATGTTCTTGAGTGGGCAGGAACCATCTGAAAGGGTGGTATTTGTGTACTGGCTAGCTCTGGCTGATTGAATGACTTTCAATTTTGAAGCGATTCAGGCTTTCTCAATGAAGTACCGGACTTACTTAACGAGCTTCTAGGCATGCTACTTTCTTTTTCATCTAAACCATGTCAGAAAAGTAGAAATTCTCAAGGTTTCCTTGAGTCTCTTCGGTCAAGTCTTGTGCACTTATTAGGCTGAATTTAGGAATTGTGGCGAATTCGCATCTTAACATCTACTTAAGTCGCAGTTCTGTCACTTTTGCACTACTGACCCTCCGCCTCCATTGTACATCTTGAATCGCAGAAACATCTACCCTTAACTGCGAGAGCGTGGATATAACATTTTGCGTAGCTCCAGCAGCGTAAGTTCTCTTAAGTCATAGATAGGTAGAAGCGGTTCCTGCTGCGCACTGCACTGCAGCCCAATTAGCACTTAAGCGTCATTTTGAATACTACGAACTCACATGACCTTGGTTGTTAGCTAGAGCTAATGAGATGTTGAATGGAAACTGTTTCAAGCCCATCCTATGTCATTCAAGAATCTGATCAACTCTGTGATACTTTCTCTGCAATTTCCTTAAGGTTCCTATTCGTAGTCGAAAAAGGGTTGTAGTACAATGGACCTACTCTCTGGTCTAAGTACATCCTCATCGAGGGCCGATCCTAAACCAAACCAACTCGTAGTCGAAAAGGGTTTGCCTAGAGTTCGATATCGGGCTCTACTCAAAGCCAGACAGCCGCAGAGGAAGTGAAAGAGAGTTTCCTTTTCATTAACAATTTTACAACAGCGCCAGTGTGTGTTAAAAGGAATACCCGGTCTAGACGCATGCGTTCCTACTGGCCAGTGACCTGTGCTCTTATCGCTAAAATTCTTGCAGACAGCGTCTATACGAGTCCTTTTCTCAAGTTCTTCTACTCTGTCCCAGTTGCAGTTCGGCCAGATCTGCCTAGAAATACCGCAACTCTGCAGATTGTTCCATCTTTTCTTTGCCGCTGATAGAAAGTGTGAAAATATTTCTTTCTTGACAGTTCCCATCGAACGAGGACTACTTCTCCAAGCGATCTGTAAACGGTGGTCAACCTCCTCTCCAGCTCGTCGGTCCGTTCGTTCCCCCTATGCTGCTATGGCCTGGTTCCTACAAACGATAGTTTTAGTCCGACAACCTAGGGACGAGAGCTCTTCCCTACACTGTTCCACCAGCTGGGAAGACGATTTTGTTGAGATCAGGGACTTGATAGTAACCTGGCTACCAACTTAAATGCCGATATTGTCAATGGGTGTAGAATTGTGTGAGAACTTCCGCTTGGGAGATTCTGCCTGAATCGGGAAGGCGTGAGGATACTGATACTTTCAGTGTTTCCGAAAAGATTCCCGCCCCGACCCCAAAGTTCATCTTCGAACTGTGTCGGTATAAATTTCTATTTTGAAATTCTGTATGACTTCACCCCTTTCCCAGTCTGCTATGGACGGAAAGTTGACTGTGAAGTTGTGTTGAACATTCAGTTTGGGTATGGTGCAGTCGGTCAGAGTTTTGCCCAGTTCTCCTTCTGACGATAATAGGATCTTACTGTGTCCGCAGGGTCTAGGAGTCCACTACCTTGATTCTCTGAGTCTGACCGCTTACGTCTTAAGTCATAGTCCGTGGTGCTCCAGGACGTGTTGCCATATGAGAGAATCTGTTTATATCCGAAGCGGTAAAGTTTATACGCCACCAAGGATGATTCAGTTGAAGATGCTTTCGGGGTGGCAATGTTGTGGTGGTAAAGCAATCGATTGCCAAGCTAATGGCTCATGGTTCAAATCCTGATGCCAGGAAGCATTTATAAATTTATTTCTCATGGAATGTATAAAGAGTCAGTCCAATCAATTGCGAAAGCTTCTCTGAACACTATTGCAAAGGCATATGCAGTAGATACGTCATATGGCTGGAAAAGTTGCTCGGTCTGTTGGATAATTGATATGCCTATGACTTCAGGTGGTCGGGGAAAAAATACCGTGAATCAGAAGGAAAGACAAAATAGCAAAACAAATCTTCCCAGTTATCCCGGGGTCATTGCGAAACCTAATATCTGAGTTTTCAACCAGACGAGCTCCGCATATGTGAAAGTAGCTCATACGCTCAAAAACCTAAAATTAGGATCCTCACTTTGTCTGCTGTGAAACGAAACCACCTGCTTTCTCATTTGCATACCATAGGATGCGGATGACTTCCTTTATACTTCACGCAAGATGACCCTAATGAGTTTCACTTCCAGTGAGTCACAATCCAGCAGGAACTCACTATCTGTAGAGCGGAACACGCCAAACTCCTTTCAACTGTGTAAAGGTGCCAAAATAATCCGCTTACATTTCAAACACTAATCCTCACACCCATCGCGGTGTGTGTGCCCAGAAATGCGACCGACTACCGACGGCAATAGTATAACCTGTGACGCTCTCTCATAAATGAGCCATTAACAAGGGCGCTTATGCGCTTATACAAAGTCCCGGACAAAAACGTCATCAAGTTGGAATTATAAATGTTTTTTGATATATGCCCGCCCGACGCGACGACACACGGAACGAGAGGAAGTGCGTCTGGGTTTTTATGGAGCAAAGCGGCTGCTGTGTTTCTGGAGCGCGGCGGGAAAAGTTAAGCAGATTAGTGCGCTACGCTGTTATTGTGTGTGAAAATAGCTCAGGTGTGATGTGATGATGATTATGGTTGGTGCGGTGCGTGTCAGTAGGGAGTTGGTCTCATTCTCCTCCCCCTTGAACGGCAACTGTCGGAAGCGCGCCTTTGATAGACTTAATTTAAAGTTTTAACATCGATTAGTATGAGCTGTGAGCCATTCGATTTGTTGAGAGACGGAAAACACAAGGAAAAATAATTTGTTTTCGGTGTAATTTTGGAGATCAGACAGAGGTATCTTGATTTGTTTTCATCCAGATTTGAAGGAAAAGTAGGGATAGACAGTTCATAGCACTCGATTCTGATTGGAGTGTGGGTGGAAACATGGTAAGTTCATTGTGCTGCTTGAAGCTAAGAGGCAAAGTGATCAGAGTAGTTGGAATGGGGTTCTATTTGTTCAGGCAGTGACTGTTAGCATTTTAATTCTAAGGTTTTATTTGTGACCTCCATCGATAGCATTAGGAGGCTCCTAGTTTGAGATCTGACTTGATTGTAGTTCGCACTACTTGCTCCACTGATGAATTTGGGTAGTTAACATTTGCAAACACTTGAAGGTGAATATGTTCTTAGTAGGGGAGTTACTTAACTCCACGAGAGTGGGAATCTCCTTGTGAACGATATGCCGTGTTTCCTTATCATCGAAGAAGAAGTGGCAGTCTCTGCCTAGGTTCCTTATATTGACCTTATATTCTATTATGATCTGAACTCAAGGGATCAGAGTCCTCCTATGGTGACCTTAATAATATGGAAAATGTCGCGACTGCTTTTGATGGTTGTTTTCTCAGAAAAATTTCAATTTATCGGAAAAGTTGTTTAATTTTATCTCTAAAAAGTCCTCTCAAGTGTTGAACAATTCCAATTACTGTGCAAAACAATCGTCTCCCCTACTGGAACGTGGCCAAATTGAGACTTAAATGAAACACTAGCGCCTGGCACTCAAAAGTAGGAAAACAAAGCAAAACTAGTAAAGATGTACTGGCCAAAGTGAGGAATTCTTCCAGTCAAATGTTTGATTGAATCAGCCTCCGATGAGAACCTGTAACAGATAATGCAAAGTTGGAATCCATCGGACATCGTGTGGAAAGAACTCAAGTTGAAGGTGAAGATCGATATGGAGGCGGAGATCGCCAAATTGATTTCAACTTACGTCTACCAGTTGAAGTGGTCAGATCCAGAGGTTAAACTGGGTGCTGTAACAACGGTGTCCTTCAACAAGGCGAGAAACGTAGTTATCTTCCATCAGGTGAACGGAGTTTGGACACGGCCCGCGTTCAACAGGGAAAACGTGCACAGAGCTGTACCACTGACCAATAGATTAGATTTCTGTGGTAACTTTGGATAGGAAGACAGACAAGGTTGTCTACAATTTGAAAAAGGACATGTTCTACATGCCACATAGTCTAACAATCGATGCTAACGACAAAGTCTGAGCGGCTCTGAATAAGATGACGAAATTTGGGTCCAGAGATGCGGCGGACAAACCACTTCTGAAGCTGGGTACAGCGCTTACATCGGGAAATCGAAGTCAACTTCGGTAGCTGTACTGATCCAATGGCGACTTTTTTTTGTCGCCGATGGCTACTGCATTAGATGGATGTTCAAGTACTTAGCATCAGACAGGCTGGATCTAGGGACTCCACACCAACACACCTTTTATATCCAAGCACACGAGTGGTGTCAAAACGGCACATAGTGCTAATTGGGTTCTTCTCTTTTCTTAGAAGAACCACCACGCCTACCTACCTACTCAGCATCATATTAGAAGATCCTCCAATGGCGACAAAATTAATTCTCAGGTGAGGTCGCTCCGAAGAACTTCTTCATTGAGCCGCATGCCTTGACTCTGGTACCTGATCATGGTCTACAGGCACACGAGTTTTCTGGTATCAAAACGGCACCTAGTGTTAATTGGGTTCTTCTCTTTTCTTAGAAGAACCACCACACCTACCCACCTACTCAGCATCAGATTAGAAGATCCTCCAATGGGAACAACTTTAATTGTCAGGTGAGGTCGCTCCGAAGAACTTCTTCACTGAGCCGCATGCCTTGACTCTGGTACCTGATCATGGTCTACAGGCACACGAGTTTTTTGGTATCAAAACGGCACCTAGTGTTAATTGGGTTCTTCTCTTTTCTTAGAAGAACCACCACACCTACCTACCTACTCAGCATCAGATTAGAAGATCCTCCAATGGGAACAACTTTAATTGTCAGGTGAGGTCGCTCCGAAGAACTTCTTCACTGAGCCCCATGCCTTGACTCTGGAACCTGATCAGGGTCTACTTTGTACATCAGATCGAGAGAATGGCCAAGTTCAGGCCCACTGCTACATGAATGGAACATTCCACTCGCGATACTATAGCCAGATCATTGGCGATCGATTGTTTAGTATTCATTCACGGTGGCCAACTGATTGTAGTAAACGGCCCAACTGGTGGCTTGAGTCATTTGAATCATTACAACGATGTTCGTGGCTATATCGTCAAAATGAAGTCGAAGGAAGTACTCAGTAAATACGTTCCGAACTATCTTCAATTCTTCAACCCGCACGATGTGGTCATAACCGTGGACGCCACTGAAATCTACGTTGCCAAACTGAACCCAACTAAGATGCACAAATTTGTTAATAAAAATTTAGTTCGTTCACTACTACCAATCTTCTTCTTCTTCCTATTTTCTGTGAGATTATGATCCGAAAACAAGGGATCATAGCCCTCCCACTTCACCGCATTTCTACTGTTCCGCCTATGGGGTTCGCCTATTTGACCTCAGAAAATACCGGCAGGCTTCCCGATTTAGGATCACTCGGTTACTGAGGCCAAAGAAATGGCGATGTCGTCGCATTTCCGTGATCCAGACGTTTATAGGCCTGCCTCTCCTGCATCGTGAAGGTCCGCGGATGTAGGATCCTCATTTATGATGGCTCCATCGTCAGCAAAGAATAACTGATGTACCTTGGGGTCCATCACTTTACCTTCAAGCAGATAATCAAGGACTGTAATAAAGAGCAAAGGATTTAAAACGCTTCCCTGGTGCACCCCGACTTTGATTGGGAACGCGTCGGTTACTCCAGCGGGGCATCTTACTTTTGTCTTTGCTCTTTCCCTCCATTGATTCGGCATTGCATCCCCTCTCATAAATTTGGAGATGAGAATTTTGAGCCATCTGAACCCGATGTCTCCCGTCTTTTTCCAGAACTCAGAGGACATCTCGTCTGCCCCAACCTTTTCGTTTTCTTAGTATTTGACCGCTTCACTAACTTCTTCGACTATAATGTCGGATATTTCTGCACAGTTAGGGGTGGCGCCTGGCAAGTATAGTCCGGGAAACTGTTCATTCAAAAGTTCTTCAAATACTGCCGCCACCTCTGCAGAACTTTGTCGTCATCCACAAGAAGCTGGCCATGAGCATTGTTAATGAACTTTGGCGAACGAATATCCTTGGCATTCCTCCTTCTTTGTGCGGGTATTTTGAAAATGGGTGCGCTCTTGTTCATATTGTGTTGTCGCAGCTCCTGGATAGCCTGGTTTCGTTCGCTACTAATGTAAGCGGAGAAACCAACAGCAACTAATATCGAAGCGAGTACTGACGAATAGCAACCAGCGCAGTCAGCAGGGAAAGCACCACCCGGATCTAATGCTCTAATACTAATCTTTATATTCCCCACCTTCGGTATGGTGCTGCTGATCTCACGAAGAGACAAAAGATGTAATTCTGATCTCTCCTTTGAAACAATACAGTAGCTAAGCCAGCTATAGCCAGTGCATTATTAATGTGATTTCCTTCAATGTTGTGTTGCGTTCAATATTTTGCTGAGAACAATTGAAGCTTTCAAGTTTATGGACACCATGGACTACAAAATCTCGGAAATAGAAAGCTCATTCTTGATGTAAGCTCAAAAAACTTTGACTTACAAAGGTTGAATAAGTTGAGCAGATGATATGAATTAGAATATCACAATGAACGAGCTATGTACATATTTGTTGCCGTTCTTTTCAGCATTCTTACGGCAAGCGTTATATACAGCCCTTCCTTAAAGTGTCAAAAGCCGCTTCACTTATTCTCTATGGTTGTCTTCTTTCACACGGATTTAGGTGTCTTCAATCGCCATATACCTCATTTTACCACTCAAGAATGTATCTTTCGTCGTAAATTACTGAGTCAAAACATTTGCTTAATCGTTCAGCTAAAGAAAAAAAATGTCTTCTGGCACTCCCTCAAATTCGCATTCTTCTGCGAACAAATAAATCGGCCCGAAAACGACATAACTCAAACAGTTGTATGGGAATGCAAATTATCCCTACAACATGATTCCTGTTGGTCTGCTACACTACAGGACTTAACCACGCATTCACACAATCTCCGAACAGTAGTAGTCTAATTAAGCAAACAAAGCAGGTCCCACACGCGAACCTAATGGCACTCCATGTATAAATTGCACATTAAGTGTTGTGCGCATTCAAACCGCCCTACAGCTGTATCCATTGTCACGCAAATGCACCGTAAACGACCAAACCATACACATGATTACGATCACACAAATCGTGATGGAAATGTTCCCCATTGCGGTGCATGTCATAAACGGTACGCTGCACTGCACTGCAGCAATCACGTTCCAAACACACACACACAAAATACACAAAAATAGATACAAAGATACAATTTTTATTCCCCTATTTGATTTAATTTTATTTGAAAACATCGTGCGATAATTTAATTCACATCAGGTGAAGAAGAATGGAACTGCAACACAATCACGTCGTCGTCGTGATTTTGAATCTTATTCGCCGCGCTACTGCTTCCCGGGAACCGTCTTTGAAAATAATTTGTCGATACCTACTATATTTGAATATTTCAGATGGGTGGAGGCAGCGAGGATTTTTAAGGGAATACGAGTAAAATTACGTGAATGTATCACTTAATGGCTATTAAATTGTCCCGATTCGATCGGATGTTTCGTCTTTTTTTCGAAGTAAAACGCTCGCATTAGTACCACCAATTGGAAGCTATTCCTCTTCCCATGTGAGACCTGCTGCACTGAGAAATAAATTCCACAACCTATAGCGCGCGGATTCTAATTGAAATTCACATCACGTAAGTGATATGAACTGAAATCGTAACCGTACGTAGCATGAAGAGAAGAACGAATGTAACCTCCGGACTAGGATTTTTTTTTCTCCCTGCCACTGTAGCCTCATACTTGGATTCCATAAGTTGGCCATAAATTTGGTCGGTTGGCCCAGGTGAGGGAGAGAGCTAGAGAAGCACTACCATTACCATGGGTGCTAGGGAGATTCGTAAAACACCTCTATTATTGCAAAGGGATTTAATTATTTAAGAGAGTTGTACAGCGGGGCCGGCATACCAATCTGCCGCAGTACCGGCACTCACTTCAAAGTCAGGCAGGGGTCTCTACCCCATGTTAAAGGGTCTTGTGTGTTGGAATTAAATCTATTTTTTTTTTTCTCCCCAAATTCACTTAATTTTATGGCAATAACCATAAATTCCCACACCAAGAAAATGTAGGAGGCAAACGTTTTGGAACGAAGGAGTTGAATTGTGGGAGGTGTGGTGGAGGTGGTGAACAAAGTCCCCGAAATTACTTTTTTATGAAGAGAAATGATGGCCCTGGAGAGGAACCGGGTGAGAACCTCTTAAAGGGACTCGATTCGGTCGATGGCGCACGTATATTAATTTATTAATACAACGAAGCCGGTAATGTACCACTAAATGCGTACGCGTACGCATGTCATGGAATCAGAATTAGGAACGAGGAGTTACCATTATCATGGGGTGGTGCTGTAAATAGGGTGGAAATGAATTCATGGTTCTTTAACGGTTTGAAGAAATGTCAGGACATCAATTGAGTCGAAAGGAAGTTCTATGTCAGTGGAGGGATTCTTAGTGTATCTTTCTGCAGAAGATGATGCTATGTAAAGCTCTTCTAAAAGGTATGTTGCAGGTTTATTGCATTTTGAACTTAGGTGCCATTCCCGCATATCCGAGTAGGATCATACCTGCTATAACATAGGCTGCTTCGTCCGAAGCGAGCGTCTGAGAAACATCCGAGAGTATTGTTGTCACGAAAAAGCTTCTCAAATCGCCGTTCGGAGTCGGCATTAAACTGTAGGTCCCTTCCATTCGTGTGAAAAATATAACGCACACAACATGAGTGGTTGCGAGAAGCTAGGCCCTGGCACTTTAAAGAGCTGTTGCGCCAAATATTTGTTTTGATTTTCGTCCGAAATTGCTCCGAAACCGCTTATACTTCTGATTGCGCGGAGTCTGTACGCAGACGAGAGCTTCCTTCTTGTTTCCTTAATTGTGACTGCCCTCGCCCAGACCGGAGCAGCATATAGAAGAATTGAGCTTACGTTCGTTGTGAGTGCTTCCGCTCAGACCGGAAAAACATGTAGAAGGATTGAGCTTACCACTCCGGATAGCAGGATTCTTCTGGCGTATCCAGGCCCACCGATATTTGGCCGAAATGTGACCCATTTTTGCTTGAGTTCTCGACATGCATTTTAAAGTTCATCCTGTTGTCGAGCATTACTCTTGCCTCCTTCCACAGTTTTTCAGTTGGTTATTCGGACAACCTCGATCTTGTGGTCAGTTGGGTCTAGGCCGGCAGGCTCTAGCCAGTTTTTGATCTTGGCGTGTTTGGCCACAGTAACCACAGCGATATCGTCAGCAAAGCCAATCGCCTTAACTCTTTATAGCAGCGTTAGTCGTAAGACTCCATCAGGCAGGAGAGGTCCAAGGCCTGACCCCTGTGGAACTCCTGCGAATACGTTGTAATACTTAACGCAATCGTCGGTCTGGTACCTCAACTTGCTGTTGGTGAAGTATTGTAGTTCATGACTATCTTCAACAGGTAGTATGGTGTATCTATTCAGGGATCTCCTAATAGATGAGCAGTTTGCTGAGTTGAAGGCATTTTTTACGTCAAGCGTTACTACAGCGCAGTATTTCCTTGTGCCCCCTCGCCGTCTTCTCCATAGCATTGGCTCATCTGCTGTATCTACTATCGCCTTTATGGCATCGACAGTAGAATGCGATTTTCTGAGACCATACTCGTCATCTTGAGTAGGCGGGTTATGATCCCTTGTTTTCGGATCATAACCTTGTCGAAATAGGAAGAAGAAGAAGAAGAAGAAGAAGAAGAAAATACTGGTCATCTTTGAGAGCTTCCCCATCCTCTGCCATCGCAATGCCGTATATGATACGTTCTAGGATCTTTCCCATAGTATCTAGCAAAAATATTGGTCGATACGAGGATGGTTCACCGGTTGACTTGTTTGCTTTGGTAGCAACACCAGATGTTGAAGTTTCCATGGTTCAGGGAAGACCCCCTCCTCAAGGCACCCTTGTATCGTTGATACAACAGTTCCATTCTCTTTTGAATGACCGCTTTGACCGCCATATCTGAGATGCCGCCGGGTCCAGACGCTTTGTTGTCACCTATCTTCCTCCATGCTTCATGCACTTCATCTAGCGTATTTGCTGGGAGGATGTGTTCCATGTTCCTCGTGATGGTTCACAAAATAGAATCTCTATGAGGGGATAGATGCTCAACTATTATCCTCGGCATTGTTTTGCAGGATATTTTGGGGAACTACTGGCCCTCACCTTCTTCATCACCGACTTATATGCTATCCCCCAGGGGTCTAGAACTGCTTCGTCACAGAGTCGTTTGAAGCATCTTGCTTTGCTTTCTTTGATGGCCTTTTCAAGGATGCGACTCGCCAGCCTGAAGGTAGCTAAACGTTCCCGGAACTCTGGCTTTCCCCTAGACTGCTGGGACTTGCGGTGGGCCTGGAGGCATTTTTTCCTGAGCATTTGGACTTCGTCGTTCTATCAGTGACAAGGTTTACCACTTCTGTTGGCTGAACTTCTAGGCATTACTCCATCGCACGCTGTGGTCCGCATATCCGTGTATCTGGCTCGAATTGCATTGAGCTCAATGAGAACGGATGCGCACACTTATTCGACATACATTACACAAATGTCGGATACAAGACCTCTTTTTGCGGGAAAATCTCAGTTCTGACAGAGTTGCAATCTTCCCGACTACATTGTCGACCGACCGAGCTAAATGGAGAGGCTTGTTGGTTGAGGCCCAGGTTCACCCCGAACTGTAGCGCCACCTAAGTAAGTAAGACTACATTGTCGTTCCTGAGTAGTTTGTTTTATTTATAGAGCAAGGATTGTCAACCCTATAGGAGTAGTTCATTTCTAAGGACTCGCCGATGGCCCCAGCTCTAGTAAAAAGTTCGGTTTTCCCAGTCACTTCTATCAGGAGTCCTGGCGCTGAGGATCCTATCGAATATAAGTGGCAGTATAAGGTAGTCATTTAGCTGTCAAATTGTGAGTGTACTTGAGGCTATACTTCGGAGCTGAAAGATCCAGAGGGATAAGGTTAAGCATAGTTTCCAATACTCCTAGCTTCAGGAATCGTTTTCGGGGATTCAACTATCCTAATGCAGCGTTCACTTTGATTCTGGCCGGACTAGAAATGTAGCACTTCTTCTCAAGCGATTCCAACATTGTATGTTTATGAAATACTTGGAATGCCATTCATAGCCTCTGAAGCTAGTACCGACATGTCGCATGAATGACTAACGATTCCCACCTCAATCCATCAATGCCTCTCGAGCATTTGCAAATATTCCTCTTCTTTTCCGTTTCCCTTCATGTCGTGCTGAAGAAAAAAACTAATTTACTATTCCGCGAGAACGTTTTAACATCATTCTCCATTAATTGACTCCTCCATCAACCGGCAGCATCCACACCTGATATCCAACCCGAGATGGCCTTCTTGGCTGCGTTTAAGCCAACAAACTTTGCCATCAGCTACTGTGCATCATCATGTCTCCTCTAAACGAAAAAACCCTAAAAAAAAAACGACGAAAAGTTTATTTATTTATTATTCGCCTCCAACATGCACTTACTGCACGGAACCACCAATAAACACCTTCTCAGCGATCTTTAGAGTCCAACATGCGGTTGACTGTAGCTGGTGCTGCTGCTGGCCCGCGCGAATTTCTCTGCCTAAAAATAGCCCCACATAGCGCAGACACATCCCGTCCGTCTCCAGACAAAATAAACATTACACGTACCCGGGGTTGAGAGCCAGCACACAAATAAGAAGAAGAATCACCTTCATCGTCATCATCGTCGTCGTCCTTCAACACGCGAACATTGTCGATTAATTTAAAGAGACCCTCAAACTTGCCACAGGAAGGAAGGATGGCACAAGAAAAAAGAATTGTGTTCTTCTCAACAAAAAGACGCCAATATTGCTGCGCACAGAGAATATTTTATCACCTCGAGTTGTGTGAAAAGCCTCCCGGATGGGCGCAAGTCGCTAGGAAGGTGCGCTCCTCCGCGAATTATAAATGCGGCATGGCGCGGCATTGAGGACAAGGAGAGGAATGTTTTTCTAGGGAGAAATATGTGGCAATAAATTAACGACACACTCACACATGCACATAACCTTCGAACCTTTGTGTCGATCATCGGTCTGTCTCTCGCGAACGATGGATGGATGGGATCGAACGAAGCAAAATTGAAGTCAGCACTGTCATCTCGTTGGTCAGAGGCGGCTAACAATGTTGCAAGGCGAGGTGAATGTGTGAATTCTTGATGTGTCTGGAAGGTTTTTATGACCAATTTCTAGAAAATTGTTGTCTCGTTTGTGCAAATATACAATGGAGAGGCCGCAGGCAGATGACCCCAAGTTGAGTCAGGAGTTATGCTGGCTCTGAGATAGTTATAGGTATCCATCAGCCAAGAATGAGGTAATAATTCTTCTATTCGAAGAGGTTTCAGTGCCTTCCTGCAAACATGGGTGCATCCAAATTTTGAAAATAAACTCGCCGAGACATAAACTGTTGAATGATAGTTGAAAGATACTTGCTAAAGGTTGGGAACTCTATACTAAAACCAAGTTCATTCCATTTCGAAAGGTTCGGTGAATGTTTCACCAAGACAAGCTAGGTAATGACACCATACGTTTAGTAAAGAGTAAAATGTTGAATCATCTGTCTTTATGGCAAAAGGAAAAGCAAAACGCGCTACGTGGGAGGGTGGCTTATGTGCCTAATGATAAATATCAATACTCTTCCTGGAAGAAATCTGCAACAATTCGATATAATAGAAAGTGTGTAGGAGGGACACACCTGAAGGTAAAGAACAAGGGTTGGGGTTTCCATACACTCAGCTCAACCTCATATATTTGCCTTAAACTCAAGGACAAAGAAGAGAGAAACGAGAATCGCGAAACGAAAACTAGATGTTGCTGAAGCATGGAGCGTCAGATACCTCCAACCTATGCTTGGAAGACGTCTAGACACCAGTGCATGCCATACATTACCACTGTTTAGAAAACGAGAGCCAAATAACTTTCAAGCAAATTCTAGCGTGAACTCGGGGAAAACTGCTACTAGTCGACCGAGGTCTGAGAGGGAACCCCTCGAAGACACAGACTGCCTCTTCTCTAGAAAAAGGTCAATCCCTGAGTTCAAACTCCCTACGATCGGAGGTGTTATACTAAATCTCTCAAAGTCAGCACAATAACTGGGCGTAATTCTAGATTCCAAATTCAATTGGAAGGATAATACCGAAGCATGTGTAGCCATCGAATGTACCGTCGGTCGGCGCTGCACTTATCGTGGGCCCTCCCATCTGTAGCAACCCCAATCAGTTCCTTACGGAAGAAAATAGGGGATGAAGCCACCGGTCGAGCAAACAGACACTGGGTTCATCTGGAAACATGCGTAACGGTCAGGGCGCACAACAAGAAGAGATCAACCTCTCTGGTAAAACTTTGTCGTTATAACGCACGGGTCATTTCTGGCATAATTACTGGACATTGTGCCATTGGCATTCACGCGGAGCGACTCGGTGTGCTGCATAACGACTATTGCAGAAGTTGCAGAGACGAAGAAGAAATTGAATCTGTTCATCACCTGTTGTGTAACTGTCCTGCCCGTCAGAAGAATGAGGACTCTTGGTAGTTACGTCTTCTCGGAGCTTGAGGACTTAGGTAATGTTGAGCTAATGGACCTCCTGCGATTCATATCACTTTCTGTGTGGTTCTAACAGCGGACTTTCTTTACAGCGTTTCCAGGGTTAAATGATTGGGCACAATGGACCCATACTGTTGGTCTGAGTGAGCAGTGATTCTTTGTCAGAAGGCACTTATCTACCTAACCTAACCTATGTGTAGCCAAAAGGCTAGCGCTTGTAAGAAAGCGTTAAGAAATAAAATGGGGTTTCAAGCTTTCTGCGATATACTGGTTATACACGATTGTTGTGAGACCTATCCTAACTTATGGTCCGTTAGTCTGCGAACTAATCCTCTTCCTGAACTCCACGGGCTGGGTTTAAACTTAACATCCCTTTTTAACTAACCACTACAATAGGTATACACGAGTCCGTGGTAACAAAACGGCGCACGCTAAGCGCTAATTGGGTTCTTTTAGACCGCCACTTTACCTACCTACCTACCTAGTCTGGTGGAAGGAACTGGGGAAGCAATACTAGCTTTCAAGCCTCACCAAGACCCAGAGGCCAGGCCGAGCACGGAATCGTTACATACTATACCCATGGCGACAACGCAGACCATGCTCCAGAAATGCGACGACCAAATCAGCACTCAGACTCAGGAAAGCAGGACACTGGTCATCTTCACCATACAGTGATTCCTCCATCCTAATCAGGTAGAAGGTTACAAGTAGGTACTCGAAGGAAGCAACCGATTACATGACTCCGATGCTGACATTTGACAGGAGATTCACTGTCACTATGACAGAAATGACTGGTAAAACGAGTAAGTCACTAGTAAGGAGGAACTGGCCATTTTACACGGACGGTTCCAAAATGGATGTCTGTGTAGGAGCTGAGATTTACTGCAAAACACTAGAGGTCAACCACTCGCTCTGAATTAACAACGAATGCAGCGTCTTTCAAGCGCAAATCGAAGCCGTCATCGAGGCTCCGAAAATCATCATGGTAACATCGTGGGTAAATCAATCACTGTGTACATTGACAGCCAGGCAGTTGTTAAGGCTCTGGAATCTACAGTCATTAGATCTAAGCTCGCTAGAGTCTGCAAACGACGTCTTTATGATATCACAAGCCAACAAGGTGAACCTATGCAGGGTACCAGGGCATATGAGCATACCAGGTAGTGAAAGAGCAGACGAACTTGGTAGATTGGGGTCGGCGTTGCACATCTCGCAGACCCTCTCCTGATCAAATACTCCTATAAGCTCTATAAGTAGGCTCGTCAAAGATAAAGCCACTAGCGAAGCCAATAGATGATGGATCTATCTGGATACGTGGTCATTGCCAGAACGCTTTGGCCGGCTTATGGTTTGAGGAGACGTTCTCTGATTAGGCTTAGTCGTAACAGTATGCGGGTGATGTCTGGCATAATCATGGTGCCATTGGGATTCACGCAGAGCATATCAGCGTTTCTCACAATGAATTCTGCAGGATCTGTAGGGATAAAGAAGAAATTGAATCTATCCGTCTCCTGCTGTGCAAATGCCTTGCTATCGCCGATAGACGAACGAGGACTCGCGGTAGTTACTTCTTCACTGGACTGGAGAACCTTCGTCACATTGAGCTGAAAGACCTCCTGAGATTCATATCCCTATCCAGGTAGTTCTAGTCCCAGGGTAAAAAAAAAATGGACACAAAGGACCCTTGTTGGTCCCATTAAATGAACGTCCATCTTTCGATAACCCAAGTCCATCTCCTCCGAAAATGTGTCTTCGTTGGACAAAACTCACCCTGTCCATAGGAGATTGTAGATTTAGACATCATAGTCCACATCCAGCATAAGTAGGTGCACCACATGGTATTTTAGAAAGTACAAACTGTCATGTGGTTCATTGGGCTAGACTGTCAGAGGATTCAATGTAGGGTCCAAAAAGTCTGCATACTGTCACCATTGATATTTCTGGTGATTACCACTGTTGGGAAGTTGTGAATTGCGGATTGAATTGAATGGATTTGCATTAAGTGACTCAGTTCAGAAAAACCTAGATACAATTGAGATAGAGCGTTAGGACCTTAAAACGAGGATGAGCAGGTGCGATAGATACCGCTAAGCCCATAAGAGGATAAAGGACCCAAATTCCACTCGCTTGTTCCATTCAAAATTAGACACACCCGGTCAGATTCTCCACTTCATTTGTTCTCCCATCTCTTACCGCAAATAACCCCCAACCTCTACTCCTCTCCTTGTGACCACTAAACCCATCTTTGTATCCCTTTTTCGTTGACAAAAATTACCGCCATAAAGTTGGAGTACTTGCCATAAACCGCTCCCCCAAATGACAACCCATAATGACACTCACACACTATGTACTGTCCGAAGCAATTTCATCCTCCTCTGTGCTCACCCATTCGCCAGATCCTGATTAGATGATTGTCCTCCACCAGGCGCACGTACACGTACTACTATCGGAAACATGGTCATAAACCTCGTATTGCATCCAATCGATGGCAAGTGATAAAAAATTGTCACATAATAATAAAAATAAATTCCGTGGCGAACAATTCTTGTTCCTCTGCACCGACAACGACTAGGACGACGACTGCGCCTATGATGACGACCCACGAACGAACTCCTCGCCACAAGAGTTGGACAAGTTGCAGAGCGCTCTCTGTCGCAGGGAAACCACTAAAGATCCATTTCACTTCGCTCAGTGTTGTCCAGTCCAGGCCCTCTTTTATGAATTTGCATCTGCACTCCGGTGTGGACGAGACAATTTCAACCTCTGGCTCTTGTTAGGTGCTGCTGCTTCTACCGCCGCGGATTCGGCCAAAGGAGTTGCCAATTTCAATTTCATTTTATTTTTTCTTAGTCATGGGTTGTGTTCTTGTTGTTGTTGTTGTTGTATCCAGGACAAATTATCTCCTTCGATATAAATCTGAATAAACACCGCGCGCGGTTCACCTCAATCGATTGTGTGCCTTTGCGCTGAACAACACTACAAGTTCAAGACGGCCATCGGAAATGTGTGTTTTTGTAGTTGTTGTTGTGAAAGGAAGGCGTGGCGTTGCAGGAAAAAGGAAGACTCCAATGGAAAACAAGAGCAGGAACATAAAATTCTTGTTAAGGAGAGCGAACCGACGAAACAGAGCGCGAAACAAGAACAACGGACAGAGGTCTGCTGCACTAGCAAAGGGTCATAAGATGATGTGATGCTAACACAAGAACTCACTCAGGCTTTGGCTGAGGTGAGGATTGTTAAGCGCTGCTGGTGGGGAGGGAGAATGCTATTAAATTGTCCATATATGTAGATTTGTTAGTGCATCGCGAATGGGAACATCGCTGACGACAATTATAAGGCTCCGAGGGACAACGGTAGGAGTTTGGCTAAGCCGTGGGCTGTGTGAGCATTTTCAAGTCGATAGTCGGTACAGTGTATCACAAAAGAGAGGAGACTACCCTTGTGGCAGTTGCACGCGGTGGGAATTAGGATGATGTCAGTTGAAATCTTCTTTTTCAAAAACACTCCACCCTTCGTTTGGAAGGAATGATAGGAGCAATCCTTTTTGGAAATGATAAGTTTGAGGTCAAGTGAATGCAATGCTATCGTATTGCTCACCCTATATTGAGGTCAGAGATGTTATTGAAGTTAAAGATGAATAGATAAATTGACATCAGTGACTTCAATGACTTTAGAGAGTTCACTGACTTCAATGTTGCATTGCATTGTGACTTGAATGCATGCAAGGCCATTACCCAATAGAGAGGATACAAGGACTATTGCATGAAATACCTCGAAAGTACCGATTCGGTATCTACTTGCTGCCCTAGCCAGAGCCATAAGTTATACCCAACAGTTTGGGCAGGTCCCTCCTTAGTGTCCAATTTCTCTATTAAGCCCTTTACAGCTCGTTTGCTTGGTGCAGCAAGTTGTTTATGAACAAGAACTTCAACTCCTGCTTTGCGAGTTCGATTGCTTTATTATTTCCTTCGATCCCCAAGTGTCCTTCCACCCAAACCAATGTAGTCATGTACACCTACTCCATGGGTCCGTTCACCGGCAGATTCTCCTGTGCTATTCGTATATCAATCCCAACCAAGTAACGCGTTGGTTGGTTGGTTAGTGGGTTAGAAGTAACCTCGATGAGGATGCACTTAGACTAGAGATAGGTTCATTGTACTGCCGATGCGTAAGAAAGATAAGTGGGTCACCATCTTCTCTTGGAACCATTTACTTCTCTGTATGAAGAATTCATTTTAGCCCTGCAGTCGTTGACAAAGTATTCACCCAGATTAGCCTTCCTGATGTTGGTGAGTGCAGGACAAGTGCACAGGAAGTGGCCGATGGTCGCTTCTTCATCCTCGGCCCAACAGTTTCTGTAGGAATCATTGTGGGAGATGTCTAATCCATGGGCGTGTCTTCCTATAGTATACTTTTCAGCAGGACGTTTGTTTTTTGGAGAGGGTTCCTGTCTTTTGTTTCAGGAGTCCGATGGATCTGGTTTTGCTCAGTGTTGGCGAAAGTAGCGTAGCAGTATTACACTGGCCTAGATGCTGCCATTAATGATTAGCCCCACTTACCGCGTCAGCCTGGATAGGATACTTATAAGACGTTGGCGTCCCGATGTCGGTGAAGGTTTAGGATCGGCCCTCGATGAGGATGTACTTAGACCAGTGTCTAGTGAAGCTTATGCTATTTGTACCAAAGAAGTCTTGTCGATGCAGCTCGTCAGCTGCACAATCCACCTGTATGTCACATAATATCTCCACAGATATCCACTCCCAACTGTTTGCACTAAAATTATATTCCCTGTGCCATCTTTTGCAGGGAATACTGTTCCTGCTTTGCAAAGTCTCCTCAAAGACCCAAACTGAGTTTTTGTCACTTTGGAGTTATGTCCCCTAACACGTTCATACCACACTCGAGTTCCTCCTGACCCCGATGAAGTTTCTCTCTGCCCAGAAAGAAGAGCACCCATCAACAGCAAATGCAACAAGAGCCACAAAACAAAACAAATGTCGCGCACAAATGTCCATTTTTAGGCTAACACCCTGAAATGGGTCGCACATTCCTTCCTTCTCCTATACTTTGCCTGTGAATCTGAAAAATGCAAACGAGTGCCGCCGCCGCCGCCGCCTCGACGGAACTGTGTATCCAAAGGAGCAACACATCGCGGTGCCAAGGGGACATTTCGGACATTTGAAGCAAAAGCCTATGAGTGGTCCTGTATGTTGCTACACACAAACGAGGTGTTTGGCGGATAAATATATCGCTTGGTGTCAATTGGAACACAGCCCTTGCGCCGAAAAGACAAAGACAAGCCGTTAAATTTTTTTTACTTCTCCTCAGTCGTTTCTAACTTAGGTTCGGTGGAGAGAAATTTATTTCCGTTGTGTAGGCTGTGTAGGCTAATTTAGCCTTTTGGATGGAGACGACAATGTCCACATGGTCATACTGAAGAGAAAAAAAAAAAAAAAAAAAAACCGAGCCAAATGGATGACGGTTTTTCAGCGCTATGCCTCCTTTGTTGCGTGTGTCTCTTGGAAGCAATCTATTACCATGTGTATGAGATGTAATTTAACATACGTTGTCGTCTCCTCAGCCGGCAGTAACTGTGGGAGCTTGAGAGAGTCTTTGAAGACAAAACACCAATATCCTGCGCGCATAGTGTAATAAATCTTTCCTGTCTATGTGTGTTGTTGGTAGTAGTCTTCGATTCCAATTTGTTTGGATTTCGACACTAAAATGTTGTTCCTGGTGCCTGGTTGGGAAACATGCTTTGGCACATTGTAATGGGGTTAGCAACGATAAAGACTTTTTTTGGTACAAAAAAAAGAATGTGATTCAGAAACGATTTGAATTGGTTTGGAACACAGAAAAGGGGTACGAGAGTCATGAGTCATTCAAAGGAGTCAATGGATTGCTGGTATAGTTGGCTGGAAACATGGCGAGGAAGGAGCCAAGCATCGAATCGGGAGCAGCAAAGATGAGTTTTGTTGTACACGAGGATAGGACGGAGTATACGCTATCCAAAAACGGTACCCACCAACGGCGTTTTGACCAAAACCCCTCGATGGACAGTTTCAACGCAGAGGTAGTCAAGGAATTTATCTGGCTATCTCCGCCTTTAATCTTGTCAATGAAATCAGCGCGAAGATATAGTACAAAAGCATGCACTCTGCGTTGGAATTTCCAAGAATTTTTTTTTTCCTGATGAAGACTTTGCTTTGCCTCCTAGTGGTGGTTCTTAGGCAACTACAATTCATATATAACCCGTGTATGCTGAAATTGCAAGTGCGGATTGTCTAGGGCCCTAATTCTAGTCTGGGTTACGAGGGTTAGCACCCTGCGTTCCCGAATCCTGCTGGCTACAGAAACGGATACTATGCCTCGGATAAGAAATGATCACCCTTTGACGACTTTTGGCCATTGTACTCGGACAAAGACAGGATTTCGGAATGTAAAGATGCTCCTCGACTCGGGAAGCGAGGGCCTCACAATGTCAGATTCCTCCAACTGAAACAAAAATTCATGCGATTTAGACTGGACATTTTGGGGGTAAGTGAGATAAGATGGTTAGAAGCGGAGGAATATTGGCGCAATAGCTCTTTAAGTGTCTGGGCCTAGCTTCTCGGTAGCACTGCACTTTTATATTCCGGAATACCATCCGGAAGTCCGCAGGAATATGGAGTCAGACTGTTGCTACCACCAACAGCACGCAAGGGCCTAATTTCCTGGCAGCCCTATGGTAATATGATTTTAACGGCCGGATTCCTGACTAGAGTATGATGTCTCAACATTATTCAGCATTACTCGTATACCCCAGCGGATGGCTCGTCTGAGGACGTGAAGGAGGGCTTCCACAATCAACTAAGCTCCATTTCAACACAACATCAAATCGAGACATTGTCATAGTGATGATCGATTTGAACGTCAAGGTAGGCAATGACAACGAAGGGCTCAAATGAAAGCATGCACTAGCCAACCACATTGGCAACGTCGAAAGGTTTGTGGATTCCTGCAATACCAATCGCCTTGTGATAGGTGATAGGTACCACAAGCTTGAGCATAAGTTCTGCCACAGCTGGGTTTCTATTTTACCATCAGGCGCCACTTTAGGGGTAGTCTCCTGGACATCCGAAACAGGCGAGAAGTATGTGTGAAAATTGTACGAGATCACCATCTTATGATACCTATTCTTAAACTACGCACTGCTGGTCAAAGATCCCACGACAACAGAAGAATGCCCAAGTTCAACATCGATAGACATCAATGTGCACCAACAATTAAGGGAATACTTTTCGCAAGGAGTGGAAGCAATCAGCACCTCACTACCCACAACCATCCAAGATCAATGGTGTGCTGTGAAAAATGTTTTTACATCTCGTGCTGAAATAATTGTTGGTTGATTGCAGTGAAGACATATGGCGTGGTTTTCCGAGGATACCTGAAGACGGATCGATGAACGAAAGCAGTTGAAAGGTCCCATTGCAGCTACTCCAGCAGCACGGAAGAGCGAGCTAGAATCCCTATATCGCATGAAGATGAGAGAAGTTCAGCGTTGAGTGCGACGTCACAAGCGCAACATCAATGGGCTGGCTACAGAAACAGAAGAAACCAGTTGCATCAGCACCTGTCCATAGAATCACCAAAATGCTGACAAGTGGTCGCAGCTCTACTCAATTCCCAGTGAAAAGTCTAAACGGTTGCTTGCTCACTTTGGATGAGAACCAGTCCAAGAGATGGAAGGAGCATTGCTATGGTTTTAAACCGTGTACTCGCTAGTGATATGCTCCAAATCAGGCTAAGGTACCCGAGGTAAGAAATGCTCGTATACACTCCACGACCTCCAGTAAGCATGTTGCCGCGGTCAAAGCACTTAAAACCAACAAAACGCTAGGATTAGATGGTATTCCAGCCGAGCAGTGCCAACAACATCGACTGAGCTACTGCTTCCACTTGTAGAGAGAGCTTTGGATGCGGAGAGCTTTCCTGACGAGTGAAAAAAGGGAAAGATCGTCAAGCTTCCTAAGAAAGAAAATTTAATTGGAGTGGTATCTGCGTGCTGCCTGCTGTAGCTGAGATATAAGCTAAAAGCATCTTGGAGCGAATCAAGCAAAATCTCGAAGACACACTCGATGTCGAACAAGCAGGTTTCGGTTCTGGGTCTTCCTGTGTCGATCTGCGGATCAACATCGAGCGGTCGTTGAATATCGATCGCCACTTCACCTGGTATTCATCGATTTTGAGAGGGCGTTCGATTGTTTAGAGTGCCCTACGCAAAGAGGTATTCCTTACAAATTTATTTCTAATATCAAAGCTACACAGGAAGGTTGTCGGAGGAATTTGAGATCCAAAGTGGGGTAAAACAAGGCTGCATTCTTTTACCAATACTATTCCCTTTGGTGATTAGCGATGTGCTTCGTGCAGACTCTTCCATTCCAACTGAAACATCTTTTCTAGAATTATGACAACAGATGTGGACAGAGTGGCAGGAGTCGTTGGGCTGGAAATAACCGAAATTATCAGCATTGGAACAAACTCATCAGGTCAAATATGCATTTTTGGATAACCGGCACAGAGAGTAGAGAATTTCCAGTATCTTGGGAGTTATTGTCTCAGTTATTGTCTCCACCATCGGTCGGTGGAACCGAACTGGATGTAACCAACAAGATCGCCAAAGTAAAGTCTGCGTTCGGGATGTTGTCCAAAATATGGCGAATCAATACAATCAGTTTGAATACCAAGATAAGACTGTTCCGCTCCAACGTTGAATCCGTGCTGTTATATGGCTGCAGCACGTGGACAGTGACCACTACTATCACGAGAAAGCTGCAAGCGTTCGTTAACAGGTGTCTGCGCAACATCTTAAGGATCTTCTGGCGCAAGCAGAAAATGGCCATTAACCGTAGGCACAACTATCTAACGACGGAAGTAACAATAGATCGGACACGCGCCCCGAAAAGGTGACAGTTCCATAGCTAACCATGCTATGCAATGGAACCCTTTAACACAGGATGGCAGAATACCTGGCGGTCCGAGAAGAACATGCCACAAAATAGTCTAGAAGGAGGCACGGCAATTGGGGAAAGCTCAAGTAAAAGGAATCCTTAACCCACTTGCAGTATGCAATTGGAGACATCTGGCAAGGGATCAAGCTGACTGGAGATGCCCATGTTGTATCAGGAACTTAAGTAGATGATTGTCCACCATGGTTATGACTAGGGCAGACATATTTCAAATAATCTTTGCCGGCTTAACTTTAAAATCTTCCAATCGTCCTTGTTACACGCCGAACTCAAAAACTACTTAACGAATTGTGTTGTCTCTGTTGTACCCTTTTTCTTCTTTCTTCTTCCTATTTCGGCGAGGTTATGATCCGAAAACAAAGGATCATAACCCTTCCGCTTCACCACATTTCTACTAATCCGCCTGTGGGGTTCGCCTACTCAGGAAATATCGGCAGGCTTCCCGATTTTGAATTACTTGGTTACTGAGGCCGATAAAATGACGATGTCGTCGCATTTGTGCGATCCAGGCGTTTATAGGCCTGCCTCGCCTTGTCTTTGGAGCGTTCATTGATATTGCCTTTATAACAGGGTTCACATGATCTCTTCTTTGAACGTGGCAATACCAGCAGAGCCGGTATCCTGTGTCTAGATAATATTGTCGGAAATTTCTTCCCCGAACTATCAGATCTCAAAATGTGCCTTAAGTACAGCCCAGTAAAAAAACTGAATCCAGAGCTGTACAATTTGTGTAGAAAAATGGAACAAGGATACAATAAAAGCTTATGTCCCCACCTGCTAAAGCCATTTACAATTCTGAATGCGATTCAAAAATTTGGTATGCTCTCTAAGCGTAGCCCATCAGTGCCATTCGGCACTATACAGCAACGGATGACGTTTGACATTTTGCATGAGAAACAAATAAATGGAACTCTCCGCAACAAAAACCACAAAAAAAGAGAAAAAGTTAAATTGAAACGGAACTTCATGGCACCGGAAATGCCACTTACCCAAAAAAAAAAAAATAAACCGACAAAACGCAACGAGAAGCCAAATAAAAAGCAAACGAATCCCCAAATGAAATGAGACATCCCTACCTGTACCTAGCCTCGGTAGCCATGGCACGTCATGACGTCCACCCCACCTTTACAATTACCCGCCAAAACAATTTCAAACATGATTACGATTTAACTGCTCCACAGCTATGACTGGCTATGAGGAATACTGTAGTCGTCGTCGTCCTGTTGCAGTAGCACCGGACAATTGTAGTGCAAATCTCTTGTTTGGCCTAAATATGTGTTGCGGCAGCCAACAACACTGGGGGGACGAGTACCGAGGACTTCCTGCTAACGGTAAAACGGTAAAAACAAATTATCTAACAAACGTAGCGCAAATTACAGGTTTTGCAATTAAGCAACAAAAGCTTCTCTCTCTGCTGGCCTCGATCCCCAGCCCCAGCCCCAGCCATAGCCTTTTCCTCATTTGCAGCCCTCCTGTAATGTAATAACGATAAAAATGGAGGTCGTTCGTTTGTTTGCGCCAGGATTACTCGTATATTGAGAGTGTATATCTGGTTCTTGCTGTCTACTGTATCTGTGTCGTCCTTATTATGGGCTTGCTGGTGCGGCATGGCTACATATGTTTGGCTACATACACGACGAAGGAGGACATACCGCAGCATGTAACCTGCAACAAATTGTAGTGAACTTTTAAATGAAATCACGTACTCGCAGGATGTTGTTACGATTGTTTTCTGTGTGTCCTTATAATATGTGTACAATTCTCATTCACTAAGCAAACAGTCAGCCGTTCAGTGGGACAGACAGACTGAGATACACTTTGCGGAAGGAGAATGTAATAAAAGTTTACCGTTTACCTAAGCAGGCATAAGAAATATAAAAAAAAGGACACACACAACATATAAAAATAAACAACGTGAAACAGGATAAAGAATAACTGGTACTGGTGGTACAACATAGGAAGCGGTGTGCAGAGTCGTCCTTTTTGAGTTGTTTTTGTGCAATCGAGTGGATCCGTGTGTGTGGTATGTGTGGGGCCAGGCTCTAGTCCCCCACACTGTGTTGTTTTACTTTATATGGGCTCTTTTGTATTTATGTGTGGCGGGGTGTCCTTGTGCGCTTCGACAGGCAGAAACGAGCCACGAGCATCATAGTAGGTGCCTCTTGTTAGAGGAGAGTCCTTTGGCCAGCAGCCTGTTGTTGGTCTTAATTTGAAAGGACGAATATGTATGCGTTTAGTACACGAGTTTTCTTTGGTAACGTTCGAATGGAATGGACCAAAAACTCGTAGAACTTTGAATTGCTAGTTTACACAGAAAGAGAGAGAGAGAGAGAGTCAGGGATACTCCAAAGTGGCACGTTGTGCGGTGGTGAGGATGTTGCCAGGTTGGTTAGCACATTCATAAGTTTGACAAGGTCTTACTATTCGCTTTGTTGGTTGAAATGGTTGTCGCACATCGAGGAGGTTTTCAAGTGGGGTACTACCAGGTTGTGTACTAGCACCAGTGCTTTTGTGTGGAAGTTGCGGTGGTACTTATTTTTAATGAACAATTTGTACATTATTTGTTGAATTACCTTACAATGCTTTAATATGATCCAATGGAAGCAGTAACCTACAACATCGGGGTTAAAATGGGTAACGAGTTAGTGAGGCAAATATCATCGTGTCCTTCCTCGTATCTATAGAATTAACTTAAAATTCGCGTCCTCTCCGATCAATCTCGCTTATTCGGTCCGAACAATTTCGATCAGAAGTCGCTGGATTTACGGTACTGATTTGTCCAAAGCGTTGTCTAAGTGGAAGTGCTACTGCTACTGGGAAGAATACACCGATCGTTGACGCCGATTGACTGCTTGTCCCTGACTATGCAAACAACGGAGACATATTTGAAGGCAGTGTCGCAACTCTCCTAAGTTCCTTTGCTTGGTTCTATGGAAAATCTGAAACATGGTGGCAACCCAACATTGCGGTCACCACTAGGCATAAGCAGTTGACTCCTTTTAGTGAGTCAACTCATTCGAATTCACTCACGAAAGAGCATACCGATTTATGCGTTGCCTTTCTTTATATTTTGAAATGACAGCACGTTCTATGGTATTGACGTTGTTATGGAGTTGAGGCATGTCCCATTCACTCCGTTTTTAGCTATGCGGGCAAGTGAGAGATATGTACGTACAAACTGTACAAACACGGTCGACCTATCCCTCGAATAGCGAAAAAAATCTTGAATTCGTGCCATTCTTCCAAAAATTTATTCGATACAACCGATCGAAGGGTAGAGAAACTAAATCAAATCTACATCCGTGTAGGTTGCATTCCATCGCACACTTCTTTTACCTCATTGTATTGTGTTGCATTGTCCTGTGCGCACAAAATATGCGAAACTGTCTGTTTACAAAGTGACGAGCACAAGTAGGATTCAAGAAAGCCTACAAGCACGACGCAGATCTCAGAGATCCAGAGGCAAAGAAGATTTCCAAGAGCGGTTAACCACATTTAAATTGCCGAGGCGGGAACTAGAAGGGACCATTAAGGAGAGTAAGTCAAGATGCTTTAGGCGGCTCTGTGACGAGGCTGAATTAGACCCCTGGGGCAAAGCGTATAGAGTGGTGATGATGAAGAAGCTTAAAAGCAACAGGTCTCCACAAGTAACCTGCCCGGCAATGCTAAGGATCATAGTAAAGCATCTATTGCCCCATATACCAACTACTATGATCTCCATCACGAGAGAGATCACCGTGGAGCACATCCCGGTAAACACGTTGGAAGAACTCTTGGGGCAAAAAAATCGGACAGCAAAGCACTTGGACCGGCTGGCATCCCGAATAGGGCAATCAAGGCGGCTGTTAAGACGAGACCGGACATCTTTCTAACAACGATGCAGAGGTGCATAGAGGCGGGGGTATTTCCTACGCCGTGGAAATTACAACATCTAGTGCTGCTTCCAAAGGGGAATAAACCGCCCGGACAACAATATCATCATATCGCCCAATATGCCTGCTTGATACGTTAGAAAAGATCCTAGAGCGTATCATTTATGCCAGACTTCTTGCGGTGGCGGAGGAAAACGGAGACCTGTCAGACTATCAGTACGGCTTCAGAAAATCAGGTTCTACAGTCGATGGCATAAAGGCGGTAGTAGATACAGCAACCGAAGCAATACAGGGGAAAAGGTGGAGATGGGGGACGAAGAGATACTGCGCAATAGTAACGCTCGACTTCACAAATGCATTGAACTCGGCGAGCTGGTCATTCATTAGGAGATCCTTGGCCAGGATACACCATACTACCTGCTGAGGATAGTCACGGACTACTTCAGCAACAGGAAGCTAAGATACCATACTGACGATGGTGTTAAACACTACAGCGTTTCTGTGGGAGTCCCACAAGGGTCGGTCCTTGGATCTCTCCTTCTTCTTCTTCTTCTTCCTTTTATCAGCGAGGTTATGATCCGAAAACAAGGGATCATAACCCTCCCACTTCACAGCATTTCTACTGATCCGCCTGTGGGGTTCCCCTTGGATTCCTTGGATCTTCTCTATGGAACATTATGAACGACGGAGTTCTGCGACTAACACTGCCCGAGGGAGTCAAAGTGATTGGCTTCGCTGACGATATCGCAGTGATTACAAGCACGTACACGAGATAGAGTCTGCCACAGATGAGGCAGTTATAAAAATGAAAGAATGGCTGGAGTCTACCGGTCTGGAACTAGCTGCCCACAAGACTGAAGCTGTCTTAATAACCAGCCGCAAGGAGGTGGAATATGCGAGCTTCCGGGTCGGAAACCAGACAATCAGGTCCAAAGAATCCTTGAAGTACCTTGGAGTTATGCTTGACAATAGGCTGCGCTTCAAAGCCCACGTCGAGTACTCTAGTAAGAAAGCATCGCTGATGCAGGCAGTACTCTCCCGAATGCTCCCGAACATTGGATACGACCGCAGAATTCTGCTGTCCAGAGTGGTCAGCTCGGTACTTCTATACGCTACCCTGATGTTGGCAGGTGCACTGGCGACAAATGAATGTAGGAAGAAGCTATCATCAGCTCACAGGGTCTGTGAAATCAGAGTGATCAGCGGCTTCCGAACTATCTCTGGCGATGCCGCCTGCGTTTTAGCTGAGATGGTCCCAATCGACATCCTCGCGGATGTCATGCAGAGGGTCCCTCGAACCGGCAAAAGGCAAAAAGGATTAAGGAAGAGGAAAGGGCAGCATCGGCAACGCTGTAGCAAACCAGGTAGGACAGTTCTACAAAAGCAGGTGGACCCACAGCTCATTCCCACTATAAAATCATGGACAGAGAGAGCGAGGGGGAATTGTAACTACCACCTCACACAGTTCCTGTCCGGACACGGCGGCTACCGGAAATACCTCCATAGATTTGGACACGTTAGTTCGCCCCTGTGTCCAGAATGTCTAAACGAGGAGGAGGACGCAGAAGATAGAGCAAACCTGCCAAGCCCAGAAAATCTCGTAAGTCACATGGCGAGATCAGAGGGCGAGTGGATGGAGATCTGCTCATTCATAGTGTGTGTGCAGAACGCGCTGCGAAGAGCAGAAGCCCTAAGATGAGCCCATGAGGCGGCCTCGGAGACTAGAGCATAATTGCTAACCAACCCTCCAAAGAAATACCTAATACCTTACCTAACGGCAGGATTCAAGAGTCAGCACACTACTAATGTTCAGCAACGAGGACAGTGCTTCAATTGTAGTCGTTTCAAACATCTTGTGCTTCAGTATATTGTGCTCTGTACTGTCTTAATTGAGTCGCCTCCTTTCCGACTCATTTCAAGTGTGTTGCTTCACAGTACACTGAGTGGTACACAGTCCAAATTCTCGTAAAAGTTGGCGCAACTCTTGTCACAGTTGCTCGATTTTAGTCAACTGTTGCGGGAGTTGTGCCACCTATAATGGGGCTTCGGAACTCCTAGAAGAAGTGGGTGATTTTGTGCAGAGAAAGTGCAATCTGGGCGGGTGCTGCATAATGCATTAACGAAAGTGCCATCGCGATCGACGTTTATACGAAACTAACTCTGTTCAAGCGGTCAATTCGACAACATGATCCGCCTCTACTCCATTTCCATGCCATCTGTAATCTCAACAGGTTTTCACAACTCCATTCCTGGCAACACTTAGCGCTAAATTTTCCCATCACAATTCACTATCGTTATCCTTGTGGAACAGTAGATACTACTATCCCCCGCAGTATCCTAATATCCAGCGAATTTGTGATACTTTTTATCCACTTCGTTTCGCTTTTTTATTTGCGCTGCTCTGTGCTATGCTGTGCTGCCTCTAAGGACTCTGGTGATGGTCTTTCCGTTCTGTCTCATTGCAGTGCCTGTAAACATTAAACGTGAACGTTTATACACCATCACATCACACAAACACACACACACACACACAGTGGCAACTACTAATAGTCCAACCGAGCAAATAACCGCAATAACTCGATATCTCTCGCTAAAGCTCATCCGGGCACACATAGATATACACCTACACGGGTACTATCTCTGCTCGTCCTTCGTGAAATATCTACCGGAAAGGAACTTAATTTCTATCCTTCACCAACTACCACGGCTATTTGGCCCATAAGGACGACTTCATAATGAAAGGACAAATGCAATTAATTAAAAAAGAAATTATACTCAGGTAATTCAGGACGACTAGGATGGCACACAAAGATTTTTTTATATTTTTATTGCAATTTTTTTATTTGTTTTTTTGTCCTCTTTTTAGCCGGACAATATGTCCTTGGCAAATGTTATCCTGCAGTCATAGGAATCTGCTCAACGGCAGATGGTTTTTATAATAGTGTTGGCGAAATTGAAATTTTTGTTGGGCCACCCCTTTTCCTCCTCTTTTCTTTTTTTTTGGTCCTTTGTATGGTAGTTAGTCCTTGGTTATTAAGAGGACTTGATTTAATTCTTTCTTTTTTGTTTTGTTGCTTTCTTTGGTGTGTCCTATTTATTTAATTAGTTTTCCTGTGCACAAATGTTTCAGAGCAAGAAAGGGTCAAAATTGGGGCACCACCACCGGCGTAAATGACTACTTGCTCCTTAGAGAGCAGCAGGAGATGTGGAGAATTTAAATGGGCGACGCGACGGGTACTCCTAAGTGTCCTTTCGTTGATTATGGGTGGCGGGTGGCGGGTGGCGGGTGGAAGAAATTTAATTTATATGCCAGTGGAGAGTTTTTGAAATGTCAAATTTATTTGAATTAGGCAGGGTTAAGTGCAGAAATTTTTGGACCGTGCTGCGACATCTGGTGTTGAATGATGACTGCGAAACAGGTGGCGTTGAGGACACTAAATTTGCTGGTAAATGCTGGTTTCTGGGAAGTTTTATTTTTACTTCGTTTTAATTATTTTGCTGTAGACATTGTGTGTGCTTGCAAATTTGAAAGGCACTGGGTCGGTTGAAGATTTGATAGAATCCAGCATCAAGTGCCGAAGACACGTGGTAATACTATCAAGATTCATAAGGCATCCTAAAATGGTGAGTTTAATATGGTGACCCAGGCGAAACCCTTGATCGAGTGGAGAGTGCAACCATAGAAGGGAAAAAAGCAAAAGACAGAGTTAATAGAGGGAGGGCTTACGAATCATGGCCACGATCCTACAGAGATTACAGAAGATAGCCTTGTAGTGGAACCACAGTCGGTATAACATTTTTTCAGGCGACGACATGACCAGAATCCGGCAGATTTTCATTCAATAATAGTCAACAACTTCATCCATCTGACAAAAAAAAGCTAAGACAGCTACCGATAGACTTAAGTCCAACAAAACTGCAGGAGCTGAAGATCTGCCTCTCCGCTGGAGTTTGCCCATTACCCACTTTGAATGAAATCTCACCACCGTTTTTCCGGTTCTCAAAAAGGAGACACTCTACACTCCTCCAGTTACCGCATCTGGTACTTACTTACTCATGTCCTGTATCCCCTTGTGGGTCCTAGGGCCTCTGCTACGCCTACGCGCCATCGTGTACAGCTTCTGGCAATTTATCTGAGTTCTCCCCAACTTTTCCCTAACTGCCGTGCCTCCTTCTCGACTGTTCTGCGCCATGTTCTCCTCAGACCGCCAGGTCTTCTGCCATCCTGAGTTAGAGGGTTCCATTGCATAGCATGGTTCGCTATGGAACGGTCACCCTTACGGAACGTGTGACCAATCCACTGCCACTTCCGCCGTTGGATAGTTGTGCCTATTGGTTCCTGACCCGTTCTCTCGTAAAGGTGTTCGTTAGAGATACGATTGGGCCAGAAAATCCTTAAGATATTGCGCAGGCACATATTAACAAACGTTTGCAGCTTTCTGGTGATAGTAGTGGTCACTCTCCACGTGCTGCAACCATATAACAGCACGGATTCAACGTTGAAGCAGAACAGTCTTGTCTTGGTGCTCAAACTGATTGCATTGCTTCGACATATTTTGGACAACATCCCGAACGCGGACTTTGCTTTGGCGATCCTGTTGGCTTTATCCAATGCGGTTCCACCATCGGTCGAGACAATACTCCCAAGATACTGGAAGTCTTCTACTCTCTCTACCGGTTGTCCAGCTGATGAGTTAGTTCCAAGGCTGATCATTTTAGATTTTGTCGTATTCATTTTCAGCCCGACGACACCTGCCTCCCTCTCCACATCTGCTGTCAATTTGGTGGTGGTCCATAATTCTGTGGGAGAGTAAGCATACATCGTCAGCGTAGTCAAGATGTTTCAGTTGAGATGTAAGAGTCCATCGAATTCCTCCGTTTCCCGTCGACAAAGCTGCATGAAGCACATCGCTAATCACCAATAGGAATAACATTGGTCAAAGGATACAGCCTTGTCTTACCCCAGTTTGGATTTCAATTTCCTCAGACAACCTCCCCCTGTGCAGAACGTGACTTTTGGAGCTTTCATATGTAGCTTTGATAATAGCAATTAGTTTATCGAGAATACCTCTCCTGCGTAAGGCACGCCAAATAAACTCCCTGTTGACCCTATCGAACGCCTTCTCAAAATTGATGAACAGCAGGTGCAGTGGTGATCGATATTCAACACACTTTTCGATGATAATCCGCAGGGTGTTGATGTGGTCGGCACAGGAGGATCCAGAGCGGAAACCAGCTTGTTCGGCATCGAGTGTATCTTCGAGATGTTGTTTGATTCGCTCCAGGATGATTTTAGCTATTATCCTAGCTACAGCAGGCAGCACGCAGATACTCCTCCAGTTTCCACACTCCACTAAATTTCCTTTCTTAGGAAGCTTGACGATCATTCCCTTTTTCTACTCGTTAGGAAAGCTCTCAGCTTCCCAGGCTCTCTCTATGATCTGGTATGAAGTTCCTAAACAGCGCAGATGGGACCCTTTCTGATCAGATTTTGGAAACATTTTGGGGACGCATATGACAGCCATACAGAGCAATGCTCAGTTTTGACATTCCTATTAAATCCGTATCCAGGATAAGAATAATGCCCCAGCTCGTAGGTAGAGTTTTCGAATACAATCGGGAGCGACAACGCGCCGGAGGAAAATCTTACCTACAGTGGCCATGGTATAAGTAAAAAACGACATTTGCAGACACGGAGTGCGGTATTGCAGACAGCTCCTCAATTAGGTATCGACATCTCCTCGAGATGTTAACACTTCTAAAAAAAAAGTCGTTAAAGCTAAAGATCCTCCAAACTTGTGTTGAACCATGGATTGGGCTGTTGTCTCAAGTTAGCGTAGAAAGCCAAGGAGTGATGGCTCATAGCCTGGTACAACTACCAGTTCATAATCCAGAAACTAATACAGTACTATCCATCACAATTTTGCATTCTATCATGTGCACCAGGAAGTTTATTGCTCTCTCGCATCCAAGCATCACCTTCGGCTACCACCAATGAATCATTCGACGGGAAAAACAAATAAATCCGAAATCATAAAACTGCCAAATCAATTTTAAACCGATGCCAATGGCCATCATCGCCTTCAACATTCACCGCCACCACCACCATCATCATACCAAGCAGGAGCAACATAGTCATCTCTGCGTTCTGGTCCATCGTGATCCTCGGGCTCCCATTCTTTCACCTTCCTCAGCCAAACAAACAACAATCAACACAACATTACCGATATGTTACCCTTATTATTTTTATGTGACTTATATCGAGTGGAGCTGTTTTTCTTGCCCGCAGATCGATCCTGCAAAAATCAATTGCTACCCTGGGGGGTGTACGAGTACATATACCGGTCCACCATGTGATCAAGATCACCTCAATCTGCGCGTGTGTGTGTGGAAACGTGTTGAGAAGAAAAATTACCATTGTGATGGTTCTTGTGCGATTTGAAGAGTCCGAACATCGCTACGAGGAGGATTATTTTTTGTTTTATTGCTTTGGACAGTGGTCTCGTGTGCCGCTGCCGCTGCCGCCAATGTTCTTCCTGGTTTATTACTTTTCCTTAAACACTGAAGGGCAATTTCCAGCTCGGAAATGAGAGCATCAGCATCATCATCTTTCAATGATGGAACAACTTTGTTGCATTTTTTTTTTGGGACATATTGACGGGTGACATTATTTCCTTATACAAGTTTTTATTTGCGTGTATCTGGCAATGATGTACGGTGACAGTTTGACAAGAATTAGCGGTAGGTTTCTTTTCCCCCTGCTTTGTTTGATTGAATTCAATTCGTTGGGAGGTTTTTGTTAAAAGAGAAATGTTTTCGACGACAAAGGTTATCGCAAAAAAGGCAGGAATGGAAATTTTGACATTTTGGACTCCCGGAAATGGGTTCAGACGAATTGACATACAAGCGGCGGAAAATAATCAAGAAAATATGCATTAACAAGAAAAAAACGAACAGTCAACTGATTGAAAATATCCTTTTAGGACTAAATTTTGTTTCGAATACTGTCTAAGGACAGCTAGCTTGCCTCGACCTATTTTGTCGAAAATTCTATAAGACTACAGCGTATAGAAAGTTTTTTTTAATAAGTCTGTGGCCACGCCCATATGGCGTGTAGGCACTGTGACCAAAAATATCTATTGTGCCAGGGACCAACTTTTAGGACAGCATGATTTTCTACTCTCCTTAGGTTAGATTAGGTTAGGTTGGCCAAGTTGGGTTCATCGCGATCCCTAGGGAACCTTAACGGCGGAAGTACATAAACTAACTCTCCAATACACTTGATTTACCTACAGAATTTGAAGATGTCCTTATTATGGTTCCGGGAACTTACCTCTTCAAGGTTATCGAAGAAGTATCTTCCAAGGTGCTTTAGCCTTATTCTGGCAATGCTTTGGCATTCACAGAGTATGTGTTATATCCTCCGAAACATGTAGGTCATTGTCTCAGTCTCATAGCATACTTCCTTAGAAGACAATGGCCAGAGAGTATTCCTATCGCTGCTCTTAGCCGTGATCTTTCTAATTTTATGATCTCCCCAGATTTCCTGCGGTCTAACACAGGCCACAAGGCCTTAGACATCTTATGACCATCTATGATGGGCCATCTTAGATTAGCTATGTTGATGATTCTATCCAAAATAATTCCCCTAGCCACATACCTTGGTGGTTTAATGTTACCGATTATGTTCCTATGCGGGCGCTCTACTCCTCTTTTGTGCAGCTCATCTGCCTCATTGCCTTCTATAGCAGTGTCCAGGTACCTAACATACTCTGACACGGTTCTGTGTACATAATGCCTTAAGCATTGTGCGGCAATTCCTGACTATCTCAGATTTAGTGACACAAGACTCAAGTACAAGCCTGTCAATGAAGATGGCGATGTTCTTGTTGGATATTGATCCTATCTCAAGTAATTCCGCAGCTTAAAGTACAGCTAGAACCGGAAGTCTCAGGGCCACCTGTTGGTTAATATCTCTCGAATAATTACCTGGCCCTGTGCCCTCTCTGGTCTTAGAACCATCTGTGTATATTGCAATCTCATTGTGGACAGAGACTGTCTTCTTTGGCCAATCCTCTCTAGCGGGATACATTACTTCGAACGGTGTGACGAAGTCTTATGTGCCAAGGATTTCGTCCGATTCGTCAGGGATACCGGGAAATGATTCCTGAAGAATAGAGCTATGTCCCACATTACTGGTCTTGAAGAGACCAACGTAGGCTAGCGCACTGTTGCCCGCTTAAAGTTTGATTTGCAGGTTGAGTGGTAAGAGATACAGAAAGATCTCAAGTACAGCCGTAGGCGTTGTGTGTAAACCACCCATGATGACAATGCCGGCTGTTCTTTGTACCATGGTCAACATATCCCGTATGTTTTTCGTATTCGATGCCATCCATCACACAAGAGCCAGTGCATCATTGCAGGCTTCAGGCCCCACTTTTTCCGCGCCGTCTTTTTACAGAGGAAGAGCGCATTATAAGCCTTGCGAATTCTTTCCTGTATATTAAGCTTCCTGTTTAGTTTCCTATCTAACATAGGTTAGGTTAGGTTAAAGGGAAGTGCAGCTAAGTGCTTCTCACGGGGGCCAAACGGTCCATTGTGTTTCCCTTTATGTTGTGGAACCTGTAAAAACTTACTCTTTCTTTGTCTCTGAGCTCTTTATAAATCGTATCATGTTCCTTGGTGAAGGTTGTCCAAGATCATTTAGATCTTCAAAGAACCTGTTGCCCAAGTGGTATATGGCAGCGTTTTTGTAGATTTGGGCAGTCACACAGCAAGTGTTTGATGCTTTCTATCTCTTCCGCGTCTTGACAACTCCTGGTGTGGTCGGCTGAATTGATGCCTAGTAATATGGCCATTTCCCCTATCGCGCAGTGTCCTGTAAGTGCACCTATCAAGGAAGGGACTTTTTTTTATTCATTGCCAACAGGCTTTTGGTTCTTCCTTTATTCAGTATGGGCCATAAACTGCGAGATATGATATAGTCGCCTCTGGTAATCCATGCGGATTTAATCAGTTCTCTTGTTTTGAGGTCGATTTTTCTTTTTAGTACACCAATAGGAACTTTTGTGGAATGTGTTCTACCTCCAATGCTGATCCCCTTCTGGTTAGTTCATCTGCTATCTCATTCCCTTCTATATTGCTATGTCCGGGAACCCAGCAGAGAGTTACCTCATTGGTGTTGCATATAATGTTCAGTGAATTTCGACATCTGGAAACTGCTTTTGATCTAACTTCCACGCTGTCTAGTGCCTTGATTGCCGCTTGACTATCTACGAAGATGGTAATCTTGGAAGGACTAAGTTTCTTTCTGTGAATGGTCTGTGCTGCACTTTCAATAGCGGAGACTTCGGCTTGGAAGATACTGCAGTCGTCTGGGAACTGGTATGAGTCGTTGATATTGAGTGATTCACAGAAGACTCCAGAAGCAGTTCCTGTATCCATTTTAGACCCGTCTGTATGGAGCTGAATGGTCTGTTCATTGGTTAATGTGTTGGGGTCCCATTCTAGTCTTTCGGGAATAAGCGTGGAATAATTCTTATTGAAGTCTGTGTAGGGTATGACATAGTCAGTTATTCTATCGAGATCTGTTCTGTATCTTTGTAAGCTTATACCAAGATATCGAGCGCAATTAGGAAGGCAAAGCACCACCCCTGCTAGCTTAGGCGGTTTGAAAGGTGGTATGTTATATTTCCTGCTGAAGAGTACCAATTCTGTTTTATCCGGGTTGACGTACAGTCCACACCCTTTTCGAGACTGTTAAGAGCTGAATCCATCATTTCACTTAATGTGTCAAGGAATTTGCCCTGAACTAAAATCACCACGTCGTCCGCGTAAGCAGTGACGCTTATGCCTGTATTGCTTAGTTCTTTAAGTATCCCATCGATGACTAGAACCCAGAGGAGAGGTGAGATAACGCCTCCCTGGGGAGTCCCCCTATAACAGATTTTCCTATTGAACTATTTGATAATTGGTGTCACTTTGGCAGAAATCCTGTACTGGATCGGCTCTCATATGCTGATTCTGATGTGATTCTTAGAGAATCTCTTAGTAAGAATGTCTGCAGAACTATGGTTGGACTTATCACAGGATCCAGTGAATCTGGTTATCCCATGACTAACTCTTCAAGTCCTGCTTTGAAAGCGAGGATAAAATAGAGTTCTTTCTCGGTTAGAGATCCATATGAGACTGCGAATCTTGGGCCTCGATGCCATGAGAATAAGTTTAATTGAATCTCATTCCCTATTCAAAGTTTCGCGTTTCGCTTGAATACACAGAAATTTGTCTAGGTGCTGACATGGGGCGTAAGTTCAATGAACCGCTTTGTGTCTAGGTGCTTTGGACACCAAGTTTCTAAATGAGTTTAGGAACATACACCCCTGCACCTTGCAAGTGATGCTGGTGTAGAGGCTAGAAGTTCTACAAAATTATCAGAATATTGACTCATAGTCGTAAGTTCATGACTTTCCGTAAAATTTAAGCGACACCTTAAGCTTGTCTATGATGATAATTGTTTCGAACGCGGATGTTGTCCGATATTTGCATACAAAACTTAGCCCGAAGCCCTAGTGAATACACGCTAACTACCGACTTTGTTCATTCCCAGCATAACCCTTCGAGCGAAATTCCTTAAAAACACAACCGACCACTACTCTCTATTCAGTCCCCCGTTTAGTAAATATATGTATAACCGATTGAACCCCACTTAATCTTGAATTGAAAATTAACTCGGCTCATCCCAATTTGCATCAAATTATCGACTTATAGACTCTCTATGCCTCCATTAAAACCCCCTGCAGCCAGTCGTAACCTATTTCAAGAGCCTTTGCATGTCTTCCCCAAACCACTGAAATGATGACCGATGACCCTTTGCCCGCCCCATTCTTGCTAAATTACCATCTTCAAAACCTTTCGTATCGAACTTTTTTTTTTAATTCAAAACACTTCTCTATCGAAAAACGCATTAGGCCAATTATTAAAGCAATTTCCACGGCGAAAGGTCTCCCAATTCAGGTCAACCATCAAGAATTCATCTCCTCGACGTCATTGGAACCAATAATTGCCACATAAAGTGGATAATTGTCGGGATTTCTACTCGTACCTATCTAATTCCAGGGGAATGAGTAATCGGAAGCTCTTAGCATTTCGAAATTTCACATTCACCTGGCGCTCTTGCTTTCGCTGAACAAATGTATCCAAAAATTTGTTGGAAAATACGAGTATGTATCTGTGCTGACTCGGTGTGTCTGTCTGGTTGCACGACGATAATTGATTGATTGGCCCCTCTTCCAACTGGCTGCTGCGTGGCATGAAAGGTGAAAACCACCAAAAAACATTCAAATTATCTCCACTTGGACGTGTGTTATTACGTAAAAGTATCTGCGACTAGCAGGATGTGCACGTGATTTGACTCTTCATCTGTTTGTTTATCTAATGGATAACCAGCAATCCAGCCGGGACAGGAGTAATAATTGAGATGCTTTAAGGAACCCCGCCTAATTGACAAACGTGGAAGTCTATAAATATGTTTCTTCCTTTATTCTCTTCGTGTGGACGTGAAATGAGGCTCTTCCTGGAGGCTGACGGTCGTAAAATGTTGTTTTGTTCAGAAGGAGCAGGCGGCTGATGCTGACGTATTCTACCCAATCAAGTCGGCATAAATATTTTATGAGTTCTGCATTTCGGTGCCTGTTATTATTTCGACGACGACGACAACGACGACGATGTGAAATGGTTGGGGGAGTGTTGGGTCTATAAAAGCGACTGGAGAAGCTGTTCTGGGTCAAATGTGAAAAATGCTCATCAGGCGAGAGTCATAAAATTCGCCTCGCTGTAGAGGTCATGTTCAATTAAATTTAGAGAGCACAGGACGGAATGTGTTTCATTGCCAGGGAATCTGGTAAGAGGAGGGAATTATGGGATATGCCTGGAGGTGTTACACGTTTCCAACAGGTGATGTTCGAGGGGTAATGCAGTGTTAAGCCCTTATTTTCGTATACGTTGGTTTTATGAAGGTCGCCTCATAATGTAGCCGAATTAATAAAAGTTGGTCTTAAGCACCAGGATTGCTAGCTCTGGCCTACCGTAGAGCAGAGGTATTCGCTGTTTAGGAAGTGCGAGCAGGGTTGACCAGACTTGAGTGAAGTGGTACAAGCAATATCTCAAGATTGCACAAAAACAGTCACGAACTGTTGCCATGAAACTGATTTCCAATTGGACTCATCCATACGTTCACTGATATCGCGAAAGAGAAACAGGCCAACTTCTGAATCACATAAATGCAACAACACCAGCATTTCGTTTGCCTACGTAAGAACCCCACACGAATTTGTAGAAATGTAGTGAAGTGGAAGAGTTATGATCCCTTGAGTTCAGATCATAAACTTGCCGAAATAGAAAGAAGAAAGTTATTGAAGTAACAGTGGGGGACTTCGAACCGTGGAGGACTTCTGCTTAAAACACTTCGCCAGGCAGGGTTTCTTGGCATTCATTATCGCTTGGTCTGGAATCCCTCTTGGCTGATGCTACAATGTTTTTTCCAATATGACACGCTATAGCTGAATGATCCAAGCTCCAAGTTTCGCAAACTGCCTTGAATTCTATGAAAAAAGAGTGCGCCTCGACTTGAAATTTGTTGGTTATTTGCTGAGTGCAATATCGCGTGAAATAGAATGAAGCGCGTAGTGTGACACATGACAAACGTCAGTATATCGACTCACTTGCCTCAAGGGCTGAAAACGCCACAAACAGGTGCGACAGTAGGTCTGTTGATAACATCACCAAGGAGGTTATTGGTGGTCGGAACTCCAAACAACAACCAGTGAAGAATTTAGGTGGTAGTCCTCTGATTTCGGATGAGAATTAGCTCACTAGATGGAGAGATCACTTCGCAACACTTTGACGGTGGTGACGAAGGGACAAAGAAGAAATTGAATCTGTTCGACACCTTCTGTGTGATTATCCTGGTGCATACACCAACTCATCCCTAAGATTTGGTCAGACGAGTGTATGCTTGATGAATGGAATCTCAGCATCGTTTGCTCGATCCATAAGAAAGGAGAACCCCTCAACTGCGCCAATTACAAAGGCATCAGTCTCCTCAACATCGCATACAAGATCTTTTCTGCGATATTGTGTGAACGCCTGAAACCGTTTATCAACAGCCTGATTGGAACCTATCAGTGCGGTTTTAGGCCAGGAAAGTCCACCATCGATCAAATCTTCATACTTCGTCAGATCCTGGAGAAAACCCAAGAATTCCGAATCGATACTCACTACCTCTTTATCGATTTCAAGGCCGCCTATGACAGCATCTATAGAGAAGAGTTTTATAGAGCCATGTCTAGTTTTGACATCCCTGCCAAACTTGTCCGTCTGTGCAGGCTGACGATGGAGAACGCTCGCTGCTCCATCAAGGTCGGTAATGACCTCACCGAGACATTTGATGTCAAAAAAGGTTTTAGACAAGGTGACGCGCTGTCATGTGACTTCTTTAACATTGTACTTGAACGGATTGTGCGGAACTCACAAGCCAACACCGGAGGCACAATCTATTACAAGTCTGTACAACTGCTTGCATACGCCGACGATATAGACATTATCAGAAGAACTCAGCGGGCTGTCACCGGTGCGTTTACAAGCATTGAGGCGGAAGCGGCCAAAATGGGTTTAGTGATAAACGAGGGCAAAACCAAGTATATGCTGTCAACAAGAAGGGAAAGCCAACACCGACGAATTGGACAAAACTTCACAGTGGGCAGCAATAACTTCGAGGTAGTAAGAGACTTTGTCTACCTTGGCTTTGCTATAAACTCTGAGAACAACATCAGCGCAGAAATCAAGCGAAGAATAACTCTTGCCAATCGCTGCTTTTTTGGGCTTATAAGGCAATTCAACAGTAAAGCCCTATCTCGAGCTACTAAGGAGACTCTGTATAAGACCCTGATCATCCCAGTCCTGCTTTACGGCACTCAAACATGGACTTTTTTAAAAGAGGATGAAGATATCCTTAATCGCTTTGAGAGAAAAATTCTTCGTAAGATTTTCGGTCCCGTTTGCGTTGACGGGCTTTGTAGGAGAAGATTCAATCACGAACTATACAAGCTGTACAGCGACATCAACGTTGTCAAAAAACTGCGTATTGGACGTCTGAGATGGCTAGGACATGTAGAGCGAATGGACACGAACGCTGAGGTGCGAAAAGTCTTCGAATCTAACCCCGATGGACGACGCAGTAGAGGACCACCTCGCCGTAGGTGGCGCGCACAAGTTCAAAGGGACGTCGACCAACTTGGAGTGCGCAACTGGAGGCAATTAGCTAAAGACCGAACTAAACGAAGAGGCATGTTTTGTTGGTTGAGGCCCAGGTTCATCCCGAACTGTAGCGCCACCTAAGTAAGTAAGAACCCAAACTGTTGGTCTAAGTAAGCAGTGACTCTTTTGTCACAAGGCGGCCATCTACCTAACCTAACCTAGACGATGGTGGTATGATTTCGAACTCTAATGAGTCTTCCCAAGCAACAGATAATAACAGCAATCAAGTCCCTCGTAAAAGACAAAGCGGTATGTATTGGTGACATCCCTGCCGAACTATTTAAAGTGGCGCCAAATACATCGGCAGAAATGCTACACCCGCTCATTGCTACACCCACTTATTGTGAAAAAATAAGAAAGTTCCACAGGAATGAGAAAGAGTCTGATGGAGTGTGGCAACTAGAGAGGTATATGCGTTCTCCCGGTCGTTCCCAAGATAATAGCAAGAGTCGGATTAAGGAACATTTAGATTCAACTCTCGACGTCTAATAGTCATGCTTTGACATTGGATCCTCCTGCATCAACCACATAAACATCTTACGGATCATAATAGATCAATGCGTCGAGTACAGCGCTGCACTACATCTGCTATTTATCGATTTCGAGAAGGCGTTCGACAGCTTGAATCGAGATGCTATCTGGCCGGCCTTGCCAGGAGAGTCATCCCGGAGAAACTTCATCAATCTACATACGAAGGTAGTGAGTGCCATGTCTCACAGAACTTTGAAGTCTAAAGTGGACATATGTCAGGGGTGCATACTGCCATCGTTGTTGTTCCTGGTGGTCATCAACGATGTGCTCCGTGCAAAATTGTCGGAAAGTAACCATAGAATAGAGAACGTGACAAGAACCAATAGATATTACTATGCGAAGGAGAAAGTGGCAGTTGATTGGGCACACCCTTCGACGGTATTCAGAGGAATCCGATCAACCAGGCTGGCAGAACTACGGGAAGCACTAGGCAAACGCGGCACAGAACAGCTAAGGATGTATCAAGCTAAGAAGACGAATTTTCTTCGTACTCGCTGCCATCAAATTACCCTCCTCCGATCACATATAACAAAATCCGTTTCTTATTGAAAAACTTTATTTGATTTTAAATGTCGGCTGCTCCAACTCTAGTGTTGACTCGGAAAACGTTAAATTTGCATTAAAATTCACGGTTAGACGGGCTACCAGATTAGTATGCTAATTCCAAGTCATAGAATCTACCTCAAAACAATTCTGATAAGCAAACCTGTTACCAAATCAGTTGAATCTAGACTAATGGCCCACGAAAGTCCCAAAATATTCCCATCACTCAACAACTCCTCCTATAAAGCCATTTGTGAAAACGCACTAAAAACAACTTTATTAGAATACAATGCGCCAGCAGATAGCTCGTCTGGATATTTACAGCCCATTTCAATCAGTCGCTTACTCTTCACACTAAATTTCTCATATTCCCCGGCACATTTCTTCTTAAAAAAAAAAAAAAATCATAAACAAAGCGAAAAGCTATTTTCCAATCCCGTCGAAAAAAAGAAGAAATATCAAATTGCACCTCGTTAATTGCCGACGGTGATGATGACGATGACGGTGATGATGACGACAGACAGTCGAAGTCTAGAGACCGGCCAATTCCTCGCTTTCTCTCTCTTTGCCTCAGATGTATCTTTTCTTGTGTATCTGCGTTCGTCATGTTTTTTTATTTGTCCATTTGATTTACGGACATGGGGAGGAATTAAATCAATCATTTACGAGGCGCTAAAAGTGTTTTAATACCTCGAACCCTATGCCAGGATGAATGGAATTTATTCGCACATCTCATAAAAATTTAGAAAAAAGTTTCTTAAACAAGAAACAATTAAGTTTTAAAGCAACTATTAAGTGGGTTTTATTATTATAAGGCGGCGGAAAAATTTAGTGGAATGTTAAGGTTTAAGGACGGTCTCATATTGCACAACGGGGGCTTCATCAGGTGTCGGGGGATGTATAGAACGGGCCAGCGAATGCAGTTTATTTGTAAATTTCATTGAATTCAAAATAAAATCTTATTCTTAAAAGAATAGTCTTTGAAGCTCATGATTGGGACACGGAGTTTTGGGAACACCCTGTACCGCTGTAAACGAAATGAGAAGTAAAACATGGATGGAGAAGGTGAAATCGGGAAGAAGAGAAGAAAACGATGATGGCAAGAGAAGAAGAACGAACGATGGTCCACATCGAAAGATGTCGAGTCAAAAAAATCCAAGACGCTCTCAATTTTCTGGCAATGTAAGGGTGTTTCCCTATACCTATGCTGGGTGCCAGGCCACAGAGATATCACGCGTAATTGCAAAGTAGACGACCTTCCCAGACAACGTACGACTCTAGGGATTAGGCGGAGACTGGGTATCACTCTCTTCTTCTTCTTCTTTTTCCTTTTTCAGCGAAGTTATGATCCGAAAACAAGGGATCATAACCCTCCCACTTCACCGCATTTCAACTGATCCGCCTTGGAGTTCGCCTGGGGATTAGGCGGAGCCGGGTATGACCCTCGTTACATGTAAACATCTACTAAAGCTGGACGCTATTAACAAAACCGACCATAGATGGAAAAATGGCTCAACGTGTCGAATTTCCAGACAGATCTGTGTAGGCTAAAGCGATCACACATTAGCTACGTAATCGGTGTCCTCGATAGAGACTATCAGATAGGCCCACTTGCTAAAAGGTTCGACCTAATTTCTATCAACTTCTGCATGAGCTATAGAAATAAAGAGAAAGAAGAAATAATCCTTCATCTCCTACTCGTATGGGTAGGTAGAAGTTGCGGTTCTGTAAAACAGAGACCCAATTAGCACAGTTGTGCCGTTTTCATACCACGACTCATGCGACCTTGGATGTTGATGTGTGTTGGTGAGGACAATCGAGAGCCAGCCAGTGGAGTTTAAGAAGAGGGTTAGCTCATTTATGTTTTTACCCGAGATCTCTTCAAGTGAATTGTAGAAGGGTTTGCCTAATGCTTGATGTCTAGCCCTAGCTAGTGCTGGACAAGTGCACATGTAGTGGATAATTGTTTCCTTTTCGGTGGCTATGTTGCAACTACGGCAGTGTGTATTATATGGGATATCTAGTTTGGCTGCGTGCTCTCCTACCGGCCAGTGTCCCGTGATTATCGCGATTGTACGGGCAATGTCTTTGCGCGTTCTGTTCAATAGGGCGGTTGTTTTGGTCTTGTTGTAGTTAGGCCACATCTTTCTGGATATCTCGTAGTTCGTTAACCTGGACCATTTAAGGTTACCTTTTCTAAGAAAGATTGAGGAAATGTTTGCCTTAATTGCTCCGAGCGGGGTGTGAATAAGCTCAGCAAGTGAGCATTGAAGGGCTGAGCCTCGCCTGGCCAGTTCGTCAGCATGTTCGTTGCCATCAACGTTGCTGTGGCCTGGAACCCAGACTGGGGTCACCATGCATTGGCCATCTAGCGAGGCCAGCTACTGTCGGCATTCTGGTACTAATTTCGAGGAAATGGTTTCCGAGGCAATGGCTTTGATAGCAGCTTGGCTATCAATTAAAATAGCGATTCTTCTCTCTCCTACTCGTATACACATGTCTGGTTCTACCCAAAAAGACTGCTCCATCTAAGAGCTCCTTTTTTGATGATGAACATCCTACGCTTTATTCAAAGCTCCGGTTGGTCGCTGGCAGCCAAATGGAAAGATGCATGGTATCATCGAATAGGTCCTCTGAATCTATGTAGCTGTGATATACTATTCCTCGCATATGCGTCGCTTGTTTGGTGGAAGGGCCTTTCGCTTAAATATGAAACTGCCTTTTCCAAAAAACGGCTTGTCTCGGCTGCATGGGAGCTTTCTCAAGTACGATTGACTCTGCTCTAGATGCACTGCTAAACTATCTTCTTCGTGTGAGTCATCCATCCAAAAGCCATCCATCGTCGTAGCCTTTTGCTATAATCCATACTAGAGTTTTGATGACCTTGCGCGGCACTTATCCTACGGCTCTGGTGTCATGGATATACCGTGTAACGCAACGTCATCAGAACTTCGACTGGTGCTCGAATTCAAATTTGTATTCAGGATTGGCTCTGAGCCAGGAATGGAATGTAGTCCAATTTTCACGTATAGATCCAAAGCCCGCCAATAGTCTGGCACTAGTGTCTTCGTGGAAGACGACAGCATTAGGCTTATTTTTCGGTTAGGCAAGTATGCGTCTACTTCCTAAGCAGGTGAAAAGGTCCGAATATCGACCGCTTCCAAATAGCTCGTGAATGTAAAAGCTCTCTGAATTCAGTGGTATGGCTGACTTCTCTGATTCTTGCCTCGTTCCTAGGTTACACTAGGATCATGAAGAATGATGTTTCTGATGAAATTGATAGGTAAGGCTCAGAAAAAAAAACTTCTCAGGACCTGAACCTGCGGTGGGTTAGGGCTGCTATTGACGGTTGGGTTTCTCACAAACACAATTGGGTGTGGCATAACCCTCTAGAATGCAGACACTCCAAACAGATGCGCCTGGGCGTATCTAAGAAGCCCGCGACATTCTTGCTGTCGCTCAGCAGAAAAGACTGCAGACAACTTATTGGCATCCTTATAGGATAGTAAGCTTCTGCTAAATGGGCGTTCAATTTTCGAATTCCAGAAAACAGCAAACGTTTTCCCACGAACAACTGACAAACGTATTGTTGTCATGAGAAAGGTTCTCAAAAAAAAAATTAGTTACCCTTCGGATATGCATAAAACTGTTGGTCCATTTCATTTGTGCATTCTTAGAGGCAACAACGGTTATAATGCAGACTGAGTTCAATGAGGCCATGAGGTAGTGCTGCGAGACATGGGCTTGGTAGTGAGTGCTGAGTGAGTTGATGCACATTCGAGGAATATATTATAAAAGAATCACTCGCGCCATTCAGTTCCAAAATTCAATATATTTGGACAATGTGGATTTTGGAACTGAATGAAGACGAAGACGAAGAGGAATGATATAGAGTGAATGGAAGACTACAAGTCCATTTGTGGCATAACTTACAGTCACATTCGTTGGGAAAATCATATTTAAAAGATCAGATCGAGCTTAAGGAGGACTTTGTTTGCGATTGTATACATTCGGTTATCCCAGGTTTGTCTATCGAAATTTCGCTTGGGGTAGTGCCAGGATGTGCCACCTGGATAAACTGTAGAAAGAAGGCGCTTAACGAGAAAGTGATTCTTACTGTGAAGCAACTTTTTAAGATGACAACCTCATCGGAATATTGCAAAGATGAACGTTATATGATTCCCATTTCCAATCAAATTGATTACAGAGGAAGAGATAGATGTCTACAGCAAATACTTTAAAACAAAGAAATAAACTCTACGGCCCGGTTAAAATGTTCGATTCATTTTCTTCACTTCAGAGGTTGCCCGAAAATCAAACATCTTTTCGCCGTGAAATGAGCAAGTGCTGCGACTTGACTAATCTCACCGAATACGTACTAATTACGAGCGGTTCTAAGGCAAAGCCATTGTTTGATGAAGCGTAGAAGTTTAAGGCTCTTTAGGTACATATCCATAGTTTCTGTAGTGCTGTTGGCTACGCCAGCTTCCAGCTTTATATTTGAACTGCTATTCGGCCTCACCTAAGTTAAGGCATCAAAGAGTTTTACAGTGTTTTCCAAATGTGTAAGTCACATCTATTTCGAATGCACTGACTCTCCAATTATTCACTCGCTATGCGACTTGCTTCCTCAGACATTTTCCTTTAAACACCTCTGCACCTTTTGAATTCCTTTCCGTCTCGGAGTAATCACCTCTAAATGCATCTCACTTAGCTGCAGGAGAACAGTCACCGACTGTTTTGCTATATAATTTCGAGTCCAGCCCTACAGGTTCCCATCGACACCACGGCTTCCACAATTTGACGTGAAAGCAAATCAATGAATACTCGTAGCAACGTGGGCAGCAAAACCACGAAATCATTATTTTCCTTTCAACTTAACTCCAGTAGCAGTGTGCCATTCGAATGAAAAGTAATTTGTTCAACTTAACCACTCATCTTTAGTTCCGGTGAAGCACGCCATAACGTCTCCATCTCTCTATGCGTTCCCCTACAAAACTCGCTTCCCAACGAAATCTGCACAATTAATTTCGATGCTAACAAGATGACCAACAACCGGAAATTGAAGCTTAATAAGAATTTGTAACTACATCATCATCACGAGCAGTTATCGCCACTTCACTCCTCCACCGGTGCGGCGGCTGAAGCTGGAGCTCTGTCAGCAAAAATAAGTGGAAACCGCAAAGATTAACCGCGCCGAACGACCACATAAAGTAAACATCGTTTCGCGTTAAATCGATTTTCTCGCACCTCGTCAGGTCAGATCGGATTTTGGTTTTTCGTTTCTCATTTTGTGTGTTTCAATGGAAGCCGACGACGACGACGCCTGGAATTGGAGGTGTCAAGTCAGATTCAAGGTCCCACCATCCCATGAATGAACGAAATTCCACAAATGACTGTCAATGGATTTCTCTGATTGCGAGTTCTGTTGGGAGATTGTGAGACTTTTTTTCAGGGTGGACAGCGTTTTTCGCAAGAAATTCATCTGAGCTCATATCTTTGAATTTTATTGCACTGTTTAGTCAGGCCTGGCTTCGAAGTCGGGTTTTCGGTTTGATTCTGATTCAGGCGCTGATTCCAATTCAACTGTCTGATTTGAGGAGAAAATTTATGATCATTGGCGGCTTTGCCCTGCGGTTTTAGTCAGAGGAAAAGATGGGTCCAGCTTGTTATTGGTACCGAAAGACCTTTAGGTTAGTTTGGGTTAATTGGTGAAGGTGAGGTATAGATACATATATAGACATGAATCAACCGAAAATAGTTGATGAAGAATTAGAGATATTCGTTCTCTTAATTTGTGTGGCTTGCCGTGAGCGACTGGACTGGATTTTCAGTGAAGATGCCTGCGAGGCAAATTGTTGATGGAAATTCTTGTGGTTTCTTGAAGATTTGGATGTATACTAAAGCGGTTATAGTGAACGCATCAAACGAAAGTGTGAATTCCATTGTTTTGCACTGAAAAACTGTTTCCATCTTGTTTTGGATGAGAAATGTATGCACCTTCGTCTGACCGATATTTACATAGAGCGATTCGCAAGCTGAAAAGTATCTGCAAGTGTGTATTTGCAAAATGGAGGCACGTACACAAATTGTTGTACAATATACGTACATAGCTACACAGGAGCTTTTCCGAGTACGCCTGCCTCTGCGCTAGATGCTATGTTGAGCTTACCTCCTCTTGATGCTTAAATCATGGGCTGGACTGTCAAAGCCATCCCATCGTCTTCGACGTGGTGGTGTTTGGTATAACCCACATTGGATTGCGAGACACTTATCCTACGACTCCGGTCTCAAGGATATGCCGTCTGACGCAATAACACCAGAGCTCCAGCTGTTGCGCAAACTTAAAGCTGACTTTCCTCGTGTTTGGGACTGATTTCGGCCAGAGTTTGAGCCAGGAATGGAATGTAGTTGTATTCTCACCGATGGCTTCAAAACCATTCAAGTGTCTGGTGCTGGTGTCTTCGTGGAAAACGACAACATTAGGCTTTACTTCTCGTCAGACTTTTTCAAGCGGAAACTTATGCAATCCTAATGGCCTCATGGCTATGTCAAAGTGCAGGTGGAAGGTTCGAAGTATTTGTGTTTCTAGTAACAGTCAGGATGCACTTAAGGTCGTGCGTATGCCTTTCCATAACCACTTCCAAAATAGTTTGTGAATGTAAAAGCTTTTTGAACTCGGGCGCAGGCTGAGTTCTCTCTCTCTTATCTGGGTCCTTGGTTACACTGGGATCTTAAGGAATGAGATCTCCGATGAGATTGCTAGACAAGGCTCAGAGTAGGTTTTCTCAGGACGTGAAGCTGTGTTGGGTCCCACTCCGCTCTCGGTTAGGTCTTCAATTGACGATTAGGTTTCTCACGAACATAACTGTGTGTGGCATGACTCTCCAGGATGTAGGTTGATTAAACGATTGCTCCCGGACGTCTTCAAGAAATCAGCATCATTTTTACTGTCTCTTAGCAGACTGTATTGGTGTCTTGACAGGTCACTTCACGTTCGGCAAGCATCTGAATGTGGAGCTTGTAGAGAGGACGACTCCATTGCGGAACATTTTCTCTGCGAGTGTCCTACCTTTGCTCGTGTCGGGTGGTAGGTTTTCGGTGCTGATGTGGTAAGTGCTGGTATTGTCAGCTCGCTCCTCATCACTCAAGTGCTAGCCTGGCTTTTTTAGAATTACACGGAAATACCAAAAAAATGGGTAAAGCAAGGTTTTGCTCTTTGGTAGTACAATGGACCAGCTGTGCCTGAGTGCTCCAGTCGAACGTTTCCTATCCCGACACAAGAAAAAAAAAAAATCCTATTGGCAGGGGCAGTTTGCATGATTCGCTGTAAAAAAAAAAGTTTCCTTCGACTTTAGCTCTATATCTAGGTTGCGCTGTAGCTTAGGTTAGGTTAGGGTGACTGTCTGTGCCAAAATACAGACACACTTAGACCAGAAAAGGTCCATTGTGATACCATTGGATCGAGCACATAATCAGCTACACATCAATATACAAAAAGAACCAACCGGAGATTATTATAAAGCGAATATGCTTCTGACATCTGTATTCGACAAGTCGCCAAGGTTTTCGAAAAGAAGTGCTCCAAGATAAAGTAATCTTCCTATTGATAGACATCATGTGTTCATGACCCTTCTCTAGGAGAATGTACCAATCCAGACCGAAAGTGCTGCCAGTGTCAGAAACTCTTTAAAGCCCATTGGATAATTCCACAATCATTTAAGAGTTGCAGTAGGCAACCAACTGTACTACATCCTCATTGTAACCATTAAGTGCTTTCCAATTAAATCCACTCCAACAATTAGTCGGTGCCCAAAAGTTATTCCCAATTAAAATGGTTCGCCCAGCGGCAGCGAACATGTCATTCGCGATTGCTACCAATTATCATAAAACGATTCGCAGGTCAAAATAATCAACCAGACTAATTGTCATTTGGAAGCGCGAATTATATCCTCACATTTCCAGGCACACCTAACTATTATCAAACAAACATGCTCTTCACTGATAATAGTGGCTGGCACCTGACCTCCGTTCATTCCGCGTGCATGTAATCAACAGGCAGACAGATACAGTACGTGACAACGTTCACCGGTATTGTTATTCACTGTCCCTACTCTGACTGCGCCAGGTGTACACTGAGTTGTAATATTTAGCGGAAATTTTAATTAAACGAGGGCGGTGTTTGGTTATCCCCCCCAGCCACCCTCTAATCATTACTCCACTCCACATGACTATAGCAGCTGGCAATTCCATCACTCATTCGCCATTTAATAGCCTAATGCGCGCTAGAGTCGATAAAATTGATTGCAAGTCGTTAATATCCTCCCCATTGCGGTGTTCCCCACAGGTCCCACTTAGGACCCACACTGTGTAAATTGCATGGCGGCAAAATTGCATCACAGCAAAGCGGCACGCACTGAGTTTTGCGCGTCTGGAAATTAGTTGGGAACTTATTACGAAATAATTTTTCATACTCCAACTGGTTGGACGTCTTTGGTGCGCGGTGAGGTCACAAGGAGTCGTCCGCTCATCATATGCGAATCTCGTATGCGCACACCTCAGAGAGTGTGGCGGGATTTTATTTATAAAGTGCTAAGATACATTACCATCTATTCTGGTGTCCGACTGCGAGTCGGATGCTGCGAGATGATTAGCTTGAGGAGTTCCTTTTCTCTTTCTCTCTTTTGGAGCTTGACTGGGGGAAAACATTAACATATGCGAACAATGTCCTAGGTCCGGTAAAGGAAGGGAAAAAAAAAGAAAGAAAATAAATCCTCTAGTAGGAGGACGAGGGATGTGTGGAATCCCTTAATGGTTGTGAGTAATTGTCTAATGGGATCCTAGGTGAATTTATCATCATCTGCATTCGGGTCACTCGTGACCTTCGAATATTTCATGCCGGTAATTTGTATCTTGGCTGCAAGAATATGCCTTTTGACACTGCGGGGGGCTATGGCGATGGAGAAGCAACAGAATAATGGAATAGAAGGGACATTGGGATGAGAAATTACCTGTGATTTATTAGGCTTCCTGGGGGTGGCAAAGAATTACGAAGGAGTTATGACGAGCATCTGAATGGACTGAGAATGTTAAGTAGGCAAAGAGTCTGGGCGATGCGTTGGAGAGATGTTTATCCGGGTAGGACCTGAGTGGGATATTATTAAACGTAAAATGCTGGCGAAAGGTAGTTGGCAGCCACTTGAAATCGATGGTCAGTGTAATAGTGAGAGGGAAATCACCACGGTTTGGGTCGACTTCTGAAGTCAGAAGTGAAGAAAAGAGCAAAATTAAACTGAAAATTGAGAATTGAGACTACGAATGGAAGTGTGTCCTTCATTAATCGGTCGTGGCATTTTTTGAAATTCAATTCCAAGGTCGCATTATGGCGGACCAATCTATCTCTGTTGATGAACAATAAAGTCCAATGACTCCATATGGCTTCACTGCATGTTACTTGCGTTAATGCCTCAAAAAGTTTTCATGAAATTCAACTTGTCTCAGGTGGAATCCGGCTCGAAGGACCAAACATGTAGGCTTTATTGACAAACTGCTTTTCCCTAGCAATAGAGCCCGGTTTGAGTGATTTATGATTCTACAAGTTTGTGCCTTTAAACACCCATATCTCAGTATTGCTGTAAAGAAACCTAATCATAGTTCTGTTATGCTAAAGATTCATATTGCTGGATCTATGCAGATAGTTACATCTTCCAATCATGACATTCCCCAGCCTTCAAGGAAAAGAAAAAAACACTCGTTCATGTAATTATCCCTCCACAGAATCCATTCACCTTTATCAATCACCCTCCACTCGATCTATCTTCTGGAAACCATGATTAATACCATCTCCGCCTAAAATCACCACCGGAGTTGCATGCCGTAAACTCTGGTCTGGCCAAGTGGTATACGGTGGTGCTGGACAGAAAATTGATTTCACCCAACTCAATTTGAAGTCAACCTCATATGTGCGTGCAGTGTGCACATGCATATGCAACATAGTGCTGCCTCAAACTAATGGATTAAGTGCACATTACCTCCCCATAGTGTTTAAGGATCATAAATTATAAACAACCACCAGGCACCATTGACCGTCGAACGTTAATCAACGTGGCTGACAAACAATCCTTGGCTGTAGCTACGTAAATTATTGAAAACCACTCACTCAGCAGAAATTCCCTGGACCGAATTACATAGGAGTAGAGCGCCTCAGAGTGGAACCATCATTAGACCGAGGGGATTATTAATGCTAGGCACTTCGAACTCCAACTCAGGATAACAGGTCCCAATCCGTCTTTGCATAACAAAAGCGCGGGGAGCGACCATTAAAAATAGAGACATCTCCGTGAATCGACCGATCGGTCAGCGGGAGGGTGATGCTCTTCGTGCGTGGGTTCCCACGTGCACCGAAAATGCCTCCATTCCTCACACCGTTGATGTCCGGCCGCCTTATAAATGGAACGACAAGTGCAAGTGCGCGCATTAAATCAATTAATTAGACGCTGGGGTTCAGGTCGTGATACTATCAGCGGGTTGATCTTCCCATTTGACAGTTTCATTCGTTTGGCCGTTCGCTCTGGTGAAGGAGAAGTCTCAAGCGGTTCCGTGCCGATGAGTCTGGGGTTTATTTGCATTTTTGACAAACGGGGAATTAGACGCCGAATGGGCAATAACTTTATTATTTAATTTTTATTTTTATTAATAAATTTCTAGGTTTCTATTCATTGCTTTGTTCTCACATTCATTTGAATGACGTTTGCGTTTTGTTGCTTTGTGTGTCTTTTCAGTTCGGAATGGGTACTCGTGTGTGCCGATAGCACTGACCGAGGGTTTGGATATTCGTGTGAATACTGCTGTGAAAACGGTCAAATATTTTCCCGGTGGTGTCGAGATAACAACGGAGAACCTGAAGACGAACAACTCTACGGTGACCTACAAGGGTGAGTGAGATTATTTATTTTTTTATTTTTATTTTTTTTTATGGTTATGGGAGAAATAAATTCGACGATAAATATACACAGTTGGCTTCTGAAGTTCGCACTAAATTTAATTTTTTATTTTTGATACGATGAAGGTTATGAGAACAAATTCTGTCAGATTTGTTCTTCTAGTTCAAGTTCAAATTAGTTCAGAGAACATGGCGGGTTACTATGAGCTGGACCGATGTCAAAGCACTTTGGCCAACTACGCTCATATGCCTGTTGCAAAGGTATCACTTATGCCCTGTATTCCCTTGTGGGTCTTAGGGCCTCAACTACGCCTACGGGCCATCGTGTACGGTTTCTGGCAATGTGCTTCGGGTTTCCCTAACTTTACCCCAACAGCCGTGCCTCCTTCTCGTCTGTTCTGCGCCATGTTCTCCTTAGACCGGCAGGTATTCTGCCTTCCTGGGTTAAAGGGTTCTGCTACGGTATTGAGTCTATAGGACTGTGCGTGTCAAGCAGTTGTCGATGATCACCAAAATGGCTAGATGTAGGTCGTGAAAATAGCGACGAAAGTGCCCCTAACTCAGGTAGATTAGGTTAGATTGAGTAGTGTTCTGAGGTTATCATAAGACAGTAGGCACTATATGGGCCCATCGCGATCTTCTGAATGTTTCTAAGACAATAAACCTAAACCTAAACCTAGGGGAACCTTAACGACGGACAAAATCAAAACCATTTCGTGCATGCATTTGATTTCCTGTAAAAGTTAAGAAAAGTACAACACTCCTTCTTCGAACGAACCTCCTCTAGGTTCTCAAAGAAGTACAATTCTATGTGTTTCATTCTGCTCCTAGCAATGCCCTCACATTTACATAGTATATGTTGTATGTCCTCCGATGTATGTATGACACTACAGTTTGCGCATCCCACAGTGCTAATTCTCCGGCGTGCTTCCTTAGAAGACAGTGTCCAGAGAGTATCCCTATCATTGTTCTAATCTGTGATCTGCCTAGTTTTATCAGCTCTCCGGATTTCCTTCAGTCTAGTGCCAGCCGTAAGGCCTTGACCTTGAACACTAGATTCGGCCGTCTATGGTTAGTCCTGTTGGTGATTGTGTTGAGAAAATTCCTTTTCGCAACTAACAGTGCTACTTTGACACCACTAATAATATTCCCACCACTAATAATCTTTCTTGGCCAATTTGTCGGCGCATTCGTTGCCCTCTATATCGCTGTCTACAGATATCCAGCATAGACTGACGCGGAGATATTAAGACAATAAATGGAACTCCAAGCCATTCAATCGAAGCAAATGGTCTGTTCCAGATTCAAGCTATTACTGAGCTATGTATAGGGTTTTTCTTTAAGTACTTTCGATGCCATTAGTTATGGAACACAACACCATTCAAATGTCCTTCATGGAAACGCCTTCATGAGTAAATGTGCTGAACCCTATTTTTCATGACTTAATCGCATAAATCAGTTTTTATGCCTGCAATTTTGCGTTCCGTGTTGGTCTTGGAACGACCGTCTTAAGTCTCTGGATTATCGGCATAGACCATGGACTTGACATAGCCATAAATGGGCTTCATCGCTGAGAACGAGAAAATCGGAGTTAGCGCACGTAAAGCTGCCGCAACCGAACGCAAACTGTGATGAAAAATTTCGATATTTTGCAAACGTTGTTGAAACGTGTACTTTTCCACAATTGAATGACAAGCATAGACGATCTGAAACGTCAAGCGAACCAACAGCTAACTTCACTCAATGATCATCTATGATCGATACTTGTTAATCCATGAAAACATTAGAGGAAGAAACTCTCCTGACTACAAATTTATTCATCTTCCAAGTTTGGTATGTTCATCAGATTAAAACGAAAGATCAAGAATTGATACCGAGATCAGTGATCATGCCAATGAAAATTACTCAAAATATTCTATCAAAAGGATCAGTACATCCAAAAACGTGATTTCATGTCACTACCCACGTATAAGGACCCATTTTGGAACACATTTATGAAAAAGGAAAATGCACATATATTTGGGTAGGCACGAGCTAAAGACCATTGATCGTGTCAAAGAAATCAGCAAGAAGTATTATATCAAAGCGTCGATCTATACTAGTTGTATCTAAGAACGACATTTTTGCAGTTGACCAAATAAAAACAATCTAAGCTGCGACATATCGAAGATTTTGTTAAGCTGAGGATCAGTGATCATGTCAAAGTAATCAGTTTGAAATTTAGTATCAAAGGGCGTTTCCTCGTGTGTGGCATCTAAGGCGACAACGTGGCGAATTCCTGAATTCCTGACGCATAAAAGTGGTAAGATCACGTGCGCGATCACTAAGAAACGGGAATAGTGTCAGCTGGACCGTATCACAGAGAATGTTTTGAAAATTTTGAGACTGCTACTCATATTCCTCTCAAAAGATAGATGATTTCTGAAACACCAATAAGCAAGACAAATTATATTCCCCGCATACATCCGTACATACATTTTCAGTGCCCCGCTTATCGTTCACGAGGGTTATGGGTGTAATATGCTCAGTTGGACTACCCATCATTTTTGATCATCCGCCATTGACTCCAACTCATCAAGAGGAAGCTCTAGATGGCTCCAGGAGAGAGGTCGAACTTGATCTAACCATCTATTTCTAGGCCTACCAAGGGATCGTTTATCTGACGGTACGGCAGTCATAACTCGTCTTGGAAGCCGGTTTAAAGACATACGCACTACGTGATCAAACCATCGAAGCATAGATCATTCTGTTCGGAGAAGTAGCTGATCAATATTGAGTGCCTTGCGTACTCTGGCGTGCCAAAGGTATTATGAATACCCTTATACTGGTTCTCAGGGCACGGGCGGACGGGAAAAGGGAGGAGAGGAACAGAGGAGATGCCGGTTTGCGTTGGCTTAAAATGTTTGAAGGTTGTAATGATTAGCAAATACAGAGGCTGGTAGTTCGTTCCACAAACGTGTTGTTCGGCTTATAAACGAATCCCTGTATTTGACAGTACGTCCGAAGTTGGGCTTGAGGGTGAACTGATGTGCATTCGAAGCATGACGCGTATTGCGGGTGATGTTTTGAAGGGGAGGAATGCAACTGGCTATTTCGCTGGAACATTTTTTTTATAAAAAAAGCGATAAAAAAGGGAGAGACGAGACATTTCTACGATGTTCAGTGAGACTATGGAGTTCACGATGTCTCCATCACCTATCAGTTTTGACGCGTGATTCTGTACCCTATCTAGAATGTGCAGAACGGTCTTGGGTGCACCAGACCAGTTGTGGGCGTTATATTCCAGTTTTGGGCGGATGAATGCCTTATAGATGGAGGCGAGAGAATGGCAAGTCTTTCGGATTCAGCGATGCAAGTACCATTCATGGATAATGGTTGAGGGTCTTGGTTTCGCTTGATTGACAGAAGACAGCATTGAGTTTTGGATGCATTAAATTCCACTCTATTGATTGAACCCCATTTGGTTATGCTGTCCAGGTTGGAATTTAATGTGCTTAACATACGTTGTCGTTCCTCTTCTACGGCCGACGAGCAGGGACGTGAGTTAGGGAACGAATATGAAAAACTGAGGGTACTGTCATCAGCGAAGGAATGGATTGGATTAGAAGTAGCAGACAAGAGGTCATTTATAAAAATGGGAAAGATAGTCGGAGACAAAACGGAGCCCTGGGGAACACCAGCATTTATATGGTGAATTGCCGACTTGAAGCCGACCAAGACAACTTGTATTGAACGGCACGAAAGGTAATTTCTTATCCATTGAAGAAGAGACTCATCGATGCCATATGCACGCATTTTCGACAAAAGAGCCTGATGCCAAACTCTGTCAAATGCCTTAGAAATATTGAGCGCAACCATCTTTGTTTCGCCGAAGTGATGGAGAGATTGGTTCCACTTCTCGGTGAGATATGGCATCAAATCACCAGTGGACCTGTTGCTACGAAAACCATACTGCCGGTCATTGAGGAGTTTTCGTGAATCAAGATATTTCATAAGCTGACGATTTATCAGCGTTTCCATGACTTTGGAAAGAAGAGACGTAAGTGCAATGGGTCGGTAATTGGACGATGTGTCTGAGTTATTTCAGCAACATTGCGAAGCAACTTCATTTCAGCAGCTTGTATCTGCGATCTTATTCTTTCGGACACTATCCAAATTTCATAACCATAGTTGAGAGTTGGAGCATGCATAGACCGAGTTGAAGACCGATAATTTAGCTGGAATCCTTATAACAAATTGGGCAATCTTTATCTAAACTGATCCAGCCTGGATAACTCGGTAATGCTCTTTCCATCACTCCTGAATAAGACCCCGAGGTAGTCCACCTGCTTCAGTAGGACTCAAACATTCTGGAAACGACCATTACTTCCGATTTGTTCACGTTTGCCTTTATTCGGCCACAAAACTTTCGAGTGCGCATTGAAGTTCGGCTTGAGAGGACTCAAGGATGACCAAATCTTGCGCAAAGAACAGATGACTAATCCTTAAGTCTGCTAATTTGAAACATTCTCCGTCACGGCTGCGTTGTCCTGTGAAAGTATTGATGTGAAAAGTATTGATTTAACCCGAACAGAGCATTATAAAATAAATACTCCGCATAAGTAAAGGAAAGCCCAATGCAATGCAAAAATTAACAGAGACGAGTTTGAGGACCTAAGACGAGAACATCCCTGAACAAAGTGTAAAGATTAACCTGTCCCACAGCAGCACTAGAGGTAATCATAGGTACACCTCCACTGCATATAGTGCTAGAACGAATCGCCAAGGAGACCATATTGAGAATTACCAAAGAGGGCATCGGGAAAGGAACATGGATCGCAATCAAAGAGCGAGTAACCCTATCCAAATCAGTACCACTTCTGGACTGGCTCTGAGACTACTACAAGAAATACTACTTTGAAAGAAAATTCGAATCGAAGCTGAGCAACAAAATAGAGTGGAGCAGTGAGTCCGGTAAGCACCAATTCAAACAACACACAGCTAAATGGAACACAGACAGATTGGAAACATCTGCTGGCACCGGAGCAGGAGTGTACGAGCCCAGGACTAGATATTCGGAATCACTGGGAATGTTCCCCAGTATATTTTAAGCAAAAGTTCACGCGATCGAAAGATGAGCGCAATACAACCTAGACAGGAAATATCGCGGGCAGGACATCGCAATACTATCAAACAGCCAAGGCGCTATCAAAGCACTGACCTCGCACGAGATCAGATGCAAACTGCTATGGGAATGTCTCATCATCAGGATCAACAAACTGGGAGAGGTAAATAAAGTAACTCTTTACTGGGTGCCAGGACAAGTAGGAGTGGAGGTGAACAAAGCACCTGATGAACTATCAGGAAACGGATCTGACACGACGGGAAGACTTAAGAAAAGAGGAAGAGAACAAATGTGTCAAGTATTGGGACGATATTCTTCAATAAAGAAAGGTAAAAGAACTTCTGGAGAAATACGAACAGAAAAGAAGCAAAGCAAGAATCGACTTTGCATCTTGATGGACATGTTAACGGGTGACTGCAGACTCAAGGAGCACCTTAGGAAACTGGAAATAGAAGGAGACGGACACTGCAGATTCTGCAGGGACTTCGCAGAAACACTTATGGAATGCGAAGCACTGATCCACAAAAGATGAAATCACCTAGGTGCCTCCCTTCGCTCGACCCACCCAGATATCGGTTCATCGCAGTAGATGGACTGGAGGAAGTGCTCTAGACCAAGTAAATATTTCATCGACTAGAGCCCTAGTATGTCGGGCACAATAGATCTGTTAAAAGTCGCAGTGCACTTGCGCCTCACTGCAAATGAATATCTTGAAGATCTATGGCATCATCAAGGCAAACATTCGTTCAAGATGTTCGAATTGAACTGTTTACGCTTTCCTCATTCTGAAAATATCCAATTAGCACTCATAATTACCGTACACTTCCCAGCAGCAATTATGAAAAATGAAATTCGAGATAAAACCCAAAACTCCCATAGAGGCGTCACTCGTCACAGCTAAAAAGCACATAAGCCCTGTCCCCTGCCCAAGACCTGCCACCAATTAACAGCAAAACAAAGAACCAATTTCCATATTTTCCCAACACAAGTCCCCGGAAAAACCCCAAACAAATTCAGTTTGCCCAAAAAATATTTTATTAACATTCCTATTCTAAGTTTTGCCTGGACGCGCTCTGTAACTATCGCAGCGCAGCACAGCTACCGAGTGTCAGACACACATCTGCCGTGATTGGACGGTCACGATAACGTCACACGCACGGACGGACGGACGAAAAACTAGGAAATACAGAAAATGGAAAATGGGAAACCGAAAACAATGACCCATTGGCCATATTAATTGGATTTTAATTAGAATGTCTGCTTGGCCAACCGTGAACCGTACCAAACAGAACTGAGAGCTCTACTAAGCCGAACGAGCCATGTAATCATTTGCTAATCTAATATGTAAAACAACAACAAAACCAACAACAAGAACGTTTTCTTTTAATTATTAAGTTTTTTTTTTGGGCGAAGGGAAACAGTGCTGCTCTCTGTTGGTCATTTGAAATGCAAATTTGGTCAAGATGGTCAAGACACCCTTGTAAGAGAGAGAGAGATCGGTCGAGGATACTTTTTTTTTTTGGGGAAGTCTCTCACGCAAGAGCCCAGGCGGCCGGCGGTATACCTGGTTATCTCAATCGAACGTCAAAGCCACCACCCCATCACTCGTGGGACAATAAAAATGGAAATTTCGAGACCTTTTTCCGGGGCAGTCTGTCTAATTTTCATTCTTCCTGAGGCCGTCGTCATCGTCGTCGACGTGATACCATTCCGGGTTGGAGGAACAGAACGCATCTCTAACGGATAAATTTATGCGGTAATGTTGGTGTTCGTTAGCATTGTTGCGTTGCATGCGTCGCCGTGCATTCACATCCACCATTCGTTCCATATTGTTGGGCAAATGGCAAATAAATTATCACCTGACAGCTCGAATTGTGGATAACATAAATTCCAGGGTCGTCATCGTCAGCATTGTGTGTGTCTGCTCTCTCAGTTCTGGGGAGCACATAGTTTATTTGACTTCCACCCAGTTGGGATAATTAAATCGTCAAGATCAAAAGAAATCGGCGGACTGTGCGAGTGGAGCCGGGAGTGATATCAAGGAGAAGTCATTAATATTTGTCTGATTGGGTGTACACAGCGACAAGCAAGGAAGCAACAGCGACTGGCGGGGCGGACTCCCCATGGCGCGAATTGGAGAAGTCGGAGCTCTTTGATATGAATACCACTGCAGGCTTTTACTTTTCAATGACAATTCAAAGGGCAAGATCGAAGCGCCTTTGACACTTGAGATGGAGTCAAAGTTGGCGGTTGAAGTGCCCAAATCGGGGTGACTTGCGATTTTTATTTTTATCTTAGAAAAGTTCAAAGGCGAACAAGTTTGTGTTCCTGATTGCGGTCCTCACTGATCTGGGGCATACTTTATCGCTTCCGTTATGAGCTAAGCCACTACTGGAGAAGTTCTTAAAAGCCCGCCTTCTTCTGGTCGTTCAAAAAGCCGGAGGACTCTCTAACAATCAGCACGGTCTTAGGCGTGGTCCTTCGACAATAAACGCTGTAGGGCAGGTAAAAGAATCAGCCTGGGAATCGGAGCGAGAAAACCACCACTCACGCAAAATTTGCATCCTAGTCGCAATTTATGTTAAGAATGCATTTAATTCCGCAAGATGGAGCGATATACTTCAGGCGCTAGAAAGCTTTTTTAACGTACCAAAGTACTTGAAAACCAGGAACTTGTCTACGATACGGAAGATGGCGAAAAGAGGAGAGATGTTACCGCTGGAGCAGCTCAAGGGTCTATCCTGGGACCAGATCTCTGGAATATCAATTAAGTATGTCAGTCTCCTGAGACTAAAAATGCAGAAAGATACTTTCCGAGTAGGATAAGCGGATGACGTTGCAGCTGTCATTGTAGCTCGAAAAACAGAACTCGCGCGGCTGAGTTTGAACCAGGTTATGCGACAGGTCAACGGGTGGATGGATCAACATGGTCTAAGTCTAGCTATGGTTAAGACGAAAATCGTCTTGCTCACCAAGAAAGGAATCACCACCATAATACCGATGACGGTGGGTGCGAAAACAATTCAGAAAAAAGGGTTCGCAAAATATCTAGGTGTGACTATAAAAAAAATAAATATTTGGCGCAACAGCTCTTTAAGTGCCTGGGCCTAGCCTCTCGCAACCACTCATGTTGTGTGCGTTATATTTTTCACACGAATGGAAGGGGCCTACAGTTTAGTGCTGTATCCGAAGGGCAATTTGTTTTGAGAAGCTTTGACGTCGGACAAAGCTGCATCGCAACTGGTTTTTATAGAAAATTAATGGCGAACACCAACGGATCCAGACAAATGAAGGCTCCTCATGTCGGTGACGGAGTCCATTCTTCTATACTGTGCTAAGATCTGGGCAGACACGCTTAGGAGGGAAAAGTATCGTAAACGCATAGCAGCAGCGCAAAGAAGAGGAGCTCTAACAGTTGCTTGTGCGTACCGCACAGTATCAGAGCCAGCTGTCCTCATCATAGCAGGGATTATTCCCATAGACCTCCTCGCTAAAGAACGGAAAAGAATATACGAGAGGAAAAGGGAAGTAGACAAGGCACAAGCAACCCTGGAGGGGAGAGCCCGAACGCTGGAGACATGACAACGAATTTGGGAGATGGACAACGATTCTCATATGCGGCTTCCGAGCATGGATTGAGCGCAAACACGGGCAAGTAAATTATTACCTGACACAGTTTCTCACCGGGCACGGTTATCTTTGCACTTACCTGCACAAAATAGGAGAAATTAACAGTGCCTCACGTCCTTACAACGATTCAGACCTTGACGATGCTACCCACACCTTTTGTCACTGCCAAAAGTGGAGCGAACAACGAGAAACCGTAGAACAGGAGCTTGGCGAAATTACAAGAGAAAACATAGCGCAACTGATTCTGCAAAGTGAAATCAATTGGAACACGTTGATGACATACGAGTATTGAAGCGACCCTACGTCAAAAGAAACGAGAAAGCTTACGGAACTGATAAAAGCCTTGCCGGCAAAAAAGAAATAACCCGCAACAGGAGACGAATATGAAAAAGTCGGAGGCCAGAGGGGAAAGAAAACAACACCACTCTGATGTAATACGTTAGTGGTCCCAGTGTGGATCGTGTCAAGTTAAAAATGTTAAAGGTGTTTTTTTGGTGAATACCAAGCCCCACACTCCCACGCTCCCCTGTTTTCGGATCATAGCCGCGCCGAAATAGGAAGAAGAAGAAGAATAAGTACTAAGCCCCACACTATTTGAAACAGAGCGGACCTGTTCCTCATGAGCAGTAGCGTTTTCCACCACTCCTTAGGCAAAGAAAAAAAAAAAAACAAAAACTAGGTTGTAACATACTGAGCCTCGAAATTGATTTCGAGTAAATGAATAACACCCTATCTATTATTATCACATATGCGGCCATCGTCTGGTGGCCAAAAACCCTCCAGCAGACAGCGGCAAACAAGTTGCAGAAGTTGCAAAGAAATGCCTGCCTCGGCATTACAGGTGCGATGCGCACCTGTCCCACGACAGCTCTTGAAGCTATTGTCAGGCTAACACCCTTACCAATCTTCATAAGGAAGATGGCTGCTATATATATATATAGATATAGCTGCAGCTAGATTATGAGTATAAACCAGGTGACCTAGTGAGGCATCTAAAGATACTCAACTCGATCCCCAAAAGAGACATGTTTTGTACTATACCGGCTATTATGGTCAGGCAACATTGCTTCGGAAGGTTATTCGACGTAGAAATATTGGACCACGGAAATTGATCCAATGGTGTTCCAACACTGGACCCCAAAAGTCTCGTCTGGTTCACCGACGGATCAAAATGGGATTCTGGAGTTAGAGCGGGGGTCTTTGGACCCAACACAAAAATTTCGGTACCTATGGGTACGACTCCCACTGTGTTTCAGGCTGAAATCCATGCCATTGAGATCTGCGCCATCACAATCTCCGTAAGGGAATCAAGGGCGCTAGGATTCATATATTTTTAGATAGCCAGGTAGCACTTAGGGCATTATCGTCCAACCTAATGGACTCCATAACTCCAAACACAGAGTAACGCTCGGTTGGGTCCCTGGACACCAGGGAATTGTGGGCAACGAATCTGTAGATGAGCTTGCTAGGGCCGGCTCAGAATCTTCGTTTATAGGTCCCGAACGTTATTGTAGCGTCAACTGGACAACAGTTACAGCGTTGATTAACGAATGGGAGAACAAACTTCGTCTAGATCACTGGACTAATGGGCCAGGTTTAAGACAATCCAAACGTTTAATCAAGCCTTACTCCTATAAGGAAATCCTTACTTAGATAGCTTTCTAACTGGCCATTGCGGCCTAAGATACCACCTTAACAATTGAACCTGTGCCAAGAGAAGGACTGCTGATTATGTCTAGAGGAGGATGAAACATCCGAACACATTCTTTGTGAATGCCCGGCACTACACTGGTTAAGGAAACGTATTTTCCACAAGGAGATACTCACTTCAGTGGAACTGAAATGCTCCACTACTAAAGACATACTCACTTTCATAAGGGAAGTAGTACGTCTGTTAGGTTAACTCCAACCTCCCGATACAATAGATCTTTCAGGTCGCAGTGTCGTTGCCACGCGGGCATGGGTTGTACAAGAGGAAAAACAACATCCTATCTATGGTTGTGGCACTCGGCTTAAAAGGAAGCTCTGTGGGCTAAGATAGTTATAAGAAGAGCTCAACGTACTCGCTTTCAAGTGAATGGGAGTTCTTCCTTCAACCCGAATGCGAGCGAGAAAAAAAAAACAGTTTACTCCATAACTAGTTTCCCTTGAAAAAGAATACTCGTACATGAGTCACTCCTTCTACCTCGTATTGGTAAAATCCTCGCGGGGCGAAGTAAATGACAGAGAACGAGGCGAGAAATTGGGGCACAAACTGAAGAGATCGTAAGCAGAAAACAAAGAAGAATTGGAAGGCACAAATAATTACGAGTACAAGTACATGTTCCCTTAACTTTCATTAATTCTTCAAATTAGGAACTTACCGAGGAAAACTATATTTAACTTGCCCGCTTCTTATTTTTCGAAAAGAATTTCCTCGCCAAGGAAGCGGAAACAGAAAATCGAGTAGAATATCTTGCCCCGAATTCGTCGCCTTAAAATGAATACTTTTCCTCGTGAGGATAATTTAGTAAACTGAAACTGTGGTTATAAACTTTCTAATTCGCTGCCTTAGAGGCGCACCAACCAGGCATGTAACTTGCGTAACTTACAAAATTTATGAATATTTTATCATACAGTGACATGTGCGCACTTAATTTAGATCAACCTGCGCTCTCATTGCACTATATTCATTTATTTGAAGTACGAGTATGTAGCTACTTTCCAAAAGATGAAGATAAGCATGATCTGTACTTTATCCGAGCCTGAACTCTGTCCCGAATCTGTCCAAACCATTGAATTGGTCAAAGTGTCCCTTAATACGATCCAACTATGGGTCTTCTTCTTCTTCTTCTTCTTCTTTTTATCAGCGAGACGATCCAACTATGAGTACTATACTATACTATACTAGAACCTTCTACGTACTGCTACCTATAAGATCTTTTAAGCCAGCCCGGTGTTTAGCCGAGGACTGGGTTAAGGCTCTTGATAAACCCCAACAAAGCTCCAGGCTAGATGTTCCAAGTGTCTGAGGAGCTTAGTAAAGCCCGCCTGAGGCGGAGAAGTCTTTTTCTTGCGGCCATGGAGCATTCACAAAGAACATCTCGTCTCGTTTTGCTCTCCACATAGCCGACATTCGTCTGTATCTGCTACTCATATGTATTTTGTGCAGATGGTACCTCAGTGGGCAATGACTAGTCAAGTAGCCTGTTAAGCTCCTTAAGTCTGCTTCCCAAAATCAAATAGCTTCTAAGACTTACAACGATTGAGGTTAATTAACTTTTTTGCTTGTCTAAGACCCCTAAATTTGCCCCAGTACTCTGCGTAACAATCAGCTTCCCATTGTTTTATTTTGATGTTTGTGCTACTCCGTATAATTCCAAAATAGGGTTCAGGAACGACTAGTGGGTGGCTGGAGCCTTTTTTCCCTAAGCCGTCCGCCCGTTCATTGCCATCGAAGCAATCGTGTCCTGGTATCACCGTCACCATGTAGTTGCTGGCACATAAACATTGCTCTTGTCGCTTTCACAGTAATCATGTTCAGGTGTGAGTTCCAGGTGAGCGTTTTATCAAGAATCATCCCTAGATATTTTGCTTCCTCCCTGGACATGTCGATTGGAACTCTTTTCCAGTGTAATTTGTTTAAGAATGTGATTCCTTTTCCTGGAAAATTGTAGAAGTTAAATTGATACCACCTTGAATGTCCCGAAATAATGTCCCCGAACTCGCCCCTAACTCTGATGGCAATGTCGTCTGCATATCCTTGTACAATACTTTGTAACCCGAGTTTTCGAGTAGTTCTAGGAGTTTGTCAATAACTAAAGTCCAGAGCAAGGGGAGAGGACTCCTCCTTGCAGGCATCTCCTAGTAGCTGTTATAGTTTAATGCAAGCCTTCGCACTCGTTTCTTATCTTCCTGCTACATAGCATGATAAGGATCTAGCTTATGACCAGAGGAGCGATATTTTTCCTGATCATAGCCTTTTCGTTAGCCTCATGGGAAGTGTTGTCGAAGGGTCCGTCTATATCACATATGGCTGTTTCTTTGGCAACCAATGATTTGTTAATCAATAACGTTAAGCTGTGAATGGCTGTTTCAGTGGACTTCCCAGGTTGAAGTATATACTATGAGCATATATTTATGGTAGCAGTTGGTAGATGGTCCAAATGTGTTGACAGGAAAGTGCAGAGCATTTTCTAGCAACAGCCAAACATCTCATAACTAACTCGTCGAATACAACTTAAAAGCCGTTGGTAGATGGTCCAAATGTGTTGACAGGAAAGTGCAGAGCATTTTCTAGCAACAGCCAAACATCTCATAACTAACTCGTCGAATACAACTTAAAAGCCGAATAAATGAAGCCCACTGTGCCGATGGTACAGGCTGACTGGCTTTAATAAAATTAGCGAATACTCATACCTTTAACTGAGCACCGATCAATCTATCTTCTTGAGCGTTGAATGTTTTTGTCTGTCTGTGCACACATCACGCAGAGACTACTGCGCAGATTTTAATGAAACTTGGCATAGTGATAGCTTATACTATGGGGCAACATTTAGGATATTTCTTTGCGTAAAAGTGTTTGAACACGCATCACGCAAAAACTGCTTTCCGAAGTAGAGCGGGGTTTCCACAGTTGTCTTGCGTAGATTATAACTTTTAAAATGGTGTATTGTGGTGATCCACCGCCTAGAAGCTGAGATCTAATCAAACAAATCTTTCGTCAAATTCGGAATTTAATTAATCTTTTCTTGATCCGGATCTTAAATCTACACTCAATGGAGGTAATCTTTTTTTTGTTATTCTTCCTTCGCTGTCTCTTCGCAATCTATAAAAGTAGAGCTGACTTGCTGAGGAAAGGGGGATTGTGCTATTCGTGTTTTCTTATTTTTCGGTTTCTTTGTCTCCTGGTTGATGGGTTGTATGTGTGCTTAGTTGGTGGGGAATTGAGCTTTGACGTTTTCAATATTCCATGTATGCAGTTGTTCACATAGTTTTGATTTCTTGACTTGAGTAGCTGAGGATATAGATCCCAGCAATATGGGTATCTATGGACTATAGAATAGTCTAAGAATAAAATGTTTTTTTGTCTTAAAAGTGACAGGCGGGTGAAGCAAAGTGAGCACGGGTCACCTAGTGTGACCGGTGTGTAACCAAACTTAACGTCTTTCGTTGGCTATTTGACAAAGCAGGCGTGAAAAGGCCTTAAAATTCAAGAAGCATCCAATGCAACAATGGACTTCTAGAACCGCCTACATAGAAATGATTTTTCAATTTTAACTTTTGAATTTTTTGGGTCCCATAACGCATAACTGACATTGCGCGGTTGATTTTTCGACGACATTTTCCGATATTCACTTCTTTCTCTTAAAATACCAATCACAGTCAAACCATATTCACCTCCCTGTGCTGGAACAAAACGCACTCCTCACAGACACACTCCTGTCATCCATCAGACAACACAACACATTACATCTTGCCTAACAAGCCTTCGTCTACTCACAGCCGTAGGCTGTTCTTCTCCTTGAATGAGTTGATGCCAGCCAATGCGTAGTACTCTCTGTCTAAATTCCACTTAACTCCACTCACACACTAACTGTCACATCTGACAGATAGACAAAAGTTATATTACCATCGTTCCCCTAATCCCCCCCTCCTATATTTCCATCTGTCAATCTCACCCACATACGAGTATAACTGGCAGCGATTTTTTTTTTCTCCCTCCGGCTTATTGCAAAAATTTTAATTTCCTCTCGCAGGAAAGAGGTGCGCGCATGCGCACTCACCTTAACTTTATGGGAAGTTACTCTCCTAACAATAACAGCACAACGACACAACGTCTCTGTGCGCTGAGTTGCGCGCGCCTATAAATGGTCTTTTCGGGCACACACACACAGGCTAAATGGAATGCCATTTAGGTTTAACGCGTAACGTCTCACAAGGCATAAAGCCGAGTTAAAGAGGATTTATAGCCATCGTTAGGAGCCCATGTAACCAGGGGTACTGAAAAGTGTAACGAAATCGCTGGCCCTCAAACTATTGTGTCTCCCGAAACGCGCCTGAGACGCGGTTTTAATTCATTTATTCGCAAAATCAGAGGCGGAAGGCAACATGGACCACGACCGATCTTTAAGGCAAACCGCTCACATCGTTAGAGAGCGTATACATAGCCTAAGGCTGTCTCGCGTTGTGCAGCCAATTTAGAGATGGTCTGAGAAGCAAATGAACTTGTTACATGGGATTTCATTAGAACATGGGTGCGCAGTGGATATATGGCAATTTCGTGGTGCGGAAGGATGCACTAATGAAGTGCGTCGCCTGCTCATTAAAAGCCAACCCATTGTAGGTGGCTGTGTGCAGTGAATCATGAGATAATTGTGTCCCAATCATGTCCCAAAAAAGAAAATAATTATCTCATCAAGCCAAGCGTAAACGCATCTCTTAATCGGCCGATAATCGGCTTTCAATGACCAGCAATCAATCATCGTTTAGAAAGAGCCCCAACGGCTTTATTCAGACGGAAACGACAATTTTTTTTTTTGGGACACACTCGCCAGTTAATGACTTCTGTCAGATTCAATTATGGATCAATACATTTAATCAATAAGTTGACGCGCAATGTTGTCCACCTACCCAGCCGGCAGCACTGCCTTGGGAATCTAATCTCCATTTTATTATACGGCGCAACGCTGTCAACACCTAGAGCTACCAGGAGTGCATTGGCATTGTTTATTGGCCTGCGGCTAAATGCTGTGTGCCAAGGAGATTAAGGTTCCCGCTGCACGTATGATGGTCTGGTAATCACCACTCATTCATCCTTACAACTCCTCGTCGTCGTCGTCGGCTCTGTGTGCTCTGCTCGGTGTGGTGTGAGAGAAGTCTGTTGGCAAGTTGGCAAGCATCGGTGAAGGAAAGTATAGGTACTCCTAATGGGAAGGGGTGAAGCCCCCGGTACGCCGGCATCTAACGTGTGAAAAGTCATTACAGTAAAGCATTTCTGCGAACGGAATAATTATTTTATGGACGACGAATACTCCAGCTTCGGGTCGGTCGACACCGTGTCGTTCGGGGTGCACTTTGCTTAGCCTCTGTCGTCATCGTCGTAGTCGCCGTCGTCATCGTTGCGGCCGGACTACTGGTCGAGTGGTCGTGTTATCAGTTAATTAATTACGCGATAAACCATGATGGAGTGCATAAATTTGTATGTGTGTATGTTTTGAAAGAGAGACGGTGGCGGCTAAAAGTTAACAACAAGTAAAGTGGCAGTGGTTATGGCTTTTAACTGTTTCTTATGGAAGCCGGTCATGCTATGCAGATGACAAATTATTTTTCAGAAAGGAAATATGTGCAGACTACACACATGAGCATGTGAAGTGGTTGTTATGTGCGCGCGGGAGGGTAGAACCTGAATCTGACACCTGGTGAGCGATGGAATCAGTTACTGGCTATTTAACTGACTGGTTATGAGGTAGATAAGGTATTGTTCTCTAGATAATAGCTTAATACAGGTCTTATCTGTGTGACAGGAAACATTAAGATAGAAAGCGGAATGTTTATTTGTTCATTAGCTGTAATGACTGAACAATGCTAATTTAATTTAATTAGCGGGTGGTGTTGGGAATAGCTGGAGTTATAAGTGCAGGTGCAGGTGCAGGGCGATGAGACAACCCTTCTGTGTCTTTAAATATTAAAAAATGTCACAGTTCGTTTCTTATCGATATGCGCAAGTAATTCGGTGAAATGTGAACTGGCGACAGTGTTAGGCTATCTTGCATACTTGCTTGAAAAAGCCCTTCGCCTGACTAGGATACACTGATATTGATAAAGCTTTGATCAATGAGTTGTCCCATGAAACTACGAAACTTGTACAAAAGGCATTTTTAAATAAACAAACGCATGTACGTATGTTGAATGTTATAGAGAATATGGGAGATATAGGATCGATTGATTGAAAGCAGGATACGCAGCATAATAGACATATCAAGCGACAATGTGGATTTGTCAAGGAGAAATCAACAACGTATGCTACACAAAGCTTGAGAATCATTTTAGAAAAGTCAAAAGAGAGCACGTTACTTTCCTGGTGATTGATAAAGCACTTGAGAGACTACCAAGGAAATCATTTGGCAATCTCTTTGTTATCATAGACCCCCAGAGCAGTGTATTGAACTCATCAAGGATACGATGTAGACACTGCCACCTAAGTCAAAAGTGTCTGCGGACTAACAAGGCATATCATTTGACAAGCTTTATGGTATCATAAGCCCCAAGATCAGTATATTGAACCTAAGTCAGAAGCATTTGCGGCATCTCTGAAAAGTTCCATGTAAAAGTCGGAGTGCACCAAGGATCAGCCCTAGGCCCACTATTATTCATTGAAATGCTTGCCTTCTTGACGGCGTGCAGGATGAAGCACCATGGACAAGTATGTATGCAGATGATGTAGTGCTAGTGGCCGAGACGTTGGAATCTCTTCAAATTGATAGCTGGCCAGAAAAATTGGCAGATAAGGTATAAGCAGCTTCTCGTCTCTTCAAATCCGTCCACGACGGGTCCTGTAAACAACATAACAAGCAAGGAGATCCCACTGCTAACAACTAGCACCTTTAAACACGTTGGTTACGTGATTTCATCAAATGGGAAAATTGATGAGGAAGTGCTTCTGTGACAAAAAATGTCCGTCAAAGCTTAATAGCAAAATCTATAAGTCCTCTGTAAGGACCGCGCTGGTACAAAATGCTGAAGTTCACATAAAGTGCACGAAAAATACTCCATGTTGCGTTGGGCGTCGAGAGTGACGAAAATGGAAAAAATTCGAGACGAACATGACAGAGTGACCATGAAAGTAGCACATATACGAGAGAAGTTTACAGAGAAGAAGCTCAGATGGTATGTGACCCTCAGCATCGAAGTTCCAAGAAAAAGGCCCGGATGACCAGCAGCTTCCTGTCTAGGAACGGTCAACAGGGAAATGAACGCTTCAAGAATCGAGGAATCGACAACCCAAGACAGATACACTTGGCGCCTCAAGACAAGGAGGGCCGACGAAGAGTAATTTGGGACTTAACGGTCATCTTAAAGAAGAAGAAGATATGCATATGCTGTGTATTAAAATTCGATTGTTGTACTGGTCTTATTATTTCGTGGTACAGGCCCCTGATTGGGAATATTTTTTATAAGATAAGCCGTGGACTTATCTTACTTACCTGTTAAATGTGTTACAACCTGCTTTACGTTATGCAGAAATTGAGTAAGAAGCAGTATAATCAGAAGGAGAAACGCCATCAAGAACAAGAACCTGCGTATAGGTAGCACGAGATGGACACAATTACAGAAGAGAGTATTCCCTGCATCAAACGATATACTGCCCAGAGGATCGCTGTTGAGCTTTGGAAATTACAAAACGTTGCTTGATCATTGGGTAGCCCCATCGCTTATAAGACATGCAACGGTAGTAACAACACGCGCCACGAATGAAAATGCCACTGGACGGTCACTCTTTCACTTGGCATTCTACTCAAAATCTTGGGTTCAATGTCGACTGAACGTCGAAAATATAGACTGGACCGCCATCCTTCTTAAGTTCATTGATCCTTCTTAAGATTGAATCCAGCTGTCAGGAATGATGCTGACACCAGTCAAGGAAGTGAAGTATCTAGGCAGTAAACTCATGTGAAAAAAGCATGCAGAGGAGATATCCAAAAAGGCTATCTTTGCTCTCATGATATGCAGGAGCCTAGCTAGAAAGTTTTGGGAACTTAGCCCGAGCATTCTAAGGTTGATATACATCGCCACTGTCAAGCCAATAATCATCTATTGGGCCATAGCATGGCAAAATGAACTAGTCGAGGGAGATATTTATTAAAGACACTCACTGGGGCCATGAGAACATGTCCAACTGCAGCCATGAAAGTATTCCTAGAGCTAACTCCGCTTCACATCGTAGTTGAGCAAAATGCAAAGCGGATGATCCTAAGGATAGCGAAAGAAGGGATTGGAAGGCAAAAATTAATAGAATACTCGTATGATGCACTTCTCAAGAGACTTCCCTTTGTGGCAATCCCCAGGTATGATGATGTACGAAGTTATATAACAAGAAAGATTGGGGAATCGACAATATACGGACTGAGTAACCACACAGTAAAGTGGTATACAGACGGTTTGAGAGGAAGGAATAGGGCAAGGAGTGTGTGAGGTGAGAACAAAGCATTGAGAACCCATGGGCAAGCATTTCAGTCTGAAATATGTCCCACAGACAAATGTGTCCAAATCAAATAAGTATACAGTAATTGCGACAATGCAATACTGACAGACAGTCAGGCAGCTATCCAAGCACTTGACTCCTACGTCGTTAAGTCGAAGCTTGTCTGGGAATGCATACGCAAACCTAATGAACGCGGCAGAAACAATAAAGTAAACTTCTACTGTGTACCCGTTCATGTCGGAATAAAGGGTAACGAAGCAGCAGACTCTTTGGAAAGACAAGGAACAGCAGAACCCTTTACTGGAGCTGAGTTATTCTGCAGAATAGGGGAACATACCACATGCGAAGAATTCAGGAAAATACAGCAAGAGGACAAGGCGAGAACCTGGAATAATACTCCAAGTCGGAGGCAAGCTAAAAAGCTTTTGGGATGCTACAACCGGAAAAGATTCGAAGCAAGTATCTGCCTCAAAAAGAATAACCTACGCATCCAAACAGGCTTCCTAACAGGGCACTGCAAACTTAGGGAGTATTTAAGGAAATTGGGCATATCTCCGTAATGAGACCAGCGAGATTCCGGAACGTCTTCTAGAATCTTGTGGGGCATTAAGGCACAAAAGATTGAAATATTTGAGCAAGTGCCAAATATCAGATGGGGATATTCCAACCATGGACCCAGTTCTCATTCTTCCTTAGAGAAACCGGATTGGAGAGGGAGCTCTAGGGTAAACTATTCTCGCCAAGGCAAAGTAAGAGTGTATGACTCTCAAACACAATTCCCAAGGAATTATAATGCGAGGGAAACTCTAACGAGGGAACAAAGCTCTTCAAGGTGTTAGCAGGGGACCAATAGACCATTAGGTCGCAGTCCAAGATTTAGTCTAAGATTCATTCATATGTCGGAAGTTATGCTTATTGGGTATTACTGCCGCTTTGACTTAGAGTAATGCCCTCCTTGTCGTGTTTTTCTCAAGATCATGAGCCAAATTCTGAGGTGAGCCTGTGGACCCATGACCGTGCATTTCTTGCACCTTCTAAACGCCTCGCATACCCTAACGAAACAGATATGAAAGGGCTGTTACATAGATCCTTTAGAACCCGAACCATAGTATAACTCTCCTCAGTAAAAAAGACTGACATCGTTCTTTTGGGACACTAAGAGCTCATTTCCGAACTGGATTTAGGGATGACTAATGATCATCGTCGGCTCTTACTACTCTTGAACTTGATACAGCATTGTTTCGTTAAATGTTGCTTAACTGTCATCCTTTCAGTCCAAGAGATAATCTGATTCGTAGCTTTCAAGCCTCCACAAATCTCATCCCTTACTCCTGCGTCATCCTAAATGAAGACTGATCCACAACCTTCCATCACACATCAACACAGCATGACACATTAAACGAGAGAACGCAACTTTGTGTCATTTAACCGAGAAACACTAAAAAAAATAAAAAAAAAGGCAAACAACAGCAAGAACAAATCGCCTCACAAATAAATTTCAATTTTAAATGTCAACACACACTGGCATCGCTAATCATCCCCGACAGATTGATAAATTACCCCAAACTACCCAGGGTAGCACAGTAAGAGGAGGAGCAGCGGCAGCAAAATTCCAGGCCATTTGGTCTGCCTGCCGTGTCCTCCAATCCGTTGATTCACTTAATCGCACATTTATATGCAGATTAGTCCAGAGAGCGCGAGCGCCGAAGAAAAAAGAAGTCACATCGATGCAAGGCCCCCAGCCTTGAATCCACATCCACATTCGACGGCTAACAACAGGTAACAAGAGCACAGAACCTAACCCCAATTACTTCCTCAATAACTTGGCCAAAAGGAACTCACATCACACAGCAGCGAATGGATGAATGGGCTGCAACGGATGGATGTGGATATTCGCAGCTACTGCTACTGTCTGTCCGTCCGTCTGTCTGTCTGTCTGTCTGTCTGTCTGGTTCGGGTATGTGGATTGTATGTTTTTACCCCGAGACCAAGGGGTTTTAAATAAATCACAGATAGAAATCTTCAATCACTTCGGACAAGATCATTGCTGTTGATATTATGCGTTCTCGACATCCACGTCGATGTCGTTGATGGCCTGACGGGCTACCCATAGGTTGATGGCTGCCATCGTTGGCTGTGCCTCGTTCCTCGTTATTGGCATTTGCCTCCAATCTGGAGCAATTTTGTGCGATTAGTTTTCCATAGCAATTACTGAAGAGGAGGGTTTTTTTATGAGGCTATGAATGCGGAATGGTAGTGTCATTCACTCACATCCGAAAGCAATAGAGGGCGCGCGCACACATTCGCACACATTTCGATGGCGAAATAAATCTTCGGCTAAACGCCCACAAACTTATGGGTGTAATAAAACATGAAGTTCATTCTTTCGCGCTGTTGATTTACTGCGGAACATTTGTGGACTGTCATAAAATAAAAATGTGTGAGGGGACTACGCTCATGAGGAAGTAGATTGTTCCTTATGCCATACACGGAGGCGACATGATTTTAAGATAACAAAAGACTGTTGCATAAGCAAATCCCGTCGTAAAATGAACATGTGGGGGCGTTTGTTGCAACAGGTAGGCCATTTTGTAAGGGCCTTGCTGGCATGGCATATGGTTTACAATTAAATCTTGCAAATGCCTTAGTTTTGGGGTATTACTCCGCCAAGCAAATAAAACGACTGACTAAGGTCAGCTGTAGGGTAAGATGAGGTCAGAACTTCGCTTTAAAGAGACTAGGTTTTAGACTATTTCTGTACAAGACTCTAATCATCCCAGTCCTGCTACATGGCGCAGAGGCATGGACCCTATTGAATTCGGACGGGGATGTCCTTGGTTACTTTGAGAGGAAGGTTCTTCGAGTGATTTTGAACCCGTCTGTACAGACATACATACATAGACTGTAGAAAAAGATACAATGAAGAATTGTATGAATACCGATCTAGCCAGAAGACTACGCATGCAGCGACTTAGATGGATAAGACATGTAGAGCAAATGGACATCAACGGTCCGGCCCAAAAAGGCTTCAAATTCATTCCCGAGGGACGATGCAGTAAAGGAATGTCTCACCTTAGGTGGTGCGAATAATTGGAAGGGGACCTCAACCAACTTGGCGCGCGCAACTGGAGGCAGTTGGCTAATGGCCGAACCGGTTGGAGAAGCTTGTTGGTTGAGATTCAAGTCTTTTACTTGTAAATTGCGTTAACTCAAAAGCATAGCGCTAGAGTGCAATAGAAAGTGTTCCATTTTCATACTTCCTTTGATCGACCTACCTCTTCTGACCTTTTGCAAAAAGGTGTCATTCGCTTCTTGAGCCCCATTTGTGGTCCATGTTGGTACAAAGTTTTTCCTTGATGATGATATTTGTCAGGGGTAGACCTTGGCCTCTACCAACCACCCTTTCCAGTTAGCGCTATCCTCTGCACGCTATCTCCAATTGCATACGATATGGAGCAAGATGGCTTTTCCAATACAATTCTGCTCCACCACATAGAGCCAAAGCCCTTGCCCTTCAGGAAGTCTATATTTGAAGAGAGTGTTGAAGAGTATGAGCCCATCGAATTTTGGAGAACCTCGAAAGTGCCTTGTAGCAGGACTTATGGCAAGACTAGGTATCTTTTATAACCTAAGGTTATATTATGTTAGTTGAGGCAGCTATCATGGGAGAGTTAGGGCAGACTTAGACCAAGGTTGGTGGGTCCATTGTGATACCACATGCTTAAGAGCCGGAAGTTACCGGGTATCTAGGGAAATATTATTGTATAAGATTAGATGTGGACTGAGAGATGTCAATGTGCCTGATGTGGCTGAGTAGGGTGATTGATTCAATCGAAGCAACCGAACCCCTATTACTATTTTGCAATATATCTAACTATATGTCTGTAGGTAGATGGTTGCTGATATACGGATAGACATAGTAGTTCGTTATGAGGTCTGCTTGTCACTCCTGAGAGGTGACTGTTACAGTTTTAACCTAGTGTAGGCGTTGTGTGAGACAGATAGGGACCGGTTCGTAAAAAAGGTGGAGAGAGTGGCTGATACAATCGAACCCTAGTTACTATGCTGTTAAAGACAACGCTGGGTTTCTCTCCGATAGAAAGGATGGATAAGTGTATGTTTTGCTGTAGTGTCAGCTAACCCAGTACACTTACACTTACACTTTGACATAAACCTAAAAATACTTAAGATGTCTATTTTTGATAGATCACTTAGATCTTCAAAGAAGTATTCTTCCTCAATGTTCTTTCTTAGAGTAGCTAGTGTCAGGCAGGTGTCTAGGTAAAGATTATTGGCTCCTACCGCTTCGTCCCTGCAGCTTCGGCAGAAGTCATTTGAGAGAACTCCCATTTTTCTAGGATATCTGCCTAGCAGACATTGTCCTGTGATTATCCCTACCGTGAGGCGTATAGTCCTTCTATTTAAAGATAGGAGTCTATTAGTTCTCTTTATGTCCAATAATGACGATATTCACGTAATTATGTAGTTACATCTATATTTTGCCTTCGCTTGCGCTTCGGTGGGCAGGCGAGTTTTATCGTTTGTTTTGGGGCGGGCGGCACCTCTCTGTTGTCAGTTAGGAATCACCCGGTACCCATTTTAGCTAATTCACCTGCCTTGCAGCTGAAACATCTGTCTGCAATCTCATTAAGAAATTCGCGGCCTTGTTTAACCATTTTACATCTTATTGTTGTTGCTTCCAGAGCTTTAATTGCTGACTGACTGTTTATGTGTAGGATAATAGATCTACCATCTATCGAACACAAAGAGTCTGTACGCTGCTTCCTGAATTGACGTCACACATCGTTTGAAATAAACTACAATGGTCCGGAAGTCGGAGAGCTACGCTAAGCAGCGGTACTTCGGAGAATATTCCTAAGCCCGGTATTTTGAATCTTTTCCTGTAGATCTCAATTGCGGTGTCATTTGAAATGTGACCGTCATCCCATGAAAATCTATCTGTGATAATGGTATTGCATTTGATGTTAAAGTCATCGAATGGAGCTATCAGTAATCAGTTTCCATGAGAATGGAGTTATTACATAAAATTTTCATGTGACCAGTGTGAAATCTTAACCACTATTGAGACTCCCTAAGTTTGAAGGCTGCTTTAGAGGCTACTAGTTTCCCAAAGATATCAACGAAAAGAGTGTATAGTAGAGTCTCTAGGGCGGCAGTGGTGTAGACCTCAGGGCATGCATGCTGATCTTTGTATACGTCCAATGATGCTGGTGTTGCATTTTATTTTTAGCCACCAAACAAGAACACCATTAAACAGAATAGGCCTAACCACCAGGTAGAATTATTATAGGTTGAAGCCTCCATTTATGTAGTGTAGATGGCGATTTCGGCTCTTCCCGTACGGTCTTGAATGTTCTGTTTGCAGTTGAGTTTACTATCAAGGATTAAACCTAAATTAGGTTAGGTTAAAGGGATTAGCTGCAATGAATGAGTGCAGCCTGCACTCGGATCTCAAAAGGATCCAGCGATCATAACCCTCCAACTTCACCGCATTTCTACTGATCCGCCTGTGGGGTTCGCCTATTTGACCTCAGAGAATATTTGAAGTCAACTGCTATTTTTGATTTAACAAATTTAAGGGGAGGAAGGACTAAGTTTTGGACCATTGAAAGGTTTTGTTCTGATCCCTTTCCGGCCAGTTCGTCTGCCATTTCGTTACCTGGAATTCCATTGTTTTCTTAGATTTACCAGAATGTTACATGGTGGCTACCATGGTGGCTTTCCTTGACATTGAGGGAGCTTTTAACAATGTCAAACCAAAGGCGATTACCGACGCACTTGTAAAACTGAAAGTGAATACTTCGCTCGGAGTGTTGACCAATCAATTGCTTACATGCAGGATTATTAACACACAGCTGGGCGGACCATCGGCCAAAAAAATAGCTCGCTGCGGTACACCTCAAGGTGGAGTCTTGTCACCTCTTCTTTGAAACCTGGTAACTAATGAGCTACTGATGGACCTGGATACGTCAGGTTGTAGAGGGATCGCCTATGCTGATGACATTGCTATTGCTGCGTCCGGTAAACACCCGGACACTCTCAGGGAAATCCAATATGCTCTCCTTCGGCTCAACAAATGGGCCTCCAAATGTGGACTGGGGGTTAACGGAACCCATAAAACGGAACTCGTTCTCTTCACGAGGAAATATAAAGTTCCCCTCATAGACCCTCCTATGATAAATGACACTAGTCTCACCTTCTCTGAAAACGCAAAATGTCTGGGTCTTATTTTGGATAGGAAATGAAACTGGATGGCCAATCTACTAGAGCGCGTCAAGAAAGCTAATGAAGCTCTCTATTCCTGTAAAAAGGCTATAGGTAGGAGCTGGGGTATTAAACCTCAAATCACTCATTGGCTATAGGTGTCCATTATCAGGCCTATACTACTATATGGCATGATCGTATGGTGGCCTGCTCTTGACAGGGCGTCCACCTCACTCAACTAGCTAAGGTGCAAAGATCTGCATGCATCTGCATCAGTGATGCACTGAGAACTACTCCCTCCGCGGCACTGGACATCTTGTTCAACCTGTTACCTTTAGATATTTTCGGCAAACAGATGGCTGTCTGTGCGGCCATCCGCCTGAAAGCCTCTTCTCCGTGGACTAGCTATCGCTTTTGCCACTCCTCGATCCTTGATCTTCTCAACTTCAAACACGAAAACACGCACTACACCCCGCCGAAACTGAGATTTGACCGTAACTTCCGTACAAGCATCCCTTACCGGGATGTATGGGACACTTTCCCCCCTGTCGATGGTAGTTCGGTTCACTTCTTTACAGACGGATCTAAGACGGAGGGTGGGGTAGGTTGTGATGTTTTCTCCGAACAGCTCAATCTGAGCACCTCTTTCCGCCTCCCTGATCATAGCGTTTTCCAGGCGGAAATCATGGCGATTAAGGAAGCCCTGTCCTGGCTGAAATGTAATGTTTTGTCTGTCAGGGATATTAGCATTTTCACTGACAGCCAAGCTGCAATCAAGTCCCTGGAATCGTTCTCCTACACTTAAAAGGCCGCCGTAAACTGTCGTCTATCTCTTATGGAGATGACAGAGCAGTTCAACATTTACCTATGCTGGATGCCAGGCCACAGGAACATTCCCGGAAACTGCAGGGCGGAGGAGCTCGCCAGACAGGGTACCACTCAGGATTCTTCCTGACAGGCTAGCCCTGGGTATGCCCCTCGCTACATGTAAGCATCTACTAAACCTGAACGCAATTAACAAGACCAACCTCAGATGGGAAAACGGCTCAACGTGTCACATTTCGAGACAGATCCGGCCTAGGCTGGACCAAAAATGTAGTGCCGAGTTAGTCAAGCTAAAGCGATCATAGATCAGCTGCGTTGCGTCGGTGTTCTCACTGGACACTGTCTTATGTGCCAACACGCCAAAAGACTTGGTCTCTTCTCCAACGAATTCTGCAGAAGCTGTAGGGATGAGGAGGAGGAGGAAACCATCCTTCACCTCCTATGCACTTGTTCAGCCCTGTCGCATAAAAGCATGCTCCATTTAGTGTCTCCCTTCCTTGAAGACCTCGGCAATCTGGCGTCCTTGGACGACATGAGCATCCATCGCTTTGTCAAAAGCTCCGGTTGGTTTTGTTAGTCCCTGAGTGGCCTAATGGTTTGATCCATGGTATCACAATGACCTTCACTGGTCTAAGTGTGTCTGCACTCTCGTGTGGACAGCCAACCTAACCGAACCTACATGGTGGCTATCGGTGATCGTTTTAAGCTCATTGCGGCAGCGTTTTGTTACCTTCGATATTACTTTCGCAGATGAGATGGCTTTTATAGCAGCTTGTCCATATATGTAGATGTCAATCTCTTTTCTGGTAACAAGTTTCGTGGATAGATCTCGTACTGGCAAAGCACCCATATGCACCCTATTTTTTGCCAGAAATTCGACTGCAGCCGTAGAATGCAATGTTCGCTTTCTTTATCCTTTCAATTGTATTGTCCCTCCAGCTTAGTTTGCGGTCAGTTATGCACCCTAAATACCGTGCTTTGTCCGAGACTTGGAGTGGAATGCCATCGAGTTGTAGGGGTCCGAATGCTGGGATTTTTCTTTTGTTGGTGAAGAAAGTTGCTTTCGATAAGTTGACATTCAATCCACATGTTTTCGCCCAGCTATGGAGTGCATTAAGGGCCGTTTATAGAATCTCGGTGATTGTGTCGAAGACTTTGCCGGACAGTAGTAGGACTATGTCATTTGCATATGCAACTACTTTTACTCCGCTGTGTCGTAATTTCAACAGGATCTCGTTTACGACTAGTGTCTATAGTAGAGGAGATAAGACCCCACCTTACGGGGTTCCTCTAGAAGCTAGCGCACTTACCTGATTGTCACTCAACTCTGAGTTAATGTGTCTCAACTTGAGCATACATTCTATCCAGTCTGAGAGTGTTATATCTACGCTGAGTCGGTCTAGTGATAGTCTTATCGACTCGGTTTTCACATTGTTAAAGGCTCCTTCGACATCTAAAAAGGCCGTTAGCGTGAATTATTTTGTGGTAGAAGATGAAACCTAAGTATTTCGCTTAATTTGTGAAGCAAAGTTCCGTATTTCTAAGATTTGGTGGATCTATAGCCGGGATTTTGTAATTTCTTGTGAATAGTACTAATCCGGTTTTGGACGTTAAATCCGGCATTATCAGTCCAATCTGCTAGTATATTTAGAACTGAGCACATAGAACCTCTTAATGACGTCAGGGTGCGCTACAACTTCCTAGTCCTCATTTTCGAGCATAGCAATTGCTTTATTTACTACTAAGGTCCAAAGTATTGTAGAAATAGAATAGCAATTGAATAGAAAGGATAGAAAGGACACCACGAATATGATTTTGTAACCAAACGGCGCGTAACATACCTACAACACGTTCTTATGTTCCCATACTTTCAAAAGTATGTTTCAGTTTTCCAACCTATAAACCATAATGGAGTTCGACCCAAAACCCCTAACAACTGACCCTCTAATTAATATCCATTCACGAGCCCCTTTCAACTGCGGACAATGCAAACGCCTATAAAATCCTTCAACAAACAATTCACCCTGACATTTGCCCCCAAAATGTGGCGTTTACGTGCGTTCATACCCCTACTTCACCCAACAAAAAAAAAAAGAAAAAAAAAAACTTAATGACCCAAAGCACACAATTCAATTCAATAAATTTCCCAAAAAACATCTCATAAATACGCCTCCTGCCACATGAACAAATAAACTTAAAAAAAATATATAAATGTATTTTTTTCAGATGTCAACCCAACAATAGTCGCGAACACAGGTCTTACAACTGAACCTACAGAATAAATGTTTTTTTTTTTTCGTTTTCTTATAAAGAAAACATAAACATTGTAATAAAGCCTTTTACACCTCTCGAAGGTTCCCTCCCTCTGTGTTCTGTAACAGCATTTTCTCATTCACTGATCGCGCGAACGACTGTGATCTCACCTGAAACGCTGCGCTTGACAGATGGAGAGCGCACAGCAGAGGGCCCAATGCCCTGAACGCACAGCACCAACGCAACCCTTTTTATGTTTTTTTTTTTTAATTTTTAATTTTTGACCCCAACACCGCTGCCGCACCGTGCCGACAACAGCACGATAGGCGATAAAATATCCAAATTATGGATAAGAAATGTGACAGTGGGAGCGCGAGACAGAGAAGGCGAGATCAGGCCCATCATTGCGACTATGTTGTCAGATGTCATCTTCAATGGGCAATGGCAACTAATTTATGGTCCACTTATTCCCTTTCAGAGCATATAAATGTCATCGTGATTGTCGTGGTGCATCCCTTTTTCGGGGTCAGCGGCGACGCGGTCCATTGTGTGCCAAGCGCGAACGTACACACATGAATGGAAATGCCATTATGGAGCGGTCGACCGATGCGATGGTGGAGACTCCAATGGGTCTGTCATGACCTAGAAAAGCGGTAACGTCGTCGAGTCGGACACATTCCGACGGGAGAGTGCCCGCCGAACTAAAATTTACATTTTTATTTGGAATCACTGGGATGGTGCACCGACTTGGACTCTCTTTTGTGTCCAACCAGTTGACCACCTAGTGTCATAAATGCGTTTCAACCTGCGGGTACTTTTATGCTCCTGCTGCTGTTCCAGCGCTATCAGTGGTAATGATCTCTGCTTATCGTGGAGCTCATTAACTGACATCACATCACTTAGTGTGCACTGGCAGTCCTATGCATGGTGTGTATCTAGGTGCCATTTTGTCTGCGATTTTCTGGAAGGGATTCTGCTGTTGGATGAAGTTCTTTGCAACAGATAATCATATCATCCACAACAGGTGGACCTGGACCGGGTGTGAGTGTGTAGCTTTGCTGTGGTGCACCACTTAGGGGGTTAGTTGGACTTAATGGATTTTCTCGTTTTGCACGCCATTTGAGGAGCTCGAATGGAGAAGAAAAGTCGCATCATACATTGTGTGGTGAAGGATGTCAATGTGGGGTGCTGGTTGTGCTACAGCATGCACGCATTAAATGAGTCTCTTTGGTGAAAGTGTGTCAACTGGATTTAGGATGGGGGGACACTCGAAGATTGCAGTTCTTAAGAGATTAAGTGAAGTGATAATCGTGTCCGTAATGGACAGCTATCAGTGGTTTATTCGAGGTGATTAGGTGGAATTGTTTTAATGGTTTGTTGACCAGAAGGGTAAATGTGATAAGTATGATGCAGGTCGAAGAGGTGTGGGATTGGGATATTGAACTTAAGACCGATGTCACGTTTTCTGATCACTTGATGGAGTCGCAACCAAGGCAGGAATCAAACCAATTCCAATTTTCTTTTGAAATGTCAGCGTATTTTCTAAGTCGTTTCAATAGAAACCTGAAGGCGATCAGTTAGAGCTAAGTTCTGTCGTAGCTTTGGATAGGCCTGTGTGACAAACTGTATGTATGTGGACTGGCATTGGTTCGGAAATTACTGACTCTTGGAAATTACTGGACTCTTAGATCCTTCAACGTGCGTGCTACCATTCAGCATTATCGAAATGTAAGTGCTTTCAAAATCATCCTCGGGAAAGAACTGACCACATCTTGAAAACTTCGACTACCGTGCCCGGTCGAGGATTGGTTTCAGCAATGTGAGGAAACACCTGGAATCTGCGTATATAAAAGTTTCGATTCCCAACGTTTAATACGGCGTTGCCCTGGTGTGTACAGCCGCCCGTAAAGCAAGAATATCCAAATGGGAATCGCTTACAATGCAAAAGGTGTGCAGAAGCCTTTTCTCCTGGCAGCCTTACAAAGATAACATTTTAGCAAGCACAGTTTGCAGAGTGAAAACCGTCAGATGCTCATCACCTTTGGTTGACTGCGAAAAATGTTCGTTTTCCCTGAATACCTGGACGCAGATTGATATACGTAACCGGTGCAAGCTAGAGTCTGAGAGAAGTGTACCGAAGTATGAGACATGACAGCTAGGTGCAGATGTATAGTGCATGTACACTGCGACCTTAGATCTAATGTGCCTCCCAAACTAAGAACGTAGTCGATGACATGCTGGATTTAGAACACTTTCTCTAGTCCAGCTGCTTTGATGAAGTGGATCTACCAAGTGGTAGATCCGTCTCTGATAGGAGACAGGCATCTATCTTTTGTAGACTAGTGCTTCGCATTCCATATTGCAAAATCAACAGTGTCCTTTCCTTTCTGTTTCTACTTTCCTTAGATCCTCAGTGAGACTGTAGTGACCTGTTAGTATGGCTGTCAAGATGCAAAGTCGATTCTTGCTAACAGATTTTGCTTCTTTTCTGATTGTGATATCCCAGAAGTTCTCCCGCCCGTCTCAGATGCTTGATCCATTTACTCTCTTCTTCTTTTTTCAGTTTTTCCCGTGTTATGTGTGTTCCTACCCACAAAAGGCTTCTAGTCCAAGGAACGGGGTGTCTGAGCCTTTTATTGCTAGTGCATCCATTCCTACATGTACCAGAATGTTGATCGACATGACAGCTATTGAGATCGGCTACAAGTCAGCTCAAAACTGATGATGATCTTACATGGCTCTTGTAGTTGTCAGCGTAATAGCAAAAATAGTTTTCGAGTGAATGAAGGAACAGCTCGATCCTGTAGAAGTAGCTTTGAGTATTTATCGCCACTTCACCTGCAAAAGAGACATAAACAGCGTGGAGTAGTGGGTGAAAATCCACCTGAATTGGAAACGAGTTGTAGAGAACTAAAGCACACAACCTGGTGCCATACAAAATAGCACCTAGGCATGGTAGATCCCCTAAAACCGGCACCGAGAAACAGAAGTGAGCAGTGTGACACTCGCTTTGAATACGTCGAGCAAAGTTATTTGAATTTGACCACTACGGTGAGACTTTCGTTGATCAAATTTGCTAATAATAATTGTGAAACCAATTTCCAAACAATCTTGTACAAACGTGGTTATTTGTAGAGCTCCAGACTCTTGTAAACCCACCTTTCTTAGCTCCACTTTATCGCTGAACTGTATCTATTCATCACTGACTTTCCGCACACACTTTATGCTGGAAATTCCATTACAATACCGCCATTCCTTTCGTCGTCTGTTTCCTGCTCTCAGATTCCTATTACCTTACCGAAAGCAGCCAACTACACCACCTCATAACCCCCCTTACCCCGCTATGCACATTTCATGTTTTAACTGCGTGGCAAAGTCATTAATCCAAAAAGCAAGAGTCATATCTTTCATGCGATGAGTGGTTCCTGCATCCAGGATGATGCTATTCATTATACCAACCTGCTGCCCATTCGCCTCCCCAACCCATCTGTCACTACTGTTCCTGATCCATATGTCTTCCTTTCAAGTACACGCACACACCCATCATTCTTTCTCGTCTCGTGCGACTTTCCTGTTTTCCTCTGCTTTACATTCATTCTGCTTTCCGTTTTCCGGGATCAAGATGCAGGGAACGGTAACAGAAACACCCCATCTACATGGAAAGATTCGAGCTTAGCAAGAGTCGGCATAACCCACAAGGTAGAGCATGGCATGTTGTGTTTCCTCCGTTTAAATTGAATTATAGCTTAATTTTGCTCAACTTACAAGGATATAAATAAAAGAGCTCCTCTGCACTCTGGCAGGATGGAACATCCACTGGATGCATACGTATCCAGAGTATCCCTTGTAATAATTAATCCTTCAGCGATCTCATTTATTATTTGTGCTTCTTTCTCATTTCCAGCTGATCTTGTTCTCTGCACGCTGACATTGGGCGTGCTTAAGGTGGCTACATCACCGCTGTCGACTAACCAGGCGAATACTGTGAAGTTTGATCCTCCATTGCCCGAATGGAAACAGGCTGCCATTCAACGGTTGGGATTTGGAAACTTGAATAAGGTTGTGCTGTGCTTCGATAGGATTTTCTGGGATCCAAATTCGAATCTGTTTGGACATGTGGGAAGCACCACAGCTAGTAGAGGTAAGTCATGTTGAGTCTTTTGTTTTTTTTTTTTTTTTTTTTCATTTTTTGTAGGATAAATGTCCCACACCGCCAAAGGACTGTACACCCCCGCACCATGCAACATTTTATGAGCCCCCAACCCAAAGAAAAACATTAATATCCTTGACTTGTCATTTTATTGGACATCATAAAATTCCAGAAGTATCGAACTGGATGCAAATTGGTATCTGGCTGTGCCAATATACGTTCTCGCATTTGTAATGAGAGAACCTCCACAGGGGAGGCAGATAGGCCGCGCCGCGCAGAAATTCAATTCGATGTCGTTAATCGAGGTTTGAGTTGTTTGCATCGTTTGTTCCGCTTGATTTAGGTACCGACGGAGGATGTTTTAGCAATTTGTATGTAAATAGTTTGTTGCTTCTTGTAGGAATTTGAATCCACCTTGACGGAGCCGGTGATTGTGTCAATTAACGGACATTTAAAGCCCATCCCGGAATGAGCAGGAATGTTAATCGATATGAAGCATGTAACTGGGCTACTGAACAGTGGAACGTATCGTAAATTGCGAAAGATGTTGCTGTAATGAAGGGTTATTGTGACTTAAAATCATCTAAAGGGGTTTTTGAAATTTTCGAATGGAAGTGCAGATTGTGTCGGTAGAAATCGACAGCAGAAAAAGGGGTGATTAAAAATCGAATCTTTCCTGAAAGGATTGGAGAACATCAACGTCTTCAAGCAGATTTCCGTACCATCATAGAAAAATGCGTCAAGTGGAGATCTCTCCTTCAATACAAGTCAAGGCCGACTAGTGGAGTGAAAAATGTTGTTCACTTTGCGAAAAGGTACTAGAAGACTCCGAAGTCCAATGCGATGTGCGACAAGGTGGCATGGACGTTGTAAACCGGCAACCACAATAGGCGAGCCATATTATCTAATATATCCTTGGACTAGTGTTACAACCATATGAGCTCTCATTTTTAAATGAAACAACAGACTAGCTCCAAACCATCTTAAGAACCTTCCAACTGAATCGAATTAGGAACAGCTTTGTAAAAGCACAAGTCAGCAGCTTATAGATTTCACAGTATAACAAGAAAGCGAATATGTATTAATAGATTCACTTGAATGTGCTATACGACGTAAGGCAAACGTAGAGCGAAGGATAATTTTGACTAAAAATGTATCGCAACGGGCGCGCGTAGCGTTTTTGAAGACCTGTTCCGCGATTCTGCCGAGCTCATCCGTCTAGTGTACGTTATCCGATACGTCGCTGGTGCCCATATGAGGAACGCGTACATAATGACTGTTACAAGCAGATTTTAAATTGGCTGTCTGGGTCCTCCAACGTTTGGCATTCATCTGGACAGTGTCGCTACTGTCCTGATGGCTCTATCGCCTGCGCACGTCAGGTCCTCTTTAAGGTTTAGCCTGTGGTCCAGCAGCAACTCAGGTAATTGGACGCGGTGCGTGGACGCGACTCACCGACCTGTATAGTATGGTGTTCTACCTTTGTTCTGCTACTTATTAGCACTGCTTCTGTCTTGCGATCTGCCAGTTCTAGGCCTGATGCCTGTAGCCATGCTCTCACGATTTTTTGAACACTTGTTCTAGAGTTTTTGCGGTCACTGCAATGTCATTAGCTTAGTCGGTGATTTCTACTCCCCTCGGCTTTGGCGTAATTAGTATGTCATCACACATTATATTCCACAGGACTGGGCCTAGCACTGACCCTTGGGGGACTCCTCCCGTGATTGTGTACGCCTTAGGCTCCTCTTCCGTGTCTCAATGAAGGATTCCCTCACTGAAGTAACTGCCTATTATTCTCAGCAGGTAGTTTCCTATATGCAGGTTGCTTAGGACTCCAACTACGCAACTCCAGCTGGCTGAGTTGACTGCGTTTTTGACGTCGAGTTTTACGACGCACAATACTGATTTCTCCTTCCTAGCCATCTTTGTCCTGCGATAGCTTCACGTGCAATGTCGCATGCTGCCTTTATTCCCGTGCCATTCTTTAATTTCGTCATGACTATTTGATACGCGCCTCCCCATGGATTGTGTTGTAACTCCTCTATGAGTACCTGGAAGCATTCACCTCTCAGGTTGTAACATAAGTATTGCGTGAATTTTCTGTGTCCGATTAATGCTAAATAAATTCAGGCGACTTCTAACTGTCGTCTTACTTACTTACTTAGGTGGCGCTACAGTTCAAGGTAAACCTGGGCCTCAACCAACAAACCTCTACATATAGCTCGGTCTTTAGCAAACTGCCTCCAGTTGCGCACTCCAAGTTGATCGAGGTCTCCTCGAAATTGTGAGCGCCACCTACGGCCAGGAGGCCGACGAAGACTTTGCATTTCGAGGAAACTAACAAAATGTATTAGCCTTGACGAAAAAAATACCCCTAGAGCGCCTCTTAGACAACATTCCGAGATCTAAATTTTTTTCCATGAAGACAAATTTTCAGTCTTCGGAACAGGTTAGGTTAGGTTAAGTTGGCTGTCCGCACGAGAGTGTAGACACACTTAGACCAGTGAAGGTCCTTTGTGATGCCATGGATCAACCATTAGGCCACTCAGGGACAACTAAAACCAACCGGAGCTTTTGATAAAGTGATGGGTGCACATGACGTCTAAGGAGGCCAGATCGCCGACGTCTTCAAGGAAGGGGGACCCTAGATGGAGCATTCTGTTATGCATAGGAGGTGAGGGATGGTTTCCTCTTCCTCCTCGTCCCTACAGCTTCTGCAGAAGTCGTTGGAGAAGAGGCCAAGTCTTTTGGCGTGTTGGCCTATTGGACAGTGTCCAGTGAGAACAACGACAACGCAGCTGATCTATGATCGCTTTAGCTTGACCAACTTGGCACTACGTTTTTGGGCCACCCCAGGCCAGATCTATCTCGAAATGTGACACGTTAAGCCGTTTTCCCAACTGAGGTTGGTCTTGCTAATTGCGTTCAGCTTTAGTAGATGCTTACATATAGCGAGGGGCATACCCAGGGCTAGCCTGTCAGGCAGAATCCTTAGAGTGGTACCCTGTCTGGCGAGCTCGTCCGCCCTGCAGTTTCCTAGAAAGTTCCTGTGGCCTGGCACCCAGCATAGGTAAATGTTGAACTGCTCTGTCATCTCCATAAGAGATAGACGACAGTTTAAGGCGGTCTTTGAAGTGAAGGAGCACAATTCCAAGGACTTGATTACCACGTGTCTGTCAGTGAAAATGCTAATATCCCTTATAGATAATACATTACACTTCCACCAGGACTTACTTACTTACTTAGGTGGCGCTACAGTTCGGGGTGAACCTGGGCCTCAACCAACAAGCTTCTCCATTTAGCTCGGTCTTTAGCTAATTGCCTCCAGTTGCGCACTCCAAGTTGGTCGAGGTCTCCTTGAACTTGTGCGCCCCACCTACAGCGATGATTCCCTCTACTGCGTCGTCCCTCGGGATTAGATTCGAAGACTCTGCGGGCCGGAGCGTTGGTGTCCATTCGCTCTACATGTCCTAGCCATCCCAGACGTCCATTACGCAGTTTTTGGACTAGGTCGATGTCGCTGTACAGCTCGTATAGTTCGTGATTGAATCTTCTCCTCCAAAACCCGTCGACGCAAACGGGACCGAAAATCTTACGAAGAATTTTTCTCTCGAAGCGACCAAGGATATCTTCATCCCCTTTTAATAAAGTCCATGTGTCAGCGCCATAAAGCAGGACTGGAATGATCAAGGTCTTATACAGAGTCTCCTTAGTAGTTCGAGATAGGGCTTTACTTCAGCCAGGACAGGGCTTCCTTAATCGCCATGATTTCCGCCTGAAAACACGACTTCGGACCAAGTAGAGGGAGATTTTTTGGAAACAAACTCCTGTAACTGTGTAAAAGAACACCAGTCCTGGCTGTTTCTGCTCCAGTGCCGACTTTAATCTGCACAGCTGTTGACAGTAGACTTCTGCGGTGATAGTCTGGTTGAGAGGCAACCGCTCAAGGTGAATTATGCCCTCAGCATTCCACCGTACACTCAGTAACATAGGCATAGGGCGTCAACCACGCCTGCGCGCGGAGTTCTGCAACGCGTTTGAGCTGACAAAAGCCATTGCAAGCATCGATTCTCTTTATTCAAGATTATTTTGCGATGTACCCATGGTACCCATTTCCCCAACTTTATGACTTTTCCATTATTCTTAGGTTCGATGGATGGTCGTATGGCTTACGTTGAGTTCTCTTGTGAGTTCCCTTACAATAACAGTGGGATTTAGCTGGCGGCTTATTCCCAAACACCAGATTTTGCAAAGAAAGAGCTGTACCAGTGCAACACCGATCCTTTCTATTTCACTGTAGGAACACAATGGCTCCTAATATCGATCGGCGATTGTCTCGTCTTGCTAACAAACAAGATTTAGCCATTTGTGGACAACGTCTCTGAGATCTAGTTATCAAATAGAACAAGAGCCCTATGACCACAAGATCTTCAACTGATCTTCAATTCTATATCAAAAACTCAGTAAAAATTCTACTGATCAGTCAAACTGATCGCCCACACTGCTCTTTGTTTAGATGAAACCCGCAGCTACACCAATGAATCACACGATGATGACATTGGATACCCAACAACTACCTCTTCATCCGTGATCGTAACTGATCGCGCCGCACGTCTGCTTCGTGCCTGTTTGTATCTTGTTGTGAACACAACAAGAATTTCAAAACTTTTGCACACACACAACACTTGACAGCTTGGCATTCTTTTCTCGAGCTCGAGGGGTGAACAAAGTTTCGTTGCAAATGATCACGAAAATCTTGCAATATCAGCCTCCGCAAAACGTTCTCTCCACACACATCGACTCTATGATCAGTCACAAGAAGTATGTTGTAGATGTCATGCCTACCACCTACCTACCTACCATCCAACCGATCATAGAATTCAAGTCAAACTCTTGTAACTTGAGACTAACGACAAAGTCACACATGTGTGTGTACCAGCCTGCAGCTCTAGAATGCACTTTGTTATGAGACACATTGATCAAAACACAAACACCTAATAAAACCGGCAGGGAGTTTGTTTAATACAATCAACCGATCAACTATGATCCACACATATTCTCCTCCTCCTTTGCCACGTTCCCCTTTGATGGCAGATAAATTAAAAGAAATGCGCAATGAATCCGTGCAGAGACCGCCAGAAGGTCTACGATCTCTGGCTCGTCTAAGGTCCGTAATATGGATTGCCCCGCATGGAAGCGTGACATTAGGCCCCCAATAGCTATATACGAAGAGGAGGACACATCCAAAAGAATTTATCTCCATTTTATTCAAATTCGAAATTGCACGGGGAGAGTTAGCTTGAGTGCACCGCGGACTATTGATTGAGGGGACACAACCCCAGAGAGACACCTGAAATTTGATACATTTTGTAGGTTTAGGTCCTTTGCCCGCGAATCTGGCTTCGTACATGCGGCAGACGACGATGGTTGTGGTGATGATGATGATGCAAGTGCTGAGCCAATTAATCCAGCCGTCCTAATTTCACACGTACTCGCTAGAGATTTACTATGTGTCGTCTACGATGCGGAGGAGAGGATTGAATTGGAATTCATGACTCTAAAGTGGCGGTGATTTCTCAAGTTCTCGCGCATAGGATTCGCGAACGGGCACCTTGTGTCCCCGATGGGGTCGCCGCGTCGCCTAGTTGTAGCAGAGGCGTCGTGTTCATAAATTCAGTGTTTGGGTGAATGCTTTTGAGTGCGAATACAAGTGTTTGCCAGGTGGGTGGTTAGTGATTTGTTACAGAGCAGAAGAGGGAAGCTGTGAATGGATAAGACATGTGGACAGTGGATAGGTTAACAAGAAATGTCAGAGAAGATCGATGGATTTGCAATAATTGGAGATGGGGAATGTAGCGTCGGTTAGGAGCCGGAATAGGATTCCAGATTGAGAAAGCTTCTCGATAGGGGATACCGACTATTCACCTGTTCAAGTTCTCGCACGATCTTGAACATTTTCTACTGATCTTATCTTTGAGCCGAGTTAGATATTTGAAATTTCTTGATTTGTTTCGTTCATTATCAGTTAATTCTTTTTTTTTTTTAATTATACGACACTTGGTAGCCAATTGAAATGGTTCTTGATTTAAGCAATTTTACGATCGACTGTTATATGTGAAGCCTTGCACTGATATTCTCTTTAAATTCAGCTGAATATGTTAATCTTCTTGAGAAGCATTTGCATACCCATTGATCTTTATTGTCAGCTAAAATTTTACTGAAGGAAGTACACGATCATTTATGGTAGCAAAAATACATTGCTTCCAATCGTTTTTGTCGAAGTAACATGATTACAGCGTCATCTAAAGTCAGTTCAGATGACATGAAGTCGATCTTGTTTACTCAGTCAAGCACGTACATATGCGATCGATTTGATTACATGAAGCTTTCAGTTAAACTCTGTGGACACAATGGACATGAGACAAGATTATCGTCAGATCTATATAGTCATTCTGGTCAAATAATTGGGAGAAATTTTCGCCCGCACTTAGATGGTATGATCATAAGATCGGTTGATTGCTTAGACTGTAATTTATGTTTTTTTTTCAGTGACAATTCATGATCACTTGACAGGTAAACCCAACAGGTAGATCAGTAGAAATGCAGTAAAGTAGAATGGTTATGATCCCTTGAGTTTAGATTATAACTTCGCCGAAAAAGGAAGAAGAAGAAGATTCACGATCACTTGATCAAGACTTAAGATCGAATTTCCTTTTTCGAATATTCCATTATCTGTTCAACTTTTGAACACGAAAAATATATTAAGTCATGGCATGATCAGTAAGACTGTCCTTTATCGATCGTTCCAGTACCAGTAGCATCAGATCAAAGGTCCTGTATGATCTTTTCTGATTTTGGACTGAAATCACATACATACAGTCATTGCATGATCAAAAAAGCTATGTTTTTCTGAAAAGATTACTCATGATCAATTGATCAGAGCTTTAGTTAAAGCATCCCCCTCAACAAATTGCATGATCTGTTTGAATTATGAACCTGAACTATAATACAAACTCGTTATATAATCAGTAAGGTTGGTCTTTTTTAAAGACGATCATTCAAGATCACCTGATCTAAGCTTCAGATCGAAAGCTTTCTTTCACTCTTATATTTGTGAGCATTTCCCTTGGCATTAACTTGATCCTGTAAACGGGATTTGACTGGTTCTGTATGCGTTACTATGTTGCATGCCTTTCGATAGTTCACTAGTCATTTTCAGGGTCCAAACTGATTTTTATCTTCCCCTTGTCACCCCTGAGTCTAAAGTCTTTCCATTAATTAACAATCCCCTCAACTCTCCCGCTAATGGACTTATTATGTCAAACAACCCGTTTTCCTTATCAACCATAAACAAACTCGACCAGATATGATAGCAATCACACTTTCGATATCAGGTCAATCAAGTCCTGCATCATCCACTAACCTCAAAACCTATAAATTGACTCATTTCCACGAAATTTATCGAAAGTGTATCAGAGGATAATAAAATCTACAAAATCAACTGTCACCAAGTGAATCTATAACAAAATTTACGGACCTAGCCTCACCTATCATCAAGCAGTTTGTGTAATGAGTAGGTAACCTATCAATAGGTCGAGATCTCTCCTTAGAGGGAAAAAATCCTTCTCTCCTCTTTCTCTACTCATACCATTCACATAAATCTAAATAAATTGTCACCTTGGTAACGACCAAAAACAGCAACAACAACCCTCATGAGGTACCAAGAGGATGTATAACTAAGCAGACCGATCCTACCAGGAACTGTAGGTACCTGCATGGGTCACATCTCAATAAATCTTTGTACAGAAAATTACCTTTTGCACATTAAAAATGCATCCTCGATCGGTCTGCTCTGTCCCCTAACCACCAGCATCCTGGCGGACTAGAGCCTACTACGTATACAAAACCGTTTTTCATTTCGGGGAGGGAAACCGAAAATCTGTGAAAATCGTTGTAGATAGACAGACGAAAGGTGGAAAAAAAATTACATTCACATTGGTGTACGATTTTCCAAGTAATTCCACTTTTGGATTGATTCCCGGCCACAAGGAGTTGCTCAAGGAATACAGACCGAGAGTTCGGGTACTGGATACTGCGCCATAAATAAGGATTTAACCACAAATGGGCGCAATGCTGCGCCTATCGTAGCTGCAATCGCCATTGCATCCAATCGTTGTCCCATTATTATGGTATGTACAGACATAGAGAGTGGCGAAGCCTCTAGGAACGCGGACAGATGGGAGAGTGAGATGGATTTGACAGGCTGCACAGTATGCACAGGTGACTTCCGATTTAAAGCGGCGCGAGGCTTCGACGGCATGGAGGAATGTTTCATCCTAATAAGGTGTGCAAGATGCCAATAGCATGGCGGAATGGGTGGAATGGCCAGAATGGTGTGATTGTGCAAATTGGCGTAATTAACTCTGAGTAATCGTGTGGATGTGAATGAAATATATGAATATTAAGTGTTGGAGATGGGGGTGAATTGAATTGAGTGCGTTTTTAGGGTTTTTATCGGTGGAAAATGATAATCATTTCTTTCTGTGGACATTGGTCAATGGTGCTGATTGTTGCCTATATGTATGTTTTGACGCGTCTAGAAGCACGATGCTGCTGGCCAATGCACTTAAAAAAAAAATAAATAAATAAATATTTGGCGCAACAGCTTTCAAAGTGCCAAGCGCCTAGCTTCTCGCAACCACTCATGTTGTGTGCGTTATGTTTTTCACACGAATGGAAGGGACCTACAGTTTAGTGTCGTATCCGAACGGCGATTTGAGCAGCTTTTTCGTGACAACCATACTCTCGGATGTTTGTCAGACGCTCGCGAGAAAATTGGGACCGTGGAAAAACTTTTTGGTGTGTTCTGGGATTCGAACTTGGAACCTCATGCGGCATGATCCTACACACTAACCACTTACGCCACGGCGCCAACACAATGCACTTAGCTTCGGCCAAATTTTCCAAAAATGTTTGGTCAAAGCAGTCCGCTGAATGACGATTTCCTCAACCGCTATACATCATGATCCGCTACTCCTTTTCCACTTGCAGAACTTCTGTACTTCGGAATGTTTTAGAATTTTCCGGAGGACTTTGAAGGCTTGACATCTGATAGATCAACTACGCAAGACTGTAAAGATATTTTTTTTTGTTATCCTAATGGTTGGTACTCTCCCGTCTTCAGGAGCTATTAGTAGTTCTGCGACAGCCAGTCGCCCTAAATGATTGATAGTCTCCCGCATTTGGGTATCATTCGTTATTCGTTTATTCGTTCGTTCGTTCGCAAAGAGGAACTCTTGGAGGCCCAAGACACTGACACCGGAATCCAATATTTGGAAAAGCGATGGCACCTGGGCAGAATCACACGAGGAAACGCTGGACATGCTACTGAGTACTCACTTTCCCTGATGTACGTCAATCTCCGGAGATGATCTAACCATTCCAGAGACGACATAGGGAATAAGCGCGGAAGAGGTGGGTAATATAAGAGATGATGACAAGATAGCTTATGCAATTAAATCATTTGCTCCATATAAGGCACCAAGAATGGACAATATTCGACCTGTGATGCTGCAAGAGACAGTGGATATTGCTATTCCATGGCTCAAGCGTATCTTTACAGGATGCCTTAAGCTAGGTTATGTTCCTAAAGCATGGCGAGAGGTGCGCGTTGTATTTATTCCCAAAGCAGAGAAAGGGAGCTACACAAACGCAAGAGACCTGAGACCGATCAGTCTATCGTCCGTTATGCTGAAAACTTTGGAACGTTTAATAGATGTATATATAAGAAGTGTAATCGGCGATGATTACCTATCCAAATCACAACATGCATGGCTCCTTGTGGTGAATGAGATCTTGGTAATACTGAAGAAAAACGGCCTATGCGGACGATGTCGTTATCCTGGTTACGGGAAAATTTCCTCCAGTCCTAAGTGAAGCGCTCAATTTGGCGCTACAACTAGTGGATAACTGGGTCAACAGCAAAGGCTGGGACTGAATCCTTCAAAGACGGAGGTAGTTCTCTTCACTAAGAGGAGATCAATCCCTACCTTCAGACCCCCAAATATCGACGGCATTGAACTAAGCATCTCAAATTCAGCTTGGTATGTGGGCGTAATTCTAGATTCCAAACTTAACTGGAAGGAAAATATTGCTGAACGCATAAAAAAAGGAAGCGTATCTTTCTACTCCTGCAAGAAGGCATTCAGTATGCCGTGGGGCTTCAAACCAGTTGTGGTGTGCTGGATATACACGCGGTTGTAAGACACATTCTCACATATGGTTCACTAGTATGGTGGACGGCACTTGAGAAGCAATACCGGCTTTCAGACCTCACCAAAATCCAGAGGGCGGTGTGCATCGGTGTCATGCGATCAATGAGAACAACACCAACAGCGGCAATGGAAACCATACTTAGCTTCATTCCGCTTGACATATACTGCAGCAGTCTGGCGGCTTAAACCCCGCTGTAAGACTAAGAGATGGCCGATTGTGGTCATCGAGCCTTTACGGCCATGCCTCCATTCTGTCCCGATGGGGGATCACCAGTGGATTGACGGGAACTGATCACATGAACCCGATGCTAGCATTTGAAAGGAGATTCACTAAAAGAATTCCTGACAGAATATACTCGAAGAACCGAAAAACCATGAAAAAAAAGGTGTTGGCTTTCTACACCGACGGTTCTAAGATGGACGTTGGCACGGGAGCCGGAGTTAATTGTGAAGCCCTATGAATAAACGACGACTGCAGCGTCTTTCAGGCCAAGGTCACAGCCATTTTACAGGCTGCTGAAATTATACGCGAGAGTAATGTCGTTGGTAAAACGATCATTGTCTATATAGACAGCAAAGCAGCCGTTAAGGTTCTGGACTCTGTTGTAATTAGGTCGAGGCTTGTGAGAAGCTGCAAATCACTCTTAAACGAGATATCTAGAGCCAATGCGGATATCGAAGGTAAAGAAAGGGCTGACGAGCTTGCTAGGAAAGGGTCGGCGCTGCACTTATCGCGAGCCCTCCCTTCTGTAGCAACTCCAATCAATTCCTTTCGGTAAAAAATAGAGGATGAAGCCACCGGTCGAGCAAACAGACGCTGGGTTCATGTGGAAACATGCGCAATGGCCAGGGCGCTATGGCCGGCCTACAGCACGAAGAGATTAACCTCTCTGGTAAAGCTTAGTCGTTATAACGCACGAGTCATTTCTGGCATAATTACTGGACAATGTGCCATTGGCGTTCACGCGGAGCGACTCGATGTGCTGCATAACGACTATTGCAGAAGTTGCAGGAACGTAGAAGAAATTGAATCTGTTCGTCACCTGTTGTGTGACTGTCCTGCTCTATCCGTCGGAAGAATGAGGACTCTTTGTAGTTACTTCTTCTCGGGGCTAGAGGACTTGGGTAATGTTGAGCTGACGAACCTCCTGAGATTCATATCACTTTCTGGGTGGTTCTAACAGCGGATTTTCTTTACAGCGTTTCCAGGGTTAAATGATTGGGCACACTGGACCCTTATTGTTGGTCTGAGTGAGCAGTGACTCTTTGTCGCAACCTAACCTGGATATCATTCGTTGTGTTCTGTATGTTAGCGTCAGTACCCCTATTCATGAGCGCTAAACAGATAGATTCATCTTATTTTGCGCCCACTAATCCACTTAATATTCTCCCAGGCTTGAGCCTGACTCTTTAAGTTGATTGTAGTCTGAAGAAAGACTAGAATAGGTTAAGTTAGGGTGGCTGTCTATATCAAAATACAGACACACTTAGACCAGAGGAGGTCTATTGTGATACCACCAAAATCAGCTACACATAGGCTTACTAAGCGAACAAACTGGAGCTTTTTATAAAGCGAGAGATGCTACTTAAAAATAAATAAATATTTGGCGCAACAGCTCTTCAAGTGCCAGCGCCTAGCTTCTCGCAACCACTCATATTGTGTGCGTTATATTTTTCACACGAATGGAAGGGACCTACAGTTTAGTGCCGTATCCGAATGGCGATTTGAGAAGCTTTTTCGAGACAACAATACTCTCGGATGTTTGTCAGACGCTCGCGAGAGGTGGGACCGTGAAAAAAAACTTTTTGGTGTTTTGTAGGATTCGAACTTGGAACCTCATGCGTAGTGATCCGACACACTAACCACTTACGCCACGGCGCCCACAAAGAGAGATGCTACTTACGTCTGTATATGTCAAGTCTATCAGAATATCAAGGAGAAGCGCTCGAAGATACAGTAGTCTTTTTCGGATAGGGCTGGAAAGGTACAGAGGAAATGGAGGATGGCTTCTTCTTCCCCTTCGTCCCTGCAGCTTCAACAGAAATCATTTGGCAAGAAACCTAATCTTTTTGCGTGAAGGCCTATTGGACAGTGTCCTGTGTGGACACTGATAATAAAGCTGATATCTGATCGCTTTAGCAAGACCAAACCATTAGAATTCTGATCCAACCCAGACGAGATCTGTCTGCCTTGCTGATAGCGTCCAGCTAAAGTACAAGTCTACGCGTAGGGAGCGGCATACCCACAAACTGTAGGATATTTATGGTAGTGCCAAATCTGGCGAGCTCATCAGCCTTGGAGTTTCCTGGAATGTCTCTGTGCCCTGGCATCAGCATAGGTGAATGTTGAACTGCTCTGCCATCTCCGTGACAGACGAGCGGCAGTCTAGAGCTACCTTTGAAGAGAAGGAGGACAACTCCACGGACTTTATGGCCGTGAAAATGCAAGTATCCCTAACAGATACTACATTACATTTCAGCCAGGACAGGGTATTTCTGCCGGAAATATGCTACAGTAACCTGGGATGGAGATGCTCAGGTTAAGCCATTAAGTGAATCGAGCCATTTTCTATCCCGGCAATGCTTTCCCAATCAGACCTGAACAGAGACTAGCTCAAGCTAATCTGAAAACCAGTGAAAATCCAATAAACTCCATCCAATCCGGTCAATTGAAATAAAGGTCGCAAATTGTAATTTGCAATTTCCCATTTGGCATCAATTTCCCCAAGCCACACACAGAAGAACATTCCCCACAATGGCCATCCGACACCCAATTAGCAATTTTTCAAATCCAATTCCAAGTCATCGCGCGCGCTTTCATTCCACAAAACAAAGAGAACAGCTCCAACTCCAGCAAGAAGCAAAACAACTATCTAAAAGGATTTGCCGCGATTGCTTGCCGGGTTACTGTGTGTGTGGGATTCGCACTCCATAAACCTATCACCCCGCACTGCTGCGTTCCTTTGCAATTAATCGTTAGACATAGACATAGGTACCTTACCGGGGGCCACCATCTGAAATTCCATCTGAAACCGCATCTGGAACCCCACAAATCCAATCACATACTGCGCGCGCGATACTAATAAATTGAGTTGCATTGCGGAGCCCCAATCTCTTGCGATCTCTGCGCACCAGTGTAGCGTGGGGGCGTCAAAACAGATACAACCACAGATTGCAATGAGCTTCTGGCCTGAGATGGAGACGACTGGACCTTATTGCCTAGCAATCTTCATTTTGACATTTTTCCGATTTCCCAACTGTCCGTCTGTCCGAATGTGTGCAACATACGGCTCATGATGCATCATGATGAGTGCTAACAAGCTTTCGCACGATGTACCTAAATGCGGGACAGTACGAGTCGGGTACCACCATAGCCTTGCGTCACCTTCCATTTTAATCGAAGCAATAAATTCTGTCTCAAAACGCACACAAGAGGGAGCGGCGAGCGTGCGAGAAAAAATTCATTTTCACAAAAAGGCACAGGAGAACACCGTACGGTCCCGGAGAATAAAACCATTAACATGGCGGTAATTTATGAGCTGCAATCAAATAAAATACGTCGAGGTGGACCTTAGCAGTGTCTACCGTCTGTCCGTCCGTTTGTCTGGTGCTTCTCAACCGTTTGTGTTCTCTCGCGGCGATCGGTACGTTTTGGCCAATTTCCATCGCGCGACGCGCTCAGCATCCGCGCGTCGTTGTAGTTATTTCGATTATTGATTGGTTTTTGGCGCATTGTGATTGGGGCCCACAAATAACCTGAGGACTGCATGCACTACACAGACACATAGACACTCTCTATAGCCAGCTCCAGCTCGCAGGCCAAATTCAAATCCAATTCGAATTGGAATGCGTCTTCGGGTTGGAACAGTATGTTGAGAGCGCGCTAACAATATCTTCTCGTATATGGACTGTGAGCAGCAAACAACTACCTGACTGTGCTGCTAGGGCAATAATCATAATCGTGTTGTGGACTTTCAAAAAATTGAATGGAATTTCAACGTGTTGATAGATGAGAGAAGATGGGGGACTCGCGCCGAATAGAGACGAGAAGCCATTCGCGATCTCGTGCAAAGACAACTACAGACAACAAGGTCAGATACAATTTGCTGTTGGATCTTATGTGTGCAAACGCTTCTGAACTGTCCACGGAGCAGAAGCTGGACTAGCATTTGGTTAGGCGATTGAGATAGTTTTTTTTTTTTTTCTATTTCTGTCGATGGTACGTACACTGAGAGGAATATTGTTTGTGAAAGGGACGGGAACTCGGTGGCTGTGAGAAGTTGTAGCATCAATAGTACGTGACTATGAGTCAGTTGTAGTTATGTATATCTACTCTGACGGTAAAGTGCTGAAAAATGGGAAATGCCACTCACAATGGTATAAAGTAAAATTTGTTGTTGTTCGGAGGATGCACCTATAGTGTGTGACAGGCTGTGGGTTCAAATGGAAACCATGCCCATTAATTGTTCGTAGCTAGGAAACATGTACTCGAGCAAAATTTCAGGAATCAAAACCAAAAAGCAAAATCATAGCGATATTCTCATGTATTAGCTCAGACACAAAATACAAATACAAATATTTGGCGCAACAGCTCTTTAAAGTGCCAGGGCCTAGCTTCTCGCAACCACTCGTGTTGTGTGCGTTATATTTTTCACACGAATGGAAGGGACCTACAGTTTAATGCCGACTCCGAACGGCGATTTGAGAAGCTTTTTCGTGACAACAATACTCTCGGATGTTTGTCAGGCGCTCGCGAAAGGTGGGACCGTGAAAAAGCTCAGACACCATCCATGGGGTATTTACTGAAACTTCATAGCACCCAAGTTTCAAACCACTACACCAAGGAATGTACTCTCTGGCCTACCTCGTCTCTGCGTTACTAAGTTGTGTGTCGCATTATTTGATTAGCGCAGCATTCTTGACAATGGTTCATTGTAACCATAGTTAGGGAGATGAGGAGATATGTGGAATAGAGGAACAGACCTAAGGTTGCGGGGATTGGTATTTAGAGAAATTTGAAGCAGGGCGTGGTAATCAATACATATTTGCAGATAACAACTGATGAATAAAAAGTGTGTCGGCGTTTTTCCAAAGATTTATCAATCTAAGACGATCCACGTAGGTCGGCAGGTTGAGGTTATCAGCTCCAGACAGAACCGCAAAAGACGAAGGGAATGAACCTGCTGCACAGCATCGATTCTTATGGCGTGGGCAGCATATTGCGGAGACCAAATTTGGCTGGTATACTCGAGATGGGGTCTAATGAAGGCGAGGTAGATGGATTTTGTTACATATGGATCAGGGAACTTTTTGGACCACCGTTTCACAAAGCCAAGTGCAGAGTTGGTTCTACTTATCGTAGTATCGCAGATTACGTTCAAATCGCGCTCTAATTTAACGGAGGTTACAGGTTCTTCACAAATGAAGTAGACCCTAGGTGCTGAAGGTAATAGAATGACATTTGCTGGCATTAAGCTCTAAGAAATTTTTATCACACCAGATGGAGAAACTATTTAGATCATCCTGCAGAAGGCGAAGATCAGCGACAGATGATCGAGTATATGTACCTCTAAAGATTATCATATCATCAGCGTAGACCAGAAGATCAGAGCTCCGGATAATGAGATCAATGGCCTTGAGGGACGCCCGATGATGCTATCATAGGGACCGATGCCTGGCCCAAAACGGACTATGTATTCATGTTCCTTTAATCATGATTTTATCCATGAGATGAACCGCGGTTGGTGAACAATTTTCTCAAAAGCCGTGGCTACAACATCAACTTCATTGCCATATTCTAAAGCGATCAGTGTACTGGACATGAATTGGGTTTAGTTAGTGGTTGTTGACCCTAATACGAGTACACATGTGCTCTTTTGTGGAGAAGATTGGCTTGCAATGGAAGGACATTGCATTATACACGATGCTCTCTATGAGATTACGTAAGCTTAGGTATGCATGAAAACTTAGGAATTGGCCGATAGTTAAAAAATATTCGCTCTTGCATGATTTTTCTTGGATGGTGGCAATGAAATCGTCCTTCCATTATTGAGGGAAAACGCCTTGGGAAATTGAGGGGCTGTGTCAGGTGATTCGTACATTTTTTTTTTTACCATGGCCTCGTCAGGACCAAGGGAGAAGCTTCATCTTATTAACAACCATTGATGGAAGTATGTCCACATAGGCTAGTAAGGTTTAAGCAGAGTTGTTCAAATAGCAGAAATAATCAAGGACAGGTTGAAGTAGGTGGTCACCGACCGATTGTCCGAAGAAGTGAGTGAATTGAATAGGTTGGCAATTTTTACAAGGTCTGCCGAGGAAGAGTCCGAGAAGGTGAGAGTGGATGGACGTTTAAAAATTAAAAAAAATCTCTTGGGGACAGCTATTAGATGTGATTGCAATTGATCTATGTATGTATACAATTTGTGATCTTAATGACCGTAATTTGATACATATATGGGCCATGAAATGTGCCGTCTTCAACAAAACACCAAATGGAGCCATTATCATAGTGAGGGGGGATTTGAATGCCAAGGTAGGCAACGACAACGAAGGGCTCGAACCTGTAATCGGGAAGCATGGACTAGGCAACCGCAATGACAACGGCGAAATGTTTGTGGATTTCTACAATGCCAACCGCCTTGTGATAGGTGGCACCATGTTTGAGCACAAGACCAGCCACAAAGTTAGCTGAGTTTCCAACAACAGGGAAGCAACCTACAACCAAATTGACCATTTTGACGTCAGCCGCCACTTTAGAAGTAGTCTCCTGGACGTCCGAAACAGGCGAGGGTCAGATGTGATAGCTTATGATAGGCACTCTCCAACTACGCACTGGTGCGTAGTGATACCTCAGTGCGCCAACAATTAAGGGAGCACCTTTCGCAAGGTGTGGAAGCAATCTGCAGCTCACTGCCCGCAACCATCCAAGACCACTAATGTGCTGTGAAAAATGTTTTTACATCTAGCTCTTACATCGTAGCTCTCCCAGGATACCTGGAGACAGATTGACGAACGAAAACAGCTGAAAGCTCGCTTTGCAGCTACTCCAGCAGCAGGGAGAATCGAGCTAGAGTCCCTATATCGCATGAAGATGAGAGAAGTTCAGCGTAGCGTGCGACGTAACAGGCGCAACTATATCAACGCGCTGGCTACAGAAGCAGAAGAAGCTGTACGAAGGTGCGACAGCAGGACCGTATCACCAAAGAGCTGACAGGTGGTCGCAGCTCCAGCCAACACCCAGTGAAAAGCCTAGACGGCTCCTTTCTCATTTCGGATGAGGACCAACTCAATAGATGGAAAGAACATTTTGATGCGGTTTTGAACCGCGTATTCATTAGCGATATGCTCCCAAATCAGACTGAGGTGCCCGAGGTGAGAAGTTCCCGAATACACACCACGACTCCCAGTAATGAGGAGATCACTACCGCGTTCAAGGCACTCAAAACCAACAAGGCGGTAGGACTTGACGATATTCCAGCAGAGCTCTTACGAACAGCGTTAACAACATCGGCTGAGCTTCGGCTTCCACTTATGGAGAGAGCTTCGGAAGCTGAAGGCTTTCCTGACGAGTGGAAAAAGGGAATGATCATCAAGTTTCTTAAGAAAGGAAATTAAATGGAGTGTGGAAACTGGAGGGGTATCTGCGTGCTGCCTGCTGTAGCTAAGATAAAAGCTAAAATAATTGGAACCTGGACTCTTTTTTCCGTTGATGATACACAGAGATCCGATCCTGTTTGAGCCAGCTCATCCGATTTTTCAATCTCGCTAGCGCCATTGTGGCCTGGTACCCAAATAATTTCGACGTTATTCTGTCTGCTTGGAGCCAGAAGTTCTGATGCAATGCATATTTGAGCCGATGTGTTAGTTCCAAGGCTGATAATTTTAGTTTTTGCCATATTCATTTTCAGCCCGACAACACCTGCCTCCCTCTCCACATCCGCTGTCATTTGGTGGAGGTCCATAATTGTCTCCTGCGTAAGGCACTCTTGCCCTTTGGGCTGCATCGTATATAGCTAGAATATTAGCTTGAAAAACAGTGCGTAAATTCGGGAGTTGCATGGGAAAAATACCTGTTCCGGCATCATTGTCCACCTTTAATCCATCCGTATAAGTTGCTATTTCAGAATCACATATGACAGTATTAGATGCCCATTCATTCCTATTGAGTATCTTTACAGATTGAAATCTATATAGGGGATTACGTAGTCAGTTGCCTCATCGACATCAGTATTGAACTATAGCCATATGGTCTAGCTTTCTAACAGTTAGTAGCCTTAAGGCGTAGTAGCTACAGTGGCTTTATAGGAAGTATATATAGAATTGTCTCTAATCCCGCAGTTTGGCTTTACCTATTATAGCTAGACTTGCTACTCTTGTACCTTTGAAACCTTTGCTTTCGAGTTGCAAAATGAATAATCTAGTAGAATACTTAAGTCTGCTTTATGAACCCCATTTGCTAGACAAAGATTAATGAGTCTGATGTAGTTTTGCTTAACCGACTCTGCTGGTACTTAGCTTGTCTTACTTTATTTCCATTAATTTAGCTTTAGACTACTAATGGTTCAGATGTAAAAAATATCAGTGCCTATAGGAGCATCTAATCCTCATTTGGCAGGATCGTCAACAGCTCTATACCCGAAGAAATTTTAATATCTTGAATCCGTATGGTAATGAATTGCAGACCACAATATGCGACGGAACGAAACTATTTAAGAAGACAAAGGAACAATTCCAAAAACAAATTCGGACCCTATCCAATCGCTTTAAAATGTAATAGAGGGAGGTCTACAATTCAAAGAAAGTAACGAGTACAAAAACTGCAAATTGCAATCTTAAGTCGTGCCCTTACCAAAGGTTGACACTCGCCAGTCCAGCACTGATTTACTGAAGCCTTCTCGCCATTCCAATTGAACTGGAAAATAAATTGCATAAAATACGAAAAGCAGAACACGACTTCACCTCGTTTCAAGCTCATACCCTCTCTCAGTGTAACCTTCATAAATTCTGAAGCAATTTACTCGTCCCAATGGCCATTCGCATATTTGTCTCTCTGTCTGTGGTGAATCCCTGATTCGATTGGTTTTTCTTCGGCTTGTGTGCACCTTTTGTGTGGTAATACACTGACTCTGACACTAGACCCCGTACCACATAAATAATCCACGTTTACCTGTCAAAAAACCACATATCGTATGAAAATTGACGATCTTACCCAAGTCGTGGAGAATGTGAAACGATTCCAGGTCCCACACAAACACACACTCAGACTCAGGCCAAGATGCGCGCAATGGAACAATGTCAATAGGTACGAATTTTTATTACTACCGTTCGTAACGTACTACACGCCCCCTCTGAAGCCCTCCATTTAATTAAAATGTGGCTCCAATTTGCCAACAGAGAGGTGAGGTCTTCTCCTGCCTCTCGCATGTGTCACTGGGCATCTTTGACAACGATTATTGCCCCTTTTCGCATAATTTAGTGTCAACAATTGTTTGGGGGAGAGCGCGTGAAATGAACCGGACAAGGAATCGAATTCGACATAAGAGGAGTCCTGGACGTGTGTAATGGTGGACAGGAACGACGACGACGGTCCAAAAGAGAGACACAGTCAAGAATTTATCATCGTCCGACTTAAGCTGCAAAATAATGAGTTGTTGCACCTCGGTGCCGTTGTATTTTAAAATTTTATTTTATTTTTTATGTGGCAAGTGTTGTTGAGGGTGACAAATGGACATGGCTCGGTTGGCTTTCTATTCTCCCGCTCAGCCATGTGAAGTTGACATTTTTATTACTCTGACCGATGTGAACTGATTTGCAGTTTTCGTATTTTATTCGTTTGTGCGGGGCAATGATTCATCAGTCAGTCGATTGTTATTGATCGTTGGCAGGGCAGCCCACACTAAAGGTATGCTAGTTTTGTAATTTTATTTAAATCTGTTTTTGGCGGGAATGAGAATGTGTTACAGACACTTGTAAGGTGTCAAGTTGAGGGATGGCTATTATTTGGACTATAAGTTAGAATGGAGTCGTTGACCATATAAATTCATTTTGAATTCTGATTCCGTGAAAAAAGTAAGTCAAGTCGCTGTGGGACACAGTCGAGTTATGGACGCGAAAGTGTTTCACTGCATTGGATGGCAATGACACTGGCAAAGAGGCAGCAGAAAGCGTTCGAAAATGGAATTTCATGCCACCAAAGAAAAGGCCCTTAATCGTTACTTGTCATCATAATCAGAGTAGCTCTACAAGCGATGATTGTAGGTCTTCTCTCTCAACAGCTTTGCTGTAACAGAATTAACTCAGCCACTTCGATTTTTCCTTATAAACTTCTCTGTGCAAACGCGAACCTATAACACTGGGCCAGCCCCCAGAGATACCTCCAAACGTCTCTTGATTCTGTATTTAAATTGTTGCAGATTATAGCTTTCTGGAAATATTTCGGCTGGGAGTGAGTTCCGAAGATTGCTTGTCATGTAACAAAATGCATTTTGGTAGAATGATGTCCTTGCGGTTGGCAGGTGAAGATGATAGTTGTGTGCTGTTGTTACCTGCCTCGCAGAACCCAAAAAGCCAAGTTTCTAGGGGTCATTCTGTTGAGATCATCCGAACACCTACTATGGAAGCATCTCCCACCTGTTTTCGATGACTTACGTCCTGTATCTCCTTGTGGGTCCCAGGGCCTCTACTACACCTACACGCCATCGTGAACGGTTTCTGGCAATGTGTCTGAGTTCTCCCCAACTTTTCCCCAACTGCCGTGCCTCCTTCTCGACTGTTCTGCGCCCTGGCACTTAAAGAGCTGTTGCGCCAAATATTTATTTATTTATTTTTATTGCATAGCAGGGTTCGCTATGGAACTCTCACCCTTACGGAACGTGTGACCAATCCACTGCCACTTCCGTCGTTGGATGGTTGTGCCTATTGGTTCCTGACCCGTTCTCTCGTAAAGGTGTTCGTTAGAGATACAATTGGGCCAGAAAATCCTTTAGATATTGTGCAGGCACCTATTAACAAACGTTTGCTGCTTTCTGGTGATAGTAGTGCTCACTCTCCACGTGCTGCACCCATATAACAGCACGTACTTAACGTTGGAGCGGAACAGTCTTATCTTGGTGTTCAAACTGATTGCATTGCTTCGCCATATTTTGGACAACATACCGAACGCGGATTTTGCTGTGGCGATCCTGTTGGCTATATCCAGTTCGGTTCCACCATCGGTCGAGACAATACTCCCAAGATACTGGAAATCCTCTACTCTCTCTACCGGTTGTCCAGCAATGCATATTTGAGCCGATAAGTTTGTTCCAAGGCTGATAATTTTAGTTTCTGTCGTATTCATTTTCAGCCCGACGACGGCTGCCTCCCTCTCCACAACTGCTGTCATTTGGTGGAGGTCCATAACTCTGTCGGGGAGTAAGCGTACATCGTTAGCGTAGTCAAGATGTTTCAGTTGAGATGTAAGAGTCCATCGAATTCCTCCGTTTCTCCTCGACAAAGCTGCGTGAAGCACATCGCTAATCACCAATAAGAATAATATTGATGAAAAGATATAAGCCTTGTCTTACCCCACTTTGGATCTCAAATTCCTCAGACAAGCTCCCCCTGTGCAGAACGTGACATTTGGAGCCTTCATATGTAGCTTTGATAATAGCAATTAGTTTATCGGGAATACCTCTCCTGCGGAAGGCACGCCAAATAAACTCCCTGTTGACACTGTCGAACGCCTTCTTAAAATCGATGAACAGCAGGTGGAGTGGCGATCGATATTCAACGCACTGTTCGATAATAATCCGTGAGGTGTTGATGTGGTCGTCACAGGAGGATCCAGAGCGGAAACCTTATTGTTCGGCATCGAGTGTGTGTTCGAGATGTTGTTTGATTCGCTCCAGGATGATTTTAGCTATTATCTTAGCTACAGCAGGCAGCACCCAGATACCCCTCCAGTTTCTGCACTCCATTAAATTTCCTTTCTTAGGAAGCTTGACGATCATTCCATTTTTCGACTCGTTCGGAAAGCTCGCAGGTTCCCAAGCTCTCTCTATAAGTGGAAGCAGAAGCTCAGCCGATGTTGTTGGCGCTGCTCGTAAGAGTTCTGCTGGAATACCGTCAAGTCCTACCGCCTTGTTGGTTTTGAGTGCCTTGATGGCGGTAGTGATCTCATCATTACTGGGAGTCGTGGTGTGTATTCGGGCATTTCTCACCTCGGGCACCTTAGTCTGATTTGGGAGCATATCGCTAGCGAATACGTGGTTCAAAACCGTAGCAAAATGCTCTTTCCATCTCTTGAGCTGGTCCTCATCCGAAATGAGCAAGGAGCCGTCTAGGCTTTTCACTGGATGTTGGCTGGAGCTGTGACCACCTGTCAGCTCTTTGGTGATTCTGTAGACGGTCCTGCTGTCGCACCTCCGTGCAGCTTCTTCTGCTTCTGTAGTCAGCGCGTTGGTGTAGTTGCGCTTGTCACGTCGCACGCTAAGCTGAACTTCTCTCATCTCCATGCGATATAGGGACTCTAGCTTGCTCCTCCCTGCTGCTGGAGTAGCTGCAACGCGAGCTTTCAGCTGTTATCGTTCGTCAATCCGTCTCCAGGTATCCTGGGAAAGCCATGACCGACCGACAATTCTTTCAGCACCAGATGTAGAAACATTTTTCACAGCACACCAATGGTCTTGAATGGTTGCGGGTATTGAGCTGCTGATTGCTTCCACAGCTTGCGAAAGGTGTTCCCTTAATTGTTGGCGCACTGAGGGATCATTAGGTCTATCGATGTTGAACCTGGGCATTCTTGTGTTGTCGTAGGACCTTCGAACTGCAGCAGTGCGTAGTTGGAGAGTAGCTATTGACAGTTGACGGTTGAGTGTTAGTGCTGAATATTCTTTTAAGCGAACTGCTTGCCTCTGGATGTATAATGTATATTCCTTTCCAAGCGAATGACAAGAAGAATGAAGACTGGCACATTTTCGAACTGACACTACCACACATATAGAGTAGTAGAGTTCCGATCTTGAATCGCACTGCATACTCCGGAATGTTGAGCTTAATACGAGTGCAATTCAAGAGGAATCTTTATGGCGTCTGTTTTCCAAGCGGAAACTGCGATACAGATGGCCATGAACTATGTTATGAAGAACAGATAGAAGGGTCGAATTACTTGCGAATGTAGTCACAGTCAGGCTGCGCTTGATGCCTTGCTTAACCCTTGAAAGGCTTTCAAAATAACTCGTGAATGTAAACTCTTTGAACTCGGTCGCAAGACTGAATTCTCTCTTCATTATCCGGGTCCCAGGTCACACTGGGATCTTGGGGAATGAGATCTTCGATGAGAATGCTAGGCAATGCCGTGGTGCAACTCCCCAGGATGTAGGTTGACTAAGCGAGTGCTCCCGGACGTCTGTTAGAAATTAACTGCATTCTTGCTGTCTCTCAGCAGAAAAGACTGCGTACAACTTATTGGCGTACTTGACAAGTCACTTCGCTTTTCGCGAGCATCCAAGACATAACTGACACTACAGTCTGCGATACTTGTGGAGAGGCCGACGACAGTGCGCAACATTTTCTTTGCGAGTGTCCTGCCTTTGCACGTATCAGGTGGCAGGTTTTCGGTGCTGATGTGGTAAGTGCTGGTGCTTATCACTGAAGTGCTTGCTTGGCTTTCTTAGAAAGGCAAGGAAATTCAAATAAAATAGGTAAAGCAGGGTTTTGCTCTTTGGTAGTACAATGTGCCAGTTGCGTTTGAGTGCTCCAGTCGAGCGTTCCTTATCCCGACAACAAAAGGATATATATTCACGTTTAAGAGGATGCTCACTGTTCAAAGTCTACTTAGTGTAGAGTTTTTCAAAACAGTAGAACTGACGTTTTGCATTTTACTCGGAAGTCTTCTGCCACGAAAGCAATAGTTGCTAACATGCCTATGGACCGGATTAAGCGGCAATTTCTACGAGATGATGCTGAAAGATCTATTGTTTCTATCAAACAAATACCCCCGGCTAACAAAGTAATCTGGAATGAAATTAAAAAAAAACGTCCAGTTTCCTTACTTGCCACCGATAGTGAACCCTCCTCAAGTAGCTACCATAAATTGTCCAACTTGTCAGCCCGTGCACATGTTCACCATTAGAGTCCAAAACGGTAGATGCTGTAACACATCTGCATTGGAACCTGAACTATTACGTAAGGAGTGCCCCACTTTAGATGAATTCAAACACCGGCATCATCCGAAATTACCATAAAAAACCCACCGCCCATATATTCTCCGTGCGCACCTTTTCGGGTAAAGGAAACCGAAAAAATAAAAAAAATTAAAAATTCTAATCAACTCGAGGACACCTCATTGTAACATTCCAAACTGCTGAACCCATGAATCTTCGTCTTGCTCTTCCATTGGTAGACCAATTAAAAAATTACAAATCCATCCGCTGATTCCTAGACTGACTACTGCCCTCTTAGATGACCACTTCTACTGTTTGCTGCTGCTGCTCTTCATTAATTAGTGAAATATTTTCTTAATTAGTGCGCGCGCCCATTGAAATGGAATCTCTTATGTCCAGCCATGGGGATAGAGACCAGCGGCAGCTAGAAGGAATGTAAATCAACAATATTTTCTTAAAAAAACCCGACAGAGAGGGCAAAACCGGTCACCAATAACAAAAAACAAAAACCAACACCATCTCAGTCTAACAACAATTTGACAAAAAAAAGTGAATTTATTGTCGAAGAAGTTTGATAAAGGAACCACCCATCCATTGAATAATTTGGATCAAAACTTTATCCATACCCTGTCTGTTCCATAGGGTGTGCTTGTTTCGACAAATAGTTTGTAACACAAAGGAACAGAAGAGGTAGGTCCATTCGTTTAAGACTCAAATGTTGACCCTTAGTATCCAAAGCTGTATCTAGAAGTGCACAAATTTTGAAATTCGCTTCACGCCCACATGTATACAATAGTAAGAATGTCACGCCTACTCTTTGGACGTTCTTCTTACAAGTAGATTCCCATAAACTGTCGAAAATGAAAGCTTCTTGTACTTTAATCGAAAAATTCGGAATGCCACGCCCACTTTATATTAAATAGGGTGCAGGATAGGTTAGGCATGTGGATTAGCGCTGGGGGTAGAAATCCTTAACATCGTACACAGGTCAGTATAGACCCATTGTGGGAAAGAAATAAGGAATCCCCTCCTCGTGAAATGTACATCTTAGTAGAAAGATCTATCTGTGCCCGAGATACTAACCATCCAGAGGATTTAATAAAGCCTACGATGTCGATCACCGGTCTGTTGGACAACTCTTCTAAACCTTGGAAGAAGTATTGTCCGAGAAAGTTGTATCTTAGATGGTAGAGGCTTGGATAGTGACAAAGAAAGTGTGTTGTGTCCTCCTGAACCTCCTGATCTACGCAGCCCTACAGAGGTCTTCTTCCGTTGCATAGAACTTCTTCATATAGTACCGCATAGCATAGTGTTATGCCCCGTAATGACTTCTATAAGAGTGGAGAGGGATTTTATATCGCTCCCCTTGAGTCTGTCGGTCCTTAGTTTGTCAGACATAGGGCATAGCTTCCTGTAGGCAGACCATACAGGAGGATCAGTAGAAATGTAGTGATGTAGAAGTGTTAAGATCTTAACCTCGCCGTTTTAGGAAGAAGAAGATGGCCATAGCTTTCTATAGATGATGCAAGTATCCAGAGAGCTCGACCTATTGTTTGCCTCCGTTAGAACTATATTCCCTGCTTCGAGCTGAAGTGTGCAAGGCGAGATATTCACAGAGGGGTCAGCTCGTTCTAATACAGATGTCGACCCTCCTCTAGCTAATTCGTCAGCCTTCTCATTGCGTAATATGCCTTCATGTCCAGTGACCCAGCAGAGATTTACCCAGTGCTGTGCTCCAAGAACCTTGAGCTCTTCTCGACAGTAGTTCACAAGCTTGGATTTTATTTTTGTAGCAGATATATGTACCAGGCTGTCGATGAAAAGTGTGATATCCTCATGTGGTATTGCTCTCATTGCAGTGTCACGGGCAGCTATTGTCACTGCTAGGACATGGATATACCCAGCGGTTCAGAGAAGATGCCTGCATCTACACCTATTTCCATTTACGATCAATCGGTATAGACAGCTGTTCTAAGGTGCTCTACCACTCTTTCATTCTTCACTGGTTGTGTTTGTGCTTAAAAATTATCTCGTAGGGTCTAGGCATGGCATAAGATAGATAATCAGTATTAGATGCATTTTCTAGATACCTCTGAAGGATCTTGGTATTTCCTCTTTTTTTTTTTGTTGCGCCAATGGATGTGTAATCTTCTTAAAAACCAGTAGCCCGGGCAACTGGCACGCACGATTCCCAAACCTCGTATCGCCCAATATGCCTGCTTGATATGCTAGGAAAGATCCTAGAGCGTATCATTTATGACAGACTGCTTGCGGTGGCGGAGGAAAACGGAGCCCTGTCAGACTACCGGTACGGCTTCAGAAAATCACGTTCTACCGTCGATGCCATAAAGGCGGTAGTAGACACAGCAACTGAAGCAATATAGTAGGAGAGATGGAGGTGCGAGACGAAGAGATAGATACTGCGCAGTAGTAACGCTCGACGTCAAAAATGCGTTCAACTCGGCGAGCTGTTCGTTCATTAGGAGATCCTTGGCCAGGATAGATACACCATACTACCTGCTGAGGATAGTTACGGACTGCTGCAGCAACAGGAAGCTAAGATACCATACTGAAGATGGCGTTAAACACTACAGCGTTTCCGCGGGAGTCCTGCAAGGGTCGGTCCTTGGACCTCTCCTATGGAACATTATGTACGACGGAGTTCTGCGAGTAACACTACCCGAGGAAGTCAAAGTGATTGGCTTCGCTGACGATATCGCAGTGGTTACAGTAGCCAAGCACGTAAACGAGATGGAGTCTGCCACGGATGAGCCAGTTATAAGAATAAAGGAATGGCGTATGCTAGTCTGGAACTAGCTGCCCACATAGCTGAAGCTGTTCTAATAACCAGCAGGATCCTGCTGTCCAGAGTGATCAGCTCGGTACTTCTATACGCTGCCCCGATATGGGCGGGTGCACTGGCGACAAATGAGTGCAGGAAGAAGCTATCATCGGCTCACAGGCTTTGCGGAATTAGAGTGATTAGCGGCTTCCGAACTATCTCCGCCGTTACAGCCTATGTTTTAGCTCGAATATTCCCAATCGACATCCTCGCGGATGAGATGCAGAGGGTGTACCTTAGATGCCCCTCGAACCGGCAAGAGGCAAAATGGATTAAGGAGGACGAAAGGGCAGAATCGGAAACGCTGTGGCAAACCAGGTGGGGCAGCTCTACAAAAGGCAGGTGGACCCACAAGTTCATTCCCACTATAAAATTATGGATAGAGAGAGCGAGGGGAAACTACCACCTCACATAGTTCCTGTCCGGAGGCTATCGGAAATACCTCCATAGATTTGGACACGATAGTTCGCCCCTGTGTCCAGAATGTCCAAATGAAGAGCAGGACGCGGTGTATGAAAAATATAACGCACACAACATGAGTGGTTGCGAGAAGGTAGGCCCTGGCACTTTAAAGAGCTGGTGCGCCAAATATTTGTATTTTTTTTTTATTTTTGCTTTGCAGAAGATAGAGCAAACCTACCAAGCCCACTCTCCATGAGGGACTACCGTAAGGTATTACTTCGCGGGTCTGGTTAGCAACTCATGCTCTTTTTTCCCCGTTTGTTGGCTCGTCTATGGGTTCAGCGTTTGCCGTTCTATTTTCTATGAGAGATGTCTGTGCTTGCTTTTCACTGTTGCTCTGCCTGACTCTCCCAACCGCTGATGATTATTGCTGCAACATGTTTCACCGCATCCCATATTGCGCTCAATGTTATCATAAAGCCTGTAATATTCTCTGTGGTTAATGTTTCTTCAATTCTTTCCTCTAGTTCGCTCCGGTCTATACAGAAACGTGGACACTGAAAAAATATGTGTTGCGCATGCTCTCTAGTCTCTCCGCAATTCAAACAGGTAGGGGTTCAGATACGGTCGAAAGCAGCCATGTCCGGTCAGAAGCTGGCTGAGGTAGAAATCTACTTCTTCATCTTCCCTTCGAAGACGGGTTCCATCTCTCGTCGCATGCTCTCATGCTCCGCTGCCTTCTTTCCAGCTTTATATCTTTCACTGAAGCTTGTGGTTGCTGAATTTTGGCATCCTATGTCCTTTGTAGTTCACTAGTCAATATATCTGCTGGTAACTTTCCCGCAATGACACTTATATAGGTAGCATCATGTGACACCGTCCGAAATGCAGAGCACACCCTCAACCGGACCGCAGTATGACCCATTGCAATTGAAATAGGCTATGATACGATTCTCTCCAGATAGATGGACGTCCAATGGATGGCTCAGGGTTCTCGCAAGCACCCTGTAACTATTCCTAATTTCAAAACAGAAAAACTATAACGCCATATACAATTGACACTGAGTTGTGTAACAAGTTCTAACATATTCATGATTTGTTTTGGTTGTAACTCTTCTCAAGCCCATCTTCGACGTTGGGTTGATTGAATTTTTTGTCCAATTTCCGACAAATTCTTTCTCGTTTGTAACAAATTAATTTCGCCATTAAAATCATTCGTTGACTTTACGGCCTTTTTACGAGCTCAAGCGACAGACCCACAGGTGAAACACGTAACAATCGGCTCGGTGGCGCGGCGGCGATCTGTCCGATGTGGACCGTGATTGGTCGCAGTAAATTATAAATTTGAAATTATAAATTCATATTGTTTTTACGACGATGTCGTCTTGGGGACAGGGACAAATAGTTTTATTATTCGTGGATTGGACGGTGGGAATCGCCTGATAAAGGGGAGTTACAGATTGAGGCGTTACTTTCGTTCTTAATTGATTTTGATTTACGATCCGATGTAAAATGAAGAAGTACACGCGACGCTCTTTTGTTGTGTTGGAACGAGAAACGTGGATTTTATTGTCAATTGGTATTTAAAAATGTGATGACCTCATTCAGAAATGAGATGGATTGGCTATGCTCAATGAAATCAGTAGGTGCTCGGGGCTATAAAAGAACAAAACAGGTGGTCGGTCATTATCTGAAGTAGCTTAGAATTTCTGCCCGTTTTCTTGTAATAAAAGATGGCTGTTAAGCCCACGAGGAGCAATGAAATAACACCTCGTCAGAGGGGAGTCTGGTTATGGTGCAATTTGGATAGTGATGCATTCAGAAGCTTGAAGGCTCAAGTTACATTGGGTGTATCTCTTTATCGAAATAACTCAATCAGAACCCAGTTTGGCTAAGTGCTTTTGATGAATCGACGGCAATCCTTAAGTTTAGAATCTTAGCCTAAAGAGGACAATTGTGACAGAAAAGAGATTTGTTACGTCCGAATCTGCTTAGATACACACGAAAGCATCAGAAGACCTTTCATCTTTGTTGCAAATCAATCATGATTTGTGCCATCTTCCTGTTTCTACGTTGTCTATCTACTCGTACGTGGAACTTCCTCTATACTACCACAGCCTCTGCTTTTCATTCGATATGCTTTCAATGATATGAACATAATCACGGTAACACATATTACATCCTCCGACATCGTAAAAAGTGCATTTCACAGGTTTAGTACGCTAAGTTTGTCCTTCGGGCATGTGTCCTTGACCTGGACTAGCGCTGTATAAAGCATTATTGATTGGACAACCTTTGTCTTCTAGTTTGTCTTGGGGGTCCAACATTTCATATCAACCTCGATAAGGTGACAGGTACTGTGCGACAGCAGAACCGTGTACAGAATCATCAAATAGCTGACAAGTGACCATAGCTTGCGCCAATACCCAATGAAGAATTTGGACGGGTCTTTGCTGATTTCTAAAGAGGACCAACAAATGAGATGGAGGGAACACTTCTCCACTATTTTAAACAGCATCGTGGACGAAGGTTTGGTCCCAGAATTAAATCGAGTTGTCCGACGCCCAAAATTTGCATCTCTCCCCCCAGTACGAATGAAATCGTAGCCATAATTGAAGTGCTCGAACCAAACAAGCGGCATGACTTGTCGGCTTTCCCGCGGAGCACTGTAAGGATTCGCCCGCAGTAACTACGGACCTACTGCTGCCATTAGTGGAGAAGGTTTGGAACAGCAAAATCTTCCTCGTATGATGTGGCGTAGATCAGTCGAAAAGAAATCTCGACAACGAGAAAATAGCTGGTTGGAGCTGAAACACATCGTCAGGAACCAAACACAATGGCGTGCAGGCGTGGTTGACGCCATAAGACCCATAAGGAGACACAGTATTTAAGTAATTAGTAAGTTCTTGCGGCAATACGCCATCCTCTGGCCATATCCTCTCCAAGTCCTATACGTAATCCTTTGGCCAAAGTAAGCCCAGAGTCGGTGCAGATGTGTTTTTTCGATCTTTGAACATTTCAAATTTATTTGGACTTCCGGATACTGCCGTTGTTTTCCAGGCGAAATAACTCGCTATCCAAAAAGCCTGTCGTCAGATCAAACTACATACCTTACATTCATTGATATTATTGATAGCCAAGCTGCTATCAAATCGATTGCGCTTGTCACTATAGCATCCAAATTAGTACAAAAATGTTGAAATGAGCTAGCATCGCTAGATGGTCAACTCAAGGTAACCCTGCTTTGGGCTCTAGGGCACAATAACGTTTATCGAAACGTACAGGCTGACGAATTGGCTAGGAAAGGTACAGTCTTGTAACTCCAGGCTGACAAACAGTGTCATATCTAGAAAGCTGTGGCCAAACTACAACAAGGCAAGAACAAACGACTTCCGCAACAGAACTCGTAGTATCATTGCCAGAATAATAGTGATCATCATGGGACACTGGCCGATGAGAGACTAAGCAGCCAGACTATGATAAGATGTTTGGGGTCCAAGTGTACTGCGACCTTTCTAGATCTATTGTGTTGGCCTATTGGTTAACCAGAAGCAAAATAGAGGCTTGAATTCTATGTTCCTCATTTTTCCGCTGGTCGCATCGAGGCCCTCGTAGATGGAGTAAGTGTTTCATTGCGGCTCCTGGGCATTTACAAAAAAAATTGTTCTGCATGTCTGTATCTGATAGTTTAATTTTATTCAGATCGTATCTGAGTCCGTTAGAGTTCGCAAATCTTCTTTGGTGAGGAGTTCAAGTAGCTTGTTTGCTTTATTTTTGTTTAGGTTTATGAGTTTTTTCGCTCCTTTGGTTGGCCCAGTGATCGGCGAGTATTTCAGCTTCCCATTGTGTAATTGTATAGTGGATACCATTGGGTGGTACGCCCAGCGCCTCTCAGGGGGTTATTTCAACTAAACCAGTTGGATTTCCCTATGAATCTATATAAGTTTATAATTTCTATGTTAGACAGGTCACTTAGGTCTTCAAAGAAGTATTCACCTTATAGTTTCTTTCTCAGGGTAGCTAGTGCTGGGCATATGCCGAGGAGGTGGAGATTCTTCTCCTCCTCCTCCTCATCTCTGCAGCTTCTACAGAAATCATTTGCTGGGACTACCATTCTAGTGGCGTGTCTACCTAACAAACTGTGTCCTGCGATTATTCCTACTGTGAGGCTTATGTTCCTTCTATTTAATGAAAGGAGTTTTTTGGTTTTCTTTGCGTCTAAGAGAGGCCAGATCTTTCTGGTCGATACACACGAAGCTAGATTACTCCATCTGTTGTTTACATAAGCTTGCGCTTCGTTAAACATACGAAGTTTCATCGTTTGTATTGGAGGTGCCGGTACCTCTCTGTTGACAGCTAGAGGTAGTACGGTGCCTTGTTTAGCTAATTCATCTGCTTTACAATTGCCTGGAATATCTCTGTGTCCCGGGACCCCCCAGCACAGAGTGATATTGCATCTGTCCGCAATCTCGTTAAGAGATTCGCGGCATTGTTTGACCAACTTCGATCTTATTGTTGGCGTTTCCAGAGCTTTAATCGCTGACTGTCTATGTAAAGGACGATAGACATAGCATAGAGTCTGCGCGATGCTTCACGAACAGCCGATATTTCCGCTTGAAAAATACTGCAGTGGTCCGAAAGTCGGAGAGCTATGTTTATCAAAAGTACCTTAGAAAGTATACCCAATCCTGTGCCCTTCGATGTTTTGGAACCATCTGTATAGATTTCGATTGCGGCGTCACTTAGAATGATACCGTCATTCGATGCGGATCTGTCAGTGATGGGGGTGTTATATTCCCGTCACTAACTACGACCAGACAACGAGCTTTAGGCAATCTCTTCTTCAACTCGCTAATAGCGTTCTTAAATTCCACAGGTAAAATTTAGAGACAATACACCTCAACAGCCAGGTTGTGATATCAAAGCGGTTTCTAGTGTTCATTGGGTTGTTTTTAACAGAACCGCCACTCCTACCTACCCTACCCGAAGCAAACGCTTCTTCTTCTTCTTCTTCTCTAACCTCGTCCTTACTCGTCATTTTCATATATTTCTCAGCGTGGCAGGCTTAGGTATAAAAAGAAAGGTTACCAAACTGATTTGGTTTGCATTCATAAAAATTTTGACGATCCACCAACAAAACTCCTTTCGAAGCCGTCGACTTCTAACCCTGTCCACCTCTGCATTGAACCAATTTCACTAACGTTCACAACTCCACCAACTTTGGAGGACCGACCGACGACCACCATACCCATCATTTAAGATCAACTTAATAAAACCCTGATTTACGGACCCCCACACAATTTGTTAACAAAAAAAACTAATTTTAACATAATGTGCGCATATAATTTTTTTACGGTACAACCAAGTGGATACGCTTTTATGACCTCAACGTGCATGCGTAATTCTCAACCCCGCAGGGAGCGCAACCCATTCAATTCATCTTCGGATGCTTTTTTGCGTTTTTTTCGGTGAACATCATCTGCATTCTCTCATTTTGAATTTATTTACCCATAAATTGTGATTAATAAAATTTATTCCGTCGGCCTTTTGTGCGGTGCAGTTCCAGCCTCATTCGCAGTTCCAGTCTCAGTCGTAGTTCCGAGCTATAACACAGAAGCACCATCACCATCACAATCACCAGCAGCGACATTTCGCGCGCTGCCGCATTAATGACTTTCTTCATTAAACGCGATGGAAGAAAATATGAACAAGGAGCAGCCTTACGAGTATGTATCCTTAACCGCTGGCAACTGTGCGGACCGATATTTATGGGAATATGATTATCGCTAACTTAATGGCTATGTCACACCTGTGGTAAATGGAGTTCATCCTTCTGGCCGGGCATGTAATATCGATTGGAGTTGGATGGAGAGCAGTCCCTAGGCTATATTGTCCTAGCGAGGCTCCTATGAGAAGTGGTCAATGCAAGCATTCCCAGTAGATTAAGTCTTTTGTTATCTCTGTCTCGCTGCAGAGCTGGCGAGCAAATGAGGGAGTGATGCAACCTCGTTTGAGTTGCAGCTCCTGCCAATGTAAATTAATTAATTAAATTAATTATCCTTGCACTTGTTCGTGTTCGTTGTCGTTCCTCTGACTCGGTCTTCATCTCTGTCGCTTTCGATGTTGGTCATTAGTTTAAGTGCACTCTGGAGCTTATGCAAAGTTGATATTGATGTAATTTTATGCACAGCAATGGACTTGGCTGTGGGTGGACGCGCTGGACCGTTCCCGGCTACTTAAGCGTGCATTTATATTCCAAATGGAATTTTTAATAAAAAGCGTTTGCTCTTGGGTTTCTCGGTGTGTGTGAGTCTCTCGCGGGGGCTTAGAAAATTAGGACAGCGCTGAAATTTTACATTTGATGAAGTTCTCGGGAATTGCAGTTTGAAATTGTTGGTTTCCTTCTATTTTTTTGCATCAGTTTCCCGTGGGAAGGAAATTAAAATGCAAGTCCACGCGAAATTGAATTTCTTTTTTTTTTTTTTTTCGAAGAAGGATGAAGATTTGTGCGATGTGGACAAGGTTTTCTGAAGGATGTGACAAAAACGTTGTGGGATGTGTTTGCGGGAGTTGTCCCGGAAAGGGGTAAGCCAGTTTTTAAATTAAGAATCGCAAAGAACAGTTTATCCAGCGAAAGTTTCCTCAAGTTTTTAGTTAATTTATTCAATTTCTTGTTGGAGTGATCACTATAAGACTGTTTCGTTCCATGTGGGTGTAGAAGTTGGTTAGTAACCGCCACTTTCACGTAGAAGCTGCAAACGTTTGTGAATCAGTCTCTATGAAATATTCCGAAGGCTTTCTGGCCGAACCGTATCATAAATGAACACCTTTACCAAAGTATGGGTCAGGATTCAGGAACCATAGATTTTACCATTCAAGGAATTAGGTGACAGAGGCACGGCCATGCACTTCGACAATGCGACAGTTCCATAGCAAATTACGCAATGCAATCGAATCCTTTAATCCAAGACGGCAAAATAGCGGATCGATTGGGAAATAAATGGCGTAGAACACCGGAGAAAGAGGTCTGAGAGTACTGAAACATATCGCCATAAACCGTATGAGATGGTGCGTATTTGTAGTATAGGTCCTGGAACCCACACTAGGATACGGGGTATAATTCCAATGTGATGATTCTGTCTCTAAAAGATACTTGATTTTGGCATCCAGTTCAACGTAGGCAACATTGGAAAATGATGGGTGTCCTGTTCAAAATGAATGCCCATGTCGTAGTTTTTGAAGCTGACACACTCGCAGCTCTCAGAATCGTAGGTTTTAACCAGCTGGACTTTTTGATGCCAAGGGACAATGAATCGACTTCAAATTTGTCTATATCGAACCATTTTTTCGCTGCAGCATCAATCCAAATCTGCTATCAGGCTCCCATCATGCGCATAGCAAGGAGAAAGCGGTAGAAACGGATATGCACCAGCTGCTTCGCATTATTGGAAAATCTTAAGATTGCAAAGAATACACTCCGGTAGCATTTCTCGATATCGAGGGAGCTTTTATGCGGGCACTAACGAACCTTAGAACTACGGTGCCTATTGGCGCCTCGCTTAGCCATCTCTTGACAAACAAGGATATCAACTCTGGCTTCGCTGGCAGTGCTTCAAGCGGTCGGTCCAGTTTTTGATGGATCAGTCCAATACGTACGGGGTTATTCTGGCAACAGGGTCTCGAATGTTGGCCTCGAGCTCGTCCAAAGTGGTTGGCTCGTTAGCGTAGACTAAGGACTTGAGGTAGGCCCAGAGAAAATAATCGAATGGTGTAAAGTCGCTTGATCGCAGCGGCCAATTGATGAACGCTCGCCGTGAGATGACCCAATCGCCTAATTTCTCCTTCACAACTTTGAGCGTTTCGTCATTTGTATGGCATGGAGCGCCGCCTTGTTGGAACCACAGCTCGGATATATCGATGTTCTCGAACTCTGGCCACAGAAAGTCCGCAAAATAAGTCGGGTTGACTCTTTGGCGATGCCCAGTTCAGAATAACCTCGCATCGGCGCCAAATCGACATTTCTGGGTATTCTTCGATACTGGCCACTACGGCGGCTTTGTTTTCTTCATTTCGCACCAATCTCTACCTGGTTGGCGGCTTAAGGTCTAAAAGAGTGTACGCACGCTCAAACTTTTCCACGGTGCGACGAATTGCCTGCACACTGAAGCCATAATGTCGACCGACCTCACGGCGAAATTCACATTGCGTATTTACAACTGAGCCGAAATTTCAATAATATTTTCCGCACGTTCGGCAAGCGTGAAACGATGCATGATGAAATGGCAAACATTACTGAATATTTTGACAGCTGGATGTCATTAGTAACTTTGACAGCTGCTGAAACATAAGAATTGGAAAATGTATCATTGCTGTCTGGTCACCCTTTAGTTCGAAGGTTAAGTAGAGAAACCTAGCGGTGAATAAACTGCTTCTAATCCTGGAGGATGAAGTTTGTGAGGTAATTTCTTATGCGGAAGGCATTGCTATAGGTGCCTCGGGTAAACACCTCAATGCACTTAGAGATCTTTTGCAAAACACTCTCTCTGAGCTCTCTAAGTAGACTAAAGGATGTAGTCTTGGTATAAAAAAAAAACAAATATTTGGCGCAACAGCTCTTTAAAGTGCCAGGGCCTAGCTTCTCGCAACCACTCATGTTGTGTGCGTTATATTTTTCACACGAATAGAAGGGACCTAAAGTTTAATGCCGAATCCGAACGGCGATTTGAGAAGCTTTTTTGTGACAAAAATACTCTCGGATGTTTGTCAGACGATCGCGAGAGGTGGGACCGTGAAAAAACTTGTTGGTGTTTTCTGGGACTCGAACTTGGAACCTCATGCGTAGTGATCCAACACACTAACCACTTACGCCACGGCGCCCACAACCTCCAAAAAGCAGATCTGTTCCTCTTCACAATGAAATACAACATTCCGCATTTTGACCCTCGAAAGCTATGTGGCCCTAGCCTGACACTCGCAGATAAAGCCAAATATTATATTTGGGTCTCATTCTTGTCAAGAAACTTATCAGCAAACCCAATATCCCAGAAGTAAAGTAAGCTACTGAAGATTTGTACCGCTACAGCCACGAATTACATACTGGCTCTATGTATCCGTCATCAGGCCCATACGAATGTATGGCGTCATCTTCATCTCCTGGATGGCTTTGGAGAAAGCCATTTGCCTAGCTTGTCTTGATCGTGTGCAAAGGTCGGTTTGCCTATGCATCAATGGGGCTCTAAAAACCGCCGCAACAATGATTCTAGACATTCTGTTTCACTTGCCACCTTTGGATATTAATAGCAAACAAGTGGTAGTTTGGCCAGCCACTCTCATGAAGATCATATTTCGGAGGTCTAGTCCAAGTAACAGACACTCCTCTATTCTTAACGATCTTGAATTACTTCTGCAAGACACCGACAACGTACTTCCACAACTTTGAAACGCGTATCCCCTCCGGACTTGACTGGGAAAAGGATCTGGGGTTTGGTTTCATGAGGAATCCATATGCTTCTACGTAGATGGATCTAAGACAGAATTGAGAGTACGAAGAGGTGCATTTTCCAATGATCTAAACATAAGTTGGTATTTCTTTCAGCCTTCCCAAGAACTGCAGCGTTCTATAAGTGAAGATTATGGCGATAAAGGAAGTCTTATCATGGTAACCGTATCTAATCGGCATATCACCATTTTTAAATCCCTGGAATTTGTCACTTTTAACTCAAAAACTGCTCCAAATTGTCGCCAATCTCTTAACGAGGTGGCTAAAATAATTCAATATTCACCTCATTTGGGTGCCGGGACACGCAGACATTCCAAGAAATTGCATGGCTGACGAACTCACCAGCAAGAGTACTATCCTATCGATTTCACCGAACAATGTGAAGCTCTGCATGCCTCTCACTAAAGTGAAATTGCTGCTTAAGCTCAATGCTATCAACGTTACCTACCGCAAATGGGCAGACGACACTACTAGACAGATATGACCTAAGATGGTTTAGAAACGCTCCTACTGCCTTATTAGTTCGAAAAGGTCGCTCATTGTGACTGTATGTAGTGCGCGTCATTACGTGGCACTGCATCATTTGCAGGTATGTCATCAAGCTAGGCCTCCTCGCAAATGGTTTCTATAAAAGCTGCATGGACAAGGAAGAGAAGGAACCCATACTGTCCCTCGTAGAAGATTGCATTACGAGTAAGAACATACTTCTTCGACAATTTAGGGGAAGCTAACGACAACATCAGTAGCCTCCAGCTTCCACCTCCAGCCCACACCTCCAGACCCCTTGAAACAAAGCGCGCACTATGCGATAATAATTAATTGTTGCGGGTTTTGAAGTGAAACTTCTCTACCGTGTCGGTGGAATAAATTTACATAAGTGTAACAAAAATGCGAACGGACGTATATAGACACCTTCTTGGGTGTAATTTAAATGCGAACGGAGTTATATTATAGGCACACTCTCGCATATGAAAATGGGAGACGAAATATGTGATGAAAACGGAAGTGTAGACAGGAAAGCATAGACAAACAATCTGATGGTTAAGTTACCATTGGCAAACTTCACAGCTTCCAAGGCGGTGACAGTATGTTGCATTAACTGTTGACTTGGAAACCACGCCCAATGGCAGTATTTAATCTCAATTGCAGCTAGTAAGCCGCTGGTGTTAGTTAAATAAAAATCAAAGCATTACCTGACATTTTATAGAAATGAAACTCCTTTTGTGATGGTAGACTGAATTGGCTCAAGTGTTACGGAAATGCGAACGGAAATCAGAAAGCTATGTTTCTGGTAAAATGGGTCGAACAATTTTGACCAAATTTCGTATTTCAAGTGGTTTGGGTGCACGCTACAAAATGGCGTACCAGGTTGTTAAATACCTGTTGTTGTTGTTCAAGGGCTCCCGACCCCTGAAGAGTCTCTGCCTGAGACACGGCTGGCTTCCATCCTCTACGGTCCCGGGCACGCTGCTTCCAGTGGCGAGGATCAAGCTTTCTGGCATCCGCGACAGCTTAGTCTTTGTACCGGAGGTTCGGTATTTTTCACCGCCTTCAACCTGAGGACTGAGATTCAAACAATCTCTTGGCTGGAGCATTGTTGTCCATTCGCTCGATGTGGCCGAGCCAATGTAGTCGACGTGTCTTGGCTTTTTGGACTATACCCACATCCCGGTATAGATCATAGAGTTCGCGGTTGTATATTCTCCTCCATTCGCCCTCCTCGCATATGGGACCTAATATCCGACGAAGTATTTTTCGTTCAAAGGTACCCAATGTTTGCTCTGCTTTCTTACTTATCGACTTAGGAGTTTTGAACCTAATTGTTTTGCCAAACCGAGGTAGCAGCGGTTTGCTAGGGTAATTCTTCGTCGGGGAGTTTATGTTTGCTCCGTGATAGGTAAACTCCTGAACTACCTCGAAGCTGTAGTCATCAACAGTGACGTTCCAAAGATTTGAGGAGATAATTTTTTTGTTTATTGACAACATGTACTTAGCCTTGTCCTCATTTACTTTAAGACCTATTCGTTTCGCCTGCTCTTCAACTGTCGTAAATGCCTCTACAACGGCTTGCCGGGATCTTCCGATGATGTCAATATCGTCCGCGTATCCCAGCGGATGGATGGATTTGTGAAAGATAATGCCTTCCGTGTTTACACCTGCCCTACGCACTGTCTGCTCCAGCATAAGTCACATCACAGCGCATCTCCTTGCTGGAATCCGGTGCATATTTAGAAGAGTTCGGAAGAGCCGTATCCAAGTTGCACAGAGCATCACGTGTTATGCGACACATCTGGATAAGTTTTGACGGTATCCCGAATTGGGCCATCGGTTAGTAGATTTCAAGACGATGAATGCTGTCATAAACGGCCTTAAAGTCGATGAAAAGGTGGTGAGTTTCGACTTGATATTCGTGGCTCTCTTCCAGGATTTGTTTTAGTTTGAAAACTTGGTCTATTGTCGATCTGCCAGGCCGGAAGTCACGCTGGTACGTGCCGATAAGTGTGTTGCAGAAAGGTTTTAGAAGTTCACACAACACGTTTTAAAAACCTGTGCTCAGCCAATTTTAGTCAGACTTGGATTGCAATAAATGACGAAAAAAGTTTCATTTTCAACGCATAGGGGTTTCACGCACCATTTTTATTTTTACCAACAAATGTTTGTCTTAACAGATATCGTGCTTCGAAAACACGGCTTTTGTGCCGACTTAAAGTCTGCTAAATGATGCCATCAGTTACAAGGTTTCAAGGTTATATTGACTCCTGACAGTGATGGACAGAATATGTGGTTGATTGAATGACCAAATCTACAAAAAGGATATTCAACCTGACACTGCAAAACGGTGGAGACCGAGAGAAGTGACTATTGACAGGAACATGAATTTCTCTGAATAAAAGCACTTGACCAATCTATTTGAAAACCTTTTAAAATTAACACAACACAGTACAAATTCCTCCCTAACCCCTCATCATTCCAGCAGATAACTCAAATGACGGAAACAATCAATTCCAATTAATTTTCATGGAAATTTTCATTTTCAACTTCGACTCATACGAATTCCTGAACTTCTCAGGGATCTTAAGAGGAATTAAAAAATCAGTTTGTCAAGGACTCATTTCGAAACAACCCTAGGGATTCATGTAACCACAGCTATACCACACACAATGTCCCTTCCAAATTTCCTCTAATTCCTGATATTTGTTACAGAAAAAGAAAATGGAACTCGTTTCCAAAACAGGAACCCCTCTCCTCGAATCATCATCTACACTTGTTGGCGTCACAATTTATTACACGCATCATGGGGTATACTTCGCTTCACAAAGCCAACGTCAACGCTTAGTCAAAGGATGCATATCGTTGTCGCTCTCCCCCTTTTGTTTGGTGGCCAAAAATAGCCAAAAAAAAAGAACGATTTTCCATCTTTCGGGTGTGATGTATGCGCACCATAATCACAATATTCCCATCCCTCCTTTCCACAGCCAAGACTATGGTGATTAATATGGCTGAGGATGAAAATTCATGCCCGAAAAAGTTTCTCTTCGCAATTGTCACCACTTGCCATAGGGAGACATAGAGGGTGATGAAATTTTGTCCACAAAACGTTGAGAAAAACACATTTTCATTGCCAAGCACTTCATACGAAGCGACTGATGCAGTACCCAGCGCGCCGGATGTTATTTGGCCCTGAAATTAGAGCTCATTAGCCGGAGGAGATTTTCTTCGAAATTAAATGGAAAAAAAGAAGAAAAACTAATCACAACAAATCGACTTATGCTGGAGGATGGGGGGAAAGATTAATAAATTAAATTTGACATTTGGGGGATAGCCGATACAGGATTTGGGGAACAGCATGTGTCTCACGAGCGTCTGTCAAAATGTCATGTAGCTTTTGGAATGAAATTCAAAATCTGGACACAGGACTAGTTTTTGTCTCCCAAGTACCAAACCCTTCGGGCGAAATGCGAAACTATAGAGTGCATTGAGATAGGGGTGGAACATTCTACAATGACATTCGACATATGTTCTCCCACAGGACCACTTGGATTCGTTTAACACTTAACCAGTACTGACAGCACTCAGTTGTTGCTAGCCACACAGGAAGGAGGGGTTGTCGTAGATCGTGCTACGGATACATTTCGAGTAAACAAAGGGACTGATGACATGCTATGGTAGCTGATAGGTAGTTGTGACACGAGTTGGCAATGAATTTGATTTGACTCAACTCAAGGGGGTTTGATGTGTCCTCTTGAATCCCTCTTGCTAATCATTGCATTTGGTTGGAATTTTAATGGATAAGATGCTTTTTTTTGCAGTTGGTGGGGGACAAGATTTCGACGATGTAAAATATTGTCTTGAATCAGGTTGGCACTTTATGATGGTCTTAGGTACAACTTCAGCCAGGAACTGGGCTTCAATCAACAAGTCTCTCGAGTCATTTTGCTCCAGTTCAGATACGGTAAGGAAGTGCTTAGCATCGTGGTCCATAAGAGAAAGGCAGGAGGTCTAGTAACAACGTGGTGAGGTGTAATCAAGAGAAGTACCCCAAAACTCGAAAGGACCATTGGACAAATGATCTTAGAAATGATGAAGCCCAGCCTTAAAGTAGATTGGATAGGATTCGTATATGCTGAGTTAGGTAAAATTCAGGCACCGACCATCGCTTAGGGAAGGGGATGTCGGAAAGTCGAGGATTATTTCTGAGTGAATGGGCGAAACTATGCGTGCATTCTGTGACGAAAGAGTGTCATAGGCTTGATTCATCAAACTGGATCATAACAACTATTTGGCGCAACAGCTCTTTAAAGTGTCAGGGCCTAGCTTCTCGCAACCACTCATGTTGTGTGCGTTATATTTTTCACACAAGTGGAAGGGACCTACAGTTTAATGCCGAATCCGAACGGCGATTTGAGAAGCTTTTTCATGACAACAATACTCTCGGATGTTTGTCAGACGCTCGCGAGAGGTGGGACCGTGAAAAAACTTGTTGGTGTTTTCTGGGATTCGAACTTGGAACCTCATGCGTAGTGATCCGACACACTAACCACTTACGTCCACAAATTGGATTATATGAGAGGCCAATATGGTGTTGGTGTGTCTTCAAATGATAGTCCCCGCTTATGATTCTTGTCAAGATTCTGAAAAAGTGTTCTCCTTCAGGAGAAAGCTTCTAGGGAATAGCGTTCGAAGCTTGCCGACCTTCGAGTCTGTACAAAACTATCCTGCTGAGGATGGGTGGCCTAATCCTAATGTTCTCTTTCATCAAATAGAATACCAAACTCCCCCAGCAGTAAATCGCTGCAGTTTTATGTAAAAACCCATCATCCCACTTCTGACACGTACCCGGGTTTATCTCGAATACCATGCATTTCTACGTAAATTGTTCGCCTTCGCTATGTTCCGCCCAATGATGTGGGCGAAGATGGTAGTTCTTGTCAACTTTCCCCCACCCACCGTCCAGAAAGGCTTCCTTAAGTGCTACAAGTCTGAATGAGTGAAAGGTTTGTTTACGTCGTCTTTCGAAGGAAGAAGTTTATTTTATTGCAAAGCTCTCTCTCACTGCACTGTAACACACTGTTTTGCAGTTCATAGTATATTTGTTGCCAATTTGTATTATCCACTTGCTGGAATATGAAATGAAAGAGACGGACGCCTTTTCCCTATCTTATCATTTTCCTAAACACATCCGGGGGAAGCAGCCCTTTCATGTCTCGCTATATGGTTGGCTCCATTCCCAAACTCCCCCGAAAAAAAGAAGGAAGTTGTCTCCATGGTTTCAGATCTTCCTTTTTGTTCCTTTCACATTCTTTACATTTCTCTTCGCTTGCTTGGTTGATAATTTTTATGAACGCACCCGGATGGAGTCCATTTGGCTGACATTTCACCCTGTCTTTGCTTTCTACTGGGTTTGCTGTTATGAGTTCTTTTTTGTAAGGGATGGAGAAATTCTTTTCCAAAATTGTTTCGAGTTTTCTTAAGGATTGTGTTCGTTTTTTTTGTGCAGGGAGCAGGAGAAGCAGTCTTTCACTGATGGAGTGTGTGCCTCTGTTTATTTGGTGTTTTATTGTTATTACTGCAGTTGTTGACTTTTATCATTTTAGACATGTTAGTGTGCATTATTATGGAGCTTTATTGAAGCGGAATTACATTCAGAGGCAGTGATGTGAAGTGAAGTTAGGATGCAATTTCTTGGAAAGGAATCAGAGGGATCGGGGGGTATTGGACTTTAGTGACCTTTAATGTTTGTGTTACGATGTAGTGAAATATAGTTGAAAGGTCCTTAAAACACGGCGACATGCATTCATAATCAGATAATCATTTGGCAGTGAGAAGTTTGAAAGGACCAACGGTATAAGACAAAAATAATTGGTGTCAGAAGTGGGATAGTCAAGAAAAAAAATTAAGAAGCAAGGATTGTGTTCCGCTCGATAATGCAGGATAAAGGCAAGGTAGAGGACTTTAGGAAACTCTTGCAGAATTGAGTTAATTATATGGACTAAATGTCTGAAGTGGCCGGTGAACGGCAAAGAAATAACGACATTTACACAAATTTCTTAGGTTTCCTTCTCCAGTAAAACAAAACTGGAATACATTTTTACAGTGATTTCATTTAGGTCCCTTCCACTTATGACACTTTCAGTTTTCTGTTAAACTACTTCATACTGTGCTCAATTACTCGCTGAATGTCTGATCCAATAAAAACACATACAAACGCCTCAGGCGGCAAGGCGTTGTGACTTGCGGAGTGATACAAAAAAGCCATTCCACTTCTGACACTTCACTGAAGGCAATCACGCCAGATTCATCTAAATTCTCGAGAGGAATCTCAGCTACATAGCTAGAAGTAGCTATTAGCGAATTAAAACTGGGCAAGGCAGCTGGATTTGATAGAATTTATCGGGAATTTTCGAAAATTGTGGCAATACCACCAAGCTTTGACTTCGTAGGTTATTCAGTAACATAATGCAAACAGGAATCTCACCTGGAGAATTTAAAAGAACAGAAAAAAAATACGCGTTTTGAAACTAGGAAAACAGCCTAACAGCCATATAGCGCTGCTAAGCATTAGCTACAAACTTCTCGAGAGACTTATCTGCTATAGGATAGACTAAACTCGATGGTCCAGTAGAACAAGCTGGCCTTCATCCAGGTTGAAATTGTGCCGATGAGGGGCTTTAGCTGACTACAAACACTGAAAACGGGTTCGAAAAGAAACTACAGATATCAGCTGTGTTTGTTAATCTTTTTGCAGCATATGACAGTGTTTGACGGACGGAAGTTATTTAGCCTCATGCATATCATGCTTATCAAACCGAACATTCCATGCTTATGACGGGTGCGCCATCTTTTATGTCGGTATGTTGTTCGTTGTTGTTGTTTTGTTTTGTAAGCATTTTTTGGTTGCTACTTAACTTTTGTTGTACCTCGTTTTAGGAGGTTTACACTTGTATCGATCCCACAATTAAGGAATGCGGTCAACCTATGAGGTGTGAGATATCAGATGTCGGTATGTAAACATTGAATAACTTTGACATTTATCAACCGATTGACTTGAGTAGGCATGTTTTTGAAACGTCAATTCAGTACAATTTTAACCATGAATCGCTTCATACCGAAACAACTCGCCGAACGCGAGTATTGAAAATAGACGCTGTACATTAAAAATAGTCGTTCAGTTGTGTTAACTCAACGTGCATATCGTCGAAAATATCGTGGCCAACGAGCACCGTCTGACAACACTATTCGTCGTTTAGTGTCGAATTTTGTTGAGCACGGGAGAGTGGGAGATCGTCGACATGCCGTTCATCAACGTCCAAGACGTTCCAATGAGCTGATTGGAGCGGTAAGAGAGAGTGTTGCAGAGAATCTACACATTTACGCATTTTGGCGCCAGTGGCACCACCTCGTGGCGCATTTTAAAGGCTGATTTGCTTTTGTTTCCATATAAAGTGCAATTGACTGAAATAATATTGCCGACAGACCGTCCACGTCGCTTGCAATACGGCCAAACAGTCGCTGGACGTGTACTGTCAAAAAATGGCGACATTGACTGCCCACCCAGATCTCCAGATATGACCCCTCCGGACTCCTGTTTGTGGGTTTATTTGAAAAGCAAAGTATACGCCAGCAACCCTCAGACCATTGACGAGCTCAAGGCAAATATTCGTGCCGAAATCATCGCTATACCGCCCAAGATGCTCGAAAAAGTGATGGAAAATGCAGCAAAAAGGCACATTTTGCTTTGGTCAATAGAGGCGGCTGCTTGATTGATGTTGTATTCAAAAACTAGTCCAAATAAATTCTAAAGAACCAAATTAAATAGAAATTCCTCATATATAGAAATCGGTTGTTTTTTTTAAAAGTTATTCAATATTGACATACGTGGCGCCGTGGCGTAAGTGGTTAGTGTGTCGGATCACTACGCATGAGGTTCCAAGTTCGAATCCCAGAAAATACCAAAAAGTTTTTTCACGGTCCCACCTCTCGCGAGCGTCTGACAAACATCCGAGAGTATTGTTGTCACGAAAAAGCTTCTCAAATCGCCGTACGGATTCGGCATTAAACTGTAGGTCCCCTCCATTCGCGTGAAAAATATAACGCACACAACATGAGTGTTTGCGAGAAGCTAGGCCCTGGCACTTTAAAGAGCTGTCGCGCCAAATATTTGTATTTTTTTTTTGTATTGCCATACCGACATAAAAGATGGCGCACCCTGTATAGACGGAAAGGAAAACAAGATGTAAAAGCTGAATAATGGTTCACTACAAGGCTCAGTCCTATCCCCGCACTTGTTCAATCTTTACATGTCCAAAATACGAAATATAACAAGATCCAGCAAATTTGAGTACGTCGATGTCCTTGCTCTAACACCTCAAGATGCAGAAGAATTACTTCGAGAAGAACTCAAAGCGCTGGGAGCATATTTAAAAAATAAATGGAGACTAATGCTCGTTTCACACATGTCCGGCACAGGATACACGGCGCTGTGTATCCCGATCGAACTGCACAGAACTAAATAAGAGCGTTCGCACTTATCCTCGTGGGATGTATGTCATTAATGCCGGATATACAGCGTTTTTTCTGCCGCATGCCGGATACATCAAAGTGGGATGAACTTAATGAGAGCTTTCACACTACTCATCCGACATCGGATACGACTTGTCAAGCGAGCTTTTAATGCCCTGTATTCAGTGCCGGATGAGTGTGAACGCTGTGTGAACGGCTTAAACATGCATTGCTGGACAATCGGTAGAGAGAGCAGAGGATTTCTAGTATCTTGGGAGTATTATCTCGACTGATGGTGGAACCGAACTGGATATAGCCAACAGAATCGCCAAAGCAAAGTCCGCGTTCATGATGTTGTCCAAAATATGGCAAAGCAAGGCAATAGTTTGAACACCCAGATAAGACTGTTCCGCTCCAACGTTGAATCCGTGCTGTTATTTGGACGCAGCACGTGGAGAGTGACAACTACTATCACCAGAAAGCTGCAAACGTTTATTAATAGGTGCCTGCGCAATATCTTAAGGATTTTCTGCCCCAATCATATCTCTAACGAACACCTTCACGAGAAAACGGGTCAGGAACCAATAGGCACAACCGTCCAATGACGGAAGTGGCAGTGGATTGGTCACCCGTTCCGAAGGAGTGACAGTTCCATAGCGAACCATGCTATGCAATGGAACCCTTTAACTTAGGATGGCAGAAGACCTGGCGGTCCAAGGAAAACATGGCGCAGAACAGTCGAGAAGGAGGCACGGTAGTTGGGGAGAACTCAGACGTATTGCCAGAACCCGTACACGATGGCGCGTAGGCGTAGTAGAGGCACTAGGACCCAGAATGGGATACAGGACATAAGTAAAAAAAAGTAAGTAAGTATACGGCATCGGATATGTGGGAAAACTACAAAAATCCGTGTATCCGATGTCGGAAATGTGTGAAACGGGCCTAAGAATTAATTTGAATGATACCAAGACGGCTTGCTTCCACCTTGACAACAATTTATCGAAAGTACCCCTGTAAATAGAGTTCAACAACACCACAATGCCATACAACTGATGCCCAAAATATGTTAGTATTACGCTTAACAGAACATGAACGTTCAAAAAACGTCTGTTTAACACTTGTTGCAAAGTAGAAAACAAGGAACAGTCAACTGCATATAGTCATGAGAGTAATATTTGGAACATGGCTTCATATGCTCAGCAACATCGCACCATCTGGCCTGAGACGCTCAAACACATTTATCAAACAATACGGAAAAATATGCATAAACCCAGATCTCCCCAAACACCAAGTCTTACGAATCAATAGACAACCTCGACGTAAATCGAGAAAACCCCAAAGAACACAGCTTCAGGCCTCAAGCCTCAAACATTCAAATTTCCATTGGAGGAATTTCGCACCAAAAATTGGTACAGGGACCCATTTCTCTCTGGCATCGCTTGTGGATGTGGTATACCAAGACAGACCATCCAACATATCGCATTGGACTGCTCACTGAGCTCATTTGCAGAGAATATAGGCGACATACACAAAGTAACACCTGATGCTGAGAACTGGTTAAAGAGCTGTCAGCTGTATTGACTGAAGACAGAAACACCTTTGATTCAGTAAAACAAAATCTAAATCTTGTAAAGGTTAATTCACTCCACTTCTGACACTTCTGAAATATAAATATTTTCATCTTGTTAGATCGTACATTTGTTCGAAAATACGTTTTCCAAAACCCAGTTCAATTATGTATCCATATCTTGCAAAAAGTATCTTCATTCCACTTAGTTGATACCACCACTTCTGACACTTTCCTCCGCTCTCTGAAAATACTGGGTCAATGGCACCTAAAGCATATGCAAACCCATCTCGCAACAATAGATCGCCTGTTGACATCCTTCTAAGCCTCACTTTATCTCAAATACACATCTAAGTATGTCACTTAATAATTTCCAATGAGACACTCATTTCATCTTCCCTTGTTTCGCACCACAAAGGAAGCACAACCCCCTTACATAGAGCTTAAGACATTCCGTGTTAATTTTCTACTTCACAGAGTTGATCACAGTTTCTAAGGATTCTAGCATGTGATTGTCTCAGTTTTCTGTCACAACTGCAACAAAAGCCAACTGCTTTGCACTCTAAACGAGGGGTGGCAACGTCAAATGATTGTTCCTTTGAATTTGAACACATACACTTCTCCTCCCTCCATCCACAAGGACATTGAATAGATACAACAAAAAAAGGATGACTACAGTCATGAAAAAAAAAAAAAACCGAGCGAAACGAAATTAATTGCAGTCACAGTTCCTGCAAATGCAGGCAATTCGAAGCTAATTTCAATGTTTAACATTCCGCCCACTACTGATGGGCGGATGCAGCACGGCAAAAGTGCTACTGGAAACGACCAACAAAGGGAATTAGGTTGCAACCATTAATTAGAGAGAGAAAGTCTCTTGGTATGGACGTTGTGTCGCCAAACGCGTCTCTATAGCTTTATTGGCATTTAGTGCGGTGCACGTGTACGTCATTCACTTCTCCGTCTATCGAATTATTTATCCTTTTGTTTGAGGATATTTTCTACCCGCTCCTGATGGGAGGATGAACAGAGAAAAAAAAAAAGAAGAATTTAATTCCTCTCTTCCTCGCTTTTAATTATTTTTCCAACTAAATGGTTGGTTGGCATATAGGGATGATTGGTCCTCTTTGCAGGGGGTTGATGGTAATTTTTTTTTTTTCAATTGACTTACCCTCATGTGTATGTGGAAGAGAACAAAAATATGAGATAAAAATAATTGCAAAAACCAAGCGGGTAATTAAGCGAGAATAGAATAGTCGCAGCAATGCACGCGCACACCCCCGGATTAATAGTAGGTCGAGTGGCTTCGATTTGTTTGTTTGCAAACGGTGAACTTAAATGGGGAGGGAGTAGTTACGGGTAGTTATATCTTTGGGATTAAGAAGAGAATTTATTGCCTTATCTGTTGTGACATACACCAGGTCTTTAAATGGAAAAGGTTGGAAATGCTACTCTGTGGATCGTAAGTTTGATGGGAGAGTCTTAATATGATTCGGGTTGATGTATGGTCTCAGAGAATAGAATACAAACTTTCAGAGATGTTTTCTGATTGTTGGCAGTCACTAATGCCTAGGTAGCAGTCTTTTGTCTCTGAGTCAGTCATTACTGGTTAGTGGTTTCTAGTATTCATTCCTGGGAAGTTCTTTAGTCATGCCCGAGTAGCAGCCTCTTATATCTCCGACTCATGCAGGTTATGCAATCAATCATGACTTGCTACTTATTCGTAAATGGCTCCTCATTTATGCCTACACGCACTCAGTTATGACTGATTAATTGTCTCTTGTACTTATTAGTGGATGCTTGATAGCCAGTCTAGGGTCAAAATTACCCTATTCTAAAAATCCCAGATACCATGCTCAAGAAATATCGGTTCTCCAGAAGATTCAACGTGGTCATAGGTGACCGCCACACATGGAAAAAAGAAGGGCTTTAGTCTTACCAAACTCTCAAGCTTGGTACACAGATGGTTCCAACGGGAAGTGGTAGCACTGGCGCATGGATTTATGAACCCAGGTTCCAACGTGCAGCAGCGCTTGGGAAATCACCAACAGTATTTCAGGTGGAAGTCCATGCAATCGAACTCTGTACGAGAATGCATGCGGAGAAGAGTCGAAGTCACCCGTATTTACATACTCTCGGACAGCCGGGCAGCACTTATGGGTCTGAAATCCTACACGGCAGGATCCAAACTCGCATGGGACTGTCTCAATCAACTCGAAGATCTCGCATCATAAAACACCGTCACTGTGGTCTGGATGCCAGGACAGGAAGGCTTCGAGGGCAGTGAACGGGTGGACTGCTTAGCGAGAAGAGGCGCCAACCGCCCATTAGTCGGTCCTGAATCCTATTTTAGAGTTACACGGAGTAACACAAGCCTCAAAGTGAAACAATGGGAAGCTGAGTGTCGTGCAGAGTACTGGGCCAAATTCAAGGGCCTAACACAAGCAAAAAGGTTCATCAACCTTAACCGCTGTAAAGCTAAGAAGCTACTTGAGGTCAGAAAATCAGACTTAAAGACCTTAACAAGCACGGAATTGACCACCGACAAATTCAGGTCAATGGTAAAGAAGTGGCAATCTCTTGTCGAAGCTATCGTCGATGTAAAGACCACCGATGGTTACTTGTTGTGTGTTTCTCTATTGGGTTCACTACCAAGGATCAGATGTCGCAGCGCAAGATTTCCTATGCACAGCAATCTCAAGTCAGAAAGATTCGGTCAAAGATGACTGAAATCATTACACGCAATGTTGGCACTTCTGACTTGAAGACGGTCGTTAGCAAGCTTGCTCCAGATTCCATTGCCAAGTACATTGAGAAGATGTGTTAAGTCATCTACCCTTTGCACGATGTTTACGTTCGCAAAGTGAAGGTCCTGGAGAAGCCACATTTCGATCTGGCGGGGCCCCTGAAATTGCACGGCGGTGGTAGCGGCAAGAGAACCGAGGGTGTTGTTTCTGAAGGCGCCATTGTCAACAGGGCTGTGGGCTACGAGCCGCCAGTATAACAGGTACTTGAATCATCATTGTCCACTCAGGTACCATCTGCACAAAAAAGGAGTAGCAGACACAGACGTATGCTGGTTATGTGAAGAGCAAAAAGAGACAGCAGAACATATTCTTTGTGAATGCCCCACGGCCGCAAGGAATAAACTTCTCCACTTCGGGAGGGCTTTATTGAGCCCCTTCGACTTTTGAAACATTGAGCCTGGGGCTTTGTTGAGGTTTATCAAGAGCCTTAACCCAGTTCTCGGCTAAACACCGGGCTGGCACAATCTATTTTTGAGGTCGCAGTGCGTACAAAGCCCTGGTATATAGGTACTATAGTATAGAAGTCTCTCAGTTCTGATACTTAATATTCTCTTACAGCTAGTTAGAAGCCTCTCATTTCTGGTATTCAATAATTGTTTGCTGGTTTTTGATTTGTTAATCAAATGGGGATGCCCTAGACGGCAAGTAGATGAGAAGGTACAATGCGGAAATATACGGCCTATACAAGGATATCGACTTAGCCAGAAGAGTTCACATACAGCGACTAAGATGGCTGCGTCATGCTGCCCAACGCTGCAGCCTGGAAAATCTTCGAATCCACCCCGGATGGATGGCGGACTTGAGGACGATTTCGCGGCAGGTAACGCAAACAAGTGGAGAGAGATCTCCACCAACTTGGCGTGTGGAACTGAAGGTTGCTGGCTCGTAACCGGGCTGGCTGGAGAGGTTTGTTGGTGGAAGCCCACGTCCGCCCCGGACTGTAGCGCCATTGGTACTCGGGCGCAGTCGTTAGATAGGCTCTCACCTAATACAATCATTAGTGGTAGGTACTTCCCTATTTCTTATTCGCACTCTCTGGTCTCTGTTACAAAGCAGGCGGCATTAAGGCAAAGAGGTCTATACTCAACCCACGTTTAACACTTTATATCCCCGGAGAGGGAAAGCGTTTACTTGGCTCTATATACCCCCACACCATACTTCCAGTTTTATTGGAACAAATTACCTCATCCTTAATTTGCCAGCACCCCGCAATTAAATTCCATAAAATACCTCTGTCAAACTAAACGTTCAATTAGATCCTCCTAAGCCGGTCATAAAGATCTCAAGAATATCGCCTTCCAACACGCTCCGCTCCACGCACACACTGCACGACCTTTCGTGGACATTATTAAACATTCATTTGCTAGTTTAGCATTTGATGGTCCCCGTGCCCGTGTCCGAAAGAAGACACTAAAGTGACAGCGCTTCTTCCGATTCGATTCTAAATTAATTTCCAACGACTTTATGTCATTCGTTTGGATGAAACCACAAGAAATCTGCTCGAAATGGCAGCGCGATTCAACTTGATTACCACCACTTCAATGATGAGGAGTTCGGCTTACTCTTTGCATTCTCTGGTCTGTGCCTTGTTTCGTATCGTAAAGTTATTAAAGGCAAACGCAGGAAACTGCATCGATTTCTAATTTCAGATATAGTATCAAGAATCACACAGGCAACGTGCACCGCGTTCAGATAGACAAACTCTGGGAAGTCAATGATGAGAATGTGGGTATCCCGCCTCATCAAACACACACAGCAGCAGAAAACAACCATCCTTGGGTTGATTGTGTTGTTTTTTTTTTCTGCTTTTTAAATAGCCTGGCAGCAAGTGCTAAGATAAATTACAATTTTATGGGAATTTTGTCGATAAAAACGTACGGGATGTGCTACAGGAGGGGGGAGAGTACGAGGAAGAGCACACACCCTAGAATCTGTATCACCTCAAAACAACAGAATACATGGTGATGGTGCTGATGAGATGTGTAGTTTTCAGTGGAACAGTGCTGGCAGAAAGGGGTTTTCTTAAATTATTAATCCATCTCGTAGGGTAAAACATACTCGTAGTTAGAGCGAGTTAGTCTGCTGGTTTCAGAGCGATCAGTGCCCAGAGGCACGGTGAAGCAACCGCTTACAGAACTTATAATAATCAACAAACAAAATCTGGCCTAGTGCATATGTCAGACACTGAGAGCTACATACGTAACAGAGGTCTACGTAAAGGCGATCCAAGATATGTACAAAGATACGCAGACGTGCATGCGTAGTGCTTGTGGAGAGTCAAACTACTTCGGAGTCCTTGTTGGTGTACACCAAGCATCGGCAGTCAGTCCACTTATCTTCAATTTAGTTATAGATTATCTATCGGCGGAAATATACGACCCACTGTCAAATACAATTCTGTATGTAGATAACATCGTCATTGTGTCTGAAAGCCTAACTGAAGCAGAGACAAGCCCTGAAAGAAAAGACCGAATACATGAACCTTCTCTCTGGAAGGACGAGTGATAAACAGTGGAAATATTAAACAAGATCTCACTGCGAGAATAAATGCGATGTGGCTTAACTGGAGAGCTGTGTCTGGTGTGTTATGCGATAAACGTATGCCGTATAAGCTTAAAGTGATAGTGTATAGAAAGATTGTCAGACCACCCCTTTTATACAGTTCTGAATGCTGGCCAGAGAAAAGGGAATATACCCGAAAGATGTACACAACCGAAATGCCAGAAATACAACCCATCGTCGAAAAAATAACCGAGGGTAGACTACGCTGGTATGGCCATGCGGAAGTTCATATGATTCGAAAGGCACTGCAGATACGACCCGGAAGACCGACGGTATAAGCCATAAGCCGTCAGGTGGACGTCTCGACAATACAAAATCGAGTAATCTGGAAGCTCAGAACCAGAAGGGCAAACCCCAAGTGAATGAGAAAAAGTGCGAGGAAAAGGATGGAGGTTGGCGAGACTAATCATTTGGTTATATGAGCTCTGTCGATTTTCCCAGTCATATCCGCCGAATGTGCAGCGCTCGATGGAGGTGATTGAGAGACTTTATTGCAGGAATGATGTTCGGAATTTTTACCAAAACGTAAAATGAATATTCCAGGAGTTCAAAGCCGGAGCAGAAGCATGCAGGGACGAAAACGTAATATAGTAGTTGGCGCTGGGGATGTCGAAGGAACACTTCTGCAGACTGCTAAACGGCGACGATGACCAATATTCCGCTGTCTGGCAGAATCAGCCATTCAACTGTGACGATGATAGTCAAGATTCCCGTCAACCCGATCAGAATGAAGTGAGGATAGCGATATCTCAACTAAGCTGCTGGAATCGACGGTCTTGCCGCCGATCTTTTCAAGGCAGGAGGAGATGAGATGAGAACCAGCTCATCTGTAAAATTTGGTTGAACGAAAGTAAGCCCGATGAATGGAATTTCATGCATCGTTTGCTCGATCCTGAAGAAAGGAAACGCTCTTTGCGTCAGCTGCAGAGGTATAAGTCTTCTCAAGATCAAATATAAAAACAAATATTTGGCGCAACAGCTCTTTAAAGTGCCAGGGCCTAGCTTCTCGCAACCACTCATGTTGTGTGCGTTATATTTTTCCACGAGTGGAAGGGACCTACAGTTTAATGCCGAATCCGAACGGCGACTTGAGAAGCTTTTTCGTGACAACAATACTCTCGGATGTTTGTCAGACGCTTGCGAGAGGTGGGACCGTGAAAAAACTTTTTTAGTGTTTTCTGGGATTCGAACTTGGAACCTCATGCGTAGTAATCCGACACACTAACCACTTAGGCCACGGCGCCCACACTTCTCAAGATCCTGTCTGCCATATTATGGCAGCACCTATATCGATACGCACCACCTCTTCATCGATCTGAAAGTTGCCCGCGATAGTGTGTATAGAGACGAGTTATACCGAGCCATGTCTAGTCTCGGCATCCCTGCCAAGCTCGTCCGTCTCTGTGCTAAGAAGGCAATTGAGTAACAAAGCCATATCTCGAACCTGCCGATATTTTCTGAGGTCAAATAGGCGAACCCCACAGGCGGATCAGTAGAAATGCGGTGAAGTGGGAGGGTTATGATCCCTTGTTTTCAGATCATAACCTCGCTGAGAAAGGAAGAAGAAGCCCTATCTCGAACCACTAAGGTAACTCTGTATAAGACGCTAATCATCCCAGTCCTGCTGTATGTCGCAGAGGCATAAACTTTGTCAAAATCGGAAGACGATGCTCTTGGTTACTTTGAGAGAAAAGTTCTTCGAGTGATCTTTGGTCCCGTCGGCAGAGATGGCGAGTGGAGGAGAAGGCACAATGCCGAAAAATACGGTCTATACGATGACATCGACTTATGTCATGAAGAGTGGATAGAGCCCAACGTTCCAGCCCGAAAAATCTTCGAATTCACCTCGAGTAGGTGACACAAACCAGTGGAGAGGGACCTCAACCAACTTGGCGTGCGCAACTGGAGGTAACTGGCTTCTAACCGCGGTGGCTGGAGAGGTTTGTTGGTAAAGGCCCACGTCTACTCCGTTCTGTAGCGCCACCTAAGTAAGTAAGCAAGTGCCTGCCGAAAATTCTAGTTGCCAGAACCGAAGAATAACTTACAAGTATCGGTGAACTTAATTCCACTTCCTTGACCTTCAGAGCTGTTTCAGTGAAGATTCAGTGGCGAACGATATAGTGTCGCTAAGCGTGTGAACCCTAGGAACATTGGTTCCTCTTCAAATTACTAGATCCTGCATCTAGCTTGTACTCGATTTTGACATAAAGTCATTCGTTTCCTACGAGATTCACAATTAGTATCAGTACTGCCTGCTCTCCTGATCGACCCCACACTTCGTAGTTCATTTCCATCGAAACCATCTTCAAAACCCATCTCGCTCCAGCCCCATGCACATATCCCCTTTGGGTAATAATCGCTGATAATATTCAAAATAAGTTTTAACAGAAAAATAAAAAGGAGAAGGAGAGCAAATAAGGAGCGGCAGGCGCGCGGTGGCCGTACCGGACGGACAGTGAATCGTAGTCGTGTCGTGGTTCCGGAGCTGGTATTATGTGTGCACGAGAAAAGATATACACACTTCGATATCAATTTAAGGTGATTTTTAATTAAATGCCAGCGATAAGGTTCCCCATAAAGATACGACAGGCAGCAGTGCGTCAGGAAGACACATTGGTGAATCGATACCTTCTCGTCGTGGTACCTGGCTTTCTCGTACAGGAAATGAGAATAAAGAGGCGCTTTTGGCAGACACCTCTTCCGTCTGATTGGAAACATCTCTCGACGAATGTGGGTGCTGCCGCCACCGATGATGCTGCTGCAAAAAACTCCGTGTACCGGGGAAGGCTCTTTACATTCGATTTATGGTTCATCGTTACATTTTGAAAACTCATTTAAGGGGGAACACACTAAGAGACTGCTCGTCCTGCTTGCGCTGCTCCTTGGCGCGGCGTGGCTTAAATTGGAAAATGAATTGCCCACAATTGGGTAATTGATACGTTTGAGATAGGCAGGCAGATAGTGTGCCCGGAATGTGATGTGTGCTACTACTTCGGAGCTACTTTGTGTGCGCAGCAGCGTGTGATGGTGGTTCCGGTGGTACTGATGGTGGTATTATATGAGGTCTTGCTCCTCTAGGGGATGACACGGATATTTTCTTCCCAACGTGAGGTATGGGTGCGCGCGTGTTTGTTTGTTCAGCGATGATGATGATGATTATGATTAGAAAAGCAAACACAGAATAAGTTAAAATCGAGTGGATGTAGTGAGTGGATAAGGATGCATGGGTGTGTAGGTCTGTGAATTATTGATGATGATGATGAGGGTGCGTTGGGTTTATTTATTTTTAAAGATTGGTTGAACAGTTGTGCTGTCAAACAGTAATTAGAACTGCTTCGATGTACTTTATGAGATTTTTATTTGTAGCTCGAGTAACAAAAGGGGTGGCGGGTGAAGGCTCTACTTTTAGATTTTCCGAATGATTAAAGGCGGGGACGTTGTCCGTATAACGCTCAAGAACATGGTAATGGCAGGCAAGCTCTGCAGATTCAGTAAGCTCTGCAGTCTCTTATGGTTTCATCATTTGTGGTGCACACTTCTTCTGGTTGTTAGACAGTCCTTTTTGGGAGTCACTGGTGGTACTCTGCTTTTCTAGTGGTCCTTCGTCGTCGGTATGCCGCCTTAGCGTCTCAACTATGAAACTATATATGGATGTTACGGTTGTTGTTCGAGGTCTATCGTAAATAAACTGTCTTTCATCTCAGATATTCATTCGTGCTTGCTGCTCTTTCATAGCTGATTAGAAGCCATTCGTCTTCCCATCATAACTATTTACTATCCTCTCGTTTATAGAAGCCATTTGAGGCGGGAATTCGGCCATGAGTGGTTGTTAGTCTCTCGTCTTTGAAAATCGTTCGTTGTCATGATTCCTTGGCAGTTACAGTCTTCTAGTAGTCATTCATTAGTACCCAGCCCTGCCTTTGCCACAATGAGATTGAATGGAATTTACATTGAATTCAGAACCAAACCATAGCCATGCATAATCCTCTATAAAACCCTCTGACTTACAGCTCAAATAAATTGAAATTATTAAAGTGAAATTATTAATGACAATTCAGGGCGATCAACAGAACCAGATTAGCCCTTCTCATCTACCACCACTTGATTTCGAGAAGAGCCCAATTGTTTTCAAGTGTTATCCTGAAAAATGGGCACTCTATTGGAACACATCCTCCATCCAGCTCAACGGACGAAAGTAAGAAAGCGCCAAAGGCGGTGTGCCGTCCCGAACCGCTGATTTGCATTTACAGATAAAAAAATTATTGGAATCCTTTGTCCCCTTGGGGATCCGCCGCTTTGTCACCTCCGCCGGTGCAAATGGAGAGAAAAAAAAATTAATTTTCATTTGACGTGAAAATCAATTTGAAAACAAAAATAAAGAGCCGTAGTCTTGAACTTGTGTAACATTAGTGGTGCACAGTAAGAGAACCACTGCCGGCTCTGGTGGTCATAAAAATCTGCCCATCCGAGCACTTTGGATGTACCTACCTTGCAGCGAGATTCTTCACGCTGCATTCTGTGTGTCGTATTCGCTTAATGATCTCTCTCGAAGCTGGGGCTTAATTCGTTTAATTAAATTTTGCATTTATTCGGAAAGGATAATAAAATTGTCATCCGCACTCTTTCTTTGATAATCCTCTCCTCTTCGCCGTCTATAGCGGGTCGCGGTAGGTAGTCCTTTTGCCTCCGATTCCAATTGAGGTCTTCCTAATTTGAATTTATTTTATTTTATAGTTTGTAATTAAATTTACTAATTTCCTATAACCCTGGGGAGTCCTTTTTTCGGTTGGCAGCGAATTCTTGTACACTCCCTAGTAGACCACCCTTGGATCGAAATCCACTCTTTCTTGGGGGCTTAATGTCATCCCGTTTATCCTGGGAAATTGAGAAAAATTCCACTCCTTCGTCTTTTTTTGCTGAAATCGAATTTTCAAATTCAAATTCAATTTAGAGATAACGTGGCGAAAATTAATGATTTCACTTGTCGGCCATCGGAGGGCGGGCGGGGGATGGAAAAATGTCAATTGACACAAATCCTTATTAATGATGAATCTTTCTTCTTTTTTTTTTGGTAAATGCTATATATATGCATTCTCTTTTGCAGGCGAACTCTTCCTCTTCTGGAGTATCTCACAGTCACCAGTACTGCTAGCACTGGTGGCAGGACAATCAGCTGCGATTATGGAGAATGTGTCGGATGACGTTATAGTGGGACGATGCATTGCTGTGCTGAAGGGGATTTTCGGTAATGGTTCTGTGCCACAACCCAAGGAGACTGTGGTTACTAGGTAAGTACGTGATTTATGTTGCATCATCATATTTGGTTTTGGGTATACTCAATTTGCAGTTTGTTTGGATTCAATGTTCTTCGTAAAATTTAATCTATATTGCTTCGTGGATATAGTGAATTTTAAGAAGCTTTTCCCTTGGGCGAGTATAAAGTGTGTCAAGTTTTTGCTTTTACTGCGAGGGAGATACATTTTTTAAAATCATAAAGAGAAATGTATTTTCTACCCATACCCTTACTTCTTTTATTCTTCTCACTCCAAGTTGGCTTTATGTAACCAAAGTCTTGCTTTAGAACCTTTTTAAGTGTGAGAGCTTGCTGCAAATGAATAACTTATCTGACAAGAGAAGAATCAAGCCTTCGATTTCACTGGGACGGACCTAAATGTAGCCTGCCTGCAGTGTCAGTATACTCAATTCATTGACAATATCTGCTGTCTCATGAATGGTACCAACGTTAACTTGGAAAGCCGCCTTCTTAGACGTCAAGATGACTTCAATTTCTCCCATACTGAATCGATTCAGGAATCTCTAATCTAATTAGACGTGGAAGAGTTTATTAGCCACTGGCTAGTAACCATGTTAAAAACTAGAATCATTCAATAAACCCTCGGTAAAAGCAGTTCTACCAAATCCATCGACAGATGAACACATCAGCGAGGGGTTATATTAACCTCTTCTATGGCTTTTGGTAATCAAGAAAATCTTGTCTTGAATGAAGGTTGTCACGTATACGGATGAGGTGGTAATTCCTGGATAAGATCGGCTCATGGGCTTCTAGTTGTGGAGCAAATCTGGGTTGATGTTCTTTACCACGAAAACCAAAATATCGACCTAAACGCCTCCGCCGTTAAACAGCCAATTACTTCCTTTATCTTCCAGCTCAAGGTATCTAGGTGTGGTACTTGACCCAAAGCTCAACTGCAAGCTCAATTTAGATAAAAAAAAGCCAGCCAGAAGGCAACCTTCTATGCCTGTAGCAAAACCTTTGGTAAGAAGTGGTGACTTCACCCGAAGATGATCTTATGGATCTACAGAGCTTTTGAACGCCCCATCCTTTCCTGTAGGTCACTAGTTTGGGGACCTGTGCAAACAAAAGACTACAACATCAAACAAATGCAAAGAACTTCGGCTTCAGGCACAACGGGAAGCCTTGCGAACACGTTCAACGGAAGCCTTGAATGTAATATTGTACCTCAGGCCACTTGAGCTTCATATTCAAAATATCTTAGCATGTAGTGTGGTTAGAGTAAAAGAAACGGGGTGCTGGTATAGCAACATCCTGAATATGCTACCATTGCATCTGACAAAGACTCGAACCGACTAGACAACTTCTTCTTCTTCCTTTTATCAGCGAGGTTATGATCCGAAAACAAGGGATCACAACCCCCCCACTTCACCGCATTTCTATTGATCCGTCTGTGGGATTCACCGACTAGACAACATCCAAAGTAAACTTTAGAATTGACGTCACGGTCAGTTTGCCATCCAGGGTGGAGTGGGAAAAAGGCTAAGTGACCAACGAGTCAGATGTGGGGTTATGCAGACAGAATTAAGCATAATTCCCACCACGTAAATAAAAATGAACGCCGGCGAAGTAGGAATAATACTTGAGGAGGTTGTCCGGAAGAAAACCCAGCTCATGGAAAGGGCGATGATGGAGATGATGGAGTGACAGAATGGTTTTGACCGAAGGCTAGATGGACTGAAGGAGAAATTAGCCCAAGTTGCATTTACTACAGCAGTGCCTGCGAAGTCATCACCCCGAGTGATGCCAGTGGAAAACCCGTGTCAGTCGCAAATTGGCTGCCACACGGATGATTAGGAACCGTCCCACAGAGCTAATCTAGACGATCAGACGAAAGAGGAAAGCATCCGTCCTAGAACAAGTAAGGACGCCGAATCACGATTGCAGCATCGAGCGGAACCATGAACGATTCAGGATCGCACGCACTACTCGTAAAGCAGTCTGATAAGCTAGACCATCGCCATCGAAGTCCGGTAGATTGCTGCCCTGTTCCAGTAACCTACCCGTCACTGCAAGCGACGCGATTAATTACACAGCCACCGGAGATAAACGAACGAATGGGCTCCTGTCCCAATTTTATCGAACTAGTCATCAGGCGCGTGTGCGTGGCTAAGCGATGCGAGGCCTCACAACCAACTCAACCTTCGACCAAACATCTTCAAGACCTTTCCAAGAAAAGTCCAGAGAAATTGGCAGAGGAAAGAGTTCTTCGGATTAGCGCCCTTCTATTACCTTTGCGGAACTCAGCAGGAGCTTTGAGTCCTTAGGAGGGGGTAATGTTACGCGAGCGCACAAACCGATACAGAAACATAAACAACCGAGAAGCCCTGAGAGACATCTCGGTTCTGTCAACTCGAAGGTACCAGAACTTTCCAGATTCTAGGCGGATGGAATTCCAGTGGCGAATTGGAAATTTGGTAATTTGTCTGGACAGCCAGAGCCAAATATAAAAGGAGGTTGGCAGAAGCCGAGCGATGGGTTCTTAGTTAGAGTTCTTAGAGTCGCGCAGATTATAAGCCAACAAAAATGTACTAGATTTTATTTTATTTTTTTGTGAAAAGTAAATTTAATTAAAAATAATTCCACTCAAATATGTACAATAAAATAAATTAAAAAACCCTCTCGGGAACCAGGGTTATTCTATATTTTTTGCCTCCATCATCCTTCGCAGCCCTGAAGTATTCGGCGTGATCGGCTATTTTTGTAACGTTGGACATGATCTTCACCGACCGATGGTTTAAACATAGACTGTGGAGTAGATGATACACTCAATATATCAAAATCCTACCACCCACCAGAACCCTACAGTGTCTTTCAGGAAGTACTTGCTGTATAGGAGCTTGTTGTCTACTGAAACATAGCCCTACACCCTTCAGTACCATCGTCATCCTTATTGACCATCAGGATGCTATCAAAGCAATAATTTTAGCTATATCATCTTGCAAACTGGTGGAACAATGTAAAGAGGAGAACTAAAAAAGGAGCGCAACCTTATAGCATGTTGGCCTATCAAACAGTGTCCAGTGAGGACACCGATAACATAGCTGGTCTGTGATCGCCTAGACCACATCTGTCTCGAAATATGACACTTTGAGCCATTTTCCCATCTGTGGTTGCTTCTGCTAATGCCATTCACCTTTAGTAGATGCTTACACGAAGCAAGGGTCATACCCAGGGTGCGCCATTTCAGCAGAATCCTTAGCATTGTACCCGTTCTGACTAGCTCGTCAGCCTTGCAGTTACCCGTAATCTCTCTGTGGCCTACCAGCCGGCATAGGTTAATGTTCAATTGCTGAGTCATCTCCATGAGAGACAAACGACAGTTTAAGGCGGCTTTTGTAGTGAAAGGGCAAGATTCCAGGGACTTGATTGCCGCCTGATTGTCTGTGAAAATGCTAATATCCATGAGAAGGATTCCTTGATCCAGCTCCTACCTATGGCCCCTTTTACAGGAAGAGAGAGCTACATTTGCTTCACTTGCACATTATAGTATATTTGCTTTCCAGTTTAGTTTCCTGTCTAAACCAAGTATTTTTCATTTACTGTAGAGGAGAGATTGGCGCCATTTATCGTAGAAGGGTCCATCAGGGATAGGTAAGATTTGAATGCAAATCCTTCAGATTTATGCGAACTTCAAGATGATAAGAAGAATACGCAAGCTTGGTGCATATACCAAAAGCACCAACGAGAGGAAAGGAAACAAACATCCCTATATGCCAAGGTATGGATCAACCCGGACGACGAATGCCCTTTCAGGGCTTTCGATTCCAAATTAGTGTGTACAAGCCATTGCAATATTAGTAAGAGAAGATTATCACTACGTATAGTTATTCTCAACTTTGCCAGTTACATGGCTGCAACCGCATCTGGCTTTCAAAGTGAGAACCGACTTGATACCAAGTAACGAGACTGAGTCATCCTTTGTCTGCCGATTATTTTGTCGATTTTTGAAAGGAATCCTTACCTTACCTTCAAGGCACTTCCATCTCACTATATCGAACTGTATACGTATGCCGCCGGACAGTGTATGACCTCCCAAGAGGGCACCTAGACCATTCGTACTCTCCTCAAAAATAAATCAAATAGCAAATGCTGCACGGATAAACATTCCAGAAACTCATTTTCATTATCACCTACTTCTACATCCCATTAAAGTCCTTGTCTCACTGCTAAACAATAAAATATCGATTCTCTCTGCTTACAGCCATCAACACAACAACCTCCTCGCATATTCGTATTAATTTTTCTCTTCCCTTTCATTTACTTTCAGATGGCGAGCTGATCCCTGGGCTCGTGGCTCCTATAGCTTCGTTTCGGTTGGTTCATCTGGTTCCGATTATGATCTACTCGCTGCACCAGTCATTCCGCCAAATGCTAATGGCACTAGCGCTGATGAAGATACCAAGGAGATGCCAAGATTATTTTTCGCAGGTAAGCATGAGTAAGAGAACCATACCGAGAGTGAGAGTGGAGTGGACGACTTGTGTGTTAAATGGCGTCGGGAGGTAGATTGGACGGTTTAAGGATATAAAGATGATTCTAGTGGTGGGTATCAACATCTCATCGCCAGCGTCGTCATCATCATCATCATCATCATCATCATCATCAATGTCGTTCAATCACTCAATCGCTCGGGTACTTAACGCTGCTGACAGTTGAAAAATGGAATTGTTACTGGCCATTAGGAGTGACGACTGCCAGCTAGCTAGCCAGAGCTCGATACTGGTGAAATAATTAATAATCATTGGGTAATGGAGGGATGCAAAGTGATTTATTAAGCGGATAGAGAGGATGGGACATTGCAAGCAGAAGGTGCATTTTACACTTGATGCAATCGTTCTGTATGGGTGATTTGGTCATTAAGTTGTGAAGTTGCTATGACTGAAAATGGGATGGACTGGAGTCTAGCAATGGTGTTAAACGAACACCCTGTACACGCCGATTTCGGTTTAAAAGTTATGGAAAGACGAATGCGTTGAGCGCCAGGATAGCAAGAAAAAAGAATTGACTGACACAGGGAATCGGTCTGGCCCACTGTTATGGCATTGGAGCTTCATGGAGACATGGTCTAATTAATAAATTCAATCTTGTCATATAGTATGCGCTTCCTTATGGGTTGTAAAGAGATTACCACAAGAATCAGTGAATTTTCTTGAACTCCTTCATTGCGAAATATACTGTGGAAGGAATTGCTTAATCCTCTGCAATATTCTGTTTTAGGAGTATACCATATTGAAGTACGTCAGTAGACAATAGAAAGAAGGTTCAAGGTAAAAATTTGGAAACCCTACAGACCTGCAAATGAGCTTAAACTCACTACACCTTATCGCAAATGCATTACAAGTTCAAGAAATGGCCTTTACGCTGGTACAGATACACCTCAACCGACGTTTAAACTGATTTCAGCTTTAGAAAAAAAGTTGTGCCGAATCCACTATTTCACTAAAGAGCCCAAAACAATGCGCTTCTCAATGCAACTAAACCATCTATAGAGAGGAGCTATACAGAGTCATGTCTAGTTTTGACATCCCTGCCAAACTTGTCAGTCTGTGCGAGATGATGATCGAGAACGCTCGCTGCTCCATGTAGATCGGTAATGATCTCACCAAGACCTTTAATGTCAAAATAGGTTTTAAACAGGGTGGCGTGCTATCATGTGACTTCTTTAATATCGCACTCGACCGGATTATGTGGAACTCACAAGTCAACCGCAGAGGCATAGTCTCTTCAAAGTCTGTACAACTGCTTGCATACGTCGACGACGGAAGAACTCAGCGGACGTTAAGCCAGGGCAAAATCAGGTGCATACTTTCAACAAGAAGGGACAATCAACATCGACGAATTGGACAGAACATCACAATGGGGAACTACAACTTAGAGGTAGTCAGGGACTTTGTCTACCTTGGCTCTGCTATTAATTCTGAAAACGTCATCAGGACAGAAATCAAGATAATAAGGCGATTTAACAGTAAAGCTCTATCTCGAACAACTAAGTCCATCTCAGTCCTACTTTCGGCACTGAAACATGGACTTGAACGAAAGTGGATGAAGATATCCTTGGTCAGTTCGAGAGAAAAATTCTTCGCAAGATATTCGGTCCCGTTTGCGTTGACGGGTTTTGGAGAAGAAGATTCCATGCCCCAAACTGTAGCGCCACCTAAGTAGGCAAGTAATGCAACCAAACAGAGATGTGTCCAGGAAATTTGCTAGGCGCTCAGATCTTCCAGCCATACCCAGTGAAAAATGTTAAGGTTCGTTAAAGTTCCTGATCCAGGATGAAGATCAGTTTAGATGGTCTGCATACAAATATTTTGGAGAACCAAACGAAACTAGTTGGATCATCATAGAAGAATGTTGTTGCAGGACTAATGGATTCAAAGAAGTTTTGGGTGTACAGCAGCACATATGCTTTTGAAGATCGCCACTCCAGTAACAACGCTATGTCTCAGCTACATTCGCCAGGTTTTTTGAAAAACCAACTTGCCACTGTTTTGCTCTAACGGAGGATCAATAGATACTATTGATCTCTATGCCGAGTTAAGATCTTCATGTGCGAAGATCACCTCACAGTGCGTAGAAGTTTCTTTGGTAAATGGTGCATGCACCATGAATCGGAGTCCACGTAGCCTACAGAATAGTGTCTTACGCTAAGATGATGTTCATGAGATGGGTATGAGCACGCTCCGTGAAGGATGACTTTTTTTTTTTTTTTTTTTTTTTTTTTTCTTTTTTTTTTTTTTTTTTTGCGCCAGGGATGTGTAATCTTCACTAATAGCCCGAGTGCTACTAGCATGCACGATTCGCAAACCTGAGTAATCGATTTCAGGAATACGCCTACGTACTAAACACACACCCTTCACACTTCTACCACTCTCCCCGCGGGACTGCCGTTAGGTATTACTTCGCGGGGCTGGTAAGCAATTTATGCTGTACTTTCTGCTTCTCGACGTATTCGTTCTTGAATTCGAAGCTGCATTTGCACATGCGTAATAAACGCGCAAATTTCCATCCATTTTTCCTCAGATTGTACCATATGATCTATGAGGAATGGGGGACTGGGAAGTTCGTTTCTCCAGTTTTCAAATCGCCTACAGTAGAAGACTGCATGCTCCGTATCTTCCTCCTGGTCTGGACATTCTGGACACAACGGAGAGCTATCGTGTCCAAACCGGTAAAGATATTTGCGATAACCTCCATGGCCAGACAGGAACTGCGTGAGGTGGTAGGTGCAGTTCCCATGTGCTCGGTTTATCCAAATGTCGATGGTGGGGATTAATTTATAGGTCCATCTGCCTTTAACCGCATTATCCCATCGATCTTGCCACACAGCTCTTGAAGCTGCTTTTTCTTCTTCTATAACCCTTCTTCTTTCGCTAGCCTCTTGGTGGCTCGAGCGTCTCCGATTGTAGATTCTCTGCATCTCGTTCGCGAGGATGTCGATAGGAACTATTCCTGCTATGACAAAGGCTGCTTCGTCAGAGATAGTTCTAAAACCACTGATGGTCCTTATAGCGCAGAGTCTGTAGGCTGATGTAAGTTTCCTCCTTGTTTCTTTGGTCGCGAGAGCCCCCGCCCAAACCGGAGCCGCATAAAGAAGGACTGAGCTGACAACTCTGGATAGTAGGATCCTCCTAGCGTATCCAGGTCCTCCAATGTTGGGCATTATCCTTGAGAGTGCTGCCTGAAGTCGTGACGCTTTTTTGCTCGAATAATCAACATGCTGTTTAAACCGCAGTCTATTGTCGAGCATTACTCCTAAGTATTTGATTGCTTCTTTGGATCTGATGATTTGGGTCCCAACCTGTACATTCATATATTCCACAGATTTCCGACTGGTTATTAGAACAGCTTCAGATTTGTGGTCAGCTAATTCTAAACCGGCGGATGCTAGCCAGCTTTTGATTTGACTTATTGCCACATTTGTAGCTGATTCTACTTCACTGATTTGTTTTGCTACTGTAACAACAGCGATGTCATCAGCAAATCCAATTATATTCACTTTAGGTGGCAGTGGTAGTCGTAAAACTCCGTCGTACATTATGTTCCATAGTAATGGGCCCAGCACCGATCCTTGCGGGACCCCAGCTGTAACATCGTAGTACTTCACTCCTTCGTCGGTATCATACCTCAGTTTCCTGTTGGTAAAGTAGCTCGCCATTATCTGCAGCAAGTAAGATGGTGTATCCATCCTAGCAAGAGATCTTCTTATAGTGGGCCAGTCTGCCGAATTAAATGCGTTTTTGACATCTAGCGTCACTACTGCACAGTATTCCTTGGTGCCGTATCGCCATCTTTCACCTTCAATTGCTTCCGCTGCTATATTAACTACAGCTTTAATGGCGTCAATTGCTGAGCGAGACTTTCGGAATCCGAATTGCTGGTTGGACAAAGCCCCTTTCTCCTCCGCTATTGTGAGCAATCTGTTGTAAATGATTCGCTCCAGGATCTTTCCCATTGTGTCCAGTAGGCATATCGGGCGATACGACGATGGGTCTCCTGGGGGTTTGTTTCCTTTTGGCAATAAAACGAGGTGTTGCAGTTTCCATTGCTTAGGGAAAATTCCTTCTTCTAGGCACTTTTGCATTGTTGCAATAAAGATGTCTGGCCTTTTTTGAACAGCGGCTTTCACTGCTTTGTTAGGGATGCCGTCAGGTCCAGGCGTCTTGTTGTCACCTATCTTTCTGGATGCGATTGTCAATTCCTCTATTGTAATCACTGGAATTACCTCTGTAAAGTTTTCTCTGGTGATTGCGCACATAGTAGATGCTCTCCTTGGAAAAAGATGTTCTACTATTGACTTCAGCATTAACGGGCATGTTATCTGCGGGGAGTTGCCGCCCTTAAGCTTTCTCATCACCATCCTATACGCCGTGCCCCAAGGGTCTACGTTAGCTTCATCGCAGAGCTGTCTGAAACATCTTGCTTTGCTCTCCTTGATAACTCTGCTTAACTGTTTTCGCGCCAGCTTAAAGGACGATAGGTACTGCTGAAAGTTGGGTGTGTTTCGCGATCTTTGTACTTTGCGCCTTGCCCGTAGACACTCTGCTCTAAGTACCCTGATCTCATCGTTCCACCAGTAGCAAGGCAGGCGTCTTCTACTTGAGGCCCTCCTGGGCATTGATGCATCGCACGCCATGTTGATGGACTGGGTGAGGTGGCGAGCTGAATTTTCTGCCGATCCTCGGACTAGCGTGAAGGTGTCAAGGATGAAGGATGACTGCATAGCAAGATAAATGGCATAAAGTCTGCAACACTATGTATGTTTCCTTAAGGAGAAAATAAATAAAGGAGCAACTGTACAAGAAGACAATTCTTCTAAGGTTTTTTGTTTTTATCGGGTCCATTGTACAGGCAGTGCGAAGATCCGTGGAAGCCTTCGCGTCAAGGAAACCATCCTACGAAAGATAGAGCACGACCGCCTCAGTTGGTATTGCCACGTTCAAGGAAGAGCTCGTTTGAACCCTATTAAAAAAACAATATCAATGAACGTTCCAAAGACATCGCGAGGCAGGAGAGGCCGGCCTATAAACGCCTGGATCACACAAATGCGACGACATCGACATTTCATTGACCACAGTAACCGAGTAACCGAACCCCACAGGCGGATCACTAGAAATGCGGTGAAGTGGGAGGGTTGTGATCCCTTGTTTTCGGATCATAGCCTCGCTGATAAAAGGAAGAAGAAGAAGAAGAAGATAGTAACCGAGTGATCCGAAATTGGCAGGCCGGCCGATATTTTCTGAGGTCAAATAGACGAACCACACAGGCGGATCAGTAGAAATGCGGTGAAGTGGGAGGGTTATGATCCCTTGTTTTCGGATCATAACCTCGCCGAATTAAAAAGAAGAAGATTGTACCAGGCAGGAACTTTTCTTTGGTGCAACGGATCAGACACGCCGTTCCTTAGACCAGAACCCTTTTATGGGATAGGACCCCACAAAATACGGAAGACTTAAGGAAAGAGGAAGCGATGAAATGGGCCAAACATTGGGACGATATCCCCCAAATAGGCAAAAGAACTTTTGGGGAAATACAACCAAAAAAGAAGAAGAGCCTGCCTAAGAGGTAGTAAGAATCGACTTCGCATTTTGGGGGGGCATGTTATCGGGTCACTGCAGACTCAAGGAGCACCTTAGGAATCTGGGAATAGAGGGAGGTGGACACGGCAGATTCTGCAGGGACTTCGCAGAAACACCAGCGCACCTTCTTATGGAATGCGAGGCACTGATCCACAAAAGAAGAAATCACCTAGGCGCCTACCTCCTATCAGAAATGGATCTACCTTCGCTTGGTGCAGTGGTTGGAAAAACTTCGATGTAACTAATTTTCCTTTATACTCAGGTGGCTGATGATTGCTGTTCCCCGTTGGGACTTGAACCTGCACACATCGGTTGACGAACAAACACCCTAACCACTGCACCATTGCCACCCCTTCCTTCTAACGCTACCACGTCTAAGGACAAATGCGTCTAAGGCCCAATGCATACGGAGCAACTGCCAAACTAAACCGGTTGGCAACTCGGGTTACAGACCAGTTACGGACTCAGCGGATACTTGACTCCATACACGAGGAAACTTATCACCAATCAAAATCTCTAGTTCGTTCCGTGTCGTCATGGATACCGGGCGTGAAATGTCTTCGGAAGACTCGAGCGATGATGAAACCATCATGTTGTATTACTATCTCAGGAGGAGGAGAAGAATAGTAAGAAGGTTTTGGGTACACCCATTTCTTGAAAACAATTTTCAGAACCGTTTGTTACGACATTTCCGACTTATATCCACGCCTTCTCTGTTTCATTTTTCTTCGAATAGCCGGGAAGGTGATAATTGTACAAGATGTTTTTCAACCTCCCCCACCAGCAACAGGTTGGTCTGTTGTTCGCTCATCTTCGACAAACTAGAAACTGAAATCAATAGGCAACCCGACATGCAAATCAACAGACGACTGGTTACAAACTGGTTTTTGTGAATCGCAAACGAGTTTTCAACCAGTAGCGTCGTGTGCGGCGTCCCATTTGATTACACAGGGTATGACTCAAAGCAAACTAGTTGCCAATTCGCATCGCTGATCAGTTTTTTTTTCAGTTGCTCCGTGTGCATTGGGCCTAAGAGTCACCGATGCTTCCCTCACAAACAGTCGCCTTTAATTTCAATTGCATACTTTTCTACAAAACTATATTTTCCATCAGAATTTACCCTTCTTTCTCTTTTCCAGGTGAACACACCATCCGCAACTACCCGGCCACGGTTCATGGAGCATTTTTGAGCGGCCTGCGTGAAGCTGGACGCATTGCCGACTACTATATGGGCTACCCAGAGGGATCTGCTATACCTGACCTCAAACCAGCTGAATAAGCACATTGCCAACTTTAATTTTTTTTTATTCAATTCAATTTTTTTTATTCAATTCAATTTTTTTAAAACAATTTCTCATCACTTCAACTGTATTTTCCACTTCAAAATAAACGTTTCATTTTGTAATTAAAATTTCATTCCTTACTGTACAGGCGGATCAGTTGTGCAGACAAAAATATCATTGCATACTTTTTGGCATCTTTTTTTAAAAGTATAAATCTCGTAAATTTTACGATATCCCGGGTGGTGGTAGGAAGAATGACCAAAACTCCGAAGGGAATTACCATCCATTTCCTTTTGCCAATTTTGAAATTGAATTAGTAATTCTTTTCGCCATCTCCAAAGGACTAATTTCCTCTGACAATTTCCACTGTAAATAATGCAAAGAGGCAACAAAGTGAGAAAGTACGCATTACTCTCAAGGATAATGATAAGCGAGGCCAAATGATGGAACGGAAATGGAAATGAATGATATTTTGTCATATTTTCTTCATTCAAATTCAATTTGGTACCACAAAATCGTCCTCGTAGAACAAAGCGAATTGAGTTATGTTCCACACAAAGTCATCTCTCTCTGTGTCCAATTGGGGGGTATTAACGTCGACAAAGGATCCCAATCCGAATCGTTCTGATTCGGTCAGAGACACACAGTGTAGTCTGGGTTGATGGGTAATCATTGTTTTTTTTTTTTTTTTTTACCCTGGCGTGCTTTACGGTTTTTTTAAGAAGCGGAGCCGCGTGAAAAACATAAATTTCATTCCAAGTCACTGAGGTTTCCTGTTTTTGTTCATTTTTTTCTCGTTTTCAAGGAGATCTACTCTTGGCGAACTTCATTTGAATAATTTATGGGCATCCGGGAATAAAAGATTTTCTTTGGTTCTCCCTCCTTCCCCCACCCACCTTGTAGAAGAGAAAAAAAAAGGAGCACAGGGTGTTCCATTAAAATTTCATACGGAGAAAAGTGAATGTCTGTGTTATTCTTTTTTGTTGTTGCCATCGTCTTGTTCTTCTTCTTCGTGTGGATGGCGAAGGATTGCTCAAGAGAAAATGGCTGAAAACGTTGAAATCCTGTCATCGCATTTCAACGAGAATTATATTTTATGTCATATCCTTTATTTGTTATTTGTTTTTCCTGTGTTTCGGCAGACGCCTCTGCCATTTCTGCCACAGCAGCCCACCGACCGCTGCTTTCTTCTTGTTTTTTTTTTTTTTTGGGAGGATACGGGGAAATTCATTTTGAAGGATACGACGCTGGCTGAATAATTTGTTGGTGTTTTGTTTTTTTGTGCGTTCTTGCATTTGAAAGGAGTTGTGATGAAGAGACTCGCTGGCTGACTATTCCGAGAGAGATAATGGGGTTTGGTTTGGCCTTAACTAACCGCTAGAACGTATTCCACGCACAGATGAGTGCTTGTGGTTTGGTTCCAACCACAGAGATTGAGGAATGTAAATGGGCTGCGCGTTGACATTTTGACAGGTGACAGAATTGCTTGTGTTGAGGTTAAAGATGATTTTTTATTATGTCTATGGGTTGTCTGTTATCCTTTCCCTGGAGAAAGGGGGGAAAGTGCTTTCTTCAAAATTGGGTTCGCCGACGAGATTTGATTGGAGTTGATAGGCTTGGATTTGATGTCATAGGGGAATCCGTAGGGATAACAGTTTATCAGACAATATTGTTAAAAATACTCTTAAATGGAACATAGGAGCATCGACTTCCAAGAAAGAAGAAAAAGGAGCATGAGAAGCACTCGATCGAGGGGATTGAGAGACTTCATTGCAGGAATGATGTTGGAAAATTTTACCAAAAGGTTAAAAGAACATGCCACTGCCTCAAAACCAGAACAGAAGCTTGCAGGTACGAAAATGTAATACAGTAGTCGGTGCTGACGATACGGAAGGATCACTTCTGCAGACTGCTAAACGGCGACGATGACCAATGTTCCGCTGTCAGCCAGAATCAGCCATTCGACTGTGACGATGGTAGTCTAAATTCCCGTCAACCCGATCAGAATGAAATGAGGATAGCGACGTCTTAACTTAAGTCCAACAGAGCTGCTGAAGCCAACGGCTTTGCCGGCGAGCTTTTCAAGGTAGGAGCAGATAAGTTGTTAAGGAGCATGCACAACTTGCTGCCGCGTTCGTGAGTATTGGGACAGAGATTGTCTACAAAAAATCTTGAATAGAACGCCACAATGGACAGATGTACATAATTATGAGGTAGTAAGGCTTTGTCTACCTAGGATATATGGTGAGCTCCACAAATGACACCAGAAGGGAGTTCAAACGAAGAATAACTCTTGCCAAACGCTCTTGGTATGGGTTAAGAAGGCAATTGAGTAGCAAATTCGCCAAAGAGATGTTGTAAAAGACCTTCATCACCCCAGTCCTGCTATATAGCAATGAGGCATATACTGTACTCAAAAATGGGTCAAAACTTTTTCGGTTGTTTTCAGCGAAAAGTTCTACGTGTGATCGTCGGCTCCGTTTGGAGCGAAAAGTTATACATATGATCGTCGGCTCAGTTTGTCCCGATGGAGTTTGGAGGAGTTATAATGAAGAATTGTACGGGTTGTATAGCGATATAGACCTAGTCAAGAAGGTTCGAATTCATCAGCTAAGATGGCTAGGGCATAGAGCGAATAGATGCCAGCGTTCCTGACCGGATAATCTTTGAAGCTACTCCAGAGGGACTTCGCCGTAGAGGAAAACCTTATATAAAGTGTCATGCACAGTAGAAAGGTGATCTCAGTTATGCGGCTGGTGTTGTAGCTGCCATGGTGCCGATTGACATTTCGCCAAATGAAGCCGGGCAAAAACTGAGATCCAAGGAAGAGGAGGCCCTCTACTGCGTCGTCCCTCCGGGTTAGATTCGAAGACTCTGCGGGCCGGAGCGTTGGTGTCCATTCGGCCTACATCTCCTAGCCATCTCAAACGTCCAATACGCAGTGTCTGGCTATGTCGACGTCGCTGTACAGCATGCACCAGCTCATCTGTAAAATTTGGTCGGACGAAAGAATGTCCGATGAGTGGAACCTCTTCATCGTTTGCCTGATCCTGAAGGAAGAAAGCCCTCTGAACGCGCCAACCACAGAGATAAGATAAGATCTTGTCTTCCGCATTATGTTAACGTTTAAAACTGATCGTCAACAACCTAATAGGTCAAGCCTTACTCCTATAAGGAAATCCTTAGGAAATCCTTAGATAGGGAAAGCATTAGGAAGCTAGTGAGCTTTCTAACTGGCCATTGCGGCCTAAGATACCACCTTAACAAGTTGAACCTGTCCCAAGAGAAGGACTGTCGGCTATGCCTAGAAGAGGATGAAACATCCGAACACATTCTTTGTGAATGCCCGGCACTACACTGGTTAAGGAAACGTATTTTCCACAAGGAGATACTCACTTCAGTGGTGGAATCGGGGCAGTCCACCATTGACCAGATATTCACACTACGGCAGATCTTGGAAAAAGCCCACGAATATAAAATCGATACGCATTACCTCTTCATCGATTTCAAAGTTACCTATGATAGTGTGTATAGAGACGAGGTATAACGAGCCGTGCCTAGTCTCGGCATCCTTGCTAAGCTCGTCCGTCTGTGCAGGATGACAATGGAGAACTCTCGCTGCTCCATCAATGTCGGATGAGGATGCCCTTGGTTTCTTTGAGAGAAAGTTCTAGTGATCTTTGATCGCGTCTGCAAAGATGGCGAGTGGCCGAACTATGGTATACGGCCTGTGCAAGGACATCGACTTACCCAGGAGAGTTCATATACAGTGACTAAAATGGCTTTAGTACAGTGTTGTTAGTACAATGGACCAGTTGCGTCTGAGTGCTTCAGTCGAGCATTTCCTATCCCGGCAAAGAAAAAAGATGCCTGGGTCATGTAGAGCGAATGGAGCCCAACGCTGTCCAAATCCAGCCCGAATGGGCGGCACAGTAGAGGACGACCATGCGGGTAGGTGGCGTAAACAAGTGAAGGTGGATCTCAGCCAACTTGGCATGCGCAACTGGAGGCAGCTGGCTCACAACCGGGTTGGCTGATGAGGTTTGTTGGTTGAGGTCCAGGTCCACCCCGGACTGATGCGCCACCTGAGTTAGTAAGTAAATCAAACATAGAGCCAGACTATAGGGCTGTCTTTTAAGCACCTGTACACCGTTCAAGAATTTAAGGTGTATAGTGCAACCTTGACACGAGTATACCTAATGTCCTTGTGTAGTAATTTACTTGTGTAAATTATGCGGGCAGGGCGTTTGATATATTATGAATCATGAAGTCTGCCCACGGCTTACCACCATTGAATGGCAAGTATTCTAGTTCGCACGTCGGATTAAATAAAATACAAGACTTCAGACCTAGATTCATCACAATCCGTAACGCAAGTGTTTTAAGGATTAGCACAAGGCTTCACAAGAGGCCTAGTAAAATTGATGACTGGAAGGACCGTAAACAAAACTTATCCAGGATTCTACGCATCAAATAACGACCAGACAAAGGATCACTGAAACTCAATTCAACCGCCGAAATTATGAAGTACACTCATGTCTGTTGCCATGACAGTAGTTGCCCTTAACTTCAATATGGCTCCTCTCAGTTAGGCAGCAAAGCTACTTGGTATCAGAATCGCTGAACATAAAACAAATCCAACTAAATACAGCTCAAAGCATCACCAACAGCATGTGCTGGTGGTGTCTGATGTCCTTCTCCCTCTCGGGATAATCCATTTTCTCGATAGAACGTTGCCCCTAAACCACATATATGCTTCGCAATTCGTCATGAATGTTTTATAAGGCATCCCCCATATAATTCACCCTCCAATTTCGGTTGAATATATATATATATATATTTTTTTTGGGATTTTCGCCATGGTAATGGGGGATGCATTTCATTCAATCATTCTTCTCGTCCCACATTCAGGCAAAAAAAAAAAATATATATATGCGGATGCCATTTGCCATCCTAAAACCACACTCATCCGTGCTTCTGATGCTACTGTACAGTTCCACCACACGCCGGATACGATTGTCGATTTCGAATGAATCTCTAAAGTGCCAGAGCGCTGCTACTACTGCTGCTGGTGCTGATGATGTCACTCCTCCTTTCCGCCCCCACTGGGTCGTCGTCCATTATTATTTCATTTCAGAGTGGAAATGGAAAGCGAAATAAATATTTTATAGAAATTTATTGTGAAAATTCTTTTAAATTGAGTGCACAACATATTTTGTTGATTCGTACGCTCGTGTGATGCTATGCCATGCTACGCGATCCACGCTTGTGATGTCATGAAAAATTCATTTGATTGGTAGCATCATCACAGCCAGGCGAGGGGATCCTGGCTGACGACCCCACATGCCCGGACCAAAGGATTAATAGGTTTGATGGAAATTATTTGACGAATTTCCACAGAGGTTTGGGATGTTTAAATAACAAAAGAAACGCAGTGGATGGGCTGAGCGGCAGACGGGTGGGAATGAGAGTGAAATTTGGTGCAAAGCCCTTATGGCATTTTAAATGGCGAAAATGGAGTATTTGTTATGTGCGGCCGGGAATATAGGGAATGTTTTGATGTGTTGCGAATTCAAACCTCTCGTGACAAATTGTTCTGCGAGTACAACACGTTTCTAGTTTTTCTTGTCTTTTAGGTATTTGCTCCTCGACTACTGTTCAGTGACACTCTATTATTCTGCTCTTCCTAGCAGTTTTAAGTCCCTATGGGACATTCCAGAATTTTTCCATCTTCTAGGATTTAACGCTTCTGATGTGTGCAGACGCTTGATCTTTAGACAAAAAGTTCGGCCACCTTTGACGACTCGACCTAGTGAGCTAGAATTCCAAAACACTATTGGCTGGACAGATGTTTTCCATTCGCTTGATGTGGCCCAGTAAATATAGTCGACGTTCTTAAACAACGTGCGCATCCTTTCGTTCACTCGTTTGACATAAAGCCGAATATCTGTCGGAGTATTTTTCTTTCGAAGGATGATATCTACTCTGTTTTCCAGCTTATAGACCGACATTCTGCTCTATACAACCGAACTCTAACCGTTAACGTCCTGAAGCCAGCTGTCTTGTCAAGCCAAAGCAGCACCGCTCTTCTACGGCAAATCTTCATGGAATTTTCAAGAGGGTGTCGTTACAATTTGGTATTACTTAGACATTAGTCTACTACTTCACGAAAATCCTTTAGACCCATTGGCCTGACCTCATTCATACTAAAGACGTTAGATAAGGCCATAGCCGTCCACCTAGGAATGACTGTGATGGAAAGAATACCTCTTCATCTCAATCAACACGCCTTCTCTACCAGCTGACAAGTTGGTCTCAGAATGCACCAGAGAGCAAGGAGACAGTATGCGCCTTTCTGCATATCCAAGAAGCCTTCGACAACATCTCCCATGAAGCAATTAGGAAGGGCCCCGAAAAGAAAGGAGTAAACCACACCACAAGTAATTGGGTGTGTGAGATGCTGAGGTTTAAGACTATGGAGGCAGAGGTGGGACAATAAGCACCACTAGAGGCTGCCCACAAGGAAGGGTACTATCACTATTAATGTGGAACCTAGTAGTAGATGAGCTGCGAAAATTGACAGATGCAGACATTAAGTGGCAAGGATACGCCAACGACGTAGTCATTATTGCAAAAGAAAAATTTGAAGAAACATTTTTTGAAATCATTTAAAGAATCACATAGAAGTGGTGGGAAACGGTAGGGCTTAGAGTGAACCCAACCAAAATCGCTGTAGTACCCTTCACCAAGCAAAGGCTGTATGCAACCTATCCTACTGGAAGAGATTAGAGTCCACCCAGAAAAGCAGGTCAAGTTTGATACTTGATAGCGAACTTCTGTGGAAATCAAAGCCACTAGAATACATATAGGAACATCTCAGGCAAAACCTGGAGCTGCAGCCAACCCTCACTGAGATGGATGTAGATGATGATAGTCAGACCCACCATGACATATGGTGCAGTTGCATGGGTCAGCAGAACAAGGCTAAGCACTACAAAGACATCCCTAAGAAAGGTGCAGAGACTGGCTTGCATCTGTATAAGAGGAGCCATAAGAACTTGTCCCACAGCAGCACTAGAGGTGATCGTAGGACTACCTCCGCTAGACATAGTGATAGAAAGGATCGGAAAGAAGGCCATATTAAGAATAATCAAAGAGGGAATCGGTAAGGGTAAATGCATCGCAAATAAAGAGTGAAAAACTGATCCAAAACGGTGCAGTCTCTGGACTGGCCCAGAAGCGATATGGTGAAGAAACACTGCTTTGAAACTAAATTCGACTCCAAGCCTAGAAATAAAAGGAATTGGAGCAGTGAGTCCGACAAGTACCAATTCAAACAACATAGTATTAAATTGTACACGCATGGATCGAAAATATTTACAGGTCCTGGGGAAGGCTTATGCGGTCCCATGATCAGATACTCAGAATCTCTGGGAATTTTCCCCAGTATATTCCAGGCAGAGATTCACACGATCCGTAGATGCGCGCAATTCAATCTCGACAGGAAATATTGCAATATTGTCAGATACCCAAGCCGTAATCAAAGCATTGAACCCCCGCGCGATCAGATCCACACTGATATGAAAGTGCCTCACCAAGATCAACAGGCTTTGCCAGACTAATAAGTAACTCTTTACTGGGTACGAGGACGTGTAGGAGTAGAGGGAAACAAAGCAACACTAGCAAGAAATGACTAAGGCTCCCCGTTCGTTGAACCGGAACCTTTTAGTGGGATAGGACGACACAATATACGGGAGGAACTGAAATAAGAAGAAGAGAGCAAATGGGTCAAGAATTTGGAAGATATCCCCCTATTGAGACAGGTGAAACAAATTCTGATCAATTACAACCAGCAAAGCAGAGTCGAATAGAGTTACCAAGAAGCGGCTTCGCGTCTTGACACACATGTTAGAGTGTCACTGCAGACTCAAGGAGCACCTTAGGAAACTGGGAATATAAGGGAAGGGACACTGCTGATTTGGCAGGGACTTTGCAGAAACACGAGTACACCTTCTAATGTTATGTGAAGCAATAATCCATAAAAGGAGACATCGCCTAGGAGCCTTTCTTCTAATAAAGATGGATCTACCTTCGCTGGATCCACTTCATATACTTCGGTTCATCAAAGCAGTTGGACTAGAGTTGGCGCAGATTCTGCAGGGAGGTCGCAGAAACATCAGCACACCTTCTAATGGAGTGTGAAGCAATACTCCATAAAAGGAGACATCACCTAGGAGCCTATCTTCTATCAGAGATGGATTTATATTCGTTGGATCCACTTCAGATATGTACTCTGGTTCATCAAAGCAGTTAGACTAGAGCAACCTAGACTGCACATAACTTACGACTAGTGAGCCAGGACCGACCGTAAAGTAGACCTGTGACCTGGGACCGCCTCGAAAGTGAATGCATAAGCCGGGACCACTCTTAAAGTGGACATGTGATCCAAGACCGCTCTTAAAGATATTATGGCAGACTAATGGGTATGGGGTCTTAATATAACATAATTGTTCGTGATACTGTGGCCAACTGTGGGTAAGTTGACCGCTTTCCGGGGTTATCAACAAAGAAATGATTTCCTCCTGTTCTTCGTCTCTATAGCTCATGCAGAAGTCGTCAGCAGAGAGGCTCAACACTTTAGAATGTTAGCCTATCCGACAGTGTCGTAGCTTATCTGTGATTACTTTAGCTCAACCAATCCGGCACTACATTTCTGATCCAGCTAAAGCCAGATCTGTCTAGAAATATGACACATTGAGTCAATAACTTAACACAGGTATTGGAAAGCAAGACCCTTGAGTTCACTACATAAAGCGTACCGAATCGCGACGCTGGGGAGCACGGTTTCTATATCGCCATGCATAGGGTGTGAAATATTATCCCAAAACTAGATGGTGCGATGCCATATACTATTTGAAATATGTTATCCATTCCCGTGTCAGGCTTAAATAAACTGAATTACGTATCCTGATCTCATTACGAATGCATGTGATAGGGGAATGCCTTTCTGTTCATTTTAAATACTTTTATGCATTGTACTCGAAGTTTTATTTATTTTTTAACTTATCCCCATGGATGTATAAATTATAATTGACACACTTTTGGATTGTATTTGGAAGAACATCCTTAATTCACAAAATTTGCTTTAATTGCTATAATCTCCTTCGCAGAGTTCTCTTTCGAAATCCCACTCACACTCTTGGACAAATACACAAATCGCTTTCAAAGGACACGAAAGTCGTACGGCAAACAATCACAGCGCAGAGTGGAAAAAAAAATAAACGAATTTTAAAATGTCCATCCCTCTGCCACTACCCACCCTTTCCTTTATCTTGGTGGTGTGCCATTAATTTTATTCACGCTTGGCGTACAAACATTCCCCGAGTGCACGAGCCCAGTTCAGGTAATTGTAATTCATTTATGGGAATCCTTGTTGTTATCCGTGTTGACACAGGGAAATAATCGTCGACCGCAAGATAAACACGCAGTATGCCGCAATGGAAATTTTCGACTGAAAAGGCTCCACCGCCAAAGGAATGGGGTAAGGGATGCAAGGAAGGACATCACAACTTCCCCCGAAAAAAAAAATTTGGAAAAATTCCACCTTATTTATCCACCTTTATCCTGCAGGCGTTATGCCGGTACCAGTACCGGTTTTGGCGTTCTGTGGAGTTAATTAAAAATTGTGACCCCCACAATGTGTTTAATGCCACAGCAACGGTAGCAGTAGCAGACGTTCTTTACGCCATGCGGCTGAGCGCTTGCTTCCCCAATACCAACCGACGACGACGACAGCCAAGTCGAGTGTGCTTTTAATTTATTGTCGTGTCCTGCAGTCGTGCTTAATATCCTGTTTTCTTCTATGAAAATTTCTCGTGGTCTATTTTTGTGGTGCTCCTCATGAAAATCTCTGCAATAATATTGGAGAATCATCCCACCGCCGCCCGCCATTGCCGCCAACACACAGCCAGGAGTCGTATACCCTTGACAATGACACTGTCGAAAGGAGGGAGTCATAGGGAGCTTGGTTTTTTAGGATGCAAAGCCACTCCAAAGGAAAGAGATTGATTTTTCGTTTGGAAAACACCCTGATCTTGTGCTCAAGGACAACAAGGATTCATTTTTTGTCTGCACATTTGGTAAACAAATTTCCTTTTCCTTTTCTGTTTGGCGAGCCCTTGTTTTGTTCATATTGCGCCACCGTATGTCAATGAAAGAAACCATAAATTAATTAGAGCGATAGAAAGAAGCAAATAGGATTCCGCAGAGAGATTTGGAGAGATTTCATTTTGTTTTCGGTTCTCGGTTGGGTCTGGTGCGAGGTCCATTTTTTTTCGGGGGATATACATAAATTAGGTGGCTGCAATCATCGGAGGGGTACACATTCAGAAATGGAAATTCACAGATATAAACAAAAAAAAAAAAAAAAGAAGAAAACATACAACAGACGAATCGTGGAATTAATTGCAAATTGCCATTTTGTTTGGCTCCGGCTGCTTGAAACGGCTAGGATCCCTGCAGAGGGTGCTTTTAGATGGATATTTGTAGACGACAGTCAGACAATCTTGTGACAATGAACTTTATGGGAAGTTCCTAAAATGTACCTATGCTGTCTTTAAGCGTAGATCTTGAAGAAAGGGACCTTCTGAACTGCGCCAACTGAGGCATACTTTTCCTCAACATGGCGTACATCTCGTTATGTGAACACCTAAAACTACTCGTTCTGATAGGTCCTTATAAGTGCGGTTTCAGTCTGCGAAAGTCGATAAAATATTTACACTAGGGCAGACCTTGGAAAAAACCCACAATACCAAATCGATACCCAGCATCTGCTTATCAATTCCAAAGTTGCCGATGATCTATACAGAGCATACAGAGCCGTGTCCAGTTTTGATATCCCATCCAAGCTCGTACTTGACATTGCAAAAGAAAGGCAGCCCTATAAACTCCTGGATCACACAAATGCAATAACACTAGCATTTGATTTAACTCAGTAACGACGTGATCCAAAATCAGGAGGCCTGCCGATATTTTCTGAGGTCAAACAGGTGAACCCCACAGGCGGATCAGTAGAAATACAATGAAGTGGGAGGGTTATGATCGCTTGTTTTCAGATCATAACCTGGTCGATATACGAAGAAGAAGAAGAAAGAGAAGAAGCCAAACTCTTACTTCTGTGCAGGATGACGATGGAAAACTATCGCTGCTCCATCAAGGTCGGCAAGAACACCACCGAGCCTTTTGATGCCAGGGAAGGCCTCAGACGGGGCGAAGCACTATTGCTTTACCATCATGCTTGAAAGAATGACGTGGGCAACTGCAGGCGGATAGCTTGAACCCGGCTGGCTGGAGAGGTATATTAGTTGGGGCCCATGTCTACCATGGACGGTACCGACAACTAAGTAAGTGAATACTTGAAAGAATTGTATGAAACTCACAAGCCAACACTGGAGGCACAATCCTTTACAAATCTGTACTCGCTTACGTCGACGACGATGGGGCGTTCATTGAGACAGAAGTTGTCTACAAAAAAGGACACCCAACATCGGCATCTTGAATAGAACACAACAATGGACAGATGTACATACATAATTATGAGGTAGTAAAGGACTTTGTCTACCTAGACCCTAAGGGAGTTCAAACGAAGAATTACTCTTGCCGAACGCTCTTGCTATGGGTTAAGAAGGCAATTGAGTAGCAAGTTTGCCAAAGAGATGGTGTAAAAGACCCTCATCACCCCAGTCCTGCTATATAGCAATAAGGCATGTACTTTCTCAAAGGGCGGATGAAAACCTTTTCGGTTGTTTTGAGCGAAAAGTTCTATGTGTGATCGTCGGCTCCGTTTGGAGCGAAAAGTTTTATTTACATGTGATCGTCGGCTTAGTTTGTCCGATGGAGTTTGGAGGAGTTATAATGAAGAACTCTACGGGTTTTATAGCGATATACACCTAGTCAAGAAGGTTCGAATTCATCAGCTAAGATGGCTAGGACATACAGCGAATAGACGCCAGCATTCCTGGCCGGATAATCTTTGAACCGCCTCCAGAGGGACTTCGCCGTAGAGGAAGACCTTACATAAAGTGGTATGCACAGTAGAAAGGTGATCTCAACTTTGTAGCTGGTGTTGTAGCTGCCAAGGTGCCGATTGACATTTCGCCAAATGAAGCACCGGAGAAAAAACTGAAATCCAAGGAAGACCATCAGACGATATGGGTACACAAGGAAAGGTGACTAGTCTTATCGAATAGTCGAATAGCAACGAAGATAGGACTGCTCTGGAAAAGGCAGATGGACATATAAAATTATAATTAGTAGATAAACCGGCAACATGAAGAGCAAAACTTTTACTTAATAGGCCTTGGATTGTTCAGGGCGTATTTAGGTTAGGTAAGATTAGGTTGAAATGGCTGCCAGCTTACGCCAATACAAGGAATGTCGGTTGTGGTACCACAATCATATAATCCAAGCCTACTCGTTAGAACCAATTAATGCTTTTAATGAAACGAAGGAGTCTCCTGATGTCTAAATCTTTCAGATTTTACTTACTTACTTAGGTGGTGCTACAGTTCGGGCTGAACCTGGTCCTTAACCAACAAGCCTCTCCATTTAGCTCGTTCTTTATCTAATTGCCTCCAGTTGCGCACTCCAAGTTGGTCGAGGTCCTCTTGAACTTGTGCGCGCCACCTTCGGCGAGGAGGTCCTCTACTGCGTCGTCCCTCCGGGTTAGATTCGAAGACTCTTTCATCTATCAGATCGCCCAAATCGTAAAATAGAAAGCTCCTTTTTTCTATGGGAGAGAGCTGGGCACAACCTCTTCCTCTTCTTCGTCCATGCAGCCTTTGCAAAAATTATTTGAATATACGCCAAGCCTTATTGCATGCTTGCCTATTAGACAGTGTTCTGTAATTACGCCTATAGTAGCGCCACTACCCAATCGGTTAAGAGAAAGCAATTGCTTAGAGCGTTTCAGGTCCAGCTTGGGCCAAATCTACCTAAGATTTGGGTGTGCAAGCCAAGTCCACTTAAGATCTGTTCTTTCGATTTACAAGTAGCGATTGGTATACCTAGAATATCCTTGTCTGGAAAGATGGGTCAAATTGTTCCTATTCTGGCGAGTTCATCAGCCTTACGAGTCTCCGGAATATCCCTATGCCTCGGCACCCAACAAAGGTGAATATTAAACTGCTCCGCCATCTCCTTAAGAGACGATCGTCAGTCAGTCTAGGGCTACTACTGAATTTATATAGATTGATTACAAGGATTTGATCGATTGTTGGGTAACTTCAAGCTTGGCTGTTTGAAAAGATATCGATATCCTTGGCGGATACCACGTTTTTCTTCAGCCATGATAAGACTTCCTTAGGTTAGGTTATGTTAGGTAGGGTTATGAGGTTATCATAAAACACTAGTGCCACCGCGTTCCCTAGGGAACCTTCAAGGCAAAAAGACCTAAACCAATTCTCCCATACAATTAATCTCCCTACAGAATTTGAAAAGGTCCTTATTGTGGTTCAAGGACCTCACCTCGTCTTGTTTATCTAAAAAGTATCTACCAAGGTGTTTTAGCCTTATCCTGGCAATTCCTTGGCAGTCACAGAGTATATGTGTTACGTCCTCTGAGGCATGTAGGTCATTGCAGTACCTACAAACATCCGTGTTAGATAATCCTAGTCTCATAGCATGCTTCCTTAGAAGACAGTGGCCAGAGAGTATTGCTATCGCTGTTTTTAGCCGTGATCTTTCTAATTTTATAAGATTTCCTTAATCCCCATTATTTCCACCTGGATCACGCTACAATGATTTGGTAGACGAAAGGAGAGCCTGTCATAGAAAACACCTCCGCCAACTCCGTCCTTGGTTTTTGACTTGCAGTATAGAAGTGGATCAACTCATCTTCAAAAAAAAAAAACATCGTCATTCCAGAGTGATCTGGAAGGGATGGTGACAAGGAAGTTCTTGTCAAAATTTAGACGTGGAATGGTATAGTTCGGGTTTTCGAGAGAGATTGTGAATTTATTCAGAATGGAAATTATTTTCTTGATCACTGTTGGGTAACTTCAAGGCGAACGGCTGCATTCGCTGCCATTTGCTTGATAAATATATCAAGGGGTATCAGATGAAACATGATGTCCAGTGCCGCAGAGGTAGAGCTTATGCACAGACAAGCGGTATTTACCGGGCATGAGAGTAATCCAGACTGCTCGAGCTGCACATAAACCGATGAAGACGTGAAACATGTCATGTTCCATGGTCCGCGCTACAGATCCGAAAGACATCAACTGTAGGAGAAATGAGGTGAGGCTATCACCCCGGAGAATATAACCAGATAAATGGTAAAGTCTCAGGAAAGCTGGGACGCATTCAGCAAGACTGCTGGCAAAATAATGAAGAAAGACTGAGAGCAGAGCAACAGCAGAATGCAAATGTGATCGAGCCAATTGTATAAGGCTATAGTCCCTACCTATAGAGGTAGGATAGGAAGTGGGTATAGTGGGTAGAAATCCCACACTGTTACTGAGTACGGCCTTAGTTTCGTCTTTAAAGAATTTTCACAAAAAAAAAAAAATCTCAACCTTCTCCGCGTGTGCAACTGGAAACAGTTGGGTAAGGATCGAGCTAGCTGGAGAGGAATGTTGGTTGAGGTCCAGACCGCTCAGACTGTAAGCATTATCTAAAGCAAAGTAAAGTATCCCGCCTTGCACTCTCAAGCTCGTTGCATGGAATAAAGCCATTAGAGAGGCGGACACAAGATGGACCTCCATGGAAACTTGTACCACCACCAGGAAGATATGGCCATCCTTCGACAAAACAAGGACCGAGAGAATTACTCGGAAAGATAGGAAATCCCTTTCCACTCTCGTGGGCATCATCACGGGGCACAACACTCTACGGTACCTCTTCCAAAAACTACGCCTGCCGAAGGAGGAACTCTGTAGAGGCTGTGGTGACGAGGGAGTTTTTGAGGACACAACCCACTTCCTGTGCCACTGTCCGAGTCTTCAATACTCCAGGAAAAAGTTCCTTGGTAAATATTTCTTCCAGGATCTCGAGGAGCTCTCCGGCGTTTCGACAGGAAAGATGTTGAACTTCATCAAATCATCAGGGTGGTTTGTATGCAGAAACGAGTTTTGCATAATTTTTGCTGGTTTTCACTAGGCCTCAATGGGTAAGGGATTACTTTTTCCCATATGGGTATCACAATGGATCGACGCTGACCTGAGTGTGACAGAGAGCGTCTATCCCTGCCAGTCCCATTCGTTTTCAGTTCTTAGAAGGTCTTGGGTGGAACAGGTTAACATTGTATCTGGCTGCAGTTATAGACTGAAGTCTTACCACTCCGGTAAAATGCTTTTTTTTTTTTAATTTGCTAATGCTCACAGGCATAAAACGATAAATGCAAGGAGACTGTACATCAAGGTTGATAATAAACGTAGAATGCATAACACCTCCTAATAAAGGCGAATATATTCTTAGTAGAGAAGGATCTTCTCAACTCCGTGAGTGCAGTAAGTCACACGACGATTGCAGGAGCTACAAGAAAAAGGACATGCTCGCTTGACTTCTTCCTAAGAATAAAGTTAGCTTCTCTCTTACCATACATCAACTGCCTTGACCTGGTAAATTAGATGGTTCATTGCACTAACTGGCTCTGCGACATCACAGTGAACTCTCGAGATCTTAGCCTACATAGGAACAAATCGCTCTTATACTTGTATTACAATACAAATTCCTCTCCTTCGAAGATTTTGAAGGCGGTATAAGCTGCAAACGTTCGTTAATAGGTGCCTGCGCAATATCTTAAGGATTCTCCGGCTCAATCGTATCTCTAACGAACACCTTGTCGAGTGAACGGGTCAGAAACCAATAGGCACAACTTTACAATAACGGAAGTAGCAGTGGACTCGTTACACGTTTCGAAAAGTTGACAGTTGCATAGCGAACCATGCTATGCAATGGAACCTTTTAACCGAAGATGGCTGAATACCGGCGGTTTGGGGAGAATATGACACAGAACAGTCGAGAAGGAGGCATGGCAGTAGGGGAAAAGTTGGGGACAGCTGAGGCACTATGCCAGAAACCATACACTATAGCGCGTAGGCATAGTAGAAGCGCTAGGACCCACAAGGCGCTAAGGTGGTATAATTACCGCACTGTATGTTTCGAGGTTATACTTGAAACATATTGAAAGGCTGGGGGACAGGACTCTGTGCCTTCATCTGGAATCTGGAACAAACCACTGCGAGTGTGTGCTGTGACATTATACTTGATTCATTATACCGCAATTGGGACGCATTTGGCTGACTATTTCTCATCTTTCCAGAGTACAGTACCCCCTTTCACCAGAGATACATCAGAGTTCCTATCGATTCCCATGTAATTCGATTGTATGCCAAACCTGACCAGCAATTTCTCTTAACTACTACAACCCTTCCATTGCGGTGTTCTTGCTCAATAAATCATAAATCAAAAAGAAACCCCAAAATACCAACAACAACAAGTACCAAGCCTCATTCAAAAACATTCCAAAAGTGCCACTTACACACGCCCCTTATTTAACATCGCCCACATTCCACATTCCAAAAACCCCAGATATCTTCAAAATATGTCACCTAACCTAAGCCCTTCCAGCTGGCCCCCGGGGCTCGAAACCGCCACTGAAGCCATTTATCGTGGTTACAATGTGAAAAGGATTTTATTATTGCTTCTGCGGCTTTGCAAATTTGCAAATTCCTCTTTATCCCCTCAGCTACACAGAGTGTATGTGTATGCACAGTTATTATGTACGATCCATAGGACAGCAGGCCTGTGGCTTCCGGAATGGCTTTTGCCTCATTTCATCGATTTATGCTGGACTCATAATTAAATGGAACCGACAACAAAAAAATAGGAACTCCTAACTGGGTTAAAATGAAAAAAGAAAAAAAAAAGTAACTTCGCAAAGTACCAAGGACAATAGAGATCCTTGTCAATCAGTTTTAGCTTATTACGCAAGATGTCACCTTACCTATCAGAAACCGAACAATGAGTGACGGTCTGATGATGACCTATGGCAGGTACAAGCCACAATCCTCTCTAGAACTTCCACGTCCAGGCATGCATGTCCTTATCCCCTTCACTCAGTCTCTTTGTTGTTCAGAGCATTTACAAACAAACCAGGAGTATAAATACTATTCGGAGAAGAGCAAAACGGACGACACGTGAACGACGGATGATACACGTCAGAGCTGTGTGTGCTTGTTAGGATACATTGGGTAGATTCTGTTCTCCTAGCAGACCACTGTCGTACTTCTGTTACAAGGATAACAATAACAAACAAATAGTAGTAGGCCATTGTCAAATAATGGTCCTTGGTCATTGGGTTGTGTTCGGACTGGTTGTACGTGTGCCTTACATGATGGTTGTCTGCACTGAGGAGGCAATTCAGTTTTGAGGGCGAATTGCATGGAGAAATTCATCATCGCAGGTCCGGTATGAAGAGTAAATGACCGTCGTGCATTGGATTGGGTAATTGGGGTTGCCAGGCTGTCAAAATGGGAAGAATGACAACTGCTTCAAGGTGAATTTAGACACACTTGTCTCGATAAAGTTGAGTCATGAGATTGTAGAGCATGTCGCATTTTCCATGTAGGATGTAGGTCTTTTGAACTTTCTTTGTTTTTAATTTAGTCCGGGAGATAGACTTGGTTCCTTTACTAGCTGACTTAAGTTGACTACACCAAGTTGCTTGATGTCCCTTTCCATTGGCTCAAGTAACTTCAAAGACTAGCTTGCGTTTGCACATTAAATTGCGCCTACTACAGCGCAAGCAGAGGTTATTCTAGACCTCCCACCTCTTCGTCTTTACATATAGAGAGGTTTTTTTCTTTTTTGCGTCGAATGGAGTGAGAGTCTCTTAAGACGAAACTGAGCCCGTAATCAGTAACAGTGTGGGATGTCTACCCACTAAACCCACCTCACCTCCTACTCCTGATCCTTGTGGCACTGCCGTCAAGCATTTCATCGCGAGGGGGACTTCAGCCTTAGGTACTTGGCTCATTCGTATTGGAAGCCTACTATGCTGCATTTCATTTACCCCCTGCCTTCGCTGCTCCTTCATAATAGTTGCCACGGTGTCGCTAAATATTTCCTCGGACATTTTCCCAGCTCCTCATCTGTCTGGTGATATTGAATGGAGCTAGGTCCTCACCCAGTTTGTTCGCCAGCAGGTGCCGTTCTTCATAATATCATGGACAGTGGAACATGACGCATTCCGCATCCACAACTGCTTCCGTGCACATTGGACAATAGGGGTTGTCGTCAAGTCCAAACCTGTGGAGGTAGGCACTGGAGCAACCATGGCCAGTAAGCATCTGGATTAGGTAGAAATTCAGCTTCCCATTCTTCCAAGCGTCTATATTTGGTATCAATTTCTGCTTCCATCTGTCTTTACCTTAGTTACACCATCTCTCGTGCCAAGCCTACAGACTTGTCCTTGGTAGTATCTAAGGATCACTTCAACTCGTCGCTGTTGCTGCCGCTGTCCTGCGGGCACGCTATTTCTGTTGGGCTTTTTAAGCACGAAGGTCTATTGGTTCTTTGTCGTGCCGTAAGAGGTTGTTCTGAAGGCGCTACATAGGCCCATTGATTCTGTAAGCTGCCTGCGTCTTCCTTCTGTACGACTTTCTCTTTATGGCACTAACCCATATTTCGGAACCGTAGAGCATTATCAATGCCGCAAATCTAGCTAAAAGCAGTCTTTCCTTGTGCCTTGGTCCGTCGATATTTGGTATTATCCTTGCCAGGGCAGCCTTTACTGCCATCTTAGCTGCATATTGCAGATGTTGCTTAAAGTTAACCCTGCATCTATAGTAATGCCAAGGTAGTTCAACTCTCGTTTGGAAACTCCAACGTGATCGCCCACGGTTAGTCTTATAGCCTCCATTACTCGCCTGCTGCTGATGAGCAATAAAGGCAGATTTACACGTCCAAATTGATATGGGACTGCGTACGTGTCATATCAGCTCATATCGCTAGTTAACTAGTGCCAGGACACTGCGCACGTGGGAACTGAAAAGGTAGACTTGTAGTCAGAACACGAGGTGCATCAAGTTTTATGATGCCAAGACGTCATCGCTACTTGGGCAAATTTTACCTTGAAGTAGAAGATCTATATAGATATGGTAAGTCATAGCAGGATTTACCACCAACATCGGCATCATGAACAAGCTCCATTAGCGGCCGCAGTGATAAGGAGTGAGAAGGCAACTCATTCAGAATAGCTAGCGTGTGTAGTTCGCTTTTTATGCCTTTCCACGGGGATGATGTCGTTTCAGCTCACAGACACCACCCTACTCCAAAAATCGTCTACCTCAGCAGTAGAAACTATGATATACCCACTTGTGCTCTTTGGACTTGTCAGAGGGTCCTCACATTTTCCCGCAATCATACATGCGTTCATCGCTCCCAGAACCCTTTTAAACCTCGACCTCTGGTCACCCTACTCTTTAACCTTCCTTACACTCTCGGTAGCCAACTTCGACAAACACAACAGAGACTAAGTCCAAGGAAATCCTTTTCAAAATTTTGTCATAATGTTTACACATGGACCGTCCACCCACCATCCATCCATCCATCTATTCATTTCGTGTTCATTCATTCGTTCATTTATGCGATAAAATGCGTACATGCGTGTGTACAGTACTTTCAGTGTGTCCTTTATGTAAATGACCCTTAGGCCTGGCAGGTCTCCGTCCTCACACATGTGTATGTGCCTAGATTGCAATTTACTTAATTTAAAATTTCCATTGAAGTGATTTGGTCCAACAAGTCACGTACTCGGCAGGACCGGTAGCAACAAAACTCCAGGACCGCATTGTGTTGTGTGTGTTGACCCAATGCCCAACTAAGAGTGACCATTTGAGTCATCCTTGTAAGCCAAATGAGTGGGAAGTGGGACGGGGATGTGGACGAGACAGTAGTTCAGTTCAGTTTGCATAAATGACACTTGAATGCTCGGTGGTCGGGGGACCTGGCCTCCGGAACCTGCATCGGTATTTCGTAAAAACCACATTCAATCCACTTGCACATGCCAGGCCAGAGTATTGAGCGGAGGACGACAGTGTATTTGTCCATCTCGAAATATTATGAAGGACAAATAGAAAGCAATGAAGCAGAGCTGGTACTGGTAGTTTGTAAGGATGCAATTTGGAAGGCTTTTTGTTTTGTCCGTGTTACAATAACGAACCCAAGTGACATCTGTATGCAAACTTGTTCAACATTGATTATGCATTTTGGGCTGCGAAATGGGGCGGGAAGGAATTTGCCAAAAGACACATACACACACAGCCAAGTGGATAGTCCTTTTTTGTGTGTTATTGCATGCTTCCGGAGGTCCTCTGTAAATTATGCACATATTTTGTTATCCTTCAAAAATAAAGGACACACTCTTGATGCAGGCCTGGAAAAATATTTATTTTCAGCCGAAAAGTAAACATAAATCACAGACGTGTGTGTTGTGTATACAGGAGGACGCCTTGTTTTTCGCGGAAAGGCTTCCCGATGATGATGGCAGTTGCCCGGGATAGGCACGTTGCACTGATTGGACCTAATGGACCCTGTGAGACGCACGTGCACCGCCCCAAACTTCCCGCTCACCACCCATCCAACATGAGTTATTTATTTTAAACGTTGTGACAGTGATAAAGCATGCACGAGGCTTGCTGCATCTCAAGCCCGTGATATTTATGTTATTGTTGGTGGGACATGGAAAAAGTGATTGCCGCGCGGCTTTGGATCCTGGAATATGTCAATATCGAGTGTGGAGTGAGCTTTGGCTGATGTATGCATGTTGGCTGTGTAAACAGCAAGCAAACGCGTGTAGTTTGTCCTCTTTTTCTCCGATGTTCTGGTGAAGAGGAAAATATCGAATTGACCTGATGACGATGGCGGACAGGAGGACACACACAATGGTTAAGGGAATCCCTGTCGATGATGGTCGATTGGTAAATTTGCAAAGCGCTTCAGATGGACGAAGCTGAAAGTTTGCACAGTTAGTTTGGTTTGGCCATCCTCTGATAGTTAATAGCGGTTGCCATCGCTTGATAGTTTTGGTCGTAATGAGGTTCTTAGTGTTTGTTTAAGGAAGCAAGGACGAAATGATAAAGGAAAAAAACAGGAGAGTAAACATTCACCGGATTAGGTACTAGGAACTCTGTTGGTATAGGGAAATCAGTTTTGCGCAATTAGATTTCTGGAGTTTACTCGAATAGTTTGTCAGCCAATTGGTCGAAGATGGTAATGTGCTATGTGGATGTGTTAGTGTAGGATTTTTCAAAGATGGTTCCAGCTTTGGTTTTATGATGATTATGGGTGATTAATCTTAAATTTGGGTCACTTAGCGGATCCACTTCGCACATACGTATGCCGATCAGAGAAGACTCCTTGCCTGGTTAAATTCAATCGGAAAAGTTCAATATTCGTTTCTGACATCCTTCCTGTTTACGGAGTCTTTGGCATTTCGCTGGATAGTTTCGGAAGAGCTCACAACGACTACTCCAGAGTAGAAGAGTGCCCTCCTCTAACGAGCAGAAGTTTTGGGACTCTTGGCAGGCTCACGCAACGTTGAGCTGTGAGAGCTCTTAAGGTCCGCGTTGCTATCCGACTAGTTCTAACTGAGGGATTCTCCTGACAGATTCACGGGATTAGGGGTGCTATGAGCCAAAATGTTGCCTAACTAACATATTTGCAAAGATTGCTCCGTGATCAATTCACTTTAGTTCCTAGTTTCAACTGAGCACTCAGGCTCGATGCAGGCCTTCTACAAAGTGGCGCAAAGTCTTCCTATCGGAAGATGCCCTATCATTACTTTCACATTTTTGAAGTTCATTTTAGGTACATACCTTCTTCGTAAAATGGGCCAGCATATGGACTGAGTGAAAAGGATAATTCATCATATCACTTTCACATTTTTGAAATAAACAGAAGCAGAATACACGTAGATAAGCCACGGATTATTGTACTCTTCAAGAATGTGGCATAATTGCGTAATTTTTTTGACAAATCATCATTAGCCTGGTCGTATGGCACCAACACCCAAACACTGTGGTATAGTAGTGAATGTTCGGTCGCGACTATCACTGCTGAGATTGCAAATGTCCTAGAAGACCTTAAAACATCAATCAGACGACGGGCCATGCAATTGGGCGTCAATGTCGAGGGTGGCAACGCTGTTACTCTGACTGCTGAATGCTACAGAACCATGATCAATGCCTCCTTGCTACCGCAAATTGAGGAATTGGGTTTGGAGAACATTTTGTTCCAGCAGGACTGCACACACAGCATGAGCGGGGGTCAAAGTGATGGGCTTCGCTGACGATATCGCAATGGTTACAGTAGCCGAGCAAGTACACGAGGTGGAGTCTGCCACGGATAAGGCAGTTATAAGAATAAAGGAATGGCTGGAGTCTACCAGTCTGGGACTAGTTGCCAACAAGACTGAAGCTGTTCTAATAGCCAGCCGCAAGACAGTGGAATATGCGATCTTCCGGGTCGGAAACCAGACAATCAGGTCCAAAGAATCCTTGAAGTACCTTGGAGTCATGCAGGTTGCGCTTCAAAGCCCACGTTGAGTACTCTAATAAGATCGCTAATGCAGGCAGCACTCTCTCGAATGCTCCGAAATATTGGCGGGCCTGGATCGCTGTTAGTTGTTAGCTCGGTACTTCTATACGCTGCCCCGATATGGGTGGGTGCACTGGCGACAAATGAGTGCAGGAAGAAGCTATCATCAGCTCACAGGCTCTGCGCAATCAGAGTGATCAGCGGCTTTTGAACTATCTCCGACGATGCAACCTGCGTTTTAGCGGGGATCGACATCGGTGTACCCTAGACGTCCCTCGAACCGGCAAGAGGCAAAAAGGATTAAGGAGGAGGAAAGGGCAGAATCAGCAACGCTGTGGCAAACCAGGTGGGGCAGCTCAATAAAAGGCAGATGGACCCACAAGCTCATTCCCACTATAAAATCATGGACAGTGAGAGCGAGGGGGAACCGTAACTACCACCTCACACAGATCCAGCCCGGACACGGCGGCTACCGGAAATACCTCCATAGATTTGGACACGAAAGTTCGCCCCTGTGTCCAGAATGTCCAAATGAGCACGCAGCATGCAGTGTTCTACTGCAGACGCTTTGCAGAAGATAGAGCAAATCTGCCAATCCCAGATAATCCCGTAAGTCACATGACGAGATCAGAGGGCGGGTAGATGGAGATCTGCTCATTCATAATGTGTGTACAGAATGCGCTGCGAAGAGCAGAAGCCCTAAGAAGAGCCTAAAGCGGCTTCGGAGACTAGAGCATAATTGCTAACTAGCTCCACGAAGAAATACATAACGGCAGTCCCGCGGGGAGAGTGATTGAAGTGTCTAGGGTGTGTCTTTAGAACGTAGGCGTATTCCTGAAATGGATTACTCAGGTTTGCGAATCGTACATGCTAGCAGCACTCGGGCTATTAGTATCTATGAAGATTACACATCCGTGGCGCAACCTAAAAAAAACAACAGTGAACATTCTGCATTTCACAACCATTTCCCGGCTCCTTTATCACTCATTTTGGCGAATTGCATTGGCCCACAAGATCGCCCGATTTGACCATCTCTGACTTCTTTCTTTGGGGTTTTTGAAGTCACAAATCCATACGAATAAGCCACATACTTTGGCGGCCATCAAGACTTTGACATCCGACAAGAAGTGGAAATTCATCACCACAGGCCTTCAGGAAAGTTATGGAAAATGCTGTGGAATGAGCCCGAATGTGCATCAACTCTGGCGGCTACCACTTGACCGATATTATCTTCGCGACTTAAGGAATTCCATTTAATTTAAAAACTAAGATACTGTCCTTGGAAATCGAGTAAGGACTTTTGCGCCACTTGTGCTATTCGAGAAACTTCGGTGGTACATCATGGTGCCTACCTACAGGCCAGGAGATTGCCACAGATCCATTGAAAGCGTCTCACTTGATTTCAAAATGATATCTAGCATAAAGAAACTCGTGTCACGGTACTTTAATACAAGCTGTACCTGTGTCTCAGAGCTATACAGAGCTACGTCTAGTTTCGACATCCATATCAAACTTATCCGCCTATTCAGGATGACAAGAATTTAGACAAGGAGGTACTCTGTCAAGCGCCACAACTTTGAGGTAGTTAAGGACTTTGTCTACCTATGCTCCCCTATAAGCTCCAGCAATGGCACCAGCTCGGGCTATAAAGCAATTGAGTAGTTAAGTCCTCCCTCGAATGACTAAGGTAGCCGTGTACATAATTATCCCACCCCTACCATATGATGCTATCGAAATCGGATGAGGATGCCCTTGGTTACTTTGAGAAAAAGGTTCTCCGATATATTTATGGACCCGTTTACATAGACGAAGAGTGGAGGAGAAGATTCAATGAAGAATTATATGGACTATACTGAGATATCGCTGTCAAATCCATTCTCGAGAAATGACGCAGTAGAGGAAGGCCTCACCGTAGGTGGCCCGAACAATTAGAAAAGGACTTCAATAACTGAAGGCAGGTAGCTGATGACATAGCCGGATGAAGAGGTTAAGGCCCAGATCCACCCTGCACTGTACCGCCATCTAAGAAGAAAAAAAAGTACCTGCGACTGAGCTTGCCTACTGCTCTACTTTAAAAAAGGACACCACACCAGTCACACAGAGTGAATGCAATAGCAGTACCTAGCCATTCGCCACCCCTGTGACAACGTGTATCAAAGTGGGAGACAGAAGTTCCTAGCTGATTTGCAGTTGTCAGAGTTTCATTTATCCAATTGTCAACTTCAAGGATAAGTTGGAAAATGATATCCCGAATCCTTAGCGGTAGATACTTTAAGCAATCAAATGAATTTACATTGAATTCGGCGGAGCCGTTCTGAAGTTAGAGGCGTGCAGATTGACTGTTTCGAGATGGTACAACCTCAGATTACATTCACGACTTGGGCAAATCTTCGAATATTTGATCACATTGGATCTGACGTCTGACAAACATCCGAGAGTATTGTTGTCTCGAAAAAGCTTCTCAAAACAAATTGCCCTGCAGATACGGCACTAAAGTCTAGGTCCCTTCCATTCGTATGAAAAATATAACGCACACAACATGAGTGGTTTCGAGAACCTAGGTTCTGGCACTTAAAGAGCTATTGTGCCAAATATTTTTTTTTTTTTTTTTTAGAAACCCTTTAAGGAACCACGCACCATAGGTCCTTGTCTTCGTTTCAAAGTTCATGGCACAATCTGCGATGATCACCAACACTGACCCAGTAGCCCTTATGGAGCAAAAGTCAAATAAGGAATTGCAAATCCCGCAGGCATCCCATTCAGCGTACTCTTTGTTTTTCATTTACAAGATAAGAGACTACCAAAGCTCCCTAGAGTACCACCCATCATGCACGCACGCAGACAACATTTTGACATTGCAATTTTCCCAATAACTCGAACTGCTGCTCGAGCAAACATTCAATCTATTTCTCATCCATTTTTTTCGTCAGCCTCTCTATGTGGCTTCCTCTCCTTCCAACTGAATACACATCGTCCTTGTGAAGGGATTACACTGCACTGGCATCGCCAGCCAGTGAATGTTATTTGGCGCCCAACGCGCTTCCGTTGTTCTTTGCCGCGTGCTGACTGACACAATTCACTGTTTTGGGATATAAAAATGTGCTGCTGGCGCGCTCTAACGTCTCTGATGTCCTTGGAATCGGTTTGGATGATATGAAACCACAAATATCTACGAGTAACGCAAACCACAGACTGCTGGGATCTACTATATTTTCCTTATAACCCAATTTCGTATTCATCTCACAGGATTTGATTGATGTTTGTATGGAATTTCTGACACAGTTAATATGTGTGCTTCTGCTGTGTGGTAAGAGGATGCCAGCAGAAGGAGCAAATCCATGTGGAAAACACAGGAGCCAGAGGATTCGCTTTCGCTGTATTCTCTCTCTCTCTCTCTCTCTCTCTCTGTGTGTCCGTATTTTTGAGGTACTCGTATACAGTTCTTTTTTATTGGTGATTTTCGTAGCGTTACGCTTTGAATTTATGAGCGAGAGAGAACAGGTTGGTTTTTTTTTTCAGCCGTCGACGTCGTCGTCCTTTCAGCTAATACTGTTGGGATATCTTGTTGTAGTATGTGAGTGCATGTGTATAGTTTTTGCTCCTTTTTTTTTAAGTTTGTGGCGTCGTTTAGCCGATTTGAATGATTTAATTTATGACGCCACTGGTAGGTGGCGGTCTTGGTGCTCGATGCTCGGTGTTCGGTGGTGGTCCCCACCGACACACAGGCTTAGCAAGGAATATATGTATGTATATAGGGATAATGGAGTTATCGCTGAACTGAATATGTAATTTTTTCGATGATTTGTGGGTGAAACTAAAGTGTAGTGTGTCAGTGATTTAAGGTTCAGAAGTGAAAGTGATGGATTGGTTATCCCGGAAAGTGGGTTATTGCATACAGATGGTAAGTAGTAGATCAGATGGTGGAGTTTCAGCCCAGAATGGTTTCCGTTTCGGAAGAAACGAATGAGGCCTGAATAGCGATAAATGTAATTTATGGAATCGCAGTCGGGGATTGAAACTTAGGGATAGTTTGAGAGCTTCTTGGTTGACTTCTGCGTTCTATCTTTATGTCAACGTTATGACACAATTTCATATCAGTGGAGTACGAGCTGGTACATAAGTTAATGCACATCCATATCACAACTTCAATTATGAAAGAAGTCAATTTCGAAACTTGGAATTTAAGTTATGACCCATTTTAAGAAATATTGTTTCAAACCTTTCGATCAATAATTACTGAGCGTGGGGTCTAGTTAAAGCGAATTTACTCAAGCAAATGAAATATTTTACTTGTATGCCTTACTCAGTCCTGAAGTTACTGATCTAAAAAAGAAAGTCGTACACTTTGATGGAAAACGTACGTAAGTGTACGCGCTCACGCATGCGCTTTTACGCCCTCGAAATATTATTAAACAAAGTCGCCAAAGCCGTTTTTGAGAAAATTTACTTTTTTCTTTTTTTCTACATAATTTCTAGAATATCTCGCTCTTTGCAATATTTTAATTTTCTGTTTTCAGATCATGAGCTTATAACATGTTTACTTGCATTCGTCACTATTGGGCCAGTATTGTTCCATTAAAATACTGGAAATCTAGAAATTTTTAGAAACATTCACATTACTATCTGTCTGTCTGTCTGTATGTCCGTCTGTGTACACTCAGCTGTAGCTTTCTCGACTGGGTAGCTTCAAACTTCATATCTGCGATCTGTCGGGTCACCATTCGAGGTGAAATCGGAATTTTCAGTCTAACCTCAAAAGCAACCGTACTTTACCTAAAGCTGATTTTGAAAATAAGTTGAACTTCTTTAGCGACTTTGTTTAAATTTGATATTTCAACTAAGTTGGGCATATCCCCCAAATGGTATAAGGTTTGTAAAAAAAAGTCGTATCGCGAGACTTACTTATTGACTTGTTTTCAAATTTTTTATTTATTTATTTTTTATTTTTTGCGAAGGTAGGTGAAAAAACTTCCATAGACACTATGAGGATAGTAAGCGCGTGCTCATAGTAGTGTCAGATTCTTACTGACTAAAAAAACACCACCCTTCGATATAAATTTGTTAGATATCGCAACTAAGTATTAACTTATCAAGCAATTTTTCTATCACGAAATAAAAACGTTTGGCAGGTTACTTTCCACTGAAAGTATTTGGCCTCGTTTGCAAAAGGTATTCGGGCCGAGTTTAGAAAAATTGGCAAGTCATTAGTTTTCTTGTAAGTGAAATTCACGTGAACAGATTTAGATTCGTTGAGGGCGATTCGCCAGTCCCTCGTCCATTCATTTACATTATCTAGTGCGTCTTGCAGTTTTGCAGTTGTTTCTTCGATTGTTTAGCCTACTGCTAGGGTAGCGGTGTTATCAGCAAACTTAGCAAGGATAGTGCCATATTCGTTCTGTATATCACCAGTATATAACAGATAGAGAAGCGGCCCAAGAACACTTCCTTGCGGTACGCCAGCCGAAATTTCTTTCAACTCCGAGTATTCATTTCCAGGTCTAACACGAAAGAGTCTATTCCCGAGATATGATTCTAGAATATCGTATAGGTATAAAGGGAGAACTTGTCGTAGTTTGCATTTCAAGCCATCATGCCACACCTTATCAAAGCCTTACTTACTTTACTTATGTCCTGTATCCCATTGTGGGTCCTAGGGCCTCTACTACGCCTACGCGCCATCGTGTATGGTTTCTGGCAATGTGTCTGAGTTCTCCCCAACTTTTCCCTAACTGCCGTGCCTCCTTCTCGAATGTTCTGGGCCATGTTCTCTTCGGACCGCCAGGTCTTCTGTCATCCTGAGTTAAAGGGCTTCCATTGCATAGCACGGTTCGCTATGGAACTGTCACCCTTTCGAAACTTGTGACCAATCCACTGCCACTTCCGCCGTTGGATGGTTGTGCCTATTGGTTCCTGACCCGTTTTCTCGTAAAGCTGTTCGTTATAGATACGATTGGGCCAGAAAATCCTTAAGATATTGCGTAGGCAGCTATTAACAAACATTTGCAGTTTTCTGGTGATAGTAATGCTCACTCTCCACGTACTGCAACCATATAACAGCACGGATTCAATGTTGGATTCAACGATTCAACAGTCTTATTTTGGTGCTCAAACTGACTGCATTGCTTCGTCATATTTTGGACAACATCCCGAACGCGGACTTTGCTTTGGCGATCCTGTTGGCTATATCCAGTTCGGTTCCACCATCGGTCGAGACAAAACCCCCAAGACACTGGAAATCCTCTACTCTCTCTACCGGTTGTCCAGCAATGCATATTTGAGCCGATGAGTTTGTTCCAAGGCTGATCATTTTAGTTGTTGCCGTATTAATTTTCAGCCCGACGACGCCTGCCTCCCTCTCCACAACTGCCTTCATTTGGTGGAGGTCCATAATTCTGTGAGAGAGTAAACATACATCGTCATCGTAGTCAAGATGTTTTAGTTGAGATGTAAGAGTCCATCGAATTCCTCCGTTTCCCGTCGACAAAGCTGCACGAAGCACATCGCTAATCACCAATAGGAATAATATTGGTGAAAGGATACAGCCTTGTCTTACCCCACTTTGGATCTCAAATTCCTTAGACAACCTCCCTCTGGGCAGAACGTGACATCTGGAGCCTTCGTATGTAGCTTTGATAATAGCAATTAGTTTATCGGGAATACCTCTCCTGCGTAAGGCACGCCAAATAAACTCCCTGTTGACACTATCGAACGCCTTCTCAAAATCGATGAACAGCGGGTGGAGTGGCGATCGATATTAAACGCACTGCTCGATGATAATCCGCAGGGTTTTGATGTGGTCGACACAGGAGGATCCAGAGCGGAAACCTGCTTGTTCGGCATCGAGTGTATCTTCGAGATGTTGTTTGATTCGCTCCAGTATGATTTTAGCTATTACCTTAGCCACAGCAGGTAGCACGCAGATACCCCTCCAGTTTCCGCACTCCATTAAATTTCCTTTCTTAGGAAGCTTGACGATCATTCCCTTTTTCCACTCGTTAGGAAAGATGTCAACTTCCCAAACTCTCTGTATAAGTGGAAGCAGGAGCTCAGCCGATGTTGTGGGCGCTGCTCGTAAGAGCTCTGCTGGAATACCGTCAAGTCCTACCGCCTTGTTGGTTTTGAGTGCCTTGATCGCGGTATTGATCTCATTTTTACTGGGAGTCGTGGTGCGTATTCGGAAACTTCTCACCTCGGGCATCTCAGTCTGATTTGGGAGCATATCGCTAGCGAATACACGGTTCAAAACCGTGGCAAAATGCTATTTCTATTTCTTGAGCTGGTCCTCATTCGAAATGAGCAAGGAGCCGTCTAGGTTTTTCACTGGGTGTTGGCTGGAGCTGCGACCACCTGTCAGTTCTTTCGTGATTCTGTAGACAGTACTGCTGTCACACATCCGTGCAGCTTCTTCTGCTTCTGTAGCCAGCGCGTTGATGTAGTTGCGCTTGTCACGTCGTACGCTACGCTGAACTTCTCTCATCTTCATGCGATGTAGGGACTCTAGCTCGCTTCTTCCTGGTGCTGGGGTAGCTGCAACGCGAGCTTTCAGCTGTTTTCGTTTGTCAATCCGTCTCCAGGTATCCTCGGAAAGCCACGCCCTATGTCTTCCCTGCGATCGACCGACAATTCTTTCAGCATCAGATGTAAAAACATTTTCACAGCACACCAATGGTCTTGGATGGTTGCGAGCATAGAGCTGCTGATTGCTTCCACACCTTGCGAAAAGTGCTCCCTTAATTGTTGGCGCACTGAGGGATCACTAAATCTATCCATGTTGAACCTGGGCATTCTTGTGTTGTCCTGGGATCTTCGAACTGCAGCAGTGCATAGTTGGAGGGTAGCTATCATAAGATGGTGATCTCGTACTATCCCCACATCTGCCCCTCGCCTGTTTCGGACGTCCAGGAGACTACTTCTAAAGCGGCTACCTTGGCATTCAAATCTCCCATCACTATGACAATGTCTCCATTTGGTGTTGTGTTGAAGACGGCACTTAAGAGATTGTAGAAGCTCTCCTTTTCGTCCTTAGACGAACTATTCGTTGGGGCGTAACACTGTATGATGGTGACGCGTCGTACTCTAGTCCGGAATCTGGACGTCAAAATCCTATCACCATGAGGCTGCCAGGAAATTAGGCCCTTGCGTGCTGTTGTTGTTAGCAGTAGTCCGACTCCATATTCCCGCGGACTTCCAGATGGTCTTCCAGAATAGAGAGTGCAGTGTTACGCGTTGGAGACTGGTACTCGCCCGCTTCTAACCATCTTACTTCACTTACCCCCAAAATGTCCAGTTTATATCGCATGAATTCGTTTTCCAATTGGAGGAATCTGGCATTGTAAGGAGCTTCCCTTCCCGAGTTGAGGAGCGTCTTTACATTCCAGAAACCTATCTTTGTCCGGGTACAATAGCCAAAAGTCGTCAACATGTGATCATTCCTTATCCGAGGCATAGTGTCGGTTTCTATAGCGAGCAATTTTCTGTAACGCAGGTTGCTGGCCCACGTTACCTAGTCTAGAATCAAGGCCCTAGACAACCCGCACTTACAATTTTAGCCTACACGTATAAGGGTTTATACGTATAGTTGCCCGGGGACCACCATTAGGAGTTAAAGTAAGCACTTCATCACGAACTTGATTGTTGCGCTACTGGCCCAAGCCAAGTTTTGGGCAGTCAGTAGTTTCCCGATCAATCGCAATGCAGGTCCTCAAATTAATAATTCTAACTGAAGATACAGACCAAGCCACTAAGGTATAGGACGAAATAAAAATGAGGAGATTTTGCATCACCAACAAATATGACCCACTGACACCGCCAGCCCAAAAACCGCACCAAACTGTCACTCGTTGTTCCTCTATTCCTCTCGGGTTTTCGGAGTCCAAGATGCGACAGTTTTGTTTGTTTACGTACTCAGACAAATGGAAATGAGCCTCATCACTCAGAATAATTTTGTGCAAAAAATCATGATCTTGTTTATTCATTTCCGGCACCCAATCAGCAAAAGTACGCCGTTGTGCGTGGTCTGCTGACTTCAATTCTTGTGTCAACTGGACCTTATAAGCGTGCAGGTAAAGAATTGTATGCAAAATGCGGTCCAAAGTGGTTGCAGATAGGCCCAATTCCTGTGATCGTCTCGAAATGGAGGCACTTGGGTTTTCAGTAACACTCTTAGCTACGGCGGCGGCGATACATTCAGCTGACCTTGTCGGACGATTCTTCACATCACTAACCTGTCCGAGATGTTCAAATTTATCAATGAAATTCACTATAACTGTGCGAGAAGGCGCTTGAAGATGACCAAAAGCAGTACGAACCTTACGAAAGGTTTTCGCGATATTTTCACCATTTTTGTAGTGACTTTTCACTATTTCAGCACGTGGTGCGAGTGTGAATCACTCCAACATCATCACAATGATAGTTGAATGTTGACAGTTTAAAAACGGCGCGAAATTTAAAATTACACCTCTTGTTGGATTACCCTGTATAGATATTTGTAAAATGTTTACCATCGTAAATTTTTCAAAATTACAGTGTTTCACTTTAAAAAAAACACAAACGAAAACCGGTCGAATGATTTCGTTTGAATTAAATGTTTGAACATGTACTAAATATTGTTGTACTATATGTATGTATTGTCTAAAAATTTCGCGGTTCCACCTACACACTTACTCACACTTACTGATCATCAGGTAGTCGATCCAAAGCATGAGGTATTAGATGATCAAGTACGATAATGGTGCTAAATTGTGGACAGCACTAATGTCGAGAATTCATCCATCCGTTATTTGTAGAATGTTTCGGAAGAAAATGAAGAATGATAGGACTATGTAGACTGCTACTATTAGTTGCTTCCTTTTTTTGCACTCCTACTTCTGTTCAAATCAGTGGAACTCCTAAAAGTTTGATCAGGCTCTGTTCACGTTTTGTAGCATCTCTTTGAACTCAGCTGTACACCACGCATTGCGACAAATCGCTAAGAAATAAGTGCCCAAAGCACTACACTACATCTGCAATCCATTCTAATGTGCATACTCGTACATTAAATCACGGATAAAAAAAAAAACATAATTACAGGACCGCAACCGAACCAAATTACAAACTCAATTCAGTCTTGCATACCGCGCAATCCAAAAAAATGTATATAGAATCCAATTTGCTGCGATTATGCATTGAAAAATAAGCCACAACTGAAAAAAAGAGGTCCTGTCATCAACTGTCGCCAGTCCGCACCCTTATACAATTTTTAGGGCAAACACTTTTAATTAAAACTGTCCAGTCACAATTGTTCGCATCAGTAAATCGCCACCAATTTGCACTAAAAAACAATGTACCCAGTATCCCCTTCATATACGAGTATGTACATGTGTGACTACATCCCTGTAACACCGTTATACCGTGCTCGTGATTAATTAGCTCACGCATGTAATTCATCGCAACCGCTCGCCGATGCATGACAATCCTGTCATTAAAAATTCCACGACTGTATGCTTCACTTTTTCCCATTACTATCGATGACCGATCCTTATTATTATTGTTGTTGTACTCCTATCTGTCAAACCGACAAAAAAGTGACAGGACCAACAACAACACGCAATTTGTTACGGCATTAAAACCGCACCAGAAATTATTCAACCAAAAATGTTGTTTCCGGAATGAGAATCCCGAAAAAATAACATTGGTCCGAGGAGAACAGAAAAAAATGAAACACCGACCGGTGTCCTTGGAAGGATGGAAATAAAATCAGTTGAACGATTTCTATGTAACGATTATGGGTGGAAATTATTTTATATGACGAAAAGTTTGACGCTTCTACTTTTGATGACAAGTCATCGTTGTGCGTGTATATGTAGAGCTCAAATTAAGGACCTTCAATGGAATGTTATTTGCCGAAGAGCGAATGTCATAAAAACAGAACGTCGACAGAGGGCGACACTATGTGCGTGTAAAAAGGGGGGAAGACTTTACGACGACAAAAGACGCTGCTTTTTGGTTAATGGTGGCGAAGTAACGCGGTAGAAGTTTTCTGTAGATTAACTGAAAGTTGTCAAAAAACGGCAACTTTTTTATGTTAGATAATTTTTTGGCAAAATGGCCGAAAGATGTTTTATTCGTTTGCCAGTGGGGGTGGGTGTTGTAGTAAGGAGATAAGTGGGAGAGGAGCTATTTATGTTTGACAACAAAACTTGTTGGCTAAGCAGGGATTAGCAATACATGGGAGAGTTTAACGGTCGAAAACAAAGTTTTGATGACCCTTTCCTGTAGAATGCGCGGGATGAGTCGCCTTGGATTAGAGTTTCAGTTGAAGTATTTTGCGAAGTTTGTCGGAAATTGGTCATGAAAATTCATTTACAATGACACTCCTGTCGCTCGCTTATATAGTCTTGGTTTGAGGACTGCATTGGGCTTGAAATTTTCGGATTTATTCTTCAGTCTATTTTATGAGATGGTTCATAGAATGCTCCGAAGAAAGAAGGGAAACTTCTGAGAGAAAACGTTGTCCTACCCGTTTTCCAGTTCAGACAGCTTGCAGAGTAAGCTTGTCCAATACGAATGTATGAAGTTAAGGGCCAATGGCTAGACATCACAATTGTAGCAGCCGTCAAGTATTGGAAAAAGTTAAGGCTCCTTAGGAAAGATCATCTTAATAGTCAGACATAGCATGTATATCCTCAACTACGCCATATGTACATACTCCCGTAAGAGCGTCCTTTTTTTTTTCTTTTGGTTGTGCCAAAGGATGTGGTAATTTTTGAAAGATACTAGTAGTCCGGGTTACCAGAATGCACGATTGCACGCGACAGGAATGTGCCTACATAATAATCCGTGCCCAGCACACTTCTACCAATCTCCCCACAGGCCTTTTGTTAGGTACTCGTATTACTTCGCGGTGCTGGTTAGCAGTTCTTCTTCTTGTGTCAGCTGTTTCGGTTGCTCTCCTTAGCTTTTCTATTCTCTGTAGATCTTTTTGAAGAGTTGTTACGAAATTACATATTGCCATCTAATTTTCTTCTGAGTAACGACAGACTAAGCAGAGTAATTCTCCATGAAGTGTGTAAAATAAAGTACTGCGTACATATCTTCATCTTCATCTGAACATTCCAAACAGGATGATGAACTGTCGTATGTCCAAATCGGTGGAGATACATGCGGTGACCGCCGTGACCACAGGAATTGCGTAAGATGTCTCCATGCTTTCGACTTGTCCAGTCTTGGATTATAGGTATCAGTTTGTATATCCATCTGCCTTTTGTTGTATTAGCCTAATACAGCCCTTTCTTGCATTTGCGTTGTGTTGGTTTAATACTCTTTTGTTGTATATCCTGCACATCTCATCTGTGAAGATGTCGATGGTGACCATTCCAGCTGATTGTCCGTGCCAGCAGAGTCTGCATGTTGCTGATAGTCTCATTTGGTCTCCTTCGTCCTAAGAGCCTCCGCCCGGACCTGGGCGGCATATAACAGAACTGAGGTTATAACTTTAGAGAGTAGAATCCTTCTAGCATATACAGGTGTACCGATGTAAGGTAGTATATACGAGAGAGCTCTCTGCTTTTGGGATATTTTTTTGGTTCCATTATTGGGTTTGAACTGCAGTTTGTTGCCTAGCATTACTTCAAGGTATTTAATCGCTTCTTTGGGCCTTACGGGTTACTAATTAACCTGAAAGATGGCAAATTAGCGTTTTTCCGACTGGTTATAAGGACAGCTTCTGCTTTATGGTCGGCTAGTTCTAGTCCGGCGGGTATTAGCCAATCTTTTATCCAGACAATTGCTTCAATGTTATTCGATTCTACTGCACAGATTTGTTTAGCTACTGTCACGATGGGAATGTCATCGGCGAATTCAATTATAGTTACTCCGCCAAGTAGTGTCAATCGTAGCACTCTTTCGAATATGATCTTCCACAATAGTAGTCCTAAGAACGATCCTTCTGCGACTATCGCAGTGATGTTGTAGAAGTTCAGAAGCTCATCCGTATTTCCTGTTATTGAAATAGTTCGTCACTATACGCAGCAGGTCATGTGGCGTATCCACCCTGGCAAGTGACCTTCTAATAAACGACCTGTTCGCAGAGTTAAAGGTGTTTTTAACGTCCAGCGTTACTACTGCACAATACTCCTTTGTGCCGTAGAGCCATCTTCCTCTTTCGATGGCACCTTTTGCCATATCTACTGCCGCTCTGATGGTATCAACAGTAGATCGCGTTCTTCTAAAGCCAAAGTGGCGGTCTGAGAGAGCTCCTATCTTCGAACAATCCGGAGAATTTAATAAAGCTTACGATGGTGTTCACATCCTGTTTGATACATTTTTTAAATTCTGAAAGAAGCATTGCACGAGAAACTAGTTTCTTAGATGGTAGAGACCTAGGCAGAGACTAGGAAAGTGGATTGTGTCCTCCTGAACCAGCCTCTGAAGAGGCCTACTTTCATTACATGTACATTTTTCATGCGGTACCGCCCATGAATGACTCCTACAAGAGTAGAGAGGGATTTTCTATTTCTCAGCACAAGGCTATCGGTCCTTGTTTTGTCGAATAAAAGTTAAAGCTTCCTAGTGGTGTTACAAGTGTCTAAAGAGGTCCACCTATTGTTCAGCTTTTCTCGACAGCATTTCACAAGCTTCTATTTTATTTCCGTAGCAGATATTGCTTTTATTGCTCCCTGGCGGCTGTCGATGACAAAGGCGATATCCTCCTATGCTGATGCCACTGCTAGGGCTTCTGCCTGGAAAACGGCGCTGTAGTTCGGAAGTCAAACTGACATGGATATACTCAGCGGTTCAGAGGAGATACCTGCGCCTATGGATTGTGCGTTGGATGCTCTACCGCCTTTCATTCATTCTTCCCTACTCAGGTAGGTGCATAAAAATGGTCTTGTAAAGGCTAAGTATGGCGTAAGTCAAATGCTTGTTCGTTTTCCTTACTTCAGGTCTTCTACACTAATTCAAATTTTTGGGACACAACAGAACCCAGTATTGCTCTTAACAGGCTGGTGATCCTCTACAAATCCAGAATCATGTAATTATTTGGAAACCTCAGTCGAAGTGTCCATTGGTATATGCTTACAAATTAGAATTAGGACGAAGCTATGTATGATACACGTTAACACTTGCATTATGACCTCCCCTGAGATTGATTTCAATATTTCAATTTCCCAGACTATGTCAATGTTCTTTTACATGCCCTATAGAACATGGCAAGTTCATCATATTGTACCCAGAAGTAGCCGTCTCTCTTTAAAATGGTTACGGCCTGATCGTTTTATAACTCTAAAATATTTTAAGGCTACACATAGCATTTACTAGAACGTACCTCTGCTCCATTCAATTTGTATTAATACTTACCCTGATATCCTTTTCTTGGAAAGCCTTACTAAGCAATTCACGCGCACCTCCATTAGGTTTAGATATGCAAGGATAACGCAAATGCCCTCCCATATGACTCTATTACAAAATTAATTTCAATTATTGAAACATCATCACGAATTCAAGGCATTCGGTCGTCTTCCTTCGAACCTATTCACCATCATTTCACAGCAAAGACTTATTCCACATACATGCCGCAAGCCTTCACCTTTTTTGGTTATTTTTGAGTATCTTTCCGGAATCATTCAATAATTCAATTTCCCACAACACATCTCCTCACTCTGGACGACTAAATTCAATCAATATGCAAAAATCCACCCATTTTACCAGGAAGTCAACACTCCTCTGCAGTTAATCAAAAACCTGTTATCTTTCCAATAGACGTCCTTCCACCCGCCCGCCACCCATTCGTCCACCCACAAACCCCATCTCAAAACAATGAAATTATGTACACTTAACCCAGCTGCCACCCTCTTAAAGTAAACACATGTTACCCGTGTTCAATGAAAACTTTATCAATACACAGACACACCTATACCAACCATCCATCCATCCATCCATCCATCCAATGCAAACAAACAGAAATAACAGCATCATTCACATCATTAAAATTTCAACATCAACCTGACATATGCGTGTGTATGTAAAAGTAACTCATCCTGTCAAGAAAGTCTAGTGCCAACAGAAGGTCGGTCTTGAAGGAGGTGCAAGCGGCCGGCGGTCAATTGTATATTCACAACCTCAACATATCCTCTTCCTTAAGGATAACACGAATAACATGATTCCTACATTAGCAGGAACAAACAAAACTGAGGAACCGAAAAATAGTTTCTCCGTCTAGGGGTAGTTTTCCGATCCCCAAAAAAGGGTTCCGCACACATATGGACGCAGTCCTATCCTAGGAGGGCATGGTGCTCTAACCTCAGGATAATGAAAATCGACCTGAACCCCACCACCACGACTGACTATGGGGACCGCTGCCACAGGGCCATAGGGTCCTCAGTTCATCCATCCACTTAACACACAAAGTCAACATTACAGAAATTAATCGAAATTCTGGCAGAGAGAGAGAAAAAAAAGGACATTGGTCCCTCACCCTCTGCTCGCCTTCTCCTTAAATCACAGCATCGTCGTTGTCAATTATCCTTCTTCATTTCAAAATACACGCATACACATACACTCACACAATGCTCCAAATAAAAGAGGTGGGGAGTGATTTTAGGTTTTACTTTCTAATTGGTTGACAAAATTAATTTGCATATTAATTCATGGCAAGGATAAAGGAGAACAAAACCAAAAGCATCCCCACCCACCATCAGTAATCCCACAGACTACTGTTCTCTGGTGCTGTGTATCCTTGTAGAGATGGTATCCGTTTTCGAGCGCGCAAGCTATCGTTGTTTGCGCGATTCAAATCGATTTGCTAATTTCAGGAAGATCCTTAAAAGACAAAAGGATCGATTTAAATTGAATCAGAAACGCGAAAAGGAAATTAGGAGTGAATACGATGACGACGACGACGGCGAAGAAAAAAAGGACCTCTTTTGCTTTTGTCTGTGAATTCTCATTTCATTTTGTGGTTAGCCCGATGAGGCAGGTAAATTAGCATGCACGTGGTAGAGGGGTGGGATGGATGTCCTTTTTTTTTTGTGTACTCTTTCTTGGGATGGACAAACAAAAATGGGTAAAAGGAAAGGCAAATAGTTTCGTGAAGATGAATTAAAGTGTAATTAGGATAATTCTGGGAAATAATCTATGATAGGGTCAAGGAGCCATACCCGAGGGAGAGGCTTGATTATGTTTTAGGGTGATTTCCTTCTCCATGTTATATTCATGATGGCTGGGAAGGATACTTGCGCAAACAATAAATATCTGAATCAAATTCATTATTGGTCAGTGGGAGGTGGAGGTGTTTCATCCCTTAGCATGGAAGTGGCTTGGATTCGTTTGAAAATTAGAAGCAAGTCGAGTTATTCGTGATATTTCTTAAATGAAAGTTGGGTTAGAGGAGGCAGCAGCATCAGTCCTAGGTTAGGTTAGGTACAAGGGTGCCTTGAGACAATAGAGTCACTGCTCTTGCTAGACCAACAGTTTGGGTCCATTGTGCCCTGAAAACACTGTAAAAGATATGTCTGCTGTGTTAGAACCACCCAGATGTTGATATGAATTTCAGGAGGTCTATCACTTAAGTCCTTCAGTTCTGAGAAGAAGTAACTATCAAGAGTGCTCATTCTTCCGACGGATAGGGCAGGACAATCACATAGCAGGTGACGAACAGGTTCAATTTCTTCCTCGTCCCTGCTGCAGCTTCTGCAATAGTTGATGTGCTGTACACCGAGACGTTCCATATGTTTACCAATGGTACAGTGCCCAGTAATTATGCCGGAGTTGTCTCGTGCGCTATGACGACTACGTTTGAACAGAGAAGTAGACATCTTCTTTCTGAGGGCTGGCCATAGTGCCTTGGCCGCTACACATGTGTTCAGATATTACAAATTGTCGGTTTGCTCGACCGGTGGTTTTATTCTCCATGTTTTTCCTGAAAGAGCTAATTGGGATCGCTACAAAAGGGAAAGCCTGTGATGCATGTACGGTCGTTCATTCTAAAGCAATGGCTTATTCTTAGGGCTTTAGAAGAAACTCCCGCTCCCATGCCCACGTCCATTTTAGAACCGTCGATATGGAAGTCAGTTCCTCTCTGTTGACGATTCTTTGGTTTTTCCAGTAAACTCTGTCAGGAATTCTTATAGCAAATCTCTTTTAAAATGCTAAAAGTTCATGTGGTCAGTTTCCGTTGATCTGTTGGCAGCCTCCCAGCAGGATAGTATGGAACCATGGCCGTCAGGGTTCGATGAACTAAGTCGGTCTTCCCTTTGCCTTACAGCGGTTTTAGACACCAGACTGCTGCAGAATAGATTAGGCGGAACGAAACTAACCACGGTTTCCATTCCCAATGTTGGTGTTGTTCTTATTGAAACCATGACTCCGATGCACACCGCCTTCTGGATTTTAGTGAGGTTTCAAAGCTGGTATTGCTCCTCAAGTATGATAGATCAAGAATGGGTCTTACAACCGCTGTGTATATCCAGTACGCCACAGTTGGTTTGAAGCCACATGTATTGCTAAACGTCTTTTTGCAAGAGTAGAAAGCTACGCTTGCTTTCTTGGTGCCCTCATCGAAGTTATCCTTCCGGTTTAGTTTGAAATCCAGAATTGAACTTGAAATATTGAATTCAACACCACCGATATTTGGAGTCTGAAGGTAGGGGACAATTTCTTCTTGGTGAAAAGAACTAACTCCGTCTTTGGGGGTTGACTCCCATCCCTTTGCTGCTGACCCAATTATTCACTAGTTGTAGTGCGAAGTTGAGCCATTCACTTGGGACCGAAGGAAATTTCCCAGAAGCCAGGATGACCACGTTCATAACAACGAGCCAGATTAGTGAGAGAGAGAACTCTGCCTTGGGCTGTTCCTCTGCGAAACCCACTTCCGGATGGTTGCATCGCCATCAGTCCTAATCATTTAAAGAACCTATTATAGGTGGCTATTATGAGTTATTTTTCCTAGAGGGATGCTTGCAGCTGAAATACTTAAATTCTGTTGTGTATCTACGCGTCCTCTTGTCACTACGCTACTGTTTAAGAACTCTTCGTTGGACGCCATTTGCAAATATAAATCATCCCAATTAAATCCATTCTAACCAGAGTCATATGGGATTAGACACACACATAACCAGGGTAACCCCTACTCATTATCCTGATTTAATACATCTTAAATCAGCTCCTGGCTACGCCAATGAATCTCTTCTCCCCACCCACACTCACCCACACCCACCCCCCCAAAGGCATATGAAAACGATGAAAATATTTTCTTAAATCTTCGCCCGCCTAAAAAGTGTATATCACGCGTCAGTTAATTTACGTTCCACCATAAAATCATGTTCCAAATGTGCCCCGCCATTTGCTCACCTTCCCATCCATCCGCTTCCCCCTGACTGATACTCGTTCCCTCCCCACCCGTTTTTTCCACCCGCTCACTGTACACACATACGCACATATTACGCTAATTTAACTCAAAAGTAATTTTCCCTTAATTTCACTCATAAATTCCACTGAATCACCCTCAACGAGCCCACCGTCAAGCCCTCTGCTTCCGGCCACCTCCCACCCACCTGAGTTTTCTGCTTTAAATGTCAAGCCAAATGGATGCGTGATGCGAAGGTGGCTTTCACCTGGGTTACCAATATCACAAGAAACAAAAAAAAAAAAAAAACGAAAAGTTAGAAGTACAGGGGAAGGCGGCGAAGAGGAAGAAATATCCCTTCCATATCCTTATTAGGTCGAACGTGTGCCAAAAGTGATGAAAGTCTCGCGCCCCGATGAAATATTCTTCTCCATTAAGCTTTCAGTTTTTTTTTTTTTTTTTGGGTGAGTTGGAGGCTGCGATGGCATATGTGCCGGTGTGCTTCTCGTCAGTCGTCACATATGTCGTCGCAAATCACCAAAAAAAGAAGAACGCCGACGAAGAAAAAAAAAGGACCCTACTCGGAAGGAGAATTTTCATTCACTTTTCTGTGCTTGATGAGCCGATGTTCCGAGAAGAAAATAATTTTCTTCCTTCAAGGATGCGTAGAGGCATGTAGCGAGATTCTTTATGTTGTTACATCGACGGGGATATTTCTCCAGCAAGTTTATCGTGGTAACGTTTCATTGTTCTTCGACAGCGAGGTAAGGGAAATTTTTTAAAGGAATTTGCTCGTGGCGCGATTTAGGGAAATAAGTGTGTTTCCTGTTTTTTTGAAGGATCCGCAGTGCACATATGTAGAAAAGTGATTGTTTCTTCGCCAAAATTCAATGGCAAAGACGAAGAGAAAAATACAATTTCTATGATGTATAGACTTTTTGTGTGAAACCCGGGGTAAGTAGGGGCTTCGTAGTTTTTGAGGCTTCGTAGTTTTGAAGGATAATAAATTCAAGTGAAGGTCGTAATAGATTCTTAAATCAAGTCGCTGTACCATCCGCTGGACATGACTGGATAGCCATTATGCTCATCATCTGCAACAGGCTGAAGGTTACCGACGATAACGCGGGTCGATCGATCTGGAAGATTAGATCTGGAAGACCTAGATCAACTAGATGCTCAAATTGGATTCAACCCCTCAAATTGCGTGCATATAACGTGAGTGTTTTGAACTACCGAATAAGGTCATCAAAATTGTGACGGACTACTTCAGGCAGATAACACAGATTTCTGCCACAGGCGGCAGTCCAAATGTGCACCCGGTAAGAGGAACTGGACTACAAGGCTCAGAATTCGTTGGCCTAAAAGAAGCTGAACACAAAACAGAAGCGATACGAGGCTTTCCTCTAAGGAAGATCTTCACTGAAGAGAGGGTGAGAAGTTGAAGTCTGAGTTCTCCCCAACTTTTCCCTAACTGCCGTGCCTCCTTCTCGACTGTTCTGCGCAATGTTCTCCTCGAACCGCCAGGTCTTCTGCCATCCTGAGTTAGAGGCTTACATTGCATAGCTATGGAACTGTCACGCTTTCGGAACGTGTGACCAATCCACTGCCACTTCCGCCGTTGGATGGTTGTGCCTATTGGTTCCTGACCCTTTCTCTCGTAAAGGTGTTCATTAGAGATACAATTGGGCCAAAAAAATCATTAAGATATTGCGCAGGCACCTATTAACAAACGTTTGCAGGTTTCTAGTGATAGTAGTAGTCACTCTCCACGTGCTGCAACCATATAGCAGTACGGATTCAACGTTGGAGCGGAACAGTCTTATTTTGGTGCTCAAACTGATTGCATTGCTTCGTCATATTGGCGGCTATATCCAGTTCGGTTCCACCATCGGTCGAGACAATAGTCCCAAGTTACTGGAAATCCTCTACTTTCTCTACCGGTTGTCCAGCAATGCATATTTGAGCTGATGAGTTAGTTCCAAGGCTGATAACTTTAGTTTTTGCCGTATTAATTTTCAGCCCCACGACGCCTGCCTCCCTCTCCACATCTGATGTCATTTGGTGGAGGTTCATAATTCTGTGGGAGAGTAAGCATACATCAGTATTAAACCACCAGGGTGCGTGGCTAAGGGAATAATCCGGGATAAAATCATTGACACGGCTAATCTAAGATGGTCAAACTTAGATGGTCACAGGGTGTCTAAGGCCTCGTGGCCTGTGTTAGATCGCAGAAAATCTGGGGAGATAATTAAGTTAGATAGATCGAGGCTAAGAACAGCGATAGGAATACTCTCTGGCCACTGTCTCCTAAGGAGGCATGCCATGAAACTAGGGTTATCCGATACGGATGTTTGTAGGTACTGCGATAACCTACATGTCTCAGAGGATACAATTCATATACTCTGTGAATATCAAGGAATTGCCAGGATAAGGCTAAAGTACCTGGGTAGATACTTCTTCGATAACTTGGAGGAGGTGAGGGCCTTGAACCATAACAAGGATCTCTTCAAATTTTGTAGGGGAATGGGTCTAGGCCTTTTGGCGTGAAGGTTTCCTACGGAACGCGATGGGCCCACTTTGGTGCCTAGTGTTTTATGATAACCTTATAACCCTACCTAACCTAACCTAACCGAACGCTATTACCAAGTCTAACGACAGATGGGGGAATGGCTCAAAATGTCATATTTTGAGACAAATTTGACCTAAGCAGGCCCAGAAGCGTAGGTAGCGCCGAGTTCGTTAGCTAAAGCCATCACAGATCAGCTGCGTTATCGGTGTCCTCACTGGACACTGTCTTAAAGGCCAACGTGCAAAAGGTCTTGAGCTCTTCTCTAATGACTTCTGCAGGAGCTGTTGGAACGAGAAGAAAAGAAGCATCCTATACCTCCTATGCACATGTCCAGACCTATAACGTAAAAGAATGCTCCATCTAGAGACCGCCTTCATTGATGACCCAGGCGATTTGGCGTCCTTAGACGTCATGAGCATCCATCGCCTTATCAAAAGCTCCGGTTGGTTTTATTTCGTCCCTGAGTGGTTTAATGGTAGATAATGGACCTTTAGTGGTCTAAGTGTGTCTGCACGATAGTCAACCCCTAGTGCGGCTGCAAATTTATTTTCAATATTTTTGCAGAAGCTGTGTCAAAGGGCTTTTTTGAGATATTTCCTGAAAGGAGTTCCCAATTGATCTCAGATTTTCAGTCTAAGTCCATCCTAAGTTCACCCAATCTGCCCTTTAAGAGTTAAAGGAAGTCCAAACATTGTATGATTTTTTATTTAGTTTTTGGTTTGTGGCTGAGAAACTCTTCCTGGCGAGCAGATCTCTGGGGGCAAATCACGTAACTTTTCAGACGATCATCGTTTGAACGATAGCAACCGACGAATGGAAAAAATGGTTGCATATTATAGGAGTTAATATTTCCCTACCACAGTTGGTTGCGCTCTGTTGGCTGTATAACGCCTAAATGCATGTAAACTTTTGACGATTGCGGCTTGTGCTATAGTTCAAACATACATTTAGGCGTTATACAGCCAACAGAGCGCAACCAACTGTGGTAGGGAAATATTAACTCCTATAATATGCAACCATTTTTTCCATTCGCCGGTTGCTATCGTTCAAACGATGATCGTCTGAAAAGTTACGTGATTTGCCCCCTGGTTTCGTTGCCGTCAACGCCTGAGTGACCCGGTACCCACAACAGTTCCACTTTATTGTATTGACCCAAGTTTTGTAAATTGTCGAAGCAGCCTAAAATTGATTTAGAAGTGATCAAGTGGTTGATCAGTGTCTTCAGCGCCTCTTTACTTTCGGTGAGTATATGGATGATAGCATCCTTGATGCTTGAGTCCATGCTTATGCTGGCACAAATCTCAATAGCGTGAAGCTCGGCCTGGAAAACAGTGGAACTCTCTCCAAGTGGTTTATGACTAGGTCCATATATACCAGCACTAACGCCTTAATCCATTTTTGATCAATCGGCAAATCACACGATTCGCTTTGGATCAAACAGTGGTCCGCCATTCTCACGGCTTAGGATCTCATTCTCAAACATTCTGCTGAAGCAGAGTGATTTAGGCATAAAGGCTGAAACTGTGCTGAACATATCTAGCTCGAGGAAGTCGGTTAATAAATCCATGAGATCCACATGATTACATGTTATATTTTCATCCGACTTTCGGAGACTGACCGCACTGTGAATTTCCACTTTTTTGCATCTGGGTGAGGCCGACTATAGCGTCTATGGCTGTCGTAGGACAGACATACAGTGTACCTGTGCTTCTGAAACATGCTAGTCTTTGAAGTCGATTGAGCTTGTTGATGGCTGTGACTTTCTTTTGTTTTTGTCCACCAGAAAATGGACGCGTACGTTAGGATGGGTCTAGCCACCGACATACCCCAAGTTTTGCCATACATACGGCAATTGGCCCATATGACAATGGTCGCCTTGGCAATTTTGTGTCTAATATAAGAGTTCCAGTTAGGCTTTTTATCTTGGACAATTCCAATATTTTACTTCGTCGGAAAAACCAATAGTTGTACCATTCAGAACCAGTGAACCAAGGTTTAGCGTTCTTTTTCTTATGAATGCAGCGGTTGATTGAGAGGCCCTCTTCAGCACAGAAGTCGGAAACTACAAGGAGCGCATCATGCATGAGTTGAAACACGTTGGCTTTATGCTTGTTCTTGATTATCTGCATAGCCTACAGCTCTGAAGCCTAAGCTACGAGGTTTTCATCCACCATGAGAGACCATAAGAGAAAGGCGAGGACACCCCCTTGCGGTTTTGTATGATGCTCCCAGGCAAAGTCCTTCTTTGATGTTTTGATTGGAGAAACGTTGGTACTGCCGTTGGTTGGTGTTCGAACATGCTCTCGAGTGATCCTCTTAAACTAACTGATGCGCGCAAAAATCGCTGGTGGATCTCTTGAGTTCTAAAACAGGTAAGACTACAGTTCCCGCAGAACTTTACCCACTGAATCAACAATTTCACATCCTCTGTAGAACTTTCTGTCCTCGTTGATGTTTGCTGTTAAAAATTATGACACCCAAGGATCGCCTCTGGGTCGCAAGGTCAGTCTACTTTCCCTGGACTGGCACAATCGAAACACCCTTAGACCATTTGGGTAATTTTCAAAAGTGTTCTCCGACCAAACTCATTACAAAATAAAGCCTTCTGGACGAGTAACACATTTAGCATGTTCATCAAGCGTACAAGGGCCATCAGCGTGCCAGTCCTGGCAAAAGTTGTGTGTTCTCGCACACTTCACCATCGGTAAACTTTGAGCCAAACGCCCACCATCACTACCGCCGCCATCACCACAATTTAACTCGTCATTTCTAATTAACGAAAAGGTGAAATTTTGGAAAATTCAACTGTAAATGTTAAACTGTGTAATTTGTTTTACATTTTACATCACCCCCACCCCCGCGCTCGACATTTCATTCATTATTGCTCAAGCGAATTGGTTGATGGTGATGATACTCCTGCCACATCTCCTGCCAATCAGCATGATGATGCTCCTGTCGATGCTGATGAATAAAACTGTGGAAAACTTTTTGAAGCGAATACATATTGTAAGGGGTTAATTGGCATTAAACGGTAATTCAGTGTGTTTCCAGTTGTGTTTGCCTTTTCAACTAAAAAGCGCCCAAAATTGCCACTTGCCACTACGCGGGCTGCCGACGACGACTGACGTGAGTGGGTGGATGGGTTGTATTCACTTTAAATTGCCATGACCAGGCGGGGGTGTACGATTTCAGATATGACAACTCGCTCTCTGTGTACCAAATTAGTAAAAATTACTTTCGTGTCACAATTACATGAACCCTTTCGCGCTGGCGGTGGCTGGTGTGCGTGGGTCCTTCGGAAGGGATGAGCTTATGGTGGTGCTGGATGGATGACTGGCGCGAGAGTTCTTTGTAAATTTAATTTGCTCCAGATACTCTCGAATGCGGCACACGATAATTAACGAGAAAGTTTGTGGTGGTAGGGGTGTGTGTGCGGGTCGAAATGGATGTCAAAACCCCCGGTAGCAGGAAATGGGAATGAAAATTAAGTTAAATTAAAAAGGAAGCGCATTCGGAAAGTGAGAGGATGAGTGCGTGTGCTTCTAATTTCAATGATGTGGCAGGTTGCTTTTTCTGAGTCGGTTTTGAGCAAAGGTGCGATTAATGATTGAAAATCAGTCCCAGTGTTTGGTCCGGGGAAGGAGAACTAGATGAAAGATCAAAGGTTCGGTGGTGACTGTTTATTTAATTGCCCTGCTAAACGTAATTAGGAAGTTCTGTCAGGAACTGGGACTTGGCCATCAGAAAGGGAAGGAAACTACTTATTCCATTTTCCAACCGTTTTCTCTGAATGTTCGTAGAAGCTTTTCTGATGGCCTTGGCGAATGAATGGACTCGTGCTTGCTGTGAACTTCTTTTTTTTTTGTATGACCTTCTTCCGGGAATGGTGAACCTATTAGGCTGAACCAGCACCCCGAGATGCCTTTAAATTTTTTTCGGATTATAGCTTTCCGCGAATATTTTGCCTGGGGGCGACTTCCACGGAATGCTTGTGCTGCAACAGAAAACATTTTGATAGAAAGATGTCCTTGCGATTGCCAGGTGAAAATGAAAGTTGTGTGCACCAGTGGCATGTCTGGTAGGACATTGAAAGGTTTCTAAGGATCATTCTGTTGAGATCTTCGTAGTATCTGGCATAAATATGTCACCTGTCTTCGATGAACGCGAAGTGCTGGATCTTTTATTAAACGAACTGCTTTCCTCTGGATGCTGCCAAGTAGATTTAGATAGTGTTTTTGGGTCAAGCTTCAAACGTGACAGCAATATTCAAGCCCAGATCTTACTTGTGCTTTGTAAAAAAGAAAAAGTTGCGGCGCGGCGGTGTAAAGCACTTCCTTGATTCCTGATTTTGCGATATTCGATATGTGGTCATGCCATCTTCTTCTTCCTTTTATCAACGAGGTTATGATCCGAAAATAAGGGATCATAACCCTCCCACTTCACTGCATTTCTACTGATCCGCCTGTGGGGTTCCCCTTGATATATGGTCATGCCATGTTACTCCAAAGTTTACTGTGACACCCGGTAAATGCATAATCTTCTTGGGAATTATTTGCTTATTCGTTTAATACTAGGAAATGTATTCTTTCCGGATAAGATGGTTGATTGTGTTTTCTTCGCGTTGAACTCCACAAAGTTTGCTTTTCCCGCTGACAAGATTTTCTGTAGATCTTCGTTAATCGTATGGATTTGATCGGATCGCTGACTATATGAGGTATTGGCACTGTTGTTTGAACAAGCTGCTGCTTTCACTGATCGGAACTGATCTGTTTTGAAGAAAATTTTCTATCCATTTCCAAGTTTGTAGTGGTAATCTACGGGAAGCTAGTTCGCTTAGAAAGTATAGATACCATGGCTATGGGGCGGTAGTTTTGTGGCCGGCGCTTCTTTCCTTTTTTTGGGAATCGGTTGGATACGTGTGGTTTTCAACGCAATGGAAACGTTTTCTCAAGAGATTTAGTGCTAGTTCCATAGTTGGGGACTATGGCTGGTATTCCGTCTGTGCCTAGTGATTCGTCCTCTTCTACTAAAGGAGGAAAAAAAAAAAAAATAGAAGTTGCCGCTAATCAATTTTGCCATTGACCAGAATGGACGTGATCCTCTAGGACAGTGGGGAGGTTCGTTGGTGACTGTCTCATTATGTTTCGCCTCCGCTGTCTTGCATCTGTTTCGCAAGCTCATGAAGTTGACTCTCCTCTGTTCTGCCGGGTTGGATCATCACTGCCTGTTTTTTTGAGGCGACAGCTTGCTCGCAGTCTCTGTTGAACCAGTGTTTGGTAGGAGCTGATGTTTTACTAGAATGAGAAATATTAAGGTCGGTTTCGAGAAGAATTGCTTCAGTGAAGGTTCCTATGTATTCGTTGACATCGGCACTTTTAAATCACGTTGTACTTCGAGCGTCGTATACGACGTTGTGATTTTCGCACTGCATATGTTCTCAGCTGAGACTTACCTAGGTCCAACAGGGAGCTATCGAAACTCTCCAAACCAAGTTTGCCTGCCAGCGCTTTGGTGAGTCTGCATGTGGGTTAGTGGTCGCATCTGCATGCTGATTTGTCAGTCATTCTACCAGAGATTTTTTTTTAAATTTAACTGGGTTTACTCTAGTGCCGTAGCATGTCCTTTCAGCTATATCTTTTGAAAAAGACTGCAAGCGCTTAAGGATTAAGTGGTTTGTCTGAACATTGAAGAGGTATATTTTTCTTGCTTAAAGGGCTGTGCTGCGAGGATGTATACTTATACATTCTCCCCTGCTATCCACATACCAACTCCCAAAAAGTACAACGAAAAATCGCTCAATTAAAGAATTCACAACCTTATCGGCATAGGAACAGCCTCCAAAGCGTTGCAACTTTAATGCAGGCTCGGGCAATCTTCAGACCGATTTGCTACACTGAAGCAAGTCTACAAAGAGATTAGCAGATAAATAAGCCTTTTTAGAGAATATGCTATCTCCTTTGCTTTGGACTTAGACTTTGCACGGAATAGTTCTGGCAATATATGGTATGCAATAGATTCCGAATGCAATGCTATGACATGCAAACTCACAATAAACTACCTTTCACGGTATTTCGTCAACTCTCCCTGATCGATCCATTTACAGTCCGGACCATGATCTGAGTTGCAAAGCTGATCTGAATTTTTTGGTTTCGACTCAACCAACCAGGGATCCACCAGATATCACTATTTTATGCGAGCTTCGATAGCAAATCTAAATCAAATCCGTAGATCTATTCACGTATCTCTGAGTTAATTGAAAACATTAGAAGACAAAACCCATGACGGTCCTTCCTCAACAAGACTTTCCTTCCAAACTCAGATAGATGCTGGAAAAGAAAAAAAATATATTCTATCTCCAGGACAAGCAAGAACTAATTCGAAATTCATTGTAAATTATCCCAGTCTCATGTTCTTCTTCCATTCTTTTTCCCTTTTCTGAAACTATTGTCTTCCGGCTCTTGAAGGACTCATTATCTCTCTCCGCGCTCCAATCCCATCGCGCGCGCTTTCACTAATTTAAGCATCCTAATAAAACGAATTCGTTTCTAGAATATCTGATGACGTTGAAAAAGCCATTAAGCAGCATCCTTTCTCTAGGATTTGCACCCGTTGTCGGTAGTCCACCCCCTACCACACACACAGGCACACATATATTCTTAATCTCTTGTATTGTCTTTCAGGAAAAACGCCCTTATACCAGCCAACCAGCCACCCAGGCCCCCCCGCACATCCTTAGCGAATTCAAATTTTCGTGATTTTAATCATTTTGGCAAATTGCTTTCTACTCATCGTCATCGTCTTGTCGTCGTCGTTAGGTTAGTTAATTGTTATCCTTGCAAATGCGGGATTGTCATTCAGGTACAAATAGGTGTCTGCTGTTTACTAATTTATCCCTTTTTTCCTTGCTCCCCTCCTTCCGCCACCGTCAGTCATATTAGTCGGAATGTTGACTAATGTGTTTGCGTATTGTTTTGTAATTTGTGTGCCTTGCTAGGTGAACGTCTGCCTCCACCTGGATCGTGTTAATTGAAAAACTAAACTAATTGGTAAAAGGACACATAGACGGTAAAAATAGGACTTTGCCTTCTGGCTAAAGAGTCCTCTCATGTGGGTGCGGGTCAATTCATCATTTCCCTACTCTTGTTTGATTCTGATTTTTTTTTTTAATTTCTTTTGTTTACTCTTCTGGGATTTGGGGGAAAAAAAGGATCAGTCCTACCTTACTCCACATACCTACTTATCGGTGAATAGCTAGACAGGCCCTTCACTTGAAATGGGCATCTGTTTGTGTATTCCATTTGCATGACTGTTTTGTGAATACTTACTGACAGCTTTCACTCTGAGGCATTTCTGTTTGTGTCTCGTCCTTTTTTTTATATTTTTCCTGTTGTACCTTGCAGTCAAGTTTGTTTGTCACTTTTAGTTATCCGCCAACGAATGGAAATAAATAAAAAAAAATATTCTGTACTATGCTTCTATCGGAGTTTGTTGTTCTATTTGTCTGTCTAACAGTTTTTTTTTTTTTTTTTTTTGAAAAAGGATAAAGCATAAGGCATAGGGATATACTTGAATGTCTATGCAAAATAAAGTGTTAGCCGGAAGGTATGAAATAGATGTGAGTAGGATATATTCAGCGGTCAGACTGTAGTGTGTCCTGAGGCGATGTTAATTCAATTATGCTAGGCACTTCAGAGCACTGGAAAATTCTATTGAAATTCTGAACTCGAGATGGAGGAATAGACAGTACAGAACGCGTAGATACCGGAAGTCTTTCAAATTATCCGATGGCAGCTTGTGCAGCCACTCGCATGAAGGCCATGTCTCAGTGGTCTAGTCAAAGCAACAGACACTTCTCTATTCTAACGATCTTGAAGACACCGACTACGTACTTCCACAACTTCTGTTTAACAGAAACTTTGAAACCGCGCATCTTCCCTAGACTTGACTGGGAGGAGGATCTGGTTCTACGCAGGTGGATCTAAAACAGTAGGTAGGTAGGTAGGTGTAGTGGTTCTTCTTAGAAAAGAAAAGAAACCCAATTAGCACTAGGTGCCGTTTTGATACCACAAAACTCGTGTACCTGGATATAAAAGGTGTATTGGTGGGGAGTCTCTAGATCCAGCCTGTGGAGTTTAAAAATATTATTAATCTTTAAGGTTTCTCTCTGAGACTTCCTCAAGGGAATCGGAAAAGGTTAGGGAGTAGGCGGGTGGGTTTTCCAATGATCCGAACATAAGTATCTCTTTCCGTTTTTCCAGGCGGAAATTATGGTGATAAAGGCAGCCTTGTCATGGCCAAGGTACTGACAGTTAGGCCTGTCTCTTAACGAGATGTCCGAACAATTCAATATTTACCTCATTTGTGTGCCGGAGCACAGAGACATTTCTGGGAATTGCATGGCCGATGAATTCGCCAGGTAGGTAGGTAGGTAAAGTGGCGGTCCAAAACAACCCAATTAGCGCATAGGGTGTGCCGTTTTGTTACCACAAACTCGTGTATACCTATTGTAGTGGCTAGTTAAAAAGGGATGTTAAGTTTAAACCCAGCCCGTGGAGTTCAGTAAAAGGATTAGTTCTCCAATCCTCTTGTCGGCTATCTCTCTCAGATCCTCGAAGAAGGGTTTGCCAAGAGTTTGTTGTCTGATCCTCGCCAGGGCCGGACATCTGCAAAGGAAGTGACATAGAGATTCTTTCTCATTAATATCCTTGCAGCTCCTACAAAAGGTGTTGTGGGGGATACCAAGCTTGGCCGCATGGTCTCCAACTGGCCAGTGACCTGTGATAATAGCTACGATTTTGGCAATAACTGGTCTTGCTTTGCCTAATAACTCTTTTGACTTGCTTTTGCTGAAACTGGACCACGTCTTTCTAGATATGACACAGCTTGTGAGGCTGTTCCACCTGCGATTGGCTAGCTGGAGTAAGTGAAGGTGAATATAGCCCTTAACGGCTTCAAGCGGAATGTCGACTCTTTCTGCTAGAGAGCCGTTAAGGGCCGACCCTCGCCTGGCCAGCTCATCAGCACGCTCATTACTCTCATGGTTGCTGTGCCCTGGGACCCAGATGAGAGTGCTTTGTTGATTCAATTCGAACCGGCATTGCTCTACCAGTTTTGAAGAGATGCAAACCGCATCAATGGCCTTGATGGCAGCCTGGCTATCCGAAAAAATAGCGATATTGTGGTTAGATGTTGGAAAATTGTTTAGCAGGCGGCAGGCTTCTCGAATCGCAAGAAGCTCCGCTTGGAAAACACTAGCAGATTCGCCAGGTACTAGCCTATCGATTTCACCGAACAATGTAAACCTCAGCATGCCTCTCGCTACAATGAAATTGCTACTTAAGTTCAATGGTATCAACATAACCAACCGCAAATGGGCAGATGGTACTACGTGCCTCATTACTTAACATATCTGGCCCAAGCTGGATTAAAAACGCTCCAACTGCCTTATTAGACAGAAAACGTCGTTCAATAAAAGTAATAGGTGTAACTACGGACCACTGCGTCATTGGCAGACATACCACCAGGCTAGACCTTCTCGCAAATGACTTAGGCGGAAGTTACAAAAAACAAATATTTGGCGCAACAGCTCTTTAAAGTGCCAGGGCCTAGCTTCTCGCAACCACTCATGTTGTCTGCGTTATATTTTTCACACGAATGGAAGGGACCTACAGTTTTAATGCCGAATCCGAACGGCGATTTGAGAAGCTTTTTCATGACAACAATACTCTCGGATGTTTGTCAGACGCTCGCGAGAGGTGGGACCGTGAAAAAAAAAGAAGAAAAAGGCGGAAGTTGTATAGCCCTATTTTTTCGACAATTTAGATGAACTGGCTAACGCCAACATCAGCAGCCTCCAGCGCTTTATAACAAGCTCCAGTTGGTTTTAAAGGTAGTTCTCGCTGGGGTTCATAGATCCCTGTGGTACCGGAATGGACCTTCCCTGGTCTCAGTGTAATTGCTGCCTGTCACGCAATCCTAAGCTAACGTATCCGGTAGTGCGAATGATTCCATTGGAAATTTGAATGTAATATATAGAACTGGTGTTGCCTATTTTCAACAGGTTCGAAGGCTTCCTGCTTCTTCTTCCTATTTCAGCGAGGTTATGATCTGAAAACAAGCGATCATAACCCCCCCACTTCACTGCATTTCTACTGATCTCTGTGTTGCTCGAAGGCTACCTGCTTGTTTCCGAAAACACTCAAATGTGTACTTTGGTTTTCCCTAATTGGCGCCCAACATAGGTTGGCTAAGGTTAGGTTAGAGAGAAGTGCACCTAGGTGCTTCTCACGGGGGCCAAACGGTCCATTGTGTTTCCCTTTATGTTGTGAAACCTGTAAAAACTTAGTCTTTCTTTGTCTCTATCTATCGGCCGGTCCATTGGCGAACCACCCTGAGCTCTTTATAAATCATATCATGTTCTTTAGTGGAACTTGCCCAAGATCACTTAGATCTTCAAAGAACCTGTTGCCCAAGTGGTAGAGGCAGCGGTGTTGCAGATTTGGGCAGTCACATAGCAAGTGTTTGATACTTTCTATCTCTTCCGCGTCTTGACAGCTCCTGCACTGGTCGGTTTAGTTGTTGCCTAGTCGTATGGCAATTTCCCCTATCTTGCAGTGTCCTATGAGTGAACCTATCAAGATACGGACTTTTTTTTATTCATTGCCAGCAGGCTTTTGGTTCTTCCTTCATTCATTATGGGCCATAAACTGCGAGATATGATACAGTGGCTTCTGGTAAACCATGCAGAGTTAATCAGTTCTCTTGTTTTGAGGTCGATTTTTCTTTTTAGTACACCAATAGGAACTTTTACTGATGTCTGAATGTGTTCTATCTCCAATGATGATCCCCTTCTGGCTAGTTCATCTGCTATCTCATTGTGGGCGCCGTGGCGTAAGTGGTTAGTGTGTCGGATCGCTACGCATGAGGTTCCAAGTTCGAATCCCAGAAAACACCAAAAAGTTTTTTCACGGTCCCACCTCTCGCGAGTGTCTGACAAACATCCGAGAGTATTGTTGTCAAGAAAAAGCTTCTCAAATCGCCGTTCGGATACGGCATTAAACTGTAGGTCCCTTCCATTCGTGTGAAAAATATAACGCACAGAACATGAGTGGTTGCGAGAAGCTAGGCCCTGACACTTAAAGAGCTGTTGCACCAAATATTTTTTTTTTTTTTTATCTCATTCCATTCTATATTGCTATGTCCGGGAACGCAGCAGAGAGTTACCTCATTGGTGTTGCATATATTGTTCAGTGAATTTCGGCATCTGGAAACTGCTTTTGATCTAACTTCCACGCTGCCTAGTGCCCTGATTGCCGCTTGACTATCTACGAAGATGGTAATCTTGGAATGATTAAGTTTCTCTCTGTGAATGGTCTGTGCTGCACTTTCAGTGCCGAAGACTTCGGCTTGGAAGATACTGCAGTCGTCTGGGAACTTGTATGAGTCGTTGATATTGAGTGATTCACAGAAAACTCCAGAACCAGTTCCTGTACCTATTTTAGACCCGTCTGTATAGAGCTGAATGGCCTGTTCATTGGTTAATGCGTTGGAGTCCCACTCTTGTCTTTCGGGAATAAGCGTAGAATAATTCTTATTGAAGTCTGTGTAGGGTATGACATAGTCAGTTGTTCTATCGAGATCTGTTCTGTATCTTTGTAGTATAGAACCATGTCCATAGGAGCTATGCTTCCACGTGCCCGATTGCTTGAGACAAACCGCGCTTTTGGCAGCTGTGCTTCGAATGTACTCATCTAGGGGGAGGAGGTCTAACTTCATCTCCAAACATGCTTGCGATGTTGATCTCTGTGCTCCTGTTACATTTATGCATGTCCAACATAAGACTGTGAAATACATCCACAAAACCGTGTTTCATTTTCTAGAGAAGGGCGCATGTTTAGTACAAGAACAACAAATCTCGGAAATACTAGGCTTTACGAGGCGCAAGGCTGAGAAATACGTGCTTAAAAGGCTTTTTGTCTTGCATCAAAGCCGCACACCACCTCCAAATTAATTTTAATATAAAATACGAAAACGTTTTACAATATCGGCGACGAATCCCAGATCATTTTTGTTTTTTAAATGGCGCCCAAGGCTGGGCTATGAAATGCGTGTTCATGTGGGTTCCGCATTTCAATGATAGTTTGAATCTTGCATGCCTGGATGAAACTGTTTATTACTGATATTAAATAGCTGCATAAAGGGAGTCACCACCAAGGATATACCAAGTTCTTCATCTGTACATCCTTCCTCCTCACAGCAAAAGCAATTCTCGCTCAAACATCACAGCACCCAGTTAAGTCATTTTCTCATACAAAAACCTCAACAAAAGCATAAAAGTGAACAAAAGAATTGCTCCATTTTAGCTTTCCAACTTACATCGTCATCACGAGAGAAAAAAACAAAACAACAACAACTCAATTAATCGCCGTGAAACAAAAGCGCATCCCATACCAGCAGCACCACTATACCCAACGAACGAACAATATACGTACTCTGTCAGGCAACGAAGAAATAAAAATTAATTTCGGGTAATTCTTCCCCAGCAATAACATTTTATAATCCTCCACAGGACAAGACAATACAATGGTGTACCAGCAATAAGCCGAAAAAAAAACAACGACAACAACAACAACACATAAATGACCCTACTTTCCACCTAATTTACCCTATTCTCAGGACATTTACATAAATAAACGACAATCTGACTAAAAACAAAAAAAAAAAAAAAAAACAATAAACCTTCCCGCCATCAACATCATCATTGTCCTCGTAGTCATAGATGTCCTGGAAAAGTCCTCATAAAGAAATGCGTAAAAGAGGGAGCGGAAAAAATGAAAGGATTCTCGTCCAGCAATGAACAACCCTTCCCCATGATGTTGGTCCACTCCGCCAGCCAGCGCAGCTATTAGTCATGCATTGTCCGAGAAAAACTTTCCAGTCAACATAGACAAACGATGATCCTTGCCAAGGATATAAATCTTATCTTGTGCCATAGAAATTTGCTGCTAATAATCACCTCATCGTGATGCTTCTCCAAAGAGCGCCAAAGATGCGAGAAGGCACGCGTAAAAGAAACTTTTTTTTTCGCTTTCTTTCTGCAGAGAGTCCTTAGAAGTTGGACAGCACGTTTACGTGTAATCAGGTCAAATTTGATTTGAAATATATATTTTTTTTTTTCAGTCAACTTGTCCTTCGTCCTTTTTTCTTCTTTTCTATGTGATAGGGGGGACAATAGACACTCAATTTGTGAAAAAGAGAAAAGAAAAGTCCTCACAAACGATAATAATCTAAAGAAAGCCGAAAAAAGGTGGTGAAAGGTCTCGCTCCTACAGGGATATAGATTAGGGACACCTTAGTGGTGGTGGTTACAAATAAATTTGTTTGTCCTTTCAACACGTAACTCATCCAAATTCGATTTCATCCAATCGAAGACGACTGGGTCAGAAACAGAGAGAGAGAGGGAGAGACGGAGAGCGAGAGAAAGAAAAAGGAAATTGATCCTTTGACCAGTCGTTTGAGGGTTCACTTCCTTTACTTCTAATGAAGTGTGTTATCAGAATGAATAAGATAAGAAAAACTGTATGTGTGTGGAAAATGTCCTTTTCCTCTAAGCCCATACAATGAACATTTTAAGGTGCAAACAATACTCCAACACAAGAGGACTATGGTGTAAAATAGGGTTACGGGTTTTGTGTCCTGTGATAAAAAAAAATGAGAAAAAAAAATGTACATCACCACACCAAGAGAGCAAGTGGATTTATAGTGAACAATTTAAATACCGTTAAATGCATAAATCACTCTTGCCCACACAGGGGTTTTATGAACACAACCGTAAATTTAATGTTGCAAAGGATACATGGGGACAGGCAAAAAATCGGTATAAACAGGAAGGACTACGGGTGAGTTGGTTGAGTGAGAAATGTTTTGTTGTTGTTGGTTTTGTTGTCTCACCTCAATGTCAGCAATTCGAATTTTAGACAACCGTACAACCGGAGAAGTGTGTTGACAGTGAGGTTATGTTACCGTGAAACGAACAGTGACGATAAAAAGTTTTCAAAGTCGAACTATTTTTTTTTTTTCGTTTTTGCGAAATTTATTAAAAAGACGAATAGACCTTCAGCTGGACCTATTGAAGCCTGACAAGGAAGATATAGTTCTACACATTGAGTCCTACATAAGTTCCTTAAGGGCTACCATTTCCATTCAAATCACCTCAATGTTCTCGTGAAAGGCTCAAACTTCTACCGGGAATAACCTTGAAAAGATCGAGCTCTTTGATCCTCTCTCTATTCGAACCTTAGGTTTACAGCAAGTTGAAGGTGATTGCTCACGTGAGCCCGTGGTAACTCAAGCAGCAAGGATTTGCATTTGAGATGGTACTCGAAATTTCTGTTTCATACATATCATCTTGTGGTAGATCAGTTGTGGTGAAGCTCTGCGATCGATTGCGGAAGGAAGTCAGAGTGTTGTTTTAGGGATCAGCTCCCAGACTTAACTTGCTGTAAGTCGACTTGATGTGGATCATGTCTATCCTGAATATCGATTGATCAAAAAGACCAGTTTCATGCGTAGAAGGTCGCAGTTTTTCAAAGAAAAATATACATTCCAGATGTATCCTATCTTTGTCCGAGTACAATGGATGCAGCACGTGGAGAGTGACCACTAATATCACCAGAAAGCTGCAAACGTTCGTTAATAGGTGCCTGCGCAATATCTTAAGCATTTTCTAGCCGAATCGCATCTCTAACGAACACCTTTAGGAGAGAATGGGTCAGGAACCAATAGGCACAACCATTCAACGGCGGAAGTGGCAGTGGATCGGTCACATGTTCCTAAAGGGTGACAGTTCCATAGCGAACCAGGCTATGCAATGGAACCCTTTAGCTGAGGACGGCAGAAGACCTGATGGTTCGAGGAGAACATGCCGCAGAACATACGAGAAGGAGGCACGGCAGTTGGGGGAAAGTTGGGGAGAACTCAGACACATTGCCAGAAACCGTACACGATGGCGCGTAGGCGTAGTAAAGGCCCTAGGACCAACAAGGGCATACAGAACAAAAAGTAAGTAAAGAAAAATATGAAAGATCGGTGATCTTGGGAGATTTTATTGTCGGAGAAGTATTAGTAATAAATCATATTTTCGAAAAAAGTGTTTTGTATGACATTTTTGTTATGAGGATCAGTTGGCATGTGTCTCCATCAAGATCTCGAAAGCATACTCAAAGTTTTACTATGGAAGATCACTAACCACTGATCATGTCAGACTATTAAAGCCTGTAAGCTGGTGCATAATCAGTTTAAACAATATTATTCGCCTTGCAAGAAATTTTCAAATTTCATAGTGAGGACCAATCTCCTCAAACTTTTTCCTTTAAAGGTCCTGTTCTTGACTAGATCGTATATTGCAGCGACAAGAGTGGGAGAAGATCAGTTTTGAGCAAATATGAACAAATTTGCTTTTGGAAGATAAATTGACCGGTAATTGAGTAGATACCCAATGAGATGAGGAAAATGATTTGAAGACCTCAAGACTGTCCTAAAGGGAAATGATCAGGTTAAGTGTTATGAATCATTGGCACAAGAAATGTTATTATTTTCCGCAGTGCTCCCAGTATAGACCTGATGTCCACATGTGGAACTCAGCCCGGACTTCGATAGCTTATTGTCAAACATTGAGTGATGCAAGTGTTAAAAGGATCCGAGTTGGGAAGCTAATTCAGTATTATTGCGTGTCGGTAGCAATTAGTTGGTTTGTAGCTTTATGCCTTTATTTCCACCGGCATATAATGTCTTGACATTTTATCGTGGGGTGGCGAACAGCACTAGATGCTCCAGTCTTATTGGTAATTCATCACTCTATCGCCTTTCTTGTTCGATTTGTCGTTTTTTTTTTTGTAAGGTAAAAATGGGGAGAAAAGGCAGAGAATGACCCCCGGAGCACTACGACCTAAAAAGATCTTTTGTGCTATCCCTTGGTTGATTGGCTTTTTTTTTGGATTCGTCAACTAGCTGAAATCAAGTTCAATAATGAAGCTAAGAATAGTTCGAGCTGAGGAAGAGCTGACATCAGAAGGTGATGTGACGCTTTTATTAAAGTACTAGTACTTTTTTTTTATTTTTTTATTTTTTAGCCTCAGTCTGGCTGTGGCCGGGCAATCACAGAGTATGTGACGTTGTTTAAGACAGAGACGGCACGTATCCGATTGAACACGGCCCATTTTCTTAAGATGGTAGTTGAGAGAGCAGTGTCCAGTTATTAAGTCAGTAAAGATCTTAGCATTCTGTTTGCTCATTTATAGAATGTCTCTAGTTCTATTTATTGAGAAAATAATAAATTTCCAGGCCCAGATCCATCCCAGACTGTAGCGCCACCTAGGTAATCTCTCACAGCATTCCACATCTCCTGCAATGGGGTCATAAATTGTCCTTAGTTCTCGGATGTTGGTATTCCTCCAAGCTTATTTCTCAGCATACAGTCAAAGAATACATGTTTTCCTGAGCCTGCACGCTAAATGGATAGGAGGGAGAATTGTCGTGGTTGATTCTATAGATATACGCGCGGAAACATCCATGTCCACTTACTAGTTGCGTTATGCAAAGGTCTACATCACCATACTTGTCCATGCCTAAAGAAGCCCGATTAGACGATAGATCCATCGACCTTTATTTGACACGCTCCATCGTCGTTGCCATTTCGCTATGCTGTTTGCACTCTTTGGTGAGTTCGCTTCTCCGTCAGTTAACACAAGTTCCTGGTTCATACTGCATCTTGAGATATCGTGCGAAATGCTCTCTAACTGCCAAAGTTGGTATATGGATGTGAATTTTAAGTCCGCATGACCTAACTTTCATAGCTTTGGCCCATATTGGTGACCCGTAGATCATCACAGATGTAACTACACTGGCCAACAGCTGCCGTTGACTATATCTGGTCATCCATGATTTGGGATGCTGCCTATGAGTGCGTTATTTATTCGCGAGTCTTTGCCACTAGCATATTCCAAATCATTAAATGCGAGCATTGTGCCAATTATGACGCCCAGGTATTTGATGGCGTGCTTCGATGTGACTTGGTGCCCCCCTATCATAGTTTAGATTGTTTCTCTCACCTTTCTGCCACTGATTTGTACCGCTTCTGTCTTATGATCAGCTAATTTTAAGCCCACAGATTCAAGCCAAGGCTTAACGATATCAATTGCCATTGATGTGGTAGTTTAAGGCCATGGTGGGCGAGTGAGCGACACAACTTAGGAGGTGCAAGTCTTGCTGAGATTCTTAAAAACATATTTACCTTGAGTGTATGCCCATTTCTTCAACCTGACTGGCAGTACCACGTAATGATGTTGCATAGTTCGGACAGGATTCATCTCTCAAGTTGTATACACCATGCGCGACCAAATAGTAAGTAGTAAGATTTTTTCTTCGACAGTTCTCTGCCAATTTTTTTTAAAGAAATTTCATTGCATTGCCCTTAAACATGGAATACCTACGCCACTCGGAAAATAATGAAGTAGATTAGAGTAGTATTTACAGCTTATGTCCTGTCACATCTCGGGGGGTATAGATCATCAATAATGCCTGCGCGTCAAAGTCCGAGATTCCTTCTCAAATATTGTGTGCCACGTGCCTCTTGGATGGCCAGCTGTTCTGCCTAATTGGGTTAATGGATTTCTTTCCATGGCATATTTGGCAATGGAACTTTCTTCGCCCCGCAAGTTGTGATCAATCCAGTGCCATTTTTTTCTTCGTATGGTGACGTCAATAAGTTCCTGTTCCGTTCTCATGTGGAGCTGTTGCTTTGCGATGCGGTTAGGCCAGAAAATCCTAAGAATCTTGTGTAGACATTGACGAAAGACTGCTGCTTACGAATTACAGTGGATCACATCTTCCACGTACTTCTCCCATACAGTAATACTGTCTCGATATTGTAGGTCCAATATTCTGTGTGATAGGAAGCAAATGTCATCAGCGTAGTCTAAGTGCTTAAGGTGAGATTTCATTGTCCACTGTATGCCGCTGTTACTTGACGTTAGGGTTGCATGGTGAACATCACTGATCAGCAGCAAAAAGTAATGGTGAAAGAATGCAGCGCTGTTGCACGTCACTTTCTGAGAGCTACGAGTTTGTCGGAGATGCCTCTCCTGCGCAAGGCACACCAGATGAAATCCCAGTTTTATATTGTACTATCAGAGGCCTTCTCGAAGTCTATAAATAGCAGATTAAGCGGAGATTTATACTCGACACATTGCTCTATGCCGATCCGTAAGGTGTTTATGTGGTCGACGTAAAAGGATCCCGAACGGAAACCTGCTTGTTGGACATTGAGAGTTGCATCAACGTCTTCTGTGATTCTACCCAATATCACTTTTGCTATTATTTTAAGGACCACAGGAAGAACGCAAATACCTCTCCAGTTTCCGCACTCTGTTAAGTTCTCTTCCTTTCGGAGTTTGACGATCATTCCTCCTTTCCGTTCTTCTGGGAAATTTCGCTCTCTCAAGCCCTGTGAATAACTGGTAGTATTAGTGCTGTCCTTGTACTTCGCTCTACTTGGAAGAGTTCTGCGGGGATGCCATCTAGTATTCCCCGCTTTATTTTTCTTGAGTGCTTTGATCGCGGTTGGGATTTATGTCTTAATGAGAAGACCGATGCGAATTTGAGTATTTATTGCCGCAAATAACTCATCCGGTTATGAGGTAGCAACATCATCGTCTAAATGGTTTACAGCTGCGGTAAAGTATTCCCCCCCCCCCCCCTCCCCCTTATTAGCTGATTTTCATCTGAAGTCAGTAGCGACTCGTTTAAAGTATTCACCTGGTGTGGCATTAGCTCCTTCGTGATTCTATAAACTGTCCTACTGTCGCATTTACTTGTTGCTTCCTCAGCCTGTGCTTCAAGGGCATTGCATCTCACACTATGCTGAACTCTCATTGTCTTCATCCTGAGTAGTATTTGCTTACCAATAACTTTCCATCTCAATTTGATTCATCCCACATAACTGCTGCCTTGGATCGCATATACAAGGACAACAATGGCCGTGGCTTCACTTCCCACCTCCACTGTAGCGGCTTTTCAATGGGCGTTTTGGAACACACAAGTGTTCTACACATGTAACTATTTGGTAATAAAAACTTCGTACTCGGATGACAGAAAAATAATCTCCATTTAACGACATTGGTGGCATCTCTGCTTGGAGACAGGACCCCACAGAATGGGGAGATTGGTATAAATTTGCGCGGCAACTTTGTCAACACACGCTATGGACTCTGTACCCAGGACGAACTGAACAACGACCAACCACCAGAGTAATTGGAATAAGAGCCATTTAAAACCGAAATTAATTCATTGCGCTGGGACAAAAGGGAGAGAGATAAAGATTACTTGGCCTTTTACTCCCTGTCACTCCCGCCCACTCCTTCCTCCTCAATATATGTGATTTTCTGTTTGATTGTCGACGCGAGGACTTCGTTGTGAGTCGGCATTCGGCGGTATGTTTAACGGTCATGACAAAGGAGAGAGAGATATTCGTTTATTTATATCGCTATTCAGCCATCCATCCATCCACCGCGCGCGGGGGAGACATACATACACGATTTAAATCTTTTTATGTCCTTTTTTTGTTCGTATAATTTGTGACACAATGTTTCGAGGTGCCCTTTTCCCAGTTTCACTGTGCCTTACATACATTTATTACAATGTCAACATACTGTAGGTGGAGGCAAAAGCGGCAACAACAACGGAAAAATGCTGACGGTTTTTATGTCCTTTTGGGGAGTCCTCCCAAGCCTCCGCTTGGTCTAAATTGAGTTTCTGTTGGAATTTGTTTTTTTTTTTTTTAGGGCCCGGGGACTTTATATCTTTAACATACCCCGGGGTGGCTTAAGTTAGTTAATAACGTCGCGAAGAATAGAGATAGTCATAGTTTTATGCAGGACTTTGTAATTTTTTTGTGGCGCCATTAGAGACAGAACCTGTGGCTTTTGGCACTTAAACGTAAGAAACCCCCAATCCTCTTTCGCTCACCATGGCCACTTAGACTGTCCATTGACCCTTTTTTTCTTCTCCACTTCACTTGAAAATTGAAAGAAAACGGACCACCAATCGGCTGCCGAAAAAGCTTGTCCTTATCCCCATCCCACTGGCAAGTCCTTTTTGATCCCCTTGCGGTTCTTCCACTGACTACTTGGCCTTTTCGGAGAAATCGACCTCGTGAAAGTAATTAACATCCTTCTACCACCCTCGGACACAGCTGGTTCTTTAACCATTTACCGTCTCAAGGGTTCGTTTTGTGTTCGCCAAGGATCTTGACTAGCAATAAAGAAATTAACATGTTTATGACCATCGCACTGGACCGAGGCAATAGCTACCCACTTGAATCGTATATTTAATTGCAGGACATTACAAAGTTGATAGTAGCTGCTGGAGTGGGGGCTCTATATATCCTGATAGTTCCTCTGGTAAGCTCCTTATTATTGTTGCTGCTGAGCTGATTCCCGTCGAGGGAGATTATGGAATTCCGACAAACTTCGAGAATTGTTTGCCGAATAAGTTTTTGATAGCAAACGTCAATATTGCACAAGGATTCTCGTGGAGGAACGCTCGCGTTCTATGCACACTATGTTTAGCTTGATCCCCGTGGTAGTTTCGCTGTCTCCTTTGAAAATGTATTCCATATGCAAATGCAAAACGAAGGAGGGTATGACTTTAGCGTCTGCAACGGGGGTGGCGATATGATTTTCATAAATTCATGAGGATGCCTCGAGAGTTGCAGTGCTTGTGTCTGAGGTGGTTTTCCACTTATTTTAGTTTTTGTTAATTTTCCATTTCTGTGTTTTGTCGTTAAGGATGCGCGTGACAGTTGTGGTAGTGGTGTACAGAATGCATTGTGTGTTCGCCCCTTTTGTGTGGAACAAGCATGGGATCAATTCTCAAAGGCTTGCGGCGATATGTGTTAAGGATGCGCTCACGTCTTGTGCTTTTGTAATTTGGAACGTTTTTGACGACAAGAATGGCACTGAGAATATTGCTACTAGTCTTGATGGCTCGGGGGTTGTTCAACTTTCCATAGAAGTTTGAGTAGACATTTGAGAAGGAGTGCCGTGTTACCATTTAGCCTTCACTCAAGCCCGGATGAGTTCCAGCATAAATCGACAACTCTCCGACAAAAGAGAATCTCACCTACGTCTCGATAAGCCTAATCTAAGACGCATTCCACAAATTTCATATACCATGAGCTAAGCCCCCTGAATTCTTTTTCCGACTACCTAATCAACTGTGTACGTATATATCCTCGCCCGCCCCAAAGAAAAGGATAAAACCGAATTTTCCAAGAAAGATGTCCCGATTATTTGTACGATTTCAACATCATACTTAAAGGATCATGTTTTCTTGGGCGAAATATAAAAATAAAATCAATATCAATCTATAAAAAGGACCCGTCTTCGCCGACGTCGCTGTCGCCCACTATTTTCAAGCGATTGGCCCAGAATAAAAAATTGTGTGCTTCGTTGTGTCCCCTCAGTTGTAACATGACAAAAATATATAAATTCTGTTAAATTATGTGTGAAATCTTATATTTTCCTCTCGGGGTTCAAGGACATTTGCCCCTTTTTTGCATGACAACCCACAAAAACCTATACCCATTCTCTCGGCTTGCGTGCTGAAGGACATGAAAAGGACAATAGAATAACAAAACAACAAGAAAAGAAAAAAAGCGAAAGGATTTCCCCCCCCCTATATAGGTCTCTACCGTCTTTTGGGGTTTCAAGTGGCCCATAAAGTAGCAAAAGGACAAGATTCAAACCCAACTCCGCATCCTTATGGTTGGTACTCCTTCTACATGGTTACATCTTGTTTTGCCGATGACCTTTGTGGACGGTTTCGAGGACATACTAATAACGGTAATTTGGATTCTTAATTATTTGTGACAGAGGCGCACCACAGAGGGCGATATAAAGCGAACGAAGAGAATATGGAAAGAAAGTGCTAAATGGAACGGAAGATGTTTGAATATTTTATGAAAATTTTGCGGATCAAATCCGTTGGATTGGTCAAGTGGGTCAAGTGGGGTTGGTGGACTTGGCTAGTGGCTATAAGCTTTGGTAAATAGGAGAATTAGTAAGCAATTGCTCGTATGTTGTATGTGTAAGTAGGACATTTGATTCGATTGGACGTAAGGGATATGCGCACACGTGTCGTAAAGAGTTGGCCTTGGTTGGTAGAGTGCTTATTTTGAATAGACCAGGATATAGATTTGATTAGATTTATTCAATGAAGACGTCATTTTCGGGAATTATTTCGCTCTCTATGAGACGGGGTGGTTAATGCCGCCATGTGGTAGACTGGTTACCCTTTAGAACATTATTCACGGTCAGTTTGGTTCCAAAAATACTCTCATTTGCATTTAACCGACTTGACAGAAAATTTATTCGTTCTTATTCAATTTATTCATATGAGTGGGCTACAGGCATTCAGATGCTTCTTACGTGTAAGAATGTGGCTTATAAAACCCTTTGCAGTATATCCCATAACCCACCGAGAAGAGATTCAAATAATAAAGTCAATTTGGAAATCATAGATCTGTGAACTGTGGCAAGAGCAATACATGTTACATACATACATACATTAATATATAATACATAATCTTTCATGATGGTCGCGGGGGTAGGATGGTCAGGTGGACCATCCATTCTTCTCGATCCTCTGCCATTGTCTTCAAGTCATCAGGAAGAATCCATAGACGGTTCCAGGAGAGATGTCTGACTTGGTCCAACCATCTATTTCTAGGTCTACCGGGGAGTCGCCTACCTGATGGCACGTCTTGGAAACCGGTCTGGGGACATAAGCACTATCCGACCACACCATCGAAGCATGGATCGTTGCATTTGGAGAAGTAGCTGCTCAACATTTAACGCCTCGCACACTCGATCCCTTCGAGTTATTCGAGCAACACGCGAAGGAACCTCATTTCGGCAGCTTGTATTCGCGATCTTATTATTTCGGTCAATACCCTGATTTCATGGCCATAGGTGAGAGTTGGAACATACACAGAGTTAAAAATCGATAGCTTACCTTGAAGACTAAGTTCGGCCTTCCTTATAACAGATTGGCCAAGCTCTCTCAAAATTGATCCAGACTGATCAATTCTGCAGGATAACTTGCTCTTCCCATATGACCCCGAGGTACTTTAACTTATTCACCTGTTTCAGTGGGACTTCACTAACATGCAGAGTGCACTGAATGTGTATTTTGGAAACGACTATTACTTCCTATTTATTGACGTTGATCCTCATTCCAGCATCATCACAAACGGCTAAAAATCTTTCGAGTGCGAGCTGAAGTTCGGTTTGAGAGGATCCTAGGATGACCAAATCATCCACAAAGGGCAGATGACTAATCCTTAGGTCTCCTACTTTGAAACATTCTCCACCACGGCTGCGCTGCAGCATCCAGTCCATATATACAATGAAGAGGAGAGGTGACAAAATGTACCCTTGGCGGAGTCAAACACCCACAGTGAAAGGTATTGATTTAACACCATTTATCCGAACACAGCTTCTACAGTTTGTATATAAAGATTGAATCGCCCTTAACAGGAACCATTAATCTCATACTCCTACAGAACACTCTAGAGTTTGCTTCGAGGAATCCTATCACATGCTTTTTCCAAATCCAGAATACAAATTTAGACAGCATAGCATAGCATACTCCCAGGCCTTCTCAAGAACCATTCTGAGAGTGAATAACTGGTCGGTTGTGCTTCTGCCGGGACGAAAACTGCACTGTTAATCCCCCAGACTGTCTTCAACCACAAATGTGGAACGCGTTTGTAGCACCTTAGCGAAGACTTTGACAGGGAGATTTAAAAGAGATACACCCTTGTATTTGGGGCAATCTCTTTTGTCCCCTTTTTTAAAAAGAGGAACAATCACCCCTATTTGCCAGTCACCAGGTATTTCACTGCATTCCCAGGCCACTTTAATGACACGTGTGATCCATTCCACTCCCTCTTTACCTAAAGACTTGAGCATTTCTTGGTGGATTGCATTCACACCATCAGATTTGCCAACTTTTAGCGCTTTGATCGCCAACGATACTTCGTCTACTGTAGGACTACTTTCCGCCCTACTTTCGACCATGGGTCTGTAATCTTCGGTGCTCTTGTTCGGGATCGAGCAATTCTGAAAACTGCTCTCTCCATCTGCGTAAGATGTCCTCCTCATTGGAAAGAAGTGTACCATCTTTCGATGTTCCCTGATATAATTTACAAGACTAACTTCATTGACAACAGCTCGTAGCTCCTATCGAAATATAGTTTCTTCTTAAGCACAGGAAACCACAAGATGCGCTGGTAATCCTATCGAAACTATGATTAGTTAATTCCGATAGCGACCACAGAAGGACAGGTTTAATAGCGGCGTACCATAGGGCTGTGTGCTGGGTCCATTGCTTTTATATATGGTTCAAATCCTGATGTCAACAAGCATTTATTTATTTCTCATGAAATATATAAAGTCAGTCCGATCATTTGCAAAAGCTTGTGTGAACACTACTGCGAAGGCATAACACTGGCAGTGGCTTGGTCATGTGGCTGGAAAAATTGTTCGCTCTGTTGATGATGATTTGCCCTTTACATCGGTTATCGGGAAAAAAGTGCTGTGAATCAGAAGCAAAGACAATAATAAAAAAAAAAAAAATCTCCCCAGTTATCTGGACGCCACCCCCGGAGAATAGCTGAAGCATAAACAACTGGGCTTCAAGAACCACTACACCAAAATCTTTCTCTCTCTCTATCCATCCTTTCCAACGCCCGCACTGTGTGTAAACAAGTTAAAGGTATTCATAATCCTTTGAGTGCGCGCAAATTATAAAAAAAAAAAAAATATGACTATGGATATCAATACCAACAGGGACAGATAATGCCGTCTTTGTTGTAGCTAGACAACCGAATGGAGTTATACGGACTACTGTTTCGACAGAAAAGAATATAATCCGGACAATGAACCACCGGAGACTTGCTCGCGTTGGTCTGACACTAATGGATCACTTAACTGAGGCGGTGCCAATGAATAGTAACCATTAGAATGGGCAGCCACATAATAACCATCTAGCACGGACATTCGAGGACATCAACTTAGCCAGAAGAGTTCACATACAGCGACTAAGATGGCTGGGTCATTTAGAGCGGATTGAGCCCAACGATCCAGCCAAGAAAGTCTTCGATCCACTCTATAGGACGACCTCGCGGTATTTGGCGCAAACAAGTGGAGAGTGACCTCTACCAACTTGCCGTTTGCAACTGGAGACAGCTGGTTCGTAGCCGGGCTGAATGGAGAGGTTTGTTGGTTGAGGCCCAGGTCCACCACGGACTGTAGCGCCACCTAAGTAAAAAAGTAAGTAAGCCCGGACATACAATACTTAGACTCTCATCCAAGGATATGCCAGTACTCCCGTGACGTACGAGATCAAAGCACAATCAAAGACTACTTTTGGACAGACTTCGAGTAGTTACACCAATAATCCTTGACGCTGCAAGCAACGCAGCCTGCGTGGTTGGTAAAAACGGCTGGATTCAAACAATTCTTCAATGGAAACGAGAATGCCGTCAGATCCTTATCGACCATCTTCTGGTTTCTCTAAGTTCTTCAAAAAATTCCACAACAGCAGAGGAGGAAAAAAAAAAATAGAATTTGGCGATGGAGGATGTTGGGTTATCAGGACACGACTCAGGGCAGACAGTATGCGCCTGCATGTTGACGACCCATCTAGAGTCTCTACCTGAGACACAGCATCCGTCCAACCTCGTTGATTCCGCGCATGCTGCTTCCAGTTACGCAGACCAAGTTTTCTGGTAATCCGCGATTGCTTGATCTTTATACCGGAGGTTCAGTGGTTTTCATCGTCTCAAACCTAGGGGCTGTGATTCCAACATTCTCTTGGTTGGATCAGTGTTGTGCATCCGCTCGATGTGGTCGACGCATTTTAGCTTTTTGGACTACATCCACATTTTGGTACAGCTCATGAAGTACGCGGTACAATATCCTCCTCTATTCACCCTCCTCGCACCTAATAACCGACGAAGTATTTTTCTCTCGAAAGAATTCGCTTTCTTACTTTTCACGTCGAGCACTCGGCACCATGTAGCAGGACTGGTAACATTAGCCTTCTGTTGAGTATTCATTTAGTCCGTCGAGTTAGGAGTTTTGAGCCCAGTTGGTTGGCTAAACCGAAGTAGCAGCGATTCTCTAGGACTTTTCTTCGTCTAATCGCCGTGAAGGTGTCGTTTGTGGGATTAATATTTACTCCAAGGTAGGCGAACTCTTTGACCACCTCCAAGTTAAAGTCATCAACAGTGACATTCTGTTCTACGTTTTGGAGAGATAGGTTTTAGTTTGTTGGTGACATACATATACTTGGTTTTGTCCTCATTTACATCAAGACCAACTCGTCAATTGCCGAAAATGCCTCTTCTACGCCGAGATCTCCCGGTGTTGTTAATATTATTCGCCTATCGCAGCACCTGAATGGACTTACTTATTTCCTGTGTCCGCTTGTGTGGCCTAGGGCCATCGTGTACGGTTTCTGGCAATGCGTCTGAGTTCTCCCCAACTTTTTCCCAACTGCCGTGCCTCTTTTTCGACTGTTCTGCGCCATGTTCTCCTCGTGCCGCCGGGTCTTTTGCCATCCTGAGTTAAAGGGTTCCATTGCATAGCATGGTTCGCTATGGAACTGTCACCCTTTAGGTACATGTGACCAATCCACTGCCACTTCCGTCGTTGGATGGTTGGGCCTATTGGTTCCTAACCCGTTCTCTCGTAGAAGTGTTCGTTAGAGATACGATTGGGCCAGAAAATCCTTAAAATATTGCGCAGGCACCTATTAACGAACATTTGCAGCTTTCTGGTGATATTAGTGGTCACTCTTCACATGCTGCATCCATATAACAACACGGATTCAACATTGGGGCGGAACAGTTTTAGCTTGGTGTTCAAATTGATTGCATTGCTTCGCCATATTTTGGACAACATCCCGAACGCGGACTTTGCTTTGGCGATCCTGAATGGACTTGTAAAAGATAGTTCCTTCCGTGCTAACCCCGCTCTGTGCACTATATCCTCCAGCAAGAGATAGAAGAATCAACATGACAGCGCGTCTCGTTGCCGAAATCCGATACAAGCTTGGAATAGTTCGGATGATTTGTTTCCATTTTCGTCCATTTTCCAGCATTACGCGACACAGCTGGATGAGTTTTGACGGGATCCTGAATTCAGCCATCGCATTGTAGACCTCATGATGAATGCTATCATATGCGGCCTTTCCAGGATTTGCTTCAGTGTGACAATTTGGTATATCGTCGATCTGTCGGGGCAAAAGCCACGTTGGTACGTGCCGGGTATTGTGTTGCAGAAGGGCCTAAGACGTTCACACAGTACGTTGGATAAGATCCTGTATGCGATATTTTGCAGGGATTATGTCTCGGTGTATCTCGCAAGGCATGGGATAGTCGTTTTTGATGATAAGACATAAAGAGCTAATACTCCAGTCATCGGGCATGATTTCGCCTATACATACCTGAGTGTCGTCTTGGTGCATAGACCCAACCAAGACATCTCCTCCGTATTTAAAAAGCTTCGCTTTTAGGCCATCAGAGCCAGCGGCTTTGTTGTTTTCAGCTTCTAATAGCTGCGCAAACTTCTTAACTGGGTGGAGGAACTACTTTTTCATTGACTGGACGTTAGTTCTCCTCTTGTCCTATCACACTCTCTATTTGATGCCCGATTAAGCAGCTGCTGGAAATGCTGCTTGAACACATCTACAATTCCCTGCGTTTCGGTGACCAGGTTACCCTCGCTGTTTCAAAGAGCTTGCGTTCTGGATTTAAAGCCAGCCAGCTTTTCGATAGAAATTCCGGATATTGTTGCGTCTGCAAGACTTTTCGATTTCCTTGTGCTGGGAGGCTGCGTGCGCTCTGTTCTTTCCGCGCAGGATTTTCCTCTCTTCCCTTCTTCTGGCTCGATACTCCTCTCTTGCTGCTTTGTTTCATTTGGAAGCATTCATCATAATACCACGGGCTCTTTCTCAATGATGTTAGTAGCTCAAAGTGGTCTCGGCTAGCTTCTTTGTGATGGTACGATGCCGTATACACTAGTTGTTGGCGTTTGTAGTTGGTGAATGCACTGCAGGGAGTTTCTCATCCAGGCGTTCTTTGTGGGGTTTGGCTACTTCAGTTCAGGTATGCTTAGGCGTCCATCAGTCGAGCTCTGAATTCGCCAGCAACAAAAAAGTGTTCAGAGTTGACGTGGGCTTCTACTTTCTAACTTACTCATCAAAGGCGTTCTTACCGATTTTTGCATTAAAGTCACCGACTACGATTTTGACATCCTACTCCGGACAGGCTCCGTAGGCACCGTCCAAGAGGTCATACAATTCCTCTTTGATAGTGTCTTCAGCTTCGTCGGTATGGGCGTGTGCACATGTTAGGCTTATATTGTGGACGAGGCTTTGATGCGGATACCAGCCAGGTGTGAACTTATCGGCTGGAAATTCATGACTCCTGATCTAAGCCAGTTTCCCACAACGGATTCGCATCCTTACATGTGCAATCTATCTTGGCAGGTGTAATATATGTCGCAATCTTTTCGCTTTTGCATGCCTGATGCTATCCATCGTATCTCGTGAATTGCGGTAATATCTGTCAAACACTGCGTGCGGATAGATTTAAGTGACTTCTATCTTCTTCTTCTTCTTCGTTTTATCAGCGAGGTTATGATCCGAAAACAAGAGATCATAACCCTCCCACTTCACCGCATTTCCACTGATCCGCCTGTGGGGTTCGCCTATCAATTGACTTCTATGTCTTTGTCTAATTTCGAGCTTAAATATCCGCTTATAAAATATCCGGAATCAGCATAAGTTACACGTCTAAGTACACCTCAAATGGATGTAAAGTTGAGCAGACCCCGAAATTAAATCATCAGTCACAAACACCAACGACCTAGTTTGCTTCCATTTCTATATCCTTATCCCTTCATGAACATCATTCACTCAAATTTACCGCTTCGATAAAAGCTATCATTTTTCATCCCTCTAGACGTGTACGAGTATCTATGCTCTTCTTCAGTCCTCTCCTAGCATCAATCCCTCCAATTCACAAAAAGAAAATTCATCATATGATCACAGAGCACAACCTGTGCTGCTCCTGCTCCACCTTCATAATAACTGCCCTTATCCATCCGGCACAGGAGTGCCAGGTTTTCGCTTTCAAGCATCGTAACTCAAGCGAATGTCGCTGAAAAGTTAACTGTCTTTCATGATTTCACCCCCAAAACACAGCAAAAAATAAAAAAAAAATCCTGTTTCAACTCTGAAGAGCAGTAACGAGCGAACTGATGGTTGTTATGATGCATAGTAACGTGTACATTGAACCACCTGGGTACGTCCCACAACATATACAGCATCCTTTGTTGTCGTGTTGTAGCGGTATAAACCGTTTGCCAACCACCGACCCTCGAAAATGTCAACACTGCTCAATTTGGTTCGCTCGTCTGACCCATCTCGCTGAAGGATAACATAGCGATAGAGCCGCCGTCATTGTCGTCCCTGGATACCGTAAGGCTAAAGTTTCTTATTAGATAGAGTGAGCAACTGAGTGGACACTCAAATTTCAAGTGAATAGATAGACATCGGTTATCCTGAGGGAAAAGGACCTTACATGCCTCAGGTAGAGTGTTGGTGATGGTTAACTAATGATTTTAGCTTAAAAAAAAAGTTTCCACTTTTAATGAAAGTGTAAAGTTCCGATTAAGAGACACTTAGGACTTTACATGGACACTTGACACTATATACAGTGTCCTCTCTTTGACAGTACTGCCATTGTTAAAGGACTACAATGCGAACTGGTGAAAATATCCTTCTCGAATTCCGAAAAAGATTAACAAAAAACTTATTTTTTTGTCCTGAAATGTTGTGTCCTTCAAAGGGTTTCCGTTGGCCTTGGACCGTCTTCCTACAGCAATTAATTAATTCCTACCCTCCAGTCAAGGAGGACGAAGCAATATTTTCACTAGAAATTCCCAAGTCGAAAATAACTTAAAATTGTATCCCGACTGACTGCATCCAGAAGTTATACCAATAATCCAACAAAAATGCGTCTTAAAAGTTTCTCCAAAGATCCCCTTCGCAGTGCACCCACCACCAGCACTAGCACCAGCACTGCCTGAGACGACGACCGATCAACAAAAATCCCAACAATATTGTAGAAAAGTTTAAACTTGCCCCAAGGACGTACAGTGAAGAAAACGAACAAAAGATTTTCTCTACTGAAAGATACAAATTAAAGTTAACATCCTTATTTGCAGTACAAGAGGAAGAGTGAGAGAGAGACAATCCCAACAAGGATATGTTCACTCGTTGTCCATCATTATGGGAACGCATCGACGAGACATCTTTAGATGGCAAGAAAATTTCATTTTCAGCCCAAAAGTTTCTTATCCTACCAAAAGAATGAGAGCCCCTTTTTGCTTGAGTGTGTCCTTGCGTGTGTTTGAAAGAGAGACAAACTTTAACACCGGAATTGCTGCAAGTGAAATCCAGACGACATAGACGAAATCTGACAAATTTCGTTTCGTTTACGAAGAAGTTTCTGCAGACTACAGGCCTGCCCCCCTGCTCATCCTTACCATTTTTTTTTTTTTTCCTTAATGGTCGCTTGGCAGAAAGAAACGAACCTCCAGACGACAGCTTCAAAACAGTTTCACCCTTCTAGGATGGTGCGCAGGACATATGGTATTCTAAAGTGAATCAAAGTGAAAGTATCCAACTTTTTTTTTTATCTAATATCTTTGCTTAAGCCTTGAAGAGAGATGAAGTTGAAGGATACCTTCATGCACAGCACACACACACACCCACACCCGCCCACGTAGGAAACTTTCCTAAGATGGAGGGCATACGTAAACTATTTCACATATTTATTCAAATTTTCTTGGAAAATATTTTGTAATTCGTTTGTGAGAGGAGAAGGAGACGAAAGGACGAGGTTCCTTAAAACTAAATCTATTAAAGTTTTCCTTTCATGTGTGGAGAAAGTTGTGTGCGTTCGTGTGAATGCCATGGGGCGCGGGGCGGGGATAGTTAAAAGGGACTTAGGGCCCAAAAGTGATTATTTGTGTACTGATAGGTATCAAGATGTAGATGTGTGGTGGCAGTATCAGGTATCAGATTTCAGTGTCAATATTCAGAGAACGTGTATGTGTACATGAAGGGACTACTGAAAGCAAGGATCAAGAACACACTACGAGAGGAGACTGTCAATTTGGGGCTTTGATTAGGGAATTTAAAGTTTTGATTCGTTAAGGTGATAGGGAGAGGTGAATATTTTAATTTGATTGCATTCGGTTAGGGACCAGTAGGGAAGGACTCATGTAGATTTTGTAAATTCCACTGGAAGTTCATTAGAAGATTTCATCGATGAAAGGTGATTGTATCCTCGTATGTATGCTCCTAGTGATTTTTTTTTTTTTTTTTTTTGTGAAAGGCAAGGACTTAGATAGGTTCGAAGAGAATATTAAGATGTTCGTCATATATGGATGCCTATTGCTTCTAGGGGTACGTTCCCTACAACAGAAGAATGTGATTGTTCCTGCAAATGGGACAAGGATGTCATATACAACCGTTGATACGTTGATTGTCATTCTCTATGCACATCGCTTTGGTAACATTAGTTCATTTAGAAAACTATATGGAGTCGCTCTCAGCAGTCTAGTTGGGTACTGTGAGACAGTTATAAGGGCCCTCTGACAATATTGAATGCTAGCAGTTCACTCGGCGTCGAATCATACCTTACATCAGTCCATGTATGAAAGAGTGCATGAACTAAGGAGAGGTTAGGTGCGCTGCGGCGTAAAAGATCTGATGTGCGTCCTACAGGAATCAGCCGAGATTGTTCTCGAGTCTCTTCTGTTTCATCCTGTTGCTTTCTAAGTCAAAATTCCTAGGGAACTGAGTTTATGCTGTCTAGTAAGGAAACTCGTAAGCGATTGGAATTTATTTCTCTTTAGGCCGATACTGATCTTAGATCTTCTTAAGTTACATTTTTCGCAGCGTGGCTTTGCCTGCCTTAAATCTAGCGATTCCCTCTTTACTTCTTCTTGGATAGGTTAGGTTAGGTTAAAGGGGGCTAGCTGCAACGAATGAGTGCATCCTGCACTCGGATCACAAATGGATCCATTGTGCTCCCCTGACCTGGAGTTTCCTGATTGAAGAACTACAAAGAGAGGAAAGGAACAAAATAGCTATAGTTCTGTGTTAGTGGAACGGCCTCCTCTTAACCACCCTGAAGAAGTTATAAATTTCATGATGGTGGTTGGTGGTTTTTCAGACAGGTCGCCCAGATGGTTGAAGAAATACTCTCCGAGGGCCGTAATCCTGGTATTGCAGAGACTAGGGCATTTGCAGAGGATGTGTTCCGAGTCCTCCTCTTTGTCTGTATTGCCGCATCCTCTGCAGAGTTCATCTGTACTTAGCCGCATTCTCTTCTGGTGGGCCGCCAATAGGTTGTGGCCGGTAATGATACCTACGAGAAGCGCCAGGTTTTGTCTATTTTGAGTAAGGATGAGCTTGGTTTTCATCTTGTCATGTTTTGTCCAGATGCTTCTGGAGACACGGCATGAAGGGGGCGCTTTGCATCTTTTTTCTGCTTGTCGTTTGAAGTCAAGTGCTATCTTCTTCTTCTTCTTCCTTTTATCAACGAGGTTATGATCCGAAAATAAGGGATCACAACCCTCCCACTTCACCGCATTTCTACTGTTCCGCCTGTGGAGTTCGTGTAGTGTCAAGTCAAGTCAAGTGCTATATTTGATTTAACAAGTATTAGGGGAGGTAGGACTGAGCTTTGGACCATTGGCAGGTCTTGTTCTGATCCCTTTCTTGCCAGTTCATCCTCCATCTCATTCCCTGGAATTCCATTGTGTCCTGGGACCTACCAGAGTTTTACATGGAGGCTCTGGACAAGCATGTTAAGCTCCTCGCGGCAGCGTTTTATTAGCTTTGATTTTATAACCGCGGATGAGATGGCCTTTATAACAGCTTGACTATATATGTAAATATCAATCTCTTCTTGGATAGTGTATCCACTCATCGCATAATAGAAGATTCTGTCTTAGTCGTAGTCTCATACAAACTCAATGATTTTCTGACATGAAATTGGGCGAACTCCTAATGCTTGGAAGATGCTGGAGAACTTGCCCATTTGTTTGAAGTTCGTGATTTTTGGCTCGAGTACTCCAACACGAGTTTTCTTAACTCGTTTCGATCCCTTTGTTCCAATCCAGTCATCTATGACTACTGCTAGTAAACATTTTTTTCATTGGTGAATGAATCTCTGCCTCTGAGCTCGACTTTCAATTCACAACATTTTGTTTGTTATATAATAGATTCGAGATCCCTCTTATTAGGTAGGAACTTAGTCTTCAGGTTCCGCTTAAAAAACTTTATGCCAACTTCTGTTTAACAAAAACTTTGAAAACCCGCATTCCCTCTAGACTAGATCTGGAGTTACAATTAGGATTCATATGCTTCCACATAGATGAATCTAAAACAAAATTGATCGTAGGATGGGGGTGACTTCTCCAACGATCTAAACAGAACCATCTCTTTCCGTCTTCTCAATTACTGCAGCGTTTTCCAGGTGAAAATTATGGCGATAAAGGAAGCCTTGTCGTGACTAAGGTAAAATGTAATATCAATCAGGATATCACCATTTTTTACTGACAGTCAAGCCACGATCAACTCCCTGGAATCTATCACATTCAACTCAAAAACATCCTAAATTGTCACTTGTATCTTAACGAAATGGCTAAACAAATCATTATTCACTCATTTAGGTGATAGGACACGGAGATATTCTAGGGAATTCCATAACCGCCGAACTCGCCAGGCAGGTCGACTTCATGAATCTCGGCATGCCTTTCGCTACAGTGAAATAGCGATTAAGGCTCAATAGTATCAACGTAACCAGCCGTAGATGGTCAGAACGCACTACGAGCCTCATAACTAGACAGACTTGGCCTAAGCTTAATCAGAAACGGTCCAACTGCCTTCTTAGGCAGAAAAGGTCGCTCATTACGATAATAATAGGTGTCAAACGGGGCACTGCATCATTGGTGGGTATGCCATCTGGCTAAGTCTCCTCGCAAATGACTTCTCTAGAAGCTGTTTGGACGAGCAAGTGAAGGAAACCATACTACATCTCATTGGTACGTGCCAGGCTCTCTCTGCTCCTACAAGATTGCTCAATTGATTGAGTTCTGTCCCCGCTAATATGGCTCCTGTGGTGGATGAGTTCTTGGCAATACTGAAGGAAAATGGCTTTAACGTGACGACCAATGCGAACGATGTCGTTATCCTGGTTTCGGGAAAATTTCCTTCAGTCCTAAGTGAAAGGCTCAACTTCGCACTACAACTAGTAGATAACTGGGCTAGCAGCAAAAGGCTGGGAGTCAACCCTTCAAGGACGGAGTTCTTTTCACTAAGAAGATCAATTCCTACTTTCAGACCCCCAAATATCGGTGGCATTGAACTAAGTATCTCAAGTTCAGCTCGATCTGGGCGTAATTCTAGATTCCAAACTAAACTGGAAGGAAAATATTGCCGGACGCGTCAACAAAGCAAGCGTAGTTTTCTACTCCTGCAAAAAGGCATTCAGTAATACGTGGGGCTTCAAGCCAGCTGTGGTGTACTGGATATGCACGGCGGTTGTGAGACCCATTCTCTCATATGGTCCACTAGTATGGTGGACGGTACTTGAGAAGCAATACCAGCCTTCAAACCTCACCAAAATCCAGAGGGCGGCGTTCATCGGAGTCATGGGGTCAATGAGAACAACACCAATAGCGGCAATGGAAACCATGCTTAGTTTCATTCCGCTTGGCATATACTGCAGCAGTCTGGCGGCTAAAACCACTATAAGACTGAGAAAAGGCTGATTGTGGTCATTGAACTTTATTGGCCATGCCTCCATTCTGTCCCGTTGGGGGACCAATGGATTGGCAGAAACTGATCACATGAACCCGATGCTAGCATTTGAAAGGAGATTCACTAAAAGAATTCCTGACAGAATATACTGGAGGAACCGAAGAACCATGAAGAAAAAAGAGCTGGATTTCTATACCGACGGTTCTAAGATGGACGTTGGCACGGGAGCCGGAGTTTATTGTGAAGCCCTATGAATATACCACTCCTTTAGAATAATCGACGGCTGCAGCGTCTTTCAGGTCGAGGTCATAGCCATTATACAGGCTGCTGAAATTACACCCGAAAGCAATATTGCAATTGGTAAAACGATCTTCTTCCTTTTATCAGCGAGGCTATGATCTGAAAACAAGGGATCACAACCCTCCCACTTCACGGCATTTCTACTGATCCGCCTGTGGGGTTCGCCTATATGACCTCAGAAAATATCGGCAGGCCTGTCGATTTTGGATCACTCAGTTACTGAGGCCAATGAAATGCCGATGTCGTCGCATTTGTCTGATCCAGGCGCTTATAGGCCTGCCTTTCCTACAACGCGATGTCCTTGGAACGTGCATTGTATTGCCTTTTTAACGGGGTTCAAATGATCTCTTCTTTGAACGTGGCAATACCAGCTGAGCCGGTCGGGCTCTATCTTTTGTATGATAGTTTCCTTGATGTGAAATTGGTAACACGATCACTGTCTATATAGATAGCCAGGCAGCCGTTAAGGGTCTGGACTCTGGTGTAATTAGGTCAAGACTTGTGAGAAGCTGCAAATCACTCTTAAACGAGATATCTAGAGCCAATGCGATGACTTTCTGCTGGGTACCAGGACATACGAATATCGAAGGAAACGAAAGGGCTAACGAGCTTGCTAGGAAATGGTCGGCGCTGAACTTATCACGGGCTCTCCCTTCTATAGCAATGCCAATCAGTTCCTTACGGAAGAAAATAGAGGATGAAGCCACTGGTCGAGCGAACAGACGCTGGGTTCATCTGCGGAAACATGCGCAACGGCCAGGGCGCTATGGCCAGCCTACAGGAAGAAAAGATCAACCTCTCTGGTAAAACTTTGTCGGTACAGCGCACGGGTCATTTCTGGCATAATTACTGGACATTGTGCCATTGGCACACCAACATCAGCAGCCTCCAGTACTTGATAACAAGCTCCAATTGGTTTGAAGTAGTTCTTTCTGGGGATCATGCATACTCGTAGATCCATGTGGTTGTACAATGGACGTTTCCTGGTCTAAGTGTGGTTGCATCCAATCCAGCCTGCTACGCTAACCTAACTTACTCAACGATGATGCAGATGATTGTAGAGTAAATTAATCACCCCCGAGGTTGTCCGGAAGCTCATTAACTCCGCAGTAGGGGATGTAAATAAGACAACTTCGCTTCCTTACGGGCATGAGAGTAGAGAGTTCTGTGAGAATGTGAAGAGAAGTTGTTTTAGTCTGAGAAGTCGATTTGTAGGCAGTGACCATTCAAGGCATCGGTTAGAGTTTTTAGGTATTATAAGGAATACCTGCATAGAGTCGCAAGAAACTTAAAATTTTTGAGTGATGTACAGAACAGAGTTCTTGGTGCAATTCCGGTCTGGAGTGACAGCGCACATTGTGGTGGACCTCGGTGTGATCAGCTCTCCGGTGTGTTCTTTAAAAATGTGCTTTGTTGATTCACAAAATCTTTCTCGGTGAGTGAAGGGGCTTAATGAACACATCATATACCGAGTCGGACGTCTCACTAGATAAGTTATCCACCGTCTCTCTGAATTTTCCCGACCCAGATCCACAGTCCATTTTAAGCCATCCCTGTACTATACTCGTCCCTATTCCGATTGATGGGTTTTGAATTATTGTCAGTCGTCCCTTAGGGGCTTCTAGCAGTAGTCGAGCTTTCATTTCTACACTAACTCTCGTTGATAGGTAATTTTTCCAAGTTTCTGTGCGTGGTGATGGCTTATTTGTTGTGAATGTTGAGAAGGAATTGGTCTCACTTAGAGTCGTGGTTGATCTTCTTCGCAGGAGCTGTTCTGCGCCAGAAACTGAATTCAAACTGATAGGCTACAGTTTTGTCTAAAGTACTTAACCAGAGAATATCCCCTTCATTCCTGATCGCAGCGAAGCATTAAATCCCGTCCACTCTGGTTAGAAATGCTTTTTTAAAGTGCACCAATCCCCTAATCCAAATTTTATTGCATTTTTTCCTTCTACCACCGAAATGTAATTAATTTTTTTTTTTTAAATACACTGACCACAACCCTGCAATCCGTTTCATTTATTATTTACCCCCAGCACTTCCGCCTTCGTTGGTCCTTTGTGTGTGCAAGTTACTCCGTAAAAGTTGCCAAACCGTAAAAGTGGTTTTCAATTCGTCGACTATATACCGACCGCTTATACAAAAATACACAAACACACTCATGTCGTGCAATTAACTAACGAATTTTCATTTTCGCAACAAAAATTCCGTAATGACTTTCGCCCTACGGCCACATGGCCAAAAATAAAAGGCGACTCTCCTAGCCATAGACGGGGGGAGGGATCGCACGCCGCGCAATATGCAGAAAACAAGAAAAAAATTTGTGGATTTTCTTTTCATTCGTCGTACTTGCCACTTCAAGCCGCCTATTCACCAAGGATAATTCAAAAACCCTGTCTGCACTTTGCGCGCACTCCAAACGGACAATCCCCTCTCTGAAAAGCACTTTCTTCTAGGCTGACCACACTCAAGTTGCAGAGAAAAGCGACGGTGCAGACCCCCAAAAGTCCTAGAAATCTGGTGGAAAATATAAAAAAAAACTCATCAGACGTTGAAAATATCCTTTTGAAATCAAAAAATTGAGAATAGAGAAAAAAGGAATTTGCTGCAAGCATATCCTGTATGCAATCTTTTATTTTTCTCTCTCGTATCCTTTTTTTTCTATTTTTTCCAAGTGGTGGAAATTTTAATTTGAAATTAATTCCAAACGTCGTCATCGTGGTTGTCCTTTTCCTAGATTGGTCAAAAAATAAACTGAAATCCTTTTAGAGAGTCCATTGTGGAGATATTCATTCAACGTTCTTCCCATGACATTTATATGGTTTTGCGCAAAATTCCACTTTTTTTTTGTTGCATATGTGAAGGACTAACATGTGGCGAGGTCCTTTTCACTCTTTGATTGGCTTGAATGGATAATCATGTGCTAATGGTTTCCATTTAACAAGCGAAAGGACATGATTTATATATTTTTAATGACCTTTCCGTAGATCGAGATGTGTATCCTTGCAAAGTCAGAGTAATTATTTAACTTTGACAACCATTCCACGGAATGGAATAATTGGGAAAAAAAGGACACCCCCGTATGAACTTGCTAATCTTGTTGTCATTGTAACAACACAAGTCAACATACGAATCAGAGAGAGAGATTATTTTTTTTTCTATATTCCCCTAGAAAGGATCAAAAGGATTCTATTTTTCACATTCTCACTCCTAAACGTTATTTTTTTTTTTCATTCGACTGCAAAGTGTTTTGCAAAACCCTTCGTTTCTTTGCAATTATTTTGCTACCCCTTTTGTGATGGAATTGGTGTTTTTTTTCTTTCTGAGTACTGCTCTATGATGTAATCAAATTACACAAGGACATAATTTCGGGTAAGGACCTTTTTTCCATATGAAAAATTCAAAGTGAGTGCCTGTGTTTATTCAGCGCAATGAATTTCCAAGAACGAGCGGCAAGAAAAAAAAAGAGAAGAGAAACTGCAAGCATTTTTCTACACGTTCTTCATATTTCAGGACTCAACCCATTCACACATCCTTTTTTTGATCTTTTCCCTCCTACTCGATGATGAAGTGAGACAGAAAGCGAGCTAAATCAAATATTTATGAAACACAAAAAGCAGTTCCCTCGCTCTATCTCTGAACTCTTGACATCTCGTCCTTAGAAAAGGGCTTCCGTGTCGTCCTCCTTCAGAGGAGATGGTGGTGTGTTGGAACCTTTTAAAATAATTGAGTTACGTATCGCGCTTGTTAAACGCACATCGCCGATGTTTATATCATTTGGAAAGGATGAAAGTCCTTCCATTCTTTTTTAAGAGCAAATTTAAATCTTTTGACGGCTTTATAAGCCAGGACTGCACAAAAAAAGGGGTAGAATTCGAAATTAGTCAGAGATGTTGTCCTTCGAGAAAGTAATAAGCAATTTACACTAATGATCAAAAGTCAAGATCCTGGAAAACGCGAGGCAGGGTAATATAAAATGAAAAAAATTTACAAAAAACGAAAAAGGTTGTGTTAGAGTGTGTTTGTATGTGTATATGTGAGTTCTTAAGGACACTAGAGAGAGGTTAAGTGGATGAAGTGGATGGATTAAGAATTCTTTCTTTACCTTCCATGGTTGCCTAGCTGCTGCTCCTACTGCTATGCTGCTGTTGCCGGTTGAAAGTATCGACAGCCAAGCAGATTGATGGTAATGATGAAGTAGGGAATTATGAATGTACTCGTAATAGGCAGGAATAAACAAGGATATTTTGCCGGGATAAACATTTACAAAAGCCAAGGGGTATTGTTGGGGAGCGGAATGCGGGGAGGGTAAGAGTTAGTTGGTAATTTTTAATTCAATGGGCATGTAATCCCCTAGAAAATCGTTGGGAAATTTAAATACTTATTAAAGCTGAGTGAAACTTTTCAGCACTAAGGTTTGCCTTAAGCTTGTGCTCTGTGTTGCGTATACTTCTAGTGGGTTAGCTTCTAGGACGTATGCTTGCTGAAGCACCTTTATTTCTAATAAGCTAAGATTTAAGGGAGATGCTCAGAGCTCAATTATGGAAGATGCTACATAGAAAGTTCTGCAGGGTCATGCGAGTCACTGGAATATATTTTGAATAGGAGCTCACAAATCATGTAGAGCAGTTCTATTTGACAATTAAACCGAACATAAATTTTAGTCCAAATGACTCACGGTTGAACCAAGAAGACTGTTTGAAGGCAGAGCTCTTTATTGAGAACCATGACAAGAAAAAAGGACTCTATTGTACTTACTTGGGTTTTGTTTTCCTCATTGGGTCTTGGGGCGTCGATTAGATATACGCACCATCGTGTACAGTTTCTGGCAATGTACTATACCGTACCTCAATCTATGTCTTTCCAAATTGCCGTGATTCCTGCCAAACTATTCTGTATTTCCTTCGTGGCCAGGTCTTCTGCTCTCCCGTGTTAACGGGTTCGACTGCTTCGCGTGTTTTGCTATGGAACTGTCGTCTTTTCGAAGTGTGTATCCAATACTCGTACACGTTATTTTATAGTGATGCCTATAGGTTCCTGGCCCGTTCTCTGGTACAAGCTTTCACTCGAAATACGTTTTGGCCAGAAAACCCTTAAAATGTTCCATAGGCCCCGGTTAACCAACGTCTGTAGCTTCCTCGTGATAGTGGCGATCGCCTGTCAATTGCTGCAACCATGGTAGGTAGGTAGGTGTAGTGGTTGTGGTTCTTCTTCAGAACAGAACCCAATTAGCACTAAGTGCCGTTTTGATACCACAAAACTCGTGTACCTGGATATAAAAGGTGTGTTGGTGTGGAGTCTCTAGATCCAGCCTGTGGAGTTTAAAAGTATTATTAAATCTTTAATGTTTCTGTCTGAGACTTCCTCAAGGAAATCGAAAAAAGGTTTCCTTAAGGTCGTTGTCTGACCCTAGCTAGTGCCAGACAGACGCACAAAAATTGGATAAGGGTTTCTTTTTCAGTTGCGACATTGCAAGTGCAACAATGTGTGTTGTGTGGGATACCTAGTTTGACCGCACGGTCTCCCATAGGGCAGTGGCCCGTGGTGGTTGCTGTTATCCTGGCGATGTCCCTACGCGTTCTGTTTAAGAGGTCGGTTGTTTTTGATTTATTGTTGTTTGGCCACATCTTTCTGGATATGACACAGTTTGTTAGCCTATACCATGTGAGGTTGGCTTGGTCAAGGAATTTAGAGGATATTTCTGCTTTGACTGCTCCAAGCGGAATTTGAACTGATTCCGCAAGAGAGCTGTGGAAGGCTAAGCTTTGCCTAGCCAGTTCATCTGGAAGTTTCTTTTCCATAAACGTTACTGCGCCCTGGAACCCAAATCAGGGTTACCTTGAATTGGCTATCTGGCGAGGCTCGCTAATTTTGGCATTCAAGCACCAGCTTGGAGGATGTAGTAACCGATGCAATGGCTTTGATGGCTGCTTGGCTTCTTCTTCTTCTTCTTCCTTTTATCAGCGAGGTTATGATCCAAAAACTAGGGATCACAACCCTCCCACTTCACCGCATTTCTACTGATCCGCCTGTGGGGTTCGCCTATTTGACCTCAGAAAATATCGGCAGGCCTGCCGATTTTGGATCACTCGGTTACTGAGGCCAATGAAATGCCGATGTCGTCGCATTTGTCTGATCCAGGCGTTTATAGGCCTGCCTTTCCTACATCGCGATGTCTTTGGAACGTGCATAGATATTGCCTTTTTAACAGGGTTCAAATGATCTCTTCTTTGAACGTGGCAATACCAGCTGAGCCGGTCGCGCTCTAATTTTCGTACGATGGTTTCCTTGATGTGAAAGCTTCCACGGATCTTCGAACTTCTTATGGCTGCTTGGCTATCAATAAAAATAGCGATCTTTTGCCTCGGCGTTATATTGGTGTGTGTTTTGATCTGACGGTAAGCTTCCCGGACAGCGAGTAATTCTGCTTGGAACACACTCGAAGAACACACCCGTAGCGACCCCACAGTCCATCTTTAAACCGTCTGTGTAGACTGTTACGTCGAAATTCTTAATCACCTGTCCATCTTGCCATTCTGACCTTGTGGGGAATTGAACGTCGCAGCGCTTTGAGAAATTCAATTTGGGTATCATGTAATCTGTTGTGGGCAAAGCGAGTTCAAATGTTACTGGGAACACAGGGTTTCATAATCCAGCACCCAAACTCCCTGAGTCTGACCGCACTGTATGCTGTGATGTTTATTATGTGTAGATCTTAAGGCAGGAGATGCAAGAAGACTGTTAGAGCGTTGGTCGGGGTTGACCGTAGAGCGCCTGTGGTGCCTATGCATGCCGTTCTTCGTACCTTATTAAGTTTGGTTATATTATAGACCTTTTTTTAGCGCTGCCCACCATACTATTAACCCATTTGTTAGAATTGGTCTTACCAAGGCTGTGTACATCCATAAGGTCAATTTTGGCTGCAGTCCCTATTTTTTTTCCGAAGGTTTTGCTACAAGCATAGAAAGCTATACATGCGTTCTTTACTCGTTATTCTATGTTCAGCTTCCAGCTAAGTTTAGGATCTAGGATAACTCCAAAATACCTAGCCCTGGACGATAAGGAGAACGGTTGGCCATTTAGCCGAGGAAGTGCAAAGTCAGGTATTTTGGTTTTAGTGGTGAAGAGCATCAGTTCAGTTTTGCTCGAGTTGGCACCGAGACCACAGTTTTTGGCCCAAGCGTTCCCCTACTGGCAAATTTGGTTATATTGCTATTGCTTAGTGTTGCCTGAATAATTCTAGTGCTAAGCATAGAAACGATCCACTGACTTAGATTGCTTTCTATTCCCAGGTCCGTAAGGGACTCTAGGATTGCTTCAGTGTATACGTTATTAAAAGCTTCTTCTATATCTAGGAAGGTAGCTAGGGTATATTCCTTGTAGTGTATGAAGTTTTCTATAGTGTGGACTACCTCGTAAAGAGCTATCTCTATTGATCTACCTTTGAGGTATGCGTGCTGAGCTTTAGAGAGAGATGGTTCTATTTGGCTTCGAAAATAATTATCTAGGAGTCGCTCGAGGGTCTTCAGTACAAAGGAGGTTAGACTGATTGGTCTTTCGAGTTTTCATGACCGCGCCTGCCTGCCTTTGGGATGAAAGCCACTCTCACTCGTCTCCATGAAGGGGGTACATGGTTGTTCAGTAAACAGCTCCTGAAAATCCTCGTGAGCCATGGAATTGCCAAGTCTTGCGACCTCTGTACCATAATGAATAAAATGCCGCCCAGGCCCATCTATCTTCCTAAGAAGAGATGGATTGGAGTGTTCTTTCGTGCTGCACCTATACAACTGCTGGAATTTTTTTCATAATTTGCGCGCACTCAAACGGTTATGAATACCCTTAAGATGTTTTTACACAGTGCGGGCGTTGGAATGGATAGATAGAGAGAGAGAAAGATTCGGTGGGTTTGAAGCTCAGCTGTTTATGCTTCGGAGAAAGTCCACATTGGAGCAGAACAGTCTCTGTTTGGTGTCAAAACAGATTGCATTGCTTCGCCATATTTTGGACTTGAAATCCCGCCAATGTCAGTCGATGCATTCAATGTACCGTAGTGATTTCAACTCTCCATTGAAACTTCTTCGGAAAACTCAACAGGTGACGGCTTAAATGGCGTTAATATAAAAAATTTGAGGACTAGCTATGTCTACAAGCTCAGACCTCCTCTGAAGTCGGCAGAAGTTCATGGTGATGGCTCAGATTCCTCAAGAGATGAAAACGGGGTTTGACAATTTCAGATTTGGCTACCGTCTATAAAGCTTCTATTTGGCGGAAACAAGAATTCAACGAGTATGCTTGGACGGGAGGTCCTGCAACATATTTGAGTTTACTTGAACGTCCAGTCGACACGAATTTGTAATGCGTTTCCTTTTTGAGTATTTCAGAACCAGCATCACCTTTCCCTTCTCTATTTACCCCTTCCTGGCGTACCCTCCTTGGGTTTTATAGCTTTAAATGTCACAGCTCTTGGGGAAGGCTCTAAAAAACGAGGTCTTGCTCATGCTTGAAGCGTTTGCAGAGTTCTGGATACAATAGAGCAATTGCTAAAATAGACAGTATTCGTACCTACCAGCAATAGTTGGACATAAGAGCTGCATTACTTTGAGTCACTCTTCTTTTAACTCCCAGATGGTGAAAATAATTGCCATGTCAACATATTGAGTGCAATAGAGAGCGTCATTCTTGCTTAGCTAGTCTGCCGTGCGGCTCACACTAAGCGTATACTAACTACTGTTCGAAAGCTTGGGTAAGTGGTTTGCGATCGATTCTTTGATGACGTTGAAGTCGAGACTCTTGAAGAAGAAAATAGAATTTTGCTGCTGTTCACTAACTCGTTGGTGCAACCTGACTCCAATTAACGTGACCTAGACACTGCATCGCTCTGTCTAAAGTGTGATAGCTAGATTCCTCGAACATTTTATTAAAGTGTGCCTTCTTTGAGTCTCCTAAGGCACTATGAACTGCATCTTATTTGGAGTACTTCAAGTTCAACGCGATCTTCTATCAGCTTGATAACATCGTGGTATATCCTAGGTATCGAATTTCAGGAGGAACCAAAGTGACTTGGAAGCATTGATGGACAGCTGTAGGGAAATTGGATTCAGCTTAACTTTTCCTATTGGAACTACCGGTGAACTGCAGTTCAGCCATAGACACCAACCATACAATAAGCGCTCTTATCAGAACTAATCCGAAAACTACGTTACCGACAGTCTGAAGTTCAGCCATAGACACCAACCATACAATAAGCGCTCTTATCAGAACTAATCCGAAAACTACGTTACCGACAGTCTGAAGTTCAATCATAGACACCAACCACATAATCTGTAAAAACGATCTATCCACCAGTGGGGCGAAATTGTGCCGCGCCATCTGTAAGTTGAACAAGATACAAGAAAAGGGTGTATGTCTGCACTAAGTAGGGACAAGAATTCCCTCTTACGATCCACGGTGGTGGGCAGTTCCACCGTAAATTCTTAAAAGAAAGTCGATGACATGTGCACCCCCAATGCGGAATGGCCGGCGCCACCTGTTCGACTAAAGTGATAAGAGATTTTCACTACCTTTTCCATTTTTAGAACAAATGAATCTATTGCATTATGGTCACTTCACCCATTAGTCCATAAAATCCTTTAGAAGATGCTTCACTGCCCTACTTTTCTACTGCACGCTTTACGAGTAGTTTGAATAATTAGTCAAAAATGAATTATTTCATTAAAACTCTCTACACAGCCAAACAAAAAGAGTTTCGGCACTCAAGACCGTTATGCTTCTTAATCCTTTTTCCAGTGGAATACCACTTGCAGTTGTGTTCCATTTCCTTTTGACCATCTCGACAACTATTTTCCTCAAAGCCCACCCCAAAATGCATCCTCAATAGCAACAGTACAGCATACCAAAGCTAGAATCCTCAAAGCAGAAGTATAAAAGTAAAAAAAAGAAGGATAATGAACAAAAATTAAAATAGCTCGCAGACTTCATTGAAACCCAGAGGCGAACAAAATAAAATAAAAACTCTCCTTTTCTTCCAAAGGACGAGATAAAAAAAAGCATCAATGGCAGCGTCAGGACAATAACACGACTAGCACAGCAAAAACTACTCAAAATCAAGTGCAGACCAATGGAGAGGACGAAGAAGATCGCACTTAAATAACAGGTGGGTCCGACAACTACGACTACAACCAAAGGATACGGATAAAAGATTGATGCACAAAAGTGCTACTAAGCGATTAGGTTCCGCCACTGCTTCTTCGTTTTGCCATCCCCTCAGAAATTGGGTCAATTTTAAAGGTGCAACGACAAAGAGGTTCAATCCAATAGCACTATGGGTTCGAAATTGGAAATCAATTGAAGGAGAGACAAACGGAATTCCTTGAAAATCTCATGGAAATCTGAATAATCCATACATCCAGCCAAGAGTGCGAAGTTCAACTACAATTACAATCAGATTAACGTCGACAGTGATGTATCCTGGCAGAGCATTAAAGGCAGACAGAGAAAACGAATAGGTGTTGCCACGGTAGCTCGCTGCAGGGATAAAAGAGGATTTTCACCCAGTTTCTCTTTTATTTATTTTGATTTACAACGCGACACAACAGCTCCTTTTGTTATTCGATCCGATAACTAGAGTGTCCTTTGAAAATGTGAACCGGAAGGAAGAATGAAACGAGAACGAAGGATAATGCGATACACTATTCCCAGTGAGAGATGAAGAAAATCGATAGAAATTCCTATCCAATTACATTCAAGGATCAAAATATTGTCCCAAAGTTCAATTGACATCTGGAGGAGGTCCTGTAACATGAGTCCTCTGACAAATTGGAATCAACTGCATTTCTTTTACTTTTCGTGGGATTATACATATGTGTGTGTGTAAGGAGGCAGAAATAGAAATGTATAGTCTCTCGTCACCTCCAAACAAAAGCAAAGCTGAAGCTAGTCAAAATATCCTTCTCAAGTGTCATCATCGTCATAATCATTGACTTCATTATCAATTTCTCAAGCGCGCCCACAGGAGATGAGAGGAGCATTTCTTTTTTTTTTTTGTTCTTCGATCTAACTTCCTTTCTCGGTGAATAATCCACTTCAAGTGGTGTAATGGCTGAAACAAGTGTAAGTAAAGTGCTTTTGGAGGGCAGAGGAAAATTATTCAAGAGCTTTTGTTTGAAGATGCTATGCACATCCTGCCGTGAATGAAAGTGAGAGTAAACGATGCTAACGACGATGCATGCCAGGACATTTTTTTTTTTTCGTTTTTTATTCCTTCAAGTGGACAAATAAAAGGTAAAAAATAGGTTGATTGGGGAACTGAGAAACACCAAAAGCCTGAGATCGAGCCAATTCAAGGATGTTGACAATGTGGAGTGGATTATGCAGAAAAAAAAAAATTGCTGAAGAGACCCTTGAAGGTGTAAAAAGAGGACGCACTTTGGCGACAGAAGTGGCCTTTGAGCTGATGCTTTATAAATTGAAAAAAAAAAAGGATTCGAAGGTAGTAAAGGCGTAAGCTTATTAGATTTGAGCCGTGTAAGAGTTGTTTGTATTCTCAATTCAATGCTGTGATTGTCAGAGTGGAATGTAAGACAGTAAGGTTTGTAGAATTGAATAGATATTCTAGGAACCTTGGGCGAGTTAATGACTAATTGACACAGTGCTAAGGTTTTTGAAAAGGATAAGGGTACAGCAACTTTCCCGGAGGGTAGATGGGAAAACGGCTGGGCTGAGGAAAAGCAGACTCACTGCATCAATAAAACTACCGCAAATCGTGCTCATTTCACTTGAGTAATGTTGGAAATCCCAGCTCTTTTGGAAATGCTAACCAAATAGGAGCCAATGCAGCTTCGCTGCAATAAATGCCTTGAGTAGTTCGTCGTCCTTAAGTACAGGAATGAGCACTTTTAGGTTATCCTTAACTACCCAAGACTGCTCTCTGAAGATGTGGATGGTATCTTAAGGGAAAACATTCAAAGTCAACTTCCTTCGTATTCACTAATGATTGCAACCGGAATTTGAACAAATTTGAATTTTCTATAGAGTACGTCTGATGCTGGTGTCTTTATGGAAGACGTCAGCATTAGACTTCGCTTCTCCTTAGACAAGGTTAGGCTGAGTTAGGTTAGATTGACTGTCCACACGAGTGTGCTGAAACACTCAGACCAGTGAAGGTCCTTTGTGATACCATGGATCAACCATTAAGCCACTAACAAAACCAACCGGAGTTTTTGATAAAGCGATTGATACACATGACGTCTAAGGACGACAGATCGCCGAGGTCTTTAAGGAAGAGGCACCCTAGATGGAGCATCCACTTATGCGACAGAGCTGGAGAACTGCATAGGAGGTGCAGAATGCTTTCTTCCTCCTCCTCATCCCTACAGCTTCTGCAGATGTCGTTGGAGAAGGAGCCTAGTCTTTTGCCATTTTGGCCTATAAGACAGTGTCCAGTGAGAACACCGACGCAACGCAGCTGATCTGTGATCGCTTTAGCTTGACCAACTTAGCACTACGTTTTTGGGCCAGCTCAGGCCAGATCTGTATCGAAATGTGACACGTTGAGCCGTTTTCTCATCTGTGGTTGGTCTTACTAAAAGCGTTCAGCTTTGGAAGATGCTTACATGTAGCGAGGGGTATACCCAAGGCTTGCCTATCTGGCAGAATCCTTAAAGCAGTACCCTGTCTGGGGAGCTCATCCGCCCTGCAATTTCCTGGAATGTCCCTGTGGCCCGGTACCCAGCATAGGTGAATGTTGAACTGCTCTGAACTTAAACGGCAGTTTAAGGTGACATTTGAAGTGAAGGAGCCCGATTCAAGGGACTTGATTGCCACTTGGCTGTCAGTGGAAATGCTAATAGCCCTGACAGATAGTAAGTTACACTTCATCGTTATGCATGCTAGATACACTGGAGAAAGTGCTCGAGAAAATTATACGGACAAGACTAGAGCAATACACGGAAGGGGACTCGGGGCTTTGTAACCGACACTTTGGATTCCGAAAGAAACGAAGCACCAACCATGCAATAGAAACTGTGTGCGATATAGCATGTGAGGCAATTGCGGGAGAAAGATAGCTCGGAGGAACAAAACAGTACTGTGCTGTGGTGACACTTGATGTCAAGAACGCGTTCAATTCAGCCGACTGAAGCTGTATATTAAAATCACTGAGTGACCTGCAGGTACCAAACTACATACCTATTGCGGATAGTTGTGAGCTATATCAAAGACAGAACCCTTTACTATGACACAGAAGAGGGGCCAAAGAGGTACAAAATCACGAGAGGAGTTCCACAAAGATCAGTCCTGAGACCAATTCTATGGAACATAATGTACGATGGCATGCTAGGAACACAAAGGCCAAACGGAGTAGACATCATCGGTTACGCCGACGATATCGCAATTGTAGTAGTAGCCAAAAAATTGGAGGAAGTTGTGCAAAACTGCAATCAAACAATCACAAACGTGTAGCTACAGACATCAGGTTTAGAGCTAGCGGACCACAAAACCGGAGCCGTTGTCATAAGCAGCCGTCAAAAAGTGGAGCACCTCACTATACAGCTCGGTCAGCAGAGTATCGAATTCGAAGCCATACATCAAATACCTGGGAGTATTGCCGGACCATAGACTAAGCTTCAGGGATGACCTAATGTACGCAGGCGAGAAGGCCTCCTGGGCAGTAGCGGCACTATGCAGACTAATGACAAATATTGAGGGACCAAGGCCCTCAATTAGAAATCAGAAAGATAGAAGGCAGCCAATTATAAATCTCTTAACAACCGTGAGTAGGTCAATACACTTGTATGTGGCCCCAATATGGGCATCAGCGACGCATCGTAAGTCATACATTAGAACGATGAACTCGGCGCATAGAATCGCATCTCTAAGGGTATGCTGCGCCTTTAGAACTGTATCAGCGGATGCGATGCGTAATATCAGGCCGAATGCCTATCGATCTCGACGCGAAGAAGACTGCGGCCCTACGCGAAAGTGAGCACGATGACGGAACAACAGCTATAAAAGCTATAAAAGCAGAATGGCAACATAGGTGGAACATCACAACCAAAGGGCGATGGACATACAAATTGAAGTTGATGAATGGATAAGCAGAAAGCACGGGAAGGTAAACTACTACCTAACAGAATTTCTATCGGGGCACGAATGCTTCCGGGAGTATCCATACATGTACAATCCCGCGGATGACCCATTCAGCCAGCACTGTGAAGGAAAAGTGCAGAACGCGGAGCATGTACTGATGGAATGCAAAAATTACATCAGGGCCAGGAACATCATAGAAAGAGAAATTGGCGGGCAAGTGACCCCAAGAAGCCTGACCTCATTTATGTTGGCAAGCTGCGAAGGCTGGGAGACTGCAAATTAAGTAATCACAAGTATGATGCAGCAACTGCGTATAAAGAAACGAGCAACGAGAAACGCGAGAAACGAAGATCCTGCCAGCTTTGGCAGCTAAAAAGAAATGACGAAATGTCAAACCTGTCCCTGCGAAGGAATGCCTTGACTGGCGGTGCCGCAGGGGAACAACAGGACACAGAAACCGGAGGGGTTTCTCTTAGCACGTAACAATGTAGGAGCATGGAGTCGGGCATAACTCGTAGCACGGGCTACAAGTATCCATAAAAGATTTTTACCCCTACCTGCGCATCAAAAAAAAAAAAAAAAAACAAGAAACTTCAGCCAGACTAGGGCTTCCTTAATCGCCATGATTTCCGCCTGAAAAACCCTACAATGATCAGGGAGGCGGAACGAGATGCTCAGATTGAACTTTTCGGAGAAACCACCACAACAAATGACAAATGCTTGACAGAACTTAGAGGAGGTCTTCTCAAAGCCTGGACCTTCGTTGGATCTATCTGCGTCCTCGGTTACAGCTTTCACTGATAATTTGGCTTTTTATGAACACAGTCATGTGCTGCATGATTCTCCCGAAGGTCTGTAAAAAACTCGCGGTATTTTTCTTGCCGCTCAGTAGAAATGTCAACGGACCACCCACTGATCTGGTCTTCTCTCGGGGCACTATACCTTTGCCAAGCATCTCAGCTTGCTGCGTTTAAGTGACACCATTTTCTTGGATCACTCTGAAGAGGGCGTACAAATGCGACGACATCGGCATTTCATTGGCCTCAGTAACCGAGTGATCCAAAATCGGCGGGTCTGCCGGTATTTTCTGAGGTCAAATAGGCAAACCCCACAGGCGGATCAGTAGAATGAAGATGGGTTGAAGTGGGAGGGTTGTGATCCCTTATTTTCGGATCATAACCTCGCTGGTAAAAGGAAGAAGAAGAAGAAGACTCTGGAGAGGGCGACGGTACTGCAGAACATTTCATCTGCGATTTTCTTACCTTTGCTCGGGTCAGATGGCAGATCTTTCCAAGGGATATATTCACTGGATCGGCATTTTGCTCAAACCACATGTCCCCCAAGCTTTGCTCTTCCATTTCAGTCTTCAAAAAGTCATCCAACATCTCTACGTCAACTTTTAATGGAGGGTGAAACTCTACCTCACCATGCTATCTCTCCATCCATGGCTAGATTTATGGAATGGACATATGCATCCATCTATCTTTTTCGGAAGCATTCCAACGCACTAGACACTCTCTTATACTTTGCATCCTTAATGGCATCTGCTGTGTTTCACCGATTGGATCAGTTTGTTCTCGTTCTGAATGCTTCAGCTTATATTGTCGCCGTCTTTTTCTGCTAGGATGTCTATTGGTAGCATTTTGGTACTACACAGGCTGCATTGCTGCGGGTGATACGGTATGCGCAGCACACTCTTAATGTACAAATGCGGTACACTGAGGCAATATAAGTCCTGATTGCTCCAATCGTCATGACTCTCGCCCAGATTGGTGCGTCGGCGTAGAGTATTATGGATGATATTACTCTGACCAAAAGTAGTAATTGACTGTGCCTTGGGCATCCTGTGTTGGGTATTATTCGCGCAAGAGCAGAGCTGTCTCTAGCTGCCTTGTGGCTCTCACACTTGAGGTATTCCTTGAAAGTGAAAATCGTATCTAGAACGACTCCAAGGTATTTTATGTGGCCACTCATAGTAATGTTGACTGTTTCCGTCGTCTTCCTGCTGCTTGTAAGAATCGTTTCTGTTTTGTGTTCCGCCAGCGTGAGGCCATCCGAGCTCGCTGGAGTTACTTATCCGTTCTGACTCATCCAGTAACTTGGCAGTTACAACAATTGTAATGTCATAGGCGAGACCTTTAATTTTTGTCTCCCCAGAAATTGGAAAACGTAAGACCCTCTCGAACATTGATGACATTCCAGAGTTATGGATCTAGCCCTGTGGTACTCCGGCACTGATCTTGTTTTTTTTGGTTCCATTGTCTGTATCGTAGGTTACGACACTGCAATGGAAGCAATTAGTCACGATTTTAGTGAGATACGCTGGAGCTCGTAAGTCACTGAGTGCCTGTAGTATACAGCTCCAGTTAGTATGACGAGGGATCTCCTGGTGGTTTATCCCCTTTAAGGAGTAAAACGAAACTCTGCCTTTTCCATTGGTCTGGCAAAAATTCCATCTTTCACGAACACATTGTACATTTCTACTCCTGAGTTGTTTCATTACGACTTGGTAAGCCATGCTCCAGGGATTTTTATTTAATTCATTGCATAGCTCCAAAAACTATTTTATTTTGCTCTTTACGTGCTGCCTTGTATTGTTCATGTAGGTCGGCTTATGTGAGCGTTATTCTAGAGCGCGTGTAGAGCGATACATTGTCAAAGCCAAGATGTTGATGCAGGATCTTTGGACCCGAGGGCTCGAATGGGACACGCCCATCCCCCAGGATGTTGAGCAAGAATGGATACAATTTCGTCGAGAACTTCCTGCAATCGAAAAACTCCACATTCCGAGATGGATCCAGACAGGAATGGATAACAACAGCCTGGAAGTACACGGTTTTAGCGATGCTTCGGAAAAGGTCTATGCAGCAGCGACTTTCTGCGGCTGCTTGATCGGCCAAGGTGGCCCCACTGAAAGCAGTTACTCTTCCCCGACTAGAGTTGTGTGGCGCTGTTTTATTGGCGAAGTTACTGCACGAAACAGTCAGAGCTCTTAAGTTGGAGAACTGCAAGGCATACGCATGGACAGACTCGGAGATAACGTTGTGTTGGATCAAGGCACCTCCATCCAGATGGGAAACTTTCGTGCGTAATCGAGTCGCTGAAGTGCAGAAGCTCACAAACAACGACAGCTGGATGCATATTCCGTCCGAGCAAAACCCAGCTGACCTGGCTTCTCGGGGAGTTTTACCGTCGCGACTGCTGCAGAGCGATCTTTGGTGGAATGGACCACCATTTCGACAGGACACCTTGCACAGTTCGTTTCCGAGCTAACCCAGTACTTTCGAAACTGAAGTAGGAAGGCGTACAGTGAAGGTATACTGTGTGATGAGCGACGAGAATTCCATCAGCGAAGCGATTCAGAGGTACTCAACGTTAACGGAACTCAAAAGGGTAATCGCGTACTGCAAAAGGTTTGCCTCCAACCAGCGAAAGGAATCTGCAAAGAGAGAGAAGAAAGAGAGAGAAGGGCCCACTGTCACCGCTGGAACTACGCTCGGCAACGTTAGCGATAGTCCGAACCGCACAGCTAGAGGTGTTTCCTGCTGAGGTGAGGACCAACATCGAAAACGTAAAACGGTGGAAAACTCTAAATCCAACCATCGACGAGCAAGGAGTAGTGCGAGTCGGAGGCAGACTACAGAACGCAGATCTACACTACGACCAGCAGCACCCTATTCTTCTGAAATCAACACACGACTAGACGAAGATAGTCATCGCAGACGCCCACGAGAAAACACTACACGGAGGGGTTCAGAAGATGGTTCCTTACCTGCGTCAAAGGTTTTGGATCTGTAGCATCAAAAATGCCGTCAAGAAGCACGTCCACGGGTGCAACATATGCTTCAGGTACAAACCGAAACCGATGAGGCAGTTGATGGGGAACCTACCTGCTCCTCGGGTAAGGATGTCGAGACCCTTTACCCACACTGGAGTGGACTACGCCGGACCTATCGACATTAAAGCGTGGAGAGGAAGAAACGCGAAAACTCTTAATAGCTACTTTGCGATTTTCGTGTGCATGGCCACCAAAGCTGTTCACATCGAAGCGGTAAGTGACCTCACTACACAAGCTTTCCTTGCCGCTTTAAGAAGATTCACCGCAAGAAGAGGTCTATGTGCCGCCATATACAGCGACTGCGGCATCAATTTTTTAGGCGCAAACACAGAGCTCCAGAAGCTCCTGAAGGAAGCTAAATTCGATTGCCAAGCGTGTGCAGAGACTCTTGGCAACGAAGGAACGAAGTGGAACTTTAATCTACCAGCTTCCCCTCATTTTGGAGGATTATGGGAAGCCGGCGTAAAGTCAAGCAAATTCCACTTAAAAAGAGTCGCTGGTACCCAGGTACTTACTTACGAGTAAGTACATTTGGTACGTGGTTCGGCTATTTTTAGGAAGTGGTAGCTTTACTCATACGACTAAGAGTCAACTCTGTTGTAAGACAGACTCGTCCACTTATTATACAAATTTCCATAATTTGAATCAAATTCGTAAATCGTCTACTTGCCACTTGGATACCAACAAAATTCAGTGTATCTCAGGTCAATAACCTTGGGCCACTTTTATTTATATTCAAATTACTGAACGAAATGGAGGAACTCCCTCCGCTCCAGCGATCATTTCGTCATTAAAATCAATCTCATTGATGAATAAATCAACTTCACGGATTCAAGCAGCCGATATCATCATCTCTATCATCTCGTCCTTATCAATTCCATAGTTCATTTCCGAAACGCGGCACGCGCCCTCCGTTTTAATCTACCCTCCGTGTCGGTTCAATTAATCTTCGTCACTTCAAATTGCGTTCAATTACAAACGTCATTTTCTCTCCAATCTCCATTTGTTCAACCAAAGAAAAAGGAAGACTCCGTCGTCGTCGTCGTCTATTTCAATGTCCATCATCAGACAAATGTTGCAGAAAACGAAACATCAAGTCCATGTAAATTTTACTCGACCCCCATCGGTAACACACGCAAATTCATTCATTCGCTCAACGATGACTATGACGAAATTACGTACCGTAGATACGTATCCTTCGAAGGAGAAAGCTAGGAATTTCCTTATGGTAAAAATGCGCCATCTCATGGTTTTTGGACAGAGTACACACACAAGAGGGTCCTGGGGGAAGAAAATTTCTGTTTGGGTTCCTGAACTGTGACTACTTTGTGATCCTGTTTGCACAATACTTACATTGCTAGGCGAACTACGTGGAACGAACGAAGGCAACTGCTCATTGGACTGATGATGACTTTGCGCTAACACGTTTATGAACTGTTTTTTTGGGCGAGGGAGGGTGTATGGGATGGTGTGTGGATGGATGTGGTGTGGGCAGGCATTGAAGTTCAACAAAATCACTGCTCACTGTGGATGTCAAGTTTTCCATTATTTTGTTCATTCATTCGTCCTACGGGTGATTTGATTTTCCTCGCTCTCACCCACTGTTAAGGATCTCCATCACCAGGGTGTACTGTACTCATAAGAGAGAAGGCAAAATCAAAAGCAGGTTTCATGCTTCAGCGAATTTGTGAAATTCAATTTACCCAATGGCGCTCTTTCGCTCTCTGTGTGTATCTTGTCGTCGTCTCTGACGTCCTTCGAGCTTCTTTATCGAGTACACTCGCATACATACAGGAGGAAGCTGAAAATAATCATGTCCAATGAGTCGGCAATATTTTGCTCCTGCTACTTTCTCCCTGTCACTGGCATGGCATACAAGAAGAGCAATTGGCAAAAAGGACGAACATATAACGTAGACGTCCTGAAACAAGTTAAATAGTCAATCAGGACAATGATTTTAAGTATGCATATTATCAGAAATGAAAAAGGACGACACACTCAACTGCTTTATTGTCGAATTTTTCCTCCTCTTCCTCGCTACGGTATATGTCTTCAAAGGAAGCGCCAAAGGACTAGGTGGTGTGCCTTTGATTTTCTGGCAAATTTCATTTTTGCATGTCCGTTCGATTGGAAACGGAAATGACGACGACGACGACGACGACTATCATGGCGACGATGCCGAAGGAAAAAAAGAAGTAGAACCGTCTGTTTGTCGTTAAATACAGGACGAATCAATGAATCCTTTTGCGCTCTGACTTTATTGTCTCTCTTTTCTTTGTCGATTGGTTATGTCATTTCAATTTGGATTGTTTCAAGAGACAGAGACGAAGACGACTGTTGAATTTTTCCCCCATTACGGGTGAATGGTTAATTTGAAGAAGGAAACTGTCTTGGCAGCAGGACATGGACTAAGAAAAGGGATGTAATTTGGGGATGACAGTCGAAAGGTAAATCTGCCAAGGTGGGTGGTTTGTTTTCTTTTAAAGATTTTTATTCGAATGGCTTTGACTCACTGACCCAATTTCGAATATTGGACATTATCATCAGGATGTCTGTCCTTTATTTTTTTTTCTTTTTCAGGGTATATAGGTAATTAAGGACATGACAACATTTTTAAATTCGTCTGCTCCTTTAGAATTTAACAAAAAAAGGGTAAGTTATGGAGGACAACATTTGGTCAATGTCCAGTCTATCAATTGAAAGGTTTTCAATTGATTTAGTCTGACAGGTGGGGCCTCAAGGTTACCTTTGGATAGAACATCTGGAGATTAAGCCCAAAGGACTATTTTTGTTACATGAGAAGATTTGGTTTGCTACTAACGTCTTTCTCATGCACTGTGGCATGGTGATTACTTCACTTTAAGTTACGTCTTAGGCTCTTCTCCTAATGCTAATGCTAACTCGTTTTTCTCTTCTCATAAACATCTGACTAGCACTGCGGGTATTTCTGTCGCTAGGGTATCTTACTAATGGTCACGCTATGCTATGCTTTAGGATCTTGTCCATGCTACGTTACGTTAAATGTAGTCATTGCCTTGCTTTGGTACCCTAGGCCAAATCGAAACTGTTTTATCGTCAAGTCGCTCCCGATCGTACGTGACAATCCATGTCCTTTCCCAACACTCAGATCAACGTCAAGCTTGCCGTAACTTCCCCAATCACTATATCCATCCCATTAGAGGCCAATTTACCATCTTAACAGCCCCATTTAGAGTCCCTAATCACCGTCATAATCGGCAAATAATTTCACCATTACCGCATTATCCTTGAACGTAAACCCTACCCCCGCGTCACATAATTCTCAAAAATTCATTCATACCATACCTCATGTGCGTACGTTACGTTTTCAAACACAAAAGTGTGTCCCCGTCTCCCCACTCCTTGGATAAATAACAATTCGCCGGGATATTTACGATTATTGAGAGATCCTGCTGCCGGTACTTCTCTCTACCGATCCCTGGGTGGCCGTACTTCGTAATTCTCCATCACCCACATTGAACGTCGGCGGTAGGTAGGTACTCGTACATGTCCCGAGAATGCCATCATCATTATAAAACCACAACTCGTTCAGCAGAGGTAGAGGAGAAAGGACCTTTCTTTCACCTCTTCACCTCTCACTCAGAAGCGCGTGGAGGCGGTGTCGGCTATGTGGTGAAAACAATTCCAGAGAAAATCTCAGCATCGTACTCGTCGTAGTTTGGTTTGGTTCATGTGAGTGGTGCTACTGTGTGCACGGAACAGTTATTGAGATTTATATTCCTTCGCCTACTCCCACTGCCACCTACGTGCTAGCGTGTGCATAGAGAAAATGGTCCCGAATATTCGAATCCTTGAGAATGTGAGAAATGAGAATTTATGTGAATTGCTGGAGACCTCCGATATCGATTTGAATTCCATAAGGATATCAAAGCGTAAACAATGAACTCGAAGAAGGACATACACTGTCGCAGGACATCTTGAAGTTGAGCACCTTGTTGTGCATATTGAAGTGATACACATTGGCCGATACTTTGTCAGGCACGGTGAAGAGTTGGAAAAAAAGAAAAGAAATAAGGACACACGGCATGTACATTACAATTTTTGCCAGGATAACAATAAAATTCCATTTTATGGGAATTTTATTTAAAGCAATTCAGAGTCAATGTGTGTGTGGGGGTGTGTATGTTATCGCATGACAAGTGCCAATAAAATGCAGAGTCCTTCGCTCCTGCCTATATCCTTATTCTTTTCCATCGTCCTATGGCCCCGGTCTATTTGGAGAACCTCTCCTCACTCGGTGAAGTGGTGATAATATCCCGTTGGAGAAGGACGAAGAACATCCGACTATACAACTCAATGGTACTCTTAATCCAAATATTAGACCCGGTATGAGGAAAAGGATAACAAAATAATCTTAGGTGCACGGATGCTGCTTGGTGATTGGGTTTTTCTTGATGGGGGCCACAAAAGTGGGAGGAATCAGAAAAAAAAAGAATGTTCTGAGAGGATAATTAATTATTAAGATCGAGAACAGAACGACAGAGAGCACACAGAAAACGATGAGATGAGGGTGGTAATCCTTTTTGCATTGTCCTTGTGGATAATTTATTCACTAGAGGCATCCACATTTGAGGTCCTTTTTGCACTTTATTACCGACTACAATATATGATGAGTCTATTTGGTGTTCAGAAAAAGGTCGATGGAATAATAATTCATTTTATATGTGGTAGAGGTGGTGGTGGTGGTGGTGGTGGAAGTGGATGTGACACATCCTTTGCTGAGAGTTTTATGACAGATATACAAAGCAATGAGTTATTGGTTGGAATTGAAGTGAAATCAATATGATTTTGGCTGGCGGGAGACGAATTTTGTTGACCTAAAGTTCCTGGCTGCATCTAGATCTGAGCGGGGGTTGCTTGATTTACTCCACGTTGTTGCGGGAGCTTGGAGTTTAAGTTGAGGAAACTGTCAGAATACATCAAGCTTACTCTCATCATCATCGAAGAATAGGATTCTGAGATAATTTGTAAGACTCCCTCGAATTCCATAAATAGGATTTGCTGTGTCGGATGCCGCTTTAGATTTCAAATTCCTCCCGCAACTTTTCTTAAATCTGAGATAGCACCCCGAGATGCCTGCAGATGTCTGTTGATTCTGCTCTTAAATTACTCAACATTCAAAGCTTCTGAGTGGCAATGTTTTCGATATTCCTCCCCTGATCAAGGCGGAACGTATGTATGTACCCCTAGGCACTACTTTACTTACTAATGTCCTGTATCACCTGTGGGTCCTAGGGTTTCTACGTCTACGCGCCATCGTGTGTGGTTTTTCACAATGTGTCTCAGCTCTCTCCAACTGCCGTGTCTTCTCCTCGACTATTCGGCGCCATGTTCTCTGCCGGTTAAACGGTTCCATTGCATTGCATGGTTAGCTATGGAACTGTCATTTTCTCATCATTGGATGGTTGTACTTATTAGTTTCTAACCCGTTCTCTGGTAGAGGTGTTCGTTAGAGACATGGTTGGGTCTGAAAATCCTTTAGACATTGTGCAAAGACCTACTCGTACTCACAGCACTTCCTGCATCCATACTTACTTCTACTTATTTCATGTATCCCCTTGTGGGTCCTAGGGCCTCTACTATGCCTACGCGCCATCGTGTACGGTTTCTGGCAATGTGTCTGAGTTCTCTCCAACTTTTCCCTAACCGCCGTGCCACCTTCTCGACTGTTCTGCGCCATGTTCTTCTCGGACCGCCAGGTCTTCTGCCATCCTGAGTGAAAGGGTTCCATTGCATAGCATGGTTCGCTATGGAACTGTCACCCTTACGGAACGTGTGACCAATCCACTGCCACTTCCGCCGTTGAATGGTTGTGTCTATTGGTTCCTGACCCGTTCTCTCGTAAAGGTGTTCGTTAGAGATACGATTGGGCCAGAAAATCCTGAAGATATTGCGCAGGCACCTATTAACAAACGTTTGCAGCTTTCTGGTGATAGTAGGGGTCACTCTCCGCGTGCTGCAACCATATAACAGCACGGATACAACGTTGGAGCGGAACAGTCTTACTTTGGTGCTCAAACTAATTGTATTGCTTCGCCATATTTTGAACAACACCCCGAACGCGGACTTTGTTTTGGAGATTCTGTTGGCTACATGAAGTTTGGTTCCACCATCGGTCGAGACAATACTCCCAAGATACTGGAAATCCTCTACTCTCCCTACCGGTTGATCAGTAATGCATATTTGAGCCGATGAGTTTGGTCCAATGATTACCTCGTACACTTCAGTCAAATTTGGGAGCATATCACTAGTGAATACACGGTTCCAAATCGTAGCAAAATGCTCCTTCTATTTCTTGAGCTTGTTCTATCTGAAATGAGCGAAGAACTTTCCGCCATTTTCACTGGGTGCTGGCTGGGACTGCGATGAACTGTCAGCTTTTTGGTGATTCTCTGGCCAGTTTTGCTATCGCACCTGCTTGCAGCTTCTTCCGCTTCTATAACCAGCTCGTTGATGTACTTCCTTTATCCTCACATGACACAGGAACTCTAGCTCGCTTCTCTCTGCTGCTGGAGTAGCTGCAATGTGAGTTTTCAGCTGTTTTCGTTCGTCTATCCATCTCCAGGTATCCTCGGAAAGCCACGCATTATGTCTTCCCTCCAATCGACCGAAAATTCTTCCAGCACTATATGTAAAAACATTTTTCACAGCACACCAATGGTCTTCGATAGTTGCGGACAGTGAGCTGCTGATTGCTTCATCACCTTGCGAAAGGTACTCCCTTAATTTTTGACGCTCTGAGGGGTCACTAAGCCTATCGGTGTGGAACCTGGGCATTCTTGTGCTGATGTGGGACCTTCGAACTGCAGCAGGGCGTAGTTGAATAGTAACTATCATAAGATGGTGATCTCATACTATCACCACATCTGCCTCTCGCCTGTTTCGGACTACCAGGAGACTACTTCCAAAGTGACAGCTTATGGCAAAACAGTCGATTCGATTGGAGGTTGCTTGCCTTTCGTCGGAAATCCAGCTGACTTTGTGGCAGGTCTTGTGCTGAAATATGGTGCCACCTAGTACAAGGCGATTGGCATTGCAGAAATCCACAATCCTTTCGTCGTTGTCATTGCGGTTGACATTAGACAGATCTCCGACTCCAACCAAAATTCCACTCCGACTATTTGAATCATTAGCCAACTATGTCTAGTTACACACTTCACATATTCTCTTAGAAGAGGCGCAAGAATGGATTCGAATACTATCCATCAACTTACTTACTTAGGTGGCGCTACTGTCCGGGATGGACCTGGGCCTGAACCAACAAACTTCTCTAGCCAGCACGATTACGAGCCAGCTGCCTCCAGTTGCGCACGCCAAGTTTGTTGAGGTCCTCCTCCACTTGTTTGCGCCGCCTACCGCTAGGTCGTCCTACACTGCGCCTTCCATCCATGGTGGATTCGAAGATTTTCTGGACTGGAACGTTGCTCTACATGACCAAGCCATCTTAGTCGTTGTATGTAAACTCATCTGACTAAATCGATGTCCTTATATAGGCCGTATAGTTCGGCATTGTACCTTCTCCTCCACCCACCGTCTATGCAGATGGGACCAAAGATCGCTTGAAGAACTTTTCTCTCAAAATAACCAAGGGCATCCTCATCCAGTTTTGACAAAGCCAATACCTCCGCCATATAGTAGGACTGGGATGATTAGTGTCTTCTAAAGAGTTACCTTAGTAGTTCGAGTTAGGGCTTTGCTACTACTTGCTGATTGACAAGAGTAATTCTTCGTGTGATCTCCCTACTGATGTCATTCGCAGAGCTCACCATAGATCCCAGGTAGACCAAATCCTTTGTTACCTAAAAATTATATCTGTCTATTGTGGCGTTCTGTCCAAGATGCCGATGTTGGGTGTCCTTTTTTGTAGACAGCATATATTGTATTTTGTTGTGCTTTCATTGATTGCTAAACCCATCTTTGCTGCCTCGATCTCAATACTCGCAAATGCCCCATTGACGGCCCGCTGAGTTCTTTCGACTATGACAATTTCATCGGCATAACCGAGTAGTTGTACAGACTTGTAAGAGATTGTACCTCCGGTATTGGCTTGTGAGTTTCGTACAATTCTCTGAAGTACTATGTTAAAGAGATCGCATGATAGCGCGTCACCTTGTCTAAGACCTTTCCTGACATCGAACGGTTCGGTGATGTTCTTTCCGACTTTGATGGAGCAGCGAGAGTTCTCCATCGTCATTCTGCACAAACGGACGAGCTTGGCAGGGATGTCAAGACTAGACATGGCTGTGTATAAGTCGTCACTATACACGCTATCATAGGCAACTTTGAAATCGATGAATAGGTGGTGCGTATCGATTTTATATTCATGGGTTTTTTCCAAGATCTGCCATAGTGTGAATATTTGGTCAATGGTGGACTTTCCAGGCCTGAAACCGCACTGATAAGGACCTATTGGGTTGTTGACGATCGGTTTTAGACGTTCACATAATACGACAGACAGGATCTTATATGCGATGTTGAGGAGACTTATACCTCTGTAGTTGGCGCAGTTTATTGGGTCTCCTTTCTTCAGGATCGGGCAAACGATGCTGGGGTTCCATTCATCGGGCATACTTTCGTCCGACCAGATTTTACAGATGAGCTAATGCATGCTCCTTACCAACTCATCTCCTCCTGCCTTGAAAAGCTCAGCGGCAAGGCCGTCGGCTCCAGCAGCTTTGTAGAGGGACCTCACATTCCACGTGCAGACACGAAGATCGTTGTCTTTTACATTTGCTTGGGTCGTCAACAGTAAAATCATCCATATCCGAGGCTGTTGCTTGCTTCGAAGCCGAAGGTTTTTTTTACGTGGTAGGGAAGTTAACCCGACGGCATAACCCCCAACCTGGAGAACCAGATACTTTTTTTTTACCCCTAGGACAAGAGGCCGGATACACCGATGCCAGTAACCCACTTCGGTGACATGAGCGCTGCCATTGGCCCATTAAGGGTTCATCCGTCACCATCTCTTTTTCAGTACCCTGAAGCAGTATTGAAAATCCTTACAGACCTCAGCTCCGAATATTTCGAAGTAGCTCAGGTAAGGTATCCGCTCGCCTGTAGACGTCACCGTTGATTCTATCGGGAGAATTCATCCACCGCAGGTCCTCCGACTGAGGAGCTCTTGCTAGACTTCTGAGACGCATATTTCAGCCAATGAGGTCAACAAGAGATGCATCGTCCGCTTAAACATATGCGTGCTGAAGTTCACCCAGATGCGCTTACGCAGGTCTGAGTGTTCAGCTACACATGTATCGTCAGACTTAGCATACTCTCTAGCTATCCAGCGGGCACCACGAGGAGGTAATGATGCGATTTCGCCGCGCCAATCCGTCAACAGAACTCATTTAAAAATGAGTTACGGCCGTTGAGCTTAAGGATACCCACGGGCGGGGAAGGAACCAACCACCCAGCTTAGAATGACTAACTGCAAAGAACGCACTCCCACACTCATTCAAAACCCCATTGCTACAGCAATTTTCACTGTAATAACCCCATTAAAACAAACATCATTTCCACAAACCTCCTTAAATCGATTCATTCCTTTGCAGTAAAGCAAGTCTTCAAGTTTACTCCAGTGAACGAGGCGAAAGAAAAAAAAAAACAAGTACCTCCTATAAAAGTCAATCGAATTCAATTCGAATACGACACCCTGCGGGCATGTTTGACTTCGATTTGCCTTCAATCGCCCCCCTTCCATCTATCTGCTGAGCCTCGTATTACAATACATCTCGCACTCGCAGAATCCTTTGCAGCCACAACAATAATTTACAAAAAAAAGCGTAAAAAAAGCATTTGAAAACCCAACCCCTAAACACTTCCCCCTATGACAGTGATGATCCCCAAACCGCATCGTTCGATATCACATTCCTCCCGCGTCAAGTGAATGGCATGTATCCTGTCTACCACCTGCAGTAGGGAGCGTAACACATCGCGTTCGCATCACCAAAACCAGGAAAAAAAAAGCACACAAACCGCCACCATTTTCTGCTGTATCTACGTGTGGATGTTGAAGCAGGAAAGCAGCACCCCCTCTGGGCGCATTTCGCTCTATGAAAAGTAATTAAATTCATTTATAGGATTTGTGGAAGCGTCTTTTGTCATGTTGTTAACGGTGCCGAGCAGAGAGCACAGAGAGCAATAAAAGAACATAGCCGCAGGGTTGCAGCAGAGCACTCAGGATCCTGCAGAGTACGCCCACCACAAGCAACGCACCCCCGACCCCAGTGCATATTACATGATGAATCGCTGTCATACACTTTTGTCGTTTATCGTTTATTTAACTCGATGTTGGCGGTGGGGATAATCACCTTTGATGTCACCTAATTGCGATTTGGCTTCCAGCCTTGTTCACTGCTCTGATGGCGCACAGGATACACACCGACCCGGAGGGTCGCTATGAATTTGATTACAGTGACATGTAGCGGGAATGCTTTTTACTTTTTAATGATCTAATTTTATAAAATGGCACACATAAGTGCTGGATTGGTAACTGCCGTGTGCAAATATTCGCGGTTGATAATGTATTTTATATGAGCGCGGGGGTGGGGAATGATGAACCGCGGAACGGAATATGGGTGTGATTAGAAAAGAGAAAGTAAATGCGCGGATAATCGACGATAAGTACTAAATAAACACAAAGGAGGCCAGCGGGTGAAAGGTGTGTCAAATTTGTTAATGACGGTGGTACACGAAAGGGATGTACTTAAAGTAATTGCTACTCTTCTTCGATGTTATATTCGTCGATGAGAGTTCCATTATGTCTTGAAAGCATGCTGATGTGAGTGATGGGATGGGTGCCTTGTAGGTTTCATTTTGCAATGCCAGCCCCTTGAAATATTAATTTTCCTTTAATTACAAATCACCAGAGTCTCCAAAAGCGATCACAGGAGAAGCATGAGCTCTAGGGACCACCATTGATTCTGACGAGGCTTTCAAAAAGAGCAGATACTAATCTCAGTAGACGACCATTGTAGGCGAAGATACGATACGATACGATGTTTGGGGCCCAACTGTGCACTTCGGCCCCAAACATCTACCGTCCACCGCCACTTCATCCACCCTACACTTACGAGATGATTGATGTGGTCATCACAGGTTGCTTCGCTTTTGATCATTGATCCAAGATACTCGTATATGAACCTTTCCCACTTGGGAAACATTTTTTTTTATTCAAATAAATGTCTGGAATGGGCCAAAGGGGATCATAGTATGGGCAGCACAAGTATGTCGTCGGTCTTTTTTGGAATAATGCGGCACCTATTTCCCTCCAAAAATGTCTACCCATACGTCAAATACTCGTTGTAGGGACGTAGAATCCTTACTTATGATGGCTCCATCGTCAGCAATAACTGATGTTCTTTGGGGTCCGTTACTTTATCTTCAAGCAGATAGTCAAGCACTGCAATAAAGAGCAAATGGCTTAAGCCGCTACTCTGGTATACCCCGACTTTGATTGCTTACGCTTCGGTTTTTTTTTTTTTTTTTAAGGTAAAAGGGGACGAAGGGCAGAGAATGACTCCCGGAGCACTACGAAATAAAAAGATATTTCGTGCTATCCCCTGGTTGGTTGTTTGAGTAGAAGTTGTCAACTAGCTATCTAGTTCATTAATAAAGCTAATGATAGTTCGAGCTGAGGAAGAGGTGACATCAGAAGATGATGTGACGCCTTTGTTAAAGTGCTTTAGCCTCAATCTGGCTATGGCCGGGCAATCACAGAGTATGTGATGGGCTGTTTCGGTGTCTTCAAGACAGAGACGGCACGTTTCCGATTGAATACGGTCCATTTTCTTCAGATTGTAGTAAAGAGAGCAGTGTCCAGTTAGAAAGTTAGTCAATCTTCAGTTATTCCAGCGGGGCATCTTACTCTTGCCTGTCCTCCCTCGTATATGTACATGGTCATCTGTACATAGGTTCCTGGAGCCCTTATGTATTGTTGTATATCATAGCGCCACTCATATAAGATCTGATGGTTGTCTGTCGAATGCCTTTTCAAAGTCAAACATACAATATGCAGGTTGGAGTTGCACGAAATAGCGCAAAAATCAAAATAAAAAAATGGGAAGATGATCATCATGCAGAGTACTGGGCCAAACCCAAGGGCCTAAGTAGGGAAAGAAGTTCATTAATTTCAACTGTTGCAAGGGTAACAAGCTACTCGAGCTTAGGAAAGCAGACCTAAGAACCTTAAGAGGCTACTTGACTGGTCATTGCCCACTCAGGAGTAGCAGATACGACACATGCCGGCTATGTGGAGAGCAAAGAGAGACGGCAGAACATATTCTTTGTGAATGCCCCATGGCCGCAAGAAAAAGACTTCTCCATCTCGGGAGGGATTTATTGAGCCCCTCTGACTTCTGGAACATCCAGCCGAGAGCTTTGTTGAGGTTCATTAAGAGCCTAAACCAAGTTCTCAGCTAAATACCGTGCTGGCACAATAGATCTTATAGGTCGTAGTGCGTACAAGGGCCCTAGTATAGTATAGTATAGTACAATATGCAAATCCTCACGATGCTTTTCCATTATGATCTCTGTACTTTGAATTGCATCTCTGGTTGATCTTCAGATAGCCGTATTTTTTGAACAGTCGGCCACCTAATACCCGCTCAACGATCTTCATGGTGTGTGACATCAGCTGTGATGGTAATTATCAGTAAGACCCTTCTCTTTGTACACAGGGATTACCTTCTCCCTTTATTGATTCGGTATTCGATCACCTCTCATAAGTTTGGAGATGAAAATTCTGAGCCATCTGAACCCGATGTCTCCCATCTTTTTTCATAACCCGAGGTGGGCTTTCTCGCCTCTGTTATTAGAGACACTTTAACCAAACTTTGAAAGCCGCATTCTTCCCATTTATCACTTTTCACCAGTAAGTTTCTTTGTGTTTTGTTGATGGCCTTTTGAAGCTCCTTGCAGTGACTTGGCCTTCTCTAAGGGTAAGCATAAGCCTCACAAATGACACCTTAATGCCGATTCGGCGAAGGAGGTGGTCTTTGGTTTGGCAATGCAATTAGACTCAAGACTCCTGACTAGAAATACAAACGTAATGCTCCATAAGACACTGATCGTACCAAATACAAATATTTGGCACAACAGCTCTTAAAAAGTGCCAGGGCCTAGCTTCTCGCAACCACTCATGTTGTGTGCGTTATATTTTTCACACGAATGGAAGGGACCTACAGTTTAATGCCGACTCCGAACGGGTATTTGAGAAGCTTTTTCGTGACAACAATACTCTCGGATGTTTGTCAGACGCTCGCGAGAGGTGGGACCGTGAAAAAACTTTTTGGTATTTTCTGGGATTCGAACTTGGAACCTCATGCGTAGTGATCCGACACACTAACCACTTATGCCACGGCGCCCACTGATTGTACCAGTTCTGTCGTATATTACCGAGTGCTAGGCGGCTAGCAGGAGTGCGAGTGTAGTCTAAAAAGCTCAAGCAATTGATTGACTCTGACACATTGACCGAATGGACTACGATACTCCAGCTATCACGATTTTAGAATCATGACCCCGGGTTTGAAAAGTAATTAGAGTTAATTAAGTAAAGTAACAAGAAAATCACTCCCACTATTTGCATCCTCACGAAACGGGTGACATGGGAATTCCGAAAAAAGAAAGGTATCGGCGGGTAATCTTAGGTTCCATGGTAAGCATGAAGGGGAGTCCGAACGATATTGCAAGGCTTTGAGGAGAAAACTTGCTTTTCAAACACAAACGATTCAAATACTCCGTAGGGTTAATAGAATCCCTACGTTCCATCGCTACAGAGGAACTTAAGATTGACCCTATGCATCTCTGATACAGCTATAGGGATGAACCCTGCTTTCATGTTCCTATTCAGGGTGGGGTTTGTGTAGGCTGGTAGATGTGGGAATGCAACTAAACTAGGAAGTAGTATCGGTTTAGTCTTTATGGAGAGATGTGCTTAATCAACTAATAATGGGTCTTGGGAAGGTGCCGCATTTTGAATCCCTTCTGCAAGCTAAAGGCCCAATAAGCCGACGCAGTACGCTTATATGAAAGGTAAAAGCGTAGAAACAGCGCTGCACTGTGTGGTTGACTCAATAGCAAAATCATTGAAAGACACACCGGCCGCTTTCGTAGACATTGAAGGAGGCTTTAACAATCTTAGAACAGATGCGGTTCATAGAAGCTTAAGGTACCTCAATATTCATAACTCCCTGATAAGGTGGATCGTCAGTATGTTAGAGGAAAGACATATTAAAGTAGAACTCGGAGGAACAAAGTTGGAAGCCTACGCCTCAAGAGGTACTCCTCAAGGAGGGGTTATATCGCCACTCCTGTGGGGATAAATGAAGTTCTTCTAAAACTCAGAAACAGCGCCGTCAAAACCACAGATTACGGTGACGACGTCGTGCTGCTGGCAACAGGAAAATTCCTCCCGACGTTGAGCAACCAAATCGAAGGTGCACTAAGACTCCTGGACACGGAAATGTGGATTAGTGGTCAATCCTCAGAAAACCGAATTAGTACTATTCACTAACAAAAGAATAATTCCACAGTTCGTAACACCTTCTGTAAGGGGTACTCCCCTAAGTATCTCAAGCAGTGCGAGATACCCCGGCCTGGTGCTTAATAGGAAACTGAATTGGAGACTGAACATTAACGATAGAGTCAAAAAGCCACGATAGCCTTCTACTCTTGTAACAGAATATTTGGAAGAACTTGGGAACCGAACTCCAAAATAATCCTATGGATGTATACAGCTATAGTAAGGCCCATACTAACTTATGGCAGCCTTGTATAGGGGCAAGCAGCCTGCAAAACTAACAACCTAACTGCCATCACAAAAGTACAAAGACTAGCGTGCATTGGCGCGACCAGTGCAATTAGAACGACACCTACAGCAGGACTCGAAGCCATCCTTAACCTGCTTCCACTAGACATCTTTATACAAGCATCGGCGGCTATTAGTGCCGTAAGGTGAAGCCAAACAGATAGCTGGAAACCAAACGCAATGGGTCATAGTATGATCCTACACAGATACCTGGGCAATGTATTTAGTACAGACTACACAACGCCACATCTAGACTTCACATGACCATTTCATCAAGCACCTACCCGAGCAGAGAAGAATGGGAAACTGGCAGAACGCCCAACCAGAAAACCATAGCCGTGTACACCAATAGATCCAAAATGAAAACGGGTTTCGGCGCAGGCATCTTCTTTGAAATGCTTGGTATCTCCTTGTCAGTCAGGCTTCCGAACTACAGCATCGTTTTCCAGGCGGAGGTCCTAGCAGTGTCAATAGCGGCCCGTGAGACTGCGATGAGGGCAATACCACGTGAAGATATCACCTTTTTCATCGACAGCCAGGCAGCGATAAAAGCAATATCTGCTACAGAAGTCAAAGCGAAGCTTGTGAAGTGTTGTCGAGAAGAGCTGAAAGTTCTTGGAACACAGCACAAGGTAGAGCTCTGCTGGGTCCCTGGACATGAAGGCATACCAGGGAATGAGAATGCTGACGAAGTGGCTAGAGGAGGTTCGGCACTAAACTCGGAGCAATCTGACCCCTCAGGGTACTTCCCGCCTTGCACACTCAAACTTGAGGCAGGATGCAAAGCACTAACGGAAATATCTTGGGCAATACTTCTTTAAGGATTTAGAAGAATTGTCCAACAGACCTATCAACGACATCGCAAACTTCATCAAATCCTCTGGATGGTTTGTATCTCGGGCACTGTAAGTACTATATGCTTTCTACTAGGCTACGTACAGAGACGTTTATTTTTTCTCACGAGGAAGGGATTGTTCGTTTCTATCTTCTTTTCCCCCATGGGTATCACAATGCGTCTATACTGACCTGAGCGTAGTGTAGAGGACTTCTGTCCCTACACCAGCCCACTAACCTAACCTAACCTAACCTAACCAGCGATGCTACAACGTCAATCTTTTTTTCCATTTCTTAAGGTCCTTGATGCACTCAAAGAAGTGGAAAAGGTATTTTAGGTAAGGTCCACATAGCTGAACCTATAGAGCTCGCAGTCAGTAGTTTTTTTTGTTTTACACAATTTTTTACTCCAGCTCCATGGCAACACATCCTGACTAGGACACCACTAAACAGACCACCCTGTTCTAGGCTATATAAAGCATACAGATCTTTTAGATTCGGTATATCAGTATCCTTGTCAACATCATCTTTTCAAAAATAAAGAATAATTGAGTGAGTCCCTAAACACATCCTCATTCGAAACCCGAGCAACTGTTGCTCGCAATTTCCATTAATTTGTATTGTCAGCTGGAAAGGAGGACACATTTTCTATCCGTTTACAAACGGAAAAATAACGGTTATAACAAATGCAAATAGACAACTCAAAAAAATACGAAACAGGATACTCTTTCAACACGAGAGCACACAGGGCAACCAAAAATAAAAAGGAAACAAAAATAATAGTAAATGTATTACATTTCCATTTTGGATTCGCATAATGATGTTTTTTTTGGTCCTCTCCCACTTGCTTAGAGAGAGAAAAAAAGAAAAGAAAAGAAGAGATCCAGGATAAGAGTGGGTGGAACATATTTAAGTGTCATTTTCTTCTACGAGCACAGGATAAAGGATTTCTCATTTCACCTCTGGGTATAAACAAATAAAATATCGCATAGACAACAAATTGGATGCTCCTAATCGTGAAGGAACCAACATTTTCGGTGGCAAAAGGATCCTAAAGGATTGACCCCACCCCCATTCACTTTAGAACCTACAACCTACATACATCCTAGATCCCTCTGAGTGTGTGTTTTTCTTTTAACGAATTCATTTTCCACATATTTTCATTTGAAATTTATGCGCTTCCTTCAGGTTATCCTTTACACAAGATGGTGGCGGCGGCGGCACTCGCTCCTCACAAGATGAGATAGATGTTGATGATGTGGATTTGATGTATGTAATGATTGAAGAGAAGACGAAGGATGACAGACGAAGCATAAGGATCGGGTTGGTTGTTCGATGGAATTTGGGCTTTGTTTTCCATCATATACGCATACAAATTGTATTTTGAGATGAACAATTTTTGAGTAAACAACTCAATTTAACGGTTGCTTTGTGTATGCTTTTATTTGTTCTATGTCCTGTTCGATTCCCACGGTGCTTCTTGCCAAACGTGCTAACTCAAGCAATACTGTGTGCCGCCTGCCCCCCTCCCCCTTCTCATGGTATACAGGAAACACAAAGCAAACACAATTCGTATAGTTCCACACATGTACACAGGATAACCCGTATATCCTGTTGTCTTGTTGTGAACTTTCTCCTTATATCATTATCTCAACGCTCGCTCTCAGTCTGTTACTATTCTCATCGTCGTCGTCGTTGTCGTGAAGTCAGAATAGAGAGAGAGACGAAGACGCCAAAGTAGAAAAAAGTGTTTATGTTCGAAACGCACTCAAGGACATTCAGAGAGAAAATACAAAAATAAAACGGAAGTGTGTGTAGGTGGGTGGATAGGAACTCACCCACTCTCACAGGAAATTAGGTTAGTTACAAGTGGGTAACGATTTTCCGGTTCTTTTTTCTTCCTTTTGAATTTTTTTTTTGTTTTTGGATTCTTTTCCTTATCGAAACTTTGTGCTCATGAATTTTTCATTTTTTTTTTGTTTTTATTTTGCTCTTCCCCAGAACGCGGAGGATTCTTTTTGTTTTTTGGTGGAAAGGATCCTTTCTTTCTTCGGAGAATCCTCATCAATTTGTTGTTATGAAAGTATTTTTTAAAGAGTTTGAATGATTTGGAATTATGTTTTGTTCGTGCTAACTGCCAGATGGAAAGTGTGTGAGAGAGAGAATTTGACTCTAAGGACTACTTTATGAGTTTAGGGAAAAATATTTTGATCGAGATTTTTTCTTATAGCGATGTGGATTTGATGAGGCAATGAACATTTCTTGAATTTTCATATCTACTTCGAAGATTGAGCTTGAAACTGAATCGAAGGCTTTTTTGAATAAGAGAATGCTGCGAGTTTAGCATGTGATTGCTAATGTTGAGCTGATGGCATCAAAGTGAAGAAATCGTTGGTAATATTAATCCGATATGACAACTCCTACCAGTGTTTGAAAGGTGGCATTTCATAGATTAATTTGGAAGAAAAGCCGGCAATATTCGCTAATTCAGTCAGCTGTTTTCGCGTAATAAAATGAGGGAAATTTCTGGAAAAATTCGACACATTTTGCAATTCTACTTCGGATCAGGCGAACATTATGTGAAGGATCGTGATGAAATTTGTGTTCTTTACGTTGGAAGTACTCTACCAGCAGCAACAGCCAAATGATAGTTCGCTCGATCTAGTTCTGCAAATTCTGATGTCAAGGATGCACCCCATTCTTGTCGACCAACGACGGAAAAAGTGGATAAAATCCGGAAAAAAGTGGGTGATGACCGGCACATGACATCGCTTTGGAACTAAACATCAGCCACATAGCAGTTTACAATCATTTGGAGAAGGCTATACAAAGAAACTCGATGGTTGAGTGCCACACAATCTGACAGATAAAAAAGAAATTTGCTGAACAGAATTTTAGTTTGTGAATCGCTGGTGAATCGAAACGGAATCGAGCTGTTTTTGAAAGGATGGTGACGAAAAGTGGATCACATGCGAAAATGTGGTGCGTAAAGGATCAGGGTGAAAGGGTAAGGCTTCCCAAATTGTTGCAAAGCCGGGACTGATGCCAGGGAAGGCTATGCTGAGTATTTGGTGGGACTGGAAGGGACCCATTTATTACGAGCTTTTTTTTTTTTTTGTCAGGATAGGAAACGCTCGACTGGAGCACTCAGACGCAACTGATCCATTGTACTACCAGAGAGCAAACCCTGATTTACCAATTTTATTGGAATGTCCTTGTCTTTCTAAGAAAACCAAGCAAGCACTTCAGTGATGAGGAGCTTATAGTACCAGCACTCACCACATCAGCACCGAGGGTCTGCCACCTGATACGAGCAAAGGCCGAACACTCATAGAGATAATGTTCCGCGGTGTCGTCGCTCTCTCCACAAGCGTCGCAGATTGTAGTGTCACTCAAGCCCAGCACGTTATGGTCAGTCTTTTCTGCAAGAATGCCGGTGATTTCTTTCAGACGTCCGGGAGCATACGTTTAGTCAACCTGCATCCTGGAGAGTCATACCACATACAATTGTGTTCGTGAGAGACCCAATTGTCAATGGAAGCCATAATCGAGGCCGCAGGGAGACCCAACGCGGGTTCAGGATCTGACAAAGCCTCCTCTGAGCCTTGTCTAGCAATCTCATCGAAGATCTCATTCCCCAAGATCCCAGGGTGACCTGGGACCCAGATAAAAGACAGAGAATTCAGCCTTGCGACCGAGTTCAAAGAGTTTTTGGTTTCACAAATTATTTTGGAAGTGGTTTAAGGGGTAAGCAAGGACTTAAGCCTAACTGGCACTACAGACACAAGTACTACGGCCCTTCCACCTGTTCTTCACAACACAGTTCATAGCCATTAGGATTCCGCTTGGAAAAGAGACGTATATTTACCTAACGCGAAAAGAAGTCTAATGTTGCCGATTTCCACGAAAACACCAGCACCAGACCCTTGACTGGTTTTGGAACCATCCGTGAAAAAAACGACTACATTCCTTTCCTGGCTCAGACTCTGGCCAGTCCTGAACACAAGGAAAGTCGACACTGAATTCGCGCATCAGCTGGAGTTCTGGTGTCATTGCGTCCGACGGCATATCCATAAGACCGGAGTCGTAAGATAAGTGTCGCGCAAGTTCATCAAAATTCCAGTGTGGAGTATACCAAAAACCACCCCGCCAAAGACGATGAATGGCTTGGATAGTGCAGCCGATGATATAAGTATCAATGGGAGGTAAGTTCAGCAAATCATCAAGAGCAGAGCCAGGCGTACTCGGAAAAACTCTCGATTACGAGCTGCTGCCGCCTGGTCAAACGATAAATTCTGAGCTCTATTGTCAGCAGATAAAAAGATTAAATGAAGGGTCTCAGGAAAAGTGGCCAGAGTTGACTGACAGCGAGGGTGTTGTCTTTCACCATGACAATGCCAGTTCACATGCTTTTTTGGTGACCCGCCAAGAACTGTTTGGCTGGAAAATTTTGATGCATCCATCGTAAAGCACAGACCTTGCACCATCGGATTACCATTTGTCTTGATCCATGCAGAATTATTAGAGATGGACGGAGCATTTTGCTATAGTCTTGAACTATGTATTCGCTAGCGATATGCTCCTAAATCAGACTGAGGTGCTCGGGGTAAGAAATGCTCGAATATGTACAATGATCTCCAGTAAGGATGAGATCACTACCGCGATCAATGCAGTGAAGAGCTCTTACGGGCAACGCCAACAACATCGGCTGAGCTTCTGCCCCCACTTACGTAGAAAGCTTGGAAACCTGAGAGCTTTCATGACGAAAGAAGGGAATAATCGGCAAGCTTCCTAAAAAAGGAAATTTAATGGAGTGCGGATATTGGATAGGTATCAGCGTGCTATCCGCTGTAGCTAAAGTATTAGTTAAAATCATCCTGAAGCGAATCAAACAAGATCTCGAAGACACACTCGATGCAGAAGAAGCAGGTTTCCGCTCTAGATCTTCCTGTATCGATCTGCGGGTCATCATCGAGCAGTGCGTTAAATATCGATCGCCACTTCACCATTGCTGCTCATCGATTTTAAGAGGGCTTTCGATAGGGTCAACAGAGAGTTTATTTGGAGTGGCTTACGCATAAGAGATATTCCCGATAAATTAATTGCCATTATCAAAGCACCATACAATGGGTTAAAATTTTACGTTCTGAACAGGGGGAGGTTGTCTGAAGAATTCGATATCCAAAGTGGGATAGACAAGGCTGTATTCTTTCACCAATACTATTCCCTTTGTTGATTAGCGATGTGTTTAATCTTCTCTACGCTGACCATGTATGCTTAGGTTAGGCTAGGTATGTGAGATGGCAGGGAGAGACGCTCTCTGCCACACTCAGGTCAGCGTTCACCCATTGTGATACCCATAGGGGACTAAGTAATCCCTTAGCCATTGAGGCCTAGTGAAAACCGGTAAAAAATTATACAAAACTGAATCACTTTCTTCGTTTCTGCATACAAACCGCCCTGATGATTTCCTGTCGAAACGCCGGAGAGCTCCTCGAAATCCTGGAAGAAATATTTACCTATGTATGCTTACTCTCTTAGAGAATTATAATAATGAATGTGGAGAGGGTGGCAGAAGTCGTCAGCCTGGAAATAACTAAAATTATCAGCCTTGGGACAAACTCAACAGCGCAAATGTGCAATACTGGACAGCTGGTATAGGCAGCGGAAGACTCCCAGTATCTTGGGAGTATTGTCTCAACCGATGGTAGAGCCAAATTGGGTATAGTAAAGAGGATCACTTAAGCAAAATCGCGTTCGAGATGTTGTCCAAAATATGGTGAAGCAATATAATCAGCTTAAACACCAAGGTAACACTGTTCGATGTATTCAGCAAATGGGGAGTAAACATTACTATCACTACAAAGCTTCAAACAGGTGCCAGCGCAATATTTTAAGGATTTTCTGGCCCAACCGTATCTTTAAAGGACACCTCTACTAGAGAACGGATCAGGAAGCAATAGGCACAATCATCTAACGACGGAAATGGCAGTGGATTGGTCGCACGTTTCGAAAAGGTGTCAATGCCATAGCTAACCATGCTATGCAATGGAAACCATAATGTCAGAATAGCAGAATACTTGGCGGTTCGAGGCGTACGTTAGTTGAGAAGGAGGCACGGCAGATGAGGATAAGTTGGGGAGAGCTGAGGCACATTGGCAGAAACCGCACACAATGCTGCGTAAGCGTAGTACAAGCCGTAGGACCCACAAAGGGATACACGACATAAGTTTGCAGAATTAGCTTCATGGTGTAAAGTTGGACTCTATAAGGGACTGCGAAAATCACTTGTCTGAGTTTTTCGCCAAGAAATCCCAGAAGTCCTATGAGGATGCGATTATGGTTTTGCCCGAAAAATCGAAAAATGGTTAAATGTCATTGATCAAAATGGACAATATTAGTTTTAATAAAAAAAAAAGCCCATATACGCTGTACCAAGATGTGAATGTAGTCCAAAAAGATAAAATACGTAGACAACAATGCTCCAGCCAAGAGATTCTTGGAATCACAGCCCCCAAGTTTGAGATAACAAAAACCACAGAACCTCCAGTATAAATCGCGGATGCCAGAAAACTTGGCATGCGTAACTGGAAGCCGCTTGCTCGGGATCGACGAGGATGGAAGGTTGCTGTTGCTGTGTGAGACTTTACATGGGTTGGGATCCCATTAAGTAGCTAAGTTAGGACATAAAGGCAATGATTCACCTGTTGCCAACTAATACCTCAGTGTTAGTAGATCGTGAGATGTTTCCTCCTTAGCAGGTTACTCTTGCACACGTTTGCGTTAGTTAGTTGGGCCTGCGATAGGTATGGAACGAAGAAGTGATACAGCATAAATTTTGACCAACTAATGCAGAGTAAAATTCGACAACTATTCTGCACGACGCGGCGTGTGAAAAAGACTTTGACTTTGAAGTTGTCAAGAAGTTGAATGCAATCAGTGGCTGTATCACGAGGCAAACCCAGATCTTCAGGTACAGTGCTGAAGCTGAAACTCCATAATTTTTTCATTAGCTACCGTCTGATGGTGTTGTAAACACCACTCTAGAGCACTCAAATGTAGGGTAGGTTCATTATAAGTACTACCGGTGGATGTGTCTCTAGACCACGTAGGATTGGCTCCGCGGAAGCTCATCTCTTCCAACCGAATTAAAACTAAAATTCTTCTGAATTAAGCAAAGCTGAGTTTTACCCCCGACTTCGCTTTAAAAATAGACGCATAACTACCTACGGCGGAGAGTATTTTAATGTCTTTGCCTTCCACGTGCACCACAGAACCTGGACCTTGGCTGGCTCTGGTTGCATCTATGAAAATGTTGTTACAATCGATTTTCAACTCGCACATTGCTCTTACTTTGAGAACCATCGGATCAAACGACGTATGCCTAACACTGGGGTCATGGGATAAAAGTATCGCAAGGTTCTCAGAATTCCAGTGCATGCTAACAAAAATCTTCTTCCTTACAAACGGAAAGTAGCAGAGAGTTTCCGCATTCAGCAGTCATCAAGGGTAGATTGCATCTAGAGCAAAGCGAGCCTTCTAAGGAAGGTTCCCGCCTGGTTTTTAAACCATCAGTTGCGTGTTTTTAAGCTTATACCGAGTGCTGCAAAACTTGCTTCGGTCTGACTTGCCAAAATGAGTTCAAAACCGCAGCGAGTGAAACCCTTAGCAATGAATTTGATTAACCCCAGCACTGGAAAACTTAGACAGTAATCATTAGCAGCTTCATTCTTCATTCTTCATTCATTCTTCTCACATTTTCAAAATTCCGTTTCAGATAATAAACGATTTCCTCAACTGTATTTTCTTGAGAAATCATTTAATCATGAAATGTCCTGTCTTCACAACGTGCGTAGGTACATATCTTACGAATGGTTTTGCGGAATGACGTAGACAGCAAGGATTACGATGCTACAGACTGCGGAACGTTTGTTTTGCGGAATGACATAGACAGCAAGGATTACGTTGCTACAGACAACTGGTGATCCTATTCCAAGAAACCTTTCGTGGCTTTCGAACTTTAAGCCTTTGTCTCCTTAATGATATTATCCCTTCAATCTACCATTTATGCCATTCGTCATGCTACACTGGCTGATCCTATAAGGTTTCGTTTCGCGTGATATCCAAAAATAGAATGTGTCCCTTGAAACATCAATATGCTCTTCCTCCATTTTTTTTTTCCAAAAGATAAGATCCGATCACCCTTTGGTAATTAAAATCGGAGCTTTTATTATAAATTACCCCCGATTGGCAATCCCATTAGAAGAGAATTTCCATTTCGTTCATTCATCATCATCCCGATTTTATCCCCGCCGCGCCGCCAGGAACCCACATGTCGAAGGCTTGTCTCTACCCAAAAATTCCTCTCCGGCAACTATAATTAAATTTTATAATCTTCGTGTCATGATTCCATTGCGCATAACCCCTTTCGTTTACCCAGAAACACCCATAATCTCCATCATCCTCTGTCATCATCGTCGTCGTCGTCGTCGTCGTTGTCATCGTCGAAAGGTAGTACTAGCAGCAAAAGGAAGCACACTTCCTAATACTACTTGCATCAGGTAGATAGGTCGATAGAAATCTCTTTCACAAAAAATTAGTTTTACAAGGAAATTCCAGTTTGGGGGGGGTTACCTCAGCTCACCCTCTGTCAGTCAATATTTAGTATTCAGATGGGTTTCCGTTGATAACGCGTCGACGTTTCAGTACTCGTTACTGACGGGGTTATGGAAGTGCACCCTTTTTGTCATATTTTTTCCTTCTCCCTCCAGAAGCAACAGTAGGTCGTTCTCTATAGTCCTGTGAGAGATGTTATCATCTCGAGAATGGAAACAGAAAAACTCGGGTTTTATGTGTTTGAACATTTCGTCAAAAGCGTTTTTGGAATTTTTAATGCGCCACGGTACTACTCACTCCAGTGGGCTACAGAGGTGGCTTGGCTTAACCGGAGGCACGTACGATCTTGGCGCCCCCCCGCCACCAACCGGCAAGAAAGCATTTTGTACCAAACGCTCCGACGCGCGCAAGGAGTAGGTATAATTTGAAGGTGTTTCGAAGGCGAGCATTTTGTCAAAGGCAATACTCGTACCTTGTGTGCGGTGGTGGCTGATGTAAAAAGTGGTGCAATTGTTATTTGTCAAACATACAAAATGAATTTTTGTGGGTTCGCCTTTATAAGGGGCACGTGACTGAAGTTTTAAGTTGGCATGGAGTGGGACTGAGTAAGTAGTTGGGAATTAAGTGAGTCTAACATCAGGAATTGAAAACGAAAAGGCTTTCTACGAAAACTTGACAATTAAGTTAGCTGTGTGACAGTTATTGTCAGATGGAAGTTGCATTTCGAATGAACCCACAGCGTGCTAAATATAGAATTTGTCTTGAAGTACCTATTTTGGACAGATTGTCACGTGACTGATGCATGTCAAGTGTGACAGGAGACTGGATTTTCGTAGAATTAAGAAATTCTATTCGTGCAGGAAGACTTTCATGGAAAAATCTTTGCTTTCACAGAGAGACGTGACCGATAGGTATTGCTCTGTGTGATTGCCATTCAAAGCATGTCATGTCAATGCAGCTTTATGTCTAGTTCCTGGAGCTTGGGGAGGAAGAGTGTCAAAAGTGATTCCATATGCGTGCATATATGGTATGTACATATATCAAATCGGATGGTATTTTACTTACTTACTTACTTAGGTGGCGCTACAGTTCGGGGTGAACCTGGGACTCAACTAACAAGCCTCTCCATTAAGCTCGGTCTTAAGCTAATTGCCTTCAGTTGCGCACCCCAAGTTGGTCGAGGTCCGCTTGAACTTGTCCGCGCCACTTACGGCGAGACGTCCCTCTGCGTAACATTCGAAGACTCTGCGGGCCGGAGCGTTGGAGTCCATTCGCTCTATATACCCATAGCCCTCACAAACGTCCAATATGCAATTTTTTGACTAAATTAAGTCGACGTCGCTATATAGCTCGGCAAGTTCGTCATGAAATCTTTTCCTTCAAAACCCGTCAACGCAATCGGGAGAAAAATATCTTGCGGAGAATTTTTTTCTTGAAGCTATCAAGGATATCTTCATCCGCTTTCAATTAAGTCCATATTTTAGCACTGTAAAGCAGGACTGGGATTACCAGGGAAGAGATAGGGCCTTACTGTTGAATTGCCTTGTTAGCCAAAAACAGTGATTGTCAAGAGTTATCCTTCGCTTGATTTGGGCGTTGATTTCATTGTCAGAGTTAATAGCAGAGCCAAGGTAAACAAAGTGCCTTACTATCTCGAGGTTGTAGCCGCCCGCTGTGACGTTCTGTCCAATTCGTAGGTGTTGACTATACCTTATTTTTGACAGGATATACTTGGTTATGCCCTAGTTTTCGGCTAAATCCATTTTGACTGATTCTGCTTCAATGCTTGCAAACGCACCGATGACAGCCCGCTGAGTTCTCCCAATAATGTCTATATCGTCGGCGTATGGAAGCAGTTGTACAGACTTTTGATAGATTTTGCCTCTGATGTTGGCTTGTGAGTTCTGCAGGTTCCACTCAGGTACGATATTAAAGAAGTCACATGACAGCGCGTCACCTTGTCATAAACCTTCTTTTTACTATATCCAAGGTCTCGGTGTCAGCATTAGCGAGCGTTCTCCATCGTCATCCAGCTCAGACGGACAAGTTTGGCAGGGATGTCAAAACTAGACATGGCTCTATATAGTTCTTCTCTATAAATGTTTTCATATGCGTCTTTGAAATCGATAAAGAGATGATGAGTATCGATTTGGACTTCTTGGGCCATCTCCACGATCTGTCGAAGTGCGAAAGTCTGATTGATAGTGGACTTCCTTGAACTGACGTCGTACTGACGGGCAATCAGACTGTTGATGAGATGTTTCAGGCGTTCAAACAATATCGCGGAAAAGATCTTGTATACAATGTTGAGGACACTGATGGCTCTATAATTGGCGCAGTTTAGGGGGTATCCTTTTATGTGGATCGGACAAACGATGCTAAGATTCCCTTCCAGGCATACAGTGGTCTGATCAAACCTTAGAGATGAGTTTGTGTATGTTCTCTACCAATTCATCGCCAACTGCATTGAAAAGTTCGGCCAGTAAGCTGTCAGGTCCAGCAGTCTTATTGGATTTTACCTTGAATATTGCTATCCTCACTTAGCTTTGGTCAGATGGACGGAAATGTTGACTATCATCGTCTATGTTGAATGGTTCGTTCAGCCTGAAAGCACAATGTTGGTCTTCGTCGCCGGCCTTAAGCGCAGCCTGACTGCCACTGCAATCGCAATACTTCGACCCATCCACGTGTTGTTCACAACATAGTTCAACCTTGCCTTCAGAATCCACAGCCTTAGTCGAAAATACCACAGGATTATCGCTTTCGCGGGTACCGCCTGGAGTAGCCATAACCCTTCTGTTTGCCAAAATACTACATGAACGATTTTTATCAGCGCTAACACGTGTTCAGCCTTTAGTTCGATGTCTCCCCTGGGGTCCTTTAAGACTCATACTGACCTGCCACGTGAAGGCAGTGGAAGAATGGGAACGGATAACAAAAGGGGAGCGGATAATAAAAGGGAAACCCAAATCTTAGAGCAATCAGGTCCACTGTGCTACCAGGCAGGCACTTTTCTTCGGCGCGGTGGTTGAAATAACTTCAATGTTATACGTTTTCCTTTTTACACCTCAGGTGACTGATGATTGCTGCACCCTGCTGGTTCCTGAACTTGCACACATCGGTTAACGAGCAAACACACTACCCACCCCACCATTGCTACCCCTTGCAAGCACTTGAGGTTTGCATCAGATAGATAGAGATAATAACTAAGGCTGAGCCTGACTGTATTTAAGCCCACCCACAGCGGCGCTCCAAACCATGCTCCACCTGCTTCCGATTGACATCGTCAGTAAGCAATTGGCTGTCAGCTCGGCAATAAGACTGAGAGGCTCCAAGCAGTGGAAGGAGCAACGCACGGGACATGCCAATATACCTTCGATGCACCGTCATCTTCCCAATTCCACTGACCATCTGCCCACTGAATATGATTTGGACAAGGGCTAGTAAGTGAGTGGACGCAACGCAATGTCCTTTACAACGAATCGCTGTCAATCTTCACGGACGGGTCCAAACCCAAGGACGGAGTCGGTGCCGGAATTTTCTCGGAAGATCTGGACATACACCTCTCCTTTAACCTTCCAGACTACTGCAGCGTTTTTCAAGCCGAAATCACCACAGTTCGCAAGGCTGCTGACTGGCTGGCGGCTAGCACACTATCAACACCTGATATTGTTATTTACGTCGACAGTCAGGCAGCCATCAAATCCCTTGCATCCAGCACTACGAGATCTAAGGCAGTGGAAGACTGCCGCATATCTCTTAACGAGATAGCTGGTCAGTACAACCTCACCCTTTGCTGGGTACCAGGTCACTGTGACATACCGGGGAATTGTGCAGCCGACGAACTAACACGACAAGGCTCCTCTGGTACAGATAGCATAAGCATCACCGACATCGAAGCGCCAGCGTCTTATGTTAAGTACCTTATTCGAATTGACGCCGAGAAAGTAGCCAATCATCGATGGCAACATCTAGACCAATGTCATACCGCCAGACAGCTCTGGCCGATACTCAATAAATCCAGGTCCATCGGACGCTTGAAGCACAAGAGAGGAACCCTCTCAAAAATAACAAATGTCCTCACTGGACACTGCATCATAGGAAGACATGCCCAAAGACTAGGTATCCCTCATGATGACTTCTGCAGAAGCTGCAGAGATGAAGAGGAAGAAGAGACCATCAGTCATCTCCTGTGCGCCTGTCCTGCGCTCGCCAACATCAGGAAGGCCACTGTGGGTGAATACTTCTACAATGATCTTAATGATCTCGGCAACGCCTGCACGACTAAAATTCACGACTTCATTCAACGAAGCAAATGGTTCCAAGAGTAAGAGGGTGATCCACCCGCCTTACACATCGGCAGTACAATGGACCTACTTTCTGGTCTAAGTACATCCTCATCGAGGGCCGATCCTAACCTAACTTAACCCTAACCTAAGCCCACCCTGTATTTTCAAATAAAGCGGAAATTGAACGCATTAGTGCAACCCAAAGCCATTGTATATGAAGATATATGCTTGGTGAGGTGCAAGTGGACTGCGACCGACGGTAGACCTGGCGTGCTCGATTTATAGCACTTCTTCTAGTGTAGCTGCTTTCATGAACTGGAGTATCTAAAGTGGATCCAGCGAAGGTAGATCTGTCTCTGGTAGAGTATAGGCACCTAAGTGGTGTCTTCTTTTGTGGATTAGTGCTTTGCATTCTACAAGAAGCTGTGCTGCCTACAGAATCTGCAGTATCCATTTCCTTCAATTCCCAGTTTCCTAAGATGCTTCTTGAGTCTGCAGTGACCCTGTCAATATGCGAATGCAGTTCCTGCTTAATCTTAGATAGGTTCTGCTTCTTTTCTGGTTGTAATTTCCCAGAAGTTCTCCTCCCTGTCCCAATCGGAGGATATCATCCCACTATTTGACTCACTTGATCTCTTCATCTATCCTCAGTTCTTCTCGTATTTTGTGTGGTCCCAGCAATGGAGTATCTGAGCCGTTTCTTGCTGGTTCATCAGCTGCTTCATTTCCCTCTACTCCTACATGTCCTGGTACGTAGTAGAGAGTCACTTTATTAGTCTAGCCTAGCATATTGAACTTGGTGAGGCACTCCCGTACCAGCCTGGATCTGATCTCGTGTGAGTTCAGTACTTTGATTGCGGCATGGCTATCTCACAGTATTGCGATGTCCTGCTTGCAATATTTCCTGTCGAGGTTGAATTGGGCACCTCTTTGGGCCTCTGCTTGGAATATACTTAGGAAAAATCCCTGAGATTCAGATTATTTGGTCCTGTGCCCGTGTGGCTGTAGATATTTTCGGTCTATCCGTCCACCATTAAGTTGTACGTTGTTTGAATTGGTTCTCATTGAACTGACTGCTCCAGTTCCTTGTATTGATCAGCTTTGAGGCAAATTTTCTTTCAAAGCAATACTATATTTCTTGACCATATCGTCTCTGAGCAAGTCCAGAAGCGTTGTCGATTTGAATAGGGTTTCTCTCTCTTTGTTTGCGGTGTATTTTCCTTTCTCGGTGCCCTCTTTGATCTTTGTTAATATCGTCTGCTTTGCGATACTTTCTAGCACTACGTGTAGCAAAGGTCACCTCTAATGCTGCTGTCCGACAGATTCTCATGGCTCCTGTTATACAGATGTAGGCTAGTTTTTGCACTTTGCCTAAGGACGTCCTCGTCGTGCTTAGCCTTGTTCTGATGACGCATGCCACTGTACCATATGTGATGATGGTCCTGACTATTATCATGTACATCCATCTCAGTAAGGCTGCACCCCCACGCTTAACCTGAGATGTTCCTTCACACAATGAGTTCTTTAATTCCTTTAGTTGTCACAGCTTCTACATGTTCCTTCCAGAGGAGTTTGGTACCTAGTGTTATGCCTAGATATTTGACCTATTTCTGTGGGTCGACACTGATCCTTTATTTTGGGTAAATCTTTCTAAAAACCAATTTCATGTTCAAAACTTCTCTATGCAGCAGTAATCCCTTTTATACAACCCATTCCAAACTATCTCATAAAAACGATTCACTGTCATTCACTCTATTTCCATCAGCAAATGAACCAGCAACCGATTTTTGAATAAGAAAAACCACCCCAACGTCCTTGCATCTGCATCAAAAATATTAAATTCACCACCTGCTGCATTTTTTCTCCAACACTGTTGGACCTGATAAAGGCGAACAATAACAGTTCACTAAAAATACTAGATGGCTATTTTTACTTCCATCCTCACATTCCTGTCTTATTTTTATGCAAATGCATCCTTCCACCCGACCCATAACCAATCAACTATTCCCTTCTTAACCCAGAAAAGCAAAAGAATCTCCATCTCTGCGTCCATTACCGATATCAATTGCAATAAAAACACACAATGAAATAATAAACCCTCTCCCACGTGACGCCAAAAGGACCTGCTTAAGCTAAACTCCAACCCCTAACCACCAGTCAAACTGTTGCAAATTATCCTAAGGTGCATGCAAAGGAGCACACAAACACACACAGAGACTCTGAGTTCGACCAAAAACCCAAACACCAACGACGAGACGAAGAGTTCCTTAATGGTACATTCACTTAGATTACATGTATATCGCACCCAGGAGGAGGGAGGGCGAAACTCGTAGAAGGGTGCTCTCTCCTGGTAACTTTGGCGAATTATCGCAGCGATTTGCTGCGCTGGCTTTGGCTGAATGGCTTTGCTTGACTTTGCTTCTGTTGTTGTTGTTGGCGTTACTCTGTATGGAAGACGAAACTGCATAAACAAGCACTTTTCTTCGAATTTACCATGCACAAGTTCCTTCAAGGATATATGCTTGGATGGAAGATGTAAAAGTTTTTGTTTTCACTTTGCGTAAGTCAAGGATATATTCTTACACAGGATGCACAGCACATCCACATGCATCATGCACCTTGTGCATAGTAACTATGATTTATATTCTTCCGGGATGTGTTCACTCCTTAATATCCTCCCTCACACACACACACACACTGTTATAGAACAATCAAAATCCCCAACGCATTATCATTATTGGAGTCGAGAAAGTTTTCTGCTCTCACTCAATCCATTATCGATGCAAATTTTCCTTCCTTCTTGGACGCCATTCCTCTTCCGGATGTCCTTGCAAATAGAGCAAAAGAAAAAAGTATTTCCCGAAAATTAGTTTTTAATAAACTGCTGTCCGTAAACCATAAACCAAAAGAAGTAGATCCTTGAAGCATCTGCATATCATGTCCATATATCCTTATTTTTGTGTTATTCGTTTCTTGTTTTTCGTTTGAGGAAGTCAAATCACATCTGTTGTTTGCATGTAGGTCCTGCTTTGAAGGAGCTTAGGACAAGAGAAAGTTTTTTTTTTTTTTCTCTCTCTTTTCCTTCCTTAATGGTTGCGGAGTTTATTATTTGTAATCAAAGTTCGTTTTCCTTCCGCTGACGTTGGTCGGATAGTCAGTCGGTCGGGTGGTTGGTTGGCCTTTTTTTTTATTTTTGTCTTCAAGGATTCCACTGTGCGCGCATAAATTTGGTCCGATTTTAAAATTGACTCTGTTGCTTTGCAGAGAGGATCAGATGCGAAGAACAGGGCAGGCAAGTGGGGATCAGGACTAACGTTTATTTACGCAACATGCAAGCAAAATAAAAAGGAAGGTAAATGAGTTATTATGCTATAAACATTTTTATAGCGCCATAAAATCATAAACTCATAAAAATTGTACCGTTTCTCTTTGGGCGGCGGTGTAGGGGTAACATTTTTGATTTATGATTGAAAATGAGGCAGAAGTGCCTACCGGGGACTGCTGTGAGAAGAGCAACAAGCGAATGAGAGCTGCTGCTCTTATCTGACGGATGTAGGGTGGAGTAGGAGTATCGTATGCTTGCAGCAAGGACAGTGTTTAAGTGGGCGGAATCATGGAATCGATGGCAGTGACTAGGATTATGGGAGTATGGGTTCGAATATTTTGGTGCTAATAGAGCATGTCCTGAAATGCCATTCCAGGATAACAGATTTACAATTTGCACTCTCGAAGGGACATGACTGTTTTTTATGATAATTCAGTTCATGGGACAGATGAGCCGTTAAAGATTAGGTCAGGCAAACGAACTGCGCAGGATTTTTGTTTTGACAATGAGGGGATTCTGCTATCTAATACGCCGTAGGTTTCTGCGTTAAATAAGCAATAAACTAGAAGACTTGGAGCGTCATTGAAAAGTCATGTATCTCATGAATTTCGAACACTTTTTGAACTCAAAAAAGGATACTTTTAGCTTCTACTTTCCTCTCAATAACTGCAGTCAAATGCTGAAAGATTGAGGAAGGCTTAACGAACATAGGTGCATAATAGAAGGAAGTGCACATCATTCATCGATGTTGATTGTCGTTCAAGCAAAAAGATTGCAACTGACATGTGAGACCCCGTTCTGTGATTGGGAATAACATTTTTTTCTTCTGTGCCTGCTCAGCACTTTTCTTGACCAAGGTTTTGCGTATTCGTAAAGTACTGTCAGTTTGGCAATGCCTTACTTGTGTGCTACTACTTTGAATCAGTTTTCAGCCTTAGTTCATCTGCTACATTCCTTATCTGCAGTGGATGACTTAAAATGATCATTTTGACACTGAGCCTTTGGGGGCTTAAAAAACAAAGTCTTGTGCACGCCTTCGCCCATTCTTGCGAGAAAACTCGTTAAAAAAAGGAATAATAAAACCTCAGTCTTCGCGAGATTCCTCGTACGAGTAAATTCTAAGAAAAGGTTTTGTTTCTTGTTGCACCAATGGATCTGGTAATTTTCGAAAGATTTCGAAAGTAGCCCGGACTGGTAGCATGAACGATTCTCACCTGAATAATTGATAAGTATTCTTTCGCGGAACTGGTTGTCTTTTAGGCTCTGCTCCCCTCTATGCCATTTCCTATCCATAGACGCTCGTTCCTCCTGAGCTCGACCTAAATGCTGGTAACATATCCATTAACTTCGTGCCAGGTCTCTTATACAAACTCCTTGAGAAAGTGTAGAACGACTGCAATGAAGCTATCGGAATGGTTCAGGACTGGCTAGTACACATGGGCCTATAACTTGCACAGGAGAAGATAGAAATAGTGCTCATAAGCAGCAGGCGAGCCATGGTGACTATAAGAGTAACCGTGGGTGATCACGTGATAGTTTCCAAACCAGAGCTGAAGTACGTTGGCATTACTATAGATGGAAGGGCAACTCTTACATCTTCAATATGCAGCTGAGATGGCGGCAAAGGCTAACGGCTGCTCTGGCAAGGACTATGCCAAATATCGGTGGACTAAAGCACAAATGGAAACTGATCTTAGCAAGAGTTACGGCATTGACCAAAACTTCCGTATGAGCATCACTGATCGGGATGAATGGGATACTTACCCCCCCTGTCGATGGTAGTTCGGTTCACTTCTTTACAAATGGCTCTAAGACCGAGGGCGGGGTAGGTTGTGGTGTTTTCTCCGAAAAGCTCAATCTGAGCATCTCGTTCCGCCTTCCTGATCATTGTAGCGTTTCCCACGCGGAAATCATGGCGATTAAGGAAGCCCTGTCCTGGTTGAAGTGAAATGTACTATCTGTCAGGGATATTAGTATGACAGCCAAGCGGCAATCAAGTCCCTGGAATAATACTCCTTCACTTCAAAGACCGCCTTAAACTGTCGTTTATCTCTTATGGATATTACAGAGCAGTTCAACATTCACCTATGCTGGGTGCTGGGCCAAAGGGACATTCCAGGAAACTGCAGGGCGGATGAGCTCGCCAGACAGGGTTCTACTCTAAGCATTCTGTCTGACAGACAAGCCCTTGGTATGCCCATCGCTACATATAAGCATCTACTAAAGCTGAACGTTATTAGCATGACTAACCTTAGATGGGAAAACGGCTGAACGTGTCACATTTCGAGACAGATCTGGCCTAAGCTGGACCAAAAACGTAGTACCGAGCTGGTCAAGCTAAAGCGAACACAGATCAGCTGCTTTGTCAGTGTTCTCACTGGACACTGTCTTATAGGCCAACACGGCAAAAGACTTGGCCTCTTCTCCAACGACTTCTGCAGAAGCTGTGGGAACGAGGAGGAGGAGGAAACCATCCTTCACCTCCTACGCACTTGTTTAGCCCTGTTGCACAAATTCTGGCGTCCTTAGACGTCATGTGCATCAATTGCTTATCAAAAGCTCCGGTTGGTTTTTTGGATCCATGGTATCACAAAGGACCTTCACTGGTATAAGTGTGTCTCCATTCTCGTGTGGACAGCGAACCTAACTTTACCTAACCTACGGCATCGATAAATCTCGACGGCTCCCAAATATGGGCTTGTGCCATGAAGACGAAGTCTTACTGAAGAAAGACGGAGACAGCTTACAGAATGAACGCGTTGGGAGTATGTAGCGCCTTCCGAACAACCTCATACGACGCGGCATGTTTAGTGGCTGGCATGGTAGCAATAGACCTTCAACCTAAGGAAGCCCAACGAAAATACCATGCCAGCCGAAAGCAGCACCAATTGCAACTAGTTAAAATGTCACTGTGGCACCACCAAGGACAAGTTTGGATGAATGGCGGGAGAGATGGCATCACTCTGATAAAGGCAGGCGAACGCAGAGATTGATCCCCAATATAAACGCTTGGATCAGTAGGAAGCACGGGGAACTGGATTTTTACTTAACCCAGACGCAGCCTACCTCCACAGGTTTGCACTCGATGACAACCCCTATTGCCAAATGTGCTCGGAAGCAGTGGAGGATGCGGAACACATTAAGCTTCATTGTCTACGATACTATGAAGAACGACACCTGCTGGTGAACAAACTGGGTGAGGACCTAACCTCAGACAACATCACCAGGCAGATGATGAGCAGGGACGATGCCTGGGAAGGAGTTAGCGACACTGTGGCAACCATTATGAAGGAGTAGTGAAGATTGAAGCGACAATGAAATACAGCACAGGAGGCTACCAACACGGACGAGCGGAGTACCTAAGGCTGAAGTCTCCCCTCGCAATGGGGTGCTTGACGGCAATACCGCGACGACCAGGGGTAAAAGGGGAGGTGAGTCTAGTGGGTGGAAGTCCCACACTGTTTGGCCCTCCGACGCAGAAAAAAGAAAAAGGTCTCTTCTACTGCATCATGTCTCCAATAAGCTGTGTGAGCTCCGCAGAATTTGGATCTCTTCCTATAAAGAGTTCTCTTGTTCTGCTTCCTAGTTACGACAAGCTGTCGTACCGGAATCTGTGCTCGTACTTTCTGTGTGCTCCGTGACCAGTTAGGAACTGCGCGCGGAACCAAAGTTCCTTTTCACTCAAATTTCTATGTTGGGGATGAGTTTGTGTGACCACCCTCCTTTTGTATCGTCATCCCATTGCCATTTGAGGTCGTCTTTCCTTCTGTTTTAATAGCTCCTCATGCTGTCGATTATCGACTTTTCTGTTGTACACTCGGTTTATTTCGCTGACCAGGATATCGATGGTCACCATACCAGCTACGACAATGCCGCTCCCTCTGACAGTGTTCTATAAACGCGATTTGTCCGGAGAGCGGTGAGTTTGCAGACAGTTTATAGTTTCCGTCTTGATTCTATTGTTGCCATAGCATCAGCCACTACTGGGGATGCGTGTAGTGGTGCTGAGCTTAGTACTCTGGACGATAGGACTCTGCGAGTATATCTGGCTCCACCGGCATAAGGCGGTATAATTGTAGTATCGATACCATTTTTTTCCTATATACTCTAGGTGCCGCCTTAAAGGTCAGCCTACTGTCTGTCATCACCTTTAGGTAGTTGATTGCCTGTTTGGATTTGATCACTTGGTTTTCTACGAGCACGTTCATATTGCACTGCTTTGCGGCTGGTTATTAGAACTGCTTCCGTCTTCTGCTCCATTAAATTAAAGCCTGCTGTTCCCAACTAGGTTTTCATTTTTGAGATCGCTTCATCTGTTGCTGATTCTACCTCGTAGCGGTCACAACAGCGTTTTTCTCTGCGAAGCCTATGACTTTCGCTCCTGACTGGATTGGCAACCTGAGTGCATCGTAATAGAGATTGTTCCACAGAAGGGGACCTAGCACTGATCCTTGCGGTACGCCTGCCAACACATTATAGTGCTTATGTATTATTGTGTGCTCCTTTTTTTGGCTGCGAGTTTTGTTTTACTTACAAGGGTTGTCGTTGATATTCACTTTCTAACATCCTTATCAAGATTCTACTTATTTATTCCTTCTAGAAAAAAATAGGGTTTTGCTTGTTTTCTTTAGCTCTTCCTTGCCTTGTGCGGATTTTTGCCTCGTGAGAGAAATGGAGTGAGTTTTTTAACCTCTTTTTCAAGGAACGTAACTCAGGAGTTAAATCGTTTTGTTTCTCGCACTCAGAAGTTTCCTTTCACCAATTCAAATAAAAAACGGAAACTGGCATTGAGTTGGGGCGATTGTTTTAAGCTCTCCTAACTGCTGTTACAATAAAATATTTAGCTGCTCTTAATTCGTAGTTTCACAGCAATAGCATCTCAAATATAAGTACCCATCCCCTTAGATGTCCTTAACCACATACTTACTCTTGGTAGCTTCATTAATCCTTCAATGTGAGGCGCCTGCTGAATATTTATCCCCCAATTAGGACAGAATCTTTCAATATCCTTCGCAGTCGACAGTAACTGCCATGGCACATCTTTTAAATCCAAGCAATTTACGAACGGTCCCTAATGATCACATATTAACAAACCACTTTCAAATCGAATAACATGCAATATCCTTTCCGTTAATCCCGAAAACACACACACACATATGCACACGCACACGCTTTGTAATCAATGTTTAATCGACATCCATTTAACCAAAATAGACCTGCAAGCTATATAAGATTCTTTTGCTCCTTGTCAGCTCCCATCCAGCTGATTACTAATGCCTCTATTACAAACATCACATTTCGATCGAATTGATAGCCTTTTGCATCATTTACGTTAAATCGAATGATTTTCAGCCCCCAACCCTGTCCATGTCACGTTTGCCATCGCACAAGAAACCTGCTTACACATTCCACACTTTCGTCCTTTTCGCTTTCTCTCTGCGCCTTGGTCGTACTGCCAAATAGAAACGTCGCCTCATTGATTAATATAAATGCATGATGCTAAGGAGAAAGATAAGCAAAAAAAAAAAGAAAGCAGACTTTCCCGTCGGGTATAGATGTCCAAACGAAATGCTAAATGTCCTGCGAAACACCACCATCACCGAAAGCGTTCTGAAGAAAATCAAAAATTCACTCCAACACTCGAGGGGGGGAGTGTGTGTGGCGGGCGTGAGTGTCAGTGTCAGTATGAGGCGCGCAGTGATATCTATTTTGACATAAGACGGAAGGAAGGACACTTAAAAGAATTCTTGGCCATAGCCATCTATGAATCCTGTTAGCTACCATATCACATTAACATACGAGCCGTTGACTATTACCACCACCACGAAGGACCACCATTCTTCTTTTCGACCGTGTGCTGTGCCATCGCCCCCCTCGATGGGCTAGGTTACCCAGGGGCAATTTGTCCATAGATTTAATGGCTGGCACATCCTGTTTGGTGATTCCTCACACGTTCGGTTTTTTCTTTGCTTCTGCACATACACACGTGCAGCCACGCAACTATCTACTTCAAAGATATTTTTCCTACGTGCCTATTAGTGGCCTGGCACTATGGCCATCCTTTTAGACATTCAGATTCTATTCCATTCCTTGGACCACCCCTCATCCCCATCTCTGTTTCTAGTCTGCCACAGGATATAAATGTGTGTAAGGGATATGATAAAAGCGATTGCCACTATATCGATGGTAAGTGTGTGTGTGCGTTCATGTTTCGAATACACATTCAGTATTTTTATTTCTTTTTGCGCTGCTGTTTGCTTCGTCCTAGAAGGAGTGGAATAAATCCTGTGTACCAACCAGCAGCTTCGAATCGAAATTGCACAGGATGATCCTGATTCTAGGATTTTTATTTCTGATTTTCTTTATTTGTATGGCTGCACAAGGAAATCCATGCAATGTGTGTGCGAATCCACCTCAATCCAAGCCGGGATATAACATTCCAATCCATTTCAGTAAAGCCCCTCCAACCCAAAAACCGACCTCTATTGCCTGCCTGATCGTCGTCATAACCAAGGAGCAATGATTTTTCAAGGATTTCACTGTGCTCTGGTTGGGGTTTTCTGTTGCTTCCGGTTTTGAATGTAGTCTATTCCGGAGCAGATTCCGACTACACCAAACGTGATGAATTAGACTTAGGATGCACTTTCGGTGGTATTTTTGCTATCTTTTCAGGACGAAAAGGAGGACGAAGAAAAAATTCGTTTATAAATGAATATGTGTGGCAAGGATGTTGGGTGATATATGCTAGAAGAATTCGCAAAATAAAGTACAATTGGATTGTCCTTCGGTACCGAAAAATATTTTTGCATCGAATAATGTGGGTCGAGCGGAAATGCAACGGATGTTATCCTTAATATCCCAGAAAATGAGGTGCTTGGAATGTAATGAGATACCTTAAAGGATATAATGCTGCAGGTAGTAGTTGTATGATGGTCACCCATGAACATTGTGGGGATATTTTCTTGCACAGCAATTTGATTTTATGGCTGAGAGGTGTGTGGAGAAATTCACACAGGACACCAGTCACTTTATCGTGAAAATGGTGGTATTTTTTTCCAACAATAGAAAGGATATTTGAGGGGAGAAGGATATGTGGCCTTTATGGGGGTTTTATGGGGTTTTCGTTATGATGCCCTTGGGAGTCGATTGTGTAGTGTAAGAGCTATGAATAGATTGAAAAAGAAACTGTGCGTTTGGTGAAGACTGAGAGCGCCTTATGTCAAGACTGACGACGCCACCTGTATATTCTTAGAAGAACTTTGTTTGCATGGTGTAAATCTAAGCTTTAATGTGCTACTGGTACCCTGAAATACACTTTAAATACGCAATATCTCAGTTGTTTTTTAGGGGATGCGAAGATACTAAGTATATGATTGAACGATGCGACGTAAGTTAAAAAAGAGTGAGAAGAGATAGGAGTGGAGGCTATTATGGTTTGAGTCTAAGATGGTATCAATGTTTTAGTACAAACTTCATGGATTGTGTCTGAACTAAAAGAGAAGAATCGTCGCGACTGTCACTGTTTTACGTAGATTGACAATGAGGCTCCTTGTCACGCCGACTTCCAAGATTATTTATTAAGCTCTACGGTACAGCGATGTATGCATTCAATAAATTCAAGGTTCCGCTTGTTAGTTCTCAGAAGGAGGCTCACGTATTAAAGTGGGTTAACATTTCCTTCGAACTTTATCATTTTATCGTTCCTCATAGTACATCTGACACCTTAAAGCTCAATTAATTCTGCTTCTCTTCAAGTCCTTTACGATCCAACAATCTTCATCCAAAGAGTTCTTGAAACTTTCTATTATCCTTCAGATTTTAATGCTCTAACCACATCATTTGTCAGAGAAACACTCAAAAGACGATTTGAGTTCTTACATTAAAATTTACAGTAAATTTTGTTCTTAATCCTTTCTTGACCATCCCCCAGCGACACTCACTTGGATGTCCCTTTATGGTGAGAAAATTCAATTAAAACCAGAAATGTCTCACAATGTGCAACTAATGGAGCGCACTACAATCTTACAATCGGGCAATTTAGGACAATGGTCACCTAGTCTCCTTTTGACTTTATCTATGTTTTGCTTCTTGAATGTATCCTTTATATCTCTCTATCTCTGTCGGTGAACGAGAATATCCTTCGACTATTGTATTTCAGGCAATGTTACACATGCACAATGTGCAACGTTCATTGGAAAACTATTTCCATTGCTATTGCCCCCAAACCAGACAAGCAATAGGAATAGGTACCTAGTAGCAAGGATAATGGTGCATCATATTGTAGGTTTTTCGTTGATATCGCGTTGCTGTATATGTACCATTCAATGAAGAATATTATACGAAAGCTATTGAAAATCCAATAAGGACATTTCGTTCCTACAGTCAAACACCAGAACAACCAACCATCATCATCATCATCATCATCATCATCATCGTCATCATGGGTATGGCAAGAACATCATCATCTATCCAGGTGCATCGTTGCGGACTTGCGGAATCCTTTTGCAATGTGGCGAGGAGAGAAGTTTTCGTAACGCGCTCAAAGCAATTTGTGGTGCACATTGTGGATCCTTAACGGCTGCTTAACCTTTAATGATGCGAAAGGATATGAAAAAGGATTTTCTATTCTATTCCCCTTTCGTCCTTTTCCCCCGACTTTTTATTGCTTGTATGTCTTTGAATGGAAGAAATTCTGGCGGTTGAATAGGTTAGATAATTATTATTTGCGTAGCTGAAGGGCTTTGTATACTTTGCCTGTGTGCTATGTGAATGTTTGACCTGCATTTTTGGAACATCACACCCAGGGAACGGGATGGCCAAGTCAAAGAAAGGATTAGATGCCGAAGGGAAGATTACGATGCGGGTTTCGGTTTAATTCGATTTTTGTTCGATCGTTAAACCTTGAAGTGGAACCAAATGCTCGATCAATTGGAAGACGAAGACAAACGAATGAGCAGGATGTTTACGCAAGGGGATTAGGTGTGATCGGATTTGGAAGGTTGTTTCGGTGTAATCTGCTGCATGAAAGGTGAAAAATTGAATTTTCGTTTCTATCTCTGGAAGATTTTGGAAAAGTTAGTTTTAATAATTTTGACAACACAGTACGCCTTAAATTTTCTTTGTTCTCTTAGATACCTTAGGATGTAGTGGCTTATCTCTCTCCCTCTTGAAGCCATGCGGAGCTAGAAATAGTTGTCCTAAACGGTTGGTATAGCAAGGATCAGAGATAGTGTCAGGGCCAGAGAAAGGGAACTGGGATTCTCATGAATCTAAAAATTTGACATCGAAAGGCTTTTGGCACCTTGGATCCCTGAGTTTAGTCTTCGAACCCAGTTCTTAAGTTCTTAGGCTAGTTGGACTGGTTTTGATTCTGATCACTTACTCGTATCGAATGGGCGACTTTTGGTTTAGTTCGCACTTTCAAAAAATGATTGCCCATCCCTGGACGCCTGCCTGCAGTCTCAGTATTCAATTTGAAGATTTGGCACCAAAGTTCCGACTTCTGTGCAAATTTTGTTTGCTTCCAGCACAGGTTCTGACCTCGAATTTGAACCCAGAAAGATTAATGGTCGAATCTTCATAGATGTTTGGAGTCAATCCGCGTGGAGGAGAGCTCTATCCTTCTTAATGGCTATGAACTAGAATGTGGGCAACATGTGAAATGTCTGAACATCCTTTGAACCATTTTCGAAATAGAATTGAAAACTTCTTTGACTTTCACAAGAAGCGTAGACTCACTGAACATTGTTTGGTGCCCTGGGTCGAAGGGATTTCAGATATGTAGACCTCTAACTGGGCGAGAGCTACCTTGCCTACGTATCTATATGTTTAGTTCCTCGGTCAAAAGAAAAGAAAAGAAATTTATCTTATAAGTAGAATTGGAGGTGGCTCTGGTAGAAATTGGCTACAACAATACCTCTAGACGTCTGTAAGATACCGTGGTACTTTTTGAACATTTTTAGTAGCCACCGAGTTCTTGTCAAACCCGCTAATACTATGTAGAGATTGACCGGAGCGTTGGTGACCATTCGCTCTATATGTCTTAACCAAATTAAATCTCCAAATTCCAGTTTGTTAGCCCAAAAAACAGTAATTTGCAAGAGTTATCCTTCGCTCGATTTCTGCGTTGATATCATACATACATACATACATACATTTTCAATGGCCCGCTAATCCTTCATAGGAGTCGCGGGGGTAGGATGCTCAGGTGGACTCTCCATCCTTCTCGATCCTCCGCCGAATGCCTAGATGGCTCCAGGAGAGATGCCGGACTTGGTCCAACCATCTATTTCTAGGCATTCCGCGGGGACGCCTACCTGATGCCACGGCCACCATGGCGCGACTTGGAAGCCGGTCTGGGGGCATACGCACTACGTGGCCAAACCATCGAAGCATAGATCGTTCCGTTCGGAGAAGTAGCTGCTCAACATTGAGCGCCTTGCGTACTCTGCTGTTGCGCACTCGATCCCTACGAGTTATTCCAGCAACACCGCGAAGGAACCTCATTTCGGCAGCTTGTATCCGCGATCTTATTCTTTCGGTCACTAGCCAAATTTCATGACCATAGGTGAGAGTTGGAACATACACCGAGTTAAAAATCGATAGCTTAGATGGAACACTAAGTTCAGCCTTCCTTACAACAGATTGGCCAAGCTCTCTCAAAATTGATCCAGCCTGATCAATTCTACAGGATAACTCTGCATTGCTCTTCCCATCACTCGTGAATAGGACCCCGAGGTACTTAAACTTATCCACCTACTTCAGTGGAACTCCACTAACATGCAGAGTGCACTGAATGGGTTTTTTGGAAACGACCATTACTTCTGACTTGTTCACGTCGATTTTCATTCCAGCATCATCACAAGCGGCTACAAACCTTTCGAGTGTGCGCTGAAGTTCGGTTTGGGAGGACCCAAGGATGACCAAATCATCCGCAAAGAGCAGATGACTAATCCTTAGGTCTCCCACTTCGAAACATTCCCTGCCACGGCTGCGCTGCAACATCCAATCCATACATACAATGAGGAGAGGTGACAAAACACACCCCTGACGGAGTCCAACGCCCACAGTGAAGGTATTGATTTAACACCGTTTATCCGAACACAGCTTCTACAGTTTGTATATAAAGACTGAATCGTCCGTAACAGGGAACCATCAATCCCATACTCCTGCAGAACACTCCAGAGTTTGCCTCGAGGAACCCTATCATATGCTTTTTCCAAATCCACAAAACAAGTGTAGACAGGTTTAGCATACTACCAGGCCTTCTCAAGAACCATTCTGAGAGTGAATAACTGGTCCGTTGTGCTTCTACGGGGACGAAAACCACACTGCTCATCCCCCAGACTGTCCTCAACCACAGCTCTGGAACGCGTTTCTAGCTCCTTAGCGAAGTTTTTTCCAGGGAGACTTAAAAGAGATATACCCCTATAGTTGGCGCAATCTCTTTTGTCCCCTTTTTTAAAAAGAGGAACTATCACCCCCATTTGCCAATCACCAGGTGTTTCACCGCATTCCTAGGCTACTTTAATGACACGCGAGAGCCATTGCACTCCCTCTTTACCTAAAGCCTTGAGCATTTCTGGCTGAATTTCATCCACACCAGCAGATTTGCCAACCTTTAGCGCTTTGATCGCCAAAGTTACTTCCTCTACCGTAGGACTACTTTCCGCCGAACTCTCGACAATAGGTCTGTCCTCTTCGACGCCCTGTTTGGGATTGAGCAATTCTGAAAAGTGCTCGCTCCATCTACGAAGGATGTCCTTCTCATTGGAAAGAAGTGTACCGTCTTTGGATTTGACTCCTTCAACGATATTCAACTTTTTTCCTCTGAGTCGGCGGACGGTCTGCCAGAACATCTTATTTGCAGATCTGTGGTCACGTTCCAATTTTTCGTCAAACTCCTTCCAAGACTGCTCTTTCGCTGTTTTCACAGCTAACTTGCAGGTTCTTCGCGCCTCAGTGTACCGATTTCGAGAATCGGAGTTTCCCAAGTGAATCCACACCTTAAAGGCTCTCTTCTTCTCTCTGATGGCTTCTTGAACTCCGGGCGTTTTAAACCAAGCAGTTTTCTCACCACCAGCCGCCACACCAAGCCGCTTCACTCCATAAAAATCTCCCGCAGAGGCAATAACTGCTATTGAAAACAGTTGCCATTCTTCCTCTACATTTGATGGAACAGTTGAAATTCGTTCGAGCCTTTCAGATATCTCCCGTATCTTATAGTCCTGTAACCTCTCCCATCGTATGCGTGTAACCATCCTTGGTTTACGCTTTGGTAGGGGAGGCACTCTCTCGCTAAGATGCAATTTGCACAGCACTAAGTGATGATCAGTTGACAGTTCGGCCCCTCTCAATACGCGAACATCACAAACCATTCTCTTCAGACACGATGGTACCACAAAGAAATCGATCAGCGACTTCTGCTGTAGACTCTGACGGTAACATGTGTATTTGTGAATGTCTTGTGTGGAAAGATAGTGTTCATGATGGATAAGCCATTTTCACAACAAAAATCCAACAGCTTCTCTCCGTTCGCCTTTTGATCCGGATCACCGTTCCTCCCAATCACACTCCCCCATGTCATAGCATCTACGTTGATATCATTGTCAGAGTTAATAGCAGATCTAATGTAGACAAAGCTGCTTTCTATCTCGAAGTTGTAGCTGCCCACTGTGACGTTCTGTCCAATTTGCCGGTGTTCACTGTCTCTTCTTGATAACGGCACGATGACTTGGTTATGATCTAGTTTATCGATAAACCCCCATTTGGCAGCTTCTGCTTCAATGATTCTAAACGCACCGCTGACAGCGCACTGAGTTCTTCCATTTATGTCAATATCGTCGGCGTATGCAAGGAGTTGTACGGACTTTTGATAGAGTCTGCCTCTAATGTTGGCTTGCGAGTTCCGCAGGTTCCGCTCAAGTATAATATCAAGTCACACCACAGCGCGTCACCTTGTCATAAACCTTTTTTTATCAATATTATATTATCAATAGTATCGGTGACGTCATTACCGACCTTAATGTAGCAACGAACGCTCTCGATCGTCATTCTGCACAGACGGGAAAATTTAGCGGGGATGTCGAAACTAGACATGGCTCCATATAGGTCTTCCCTATAGATGCTGTCATAGGCGGCCTTGATGAGTATCGATTTGGACTTCTTGGGTTTTCTCCAGGATCTACCGAGTTGTGAAGGTTTGATCGATGATTGACTTTCCTGGCCTGAAACTGCACTGGTAGGGGCCAAGCAGGATGTTGATGAGAGGTTTCATGCGTTCACACAATATCATTATCATTCATTTTGGATGTTGCCATCCTCACATTGCTTTGATCGGGTGGACGGAAATTTTAACTTTCATCGTCCATGTTGAATGGTTCATTCTGCCTGACAGCGGGATGTTGGTCTTCGTCGCTGTTATACAGTCTGCAGAAGTACCTAGTTTTGAGCTGTCAAATGGTAGTATGTGCGATTATATGAAAACACAAGCGTTTCCGCTTATCTGAGGCCTACCAACTCCAACTCTCAACCTCCACGCGGTGACAGCTGGGTGCCAACCCCATTTGGAAGATTTTTGGCGGCAGCAGATGCGAGAGGGGGCAAGAGTGCTTTCTCACTAGAGCACTTCTTCTTGATCCAGGTGGCAGCGGATTATTCTCAGCACCGAATATGATTCCACCACAAGGTTTCCTTTCTCATCTCTTCAGGTTTCTGTACTGGTTTTTGCTCTTTTGACATGGTCACTCCACCTTTTGGCAAAACTTCCGTAGATTATTCTTGGAGTACAAGCTCTCACTATCCTTGATTGTGCGATTCTTGTGCTCCTTCTTCTTCTTTTGGAGAAGCCGACGGTCTTCCTGTTTCTTTTGTTCGTAGAACTCACGAGCAGCTCTCGTTTTCCTAGAATTTGGACTGGGGCTAGGAGATTGGGATTATTATTCCTTCATAATACTGCTAACTATATATTCCTTTAAATTAATACTCCTTCCTAGGTCCTTCGGCCAATTTTCCCACGAAAATTTGCGCTTACGACTCTACTGTAAAGCGACACATGTACCCACTTTACGACGAATTTTGTTATTTTTAAAGCATCTAATGCTCCATCTATTGTTCAGTTACCAAGTCTAGCGTTAATTGAAATATTTAGTGAAACGTATAAAAGGCAAGTTCTCACCATGACAGAACTATTCAAAAATCCCCAAGAGGCATCATCAATCCCCATTCACACAAAGAAAGCTTTGAGAAAGTCAGCAGCTCAATTTTTTTTGTACCTGCTTTCTCGACTATAAAACTCCAGGCAAACTATACAAGCAAACCGAAATTACAGTTTAATTTTGAAATAACACAAGGAGAACACTTAAAACCACATCACGCCCCAGACAGATTCATTAAATTAAAGTTTACGATGCTATCCCTGCCGTTTAAGCGTCAAAATTAAATTTTAACACTCAATTCAGGCGATCAAAATGCTTTGCGAACACGCCCCCAAATCTCCACTTTGGGACCACATAAAACCCGCGAAATTAAACTGATTCCCCAGCTCCCGCATCGCATCTGCAGATCCGCCACTTTCACAAAATGTGCATTAATCTGAAATTAACTGCCATTGTCATAAAGAAGTCCAAAAGGATTCCCCCCCACACTTTGGCATTCATAATGCAGCATGGAGTTGATTAACTTTTGCTAAACTCTAAATATTTCACAGCATACTCTTCTCATGCATGCAACAGCAGCAGCAGCAGTTCACATACGATTAAGGACTTCTTGGCTAATGGAAGAAACTTGTTCCTGCATTGTGTCCTTTTGAATTACTCACATGATGCATGAATCAGCGAGCGCATGCAAGAGCACTGTTTTGTAAAAATCAGGCCAATAGCTTCCAGAAAGGGTTGGCCATTTGCAGTTAATTGCCTTCAGGTGAATTAGTAATACGATTTAATGGATCTCGTAATTAAAGCTCAAGTTACTTGGCATTCTCTGGCATAGGAAATCCGTGATTTTTTATGGGAATTTTCTACTTATCCTTAAATCCGCGTTGGAATCTTGTTTATGCTGTTAAATGATTCATAACTGCTGAACAGGAAGCAAAACACTATGAACTTTATATTTATGAGGTCCTCCTCCTCGCAACAATGGTTGGGAATTACTTTCGCGTTGTCCTTGATTCGTGCTGGTCCACCACCAGCATCTTTCTTGTCCTTGATATGAACAAAACAAAAAAAAAAAGCAAACGCCAATTTAATTAGTATTTATGATTGGGACACAAGATGTCCTTGGAGATAGAGTTTTAGCGAAAATAATTTAATTTACAATAATGCCGCACACGTGCCTGTGTTTGTGCTTATTTAAGACAATCCCCTTAGGAAGGATGCTCTTTGAGAAATATCCTTTAACACAAAGCTATCGCGTGACGTTCGTCCCCTCCGCTGTGTTTGGAAAACAATCTCTGAAGTCACAATCGGATTTGTTTTGCTGTTTTCCATTTCAAAAATGGACGAAACGACATATCCTTCGTATTACAAGGAGAATGAACTTACTGATTGGAGGTGGAGGAGGTAAGGAAACAATTAATTAAGTTGAATGTAGAAAATCAGTGTGCGTGTTGGTAGTCAGTTAAGTCGAAAATTGTTTGACTTTTTGGTGTTTGTGTAAGGATACTGACAACGCCTTGAATGGATACATATTTAAGGTAAGGATTGCATATTTCTCATGACTGCAGAGGGGATTTGGTTTGTCTAGACGATTGTCCTTTCTCTTGATGTGGTATTTCCCCTAATGTTGGTATTTTTGATATCTCAAAGACAAACCCTTTATCCTTCAAATGAAAGGAATTTTTTATTACTGCCCTACTCGAGGAGAAATATTAAGTCGACGAATGTCAGCTATTGAAGGGTAAAGGCTAATAAAGTGAATAGCTTGCGTGGGTTGATGTGTTCACATAGCTGGAGAGAGATGGCAGTTTTATTTTTGGATGGATGACTGTACATAGGCAATCATAAAATATCTTCTAGGACTGTCAAGGCTAATAAAAAAAGAATTCAAAGAAGGTTGTAGGTAGATTGAGGTAATTAAGTTCTGGTCTCAAATCATTTTGTTTTTCCGAAAATGTTGCCCATCCAGCCTCCCGCAGAGAGATGGCCACTTTTGCAAGCTTCTTGGGCCCACTACAGTTTTCACCCCAAAGTCTACTTATAGGGCCGGCAACCAAAGATTTCTCTCACTAAATATTTCCATCTTCCTTACCTCACTCGCCTGAAGAATTTCCTCTATGTACTAGGCAAGCAGTCATGAAGTTATTTCATTTAGAAAGCAGACCTCCGATAATTTATCAGTAATTGCCTTTGCCTGCTTAAAGGATTCACATTGACAGATGTCTATGACCTGGCCTCTGAAAAATTTGATAGAAACCGAACGCGAAAATTAAAGCGAATTTTCCCCGATTAGTTCGGACACCACCCATGGAGTAAGTATGCACTGCCATCTAACATTACCTGATTTTCAAACCGATTAACCAAAAATGTATCGCTTCCTAATTTTTCTCGTCATTCCCAATTTACTGTTTACAGTTGAATTAAGGGCGCTAAACTCTTAGACATATGTACTTACTTACTTAAATCCGTTCACCCCTCTAAAGGTGATGGGCTGCGCGCCATCTTGTTCGGAGTACTGCCACGCATTTGAGCTGCCTTAAGCTCAAGCTCCTCAAGATGATTCTTTGACATTTATTTACGAATGTCTGCAGCTTACATATGTAAGTGGAATCCAGGGCTATTGTTTTGGCTGTGATCTTACCTGGTTTCCCTCAGCTTCTAGATTTCAGCGTAGTAGATGTGTTTAAGGTAAAATGTCCTAGCCCAACGAATTCCATGGTTACTTTCTAACAATGCACGGAGTACATCACTGACGACTTTTTTTTTTTTTGCCTAGGGGTAGTGGAAAAACGCTAATGCGCATGAGAGGTAGTCCTGTTCTGTTTTAAGTAGTGTCAGACTTCTACTCACTGAAAAACTACCTTTAACCCCTTTCAACCTGACACCATCCACTCCGGAACAGCTTTAGCATTACTTCAGAGTGGTGTTGTTTTCTTTCCCCTCTGGGCACCGGCTTTTTCACATTTTTCTCCTTGTGCGAATTTATAATATCTTGCCGGTAAGGCTTTCATCAATTTGGTAAACTTACTGAGGATATATTTACTTCCTCCTCTGTCTTTTTCGATCTGAGTACCGTCTCAATGAATAAAGATATTTTATTCCACGTGTCGATACTCGAGGCCATATGGTTTATGGTATTTTCTGAAGGAAAGTTGCCTATCTCTGACTCTAGACCATTTCTTTATGTTGCCCATCTGTTACAGATAAAAAACGTGTGATACGCATCGTCTTCCAGAGAGTCTTCACATTGGGAGGCTGCGCTCCCTACTTTTCTCATCTTGTGCAGGTACCGGTTGAAGTAACCATTTTCGGTAAGGAATTGGGTGATATAATAATTCACTTCACCGTGCTCCCGCTCCGTCCATGTAGCAACGTCTCTGATCAACCGGTAGGTCCACCTTCCCCTCGTTTCGGCGTTCCATCTGTTTTGCCACTTCTACTTCAAGAGTTGCTTCGCTTCTGTAGCTGCTGTTGCCGCGCCTACTTCCGCTTTCTTGTACTGGACGTACTTCCTTGCTGCTGCTACGAGATCAATGGGCGCCACTCCTGCGACTACTAGGGCTGCTGACTCCGACACTGTTCGGTATGAACTCGTTATCCGAAGGGCTCCTATACATTGCACCGCGGCCACTTTCTTCCTGTACATCTTCTTTTTAAGCGCGTCAGCCCAGTTCTCGGAGCCATTAAAGAGTATTGAGTGCGTGACCGACATCAGGAGTCTTCTTTTACTTGCCGTGGGACCTCCTATGTTCGCCACCAGTCTGCTCAGCAACAGGCATGTTTTCGTGGCTCTTTCGGATGCGGACTTAATTTGTTCCCAGAACGTGAGCTTCGTATCTATCCTAACTCCTAAGTATTTTATTGCTTCCTAAGTGCATGTGACTTCCGGACCCAGCTGGAACTTGATTATTGTGGGTATCCGCTTGCTCGTCAGCAGCACTATCTCGGTTTTCTTCACTGCTAAGCTTAGGCCGTGGTCCTCCATCTATGTGTGCATCCGTCTCATGACTTGATTTAGTCTTCTCTTAGTGTTTTCGATGAACCGTGCGGTGATCACTTCAGCGATGTCGTCTTCATAGCCGACCAGAAAAGTGTTTTCGGGCATCTCCATGCGAAGAATTCCATCGTAGGAGATGTTCCATTAATCCAGACCCAGAATTGAGCCCTGCGCTGCTCCGGCCGATATTTCTTTCCTGTGAGGTCCTTCTGTGGTGTCATAAATTAGGTCTCTGTCGCTAAGGTAGTCCCTTATCACCCGTCAAAGATACTATGGTAGCCGGTAGTTTATTTCCAGGGCGTTCAGCATGTCGCACCATCTGGCCGAGTTGAAGGCATTTCTTACGTCGAGAGTTGCCAATACAACAACCTTCCTCGAGTAGTGGCTGGACTGGTGGGTTACTTGGGCAGCCCTAACCACCTCTTCCACAGCACCTACGAGTATTGTAGATGATCTCGTCGTCACTGACGATTACCAAGAACAACAGCAGTGACAGTATGCATCCCTGACGTACTTCACTTTGGACTTCAAAGTCCTCCGACATCTTACCATCGTATAAGATGTGACACTTACTACGCTCGTATGTAGCCTTGATATAAGCCATGAGTATTTCTGGGATGCATCCCCTGAATAGCATTGAAGCTGTCAAAAGCCTTCTCGAAATCATTAAACAGAAGGTGTGGCAGAGAGATATACTCGACGCATTGCTCTATGATGACCCGTAAGATGTTTGTGTGGTCAATGCAGTAGAATCCATCGCCAAATCCTGCCTGCCCGACGTCGAGAGTTGAATCTAAATGCTCCTTAGGTTAGGTTAAGTTAAATGGGTAACGAATGAGTGCAATCTGCACTCAGATCTCAAACGGTTCCATTGTGCTCCACTGGCGTGGAGTTTCCTGGCTGAAGAAATGAAAAGAGAGGCCGGTAATGATACCTATGAGTTTTGAGTTTTCATTTTGTCATGTTTTGTCCAGATGCTTCTGGAGACACGGCATGACGGGAGCGGTCTTGGTCTTTCTTCTGCTTGTCGTTTGAAGTTAAGTGCTATGTTTGATTTAACAGGCTTTAGTGGAGGGAGGACTGACCTTTGGACCATTGACCGCTCTTGTTCTGATCCCTTTCTTGCCAGTTCATCTGCCATCTCGATCCCTGGAGTACCTTTGTGTCCTGGGACCCACCAGAGTGTTATATGGTGGCTCTGGATAAGCATGTTAAGCTCCTCGCGGCAACGTTTGATTAGCTTTGATTTTATAACCGCGGATGTGATGGTCTTTATATCAGCTTGACTATCTATGTAGGTAAATATCAATCGCTTTCTTAGTTAAGAAGTTCTTCTGCTATCGCTAGGACTTCTGCCTGGATCACACTGTCGTGGTTCGGAAGCGTTGGTGATATTGCAATATCAGGTTCCGCTGAGTAGATACCCGAACCCACTCCTTCGTTTGTTTTGGACCTGCCAGTGAAGACTGAAATACTATGCGAGCTAATGCTCCCACCATCTTCCCAGTGTTTCCTTGATGGTATGGCCGTTTTGTCGTTTAGACTGAAGTCGGGGGATGGCGAAAGGTACTCTGTCATGGCATCTAGGTGAGCCCATCTTGAGATGCTACGGTGACCCGTATGGCCCCTTCTTCGTAGGTTGGATTCTTTTAGGAGCAGGGCAATCATTTCTTAACAAATAAGTCTAGCGGAATCAGTGCGAGAATTGTTTCAAGTGCTGCGGTCGGGGTGGTTCTAATGGCGCCAGTGGTTGCAATGCAGGCAAGTCTCTGGATTTTAGTCAACTCTTTGAGATGTGTATTTTTCTCTGCTATTGGCCACCAGACAATGCACCCACATTTTTTTTTTTTTATAATTTGCGCGCACTCAATGGGCTATGGATACACAGTGCGGACGTTGGAAAGTGTAAATCGAGAGAGAGGAAGATTTGGTGTAGTGGCTTGTAGCTCAGTTTTTTATGCTTCAGAGAAACTCCTGGGGTGGCGTTCAGATAAATGGCGATATTTTTTGTTATTTTTTTTGTCTTTGCTTCTGATTCATAGTATTTTTTCCCGATAACCGATGTCATAGGCAAATCATCATCAACAGAGCGGACAATTTTTCCAGCCACATTACCAAGCTACTGCCCTCGCAGTAGTGTTCACACGACCTTTCGCAATTGATCGGACTGACTTTATATATTTCATGAAAATTAGATAAATGCTTACTGACATCAGGGTTTGAACCATGAACCATTAGCAAGAATGGGTCTGACTACGGCTGTGTACATCCAGTGGATGATGGCAGGTTTGGATCAACATTTTTTACCAAAAATTCTGCTGCAAGCATAGAACGCAATGTACACCCCTTAATACTTTCTAATATGATTCTAGCTATAAACTAGCGCAATGTACACTCCTTAATCCTTTCTAATATGATTCTAGCTATAAACTTGGCCACGGCCTAAAGAACGCATATACCTCTCCAAGTATATTTATATACGACACTCCATCAGATTTCCCTTTGGATTCCTGAGGAAATTGCGGTGTAGCAGTTTCGCCGATGTATTGGACGCTGCTTGACATAGCTCGGCAGGGATGCCATAAATACCTACCGCTTTGTTTTCTTAAGGGACTTGGCAGCTGTTGTTGTTTCAATTTTATTTGGAGGTCCGGTGCGAATTCGGGAATTTGTTGCTTCGGAAGACTCATTAGAGTTCGAGGCCATATCACCATCGCCTGAGTTGTTTGTGTAGTAGTCGAAGTGTCCCTCCACCTAGTGAGCTAGCCCTCCTCCGAATTCAGGAGGTTACCATCTGAAGTCTTCACTGAATGCTGTTTGGAGTTCCGATCACCAATGAGCTCCTTGATATGGACAGTCCTACTGTCACTGCTTGTTACTTCTTCAGCCCTTGAGGCAAGTGAATCATATACCCACGTTTGTCACGTCTCACACTTCGCTGCACATCCTTCTTTTTCAAGCGATATTGGCCTTCTAGCTCGGTTCTCTCTGCTGTCAAGGACGCTGCAGTCCGAGCCTTGATTACTGTACGCTCATCTATCCGTCTCCAGATATCTGCCGATAACCTTGTGCGGTAACTTTTCTACCTTTTACCGACGTAGGTGTTTGCCCCAGTTGCGCTCTTCTCCATTCCTGCTTCTAGGGCAACATGGTTCCTGAATTATGGCCTATCTGAATATATGAACTGTCAATCAGATTGCCTTCGCCATTCTTACAAGTAGATTAATAATTTAATCAAAATTTTCTAATTGCAGATGTCCTTTCAGTAGCATTTCCCGCAATCCTTTGGTAACCCAGTGAACTCATTTGGATGAATGAAGCAATCCAACATGCTTCATAGAACCCCTCTACTGCATCCTATTCAAAGGTCAAAGATTGAATTTACCTGATTGCATTCGTAATAAAAGCGGCGCACCTGCTCTCTGCTTTCACGTAAGGATTTCCCTCTTCCGCTCAATGGAATTCAATCAATTAGTTTTGAAAATATGAAATTGAAAGGATTTCTCTTTTCACAATTCTACTAGTTTTCCAATCGAATTCAGTTCAAGGATAACAAATCGAATTTGATTCATCAAGATAGTGTATATCCTTTCAGGACTATAATTAAAACTTGTTCATCGCAGCCAGTGGCCGCCGCCAATTACTGGATTCGTCTGGTTAGGTCGTCCTTCATTGCCTGTCTTCATTCAGTTTGTCCTCCATTCCCAAGAGACACTGGCGCTGTGGTTATGAAAGGATAATAGAGTTCAGCTGACATTCTGTCTATCTACATACCCATCTATCTGTCTGTCTAACTGCATGTTAGCAAGGAGTTGACAGGAGTTAGATTGGTATTGTTGAGGCGATGATGTAATACAAACCAGTTTAGTGGGTTTTTTTTCTCCGATTTTGTCTTTCATCAATTCAACGGAACTTTTATCCCTTTTTCTATTTTGGGTGGCGATTTTTACTTTTTTTTTTAAATTGCGCCTATCATAGGGTGTGTAGTGAGGCATAGACAAAGGGTGACGACTTTCATTTGATTGGCAATCTAGGAGGGAAATTTTTTTTTTCCTGCAAGTTCCATTGGAAAATAATGGTGGAATTGAACCGGTGAATGTGTGCAGAGTGCAGAAAGCTTTCTATGCGTTCTAGTTTTTTTTTTTTTTTTTTCTCTTTTGTGTTTAGATAGTGGACAATGACAGGATAATAAAGCGGAAGAGCTGGCGAGTCCTTGCTTTTTTTGTGTGTTCGGTTCGATGGAGTGTATGGAGTGTGCATATTGGATAGTCGAAGACAAAGGAGGCTTTTGTTTGAGAAGTCGATGATCGAAATCGCATTGGATGAATACAATGTGGACACAGTGGGGGTGCAATTGAGTGGGTAAACGAATGGCTGGATATGATGGAGCGATGAAGGAGAGAAGCACTGCAGGAAGTTGTGTAGAATAGGAATTTCGTTTTGAACTTTCGAAGTTTAGAATGAAAATTTCATGAAAACAGTGAAATCGAATCACAATTTAGTTGTGAACCAAGCCAGGCAGTTCTAGATCAGCCCCTAAATGTTCTATTCCTCAAAAATTTAGTTTGAAATCAATTCGAGTTACAATTGACTTTTGGTTACTTTTGTGCTGAATTACCTTTGGATTTCCATGTAAAAATGACCTACGCTCTCCGCATCCTGTGACCTTCCAATGCACTTGATTTCCTCAAACAGACATGTTCTCCTCTTCAGCATCAATATTTTGATAGAAAATAGATTCTTCTCTTCAGAACTCCTTTCATTTCATCCCTTCGTGAGAATCCCAGCAAAAATCTCCAATTCATTCTTCAGCTATTACCATCCCACGTGCAAATTAAATAAACAATATCTTCTTCCCACATTCTACCTACCTACCTTGTCATTCCCTGGAATCTTTCAACTTCCTTCCGAGCCTCATTAAAGCCAACGCACCATCATCAAACATCAAACATCCAAATCATTCTTCAATTTCGCTAGTTATCACCACGTCAACCAAGAAACAGAAGCAGAGCACACACAGACACTGGAAAACATCGGCAAAACATTCCGCATCATCGCCACGCCTACCTCAACCCAAACTTTGAAAATCTATCATGAGACCCAGTCTTCCAGTTTTCAAACGAGACCCATTAATCAATCGTCCATCTCATTTAAAATGGGAACATCAATAGCAGTTGCTCTCATTATCTCCACCACCGTTGCGTTCCCTTCCTCCACACAGAAAAGACTATGTGTCCTTGGCGCCGCTCATGACGATGTCGATGATGATTTCCATTTCACGCCCAGCTAATTTCTACTACAACGCGTCGAAACAAAAAACAAAAAAAAAAAAATACAAGCCACCACTCAAAGTATCGACATAAAAAAAAAACAAAAGGACGATGTCCCACGAAGGTGCCGCGCACACAAACGACGAGAAAAAGAAAATTTAATATCAAAAGCTGTCAATCATCATCGAAAACCAATCATTAGACGGTGTAGACAGACGAACCGCGCTCAGTTCTCACTACCATGGCATCCACACAGCATAACCAGAACGGCACAGGACGAGCCGAAATTACATCGAACAGGAGCAGCAGCAACAGAGTACCCAACCAACGAACAGCAGCAACAGAAGGCAAAAGGAGCCGCTAAACAGGGGAAAAAAACTGCGACCAAAACAACCCACAGTTTTCTAATTTACTTGCGCGTCAAATGTTACGCGGTCTGTGTGCTGGATGTCCTGTGATGTGCTCTGCTGCTGATGATGATGACGGTAGAGATGGCCAACGACGACGTCGACAGCGTTTGGTTAGTGGTGTCAGCTGTTCAGTGCTAACCTAATTGGGATTTCATGGAATCGAGAGCAGGGATATTGGAAAACATGTTGACCTCACGGATCAATTAGTTTTGAAATTTGTTCGAAGTTTCACTGCGAGATGGTGACGCGTAAAGCGATTGCGGATTCGATGGCAGAAAGAAGGTTTGTGTGAAATATTTTTGCTGTACCACATGGTTGCAAGCGAAGCACCGGATTTTTCTGGAGATAACTGGATCGCAAATGTAGTTAAGTGCATTTTGGCGAAAAGGATTGGTGGTGCATCGTTGCTTGACAAGGAACTGCAGGAATCATATAGCCAAATGCAGCTTGTTCTTCAGCAAAGCACTCTACCGTTGCTGATCTTGCACAACAATTCCCAACAGTCCTCTTGAACTAATAACTCCATTTCACTAAGGTCCCTCAGGATTCCCTGCTGAGGCCACTATTCTTCACATTGAACAACTTTATTCTTAAAAATCATACAGAATTCTTATAACTTCGAATTTTATTATTCATCCTAAATGCAGGTGGTCCTGTCCTGGCGTTCAATTTGTCACATTTTTATGGAACAGCACTCACAGGATACTCACACATTTAATGGTCAAAATAAATTTGTCACTCATCCTGACACATTGCATGAATGATAACCACTGTCCAATGGCACCCGGAAGGAATAATAAAACAATTCCATTGCAATTCACCATTGAATACACATATCCTGCAACAAGGATGCCATCATCATGGTGGTCACCCTTGTCAGTAATAGACGAAGTAGCACCTTGGTGGCATATGAAATCACTTTTCTCCAAGGGTGACTACATCAATCAGGATATTCTCCTCAAAAAAAAAAAAAACCAAAAACACAAATCAAATATTTACCTTTAACCAAAGAAAGGATATTAAAAGGAAGAGAATCAAAAATATACGAAAAAAAAAATTGGAAAAGGAAAAGTAACGAAAGTGGAATCTCAAAGGATATAAGGATTTCAATTTCATTTCTTCGCTTTTGGGATACTGCAAGAGACAACAAGCAAGCAGAAGCTAAGTTGAATAACAAAGAAAGAAAGTAGCACCCAGCAAAAGGACATTCGTAAGTTGAAAATTGAAATTGGCCAAAGCAAAAAAAAAAAAAATGGAGACAATCTCCTAAAGGACTGCACAACACACAGGACACACAGGAATCAAAGGCGAAGAAGAAGAATTATTTAAAACGGAAATACCCGCAACTACTTGGCCTGAATCTAATTCGGAAGTAATTGAAAAATGTATTCCTTGTGGACATTCCTGACAGGATACTTTTGTTGTTGTTGTCCTTTTTGCCTTTGAAAAGGTGTGGTCCCCACCCTCGTCGCTGAATTAATTGCCACAACGAGGATTTATGTCAATTTGTTCAAAAGGTATGTGAATGCAGTTTTTGACTTTTTCTCTGACGGTCCCTATAGGATCAAAAGGACCAAGATAATTTTTCTTCAGGATTATTTTTCAATTCTGCTCGTCCTTTGAAATTGATATTCAATTGAATTTTTTTTTTTTCGCATCCTCATTGTAAATGTGAAATGATTCAGAAAAGTGAAATAAAATAAACGTCATTCAATTCACAAGGACTCCCTAAGGACATAGGCATTTTGTGATTTTGATATCTTGCTCTGGTTGTGTTTTGATGGCAAACACCTTGATACTTGAATCAAATTCGACAGGATAATTGCGTTTTTGTGACTCCATTGTCAGGTATTTCAATTGAATCCTTGGCCATAAATAACGGGTGTGTGGTGGTGGTGATTTGTCAATCAGAAGGTTGACACTTTCATTGCTGTTTATAGTAGACGACGCGATCGTGAAACATGGCATGTGTTTTGGAATTAGAGGTATACGTACCTACGCATCCTTCTCAGATGGCTATCATAATCCTTAGCATGTCACGCGGTAAAAATTGAAATTTCCGGCGGGTGCATTAGTATCCTGTTGTCATTCAAAACGAAGAAGGAGAGGAGAGAACATAAAAAACAAATTATCGTGGGATGAGATCTCTCTGTATTGATGGGTCGTATGTTTTCTAACAAAACGGACCATTTGTTGTGAATTAATTACGGCAAGCATGACACTTCGATTAGTAGTCGTTGTTCCTGTGACAGGATGTAAGTGATTTGTTTTTTCTAAAGTGGAACATGTGATTTGTGTGGTGGCTTGTATGTAAGCCGCTAATTGGATTTGAGGAGGTCTTGTATGCATTTTGAAGCGTGGGAATGCACTATGCGGTGGTGGCTTTTCAAATGTACTATCGGTTGGAAAATAGCAAACAAATACCGTCTTTTTCTTGTCAAATGTAACTCACAAGCCAACGGGTAACTCCGAGTGTCTCTGAAAAGTGAATAGTCCCGAGATTCTGGTTTGTAACCAAAGGTATATTTGAATAGTTTCCTCATGTGGTTATGGCAACTCGCACTTGTTCGAATAGCAAACGCAATTCGGGTACTTTTGCTACTCGATCCAACTGGTCTTCGGTGAATACTCGAGTGATTATCACCTCCGACGATTATCACCTTTGACTATGGCGATGACCAAGCTGACCATTTATCTAATCCGAAGGAGCGTGAAACTCTCCCGGCTCTTAACACTTAGAGTCAGGAATTCAATGCCCTGTGAGCTGAGAAATCGTTCACCGCTCTTAAAGTACATTATAAAGCGTTTCGCTGACAGATGTGAAGTTGTCATAGTTTCTTGCGTCCTTATCGGGTTTCAAAGTCGAGTTGACCATCTCCAGTACATCCATGAGTATTCAATAGACTCCTTGGAATTATGCTTATATACCACCATGAGCAAAGTATATGTGTACGTCCTGCTATTGCCATCTGCATTGAAGCCTTTATTGACACATTTTATGTCGAAAACACGGATCACCTCGATCTACATTCAGGGCATCCAGATCGAGTTCCTCAGGCAACTGATTTGACAGCACGTTGAAACTATGGGTACTAGACCTGATTAAGGTCCCCATCGGCAATCGATTTGTGCTTTTATATCGCTGTCAAGAGATGTTCCTAGATTGTACGCTTTCTTGGGGTACTCTGCATGCCTAGCCCAGAAGGATGGCACTTCTTTTTCATGTTGATCCCATCTGATGGCAACTTAGCACGCTTTGCAGTGAACTCCTCTCCACTCGATTTCCTTTCATTGCGAAGTGCTAGAAGAAAGAACGTGCTGTATTGTTTAAGACATCACTTGAGAACAACACTCGGTAGTCTCAAGGGCGCTGAACCTTATTTTACTTTTTGAGGAAGGTCTAGGTGTATTGTAACATACACCTACCCCAATCCCTAGTCGCGGCTATGCAGACGACATCGCTGCAGTGATCACCGCACTGGACAGCGAAGATGCTAAGAGAAGACTAAATCAAGTCATGAGACGGATGCACACATAGATGGAGGACCACGGCCTAAGCTTAGCAGTGAAGAAAACCGAGATAGTGCTGCTGACGAGCAAGCGGATACCCACAATAATCGAGCTCCAGGTGGGTCTGGAAGTCATATGCACTTAGGAAGCAATAAAATACCTTTGAGTTAGGATAGGTACGATGCTCACGTTCTGGGAACAAATTAAGTCCGCATCCGAAAGAGCCACGAAAACATGCCTGTTGCTAAGCAGACTGGTGGCGAACATAGGAGGTCCCACGGCAAGTAAAAAAAGACTCCTGATGTCGGTCACCCACTCAATGCTCTTATATGGCTCCGAAAGCTGGGCTGACGCGCTCAAAAGGAAGATGTACAGGAAGAAAGTGGCCGCGGTGTAACGTATAGGAGACCTTCGGATAACGAGTTCATACCGAACAGTTGCTGCATGGACGGAGTGGGAGCACGGTGAAGTGAATTATCATATCACCCAATTCCTTACCGGACATGGTTACTTCAACTAGTACCTGCACAAGATGAGAAAAGTAGTTACGGCAGCCTCCCAATACGGAGGCTCTCTGGAAAACGATGCGTATCACAAGTTTTTTATCTGTAACAGGTGGTCAGCTGAAAGAAACAATCTAGAGTGAGAGATAGGCAACTTTTCTCCACAAAATGCCATAAACCATATGGCCTCGAGTATCGACACGTGGAATAAAATATCTTTATTCATTGAGACGGTACTCAAATCGAAAAAGACATGGGAGGAAGTAAATATACCCTCAGTAAGTTTACCTAATTGATGTAAGCCTTATCGGCAAGATATTATAAACTCGCACCAGGAGGAAAATGGTCTTCTCTTTGCCCAGAGGGGAAAGAAAACAACACCACTCTGAAGTAATGCTAAAGCGGTTCCGGAGTGGATGATGTCAGGTTGAAAAGGGGGAATGTGCTTTTTTAGTGAGTAGAAGTGTCACACTACTTAAAACAGAGCGAGACTGTTTCTCGTGCGCATTAGCGTTTTTCCACTACCCCCTAGGCAAAAAAAATCGCTAGTTGCACTCGTTTCAGGGAATAAAACCATTAAAGAAGCGAGCACAAGATGGACCTTCATGGAACCGTGTGCCATCACCAGGAAGCTATGGCCACCCTTCGATAAAGCAAGAACCGAAAGAATTACTCGGAAAGATAGAAAATCCCTTTCCACCCTTATGGGCATCGTCACGGGGCACAACACTCTGCGGTACCAATTGAAGAAACCACGCCTGACGGGGGGGGGGAACTCTGTAGTATCACAGTGGGTCAACGCTGACCTGAGTGTGGCAAAGAGCGTATCTCCTTGCCAGCCCACATACCTAACCTAACCTAACCTAAGGCCTTTATGATCGGCAACCCAAAGGAGCGTGATTTTATTGTGTGCAGCAAGCTGCAGGAGAGTTTGCAAGCAGTTCTACACTAGGTTGGACTCAAAATACTAGAATATGAGAGCGCTGCTTGGCTGTCTGAAAGAATGTTTATGTGAGATCTGTGGAAGTTTCTTCTAATGCATTTTCTGGCACAAAGTTCAACAGTATGAACCACGGCTTGAAGTAGAAAGTCTCAGTAGTTGACGACTTGAAATTGAGGTCGAAACTCCAGCGCTCACCCGGTTTTTCATTTTTGAACCCTCGGTATACCAAATGATGATCCAATTAAGGGATTTGATAATTTTCCCAGAAGATTCAGCTGAGGATAACAATTTCAAAAGGGCAACTCAGATTAATCTTCGATGAGGAGAGCAGCCTACATTTCATATTCCCAAATAGGTCCGATGTTTTAGTGCTGCGTGGAAGACGGATCTATCTCTGGGGATACTTGATGGCTTTAGGTTAGGTTAGGCAGGTAGGTACCCTGTGACAAAGAGTCACTGCTCACTCAGACCCACAGTATGGGTCCATTGTGCCCAATTATTTAACCCTGGAAATGCTGTAAAGAAAGTCCGCTGTTAGAACAACCCAGAAAGTGATATGAATCTCGGGAGGTCCATGAATTCAACATTACCCAAGTCCTCCAGCTCCGAGAAGAAGTACTATCAAGAGTCCTCATTCTTCTGACGGATAGGGCGGGACAGTCACACAACAGGTGACGAACAGATTCAATTTCTTTTTCGTCTCTGCAACTTCTGCAATAGTCGTTATGCAGCACACAGAGTCGCTCCGCGTGAACTCCAATGCCACAATGTCCAGTAATTATGCCAGAAATGGCCCGTGCGTTATAACGACTAGAGAGATCGATCTCTTCTCGCTGTAGGTCTGCCATGGCCTTCACATGAAATGGATTTGCAGAGTGGAAACCGATGCAGGCGAATTAGGTCTGCGTCAGCCAGTGAGCCACTCGCGCTGGGCAGTTTGTCGAGAAACTTGCAGAGTTTCTTATTTCTTCCTCACTCTTCATTCGAGTCCTTGTTTAGCCTTAAGAAGAGTTCCTATCCTGAATTTGACTCTCCTTACTCCGTTCTCATACTACTCCGCGCCTCAATATGTCACCAATCCCATTTGTCGCACGGGATCTATGTACTCTCTTAGTACTCTATTGTTCCACTCTCAAAATGAATCACTGGATTTTTTATAAACCTTAAAAAAATCCATCCATTCAAAAAAAAGGACACAAAGACACCCATTACTCTTTCAAATCCTCTTCGTCCACAATTCCTTATGACTTTTGAATCCGATTTCCCATACTTCCGATGCAGTTAGCACCTCTTCTTCCGGTGACCACATCAATAAATCCCATAAATAAGGATTTCCCAGATCAAGGTGGTCGCAACATACAGCACAGGAAAAGAAAAAGGATACAAAAGAGCTCTGACATGTAATGACAATTTATACCCCTTGGTCCCCTTTGTACTCATTTCAGCTCATCATTACACAGCTAATTAACATTTTATCAAAATATCATGGAACAGACCTGGCGGGAACTACGATTCTAGAATCACTAAAATCCAATCAAGAAGGTATGCCAACCCTTTCTTCAGGACACACCACATCACACACAAGAGACAATAGTGGTTGTCGCGACTCTGCCCTGCCATGTGTGTTAATGAGAATTTATTATGCTAATAACCCGGTCTTTGGCTTTCTTTTTCATACACACACACTCACTCACTTACTCCTTGGTCCTTTGGAAAGGTGCCGCCGACGACGCCAAATGTAATAAAAATATTTTAATAAGCAAGAATCGCGCGATAACACCTTCTAACGTGTGCGCCTCTATGTAATGCACGTACGCGCGGCCCGGGGTTTCAGTTCGTTCCCAATCGGGACCATGTACGTGAGTGTGACACACTACTATCCACCCCCTCGACTCATCCGTTGAAACTTCTGGAGTTACAGCAGGCTATTAGTAGATGTAATAATGGTTTTACATTATTCGCCAAGGGTATCACATTCGTTTTAATGGGATGCAATGCAGATAGGAAAGAGTTGTGTGCAGGGAGGAGGACGAGGAAGGATTACGCGGAATGCTAGGGGTGGGTGGGTGTTGGAATTTCCTTTCGTGTGCAGTATTAATTCGGATTATGTCAAGATAATGTGTCGTCCATTGCTGTTGCAGTAGTTAAGTAGCAGACAGAATGGTTCATAGTTGATGATCATGATGATGGCTACGATGCGGTTGAGTGCATTGTATGACCACATTTTGGTAGCAGTTACCGGTGGCAGGGGGGATGAAATGGAACGATGTTGGTCTAGAGGTTGGAAACTAATTGCGGATGCGGATTTTGTGAAATTTAGTGTAGAACCACGATTGTTGTAAATAAATCTCGAATGTTTGATGTTTTGGTTTTGCTTGGCATAGTTGGATGGTTGTGTTGGTGGTTGGTTGGGTTGGAGTCAACCTGTGCAATTGACCGACTACAAGATGGATGCTGAGTGGATGGTTACATGTGTAACAGTCTGCTGGAATTTTGAATGTATTTTCATGGACATGGCTTCCTCTTAAAGGCATTTTGGAATGACTTTAACGTGTACTCTCATTCGAGGTGGGACATTGTAGCATTGGGACATTGTACCACTGCTCAAACTCATTGAAAATACGTCTCCGAACTCATTTTCCTACGCAACGCAGTCAATCTTTAAGAGAATCCTCTATTTTCTCTGCTTTTGATTCTGGTAAAGCTAACAGTTGGACATGTTATTTAAGGACTACGACGCGTAATATAATTTTTTGTTCAGTTGTCAATAACTTTTTTGTTTTCTACTGTTTGTACTTTAAACAACTTCCTGCACTTCGAACATCAAATCCCATTTCTATTCCCAAAGTCCTGGTGCTCCACTGCTCGTTCAATAATTCCACGAAATTCATTTCGTTTACATTTGTAAAGTCCTTCGAATCTACTCTCACACGCAGGCACCCTAGGGGCAGATAAAAATTACACGAGTCCTTCTGCCGAATAATTGATTTTTGCTGCGCTGGGACCTATTCGCTCCATATCAATTCAAGCAAAAAAAAAAAAAACAGTGATCCCCTCCGAAATATAAGGACACACCAACAAACAATAACAACAACAATTGAAAAAATAAAGTTTCCGGAATGAGGCGCTGCGTGAACCTCCTTCGAGGATAGAATTTATTTATTTTCGATTTGAAACAGGATACAAAATGATTTCTTTTCTTGTTCACCTACTCCCGATATCTGCTCCTTTACATGGCAAAAATAAAATAAAATACATTTCCAAAGGACAACACAAAACTCTCCTCAACTGAGCAGTGGCAAGTGAATGTTTGTGTACAAATTGTTTGTTCGCATTTGACATTTTATACACACGAGTATGTCCTTTGGCACATGCCAAACAAGCGTGCTCCTTCGGACTTCTTCCTCCCTCCTTCCAGCATACAAATCAAATATTGGCATCTCACAAGCAATATATATTGAAGCAAAACTTCAACAATGAAGGATGGGAAATTGTGTAAGGATACCCTGTCTACATATAATATATGTACAAAATAAAACTCTTCAACTGGAATGATGACGATTCAATTGCAGTTAAACTTTTTCCCAACACACAAGCGTTTTCTGTAAGAGTTAGCAGAGACCACTTGTATTCTGTGGTGGAAGGACCTTCCCATTCTTCGATCCTCTCAATAAGGATGAACTGTAAAATAAATACCAGAACAACAGCGAATCGTTTTCTATTTTTCATCGGATAAAGAACATACCAAAGGACATACGTCCATTGCTACTGCTGTTGCTGACCGCCCACTGGACCTGTAAGTAGAGCATATGTATCCTAAAGAGTGGTAGTGGGGAACGTCCTGGTAGAGCGGAAAAACGCGCAACAAATAAAAATTCTTGAATTGAAAGAGTAAACAATTGTTACAACAGGCAAACGGAGCCAACCAAGCAAACTAGACCAAGAGCAGAGTAGAAAAATATAAAGGTTCAGCAGCAGAACAATCGAACAGGACGACGAATTTCATTTTCAATTTCATGTTAGTTTCCTCTTCCGGCAAAGTTTCTGCTGTGCTTGCTATGTGTGTAGGAGGCTTTTGTTTTCTTTAGCAAACATACGACAGCAAAACAGCAATAGATACGAGTATTGTGGAATGGAGGAGGTCCTTTCACTTGAAAACGAGAAGATTATATGAGAGGGGGAGCAGAGGAGTGGAGGCGAATAAACCTCGAAGGAATCGCAATGTTAAGTGGACAGGAAGCAATTTTTTAAAAGCTTTCATGTAATTCAAATTGTAGTGGGCTGCATGGGGGAGTAATGTGAACTGGAGCAATGCCTTGGAGCACGAAGCTCAGAATTGATTTGGGTACAAGCATCGGATTTCAAAAGAAGTAACTGGCCAACGGGCGGATTTTACCACAGTAAAATGGAGACGGGAATCTTAGAAGATTTCGTAACAGGAATGGAATTTCGCAGAATTCAACAGGAGCGTTTTGCTTCGGAAATGAAATAATAAATAAGTTTGAGTGAAGAATTTAGTACAAATGTCAAATTTTACCCTAGAAGTCTATACATTGATCTGGAGTATGTTCTTAGATCAGTTGCGACGTAAGAATCCCAGAAAACACGTCTACTGTACCTCAACTTTAAATGGACCAATGGATAACCAAATAATCCAAGTAAAGGTAACCATGCTTCTTGACGTCACCATAAAACTTGGAGTGACCAAACATCCAACATTGCAAAATCAGCACCCATTATTCTAAGCTGCCTACTTGTACCAAATAGAAGGACTCATATACAATTTTTTTTTTTTTTTTTTTTTTTTTTTTTTCCCGAGGGTTGGTGAAAAATCTTCCATAGACACTATGAGAATAGCAAGCGCGTGCTCATAGTAGTGTCAGATTCTTACTGACTAAAAAAACACCACCCTTCGATATAAATTTGTTAGATATCGCAACTAAGTAATAACTTATCAAGCAATTTTTCTTTCACGAAATAAAAACGTTTGGCAGGTTACTTTCCACTGAAAGATCCTGCATGTTCCGCAATCTAAACGCGGTTTATCATTATCTCGCCAAGTCGAAGGGTTTCGTCCTTTGTAGTCGGCGCAATAAATTGCTCTCATCCAATATTTGTAGGACTGTATTGTTGACATGTCCGATTAGTCGGTTTTTATGCTTTCTCGCGAAGCTTCTAGTTTCAGCTTCGATTGTCGGAATTCCGAGATCCCTGTGGATATCGTCGTTTCTAATATACCACGGTGCTTGGACAATCTCTCTTAGCACTTTATTTTGAAAAGTTTGTAAAATATTGGCATTTGTTTTCTTGGTACAACCCCAAAGTTGTATACCGTAGGTCCACACCGGCTTTAGCACTTGCTTGTATAAAAGCAGTTTGTTCTCAGTACTGAGCTGGGAATGTTTTCCGAGTAACCAGTACATTTCGCTATATTTGATTTCGAGTTCTTTACGTTTCATTTTCACGTGCGAATTCCATTTCAGTCTTGCGTCGAGTGTCATTCCCAGGTATTTGGCCTCGTTTGCGAAAGGTATTCGGGCCGAGTTTAGGAAAATTGGCAAGTTGTTAGTTTTCTTGTAAGTGAAATTCACGTGAACAGATTTAGATTCGTTGAGGGCAATCCGCCAGTCCCTCGTCCATTCATTTACTTTATTTAGCGCGTTTTGCAGTTTTTCAGTCGTTTCTTCGATTGTTTTACCTACTGCTAGGATAGCGGTGTCATCGGCAAACGTAGCTAGGATTGTGCCATCTTCTTTCGGTATATCACGAGTATATAGCAAATAGAGAAGCGGGCCAAGAACGCTTCCTTGTGGTACGCCGGCCGAAATTTCTTTGAGCTGCGAGTATTCGTTTCCATGTCTAACACGGAAGAGTCTATTCCCCAGATATGATACTAGAATATCGTATAAGCACACGGGGAGAACTTGTCGTAGTTTGAATTTCAAGCCATCATGCCACACCTTATCAAAGGCCTGCGAGACGTCAAGAAATACGCTTGAGCAAATCTTTTTTTCTTCAAATGCTTTCTCGATTACGTCAGTAATTCTATGCACCTGGTCAATCGTCAAATGCTTACTTCTGAACCCAAACTGGTGGTCAGGGATAAGATTATTTTCGTCTATAACCGGTAGGACACGCCTTAGTAATATCCCCTCGAAAATTTTGGATATGACTGGAAGAAGCGAAATTGGTCTTTACGATTTTACCTCATTTGGCGGTTTTCCTGGTTTTAAGACCATTATTACTTCCGCAACTTTCCATTGGTTCGGAACGTGTTTTAATCTGAGCGCAGCATTTACAATATTAAGAAGCTTAATCAAAGCTTTTCTAGGTAAAACTTTGAGAATTTCTCCGGTGATTAAATCATAACCAGGAGCTTTCTTAGGTTTTAGAATCTCGATCTCATTTTTGAGTTCCCTAAGCGTTGCACTTGTGAGTGTTAAATTGCCAGATGGTAAATCCGGCCTATTGACGTTATCGTAAACCACTTGACCATCGTACGGTTTAAAGGTTTCTTCCAGGTGGGCCGCAAAGACGTCCGCTTTTTCTTTATCTTCCCTTGCCCATTCATTTTGATTCAATCTAATTGGCGGCGCGGGGACTTTGGGCCTTTTGGTGCCTTTTATGGCTTTCCAAAGTGAATAATTGGAATCTTTTTTCGCTGTTAAACTTTCAAGGTAAGAGCCTATTGCACGATTCTTAAAATCCTTAATAGTTTTCTTCAACGAATTGCACAGACGATTCAAGTGTGCTTTATGCTGCGGAGCACGACTCTGTTGCCATTTTTTACGCGCTTTTCGTTTTACCTTGACCAATTCCTTTATTTCCGGAGGATATCGTAAACCGTATTTGTACGGCGTTTTCCTTGGAATGGGAGTATTATTCCAAGAGGCGAGCTGAACGATCTCGACGAAGCGATCAACTTCAACCTCAAGTTCATAGGGTGTCGTAAGTGGAACGTTCAGTTCAACATTGTCTTCAATTTCGTTCCTAAAACCTTCCCAGTTAGTTGTTCTACCAGTTAATCTCGCTGGGTCTAGGTTATAGACTAGTTTTTCGCTCAAAGTCAAAATAATTGGGGAATGATCAGACGACAGATCAAAACTCTCTTTGACTTTTATGTGGTTGGTAGATATTCCTTTCACAACGAAAAAATCTATCAGATCAGGTATTTTTGAAGTATCAGTTGGCCAGTAAGTCGGTTTACCCGTCGAATGGAAATCGCAATTGTACTCCATACCTGCCCCATAGAGCATTCTACCTTTTTTCGAACTGTATCTTGAGCCCCAGAACGTGTGTTTCGCATTAAAATCGCCGCCAATAATGAAATTAGGTTTAAGCGATTCAAACATGTTAGTAAAATTACTTTTTTCAAGCGCGGAACAGTAGATATACAAATTGCTGACGACCGTTCCATGCCCAAGAATAACACAGCTTAGAGGCAACTTCCTGGCGAATAGATCTCTACAAGTCTTCATTAATGACAGACAGGGTAATTTTTTTTTTCTGGGATTCGAAACCTCATGCGTAGTGATCCGACACACGTGATCACACACACGTCGAAAGTCATGTTTTTTCCTTATGAATTCCAAAATATTGATCCCTTGCCTAGCCCTCAACTGTTAGACCTGGTGCAGCTTCTAAAGGTTATCCTTTTCACTCGTCACTCTCCACAGCAGCCGCCTTAAGGTTTGATTTGATTCAGGTGCTGTGCCTGCACAGTGAATATAGCGGGTGCTTGAGCCGTGGATAATTTCGTTCTAACACCGTGACGTCCTTAGATCTGTGCACCAAGCGTCCGAAGATACGTTTTCTCCCAAGTCTTGCCGCGTAGGGACAATGATGTAGAAGGGATTCTGATATGAAACACCGTCTAGTGCGTATTTTCCGAAATTTACTCTAAACTATCCATCATCTGTCTGCCGAGAAACAATCTGAAGGATGACAAGCAGACTTAGCATAAGTCCGGGGATTGGATGGCATGCGGGAATGGGCACTGAAAACACTTTCTCTGTGTAAAGCTCAGGTAAGAGGACTGCAGACTCCCCCCAATGGCCTCTAAAATGAATCGCCTCATTCCTACAGATTGCAAAGGTAATTGGTATCATTCTACCGCCTTACCCCCGCCATTTACTAATTGAAATTAAATTTGAAGTACACGCTGTTATTTTTTTTTAACCCCTTGAGTCATCCTACAGAGCCTCCCTCTGCTGCAATGTGACACACCACCCGCTGCTGGGTGGTGATAATGGAACAAGACTTAGACGGCGTTCTATATCGCTACCCATTTTCAAATGCAAATTCCGTTTGCGCTCGTCAGCAACAGACAAACAAACACATCTCTCTCTCTCTTGCTTCCTAAAACGATGAGGATGACGCAATGGGGCTAAGTGAGTTTGCACTTCTTGTCAACGACAACGACAACGACGACGAAGAATGGGGTGTTCATGGGTGTATAGAACTTTCCCACTCAACCTCGGCGTAAATATTTACGAAAATGCTTCTTCGCGCTAACGGCTATTACGACACGTCTTCTGCTCGTCGTCCTTATTCTAATCACTCCGAAACATTCGTAATCCCACTGATGGAATATACACAGACTGACAGGCGAAAAGGATTCTTGATGTTGCTGATGGTGTGCTGCTGTATTGCGCACTCCTTGCCGTGCATATAGTGAAGTGAAGAAAATTTGATTTTGCTCCTTGTGTCCTTGCGTGTCGCAATCGCATCTCTTGGTGCGCGCTGTGTGTGTGCATATGAAATGTCAAGTCACTCAAATATTTGAACTCAGTACGATTCCTTGGGGAATATATAAAGCACTGGTTGGCGATGAAGGAAGAAGCAGCAAAAAAAAAAAAAAAAAATTATTAAACTGCTGACTGCGACAGCAATAGTCAAACCAATGGACAAGGACGAGACGTTCCTTCTCTAGTGGTTGGGAGACATTCTTCTTTTCATTTCTCTCTCCCAGAGGGAGGGGGCAAACTTTTTTTCCACTCCTGGTAACAATCGAATGTGGACGTTGTCATATGCTGGGATATTGCTTTGCCATAGAGCGAAGGAGGGAGAAATGCTGACAAATATCCTTAGTAAGAGAAATTATATGCAAGGATTCATTGCAGATCATTTAAGAAGCTCAAAAATGGACATGACTCTTCAGCAAATGCTGTCCTTTTCCATTGTGAATGTGCATACATGTCCTTGTGAAATAGTTTTTCGGTTAAGATGGCATGTAAGTTTTAGTGTCCTCTCTATGTCCACTTACAATTGAAAGTTAAATATTGACTGAAGTTTTTTTCGAAAGCATCGTGAGAGAGGGAGAGACAAGGACATTCTTCTCCTGATGCCACAGATTCTTCTGCTAAAAAGTCTGTCTGTGTATGCTTAAGTATTCCTTTGAATTGGTTTCGATTCTATTTAATGTGATTTGGTCCTGCCTGGCCTGTCGGTTAGAATGTGTTTAGCATGAAAAGTAGAATGGGATTTTATTTTTCTCTCTAAGGATGTCCTTACAATGTGTGTTGTTTTCTTTTTACTTGGTTTTGTCCTTTGAGGGGGTGAAACACGGGAAGGAGAGTTGTGTCCTCTGTGAACAGGCATTAAATGAGGTGAATAATTTTACAAACAAATGAACATATTACACTCTTGGATGCGTCCTTACGCCTTTATCTGGTAAATAAATGCATCATCAAAGGGATACCTAATGTTTAGGGCGAGGTATGCGCCCGGAGAATGAAGACGATTCAAATCGTTTACGGGCATTTAGGCAATTTATCCACTAGTGTTTGTATTTGTTGTTTGAGAACAAGGGCGAGGGCGAGGGCTGTTTGCCTTGTTTGGGGAGGAAGCTATGCGAACCTTCTGAAAAATTCAATTGAATTGTGCTGCTTTTGAAAATTATTGATCCAAACTAACCAGATATCCCTTCTAAAGATATTCCACCATTGGGAGTTTACTCCTCCATTAACTACCTACAGGTGCATCCTTAAATCGCAGAGATCCATGTCACAAAAGCCCATGAAAAGCTATGCCCTGCTCACCCACACTCGTGCTCCTAATTAAATGTGACTTCAATTAACAACGTCCTGTGTGCTGTAATTAACATTTCTAACCGAGGAATTAGTTGCTGTTATGCTCTAGCTCTTACTCTCGCTCCAGTGCCGGCGGCTGTTCCAAAGTAGCCGACATAAAAGTCACTACGCTAATTTACTCCCCCCACCCTCAGACCTCACTCCAACTGAAAGCCTATTGCTGTTACTTGTGCTGCACAAGTATACACCCTTCAATATGTAGTCGTCCTTTGAAGTCATTCCTATTTAAGGCCCACTTGTGCCAATGATGACGACGACGACGACGACGACGCCTCAACTCGTTACAATAAATATGCCTCATCCTCCCTTCATAACAGCTGGCTAATTAGGGCATACAAAACAGGATCAGCCGCACATACCCAAGCCAATTCCAGAATTCCATTGCATCATTGAATGTATGTGTGTGTGTATGGGTGTTTGTGTGAATATCCTGTGGCATCATAGTCCTTGCCATCTTAATTATTGCCAATTTAATTTTATTATTATTGGACCGAGTGTCAAATGGGCTATAAAATTGCAATGCAATGTTATTGTTATTGTTTCACTTTGGGGGCAGGAGAGCTGCTACACTATATATCCTGTGTTCAGGTTCCCTGATTCTGGAGTTCACTCGCTCTCTCTCTCTGTGGGTCAGGAGTAACGTAGCACATCATATTCTCATGACGTTTAATTAACGTTTATCGCACCGTTTCGAGTAACAGTAAAGGAATTTAGTTTGTGCTCGGTTGATTGGTTGGGTAATTCATTAGAATTTGAGTAACTTTTGTACTCCTTCAATGCTGGAGGTGTTCGGAGGGCTGTGTATTGACTAATGGGGCAGGAAAGTGGTGAAGGTTGGGAAGGTTATTTGCGAAGGTAGTGTAGGAATATGCTGAAATGGGAATCGAATTTGTATAATTAAGCAATTGTTGTGCTAAATCCTTCGGCAACTTGCATCTGTGATTGCGCTGTGAAAAAGGATATGAGCTCTTATGCTTTGGGAGTAATGCAATAAATTGACAAATGGATATAGAACTTTAACTGTTTAAAGGGCTTTATGAATCCATCTAGATGAAGATGTATGGTTGGTGATCCGCAAGTGATCTGCGACTTTAAGTCGATCTATTGTGTCTCCCAAACGAAGACTATAGTCGATGACATGATGACATCATAAGTGGATCCAGGGAAGATATGTAGATCCGTGTATGATAGAAGATAAGCTCCTGGGTGATGCCTTCTTTTATGGATTAGTGCTTCATATTCTATAAGAAAGTGTGCTGGTGTTTCTGCGAAGTTTCTACAGAATCGGCAATGTCTCTTCCCTTTTATTCCCAGTTTCCTCAGGTGCTCCTTGGGTCTGCAGTCAAGATGCATGCATGCAAGATGCGAAGTCGATTTCCGCTAACTTCTGCTTCTTTTTGGTTGTAATTCCCTATAATTTCTTTTGCTTGTGTCAATTGCGGGATATCGTTCCAATACTTAACCCATTCGCTCCGTTCTTCCTTTCTCAATTCTTCCCGTATTTTGTGTGGTCCTATCCCACGAAAAGGTTCCGGTGTAGGGAAACGGGTGCGATAGCCGTTTCTTGCTAGTGCATCAGCTGCCCAGCCTATTGCTCTTGGTGAAGAGCTCCCACACCAGTCTCGATTTGATCTCATGTGAGTTCAGTGCCTTGATTGCGGCTTGGCTATCTGACAGTATTGCGATGTTCTGCGCTATTTTCCGTCGAGGTTGAATTGGGCATACCTTTCTATCACTGCCTGGAATATACTGAGGAAATTTCCCAGGGATTCTGAGTATCCGGTCCTTGGCCCGTGTACTCCTGCCCCAGTGCCTGTAGATGTTTTCGATCTATCCGTGGACCATTTGTTAGTATGTTGTTTGGATTGGTACTTATCGGACTGACTGCTTCAGTCCCTTGTATTGCTCAGCTTTGAGTCAAATTTTTTCTCAAAGGAGTATTTCTTGAACATATCGTCTCTGAGGAAGTCCAGAAGTGGCATCGATTTGAATAGGGTTTCGCGCTCTTTACTCTCAATATGGCCTCATTTGCGATCCGTTCTGCACTATGTGTACCGGATCAGCTCTAGTGACAGATGCAGGCTAGTCTTTGCACTTTGCCTAAGGATGTCTTCGTTGTGCTAGATACTTGTTTTTTTATTTTTTTTGTCGACTCTGGTCTCTTCCAGCAGGATTGGTTGCATATGATTTAGCTGTCTTTTCTTGGTGAAGAGTACCAAAGTGGTTTTGGTAGGGTTCGCTCTAAGCCCTACAGTTTCACATCACTTCTGAGTGATTCTTGAATACCTTTGAATAATTTCGCGGAGGGTTTTTTCAAATTGAACAACTATGTCGTCGGCGTATCCTTGACACTTAATGTCGGCATCTGTCATTTTTTACAGTAGTTCATCTACTACTATGCTCCACGTTAATGGCGATAGTACTCCTCTTGGTGAGTAGCCTCTATTGGTGCTTATCGTGATGGTTTCTTGTCCCACCTCTGTCCCAGCATCTCATACATCCAATTACTTGTGGTCTGGTTCACTCTTTTCTTTTCGAGAACCCTCCTAATTGCTTCGTGGATGGATCCATCTAACAACTGTAACTTCTCGAAGCTGCTACGCTTCTCTTTTCATTTAATTTTGGTTAATTTTAGAATACTTTTGACAGTTTTAATGGGAAGAGGACGGCGTCCTATTACTGATGATGAAGTGAAGCGGTATCAGTATAGATGATAGTTTTTGAATGAAATTATGAGGATGACCACGTTTATATTTCGTGCTGTAAAAATGGCGTCTAATATTAATCTGCTGTGCTGAGGCCCATCCTGATATATGATAGTTCTCCAAGTCTTTCTGATCACTGTAACGATTTGATGCTCGATGAGATGCACATGGGCGAAGAGGTGAACCCCACAGGCGGATCAGTAGAAATGCGGTGAAATGGGAGGGTTGTGATCCCTTATTTTCGGATCATAACCTCGCTGATAAAAGGAAGAAGAAGAAGAAAATGAGATGCACATGGGCGAACATAGAGCCATTGTGATACCACATGAAGCAGGGCTTACAGTATCTTCTTCTGAATGCAAATTTTATTTAGTTTGTCAAGATTGTTGCTGGAGTTGCCTTTCTGATTATAGACAAGAAAATGACAACTTCGGAGAAAGTCAATTATTGTCCGCAACAGAAGTTATTGCTTACTATAAATATTGGATTATACCAAAGGACCTTTACTGGTCTAAGTGTGTCTACACTCTCGTACAGCCAATCTAACTTAACCGTAACCATTGCATGTCTGCAGTGAGCACATTGTTCTGTGATAACGTTTATGAGTTTAGAGGTGGCATCTCAGCGATGTCTAGGCACTAGTGTTCTCCTATAAGGATCTTGAGTTGACCGCAGAACCCTGAAAATGTCGCAGTAGTTTAGATCTGCCCAAATAGGTCAGGTACTTACGAGTAACAAATTACATCTCGGCTGGACGGGAGCTTTTCCGAGTACGCCTGGCTCTGCTCTAGATGCTTTGCTGAACTTAACTCCCCTCGATACTCATATCATGGGTTGCACTATCAAACCCATCCATCGTCTTAGGAAGGGCGGTTTTTGGTATACTCCACACTGGAATTTTGATCAACTTGCGCGAAACTTATCTTACGACTCCGGTCTTGCGGATATGCCGTCTGATGCAATGACACCAAAACTTCAACTGATGCGCAAATTCAGACTCGACTTTCCTTGTGTTCAGGACTGGCTTCGGCCAGAATCTGCGCTGGGAATGGACTGTAGTCGTATTCTCACGGACGGCTCCAAAACCAGTCAAGAATCTGGCGCTGGTGTCTTCGTGGAAGTCAACAACATTAGACTTCTTTTCTCGTTAGGTAAATATGCGCCTGCTTTCCAAGCGGGAGCTTATGAAATCCTAATGGCCATGAACTATGCTGTGAAGAACAAGTGGAAGGGCCGTAGTATTTGTGTCTGTAGCGACAGTCAGGCTGCGCTTAAGACCTTGCTCAACCCTTTAATCATTTCCAAAAGTTCCTGAAACCAAAAACTCTTTGAACTCGGTCACAACGCTGAATTCTCTGTCTCTTATCTAGGTCCCAGGTCACACTGGGACCTTGGGGAATGAGATCTCCGATGAGATTGCTAGACACGGCTCAGAGGATGCTTTCTCAGGTTCCGCACCCGCGTTGGGTTTCCCTCGTCCTCATCCCCCTTCCATTGACAATTGGGTCTCTCGCGAGAACAATTGTATGTGGCTTGACATTCCAGGATGCAGGTTGACAAAACGAATGGTCCCGCACGTCTATAAGAAATCAGCGGCATTCTTGGTGTCTCTCAGAAGAATAGACTGTAGACAACTTATTGGCGTCTTGGCAGATCACTTTGCTTTCGCCAAGCACCTTAATGTGTTGGGCTTAAGTGACACTACAATCTGCGACGCTTGTGGAGAGAGCGACGACACCGCGGAACATTATCTCTGTGAGTGTCCGGCCTTTGCTCGTATCAGGTGGCAGATCCTCAGTGCTGATGTGGTGAGTGCTGGTACTGTAAGCTTGCTTGGTTTTCTTAGGAAGACAAGGAAATTCCAATAAAATCGGTAAATCAGGGTTTGCCCTCTGGTAATACAATAGACCAGTTGCTTCTGAGTGCTCCAGTCGAGCGTTTCCTATCCCAACAAAAAAAAAAAAAGAGTCATACAGACTCTGCGTGAACGGACAATCAGCTGGAATGGTCCCTATCGACATCCTCGCAGAAGAGTCTTGAGCCAACAGGACGGGAATGGTATCAAGCTGATAAAAATCGAAGAAAGGGCACCGATTAACTATTAAAGGCAGATGGGCATACAAACTGATACCGACAATCCAAGACTGGACAAGTCGAAAGTATGGAGATTGCAACTACGAACTTACGCAGTTCCTGTCCTGTGGTCATAGCGGTCATCGCAAATATCTCCACCGATTTGGACACGACAGCTCATCATCCTGCTCAGAATATCTAGATGAAGATGAAGACACAGAGTACCCAGTATTGTATTGCACATGTTTCATGGAGAATTACCCTGCCCAGTCTGTGGACCATATGTCCTCAAGCACATGTTACGGTCGGAAGAAAATTGAATGGCAATATGTAATTTCATAACAACTCTTCAAAAAGACCTGCGGAGAATAGAAAAGCTATAAGAAGAGTAGCAGAAGCATAGCATGAACTGCTAGCCAGCACCGCGAAGTAATACCTAACGGCAATCCCGCGGGAAGATTGGTAGAAGTGTGCTGGGTACGGATTAGTATGTAGGCGCATTCCCGTCGCATGCAATCGTGCATTCTGGTAGCCCGGGCTACTAGTATCTTTGAAGATTACCCTTGGCAGAACAAAAAAAAAAAAAAAAACAAATCACATTGGTGCATTGCCATTACCCAAAAGCCAGCTATTCGCAAACGAGTGAACCTTGTCTAGCTGATTCGTCGCAATGACCAGGTACTTTAAACGACAAGTGGAAGTCTTTCACGGCCATACACTGGCAGCGAGAGGCCTGATTGCGGCCTGTCTGTCGATGTAGATTGCAATTTTAGTTTCCGGGTTGATTTTAAGCCGACCATATCACATTGTGGTGTAGGGCATTTCGGTGTTTCCACGTTTCTCTATCTAGCATTCGGCGATTGAAGTCTACTACAATGGGCAGTAGATCCACGGTGTTACGGTTCAGGCCACTCACCATTCCCGTAGTCTGAGAACCGATTGGGACTCTATTAACACCCTAGCAAGCTTTAGTATCACTTCTAGGGCAGAAAGAATTGTAGCTTGTAAGGCGTATATTGTAGCAGACATCGTATCATATTCCTTTCCTCAAACATTGTGCTCTCCTACGGATCAAATCTGAACCATAAATGGTCCACTTTCGCGATATAACTTCAATTAACAGACTCTCTCTAGGAGTCGTTTTTGTCATACTAATTTCGACTAACATTCAGAATAAACTCACCAATTTGCATACTGTCCTCAGTAAATATATCTAGCGCCTGCTTTGTATTTCCTAAGCAGAGACCACCGTAGGCTTTAAAACAGAAGAAAAAAACTTGTCAAAATCGTGTGCTCCAATTTCCCAAATCAATCAATTCCACTATAGAACCCTAATCCCAAAAATTTAAATACAAATCCAGTATTTAAATTCTAACATCAAAATCAGGACACGTTACTCCTCCCCCCTTGTCATTCGGTGACAGCCAATTCAATCGATTTTAAAATAATCACAAAAAACGTCAGCGGTCATGTTTAGTGCGATAGTGCTGTTGTTTCTGGTGCTCCACCCAATCCACTGCTCCTAGCTACCTATCCCTCCTCCATCACATTCAATTAATTTGCTCAAATCGCTTCAAAATTGAATGTCATGTCCGCCCATCACATCACATCTTTCCCCCACACAGCCCTAATATCCCGAACCGCCCTGCCACAAAGCATATGCACACGGCGAGAGGACGATATAGAAAAAAATTCAACACAGAACCTCCTTAGTCCGCCCAGAGGCCTCGGTTCATTTGAATATGATGGATTGCTTTATGATTTATGCGCTAGGGAAGGACCAGCAACCCAACCAACAACGACGTCGACGACGACGACTGAATGAGCCAGTGTGTCATGTGACATATGGACCAATTCCCAGTCCGTTGGAGCCAACGTAGACGTATAAATTCCCGAATACATATGCACGACAAAAAAAAAGAAAAAAGAAAAAAAGAACAAAGCCAGGACACGAGCAAAACCTAAAAACAATGCTAACGTCTGCTACTGGCATTCCGGCGCTGAGGGCTGTGAAATATTCGAATTTTTCGACCTGGGGAGGTACACGCGCCTCCTACTCCTGCCCAGTGCCCTAAGCATTGGTAAGGTATACTAGTACTGATCAAATGACCTTCCATCAGAAGCCGAAGGAAGTACATACGTACAACCAGAAGGAGCTTTGTTAACTTGAGCCCTTCGGCAGGTAGACCAACGCCACATCAGCCTATACAACGAAGCGAGACGTGAAAATCTGGTTGCCCAATTAAATTCCAATATCCTTGCATCGTGTCGTTGTGTATAAGTGAGAACACTCATCGCAGTCTGATGTTCTCCATCCATATGCAAAGCAGACATTCGTGTTCCATCCACAGGACAAATTTAATCAATTTAGAGAATGTTATGTGTTTTAAGGATAATCCATTTTCGAAGCCCTGTTGTGGAACAACTTACAGCATATCCGTCGTCCTTCCACAGTGAGGAAGCCGCATAGAAATGCAAATAAATAAGGATATCCACACAGTCAGTCAGAGAGGGGGATTGGTGTTGGACATTTCTGGGTCAAATGGACTTTAGTCCAAAGTGGATATCCTTTCACAAATTACCGCCTGGGCATTAACAATATCCGAGTCTGAAACTTGTGTACGAGTGTACAACTGTGGGCAAATGCAGATGAGCTACTAAGTTGACAATTTGGTTGCCAGGATGATGCTAATTTGAAAAGGACATTTAAGGAAATAGTTTTGTCTCGGATATAGTCTCTAAGGAGCTTAACGCAGGGATTCGTTGGTTTTACTTTCGATGACCTAATTTTTCGAAAATCGATGGATATGCTTCCTGGACATGATGTTATGGATAGTTGGTGGTTTCCGCCTCCCCGAACGATGTAAAGATTATGCACACACTAACAGGAATCAGGTCACTTATGAAGGAGTACAGATTCACAATGTAAGGGGATTTAGGAGCTATGCGACGAGTTATATGTGTCTAGGGAGCTTTTTCTAATTGATCTCTTGTGGGATGGTTCACATGGTTTTGAAATCAATCTTTTGTGTTTTCAGTCGAGACACTGTTTCAGATGAGGAGAGGTTTGGTTCGGTCCATGAAAATCTATAAGCGAGTGATCGACTTTATTAGGTTAGGTATGTAGATGGATGCCTTGTGACGTAAGTCACTGGTGACTTAGACCAACGAGGGTCTACTGTGCCCATTTTATTTTTACACTGGGAACCTGCAAAGAAAAATTGCTGAAGGATATGAATCTCAGAGGGTCTGTCAGATCGGTAAGGGATACCGCTGGTTTAGAACCACCTAGACAGGGATATGACTCTCGGGAGGTCTTTCAGCTCAGTGGGACGTAGGTCCTCCAATTCAGGTGAACAGGTAACTACAGAGAGACCTCATTCTTCTGTCGACGAGGGCCGGGCATTCGTCGGACAGATTCAATTTCTTCCTCATGCTTGTAGCTGCTACAGTGTCGCCGATACGATCTGCATGAATTCCAATAGCACAGCGCCCTTTAATGATGCCAGAGATGACCCGCGTACTGTTACAACTAAGCATAATCAGAGAACATTGGCAACGACGCACGTATCCAGATGGATCCATCGTCTGTTGGCTTCACTAGTGGCTTCATCTCCGACGAATTTATTTATGGAGCTAATAGGAACCTTCACGAAGAGGGGTGCCTGGGAGATGTGCAATGCCGACCCCATTCGGTATGCCCATTTGCCCTGGTCACCTTGTTGGCTTCCGATACCTCATTATGATGCCTTTTGCAGATTCTTACGAGCTTAGAGATCTAGTTACTGTGGATTCCACATCTTTGACGTCTTTTTTCTTTTTTTTTTAGGTTGCGCCAAGGATGTGTAATCTTCATAGATACTAACAGCCCGAGTGCTACTAGCAGGCACGATTCGCAAACCTGAGTAATCGATTCCAGGAATACGTCTACGTACTAAACACACACCCTGCACACTGCCGTTAGGTATTTCTTCACGGGGCCGGTTAGCAATTATGCTCTAGTCTCCGAGGCCACCTCTTGGGCTCTTCTTAGAGCTTCTGCTTCTGAATGAGCAGATCTCCATCCACTCGCCGTCTGATCGTGTCATGTGACTAGCAAGATTTTCTGGACTTGGCAGATTTGCTCTGTCTTCTGCAAAGCGTCTGCAGTAGAACACTGCATGCTCCGCGTCCTCCTCTTTGTTTGGACATATTGGACACAGGGGCGAACTATCGTGTCCAAATCTATGGATGTATTTCCGGTAGCCACCATGTCCGGACAGGAACTGTGTGAGGTGGTAGCTACAGTTCCCCATCGCTCTCTCTGTCCATGATTTTATAGTGGGAATGAGCTTGTGGGTCCACCTGCCTTTTGTAGAGCTGTCCCACCTGGTTTGCCACAACGTTGCTGATGCTGCCCTTTGTTCCTCCTTAATCCTGTTTGCCTCTTGCCGGTTCGACGGACGTCTAGGGATACCCTCTGCATCTCATCAGCGAGGATGTCGATTGGGACCATCCCAGCTAAAACGCAGGCTGCATCGTCGGAGATAGTCCGGAAGTCGCTGATCACTCTGATTGCGCAGAGCCTGTGAGCTGATAATAGCTTTTTCCTGCACTCATTTGTCGCCAGTGCACCTGCCCATATCGGGGCAGTATATAGAAGTACCGAGCTGACCACTCTGGACAGCAGGATCCTGCGGGCGTGCTGCCTGCATCAGCGATGCTTTCTTACTAGAATACTCGACGTGGGCTTTGAAGCGCAGCCTGTTGTCGAGTATGACTCCAAGGTACTTCAAGGATTTTTTGGACCTGATTGTCTGGTTTCCGTCCCGGAAGCTGGCATATTCCACCTACTTGCGGCTGGTTATCAGGACAGCTTCGGTCTAGTGGGCAGCTAGTTCCAGACCGGTATACTCCAGCCATTCCTTTATTCCTATAACTGCCTCATCCGTGGCAGACTCCACCTCGTGTACGTGCTTGGCTACTGTAACCACTGCGATATCGTCACCGAAGCCAATTACTTTGACTTCCTCGGGCAGTGTTAGTCGCAGAACTCCGTCGTACATAATGTTCCATATGAGAGGTCCGAGAACCGACCCTTGCGGGACTCCCGCGGAAACACTGCAGTGCTTAACGCCATCGTCAGTATGGTAACTTAGCTTTCTATTGCTGAAGTAGTCCGTGATTATCCTCAGCAGGTAGTATGGTGTATCCATCCTGGCCAGGGATCTCCTAATGAATGACCAGCTTGCCGAGTTGAACGCATTTTTGACGTCGAGCGTTACTACTGCGCAGTATTTCTTCGTCCCCCATTTCCACCTTTTCACTTGTATTGCTTCAGTTGCTATATCTACTACCGCCTTTATGGCATCGACGTTAGAGCGTGATTTTCTGAAACCGTACCGACAGTCTGACAAGGCTCCGTTTTCCTCCGCTACCGCAAGCAGTCTGTCATAGATGATACGCTCTAGGAGCTTTCCCGGCGTATCGAGCAGGCATGTTGGGCGATACGATGATGGTTTTCCAGGCGGCTTATTGCCCTTTGGAAGCAGCACTAAATGTTGCAATTTCCATGATGTAGGGAATACCCCCGCCTCTATGCACCTTTGCATCGTTGTTAGAAAGATGTCCGGTCTCGTCTTAACAGCCGCCTTGATTGCCCTATCGGGATGCCATCCGGTCCAGGTGCTTGCTGTCTCCGATTTTTCTGCATGCCCCAAAGAGTTCTTCCAACGTGATTACCGGGATATGCTCCATGCTGATTTCCCTCGTGATGGAGACCATAGTAGTTGGTCTATGGGGGAATAGGTGTTCTACTATAGTCCTTAGCATTGCTGGGCATGTTAGTTGTGGAGACCTGCTGCTTTGAAGCTTCTTCATCACCACTCTATACGCTATGCCCCAGGGGTCTAATTCGGCCTCGTCACAGAGTCGCCTAAAGCTCTTTGACTTACTCTCCTTAATAGCCCTTTCCAGTTCTTGCCTCGCCAATTTAAATGTGGTTAGCCGCAATTGGAAATCTTGTCTGCCTCTGGATCCTTGAGATCTGCGTCGTGCTTGTAGGCACTTCGCTCGGAGCCATTTAATCTCGTCGGTCCACCAGTGACAGAGCTCGCCTCTTTTACTGACAGACCTTCTGGGCATTGCTGCGTCGCACGCTGTGGTAATGACCTAGATCAGCTGATGCGAAAGGTCCTCAGCCGATCCGTTATTATTCGTTGTGGCGCTGGTGTTTAACATTTCTTCGAACATGTCTTTGTCGAAGAGCGTGTCCTTCCACTTTGGCCCTGTTAGGGTGGGACGTAGTCTACGTTTCTCCTCGCCGACATTAAATAGAATTGCCTGGTGGTCACTGTGGGTATAATCTTCGATGACCCGCCATTTGGTTTTCCGCAGGAGTGAGTTGCTCATGAATGTGATGTCAATGATTGACCCTCTGCCTGCCTTCCGAAACGTTCCCGCTGTACCGTCGTTGGCCAGACTAATGTCCAGTGCTGCGAAGCATTCGAGGAGAGCTCTTCCCCTTGCGTCTGTGGTTCTACTGCCCCGATCAGTAGCCCAGGCGTTGAAATCTCCAACAATAATCACTGGATGTTTCCCTCGCGCGTCAGCTACGATGTTGTCCAGTAGCTTGAAATAATCCGCCAGTGGTAGACTGGGGGGCGCATAGATAGCTTTGACGTCTATCTGGCTGTCAATGTACGCAATAGTTGATTTACCCACGATGTCACCTTTGGTGATAATTTTCACAGCCTGGGTGATGGCACTGCATTCACTGTTAATTCGGAACGAGTGGTTGAGCGGTAGTGTTTTGCAGTATGTCCCAGCTCCTACACCGACATCCATTTTGGAACCGTCAGTGTATAGCAAGAAAGCCAATTCCTTCTTCATTTTTCCAGCAATTTCAGTTAGGAATTCTGATAGTGAACCTCCTGTCAAAAGTCAGGATCGGAGTCACGTAATCGGTAACTATATGTGACCTCCCATCCGGATAGGATGGCGGCGTCACTTTGTGGTGCTGATGACCCGACTCTGGCTTCCTTCACTCTAAGTGCCGATTTAGGCGCTCGATTTCATAGGGCTTTATCGAACTAGGGAGGAGACCTTTCCTGTTCTTGCGCCTTTGTAGGATAAGGCTATGAAGGTCCCCCTCCGGATCTGGGGTGAACACGAAGACCACCCATACCGGGGCATACAAATTGGGTTCTTTTGCAGGACAAAAAACGTTGTCACTTAAATTTCCTTTCATGATTTTCAACCATTTTTCCTTTGTATAATATCTCCTCCTCTCCTTCCGATAGCTGCCCCTCCTAATTAAATTATCGGAATGACATTGCTTCTTCATTAAATGCATCACCCTCTAATTTCCATTAATATCCGTAAATATCCCTGTTCAACGGCTATTAATTACATTAAGCCAGCAGCATGCATTTACATGCCACAGGGGTTGTCCTTTCAATTATCTGAAAGGGCGAAACATTGCACCTACATCACTCTAATGAATTGATGACCATTCTCAATCCGATACAACTTCGTTAGTTTCGACCAAAAGTGCACAATCGATTGTCAATTTGTTGATTAACTTTTGAGTCCTTTCAAGCCGCTTGGTCCTGGTCGAGAAATTCTTAGAAAATCTTTCCAAAGATCTATTCTCTTTATTGAAACAATTGAAATCCACCCCTTCAAGGACACGAAACAGAGAAATCAAATTAAAAGGATTTTCCTTGTTCAAATAAAGAGTTGATTAAACCTCATCCTCTTCGACTAAAGCTGAACAAGTCCTTTAATCCACCAAATAACGGTATTATTTGCTCACCTAAATCAACAGAATCCCTTCCATGGCTGGCCGTGTGCAATATCACCCTTATTTTGTAGTTGACAAATTAAATTTTCTACTCAACGACTGGAATGGATGCGGGTGCAAGCATCCAGCAAGTCGTGTGCAAAAGGACGACCTTCACTTTCATCCCACGAAAATTCGGATACTGATGTTGATGTCTATGGATGCTGATGACAAACTTCCATCGTCATTGCAGGCAGGATATTAATTTCGATATTTCCACAGTCATTAGACGCATTGAGAGCCTAGAGTACATTCTATTCCCCATTCCAGGTTAAATTTATAACACAGGACCCGCATCTATACGGCTGAGACTGTATGCTACTGGCGGTGTCATGTGCTTTAAGGCAACTTTTAGTCGAACGTCAAAAATGAGTGTTGTCAACAGAAACAACCGGCAGCAGCGCCGCGCCGGGTGAAAACATTGCGAATGGAAATCCAACAGAAACAGGAACGATGCCTGGGTAAACAGTAAGGACAACAAGGTTGTTGATATAGAAAATGGATACGATGGCGAATACACAACAATTGCAATTTCTGAGTCATTATCCTGACGGGGGAAGTTTCCATAAAAATCTGTCCCTCTCGCTTTGTCTGCGAACAAATACTGTGTGTGAGTGTTCTCGTCTGCGCTGTATATCCTTTTATCCTTTGCTTGCTTTTAATGGTAAATTAAGATGGAATTTCAATTGAAATCAATCAAGTTGGAAGGATGTAAGGATAAAGTTTGAGGTTCATTTTTTGTTCGTCCTGTTTTCATTTGTATAATACTTCCAGATGAATGGAAGTGGTGGAAGGAGGCGGAGTGGGAGGGGGAAAGACATCACTTTATCGTTGTCCGTCAGTGTAGGAGTGGTACCTCCTGTAGCTAACGAATTATCGCACTTTTTTGTAATCGCAAATGGAAAGTCAACCTCAGTGATGGGCTTGGCGAAGGAGCTTGAGGACGGCCCCCTGCTGCGACTTAATTGCGTTGAGGGTGACTGGAAATTTATGATTTTTTTTTCTTTTTGTTCCTTCTGCTGTCAGATTTGACTGGGAGTGGAGTAGATTTGCTGGCAGGTGGTGAGGAGTGTTGAGAATATATGGAGCAAGGTAGTAATTGTGACAGTCTACTTTTTGGGAGACGCACGAAAATGAGGCTTTAATGTGCGCAAATAGTGTTTTAAAAAGTTGTGGAACTTCCAGTGGGTACATATGGATAGGCAGTAGATGATTCGTAGAACTTCCGTTTAGGACTTGATGGCGAGTGCCCTATTCTCAGTAGAACGTAACTTGCTCTGCCCTATGGTCTATTGTAGTCTTACGCTGTCAGACCTTCGACTTCAAATGGCCCGCCCAAATCGAGCATCGCCAATTCATAGAATGTATCAACCTTACCTTCCCAAGGTGGGTGTATAGTCACTCACTCATGAAATTTCGAAGTTCTGAAAAGTATCGTCAGGGAAACAAAGGGAATGTCTGCAACTTCTCGTCGTTTTTCAAGTGATCTTCATGAATGGTAGGTTAGAAGTGTCAGACCAAGACAGTGTAGGCAAAACGTATAAACCTGCGTTACATAGCTTCCATTCGAAGAGAATGGGGAGTCGTGATGGGGGGAAAGCATATTCGAGGATTAGCCTTAACAAATATGACTTGGAGACAAAAGGGTTGAAGAATTCCTTAGGCCAGGGCGGCCTGCTTAGCGAGAAGAGGCGCTAGTCGCCCACTAGTCGGTCCTGAACCTTATTTGGGAGTCACATGGAGTAGTGCAAACATCAAAATAAAGAAATGGGAGGATGATCATCATGCAGAGTACCGGGCCAAACTCAAGGCCCTAAGACAGGCAAAGAAGTTCATTAATCTCAACCGATGTAAGTCTAAAAAGCTACTCGAGCTTAGGAAAGCAGACTTAAGAACCTTAACAGGCTACTTGACTGGTCATTGCCCGCTCAGGTACCATCTGCACAAGATAGGAGTAGCAGATACAGACGAATGCCGGCTATGTGAAGATCAAAAGAGACCGCAGAACATATTCTTTGTGAATGCCCTATGGCCGCAAGAAAAATACTTCTCCATCTCGGGAGGGCTTTATGGAGTCCATCTGACTTCTGGAATATTGAGCCTGGAGCTTTGATGAGGTTTATGAAGAGCCTTAACCAAGTTCTCAGCTTAGGACCGGGCTGGCACAATAGATCTCGTAGGTCGCACTGTGTACAAGGACCTAGTATAGTATAGTATAGTATAGGCCAGGGTTTCACAAAACCTGGTGTGGAGTTATCTCTGCTAGGTAGGTAGGTAGATAAAGTGGTGGTCCAAAAGAACCCAATTAGCGCATAGGGTGCGCCGTTTTGTTACCACAAACTCGTGTATACCTATTGTAGTGGCTAGTTAAAAAGGGATGTTAAGTTTAAACCCAGCCCGTGGATTTCAGTAAAAGGATTAGTTCTCCAATCCTCTTGTCGGCTATCTCTCTCAGATCCTCGAAGAAGGGTTTGCCAAGAGTTCGTTGTCTGATCCTCGCCAGGGCCGGACATCTGCAAAGGAAGTGACATAGAGATTCTTTCTCATTAATATCCTTGCAGCTCCTACAAAAGGTGTTGTGGGGGATACCAAGCTTGGCCGCATGGTCTCCAACTGGCCAGTGACCTGTGATAATAGCTACGATTTTGTCAATAACTAGTCTTGGTTTGCCTAGTAACTCTTTTGACCTGGGTTTGTTGAAACTGGGCCACGTCTTTCTAGATATGACACAGCTTATGAGGCTGTTCCACCCGCGATTGGCTAGCTGGAGGAAGTGAAGGTGAATATAGCCCTTAACGGCACCAAGCGGAATGTCGACTCTTTCTGCTAAAGAGCCATTAAGGGTCGACCTTCGCCTGGCCAGCTCATCAGCACGCTCATTACCCTCATGGTTGCTGTGCCCTGGGACCCAGATGAGAGTGATTCTCGAGTGAGTGCTTTGTTGATTCAATTCGAACCGGCATTGCTCTACCAGTTTTGAAGAGATGCAAACCGCATCAATCGCCTTGATGGCAGCCTGGCTATCCGAAAAAATAGCGATTTTGTGATTAGATGTTGGAAGATTGTTTAGCAGGCGGCAGGCTTCTCGAATCGCAAGAAGCTCCGCTTGGAAAACACTGGCAGAGTCTGGTGGACGGAAAGACCTTGATATATTCAGCTGGTCAGAGAAGATGCTTGCGCCAACTCCGCAGTCCATCTTCGAACCGTCCGTGTATATCCATATATCATAGTTGCAGGTAACGCTTCCGTTCTTCCATTCTTCTCTGGAACGGAATTTTGCTAAGAAGGATTTTCTGAAGTTGAGTTTGGGTATCGTGTAGTCGGTCGAGGACGCAACCAGTTCACTTGGTATCGTCTCCAGGACCTTGCCGTGACCATATGGCCTTGTGGCCCAGCATCCATATTCCCTGAGCCAGACTGCGCTGCATATAACTGTGTCTTTGATGTGTAGTTCGAAAGGGATCAGATGGAAGATTACACTGAGAGCATCTGTTGGACAAGACCTCATAGCTCCTGTTATACCAAGGCACGCCGATCTCTGTACTTTTTTTATTCTGTCGATATTGTACTTTTTGCTCAAAGCTCGCCACCAAACGATAGCGCCGTAAGTAAGAATTGGACGCACAACGGCTGTGTATATCCAAAGGGTCATCTTTGGCTGGAGTCCCCATTTCTTACCGAATGTTTTATTACAGGCATAGAAGGCTACGCTTGCCTTCTTAATTCGCTGTTCTATATTGAGTTTCCAACTAAGTTTCGGGTCTAGAACCGTGCCTAGCTATTTTGCACTGGAGCAAAGCGAGAGAGCCTGACCATCTAGGTGTGTGTGTGTGTGGGGGGGGGGGGGGGGGGGGAAGGGGGTAAATGCCGGTACCTTGGTTTTAGTGGTAAACAGCATCATTTCAGTCTTCTCCGGATTTACTCCGAGGCCACAGCTCGTAGCCCATGAGTGTACCTTTTCCAGAGACCTCTCCATGAGTTGACTTATCGTGGAGAGGAACTTTCCTGATACTAGTATAACCATACCATCCGCGTACGCAACCACCTTAAAACCCTCCCTATCAAGTCGCACCAAGATCTTATTAATCACCATTAACCAGAGAAGGGGGGAAATGACTCCGCCTTGTGGAGTTCCTCTGTTTACCGTCTTAGTTGTACTACTGTTGCCTAGTGTTGCATGGATTATACGAGTACTGAGCATAGAAACTATTCATTGGCTAATAAACCCGTCTACACCTAACTCGGTGAGAGATTCCTGAATAGATTCAGGGAAAATGTTGTTGAAGGCTCCTTCTATATCAAGAAATGTGGCGAGAGTATATTCTTTGTAGTGGAGAGTTTTTTCCACTGTACGCACGACCTCATGAAGAGCAGTTTCTGTGGACCGCCCTTTGAGATACGCATGCTGGGATTTCGACAGTGGAGAACTCAGGTTATCGCGGATATGGAAGTCTAGGATACGTTTTAAAGTTTTCAAAACAAAGGAGGACAGGCTTATGGGTCTAAAATCCTTCGCGGATTCATGTCTTCGCCGGCCCGCCTTGCGGATGAAAACCACTTTGACACGTCTCCAGGTTTGGGGAGCATGGTTTAGGTTTAAGCAACTCCTATAAATCGGTAATGGCCAGGGAATTGCTATGTCTTGCAATTTCTGCATCATAATAGGCATGATGCTGTCAGGTCCAGGTGACTTATAGGGAGAGAAGCTATTTATAGCCCAGGAGACTTTATCCTCCGTAATAATGTTTGTGATGCTATCCCAAGCTGCCAGTGGCGTACAGGTGGAACTAGCTTGTTCTACTCTAATCTCACTGCAGCCTGGGAAGTGAGTACTCATCTCTGCTCTGCTAATGATGTAAAATTTTCGAACATCATTCCTGCAATAAATTCTTTCAATCTCCTCGATCACGCGCTTCTCATGGTCCTTTTTCTTCCTTCTGAGAAGTCGATGTTCCTCTTGTCTCCTCCGCTCGTAAAGTTCGCAAGCAGCTCTAGTCCTTCTATGCAGCGCCGCTCTATACGACTCTTGTTTTGCTGCATGTGCTTGTCGGTTTCGTTGTGGTGGCCGAGAGAAACCCAGTACATCAGAGGTGCCATCTCTTATGGCATGTTGGCAATGCTGCCACTGGTTTTCCGCATTTGCTGCCGGCGGCATAGGACTTAGATTAAAATTAAAAGAAACTCTATCGGCAAATGCTCTGGCGATCTCTTTCTCAATTGTAGCCGCCCGACGTCAAATGTCCTCACATTTCGAAGGATATTCTTGTCAAATTAGCTGCGGATACGTATAGAAGCCTCTATCATTCGCCCTTATGATTGTAATTAGCTTTACTTTTTCTGCATACTAGCTTATCATATTCGAATATTTGCCTTGTCTTCATTCAGAACTGGATCCATAAATTGTCATGCAAATACGAACAACTTATTGAAGCTTAAAGGAGATTTCTTGATTGAAAACTTGTCCCAATCGTTTTAAAAGCTATTTCGATTCCAATTTCCATGAAAGGTGCATTCATCCATCAATTCGCCTTGAATTGTTCAAAGGTATTTACTTTATAATTAAATTCCTTGAATTGTTTTTCACTAACAAACATCAATCATCATTGTCTGCTCGAGTTTCTTCCATTGCCAATAAATCAAAAAACCATCAAAGGAGTATCTAGAGAATTTAGTTTATCGCACAATCAATCGAACTTCGATTCCTACCCCTTTCGACAAACAAAAAAAAAAGGGGTTTTCTTATCCTTTCTTCCTCGAAAGAACAATACAAAAGAGTAACATGCATGTAATTTCGTCTCAACCACAATAACATTTGACCTCCTTTTGGGGATCCTTCGCACACCCATGTGTCATATCAAATCATTTCGCATCGATTGAAAACCAATTTTTATCCTCTACCCATTCACGCACCACACACGCACACGTACACACACACTCTCGCATAAAGAATCGAATTTTCTCGTTTCGTTTTTAAAAGGTACACTGACAGACAGTCGGATCTCTCCATCCCCCTCCCCGCCCACTTGGCATGGATCCCTACCACTATACCTCATTTGATCCTTATTTCATTCTTCATTTCGATTTATCTGTGTGTTGTCGTTTTTTTGTACCAGTTCTGTGTATGTGGCGATGTAAGGATTACCTTTAGCTGTTTGATTCCGAACAGGTACAATTTGTCAAAACAATTTTGGATCCTTCACCACCCCCGCCCGACGTCCAACAACTGACAGAAAATGAACAAAAAAAAAAAGGTTATAAAAGTATTCTCCTTCCAATAACATTTTTATGAAATTTGATTCGAATTTAACCAAGGAAAAGGGACGAAAACTGAGCAATCTTGATGTGTGTATGTGGTGGGATAGCATCAACAGACAACCCAACAACAACCGATATATTATTCCATCAGGAATATTATTTTACAAAACTCAAAGGAACAAGACTGTCAGAATTTATTTGTATTCTCCTCCTCATCCTTGGCTTGTAATATCCTTTTTTTTTTGTTGTTGCTCTGACGTCTGTTGTTTGCTGAAGAAAGCGAATGTCAGGGAATTAAATCAAGCGTTTCCTAGGATATGCCAACAAGTGATATATGCACACGCATAGACGGGGTGAAGGGAGTTCCTATGTTTTGCATTTATCCTTATTGTCTTAGCGATTGAATTTGAGAAGAAGGTCTTTTCGAATCTCGCAGCTTAACTTTAGACACTTTTCATGGTTGGACTGGTAGAACCACCACTCTGTTCTGTTGCAATCATAAATATCCTTTGTGTGGCCGGGATGTATATCTCCATGACACTCTAAGTAACTTGCGAAATTGTCTCAGAGACAGTCGGTTGGTTGGGGGTGGTGGCAAAAGGATGAGCGAAAAATGAAATTCCAACTGCCATTTGACAATTGCGTTATAATGTCAGACTGGCAGCCACATAGTACGAATGGAACTCATTCCTCCCACCCTCTATTGATGTCACATGAACCGGGGCAATATCCCTTTTTCTTTATGGAATTTCATTCTCTGTGTCTCTCTATCTGTCTAGAATGTCCTGTATATGTGTGTATAGGGGTGGAAAAGACATTGACATTCCACGACAAAACACGACAAAAAAAAAATAAAAAATTATAAAATAACCAGGAGTCTGCACTTACACTTGATGTCCTGTGTATCACGCCACAGGTTCTCCCTTCATTAAATTCTTTTTTACACTCTTTCCCTTCACTTACGAAGTGGAATATGAGATCCTGGTAATTGCACATTTGGGAGTTGCACTGTGATTTACCCCATAGTAATATACCGTCAAACATTAAAGCACCAAAAGGACCTCTCGTAAATCAATGTCTCTTCCTTTTTTCCTTGCTCCAGCGAAATGGTCGACATTCATTCTCGACACTATACTCCACACACCCAGAAGTCATGTTACAATGTCATAACGCCAGATTTTACTCTCCTTTCGAGCAAGGATTACTCGGTACGGTACACTTGATTCGGCAGAGTCCTTTGATACTGCTCTATAGGGGAGAATTTACTGTTAATTGGCGGTTAACTAACATGAACTTACTGAGCCATAAACGTTTGTGGCGCTTGTCGGGATATGGGATACTTCTTTTTGCTCCTGTTTGTATGCTGTGTCCTGCATTTTTTTTTATGCTAGGAAAATGAGTCCTTTGGTCGGATAAAACGAGCTTTTATGGTTTCCAGAATTATTGTCGAATAAATGCACAGAGAAGTGGTGGTATGAGCAAACTAAATCAATTTTTAGGCACTTCCGTTTATAGCCTCTGAAATGGCAGCTAAGGACGATGAAAGTTAGTGAAGGGCGGGATCCTAAGGGATGTATTAAATGCAACTATTTGTAATAGAGATGGTTATGACAACATTTATATCGCTCTTCTGTTCACGTATGCAATTTCCGTGCCATCAAGGGAGAATATAAAAATTTCTAAATTGCACAGCTTATACCACCACCGACCGACAGGACATCATCCGATCTAAAGTATATTCGAGTAATAAAACTTTAAAATGTTGCCACATAAATTTGCTGTGTTCTCGAAAAAGCCGCTCCGGTTGTATAGTGTCCAGGACGAAAGACGACAGTAAAGCATTCCCGTCGCGTATTCTTTTTTTCTCATGCACCACAATGTACAATGAAAGATGACCTCAATATGTGGTCGAGGTACCAAGAAGAAGGATGCAAGAGGACCACAGCACATAAATCAATTCATGCCAACGAATCAAATGATTACCATGTTCTAGGAAGACCCAGAGAGTGTGTGTAAGAAGAAAAGATAAACTTTTTTGTCCAATACCACCGCAGCATCGTTATCCTTGATTTATCCTGTTACCATGTCTACACATAGGGCCGGTGGGTGTGCGGCAAGTACCAACTTTTAGAGTTATACCTGATAAAAATGCAAATTTACGGTTAAGTTTTCTCAATTTTTGTACTTTGATGGTAGAGCAACAACAGCAACAAAAAAGTTTTCATTTTTTTTTTGTAACACCGCCGACAGGACGAAAGGAAAAACTTTGTGTTGGCAGTTTATCATCGGTGTTCGCAGAGAGAAGGAGCAATTAATCATCAGCGGTGGTGGAGTAGTTGCAACAGAAGCATCAACAACCGTGCAACGGGGCGATATGCACGTCGTCTTACGAGTATTTCATGTCAATTAACTCATTGTGAGGCGCGCAAGGATATTCACCCAGCAGAAGAGTAATGAAAAGCGTTTTTCTCTTTCATCTGGCACTGTGCTACAAGCTGAATTCCACTTTCAGCCATTACCACTTGCACAAAGGGATAATTCGAAACAAATTGAGATCCTTTTTTGATGAAGCGCGCTTTCAAAGGATCATACAGAAATGGAGGGAAAATGGGTGGAGGAGGTCTATCTGTCTAGCTGGGTGTTTGGAGAGAGAAGTTGTTTCCGTTTTTTTTTTTCGTCCGCTTCAGACATTCACAGACAGTAGCCCAAAAGCCATTCAAAAGTCCTTTTTTGTGAGTCGCGGTGAATGTGTGTTGTCTGGAATTAGACAGTTGCCACTTACACTCGAGTACGTGATGATGATGACGGGAATGTCGACGAAAAAGAAGATATGGTGAATATAGTGACAGTGGCCATATCTCGCACACAATAACGCAGTGTGTGCATTGTGACATGAAGACAGGGCGTCTGGCAGAGTGCTCTAGATGGTAGGGTTGCCAGATGCTATAGTATGCCTGTAGTATACAGTAAACTTGAAAGTTTGGTTTGCTGCATTTGGACTTTCAGCTGGATACCTAGTAGTTGAAATATCAGGAGGAATTGCGACAGGTCGCTTTGTGAGCTGTTCCTATCAAGATGAGGTTTTAGTCCAAAGAGTTGTCACACCCCATGGAGCCTTCAATATATCACCTGGCATTCCTTTTAGATGAACAAATTTTCCAAAATTCGAACGAAGCGTAAGGGCTTATTCCAACAAATGTTGGACCTTCAGCTTGCAACTAAATTCGAAAAGTTTTTGATAAGGTATTGGTCTGGTCTGCTCGACTATGCAAGGGCAGACAGTCCTTAAATTAGATGCCATTTTGTCATAGGCTTCTGAGAGCCGTACAATCGAACTCGTACAATTGGACTGCAAAAGGCAACTAAACCTGATGGAATACCAGCCATAGTTTAAAAAAATTGCGCACCGAAACCAAGACTTATCCTTTGTAGACTTTTCTTCATGCCTTACGCACAGAAAACCTTTTCATGGTGCTGGTTGAAAATTTCCGCTTTCAACCCATCACTAAGAAGGGAACAAGGTGTCTGTAGCAAAACTACTGCCCCATAGCCCTACTGTCAATGCTACCCAAAGCAACAGAAAATGTCGTCAATGCAAAAATAATTACATATCTTGGGAGAGCCGGATTAATAAGCGACCGGAAATATGGTTTCAACCGGAAACTTGGTGAGCTACTTAACTCATGTATGGAAGTCAGCCATCGAACAACAAGAGCCATTGCCCTGGACGTCTCAAAATCTTTCAATCCTGCTTAGCACGGAGCCTTATTAAGCAAGTTAGTCTCCTATGGACTACCGCAACTGGATGAAAAACTTTTTAAAGACAGATCAATTCAAGTTGCGGTCGATAGTGTATCTCCGGACAACTTTGCTGTAAGCAATGGAGTACCACAGGGTTCTATACTTTCATCAACTCTTTTTCTACTCCATACTCAGCTTTGTCGATTGCCTCTGCCTAGGCGAACCCCACAGGCGGATCAGTAGAAATGTAGTGAAGTGGGAGGGTTATGATCACTTGTTTTCGGATCATTACCTCGCCGAAATAGGAAAAAGAAGACTCAGCTTTGCCGATGATAGTACCCTAATAGCATTTTGCTTGAACAGCACCACTGTGAACGCAAGCACATCACACCTCCAGAGATGCGACCAAATCCAGTTATTGCATCAAAATTTGCAGACATTTTTGCAGTCGTAAAAGCCTAATGTGGTCGGATTCAATGCGAAGAAAACAATTTACCGCCTTTTCTGGAGAAAAAAAACCGTAGTACAGCTTCAAAAGGACAAACAAATAATCCAACCTAAGCAGGCCATGTGTCTTCTGAGCGTCGCGGGTAACTCTGGCATAATATGTCACGAACACATATCCAAAGTAGCAAACTGAGCATCAATGACTCCTAGCTATATATTTAGAGCAAAGAGATACTTCATATTTCGAGCTCGATTCCAAAGCATTTCTTGAATCTGCTCGATAGCATCCAGAGATGTGTAGTTCGCCTAGGAGAAGATCCCACGCTAACATCGAATCTCCAACATTGGCTTGTCGAAGACCAATTCTCATGTATGGAGTATTGGTATGGTGGCCCGCCTAGGAGAAGAAATCCAACCTATTCATAATGCAAAAAAAACTCAGCGAGTTGCATGTCTCAGTATTACCGGTGCACTGAGAACTTCTCCCACAGCGGCGCTCCAAACCATGCTCCACCTGCTTCCGATTGACATCGTCAGTAAGCAATTGGCTGTCGGCTCGGCAATAAGACTGAGAGGCTCCAAGCAGTGGAAGGAGAAACACACGGGACAGCCAATATACTTTCGATGCACCGTCATCTTCCCAATTCCACTGACCATCTGCCCACTGAATATGATTTTAACAAGGGCTACACGCACTCGATTCCGGACAGAAGTGAGTGGACGCAACGCAATGTCCTTTACAACGAATCGCTGTCAATTTTCACGGACAGATCCAAAACCAAGGACGGAGTCGGTGCCGGAATTTTCTCGGAAGATCTGGACATACACCTCTCCTTTAATCTTCCAGACTACTGCAGCGTTTTTCAAGCCGAAATCACCGCAGTTCGCAAAGCTGCTGACTGGCTGGCGGCTAGCACACTATCAACACCTGATATTGTTATTTATGTCGACAGTCAGGCAGCCATCAAATCCCTCGCATCCAGCACTACGAGATCTAAGGCAGTGAAAGACTGTCGCATATCTCTTAACGAGATAGCTGGTCAGTACAACCTCACCCTTTGCTGGGTACCAGGTCACTGGGACATACCGGGGAATTGTGCAGCCGACGAACTAGCACGATAAGGCTCCTCTGGTACAGATAGCATAAGCATCACCGACATCGAAGCGCCAACGTCTTATGTTAAGTACCTTATTCAAATTGACGCCGAGAAAGTAGCCAATCATCGATGGCAACATCTAGGCCAATGTAATACCACCAGACATCTCTGGCCGACACTCAATAAATCCAGATCCATCGGAATCTTGAAGCACAAGAGAGGAACCCTCTCAAAAATAACAAATGTCCTTACTGGACACTGCGTCATAGGAAGACATGCCCAAAGATTAGGTATTCCTCATAATGACTTCTGCAGAAGCTGCAGAGATGAAGACGAAGAAGAGACCATCAGCCAACATCAGGAAGGCCACAATGATCTTAATGATCTCGGCAACGCCTGCACGTCTAAAATTCACGGCTTCATTCAACGAAGCAAATGGTTCCAAGAGTAAGAGGGTAACCCACCCGCCTTACACATCGGCAGTACAATGGACCTACTTTCTGATCTAAGTACATCCTCATCGAGGGCCGAGCCTTACCTAACCTAACCTAACCTTGTCGAAGGTACCACCATAGAAGATGTTTCGAAGAAGTACGAAGAATAATCCCTGAAAACACAACAATCACACCGACTGAAAGAGCACATCATTTCCATGTTCACCTGGAAACCACGAGAACAAAATTCTGTACGAAAATTCCTTTTACTATAGAACGAGCAAACTTTGGAACTCACTCCCAGGAAATATATTTTTCAGAAGATTACAATCTCCAGCTATTCAAGAGCAGAATCAATAATCTTCTCCAGACATCTCGGGGCACTGTTTCAGCGTTATAGGTTCACCTTTTCTGAGAGAAAATTATAAAAAGAGACACTTCCATGTCCACTTTAGTCAGGCTTCACAATACCCTGCCTGAAACTGATCGTATGATACTCTTCTTCTTCCTCCTTTTATCAGCGACGTTATGATCCGAAAATAAGGGATCATAACCCTCCTACTTCACTGATCCGCCTGTGGGGTTCGCCTATCGTATGATACTCTATCACTGGCTTATTGGCATAGACCATGGACTTGACATAGCTCCTTAGGAAAAGGAACAGACTAGTCCATTTCTGGAGATAATAGCATCACCCAACTTCGACTTCAATAACTCAATTGCTTGGCCAGTTGTTTGGCATGTGGCGCCATCTTGTTAAAACCACTTCTTCTTCTTTTTCTTGTTCCTATTTCGGCGAGGTTATGATCCAAAAACAAGGGATCACAACTTTCCCACTTCACCGCATTTCTACTGATCCGCCTGTGGGGTTCGCCTTTGTCGCCGTCTTGTTGAAACCACATACGCTCCAAATCATCCTCATCCAATTTATCTAAAAAATAGACAGTCAGCTTGATCCGGTAGCGATCTCCATTGACTGTGACTTTGTTGCCAGCATCATTGAAGAATTAGTATTGGGAGTGACTCCTTCAACATGAAACCCGCACCAAACAGTTGCATTTCGTGAAAAGCTTCGGGTTAATGATTGCCCAAATGCCACAATATTGCTTATTAACGAAGCCGTTGAGCCAGATATGTGCTTGATCGTTGAGAATGATTTTTCGCATTTAGCTCATGTGAGGTTGTCACAATCGTACGCGAACTTTGATCAATAATTTGGATGATTTGCAAACGTTGTTGGAGCGTGCGTGCGGGGAAAGGATAGACGTCAAACAAACTGGCAGCTAACTTCATGCTTAGTCAAGACACCCTATTGGAAATCCATTTGCATATATACGTATTGTTCCTATACTCGCGTTATGCAGCCTTAGACTTTGAATGCACGATGTTAGTGACTCTCTCTGAACCCAACTTTCAAGACATTTAAGTATATGTGAGCTCCACAGGTTCATCAAATTCAATCAAGCCGCTGGAATCATGCACTTTTACTTCAAAGGCCATCCTAAACTGCCGCTTCAGTTGCTGAGTGCCAAGGCACAGAGACCTTTCAGGTGACTGCAAGACTGACGAGCACGTCAGAAAGGTCCTCATTGGACACTGTCTGATAGGCCAACATGCTTAAACGTTGCACTACTTTTCTAACGACTTCTGCAGGAGCTGTAGAGACGAAGAGGAGGAGGAAACCATCTCAACCACCTCCTATCTATACGTCCGGTCCTATCCCAAAAAAGACTGTTCCATCTAGGGGCTTATAGGGGCTTCGATGACCTCAGTCATCTTGTGTAATGAGCATCCTTCGCTTTATTAAAAGTTTCGGTTGGTTTACTTAGTCCCACGGTAGTCAAATGTAGCAGAATGAACCTTTACTGGTCTAAGTGTGCCTATACTGTCGTACAGACTTCAAAAATGATTCCTCCTTCAACAGAACGCAATCCAGGTATTCTTAATCTGCCTGCCACTCTGAGAACCCAGCCTTTCTATACCGTTAGCTTCAATCATGGATCACATGACGATGAATACTCAAGAATAATTCGCCTAGGACCTCTCGTAAATCAAAAGTTACAATCCGAGCCTCATTTAGGATGCATTTGGCATAATTATTTTGTTCAAGCTGCGTAACTTGGCAACTCTCTTCCACATATCATACTTCTTACAAAGATCCACGTTCCCCTTGACTTATTCCTTACTTAAGATGTGAAATCTCACAGAAAAGTAAGGGAAAAAAATCCACTAAGTAAGTGGAATCCTTATTATATCCTTACGCCAAAGTGACAGCTGTGACTGCTTAGAGATAGAGAGCAAAACCAAGTCAAAAAGGATCCACACAAAAGTCTACCCATACCACAGAACTGCCCTTGCCGATTGCTACTGCACTGAGAGATGGTGGCGGTATCGTTATGACTGCAATAAAAATTATCGCAATGACGTATCCTATTAATTTTTTCATCTCTATCATGTGTCCTTTTTTCGGAATCCCTTATGTGTATGATTGATGGGATGCCGCGTCGTTCAAATGGAGTTAGTGCGGTTCAATTCGCCCTTCCCTTGACATTGTTGGCATCTTACGAGTACACCACCGACCGACCGATGGGTTCCCATGGGGGGTGAGGAGCGCACTCAAGCAGAGAGAGACAGTAACTGCTGGGGGAAGAGACCAAGAAAAGATGCATTTAGATTATTATTATCATCGAGCATGGAACTATACGTACTTCAAGGGACACAGTGTAGCAGGATATGTTCTTTATGCTCTTCTATCCTGTCGTTTGGTAATTTAGTGCTCTTTGGTATTTATGAAGTTTCTTTTTTTTTTCGTCTTATTTTCCTCTGTTCATCCCTTCGTCGTGATGCTGCGGGAAGTAAAGAAGATATTTCTGGCTGGCGGCGGCGGTGGTGGTGGCTTGAAGCCATACAAATTTGTTTTGGTGTAGCTAATTGGATAAGGGGTGGCATGTGGGAATACCCCCACCACCAGCATCCACTATTTTGGTGATATATGATGACACACGAATTAATAGGATTGGCATTGTGGATTCAGAACTCACTATTCGAGGGTGATTTCGATTTGGAGCCAATTTTTATTGGGAGTACGCTGTGTGCTATTTTTTAATATTGTAAATGGAATTGATCTGAAGCGAACGGAAAGCGATTTGATTTTTTTAGGAAATCTATATCCAGGATAATGCAATCCTTTGACCTACCACTTAAATGGTATTGGCAGATGTGCTGCAATGCATGTGTGTGCCAATGCACTTAGTGAATTGTAATTCTATCAGTGTGTGATGTGTTTTTCAGTGTACGGTTCACTTGCAGCTGGCTATTTGTTTGACAAATTGTATTTGGAAATTGTATGTGAATCCTGGGATTGGAATTACTGGGGCATCAAAACAATTTTATTGGTAAAAAAAAAATTCGAATGCTAATTAAGTTTAAAGTACTGGGAGTGAATGATGGCAATCATGATTCAGTGGGAGCCACAGCGGAAGGGCATGGTATAGTTTTTTGTACACTACTTCGAATGAAGTCAGTTAGAATCGGGATATCTACTTGATTTCTCCTAACAAAAATAAAACAATGCCTCTGTCAGCTCCGCCTGTGTGTTAGGTTTGGTTGAAGAGAGTTATGGAGTCATAATAAGACAACCATCGCTATCCCCAGGGGAACCTTAACGGCTGACAAAACATAAGTCATTTCACCGATGCAATTGATTTCTCTGCAGAAATTAGGAAAGATAGGACTCTGGCTCGACGAAACAACCTCCTCTAGGTTCTTAAAGAAGCTGCTTCCTAAGTGTTCGATTCTGCTCTTAGCAATGTCTTCATGTTTGCATAGTATATGCGCTATGTCCTTCTCATACATCTGTATCCGACAGACATACGGATAACTAACCTAGATAACTAACCTAACCTAATCCTGGAAACGCTGTAAAGAGAGTCCGCTGTCAGAACCACCCAGAAAGTGATATGAATCTCAGGAGGTCCATCAGCTCAACATTACTTAATTCCTCCAGCTCCTAGAAGAAGTAACTACCAAGAGCCTTTATTCTCCTGACGGATAGAGCAGGACAATCACACAACAGGTGACGAACAGGTACAATTTCTTCTTCGTCCCTGTAACTTCTGCAATAGTGGTTATGCAGCACACCGAGTCGCTCTGCGTGAACGCCAATAGCACAATGACCAGTAATTATTCTAGAAATAAGCGCACGGGTTATAACGACTAAGTTTTACCAGAGTGGTTGATCTCTTCTTGCTGTAGGTCGGCCATAGCGCCCTGGCCGTTACGCATGTTTCCAGATGAACCCAGCGTCTGTTTGCTCGACCGGTGACTTTATCTTCTATTTTCTTCCGTAAGGAACTAACTGGAGTTGCTACTGAGGGGAGGGCCCGCGATAAGTGCAGCGCCGACCATTTCCCAAGCTCGTCAGCCCTTTCGTTACCTTCGATATCCATATGCCCTGGTATCCAGCAGAGGGTCAGCGCATTGGCTCTAGATATCTCGTTTAAGAGTGATTTGAGCTTCTCACAAGCCTCGACCTAATTATAGCAGAGTCCAGAGCATTTGCTGTCTATATAGACAGTGATCGTTTTACCAACGATGTCACTCTCGCGTATAATTTCAGCAGCCTGTATAATGGCCGTGAGCTCGGCCCGAAAGACGCTGCAGTCGTCGTTTATTCTAAAGGAGTGGTTTATTCATAGGGCTTCACAATAAACTCCGGCTCCCGTGCCAACGTCCATCTTAGAACCGTCGGCATAGAAAGCCAACTCCTTTTTCTTCATGGTTCTTCCAGTAAATTCTGTCAAGAATTCTTGTAGTAAATCTTCTTTCAAATGCTAGCATCGGGTTCATGTGATCAGTTTCCGTCAAAACAGTGTCCAGAGAGTATCCCTATCATTGTTCTAATCTGTGATCTGTCCAGTTATACAATCTCCTTGGATTTCCTTCGGTCTAGTGCCGCCCATAAGACCTCGGACACTCTGTGTCCTTCTAGATTCGACCATCTATGGTCAGCCCCTGGGGATTGTGTTGAGAATATCTCTTTATGCAACGCTCAGTGATGCTTTGATACCACTAATAATATTCCCTTGTAGGAGTACTGCACTTTTCTTGGCAAATTTTTCGGCGCAGTCGTTGTCCCCTATATGTAGTGTCCAGGTTCCCAGCATAGTCTAATGCAGTTCTGCGTTCATAATACTGTGCGGCAATTCCTGGCTAACTCAGATTTCGTAACAGCCGACTCCAGCGCCCCAACCACAATCTGACCATCAATGAAGATGGCAATATCCTTATCGGATATTGAAACCTCCGCCTGGGATACACTGCATAAATCCGGAAGTCTTAGAGTCACTTGCAGGTTCAAATTTGTTGTGTGTATACCTGACCCCGTGCCCTCATTGAATTTAGAAGCGTCCGTATATCATATATGGCAATCTCGTTTTGAAGATGAACTTAGTTGCTTTGCCAGCCTTCCCTCTTGGGATACACTACCTCGTATGTAATATCGAGGTCGAGAATGCCTAGAATTTCGTCTGTTTTCTCTTGAAGATCAGGAAAAGAATTCCTGAGAATGGTGCTATGCCCAAAACTACTGTATAAGGTTGCAAGTGGGGAGATCTCTTCAATCCAAAATTTTGTTCTTAAATAATCCCTACTGATCCACTAAAAGTAAACCAGTGAGGGGTCCGAAATTAGCATAGGTTCGGGTATGTTTTTCGACACGTAGGGCATATACAAATGAGTCCTGCTTCCAAACTACAGTAAGCTTTTCACTAGAGGAGATCCTGTCACTGAGACAGCTTAATGCTCTGCATTGCAAACTCAAGCATGAAGCAGAAAATAATTCTCTCGAAGAAGCAAATAACAGATAGAGTTCGCTGGGTTTTAGAATGAAGATAATAAAGATAATAGTGACAAAATTATGGCGACAGATCTAAACCAAGACTTACGATCCCTTTAGGGGTTTCGGTGACGAAAAATCGATGAGGATGCAACCCACTTTCTCTGCCTTCCTTGTGCATTGTTCGGCGCAAGGGGGTACATCCCCATCTATCTTCAGACTTCGGTAGTAGAAACAGATTTTGTTATGAAACGGAAATATATAAAAAGTAGGAGATATCACTGCGAGTAGATGGAGTGCAAATAACGACTCCCTACCAGAAATCTGGGGCCTCCATCCATAAGTGGCGGGATATTAAGCACCAATGACTCCTAGGATTACAACAAGCCACCCATATAAGTACTAATCTCAACTGTTCAGCAAAGGAGGTGGAAATGGTGTAGTGGTAATATTGTCAATTGCCAGGCTAATGGTTCATTTTAATTCAGTTGAACCAATTCCTGACGTCAGCATGTCCGATCAATTGCGAAAACTTGTGTGAACACTACTGCGAAGGTATAGCACTGGCAGTAGTTAAGTTATATGACAGGAGAAATTGTTCGCTCTGTTGGATGGTTGATTTGCCTATGACGTCGGTAATCGTAAAAAAATAGTGTGAATCAAAAGGGAAAAAATAACAAAAATCTCCCCAGTTATTTGGATGCCACCCTCAGAGTTTCTACGAAGCATAAACAACTGAGCTTCAAACCACTACATCAAATCTTTCTCTCTCTCTCTATCTATCATTTCCAACGTCTGCACTGTGTGTAAACATGTTATGGGTATTCGTAAACCCCTGAGTACGCGCAAATTACAAAAACAAGAAAAAAAAAAAAGAATCGGCCACAAATAACTTCCAGAAACGGGCAGCTTTTCTTTCGAAAGATACTAGTAGCATCTAGTATGCACGATTCACAAACCCGAATAATCGATGTCAGGAATACACCTACGTTCTAACCCACATCCTGCATACTTCTACTGCTCTCCCCGTGGGACTTCTATTAAGTATTACTTCGCGTGGCTGGTTAGTCTTTTAGTCATCTTCGCCGTTCTCTATCCTAAGGCGCTCGATTCTCCTGAATTCGACCTGAACGCTGGTCACATATCCATTTACTTCGTGTCACATGTCTTCCGACTGCATGAAATCTACAATGACCTGTCAGGGAAACCAAAAGTTTGGATTTCTTGCTATTAAGCCCGGAAAGTGGAACATCACCTGCTCTGTGTCTTTGTCCTGGCCATCGCAGCACGGAAGCAAAATGACAAGCTGTCGTACCCGAATCTGTGCAGGTACTATCTGTATCCTCCATGACCAGTTAGAAACTATATGATGTTATAGTTCATCTCTTTTCCAAATGTCTATGCTGGCGATGAGTTTGTGTGTCCATCTTCCTGTTGTAGCGTCATCCCGCATCGATTTTACCATTTTGCCATCGAGATCTCCCTTTCTTTTGCTTTAATAGCTCCTCCTTGCGAGTTTCCTGTTGTACACTCGTTTCATTTTGTCGAACAGGCTATCGATGGGAACCATCCCATCTACGACATATGCTGCTTCTTCGGACACTGTTCTGCAGGCACAAATTGTCCTTAGGTTAGGTAGGGTTATGAGGTTGTCATAAAACACTAGGCACCAAAGTGGGCCCATCGCGATCCCTTCGAAACCTTCACGGCAAAAGACCTAAACCCAATCTCCCAAGCAATTAATCTGCCTACAAAATCTGAAGAGATCCTTGTTATGGTTCAAGGACCTCACCTCCTCCAAGTTATCGAAGAAGTATCTACCCAGGTACTTTAGCCTTATCCTGGCAATTCCTTGACATTCGCAGAGTATATGAGTTATATCCTCTGAGACATGTAGGTCATCGCAGTACCTACAAACATCCGTATCGGATAACCCTAGTCTCATGGAATGCCCCCTTAGGAGACAGTGGCCAGAGAGTATTCCTATCGCTGTTCTAAGCCTCGATCTATCTAACTTAATTATCTCCCCAGATTTTCTGCGATCTAACACAGGCCACAAGGCCTTAGACACCCTGTGACCATCTAAGTTTGACCATCTTAGATTAGCCGTGTCAATGATTTAATCCCGGATAATTCCCTTAGCCACGCACCCTGGTGGTTTAATGCTACCAATTATATCGCTACGTGGGAGCCCCCGCTCCTCTTTTGCCTTCGATATCGCAGTGTCCAGGTACCCAACATTATCTGACTCGGTTATGCGTACATAATGCCCTAAGCATAGTGCGGCAATTCCTGATTAACTCAGATTTGGTGACGTAAGACTCTAGCGCCTTTAGCGCAGCCTGACTGTCAATGTAGATGGCGATATTCTTATCGGATATTGATCCCATCTCAAGTAATTCCGCAGCTTTAAATACAGCTAGAACCTCTGCTTGGAATACACTGCATGTGTCCGTAAGTCTCAGGGCCACCTGTAGGTTCGTATCTCTCGAGTAAATACCTGACCCCGTGCCCTCACTGGTCTTAGAACCATCTGTGTATATTGCAATCTCGTTGTGGACAGAGACTGTCTTCCTTTGCCAGTCCTCTCTAATAGGATACAGTACTTCGTATGGTGTGTCGAAGTCTAAGGTGCCAAGTATATCGTCCGATTCGTCAGGGATTCCGAGAAAAGATTCCTTCAGAATGGAGCTGTGTCCTATGTTACTAGTCCTGAAGAGACCAACGTTAGTGAGCCGAAGCGCACTGTTGCCCGCTTGAAATTTGATTTGTAGGTCTAATGGTAAGAGATACAGAAAGATCTCGAGTGCAGCCGTAGGTGTTGTGCGTAGAGCACCTGTGATGGCAATGCAGGCTGATCTTTGTACCATGGCCAACATATCTCGTGTGTTTTTCGTATTCGTTGCCTTCCACCACACAAGGGCCCCATACGTAAGGGTGGGTCTGACTACCATGATGTACAGCCAGTGCATCATTGCGGGCTTCAGGCCCCATTTTTTTCCCGCGGTCCGCTTACAGATGAAGAGAGCATTATATGCTTTGCGGACTTGTTCCTGTATGTTAAGTTTCCAATTTAGTTTCCTATCCAGCATTATACCAAGATATCTAGCGCGATCCGAAAGGGAAAGCTTCACCCCTGCTAGCTTAGGCAGTTTGAAGGGTGGTATCTTGTATTTTCTACTGAAGAGTACCAATTCAGTTTTATCCGGGTTGACGTGTAGTCCACACCCTCTAGCCCATTTTTCGAGACTGTTAAGAGCTGATTCCATCATTTTACTAAACGTATCAAGGAACTTACCCTGAACTAAAATCACAACGTCATCCGCGTAAGCAGTGACGCTTATGCCTGTATTGCTTAGTTCTTTAAGTATCCCATCGATGACTAGAACCCAGAGGAGGGGTGAGATAACGCCTCCCTGGGGAGTCCAAATTGCCCTTAGAGCGCTGAGTTTATAGACAGTTCATAGTTGCCGTCTGGATTCTTTTGTTGCCATATGATCAGCCCATACTGGGGATGTGCATAGTAGTGCTGAGCTTACTACTCTGGACGATGGGACTTTGCGACTATATCTGGCTCCAACGACATTTGGCAGTATCCTCGCTAGCGATGATTGAAGTATCGACGCCTTTTTTCCTACATACTCTAGGTGCGACTTAAAGTTCAGCCTACTGTTTATCACTACCTCTAGGTAGTTGATTGTCTGCTTGGGTTTGATCAATTGGTCTCCTACGTGCAGGTTCATATATTCAACTGCTTTGCGGCTGGTGATTAGAACTGTTTCCGTCTTCTGCATCGCTAAATCCAAGCCTGCTGTCTCTAACCAGAAACGAGAAGCTGCTAGCTATTCACTGTTAAGTACAAAAAAACTGATTATCAGAGAATTAATTATCTGAGGCTTCAATTGTCCAGCAAGGCTCTTCTGCTAACTGGGATCTTAGTTGGACATATAGCGAACCTAAAGCAAATCTGAAAACTGAAGATACTAAGCCCAATACTCCTCAGCTGCTAATTACCCAGCATTGGGACTCATACGACTCTCCTCACACACTTTTTAGATGCACGCTGAGAACTAAAGAAAGAGAGTGCACATGTTTGAATTTTTACGACAGAAGGCTGATTGGGAGTGGTCAGTGCCTCTAAACAACCGAATTACTAGTATCAAAGTTGGAAGTGGACGAATCGTATGTAGCCTTTGATTCCTAAGTCACATAGTATCTTAGTAGTACAAACACCTAATTTCAAGCTTTATGAGTATTTATGGCACCGGTTTGCCCTGTAATGGGAGAACTTGTCCAATACTAAGTCAAAGACGTAAAGAGAATTGGATTTGATGTCCGCGTAGGATCTTGTGAGACTTTTTTTGTAACTTTTTCGAACAAAATGTTATGTGCGAGAGATCCATCGTTCGTATGCACATATCTGCTCCTGAAGGTTCAACAGAGAAGCCTCTGGTTAACAGCATGATCGATACGTTGTTTTAGACCATCTTTTAAATAACGTCGAAGATTAAGAGGACTTGCACATCCAAAGGGACTTGAAACTTGCCCGCAGAGTTTCCGCTTGCCACCCGAGTCACAGACTCCGTTTAAATATTTATCGCAAAGGGCCCCCTTCCATTCATTCGTTCACTCAATTGCATCCAATATTCTCCGTTCAACATATTCCATGTATACCTTCATCACAATATGATGATAGATTAAACAATATCGACCCTCAAGTGGAGCCCTATGGCACTCGACTCGATTTCTTGCAAACAAACACGGAACTACGCCAAGCACGACCCTCTTTGAAGTTCCAAATTGAAACAATATTCTCTTTGGAATCTCTCAAGCATAAATAAATATCCAACCAAAGCCCAGAAAGCCTCCACAAAACGATGCAATATGCCAATGTGCGGAGCAAACGCCAAGTAAAATGGCGCAGAAAACACGATTTCCCCTGGGTGAATGCAACGTTTTCGTTTTCACTGTTTTTTATATTTTTTTTATTTCGTTACCCTTAACTAGACAATAGATTAGGAGGGGCCCGCCGAAGGCTTTTAAAAAACCGTTTTTCACGTTATATTCTGTTCATCGCCCTTCCTAGACTTTTTCGGGTGAAAAAAAAAATAAGTCGTCGCCCCTAGCAAACCGACATTGGATTCGGCTGGATTATTGTGTGCACTGTGCGAAGTGTATAAAATTCAGAATCAGTTCCTAATTCTCTAGGGGCACCATGCAGACGTGGAGAGTCTGTACATAACCCCCCTATCTCACACCTTGAATGAACTCTACTTGTGCTTTACGCGAAACAATCGATTCCAGCGCAGAGTCCTGTAGTGTCTGAGAGGTGAGTGAGTATATATCCTGTGTATACCGGGGGACCGGTTTCATTTTCAACGATTTATATAAAAATGTTGGATATTTGGGGTGTATTTTGGGGAAAGAATGTACCTAGCGAGCCATTTATATCACTTTACGGTTGAATTTGGTACGCCTTTGGCAATTTTCGAGTCGTCGTTGCAAAAGTGCACCCGGTATAGTCTGTGTAGTGAAACACCTCTTCACTCGACGATGACGATGGCAGTATGAATTCCACATGGATTGCCCGTGAAATCGAGTGCCAACTATCAATATGGGAATCAATTGGTTGGGGATAGACATAGCATTAAATCGACATCAGGGCGGCGACGGAGAGGAGGGAAAGGACGACAAAGTCAAGGTGTTTATGGTTCGACAGCGGGTAGGCAGGTAGGTAGCTTGATCTTGGAGCAGAGTTCGTTTTGCAATTTGAGAATTGGGATTTCAAAGCTAACACCTCTGTTGGGGGCATTAACGAATCTGGACAGCTGTGTAATTTAAAATCATTACCCAGCCATCCGCGTGCATCATTCCTGTTTAAGGGGCTTTAGAAGTCAGAAAATCTTTCGGAAATGGTTTGTATATTGTGGGTTGTTAAACCAATGGCGCTTTATTGGAACTTAAGCCTTAATTAGGTATATCCCACGCCCGTCATTTTCTTCTGAAACGCTTACCACTTGTCTTACACTCGATTACGCAAATTAGCATCCAATTGGGATTCTATTACCCCCGTCACAAGGTGCTCAAACTCATGTGACATCCTTGTGAAATAACTCTGCACATGTCCCAGAAAAATTCAATTATATTCTTGGAAAGATGAAGAATAATTCAGCACAGAAAATGAATACCTTTCAACAAGTAATCCAGATGCTAAGGCGATTAAGTCTCATACCTCCATACGCATTTTTTTAGCAATTCCCGAAATTTCACATTCCCATTTGTCTTTGTTTCGTCCTGCTGCGCTGCCTACCTCTCTTATCCCTCCAGCACACACGCTCAGTGTATATCAAACATATTCTATCGTTCAGCTTAAGTCCAATTGACTGCCGTGTTGTCCTATTTCTATGCTGACAGTGGCGCTGCTGTTGCTTCTAGTTACGATAAGGACTAAAAAGAAAAACAAAAATCGTCCTTAAATCAGTTTAAAAATAGAAAGTGATAAAATTTGGCGACATACGTTCGTACCTGGCTTACCTTCCCAACTCCAGGAATCGAAATAATCTGTTCAGCTACTGCCGTCGACGACCTCTCGACATATCTATGACAGCGGCATCGGCTGCCAACTGACACTGAGTATGAGATTTCAGAAATCTGTTACTCTGTTCTTCTTTTGTGTTCTGTGCCACTCCAGGAGGACACTAAGGACTCCTCGCTCAGTGGACGTCCACACAGCAGGTAAGCGCGCGGTACTTGTGAACCATTTTACACCATATGGACAAAGGGTCGTACGTCTAGGAGTTACTGTCAGCAGGAGTCAAATGTTTAAGGATCTCGATTGTACCTGTTCTCCAGCCATATGCTACCAATTAAAAGGAAGAAAAAACCCGAAAACAAATTTTCGTAATGAATTTTCTTTATTTCATCCCCCCCCCCAACCTCTCAGAGCACTCGGGTAACAGTTGAGTGACAGTGATTTATCGTTTACACATTGCACCATTCCAGCCACCCCTCGAGCCCCATGATTTATCATCAACCCGACCGACGACTCGCCCTTTATCATTGCTGCTCCGTGGACAGTTTCAATTTAAATTAATTGGATTAACAAATCACATTACAAATATTGATTACCCAATTTTCACTTTCCACACACCCACGCAAAGTGATGCATCCTGCTTCCTTGCCATCCAACTTCCCCTCCCACCCCACCCCATGGCTATCAATTGCATTCGCTTATAAATTTTAAATTCAATTTGAGACTCGTCCCGCAATTAAAGCCATTCCAACCCCTGTTTAGACAGTCCTTGTTGGCGATACCAAAATTACCCTCGGGCCTACTCCGCTGGGTCCTGTTCATTAGAATCGGTCGTCTCTGTGCCTGCCTACATGCACGAGTATGTGTTTGAAATCAAATTGAAAACTGCTATTATTATTGCATAATATTTGTTCAACTGAGGGACTTTTAGCTGAATGAGACGTTTTTTTATGCGTGTGTTGCGCTCTCGATGCTAATAAATTAAATTTTTTTAACACATCACTGCCCGAGGTGGTTTACATGCAGTCAGCGGGCTAATTCACTTAGGAACACAGCGTCAGGCTGTCGCAAGCAAAAAGAGTTGAAAAAATGCCGCCAGCACTTATAGCATCATTAATTCAATGTTTGCAAATAAAAGTAATGTCTGATGTGTGTTTAACGAGGCTTTTGTCCGGGGAATTTGTTGTTAGAAGCGCCATTGGGCTCTGGGAAGGGATGTGCGATTAAATGGATATACATAATGTACGAGTAGTTGGTTTGAAAACCGATTTGATCCTCTGGAGTCTGGAAAATAGAATGCGATATCAATACAGTGAAACCTTCCTTGAATGGTCATTGATGGGACTACGAAATTTTGTCAAGACAGGGCTCCGTTTAAGGGGAATAATAAAACATAGTCACATCCCTCCGTCAAACAGCTCTGAAATCAATAGAATCCAATACAATCATATCAAAGGCAGCCAGGAAATATCGGGATTAACTGATCGCCATCAGATACCACAAAGTCAAACTATGCTAGGTACCTGGACACAGCAATGTTGAAGGAAACGTAAAGGCAGATAAACTGGTAAGGATGGGGTCTACTTTGAACGTCAGTGAGACGGATACGTCCATACCGCCACCGATAGGAAAATTGTGTGGCAATAATGGAGTAAGACCCCAACGCTAATCCTGCTGGCACTGGGTCGATCCTCTATACGCACAGTAACTGCAGTAATCACAGGACCCTGGGCCATTGAAGTTATGCTCAGTAGATGGAATGCTGAGTCAAAGGATCTATGCAGAAGATGTGGGGACGAGAAGGCTATTTGTAGAATCAATCCAACACCTGCTTTGCCACTGCGTCACTCTACAAGAACGACACAGTTCCAGGTTCTTTGTTAGCACTGCAGAGGCTACAGAGTCACGGATAAAGAACCTACTTAGATTCGTTAAGAGTACCAACTGATTTTAAGATAGACCAATTGTCTGGTCAACAGAGGTGCCTTCATGCGGTGATACTGGTAAGTTGCAATCATCAGCCCTATGAGGCTGTAGGTTAAGTTAGGTTGGCGAGTAGTGTACCTAAGTGCTTATTACGGAGGCCATTCGATCCATTGTGTTTCCCTTTGTAGTGTGGAACCTATACTAAAACGTTTATCTTGCGGTCTGTTCTGTTGTGAATTAGCCTGTGCTCTTTATGAAGCCTATCATGTTCCTTAGTGGGACTTGTATGAGATCCCCTAGTTCGTAAAAAAACCTATTTCCCATATGACGGAGGCGGGGATGTTTGATGGTTTCTGTCTCCTCTATATCTTGACAGCTCCTGTAGTGGTCGGGTATGTTGACATCTAATCTAGCAGCCATTACCCCTATTGCGCAGTGCCCTGTTAGCGCACCTGTCAAGATGCGAATTCATCGCCAAAAGGCTATTTGTTCTATTTTCATCCACTATCAGCTGTAAGCCGCGAGATATGACACAGTCGCTTCTAGTGGACCATGCGGAATTAATCAGTTCTCTTGCTTTTAGGTCTATTTTCCTTTTCAGTTCACTAATCGGAGTTTATGGGGATGTAACAGCAAACTATGCTCAAACGTAATTACCGCTTTAGCGCCGTTTTAACACCACAACTCAGGTGACCTTAGCTGATGTTAAATTTGGCGATAAGCGATATTGAAGTAAACGTCCTTAAACCTTCCCTGTGGCATTACGAAAACCGATTGGTTCTCCAATACTCTTCTCCGATATCTGTATTAGGTTGTCAAAGAAGGATTGGCGTGGATCCCGATGGACCAGGGGCCTGTACTAATCACAACAATTCTAGCAATATCTGCACGGTTTCTGTTTGCAGATCTTGTCTTCTGTGCTAGTTCTAGGTGGGCCACATCTGTCTAGATACGATGCATTTGGGCAACTCGAAAATACTTCTTTGAGTGCCTCCAACAGTACGAGAACAGCATTCGCAAGGGATCTGTCAAGAAAAGATGCCCACTTTGCAAGTTCATCAACTCGCTCATTCCGCTATATGCGTTGTGCCTCGGCACCCAGAGGAGAGTGATTCTAGACCGATGACCCAGACGACTCTCTTTGCACTATTCCACCAGCTTGGAAAATGACGTAGGGAAATCGAATGCCTTGATAGCAGCCTGGCTGTCAATAAGGATGGCGATGGTACTAAGGGGTGTAGGGTTGTATTTTGGTGCACAGACGGCAAGGGTGTCGTACAGCAAGCACTTCCACCTGAAAGTCACTGCACGAATCCGCTAGCTGGTATGATTTTGATACATGTATTGAGTGTATCATCCATGTCAACTATCGATGCAGAACGTGACCCCCTACTCGTTTGTCACTTCATTTTTCCATTTATGTCCTGTATTATCTTGTAGGTCCTAAGCCCTCTACTACGCCGACGCGCCATCGTGTATGGTTTCTGGCAATGTGTCTGAGTTGTCCCCAACTTTTCTCCAACTGCCGTGCTTCCTTCTCGACTGTTCTGCGCTATGTCTTCCATGGACCGCCCGGTCTTCTGCCATCCTGAGTTAAAGATTTCCATTGCATAGCATGGTTCGCTATGGAACTGTCACCCTTTCGGAACGTGTGACCAATCCACTGCCACTTCCGTCGTTGGATGGCTGTGCCTATTAGTTCCGTGTGGTGTTCGTTAGAAATACGATTGGGCCAGAAAATCCTTAAGATATTGCGCAGGCACCTATTAACAAACGTTGCAGCTTTCTGGTGATAGTAGTGGTGACTCTCCACGTGCTGCAACCATATAACAGCACGGATTCAACGTTGGAGCGGAACAGTCTTATCTTGGTGTTCTAACTGATTGCATTGCTTCGCGATATTTTGGACAACATCCCGAACGCGGACTTTGCCAATGGGAAAGTAAGCATACATCGTCAGCGTAGTCAAGATGTTTCAGTTGAGATGTAAGAGCCCATCGAATTCCTCCGTTTCCCGTCGACAAAGCTTCATGAAGCACATTGCTAATAACCAATAGGAATAATATTGGTGAAAGGTTACAGCCTTGTCTTACCCCACTTTGGATCTGAAATTCCTCAGACAACCTTCCCCTATGCATAACGTGACATTTGGAGCCTTCATATGTAGCTTCGATAATAGCAATTCGTTTATCGGGAATACCTCTCCTGCGTAAGGCACGCCAAATAAACTTCCTGTTGACACTATCGAACGCATTCTCAAAATCAATGAACAGCAGGTGGAGTGGCAATCGATATTCAACGCACTGTTCGATGATAATCCACATAGTGTTGATGTGGTCAACACAGGAGGATCCAGAGCGGAAACCTGCTTGTTCGGCATCGAGAGTGTCTTCGAGATGTTGTTTAATTCGCTCCAGGATGATTTTAGCTATTATCTTAGCTACAGCAGGCAGCACGCAGATACCCCTCCAGTTACCACACTCCATTAAATTTCCTTTCTTAATACGCTTGACAATCATTCACTTCTTGCACTCGTTAGGAAAGCTCTCAGCTTCCCAAGCTCTCTCTATAAGTGGAAGCAGAAGGTCAGCCGATGCTGTGGGCGCTGCTCGTAAGAGCTCTATTGGAATACCGTAAAGTCCCACCGCCTTATTGGTTTTGAGTGCTTTGATCGCGGCAGTGATCTCATCTTTACTGGGAATCGTGGTGCGTATTCGGAAACTTCTTATCTGGCATCTCAGTCTGATTTGGGAGCATATCGCGGTTCAAAACCATAGCAAAATGCTGTTTCCATCTCTTGAGCTGGTCCTCATCGAAAATGAGCAAGGAGCTGTCTAGGCTTTCACTGGGTCTTGGGCGGAGCTGCGACCACCTGTCAGCTCTTTGGTGATTCTGTAGACGGTCCTGCTGTCGCACCTCCGTGCTGCTTCTTCTGATTCTGTAGCCAGCGCGTTGATGTAGTGGCGCCTGTCATGTCGCACGCTGCGCTGAACTTCTCTCATCTTCTTGCGATATAAGGACTCTAGCTCGCTTCTCCCTGCTGCTGGAGTAGCTGCAACGCGAGCTTTCAGCTGTTTTTGTTTGTCAATCCATCTCCAGGTATCCTCGGAAAGCCACGCTTTATGTCTTCCCTGCGATCAACCGACAATTCTTTCAGCACCAGATGTAAAAACATTTTTCACAGCACACCAATGGCCTTGGATGGTTGCGGGCAGTGAGCTGCTTATTTCTTCCACACCTTGCGGAAATTGATCGCTTAATTGTTGGTGCACTGAGGGTCACTAATTCTATCGATGTGGAACCTGGGCATTCTTGTGTTGCCGTGGGATCTTCGAACTGTAGTTGAAGAGTAGCTATCATAAGATGGTGATCTCGTACTATCCCCACATCTGCCTCTCGCCTGTTTCGGTCGTCCAGAAGACTACTTCTAAAGTGGCGGCTGATGGCAAAATGGTCAATTTTGTTGGAGGTAGTTTGCCTGTTGTTGGAAATCCAGCTGACTTTGTGGCATGTCTTGTGCTCAAACATGGAGCCACCTATCACAAGGTGGTTAGCATTGTAGAAATCCACAAACCTTTTGCCGTTATCATTACGGTTGCCCAATCCATGCTTCCCGATTACATGTTTGAGCCCTTCGTTGTCGTTGCCTACCTTGGCAATCAAGGTTTGCCACTTCGCCTTTTTCTCACTCTACCCAGACCATGACGGCATTTCTAAAGTTTACTTTGGGTTATGTAATCAGTCATAGTCGCTATCAGGTCGCTTTGTAGGGTATTTAGGATTTGTTGTGACCATACGGGTTGGTATACTAGCACTATCTACATATACTGCAGGCTCAGATACATTGAATATGAAGTTCAAGTGGTATGAGGTGCAATATTACATTCAAAGCTTCGGTTGAATATAATCGCATGACCCACGTTGTGCCATGTTGTAGTTTTTTTCTTAGAACAGATTACTGAACTAGTGGCCCGTAGAAAGGCTAGGGCATACAACTGCAGTGGACATCCATAAGACACATCTTCTTACCAAAGGATTTACTACAGGCATAGAAAGCCACGCAAACCTTGAGTGTCAGTTGAGCTTTGGAGTAAGTATCGCATCTAGGCATCAGCTCAGTTTTTCTTGGATTAACGCTGAGTCCACAACTAGTAGCCCATGCGCTTTTCTTATCCAAGGCAGCTTCCATAATCTCAAGGATCACTGAAGGAAAGATCCCAGATACTAGAACCACACCCTGAGTCCATATCTATCGAGTCTTGATAAGCTTTTGTTATCAGCCCTTTACTCAGTCAGGGGAAGGAATAAATTTAGCTTTGAAGCCAACCATTCTTCCCTAAAGGTAGCTTAGTGGTCGAGTATAATTCAGTGCTGCCAACTGACAGATAGAATCATCATAGAATAAGATGACTTCACTGACTTAAGTCGCTCGGTGTGAATCTGGGCATCAACCAACAAGCCTCTCCATTTAGCTTGCTCTTTAGCTAATTACCTCCAGTTTCGCATTCCAAGTTAGTCGAGGCCCCTTTGAACTTGTGGCGCGCACAAGTCTACAGCGAGGGGGCCCTCTACTGCATCGTTCCTAGAGACGAGGGGTATCCATTTGGACTTTTTGGAGTTTCTCCAGGATCTGCCGAAGTGTGAAGATTTGATCGATGGTGGACTTTCCTGGCCTGAAACCACACTGATAGGGTCCAATCAGGCTATTTATAAAAGGCTTCGGGCGTTCACACAATATCGCAGAAAAGATCTTGTATGCGATGTTGAGGAGACTGATACCTCTATAACTGGGGCAGTTGAAGACTTTCTTGTGGATCGGGCAAATGGTGCTGAAATTCCATTCATCAGGCGTTCACTCGCCTGACCAAATCTTAGAGATGACTTGGTGCATACTGTCTATCAATTCATCACCAGCTGCCTTGAAAAGTTCAGCCGGTAAGCCGTCCAGCAGGTTGGATTTTAGCTTTGATATTACTTTCCTTCACTTTGATCAGCCTCATACGTTGCCCTAATAATAACTACTTAAATAGTTTCTGCAAAAATAATTCGAGAATAGGTAAACAAAATTCATGATTTTATTAAACGTACTCGTACATAAAACGTTTTAAACGTATCAAGTGCCGAATGTTACCAGAGCTGGCATTGCCAACCAATATTCTGCAATCCACGCCCAAACTTTCAACTAGAAATCCAATATTCTCTTCAAAATCGCATCCCTTCTGCATTCGTTCGAAATTTCCTGATGCATTAACGACCTCATTTACCCTTGTACCAGCAGTTGTTTCATATTCCCCAAACCCCACACTGTTAACGAGATTCAAATGTCTCATGTCATCAGCAGCTGCCATCTGCAGACTACAAGCTGAAATGCCTTGTCTTACACCAACTGCAGTCGATGTTGCAACAGCTTCTTTATCTGTATCCGACACAGGACTCGTGCCAGCAATCTCTGTGTGGCGATACATATACGAAAATGACACGATGCAAGGCGACGACGAGACATTGAAAACTCCAACTCCAGACGAGCACAACGCACGACTGGCAACGACAACATTGTGACAGACAGGGCGCTGCCCCAAGTATCCCAGGAATGAAATCCGAATTGGGGCGACAAAATAAATCACCGTTCCGTCAAAATAAACCCACAAAATTGACATTTGAATAGTAAAAAGGACGAAAAAGGCAAGATAATTAGGATTAAAAGGATAAAGGGCGTTTTACCCTTTGTGTGTCCACAACACGGATTACCTACTTTTTTTTTTGCCGCCGCCGCTCTCCTTTGACAAACCACGAAAAGTGTTTTCAATTACGAGTGGGAGGGTCCTGTGACCCAGCAGGAGGCAAATTAATAAAAATGCGCCTTCATTCACTCACTCTGTTTCAATTAGGATCAAGTTCGGGACGACAACAACGCCCATGGTACAATCCAATGCGTGGCCGAAATATGTTTGCCGTGTCCTTCCTCCTTTTTTTTCCTGCGACTGATGAGGACGACCTCTCCTGAGGCGCAAATAAGTAAATGTTCTGCGAAATTGACGCGATAAATAGAAAAAATAAAATCCTTTTCTTTTTTTTTATCATTGGGTGTCCTTTTTGTTGTCCCTGGTTGGGGGGGGAAAGTAAATTCCTGCAATGTCTTGGAGATCATTAATCCTAATCGTTGTCGGTCGCCCCGCTGGTTCTTGCATCCTTTCCTGTTTTTATTTATGACTTTGGTGTCGCCTCTCAATTTGACTTTGGAATTTGGAAGCTGCCGTGGGGAGGATGTCCTTTTTGTTGGTTCTTTTGAAAAGCAAACGAAAACCTTTGGGGCTGGCTGAGCAAGTTGAAACTAAGAAGGAAAGGATAGAAAATCATCTCCTCTCCATGGGTCGCTTAATGCGTTTTGTTTCATTTTTCGTCTCTGTGTGCTTTGTAGCCCCTGGAGGTGGGTCGATGTTAACTTCCCATCTCCCCAAACAGCCTATCATCGGCTCATTTAGGCAAAAAGGTCCCCTGTCTATAGTCCATCATTATTTTTTTCGTCTTCCCCTCCGACAACGATGACGACGACGACTGAGGCACGCATAGGAAAAAAAAATTACTTATATCCTCGCTGGAAGAGAAAATTTAAAATTAATCTTAATTACCAAAAGGTTGAGTTGGCCTCTTCCGTAAGCCTCCTCCGTCTTGTGTTTTTTTCTTCTATTCAAGTGTGTATGTGCGCTTTGAGGGTGTAGTGAAGTGATGGATTGCCTTGTTTATAAAATTTGAACTTTTGGCAAAGACTGGGGTAAGATATCCTTTTTTTTTTCCACGCCATACCAGAGTTTATTTCGAGAACTTTTATCCTGGTACAAATTGAAAACAGAAAAAAATACCCACTGGAGGCAGGATGTAGGCGGCGAAGAAGAGGCAACGGTAAGAGGTGAAAACTTTTGTACTAAAGTTAAGGAACATTTTCAGATTCCTAGATCAGATTTCTGGAAGAAATTAAAACGGGATAAAGTTTAGTTTTTCTGTGGGAGAAAGAAGAAGAATAAGCATCTCTTGTTTGTCCTATTTTTTGGGCTTGCAATTCTTTATTAAGTGATGGGGGAGATTTTAATTTTTTTTCCCCCAATATTCACTCAAGACGAAGGTGGGTGTGCATGTGGAAAAGAAATCCGAACCATGTGGGATCAAGAATTTAGCTCGGAAAACTTTGTTTTGGAAAAATAGGGCATCCACTTGGTTGAATATTTTCATTTCCATTTCCTGTCCTTTTGCGAAATGTGAACAAATGAGTTCCAAGTAGTGTGAGTAGTTTGAAACCATATACCCCTGTAAGATAATAATTTACAGAATGCTACCTTTTTGGTCAGTTCAATCTGGCAAATGCTGAACAAACTAACAAACTTTATTTTGAAAGAATACGAAGAGATGTCGATCAAAATTTGCCTGTGGTCATCGCTATGTCAAACCAGGGGCAACCCTTAAAATGTCAACTATAAGAAAGGACCCACAATAAGCCACAAAAGTAAGAACTCGTAAATACCCAGTACTGATCTGCACGTTGATGGAAAAACGCGCAAAGTGTATTAGGTTAGGTTAAGTTGAAGCGACTGCCAGCTTACGCCAACACACTAAGATCAGAGATATGTCCTTTGTGATATCACGTGGATCATGTGAGATTTTGATGAAGCGTAGAGGCTATTCTCAACCTGCTACCGCTAGATATCTTTACACGCACATCAGCAGCCATTTGTGCTATGAGAATTATTCAGTCCGCAGACTGGAAACCAAATAGCGTAAGTCACTCGATTATCCTACTTGATTACTTTGGCCTCATGCCCATAACGGATCACATGACGCCATATTTAGACTTTGAAAGACCTTTCTCTACCGCCTACCCTAGCAGGGAAGAATGGAAAAGCAGTCATATACCTAATACTGAATCGATAGCCATCTACACAGATTGTTCAAAAATGAGCACGGGTGTAGGATCAGGCATCTTCTCCGACTCCCTAGGTATATCGAAATCTATACGACTTCCAGACCACAGCAGCATTTTCCAGGCAGAGATCTTAGCAGTGACAACAGCCTCCCGTGAATCTGCGGTAGGGGCAATATCGCTAGAAGGTATCACCATCTTTATTGACAACCAGGCAGCTATTAAAGGGATTACTGTCATAGAAATTGAATCGAAGCTTGTGAAGTGTTGTCGAGAAGAGCTCAGGGTTCTTGGAACACAGCACACGGTATCACTCTGTTGGGTCCCTGGACACAAGGTTATCCCAGGCAATGAGAAAGCCAACGAGCTGGCGAGAATCGGCTCAGCAGCCCAACCAGAACAAATTGATCCCCCTGTGTGTATCCGGCCTTGCACACTCAACCTCGCTGCAGGGAATAAAGCCATTAAAGAGGCGAATACAAGATGGAACTCCAACACCCAGAAGTTGTGGCCATCCTTCGACCAAGCAAGGACTGAGAGAATTACTCGGGAAGATAGGAAATCCCTTTCCGCCCTCGTGGGCATCATCACGGGGCACAACACTCTGCGGTACCACATGAAGGAACTACGCCTGACGGAGGAGGAACTCTGTAGAGGCTGTGGTGACGAGGAAGTTTTTAAGGACACTACAAGATGCTGAACTTCATCAAATCATCAGTATTTCAGCATGCAGAAATGAAGTAAGTGACTAAGTTAAAAATGTGTAGTTTCAGTGGGTAAAGGATTACTTTTTCCTCCATAGGTATCACAATAGGTCAACGCTGACCTGAGTTTGGCAGACATCGTCTCTCCCTGCCAGCCCACATACCTAACCTAACCTAAGAGGCTCCTAATATCTGTGTTTATCAGATCGCTTAAATCGTTGTAGTAGAGAGCTCCTAAGTAAAGCTTCCTTCTGTGCAAGAGAGCTGAACACGTACGAAAAAGATGATGGATGGTTGCTTCTTCTTTTTCGTCCATACAGCTTCTACAAAAATCATTTGAAAATACGCCAAGCCTTGTTGCATGTTTGCCTATTAGGCAGTACCCAGTGATGATACCTACTATAGCATCAATATGTGTTTCGGCCTAAGGCGTATGCCAAACAAAATTTTGATTGAAAGGACATGCCTTAGGCCGAAATATTGGTCCTTCGAGCCGGATATGAACCAGCGACCTATAGATCGATATGCGATCTGTTGAGAGAAATCAAGTTCATATATCGTTTTAGATCCAGCTTTGTCCAGTTTCGTCGCTAGACATGTTATTCTACTTGTCCATCCAGGTTTTTCTCTTTTGATTGCATCCAGCTTAAACTTGAATTTTCAAGTAGCGATCTGTATACTTAGAGTGTCCGTATTTAGAAAGATGGGTTTAGTTGCCCTTATTTTGGCAAGTTATTAGCCTTACAATTCACCGGAATGTCCGTGTGTGAGCTCTGCTCCTCTTTTGGCCAGCGCGTCGGCTCTTTCGTTGCCTCCTATATCGCAGTATCCAAATACTCAGGTACATTGTCAATGGAGACTGTCTTCCTTTGCAAATTCTCCCTAACAAAGTACATTATTTTGTATGGTGTGAGGAAGTCTAAGACACCAAGGACGTCAACGAAGTCTAAGACACCAAGGATGTCGTCAGGGATATCGGGAAAGGATTCCCTAAGAACAGAGCTATACCCCACATTTCTAGTTTTAAAGAGACCTACGTTAGTGAGCCGGAACGCACTGTTGCCCGCTTGAAATTTGATTGGTAGGGCTACTGGTAAAAGATACAGAAATATCTCGAGTGCAACCATAGGCGTTGTGCGTATAGTACCCGTGATGGCAATGCAGGCTGTTCTTTGTACCATGCGCAACATATCCCGTATGTTTTTCGTATTCGTTGCCTTCCACCACATAAGAGTAAGAATGGATCTGACTATCATAATGTATAGCCAGTGCATCATTTCAGGTTGCAGGCCCCATTTTTTCCCCGCAGTCATCTTACAGATGAAGGGAGAATTGTATGCGTTGCAGACTCTTTCCTGTACGTTAGGTTTCCAGTTTGGTTTCCTTTTTTGCAGTATACATAGATATCCAGCGCGATCGGAAAGAAAAAGCTCCACCCCTGCTAGCTTTTGCAGTTTTAAGGATAGTGTCTTGTATTTCCTGCTTCTAAGTTTTCGATCCGTTGATCATTAGCCCATCATCGAACTCTGACTGCATTATCCTAGTTGCTTCTTCTACTGTTCTGTGACAAACAACAATCGCTGTGTCATCTGCATGTGCAAACGGGAAACTCTTTTCGACATATTTCAGCAGTTCGTTTCTGAATAATATAGAAAGTAATGGGCTGAGTGTTCAACCTTCTGGAACTCCATGCTGCACTGTATATTCGCTGCTGCAGAAATCTTTAATTTTCACATGAAAGCTCCTTGCTCTGAGATAGTCTGTAAGACCATCCGCAAACTGTTCTCTTATTGCCTCTTATTGCATTGCTCAGCTTTTGTGTTGGAGGGTGTCGTACGCTTTGTTAAAGTCCAAAAACAGCATTAAGACATGATAACCAAGAAGTTGGCTAGTACTTTTGTCCTTTTGGCAACCGCATTGGTCCTTGCTTATCATATTGTGCTTTTCGATAAACTTTCAGATACGATCTTCCACAATTTGCTCCAAATCTTTATTGGCTGGCAATATTCAAATTGGCCAATAGTTTGCTGTCTGCTTTTGGGAACTTCCCTCATAGATTGGATGAATAATTACTTCTTCAAGCTTACTTGGAACCGTTGACGTGGCTGACACTCATATGAATCAATTTTGTGATTTTAAAAGGAAGAGTTGATGGAAGCTGGTTGTCAGGAAAATTGGTTTCAAATTCATCTGCTAATGCAACTGTGATTACGTTGGATGAATAGTTTTTTTATAATTATTTCAACCAATGGGCTTCCTTCGACCCAGCACTTCCCATTTTGCTTCTTCGAACTTTTGTTTGGAGTACTGCTCTGTCTTTATGTATTTGGATTCGTATGTTACGATAGTTCCATTATTTTTTCATCTACGATATAGTCTATCCCTGTCTTTGCAACTATCTACGATGACCCTGGTAATCCATTCGGCACTTCTTCTTGCTAACGATTGTTGATTTTTTGTATATTTCATTCATTTTTCCAAGTAGAGAATTATATAGTCTTTCTGTCTCCATTTCCACCGCAGGAACTTCTTGATCGGTTTTGGAATATTTCTTACTATTATGTAGGGTATTGAATCAGTAAGGTTTACAGACAGTAAAGATAATCTAAGAGTAAAGTAAAACTTGAGCGATTCCAAAGATTTTTTTTTTTATAATTTGCGCGCACTCAAAGGCTATGACAACCTTTAACATGTTTACACACACTGCTGGCGTTGGAAAGGATAGATAGAAAGAGAGAGAAAGATTTTGGCGTAGTGGTTCTTGAAGCTCAGTTGTGTATGCTTCAGAGATTCACCGGGGGGTGGCGTCCAGATAACTGGGGAGATTTTTATTATTTTGTCCTTGCTTCTGATTCACAGTACTTTTGTCCCGAAAACCGATGTCAAGGGCTAATCACCATCAACAGAGCGAACAATTTGTCCAGCCACATGACCAAACTACTGCCAGTGTTATGCCTTCGCAGTAGTGTTCACACAAGCTTTCGCAAATGATCAGACTGACTTTATATACCTATTCCATGAGAAATAAATAAATGCTTGCTGACATCAGGATTTGAACCATGAACCATTAGCGTGGCAATTGACGACGTTACCACTACACCATTGCCACCCCTAGATATTTGTTTTAATCTGGAATCAGAAATCTGTTTATATTTTTTTTTTTTTTTTGTTTTGATCGGATAAGCTTGGAAAATACCGTTATTTTTGTAAAAATTGTTGCAATTCGTTTTTCTTTTAGGAAAACTGCTTTAAAATTGCACGAATCTCGATGATCCTTTTTGTAATTCCGACCCTCCTCTTGGATCATGGCCCTCCTCTTGGATCATGACCTAGCGATTTTATTTGCAGTGGAGAGAGTGGTTTTGAAAATACCGTTAGCCTTATAAAGCCTGGATCAATCCTTCTTAAAGTATTTGCTTTCATTTCGAATCGCAAATGAGTTATGTTTTGAAAATATTTGTTCATACCTTCGCTTGGCCGCCGTGGCGTAAGTTAGTGTGTCGGACCACTGCGCGTGAGGTTCAAAGTTCGAATCTCAGAAAACACCAACAAGTTTTTTCGTGGTCCCACCTCTCGCGAACGTCTGACAAACATCCGAGAGTATTGTTGTCTCGAGAAAGCTTCTCAAAATAAATTGCCCTTCGGCTACGGTACTAAACTGTAGGTCCCTTCCATTCGTGTGAAAAATTTACACGGACTACACCATCCCATGTGTAAATTTTGATAAGAACTTCCTCGTTTTAAGATCACTCTGGAAGGGTGATGCATTTTTAGGAGATGAGTCGATTCACTTCTGCTCTGACGGGTCAAAAACCAAAGACGGAGTTGGTGAGCTGGTTTCTCTGACAGCTCCTGATCCATCTTCCAAATCATTGTAGCGTGTTCCAGGCGGAAATAATGGCGATTAAAGGAGTCTTATCTTGGCTTAAGGAAAACGTGATATCTGCTAGAGATATCCGCATCTTTTCAGATACCCAAGTAGCAATCATATCCCTGGAATCGACCTCTATAAATTTCTTAGTAGCCGATCGTCTCTTGCAGAGATGACTGAGCAGTTCAATATTCACCTGGTGCCGTGGCATAGGGAGATTCCAGGGAATTGTAAGGCCGATGAACTCGCCAGAGTAGGATCAACTATACCCATCCTGCTGGATAAAGGCACCTTAGGTATATCAATTTCTACTCGCAAACTTAAATTTAAGCTGTCGAGAGTACAAATCTTAAGTGGACTAGTGGATCAATATGTCTAGCGACAGAACATATTTGGCCGAGCTGGATCTAAATCGTTCTAAGAATTTGATTTCTCTCAACAGATTGCCAATCGGCGCTATAATAGGTGTCATCACTGGACGCTCTCTAATAGGCAAGCATGCTACAAGGGTAGGTCTTTTTGCGAACGACTTTTGTAGAAGCTGCATGGATGAAGAAGATGAAGAGACTATTCCTCACCTTCTTTGTTTCCGCCCAGCTCTCTCCTGTAGAGGAAACTTCACTTAGGAGCCCCATATTAAAACGACTTAGGCGACCTGATAGATATCGATATTAAGAGCCTCCTACGCTTCATAAGAAGCTCAAAATGGTTTAAGCGAGTAGGTGGAGAAATTTCTCCCATGATCCGCGTGGTATTACAATGGACCTATTATTGGTCTAAGTGTGTTGGTGATTATCAGCTGGCAGCCACTTCAACCTAACCTAACTTACCTCCACTTTACTGCCCTTATGGAAGTCATATATAGTTGTGCATACTAAACTTCGTTTCCTAAGGAATAGTCACTGAAAAGTTAAATGGAAAATCTTTTGAATTTCAAATAGAGAAATACTAGGTGTGCTCGATTTAAAGTCGAATCGGAGGACGCCCGAAAGAAAGCTGTGACTTCTATTAGGAATTTTAGATATCTATACGTCTCTGTGTTCAAAACAGTGAAAAGAAATCGAAAAAGCACAATTTCCTTCATTCAAATACGAGGAAGTATCCTTTTTCGTATCAAATTCCAACGGACCGACTTTCAATCAGAACTCCTTCATCCCATTTTCACGCCCTCGTATCTGACATGTATTATTCTAATCAAATTATCAGAACAGCATATCACAACAAATGAATTGCAACAAAAAGTATTCCAATTGCAATAATAGAATCTCCCGGAAGATACTGTAATCCCACTACCATCCTGCAACAAGTACTAGTTTCACGAGACACATCGAAAGATAATGCATTCCTAACCCGCATTCATCAACATCCCAGCCCTATCTGCTTTATCTATCTGAAGACATCTTGACATGTGAAAAACTAGTGACACATTATCCTTGCAACCAGGGCAAAGGACCGGGTGTCCTATATAATTCCCTTCTACCTGAACGCAGAAGATAAACGTTTAATTCAATAAATAAAAATTTCGCAAATCCCATTTTGTCAAGTGTGTCTCGTCCTTTCGGCTTACCCTATGCAAACATAACATACCGCCACACAAAGGACACACAAATGAAAAATAAATAATAGAAAAGAGAAATGTAGAAATGTCCTTAGTATAATAGGCAGTATAATGCAAACATTTTCATGTTTATGCATAGAAAAGGACACAGGGCACTTGGACTACTTGAAGACGGAGTCGTTCGTTTTTTTTTCCACGACGAAATCAATTCATTTTCAATAATATTTCGTCCTTTTTTGCAATTAGGAGAAGAAAATTCTCATTGTACGGTTTAAGTGGAAAATGAGAATGAAACAAGCCGATTCCTTTGATAATGTACAACAGGATAATTCCTTTTTTTTGCTCTCTCCGTCTACTTTTTATTGAATCGTCTTGGAAATAAGGAGAGAACAAGCGTAATAATAAAAGGATATTCACTCGTGTGTAAAATTTGTAAAATAGAAACTCCTTCTTCGCCTCATTGTTCTGGTTGATCCTTTATGATATATTTTTTTTCTTTACTGCCACCCCCTATGTATGGGTATAATCATTTTGTAAATTCAATTAAATTTTATTTAAAAAATCATCGGAGGAGAAGGACGAGAAGGAAAACATTTTATTAGTATGACGAGTGGCGTATAGTCCTTTTTCGGATTTATTGTGGCTAGCCTGTGTTCAATTGTCTTGAATTATAAACTCGGGATCAGTCGTTAAACCAGCACAATGCATTCGCATTTGTAGATCCTTGCAAATCTAAACAAAATCCTGGAAAATAAATGAAAAAGGAAATCTGCTTTTTTTATTGCTGATGCTGTTTGGTAGAGAAAGGACGACCATGACCCGCGCCTCTGTCATTCATAAAGTCCACTCAAGCTAGCTAGATAAGTCAATGCAGAGAGGGAGGAAGGAGATCCCTACAATTTCCATTCCATTCCATTTCTTGTCTATTTAAAGTGGTCATCCATGCAGTAGACACAAAGGACCTTCAACAATACTTGGCCATCTGCATGGATATCAGGGGGTAAGAGTGGGCAACCGAGAAGAGAAGAGCCAATAAAATTAATTTTTCGTTTATTCAAAGCAGACACACAAGAGTATGAATATGCGAGCATCGTAAAAAGGATAATGCTCCTTAAGTAATGGCCATAAGCAATTGAAAAGGAGTTGGCTGGAAGGCAGCATATAAGGGCGCAATTTACCGTGAAGCAAATAAATTACAATTATCCCTGTGAGATATAAAAATATTTATTTTTCGGTTGTGGGAAGGCGGAAAAAAGTACAAATTTCTTCTAAGGATCTTTGCTTTAGCACATCGCCTTCATCTTCGTTCACTTTCTTCTTCTTCTTCCAGTTTTTGTTGGTTTACTTTGTTTCCCAGCATTTTGTGGTTTTGCGGTTCTTAACTTTTCTCCCGTTGAATTCACTCCATTTGAGTTTCATGCAAGAAATATCCTGAATGAGAATATTCCTAATGCTCTGCTCCTTCGTAGTGGGTGTATGGTGGGTGGTAGGTTCGGTTTTCACCGCCATACCGCAGGAAGTCATTGCACCCTGTATGCCGCCGCCGCCTCCCTTTTGGTGGTGGAGTGAAATTATGGTTCATTCAGGTAAAATTATTGGGTGGGTTGAGTTGAGATACTTTTTCTTTTCTTTTTTGGAGGAACGTACCATATGTGAGAATGCATACCGTATGTGTGGGGGGATAGTAGAAGAGATGAATGTGGGAACGTATGAAAGACGAAAGGATACATATTTTCAATGTGAAGGGAATGTGGATAGGTCATTGGTTAGCTGAGGTTTTGCTGCAGAGAACTATGTGTTGAATGAGACACACAGGTAGATAGGTGGTTGCCCTTTTTTGTGACTAATGAAGGCACTCAAGCGTGGCGCATACAGTTGGCTTGTCTGCTTGTATACTTTTGGCATAAGATGATGAGATCAATTTTTTTTTCTACTTTCTGTGGGAGCAATGGACGGAGAGTTCAATGCTCCAAAAGAAGTTTGAGTTTAAAATTTAAAATTTATGGACATGAGTAATTTTTTTTAGACGGTTATTTGTTAGAGGGTGATAGCCAACATCATGCAATGCTCCACTTTTCTTACTCCGTAGCTCCGACAACGACATACTCGTATATGCATTCTAAAAATGTCTCATGACTGAGGGGATTCTAGAACTTCCTATTTGGTATGGAAATTGTTCTCGGCACAGCATTAAACATCAGCAGCACTCCATGCAGGATTCTGTAATGTCATTCACAATCTCAAAGAAAATGCCCAAAGTGCTTAAAATCACGGCAAACTTAAACCTCTTTCGTTTCTTCATCCGAATTAGTTAATCCCACTAACAGTGCACTAGCATCCTTATATTCATCAGAAGACCTTCGCCGCCTACGCCAACCCCGTCAAAGTACATATTCGTTTCCCTAATGCATCCTGCGGCTTCCTCATGTAACATTCCATCAGCAACATCATCATCAACACCGGCATCCTTCCACTATATCCACAGATGTGTACACTGAACGAAAGGTGTCAACACAATTTCCATTCAATTACTTTACCCAACACACCGTCATGATTAACATGCGCGCATACACACCCAGTAACAGTATCCTGGAAATAGTAAGATTCCATTATATCCTTTTCGACAATAACCCACATAGAATCGGAATTGTGTCTCTCTGAAAACTAATCACACAATCATTTGATTAATTTAAATGTGGTTTAGCGTGAATCTCGCGGGGATACGCATACTCCTGCTAGTATCCTGTTAGAAATCACAGCGCATACAGTGAGTGCATTTGCGCGCAAAGTTAAACTAGATGAAAATGTGAATCCTTACAATTCACTTTCAGTTCTACACCACACTACACTCACTCAAGCTTGTAAATGAGTGCGGATGGGAGGTGAACTCCCACTCGACATGTGAATAAATATTCAATCAGGACATGCAGATAGAATACGAGATTTAGAGAGACGACGACGACGAATGTGGCGCACATGATGTGTGATGTGGGAAAGCGAAGAAGATGAAGATAAAAGAATCTGTTTGGATGTAATCGAGGTCCTTGTCATTTGTCTCCCCTACAACGGCACCGTGTCGCCTATCAAATTCAATTAATTCCGGAAAATCCTTTTCTTTTTCCCTGCTTGATAGATTTTTTTTTTATCCTGTTTTCGTCCCCATTCTGTGTTTTTATTCATAAAATTGCAAAAAATTGGGTTGAGGATGTGGGAATACATTCTAATTAAACGTGCATTGTCTACAGACTGACGAATAAGTAACAAACAAGGATGTGATTTACATATTCGGGAAGGATTTTACCATTTCGACAGATAGACACTGTTGTGTCCTTATTGAATCCATCAAGGGAGCTGTGATTTAATCAATCCACCCACCCTTCGAAAAAAACGTTTTCATTTGATTTCCCTTCTCGTGTATTCAGAGCAAAAACGGATTTAAACTTTCCTTTGGTTTTTTTGCTTCACTTTCGATTTGTTATCCTTTCGATTGAATCTTAATTCCATCCTCAGGACACTTACTTTACACGTCTTGTGTGTTTGTGTGAGCGCAGACTATATTGATTATCTCAAGGCAAACGCTATTAAGGTTCTGTAATGAATTAAAAGGTGATGAGAAAAAACGGAAAAACAGGACATAAAAAGGACTTTCTCAAAATGAAAATCGAATGACACAAAAACACCTCTTGAGCTACGAGTATGATGACAGCTGCATTTCGCCTTCTATTCATAGAAAATTAGCTATTTTTCGCTTCTTCTGCTTCTTCGTCCATTGTCAAGGATAATGAAAAGAAAAGGTCCTCCGGTGAACAATAGATGAGATAATAGTGCACAAATTGCAAAGAAGATGACAACTCAGGGCAAAAATGTGTGAAGTGGAATGGGCCATGGGAGACTTCTTTAGATGCGCGTGCATTACAATTTTTTTAATCTTTACACAGCAGGAGGGTGGACATATCCTTTTAACGAGAAAATTAAAATAATAACAGTAATCCAGTGTTGAAAAGAGTCCTGCAGTAGGGGAGTGGTGAATGTAAAACGGTAACATTAGATCATTGTCAGAGAATTATGGTGTTTCTATGGCGTTTATGCAGGACCTTGCTTGGGGATGTACTTAAGTGGGACCCATTGTCAGTTAGAGAGTACTTTGCATATCTGTGAGGTCTCGGTCTTGGTGAAGTTCTTCAAGTTCACTCAGCGTTTGTTTAGCAGTTTTCAGTCATTTTACACAATATCTCAACCCGACGACGACTGTCAACCCCGATAATGTGCTAAGCCTTCAGAGTAGGAGGGTAGGAGCCCCAAATGTCTTAAAAAGTGATGGGAATCCGGAACACTTTCCGTCATGGCATCAGATAACACCACGATGCAGATGCCATTGACTGTCAGCACCTTCATGAGGGCAAAGAATATTTCTGTAAGGCTCTCCTATCGAGTGGAACTTGCTGTCCAGAAACGAATCATAAACTAGATCGAAGAGCTCCTAGACTAAATTAATAAATTTTTGATTACAAACTGTTGTACGATCTCGGACAGACTGCAGCACATGTTGGAAGAAGTAGACGTACCAAAAGAAACAGTCTGCGGCATTTAGCTTTCAAGTCTGTAATCCGCTGGTAGATTAGAACAAAAGCCTTAAACTTTGCGATCACTATTGAGAGCTGGAATCGTCGGTTCAGATCCCATGAAATTGAACCTTAAATGAATCACCAGGTCACTAGTATTGCCGCTGAACGCGAAGCATCATGAGTCTTGATAGAAGTCTTAAGATGGAAGCTGTAAAGAAAAACCGTGAAGGAACTTATACTCTGTACCGACAAACAAATGACTGCCAGTGTGGCCATTACGACTAAAAGTCTCCTCGTAGTGGTCGCATTATCACATTAGTCACTCCTCGAACATTGATCTTTTTAACCTTACCCATGAAAACACCGACTACATCCCGCCGAAACTGAGATTTGGCCGTAACTTCTGTACAAGCATTCCTGACCGCAATGAATGGGATAGTGCTCCCCTTGCGGATGGTAGTTCAGTTTACTTCTACAAAGACGGTTCCATGACCGAAAGTGGGGTATGTTGTGGTGTTTTCTTTGAAAGCTCAACCTGAGTATCTCTTTCAGGTAAAATCAAGGAAGCCTTGCCCTGTTTGAAGTGTAATGCTGTAATTGTCAGTAGTCAACCGGCAATCCCTGAAATCGTGCTGCTTCTCCTCAAAGGCCGCCTATGCTCGGTGCCAGGCCACAGAGACATTCCGGGTAACTGCAAGGCTGAAAAGCTCGCCAGATACAGTACGATTCTAACAATTTTGGGGAAATGGTGGACACTGAATAGACCCCTCGCTGCATGTAAACATCTACTAAAGCTGGACGCTGTTAGCAGAGCCAACCAGAGATGAGAAAATGGCTCAACGTGTCATATTTCGAGACAAATCTGACCTAGGCTGAATCAGAAATGTAGTGGCGGGTTGGCTATACTAAAGCTACAGATCAGCTACGTGATCAATGTCCTCGTTGGATACTGTCTGAAAAGTCAAAATTCTAAACGGTTAGATCTCTTTTCTAACGACTTCTGCAGGAGCTATAGAGACAAAGCAGAGGAAGAAATTATCCTTCACTTCCTGTGCACATATCTTACCCAACGAAAACTACTCTATCTAGGGGCTCCTTTTATCGATGACCTCAGGGATGTGGCAACCTTATGCGTCATGTGCCTTCTACCCAGGAAATAAATATGCTCCGGTTGGTTTATTTAGTCACTGGGTAGACTTCCTGTGTTAGAGTATGGAGAATATTAGCTCACTAGGGTCTTGCTCTGGTGGGTTTATCCATCACCTATAGATAAAAAGAGCATTTCCTATATGAAAGGATAAGAGTTAAGCAAACAAACGTCTTATTTTGATTGAAGTCAGGACTGGAATCCAGGGAATGAATGTAATTTGAAAGAGAGCAATAAGTTGCTTAGGATTAGTATAAATTGTATGACTTTCGAGCCAAGTCCCTTGATGCTTAGTTGTATGTATAACCCACAACACGCTTGTGATCCCGTCTGATTCCGGTCGTGTTGTACCGATGCGGTCATATCATGAGCCTAGTTATGCATCTGATTCCTCACACTCCGCTAAGCATTGTCATACCTCCATCACAGCCAAACCTTATGAACTGCCGAGTCACATGAAACAACTTTCAATAACTGCTCATCCGAGTACTATGTCTGCCACATCAATTCCTAATCCTTGTTATGCTCTCATTCACGGATTAATACAACTGCCGTCGTAAAAGCAAAAAAAAAAATAACAACAGCTATCACTTCATTGTCTATGAGCACCTACATCTGATGAGAGAGTACCATGCATGATACGAGCATAATCACAACCATTCACCATAATTCATCACCACAGACATAGACAATCCTACAAACTGCATTCGTTGCATCCCTCTTTTATGGCAGGATATTCACCCGAACCGCATTCGAGTTGATGACACCACAAAAAAAAAAAAATTAGAACTCACCGAGAAATGATCCAAATCGATCGTCGAACTTTTCGCTCAGAAGAAGGATTCCATACATATCTCCCTTCATAACAATTTTCCACTCAAGTTTCAATGGCACCCATCAGCCAGCCAGCCAGCAATGATGGTAGCTATGCTGCTCCTGCTGCCAATAGAAGTCGACGGCTTTTTCTTTTTTCAACTTCGCCTGCCATAACGATACAGCATGACCGAGATTTGAAGAAGTTCCAGTCGTTCAAGCATCGACTAAGATTTCATTTCGAATTTTTCATTTCCTTCTCCTGTTCGGTCCACTGGCTCTCCTGCAACTCTTTGTTTTGAAATTAAATGTCTCGAATGTCCTTTTTTTGGTCCCCTGACGTTCATCATTCCATTCGTGTAATCGATTGACCTTCCCTTGGCGCACATTGCAAAAAGACCAGCCACCACCACTACCATCATCATCATCATCATCATCATCGTTGTAGTTGGTATGCCTCCCAAGGGGGGACTGAGAATCACGTATAAATCACAATCCCCACGGATGCATTCATCTATCCGACAGTCAGAATTGCCTTTGCAAATCAATAATGCAGCTAGGCAGATTTTTCGACGCCGAGGGGTGGTTTGGACACATGCAACTCTTCTTCTTTATTATTTGACAATTTGTTTGAGGGATTTAAAAAAAAAAATACATCAACACAATTGCAGGACCAACACACATGTGCTGAAAGTCCAGCGGTATTTGATTGATTTGTCTGGTTTCCTCAATGGGGAGCCTTTTTTTCTTTTTTTAATTTTAATATTTCAATCAGTCATCATTGTTCTCCCTAACTTCCAACAGAACTCCTCCAATGTAAAAGGGCACTAGGGACACGTCAGTCCATGATAGACAGCCAGTCGGGACTACAGAAACATCCCGCCAATCGATCAACATAAACCTGCCCCTCCTCGTCGTCTATCACAGCAGGCTGTCGATTTTTTTCTCATTTTTTGATTGCTTTACACCTTCACTGTTTGGGTAACATAAACTTCCCTCAGGATACCGAAATCAATTAAAAACATATTCAAACTCATTTTTGTTCAAAAGCTTATCAACCCCAGTAGGTGCATCCCTTAATAATTTATATTTTCATTTCCATTTCTCTTAATCAACCTGAATCCCATTTTTTTATTTTTTTTTTTCTTGCAAGACAAACCCCATCAAGAAGTCCTTAAGCCTGAAGCCTTAATCTCGATAGCTTGCTCACTGTTTACATTCCGTCGTGTTTCGTTCTCATAGCACTCCTCTCATCCAAACAATCAGCGCTTCAGTTTATTTGCGAAAAATTAATTTTCCTCGAGAAATTTTCAGGAGACTCCCTAACCCCACCGGGATATTCTAGGGCACAGCATTCTTGCTTCCTTATCCCGAAACAATAAACACGTAAACAGTTTTTAAATGGCTTTTTTGCCAAAAAGGCATCGGCATTGGAAGAGGGGGTGGCGGCACGACGGGTTCGCAAGGGAAAAATCGAAGGATTTCCTTTTAATTCTTTTTTTTTTTTGCGTTTGCACGCTTTTACGAATCGGAAATCGTTTTCGCGAATCGTTTTCGATACCGTTAAAGGGATTTTTAGCAGCCGTTTCACAGTTTAAACGTCGAACGGTTTCAATTGTTGTAAATAAATATTAAGTGGGTTAATCGGGGGCACAGTAGGTTGAAGCTGCTGTGTGTTTTGCAATCAATGAATAACTTAATTTTCAATTAAAGAAGCTAAAAAGGGTTCGCCATCGTGCTGCGGAAATAGAACTGTAATTCTTGGGAAAAGGAGACGTAGGTGCCTTGGGATAAGAAATAAATCCCTTTAATTAAGGAATCGAGAATAATTGGGTCCCAAATGGTCGAGTAATCAATAGAAAGACTGCGGTAGGTAGGATATTGTTACCGCTTCCCATAGAATCATAGAAAGGGTGCTATCATGTAGAGTCGAACGGATCCCACTCGAATTCTATACAAACTGCTTAACACCCTATATGGATTATAAACCTTGCCTGCATACTTAGAACCAGCTTGGGCCGCCGCGGTGTGGAGTGGAGTAGATATGTCCGAGGGCTTTCCAGTTACCACGGGAGTTCAGCAGGGATATATGAGTATTTATACTTAGTACGTCCTTTGGCAAACAGATTGCTGCCAGTGCAGCCATCCATCTAAAAACCTCCTCTCAGTGGTGTAGTTATCACATTGGCCACTCCTTGATCCTTGATCTCCTCAACTTCACCCATGAAAATACGGACTACACTCCGCCGAAACTGAGATTTGACCAAAACTTCCATACGAGTATCCCTGAACGGGATGAATGGGGCCCTTATCCTCCTATAGATGGTAGTTCGGTTCACTTCTTTACAGACGGCTCTAAGACCAAAGGTAGGGTGGATTGTGGTGTTTTCTTCGAAGAACTCAACCAACCTCCATGATCATTGTAACGTTTAGGTGGAAATCATGGCGATTAAGGAAGCCCTGTCCTGGCTGAAGTGTAATACATTATCTGCCAGGGATATTAGCATTTTCACTGACAGTCAAGCAGCAATCAAGTCCCTAGAATCTTGCTCCTTCACTTCAAAGGCAGCCATAAAATACCGTTTCTCTTACGAAGATGGCAAAGCAGTTCAACATACACTTATCCTAGGTGCCAGGCCATAGAGACATTTCAGGAAACCATAGGGGGGGGCGAGCTTGCCAAACAGGGTATAACTCTAAGGATTCTGCCTGATAGGCAAGTCCTAGGTATGCCCCTCGCTACATCTAAACATCTACTAAAACTGAACGCTATTAGCGAGATCAACAACAGATGGGAAAACGGCTTAATGCGTCACATTTCGAGAAGGATCTGGCCTAGGCTGGACAGGAAACGAAGCGCTGAGTTAGTAAAACTAAGCCAATCACCGATCAGCTGCCTTGTTGGTATCCTCAGTGGACACTGTCTTATAGGCCAAGCCTGTAGGGACGACGAGGAGGAGGAAACCATTCTTTACCTTCTATGCACATGTCCAGGTCTATCGCGTAAAAAAATGCTCCATCTAGGGGCTCCCTTCTTTGATAACTTCAGCCATTTTGTATCCTTAGGCGTCATGAGCATTCATCGCTTTATCAAAAGCTCCGGTTGATTTGATTAGTGTTTGAGTAATCTAATGGTCGTGGACCTTTACTGGTCTAAGTGTGACAGCCAACCTAATTTAACCTAACCTAGTACGCTCTTATTTGTGTTATTCATAGAAGATGTTATCCAATTATTGAATGGAGGTGTTGCTATTGACAACATCACTAACAAGATCTTCAGGTTTGCAGATCATATCATCCTTTTGGCTAAATAACAGAGAAGCTGCAAAGAATGATGGCAAACCTAGAAGAATGCTGCAGAATATGGAACCTTATCGTGAACAGAAGTAATTCACAAGGCATGGTTTGATGGTGAAGCTGTGCAGATAGTTAAACAGTATAAATACCATGGAGTGATCATGACACCTCCAAATAACACCATCTTGGATCTAAAGGACAATGGGTATGCTAAACAAAAACATCAGCCCTAATGTAAAAAAACACATCTTCGAACCTATTGCATGATCGTCTATGTTGTATGCACCACAAGTATGGGGTAGGGATATATGCGAAACGAACTAGTTGAGCAGCATCTATGCTTCTTTCTTAAACAAATGTTGCGCCTGCCGATGAACATGCCAAACTACATGCTCAATTGTACCTAACAACGCTTAGGATACGCTTCGAATACACGGTAAATGTTCTAAATATGGAAGACACTCGCCTATTGCAAATTGTAGCAAAGCAAGCAATCATTAGAGAAGCAGCCTGTTTTGGAAAAGTGGAAGACGCTAGCGGATAGAGCGGATTTTCTCCTTAACCTTAGTACAAGGAAATGTAAAAGCTGAGCTCTACAACATCTTGAATAACCTTAGCCCTAAATTCAACAACCACTTCATAGAAGAGGCAACAGCATAGGGAATCCTATTGCCAACTTAAACACGACCTCAGCGGGGTTAGTTATTTTGAAGATCAGCATGGAGTGGATGGATGGTATAACCACAATTTTCAAAGCAAGAGGAGAAATATTAACGTGCGTCCAGACCTAACGAAACATTTCAAAAACATTTCAGAAACTTCTGAAATATTACTGAAGGAAATGGGAAACAGATTTGAAGCAATGTTTTTGAACTGGTTCGTTCGATCTGGACGCACTTTCAGCCCTAAACTTCATGCCCAATAGAATGGACCTACCTACGAAGTACAATCTTTGCAACCTGGCGGCTTGAGAAAATATAGTGCATATTCTAGGAATATGTCCTCTACTGAAGAAACTGAAGAGAATGCATTCAGGATGAAACCACATTTCTCAAGATGCGGTGCATCACTTGTTGCATCTGTAAACTGGAAGTTGAGTGTAATTCAATTGTGTACTTAAACCTGGTAATAGGACAACAGCGTCTTGTGCTCATTTTATTTAAACCATCAGCCACAATCAGGATATGCCCTGCGGTGCTCATGTTCTGCTGTGTTAAGCTAATTGTTTACTAACTTTTCTACTACTGTTCACATCAACCAGGCTTGAGTGTAAGCCACAGGCGGAGTTTTTCGCGATTCCGGAGGCTTGTCGCATACTGAAAGTTTTCCCAACATCTAATCGCAATCTTGCTATCTTCCCTGTCAAAGCCTTTGATTCAGCTACCAACAATGCCAGAAACACCTAAACAAACTAGATCACCCTTGCCTGGGTTCTAGAATATGGTAACTTCGAGGGAAATGGTCGCGTGGACGATCTGGCCAGAAAAGAGTCAGCTCTTAGCGGCTGTCTGGCAGAAAGAATCAACCTTAATGTTAATCTACTTCATTACTTCTTAAAGCTGGCTAACCTCGGGTGGAAGACGCTTTCACTATCGGGAAAGACATGGCCCAGCTACAACAAATCTAAACCAAATGAGCCTTCAAGCAGATCAAGGCCAGATATTGCCAGATTTGTAGTCATAAATACATGCCATTGGCCAGTAGGAGACTATGCGGACAAGCTTGACATGCCCCACAACATCTTCTGCTGCACCTTTTTCACTTAATTTGCAGATGTCCGGCACTAGCGAGAATCAGACAACGTACTCTAAGTAAACCCTTCTTTGATGACCTGTGAGAGATATCTGACATAAGGATTGGAACATTCATCCTTTACCTGAACTCGACAGTCTGGGTTTTGTATATCCTTCATTTCACTGTTAGGCTCAGATTTCCTTAATAGGAATGTTAGCCCTAATGTGGGCAACGTTGTACCCTTAGGCTGGGTTAAGATAGCATGGCAGACTATCAGATGAAGCTACACTTATACCCGAAATGTATGATCCCCAGAAAGAACTACTGAAGCTCATTATAAAGTACTGGAGGTTAGGTTAGGTAGATAGGTATCTTGTGACAAAGAGTCACTGGTCACTCAGACAAACAGTACGGGTCCATTGTGAGCAATCATTTAACCCTGGAAACGCTGTAAAGAGAGTCCGCTGTCATAAACACCCAGAAAGTGATATGAATCTCAGGAGGTCCATCAGCTCAACATTACTTAAGTCCTCCAGCTCCGAGAAGAAGTAACTACCAAGAGTCCTCATTCTTCTGACGGACAGGGCAGGACAATCACACAACAGGTGACGAACAGATTCAATTTTTTCTTCGTTCCTGCAGATTCTGCGATAGTCGTTATGCAGCACACCGAGTCACTCCGCGTTAACGCCAATGGCACAATGTCCAGTAATTATGCCAGAAATGACCCGTGCGTTATAACGACTAAGTTTTATCAGAGAGGTTGACCTCTTCTTGCTGTAGGCCGGCCATAGCGCCCTGGCCGTTGCACATATTTCTAGATGAACCCAGCGTCTGTTTGCTCGACCGGTGGCTTCATCCTCTATTTTTTTCCCGTAGGAACTGATTAGGGTTGCTACTGGTGCTTTAGGCTGCTGATGTTGGTGTAAGTCAGTTCTTCTAAATTGTCGAAGAAGCAGCCTCCAAAGTGCAATTTTCTGCGGAGAAAACTTGGCACGTGCAAAAGAGGTGTAGTGTGGTTTGTCCCCTACCTCGTCCATACAGCTTCTACAGACGTCACTTGTGAGGAGGCCTAGCCTGGTAGAATGTCTGCCAATGATACAGTGCCCCGTAATGACACTTGCTATAATCGTAATAAGCGACTTTTTCTCTCTAATAAAGCAGTTTTGACAAGCAGATTGACATTTGATCATCTGTCAAAGTGGTTGAAAGTAAACAGTGCTCCTTGATAAAGCAGTTGGATCATTTTGGATCCAGGTTAGGTAAGATCTGGTCTAGTAATGAGGCACGTAGTGCCGTCTGCCCATCTGCTATTGAGAAACGTCACTGTAGCGAGAGGAATGCCGAGACTCACCTTGTTCGCTGACATCGATAGACTAGTACCTTGCCTGACGAATTCGTTAGCCATTCAATTCCCTGGAATGTCTCTGTATCCTGACACCCAAATGAGGTGAACTGCTTAGCCACCTCGTTAAAAGACTGGCGACAATTTAGAGCAGTTGAAGGTAACTGATTCTAGGGATTTGATCGCGCCTTGACCGTCAGTAAAAATGGTGATACCCCGATTAGATATCACACTGTGCCTACGACACTACAAGGCTTCCTCTTCTTATTCTTCCTTTTATCAGCGAGGTTATGATCCGAAAACAAGGGATCATAACCCTCCCACTTACCGCATTTCTATTAATCCACCTGTGGGGTTCGCCTATTTGACCTCAGAAAATATCGGCAGGCCTGCCGATTTTGGATCACTCGGTTACTGAGGCCACTGAAATGCCGATGTCGTCGCATTTGTGTGATCCAGGCGTTTATAGGCCTGCCTTCCCTACACCTCGATGTCTTTGGAACGTGCATTGATATTGCCTTTTTAACAGGGTTCAAATGATCTCTTCCTTCAACGTGGCAATACCATCTGAGCCGGTCGCGCTCTATTTTTTGTAAGTACGATGGTGATGTGAAAGCTTCCACGGATCTTAGAACTACAAGGCTTCCTCTATCGTCATAATCTCCGCCTGAAAAAATCTGCATTGGTTGGAAACGCGGAAGAGATACTTTGATTTATTTTAAGATTTGATTCTGTTTAAGAGTCGCCTGTGTAGAAGCATATGGATTCCGATTGTAACCACAGATGCTCCTCTCAGTTAAGTCTAGAGGGAATGCGGGTTTCAAAGTTTCCATCAAACTAAAGTTGTGGAAGTATGCAGACGGTGTCTTGGGAAAAAATTCAAGACCGTTGAGAATGGATGTGCTTAGACTAGACCACGGGTTTATGGCCTTCATGCAGCTGCCACTTGTCACAATCAATATCCAAAGATTGCAAGTGAAACAGAATATATACAGCCACTGTTAGGGTGGTTCTTAGTACTTCACTGACGCACAGGCAAGCCGACCTTTGCTCACGGTGGACGGCTTAAGGTTAGTATGTGCCTGATGACAGGTACACAGAGCCAGTATGTAATTCGTGGCTGTAGTGGATTTCTTTACGTTGTACCCTTACAAAATTTATAAATAATTAAAATTCAGATAACAGGAGGTTTGAAGAAGGAATATCTAAACTTACCCTGGGTTGCACCTGTAATGGGTAAACCCAAGAACATGAAACTTGGGCAAGATACCAATCTCTTGACAAGTAACCTAATCGTTTACGACACATGCTAACTTTTGACTGGGTTGCGTATCACTCCTTCAAAATGTCAGTCATTAAATTTTCATTTACTACACCACAATGATTAATCATTTACCCAGGCTCTTGTCTCCATATCCTTAATCCAAGTCAAATGAATAAATTTTATCTGAAATCAACATCTCGAAAGAAAAGTGTCTCTCTGCCAACAACACAACACGTGACACATCCCAGTTGACACTTCTTACCAGTGTACAACATGTCAATCATCATTGGCATTGGCAGCCTAAGTGTAAGGCCATCAGGCCATCTGTTTTGGTTGGGTTTCTATCGGGTGTGGGGGTATGGGGCCCCACCCCTCAACATAAGATTCCATGTTCCAATGATGGTTCTGTTCTCCACAAAAAGATAAATGGTTTATGTTGTGGAATTTATCCTGGAAGGGGGCGCAGAGAGAAATGCCGAAGTGGATTAATTGTCAAAAAGGAACCGAGGTCCATATGAATAAATTAGGAGACGTTGAGGATTGATTTGTCCTTAAAGAATTTTTTTTTCTTATAAGAAGTGCCTTCAGCAATAAATCTGTCATGATTAAGAGTGCGAGAATCAACTTGAAGGATATTCAGTGTCCTGATTTATATGTTAGTCGAACTAGTGTTAGTGATATCCTTTTTGGTTGCCAGTAACACTCAAATTTCTGTCTTAAAAGGCGCTAAGCAAAGGCCAACAATGGCGCTTCGCATAGGTACGCTTTAATTGATTGCAACCAAGGCAGATCCTTAAGTTAAGAGCCTCTTCCATGTGTTTGCTCTAAAATTTCACCTAAAGTGCCTCCTTCAAGTCTCTCTGGCCGCGTGTCACTTGATACTTTTGTTCGCATTCGTTATCCTTGACAGTTGACATAGGATCATAACCAGCGGTGATCATCTTCACGATCACTTAACATGTTCTCCAGGAAACCACTTAAACTCCAACATGTCGAATATGACACCATTCCATGCGTTTTTCTAAAACAACAATCTCATAGATTAAGTGCCTCTCCATACGAATAGATACACAGATACCTCTAACTCGTTTGACTATATCTAAAGCGATCGTGTTAAATGTTAGAAAACATTGAAGGGAAATCGCTGTATCTAGGACCAACTGTTGTTGTCTACCTGTCTGCCAGCGAGAAAGGGTCGTTCCTAAACCTTTTGTCGGTTGTCGAAGATTTATTTCATTCGTTTCGGGCCCCAAACATGATCAGCATTTTTGTCTTGGCTTTCGTCTGCTTGTTCTTTTAATTTTTATTAGTTTCTTCTGTTCTTTTGCTTGTGTGACGGGTTTCGGGTAAATGGATAAAAAATTAGTTTTCCTTTCTTTTTCTTTTGTTGTAGGCTAGGATCCACGCCTCTATGGTAGCATATGGCGTTTGGTAACCATCGATCGGTTAGGGTAGGTCACACAGCATATGGCGAAGGCGAATCATTATCCTATTGGAATGGTATTAGGTAGACCCTATCATCGGAGGTGCCTTGTTAGGCACGTTAACGAGTTTTTTTTTTTTCTTTTTTTTTTTCTCCTTCTCTGTCGGCTGGCATTCCATCGATCGATCTATCTTAAATCTCCAGAGATACACACTCGTATACAATCTCCTGCATTCGGTCTGTTTTTAGAAATTAAATTTAGAAGAAGGATCGGATGTGTGTTTGGGATTTCTTTTCGGTCTTCTCGTTGTCGTCATGGTGTTGCAAGTAATTTGGTTCATCGTCGATAGATCACAATAAGTGATGCGTGTACAATTTTGGCTTTGCCCTGTACCAGTTTCTACCCTTCCCCCTTTCCATCAATTCACCATGTTGTATTTGTTGGGCCTATGTATGGAATTTTGTGAATTTTTAACTTTTGTGATGATAACCTCTGGCAATCCGAGGTGATGTTTAGGGATTAATTGTGTTTGAATAAAATATCTCGCATAAGCCCTGCTTGAACGTTTTTAAAAGAAGAAAGATCGAGGGGATAGATAGAGGATGAGGGGTGCTCTTCGAGTTTATCCCTGCAATTATGTTAATATGGACGATTAAAGGGTTTATAATGTCGCTCCGACAAATGGTGATGATCGAGGAGATTACTTTTTGAGGTTGCAATCAGTGGGAAACTATATGAAGTCTGAAACCGGTATTGAATGAATTTATTTCGCGGATGAAGAGCTGAGTAAACAGAGTAATTTTGGGTTCGATATGGCCAGGTGGTGATCACAGATTAATATGATTTTTTTTTTTTCAAATTTGGAAAGATAATTGGGGATTTGTTAAGCATTCTTATATAATCCGGGAATATTTCATGAGGTGTATGAATAAATTTATGAATCTATTTTCGGACTGGTTAGGAACTCTTTTTTTCGAACCAGAGCTCCTGCTTAGGGTGAATCTGATGGAATGAAGTCATTATCGGATTAAGTTGGCAGTGGAAAAAAAAAATATGATCACAAATTTCCAAATCTGTTGACTAGGGGATTTGTGTGAGTTAAACTGTTCACGTCACTTACGGCCCTGGAAATTCTCTAACAAGTTCCTTCCTCATAATCTAAAAACAAAATATCTAAAATAGAATTGGACATTTCCTTCATCACACACTGGTGCTCCACCCAATACGCTTAGGTGTTCAGAATGAAATTTTCAAAGAAAAATAATTTTAGCTCCAATTCCTTCAGAATTGAGATTTTTGCTCGAATCTCAATTCTGAAGGAATCGCAACTAAGTCATGATACCCAGTCGTGCACTTTATTTCCTTTACCTATAGATTCAATAGTTCGTGTTTGAACAACGGGTGGTACTGATATACACAAATGTTTACTATGCACATCATAGTTCTCTTCTTCTTCCTAAGTTTCGGCGAAGTTATGATCTGAACTCAAGGGATCATAACCCCCCTACCTCACTGCATTTCTACTGATTCGCTTATGGGATTTGCCTGTTTGACTTCAGGAAATATCGGCAGCCCTCCCGATTTTAAATCACTTCGTCACTGAGGTAAACTAATTGCTGGTGTTTTTGCACTTGTGTGATCCAACAGCTTCTCTTTCACGATGTCAGTGGAAGGTTCATTGATATTGCCTTTTTGAAGGAATTCGACTGATCTTCCCTTTGAACAATACAATACCAGCTGTGCTCTGTTTTCAGAATGGATGGTTCCTTTAGCATGAAGGCTTCCACGGATCTTCGAACTTCTTATTCGACCAAGCTTTGTCACTCCTGCCGTCGTGTCGTGCGAAGCATTTTCATCTCAGCTGCCGTTAATTTACCGCCAAATGTTTTATTCAACATTGTTAACCGTATGCATGTGCTAGATTTACAACTGTGGTATAGAGCCTTCGCTTCAGCTTAGGGAGCCTTTTTCTGTCACAAGAGATCTCATCCAAGATTTCATCCACCCAACGCCTACGCAATGATTTTATCTAAAGCTTGTAAACCGACCCACACGAACTCAAAAGACTTCGGGCCGATCAGCCTGTCCTCATTGGTGTTGAAGACTTTTGACTAATTGATCCACACATTCGCTCCAAATTAAGCCCTAGTGACATGTCCCCAGCACAACATGCCTATACAAAGGGCCGATCAGTCGAAACAGCCCTGCACGAAGTGGTAGCAACAATCGAGTAATCACTCTACCACAAAGAATTCACTTTAGAGGCCTTTTTACACGTGTAAGGAGCCTTTAACAATGTGAAAACCGAATCAATAAGACTATCACTGGACCGTCTCAGAGTAGATTCCACACTCTCCGACTGGATTGAATCTACGCTCAAGACGAGATACATGAACTCAGATCTGGGTGACAGCAAAGTTAATGTGCTGGCCTCTAGAGGAACCCCGCAAGGAGGGGTCCTATCTCCTGTACTATGGATTCTAGACGCAAATGAGATCCCTTTAAAATTAGGAAATAGCGGAGTAAAAGTTGTACTTATGCAGACGATATCGTCCTACTTATGTCCGACAAATTTCTCGACACTTTCACCGAACTTCTGCAATCGGCCCTGAATACCGTCCATAATTGGGCGAGAAGTTGTGGACTGAACGTTAATCCAGCGAAAATAGAAGTGGACCTATTCACCAACAAAAGAACAATCCCTGCTTTTAGACCCCTACGCTTCGGTGACACTCCACTCCAAGTCTCGGACAAAGCACGGTATCTTGGGTATGGGGCTTGTATACTTGACCGCAAACTGAGCTGGAGAGATAACACAAATGAAAGAATAAAGAAAGCGTACATTGCGTTCTATGCTTGCAGCCGAGTTTTTGGTAACAAATGGGGACCCAAACCTGCCATCATCCATTGGATCTTCACAGCCATAGGGTCTGACTTATGGGTGCATTGTCTGGTGGCCAATAGCAGAGAAAAACACGCATCTCAAAGAGTTGACTAAAATCCAGAGACCTGCCTGCATAGCAACTACGGGCACCATTAGATCTACCCGGACCGCAGCACTTGAAACAATTCTCGCACTGATTCCACTAGACTTATTTTGTTAAGAAATCAGCCGCGATGAGTGTCCTGCGCCTAAATGAATCCAACCTATGGAGAAATGCCCACACGGGCCACCGTAGCATCTCAAGATGGGCTCACCTAGACGCCACCACAGACTATCTTCCGCAATCCCCCGACTTCAGCCTAAACTTCATAACGGTCATCCCATCAAGGGAATGCTGGGAAGACGGTGGGGCCATTAACCCGCATAGTATTTCAGTCTTCACTGACGGGTCCAAAACAAACGAACGAGTGCGTTCGGGTATCTACTCAGCGGAACCTGATATTGCATTATCACTAAGACTTCCAAACCGCAGTAGTGTGTTCCAGGCAGAAGTTCTAGCGATAGCAGAGGCGGCACTAGAACTATCCACGAAACTAGGAAAGAGATTGATATTTACATAGATAGTCAAGCTGCTATGAAGGCCACCTCATCCGCGGCTATAAAATCAAAGCTAACAAAACGCTGACGCGAAGAGCTTGACATACTTACCCAAAGTCACCATGCAGCACTCTCGTGGTTCCCAGGACACAAAGGAATTCCAGGGAACGAGATGGCGGATGAACTGGCAAGAAAGGGATTAGAACAAGACCAGTCAATGGTCTAAAGCTCAGTCCTACCTCCCCTAATACTTGTTAAATCAAAAATAGCGCTTGACTTCAAACGATAAGCAGTAGAAAGATGGAAGCGCCCCTTCATGCCGTGTCTCCAGAAGCATGTGGACAAAACATGACAAGATGAAAACCAAGCTCATCCTTACTAAAAATAGACAAAACTTGGCGCTTCTCGTAGGTATCATTACCGGCCACAACCTATTGGCGGCCCACCGAAAGAGAATGCGGGTAAGTACAGATGGACTCTGCAGAGGATGCGGCAACACAGACGTAGAGGAGCACACGGCAAACTTCTTTCGCAAATGCCCTAGTCTCTGCAGTACAGGAAGACGGCCCTTTGAGAGTATTTCTTCAACCATCTGGGCGACCTGTCTTAAAAACCACCAACCACCATCATGAAATTTATAACTTCTTCAGGGTGTTTCAAAGGATGCCGTTCCACTAGCACAGAACTCTAGCTATTTTGTTTTTACCTCTCTTTACAGCTCTTCAGCCAGAAAAATCCACGTCAGGGGCTGCTCTCATTCGTTGCAGCTAATCCATTTAACCTAACCTAACCTATGCAATGATTGATGTCATTATCACGGGTTGCTTCGCTATTGATCATAGATCAGCGATGTTTGAACTTTTTGCACTTGGAAAGCACTGTTTCATTCAAAAAAATGTCTGAAATAGGCCTGAGTGGATCAGAGAGCGGACAGCACAAGTACTCCATCTTGTTTAGACATATGCGCTACCCATTTCTCTACAAAACGTCCTCCCATATGTGAAGTGCTCGTTGCAGTGGTACGTAGGGTACTTAGAAGGGAGGTATGGTACTTACTTATGGTGGCTTCATCGTCAACAAATAATAACTTGTGCCTTTTGGGATCCATCACTTTACCTTCAAGCTACAATAAAGAGGAACGGACTTAAGACGCTTCCCTGATACATCCCAACTTCGATTGGGAATTCTTCGGTTACTGCAGCGTCTTTGCTCCCCCGTACATGTTCATGATCATCTGTAAATAGGTTTCTGGAACCACTCGATGTCTTGGCGCCAGTTTTGCCACTCATGGCCACGCATGGCTATCAGTCGAATGGTTTTCCAAAGTCAACCAATACAATATACAAATCCTGTAATCACGATGTTTTTCGATTATGATCCTCATACTTTGGTTGAGATGTGTGGTTGATTTACCTGCGACAAACTCGCACTGATTATTTTTTGCAGTCGGCCACCCAATACCAACTCAAGGATCTTTATAGTGTGTAACATCAGCTTGATCGAGTGGTTCGGTATTGGATCGTCTCTCATAAGTTTGAAGATGAGAATCCTGAGAATCAGATGTCTCCTATCTGTGAGTCAGTAAAAGTTTTCAGTCATCGATTCGTCAACGTGCACATGAATTGTGTTTTTCTCATCCAATTTGGCATGGAACAGAGGAAGGACTTTGTACTTTTCAACACTTAAGCAGCTTGAAAAGAATTACTAGCAACGCTTACAACGAGGGAATAGGTTTTCGAATAATGGGCCTATTGAGTGGCCACCAACATCATTGAAGGAATCCTTATTGTTTGCTGAAGGAATCTGTTAACCAAAGAAAGTCGCAAGCTATCAGCGATGGGAATGGATGGACTGGTCAAAACATTGTATACTCTTACTGTAGTGTAGTAACCTAGGCAGGTTCATGTGATTTGCTTTTTGCATTCTTTTATGTGTTATATCTTGTATCCCCTTGTGGGACCTAGGGACTCTACTACAGGAACGCCTCAACTCTCCCCAACTTTTCCCTAACTGCCGTGCCTCCTTCTCGACTATTCTGCGCCATGCTCTCCATGGACCGCCACTATTGTGCGATCTTGGGTTAAAGGCTTGCATTGCATAGTATATATCGATGGAACTGTCACCTTTTCAGAACGTGTGACTAATCCACTGCCATTTCTGTTGTTGCATAGTTGTGCCTCTTGGTTCCTGACCCGTTCTCTGGTAGAGGTGTTTGTTGGAGACACGGTTGGCCCAGGAAATTTTTAAGATGTTAACGAACGTTTGGGGCTTTCTCATGATAGTAATGGTCGCTCTCCACGCACTTCATCTATAGAGCAGCACGGTTTGGTATTCAAATTGATTGTATCGCTTCGTCATATTTTGAACAATATCCCCAACCCGGACTTTGCTTTGGCGATCCTGGTGGTTATAACCAGTTCGGTTCGTTTCCGCCATTTTTTCTGAGGTGGAACGCAATGGGGCTGCCCGAGCAGCGCAGTGATATTGTAACTGCCATTGATTTGCTTACTTAACGCTCATATCAGCGCCAAATTGATGCATGATGCTTAGACTCTTAGATACTTAAGTTAATTGTTCTTTTTCATCTACCAGTTGCACATTGGCTCTGTGGACAGTTCTGTGGACAGTTCAGTGTAACACACAGTCGGCTGGAAATTCATTACAAAACTTTTTCTAGATTTAGATTTAGATCTCTGCAGTGGCGAAATTATTCATCTGTAGCCTATGGAATTGTGTGTTTCAGTTTCGTGTTGTATCGTATCGTATCCTTCGGACTTTCAACTTCCAATCGCAAGCAGCTGTCACTCTCTAAGGACGAGATCGGTTCTTTAGTACATGCGATTCAGTGACGATTCACTATACCCATTTTGAATGCCTTGAGCTCTTCCAAATCTATAGTACATCAGTATCTTGTGTCTGTTGTTTCGAAGTGTTCGATGGATAATTCGAAGATTCCCAGCATTAAAGGGTAAGAAGCGGAATTACCTCCGAGTCATGAATGTAAAAGATTCAAGCCCTGTCCAATGAAACGATATGTGGTGAAATATTCAGTGAGACATCTGAGTATGATCTCTCAGCCAGTTTTGGTATATACAAACCAATTGTCCACACAGGACGAGATACTACAATCCAACACTCATGGCAAAACCACGTTCATCTTATCGATCATCCAAGCTTGGTTCAACTATGATGGTATCACAATCTGAATCACATTCAAATTGCTTTAAAATAAGAAAATACTGGTCATTCTCACTGCATCCCTTTACACAAAGGTCATTCGGGTAATAGAAAGTACGGCCCACTGGCCCATCGCTTTTGCAATTCCAGAACCATCCTGAGGAGTCGGTGAAGACCTCTTCAAAGAATGTATCAAGCCTCTCTAGATTCAACTCATCTTAGACCGAGACTGGAACGCATTGCTTAGCGATCCAGCCAGATGGAGAATAAGTTTTAACCTAGTTGGCAGTGGATATCTTAAAACCTTCTTTCGTTGATCCTGATTCCGATGAACCTAAACAATTATTCTAACTGAGTCAGTTGTGGCACCTATAAATAATCTTATAGCCTACATTGAGATTTATCCAAAACGACACTGCTTGCATCGTCTTGTTGTCGAATTTACTAAATTTTCAGGACTTCATGAACTCAACTCTCCTTTCCTGAAACGGCCCAAATCTCAAATCAAAAACGGCAATCTGGGTCAAGGACCACAAAACCGTCACATTATCCCAGCTGGACCATAACCGCCACATAATAAGGCAATCATCCATTTCCAGTGTCAACTTTATTACCCACTATTCCACTCGACCTGATGCAATTAAAGTGACTTATCCTCCGAAAAACAAACCGAGATTTTCAAGGACTCTTCGCCGAGTTTTCTCAAAGGAAACCATAAACCATGCACAATGTGCAGTATTCGCATCCAAATCCGACCTTCACACTATACTCTCTCTGCATGGCAATTGCCGGCCGGCACATAAAGGTGATGAATTCAAACATTCTCAACCTGTTGGGTGGTTCTGTAGGAGCTCAAGGACATCTGGCTTTTCTTGAGAAAGACTTTAGCTAAACCAACAATTTTTTTCGAGAAAAAGATTTATTATCTCTGTGGGAGTGTTGGCCATATGGAACAAACGGATATCCTGTCACAAAATCTCTAGAAACGAAGGCGCCTCCACAAAAATCACGCGAAAACGAAAACGAGAAAGACACAGTATCCCAGAAAGGAAACCGAAAAACTATTAAAAGTCCATTCGTGCCAGAGTGGTTGATGGCGTGCATCTTGTGTTCCAAATCAACTCGCAAAAAGGATATTTTCTTCTTGCTGCTGTCACGATGAGAAATTGCTAAGATTATGACAAGGTCATGACCCCATTCGACAACAGCACCAGCTAGAATCCTTTTCGTTCATTCTTTTCGTTTTTTTTTTTTTTAATGGCTAAGCGCACACAAAAAATTATAACATCGCCTGAAGCCATTTTTCACGTCGCTCGTCCTGCAGAGTTAACCTCCTAGCCGACGCGCGCGTGTAAGCACCATTCTTAAGTCACTTTTGACTGTTTTCAGAAATGATTTGACAGTTTTACGCCTGTTGGCGTTTCGTCGTCCTGGTTTTACGTCGTGCACCCAACGTACAGAAGTGTGTATTGTATGTCTCGCAGCAGTGTATCCATGTCAAAGTTGAGTGCGAATAGACAGAAGACACAGTGCACATGTACACCCGTCATAGTTGTGTCAAGCGATAAAGGCCCTCGAGTCCTTAAAGAGTCCCTATGAATTAAGTAGCATAATGTTTAATTTAGAAAAGGTCCTTTTTAAGTCCTTTGAGAGGCAGGCAATCCAAAAAAAAACCATACAAACTCTCCAGAGAGCAGATGGAGAAGAGAATTTCAAAGTTGAAAGAGAAAATTTCCCTTTTCGGAGTAAAATTCGGAGTCGAAGAGATTGCGTGGTGAGTTTGCGCCAGGATGCAGAAGAAGGAAAATTCAGGATGTGAAATGTCAATAGGGAGTCAACAGAGCATCACCGCATAAACAAAAGGGCGTATAGAGAACAATGGGACATTTTCATTTTTTTTTTTTTTTCGGAAAATTCCTTTGCTCTCTTCCTTGATTCTTTTTGATAGAAATTTAAAGATACAATGTGACAGCACACTTTTGTGGACCCCCAGCAGTTTAAATTGCATCAATAGATAGCAGCATGGGGTACTGAGTACAGTATATCCTGTGCCTGCTGTTATTCCTACCGATTGACTAAGACTTCCATGTCTTGAGGTGCGAAAAAAAAGGAGGAAGACATCCCGCCAGGACACACAACGACTGCGAATACTTAAATGCGAAGCTGCTGTGAAGTCCTTTGTAATATGACTCGCACTGTCTTAGTAGGGAACAGGACGATTTATCGTGTTAAACAGGAGACAATATGGTGTCTAATTAAGAGATGATGCTTCTTCTGCTGGAGCTGCACTGCTCCTGGATATCCTTAACAAATCGCATTAGTTTGGCCAGTCAATAGGATATTGGAAGCTCATTGCATTGTCATTATTGTTAAGGTGGCACTACGGCACTGGAAGCTACTAACTTGATTATACGCTTCAGTTGGAAATATCCTGGCAGATGATGATGCTAATGATGATGATGATGGTGATGAAGCGAAGGACAATAGAGATGACGAGAATAGTGCGACTGGTGCATGTGTGTCTGGTGGCTGGAAATTTGAGATTCGTTGCGCCGATGCCGATGCAGCAGGGTCAGGAACTGCCACAACAGTTTGAAATTTGATTCGCATTACTGCGGTCATACAAGGAGTGATTGAAGGATGTAATTGAACTTGATGAGGGATACAGATGGACAGTGATTGAAAAGGAATTGTTCTACTCATATGCTTTGTGACTGGACGTGCACGCCTGGAAGGCATAATTAGTGTTAACAATGGCAGACTTGGCTCTTATGTATGGAATATGAATTTCTATTTCAAGTAGGCGGCTCGGAAAGGGTAGAGTCATAGAACATGTTTTGGGAAGCACAGCGATAATCGTTATTTCTTTTTCAAATAATTCGAGGATCCTTCGAGAGCAGCAAAAGTAAGGAACATGTTCTCATATCTTCTATGAATCAGGATAGATTCTACCAGAGATATTGAGTCCTGGTCGTAGGGCTAAGCTAAAGTGCAAAACTTTGAGGACATCAGAGTGAAATCTATGAGCAATGTGGAGTACAGCCATCTGGAATGCCACGGAACTGACTGAAATGTAACTTTTTTGACAAAATCAGTACGGATTCTACTAGGTAATTGGAATGAATGCCGTGGAAACAAGACAAGATGCATAGGAAAAGATTCTACCCGAGCTATAGAGCACAGGGTAAATGTGCTTTTTTGTGAAAGTAGAGGGAAGGAGACTAGAATCTATTTTAAGGCAAACACATGATCGATTTCACCTGAACTCGAGTCGGCATTCCACACAGACTTGACCTATAGCTTCACAGAACCTACTCTTTCTTGAGACCCATCCACTTCACACCTTGACCTACCCGACGGCCTTCACATTCTTGCGACACACGAGTAATACGTATCACAAGGACCTACTACAGTTCATAATCCTAGGAACTCCCTACTAATACACTCTCGCTGTCCTACTTCTCAGCGAAACCTGATGTCATTCAATTGATTTCGATATCAAATATCAGCCCCCCATTCGTCCCACGTGTGACTTTTCGCACGACACAATGATAAGAAGGAAAAATAATAATAAAAATCCTTAATTGAGACCATTATAGAGAAAATCACTTTGTCCTGATGATTGTGTGAATAAAACACTTACACACACACACAGCCGGCAACGGGTGAGTGGGGGTGTGTCTGTGGGGGAGAACATCAGAAACAGATATTGATGAAGTTATTTTTGTATCAAATTTAATTGATGAGGTAGTGCGAACGAGGGAATTTGACAAATAATTTGAGTTTGAAAGGACGAAATGAGAGAAATTGAGTGGGAACTTAAGATGGCGCACGCCAATTGTCTGCGGAAGCAAGTTGTCACCTACACTAATGTTTCTTAGCCACCTACGTTGCTTTAAAGACTCAATGGTACTTAATTATTGAGGCCTTAAGGATCAAGGATATATGTTTGAAGTGAGGGGAATTCCTGAAGGTCGATAGGAGAGATTTTCCAGGAATGATTTGTATAGGAAGTTTCCTTGTTTATTGACCTTGCCTTGACCATTCAAGTTTCCACGGCGATGGTGTCGTAGAAGGTATCAAGGTTCAATCTGTGTGCGTTCAGCTGTAGTTGGTCTTAAACAGTAAGTGAAACCGCTAAAAGTTGCTCCTGACGTTCAATCCTATATCGCACTCTGATGTCCTTATACTCTGAACCCTAAGTGTAGAAATTTCCTGAGTCACCTTGGACCAACAAACTTCGGAGTGTATACTGAATTGTTTCCGCAAGGAGTACAGGATAGTGAACTTTTTTTTTGATTGGGTTCCAAGTGGTTCCAAGTTACACGATAATGTCAAAGATTCTTACTGACCAAACCTTACCTCCGCTAGCTGAGACCCTCATAGCGCGAGACCACCATCAGGTATTGCTTCGTATTGTGCGTTTTTCGCATTACACACCCGTCATTAACTGTATTTCTATCATTCTTCTCTGGCCCTCTGCTTGGCTGAGTTCGATTTGTATTCGGGTTAATAGCATGCCAACCACCTCCTTCATCAGGTGTGACATTTAATCCATTTTTCAATCTCCGCCTTTCCTTAAGGAACCTTGGGCAGTTAAAAGCAACAAATTACGGGTCTTCATCGCATACAGGATATACTGGCGAATCGTCGAGCCTAAAGTAATGGGAGGTATCGACGATAAACGCCATTGCCCGAAAAAGAATTACGTCGGTTGATAGTTTACCTCCCTATGACTTCCGTTCATCCATAGTTCTATCCTGATGATTAGTCTGTATGTCCACCTTTCCTTTTGTGAGGCATCCCATTTTCGTTGCCACATTCTAAGTGATATTGTTCTCTCCTGTCTTATTAGTTCTTCAGAGTTCATGTTTTCCGTTGTCCCATCTCGAATTCTTTTGGCTTCACCAGCCAAGATATCTACGGGGATCATACCTGTGATGACGTACGCCAAAATCTCGTGTAACTCGAAGAGTGGTTAGTCTATAGACACTGTTTATCCGCCACCGATTGCGCTTAAATTTTAGCGCCTTGAACCAGATTGCGGATGCGTAGAGCATTGTTGAGCTCACAACTCTGGACAGTAGTATTCTCCTGGTACTTCTTGTGTCCCAACATTTGGCAGCATTCTTGAAAGTGCCAAGTTTACATTTGATTTCTTCCTTGATATGTACTCCATATGTTTACCACGGTTAAGTTGTTGTCTAACATAACGCCGAGATATTAAATGCATCCTTTGGAGTGTACTGTAGAATTACCCACCTCGACTTTGATTGTCTCTCTTATTTTACGGCTACTGATGAGAACTTCCTCTGTCTTGTGTTCCTCCAAACCTAGATCTAAAGATTGTTTGACGGATGCCATGGTCTCGTTCAGTTCTAACTCGTCTAAATGTTTCCCCCGTAACGTCGTCGGCGAAACGTATGATTTGCTCTCCATTCGGGTCTTGCCGCCTCAGTATTACATTGTACATTATATTCAATAGGAGCGGTCCGAGAACAGATTTTTCTGGTACGCCAACGGAGTACTCCTTTATCCCAATATCGGTATCGTATAACAGCGCGCCTTTGTGGAGATAGTTATCGATTATTCGCAGGATATATTCTGGTGTATTCATGTCTCCATTCGCTGTAATGAACGCGTTCTTAACATCAAGTGCAATCACTCCGCAATATTGTTGAAGTCCCTGTCTCTAGCTGGAACCCTGTATCGATTGCTTGGCCATTAACACCACCTTACCAATAGCAATGACTGTTGTTCGCATTTTACGGAATATTTATTGTTGGTCCGAGATATAGTACTTGATAGTAACCTCTCTTAAGTCATGTAGTATTATGGTACCATTGAGTCTATCTATCGAAGGGAGTTGGACCTAGGTTAGGTTAGAATAGGATGGCAGGGTGCATTGGATGTAGCCACACTGGGCCAGGAAGGGTTTATTGTGGCAGCGCATGGATCTAGAAGTATGATCCCCAGAAAGAACTACCCTTAGAACCATCTGCAGCTTAAGAAGTACAAGAATCACGAAGTATAATAGTAAGTCTTCTACGGGCGGAAAGAGCCTGCCACGTACAAAGGACGTTTAGTTTGGTTTTCTCCTCTTCCTCGTCCATACAGTTTCTACAGAAGTAATTTGCTAGGAGGCCTATCCTGATTGTATGTCTTTCAACGAGCAGTTGGAGCGTCAGCCCAAGATTCATTGATGACACACTCCAAACTGGGGAAACACAATAGGTCTACTTTCTGTTCCAATTTCTTTTATAAAGTTTCTATGTGTGGCGAGGCGAACCCCACAGGCGGATCAGTAGAAATGCGGTGAAGTGGGAGGGATATGATCCCTTGTTTTCGGATCATGACCTCGCTTATAAAAGGGAGAATATGTGTGGAGAGCTAAAGAAGAATTGAAATTTTCCAGAGGGTGAATGACGTAGAATCGTTGAATGATTGGGTAATTTTGGATGGAATAGTGACCACAAAAAGATTTAAACTTACTTCAAGCGATTCCTGGCCATTCGCCTAAATATTATCGGCTCTTTCTTCTTGAGGGTCGCTGGGATAGGATGCTCAGGTGGACTCTCCATCCTCCGCCATTGACTCTATCTCAACAGGAGGAATTCCTTGACGGCTTCAGGAGAGATGTCGGATTTTATCCAACCATTTATTTCTAGGCCTACCGAGGGGTCGCTTACCTGATGGCACATCTTGGAAGCCGGTTTAGGGACGTACTACGTGACCAAACCATCGAAGCATCTTATAAACGAGGATAAAAGAAGATACACGCATCCGAGTACATGCCACAACTGACGATACCTACCACTGACGCTTAAGCTGAAATAACATGATATCAGCTGGGACTTGAAGGAAGTCAAGGAATTGGACTCTCAAGTCAAAGCAGTTAATTCTGCCAGATCAGAAGTTAGATTACTCTGACCAGCACCTGTCCATACGCGCTATGAAAAATATTGAGCAGCAGAGTTCTATTAGGAAGCACTCAGGAGATGCTTTCAAAAGCATCATCTCTTCAGTTGTGCTGCACTAGGAAGAAAATGTAAACCTGCAGAAGTGAAAGTCGATCTTAAAAATGTCCAGCTCTGTCTACAAATGGTCCCAGAGCGCCACTGACTTAAACGAGGCATACTTTGGTGCTTTGAACGCGTTGTGTGATAGTCTCACAGGTTTAATTTCGTTACATGGCAGTGATGGAATCTATTTTTGGGAAATATAATCGATAGCCTGTTTCAAGGAATCCCTCATCCCATTAACAATTGCCTCCCCTCAGCATTAAAAGACAAAGCAATCACACTTTGATGTGAGCGCGACGCACCCTCTGCAACAAAGGCCCGCAAAACAATACAACAAAACCCCAATTCATCCAGAGACAATAATTCCAAAAAAATTAGTCCCAAGACCAGCAGAACACCATCCATTGTAACAGACATTGTTCCTCCACCAAAATGATTAATTATATAATTTTTCCCATAAAATATGATTGACATCCTTCCATCAGTAAAATTTATTTTCCAAATGAAAAAAAAATCATAAAACCAAGTCAACTGAGCCGAAACCGTCGTTGTCAGCACAAAGATGCTGTGATGATTCAAAAGAAAACAAACGATGACTTCATAGTAATAGTCTCTCCCTAGAGCAAAGCAAAGAACAATAAAGCACAAGAATAACAATATAAAACCATTAACGGAGCAAAATTGAAATAACAATTAAAAGTTTGACTTTGTTCGTGTTGTAGTCCTTTCTGAGCATAAAAGAAGAACAGGGTGCGCTGTGTTTCAATCAAAATCAATCACTGCTCACTTCGGCAAGAAAATAAAAGGATACAAAAGGACTTCATTAGGCAGGACTTAGTATGAGAAAGATCGGTGAGAACGTGGAGGGTGGCTTACAATCGCAGGCGAAGGGAGTTGAAAATGATCCATTTGCTGATGGAAGTCAATTGGATTCAATGAATATCCTTGAGTAGCTGTGCGCTGCAAAAATTTGGAAAGAAGCATTTTTTTTTTTGGATCCCATGAGTCAAGAGAGGTTGAAGGAGATGAAGAATGAAATGAAACAATTGTGGTTCATTAGGATTATGGATAGGTACTTGTAGGTCACAATTAAGATAGAGCCAATTGCAGATTTGCCAATGGGAGATGTTTTAAATTTATTAAAGCAGAGTGATGGCCACGTCTGCTTGGAAAATTGCAACCATTTGCCTGGTGTCCATTGTATCTACAGAAGATTCTCTTTAGAGCACGTAAGCATTTAAGGTTTGATATCGAAACCATTTCTTTCACAACACAATCTACGAGTGTCTTCGTCCTGTGTTTCAACTCTCTCATGCTCATACTCCACTGTTTCGTGAAATCCTCCTCTTCTGCCCGAGTGTGCAAAAAGATTCCATTGTATGGTATTTTTTCGATGGAATCTCACTCTATAGGGCATGACTGATCCTTGCTACTTCCTCTGTCGAATAGTAGTGGTTAGGTTAGGTTAGGTAAATGGGTGCCTTGTGACGAAGAGTCACTGCTCCCTCAGACCAACAGTATGGGTCCATTGTGCCCAATCGTTTAACCCTGGAAACGCTGTAAAGAAAAAACCGCTGTTAGAACCACCCAGAAAGTGATATAAATCTCAAGAGGTTCGTCAGCTCAACATTACCCAAGTCCTGCAGCTCCGAGAAGAAGTAACTACCAAGAGTAATGAATAGTAGTTATTATGGATCCCTGACCCATTCATATATAAAATTATCCTTTCGGGCATTCGTCTCTGGTTATTCATATCTGCAAGTCGATTGTTACCGAGCCTTTCTGGAATCGGCGCACTCAGCGCCTAAACATTCACGATTCATGATCTCTCAACACATCTGAGGGCTACTTCTCATCTCAAATTCATCTGAAGTCAGTTGATGTACTGCAACGAGGTCACCATCTTTGATGAGCGACTGACATGCTTTTAGAGGACTACTTGGTGCTTCGAGCTTTATAGACACTTGAACAGAAGTGAGGACTGCAGTGACTTATTCGAATATCCCATGCACTTTGCATTTCCTATTGCATACAGAACGCCCTACAAGCAACCCCAATTCTCTCAAATTACAATGTAGACCTTTCTAAAACAAATTGCCCTGTAGTCCATAGAAGGCACTGAGTTATCAACAATATCGTTTTGCCACATTATGCGACACATACCATCGACAGGTTAATTTTTCCCCCCGAGAAGCGCCTACACAATGCATGCTCCATGTCTTCCTCTTCATCCGGGCATTCTGGGCAGAAGGGCAAGCTATCGTGTCCAAATCTGTGGAGATATTTTCGATAGCCGCCGTGCCTGAACAGGGACTGCATAAGGTTTTAGTTGCAGTTCCAATGTGTTTTCTTTGTCCAGACCTTGGTGGTGGGGATCAGCTTATGGGTCTATCTCCCTATTGCCGTGTTATCCCATTTGGCTTGCCACAGTGCTATAGATGTTGCTACTTCTTCTCGATTACACTCCTGGTAACGTTGGCTTCTTTTTGCCGGTTTGCGGTTCGCTTAAGGTAAACCATTTGCATCTCGTTGGCGAGGATGTCGATGGGGATCATATAGGCTGCTCGTCCGAAATTGTTCGGAAACCGCTTATAGTTCTGTTTCCGCAGAGCCTGTGCGCAGACAAGAGCTTCCTTCTTGTTTCCTTCATTATGAGTGCCTCCGCTTATGAGTGCCTCGCCGAAATAGGAAGAAGAAGATGAGTGCCTCCGCCTAGACCGGGGCAGCATATGGAAGGATTGAGCTCACCACTCTGGACAGCAGGATCCTCCTGACATATTCAAGACCACCGATGTTTGGCAGCATACTGAAAAGCGCTGCCAAACAGCGTTGCTTGAATACACGACGTGCGTTTTAAAGTTCAGCCTGCTATCAGGCATTACTCCTAGGTATATTAATGCCTCCGTATACCTGATTGTCTGACTCCCAACCCGGAACTTTGCATATTCCACAGTCTTTCGGTTAGATATTAGGACAGCTTCGGTATTGTGGTTAGCTAGCTCTAGCCCAGCAGACTCTAGCCCATTTTTGGGGTGGGCGATGAGAGCATCAAGAGCAGTGTGAACGGTCTTCTCTGTGTGTTTAACATCCTATGCCTTAAGAGACGTACTTGCTCTGAAATTTAGCTCTGAACGAATTGCACCCTTGGATCGCTTCGCTTCAAGAGTTCGCTTCATTCGGTTTCATGATCCAAACCAAGTGGTCTAACATAAACGATCGTTGACACCATAAGGTTCTGAACGTTTTCGAATGAAAGAGTTCAACCTCAGCGTTCGTGCCATGACAACTTCGATGATGAGTATACTGTTTCCTCCGCCATTTTAGGAATCCAATGCGGGTGCGATGTGTATGACCAGTACTAAGCCCTACGTTATCGATAAGTTTTGTTCTGCAATGACCTCACCCAAACCGATAAGCGTTAAATATAACAAACCATAGACGCTGTCATCTTGTTTAAAACAAATATAGAAGCATTCTGGTTCAGAATAAGTTCAATGAGCCCATGATCCAATGGACCTATTGCTGGTGTAAGTGTGTTGGCGATTCTTAGCTGGCAGCCACTTTAACCTAATCTAACCTTAGTCCAAAGTCCTAAGTCCTAAGTCCTGATTCACAACCGAAAATCTGAAAGACCGGTCGGTCACTCTTTGCGTTCGTAACGAAAAGAGCCTATTTTGATGCTAATGGTGGTGGTCACCTTATCTCCGTATAGGGGCAGCACAAGCATCGGGATCTACTCCAAGCCAACCAACTGACCAAAGCATGGAAAGCATACGTGACTTCGAAAGATGCTTCCTGATACGTTTTCCTTTATTCCAGATCTACTCTTCTCAACGTGAGCATCTTTCAATTTTAATGAATCTAATGACAGTTCCACCTTATACCAATCAAACCTATTAAACGTGTCCTTCTTCCTTCAAACACCATCACAGCAAATGAGTGAAAATTTGTTTACCACAGAATATCCCTATCGACCCTCTCCCCACCCCCTGCTGACTGACTACCTTCAAATATCCCGTTCTCTCATCGCCTACTGAAAAATCCCGCTCTCAGCAAGGATTCCAATTTCAACATATTTTTGAAAACAATTCCTATCCCAGCTGACCATCGACGAAGAAACACGAGAATCTCAATACTAAAGAAAATCTCAAATAGGATATCCCACTGTGCGGTGAAAGGAAATTTGAAAAACCCCATGCCGAGAGAGAAAATTCACTAAACTCACCACTCCGAGCGACAAATCCCACCAAAACTACCACAAAAAAAGAGAATTTCGAGCGAAAAAGAAAAAAATTCCTCCACACACACGACCACATACTCTCTCCACATTCTCCCATCATCCCGATTCAACTACTCTATAAAAGCCATCTCCTGTGCTCTTTCTAATTCAGTCTCAGCTACGGATCGAAACAACTAAGGACGCACACTGAAACCTACGCGTACGGTTAAAGAACGGATAAAAAATTCACCACCCAACTAGGAAGCAAAAAAAAAAAGAAGTACACAGCATCCTTCCAATTGTGTGTGAATCCTTTCGAAACCGAAACTTTAATTTTATTTTTAATTTTTGTTAAGTTCTTCCATTATCTCGCCTCGAACTGGTGTTGTGACTGTGCAGTGTTCCTAAATAAATGCAAAAGCAAGAAATTAAAGTGAAAATATCCTTGCCATAGAAAATATCCTTAAAGAGAAAGAGAAATTTGTTTTTTCCTGAAGAAAATTTAAGGCAAGGAAGTGAAACGAAAAAAAAAAAAAAAACGAATATTCGGACTGCGCGAACTCACGCACAACATTTTTTTTTTCTCGTTCGTCTTCTCGTAATTTTGGTGGTATCCTTCGTCCTTTCGGCTCACTTTTTGGTGTTTCTGTATTTTTTTTCCATGTACCGTAGTCTGTTGTAATTGAAAAAATCTGAAAAATTACGCAAAAATCGAATATTGGAGTGAGTAATCTCATTTTCGCTGAGAAAATGTACAATTTTTCGCTAAGTTGCTAGAACTTGTTAAATACGCGTTGCTAGACCGGTTTTAAAACTATGGATACGGTGAAAGAACTCTGACGAAGTGAATAATATCAAAAATAATTTTAATAAATTGTGTTATAACGGTTTATTGGATATACAAAAATCAGCGAAAAAACAAAAAAAAAAATCGAAAATGATGGATTTTACAACAAATTTCATTCTTTTGATATTACTGACCACCCTGACTGCCTCAGCGGATCAACAACAACAGCAGTATGCTGCCAATCAGAATATGATGGTGGACAATACACAGCAGCATCTGAATTCAGCGATGGATGGAGATGCGGGAGGAGCTCAATCGCGGTATGATGCTCCCGATGATTGCCACTTTATGCTGGCCGAGCCGGGAGTGTCCGATGACATTGCGTTGACTTGCAATCTGCGGACGGTTAATAGTGAGTTTGATACGACGAATTTCAGTGTCATTCCATCGGAGAATACAGTGGCGCTGCATGTGATGTGCAATGATGAGATTATGGCACGTAGCTCGTTGGAGCCACGGTCGTTTGTACACCTTACGCGGTTGAGGGAGCTCTCCATTGAGTATTGTAAGATTGCGAAATTCAATCGCGAGGTGTTGGAGGGTTTGTCTGATCTTCGAAATTTGACGATTAGGACGCATAACATCAATTGGCCGACGTTGAATTTTGACATCGAATCCGAAGCCTTTGGGTCGACAAAGAATCTCGAAAGGTTGGATCTGAGTCAGAACAACATATGGTCACTGCCCGAGAATCTCTTCTGCCATTTGACGGGCTTGGCCTCGTTGAATATGAGTGAAAATCGTCTTCAGGACGTCAATGAATTGGGTTTCAGGGAAAAATCCAAGGACATTGAACTGTCCACGAGCACCCAGAGCAGTCAAGAATCGTCGGCGTCTGTGAAGAAGCTTGGAAGTTCGACTCCTTGTTCTTTGGATCTGGAAATATTGGACGTCTCCTTTAATCATTTCGTGCTACTGCCTGCCAATGGATTTGGAAATCTTCGAAGATTGAAATTTCTGCAGCTGAATAATAACGAAATCTCCATGGTGGCCGACAAGGCCTTGAGTGGTTTGAAGAATTTACAAATTTTGAACTTGAGTTCGAATAAAATCGTCGCACTGCCTTCGGAGCTGTTCTCCGAGCAATCTCAGTCAATTCAAGAAGTTTACCTGCAAAATAACTCGATTAGTGTTCTATCACCGAAGTTGTTCTCTAATTTGGATCAACTTCAAGCCCTGGACTTGTCATTCAATCAAATCACATCGACTTGGATCGACCGGGCGACTTTTACCGGCTTGATTCGGTTGGTACTCCTAAATTTGTCTCACAATAAACTGACAAAATTGGAACCTGAGATATTTGGTGATCTCTACACCTTACAGATCCTGAATCTTCGCCACAACCAGCTTGAGAACATCGCAGCGGATACGTTTGCTCCGATGAACAACCTGCACACACTTCTACTGTCCCATAACAAGCTGAAGTATCTCGACGCCTATGCACTGAATGGTCTCTACGTGCTGTCACTGCTATCCCTGGACAACAACGCATTGATTGGAGTTCATCCTGAGGCATTCCGAAACTGCAGCTCGCTTCAGGATCTGAATCTAAATGGAAACCAATTGAAGACGGTTCCTCTAGCTCTGCGAAACATGAGACTGCTCAGAACCGTCGATCTAGGTGAGAATATGATAACCGTCCTAGAAGAGACCGCCTTTAAAGGTCTGGGTAACTTGTACGGCCTACGATTGATAGGTAACTACCTGGAAAACATCACAATGAACTCATTCAAGGACCTGCCTAGCTTACAGATTCTCAATTTGGCACGAAATCGAATTCAAGTCATCGAACCCGGCGCATTTGAGATGACATCCAGCATCCAGGCCATTCGTTTGGATGGCAATGAATTGACTGAAATCAATGGTCTCTTCAGCAATATGCCATCGCTTTTGTGGCTCAACATCTCCGACAATCGTTTGGAGCACTTCGACTACGCTCACGTTCCGAGTACCTTGCAGTGGTTGGATCTTCATAAAAATCGCTTGACAGAGCTCTCGAATCGATTTAACTTGGACTCCCAGCTACGACTTCAGACCCTAGATGCCAGCTTCAATCAATTGAGCAAAGTTACTCCAAGCTCAATCCCGAACAGTATTGAACTTCTGTTCCTCAATGACAACCTAATCGGTTCCATCGAACCGCATTCCTTCCTACATAAGACAAATCTAACCCGAGTGGACCTCTATGCCAACCAAGTTACAACACTGGACGTGAAGAGTCTGAGAATCCTACCAGTTGCTGACCATAGACCTCTGCCTGAGTTCTACATTGGAGGCAACCCATTCCTCTGTGATTGCAACATCGACTGGCTCCAGAAAATCAACCACATGACGTCGAGGCAGTATCCACGCATCATGGATCTGGAGACTATCTATTGCAAGCTTCTGCATACTCGTGAAAGGGCCTATATTCCTCTTATGGAAGCCGAGGCTAAGCACTTTCTCTGCACATACAAGAATCACTGCTTCGCTGTCTGCCATTGTTGCGCCTCAGAGTCCTGCGATTGCGAGATGACTTGCCCGAACAACTGCACCTGCTTCCATGACCAAACATGGACCACAAATATCGTCGAATGTTCCGGAGCCGGTTACGCTGAAATGCCCAAGAAAATCCCCATGGATACCACTGAGCTCTATATCGATGGCAGCAACTTCCCCGAACTCGCTGGCCACACATTCATTGGAAGGAAGAATCTGGTCGTCCTTTATGTAAACAACTCCAATGTTCAGATTATGCACAATACTACGTTCGCCGGCTTAAAGAAGCTCAGTATCCTGCACCTCGAAGAAAATCACATGCAGAGCCTTCAAGGTGATGAATTCTCCACACTGGAGAGTCTTCGAGAGTTGTATCTTCACAATAACAAGATCAGCTTCATTGGCAATGGAACCTTCCATGGAATGAGGAAGCTCGAAGTCCTCCGACTGGACGGCAATCGTTTGATTCATTTCGAAGTCTGGCAGCTGGCGTTGAATCCATATCTCGTCGAGATTAGTCTGGCTGACAACCCATGGTCATGTGAGTGCAGCTATCTAAGCAAATTCAGAGGGTATCTAGGGCAGTCTTCTGAAAAAATAATCGACGCCAATCGAGTGGCATGTGTCTACAATAATTTAACAAGTATCCTGCGAGAGAAGAATGGAACCAAGTGTACGCTGAGAGACGACCTGGGAGCCTACGTACGGTCAAGTGAAATCGAGAATCTCCTGCCTTTACTGCTGGCAGCGACATGTGCTTTCGTAGGATTTTTCGGACTGATTATGGGTCTCTTCTGCTACCGACATGAGCTAAAGATGTGGGCACATTCCAACTGCTTCCTCACCATGTGCTACAGATCCCCGGCGTTCATTGATAACTTCGTTGAGAACAAGGATCATCGACTCTGCGATGCATACTTTGCCTACAGTCTGCAAGATGAACACTTTGTAAGTCAGATTTTAGCCCATGCTCTTGAAGCTGACATTGGATATAGACTAAACCTCCACTATCGAGATACTAATTTGAATGCCTACATCGCTGATGCCATTCTTGAAGCAGCAGAGAGTTCCAAGCTCGTCGTCCTAGTACTGTCAAAGAACTTCCTCTACAATGAGTGGTCCCGATTTGAATACAAAAGCGCCGTCCACGAGATGGTCAAGAGGAGAAAGCGTCTAGTCTTCATCTTATACGGAGACTTGCCTCAGCGCGACATTGACATGGATATGAGACACTATCTCCGAACCAGCACCTGCATCGAGTGGGATGACAAGAAATTCTGGCAGAAACTGCGTATGGCGCTTCCACATCTCCCTCGGGGAGGGAATAAACGACACTGTGCTGGTCCTCCATCATCAGCGGTCAACATTTATGCAACCGCTCATGACTACGGCGTCGGAACTCTACCAAGACCGGCGCCAGAGTGTCCAAAACGCTTTGGCGATTGCAACAACTACGCCACAATCAACGACTGTAGCAGGACATACCCTGCAGCAACAGGGCCTCCATGTAAATTCAACTCCATGAACGAGAAAAGCACCGATCGACAGCACGAATATGCGGTGCCTTCACATTACGCCACAACACCATCGACGGGTGAGTTCGAACGTGAAAAGAACTGTGAATGCGGCAAGAAAACTGCATCCTCATCCTCGCCCCAATCGGGAACAACAGCAACCGTGAATTCAGCGGCAGGCAGCATAAATGCCAGCTTCTCGACGAACTTTACTAATCCTCCGCCTCCGGCGATCCCGACAACAAACGCCACCAACACCTTCCACAGTTTTAACTGTAAGAAAACCTGCAGTTGTAGTACCAACGGTGGAACCCTGCGGCATCAACACCCTTCAGCGACTCAGTCCAACCTCTACGAGTCCAACCTCTCACTGAATGACATCAGCAACAGTTTGGATAGCCGACCGGCCTCCACCAAGGACATTTGGGCGTAAGGCAAACCTTTAAATATTTCTCATTTTTTTTAACAAAAAAAAAATCCTTTTATTGAGATAAGAAAAAAGAAAAAAAAAAATTAACGAAACCACAACAGACTGAACGAAAACTAGTTAATTTTATTTATTTTTTTATTTTTTAATCTTTTTGTTCTTGTGTACAGGGAAAATGCTTTCCAATATATATAGATATCCTTTCTGTTATCCTCTTTGTTCATCAATTCAAAAGAAAAAAAAAAATCGCAAATTGATCCAGGATTCAATTTAAATTATCCTTTGTTGTGTTTTTTTTTTCCTGCCTTTCTCTCTATCTCTGCTCAACTCATTCGACATTCGCCGCCTCATTTCCATTCAACAAAAGCACAATAAAAATACGAGAATACTCGTATATATGTATGTATATCAATCGTGCAATCAATTCGCAATTATCCTTTTTAAAATGATATCGTCGTTCCGTTACGCTCTCTGGCCTGCTACAGTTGCTGGCTGGGAGGAAGATACATTTTCACTTAATTCACATTATACGACGCTTTCGCCTCATTCTCATTTAACATTCCTTCACCATTTATCATTCACGTAACGTACATACATCCTGCCGCCTGCCTGCACATACATATACAAAGCGATTGCCTAACTCATTCATCCACGTCTCTTATTCAAACGAGCACAACACATATTAAAGAAAAAAAACACTTCAAAGGATCAAGGATATAGGTAGATAAATAAAGATATTTAAGAAAAGAAAAAAAAAAACAACTAGAACACGCCAACGTACACACTAAAACAAAAAAATCTTATATTCCACTATTTCCATTATTATTAAATTTAAACTACTTAAAACAAAAGATTAACTAAATTTATAAATGATGAAAAAAAAAAAATAAAAAAAAATGAATTATGGAAGAATGAACGAATTTATTAATTTAAAAATTAAAAAAGACAGAAATTCTAACTATTAAAAAAGAAAAAACCAGAAAGAAAACCTACTTATACTTGTAAAATAATTTAAAATATATAAATAAAAGGAAAACTATTGTAAAATATAAATTAAAAAACAACTATTGCATTTAAATATTCAATGAAAGACGAAAAAGCAAAAATTGAAAACTTGTATTCCAATTTATTACCCTCGAAGGACAAGTAAGGAGAACGACGAGAATACCAATAGATATTAAAAAAAAAAAGAAAAACTTAAGCAAAAGGTTCCACAAAACTCATATATAATTATAAATTGTTATTTATTTGTTTATTTTGTGTATAATTTGTAAAAAGCCTCTAAAAACTAAAAACTAATATATAGTATATATTTTAATTTCTTCTCTTTGAATATTTATATTTTTTTGTTTAATTTTGGTTGTAAAAATAAAATAATAGTTTTAAGTTTATATATTGTAAATGTTTATTTTGTACATATTCATTATTATTATTGTACTATAAGAATAGTATTAAAAGAAAAGCAAACAAATGAGAAAAAGTTACCTAATAAATTAAAAGAAAAAAAAAAATAAAATAACAAAAAATTATAAAATATAAAATTTACATATTCTTTTTTTTTATTTGTTGCATGAGAAACGAAACTTGGGAAGTGTGGTCTGCAATTGATTTACACATTTAGCTTACGAGTATGTGGTATGTACAATCAAAAGAAATGCAGGATGCCTTCTGTGAGGATGATGAAATATGAATTAGGAACGGAAATACTGGTTTCATTCAAAAAGTACTTACAGGCAGAGCCATTCGAACGAATTACTTATGTCTTTTAAGCCGACATTTAAAAGAAGAATTATTTCGATGACATGTGATGCCCTACTCTGTTTCGTTGATTTGTAGGCTGAAACTGAAGCATTTTCCATCAAAAGCGTCTGGCAAGGTGATTCTCCAATACATGCTGTCGAGGAAAATATACGAGATGTGCGAGGTCTTACCCCTACTTCGCACAAGCTATCGACTCTACTATTCAACTGTACTGCTAAGCAATATTTTAAGCGTCGGCGAGCATATAAATGTCCCACCGTAATATTTGATATATCCATCGATGATTACCTATGGCACACCGATGGTACAGCGCTTATTGTATTCCATACAGATATACTCAGTAGAATATTTTGCAGAACTGTTTTCCCTAGGCCACGGATCACAAGAATTTGACGAAATATTGACAGTGCCCACAACCAACACCTATCATCGACAAGCACCGCATAAAATTAAAGTCTTAGGTTTTTCTTGGAATACTACGCATAATATCGAAGGCAATTGACTGAGGAACCTCATGCAACTCATTCTCTAATTCTGAGCCGTGTTTTCCACAATTAGAAGGACTACGGACGACTTGAACGGACTGTCCTACGCGTAATATAATGAACTGATCTAAAATTAGTAGTGAAGGACATCATTCCTTAATGCTTTTCAACACAATTCTGAGATGTATGTTTCAACCTTTATCTCAATACTCACCTCCAAATCCATTGATGGTAAAAATCTTTCGTTCTTATTTTATAACATGAGAAAAATGATCCTACCGCAACAGCACTATTTCAGATGGTTTCACATAAGATGCTGTTCCCGCTCAACCGATTCAAAATTTATTGGCAAGCTTAGTATCCCTAAGTATTGCTAAGTTATTAATTCACACCAAGGAGTGGTTGGTTTTTAGGTCAGTATGGTTTCTCACGCAAAGTGTTCCATTTTATTTCATAAATAAAACAGTCTGTGTTTGAGATATCAAAAAAAAAAAGAATTACTTTGGGTTAACCCATATTCTCCGGAGTAACGAAATACTTATCCAAAAGTAGTGAAATTCTAAATGGACTAACACGTATAAAATTTAGTCCAATTTTTTCACAAGATATATGAATACGATGTTAGGGGGTGTCGTCATATGACGACACTAGGAGAATATGTGTACAAATAATAAACGGCATTTTAAAAAATCGTTTGTATTTGTAAAGGTTTTTTGTCCTTTAGGGTGATGTTTCGACTGCAGTAAATAGAACATGGCCAAATCACGACGAAAGCTTAGTTGGGTCATCTTAGTTGCATTTGAATGAGCCCGTGCAAACAACCAGGAGTTCTGGACAGAGACATCCAACATACATGTGAATAATACCCACCAGCACATTTTCCGCGGATAGATATGTGATGTTCATTTATAGTATGTTCTGGTCCATTCGGACGGTACCTCCCATGTTCTGGTATAATTTCGAAAGACTTAAGGGATATTAACAGAAACATTTTGTTGTTCCCTCTTTAGGTATCTTCTAACAGTGTTTTGTGGATCAGCTGCGAAAGATCTGGAGGCAACTGGGACAACAGAATTATCCTTTCACCGCATCGGATCAAAAATATTGTAGTGTCACTGTACTTCGAGGTTTTTTTTATAAAAATTTAATGAAACTTCTGTTCTCTTCACATTCAGACTTGCTGATACCAACAGCTGATTCCGAGAGAGAGGGTCTACGTTCAGGATATCGTCCCTGATGTGTATTTGTGCATGTAGTGTAGTAAATGAAACAATCCTTTCTATCTTAAACAATTCATTCTAATATATTCACGTTCTTAAAATTACCAATAAGGGAATAATTGACCTGAATGGGTGAAGGTTAGGAAAGAAAGAGGAAGAAACCACAAGGTACTTTTGACAGGAGGAAGTCCATCAAATACGCGCAGAAATTCTCTCGAGGTTGCGTTGCTGTTAATAGATGGCTAAGTGAAGTGTTCGCAAGTACACAACACCGGAATCTTTATCTGTCAGATCGTTGAATGGGGGTAGCTCAATGAAAACATCCTGAATTTTATCATCACTTTCATCTGTTATGTCTGATATCACGGCTAAAGGCAAATTTTTCAAGGAAATGAAAAACAATAAATGTACACATATTCTCCTGGTGTCGTCATATGACGACAGTCAAATATATGTGCAAATATCATTCCTCAAAAGTGCACTACTACACATTTATATTTGCACACCAACTACACTACTTCTGCTTATTCCAAATTTTTATAAACTCTCAAATACATTAAACGTTAATTGTTGTATTTATTGCTCTTTTTCTTGATGAAGTCATAATGTTTGCCCTTTTTCACATATTACCACTTTTCAACCAGACCGTATGTGTCAACTTTAAGGGCTAACTGTAGCTTTTCAGTTAAAGTAATACCTCCTTGCACTAAAAAGTTCCATCGATGCTATTAATTATGGAACGCAACATCGAAATTTCTAGCGTCAACTAATCCTGCTTCAGGAAGCAAAACCATCTTGTACTAAACACCGGACGATACCAAAGAGTCATACTATGATATTATAAGGTTACGCGAGGAGAATGTTGCAGAAGCTATTTTATCACATCAAATGCGCTGGGACTTGACGAGGTTCATCTGAAATTCGTTAAGATTCTACTTCCGTTCATAACCTATGTCTTCAACTCCATTGTAACGACATTTGTTTTCTCCAAGCAGTGGAAGGAGGCTAAAGTTATCGCCGCTCCAAAGAAATTGATTGGAAATGCGATAGAATACAGACCAACCTGAATTTTACTATTTCATTCAAAAGTATTATACTCGTATTTGGGAAAACTCTATTACTTCAAATGCATAACTATCTTTCGAGTAGCAAACTTCTCAGTGAAGAACAATCTGGCTTCCGCCCGAAACGAAGTTATAAGACTGGTTTATTATAGATCGTGGATGAAATTAGAAAAGCCGTAAATAAAAACCAAGCTACAATTCTAATCTTACACGATTTCTCGAAAGCTTTCGGTACAGCCAATCACTCTATCCTTTGCTCAAAACTGAGAAAAGAGTTTAGGTTTTCATTGTCTTCGACAAGACTTTTTTTTTCTATTAACAAGGCAGAGAGCAACGAATTGTAGCAGGTGAACGGTTCCATGTTCCATGCAAGTCAAGTGCGGAGTGCCACAAGGCTCGATTCTTAGACAAATACTCTTCAGCTCTATGCAAATGAACTGCCCAAAATTGTCACGCATAGCTCAATTGACCTGTTTGCTGATGACGCCCAGACTCACCTAAGTCGTCCTCTAAATCTGACCAATAAAGCCACTATGTTGACGAATGAAGATCTTCAGCGTATACTTGAGTGGTCAACTAATAGTGATCTGAGACTGAATGCGCAAAAGTCAAAAGCCCTCGTGATATACTAAAGAAAACTGGATCTATCTTCTGTTCTATTAAATCAACTAGCCCAAAGCCTAATAAAGTATTTCGACTCCGCCGAAAACCTTGGATTGATCTTCAATTGGACCCTAACTTGGTCCACTCATTTAAATGCCACTCCAGGAAAGGTGTGTGTAGCGGCGCCGTGGCCTAAGTGGTTAGTGTGTCGGATCACTGCGCATGAGGTTCCAAGTTCGAATCCCAGAAAACACCAAGTTTTTTCACGGGCCCACCTCTCGCGAGCGTCTTACAAACATCCGAGAGTGTTGTTGTCACGAAAAAGCTTCTCAAATCACCGTTCGGATACGGCACTAAATTGTAGGTCCCTTCCATTCGTGTGAAAAATATAACTCACACAACGTGAGTAGTTGCGAAAAGATTTTCCCTGCCACTTAAAGAGCTGTTGCGCCAAATATTTATTTATTTTTTTTATGAAATGTGTGTGGTGGATTGCGTGCTCTGTGGGCTACACAATTTTTTATCCCTACGCTACTGTTGGGGAAAACCCTTCTTCTGCCGATTCTGCTATATTGTTGTGAGATTTTTTTGTTGTCCAGATTATGCTTCCAAAAATAAACTCAACGTCACTTTTAACAATATCGCCCGTATCGTCTTCAATCTATAGAGATATGATCACTTACTTACTTAGGTGGCGCTACAGTTCGGGGTGAACCTGGGCCTCAACCAACAAGCCTCTCCATTTAGCTCGGTCTTTAGCTAATTGCCTCCAGTTGCGCACTCCAAGTTGGTCGAGGTCCGCTTGAACTTGTGCGCGCCACCTACGGCGATAATTCCCTCTACTGCGTCGTCCCTCGGGGTTAGATTCGAAGACTCTGCGGGCCGGAGCGTTTGTGTCCATTCGCTCTACATGTCCTAGCCATCTCAGACGTCCAATACGCAGTTTTTTGACTAGGTCGATGTCGCTGTACAGCTCGTATAGTTCGTGATTGAATCTTCTCCTCCAAAACCCGTCAACGCAATCGGGACCGAAAATCTTACGAAGAATTTTTCTCTCGAAGCGACCAAGGATATCTTCATCCTCTTTTAATAAAGTCGATGTTTCAGCGCCGTAAAGCAGGACTGGGATGATCAAGGTCTTATATAGAGTCTCCTTAGTTGTTCGAGAGAGGGCTTTACTGTTGAATTGCCTTATAAGCCCAAAAAAACAGCGATTGGCAAGAGTTATTCTTCGATTGATTTCTGCGCTGATTTTGTTTGCTGAATTTATAGCAGAGCCAAGGTAGACAAAGTCCCTTACTACCTCGAAGTTATAGCTGCCCACGGTGACGTTTTGTCCAATTCGTCGATGTTGGTTTTCCCTTCTAGTTGACAGCATATACTTGGTTTTGCCCTCGTTTATCGCCAAACCCATTTTGGCCGCTTCCGCCTCAATGCTTGCAAAAGCACCGGTGACAGCCCGCTGAGATCTTCCGATAATGTCTATATCGTCGGCGTATGCAAGCAGTTGTACAGACTTGTAATAGATTGTGCCTCCGGTGTTGGCTTGCGAGTTCCGCACAATCCGTTCAAGTACAATATTGAAGAAGTCACATGACAGCGCGTCACCTTGTCTAAAGCCTTTTTTGACATCAAAGGTCTCGGTGAGGTCATTACCGACCTTGATGGAGCAGCGAGCGTTCTCCATCGTCAGCCTGCACAGACGGACAAGTTTGGCAGGGATGTCAAAACTAGACATGGCTCTATAAAGCTCTTCTCTATAGATGCTGTCATAGGCGGCCTTGAAATCGATAAAGAGGTGGTGAGTATCGATTTGGAATTCTTGGGTTTTCTCCAGGATCTGTCGAAGTGTGAAGATTTGATCGATGGTGGACTTTCCTGGCCTGAAACCGCACTGATAGGGTCCAATCAGGCTGTTGATAAAAGGTTTCAGGCGTTCACACAATATCGCAGAAAAGATCTTGTATGCGATGTTGAGGAGACTGATGCCTCTATAATTGGCGCAGTTGAGGGGGTCTCCTTTCTTGTGGATCGGGCAAACGATGCTGAGATTCCATTCATCAGGCATACACTCCTCTGACCAAATATTAGAAATGAGTTGGTGTATGCACTCTACCAATTCATCCCCAGCTGCCTTGAAAAGTTCGGCCGGTAAACCGTCAGGTCCAGCAGCCTTGTTCGATTTTAGCTTAGATATTGCTATCCTCACTTCGTTTTGGCCATGTTGAATGGTTCATTCTGCCTGACAGCGGGATGTTGGTCTTCGTCGCCGTTATACAGTCTGCAGAAGTAGTTTTTCCATATTCTCAGCACCGACTGTGATTCTACTACGAGGTTTCCATTCTCATCTCTATAGGTTTCTGTACGGGTATTACTTCTCTGACACGTTCTTTTTACCTTTTGGTAAAACTTCCGTACATTGTTCCTGAAGTATAGACTCTCGATATTCTCGAACGCGCGCTTCTCATGCTCTTTCTTCTTCTTTTGGAGAAGCCGATGTTCTTCCCGTCTCTTTTGCTCGTAGAGCTCACGAGCAGCTCTCGTCTTCCTTTGCAGCGCCGCTTTGTATGCCTCTTGTTTTGCTGCATGCACTCGCCGGCATTCTTCGTCAAACCAGGGGTTTCGCGGTGGTCGGCGAGCGAGACCCAGCACATCAGTCGCGGCGTTTCTGATGGCATGTTGGCAGCGTTGCCACTGGTCTTCGGTACTTGATGCTGGTGGCAAAGGGGTGATTGAGAGATTTCGGGATACGCGTTCAGCGAAGAGTCTGGCGGTCTCTTGCGATTGCAGCTTTTCGACGTTAAATTTTCTCACAGTGATTCTTCTTTGTTGCTCAGATTGGGATATCCGCATTCGTACCTTGGCTACAACAAGGTAATGATCCGAGTCTATGTTGGCCGCTCGGAAGGTCCGGACATCCAGAATACTGGAGGCATGCCTTGCGTCGATCGCAATATGATCAATTTGGTTGATCGTGACATGATCATTGGACCGCCATGTCTGCTTATGAATATCGAGATGAGGAAACCATGTGCTTGCTATGGTGACATTTCGCTCCACAGCGAAATCAATTAGCCTTAGTCCGTTATCAGACGTGGTGTCGTGTAGGCTATGCTTACCAACTGCTCTACCGAAGACGTCCTCCTTTCCTATTTTGGCGTTAAAATCGCCCAATACGATCTTAACGTCGTATTTAGGACATTGCTCGTATGTTTTGTCGAGGAGCTCGTAGAAACACTCTTTGGAGGCAGGGTCCTTTTCTTCTGTGGGGGCATGAACACATATTAGGCTTATGTTAGCGAATTTAGCCTTGATCCGGATAGTCATAATACGCTCGCTCACGTGTCGGAAGCTTAAGACTTCTTGCCTAAGTCTGCCGCGTATGACAAATCCGCATCCGAATAAGCGTTGCCTGTTGCCTCTGTAGCAATCACCGTAGTAGATGTCACAGTTTTTCATCCTCTTTTTGCCTGGCCCATCCCATCGTACTTCCTGGATGGCGGTAATATCTGCTTTATAGCAGTCTAGGGCCTCTGCTAGTTGTTCGGCTGCACGTGGTCTGTAAAGGGACAGAACATTCCACGTACAGATCCGAAGGTCGTTGTCCTTATTTCGTTTGCTGGGCTCGTCATTAGTTGGGTCATCCTTATCCGAGGCTTTTGGTTGTTTCGGAACCATGCGTTTTTTACGTGGTAGGGAAGTTACCCCGACGGCACAACCCCCAACCTGGAGGGTCAGTTCCTTAATTATTCCTCTAGGACGAGGGGCCGGGTATACCGGTGCCAGTAGTCCACTACGGGAGTATGAGCGCTGCCGTTGGCCCATTAAGGGCTCCTCCGCCACCATCTCTATTCCAATGTCCTGACCAACATTGGAAATTCCTTACCGACCTGTGATCCGAATACGTCGAAGCAGCTCGCGCAAGGTATTCACTAAGTTCAACCTAACTGGAACTATAGACGCCACCGTTAACTCCGTCTAGGGAATAGATATGATCACGTCTCCTTCTATTCCAAACAAATCAGCGACCGTACTTTTGACAATCTGCTTAAATATAAAACCACATGTCTGTTGCACCACATCATGCAAACTAAGCAGCCGGAATATTTATGTAATATGTCAAGCTATGTAAGTTTCCTGCAATCAGGTAGATCGTGTACGCTCCTTCAAACAAGATATGCCTGCTTAACTTCTGAACGTCAGTTTGTCGTCAATTCCATTCGGCTGTGGAACTCCCACCCCGTCAATATTAGAAAAATTAGGAGCACGAATAATTTTAGATCTTTTCTTTTAAAATATCTGGCCACTAAAACATTAACAATTTGAATTTCTTAATCTTTTTTTCTCTATCTATTTATAATATTTTGTATGATATATCTAGATTCTTTTAATTCAACATCTTTAATGTTTGACTATAATTTTCTGTATACCACTACTCATTATTTTTATGTTATATTTGCACAAGTATATCTAATATATCAATTAAGGCTTGCAAAATTTATAAGATGCTTTATATCTTCCCATTGTAAGCAATTTCCGTTAATAAATTGAATTGAACATCATTTAAATGCTGTCCACACTGAATCCTATTTTCCATGATTTTTTTACTCAAATCGGACGATATATCGATGTCGGCAATTTCTCGTTTGAATTTGTTCCTGAGGTCGTCTAAAGTCTCTGGCTTATTGGCATAAACTATGGACTTGAAAAACGTCAAATCACACGAACGAGGCGATCAATTAACTGGTCCACTTCTGGAGATAACACGGTCACCGAACTTCGACCTTAATAACTGGATTATTTGGGCAGGTGTGTGGCATGTGTGTGGCATGTGGCACCATCTTGGTGAAACCACATTCGCTCCAAGTCATCCTCTTCAATTTTATCTCAAAAATAATCAGTCAACATGATCTGGTAGCGATCTCCATTGACTGTGACTTTGTTGGCAGCATCATTGAAGAAGAAGTATTGGCCAATGACCCCTCCAACATGAAACCCGCAGCAAACAGTCAACTTTTGCGGATGTAATTGCATTTCATGAATGGCTTCGGGTTGCTGACTTGCCCAAATGCGATAATACTGCTAATTAACGAAGCCGTTGAACCAGAAATGTGCTTCATCACTGAGAATAGTTTTGTGGAGTTAGCGCACAGAAAGTTGTTACAACCGTACCCGAACTTTGATCAATAATTTGGATAATTTTCAAACGTTGTTGAAGTATGCACTTTTCCGTGATTAAATGGCAAGTAACGACGAGTTGAATCGTCAAACAAACCGGCAGCTATCTTCCCGTCCCGCATAGCTGAGAAACTCTATTAGGAAATTTGGGCGTCTTAATTGAAAAACTATATAAATCAACCATTATAGTGCTTAAAAACCAAATCTCAACTCTAAGCTTATTACGCATTAAGACGTCACCCTTGGGTCACTGATTTTGAACTAGCTCTGTCCGGATGGCAATGTTTTGCAAGCTTTCCTTAGTAGCGATCCTTGCGAAGTACTGTCCATTATCACATTTTCCTAAGCTAAAACTCACACTTTTGTTTTTGGAAGAAATCTGTAACTCTAGGGCTGACTTGTTGTCGGTTACTTGTCCAGATGCAGTAGAACGATACGAAGCATTCTAAGCAGGGCTACCATTTTAAATTTATTAATAGGAGTATTTTAGAAGTTCACAGGGGAGTATTTTTGTCGGAGGGGAGTACAAAAAACAAACATTGCAAACCAAATATGTTAATCATTTAAGAATATATCTTCATTGCATTTATTTTTATATCTGATTTAAACATTGCTTACTTACTTACGTGGCTCTACAGTCCGAGGTGGACCTGGGTCTCAACCAACAAACCTCTCCAGCCAGCCTGGTTATGAGCCAGCTGCCTGCAGTTGCGCACGCCAGGTTGGTTGAGGTCCCTCTCCACTTGTTTGCGCCACCTACTGCGAGGTCGTCCTATGCTGCGCCGTCCATCCGGAATGGATTCGGAGACTTTCTTGGCTGGAACGCAGGGCTTCATCCGCTCTACATGACCCATCCACCTTAGTCGCTGTATGCACACTCAACTGGCTAAGTCGATGTCCTTATATAGGCCGTATAGTTCGGCATTGTACCTCTCCACTCGCCGTCTATGCAGACTGGACCAAAGATCGCTCGAAAAACTTTTCTCTCAAAATAACCAATGGCATTCTCATCTGATTTTGACAAAGCCCATGCATCTGCGCCATACAGCAGGACTGGGATGATTAGTATCTTCTGCAGAGTTACCTTAGTAGTTCGAGATAGGTCTTGGTTACTCAATTGCCTTCGTTTCATCTCCCCACTGATGTCATTTGCGGAGCTCACCATAGAGCCTAGTTGGACAAAGTCGTTTACTACCTCAAAATTATATCTGTCTTCTGTGGCATTCTGTTCAAGATGCCGATGTTGGGTGTCCCTTTTGTAGACAGCATATATTTTGTTTTCCTTTCATTGACCGCTAAACCCATCGCCGATGCGTCGACCTCAATACTCGCAAATGCCCCACTGACGCCCCCTGAGTTCTTCCGACTACGTCAATGTCATCGGTGTAAACGAGTAGTTGTACAGACTTGTTTAAGACCTTTTCTGACATCGAACGATTAACAAAGTACGACTTAATAAACAAAACATTCAAATTAGTACGTATCTCTTTGAAAAAAAATTTAATATTTTAAAGGGAGTAAAATCATGATGAGAGGAGTACGGGAGTACAGTGTATGAGAGGGCAATACGAATACTCCCTTAGTAGTCACTTCGGCAACCCTGATTCTAAGCCTTTAATACAATTCAGAGTATACATCAAAACAAAATTATGTGTTGATTTATGATGGTCAATAGATGTCAACCATGTGCATTAGCAAAGACCAACAAATGGACAATAAAATCAACAATATGTTTAATTAGAATTAAATTCATTAAATTTATCTGCACATACAATAAATTTCTAAATGCTTTCTATTAATTACGATTGCAATACATATTGTCTGCTCCTAAATTATGTTCTTCCCTAAACTAATACCAAACCCATTTCTCATAAATTTCACTCATAAATTAAAAAAAAATAATTAAAAGTTTAAATTTACATAAAATTCCACAAATATGTTTAAACAAATAAAAAAATGCACCTTTGTTGGTGAACTCCATTGGTTGGAAGGACTTCCGCGTCTGCCATTGAAACGCTCGTTCAACAGCGTTTGCATATGTGTTACAAGTAAATAAAATTAAAATTTCATCAGTTTTCGCAGAATGCTGCTGATGACGTGGCGTGTGTTAGCCAGGCTCAATGGGGCGTGTTTGACTCTATCGATTTATGCGTGCTGTCACCAGAAATAGGATTACGCGCTCAGCCGGCCCGCGGTTTTACAGGGACATTTTTCCCCACTGTGCGATCTATTATTTACGGTTGCGTCTGCAATTGTTTTTTCTTTGACAATAAATATTGAGCTACGAGTATGTGGAATATTAATCGGCGTGTAGATGTGTGAAATTGAGTTCAAATAGTTTGGATCTATTTTTTATTTGTTTGTGCAAACCCTTGGGTATAGGGTGCGAGTGGGGTATGTTGGATGTAAATCAGTCAAAAAAAAGTACGCAAATCCAATATCCCTTGAAGAGTAGAGTTGAGCTACAGGATTCATATGTTAGGTTGGGTTAGGTTAGGTTAGATAGAATCCCTTAGACCAATAAGTGATACTACTTATAAGTAGGCCGAATCCTCCGGTACTCAACTCAACTCAAATAATCCTTGTGGGATTGTATACTACGAGGGCATGGTGAAAAGTTCTCGGCCTGACGCAGAGATAGCGTTCCAATCAGCAAAAAAATTATGTTTCCTGCCTGGGTGCACTTCTCATTAGTTCGTATGACAAGTTTCAACTTGTTCTCTCAAGTAGTTTGTTTACACGAATTTTTGCAGTAGACGTCTTGCGTGTTTTATGTTAAAATGGATAAACTTGAATATCGTGCGGTCATAAAATTCTTCGTTTTGGGTGGGTTAACCCCTCAGGAAATTCATCCAAAGTTGACAAAAGTTTACGGGGACTCTGCTCCTTCCATGTCAAGCGTTTTAAAGTGGGCAGCTGAATTTAAACGTGGTCGCACGTTCCTCGAAGATGACCCACGTGAATGACGGCCAAAAACCGCAACCACACCCGAAACCATCGAAAAAGTGCATGATATCGTGTTGGACGATAGAAGAGTGAAGGTGAGTAAGATAGCTGAGGCTGTGTGTATATCGAAAGAGAGGGTGCGAAACATATTGCACAAAAACTTTGGGATACGAAAGCTCTGCGCAAGATGGGTGCCACATTTGCTGAATGCCGATCAAAAGCAAATGCGCAAACGATTTTCGCGGCAATCTTTGGACCGATTCAATAGGGATCCGACCGATTTTGTGCGGCGATTTGTCACCATGGATGACACATGGGTCCACCACTACACGCCAGAAAGGAAACAGCAGTCGAAGCAGTGGGTGGAAGCTGGTGGTTCAGCGCCAAAGAAAGCGAAGTCGATCGCATCTGCCGGAAAGGTCATGGCCGGTGTGTTTTGGGATGCGAAAGGGATCCTGTTAATTGATTACCTCGAGAAAGGCAGAACAATTACAGGCGAATATTACTCCAACCTTCTTGACGAGATGGATGCCAAAATTCGCGTAGAGAGGCCTGGCTTGAAGAAGAAAATAATCATCTTTCACCAGGACAATGCACCTGTACACAAGTGTGCGTTGGCGATGGGAAAACTGCGGGATTTGGGGTACGATTTGATCGGCCATCCCCCCATTCACCTGATTTGGCACCCTCAGACCTCTATCTGTTCCCAAACTTGAAGAAATTTGTTTCTGGGAAGCGCTTCGCATCCAATGCAGAAGTTGAGAGGGCCGTAGATCAATATTTTCACAGCCTTCCAGACTCTCACTTCCGAGAAGGAATACTGATGTTGGAGAAACGCTGGACTAAGTGTGTTGAAGTCAAGGGAGATTATGTAGAGAAATAAAATCATTTTTTAACTGAAAATCGCAGTCTTTCATTGTCAGGCCGAGAACTTTTCTCCTTGCCCTCGTAAGTGTAATACTTTTCGGATTTCTTGTTCTTCTTCCTATTTCAGCGAGGTTATGATTCCAAAACAAATGTTCATAACCCTCCCACTTCACGGAATTTCTACTGATCCTCCTGTGGGGTTCGCCTATTTGACCTCAGAAAATATCGATAGGTCTCCCGATTTTGGATCACTTGGTTACTAAGGCCATCAATTGCTGGTGTCGTTGCATTTGTGTGATCCAGGCGTTTATAGGGTTTCCTCTCCTGCCTATCGTCTTTGGAACGTTCATTGATATTGCCTTTTTAACAGGTTTTAAATGATCTCTTTTTTGAACGAGGCAATATCAACTGATCCGGTCGCGCTTTACTTTTCGTAAGATGGTTTCCTTGATGTGAAGGCTTCCACGGATCTTCGAACTTCCTATTCGATCAAGATTTGTCACTCCTGCTGTCATGCGAAGCATCTTCATCTTCATTACTTTTTGTACATTGTCCAACATTATGAACCATATGTGAGCGCTGGACGCACAATTGCGGTGTATACCCTCCTTTCAGCTTAGGGGACATTTTTCGGTCACAGAGTAATACTTTTCGTGTTTCTTTATTGGGGAATTGACGTGTGCGGTGCAATCTCCTATTAAGTGCTAATCTAGCAGATGTCAAGAACCAAGAGGTCATCTGTGATATTGTAGAGGTACTCTCCCAAGGTTTACCTTCTCAGCGTGGATAACGCAAAATAATTGCACAGAAGATGGGCTATCGACTCGTTGTCTTCCTCGTCTCTACTGCTTCTATAAAAATCATTGAAGGGAACACCCAGTCAACTGGCATGTCTGCCTATTTCAAACAATGACACCAGTTGTAGAGCTAATGTTTTTCCAACCTATTGGGTCCGGTCAAATTTGCCCAGATAGAAAACATGTGCTGATATTGCTCCACCTAGCTTTGGCAGCTCTTACCCTTTCAGTGTCCATAGGGGTTAATGGAGCTTTTCACTATTTTCAGCAAGGCCTCAATCCTTTTTCGTTAGCTCATCCGCTTTGTAGTTGCATGGAATATCCCTCTGACCGGTGGTACCCAGCATAGGGACAGTTCGTATCTATCTGCGATTTCGTTTAGAGTCCTGCAGCATTGCTTAATCAACTTTGATCTTATCCAAGGCTTTGACTGCTGCCTGGCTGTCTACGTATATTGCTATAACAAGAACTTCTATATTGTGTTAATAGAAAGTCAAGCTGCTTCTTCTTGTGTGTTCAGATTCCTATGCTTAACCGTTAAGCCTATATCATGTGGGCTTAGAGTTTTATAAGAGAATGTTACAATCGTACAGGATCTGTCAGGAAATTGTCCCTCTATCTGATATCAGATGTCCTGTGCTGAAAATATCGATACTAATGTGATGCTGATAAGTTATAAGTGCATTAATTTGGTGAAACAAAAGTAGGAGTAAGTGATCTAATTTGTTGAACTTATCACTCTTCAATTGCATATTTATCACTCACTCTTTTGTAATATCAATAGCTCTTTAAGTGCCTGGGCCTAGCTTCTCGCAACCACTCGTGTTGTGTGCGTTATATTCCTTACACGAATGGAAGGGTCCTACAGTTTAGTGCCGTATCCAAAGGGCAATTTGTTTTGAGAAGCTTTCTCGTGACACTCTCGGATGTTTGACAGACGCTCGCGAGAGGTGGGACCGTGGAAAAAAAGTGTTTGGTGTTTTCTTGGATTCAAACTTGAAACCTCACGCGCAGTGATCCGACACACTAACCACTTGCGCCACGGCGCCCATTTCCTATTTGGTGACAGCATAATCTGAAAATTTGGGCACTATTCGCTTTTCACCACTCAGATAAGTTCTTTTAAAATAGTTTTTTGTGCAACAGAAATTAATCAAAAATGATGAGTAGTTACTGAAAGATAAATGATAATAGGGTAATGTTTCTATACTTATCAATTGAAGTAAATTCACGGAATTTGAAACTGTTATTCTCAAAATGCCTGGGAGTTGTCTTCCCACTTATCAATTATTACTTATCAATTTATCACATATTTGTTTAATAAGCTTTTTTTTTACAATAAGCAGAAATTGGAAAAATAAAACCACAATCAAGATTTGGGGTTTGACTTGTTATCGACTTATCAATACTTTTATTTTAATTATAACTTCTTCAGGGTGGTTCAGAGGATTCCGCTCCACTAGCACAGAATTATAGCTATTTTGTTTGTTCCTCTCTTTACACTTCTTTAGCCAAGAAACTCCACGTCGGGGGAGCACAATGGATCCGTTTCAGATCCGAGTGCAGGCTGCGCTCATTCGGTACAGCTAACTCCTTTAACCTAACCTAACCTATCAATACTTTTCTTCACTATTTTAAAATGACAATGCTCGTTAGGCAGCTATTGGAAATACTGCTTAAACATATCTACAATTTTCTGTGGATCGGTGGCCAGTTGCTTGGCTTTTTGATAGAAGTTGCTGATGTTGTTACGTCCACGAGACTCTTCGATTTCTTGAGCTGGGAGGCTGCGGGCTCTTTTCTTTCTGTGCAGTATTATCTTCTCTTCCCTTCTTCTGGCTTGATATTCCTCTCTTGCCGCCCTTGTCTTACGCTGCAACGTTTGTTCGTATGCATTTTCCGTCACCATCTTCAATTGGGAGCACTCATCATCATACCACGGGTTTGGCTGCCAGCCCAAAGTGGTATCGGCTACCTCTTTGATGATGGTGCGGTATTAGATCCACTGCTTGTTGGCGTTTATGGTTGGTGAATGCACTGTAGACAGTTTCTTAGCCAGATGGTCTTTCTAAGCTCTGACTACTTCAGGCATGCATGCGTCCAACGTTAAGTTTTTTGGACAGTCGAGCTCCGAATTTGACAAAAACAAGAAATCAAAGTCGACGTTGGCTCATCTGCAGGTAAGTACAGCCTACCTAGCATCGATTGCCACGTGATCTAATTGGTTGCGAGTTCCATCGTCAAAAGAAATCCAGGTTGCTGCGTGGATGCCGAGGAAACCTATTGCTGCTAATCACTGTATTACGAGTTTCCGCAAAATCAATTAGAAGCCATTATCTGTGGTCGTGTCGTGGAAGCTGTACTTTCCAACTAACCCACCGAAGATGTTCTTCTTACCGATTATTGAATTTAAGTCACCGAGTAAGATTTTGGTATCGTACTCTGGGCAGGGTACGTAGGCCCCATCCAAGAGGCCATCAAATTCCTCCTTGATAGTGTCTTCAGCTTCGTCGATAGAGGTGTGTGCACATATTAGGCCGATATTGTAGAACGTAGCTTTGATGCGGATCACGGTTATGCGATCACTTACGTTTTATTTATCACCTAAAAAACTTATATACCTTTCGAAAAACTTATGTGTTCAACAAATGAGATTTGAGAAGATCTCCACCAAATCTTAGTCAGCTGCCAACTTATCAAATTTTTATTTTCCCAATGCGAATATGTAAATTTGATAAGAAAGAGAGGCTTATTCGTACTGATAGTGTGTAATCATTTCTTGCCTCCAAATGAGTTTGTCACATTTTTCAAATGAATGAAATGATAAGTAGTACTTTACGTACTTACTTACTTAGATCCTTTAACTCCTCGGGGGGCATGGGGCGTCAACCACGCCCGAGCGCCATATTGTTCGGAGTTCTGCAACGCGTTTTAACTGCCTCCAACTCATTCCTAAAGAGCTCGATTCCTCCTCAACTGTTCTACGCCACGTTTGCCTAGAGCGTCCCAATATTCTGCCTGCCTGGTTGAGCGGATTCCACTGCATGGCGTATTTCGCAATGGAGTTGTCTTCGTGTCGTAGGGTGTGTCCAATCCACTGCCATTTTCTGCTTTATATAGTGTTTATAGGTTCTTGGGCCGTTCTCAGATAAAGTTGTTCATTGGAAATACTTGCAGCTTGCGTGTGTTAATGGTGCCCACCTTCCAGTTACTGTATCCATAAAGCAGCACCTGAACATTGGACCGAAACAGTCGCTGCTTAAGGTTCATATTTTATTTTATTTTTCCCTTGTACAACCCATACCCGCGTGGCAACGATACTGCGACCTGAAAGATCTATTATATCGGAAGGTTGGAGTTAATCTAAAAGTGGTACTCCCTCTATTATGAAAGTGAGTATGGTTTTAGTAGTGGAGCATTTCAGTTTCACTGAAGTAAGTATCTCCTTGCGGAGAATAAGCTTCCTTAACCAGTGTAGTGGGCGCCGTGGCGTAAGTGGTTAGTGTGTCGGATCACTACGCATGAGGTTCCAAGTTCGAATCCTACAAAACACCAAAAAGTTTTTTCACGGTCCCACCTCTCGCGAGCGTCTGACAAACATCCGAGAGTATTGTTGTCTCGAAAAAGCTTCTCAAATCGCCGTTCGGATACGGCACTAAACTGTAGGTCCCTTCCATTCGTGTGAAAAAATATAACGCACACAACATGAGTGGTTGCGAGAAGCTAGGCCCTGGCACTTAAAAGAGCTGTTGCGCCAAATATTTATTTATTTTTTTTTTAACCAGTGTAGTGCCGGACATTCACAGAGAATGCGTTCGAAAGGTTCATCCTTCTCTAGGCATAACCGACAGTTGTTTTCCTGGCACAAGCTGATAACATTGCTTCTCCAAATTTTTGATAGGATTCTGAACGCAGCTTTAGCCTTCCCGAACACATCTAGTTCGGTGCCACCTCCGTCAGCCGAGACCATACTTCCTAGACATAGAAAGCTATCAACTTTCTCAACTACCTGTCCGAAAATGTTAAGTTGAGCGCGGTTATTAGAAGTGCTCAGGGCTTTTGTTTTGGCTGTGTTCATTTTTAGCCCCACTTCGTTTACCTCAGCTCCTAGATTATGGGCCATCAAATGAAGATCCATTATCCGATGTGATAGTAGAAAAACACCGTCAGCGTAATCTAGGTGTTTAACGTAAGATGTCATAGACCAACGAATTCTATAGTTGCCTTGTGTCAATATTGCACGGAGTACATCGTGATTACCACTGGTTATCAGTACATTGCGTAGTCGAATACAAATTGTTCTTCTGAAGTTCGTGGTCAATTCGCAACTTACCCTATAAGTTTGTCCCTCCATTTATAAATCCGTACTATCTTTACTATTAACTTTGTTGAATTTCCTGGAATAGCAGCGTTTATTCCGAGAGAGAAACCGAAGCCTATGAAATGTTTACCTTTTGTCGAATTGTGGTGCTGTTTCGGTGGTCAATTAAATGCAAACACACTCACTCAATCAATATTTAATCCAATTTCTGTGGCATGGGCGCAACCATTTAAATGAGTTTATTCATTTATTTATATGTGTCCACATTTTTTGATTTAATTTTGACAGAATTTACTCCGTTTTTCTACCCATCTTCATGATAATGACTTTGAATAACATACTACATAGGTATGGTGGACTTGTATGCTTTTGAAAAAAAAAATTAAAATATTGGTAATTAATTGGCACGTTAATAGGATATTGATTTGGGTTTTGTGAATAAAAGAATAATTAATTCTCTGTTTGAATATATTATTTATTTTTTTTTTAACTGGTTGGTTAGAAGAGATAAAGGAGGACATTGCAAAGCCAGAATTGATTGGATTTTAAATTATTATTTTGACTGACACGGGTGTTTGAACCTTTTGGCTACTTGATTAAGTTTTAATGACTGCGTAAATACGGATTTTTTTTAATTAAGTGACCGCTTTAAGTTCAGAGGTAGAGTTGTTTCAAATTATAGGTATTTAACGTGCTAATTGGTTTTGATAAGCGGTTTTTTTTTTGGAGCATCCTTTTAAAGCTAGTCGTGTGGTAAAGGATTAGGGGAACATCTTACTACTTATATGGGTGAGAGTTGGAGGGTTTTTTGTGGCAGGTTTCTCTCAAATATTGAGAATCCTTTATGTTTCTGACACCGTACGACTTTATTGATAAACGCCACTCAAAATTCAGTTCAAAGTCCTTTTTGAAAAATGCAATTAACAATCGATCAATGAAGAGTCAAAGAAAATGTACCTTTACATTCACTGACTTAGCATCCGTCATACTATCCACCATTTTGAAGTTTTTTCCAGTTATGGAGACTAATAGGCTGATCAAACTTTCAAATGATCTTATACCCAGATGATGCAGGTAATGGGCTTTGTGACAAGGACCGTCTTGCAACTTTCTTATAAGATTGACTCGCTATAGACATTCTGAACTATATGCTCATGTAGTACAACAGCATAAAATTTGTTCAGTGTATACCTGATGAATGGAATCTCAGCATGGCTTGCCTGGTCCACAAGAAAGAAGACCCCGCATCAGTCCCATCAACATTGAATACAAGATCTCTTCTGCGATATTGAGGGAACGCCGGAAACCTGTCATCAGCAGCCTGATTGGCCACTATCAGTGTAGCTTCAGACCAGGAAAGTCCACCATCGATCAAATCTTAACACTTCAGTAGATTGGAAGCCAAAATCGATACTCACCATCTCTTCATTGGTTTCAAAGCCGCCTAGATAGGACAGCATCTGTAGAAAAGAGCTATATAGAGCCGCGTCTAGTTTTATCATCCCTGCCAAACTTGTCCGTCTGTGCAGGATGATACAGGCGGCTCTATCAATCTCGGTTATGACCTCACCGAGACCTTTGATGTCAAAAAGGTTTTAGACAATGTGACGCGCTGTCACGTGACTTCTTTAGTATTGTACTTGAACGGATTGTGCGGAACTCACAAGCTAATATCAGAGACACAATCTATCAAAAGGCTGTACAACTGCTTGCATGTGCCGACGATATTGACATTATTAGAAGAACTCAGCGGGCTGTCACCGATCCATTCGCAAGCATTGAAGTAGAAGCATTCAAAATGGGCGATAAACGAGGGCAAAACCAAGTATAGGTATATGCTGTCAATAAGAAGGGACAATCAGGAACACGAATTGGACAGAACGTAACAGTGGGCATCTACAACTTCGAGGTAGTAAGGGACTTTGTCTGCCTTGGCTCTGCTTTTAATTCTGAAAATGACATCCGCGCAGAAATCAATCTCTTCCCAAACGCTGTTTTTTTTTTTTTCTTTGGGCTAATAAGACAATTCAACAGAAGGTCCCTATCTCGAACAACTAAGGTGACTCTATGTAAGACCCTGATTATCCCAGTCCTGCTTTATGGCGCTGGAACATGGACTATATTGAAAGCGAATGAAGATACCCTTTCTCGCTTTGAGAGAAAAATTCTTCGTAAAATATTTGGTCCCGTTTGCATTAACGGGCTTCGGAGAAGAAGATTCAATACACATCAATCATAACCTGTACAGCAACATCGAACTAGTCAAAAAAAAAAAACTGCGTGTTGGACGTTTGAGATGGCTACGACATGTAGAGGGAATTGATACCAGCACTCCGGCCTGCAGTGTCTTCGAATCTATACCAGAGGTACGACGCAGTAGAGGGCGCGTCGGCTTGCTCGTTGCCTTCGATATTGCAGTGTCCAGGTACCCAACATAATCTGACTCGGTTCTGCGTACATAATGCCCTAAGCATTGTGCGGCAATTCCTGATTAACTCAGATTTGGTGACGTAAGACTTTAGCGCCTTTAGCGCAGCCTGACTGTCAATGTAGATGGCGATATGGTATTCTTATCGGATATTGATCCCATCTCAAGTAATTCCGCAGCTTTAAGTACAGCTAGAACCTCTGTTTGGAACACACTGCATGTGTCCGGAAGTCTCAGGGCCACCTGTAGGTTCGTATCTCTCGATTAAATACCTGACTCCGTGCCCTCACTGGTCTTAGAAACATCTGTGTATATTGCAATCTCGTTATGGACAGAGACTGTCTTCCTTTGCCAGTCCTCTCTAATAGGATACAGTACTTCATATGATGGGGGATTCTGGAAAAGATTCCAGAATGGAGCTGTGTCCTATGTTATTAGTCCTGAAGAGACCAACCTTAGTGAGCCGAAGCGCACTGTTGCCCGCTTGAAATTTAATTTGTAGGTCTAATGGAAAAAAATACAGAAAGATCTTAAGTGCAGCCGTAGGTGTTGTGCGTAGAGCACCTGTGATGGCAATGCAAGCTGTTCTTTGTACCATGGCCAACATATCCCGTGTGTTTTTCGTATTCGTTGCCTTCCACCACACAAGAGTCCCATACGTAAGGATGGGTCTGACTATCATGATGTATAGCCAGTGCATCTCCAAGTTTCCAATTTAGTTTCCTATCCAGCATTATACCAAGATATCTAGCGCGATCCGAAAGGGAAAGGTCCACCCGTGCTAGCTTAGGCAGTTTGAAGGGTGGTATCTTGTTTTTTCTACTGAAGAGTACCAATTCAGTTTTATCCGGGTTGACATGTAGTCCACACCCTCTAGCCCATTTTTCGAGACTATTAAGAGCTGATTCCATCATTTCACTTGATGTATCAAGGAACTTGCCCTGAACTAAAATCACCACGTCGTCCGCGTAAGCAGTGACGCTTATGCCTGTATTGCTTAGTTCTTTAAGTATCTCATCGATGACTAGAACCCAGAGGAGGGGTGAGATAACGCCTCCCTGGGGAGTCCTCCTGGTAACGGATTTTCTTATTGAACTGTTTCCGATAGTGGAGTTAATGTTTCTAGTGCCGAGCATATTGCAGAGCCAATTGGTAATGGTATGCTCGACATTCATAGATTCTAGGGCCAGTTTGATGGCTCTTCCTTCTACATTATTGAAAGCACCTTCTATGTCTAGGAAGGCTGCTAGTGCGAATGCCTTATGGCGAAGGCTAGCTTCTATCTTCCCTACTACGTCGTGCAAAGCTGTTTCCACCGATTTCCCCTTCAAATATGCATGTTGAGCTTTGCATAGAACGCCGTTGCAACACTTACTTCTAATGTGAATATCAAGAAGTCTTTCAAGTGGACTGGGCTCAATGGAGAGGCTTTTTGGTTGAGGCCCAGGTTCACCCCGATCTGTAGCGGCAGTTAAGTAAGTAAGTAGCAACAGCATGAACTGTTTACCCGCAAGTCCCAAAGGGCTTTTGACTATTCCGTCATAGATAGTATATAGAACAAAAAATTACTTTGAATGCAATGACCCCCACATATTTTTCTTCAAACTTCCAGAGGTTCTGCAATGTTCCTCGATCATGATGCCCATTGACAAAACGATTCCTATCGTCATGTTGAGCGCACAAGGTATGAATATGAATATGAATCTTCGGAATTTCACTAACATCTTCTATGCAAATTGTTCGGTTATGGTTTCCAATCCATTCATGAAACTAATCAACTTTGTGAAACGAGTACTTTTCTCTGAAATTTCCTTAAGGCTGTCTAAAATGGGTGTGCCTAGAGTTCGATGTCGGGCTCTAATCAAAGCTGGGAACCAGAAGAGGAAGTGGGAGATAGTTTCTTTCTCATTTACATTTTCACAGCTGTGGCAGTGTGTGTTAAAAGGAATACCCAGTTTAGACGCATGCGTCCCTACTGACCAGTGACCTGTGCTTATCGCTACAATTCTTGCAGCCAACGTCTGCCCGAATCCTTTTCTCAAGTTCTTGTGCAGTTGCAGTTTGGGCAGATGTGAATGCCCGAGTCCTTTTCTCAAGTTCTTGTGTCCTGGCCCAGTGGCAGTTTCGGCGGATCTGCCTAGGAATGACTCATCTATGCAGACTGATCCACCTTTCGTTTGCCACTGATGGAAAGTGTGAGAGGAGTTCGCTCTTGGAAGTTCTCATCGAACGAAGGTTACCTCTGTAAGGGACCTCTCAAGGGCGGACCGCTTCTCCACCAACTCGTCGGCCGTTCCTTCTCTTCTATGTTTCTATGATCTTCCACCCACGGAAGACTGATTTTGGTCCAACAACCGAGTGGCGATAGCTCTTCCCCAAGGTGGGAAATTTGTGTTGTAAATTCAGTTTGGGTACGATGCAGTCGCTTAGAGTTCTTCCCAGTTCTCCTGGTAATAGAAATAGACCAGCGCCTTGATTCTCTGACCCTGACTGAACTACATGCTGAAATGTGTTGAATATGGAGGTCAAGTAGCAGAAGATGTAGAAGCACATTCAGAGCTTCCATCGGGCATGTCCACATGCCATCCGTGGTACCTATGGCGGCCGTTTTTTGCACTTTGCTTATTGGTTTATTGTTGTAGCTTGTACGCTGGGCAGGCCACCAAAGCAATGATCCATACGTAAGTATCCTACAAATAACCGCTGTTTACACCCAGCAGAGAACTGCAGTCAGATGTAAAATTTCTCATAGAAAATTATCTATTTTGCCTAATTATGCAGGTTTGATCGAGTAGACAACTGTTTAATGAGTATAACCTCTATCACAGAATTTCGAGAACTCCTTGGTCCACCCGCAGAATCGACTAGAGTTGCCTACTAAGGCGACGGACGTTCTTAATAGTAAAATAAGTTCTTTAACTTTAATCAATGAGGGCTGCATATATGGTATGTAGAAAAGAGCTTCCTACTCTTGGTCCTTTTTGCTTCTACAGTATCAAAATCTATACCTTTCGAATCAAATATGGCTCAGAACGATTATAAAATGCCTGCTAGGTTAATTCAGTTTCAGTAATGGGTTCTAGGGTTAGCTTCTTGAGTGAGAGCAAATTGAATAGTCCGAGTATCATAAAGCATATGCACATGTTGAGCAATGCATCCTTCCGCATTACTACTATATATACAAGAAGGCATTTCAAGTTGTTGTCCTCGAAATAATGAATATCTCCCATGATTCCATTTCTTAGTGCAACGCTTTCTTCTTTAGGGCTCTGCTTCTTAAGCCCAAAGTAGTATTCCTCTGTAAACCGAGCTATTATCCTTAGCTGGGTAAACGTGTTTCATAAAAGTAACACAGGAAGCTTTCCATTGCAAATGCGTAAGTACAGTTCCTCAGGACTCCATTCAGTCTTCCAGCTATAGGATGTCATCAGTTTCTCTCTTAGTTTCATGGGCATCTAATCAGTAAATCGATAATCCACCAGTCTGTTCCCTTATTTTCAACATTCGCTTCCTACTACCTCACCATAGCTTCAAATAGGAATCAAAAGCAGTATCTATGACAACCGTTCTGTAGAAAATTTACGACTTAAATTTGCTACCACTGAAAGGAAACACTTCCTTCCTTTTTATCTTGAGAAATCTACCAGAAAATATATTAACTCTAGCAAGCATCCAGCCAACTGCAATCAATCATTAATCAAAATGTAAATATTCCAGTTGATACCCTTATGACAAAAGTATCCATTTGGTCCTTTTCATCGCCATCATCACTATGATCAACCATCACATCGTTCTTGTCCGGGAATGAGAACCCTTTATTTGTTTCCAAAAATTGATGGAAAATCCTTTCATCCTTTCACCAAGCACAGCAGGAACCCCTCTGTGTCTCGGCGAAGAGCAGCTACAATTCATTACGACTGGACAACAAAAACACTAAGCTGAATACGAAAATAACCATTATCGCCGCCACCATCATCGTCATCGTAAAATATTAATTCCCAAAAATTTCATTTCGTTTTTGGACAAAGTGCCGAACATGGATGGTGAGCACAATGGGAGCGAGAGAGTGTTCCACGGGGACACGCAACCCTTTCTCGACTAGATAGGGATATGCTTGTGTACAATTAGCAATCGATTGAAACATAAAAGATACACAGTTTCCCTCATCTGATGGATTCTATTCAGAATTTTTTGTGACAGTTAATGGCATAAGTGACGACGTTAAACTGTGGGGGTTAGTGTCTGTCATTGGAGAGAGAACTAGGGGGTTGGTTTGTCTAAGAAACAGCGGGGAGGCCGAGATGTCAATCATAATTGGTGCTTAGTAGTGGATTGGGATTTAAAGAAGAAAGGGTTCAGCTGGAGGAATTATAATCGCACTGCAGGGTTGCTATTGCTTATAATGGATTGCATTGTGTTGAAGTTTATTAAATTCTGTCAAATTCACACGCACGGTATCCATGGTCGAGCTATGTTTGATTACTTGAGACCTGCTCGGTGCGCGTCGTCAATATCTATCACTTGTACCCCTCCAAGAACCAGTTTTTAAAAGAATCATTCTGGCGAAGCATTGTACTGACAACTGGCAACAATTGTTTCTATTTCAAGACTATTGGTATGAGGGTACACCAGAGGCAAGAAGGACTGATTTACAAGGATATATAGGCCTCCAGCTGATCTATTGTACTGCTCGTGCCACAATTTGACATCGTATCAGAAGTGATACATATGTGCAGGGCATACATATAATTTCAGTGGACAGCTTTTCCTTTATGAAGTTCGCGGCGGTTGGATACTTCGGTATCTACACAGATGGTTCAAAGATGGACTGTGAACTCAGTGCGGGTATGTTTTCTGAATCCTTAAACATCTCTAAATCATATAGACTTCCGGACCTTCCAAGTGTGTTTCAGGCAGAATTACTCGCTGTCTGGGAAGCCTGTCCCTAGATCAAATTATATTCAAATATAACGCCATAGCAAAAGATCACAATATTCATTGACAGCCAAGCTGTCACCAAAGCCATTGCTTCGGTTACTATATCCTCCAAGCTAGTGCTAGAATGCCGAAATGAGCTAGCCTCGCTAGATGTCGACTTCAAGGTAACCCTGATTTGAGTTCCAGGGCATAGTAGTGTTTATGGAAACGAACTTGCTGTTGAACTGGTAAGGCAAGGCTCAGCCCTCCACCGCTCACTTGCCGAATCAGTCCAAATTCCGCTTGGAGCAGTCAAAGCAGAAATCTCCCCAAAATTCCTTGCAAAAGCCAACCTCAGATGGACTATGCTAACAGATTGTATCATATCTAGGACCACAGGTCACTGGCCTGTAGGAGACTATGCAGTCAAACTAGGCACACACTGTCGCAGTTCTAATGTTGCAACTGAAAAGGAAACCTGTATCCACTATTTATGCGCCTATCTGGCACTAGCTAGGGCCAGGCAACGAGCTTCGGAAAAACCCCTTTTCAATTCTCTTGAGGAATTCTTAGAGAAAAACCTTAAAGATTTAATAATATTCTTAAATTCCACAGGTTGGATCTAGAGACTCCCCACCAACACACCATCACATCCAGGTTACATGAATTTGTGGTACCAAACAGCACCTAGTGCTAATTGGTTTTTTTTTTAAGTAGAGCTACCTATCTAGGATACTCTGGTTGACTCTACATCCTTCTGGATTCTCCGCCACTAATGCCAACTCACCAGTAGGAATCCCTAAACTGTTCCAGGAGAGATGCTGACTTGGACCAACTATCTATTTCTAGATTTTCAGAGGGTCGCTTACTTGGTGGCACGACAATCATGACAAGACTTGGAAAGCGGTTTGGGGGCATACGCACTACCTGACCTTACCATCGTTCCGTTTGGAGAAGTACCTGCTCAACATTATATGTCCCGAGTACTCTGGTGTAACGCACTCGTTTCCTACGAGTTATTCCAGCAACACTGTGAAGGAACCTCATTTCGGCAGCTTGTCTCCGCGTTCTTATTCTCTCGGCCACTACATAAATTTCATGACCATAGGTGAGAGGCGGTACATACACGGATTTAAAGATCGACAACTTAGCTTGAACACTAAGTTCAGCCGTCCTTAACAAGTTGACCAAGTTCTTTCAAAATTGATCTAGCCTTACCAATTCTAGTCATCTCGTCATTCCTCTTTCCATCACCTCGAGGTACTTAAACTTCTCCACCTGCTTCAGTGGGACGCCACTAATATGCAGAGTGCACTGGAAACGACCGTTACTTCCAGTTCGTTTAGGTTTATATTCAGACGAAGTGATCAAAAATAAGCATCGTCTCCTTGCTATTTGGACAGGGCTCAGACGTAGACTCTTCAATGATTCCCATATTAGTCGTATGGTGACCATGCTTGTTGTATCCTGTGATTACCTTGACTGGAAATAAATTTGCAGTACTCCATTCTTCGGCAAGGATTTCTTGCTACACTGACACTAATTATTGGTTCCAAGCTGTCGCTGAGGCCACTTTCTCTAGCGCATTAGAAACTCCATTCTCTACAAGTACGCCATGACCCGGTACCTAACTCTGTTCTATTTACAACCAAATCTGTTCCATTTACAAAGCTCGTCACATTAAAGATTGACATTTCAGTGATTTATGGTATACTTAAATCCTTTCACATCTCGGGGGCACAGGGCATCAACAACGCCTGTGCACCATCTTGTTCGGAGCACTGCAACGCATTTGGGCTGCCTCCAACTAACTCCCAATGAGCTTCTTTCCTCATTAACTCTTCTGCGCTACATTTGCCTATGGCGTCCTGCAGGTCCACCTGCCTGGGATTCCACTGCATGGCATATTTTGCAATGGAGTTCCCTTCGGCCGTAGGGTATGCCCAATCAACTGCCACTTTCCTCTTCGTACAGTAAAGTTTATAGTTTCTTGGCCCGTTCTCTCATAAAGTTGTTCGGTGGAGATACGGCTGGGCCAAAAAATGTTCAAGATTATTTCTAGACATCTGTACACGAAGGCCTGCAGCTTGCTTGTGTTAGTGGTATCCAAAGTACTGCACCCATAAAGTAATACTGATTCTAAGGTGAAGCAGAACAGTCGCAGCTTGCTACTTGTGCTGAGAGTACTGCTTCTCTTTGGATAGCATTCCGAACACAGCTGTTGCCTTGCCGCTCCTGCTGCACACCACAGTAAGCCGAGACCATGCTCTCTAGATACAGAAAATTGTCTACTTTCTCGACTTGCTGTCCGACAATGTTGAGTTGAGTTGAACACGCTTTGTTCCCCACTTTGCTTGCCTGAGCTTATAGATTTTGGACAATCAGACAAAGGTCCATTATCTAATGCGAAAGGAGGCAAACGTCGTCAGCGTAGTCGAGGTGTTCAAGGTAAGATGTTATTGTCCATCGAATTCCATGATTACCTGCCGACAATGCTGCATGGAGTACATCACTGTTGACCAACAAGAACTTTGGACTCCAAAGTCCTCCGACATTTTACCATTGTGTAAGATTTATGAGAGTCGCGATTGCCTCGAGTTTGTACTGCGTTGTGGAGAATTGATTTGGTGGACAGAAATTCCCCAATGTTGCTCAGTGCAAACTCAGTGGCATCTTTTGGAAGATTTCTACCTTTCTAGGGGAAAAAATAGGAAGGAAGTTCATTCTTCAAAATTGTATATACCCTCTATCGGCTGAGAAAACTTCTTTACATCCCCTTGCCATAAATTCTACAAGCGTTACTGTCCCAAGTAGTTTACATTTAGTTCCTTACTTACTTACGTACTTTACTTAGGGTGGACCTGGGCCTCAACCAACAAGCCACTCCATGTAGCTCGGTCTTTAACTAATTGACTCCAGTTGAGCACTCCAAGTTGGTCTTCCTTGGTTGGTCCCCCTTAACTTGTGCGCGCTACCTTCGGCAAGAAGGGCCTCTGCTGCGTCGGCTCTCCGGGTTAGATTCGAAGACCCACAGAGTGTTTAAATGTAGACAATCTCCTTGCAGGTTTGACTTTGACCTCAAGCCATAGACGTTAGGCAAGGAAATTTTGGCAATCTATGGTATATATCGTCCATTTATTGTGAAGGCAGGCTTCAGTCACAGGGCACGATAAAGTTCGAGATTCCGAACCTTCCCTAGAATCCTTGTTCAAGTGTGGCGAAACATTTGAGTTGAGTCCATGCGTCCCACTTTTCTAAGACAGTCTTCGACATCTTCTACACTCATATGGCAACAAATCATACATTGGATCACCGTGCTTCTGAACGAAAAGACTTTAGTCGAGTCCCTCAAACCAGAGTTTTGAATGTTTGTGCAAGCTCCTTGTCAAGGATAAAAAAATAAAAAATAAATATTTGGCGCAACAGCTCTTTAAAGTGCCAGAGCCTAGCTTCTCGCAACCACTCATGTTGTGTGCGTTATATTTTTCACACGAATGGAAGGGACATACAGTTTAGTGCCATATCCGAACGGCGATTTGAGAAGCTTTTTCGTGACGGTCGCGAGAGGTGGGACCGTGGAAAAAAAGGATAGCCAACTAGTGAAACTTAATGATTGGAAACTTTGAAGGACTTAAGTCATTTCCGAAGGAAGGATGGTATAGGTAGCATATGGCAACCTAGCTTCCCATAGAAGTTCGTAAATCATGTGCACACAAGCAATGCCCCCAACTACCGCAATACATAGCGTTTCCGCCTACGCTCCCGTCATTCTTGTCAAAGGCCCATCTGCAGCAATCTAAATCCTATAATACATCGCTACAAGATCGTAAATTGAAGCCTCTCGCACCGCTTCGCGCATTGTAATAATTCCACACGATTAGGCAGCATTGAATGGAATTACAGATGCCTTCAGCACACCTAAGAAGGAAGTCCTCCGTCGTTGAATCAAATCCCACCTCTCCACCTAATTACCAAATCGTCGTCGTCGTCGTCGGCATAACACTCGATTAAATTTAAATCGATGACGACAAAGGCTACAGCGTCGACGACACTCTGGCTGAGCCGTATTGTCACCCAGCCCCACCCCTTTTTTCCCATTCAACTTTTGTCCATAAAAATGTCAAGTGACTGTCATTGTCATCAGAAAAAACTGAAAGAAAAAACCAAATCCAGTTTGGTGGTCGACTAATTTCTTACACGACGACCGACGACCGACGACGGTCAGGCTTACCTAGAAGGCGAGGTACCCATCAAACGCTTGTTACCGATTCCACCTGTGTCGTCTCTGTTCGCCTGTGTGCCTGTGTTGACCTCCCACGGTTGGTTTGGTAATAATTTGTGGATCATAAATTTCGCGGCGTCTGTTTCTACCAGTTGAAGGTGAGGAAATGTGTCAGGTTTAAGGTAAAGGAATCGAACTCTGTAATTCGTTATGGATCTCCATGGTCGCACTGAACAAATGGGCTCCGCTGAATGATGGTGGTCTCAGCTCTGGCATGGTGTGTATGTGATTAGGAGTTTTATTGTTGCGGTGTTTGGCTTTTTTATTTGGGTGCCATAAAAATTCGATGGGAAAACAATTGAGGCGAGGGATTAATTTGGACGAATTTTCTATTTAGGCTGGCAAATGAGGTTTCGGGTCTTTGGAGGAAGGACTAGAAGGTGGAGGATGTGTTTTCGTAATTTGTGGGCAATAAAATTGAATTTAAATTTACAACACAGTGTAAGAGTGGTGGGTGTCTTGTATGCGGAAGATTCTTAACATAAACAGGTAGAGAGTTAGATGGCATTATGCAGATCACACTGTCCAATTGGTTGCAACAAATGTCATGACATTCGGGTTTATGTCTGACAATCGGTGTTTAGTTTTGTTTTTATCGATCGGGAAATAACAATTCGGCGGCAATAAAATATTTTACGATCGATTATGCAATGGGCACAGTTCTTGTTTCCATTCTTAGGCTCGTAAATGTTGAAACTTTTTAGGTGACAGCAGGCACACTTGGCTTTGTTTATACCCACAGCAAGTAGTTTAAATGGAACTTATGTCAACATTTTCAGTAAAATAGGTGTGCGGAGGAGGGCAATTCATCATTCAAGATGACATAGGTTCGAGGTGAATTCTTGACCACCAAATGAAGGTTCATGCATATATTTCGTACTCTACAGTCCAGAGTGGACCGTACCTATCAAATGCACTTAGCTACCTTCTAAAACAGTTCACTCAGCCTCAATTTTTTGCGACGTGCGGCGGATGAATTCTCTCGATGGAATCATCGGTAACGTCTACAGACCAGCGGATACGTTACCGGAGCTACTTCGACATATTTGGAGCTGAGGTCTGTAAGGATTTTCAATACTACGTCAGGGTATTGAAAAAGAGCTGGTGGCGGATGAACCCTTAATGGGCCAACGGCAGCGCTTATATCCCCGAAGTGGGTTACTGACATCGGTGTATCCGGCCCCTCGTCCTAGGGGTTGCAAAAAAAGGATCTGGTCCTCCAGGTTGCGGGTTAACTTCCCTACCATGTAAAAAACTTTCGGTTACGAAGCAACCAACAGCCTCGGATACGGATGATTTTACTGTTGACGACCCAAGCAAACGTAAAAAGTACAACGATCTTCGTGTCTCCACGTGGAATGTTAGGCCCAAACCACGTGCAGCCGAACAACTTGCGGAGGCCCTAGAGTGTCTCAAAGCAGACATTACCGCCATCCAAGAAGTGTGATGGGATGGGCCGGGCAAAAGGAGTATGAAAAACTGCGACATCTACTACGGCGATTGCTACAGACAACAAGGACAGCGTCTATTCGGGTGCGGATTTGTCATTGGAGGCAGACTTAGGCAAGAAGTCTTGAGTTTCCGGCATGTGAACGAGCGCCTTATGACTATCCGTATCAAGGCTAAATTTGCCAACATTAGCCTAATATGCGTTCACGCCCCTCATGAGGAGAAGGACGACGCGGCAAAAGATGACTTCTACCAGCTCTTGGACAAGACGTATGAGCAATGCCCTTGCCATGACGTTAAAATTATCCTAGGCGATCTTAACGCAAAGCTAGTTAGAGAGGACGTCTTTATTAGCGTGGTCGGAAAACATAGCCTGCACGACATCACATCCGACAACGGACTCAGGCTAATCGACTTTGCGGCGGGGCGAAACTTTGTTGTAGCTAGTACGCGGTTTCCACGTCTCGACACTTACAAAGGAACATGGCTCGCCTTTGATCGAAAAACTGTCAACCAAACAGATCACATTGCGATCGACGCAAGGCACTCTTCCAGTATTCCGGGTGTCCGGACTTTCCGGGGAGCCAACGTGGACTCGGATCACTACCTAGTTGCAGCCAAGGTACGGATGCGGATATCCACAACGGAGCGAAGTCAACGAAATACTGTGAGAAAATTTAACGTCGAAAAGCTACAATCGCCAGAGATCACCAGAACCTTTGCCGATCGAGTTTCTTCTAATCTCAATCTAAGTCCTATGCCGCCAGCAGCAAATGCGGAAGACTAGTGGCAGCGTTGCCAACAAGCCATCAGAGATGCCGCCTCTGATGTACTGGGTTTCTCTCAGCCACCACAACGAAACCCCTGGTTTGATGAGAAATTCCGGCAAGCACATGCAGCAAAACCAGAGGCGTACAAAGCGGCGCTGCATAGAAGGACTAGAGCTGCTTACGAGCTCTACGGGCGGAGGAGGAAAGAGGAACATCGGCTTCCCAGACAGAAGGAAAAGGAGCATGAGAAGCGCTCGATCGAGGTGATTAGAGACTTTATTGCAGGAATGATGTTCGAAAATTTTACCAAAAGGTAAAAAGAACATGCCAGGGTTTCAAAGCCAGAACGGAAGCCTGCAGGGACGAAAATGGTAATATACCTAGTGGTAGAATCGCAGTCGGTGCTGAGGATATGGAAGGAACACTTCTGTAGACTAATAAACGGCGATGGTGACCAATATTCCGCTGTCAGGCAGAATGAGCCATTCAACATTGACGATGACAATCAAGATTCCCGTCAACCCGATCAGAATGAAGTGAGGATAGCGATATCTAAATTCAAATCCAACAAAGCTGCTGGAGCCGACAGCCTTGCCGCTGAACTGTTCAAGGCAGGAGGAGATGAGTTGGTAAGGAGCATGCAGCAGCTCATCTGTAAAATCTGGTCGGACGAAAGTATGCAAGATGAATGGAACCTCAGCATCGTTTGCCCGATCCTGAAGAAAGGAGACCCTCTGAACTGCGCCAATTACAGAGGTATAAGTCTCCTCAACATCGGTATAAGTCTTCTCAACATCGCATATAAGATCCTGTCTGCCGTATTATGTGAACGCCTAAAACCGATCGCCAACAACCTGATAGTTCCTTATCAGTGCGCTTTCAGTCCTAGAAAGTCCACCATTGACCAAATATTCACACTACGGCAGATCTTGGAAAAAACCCATGAGTATAAAATCGATACGCACCACCTCTTTATCGTTTCAAAGTTGCCTATGATAGATAGCGTGTATAGAGACGAGTTATACAGAGCCATGTCTAGACTTGGCATCCCTGCCAAGCTCTGCCTGCCGTTTGTGCAGAATGACAATGGAGAACTCTCGCTGCTCCATCAAAGTCGGTAAGAACATCACCGAACCGTTCGATGTCAGGAAAGGTCTTAGACAAGGTGACGCGCTATCGTGCGATCTCTTTAACATAGTACTTCAAAGAATTGTACGAAACTCACAAGCCAACACCGGAGGTACAATCTTTTACAAGTCTGTACAACTACTCGCTTATGCCAATGACATTGACATAATCGGAAGAACTCAGCGGGCCGTCAATGTGGCATTTACGAGTATTGAGATCGACGCAGCAAAGATGGGTCTAGCGGTCAATGAAAGCAAAACAAAATATATGCTGTCTACAAAAAAGGACACACAACATCGGCGTCTTAGATAGAACGCCACAATAGACAGATATCATTTTGAGGTAGTAAAGGATTTTGTCTACCTAGGCTCTGTGGTGAACTCCGCAAATGACATCAGTAGGGAGATCACACGGAGAATTACTCTTGCCAATCGGTGTTTCTATGGGCTAAAACGGCAATTGAGTAGCAAAGCCCTATCTCGAACTACTAAGGTAACTCTTTATAAGACATTAATCATCCCAGTCCTGCTGTATGGCACAGAGGCATGGGCTTTGACAAAACCGGATGAGGATGCCCTTGGTTATTTCGAGAGAAAAGTTCTTCGAGCGATCTTTGGTCCCGTCTGCATAGACGGTGAGTGGAGGAGAAGGTACAATGCCGAACTATACGGCCTGTAGAAGGACATCGACTTTGCCAAAAGAGTTCACATACAGCGACTAAGATGGCTGGGTCATTTAGAGCGGATGGAGCCTAACGTTCCCGCTAAGAAAGTCTTCGAATCCACCCCGGATGGACGACGCAGTAGAGGACGACCTCGTGGTAGGTGGCGCAAACAAGTGGAGGGGGACCTCAACCGACTTGGCGTCCGCAACTGGAGGCAGCTGGCTCGTGACCGTGCGGGCTGGAGAGGTTTGTTGGTTGAGGCCCAGGTCCACCCCGGACTGTAGCGCCATCTAAGTAAAGTATAGTATATATGTATTCCCTTTTTCAGTCATCAATTGAGGCCCAAATTCGTAGAGTACTCGATCATCTACCCGCCTCTTTGTACAGTCCGCAATTGACTAAGAAAAGCAAATGACGCATGCATTTAAAAGAGAAAATATAATGTCCAATAGGTACGAGGGGCTGACTACATATATGTTGTTCTCAAAATTATTGCATTGAAAACTTCACCTGCTTACCAGAACTTGAGAGTTCAGAGAGTTCATAACGTGCGAGTAGTTGATGGGTACCCTTACCTACAGCAGTTTATACACAAGCTACCATTCCTCTTCACTTAAACCCTTAGTGATCGGTTTAATATATCCTTCAACCCAGTAAGCCCTCCACATTCCCATAGAAAAATATTCGAAGGCACTTTCCCACATCTGAAACAATTTCGCTCAATTTCACTGAGCAAGAAACTCATCATCCACGGGGCTGTTCCCTACCAATAGGACTTTTGTACCGACTAATGAGACTATAAGCCGCCTTTTCCAAGTCCAAAAAAAAGAAAAGAAAAACAAAGAAACCCGAGCCGACTGAAGTATTTCACAAATCCATTTATGTCCCTTCAAATGTCGACTTTGCGCTGCCACCTCTCCCGGTCGCAGTAATCATTTTCCAACGAGAAACGTGTTTACTTCAGCTCCTCAGATGACATGCTAGCTTTTCTCATTCAATCTTAAATCTACTTGTCATTTATCCTTCCTTAATTGGACAGCAACAAACATTTTGGTGGTGGCTATTAAATTTGCTCCTAGCAAGGACCAAGAAAAAAAAAAAAAAAAAACACCCACCAAGTCCTTCTAATGACTGTGTTCACGCACTAAAACCATGACATAAGCGGATTAAGTATTAGAATTGTCAGAGGAAAAAAACAAACTGAGATCCCAGGAGGAACCAGGACCGAGCAAAGTCAACTTGACCAAAAAGGACGTAGGCGAAACGAGAAAGAAAAAACAAAAATTCATTCCATTTCATAAATCAAACATCCATAAGCCACTTTATTTATCAACGTATCGAATTTCGCCACAGTTCGGCAAAAAGAAAAAAATATATATCCTTCTCAAAGGACACTATGCGAGGGCGGCGCAAAGTGAGGCGGAAGAGAAGAAGAAAAAAACAAACCGCGTCTCTCTACAAACGTCTATGCCCTCCTTTAAGTAATTGGACAACATTTTTTGGGAATCAAGGATCTCAAGCGGGACGTGGAAGGACGTTTCTCCAAAGTAAAGTGCCTCAGTTCACGGCGCGCCGGTTGGTGGGGAGAAAAAAGAAAATTAACTTCAAGTACTGTTTGCATTGGGATTTCTCTCGGCCTCAAAGAGGATCTGTAAATAAGCGCAGGAGATGAGAACCACAAGGACCCAGTTGAAGACGCCTCTCACCTTGTTCACCAGACGGAATAAATTCGAATCGAATTTAAAGGAAAGGAATATTTGGCCAAGAGGAAATCACAGTTCTTTTCATCGGTCTGAGAGCTATCTGACTATCCACAAGGATAACGACACATGTTGACATTTGGGTTGGCCATGATAATAACTACCAACTGTTATCGCCTAACACGATAAAGGAAATCTTATTTCACTTTCTCTGACACTCCTTCGACAGAATACGCCACAGGATACAAACAGAGAGGAAACAACAAGAAAATCCTATTAATTTCCCATCGATGAAAAGGACATTCAAACAAACTTCCACTAAAGACAATCGCATCGGCCGACCGCCTCATAATAATTATTATTTTCCACATGAAGAAGGATACAAAGGGACGACGATAGACGAGTATACACAACCACACACCCGCTAGTAATGAAAGCCACCTGTCATTTAACCCGAACAAAAGGACCGCACACACACACGACTACTACGCGCCGCCCGACGAGTGGGAGTGTGTGTCCTTATCACTTGTGCATGCGAATACAATATTGATCCTGTTCCGCATTATTTTTTTTTTTCTGCTTTCTTCTATCCTTTTGTTTTTCTTCCTGCCGTCGCCGGTTAGTCGGTCCGTCAAGCCTCGACACATCAACAGCAGTACTGACAAGGGTTCTCGATGCTGGCGGTGTGCTGGATGAATGACTACTCTCGCGCTATAGTGTGCACAATGCGGGGTGACTGACACGCCCTATACTCACAGAGTAAGTGTAAGTATTTTGTTGTTTCTGATGTCCTGGAAACAATTATCACTAAGAGCAGCGGTACGCGGTGTGTTCTTCTGTTCAGTTGGATGGAAAAATAAATAAACGCTCAGCGGGAGATCCTGCAACTTGATTTTTTTTTTCTCTTTTTTTTACCGTGGAGGTCCTTTTTGGCATTTATTTAAATAAATATATTTTTTTGTGCTATTCTTAGCATAACGTGGTTACTTTCTGTACTCGTATGTGTGTGTGCACAATTAGGAAAGAAATCAAATTCAGACAAAAGGACATGAGTAGGGGGAGGACATGACCCACTTTTCTATTTCGATTTCTAGGTCCTGTATGTGATGGGTGGGTGTGTGCGAGATGTGATAGAAAAAAAGACGTCTCCGTCGTCGTCGTTAATGGTATGGAGACGACATGTAAGACGAAGGATGCTTGTAATTTTCTTAGATACACTGAGAGAAAGTTAATGGCCATTTGAAGGCATTTGGTGGGTTGTCTCTAGACTTAGGAGCTGGCTTTATAATGGGACGCTATATGGATCCAGGGTATGCTTGTCAGTCTTTATATATAAGTCGCGGACACGGTGCGTTTAATCAATTCCTTTCTCTGTGGGCGCTGGGCTCTGCTAAGGGTGCGTTATGTCACCTCTCCGCTTCATTCTACATATGAATTGGATGTTACAGTGTAGCTATGACGATGAATGCTTCGAATTGGGAGACTTAAGGACTAGTCACCTGCTCGTTGCGGATGATTTGGTCATCCTTGGGTCCTCTCAAAGCGAACTCCAACGCGCGCTCGCAAGGTTTGTAGCCATATGAAGGTAAACGTGAACTAATCGGAAATCATTTTCAGAACACTCGTTCCGTACACTCTGCATGTTACTGGAGTCCTACTGAAACAGGTACTTGCTTACTTATATTCTGTATACCGCCTCTAATACGCCTACGCGCCATCGTGTACGGTTTCTGGCAATGTGTCTTTCGACTTTTCTCCATCTGCCGCGCCATGTTCTCCTCAGACCGCCAGGTATTCTACCATCGTGGGTAAAAGGGTTCCATTGCACAGCATGGTTCGGTATGGAACTTCCACTTTTTGTCGTTCTGGTTGGTTCCTGATCCGTTCTCTCGTAGAGAAGTTCGTTAGAGATACGGTTGGGCCAGAAACTCCTCAAGATCTTGCGAAGACATCTATTAACGAGCGCTTGCAGTTATCTAGTGATTGTAATGGTCACTCTCCAAACACTGAAATAGGAGGAGAATGTTAAGTACCTCGGGGTCTTTTTCACGAGTGATGGAAAGAATTATGCCAAGTTATCCTGTACAATTGGCCAGGCTGGATAAATTTTAAGAGAACTTGGTCAATATGTTATAAGGAAGGCCGAACTTTAACTCGGTATGTGCTCCAACTCTCACCAATGGTCAAGGAATTTTTGTAGTGAACGAAAGGATAAAACCGCGGATACAGGTTGCTAAAATGAGGTTCCTTCGCGGGGTTGCTGGAACAACTGGAAGGGATCGAGTGCACAGCACCAGAGTACGCGAGGGATTCAATGTTGAGCAGCTACTTCTGCGAACGAAACGATCTATGCTTCGATGGTTTGGACACATGCCCCCAAACCGGCTTCCAAGACTTGTCATTCTTCCCGCAAGCGACACCTTGGTAGCCCTAGAAATACATAGATGGTCGGAGCAAGTCCGACATCTCTCCCAGAGCCGTCTAGGGATTCATCCTACCTTCGAAGAATAAAAAAAATAAATAAATATTCGGCGTAACAGCTCTTTAAGTGCCAGGGTCTTCGAAGAATAAGCGAGGTTTTTTTTCGCTGGGAGGTGGTAATCTTCAAGTGGCGAAACTGAGCCCGTGCTCAGTAACAGTATGGGATTTGTACCCACCAACCACTTCTTCCTTCTTACCCTTTCTTCCTACGGTACCGCCTTCTTGGCATTTCATCGCAGAGAGGTTTTCTGACTTAGCCGTCATTCGGATTCGTGTTATTCCATTGGACTCCTTTCTCTCGCATCCCACCACTCTTCATTTGCTCATGGTAACCCTTGCATTTTCAGTCACTGCATCCCAAGCCTCTCAGCTTTTAAACAGTTCACCAACTAAGTTCTCAGGGGTTTCTGACACGCCTAGTTTATCCTCAACGTTTCCTTTTCGCCTTGAAACCGGGGACATTGGAAAAACACATGTTGGGCGTTTTCGATGCAGTCAATGTATTGTAGACAGTAAGGGCTATTGTTTTGCTCGAATTTATGCAGGTATGACCGGAAGCATCCATGACGTGTCAGACACTGAGTTAGCTGAAATCCTACTTCACCTGCTAAGAGTATCTCTCTATCCATGGCTGGATTTGCGGCATAAGCATCTGCGTCCACCTACCTCTTCTGGCGGCATTCCAGCGTTCCTACCATTCTTCTACTCTATCTCTTATGGAGATGAAAGAGCAGTTCAATATTCACCTATGCTGGGTGCCGGGTCACAGAGACATTCCAGGTAACTGCAGGGCTGACGACCGCGCCAGACAAGGTACTACTCTAAGGATTCTGCCTGATAGGAAAACCGATTACTACATGTAAGTATCTACTAAAGCTGAACGCTATTAGCACGACCAACCTCAGATGGGGAAACAGCTAAACGTGTCACATTTTTAGACAGATCTGGCCTAAGCTGGATCAAAAACGTAGTGCCGATCTGATCAAGTTAAAGCGTACGTTCAGCTGCGTTGTCGGTGTTCTCACTGGACACTGTCTTTTAGGCCAACACGTCAAAAAACTTGGTCTCTTCTCCAACGACTTCTGCAGAAGCTGTCGAGACGAGGAGGAGGAGGAGGAAACTATCCTTCACCCCCTATGCACATGTCCAGCCCTGTCGCATAAAAGAATGCTCCATCTAGGGCCCCCCTTCCTTGACGACCTCTGCGATCTGGCGTCCTTGGACGTCATGAGCATCCATCGCTTTGTCAAAAGCTCCGGTTGGTTTTGTTAGTCCCTGAGTGGCCTAATGGTTTGATGGTATCGCAAATGACATTCACTGGTCTAAGTGTGTCTGCACTCCCGTGTGGACAGCCAACCTAACCTAACCTAACCTAACCTACCATTCTTCTATGCTGTACATCCTTAATGGCATCTGCTGGGTTTCGCTGTTTGGGGCGGGTTGCTGTCGTTCTGAGTGCTTCAGCTCCTATTGTTGCATTTTTGCTATAACACAGGCTGCATCGCTAGAGGTCGTACGGTATGCGCAACACACTCTTAATGTACAAATGCGGTACACTGAAGCAATTTTAATCCTGTTTGGTCTAATAGTCATGGCTGTCGCCCAGATTGGTGCGGCGGCGAAAAGGATTATGGATGATATTATTCTGATCAAAAGCAGTCTTCGACTATGCTTGGGCCTCCTGTGTTGAGCATGATTCATGTGAGAGCAGCGCTGGCGTTCGCTACTTTTTAACTCCCACAGTTGAGGTATTCCTTGAAAGGCCTCTCGTATCAAGTACTTCTTCCTTTTTCAGCGAGGTTATGATCTGAAAACACGGGATTATAACCCTCCCACTTCACCGCATTTCGACCTCAGGCAGACCTGCTGATCTCGTATCAAGTACTACTCCGAGATATTTTATTTGAGTCTTCGATTCTATTATGTGGCCACCCACAGTAATGTTCACTGTTTCCGTCTTTTTTCTGCAGCTTATTAGAACCTATTCTGTCTTGTGTTCCCTAGCGCAAGGCCAGCCGAGCTCAGCTGGATTTACTTATCGGTTCCACCTCTTCCAATAACTTGGCAGTCACAACGATTGCAATGTCGTCGGTGAAACCTATAATTTTTGTTTCCTCAGATATTGGAAGCCGTAAGACTCCGTCGCACATGACATTCAAGAGTAATGGACCTAGTACAGAGCCCTGTGGTACTCTGGCAGTGATCTTGTATTCTTTGGGTCCATTGCCTGTTCTCTGCCCCTGAAGTATCTAACAATGTAATTTAAAAATCGGTCTACTGCAAATATAATTCAAAAATACTTCTACAGCGATTGCCTCCCCATTCCGTGTAACACCCAGACATGTTTCAGTCATCGTCCTCAACCAACAGGGAGCGAGTTCAACCCAACACAATAGACAAGACAAACTGCTGTGCGACTAACAAACCATAGTCCCAGTTCCAGAGATAGGTCATCCATTCATCCTCAGGACACCATGATTTGCACACATGTCTATTCCATCGTATTCCCCCATGTCTGTGTGCGCGTGTGTGTGTGTCTGTATGGTAACGTATGAAAAAGATAAAATTGTTTACGTTCCTTAATTTCATTTTATTATTGGCACAGATTTCGATTTTCTTCATCTTGTTCTCCACCGCGCGCCGACACTCTTGTGTAGGTTATCCTCCCACTCTGCCTAGCTGACGCCATTCGTTTTGTGGGATCCTACATTCAACCCATCCGAGACGTAAGACGTAACCACCCTTCCGCACAGTGTATATGTGTGCGGATAATTTATGAATTTATGTAACATACTAGCGTACAGACATTCGCCATCTCTCAATAGGCCACCATGCCATGACAAACAATAGAGACTAAACAGACGGAATGGAGCAAAAACAGGATTCACAGCACAGCACCAACAAGACCCAACAAGGATATCACAAATAAATAAATGAGAAAAAATCGCTTTTTTGGCAAACGAATTCGGGGCCTGGGGAAGCCGTGTAGAAGGTGGGAACAAAGGATGGATACGCAAGCATAGCAGAGAGAGAGAGAGAGAGAAACCGGAAATAAAACTGTTTCCAAAGACAACAAAAGGATATTAAAGATTAAGATAAAGAGTTGACTAACAAGGATTCAGATGGTCGTCATTGTGTTGTGATTGTGCGTGCTAGTAGGGACGACGTGCCGTGTGTGAGAATGTGTGTCCTGGCTGTCGGGAGGATAGCATTTTTATTTCCTTCTAATTAACAAGCTCGAAGATAATGAGGAGCAAGATGCTTACCGAGGAGAAAACACAATAGTATGTGTAGCAAGAAGGAAAATTGAATCGTCCTTGCAACGCCCACGTTCACAACTTCCGGACTGTCAAAGTTCAAGCGAATGTAACACCCTCGTCCACTTTTCTGCTAACCGCCCCAACATGCACTTGCACTCGTTGACTTCTCCACAGTTGCAGAGATGCACCTGGTATACGCCTTTCATACAGAGAAGAGGGAAACTAAACCTGTTCCGCTTTGCGAAAACTTTCTCTGTGTCGAGGGAATTTCAATTTTCCCCGAACTAGGTATAGCCGCCTAAAGTCACCACCTCCATTGAAAGTTGCTGCTGCTGCTCCTGCTCCTGACAAGGATGATGATGCAAGTTGATTTGTTTGTGCTGAATTTACGTAAAATTGAAACATTAACTTCATTAAGTTGGCTAGGTTTGGCAACGAAATTCGAATGATGAATTCACAGAATCACCATCCGTGGCACGATGAAGGCAAGACAAAGATGTTTTAACTCGCCACTGATGGATGGGGAGCAACGTTGGAGGGGATTTCATTTTTATTTGGGCTTTTAGTCAAATTGGCGGAACAAATTCGACAGAAGTGAAACCGACAGAGTTCAACGAATCAGCTTGGCCCATAGATACAGGGATTAACTCATTCGGAGCTATTTGGGGAAAGACATACGAATTCTAAGATTTTCGCTGTAATTGAGTCAATGTGCTCGGGAGGAGGGCAGCTTGTCTGTAAAGGACTTTGTCTTTGTTTTTAGGTTATCATGCCAAAATCAAATCCATTATTCAGGGTTTTCTTGCGTGTCCGCATTTTTCCTCTGTTGTCTGTGATTTCCTGTTAGTTTTGTTTTCTGGTAGAGATAGCCAGACAGTGTGTGATGCAAGCACCGCTTTTTCATCAAAACCATTTGCGAAACCAAATTGCCTGGAAAGTATGCATTTAAAATGAGAAAACACACAAGGATTTCATACTTCCGAGAATCTTTCCCAAAAACGCAGCAGCATGGGATTTTTTCAGAGTTTAATTCGCTGTTTTGCATCTTTACTTTTAACCCAGCAGCGTTCCGAGTCCACAATTTTTTCTGTTCGCTGTGCTTCTCCTGTAAATATCGAATAAAGTTTTCGAAGAAAAGTTGTTCACCCGATTGAGGGTGACTCAAAAGGAATGGCAGTGTCCGTAGCCATCCAATTTTACATGACTTCCTCTAATGCTACAACTGGAATATCGTCAGCATAACCAAGCAAGACTAACCAGTGTGATCTACTCATACTTAGGAGCAACACAATGAGCCTATTTTCCCACATGGAAGCCCAGTGAAAAATATCCAACCTGGGTAACCATTTTTTTTGTATTTGTTTTGTATTTGAAATCTCTTAACATCTCTACCAAATATCAATTTCTTACGGAAAATCTGCAGCATTGATTAGGACTGGACCTAGACTTTTCTTACACCGAAACCTTACCTCAGTCCAGTAGAAGCAAAATGGCTGGTCAAACGGTAGTGCATCCGATCATATGAAAACACAAGCGTTTTCACTCAGCTGAGGCCTACCAACTCCTACTCTCAACCTCCACGCGGTGACCGCCGGGTACCTAGTACCTTAATCCAAGAAGTGGGTAGCGCACCCCGTTTGGCGGATTCTTGGTGGCAGCAGATAAAAGAGGGGGGAAGAGTGTTTTCTCACTAGAGCACTTCTTCCTGTTCCAGGCGGCGTCTATAGTTCCAGTTAGGTTGAACTTAGTGAATACCTTGCGCGAGCTTCTTCGACGTATTCGGATCACAGGTCGGTAAGGAATTTCCAATGTTGGTCAGGACATTGGAATAGAGATGGTGGCGGAGGAGCCCTTAATGGGCCAACAGCAGCGCTCATACTCCCGAAGTGGACTACTGGCACCGGTGTACCCGGCCCCTCGTCCTAGGGGAATAATTAAGGAACTGGCCCTCCAGGTTGGGGGTTGTGCCGTCGGGGTAACTTCCCTACCACGTAAAAAATCTATAGTTCCGAAACAACCAAAAGCCTCGGATAAGGATGACTCAATTAATGACGACCCCAGCAAACGAAATAAGGACAACGACCTTCGGATCTGTACGTGGAATGTTCTGTCCCTTTACAGACCACGTGCAGCCGAACAACTAGCAGAGGCCCTAGACTGCTAAAAAGCAGATATAACCGCCATACGTGAAGTGTGTGGGATGGGCCGAGCAACAAGAAGATGCAAAACTGCAACATCTACTACGGTGATTGCTACAGAGGCAACAGACAACGCTTATTCGGATGCGGATTTGTTATACGCGGCAGACTTAGGCAAGAAGTCTTAAGCTTCCGATACGTGAGCGAACGTATAATGATTATCCAGATCAAGGCTAAATTTGCTAACATAAGCCTAATATGTGTTCATGCCCCCACGGAAGAAAAGGACATTGCCACCAAAGAGTGTTTCTACGAGCTCCTCGACAAAACATACGAGCAATGTCCTAAATACGACGTTAAAATCGTATTGGGCGATTTTAACGCCAAAATAGGAAAGGAGGCCGTCTTTGGTAGGGCAGTCGGAAAGCATAGCCTTCACGACACCACGTCTGATAACGGACTAAGGCTAATTGATTTCGCTGTGGAGCGAAATGTTCGATATTCATAAGCAGACATGGCGATCCAATAATCATGTAACGATCAACCAAATTGATCATATTGCGATCGACGAAAGGCATGCCTCCAGTATTCTGGATGTCCGGACCTTCCGAGCGGCCAACATAGACTCGGATCATTACCTTGTTGTAGCCAAGGTACGAATGCGGATATCCCAATCTGAGCAACAAAGAAGAATTACTGTGAGAAAATTTAACGTCGAAAAGCTGCAATGGCAAGAGACTGCCAGACCGCTGAACGCGTATCCCGAAATCTCTCAATCACCCCTTTGCCGCCAGCATCAAGTACCGAAGACCAGTGGCAACGCTGCCAACATGCCATCAGAAACGCCTCGACTGATGTGCTGGGTCTCGCTCACCCACCACCGCGAAACCCTTGGTTTGACGAAGAATGCCGACGAGTGCATGCAGCAAAACCAGAGGCATACAAAGCGGCACTGCAAAGGAAGACGAGAGCTGCTCGTAAGCTCTACTCTACGAGCAAAAGAGACGGAAGAACATCGGCTTCTCCAAAAGAAGAAGAAAGAGCATGTGAAGCGCGCGTTTGAGAATATCGAGAGTTTATACTCCAACGTGTCAGAAAAGCAATACCCGTACATAAACCTGTAGAGATGAAAATGGAAACCTCGTAGTAGGATCACAGTCAGTGCTGAGAATATGGAAAAACTACTTCTGCAGACTGTACCAACATCCCGCTGTCAGGCAGAATGAACCATTCAACATGGACGATGATAGTCAAAATTTTCGCCCACCTGACCAAAACAAAGTGAGGATAGCAATATCCAAGCTAAAATCCAACAAGGCTGCTGGACCTGACGGCTTACCAGCTGAACTTTTCAAGGCAGCTGGTGATGTATAGGTAGAGTGCATACACCAACTCATCTCTAAGATTTGGTCAGACGAGTGTATGCCTGATGAATGGAATCTCAGCATCGGTTGCCCGATCCACAAGAAAGGAGACCCCCTCAACTGCGCCAATTATAGAGGCATCAGTCTCCTCAACATCGCATACAAGATCTTTTCTGCGATATTGTGGGAACGCCTGAAACCTTTTATCAACAGCCTGATTGGACCCTATCAGTGCGGTTTCAGGCCAGGAAAGTCCACCATTGATCAAATCTTCACACTTCGGCAGATCCTGGAGAAAACCCAAGAATTCCAAATCGATACTCACCATTTCATTTCATTTCATTTATTTATTTACTTAATTAACATCATTCATAATAGGCTTATGTCACCTTTAAGCTATAAAGCTTTATCGATTTCAAGGCCGCCTATGACGGCATCTATAGAGAAGAGCTTTATAGAGCCATGTCTAGTTTTGACATCCCTGCCAAACTTGTCCGTCTGTGCAGGCTGACGATCAAGGTCGGTAATGACCTCACCGAGACCTTTGATGTCAAAAAAGGTTTTAGACAAGGTGACGCGCTGTCATGTGACTTCATTAATATTGTACTTGAACGCACTGTGCGGAACTCACAAGCCAACACCGGAGGCACAATCTATCAAAAGTCCGTACAACTGCTTGCATACGCCGACGATATTGACATTATTGGAAGAACTCAGCGGACTGTCACCGGTGCGTTTGCAAGCATTGAAGCGGAAGCGGCCAAAATGGATTTAGCGATAAACGAGGGCAAAACCAAGTATATGCTGTCAACAAGAAGGGACAGCCAACACCGACGAATTGGACAGAACGTCACAGCGGGCAGCTATAACTCCGAGGTAGTAAGGGACTTTGTCTACCTTGGCTCTGCTATAAATTCTGAAAACGACACCAGCGCAGAAATCAAGTGAAGAATAACTCTTGACAATAACTGTTCTTTTGGGCTTATAAGGCAATTCAACAGTAAAGCTCTATCTCGAACAACTAAGAAGACTCTGTATAAGACCCTGATCATTCCAGTCCTGTTTTACTGTGCTGAAATATGGATTTAATGAAAACGGATGAAGATATCCTTGGTCGCTTTGAGAGAAAAATCGTAAGATATTCGGTCTCGTTTGTATTGACTGGGTTTGGAGGAGAAGATTCAATCACGAACTATACGAGCTGTACAGCGACATCGACCTAGTCAAAAAACTGCGTATTGGACGTCTGAGATGGCTAGAACATGTAGAGCGAATGGACACCAACGCTCCGGCCCGCAGAGTCTTCGAATCTAATCCTGAGGGACGACGCAGTAGAGGGAGTCATCGCCGTAGGTGACGCGCACAAGTTCAAGGGGACCTCGACCAACTTGGAGTGCGCAACTGGAGGCAACTAGCTAGAGACCGAGCTAAATGGAGAGGCTTGTTGGTTGAGGCCCAGGTTCTCCCCGAACTGTAGCACCACCTAAGTAAGTAAGTAAGTAAATAGAAGCAAAATGGGCTCATTGCTAATATGTGCGAGATTTCCAAGAAGTATAACCTCAAAATCATTCATTTGCCAATATCATTCCTGACCAACAATCTGAAGCCACTGGTTCAATGATAGTATCAAGTTCTCTGTAGTGCCAGTTTCTAGCTGTCGTAATTCTTTTACTTCAATCTCGTTGACTTCTATCGGCTTCCCCGATTCATGAAAAAATTAAGAGAATAGGCAAAAGAATTCAGCCTTGTGGTGGTCTAAATCCAAGTCGATATTATCGAAGAAGCGTGCCCTTCGCATTCGGGCGAATTGATATTGTATCACGTGGACCTTTACTTTTCTTCTACCAACGCATGCGGTCTACTAGTCCAGTTCAACATTCACCTATGCTGATGTCCGAGCCACAAGGACATTCCAAGAAACTGCAGGCGGACGAGCTCGCCAGACATGGTACTACTCTAAGGATTCTGCCTGATAGGCAAGCCGATCACTACATGTAAGCATCTAATAAAACTGAACGCTATTAGCATGACCAACCTCAGATGGGAAAACGGCTAAACGTGTCACATTTCGAGACAGTTCTGACGTAAGCTGGACCAAAAACGTAGTGCCGAGTTGGTCAAGTTAACACAAATCAGCTGCGTTGTCGGTGTTCTCACTGGACACTGTCTTATAGGCCAACACGCCAAAAGACTTGGCCTCTTCTCCAACGACTTCTGCAGAAGCTGTCGAGACGAGGAGGAGGAGGGAACGATCCTTCACCTCCTATGAACTTGTCCAGCCCTGTCGCAAAAAAGAATGCTCCCTCTAGGGTCCCCCTTCCTTGAAGACCTCGGTGACCTGGCGTCCTTAGACGTCATGAGCATCCACTGCTTCATCAAAAGCTCCGGTTGGTTTTGTTAGTCCCTGAGTGGCCTAATGGTTGATCTATGGTATCACAAGGACCTTTACTGGTCTAAATGTGTCTGCACTGACAGCCAACCTAACCTTATCTAACCTATGCGGTCTAGTCGAAGTGGCCTGCCTCGTCGCTTCAATGTTCGTAATTAATGAGACAAAAACGAAAACAAGTCCTTACGAACATTATTGCGATTTGAGAGGACATGAAGGATTGTAAAGGCATAAAGGCTTAACTGAACACTTTATCAGTATTACTTACTTTCTTGCTTAGATGGCGCTACAGTCCGGGGTGGACTTGGGCCTGAACCAACAAACCTCTCCAACCAGCCCGGTTACGAGCCAGCTGCAGCCAGTTGCGCACGTCAAATTGGTTGTAATCCATCTCCACTTGTTTGCGCCACTTATCCCGTCAATTCGGGGTGGATTGGAAGAATTTCCAAGCTGGAACATTGGGATCCATCCGCTCTACATGACCCAGCCATCTTAGTCGTTGTATGTGAAATCTTCTGCCTAAGTCGATGTTGTTGTATAGGTATTGTACCTTCTCCTTCACTCGTCGTCTATGCAGATCGGACCAAAGATCACTCGAAGAACCTTTCTCTCCAAATGATAAAGGGCATCCTCATCCGATTTTGACAAAGTACATGTCTCTGCGCTATAAAGCAGGACTGGGATGACTAGTGTCTTCGTCTTCTTCTTCCTTTTATCAGCGAGGCTATGATCCGAAAACAAGGGATCACAGCCCTCCCACTTCACCGCATTTCTACTGATCTGCCTGTGGGGTTCGCCTAGTGTCTTATATAGACTAGTGTCTTATACAGAGTTACCCTAATAGTTCGAGATATAGGTTTGTTACTCAATTGCCTTCTTAGCCCATAAAAAACAGCGATTGGCATCATTCGCTTGATGTCCCCACTGGTGTCATTTGCGGAGTTCACCTTACAGCCTAGGTAGACAACGCCCTTTACCGCAATTGTATTAATATTAAGGAAGTTTCTAAAGCGCTTCAATGATATATTTTCTAATAGAAAATTAAAATGAATAGCCTTGGTCCCACTATAAACTTCCATATCTACTTGTTCTTGGTCTCACAAATCATCTCCTTCCAAATTAAGTCGAAAATCCTTATTTATTTTATTTATCCTCAAAATGAAGATCGAATTCATAGCTAACTAACTCGTCTCAATCTCCAACCTTTACCCAGGTGTATAGCTTCATTAAAGCGAAGAAAAAAATCAAAACATTCTTCGAAACTACATCAATGGCATAACCCAACCGCATTACAGGCAACCCCCACTTCAACCAATGCCACAGAATTTCCCTCACTTACAGAGTACTCACTGTCATCGTGATGGAACTTATGCGACATATTTTCAGTCAAATAGTTGTTCACTTTCCTGCATTGCATCCCGAAACCTTTTAAACTTCAAATATGTGTCCTACATTCCTTACCTTTAATCTGCCTCCTCACGTACAGCCCACCAAGATCCAGTGAATAGAATTTCATATCCTCTACCCGCTCTACTGCTGCATTATGCCTCTGCGATGACACAGATTCATCACGTAGGTAAATGAGAAGGACTCACTCGACGTAATAACTTGTACACCTAGGCTCTCCTCTTGCTAAAGTTGCTGAGTGAGGGAGTGAAAGGAGCCGAGGCCGAGGCCGAGGAGCCGGCTCTTATTCTACTGCTTTTCTGGATGACAAGAGCTATACCGGCATCCTGCACACACACCCACAATGGTAGAGTACTTGCAAGTTGCATAATTACGCCACCAGAGGTTAACTGAAGGACTTGGGATAGGTACTGCAGCAGCTGCTGTTGCTGTAGAACGCCATTGGAGTTGCAGGAGATCCTTCTTTATTATTTTTTTTTAACAATTTCCAGCAATAACAGTGAATAAGATGCTTAAAGGATTTAACTCAAGGGGGGTGACTGAGATAGCGGGGTGATGAAACTATGCTGGTGAGTGTCGTGGTGGCATTTTAATTAAACTAAGTGGCGGCCATGTTCAAGGGGACTGTGTTGCACATACTTCGTGTACCAGTACCACAAGCACTTTCATTGCCGCTCTTTGTCTTTCTCTCTCCGCCTCTCGCTCTGTGCTTGTGACCAACGAAGGAGGACACCCGCGCTTCATGGAGATCCTTGTATATTCACTATTCACACAGTTTTATGGAAAATATTTTGGGGATCCCTCTTTGGTAGGAGATACCCCTCGACGTCATAGTCACTGTAGTCGTCACAGGACACTGCTCACGCTAAACAGATGAACAGAGGCGAACAAGGAGTTGGAGAATGACAAATGGCACTACGAAGTGTAGGGGAATGGAAGTAATGAGTTTTTGGACGAAGTACAGTAACATCTATCCTGCGTTGCACACACGTGTGATTTGACGAGTAATTCGAGACAGGTTGCCTACTAACGTCCCTAAGCGTGAGCACATTTGGTATAGTCAAGGTATGAGTATAGCTTCAAGGATGGTATGCGTTAAAAAAAAGAACGTAGGACAACTGCAAATGATCTGCTGGGTGAGTACCGTCATTTTGGTCAGAACTGGTTCAGGAAGCAATGTATCTCGGGCAACCCCTGTTGCGCGTCGGAAGTCTTCAACAGTTAAGCTACTCTCTTGGCCTTGGTGAGGTAGTCCTGTCGTGACAAGGTTAGGTTAGGTATATGCACTGGTGTAGGGAATAGAAAACCTCTACATCACACTCAGGTCAATATAGACCCATTGTGACCCTATGGGGGAAAAGAGGATAGATTAGAGAACCCATTCTTTGTCAAAAGCAGAAAATAAATCATCTTTTGTACTCGTACATATCCTGCAGAAAGCATTTGGTACTTACTGTGCCCGAGATACAAACCATCCAGAGGATTTGATGGAGTTTGTTATGTCGTTTATCGGTCTGTTGGACAACTCTTCTAAATCCTTAAAGAAGTGTTGTCCAAGGAATTTATTTCTCAAATGATAGAGGCCTGGGCAGTAGCAAACAAAGTGGGTGGTGTCTTCCTGAACCTCCTTGTCACCGCAGCCTCTACAAAGGTCTTCGTTCGTCACACGTAGTTTTTTCATGTGGTACCGCATGGTGTTATGCCCCGTAATGACTCTTATTAGACTAGGGATCTTCTATCCTCCTGTATGAGTCAATTTGTTCCTGCTCTGTCGAATGCAGGCCATAGCTTCTCGTGGTCACAAAAGTATTTAAAGAGGTCCACCTGTTGTTAGCCTTCTTTGGGGCTTTGTTTCCTGCTTCGAGTTTGAGTGCGCAAGGCGGGATGTACACTGAGGGGTCGGATTGGTCCGAGTTTAGTGCTGAGCCTCCTCTAGCCAGTTCGTCGGCTTTCTCATTCCCTGGTATGCCTTCATGACCAGGGACAAAGCAGAGGCTCGAGATAAAAGCCTTACGTCGCGTCTTAACAACAATCAGCACAGTCTATTATCAAGAGTAAATTTGCTTGAGTATACCCAAAATGTGAACGTAACACACACACGCACTCGAGTGAAAGAAAAATTTGAGCGGGAGTTGTAGCAAAGACGCGAACCTGAGTGAAACAAAAATGCGAACAGAAGTTGGAGTAGATAAACACTCGAGTGAACTAGGCTTTTACTTAAACGTCTGATTGGTGAGTGACCGACTGATAGGAATCCACTTTAAGTCTAAATTAACTAACAGCAGCCTATTGTCCTTTCCATGCTCTTACTGAAGATAATCATGATAGACTACTTCTTTCGAGCTCTCTGTGATTAATTTTCGCGAACGGTGGTATTACATGTCGGGAAAAGGACCTATAAGTACAGCGATGTAGAAAGATCTATTGTGCTGGCCTTGTATTCATCCAAGAGCCTGATTGAGGCATATATGTATATACCTCAGTATGTCTCTCAGCTCTGTGTTCTAAATATCGGCCGGGCTCGTTGCAGCCTGGGACAAGTGGAAGAATAGATCTTGGCGAAGGGCGCGGCGGTATGAAAACGACGTCTCAAGCCTTTGGACTGTACGCTGCAACTTCTTACTGTTTGATACCCTAGAGCAGAGGGGCTTAAGCTCTATTTCTCCATTTGTCTAAGCTTGTAGCGTGCACGAACTACTACTCACAGATGTTTGAAGTGAAGTGTCTGACCTAGCACTTTCTGTTCGGAGCGTAATTCCCACCTCTAAGACTTTGCCTGTAATTTGCAGAGTTTAGGCTTCCCATTGTAACATTCATTGCGAAAGGACTGACATAATGAGAGCACGAAACACTGCTCAATACCTTCCTGGCTGAAGATGCTTGACAAAGAAAAATCCTTCCTCTATGCTGTTATCCACGTTCTCAAGTCCCTTTACAGGATATAAGGGAAACCCTGCTTTACCTCGACCCATATTCTGTAAGAGAGTTTCACCTCCAGCTTCAATTTAATTACCCATTCCAATTGCATCATCACTATTCTGTCCCACGATGTACCGCCCCATAACCAATGCGTCCTTACCCCAAAAAGGAGCTTATATTGTGTCAATTTGTTTGTCCTTTTCTGCTGCTGTATATGAGTTTTTCGCCCTTTTTTGCTGCAACAGCACACCGGCAATAAACTGAAACCGAAAAAACGAAAAACACATCCATCCATCCTCCTGCAGCATACGTCGCCGTCGTCAAAGTAGATACGATGACGTTGATGGTGTGGTGCTGCTGCGGGGCCGCAGGACATAGTTCACAACTACTTAACCCTTCTTTGACGTTTTTTTCGTGCAAATTTTCTGCATTTTTGAGTGCCACTACTGCAACTATTTGCGGGAATGTTTCTCTTTTGTTCCAAGTGGTGGCTGGGTGGGCGTTATAAGGGTGAAGCCTGACAGGTACAAGGCAGCAAATTGTGTGTGCAGTAGCACAACGCTACACCAACAACAAAGCAACACAGTTTAGAGACGACTTTTCGACTGTGACTTTTCCTCTATTTATGCAGGTGTCACAAGGGTGGCGTTGCTTCGCTTTTCAGAAGAGTTCTGACACGCGTGTTGCCTGTAACCGCTGTTACTGAAATAAATGTTCTTCGGATCATGCACCCACTTTGCGTGATGTGAGATGCAATGTGAACGTGAACGTATAGAGAGTGCAAGTGGGTGTGCAGATGGGCGAACGAAATAGAAAAAAAAAGTTCAAGGATAAGTTGGAAATATATTTTTTTTTGAAGTGACTACTTATAGCCAAGGTCTGTGAGGTAGGAATAAGGATTCAGCCGGTTGGCACTCGGAAAATGTTGTCAGACTATTTTTGACACTTTGAACGGCTGTCAGTAAGTGGTTGGTGCACAGTTTAAGTTGTGACAAATGGACAAATAAAGTTCAACGGTTGTATGCTCGGGGGTAGGGGTGATAGCAATTTCAAAAATGAGCTAAGATTAGGCTTCAGAGAGCTGTTGAAACTAAACAGACGACGCAAGCAACATTTTCATCTTGAATTAGTTTATTTCACTCAGAACCTTATGAGCCTTTCGAGCTGAAGGCCACTGATCCTGAGTTTAAGTGCATAGAAGGTAAAGTATGGTTTCCTCCGCCTCCTTGTCCCTACAGCTTCTGCAGAAGTCATTGGAGAAGAAGCCAAGTCTTTTGGCGTGTTGACCTACATATAAGACAGTGTCCAGTGAGAACACCGACAACGCAGCTGATATGTGCTCGCTTTAACTTGACCAGCTCGGTACTAAGTTTATCATCCAGCTGAGGCCAGATCTGTCTCGAAATGTGACACGTTGAGCTATTTTTCCATCTGAGGTTGGTCGTGCCGATAGCGTTCAGCTTTAGTAGATACTTACATGTAGCGAGGCGCATATCCAGGGCTTGCCTATCAGGCGGAATCTTTAGAGTGGTACTCTGTCTGTGGCGAGCTTGTCAGCCCTGCAGTTTCCTGGAATTCCCCTGCTGCCCGGCACCCAGCATAGGTGACTGTTGAACTGTTCTGTCATCTCCATAAGAGATAAACGACAGTTCAAGGTGACCTTGGAAGTGAAAGAGAACGATTTCAGGGACTTGATTGCCGCTTGGCTGTCAGTAAAAATGCTAATATCCCTGACAGGTAGTAAATTACATTTCAGCCAGGACAGGGCTTCCTTAATCGCCATGATTTCCGCCTGGAAAACGATGCAATAATCAGGGAGGCGGAAAGAGATGCTCAGATTGAGCTTTTCAGAGAAAACACCACAACCCACCCCACCCTGCGTCTTAAACCCATCTGCAAAGAAGTGAACCGAACTACCATCGACAGGTGGGGAAGTGTCCCATTCATCCCGATTAGGGATGCTCGTACGGAAGTTACGGTCAAATCTCAGTATCGGCGGGGTGTAGTCCGTGTTTTCGTGTTTGAAGCTGAGAAGATCAAGGATCGAGGAGTGGTCAAAGCGATAGCTACGCCACTGAGAGGAGCCTTTTAGGCGGATGGCCGCGCAGGCAGCTATCTGTTTGCTGAAAATATCTAAAGGTAGTAGGTTAAACAAAATGTTCAGTGCCGCAGAGGAAGTAGTTATCAGTGCACCACTGATGCAAATGCATGCAGATCGTTGCACCTTAGCTAGTTGAGTGAGGTGAACAGCCCTGCCAAGAGCAGGCAACCAGACGATAACGTCATAGAGCAGTAATTTGGATTTATTTCCTTAAACTAAGTTAACCCCAAGCCATGCTTGGGCGTCTTTAGCTTAATTTATTGGAATGAATTTGAGCAGCCCCGGAACAGCGTTTGAAATGAACTTCTAGTCAAAGTTCCAGCACCTAATGCTAGTATATATTTCGGCTGCACGGGGTTTTCCCGAGCACGCCTGGCTCTGCTCTAGACGCTTTGCTGAACTTACCTCCCCCCGATACTTATATCATGGGTTGCACTATCAAGGCCATCCATCGTCTTAGGCGGGGCGGTTTTTGGTATACTCCACACTGGAGTTTTGAGGAACTTGCGCGACACTTATCTTACGACTCCGGTCTTATATGCCATCTGGTGCAATGACACCAGAACTTCAGCTGATGCGCAAATTCGGAGTCGAATTTTCTTATGTTCAGCACTGGCTTCGGCTAGAGTCTGAGCCAGGAATGGAATGTAGTCGTATTTTCACGGATGATTCCAAAACCAGCCAAGGGTCTGGTTCTGGTGTCTTCGTGGAAGTCGACAACATTAGACTTCCTTTCTCGTTAGGCAAATATGCGTCTGTTTTCCAAGCGGAAACTTATGCAATCCTATTGGCCATGAACTATGTTGTGAAGAACAGGTGGAAGAGATGCAGCATTTGTGTCTGTAGTGACATTTAGGCTGCGCTTAAGGCCTTGTTTAACCCTTTAACCACTTCCAAAATAGTTCGGAAAACCAAAAACTCTTTGAACTCTGTCGCAAGGCTGAATTCTCTGTTTTTATCTGGCTCCCAGATAACACTGGGATCTTGGGGAACGAGATCTTCGATGATATTGGTAGACAAGTCTCAGAGGAGTCTTTCTCAGGTCCCGAACTCGCGTTGGGTCTCCTTGCGTCCTCGATTAGGGCTTCCATTGACGATTAGGTCTCTCACAAGCACAATTGTGTGTGGTATGACTCTCCAGGATGCAGGTTGACTAAACAAATGCTTCCGGATGTCTGTGAGAAATCAGCGATATTCTTGCTGTCTCTTAGCAGAAAAGAATGTAGACAACTTATTGGCGTCTTGACAGGCCACTTTGCTTTTGTCAAGCACCCTAACATGCTGGGCTTGAGTGACACTACAAACTGCGAGGCTTGTGGAGAGAGCGACGACACCGCGGAACATTATGTCTGTGAGTGTCTGGCCTTTGCTCGTATCAGGTGGCAGATCCTCGGTGCTGATGTGGTGAGTGGTGGTACTATAAGCTCCTCATCACTGAAGTTTTTGCTTGGCTTTCTTAGAAAGACCTATAAAATTGGTAAATCAGGGTTTGCTCTCTGGTAGTACAATGGATCATTTGCATCTGAGTGCTCCAGTCGAACGTTGCCTGTCCCGACAAAAAAAAAAGTATATATCCGACTATGGAGGCATTTTCCAAAGTATTACATCCCCACTAACTTTGCTTCCCACAATGGTATTGTGTACAGGCCCACAGGTGATGATAATTTGAAATTGATGGAAAAACAAATAAATAAGGCCGTCTCCTGCTTGACAAGCACAAGGAATAGCCGTCTCTTAGGAAAGAAATCCTTAAACCATCTTCATCGACCTGCAATCCGTTTCTATTTCGCCAGCCAATAAGTACTTTTTCTCCGTTTTCCGTATTTTTGCCAAGCACTTTGCGTTAAGGGGAAACATTGACCATAAGTGAATCAAAAACACTTCATTATGTCTAGCTTTTGGATTCTGCCTGTTCGGTGTGCACGCGACACCCTCCTTAGAGTTCATTGGACTACGTACCAAACTATGGAATATCAGTCTTACACATGCGGACAAAGGGTCAGTAGTTAAGCTTTTGAATCGAAAATTTCATTATCTAATACTCCCCAATAATAAGGAGTTCATCCAGAGACAAAAACCCCAGACCATGACCCTTGCAGCACCCGCCTAAAGCTTGGTGTAAGAAAAAAAAAAACCCTAAAGACTTTTATGCGTAACACCCTTCCTGAGCACTGCAATTTCACAGACGTCCATGGTCCAAGTACAATTAAAATTGTATTTCCCATCCTCACTTCCAAACAAAGAGCTTCATTCCCTTCGGTTAAACCTCACGCTCCAAATGCACCTCACAAAGAATTATTAACTTTTTACACCGGACGTCCCTCAGAGCGCCATCGCCACCACAGCACAGCAAAAAAATTTCCCACAAAAGGACTTTCTTTCCTTTGTTGCTGCAAACATTTTCTCGATTTCTCTCCACAGGGCGACAATGCTTCATCACCTCCGTCTTGCAAACCACCAACTCCTACGAACGCACGCTCCACTGGAGTCCCTCGTTTGCATGTAATCCTTTCAACACACATCCCCACACTTACACACACTGCATCCAGAGCAGATCCTTACATCCTTATGACAATTAAATTTTACACTCCATAAAATTTTCGGGTGACCGTAGCACAAATTACCCGTTCATGATTTACATGCATCCATACGGGTTTTACATATGTCACTGTGGACAGGATACAAAAAAAAAAGTCCTGGGAATTAGTGGGACATTACTATAATGAAGCAGGGCCGAGAAAGGGTTTTGCGTCATGGAACTTAATTCCATTTAATTGTCAATGAGAAAGGATTTTGCTGTCCTTCCTTCCGCTTTGGCTGTAAACGAGAGAACACAGCCGGGATCCGTACTTAAGGGTCCTGTAGCCTATGGCAACCTGAAACCTCGAGTACTGACAAGCCAGCGTTTTGTAATTAAAACTGTGGTGTGAAAAATATTCATGCCCCGTCCCCGAAAAACCACACAAATCAAAACTCCATTACCTGTGGCAGGCAATCCATTTCAAAACTTTTAGAAAATGTGAAAAGTGTTTGAAAATAATAGAAATACCAGCAGACTGCCAGATTGGTTGAGAGTAGCGGGTCGCTGACCACTGAATACCTGTTCGACAAACCTCAACAGAAACAACGGTAGGGTTTTCAAATCTCACCACCAACTCCCCCGCGCGCCGACCGACAACCGACTGAACATACCCAGAAACCGCATTTTTTGGCTACGCAAGCCCCCCCCACCACCACCACCATGCCAGTGTTGAATTTCTATGTCATTTGTCGAAGCGGTTGAACCCTGAAATAACTACACGAACACACACATACACCTCCAAGTTAACCCTGATAAAGAATTTCTGTTTGTAAGAGAGAGGGCCAAATTCTCATCCATCCATCCATCGCAGGATCAAATATCAAAGGAGCCGTGAATTTGTTTAATATTCGACAATTTTCGCTACGAAATTTATAAAATACGTTCTCCCCGACCTCGTCGAAGGATTGATACTGTGCACAGCCAACCCATCCGTTGAAAAGGGGGAGTAAGGAAAATATTTTCACAATTTGCTACGATTTATTGCAAATATACAAAGAGCAGCATTCTCTCCCTTTTGAATGTGTGTGTGTGTGTCTCGCCCATGAAGTCCTTCGTATGAATGAATTTTTTTTTGTGTTTATATGCTCCAACTCGCCCCGAGGCTGTCTGTCTATCTCTCTGACTTTGAGGCCCATTGTTGGATGTTGATATTCAATTTATTTCGATTTACATTTTTTTAAGGACTCACAGGGTTACCTAATCGACACGTCTAATGGAGATCCTAGCAGTGTTTCATTTTCGACTTTTTGGGGGCTGGAGTAGCTTTTTTTGTTTGACACACATGGTCAGGTTGCGAGAGGGTATTTTCTAATGGCGGTGTTAGTCGAGGTTTTTTTTTTGTTTTACATTTCAACAAAATGGAGATTTAATTGCGCGCGAATGTGTTGATTGGAATTTTTCGGGGCGAAAAGTACTTTGTGCCGGAATTGAAGTGCAAAAGAACTCCCTTTTCGTGGAAACAATTTCCGATGAAAGCATTCCAATCGAATTGTAAAGGATTAAAATTGTTTCGCGATTACAAAGTCCGAAAGGGGAAATTCCCTTTTATCCCTTTTTTGCCAATCGTTGAGCTGGTGAAAGGCGATTTAGTTAAAGTCCTGTCCTTCATGCTTGCTTTCACCATACGAGTCCAGTTGTTCGTAGACCATTCATAAAGAAAAATTGCCTTCCTCAGTACCTTCGTCTCCTCATTCTGTTTGCTTCTCTATACAATCTCTAATTCTGCCCTATAACCCTTGATTCTCTGCATCAGTTTGCCTTTAGAGGAAGAATACCCATCTAACGGGTGGAAAGCTCATAAAAGCGCGTCGGGAATCAACAACGCTCTGCGTTTTTCGATTTTTAAAGCGATGTGCCATAAAGCTGTATACTATCCACGCAGTTATTCCTGTTTGTGATTAGCATCCTCTCTAGCTGAACACTGGTTGGGAAAAGATAAAATTCGGAAGACTACTCGTATGACATGATATCTCAAACAGTTTAAACGAAAGGCTGTGCTCTTTTCAGTTCATCGCTGATATAAGCATCAGAAAGCGTAAGAGTACTCAAGAAAGAGATCACGGTCTCAAAGTAAGCCTCTGGGATGATCTATCGAATCAGCCAAATCACCATCACCTGGTGCGACTGGGCGGACTCACATAAGAAGACGCAGGATATTCTAATGAGTTCTAATTTTCCTGGCTTCACTGTTGTCCCTGAAGATAGTTAACCTCTTCCAGAAACGTTGGCAGAACTGGATGCAGATGGAAATGACGAGATAGTCAATAATTGCAAGACAGCTGAGCAATCAAATCTTCTGCGGCATATAAGACGCCAGGAACTGATGACATTCGTCCCGTGATGTTGCAAGAGTATATGGAAACTATTATTCCGTGGCTCAAGCAAATCTTCACTGGCTGTCTTAAGCTAGATTATGATCCACAAAAATGGAGCGAGGTGCGTGCCATTTTAGTTCGCAAAGCAGGTAAAGCAAACCACACGATCCGAAAGGACTAAAGACCAATCAGTCTATCGTTATTTCTATTTAAAAAATTGGAATGACTGATAGACACACGTCAGGGGTGTGATCGGTGAATAAAATCTATCTGGACCACAGCTGTGTACGAGTATATGAAAGGTAGGTGAGTAGATGCAGCTCTCCATGGAGTAGTATCGATCTCCCCATCGCAAGGAATGCATGCTGGAGGCGTTCTTCGATATAGAGGGAGCCTTCCACAACGAGGAGGTATTAACAGAAAAAGGCAAGTCTGCAGAGGGACGCCGTGGCGTAAGTGGTTAGTGTGTCGGATCACTACGCGTGAGGTTCGAAGTTCGAATCCTACAAAACACAAAAAAAAAAGTTTTTTCACGGTCCCATCTCTCGCGAGCGTCTGACAAACATCCGAGAGTATTGTTGTCTCGAAAAAGCTTCTCAAATCGCCGTTCGGATACGGCACTAAACTGTAGGTCCCTTCCATTCGTGTGAAAAATATAACGCACACAACATGAGTGGTTGCGAGAAGCTAGGCCCTGGCACTCAAAGAGCTGTTGCGCCAAATATTTATTTTTTTATTTTAAGAGGGACACCTCAAGGTTGGGGCAGTAGAACCACAGATGCAAGGGGAAGAGCTCTCCTCGAATGCTTCGTAGCACTGGACATTAGTCTGGCCAACGACGGTACAGCGCAAACGTTTCGAAAGGCAGGCAGAGGGTCAATCATTGACATCACATTCATGAGCAACTCACTCCTGCGGAAAACCAAATGGCGGGTTAGCGAAGACAATACCCACAGTGACCACCAGGCAATTCTATTTAATGTCGGCGAGGAGAAACGTAAACTACGTCCCACCCTAACAGGACCAAAGTGGAAGGACACGCTCTTCGATAAAGGCATGTTCGAAGAAATGTTAAATACCAGCGCCACAACGAATAATGGATCGGCTGAGGCCCTTTCGCATCAGCTGATCCAGGTCATAACTACAGCGTACGACGCAGCAATGCCCGGAAGGTCTGTCAGTAAAAGAAGCGAGCCCTGCTACTGGTGGACCGACGAGATTAAACGGCTCAGGGCGAAGTGCTTACAAGCACGATGCAGATCTCAGAGATCCAGAGGCAGACAAGATTTCCAAGAGCGGCTAACCACATTTAAATTGGCGAGGCGAGAACTGGAAAGGGCCATTAAGGAGAGTAAGTCAAGGAGCTTTAGGCGACTCTGTGACGAGGCCGAATTAGACCCCTGGGGCATGGCGTATGGAGTGGTGATGAAGAAGCTTAAAAGCAGCAGATCTCCACAACTTACATGCCTGGCATGCCTGGAGTAGAGCACCTATTCCCCCATAGAACAACTACTATGGTCTCCATCACGAGGGAGATCAGCATGGAGCATATTCCAGCAATCACGTCAGAAGAACTTTTTGGGGCATGCAGAAAAATCGGAGAGAGCAAAGCAACTAGACTGGATGGCATCCCGAATAGGGCAATCAAGGCGGCTGTTAAGACGGGACCGGACATCTTTCTAACAACGATGCAAAGGTGCATAGGTTAGGTCCATTATGATGCCAAGGATCTACCATTAGACCACTCAGGGACTAATAAAACCAACCGGAGCTTTTGATGAAGCGATGGATGTTCTTGACGTCTAAGGACGCCAAATCGCTGAGGTCGTCAAAGAAGGGGGCTCATAGATGGAGAATTCTTTTGCGTGATAGAGCAGGACATGTGCATAGGAAGTGGAGAATGGTTTCCTCCTCCTCCTCGTCCCTACAGCTCCTGCAGAAGTCATTGCAAAAGAGACCAAGTCTTTTGGCATGATGGCCGATTAGAGAGTGTCCGGTGATGACACCGATAACGCAGCTGATCTGTAATCGCTTTAGTTTAACCAACTCGGCACTACGTTTCTGGTCCAGCTTAGGCCAGATCTGCCTCGAAATGAGACACGTAGAGCCACTATCCCACCTAAGGTTGGTCTTGCTAATAGCGTTCAGCTTCAGCAGATGCTTACATGTAGCGAGGGGCATACCTAGGGCTTGCCTATCATGCAAAGGTGCATAGAGGAGGCGGTATTCCCTACACCATGGAAATTGCAACATTTAGTGCTACTTCCAAAGGGCAATAAGCCGCAACGGACAACCATCATTAGATCGCCCAATATGCCTGCTCGATACGCTGGGAAAGATCCTAGAGCGTATCATCTATGACAGACTGCTTGCGGTGGCGGAGGAAAACGGAGCCCTGTCAGACTGTCAGTACAGTACGTTCAACTCGGCAAGCTGGTCATTCATTAGGAGATCCCTGGCCAGGATGGATACACCATACTACCTGCTGAGGATAGTCACGGACTATTTCAGCAATACTAAGCTAAGATACCATACTGACGATGGCGTTAAGCACTACAGTGTTTCCGCGGGAATTCCGCAAGGGTCGGTTCTGGGACCTATCCTATGGAACATTATGTACGACGGAGTTCTGCGACTAACATTGCCCGAGGGAGTCAAAGTAATTGGCTTCGCTGACGATATCGCAGTGGTTACAGTAGCCAAGCGTCTGCCACGGAAGAGGCAGTTATAAGAATAAAGGAATGGCTGGAGTATACCAGTCTGGAACTAGCTGCCCACAAGACCGAAGCTGTCCTAATAACCAGCCGCAAAAAGGTGAAACATGCCAGCTTCCGGGTCGGAAACCAGACAATCAGGTGAAAAGAATCCTTGAAGGACCTTGGAGTCATGCTAGACAACAGGCTGCGCTTCAAAGCTCACGTCGAGTATTCTAGTAAGAAACCATCGCTGATGCAGGCAGCACTCTCCCGAATGCTCCCGAACATAAGCGGGCCTCGATACGCCCGCAGGATCCTGCTGTCCAAAGTCGTAAGCTCGGTACTTCTATACGCTGCCCCGACATGGGCAGGTGCACTGGCGACAAATGAGTGCAGGAAGAAGTTATCATCAGCTCACAGGCTCTGCGCAATCAGAGTGATCAGCGGCTTCCGAACTATCTCCGACGATGCAGCCTGCGTTTAGCAGGGATGGTCCGAATCGACATCCTCGCTGATGAGATGCAGAGGGTATACCTAAGACGTCCCTCGAACCGGCAAGAGGCAAAAAGGATTAAGGAGGAGGAAAAGGCAGCATCAGCAACGCTGTGGTAAGCTAGGTGGGACAGATCTACAAAAGGCAGGGGGACCCACAAGCTCATTCCCACTATAAAATCATGGACAGAGAGAGCGAGGGGAAACTGTAACTACCACCTCACACAGTTCCTGTCTGAACACGGTGGTTACCGCAAATACCTCCATAGATTTGGACACGATAGGTCGCCCCTGTGTTCAATATATCCAAGCGAAGAGGAGGACGCGGAGCATGCAGTGTTCTACTGCAGACGCTTTGCAGAAGATAGAGCAAACCTGCCAAGTCCAGAAAATTTTGTAAGTCACATGACACGATCAGAGGGCGAGTGGATGGAGATCTGCTCATTCATAGTATGTGTGCAGAATGCTCTGCGAAGAGCAGAAGCCCTAAGAAGATTCCAAGAGGCGGCCTCGGGGACAAGAGCATAAGTGCTAACCAGCCCCGCGAAGAAATACCTAACGGCAGTACCGCGGGGAGAGTGGTTGAAGTGTGTAGGGGGTGTGTTTAGTACGTAGGCGTATTCCTGGAATCGATTACTCAGGTTTGCGAATCGTGCATGCTAGTAGCACTCGGGCTATTAGTATCTATGAAGACTATACATCCTTGGCGCAACCTAAAAAAAAAAAAAAAAGCGGTGTGCCATAAGGCTGTATACTATCCAAGCAGTTATCCCTGGTCGCGATTAGCATAATTTTTAGCTGAACACTGGTTGGGAAAAGACAAAATTCGATAGACTACTCCTATGACAACAGTTTACATAAAAGGCTATCAGCCTCAGAAAGCGTAAGAGTACTCAAGAAACAGATTACGTCCTCAAAGAAAACCTCTTGGAGGAATCTCTATGGATCTATCGAATCAGCCAAGTCACCATCACCTGCATCTTCTATGAAGAGGTGCCACTGGACACACTCACATAAGAAGACGCAGGATATTCTAATGAGTACTAATTTTCCTGGCTGCACTGCTGTCCTTGGAGATAGTTAACCTATTCCAGAAACGTCGGCAGAACTAGACGCAGATGGAAATGATGAGATAGTCAATGATTGCAAGACAGCTGAGCAATCAAATCTTCTGCGGCATATGACACGCCAGGAATTAATAACATTCATCCCGCGATGTTGCAAGAATATATGGAAACTATTATTCCGTGGCTCAAGTAAATCTTCACAGGATGTCTTAAGCTAGATTATGATACACAAAAGAGGAGCGAGGTGCGTGCCATTTTCATTCCCAAAGCAGGGAAAGTAAACCACACGATCCGAAAGGACTAAAGACCAATCAGTCTATCGTTATTTCTATTTAAAACATTGGAATGACTGATAGACGCACGTCAGGGATGTGATCGGTGAATAAAATCTATCTGGACGACAGCGTGTGTATATGAAAGGTAGATGGGTAGATGCGGCGCCGTCGCAAGGAATACACGCTGAAGGCGTTCCTCGATATAGAGGGAGCCTTCCACAACGTAAGAGTTGATGTATGTTAAAAAGCTTGCACAGACCTTAAATTGTCTACCGGTCCATTCAATTGAATAAGTACGACACTTAAGGTACGCGCGGATAAATTTCACACTAGGAGGTATTAACAGCAGAAGGCAAACCTGAAGGGGCACACCTCAAGGTTGCATACTATCGCCATTCATTTGGCTCCTTGTGATGGATGAGATTTTAGAAATAACCTAAGTGAATGGTTTCAACGTGTCGGCCTACGTTGGCGGTGTTACTATTCTTATATCAGTGAAATTCCGTCCGATCCTTAACGATAGACTCAAGTTTGCACAGATACCAGTTAATAACTGAGTCAGCAGCCGAGTTCTGAGTGTAAGCCCCGCAAAGACGGAGATTGTTATCTACACCAGTAAAAAAGGTCAGCCCCTGAGTTCAAACCCGCTCGGATAGGAGCTGTTGTACTAAATCTCCCAAAGTCAAACGTTACCTGGGCGTAATTCTAGATTGTAAGTTAAATTGGATGGATAATGTCGAGGATCGCATCAAGAAAGTACATATGCATCAATTTTGCATTTCATCAATCTATCCAGATACAGCTCTCTCGATAGTCAATCCCAGTGAGGTCGGTGTCCAGTTTTTCAAACTTCCATCGCTCAGCATAACAACATTACGATCGATATAGCAAAATAGTTTTCCAACTCGATAGACCTGCTTGCCAAATTCTCTGCGTCCAGGCATTGGGGTAAAAATTATACCACGTTATGCACACTTCTGCGAAACAAGTTCCTTGACCTCCAGCTGGTTAGGAGGTGTAATTTGTAGATCCATCAACGCTGGCGGACCAGTTGATAAAGCACTTGGTGCTACCGGTGCTGGTGTAGGCTGTGGTGCAGCTACTGTTTCAGTTGCCCGATGCATCATTTCAAGTGCTCGTCGGAGATTTTCTTTGATCATTAGCTGCTTAAGTAGATCGTCTCCGAGAACTGTCTTCCATTCGGTGTACCACCGAGAAATTTGATCAAAGCCGGGAGACTGGTTTAGCCAGAGGACAAGTACTTGCATCCATTTGGGGAAGAAATACTTATCAAGAGTTTGTCCCATCAGTTGTGGTGGGATTAGTTCATTCCATTCCCAGCCTTGATTCCACAGTTCTAAATCCTGCTGCAATGGATTGATGACCATCTCGCTTAATGCCATTTGCAACTTCGGAATAATGTGTTTGAGCAGAAAGGCGTGAGCATTGCTCGTGCTGATCGATCTTGCGGTATCCAAGCTTGTAAGACGTTGCCTAACTTTTCTCAGATAGTGGGGTATATGTATTCTTCCATTTTGTGTCCCAAGATCGTGCACCATGGCAGAATCCAGCTATGAATGGGAATAGTGTCTGTGAGTGGGTCCCAATCATTTACGCCACCAACGAGCCGTGGTAAAATCAACTGTTCCAATACATTGTCCAACGGAGCCCAAGAGTCCAAGAGGGCGGCCATCTTCTGATGCATCTTTGGATTCCATTCATTTACTGTCGATCTAAAACTGGGAATAACACCAGCCCACACCAAAGACGAGTAAGGATCAAAAACATTGTTTCGCTCTTCTGATTGATGCATGTCTAGAACGGTTCGCCACTTTTTGATGGAATCAATGAATTTCGTTGGTTCCTCAATGTGTAACCCTTACCCTTGTAAAAATACAGTATGTGGAGTTTCAAGATCCAAAAGTCAGCATGCATCGGGATCATGGGATCGTTACATAAAACATCCACGGCGAAAATGGAGACGATGCTAAGTCTCATTTGCCGGATCTACTCTGTAGAAATACGGCAGCCAAATCGGCACTCACACAAGGGCAGCAAGACTTTGGTCATCTGCAGCATACGGTCATGCCTCCATCGTATCTACAATAGGGAGCTCACAAGTAGGCACGTGGCAACCGATTGCATGTCGATGTTGACATTTGACTAGAGATTCAATATCAGAATTCCTGACAGGAATGACTAAAAGAGCGAACAAGTCACTAGTAATGACGAATTGGTCCTCTAGTAGACGGAGGCTTATTGGAAGACACCAGAGCTCAAGCACTCGTTCAGAATTACCAACGAATGCAGCGTCTTTCAAGCTAAAAACACAGCCATCGCACAGGCTGCGAAAATCATCATCAAAGGTTACATTTTGGGTAGATCAATTACTGTGTACAATGACAGCCAGACAGGGGTCTAGAATCCACAATAATTAGATCGAAGCTCGCTAGAATCTGTAAGCGGTGTCTTAATGAGATGAAAAGCCAACAAGGTGGCCCGATGCTGGATACCAGGGCATATGGTCATATCGGGTAATGAAAGAGCATACCAACTCGCTAGAGCGTTGCACATCTCGCATGCTCTCCTCCGAGTGAAGGTTTCTATTGGCTCTATGAATAAATTCGTCTGAGATGAAGCCACTAACGAAGCCAATAGGTGGTGGTTCCATCTGAATACGTGCGTCACTGCCAGAATACTATGGGGGGCGGCTTATGATTTCAGGAGAACACGTTTTCTGGCTAGACATAGTCGTAACAGTACGCGGGTCATCTCCAGCATGATTACAGGGCACTGAGACATTGGGATTCATGCAGAGCGAATGAGAACGGTACTTCTTCATTGAAGGAATCTGAGCTGAAAGACTTCTTGAGATTCATATCCCTATCTAGGGTTCTAAATCAGCGGTTCCAAGCTGACAGATCCTCTGAGATACATATGGTTATCCAGATGGGTTAGGTTTGGTTAGAGTAGCTAGTCTAACTAAATACCTAGTCTGATGCCCTTGTCAGCAGAATAAGGCAGTTGAAGCATTACTCATCCAGTTTAGGCCAGATCTGTCTAGTAATGAGGCACGTAGTGTGAGATGGGTGTACATTCAGCAGTTTTTCTTTGCAGGTTTCCAGGGTTAAAATAAAATGGGCACCCTTGTTGGGTGTCTAGGTGAGTTGTGTCACAAGGCATCCATCTAATAAACCTAAGCATCAGAATTAGAAACAGCAGAAGTTAAAGGTTGTACTCGATATATCCGCAAGAATCTGTGATTCTACATCCACAGCTTGGGCCCTTTTGATGGCACTTTGTGTAACTTTTTCAGCATATCGGGCGTTAAGTTCGCAATTTCTTAGCAAATATTCTTCTTCAATTGCTCCAGAGTCTAGAGACTATTAGCATAAGCCTTGTCATTCAAATACTTCCACAAAAGGAAGTCTGGTGCATTCAAATTGTGAGGTCTCGCAAGCCATACCACGTCCCCAAAAGTAAGAAAAGATGACTCGGGCAATACACTTTCAAATCCAAATTTTTTTTTAAGGATTTGTGCACTGTAGCGCTATATTGCTGAAATCGAATGTTCTCTCTAGCACTGGCAACTGACTGTGATCGTGTTACCTGTGGCTTCCGCGAAGAAGCATGGCCCAATCAATCGTCCTACACTAATTCCGCGCCAAGAAGGGCTACTTTTGTCGCTGCTGTTGGACTCTCAATAGCAGCCCATGAGTCACCTGTACGTTACATGAGAACATGTACAGGACTTGTTGCAAAATTTACCATAGAGACCACCGATAATTGTCAATTTGCATGGCACATCGCTTTGTTGCTGTTCCTTGGTGGTGCTCCCCACTTTCGCTGATAGTATTAAAATTTTCTACAGAATGCCTTGTTCGTGTTCTGGTACTATGCCTTCCAGGAGCCACCTAGATGCCGGTGTATTTGCATCCACAGATATAAAATTTTATAGTATCTGTACATTCTTGAGACTGCTCCATAATTATTTGCCAGCTACTTTAATCCATATACGTCAAGGAACTTCCGACAGATAAAGCCGTGAACCCTGACTTTGATTAAGCCCACCTAGTATCTTCTTCAAAATTATTCTAGAAATTCTCTGAGTCCGTGAGAATACGGCCCAAATTACATTAAAATTTAGGCAAATGCTAGCCTAAATTCGCCGAAACTTAATGCATCTGCCCCCTTATAAATATTCAATACAAAAGTCACAGCGCCAAATAACCAATCCCATTGTTATCTGGAAAAGAAAGAAGTATCCCCAAGCCTAACCTACATAACTGCCGCCCTTCACCTTCAAAAGAAAAGCCCTAACTCAACACTCAAATCACGACCCATTTCCGGAGATATTTATGCCACCGTAAGCCCCATAAGCAGAGCAGAACAATCTCAATTGGCAAAGGATAACTTGCCGTGCCGGCGCGCAACCGAAAACTTTCCTCTCTCCGGTGTAAATTGATCACCAATAACGGCAACGTGCTCTACGTTTCATGACACCGTTACCATTTCGAATCCAATAAATTTTAATCTTTCGATTCTTCCCACAAAATTTAACACTTCAATTACCTGGAAAACCCTCTTCGTGCGACAAAGACGACGCTGCCACTGCCGCCTCCACACCACCTACTTACTTAGTGGCAATGTACAACATTGTTCAGACGGAACCAAGTGGAAACTTTCACCGCCGCGCCGCCAAAGAGGGATAGACAATCGTTCAAGTGTGTCAACTTAAATGTGTCAACTGTGCATATTAAAAAAAAAAAAAAAAAAACAAACGACGAACCACACGAGACGAAGGCTTTAAACCTGTTATAAGGTACTCCTCTGGTTAGCTGGCGTAACTTGAAAAGGATCCACGTTGCGAGGAAGTCTGCCCCAACTAACTATCCTTCGCCATCTCTGGTGCTCGCATTCGCATTCGCATTCAAACCACATTTTGTAACCGAAAAAGGAAACTTTTGAGCCATTTGTGTGTGGGGGGCTGCTGTCTTTGTTTCAATTCCATGAGAAACTTTTGCCATCCTTCCTGCATCGCTATCCAAGAGAATATGGTACGAAAGTTGTTTCAGAAGGAGTTAACAACTAGCAGAGACTTCTTCGTCACAAGTTCAAAGTTCTAACCCCCGAAGTGCAGTAGAGCACCATCCACATGAACATCAGAGCAAGTTTTTGGTTGCCATTTTGGGTGAACGAAACGGTGAGACGACTCTGTGTTCCGTAGTACTAACTACTTCGCCGTTTCGCCTTAGGTAGTAGACGGCAGTGGTAGCTGCGGTGTAATCCTTTGAGTGGGAAACTTCTTCTTGGAGGAATGGCAGAAGAAGTGGCAGCGCAGCGTGTACAAGGTCGTAACCACTTTAGTGTTGGTTTGTTGCAGTTTTGTGGTTACCAGAATGGCAGGCGTATACTCGTTGAGCATAAAAACTAAAACAGTATCCAGGGTGCAGTTGAAGAGACTATGCAGCCAGAGCATGAAGCAAATTAAGCAGATGTTGCACAGTGGGGTGCAGCAGAGGAAGTCCGTAAAATAAGTTTGATTTTACGAAGCACTGTCTTGTTAAAAAGCACTTCAGCTACGTGAAGCAGCACATACTCGTAGTCACTTAGGCCACAAGTTAGCAAAGTTGTACTCGGAACACATGGGGTCTCAATCTGAATTAAGTCAATGAATTGCATCTGAACAGCACTGTTTGACGACAGTTAAGATCCAATTCACAGCTCACATGCCCACACTAAAAATTGTCTCTTTAGGAACCGCTCAATATGAAGAATTCCTAGAGAGATACTGACAATCAGTCGGGGAAGAGCACTGTCTTCACATAACTCCCACAGACTGCGACTAAAAGGTAGTTGCTTTGGCAAGGATGGGATCGGCAATGATCAGCCACCGATTGGTGAACTGTATAGTATGACAGACGGCACAACAGAGAAACTGGTTAACTCGTCCTGGCTATCTAGGGAGAACTCTGACCCCTTTGTTGCGTTATGACCGGAATTAAACAAAATGAAGATAAAAAGCCTTCAGGTACTAGATCGATTCGCTATCCGCTTCTTAAATGGAGTTGTAGTCATGCTCCGCAAGTGAAAAGTAGAGTCCGACGATTTATGCAGAAGCTACGGAGATGAAGAAGACGTGGAGTCAATCCAACATCTGCTATGTCACTGCTCCACCCTGCAAGAACGAAGGCTGTGTACCTTAGAATCGAGGTTCTTCGCAAGCACCATCGAGATAACAGGAGCTCGGATATCAGATCTACTTCCAAAGAGTTCCAACTAGTTCCCAAGTTGGCCAATAACAGGATAAGTTTGCTTCCTTTTCTTTTATTCTTTTTCGAACACTGAAAGGAGATTCACAATAGACCATTTAGTGTCCGAGTGAACGTGATAAGTACATATCCATCACACACCTTTCCGTAACCAAACCTAACTCCCAGAGATGAGTTACTTTGACCTTGACTTAGCAGAAATAGAACGGATGCCGTCTTACTCAAAGATACTAGAACTTTTGCTGTTGCGCCATTATCTACAGACCCTACAGCAATAGCCTTGACATAGCCTGTGCAGGGATTCCAAAAACTGAGTTGGAAGGGGTAGGTTAAGTTCGGGATGTGGATTGACGAAGGGGATCATATGCCTCTGCGCCACGCTCAGGTGAGTATAGAATCATTGTGATACCCTTAAGGGGGAAAGAAAGAAGGAATCCCAATCGTAATGACTCCTTTAAGAGTAGAGAGGGATCTTCTATACCTCCGCATGAGTCTGTCGATCCTTGGTTTGTTGAATATAGGTCTTTCTGTTGTTCGCATCGCGTTCGGCTTCCCGACACCTCTCCGGTCCAACGACCAGAAACCCCGATGTTCAGCGAAGAAGAGTTGATTCTCGCGTCGAAAACACTACAAGACCGAAAGGCCCCTGGACCCAAAGGAATACCAGCAGAGGTGCCCAAGACGATTGCCCAGACATGTCCTCAGCTGCTGCTGAACATGTACAATAGCTGTCTCCAGGAAGGGGTTTTCCCTAGGAGCTGGAAGTTACAGCGCTTGGTACTGATCACCAAAGGAAAAAAAAGGAGATCCGGATTCCCCATTAGCGTACAGGCCTCTGTGTATGCTGGACACCACAGGGAAACTACTAGAAAAGTTGCTAAAACCAAGACTTACAGCAGCCGTGCAGAGAGCAGGCAATTTGTCCGAAAGACAGCACGGATTCAGAAAGGGCCACTCTACGATTGGAGCAATTGAAAAAGTGGTAAGGACCGTCCAATTGGCTCAACAGGGCAACCACTATTCAAATTGTATTGCTAGCAACTCTGGCCGTGCGAAATGCCTTCAATCCAGATGGAGCGATACGCTGAACGCCCTAGAAAGCACTTTTGATATTTCCGAATATCTCTTGCGGATGGTGAAGGACCGAAAGCTGTTATACAACACCGTAGAAGGACCACGAATAAAGGAGATTACTGCTGGAGCAGCTCAGGGACAATCCTGGGACCCGATCTCTGGAACATCTCCTATGATGGCATCCTTCGTATGGAAATGGCCGAAGACACCTTCCCGATAGGGTATGCAGATGATATCGCGATGATTACGGCAAGAGACACCACGAGCGCGCAAAGAAAACTCAACCAGGTGATGAGGCGGGTGCACCTCTGGATGGAAAAATATGGCTTAGGTTTGGCCACAGAAAAGACGGAGATAGTCCTTTTGACAAAGAAGAGGATTCCAACTATTGTCGACTTCCAAATCGGGTCTGAGGCAATAACCAGCAAGGAAGCGGTGAAGTACCTAGGGATGGCCCAAAACGCGAAGCTGACTTTCTGGCACCAAATAAGATCTGCTTCGGAACGAGCTACGAAGGTCACAATGTCACTGAGTAGATTAATGGCAAACGTTGGAGGCCCAACAGCCATCAAGAGAAAACTCCTGATGACAGTCACCCACGCCATTCTCCTGTGTGGGTGCGAGATATGGGTCGACGCACTATGACAAGAGAAATGCAGGAAACAAATCGCCGCAGTACAAAGGCCGCAGTGCCGCGCAATACGGGTTGCAAGTTCGTACCGAACGGTGTCGGAACCAGCCGTCCTCATAGTCGTGGGAGTGACCCCTATTGATCTCCTTGCGGTAGAGAGGAAGTAGGTCTACGATAAAAAGGCGGAAATTAGAGTGGAAGCGGCAACCGAGGCGGCGAAGGAGCTTTATCTTTTTTTTTAATTCGCGCGCACCAAAGGGATTATTAATACCCTTATATACATGGCTTACCAAACAGAAATGGCAGGAGAGATGGAGCTCAGAAAACACGGAGGACGATGGACCGCGAGACTGATCAGCAACATCGCTGAATGGAAGGAACGGAAACACAGGGAAGTAAATTATTACGTCACCCAATTTCTTACTGGACACGGTTATTTGAACGCCTACCTCCACAGAATGGGCAAAACAGGGAGCCCGGCTTGCTAATGTGGCGACTCAGAACTGGACGATGCAAACCACACGTTCTTCGAGTGCAACAGATGGGAAGCTGAAAGGGGAGCGCTAGAATCTCTAATTGGCGTCATCACCCCGGAAAACATAGTGACAAAAATGTCAATGAGTGACCAGAGCTGGAATCAAGTACGTTCCTTTATAGAAAAAGTGCTTAAAACAAAAAAGAGAGAGGAAGACCTAATAATCACCCTCATGAGATTTATGTAAGCCTTACCGGCAAGAAAGAATTAACCCGCAAGCAAGAGACAAATATGAAAAAGCCGGCCCCGAAAGGGGAAAGAAAACGACACCACTCTGAAGTAATGCAAAAGCGGTTCCGGAGTGGATGGTGTCAAGTTGAAAAAGGGTTAAAGGTAGTTTTTTAGTGAGTAGAAAGTCCCACACCACTTGAAACAAAGCGGGCCTGTTTCTCGTGAGCAGTAGCGTTTTCCATCACCCCTTAGGCAAAAAAAAAAAAAATTGTTCGCCTCCATTAGAGCTTTATTCCCTTCTTCGAGCTTAAGAGTGCAAGGCCGGATATTCACCAAATGGTGAGATTGATCTAAGTTCAGTGCTTGTTCCCCGGTTTACCCTCTTATCCAGGGCCCCAGCATAGGTGCTGTGTTCCCAGAAGGTAAGGTTAGGTTAAGTTGAAGGGAAGTGCAGCTAAGTGCTTATCACGGGGGCCATTCGGTCTATCGTCGCCTGTAGGCGAACCCCACAGGCGGATCAGTAGAAATGTGGTGAAGTGGGAGGGTTGTGATCCCTTGTTTTCGGATCATAACCTCGCTGATAAAAGGAAGAAGAAGAGTGTGGAACCTATACTTACATTATTATCTTGCGGTCGGTTTTGTTGTGAACCAGCCTGTGCTCTTTATGAAGCCTATCATGTTCCTTAGTGGGACTTGTATGAGATCCCCTAGTTCGTCAAAAAGCCTGTTTCGCATATGACGGAAACGGCGGTTTTCAAGATTTGAGCAATTGCAAAGCAGGTGCTTGATGGTTTCTGTCTCCTCTATATCTTTACAGCTCCTGCAGTGGTCGGGTGTGTTGACGCCTAATCTAGCAGACATTACTCCTATCGCGCAGTGTCCTGTTAGCGCACCTGTCATGATGCGAATTTCTTTTTTATTCCAAGAACCTTGAGCTCTTCTCAGCTTCACAAGCTTCAACTTTATTTCTGTAATAGATAGGTATTCCTTTAATTGCAGCCTGGCTGTCGATGAAAAAGGTGATATCCTCCTGTGGTATCGCCCTCATCGCAGTCTCATGGGTTGCCATTGTGACTGGTAAGACCTCTGCCTGAAAAACGCTGTTGTAGTTTGGAAGCCGAACTGATATGGGTATACCCAGCGGTTCCGAGAAGATGCCTACGCCTACACGTATTTTCATTTCGGATCTATCGGTGTAAACAGCTATGCAATGCTCTTTGGGCGCTCTACCACTTTTCTACCCATCACTGCTCCAATAGGTCAACAATTAGAAAAAGATAATATCCTCCTGTGGTATCGCCCTCATCGCAGTCTCATGGGTTGCCATTGTGACTGGTAAGACCTCTGCCTGAAAAACGCTGTTGTAGTTTGGAAGCCGAACTGATATGGGTATACCCAGCGGTTCCGAGAAGATGCCTACGCCTACACGTATTTTCATTTCGGATCTATCGGTGTAAACAGCTATGCAATGCTCTTTGGGCGCTCTACCACTTTTCTACCCATCACTGCTCCAATAGGTCAACAATTAGAAAAAGATAATATCCTCCTGTGGTATCGCCCTCATCGCAGTCTCATGGGTTGCCATTGTCACTGCTAAGACCTTTGCCTGGAAAACTCTGCTGTAGTTCGGAAGCCTGACTGACATGGGTGTACCCAGCGGTTCCGAGAAGATGCCTCCGTCTAGACCTATTTCCATTTCGGATCTATCGGTGTATACATCTATAGATTGCTCTTGTGCTGCTCTTTAACTTTTCTATCCTTCGCTGCTCGAATAGGTGCTCAAAAATTGTCTCGTAAAGTCTAGGCATGACGTAGTATAATCGGTACTAGGCACATTGACCCATTGCATCTGTCTGGCTTAATTTTTTTTTTAATAGCCGCCGTTGCTTGAAGAGACATGTCTAGCTTCGAGTCTTGCTATTGATCTTGTTCTCATCACTTTGGTAGTTCCGATACACGCTAGTCTTTGTAATGCCCGTAAGGTTGGTGGTTTTGCTGGCGGCCTGCTACCACACTCGGAAGCCGTAAGAGAGTATATAACGGCTGCGCTATCTTTTATGTTGGTACTCGTATGTAAACGTTGAATAACTTTGGCATATATCAAGCGATTGACTTGAGTATACATATTTTTAAAACGTCAATTCAGTGCAATTTTAACCATGAATCGCTTCACACCGAAGCAATGCGCCGAAATAGTGACGCTGTACATTGAAAATAGTCCTTTAGGTGTGTTAACTCAACGTGCATGTCGTCGAAAATATCGTGGCCAACAAGCACTATCTGACAACACTATTCGTTGTTTGGTGTCGAATTTTGTTGAGCGCGGGACAGTGGGAGATCGTCGCCATGCCGTTCATCATCACCCAAGACGTTCCAATGAACTGGTTGAAGCGGTAAGAGAGAGTGTTGCCGAGAACCCACACGTATCGTGTCGTCACTGCGCTCAGCATATTGACGCCAGTCGAATCACCTTGCGACGCATTTTGAAGGATGATTTGCATTTGTTTCCATATAAAGTGCAATTAACTCAAAGAATATTGTCGACAGACCATCCACATCGCTTGGAATACGGCCAAACAGTCGTTCGAATGGTTGACGCTGAACCTGATTTTTGGAAGTAAATTCTGATGACCGACGAGGCCCATTTCACACTCTCTGGCGCCGTTAACAAGCAAAATTGCCGCATTTGGAGTACGGAAAATCTACACGAGATCCATGAAACACCATTGCATGACCAAAAAGTGACTGTTTGGGGCGGCGTTATTGCCAAAACCGTCATTGGGCCATTTTTCTTCAGAGAAGGCGAAACGGTCAATGGGAATCGATATCGATGGATATTGGCTCATTACATTATGTCTGCCCACAAATGTGTGAAAAAGGTCTGGACGATTACTGGTTTCAACAAGACGGTGCCCCATGCCACACTGCAAATCAAACAATGCAGCTTCTGCAAAGAAAAATTCCTGAACGTGTGCTGTCACAAAATGGCGACATTGACTGGCCACCCAGATCTCCAGATTGACCCCTCCGGACTTCTTTTTGTGGGGTTATTTGAAAAGCAATGTATACGCCAGCAAGCCTCAGAGCATTGACGAGCTCAAGGAAAACATTCGTGCCGAAATCATAGTTATACTGCCCGAGATGCTCGAAAAAGTGATGGAAAACGCATCAAAAAGGGCGCATTTTGCTTTGGTCAATAGATGCAACCACTTGATTGATGTTGTATTCAAAAACTAGTCTAAATAAATAGTAAAGGACAAAGTTAAATAAGCCACCCGGAAGCGACAGGATCCTCTTCGAATTTTATAAAAACTGCACTTCAGAATTTCTTTCGGCGTTAACAATTGAGTTTAATCGAATTTTCGAAACAGGCGATGTCCCAAGTTCGTTTAAAAAAACGGTAGTATTTCCGCTTCATAAAAAGGGTGCTTTAGATGACCCAGGAAACTACAGAGGAATATCTTTTCTTAACACATCGCGAAATTGTTCTGCACTTTATTGTACAGACGACTTGCTATATGGGTGGAGAATACCAACATATTGAAAGAGTTTTAAGCTGGTTTCAAAAAGCAATATTCGACGATTGATCAAATCTTTACACTCATCAATATAGCTGATATCTTCAAAAATAAGCATAAAACACTGTACACCTTCTTCGTGGACTTCCGCGCTGCTTTCGATTCCATTCCGCATGAAACTTTGTTTTACAAGCTCAGCATGCTTGGAATTTCAAGTAAAATTATTAATATTTTGAGATCGTTGTACGAAAACAACTTAGCTTTTGTGTGTGAGTTTACAACATCTATAGGTGTGAAACAAGGGTGCATCCTAAGTGCACTACTTTTTATACTCTACATCAATGATATTACTGACTCAGTAGGGGGAGGAATTGTGATTGGTGGTATGAATATCCCTGCACTCATGAACGCTGATGATAAAGTCTTTCTTGCCGAAACAGTCGATGGAATGCAGCTTATGATTAATAGGTTGGCAAGTTACTGTGAAGCATGGAATCTTGCCGTCAATTTAACGAAATCGAAAATGATGGTCATAAGAAGAGGAGGTGGCAGATACTCACGTAGTGAAAAGTTGAGTTTTCAAGGAGTCTATATAGAGATTGTACGAGAGTATAAATATTTAGGAATTCTTACCACAGCAAACCTTAGTTTGACTAAGCACATTCAAAATAAGCTATCTGAAGCTAAAAGAGCAATCTCTTTTGTATGGAATCGCTGCATTGATAACAGAAACATTTCACATAATGCGAAGCAAAATATATTTCGGGCAACCGCTGCTGCTGTACTGTTATATGGGGCTCAAGTGCGGGGACACAGTACTTTTGAGGCTCCCGAAAAATTTCTCCGCTACTTTTTGAAAATAATTTTCAGACTGCCAAATAGTACTCCCAACTACATGCTTCACTTGGAATGTGGAGTGCCACCCTTATATCTAGATACTTTAAAACTGCATTTCGATTATGTCATTAAAATTATGATGATGAAAAATGAAAGACTTCCAAATCTTATTTTGTCGCAAATGTTGTTGTATAGAGGAGGCTTCCTTAAAGAGTGGAACCATTTGGCATCCGCCTGCTGTTTAAATATAACAATCGACCCTGAGGAACACCCAGCATCTGCAAGGACGAAGTTTAGCGAGTTGCTATTAGCAACTGGACAGAGGATGTATGCTCAATTTATAAATGAGGCTAGACAATCTCAATATAGAATGATCTACCGTAAATTAGCCTACAATCACTTACTCATATAAAATAGATATGATTAGCACGATTTTCAAATGAAGGGGTAAACTAATACACCTTAACTTCATTCCTCATCGACAGGATCTGCCAATCTTGTGTGACCTTTGCAATCTTAAGGAGAGAGAGAACGTCATTAATTTTATTGCAACCTGTCCCATCCTCAAAGAATTTCGATTCAGATACTTTGGATCTTACCATCTTGGCGAAGACACAGCAATGGGTATACTAAATGGGATAGAAGGGTGGGATCTACTCCATAATTACGCTGTTAGTGCACTTCGATACCGGAAACGAATTATAGATGGCGACTTTTAAGACACTTTCTTTTATTTGGTATAATAGATACACGTAATAAACAAATACCTTTAATGTAGTGAACAATTAATGTCAATCTGGTAGACGGCCTAAAGCCAAACCGTGTACTTAAGTATTCTAATATGCATTGCAACTTCATATATATTGTACATTTTACGAAATTAATTATTCTTGTATAGACATTTTTATAATGAAATAAAAGTCTTTAAAACTAAAAAAACTAAAACTAAATTGTAAAGGACCAAATTAAATAAAAATACCTCATATACGAAAATCGGTTCTTTTTTTTAACTTATTCAATATTCACATACCGACATAGAAGATGGCGCATCCTGTAGGTAGACTTTACTATAGCCGTATACGTCCGTAAGCTATAGCCGTATAGCGTCCGATTTTGAGATTCGGTCCCCAAGTTACTTTAATGTTCAATCAGCCCAGGGAAAGGTCTTGTCATTAATGTAGAATATACCAGAAGTCCTGTGCTGCTCCTAGAACGAGAAACGATTTCTGCACTTGCCGATTGAAAGGTACCCTTCCTAGCAACGATAAATCAAAATATTTGCTTCTCCAAGTATAATCCACCAAAGCAGGTTTCAAGACCAAAATCATAAAGGTAGTGACTTTGTTTTAAAGTTTCCCCATACGAAAATGTCAAAAATTATTGCCCTGACAAGTCCCCACTGTGCAAAAGCACTGTTCGCAACAAACCCCAGACGACAACTTGAAGTATCAGTGACATTCAAAGGAACACACGACAAACAAGGAATAAGAAGAAGCGCGTCATCTGGTGAAACAATTTTTAATTACATTACAACGAAGATCGTAAAGTAATTGACATGAATTGATGAGACCCAACGTTTAGCACTGGCTACACAAGGAGCAACCTGTCTTCCATATTTAGGACATCAATATATTTCAGGAGACCGCCACTCCCTTTTGCTTATATCTCTCTCATTTCGCCTGGAATGTGTACTGCTCCTTAAAATGACACCTATTCCTAGCGAGGAGCGTGTTTGCCATTTAGGTTCCACCAGCATCCACTATACCTATATCTCAAGGTGACTGCATGCGAAATCACGTTTGCTTAATAAAAAGTTTTTATTTTTCTGTCAGAAGACACACGAATTGGAGGAAGGCAGGCTTTGCCTTAAATGGAAATTCATTAAACCTGTCATGGGTCTGTTCTTCCTCTCAGTCCTGGCTGGGCAAAGAGACTGGTGGGTGGGGGTGGGGGATTTGGAAACTAATTACCCTGGGAATTTATTTCTCGCTCGCTTTAAGTGCATTCCGACATTTTAATTTCGCACGAAGTCGAGAAGTCCTAAAGCTGCTTATCCGTCAGCACCTGGCGTTGTTGCTGATTTGTCCTGTCAGTCAGTAGTGTCATCCTACATCTACTCCCACCACTCCTACCGTTGGGGACTTCGAGCCAAACTAGAGCAGGAAAAGTTTTCTTCCCTCTTTTTCTTTTTCTTATTTTTTTTTTTTTTAATTTTCTTCCTGTGCCATTGCGTCAGGTGGTGTGTGTTAAGGAACTTTAAGTCCTTTTTAAAGACAGCATCCTAGCGGTTGTGACAGTTAAATTTGTCCCGCGGTCATTTGCTTTTTAATCTTCGTCCTTTCTTCCCACTGGCATTTGGCCAGATCGATAAGGGGAGGCAGTTGATAGTGGCTAGGGAAGTAGGGAATTCAGTCCCGCATTTCAATTCGCAATCATTTTGCTTTATAGTTTAAGTTTTTTCTATTTCCCTTCAACGTTTGATTATGCTTTATTCATTCGTGTATCCTGTGCATCCCGTGGGTCGGCTGCTGTGGTGGGGAGGTTGCTATGCTTTGGATATCATTCGAATGCGGGTGATTGAATTAATCGCTATTTGTAGTTCTGTCATGTGAAAATAATGAGAATGTCGATACATGCCATGAGGGTTTCAAACAGGAAACACAGTGTTGTGCTCAGGATAACACTCCAGGAGCGGATTGAGCACCGGCGGATTTTGACGTTGTTTTAGTTTCAGTTTCAATAATCCATTGACTGAGCCTACTAGAGCGAACTTGCATAGAAAGGAGATTTAACTCTAAAAGCAAAACAAAGGCGTTAGACTACATAGCTCGCATATAGATAGATCTTCCATTCACATAGCCAGCGAACTATTCATTACATTGCGTCATGCGGAAATTTGCACGAGTCTCCGGAGAGACTATGCTGCTGCTCCTTTTTCCAGAATGACGCATTCACGCTTCACGCAGAGCTAGAAAATTGTAAGATACAACAGGAACAGGAACTGCCTTACAAGACGATACAGGATAAGAATTCAGAGCTTCACAATGGACGTTAGGGTCTCCGACTGGGGATGACTCTTTCAAATCTAAACTAATCTACACAGGACAGTGGTGGACAATAGTTACGAGTCGAAGTGTTACTGAGGCAACACAAAGAACAAGTCTGGAAGAATGACAGGGCAGATGGTATAACTCTGATAAAGGCAGGTGGATGCAGAGGTTGATCCCCAATATAAGCGCCTAGGTCAGTAGGAAGCATGGGAAGCTAATTTGCTACCTGACCCAGATGCTAATTGACCATGGTTGCTTCAGAGCTTATCTCGTGCACGGAAGCAGTTGAGGACGTGGAACACATCATGTTTCATTGTCCACGATACTATGAGGAGCGGCACCTACTGATGAACAAACTGGGTGAGGACCTAAACCCAGACAACGTCATCAGACAAATGGGGAGCGGGCAAGATGCCCGCGAAGCAGTTAGCAACACTATGGCAAACATTATGAAGGAGCAACGAATACAAGAGGGACGACGAAGAGTAAGAGGCTGCCAACACGAACGAACCGAGAACCTAAGGCTGAAGTCCTCCTCGCAATGAAATGCTTGACAGCAGTGCCAAAGCAAAGTCCGCGTTCGGGATGTTGTCCAAAATATGGCGAAGCAATACAATCAGTTTGAACATCAAGCTGAGACTATTCCGCTCCAACGTTGAATCCGTGTTGTTATATGGATGCAGCACGTGGAGAGTGACCACTATTATCACCAGAAAACTGCAAACGTTCGTTAATATCTTAAGGATTTTCTGGCCCAATCGTATCTCCAACGAACGACTTTACGAGAGAACGGGTCAGGAACCAATATTCACAACCATCCAACGACGGAAGTGACAGTGGATTGGTCAAACGTTGCGAAAGGGTGACAGTTGCATAGTGAACCATACTATGGAATGGAACCCTTTAACTCAGGAAAGCAGAAGACCTGGCGGTCCGAGGAAAGAGGTCATAGGAGCCACAAGGGGATACAGGACGTAAGTAAGGGGTAGGAAGGGAGGTCAGTTTTGTTGGTGGAAATCCCACACTGTTACTGAGTACAGGCTCAGCTTCATTTTTAAAAGATTCCCACCTTCCGACGCAAAGAAATCTACCTAATGAACTGCACCTTCTAGCTCAGAGCATAGATAAGCTGCCCATCACGCATTTGATATTGGCTAGATGAAGTCCGAACAAAGCAGGTGAATTCCTGGAAAATTCGTTGAACAAGGATTTCATTAGGAACATGTTCTATCGACAGACCTACCTTCATTATGAAATTCGACCAAAAAATCGTCTGCCTTGTCTTAAAGAGGCTTTCCACCTCTTAAATTGTGGTTACTCTCATTTCCCCCATCCTTTCGTCAAATGCCTCCATCCATCATGTATCCATATGTCCTGCTGGTGAATTCAAATCATGTTCCACCCACCACTCTCATTCACTCATAACACACTCCCGCCGCCATAGTATTCCGTTTCATGGTTATGAATATATTGTCCTTAATTATCCTAATTTATGACAGCGTCGTTTTGTCAAGTCAGAGTGTGCGAGTATATGTGCGCCATCTTCCCCATTTCCTTGCGCTCGAATATTGTTTTCATATTCGGACGAAGGACTCATGTAATGGTCTAATGAAGTCTTAACTTTACTGGTACTCAGTGTATATCATCCTTCATGTCCTGTATGTGTAATTTATCCACTTCCTACCCTACACGTATGTGCGACAGGATACAATACGGAAAGCGCCAAAAAGGACATAAAACACCAGATCTTTGCCATCAAAATGATATTGGAACTGGGTTAAGATATGAAAGCATCACTGACTAGTGACTATTGTCCTTTGATGGGGAGAGAAATGAAACCAAATTAGGATTCACACAACTATGTACAGCCGCCTAATTAAGGACATAAAATATGCGGAATTTTTGTGTGTCCTTTTCGGAGTCATACGCTTCTTTCGTGCGCCAATTATTTTCATTTCTGCATTAGACTTCATTATTTTTGATGGCAGTGTAGCTTCTTGCTTCTCTTGGATCAGAAGGATTTCCTTCACCGTCGTCGTTTTTCTATGAAATTTTTAATGCCTTTCCCTTTTGTTCCACCAGAATTGAGAACAAAAGGACTCCGAGGAACCTTTCATTTTCCATAATATTCTGCTAGGTCCTGATTTTGTACGTCGTCGTCTATCGATACTGAGTTGACATATGCAGCAATGTTCCTGGTCCTCTCTCTATAGTCGTTCTATCATCCTGCCAATGTAAATATAATTTTTAAATTATATTTGCTCATGGTTAAGACACTGGGTAGGGTCCTTTTGTTCTCCTTCTCTCTGTGGTTTTGCATTTAAGTCCTTTTTTTTCTCCACGAGGCAATCTGGAATTTTTACTCATATTTCAATATTTCATTATCCTTCTGGTGGAGGCATGTAGGCCCATCGAGTAGGGTTTGAATAATTGTCAATGACAGCGGTGACATGAACCAACATTAATCATAATTACATGGAAGAGGACTTTTTTTTGGGGAAAGGATATGTGAAAATATTTGATTTGGCCTGGAGACGGGTTTGTTTTACATATGAAGCATGGTTGAGCTATAAAAAGAGCGAGGTTTACATTGAATGACTATTTAAGGGCGTATCCTGCAGGGGGGGCAGGGCATGGAAAATTTGTCTCAGGCCCTATCTATTGAAGAAGAAGCCCTACAACAATTGCTTAAAATATACGCCCACCTCCACTTCAGCAAGGGCATGTTTCAAGGCAAATAAGATGGAGACTGAGGATGAACGGGGAGTACTGTAAGGGTTGTAAGGATTCCACCATCCACAATGCGGAATGTGAAATATTTAATCATCTTGAAAATGACTATCAAAGCATATTCACATATCCTTTTGCAATTGGGGAATGGTATGCCAATAATTTGAATCCTTTAAATGAAAGCCAACCCGCTAAGGATTTATTTGCTCAAAAAGGGATGCATTCATGTGCTGACTGCAACTGCTAGTGCTCGTGCTGGTGCTGGTGTCCAGAGTCCATCAAATGATGATGATGAAGCGATGATGCTGCTGCTATTGCCCGTTTGTTGTTTACCAATATACTTGGGTAAATTGTTTGCTGTCTGGATTGGGTATGACCGAGAGAGAGAGAGCGTCTGTCCGACAGCATGACTGTTTAGTTGCCGTAATTAACGCAGTGATTGCATTGTAAATAGATGCAATTGCTATACAAGAGAACAATTTCATGGAAATCCTTTGTTCTAGGTTTGATGGAGAGGCGACTGGAGTATGAATTGTGAGGGAGTCCATTGTTGTTTGATCGAACAGATGTTTTGGGGAATAGAGCAGGCTGGCATAGAGTATATGCAGGAGAATAATCTGGCAGTTGGGGCTTAACAGGGCTGGCTGGAAGGTCAGAAGGGCGTCATTTGTTCTTTAAATTTTTCTTTGTGACACCATTAACATCAAGTTTATTTTTGGTAAGCTCACTGTTGTCATCTTAAATATTGTATGATGGAATCGCGCCTTAGAGAGTGCTTGCATGAGGGCCAGTTCTTCCACTGTGATTCCCTGCATATTGTGGTACCACATCTAATTTAATTGCCTCTCTGCTGTTCTTGAATCAAACCAACATGTAAGTTGCCTCTGGCTGCACAGGAGGTGTCGAACTTTTCTCTTGCTTTCAGGTCTATTCTCCTTTTCAGGTATAGCTACCGATGCATGGGTGAATTCCTCATTTAATGCTGACGCTTTCCACCCTAGTTCGTCTGCTGCTTCGTTCCTTTCTATATTACAATGTCCGGGAACCCAGCAGAGAGTGACTTCGTGGGTGTTGCATATTCTGTTTATAGTTTGTCGGCATGTGGAGACTGTTTTGGATCTGCCTTGAATGCATCTTGGCTATCCACGAAGATTGTGACCCTAGATGGGTTAGGTTTCTTTGCGTATATAGCCTGTGCTGTTCTATCGATGGCGAAGACTTTGGCTTGCAAGATACAACAGTCACCCGGAAATTGTGTGAATCGTTGATGCTAAGTGATTTACAGAAAACTCCAACGCCAGTTCCTATGGACATCTTAGACCGTCAGTGTAAAGTTGAAAGTCTTGTACACTGGTTAATGCATTGGATTCCCACTCCTATCTTCCGAGAAAATGAATGGAGCATTTCTTTTGAAAGTCTATGTTAGGTGCGACGTACTCGTAGTATGTTGTTCTACCGAGGTCAATTGATCTATATCTTTGAAATATAGATCCGTGCCCATATGAGCTTTGATTACTTACTTACTTATGCCCTGTAACCCCTTGTGGGTCCTCTACTACGCCTACGCCGATTGTTTAAGGGGAAGAGGATTGAGTATTATTTGCAACCCTATCTAAGGAGTGGATCTTTATGCTCCTGTTATGCTAACACGCGCTAATCCTTGACCTTCATAAGATTATTGAAGAAGCTAGCTTTGTCTGTTGTATTCGATCATACATCTGTTCCGTATGCAATTATGGGCATTACGATCGCAGTATACATCCAATGGATTATAGGCGGTCACAAGCCCCATCGTTTGCTGAAGGCACAGAAGGTTTCTCTCATTATTTCTTCTGTATTTCTCTTCCATCTGAGCTTCGAATCAATTTATCGTCCCTAGCTACTTGACTTCTGAGGAGAGATTCCATTCGACTTTGGAAGGTTGAATTGTTCTATGCTTTTCCTTTGAAATTAGTTCTCGCATCTCTATTTTCACGGATGGATCTGTAATAGATGACAGAGCTGGAGGAGGCTCATTCTCAGAAGACCTCTGGCCTATTTAATTGCATCAAACCAAGATTTCTGCTTTGCCACATGGATCAGTTGCAAGATGGTCAGTTGGAAGAAAAAATGATCATAATAGCTTGCTCAGGCAAACGGACGCAAACAGACACTAACACATTTGAAATGTGTTCAGAAACTTATTGAGACTTCAAAACGGAGTGATCCCTGCTGGGGTTAAAGAAAAAGGAAAAACAGATTTGCTAGGAAAGCAGGATCTCGCCATCGGAATGTCTTGGTCCCGAACCATCTGCTGCGATAAACAAGGGAGTGGTAAGGAGGTTGACTGATAAATGGGATACTTCTCAACATCATATACCGTGGCCAACTGTTGACGGAGACTAGCCAAAATGGCACTAAATGTGGTTAGTAGCATTGGCGGCAGCACATGGTAACTTCAGGCATCATTTGAAAAAGATGGGTCTTCTGGAAGGCGATATCGGTAGACTGTGACTGGAAGACTTGAAGTCTGTTACACATATGCCTGACACTAGCTAGCAAGAGAAGAGGAATTCTGTGCTGTCACTGGTTGCAAAATAGGTAACTTTCAAGCAAATTCTAGCGTTACCACCCAGTATTTATGCCAGGGATGAGCTCTAGCTTAAATTGCTGATTATTATTGTTGTAAGTTTAAAGTCGGCTTGTTCTGAAATATCCTCGAAGGAGACATACATACATTTTCAATGGCCCGCTTATCCTTCATGAGGGTCGCGGGGGTAGGATGCTCAGGTGGATTCTCCATCCTTCTCGATCCTCCGCCATTGACTCCAACTCACCAGGAGCAATCCCTAGACGGCTCCAGGAGAGATACCGGACTTGGTTCAACCATCTATTTCTAGGCCTACCGCGGGGTCGCCTACCTGATGCCACGGCTACCGGAGACATATATCTAGAAAATAATCAAAAACTCGCATTCCCTCCTAATGAGTTGGAGCCAATGGCGGGGGATCGAGAAGGACGGAGAGTCCATCTGAGCATCCACCCCTGCGATCCTCATGAAGGATGTAGATGTAGATGTATATGATAATGAGGTGCAAGTGCACTGCGACCTTTAAAAGGTCTATTGTGTCCCCCATACTACGGCTCTAGCCGATGATATAGTCGGGCTACAGCAAACCGGAGTATCTTCAGTGGAATCAGCGAAGGAAAATGAATTTCTGATGGGAGGTAGGCACCTAGGTGATTTTTTCTTTTGTGGATTAGTGCTTCCATAAGAAGGTGCGCTGGTGTTTCTGCGAATTCCCTGCAGAATCTGCAGTGTCTGTCTGATGCCCGACCATTGGAAATGTATGTATTGCATTTCTTCCTGAACTCTGACTCATCGCTATAAGTTTGCCTTTCCATCACACTGCCTTTCCAGATGATCATATTTCGAAACTCCATGTTTCTACCACCATCGAATACAATGCCTACATTGACCTAAAAATATTCCTGCAGATCAATTCTGTCATGCAAACAATTTGCAGCGATAGTATGGAGACACTACCTATCACTTACTATCACAAAGTCCTTTCCTGATCATTTTTTTACCCCTATGAACTTTTTCAGACCTCCTTTCCCAGTCGCCTTACCATTGACATTGCAATGAGCTTCGGATACCATCTTATTGTCTAGTTTATGGAGTGACTGTCATGGGAACTATGTTACCATAGACTGGTCGTTTGCACACCAAAAGCTAAACAACAGGATGCAACTTACTGACGGGAAATCTAGAAGACCATACCACTTGTCCCTCTTGGCTCGCAGAAGACTACATTTAGGAGCCAACCTCTTCCGCAACTTGAGCGAGCTAGCTTACGTCAGCATCCGCAGCCTCCAGAGCTTCATAACAAGCTCATACTGGTTCCAGCGGTATTTTTCCTTAGGGATAAAAGGTCCATGTCGTACCATAATCGGCCTAGTCTGGTCTAAGTGAGACTACATTCTGCAGCCTGCCACTCTCACATCACCCAACATAACCTACTACTATTCGCACAGCTTTCCGGGCTACAGAGGTAACAGCCTTATTGTGTATTATTTTGAATGAACTCCTAGTAGGTTGCGGCGTGATAAAATTTCTATAAAGAGGTAAGAAGCGGTCGCAACTGCCGTGCATATTTACTTATCGTGGTCGGTATACTTAAGCTACAGCGCATTATAGCGTCACTAATTCCAGACACATTACTCCTGGTTAATCTAAACCAGTTTCCTGGTATCCCTGATTGTCGGGTTCTTAAAATACGGAATCTATATACCATCGATGACTCTACATTTTTAGAATGACACATACGTCCTTCTTCATACACTCATTTCGTAGGTGTGGCCGAATACTCAGCTCAGATTTATTTTGGAATGACTTCAATAGAGACCAGACAAGGTCAAAATTCTAGTTAATTCCTCGACTTGGTACTATTAGACCCAGTTGCTCAATCAAGCATTAAATTTCGACATGGCTTAGACCCCCGTAGATGTGCGATCAAAGACACTTTCCCTGGGATAAACCACCACCGAAACATTGAAAACAATCACATATCCCACAGAAGATTCTTCCGATTATCATAAACATCATTGCTCTGCCATATACATCCCTTTGAATGCAAGTAAATGCGGATATTAAGGAGTACATGCTACAACATCCATTTGCAATTTGAATTCATCGCTTTACGTTTAGGATAAGCTGCTGATTAACAAATGCGCGATCCTTTCAATAAGAAATTCGCATCCTTAAAACCTAAACTCTTAAGACGCTCATTAAAAAAAAAACTCTCCCCCACCTACACTAATTTAAAATAAAGCCAAAGCTCCCATATATAAGTAAAAGGAAAAGAAGTTCTTCTCTTTTTAATAATTACATCTTCCAAGAAATGTCCTTAAATCAAGATGGTGTTTCAAAATCTTCCTCTGTGGCAGCAGCAAATTCTTTTCTTTTCTTTTTAGCTTTTATCAACCTGTAAGGTGGGTGTGATTCGTTGCATCGCAATGAAGAGGATCTCTCTTTGAGACAAGAGACGCGCTATCATTCCTTTGAATATCCTTGACGATGTTAATTACCATCCATTTGGGACTACATAAGGATGTAATATTTTAATTTGTAATTTTTTCCCTCATTTCTCCCACCATGGTGATATTTCAAGCAATCTGCTCTCAAGAATATACCCATGTCAGATGGTAGCACGATGTCCTTAAGTAGAGTATACAAAAATTGAAAGGACGAAAATAAAAACAACAGCAGCAGCAGTAGCAAAGAAAAGAGTAAACGCAAAAGCGTATTTCTAATTATATAAGCAAACGACTATATTATTATTTTTACGGCTTATTATGTTCAACTGTAGTACAGTGCTAATGCTACGACGACGAGTCCTGGCGAAGAAAATCCATTTGCATTAACATAAAATCTCGCTCTCGTCTGTCGGAGAAAGTAAGTAACTTTCATAATTCCCCGACACAGTGCCGCGCACACACATTTTCGCCGCGCAAAGTGAAAATTCATAATTATCCTTTTTTGTGGGAGGAACGAGGGCGAAGAATAGGGATCCCAAAACGAAGAAAGGATCTGTCATTTTAATTTTTCATTTAAAACGATGGTTTTAATGAAAAGAGCACTAGTTGGATGGTGTCTCTGGTGTCCTGGGAATTATTCTTCGTTTAATTGATTTGCATTTGCATGGTACCCACTTGCAGGATGGATGGCTGTATCTTTGACCTTTTGGGACAACTTGGTCCGCTGATGGATGAATTATTTACGTATGAAAGTGAGTGGCAAATTTAGGCAAATGCAAACTTAATGAAGGAATGCGAGTCCTTTATGGAAATTTGTGAGGAGTTGCGTTCGGTGGTAGGGAAGCAACCCGTGTGATACTCCTACTACACATCTTCAGACGATGTGAGTTAGGGTGAATCCCCTTCTCGAAGCGAGTATGGAAACCAAGTGTTTACTCAACCTATCGACTGATTTTTGCCCAAGTAATAGTTAAATACCAAGCTAGGATCTTAAAGTTGCGTGGAACTATAAGACTTCTTTCTCAAAATAACCTGATTTAACTGCGAGAGCTTCCGCGAGGCGGGGTGCTTTCTTTTCTTCTATGGAGCCTAGCAGTCGATGAACTGCTTTTAATCCTGGAAGGGGAAGGCTGTAAAGTAGTTGCTTATGCAGACGACGTTGCTATAACTGTGTTGGGAAAACACCTTAATACTCTTCGAGACCTTCTACAAAACGATCTCTTTAAGCTCTCTAAATGGACTAGTGAATGTGGTCTTAGTGTCAGCCCATTTAAGACAGAACTGTTCCTCTTCACATGGAAATATAAAATTCCGCATTTGACCCTCGGCACTGGCTTGCCACTTGTAGACAATGCCAAATATTTGGGTCCCATTTTGGACAAAAAACTTAGCTGAAAACCCAATATCTTAGAACGAGTGAAGACAGCCACTACAGCTCTGTATTGCTGTAAGAAAGCAATAGGTAATAAGTGTGGACTACAGCCGCGAATTACATACTGACCCTATGTATCCGTAATCAGACCCTTATTAACGTATGGTCTGATCATCTTGTAGGCTTCATTGAAGAAAGCTGTATACCTAACCTCATTTGGCCATGTGCAATTGACCGCCTGCCTGTGCAACAGCGGAGCACTAAGAACAACGCCAACAGCGGCTCTAGACATTCTCTAGCACCAGTCTCCTCTAGATATCTATAGTAAACAAGTAGCAGCGTATCCAACCACTCTCCTGAAGGCCATATCTCAGTGGTCCAGTCTAGGTACGGAACACTTCTCCATTCTCAACCATCTAGAATTCCGTCCACAATACACCGACTAAGTACTTTCACAACTTCTGTTTGATAAGAACTTTGAAGCCCGCATCCCCTCCAGACTTGAATGGAAAGGGAAGTTAGGGACACAAGAGGGATCCATTTGCTTTTATATAGATGGATCCAAAACGGAGTCCGGAGTAGGGGGTGGTGTCTTCTCCGAAGAACTAAACATGAATATCTCTTTTCGCCTCCCTAATCATTGCAGCGTCTTCCAGGTGGAGGTCGTGGAAATTAAAGAAGCCTTATTGTCGCTGAGGTACAATGTGATATCTAGACGGGATATTACAATCTTTACTGACAGTCAAGCTGCGATCAAGTCCCTGAAATCTGTTACCTTTAACTCAAAAACAACCCTAAACTGTCGCTTGTCCCAAACAGTTCAATATTCACCTTATCTGGGTGCCGGAGCACAGGGATATTCCAGGGAACTGCTCGGCGGACGGACTCGCCAAGCAAGCCACTTGTCTACCGATCTCGTCAAGCAAGGTGAGCCTCGACATGCCTCTCGCTACAGTGAAACTGAGACTTAAGCTCAACACCATTAGCGTGACTTATCGCAGGTGGCCTAGCGGCACCTCACTGCCTCATACAATTACTGGACAGATCTGGCCTAAGCTGGGTCAGAAACGCTCCAACTGGCTTATCCGGCTGAAAAGGTCGCTCATCGCAATTACATTAGGTGTCACTACGGGGCAATGCAAATGCAAAGCATCTTAGCAAATGATTTCGGTAGAAGTTGCATCGACTAGGAGGACGAGGAAATCATACTACACCTTCCTTGCACGTGCCAGGCCCTCTCCGCTCCTAAAAGATGACATCTAAGTGCCTACCTCTTCGACAATTCAAGCGAGCTAGCTAATGTCGACATCGGCAGCCTACAGCGCTTCATAATAAGCTCCAACTGGTTCCAGGGGTAGCTTTCCCTGGGGATGACAGATCCATGTGGTATCACAATGGGCCTAGTCTCGCCTAAGTGAAGCTGCTTTTTGAACCTGTCACTGTAACCTAACCTAACCTAACTGTAAGAGCTTAGAAAACTGATTGACCAAGACGATGAGCTTGAGCGTCCCTTCATGTTTAAGTGAAAAAGATAGGCATACAGTGTCTCTTAACATATAAAAAGGGCTACAATGCGTGTAATGGACTGCATTTGCAATGCCCCTCTATGCATTCCTTCTAGTCGCCTTCTGCTAGGAGGCCGTGGATACGATTGGAAAAAACTCATCTGGAAAGCTGGATTCTCCTATTTCGATGGTGGATGTCATCAAGTCTGCGTAAATCTAGTCAGCTGCACTGTGGATCTCTACAAATTGACAATCGCTTAAATGGCGCCCAACTTAAGGTTATGTCCACAAATTTAGTAGTTTCCTGGCAGACTAGGACCGCAATGCAGCCTTTATATCTGCTGAAAGCTATTGATCTAGAACCGCTGCTATTTCACCAGCGACACAGGCATCTTTATGTTAATAACTGCCCAACTGGCGCTCGATTAAAACTCATGTCAGAGAATAAGTACCCTGGAGGACTTAAATCTCAGTGCAGGCCTTATTAGTGACACTTGTCTATCAAGTTGTGGAAAAATTTTAAGTTAAAAACATGGTCCATAGATATTTATAAGTTCGCAATCGCTTAACTGGCGCCCAACTCGAGGAGAAGTAGTTTCTTGGCATTCTTGGATCTCTCTTCTGCATCGCAACTTAACGCACCCTATACAGATTCCTTTTCTTTCCGTAGATGGCAGAGGTTGAACGAATCAATAAAACAAGGCTAGACAGCCTTATGCAATCTCGACGATCTTATTTTGTAAATCCATGCTGAGGACGTCAAATAAAATGTAGGGGCCGTCTCTAGAGAGTATAACTTGCCTTGGTCCTATACTGATGAGGCCATTGAACCGAGTAGTCATCCTGTAAATGAAGAGCGTTTTACAGAAAGACTAACAGGCTAGGAGAGGGCATAAATCATTCAAAAGTTTTGCCCCCAAACTAGAGATTAACTCCTTTTCCGCCTCCATGCGACTTGGACATATTAAACGAAATTCGATTCCGGAAATCTAGAGAAAGTGTAGTGCCTTCAGCCCTCCCAATGCTCCCAAAGGAATCTGTAGATAAACAGAAGTTTAAAGGATCATTTTTCACTTCTTGAGAGATAATCAAGATTATCCCCTTAACGTCAAATTAACCACCGCAATACATGGCCATAAATCATAACTAGGAATAAAAATCTGCACCAACCCAACCCGACGGTATCTTCTGCTCAAACTCCAGCGCATCCCAGTCGCCTTTGAGGCTCAAAATCTCAAGTGTAAATCCTTCCAAGGAGAAAATTTCAACTCAATTCAAACAGAATATCTAAAAGCAGAGTCCCCACACACATTCCCCAAACCACGTTCCCGAGCGTTCACAGAAGTTTAATTGTATTTACATACGAGGAACGTTAGGTTCCAGAGTCGAGTCATCTCTAAAGGATATCTACCAAGGATCATAAATCAAATTTAACCCAAAAGATATTTCAAATTATATGTGTCCGGGCGGCAGTGTGTGAGAGGCACACAGCTCACTGCCTCATACAATTCAGGAGAAGTAAGCAAATCTCTCGCTAAAGGATAATGTGTTTGCTACTGAAGGACTGCAACAGTAACTGCGGCACAATGTTTACACACCACTTTCGCATTGCGATATTCCCAGTCGTTGTCCATCTCACTCTCATTGACTGTCCTCTTCCTTGCCATTAATGATGTGAATTACGCTATGCTCCTGCAGAATCTAGACTTTGTATGTTGTAGATGGATGGGTGTGAGGAGGAGAATAATCATCATCATCACACTAATCATTGGACTGTAAGGTTGCCTGATTCTGAATCGAACCATAAGAATGTCTGTGTGAATCATAAATTCCATTCAATTATGTAGAATCCTTTAAGTGGAAGCATCCATTCGTTTCAGTTACAATTATCCTTTCTTCTGTCGCACAACTCTGAACTGACAGACAAACGATGACGACGCATCACGCTACCAGACAGACAGACTTCTGTGTAAATAGCAGTCGTCCTATTCGTTGGATTCAGGATCATCATTGTTATGCCTATTGTCAAGAGCTTTGCCAGGAAATTGTTGACGGGGACGACGACTGATGGCAATGGTTGAGTAGTATATGTACACATGGAACGGTAAATTTTATCTACGCACATTCGTCAGTGCATGAGTAGTCTCCCACGGATAATATCCTTGTTTGTAAAAGCTTAATTAAGCGCGTTGTAGCTCATAATAGCATGGATTATCCTTGTATTACATTCGGCCTTCATTGTTTGGCGTTACGCAGGATGTACATCATTAGTATTCAGAAAAGTTGCCGAGATTCCTACTCACCGAGATGACCTAGAAAAAGTCCACTAAACTTCCTGAGTTTATTCCCTCTCCTATGTCCTACCTCAAGCTATCTAATACGTCACGACACGCTGGGATTTTACTCACAAACTATTCCGATAGATGTGTGCTGAAGCATTTGAGACATTTTACGAAACAATTCGCGTCCGTTCTGCTTTTATAGTCAATGTCGATGTTGGGAGTAATGATTACAGGCGAAGCGGTTCAAGTTATGCATTGCATTCTGAAACCACTTTCGTGAGTCCTTAAAGCGTCGATGTTTTGAAGAGGTACTTCTAAATAATGACAAAACAGGGTTGCCAACGTACTGAGGATAAAGTAAGGGCGCACTTGCCAAGTAAGGAGACATATCTAGTTGTGAAATCTTTTAAAGAATATTTGAATCCATGTTCTGCCACACATCGGGGGGCATAGGGCGTCAGCAACGCTTCTGCACCGCATTTCAACTATCTCCAGTTTATCCCTAAGGTCCGAGATTCCTTCTCAACTGTTCTGCGGCTCGTATCTCTTGGATGCCCTGCTGTTCTGCCCAATTGGGTAAGTGGATTCCATTGCATGACATGGATGGATTGCGCCGCAAGGCGTGACCAATCCACTGCCATTTTCTCTATAGTATGATGACGTCAATAGGTTCCTAGTTCGTCCTCCTATGGAGCTGTGTGTTGGGCATCCTGTAAGATATCAAGCACTGAAAGACTGCAACCTACGAATGTCAGTGGAGTATATCTTTCACGTATACGTACTACTCCCGTAATAGTAATACTGATTCGACATTTGAGCGAAACAGTCGCAGCTTGGTTTCGGTGCTGTAAACATTGCTTCTCCAGATCTTAGATAGCATTCGGAACGCAGCCTTCGCTTTACTGTTTCTGTTCTCCACATCAAGTTTGATGCCACCTCTCGCCGAGACAATACTTCCTGGGGAAAGGAAGTCGTCAACTTTCTCGAGCTAAGCTTTGTTTTGATCGTATTTGTCTTCAGCTTCACTTTGCTTGCCTCAATTTCCAGACTGTGGACCATTTGATGTAGATCCAGTAGTCTCTACGAAAGCAAGCAAATGTCGTCAGCGTAGTCTAAGTTAAGACGCCATTTTCATCTGTATGCCGCTATTACTTGACCCTAAGGCTGCACGGAGAACATCACTGATCAGCACTAGAAACAGTAATGGTGAAAGAATACAGCCCTGTCGCACGCCAAGACGCAAGACACACCAATTTATACTATTGGCCTTCTCGAAATCAATAAATAGCAGATGAAGCGGAGATCTATACTCGACGCACTGCTGTGTAATGATTCGTAAGGTGTTTATGCGGTCGACGTAGTAGGATCCCGAGGGAAAACCTGCTTGCTCGGTAGCGAGAGTTGCATCAAGGTGTTCTTTGATTCTATCCAGTATCACTGTAAAATAAATACCTCTTCAGTTGACTCACTTTGTTAAGTTCCCTGTCTTTGGGAGCTTGACGATCATTCCCCTTTTCCATTCTACTGGGAAGCTTTCGCTTTCCGTCTAGTCCCACCGCTTTCTTGGGTTCTTTGATCAAAGCTATGATTTCTGTCTTACTATGAGGACCGATGCGAATTCGGGTAGTTGTTGCCGCGGGTAACTCATCCGGATATGAGGTAACAGCATAATCGCCTACATGGCTTAGAACCGATGCGAAATGCTCCCTCCACCCTCATTAGTTGATCTCCATCCGAAGTCAGAAGCGAACCATTTAAACTCTTCACCGGGTGCTACTTCGAGCTCTGACCACCTATTTACTCCTTCGTGATCGTACTACTCTTGCACCCACTTGCCGCTTCCTCAGTCTGTGCTGCAAGGACGTTAACGCAATTGCATTTTTCGCGTCTCGCACTATGCACACTTCCTTCCTCTTCATGCGATATTGGGATTCTAGCTCAACTTTCTATACTACTCAGGCAGTAGCGATTTGATCCATTTCCACGTCTCTCTAGATATCCATGTGCTCTGTGTGTTTCTTTCTTATACCGACAAACTGTTCTGCTCCAGTTACAAACATGCTCACCTATGCTCATCTGAGCTGTACTGCTGTTCGTTTCTGCTCTTTCGGCGAGATGGTCCCTAAACTGTTGGTGCACTGTGGGACCCCGAAGCCTGTCGGCATTATACCTTGGAGTGCGAAGCTATCATAAGATGACAATCACTTGCATTACCGATGTTTAGAGGCCACGGCCTAGAATTAAGTTAAGTACGACCAACTTCGACTGTAGCCGAACTAGTAGCAATCGACGTTCCCGGTTATAGTGCGTTGATCAACTGAAACAAAGCTGATACTGTATTTATGTGTCTAGCTATTGCTCACTCTTTGGACTACTTTAAAGCACAAAACACAACGGCATTGCCAAAAAAGTTAAATAAAAATCTGAAAGTCACCTGGCAACCCTACTCCCTACGCACTCGTCTATCCTCATATATCGAGTACCAATCCCTACCTTCTCATACAATCGTTCTCGGTTAATACTTTCACATCGAGAAAACATTTACGAGCACTCAATACGTTCATAAAGTCAGATTTTATGCTATCGCATCCACGACAGACCACACATCCTGTACACAGGGAAAAGGGGTCCTTTGCGTGGTTGCGTTACTACAGCCAACGTCTACTACAGCGACAATTTCTTCTTTAACCACAAAAATAAAAACGAAAGGCAACCGAAAAAGAGAAAACGAAACAACTCCGTGTATGGGGGTGTACGCGCGCACTCAAAAAGGATTACACGACGCGAACGTGATATGAACACGCAATCAGGATAAAGCAGGTTGCCCCAACCACCACGTGCACCATCACAGCCATCGGTATAGTTCGAGAGGAGAAAACAAGCGACCCAGCGATTCTGGGCGACGAACGACGAACGACGAATGGAAATTAATGAGCTGCTCGAGAGTGTCCTTTTTCATATTTTATATTTTTCGTCCTTCTTTATGGGTTTCCGAAGGTAGGGCTCCAACTCCAACTCATCCCCTTTGAAACAATTATGGGTCCCCAGCTGTTTTGTTTTTATTCGCAAATTTTATGCGTCACGCAGGATACCCATCCCAAGCTTGGGCGCACGGGGCCCAGAGAGTCCTTTCGTAATGATGGAGAAATTATGAGCAATTCACTGTTACTTAACAAATCGGTGTAGTGGCTGGCTTCGGGTCCACCATGGAGGACCCGAAAAGTGAAGCCTATTTGTTATGCACGTGGTGACCCCGCCCGCGCGTTTTATCCTTCTCGGGACATGGAGAAGGAATTCAATTAAAGATATATCTGTGGGCATGGGGTGCACTCTCGCGACGATGTCGGATTGAAATGCAGGATGTTATCGACGCAATAAATTTCAAATAATAAAAAATCATTTCTCTGGTCTCTCACTTCTCCTTTTTTTTCGGTTTTCTCCTTCATTTAGTACCAGATTCGTGTGTCCGATGGGAGACAAGGAGGCTTTCTCCTGGTAAATGGATTCTGTGTAGGCCTCGCGGTATCCGCCATGTGAGTGAGGGTGTAAATGGCATTCCCATGGCAATTGGAACATGTGCTTATCATCACCACAATGAAGGATGCTCATTGCTGTCCGACTTTGGCGTACAGATACATGCATTAAAAACCGTGGCGAATGTGAAATGGGTATGCGAGAGGTGTGTCTAATTAAAAATTTATTGCGTGAGGTCTTTATTTGTTTCGAATGAATGCGAGCGAGTTCAGTCGGTTTTCAGTGGTTTTCGAATAATTCGATGTAATTGCCGGGGGTTTACTGCACTTTGACACGAATAATATAGTTTGGGGGAATGAATAGCATATGGTGAGCCAGGGGGATGGCAGTAATAAAGAAGAACAAATAAATGGTGAGAAGTTAACTGCTGCGTTGTTTGAGATGTTAGATGGGTGAAAGAGCGAACAGAAAAGGATACTTGTCAGCTAAAGACATCCACTGGCGTCAAGACCAGTTCATTCTTAGCACGGAGGCTACCGTTAGTACACAGAACTAGCTTCAACCAACATCTGCTCTCTTTTTAGACGTAAAAACGTCCTTACAATCGAGGCTTGGTGTGGGGAGACAATCGTTCCCAAATAAGCGACCGTGTCTGTTGAAGAATTTTAAACTTCAATAAATCGGCTAAAATTAGAAACAGCACTGCCATCTTGATGTCGTTTTAAAGAGAAAAGATGGAAGTTTGTACTAGTTCTACTCCAAGATTCGTGGCGGCCGGATGTCGCGAACTGCACGCGCAAAGTAAACCCACAATTTTCGACTTTCTGGATACGACACGTGTCCATAAACGAGATCATATCTCAGAAACTTACTTACTTACTTAGGTGGCGCCACAGTTAGGCGTGAAACTGGGCATCAACCAACAAAATTCCAACCAGCCCGGTTACGAACCAGTTGCTTACAGTTGCGTACGCATAGTTAGTTGAGGTCGCCTCCACTTGTTGCGCCACCTACCACGAGGTCCTCTACCGTGCCGTCCATCCGAAGTGAGTTTGAAGATTTTTCGGACCGGAACGATGGCCTCCATCTGCTTTACATGACCCACCTATCTTAGTCGCTGTATGTGAACTCTTCTGACTAAGTCGATGTCATTGTATAGGCATTGTACATTCTCCTCGCCTTCTATGCAGACGGAACCAAGGCTCACTCGAAAAATGTTTCCCTCAAAGTAACCAAGAGCAACCTCAACCGATTTTGACTAAGTTCATGCCTCTGCGCCAGAGAGGCGCAGAATTACAAAAATTGGGCACGAATGCGTAGAGCGACACACATTTCAAAGAGAATGACACCAAAACGTCAGACCCCAATCCAAAACCAATGCGCAGTACTGCCCCAAATATAGGCCACGTCAAAACGCTCGGACAACTCAGGCGGCATCTGATGAGCCTGGGTCAAGTATGAATGTAGATTTCCTTACTGATGAGATGGGGAGTGTAATGGATGTCGACGCAGGCCCATCGGATGCACTTAGCCTACCAAATTTGGCGGTGGATGTCCAAGATTGGACTTGCAAAGGGGTGGACAACTACTAGCATGATACACGATCGACGTTTTGACGAAGTTAACTACGGCACTGCCTATTATTTTTCATTTTTTTCATGTCGCCTTAGGATATAAGGGATATGCAATTATCAGAATAAGGCTGTACTATCCAATGCCCTATAGCCCAAAAAATCTTGCAATACTGCTGGCCCTATTCGTAAGCAACGCTGGAACTGCCAACGTATGGAATGCCAAGTGACCACCCGCCAATAATTTCGCTTGAATTCTGGATTTACCTGTACAGATAACGGAGTAACAAACTTCACCCAAGGCTTGGGTGCCATGAACTTGACTCGCTGCTGTGACTTTTGCCATCTGTTACACTGTCATCACAGCAAATAAAACTGCTTCCATCGGTGGCACGGGAAATCCAGTTGCCTAGCTACTATCGTTGAGATCCCAGTGCATGGGCTGCTGGTAACACCAAAGACAACCTCAAAAGGCTACACAGTGCGATGATGATGGATATCTGCACAGACACATGATATATGTATACAATGATTTGCTTAGAGATCAACAACTGGAGGTTATACATAAATGAATCCTTGCTGCATTCGAAGATAGGCAAGTGTGCACCTTCAACGGTGGAACCTGATCCATCAATGAAAGGAGATTATTGAAGAGCTTAGATCCAGGAATTGAAATTAAAGGAAAGTGCATGAAACTGCGCAGAAAGACTCGTGGTAATGGCCGTGCAATCTTGATCAGAAAGTCAGTGGAAGTGGGTAGTGGATCTGTAAAAAGCCACTGAACCGAGGCCGGAGTCGATTCATTTTTCCGAACCTGCTAGCCAACTTTAGGGATTGTGCATCGGAGTTGGTAATTGAATTTCTAATAGAAGGAACAAAGAACAGCATATACGGGCGCCAATATATGATCAACTCCGTCAGATATCCTCCATTTTTTGCCCCTAGATCTACACATAACAAACATTACAGCACATAGCGCGATTGGAGTCAGAGAGTCTGTATGTTGGCCTGCGAAACCCTACTTTCATAGTAATATTCTCTATTCCCTACTGACAGAACTCGTATAGGCTTCAATAGATCACATTATCCCCAAAAGTATTTTCGCAAAGCATTTCGACGTACGATTCCCCACGAGAGCAGAATGGCAAGACGTACAAGTGATTTGGGATTTCGATCTAACAATCTACACAGACGGTTCAAAGATGGACTGTGGAGTCGATGCGTGTATGTTTTCTTATTCTTTGAGCATCTCAAAATCATACCGACTTCCGGGCACTGGCAGTGTTTTTTAGGCGGAAATACTCGCTATCCGCGAAGATATAACACCAAACCGGATCGCCATATTCATTGATACCTAAGCTGCTTTCAAAACCATCGCCTCGGTTACAATTTCTTTCAAACTAGTAAACGAACGACGAAATGTACTAACCTTGTTAGATGGTCAACTGAAAGCAACCCTAATTTAGTTTTCAGGGCACTGAAACGTTTATAGAAACGAATAGGCTGACAAACTGTCCAGGCGAAGACCAGCTCTCTACGGTTCACTTGCGCAATTAGCTCAAATCCCGCTGGGAGAAGTCAAGGCAAAAATCTTCTCAAACTTTCTTATAAAAGCCAACCTCAGGTGGAGTAGGCTGATAGACTGTATCATATCTAGAAAGATGTGGCCAAACTACACACAAGAGTCTTCCTAATCAGAAGACATCGAGAGGATAACATTGACCGATAGGAGATCATACACCCATACTTTCTAATGCAACCAATCAGAAATCTCCTAACAACCTTGAATAGGTCAATACTCCTGTATGCGGCCCCAATATGGGCATCAGCGATATATCGTAACTCATACTAGTACAGTAGAACTCGGCACATAGAATCGCATCTTTAAGGGTATGCTGCGCTTTTAGAACTGTATCAGCAGATGCGATAAGAGTAATATGCCTATCAATCTAGACGCGAAGAAGACTGCGCCCCTACACGAAAACGAGCACAACGACGGAACAACAGCTATAGAATCTATAAAAGCAGAGTGGCAACATAGGTGGAACCTATATCACAACCAAAGGCCAATGGGTATACAAACTGATTCCCGAAGTTGATGAATGGATTAGCAGAAAGCTCGGGGAGGTAAACTACTACCTAACACAATTTCTATCGGAGCGCGGAAGCTTCCGGGAGTATCTCTACAAGTACAAGCACGCGGATCACCTATTCTGCCAGCACTGTGAACGAATAGTGCAGAACGCAGAGCTTGTACTGATGAAATACCAAAAGTATACCAAGGCCAGGAACATCCTAGAAACAGCAATTATGTGGCAAGTGATCCCAAGAAACCTGCAAAAGCAGCTGCGTATAGAGGAACGAGCAATGAGAAACGCGAAATGCGTCTAACGACAATTCGTCTAACAACAAACGAAGATCCTGTCAGCTCTGGCAGCCAAAAAGAAGTGACGAAATGTCAAACCTGCCCCTGCGAAGGAATGCCTTGACTGGCGGTGCCGCAGGGGTACAACAGGAAAGAGAATTCGAGGGGTTTTTTAGCACGTAACCTTGCAGGAGTATAGAGTCGGGCATAACCCGTAGTACGATGTTTACCCCTACGCGTGCATCAAAAAAAAAAAAAAAAGAAGAAAAAAACCCAGACTTACTTACTCACTTCGGTGGCGCTACAGTTCGGGGTGAACCTAGGTCTCAACCAATAAGCCTCTCCATTTGGTTCCGTCTTTAGCTAATCGCTTCCAGTTACGCGCTCCAAACTGGTTAAAGTTCCTTGAACTTATGCGCGCCACCTACGACGAGGAAGCCCTCAGGTGCATCGACCCTCTGGGTTAGATTTGAAAACTCTAGCTAGGTATCTTACATAATACACACTGCTGCAGTTGCAATATCGCAACTGGAGAAGTTTCCCTTATCCACTATATATGCGCCTGAGCTAGGGCCAGGCAAGGACCTTTAGGCAAACCCTTCTTGAACTCACTTGACGAGGTCTCAGGGAAAATTTTTTTGAAGAACTTATAACTTTCTTGAACTACACAGGTTAGATTTAGAGATTTCTCATCAACACACTTCAACAGGTAGGTTACATGAGTTGAGGTATCAGAACGACACATAGTTCCAATTGGATTATTTAAAAAAAACCGCCACTCCTACCTACCTAGCCCCATCTGGTGCGTTGAGCAACCTCTCGTTTGCATAACAATACCAAGCATTCCAATCATTTCCAGCTCCAGTGCTACTTGCTTTTTCCAGAACTCACTTATAAGGAGCTATACTTCTAACACTTTATTGCGCGAGTGTCCTAAAAATGTCCGGACAACTCACAAAATCAAAGATATTTCAATTGAACCCCATCCAGTACATCAAATTCCAAGCGGATCCACGTGGCGCCTCCACCCTCAGATAGTTTCATTTCCAACACGAGTTCCACCTTTCAGACATTCTCAAGAACCCTCCATCGTTCCTCAAGCGTCTCACAGTTTAATTTGTGTTGTTTCCTTCTCGGAACAAAAAAAAAAAACCAAATATGCAAAATTAAGAGGGAAACACAATAAAAATTATTCTTCCATCCATCCATCCTTGTTTTATGAAGTGACACCGACACGCAAAACGTTCCCCGAGTACACACTTCTCTGTGTTAAACTCTTTAGCATACAAATTACCTTCAATAAAACTAGATGGCGCTAACAGTTGAAATAAAATGGCCAACTATCATAGAAGGGGGAAACAGAAAAAAAGATGAATATCTCATTTGCAATGACCAACCACCACCCCCCAGAACTGATCCTTCTTCACTCCTGAATGAGCTGTATGTAATTTTTTTTTATATCTTAGCACCACGGGAGAGAGCTCTGCTGCTTCTCACACCATAAGCGGGGGTGGTGTTCATGATACCACGGTGGTGGTGGTGGTAAAGCGAGTTATTACATCGACTATGCACTCCTAGTCGTCGTCCTCGAACCAAAATACTAAATTATACAAAATCCCCATAACGAATAAAGAAAAAGTTCAAATCCAAGCCTCGACCTCCGAGGCTATGCAGAAAAATTATAGTACGCGTAGCAGGGAGCCTAGCTGCAGCTAACCGTAGACCGGTCTGCGGTGGTACTCATGTTCTGCGGCACGTTTGCGTGCGTTCGAGAGCTTGTTAGCTATTGTTATGAAGCCGGGGCTGGGGGTTGCAAAATATTTATTTTAATTCACACATAAAAAAAATTGGGGTTAATGCGTATGGTGCGCGTGGTATTAAACTTTCACCTGATATAAGCCCATCGCAATGCAGAGTGAGCCTCTAAGTGGGTGTGTGTGTTCAATTGAGTCGAGGGGTTGTTTATTTTTTATTTTTTTTGTGCCACGTTGTCGGTTTTGTTATGACGCCGTGAATTTGTTATTCAATTTTGCATTAATTTATTGTGCGAGGTTTTTTTTTTTTTTAGAGGAAGAGATGGTTGGACATTAATAGTAATGGCGACCAGGCGTAGGTATGGGCGTGGATGGTCGATAGTATGCAAATGATATGCATAGTCGAGAGCGCGTGGGGGTGTTTCTAAGGGGGTGGTTGGAGGATTTTGTTGAAAATTTCACGAGGATTTGCAGAAATTAATTTAAATCAGGGATTTTACGTTACGGGAATGAATGGCAATGCGATTGCATAAATTTTAAAGGTGTCACTGATGGGGGAATTAAAGCCGAGGATCAATGCGAGCGCTTAAGCCAATTGTTTTGGGGAATCCCATTTCCAGTTGAAATGTTGTGTTCAATGGAATTTTGTCTAGTTTTGATTTGGTGAATCAGGTGTTGTCGATATACATCTGTTGGATTAGCGCGAACCGGGAATTGATGGTACTTATTGGCCCGGAAGTCTCTCCTCGGTAGGGTGAAGTGAGGACTCTGTTTCTTGAATAATAGTTGTGACATCTCTGTTGGTTTCACCACGAGCACATGCAGAATGAACTGCAGGGTCGAGGAATCTTCTTAGCACCTGCTTTGCAATTAATTTTGGTAGATTATTCCTCCACGAGCTAAAGGACTTTCATAACGTTGATCTGTAGAAATTCCTATGATTTATATCTCTATTCTGGTGGTTCTAACTAAGCAAAGTGAGGCCTCTTGTCAGGTGCTTAGGGTCATCAAGAATGGGCAGAATGGATCCATCTGCTGGTACTACGTGACACATGATAAGTTACCATACCTGCATCCACTGCCTAATCTAAGCACACTTGAACCAAACAGAAGACTAGAACAAGTTCAACGTTAAGACGAAATCTGAATGTCGGGCTGTCTGGCTTTCGTTTCTACACTATCTTGGACCTACCTCCATTATATGGGATTCCATTGCTATCGCTATGGATGTGAGCAACTGACAACAGGTCTAAGGAAACGCATTCTATCAGCATTTGTCGACATTTCAAAGAGTCGTAATCCCTTCTGCTGACATGACAAGAGTTAGTAATCCCTTCTGCTGACATGCATTGTTGCATATCATTGGCCAACTAATGCTCCAACAACCTTAGCAATAAGCCATGACATGATCAGATGAAAATAAAGGGAGAAGTCAAATTTAATAGAACCGCGAACGAATGGACGCACTAGTAGATTTCGGTGCCTGTCTGTGCTCTGAGTAGAGACATACTTTGACCCATGTAGCTTCATTGTGAAACAATAGGATCTCGGAAATTCCTGCTATTGATGCCATTTTGTGTCCAAGGTTTGTCTCCTTGAGTAAGTAATTGCTTGCATCTAAAGAGACACATCTCCAGTTTCCTCTTTTATGACAGAATCTCTAAGGCTGAACCACGTGAGGCGAGATCATCGGCCATATAGACCAAAAGATCTTACTTCAAGTAGGACAGATCCTCTTTGGCAGCCTCTATCTCTGTCTATAATAAGCTGCAGTCGTCAGGAAGAGATAACCTTGCCACCCACCCCTCTTATGCTCACAAGCTGATTATATGGGTCACATCTCCTTGGCAGCCTTGTCTGATATTCCCCGCGATAGTGGTCTGGAAGCTCTTCCTGAAAGCAAATTTGAGTGGAGTATAGTCGGTGTTATTCAGATTGCGAGGTAGCTTAAAGTTGAAAGGCTAAGCTGTACTTTAACGCCAGACTGATCCGATTACTTATGGAAAAACCACTTCTACAGACCGTATAACGGCAACGAAGATCAACATCCCGCTGTCAGACAGAATGAATCATTCATCATGAACGATTATAGTAAAAATGTCCGTCCACCTGGCCAAAACGAAGTGAGGATAGCAATATCCCAGCTAAAATCCAACAAGGCTGCTGGGCCTGACGGCTTACCGGCCAAACTTTTCAAGGCAGCTGGGGATGAATTGGTAGAGTACATACACCAACTCATCTCTAAGATTTGGCCAGACGAGTGTATGCCTGATGAATGGAATCTCAGCATCGTTTGCCCGATCCACAAGAAAGGAGACCCCCTCAACTGCGCCAATTATAGAGGCATCAGTCTCCTCAACATCGCATACAAGATCTTTTCTGCGATATTGTGTGAACACCTGAAACCTTTTATCAACAGCCTGATTGGATTCTATCAGTGCGGTTTCAGGCCAGGAAAGTCCACCATCGATCAAATCCTCACACTTCGGCAGATCCTGGAGAAAACCCAAGAATTCCAAATCGATACTCACCATCTCTTTATCGATTTCAAGGCCGCCTATGACAGCATCTATAGAGAAGAGCTTTATAGAGCCATGTCTAGTTTTGCCATCCATGCCAAACTTGTTCGTCTGTGCAGGCTGATGATGGAGAACGCTCACTGCTCCTTCAAGGTCGGTAATGACCTCACCGAGACCTTTGATGTCAAAAAAGGTTTTAGACAAGGCGATGCGCTGTCATGTGACTTCTTTAATATTGTACTTGAACGGATTGTGCGGAACTCACAAGCCAACACCGGAGGCACAATCTATTACAAGTCTGTACAACTGCTTGCATACGCCGACGATATAGACATTATCGGAAGAACTCAGCGGACTGTCAGCGGTGCGTTTCCAAGCATTGAGGCGGAAGCGGCCAAAATGGGTTTAGCGATAAACGAGGGCACAACCAAGTATACGTATATGCTGTCAACAAGAAGGGACAACCAACGCCGACGAATTGGACAAAACATCACAGTGGGCAGATATAACTTCAAGGTAGTAAGGGACTTTGTCTATCTTGGCTCTGCTATAAACTCTGAGAACAAAATCAGCGCAGAAACCAAGCGAAGAATAACTCTTGCCAATCGCTGTTTTTTTGGGCTTATAAGGCAATTCAACAGTAAAGCCTTATCTCGAACAACAAACGAGACTCTGTATAAGACTCTGATCATCCCAACCCTGCTTTGCGGCGCTGAAACATGGACTTTATTAAAAGAGGATGAAGATATCTTTGGTCGCTTCGAGAGAAAAATTCTTCGTAAGATTTTCGGTCACGTTTGCGTTGACAGGTTTTGGAGGAGAAGATTCAATCACGAACTATACGAGCTATACAGCGACGTCGACCTAGTCAAAAAACTGCGTGTTGGACGTCTGAGATGGCTCAGATATGTAGAGCAAATGGACACCAACGCTCCGGCCCGCAGAGTCTTCGAATATAACCCCGAGTGGCGACGCAGTAGAGGGAGTCATCGCCGTAGGTGGTGCGCATAAATTCAAGGAGACGTCGACCAACTTGGAGTGCAGAAATGGAGGCAATTAGCTAAAGACCGAGCTAAATGGAGAGGCTTGTTGGTTGAACCGAACCGTAGCGCCACATAAGTAAGTAAATAGATCCGATTACTTCCATGAAGTTTTGCCAGGCGATTTGGCAATGCCTTGGTGTAGCCATCGAATGTATCTGGCGATACGATTGAGTATTATCGCAATGGCCAACGTTGTGGTGAGTACAAATATCGACATAAGTGAGATCAGACTCTCCTCAAGCATTTGTTTCAATTTATACGTCTCTCAAGCCATCTGCAGACGTCCTGCGTTGCGCCAGGATAGACAATTTAGTTTCGAAGGAGTCACTAATAATATTTTGTGAACGTCCAGGGAGGACTGTAGAAGCGAGATCGTCCACTTGACATAGTTTAATGTCGAATCTTCCTTCGTTTAACCTCGATGTGTCCTTTTGCTCTCTAATTGTCTAAATAGAGTCAATCTAACGACTATGAGCCAAAGAGAAGTTCTCAAAGTATTCGTAAAGCTCTCTTCTTGTTGAAGTAGAGGTGGAGTTTTCTGTGCTCCCCACCAAGGAATGATTTTTACTAGCATCACGCATCTAGACCCAACTGATGTAAACGTCTCTCACTCCGGTAGAAAGAAATGTTTGCTTTCATTGAAACAAGGACATGAGATTGTGTGTACTACGCCCCTTAACCAGCACTACCGTCATGTCACCAGAACTACACATAACCAGATAACACCAAAAGAAGTGTACTTCTGCTCATCAAAACATTATTCTCAGCATCTTATCCACTTTAATGTCCTTCCGTGTTTACGATGATGAATTTTGGCCCCCGCTCGTCGTTCACCAAACTCACCGTGCCATGCCATCCTTCCCTCTTGTTGATCTCACATTTAGCTTTCGCACCTACGACATTGCATAAGACCACGCACTAAAGAATTCCATAAATATTTATTCTCCCCATCCTTGAAATGACATGTTCTTTGCTTTGTTTTTCATTTTCATCCCTCCCTCCGCCCCCGCACAGATCTTAATCCAATAAGGTTGTCTGTCCTTTCTTGTTGTGTGCAAGGATTCTTTATTTATCGTACGCGCGCCTTAAAAATGAAAAAATCGTATATCCAGCCCCATACGCCTTAAGACTGAGGTAAGAAAAGGCCATTTCCTCCTCATATCCTTACCTTATTGTTCTGGGTCTGTGATTCCTTCTGCATACCTTTGGGAATTGACGAAATGTGGTCTTGGCTTGCTGCCACCTCTACCCACCCCCACAGTCAGCACCCGCTCTCTTTCAAATCGAAAAGAAGAGGAAAATGTATACATGAATACATAATATGGCGTGGCATGTTTAATTTCACACTACGGTGACTGTTGCGGCATTATGCACGTTCACGTTGCGCGATGTGCGGTTAAGGCGCGCACGAGACGACAAAATAATCACAATGGGAGGGTGGAGACGCTCCTAGGTGGCAGCATCCTTTAACCTTTTCGAACTTTTCTTTTTCTCATAGTTTAGGGACTTTTCCGGTTCCTTGTCATTGTACTGTGCCGTGGGAATCGCATCCCGAATGAAGAGAAAGGATTTCACATAGCTATCCTTTCGATATGCCAAGAGATGGCTAAAAAAAGTGAATGAAAAGAAAATAAGACATCCGTCCTTGTTTTGGGTGTGAAAGACGAAATTGCAGTGAGTAGAGTGCAGAACCAAAGCAAGGATATGAAAACCGTATTTTTTGAGGAGGTGGGCACCGTGATCCACAGCCCTTGGTTGGGAAATTCTTCAAACGTGATTCTTCTATCGTTTTGTTAATTTTTTCCTTGCACCACCACCACCACCACCATTACCATCAGCAGCAGCAACGTCTTTCTTCGCTTTTGAGCGTTGCGATACAATTTTTTTTAATGCTTTTGTGGCATATCCTGTGCAAAATAATATTCGCTGCAAGAAGTCTTTCTTTGGCTGGATGTCGCTTGAAGTGGAATACCGGGATTAAGCGGGCGTTAAATGCACCAGAGAATGAGATATTTATTTTCAATTTTTTCCAGTTTCAAAGGGCTTTTTCTATTGCGAATTTAATGGGAGATCGTTGCTGCAATTTTATTTTAGAAAACGAGAAAAAATTTGAAATGATTTCTATTGATTTTGAGCAAAATACTGCGGAAGTAGTTGGAGTAAAAGTACAATGTTCTTAAATGGCGCCCGACGTGAGGCTTTTACGGCGTGAAATAAATATTTTTACAAGGTCTTAACAGGTAGAGGAGTCTAACGGAGAAGCATTCGTTTAAATTTAAGAGAGAAATAGGACGAAACTGACTTTAAATGGCGCCCAACATTCCTGGCGCGACAGATGTTCTGGGTCTCGCTCGCCCACCACCGCGAAACCCCTGGTTTGACGAAGAATGCCGGCGAGTGCCAGCAGCATAATAAAAGGCTGCAAAGGGAAACGAGAGCTGCTCGTGAGCTCTACGAGCAAAAGAGACGAGAAGACCATCGGCTTCTCCAAAAGAAGAAGGAATAGCATGGGAAGCGCGCAATCGAGAATATTCAGAGCTTGTACTTCAGGAACAATGTACGGAAGTTTTACCAAAAGGTAAAAAGAACGTGCTAGAGAAGCACTACCCGCTCATAATCCTGTAGAGATGAAAATCGAAACCTCGTAGTAGAATCACAGTCGGTGCTGAGAATATGGAAAACTACTTCTGCAGACTGTACAACGGCGACGAAGACCAACATCCCGCTGTCAGACAGAATGAATCATTCAACATAGATGATGATAGTCAACATTTCTGTCCACCTGACCAAAACGAAGTGAGGATAGCAATATCCCAGCTGAAGTCCAACAAGGCTGTTGGACCTGACGGCTTACCGGCCGAATTTTTTAAGGCAGCCAGGGCTGAATTGGTAGAGTACAAACACCAACTCATCTCTAAGATTTGGTCAGACGAGTGTATGTCTGATGAATGGAATCTCAGCATCGTTTGCCCGATCCACAAGAAAGGAGACCCCGTCAACTGCGCCAATTATAGGGGCATCAGTCTCCTCAACATCGCATACAAGATCTTTTCTGCGATATTGTGTGAACGCCTGAAGCCTTTTATAAAGAGCCTGCTTGGAACCTATCAGTGCGGTTTCAGGCCAGGAAAGTCCACCATCGATCAAATCTTCACACTTCGGAAGATCCTGGAGAAATCCCAAGAATTCCAAATCGATACTCACCACCTCTTTATCGATTTCAGGGCCGCCTATGACGGCATCTATAGAGAAGAGCTATATAGAGCCATGTCTAGTTTTGCCATCCCTGCCAAACTTGTTCGTCTGTGCAGGATGACGATGGAGAACGCTCACTGTTCCATCAAGGTCGGTAGTGACCTCATCGAGACCTTTGATGTCAAAAAAGGTTTAAGACAAGGTGACGCGCTGTCATGTGACTTCTTTAATATTGTAATTGGACGGATTGTGCGGAACTCACAAGCCAACGCCAGAGGCACAATCTATCATAAGTCTGTACAACTGCTTCCATACGCTGACGATATTGACATTACTGAGAGAACTCAGTGGGCTCTAACCGGTGCGTTTGCAAGCATTGAGCAGAAGCATCCCAAATGGATTAAGCGTTAAACGAAGACAAAACTAAGTATATGCTGTCAACTAGAAGGGACAACCAACACCGACGAATTGGACAGAACCTCACAGTGGGCAGCTATAACTTCGAGGTAGTAAGGGACTTTGTCTACCTTGGCTCTGCTATAAATTCCACAAACAAGATCAGCGCAGAAATCAATCGAAGAATAACTCTTGCCAATCGCTGTTTTTTGGGCTTATAAGGCAATTCAACAGTAAGGCCCTATCTCGAACAGCTAAGGAGACTCTGTATAAGACCCTGATCATCCCAGTCCTGCTTTACGGCGCTGAAACATGGATTTTATTAAAAGAGGATGAAGACATACTTGGTCGCTTTGAGAGAAAAGTTTTTCGTAAGATATTCGGTACCGTTCGCGTTGACGGGTTTTGGAGGAGGAGATTCAATCACGAACTGTACGAGCTGTACAGCGACGTTGACTAGTCAAAAAACTGCGTATTGGACGTCTGAGATGGCAGGACATGTAGATCGAATGGATATCAATGCTCCAGCCCGCAGAGTCTTTTAATCTAACCCGAAGAGACGACGCAGTATAGAACGTCCTCGCCGTAGGTGGCGCGCACAAGTTCAAGGGGGCGTCGACCAACTTGGAGTGCGCAACTGGAGGCAATTAGCTAAAGACCGAGCTAAATGGAGAGGCTTGTTGGTTGAGGCCCAGGTTCACCCCGAACTGTAGCGCAACCTAAGTAAGTAAGTAATATTTCTTCTTCTTCCTATTTCGGCGAGCTTATGATCTGAACTCAATGGATCATAATCCTTCGACTTTTCTGCATTTCAACTGATCCGCCTGTGGGGTTCTCCTGTTTATCCTAGGAAAATATCGGCAGGCCTCCCGATTTTATATCACTTCGTTACTGAGGCAAATCAAATCCTGGTGTCGTTGCATTGTATTATAGGTCTGCTTATCCTTCGCGATGTCTTTGGGACGTTCATTGATATTGCCTTTTCAACAGGATTCAAATGATCTCTTCTTTGAACGTGGCAATACCAGCTAAAGCGGACGCGCTCTGTTTTTTTGAGATGGTTTCCTTTACAATTCAACGTACCTTCTACAACAAAGAAAGAATTAATTTTCTTCAGTGATTGGGTGATTTTTACATATTTTGCACGGTTAAGCTATAATGCCAGAGGTGCAGAAAAAGTCTAGTACAAAAAATAAGAACGCAGTTTAATTGGCGCCCAAGTCAGAGCCATAAGAACCCAGTAATCTTCCGCAGATTTAGAGCAAAATATAATCAGCATTCATATCCTAATCCTTCCAGCTGCCACAAAACACCTGAATCAATAAACATTCCTTAAACTAAGCCCACGCAAAGTGATAATCAAATAATTTCCCAAAGCCTTAAAGAGACACTCCCACAGGAGAACTTCTACTTTATTCCGCACATCCATTACCACGTATTTGCTGTTAAAATGGATTTACATTATGAAACTCAATATCCATATCCATTGTATCCATAATTCACCTTCCCAAACCGCGCCTAAGAACCAACGAATGTCTCCAACTTAATTGACGCTTATTACCTTACCATCAATGCGTACCCCAGCATTCCTTTCTTCTCTAATACCAACATAAAAAAAAAAAGCGTCCCTCCACACAGTCTTTTAATTTCCGTTGAAAATACCGCTCAACCACATACTCGTTGGAGGAAAAAATGTTCGCATGAAAAATCAAGCATTAAGCGTCTCCTTACCGTGGTTGCACGCACGTAACCCATTCCGATACATTTCCCGCAGCAATTCAGGCGGCGAGTCCTTTCTTTTCCTTTCTTCCTCTCAGCTTATTCATTTGATGTTATCATTCCAATATGGGATATAGCATATAAGCATACACCCATACACGGTTATAGGTTCCACATCAAATGTCACCCTTGCAAGGAAGACCCTGCTGCTCCTCGCGCACAGGAGAAATAAAGCGAAACCGCGATGAAAATTTTCTCCGAAAAGAAAAGACGGAAAGTTCCGTTAGAAGGAAGAAAAAAAATTGTGAAAATGAATGAAAAACATTGAAAAACTTTTCATTTTCCCTTTCGGTGATAACATTTTATATCCAACCGGCATTTTTTTTTTTTTTTTTTTTGAAGGGGTGGTTGGGCGCAGAAAGGATCGAAGGACTAACTGGGTGCTATTAGATGGGTGAGGGGGTAAATATATTCAAATAGGCATTTTATGAAGTCGCAAAAAGCATGAAGAAAAATATTTTTGCAATGAATCGGCGTTAGAGGTGGAATGAGGAGGGCCACGCGGGAAGGTGGATATACTATTAAGAACGGATAGAGTTGTGTAATGGATTCGTGCACGGTATGTATCGAAATTTTGCTACCAGTGTATGACATTTGTGATGTCAGCAATTCTCTCCAGACTGTCCTTCAATTTCGAGCCTGTCTATCCTTTATGGTGAACAAAATTAATTTCAGGCTTCTACGAAGCTACTGCCAACTAATTTCCACACTATCACCCGTAGATGAGCACTTTTATAAAGAAAACTGATGTGGAAATGTAAAATAGGCACACAAGAGGGTGTCAATCCATCTGAAACAGATTGTAGGATACCCTACGACACGCCCTATAACAATGGGCGTGAGGTTGGGAAATGAAAGTGTTCCTCTATATTCCCTTAAATTTTGAAAACATTTCAGTAGAATCGTTTCAACCACCTGCCCGCTGACTATGACTTCAACAGGGGCTACACGCACTCAATACCCGACAGAACTGAGTGGACGCAACGTGATGTCCTATACAAAGAATCGCTGTCAAACTTCACGGACGGGTCTAAAGCCAAGGACGCAATCGGTGCCAGGATCTTCTAAGAAAACCTGGACATACACCTGTCTTTTAACTTTCCAAACCATTACAACGTTTTTCAAGCCGAAATTACCACTGTTCGCCAGGCAGCTGACTGGCTAGAGGTTATTATACTATCAACATCGGATATTGCTATTTACGATAGTCAGGCAGCCTTCAAATCCATCGCATTCAGCACTATGAGATCTAAGGCAGTGCTGGTCAGTACAACCTCACCCTTTGCTGAGAACCAGGCAACTGTGAGATTACGGGGAATTGTGCAGCTGATGAACTGGCTCGACAAGGCTTCTTTGATACAAATAGCATAAGCATTACCGACATTGGGTGCCAACGTCTTATGGTAAGTATCTTATTCAAATCAACGCGTAGAAGGTAGCTAATTACTGAGGGCATCATCTAGGCCAATGTAACACCGCTAGGCAACTTCGGCCAAACTTAGCAAATCTAGATCCATCGGACTTCTGAAGCACAAGAGAGGAACCCTCTCCAAAGTAACAAACGTTCTCACCGGACACTGCGTCATAGGAAGATATGTCCAAAGACTAAGCATTCCCTATAACGACTCCTGAGGAAGCTGTAGGGATCAAGAGTCACCCCCTATGTACTTGTCCTGCGCTCGCCAACATTAGAAAGGCCACCCTGGGTGAATACTCTTTCAATGATCTAAACGATCTCGGCAACGCCTGCACTATTCCTAGAATAAGAGGGTGACCCACCCAACTTACAATTGCCCTATTTTTGGTCTAAGTGCATCCTCATCGAGGGCCGATCCTAGCCAACCAACCAACCATCAACCGACATATTTCAGAATTTGCTGCCACATCTTATGCTTTGGTCTCTTTATTTTGGTTACGCCAATGGATATGGTAGTCTTCTGGAGATATTAGTAGCACTGACTAACAGCATGCCAGGAATACGTCTACGTACTAACCCATACCCTACACATTTCTACCACTCTCCTCGCGGGACTAGCTTCAGGTATTAGTTTGGGGGGTTGGTTAGACTCTTAGGTTCCACTATGGTCTTCGGCGCTCAATCCTGCTGAGTTCGACCTGAACGCTGGTCACACATCCATTCAGTTCATACTAGGTCTGTTCCGACTGCATCACGTCTTCAATGAGCTGTCTGAGGTCCGCAAAGTTAAAAGTATAAAGCTCGGAAGTGGAAGTGCGTATTCTTCTTGGTTATCATATTATGGTCAAAGTGACAAGCTGTAATGCCCGAGTACTTCCTGTATCCACTGTGACCAGTTAGGAACTGTGTGGTATTATAGTTTCCCTTTCAGCCAAATTTCCATGTTGGCGATAGGTTTGTGTATACATCTTCCTGTTGTAGCGTCATTCCATCGGTTTTACGATTGAGATCGCCTTTTCTTTTGGTTTTGCAGCTCCTCTATGCTGTCGATTTGGGAGTTTCCTATTGTATACTCCTTGCATTTCGTCGATGAGACTATCGATGGGCACTATGCTAGCTACGACACACACCGCTTCCTCTAATACTGTTCTATAAGCTCAAATTATCGGTAGAGCGGTGAGTCTATAGACAGTTGATAGTTTCCGTCCGTAGTCTTTGTTGCCATAGCATCACAGAGAATGCATTAAGTAGTACTGAACATTCTACTGACTCTGGGACTATATCTGGGCGTGTTTCGCAACGGTCACAACAGCGTGTCGTCCGCGGAGCCTTTGACTTTTATTCTTGACGGCATTGGCAACCTGGGCACATGGTATTCCATAGAAGGGGATTGAGAACTGATCGTTGTGGAACGCCCGCCAACGCATTATAGTATTTGGTACCTTCATCCCTTACATGTCTTAGGTTCCTATTCCCAAAGTGGCTCGATAATACTCTAAGAATATAGCTTGGCGTATTCATTGTTTGAAGAGAGTCCACAATGCATGACCAATTTGCTGACTTGAAAGCGTTCTTGATGCGGCACAGTAGTCCTTTGTTCCCCACCACCATTTTCTTCCTCTAATAGCGTCTGCTGTGCACCAAGATTTTCGGAACCCAAACTGGCCTCTTCCCTCGATAGCAACCTATTATATGCAATTTTCTCCAATATTTTCCCCATCGTACTTAGTAGGCAACTGGGGGAATAAAATGAAGGGGCACTTGGGGCTTCTTTCCTTTGGGGAGCAGAACCATATGTTGTAACTTCCAGTGATCCGGGAATATCCCTTTTCTGTATGACTTATATGTAGACATCAGGTTTTGCTCTAGCAGCTGCTTTCAGAGCTTCATTCGAGATTCCATCCAGGCTTGGTGGTTTGCTGTCATCACTTTTTGTGCACTCTAAATGCGATTCCTCTGGTGTTACCAATGAGATCTCTTCGCTAAAGATTGCAATGTTCATACGGGAAATGGTCGCTGTTCATTGCGGAAATAGTGTTGTGGTGATGTTCTCGAGCAGAGCACATGTAAGTTATGGTGTTATGTGCCCTTTGAGCTGCATCATAGCGATTCTCTAGGCAGTTCCTTAGGTGGGTCATATCGGCGTCAGCTGCGTCATCGGCAGTTACTCAAGCATTTTCGGACTCTTCTTAGAAACCAAGGAACTAAATATTGATCCAACTAAGTTGGCTATGACGAGTGACTGTTTCACATGAAAGGCTTATGAATTTAATAAAAAAAACTATGATTTGGAGCACACTGGGCAAGGAAATTACGAGTCCATGGGTATGCCTCTTGGACCATTTAATTTACTTCTGACATTTCCCTTCCAAGTCACCAATATGATTTCTATGAATTGTTCAGTGGCATCACCACTTTATGTACATTAAACCTCCAAATCGTTGTTAGGCATGTAGAATCTCCTCCATGTATGCTTCGAAAAAAATTACATTACTCTTAAGATCTTGTGGAACTCATCTAGAGGTGACTCAGAAGTGATTAAAAGCCAAGCCGTCTTCCTAGTTGTCCACTTCTGCATAGGAGACTAGGTTGCCTATATCTTTAATGGCGCACAGTGGAACTAGCCAGTACGAACTGTGACTAGAAACAGAAGAAGTACTTCTAAAACTATGAAATTTGGTGCATTATTGTCTTCAACTGATTGGACAAGTACGACTTGTCCTTTACTATATTACTTTGATTAATAGACACAAGCATAACGTTTTCAAAATGAATATCCATTTGGAGCAAATCAATGTATCACAGTGTGCATTTCTCCAGCATCCTTCATCCATGCTCCATTTCAACACCTACTCTTGAAAACAAACACACTGAACATCCTCTCAACAAACTAATCTCTGTGAAGTTCTCCATTTCCTTAATGTGTCATAAGATCGGAGCACTTGAGTGGTACGAACAGAACGAGCATCGCTTTAAAATGGGTTTGTTGCTGCTGCTTGACAGCTGGACAGCTTCAGAGGAGTGCAAGGATAAAATTACGGAGACTTATTCAAGGATTAAAAATTTCCAATTAATCGTACTATATCTCCCTACATACTATCCACAGCTGGGATGAACATCGACACCGATAGAGAGTAAGCAGTGATTCAGAGTTTATTGTTTTGACCAAAACGGCTCCCAGGATAAAAGGCCTTACGACCTCTCTCATCACATAATCACGTCCATTCTTTCCATATTCTGTAAGGACAAGAGCCTATCTCCAGGCCTGCATCAACAACTACAAAGAGGACTACAACTACGACGACAAAGCCAAACAATTAATTTCAATCGTAAAACCGAAGAGAAAACTCCTTAAAACACCAAAAACCTCGGACCGCAATTCACAAACCACAACATAGGGGGGATGATGATGTCCATATTTCAACCCCTCTTTGGGGGGTTTGCAAACACACTGGACTCTACCTACCCTAACCGACTATTTGTTAACGTAAGGCCAAGAAAAACAACGATTAAAAGAAAGGGAGAAGGAGAGGAGGGGAAAAAAAATGAAAAAAACTATTCCGGAAGCACAGAAGCCGACCACCAACTGACCACTAAGCAAGATGAGAACTTGTTCACCGGATGTTGGTTCACTCCTTCGGGGTGTGGTGTTGGCAGTGATGGTGGTAATGGTGGTGGTGTAAACATCTGTCAAGGATGGAGTCCCTGCGGAGCCTGAGTAAACTCCTCGGGTTTTCGGCCATCACAAGGATATGAAATCCTTTTGAAGATATTTTTCTCAGCAAGAGAGAGAGACTAAGAAAAAGGATTGAAAAACTTAATCGGATGAAAGTTTAGTTTCCTGCTTGTACCCGCCTGAAGGCATGCAAGGACCTCCACATACAGACACACTCGTAACGAGAGTTAATAACGCAAGGATAACTGGGCAAGTTGTGTTCTTCTTAAAGAGATGAAAACTTTCTTAATTTTAACAATTTTTGGATTAAACTCCGCAGGATGCATGAGTGCACATTAAAAATGGACGACGACGACAACGACGATGATGGTGACAAACAAGGATGTTGACGGGGAGGGGTACTACATGCGAAAGTAATAAGTTGCGTTGCGTTGGACGAGATATGTGACCTGGAGTTTGTCGGACTTTGTGGTGAATTTAAGCTGAAGTTACTCGCGATATGGCAGGTATGTGCTTTAAGTGATTGTAATGCATGTTGGTAGAACAATGAGTGCTTGTGAAGCTGAAACATTTTCAGTTGCGTTTTGAGATTGCTTCCTATAGACAGAACCAGAGACCCAACCACCTTAAATTTGCAGCCACCTAGGGAAAGCAGTAGAAGAGTTGAAAAGGGACAGCTGTCTGCTAATGTAGACTAAGATGATCGAAACATATGCATAAGAGTAAGAGAAAGAGATTTAAAGCTCAATATTCTGGGAGGTATCTTATAAGGTGTCTTACCAGTGCAAAGCGGTGGAGTCCAATGAAACCTTGCAATGCATTCCATGCATATTGACTACACTGAAGCGATTTTTCTCCTATAATCTTCCACCATCAGCTTAGGGACAGGACGCAGCGCTAGAAGTAATCAGGACTTCGCGGAACTTTGCGTTTACTATGACACTGAATTGTAAAAAAAAAACCTCCAAACTTCTATTAACACAGACGGGGAGTTTGCCATTGAATGGAGTCGGCAAATATTAGAGTAAGATGCGATGTGGGCCTTCCACAAGGCAACAGACAGCCTATGAAACCAAGCCAAGATAGGACAAATATGATTTTTATTAATGATTTTTAATAAACTCTATGAAACCTTCTGTCGGATTAAAAAAAAATTCAATGACAATACTAGGTAGGGACCATGCTTTAGCTTTGGCCAGCTAAACTCATTCAAGATCGTACTTCTCTTAGTTCTGGAGCAGACAATCCTGCAATTATTTCAAAATCCCACCGTTCCATCCTTCGTCAGATTTATTCTTTTGTTCACCAACCTCTCTCTTCTTCTTCTTCTTTTTCTTCTTCCTTTTATCAGCGAGGTTATGATATGAAAATAAGGGATCATAACCCTCCCACTTCACTGCAATTCTACTGGTCCGCCTGTGGGGTTCGCCTTTCACCAACCTCTCTCGACATACAAAAAGCAATGCCCAGCCTTCTTTTGTCATTTTATTCCGCAAAACCTAGCTGCGAAATCTTCTGGATAAGAAACTAGCTCTAGATACCTCAGTGCAAGTGCCTTAGGGAAAATAAATAAATAAAGGCGCCCCTCTCGAAGGGCATTGGATGGTGGATAGCAGTGGGACTGTGAACACTTTTATTTATAATATATGATTCGAACCCTCACGCATAGTAGATCCAGTAAAGATCACCACAGATGTGGATCAAGTACGAGATCACCATCTTATGATAGTTCGAAGTTCCCATGACAACACAAGAATGCCCATTTTCAACATCGGCAGACTTAGTGATCCCTCAGTGTTTCAACAGTTGAGCGACCACCTTTCGCAAGGTGTGGAAGCAATCAACAGGTCACTGCCCGTTACCATCTAAGACCATTGATGTGCACTGAACAAAATGTTTAGATCTGGTGCTAAAAGAACGAGGATACCTAAAGACGGATTGGCGAACGAAAATAGATAAAATCTCACATTGCGGCTACTCCAGCAGCAGGAAAGAGCAAGCTTGAGTCGCTGTATAGCATGAAGGTGAGATAAGTTCAGCGTAGTGTGCAACATGATAAGCGCAACTAAATCAACGCGCTGTCCACAGAAGCAGAAGAAACAGCAAGGACGTGTGCAACAGCAGGGCCATCCACACAATCACCAAAGAGCTGATAGGTGGTCGCTGCTCCAGTCAACTCCCAGTAAAAAGCCTGGACGGTACTTTGCTCAATTTGGATGAGGACCAGTTCAGGAGTTCGAAGCATTTACAATGGTTTTGAACCGTGTATTCGCTGGTGATAAGCTCCCAAATCAGACCGAGATCACCGAGGTAAGAAATGCCCGGATAAGCGCCACGACCCCCAGTAAGGATGAGATCATTACCGCCATCAAATCACTGAAAAACAACAATGCGGGAGGACTTGATGGTATCTCCGCGAAACTCTTACGAGCAGCGCCAACAATATCGGCTGAGCTTCTGCTTCCACTTATAGAGAGAGCTTTGGAAACTGAGAGCTTTTCAGACGAGTGGAAAAGGGTCATACTTCCTAAAGTAGGAAGTTTAATTGAGTGCGCAAACTGGAGGGGTATAGGCGTGCTGCCTGCTGTAGCTAAGATAATAGCTAAAATCATCCTGGAGTGAATCAAGCACAATCTCGAAGATACACTCATTGTCGAACCAGCAGGTTTCCGCTCTGGATCCTCCTGTTTCGACCACATCAACACCCTACGGATCTTCATCGAGCAGTGCGTTGAATATCGATCGCCCTTTCACCCGCTGTTCATCGATTTTAGGAAGACATTTGATAGTGTCAACACGGAGGTTCAAATGATACGTACTGCACAGAGGAAGGTTGTCTGAAGAATTCGAGATCCAAAGTGGAGTAAGACAAGGCTGCATTATTTCACCAAACTATTCCTATTGGTGATTAGCAATGTGCTTCATACAGCTTTATCGACGGGAAACAGAGAAATTCGATGGACTCTTACAGCCCAACTCAAAGATTTTGACTATGCTGCCGATGTATGGTTACAGAATTGTGGACCTCCATCAAATGACAGCAGATGTGGACAGGGAAGCAGGTGGTTGGGCTAAAAATTAAAACAGCAAAGACCAAAATCAAGCTTGGATCAAAACTCATCAGCTCAAATATGCATTGTTGGTCAACCGGTTGAGAGAGTAGAGGATTTTCAGTATCTTGGGAGTATTGTCTCGACCGATGATGAAACGGAACTGGATATGACAGGATCGCCAAAACAAAGTCCGCGTTCGGGATATTGTCTAGCATATGGCGAAGCAATGCAATCAGTTTGAACACCAAGCTAAGACTGTTCTGCTACAAAGCTGGATCCGTGCTATTATATGGATGTATATAGTATATATTATATACTACAACGGAAACGCTGCAAATGTTCGTTAACAAGTGCCTGCGTAACATGGCGCCACTGTGTCTCTAACGAACACCTCTACCCGAAGACGGGCTAGAGACCAATAGGCACAACCATCCAATGACAGAAATGACAGTAAATTGAACACCATACTATGCAATGGAATCCTTTAACTCAGGATGGCAGAATACCTGGCGGTCCGAAAAGAACATGGCCAAGAACAGTCAAGAAGGAGACATGGCAGTTGGGGAATAGTTGTGAAGTGCTGAGGCAGTTAACCAGAAATGGTACACGGTGGTGCGTAAGCATAGTAGATGCCCTAGGGCATACAAGGAGTACAGGGCATAAGTAAGTAAGTAAAGAAGTACTTTACACCGCCGCAACTTCCTATTTTATACAAAGCTTTAGTAAGAGTAGGACATGAGTACTGCTCTTACGTTTGGCCACAAGACACTATCTAAATCTACTTGGCGACATTCGGCACTAACGTCCAACCTTCGAAGGTAGGCTCATCGAAGGCAAATGGCCGACTCATGTCTGTTCTATAGATACTCACATACATACTTACTTAGGTAGGGCTACATTTCAGGGTGAACCTGGGCCTCAACCAACAAGCCTCTCCAATAAGCTCGATCTTTAGCTAATGATCTCCAGTTGAGCACTCCAAGTCGAGGTCCCCTTGAACTTGTGCGTGCCACCTACGGCGAGGACGTTCTCAACTGCGTCGTCCCTTCGGGTTAGATTCAAAGACTCTGCATTGGTGTCCATTCGCCCTACATGTCCTAGACATTTCAGCCGTCCAATACGCAGTTTTTTGACTAGGTCGATGTTTCTGTACAGCTCGTATAGTTCGTGATTGAATCTTCTCCTCCGAAACCAGTCAATACAAACGAGACCGAATATCTTACGAAGAATTTTTCTCTCGAAGCGACCAAGGATATCTTCATCTGCTTTCATTAAATCCATATTTCAGCGCCGTAAAGCAGGACTGGGATGATCAGGGTCTTATACAGAGTCTCCTTAGTTGTTCGAGATAGGGCTTTACTGTTGAAGAAGCAAGAGTTATTCTTCACTTGATTTCTTCATTGATCTTGTTTTTCGAGTCTATAGCAGAGCCAAGGTAGACAAAGTCCCTTACTACCTCGAAGTTGTAGTTGCCCACTGTGACGTTCTGTCCAATTCGTCGGTCTTGATTGCCCCTTCTTGTTGTCAGCAAATACCTATACTTGGTTTTGCCCTCGTTTATCGCTAAACCCATTTTGGCCGCTTCCACCTCAATGCTTGCAAACGCACCGGTGACAGTCCGCTGAGTTCTTCCGATAATGTCAATATCGTCGGCGTATGCAAGCAGTTGTACGGACTTTTGATAGATTCTGCCTCCGGTGTTGGCTTGTGAGTTCCACACAATCCGTTTAAGTATAATATTAAAGAAGTCACATGACTGCACGTCACATTGTCTAAAACATCAAAGGTCTCGGTGAGGACATTACCAACCTTGATGGATAGCGAGCGTTCTCTATCATCATCCTGCACGGACAGATAAGTTTGGCAGAGGTGTCAAAACTAGACATAGCTCTTCTCTATAGATGCTGACTTAGGCGGCCTTGAAATTGATAAAGGGATGGTGAATATCGATTTGGACTTCTTGGCTTTTCTCCAGGATCTACCGAAGTGTGAATATTTGATCGATGGTGGACTTTACTGGCCTGAAGCCGCACTAATAAGGGCCAATCAGGCCCCACAATATCGCAGAAAAGATCTTGTATGCGATGTTGAGGAGACTGATGCCTCTATAATTATCGAAGTTGATGGGGTCTCCTTTCTTGTGGATCTACAGATACTACCATGGCGGATTTTTGGAATATTTTAAAAGAATGTTCCCTAGAAACTCGACTTTTCGACGTCCTACCAGTCAGACCACTAGAGCACTCGACCTCCATGTTCATCTGGCAACCACAAGAGCATCATTCTATCAAAATTCTTTTTGTTACGCAGGACAAGCAATCGGTGGAAGTCACTCTCAGGTGAAATATTTCCAGAAATGCGGAATTGAGAGAAGTCTTCAGACATCATGGTGCAGATGCCCAGCGTTGTAGGTTTGCCTTTCCCTTGGGGCATTTATAAAAAAAATGAAAAGCCGAATAATTATGTGAGCAACGCATGCAATTATTTTTTTCAGGATAATTTAACAGCGAATTCCATATGTAAGTCATTTCTCTGTAATTGGTTATAGCCTGTATTAATTCCCATTTAAATGTGTTCCCCTTTGTCAAATGCTGACGTTAAAAACATTTTCCACGTTAATTTATGACTTCCTTCAGCCCCCACCACATGGACATTCCTCAACAACCGCACGTGCTAAAACTGTCAGTTGATCGCATTTCAAGTTCCAATAAAAAATACAAACAACACGGCATTACCGTCAGTTTTATTGCATCAAAAATGCATTCAAATAGCAATAAATTCCACCGTCCTTCTGCGGAAAGTGAATTGAAAAAAAAGAACGCCACCGCCACGACACACCCCCCTTCCATTGTGTCCTGCAAATACGACATAAGCGTCGCATTAAATCAACTGTCCGAAAATTAACGACCAAATAAAAGGCCAAACAAAAAAAAGAACAATATCCTGGCATAAAGTTGTACAGAATTATAAATCAATTCGCGGACACAGCGGGCAGCACTTACCCTACGACTTGCGAGAGTCCTGTTTCCAGGATGATAGCTACTAATGCAATTTGCCCGAGTTATGAAAATGTGTCACAAAAAAGTGATATTCATTCGAAAACACGTTAATTGCTAGAAAATTACCTACCTACCCCCAAAAAAATTTAGACTCGTGGCCATAGGAGAGGCAGCCGTTTGAGTGGGTTTTAATGTTTCAACATTAAAATGGACACAAAATGACGCTTAAACGGGACTGTTAATGGAAATTTGTGGGCTAGCGCGTGCTAGTTTATGTACGGCTGTGGTGTGTCACACAGTATAGCTGCTGCTGCTGCGTTAAATAGTTTACGGGGGTGGCCGTAGTCTAGTTCACTGAAATATGCAACAGACATTTGATTTAATGAAGTTTAGGCTTGTGATGGATGGGTAATAGATTGGACAGATGACCGAGGGTTAAAGCATAGACAGACCTTGATGGTAAACGACAGTAGGTTGAGCAGAAATCTATGTTATCAGAGAGGCTAGGCGAATAACATTTACGCGACGTCCACTCCCACCGCATGAATCAGTAACAATTCAGAACTTTCGCGAAACTGTGCAGCAATTGTTTCAAAAATTGTTTAGTGAACCTCGGCAGTGCTTCTCTGTAAGCTCCTTTTTTTAGATGCGCCAATGGATGTGGTAATTTTCTAAAGATACTAGTAGCCTAATCGATGCCAGGAAAGCGCCCACGTACTAATCCACAAGCTGAACACTTCTACCACTCCCTCCGTGGGACTGCCGTTGGACATTACTCCTCGGGGCTGGTTATCAACTCATGCTGTATCATCTGCATTTGCCGCTTCGGCTTTTCTTAGGCTAGGTAAGGTTGAAATGGCTGCCAGCTTACGCCAAAACACATAGAACAAGGAAGGTCCGTTGTGGTACCACAAAGGATTATGTAATCCCAGCCTACTCGTTAGAACCAATTAGATCTTCTAATAAAGCGAAGGAGGCTGCTGATGTCTAAATCAATCAGATCGCCTTAATCGTTAAAATAGAAAGCTCCTAGGTGAAGCTTTCTTCTGTGGGAGAGAGCTGGACACCCACAAAGAAGGTGAGGAATGGTTTCTTCCTCTTCTTCGTCCATGCAGCTCCTGCAAAAATCATTTGAATATACGCTAAGCCTTGTTACATGTTTGCGCATTAGACAGTGTCCTGTAATTACACCCATAATAGAGCCAATATGCCATCGATTGAGAGGGCTCAATTTCCTAGAGCGTTTCAGATCGAACTTGCGCCAAATCTGCTTAGTCGCTAGAGATGTTGTACCACTTGTCCACCTAAGACTTGTTCTTTCGAATTTAAATTAACAAATAGATTGGTATACCTAGATTATCCCTGTCTGGAAGGATGGGTACAGTTGTTCCTATTCTGCCGAGTTCACCAGCCTTACAATTCCGGGGAATATCCCTATGCCCCGGAACCCAACAGAGGCGAGTATTAAACTGCTCCGACATCTCCTTAAGAGACGAATGCCAGACTAGGACTACTACAGAATTTATAGAGTCGATTTCAAGGATTTGATTGCAGCTTGGCTATCTGAAAAGATAGTCCTGGGCGGATATCACGTTTTTCTTTAGCCAAGATAAGACCTCCTTTATCGCCATTATTTCCGCTTGGAACACGCTACAATTATTGGGTAGACAGAAGGAGAGCTTAAGCCTGTCAGAGAAAACACCTCCACCAACTCCATCTTTCGTTTTTGACCCGTCAGTATAGAAGTGGATCAACTCATCTTCTACAAAAGCCTCTTCATTCTAGAGTGATCTGGAAGGGATGGTGACAAGGAAGTTCTTGTCAAAATTTAGACGTGGATGAATTTATTTAGAATGGAGACGTAACCAAATTCTTTTCTTGACCACTATTGGGTAGCTTCAAGGCAAATGGCTGCATTCGCACCCACTTACTTGCTAAATACGTCAAGGGGTATCAGATGAAACATAATGTCCAGTGCCACAGAAAGAGTTTTACGCAGTGCTCCGCTTATGCACAGACAAGCTGTACGCTGGACTTTGCTTATGTAGTCGCGATTGATAGCTTTTTCTAAGGCTGTCTACCAGACAATCACCCCGTATGTGAGTATCGGTCACTCCGAAAGGTGAAGACCAACCCCGAGTTGAATGGATTAGGGTGTGATGTAACCCGCATAAGAAGGACAGCAAAGGGAGAGCTACTGCTTGAGCTCAAGAAAGCAGCTGATGGAAGAACATCAGAACACCAAAGTAAAGTGGGAAAAGTTCTCGGTGAAATAGCGGAAGTGAGATCCCTAACGCAAGAGGTGCTCATTGAGTGCAAAGACCTAGATGGCGTCACCACAAAGGAAGAGATCTGCCAAACTCTGTCCGAGCAGTTCGAGGAAGCACAAGGCATAGAGATCTCATCCATCAAATCTATGAGGAGAGCCTATGCAGGGACGCAAACTGCCGTCATTAGCCTCCCGATAAATACTGCCAAAAAAGTTCTGGAGGTTGGAAAAATAAAAATCGGATGGACGGTATGCCGAATACGAGAGAAAATAATACCGCTGCGATGTTTTAGGTGTCTTAACTTCGGGCACCTAGCAAAGGCGTGTAAAAACACGTTGAATAGGAGTGAGGATTGCGTTAGGTGTGGACAGAAAGGCCATATATCCAAGAACTGCAGCAATGATGCAAGGTGCGTCCTTTGCGAAGAAAAGGGAAGTAGCAACATCAAACACGCGGCAGGAAGCATAGTATGCCCGGTATACCAAGAAGCTGCAAAAGTCGCAAGAAGAATATGAAAGTGCTGCAACTATACTTAAACCACTGCGAAGCGGCACAGGACATCTTGACACAAACCGTTCGCAAGTTAAAGATAGATGTTGCCGTATTATGCGAGCAGTACAAAAATCTCGATGATACAGTTTGGGCTGCGGATGACTCAAAAAGAGCTGCTATTTGGGCCTGTGGAGATTGCGCCTTTGAAGAAAAAATGATGACACCCGGAACAGGCTTCGTGCGAGCAAAGGTCAAAGGAGTACATGTCTATAGCTGTTATGCATCTCCAAACAACACCATTGAGGAGTTCCAAAGTATGCTTGATAGGCTCGTGGATAATGCTAGAGGTCGTAGCCCAACGATTATAGCTGGAGACTTCAATGCATGGGCCACTGATTGGGGCAGCGCACGGACCAATAGAAGGGGAGAAGCTCTCCTAGAAGCCATACCGTCACTAGACCTAATATTGCTTAATACAGGAAGTGAGCACACCTTTAGTAGAAATGGTGTAGGCTCCATAGTTGATATCACCTTTGCAACTAGTTCCTTATCGAGAGGCGCCAACTGGACAGTCAGTAATCAATATACTCACAGCGACCACCTTGCCATCCTGTTTGAAGTACAACCTAGGCGACCAACCCAGGAACGCCCAAAGAAGGCACAACGAATGGGGTGGAAAATAAGCACCATGGACAAAGACACTTTTGCGCTGATTTTTGCAGAGTCAACAATAAGCCCAGGAACAGCAAACGCTATGGCCGCTGAGGTTACCAAACAAGTAACCAGGGCTTGCGACGCATCCATGGCGCGGAAAACGTCAACAAATCGCCGGCCACCAGTATACTGGTGGAACCAAGAGATAGCAGAGCTACGCAGCAAGTGCCATAGAGCCAGAAGACTATTCCAGCGATCCAGAGGTTTGACCACACATCAGGACCTACGGGTGTAATTCAAAGATAGGCGAAGAGAGCTAAAACTAGCCATCCGCAGAAGTAAGAGCAATAGCTTTAAGGAACTCTGCGAGCAGTCAGATGTAAATCCTTGGGGCGCTGCCTATAGAACAGTAATGGCAAAACTCAAAGGCACTAGGGCACCCTCCCCCTCATGCCCTCTCCTTATGCAGAAAATTGTATCGGGGTTGTTCCCCCCTCAAACACCAGCAGAGCGTATAGAGCCACCTCCGGAACTACAGGACATCCCAACTGTCACGCAAAGGGAACTCCTGGATGTATGCAGACGATTCGAGGATATCAAGTCACCTGGATTGGATGGCATACCGAACAAGGCCCTTAAATTAGCCATTAAAAGAAATACGCAACCATTTGTGGAACTCTACAACAAGTGTCTAACAGAAGGAGTTTTTCCAGACCAATGGAAAAAGCAACGTCTAGTGCTGCTGTCTAAAGGGAAAAAACCACCAGACGAGCCCTCGTCATACCGTCCCATATGCCTGTTAGACACAATGGGTAAAATACTGGAGCGAATCATATGCAACCGATTAGAAGTGGCAATTGATGAAGCCGGGGGACTCTTCAACCAACAGTACGGTTTTAGGAAAGCTCGTTCTACAGTAGACGCAATAAGAAGGGTAACTACAACCTTGGAAGAAGCTATTCAGGGCAGGAGATGGAGAGGCGGTGCAAAGAAATACGGTGCCGTAATAACATTGGACGTCAAAAACGCGTTCAATTCTGCGAATTGGGCACTCATAGTGCAATCGCTTAGGTCAATGATGGTGCCATGGTTCTTAATTAAAATAATACTGAGCTACTTCGAGAAACGGTTTCTGCTCTTCGATACCGACGATGGAGTAAAGCAGTACCACATATCTGGCTGAGTTCCACAAGGATCGGTATTAGGCCCTATCCTTTGGAACATTGTGTATGATGGGGTTCTAAGGCTTGGAATCCCAAATGAGGCAAAAATCATAGGCTTTGCCGATGATATTGCAATTGTCGTGGTTGCAAAACATCTAGAAGAAATAGAGGATACTGCAAATGAAAGTATCCGAAAAGTCAAACGGTGGATGGCAGCAGTCGGGTTAGAGCTCGCCGAACATAAGACAGAGGCGGTATTGGTAAGCAGCCGCAAGAAAAGAGAAGAAATCACCATCAGAGTAGGAGATCATAATACGACTTCAACACCAGTTATCAAATACCTAGGTGTGATGATCGACGCGAGGCTCACTTACAAGGAGCACCTTGAAAGAACGTGTGACAAAGCGGCTCGGGTGAGCGGTGCCTTATCAAGAATAATGATAAATATTGGAGGACCTAGGCAACAAAGGAGACTTATTCTATCAAGGGTGGTGCAGTCCATCCTTATGTATGCGGCACCCATATGGGCCAAAGCTATGATGAAAAAGACCTACGCAAGAAGGATAAACTCTGTCAACAGACTATGTGCGCTGAGAGTATGCTGTGCCTTCCGTACGGTGTCAGACGAGGCAGTATGTGTCATCGCGGGAATGCTACCAGCGGATATCTTGGCTATCGAGCTACAAAGGACCTACGACGCCAAAATTCAGGAACCCCAAGCGTCAGTCAAAAATATCAAGCTGGAAGAAAGACAGCGAAGCATTAGAGCATGGCAGGAGCGATGGAACCAGTCCTCAAAGGGAAGATGGACCCATCGACTTATACCGGATATCCAAAAATGGATGGACCGGAAACACGGAGAGGTAGATTTCTATCTTAGCCAGTTCCTAACCGGACATGGCTGCTTTCGAGCGTATCTCAACAGGTTTGGGCTCGATGAATCTCCCAACTGTCCAAATTGCGGAGAGGCCCCAGAAGACGCTCAGCACGTAATTTTTCAGTGCCCACGTTTTCATATAGAGCACAGAGAACTGAAGGAAAAAATTGGAGAAATACCAACCCCCGAAAACATTGTGCACCATATGATAGCATCGAATGCAATATGGGACGCGGTGAAACAAGTTGCAGCGATAATCGTGCAGGAACTTAGGCGGCTGGAAAGAGTCAGAAAGAGCAACCAAGTCCAACCGGCAACACTTTTGGAACAAGGAGCGGAAGACAGCGAATGAAGAGCATAAATAGCTAACCAGCCCCGCGAAGTAATACCTAACGGTAGTCCCGCGGGGAGAGTGGTTGAAGTGTGCAGGGTGTGGTTTAGTACGTAGGCGTATTCCTGGCATCGATTATTCAGGTTTGCGAATCGTGCATGCCAGTAGCTCGGGCTACTGGTATCTTTAGAAGATTACACACCCCTTGGCGCAACCATAAAAAAAAAAAAAAAGTATCGGTCTAATGACCGAAATGTATAGCCAGTCAGTTATTCGAGGCTGTAAACCCCATTTATTTCCAACAGCTTTTTTGCAAGAGAAAAGTGCTACTGTAGCTTTCTTGACGCTTTCTTGAATGTTAGGTTTCCAGTTTAGTTTCCTATCTAGGATAAGACCCAAATATTCGGCTCTTCTTAGTCTTTTGATTCTTCCCAGATCGTTGTGTATGGTCTTTATGAAGTAACAGGTCTCCATCCAATCATCCCCTAACCTAGTCATATGGTCTGTCCCTCTGCGAAGCGTCTGCGGTAGAACACTGCGTGATCTGGGTCTTCCTTTTCATCAGGCACTTTGGGCAGAAGGGCAAGCTATCGTGTCCAAATCTGTAGAGATATTTTCGATAGATGCCGTGCCTGGACAGAAATTGTGTAAGGTTGTAGTTGCAGTCCCCATATATTCTCTTCGTCCAGACCTCGATAATGGGGATCAGCTTCTGTTATCCTAACTGGCTTGCCACAGTGCTACATATGTTGCCCTTTCTTCTTGTTTTTTCCTCCTGGTAACGCTGGTTTCTTCTTGCCGGTTTGCAGTTGGCTTAAGGTAAACCCTTTGCATCTCGTTGGCAAAAATGTCGATGGGCATCATACCGACTATAACACAAGCTGCTTTGTCCCTTCAGAAACCACTTATACTCTTGATTGCGCAGAGCATGTACGCAGGCGAGAGCTTATTTCTTGTTTCCTTCGTTGTGAATGCCCCGCCCAGACCGGAGCAGCATATAGAAGGTTTTCTAAAGGTATCTTGTTCTCAATTGTAGGAAACTAATGTGGTACTGGTTTCGCCCATTTGGACGCAACATTTTGTTTGATCAAAAAAGTATCTCTACCGAGATTTGTCAAGACTTGTCAAGAAGAAAAAAAGGCTAAACCTTGGCTTATTGGCTCGAAATGGTGCTTTTCCGACGAAGTGAAGCACCTAGGAACTGTGCCAGATAAGGAACTGAATTGGAACTCCCATGCTATACACAACATTACCAAGGCGACCATTGTTATTGGAGCCTGTCGGCGATGTATGGCAAAACTTTGGGTTTGTCCCCAAAGATCATATTCGGGTCATATACCACGGTGGTTAGACTCATCGTAACGTACGCGTTTTATCTAGTGGACAAAAACAAAGGAGATCGCAACCATCTTCTTCTTCTTCCTTTTATCAGCGAGGTTATGATCCGAAAATAAGGGATCAAAACCCTCCCACTTCACCGTATTTCTACTGATCGACCTGTGGGATTCGCCTCCATCAGTCGCAACCATCAACAAGCTCAATAGACTTCGGAGATTAGCATGCCTTGGAATCAAAGGTATAATGCGTACCTGTCCTACGGCATTCATAGAGGCTATATATATATATATATATATATATATAGAGGCGTTATTCGTCAAGAAATTGGCAATTCGCAGTGCAGTTAGTCTTCGAAAGACGTGGATTTTTTGGATTTAATATTTAACTTCTTCGAGCTGAAGATCTTCAGCACGGTTTCCGACTTTATGCCCAAATCACTTCGCTTGAAATCCAAAGCCGTGATACGTGGAATAATGGCGGACCGCTGCTTGATCCAATGGGAATCGTGTGGTATACCGATGGTTACAAAATGGTTTCAGGAGTTGGTGCCGTTGTGTATGGACCAAACTATATGGAAATCACTTGGAAAGAGCCCCCGTATTTCACAAGGCCGAGCTTTACGCTATTGAGAATTGCGCTTGCATAAACTTCCACTCGGGCATCGAAAGTGTTGCTATCCACATACAAACCAACAGTCGAGCGGCGTTCAAAGCACTGATCTCCACATCATCAAGTTCAAATCAGTTTTAAGCTATTCGATGGTTTAGAACTTGGCCCAATTCAATATAATAGTGGGTAACGGGTAACGTAGTCGTTGACGGCAACGAAACGGCCAGATCGCCTCGCCAGAAAAATCTCCTCTGAGTTTTCATTGGAACAGAACCCTTTGTTGGGTATCTGATTCTGCTTTTAAATTGACCCTAAACAGTTGGGAACGCAATGAGTGCATCTTTCACTGAAATAATGCCCAAGGGCTTAGACGAGTTTAAAGAACTGTCCGACTCTAAAAAAAAGAAGGCAGTTGACGTCCTTTAATACAGCAGAAACGGTATAAGAAGGCTGGTGAGCATCCTTACCGTCTACTGCCAACGAAAATACCACTTCAACAAAATGAGAATCTTGGAAGATATCACCTGTCGCCTCCGTCTAGAAGAGGACGAAACCGTAGAACGCGTACTATGTGAGTATGCTGCTCTATGTAGAATTAGGAGAAGCTTTTACCTTAAAGACATCATATCTCCAATAGACTTAAGGAACTCCTCCGCAGCTGTATATGTAACTACTGCTCTCCTAAAAGATGGCTCCTGGCACAATAAACCTATTCGGTTCAGTGTCCTTAGGCCAAATTGACGTGGCCACAAACCTTAAAATGAAATCCATACGAGCTATTGAATTGCAATTTGCTTATCAGCGGGCGTATTCGATCTGTGCTTGAATGCAGAGATCACTAGCAATCCACAAGATGATCTTCTTGTTTGGCATATCTATCTCTGCTTCCACTTCGTTTCTGCTGAACGTGTGAGTCCATTTTGGATGGAATGAAACCAGCTTCTGATCTCTCCATATTTTTTTTAAATAGATATGTAATAGTTATACGCACACCACTTCAGTAAGGATCAAAGACAACAGTTGAAACAGTATGTAACCTTATCGCACCTTGCTTTGACTTTCAACTTTTCCGGCTCTTGCAGCTTTTTTCAAACATCTCTGGTGAATAGCGAAGCTCTGACTATTCATTTGGAGCGAAATGATCACGCTTGGATGGCTTCTTTTATTGGTTGCCTTAATCGTTGCAATAATCACTATGCTACTAGGAAATCTTATATGAGTTAACCTATTGACAGCTTTGGATAACTCAGTTAAACCTATATTAGTATAACTGTGTCGCCATTGCTCCTTTTCCACATGTACTTTATTTTTTAAACCAAATTACGTCAATAGGTCTCTTTATATTGAAAGAAACCCCAACGACTAGAAGTATGCAATGAAGCCTAAACTTATCGCTTTCTGTGGTATACTTTCTGGTGTTTGATTGAAATGAAATCTCAATAAGTGTCGGAAAAATACATACATACCATCCATTATGCATATCCTTAGCTACTGAAAAATAAAGAAGCTACACCCCATGCACGCAACGGTTATAAAAATCATAGCCTCTGTCATTAAAACCACTGCAGTGCACTTATACCCATTCACCTTTCAATAAAGCCCCAATGAGGTGATTACAAACAACGTCAAGGAAACCCCCGTAGTTCAGCGGAATACTAAATTAGATACATTTGCGGTCACGCACCTCTCAGAACTAATAAAAACCCACCTAGCCGTTACATTTTATCACCCTGCAATTCACATGTGAACTGGCGGCGCGGCGTGTGCTTTCACCAACAGTCAAGCCATTTCAACTTTCAATTTGATCCTTTTATTGCTTCACTCCGCTCCGGCCCACCGCCGCCCAACGACTTAACAACACTATTTCGTCGCTCGTTATATGTTAATTTCACTTTACGCTTTGCAATAAAATTCTCTAGCATTTTTCCATTCTATTCATTCAATTATCCTTCTTCTCGTACGCTATCGTATGCAAAATAACCTCACTTATGCAGAAGAAATTACTGCCTTCCCCATCCCTTGACTTAATTAAAACTCCCACCACTTTCAAATGGCGCGTCGCGGCGCATACTCAGCAAATCAAAAAAAAAAAATCGTCGCTTCGTCCTTTCACAGAGAAATGCAAGGATATACAAAAGCCAACCCATATTCTTAGAATTGTGCCAATAATCATGCCAATAACGGTTTCCATATTATGCAAATTGCATTTCATCCCCAACGAGTCCTTAATAAATGTGCAAGGATACGAATAAAAAAAAAAAAAAAAAAACGGCGAATAGAACAGAAATGAAAACCAACATCAGCTGGATGAGGCTTCGAAAGGAAACCAAATGCAATCTTCGTGAGATATTGCCATCCCTACACTTGTCTTGTAATGACACACATTCACACACGACGCAAAGTTGGAGGAACTGTTGCTGAAAACAGTTTTTACGTTTTTATGTCCTTTCCACTAAAAAAACCGACGACGAAAAGAAAAAAAGTTTTCAAATAATAAAAATTTCCCGCTACATGGGTTGTGTATACTTTTTCATTCGAATTTTTTTTTTGCGGAGTAAAGTGAAAAGTTTTTGAATGTCCTTCCGCTCCAGAACCAGTGTGTTGTGTGCAGTTATGATCCAAGCACTAAGTGACTGAGTGAATCCTGTCGTAGTGCCGTGCGCCACCTGCTTTCGCATTAAATGACGCGCGCGAGAAAGCGATGGAATTTTTTTTTCCATTTTCGAGATGACCTCAAAAAAATTCGAGTGGCCCATAAAAAACGGGACGGAATTGCCCCCCTGGGGGTGGACGACAACGACAACGACGACGACGACTATGTCGACCATGGGGCGGCGAGAAGTTTCAATTACAACTTTTTTGTGAGCACATCTCTCTCTCTCAGTGTGAAGCTACTTTGTGATTTCCATACCGTAAAAACGGGATAAGTTTTCGAAAGTTTTCCTTTTCTTTTTTTTGCTGCTCGTTTGCATTAAATTTTTATCTGTTTTCGATTTTTTTTTCAGTTTTTTGCGTCCTTTCGGGATGGATATGGATATTTTCTTTTTCTTTTATATTTTTTGTTTTGTAGGTTAAGGATATTTTTGAACGCATCAGCACATTAGGAACGAGGGATATCTTTTTTATGATGCGGCAAGGCATTCATTCATTCGGTCGGTTGTATTGAAAAGAAATTATGGAGGGGCCAACGGGAGGAGACAAAAAAGAAATGCCATCGTCGCCAATTTCAATTTAGAGAAAGATTTAGTGTTATAGTGGAGGTTGGTCAGGGCCGGAGTGACACTATAATAGGAAGTTGGAAGAAGTAACAGGTATTGGAGAAGGCAAGGCTTATTTCTTTTGCAAGGGAATGAGACCTCCTCAAGTGAGTTCAAGAAGGGTTGTCCTAAAGCTCGTTGTCTGGCCCTAGCCAGTCCTGGACAGGGGCATATATAGTGGATAATGGCTTCTTTTCCGGTTGCGACATTACAACAGCGGCAGTGTGTGTTATGTGGGAGCCTAGTCTGGCTACATGGTCTTTCCTATCGACCAGCGTCCCATGGTGATTGCTGTTACTCTGGCGATGTCTTTTGCCTTGTTGTAGTTTGCCCACATCTCTCTAGATATAATACAACTTGCCATCCTAGTCCACCTGAGGTTGGCTTTTATAGGAAAGTTTGAGGAGATTTTTGCTCTGACAGCTCCCAGCTGGATGTGATCTAATTCTGCATGTGGACAGTAGAGTGCTGAGCCTTGCCTAGACAGTGCGTTTCTCAAAATAGTTATGTGCCCTGGAAACTAAATAAGAGTTACCTTAAATTAATTATCTAGCGAGGCTAGCTCATTTCGGCATTCTTGTACTAGTTTGGAGGATATAGTAACCGAGGCAATGAGAGCAACTTGGTTTTTTTTTTATAATTTTCTCGCACTCAAGTGGGCGTCGTGGCGTAAGTGGTTAGCGTGTCGGATCACTACGCATGAGGTTCGAAGTTCGAATCCCAAAAAAGTTATGAATATCCTTAACATGTTTACACACAGTGCGGGCGTTGGAAAGGATACATAATTAAATAGAGAGGGAGAGAAAGATTTGTTGTAGTGGTTTGAAGCTCAGTTGTTTATGCTTCGAAGAAACTCCGAGGGTGGCATCCATATAACTGGGAAGATTTTTGTTATTTTTTGTCTTTGCTTCTGATTCACAGTATTTTTTTTCGCAACGTCATAGGCATATGAAATATCCAACAGAGCAAACATTTTTTATAGCCATATGACCATGGTATTGCCAGTATTATGCCTTTGCAGGAGTGTTTACACAAGCTTTCGCAATTGATCCGACTGACTTTAAATAAATGCTTGCTGACGTCGGGATTTGAAAAATGGCTATCAGTTAATATGGCGACCTTTTTCCTTTGCGTTATATTTGTCTTTTGGTCGACAGGCTTCGGGGATAGGGAGTAATTTAACCTGGAAGACAGTGGCAGTGGCCGGAAGTCTATACAATTTTGAAATGTTCAAGGATTCACAAAGCACACCCGCACCGACTCCACAGTCCATCTTTGAATCGTCTGTGTAGGTTGTTTGATCGAAATGCTCAATCACCTGTCCATCTTACCAATCTGTTCTTGCGGGGAATCGTACAGGTGGCCCTGAGACTTCCGGACACATACAGAGGTTCTAGCTGTGATTACTTAAGATGGCATCAATATCCGATAAGAATATCGCCATCTACATTGACAGTCAGGCTGCGCTGAAGGCGCTAGAGTCTTACGTCACCAAATCTGAGATAATCAGGCATTGCCGCACAATGCTTAGGGCATTATGTACGCAGAACCGAGTCAGATTATGTTGGGTACCTGGACACTGCGATATTGAAGGCAACGAGCAAGCCGACGTGCTGGCTAAAAGAGGAGCGGGGCTCCCACGTAGCGATATAATTGGTAGTATTAAATCACCAGGGTGCGTGGCTAAGGGAATTATTCGGGATATAATCCTTGACACGGCTAATCTAAGATGGGCAAACTTAGATGGTCACAGGGTGTCTAAGGCCTTGTGGCCTGTGTTAGATCGCAGAAAATCTGGGGGGGTAATTAAATTAGATAGATCGAGGCTAAGAATAGCGATAGGAATACTCTCTGGCCACTGTCTCCTAAAGAGGCATGCCATGAGACTAAGGTTATCCGATACGGATGTTTATAGATACTGCGACGACCTACATGTCTCAGAGGATATAACTCATATACTCTGTGAAAGTCAAGGAATTGCCAGGACAAGGCCAAAGCACCTTGGTAGATACTTCTTCGATAACCTTGAAGAGGTGAGGTCCCTAAACCATAACAAGGATCTTTCCAGATTCTGTAGGGAGATTAATTGCTTGGGAGAATGGGCTTAGGTCTCTGCCGTGAAGGTTCCCTAGGGATCGCGATGGGCCCACTTTGGTATCTGGTGTCTTATGATAACCTCATAACTCTACCTAACCGAACCTAACCTAAACCTCAATAGTGTCTTGGGTTCGATGTTCCAGGCAACCATGTTCTGGCCCATAGAGAGCCGCGTTAGATTCTTACTTAGATCCTTTAACCCCTCTACAGGCATAGGACGTCAACCTCGCCCGCGCGCCATCTTGTTCGGAGTTCTGCAACGCGTTTGAGCTGCATCCAACTCATTCCTAAAGAGCTCGATTCCTCCTCAACTGTTCTACGCCACGTTTGCCTAGGGCGTCCCAGTATTCTGCCTGCTGGGTGAGCCATCTTGTTCGAAGTTCTGCAACGCATATGAGCTGCATCCTTCTCATTCCTAAAGAGCTCGATTCCTCCTAAATTGTTCTGCGCCACGCTTGCCTAGGGCGCCCCACTATTCTGCCTGCCTAGGTGAGCCATCTTTGTGCAACGCGTTTGAGCTGCTTCTTCTTCTTCTTCCTTTTATCAGCGAGGTTATGATCCAAAAACAATGGATCACAACCCTCCTACTTCACCGCATTTCTACTGATCCGCCTGTGGGGTTACCCCAACGCGTTTGAGCTGCATCCAACTCATTCCTAAAGAGCTCGCTTCCTCGTCAATTGTTCTGCGCAACGTTTGCCTAGGGCGTCCCACTATTCTGCCTGCCTGGGTGAGCAGATTCCACTGCATGGCGTATTTTACATTTCCCGCGTTAGACGGAGTAATCGTTTCTTTGTTTCTTTGTGGCCCGTGGTCATTCACAAAGAATGTGTGCTGCTGCTTCTCTCTGTTCCCCGCAGAGTCTGCACATGGCTGTATCCGAAAGCTTTATTTTATTTAGATGGTACCTGAGTGGAAAGCGTCCGGTTAGGTAGCCCAGAGTTCTCAAATCGTCTTTGCTTATTTCAACTAGCTTGCTGGCCCTATTTCTGTTGGGGTTTATGAACTTTTTCGCTTGTTTTAGGTCCTTTTGGTTGGCCCAGTGTTCAGCGAGTGCTTTAGCTTCCCATTTTGTTATTGTGGAGTGGATATTACTGGGTGGCACCATTAAGTAGGGTTCAGGTACGATGAGTGGGTGCCCAAGGCCTCTCCTCGCCAGACAGTCTGCTCGTTGGTTCCCCTCAAAGTCTTCGCGTCCAGGAATTCATGCTACGGTAACCTGATTTACTGATGCGAGGTTATCAAGGAGGTCGAGACAGTCCTACACGAGCTATGACCATACCGTATAGGAATTAAAGGCCCTTAGTGCTGCCTGGCTGGGGATATTGTGTTCTATTGGAGTCGACACGAGTTCTCTCGGTAGAGAATCCGAAGGCCGTATGATTTCACAGTCCACCGCCCAGACTATTTGAGTCTGACCGCACTATGTGTAGAGGTAGAAGATGCAGAAAGACCGTAGGACGTATCTGTGAACTATAGGGAACGAATTAGTTTAACCAATTTCTTCCAGTTCTATTGACAATCTTCAGCAATGGCTATCTCTTGTGGTACAAAATTTCATTGTCGTACGCACACCTAAAAATGCGTTCAACACTTATAGAGGATATATGTAGCTCTCCTTGAATATGGATAAGGATTTGTTGAAACTAATACTGCAATTTGAATACCCCATCGATGAACATTAATTTTTCCCAATAATTATTTGTATAATAAAAAAAGAAACAAAAAACTGGCGCCCGACGCGACGACACCTTAACTTGCTCCTGCATTTCTCATACATATCATCGTCCTTATACAAATTTTTATATAGTTTTGTTTGGAAAATTTACGATCTTCTTTTGGCTCATCTGTCTCGTCGTTTCGAAGGTGATTTAAATTTGTTGTTCTTTCTGCTCTCCGGGTTTTAATGATGGTGCGATGGCGGGAGGTCGCGCATCATAAAGGACACGCATGGTATGTAGTACGTGTTTCCGGCTCCAAAATATGTGTGACGAATCTCCATCTACGCAAAACTGAACAAACGTGGCCATAAAAGAAAAACACAGGAAAGTGGAAAAGTTTTGCAGAATTTTTTTTTCTTTTATGAGGGATCCATTGCGTGTCAAAGGATCGGAACAAGGATAAAAGATTGTTATAATGCGAATGGAGCGGTATCCTCTAAAAAAAGAAAATCTTCTTCTCCGCGTTTTTGAATTTATTTCCATTTTCTCTGACATGCGTTTGTTTTTGTCTGGAGAAGGGAAAAAGTTTTGCTGTGTTGTGTTCCCTTGTTCTTTATGTCCTGCGGCAATTGAAGAAGAAACAAAAAAAAAAAAAAAAAACTTCTAAGCAACATAAAACAGACACTTTCCACAAAAAAAGCAGAAAACAGATAGCAGTAGGATGCGTTCGGGAATTATTTTCGTTTTTATGTGCTTTCCATATTCTTTTCGAGGGATACGCACTGAAACGGAAAGTGTCCTCACCCCAATCGTATGACAGGAGAGGGGCAATCTTGTTTGAGTAGTTTGCGAGGATACAAATTTTATTTTTCCCAAAAAACCATGTGGGGATAGCTGACTCTGACACTAAGACTGGTGTTGTGTTGTATACTGTGTTGTGTGTCGGGAGGACATCGATTTGAAATCTGTGACTCAATTGAATTATCCTTTTGGGTTAGTTGGGTTGTTCAGTGCTGCCGGTGGTGGTGTTTTCCGGTTCTCGTACATAGTTTCAAATATTTTATTGCGGGTGTAAATTATGTGAAAATATGTGTGAATATTCGACAAGAGAAAGAGAGAGGTGGAGAGCGGGAGACTTCCGCATGCATGCACATTTCGAAAAAGGATATTCGGAGCAATTGAAGAATAAAATACGAGTATATGTATTTTGTGAAGTTATGATGGTGTATTTCATTTCCTATGTCAAAGTGGGAATGCACAAGTTTAGAATATTCTTCTTTTTTTTTTGTATACACATCTATCGAGGATGTAAGGAGAGAGAGGATAGAACTTAGGAAACAGAAGTGCCCCATGGATGGTGAAGTATTTTGAAGTTTCATCTGTAAATTGAAAATTTGTACGTTTGTTGGAAATGAAATTGAACAAAGGATATTCGTAGCTTAGATATGGAGTTGCAAACATTTTGCCTTTGGAAGTAAATTTCGAAATTCTTCGAGAATCGTTGTTGACAACCAGTTTATCGGAGAAATGCCATTTGTCCTAAGCCCACCAGAACTTTGCGCAAAGCTCAAAATATTGAATCGGGTTCTCTTATATTTCTATGTATTCTCTACTCCCAGACTTAGGACCTCGGCGCTGTTGAGGCACCTTCCCTGTTGGTTGAGTGAATGGTGCAGAGAGTCTAAGCATTAGGCACGCATTGTCCTTGTGGATATCAGAGGGAGGGAAGCTCGCGCTACAGCCTCCCATATTTTGACCCACTACAAGGTCGACTAGTCTGAAGTCAATCCATATTTTCCGCTAGAACTCCTTAGAGTTAGATTCGAGCTCACGAACAGTGTAACAACCCTTTGGATGGTTTTGACAGTTTCTTCGTTGACATCGGTCATAGGGATAGGTTAGGTTCGGTTAGGTAAGGTGGCTGTCCTGACAGGGTCAAGACACACTTAGACCACTTGGGTCCATTGTGATACCACGTAGAGCTGGGACCGGAGAATCACCGGTTACCGGGGCAACCTTAACCTTTCTCAGGAGGGAGTTGGGTGAGAATAACTTTACCTGAAGTGGCTAGAGAGGGTGACTGACTCAATCAACCCTAAGTCGGTGTGTACCGGGAAGGCATAGTGTACAAACAAGTATTGGGGGTGACTGATTCAATCGAACCCTCAGTACTGTTTTGTAAGTTGCATTGGGAACCGTGTAGGTGTAGAGATGCATATGCGTAAAAGATTGACTGATTCAATCGAAGGTCATAGGGATAGTCTCATTTTAAGCGATAGACCTGTGGCTTATTGATCTACGAGTCTTTCATATATATGCTTGACATGACAGTTGGGAGAGTAAGGATCGATGAAGAAGGCTATTGATAATTTTGTATTGTATTGGCTTGAGGATAACTTGTTCTTGGAGTAGTTTGACTTGACCAAAACCTTTAATAAGGTCCTGCTTATGCCTTTACTCCCAGATTTCCCGGAAGTTTAGATCTAGTTCTAAGTAGCCGGCAAATATATCATAGGAAGATTCAGTGCCAATCAGAAGCAATTGTAAATCTAACCCTGGAATGTCGTTGCCAACGATAGCTGATTCCGGGGGACTATTCGCAGATGAAATGAAAAGCCGGTTCGTACTCCTAGCAGTCGTATTCACAGATACTCAAGCTTCTTTACCACTGCTTCGAGAGGAGCGTTCAATTCAAAAACTTCAAAACCGTTGGCGCCACGGTCCGAGGTGAACCTGGCCATCAACCAACAATCCTCTCCAGCCAGCCCGGTTACGAAACAGCTGCCTCCAGTTGCGCACGCCAAGTTGGTTGAGGTCACCTTCCAATTGTTTGCGCCACCTGCCGCGAGGTCGTCCTCTATCTCGCCGTTCATTGGGTGGATTCGAAGATTTTTTGAGCTGGATCTTTGGAATCAATCCGATCTACATGACCCAGCCATCTTAATCGATGTATGTGAACTCCTCTGGCTAAGTCGATGTCATTCTGTAGGCATTATACCTTCTCCTTCACTCACCGTCTATGAAGATAGGACCAAAGATCACTCGTAGAACTCTTCTCTCAAAGTAACCAAGGGCATCCTCATCCGATTTTGACAAAGTTCATGATTCTGCGCCATATAACAGGATTGCGACGATTAGTGTCTTATACAGAGTTGCCCTAGTTGTTCGAATTATGGCTTTGATAATCAATTGCCTTCTTGCGGTTTTGTCAAAGCCCATGCCTCTGCGCCATACAGCAGGATTAGTGTCTTATAAAGAGTTACCTTAGTAGTTCGTGATAGGGCTTCGATTAGGAAGAGTAACTCTTCGATTGATCTCTCCACTTGTGTCATTTGCAAAGCTCATCATAGAGCATAGGTAGACAAAGTCCTTTACTATCTCAAAATTATATCTGTCTATTGTGGCGTTCTGTCCGAGGCGTCGATGTTGGGTGTCCTTCTTTGTAGACATTGACCGCTAAACCCATATTTTCTACCTCGACCTCAATACTCGCAAACGCCCCACTGATGGCCCGTTGAGTTCTATCGACTATGTCAATGTCATCGGCGTAAGCAAGTAGTCGTACAGACTTGTAATAGTTTGTACCTCCGGTGTTGGCTTGTGAGTTTCCCACAATTCTTTCAAGTATTATGTTATAGAGGTCACATTATTTAAGACCTTTTCTGACATCGGCTCGGTGGAGTTCTTTCCGACTTTGGTGGAGCAGCGAGAGTTCTCTATCGTCATCCTGCAGAGACAGACGAGCTTGGCAGGGATTCCAACACTAGACATGGCTTTGTATAGCTCGTCTCTATACAAGCTATCATAGGCAGCTTTGAAATCGATCAAGATGTGGCTGGTGGGTTTTTTTTAAGATCTGCCGTAGTGCGAATATTTGGTCAATGGTGGTGGACTTTCCCGGCCTGAAACCACACAGATAAAGACCTATCAAGCTGTTGACGATCGGTTATAGATATTCGCATAATACGGCAAACAGGATCTTATGTCTGATGTTAAGAAGATTTATACATCTGTAGTTGGCGCAACTTGGAGGGTCTCCTTTCCTCGGGATCGGGCAAACGATGTTTATGCTCCATTCATCGGGCATACTTTCCTCTGACCAAATTTTACAGATGAGCCGGTGCATGCTCCGTACCAGTTTATCTCCTCCTGCCTCTAAAAGTTCGGCGGCAAGACCGTCGGCTCCAGCAGCTTTGTTGGGTATAAGTTTAGATATCACTATCCTCACTTCATTCTGATCCGGTGGATGGGAATCTTGACTACCATCGTCACTATAGGATGGCTCGTTCTGCCTGACAGCGGAATATTGGTCATCATCGCCGTTTAACAGACTGCAGAAGATTACTTTCCATATTCTCAGCACCGACTGCGATTCTACTACTATGTTACCATTTTCGTCCCTGCAGGCTTCTGTTCTGGCTTTGAAGTCCTGGCATGTGCTTTTTACTACCAATCTCCTCAATCAAGCGCTTGTTATACTCCTTTTTCTTCTTTCTGAGATGTCGACACTCCTCTTTTCACATCCGCTCATAGAACTCGCTAGCAGCTCTAGTCCTTTTTTTCAGTGCCGCTTTGTACGCCTCTTATTTTACCGCTTGCCGGAGTTCTTCATCAAACCACGGTGGTTCCCGAGAGAAACCCAGTACGTCAGAGGCAACGTCTCTTCTATCTTGTTGGCACTAAGCTGCTTCGACAGCTTACAAAACCTGGCCCGACACAATAAAGTAAAATTGTAGTGGATACCGGGTCATGTAGGCGTTGACGGCAACGAAACTGCTGACCTGCTAGCTAGGAAAGGCTCCTCTGAGTTGTTCACTGGACCTGAACCATTCTGCGGAATATCCGATTCCGCCTTTAAACTGACCCTAAACATTTGGGAACGCAACATGTGCATCCCCCACTGGAATAACTCCCAAGGTCTCAGGCAGGCTAAAAGAGCTGTCCAACCCTTCAAAAACCAGGCAGTTGATATCTTAAAATACGGCAGAAATGACATAAGAAGGCTTGTGAGCTTCCTTACCAGGTACTGTCAACTTCTTTACCACCTTAACAGAATGAGAATCTCGGAGGATATCACCTGCCGCCTCTGCTTAGAAGAGGACGAAACCGCAGAACACATACTATGTGAGTATGTAGTACTAGGAGAAGCTTTTTCCTTAAATAGATCATATCTCCAATAGATTGAAGGAACTCCTCCGGAGCCGTAATCATAGCTTTCATAAGGAGAGTAGAAGTACTGCTGCCCTAAAAGCGGCCTATGGCACAATAGATCTCCTTGGTCGCAGTGCCCACACGCCATTTGGGCGTGGCCACACATCCGTTTTAAAAAAAAAATAAAAAATCTTGTTGGCAACGTTGCCACTGCTTTTCCACATTTGCATAGGACTTAGATTGAGATTAAAAGGAACTCGATCAGCAAAGGCTCTGGTGGTCTCTTGCGATTGTAGCCGTCCGAGTATATGGTATGACGAAGCAGAAGAACGGAAGTTTGATGTCGGACGGCTACAATCGCAAGAGACCGCCAGAGACTTTGCTGAACGAGTTTCTTTTGCTCGTTTGTAGTTTCTGTGGGGGTCTACTCCACAGTGATTGTTAAGAATAAACTGTAGCACTTGTCCCTATCGATTACTTTTTTATTGTAAATGTCATCATAAAATGTCATTCGAAACTCAAGTGCCCATGACGGCCAGACACAATTTGCAAATTACACATCCCGTCTGTCAATATTCTTTCAATGACCCTGAAAATGCTGTGAAAATAAATAAACCCCGTACGTCTGTATATGTACATCGCTATGCCCAAATGCACACACCTTCAGCGGACTCAATTATTTCAAGTGGCACTACAATCATCCCCCTTGGCTACAGCACTTCGTCCAGGGATCACCAATGAATCCTGAATTCATAAATGAAAATCACTCATAAACACACCACAAACAATGATTAACAAAAAAAAAATAAAAATAAAAAAACCCCTAGGGAAATATTGAAATGTCCTCGGTCACCCTGGTGGAGCACACTCCACCTCCTCCTCAGACAACACATATAAAATAATAACACCATCATCAATTAAATTAAACGAACTTAATTGGCATAAAAAAGTGAGAAGCACTCAAAAATAAAAATAAATACCCAACAGAGCTTGGGAACCATTGGAAACCTCTTTATTACCCACTCAGACAGATGGAAAACTGAATTAAGTACATTTCGCGAGTATCATATCCAACCAGACAGACAGACGAGTCTTTTGTATGCACGTATACCAATTCTCTCTCGAAAAACATAAAAATTGAAAGCAAACGTGAAAATGTTAAAAAAAATATAATTTTTCAAAAAAAAAAATAAAAAACTTTTTCACCCTCTGAATCGTTGTTTGTGAATTAAAAAACAAAAGTTAAGTGGAAGCAATAATGGAATAACAAACACCCACAACACCAGACGTTCGTCGGTCCAGCACCGTTCGCCTCTACTGACCAAATGTCCTTGTAACACGGTGCCACCCGCACTTTATTATCATCATCATCACCTCCATTTGGCGAAAGCTGAAGGACCGAACGAACGACGTCTGGATGGTTTATTAGTTGCCCAACCCTTGGGTAACTTTTCGAAACATATTTTCACATTATTTGAAGTAATTTAACAGCTACGCGAGAAAATTATACAAGGTAAGCCGTGTCGGTCCCGCGTTGGGCGCCAGTTGGCCTTTGAAAAGTCACTCTTTCGAGCCACCTCCATTCTGTTATTGATGCTGTAAGTGAGATGTAATTAAATGCACGCGTGCACCCCAGCCACAAGCCTTTGTATTTTTTTCCACACTCATTTACAAATGCGGTAATTTGCACAGACACAGAAAAAAGTTCAGGATAATGTGCAAAAGTACTTTAATTACACGGAATGGTATGCAGCAATGCAATTGCTTTGGTGCCATATTTTCATTTGGCAGCTTAAACTGGAGGACAATGGCTATGTTGCTATGAATGGGCCATCCTAAAGAGCTTATTTGCTTAATCTAGGATCAATTTAAGAGACGATTAAGTAAATATTGGATTGTGAAACGAGTGGCAAGGATTAAGGGATATTTAATTAGGAAAAATTATATAATCTCATTACTGGGACCAGCTCTGTGGTAAGTTGCACGTTATGGTTGGCTTAAGAGGTGAACCAATTGGGAAAGTACTATGTGCAAGGCACATATTTTGAGCAAGCAAATCCCCTCGGAGGGCAGTATTTGAAGTAGATATTCGGACAATGTATGTTACGTCGACGTAAATTGCAAATGAGGATCAGATATGAGCAGGTTTGAAAACCATACTTCACTCTGGAACTGATTTTTGAAACAGGAAAAGGATTCTAAATTGATTGTGGCATTTAAATAGGATCCACCCCGATACATGGAAAACTAAAAGGAAATAATGTCTTGACTTCATAAGAGCTTTCCCGAGCGGTTATCCTAGCAGTGATGAATGGCAAAGTGGTCATCATCTATCGCGCAATCCATAGCAGTATACACAGATGGCTCTAAACTGGACACTGGCGTAAGTTTGTAAGGTATCTTCTCCGAATCGCCGGGGTATATAGAACTCAATCCTCTTCCCAAATCAAAGCAGTGTCTTCCAAGCGGAGGTCATAGCAGTGACAACAGCCGCCCGTTAGTCTGTGGTAAGGGCAATATCACGAGAATAAAATAAATAAATAGATATTTGGGGCAACAGTGCCTGCCCGTAGCTTCTTGCAATCACTTGTGTTGTGTGCGTTATATTTTTTACACTAACCTACAGTTTAGTGCCGTATCCGAAGGGCAATTTGTTTTGAGAAGCTTTCTCGTGACAACAATACTTTCGGACGTTTGTCAGACGTTCGCAAGAGGTGGGACCGTGAAAAAGCTTTTCTACTGCTTTCTGGGATTCGAACTCGGAACCTCACGCTCAGTGGTCTGGCACACTAACTACGGCACCCACCACGAAGCGTGTGAAGTGCTGTTGAGAAAAACCCAAGGTTCTTGGAACACAGTACAAGGTAACGCTCTGCTGGGTACCTGGACATGAAGGCATACCAGGCAATGAGAAGGCTGATGAGCTAGCAAGGGGAAGCTCGACATATCTATCAGAACAATGTGAACTTTCTGTAAATATCTCGCCTTACACTCAGGCTTGAAGTGGGAAAAAGGGTCAGAAAAGACGCGAATACCAGATGAACCTCCATCGAGCCTTGTGCCACCACAAGGAAGCTATGACCGACTCTTAGGTCAAGAGACTTATACGGAAAAACAGAAAATCCCTTTCCACGCTCGTAGGAATTATCACGGGACATATGTAATACTCTGCGGTACTATATGAAGAAATTGGGTTAGACGAAGGAAGACCTTTATAGAGATTACGACGAGGAAAGAGGCTATGAAAACACATCCCACTTTCTGTGTCACTGCCCGAGTTTCTATCACACCAGAAATAAATTCCTTAGGAGACAATTCTTCCAGCCCTTAGAGCAGCTTTTCAGCACACCAACGGACAAAATAATTAACTTAATCAAATCCACAAGATGTTTGTAGCTAACAACAGCAAGGGATAACTTTTTTCCCAAAGTAGGTATCACAATGGGTCAGCATTGACCTGAGTGTTACGTGAAGGATTCCTTTTCGCCAACCTTCTTACCTAGCCGAATAACAAGAATCTCGAAAAAATGTGTCTTCTTCTTCCTATTTCAACCAGGATTTGAACTCCTGTGGGGTTCGCCTGTTTGACCTCCGAAAATATCGGCAAGCCAAAAATATCCCTAACAACCTCTCTTATGTTTAATTTTTAACTTGCGCCCAAAATTATACATTTTTCAATGCAACTGGATGGGAAAGTGATATAGCTTTAGGGGTAATCATTTTTGCATTCGTTTTTGATTCAAAGTATTTCTATCTATTTTTTTTTTTTTAGGTACTTATTTGATTACTCTAGATGCCGAGTTGCCGCATTGCTTCATTTTATTTCTGGATAAATGTATTACCTATGGCTGGTACTTGAACCAACAACCTACCGCTAAATAAACCAGCACATGACTACTGCAATATAGTGTACTCGTGTGTGGCTTGCTTTGCTCGCGACAGGTGCCTTTAAATCTAGTAATTTCGGAAAACCCGCGATATGCTAGATACAAAATGATCAGCAAAATTGATTAAATATTTAATGGCTGTAGCTATCCGTTCAATCTTCACCTATGGAGCTCAAATGTGGACAATAAACAGAAGATACCGCTTTCCAAATGAGGGCATAAGACAACGAACAATTGCATGGAAATGCAAGAACACTTACATGCGATTGGGCAGGACGTTTGGCTAAGTTTACTAAACTTATTACTGAATGGACCCCATTTACATAGAAAAACAAGTGCTGTCGAAAAAAATGATCACAACGTGCATGACACTGAGAGGGTTAGGAAAAACTCTGAGAAAAGCTTTTGCTCGAATGACATCATTCGCTTAGGTATGGATGCCTTTATTCCTTACAGAATAAAAAGCATCAAACCTAAGGCAAACTCGTGGTTTGACCAGAGCTGCAAAGAGGCTATCAGGTTGAAAAAGGTAAGTTCTCGGTCTTATCTTCTTCTTCCTTTTATCAGCGAGGCCATGATCCGAAAACAAGGGATCACAGCCCTCCCACTTCACTGCATTTCTACTGATCCGCCTGTGGGGTTCGCCTATTTGACCTCAGAAAATATGGGCAGGCCTGCCGATTTTGGATCACTCGGTTACTGAGGCCAATGAAATGCCGATGTCGTCGCATTTGTCTGATCCAGGCGTTTATAGGCCTGCCTTTCCTACATCGCGATGTCTTTGGAACGCGCATAGATATTGCTTTTTTAACAGGGTTCAAATGATCTCTTCTTTGAACGTGGCAATACCAACTGAGCCGGTCGCGCTCTAATTTGTGTACGATGGTTTCCTTGATGTGAAAGCTTCCACGGATCTTCGAACTTCTTATTCGATCAAGCTTTGTCACTCCTGCTGTCATGCGAAGCATCTTCATCTCAGCTGCCGTTAATTTACTCTCATACTTTTTGTACATCGTCCAACATTGTGAACCGTATGTGAGCGCTGGACGTACAACTGCGGTGTAGAGCCTTCCTTTCAACTTAGGGGGCATTTTTCTGTCACAGAAGATAGCGGAATTTTCTCGCCACTTCATCCACCCTACGCTTACACGATGATTGATGTCGTCATCACAAGTTGCTTTGCTATTGATCATAGATCCCAGATATTTGCACTTTTCTCACTTGAGAAGCACTGTTCCAGTTAAATAAATGTCTGGAATAGGCCTGAGTGGATCAGAGAACGGGCAGCACAAGTACTCTGTCTTTTTTGAACTAATGCGATACCCATTTCCCTCCAAAACGTCCACCCACACATCAAGTGCTCGTTGCAGGGATATAGGATCCTCACTTATGATGGCTCCATCGTCAGCAAAGAATAACTGATGTACCTTGGGGTCCATCACTTTACCTTCAAGCAGATAATCAAGGACTGTAATAAAGAGCAAAGGACTTAAAACGCTTCCCTGGTGCACCCCGACTTTGATTGGGAACTCTTCGGTTACTCCAGCGGGACATCTTACTCTTGTCTTTGCTCTTTCGTACATGTCCATGATCATCTGTACATAGGTTTCTGGAACCCCTCGATGTCTTAGCGCCACCCATATCAGATCTCGTGGTTGTCTGTCGAATGCCTTTTCAAAGTCAACCAATACAATATGCAAATCCCTTAAGGAATCACGATGTTTTTCCATTATGATCCTTATACTTTGGATTGCATCTGTGGTTGATTTACCCGAGACAAACCCGCACTGATCATCAGATAGCCGTATTATTTTTCGCAGTCGGCCACCTAATACCCGCTCAACGATCTTCATGGTGTGTGACATCAGCTTGATCGAACGGTAGTTATCACAGTTTCGCGTATCACCCTTCCCTTTGTATACAGGGAGGAGGTAACTTTCCCTCCATTGATTCGGCATTGGATCACCTCTCACGAATTTGGAGATAAGAATTCTGAGCCATCTGAACCCGATGTCTCCCATCTTTTTCCAGAACTCAGAGGGTATCTCGTCTGGCCCAACCGCTTTTCGTTTTTTGGAGCATTTGACCGCCTCACTAACTTCTTCGACTGTAATGTCGGCTATTTCTTCACAGTTAGGGGTGGCTCTTGGAAAGTATAGCCGGGGAAACTGTTCATTTAAAAGCTCTTCACAATACTGTCGCCACCTCTGCAGAATTTTGTCGTCATCCACAAGAAGCTGGCCATGAGCATTGCTAATGAACTTTGGCGAACGAATCTCCTGAGCATTGTTCCTTCTTTGGGCGGCTATTTTGAAGATAGTGGCGCTCTTGTTCATATTGTGTCTTCGCAGCTCCTGGATAGCCTGGTTTGCATCAGCAACCGGCTAAAATATTTTCTCCAGCTCCCGATACAGGCCCTCCGTACTCTCTGCTTGAAGCTGGGCGCACTTCTTCTTCGCTTTTTTCTTGCAGCATCTGTATTCCATTTCGAGGCGAGCTTTTTCGTCATTATTATTAGAGGGGCACTTTGACCAAGCTTTGAAAGCCACTTTCTTCTCATTTATCAGCATCTTAGCTTCATCACTCCACCACCATGTTTCTTTGGCGTGTTGATGGTGGCCTTTTGAAGCTCCTAGCAGTGATTTGGCCTTATTTAAGCAAGTTCGCTGTAGGGAATCCCACATATTTTGTGCTCTGCACTCTTCATCCTCAGCTCCGTTGATGGTGTGAGAGAGGTAATTTTTCATTAGGAAAACAAAAGCTTCGCCTTTTTCTTTGTCCAGATTGTACCACTTGATTTTCTCAGAGACCCTTGTTTGTTTGCTTTTCTTCGGTGTTTTCATAAAAATTTCTGTTAGCAGGAGACGGTGTTGCCGAGCGATTGCCTCTCCCAGGATCACTTTGCAATCTTTTACCCGGGGCTTCATGAAACTGCCTACCAAATGGTAGTCAATCTGAGTTTCATCTCCACCACTGCTGTAAGTGATCAGGTGTCGGCTTTGTTTGATGAACATGGTATTTAACACGATAAGACCGTGTGATTTGCACATGCTTAGGATGTCTTCACCAGGAAGGTTCCTGGTGCCATATCCTAGTCCTCCATGGCAGTCTTCATAGTCTTCGTTTGATTTCCCGACATGTCCATTCAAATCTCCTCCAACAAATAGAAATTCTTCCTTTGGGATGTTCTTAAGGAGATTGTGGAAATCTAGCCAAAATGCATCTTTATCTCTCTGATTGTACCCATCGTGGGGAGCATATGCACTGACAATATTCCACACCTCTCCTTGTATTACTAGTTTGAGAGACATCAAACGGTCGCTGGACTTCGAAATGCTCAAGACGTTACCAAGTAGCTCTGCCGCAAGGATGATACCGATTCCGTTCTTAGACTTTTCCGTTCCGTAGTAGAACATCTTGTAATCTTTTGTCCTAACGTCCAAGAAACGCGCCCGATTCCCGGTGTTTTTCCATTTCGTCTCTTGGACACACAAGATGTCCACCCGCCTTCTATTCATCATCTCTTCCAGCTCGTAACTTCGACCGGTCATGCTTCCAACGTTCCAACTCGCGACCCTCAAATTGCGTCCAAACTGTTTCATTATTTTGCTAGCCCCCGGAATCCGTATAGCTCTGACCCGAACATTTCTGCTCGGTCCAGGATCAGTACCATGCACAGCAGTGGTAGTGCCTGGCGGGGTAGTGCCTTTCCTTTTTGCAAGTATTACCATAATGATACAGTTTTGCAATACAATTTTTTGCACCATATTGCGATGGTGTTTGTTGTTTGACACGTGCATGCTCCTGTTTTAGTATTGTTTGATCTTTCTTTTATGACACCGGTGATCTCCAGTCGTGTCACCCCACGGACTCGCATGCACACTTGTGGGAGGGTTTTTAAGGTAGTATATGTGTCGCTAGGCTCACTTGGGTGTTATATTGCCTAGATCTGATTTGTCCCCTTAGTCGCCTTTTACGACAAGCGCTGGTTGTTGGGGGGGGCGCTGCAGTGATATTCTTAACCCGTCCCTGCACGGGGAGTAAGTTCTCGGTCTTATAAAGCCAACAAATCTGAGAAAAACCGAAAGAAGTTTAAACAATCCAGAAATGACTACAATGCTCACATTCAACGTGTAAAATTCTTACATGACCAGAAACTGAGAAAAAAAATTCTACAATGTCCCAAAGGTAGTAAAAAGTTTTGGTCATTCGTCGAAAATATTAAAAATTCTGTCTCGTCTGCCATCCCAACGCTCATTTACAATGACGTTCCAGCTGTCAGCTCCTTAGACAAAGCTAATTTGCTTGCTGTTCACTTTGCAGCGAACTCCACCATGCCAGATATTGCTTTGTCCCCGCCTGTACTTGAGAGCGTCGAATTTTCCATGGGACAAGTCCAATTTCCTACTCGTACAGTTGCAGGAGTACTCAAAGGTCTTAAAATACACAAATCCGCTGGTCCAGATGGTAACTCCCCAATAGTTCTGAGGAGGTGTTCTTCCACGCTGGCAAAACCTCTGCGTAAGCTTTTCTGTCTGTCTTACTCTTCTGGGCTCTTTCCGAGTAGATGGAAAACAGCATTTGTCCAGCTCGTCCCTAAAAAAGGCGAATCTTCCTCCAAGTCCAATTACCGACCTATTGCACTTACGTCCCTTCTTTCCAAGGTCATGGAAACGCTGATAAATCGTCAGCTTATGAAATATCTTGATTCATGAAAACTCCTTAATGACCGGCAGTATGGTTTTCGGAGCAATAGGTCGACTGGTGATTTGATGGCATATCTCTCCGAGAAGTGGAACCAATCTCTCCATCACTTCGGCGAAACAAAGATGGTTGCGCTCGATATTTCTAAGGCATTTGACAGAGTTTGGCATCAGGCTCTTTTGCCGAAAATACATGCATATGGCATCGATGAGTCTCTTCTTCAATGGATTAGAAATTACCTTTAGGGCCGTTCAATACGAGTTGTCTTGGACGGCTTCAAGTCTGCAATTCACCATATAAATGCTGATGTTCCCCAGGGCTCCGTTTTATCTCCGACTCTCTTCCTCATTTTTATAAATGACCTCTTGTCTGCTACTTTTAATCCAATCCATTCCTTCGCTGATGACAGTACTCTCAGTTCTTCATATTCGTTCCCTAACTCACGTCCCTGCTCTTCGGCCGTAGAAGAGGAACGACAACGTATGTTAAACTCATTAAATTCCAATATGGACAGCATATCCAAATGGGCTTCAATCTATAGAGTGGAATTTAATGCATCCAAAACTCAATGCTGTCTTCTGTCTCTCAAGCGAAACCAAGACCCTCAACCATTATTCATGAATGGTACTTGCATCGCTGAATCCGAAAGACTTGCCATTCTCGGTAGGTGCATCAATAACCGTCTTCGATGGAACGATCACATGTTCGAAGTCGCCAAAAATGCTGCAAAATGTCTAGGATTCCTTAAGCGGTGCAAGAAATATTTTACCCTGTCTGATCTGGCCTCCATCTATAAGGCATTCATCCGCCCAAAGCTGGAATATAACGCCCACATCTGGTCTGGTACACCCAAGACCGTTCTGCATATTCTAGGTAGGGTACAGAATCGCGCGTTAAAACTGATAGGTGATAGAGACATCGTGAGCTCCATAGTCTCACTTGAACATCGTAGAAATGTCTCTCTTTTATAAGAAATGCTCCAGCGAAATAGCCAGCTGCATTCCTCCCTTTCAAAACTTCACCCGCAATACGCGTCATGCTTCGAATGCACATTAGAGCACCCTCAAGCCCAACTTCAGACGTACTGTCAAATATAGGGATTCGTTTATAAGCCGAACAACACGTTTGTGGAACGAACTACCAGCCTCTGTATTTCCTAATCATTACAACCTTCAAACATTTAAAGGCAACGCAAACCGGCATCTCCTCTGTCTTCTTCCCCCTCTTCCTATCCGCCCGTGCCCCGAGAACCAGTATAAGGGTATTAATAATCCCTTTGGCACGTGCAAATTATGGAAAAAAAAACATATCTTCTCTGTGAATGCTAAGGCATTGCCGGAGCAGATTAAAGCGCCTTGCCAGGTACTTCTTTGATCACTTTGCAGTGGTTGGGTCACTGGGGCAGAACAATGATTTATTCAAATTCTGTAGTGAAATTAAGTGAGGGAAGTGGCTTACGTTATCTGCCGTGAAGGTTCGCTATGGTGCCTAGTGCTTTATGATAACCTTATAAGTTAACTCAACTTCAGCTAACCTAACCTGCTCTGGTCATATCGTACCTACAGCTAGTACTGATAGTAATACTGATTGCAGTACAAAGGCGATGCGCCCCTCTAGTTGTAGGCTCCTATCGCAGTGTCGGAACCAGCCGTCCCCGTAGTCGCGGGAGTGACCCCCATGGACCTCTTAGCGGCAGAAAGAAAGTACCTCCACGACAAAAAGGCGAAAGTAGGAGTGGACTCGACACCTGCGGAGGCGATGGAGCTTACCAAGCAGACTAAGTAAAGCGGGTGGAGCGCTGAAATGAGAGGGAGGTAGACCGCGAGGCTGATCAGAGACGTCACGGCCGACGTGGACAGAGCGGGAACACTGTAAAGTCAACTACTTTGTCACCCAGCTCTTAACCAACCATGGGTATTTCAACCGATACCTCCACAAGATGGGTAAAGTAGAAAGCACAGCCTGCCAATATGGAGACTCACTGGAAGACGACGTTTTCCACACTTTTTTCGTCCGTAGCAGATGGACAGAGCAGAGGAGTAGATTGGAGTCGGAAATAGGCAACTTTTCCCCAGAAAATTCTTTAAATAAGACAATCCCAAGTACCGGCATGTAGAAACAAAAATCTTTTCCATCGAGACGGCACTCAGATCCAAAAAGAGAGAGCGGAAGACCCAAACATTCGCTGAGAAAATTAATAAAGGAGTTAAAAGCCTTACCGGCAAAGGTGAATAGACCCGCATCAGGAGGCGACTATGAAAAATCCGGTCCCCAGAGTGGAAAGAAAACGACACCCCTCTGAATAAATGCGATAAGCGGTCCCGGATTGGATAGTGGCAGGTAGAAAAAAGGGTTAAAGGTGGTTTTCTAATGAGTAGGAGTCTCAACCCATCTGAAACAGAGCGGGAATGTTTCTCGTGCGCATCAACGTTTTTCCACTATCCCCTAGCCAGAAAAAAGTACTGATTGAAGAAATACGCCAACTGTGTTCCCATTTCTGTCCTTGCAGAGTCTGATACATTACGAAAAGCTTTGGGTTGTGTACTTTACTTAGAAGTTCCAGACCTCATTCTGCTGAGTTATATCCGTATTCTCTCAATTTTCTAAGCACGCTCGTAGAGGTAACAATCAACTCTTCTCATTTTCTTCAGAGTTTCATCGAACCCGGGATTCGTGTTGTCTTGTAGACTTTGCAATCCAGAAACTTTATGGCACACACTATAATGTGGGTGGTACTGAATCCGTTGTCAGAAGTGGTATGGTGGAGACCCTGTTTCAGATTGATCTATAGAATGATCCTCCGTTCTGACGCATTTAGATCTACGAGTACAAAGACAATTCAGACATCATATATGACGTACTGATGAGTGCATTTTTATCATCGGATTCCAAGGCAATGATTTCGTCTCCTTATTCACGAGATATAACTAAGAGCTCCTATGACCACGCTTAGCTGACACGTTAGGTTAGCTTAGGTTAAAGGGGTTAGCCGCAACGAATGAGTGTTGCCTGCACTCGGATCTCAAACGAATCCATTGTGCTCCCCTGACGTGGAGTTTCCTGGCTGAAGAACTGTAAAGAGAGGAAAAACAAAATAGCTAGAGTTCTGTGTAAGTGGAGCGGCCTCCTCTGAACCACCCTGAAGAAATCATGAATTTCATGACGGTGGTTGGCGGCTTTTCAGACAGGTCGCCCAGATGGTTGAAGAAATACTCTCCAAGAGCCGTCTTCCTGGTATTACAGAGACTAGAGCATTTGCAAAGGAAGTGTTCCATGTCCTCCTCTGCGTCTGTGTTGCCGCACGCAGCTGATAGGTATATGTATCTATTAGGACCCAAACCCCACCCAGTGGACTAAAATAAATTCGATTTGTGACTTCACTGTGATAATCCAATCATCCTCTATCCTTTCTAAAAATAAATTGCCAAACTTTTCAAGAATAGCAGAGACATGTCATTATCAACTCATAATTTTCTAAATCCCTGCTAAAACCATCGCCCATCGATCAAACTAATTTCAATCATAGAGCACATCAGATTGCTGCACACTCCCGAAATATCAGAAATAACTTCGACCCAGCTCATGACCTTCGTTAGTAAGTACACAATTTCGAAAAATGTCAACATGTCCACGAGTTGCAAACAAATTCATCCCCCGATCGAAAGAAGGAAACATAAATCTAATCACTTTCGGCCTCCACAGTCCTTAGGCTCAATACTCAATTTGATCCACATAATTGTCGGCATCAGTATTGTTTGCCCAAAACATATTAAAACGTCAAAATTGATCCACGTCAAAAGAATGGCAGGATTCCATCACCCTTCTTCCTTTGCTCGGGGTTGGGACCTTCATAGCCATCAGGACTTCACTCATATGCTATGTGTCCTGTGCGAAAGTCTTCGGATTAACTTCGGTCGCAGGACGAAAAGAAAAAAACTCACCAACATACGTATTGTATTGTGGCCCAATTCCCTACTCATTTTTCTATATACTCAAGTGACCGAGCGTATAACTACCTTCAATTCTGTTGTCCATTGAGGACAAAAGGACTTCGAATACACACAGTGGCTATAGAAAACATTCATTGTCGTCGTTGTCGTCCGCAACCCACATAGAGTTTTTTTTCATCATCCTCAGCATGGGCAGGATCAGCAGCAGCAGTACAAATCCTTAGGAACTATAATGCAGCATATGACAGAAACACTGTCCATTGAAGAAGCTCTACTGGACTCGCCCCTCTAACTCATAACAAAGGAGCAGACGGGGAAAAAAAAAAAGATGAATGTCAACTTAATATTTGGACATTATTTGCTTTTATCCTTTTACATCAATTTCAATGGGGTTTTATGAAGTACCTATGCTGTGACGGTGTGTGTTACATGAGGTGGTTTTCTGAAGGACATACAGTCCGGATATGGTCGTCATATCGTCATTGTAGGTGGTGCGCTGCCGTCAATCGTGACTCCAGGAATCTATGCTATTCAGAGCAATTTCACTCTCTCTCTCCCTCGTCGAGTCCTTTTTATTTTTGTTCTGAAACAAATCCTATGAGCGGCGACTTGGGGGCCGAGGATGGGTGCGGGATGGGATGATGCTAAATGTGATGCAGCATGTGTCCTTTTAACTTAATCTCCTGCGAACCCAACCGAACCAAACCGAACGGGAAATCTCCTTCAGTAATTTAAGGACCAGGTAAAGAGATTTACGAAGGATTACGAGAGTTGTGTCGCTATGCTGCATGATGGTGACTGTGTGTAAGCAGGTGAATGAAAACATGCTAAGGACACAGCAGCACCCGACTACTTGGTATGGAAGTGTTTGTTTGTTGTGGGGTGGACTTAATGCGCGAGGAGATTTCATTTATTTTATTCATTGGATTTCATATCCGTCATGCAATTGAGATTGCAGTGATGTATGTGTGGGGACAGGTAAACTGTAATAGGATTCGTTTACAGAATATCCTGAATATTTGTGTTAAACGAAACAATGTTGGATATTAAAATAGTTTTGGTTGTGAGAAATAATTTCAGAAAAGTTCAAATCTAGATCAGTGGAGCTATAGTTCAGAAGGGACAAATGTGACAGAGTACCTGGAAGTTCTTGGCATTCCACTGTGGGATAGAGGAATTCTAATCATGTTTTAACCGCTCTCCTTATCGAAATGAATAGCAGGGTATTTTGATGTAATTTGTATCCCCTGAGATGGGTGCTCTTAAAATTGCTGAAGATCGGATTTTCTTCAACTTGCGGGTTCCTCTGTGAATAAGATTAGTTCAAATCGATCTAGAATTGATGAAAATAAGAATTATATCTGTACTGAGGGCTAGCACTTCTCTCAACTTCGTCATATGCCTGTAGAGACAGCGTTCTACTCTATCTCCGGTAATTCATAGGAAATCCAAAGATTTGTACCAGCATGTTGCTTACGTGAGATATGTGCTCGTACCTTACCGAAGATTTATACAGCTGTAACTCAACTCCTTGGAAAAGTACCCAATCACCCACCGACTTGGTACTGTATTTTGCAATGGACCATAGTTCACCATTTTTGTATTGAGCATCATCATCGTATTGACGGCTAGTCCCAACGGGCAACTGAATCAAAGTGACCGCAAATAAAATGTTTCTCATGCACTGGTCCCTATTTTCTTTCCTTTAACTAATATGTGGTATTGGATGTAGCTTAGGTTAGGTTAGGGCGGCTGTCTGTACAAAAATACAGACACACTAAGACCAGAAGAGCTCCATTGTGATACCACTGGATCTAGAAGAAACTGCTACACAAGGACTAACTACGAGAACCGACGGCAGCTTCTTATAAACAGAAGGATGCTTATGAAGTCTGTGTTCGCCAGGTCAAGGTTATCAAAGAGAAGGGCTCCAATGTTTCCACCTCTTCTCATCCCTACAGCCCCTGCAGAAATCATTTGACAAGAAACAACCTTTGGCATGTAGGCCTATTGGACAGTGTCCTGTAGGGACACATTTACTGGAGCTGATATATGCTCGCTTCAGCAAGATAAAACCATTTGGGTGCTTCTCATCGAGCCTAGACTAGACCTATCTGGATATCTACAATGTCGTGCAATACATCTGCAATTTGTCCTGCTGACAGCGTCCAGTTTAAATAGAAGTTTGGACGCAGCGAGTGGCATACTCATCGTCTGCCTATTTTATAGGATATTAAAGGTAGTACCAAGACTGGTGGGCTTGTCAGCCTTACAGTTCCCTGGAATGTCTCTGTAGCCTGACACCCAGCATAGGTGAATTTTGAACTGTTCTGCCATCTCAGTGAGAAGCAAGCGGCAGTCTTAAGCGCCTTTGAAGTACAAGAGAACGACTTCTTAGGTGCCGCTACAGATCGGGGTGAACCTGGACCTCAACTAACAAGCCTTTCGATTTAGATCGATCTCTAGCTTATTGCCTCCAGTTGCGCACTCCAAGTTGGCTGAGGTCCCTTTGAACTTATGCACACCACCTACGGCGAGGAGGCCCTCTACTGCGCCGTCCCTCCGGGTTAGATTCGAAGACTCTACGGGCCGGAGCAGTGGTGTCCATTCGATCTACATGTCCTAGCCATCTCAGACGTCGAATACGCAGTTTTTTGACTAGGTCGATTTCGCTGTACAGCTCGTATAGTTCGTTATTGGATCTTCTCCTCCAAAACCCGTCAACACAAACAGGACCGAATATCTTACGAAGAATTTTTCTCTCGAAGCGACCAAGAATATCACTGTAGCGCCTGAAAAATGCTCACTACGCATGAGGTTCTAAGTTCGAATCCCAGAACACACCAAAAAGTTTTTTTCACGGTCCCACCTCTCGCGAGCATCTGACAAACATCCGAGAGTATTGTTGTCACGAAAAAGCTTCTCAAATCGCCGTTCGGATTCGGCATTAAACTGTAGGTCCCTTCCATTCGTGTGAAAAATATAACGCACACAACATGAGTGGTTGCGAGAAGCTAGGCCCCGGCACTTTTTTTTTTTTGATCCTGAGAGACGGAAGGAGATGCTCAGGTTGAGCATTATGGAAAAGGCACCACCACCAATCCCACTTTCAGTTTTGGATTCATCTGTATAGAACTGAATGTAGCTCCTTTCTATCCAGGCAACGTTTTCCCACTCATTCCGGGCAGGGATAGTTGCACGGAAATTCTTATCAAACCTGACTTTCGGTGGGGTGTAGTCCGGGTTTTCAGATGTAAAGTTCAGTCCATCTAATGTCAAGGAGTGGCCAACTTTTAGATGAGCCGCCGCACTAGCAGCCATTTTTTTGCCGAAAATATCCAGGAACAGTAGATGGAGCATAATGTTTGGTGCTGCGGAAGGCGTTATTCTAAGCGATCTTTGCACTTTCCATAGGAGGGAACAGGCTTACAACTTTAACAAGAGCCGGTCACTAAACTATTACGCCATGCAGTCGTATGGGCCGTATTGCGGACACGTACAGCTAAAGTGCAATATGGGGTTTCATAGCCCAGTTTCTACCCATTACGTTTTTACAGGAGAAGAGAACTACTCTAGCATTTAAGTGGATTGACTTTCCAGTAAAGTTTCTTATCCAAAATTAGACCCAAACATTTCCCAAGCTCGTCTCTTAACACATCTCATGTGTACTCGAACACAGTTAACCACCGGATTTATGTGGACAGTAGAGTTAATAGTTTATCTGAAAAAATATTCAGTCCAGACAAAGTTGAATGGAAAGTGGGCACCTTCAAACCTTTTAAAGCTCCCGGCGGTGACGGTCTGTTTCCAGCACTTCTAGAAAAATCAAAAGATCTCAAAAGACCAGCTACAATTGGGAACACATACCACCCACCTGGAGACAGGTAAATGTGGTATTCATTCCCAAGCCGGGCAATAGGCCTAGGGAGCTGCCTAAACATATAGACCTATAAGTCTAACATCATTTGTCCTCAATACAATGGAGATACTCATAGATATTCATATTAGAGACCGTTTAGATCTGTCTAACCCTCTACACTTGAATCAGTACGCATACAGGAAAGGCAAATCCACAGTAGGTGGAGGCGCGTTCGATAACACTGGTTACGACTCCATCGCAAGGGCGATCAGTAGCAGAGGTATCGAAGAATCGACCAACCAATGGATCAGGGCCACGCTGGTAAGTCGATTCAGTATCTCCTCCTCCAGGGGAATGTCGGTGTCTATAACTCCAGCCAAAGGCTGACCTCAAGGAGGAATTCTTTCCCCTTGTTATGGTCCATAGTCATCTACGACTTGTTAGTAGATCTTTACAGATCAGGCTACACCACCGTCGGTTATGCTGATGACTTGGCGGTTTTTATTAGAGATAAATACGGCACGACAATTTCCAAAGTCATGTAAAGTGCAATATCTTAAGTTGTAGAATGGTGTAATAAAGAAGGAGTATCCATCAATCCTAGTAAAACCGTTCTGGTGCCGTTCACAAAGAAGACGCAGGTCAACCTTGAAGCTATTACAATCAGAGACACCTACACTAGACACTAGTTTATTCCAGCGAGGTCAAATATCTTGGTGTAATCCTTGACAAACGACTTAACTGGAATTCACATATTAAGTCCGCCACTGTGGGCCAGTAAACTTGGGGTCTCTCTCCTAAGATGATACATTGGTTGTACATAATAATGGTTAGACCCATTATCACATATGCGGCCATCGTCTGGTGGCCAAAAACTCTCCAGCAGACAATGACAAACAAGTTGCAGTGGTTGCAAAGAATTACCTGTCTTTCCATTACAGGTGCGATGAGCAGTTAGCAGGGCTAACACCCTTACCAATCTTCATTAGGAAGATGGCTGCTAGATATGCCATCAAACTGCAGCTATATTATGAGTACAAACCAGGTGACCTAGTGGGACATTTAAGGATACTCAACTCAATCCCTAAAAGACATGTTCTGCACTATACCAGATATTATGATCAGGCAACATTACTTCGATAGGTTATTCGAGGTTGAAATAGTGGACCGAAGAAATTGGTCCAATGGTGCTCCAACACTGGACCCTAGAAGTCTGGTCTGGTTCACCCACGTTTCGAAAATGGATTCTGTAGTTGGAGATGGGTACACAAAGATTGCGGTACCTATGGGTACGACTCCCACTGTGTTTCAGGCTGAAATATATGCCATTGAAATCTGCGCCAGACACAATCTCCGCAAAGGGATCGAGGGCACTAGAATACATATCTTTCCAGATAGCCAAGCAGCACTTATGGCACTATCGCCCAATCTATTGGAATCCAAAACTGTGAAATGCTGCTACGATGCATTACAAGATCTTGCCAAATACAACAGGGTAAAACTCGGTTGGATCCTTGGACACCAAGGGATTGTGGGCAAAGAATCTGCTGATGAGCTTGCTAGGGCTGGCTCAGAATCTGCGTTCATAGGTCCTGAACCTTGCTGTGGCGTCAACTGGGCAATGGCTACAAGGTTGATAAACGAATGGTAAAACAACTTCGTCTAGACCTCTGGACCAATGGGGCAGGTCTAAGACAATCCAAACGATTAATCAAGCCTTTTTCCTATTGGGAAATCCTTAACTTAGGATAAGGAAGGCATTAGGAAGCTCTTGGCCATTGTGGCCTGTAATACCATCTTAACAAGTTGAACCTGTGCCAAGAGAAGGACTGTCGGTTATGCTTAGAGGAGGATGAAACATACGAACACATTCTTTGTGAATGCCCAGCACTACACTTCTTCTTCTTCTTCCTTTAATCAGCGAGGTTATGATCTGAAAATAAGGGATCACAACCCTCCCATTTCACCGCATTTCTACTGATCCGCTTGTGGGGTTCGCCATGCCCGGCACTACACTGTTTAAGGAAACGTATTCTCCACAAGGAGATACTTACTTCAGTGAAACTGAAATGCTCCACTACTAAAGACATACTCACTTTCATAAGAGAGGTAGTACGTCTGTTAGATTAACTCCAACCCTCCGATACAATAAATCTTTCGGGTCGCAGTATCGTTGCCACGTGGGTATGGGTTGTACAAGAGGAAAAAAATAAAAAATTCTGCAATATTTGTGAAAACAAGACTGATACCGTTTATAGTAGAAGCGCCTATATGAGAAAATTCATATTTCCAACTTCTTGTGGCCCAGTTGGAGAGCAAGAGAAGGGCGTATTGAAGGAGTTCTCTTAGAGTATCTCAGTGTTTACCTGAGGCAGCAATAGCAATAGCAGCATGTAGTTCACAGCAGCGAAATTGTTCATTAGGACAATAAGTAATAAAAAAATGGCGCCCAGCGCAAGGCCTCTGCATTTGAACACTAAGATTGCTGCGCCCCTAACTATGACTGAAAGAATTATATTCGTCAATTCAAACCAAGAAGCAATGAAAGAAGAAATACAAAACTGAACTGAAATAAAAAACGAGACAAACGGCGCCCAACGCAACGTCCTTTTAGACAGAAATACAGCACAGAAGGCGTTAAATAGCTAAATCCAAACTAGGTCATAACACAAAACGTATTAAAATTATTAAAGAAAAAAAAATCAAGGCTTGGCCATGAGTAGACCCTCTCCCCTGTGGATTACAACACCCACTACCGCTTCCGCGCCATCATAAATTATCACGTTACTTATCTCAAAACAATTCCTTTTCACACTATTACCGTTTTAATAAGCACTTTGTGCGCACCTTACCTTTATCTAACCTATTTCTAGTAAAATATATTTCATCCAATTTATTATAAAAGCCCTCCCCCCCTATGTCCTTGGAACCGCGTCAACCGTTACTTTTCATACAATACCCATTTTTACCAACCTATTTAGCACTTATTCACACATTCTTATCATCCCCAGACATTTTTATTATCCCCGCTAATTCACACACACAGCAGCAAAAAAAAAGGAGAGAAAAACAAATAAACGGAGTTTTATGCAAATCCTGTTTCGCTTGCATGTTACACAGCTTACAGCCAATTAATTCCGTGTAATTTATAAATGTCATCACCTATGGAGGTGAGGTGTACTGTGTTAGATGTAACTTTCCAATATAAATGAACTCTGGATACAGTCGTTTACCGACACCAGGAACTGAGAGTGTTTCGTGACTCATGTTTCTTTTTTTTCGCAGAGAAAGGGATCCTAAGCACGTACGTCGTCGTCGTCCTCCCCGGGACTTAAAAGGACGACAAAAATAAAAACCAATTGACATTTTCTATTTTTTACTTTTTCATTACCATTCAGTGGAAAACTTTATCAGATCGAGACGATGGCACCTATCATGTGTGTGTGTGTTTGTGCAGCAGAGAATGCGGGTTGTTTCAATGAGGAGTTCTATGCCAGACACAATAAATAACGGTTAATTGCTAGCATTTCGCAGATTAGCTGACTAAGGACAATGATTTCTCGTCGCCGTTAGCCAATAGTGTACAGGATAAATGGATGTACCCCGTTCTCTGGGTGTCCTTGTGCGATTTCAAATTGAAAACGCCGCAGTCATGAATTCGATCTTATCCTGGTTACTACGCGTCCCTAGCAAGCTTATAAAGCCACAGCCAATTAAAAGTGGAAAACCAAAAAAAAGTACGAATTCACACAAAAAATGCAGAAAACATGTGAACGGGAACACCATTACAATTTACTTCAAATATCCTGGATAGAGCTTCGCTTTTAGCGGTTATTTCGTCGCGAGTGAAAAACGCAGGACATCCAGCCGCCCTATATACGAGTATGTATATGGGAGGATGAACACGCTTTTATGGGAGTTTCCTTTGCGCTCCTATTTAACTATGAATATCCTGAAATATCCTGGATGATGCTTTCAGCATAAAACATTTTTTTATGACAAACCATTTGGAGTTTGACGGCTGCGGAGGGATTCTTTCTTCTTTTTCGTTTTTTCGTCATTCTCCTGCAACTATAGTATGGCCGGCTCATTCTGCAGATGGTATGCTAAAGCATAACTGTAAATGAATTTTATTTAAGTGTCCTTTGGTTTTTGCATGAGGAGGAGAGTGGAAAACCAATTTTCTCGGCGATATTTTTTCTACTTTTCGCCATTTCATGTCTAACCAAGGCTTTGTCACACTTTCGTCCGGTATATACCGTTGTAGAGGAGGATGTAAAAATTTAGAGAAGAATATTTTCTTTTTTTAACACCCTGACAGAGACAATAATAATAAAATCCACATCCCACAGGTTCAGAGTTGTCGTCCCCCCTTGTCTCTCTGCTGGTGTTCTGGTCCTAAAGTCCTGTGGATGGTGGTTTAGTGCTCTGGAGAGCGCACCCTGAAAATTACTTTTTTTTAAAGTTTTCTCGTTTGCCCTGTCTCTGTGTGTGTGTGCTCCGCTCTACAAAGTGGTAGACCGCATTCCTCCAGCTTTTTCTTGCACCCTTCGCAAAATATTACCCAGGCCATGGGGTGAGCTTAAAAATGGCCAATTTTTGGTTTTAACGATCGACCACCAACAGATGCGATACCAACGATGATGGCCTCGAAAGCGAAAAAGTCATTTGAACAGGCGGAGTGTCTGATACCACTAGTCATTCTAATCGTGAATATTGAACCAAGCTGGGGATGTCCTGCCTGGTAGTCTGGAAGGCCAATGGATGGCTGTTGTTAAATTCGAGACGAAAATGCTGGGGGGAGACTCGTAGATATGAAATTCTATTTGTGGTAGAAGCGTGATGTGGGAATTCGATTCAGCTTCTCTCTTTTTTATTTTTTTAGAAGCGACCAGATGAATCTGGTTTTCAAGCATGAAAAACTGTAGTGTAATCCTAGTTCTAGTGCTTCTAAGGGGCAGGCGGCTTACGATACGATACGACACGATGTTTGGAACCCAAGTGCACTGCGATGTACAGGATCTATTGTGCTGGTTTTCAATAAACCTCAATAATGTCTTGGATTCCAGCTTCCATGTTTCAGTTGGGCCCATCGAGAGATGCACTAGATCGAGTAACAGTTTCTGCCCTGGACATTCACAAAGAATGTGTTCTGCTTTGTCGGCGCCCATCATCTCTCCTCGCCACACAGTCTGCTCGTTCATTTCCCTCAAAGCCTTCGTGTCCACTGATCTATGTTATGGTGATTATGTTTGTGGACGCGAGGCTATCCAGGAGGTCTATGCAGTCACAGATGAACCTTAGTGCTGCCTGACTATCCGTATAGATTCTGATGTCGCTTACGTTAATGTTTCTCCGCAGACATTCCCGAATGCATAGGTCCATCGCATGGACCTCTGCTTGGAAGATGATAGGTGATTTAGCAAGCACTGCCGCACGTTAAAAGTTGTGACCATAGTTCTCATATTCGGTACTCCCATTTTCCAATTTGGAGCCGTCTGTTCGAGCTTTTCCCTCTTAGAAAAGGGAACAAGCATAGTCTTTATAGGATTAAACCCTTGGTCTACACCTTTTTGAAATCAGGTTGAAGACACCTTGCATAGTTTCTAACATGATGTCATCGAACTTGCCCACAACACTGTTGACAGTATCATCTACGTATCCTTGCGCTCTGTAACCAGTTTTGGTAAGTAGCTCTAAGAGTTCGTCCTTTTTTTTTACTCCGGAAAGTGGAAATCTTTTAAAGACGAAACTGAGCCCTCGGTCAGTAACAGTGTGGGATTTCTACCCACTAAACCAACCTCCCCTTCAACGCCTGGTCTTCGCAGCACTACTGTCAAGCATTTCATCGCGAACGGGGACATTCGACTTAGGCACTCGGCTCGTTCGTATTGGCAGCCTGCAGTGCTGCATTTTGTTGTCGCTCCTGTCTTCCCTGCTCCAGTTGCTACAGTGGCGCTTACTGCTTCCCAAGCATTTTCCCTGTTCATCATCTGTCTGGTGATGACGTCTGAGGTTAGGTCATCACCCAGTTTGCTCGACAGCAGGTGCCGTTTTTTATGGTATCGCGGACAATGGAACATGATGTTCCGCATCCTCGACTGCTTCTGTGCACGCTGTGCAATAGGGGTTGTTATCTAGCCCAAATTTGTGAAGGTAGGCTCTGAAGCAACCATGGCCAGAAGGCATGTGGGTCAGGTAGAAGTTCAATTCTACATGCTTCCTATTGATCCAAACGTTTATATTAGAGAACAATCTATGCGTCCACCTGCTTTTATCAGAGTGATCCCATCTCTCCTGCCATTCATCCATACTTGTCCTTGGGAGTACCTCAGTGACACTTTGACTCATCGCAGTTGGTGCCGCTGTCCGGCTGGTACGGTATTTTAATTGGGCTTTTTTCAGCCAGAAGGTCCATTGGTACCATGACTGCTACTACACATGCCGCCTCATAGGAGGTTGGTCGGAAGGCGCTGCATACTCCCAAAGCGTTAATTCTGTAAGCTGTATCCATCTTCCTTCTATACGACTTCGACTTCATGGCACAAGCCCATATTTGGGAGCCTTAGAGCATTATCGGTGCCGCAACTCTTGCTAAAAGCAGCCTCCTCTTGTGCTTTGGTCCGCCGAAATTTGGCATAATCCTTATCAGTACAGCCGTTGCCTTTGCAGCCTTCTCAGCTGCATATTGCAGATGTTGCTTAAACGTTAGCCTTGTACCTGTAGTAATGCCAACGTATTTCGGCCATGCGTATTAGCCAGTCCTGAACCATTCCGATAGCTTCATTGCAGTCATCCTTCAATTCCTTAAGAAGTATGGTCACTACCACGATTGCTATATCGTCGGCAAAGCCTATTATTTCCGGAGACCTCGGGATTCTTAGTCTAAGGACGGCATCGTACATTAGGTTTCACAGTAGTGGACCTAGTACTGAACCTTGGAGCACACTGCCTAAGACGTTATACTGCCTCGTTCCATCGTTGGTGTCGTAGTGTAGACTCCTATTTCCTCCTTACCTACGGTAAGAAGTGCTATTTTAAATTGCGCTATTGTTCGAGGTGGACCTCGGCCCCTCTTTGTAGGTTAATATTTGACAAATCAGCCTCCAGTTTCGTAGGCAAAGTCCATTTCCAACTGCTTGAGCTACATAAGACAAGGTCTTCCTCTACTGTGGGATGGCAAACGACTAACAAAGGCCTCGTAGGGGCAGCATCTCCCGATAGGTGCTGGTCCGCTAAGTAACGAGAAAGAGCCACTGCAGCCGAAAACCTAGCATCTCTTTTAGGAAGCCCTACTCCCACCTTCTCGTGGTGCCATCTGGGAATTACTTCGGAAATTGCTAACGGGAGAGGACGAATGGCGAGCTTCCTGTGCCAAAAAACAGGATAAGTGTCGGTTGGTCTGTGACCCAGCGAGCTGCAACCGTAAAAAAACGAATTGCTCCGAAACGGAAACAATCGCCTCGGATAAGGACGGATAATTTGTTGACGACCTTTGGCTATCGGACACTGACAACGATCGGATTCTGGAACGTTAAGACCCTCCTGGACTCACTCAAGGAAGGGCCTTATAACGCCAGATTCCTCCAATTGGACCGCAAATTCGCACGGTATAAAATCGGCATCATAGGGTTGAGCGAGATAAGATGGTACGATGCTGGGGAATTCATCTCCCCAACAAAAAGCACTGTCATGCTCTACTCTGGTAAACCAGCTGGAAGTGCACGGAGTTCCGGAGTCGGACTCATGCTAACTCCAGCAGCATGTAGTAGCCTCATATCCTGGAAACCCCATAGTGACCGGATGTTGACAGCAAGGTTCCAGAGTAGAGTTAGAAAAATTACCAACATACAGTGTTATGCTCCGACTCTAGACGCGTCTGAGGATGAAAAGGATTTTTTTTTTCGTGGGTAGGTGAAAATCTTCATGAGACACTATGAGACCGTGTACTCATAGAAGTGTCAGATTTCTACTGACTAAAAACACCCTTCCCTTCGTTTTGTTTACTATGACTAAGTTAGACCTTATCAAGTAGTTTAAGCTTCAGAAGAGAATATTCGCGTGAGGCAGGTAGATTTTCAATAAAAGCACCTGCTGGAACCGTCATGACATGCGGCTTTTTGTCTTATAGCGCTAATTCGAACGGTTTCGTTCTTAGGCGCCGCCTACAACCAAACGTCTAATGGGGACATCGCAATGGTGATGGAAGATCTCAGTGCCAAGATGGGTAGTGACAACACCATGATTAAGCACGTGATGGGAGTTGACGGCGTGGGAGACCGTAATGACAACGGTGAGCGGTTTATGGACTTCTGCAATACCAACCGCCTAGTCATCGGAGGTACGCTGTTTAAGCATAACACCTGCCACAAGATCAGTTGCGTCTCTACTGATAGGGAACGAACATCTAACCAGATTGACCACATTGCGATCAGTCGCCGCTTTAGAAATTGTCTCCTGGACGTCCGAAACAGACGTGGAGCTGACTTCGGACAAGAACGAGATCACCATATTATGGTAGCTCATTTACGCCTTCGTACTGCATCCATCAACAGCAACCGCTCAAACCTACTTAACATCACCAGGTTTAATATCGACAGGCTCAAGGTTCCACAAGTGCGCCAACAGTTCAGGGACCATCTTGCCTTAGAAGCAGAAGTAATCAGCAGGATACAGGAAGAGAACATGGGTGACCACTGGAGTGCTATGAAATATGCTTTTGCGACTGGGGCACGCACGTAGGAAACCCAAATCCCAAAGCACTCAGACTTCTCTAGTCCATTGTACTACCAGGCAGGAACCTTTCTTTGGTGCAGTGGTTGAAAAAACTTCGATGTAATTCGTTTTTCCTTTATATTCGGGTGGCTGATAATTGCTGTTCCCCGCTGGGGCTTGAACCTGCACACATCGGTTAACGAACAAACATACTACCCACTGCACCACTGCCACCCCTCAGGGGGCACGCGCGTATGTCGATAAAAAGCAGAAACACCACCGCACATGGCTTTCTACAGACACCTGGAGACGGATCGATGAGCGTACAGCAATCAAGGCTTGGATTGCAGCGGCCGTAGCAGTAGAGAGAACCGAGCTTGAAGCCCAATACCGTGCGAAGAAGAAAGAAGTGCAGCGTAGTGTGAGACGTGACAAACGTCAATATATCAACTCACTGGTCTCAAGGGCTGAAGAAGCAGCGAGTAGGTGCGACAGTAGGACCGTTTACAACATCACTAAGGAGCTCATTGGTGGTCGAAACTCCAAACAACACCCAGTGAAGAGTCAAAACGGTAACCTTCTGATTTCGGATGAAGACCAGCTCACTAGATGGAGAGAATATTTTGCTACAGTGCTAAATCACTTAGACGATGGCGGTATGATCTCGAATTCGAATGAGCAGTTCGTAGCAACAAATTCCAGAATTCGCACCGTACCCCCAGTAAAACCGAAATAATAACAGCAATCAAGTCCCTCAAGAAGAACAAGGCGATGGGTATGATGGCATCCCTGCCGAGCTATTTCAAGCGACGCCAAATACATCGGCAGATTTGCTGCATCCCCTAATACGGAGAGCTTGGGATAGCGAACAATTTCCACAAAGGGGGATGGTCATTAAGCTTCCAATGAAGGGAAACTTGATGGAGTACGGTGGATGGAGAGGTGTATGCGTTCTTCCAACTGTAGCCAAAATAAAAGCTGGAATAATTCTAGAACGAATTAAAGAACATTTAGATTCAACTCTCGATGTCGAACAGGCAGGCTTTCGTGCTGGATTTCCCTACATCGGCCTAAACACCTTACGGATCATAATCGAGAAATGCGTTGAGTATAGGTCTCCGCTATATTCACGATTTATCGACTTCGACAGCTTGAAACGGGATGCTATATGGTTGGCCTTGCGCAGGAGAGGCATTCCAGAAAAACTAATAGCTATTATCAAGGCTACATACGAGGGCGGTAAGTGTCACGTGGTAAGGTGTCGGACGATTTTGAAATCCAAAGTGGAGTACGTCAAGGGTGCATACTGTCCCCACTATTGTTCTTGGTGGTTATCAGCGATGTACTCCGTGCAGCATTGACGGAAGGTAATTATGGAATTCGTTGGACGATGCATCTTACCTTAAACACCTAGATTACGCTGACGATGTTTGTCTACTTTCACATCGGATAATGGGTCTTTATTTGATGGCCCAAAATCTAGAAGCTGAGGCAAACAAAGTGGGGCTAAAGATAAACACAGCCAAAACAAAAGCCCTGAGCACTTCTAATACCCGCGCTAAACTTAACATTGAAGGACAGGGAGTCCAGAAAGTTGATAACCTTCTTTATTTAGGAAGTGTGATCTCGGCTTATCGCGGTGGCACCGAATTGGATGTGTGCAGCAGAATCGGGAAGGCTAAAGCTGCGTTCGGAATGCTATCCAAAATCCGGAGAAGCAATGTTATCAGCTTGTGGTGTTTGTGTCGAGCAATTAAAACGAAACGCTTGAATTCAAAAGTTCAAAAGTTTGTTAAAGGTACTTAATATACAAAAGAATAATTTAACGGGTTAGGTGGCGACAGCTCGAATTCACGGTTTTGAATCTACTGCCTAATGGCAAAGAACATCTCCATCCTCACTCAAAGCTTTGCAGTTATAGACCGGGACTTCAAATTTGACTCGACGAATGTGTTGTTGACGTAGCCGGGTACATTTGAGAAATAGTACTAAAAAGTATTGGTGAGGTTTTACTTATGATATGTAACGGGTGGGCCATCTAGTGATTTCTTTTTAAATCATAGGTTATTTTGACACTGCCAGCTGTTGTTTCCCGCTCGAAATCTTGACAGAAAGTCAGTATCATACCTCCGCGGAACGAAATGAGTCGCTTTGCGCTTGAACAACATTGGGAAATATTGAATACTTATTTCCAAAGTGAGTGCTGTGTAGCCCAAACAGTGCGTTTTTTGAAAAGAAGTTTTGGCCGAAATGAAGCACCCACCGCGCCTGCTGTACGCAAGTTTGTGCAAAAAGTTCGTGAGACTGGTATGCTAGTGGACAACACTCATGGTCCCCGTCGTTGTACGGTGCGCACAGACGAGAATGTGGCTGCTGTAGCCGAGAGTGTGAGACTCAATTCACGAACATCAACTCGTCATCGATCTCAACAGCTCAGGAGAATTCTGCACAAAGATCTGGGATTATTCGGATTCGATATCCGCTTCGTTATCGCTTCGCAGTTTGGGCCTTAGAGCAGCTTGAATTAGACAACGATTTTGGGCGAAAAATCATCTTTTCTGACGAGGCACATTTTCGTCTCGGCGGCTACGTTAACAAACGAAATTGCCACATCTGGGGCTCGGAAAACCCGCACGTTATTGTCGCAAAGCCAATGCATCCACAGAGAGTGACAGTTTGGTGCGGATTGTGGAGTGGTGGCATCATTGGACCATTTTTCTTCGAAAAAGAGGCTGGGAACAACGTTTCGGTCAATGGTGGGCGTTATAGAGCCATGTTAACATTTTTTTTTTTACTGAAATTGAAGACATGGATTTGGACGACCTTTGGTTCATACAGGATGGCGCACCATGCCACAATCGGTCTTTTGCGCACCAAATTCCCAAATCGTGTTATCAGCCGTCTTGGCGATGTCAATTGGCCGCCTCGGAGCTGCGATTTGACCCCTTTGGACATTTTTTTGTGGGGAACCGTGAAGGACCGATATTATGCCAACAATCCGGAAACGATTCAAGCACATAAGGCCAATATCATCCAAGCAATCCGTGAGCTACAGCCCGAAACCATCAACAAGGTCTTGGAAAATTGGAGTGATAGAATGCGCTACTACGAGGACAGCCGAGGCAGCCACTTGAACGACGTTGTATTCCATAATTAATGGGAATATTTGCTCTTACTAATAAAGTCATAACACATGGAAAAAATTTGATTTTGTTCATTTTATTGCATTTTTAAAAAGAAACTTGTAGTTGGCCCACCCTGTATATCATACATACTAGCAATATTGACTAAAAAAGGATGCTACCGATAATCCTTTCTGTGAAAGTTTTCTTCTTTTACTAGCTGTGAGTGGTCTATTTCCCCACAAGTTGGGTTAATTAAACCCCAATTCAAACGCTTTTTGACTACGTAAGGATTTACTCTAGGCAGCTCTTGCAAAGCACTTCCAAATATCATCCCGATAAATCTGCCAAATGCATTCAATAAAAGTATGTTTCAATGGAAAGATTCAATGAAAGACCTTCTTTCTTCAGTTGCAAATCAATAAATCCCCTGTAATCCTTTTCTCAAATCTCTCAATATACTTCCCAACATGGTCACATCAAAGCAAATTGAACAAATTAATAAAACCACATCTCTGCTAAGCATCCAATCTGCAATATAAACTAAAATCCATTTCAATATATCCTTGTACAAAATGAAATGCAAACACAATTCACTTTCACTCTGGCCATAGCCCCTTCCGTCTATTCTAATTGATAGATCCCTTCTGCTGCAACATCACACACAAAGGATTCATTTCAATGGACCATTATGCACAAAAGAATACGAAAAAAAAACTCCTAAAAAGGATGTCAGACAACTGCAACTAACCATTACGAAACCACAAGGACGACATTCACAAGCTGCAATCAATGAATAAAACGAATGACTATACCAAACGAATGAACGAACTACTCGTAAATGCAAGGCACTAGGCCACTAACATAAAGTAAAAACGAAGAAAAACTACCCCCAATGGAGGCATTTAAATCACCTAAGGACATCTGTGTGTAGAGTAGGTACATCCTACTAGTAGCACAATCGAGAAAGTATTTCGATTCGATTTTAATCGCAATCTCACACTAGAGCAAGGGAAAACCTTTCTTTTTGTTAGAAAATTTACAACGGAAAAGGAATTTTTCAGAGCAGGATTCCGCAGTTATCCTGTTTCTCTATTCGCCAAAGTGAAGCCAAGGAAGCAGCAGCAGCTCAAAACATGAGCGTAAAAGTTTTCCAATAAACTTAATGTCGTTCTCGTGAGATGAATTTCGGGCGGGCTACACTGACTTTTGGTATAAAAGGACACCCTTTTCACCACCAAGTACAGTACAGCAAGGACAACGACAGCGACGAAAAATTTGAGAACCTAATTCTCGTTCCTGTGTCTTTTCTCTGGTGAAGTTGATTAGTTCGGTAGGCATTAGAGCAGAACTTTAAAGTCGAAAAGTTTTCCACTCTCCACTTTCTGAGGGCTTAAGGACCCACTCTCAGTGTTCCTGCTTCCTGTCGAAGTAAGGTGCGGTTAATTAATATCGGTTACTTGTTTGCAAATAAATTACCAAACTAGGAGACAAGGATTTTTCTTATTTATTTTTCAGTGTATAGGTACAGACAAACTGAACTTGCAAGGACTTTCGGCAAACGACAACAACGCCGTGGAAGGAGAAGTGGAGTAAATTAAAGGACTTTCTGCCTTTGATTGTGGTTTACCTTGAGGGGAAATTAATGACTCGTTTAGAGAAGAGGGAAATAAAGCAGGATTAAGAGTCTCAGTTATCCTTGTCACACGCATTTGTCTATCGTCTGCCTGTGCCTGGTGGCTTAGTGATAATTTTAAATTACCGAGCCCAAAAACATCCTGGGGGTAAATAACACACAGCACCCTGGATAGACTTGTTAACGCATCCGAATGAAATAGCCATTATCCAGTTGGCGCCTTTCGCCACCATACCGCCGGCCGTCGCTACACCACCAGCTCCAATCATGTTATCATAAAATTACACAAACAGTGCCCGAAAAAGGACCTTTTTTTGTGGGTGTGGCGTCACCCTCTCTCTTATCATTGTTTTGTCGTCATAGTAATCGTCGCTGCTGCGTATGACCGCTGGAGGCAATTTTCAAAATATATACTATACCCAGCGCCTATAAGAAGAATAGAAGGAAGAAAAAATATCCTTTTTTTGTTCCTTTGGTGTGTGTCACAGAAGGTGCTATCGCACAGTGACCACACACAACTGTTGTGAGAGCGGAGGCGAAAAATGGCGTTAACGAGGCGAATAATTTTATGGCAAAGTGTTTTTCTACTTCATTAACATACACAGACTGCGTCCGCCGCGATCAAGAAGGATATCCGGTGCTAGGCGCGCGGTCGTGTGAGAGGGAAGGACTTTGTGGTGGGGTCCCTTGAGCCGGTTTTTTTGTTTTTTTTTTTTTGGGGATTTTCTCACCTTTCGTCTCGCCTAGTCGTCGTACTCATCTGCATACTGTGTGACGGTGAAAAGAAATCCTATTATCGGATCAGGATAATTTTTTCTTTTTTTTTTTGCTTTTTTGTATGCGAACGTAGTAATCATCGTTATTACCGTTATCGCCATCATCATTCCAACCCTGATACAGTGTTAGAATTTTCATCATCATCGGCCCGAAACGGGAGGTATTTTTCGTTCGTCTCTCGTCTTTTTTTATGTCGTTGCGATAATAGTTGATGTGTCCTTATTAAAAGGACCCGGTGGTACACCGCTCGAACCCCTGCAGTATCCTTTTTCTTGAAGGTTGTAACATTTATGAGTAATGAGCCATGGGTAAGTCCTTTATGACTTTGGATATTAATATCCTTTTGATGAGAAGGTAGATATTTTCATGCTTGGAGGGGTGTCATCGTCGTGTCCTTTGTCGTGTCAGTGGCAGGGGTAGGGTGCGGGGTGGAAGATGATAATTTTTATTCTTGTAACTGTATGCGGAGTGATTAAATTGACTTTGGGGCACACCTTAACGGTGCGATGATGGTAACATTTTTTGATCCTTGACGGATAGTCATGTTAGGATAATGGGGAGATAAGCTCTCGGAGTAAGGAAGTCATTAGAGGGATTTTTGCCTACTTTTCGTGGGGATTCGTGATTTTATTATTTTTCTTCTGACTTTCGTCCTGTTAATTTGGTTAATTGAAATGTTGTGTTTGGACTGATAGGAATTTAATTATGGCTAATAATGATAACATGAGTAATTAGGTGCTGCAGTAATTAGGGAGAAGTTTGTTGGAGTTTGTGTGTGGTGTGAAAGGGTACTTGCCTCCTCATGTTAATTGTTTTCGGGGTGAGGATATGCAACAATGCAGCATGTCCGTTCTGTCAATCAATAGTTTACATATTCCATGCGGTTGTAGTCATCAGACAAAAGAATAGACAGAATGCGAAACCTAAAATGGATGAAAATGGTAGCCACAGAAACATAATCGTGCACAAGCCCCATTTCATCAGAAGAGATGGCATGGAGATGGATTTTTTGTCTGCTGGTTGCGATAATATCTACCCAGTATTTCTGTTACACACTGCACCTAACTCCGAACGATGGCTAGAGCCATTTTACTCAAAAAGTAAGGAAGCAGGCGAGCTCCCACAGGCTTTTAAACAGATGAAAATCATCGTCCTTCTTAAGCCCGGAAAAGTTGTTACCAAGTCAGAAACCTACGGTCCAATCGCTCTACTCAGTACCTGCTACAAACAACTGAAACGCGTGATCTTCAACAGAATCAGCCCAATAGTGAACGAACACATTCCCAACGACCAAGGCGGGCTTAGATCCGATCGCAGCTGACATAATCGACGCAAAGACATACATCGAAGCCGAAAAAATGCACACAACATCCGTCGCGTCTATAGATTTCGCAGCAGCGTATGATACAGTCTGGCGGCAAAGTCTAATCTGAAAGTTCCTGAAGATTATACCATGCCGTAAGATGGCTCACTTACTTACTTTACTTATGTCCTTTATCCACTTGTGGGTACTAGGGCCTCTACTACGCCTACGCGTCATCATGTACGGTTTCAGGTAATATGTCTCAGTTCTACCCAACTTTTCCCCAACTGCCGTGCCTCCTTCTTGACTGTTCTCTTCGAACCGCCAGGTCTCCTGCCATCCTGAGTTAAAGGGTTGTATTGCATAGCATAGTTCGCTATGGAACTGTCACCCTTTCGCAATGTGTGACCAATCCACTGCAACTTCCGTCGTTGGATGGTTGTGCCTATTAGTTCCAGACCCGTTCTCTCGTAAAGGTGTTCATAAGAGACATGATTGGACCAGAAAATCCTTAAGATATTGCGTAGTCACCTATTAACGAACGTTTGCAGCTACCTGGTGGTTGTAGAGGTCACTCTCCACGTGCTGCAACCATATAACAGCACGGATTCAACATTGGAGTGGTACAGTCTTTTCTTGGTGTTCAAACTGCTTGCATTGCTTCGCCATATTTTGGACAACATACGGAACGCGGACTTTGCTTTGGCGATCCTGTTGTCTATATCCAGTTCAGTTCCACCATCAGTCGAGATATATTCCAAAGATACTGGAAATCCTCTACTCTCTCTACCGGTTGTCCAGCAATGCGTATTTGAGCCGATGAGTTTGCTCCAATAATTTTCAGCCCGACGACGAATGCCTCCCGCTCCACATCTACTGTCATTTGGTGGAGGTCCATAATTCTGTGAGAGACTAAGCATACATCGTCAGCGTAGTCAAGATGTTTCAGTTGAGATGTAAGAGTCCATCGAATTCCTCCGTTTCCCGTCGACAATCATTCCCTTTTTCCACTCGTTAGGAAAGATCTCACCTTCCCAAACTCTCCCTATAAGTGGAAGCAGAAGCTCAGCCGATGTTGTTGGCGCTGCTCGTAAGAATACCATCAAGTCCTACCGCCTTGTTGGTTTTGAGTGCCTTGATCGCTGTAATGATTTCATCATTACTGGGAGTCGTGGTGCGTATTCGGGAACTTCTCACCTCGGTTACCTCAGTCTCGCGGTTCAAAACCGTAGCAAAATGCTATTTCCATCTCTTGAGCTGGTCCTCATCCGAAATGAGCAAGGAGTCGTCTAGGTTTTTCAATTGGTGTTGGCTGGAGCTGCGACCACCTGCCAGTTCTTTGTTGATTCTGAAGACGGTCCTGCTGTCGCACGTCTGTGCTGCTTCTTCTGCTTCTGTAGCTAGCGCGCTGATGTAGTTGCACCTGTCACGTCGCACGCTACGCTCATTTTCAAGCGATATAGGGACTCTAGATCGCTTCTCCCTGCTGTTAGGGTAGCTGCAACACGAGTTTTCAGCTGTTTTCGTTCGTCAATCCGTATCCAGGTATCCTCGGAAAGCCACGCCCTATGTCCTTCCAGCGATCGACCGACAATTCTTTCCAGATGTAAAAACATTTTTCACAGCACACAATGATCTTGGATGGTTGTGAGCATTAAGCTGCTGATTGCTTCCACATCTTGCGAAAAGTGCTCCCTTAATTGTTGGCGCACTGAGGGATCACTAAGTCTATCGATGTGGAACCTGGGCATTCTTGTGTTGTCGTGGGATCTTCGAACTGCAGCAGTGCGTAGTTGGAGGGTAACTATCATAAGATGGTGATCTCGTACTATCCCCACATCTGCCCCTCGCCTGTTTCGGACGTCCAGGAGACTTCGTCTAAAGCGGTGGCTGATGACAAAATGGTCAATTTGGTATGAGGTTGCTTGGCCGTTGTTGGAAGCCCAGCTGACTTTGTGGCAGGTTTTGTGCTCAAACATGGTGCCACCTATCACAAGGCGGTTGGCATTGCAGAAATCTACAAACCTTTCGCCGTTGTCATTGCGGTTGCCTATTCCATGCTTCCCGATTACATGTTTGAGCCCTTCGTTGTCGTTGCCTACTTTGGCATTCAAATCCCCCATCACTATGATAATGTCTCCATTTGGTGTTGTGTTGAAGACAGCACTTAATGATTGTAGAAGCTCTCCTTTTCGTCCTCAGACGAGCCATTCGTTGGCGCATAACACTGTATGATGGTGACGCATCATACTCTAGTCCGGAATCTGGCCGTCATAATCCTATCACAATGAGACTGCCAGGAAATTAGGCCCTTATCTGCTGTTGTTGTTAACAGAAGTCCGACTCCATATTCCCGCGGACTTCCGGATGGTCTTCCAGAATAGAGTAGTACAGTGTTACGCATTGGGGACTGACACTCGCCCGCTTCTAACCATCTTATTTCACTTACCCCCAAAATGCCCAGTCTATATCGCATGAATTCTTTTTCCAATTGAAGGAATCTTGCATTGTAAGTACCTACGCTTACCGAGTCGAGGATCGTCTTTACATTCCAGAAACCTATCTTTGTCCGGGTACAATAGCCAAAAGTCGTCAACATGTGATCAGTCCTTATCCGAGGCATATTGTCGGTTTCTGTAGATGGCTCAGCTCCTCAATAACATACTGTCCAATCGATAGTACCAAGCCATTATGAACGACACCAAGAGTGACATGAATAGGTTGAACAACGGACTGCCGCAAGGGTCAGTGCTGGTACCACTCCTCTTCAACTTATACACATACGTCCTCCCTCTGAATGTTTCAAAAAAATTCACATATGCCAACGATATAGCAATCACAACCCAACACCCGAATTTTGAAACAACCGGGCGTATCTTGAACGCTGAACTCGAGACCTTGAGTGCGGACTTCAGAGAATGGCGACTGTGCCCAAGTATGTCGAAAACCGAGGTGTACTGCTTCCAAACTGGCGTCATATAAATTAAGAGCGGTCTACAATGGCACACTGTTATGCCACAATCCGTACACTAAGTACCTCGCAGAAACGGTAGAGCGATCGCCGAACTTCCGGAACCACCTCAAGCTCTAAGTAAAAAAAAAAAAGCTCAGGAAGGAAAATAAGAACGAGAAGCAACATCATCCAAAAACGTGCGGGACCGTCGTGGGGGACTAGCGCTCGTATATTCACGCATTGAATACTGTTCGCCAGTGCGGAAATAAAAATAGTTCACACCTTTGTGGCAACTGGTAGTGCTACTAGAAGTTGTCCGCATGGAGCAGTACTGTCTCCTCTACTTTGAACCTTAGTTAAAGACACGGCATGTGTAATGGCTGGCATCGCTTATGTCCTGTATACCCTTGTGGGTCCTAGGGCCTCTACTGCGCCTACGCGCCATTGTGTACGGTGTTCTCCCCAATTGTGGCTGGCATGGTAACAATAGACCTTTTAGCCCAATGGAAGTATCGTGGCAGCTGGACAGCGGCACCAACTGTGGTGAGTCGAAGCGTCACTGAGGCACCACCTAAGACAAGTCTGGATGAATGGGAGGAGAGATGGGATCACTCTGATAAAGGCAGGTGGACGCAGAGATTGATACCCAATAAAAACGCTTGGATCAATAGAAAGCATGGAGAACTGGATTTCTACCTATCCCAGATGTTAACTAGCCATGGTCCACAAATTTGGACTCGACGACCACCCCCATTGCCCAACGTGTACGGAACACATAAGGATTTCCAAATCGTTGCATACATAAGGATGTGTTCCGTACACGTTGTGCTCGAGGATCCGGAACAAATCATGTTCCATGGTCCACGATACTATCAAGAACGACACCTACTGGTGAACAAACTGGTTGAGGGCCTAACACCAGACAATATCACCAGATAGTTGATGAGCAAGGAAGATGCCTGGGAGCCTCTATCAACCATTATGAAGGAGCAGCGAAGACAAGAGCGACAACGAAACGCAGCGCAGGAGGCAACCAACACGAACGAGCTGAGTGCCTAAGGCTGAAATCCCCCTTCACGAAAAATGGGTGAAAATCTCAGGATGACAGTTCCATAGCGAACCATGCTATGCAATACAGCTCTTTAACACAGGATGGCAGAAGACCTGGCGGTCCGAGGAGGACATGGCGGTGTATTGGTCTCACGTTCCGTAAGTGTGACAGTTCCATGGCGAATCATGCTATGCAATGGAACCATTTAACTTAGGTTGGCAGAAGACCTGGCGGTCCGAGGAGGACATGGCGCAGGACAGTCGAGGAGGAGGCACGGCAGTTAAGGAAAAGTTGGGGAGAACTCAGACACATTGCCAGAAACCGTACACGATGGCGCGTAGGCGTAGTAGAGGCACTAGGATCCACAAGGGGATACAGGACATAAGTAAGCCAGTATCACTGAGAACTGATATACACTCAAACGATTTCTGTAAAGGCGTATGGGCGAGGAGGAGGAGGAAACTATTCTCCACCTTTATTTGTACCTGCCCTGCTCAATTCCACAAAAGAACGATCTAACTGATCTAAAAAACATAAATCCTACGCTTCAGCAGAAGGTTCAATTGGTTCAACGAGTAGGTATGGAAAAATTGTTTCCATGAACCATCATTGGTCTAAGTGTGTTGGCTTTAGCTGGCAGCCATTTCAACTTAACCAAACCTAGGGATGGTACCACATGTTATAGGGAACCACAATGGAACAGATGACCCACGTGCAAGTACCCTCTAGGGTGCACGATACGAAGACGAGAATGAGATTGCTTTATCTCACTTTCGCACAATGTACCCCGTAAACTTTCTTTTTAAATTAAACTTCCTCCTAAGTGGAATTGTGCCTTTAGTTACTGGACTCACCTCAGCATTAAAATGAACCAATACCAATACCAACCCTCATTCTTAGATTATTTTTAGGACAACCTTTCTTTATTTTTGTTACCTCACCTTCATTGAGTGTTGTAATTGAAAATACTGAGACCCGTTTGAGGCACTTTTCAAGGATCAAAGTCCTTAGATTTCAATTCATCACCATTAAAGCAAAGTCCTTCAACCATCATCCATCTGCTGGCCCACTTTTGAGCAATTTGCAATTGCCATTGATCCTCCTTTACGATAACTGAGTTTTCAATTACACGTACCAGCAATCCGCAGGCGAAACAATAAAAAAGGACACGCTCCCACTCTACGAACGTTCTCCCTCCCACCCATGCACTTCACTAATAGATTTTTCTAATTTGCCATCTTTATATCCTCAGACAACCTTATTTTGGACCCCTAAGGACATTCAAAAGAGAAATACGCTCACGAAAAGCATCACCGGACGAACATACACATAAAAAGAAAAATCTCAACTTCTGGCACTAGCATAGCATGAATTGAATTGATATCCATAAAAAAGGATGCTACTGCCACTAGAGTCTTCAATAAAAAAGAAATCTTAATCTCTTAATGGACGACAATACACACCAAGGAAGGGTGAACAGTATATATCCTTAAAGCTAAGTGAAATATAAAAAAGAAGCGAAATTCCATCCTCTAGTCCTGTGTGAGAAAAATCAAAAACCAACGACCAATACACATCGATACGATCAGCATGAAGTGTGACATCGAATGTGAGTACACAGGATGAAGGACATATCTGTGAATCCCTACGTTAGTTAGAAATTGAAGGAAATGTATGATATTCCTAAGGAACCACCTCGTGAATCCTTTTGTGTGTACAATATCAAATCAATCAGTCCTTTTTGTTGGAGTGGTTATCCAATTTACTGGGCGGAAAATATTTTTCCTTCTCTTACTGTTTGCGATTGCAATCAAATTATGCCTCAAATTACTCAGAATATCCTTATCAGGACCACTCTCCTCCATTCGTACTTCATTTGCACTCAAAATGAAACAATACAAAGCAATGGCGAGGGAGGAAGATACAGCGCAAAGATTCCTTGAATTGTCTAACTGGCTAGACACAACCGCTGTAACCGAGGCGCCACAAAAACCCCAAAACAAAGCAAAATTTGAACGATGAAAGGATCAAAAATAGTGGTACAGCGACAATCAGCACAGGAGTGTGGGTAAATCTTGAAAACCCCGCAACCAAAAAGTGAAAGTAATAAAAATCCAGCCCGAGTCCTTGCCGAGGATGGGATAGATAAATTTCCTGCGGACGACTAAAAGAATACGGAATAGGATGATTGAGGGGTTGACAAACACAAACACACACACACACGCCCACCCACCGGCACAAAAATCGATTCTCATAGTTTTTGGCTTTTATTTGTCGGTGGCCTGGCCGTTTTGTGTTGTTTGTTTGTTTACGGCCATTATCCTTGCTTTATTGTCGTTGTTATTTGGTCCTTGCTTGCGTCGTCGTCTTGTTGTGTGTACTTCTTGTATGTGATGTACTCCTCATCGTCTTCCTGTACTATGCTGTGTGGTAAAATTAATAAAATATTCTGAACACTAAAATCCTCGTTGGTAGCAAGGACACAAAAATGGTAATAATATTGTATATAGTTTCCTTTGCAGCGGCGGCGGGCGGCAGGATGGTTAGCTGAGTGTGTTAGTCAGTGTAGATAAATAAAAGAACAAAGCTAGTTCGTGCCGGATACGTGCTTGGACATAAATGGTCAACAACGTTGCGACGAACGATAGCTATTGCCCTGTGAGCTTGACCTTCTTGCGGGATGTGGATGTGGGGTGTGGAATCAGGAGCGGACTTGGAAGGGAGTAAAGATTCAATCGAATGAGATGATGTATGAAGGCGCCAGAGGAATTGGCGAGACAAATATTGGTTCAGTCAGACAGGGCTGAAAGTTTGAAAAAGCGTGGGATAGTCTTCTTTTTTAATTTTAAATAAGTTTTGAACAACGCAGAGTATGTTATGTTGAGACCACGCAACATGGAATGTGGGTGTAGAATTGAACGTAAGAATTTACTAGTTGAGAACTATCAGTCATTTTTACGAGAATCGGGGCAGGAAATAATCCATGAAGTCTTCAAAACAGCTCAATTTTACGTGAATCCTCTAGCTTCAGAAGTGTCTTCTTCTGCCGACGGATAGATTCAATTTCTTTTTCATCTTTGCAGCCTCTGCACCAGTCACAATAGACTACTCCAGAAGCTTCATATGAACATCAATGGCGTAGTACCTAGTTAGGACAACTCTTGCAACTCCACAACCATAGAAAATGGTCTCTTCTAGTCGTAGACTCACAGAAAGGTTCTGAAAGTTGCGCAAGTGCATCCACTCAATTATTTCCTTGGTGCCCTGATGCCCAGCATAAGCTGTCACTTACTAGTCTCTATATGATAACTACTTCCCTCAGAGGCTAAATGACCACCTGGCTACCAATATACACAATGATGTCCTTCCCGACAATAGCATCTTCCACAATCATTTTGCAGCCTTGGTAATGGCTAATCTGAAAAATTCACTCAAACTGACATCCATTGTGGACGGATGCTTGTGAGAGCTTATCCGCTGATTTGGCCCAATAGTCCTTATGACCGCTTGCCTGAGCCTTAGTGCAAATTTGGTCATCCTGTTGTAGAAGAGATCCAATGGAATAGAAATAAAACCCATAAGGTCTCCATTGCTCTTGTGGGTGTCGATTTTATGGAAACGGTTGTACCTATGCATGTAGCCCTCTGGATCTTGGTAAGGCGTGAAAGACGAAATTACTTCCCAAGAGCCTTCCGCAACAGTTACAGAAGGAATCTATCTGATGCTTGGTACCAGAATGACAACATCGTCGGCAAAGGCCATAATATTGAAGTCGCTTACCTCGAACCTCCTCTACAAGAAGCCATTTGAGTGACGAGGGAATGAGTGCGGTGCCGGAGCTGACTTGGTTTTAAGAAGGATTCAACTGAATTGACTAGTCGCATGTTTCCAAAAATATCCAATGTCAGGAGGAACAAACCCACACCACCAATGGTACAACTGGCACCAAACCTTAAGAAATGCAACTTGCATCACACACAAAGTGCCCTTCTTTGATAAGATGTCAGCTTTATCCTGGAAGCCCAACGATAGCTATCCACAGATACCACAGAGAATCGGTTTCTGTTGAATCTTGCTTCCCCAATAGAACATGCGCGACACGTTGCTAGATATCGAAGTTCTTACGTTTTTACCAATCTATCTGATCCGAATCAGAATGTGGGCGTGGCGAATTTCAAAAACTGTTTCGTGTGGAATATTATATTTCGAGATCAATTCGAGGCTAGTATGGGAATGCCTGACTGAGATCAATAGACTGAGGGAAGCTAATAACGTCAACCTCTACTGTGTACCAAGAGTAGATTGAAATAATTCGGGAACCCCTTTCGTTGCAAAGAAATCATTCTGCGAGTTAGGAGCGCACAAATAGGGAAAAGAATGGCAAGTGGATCAAGCTTTTAGCAAATATTCTCGAACTAAGGCAGGTCAAAGAACTTCTGGGAACTTGCAACCAAAAAGAAGTACAACGTCCGTAGGCGTAAGTAAGTAAGAATCGACTTGGTGGTAGATTTTTGTTTTTCTCGGGATAGGAAACGCTCGACTGGAGCACTTAAGCGCAACTGATCCACTTTTCTACCAGAGAACAAAACCCTCGTTTACCCATTTTGTTTGAATTTCCTTGTCTTTCTAAGGAAGCCGAGCAAACGCTCCGGACTTGAGGAGCTTACAGTAACAGCACACACCACATCAGCCCTGGACCAGTTAAAAGCATTTGACACAGTAGAACACACTACGATGCTTAACGACATTCAGGAGTCCACGTTGCCTAACTCCTACAAACATTGCATTAGTTAGCCAATTATTATCTATGCGGCCGACAAACCTACATGGAGTTCTGGAACACGAGATCATAGTATAGGAAAGCCAAACAAGGTGTATTAGAGGTCGTATCATGTCCCCATCCTGTTTAACTTCTACATCTTCAAGTCGCGCCCACCACCTAACTGCATAACCCTTGTGTCATATGCGGACGACTTCACGATCCTCGCTTCGGGCCCAAACGTGCCTGAACTGTGTATGGCCCTAAACAACTACTTAGCTGTCGTAGAACAGTTCTTCAGCAATCAGCGGAAAAATCCACTGCCACACTGTTCACTTCTTGGACAAAGGAAGTGAAGCTACAACTCGATATAGCAGTCACAGATCGACGCATACCCTCAGTCACACAGCCAAAACCTTTGGGTGTCACCTTTGACAGTATGCTAAGTTTCTCCGCACACGCATCAAACATCCGGAGCCGCCTCAGATCCCGCAACAATTTTCAAAAATCCCTGGCAGTCAGTTCCTAGGGTAAAGATAAGGAAATACTGCTAGCCACCCATAAAGCGATCGGTCGATCCATTATGAATTACGCCGCTGGACCCCACAGCTAAGCAACTCAAACTGGCGAAATCTTCAAGCACCGCAAAACTCTGCCTTGCGAGTTATCACCGGTTGCCACATAATGGTTAATGAGGACCACCTCCATGCGGAAACCAAAATGATGTCCATCAAAGAGCACAACACCATGCTCTCCCAATAGTTCCTCCTGGCCTACAAGAGCATCCCAACCACTCCCTAAAAACGCTTCAGCACTCACCTCGGCACATCCGTAAAAACTTGACAATGTTCTAAAGGGATATCGACACCTACACTCAACTCCCGGACCTCGACCCCCAGCGCTACAAAGTTGCCAACAAGAGCATTCACAGCACGACGGTAGCAAATGCAGTACGTAACCATCACCCGAAAATTGTGATAGGTGGTCGCCCTCCGCCCATAGCAAACAAGTAGCGTCACTTACCTTGCCAGACCAGGGCAACTTTAGCCCAACTACCCTCGGGTTGGTGCCTATTACTTAATAGCTACCAATCACGTCTTGACCCCAGCATCAAAGACAGATGTCCAGACTGTTCGAACGGTCCGCACAACACACAACACCTTTTCAACTGACCGGCCAAATCCACCACCTTACGACCGGAAGCGCTTTGGAACCGTCTCTTCGACGTGGCTCTTTTCCTGGGCCTAGAAACAACCAACCGGCAACCCAACAACAGAAGTATGTAACTGTTACAACAACAACAACAAAAACCACATCAGTACCAAAAATCTCCACTTGATATGAGCAAAAGCAGGATACTTGCAGTATCGTTGTCCTCTCCACAAGCATCGCAGATCGTAGTTTCACTTAAGCCCAGCACATAGGCGAAAGCGAAGTGTCCTATGAAGACACCAATAATTTGTCCGCAGTCTTTTCTGCTAAGAGACAACAAGAATGCCGCTGATTTGTCACAGACGTCCGGGAGCATTCGTTTAGCCAACCTACATCCTAGAGAGTTATGCCATACACAATTGTGCTCGTGAGAAACCCAATCGTCAATGGACGTCCTAACCGACGGCACAAAGAGACCTAACGCAGGGTCGTGTCCTTCCTGAGAAAACCTTCTCCGAGCCTTAGCCAATTATTTCATCGGAGATCTCGTTCCTCAAAATCCCATTGTGACCTGTGACCCAGATAAGCGTCAAAATTAAGCCTTGCGATCGAGTTCAAAGAGTTGTTGCATTCAGCTATTTTGGAAGTGGTTGTAGGGCTAAGCAAGGCCTTAACGACAGCCTGATTGTCACTACAGACATAAATGCTTCAACCCTTTCAACTGCTGTTCACAGCATTATTGATGGTCGATCGGATTGCTTGGAAAACAGACGCATATTTGCCTTACGAGAAGTGAAGTCTAATGTCGTCTCTCACGAATACACCAGGGTCAGATCCTAAACTGGTTTAAAGTTATCCGTGAAGGTACATCTACATTCCATTTTTTGGCTTGGACTCTGGCCGATACCACTCCTGAACATAAGAAGTTTGCCTAACAACCGCAGGTCTGGTGTCATTGGGTCAGGCGGCATGTCCATGAGATCGGAGTCGTAGGATAGGTGTCGCGCAAGGTAATCGAAACTCCAGTGTGGATTATACGAGAAACCGACCTAAGGCGGTGGATGTCTTTGATGCTGCAGGTGCAGCCCATGATATAAGTATGAAGAGGAGGTAACATAGCATCTAGAGCAGAGCCAGACATACTCAGGAAAGATTCCGTGCAGCCGAAAAGCTTAGGGAGCATTTAAAGAACATGAGTATATAAGAGGATACACACTGCAGATTCTGAGGGGATCTCGAGGAGCACCTTTTGGAATGTAAGGCATTGATTCGCAAAATAAGATACCACATGACAGTCTATCCTTAATTTTCTTCAGACACTTCGATTCATCAACGCAGCTAGACTGCAGAAGGTGTTCTGATTCGACTATGTCATCGATTAGTACAGAAGTTCGTGGCACCCCGTCAACCCATCTACAATGTCTACGCTTCGGCCAAGGAATTTCCAACAGCTTGGACTGAGGATTGGTATTTTTTCCATTAACCGACGCACGTTTAGACACACATCTGGAATACCATGATTTCAATGAGATCTTCCCATTCTCTTTGCTGACTTTCAACGTTGCTGGGCAATGCGTTAAAGAATTCCTTTGAAGTTTGAGGTCAGCAGACACCAAGAAGGTCTGCATAGGAGCAAAGCTCATACTCCGAAATCATTTGACTTTTTAATGCCGACATGAAGGTAATGAAAGGACATGACCGAAATACAAATACTCCCTCCCGCGCACCACTTCTTCGCCAGACTTTCATTCTAAATTCATCGTCTCAGGCTGCTTCCTCGATAAACAATTGCAGACATAAAGAGTCTAGCCCGTTCTACTCCTCACTGGTGTAACGCAACGAGAATTGGCTTCCTGGATTCCACTACTTAAACTTGAAGTAGGAGTACCATCCAGGCCTTGTACATAGTTTGAGAGTGTCTGGCACACACTATGTTAGCAATTTTAAAAGTCACTGCCGTCGGCTGGGGTCATTGCAAACAATTTTTGGTGGTCATGTCCGTGATATCCTTCCGACACATTCTAAAAAAACAAGGAAACTCCTTTCTCTTCTCTCTCTCGCTGGACTCGAGTAGAATAAACAGAACACGAGAACATGTCTGGCTAGGATACATGCCCTCTTCTGCCGGCCTAGCAAGTTAGTTGCCCACACCCATACACGTGTATACACAGGATACACTTCATGCATGGAATACGAAAACGAGTTAACTCTGTCGATACTCTAGCTACAACAAGTCACGTGACTTAATGGCGAAACATGACTGCGCGGACCTGCTAAAAAAAGAAAGGATATCAGTCCGATTCCTTAACACCCGTGGTGGCAGGATAATTGAAACAAAAAGAGGGATGCTACCTTCCTACACTGCGACAAGCAACATATTGTCTATTTCCTGATCCTGGCAGTGGTATATCTTTCTTCATCCTAATGTGCCAATGTGCAAAGTGCAAAGGTGATCTGAATAAAACAAAGTGGAGTGGGGGTTGAGCGGCACAAGAGTGATTGCAAACGTCAAAGGATCGTTCATAATAAATAAGGTGTCCGGAGGAGAGAGATTCAGATCCTTTACTCACAGAGAAACGACTGCAAAGAAGGAAGCAAGGAACAGTAAATATTTGATGGACTTGCATGCAAGTAGTACCAGGAAGGATACTTTGTGTAGTACTTCACCTCAATTCGGTATGCAAATCGAATCGAGTCACATCCTTGAACAGAGTTTCATACACATCCTTGCCAACGCAAACTCATACAATTGATGGCATTCTGCATGGTGCTGCTCTATCGTCCTCGGATTATATTGTTAGAAAATTCGCAGCTCTTAAAAGTGTTCACATGTCATTCGTTGGGGGATGGTGGTGAAAGTGGGGGGAAGTCTTTTGTCATCCTACACCTTTGCTTCTGTGCGGGGGTTGATGCTAGTGGGTACAATGCATTCAAACTGGTGACATGAAAAAAATTTAGTTTTTGTTTTTTTCACAGGTACCCTTGGTCCTTGTATTTTCTAGTATTTCCAGTTCCACACAACTTTCCACTGTTGCACAAAACACCGTTAGGAGATTAGCTTTATTTTTGTTATCAATCCCTCACGGCTTGGGTACTTTTTCTTCTTTTTCGTCCTTTCAATCCGCTTTCATCCGTTTGCCTGAAAGGACATAGCACGGAAATGCACCCTCCTTCGTGTGTCGCTGCTCGCCTCTAATGGAGGGGGCGTATGGGTGTACATATACAGTATGGGATGTATGCACTTACCAAATGGGAATCCACTTATGTCAGCTGTGAAGTTTCTTTGAAGTATTTTATTCACTGCGCTCGGTATATCCTTCTCGGTGTAGTCTGTTGCTGTTGATCTCATTTACGGATTTGGAGATATGACGATGATGTAGAACATACCATAACGCCTCCATCCACCGCCGTCGATTCCCGTGTGAGTGCATGTAAAGTGTGAAAATTGCATTAGTGTGTTGGCTTTGAAGTTTTTTTTTTCTTCCAATTGTCTATGTTGTGTGCGGAAGGACTAAGCCGTGTAGATAAGTAGACACAAAATAACGTGGGCGTGTTTGGGTAATTTGTGGAATTTTATTACCGGTAATGGTCAAAAGGGAGAATATGATTGCAGGGGTTGTTTCCCTTTTTTTTTTTTTTTGGTTAATCAATCTAGGGATGCATTAGTTGGTCAGCAGATTATGTGATGAAAGTCATAAACACAGGATCAGTGTCTAAATTTCGACGGTGTGTCAGGCTTTGTTAGGGGTGGCACTCCCAGTTTTGACAGTTTTTTTCAATATTACTTTGCAGACGTGGAATGAAGGGTGCCGCATAGAGAGTGAGGCAGTATGGACATTCAAACAGTTCTAAGTTGTAGTTGTTATTTGCCGTCGGAACAAATGCTCAAGATAGAAGAACTTTAACAAGAACTACTCCGTTTTCATTCTCTGAAGGCTTCCAGCGTTAAAATCCGCGTATATTGTCAAGGTACTACTGTATCAAGGTACTAGACAGCGAGGCGTATTAAGAGCAGTAAAATGGAGAGACTCGTGAATCCTTGAAACGTATTACTTCTGTTCAAATTCCTTAACTCACCCGAAAGGGGTGGTTCTTGGAAACTGAAACTAATCTTTGTTAAACGGGAAATTACTCAATCGCTGTTTTTTTTTCCTTTTTGGCTAAGAAGGCGATTGAGTAGCATAGCCTTACACGAGCAACTAAGACAACCATCATCACAATCTTGCTCTACGGCTCAGAAACACAGGCTTTTTCAACCGCAAATGCGGATTCAACCGCTTGTAGGATTGAAAGGAGAGTTATTCAACTTAAACGCCACCTCCTGTGTTAGGTTAGGTGGCTATCCTCCATAATCGTTAGGATTCACTTAGACCAACTGAGGTCCATTGTGCTACCACGTGAACCGGTTATTTCCGTTACTCCTGGAATCATTTTTATTTTTAGATTAATTTCCAGATGCTGTTGATATCCGAGTAGGCGATATCTGTGAGTTCCTCCTTCCTTGTATTTCCCAATGGTTTGTTTTCTAGCTGAGGATAGTGCTGGGCAGCCGCAAACCAAATGAAAGTGGAATTCCTTTGATTCTTCGTCCATACAGCTGCGACAAAAGTCATTGGCCGGTATCAAACCTCGTAGCGTGCCTGCCTGGTGCGCAATGACCAGTAAACAGTCCAACTAGGATACTTATGCGGTGTCTGCCGATCAGTAGCAGGGGTTTTATTCTTCTTTTATTCAATTGTGACCATGTTTGTCTCGTATGGTTACATATGTCAAGATTGTACCATATCTCATTGGCCTGATTCAGTGCCGCTATATAGATTTTGTATCTTGCCATTTCTATGGGAAGATGCAGCCCCTGTCGCAGTAGAGAACTCCTTTTTTGTACCAGTTTTAGCAAATTCATCTACTCTGCAGCTACCTGAAATGTCTGAACGACCAGGAACCCAGCACAGAGTGAGATTGCAATAATTCGATATCCTATTTAGAGATGCGCGACATTACTTTACCAATTTAGATCTTATTATTGGTGATTCGAGTTCCTTTAAAGCTGGCTGGCTGTCGGTGTAAATGACGATGTCCGTGTTCGATACCGATGTCATAGACAGCCATTCAGTCGCATCACGAATAGCATTAACCCCCGCTTTGAATACACTGCAGTAATATGGTAGTCTAAAAGACATTTGCATATTCAGAGGAGCCAAGAACATGCATGTCCCTAAGCTATCCTCTGCCTTAGACCCATCGGTGTATACCTCCAAAACAGAATTATTTAAGATAACATACTCCGCCCAATTTTGTCGAGAATTCTGGGAATGTTTGTGTTGTATTTCATATTGAAGTCTAGGGTCGGTGTTACGTAATCTATGGCTTCTACTACGTTGCTGAATAAGTTTAGCTTTGGCATGCCCTGTATCATTCCTGATCCACTGTGATGATTCTTTCAGCCGATTTTATTGCTACCTCCTTCCCATAAATGAGGCCATTAGCGCAAAAGTGGTGTAACCCACAATTTTTGTTGGTTGCTTTTCTGGTGTTACATACATTCCTTACATTACCAACTATCAATACAAAAGTGGTATAAGCCACCTTTTGGTATTCAAAAGCAGATGGAGCTGAAAAAATCGTTTTTGCACAGAGCATAATATAACAAAGTAATAGAGCAATCAAATTTAAATCCTCATTCTCTCCTAATTAAATAGTTTGGGGTTACACCACTTTTGCGCTGATACCCTCAAATACCCAGCGGAATCATATGTAACATTATTGCCAGCGCAGACGTAGGAGTCGTGCGAAAAGCACCGGTAAAGCAGACCACCGGTAGCTAACCTTTTCCAGTGCAGCCCACCAGACTAAAACTCTGCATAATTATTGGTCTTACTGCCGCTGTGTACAGCCAATGCATTATATGCGGACGGACGTCCCATTTATAGCCCACTGCTCTTTTACATGCATATAAGGGGGTTCCTCAAGGCAGTCACCTTGGGCCACTGATCTTTGTCTTAACAATAAACGTTGTTGATCTCATCTTAAAGGATTCTGATCTCTCCATATCTCTATTAGATTATGCCTCACTGCGAAGCGATCTGAACTCGTTCTACACATGATGCAAATATAATTTCCTACAGCTTAATGTCCGTAGATGTATCTCCTTCAAGCGATTTCCTACTCTCCCTGGGACCTATTACTTCCACAACAAACCCGTTCCTTCAGTCAATTTTATCTGCGATCTAGGTATTATCTGCGGCAAAGATCCAAACTTTCGTTCTCATACTGATCATATCATCAATGGAGCCAACCCTACCCTGAGTTTCATCGAACACTGATTCAAAGAATTCTCGAATGTCTATGTCACTTTTGTCAAACAACTGCTTGAATACGCCTGCCAAGTCTGGTCTCCCTGTCAAGATACCCATTTTCTCAGAATTGAAGCTGTACAGCGTAGATTCATTTGGTTCGCCCTACGTGGTCTCTTCTATGCTGACAGACATAACTTGCCTCCGTATGAACTTGACTAAAACTGATCTTATAAACGCCAGAAAATCGTCGCCGAGTTGCCGACATACTCTTCGTGAAGTAGTTCTTAGCCGGTACAATTGATTCCCGGGCTCTTTTTCAAATAATCTACCTGAACACCTTAGGTACTCGTATGTACCCATGTTCCGTGTCGCTATCCACCGCAACAATTAGGATCACCTTCCATAATCAGAAAATTAAATATAAAGCCACATCGACCCAGTCAGAAAGATTTGCATCCAGCGTATACGATAGGACAAATCTGCATGCATACCATCGTACCAGCCCGAAGGGTCTTTGAATCCAATCCAGAGCACAAGCGCTATAGAGGAAGATTTAAGCCAGCGCGAGTGATTGAAAAGGAATCTTCACCAACTTGGCTTCCGAAACTGGAAGCCGCTTGCCAAAGATTGAATCAGCTAAGGAAGTCTGTTGGTTAAGGCCCAGGACCTAACTGATGACAGCTATGGTTACCGTATATTAAAACCATATTTCCGACGACTCATTCTGTCACCGGACACCGGACTATGCCTAGAGGGTAATGAGACTCCTCTTCACATTCCCTACAATGTGTTTCGCGGTAGCAAAACTGTCTGTGAAATGTCAGTGAACTTCCTGATAACCTCTCTAGCAAGCGATTCCACTGTATGGCGTTGTCTTCGCGCCGCAAGGTATATCCAATCTACTGCCACTTACTCCTTCGTATAGTAATGCTTGTATGCACGTACCTAACTGGCGGAATTGGCTTTGTAACCGACAGTACGGATTTAGAAAGAAACGTAGCACCAACCATGCTGTGCCCAACATAGCAAATGAAGCAATTGCTGGAGGGACACAGCAGTACTCTGCTGCCGTAGCACTCGATGTTAAGGACGCGTTCAACTCAGCCCACTAGAGTTGAATACTAAGGGCACTGAGCTACCAAACTACATACTGCGGATAGTTGTCAACAACTTCAAAGACAGAACCCTCTACTATGATATGGGAGAGTGGAGTGGACATCATCGGTCATGCCGACGATATTGCAGTTGTAGAAGTGTCCAAAACATTAGAGGAAGTGATGCAAACTTCAATCAGACGTGAAGCTATGACTAGGCAAATCAGGTTTGGAGCTAGTAAACCACAAAGCCACAGTCGTCGAAAATTGGAACACTTAACCGTATAAGTCGGTGAGTAAATAATCGAGTCGAAGCCGTATATCAAGTGACTGGGAATGTCGCTGAACCACAGACTCAGCTTCAGCGACCACCTAACGTACGCAGGCAAGAAGGACTCTCGCGCTGTAGCGGCACTATGAGTCTGCATAGCCAAATATTGGGAAACCTAAGTAGCTAATTACGAACCTTTTAACGACCAATATGGGCATCAGCGATGCACCATAATTCAAACCTTGGAAGGATGAACTCGGCGCATAGAATCGCATCTTTGGAGAAATGATGCGCCTTTAGAACTGTGTCAGCGGATGCGATAAATTCAATTTCTGGCCGAAGTGAAGAATACTTTAGGGCTACACAAAAACCAAGAGGATGACATAAGAACAACCACCGAAACTATAAAAGTAGAATGGCAACATAACCATAAGCAAAGGGCGATGGACAGAAAGTACGGGGAGCTAAAATATTACTAAACGCAATTTCTATTGGGACGTGGATGCTTCCGGAAGTACCCCTAGAAGCATGCGGATGACCCATTCGGCCAGCACTATGAAGGACAGATGCAGAACGTAGAGCAAGTACTGATAGAATGGCAAGATTACACGAGGGAACGAGGGAACATATTAGAAAGAGCAAATTGGGGCCAAGGGACCCCAAGAAGCCTGATCACATGTATGCTGGCAAGAAGCGAAGGCTGGGATACAGCAAGCGAAATTATCACTAGTACGATGCAGCAACGAAAAGCGCGAGAAACGAAGAATATGCTAGCTCTAGCAGCTGAAAAAGAAGTGAGAAAATGTCAATCCTGTTAGTTACGAAGGAATACTTTGAGTTGCAGTGCCGCAGGGGAACAAAAGGACAGAGCAATAGGAGCGTTTTTTTTAACACGTATACATGCAGGAGCATGGAGTATTCCTAACAAGAATGTGCTAACAGAAATGACCCAAGCCTTCTACTCGAACTACTTGTTACTCTATCGCAATTGGCAAGCAGGAGGAGTACTGCATTCCTTGTGGGCATATCTTAAAATAAGCTCCACTTCTTGTCAGGGAAACTCAGGTGTACGAACTTAGCCAAGGGGCACCACGCGGTGTCCTTTTTCCCACATCCCACCGTACTTATAAGCACCTTCGCTTCCTAGATACCCGACACTTTTATCCATTCTCGTCATAAATTGCTTCTCCAACACACTACAAGAATAATAATGCCCATCGGCGTGGTCCCTTCACCTTTGTCAGTCTCCAAAATCTTGCTGACTTTGTCAAACTACTGCCCACACATTCCCATTATATGCTGAAGCACCTTGTCTCGATGACGCCATCATGCGCCCTGCTTTCAATGCCCAAAGCTATTTTGCTATTATTTTGGAAAACTCCATCACCGATATGAGTGTAATAGAAATTCCAATCTCTCCACCCATAAAAGTGATCGAGACGTCTGTTGTGCCTCATCAGAGAGCAAACACACAAAAAAAAAAGGAACCACCCTGCCTGCACAAGGGTCCTTTACGACCGTTTTATTGTCTATTCCCGAGCTGATACTTGAAATTGAATATTAAGAATGGCAGCAAAAAAAAATTGAAAATCTCTTTAATAGTTCACCCCCCACCGGCGAAGCAGGACCAAATGCTCCATAAAACATATCACAAAAGACCCAAGGAGCCACTCCATTCCCTCTATCATCCAACCACTACCACCACCCCCCCACCACCCCCGTTAAGCTGTAAATTTTGCACTTTTCAATCGACGATATCAGTTTTATTGTCCTCCCAAGCAGGCCGCCCACCCACTCATACCCGCATTCAAAAGTACTTAAAAAGCATAAAAGTTGGTCCACACAAAAATGTCCTCACACCGCTCCAACGAGGACATCCACTCTCCTAATCCATAATATCCTACCAGAGAGAGACGAGAGACGACAACGGCAACCAAACAAAAACCGAAGAAACATTAAGGATAGGAAATACATCGAACAATTTAAAAAGGACGATGAACGGGGCCGCACTACGAAGAAAGAATCCTTCCTTTGACCTCACAAATGCAAATATTTCACACATACACATGCTTACAGTCACATAACCGTACATCCTTGGTGCAGCATGAGAATGTCCATGGGACATATATCACCCACTTAATGGCAACAAAAAAAAAAAAACGAAAAACCTTCCCGGGATATAAAGAAAGGACATCGATGTTGTCGACGCTCGTTTCTCAGATTAGGCGGCAAGTCTCTGAAAATTGAATTGAAATTGAGAGAGCAACGCGGTGTGTATGTGTTTGAACAACTATGAGCAGCAAAAAGAAAAAAGGATATGCAAACATATTTCAGCCTCAAAATCTGATTACGAGTTTTATACGACACATTTGGATGATAAATGACCAGGAGGATACCTTCCTTACAAGTGTTATCCTCTTTTTGTACCATGCCATTGGACCAAAGGAAAATAACTCCCAAAGGACTTTAATGCCATTGCCCATAAAATTGTTGGCCATAATAATAAAAAACCAGGAGAGGAGCAAGTAATACCACAGGACACAGGAGTGAAAAAAAGACGGCACACACGGAATCACCATGAGTGTATATAAATATCCTGTTTCCATAGCCAGTGCGTAAATCACACTTCATTTCATGCTCGAGAACAGGATGTGCGACTGCTGAATACACAGGGTACTCGTTTTGAATAGAAATTCTATCAAAACAAAAGGACTATCAACTCAGCCGGTTGGTATCCTGTTGCCGACTGTAATGTGTAAGTTCAAAAGTTTTGAGCTCCTACGTTCCACACAAGTTCCACACAAACAATATAACCAACCGGAATGGCAATAGAATATGTGTGTGTGTTCATGTCTTTCGGGGTCTACGACATGTGGCAGGATGCCACATGCCACTACATGCCCTTTGCACTGTTGTACTCCCTACGAATATGTGTGCACTTTCTGGTTCAACATTCCACCGGAGGGTGGTGGTGGCACAACGGAAGGGGGAGAATCCCTTTGGCTGTCGCTGCTCTTCTACTACCCCCGACCGGTAGTTATAGAAATTAATTTAACCGGAATTTCTCGCTCCGGATGATGACGCAAATAATTATTATCCTTAGACAGGATTTCGATTTAAATATAGAAGAGATCCGAAAATGTCATCCTTAAGGTTCATACAAAAAATTTAATAACACTACAATTAAAATCGTTGTAATAAATCCCCTATACAGAGTCCTTGACATGCATATGCACATAGGGAGCTTCCTACCGAAGTTTTAAGGATTCCTAGAATCAAATTTGCCTCAGAGCTGAATTCTTTTAATAAATCCTTGCCTTGCCTGCTGTCAGCTTGGAGCTAGGATTTGCACACTTAACGTGTATTTCAATCAATGAACCCAATCTAACATTTTTGGAGAAAGGATGTACACAGATCCTTGGAGTTTTCTTTTATTTGAATAGGAGTGCCAGGGTGACTGGGGTTTTTTTTTTTTGTTCCCCTTTCTTGCAGACTGCCTTGGTTACGTTAAGTACGAGTATGTTCAGGCGGTCGTCTTCTTTTCTCCTCATGCCGACACAATTATTTTCAGATTTGCTTCATAATCCCAATTACGAGGAAAAAGATTGAAAGGATATGTTTTTCGGTAAGCGAATGGCGGCTTTAAGCCTTTAAAGCGTTCATTGAAACTTTTATCTAAATGTCGTGTGGAGGGGATAATATTTGAGCTTGACTTTCAACCCTTTGCTAAGAAGGAGTTGAAAGGAGGAGTTTAAGGATACATAGCATTCCTAGAAGTACATAGTGAGGTGACTCATCGTGACAGCAAGTAACTTGCATGTCCTTCAGGCCGAAAACGTTATGCGATTTTGAGTGAGCCTCAATGGATTAAAGGAAACAGTTCTAAGTGAATTCGGGCCCCGCTGACCCTCGCGGCTCAAATTCAATCAAAGGGTCGACTGGACTATCAGAAGAAAGATCAATTCGATTAAAGGCGATTACCAGTATGGACTAGTTTCTTGCTAGAAAACGCAGTACAGATACTTTTTAATTAAATGGTATGGTGGTTCCACATTTATTCCCGAAAGACAAGAGTAGGACTCCAACACATTTACCAATGAACACGCCATTCAACTCTACACAGATGGATCTAAAATGGATATAGGAACTGGTTCTGGAGTTTTCGTCTTCTTCTACTTCTTCTTCCTATTTCGGTGAGGTTATGATCCGAAAACAAGGGATCATAACCCTCCCACTTCACCGCATTTCTGGAGTTTTTTGTGAGTCGCTCAAATTCAACGACTCATTCAAACTCCCGGACGACTGCAGTATCTCCCAAGACGAAGTCTTCGCTATTGAAAGAGCAGCACAGACCATTAACAGAATGATCCTTCCAACATTACTATCTTCGTGGATAGTCAAGCTGCAATCAAAGCGCTAGGCAGTAAGGAAGTTCTATCAAAAGCAGTTTCCAGATGCCGAAATTCACTGAACAATATTTGCAACACCCATGATGTAACTCTCTGTTGGGTTTCCGGATATAGCAATATGGAAGGGAATGAGATAGCAGATGAACTTGCAAAAAAGGGATCAGCGTTAGATATGGAACATACTCAGACATCAATAGAGGTTCCTACTGGCACACTAAAAAGGAAAATCGTCCTCTAAACAAGAGAGCTGATCAACCCCGCATGGATTACCAGAGGCGACTGTATCATATCTCGGAGTTTATGGCCGGTATTGAATGAAGGAAGAACCAAAAGCCTACTAGCAATGAACAAAAAAGAAGTACGCATCTTGATAGGTGCACTTACAGGACACTGCGAGATAGTGGAAATGGCGGTAAGACAAGGCCATTAACTCAACCGACCGCTGTAGGAACTGTCAAGATGCGAAAAGTGTCAAACACTTGCTATGTGACTGCCCAAATCTATAGAACAGCTGCCAACACCACATGGGTTAGAGGTTTTTCGACGAACTAAGTGATCTTGTGCAAGTTCCACTAAGGAACATGATACAATTCATAAAGAGCTCATGTTGGTTTGCTACTGGACCGACCGAAAGATAAAGAGTTTTGACAGATTCTACAAACAAAGAAGGAAAACACAATGGACCGTTTGGACACTGTGAGAAGCACCTAGGTGTACTTCCCTCTAACCTACCCACCTACTTATGGTAGCTTTATTTTTAGCTGCACGAGAACCCTTTTAAACTCTGTAGGCAGGATATGATCTACAGGGGTAGTATCTCTGCTGTATTAAGGCTTTAATGTGCCTTATGCCGGATTTGTCAGCCAAAAAGTCGGCAAACTCTTGGTAAGGGATTATGCTGAGTAGCAATCCTTCCACAGGTTTGGCTCCCATGAGAAGCATCTAGGTGAACTTCCCTCTAACCTAGCTATGGTAACTTTAGTTTTAGCTGGCTGAGAAACCTTTTAACATCTGCAAGCAGGATGTGATCTACAGGGGTTGTATCTCTCCTGTATTTAGGCTTTTATGTGCCTTGCGCTGCCGGGTTTGTCGGGCAAAAAGGCAACAAACTCTTGGTAAGGGATCATGCCGAGTGGCAAGTTCTTCCACAGGTCTGGTATCACATATTTATATCTTGACATTGGCAGCATTTGTGGCTTTGGTAAAGTTTCCCCAGACTAAATGAAGAGGTTCTCACATCTGCAATAGACAGTGGAAAGGATGTTGTCTTAGGAATGATAGGTACTGCCGAGGGAAAAGTGAATGCGACGATGAGACTTATACATCAAGCATGAGACGCTGCGATGCCTTGTCTGAACAATGGAAATAGACGCAGGAAACCGGTCTACTGGGGGACGGATTAAATCGCGGAGCTCAGGACGAGATGTCTACATCTTAGGCGCAGGGTAGAAGGAGGAGGAGAAACGTCGACGAAATTATGGATGTACTATCAGAGTACAAGACCGCTAAGCTGGAGCTCAAACAGAAAATATATCGGAGCAAGAAGTAGAAGTGTGAAGATCTGAGACGAGATGTGAATAATGACCCCTGGGGCTTAGGCTATAGAGTAGTTATGCGTGAGTTAGGGGCTCAAGCGGCTTGCCCAACATTAAATACGAATAAAATGGAAAACATCGTCAGCGTTTTGTTCCCCACACATCCAATTAGGGAGCGAGAATCACTCATTTACCAAGAAGAAGAGGCTCCAAACTTTAGTGTAGAAGAGCTGATGATGGCCGCTAAAACTATGCAGAACAAAAGCCCCCGGCCGCGGCGGTATACCAGCAGAAGCTTTGAAGGTAATCGCCCGAATGTGTCCCCAGCTGTTGCTCAATATGTACAACAGCTGGTTCATGGAAGACGTGTTTCCCAAAAACTGGAAAATGCTGCGTCTGGTATTAATCAGCAAGAAAAAATGAGACCCGAACACGCCATCAGTGTACAGGCCCCTGTGCCTTTTGAGCACCGCTGGAAAGCTGTTTAAGAAGATGCTGTAGTCGCGACTCACTGCGGCAGTTCAGAGAGCAGGAGATTTATCTGAAAGGCAACATGGCTTTAGGAAAATCCACTCTACAATAGGAGCTGTGGAAGAAGTGGTTATGGCTGCTCAGAAAGCTCAGCGGGGAAACCATCACTCCAGAAAGATAGTTGTGTTAGCAACGCTGGACGTGAAAAACGCCTTCAATTCTGCCAGATGGACAGACATACTAAACGCTCTAGAAGGCATTTTCAGTGTACCGGAGTATTTACTAGGGATGGTAAAAGACTACCTCAAGGGCAGATGGCTCATCTATGACACCACGGAAGGGCAACGTAGAAGGCAAATCACCACTGGAGCAGCACAGGGTTCCATCCTGGGACCTGATTTATGGAACATCTCTTACGATGGGATCCTACGCATGGAGGTACCCGACGACAGTTTCCTTGTCGGCTACGCGGACGACATTGCCGTGATTACTGCACGAAATACAGAGGATACACAGAGGAGGCTAAACCAAGTCATGAGACGAGTCAATTCCGGGATGGAAGATCATGGTCTAAGCCTTGCAACAGAGAAAACAGAGATAGTCATGGTAACACGAAGACGAATACCTGCTATTCCTGAGTTCCAAGTGAACACGGAAATAATAACAACAAAGGACGCAGTAAAGTACCTGGGACTGAGACTGGACACAAAACTCACCTTCTGGCAGCACATTAAGGCCACGGCACAGAAAGCCGAAAAGGTTACCACCTCGTTGAGCAGATTAATGGCGAACGTTGGAGGCCCCACGGCAAGTAAGCTAAAACTTCTAATGCCGATCACACATGCCATACTCTTATATGACAGTGAAATCTGGGCCAATGCTACCAGACAAGAAATGTATCGGAAGCGAATGGCAGCAATACAGTGAAGAGCAGCACTATGGGTAGCAAGTCATATCTCACGGTGTCAGAGCCTGCAGTCCTCGTAATCGCAGGAGTGACTTCCATCGATCTCTTAGCAGCGAAAAGAATGCATATCCACTAAAAGAAAGCTAAACTTGGAAAAGATGCAACAAAAGCTGAAGCTAAAGAGCTCACCAAAGAACACTGGCATGAACGTTGGAACTCCAAAACCAGAGGTAGATGGACAGCAAGATTAATAAACCACGTTGCTGAATGGTCGGAGCGAAGCTATGGTGAAGCAAACTTCTATCTAACTCAGTTTCTTACAGGGCGCGGATATTTCAACCCCTAACTGCATAAGATGGGGAAAGTGAGAAGCCCAGCTTGCCAGTACGATGACTCTCCACATGACACCGTAGAGCACACGATGAACGGCAGAGAGAAGCAGGCTGCAGCTCGAGATAGGCCACATAAGCTCAGAAAACCTGGTGGGAAAAATTCTATCCAGTAAAGGCAAATGGGATCAAATATGTTCCTTTGTGGAGGCAGTATTAAAGGTAAAAAAGAAAGAGGTAGATCAAATCACACCCTCACAAGATATATAAGTCTGATGAAAACCTCACCGGCAAGAGTGGATGGTGTCAAGTAGAAGTTGGTTTTTTAGTGAGTAGCAAGTCTTATACTACTTAAAACAGAGCGGGACTGTTTTTCGAGAATGCAGTAGCATTTTCCACCACCCCTTAGAAAAAAAAAAGTTCCTCAAAGTGCAAATAGAGCCACGAGCCACGAGTAACAATCCTCAATACCAGCCATCATCAAGAGTTTATTGGAGACTGGAGCCGATGCAATGTCAGTACCGCGATGGGCTGGAATCAAACGCACCGAAAGGGATCCACACTTGCCGGTTACCTTGCATGAAACGGTATGGGGCTTACCGATATTGTTACCCCAGTAGCCATGACAAACTGGAACAACCGACAGCTTGGCCAAGATGATAGCACCGCGGTTGGCATGGCGGTTGCCTTACTGCACTCGACTCCCAAACCAATATGCTCCTTGTTGTCACCAACCGCCACGAATGCCTTGAAGTGAAGTATGTATGTTGACCAGCACGAATTTGCTTCTGAACAGGCATGATCTTCAACACATCATCCTTGAGGGCGGAACTCAAGAAGAAATCGACGATCTCAAACTCTTTGATTGGCCAAGGACCAAGGCTAGATCTGGAGTATTGCCAGAGTGCCTGAGATCAACGGTAATCGAAAATAGCGGCGTCTAAGGCAGAGATTCTCCGCGGATCGGGGATCCGGTAAGCAAGATCATGTTTAGATTTGGATGGACTTAGGTTAAGTTAGCTTAGAGTAGCTGTCTGTAGCAAGATGCAGACACACTTAGACCAGAAGAGGTCGATTGTGATACCACTGGATCTAGCAATCAAATCAGCTACCCAAGGACTAACTATGGGAACCAACTGAAGCTTTTCATAAAGCGTAGGATGCTTCTTATGCCAAGACTAGAGGAGGGCTCTAAGATAGAGTAGTCTGTAGATAGGACTGGAGAAGCGCACAGGAAATGGAGGATGGGACAGGTTTCCTTCTCCTCTTTATCCCTGCAAATGCCGCAGAAATCATTTGACAAGAGATCTAACGTTTTGGCGTGTAGGCCTATTGGACAGTGTACTGTGAGAACACCGATAGTTGAACTTGGACAGATCAGTCGACGATTCGTTGTGCCGTCGCCCCATCTCCCATTTTCCTTGCTGTAATGCCCAGTTTAAGTAGAAGTTTGCACGTTACGAGAGGCGCACCCACTACCTACCTATAGTCGGTATGCCTCTCGGGTATTTAGAGTAGTGCCAAATCTAGCGAGTTCGCGACCTTTGTAGTAAAAGAGAACGTCTCCTGAAACTTAATTGCCGCTTGGCTGCCCTTGTAAATGCTAATATCCCTGACAGATATTACATTATATTTCAGCCATGATAGCGCTTCCTTGATCGCCATATTTTCTTCATGAAAGGCGAACAGTGAGCTAGAAGGCGATGCTCACGAGCATCGCCACCCTCCCCACTTCGGGTTTTGGAGTCCGTCTGTATAGAAGTGAATTGAACCTCTTTCTATTCTGGCAACGTTTTCCCACTCAGATTAGGCGGGGATAGTTGCACGGAAATTTTTGTCAAACCTGAGTTTCGGTGGGGTGCAGTCGGTGTTTTCAGATATAAAGCTCGATAGATCCCAGATCAAAGAGTGGCGAGCTTCTTGGATGAACTAACTCTGTAGAAATGGCCCGCAGAGCAGCGAAAGCAGTCCTATAGACACTTCAGGTGTTTAGCTATACGGCTTAGCTAAGTTGGGAAATTCCATCCAAATGCTGTCTGCTTATACAAGGAGAAAGCCATGAAATGTTGTACCTAGTACCAGACGTAAGCAGTCTTCAACTAAGACTGCTCTAAGACATTCCTCAAGTGACTCACTGTACTACAGCTACTTCTAATCTTGTTCTCTGCATTAATTCCTTGCAATTTAAAAGGAAACATGCTCGCTTTGACAACAATTTTATTACACAGTTTCATCGTTAAAAACTTAACTCCTTACACGCGTGTCCTTGTTGTCATAATAAAACACGCATCCACACAGGAGCTCAAACGTCTTCTTCTTCCTATTAACTTTTGGGGGAACAACAGCAAGCACTTAAAATTCCTTTTATTGAATCACAGCTCAACTTTTTAACACCACTTCGACCGTCCGCCGCCGCACCTGCAATATAACACACACGCCATCCACGTCCAACATCCTGTCATCATTTGATGGAACGTGAGAGTGCGGTTGGTGGCCACAAGTACGCGGCGCAAACACCATCCAACTAAAGCCAGCAAAATTGTTACTTCATTCCTTCTCGTGTGGCACCTATACAAGATAAAGTTTCAGATTTTTGTGTGTTACAGGAAGAATTTCCCTCCCCAGCCCTCCATCTCTGTCAGGATGTGTCAAAAACTGAATCTCAATACGGCATGAGACTGCCATACAGCCATGTGTATCCTGGGAGAATTTTCTTTCTATTTACCCAAAACAGGATGTGTTTAGGGCGGGCGGCAAGGCTCATTGTCGCCAGTGCTACATGTGACAGTTTCGGGATATAAAGCGCGCGTCCTACCAATGTCAAAAAAATCCGATTGGCACAATCCAATTCCTCATAAAATGAGGCCTTGAGATCCGGTGAGCCTACGTGTCTGCGGTTCCCCGTAGAAGCACGTTCCGCATCGAAAATAAAAAGGACAACGAAGATGACACCAACAGGCGCACAAAAATTGCGAATAAAATCAAATCAATCATTGATGGACGATGGTATCCTGGTGCGAACGAGACGCCCCCCACAAGGTGCAGAACGAACGCCAATGACTGTAGCTCCGAATAATTAATCAGTCAGACATAATTGAAACTAATTCGTACGTTGTAGCCGGCCCGGCGATGTAGAGCAATCGTTACCGGACCCATGTCCTGCGGTTGAGAACGATCGAACTGTAATTTGGCAGCGCATTGGTTGCGCTGATACGCGTTTTACAAAATTTTTCTCTTGCACAATCGCGGTTGCCGTATCGGTCGGTATGGAGTTATGCAAAATGGGCCTCAAATCCTCGGGACAGAATAAATTGTTTTGCGGTCCAGGGAATGAGTTTTTGTTCGTTCATCGAAATAGAGAATAAATAATACCACTGGCACGTCATATTGGACAAACATTGATGGTTACGGTTGCTCCTGCTGCAGCAGAAGGATTCTCTTTGCGTGTGTTGTGTGTCCGACAGAGCCAACAATTCAGGACATTCATGCGAGTGAGTATTAATTATTATGCCTACTCCGCTCGAATGAGTTCAATGCAATCTGCCAGGATGGGGTGAATTGAGAAGATTGTACTCACACTGCAGAGCTGGGAAACTAGTGGTTGCCTAATCGAATGAATTAATTTTTGCTGCTGCATTGGGCGCATTGTGTGGGAATAGGTAATAAGGATCAAGTCAAACGTTTCGATATTACTGCATGCTGCAGGGCGGACATGTTGATTTGTGTCCAACAGAGTGGGTGGGATCATTGTAATAGATTACAGTGTGCCGATGATGTGAAAAGTGAGCTCTGTGGGTTTCTAAATTGTCCTGATTGGATCTATGTCAGAGTTGTGGGAAAATATTTGATTAAGCAAGGTTGCAGACCTCCATCATTCTAAACAGGATGATTATTTGTATATTAGATGGTACTATTGTGAGCTTGGGACGTAAGGGCCAGCGGAGGCAAAGGCAGAAGTGACTATGCGCCTCAAACACCGCGTGTGCGACGTCTCAGTACCTCGGTATAGGAGCTGGTATGGCCGCAGGAGTCCGGTTTATTGGTGGAGCGAAGAAATTTCTGCGCTCAGAAGAAGATGTCTACACCTTAGACGAAAGGTTACTAGGGGAAGGAGGCGACACGTGGAAGCCACTGAAACTGTACTGGCGGAATACAGAAGCATGAGGACGGAGCTCAAGAGAGCCATATACACGAGCAAGAGGCAAAAGTAGGAGGAACTCCGACAAGACGTAAACAGTGACCCCTGGGGCTTAGCTATTAGGTTGTGATGCGCAAACTTGGGACACAGGCCGTACGCCCGAAAATGAATTCTTAAAAAATGAAGGAGATAGTGGACACACTCTTCCCGACTCACCCTGTCAGACCACTTGACACCCTCTCCATACAACCTGAGGGGGTGTCCCTGTTCACATATAAGAAACTGATCTTAGCAGCGTCGGACATAAAAAAATAACAAAGCTCCCGGATCCGATGGCATACCAGTAGAAGTGCTGAAAATCATTGCAAGAATGTGCCCACAGCTACTGCTAACTATGATTAAAAGCTGTCTCGTGGACGGGATTTTCTACAAGAGCTGGAAGATACAACGGTTGGTCTTAATCAGCAAGGGAAAGGGAGACCCGGAATCCTCATCAGCCTACCGGCCTTTGTGTATGCTGGATACAACGGGAAACTCCTGGAGAAGATCCTGAAGTCCCGACTTACTACGGCAATCTAGAGTGCAGGTGACCTGTCTAAAAGTCAACATGGTTTCCGAAAAGGAGACTCAACAGCAGGGGCAATTGAGGAAGTGGGTAAGACAGCCCAAATCTCTCATGAAGGCAACCAATTTTCGAGAAAAGTCGTCGCACTGGCAACACTAGACGTGAGGAATGCCTTCGACTCAGTATGATGAGCAGATATCCTGGAGCCGTTGAAGAACACCTTCAGAGTACCACAGTATCTGTTGCAGGTGTTGGGGAACTACCACAAAGACTGGAAACTGCTTTGTGATACTGCAGAGAGACGCCGCAGCAAGGACATCACAGCAGGAGCAGCGCAGGGTTCAATACTGGGACCGAACTTGTGGAACGTCTCGTATGATGGAATCCTTTGAATGGAGATGCTTCATAGGGTACGCAGACGACATCGAGCAGTGATCACCGGAAGTGACATAGCAAAAGCGCGGCGAAAACCAAACCAGGTCATAAGACGAGTGCAAGGGTGGATGGCCGACCATGGCCTAAGACTAGCAGCCGAGAAGACCGAGATAGTTCTGCTAACCAGGAGACGGATCCCGATTCACGTCGATTTCCAAGTACAGAGACAATCACCGGCAAGAGCGCAGAAAGGTACCTGGGTATGACTCTGGACTGCAAACTTACCTTTTTCTTCTTCTTTCTTTTATCAGCGAGGCTATGATCCGAAAATAAGGGATCACAACCCTCCCACTTCACCGCATTTCTACTGATCCGCCTGCGGGGTTCGCATGCAAACTTTCCTACTAGGAACAAATCAGATCGGCATCGAAGCGAGCCGCGAAAGTCACAACGGCACTCAGCAGGATCATGGCGAACATCGGTGGCCAAGTTATGAGTAAGCGGAGGCTGCTTATGTCCATCACTATGGGTGTGAGATATGGGCTGAGGCACTCAATCTGGAAAAGTACAGGAAGCAAATGGCCGGTGTACAGAGACGTGGAGCCCTCCGTGTTACTAGCTCCTACCGCACAGAGTCCGAACCAGCTGTCCTCGTGGTAGGAGGAGTGACCTCTATAGACCTGCTAGCAGCAGAAAGAAAGTACGTTCACGACAACATGGCAGAAATAGGAGTTGAAGCCGCATTAGTAAAAGCAAAGTAGTGCACTAAAGAGAGGTGGCAAAGCAGGTGGAATGCTGAAACCAGGGGAAAGTGGACCGCCAGGTTAATAAGAGGTGTTGCTGCGTAGACGGAACGGAAACACGGTGAAGTGGGCCATTACATCACCCAATTTCTAACCAGACATGATGACCCCAACTGGTACCTCTGCACAATGGGAAAGAAAGACGGCCAGTATGGTAACTCTGAGGAAGACGACGCCTACCATACCTTCTTCGATTGCAGTAGGTGGGCACTGCAGAGATCTAGACTTGAGTCAAAGATAGTCCCAGACAACGTGGCCCAGAAGATGATCTCAAGTGCCGTCAGTTGGAACAGCATCTGCAAATTCATCGAGACGGTCTTAAGGAAGAAGAAGAGAGAGGAAGAAAAAAACATACCCTCAGAAAATGTTGTAAGAAGATAAAGCCTTACACGCAAGACAAATATTACCCGTTAAAGAAGACAAATATGAAAAAGTCGGTTTCGGGAGGGAAAAGAAAACGACACTAGTCTGAAGTATTGCGAAAGCGGTTCCGGAGTGGATGGTGTCAAGTAGAATAAAAGGGTTAAAGGTGATTTTTTAATGAGTACCAAGTCACATACTACTTGAAACAGAGCGGGCCTGTTTCTTGTAAGTACTAACGTTTTCCACCACACTTTAGGCAGAAAAATAAAAAAATTGTGAGCTCTTTTTAAAAAAGGGGACAAAAGAGATTGCGCCAACTACAGGGGTGTATCCATTCTAAGTCTCTCTGGAAAAGTATTCGCTAAGGTGCTAGAAACGCGTTCCAGAGCTGTGGTTGAGGACAGTTTGGGGGATGAGCAGTGCGGTTTTCGTCCCGGTAGAAGCACAACCGACCAGTTATTCACTCTCAGAATGATTCTTGAGAAGGCCTGGGAGTATGCTAAACCTGTCTACACTTGTTTTGTGGATTTGGAAAAAGCATATGATAGGGTTCCTCGAGGCAAACTCTGGAGTGCTCTGCAGGGATTGATGGTTCCCTGTTAAGGGCGATTTAGTCTTTATATACAAACTGTAGAAGCTGTGTTCGGATAAACGGTGTTAAATCAATACCTTTCACTGTGGGCGTTGGACTCCGCCAGAGCTGCATTTTGTCATATCTCTTCTTGATTGTACGAGTATATATCGATTGGATGTTGCAGCGCAGCTGTGGTGGGGAATGGTTCAAAGTGGGAGACATAAGGATTAGTCATCTGCTCTTTGCAGATGATTTGGTCATCCTTGGATCCTCTCAAATCGAACTTCAGCGCGCATTCGCTAGGTTTGTAGCCGTTTGTGATGATGTTGGAATGAAGATCAACGAGAACAAGTCAGAAGTAATGGTCGTTTCCAAAAAAACCCATTCAGTGCACTCTGAAGCAAGTGGATAAGTTCAAGTACCTCGGGGTCTTATTCACGAGTGATGGAAAGAGCAATGCCAAGTTATGCTGCAGAATTGGTTAGGCTGGATCAATTTTGAGAGAGCTTGGCCAATCTGTTATAAGGAAGGCCGAACTTAGTGTTCAAGCTAAGCTATCGGTTTTTAACTCGGTGTATGTTCCAACTCTCACCTATGGTCATGAAATTTAGGTAGTGACCGAAAGAATAAGATCGCGGATACAAGCTGCCGAAATGAGGTTTCTTGGCGGTGTTGCTGGAATAAAAGGGATCGAGTGCGCAATACCAGAGTACGCCAGGCGCTCAATGTTGAGCAGCTACTTCTCCGAACGGAACGGTCTATGCTTCGATGGTTTGGTCACGTAGGGCGTATGCCGCCAGACCGGCTTCTAAGAGTTGTCGTGCCATCAGTTAGGCCACTCCGCGGTAGGCCTAGAAATAGACGGTTGACCAAGTCCTATATCTCTTCTGGAGCCGTTTAGGGATTCCTGCTGATGAGTTGGAGTCAATGGCGGAAGATCGAGAAGGATGGAGGGTCCACTTGAGTATCCTACTCCCGCGAGTCTCATGAAGAATTAGCGGCCCATTGAAAATGTATGAAACGTATGAGCTCGGAGAGTATAAAATCTTCCTGTATTCAAATCAAAAGCCGAATACAAAAATCGGAACAATTTACAATAGTTCGGACATCATGCATGAAGTATATACTGAAGCTTAATACCACCTCGGCTTCAAACCATCACATTCGTTATGTTATTGCATTAAAAGAGTTATACTCTTAGGGGCAAATGAATGTCAAGAAATCTTGACAGATTTTACTGTCAGACACAATATCTTGACAATCTTCATGGAAATGCCTGTGTTTTCTTCAATATCCGTCGCTTAAAAATCACATCTTCTGCGGAAAAATGACAAAGAATGTGTCTTCATTTTTTTGTAAAAGCAGGCTTCACTCCTGTTTGCGTCCTTTGATTCAATGGACTTCCTAGTGGAACACTTGAGTACATAAACTCTGCCCTAAGCTGTACTATCTAATATGGCTCCTGTGGTGGATGAGATCTTGGTAATACTGAAGGCTTCAACGTGACGACCTATGTGGACGATGTCGTTATCCTGGTTTCGGGAAAATTTCCTCCAGTCCCACGTGAAAGGCTCAGCTTCGCACTACAACTAGTGGATAACTGAGTCAACAGCAAAGGGCTGGGGCTCCCTTCAAGGACGGAGGTAGTTCTTTTCATTAAGAAGAGATCAATTCCTACTTTCAGACCCCCAAACATCGGTGGCATTGAACTAAGCATCTCAAGTCGAGCTCGATATCTGGGTGTAATTCTGGAACCAAACTAAACTGGAAGGAAAATATTGCCGAACGTGTCAAAAAAGTAAGCGTAGCTTCCTATTCCTGCAAAAGGCATTCAGTAATACGTGGAGCTTCCAATCAGCTGTGGTGTACTGGATATACACGGCGGTTGTTAGACCCATTCTCACATATGGTTCACTAGTATGGTGGACGGTACTTGAGCAATACCAGCTTTCAAACCTCAGCAAAATTCAGGGGGCGGCGTGCATCGGAGCCATGGGATCAATGAGAACAATACGAACAGCTGCAATGGAAACCATGCTTAGTTTCATTCCGCTTGACATATACTGCAATAATCTGGCGGCTAAAACCGCTGTAAGCTTGGGAGAAGTCTGATTGTGGTCATCGAGCCTTTATGGCCATGCCTTCATTTTGTCCTGATAGGGACTACAAGTGGATTGACGGAAACTGATGACATGAACCCGATGCTAGTATTTAAAAGGAGATTCAGTACAATAATTGCTGACAGAATGTACTGTAAGAACCGAAGAACCATGAAGAAAATGGAGTTGGCTTTCTATACCGACGGTTCTAAGATGGACGTTGGCACGGGAGGCGGAGTTTATTATGAAGCCGTAGGAATAAACCACTCCTTTAGAATAAATGGCAACTGCAGCGTCTTTCAGGCCGAGATCACAGCCATTATAAAGGTTTTTGAAATTATATGCGAGAGTAATATCGTTGGTAAAACGATCACTGTCTATATAGGCAGCCAGGCAGCCGTTAAGGCTCTGGACTCTGTTGTAATTAGGTCGAGGCTTGTGAGAAGCTGCAAATCACTCTTAAACGAGATATCTAGAGCAAATGTAGTGACCCTCTGGTGAGTACCACGGCATATGGATCTTCTTTTTCCTTTTATCAGCGAGGTTATGATCCGAAAATAAGGGATCATAACCCTCCCACTTCACTGCATTTCTACTGATCCGCCTGTGGGGTTCGCCTGAAGTACCACGGCATATGGATATCGAAGTTAACGAAAAGGCAGACGAGCTTGCTAGGAAAGGGTCGGCGCTGCACTTATCGCGGGCCCTCCCCTCTGTAGCAACCCCAATCAGTTCCTTACGGAAGAAAATAGAGGATGAAGCCACCGGTCGAGCAAACAGACACTGGGTTCATCTGGAAGCATGCGTAACAGCCAAGACGCTATGGCCGGCCTACAGCAAGAAGAGATCAACTTCTCTGGCAAAACTTAGTCGTCATAACGCTGGGCTCATTTGTGGCATACTTACTAGACATTGTGCCATTGGCGCTCACGCGGGGCGGCTCGGTGTGCTGCATAACGACTATTGCAGAAGTTGCAGGGACGAAGAAGAAATTGAATCTATACGTCACCTGTTGTGTGACTGTCCTGCCTAATCCCTCAGAAGAATGAGAACTCTTGATAATTACTTCTTCTCGGAGCTGGAGGACTTGAGTAATGTTGCGCTGATGAACCTACTGAGATTCATATCACTTTTTGGGAGGTTCTGACAGCGGACTCTCTTTACAGCGTTTCCGGGGTTAAATTATTGGACTCAATGGATCCGTACTGTTGGTCTGAGTGAGCAGCGACTCTTTGTCACAAGGCACCCATCTACCTAACCTAACCTAAGCTGTACTATGCTCGTACTGCAGTACGCACTTCGCTGCAATTTTAAAGCACAAAAAGAATTTCTCTAGTAAGACCCCGCGCATCAGCTTTGAAACAAACTCATCGGCTAAAACATGCTTTGCTGGACAACTGGTAGAGAGAGTAGACAATTTCCAGTATCTTGGGAGTATTATCTCGGCCGATGATGGAGTCGAACTGGAAATAGCCAACAGGATTGCCAAAGCAAAGTGCGCGTTCTGGATGTTGTCCAAAATATGACGAAGCCATGCAATCAGTTTGAACAGCAAGCTAAGACTGTTCTGCTCCAATCTGACCATTGCTATCCCTAGAAAGCTAAGTGCGTGCACAACATCTTAAGGATTTTCTGGCTCCACCATATCTCTAACGACCACCTCTACCAGAAAAGGGGCTAGGCCCCAATTGGCACAATCATCCAATACTGGAAGTGGCAGTGAATTGGTCAAAGGATGGCCGAATATCTGGTGGTCTGAGGAGAGCATGGCGCGAACAGTGAAGAAGGAGGCATGGCAGTTAGGGAAAAGTTGAGGAGAGCTGAGGCAAATTGCCAGAAACTGTACACGATTGCGCGTAGGCGTAGTAGAAGCCCAGGGACCCACAAGGGGATCCAAGACCTAAGTAACGCCCCGCCTAGACATGATTTCCCTGCGGTGATTGCAGTTCATGTGCAGCTTTATGTGGCATTTCTACTTTCGAAGCCCCGTATTCCTATTAAAAGGTATCTGCCAGAGTGTTTACTCTATCCAGCTGAGACTCTTTACTGGATTGGACAGATTAGACGGTGTTGTACAGTATCGGCGACTTCTTACTTGCTTTTGAGTTCTCAGCTGCCAAAAGCTTCATCCGCTTAATTTTAAGATCTATAGGGAGCTAGAATTAGAAGTGAACCAAAGAACGAAACTTCGACTCTCCATCATTAAATAGTCTTAGCTTCGATATTTTGAAAGTTACCGAAATAGTTTCCCCCAGCTGGAACCCTTAGCATCGTCGAAAGCTAAGCTCATTCATTCCGCCCCCATTTCAACAGAACAGAATCAATTACCTGTGTCAAAAGTCAACTTAGTCTTGCTAACAACTAAATTCGTAACCACTAAAAGTTCCACTTCAAACACGCAAAGTACTTCGAACTACATTCCTTATAAACTACCCAAGTACAGCACACTCTTCCACCTGAAGAACCATGTAAAATACCTTCAAAAACTACAGACGAATCGGTCGTCATCATTCATCCCAAACCCCAAAACCATCTTCCACCACACTAACGGTCGTCGTCGTCGTCGTCGGTAACTTTATCGACTTCATTTGCTACCCGTTATATCCTATTGATTGCCCTCAAAAATTGCTGCAATCCGTTTTCTCCTTTTGAGAGTATATTTTCCACCCCTTTAACCGCAACCCCTAAGGGAAGAAATGCACTCGCAGTAGGTGACGGAGTGCAGATACTGGCAAGGAAATGTAATACACACGTTTGAAACACGATCACGACCACGTTTGATGATTAAGGACGTGGTTATGCTCAGACGTCTATATACCACCACCACTGCTGCCGCCACGCAAAGGATAAGTAATAGTTTTCGACTAACTCCTTACTGCTCTTCGTCTCTAAGTATCCTTTGGAGAAGAAGTTAAGTTGGCTTCTCCCCCCAGTTGGGAGAGAGTGTGTTTTGTTGGAAATCGGAAGGATATTGGAACCCAATGGATGGTTCTTTCATTTGGACCGCTTTTCCAACAACACACAGGACGAAAAAGAGCTCGTATCAAGGCGTCCATTTCGTTTCCCGCGTTACGCTCGAGTAGTATCAAACCCGAGGAAAATTCTACAACTACGGAAAGTTAATCTCTTTGATGACAGATTCCGGGAATAAAAAACAAACATCCCGCGCCGGTCCTTATGAAATAGGGTGCAACACCCAGTACCCAGCTGGATATCCGTTTTATTGCTTATTGCTTCTGAGAACGCCACAAGGATGAGGAGAAAGCGTCGACGGCGGCGACAACGACGAGAATTCCTGCGGTTGCTTTGGGATCCAATCCAGCATCCAGTCGTGTCCTCAAATCGATGCAAAAAGCGAACCGAGAGTCCCAGAGAATTCAGCACATGGAACCGCAACGTAACCACACCGCCTCGTCCTGTTACCACCACCAAATCCGTAGCGAAAATGTCTCCATTTCTTTGGTTTGCTATTATTTCTGCGGGTTTTACGATGACAAATCACAATGGGTGGCAATTATTGTGTACGCGCAGGAAGCAAAGAATGGGTCTCCACTATGGCGCGGAGGATTTATATGCGACACCTAGTGTCAGAAATCTAATTTTCTATCACATTCTTTTAAAAGTTAATACGTGTTATTTTTTCCTGTGGTTTACAGTTTGCCGAGGGTCGAGGATACACCCCGCCCATGTGTGTGTCCTTTCATTTTTTTTTTTTCGTCGATTTTCAAAACGAAAAATAGGTGTGTTGTCCTTTCGAGTCACGCACGGTCCCCGACGCTGAACTAAAGGATTCCATTGTGCAGAACAGGTCTTCTTCTTCTTCTTCCTCTTCTGTAGAGAATCCAATTATTTTAAGGATTTCTCTTATCGACAGTCCGAGAGTGTTTTGTAAAAAGGTTCAATTAATTTGATTTGTCAACGGTTTTGCTGTGGACAGGAGGAGGATATTTTTTTTTTTGTTTTTGTAGTTTATGAATGGAATTAGATTGTTGTGGAAGATTACATTCATATATTGAAAGATATGAAGGGATCTGGGTAAGAGTGGAATTCTTCAATCAATTACAAGGACATACGGGGTAATGCGGGGAAAGTATTTGGGTCAGTCGGCACTTGAAATTAATAAGGTGTGTCGATTGAATAGTTCGACCACATTTCCTTTTTGTCGCATCTGCAAAAGCAGCAATGAGGGATAACTAGTGGACATAACTCTTGTCATAGTGTCTTTGAAATGAAATACGACAAAGGGAAGGACGGTTGCGACATCTACCAACAAATCATAAATATTGTACTACTACAGTGCACCATCTTTGGAAAAAAGGGTTCAGCTCCCGCAATGAAAATTAAACTGCTGCCTCAGCCGGGACCTTTAAAGTCGTTGTCTGTAAACGCTGGAGTGCCGCATGGTTCTATTCTTTCACCAATTTTATTTCTACTTCATATACCCGTAGATGACCTGCTTATGCCGCGTGCAGGGGCGGGTTATCACTTGTGTTTTCACGATGAAAAATTACCTCTTCCACACCGACAACGGAGCTGAGGATGAAGAGTGCAGAGTACAAAATATGTGCGATTCCCTACAGCGAACTTGCTTAAAGAAGGCCAAATCACTGCTAGGAGCTTCAAAAGGCCACCATCAACACGCTAAAGAAACATGGTGGGTGTATTGATAAAGCTAAGGAAGTGATAAATAAGAAGAAAGTGGCTTTCAAAGCTTGGTCAAAGTGCCCCTCTAATAATAGAGACGAAAAAGCTCGCCTCGAAGTGGAATACTCGTACAGGTGTTGCAAGAAAACACCCGCTTCAAGCAGAGAGCACGGATGGCCTGTATCGGGAGCTGGAGCAAATATCTTCCCCGGTGGCTGATACAAACTGAGCTATGCAGGAACTGCGAAGACACATAATGAACAAAAGCGCAACCATCTTCAAAATAGCCGCCCAAGGAAGGAAGAATGCTCAGGAGATTCGTTCGCGAAATTCATTAACAATGCTCTTAGCCAGCTTCTTGTGAATGACTACAAAATTCTGCAGAGGTGGCGGCAGTATTGTGAAGAACTTTTGAACGAACAGTTTCCCCGGCTATACTTTCCAAGTCCCACCCCTAACTGTGAAGAAATACTCAACATTATAGCCGAAAAAGTTAGAAAGAGCCTCAAATTCAAAAAAACGAAAAGCGGTTGGGTCAGACGAAATGCCCTCTGAGTTCTGGAAAAAGATAGGAGACGTGAGGTCAGATGGCTCAGAATTCTCATCTCCAAATTCGTGAGAGGTGACCCAATGCCGAATCAGTGGAGGGAAGTTACCTTCTCCCTGTATACAAAGGGAAGGGTGATACACGAAACTGTGATAACTACCGTTCGATCAAGCTGATGTCACACACCATGAAGATCGTTGAGCGGGTATTAGGTGGCCGACTGCGAAAAATAATACGGCTATCTGCTGATCAGTGCGGGTTTGTCTCGGGTAAATCAACCGAAGATGCAATCCAAAGTATATTAGGATCATAATGGAAAAACTTCGTAATTCCTTAAAGGATTTGCATATTGTATTGGTTGACTTTGAAAAGGCATTCGACAGACAACCACGAGATCCGATATGGGTGGCACTAGTTCCAGTTCTAGGAGTTCCAGAAACCTATGTACAGATGATCATGGACAGGTACGAAAGAGCAAAGACAAGAGTAAGATGCTCCGCTGGAGTAACCGAAGAGTTCCCAATCAAAGTCAGGGTGCACCAGGGAAGCATCTTAAGTCCTTTGCTCTTTATTACAATCCTTGATTATCTGCTTGAAGGTAAAGTGATGGACCCCAAGGTACATCAGTTATTCTTTGCTGACGATGGAGCCATCATAAGTGAGGATCCTATATCCCTGCAACGAGCACTTGATGTGTGGGTGGACGCTCAGGAGGGAAATGGGTATCGCATTAGTTCAAAAAAGACAGAGTACTTGTGCTGCCCGTTCTCTGATCCACTCAGGCCTATTCCAGACATTTATTTGAATGGAACAGTGCTTCCCAAGTGCGAAAAGTTTAAATATCTGGGATCTATGATCAATAGCAAAGCAACTTGTGATGACGACATCAATCATCGTGTAAGCGTAGGGTGGATGAAGTGGCGAAATGAAGTGGAGGGAATGCGGGCTACACCTGAGTGCGTGGCGCTATGAAACGTGGTGTAGATTGCATTTGATTGAATTAGGTTTGGGGAATGCAAGTGCTCCGTTGATGTGAGCAAAACCACAAATCTCCCTCTTTGATGTCTCCTTCAAGACATCCGTATGGATGAGCGGCCACAGCAAGAAGAAAATTGTCGCGGAAAAGGATTATTATTTTAGCTTTCGATAAGTCTGTTGGTTCTATTTCCGCTTATGGCGTGCGTTCAGCGCTTTCGAACCCCGACTTCGAATTCCGCATAAGGGAACAGGGTACCACGAAATTTTAACGAAAAGTGATCCCTCATCATCCGTAACAACTTACGTTGTTCTTATTAGGAGCAGGAGTATTCTGATCAGTCTGACTCAGTCAGTTCTAAAGGGCGTCACTAGTCAAAGCAACCTGTGATGATGACATCAATCATCTCGTAAGCGTAGGATGGATGAAGTGGCGAGAAAACTCTGCTATCTTCTGTGACCGAAAAATGCTACCTTAGTTAAAAGGAAGGCTCTACACCGCAGTTGTGCATCCAGCGCTCACATACGGTTCACAATGTTGGACGATGTACAAAAAGTATGAGAGTAAATTAAAGGCAGCTGAGATGAAGATACTTCGCATGACAGCAAGAGTGACAAGGATTGTTCGAATAAGAAGTTCGAAGATCCGTGAAAGCCTTCACGTCAAGCAAACCATCTTATGAAAGATAGAGCGCGATCGTGAAGTGGGAGGGTTATGATCCCTTGTTTTCGGATCATAACCTCGCTGAAATAGGAAGACGAAGAGAAGAACATTCGAATAGTTTTGAAATGTTTATCTCATTAAGAAGAGCAATCATTTGATCCTCCAAAAGCAAACAGCTGCCGACGAAGTGAAGAACATACTGTCGTTCTATCAGGTACGCTGCAAGTAATTCTCCTGCCAGCCGAAACATCATCAATACTTGCTCAATGCTGCAATCATCACTTAATCAGCTTCTTTGCTGTTGATTGTAATCCAACTGGATGTACATTGTCCTGGAAGGAGATCCAGTTGCCTCTTCCGAAAATCTCTCCCTGGCCATGAATTTAGCTGATATAGTGGTGGCTTCCAATTGCTGAGATCATTGGCATTTATTTCGACTTCAACGTCAGGGGCTAGCTTCAGCCGCTCGTTAAACCACTTAGTTTTGCTGTGAATAACTTGGAGAGCTGTTTTCTTACGAAGTCAGTAGTTAGGCATGTTCAGCACTTTGACGACATATTCACTTGAAGTCTGATCGCATCAATGATCAGGAGGGCCATGTCGGTTTCCAGCACAACCAAAATAACGAAACTTAACCTTACTTACGATAGTTAGGCGAACCCCTATTACCCTTCAAACTTTATTCGTTTTTTTTTTCTCTTATGCAACCCGAGTAAGTTGAATGAGAGATACAAAATAAATTCTTCTGATCCTGAACCAACCTCAACCTAGGACTTGGCCCATTCTAAGCGATTTCAGATAGTCCTACAGCCTCAACAGCATATCTGCTTGTTTTGTGAAAAATTTTACTCAGCATTCTGATAGATTTCCAATGACAACGCATATGGCGGATCATTTTTTTCAAGAGGACGTGTAGGGAATGACCCAGACGTCCACTGCTTCTCCAATTATCGCCTTTGCCTGATAAACTTTGTTTGTGTCTGCATAATTCAAGGTTAGGTTAGGTTAGATTGGCTGTCTACACCACGATACAGACACACTTAGACCAGTAAAGGTCCATTGTGATGTCAAGGATCTACCATTAGACCACTCAGGGACTAATAAAACCAACCGGAGCTTTTGATGAAGCGATGGATGTACATGACATCTAAGGACGCCAAATCGCTGAGGTCGTCAAGGAAGGGAGCTCCAAGATGGAGCATTCTTTTGCGTGATAGAGCAGGACATGTGCATAAGAAGTGAAGAATGGTTTCCTCCTCCTCCTCGTCCCTACAGCTCCTGCAGAAGTCATTGGAAAAGAGGCCAAGTTTTTTGCCATGATGGCCGATTAGACAGTATCCGGTGATGACACCGATAACGCAGCTGATCTGTAATCGCTCTAGTTTAACCAACTCGGCACTACGTTTCTGGTCCAGCTTAGGCCAGATCTGCCTCCAAATGTAACGCGTAGAGCCAATATCCCACCTAAGGTTGGTCTTGCTAATAGCGTTCAGCTTCAATAGATGCTTACAAAGGGCTTGGTTATCTGGTAGAATCCTTAGAGTAGTACCCTGTCTAGCGAGTTCGTCCGCCCTAAAGTTTCCTGAAATGCCTCTGTGACCTGGCACCCAGCATAGGTGAATGTTGAACTGCTGTGTCATCTCTGTAAGAGACAAACGGCAGTCTAAGACGGTCTTTGAAGTAAGGGAGCACGATTCCAGGGATTTGATAGCCACTTGACTGTCAGTGAAAATGCTAATATCGCTGACAGATAATACATTACATTTCAGCCAAGACAGGGCTTCCTTAATCGCCATGATTTCCGCCTGAAAAACGCTACGCTGATCAGGGAGGCGGAACGAGATCCTCAGGTTGAGCTTATCGGAAAAAACAAAACAGCCCACCCCACCTTCGGTCTTAGGGCCATCTGTGTAGAAGTGCACCGAATTTCCATCATCAGGGGGAGAGCGAGCCCACTCATCCCGTTCAGGGATACTCGTACGGAAGTGTCGGTCAAATATCAGTTTCGGTGGGGTTTAGTCCGTGTTTTCATGTGTGAAGTTGAGAAGAACAAGGATCGAGGAGTGCCCAATGTGATAACTAGACCACTGAGAGAAGGCTTTAAGACGAATAGCCGCACTGGCAGCAGTCTGTCTGCCGAGGGTATCCAGGGTAAAAGGTTGAACATAATGTTCAGTGCCGCAGAGGGGGTAGTTCTTAGTGCACCACTGATGCACATGCAAGCGGATCTTTGCACTTTAGCTACCTGAGAGAGGTGAACAGCCCTGTGAAGAGCAGGCCATCGATCACGCCATAGAGTAGTATAGGCCTGACAGCGGACACGTAAAGCCAGCGAGTGATTTCAGGTTTCATATCCCAGCTCCTACCCCCTCCTTTTTACAGGAATGGAGAGCTACATTGGCTTTAATTACGCGTTCTAGTAGATTGGCTTTCCAGTTCAGTTTTCTGTCCAGAATAAGACTCAGGTATTTTGCATTAACAGTGAAGGTGAGACTGGTGCCATTAATCATAGGAGGGTCTACGAGGGGAACTTCATATTTCCTTGTGAAGAGAACAAGTTTTTTTTTTTTTTTTTATAATTTGCGCGCACTCAAAGGGTTATGAATACCTTTAACATGCTTACACATAGTGCGGGCGTTGGAAAGGATGGATAGAGAGAGAGAGAGAAAGATTTTGGTGTTGTGGTTCTTGAAGCCCAGTTGTTTATGCTTCAGCTATTCTCCGGAGGTGGCGTCCAGATAACTGGGGAGATTTTTGTTACTATTGTCATTGCTTCTGATTCACAGTACTTTTTTCCCGATAATCGATGTCAAGGGCAAATCATCATCAACAGAGCGAACAATTTTTCCAGCCACATGACCAAGCTACTGCCAGTGTTATGCCTTCGCAGTAGTGTTCACACAAGCTTTCGTGATTGATCGGACTGACTTTATATATTTCACGAGAAATAAATAAATGCTTGCTGACATCAGGATTTGAACCATGAACCATTAGCGTGGCAATTGACGACGTTACCACTACACCATTGCCACCCCCTAAGTTCCGTTTTATGAGGGTTAACCATCAATCCACAATTGGAGGCCCACCTAGTGAGCCGGGAGAGAGCATATTGGAGGATTTCCTTGAGAGTGTCTGGGTGCTTGCCAGTCGCAGCAATCGCAATATCATCAGCATAAGCAATCACTCTACAGCCTGACCTGTCCAGGTCCACTAGTAGCTCATTCATTACAAGATTCCACAGGAGGGGGGACAAAACTTCACCTTGGGGTGTTCTGCAACAGGCAAGTTTTCTGGCTGATGCTCCACCCAGTTGTGTGTTGATAATCCTGCGTGTTAGCAATTGATATGTCAACACTCCGAGCGAAGTATCTTTCAGTGCGTCTGTGATTACCTTTGGTTTGACATTGTTAAAAGCTCCCTCGATGTCAAGGAAAGCCACCATGGTATATTCTTTAATGCTCAGAGATTTTTCAATAATGCGCACAAGCGAGTGTAAGTGCACAATTCAAACAAAGTTAAAAATTCTGAAAACATACTCGTGTTTCAATACAATTGAACCTAAAGGGCACCTCAACCCAGTCCACCTAAGCCATGACCTACAGCCCAGCACCTTCCAAGAAAGGTGCATTTACATGAAAAGTTTGCAGTAAGCAATTTTTCGGAATCTCTTCTGATACAATCGGACGACTGTCCCTACCAGTCTGTTCAGTAATTGAAAAATTTCCTCACATATCCTTTTTCAAATAAAAAGTTCACCCAACTGTTTTACCTACTCGAGACCAAAGACTCTCCCACACATACGCTCCTGCCTCTGTAATGTGTCCTCAAAAAATGCTTGGTATTTTATTTTACTCAAAAAAAAAAAGAACAAAGGACAAAGAATAAAATAAAATTAAAAATAAAAAAAATACCAAAAATACTCAGTACACAGTTGATAAGTAAAAAGGACGACATACCGCACAGATAGGTACCTCTACATGCAGTCACTGAATGTGTAAACCCCCGGGGGAAATAAAAATAATAAACCATTCGCTGCCTCTTCTTCGTTTTCCCCTCGTTTTGTGTCGTGTTAAAAAAAATTACCAAGGATAAGCCGATGTCCTCAAATGTGTGTGCATGTGTACTGTTCAAATTAAATTCAACACTCTCACTCCATGATGGGTACAACGAACGGAAACGGGACTGGCTTATCCGTGTGCACAACGAGAGGTGTAGTTCTGCTAAAAGACTAAAAGTCCACTAAAAGTTGAAAGTGGGTGGGTGTGTGTGGTGTTTTTTTTTTTTTGTTTCGCACCCCTCCAACCCAAATATCCTTTTATGTAAATTTCCACATTGTATGCCGAAAAAAAAAATTAAAACAATAAAGCGTTACAGCTGAGTGTGAAAGCATTTTTGCCAGTTTTTTTCCTTCGCACACTTTTTTCTTTCTGCCAGGACCCAACAGAGTATAGAGGATGCAACGAAGGATATTATTGCAATTTTCCTATAACGAAAACAGATTGCATCCCGTTTTGCATCGAGGAAAAAACACTCTGAAACCTTAAAAAGGATAAAAAAAAAATAAAACCAAAGAGGATTCACGAGTGATGTTGCTTGCTTTTATGAGCATCCTTTTTGTTTTCTCCTCCACTTATCTTTTTTTGGGGTCATTGCAACCAAACTTTAACACCAAAACACTATGTTACAGGACATTCAAGTAGAAGAGCAAAAAACCATGCAGCAGCAAGGATGAACTACATACATTCTCAGATATGGCGCCCAACCCGTCTGATATATGCGCCAATAATACTGATTTATGCATTCGCCCTCGAATGGCTTCTTGCTGCTATTGTGGCCCTCTGTTGCTTCCATCTTTATTTTACCCCACCCCAGACCCTACTTCCAGACAATTGACCTTTATTCGGTCTCGCTACCGGAGGGTGAAGGGAACAACACATCAGTGCTTGGTTGCACAAAAAAAAAAAATTAACTTTCGCGTGCTTCATAAAATTTCATTATGTCCTTAATTCCTACAAGGATACTACATCCTCCTGTTTCGCATGGAAATATCACGCGCACCGCCATACACCTTCGCACAGAAAAACAAAAACGAAATCCGCGAACTTTTCCAAAGTTTTGCGAGAAATTTTTCCAACGCGCCATAGTCTCCGCAATCATCCTTATAATCCAACGGGCCGCCGCGCCCCCCAATCGTCCTTGCGATATAAGAATATTAGACAGATAAAAATTAATTAACTGTATAATTCTTTGGGCAATAAACAAAAGAGCGCATCCAGCCAATGGCAATGGCTTCGAAAGTCATACCCTAACCGCTAAAGTGGCGCCCAACGTGGGCCCACCTCAATGCTGGACTTATTCACAATTTGGAATTAATTTCTTGGATCGCATTTTTATACTCCTAACGTCGGTGTTATACGACTTAATAAACAACAATTCGCTCCAGTTCTGGCCAGTGTACTGGATGGTGGCGTTATTAGGTTTAATTTTAAGGATGATATCCGTGGTATTAAGGATACACGCAACGCACCAGCTGTATCTATAAAAGGACGATAAAGGGAAATATTCACAAATTGGGAGTCTCGCTCGTTCGCTCGCTTCGAGTTATGCTTCATTGGGAAATATTGCTATTTTTGGATTTGGGACTTACAGGACTATACGACAGACGACAACGAGAGAGAGAGAGAGTTCGCCTGCAACAGCACTTGAAACTTTTTAATGATGTCGACGGTGGAGACCGACTTTTTTTTTTTTTTTTTTAATTTTTTTGCATTTTTTGTGTAATTTTATTTACGTGTATCACCTGAGGGGAAAAGATTTTTTTTTTTGCTGTGTGATGCCTGAAATAACTTTTGGCTCATGAGAGGAGTTGTTCCACTTGACGGTTAAATGGTTCAGGTACTTACGAGTTGAATTGAAGGGAAAATCTAAAAAAAAAAGAAATGCGATGGAAATGCTTGCTGTTTTTTTTTTTTGTGGGAAGTATAATTGACAGAGGGGACTTCATTTTTCAGGAGTGGGCTTTGGATTTTAATAAAGTGGGTAATATGTAGTGGAAGCCGTCTATTTCGGTTCATTGTGTGGAATCATATGTCTTGATGTTGTTGCAAGGACAAGTAGCTTGGATAAGTCTTCTGTTGTGCATTTCATCCAATTTAGCAAATCTTATTCGAAAGGAAACTTTTCGTAAGACGACAGATCGAACTACAGAAGGGTAATACTTAGACCCAAAATCCATTGTGATACCTTTAGTAACCGGATCATCCGGCAATCGTAACTCGTTAACATAAAGTTCTCATTAGCATTGTGGGACTAAGCGAATTAATCCTAAGAATGACTGTAGAATGAAATGGCTACTACCTCTCTATGATCTTACCATTTAGACCTAAAACAAATCTTCTGATCTTGCTAATGGCAAAGCTGCCTAGACGAGTCCAATCTTGCTGCTTACTTTGCAGCGAACTCCACTCTGTCAGATTGTGCTTCGTCTTCGCCTGTACTTGAGAGTGTTGAATAATATTCGCCCACGTACAGTTGCAGAAGTACTCAAAAGGTCCTACTTACTTATGTCTTGTATCCCCTTGCGGGTCCTAAGGCTTCTACTACGCCTACGAGCCATCGTGTACGGTTTCTCGCAATGTGACTGAGTTCTCCCCAACCCTTCCCCAACTGCTGTGCCTCCTTCTCGACTGGTCTGTGCCATGTTCTCCTCGGACCCCCAGGTCTAATGCCATCCCGAGTTAAAGGGTTCCATTGCATAACACGGTTCGCTATGAAACTGTCACCCTTTCGGAATATGTGACCAATGCACTGGCACTTCCGTCGTTGGATTGTTGTGCCTATCGGTTCCTGACCCGTTCTCTCGTAAAGGTGTTCGTTAGAGATACGATTGGGCCAGAAAATCCTTAAGATATTGCGCAGGCACCAGTTAACGAACGTTTGCAGCTTTCTGGTGATAGAGGTGGTCACTCTCCACGTGCTGCATCCATATAACAGTACGGATTCAACTTTGGAGCGGAACAGTCTTAGCTTCGTGTTCAAACTGATTGCATTGATTCGCCATATTTTGGACAATATCCCGAACGCGAACTTTGCTTTGGCGATCCTCTTGGCTATATCTAGTTCGGTTCCACCATCGGTCGAGATAATACTCCCAAGATACTGGAAATCCTCTACTCTCTCTACCGATTGCCCAGCAATGCATATTTGAGCCGATGAGTTTGTTCCAAGGCTGATAATTTTAGTTTTTGCCGTACTCATTTTCAGCCAGACGACACCTGCCTGCCTCTCCACATCTGAGCTGGCATTTGGTGGAAGTCCATAATTCTGTGAGAGAGTAAGCATGCGAGTACATCGTAGTCAAGATGTTTCAGTTGAGATGTAAGAGTCCATCGAATTCCTCCGTTTTCGGTCGACAAAACTGCATGAAGCACATCGCTAATCACCAATAGGAATAATATTGGTGGAAGGATACAGCCTTGTCTTACCCCACTTTGGATCTCAAATTCCTCAGGCAACCTTCCCGTGTGCAGAACGTGACATTTGGAGCCTTCATATGTTATGTAGCTTTGATAATAGCAATTAGTTTATCGGGAATACCTCTTCTGCGTAGGGCATCAAAAATAAACTCCCTATTGACACTATCGAACGCCTTCTCAAAATCGATGAAGTGGCGATCGATATTCAACGCACTGTTGGATGATAATCCGCAGGGTGTTGCTGTGGTCGACACAGGAGGATCCAGAGCGGAAATCTGCTTGTTCCGCATCAAGTGTGTCCTCGAGATGTTGTTTGATTCACTCCAGTATGATTTTAGCTATGATCTTAGCTACAGCAGGTAGCACGCAGATACCCCTCCAGTTTCCGCACTCCATTAAATTTCCATTCTTAGGAATCTTGACGATCATTTCCTTTTCCATTCGTTAGGAAAGCTTTCAGCTTCCCAAACTCTCTCTATAAGTGGAAGCAGAAGGTCAGCCGATGTTGTTGGCGGTGCTCGTAAGAGCTCTGCTGGAATACCTTCAAGTCCTACCACCTTCTTGGTTTTGAGTGCCTTGATCGCGGTAATGATCTCATCCTTACTGGAAGTCGTGGTGCGTATTTGGGAACTTCTCACCTCGGGCATCTCAGTCTGATTTGGGAGCATATCGCTAGCGAATACACGGTTCAAAACCGTAGCAAAATGCTTCTTCCATCTCTTGAGCTGGTCTTCATCCGAAATGAGCATGGAGCAGTCTAGGCTTTTCACTGGATGTTGGCTGGAGCTGCGACCACCTGTCAGCTCTTTGGTGATTCTGTAGACGGTCCTGCTGTCGCACCTCCGTGCAGCTTCTTCTGATTCTGTAGCCAGCGCGTTGATGTAGTTGCGTTTGTCACGTCGCACGCTACGCTGAACTCCTCTTATCTTCATGCGATATAGGGACCCTAGCTCGCTTCTCCCTGCTGCTGGGGTAGCTGCAACGCGGGAAGTGAGCTGCTGATTGCTTCCACACCTTCCGAAAGGTGATCCCTTAATTGTTGGCACACTGATGATGGTCGTGGGATCTTCGAACTGCAGCAGTGCGTAGTTGGAGAGTAGCTATCATAAGATGGTGATCACGTACTATCCCCACATCTGCCCCTCACCGGTTTCGTACGTCCAGGAGACTACTTCTAAAGCGGCGGCTGATGGCAAAATGGTGAATTTGGTTGGAGGTTGCTTGCCTGTCATTGGAAACCCAGCTGACTTTGTGGCATGTCTTGTGCTCAAACATGGTGCCACCTATCGCAAGGCGGTTGGCATTGCAGAAATCCACAAACCTTTCGCCGTTGTAATTGCGGTTGAGTAGTCCATGCTTCCCGATTACATTCCCTTCGTTGTCATTGCCTACCTTGGCATTCAAATCCCCCATCACTATGACAATGTCTCCATTTGGTGTTGTGTTGAAGACGGCGCTTCAGAGATTGTAGAAGCTCTCCTTTTCGTCCTCAGACGAGCCATTCGTTGGCGCATAACACTGTATCAGGGTGACGCGTCGTACTCTAGTCCGGACTCTGGCCGTCAAAATCCTATCACCATGAGGCTGCCAGAAAATTAGACCTTTGCGTGCTGTTGTTGTTAACATTAGTCCGACTCCCGATGGACTTCCGGAAGGTCTTCCAGAATAGAGTAGTACAGTGTTACGCATTGGAGACTGGTACTCGCCCGCTTCTAACCATCTTATTTCACTTACCCCCAAAATGCCCAGTCTATATCGCATGAATTATTTTGAAGGAATCTGGGATTGTACGGACCTTCGCTCCCGAGTCGAGGATCGTCTTTACATTCCAGAAACCTATCTTTGTCCGGGTACAATAGCCAAAAGTCGTCAACATGTGATCATTCCTTATCCGAGGCATAGTGTCGGTTTCTGTAGCGAGCTGGTTTCAGCAACGCAGGTTGCTGGCCGACATTACCTAGTCTACAATCAAGGCGCTAGACAACTCGCACTTGCAATTTTAGCCTTCACGTATAAGGGTTTGTACGTATAGTTGCCCGGGGATCACCACTAAGAGGTAAAGCAATCACTTCATCACGAACTTGATTGTTGCGCTACTGGTCCAAGCCTCTTCGGTCCATTGTACTACCAGGCAGGAACCTTTGCACTTTATAGAGTGTCTCCCTCGTTATGATTAAACCGGTTCGTTTTGCCCATGCTATGACCCCATAGGATATTATTGGCCTCACAATGGCTAGGTACATCCATCCCCGCATGATTTGAAATTCTTCAAAAGTGGTAACCGCTTGGTTTAAATTGAACACAGGTCCCTTCAAAGAGACGACGCAATACGATGACCTTTAAACGAACCCAGCTTGAGTAATCCTCTATGTACTATTGCCCACAATAAGAAAACAAGCGATACAGCTTCTGCTTTCACATTACCTCGACCTTACTTTAAGAAACTCTGGAGGACTTCCATTGTATGATACTAGCCCTTAAGTCTTTCATCAGACAGCTGTCCTTACGATTTCTGTTCAGGATAGCGTCTTTGATCTGATTGTTGCCCAAATGGAGAGCTCAATCATATTCTGCTGTCAGCCAGATACTTCCAGATTTTACACCTCCTATATGACGTCGATTAACCCCAAGTGCCGGATAGATGCACCTACCAAAGGACTTACAACGTATCTAAGTAAATAATTATAGGGACTGATATTCCCTTCTATATTCCTGATGAAAACTGACAGCTCGGAATAGGTTTCCCTCCCTGGTCCGAAATAATTTTGGTCACACACCACTCTCTGTTCAACTTTAATCAATGTGAATCCATCTCCCTTAGGAAATCAACCCTCCTTCCTCCTTCAACCGCTTTCAAGTTTAAATTAAACCCCAAGCTTTCGTCCATATCAACGTCAACACGCCAGCATTCAAACTCAAATAAACTGCAACAAATACTCCCTAAGAGGCCCGAAATTAAATCGATTACTCGTTTGTTTACACGTACCGGCTTACACAACATAGTACAACAGGCACGGATCCCCCGCAACCAGCAGCAAAGTGAAGGTCCTTCATTGGAGATTGCAGGCGCAAAGCATCAGCCATCAGCCGAACACCACCGCAGAGAGCCTTTTGTTTCCGGACCCAGTAGGACGGTTGATGCGTATTACATTTAATATGGAAAGCGGGCTGTACCCCCACCACCCCCACTCGAGCGCCATTAATTCAATTACATTCATTTCAAAAATTAAACAATTTTCATTTAATTTACTCAAGTGCCTATTTCGGTGGGTTATCCCATGTTACAAATTGTATCTGTTTGCGCGCCGCGGCGCGGTGTTAGCGGCAGCAGGAGGCCTTCTGTAGATTATAGGTACGTTGAACTCATACCGATGTAATGGAGTCTGAAGCTGGGAATGATGGCTGCGGCAGCAAGCTGAGGAAATTTAATTTCGATGAACAATAGGTTTCACACCAAAGCCGACGAAAAAATGGGAAATTAAATTAAATACATTTGTGAGGCGCGGGTGGATGCATGTAGCCTGGAGGCTACTGAATGTGTGGTGGACTCCACTGCGGGTGGAGTTCGACCAACGACGCTTAGCAAACAGAGGGTAGCTCGGTTTAAATTTGCGTGAAAAGTGTTTGAAGATTACCCACAGAGGTTGCTGGGCGATGGTCTACAAATAGATTCGTTTGCTCTTTAAATGAAATGTTGAGTGAAAGTGAAAGTGAAAGGAGGCACACTTTCATTTGTGGAAAATTCAGCCAATTTCACACCCATTGCCTTGTCTTCTCGCTACAGCGAAGTTCTATAACCGAAGAAACTAAAACTCAAAACCCGAAAAGATTGCATAAAACCTTCGAGTCAAATTCCGTACTAAGTCACTTTCTCGGTGGAGCTGCACAATGAAGCTGGATAGTATCTTTGAAAATTGGAGGGACAACGGGTAGATTTGTGTGATAGCCCAGTTTCAATAAGATCGCCATCCTTAATGTGGGCCGTGTTGCAGATTATGGTACATCCACGATTGCATCGACTTGGCACCGCAGCCGCACCGCAGCCACACCGCAGCCGCACCGCAGCCGTACCGCAGCCGCACCGCAGCCACACCGCAGCCACACCGCAGCCGCACCGCAGCCACACGGCAATTGCACGGCAGCTGCACCGCAGCCACACCGCAGCCGCACCGCAGCCACACCGCAATTGCACCGCAACTGCTCCGCAGCCACACCGCAGCCGCACCGCAGCTACACCGCAACTGCACCGCAGCCACACCGCAATTGCACCGCAGCCGCACCGCAGCAGCACCGCAGCCACACCGCAGCCGCACCGCAGCCGCACCGCAGCCACACCGCAGCCACACCGCAATTGCATGGCAGCCACACCGCAGCCACACCGCAATTCCACCGCAGCCGCACCGCAGCCGCACCGCAGCCACACCGCAGCCGCACCGCAGCCACACCGAAGCCACACCGCAGCCACACCGCAATTGCACCGCAATTGCACCGCAGCCGCACCGCAATGGCACCGCAGCCACACCGCAGCCGCACCGCAGCCGCACCGCAGCCACACCGCAGCCACACCGCAGCCCCACCGCAGCCACACCGCAGCCGCACCGCAGCCGCACCGCAACCGCACCGCAGCCACACCGCAGCCCCACCGCAGCCACACCGCAGCCACACCGCAATTGCACCGCAGCCACACCGCAGCCCCACCGCAGCCACACCGCAGCCACACCGCAATTGCACCGCAGCCACACCGCAGCTGCACCGCAGCCGCACCGCAGCCGCACCGCAGCCACACCGCAGCCGCACCGCAGCCGCACCGCAGCCGCACCGCAACGGCACCGCAGCCGCACCGCAGCCACACCGCAATGGCACCGCAGCCGCACCGCAGCCGCACCGCAGGCGCACCGCAGCCGCACCGCAACGGCACCGCAGCCGCACCGCAGCCGCTCCGCAGCCGCACCGCAGCCACACCGCAGCCGCACCGCAGCCGCACCGCAGCCGCACCGCAGCCACACCGCAGCCACACCGCAGCTGCACCGCAGCCGCACCGCAGCCGCACCGCAGCCACACCGCAGCCACACCGCAGCCGCACCGCAACGGCACCGCAGCCGCACCGCAACGGCACCGCAGCCGCACCGCAGCCGCACCGCAGCCACACCGCAGCCGCACCGCAGCCGCACCGCAGCCACACCGCAGCCACACCGCAGCTGCACCGCAGCCCCACCGCAGCCACACCGCAGCTGCACCGCAGCCACACCGCAATTGCACCGCAGCCACACCGCAGGCGCACCGCAGCCACACCGCAGCCGCACCGCAGGCGCACCGCAGGCGCACCGCAGCCAAACCGCAGCCGCACCGCAGCCACACCGCAGCCACACCGCAGCCGCACCGCAGCCACACCGCAGCTTCACCGCAGCCACACCGCAATGGCACCGCAGCCGCACCGCAGGCGCACCGCAGCCGCACCGCAGGCGCACCGCAGCCACACGCAGCCGCACCGCAGCCACACCGCAGCCGCACCGCAGGCACACCGCAGCCACACCGCAGCCACACCGGAACGGCACCGCAGCCGCACCGCAGCCGCACCGCAGCCGCACCGCAGCCGCACCGCAGCTCCACCGCAGCCGCACCGCAGCCGGACCGCAGCGGCACCGCAGCCGCACCGCAGCCACACCGCAGCCACACCGCAGCCACACCGAAGCCGCACCGCAGGCGCACCGCAGCTCCACCGCACCCGCACCGCAATTGCACCGCAGCCGCACCGCAGGCGCACCGCAGCCACACCGCAGCCGCACCGCAGCCACACCGCAGCCACACCGCAGCCGTACCGCAGCCACACCGCAGCCGCACCGCAGGCACACCGCAGCCACACCGCAGCCACACCGGAACGGCACCGCAGCCGCACCGCAGCCGCACCGCAGCCGCACCGCAGCCGGACCGCAGCGGCACCGCAGCCGCACCGCAGCCACACCGCAGCCACACCGCAGCCACACCGCAGCCGCACCGCAGGCGCACCGCAGGCGCACCGCAGCCACGCCGCAGCCACACCGCAACGGCACCGCAGCCGCACCGCAGCCACACCGCAGCCGCACCGCAGCCACACCGCAGCCACACCGCAGCCACACCGCAGCCGCACCGCAGCTTCACCGCAGCCGCACCGCAGCCACACCGCAATGGCACCGCAGCCGCACCGCAGCTCCACCGCAGCTCCACCGCAACGGCACCGCAGCCACACCGCAGTCACACCGCAGCCACACCGCAGCCAAACCGCAGCCGCACCGCAGCCGCACCGCAACGGCACCGCAACGGCACCGCAGCCGCACCGCAGCCACACCGCAGCCGCACCGCAGCCACACCGCAGCCGCACCGCAGCCGCACCGCAGCCGCACCGCAGCCACACCGCAATTGCACCGCAGCTGCACCGCAGCCGCACCGCAGGCGCACCGCAGCTGCACCGCAGCCGCACCGCAGCTCCACCGCAGCCGCACCGCAACGGCACCGCAGCCGCACCGCAGCCACACCGCAGCCACACCGCAGCCACACCGCAGCCGCACCGCAGCCACACCGCAATGGCACCGCAGCCGTACCGCAGGCGCGCCGCAGCCACACCGCAGCCACACCGCAGCCACACCGCAGCCGCACCGCAGCCACACCGCAATGGCACCGCAGCCGCACCGCAGCCGCACCGCAGCTCCACCGCAGCTCCACCGCAGCCGCACCGCAGCCGCACCGCAACGGCACCGCAGCCGCACCGCAGCCACACCGCAGCCACACCGCAGCCACACCGCAGCCGCACCGCAGCCGCACCGCAATGGCACCGCAGGCGCACCGCAGCCGCACCGCAGCCACACCGCAGCTGCACCGCAGCCGCACCGCAGCCGCACCGCAGCCACACCGCAGCCACACCGCAGCCGCACCGCAACGGCACCGCAGCCGCACCGCAACGGCACCGCAGCCGCACCGCAGCCACACCGCAATGGCACCGCAGCCGCACCGCAGCCACACCGCAGCCGCACCGCAGCCGCACCGCAGCCACACCGCAGCCACACCGCAGCTGCACCGCAGCCCCACCGCAGCCACACCGCAGCTGCACCGCAGCCACACCGCAATTGCACCGCAGCCACACCGCAGGCGCACCGCAGCCACACCGCAGCCGCACCGCAGGCGCACCGCAGGCGCACCGCAGCCACACCGCAGCCGCACCGCAGCCACACCGCAGCCACACCGCAGCCGCACCGCAGCCACACCGCAGCTTCACCGCAGCCACACCGCAATGGCACCGCAGCCGCACCGCAGGCGCACCGCAGCCGCACCGCAGGCGCACCGCAGCCACACCGCAGCCGCACCGCAGCCACACCGCAGCCGCACCGCAGGCACACCGCAGCCACACCGCAGCCACACCGGAACGGCACCGCAGCCGCACCGCAGCCGCACCGCAGCCGCACCGCAGCCGCACCGCAGCTCCACCGCAGCCGCACCGCAGCCGGACCGCAGCGGCACCGCAGCCGCACCGCAGCCACACCGCAGCCACACCGCAGCCACACCGCAGCCGCACCGCAGCTCCACCGCACCCGCACCGCAATTGCACCGCAGCCACACCGCAGCCACACCGCAGGCGCACCGCAGCCACACCGCAGCCGCACCGCAGGCGCACCGCAGGCGCACCGCAGCCACACCGCAGCCGCACCGCAGCCACACCGCAGCCACACCGCAGCCGTACCGCAGCCACACCGCAGCCGCACCGCAGGCACACCGCAGCCACACCGCAGCCACACCGGAAGGGCACCGCAGCCGCACCGCAGCCGCACCGCAGCCGCACCGCAGCTCCACCGCAGCCGCACCGCAGCCGGACCGCAGCGGCACCGCAGCCGCACCGCAGCCACACCGCAGCCACACCGCAGCCACACCGCAGCCGCACCGCAGGCGCACCGCAGCTCCACCGCACCCGCACCGCAGCCGCACCGCAGCCACACCGCAGGCGCACCGCAACGGCACCGCAGCCGCACCGCAGCTCCACCGCAGCCGCACCGCAGCCGCACCGCAGGCGCATCGCAGCGTCACCGCAGCCACACCGCAGCCACACCGCAGCCGCACCGCAGGCGCACCGCAGCCGCACCGCAGCTCCACCGCAGCCGCACCGCAGGCGCACCGCAGCCACGCCGCAGCCACACCGCAACGGCACCGCAGCCGCACCGCAGCCACACCGCAGCCGCACCGCAGCCACACCGCAGCCACACCGCAGCCACACCGCAGCCGCACCGCAGCTTCACCGCAGCCGCACCGCAGCCACACCGCAATGGCACCGCAGCCGCACCGCAGCTCCACCGCAGCTCCACCGCAACGGCACCGCAGCCACACCGCAGCCACACCGCAGCCACACCGCAGCCAAACCGCAGCCGCACCGCAGCCGCACCGCAACGGCACCGCAACGGCACCGCAGCCGCACCGCAGCCACACCGCAGCCGCACCGCAGCCACACCGCAGCCGCACCGCAGCCGCACCGCAGCCGCACCGCAGCCGCACCGCAGCCACACCGCAATTGCACCGCAGCACCGCAGCCACACCGCAGCCGCACCGCAGCCACACCGCAGCCACACCGCAGACACACCGCAGCCGCACCGCAGCTTCACCGCAGCCGCACCGCAGCCACACCGCAATGGCACCGCAGCCGCACCGCAGCTCCACCGCAGCTCCACCGCAACGGCACCGCAGCCACACCGCAGCCACACCGCAGCCACACCGCAGCCAAACCGCAGCCGCACCGCAACGGCACCGCAAAGGCACCGCAGCCGCACCGCAGCCACACCGCAGCCGCACCGCAGCCACACCGCAGCCGCACCGCAGCCGCACCGCAGCCACACCGCAATTGCACCGCAGCTGCACCGCAGCCGCACCGCAGCCACACCGCAGCCGCACCGCAGCCGCACCGCAGCCGCACCGCAGCCGCACCGCAGGCGCACCGCAGCTGCACCGCAGCCGCACCGCAACGGCACCGCAGCCGCACCGCAGCCACACCGCAGCCACACCGCAGCCACACCGCAGCCGCACCGCAGCCACACCGCAATGGCACCGCAGCCGCACCGCAGGCGCGCCGCAGCCACACCGCAGCCACACCGCAGCCACACCGCAGCCGCACCGCAGCCACACCGCAATGGCACCGCAGCCGCACCGCAGCCACACCGCAGCCACACCGCAGCCACACCGCAGCCGCACCGCAGCCACACCGCAATGGCACCGCAGCCGCACCGCAGGCGCGCCGCAGCCACACCGCAGCCACACCGCAGCCACACCGCAGCCGCACCGCAGCCACACCGCAATGGCACCGCAGCCGCACCGCAGCCGCACCGCAGGCGCACCGCAGCCGCACCGCAACGGCACCGCAGCCGCACCGCAGCCGCACCGCAGCTCCACCGCAGCCGCACCGCAGCCGCACCGCAACGGCACCGCAGCCGCACCGCAGCCACACCGCAGCCACACCGCAGCCACACCGCAGCCGCACCGCAGCCGCACCGCAATGGCACCGCAGGCGCACCGCAGCCGCACCGCAACGGCACTGCAGCCGCTCCGCAATGGCACCGCAGCCGCACCGCAACGGCACCGCAGGCGCACCGCAGCCACACCGCAGCCACACCGCAGCCACACCGCAGCCGCACCGCAGCCGCACCGCAATGGCACCGCAGGCGCACCGCAGCCACACCGCAACGGCACCGCAGCCGCACCGCAACGGCACCGCAAGCGCACCGCAGCCACACCGCAGCCACACCGCAGCCACACCGCAGCCGCACCGCAGCCGCACCGCAGCCGCACCGCAACGGCACCGCAGCCGCACCGCAACGGCACCGCAGCCGCACCGCAGCCACACCGCAGCCACACCGCAGCCACACCGCAGCCGCATCGCAGCCGCACCGCAATGGCACCGCAGGCGCACCGCAGGCGCACCGCAACGACACCGCAGCCGCACCGCAGCCGCACCGCAGCCGCACCGCAGCCGCACCGCAGCTCCACCGCAGCCGCACCGCAACGGCACCGCAGCCGCACCGCAGCCACACCGCAGCCACACCGCAGCCGCACCGCAGCCGCACCGCAATGGCACCGCAGGCGCACCGCAGCCGCACCGCAACGGCACCGCAGCCGCACCGCAATGGCACCGCAGCCGCACCGCAACGGCACCGCAGCCGCACCGCAATGGCACCGCAGCCGCACCGCAGCCGCACCGCAACGGCACCGCAGCCGCACCGCAATGGCACCGCAGCCGCACCGCAACGGCACCGCAGCCGCACCGCAATGGCACCGCAGCCGCACCGCAGCCGCACCGCAGCCGCACCGCAGCTCCACCGCAGCCGCACCGCAGCCGCACCGCAGGCGCACCGCAGCCGCACCGCAGCCACACCGCAGCCACACCGCAGCCACACCGCAGCCGCACCGCAGGCGCACCGCAGCTGCACCGCAGCCGCACCGCAACGGCACCGCAGGTGCACCGCAGCCGCACCGCAGCCGCACCGCAGCCACACCGCAGCTGCACCGCAACTGCACCGCAGCCACACCGCAGCTCCACCGCAATTGCACCGCAGCTCCACCGCAGCCGCACCGCAGCCGCACCGCAGCCACACCGCAGCCACACCGCAGCCGCACCACAGCCGCACCGCAGGCACACCGCAGCCGCACCGCAGCTGCACTGCATCCACACCGCAGCCACACCGCAGCTGCACCGCAGCCCCACCGCAGCCACACCGCAGCTGCACCGCAGCCACACCGCAATTGCACCGCAGCCGCACCGCAGCCGCACCGCAGCCGCACCGCAGCCGCACCGCAGCTCCACCGCAGCCGCACCGCAGCCGCACCGCAACGGCACCGCAGCCACACCGCAGCCACACCGCAGCCACAACGCAGCCGCACCGCAGGCGCACCGCAGCTGCACCGCAGCCGCACCGCAACGGCACCGCAGGTGCACCGCAGCCGCACCGCAGCCGCACCGCAGCCACACCGCAGCTGCACCGCAACTGCACCGCAGCCACACCGCAGCTCCACCGCAATTGCACCGCAGCTCCACCGCAGCCGCACCGCAGCCGCACCGCAGCCACACCGCAGCCACACCGCAGCCGCACCACAGCCGCACCGCAGGCACACCGCAGCCGCACCGCAGCTGCACCGCAGCCACACCGCAGCCACACCGCAGCTGCACCGCAGCCCCACCGCAGCCACACCGCAGCTGCACCGCAGCCACACCGCAATTGCACCGCAGCCACACCGCAGGCGCACCGCAGCCACACCGCAGCCGCACCGCAGGCACACCGCAGGCGCACCGCAGCCACACCGCAGCCACACCGCAGCCGCACCGCAGCCGCACCGCAGCCACACCGCAGCTCCACCGCAATTGCACCGCAGCTCCACCGCAGCCGCACCGCAGCCGCACCGCAGCCACACCGCAGCCACACCGCAGCCGCACCACAGCCGCACCGCAGCCGCACCGCAGCCACACCGCAGCCGCACCGCAGCCGCACCGCAGCCACACCGCAGCCACACCGCAGCTGCACCGCAGCCCCACCGCAGCCACACCGCAGCTGCACCACAGCCACACCGCAATTGCACCGCAGCCACACCGCAGGCGCACCGCAGCCACACCGCAGGCGCACCGCAGCCACACCGCAGCCGCACCGCAGGCGCACCGCAGGCGCACCGCAGCCACACCGCAGCCACACCGCAGCCGCACCGCAGCCGCACCGCAGCCACACCGCAGCCACACCGCAGCCACACCGCAATTGCACCGCAGCTGCACCGCAGCCACACCGCAGCCAGTGAGGGAGAATCGAATACTAAGTCAGTGGAATTCTTCTTGAGGGGTTCGTAGCTTGTGGACTATACATTGCAGGCTTAGTTTTCCAATTACGTAAAGAAAAAATATTATACAGCAGGGCGTTATCGCCTTCAGACTATTTAGCGCGGAGTTCAAGGTGTTAGATACAAATCGTGATAAAGCCTCGGAAAAGATTAACGGGAGCTATACTGATCTAAGTAGCTAATGTCAACTTCATTGGTTCGACGAAAAGAATGATGCAACCAAACATGTAATATTGGCTGACATATAAATTTGGCTTTTATGTACATAGGGACTCAGTGGGTAAATTGGTTTTGCCATCTGTCTGAGAGTCTGAGTGCAGTTGAGGTAGCTCCGATTAAAAGTAAGAATGTGCCTCCTTGGCTTCTGAGTTGTCTAGTTATCATGTGATTGCTTCTACTTCAGTGTTTGGTTGACTCAGTCAGAACTCGGTAGGTAGCTAGGTAGAAGTGGTTGCTGCTGCGCACTGCACTGCGGGAGAAGAGATTTGCCTAGAGTTCGATATCGGACTGTGCTCAAGGCCGGATACCCGCAGAGGAAGTGGGAGATAGTTACCTTCTCATTTGCATTTCTACAACCGCGGCAGTGGGTGCTTAAATGGGATCCACAGTCTAGATGCATGCGTCCTACTATCCAGCGAGCTGTGCTTATCGCTACAATTATTGCGGCCCGAGTCGTTTTCTCAAGTTCTTATGTGTTGTTCCAGTTGTAGTTGGGGCAAATGTGCCTCGAAATGATGCAACTCTACATTTTGTGTGGCAACCATTGAAGGTGTGAAAAGATTTCGCTTTTGACAGTTCACATCGGAACGAGGAGTACTTCTGCAAGAAATCTGTCAAGGGTGTACTCTCCTCGCCAGCTTTTCGGGCGATTTATTCCTCTCTATGATTCTATGACCTGGCATCCAAAGAAGACTGATTTTGGTCCGACAACTTAGCTTCGAGAGCTCTTCCCTACACCGTTCCACCGGCTGGGAAGGTGACGTAGTTGGAGCCTTGATAGCAGCCTGACTATGAATGAAAATTGCGTTGTGTCCTATTGACCGACACGTATTGCCAGAACTTCAGCGAATCGTGAAGGCGTAAGTATAGCGCACCGATCCCACAGTCTATCTTTGAATCATCGGTATACATTGTTATTTTGAAATTCTTTGTGACTTCACCTCTTTCCCAGTCTGCTCTGGAGGGAGAGTCGACTGTGTAGTTGTGTTGACAGTGCACTTTCAGTATGGTGTAGTTAGTGAGTATATTTCCCAATTCCCCTGGTAACGAAAATAGAATCTTACTGCGACCGTGTGGTCCAGCAGACCAGCATCCTGATTCTCTGGGTCTGACCGCACTACATACAAAGTTCAAGTGGCAGAGCATACAGGGCTTGCTGGCAGACGATTTTTCATGCTCCTAATGCAATCCCAAATGTCTTTAGCAATTCGTTGCTCTTCATTCAACGTGGATACAATCAAAGAATTCATACTCTAAATTCGACCTCTTTGACCTTATCATAGGCGTGCTCCACAGTCTCCAACTTGTACATGCAAAACCCCCTAAGAACCCCTCAAAAGAAGCCCACTCCAACGCTCTCATTAATTACCCAAAAACAAACCGATTGCATCTCATCCGCCCTCAAAGCAAATGAAGTGGCAAAAGGATCCGTTTCACAACACAAAAAACAAAAAAACGTAAAACACTCGCATAATATAAATAAAGGAAATAAAAAGGACGAGGGAAACACTGAAGAAAGTAAATTAATTCCGATATAATCCCTGACACTCAAATTATAACCTCATTAAACGAAAAAGTCCTCGCAAAGATTAAAAGGATTTTTATCTCATGTCCTGTTTTATTTTTCTTTCTTATATAATATACCACTCAAAAATTCCCTTTTGTCCTGGCCGAGACTTGATGTCGATTCGGTGAGGAGTGCCACTGCAGGATTCGCCAAATGATTCCTTCGAGATGAAGCGAAGGACCAACAGAAGAAAGGAATCAGTTGACCCGCATAAAATTAATGAGCTTTATTGTTTAATAATTTATATTCTCCAGAGAGTGTCGCAGTAGAGGCAACATCTGTTCTCCATTTCAAGAAATATCCTTCATTTGTAGATTAACGATTAAGAGCAACAAAAGCGAGCGTCCTCGCAGAATATGATGGCGTGGACCAAATTAAATGGGCAGGGGGTAAGGGTTTTGTATTTTTTATGCGCGATCATTGGTTTTGCATTTTCTCTGGTATATCCTGCGAATTAATAAGAAATTGATGACGACGTGAGCCTTAAAAGCAAATTAATATTTCACCTCTGCACGGTGAGAGGAGGGTCAGCTCCAGCGCCAGTGGACGATGACCGTTCGAGATCGCACTGTTCTATCATGAATAATCCATGGGGCCCATGGTGGACTGCACCCTTGCACATTTGAGAAATTACCTTAATGCTCTTTTCAGAATTTATCCTGCGGATTTACATCGCAGGACACCGCTACATAGTGAGAAGGCCAACAAAAAAATGAATTTATTGCGAAGAAAAAAACTCTGTGACTGCTTTATAGGGGGCGAGCATGGAGGGCGTGCAACATGCGTGGTCCCCGGTGCATGGTACATCCCCTCTTCGATTCGAGAATTAAATGAAATTTCGTGGGTGGCGATGTTTACACTCGTTGGCTGTGATGGCGGCTCGTTTAAGGGGGGTTCCTGTCTTCCTTTTGCATTTTATCAGAGCGATGTTGCATGTGCATGGTGGGTTGTGGGAACAGCTGTTGGGGCTGTGATTCCCTTTCAACCTACACATGTCCATGGGGGAGGCAATATTCATGACCTCGGAAAGTGACATATGACTTTTATTTCATTGTTTCCGAGGAGTGGCCACCAAGTGACACTTTTTGAAAGCGACTGTCATTTGAGATTCTATCAGGGAGCACAGATACAGGGTAGCCTCTCACCATGTTAATTGTTCGATTGACTCACGTTCGGTGAAGTTACAGCCCCCCTATGACTCGTGCAAATAGTTCGGGACTTTTGTAAATATCATGCAACAAGATTCCCTTGCCTTAGAGGATTGCTTTCCAGAAACATCGTCTGAAGCAATCGCCATTGGCTCGGCCACTTCGAACAAATGGACAACAACGCTCCAGCCAAAAGAATCTTTGAATCTCAGCCCCCAGGTTTGAGATGGCAAAAAAGGCCGAATCGCCGGTATAAAGACTAAGCTATCGCGGACGCCAAAAAATTGGTTTTCACAACTGGAAGCAGCGTGCCCGGGAGCGCAGAGGATGGAAGGCCAGCGTGTCTTAGGCAGAGACGCTCCAAGGGTCGGGAGCCCCTTAAGTAAGTAAGTTGCTAGACTAAATTTTCTGGAACCGGCTTCTTTTCTGGATGAAGCTTATAAGAATGATATACTCCTGACACCCAGCAATGTTGTAGTAGGTACTGGACCTAAGAATGAGGACTCTGGCCAGGGATGAGCCTATGAATATACACAGCCGTTGTGCGTCCAATTCATACCTACGGCCTTAGCGTTTGGTGGCCTGCCTTGAACAAAAAGTACAATATCGCCAGGATCAAAAAAAGTACAGAGATCGACAGCACAAGAGCATTGAGATCTTGTCCAACAGATGTTCCAAGTGTAATCCCATCTGCTTTGCCTGAATTTTCATATTAACGATACATCGTAGTCCGACTCAGGGAATCTGGGTGTGGAACCGCGAAGCCATATGGTCACTGTAAGGCTCTGAAGACGATACCATGTGAACTGGTTGTATCTTCAACCGACTACAGGATAACCCAGCTTAGCTTCAGGAAACTATTCTTAACAAAATTCCCTACCAGGGAAGAATAGAAGAACGGAAACCTTACCAATGACTACGATGTTGGCATATAGGTATACACGGACGGTTCGAAGTTTGAATGCGGATTCGGCACAGGCATCTTCTCTGCTTTCGTCTCCCAGACTCTGCTAGCGTTTCTCAGGCAAAGATTCTCGCAATTCGGGAACCCTGTCATTTGCTGAATAACTCCCCAATATCTAACCACAGTGTCGCTATTTTTTTTTTAGACAGCCAAGGTGCTATCAAGGCCATTGATGTGGTAGCCACGTCCTCCAAACTGGTACAGCAATGCTGGTTAGAAATTAGTCAACACAGCATCCGCACAAGTATCACGCTCATCTGGGTCCCAGGGCACAGTAATTGCGAGGAAAAGGAGCGTGCTGACGAGCTAGCCAAGCGAGGGTCAGCCCTTAATGTCTTTCTGGGAGAAAAAGATATTCCGCTAGGTACCCTTAAGGGATATATTCATCTTCACTATCTTCAGTAAGCCAATCGCTGGTGGAACGGTCTTACTAGTGGTGCCATATCAAGAAAGACATGACCCACTTTCAAAACCCTAGGCAAATCAAGACCAGATATTGCGAGAGTTCTAGCTATTATTACAGACCACTGGCCAGTTGGGGAACATGCAGCCAATCTTGTTATCCCTCACAACACCTTTTGTAAACCAGCAAGGACATCAGGCAGAAAGAATCTCTATACCACTTTCTTTGCAAATCTCCGGCCCTAGCGGGGACCAGAGAACACACTCCTGGTAAACCGTTCTTCGAGAATCTGAAAGAGATAGCTGACAATAATATCAGAGAACTAATCCTTTTCTGAACTCCACGCGCTTTAAAGCTCATCATTCTTTCAGACAAACTGGTATGCACGAACGGAACCGCCAATTTACCTTCTTACACAAGTACTCGACTTAGCAGAGCATGCAAGGACCACTGTTCAATCTGCTTCTTCGTCTTCCAATTTCGGCGAGGCTTTGATGCGAAAACAAGGGATCATAACCCTTCCACTTCACTGCATTTCTACTGATTCGCCTGACTACTGTTTCATCTCTTTGGAGAATTGTTCCGCAGCTGCCTAGATGTCATTTTGAAGACTCAGACTAAATCCAATTGTTTGCTTAAGTTCTTGAATCCTTCTCAACTAGTGCCGGAGCCTTACTATTTTCCATCTTTACAGGTCGACCATCTGCACTTAGGATAGGTTAGGTTGGCGTCGACAAGAGAGTGCAGACACACTTCAACCAGTGAAGGGCCTTTTGCGATACCATGGATCAACTATTAGGCCACTCAGAGACTAATAAAACCAACCGGAGCCTTTGATGAAGCGATGGATGCACACGGCGTCCAAGAACACCAGATCGCCGAGGTCTTCAAGGAAGGGGGATCCTATATGGAGCATTCTTTCATGCGACAAGACTGGACAGGTGCATACAAGGTTCCCTCCTCCTCCTCGTTCCTACAGCTTCAACAGAAGTCGTTGGAGAAGAGGCCAAGTCTTTTGGCATGTTGGCCTATAAGACAGGGTCCAGTGAGAACACCGACAACGCAGCTGATCTGTGATCGCTTTAGCTTGACCAACTCGGCACTACGTTTTTAGTCCAGCCTACGCAAGATCTATCTCGAAATGTGACATGTTGAGCCGTTTTCCCAACCGAGGTTGCTGTTACTAATAGCGTTCAGTCTTAGTAGATGCTTACATGTAGCGAGGGGCATACCCAGGGGTTGCCTGTCAGGCAGAATCCTTAGAGTGATACCCTATCTGACGAACTCGTCAGCGCTGCAGTTTCCTGGAAAGTCCCTGTAGCTCGGCACCCAGCATAGGTAAATGTTGAACTGCTCTGTCATCTTCATAAGAGAAACCGTAGTTTCAGGCGGCCTGTAAAGTGAAGGAACACGATTCCAGGGACTTGATTGCCGTTTGGCTGTTAGTGAAAATTCGAATATCCCTGACAGATAGTACATTACACTTCAGGCAGGAAAGGGCTCCCTTACGTTCTGCACTTAACATCCTGCAATTCTAAGTTGATTGTGCGAATTTGATATGCTCAGGGCTTGATCCCTGAACATATGTTAGGTTAGGTTAGGTTATGTTGGCTGTCCACACGAGAGTGTAGACACACTTAGACCAGCGAAGGTCCTTTGTGATACCAGGATCAAACCATTAGGCCACTCAGGGACTAACAAAACCAACCGGAGCTTTTGACAAAGCGATGGATGCTCATGACGTCCAAGGACGCCAGATCGCAGAGGTCGTCAAGGAAGGGGGACCCTAGATGGAGCATTCTTTTATGCGACAGGGCTGGACATGTGCATAGGAGGTGAAGGATGGTTTCCTCCTCCTCCTCGTCCCTACAGCTTCTGCAGAAGTCATTGGAGAAGAGGCCAAGTCTTTTGGCGTGCTGGCCTATAAGACAGTGTCCAGTGAGAACACCGACAACGCAGCTGATTTGTGCACGCTTTAACTTGATCAGATCGGCACTACGTTTTTGATCCAGCTTAGGCCAGATCTGTCTCAAAATGTGACACGTTGAGCCGTTTCCCCATATAAGGTTGGTCGCGCTAATAGCGTTCAGCTTTAGTAGATACTTACATGTAGCGAGGGGCATACCCAGGGCTTGCCTTTCAGGCAAAATCCTTAGAGTGGTACCCTGTCTGGCGAGGTCGTCAGCCCTGCAGTTACCTGGAATGTCTCTATGGCCCGGCACCCAGCATAGGTGAATGTTGAACTGCTCTGTCATCTCCATAAGAGATAGACGACAGTTTAAGGCAGCCTTTGAAGTGAAGGAGATCGATTCCAGGGACTTGATTGCCGCTTGGCTGTCAGTGAAAATGCTAATATCCCTGACAGATAATACATTACATTTCAGCCAGGACAGGGCTTCTTTAATCGCCATGATTTCCGCCTGGAAAACGCTACAATGATCGGGGAGGCGGAGATGCTCAGATTGAGCTGTTCGGAGAAAACACCACAACTCACCCCACCCTCCGTCTTAGATCCATCTGTAAAGAAGTGAACCGAACTAGCATCGACAGGGGGGGGGAGGTGTCCCAAACATCCCGGTTAGGGATGCTCGTACTGAAGTTACGGTCAAATCTCAGTTTCGGCGGGGTGTAGTCCGTGTTTTCGTGTTTGAAGTTGAGAAGATCAAGGATCGAGGAGTGGCCAAAGCGATAGCTAGACCACTGAGAGGAGGCTTTCAAGCGGATGGCCGCACAGGCTGCCATCTGTTTGCCGAAAATATCTAAGGGTAGCAGGTTGAACAAGATGTCCAGTGCCGCGGAGGGAGTAGTTCTAAGTGCACCACTGATGCAGATGCATGCAGATCTTTGCACCTTAGCTAGTTGAGTGAGGTGGACAGCCCTTTCAAGAGCAGGCCACCATACGATCACGCCATATAGTAGTATAGGCCTGATAACGGACACGTATAGCCAATGGGTGATTTGAGGTTTAATACCCCAGCTCCTACATATATCCTTTTTACAGGAATAGAGAGCTACATTAGCCTTCTTGACGCGCTCTAGTAGATTGGCCTTCCAGTTTAATTTCCTATCCAAAATAAGACCCAAATATTTTGCGTTTTCAGAGAAGGTGAGACTGGTGCCATTTATCAAAGGAGGGTCTATGAGGGGAACTTTATATTTCCTCGTGAAGAGAACGAGTTCCGTTTTATGGGGGTTAACCCCCAGTCCACAATTGGAGGCCCATTTGGTGAGCCGAAGGAGAGCATATTGGAGGATATCCCTGAGAGTGTCCGGGTGTTTACCGGAGGAAGCAATAGCAATGTCATCAGCATAGGCGATCACTCTACAACCTGACGTATCCAGGTCCAACAGTAGTTCATTAACTACCAGGTTCCACAGAAGAGGTGATAAGACTCCACCTTGAGGTGTACCGCAGCGAGCAATTCTTCTGGCCGATGCTCCGCCCAGCTGCGTGTTAATAATCCTGCATGTAAGCAATTGATTGATCAACACTCCGAGCGAGGTATCCACTTTCAGATTTACAAGTGCGTCGGTAATTGCCTTTGGTTTGACATTGTTAAAAGCTCCCTCAATGTCAAGGAAAGCCACCACCATGGTGTATTCTTTGATGCTCAATGATTTTTCGATGATGCGCACAAGCGAATGTAAGGCAGTCTCAACCGATTTGCCTTTGCAGTACGCATGTTGGGACGGCGAGAGCAGAGCTGGGCTAATACTTTGCCGAAGATGGATATCTATTAACCTTTCTAACGTTTTGAGCAGAAAGGACGATAGACTGATAGGTCGGAGATCCTTTGGTTCCACGTGCGAGCTCTTTCCTGCCTTAGGTATGAATATGACTTCAACCTCGGTCCATAGTTTGGGAATATAGACCAGATTTAGATAGCCCGACAAGATGACTTTGAGCCATGGAAGCACAATGTCCTCGCATTGTTGAAATTCAGCTGGAATAACACCGTCAGGTCCTGGGGACTTGAAGGGTTTGAAACTGCGCATGGCCCAACGGATCTTTTCTGTAGTTATCAAGACTAGCGAGTTGCTGCAAGGTTGAGGGGGGGGATTTCCCTCTCGCGATATAGCAACAGGGGAGCTACCAGGAAAGTGGGTATCCAGTAAGATGTCAATGGATTCCTCCGCAGAGGAGGTCCAGTAACCATCCGGATGCAAAAGGAAGCTGGGTGTAGCAGGGCTTTTAGAGAGGATTTTCCGCAACCTGGAAGCTTCCGAGGACTCTTCAATGCTGTCGCAGGAAAGTCTCCAGGAGCGTCGTTGCTCCTTCCTCAGTGAGATTTTGTATTTTCTGAGAGACAGTTTATAGGGGTCCCAGTCGGCCGTCTCACGGGAGCTTTTAGCAGTATTAAAAAGGAGCCTACTGTCTTTCCTAAGAGTACTAAGATTTGCATTCCACCAGGGAGGTTTCATTCTACCTCGAGGTTTGCGGAGTGGGCAGGCCTCGGCCATGGCACCATTTAGTGCCGATGTTAGGGTGTCGACTAAATCGTCGAGGTCTTCAGTGCAAGAAGGTTCAGTAGGCAGATGGGAGGGAATAAGCGTTAATAAACGTTTCCTATAAAGGGACCAGTTGGTTTTTCTATAATTTCTAAAAGCCTTCTGGTCAGGCAGATAGTCATCAAGACTAAATTGGAGGTAACGGTGGTATGAAAAAGAGTGCTCATCAGAGACTCTCCAGTCCTTAACCAAGTTATATAAATGATCGGAGACAAGAGTGATGTCCAGGACTTCTTGTCGGTTTCGAGTAATGAAGGTCGGTTTGGACCCCCTGTTACAGATTAGGAGTTTAGTACTAAGGATAAAGTCAAAAAGTTGCTCACCTCTTACATTTATGTCGGAACTGCCCCAGATTGAGTGATGGGCATTCGCATCACAGCCAATGATGAGACCAGTGTTTCGGCTCTCTGCTACAGCAATCAAGCTCCCCAAGATGTCCGGGAGGAGTGGGCCCGCAAGATCGTGACCTAAATAAGCCGATACCAACCAGTAATTTCTTGATCGCAATTCCAGGTTGGTAGCGACTATGTCTTGATTGCTGAAATTAGAGAGTAAATGAATGTTTAGATGGGTCTTCGCAAGGATACAGGATCTCGGTTTACCTTCTTTTCTTGCGTAGATTAATATGTAGTTTGGAGTCTTGAGTCCACAAACCCGGTTTCCAACAACCCATGGTTCCTGGATCAAGACTAAGTCTTCCCCGTATTTGCTGAGCCGGAGAATGAGGGAGGCCGAAGCCGTGATGGAGTGATGCAGGTTAATCTGTAGGATCCGCAGCATTGGGGCTACTCGCTACAGATACCATTACCACGGTATTATTGGCTTCCTCTGAATCTGATGACAGAAGGTCATCCTCGAGAGAGAGGCCACATGGGTCACTGTCCAGGAGTGATGGAGAGGGAGAGGGAGGACCAGAAAAGTCCAGTTTCAAAAGAGCGTCAACCATCTCGGTGTCTGTCGACGAGGAGTCAACCCCCGAAAAAGATGGATCGACGCAAGGGAGCGAGGGAAGGGGCTCGGAAGGAGAGGTATTCTTAGCTGGTGCAGAAGGGACTGCAACCTGCTTGGGAGGTACTTTCTCGAGCTCCTTCTCGTCACATTTGTAGACTTTCAGGATGATGGAGCTGAAACCATAATTTACTACCCCTTTAGAAGATGCCAGGGGGGCCAGAGACTCTTCATTGATGACAATGATCACACTTCTGACGTCTCCTCTCGGCTCGTCCACTTTGGCAATCTTCCAATTATGGGTAGGAAGGGAGCTGTTGTTAGCCTTCAGAATATCCAGGATGATTTTAGGATCAGAGGGTTCAGCCGGAATGGTAGCACGTGTTCTTGGTCGGTTAGGAATCTGGTCCTTTTCCACGACCTCCAACTGTGCACCTGGCCAAACCTGTCCTAATCTGGAGACAGCAAGTTTATAGAGATCCTTCGATCTTTGGTCAGCGCAGGCAACGAGTTTGACATGCCCTTGATGCCAGCCACCATCCCTGCAGGAAACATCAGGGCCGGGATGGTCACGTAGGATTTGGAGACAGTTGGTGGCGAGTTTAATCTCCACCTTCCTCCACTTATCCGCCGTAATGCTGCCATCCGGATCGCTATGGTCAACGACCGCAATCTCCAAGTGTGCCTTAAGCACTTGGTTGAAGGGCTTGGTAGTAGCGATGGACTGTACTACCTTGGTCTTTTTGGCAAGGGTGGGAGACTCATCTTGAGACCTCTGGCGTTTGGACGGCAAGTCCTTGCTGGATGAGTCAGGGGGGAGCTGGACACGTTTGAGTGCCCAGCTTAGAGAAGTCTTATGCTTCTGGGTCCTGTCCTGTTCAGGAATTACCTGGATGCGGCGAATTAGCTTATAAGCTAGCCGGCGATCTTGGTAGGAGATCTTGGGGAGAGCGACATTCGGCAAGCTCGAAGCCGAGCCATCCGTCGCCGCCGAAAGAGATTTGAGAAGGGGATGTGGATCCTTCGAAGTGGAGGGCACAGCATGCTGTAAGCTCGAGGCCGAACAGTATGCTGTCCCTGAAGGGGCAGAGATGTTAAGGGGTTTGCCCCCTCGCATTTCATGGTCTGGCTTTACGATGGGACCAGGTGTTGACACCACTGTCCTATCCGCCAGTGTACCAGACGCGCGTTCAGCAATCCTGGGGGCGTCAACCTGCTTGCAACTGCTTGCAACGCTAGTGCTAGGCCTCAAGGCCAATGCGCTAGATGGGATTGCCACAGCAGAGCTTGCGGGTATGCTTCCCAGGAGGCTGGAAGACGGTTTTTTAAGAGGACCGTCCTCTTTCTTTGTCTTTTTTATATTTTGTATGTTTTGTATGTTTTTGTTTTTTTTGTTCATTATTGGACCCACGAGTGGCGGAGAATGGGAGGTCGACCTGCACAGAGATCCGCATTGTGCAGGCAAGGCAGGCTAATCCGGAGGTCGCCAGGTATCCGGATACTCCGTTAGCGACTGGACTATTATTTAAAGTGGGCCCCCAGCCAGGCTGATCCTCGGCACGGGTCGTATTACACCTTGATCCGGCCCACTGGAGAGGAGAGAGGGAGGGAAAGGATATGACGCGGAGGGATTAGGACGACTACAACTTGGCTTCGTGTCTCATCTGGGGAAATACCCGAGAATCCTTGACCATTACTAGGCCCCTACACCACGGCGAGGTGTGTAGTCATGTAGGGGTGAACATATGTTACTAGAATAACAAGGTGATAGTGTACAGCATAGCTATACCTCTCCAATGCAATCACGACATACATGGTCCTTGCTGAATTCAGTGCAAAGCAGGTGAATAGGAGATCTATTCTAGATGAGCTGATATGCGTTCACCACAAGAAGATCCCGAGTGAATATCTTGTTATTCATGACCTGAGAAAGTGACATATGACCTTTATTTCATTGTTTCCTAGGAGTGGCCGTTGACTGAATCTAAACTTCCCTCAAATTTCCACTGTGCATCAGTATCATCCTCTTGGTACATGTCTTTAGATGTTGGCACTACTTTGAAAAGAGATGCATTCAATGTCTATCACTTTATTAATCAAGAATGCTGGAAACTCGAGTACATTTTCAGGACTAGTGCGCAGTTCGTATCTCGTGAGCTAATCCTCATCAGAAATTAATAGAAAAACCATATGAGTCCTTTCTTGGGTTTGTTTGGAGCTTCAAGTATCTACTATCTCCTTCATGACACTACAAGCCATCGTATTGTTATTCCCGCTTTCTGCTTTAGTTGCGTAGTTAGTACGTGGATAATGTACTAAGTTGTCGCATTGCGTTGCACTTCATTCCTCTTCATGTGGTGTTAGGACCCGAGCTCAACTCTAAGTCCAGTGATTGAAAATCCTGGAGCTGTTAAACATGCAAGCTAAGTTGTGTAGATGGTAAACTCATACCTAAATGATTTCACTGGACAAGTTTGCTTGACTCCTATACCAAGGGTGTTGTACTCATCCGATCCAGATCGCATTCCTCGTCGACTGATGTAGACTAAGGGATCATGTATGCATTCTGTGATTACCTACTTTCCACAGATCCAGATAGGTATATTCTCTTGAACGTTCTGACTCTGGTAAGTCACTCAAGCAGCATCCCTAGAAAATACCACCATTTCATTGGACTTCAAGTCAAATCCGTAGCAAATTACCCACCGCCTTCAGCAGGATTTCATGTTTACCGGTTATCCACAAACAGCCATCCGCCAAACAGAAACCCATTTTTCCCCATTTCGCTCCTTTCAACAATGCATTCCATTCACTCTGTGCAACATTTATCCTCGCATATATCCACCACGAAACAATATCCTCGTCCTCTGCGGAAGTGAAAATCCTTTCGATCTCCTTGTCGTCTCCTTCGTGTGGAGAACATAATCAAATGACATCCGATTCGTCTTCAGTTTTCAAATCATCAACTAACAGCCGGAGAATGGAATATCTTCATCTTGAACACACTCTGCCATGGATGTTGGATGATTCACAGTATTGGCGAATCTATTATTCCAGGACAATGCAACAAGGCACAGGGCAGAAGCAAGAAGCAAGAAGCCAGAAGCCAAAAGGCATCACATGGAGGGCGCGTTGTCTTCCTACAATCCATCTCTTGATCTCATCAATTTTTCTAGACTCTAATGTGAGCGAAGGAGTGTCAGTGCCAGTACTATGCTGGAATGGAATCAATAAGGACGAAGGAGTTGATTTATTGAAAACACGACCCCTCGGATGAATTTTATTTTTTTTTTTTTAACAAAACATCTTGAAGAAGGAAATTGCAAGTGCGATAAGTTCCACCAGTCAAGCGATGGCATCCTCCACCTCCCCCCAAAGGACATAAAAATGAATCTATATCTGTATCTGTCTGTTCTGCAATTCAATGGGAAGATAAATAATTGACAAGGGTGGGCTGTAAGTCGAATTACCACCGAACTTTCCGAACGATTGCAACCGTGGCACATTTCCACCCTCGCCCTTCCCAAATCAAGCGAACAAATTTGATGGCCAGCTGAAACCAACCCCCAACCCATGTTGGGTCTTGTACAACATGCCCTCCATATTCCGGTTAGATAGTAAAAATGGAAAGGAGGCATCGAGAAATCAGAAATCAACCCCCACCCCCATGCAGCCAGTAAAGAGAAATAAGTAATAGGATATGTCAAGATCTCACCCTTGGTCAGCCTTTTGATGAGCGGCGGCGGGAGGGAGGGGGAGTCTTCGAAAAGTAACCAGCCATCTTGAGACTTCCTTATCTATGTGCCAGTTCCGAGCAGGAAGACCAACCCGAAGTCATAAATGCCCCTGCCAGCCTTTTTGCCACCCCACCCGTGATTGCAATCTTTATGGACTTGGCCAAACTCATTTGTGGAAGCTAATTTAAAATGCTGCACTCGTTAGACTGGTGTGGCTAGCAACGCCATGTCCAGCTTACAATGGTGCTCCTGTTGTTGTTGGTTTTATCTGCAATTATGGCAGGACAACGAAGGGAAGAAAATGACGTAAGTTCGGAAAATTGAATCACAGTTTTCGGAGGAAATAAATTTGTTCTTCTCTAACACCACCCAGTTTGTACCTTCCCACCTCTGGGGAGTGGAATCTAGAGTAGTATCTCTCGTGGTTGAATCGGCAATTAGAAGAAGCAAGCAGCATTCTGGAGAAAAACTAATTCCCACTGGACGGGGAGACATAGACTACCGGGGCGACATCGTTTTCTGTTTGTAATTAAAGTTCGCATTCAAGGATGCGTGCTTGGAAATGCTTATCCTTTGGTACAAGGAAAACGTCGTCTTCAGGGGTATACACCGACTTTCTATCTCGACTCGTGAAGGTGCAAATGTCGTGTTGCACAATCGTATGATTATCTCATTCGCAATCACATTTTGTTGCACGTAGTAGGCGATGGGTGTTGCAAAAGTTTGCAAAAGGTTTCTCCTCATCCCTGAGAAAGTGCAGTGGAAGGTGGATGACATTTAGGGAATACCAGTGCGCAATTATGGGTTAATTGCTACGTTGCTCTGGGTTACGGATGCCACAGTTCTTTGGAGGTGTCTTTTCGCTCTGTTGAGGATTCAATGTGGAATCTTCGCGAAAAGGATTAGATGGACGTATTCGAAGAAGGACTCAGATTCCTTCCGAAACTGCAGTCAAATGGAGCTAATTTGAGAATCAAAAGAGCTTGCAACTATAAGTCTCCAGAATTATTTGAAAACATACGTTTTGGGCAGTCACTAGGATTCTGAGGCTTGCAATGCCCATCGCACACCGCATTTGCTTCTCCGATTAGATGTGGAACTTGAAGGCTGGCCCTTCACTTTAAGAATTTTCGTTTGCCAATATCGAACGACTTAACTAGAAATTGGTCAGAGTCTATCATCGGATCATAACCTCGCTGAAAAGAGGAGAAGAAGAAGAAGGTCAGAGTCTATCTTAAGGCTCTCATTGTGGCTTCGTGGGGAGTAATGATCTTACCACGCTATGATGACGCATGGCCAATCTTCCCTTCCATGTTGAGAAAGTATGCTTGGTATTCTAGGTTAACTGGAATAAGAACCCCGTCAGGAATCTTATCTTCAAATCCCGACTCTAGTTCCTTCGTGGCTCGTACACTGATCTAAGAGGTCCACTTTATACGCCACGTGATGTCTAGGCGAATGCTGAGGAATTTCCGCAACTGTTAAGAGACACAGACTACACCCCGCCGAAACGGAGATTTAACCGAAACTTCCGTACCAGCATCCCTAAATAGGATGAGTGGGACAACTCTCTCCCTGTCGATGGTAATTCGGTTCACTTCTTTACAGATGGCTCTAAGAGCGAAGGTGGGGTGGATTGTGGTGTATTCTGCGAAGAGCTGAACCTAAGCATCTCATTCCGCCTTCCTGATCATTTTATCGTTTTTCAGACGGAAATCATGGCGATTAAGGAAGCCCTGTCCTAGCTGAATTGTAATATACTACCTGTCAGGGATATTAGCTTTCTCACTGACAGCCAAGCGACAATCAAGTTCTTAGAATCGCGCTCGTTTACTTCCCAGGTCGCCTTAAACTGCCGTTTATCTCTTATGAAGACAAAGCAGTTCAACATTCACCTATGCTATTTCCCGAGCTACAGGAACATTCCAGAAAACTGCAGGGCGGAGGAACTCGCCAGACAGGGCACTGCCTGATAGGCAAGCCCCGGGTATGCCCCTCCCTACATGTAAACATCCACTCAAGCTGAACGCTATTGGCAAGTGCAACCTCGGTTGGGAAAACGGCGCAACGTTTCGCATTTCGAGATAGATCTGGCCTAGGCTGGACCAAAAACGTAGTACCGAGTTGGTCAAGCTAAAGCGATCACCGATCAGCTGCGTTGTCGGTGTTCTCACTGGACCATGTCTTATAGGCCAACACGCAGAAAGACTTGGCCTCTTCTGCAACGAAGCTGTAGGAACTATGAGGAGGAGGAAACCCTTTATGCACTTGTCCAGCCCTGTCGCATAAAAGAATGCTCCATCTAGGACCCCCCTTCCTTGAAGACCTCGCCGATCTGGCGTTCATGGACGCCATGTGCATCCATCATTTCATTAAAAGCTCCGGTTGGTTTTGTTAGTCCCTGAGTGGCCTAATGGTTGATCCGTGGTATCACATAGGACATTCACTGGTCGAAGTGTGTCTGCACTTGTGCACTTCGGCGATCTGGTGTCCTTAGGCGTCATGTGCATCCATCGCTTTATCAAAGGCTCCGGTTGGTTTTATTAGTTTTTGAATAGCCTAATTTTTTTATAATAGGGATAGGAAGCGCTCAACTGGAGCACTCAGACGCAACTGGTCCATTGTACTACCAGAGAGCAAACCCTGATTTCTTTGAATAGCCTAATGGTTGATCCGTAGTATCGCATAGGACCTTCACTGGTCTAAGTGTGTCTGCACTTGGAGCATCTATTGGTTGCGTTGTTGCGTCAGTTAATTGAAGTGGTGCGCATCTACTAATGCAGCCTCAGTTAATGGAGTCGGGTCGTCTATCGTGGGTCTGTTGATTGACTTTGGACATCTGTTGATGGAATTAGAGCACCTATCGCTGAACAAAACTTCTAGTTGCTAAACCCTTGCGATTTCCTAAGACTTGCCTAACCAAAGTCTCTCTTTTGAAAAAGAAAATAAGAGGGATTCAGGAAGAAAATTCCGTTTAGAGCATCCCTATCCCTATCGAACCTTCTCACATAAACTCTCAACTCAACATTCTCTTCTGCCAAACAGACATAAATTTCACTAAACATCCAACAAACATATGTGCATACACCAACAGATGGCGCCATACTCCAAGAACAGCACAGAACACATTCAAATTGGTCCAAATAAACAGACAAAAACAGTGCTCAGGACATACAAATCATCCCAAACGAATGATTGCCTTTTTGTACATATGTGTATATATATTCGGTTAAAAATGAAATACCGCAAGCAAAACGAATCCCCCAGATGCCAGAGCATTCGTTCGTCGTAGCACCAGCTGAAGCAGCAACCCAACAGTGGAACTAGGGTATCGACACACTGTAAACATGGTTCCTCTTTTCCGGAAATTATGCCACACACTTTCGTATGTGTGTGCTTCGAGTTGCAGCAAAAGGATATGCAGGCACAGTCACACACCGAGAAAGAGAAGACAATTGAAAATTCTCCCGAGGATGAGGGGCCAATTCGTTGGAAAAACTTCATCCTTATACGAGTCGGGTATTGGGAGCCTTCCTTGCACCACATGCGGCAATATGCATTTCGTTTTTTGTGAATTTTTTTTTCGTATCCTTTTTGTGTGTGTGTATGGCCGCAACAAGAATCCCTGCACTCCGATATGAACTATTCATTTGCAACGCGAGCGTATGCGGCTGCACTAGGGCACTAGGGAAATATTCACAAACATCTAGGTATATACCGTTAAAGGCATATTATATCCAGTACCCGGCTCGAAGGACCATCGCTGCACCACGAATTGGTGGGTAATAAAAACTTTTGCCTTAGCTTTGATTCACTGCTTTCTTGTGTGTGAACGAGTGGAGTCGCCTCCTAGCCCTACCGCCAAACTTGCTGTATTGTTATTAGTGGTGGCACCCTATCACCGCCATTTGTCTTCGTAGCCTAGTATGAAGTTTGGTACCGTTAAATGAGTTTTTCCACGGAAGTCATTAATAGTTAACGAACTTTAAATTGACGAAACGACTGCGACGACGATGATAGCGTTGGCAACATAGAAGACGCCAACCGAGCGCGCTTTTTTTTCTGCGAGTTAGTGAGGTCCTCTTTTTGCCCGTTGCTCTCTCTCTCACAGGCAAGGAGGATTATCCTATTTACCGTTAGCGAGGATTGTCCTACTTTCCGTTTAATTTTTTTGTTTCTGTTCATTCACAGGAAATGCCAGATTGTTTGGTTTATTGGCAGTTAAGGGAGCAAAATTTATGCAAATTGCGTCAATAAAAATGTTTTTTTTTTCTGTTTCCTCTTTATACGTCGCCCTCTCGCTCGCACTGGGAATTATCGTTTGTTGTTGCTGCCATTGTCCTGTCGCATCTAGGTGAGTGGGTATTTGAGCGTATCTGCATGGTATGTGTGTGTAGATGTCGACACAGAGGCCAAACAATGAATGAATTTCCCTTGGAGCTTTGCAAATAAACCGTTTAGGCATTCAAATGGGTGATGGTTTACTTGATTTTCTTTCGCCTTGCCTGTGGATATATTTGGTATTTGTTGGGTGGAGTGATGGTGTTACCAGACATGTATTCGAGAAACTCGTTGGTTTCTTTGAAACTAAAGGCGGGGGATTTGCTATGTGATAAGAGCCTGGAAAGGACATTTCATTCAATCCTGTTGCTGAGGATAAACCAAATTTGACAACTTGATGAAGTTCTTCTCTTCGAAGTAAGAGAAATCCATAACTAAATGAAAGTTAGCGACTTTAGAACTTTTATTATTTTTTCATTTCAGGCGGCCATTTTGTCTTTTCTGTCACAGATATGACAAAGTAGTGCATACTTTCAAACCCCCTTGGATTTTCTTCCCCCGACATGTATTTCAATTTTCAAATTCGTTACATATTTCGATAAATTCTGCCCTGTGGAACCTATGTGGATCGTAATACAATCTTTTCATTTTATCACCGAACCTGGCAACATTACTCCCATTCATCGGCACCATATTCAAATCAACTTGCACGACTTATAGGGTGAAGAAATGGGTCTACCCCCAAACCCTCGGGTGGATAGGAATAACGCCATAAAAGTAAATTATTTTGCGGCTTTAGGTGCCAATGAATTTCAAGGGCCATGCTGTGATGGTTGTTAGCTTTAGCGTAAGTAAAAGTGTTCAAGTCATAAAAGAAAATAAATATGTACTCCATACTTGGGGTCGATAGATAGTCTATGGGATGCAATGCTCGGACATGGATAGCCATGCCGCCATTGTCGATGATAATAATGATAATGAAGACAAAAGAGAGATGGGATGGGGTAACCATGAAATAGCGAAACATGCCTGGCTTCATCGTTCCCCCGAAAAGGAGTACCTACCAACAAACAGAAAAAAAAAAAAAAAGGATAAAGGCAGTCTCCGTTCGAATGGAAGGCAAAGCCAAATGCGAAAATAAGTGAAAAGCACGAAGATGATGGTGGATGGTTGGTCGGTTCGTTGGCGCTCGAAACAGATTTATGTTATAGCAAATGTGGGTAGAGTGGGGGGTGAGTATTGTTTATTGCTTAACGAAGCGAAAATCTATTGACTCTGCTAATGATGTAATTAAGCAAAGTTTCCAATTATAGCACGGCTCACATGAGAGCGCGCAACTTACAGTAGGTAGTAGCAGAACCAGCAGTTGCCAGTTGTATGTGTAGTAGCATCTGTCAGTGCAGACAGTCAGTTGGATGGAGGGGGGGTATTGTGTGGCTAAGTGCAATGAAATTACTGCAATTAATACAATGGAAATGGGTGTGTGTGTACGGTGCGGTTAGACAGGGTATTTCATTGAAAGATTTTTCACTTTTCCAGTTGCAGATACAATGAGCACTACTGATAGATGCTGAAGTCGAATTGTTCGAGTAGAGAGAGTTTTGTAAAAGTGAAAAGGTTCTGTTTCGGATTTCCTGGTGCTGACTGAGGGGAAAGGGGGATATTGAATTAAAACTGAAGAAAGAATGTATTTGCTGTTCATTAACGGATCTGGAAATATTTCAGTGGGTTCGGTGTATTGCAGTTTTGTGGTTTCCAATGCATTTGATGTAAGGGGTTAGTACTTGCGAGCGGAAAGTGGCCAAAGCTCTTAAAACGTCAGTATCATACCAACGTACACGAACCTAATTCATGGATAATTCGAATAAGAAAATTAGCTTTTCAGCGAATTAGTGAGGGCTGACACAGAAAAGGGTATGCCTTAGCATGGATGAAAAGTATTTAGTACTGCCGCGTATGGCAGAGGGCAAGCACTCATTTTGAGTTTGCCGTGCATGGCAATGCATTGATGACCAACCAGATATCCAATGAACAAGGCAGTCACTTCAGCGAGAGAACCATTCATTATGACACGGAAGAGAGGCCTAAGACCTACAAAATCACGGGAGGAGTTCCCCAAGGGTTAGTGCTAGGTCGTGTGGAATATAATGTACGATGGCATACTAAGAACGCCAAGGCCGAGCGTAGTTGAAATCGTTTCGCCGTAGCAAAAACGCTAGAACAAGTGTTCGAAAACTGCTGCCAAACAAGGAACGTGAAGGCATGGCTACAGGCATAAAGTCTGGCTCTAGCAGATCAAAAGACGGTAGTAGTGCTTATAAGTAGCAGAATAAATGTAGAACATCTTACTATAGGTAGGTAGATAAAGTGGCGGTCCAAAAATAAGCCAATTAGCGCTTAGGGTGCGCCGTTTTGTTACCACCGACTCGTGTATACCTATTGTAGTGGTTAGTTAAAAAGGGATGTTAAGTTTAAACCCAGCCCGTGGAGTTCAGGAAGAGGATTAGTTCTCCAATCCTCTTGTCCGCTATCTCTCCCAGATCCTCGAAGAAGGGTTTGCCAAGAGTTTGTTGTCTGATCCTCGCCAGGGCCGGACATCTGAAAGGAAGTGACATAGAGATTCTTTCTCATTAATATCCTTGCAGCTCCCACAAAGGGTGCTGTGGGGGATACCAAGCTTAGCCGCATGGTCTCCAACTGGCCAGTGACCTGTGATAATGGCTACTATTTTGGCAATAACTGGTCTTGGTTTGCCTAGTAAGTCTTTTGACCTGGGTTTGTTGAAACTGAGCCACGTCTTCCTAGATATGACACAGCTTGTGAGGCTGTTCCACCCGCGATTGGCTAGCTGGAGGAAGTGAAGGTGAATATATAACGGCACCAAGCGGAATGTCGACTCTTTCTGCTAGAGAGCCGTTAAGGGCCGACCCTCGCCTGGCCAGCTCATCAGCACGCTCATTACCCTCATGGTTGCTGTGCCCTGTGACCCAGATGAGAGTGATTCTCGAGTGAGTGCTTTGTTGATTCAATTCGAACCGGCATTGCTCTACCAGTTTTGAAGACATGCAAACCGCATCAGTGGCCTTGATGGCAACCTGGCTATCCGAAAAAATAGCGATTTTGTGATTAGATGTTGGAAGATTGTTTAGCAGGCGGCAGGCTTCTCGAATCGCAAGAAGCTCCGCTTGAAAAACACAAGCAGAGTCTGGGAGACGGAAAGACCTTGATATATTCAGCTGGTCAGAGAAGATGCCTGCGCCGACTCCGCAGTCCATCTTCGAACCGTCCGTGTATTTCCCTATATCATAGTTGCAGGTAACGCTTCCGTTCTTCCATTCTTCTCTGGAAGCGAATGAATGCCGTTACCTTGGTTTTAGTGGTAAACAGCATCATTTCAGTTTTCTCCGGATTTACTGCGAGGCCACAGCTCGTAGCCCATGAGTGTATCTTATCCAAAGCCCTCTCCATGAGTTGACTTATCGCGGAGAGCAACTTTCTTGATACTAGTATAACCATATCATCCGCGTACGCAACCACCTTAAAACCTTCCCTATCAAGTCGCACCAAGATTTTATTAATCGGCTTATGGAGTTCCTCTGTTTACCGTCTTAGTTGTACTACTGTTGCCTAGTGGTGCATGGATTATACGAGTACTGAGCATAGAAACTATCCATTGGCTAATAAAGCCTTCTACACCTAACTCGATGAGAGATTCCTGAATAGATTCAGTGAAAATGTTGTTGAGGGCTCCTTCTATATCAAGAAATGTGGCGAGAGTATATTCTTTGTAGTGAAGAGTTTTTTCCACTGTACGCACGACCTCATGAAGAGCAGTTTCTGTGGACTGCCCTTTGAGATACGCATGCTGGGATTTCGACAGTGGAGGACTCAGGTTATCGCGGATATGGAAGTATAGGATACGTTCTAAAGTTTTCAAAACAAAGGAGGACAGGCTTATGGGTCTAAAATCCATCGCGGATTCATGTCCTCGCCGGCCCACCTTGGGGATGAAAACCACTTTGACACGTCTCCATCTTACTATACATCGGTGAGCAACCCATCGAGTCATGTCCACACATCAAGTACCTGGGAGTGCTGTTGGACCACAGGTTAAACTTTAAAGAACACCTGATGTACGCAGGCGAGAGAGCCAGGTGGAACACCACATCCAAAGGAAGATGCACCCATACGCTGATTCCCAACGTTGAGGAATGGATCAGGAGGAAACATGGAGTAGTCAATTTCTACATGACACAGTTTCTATCGGGTCACGGATGCTTTCGGGAGTATCTCCACAAATACAAACACGTGGATTACTCATACTGCCCCCGCTGTGATAGCAAAATCAAGAACGCGGAACATGGAATGCCAGATGTAGGTATACGACGCGACGGCCAGAAACACATTAGAGAGAGAAACCGGCAGCCAAGTGACTCCGAGAGGACTAATAGCATTCATGCTGACGACAAATGAAGCCTGGAATACAGCAAACGGAATCATCACCGCCATGATGCAGCAACTACGTCTGGAGGAACGAGCAGCAGCGAGAAATGAGGATCCTACAAACACAGGAAGGTAGACTAAGTTACACAAAAACGCCCACTATTGCAATGTAACACAAGTGAGATGCTCAAACATACAATGACATATGAGCACACGCATTAAAAGGAATCTAAATGTGCAAATTGAGCTTCTGCATGCGAGATGAATAGCATGATATGCTAACCAGCCCCGCGAAGTAATACCTAACGGCAATCCCGCAGGGAGAATGGTAGTAGTGTGCAGGATGTGGATTAGTACGTAGGCGCACTCCTGGCATCGATTATTCGGGCTTGCGAGTCGTGCATGCTAGCAGCCCGGGCTGCTAGTATCTTTAGAATTTTACCACACCCCTTGGCGCATCCAAAAAAAAAAAAGATATCCAATGAATTTCCTAATTGAGTGAAGTTCAAAAACGGAACTTTGCAATCAACATCCGGCATGAATTATGTCAGCAAAACAATGAACCAGTATTTCGCTAAAGGGCACAGTTGACAAACATTGGAGTCATTGTCATTGGTAGCCATAACCCTATTCTTCTCAATGAGCAGGGAACAGTTGCGATTGCTCAGTAGCATAGCTGGTGGGCAGTTCATAGTGATTCGCTGCTTTGCATACTGCGGTCGATTCCACATAACAAACACATGGTTTGCTCGTTGCCTTTCAGAATCATCGACCAGGTATATGCCTGCCAAATCACATCTTTCACTCCTTCACAGCTTTAGCCTCTTCATCCTCTGATAGGGATACTAGCATTATGGCAGATAGTCAGGCAGCTATTGAATCTCTGGAATCGGCATCATCAACATAAATAGATTGTCGATCACCTTTTGATGGCACAACAACCCTCTCACTACCTGTAAACTTCCATATACCATCGGCGGAACAAACCTTTGAAAGACCAACAGAAGGCCAAGTTTAGTTTGGAACTATTTAAGGATTGTACATCAGCAGAAGGATATATGTATATCAACAAACAGATGCAAAAAAGCATCAGCCTCTCATAAAATGGAGAGGTACCATTTGAATTGAAACTTTTTTCCCTACAACGAGAGATTTCGGTCACCACGTTCCCTTGAAATGGACCTACTTTCCAATCAGGGTTAGGATTCCAAGTTCAACGGCAAATATTCTTCTTCCTCCTATTACGGCAAGATTATGATCCGAACTCAAGGATCATAACCCTACCACTTCACTTCATTTCTACCGATCCGCCCTTGGAGTTCCGCTGTTTGACCTGAGGAAATATCTACAAGCCTCCTGATTTCGGATCACTTTGCATTTGTGTGATCTAGGAGCCTCCCTTTTGCGATATCAGTGGAACATTTTTGACAGGATCCAATTGATCCCTTCGTTGAACGTTACAAAACCAGCTGAGCCGGTTGCACTCTATTATTCGTAAGATGGCTTCTTGGACGTGGAGGCTTCTACGTATCTTGGAACTTCCTATTCGATCAAATGTTGTCATTCCTGCTGTCATGCAGGTCAAATAGGCGAACCCCACAGGTGGATCAGTAGAAATCCAGTGAAGGGGGAGGGTTATGATCTCTTGTTTTCGGATCATAACCTTACCATAATATGACGAAGAAGATTCCTGCTGGCATGTTAGTGCTGGACGCACAACTGTGGTGTGCATTTTTCGGTCGCAGAAGATAGCAGACTTTTCCGCCACTTCATTCAACCTACGCTTACGCGATGATAGTTGTCGTCATCACAGGTTGCTTTGCTATTGATCATAGATCTCAGTCATTTGAACTTTTTGCACTTGGGAAGCATTGTTCCATTCAATGTATGGAATAGGCCTGAGTGGATCAAGCAACGGGCAGCACAAGTACTTTGTCTTTTTTGAACTAATGCGATACCCATTTCCCACCAAAACGTCCACCCATACATCAAGTGATCGTTTGAAGGATGTAGGATCCTCACATATGATGGCTCCATCGTCAGCAAAGAATAATTGATATCTTGGAGTCCGTTACTATACCTTCAAGCACACAGTCAAGGACTGCAATAAAGAGCAAAGGACTTAAGACGCTTCCCTGGTGCACCCCGACTTTGATTGGGAACTCTTTGGTTACCCCAGCGGGGTACCTTACTCTTGTCTTTGCTCCTTCGTACAGGTCCATGATCATTTGTATTGACTTAGCGACGTCTTAGCGGCACACATATCAGATCTCTGTCGAATGCCTTCTCAAAGCCAACCAAGGCAATATGCAAATCCTTTAAGGAATCACGATGTTTTTCCATTATGATCCTTATACATTGGATTGCATCTATGCTTGATTAGCTTCCCACAAACCCGCACAGATCATCAGATAACCGTATTATTGTTCGCAGTCGGTCACCTAATACTCGCTCAACGGTCTTCATGGTATGTGACATCAACTTGATCGAACCCTTTGTGCACAGGAAGATTGATAACTTTCCCACCCTTGCTTCAGTATTGGATCACCTCACGTAAGTTTGGAGATAGGAATCTGAACCCGATGTCTCTCATCTTTTTCCAGAACTCAAAGAGTATCTCAACAGAACCAACACTTTCAGTTTTTTAAAGTACTTGACCCAGTTACTAACTTCTTCGACTGTAATGTCGGGTATTTCTTCACAGTTAGAAGTGGTTCTTGGAAAGTATAGCCGGGGGAAAACTGTTCTTTCAAAAATCCTTCACAATACTGTCGCCATCCACAAGGCGAACCCCACAGCCGGATCAGTAGAAATGCGGAGAAATGGGAGGGTTATGATCCCTTGTTTTCGGACCATAACCTCGCTGATAAAAGGAAGAAGAAGAAGAATACTGTCGCCATCCACAAGCTGGCCCTGAGCATTGCTAATGAACTTTGGCGATCGAATCTTCTGAGCATTCCTCTTTCTTTGAGTGGCTATATTGAAGGTATTTACACCCGGGTCGTGCCAAGGTTCTTTGTAGCTAAAAACTTTTTTAAGATGGTCTACCGCTTGCTTTCAGCGTTGCAAGTGTCGAGTAGTATCTATTCCGGTTAAGCTAGGTATGTGAGTTGGTGTAAGGGACAAGAATCCTCTACACCCCACTCAGATCAGTATATACCTATTGTAAAACCCATAGGGCAAAAGAAAAAATCCCCTCCTCGTGAAGAAAGAAAAATGTATACGGACTTATGTTAGTTCCTAACCCTACCTAACCTAACCGAACCTATCTTAGTTCAAAGAAGTGTTGTTCAGAGAACTTGTTTCTTGGATGATAGACGCCTGAGCAGTGGCAAGGAAAGTGGGTTATGTTCCCTTGAACCTTCTCGATACCACAGCCACCTACACTACGTGTAACTTTTTATGAAATGCCGCATAGTGTTGTGCCCCGTTTTGACTCCTATAAGAGTAGAGAAGGATTTTCTATCTCCCTGCATGAGTCTATTGGTCCCTTCTTTGTCGAATATAGGCCATAACTTCCCAGTGCTGATAAAAGTACCTAGAGAGGTCCACCTATTGTTCGCCTCCGTTATAGCTTTATTCACTGCTCGAGCTTAAGCGTGCAAGGTGGCATGTTCACCGAGCAGTGAGATTGATCTGAGTTTAGCCGAGTCGAGCTAAGCCTCTTCTTGCCAGTTCGTCGGCTTTCTCAATCCTGGGATGCCTTCATGTCCATGGAGTCAGCAGAGACTTATCTTGTGTATCTTTAAGCTCTTCTTCATAGCTTCGATTTTATTTCCGCAGCAGAAATTGCTTTTGTTGCTACCTGACTGTCGATGAAAGAGGTGATATCCTCCTGAGGTATTGCCCTCATTACAGTCTCACGGGTTGCTATTGGCACTGCTAGGACCTCTGCCTGGAAAACGCTGCTGTTGTTCGGAAACCGAATCGACATTGACATTCCCAGCGGTTCAGACATGTTGCCATTGTCTACACCTATCTCCATTTTGGATCCATCGGTGTAAACATCTATGGATTGGGCATTAGGTGTTCTACCGCTTTTCCAATCTTCCCTACATGGGGAAGGTGCTTAAAAATGGTTTCGTAGCGTCTACATATGACGTAGTGTACTCAAAGATCTACTTGGAGTTAAGAGATCTTTGAACCGCACACATGATTTCCTTAAATCGTTTCTTCGCAACCCTAAGCGACCGAACTTATCCACTGAATCCCAACCCAACGACTGAACGATCGTCCACCTAACATTGATGGGAATGCAAATCGTAAGCTCTCTTCCTCCTCCCTGCCTATCTTGGCTACTTATCTTCTTTGCAAGTCAAAAACAAAACAAACTAGATCCGTTCCCTAATAATTATCTCAGAATCGCAAAACTACATAATCTGCAAGTTTTTCATGAAAATTTTCCAAACTACCATGGCCACAGCCACCACAGGCATCACCGCGCATTGCATCTCCATTAAAATATTTATTCTGATTCCTTGCCATTCGAAGGAAAACACTGGAATGTGGAATGCCCCGCAGAAGCCAACCACAGCAAGCAGAAGACAAAACTCGGACGCAGAACTCAGTCAGAACTTCGATATCTTGCTCTCAATTTACTCTCGACAAAGTAATTTGCATAAAAAATAACCCAGAAGAGTTTACTCCACCCCCTCCATGTCCCCGCTGTAACAATTCCCAAAGGAATTTCCTCCACAAAATGACAACAACAACAAGAGCAATAATTTTCCATCTTAAAATTAACTGCAGTTTGTCTATTGTAAGGAGTTTCCTTCGATGTGTATGTGTGGAAGGAGATAAGATCCTGAAACATAAGACTTTAGCTAGCTGCCTCAATTTTTTGGGAAAATGCATCAGTCAATTCGTCTTCCGCTACTCCCACGCTGGGGGTGGCCTTACAAATGGCAAACAATAACCGTAGGGAATGGTGCAAGTAGCAAGGAACTTACTACGCGGTTTGGTTTCTTATTCGCTTGTGGGTAGTTGCTATCTGTTTATAAATTCAAACAAAAACTTTTGAATGTTTTTAACAATTTTCCCAACCACCACCACCAGTACAGCAAGCAGATAAGGAGTTCGTCTTTACATCGCGCAGAATGTGGTCTCCTGCTACTCTACACATTCACTGAGAGGAGGACGACGGCGGCGGCGGTGTGTAAACTTTTTAACAAAACATTGCAAATTTCCAATGTAAACCTATTTCACAGGCTACCCACCCCCACAGGGTAAAAATCAAATTGAGATGAAAAACCTTAAACTACCGTTAAGTCTACAACTACCTCTCATCAAGTTGCCATTAATCAAAACAACCTTCTGTCGGTTGGTTAGCTGCGGTTGCGGTTAGTCCTTGTGTGTCGATCGGGCCTCCATAAATCGTGGAATCGAAAGAACAAGAGCGCTGCTGTAATCCACCCCCAAACCACCCTTAGCGCGATGAAAACAAAACTTTAATGAGTGCACTCCACTGAGGGAGGCAGTGTATGTGTATGCGCGCGGTTAGAAGTCCGCGAGTAACAAAATGAGCGATAGCGAAACTTTTCCTATTGTTAAAGTTGGTCCGTTCGCGGTACAGCTTGGGTAGGGGTTTTTCGTCCTTTTCTTTGTTTCAAAGATCGATTTGTTTAATGTTTTTCCAGATTTTCGCAGAAAACGTTATCTAATTTTTGGGGCAAACACTTGCGGTGGGGGAGAGTTAGCTTTTTGGTCGAAGAAACTTAAGTTCTAAGCCCGGGATTAGGTTTAACTAAGTGTATGTGAGGAAGGATGATTGAAAAGCTGCGGGAGTGTAAATTTGATTAACAGTGTTTAGGAGCAGTCTTTCGTATGGATTATGTTAGGTACGGGGAATTGTATGGAATACAGTTGATATTGCGTGGACTCAGGACTCTGTGGTTTGTTCTCAGATTCGTGGTAAAATTTTGAATTTCTTCGTCATATCATCTTCGTCTTGTTTAGCTCTGTTGCCTTTTTCTAAGGAAAGATATGTGAGCGTAGACTATTGGGACTCCATGCCCCGGTAGTGTTTGCTAGTCTCTTGCAATCCATGAGCGCTCGAGTAACTCAAGATTAAAAGGCTTAGGTCATTCTCTGCCCTTCCTCCCCCTTTACCTTAAAAAAAGATTAACCGGCTGGGCAGTCTTATAAAGTAACCCCCTACTAGGCACCAGGACATGTAGGAGTGGAGAGAAACGAAGCAGCTGATGCACTGACAAGAAACAGCCCAAACACACCATTCCTTAGGCCGGAACCTTTTCGTGGGATAGGACCAATACGAAAAGAACTAAAAAAGACGAAGAGAGCAAATGGGTGAAACATTGGGACAATATCCTCCGATTGAGATAGTCGAAAAAAATTCTGCGGAATTAGAACCAGAAAAGAAGCAGAATCTGACTTGAGAGCCATTCCAACTGCAGACTCAAGGAGCATCTTAGGAAACTGGGAATCGAGGGAAATGGTTACTGCAAATTATTCGTGGAAACACCAGCACACCTTCTCGTGGACTAACCCACAAATAAAAGACATCACCTAGGTGCATATCTCCTATCCAAGATGGATCTACCTTCGCTGGATCCACTTCGGATACGGCGGTTGATCAGAGCAACTGGACTAAAGAAAGTTTTCCAAATCGCATATGTCATCGACTGCAGCCTTAGTTTAGAGGGCAATTGCACCACACCAACCATAAAGCTATGTCTGTATCTACAATTTTTGTCATTACTTCCTCTGCATACTTATTTCATAGCAGTTTTCTGTCCAGAATGATTCCTAGGCTCTTGGTTTCCTGCTCCTGTTCAATGCCAACTTCTTCTACTCAAACGAAACAGAAGTGTTTTTGAAGACAAAAATATCACCATTCGTGTGATACAATCTTGAATCCTTCCTGTGTTACATCACAAAGTATTTCCTCGAACGTACCTCTAGCTATTAACATTATCATTGGTGTTTCCAGCACTCTACTCCTGCGACAATAGTAAAGTCCTTACAGATAGCAGTCAACTTTACATTAATGCTTTACAAATTGAACCCCACACATGTTAAATGATTCTATTGAGCGTATGATGGACAAGGTTAGGTTAGGTATATGGGTGGCTTATGGCAAAAGAGTCACTGCTCACTTAGACCAACAGTCCGGGTCCATTGTACCCAATTATTTAACCCTGGAAACGCTGTAGATATAGTCCGCTGTTAGAACCACCCCGATAGTGGTATAAATCGCAGGAGGTCCATCAGCTGAACATTACTTTAGTCCTCCAGCTCCGAGAAGAAGTAACTATCAAGAGTCCTCTTTTTTTTCTGACGGATAAGGCAGGACAAGCACACAGCAGGTGATGAACAGATTCAATTTCTTCTTCGTTGCTGCAACTTCTACAAAAGACGTTGTGCAGTACACCGAGTCGTTCCGCGTGAATGCCAATGGGATCAATAAATATGTCGGAATGACCCATGCGTTATGGCGACTAAGTTTCACCGCAGAAGTTTATATTCTCTTGCTAAAGGCCGGCCATAGCTCTCTGGTCGCTGCGCATGTGTCCAGATGAATCCAGCGCCTCTTTGCCCGACCGGTGGCTTCATCTTCTATTTTTGTATTGGGGTCATCACAAAAGGGAGAGCCCGCGATACATGCAGCGCCGACCCTTTCTTAGCAGGCTCACCAGCCCTTTCGTTTCCTTCGATTTCCATATGCCCTGGAAATACCCAGCAGACGATCACCGCATTGGCTCTAGATACCTCGTTGAAAAGTGATTTGCAGGTTCTCACAAGCCTCGCTCTATATACTGTAGAGTCCAGAACCTTAACGGCTGCCGGGCTATCTATGTAGGCAGTTGTCGCTTTACCAAGGACACTACTATCGCGTATAATTTCAGCAGCCTGTATAATGGCTGCAATTTCGGCCTGAAAGACGCCGCAGTCGTCGATGGACAAAGATGAACAAAGTATTGAAATAGGCCATGGCCTAACTGGGAACAAACCATGCTACATACCTGTGGCAATACGACATAATAGCTTAAGTCGATTTGTACGATTTTTCAGCAGAAGGGTTTAAAGATGTGGCTTACGCGAAAATCGTATGAAATTTTTGAATTGCACCTCTACTCTTACAGCCATAACTCAGCCGCCTTTACAGGTATGCAACTAAAAAATTGAGGGAAAATACTTTATGTAATTGGGAACATTTTGCTATAATTAACTGAATTTTGACTTAAGTCGACTTAAGCTATTATGTCGTATTGCCACAGTACATCCGGCTCCAGTAAAGTGAAAAATGATTTTTCGTTTTGTCGGTATAGGAAATGCTCGACTAAAGGATGAAGCAATTCCTTAAGCGGGTGACAATGGTGCAGTAGATAGTGTGTTTCTACGTTAACCGATATGTGCAAGTTCAAGCCCCAGCGGAAAACAGCAATCGTCAGGCACTCGAGTATAAAATGGAGAACGAACAACATCAAGGTTTTTCCAACCACTGCACCAAACAAAGGTTCCTGCCTGGTAGTACAATGGACCGGAAAGTCGGAGTGCTCTGGGATTTGGGTTTCCTTTAATTAAAAAAAAAAGTCCTTAAGTACAGTCTGAATGTCATTACAAATACTTGGGCCCCACCACCTGGTCTTCACAACATAGTTCATAGTCTTTAGGATTGCATAAGTTTCCGCTCGGAAAACAGAATCACGCTTGCTTAACGGTAAATGAAGTCTAATGTTGTCGGTTTCCACGAAAACACCAGCACCAGACCTTTGACCATCTCTGGCTCAGACTCTGATCAAAGCCAGTCCTGGGCACATGAAAAGTCAACTTTACATTTGCCCAACAGTCAAAGTTCTGGTGTTATTGCGTCAGGCGGCACATCCATAAGACCGTAGAATAAGTGTCACGCAAAGTAAATAAAGCTCCAGTTAGGATTACACCAAAAATTGCCCCGTATAAGACAATGGAAGGCTTTGATAGTGCAGCCCAGTATGAAGAGGAGGTAAGCTCAACATAGCAACTACAGCAGACGTAGTAGGAAAAGGTCCAGAGAACCTTACTCGATCACAAGCCATATACCAAACCAAAAGCACCCTTCCACTGCCAGAAAATCGAAAGAGCCTTGGATGTGTTTGAATTGACCTGCTTAGACCAAAGAAGTTTCTTATCTAGAACCACTTCTAGATATTTGGCTTTATTGGAAATACGAATAGTGACGCCCTTTAGAACTGACTGAGTTAGACCGATCAGAATACTCCTTCTCCTAATAAGAACAACGTAAGTTGTTACGGATGATGATCACTTTCCGTTAAGATTTCGTGGTACCCTGATCAAGTGCTCCTTGCAGGGATGTAGGATCCTCACTTATGATGGCTCCATCGTCAGCAAAGAATAACTGATGTACCTTGGTGTCCATCATGTTACCTTCAAGCAGATAATCAAGGACTGTAGTAAAGAGCAAAGGACTTAAAATGCTTCCCTGGTGCACCCCGACTTTGATTGGGAACTCTTCGGTTACTCTAGCGGGGCATTTTACTTTTTTCTTTGCTCCTTCATACATGTCCATGATCATCTGTACATAGGTTTCTGGAACCCCTCGATGTCTTAGTGCCACCCATATCAGATCTCGTGGTTGTCTGTCGAATGCCTTTTCAAAGTCAACCAATACAATATGCAAATCCCTTAAGGAATCACGATGTTTTTCCATTATGATCCTTATACTTTGGATTGCATCTGTGGTTGATTTACCCGAGACAAACCCGCACTGATCATGAGGCAACCGCATTATTTTTCGCAGTCAACCGCCTAATACCCGTTCAACGATCTTCATGTTGTGTGACATCGCGTATCACCCTTCTCTTTGTATACAGGAAGAAATTAACTTTCCCTCCATTGATTCGGCATTGAATCACCTCTCACAAATTTGGAGATCAGAATTCTGAGCCATCTGAACCCGACATCTCCGATCTTTTTTTCAGAACTCAGAGGGCATCTCGCCTGGCCCAACCGCCTTTCGTTTTTTTTAAGTATCTGAGGCCCTCACTAACTTCTTCGACTGTAATGTCGGGTATTTCTTCACAGTAAGGGGTGGCTCTTGGAAAGTGTAGCCGGGGAAACTGGTCATTTATAAGTTCTTCACAATACTGCCGCCACCTCAGAAGGACGCCATGAGCATTGTTAATCAACTTTGGCGAACGAATCTCCTGAGCATTCCTCCTTCTTTGGGCGGCTATTTTGAAGATGGTTGCGCTCTTGTTCATATTGTGTCTTCGCAGCTCCTGGATAGCTTAGTTTGCATCAACAAGCGGGGAAGATATTTTCTCTAGCTCCCGATACAGGCCCTCCGTGCTCTCTGCTTGAAGCTGGGCACACTTCTTCTTCCGATTTACCGAAAGCCCACTCCTAGTTAACCATTCATCAATTATGTCCAGCGCCGCCTGTGCATTAGAACAAGCAGTCCCTTGGCATGGCCCAACAGAACGTAGGGCAACATAATTCGCATATGCCTTAGCGGAGTCGTTAGAACTGATTAGAGTTCAACCACGATACACCATACCAATGGAGACAGAACGCCGCCTTGCGGGCAGTCTATGTTTATCGCCGCCATAACATATCGACAACAATTCGCATCCACCATCAAAGTTCCATTCATTAGCATTGCTTTGATTCGCAGCACTAATGTTTCCGTGACGCCTGGCAGAGCCACACTTGCAGTCAAACGTCACATTATCCAAAGCACCCTCAATGTCAATGAAGATGACCATCGCGTATACTTTCGTGTCAAGCGTCCATTCAATTCTGACCCTGGATCTGGATTTCCCACACTGATAAGCACGCTGCATCTCTGATAGTGGATGCAGCTTCAAAGCAACTTTGCCCACGTGGAATTCTACAGTCTCTCTCTTACTTTTCAGTAAAAAGGAGGAAAGACTTGTGGGTTTTAAGCTCTAGTCCTTCTCACCAATTTTGCCATGAACGCCACTGTGACTATCCGCCAAGGTGCAGGAACATATGCCTCATCTGTTACCACGGCTGTTGCAATGTAGCAACTGCGCAGAGTTTTTTGACTCAAATCAAGCTCAGACTGGGCCAAACTCTGACCTAGCGGTTATCTGAATGCTTGGAAGTGAGTCTCCAGCTGAAGACTAAAAGTTTTAACTTCATCTTAGTAAACTTTCCATCAGACTTTCTGAATGACTCCGGTTTAGCCAATCTCGATCTTCTCACAAAAATCACTACAACAAGCGCTTCCTGATACCCGAATTAACTTCTTATAGTCTTTCTGCTTCGATCTCAGAAGGTCCCAGCCCGCCTCTAAGTTTGTGTCGAGTAACGTATTTAGAAGTTTCCTGGTTTCTTTCTGAGTCTCTGCAGTTCTGCGTTCCACCAGGAAATCGCCGTTCTGCAGGGGTTTCTTGTTCAGAGTCTTCGATTGTCTAAAGCGGCGAAACTTAGCCAAGATACTATCTACTTCTCGAATTGAGAACAAAAATATCACGAAAATTGGGGTCAGTACAGTTCCAAGATCTGAAGCCGCAGAAAATAATAAAACCACGACCGCAGGTGGGCGGCGGAGAATCAACCCCAAGCGACAGAGGTAAGGCTACTCACATTCATTTCACTTTTCCAACAGCAATACTCGTACACTATCTTAAGCCCAAAACTCATTAAACGCAGCAATATTCGTACAGAATGCATATTGAAAGCTTAACTTCCTTACTATCTGTAGGTAGGTACGGTGCCTCTTAAGTCGTAAAAACTCAGTCGTTCCTTATCCCCTCTGCACGTGGAACGAATGATTAATGCTCATGGTAACCACTGAACCCTGCAACTTTTTTAATTAAGCTCCGGCTTGGGCGCCATTAAAACCTTTCACAATCTCTCTCTCTCTCTCTCTCTCTCTCTATCTGGCACAAAATAAGAACAACAACAAGAACTGCACTTGAAATAAACATTGTAGTGCAACACTGAGTGCAAAAATATTGCAAGCAACGCCAGAATATTGCAACAAATAAATTGCAATCATAATGCTGCTACAGTTTGCAGCAACCAACAGTAGAAGCATTGTTATCGTTCTTCTCCTTTGGCAAGGACATATGGGCCTCCATTACCATTACCATTCTAGAAATGGACATGGCATTGCATGCATTCATTTCCATGTGCATGCGGTTGCATCACTATCATCGCCTAAAAATAACTCTGGACCTACTACAGACCTACGGAGGAGGAGGGTAGATGCCAAATAATCATTATGGCATATGCTCAAGTGAACTGAAGTCCTTCTCATTGCTGTTGTATCTCCTCGCTCGTACTAGGTATTCCCCGCGCGCTCGCTGCCATTCTCCTCGTTATCATCATTTAGAAACGAAAATTATTGGTACTTCTGCTAGCGTCAGAGTTTAAATATTTTCCAAAAGGACGAAGGGTGTCGAGAAAAAGGAAGCCATGGCGAAGGGCAAGAGACTTAATGAAAATTTTCAATTGCGAGCATAAATTTTTGAGTTGGGTAGCTGGTGCAACAAAAAGGAAATTTTACACCCCACACCCTTGAGGAAGGTTTGTCCGTAGAAACAGACAAACAGACCCTAGGGAGTATGCGACTGCTGTTGCAGTTGTGGAACCCAGAAAGTATTTCAAGGCAGAGCATAAAGTCCATGATAGAATGCAATCGCCTAAGGATTCCGAATTGGAATTCAAGTTTTCTTCAGGGCAGACTGAAAGGTCCAGGCCGCCTTCTTTTTTTTTGTGAGCTATGGAGTGAGAGTGCATATACTAGTCTGGAGACTGTGCTCGCTGGCAATTGGCGCATAAATTGTTGTTTCATATTGTCAATGATGGGATGTAGGTACAGAGGATATGTGGTGTCCTTATATGCGGCGCTGGGTGTTGACAAATGAACATTTGGGGACATGTTTCTGGGATTTGGGGTCTGCTTTATGAGTGTAAAAGGTTGAGGCTGGAACCATTAACATTCCTTTTGCAGTTTTTTTTAGAGAAGTTCCTTACGAATGGGTCCTTGCTCACATTTTTCAGTTAATGCGTGCAGTGTGTCATTTTAATGGAATTCAAAGCCAATAAATTTGATGTGTCTGGAGAGAGGATGCTTTATTTTCATGTCATATCAGTAATGTTCCTTTATGGGGGTTCAGAGCTGCAATCATAAGTCACCATGCCACTTGACTCATTTCCTTTCCATCCTTTTATTTGAGGGCAAGATGTTTGTCTTCTAGATGTCATACGAGCTAAAGGTATTGAACGTCAATCTTGTTGTATAAGCAATAGCTATCCTGAGATTAGCAGAGACCACAACCCTATACATACGAGTACAAGACGCCATACGTATGGGTGGGATTTAGAGTACTGACTACTTTCGATTCGAATTAATCATTTGGTTTTGGTAATCCAATCACCAAAATTGGGAAGAAGCTTACATTTGATGACAGTTAGCTACAAAGAGTTTCAATTTAGCAAAGACATAAACCCTATCCACCACCCATACATACTCGAGAGGGCATTCGAAAGCTTAAATCGAGGTGCTAAGCAAGTGATGTCCACCCTGACGAGAGTAGCCAGTGTCACGTCTTACATAATGGTGAGGTATTAAAGGATTTCGAAGTTTAAAGTGGAGAACGACAAGGTTACTTACTGTCACCGCTGTTGTTCTTGATGGTCATCAGCGATGTACTCCATGCAGCATTATCGGAATGAAACCACGGAATTCAATGGACTATAACATCCGACAGGTGGGCAAAATCGCATCATCACCTCCTCGCGGTGCCCGCTGGATAGCTATCTGATACTGAACTAACGATGAGCGTATGCTGAGTCTGACGATATATGTGCAGCTGAACACTCGGACCTGCGTAAGCACATCTGGATGAACTTCAGCGGGCATATGTCTAACCGGACGAGGCATCTCTTGTTGACCTGATCGGCTGAAATATGCGTCTCAGAAGTCTAGCAAGAGCTCCTCGGAAGGAGGACGTGCGGCGGATGAATTCTTTCGATGGAAGCAACGGTGACGTCTACAGACCAGCGGATACCTTACCGGAGCTACTTCAACATATTTGGAGCTGAGGTCTGTAAGGATTTTCAATACTACGTCAGGGTATTGAAAAAGAGATGGTGGCGGATGAACCCTTAATGGGCCAACGGCAGCGCTCATATCCCCGAAGTGGGTTACTGACATCGGTGTATCCGGCCTCTTGTCCGAGGGGTACAAAAGAAGGATCTGGCCCTCCAGGTTGGGGGTTGTGCCGTCGGGTTAATTTCCCTAAAAAGTAAAAAACCTTCGGTTACGAAGCAACCAACAGCCTCCGATACGGATGATCTTACTGTTGACGACCCATGCAAACGTAAAAAGACAACGATCTTCGTGTCTGCATTTGGAATGTTAGGTCCCTCTACAAATCACGTGCAGCCGAACAACTTGCGGAGGCCCTAGAGTGTTTCAAAGCAGACATTACCGCCATCCCAGAAGTGCGATGGGATGGGCTGGGCAAGGACAGCGTCTATTCGGGTGCGGATTTGTCGTTGGAGGCAGACTTAGGCAAGAAGTCTTGAGTTTTCGGCATGTGAACGAGCGCCTTATGACAATCCGTATCAAGGCTAAATTTGCCAACATTAGCCTAATATGCGTTCACGCCCCTCATGAGGAGAAGGACGACGCGACAAAGGACGACTTCTACCAGCTCTTGGACAAGACGTATGAGCAATGCCCTAGCCACGACGTTAAAATTATCCTAGGTGATTTTAACGCAAAGCTAGGAAGAGAGGACGTCTTTAGTAGCATGGTCGGAAAGCACAGCCTGCACGACAACACATCCGACAACGGACTCAGGCTAATCGACTTTGCGGCGGGGCGAAACTTTGTCGTAGCTAGTACGCGGTTCCCACGTCTCGATATTCACAAAGGAACATGGCTCTCCTTTGATCGAAAAATCGTCAACCAAATCGATCACATTGCGATCGACGCAAGCCACTCTTCCAGTATTCTGGGTGTCCGGACTTTCCGAGGAGCCAACGTGGACTCGGATCACTACCTAGTTGTAGCCAAGCTACGGATGCGGATATACAGAACGGGGCGAAATCAACGAAATACTGTGAAGAAATTTGACGTCGGGCGGCTACAATCGCAAGAGACCGCCAGAACTTTTGCAGATCGAGTTTCTTCTAATCTTATTCTAAGTCCTATGCCGCCAGCAGCAAATGCGGAAGACTAGTGGCAGCGGTTGCCAACAAGCCATCAGAGATGCCGCCTCTGATGTACTGGGTTTTTCTCGGCCACCACAACGAAACCACTGGTTTGATGAGGGATGCCGCCAAGCACATGCAGCTAAGCAGGAGGCGTACAAAGCGGCGCTGCATAGGAGGAATAGAGCTGCTTACGAGCTCTACGTGCGCAGAAGAATAGAGGAACATCGACTTCTCAGAAAGAAAGAAAAAGGAGCATGAGAAGCGCTCGATCGAGGAGATTGAGGGACTTCATTGCAGGACTGATGTTCGAAAATTTTACCAAAAGGTAAAAAGAACATGCCAAGGTTTCAAAGCCAGAACAGAAGCCTGCAGGGACGAAAATGGTAACATAGTAGTAGAATCGCAGTCGGTGCTGAGGATATGGAAGGAACACTTCTGCAGACTGTTAAACGGCGATGATGATCAATATTCCGCTGTCAGGCGGAATGAGCCATTCAACAGTGACGATGGCAGTCAAGATTCCTGTCAACCCGATCAGAATGAGGTAAGGATAGCGATATCTAAACTCAAATCCAACAAAGCTGCTGGAGCCGACGGCCTTGCCGCTGAACTGTTCAAGGCAGGAGGAGATGAGTTGGTAAGGAGCATGCACCAGCTCATCTGTAAAATCTGGTCGGACGAAAGTATGCCCGATGAATGGAACCTCAGCATCGTTTGCCCGATCCTGAAGAAAGGAGACCCTCTGAACTGCGCCCACTACAGAGGTATAAGTCTTCTAAATATCGCATATAAGATCCTGTCTGCCGTGCTATGTGAACGCCTAAAACCGATCGTCAACAACCTGATAGGTCCTTATCAGTGCGGTTTCAGGCCGGGAAAGTCCACCATTGACCAAATATTCACACTACGGCAGATCTTGGAGAAAACCCATGAATATAAAATCGTTACGCACCACCTCTTCATAGATTTTAAAGTTGCCTATGATAGCGTGTATAGAGACGAGTTATACGGAGCCATGTCTAGTCTTGCCAAGCTCGTCCATTTGTGCAGAATGACGATGGAGAACTCTCGCTACTCGATCAAAGTCGGTAAGAACATCACCGAATCGTTCGATGTCAGGAAAGGTCTTAGACAAGGCGACGCGCTATCGTGCGATCTCTTTAAGATAGTACTTGAGAGAATTGTACGAAACTCACAAGCCAACTCCGGAGGTACAATCTTCTTCAAGTCTGTACAACTACTCGCTTATGCCGATGACATTGACATAATCGGAAGAATTCAGCGGGCCGTCAATGGGGCATTTACGAGTATTGAGATCGAGGCAGCAAAGATGGGTCTAGCCGTCAATGAAAGCAAAACAAAATATATGCTGTCTACAAAAAAGGACACCCAACATCGGCGTCTTGGACAGAACGCCACAATAGACAGATATAATTTTGAGGTAGTAAAGGATTTTGTCTACCTAGGCTCTATGGTGAGCTCCGCAAATGACATCAGTACGGAGGGAGATCACACGAAGAACTACTCTTGCAAATCGTTGTTTCTATGGGCTAAACGGCAATTGAGAAGCAAAGCCCTATCTCGAACTATTAAGGTAACTCTCTATAAGACACTAATCATCCCAGTCCTGCTGTATGACGCAGCGGCATGGGCTTTGACAAAACCGGATGAGGATGCCCTTGGTTATTTCGAGAGTAAAGTTTTTCGAGCGATCTTCGGTCCCGTCTGCATAGACGGTGAGTGGAGGAGAAGGTACAATGCCGAACTACACGGCCTGTACAAGGACATCGACTTAGCCAAAAGAGTTCGCATACAGCGACTAAGATGGCTGGGTCATTTAGAGCGGATGGAGTCCAATCTTCCCGCTAAGAAAGTCTTCGAATCCACCCCGAACGGACGGCGCAGTAAAGGACAACCTCGCGGTAGGTGGCGCTGACAAGTGGAGGGGGACCTCAACCAACTTGGTGTGCGCAACTGGAGGCAGCTGGCTCGTAACCGTGCTGGCTGGAGAGGTTTGTTGGTTGAGGCCCAGGTCCACCCCGGACTGTAGCGCCATCTAAGTAAGTAATGTTCAAGAGTATCTGAAGTTATAAAAAAGAAATTCGCATCTTGACAAGCGCGCTAGCAAGACACTGTGCGATAGGGAAAATGGCTGCTAGACTAGGCATCAACACACCCGACCACTGCAGGAACTGTCAAGATATAGAAGAGATAGAAACCATCACACACTTGCTATGTGATTGCCCAAATCTTCAAAACCGCCGCCTCTGTCATATGGGAAACAGGCTTTTTGATGAACTAGGAAATCTCGTACAAGTTTCTGTCAGGAACATTATAGGATTCATAAAGAGCACAGGCTGGTTTGTAACAGAACCGACTGCAAGACAAGCCTTTTAAATACAGGCTCCACAAAACAAAAGGAAAGTACAATGGACCGTATGGCCCCGTGATACGCACTTAGGTGTACTTCCCTCCAACCTAACCTAAGCTATCTGAAGTTAGATAAAAAGCAAGATTTGTCTTGCATATAATCATACATATATGAAGCCGGCTTGGCTACCAATAGCAGCGACAAGAACCCAGTTCAAATCCAAAAGATTGGTTGAAGCTGACCTCTACAACCTTTCCTTATATAGTAAAAGCGATCGCAAGGAATTGAAATGCAGAGTGAGTAGAGTTGAAATTATAAGGAATGGTCAGCAGTCGTTGTGCAGCGAGTACCACATCCCATTCAAGAAATCATAGAGACATAGTGTATACATCAACCCTCGGTATTCATGGGTATCTAAGCGACCCAGTCTTGGGCGAATCAATTTTTTTTTTTTTCTTAATCTAAGCTCAACATAGGTATGAATTTGAAGTAACAATCTAGCTGTAGGTCGAACCCCACAGGCGGATCAGTAGAAATGCGGTGAAGTGGGAGGGTTATGATCCCTTGTTTTCGGATCATAACCTCGCTGAAAAAAAAGGAAGAAGAAGATAAATCTAGCCGTAGATCCATGTGAAGTGAAGTTGAGACAGCAACCTGACGAGACTAACACACTCCTTTCTATGTGTAGTATGTACTTTCAACATACGCATCCCTGAGTACAAACCTTTCTTAGAAATGCTCGCATTTAAGCAGATTAAAGCACAAAATTCCTTAAGAATTAAAGACAGTCAACGAATGGCTTAAAGCGTCCGTCTCAAGTGTTTAATGCGAACGAGGACTCTCGCATTCCATTGACTGTGCAGAGGAATCCTAATCATCCAACCTCACTGGTTGGTTACACTCTCATAGCAAGGCTGTAATTATGAAAGTCAATTCATCTGTCTGTTCCTGTGTATCTGGTCATTATCATTACGTCTAAAGTTGTCTGCAATTCTGTGGCTGTGCTCTATACCATACCATCCCTGTCATTAGGCTCTCTATCATCCCGCAAAGAATCCATCATTCACCACCACCAAATGTCGCACGTTGACGAACGCCAGAAGGACGAGAAGAAAAATCACTTAAGACAGTCCTCCAATTCCATTACACAGTGTATATGTGTGTGCTTACAGTAACGCCTGACAGTCGTACTTAATCACTGGTTCGGAACGGAACGAATAGTACTATACTCGTAGCTTCACGTGATCCCCTTCCATTTGAATGTTTCTCCAAATGGTGCGTAATTACCGCTCGAAGGACGACAAATGATGCCACAGCCGTACCGGAGAGAGAATAGCACTACCACAGCAGCTCTCGGGATATGCAGTTCCGGCAGTGACGATGATAACAGTGCAGAGCTGCCTGGTCTGCATATCCTCTACCACCAGTCGTTGCCAATGGTTGCACCCTTTGCTTGTGGAATGTGGGAATTTCTCAAAACATTTTGGAAAATGAAATTTTCGAATTGGATTGCAATCGAAGGGATGGGGGGTCCTTGTTTTACAGTTTTTCCGCCGCCTCCTAGCTCATATGTGTCGCCTGTGTACCATTGGAATGTGAGTGGTTAAGCCCCCACTATCCAGCGCCCGAACTTTTGAGCAGCCCTCCAGATATACAATCATAGATGAGGAAGAGAGGTCTCTCTCTCCCTCTCGGGGAGACAATCTATAAATTTTAACTGCTTCAGGGTTGGCTGTCCCTTCCTTGGGCCTACATGTGTGCCTTAAAATTTATGTCCGTTTGTATGGGCGAATGTCATTCTAATGGGCTTCTGGAGGGAGCAACAGAGAAAGCCTGGAATATACTGTAAAATTGTGTTTTATGGCCAAAGATAATGGGACACTGTGTAGCAGTCGAAATGTTTTGTTCTCCATTTCGAATGGACACACTAGGACTAGATAAAGCCGATACTATGTGTGTGTATAGCTGGTGTGCAAGATGACGATGAAGAAGGGTCATGGCTCTGTGGAACTTCTGGTCATTAAGGTGCAGCAAAGTGAAACGAAGAGACAGAAGTACATAAATACTTTGGCATGCGGAGATAAAAAAATTGAAATAAACTTTGAGGAGGATCTCTGGAGGGCTAGGGACGATATTTTGCTGTTCTGTTGCAGTCTGCTAAAGTCAACTGAAGGCAAGTTCTATTCTTTTGCATGAAAGTGTCTAATGATCTGAGAGTGAGTTAGGAGACGTTAGGAATGTTTTAAGAGTGCAGAGTGCGGGATATTAAATTTCCAGTCGGGTTTGTTCTATGGGCATGTGTGTTACTCTTAGCTCACATCGTTTTCGGCTGGATAATGAGATGAGATTCATTGAGGACTCTCGCACTCTCATCTGAGAGCATTTTGTTAGAAGACACCAATAGTTAAACATAGACATATTCATATAAAAGAATAACTGTAACCGTTGAGCACGTTGATGGCAAATGGATCGTCTAAGCCTTCATGCATAATTTACCGAGTCTACTCGCCAACATATTGGGGTTTCTGACTTACTTAAGGGGCTCCCGCTCCATGCAGAGTCTCTGCCTGAGACATAGCATCCTTCCATCCTCATCGATCCCGGGTACGCTGCTTCCAGTTACGCAGACAAAGTTATTACACTTTCTGTCTCTATACCGGAGATTCTGTGGTATCCGTCGTCTCAAACCTGAGGGCTGTGATTCGAAGGTTCTCTTGGCTGGGGCACTGTTGCCCATTCGCTATGTGTGGACAAGCCAATGTAGTCGACGTATCTTAGCTTTTTGGAATACATCCACATCTTGGTACAGCCCATACATAGAGTTCGCTATTAAGTCTCCTCCTCCATTTGCCCTCCTCGCACACGGGAGGGGACTCTCGAAGAGTTCTATATTAGCTTAGCGTTCTTGCTTGTCATCGAGCACTCGTAGAGTTGATTCGTTGGTGCCTTGATTTAGTCCGTCGAGTTAGGAGTTTTCGCACAAAGGGTCTTTTAAGGCCGCAGTGCCCCGGAGTTTATTCACTGCCCTTCCTTCCCCTCTGCACTAGGAGTTCTGAGCCCCACTGTTTTGCTAAATCGAAGTAGCAGCGGCTTCCTTCAGCTATTCTTCGTCGAATCTCCACAGCGGTGCCGTTGTGGGATTAATATTTACACCAAGGTAGGTGAACTCCTTGGCCATCTGGTTGTTGAATTGTAGTTATCAACAGTGACATTCTGTCCCACTTTTCGGACTTGGCTTTGTCCTCATTTACTTCAAGACCAACTCGTCTCGGCTAATCCTCAATCACCGTAAATGCCTCTATGATGACACGCTGAGATGTCCGGATAATGTCAGAATTGTCTGCGCACTCCAGCAGAAGCAGAAGAGTTGTAGAAGATTGTGCCTTCCGTGTTAACACTTCTTCTACGCGCTATCTGTTCCAGCACGAGATTCTAGAAATCACATAACAGTGTGGCTCCTTGCCGAAATCCGGTGCAAGTTCGGAAAAGTTCAGTTGAGCGATTCCCAAATTGTAGAGAACACCACGTATTTTCCAGCTGGATAAGTTTTGACGGAATTCCGAACTCAGGCGTCGCACGGTTATGCTCAAGATGATGAATGCCATCATGTATGGCCTTAAGGTGGTGAGTTTCGACTTGAAATTCGTTGGTCTTTTCCAGGATTTACCTCGTCGATTAGCCGGGTCGGAAGCACTCTGATACTGGCAATAATTGTGCTGCAAAAGGTCTTAAAACGTTCACACAGTACGTTGGATAGGATCCCGTATCTGGCATTTAGCAGGGATATGCCTTGGTAGTTCTTGAAAGACATTGTAAATGGGGTATGGTTGGTTGGTTTAGGATCGGCCCTCGATGAGGTTGTACTTAGACCAGAGAGTAGGTCTATTGTACTGCCGATGTGTAAGGCGGGTGGGTCACCCTCTTACTCTTGGAACCATTTGCTTCGTTGAATGATGGCGTGAATTTTAGCCGTGCAGGCGTTGCTGAGATCATTAAGATCATTGTAGATTCACCCAGAGTGGCCTTCCTGATGTTGGCGAGCGCAGGACAGGCGCACAGGAGATGACTGATGGTCTCTTCTTCCTCTTCATCTCTGCAGCTTCTGCAGAAGTCATTATGAGGTTACCTATCCATTTGTTATTTTTGAGAGGGTTCCTCTCTTGCGCTTCAAGAGTCCAATGAACCTGGATTTATTGAGTGTCAGCTAAAGCTGCCTGGCGGTATAACATTGGTCTAGATGTTGCCATCGATGATTGGCTACTTTCTCGGCATCAATTTGAATAAAGTACTTAACATAAGACGCTGGCACTTCGATGTCGTTGATGCTTATACTATCTGTACCAGAGGAGCCTTGTCGTGCTAGTTCGTCGGCTGCACGATTCCCCGGTATGTATCAGTGACCTGGTACCCAGCAAAGGCTGAGGTTGTACTGACCAGCTATCTCGTTAAGAGATATGCGACAGTCTTTCACTGCCTTAGATCTCGTAGTGTTGGATGCGAGGGATTTGATGGCTGCCTGACTGTCGACGTAAATAACAATATCAGGTGTTGATAGTGTGCTAGTCGCTAGCTAGTCAACGGCTTTGCGAACTGTGGTGATTTCGGCTTGAAAAACGCTGCAGCGGTCAGGTAGGTTAAAGGAGAGGTTGGACTCCGACTCCGACTCCGTCCTTGGTTTTGGACCCGTCCGCAAAAATTGACAGCGATTCGTTGTAAAGGACATTGCGTTGCGTCCACTCACTTCTGCCCGGTATCGAGTGCGTGGAGCCCTTGTTGAAATCTTATTCAGTGGGCAGATAGTCAGTGGAATTGGGAAGATGACGGTGCATCGAAAGTATATTGGCGTGTCCCGTGTGTTGCTCCTTCCACTGCATGGAGCCTCTTAGTCTTATTGCCGAGCTGACAGCCAATTATTTACTGACGATGTCAATCGGAAGCAGGTGGAGCATGGTTTGGAGCGCCGCTGTGGGAGAGTTCTCAGTGCACCGGTAATGCTGAGACATGCAACTCGCTGAGTTTTTTCCATTATGGATAGGTTGGATTTCTTCTCCAAGGCGGGCCACCATACCAATACTCCATACATGAGAATCGGTTTTATGACCGACATGTATAGCCAGCTCGGTCTTCGTCGGGTTAAGGGAGAGGCCTAATTTATCGGTCCATCTGAGTAATTCATTAAGAGCAGACTGCACGACATCGGCCAGCGTCTGCGGGTATTTGCCAACAGGAGGGCTATACGGAGCTTGAAAACTTAAGAATATGCTGGGAAGCATATTCTTAAGTTTCGTAAAGTTCCGTAAAATGAGATCCGTAGTCTCCCAATCGCTAGAGATGATCACAATGTACCAAGATGCAGACTTAGACTAGGAAAGGTCAATTGTGGTGCCACTGGATCTAGCACAAAATCAGCTACACAAGTACTAACTTTGATAACCAATTCGCCTAAGAAGAAGTAGTCTTCTTTTGGATAGTGGTGGACAGGTACACAAATGATGGATGGGACACGCTTCCTCCTTCTCTTCATACCTGCAGCTGACACAGAAATCATTTGACAAGTGACCTAACCTCTTGGTGTGTAGGCCTATTGGACAGTGTCCTGTAAGGACATCGATAGTGGCACTGATATCTCTTCGCTTCAGCAAGATCAAACCATTTGAGCGCTTCTGATCCAGCCTCGGACAGATCTGTCTAGATATATGATACGTTGTGCAATCCTCCCATCTTGCCTTGCTAGTGTAGCTTAAGTAGAAATTTACTTGCCTATTTGGAGCACATTTAGTGTACTCTGGTGAGTTCGTCAGCTTTGCAGTTACCTGGAATGTTTCTGTGGCCTGGCACCCAGCATAGGTAAATATCGAACTGCTCTGCCATATCCGTGAGAGACAAGCGGCCGTCTAGAGCGACCTTTGAAGTAAAAGAGAACCACTCCAGAAACTTGATCGCCGATTGACTATCCGTGAAAATGCTAATATCCTTAAGAGATACTACATTACATTTCAACTAGGAGTTCCTTGATCGCCACCATTTTCGCCTGCGAAACACTTCAGGGAGCATTTCGAAGAGGACACCATCCCACTTTCGGTTTTTAACTCATCTGTATGGAAGTAAGTCGACCTTTTTCCTATCTTGGCAATGTTTTCAAACATAGGCCGGGCAGGAATAGCTGCACGGTAATTCTTATCAAACCTGAGTCTCAGTGGGGTGTAGTCGTTGTTTGCAGGCGTAAACTTCAGTAGATCTAAGATCGCTTTGGTGTCTTTCTTTTAATGAATTTTTTAGGGATTCCTAATTCAACTGTTTTTCAGCTCTCTTGGCATAGTACTTAGCCATTCCGCCATGAAATCAGTTGCCACCCTCTCTTTCGCTAGGCTATCGGTGACCCTATTACCTTCTTCTTCTCCTTTTATCAACGAGGCTATGATCCGTAAACAAGGGATCACAACCCTCCCACTTCAGCGTATTTCTACTGATCCACCTGTGGGGTTCGCCTATTTGACCTCAGAAAATATCGGTAGGCCTGCCGATTTTGGATCACTCGGTTACTGCGGCCAATGAAATGTCGATGTCGTCGCATTTGTCTGATCCAGGCGTTTATAGGCCTGCTTTTCCTACATCGCATTGTCTTTGGAACGTGCATTGATATTGCCTTTTTAACAGGGTTCAAATGATCTCTTCTTTGAACGTGGCAATACCAGCTGAGCCGGTCGCGCTCTATTTGTACGATGGTTTCCTTGATGTGAAAGCTTCCACGGATCTTCGAACTTCTTATTCGATCAAGCTTTGTCACTCCTGCTGTCATGCGAAGCATCTTCATCTCAGGTGCTGTTAATTTACTCTCATACCTTTTGTACATCGTCCAACATTGTGAACCGTATGTGAGCCCTGGACGCACAACTGCGGTGTAGAGCCTTCCCTTCAACTTAGGTGACATTTTTCTGTCACAGAAGATAGCGAAATTTTCTCGCCACTTTATCCACCCTACGCTTACGCGATGATTGATGTCGTCATCACAGGTTGCTTTGCTATTGATCGTAGATCCCAGATATTTGAACTTTTCGCACTTGGGAAGCACTGTTCCATTCAAATAAATGTCTGGAATAGGCCTGAGTGGATCAGAGAACGGGCAGCACAAGTACTCTGTCTTTTTTGAACTAATGCGATACCCATTTCCCTCCAAAACGTCTACCCACACATCAAGTGCTCGTTGCAGGGATGTAGGATCCTCACTTATGATGGCTCCATCGTCAGCAAAGAATAACTGATGTACCTTGGGGTCCATCACTTTACCTTCAAACAGATAATCAAGGACTGTAATAAAGAGCAAAGGACTTAAAACGCTTCCCTGGTGTACCCCGACTTTGATTGGGAACTCTTCGGTTACTTCAGCGGGGCATCTTACTCTTGTCTTTGCTCCTTCGTACATGTCAATGATCATCTGTACATAGGTTTCTGGAACCCCTCGATGTCTTAGCGCCACCCATATCAGATCTCGTGGTTGTCTGTCGAATGCCTTTTCAAAGTCAACCAGTGCAATATGCAAATCCCTTAAGGAATCACGATGTTTTTCCATTATGATCCTTATACTTTGGATTGCATCTGTGGTTGATTTACCCGAGACAAACCCGCACTGATCATCAGATAGCTGTATTATTTTTCGCAGTCGGCCGCCTAATACCCGCTCAATGATCTTCATGGTGATCGCCCACCCTATTGTGCTCCCCTGACGTGGAGTTTCCTGGCTGAAGAACTGTAAAGAGAGGAAAAACAAAATGGCTATAGTTCTGTGTTAATGGAACGACCACCTCTGAACCACCCTGAAGAAGTTATGAATTTCATGATGGTGGTTGGTGACCTTTCAGACAGGTCACCCAGATGGTTGAAGAAATACTCTCCAAGGGCCATCTTCCTGGTATTGCAGAGACTATGGCATTTGCGAAAGAAGTTTTCCGTGTCCTCCTCTACGTTTGTGTTGCCGCATCCTCTGCAGAGTTCATCTGTACTTAGCCGCATTCTCTTCCGGCGGGCCGCCAATAGGTTGTGGCCGGTAATGATACCTATGAGAAGCGCCAAGTTTTGTCTCTTTTGAGTGAGGATAAGCTTGATTTTCATCTTGTCATGTTTTGTCCAGATGCTTCTGAAGACACGCAATGAAGGGAACGCTCTCCATCTTTCTTCTGCTTGTCGTTTGAAATCAAGTGCTGTATTTGATTTAACAAGTCTTAGGAGAGGAAGGACTGAGCTTTGGACCATTGACAGGTCTTGTTCTGATCCCTTTCTTGGCAGTTCATCCAACATCTCGTTCCCTGGAACTCCTTTGTGTCCTGGGACCCACCAGAGTCTTACATAATGGCTTTGGATGAGCATATTAAGCTCCTCCCGGCAGCATTTTATTAGCTTTGATTTTATAACCGCGGATGAGATGGCTTTTAAAACAGCTTGACTGTCTATGTAAATATCAATCTCTTTCCTAGTAACAATTTTCGTGAATAGTTCTCGTGCAGCCTCTGCTATCGCTAGGACTTCTGCTTGGAAAACACTGCCGTGGTTCGGAAGCATTAGTGATATTGCCATATCAGGTTCCGCTGAGTAGATACCCGAACCCACTCCTTCGTTTGTTTTGGACCCGTCAGTAAAGACTGAAATACTATGCGAGTTAATGGCCTCACCGTCTTCCCAGTGTTCCCTTGATGGGATGACCGTTTTAAAGTTTAGGCTGAAGTCAAAGGATGGCGAAAAGTAGTCTGTGGTGGCGTCTAGGTGAGCCCATCTTGAAATGCTACGCTGACCCGTGTGGCACCTTCTCCATAGGTTGGATTCTTTTAGGTGCAGGGCACTCATCGCAAGTGATTTCTTAACAAATAAGTCCAGTGGAATCAGCGCAAGAATCGTTTCAAGTGCGCGGTCGAGGTAGGTTCTAATGGCGCCTGTGGTTGCTATGCAGGCAAGTCACTAGATTTTAGTCAACTCTTTGAGATGTGGGTTTTTCTCTGCTGTTGACCACCAGAGAATGCACCCATATGTAAGAATGGGTCTGACTATGGCTATGTACATCCAGTGAAAGATGACAGGTTTCGGTCCCCATTTTATACCAAAAATTCTGCGGCAAGCATAGAATGAAATGTACGCTTTCTTGATTCTTTTATTTGTGTTATCTCTCCAGCTCAATTTGCGGTCAAGTATGCACCCACTTGGAGTGGAGTGTCACTGAGTCGTAGGGTTCCGAAAGCTGGGATTATTCTATACCCTATAACCTAACTTTGTACTACTTGTATATCGTGCACAGTTTTGAGGTGAAACTGTATTGAAGCTCCAAACATTGACTATTGGGGACGACTTCTTTTCCCATAACGTGTAATTGCAAGCCAGACTCCCCAATTTCTCAACATCCTTCTTCGTCGCATTTAGCGTTCACAGCCTAGTGTGTAAGGTTCAAAAACATGAGACACACTTACAGCCTTGTACTCTTAAAATCCAATTCCTCTGCCAGGCAACATCCAACTAGAATGTAACATAATCCTTTCAACTCCGCCTTTCACCAAACCAATCTCGAGAGCAACTGCCATTTGTGTTTGAAATCCAAGATCTCCGGTCAAGCAGAATCCACTGTGACCAGTCACCGTCATCGTCAAATACCTGATCACGTTGTCCACTCCTGCAGCGAGGAATCCCGTGAACACCATTTCGTGTTGCATCATATCTCAGTCTCACCCCCACCCATTCAACTTGGTTTTTTTTTTTAGCTAAAACTCAAATGCGTTGAAGGGTAACCCGATCTTTTCGCAAGGATGCACAAGTAAATTGGAAAATTCCTCTCTGCAACAACCGGCTCGCATTCACTGGCGCCGGAGGATGAGGTGTGCTGTGTTCCTCTTGTTTATTGTGATGTTGCCTAGGTTTGATGTTACGACAACGACAATGGCGATAATAATAGCGAAATGGTGACAATGATGATGACAGTGTCCTGGTGGATGTATTTTTTTATTTTATATTTTTCAGAGACGGTGAAACGATGTCATAATGTCATCCCACATACAGTTACGTTCCACCATTACCAACCATTTTTTTTTTCTTGTTTTCCACTTCAACCTGATTCCATTTCCTTTTTAGTCTCCATGGTATCCCAGTCCCTCACAGCGCTTGTAGTTCCTTCAACCCCCGGAGTTGTTTAATTAAAGTAATGGCTGTTGTTTCTATTCCATGTGACAGGATTTTTTGTAGTTTTCCATTAAAAAATGCTGCTCTCTCCTTATTTTTCTGGGTGTCGACCAGCCACCACCACCACCACCACCACCTTCATAACTATCGTAATGGAAAGATAATATTTTCGAGCTTTCGAGATTGAGAAAGGACCTGTCACCGACAGCCAATGATTTGGTTTTGTGTTTTCTGATTCCTAGGTACCTGTTTCGCTCGAATGGTGTACTGTTGGATTTGCCGAGGACGACGAACATTGAGGTTATTACGGCAAATACAACATGACAGGAAAAGGACATGGAAATTGGCAACGGTTCAGAGATAAAGGATATGTTCATTTCTCAGAGCAGGGCCAAGAAAAGCTTACTCGTGCAACATATCGATTAGGGTTATGAGCTACGGAGATGGAATTATTTCAGGTCACTGATGTCAAACTAAGTAGTGTCCTGATGAAGGCCTAGATTTAAAGTGCAAATGCAACCAAATTAGTGGCAATGTTATCGATGTGACAGAGAAATCTTCCCAAGGAAAGATACTCCAACACGACACAGATATCCTTTGGGGAGAAAAAAGAAACAAAAAATGTTATCACAGGGTACAGCCATAAATTCAACCACAAATTACCGATACGCACTAACACACTTTTCAACAACACCCACACACTGTCGCTCTGTAGAATCAAATCCAGATTGTAAGGCTCATAGCTTGTAAGGCATATCCTGTGTAGCAGCTAATTTGTAACCCAACCAAACAAGAGCCGAGTGATAAACAATCTTTCGCATATAATATATCCTTTTCATCCACCCCATTTCGAAGGGTGGATGTGTATGCAAAGAAAGATCTCTTTCAAATCAGGGAAATGAAGGATATATATTTAAATGACAGGACCTTTCAATCTTGGCCCCCAGACACAAAGTAACTGGATGAAACCAGGCAAAAGGGCGTTCGAGATGCCGCACACATTGGTACACAATGTAAGCGGTGTGTAGTGTGAAAATTTGCCACTCGCATATTAGTTTCATTCATTCAGTCGGTCGTCCATTCCTCCTCCCCCTCATTTAAGGATTCTTTTTCTTTTTCGTAAGAAAAATCCACGACAACTTGAAGATTGCGCAAAGAAATCGTCTGTCATTTGTTAGCATTTCCTTCAACCGCATTGAGATTTCTTTCTGCTGCTTTTTAGACCGGATGGCAAGTTGGGGGAGTGTAAATTTGTTCGTCCTTTTATTATCCTTTTTTTTCTTTTTTAATTTTTTTCCACCCCTCTTGGTGGATATATGCGTGGCAATGCAAATAGATTTCATTTCCATTGCGGTTTGTTTTGCGATGGTTTTCTTAGGGAATCCTTCTCAGTGTCCTGTATTGTACAAGGGTCGATCCTTGACAGGGTGTGAAGAGGTTTTTCCAACGAAAGAAGGATGCTTTTTTATCTGATTTGATATTCATGAGATTTTGGTCCAGAGAGTGGTTACAAGTTACAAGTGTATTATTATGGTTGCCCCCACCCAACCCCCGTCCCTGCGTTGGACGCCACTCAAGTTGCGAAAAGGATACAAAAGAATGTTTACAGAAGGAGAAGAGATTCCAATGGTCCTGATGATGAATACCCTAACCAATAATTTTTTGATTAAGTTTTTGAATTTTTCATACATATCCGCACATGTGCGAGTAGTACGTTCCAAACACACACACACACACACACACGCTCCTCAGACGATGATGGTAAATTTTTTAACCATAAATCCTTTGGGATCCTGTTTCTCTTTATGGTGTTTGTATTTTCTAGTTTGGTTTGCTCAAATCACAGCGAAAAACATTTTAAAATGGTAAACATTCGACGTGGAATAGTTTGCAACTTCCTTTCCATATGCTGCCCCATGTCATAGAGAGGATATCCTTGTTTCAATTTTTTTTCTCTCCTTTGATAGACGGTATGGTGTTCTATCATACCGGTATCCATTTCAAATGTGTGTGTGTGTGTATAGAGGAGGAAAAGAAATAAAAATTTGAAACAAATTTTATTCGGTTGTTATTTTGAGGGGGTGGTTGTGGCTCCCGATTCCCTGTGTATCCTGTCCCGACTGCAGCAGGCTTGACGTTTTGATTAATGTCGGTGTTCGGTGGCGGCTGATAGGTTATTTGGGTTACTGGAATAATAATAAATATTTTTTATATTTTGAGCGTGTTGTGACGATGATGATGGCGGTGATAATAATTTTGTTGCATGTGCTTGTGTGTTGATCCTGCTGCTGCTACTACAGTACGGCTGTTGCGGTGTGCTATGTCACATTTTTAGGACGAAATTTTGTATATTTTTCTGTTTTTATAGAAATTTGTAAACGATATCAGATGACAGGCGAGGTGGTTTATGTGTTGGGTATGGAGCTGTTTGAGGTACTGCTGTCAGTATCTGTGATTGAGCTTTGCCGGCAGATACGTATTTTAAGCTGAGGTTTTACGGTCCTTAAATCTTTCATTGTGTGCAGGTTGTGATATACGGCTTTTCTTTATGGCCAGCAGGTGAAACGATTTAGCACAAATTGGTCATTAAATGACGAGACTGGGTTTCAAGTGAGTGGTTCGTTAGGAATATTGGAATAAGCAGCGGTTAAGGGTACCAGGTAGTGTCTATTTGATAACCACAGATGAATATTAAGGCTTTCCCCATTCACCGTCATACAGTGCTACGCTCCGACGGAAGAATACATTTTATAGTCTTTCAAGCGCTGTTAATCTTTTTTTTTTTTCTGTCGAGATAGAAAATGTTCGACTGCAGTACTTACTCACTTATGTCCTGTATCCCCTTGTGGGTCCTAGAGCCTGTACTACGTGCCATCATGTACGGTTTCTGGCAATATGTTGCCCCCAACGTTTCCCCTACTGCCGTGCCTCCTTCTCGACTATTCTGCGGCATGTATTCCTCGGACCCCCAGGTCCTCTGCCATCCTGAGTTAAAGGGTTCCATTGCATAGCATGGATCGCTATGGAACTGTCACCCTTTCGGAAAGTGTGACAAATCCACTCCCACTTCCGTCGTTGGATGGTTATGCCTATTAGTTCCTGACCCGTTCTCTCGTAAAGGTGTTCGTTAAAGAAAGGGTCAGAAAATCCTTAAGATATTGCGCAGGCACCTATAAACAAACGCTTGCAGCTTTCTCGTGATAGTAGTAGTCACTCTCCACGTGCTGCATCCATATAACAGCACGGATTCAACGTTGGAGTGGAACAGCCTTATATTGTTGGTGGAACTGATTGCATTGCTTCGCCATATTTTGGACAACATCCCGAACACGGACTTTGCTTTGGCGATCTTGTTGGCTTTATCCAGTTCGGTTCCACCATCGGTCGAGACAATACTCTCAAGAACTGGAAATCCTTTACTCTCCCTACCGGTTGTCCAGCAATGCATATTTGAGCCGATGAGTTCGTTCTAATAATTTTCAGCCCGACGACGAATGCCTTCCTTTGCACATCTGCTGTCATTTGGTGGAAGTCCATAATTCTGTGAGAGAGTAAGCATACATCATCAGCGCAGTCAAAATGTTTCAGTTGGAATATAATAATCCATCGAATTCCTCCGTTTCCCATCGACAAAGATGCATGAAGCACGTCGCTAATCGCCAATAGGAATAGGATTGGTGAAAGAATACAAACTTTTCGTACTCCACTTTGGATCTCAAATTCCTCAGACAACCTTCCTCTGAGCAGTATGTGTCACTTGGACCCCTCCCTCGAACGCCTTCTCAAAATCGATGAACAGCAGGTGAAGTGGCGATCGATATTCAACACACTGTTCGATGATAATCCGCAGCGTGTTGATGTGGTCGACGCAGGAGGATCCAGAGCGGAAACTTGCTTGTTCGGCATCGGGTGTGCCTTGGAGATGTTGTTTGATTCGCTCCAAGATAATTTTAGCTATTATCTTAGCTACAGCAGGCAGCACTCAGATACCCATCCAATTTCCGCACTTCATTAAATTTCCTTTCTTAAGAATCTTGACGATCATTCCCTTTTCCATTCGTCAGGAAAGCTCTCGGCTTCCCAAGCTCTCTCTATAAGTGGAAGCAGATCTCAGCTGATGTTAGAGTTGCTCGTAAGAGTTCTGCTGGAATACCTTTCTACCGCCTTGTTGGTTTTGAGTGCTTTGACCGCGGTAGTCATCTCATCCTTACTGGGAGCCGTGGTGCGTATTCGGAAACTTCTCACCTCGGACACCTTAGTCTGATTTGTGAGCATATCACTAGCGAATACGCGGTTCAAAACCCTTGCAAAATGCTCTTTTGATCTCTTGAGCTGGTCCTTGTCCGAAATGAGCAAGGAGCCGTCTAGGCTTTTACTGGGTGTTGGCTTGAGCTGCGTAAGCTCTTTGGTGATTCTGTAGACGGTCCTGCTGTCGCACCTCCGTGTAGCTTCTTCTGCTTCTGTAGCCAGAGCGTTAATGTAGTTGCACCTGTCACGTCGCAAGCTACGCTGAACTTCTCTCACCTTCATAGGATATAGAGACTCCAGCTTACTTCTTCCTGTTGCTGGAGTAGCTGCAACGCGAGCTTTTAGCTGTTTTCGTTCGTCAATCCATCTGCAGGTATCCTCGGAAAGCCACGCCCTATGTCTTTCCAGCGATCGACCGACAATTCTTTCAGTACCAGATGTAAAAACATTTTTCACAACACACCAATGGTCTTGGATGGTTGCGGGCATTAAGCTGCTGATTGCTTTCACACCTTGCGAAAGGTGCTCCCTTAATTGTTCGCGCACTAAGGGATCAGTGTATTAAGCCTATCGATGTTGAACCTGGGCATTCTTGTGTTGTCGTGAGATCTTCAAACTGCAGCAGTGCGTAGTTGGAGAGTAGCTATGGTGATTTCGTAGTACTCACACGAACCGATCCATTGAATTACTAGAGAGCAAGGCCCTGATATACCCATTTTAGTAGAATTTCCAAAAAAGCGATTCAGTAATGAGAGCCTGCAGTATCAGCATTCACCAAATCAGCACCGAAAATCTGCCACTCGCAATATCGTCGCCCTCTCCACAAGCATCGCAGACTAAAGTGTCACCTAAACCTAGCACATTGAGAAAGTGCAGTGGCCTATGAAGACATCAATAAGCTATTTGCAGTCTTTGCTACTAAGAGATTGGAAGATTGCCGCTGATTTCTTACAGACGTCTAGGCGCTTCCATTTAGTCAGGCCTGGAGAGTCATACCATACACAATTGTGCTCGTGAGAAGTCCAATCGTTGATGGAAGCCTCAACCTAGGACACAAGAAGATCCAATGCAAGTACGGATCCTGAGAAATTCTCCTCTGAACCTTGTCCAGCATTGGAGATCTTGTTCTTCAAGATCCTAATGTGACCTGAGAGTGAAATAAGAGAGAGAGAATTCAGCCTTGCGATCGGGTGAATGCTTTATATTGGCTGTTTCTCTTCCATTGCAATTCTTTCCAGAACTATATTTGAGAGTCTTACACTCTTCGCTGGTTTCAGAGAAAAGGCCACCCTTGGAGAACCCTTTTCAGTCCAACTTCCTTGAGAAATTCGGGAATGAAAAACGCATGGATCTTCAAAAAAAAAATACAAATATTTGGCGCAACAGCTCTTTAAAGTGCCAGGGCCTAGCTTCTAGCAACCACTCATGTTGTGTGCGTTATATTTTTCACACGAACGGAAGGGACCTACAGTTTAATGCTGACTCCGAACGGCGATTTGAGAAGCTTTTTCGAGACAACAATACTCTCGGATGTTTGTCGGACGCTCGCGAGAGGCGGGACCGTGAAAAACTTTTTTTTGTGTTTTCTGGGATTCGAACTTGGAACCTCATACGTAGTGATCCGACACACTAACCACTTACGCCACGGCGCCCACATGGATCTTCATCTACTCGTAATATTTGGTACCTGCCCAGATATTTCATTCTTTTTGGGTCAGTATCCCAAAAGCTCCAGAATAAGTTCTCGGACTCCTTGCAGAATCTGCAGAATCTTTCTTCCACTATACCTAGTTTCCTTAGGTGTCCCATTAAGAAACCGGTTAGGATGTCATTACAATCACGTTGCGTTTACCGATCTATAGGTGAATTATCTGTAAGGAATTACTGAATTACTTCTTCACCGTGAAAGGTTGGTAGACTGAGACCTCAAGGAGGAACTGTTCTCGAACTAAGGAGGCATATTAATCTACATTTCAACACCTCCTCTGTTAACCTAGGCTTGACATATGAATTCAGAATTCTCTCATCATTGGGTATCATTCAACAGATTGCCAAAGCTTTGCAGTTTATATGTGACCCATTCCCTTGATAATCAGGATTATTATACCATAACGCCAAGCTTACTCCACTTGAACCCATTCATTCCCATCGGTTGGCCTTGTAGATGTATAGTTGGTGAGGTGCAAGTGTACTGCGACCTATGGTAGATCTATTGTGCCCTCCAAACTAAAGCTCTAGTTGATAAGATGTTCAATTTAGAGCATTACTTCTAGTCCAAATACTTGGAAGTAACCAAAGGAAATCCAGCGAAAGTAGATCCATCTCTGGTAGAAGAAAGGGTATGGGTGACTCGTATGATGTCCCTTTTTGTAGATAAGTACTTCGCATTCTATAAGAAGGTGTGCTAGTGTTTCTACGAAGTCCCTGCAGAATCTGGAGTATCCGTTCTCTTAAAGATGACAATGGTGCAGTGGGTAGTGTGTTTGCTTGTTAACCGATGCGTGCAGGATCAAGCCCCAGCGGGGAATAGCAATCACGAGCCACCCGGAGTATAAAGGAAAACGAATTGCATCGAAGTTTTTCCAACCACTGCACCAAAGAAAGGGTCCAGCCTGGTAGTACAATGGGCCAGAGAATCTGAGTGCTCTGGAATTTGGGTTTCCTTAAAAAAAAAACAAAAAAGGTACGTTCCCTTGACGGTTTTCTAAAGTGCCCCTTGAGTCTGCAGTGAGCCGCTGGTATGCCAGGAGGCGAAGATGATTCTTGCTAACTCTTAAGCAGGTTCTGCTACTTTTTTTGGTTCAAACTCCGCAGAATTCCTTTAGGGGATATAATCCTAATGCTTGACCCATTTGCTCTCTTTTTCATTCCTCAGTTCTTTCTGTATTTTGTGTGGTCCTATCCCACAAAAGGATTCCTGCCCAAGGAACAGAGTTTCTGAGCCTCAGAAGTCTTAATTGTGGGATATCTTCCCAATGCTTGACCTATTTGTTCTCTTCCTCTTTCCTCAAGTCTTCCCTTATTTTGTGTATTTGGTTCTGGTCCAAGGAACGCCGTGTCTGATCCGTTTCTTCCTAGTTTATCAGCTGCTTCGTTCACCTTAACTCCTACATGTCCTGGTACCCAGTAGAGAGTTACTTTCTTAGTCTGGCCCAGTCTGTTGATCTTGGTGATGTACTCGTATATCCGTCTGGATCTGATCTCATGTGATTGCCGCTTGGCTATTTGACAGTATTATGATGTCCTGCCCGCGATATTTCCTGTTGAGGTTGAATTCTTGGAATCTTTCGATCGCATGGAGTATACTTGTACTCGAGAAAATTCCCTGAGATTCAGAGTATCTGGTCTCGGGTCTATTCATGCCTACTCCAATGCCTGTAGATGCATTCGATCCGTCTGCGTACTAGCTGTTTGAATTGGTAATTATCGGACTCACTGCTCCAATCCCTTATGTTGATCAGCTTTAAGTCGAATTTTCTTTCCAAGCAGTATTTCTTGACTATATCGTCTGTGGACCAGCCCAGAAGTGGCACCGATTTGAATAGGGTCTCTCGCTCTTTGTTTGCAATGCATAAACCTTTCCCGACGCGCTCCTTGATAATTCTTAATATGATCTCCTTTGCGATTCTTTCCAGCACTTTGTTTAGCGGAGGTCACCTCTATGCTGTGGTACAGGCCCTTATGGCTCCTGCTATGCAGGTACAGGCTAATCTTTCCACTTTGCCTAGGGATGTCTTAATCGTGCTGTTCTGCTGATCAATGGTACTGCATCGTATGTGATGATAGGCCTGACTATTATCATGCACATCCACTTTAGTCGGGCTGGGCTGAACCCCAGTGCACATCACTTCTACATGCTCCTTCCAGAGGAGTGTGCTGTTTAGAGCTATGCCGAGGTACTTGAACAGTTTCTGTGGGTCGACTCTAATCTCTTCCAATAGGATAGGTTGCATGCGCTTCAGCTGTCTTTTTTTTTGATCAAGGGTAACATAGTAGTTTTGATTGGGCTCACTCTAAGCCCTTCCGTCTCTCACCACTTCTGTATGTGATCTTCAAATTTCCCTCTTGCAATAATGACCTTATCATCGCCCTTAGTGTAAAGGCAAAGTTCAACTATAGTTCAAGCATAATCTAGCTCCTCAGTCGAGAATCGCCACCCAATAACCTCTCGCTGACTATCAAGAGTAAACTGCACAAATCTCCTGCCCTGTTTGAGAGATCCAAGATGGATTTCCCATACTATCTTTCATGACGTTCCAGTAAGAGGCAGATAGGACATGAGATCCTGAGGATCGTTACACTTTTGATTTGCAGATAGCTAACTACTAAGCGTTTCCAAAAAGCAGTTGCCTGGAGCTGTGCAATTTTTTGATTTAAACAAACTTTCCACCCATCTTTGGATACAAAGTACCATTTCCACTTTCGGGAAAAGGACCTGTACTTCGTTATCAAGCAATAAAAACTGCTTAAACCCCCACAATCACGTTCCACCAATTCTCGAAATGCTGCTGCACCTCTGCGCATAAAACTGACATTGTCACACGCCAGAGTCCTGCACATGCAGGCATGCTATTCCCAAAAAGTGAATTCAAATCCACTTTCCTACTCAAAGGACATTTATTTTCATCTCCTCTAACCAACTCCATCTCGTGTTCTTGTTCACGAACCAATTCGCTCACAGACTCCTATTTTATGAGCTTCGTCGTCGTCCTCGTCGTCGTTGTCGTTGTCGTCGTCCTTTGTTCATACTTTTGTAACAATTTCTTCCCGCAATTTCACTTTTTTATGAAGACTCTCGCTCTCACATTGAGTGGGTGTGCCGTGTCGTCGTCGTCTGCTCGCTCAAGCCTGTAACAAGACCACGAAAAAGAATTAAGCGAAATTGAACCCAATGGAGGTCCTTTTTTTTGACTGCGTGCTCACCGTCGTTGCCGCACAGAGAAGGCCTTTGAAGAGGAAAGTTTTGCTCCAGCAATCGAAGGAAGCACGTATCGCCAATAAAATCGGATGGTGGCCAAACGAACCAAATTCAGAGCCCCACCTGTGTAGGTCGGGTCGCTTACTTCAGCGAAAATACTCCACTCAATGCAAAAGGATACACGCTTGTAATTCAAAATTGACTTTTTCAGGATGTTAGCAAAAGCGCAAAGAAAATTGTAGTCGACGGTGGGATCACACACATATGTACGAGTATGTATCGGTGGATGCTGCGCCATTTAAAGGACATCGGGGAGGAAATTGCCTTGTGACTTTATTACATCAGAACTACTTCTTTTCCACACTCTGGCTCGTCTTGCTCTTAGTTTTATGTGATTTTTGGGTGAGTGAAGATCCTTGAAGGACTATTACTCCTCCGTTGGCTCTGGCTTTTTGTAAATCAAAGTTAATGGCTGAGATGTTGACTATCTTGTTACCGTTTATTACCCCGTTTTCTGTTGACGTTTTCGTCCTTTTTAAGTGTCTGTCTCCCTGTCACAGAAACACACACACACACACCATCTCCTCCCTTGTCGTCGTCGTCGTCGTTTCACTTATCTTTGATGAAGATGCGGGGGCGATGGAAAAAAAGAATCTTTGTTAAGCAATTGGCTTACAACTTGTCAAATTGTTTGACAATTATTGCCATACACTGCAGAAAAGGATATGCTGCCGTCGGGGACTTGTATCCTTTTACTTTCTCATCTCATCTTATCTGCGCACGACTTTCTTTAGAGGGAATCTCTCAAACAACTTAACAACAACACACTCGAGTGGTTGATTTGATCCTTATTCTTTTGGTTTTGACAGTATGCGCGGTGGAATACTCTCCCCGAGTATGTTCCCAGCGATAAGAACTTTAGTTAATCTGGTGCGCTCCCTCTGAAGTATAAATTTGAATCGGAATTGATGTCCTTTTTAAGCAGCTACTGCCTTTGTTTGACTCCGCTCATTCTAAGGATAAAGTGTTTGGGGGCAATTAATGTCGCTTTAATTGCTGCAGCAAGGACATTAAAAGTGTTGATGGTGCTGTGGCTGCCGCGGAAGGGGTTTAGTGTCCTTTCTCTTCTCTTCTTTTTTTTTTGTGTGATTTTGGGAGTAGCCACATTGATTTATCTGAGATTAGGGCGTGTGGCGGGAGGATAATGGATGGAAGATTAACTTGTTTCCTTCCGTTCACTGAATTACCATGTTGAAGTTGTTAAATGGACTAAGACTGGGATTAAAGGAATATCCCTTTGGATTGATTTTAGCGGTTGCAATTGTTCTTTCAGGCAATTTGCTGATAATTTGATGGAGGGCTGCCGTCGTCGCCGGAAAAGGATTTAAAGGTTTTGGCACTTAACGCCATTTTATGATTGTGTTCCTGAATAATTCAACTCTCGCTCGCTCGTTCTCTGGGGAGTTGCGAAAGGGATACTTAATTAATAGCGATGGACAGGAAAGTAATGAATGAGGCTTAATTGCGATCGGGAGGATTCTTAAGGAAGTGTGGGTTTTTTTTTTGTTTGTTCCGTCGGTTCTAAACATTTTATGCGCAATTAAGGATGCTGGGTAAATTTATGGTTATTCGCTTTTTTTTTTTGTGGCGAGGAGGAGTCCTTTTTTGAAGGAATTTATCAAGATGGAGCCAATTATTGTAATTAACGCCAAGGAGCATGATGAATTGTCCTTAAGTGTGAAATAATTGGGCGAAAGGATGTTCAAATTGTGACAGTGGATGATGGGGGTCTAATTATGCAGACTAATGAGCGGAAAAAGTGCATAAAGGAGTTTCAGGAAGTACATGCTAGCATTGTTTGAGATAACAATTCAACAATTCTTTTAGTTCAGAAGATTTCGGCATAACCTGTCGGGATTTTAGTCTCACTTTCAGTCGAAGGGACTTATTATGGCCTGGATGTCTCATCAGTTGTAAAAGTTAGTCTTTGCTTCTTGATTTTAATTATTCATGTTGTTCTGGACCCCTGAACGTGCAAGGATTTGATGGCCGCATATGGAATCGTTATTTTGTTGATTTTGGCGATCCCCACAGGCGGATCAGTGGAAATGTGGTGAAGTGAGAGGGTTATGATCCCTAGTTTTTGAATCATAACCTCACTGAAATAAGAAGAAAAAGTTGGTTTTGATGCCGAAAATGTTAGAATTCCCCACTTCCACCAGCCATATATCTTTCTATTCCCATCAAAGTCGTGGATTACTTTCTGGACACAAATGTCGTCCTTCCCAAGCACGTTCTCCCAAAAGAAAAGGAAAAGATGTTATCAAATGGACGATGCTCGATGGTCCTTTTGACAGATGAAAGGGATATGATGGGAATTTGCTGGAAGAAGGTATGTGTCCTACTACTGAACTGGCTTTTGAAGCCTACAAGTTAGACCAATCAGAACCTCAGTACAAGCGGCAACACTACAAAGAATTGCATTGAGGTAGTCCTTCACTTCATCACTCCATTACAAGGTTTCAGATCCTATCTCATATGGCCTTTCCGAGGCAGTCCAAACCTCTCAATTCCACGGCCTTCACAAGAATTCACTATCTCAGACGAAAGTTGCATAAAGATTTGAGCCTACATCCGTACAAGACTGGATTTAAGCCATTTTCAGCACCTTTCCTTTGTAGATTGGAGCCTGGAGCAGATGGAAATTGACAAAGTTCAATTTTCGTTTCTCTCAAAGTCAGATCTGTCCCCCTTGGGATGAATCCAGTCCTCGAAAGATCCTAAGGCCTCCACTGCATCCACTTGTGTCACTTCAATAAACTTTGAAAAAAATAGCAAATAACCGAGCTGGCTGAAGCGGATGCTGGTTGAGGCCCAGGTCCACCCCAGACTGTAGCACTTTCCAAGCAAATACGGATTTCTGTTGGCAGCATCATCAGCCGCTTTTTGTATTGACAATGTTCCTAGATATCAATTGACGACGCAGCGCATACGAATGCTTTTAAGCTTCTTTTTGGGCCATGATGTCACTTTCTGAGATAAACTTGTTCCGCATTCAGAGAGACTACTTCAGGGAGTGCAATAGGTATGTACCTGACAAACAACAGCAACCAAATGGACCGTCCTCTCCAGCTAAGGTACTAACCAATAATCCGAATCTCGTAGTAGATTTCTTTAACATTAGAGGCCTGGCGAACCGAAACATCAACGTGAATAGCGTCCATCAACACCTAGAGCACAAAATAGCCTCATATGCTTGTGCTAACAGAAACCCAAGTTATTTCACTAACCGGCTCCACTTATCTTCGTTACGAACTATTCCAGCATTTATACAAAAAGTCGACGGGATACAGATTACCTAATTACCCAACGGCCGACATTGTTGTCCTAAGAGACTTCAACGTGCACAATGCAAATTGGTTATTATACTCCAAGAGAACTGATGATACAGGAAGACAAACAGTCAGCTACAATCTCACTCAGCTGGTGCAGGAGCCCACACGGATTCCCGGCGACCTTAATGACTATGGAAACATTTTAGATAGTTTCTCTCATCAGATCCTGACAGTTAAATGATAGAGATGGAGCACCTCTGGGAAACTCGGACTACGTCTTCATCGCTGGATTTGGATTTACAAATTGTCTGACTGGGAGGGGCACTGACATTTTTTTGCATCATTTCCATGGGCTGATGTATATCGCTGATGAATCTCTGAGCTAATTCTGCTTACAATGGAGGTTTACATCTCAAATTCTACAGAAAAAAAATGAAGCTTCAAGAAACCATGGTTCAACAAGGGTGGTGAACAGGCTATTGCTGTCAAGAACAAAGTCTACACACACTGACGCTCCAACCCAAATGAAAATAGAAGAACTGGGCTTGTGAATCTCCGAAACACATGCAACCAGACGGTCGAAAGAGCAATGATGGGATCCCTAATAGACTCCTCCCCTGTCCCAGTGACTCTAGTCTTTCCTGGTGAATGGCAAATGGTCATTTTTCTTCTCCACCTTAAGTGAAAGAGGACGAATCACTTGCCACAGCACCTAAAGAAAAAGCCGACCAATTTGCGATTAAGTTCTCAGGCAATTCGACCCTGATCCTTCAAAAGTAGAGCCACCAACTATACTGTAAATGCAGACATCGATGCCTGAAGTGATGTTCCATCCTCGTGTAATTCGGTACATTCTTACCAATTTCGACTGCAAAAAGGCCACAGGACCAGATGGAATACCAGCAATAGTTCGCAAAAACTGTGCGCCAGAACTAAAACCTATTCTTTGTGGACTTTTCACATGGAGTCCCAAATGATAGGCAGTATGGTTTCCACAGCCATCGATCAACCGAAGACATGTTAAGCTGTGTATGTTACCCATTTATAGACGTCAGCCACATAACAACACGGAAAATCAAGAGCCGTCGAGCTGGATATCTCAAATACATTGGATCGTGTCTGCCACAGAACCCTAATAAGTAATTTATCTTCCCAAGGACTCCCACGAATTGATGGACAATTTTCTTTGTAACAGATCAATACAAGTTGCGGTCGATGGTGTGTCTTCTGATTTTTGCAAACGCTGGAGTGCGCAGCGTTTCATTCTTTGGCCAATTTTATTCTTACTCAATGTTGAGGATCTACTTACAACGACAAATGACAAGACTTCTAGTTTTGGTGATGACAGCACGCTAATAACATCTTGCATGAACAACATTACCTCTCTCACACCATCAACGGAGCTGAGGATGAAGAGTGCAGAGCACAAAATATGTGGGATTCCCTACAGCGAACTTGCTTAAAGAAGGCCAAATCACTGCTAGGAGCTTCAAAAGGCCACCATCAACACGCCAAAGAAACATGGTGGTGGAGTGATGAAGCTAAGAAAGTGATAAATGAGAAGAAAGCGGCTTTCAAAGCTTGGTCAAAGTGCCCCTCTAATAATAGTGACGAAAAAGCTCGCCTCGAAATGGAATACAGATGCTGCAAGAAAAAAGCGAAGAAGAAGTGCGCTCAGCTTCAAGCAGAGAGTACGGAGGGCCTGTATCGGGAGCTGGAGAAAATATTTTCCCCGGTTGCTGATGCAAACCAGGCTATCCAGGAGCTGCGAAGACACAATATGAACAAGAGTGCCACTATCTTCAAAATAGCCGCCCAAAGAAGGAAGAATGCTCAGGAGATTCGTTCGCCAAAGTTCATTAGCAATGCTCATGGCCAGCTTCTTGTGGATGACGACAAAATTCTGCAGAGGTGGCGGCAGTATTGTGAAGAGCTTTTGAATGAACAGTTTCCCCGGCTATACTTTCCAAGAGCCACCCCTAACTGTGAAGAAATACCCGACATTACAGTCGAAGAAGTTAGTGAGGCGGTCAAATACTCCAAAAAACGAAAAGCGATTGGGCCAGACGAAATACCCTCTGAGTTCTGGAAAAAGATGGGAGATATCGGGTTCAGATGGCTCAGAATTCTCATCTCCAAATTCGTGAGAGGTGATCCAATGCCGAATGAATGGAGGGAAAGTTACCTTCTCCCTGTATACAAAGGGAAGGGTGATACGCGAAACTGTGATAACTACCGTTCGATCAAGCTGATGTCACACACCATGAAGATCGTTGAGCGGGTATTAGGTGGCCGACTGCGAAAAATAATACGGCTATCTGATGATCAGTGCGGGTTTGTCTCGGGTAAATCAACCACAGATGCAATCCAAAGTATAAGGATCATAATGGAAAAACATCGTGATTCGTTAAGGGATTTGCATATTGTATTGGTTGACTTTGAAAAGGCATTCGACAGACAACCACGAGATCTGATATGGGTCGCGCTAAGACATCGAGGGGTTCCAGAAACCTATGTACAGATGATCATTGACATGTACGAAGGAGCAAAGACAAAAGTAAGATGCCCCGCTGGAGTAACCGAAGAGTTCCCAATCAAAGTCGGGGTACACCAGGGAAGCGTTTTAAGTCCTTTGCTCTTTATTACGGTCCTTGATTATCTGCTTGAAGGTAAAGTGATGGACCCCAAGGTACATCAGTTATTCTTTGCTGACGATGGATCCTACATCCCTGCAACGAGCACTTGATGTGTGGGTGGACGTTTTGGAGGGAAATGGGTATCGCATTAGTTCAAAAAAGACAGAGTACTTGTGCTGCCCGTTCTCTGATCCACTCAGGCCTATTCCAGACATTTATTTGAATGGAACAGTGCTTCCCAAGTGCGAAAAGTTCAAATATCTTGTGATGACGACATCAATCATCGTATAAGCGTAGGGTGGATGAAGTGGCGAGAAAATTCCGCTATCTTCTGTGACAGAAAAATGCCCCCTAAATTGAAAGGAAGGCTCTACACCGCAGCTGTGCGTCCAGCGCTCACATACGGTTCACAATGTTGGACGATGTACAAAACGTATGAGAGTAAATTAACGGCAGCTGAGATGAAGATGCTTCGCATGACAGCAGGAGTGACAAAGCTTGATCGAATAAGAAGTTCGAAGATCCGTGGAAGCTTTCACATCAAGGAAACCATCGTACAAAAAATAGAGCGTGACCGGCTCAGTTGGTATTGCCACGTTCAAAGAAGAGATCATTTGAACCCTGTTAAAAAGGCAATATCAATGCACGTTCCAAAGACATCGCGATGTAGGAAAGGCAGGCCTATAAACGCCTGGATCAGACAAATGCGACGACATCGGCATTTCATTGGCCTCAGTAACCGAGTGATCCAAAATCGGCAGGCCTGCCGATATTTTCTGAGGTCAAATAGGCGAACCCCACATGCGGATCAGTAGAAATGCGGTGAAGTGGGAGGGTTGTGATCCCTTGTTTTCGGATCATGGCCTCGCTGATAAAAGGAAGAAGAAGAAGACATGAACAACATTCCCGCGAGTGTCTTACATTCCAGAGATGCGAACAAATCCAGTCATTAAACGAAGACCTTCAGAAGATCTTAGAGTGGGGAGGACTCAACTTAGTAGAAAACACGATTGACTGTTTTTTTCTGAAAGTGCTGCTGCTTTTCTATGGCGCTGCAGCTTCAAATAAACACAATCCAACGCGGAGAAAAAATCTAGAGACTTGCCTGCATAGCAACCACAGGCGCCATTAGAACCACCCCGACCGCAGCACTTGAAACAATTCTCGCTCTGATTCCACTAGAATTATTTGTTAAGAAATCAGCTACGATGAGTGCCCTGCGCCTAAAAGAATCCAACCAATAGAGAAAGGGCCACCGTAGCATCTCAAGATGAGCTTACCTCGGCGCCACCACAGAATATCCTCCACCACCACCGACTTCAGCCTAAACGTCAAAACGGTCATCCCATCAAGGGAATACTGGGAAGTGGGTGGGGCCATTGTTTTTCAGACTTCACTGACGGGTAAAAAAAAACCGAAGGAGTAGGTTCAGGTATCTACTCAGCGGAACCTGATGAGTCTCCAGAAGCATCTGGACAAAGCATGACAAGATGAAAACCAAGCTCATCCTCACTCATATAAGACAAAACTTTGCGCTTCTCATAGGAATTATTACCGCCCACAACCTATTGGCGGCCCACCAGAAGAGAATGTGGGTAAGTACAATTGAACTCTGCAGAGGTTGAGACAAAGGAGACGTAGAGGAGGACACGGAACACTTCCTTTGCAAATGCCCTAGTCTCTGCAATACCAGGAAGATGACCCTTGGAGTGTATTTTCTTAAACCATCTGGGCGACCTGTCTTAAAAGCCACCAACCACTATAATGAAATTCATAACTTCTTCAGAGTGGTTCAGAGGAGGCCGTTCCATTAACACAGAACTCTAGCTCTTTTGATTTTCCGCTCTTTTCAGTTCTTCAGCCAGGAAAATCCGCGTCATGGGAACGCAATGTATCCGTTTGAGATCCGAGTGCAGGCTGCACCCATTAAAGCTTACCCCTTGAACCTAACCTAACCTAACGCAGAGAGTATATGCATCTACTTGGTGTTACAGTCTTCGAATCTAACCTGGAAGGACGACGCACTAGAAGGCCTTCTCGCCGTAGGTGGCGCGCAGAAGTTCAAAAAGACCTCAGCCGAGTTGTAGTGCGCAACTGGAAGCAATTAGATAAAGGTCGAGCTAAATGGAGAGGCTTGTTGGTTGAAGTCCAGGATCACCCCGAACTGTAGCGCCACCTAAGTAAAGAAGTAAAGTGTAACAGTCAATACTTACGTAACATGGCACGAACATATTATACTCAACAACCCAACACCAGCGTACAGAAAATTAAGCTACCTATTCAGAGCAAAGAGGTATTTCACTTAGGCTTAGCTCCAGCTTCTACATAAAGCACAGGCTAGACCGATGCTAGAACATTGCTTTCACATTTGAAGCCTGGCAGTGAAACACTAGCTACACCTACTCGACAGTATTCAACCGCTCACCAAAGGCTGATACAAGACCTATGTCTGTACTACGGATACTACCATGGCAGCTCAGAAGAACTCGACAGAATAATTCCTGGAAACACCACATTTGGACGTAATACCAGCAATAATTGCATCTAGCAACCGTGAAAACATCTCTGTACCAGAATTCCTTTTGTTACAGAAGTAGTCACCTTTGGAACACGCTACCAGCTGGCGTGAAACCTACCCTCTCCAGCAAGCATGTCAGGGAGCTCATTTCAGCGTTATAGGTTCACCTTTCCTGAGAGAAGTTTATGAGAAAAAAAGAGCTAACGCTGTTGTTTTCTAATTACATTGGAACTCTTGAAAACCGCTCACTTTATCACACATTTCAATTCCAGTCGAAAATGCTTTAAAGCTGAAAATTGCTTGAAATGTTCAACACGACTTACAATCGAACTGTTGCCATCAGAAGTGCTTTTGTAAACTTTTTCCTGTGACTTCAGCACACTGTAGCAACTGACTATAGCACAGAAAAACTTTTTCAATTAATTTCAAAACTCCCATCCCCCAAAAAAGCGTTTAAAATACCGAAACGCAGTTGAAAAATTCCAGGAAAAACTACATCGGCGATCCCTCAGGCTGATGCACACTCCCCAAAACTCGAATCACATACACAATTCATAGGCATAGTACAGAGCCTTGCCAAAGTCACCCTCGTTAGACTGTACAACACACGTTGCAAGGTATTCGACGACGATGACGACGCGAAAAGGTGGCTTTTCTGAATTATAAATGCGTTCAACTAATTGCATCCGACGCCTTTGGGAATACCACTCCGCACAGAGCCAGAGCAAGTAAGCATCCACACCCGAACTCTTAGACACACTAACTCCAGTCAGTACAAATAGCTAGCTATCCATTCCGCCCCAGCTCTCTGTGTGCATTTGCACGGGTAATTTGAATATTAATAACTCGACAATTAATCGTGACATGAACCTGGTGTAGCGTAGTAGCGAAGTACGTATAACCCCGATAGAAATAGAAACAGCAGAAGCAGACTCTCAGGGTCAGACACACAAGAGAAAGTTCCAACACCTGTATGCCTGCCGCGTAGACTACTACTACACGCCGGATGGCAAATTTGTATACAAAGTCATCAAGGTTAGGGTCGCAACCCATACTTCCGATTTGAATATCCTGCGAAAATGGCTTTAGAATCCTTTGATCTGGCAGCACAACCAACTTCCAATGCCACCCCGCCTACAATGAGAGCTAGGTAACGACTTTGCAAAAGAATTAGAATGCAAATTATTTCGGTGTATCTATACAGTTCCACAAGAACAAGGATGGCTGGAGTTCAGATCCGTTCCGATTGCCTAATGTTGTACTGAACCACCGCGCGAGTCCTTGCAATTACATATACACTCAGACTGTGACATAAAGTTTTTCCACTTTGTTTGCTGTTGGTTGAATAACCTTAGGGGTGGCTACGAGTATCTTTTTTTTTTTTCTTTTTTCCAACCCAGGGTTGAAGTAGACCTTAATCTACATACAGAGAAATATAATTATTCGAAATGATGATGTTGATGATGGACTAGTGTGTGGATATATCCTTTGGGATTTGCAACCCCCACCACTGGTAGGCATGTCTAAAATTGACTCACTGCGCTGTAGTTAACAATCCGGTTACCGGCGGCGTACGAGAGCTGTTTAAACAGATTAAAAGCACCAGACATACAGTCGGGGATACAATTTTTTTTTTCCTTTTTCCTGCTTGAGTCCCAATGCTGGACGCATATTCATCATGAGCGAGCAGCCCCGTCTGTCTGTCTTTCTGGCTGTCCATTGAAGGATTGGACGTTGTTTGAATACTTAATCAAATTTTGATGCGTAACTGCGTGGTGATGGTGGGGGAGGATCGTGAATTTTGTTATTCCAAAGGGAATCCTTTGCCTGTTGTTTCTGTGAATTTGACAATCTGTCCAAATAAATGGAATTCCTGGCACTTTGCAGGGAATTTCTTCTTTTTTTTTTCGCCCCTTAACTAGCTGCAGGGGTGAATTTTGATTCATTTTTAAGGCGCGCATGGTGGCAATGGCGTGTTGCATTTAATTGGGAGCTCAATTATTTACAAACTTATGATTATCCTGCATGCATATGACGCAATATAGGGGTGTACCATGGCACATGGGTGTGGATCATTTATTATGGAGTCATTAAGGGGCTTTTGTATTTGACGATCCGGAATGGAACTGTTTTAACACCTTAATTGGATACAACTGTCGGGTTTAGTAGTTGCATTGGAGGGGTGGTCTTATGCGTATGAGATATGGAATGCAATTAGTGCGTTTCAACATGTAATTTGCGCCAATTTTCATTCTGTTATAGGTGTGCCTGGAATTAAAGTCATGCTAGTGTGATGTACGAGTAGTATATGTGTATATCTATGGAGCTGGGACAGGATCTCCTTGACGCGTCATCGAGGAATTTGTGTCTATACAGAGCGGCTTACTTGGATCAAAGTCGGATTTGTTTTGAACTCAAAAAGTAGGAGACTGCTGCACTGGTAATTGCCTCCGACTTGACTCTCATATTCAATAGAAATGGCAGTGCTGTATTGTACCATGAATAAGTCGTATTTCAGAGCTGCTTTCCAAAAAGTGTGTATATTCGTAAGTACCCCGATAAACCATTCCATTAATGTTCTGCTCCAATGTTAAGTCCGTGCGGTTATATGGATGCAGCACATGAAAAGTGACCACTACTATCACCAAAAAGCTGCAAACGTTCGTTAATAGGTGTCTGGGCAATATCTTAAGGATTTTTTGGTCAAACGGTATCTCAAACGAACATCCCTACCAGAGAACGGGTCAGGAACTAATAGGCAGAAAAATCCAACAACGAAAGTGGCAGTGGATTGGACACACGTTCCGAAAAGGTGACAGTTCCATAACGAACAATGCTACCCAATGGAACTCTTTAACCCATAATGGCAGAATACCTGGCGATCCGAGGAGAATATGACGCAGAACAGTCGAGAAGAAAGCACGGCAGTTGCGGAAAAGTTGGCGAGAGCTGAGACACATTACCAGAAACCATACACGATGGCGCGTAGGCGTAGTAGAGGCCCTAGGACCTACATACAGGACATAAGTAAGTAAGTAAGAATTCCATTCCTGATACCTTGAGTAAAACTACACCGCTTTGGATGATTCGTTTTGCAAAATGATTGCAGACTGTGCGTGGATAACATGGAATGGAATTTCTGTACATATTCCTTCTTTAGACGAAGCTCCTCATCACGGGTTTTTTTTTTTTATAAACTTCTCTCGGGAAAAACGAATGAACCTATAACGCTGATCCAGCACTCCAAAATGCCTGCAGATACCTGTTGACTCTGCATTTGAATTGTTGCAGATTATATGAGGTTTTCTTGAAATATTTCGCCTGGGAGTGAGATCCAAGGATTGCTTGTCCTGTAACAAATCGAGTTTTGGTAGAATGATGCTCTTATGGTAAAAGGGTGAACATGATAGTTGTGTGTACTAGTAGCCTGCCTGATAGGACGTTCAAATCTCGAGTTTCCAGTGATCATCTGTTGAGTTCTTCTGAATGTCTACAACAAGTCTGCCATCTGACTTCGATGAGGCAACGATTGAAGGTTGGACGTCAGTGCTGAATCCTCTGCCTCTGGATGCTGTCAATTAAACGTAGTTAGTACTTTGGGGCCAAGCTTCACAACTTTTGCACCACTTCCCCACAAATTCACGGATACCAGTTCGAATATTATCTTGAAGCGCTATAGTCGTTTGCGGTGCCTGCGTTAGACCTATACGTCACACAAATAAAAGGAAAAAGTTCATGTCCATCGGTACCAAATCGAACGCCAACTACAACCACTGGACTATTCTACTTTAAAGTCTCCATTAAGGACCAGGTGTAGATGACCAGCCCTATCTCGAACAACTAAGGAGACTCCATATAAGACCTTGATCATCTCAGTCCTGCTTTATGGCACTGAAACATGGACTTCATTAAAAGAGGATGAAGATATCCTTGGTCGCTTTGAGAGAAAAATTCTTCGTAAGATTTTCGGTCCCGTTTGCGTTGACGGGTTTTGGAGGAGAAGATTCAATCACGAACTATACGAGCTGTACAGCGACATCGACCTAGTCAAAAACTGCGTTGTGGATGTCTGAGATGGCTAGGACATGTAGAGCGAATGGACACCAACGCTTCGGCCCGCAGAGTCTTCGAATCCAACCCCGAGGGACGACGCAGTAGAGGGAATCATCGCCGCAGGTGGCGCGCACAAGTTCAAGGGGATCTCGACCAACTTGGAGTGCGCAACTGGAGGCAATTAGCTAAAGACCAAGCTTGTTGGTTGAGGCCCAGGTAAGTAAGTAGATGACGGGTTCAACCTTTCCAGTACGTATGGTCTTGAATGCTCTGTTTCCAGTTGAGATTACTCTCAAGGATAAGTCCTTTTCGTATTCGGCCTTTTCGTGGAGCTACGTTTCGTATTCCTAAGTTTGGGTGGAGCTATAGTCAGGATTTAACTTATAAATAGTACCAGTTCGGTTTTGGACGGGTTGACGTTAAGTCTAAAACTATCATACTTAGACCAGAGTTTATTAGATCACTTAGGGTGTGAGGAATCGCCCTGAAATGGCTAAAGCTACTTCGTCAGTGTACACTACAACTTTGTAGTCCTTATTTTGTAGAGTAGTGAGTATTTGATTTACTACCAAGATGTGGAGAAAGGACACACCCTTGGGATGTGGTTAAACAATATCCAATCTCACTCTGCTTCTAAACATTTGTACTATCCAGGTACATAGACTGCTTTTAACTTCCAAGTGTCTGTGATAGACTCTGAGCTCTCTGCCGTTATTAAAAGCGCCGTCCATGGTGAGGAAAGATACCACACTTGCATAGCAAGGGATTTTTCAATGCATAGGGTGCAGACACACCTAGACTATTAAAAGTCCATTGTGATGCCATGGAGCTGCAGTTAGACTACTCAGGGACTAATTAAAACCAACCGGAGCCAACATTTCGAAAAAGCGATGGATGCTCATGACGCCTAAGGATGCTAAATCGCCGTGGTCATCAAGGAATGGGGCCCCTAGATGGAGCATTCTTTTACGTTATAGGGATAGACTAGGAGGAAAGACTAATTAGCCTGAAATCTTTTGGAGTGTAATGTTAAGATTAGCCTCATCTCCGTATAAAGACCACTTTACCTTTTTTCCATGAGGAGGGGGTATAGTCAAATTGAAGGCAGCTATTGAATATCACATGCCGTTCCACTTGCGCGAGTTTATCGAGCTCTGAAGATTTATATGGACGGACGCAGTTCACAGCTCAATGCATTTTGTGGGTGTGTGTCTATGGAGTTACCTGGGAATGGGGTGCCCATGAGAAGATATAACAAAATCTACCCCAAAGGTTATAATGGACGTTGAATTCTGCACCCATAACTAGAGGAATGTTGCCTGCCTGGCACAACTTAGAGATGGTATGGAACTGTGTCATCATAGGGTCTAACTGCTGGAGTTGGTTGACACTTGTTACCCAAGGCTCCTGGATAAAGGCAATATCTTCTGCGCCCGACTGCAGGAGCAGCTTTCAGTAAGCAGAAGCTCCTTTGGAGTGGTGTTGATTAATCTGTACCAGTTCGAAGAATCATTACTAACTGGTACAGACACGTCTTTAAATGTGGTTTCGCCATCTTCTGACTCAGAAGACTGCTCACCACTATTCTGCTCAACGGGGTGCCTAGTGATCGATTCATCGCCAACTGCCTAAGCTGACTGTTTCACCTGCACTGATGTCTTGATAGTCGTCGGTTGTGATTAGAATGGAGGGTTATCTGATTCGGTTTTCAGGCCAAAGCAACTTATGAGCATTTTGTCCTTCTCGTGGATATTCAGCACCAGTTCTTCCATGTCGTTGAAGATTTTATAATTCCATTTGCTTCAAAGCTCTACCAATCCCTGATTTAGGAGGAAAGCTACTAGCATCTAATTTCCAGTTGGAAGATCTAAGCTCTGAATACGAATAAGGCTACGCTACTTGCTAGTGGGGGAATTAAATTTCGGGCTCTTGGACAGATTTTCAGTGTTCAATGGATAGTTCAGCATTGGCCCAAAAGTTATTTAGTTTGATCACTTTCTGACTGGGAGAAGGCCGATTGTGGTCATCGAGCCTTTACGGCCATGTCTGCATTCTTTCCCGATGGGGGACTACCAGTGGATTGACGGAAACATGAACCCGATGCTAGCATTTGAAAGGAGATTCACTACAAGATTTCCTGACAGAATATACTGGAAGAACCGAAGAACCATGAAGAAAATGGAGTTGGCTTTTATACCGGCGCGGCGGTTCTAAGATGGACGTAGGCACGAGAGCCGGAGTTTATTGTGAAGCCCTAGCAATAAATCACTCCTATAGAATAAGCAACGACTATAGCGTATTTCAGGCCGAAGTCACAGCCACCATACAGGCTACTGAAACTACATGCGAAAGTAATATCCTTGGTAAAACGATCACTGTCTATATAGATAGCCAGGCAGCCGTTATGGCTCTGGACTCTTCTGTAATTAGATCGAGGCTTGTAAGGGACTGTAAGTCACTTCAAAATGAGATATCTAGAGCCGATGCAGTGGCCCTCTGCTGGGTGCCAGGGTATATGGATATCGGAGGAAACGAAAGGGCTGACGAGCGTGGTAGAAAAAGGTTGGCGCTGCACTTATCGCGGACCCCCCGCGCTGTAGCAACCCCAATCAGTTCCTTACGGAAGAAAATAGAGGTTGAAGCCACCGGTCGGGCAAACAGATGCTGGGTTCAACTGGAAACATGTGCAATAGCCAGGGCGCTATGGCCGACCTACAGCAAGAAGTGATCGACTTTTCTGGTGAAACTCAGTCGTTATAGCGCACAGGTCGTTTCTGGCATAATTACTGGTCATTGTGCCATTGGCGTTCACGCGGAGCGACTCGGTGTGTTGCATAACGAGTATTGCAGAAGGTGCAGGGACGAAGAAAAGATTGAATCTGTTCGTCACCTGTTGTGTGATTGCCCTGCCCTATCCGTCAGAAGAATGAGGACTCTTGGTAGTTACTTCTTCTCAAAGCTGGAGGACTTGGGTAAGGTTGAGCTGATGAACCTTCTGAGATTCATATTACTTTCTGGGTGGTTCTGACCACGGACTCTCTTTACAGCGTTTCCAGTGTTAAACGATTGGGCACAATGGACTTGTACTATTGGTCTGAGTGAACAGTGACTCTTTGTCACAAGGCACCCATCTACTTAACTTAGCCTTGATCACTGCCTCCCTGAGGAACTAGGTGGAGCTACTATTACTGCATATAAGCAACTTTGCATCAGTAAGGCACCAGCCCGAGTAGCAGTGATCCAGGACGTATGATAGTAACCTCACCTTGAGAATCCCCCAATTTTTGCTGTTAATCGTACCTTCCTCCTTGCTATGGTAACAGATGCCGTAAACCAGATGGTTCTTCACTACTTCATTGAAGGGTCTGAGTACCGCATCCGTTTACTTCGCATCCTTTGGAACTTTGGAGGCGTCCTCCTGCGATTTCAATCATTTAGGCGTTGAGTCTCCTGATGCAGGTTGACTTATCGGGTTGTTCGAGAATGGCCTATTTTAAGGGGGTCCTTCTGACTCAGGTTAATGTGCTACTTGGCCAACTGACCGCACATATTTTTGTAATAGCCGCTTATTTTTGAGTTGCTCACCCATACTTAAGGAAGAGGCCTATTCTTCCGACTCGGGTTGGCTGTTCGTTCAACAAGAATGCTTCCTACCCAGAGGAGTGTATCATTGTTCTCTTGCTCTCATGTTTTCTCTGGTTTTTCAAGAATATGTACGAGTATAAGCAAATGCTTTGCCAAACGATTCTGTGCACCGGGAGAGTTTCTATTCTGGATGGTGCACCCGCAACGGCAATTGCTTGAAACTCTGTATCTGAAAGGGAGAGGTCACTGGATCTGAAATCAGAACTCGAAGGGTTTGATTAGTTGTCATTTTCAATCGTGTCCCTGTATGTGTATCTGATGGTTGTTTGAAGCAAAGCATCGAAGCTTGCTTTTGTTTGGTTTGTTTTGTTTAGCCGGTAAGAAATGGCCCATAGCCAGTTGTACTGGTGGTAAGGTCCTTCTAGGCAGATGAAGAGTTTGCTGGTGACTGATAAAACCTCAGCCTCTCATCCCTTTGCACTGCTTGCATTAACGCTCATAACAGCCTTCGAATACGTGGGCTACACTTTTGCTGCAGACACCCTCCTCCGGAGACCTTACAGGTGGCCCTACTGCAATCGCCTTCCGAAATCTTTAAGCTCTTACTAATTTCCACCGCTTTAAGGTACGGAGTCCAGGAAGGTGTAAGTCTTAAGCTACTCCACTTATTCTTTTCAATTAATGTTTCTCTTTGGAGTGTATTGCACCCTCTTTCCATCGGGCTTTAAGCCAAGATGCAACTGCAAAATGTTCGCTGTACCGCGCTCAATCTCAACATGTATTACGTGCTGGAAGCATACATCTCCCTGTGGGTTCAAGCTTCTACAGCTATATACACTAATACGTGTACAAACCCTGTTTAAGTTTCCCTAGGATATACAGCAGGTAAATGGGTTAAAAAAGTCTAAAACCCACACGCATTCCTCATTCAAAATCAATCCCACTCGAAAGGGAACCATTCCATCGCCTCTGCCTGTGTCAATCAAATCAAACAAATAACTTCTCGATAACAATGAAATTGTAAAAAAAAAAAGCCAAGCTATCGAAATTCCCACGTTCGATAACAATTGAGCGTTGGAGCATTGAAAAATCCCAAAGCAATGCCGAATGATGATGAAGATGATGGCATCCACTTCAAATCCGACCGCACACACACAAAAAGCAGCACCCCAGTCGCAACTTATGCCAAATCAGCACGAGGACATTCCCGAACCCTGAGGATTTGTTACTCCTGTCAATATCCATGCACAGGATAATATACCCCCCACACACACACTATTTTTCTTTTTCATATTTTCCTTTGTATACGTTTTTCAATCCACCCTCATCATCATCGTTTACACGTTAAGATAAATTAAGAAGACTACAGTGTACGTATAGTATATGCAGGAAGGAAACAAGGAAGGAAGGAAAAAAGGACTTGCTCTTCTCAGGTGTATCTATCACACAGGAAAGGAGCAAAGAAAGAAAGAAAGTCCTTCTCACGCGCTCAAGTATGCCAAACATCCTGGGGTATTGACTTACGTTTCTCTGCTCTGCTCTGCTCTTCGTTTTCATTTTCTTTTTATGCAAAGCTTGGAGATAAGCACCTTAACTACCCTGGATTCGTAGTCAAGCAGACGCATCCCCGTCGGTCTTCATCCGTCTTAACTGGCAAAAGGAACAAATGATTTTGACACTGAATTGAAAACAGCTTTATGCGGCGTTACACAAAGTAAGAGGGCCAAGTATGCATTCCTTCTTCCGTTTTTCCTTTATTTTATTAGCCGTTCTTAAAAACACGGCGAATGGGTGCGGGGATGGTCCTGAGAATCGAACCGTGTGCCATGTAAAATTGGATTTTGAAAAATTACCACGTTCAATGAATTTTTTAAAAGACTCGCACAGAGGGCGCAGAGATGCCATAACGACTGATTGTAAAACAAAAGGATGTGCGGGGACTATAAAAGGAAAAGTGAAAAAGGAAACGAGGACGAAAAAATGCACAGAAAGGACGACGACGACGACAGAGTGGAGTGGAATGTTAAGTGGCAATTGGTGTGCATATTTTATTATTATTCCTAGAGTGTGGATGAGGAGAAGTCGTTGTGTCGCGTCGAGTGTCCTTTTGTTTCAAGAGATCGCGCAGAGAATGTGCCTAATCACATTTAATTATGAATCCATCTGTTGATTTATGTCCCAAAGAAGATGGGGATGTGGAGAACTTCTCCACTTTAATTTCGCTTTTATTTGCTTTCTTTCGTTCTTTCATTCAAGTTTTATAGACCTGCTGGGGCCGGTCTTAAATGGAACGGTGCTGCAGAGAAATTGTAAAATCTTTAGTTGCATCTGTTTCGAATGGTCGATTCATTTGGAAAATATAGCGCACCACACCGCAAAGTAGAGGTAGGCAGGCACAGCCCCCTAACCTCAATTGGAGGGTTCAAAAGGTCGGTCGGTAGTTTAAGTTGAATAGTGGTTAGCGTTGATGTTTTGATGGTTTATTAGGGACATGAAACTGGTTTGCTGGCAGGTTTATCGTATGGAACGCGCACGCGGTATTATATGAGACCGTAAATGTTTTAGAGGCGGAATTCTCCGGTTTTTATCGTAAACGTGAATGCGATTTATTTTCGAATCTATGATGGCAGTGGGTGTTTGAGTTTGATTGAAATAGAAATCGGGAGCTATGTCGGGGCACATTTATTTACACTAAAACGGTCCTAAAAAAGTTTTAAAGGAATTCACACAGGCCTGGGGTAAATGGTAATTCACGATGGAGGTCGGAATAGGGTAATCGTAAACGATAAACGGCAAACTTTGGAGGCAGTTCGTAGTTTTACGTTCGAAAATAGAATTTGATTGAACAGGGAATTGTTCATTTAATTTGAAGGTCTGTCTGTAGGGAATGCCTTCTATAAAAATAGGAGAAACGTGTGCACTGTGAGGGATGTCTCTGTGAGGACGTATCAAGGACTTTTAGTTTATCGTTAAGCAATTTTGTAGAGCGATACTAAGAACCTTGAACCTCTTACGAAATGCATTTTAGACCATTCTGTGGTCATTCTATGGTCATTCTGTGAGGAAGAAGTATTCCTAGAAGATTAAAAGTCGATCCATTTCTACACCGACGGCTCAAAAACCAAGGACGGAGTTGGTGAATGTGTTTTCTCTGACAGGCTAAACATAAGCGTTCGCACACAACATGAGTGGTTACGAGACGCTAGGCCCTGGCACTTAAAGAGCTGCTGCGCCAAATATTTATTTATTTTTATCTTCCTTACATATGCCCAGCTTTCTCAAGAAAGCTTCACTTAGGAACTTTCTATTGCAAAGGTTTAGGAGACATGATAAACACAGATGTTAGGAGCATCCATGTTTCATCAGGAGTTCAAAATTGTTTTAAGGAGTAAGCAGGGACAATATGATCCATGTGGTATCAGAAAGTACCTATCTCTGGTTTAAGTGTGTTTGCGTTAGCTGGCATCCATCAAAAAGTTCAGTTTCCAAATATGGCTGCACCCATGGAGTGAAGTCTAGTGCCTCCTGTTTTAAGAATGCTTCAACCAAGAATTCCATATTTGAGGAATCCAATAGTTTGTCAGTGCTTGATATGCACGCTAGCCTTGACATTCGCTGGAATTGGCAGATTATTGAGACCGCAAAAAGGTGGTAGGCACTGCGACCAAGGAGATCTATTGTGCCATAGGCCACTTTTAGAGCAGCAGTACTTCTACTCTCCTTATGAAAGCTATGATTACGGCTGCGGAGAAGTTCCTTAAATCTATTGGAGATATGATCTCTTTAAGGAAATAGCTTCTCCTAGTACTACACAGAGCTACACACTCACATAGTATGTGTTCTCCGGTTTCATCCTCTTCTAGGCAGAGGCGGCAGGTGATATCCTCCGAAATTCTCATTTTGTTAAGGTGATAAAGAACTTGGCAGTGACCGGTAAGGAAGCTCACAAGCCTTCTTATGTCGTTTCTGCCGTATTTTAGGATATCAACTGCCTGTCTTTGGAAGGGTTGGACAGCTCTTTTAGCCTGCCTGAGACCTTGGGAGTTATTCCAGTGCGAGATGCACATGTTGCGTTCCCAGATGTTTAGGGTCAGTTTGAAGGCGGAGTCGGGTATCCCGCAGAAGGGTTTAGGTCCAGTGAACAACTCAGAGGAGCCCTTCCTAGCTAGCAGGTCTGCAGTTTCATTGCCGTCAACGCCTACATGACCCGGTACCCACCACAATTTTACTTTATTGTGTCGGGCCAGGTTTTGTAAACTGTCGAAGCAGCTTGGAACTGATTTTGAACTGATCAGATGGGAGATCAGTGCGTTGAGCGCCGCTTGGCTATCGGTGAGTATATGGATAGAGGCACCTTTGATGCCTGAGTGCAGGTGAATGTTAGCATAAGTTTCAATGGCGTAAAGATCGGCCTGGAAAACACCAGGACTCTATCCGAGTGATTTCGAAATTTTATGGTTGGGTCCATACACACGGGCGCCAACTTCTGAATCCATTTTTGATCCATCGGTGTACCACTCTATACCTTTTGGATCTTTTGGATCAAGCGACGGCCCGCCATTATTCCATATATCACGGCTTGGGATCACAATCTCAAACCTTCTACCAAAGTAGAGTGATTTGGGCGTAAAGTCGGAGACCGTGCTGAGCATGTCTAGCTCGGGGAAGTCGGACAATAGCTCCATGAGATCCACGTGATCCCGTGTACTATTAGCATCTGATTTTCTAAGACTAACTGCACTGCGGATTGCCCCTTTTTTTATAAATATATGTAACGGAGTAAGTCCGATTATGGCTTCAATGGCTGTTGTGGGACAAGTGTACATAGTACCTGTGATGCCGAGGCAAGCTAGTCTTTGAAGTTTTGTGAGTTTATTTATGGTTGTGACCTCTTTGGTTTTCGTCCACCAGACTACGGACGCGTATGTTAGAATGGGTCTTACAACCGTGGTATATAACCAGAAAATGACCTTTGGAGACAGGCCCCAGGTCTTGCCGTACATACGGCGACAGGCCCACAAGGCAGTAGTCGCCTTGGCAATTTTATTCTTAATATGGGAGTTCCAGTTAAGCTTCTTATCCAGGACGATTTATATTTGACCTCATCGGAGAAATTGATTGTTGTGCCGTTTAGAGTCACTGAGCCAATATTCAGCGTTCCTCTTCTTGTAAACGGTACAACGACTGCTTTGCTGGGGTTAATCGATAGGCCCTCCCCAGCACACCAGTCCGAGACTACAAGGAGTACATTATGCATGAGTTGACACACATTGTCTTCATGTTTGCCTTTAATGATGATCACTAGATCATCTGCATAGCCTATGGTTGTGAAACCTGAACTACTAAGTGTGTTTAATAAGTCATCCACCACGAGTGACCATAAGAGAGGCGAGAAGACGCCGCCTTGGGGGCAGCATTTGGCCGCGGAGACCGTCACAGAGACCTCTCCAGACGAAGATGTTATTATGCGGCTATCGAGCATGTTCCTAACCCATCTGGTAGTAGTTTCGTCTATACCCCTGCGTCTCATAGCACTAGTGATGGATTCATAACCAATGTTATCAAAAGCACCTCCTATGTCAAGGAATGCACAAAGGGCGATTTCTTTGGAGCGGTAGGCAGCTTTAACCTCTGTGACGAGATAGTGAATCGACCTTTCCTGTATGCAAATTGACTAGAGTGCAGAGGTATAGTCTTTTCAAGAATGCCTCTAATGTGTAAGTCTAGCAGTCTTTCCATGGTTTTCAAGTAAAACGATGTCAAGCTGATTGGACGGTAGGATTTGGGTAGCTCGCTGGGTTGGTTACCTAGCTTAGGGATAAATACCACATTTACCTCCCGCCAAGTTAGTGGAATGTATCCCGGGTTGAAGCTTATTCTAAATAGAGCTAACAAGGCAGGCAAGATGTAATCCAGACCTTTCTGTATGAGAGCTGGAAAAATACCATCACCGAATGCCCATTTAATTTTTTCTTGACTGAACAGATTTCCAGACAAGCTGTTAACTCTTCTGGAGGTGCCACATATGGAGCCTTCAGGAGCAACAGGTACGTGGTCGCTTAGAATTGTTGAGCCAGGGAAGTAAACCTCGAGCAGAGTTTCCAGGGTTTCCCTTCGACTGGCGGTGTAGGTGCCATCAGGTTCGATGAGCAATCCCACCCCATTAGAATGATCCATTGAGAGAGCCTTTTGTAGACGGGCTGCTACTGAGACATAACCACTGACTACGAGAATAAGGAATTTAATCGTCTGAAACTAGAGTACAACACACATGTTTGGCTGAGAGCTTTTTTTTTTTCTTTGGTTGCGCCAAGGGATGTGGTAATCTTCGAAAGATACTAGTAACCCGGGCTACTAGCATGCACGATTCGCAAGCCCGAATAATCGATGGCAGGAATGCGCCTACGTACTAATCCACACCCTGCACACATCTACCATTCTCCCCGCGGGACTGCCGTAAGGTAATACTTCGCGGGGCTGGTTAGCAATTAATGCTATGCTTCTTGTATTGCTGCTTCAGCTCTCCTTGCTCTCTCAATTATTCGGAGCTCTTTTGCACATTCGTTATAAGGGTACAAATTTCCAGCAAATTCTCCTCTGACCGCAGCATTTGGTCTATATTTATTCCTCCATTCCGTAAAGCGATTGCAATGGAATATTGCATGCTCTGTATCTTCCTCCTGGTCTGGACGATGTGGACAGAGGGGTGAGCTATCATGTCCAAATCTGTGTAAATATTTGCGATAGCCACCGTGACCAGATAGGAACTGCGTAAGGTGATAGTTGCAGTCCCCAAACACTCGCTTCGTCCAGACCTCAATGGTGGGGATCAGCTTGTAGGTCCATCTACCTTTTGTACTGTTATCCCAGCTGACTTGCCACATAGCTAGTGATGTGCCCTTCTCCTCCGCCTTTATCATCTTGACGATATCTGCTGACAATACCTCTTGATGACTCGAGGTTCTCCTTTCGTAGATCCTTACCATCTCATTTGCGAGGATGTCGATGGGGATCATTCCGGCTATGACACAGGCTGCTTCGTCCGATATTGTTCGGAAACCGCTGATTGTTCTTACCGCGCATAGCCTGTATGTTGACGCTATTTTTCTCCGTGTTTCTATCGTCGCTAACACCGCCGCCCAAACCGGTGCAACGTATACGAGAACCGAGCTAACCACTCTGGATAGTGGAATCCGTCTAGCATATCCAGGGCCACCGATGTTTGGGAGTATTCGAGAAAGGCCTGCCTGCAGTAGTGAAGCCTTCTTGCTCGAGTATTCCACGTGTGTTATAAACCTTAACCTGTTGTCGAACATTACTCCTAAGTAACTTAACTGCTTCCTTGGTTCCTATAGTCTGAGTTCCGACTCGAATATTCGCATATTCAACAGCTTTTCGACTTGTTATAAGAACAGCTTCAGGTTTGTGGTCTGCTAATTCTAAGCCGGCGGATCGTAGCGAGTCTTTAATTTTTCCGATTTCTTCGTTTGTCGCTGATTCTATTTCGTGGATGTGTTTAGCCACGGTGACCACGGCGATGTCGTCAGCGAACCCGATTATCTTAACTCCTTGTGGCAATGCTAGTCGCAGGACTCCGTCGTACATGATATACCATAAGAGAGCGCCTAGTACCGATCCTTGTGGGACTCCTGCCGTGACGTTGTAGTACTTTACCCCCTCGTCGGTTTGGTACCTCAACCTCCTGTTGGTGAAGTAGCTTGTAACTATCCTCAATAGGTAGTATGGAGTATCCACTCTGGCTAGCGATCTCCTTATGAATGTCCAATTTGCCGAGTTAAAGGCGTTTTTTTGTCCAGAGTCACTACTGCACAGTATTTCTTTGTTCCCCCTCGCCATCTTTCTCCTTGGATTGCTCCAGTTGCTTTGTTAACTACCGCTTTTATGGCATCAACGGTAGAACGCGATTTTCTAAATCCGAACTGATGGTCTGACAGTGCTCCTATTGCCTATCCACCCTTTACCTATCCTCTATACTCTGTCCTTTCTTTCCATCACGGGGTCTATAACCTTCAAGGACACTGTCTAAGGTGGTGAAGAACACTTTAAAAAAAAAAAACGATCATGCGCCATCTCTGAATGTAGCATAGAACTGTAGTGGTAGCGTAAACACAAACCATTTAATTCACCAGAATAGTGGATAAACAATTGATGCTATCTGTTATGGAGTACTGAAATTTCTGGAGCTGCTGTGTGTAGTGGCACTAAGAGTAAGGAGAAAGTACGTGATGGCAGCGGAATGCTAAGAGGCTTGATCGAGAAATGGGTCACACAATGAATAGTGATCGATGGATGTAGACTAGACAAGCCAAAGTGGATTTAAAAATATCAGAAAATTTTACCAGAAAAAAGGATCTAAGTACAGAGTAAGGATCACTCAAATTGATAATATCGTTAGCCACAGAACATGGTCATTGTCTTAAAGATAATGTGTCTTCTAGAACACGATACCTCCATACTATGCCTACCTGGAAGACGTGGATATAGCAGCACATATACATATACATATACAATACCAACATCCTGTACTAGAGTCAACAGGGGAGTTGAAGCCAGGGAGGACTTTGGGAAATTACAAAGAGTACCTCTGGCTAAGACTACGGTGGGATCGAGAAAAGGGACCCAGGATGAATGTCTGATTCGATAGCTCTTAAAAATATACATCGGTCCACTGAAAACAGCTCCAAGATCTTAAGCTATATATACTGGTCATCAGTCTGTTTTCGAAGTCAGCATATTGACGCGCAACGGTGTTGGTACTTACGGTTACGCATCAGCACGTTCAAAGTCTTGGAACAGATCTCGATTATCTTCTACTCATTCACAAAATTTAGGCCGACCCATTCTTTTTGTTTTCTCATTCATCAGACTTAGTGCAAGTTTTAGCCGAGACAATAAGTGTTGAGCCAGATAAGGCTGTTGCGTACGTCTATCTTCAGTTGAGCAATGTTTCCATTTATGCAGGCTTGCAAGCACAGGTCTGCATTGGCTATTAGGTCCAGAATCTAAGCTCACGACAAAGGAAACAAGAAGGAAAGTCTCGTCGGTGTACAGGCCCTGTGCAGTCAAACAATTTCGGGCGAAGCAGACTGTATTATAGTCGGTCTTCTTCTTCCTTTTATCAGCGAGGTTATGATCCGAAAACAAGTGGTCACAACCCTCCCACTTCACCGCATTTCTACTGATCCGCCTATGGGTTTCGCCTGTGTTATAGTCTGTATCACCCCAATTTACATTCTCCCCAACGAGATGCAATAGGTTTAGCTTAAGCGAACTGCGAAATGACAAGAAGAAACCAGCGTTGCTAGGAAGGTAAAACGAGAAGAAATTGTAACATCTGTAGTTTTGGTGGGATAACTTGGCAAAAGGCAGATGTACTCAGAGGCTGATCCCCACTATCGAGGTCTGGACAAAGAGAGCACGTGGGAACTGCAACTACCATCTTATGCAGTTCCTGTCCGGGCACGGCGGTTTTCGAAAATATCTCCACAGATTTAAACGCGATAGCTCGCTCTTTTGCCCATATGAAGAGGAAGGCGTAGAGCACGCAGTGTTTAACCGAAGACGCTTCGCAGAGGGAAGAATGAACGTGCTAAGCCCAAGGTTTCTCATATGACGAGGTCAAGGGCCGACTGGCTGGAGACCTGTTCCATCATAACGAGCGTACAGAACGAGCTGAGTAGAGTCGAAAGACTAGGTAGGTAGGTAGGTAGGAGTGGTTGTGTCAGCAAACCATGCCGACGGCGCAGAAGCGACCTAACGGATGTAACAAGGAGGTTAACTACTAGTTAAAAGAAGAAGAAAAAGGGGGTAAGAATTATTCAAATCCACCCCGTTACATTGAGGAAGCTGATAATATCCCCAATGCTAATCTCCGCTAGCTCTATAAGGTTGTCGAAAAAGAGTTTACCTATGGTGCGCTGTCTGGCCTTGTCTAAAGCCGGACGCTTGCAGGGGAAGTGTAAGATTGTTTTTATCTCATCAGCAGTATTGCAGCTGCGACAGTGTGCATTAAATGCAATGCCTATTCTGGCCGCATGAACCCCGATGGGCCAGTGGCCAGTACTAACTGCCAGAATTCTTGCGATATCTGTACGGTTTCTGTTTAGTAGATCTTGCGTTCTTTTCCGGGAGCATTTGGCCCACATCTACCTGAAGATGACACAGTTCCGCACCCCCTGCCTTCTAATATCCGCCTTTAGCAAATAGTGCGCGAAGATGCCTCCCTTAAGGACCCCCAACGGGACGTTCACCTCCTTTGCTAGGGAAGCATCAAGGGCAGATCCTTGCCGCGCGAGTTCATCAGCTCGCTCATTCCCCTCAATGTTGCTGTGACCCGGAACCCAAAGGAGAAAGATCCTTAGCCGGTGACTAAGCGAGGCGAGCTCTTTTTTGCACTGTTCTACTAGCCTTGAGGATGTAGTGGCAGATACTATAACCTTGATAGCCGCCTGGCTGTCAATGAGGATGGCAATGGTATTTAGGGGTGTAGAGGATTGCTTAAGTATGCGGCAGGCATCACGTACAGCAAAAACTCCCGCCTGGAAGACACTGCACGAATCAGGGAGCCGTTAAGACCTGGAAATATTGAGGGAATCAGAGAATATCCCCGCCCCTACCCTGCAGTCCATTTTTGAACCGTCGGTGAAAATTGTTGATTCGAACTCATTTATCAGTACGCCAGTTTCCCATTCCGCCCTGGTTGCGAATCTGACCATGACATCATTTCTAAAGTTCACTGTGGGAGTTGTATAGTCGGTCAGATTAGCTACCAGATCCTGCGGTAGCAAATTCAGGATACTGCTGTAACCATACGGATTGGTGCACCAACATCCCGTTTCCTTTAGCCTGACCGCACTACATGATGATAGCTACATAATGTGTAGATCGAGTGGTAAAACGTGCAGAATAACGTTCAAGGCATCGGTTGGACATGTCCTCATGGCACCCGTTGCGCCTATAGCCGTAGTTCTTTGTACCCTGTTGATAAGTTTGATGTTATAAGCTCTCCTTAGCGCAGGCCACCAGACTAGCGATCCATAGTCGAAAGACTAAGAAGAGCCGATACGGCAAATGCAGATGATATAGCATAAGTTGCTAACCAGCCCCGCGAAGTGATATCTAACGACAGGCGCACAGAGAGAGTTACAGAAGTGTGCAGGGTGCGGCTTTGTACATAGGCGCGCTCCTGGCTTTCGATTATTCAGGTCTGCGAATCGTGCGTGCTGGTAACCTGGGCTATTAGTATCTTTAGAAGATAACCACATCCATTGGCGCATCCAAAAGAAATAAAGAATCCATAGCGGAGGTAATGCGATTCTTTGGTGGATTCCACTATCGATCCTAGACCATTTTTGTACCAAAAACTGTATTTAAAACTACAACTGTTCTGATTGGAAAGGAGGAATCCTTTAAAGCTCTACTGCTTCGTTTCCCTCTTAAGCTTTGATCTCTGTTAAGACGCATAATGCGCGATGCATATCCTAAAAGATGAGAGAAACTGGGACCGAAAATTGAGTTTTTTTTCATTCAAACGTCCTTAGACCTATATAAGGAAGTCTCTAAGAATACCTCTCAAAGCTGACGCAAGAGATGAAAGCCGTATGAACTTCTACAAAGCTTCTAGCGAACTAAGCGATACAAAGGACCAAACAGGCATCGCTTTAGCTTCAAGTCCAATTCCCTCCAACTACGATATACTTCTCTTCAACTTCCATTAGCTCTCCAGTGAGCTAGAAACTTCCCGAAAACTTTACTCCGAAAGTAATGAAACTAAAATTCCCCCCGAAGAACTGCAAATTGACTACAAAATCTCTCTCCACTATCTACGGCTCAGCTCCTGACACTTTTTACTCGATTTGACAGATTGATTGATCCGCATCCGCCTCCTTGTATGCAATCTGTTATTTATTTTCGTTCGAATTTACGCTCCCCCCTCACTGTGTCCCTCTTTATCGCCCGCTGTTGTGTGTAACGCTGATAGTGGCACAAGCAAATCATATGGAAGTAATCGAAGATTTTTCCTTTCAAGAGCAAGGACGCGATGACGATATTTTGGGGAGCAACAGCACAAGCAACGAAAAGGATTTTTCACGAAACTTGGAAATTTTTAAACGAAGTATTGTGTACGCTGTCAAATTAACTGTGAAAAATATTTAGACAGACGGATTAGTCCTTACCCTCCCGGCTGGCCGCTATTTTTAAAGCTATACACTGTGAAGCCCGATTAAAGTAAGACGAAGATCGAAGAGGTTGTATTTAGCAACAAGGATAGAAGCAACAAGGAGTCACAGGATTAAGTGAGAAATGCAAGTGCATGCGAAAATAAATTAATTGAAGAGGGAGCGGAGCAGCCAACCAGGAGTTTTCTTTCAATTTTGTTTCTTGGGGAGCGACACAAGGACGTTCGCAAAGGACCCCAGTTCCCCGGAGATAATGGAGCGCGCGATTCATCATTCTTGGTGGATTTTGGAATTTAATTTGTCATGGTTTTGAAAAACGGATGGTAGTAGTTGTGTAGAATTGGGGGGACTGACAACCGAAGGTGATGAAGGACACGTAAGTTCATTAGATGAGATGGTGAACGAAATGAAGTGAATTTCCCGGGTGAGTTGAGCTACATTGTCCTTTGCACGTCGTGAACGAAGGAAGATTAAGTGGCATGGTGGAAGCGTGGAAGGACACGCGATAGAATGCAAATTAGCAGTCTTCGTAGAAATTGCTTGTGACAAGTCATCATCGAATGAGGGTGAATATTTGTGCTTTTCGTCGTATCCGCGACTGATTTTGACAAGAGGGATGAAAGCGATACAATTACAGCATCAAACGCAGATAAACTGTATCGAATTGAGGGTTCGATTCAGAGAACGGAACTGAACCCTATTTAAGGACGCCTTCTCCCCTCGCAAATTAGATTTCCGGAAACACTTTCGCACTCGAAAGTCCTTGAGACTTTTCAACTCGCTGGCTCCTGAAATTCCCCCTAAATACCGGATCATCTCAACTCACCACATAACTGGCCAAAGCGAACCTCTTAAAAGCCCATTAATTGATCCTCCAACCATTTGCCAACGCCACCGTTGGCCACCAACGTTTCCAGACACAAAAAAGCCAGCAAAAGGGCATCCTTAACCTTTCCTAATTAAAAACCATTCTCATCCACTTAGTAATTGCCGCACTTACCACCTGTGATGCTGCTCCGACTTCCGCCTTCTCCCACTTCATTCCGAGCCAGAGCTTCATTTAACGACCATGGCGGTGAGCGGGCATCAAGGATCGTCGGAGGACCCATAGTCGCTCTTTTTTTCTTCTCGTATACCGTCCCACTTTCCCTTCGTGATCCAATCATCAATTAGCAGGATTAAAAGGCATTTATGGTATACCTGTGTGAGTTAGTGGGTATTTTCCATTTTTTTTTTCTTTTTTTGCTCCATCCCACCCGCAATTGAATGGAAATTTATATGCTGGATGATGGTAGGTAGGTAGGTACGTCCTTCAATTGCACTCGAAAGTACCTCGCTCACATGCAATGCGACTTGTAGTCGGTATAAATATTTCCAGCACTTGAACACAAGTTAAGCTCACATGCGAACAGCGAGTGAGCGCACACGTGAGAGGAGTGTGAATCCTGAGAATCGTATCTGCAACGATAACGATTCATCTGCAAAGTTTTAATTAACTTCATATCTGCTTGCACGTTTTTTTTTTTTCTTTAATTTTCGCGCAGAGGTATTTGCGCGCCAAAGGACTATTCAGCTGTGAATTTGATTTGGTTTTGAGCATGTGAGTGCGGGGCGCTATAAAAAGGAATCTCTCGTTACATCGTTACACGCTGACACAGTAACTTTGTGGTGTAATCATGCGTACGGGCAAAGGATTATAGTGCGGAAAGTTCAGTGGATCGGTGAACTGAATCGAGGTCAGAATTATCTGGTGCACTTCCTTTGGCTGCCTGAATGGGTGTATGTGTGTGTGATGCAGATGAGAGGGGATAATTGGATGGCAAAGATCTTAATTGAATTTTCATTAATAAAAGTTTTTTTGTTATGAAAAGTCTTGATGGGTTATTAAAAGGAGATTAATGGCGAATATGGCTGAGTGTATTAATTACTTGGACACGTTTCTTTCAGATCAGTCTCGGAAAATGGGCCAAAGGGTGTGAACTGCATGTCAACCCAGATAAAGTAGAGTTGGTACTCTTTAGCAGGAAATACAAGATACCACACTTCAAACTACCTAAGCTATCAAGGGTCACGGACTACTTCAGCAATAGGAAGCTAAGATACAATACTGATGATGGCGTTAAGCTCTACAGTGTTTTCGCGGGGTCCCACAAGGATCGGTTCGGGGACCTCTCTCATGGAACATTATATACGACGGAGCTCTGTGACTAACACTGATTCGCTGACGATATCGCAGTGGTTACAGTAGCCAAGCACGTACACGAGGTGGAGTCTGCCACGGATGAGGCAGTATTAGAATAAAGGAATGGCTGGAGTCTACCGGTCTGGAACTAGCTACCCACTAGACTGAAGCTGTCCTAATAACCAGCCGCAAAAAAGGTGGAATATGCCAGCTTTTGGGTCGGAAACCAGACAATCAGGTCCAAAGAATCCTTGAAGTACCTTGGAGTCATGCTCGACAACAGGCTGTGCTTCAAAGCCCACGTCGAGTATTCCAGTAAGAAAGCATCGCTGATGCAGGCAGCACTCTCCCGAACGCTCCCGAACATCGGTGCGCCTGGATACGCCCGCAGAATCCTGCTGTCCAGAGTAGTCAGCTCGGTCTTTCTATACGCTACCCCGATATGAGCAGGTGCACTGGCGACAAATGAGTGCAGGAAGAAACTATCATCAGCTCATAGGCTCTGCGCAATCAGAGTGATCAGCGGCTTCCGAACTATCTCCGACGATGCAGCCTGCGTTTTAGCTGGGATGGTCCCAATCGACATTCTCGCGGATGAGATGCAGAGGGTATACCTTAGACATCCCTCGAACCGGCAAGAGGCAAAAAGGATTAAGGAGGAGGAAAGGGCAGCATCGGCAACGCTGTGGCAAATCAGGTGTGACAAGCTCATTCCCACTATCAAATCATGGAGGGTCAGTGAGGAATATTCACACAGCGACCATCAGGTGATAATACTGAAAATAAAAGTAAAAAAACCAGTCCAGCTCCCAAAACTTACTGGCCCAAAATGGAACGACAGATCTTTCGATAAGGATGCATTCGAAGAGATGTTGAACGGTGATCAAACTCCAAGCGGAACAGCGGAGACCCTCGCGCACCACCTCACAGGCACCATCACCACAGCGCGCGACGCATCAATGCCTAGGAGAACAAACACCAGGAAGGCATCACCGTGTTACTGGTGGAACGAGGAAATAGGCGAACTTCGAGCAAAATGTCTACAGGCCCGGCGTAAAGTCCAACGATCGAGAAGGAGGGCGGATTTCCAACAATGCCTGGACACCCTTAGACTGGCGAGACGTAACTTAAATAGAGCCATCAAGGAAAGCAAAACTGCATGTTTAAAACGTCTCTGTCAAGAAGCCGACACTAGCCCATGGGGCTCGGCATACAGAATGGTGATGACGAAATTGAAGGGCTATAGGACTCCTTAAATAACATGTCCGATAATGCTGAGATTCATAGTAGAGCACCTCTTCCCTCCTTCCAGAAGATATTCCTTTAATTACTCACGAGGAGCTGCAAAGGGCATGCAGCAAGATAGGTGACGACAAGGCGCCGGGACCCGACAGCATCCCGAATAAGGCAGTAAAGGCAGCTGTAAAAAAAAGACCAGACCCGTTCATATCAACAATGCAGAAGTGCCTTGAAGAAGGAACCTTTCCTGAAAAATGGAAGACGCAGCATTTGGTCCTACTGCCAAAAGGAAAGAAGCCTCTAGGAGAACCATCATCCTATCGTCCAATATGCCTATTGGACACCATGCGAAAGATCTTCGAGAAGATAATCTATAATAGATTACTCGCAGTAGCAGAAGAGAAAGGAGCCCTCTCAGATCACCAATTTGGCTTCAGAAGAGCACGATCTACTGTTGATGCCATAAGGGCGGTAGTTGATATCGCCAAAGGTGCTATCGAAGGCGAGAGATGGCTCTATGGCACAAAGGAGTATTCTGCAGTAGTAACGCTGGACGTTAAAAACGCATTTAACTCTGCGGACTGGTCGTTTATTAGAAGGTCACTTGCCAGGATGGATACGCCATATTACCTGCTACGGATAGTGACGTACTACTTCAACAACAGGAAGCTGAGGTACAACACCGATGAAGGGGTAAAATACTACAACGTAACTGCGGGAGTTCCACAGGGATCGGTTTTAGGGCCACTATTGTGGAACATCATGTACGAGGGAGTCCTACGATTAACGCTACCTGGGGGAGTAACGATAATTGGATTTGCCGACGACATTGCAGTCGTGACAGTAGCTAAACAGATACATGCAGTAGAATCAGCTACAAATGAAGCAATTGCCCGGATAAAAGATTGGCTAATATCCGCCGGACTAGAACTAGCTGACCATAAAACAGAAGCTGTTCTTATAACCAGCCGGAAAACCGTCGAATTTGCCAACTTTCAGGTTGGTAACCAAACCATCAGGTCGAAAGAGGCGGTTAAATACCTTGGAGTAATGCTGAACAACAAGCTACGGTTTAAGACGCATGTTGATTTTGTTGCCAAAAAAGCATCGCAAATGCAGGGAGCTCTCTCGCGTATCATGCCTATCATCGGTGGACCTGGATACGCTAGAAGGATTCTACTCTCTAGAGTTATCACCTCAGTTCTGTTATATGTCGCCCCAGTCTGGGCGTAGGCACTGAGGACGAAGGAGACTATCGTCTTCATACAGACTCTGTGTGCTACGGACAATCAGCGGCTTTCGAACCATCTCTGACGAAGCTGCATTTGTCATAGCTGGAATGGTCCCCATCGATATTCTCGCAGATGAAATGCTGAGGATATATAACAGAAGAGCATTGAGTCATCACGACGCCACTGGTGTCAAGGTGATAAAAATTGAAGAAAGGGCAGCGTCAGCAGCTATGTGGCAAGCTCGTTGGGCTAATACAACAAAACGCAGATGGACATATAAACTTATACCGACAATCCAAGACTGGATAAGTCGAAAGCATGGAGACTGCAACTACCATCTAACGCAGTTCCTGTCTGGCCACGGTGGCTACCGCAAATATCTACACCGGTTTGGACACGACGACTCACCATCCTGCCCGGAATGCCCAAGGTGAAGATGAAGATACGCAGCACGCAGTGTTTTACTGCACACGTTTCACGCCATGGAGAATTACTCTGCCAAGTCCGTCATTACTCCTCGACCATATGTTACGGTCGGAAGAGAATTGGATGGCAATATGTTCGTTCGTAACAGCTCTACAAAAAGAGCTGCGGAGAATAGAAAAGCTAAGAAGAGCAGCTGAAGCAGCGGAAGAAGCTGACACAAGAAGCATAGCATAAATTGCTAACCAGCCCCGCGAAGTAATACCTAACGGCAGTCCCGCAGGGAGAGTGGTTGAAGTGTGTGGGGTGCGTGTTTAGTACGTAGGCGTATTCCTGGCATCGATTACTCAGGTTTGCGAATCGTGCATGCTAGTAGCACTCGGGCTATTAGTATCTATGAAGATTACACATCCCTGGCGCAATCCAAAAAAAAAAAAAAAAAAACTATAAAATCATGGTCAGAGAGAGCGAGGGGGAACTGTAACGATCACCTCACACAGTTCCTGTCCGGACACGGCGGCTACCGGAAATAGATCCATAGATTTGGACACGGTAGTTCGCCCCTGTATCCAGAATGTCCAAACGAACAGGAGGACGCGGAGCATACAGTGTTCTACTGCATACGCTTTGCAGAAGATAGAGCAAACCTGTCAAGTCCAGAAAATCTTGTAAGTCACATGACACGATCAGAGGGCGAGTGGATGGAGATCTACTCATTCATAGTATGTGTACAGAACGCGCTGCGAAGAGCAGAAGCACTAAGAAGAGCGGCCTCGGAAACTAGAGCATAATTGAAAACACCAAAAGTTTTTTCACGGTCCCACCTCTCACGAGCGTTTGACAAACATCCGAGAGTATTGTTGTCACAAAAAAAGCTTCTCAAATCGCCGTTCGGATTCGGCATTAAACTGTAGGTCCCTTCCATTCGTGTGAAAAATATAACGCACACAACATGAGTGGTTGCGAGAAGCTAGGCCTTGGCACTTTAAAGAGCTGTTGCGCCAAATATTTGTATTTTGTTTTTTTGTTTTCTGGGATTCGAACATGGAACCTCACGCGCAGTGATCCGACACATTACCACTTGCTCCACAGCGCCCACCGCTAATGCATCTATAATGAACGATGTTTTGAAGTGGCTGCCAACTGAGAATCGCCAACACACTTAGAGCAATAATAGGTCAAATATGAAGACTGGCCGGAGTAGCCTAGCCTAGTCTTGATAGTTCAATCAGTGATTTGCTCTACTTACCGCGTTGACATATATGAGACACTTAGCAGCGGATACTGGCACCTCGTTATCGGTAATACTTATACTGTTTGTGCCGGGGAAAACTTGTCGGGCTAGTTCGTCAGTTCTGCAGTTCCGCGGTATGTCACAGTGATTAGGTATCAAGTAAATAGTGAGGTTGTGCTGTCTAGCTATCTCGTTAAGAGATATGCGACAATCTTTTACTTTCACAGATCTTACTCACATCTTGCTGGATATAAACGATTTCACGGCTGCCTGACTATCGATGTATTTAACTAAACCTCACTTTGGCTTAAGAAACTCTGCAGTTGTTTGCAAGGCAACTCTTGTATGAGGATAATAATTTGAAGTCTTTGATCTTTAACTGTTTGGTATACTGCAGACTTGGGACATCACTCAATATGCACAGTGGACAGAGCCCAGTGCTGCAGACTCACTATAAATTCTTAAGACACCCCGACAATCGTGTGCTCTAAGGATTAAAGTCCAGCAACTAACTTCACAGACTCCCTTGGGCGAGGAAAAAAAAAATAAAACCCGGGAAGGAAAACAGGAAGAACTTTATTTTTTTTCTTATTTACTGCTGACTGCTGGTCGCTTGTTTACGTCGCTTTGTGTTAACGAAAATTAATTTGAAAGTAAAAAACGAAAATTCTTTTCCAACTGACCTAGAGGTGGAGCAGATCCCACCGGTGGAGGGGGGCTGCTATTTTGTGCTCTGTTTTGCTACCACCCATCACCCATCACGCATCTCCATTATCACCCACAGAGAGAGAAAGATTTCCTTCTCGCTCCTTGCTTCCTGTCTGTCTTCGGATCTTCCGGTTGTTTGTTCGAATACGGAAAATTAATTCCATCATCAGTTATCTACGTTTTTCTCGGTGTTTTTGTGTGTTTTTTGCTTCAGCTTTTTTCGTTGTTTTCTTTTGTGTATCACTTTCGAGATGATGATGAATTCTTTTTTTCACTTTCTTTCGAGGAGGCATGGGTAGTGGGTGGGGGTTAACTTTTCTACGCTTCGCTTACGCCCAGCATACTTCATTAATTTGACAATAATCCGTCATCGCTGTCATATCTGACAACCAAAATTAGATTAAAGCAATTAAAGTCAGAAGTGGTTGTCGGTGAGACGAACAAGGACGAAGAAGGGAAGATGAAGTTGTCTGTAAGTGACTCGAATGCAATTAGTATACTTTCGGAGCCAACAAGAGTACTGATTTCAATTACAAATTCAAAGGCTTTTTGTAACGCATGCTACTGCAGGACTTTTACGTTGAATTTTCATGGATAGTGTGGGTATAACTAGGATTCTCAGCCACATAAGAGAGGTTGAACGCTCGAAAGAAACACTGACGAAGTACTACGATACGATAGGATGTTGGGAGACACAGCAGTGCACTGCGACCTGCTTATGTCCTGTATCCCCTTGTGGGTCCTAGGGCCTCTACTACGCCTACGCGCCATCGTGTACGGTTTCTGGCAATGTGTCTGAGTTCTCCCCAACTTTTCCCTAACTGCCGTGCCTCCTTCTCGACTGTTCTGCGCCATGTTTTCCGCGGACCGCCAGGTCTTCTGCCATCCTGAGTTAGAGGGTTCCATTGCATAGCATGGTTCGCTATGGAGCTGTCACCCTTTCGGAACGTGTGACCAATCCACTGCCACTTCCGCCGTTGGATAGTTGTGCCTATTGGTTCCTGACCCGTTCTCTCGTAAAGGTGTTCGTTAGAGATACGATTGGATCAGAAAATCCTTAAGATATTGCGCAGACACCTATTAACGAACGTTTGCAGCTTTCTGGTGATAGTAGTAGTCACTCTCCACGTGCTGCAACCATATAGCAGCACGGATTCAACGTTGGAGCGGAACAGTCTTATTTTGGTGCTCAAACTGATTGCATTGCTTCGCCATATTTTGGACAACATCCCGAACGCGGACTTTGCTTTGGCGATCCTGTTGGTTATATCCAGTTCGGTTCCACCATCGGTCGAGACAATACTCCCAAGATACTGAAAATCCTCTACTCTCTCTACCGGTTGTCCAGCAATGCATATTTGAGCCGATGAGTTAGTTCCAAGGCTGATGATTTTAGTTTTTGTCGTATTGATTTTCAGCCCGACGACACCTGCCTCCCTCTCCACATCTGCTGTCATTTGGTGGAGGTCCATAATTCTGTGGGAGAGTAAGCATACATCGTCTGCGTAGTCAAGATGTTTTAGTTGAGATGTAAGAGTCCATCGAATTCCTCCGTTTCCCGTCGACAAAGCTGCATGAAGCACATCGCTAATCACCAATAGGAATAATATTGGTGAAAGGATACAGCCTTGTCTTACCCCATCTTAAATTCCTCAGACAACCTTCCCCTGTGCAGAACGTGACATTTGGAGGCTTCATATGTAGCTTTGATAATAGCAATCAGTTTATCGGGCATACCTCTCCTGCGTAAGGCACGGCAAATAAACTCCCTGTTGACACTATCGAACGCCTTCTCAAAATCGATGAACAGCAGGTGCAGTGGCGATCGATATTCAACACACTGTTCGATGATAATCCGCAGGGTGTTGATGTGGTCGGCACAGGAGGATCCAGAGCGGAAACCTGCTTGTTCGGCATCGAGTGTGTCTTCGAGATGTTGTTTGATTCGCTCAAGGATGATTTTAGCTATTATCTTAGCTACAGCAGGCAGCACGCAGATACCCCTCCAGTTTCCGCACTCCATTAAATTTCCTTTCTTAGGAAGCTTGACGATCATTCCCTTTTTCCACTCGTTAGGAAAGCTCTCAGCTTCCCAAGCTCTATCTATAAGTGGAAGCAGAAGCTCAGCCGATGTTGTTGGCGTTGCTCGTAAGAGCTCTGCTGGAATACCGTCAAGTCCTACCGCCTTGTTGGTTTTGAGTGCCTTCATCGCGGTAATGATCTCATCTTTACTGGGAGTCGTGGTGCGTATTCGGGAACTTCTCACCTCGGGCATCTCAGTCTGATTTGGGAGCATGTCGCTAGCGAATACACGGTTCAAAACCGTAGCAAAATGCTCTTTCCATCTCTTGAGCTGGTCCTCATCCGAAATGAGCAAGGAGCCGTCTAGGCTTTTCACTAGGTATTGGCTGGAGCTGCGACCACCTGTCAGCTCTTTCGTGATTCTGTAGACAGTCCTGCTGTCGCACCTCCGTGCAGCTTCTTCTGCTTCTGTAGCCAGCGCGTTGATGTAGTTGCGCTTGTCACGTCGTACGCTACGCTGAACTTCTCTCATCTTCATGCGATATAGGGACTCTAGCTCGCTTCTCCCTGCTGCTGGGGTAGCTGCAACGCGAGCTTTTAGCTGTTTTCGTTCGTCAATCCGTCTCCAGGTATCCTCGGAAAGCCACGCCCTATGTCTTCCCTGCGATCGACCGACAATTCTTTCAGCACCAGATGTAAAAACATTTTTCACAGCACACCAATGGTCTTGGATGGTTGCGGGCATTGAGCTGCTGATTGCTTCCACACCTTGCGAAAAGTGCTCCCTTAATTGTTGGCGCACTGAGGGATCACTAAGTCTATCGATGTTGAACCTGGGCATTCTTGTGTTGTCGTGGGATCTTCGAACTGCAGCAGTGCGTAGTTGGAGAGTAGCTATCATAAGATGGTGATCACGTACTATCCCCACATCTGCCCCTCGTCTGTTTCGGACGTCCAGGAGACTGCTTCTAAAGCGGCGGCTGATAGCAAAATGGTCAATTTGGTTGGAGGTTGCTTGCCTGTCATTGGAAACCCAGCTGACTTTGTGGCAGGTCTTGTGCTCAAACATGGTGCCACCTATCACAAGGCGGTTGGCATTGCAGAAATCCACAAACCTTTCGCCGTTGTCATTGCGGTTGCCTAGTCCATGCTTCCCGATTACATGCTTGAGCCCTTCGTTGTCGCTGCCTACCTTGGCATTCAAATCCCCCATCACTATGACAATGTCTCCATTTGGTGTTGTGTTGAAGACGGCACTTAAGAGATTGTAGAAGCTCTCCTTTTCGTCCTCAGACGAACTATTCGTTGGGGCGTAACACTGTATGATGGTGACGCGTCGTACTCTAGTCCGGAATCTGGCCGTCAAAATCCTATCACCATGAGGCTGCCAGGAAATCAGGCCCTTGCGTGCTGTTGTTGTTAGCAGTAGTCCGACTCCATATTCCCGCGGACTTCCGGATGGTCTTCCAGAATAGAGTAGTACAGTGTTACGCGTTGGAGACTGGTACTCGCCCGCTTCTAACCATCTTACTTCACTTACCCCCAAAATGTCCAGTTTATATCGCATGAATTCCTTTTCCAGTTGGAGGAATCTGGCATTGTAAGGACCTTCTCTTCCCGAGTCGAGGAGCGTCTTTACATTCCAGAAACCTATCTTTGTCCGGGTACAATAGCCAAAAGTCGTCAACATGTGATCAGTCCTTATCCGAGGCATAGTGTCGGTTTCAGTAGCGAGCTGGTTTCAGTAACGCAGGTTGCTGGCCCACGTTACCTAGCCTAGAATCAAGGCTCTAGACAACCCGCACTTACAATTTTGGCCTATACGTATAAGGGTTTATACGTATAGTTGCCCGGGGACCACCACTAGGAGGTAAAGTAAGCACTTCATCACGAACTTGATTGTTGCGCTACTGGCCCAAGCCAAGTTTTGGGCAGTCAGTAGTTTCCCGATCAATCGCAATGCAGGTCCCCAAATGATTATTCAGAAGCAAAATTGAGACTTAAGTATGTCTTCGGTTTCAGTTTCTACGTTCCAGGTGTCCGCTGGGCCCCTAAAGCTCCGCGTTAGATGCAGTAATAATTTAACAATTTCCTTGCCGCAACAATGTGTTCTGTTGTTCCCCGCAGATGGCACCTGAGTGGACAATGTCCGATTAGGTAGCCCGTCAGAGTTCGAAAAACCTTTTTACTGAGTTTAAGAAGCTTGCTTGCTCTGTTTTTGTTCGGGTTTATGAACTTTTCACTTATTTAAGGCTCTTTGGTTGCCCCAGTCTTGGCGAGTCCTTTAGATTCCCATTGAGATTGGGGTATACCATACCATATACCACCAAATCTACCAGATCTACCTACCAGATCGCCAGGCAGCCTACTCGTTCATTCCCTTCAAAGCCTTCGTGCCCACGGATGCATGTTAGGGTAAGCTGGCTTCCGAGAGGCTATCAAGAAGGTCGAGACAGTCCTTAGTACTGCCTGACTATCCGAATAGCTATAGTGTTCCGGTAATGTTTCCCCGCAGGCATTCCCGAATGCATAGTTCTATCGCATTGATCTCTACTTGGAAGATGGCAAGTGGCTTATCAAGTGGTGCCGCGCGCTGAAAGTTGGGACCATGGAGCCGTCTGTGTACCAGATTTGTGGGTTGGGTGGTGTGTTGAGACCTTTGGTTCTCCATTCTTGGCGGCCACCACCTTGGAATTCCCTGAAAAACTGAGCATCGAATCTGGTATCTTAAAGTTGTTTTGGATGTTTCAAAAGAAGGCCGGGTTTCAGTTCTTGTATCTGAGTGCCTGAAAGAGCACTCAGCGCAGCTTCTTTCTGCCCCACTGATGACCGCAGAACCCAATCGGCTTCGATGATTTAACTGTGATTATTCCAAGATATTTTGCTTCCCATGAAGGGCTGATGGGCGTGTTTTCCAGTGAGATTTGCTTCAGATCAAGCTTCCTCTTCTTAGAAGGGTACAATGGTCCAAAATCAGCGGGCCTGCCGATATTTTCTGAGAGGTCAAATAGGCGAACCCCACAGGCGGATCAGTAGAAATGCGGTGAAGTGGGAGGGTTGTGATCCCTTATTTTCGGATCATAACCTCGCTGATAAAAGGAAGAAGAAGAAGTAGGGTACAAGGGTAATATTTCCATTGTTGAAGGATAAGCCCTCGACTCTACAGCATTCTGAGATCAGGTTGAGGCACCTTGCATCATTTCTGACGATGTTTTTGAACTTTGCCACAACGCTGAAGACGGCATAATCTGCTTATCCTTGCGCTCTGTAACCAGATTTGTTTAGTAGTTCTAGGAGTTCGTCTTCCAAAGCAGAGTAGACTGCGGATAGCCTGTAGTACCTTTGATAGTTATCAGCGATCTTCTGCTTTGTTTATTCGTGAAATGAGGCTGTGAATGGCAGTCCGTGTGGATTTTTCGTGTTGGTATATGAATTGGTCTACATCCTCTGGGTTAGATTGGAAGACTCTGCGGGTCGGAGCATTGGTGTTCATTTCCTCTAGATATCGTTGCCATCTCAAACGTCTTTTGACGTTCTGTCCAATTTATTCCTGTTGATTGTCCGTTCTTACTTACTTGCTAACATACGTATGCCCTGTAGCCCCTTGTGGATCCTAAAGCCTCTACTACTCCTTCGCACTATCGTGTATGGTTTCTGGCAATGTGTCAGGTTGTCTGTTCTTTCTGACAGCATACACTTGGTTTTACCCTCGTTTGTCTCTAAGCCCATTTTGGTCACTCCTGCTTCAATGCTTGCAAACGCACCGATGACAGCCCGCTGAGTTCTTCCTATAATGTCAATATCGTCGTTGTATGCTGGCAGTTGTACGGACTTTTGATAGACTCTGCCTCTGGTATTGGCTTGTGAGTTCCACACATTCCGTTCAAGTGAGATCTTGAAGAAGTCACACCTGTCCTGGTCTAAAACCTTTTTCGAGATCAAAGTTCTCGAATAGGTCATTACCGACCCTGATGGAGCGGCCTGAATCATAATGCCCAGATGGGCAAGTTTAGCAGGGATGTCAAAGCTAGACATGGATCTGAATAGCTCCTCTATAGGTTTTGTCATAGGCGGCTTTCAAATCGATAAATAGATGATGAGTGTCGATTTGGACTTCTTGGGTTTTTTCCAGTATCTGCCAAAGTGTTAAGATTTGATCGATGGAGGACTTCCTGGCCTGAAACCGCACTGATAAGGTCCAATCAGGCTGTTCATAAAAGGTTTCAGGCGTTCACACATTATGGCAGAAAACATCTTGTATGCGATGTTGAGGAGACTGATACCTCTATAATTGGCGCAGAGGGTCTCTTTTCTTGTAGATATCTACGTGACAGAAGATGCTACATAAAAGAGAATTCTATGTAAATTGAGGCCACGATTCGTGTTCAATTATTTCCATGACCACCCCAACCCATATGGATGATGACTAGAATACGTTGGTATCCTAATCCATAGAATCCGCTCAAAAGAGAAGAAAACCTTACTTGGACATTTCATTACGCAAAACCTTCCGACTTAACTGAAACAATATGTCCGCCCTTAACCTATCCGTTAATCGTCTTTCCTCAATTATGACTGATTTCACTCCGATGCCGTCTGCCCCGCAAAAACTCATTAATCATCCAAAAATGACACATCTACCCAGAGGCACACAGTACAACATACCAATACCACACCTGGCTTACACTCATTTTTCCACTAGCAAAACATATTTGTTAGTTCGCTGGTAATCGCCTTCTCAATCCAGCGCCTCCACAATCACTTCATAGCAACAAATCCTCATTACTCATCCACCAACAGTAGAATGTCTGATCTAACCAACCATTTGTGCCAGAAAACATCTCTTCAACAGAGATTACCACGTGTGTCCACGTCCTGTCCTCACACACAAACACACACACACACTGGAAACACCCCCTACCAATCGAATTAAACAGCAACAAGAAATAAATAAACAAATGCACAGAAGAACTGACCAAAAATTAACCGAAAACACACACACCAGGACCAAAGAAAAACTATCTGCACGAAGGAGAAGTTAATAAGGAAAACAAACCGTAACGTGCCCGGTAGAGTTTTCGTGATTTTACCCAGAAATCCTTTCCCCCCCGCCCCCGCCCGTTGCCCACATAAGACCATAAGCAAGCTTATTTGTCCAGAGGTGGTAATTGCTTTTTTCCCATTCGCAACCAGCAACAACAACAAGAGAAGAAGTGGAAATGGATACGAAAAATCTTTGGAAAATCTTTTCCCAACATAGTTCTACCTTTGCACTGACACGCCCCCCCTCCCCCAACCCCGCCGCTCTTCACGGCGGTGAGGAATTGTTTTGTGTCCCTCCTCGGCTACATCCCTGACTGGCTGGCTGGCTGTCTGTCTTCTTTTAATTTGTTCGCTGAAAAGAGACGAAAATGTGATTAGACGATGGGAAAACTTTGTTAGCGGAATTAATTACTTACACTAAACCAAACTGGTTGTTCGAAGATTAGATAACGGTATATAACTAATTTATGTAATTTGTATTTGTTTTGTCCTGTCAGTTTCGACGTTGCACTGGTGCGGTGGCAAAGGATTAGTGAGGTGGGTTAGGGTTGAAGATGGTGGAGTTAATCGTTTGACAGTTTGAAAGTTGACAGGTGACAGTTTTAAGTCGCCTCGCAGTCAACTGTCAGTATGACGTTCTAGTTTAAGTTTCATTGAGACATCCTTGAACTGGTCTCCAGTTCTATGTCGTTTCATTGAGTTTCTGAAAATCATGATGTTTCTCATAGAATAAATCGAATTATATCGAATTCTTCGAAACAATGTTTGTTCCATTTGTTCCATTCTGGCCATGAAGTTGATTTAAAGAACAGCAGTCATTTACTCGTATAGTAAAGATTAATTGAAATTTGAACCGTTCAGCTCAGGCGATGATAGATAGACTTTCCGTCCACCTGACCAAACGAAGTGAGGATAGCAGTATCCAAGCTAACATCCAAAGGGCTGCTGGATCTGACGGCTTACCGGCCGAAGTTTTGAAGGTAGCTGATCTCTTAGATTTTGTCAGTATGTCTGATGGATGAAGCTAAGCATCGTTTGCCCGATCCACAAGCAAGGAGATCCCCTCAACTGCCCCAATTGTTTTTTTTTTTTTGCCTAAAGGATGGTGAAAAACGCTACTGCCCACGAGAAACAGGCCCGCTTTGTTTCAAGTCGTGTGGGACTTGGTATTCACTTAAAAACCAGCCTTAACCCTTTTATTCTACTTGACACCATCCACCCTGGAACAGCTTTTGCATTACTTCAGAGTGATGTCGTTTTCTTTCCCCTCTCGGGACCGGCGTTTTCATATTTGTCTTCTCTTGCGGGTTAATTCTTTCTTGCCAATCAGGTTTACATAAATCTCGTGAGGGTGGTTATTAGGTCTTCTTCTCTCATTTTTGATTTAGGTATTTTTTCTATAAAGGGGCGCACTTGATTCCAGCTCTGGTCACTCATTGACATTTTTGTCACTATGTTTTCCGGGGTGATGATGCCGATTAGAGATTCTACCGCCCTCCTTTCAGCTTCCCATCTGTTGCACTCGAAGAACGTGTGGTTTGTGTCGCCCAGTTCTGAATCGCCATACCATATTGGCAAGCCAAGCTCCCTGATTTGCAAATTATGTGAAGGTAGGCGTTGAAACAACCGTGTCCGGTAAGCAATTGGGTGACGTAATAATCTACTTCCCTGTGTTTCCGTCCCTTCCATTCAGCGATGTTACTGATCAGCCTCGTGGTCCATCGTCCTCTGCTTTCTGAGCTCCATCTCTCCTGCCATTTCTGTTTGTTGAGCTCCTTCGCCTCCTCAGTTGCTGCTTCCACTCCAATTTCCGCCTTCTTGTTGTAAACGTACTTCCTCTCTGCCGCAAGAAGATCAAAAGGGGTCACTCCCGCGACTATGAGGACGGCTGGTTCCGACACCGTTCGGTACGAACTTGCAACCCGTAGTGCTGCGCGCCTTTGTTCTACGGCCATTTGCTTTCTATATTTCTCTTGTCGTTGTGCGTCGGCCTATATCTCGCACACATACAGGAGAATGGCGTGGGTGACTGTTATCAGGAGCTTCCTCTTGCTACCTGTTGGAGCTCCAACGTTTGCTATTAATCTGCTCAGTGACATTTTGACCATCGTGGCTCGTTCCGAAGCAGATCTTATTTGATGCCAGAAAGTGAGCTTCCTGTTTAGGGCTATCCCTAGCTACTTCACCGCTTCCTTCCTGGTTATTATCTCAGACCCCATTAAAAGTCGACAATAGTTGGAATCCTCTTGTTTTTTCAGAAGGACTATCTCCGTCTTTTCTGTGGCCAAACTTAAGCCATGTTCTTTCGTTCTGGTTTTCTCATCACCTGATTGAGTTTTCTTCGCGCGCTCTCTGTGTCTCTTGCCGTAATCACCGCGAAGATATCATCTGCATACCAGACCAGAAAGTATCTTCGTTCAATTCCCTACGATGGATGCTATCGTAGAAGATGTTCCAGAGATAGGGTCCCAGGATTGAGCCCTGCGCTGTTCCAGCAGTAATCTCCTTTATTCGAAATCCTTCGGCGGTGTTATATAACAACTTCCGGTCCTTGAGATAGTCCTTCACCATCCGCAAGAGATATTCGAGAATATCAGTAACGGCTTCGAGGGCGTTTAGCATATCATTCCATCTGGCTGAATTGAAGGCATTTCGCACGTCCAGTGTTGCAAACAAAACAATTTTCCTTGAATAGTGGTTGTTCTGTTGAACCAATTGGGCGGTCCTTACCACTTCTTAAATTGCTCCAATCGTAGAGTGGCCCTTTCTGAATCTGTGTTGTCTTTCGGACAAATCGTCTGCTCTCTGCACGGCCTTGATTTTAGCAACTTTTCCAGGAGTATCCCTGCGGTGTCCAGCATACACAGAGGCCTGTACGTTGATGGGGAATCTGTGTCTCCTTTTCTTTTGCTGATAAGTACAAAGCGCTGTAACTTCCAGCTCCTAGGGAAAACTCCTTCCTGGAGACAGCTATTGTACATGTTCAACAGCAGCTGAGGACATGTCTCGGCAATCATCTTGAGTGCCTCCCCGCCAATTATAGAGACATCGTATCCTCAGCATTATACACAAGGTCTTTTCTGGAATATAGTGTGAACGCCTGAAACCATTCATCAACAATCTGATTGGCTCCTACCAGTGCGGTCTCAAGCCAGTCCACTATTAATCAAATCTTCACACTTTGGCAGATCGTGGGGAAACCCAAGAAGTCCAAATCGACACTCATCATCTCTTTATCAATTTGAAAGCCGCCTATAATAGCATCTATAGAGAAGAGCTATATAGAGCCATTTCTAGTTTGTCCATCTGTACAGTATGATTCAGGCTGCTCTATCAAGTACGGTGAGGACCTCACCGAGACCTTTGATGTCAAAAAAGGTTCCAGACAAGGTAATGCGCTGTGGTGTGACTTCTTTATGATCTGACTTGAAAGGATTATGTGGAACTCACAAGCCCACACCAGAGGCACAATCTATCAAAAGCCCGTACAACTGCTTACATACGATGACAATATTGACATTATTGAAAGAACTCAACGGGCTGTCACTGGTGCGTTTGCCAACATTGAAGCAGAAGCGGCCAAAATGGGTTTAGCGATAAACGAGGGCAAGACCAAGCACATGCTGTCAACAAGAAGGGAAAATCAACACCGATGAATTGGACAGAACGTCAGAGTGAACATCTAAAACTTAGAGATAGTAAGGGACTTCCTCTACCTTGGCTCTGCTATCAATTCTAAAAACGACATCAACGCAGAAATGACGCGAGGAATAAGTCTTGCAGTGAAGTTCTATCTCGAACAACTAAGGAGACGTTTCAGATGGCTAGGACATCAAAGCCTTGGCCTGCAGAGTCTTTGAATCTAACTCAGAGGGACGGCGCAGTAGAAGGCCTCTCAGCCGTAGGGGGCACGTACAAGTTCAATGGAACCTCAACCACCTTGGAGTGCGCAACTGGAGGCAATTAACTAAAGGCCTAGCTAAATGGGAAGATGTGTTGGTTAAGACCCAGGTTCACTTCGAACTATAGGCCGGCTCAAGTAAGTAAGTATCACGTAGATATTCCAGAATATATAGTGATCAGCTGCCTCTGCTGGGATATCAGTTGTTGGTTGAAGGTTAGCCTTGTATCTGGGATGACACCAAGCTCCTCTATTTTCCGAATACGAACCAAAGCCTAATTACTGAATATCATTCACTAGTTCTAGTCACAAAATTGTCGTTTTTCACGGATCTCTTTCCGGCTCATTTGGCTCCTTCATAGCTCTTCAAAAGCCTACATACCAGAGTAGCAAGTGTGACGTCTTATAACGGGTGGGCCATCTAGTGATTTATTTTTAAATCATAGGTTATTTTGACACTGACAGCTGTTTCCCGCTCAAAATCTTGACAGAAACTCAGTATCATACCTCCGCAGAACGAAATGAGTCGCTTTACGCTTGAACAATATTAGAAAATATTGAAAACTTATTTCCAAAGTTGCTGTAGCCCAAACAGTGCGTTTTTTGAAAATAAGTTTTGACCGAAATGAAGCACCCACCGCGCCTGCTGTACTCAAGTTTGTGCAAAAAGTTCATGAGACTGGTATGCTAGTGGACAACACTCATGGTCCTCGTCGTCGTACGGTACGCACAGACGAGAATGTGGCTACTGTAGCCGAGAGTGTGAGACTCAGCTCACGAACATCAACTCGTCATCGATCTCAACAGCTCAACATTTCACGCACTAGCCTGAGGAGAATTCTGCCCAAAGATCTGGGATTATTCGCTTACAAGGTCCAATTGATTCAGCAATTGTAAGCGCACGACCATCCGCTTCGTTATCGCCTCGCAATTTGGGCCTTAGAGCAGCTTGAATAGGACAACGAAAAATCGTCTTTTCTGACGAGGCACATTTTCATCTCGGCGGCTGCGTTAACAAACAAAATTGCCGCATATGGGGCTCGGAAAACCCGCACGTTATTGTCGTCAGGTCAAAGGATTCACAGAGAGTGACAGTTTGGTGCGGATTGTGAAGTGGTGGCATCATTGGACCATTTTTCTTCGAAAATGAGGCTGGGAACAACGTTTCGGTCAACGGTGGGCGTTACAGAGCCATGTTAACGACTTTTTATTTTTTTTACTGAAAATGAAGACATGGATTTGGACGACTTGTGGTTCATGCAGGATGGCGCGCCATGCCACACAGCCCGTGCCACAATCGGTCTTTTGCGCACCAAGTTCCCAAATCGTGTTATCAGCCGTCTTGGCGATGTCAATTGGCCGCCTCGGAGCTGCGATCCATTTGGACTATTTTTGTGGGGAACCGTAAAGGACCGATGTTATGCCAAGAATCCGGAAACGATTCAAGTACTTAAGGCCAATATCATCCAAACAATCCGTGAGCTACAACCCGAAACCATCAACAAGGTCTTGGAAAATTGGAGTGATAGAATGCACTACTGCGAGGCCAGCCGAGGCAGCCACTTGAACGACGTTGTATTCCATAATTTATGGGAATATTTGCTCTTACTAATAAAGCTATTATAGATGGAAAAAAATCGTTTTGTTCATTCTATTGCATTTTTAAAAAGAAACTTGTAGTTGGCCCACCCTGTATGATGGTAAGGTATCGAAGAATTTTGAAGTTCAAAGTGGAGTACAACAATACTGTCACCGCTGTTGTTCTTGGTGGTCTTCAGCGATGTTCTCCGAGCAGCATTATCAGAAAGCAACCATGGAATTTAATGAACTATGACATCCCACCTAGAACACCTTGAGTACACTGACGATGTTTGTCTACTTTCACATCGGATAATGGACCTTCACCTGATAGCCCAAAATCTAGAAGTTGAGGCTAACGAAGTCCACAGCCAAACCAAAAGCCATTCGCACTTCAATCTCCCGCGCTCAAATCAGCATTCCCAGACAGCAAGTCGAGAAAGTGGACATGTTTCTATATCTAGGAAGTGTGGGCTCTTCTTCCAAACACATCGCGCGGCAGGAGAGGCAGGTCCATAAACGCCTAGATCACACAAATGCGACGACATCGGCATTTCGTCGGCCTCAGTAACCAAGTGATCCAAAATCGGGAGGCCTGACGATATTTCCTGAAGATAAATAGACGAACTCCACAGGCAAATCAGTAGAAATGCGTTGAAGTGGGAGGGTTATGATCCCTTGTTTTCGGATCATAATCTCGCCGAAATAGAAAAAGTATATGTGCAGCAGAATCGGAAAAGCAAATGCTGCATTCGGAATGCTATCCAAAGTCTGGAGAAGCAATGTTCTTAGCATCAGAACTAAGCTGCGACTATTCCACTCCAATGTAGAACCAGTAAGGCTTTATGAGTGCAGTACTTGGAAGGTGGATACCACTTCTTCTTCTTCTTCTTCTTTTTCTTATTTCGGCGAGGTTATGATCCGAAAATAAGGGATCATAACCCTCCCACTTTGTCGCATTTCTACTGATCCGCCTGTGGTATTCGCCTATTTGACCTCAGAAAATATCAACAAGCCTCCCGATTTTGAATCACTCGGTTACTGAGGCCAAATGGAAGGTGGATACTTCTATTACTCGCAGATTTTCGTAAAAAGATGCCTAAGTGTCATGGATCTTTCAGCCTAATCGCATCTTTAAAGAAAAACTCTATCAGCGAACGGGCTACGAATCTACAGACACTACTATATAGAGGAGAAAGTGGCGGTGGTTCGGCCACACACTACGGCACGACGACAACTCCCCGTTGCAAAATATACGTACACTCACCCAGGCAGGCGGATCAGCGAGACGTCCTAGGCAAACGAGGCGCAGAACAGTTGCGGAGGAATCGAAATCTTTCGGAATGAGTTGCAGACAACTCGAACGCGTGACAGAACTCCGAATAGGATGGCGCGCAGACGTTGTTGGAGCCATCTTCCCCGAGGGTGAAAGGCATTTGTGGAATTTATTGTTGGTGACTAGGGCAATTGGATGCATTTCTATTGTAGCTCTTCCCTTGTTTGCTATTGCGAATCCCTATTGCTGTCGACGTTGGCAAGAATTTTTGCCACACCTTCAACTTTCCTTAACAAGCTTGTCCCAGGAATTGTAGTCAGTAGCGTTGCCTACGACTGGCATTTCCTGGTTCCTTTGATTCTTGGAGTACTATTGATGCACTGGTGATTGGTACATATTCCTTCTTTTTTCCTGCAGCATCATACCTTGTAGCGAACTACTTCCCCAAGTGGAGATACGTTTTCTATAATTAGATGGAATTGTCAGGCGATTGTGCTTTCCAGTTCTTCTTCTGTGGTTTGCATCTTGCTGCGTTTCTAATAGCTCTAAGGATCACCGAACTAATGGCGATTAAGGAGGTCTTATCTTGGCTAAAGAAAAACGTGATATCCGCTACGGACATCCGCATCTTTTCAGATATCCAAGCTGCAATCAAATCCTTGAAATCGATCTCTATAAATTCAGTAGTAGCCCTAGACTGCCATTCGTCTCTTGCGGAGATGTCGGAGCAGTTTAATATTCACCACCAACTGTACCCATCCTTCCAGATAAGGATAATTTAGGCATACCAACCGCTACTTGTAAACTTAAATTCAAGCTAGATGCATTCGAAAGAACAAATCTTAAGTGGACAAGTGGTACAACATGTCTAGCGACTAAGCAGATTTGGCACAAGTTGGATCTGAAACGCTCTAAGAAGTTGATCTCTCTCAATCGATTGCATATTGGCTCTATTATGGGTGTAATTACAGGGCACTCTCTAATAGGCAAGCATGCAACAAGGCTTGGCGTATTTTCAAATTATTTTTGCAGAAGCTGCATGGACGTAGAAGAGGAAGAAACCATTACTCACCTTCGTTGTGCATGTCCAGCTCTCTTCCAAAGAAGGAAGCTTCACCTTGGAGCTTTCTACTTTAACGATTTAGGCGATCAGATAGATTTAGATATCAGGAGCCACCTTCTCTTCATCAGAAGCTCTAATTGGTTTTAACGAGTAGGCTGGGATTACATGATCCTCGTGCTACCACAACGGACCTTTCTTGGTCTATGTGTGTTGGCGTAAGCTGGCAGCCACTTCAAGCTAACCGAACCTAATCTAAGGATCACCGAGTGGAAGTGATCATGCACTCTTCACAGCCTAATACAGCCCCTTCTATGTAAAAATATCCTGACTTTGTGGGATTTATGGCTTCCAATTGGTAGATTAAAGTGTTAGTCTTGATTCCGCTCTTTTATGCTTCAAATAGTATGAGGACGCGTCAAACGCATTTCATCTCCGATACTTAGCTGCTTCCACTTAGTGCATCCAATTACCAGCTCGACAATTGTGCTCCCTGTCCATGTCCAGCATTTTGTTGCGGTAATGACAGCCAATTGACGCACAAAATCATACAACCAAATCAAAATCGAATCAAGTTCTGCAGCAGTAATTCGGAACAATCATCACGCACTCGTCAAGTGGCCAAAAAATAGAAGCTCCCACTTTGGACAGCTCCAAATTCAATTTGGCGCCAATAGCCACCACAATAAATTTTATTCAGCTATACATTTGGCTCCACCACTTTTCGCCAATTAAGGGGCCAATGCCTACTTTGCGGTAATTGAACAATATGCAGACCATGGTCGTCGTTTGGCCGCAAGGACTTTTTATATTTTTTTTGTTTCTGGGTTCCTGCCTTTCAGCTGTGCCCTCTCCACTAATTGGTCAAGTGCGTGCGGTTAATGATCGTGCGTCCAGGCTCCCGTGTAATGCGGTAGGCGTTTTGTAATTAATTTCACATTCCATCAGTTAAGGATGCCGCACTCGGATGGGCCGAGCTTTTTCCACGAAAACGATAGAAAAATGCATCCAGCCACATCTGTTGGTATGTGTGTAACTATTTTAACATAATCCTGAAAATTTTCGAAATAAAATACCAGAAGGACCACTCTCATCAGTGGTACTGGTAGCAATAGCATGAATCTATGAAACTCTATATGTTTCGCGCTCGAATAATGGTCAGGCGTAGAGGAATGTTCTCGCATTCCTGGAAGCACCTAGCCAGCCACTCGTTTGGAAAATTCGTAATATTGTATGGGAGAGTGGCGCGTGAATTGCATTTTGAAATGAGAATTTTTTTTTCACGGCGGTTTGTACATGGTAACTCGGAATACTTTTGCTGGAGAGGCATTCATGATATGAAGTGGTGAACTTCATCAATTTTTTAATGAATTTCAATCGAGAGGGGCTTTCGAATGAGTGTTCCTGGAAGTACTGACCCCAGCGTAAATTCGAGCACCATTTTCATATCAAACCAATTATGAGGTCTTTAACTGTAAGGACTCTCAAACAGAACCATTCTCGTAGTAAGCTCTATGAAATGGATTCGGGTGTCATGGTGGAGGATTTATAGATGAATGCATCCGAGCGGAGTTCTGTCGCCAATCTTATGACTCTTTGACAGTGACACTGTGTTAGGTGCCGAGGCGTGTAGATATCCCGAGAGGATGAACGTGCAATAAATTGGTATATTTCTCATGCGTTTGACTTTGTTAGGGCTCCCACCAGTAAGGTAGGTGAGGTTAGATAAGATTGAGTAGGGTTATGAGGTTATTATAAAACACTAGGCACCATAGTGGGCATGTCGCGATCCATACCTAAAATGGTAAATAAATCATTGTTTTGATTCAAGGACTCTTTTGAAGTATTAAAGACCTAAGATGCTTTAGTCTTTCCAAAACATTCACAGTTATATCCTCTGAGACGTGTCGGATCATGAGGTTCCAAGTTCGAATCCCAGAAAATACCAAAAAGTTTTTTCACGGTCCCATCTCTCGCGAGCGTCTGACAAACATCCGAGAGTATTGTTGTCACGAAAAAGCTTCTCAAATCGCCGTTCGGATTCGGCATTAAAACTTGTAGGTCCCTTCCATTCGTGTGAAAAATATAACGCACACAACATGAGTGGTTGCGAGAAGCTAGGCCCTGGCACTTTAAAGAGCTGTTGCGGCAAATAATTGTTTTTTTTTTTATGTAGGTCATTGCAGTACCTGCAAGCATCCGTGTTCGTCAATCCTAATCTCAAAGCATGTTTCCTCGGAAGGCAATTACCAAAAAGGATCCTGATCGTCGTTCCTAACGGTGGTCCGCCTAGTTTTCTAGTCTCTCCAGATTTACTACGATCTAACACAGGCAACAATGACCTGGGCATCATATGCCCTTCTATTTCACTGTGTCTAGGTACCCAACATAATCTGATCTGAATTTGGGTCCACTGCAGAATGCGCGCCGAAGAGTGGAGGTTACACGCTGCTACAAATGCTTCGGCTATGACACCAGCAAAGCACCTGCAAGGGAACGGACAGAAGAAGCAAAGGCCTATGTTTCAATTGCGGAGCGAAAAGACAAAAAAGGTAGAGTGCAAAACAAGCGCAAAGTGCTCCTTATGAGCGGAGTGGAATCCCGTATCAGATCTGCTGTCTTGTACACCGGAGTCGGACACCTGCCAAGTGTTCAGGAAGGCACTTGAGAAGACAGAGAAAGGCGGCGTCCAATGACCAGAATACTCCAAGGAAACCCCCACAGGAGCCGAACGGCAGTTCGTTAAACTCAGAATTGAACTGGAAACAGATATTGTTATCATCAGCGAACAGTACAAGGATACAGATGGCCCTAGCTGGATGGCGGACACGCTAGGTACAGCTGCTATCTGGATCCCAGACGCAATGACACTCTCTGTAAAAAGCCAAGGCGCAGAAAGAGACTTCGTTTGGGTGAAATGCACGCGGGACTTATTACGATAATCAGCTGCTACTTCATGCCAAACGAAAGAATAAACGAGTTCCGAGAAAAGTTGGACCGACTAGAGGACTTCATTCAAGAGATCGAGGGGGAGATCCTGGTCGCTGAAAACTTCAACACACAGGAGAGGAAAATGCCGACCACAGACTAACGAGGAAAACAAATTATCGAAATGGCTGCAAGACGAGGGCTTAACACTGCGATCATAGGCAGCACATCCACATTTAGGAGGTTACGCAGGGACTATCCCGGACGTTACCATCGCATCCGAACTGACATCCACAAGGGTTGAAAACTGGAGAGTGATCGAAGACTATATGGGCAGCGATCACCAGTACAATGTTTTCGACCTACAAGAATAGCAACGCGTTCCGAAAGAAAACCAAACCGGTGTATTTGTTGAGCGCCGAGATAGCTGCGCTTCGAAGAAGATGCCTACATCTCAGACGCAAACTCACCAGGGGTAGGAGAAGACAAGCTGAACCCACGGAAGAGATTCTACCAGAATTTAGAACCATGAGATCCAAGCTCATCAATTCCAACAAAAAATAGAGGTGGGAGGATCTCTGCCGTGATGCAAGCAGCAACCCCTGGGGGCTAGGCTTCAAAGTCGTTATGCGAAAACTGGGAACACAGATGGCTAGCCCTGCCCTCGGCGAAGAAAGTATGGAGTTTATAGTGAACACACTCTTCCCAACGCATCGTGTTCGGCCTCCGGACACCTCTCCTGCCCAACGACCAGAAACCCCGATGTTCAGTGAAGAAGATTAGATCCTCGCGTCGAAAACCGTACAAAAGCGAAAGAGCACTGGACCTGAAGGAATACCAGCGGAGGTGTTCAAGGCGATTGCCCAGACATGTCCTCAGTAGCTGCTGAACCCTACGCCTTCCCTAGGAGCTGAAAGTTACAGCGCTTGGTACAGATCAGCAAAGGAAAAGGAGACTCGGATTCACCATCAGCATACAGGCCTCTGTGTATGCTGGACACCACAAGGAAAGCTCCTGGAAAATTTGCTAAAACCAAGGCTTACACCAGCCATGCAGAGAGCAGGAGATTTGTCCGAAAGACAGCATGGATTTAGAAAAGTCCACTCTACGATTGGAGCAATTGAAGAAATGGTAAGGATCGTCCAATTGAATCAACAGGACAACCACTATTCAAGGAAATTTGTATTGCTAGCAACTCTGGACGTACAAAATGCCTTCAATTCAGCTAGATGGAGCGATATGCTGAACGCCCTCGAAGAGTTGCAGTCGTAGTCGAAACCGCAGTCATAGTCTTAGTCATAGTTATAGTCATAGTCATAGTCGTAGTCGTCGGCATAGTCATAGTCGTAGTCATCGTCATAGTCGTAGCCGTAGTCGTAGTCATAGTCGTAGTCGTAGTCATAGTAATTGTCAAATTCGTAGTCACGGGAAAGTACCTCGAGTGTATTCGCACAGATTTTAGCTTTATTTTTCACAGTTCAACGTGAAGGAATTATATAAAGCTAAACGAGGCTGGCTTGGAATACAAGCCGTAAAGCATAAGTGGTACAAATTATCCCCTCAGTCAATTAAAAGTTCACAATTCTTCGCTAAAGTACATGTTATTCCAAACAGTTTCTTCAGTGACCCCACAGGCATACTGGGAAAACTTCCAAACCACTCCTAGACTATCTGCCAAATGAGAATTTGTGCGGTGCTATGAAAATTATTATGAACGACTCCTTGTAGCCATTAATTCGAAGGGCCTTCCCTCCAATTATCAACCCATTCCATCGACCCCACCAAGGACCCATCCACAATAGCGTGAGCTAATGAATTTATTCGAAAGGCTGGCAGGCCCGTATGTACTTCGCAGCCTTATTGCAAATCAACACCATCTTTCGCTGAGATTAATTAAAACTAAAATAATTTATACTCCATTTAGAAAGGACCTTCGCATACCTTCTCCACATGCATACCACACACAAGGGAGCACAATAGCAATTGTAAATTCATTAGCTACTTCGCCGCCTTCGATTTTACTACTCGTAGTTATGTTCTCCTTGATTGCCGCACACCCCTACTCTGCATAGGCCTCACGGAGCCGAGTGATATAATTGTTACAAATATCCTTTCTCGGAATCGTACACATACATATGTATGCGTGTGTATGCATTTGTTTGCTTTCACCAAACACAAACAATAACTAATCCATAATTTTTCATTTATTATTCTACCCACGCTGCGGTGGTGCTGCAGCAAGTGGAGAGGATCCTTCCCCGCGCGTACAAAGGACCTCACTACAATATGGCTGAATATTAATTAGTCAGGCATAAACAAAATAAATGTGTGTCTGTGTAGTCTCGTCGAAACTACCAGACAATACACCCGTAGTGGCAGAAGAAGATCCTCCTCTGCGCCACCACAGCCAGCAGAAGTAGCAACTCTTTCAGTCGCCTCTGAAAGGTTATTAAATTTATATCTTCCGGACAAACGAAAACCTCAGAGAAACGCACTAGATAGAGGCACACAGAGAGAGAAAGCGAATAAAGCCAATAATAGAGGATAATGGATTCCACGTACAGCTATACGAACTCACATGACAATGCCAGGATGCGAACCGTACCACCCGCGCCAGAGAAATCATCTCTATCACCCAACAACAGCCAGTGCTGTGCTCGAATTAAAACTACAAAAAGGATGTAATGAACTTAATGCCGCACTATCGTAGCAGAAACAGAGCACCAGAAGCTGGAAAATAAAAACTTTTGTTTACAACTTAGACACAGAGAACGATATGTGTGTCCTGGCAACTCAATTCAATCCACCTCCTCATCCACCCGATGATATCCACTTGTACACACGGTTGGGTAATTACTCAGCACATTTTGTGCTCCCTTTATGAGTTGTATGGTTTTGATGTTGAAGCTAGTCGCGGTGGTGGTTTGAAGGGAATAACTTCATGCAAGGATCTTATCGTTTTTCTTGGAAGATGGACAACAAAGGGATCGGCAGGGGTGCGACAAGTCCTTAAGGAACTTAAACTTGCGGATAAAAGTCGGATAATTCGTACATGAGTAAGTAACAGGAAGGAAAAGTTGTGTGTTTTTGGGAGAACCAGGGCAGGACGAAAAGGATTTGTCATCTCCTGGGATATTGTTTACAAGTTGAGGATTATGGGCAGAATGGAAGAAGGAAAAAATTAGTTTTGTAAGATTTCCTGAAGCAGAATCGACGTATGTATGACTTTAAAAGTTGGACAGTTGGGTGGTTACTTGGTACTAATGGCGTTACAAGGCTGATGAGAGTAAATGCAATGCAGTTGTTGGCATTGGGGATGCTTGGTGTCACGCTGCAGTTAAACAGGGTAAGTGTCCGTAAGTGGGCAGCATGGTTACTGATTACTTTTAGATGAACTTTGGATGGATCGTTGACTGTGATATTGAACGCTGGCCATTGGACACTCAGAATCAGAGTGGATTTCAAAGTAATGCAAGATATCGATGCCTAGTGCATTGGTCTTGAGAGCGAGTGAGTGAACTGCTGTTGCTCTGCGCTCAGTCTTTCTTCATGACGCTGGTTCTTCTCACCTGGCTGGCAACAGTCTCACCAACTTACCTGAGACTTTACCATCTGTTTGTTTATATGCTTGAGGGTGATGGCATTGACGGATTTTGGAAGAGAAGATTCAACGACGAACTATACGAGCTGTACAGCGACATCGACCTAGTCACAAAACTGCATATTGGACGTTTGAAATAGCTATGGCACGTAGAGCGGATGGACACCAATGCTGGATCCACAGAATCTTCGAATCTAATCCGGTGGGACAACACAGTAGAGGACCTTCTCTTCGTATGTGGCGAGCACAAGTTCAAGGGGACCTCGATCAACTTGGAGAACGCAACTGGAGGCAATTATCTAAAGACCGAGCTAAATGAAGAAGATTGTTGGTTGAGGCCCAGGTTTACCCCAAACTGTAGCCCCACTTAAGTAAGTAAGGTGATGGCTTCGCTCAATTTCTCCTCTAGTTGATGTCCTCACAGGCAATGGAATATGTCATTCCCACGTCTTCGTTGGTTTCTGTTCAGCTCACGCAATGGATTGCTGTCGTGTCCGAAATTGTGCCCCTGCAGCGTCCATGACCTGTCCTCATCGGGGCTGTATAGATATCTAGCTACGGCTCATCCTCGACTCGATGTATAATTTGATATGTCCATCTGCTTTTTTGAGAGCAGTCCAATCTGATTAGACTTTTCATCCTTCGTTGTGGCCACATATTGCCTGATGTGTTTGCTTCTGTATTAGCAAGGAAATTAACTCCAAGAAAAAACAGGTTAGGCATTTCTACAACAGGGCCAAAGAATTAGGGGACGGTAATACATGAGATGAATATATGGACCGCAAGCTGGAGTTTAAGTACTTAATCAGGCAATCGAAAAGAAAGTCGTGGAAGGAATTTTGTCAGTCCATAGAAGATACTAGTGAAGCTTCCAGACTTCGCAAGATGCTAGCTAAAAACACTTCTGTCCCCAGTTTCATCAAAAAATCTGACGACTCGAGGGCAGAAAGTAGCGAAGAAGTTTTAGAAACGTTAATTGAAGCTCACTTCCCAGGAAGTAGATCACCAATGGATTCCACTACTAATAGCTACTCGTATAATGGTAGGTCAATAGGGGACGACGCAGAAAACCTCATTACATGGAAGAATCTGCGATGGGCTATTATGTCATTCGCACCATTCAAGGCACCAGGCCCTGATGGAATTTTGCCAGCTATGCTGCAAAAAGCTCCAGCCAAGGTCAGAAACAGGCTTAGGGAAATTTTTAAACATTGTTTAAGGTCATGCTACGTACCAGTGGCATGGTGGGAAGTGCGGGTTATATTCATACCTAAGGCAGGTAAATCAAGCCACACTTCAGCGAAAGACTACAGCCCCATAAGTCTCTCGTCATTCCCCCTCAAGACACTTGAAAGACTTCTTGATATTCACATCAGAAGTAAGTGTTGCAACGGCATTCTATGCAAAGATCAACATGCATATTTGAAGGGGAAATCGGTGGAAACAGGAAGATAGAAGCTAGCCTTCACCATAAGGAATTCGCACTAGCAGCCTTCCTAGACATAGAAGGTGCTTTCAATAATGTAGGAGGAAGGGCCATCAAACAGGCCCTAGAATCTATGAATGTCGAGCATAGCATTACCAATTGGCTCTGCAATATGCTCGGCACTAGAAACATCAACTCCACTATCGGAAATAGTTCAATAAGAAAATCCATTTCCAGGGGGACTCCCCAGGAAGGCGTTATCTCACCCCTCCTCTGGGTTCTAGTCATCGATGGGATACTTAAAGAACTAAGCAATACAGGCATAAGTGTCACTGTTTACGCGGACGACGTGGTAATTGTAGTTCAGGGCAAGTTCCTTGATACATTAAATAAAATGATAGAATCAGCTCTTAATAGTCTCGAAAAATGGGCTAGAGGGTGTGGACTACACGTCAACCCGGATAAAACTGAATTGGTACTCATCAGTAGAAAATACAAGATACCACCCTTCAAACTGCCTAAGCTAGCAAGCGTGGAGCTTTCCCTTTCGGATCGCGATAGATATCTTGGTGTAATGCTGGATGGGGAACTAAATTGGAAACTTAACATACAGGAACGAGTCCGCAAAGCATATAATGCTCTCTTCATATGTAAGCGGACCGCGGGGAAAAAATGGGGCCTGAAGCCCGCAATGATGCACCATGATAGTCAGACCCATCCTTACGTATGGGGCTCTTGTGTGGTGGAAGGCAACGAATACGAAAAACACACGGGATATGTTGGCCATGGTACAAAGAACAGCTTGCATTGCCATCACAGGTGCTCTACGCACAACACCTACGGCTGCACTCGAGATCTTCCTGTATCTCTCACCAATAGACCTGCAAATTAAATTTCAAGCGGGCAACAGTGCGCTTCGGCTCACTAACGTTGGTCTCTTCAGGACTAATAACATAGGACACAGTTCCATTCTCAAGGAATCTTTTACCGGAATCGCTAACGAATCGGACGATATACTTGGCACCTTAGACTTCGACACACCATACGAAGTACTGTATCCTATTAGAGAGGACTGGCGAAGGAAGATAGTCTCTGTCCATAACGAGATTGCAATATACACAGATGGTTCTAAGACCAATGAGAGCACGGGATCACGTATTTACTAAAGTGATACGAACCTACAGGTGGCCCTGAGACTTCCGAACACATGCAGTGTGTTCCAAGCAGAGGTTCTAGCTGTACTTAAGGCTGCGGAATTACTTGAGATGGGATCAATATCCGATAAGAATATCGCCATCTACATTGACAGTCAGGCTGCGCTAAAGGCGTTAGAGTCTTACGTCACCAAATCTGAGATAAAATCAGGAATTGCCGCACAATGCTTGGGGCATTATGTACACAGAACCGAGTCAGATTATGTTGGGTACCTGGACACTGTGATATCGAAAGCAACGAGCAAGCCGACGCGCTGCTAAAAGAGGAGCGGGGCTCCCACGTAGCGATATAATTGGTAGTATTAAACCACCAGGGTGTGTGGCTAAGGGAATTATTCGGGATAAAATCATTGACACAGCTAATCTAAGATGGTCAAACTTAGATGGTTACAGGGTGTCTAAGGCCTTGTGGCCTGTGTTAGATCGCAGAAAATCTGGGGAGATAATTAAATTAGATAGATCAAGGCTAAGAACAGCGATAGGAATACTCTCTGGCCACTGTCTCCTAAGGAGGCATGCCACGAGACTAGGGTTATCCGCTACCGATGTTTGTAGATACTTCGTTGACCTACATGTCTCAGGGGATATAACTCATATACTCTGTGAATGTCAAGGAATTGCCAGGATAAGGCAAAAAGTTCCTTAGTAGATACTTCTTCGATAACTTGGAGGAGGTAAGGTCCTTGAACCATAACAAGGATCTCTTCAAATTTTGTAGGGAGATTAATTGCTTGGGGAATGGGTTTAGGTCTTCTGCCGTGAAGGTTTCCTAGGGATCGCGATGGGCCCACTTTGGTGCCTAGTGTTTTATGATAACCTCATAACCCTACCTAACCTAACCTAACCTAACTTTCTTTCTGTATTTATATTTCTCTTGGAATTCCCGGAATGTTGTTCGAAAGGCACTGATTGCTCTCAGTACGTGATCCTATATACTGCCTCGGTCTTCTGCCTGCGTGTTTTAAATTGCATGGGATGAGGGCTTTCTATGTACTTTCTATGTAATCACTCTTGATAGAGCACGCTTCTACCATATTTTGGTCCACCAATATTTGGCACTACATGTGCTAGTAAGGCTGTCGCCTTTTTCCCCTTAGCGGCGGTATATTGTAGAGGTCGTCAGAAAGCTGGCCTCGAATCTATAATAACGCCAAGGTACCTAATCTCTGGCTTGGAGACTATGGGTACCCACTCCTACCATTACGGTATTCACTGCACTTCTACCGCTGATGAGTATCACTTTCGTTTTCTGTTCAGATAGCTAAGGCCCCATATGGATCAGCCATTTGCGTATGGTCCCAATACACTCATTGCTGCCATGTTCTACCTCTTCTAAACGGTTTGCTAGTACCACGATAGCAATGCCATCAGCGGAGCCAATTATTTTGGCGTGCCCTGAGATTCTTAGCTTAGACATCATTATACATAGTGTTCCATTGCAAGGAGCCCAACACGGAGCCTTAACGTACGCCACCTGCTATGTTGTATTGCATTGTCCTATCCTCTGTATCATAGAGCAGCGCCTTATTTTTGAAGTAGTCTACCAATAGTTTCTGGACATATTCTAGCACTATTTGGCCCTAAGTTCTCGCAGGATAAGTGTCCAAGTTCACGGTGTTAAAGACATTTTTGATGTCTGGCGAAGTAATTTCTAGTCCACCGTGGTACCTCTATAGCCTTCATCGCAGTACTTACAACTTCCTCAATAGCGTCGATCGTTAAGCGAGCTTTATGGGAACCATATAGGTGCTTCGCAAGTCCACCTGCTTCCTCTATTGCTGCTTCGAGTCTATCGCTTATAACGCGCTCCAGCATGCAGTGCAGTCTATATGAGGAAGGGTTTTGTGGTCCCTTGTGGTGCCTTGTGGTACAGCACTAGTCTGTGAACCTTCCACTGATGTGGCGATATTCCTTCCCATAGACACATATTACAAGTATCCGTGAATATTTCCAACCAAAGTGACGTGTGATTAATGCCTTTAGTGTGGCATTTCGGATGCCATAGACGACGGGCGCCTTCTGGCTTCCGATTCTCATTGAAATTTATAGGACTTCATCGGATATGATGCCGACGCCTGTGGGCGCCGTGGCGTAAGTGGTTAGTGTGTCGGATTACTACGCATGAGGTTCCAAGTTCGAATCCCAGAAACGCCAAAAAGTTTTTACACGGTCCCACCTCTCGCGAGCGTCTGACAAACATCCGAGAGTATTGCTGTCACGAAAAAGCTTCTCAAATCGCCGTTCGGATACGGCACTAAACTATCGGTCCCTTCCATTCGTGTGAAAAATATAACGCACACAACATGAGTGGTTGCGAGAAGCTAGGCCCTGGCACATCAAGAACTGTTGCGCCAAATATTATATTTTTTTTTTATCGGATATGATGGGGAGTATTGCTTGAGTCCTTCGTGCTGCTCCTTAATTACCTTCTGGCACTTCTGGTTGGCTTTTGAACAAGACTGCTACTATGCTCTACGTAGTTATAAATACGTTCCCCAGGCTCATTGACTAGAGTTGAAGTACTCATCATAGGAGGGTCGCTAGAGTTTGTATTCCTCCAAATGGGCTAGACGCCGAAGAAAGGGCTAAGGGTAAAGGACAAGCGATCATCACGCTACTGATCACCGATCGGCAGAAACTCTGACACATTTCTTCATTGGCTACGATCTGTGAGCAATATGAGCCACAGCTGATCGCTAGAAACATTAATCGCCTTCAAAGTCGCTAAACTCACCGCTGATCGTTGCTGAAATATGTGGCGGTCGTCAGAGAATATTTTGATTGCTTGATCAAGGCGACATCACCGATGATCGTTAAGGGAAACTGTTTTGATCACTCCAGTTGTACTGATCGTCAGTACATGTGCTGATCGTTGGGACAGGTGCTGATCGTCAGTACAGATGCTGATCACCACCGATCTGGTTAATAGAACAGACCATTGTCAAGCGTTTATCTGTCAACATGATATGATGAAGATGTCAGGAAAACAAGAAATTACTGGATATGAAGTAGAGTACGGCTCACAGGTCAAATGTATAGAGCAAAGCAAAGGTTTGGCGTAATGGCAAGAACTTAAAAAAAGGTGTGAACCTGGATCATAAACAACTCAAGGTATTATTAATACCACTCCCAACCCCTAAAGCTTCTTTACCAACAAGTTCACGTCAGTTTAAAACGGTTTTATGCGGAGTTTTGTGATGCACTGCACCACAATATACTCTAGCAGTGAAAACCCCTCCTAACTGCGGTGCTTAACTGTCAAAAACCACCTCACACCTGCATCCTCGGCAATGCGATAAAATTCCATCGAAATTAATTTCATCCCAACCCCACCACATATCCTAAGTAGGCCGCATTACTTTGAAATCTTCTTGTGTTACTCGTAAGTGCCACACGAAGCCATTTCAGAGATCCTTCATTTGAATTCCTCATCTCTCTCACGTCGTTGTCAGGACGAAACCACACAAAACCACTTCGAATGCATTTCCAGTTTCTGAATACATTTCTGCTCTCAAAGCACACTTCTCTGTTGAGCACCATTAAAAGGCGAAATCGCATCCATATATCTGCCATTTGTCGGCCCCCCTCCTTCCCTCATTAACCCATATTAATATTTTATACCGTTTTAGTTTCGTGGTAAACATTAATGGTAGCCGCACAGCCTTGAGACTCCTAAAACCTTGCTTGCTTCAGCTTTTCAATGGATTTTGGGTTCCTCTCGTAAGACATTTGTGGTCCCGCACGGAGCTGGGAGTTTTCGAATATTTTTACTTCGTTTCAAGGTACGGTTCTGAACAACAAAATGGCTCTGAGTTCTGGTTTAATTGAATTTTCCTGTTTATGACCGACGGGATAGGGATACCATTAGTGGGATAGATATGAGTACATGGCCTGCCCCCTTGGGAGTCCGGAGACGGTGACGATGGCATGTATGGGGACGTGAATACATTACGTTGTGTGACGTGAAGAATGGATCCTTTTGGAGTCGAGTGTATCATAAAAGAGGGTAATTAGTGGACGAATGGGGGCTATTTTGCGAGACATTCATCTTTGCATTTATGATCTTTGCAAATGGTTTATGGGCTCTCTGGATGGAGGAACAAGAAGTGGTGGGGGTATTTTTCAGTCTGATGGTTAGACAAACATGGAGGGGGCTTCTTAATTTTTGAGTATTCTAATTGGTTTTGGATGTGCGTTGGTATGTTATGAAAGCAAAGAAGGTTTGAACTCTTTACCAACTGCCCTGTCGGCGGCAGAATGGAGCAGAAGAATACTCTATGTTTGAACGAAGCGATAGATTGTAGATAGAGTCCACAGGCTTTTCAATAACGTCGTACAATTGTGGAAGAATAAAGGAAGCAACTATGAATCTCTGGAGTTTGGATATGGAGTGACATTGGGGAAGCGCATGTATACCGACTCAAGCAATGTGTTGTATTGATCCACAAATTGAGAGACCAACACTGGAGGAAGTATCATTACTTGTGTATTTCATTGACTGAAGTTCAAGGTCAGGGGGCACAATACTAATTTGTTCACTTAAATAGCGCTTCAGTCCAGGGTGGAACTATGCCTCTACGAACCATTTCGGATGCGCCAATGGATGTGGTAATCTTCCAAAGATACAAACAGCCCGGACTATCAGGATGTAAGAGCCACAAACCCAAATAATCGATACCAGCAGTACGCCTGCACACTAGCCCACACCCTGCACACTTCTACCACTCCCTCCGCTGGACTGCCTTTAGGTATAAATTTGCGGGGCTGGATAGCAACTTATGCTATATCACCTGCATTCGCCATTTCAGCTCTTCTTAATCTTTAAACTCTTCTCAGCTCATTATGTATGGTCGTTATGACGGAACAGGTCCTTAGCCAGCCTTCCTCTTACCTCGTCATATGAGTCATTATATCAAGTTCCTGGAATCCTGCTCCTTCACTTCAAAGGCCGCCTTAAACTGTCGTTTATCTCTTATGGAGCAGTTCAACATTCACCTATGCTGGGTGCCAGGCCACAGGGACATTCCAGGAAACTACAGGGCTGATGAGCTCGCCAGACAGGGTACCACTCTAAGGATTCTGCCTGACAGGTAAGCCCTGAGTATGCACCTCGCTACATGTAAGCATCTACTTAAGGTGAACGCTAATAGCAAGTTCAACCTCAGATGGAGAAAACGGCTCAACGTGTCACATTTCGAGACAGATCTGGCCTAGGCTGGACCAAAACCGCAGTACCAAGTTGGTAAATTTAAAGCGATCACAGATCAGCTGCGTTGTCGGTGTTCTCACTGAACACTGTCTTATAGGCCAACACGTCAAAAGCCTTGGGCTCTTCTCCAACAACTTGTTCGAAGCTGTAGGGACGAGGAGGATGAGGAAACCGTCCTTCACCTCCTATACACTTGTCCACCACTGTCGCATAAAAGAATGCTCCATCTAGGGTCCCCCCCCCCCCCTTCCTTGAAGACCTCGGCAATCTGGCGTCCTTAGACGTCATGAGCATTCTTCAAAAGCTCCGGTTGGTTTTGTTAGTCCCTCAGTGGCCTAATGGTTGATCCGTGGTATCACAAAGGACCTGCACTGGTCTAAGTGTTTCTGCACTCTCGTGTGGATAGCCAACCTAACCTAACCTAACCTATGAGTCATTAGAACCTCTGGCATAAGCAGGTTCAATCTTCCCTCTGCGAAGCGCCTGCAGTTGAACAATGCGTGCTCCGCGCCTTCCTATTCACCTGGACATTCTGGACAGAAAAATTTGCCCAGATATCTCATCTTCGATAGCCGCCGTGTCCGAACAAGAACTGCGTAATATGGTAGTTGGAGTCCCGCCTGCTTTCTTTGTCCAAACTTCGATGATGCGGATTGAGTTCTGGGTCCATCTGCCTTTCCCATATTATCCTACTTGTCTTGCCACAGTACTGCAGGTGGTGCCCTTTTTTTCGTTTTACACTCCTAGTAGCACTGATTTCTTCCTGTCGGTTCGCTGTTAGCTTAAAGTAAACCCTTTGCGTCTCGTTGGCGAGAATATCAATGGCGATCATACCGGCTATAGCACAGGCTGCTTCATCCGAAATTGTTCGGAAACCGTTTATAGTTCCGATTGCGTAGAGCCTGTATGCAAAAGAGAGCCCCCCGCCCAGACCTGAGGACCATAGAGAAGAATTGAGCTTACCACTCTGAATGGCAGGATCCTCCTGGCGAATCTTGGCCCACAGACGTTTGGCAGCATACGGAGAAGCCCTGCCTGCATCTGTGACGTGGTTTTGCTTGAATACTCGACGTGGGTTTTGAAATTCAGTCTGTTGTCGAGCATTACTCCTAGGCCTCCTTAGACCTGATTGCCTGGTTCCTATCCTGGTTTGCGTATTCCATAGTCTTTCGACTGGATACTAGGACGGTCTCCGTGTTGTGGTGGTCAGCCAGCTCTAGCCCGGCCACCTCTAGCCAATCTTTGATTCTAGCGACTGCTTCATCCGTAGCAAACTCTCGTGGATATTTTTGGCCACGGCAGCAAAGCCGACCATCTTAACTCCTTGTGTGATTCCTCCAGTTGCCTTTCCGCTTGATCGAGCCACTTAAGGTAACTACGTCGTCGCTTCGGGCAGGATTCAATAATTTTCTGGGCCGATTCTTTGCGTCATCTGTTCTACGTATCCAAGCCATCTCAGTAGTTGCATATGGGGGGATCACAATAGATCTGTTGAAGTCGTAATGCACGTACACCTACAACTTATCTGCCAACTTTTGTCCTTTTGAAAACTATGACGAAACCGCCAGCAATTTTCGTCTCTGGGTGATGGCGTCTATTAGTTCCTACCCAGTTTTTGGTGAAGGAACAGCACCAAAATATTTCATAAAGGTCCGTGACTCCTTTCCTTGACGCTGAACCTGCAAATGACTTCTTAACTTTGTTCCACGGCCTAGACGCCTTTTAAAGGGAAAACCCAACTTAAAATTGAGCAAAATAAAGTCAGTTTCCCTAATATAATCCCATCTTACAGAATAACCTCCTTCATCGTCCTTAAACCCTCCCCTACCGCCGGGGTAACATTCCTCAGCAAACAACCCAAGTTATTTCCCAACCCACCCTTCCAACCACAAATTGTAGCCGCCTCGGAGGCAAAAGAAAAAAATCTTCTTAATTGTCCTCTAAATCTATAAATCTTCCGTCAGTCTTCCACACAAGTCAAGCAACATCCTCCTCCATCCATTCCATATGACACAGTCTCACAAATTAATCCCCTTCTGCGTCACCCCCGCCCACCAACTGGCTTGACATTAACGCCATAACTCAATCACCCTCCCTTACAAAACTGTGTCTCAAGAATATTTTTCTCTTCCAACCCCAAGCAGATTGCTTATTACCCAACTCCAAATCCAATCCACCTTTTCGGACCAAAAATCCAAACGAAAATCACCCTCCGATTGTCTGACACTGCCACCAACGCTGCGCGCCGCCACACTCGCCAAATTGTGTGCCACAACCAATTCCATGACGATTCACTGACGTGGAACGAAGGAAAACAAAAAATTATCCTCTCCGTCTCTGTGTTACGTTTGATTTTCGGTTGCGGAACTCCCCAAAGGACCGAGGGTTACGACTACAACGAATCCAGGACACCTGCAACAAAAGTTATCTTTCGGACTGAAAATTTCTAAACCCACCGAGGTTCCTTGTCGTCCCTCAACCCCGCGCCCGTGCCGTTATTAACCAGAAAGTAATTTTATGCCAATAAAACAGATTAAGCCCCCAACAACAAGGACGAAGCCGAGCTAGTTCCGCTTCCTTTTTTTGTTCAAAAATGTTCCATAGGACGAGAGAGAAAGAGAAAAACCAATTTTAGAGAAGAAAACAAAAATAATTATCTTACTGCCACCCCCGAAGCTGGCATGTGCAACAAAAGGAACTGCACAAGGACGATAGTACCCGAAAAAAAAAAACTAAACGAAAAGAAAGAAATATCCTTGCTGTCGTTGCGGAGTTTTACTCGGCAGCGGCGATGGTGAGCCTTCTTCTCATTGAATCAAGATGCCGCACATATAAGGAATTACGCGCGTCACAGACTACAAAAAACCCAGACTAGGGCACTGGGAGGATTCAGGACAAAATGTATGTCCCAGTTAACTAGATGTGATAGGAAACAGTGTTGCGCTCTCCCCAAAATTAATGGCAACCAGTTAGGCATTATTCCAGCAAAATATACGAGAGTATATGGAGAACAAAAAAAATCGAAAGGATATTTGCCAGGATACACTGCGAGTATATTGCAGATAGAACAAGAAACCTTGGCTTTTGTTTCCTTCTTGGCATTTCCTGGTTTTCTTCTTCAACTCCTTATTGTCAGACGGGGGGGGCGGGACTGTAATCCGAGGGAAGGAGCCATCCTCCTAACAAGGACATGAAGGGAAATAATCTGCATCTTAAATTGGAACAGAGTTGATTCGGGTATCGTTAGAAAATTTTAATAGGTTCGTCTCATTCTTGTTGGTTAGACAGCGTACACGCTTCCATACATGGTGTTGTGGGGGAGCCAGAGCGGCAGCGACCCTAGAACATGTTAGGGACTAAGGCAAAGCGGGCCACTGGAAGCTGTGATTGTGATGGGTGGCGGCATTGTTAGAATTTCCATTTGCAGACAATTATTGTGACAGATGGGAATTGGATTTGATTTCAAGCAGATGTGCGCTTGCTATTCTGCACAAGAAGCCTTGTGTTTTCTGTTGTGGTGTCGTGTGCAGATTGGTGAAGTGAATTAGTGTCTATGGAAAGTAATTGGTCTAAATAATGGGCTCATCCGTTAAGAAGGACACGCGATACGGAGGAGACATAATTCAATTGTATTCATTTTGATTCGATGGTATATCATCAGCACTTGGAGAGTGATGAACGGCGATGGAAGGTGAGCCTGTGTGGGTTTGGGGTTGAGTTGAACATTAAAGTGGATATGTTACATTTTGAAGTCAAAAACATGCTACCCAAAAGGAAGTCACTGGACAGGCAATAATAACAATGAGAACAGTCCTTTTCTGTACAATAGAAGGAGACGTCATGTCGGATGATATTACAAAATGTTGCGTATACGCCCAAGATGCACAACGATTAGGTGATCGATGGAATATTTTCCCGAGATCAAGGTTGCGTTTAGTAAGTAAGAACTGCAAAAAAGCGCCACAAGAGTGTGTTTATAACATCAAGCTGGTGGAGGAAATATTACCTACCGAAATGTGCCAAAGGATATTATAGTTGTAGAACAGGCAAATGCGCTTTAAGCTCGTCCTGTTGACCAGATCGCAAACTGGAAATGATTGTACTTGGTACAATTACCAACTTCGAAGGCGTGTCATGACTGCCATCAGATAAGCGACCCCTCGGTAGGCCTAAAACTAGATGGTTGGATCAAGTCACACTTCTCTCCTGTAGCAGTCTAAGGATTCCTTCTGATGAGATGCAGTCATTGGCGGAGGATCAATCGGACGATTAGTTGAAAATGGCATCTTATGTCATCGCGAGTTTTACATTTGTAAATTAAGGCTTCCAATCTAACCTGAAAGGACGACGCAGTAGACGGCCTCCCCGCCGGAGGTAGTGTGCACAAATTCAAGGAGATCTCGACCAGCTTGGAGTGCGCAACTGGAGGAAATTAGCTAAATACCGAGCTAATTGGAGAGGCTTGTTGGTTGAGGCCCAGGTTCACCCCGAACTGTAGCGCTGTCTATGTAAGTACGTAAGTAAGTAAATAAGGATTCAAGGATGCGGAATTATCGTGTGAATGTTTGGTTTGGCTCAACGTAAATCTCATCGTCGATTCCCTGGTCATGCGGCACCAAGTGGACATTCGGTATCTAGCCGCTCGCCTCGAGATGGCTAGCTCAACACGGGACAGTAGCAGATTTGTCTGGCCCCAGCGCAGCTGTTCGGTTGGGATATCTGTATCTGCAGATATTCAAGAGGACCCACAAACATAAACCAAACGACGGGCCACGCAATTGGACATGAATAGACGGTCTTTACAGCGAATTTTGGTCAAAGACTTGAAGATGTACCCATACAAAGTGCAAAGAGTAGATCAGCTATTGCCTGCAGACCACCAATCGCGTGTAAATTACAGCCAAGCCCTCCTAAACCTCGACCGCGATGACGATGGTTTTTCATTAAAATTCATCAGGCGAGGCGCATTTCCATCTATGCTATGCTGATACGTGAATAAGCAAATTTATCGCTACTCTAGCACTGAAAATATGCGAGTAATGCATGTGGGGCCATTACATCCTCTCAAGTCACCGAATGGTGCGGCTTTTAAAGAGAAAAGGCGGTTATTCCATATTTTTCGAGGACGCCATCGGCAATACTTGAGAAGGAAAACCCTAGAGGAATACTTTTTCGAAGATCTTAACGATCTGGCTAGACTCGACCTAAGTAAAATAAACAGCTTTGTCTCTGGGTCAAACTGGTTTAATGCCTACCGGCGAATCATACTTTTTCGGCATGGGTTCATACCGAAACTGGTTGCCCTGCCTCCTGTCCCATTCTCTTGGGAATTCTCCATGTAGCTCCTCGGTGTTGGTAACCCGGTTTTTCTCCATAGTGATATCACAATAGACCTTCTTTTGGTCTAAGTATGTCCCAGCTAAGCGGGAACAGCCACCCAACCCAACCAACCAACCCAACGGCAATACTGTTACTTAACCACGATCAACGACTTCTTGCTGCCGCAAATTGACGAACTGATTTGGAGAATATGTGTCTCCAGCAGGACGGTGTAACGAGCGACATTGGACATTCTGCAGCAAGCATTTTGCAACTGCTAAATCTCTCGATTTCAAGATTGACACTGGGACGAAAGATCGCCGATTTGACCGTCCCAGACTTCTTTCTTTGAGGTTTTTTGAAGTAACGAGTCTATACGAACAAACCACAGGCCTTAACGGCCCTGAATGATAGGAAGTGGAGAATTTATTGCGAGAAGTTCTGAGAAAAGTCATGGAAAATGCTGTGGAACAAGGCCGAATGTGCACCAACTCTGGTAGCGGCCACTTGACCGATATTATCTTCGTGACTCAATGGAAAAAACTTGAAACGTTTAAATTAAAAAAATTACAAAACTCACTATTTACAAACAAAGTTACTGCCTTAGGAAGTCGAGTGAGGACATTTGCGTAACCTGTACATAGGTTGTCATTCGCAGAATATCATGGAGGTAGAAATGAACTCTGAGCTGGTGTCGTAACTAAGGGATTTTTACATCACCCGCGCACAGGAGACTAAGTCCAAAAAGGTGCCTGAAACCAACGATCAACTGGAATGTAAACCGTGTCGTACCAAGGTTTGAAAATCGAAGGCACGCATGGTAGTGTTTCCATTCGCTCGATGCTACTGTAGTTCATGTCTTAGCTTTCTGTATTGTATCCTCCAGCAATCTGTCCAATAATTTGAAGCAAAGATGACGAGGACCTATTACAAGACGTAGATCCAAAATTGTGGTACATTGAGCTCTTTTAACCCCTCGGGGGGCATAGGGCGTCAACCTTGCCTGCGCGCCATCGTGTTCGAAGTTCTGCAACGCGTTTCAGCTGCCTCCAACTCATTCCTAAAAAGCACGATTCCTTCCCAACTTTTCTGTGCCACGTTTGCCTAGGTTGCCCCGCTATTCTGCCTGCCTGGGTGAGCGGATTCCACTGCATGGCGCATTTCGCAATGAATTTGTCTTCGCGCCGTAGGGTGTGTCTAATCCATTGCCACTTTATTCTTCGTACAGTAATGCTTATAGGTTCTTGGCCCATTCTCAGATAAAGTTGTTCGTTGTAAATGCGGTTCGGCCAAAAAATCCTCAAGATGATTCTTCTTCTTCCTTTTATCAGCGAGGCTATGATTCGAAAACAAGGGATCACAACCCTCCCACTTCATCGCATTTCTACTGATCCGCCTCAAGATGATTGTTAAGCAATTGTTTACAAAGACTTGCAGCTTGCGTGTGTTAATGGTGTCCACCCTACATGTACTGCACCCATAAAGCAGCACTAATTCTACGTTGGAGCGGTACAGTCGCAGCTTGGTTCTTTAGCTGATAACATTACTTCTTCAGATTTTGGATAGCATTCCGAACGCAGCTTTAGCTTTCCCGATTCTGCTGCACAAATCCAGTTCAGTATCACAGCGGTTAGCCGAGACTACACTTCCAAGATATAGAAAGTTGTCAACTTTCTCGACTTCCTGTTCGGCAATGTTCAGTTGAGCGCCTTTGTTAGCAGAAGTGCTCAGGGCTTTTATTTTGGCTGTGTTTATTTTTAGCTCCACTTTGTTTGCCTCAGCTTCTAGATTGTGGGCCATCAAATGAAGGTCCATTATCCGATGTGAATGTAGACAAACATCATCAGCATAATCTAGATGTTTAAGGTAATCTAAGATGTCACAGTCCAACGAATTCCATAGTTAGTCCTCGTATTTGGCTGATGGGCACCAGACATAGATTGCTACAATTCTAAGGAAAAACTTAAATTTTCTTAAGAGCCCGGGAAACCGTCAGTAAGCTATTTTCATTTGTCTATAACTCTATTTACCATATGCCCGGATGGTTGCTTCTTCTTCCTCCTATTTCGGCGAAGTTGTGATCTGAGCTCAAAGGATCATATCCCTTTTATTTCACTGCATTTTGCGGAGTTTTCCCGCCACTCCATCCACCCTACGCGATGATTGATGTCGTCATCATTGGTTGCTTCGCTATTGAACATTTGAACTTTTCGCATTTGGGAGGCATTGTTTCTATTCTAATAAACGTCTCGAATGGGCTTAAGTGGATCAGGCAACAGGTGACACAAGTACTCGGTCTTTTTTGATTAATTTTCCTTCAAAGCATCAGGTGCTGATTGCAGAAGTGGAGGATCCTCACTTATGATGTCATTGTCAGCAAAGTATAACTGGTGTACTTTGAGGTCCGTCAATCTACCTTTAAGCAAATAGTCAAGAACTGCAATAAATAGGAAAGGACGCTTCTCTGATGCACTCCGACTTTGATTGGGATATCTTCGGTTTCTATAGTAGGCCTTCTTACTCTTGCCTTAACTCCTTCGTATATGTTCATGATCATCTGTATATAGATTGTGCAACCCGTCGATATCTTAGCTTCACCCATATCAGATCTCGTGGTTGTCTGTCGAATGCCGTTTCAAAACCAACCAATACAACATGCAAATCCTTAAAGGAATCACGATGTTTTTCCATTACGATCCTTATACTTTGGGTTGCATCTGCGGCTGATTTATCCACGACAAACCCGCACTGATTATCAGGCAGCCACAATATTTTTCATAGTCATCCACCGAATACCCGCTCAATGGTGTTCATGGTGTGTGACATCAACTTAATCAAACCCTTTGTACACAGGATAAAGGTAGCTTTCCCTCTATTGATTCGGTATCGAACCACCTCACATAAGTTTGGAGATGAGATTTCTGAGCCATATGAACCCGATGTCTCCCATCTTTTTCCAGAACTCAGAGGTCATCTCGTCTGGCACAACCGCATTTCGTTTCTTGGAGTATTGCAGCGTCTCACTAACTTCTTCGACTGTAATATCGGGTAGTTCTTCCCAGTTAGGGTTGGCTCTCGGAAAGTATAGCCGGGGAAACTCTTCATTCAAGAGTCTTTCGCAATACTGCCGCCACCACTACAAACTGTTGTTATCATCCACAAGAAGCTAGCCATGAGCATTGCTAATGAACTTTGGCGAACGAATCTTCTGAGCATTCCTTATTCTTTACTTACTTACTTATGTCCTGTATCCCCTTGTGGGTCCTAGGGCCTCTACTTTACATACGCGCTATCGTGTACGGTTTCTGGCAATGTTTCTGAGTTCTCCCCAACTTTTCCCTAACTGTAGTGCCTCCTTCTCGACTGTTCTGCGCCATGTACTCCTCGGACCGCCAGGTCGTCTGCCCACGGTTCGCTATGGAACTGTCACCCTTTCGGAACGTGTGACCAATCCACTGCCACTTCCGTCGTTGGATGGTTGTGCCTATTGGTTCCTGACCCGTTCTCTAGCAAAGGTATTCGTTAGAGATACGATTGAGCCAGAAAATCCTTAAAATATTACGCAGGCACCTATTAACAAACGTTTGCAGCTTTCTGGTGATAGTAGTGGCACTCTCCATGTGCTGTAACCATATAACAACGTTGGAGCGGAACAGTCTTATTTTGGTGCTCAAATTGATTGCATTGCTTCGCCATATTTTGGACAACATCCCGGACGCGGACTTTGCTTTGGCGATCCTGTTGGCCTTATCCAGTTCGGTTCCACCATCGGTCGAGACAATACTCCCAAGATACTGGAAATCCTCTACTCTCTCTACCGGTTGCCCAGCAATGCATATTTGAGCCGATGAGTTACTTCCAACAATTTTCAGTCCGACGACGCCTGCCTCCCTCTCCATCTGCTGTAATTTGGTGGAGGTCCATAATTCTGTGGGAGAATAAGCATATATCGTCAGCGTAGTCAAGATGTTTCATCCATCGAATTCGAATTCCTCCGTTTCCCGTCGACAAAGCTGCATGAAGCACATCGCTAATCACCAATAGGAATAATATTGGTGAAAGGATACAGCCTTGTCTTACCCCACTTTGGATCTCAAATTCCTCAGACAACCTTCCCTTGTGCAGAACGTGACATTTGGAGGCTTCATATGTAGCTTTGATAATAGCAATCAGTTTATCGGGAATACCTCCTCGAGAAGATGCTAAAGCCTCGAATCACAGAAGCAATCCAAAGAGCAGGTGGCCTATCCGATCGACAGCACGGATTCAGAAAAGGCCACTCCACGATAGGAGCAATTGAGGAAGTAGTCAAAACCACGCACCTCGCCCAAAGGGGAAATCACTACTCAAGGCGAATCGTCGTGCTGGCAGCTCTGGATGTGAGGAATGCCTTCAATTCAGCCAGATGGGGAGACATGTTAGATGCGCTCGAGAACACCTTCAGGATACCGCAATATCTTCTGCAAATTGTGAAGGACTATCTCAAAGACAGGGAACTCTGTACGACACCGTGGAGGGTACTCACAGAAAGGAAATCACTGCTGGAGCAGCACAGGGCTCAATCCTTGGAACCGATCTGTGGAATATCTCATACGATGGAATCCTTCGCATGGAGATGCCCGACGATACCTTCTTAGTCGGGTACGCAGATGACATCGGTGCGGTGATTACCGCAAGGGACATCGAAGGGGCCCAGCTGAAACTGAACCAGGTAATGAGACGAGTACTCGCCTGGATGGAAGCCCATGGCCTTAGTCTCGCCGCGGAAAAAACAGAGATAGTTCTTCTGACTAGGAAACGGATCCCGACCATTGCCGAGTTCCGTGTAGGTCCAGAAGTTATAATTAGCAAACCAGCAGTAAGGTATCTAGGAATCGCCCTGGACTCTAAACTCTCTTTCTGGCAACAGATTAAGTCCGCATCTGAGCGAGCTGCGAAGGTCACGTCAAGGCTGAGTAAGCTTATGGCAAATATCGGAGGCCCAACAATGAGTAGGCGACGACTCCTCATGTCCATCACCCACGCCATTCTTCTGTATGGGTGTGAGATCTGGGCAGACGCACTTAGACAGGAGAAGTACAGAAAGCAAATTGCCGCAGTACAAAGGCGAGGAGCTCTCCGAGTTGCAAGCTCCTATCGCACAGTGTCGGAACCAGCCGTCCTCGTAGTTGCGGGTGTGACCCCCATCGGCCTCCTAGCGACAGAGAGGAAGTACGCCCACGACAAGAAGGCGGAAGTAGGGGCTCAACTGGCCGTCGCTGAAGCGAAAGAGCTTACCAAGCAGGCTTGGCAGAGAAGGTGGAGCGCTGAAACGAGGGGGAGGTGGACAGCGAGGCTGATTACAGACGTCACGGCTTGGACAGAGCGGGAACACGGCGAAGTGAACTACTTTGTCACTCAATTCCTAACCGGACATGGGTATTTCAACCGATACCTCCACAAAATGGGTAAAGTAGAGAGCGCAGCCTGCCAATATGGAGACTCAGCGGAAGACGACGCTTTCCACACCTTTTTCGCCTGTAGCAGATGGACAGAGCAGAGGAGTAGACTGGAGTCGGAAATAGGTGATTTTTCCCCGGAAAATGCTATAAGCAAGATGATCTCGAGTACCAACACATGGAATAGAATATCTTCCTTTATCGAGACGGTACTAAGATCCAAAAAGAGAGAGGAAGACGCCAACATTCCCTCACAAATTACATAAAGTAGATAAAAGCCTTACCGGCAAGAATGTATAAACCCGCACCAGGAGCTGAATATGAAAAAGCCGGTCCCCAGAGGGGAAAGAAAACGACACCACTCTGAAGTAATGCGATAAGCGGTTCCGGAGTGGATGGTGTCAAGTAGAAAGAAGGGGTTAAAGGTGGTTTTTTAGTGAGTAGTGAGTCTCACACTACTAGAAACAGAGCGGGACTGTTTCCCGTGCGCATTAGCGTTTTTCCACTACCCCCTAGGCAAAAAAAAAAAAAAAAAAAATCGGGAATACCTCTCCTGCGTAAGGCACGCCAAATAAACTCCCTGTTGACACTATCGAACGCCTTCTCAGAATCGATGAACAGCAGATGCAGTGGCGATCGATACTCAACACACTGTTCGATGATAATCCGCAGGGTGTTGCTGTGGTCGGTACAGGAGGATCCAGAGTGGAAACCTACTTGTTCCGCATCATTCCTCGTTCTTTGGACGGCTATGTCGAAGATGGTTGTACTCTTGTTCTTATTGTGATGCTGCAGCTCCTATATAGCCTGATTAGTATCAGCAACTGAGGAAAATATTTCATCCAGCTTCTGATACAGGGCCTCCGTACTTCTGCTTTGAACTGGGCGCACGTCTTCTCCATCTACTCTCTTGCAACTTCTGTATTCCACTTCGAGGCAGGCTCCTTTGTCTCCATTTCTAGAGGGGAACTTGATTAAGCTTTAAAAGCCGCCGTGATGTCTGCTTAATAGCTACAAATAGGGACGAGATTCAAATCACAAAGTGCTGCAATCCTTTACAGTAGTCTGTTCCTTGTAGCCTATTGCCTTAAATGGTTTGTTAATGCGGATGAAAAAAATCTAAAATGTAAGGTCAGGTCCCCAGATAGGAAGCCCCTCAGGTAGATGTATTTCTCAGTGAAACATTGGGTCGAATGAAATATTAGCTCGCACTTACCCTCTCTCGTGATCAGCAACTACAACAATTAAAAGCAGCGGGAGTAAAACCTCACTAAGCACTGTTAACAGGCTTTCGCTGCTGCTGCTGTTCCCCAAGAGGCAATTACAAGTTCTAACTTCTTTCCTTACATGCTCCAATAAATACATAATTTACCAACATCCATGTATCTAACTAAATCTCTGTATTACAACCTGTCGTCCTTGCTGTCATGAACCAACCTTCCATTTGTACAAAAACTTTCCCTCCACCTGGACATGGCCACAACAGCCGCCCATCTCCAGATGTTATGTGACCAGAAAGAGACTCCTTCGCTTAATGAACTTGCTTCCCCGAAAAGTTGTTTCACCAAATCCTTCGGAGAGTGTTTGCTTAACACACTCTCCACTACACCTGGTTGGCTCCCTGGGAGACAACTTGCAACATAAATTTCCCTCTCTGTTGCGCCTACAACGATCCAATAAACTCTCCCAACACACAAACACACACAGGCCCTACGCACTCCATCATTTTATTCCTGACATTAATGGGGGAATATTTGTTAGATATTTGTTAATTGGAATCTGATGATATATCGGCCCTTTGGGACACTCCGACACTCTCCTCTCCGATGCTAGGTATAGGTGGCTAGGGTAGGTGAAAGGATTTATGGCCTAATGCGTGCTTTTTATTGCCTCATCTCTAACGGTTCGAGTATGCATACATTGCAATGAGGTTTTAATTAAAACGAATTTGTGTCCTGCAAGGAGACAGATACAGTATCCGTGTGCGTGTGTGTGGTATAATTATTTAATTCGACTTCTCAGTCTTGGAGGCTGTCGGCCTCTAAATTATCTACGCCCCCCTCCCCTCTAGCTTTCAGAGCCGATGAGTGCAATCCTAGGGAAATGTTAATTACCAAAAGCTTTTAGTTGGGAAAATAATTTGTCTATCAGGACACACACACTAGGAGAACGGCAGTGTGGATGTAATGCATTCCCAATTAAATGTAAAATATGCGATTGCAAGGCAACCGGATGTGATGCATTTAATTGCAAGTTAATGGTTAACCATTTATTATTGCAACAAATGCATTCCAATGTGTCATCGACAAAGGGGGTGTGAGGGGCGTGCCATGTACTCGTACCAACTGTCGAATGCTTTCATCTTTCGAGCATAAATTTCCATTGATGTACTGACCGCACCAACACCCGCCCACAATCTTGACCAATATTAATGACGACTATAATTGGTGGACATGGCCGCTTTAAACCAGATTAAGGATAGAATGGTACCACGGACGTAGTGTGGGCTTTAGAGGTGAGGATAAAGTGAACGTTAATTCCGACAGTAACTCTGTTGACAGATTGGATTAGGTTGGCATGTCAAACATGTGGATATGGAGATCAAATGACTTGGAATTGAGTGGTTTTGGTTTGGCTGCGAGGGATGCGTAATGCAGCAGGTGCACATTCAGATCAGGCCAAGAGGAAGGTGTCCACAAAAATTGGTTATGCCAGGATTGCTATAACTACCGCATGGGTAATGTGAATTATTGATGTGGAGTATTATGGTCTAGGGTTCATTTGCGATCTTAGGATGCAACTGGCTTTGGGTGGTAATTTACGAGCTTTACCGGACGGAGACTCCTGAATCGAAGTGGAATTAATTTTATCTGATATGGGCAAATGAGGGGGTTCAGGGCACGCAGGATTGAGTGCTTGGAGCAGTTTTGAATACAGATAAATAGTCTCAGTTACTGGATCATCGTTCGGGTGCCGATAAAGTGTTTCGGAATCAAAAGAAAAACAAAATCTCTATAACTTCCGAGCATAGAGAACGATAGGCCTTTCAGCTGAAAGGATGTCCTTGCAGACCAACTTGAACCTGATGCGATAGGCTTTTAAAGCAACCCACGGATGGAAACTGGAACAATACGGTACATCACGTGCCGTCAATAGCAGCATGGGCGCAGAAATGACGACTAGCGACAGGACTTGTAACAAGTACCACTGTAACCCATGCCTCTTCGGCTGGAGATGCATAGGTAACAGACCTTCCCAACGATGGCGAAGATCCCGATGGCACAGCAATTGATACACGGAGCGGTGGGATGCAATCTAAATGTTTTAGTGAGCGGAGGAAGGCTGCCGACATTCGGAAAATTCGGAAAGGACATCCTGGACATCAAAGCACAATCAGAATTTGATTGACAAATGGAAGAGCGTTCATAATGCTGCAGGGGCATATGTACAAAAACCGGAAGCTGCAACATCAAGGAATAGCGATAAAGAAAAGCCTTACACTGGTACCCGGGGGGCTCTGTGATTTCAAAAAAGGGACTTTATTAGGAGAGCGTCCAAATGTGGTGCAAATTCTAGGGAAATATGAGATGCATGGCTTAAATGTGTCTACTTACAGGCAGTGCCTGCTTCAAACTAGTACTTTACTAGAGACTTGTGCGCACTGCGACCTATAAAATCTATTGTGCCACCCTGGTGTTTAGCTGAGTACTAGGTTAAGGCTCTTGATAAACCTCAACAAAGCTCCAGGCTCAATCTTCCAAATGTCTAAGGGGCTCAGTAAAGCCGGTCTGAGGTGGAGAAATCTTTTTCTTGCGACTAAAGTCGTAAGACGGTTTTACTGGTGAGTTTCCGATCCGTGTAAGCTGCCAGTGAACTGGAGTGAACTTCGTATGAGGAAAAATGAAACCTTTAATAAATACTAAGCGGATTCTGGTCATTAATACAGACTTGCCGTAATCCAGCTCCTGCCAGCCATATAGACATACACCGATCGATGGGAGACATGTGCAAACATCGACTCGGAGCATTGTCTGAATGCATCAAAGCTCGAAGGTAAGGATACGAATATCCATTGAACCGTAATATGCAATGGAAACCTTTAACCCAGGATAGCCGAAAACCTGCCGGTCAGAGGAGAATATGACGTAAAATAGTCGAGAAGGAGGCGCCGCAGTTGGGGAGAGCTGAGACGCATTGTCACGATGGCGCGTAGGCATAGTAGAAGCCCTAGGACCCGCTAGGGGATACAGGATAAAAGTATGCAGTATCCAACGATATTATGAGGAGACTATGGATAGCTTCCAGGTCCTTGCCCATCGGATGTCTAACTATTTCTTGAGGTATCCTCGCTGCCAGAAAGCTATAAGAACTTCAGTTTCACTTCACTCCCAGCCCGAAACATCTGGTTTGATGCTGAATGCAGACGTGCAAGGGCTAAAGAAAGTAAGCCTGCAGAACAGTACATAGCTCGGCTTGGGCTATGCTATGTTAGGGAGGATACATACTTTGAGAAGATTAGGTTAGGTTGGCTGTCCGCACGAGAGCGCAGACACATTAAGACCAGTGAAGGTCCTTTGTGATACCATGGATCAACCATTAGGCCACTGAGGGACTAACAAAACTAACTGGAGCTTTTGTAAAAGCGATAGATGCTCATGACGTCTAAGGACGCCAAATCGCCGAGGTCTTAAAGGCAGCGGGACCCTAGGTGGAGCATTCTTTCAGGCGACAGGGCTGGACAAGTGCAAGGAGGTGAAGGCTGGTTTGCTCCTCCTCATCATCCGTACAACTTCTACAGAAGTCTTTGGAGAAGAGGCCAAGTCTTTTGGCGTGTTAGCCTATAAGACAGTGTTCAGTGAGAATACTGACAACATAGCTGATCTGTGTTCGCTTTAGCATGACCAGGCAGAATCCTTAGAGTGGTACCCTGTCTGGCGAGCTCGTCAGCCCTGCAGTTTCCTGGAATGCCCCTTTGGCCCGGCTCTCAGCATAGGTGAATGTTGAACTGATCTGTCATCTCCATAAACGACAGTTTAGGGCGGCATTTGAAGTGAAGGAGCACGATTCCAGGGACTTGATTGCCACTTGGCTGTCAGTCAAAATGCTAATATCCCTGACAGATATTTTTGAGAGTGATATACTTTGAGAATGATTGCAGAGATTTGTTTGGTACAACTCCTAACTAACGGGTGGGACATCTAGTGATTTATTTTTAAATCATAGGTTATTTTGACACTGACAGCTGTTTCCCGCTCAAAATTTTGACAGAAAGTCAGTATCATACGTCCGCGGTACTAAATGAGTCGCTTTACGCTTGAACAACATTAGGAAATATTGAAAACTTATTTCCAAAGTGAGTGCTGTGTAGCCCAAACAGTGCGTTTTTTGAAAACAACAGCTCAACATTTCACACACTAGCCTGAGGAGAATTCTGCACAAAGATCTGGGACTATTCGCTTACAAGGTCCAATTGATTCAGAAATTGTAAGCGCACGACCATCCGCTTTGTTGTCGCTTCGCAGTTTGGGCCTTAGAGCGGCTTGAATTGGACAAAGATTTTGGGCGAAAAATCATCTTTTCGGTCGAGGCACATTTTCATCTCGGCGGCTACGTTAAGAAACAAAATTGCCGCATCTGGGGCTCGGAAAACCCGCACGTTATTGTCGAGAAGCCAATGCATCCACAGAGAGTGACAGTTTGGTGCGGATTGTGGAGTGGTGGCATCATTGGACCATTTTTCTTCGAAAATGAGGCTGGGAACAACGTTTCGGTCAATGGTGGGCGTTACAGAGCCATGTTAACGACTTTTTTTTTACTGAAATTGAAGACATGGATTCGGACGACCTCTGGTTCATGCAGGATGGTGCGCCATGCCACACAGCCCATGCCATAATCGGTCTTTTGCGCACCAAATTCCCAAATCGTGTTATCAGCCGTCTTGGCGATGTCAATTTGTCGCCTCGGAGCTGCGATTTGACCCCTTTGGACTTCTTTTTGTGGGGAACCGTGAAGGACCGGTGTTATGCCAACGATCCGGAAACGATTCAAGTACTTAAGGCCAATATCATCCAACCAATCCGTGAGCTACAGCCCGAAATCATCAACAAGGTCTTGGAAAATTGGAGTGATAGAATGCGCTACTGCGAGGCCAGCCGAGGCAGCCGCTTGAACGACGTTGTATTCAATAATTAATGGGAATGTTTTCTCTTACTAATAAAGCTATAACACATAGGAAAAATTTCAGTTTGTTGATTCTATTGCATTTTTAAAAAGAAACTTGTAGTTGGCCCACCCTGTACATTATCCTTCAGCCGAACATCTTGATGAAACGTATCATGTTTGCAAGTAGACTTCTACAGTGTCGTCTATTTCTTACACCATCTGGTTTCCCATGCAGTGAAAGTGGCGGGTTTCAAAATGTTCGGCTTAAATCGCAAAAAAAAAAAGCGACCAACTCAGGTAACCTAAGAACAGAACTATTTAATGGCATACGACACGTTTTGGTAGGGAGTATGCTCAAGGAATGATCAGATGAAAGGATAGCCGACGATGTGGGGCCGTATCACCATTCACTTGATCGCGTCAACTGCACCAATTATAAAGGTCTAAGGCTTTTGGAGTCTTTTAGAGAAGATTGTTGATCATATCGTCATATCTCAGCCCCCATCCGCCGAGGAAGATAATTTATTTAGATGCAGCTCTGATACATCGGTTTGAATGCTTTGCGGCGTAAAAAGGGATACCGGCTCCAAAGTGTTTCTCGGTCACATTCCGGCAATATGATACTCCACTCCTGTTTTCAAACACGCAACTAACTAAGGAATAATTTTTTTAATGGAGAACCACTACTCCCTCTAATTCCGCCAAACTCCTTCCGCCCTTAGTCCCATAGAACGCAATTTTCTCCTCCGCAAAACATTTAAAAAAAAAAAGAAACTCTCTTTTCAAGTCAACGAACCCTCATCACTCTCCGTAGCGCACCACAATGATGAAAGACAACTGTCGCATTCTGTTTTCCAAAATGTCAATCAAAATCATTTGATTCATCCTTTTCGGCCAAAGTGACCCCCGTCGACGACGCAACAACGAACGCAAAAAGCTCATTTAAATGTCCCTACAGCCCAACCATTTCACTTAATTACGTCGCTCCTTTTGTCATCTTTGTCATCAGTTATTCCGTTGGAAAATTTTCCCTTCGCCATTCAGAAAGTAATTTTCTCTGACCAGCTGTGTGCACCATTCATCCCCCCAGAGTGCGGCGTGCGTATGTAACGTTTAACGCAATCAAAATCCTGTTTCCGTACTGAAAATCACTTTATTTCACAATACGCTTTGCAAATATAAAAGGATATCCCTTCCCCCGACTCGGTGCAAAATATCGATTTAGTGGCAGCACTGGTTTTCTCAAAATGATCTCTCTGACAAATTAATTGCATATTTGATGGCGCATATGTACAGGACGCGTCACGAATGTATGAGTAAGTTGTGAATGCGCGCAGTTTTGAACAATAAAACGCCTCCAATGCCCCCATTGATGGGAGGACAGATGAGTCCATTAATTGACTTTGGTTGCGACACAGATACGAACTCACCCACCGACACGGACGGACAGACAAAAGCCGCGTTCGAAAGTAATTTATGGAAACGCCATGCGGTTCCACATTCGCTATTCTGCAACTGACTTCATCATCATTATCAGGAATAGGGAATTAATCATTTTTCATTTAGGCGCAGCCCCATTCCGTTTCCAGGATTTGCATATAATTTTGATTTGACAACAAAGTGCGTTTGCCTGTGTGTGTGTGTGTGTTTACCTGGACGTAAAGTTATCATCCAGGATTTGTACTTCTTCCGCTGAACGATAGTGGTGGTGTCCTGAATACACAAAACTTCGCACACTACACATCTGCAGCATTGTTCCGGGCTTTTCGCGAGGACATCATCCCAAACACTGGTGGTGTGTGTTACCTCCCCATAACTGGAAATTGTTTGCATATGTAATTCAATTACGTGCCTTAAATGGGAGGAATTACGTGGTCGCAGTTCTGGTGAACCTCATGAGCGGCTAAAAACGAAAAAGTCCTCGCCTATATATTGTAGTCTTCCTGGTTGAGCAAAGGAAGAAGGAAATGCAGGAGCATATGTGCCGCATGCACACAGGCAGTGCACGATATATTTTTTTTGTTAAAATTTGTTTCTTCTGCGAAGAAATCTCCCCCGGGGTTGTGTGAAGTGGTTCAATTTTGAAGTCGCATTGCAGAGAACATAGAGGGTTCATGTGATGAATATGTGCATGATAAGCGAAGGGGGAGTTTAATTTCCATACAAAAACATGATATCCTTAGGCAGACAATGAATAAATGCATGAGTAGGTCGCATATAAACTGAACCACATCTACATAGATAAATAAAATTAAGAAATTGAGGTTGATATACCCTGGCCTCGTTTTAGGGAGGCTCTTGAGAATATTACAGTTGACAGGTTAACAGCGTTTTTGTGAGACTTCTTCATAAAAAGTTCTTGGAATCCAGTCTGAGGTTCGATATGACTAGAGAGATGGAATCGGTGTATTCAAATCTAGTCGATTGCAGAAGGATGAAGAAGGAAGTCTCCGATATATCAGGCTGAGGCTCTTCATGGATCAGCAACTCAACAATTATGTCTGATTTGAGAGAGACTTCATGGATTTACCAATTAGGGTGAAGCAGCTGATGAACTAGCTAGAAACGGATCAGACACGCCGTTTCTTGGACCAGAACCCTTCTATGGGATAGGACCCCACAAAATATGCGAAGACTTAAGGAAAGAGGTAGAGAACAAATGTGCCAAATATTAAGACGATATCCCCCAAATAAGACAGGCAAAGGAACTTCGGGGGAAATACTATCAGAAAAGAAGCAGAGCCTGCCTAAGAGTTAGTAAGAATCGGCTTCTCATCTTGGCCGGCATGTAAACAGGTCACTGCAGACTTAAGGGGCACCTTAGGAACCTGGGAATAGAGGGAGACAGACACTGCAGATTCTGCAGGGACCTCGCAGAATCACCAGCGCACCTTCTTATGGAATGCGAAGATCCACAAACGAAGGAATCACCTAGGTGCTTACCTTCTATCAGAAATGGATTTACCTTCGCTGGATCCACTCAAGATACTCCGGTTTGCTGTAGCAGCTGGACTGGAGGAAGGATCGGCTAGAGACTTAGTATGAGGGGCACAATAGATCTTTTATAGGTCGCAGTGCACTTGCACCTCACAATAATATACATCTACATCTACATCTCTACCAATTAGGGTAATGAACTCGTCAGTATTTTTGACTAAGTCCCCATGAGAGATGTAGAAAGCAGTGATCAAAAGCTAGTACATGCGATTATATGAAAGAAGTTCTCACTTATCGTAGACGTAGCAGCTCCTACTCTCCACCTCCTTGTTGATGACCACTTTCCTAGTACCTTGATCGGAGCTTAGGCAACCAGAAACTTTGGAAGATCTTAGGGGCAACAGCAATCTTCTTATTCCAGATGGCAGCGGAAGAATTCCCTAGTCGAAGTCAACGGTGGCGTCTACAGTTCCAGTTAGGTTGAACTTAGTGAATACCTTGTGCGAGCTGCTTCGACGTATTTGGATCACAGGTCGGTGAGGAATTTCCAATGTTGGTCTGGACCTTGGAATAGAGATGGTGGCGAAGGATCCCTTAATAGGCCAACGGCAGCGTTCATACTCCCGGCCCTTCGTCCTAGGGGTATAACTAAAGGAATTGCCACTCTGGGTTGGGGGTTGTGCCGTCGGAGTAACTTCCCTACCGCGCAAAAAACGAATGGTTCCGAAACAACCAAAAACCTCGGATAAGGATGACTCAATTGATGAAGACCCCAGCAAACGAAATAAGGACAACGACCTTCGGACCTGTAGGTGGAATTTTCTGTCCCTTTACAGACCACGTGCAGCCAACTAACGAGCAGAGGCCCTAGTTTTTTTTTTTTATTTTGTCGGGATAGGAAACGTTCGACTGGAGCACTCAGACGCAACTGGTGTATTGTACTACCAGAGAACAAACCCCGATTTTCCCATTTTATGGGAATTTCCTTGTCTTTCTAAGAAGCTAAGCTTACAGAACCAGCACTCACCATATCAGCACCGAGGATCTGCCACCTGATACGAGCAAAGGCCGGACACTCACAGAGATAATGTTCCGCGGTGTTGTCATTCTCTCCACAAGCATCGCAAAGTGTAGTGTCCCTTAAGTCCAGCACGTTAAGGTGCTTGGCAAAAGCAAAGTGAGCTGTCAAGATGCCAATAAGTTGTCGTCAGGCTTTTCTGCTGAGAGACAGCAAGAATGCTGCTGATTTCTTACAGACATCCGGGAGCATACGTTTAGTCAACCTGCAACCTAGAGAGTCATGCCACACACAATTGTGCTCGTGAGAGATGCAATCGTCACTGGAAGCCCTAGCCGAGGCCGCAAGGAGACCCAACGCGGGTTCGGAACCTGACAAAAACCTCCTCCAAGCCTTGTCTAGCAATCTTATCGGAGATCTCGTTCCCCAAGATCCCAGTGTGACCAGCGACCCAGATAAGAGGCAGAGAATTTAGCCTTGCGACCGAGTTCAAAGAGTTTTTGGTTTCAACTGGTTTGGAAGCGGTTAAAGGGTTAAGCAAGGCCTTTAGGGCAGCCTGACTGTCACTACAGTTTGACAGCTTACTTACCTACTTAACTGGCGCTACTGTTCGGGGTGAATCTGGGCCTCAACCAAGAAGCATCTCCTTTTAGATCAGTCTTTAGCTAATTGCCTCCAGTTGCGCACTCCAAGTTGGTCGATGTCCCCTTGAACTTGTGCACGCCACCTACGGCGATGGTTCCCTCTACTGCGTCGTCCCTGCGGATTAGATTCGAAGGCTCTGCGGGCCGGAGCGTTGGTGTCCATTCGCTCTTCATGTCCTAGCCATCTCGGACGTAGAATACGCAGTTTTTGACTAGGTCGATGTCACTGTACAGCTCGTATAGCTCGTGAGTGAATTTGATCCTCCAAAACCCATCAACGCAAACGGGGCTTAATATCTTACGAAGAATTTTTCTCTCGATGCGACCAAGGATATCTTCAACCGCTTTCAATAAAGTCCATGTTTCAGCGCCGTAATGCAGGTCTGGGATGATCACAGTCGTATACAGAATCTCCCTGGTTTTTCGAGATAGGGCTTTACTGTTGAATTGCTCGATAAGCCCAAAAAACAGCGACTAGCAAGAGTTATTCTTCGCTTGATTTTTGCGCTGATGTCATTCTTAGAGTTTATAGCAGAGCCAAGGTAGACAAAGTCCGATAAAAGTGTTCGGCAGCTCTTCGAACAAAAAAGAAAACCGCCTTCTCAAGAGCAGGATGAAAGTGTTATGGGGAGATGTTTTCACAAGAAATAAATTCGAAATCCTTGCCGCAGAGTTAGATTTAGATTGATCCCTATCAGTGCGGTCTTAGGCCTGAAAAATTGGCAATTGACATTGAAACACCAGGTTGATACACATCATCGGTTTATTGATTCCAATGGCATATATCGTGAGATGATGACAGAACATACGCGCTACTCCTTCAAGCTTGGGAAGAACACAAGTCCGCAATGGGAACGGAGGCTTTAGGCAAGATCTTGCACTTGTGGAAGATAGTACGAAATGTTCAGCCCAGTGCATCAGGTACCAGCTCAAGATGGATATATGTATATGATTTTCTCCGGTTAAGAGAATATTATAGTCCATCCCAGGAGGGCGTCCTAATTTCCATTGAGAGAGCTTGCTTTTTGATTGAACCAGCGCCAGCCAAAGTAAAGCAGCTGATAGCTCTAACTAACTGGCCATATGTTAGGTTAAGTAGATAGTATTTGTAGGGCGCCCTGTGGGGAAAGTCACCGCTCACTTACACTATCATCCCCATTTTGATTTTTACCCAGGGAACCATCAAAGCAAGAATACTGAATTTGCACCCATTCAGATAAGGATATGGATATCAGAGGATCTGTCAGCTCAAAAAGGGAGATCGCTGGTTTAGAACAACTTATGTAGATAGGAATGTGAATCTCAGGAGATCTTTCAGCTCAATGTGATATACTCGTATGTCCTCCAACTCGGTAAGGAAGTAACTACCCAGAGCTCTCGTTCTTCTGTCGACAAGAAAAGGGCATTGACACTGCAGGTGTCAAGCAGATTCAATTTCTTCCTCATCCCTGCAGCTCCTGCAGAAGTCGTTGTGAGGTACGACGATATGTTCTGCATGAATTCGAATAGCACAGTGCCCCATGCTTATGCCAGAGTTATGACTCAGAGAACGTGTTCTCCTCGAATCATAAACAGCCCACCACTGTATTCTGGCAGTGACGCACGTATCCAGATGGATCCATCGTCTGTTGGCTTTACTAGTAGCTTCATCTCCGGCGAGCCTTTTTATAAAGCTAATACGAACCTGGCTGCGAGATGTGCAACACCGACGCCTTTCTAGCGAGTTTATCTGCTCTTTCATTACCCGGTATGACCAAACGTCCTGGTATTCAGCATACGGTCACCTTGGTGACCCCATCAAGATGCTGCTTACAGTTTCTATCGAGCTTCGATCTAATGACTGTGGATTTCAAAGCCTTAACGGATGCCTGGCTTTCACTGTACACAGTAATTGATTTCCCCACGATGCTACCCGTGGTAATGATTTTCCCGACCTGGATAACGGCTGTAAGTTCAGCTTGAAAGACGCTGCATTTGCTATTACTTCTGAAGGAGGGGTTGACCCCAGGTTCTGCCAACTCAGTGTAGAAGGCCAATTCCTCATTTCTAGTGACTTATACGTTCTTCCAGTCATTTCTGTCACAAATTCTGATATTGATTCTCCTGTCAAATGTCAATCATCGGAGTCACGTAATAGGTTGCTACCTGCCTACTTGTGGACTCCCATCTGGACAGGCGCCGTATGATGCAAATGACCATAGTTCTACATCCCTCAGTCTGAGGCCGTATTTCTGCAGAATGAGAGCATGGTCTCCATTGTCGCTGTGGGTGTTGTACGTAATGACCATATGGACCCGACGCTGGCTGACCTCTGGATCTTTTTTTTTTTTCTTTTTTTAATAATCTTATTTTCTGGCCCAATCGTATCTCTAACGAACACCTTTACGAGAGATCGGGTCAGGAACCAATAGACACAACCATTCAACGGCGGAAGTGGTAGTGGATTGGTCACACGTTTCGTAAGGGTGACAGTTCCATAGCGAATCATGCTATTCAATGGAACCCTTTCACTCAGGATGGCAGAAGACCTGCCGGTCCGAGGAGAACATGGCGCAGAACAGTCGAGAAGGAGGCACGGCAGATAGGAAAAAGTTGGGGAGAACTCAGACACATTGGCAGAAACCGTACACGATGGCGCGTGGGCGTAGTAGAGGCCCTAGGACCCACAAGGGGATACAGGACATAAGTAAGTAAAGTAAATCCCAGAGCACTCACTTCTCTGGTACATTGTACTACCAGACAGGAACCTTTCTTTTGTGCACTGGTCGGAAACACTTCGGTGTAATTCGTTTTTTCCTTTATATTCGGATGGCTGATGATTCAGGGTTTGAACCTGCACACCTCTGGATCTTGGTGAGGCTTTAAATCTGGTATTGCTACGCCAGTGCCTTCCACCAGATTAACGCTTCATAAGTTAAAATAGATTGCACAACTGCCGTGTAAAATCAATATACCACGGCGGGATTGAAACCCCACGTTTTGCTGAAGACGTCTTTACAAACGTACCAGGCTGCACATGCCCTTTTTAATGCTACTCTCAATGTTATCCTTGCGCATTCATTTATTACGTCCAGGTGTCGTGCTGTCTTTGAGAAATTTAGTACAACACCTCCAATTCTAGGGGCTTACACCCAGGGATTGACCTTTCCCAGTGAAGAGGACAATCTCTGTCTTTGCTGACCTCAGCTGCTGAGCCCGTTATTGACCAGCAGCAGTGCATGGTTGAATCTATCGCTAAGGATCGGAAGGAGTCAAATGGGTGATGACCACAAGGAGTCAAATGGGTGATGATAGTATATCACATTGAGGTGTCCCTCTGCAGACTTGCTTTCTGTTACTAATACCTCCTTACGTTGAACTTATCATCCTTAGCTTAAATACCATACCTATCCCATTGCAGAGGTCGGTAGACAATGAGCTCTGCGCAAGCTGTTTACGATCGCATCGGCCGGCGCTTACATTGTTGAAGGCTCCCTCTGTATCGAAGAACCTCCCCAGTGTGTACTTCTTGTGATGGACAGATTTTCCGGTCGTCTACAGCAAACTTAGGTAACATTTGGTAGGCAGCCATTCTTTTCTATAAATCACTGTTCGATGCAATGCCAATATCCTTTGACTGCTCTATGTTCTTTGTATTCTCTTCACCAGTTCATTTGTGCTAGACTACACATCATTCCCATTCATCTGAACAATAGAAAGTCCCCCATTGGATAGCATCTGCTCAGCCCATGCAAGGACTATTCAAAGAGGACACCGACCAAGGAATGAGAAACTTCTATGAGTGCATAAGGTTAATTGCTTCCCATTCCCACAAAACCGTATTTCTTACTTTCGAAATTAACAGACAGTGGACGGCATACTTCGTCCTGCAGATCCTCGTCTCCTTATCCTAGTTCGCTTATCAAATTCTTACTTTAACTCTGCTGCATGCACCATAGATATCGTTCCTATGAATTTTTCTGGATTATTTCTCCTCTCAGAGCCGGACTGGTTATGCTAAATAGCCGCAGGATATGCTGATAAGTTCAGGAGACTTAACCTTAAATGAACCCCAATCCTTAACCAACTTACAGAATAAAAAAGAGAATATACAGCTTTCGATACAAAAGGCTGGAGGAAGGAGGAAAAAGAAATATTCCCATAAAGGACTGTGGATAAGGAAACTCCTTTTCTTTGCTTTCGTCATGTTCCTACACTCCTTGGCGTTGTTGGGTCTTTCTTTTTGCGTTCGCCTTTGCTTTTCTTTTGGCATTTTTATGTAAATTAAGCTCATGACTTCGACAAACATATACCTCCTTCATCGTCGTCGTCGTCGTCGTTGTCGTCTCGTCACAAGGACGAAATGAAGGAGAGATGGAGGACGGGGGTTTCTTTATACTCGTACAAGTATATGTTTTCTTTTTTTTTTTTTGTTATCCTTGCTGATATCCTTCTTATGATTCATTGTAGAGGAAAGGCATAGCAGCAGCAGCAGCCGCATCGTCTAGATCAGGAAAGAAAGAGAAAAGGCAGATTGAGAACCATAATGAATGGGGATATGCATACGGTTAAGTGTTTTGCAGCCTCGCCCTCTCTTCATGGTTTCTTGCTTCAAGTCCTTCGTTCATTTTTTCAATTTAATACCATCGACTGGCTCAGATGGGGGGGGGGGGGCAGATTTTTAGCCTTTTTGCAATATCAAACGTATCTAGTACGTAGCCTCTTAACGTTCATATCATAAACCAATTTCCTTTGGGAGCGCAACATGAGGAGAGATGTGTTTGTTTGTCGGCTGGCTGTCGGTACCGTGCGCCAAGCCGTTGCAGGACTTTTAAAGGCAAATTGAAATTATCCCCTTTTGAACGTGTTTTGCTGTTGGAAATGACGACATTGACGCTGGCAAAAGCCATTCCATCAAATCATCTAGCGCGACCTTACTCCTGACGCCGCCGCCGCCGCATCCCGCCCCCGCTGCAAATATTTATTTTTTTATTCCATCAGCGTGCAAACCTCATATTCGAGGAGAAGGATGAGCAGCAGTTAGCGGATAACCCGAGTAACAAATGAGTTTCAATTTGCAAGAAGCGGAAACCCATTGGGAGGATTGCTTTGGTTGTGAAACTTTGCGATGCACCCTATGCATGGTGAAGTAGGATTAACTCTTCAGGCATTTTTGAAACGAATGGTTTGCTGGTCTCTACAACTGAATCGCCATTGAAAGTAAGGTGTCTGCTTCTCGTACACCTCTTGTGACACGAATTTGTGGACTCGTTGGACGACTCTTCTAAATCCTTAAAGAAGTATTGTCTGAGGAACTTGTTATTTGGATGGTAGAGGCCTGAGCAGTGGCAAAGAAAGTGGGTTGTGTCCTCCTGAATCTCTTTGTCACCACAGCTCATACAGAGGTCTCCTGCCGCTGCCTGCAACTTTTTCATGTGGTACCACATAGTGTTATGCCTCGTAATGACTCCTATACGAGTAGAGAAGCAGGCGGATCAGTAGAAATGCGGTGAGGTGGGAGGGTTGTGATCCCTTGTTTTCGGATCATAGCCTCGCTGATAAAAGGAAGAAGAAGAAGACGAGTAGAGAAGCATTTTCTAGCCCTCAACATGAGTCTATCGATCCTTGCTTTGTCGAATACAGTTCATAGCTTCCTAGTGGTGACACAAGTACCTAGAAAGGTTCACATATTGCTCGCCTTCGGGATGACCGAGAGGATAACCAAGCCTCTTCTTGCCAGATTGTCGACTTTTTTGTTCCCTGGTATGCCCTCGTGCCCAGGGTCCCAGTGCTGTATTCCAAGAAAATTGAGCTCTTCTTGATAGCACTTCACTTTTGTTTCCGCTGCAGATATTGGTTTCGAAAAGAAGGTGATGTCCTCCAATGGTATTGCCTTCTTTGCAGTCTCTTGGACTGCCATTGTCACTCCTAGGACAGCGATGCCATGGTGTTTGGAGTTTTTGTCTATCATACAGACTGAGACTACCAGGCTTCAGTTCTGATAGTTGGACTGCTGCTTCTTCTCTTCGGAATCTTCACCAACATCATCGGTTTCAAATCGAATTTCTTTATGCATCGCACTAGCTTTATCTGCGTAGTTTCCAGCGACATGTCATCTCCTAAATAGTTAAGTACTGTGCCCATCCTACTGCCTACCAAATGTTACCTAGAGCCTAAGGGCAGTAAGCTATAGAACAGAGAAAAATCTCTCCATCACGCTGAAGGTAGATTCAGCCTTCAACAATGTAAGCGCCGGCCGATGCGATCGAAAACAGTTTGCGCAGATCTCATTGTCTACAGACCTCTGCAACTGGATGGGTATGGCATTTAAGCTAAGGATGATAAATTCAACGTAAGGAGGTATTAGTAACAGAAAGCAAGTCTGCAGAGGGACACCGCAAGATGGCATACTATCATCACCCATTTGACTCCTTGTGGTGGATGTAATTTTGGAAATACCCGAAGGGAATTCCTTCCCATCCTTAGCGATAGATTCAACTATGCACTGCTAGTGGTTAATAACTGGCTCAGCAGCTGACTTCTGCAATGACAGAGGTTGCCATGTTCAAGCAATTTTGACTGAAATCATATATCATTCGTCAGCTCCTGGGTCTTGTCAGTTCAGACGCTAAAACTAGATCCATGAAGGTAGCTCCAGAAGGCTCTTCGGTCTAATTTTTGTTTGACTCTGACAGCAACGGTTTTTGAAAAGCAGTACTCGCCTATTGGACGCATTGCTTGATTCCAGTATAGGCACTGGGGGTGATGAGATAGCTCAATGAGACCCGTTGACTACATAATGATCTTTTGTACTATTCCAAAAAAAAACGAGGCGTTCTACGAATTGTGTTCTAACTGAACTCAACTTCTTGAAGGAAGCTTAGGATTGCTTGGGCTCGGGAGGAGATTATATCAGATGGGGAGGTGAACCCTTTATAAAAATGTCTTAGTCTGCTTCGAGCAATGTGGGGACAGTTGACAATTTGACAGTTTCAGTGTCCTCAAGATATAGTCTGCATGCCTCTGATGTTTTTGTCTGGTATTCGAGGGAACAATGACCAGTGATGAAGTCATTGCCAGAATCTCTTCTGGTCTTTTACTAGAGAAGTCTATGAATCTCCTTGCATGTCTTAGACCTATTTGTGAGTCCCAGTATGAATTCTTTTCATGTTGTTCCCAAACGATCTAGCTCCATCTTAATCTGGTTGATGGATAATTCACAAAATGGTTCAGGGTGTATGCATTTGGATTGGGGGCCAGATATGGCTAGTTCATCAGCAATCTCATTACTAGCGATACCCTTGTGACCAGGGACCCAAGTGGATGAGAGAGTGTTGTGTGCAGCAAAATGAATGAGGGTAAGGGGACTGTTCCAAACTGGATTTGACTGAAACCTAAATGATTTGAGGGCTTTAAGAGCTGATCGTCTATGTGATGGAACGTTTATTTATTCGTCATCTTCGGAGGTTTCTTCTAATGCATTCTCCGGCACATAGCTCTATAGCATAGACCCCTGCTTGGAGGATGGAAGTATTGTAACCTAGTGATACAGCAGATTTGAAAGTGAGATCAATAACTCTGACAGCTGACCCATTTGCTGTGTTTAGCCATCGGTCTACCAATTGGTTTGTCGCTCCAAATGAGGGAGATGGAGATTTTCCCAATAGGTGCGATTTGGGATGATAACTTTGAAGGGATCATCTAAATTTATATTTCTGGGCACGAAGTTAGTGCTGAAGTTAGCAGCGGAATTTTGTTAAGGATCTTCATATGCCCTGTTACATCAGAGTCCTCAATCGTGCAAAGAAAATGAACCTGAAGACCGCTGGTGGAAATAGTCGGGAAGCGAGGCTTACAGTGCCCCTGTTGGGCATATGCTCATCGCACTCTGATACCTAAGTAAGCCAGTTTCGATACCTTTTGAATAGTAATTCAACCATGGACCTACTCAGTTTTTTCCCACCATATTAGTGAGGCATAGACAATTATGGGAATAACGATAGTAAGGTTACTCCAGTGAATCCTGCTGAGCTTTGCCAAAAGCTCAGAAATCTTTGGTTGCCTTTGGTGTAATTTTATCTAGATGAAGTTTTCAGGTAAGTTCTTGGTCTAGGGTTATCCCTAAATATTTAACTTCATTAGAAAGATTCAATTGGACATCATTTAGTGTTGGCGTCTGGAGATTCAAGTTTCTTCTCCTGGCCTATCGGCAATTAGCCCCTTACTAAATCATAGGTTTATCTGCTCCGATTTCTGCTTTGAACATAGTGCATGGCATACGTCTAAGTAACTGAAGATAATAGTTTAATACTCCTTCTCCAGCATCCAAGACTCTGTATAGCGTTTTGTTGTCACTCCTGTCTTCGTTGCTCCTTCATATTGGTTGTCATATGTAGTTGTCACTGCTTCCCAGGCATATTCCCTACTCATCATCTGCCTGATACTCTGTCGATACCTAGCAGGTGCTGTTCCATAGTATCGTGGACAATGGAACATGATGTGTTCCACATCCTCGACTGCTTCCGTTCACGTTGGGCAATAGGGCTTGTCGTCAAGTCCAAACCTGTGGAGGTAGGTTCGGAAGCAACTATGGTCAATTACCATCTGGGTCATGTAGAAACGAAGCTCCCTATACTCCCCAAGCGTCTATATTGGTAATCAGTCTCTGCATCCACCTGCCTTTAACAGAGTGATCCCATCTCTCGCTGCATTCTTCCAGAATGTCTCCTTGGTAGTACTTCAGTAACACTTCGACTCATTACTTTTGATGCCGCGGTCCTGCTGGCTAGGTATTCCCGTTGAGCTTTCACTACCCATGCCGTTGTTCGGAAAACGCTGCATACTCTCAATGCATTTAAGTATTCCATAAGGTGTCTCCTTCTTCCTTCTGTATGACTTCGTCTTCATGGCACAAGGCCATATCTGGAAGCCGTAGAGCATTATCGAAGTCGCAACTCTTGCTAAGAGCAGTCTCCTGTTGGGGTTTGGTCCGCCGATATTTGGCATAATTCTTGCCGTTACCTATGCTGCCTACTCAGCTGCATATTGCAGATGTTGCTTAAGAGTTAGCCTTGCATCTATAGCAATGCCAAGGTACTACATCTCTGGTTTAGAAACAACTACGTGATCGCCCATAGTTACTCTTATAGTCTCCATGACTTGCCTGCTGTTGATGAGCATTATTTCTGTGTTTTCCTCTGCAAGTTGTAGGCCCATAAATACCAACCAGTCCTGAACCACCCTTCATTGCAGTCATGCTCCGATTCCTCAAGGAGTTTGATTACTACAATGATTGCTATGCCGTCGATGAAGCCTATTATTTTCGAAGATATTAAGTCTGAGGACGTCATCATACACTAGGTTCCACAGTAGCCTTGGAGAACGCCGCCTGCGATGTTATACTCCCTCGTTCCATCGTCGGTGTCTTAGTGCAGTATCCTATTTCTGCAAAAATCGTTAGAAAATAGACTCAACCTTTAAGCATGATGTCCAGTTGTCCAGACACCGATAACGTAGTTGATCTGTGATCGCTTTAGTATAACCAGCCCGGCTAAACTTGCCTTCCCCCAAATTTGCTTTATACTCCTTTCCCTCTGGAGCATGGGTAGATAGGTAGGAAGATGTGGTTGTTCTTTCAAAAAGAACCCCAATTAGCACTTGGTGCCGTTTTGTTACCACAACTGCGATACCTACTCTGGCTGCATTGTCTCCTATCGGCCAGTGCCCCGTGATAATATTTGTTGTCCTGGCAAAGTCCTTTTGTCCTTTTGTCGTGTACTTTTGCCTTGTTGTAGTTTGGCCACATATTTCTAGATACGACACAAGTCAGCAGCCTAGTCCATCTGAGACTGACTTTAATAAGAAAGTTGGAAGAGATTTTTGCCTTGACTGCTTCCAACGGAATGTGAACTAATTCTACAAGTAAGCAGTGGGGGACTGAGCATTGCTTAATCAGTTCAGTGGTATGTTTGTTCACATAAATGTTACTGTGTCCTCGAATTTAAATCAGGGTTAAGTTACGTTAGGTTGAGGGGTGCCTTGGGACAAAAGAGTCACTGCTCACTTAGACCAACATGTGGGGCCTATTGTGCTCAATTATTTAAGTATCGAAACGCTGTAAAGTTGGTCCGCTATTAGAACCACCCAGATATTGATTTGATTCTTAGGAAGTCTGTCAGATCAACATTACCTAAGTCTTCCAGCTCCGAGGAGAAGTAACTACCAAGAGTCCTCATTCTTCCGATGGATAGGGCAGGATAATCACACAGCAGATGGCGAACAGATTCAATTTTTTCTTCGTCCCTGCAACTTCTACAATAGTGGTTGTTCAGTACACCGAATCAATCCGCGTGAATGCCAATGGCACAGTGACCAGTAATTATGCCGAAAATGTTCCGTGCGTTGTGACGGCTAAGTTTCACCACAGAGGTTGATCTCTTCTTACTAAAGGCCGCCCATGGCGCCCTGGCCGTTGTGCTTGTATCCAGATGAACCCAGCGTCTGTTTGCACGACCGGTGGCTTTATCATCTAATTTCTTCCGTAAGGAACTGATTGGAATCACTACAAAAGGCAGAGTCCGCGATACGTGAAGCGCCAACCCTATCCTAGCAAGCTAGTCAGCGCTCCGAGTTAAAGCCATTCAGAGCAAACCTCTCTCTAAATCATTTATGTCGTTCCTCTCTTCCATCTTATGTGGCCTTCACTCCAACGTAGAATCAGTGGTGCTTTATGGGTGCAGTACTTGGAAGGTGGACACCATTAACACACACAAGCTGCAAGTCTTCGTAAACAAATGCTTAAGAATCATCTTGAGGATTTATCGGCCGAACCGCATCACCAACGAACAACTTTATACGAGAACGGGCAAAGAACCTATAAGCATTACTATACGAAGAAGAAAGTGGCAATGGATTGGACACACCCTACGGCGCGAAGACTACTCCATTGCGAAATACGCCATGCAGTGGAATCCGTGCACCCAGACAGGCAGAAAGCGGGGCGAGCTAGGCAAACGTGGCGCAGAACAGTTGAGGAGGAATCGAGCTCTTTAGGAATGAGTTGGAGGCAGCTCAAACGAGTTGCAGAACTTCGAACAAATTGGCGCGCAGGCGTGGTTGACGCCCTATGCCCACCGAGGGGTTAAAGGATCTAAGAAAGAAGAAGAAAAATCTTACGTGGCTTCCCGTGTGTCCTCTCCTTTCTGTGGTTTCTGAGTCGATCTCGATCAGAAATTATTGCAAGTTCTTGCACAGCAGGAACGTATGCTCATTTTGATAAATTTTTTCCTCAAAACTTTTAAAGATTTGCAAAGAGCGGAGTTTGTTGCAGGCTGTTCTAGCCAATCTATGTCCACAACGATTGCATTCGGCTACAATAGATCTTATAGGTCGCAGTGCGTCCAAGGGCCCTAGTATATTATAGCAGTATGTCCACAACCATCAATCCATTTACCAGATGGCTGCTCTCTGCAATCTTGTGGCGATGCAACACTGTGTCACTCGTGCTTTTCATCGAAATTAATTCACTGCCAAGTAAAACAGACCATATGTCTTCTTCCTTCTTTTATCAGCGAGGCTATGATCCGAAAACAAGGGATCATAACTCTCCCACTTCACCGCATTTCTACTGATCCGCATGTGGGGTTCGCCTGTAAAACAGACCACATGATACCCTATAATCGCAAATTGGCAAACAAAGAACCCACAAGAAAACGAAACGGAACCTCAACAGGGTTATACATGAAAATATCCTTAATACGATTCTCATACATCAAAATATATTGTGTGTAAGAAACATAATAATCTTTCGGTACGCGAGCATCCCAAAGTATCTCTTCAACCCTCCTCCTCCCCCTCCTTCCTACTACTTTTGAAAAACTCTTTCAGGATCATCAACAACAACGACGATGATGCTACCGACGACGACGCAAAGAAAAAAAAAAAGAAACAACGAAGGAAAACCCCCGAGAAGATGCACGAACCTAGATACCGCAAAACTCATTTAAAAGGTTCCTTTGCCAAGGATGACAGGATATGCGAGAACCATGAGCGCCAAAGTAGAGCAATTTCATAGTGTAGACGCAGGAGAACAACCCACCACCAGCAGCACATTAACTTTTAAGAAGTGTTTATAGTCATTAAAATTTATCCTTGCAACTACACAGTTGACTTTCGGTTGACTAACTGCCCACGAGGGAGCCAGAAGACGGCTGGTGATTTGTTTTCCTCTTCGCCGCGCCACCGCCCAGCCGGGTGGAGGAAAGTCATAAAGGAACGACGTCTACTTTTCTGCATATTATCCGTTTTATTGCACGAAAGCCATGGGCGCATGGATGAACTTCAACCCATTAAAAAGTGCAAAAGTTTTTGCCGCTAGAAAAGTTCAAATATCCAGCTGGTGTGAGGGACCGCCTCCTCCTCGTGTGTCCATAAGACCCGAGAAGTTCGAACGGTGCGGCGCGGCACTCGAGTTTGTACGTGCGAAAAATGTTTTTTAACGGCACGCGATATTAGCGGTAAAATGTAATCTCTGGAAGAACAAGAAGCTAGGTTCGCAAGGTCCTTGTTGCATCTGTTGTGTGCTTGTGTGCTGGAATAGTATTCATTGTTGCAGGAGTAGTGGAAAAAATCCACGGAGAACTTTTATAATTTAGTTGCGGACAACAAGGACAGTGGGAGATGGAAGGAAAACTTTTTTATCTCCTTCGGTGTACGAACAACAAAGTCACGCATAATATAATAACCACTAAGCAGGACCCTTTGTTAGCTGTCCCGCGGACAATCTCAGTCCGGCACCTGTTTCTTTTTTTTTAATTTTCCATTCCTCCCCAGTACTAGTTGGCTTTTATTAATTAACACGGATTAAGCACTTTTAGGTGGACGATCCCTTTAGGATCCGATCCTTAACAAGGATTACGCAATTACTCCAAACTTTAATTACATTCTTTTCAATTTGCAAATTACACTGGCTTCGCTTGGTATCTCTCTGCCACCCCGCCTACTTGTGTTTAAGTCCTTGAAGGGATATTTCCTTTGGGGGTGAATTGTGAACTGAATCCTTACACAACAATAAGGCATAATCGATTACAGTCAATTTTCACAATTGTTGCCTACTTACTTACATATACTCGTAGTAGTACCTTCCAGAACCAGAAAGGATACACGCATGGAATTAAGTAACCCCAGCATCAGAGATGCAAGAACTTGGCACAGGGCACATCGAATTTTCCATGCAAAAGGACTTACAGGGACGATAATGAATTTAAGGGAAAAATATATAAGACCAGATTAAGGCAATTCACTTTGAATGTTAGATACGATTGTGCAATCCTTGTTGCATCGTAAGGATGCTCATTGATATATATATCGAATCTGCATTGCTGGTTGATGAAGCTTTAAATGTTGGAAAATATTTTCCATACTCGTTCTGTTGTTACTGCTAAGTACATAACGATTGCAATTCGGAGAGACCTAGTCCTGCTCATTCGGATTCGGAAATACAAGGCATGGAGGGGGGAAAAGTATTTCACAAATGCAACACACAGAGGGAATATTGAATTTGTTCATACAGGAGGAAGGAAGTGCTTCAAATGGCATTTAGAAGATGAAAATTTGATTCCTTGCTACTGATTGGATTGATACATGCGTAAGGGGGAAGATAAAGTTGAAACAGTCAGAACGTTGTGTAGTGAACAGTGGGATAATTTGGGAATAGCCTCATTAAATATCGAAGCGATTTATGAATGGTACGTTGGGTTTAAGTCCTGTGTGCTTTGGTAATCTTAAATGAATTCAACTGGCTTGGCTTTTCTGAAACGATACTAGAATGAAGGATAGAAGGACTTCTCGATGTGATAAGTGCTGCAAACTAATATACCCTCAGGTTTAGATGAAGAAAAATACCTCGAGAACTTAATTAGGAAACAATTGTGTTTAGGTTAGGTAAGTGAGGAAACCTCCATATCACACTCAGATGAATGATGTTCCACTGTGATACCCATTGGAGGAAAAGTTAGTCCCTTGCTCTTTATAACCCGAACTGCGTCTGAACATCCAAGTCATCCTGTGGACAGCACAGATGTATTCGAAAGATTTAAAATGCCTAGGTTAGAAGACTGGGCGAAGGCAAGAGACATCTGCACGAAACAAAGGCTAAGTTAGGCTCTGAACGCCTTCGATGCATTCAAAGCACCGAGAGCGGACGGAATATTCCCTGCCCTATTACAAAAAGGACAGGAAATCATTATGCCACATCTCCTAGAACTACTGTGAAGCAGCTTAGTACTTGGGCATATACTAAAAATCTGGAGAAGGGCAAATGTCATATTCATCTCGAAAATGGGTAAAAGAGACACCACTTCACCTAAATCCTATAGACCCATTAGCCTGACCTCATTCATGCTAAAAACGCTAGAAAAGGTCATAGATAATCACCTGTGCTGGGGGGAATACCACTCCACTACAATCAACATGCCTACAGAGCAGGAAGACCCACCGGAACCGCGCTTTACCAGCTGACAAGTTGGGTCCAGGAAGCACTGGAGAGCAAGGAAACGGCAATATGTGCTTTTCTAGACATCAAAGGAGCCTTCGACAACACCTCCCATGAAGCAATAAGGAGGGGTCTGGAAATAAAAGAAGTAAATCACACCACAAGCAATTGGATGTGTGAGATGCTGAGAACTAGGACGACTGAGACAGAGGTGGGTCAAAAAACCATCACTTTAAGCACCACCAGAGGCTGCCCACAAGGAGGGATATTATCACAATTGATGTGGAACCTAGTAGTAGATGAACTACTGCACAAATTGACAGACGCCTGCATTAAGTGTCAGGGGTACGCCGACGATATAGTCATTGTTGCAGGAGGAAAATGTGAAGAAACGTTATGCGAAATCATTCAAAGGGGACTAAGAATCACACAGAAATGGTGCGTAATGGTAGGACTTAGAGTAAATCCTACCAAAACCACTATGATACCTTTTACCAAAAAAAGGCAGCTAAAGCGTATGCAGCATATCCTATTGGAAGGTATCCGGATCAACCCAGAGAAACAGGTCAAATACCTAGGTATAACGCTACACAGTAAACTCCTTTGGAAAGACCACTTAGAAGCTGTGGTAATCAAAGCCACTAGAGCACTCATGGTGTGCAGAAACATTTCAGGAAAGGCCTGGGGTTGCAGCCCAACCACATTGAGGTGGATGTACATGATGATAGTAAGACCCATCACCACTTACGGGGCAGTGACATGGGTTAACCGAACAAGGTTAACTACTATCGCTGAACAAGGCGCAAAGACTAGCATGCGTATGTATAACAAGTGCTATGCGAACCTGTCCCACAGCAGCACTAGAGGTGATCATAGGTATACCTCCGCTACACATAGTTCTAGAGCGAATCGCCAAGGAGATCATATTGAGAATAAGCTAAGAGGGCATCCGGAAAGGAACATGCATCCCGAATGAAGAGCGAGTAACCCTATCCAAATTGGTGCCGCTTCTGGACTGGCCCAGAGACGATATGGTTAAGAAATACTTTGCTTTGAAAGAAAGTTCGAATCAAAGCTGAGCAACAGAAACGATTGGAGCAGTGAGTCCGACAAGTACCAACTCAAGCAACATACAACTAAATGGTACACGGACGGATCGAAAACATCTACAGGCACTGGGCAGGGGTTTACGGGCCCAGGACTAAATACTCAGAATCACTGGGAATATTCCCCAGTATATTTCAAGCAGAAGTTCACGCGATCGAAAGATGCGCGCAAGTCAACCTAGACAGGAATTATCGCGGGCAGGACATCGCACTTCTCACAGATAGCCAAGCTATTATCAAAGCACTGACCTCACACGAGATCAGATCCAAACTGGTATGGGAATGCCTCATTAGAATCAACTAACTTCGAGAGGCAAATAAAGTAACTCTCTACTGGAAACCAGTTCACGTAGGAGTAGAGGGACATGAAGCAGCTGAAGAACTAGCAAAAACGGAACAGACACACGGTTCCTTGAACCAGAGCCCTTTTGTAGGATAGGACCCCACAAAATAAGGAAAGACTTAAAGAAAGAGAAAGAGAACAAATGGACCAAGCATTCGGACAATATCCCTCAACTAAGACAGGCGAAAGAGCTCTGGAGAATTACAACCAGAAAAGAAGTAAAACCTGCCTAAGAGTCAGCAAGAACCGACTTCGCATCTTGACGGGCATGTTAACAAGTCACTGTAGACTCAAGGCGCACCTCAGGAAATTGAAAATAGAGAGAGACGGACAATGCAGATTCTGCAGGGACTTCGAGAAACACCAGCACACCTTCTTATGGAATGCGAAGCACTACAAATGCAAATATTTGGCGCAACAGCTCTTTAAAGTGCCAGGGCCTAGCTTCTCGCAACCACTCATGTTGTGTGCGTTATATTTTTCACACGAATGGAAGGGACCTACAGTTTAGTGCCGAACCCGAACTGCGATTTGAGAAGCTTTTTCGTGACAATAATTCTCTCGGATGTTTGTCAGACGCTCGCGAGAGGTGGGACCGTGAAAAAAACTTGTTGGTGTTTTCTGGGATTCGAACTTGGAACCTCATGCGTAGTGATCCGACACACTAACCACTTATGCCACGCCGCCCGCTTATCATCGACTAGAGCCTTAGTTCGAGGGGCACAATAGATCTGCTAAAGGTCGCAGTGCACTTGCACCTCACAACAATTATTATCTATCTATCTTACCTATCCTGTGGACTTTCATTATTTTGTCTGTTCGTGTGCTGGATAGCTCCTCCATTTCCTGGAAGAAGGGTCTAATTCCTCGTGTGATGGAGACCCAGGTTGTGTCCGCATAGACTCTCTCATCACCACAGCCTCTGCAAAGGTTTTCTTCTGTCTAATTGCATTTCCATGATAATTCCTATGAGGGTGGAAAGAGATTTCCTGTCTTTACGTATAAACCTCTCGGTCCTTGAATTGTCGAAACTGGATCATAGTCTCCTTGTGGTGGTACAAGTCTCTAGGAGGTCCATCTGATATTCGCCTCTATTTTGGCTTTTTTTCATGCATCAAGGTAGAGTGAGTAAGCCGGGATATTCACAGAGGGATCAGCTTGTTCTAATATAGATGTTTGTTCCTTATTCTCATTGCCTGGTATGCATTCATGTACAGAGACCCAGCAGAGCATTACCTTGGGCTGTGCTGTAAGAACCTTGAGTTCTTCTCAACAGAAATTGCTTTTATAGCTGCCTGGCTATCGATAAAGAAGGAAGGAGGAGTCACATGCGACTATTGTCACTTCTAAGACCTTCGCTCGGAAGACACGGGTGTGCTTCGGGAGGCGCCTTGACAGCGGTTCGAAGAAGATGCCTAAACATACGCCAGTGTCCATTTGACAGCAGTCTGTATACACTGCCACGGATTGCGTGTTAGGTATATGATCACTCTTCCATTCTTCCCTGCTAGAGTAAAGGCTAGAAGAAGGTCTTGTGAAATCCAGATATGGCGTAATGTAGTCCGTAATAGGCACATGGACTAGATATTTCTGTAGGATCGTTGGATGACACATTGCATTTGGTTTCTAGATATCTGATTGGCTTATTCTCAAGACACAAATGGCTGCCGATGATTGTATGAAGATATCTACCGCGAGCAGGTTGAGGATATCTGCAAGCCCTGCAGTTGGTATTGTTCTCATTGTAGTGGTGATACCGATGCACGCTAATGGTTCGTACTTTCTTAATGACCATTAGGTTGGTGGTCTTGTTGACGGCCTGCCACCACACGAGACTGCCGTAGGTCAGTATAGGTCTTCCTATAGCCATGTAGATTCACAGTATGATTTTGGGAGACGGTCCCCAGGCGTTCCCAAATATGTTGCTGCATGAGTAAAAGATTTTTTGATTCATATTCAGCCTGTCTCTACACTGCTGCATGTTGAGCTGAGGAAAGGTCTCCTGGACATATTCTGCTACGAATGCATATTTCGAACGGTTTTTCGACTATTTGAAGGCAAACGATGAGGCTTATTAGATTGAAGTCTTTTGCAGTGGTGTAACTTACCTTGCCAGCTTTAGGTATGAATACAACTCTTACTTCTCTCCATGATCTTGGTATATAACCCCGTATGGGGCCATTGTATTGCTCGGTGTATTACAACCTGAATGCGTTCAGGGACTTTTTAAGTTGTAAACATCTACACGTTATTCTCTATTCACTGAATTTAATTCCTTCTCTCTTTTCCACCATCAATATTCGTCGTTTGTTAGGGAGATCCTTCCTGCTTATTGGATCTTGGGGAAGGTACCATCGAATTTTGTAGATTGTAATGAATTTCGATGTCCTTTGCAAATTAAAAGTGGATTAGAGCCTCGTTTAGAAGGAGCACGAGTTGATAGATAGATATAAAGATATAGTTTTTGTGAGGTGCAAGTGCACTGCGACCTTAAGCAGATTTATTGCGCCCCCCAAACTAAGGCTCTAGTCGATGATATACTCGGTCTAGAGCACTTCCTCCAGTCCAGCTGCTGCTATGAACCGGAGTATCTTGAGTGGATCTAGCGAAGGTAGATCCAATTCTGATAGGATGTATGCACCTAAGTGATTTCTTTTTTTTTGTGGATCAGTGCTTCGCCTTCCATAAGAAGGTGTGCTGGTGTTTCTGCAAAGTCCCTGCAGAATCCGCAGTCTAGAGCACTTTCTCCAGTTCTGCTGTTGCTATGAGCCGGAGTATGTTAAGTGGATCCAGCGAAGGTAGATCCATTTCTGATAGGAGATATGCACCTAGGTGATTCCTTCTTTTGTGGATCAGTGCTTCGCATTCCATAAGAAGGTGCGCTGGTGTTTCTGCAATGTCCCTGCAGAATCGGTAGTGTCCGTCTCTCTCTATTCCCAGTTTCCTGAGATACTCCTTGAGTTTGCAGTGACCCATTAATATGCCCGTCAAGATGCAAAGTCGATTTTTTCTAACTCTTAGGCAGGTTCTGCTTCTGTTCTGGTTGTACTTCAGCAGAAGTTCTTTCGTCTGTCTTAGTTGAGGGATATCGTCCCAATGCTTGGCCCATTTGTAATCGCATACGTAACCACAAGTCTCTTAAAGAGGAAAATTATATCTATATTCCGCTTGGCTGATGAAGTCCTAGTCGATAAAAAGGAAGCCGATGGAAGGGGTATTGTAAAGTACGAGAATATTTAGGACAAGCACTCACAGAATGTGACCATGACAAAGTACGTGCGTTTCACTTGATGTCTACAGAACTTAGTCACTGAAAAATGTTTTGCTTCTATAGCTTGTAGGTTAAAGCAGAGACTACTGCTTGACCAGACCTCTTCGTGAAATGAAAAAGATAAGAAACTCATTTCTTCGACAGCCTTGGTGGCCTGCCAAATGTGCATGTCAGGCGCCTCCAGTGGCAGTGGATTGGTCACACGTTCCAAAAGGTGACAGTTCCATAGCAAACCATGCTATGCAATGGAAACCCTTAACCCACAATGGCAGAATACCTGGCGGTCCGGGAAGAATATGGCGCAAAATAAAATCAAGAACGAGCACGGCACTTGAGGAAATTTAGCCAGAGCTGAGATACATTGCTAGAAACCGTACACGAAGGTGCGTAGGCATCGTAAATGCCCTAGGACCCACAAGGGGATAAAGGACATAAGTATGGAGACTAAAGTGTGTGGTAGACTATTCATCAAACAAGGCAAGAAAAGCAGTAGATAGGACCAATCGAGCTTGTGTTCTAGAATGGGGCTTGCCATACACCTACTGCTGCTGCTTATATTCATTACGTTCTATGGTTGGTTACAAGAAGATGGAGAGAATTTCTTCGGCTTAGAGAACCTTGAAAATGTTCATTCAACTTGCTGTAGTACAGTACAGGTGTTATATGTAGAAGCGGAGCATGACACTTACAGAAGCCGATAGGTAGTTTAGACATCCTTTAGTAGGACCTGACTCTGATTGAAATTCAACTGAACGCCAAATTAGCCGGAGTCTCACTGTTACATAGCTGAAACATCTCCTAAAACATCCTGATTTTGTCCTTTAAACTGATTTCAGTTCAAGCTGCAAACACTTGACATGACTTCAGAAGATTTCCTTTGATTACCTTATCTCATTCTTAGGCAAGCATATGATTAATTTAGCTGAAACTAGAAGAACGGCCTTCCTCTGCACGTTCGCTATTTCCTAAATTAATGTCTGCAGAGCTAAAGTAAGTCCTATGAGGGGTTAATGGTTCCAAAAGTATGGAAGCCAGGACACCCAAGCTTTCTTTAGGGCAACCCTTGCTACAAACTGTGTACTGTGATTTGGCAGGTGACACCAAGAAACAACAGAAAGGCAATCCTTCAAATCACGGACAGCCTGCGTAGCTGAAGTAGAACTAAGCGAGGTAAGAAAGAGAAACTAGCGAAACACTCTCAGTCTGTAGAAGTAAATCAATGTTTGAGTGTGCAAAGCGACTGAAGATGGTCTTCCATCAGCAAAGCTTTGTCATACGATTGTTGACCAAATTCCAACTTTAAAATGGAAGTTGTAGCCACACGAAATGGCAGCAAAAATACTCTCCTTACAAGCAGCCACAGACTCATAAGGTCCTTGCTCTTTATCAGATGGTTGTCATATCAGTGAGGCGTTGTTGGCTTGTATGTTGGAATAGACTTTGCACAATTTCAGATGGAAAAAACCTCTGATTTGACTCGAAAGAGTCTTAAGCTGTAGCCGCTCTCCCAATTTTGTCCAGCTAAATTTACCTTTGCCGCATTCCAAGCAGTTTGAGATAACTTAAGTCACATCCTTAACAACTGCCGCTAGCTAGGAAGTCCTAATTTTCAAATGAACCAACAGATATTATTCCTAAAAAAGGCAGAAATGGTCTATAAGCTGACTCTTGGCAAAAAAAAACTACCTAGTCCCTGGCTTTTGCAAGGACTTTGAAGAATTTTCCAAAAAAAAACATCTACCGAGAAACATAGAAAACCACTCCCGTTGTTTACATCATCAACATTATCCAACCAATAACGCAAAACCGCTCCAGCACAGGGGCCAACAACTAATCTTCTTTTCCCGATCCCTGCTGTAAGCTACACGCAACAAAATCCCCGATGCACCAGCAGAGTCGTCCCACACACCAATTGCAAATCCTAGCAACCCATATGCACATGGTTCACCATCGATACTGAAATCCGTATCGGATGCAAATCGGATTACATCATCATCATCATCATCAGCATCGTATGGAACGCATCACAAGAGGAGCACCCATCAAGCCACTTGAATGTACATTTATTCATTCCTTTCTATCTAAACCCATCGATTCATTCTTCTGCAACAACAACAACAGCAAATCTCTGTAATAACCGATCACGTGGTGTATCATTACCCATAAGCCCAGGCAATGCATTCAAGCATCACATCACAAGCATCCTGGCAAGGATGAGGGAAACAATTCTCAAAGAAAAACGAAGAAGCAGCAGGACGTTGGATCTCAAGAACTATTATGGCAGTAAATTTTCTGTTGTAAGTAATTTTCTCGATGAATTCATTTCCACATTTATGATGCCATCCCTTCGCCCGCTTAACATCCTGCTGCTGCATCCTTGTTGCATCAAGAGAGTACAAAAACTTTTCTAAAAGTTACTACTAGACAGACTATTGTTCGCAGAAGAGTATGTATGTGTGCATCTCGATTTTCAGTGAAGAGGTGTATACGTGTAGGTGAGTGAAAGGACCTTACAATCATTACAAGGGCATTCGCATAAATCGAATTGGAATCCATGTCTGTGCAGTGCAATTCCAAATATAAAAGTTTAGCTGAAGCGCAGCAAGGATTTTGGACAGTTCGGCTGTTCGCCACCTCCCTGGACTACATAAATAGGAAACGCAGTTCATTGAAAAGGCGCTTTGGAGTGGGAGTATGTAGGTGGACTGGGTTGCGCGCGAAATTAGATTTCTGTAATTAATTGCATCCTTTTGATGTTTTGCGGTAATTACTTTTCGGCAGAAGTTTTAATGTGATTCCTTGTTTGGTTATTGTGAATGGGGAATGGAAATCAAACAGAAAATGAAGAAGAGGATCCCCGCTTTGATATGGGAAGACATTGAGAGTGACACGTGTGAGCAAACACTAGGAGTTAGGTGGGCACTTCAACGCTATGCTTGAGTTTATACTCAGGCAAACTTGTGCCATGGCTTTTATTATTTACTTGGCTCTTAGGGTATTTCAAGTTGTTGGAGGAGTTGGTACACTCAACTTGACACTACACATATATACAACATAAACATTGAAATAAGGAATTTGCGCTGTGCTAGGGGACTTTAAATAGTCCTTGAAGCAATATTTCTTTCGATTTTAGCCAAACCTTAAGGGATGCCATCAATGGAACCGGAAATATCTTATTTAAATGAAGCAAGGCTCAATGCGGTGTAATAAGGACTTCAAAATCCCTTTGATTTCACTGTCCATAAGACCAGCTAAAGAATATTCAACCGCAAGAGAGTAGAATTATAGTCACGATTCTAATGACTTTTTGTCTCAGAAGATAGGCTTTTACAGGAAGAGTGTGTATCTCTGTCTGCACATATGCCCCAAATAGGTAGCGCCTGATACAAGTAAACGTTGAATTCGCATCTTTCTGCCTACGCATACAGCAGAGGCCTACTTACTTTACTTATGTCCTGTATCCCCTTGTGTGTCCTAAGGCCTCTACGATGCCTGCGGTATCCAGCAATGTGTCTCAGATCTCTCCAACTGCAGTGCCTCCGTTTCGATTGTTCTGCGCCATGTCCTAGTCGGACCACCTGGTATTCCGCCATCCCAAGTTAAGTATTTCTATTGCACAGTATAGCTAGCCTTGGAACTGTCATCTTTTCAAAACGTTTGACAAATCCACTGCTACTTCCGTCGTTGGATGGTTGTACCTATTAGTTCCTGATCCGTTTTCTCGTACACTTGTTCGTCAGAGATACGATTGGGACAGAACATCCTTAAGATGTTGCTCAGGCACCAGTTAACGAGCGTTTGCAACTTTCTCGTGAGAGTAATGGTCACTCTCCACGTGTTGCATCCACATAACAGCACGGATTTAACGTTGGAGTGGTACAGTTTTAGCTTGGTGTTCAAACTGATTGCATTGCTTCGCCATATTTTGGACAATGTCTCGAATGCGGTCTTTGCTTTGGCGATCAGGTTGGCTGTATCTAGTTCGATTCCACCATCGGTCGAGACAATACTCCCAAGACACTGGAAGTCCTCTGCTGTCTCTACCGGTTGTCCCGCAATGCATATTTGAGCCGATGAGTTTGTTCCAATAATTTTCAGCCCGACGACGTCTGCCTCTCTCTTCACAACTGCTGTCATTTGGTGGAGGTCCATAATTCTGTGAAAGAGTAAGCATACATCGTCTCACCCCTCCTCTGGGTTCTAGTCATCGATGGGATACTTAAACAACTAAGCAACACAGGCATAAGCGTCACTGCTTACGCGGGCGACGTGGTGATTTTAGTTCAGGGCAAGTTCCTTGACACATTAAGTGAAATTATGGAATCAGCTCTTAATAGTCTTGAAAAATGGGCTAGAGGGTATGGACTACACGTCAACCCGGATAAAACCGAATTGATACTCTTCAGTAAAAAATACAAGATACCACCCTTCAAACTGCCTAAACTAGCAGGGGTGGAGCTTTCCCTTTCAGATCGCGCTAGATATCTTGGGATAATGCTGGACAGGAAACTAAATTCGAAACTTAGCATACAGGAATGAGTCCGCAAAGCTTATAATGCTCTATTCATCGATAAGCGGACCGCGGGGAAAAAATGAGGCCTGATGATGCACCATGATAGTCAGACCCATCCGTACGTATGGGCTCTTGTGTGGTGGAAGGCAACGAATACGAAAAACACATGGGATATGTTGGCCATGGTACAAAGAACAGCTTGCATTGCCATCACAGATGCTCTACGCACAACACCTACAGCTGCACTCGAGATCTTCCTGTATCTTTTACCATTAGACCTACAAATTAAATTTCAAGCGGGCAACAGTGCGCTACGGTTCACTAACGTTGGTCTCTTCAGGACTAATAACATAGGACACAGCTCCATTCTCAAGGAATCTTTTCCTGGAATCCCTGACGAATCAGACGATATACTTGACACCTTAGACTTCGACACACCATACGAAGTACTGTATCCTATTAGAGAGGACTGGCAAAGGAAGATAGTCTCTGTCCATAACGAGATTGCAATATACACAGATGGTTCTAAGACCAATGAGGGCACGGGATCACGTATTTACTAAAGTGATACGAACCTACAGGTGGCCCTGAGACTTCCGGACACATGCAGTGTGTTCCAAGCAGAGGTTCTAGCTGTACTTAGAGCTGCGGAATTATTTGAGATGGGATCAATATCTGGTAAGAATATCGCCATCTACATTGACAGTCAGGCTGCGCTAAAGGCGCTAGAGTCTTACGTCACCAAATCTGAGTTAATTAGGAATTGCCCCACAATACTTAGGGCATTATGTACGCAGAACCGAGTCAGATTACGTTGGGTACCTGGACACTGCGATTTCGAAGGCAACGAGCAAGCCGACGCGCTGATTAAAAGAGGAGCGGGACTCCCACGTAGCGATATAATTGGTAGTATTAAACCACCAGGGTGCATGGCTAAGGGAATTATTCGGGATAAAGTCATTGACACGGCTAATGTAAGATGGTCAAACTTAGATGGTCACAGGGTGTCTAAGACCAGGATGATTCAGAGCGGAAGCCTGCTTGTTCGGCATCGAGAGTGTCTTCAAAATGTTGTTTGATTCGTTCTAGGAAGATTTTAGCAATTATATTAGCTACAGCAGGCAGCACGCAGATACCCCTCCAGTTTCCCCGCACTCCATTGAATTTCCTTTCTTAGGAAGTTTGACAATCATTCCGTTTTTCCACTCGTCAGGAAAGCTTTCAACTTCCCAAGCTCTCTCTATAAGTGGAAACAGAAACTCAGCCAATATGCTCTTTTTTTTTTTTTAAACAGGTGTGGCCTCGCCCAAATGGCGTGTAGGCACTGCGACCAAGGAGATCTATTGTGCCATAGGCCACTTTTAGGGCAGCAGTACTTCTACTCTCCTTATGAAAGCTATGATTACGGCTGCGGAGGAGTTCCTTAAATCTATTGGAGATATGATCTCTTTAAGGAAAAAGCTTCTCCTAGTACTACACAGAACTACACACCCACATAGTATGTTTTCTGCGGTTTCGTCCTCTTCTAGGCAGAGGCGGCAGGTGGTATCCTCCGAAATTCTCATTTTGTTAAGGTGGTAAAGAAGTTGACAGCGACCGGTACGGAAGCTCATAAGCCTTCTTACGAATATGTCATTTCTGCCGTATTTTAGGATATCAACTGTCTGTCTTTGGAAGGGTTGGACAGCTCTTTTAGCCTGCCTGAGACCTTGGGAGTTATTCCAGTGCGAGATGCACATGTTGCGTTCCCAAATGTTTAGGGTCAGTTTAAAGGCGGAATCGGATATTCCGCAGAAGGGTTTTGGTCCAGTGAACAACTCAGAGGAGCCTTTCATAGCTAGCAGGTCTGCAGTTTCGTTGCCGTCAACGCCTACGTGACCCGGTACTCAGCACAATTTTACTTTATTGTGTCAGGCCAGGTTTTGTAAACTGTCGAAGCAGCTTAGAACTGATTTTGAACTGATCAGATGTGAGATCAGTGCTTTGAGCGCCGCTTGGCTATCGGTGAGTATATGGATAGAGGCACCTTTGATGCCTGAGTGCAGGTTAATGTTAGCACAAGTTTCAATGGCGTAAATCTCGGCCTGGAAAACACCAGGACTCTATCCGAGTGATTTCGAAATTTTATGGTTGGGTCCATACACACGGGCGCCAACTCCTGAATCCATTTTTGATCCATCGGTGTACCACACTATACCTTTTGGTCCGCCATTATTCCATATATCACGGCTTGGGATCACAATCTCAAACCTTCTACCAAAGTAGAGTGATTTGGGCGTAAAGTCGGAGACCGTGCTGAGCATGTGTAGCTCAGGGAAGTCGAATAATAGATCCATGAGATCCACTTGATCCCGTGTACTATTAGCACCTGATTTTCTGAAACTAACTGCACTGCGGATTGCCAATTTTTTTATAAATATATGTAACGGAGTGAGTCGGATTATGGCTTCAATGGCTGTGGTGGAACAAGTATACATAGTACCTGTGATACCGAGGCAAGCTAGTCTTTGGAGTTTTGTGAGTTTATTAACGGCTGTGACCTCTTTGGTTTTCTTCCACCAGACAACGGACGCGTATGTCAGAATGGGCTAACAACAGTGGTATATAACCAGAAAATGACTTTTGGAGACAGGCCCCAGGTCTTGCCGTACATACGGCGACAGGCCCACAAGGCAGTAGTCGCCTTGGCAATTTTATGCTTAATATGGGAGTTCCAGTTAAGCTTCTTATCCAGGACAATTCCTTGACCTCATAGGAAAAATTGATGGTTGTGCCGTTTAGAGTCACTGAGCCAATATTCTGCGTTCTTTTTCTTGTAAACGCTACAACGACTGACTGCCTTGCTGTGGTTAATCGATAGGCCCTCCCCAGCACACCATTTCGAGACTACAAGGAGTGCATTTTGCATGAGTTGACACACATTGTCTTCATGTTTGCCTTTAATGATGATCACCAGATCATCTGCATAGCCTATGGTTGTGAAACCTGAACTATTAAGTGTATTCAATAAGTCATCCATCACGAGTGACCATAAGAGAGGCGAGAGGACGCCGCCTTGGGGGCAGCCTTTGGCCGCGGAGACCATCACAGGGACCTTTCCAGACGAAGATGTTATTATGCGGCTATCGAGCATGTTCCTAACCCATCTGGTAGTAGGTTCGTCTATTCCCCTGCGTCTCATAGCACTAGTGATGGATTCATAACTAGTGTTATCAAAAACACCTTCTATGTCAAGGAAGGCACAAAGGGCAATTTCTCTGGAGCGGTAGGCAGCTTTAATCTCTGTGACGAGATAGTGAAGGGCGCCTTCCGTAGATCAACCTTTCCTGTATGCGAATTGACTAGAGTGCAGTGGTATACTCTTTTCAAGAATGCTTCTAATGTGTAAGTCTAGCAGTCTTTCCATGGTTTTCAAGAGAAATGATGTCAAGCTGATTGGACGGTAGGATTTGGGTAGCTCGCTGGGTTTGTTACCTAGCTTAGGGATAAACACCACATTTACCTCCCGCCAAGCTTTAGGTTGAAGCTTGCTCTAAATAGAGCTAACAAGGCAGGCAAGATGTAATCCAGACCTTTCTGGATGAGGGCTGGAAAGATGCCATCACTGCCAGGTGCCTTAAAGGATTTAAATGAACCGATTGCCCATTCAATTTTTTCTTGACTGAGCAGATTTCCAGACAAGCTGTTGACTCTTCTGGAGGTGCGACATGTAGAGCCTTCAGGAGCAACAAGTACGTGATCGCTTAAAATTGTTGAGCCAGGGAAGTGACCCTCGAGCAGAGTTGCCAGGGTTTTCCTTCGACTAGCGGTGTAGGAGCCATCAGGTTTGATGAGCAATCCCATCCCATTGGAATGATCCTTTGAGAGAGCTTTTTGGAGACGGGCTGCTACTGGAAGGGATTCAATATTTTCGCAGTTCTTTCTCTATGCTGTTCTCTTGGATTTCCTCAACTCTATGTTGAACTTAGTCAAAGCGGACCTATATTCGGCCCAATTTTTATTGCGTTTTGCGGTGTTGAAAAGATTTCTCACCCATTTGCGGAGTATCTCTAGCTGGTCATTCCACCACGGTACGTTTCGTTTACCTGTATTGTCATTTTTCGGGACACAGCTGCTCCTAAAGCATTTAGTTGGCAGGCTGCTACATAAACATTACATTTAGATCTTAAAGATGTGAGCAGCATGTCGTCTTTGACGGCGAGATTTTCGCGAAAAAGTGCCTAATTAGTTCGTTTCGGTATGCATTGCGTTTGATTATTCTGTTTAACCCCACCCGCGATTTTAAATCAGATGTGCTGATGATCAGCCAATATGGTTAGTGCTGCTCGTAAGAACTATGAGGGAATACCGTCCAGTTCTACTGCCTTGTTGGCTTTGAGTGCCTTGATAGCAATAGTGATCTCATCAATACTGGGAGTCGTGGTCCGTATTCGGGCACTTCTCACTTCGGGCACCTTAGCCTGATTAGGGAGCATATCGCTAGCGAATACACGGTTCAAAACCATAACAAAATGCTCTTTCCATCTCTTGAGCTGGTCCTCATCCGAAATGAGCAAGGAGCCGTCTAGGCTTTTCACTGTGTGTTGGCTGGAGCTCCGACCAAATGTCAGCTGTTTGGCGATTCTGTAGACGGTCCTGCTGTCGCACTCCCATGCAGCTTCTTCTGCTTCTGTAACCAGTGCGTTGATGTAGTTGCATCTGTCACGTCGCACGCTACGCTGAACTTCTCTCATTATCATGGAATATAAGGACTCTGGCTCGCTTTTCTCTGTTGCTGGAGTAGCTGCAAAGCGAGCTTTTAGCTGTTTTCGTTCGTCAATCCGCCTCTAGGTATCCTCGGAAAGCCACGCCCTGTGTCTTCCCTGCGATCGACCGACAATTCTTTCAACACCAGATGTAAAAACATTTTTCACAGCACACCAATGGTATTGGATGGTAGCGGGCAGTGATCTGCTGCTTGCCTCCACACCTTGCGAAAGGTGCTCCCTTAATTGTTGGCGCACTGAGGAATCACTAAGCCTATCGATGTTGAACCTGGGCATTCTTGTGTTGTCGTGGGATCTTCGAAATGCAGCAGTGCGTAATTGGAGAGTAGCTATCATTAGATGGTGATCTCGTTCTATCCCCACATCTGCCCCTCGCCTGTTTCGGACATCCAGGAGACTACTGGTAAAGCGGGGGCTGACGGCGAAATTGTCAATTTGATGGGAGGTTGCTCGGCTATCTTTGGAAACCCAGCTGACTTTGTGGAAGGTCTTGTGCTCAAACATGGTACCAACTATCATAAGGCGGTTGGAATTGTAGAAATCCACAAATCTTTCGCCGTTGTTATTGCGGTTGTCTAGCTTCCCGATTACATGCTTGAGCCCTTTGTTGGCATTGCCTACCTTGGTATTCAAATCCCCCATCACTATGACAATGTCTAAAATTGGTGTTGTGTTGAAGACAGCACTTAAGAGATTGTAGAAGCTCTCCTTTTCGTCCTTAGACGAGGCATTCGTTGGAGTATAACACTGTATGATGGTGACGCATCGTACTCTAGTCCGGAATCTGGCCATCATAATCCTATCACCATGAGGCTGGCAAAAACCCAGGCCCTTACTTACTTACTTATGTCCTGTATCCCTTTGTGGGTCCTAGGGCCTCTACTACGCCTACGCGCCATCGTGTACGGCCCTTGCGTGCTGTTGTTGTTAGCAGTAGTCCGACTCCATATTCCCGCGTACTTCCGGATAGTCTTCCAGAATACGGTAGTACAGTGTTACGCGTTGGACACTGGTACTCGCCCGCTTCTAACCATCTGATTTCACTTACCCCCAAAATGTCCAGTCTATATCGCATGAATTCTTTTTCCAATTGAAGAAATCTGGCATTGTAAGGACCTTCGATTCCCGAGTCGAGGAGCATCTTTACATCTCCAGAAACCTATCTTTGTCCGGGTACAATAGCCAAAAGTCGTCAACATATGATCATTCCTTATCCAAGGCATAGTGGCGGTTTCTGTAGCGAGAAAGTGTTTGATAACGCAGGTTGCTGGCCCACGTTACCTAGTCTAGAATCAAGGCCCTAGACAACCCGCACTTGCAATTTTAGCCTACACGTATAAGGGTTTATACGGATAGTTGGCCGGGGACCACTACTAGGAGGTTAAGTAAGCTCTTCATCACGAACTTGATTGCTGCGCTACTGACCCAAGCCAAGTTTTGAGCAGTCAGTAGTTTCCCAATCAATCGCAGTGCAGATCCCCAATACCCATTCGGAATGTTTTGATCACAAAAATCCAAAGCCCCGTAGGTTTAAGAAAATACAAAATGCAGGAGATGTGGGCAGAGAGGCGAACCCCACAGGCGAATCAGTAGAAATGCAGTGAAGTGGGAGGGTTATGATCCCTTATTTTCGGATCATAACCTCGCTGATAAAATGAAGAAGAAGAAGAAGAAGGAGATGTGGGCAGAAGATTTATCAGGCAGGTCAAGTGTATCCGGCTTTTGACACAAAAGATGAAAGACCCTTCCTTGCGAACCAAAGAAACTATCTAAATGCTTGAGACCATCAAAGCATCAAAATCCGAATGAATGTCTTAATATTTCCCTCCAATCTCCGGACACTTGAAACTTCGCCACATAGCCGCCTTGAGTCTCTCAAACATCTTAATTCGCTTGGCTGCACTTTCCGCCATAAATATTCCGTCTGACTTACAAATTAAAATCCATTTCCCGCACTACCAGCCACTAGAGTGCGCGCAATAAATATCTTTCAGTCCGTCAACACATAATTAAACTTTAATTAAAAGTACGTTCTGTTATTCCATGTATACACGGAGGCAACATCGTTGTACCTACCTCCATTGAGTGCTCAAGTAGTTAACTTAAAATTCACCTTTTAAGCTGAACCCCTCACACCATGCAGCAGCGCCGTGGCGAAAATGTAAACACAACCGACGAAGGATAAGAGATCCTTCAACAAACAACATTTAAACTTTAACTCCTTATCTGCATCTGACTCTTACCCGCGTCGTCTTCTCCCTCGAGGAGACTCTATGAATTTCATTCCAATGCAACTGTTTGGGTAAAGGGATTTTTTTTTTTTTTTTTATTCGAAAATCCTTGAGTTCGTCCTGATGGTTGATAAGTTGATGTATTCATCAGCGAAGGAGCAAGTAAGTTTATCCGCAACATTAATTGATTGATTTTTTCTGTGACTTTTAGAAACATGAAGCAAACACACACCTCTACCCACCCTCGGCAGGTATCACACGGAGCGGAGCGTGTGGAATTCGTAAAGCCACAGAGCTACCACAAACGTGATACAAATTGTTTTCCTGTCTCTAACGGTGTTTCGAGGCCATTAAGGCTTTGATATTCCATTATCCTGGCAGGAGCAGGAGCATCATTAACATCCTTGTCATGCCATCGCCTGTGACTAGTGCGAGTAGGAGTATCTGCAACCAACCGTCTCGTTGACTATTTATTTCTCCTTCCAAGGCGAACCTAGAGATGGCGCTGTCTGAAACTCATTCTGCGGCAAGACGCAGACAAATAAAGATTTCCCCACGCAGGAACATAATTAGATAGATGTCAAGTTGATAGCATTTAATTAATGTAATTAATGATAGAGAAAGTAACGAGTCATTAGTTTCACCTCTCTGTAGCTCATCTTTGGTATCTTCTTCGTCTGGGGGCGACGCCATTTTTACCTCTTTCTGGTGTGCATGTGCGGCATATTAAGTGTCCTGGCGCGGCGACGGGGGCGGCTGTCTTACCAGCAAATATGAAAATTATTGTTTTTCCACTTTCTTTGTGTTTCTCATTCCGAGCTGAAAATCTGACGAGTAAACGGGCAAAAAAAGGACGAAAAACTTTTCCCGCTGATGTGTGTAAACATCAGTTTTTCTCCTTGTTGAAGGGTGATGGTGGTGGTGGCTGGAGGGTGGTGTTTGGGATTAATTAGCAAATAGTCAGTCAGCAGTTGGTGTTACCCACAAAATGTTCATATGATGAAAGTTCGATGATTAGGAAAGAGGTATCCATCCATCCACAGGATCTAGATTAAATATGAATTAACAAAGAGCATGTGTATTGGCCCGGGAGGGGCGAGGGGAGGGATGAGGCATTCGAGTAAATAGGGCGCTGAATTGCTAATCAATTGTGTATGCGAGGGGTGTATTCACATGTGTATCTGAAGTTTTAAAGTAAATCCGTAGCGTTCTGCTGAATTTTCATATTTTTCAGTTGGAAAATCTAAATGAATCCTGTCTCTGTTTGGGAAGGATAATGTTTGCATTCAATTAGGTTGTAGTTTTGACAGTTGAACACACATGACGTTTAGAGGGTGCTTGTGTTCATGGTTTAGAGATTTTGTGCCCATTATACGCAATTAGTGCCAATTTTGTGTCATTTCTATTGATTTGTGCATCGATATGGGTGAGGTTGGTGACCTAGTATAGTATAGTGCAGTCACACGGTCAATGCCATCTATCGGAGGACAGATGTAGCTAGTGGGTTTTGATTGGTGAAGTAGGAATGGCGTTCAAAAATGTTAACAAAGTCCGAGCTGAAGTGGATATATAGAACAACAGTTGGTGATAAGAATTTGGGATCACCTCTTCTGTGGACACTTCATTCGATTTAAATGGCGGACGACATTTTTTCATTCACTCAACTATAATTAAGGAAAGGTAGCAATATCATAGCGTTAATCCAATAAGAATATCGGAGTGGCTAGCGGCACTACGTGCCTCATTACTAGACAGATCTGGATCAGGAACGCTCCAACTGCCTCTTCCGCCTGATAAGGTCGCTTATCGCGACTACAGTAGGTGTCATTACGGGGCACGGCATTATCCGTAAGCATGCCATTAGACTAGGCATCTTGACAAATTGGTTCTGCAGAAGTTGCATGGACGTGGAAGAGGAGCAAACCATACCTCACCTTCTTTGTTTGTACCATGACCTCTTCGCTCGCAGAAGACTACACTTAGGAGTGTACCCCTTCAACAATTCAGATGTCAGAATCGACAGCCTCTAGTGCTTCATAATAAGCTCCAACTGGTTCCAGGGGTAGTTCTCCCTGGGGCCTAGTCTGGCTTAAGTGAGACTGCATTGAACCTGCCACTCTAACATAACCTAACCTATCAGAGTCGGCGGATGGTCTAACTGCCAGAGCAATGGGCACTGTTTGCTCCATTCTAAAAAAGAAACGCCGACAAAAGAGGCATTCAGCATTGCGTATAAGATCTTTTCTGCAAGCGTTTTGCGTGACAAGTTCCAAGGCAAACAGACACACGAGCTTCAAACTGATAGCCAGCACCTTTTATCGATTGTCAGGCCGCCTATGATAGCATTTATGGAGGCTGGTTACATAGTTTTGAAATCCCTGACAAGCTAGTGCCTTGATATGAATGAGCTAAAAGACACAACGTTTAGGATAAGGCGATGCGACACCATATGACTTCCTTATGATCTCTCAAAAGTCTGTGGAACTGCTCATGCATGTCGACAAAACTTGTACAATTGGAAAAGAAAGTCGCAAAATATTTATGCCTTACAGCAATAGACTGTTTCAAGATACACAAATCCTTTAGATAGGTAGGTAGGAGTAGTTGTGTCAACAAACCATGCCGACACTTAATTAGCGCAGAAGCGCCTTTTCATTACCACAACTCAAGTGACCTAAACGGAGGTTACAAAGACGTTAACTACTAGAGAAAAAAGGAAGAAAAAAGGGGTAAGGATTATTCAAATCCGCCCCGTTACATTGAGGAAGCTGATAATATCCCCAATGCTAATCTCCGCTAGCTCTATAAGGTTGTCGAAGAAGAGTTTACCTAAGGTGCGCTGTCTGGCCTTGCCTAAAGCCGTACACTTGCAGAGGAAGTGTAAGATTGTTTCTATGTCATCAGCAGTATTGCAGCTGCGACAGTGTGCATTAAATGTAATGCTTATTCTGGCCGCATGAACCCCGATGGGCTAGTGGCCAGTACTAACTGCCAGAATTCTTGCGATATCTGTACGGTTTCTGTTTAGTAGATCTTGCGTTCTTTTCCGGGAGTATTTGGGCCACATCTGTCTGGAGATGACACAGTTCCGCACCCCCTGCCATCTACTATCCGCCTTTAGCAGATCGTGCGCGAAGATGCCTTCCTTAAGGACCCCCAACGGGACATTCACCTCCTTTGCTAGGGAAGCATCAAGGGCAGATCCTTGCCGCTCGAGTTCATCAGCCCGCTCATTCCCCTCAATGCTGCTGTGACCCGGAACCCAAAGGAGACAGATCTTTAGCCGGTGACCAAGTGAGGCGAGTTCTTTTTTGCATTGTTCTACTAGCCTTGAGGATGTAGTGGCAGATACGATAGCACTGATAGCAGCCTGGCTGTCAATGAGGATGGCAATGGTATTTAGGGACGTAGAGGTTTGCTTAAGTATGCGGCAGGCCTCACGTAGAGCAAAAACTTCCGCCTGGAAGACACTGCACGAATCAGGTCACAAATCCTTTAAGGATACCATTTTCTTTTTCAAGCCAAACATTAGCCAACAGAATCCCCAAAGTCTTCTTTTCCACTATTAAGGAGTACTAAGCTGCTACTCTCTCACCTACTGCGGCGACATTTTACCTATTAGTTTGACCAATCCACTACCACTTCTGTTGTTAGATGGTTTTGCTTATTGGTTCTCTAGTACAGGTGTCCACTAGGGATTGGATTGGGCGAGAAAATCCTTAAGATGTTGCGCAGACACCTGTTAACGAAAGTTTGCATCTTTCTTGTGATATCAGGAATTTCGTACGCCGGGTACCTCAGCATAATTTGGGGATCCATAGCAAACACACGATTCAAAACCATAGCAAATGCTCCTTCGATCTCTTGAGCTGGCCCTCATCTGAAATGAGCAAGGAACCGTCTAGGCTTTTCAGTGGGTATTTGCTGAAGGTACAACCACCTGTTAGCCCTTTCGTGATTATATAGACGGTCCTGCCGTCGCATCAGCTTGCAACTTTTTCTGCTTCTGTAGTCAGCGCGTTGGTGTAGTTGGATTTGTCACGTTGTACGCTATACTGGGCTTCTCTCTCATTTTCATGCGAAATAGGGACTTTAGCTCGCACCTTCTAGTGCTGGAGTAGCTGCAATGCGAGCTTTCAGCTGTTATGGGTCTCTATTTTCTGTGTACGCCTGGCTCTGCTCTAAATGCTTTGCTGAACTTTTTGTTTTTTTTTTTTTTAGGTAGAAGGGGAGGGGGACAGAGACTGCCCCCTGCAGCACTGCGACCTAAAAGGATCTTTTGTGCTATCCCCTGGTTAATTGGTTTTGAATTTGTCAACTAGCTGAAGTTCATTAATGAAGCTAAGAATAGTGCGAGCTGAAGAAGAGGTGACGTCAGAAAGTGATGTAACGCCTTTATTAAAGTGTTTTAGCCTAAGTCTGGCTATGGCCGGGCAATCACAGAGTATGTGATGGGCTGTTTCGGTATCTTCAAGACAGAGATGGCACGTTTCCGATTGAACACGGCCTATTTTTTGAGATGGTAGTTGAGAAGAAAGGAGACCCTCTGAACTGCGCCAACTACAGAGGTATAAGTCTCCTAAATATCGCATATAAGATCCTGTCTGCCGTACTATGTGAACGCCTAAAACCGATCGTCAACAAGCTGATAGGTCCTTATCAGTGCGGTTTCAGGCCTGGAAAGTCCACCATTGACCAAATATTCACACTACGGCAGATCTTGGAAAAAACCCATGAATATAAAATCGATACGCACCACCTTTTCATCGATTTCAAAGTTGCCTATGATAGCGTGTATAGAGACGAGTTATACAGAGCCATGTCTAGTCTTGGCATCCCTGCCAAGCTCGTCCGTTTGTGCAGAATGACGATGGAGAACTCTCGCTGCTCCATCAAAGTCGGTAAGAACATCATCGAACCATTCGATGTCAGGAAAGGTCTTAGACAAGGCGACGCGCTATCATGCGATCTCTTTAACATAATACTTGAGAGAATTGTACGAAACTCACAAGCCAACCCCGGAGGTACAATCTTCTTCAAGTCTGTACAACTACTCGCTTATGCCGATGACATTGACATAATCGGAAGAACTCAGCGGGCCGTCAATGGGGCATTTGCGAGTATTGAGATCGAGGCAGCAAAGATGGGTCTAGCGGTCAATGAAAGCAAAACGGAATATATGCTGTCTTCAAAAAAGGACACCCAACATCGGCGTCTTGGACAGAACGCCACAATAGACAGATATAATTTTGAGGTAGTAAAGGATTTTGTCTACCTAGGCTCTATGGTGAACTCCGCAAATGACATCAGTGGGGAGATCACACGAAGAATTACTCTTGCCAATCGTTGTTTCTATGGGCTAAAACGGCAATTGAGTAGCAAAGCCCTATCTCGAACTACTAAGTTAACTCTTTATAAGACACTAATCATCCCAGTCCTGTTGTATGGCGCAGAGGCATGGGCTTTGAGAAAACCGGATGAGGATGCTCTTGGTTATTTCGAGAGAAAAGTTCTTCGAGCGATCTTTGGTCCCATCTGCATAGACGGTGAGTGGAGGAGAAGGTACAATGCCGAGCTATACGGCATGTACAAGGACATCGACTTAGCCAGAAGAGTTCACATACAGCGACTAAGATGGCTGGGTCATTTAGAGCGGATGGAGCCCAACGTTCCCGCTAAGAAAGTTTTCGAATCCACCCCGGACGAACGGCGCAGTAGAGGACGACCTCGCGGTAGGTGGCGCAAACAAGTGGAGGGGGACCTCAACCAACTTGGCGTGCGCAACTGGAGGCAGCTGGCTCGTAACCGTGCTAGCTGGAGAGGTTTGTTGGTTGAGGCCCAGGTCCACCCCGGACTGTAGCGCCATCTAAGTAAGTAAGTAAGTTGAGAGAGCAATGTCCAGTTAGGAAGTCAGTAAGGATCTTAACATTCTGTTTGCTCATTGATAGAATGTCTCTAGTTCTATTTTTTGAAAAGTTAATAAATTTCTTGGAATGCCTTGGGCCGGGTTGAGCATTCCAGTGAGAGAGCATTTGTTCGCGTTCCCAGCGCAGTAGCTCTATTTTAATCTGGCTGCTGGGTAAACCGCAGAAGGGTTCAGGTCCAATATAAGGAGATTGGGCACCTAGTCTGGCAAGCTTATCAGCCGCTTCCTTACCAGGGATACCTTTGTGACCGGGGACCAACATTAGTGTGATATTATTGTGTGCAGCAAGCTGCAAAAGCGTCTGGAGACAATTCCAAACCAACTTAGACTAATGGTCAAAGGACGTGAGAGCCTTGAGTGCTGCTTGGCTATCTGATATTATATTAATATGTGATGTTCGGAAGTTTCGTCTAATGCATTCTCTGGCGCAGAGCTCGATGGCATAGACCTCTGCTTGGAAGATAGTAGTGGATTGACCTAGTGGTGTAAAGAGTTTGTAGTTGGGGCCAAAGATACCAGCTCCATCCCCATTTCACATTTTTGAACCATCGGTGTACCAATTGATTTGAGATCTTGATTGGGGGTTTGGGGATAGTCCCAGTAGCTGCGGTCAGGTATGTTTACTGTGAAGGGGTGATTGAGGTGGAATTTTCTCAAGGATCTTCATGTGGCCAACTGATTCGGAATTTGTATTGTTGCATAAAAGGTGAAGATTTAGAGCACTGGCAGCCGCAGTTTTCATAATATTTATGTGTAGGGGTGGAAGGTTTAAGAGAACTTCCAGCGCAGCTGTTGGGCAGGTGCGCATTGCACCCATAATACCTACACATATCTCTGCACCTTCTGGAGGGCGGAGCGGGTAACGATTTGATTAACTTTATCCCACCATACTAGCGAAGCATAAGTTATTATCGGAACGATGATTGTGGTATAGGTCCAGTGGATCATTTTTGGATTTAATCCCCATTTTTTGCCGAAAAACCTAGACCAGGCCCAGAAGGCCTTAGTCGCCTTCTCAGTGGTTCTGTTTATATGAGGTTTCCAATTTAATTTGTGATCTAGAGTAATCCCAAGATGTTTTGTTTCTTTTGAGAACTCAATTTGAGTATTGTTTAGTGATATTGCTTGAAGGCTTAAGTTTCTCCTCCTGGTGAAAGGAATGATTACGGTTTTTGCAGGGTTAACCGTTAACCTTCTGACTGGCACCAGTTATTTACTTTATTTGGGACATGTTACATTTGTTCAGAAATGCTGGATTTATCCTTACCCTTAGTTATAATGACTACGTCGTCAGCGTAGCCCTGGGTGAGAAATCCAGAACTATTGATGTCATTAATGATACTGTCCACTTACTTACTTACTTAGATGGCGCTACAGTCCGGGGTGGACCTGGGCCTCAACCAACAAACCTCTCCAGCTAGCACGATTACGAGCCAGCTGCCTCCAGTTGCGCACGCCAAGTTGGTTGAGGTCCCCCTCCACTTGTTTGCGCCACCTACCGCGAGGTCGTCCTCTACTGCGCCGTCCGTCCGGGGTGGATTCGAAAACTTTCTTAGCGGGAACGTTGGGCTCCATCCGCTCTAAATGACCCAGCCATCTTAGTCGCTGTATGTGAACTCTTCTGGCTAAGTCGATGTCCTTGTACATGCCGTATAGCTCGGCATTGTACCTTCTCCTCCACTCACCGTCTATGCAGATGGGACCAAAGATCGCTCGAAGAACTTTTCTCTAGAAATAACCAAGAGCATCCTCATCCGGTTTTCTCAAAGCCCATGCCTCTGCGCCATACAACAGGACTGGGATGATTAGTGTCTTATAAAGAGTTAACTTAGTAGTTCGAGATAGGGCTTTGCTACTCAATTGCCGTTTTAGCCCATAGAAACAACGATTGGCAAGAGTAATTCTTCGTGTGATCTCCCCACTGATGTCATTTGCGGAGTTCACCATAGAGCCTAGGTAGACAAAATCCTTTACTACCTCAAAATTATATCTGTCTATTGTGGCGTTCTGTCCAAGACGCCGATGTTGGGTGTCCTTTTTTGAAGACAGCATATATTCCGTTTTGCTTTCATTGACCGCTAGACCCATCTTTGCTGCCTCGATCTCAATACTCGCAAATGCCCCATTGACGGCCCGCTGAGTTCTTCCGATTATGTCAATGTCATCGGCATAAGCGAGTAGTTGTACAGACTTGAAGAAGATTGTACCTCCGGGGTTGGCTTGTGAGTTTCGTACAATTCTCTCAAGTACTATGTTAAAGAGATCGCATGATAGCGTGTCGCCTTGTCTAAGACCTTTCCTGACATCGAACGGTTCGGTGATGTTCTTACCGGCTTTGATGGAGCAGCGAGAGTTCTCCATCGTCATTCTGCACAAACGGATGAGCTTGGCAGGGATGCCAAGACTAGACATGGCTCTGTATAACTCGTCTCTATACACGCTATCATAGGCAACTTTGAAATCGATGAAAAGGTGGTGCGTATCGATTTTGTATTCATGAGTTTTTTCCAAGATCTGCCGTAGTGTGAATATTTGGTCAATGGTGGACTTTCCCGGCCTGAAACCGCACTGATAAGGACCTATCAGGTTGTTGACGATCGGTTTTAGGCGTTCACATAATACGGCAGACAGGATTTTATATGCGATGTTGAGGAGACTTATACCTCTGTATTTGGCGCAGTTCAGAGGGTCTCCTTTCTTCAGGATCGGGTAAACGATGCTGAGGTTCCATTCATCGGGCATACTTTCGTCCGACCAGATTTTACCGATGAGCTGGTGCATGCTCCTTACCAACTCATCTCCTCCTGCCTTGAATAGTTCAGCGGCGAGGCCGTCGGCTCCAGCAGCTTTGTTGGATTTGAGTTTAGATATCGCTATCCTTACTTCATTCTGATCGGGTTGACGGGAATCTTGACTGCCATCGTCACTGTTGAATGGCTCATTCTGCCTGACAGCGGAATATTGGTCATCATCGCCGTTTAGCAGTCTGCAGAAGTGTTCCTTCCATATCCTCAGCACCGACTGCGATTCCACTACTATGTTGCCATTTTCGTCCCTGCAGGCTTCTGTTCTGGCTTTGAAACCCTGGCATGTTCTTTTTACTTTTTCGTAAAATTTTCGAACATCATTCCTGCAATAAAGTCTCTCAATCTCCTCGATCGAGCGCTACTCATGCTCTTTTTTCTTCTTTCTGAGAAGTCGATGTTTTTCTTTTCTCCTGCGCACGTAGAGCTCGTAAGCAGCTCTAGTCCTTCTATGCAGCGCCGCTTTGTACGCCTCTTGTTTATCTGCATGTGCTTGCCGGCATTCCCCATCAAACCAGGGGTTTCGTTGTGGTGGGCGAGAGAAACCCAGTACATCAGAGGCGGCATCTCTGATGGCTTGCTGGCAACGCATTTATTTGCTGCTGGCGGCATAGGACTTAGATTGAGATTAGAAGAAACACGATCGGCAAAGGTTCTGGCGGTCTCTTGCGATTGTAGCTTTTCGACGTCAAATTTCCTCACAGTATTTCGTTGATTTCGCTCCGTTGTGGATATCCGCATCCGTACCTTGGCTACAACTAGGTAGTGATCTGAGTCCACGTTGGCTCCTCGGAAAGTCCGGACACCCAGAATACTGGAAGAGTGCCTTGCGTCGATCGCAATGTGATCGATTTGGTTGACGATTTTTCGATCAAAGGAGAGCCATGTTCCTTTGTGAATATCGAGACGTGGGAACCGCGTACTAGCTACGACAAAGTTTCGCCCCGCCGCAAAGTCGATTAGCCTGAGTCCGTTGTCGGATGTGTTGTCGTGCAGGCTGTGCTTTCCGACCACGCTACTAAAGACGTCCTCTCTTCCTAGCTTTGCGTTAAAATCACCTAGGATAATTTTAACGTCGTGGCTAGGGCATTGCTTATACGTCTTGTCCAAGAGCTGGTAGAAGTCGTCCTTTGTCGCGTCGTCCTTCTCCTCATGAGGGGCGTGAACGCATATTAGGCTAATGTTGGCAAATTTAGCCTTGATACGGATAGTCATAAGGCGCTCGTTCACATGCCGGAAACTCAAGACTTCTTGCCTAAGTCTGCCTCCAACGACAAATCCGCACCCGAATAGACGCTGTCCTTTCTGTCTGTAGCAATCGCCGTAGTAGATGTCGCAGTTTTTCATACTCCTTTTGCCTGGCCCATCCCATCGCACTTCTTGGATGGCGGTAATGTCTGCTTTGAGACACTCTAGGGCCTCCGCAAGTTGTTCGGCTGCACGTGGTTTGTAGAGGGACCTAACATTCCACGTGCAGACACGAAGATCGTTGTCCTTTTTACGTTTGCTTGGGTCGTCAACAGTAAAATCATCCGTATCGGAGGCTGTTGGTTGCTTCGTAACAGAAGGTTTTTTACGTGGTAGGGAAGTTAACCCGACGGCACAACCCCCAACCTGGAGGACCAGATCCTTTTTTAGCAACCCCTAGGACGAGGGGCCGGATACACCGATGTCAGTAACCCACTTCGGGGATATGAGCGCTGTCGTTGGCCCATTAAGGGTTCATCCGCCACCATCTCTTTTTCAATACCCTGACGTAGTATTGAAAATCCTTACAGACCTCAGCTTCAAATATGTCGAAGTAGCTCCGGTAAGCTTTCCGCTGACCTGTAGACGTCACCGTTGATTCCATCGGGAGAATTCATCCGCCGCACGTCCTCCTTCTGAGGACCTCTTGTTAGACTTCTGGGACGCATATTTCAGCCGATCAGGTCAACAAGAAATGCCTCGTCCGGTTAAACATATGCGCGCTGAAGTTCACCCAAATGTGCTTACGCAGGTCCGAGTGTTCAGCTACCCATATATCGTCAGACTCAGCATACGCTCATCGTTAGTTCACTATCAGATAGCTATCCAGCGGGCACCACGGGGAGGTGATGATGCGATTTTACCCACCCACTGTCCACTATAGTGGACCATAAAAGAGGAGATAGGACACCCCCTTGGGGGCAACCCTTAGTAGTTCTAACGGAGATTGAGATTTGTCCAAGCTTGGCAGTGATAAGTCTGCTTCTGAGCATGGAGCATATCCATTTGGTAAGTCAATGGTGCGAGTCAATGCCTTTGACAACAGCAGCAGATTTAATTGATTGAAACGATGTGTTATCGAACTCGCCAGAGATGTCCAGGAAGGAGCATAAGGCTATTTCCTTCTTTGACAAAGTTTCTTCAATAGTACTGACTAGATGGTGAAGGGCTGTGACCGTAGATTTACCAGATTGATATGCAAATTGAAGGTTATTTAGGGGGTGTTCTATAAGGGCGGAATTTCTTATGTGAAGATCAAAGATTTTTTCCACTACCTTAAGAAACACAGAGTTGAGACTGATTGGCCTAAGGGTCTTTGGGTCTGATTGTGGTCTGGCGCCGGCTTTAGGAATGAAGACTACATTAACTTTTCTCCATATTGATGGGATGTAGCTGAGTTCATAGCTGGATCTGAAGATGGGCACTAAGGATTCAATGAGAGTGTCGATTCCATGATGTAAGAGGGCGGGGAAAATTCCATCTCCACCGGGAGCTTTGTAAGATTTTTGCGTGGAGATGACCCATTTTATGGAATCGAGGGTGAACACTTTCTTGGCTAGAGTCCTAGTGCGTCGATTAGGAGGAAGAGGCATGTCCTCATGCAAAAGAGATGTGTGAGGGTCAGTAATTAGTGGGTCAGGGAAGTGGGTCTGCAGAAGAACACCTAATGTTTCATAGTATCCCTCTGTAAAACTGCCGTTAGACAGTGCTGAACTTACGTCCCCTTAATACTTATATTATGGGTTGCACTATCAAAGCCATCCATCGTCTTAGGCGGGGCGATTTTTGGTATACTCCACACTGGAATTTTGATGAACTTGTGCGACACTTATCTTACGACTCCTGTCTTATGGATATGCCGTCTGATGCAATGACACCAGAACTCCAGCTGATGCGCAAATTCAGAGTCGACTTTCCTTGTGTCCAGGACTGGCTTCGGCCAGAGTCTGAGCCGGGAATGGAATGTAGTCGTATTTTCACGGATGGTTCCAAAACCAGTCAAGGGTCTGGCACTGCTGTCTTCGTGAAAGTCGACAACATTAGACTTCACTTCTCGTTAGGCAAATATGCGTCTGCTTTTCAAGCGGAAACTTATGCAATCCTAATGACCATGAACTATGTTGTGAAGAACAGGTGACGTAGCGTTTGTGTCTGTAGTGACAGTCAGGCTGCGCTTAAGACCTTGCTTAACCCTTTAACCACTTCCAAAATAGTTCGTGAAACCAAAAACTCTTTGAACTCGGTCGCAAGGCCAAATTCTTTGTCTCTTATCTGGGTCCCAGGTCACACTGGGATCTTGGAGAACGAGATCTCTGATGAGATTGCTAAACAAGGCTCAGAGGAGTCTTTCTCAGGTCTCGAACCCACGTTGGGTCTTCCTGCGTCCTCGGTTAGGTCTCCCATTGACGATTGGGTCTCTCATGAGCACAATTGTGTGTAGCATGACTCTCCAGGTTGTAGGTTGACTAAACGCATGCTCCCGGACGTCTGTAAGAAATCAGCGTCATTCTTTCTGTCTCTCAGCCGACTGCAGATAACTATTTGGCGTCTTGACAGACCACTTTGCTTTTGCCACCTTCCGGGTTACTTACTTTACTTATGTCCTGTATCCTCTTGTGGGTCCTAGGGCCTCTACTATGCCTACGCGCCATCGTGTGCGGTTTCTGGCAATGTGTCTGAGTTCTCCCCAACTTTTCCCTAACTGCCGTGCCTCCTTCTCGACTGTTCTGCGCCATGTTTTCCGCGGACCGCCAGGTCTTCTGCCATCCTGAGTTAGAGGGTTCCATTGCATAGCATGGTTCGCTATGGAGCTGTCACCCTTTCGGAACGTGTGACCAATCCACTGCCACTTCCGCCGTTGGATAGTTGTGCCTATTGGTTCCTGACCCGTTCTCTCGGAAAACGTGTTCGTTAGAGATACGATTGGGCCAGAAAATCCGTAAGATATTGCGCAGACACCTATTAACGAACGTTTGCAGCTTTCTGGTGATAGTAGTGGTCACTCTCCACGTGCTGCAACCATATAGCAGCACGGATTCAACGTTGGAGCGGAACAGTCTTATTTTGGTGCTCAAACTGATTGCATTGCTTCGCCATATTTTGGACAACATCCCGAACGCGGACTTTGCTTTGGCGATCCTGTTGGTTATATCCAGTTCGGTTCCACCATCGGTCGAGACAATACTCCCAAGATACTGAAAATCCTCTACTCTCTCTACCGGTTGTCCAGCAATGCATATTTGAGCCGATGAGTTAGTTCCAAGGCTGATGATTTTAGTTTTTGTCGTATTGATTTTCAGCCCGACGACACCTGCCTCCCTCTCCACATCTGCTGTCATTTGGTGGAGGTCCATAATTCTGTGGGAGAGTAAGCATACATCGTCTGCGTAGTCAAGATGCTTCAGTTGAGATGTAAAAGTCCATCGAATTCCTCCGTTTCCCGTCGACAAAGCTGCATGAAGCACATCGCTAATCACCAATAGGAATAATATTGGTGAAAGGATACAGCCTTGTCTTACCCCACTTTGGATCTCAAATTCCTCAGACAACCTCCCCCTGTGCAGAACGTGACATTTGGAGCCTTCATATGTAGCTTTGATAATAGCAATTAGTTTATCGGGAATGCCTCTCCTGCGTAAGGCACGCCAAATAAACTCCCTGTTGACACTATCGAACGCCTTCTCAAAATCGATGAACAGCAGGTGCAGTGGCGATCGATATTCAACACACTGTTCGATGATAATCCGCAGGGTGTTGATGTGGTCGGCACAGGAGGATCCAGAGCGGAAACCTGCTTGTTCGGCATCGAGTGTGTCTTCGAGATGTTGTTTGATTCGCTCAAGGATGATTTTAGCTATTATCTTAGCTACAGCAGGCAACACGCAGATACCCCTCCAGTTTCCGCACTCCAATAAATTTCCTTTCTTAGGAAGCTTGACGATCATTCCCTTTTTCCACTCGTTAGGAAAGCTCTCAGCTTCCCAAGCTCTATCTATAAGTGGAAGCAGAAGCTCAGCCGATGTTGTTGGCGCTGCTCGTAAGAGCTCTGCTGGAATACCGCCAAGTCCTACCGCCTTGTTGGTTTTGAGTGCCTTGATCGCGGTAATGATCTCATCTTTACTGGGAGTCGTGGTGCGTATTCGGGAACTTCTCACCTCGGGCATCTCAGTCTGATTTGGGAGCATATCGCTAGCGAATACACGGTTCAAAATCGTAGCAAAATGCTCTTTCCATCTCTTGAGCTGGTCCTCATCCGAAATGGGCAAGGAGCCGTCTAGGCTTTTCACTGGGTATTGGCTGGAGCTGCGACCACCTGTCAGCTCTTTCGTGATTCTGTAGACAGTCCTGCTGTCGCACCTCCGTGCAGCTTCTTCTGCTTCTGTAGCCAGCGCGTTGATGTAGTTGCGCTTGTCACGTCGTACGCTACGCTGAACTTCTCTCATCTTCATGCGATATAGGGACTCTAGCTCGCTTCTCCCTGCTGCTGGGGTAGCTGCAACGCGAGCTTTTAGCTGTTTTCGTTCGTCAATCCTTCTCCAGGTATCCTCGGAAAGCCACGCCCTATGTCTTCCTTGCGATCGACCGACAATTCTTTCAGCACCAGATGTAAAAACATTTTTCACAGCACACCAATGGTCTTGGATGGTTGCGGGCATTGAGCTGCTGATTGCTTCCACACCTTGCGAAAAGTGCTCCCTTAATTGTTGGCGCACTGAGGGATCACCAAGTCTACCGATGTTGAACCTGGGCATTCTTGTGTTGTCGTGGGATCTTCGAACTGCAGCAGTGCGTAGTTGGAGAGTAGCTATCATAAGATGGTGATCACGTACTATCCCCACATCTGCCTACTATCCCCACCTTTCCGGGTTGGGCTTAAGTGACAGTACAATCCGCAATGCTTGTGGAGAGAGAGACGACACCGCGGAACATTATCTCTGTGAGTGTCCGGCCTTTGCTCGTATCAGGTGGCAGATCCTCTGTCCTGATGTGGTGAGTGCTGGTACTGTAAGCCCCTCAACACTGAAGTTTTTGCTTGGCTTTCTTAGAAGGACAAGAAAATTCCAATAAAATCGATAAATCAGGGTTTGCTCTCTTGTAGTTCAATGGACCAGTTGCGTCTGTGTGCTCCAGTGGAGCGTTTCCTATCCCGACAATAAAAAAAAAAAAAAATCATCTCCTGGTATCCTCGGAAAGCCACGATCCTTGTGATCATCAGACAATCTTTTCATCACCAAATCTAAAAACATTTAATCACAGCGCACCAATGGTCTTGGATAATTGTGGGCAATGAGCTACTCGTTGCCAAAAAAAAAACTCCCTCTTGAGGTTCGGGTTCTGAGACCATTGAGGACGTTCAGATTCCACATTTGACAACCTTACATTGTGGAAATGCGCCTCCTATCAAGGTCTTACAAAGAATTTCAACAATTGAGTGCTGTGGGCAACAAGCTAAGTTTGATATACTGGTTTGTTGGTAACTGACCTTTTCAAACAGATACTGATCCCCTCAAAGAAGTTGAGATGTCTCTACTGAATAAATGAAAGTCTTTTCTATACCTGACGTACTAGGAGTGCTGGTTGATTGATAATGTGACTCAATTAATGGCTTTCCTGTCGCCCTCATTATATTTTCAGAATTTCTTGGATCGATTGACCGCTTCCTCATAACAAATCTCCGAAATGTCTTCAGGAATTCACTTATAGTATCGCCAGCCTTCTTAAGAATGTAATTCCAAATTCAAGCCACCCATAACCAAGGCCAGAAGTTCATCAATTCTTAAGAGACATGTTCCCAGAAAAATGTCTCTCTAGTCGTGAGATGTGTGTTGCTTAATAACTTTCGATGTCCCTGACAATACCAGTCACACATCGAAAAATGACGAGGGACTCTGCTAAGGACGAAGGAAAGATGAAGAAAAATAAACTCCCAACATCAATATCCATCGTAATCAAATGAATGAATGTCATACATCCACTTACCAAGTTCATCCTATTTACCAAACGAATTTGCTTTTACCGTTTGATGTCCTCGACACACAGAAACTCTACTCGGCAAATATACTCTGCATATGTAGGTATACCGACACAAGCACATACTTAATGAAATATTCAAATGGACACGAGTAATGGAATCACTTGTTAGAGAGAGGCCCGGCCCGGCAAAGGAAGAAGCCAAATGCGCAGGCTATAGGCCAAACCAACGACTGTTACGGTCGTTACGGTGGCGTATACGTAATCTCTGCAAATTTGATTCAATGAAAAATAAATAAAGGTAACGGTGAAGGTTCGTTAGTGGTGTATTATAGTGTTTGTGTATGCTGGTGAAGGTCCACTTTATGTCTGTCTTTGTGTGTAAATGATGGCGGTCGGGTCGGGTCGGTGCTGGAGTGTGTTCACAAACTATGGTGCCACACAAAAATTTGTGTGTTTTGACCTTTTTTTGCTTTTGCTGCTTTGCTTGGTTGCGAGTGGACATCCATAATGTCAAATGGGTGCTGTCATGTAAATCCTATTTTTTTTGTAATATTGAAATGTGCGGATAGTTGTGGGTGGAGAATGTAAATATGATGAAAATATGTTTTTGGAGACTTGTGCTGACAGAATATTGACATTTGACAATCTGCACATTAAGGGGTTATATACACATCTGGCGAACGCCACCGGGGCATCATTGGAAATGCAGTGAAGTGGGTGGGTTATGATCTTAGAACGAAGAAGAAGTCGCATACATTTGAAGCTGAGAGATGAGGTTAGAATTGATCCAAGGAGATCAAAAGATTTAAAGTTTGAAAGCTTGTACCAACATAAGCTTATACACCCGCCCCCTGGCAACAGACCTCCTCGTGGTGGGGGGCGGGCAAAGTGACTCGGATGTGCGGATGGGGTAGCTTAAATAGTCACTCCTCCCCATACAATCCAGTCGCGTCTAACAAAGCGCACACCCCATGATGACAAAGAGAAGAAGGCTGGCCTCGGGTATTGCCAAACCTGGTAAACTAGGGAACACACGATGTCTGCTCGGGCGGGAGTGCGGATACTGACAAGACCCAGGCTAACAGACAGAGTATAGGAGTGGATACCATTAGGAGGGAGAGTTGCGATTTTAAAGCTCAAGCTTGAAAGATCAACTCTGGCATTGGTGCAGGTGGATGCACCGAACCTTCAGATAGAGTATGCAAATTTCTTAGATTAAGTTGATGCTGTCCTTGAAAAGGTTGCAGATATGGATTCTTTTGTTCTGATGGGTGTTTTCAATGATCACGTGGGTGTGGATGTTATGACATGGGGGGGGATCCTGATCAAAACGCTAACGTACAGAAGTTGTTGGATTTTTGTTGTGAAAATGGCATATCCATCATGAATACAATCTTTCCACACAAAGACATTCGCAAATACACGTGGTACCGGCAGAGTCTTTGCAAATTAGTTGCGAAAACAGCGAAAGAACAGTCTTGGAAGGAGTTTGGCAAAAAATTGGAACGTGACCACAGATCCGCCGGCTCAGAAGGAAAAGTTGAATAGCGTTGAAGGAGTCAAGTCAAAGGACGGTAAACTTCTTTCCAATGAGAAGCACATCTTACGCAGGTGGAGCGAGTACTTTTCAAAATTGCTCAATCCCGCACAGGGCACAGAAGACGACAGACCTATGGTCGAGAGTAGGGCGGAAAGTAGTCATACGGTAGAGGAAGTAACTTTGGTGGTCGAAGCGCTAAAAGTTGGCAAATCTGCTAGTGAGGATGAAATACAACCAGAAATGCTCAAGGCTTTAGGTAAAGAGAGAGTGCAATGGCTCTCGCGTGTCATTGAAGTGGCCTGAGAATGCGGTGAAACACCTAGTAAATGGTGGTGATTGTACCTCTTTTTAAAAAAGGAGACAAAAGAGATTGCGCCAACTATAGGGGTATATCTCTTTTAAGTCTCCCTAGAAAAATCTTCACTAGGTGCTAGAAACGCGTTCCAGAGCTGTGGTTGAGAACAGTTTGGGGGGTGAACAGCGCGATTTTCGTCCCGGTAGAAACACAACCGACCAGTTATTCACTCTCAGAATGGTTCATGAGAAGGCCTGGGAATATGCTAAGCCTGTCTATACTTGTATTGTGAATTTGGAAAAGCATATGATATGGTTCCTCGAGACAAACTCGGGAATGTTCTGCAGGAGTATGTAGAACTGTAGAAGCTGTGTTCAGATAAATGGTGTTAAATTAATACCTTTCACTGTGGGCGTTGGACTCCGCCAAGCGTGCGTTTCGTCGCCTCTCCTCTTCATTGCATATAAAGACTGGATGTTGCAGCGTAGCCATGGCGGGAATGTTTCAAGGTGGGAGGCCTAAGGATTAGTCATCTGCTCTTTGCGGATGATTTGGTCATCCTTGGATCGTCGAACAACTTCGCTCATTAATTGACCAAAAGTAAGCCCACATGTTAGCTCAGTCAGCTGATTCCAGAACAAGTTAGTTATTCCGAAGTAAATCCATCTAGCCAGCTCAATCCATAGAATAGATAAATGGCTTCAATTTCACTCGAAATATTGGATTGAAGTAGTTCGATAGCACACGCTCACTCCAGTGTGAATTAAATGACCCTTCTGGCGATCTTAGGCAATATAGGCTAAGCACGCTCTTGCTACATGTAAATAATTCACAGGGCTCACTTCGTACACCTCCTTGCATTTACAATTCTTGCATAGTTCTTCAAAATCCACACTAGATCTGGCCTTCTACTTAAGTCGTTAAGAAAAATTGATAGCCACCACCTTGTCCACTTCGCACACCTAACACTACTTCGCACACCTAAGACCACTTCGTGCCACCTATTTCATTGCGGCTGTCATTGTCACAAATACCAACTTTCTCCTCATAAATATCCCAAGACAGTCTGAAAATAAAGGACATGCAGTCATTTACGCCGACATCTCGACAGTTCCTTGTGTCGTTTCACAACATTTAACATTTAAACTTCCTCTTCGAGTTCTGCGAATCACCCAGAATATCGCTTTCATTCCATTAACTGTTCCGGTCATTTAATTAAAACGTCTCAAGAATATGAACTCCACCTTCATTCAACCCAGTCATTTCCTGCCTCAACAGTCCACTTCCCGTTTGCAACACACACACAGCACACCAAAACGCCACTTAAAATTAATTCCTTGACATCCTGTGTGCAGGAGCAGAGTGAAATTATCATGCAATCAAAGAAGGCTGCTAAATAAAGTACTTCGGGGCACATACACTTTGTTGTGTCTATGGCCAACGGCAGCCCCTTGTCCAGTATATGCCATTGTCCGCCCCTCAGAAGGATAAAAGAAAAAAACAAGTGCGGTTCTGGAAAGTATATTTCCGTCTCACAAGCACCTCGGAGTATGCTTCAATTAAATTAAACACTTAAAATTTCTCATTTACACGCATCCTCACACAGACACTCGAACCTGGAATAGAATCATCATCATTTCCCACCACGTACATACCTCCTCTCCTTCGCACGATGACAATAAAACACCCGAAGGGACATCCCGGTGGAGTTTTATATCCTGTCCGCAGTCTCTGCAGTCAGCACATTATAATTTCCTGAAATAAATTAGCAATGCGAATGGAAATAGAAAGGAAACGAGAGCAACACGGACATAGACATAGACAGAGAGAGAGAGAGAGAGATAGAGAAGACGACAACGACGGAATGTCCTGCGGGCCACGACATTTCTTTTGTTTGCCAAAGAGTCCTGTGTGTGCATTTCTTTTTGGAGTTCTTTAAATTTCTTTTCTCTCAATTCCATCCGCAGTCATTTGGTTTTTCATTCTCGTCCTTTTTTTCTTATGATAATTTTCACAGGACCCTTATCTTGATGTGTCACCATTAATAAAACGCGCAACAGTGGTCCTGCTGCAACAGTGGACAACATTATGCGGGTGCTGGCTGCCTGGACAAATGAATGTGCTCAGCAGGAGCGCCAAAAAAAGGATCAACTGGAGCCACTGAGTACATTCATCTCGATGCACGGGTAAGTGGGTGTGAATTAGAATTCCTTCACACAGAGGTGAGAAGCGATACAAATTATTCTGAGAAGAAGGATCCCAACAAGGACGGCGACAAACGTTAACGCTCATTAATCTTCCTCCAGCAGCGTGGTGGAGCACTGAAGTGTAGAGTGCATTTAGCGAGACCCGATGTAGGCGTTCAGTGTCCTGTGTATGCGTAGCCTACACTATTCGCTTTCCACTTGACTGTATCTGCTTTGCGTCTATCTGTCTGCAGAGTCCTTGTTGCTGCTTATCGGTGAGAAGATATTTTGCATCGTTGTCCTCGTCCTGTATTTCTGGTTATATCTGAAAGAGTTCATAGTCCTGAACTGCTTAGTGGTATTCGTGCTGTGTATACTCGTATGAGTGTGAGGTTGAGGTGTCTGGTTGCGTTTTTGAAAATTGCCAGACGCTCTGGCAGACATCAAGGCTAAAGGAATGCCGACTCTAATACAGGGTCCTTTTCGGAGCGATAAATGCAGCAGCAAAAGGGCAGACGGTGGTAGTGGTAGTTGGTAGAGACGGTGAAACATGAGTTGCTACATGACTGCTGACTGTTTGATCATATGGCGTGTAGAATTTTTTATTTTTTTTTACTCACAGTTGTACAGAGAATTTCGAATATTTTTTGGACAGTGGCGGCGCTTGGGGTACGTGATGGGAATCTGTAATGATTTCAAGGCAACTTTTGATTGTGATTCATGGTCGCCAAGTGGGAGTTGTTAAAGGTTCTGTTGGAGTCCGTAAATAAACAAGTCCGCTTCATTCGCAGCTGTGTAGAAGGCTTAAGGGAAGACATGCCTATGCCGTCTTCTAAAAATCCGTGTTTAGCGTTCTAAACAAGCTTCTGCTACACATAGTACACCGCGCATTTATATGGATGCAGCATGTAGAGAGTGACCATTACTATCACGAGAAAGCTGCAAACGTTCGTTAACTGGTGCTGTGCAACACCTTAAGGGCTTTGTGGCCCAATTATATCTCTAATGAATACATCTACCAGAGAACGGGTCAGAAACTAATAGGCACCATCATCCAATGACGGAAATGGCGGTGGATTGGTCGAACGTCTCGAAAAGGTAACAGTTGCATACTATATATACCTAGCCATGCTATGCAATGGAACCCTTTAACCCAGGATGGTAGAAAATCCGATGGTTCGAGGAGAACATGGGGCAGAACAGTCGAGAAGGAGGCGCGGCAGTTGAGGAGAACTGAAGCACATGCCAGAAACTGTAAACCGTGGAGTGTAGGCGTAGTAGAGACCCCAGGATCCACACATGAATATGGAACATAAGAAGAATAACCAATTCCCATACAATCGGTGCCAAAACTATGTAGAAATTCATTGAAGATACGGTAATGGATCAGCTTCACACCTCTGAGTATGCAAGATACTTTTCATGAATACTCTCGGTATTCATCGGGACTGATGACTCTTTCTCTTAATATAGAAATACGGTTTCTACGGGTCTTTCTAGGAACTCCAGAAGGAAACCATGTATGTAACAAATTGTATGCTTCACGATGATACAACCTGTGTATTGGCGATTATCAGCTGGCAGCCACTTCATGATACAACCACAAGCACAAGCATAGGCAGGCACGGGTAGATCAGGCAATCCACACTAATGGTTAACAACTGAGAGCAGTAGCCTTAACTAGAAATAAGCTTCAAATATTCATGACCCTTTTGTCAAGAATGCATGTGTCAATAAACTCAGACCATATGTCTTTGTGGGCGAACGCCATTGACGTGCGGTATTTTCGTTTGCCTATCTCAAGAACTCAGATCACTACCTAGTTGTAGCCATGGTATGCATGGGGATATCCAGAATGAAGCGAAATTAATGAAATACTGTGAAGAAATTTGACGTCGGGTGGCTACAATCGAAAGTGACCGCCAGAACATTTGCCGATTGAGTTTCTTTTAATCTTAATATATTTCCTATGCCACCAGCACAGCAGCAAATCTGGAAGACCAGTGGGACCGTTGACAATAAGCCATCGGAGATGCCGCCTCTGATGTACTGGGTTTCTCTCGGCCACCACAACGAAACCCCTGGTTTGATGAGAAATGCCAGCAAGCGCATGCAGCAAAATAAGAGGCGTACAAAGCGGCGCTGTATAGAAGGACTAGAGCTGCTCGCAAGCTCTACGAGCGGAGGAGAAAAGAGGAACATCGACTTCTCCGAAAGATAAAAAAGCAGCATGAGAGGCACTCGATCGAGGAGATTGAGAGACTTTATTGCAGGAATGATGTTCGAAAATTTTACGAAAAAGTAAAAAGAACATGCCAGGGTTTCAAAGTCAGAACGGAAGCCTGCAGGGATGAAAATGGCAATATAGTAGTAGAATCGCAATCGGTGCTAAGGATATGGAAGGAACACTTCTGCAGACCGTTAAACGGCGATGATGACCAATACTCTGCTGTCAGACAGAATGAGCCATTCGACAGTGACGATGATAGTCAAGATTCCCATCAACCTGATCAGAATGAAGTGAGGATAGCGATATCTTAACTTAAATCCAACAAAGCTGCTGGAACCGACGGCCTTGCCGCCAAACTGTTCATGGCAGGAGGAGACGAGCTGGTAAGGAGCATGCACCAGCTCATCTGTAAAATCTGGTCGGACGAAAGTATGCCCGATGAATGGAACCTCAGCATCGTTTGCCCGATCCTGAAGAAAGGAGACCCTCTGAACTGCGCCCACTACAGAGGTATAAGTCTCTTCAGCATCGCATATAAGATCCTGTTTGCCTTATTATGTGAACGGTCGTCAGCAACCTGATACGTCCTTATCAGTGCGGTTTCAGACCTGAAAAGTACACCATTGACCAAATATTCATACTACGGCAGATCTTGGAGAAAACCCTCGAATATGAAATCGATACACACCACCTTTTCATCGATTTCAAAGTTGCCTATGATATCGTGTATAGAGACGAGTTATGCAGAGCCATGTCTAGTCTTGACATCCTTGCCAAGCTCGTCCGTCCATGCAGGATGACGATGGAGAACTCTCGCTGCTCCATCAAAGTCGGTAAGAACATCATCGAGCCGTTCGATGTCAGGAAAGGTCTTACAGAAGGTGACGCGCTCTCATGTGATCTGTTTAACATAGTTCTTGAGAGAATTGTACGAAACTCACAAACCAACACCGGAGGCAGAATCTTTTACAAGTCTATACAACTACTCACTTATGCCGGTGACATTGACATAATCGGAAGCACTCAACGGGCCATTTGCGAGTATTGAGATCGAGGCAGCAAAGATGTGTTAGCGGTCAATGAAGGCAAAATGAAATATGTGCTGTCTACAAAAAAGGACAGCCAACATCGAGGTCTTGGACACAACGCCACAATAGACAGATATAATTATGAGATGGTAAAGGACTTTGTCTACCTGACTCTATGATGAGCTCTGCAATTGACACCAGTGGGGATATCAAACGAAGAGTTGCTCTTGCCAATTGCTGTTTCTATGAGCTAGAGAGGCAATTGAGTAACAAAGCCCATCCCAGTCCTGCTGAATGCCACAGAGGCATGGGCTTTGTCAAAACCAGACGAGGATGCCCTTGGTTATTTTGAGAAAAAAGTTCTTCGAGCGATCTTTGGCCCCATCTGCATAGACGGTGAGTGGAGGAGAAGGTACAACACCGAACTATACGGCCTATTTAAGGACATCGACTTAGCCAGAAGTGTTCACTTACAGCGACTAAGATGGCTGGGTCATTTAGAGTGGATTTAGCCTAACATTCCTGCCAAGAAAGTCTTCGAATCCACCCCAGATGGACGGCGCAGTAGAGGACGACCTGGCAGAAGGTGGCGCAAACAAGTGTAGCGGGACCTCAACCAACTTGGCGTGCGCAACTGAAGGCAGCTGGCTCGTAACCGTGCTAGCTGGAGAGGTTTGTTGGTGGAGTCCCAGGTCCACCCCGGACTGTAGTGCCACCTAAGTAAGTAAGTTAGCATCTCAAGAATGAATCCACAAAGCTTAAGGCCAATTCATATATATCTGGTGTTGAGTCTTCTCAGATTAGACCATACAGAGCCCATAGTCCTAGTCCACTTTTTAATGTGTCCTTGCCATCGATGAAAGTAAGTCTTGTGTGACTGCAGCAGGTAGGGTCAGAGTCTACAGAGATCGTCTGACAAAATGGTTGCTCTACTACAGTAGGCTGATCTTAGCAGTCCTTCTCTATGGAGAGCATAACCAATACTAAACACTTTCAGGAACTTTCTCAGGTTTAAAGTTCTGGATAGGCAAGAGGAAGAATTGAACAGGAAATTGATTAGCAAACTCTATAAGTTATACTGAAACGCATTGACTAGGCCAGCTTTCCGAGAACCAAACTGCGTAGAAATTGTGAAAACTAATAGCCTCAAGGTAATGCTGATGCTCCAAGCTACTGTTAATGACATGAGTCCTATGCAAACGAACTGATAGGTATAATCGCCTCTTCGATATCCTTGTTCCACGTCGCCTGGGGAAATCGATCATCGAGACTTTATCTGTTCGATGATTCATTGATTCACATAGCTCAAAGAAGTGTCAGATATTGCCGTCTGAACGATTGTCCATTTTTGTCGTCCAGATGACAATCATCCCAAAAGTTACAGCATCAGAGCCCATGATATTGTTAAGCCACCCCACTGAGTCATTAAACCTGATTATTCTGCTTCAGGGATTTAGCTTCAAGTTGCAAACAGTGTTCCCTTCAACGATCCCTCCTCAATCCTAGGTCCATATGAGGCGCACCTCTAGTCTAAGCTGATTAGGACATTTGGGCGCCGTGGGGCAAGTGGTAAGTGTGTCGGACCATTGCGCGTCATGTTCTAAGTTTTTCACGGTCCCACTTCTCGCGAACGTCTGACAAACATCCAAGAGTATTGTTGTCTCGAGAAAGCTTCTCAAAGCAAATTGCCCTTCGGATACGGCACTAAACTGTAGGTCCCTTCCATTCGTGTGAAAAATATAATGCACACAACATGAGTGGTTGCGGGAAGCTAGGCCCTGCCACTTAAAGAGCTGTTGCGCCAAATATTGTTTTTTTTAGGACATTTGGCCAATGTAATATTCATCTACCTATGGTCCAAATCTGACTCCTAATACTATACCATCGGACGCACTTTGAACTCTGTCACGGCTCTCTTCAGATGGTTTGACGTGTACACACTTGTGCCTCTAAATGTCACTCCAATTGTTTCGTTAGATGGGCACTAAGAACTATTCCCTCTGCAGCATTGGACATTACGTTTCATCAAATAAATGGCTGGCGGTGCGGTCATCCGAATCAACGTGGCTATGAAATTTGGGTACTGACTGAAAGAATAAGATCGCGGATACAAGCAGCCGAAATGAGGTTCCTTCGCGGTGTTGCTGGAATAACTCGTAGGGATCGACAGCGCAACACCAGAGTACGCGAGGCGCTCAATGTTGAGCAGCTGCTTCTCCGAACGGAACGATCTATGCTTCGATGGTTTGGTCGCGTAAGGCGTATGCCCCCGGCTGATAGCGCCATGGTTGCCGTGCTATCAGGTAGGCGACTCCGCGGAAGGCCTAGAAATAGATGGTTGGACCAAGTCCGACATCTCTCCTGGAGCCGCCTAGGGAGAGTCAATGGCGGAGGATCGAGAAGGATGGAGAGTCCACCTGAGCATCCTACCCCCGCCACCCTCATGAAGGATTAGCGGGCCATTGAAAATGTATGTATGTATGTATGTATGTATGTATGTCAATTTTGTCCATGAAAACATTGGCTACACCCCGCCGAAACTGAGATTTGATCGTAACTTTTGAACGAGATACTCCATCTGTGGATGGTGGATGGTGGTTCAGTAGGTGGGTTATGGTGTCATCTCTGAAAAGCTCAACCTGGGCATCTAACATATGTCTGCTCCCCAGATCACTGTAGCGTATTTCAGGCAGAAATCATGACGATCAAGGAAGCTTTGTCCTGATTGAAATGTATTGCAGTATCTGTCAAGGGTTTTAGCATTTCCACTGACAGCATCAAGTCCCTGTAATCGTGCTCTTTTGATTCAGAGACCGCATCAAACGGCGGTTTGTCTCTCATGGAGATGACAGAGCAGTTCAGCATTCACCTAAGCTGGGTACCAGGCCACAAAGACATTCCGTGTAACTACCAGACAGGGTATGACTCTAAGGATTCTGCGGAAATAGCGGACACTGGGTATGTCCCTAGCTACATGCAAACATCTGCTAAAGCTGGACACTATTAACAGATCGAACTACAGATGGACCAATGGCTCAACGTATAATCTTTCGAGGCAAAACTGACCTAAGCTGGATCAGAAAAGTAGTACTGGGATGTTTGTGCTTAAGCGATCACATATCAGCTACGTGTCCTCACTGGACACTGTCTGATTGTTATACATACTAAAAGGTTGGCTCTCTTCCCTAACAATGTCTGCAGAAACTGTAGAGAAGAAGAGGAGGGGGAAACTATCCTTCACCTCGTGTGCATATGTTTAGTCCTGTCCCAAAAGAGGCTGATCTATCTAAGAACTCCTTTCTTTGATGGTCTCGGCGAACTAGCATCATCAGGTGTCATGAACGTATTTTTCTTTATTAAAACCTCCGGTTGGTTTAATAAGTCCCTGGGTATCCAAATGGAAAGGTCCATTGCATCAAAATGGACCTCAACTAGACTAAGTGTGTTTGTACGAAAGACACACTAGCCTAAACTAACCTAGGTCCTTACACTATTTGACAGATAATGAATCAGATGTGCGCCAACCCACATTAAAGGTCGCTGGGAGAACACTCTGACAAAATTCGTTGCTCCTTTATTATTCAACGATTCGAGAGCGTGCCAGTGTTTCAGGATTGCTACCTACCTTTCGTGTTGACCTTTGATATTAATCTACTCTAAGGACTCATTATTCCCACCTTCCAACGCCGATAAAATACTAATGCTCATTCCCCTGGACACCATCTACGCCACTGCACCTTTGTCAGCAAATTGGATTTTCTCCTGCCACCGCTCCTGCTCCTCTTCTTCACACATTTTTGCGACTTTTGTCTGCCATTTGCCTTGTCCCTTATCGCTTGTGTTTCGTCCTGTCTAGTTCCATTAAGGATTCCTTCTTCGTCTTTTTTAATTTTGTTTACCAAGGTGGCTGCTTGGAATGTTTACTCAAACAGAATGTACATTTCTTCGTTTCCAGCGCCTCCCCCTTCCGACCTACCCACCTTGTGGTGCGGTTCTTATGCATCTTTTGCATGCTTCTCCATCCTTTTTTTCTTTCATTTTACACACTTCTTCCGGTAGAATCCTATTCAAAGGATGAATTTATGGATGCATTAATATAAATAGGCACAGAGATTTCATTATCCTTGCCAAATGCAAACACATGCACCGGGAGGGAGGGGGTTGAATAAACAAAATTTTGAGATGTTCCTGATGTTGTTGCATGGCACATCTGTCAGATGGCCACATCTATGATGTTTTTCAATGGGGACCGGGATGGTTTATGGGTGGTTTGGTTCCCATGAGGTAAGAGCTTTATTTGATTATTCTAATCTCTGTCCTGCTGGAACGCATTTTGTGTACTGCTGCTGAGTTTGCTTAAAGGGGGGAGTTGCATATTGAATTGAATATTTAATGGACGTTCATTGCCGTTTTCCAGTGATATAATGAGACAAAATTAAGATGAATTACCTATGTGTTGTCAAACACTCATGATATGGGCGGATGATGGTATTTGCTTTGTATGGAGCAAGTCACTTTTGAGAGCAATCCCTCTTAGTTGACATCGGCTAAGGGTTTGTGTATATTGAAATCTTCTAATTTGTGAATAAAATATGGGCGGTGACAAGGTGGGTTAGGAAATGAAAGGGGCGTTTGTCAAAATAAGCATGTGGATGGAACTATTTTACTTCAAAGTAAGCCTCGTCTATTATAGTCATTTTCAAAGTCGATTATGACCTCATCGAGACATTTGATGTCAAAAAAGGTTTTGGACAAAGTGTAGCGCTGTCATGTGACTTCCTTAAGATCGTACTTGAACGGATTGTGCGGAACTCACAAGCCAACCTCAGAGGCACAATCTATCAAACGTCTGTTGAACTGCTTGCGTACGCCGGCGATATTGACATAATTGGAAGAACTCAGTGAGCTATCACCGGTACATCTGCAAGCATTGAAGCAGAAGTGGCCAAGGTTTAGTTGTAAATGAGGGCAAAACTAAGTACATGCTGTCAACAAGGAAAAACAATCAACACCGACGAATTGGACAGAAGTCGCAATGGGCAGCTACAACTTCGAGGCAGTAAGGGACTTTCTTTACCTCTCTCACTGCGACCTATAAGGTCTACTGTACCAGCCCGGTGTTTAGCCGAGTACTGGGTATGACTCTTGATAAACCTCACCAAAGCTTCAGGCTCAATATTTCAAATGTCTGAGGGGCCCAGTAAAGCCCGCCTGAGGTGTAGAAATCTTTTTCCTGCGGCCGTGAGACATATGTTCTGTCGCCTCTTTTTGCTCTTCAAAAAGCCGGCATGCATCTATATCTGCTTTTTTTTTGTGTAGATGGTTCCTGAGTGGGCAATGACCTGCTTTGCTTAGCTCAAGTAGCTTCTTAGCCTTGCAACGTTTGAGGTTAATGAACTTTATTGCTTGTCTTAGGCCCTTGAATTTGGCTTAGTACTCTGCATTACAATCAGCTTCTCATTGTTTTATTTTGAGGTTTCTGCTACTCTGCGTAACTCCAAATAGGGTGCAGGACCTACTAGTGGGCGGCTAGCACCTCTTCTCGCTAAGCAGTCCACCCGTTCATTGCCCTCGAAGCCTTGGTGCCCTGGTATCCAGGCCACAATGACGATGGTTTTTGATGCGAGATCTTCTAGTAGATTGAGGCAGTCCGGCATCGATAATGATCTACGGTTAGGCTGGTGCTATGAAGACAAAGTCGTACAGAAGCAAGACGGAACCACCTTACAGAATCAATACGTTGAAAGTCTGCAGCGCCTTCCGACCAATGTCCTACGACGCGGCATGCGTAGTGACTGGCATGGTACTAATAGACCTTGTTACTAAAGAAGCCTAACAGAAATACCGCGCCAGCAGGAAGGCGGCATCAACAGCGACGAGTCGAAGTGTTACTGAGGTACCACCAAGGACAAGTCTGGAGAATGGCAGAGACTAATCCCCAATATAGACGCTTGGATCAATAGGAAGCATGGGAGTTAAATTTCTACCTGAATTAGATGCTTACTGGCCATGGTTGCTTCAGAGCCTGCCGCCACAAGTTTGAACTTGACGACAATCCCTAATGCCCAACGTGCATGAAAGTAGTCGAGGATGTGGAACACATCATGCTCCATAGTCCACGATACTATAAAGAACGGCACCTGCTGGTGAACAAACTGGGCGACGACCTAACTCCCAGATAAGACCACCAGACAGATGATGAGCAGAGCAGGTGACTACGCAGCTGTTAGCGGCACTGTGACAACCATTATGGAGGACCATCGAAGACAGGAGCGACAACATAGATTGAGACAGTCACATGCAAGTTTGTAGCTCTGTAGGATTTCAGAGTCATGAGTGTTGCCTGGCTGTTCGAGAATATGTACATACGGGTGCCCCCAATCCTTCTTCGCAGGCATTCTCGTACACAGAGTTCGATTGCATTGACTTCCGCCTGAAACACTATTGGTGATTTCCCAAGCGCTGCTGCACGTTGGAACCTGGGTCCATAAACCCCTGCGCCAGTGCTACCATTCTCCAAATTTTGAGCCATCTGTGTACCAAGTTTGAGAGTTTGGTAATCCTACAAGTCCTCCATTCCTCCATGTATGGCGGTCATCTATGACCACTTTGAATTTTCTGGAGAAGTGGTATTTCTTGAGCATGGTTTTTGGAATTTTTAGAATAGAGTCGATTCGGATGTACTCTAGGATCTGCAGATGGCCTGTAAAGTTGCCGATTTTAAGGTCCAACATCTTGGGCAGCCGAAGAGCACTTAGCATACCTGTACTGCAAGGTGTTCTGGTGTGAGGCTAAGCATTTCTCCAATTGCCACCGTCAAGCACGTTTACATTGCCCCTGTGATACCCAGATAGGCTATATGATAGATTTTATTCAACTGTTCCTGAGGCTTCACGAAGCCAACGATTCATAAGTGACCATGGGTTTGATAATGGCGCTGTACGTCCAGTATACCATCGTGGGTTTTAGCCTCAAAGTTTTACAGTGCAGGGCCTGGCACGAAAGCACTGCTCTTGTCACTTTCTCGGTAAACTTGTTCAGGTGTGAGTTCCAGCGTTTTGTGAAGAATAACCCCTAGATAGTTTGGTTCCCTGGATATTTTGATTGGAATGACCTTGGCTCTACCTTAGCTCTGCTATCAATTCTAAAGACGACAGAGGCGAAGAATAGCCCTTGCGAATCGCTGATTTTTAAGCTAATAAGGTGATTCGAGGTTAAAGCACTAAGAAGAACAACATCAACCAACTTGGAGGGCGCACCTGAAGGCATTTAGCTAAATACCGAACTAAAGGCTTGTTTGTTGAGTTGCAGGTTCAACCCGAACAGGAGCGCCACTTAAGTAAGTAAGCATGGTAAGCGACCCTTTGGTAGGCCTAGAAATAGATGGCCGGGTTAAATTCGATATCTATCATTGAGCCGTCTAGGTATTCCTCCTGTTGAGCTGGAGTCAATGGAGGAGAACCGAGAACAAACAGCATTACTTGCTCGCATTCTTATTGATGATTCATCACTCTGCTGCCTTTCTTGTTCGAGGTGTCTTAGTTGTGTTGCAATATGATTTGCATAATCACTCAAAGCACTCCAGTTCTCCTGCGATTGGATCATAAGATGGACTATGTTCTCGGGAGTTGGTATTTCTCCGAGCTTATTTCTTAGCGTTTGTCTCACGGGTTAAAATTGCAGACAGTGAAAGAATACATGTTCCGCATCTTCCTAAGCATGGATCAATGTAGACAGTAGGGAGAACTGTCGTGCTTGAATCTACAGAGATGCGCGAAGCATCCACGGTCGCTTAGTAATTGCGTTGTGTAAACATCTACCTCGCCATGCTTGCGGCTTGTCCATGCCAGATATAGCCACACTGGCCAAAAGCCGCTGTTTACTGTATGTCGGTCCTCCATGAATTGGTATGATACGTATGAGTACGTTATTTACTCGCGAGGCTTTGCCACTAGCATATTCCAGATGTTCGTTAAATGAGAACCTTGTGTCAATCATGATGCCTTGGTATTCGATGGCGTGCTTCGACGTAATCTGCTGACCCATGTAGTAAGAGTGATTGTTTCCCTCACCTTTCTGCTACTGATTAGTACCGCTTCTGTCTTATGTTTTCAACACACCGAAACAAGCCAACGTTGAACAATCCCGATTGTGGCGATGATTATTTGGACAACTTCTGCCAATAGCTTGGCCACCATGACTATCGCAATACCGTCAGCAAAGCCTACAATCGTTGCTCCTTCGGGTATAGGTAGGTTAAGGAACTCGTTACATATGACATTCCATAGAAGTAGACCCAACACGGAACCCTGTGGCACTCTCCCTGTGACGGTATACTCCTTGGGACCATCGTCTCTGTCATATATCTGGATCCTTTCTCTGAAATAATCTGTTACAGTGATGTACTCGTACGTGGATACCCTCATATTCCGAAGCGATTCGAAGATGTGCTTCCAGTTTGCAGAGTTAAATGAGTTTTTTACATCTAACGTAATGACAGCACAATACCACTTAGCAGCAACTCTCCATCTTCTGCATTCTAAGGCTTTCTTCGCTAAGTCAACGATCACTCAGATTGCTTTTATCATTGACCATGTCCTTCGGAAGTCGTACTGGTGCTCTGCTGGTCCTCCTGCGTTTTCAATGGCTGCTTTCAACCTGTTGGTGATGATACGTTCCAGAACTTTTCCAGACGTATCCAATACAGAAAGCGGGCGAAACGTCGATGGATCCCCAGGAGCATGACTTCGTTTGGAGATTGGCACTGATTTCTTTTTTTATCCATCGCTCCGGGAATACTCATTTACTCAGGCATGAGCTGTAAATATTCACAAAAATTTCCGGTCAAGTTCTAAGTGCGGTATGTTGGGTATGCCATCTAGTCCGGGTGCTCTTCTGTCTCCGAATCTGTTAGTGGCTTCCACTACTTCTTCCACGATAACAGCAGGAATTGAATGTATAATATTTCTTCTGCTTTCTAATCATCTAATAGGGTTTCCAACAGGAACAGCCCACTGACAATGTTTTCTAACAACCTTGGGCAGGTGGGAACTATTGACCGGATGCTCTTCAGTTTCTTCATTACCATCTGATACGCCATTCTCCATGGGTTTTGATCAACTTGATCGCGCAATTCATTAAAACTCCGACGTTTGCTCTTCATGATTACTATTTTCCGCCTTCTAAGCGCTGATCTGTATTGCTGTTGGAAATGTTGTGAAGGTCAAATGTGTGTATGAAGTTTCCAACAGTTTGTTGAAATGATCTTCATCATCAAGTTTCGAGACGTCCAAATCGGTGATTTTAATGAAATCCCAAAAAGTCCTCAGTGGGTTGTCGATAAATGAAATCGAACAGACCTCGTACTGGGAGCGGGTTAACTGGGATTTCGGAATTTAGTTTTCAAAACCTTACATTTCGAATAGAAGTAAATGCAGTATTCAATTAAACTCCTTCCAATCTAGAAATCCGGAGTATGAGCCACTCCATGCGACCCTGTCGCGTATTTTATTTTTATGTTTTTCTACAAAACTTTTTGGCTTGGACAGTATTTTTGATATATTATGACGGCATGTGTACAGTTATTTGTATAATGGTATTCCGAATAATTCCCAAGAGACTGGATATACATTTTTTTTTTCCACAGGCATAGGGTATAAGGGTTGATTGGTCAGCAACGCTGTCACAGAAGTTATAAAGGAATGAGGGACCAGTAGTTTTTGTCTTTTTTTTCAATTTTCCAGATTGGATCGAAATTGTTGTTGTGCGGCTATTTTGGGTGTACGTTCTGTTTTCCCGCATTTATGTATATCGTAACTGAATTTATTTTTTTCATAATGGAGTGAAAACAAAATAAAATATTTCACGCGAGTTGTATCTGGCTCTGGTCGAAAGTCGGATATTTTCTCATTTAAATGGAAAAATCGACAAAAATAGACAACAAATCCATTCAACCACGATACCCGATATAATTGTGTCCAATGATATGGAGAAATGGACGGTACAGTCTGTCGGACAGGAAAGTACAATTTGATTAGGATGATTCTAGTGACGCTGTGATATGGTGACTTGGCGCTGCTAAGCATTAGTTTCAAATTTCTTGAGAGACTTATCTACAATAGGATAGCACCTTCCTTGATGATCCTAGTAGAATAAGCTGACTTTCGTTCAGGTCGAAATTGTGCCAACCAGGTACCTACTACTAACAATGAGAACGGAGTCGAAAAGAAACTAAAGCGACCAACTGTGTTGTTAAAAACCCAAGAATTCCAAATCGATACTCACCACCTCTTTATCGATTTCAAGGCCGCCTATGACAGCATCTATAGCGAAGAGCTTTATAGAGCCATGTCTAGTTTTGACATCCCTGCCAAACTTGTCCGTCTGTGCAGGCTGACGATAGAGAACGATCGCTGCTCCATCAAGGTCGGTAATGACCTCACCGAGACCTTTGATGTCAAAAAAGGCTTTAGATAAGGTGACGCGCTGTCATGTGACTTCTTCAATATTGTACTTGAACGGATTGTGCGGAACTCACAAGCCAACACCGGAGGCACAATCTACTACAAGTCTGCACAACTGCTTGCATACGCCGAAGATATAGACATTATCGGAAGAACTCAGCGGGCTGTCACCGGTGCGTTTGCAAGCATTGAGACGGAAGCGGCCAAAATGGGTTTAGCGATAAACGAGGCCAAAACCAAGTATATGCTGTCAACAAGAAGGGAAAACCAACACCGACGAACTGGACAAAACGTCATAGTGGGCAGCTATAACTTCGAGGTAGTACGGGACTTTGTCTACCTTGGGTCTGCTATAAATACAAAATCAGTGCAGATATCAATCGTAGAATAACTCTTGCCGATCGCTGTTTTTTTTTGGGCTTATAAGGCAATTCAACAGTAAAGCCCTATCTCGAACAACTAAAGAGACTCCGTATAAGACCCTGCTCATCCCAGTCCTGCTTTACGGCGCTGAAACATGGACTTTATTAAAAGAGGATGAATATATCCTTGGTCGCTTCGAGAGAAAAATTCTTCGTAAGATTTTCGGTCCCGTTTGCGTTGACGGGTTTTGGAGGAGAAGATCCAATCACGAACTATACGAGCTGTACAGCGACATCGACCTAGTCAAAAAACTGCGTATTTTATGTCTGAGATGGCTAGGACATGTAGAGCGAATGGACACCAACGCTCCGGCCCGCAGAGTCTTCGAATCTAACCCCGAGGGACGACGCAGTACAGGGAATCATCGCCGTAGGTGGTGCGCACAAGTTCAAGGGGACCTCGACCAACTTGGAGTGCACAACTGGAGGCAATTAGCTGAAGACCGAGCTAAATGGAGAGGCTTGTTTCGTTGAAGCCCAGGTTCACCCCGAACTGTAGCGCCACCTAAGTAAGTAAGTAACTGTGTTGTTAGATCCTTCTGCAGCATAAGACATAAGACAAGAGGATGGGAATTATCTATAAGCTACTAAAAATTATTCCATCCAAGGACACATCCAGGCTCATCAATAACATGCTTAGGAAGGAAGATAAGCAAGATAAAAAAGTAGATAACAAGGCTCAGACTTATACCCGCTCATAATCTTAACATGTTCAAAGTAATCGAAACCGGATCCAAAACATTTCAGTACGCCGATGACCTTGCTCTAACAACTCAAATCAAAAACGTAAAGGACGCGGAAGGAATGTTTCAAGAAGTCCCATGCGTTGGGAGAATATTTCAAGAAGTGTGGACCATGGATTGATCTGAATAAAACCGAGACGGTTTGCTTCAAACTTAACAAAAACTTAGCAAAAGTTGCCCAAAATATCTGGATATTACGCTCGACAGGATATCTGTTGTTGCAGAGTGGAAAACAAGGAGCAATCAGCTTCAAAAACTTCCGTCAATAAATTGGAAAGCGTCCTGAACAACCATACGCATTGCCGCTTTAGGCTTGGTCTTCTTCACAGCCAGAACAATAGGTTAGCTTAGAGGGAAGTGCACCCAGGTGCTTCTCTCTGGAGCCAAACGCTCCATTGCGTTTCCCTTTTTGCTTGTGGAACATACCCACATAAACTCTTTATCCTTCGGTCGGTCCAGTAGCGAACCAACCTTAGCTTTTTATGAATCGTATTATGTTCCTTAGGAACGGAAAAGGCTAGGAACGAAGTCGGTATCATCCTTGCCGCAGAGCTACTTGGAAACGTCTTGAACATTTCGAAGTCCAGCGACTGTTTGATGTCTCTCAAACTAGTAATACAAGGAGAGGTGTGGAATATTGCGAGCTAAATGGAGAGGCTTGTTGGTTGAGGCCCAAGTTCACCCCGAACACTAGCGCCACCTAAGTGAGTAAGTAAGTGTGGAATATGGTCAGTGCATATGCTCCCCAAATTGGGTGCGATCAGAGGGATAAGATGCATTTTGGGTAGATTTCCACAATCTCCTTAAGAACATCCCAAAGGAAGAGTTTCTGTTTGTTGGAAGAGATTTGAATGGACATTTCGGGAAGTCAAACGAAGACTATGAAGACTGCCATGGAAGACTGGGATACGGCACCAGAGACCTTCCTGGTGGAGACATCCTAAACATGTGCAAGTCACACGGTCGTATCGTGTTAAATACCATGTTCATCAAACAAAGCCGACACCTCATCACGTACAGCAGTAGTGGAGCTGAAACCCAGATTGACTACCATTCGGTAGCCAGTTCCATGAAGCCTCGGGTAAAAGATTGCAAAGTAATCCTGGGAGAGGCGATCGATCAGCAACACCGTCTCCTGCTACCAGAAATTTGTATGAAGACACAGAAGAAAAGCAAACAAACAAAGGTCTCTGAGAATACCAAGTGGTACAATCTAGACAAAGAAAAAGCCCAGGCTTTTTTTTCGTAATGAAAAATTCCATCTCTCACATCATCAACGGAGCTAAGGATGAAGAGTGCAGAGCACAAAATATGTGGGATACCCTACAGCGAACTTGCTTAAAGAATGCAAAATCACTGCTAGGTGCTTTAAAAGGCCACCATCAACACACCAAAGAAAGATGGTGGTGGAGTGGTGAATCTAAGGACGTGATAAATGAGAAGAAAGCGGCTTTCAAAGCTTGGTCAAAGTGCCCCTCTAATAATAGTGACAAAACAGCTCGCCTTGAAATGGAATACAGATGTTGCAAGAAGAAATCGAAGAAAAAGTGTGCCCAGCTTCAAGCAGAGAGTACGGAAAGCCTGTATGGGGAGCTGGAGAAAATATCTTCCCCGGTTGCTGATGCAAACCAAGCTATCCAGGAGCTGCGAAGATACAATATGAACAAGAGCGCAACCATCTTCAAAATAGTCGCCCAAAGAAGGAGGAATGCTCAGTTGATTCGTTCGCCAAAGTTCATTAACAATGCTCATGGCCAGCTTCTTGTGGATGACGACAAAATTCTACAGAGGTGGCGGTGGTATTGTGAAGAACTTTTAAATGAACAGTTTCCCCGTCTATACTTTCCAAGAGCCACCCCTGACTGTGAAGAAATACCCGACATTACAGTCGAAGAAACAAGTGAGGCGCTGCAAGACTCCAAAAAACGAAAAGCGGGTGGGCCAGACGAGAAGCCCTCTGAGTTCTAGAAAAAGATGAGAGACATCGAGTTCAGATGGCTCAGAATTCTCATCACCAAATTTATGAGAGGTGATCCAATGCCCAATCAATGGAGGGAAAGTTACCTTCTCCCTGTATACAAAGGGAAGGGTGACACGGGAAGCTGTGATAAGTAGGTTGATAGAAGTGGCTGTTCTGTAAAACAGAGACCCAATTAGCACAGTTGTGCCGTTTTGATACCACGACTCATGCGACTTTGGATGTTGATGTGTGTTGGTGAGGAAAATTTAGAGCCAGCCTGTGGAGTTTAAGAAGAGGGTTAGCTCATTTATGTTTTTACCCGAGATCTCCTCAAGTGAATTGTAGAAGGGTTTGCCTGATGCTTGATGTCTAGCCCTAGCTAGTGCTGGACAAGTGCACATATAGTGGATAATTGTTTCCTTTTCGGTGGCTATATTGCAACTACGGCAGTGTGTATTATATGGGATACCTAGTTTGGCTGCGTGCTCTCCTACCGGCCAGTGTCCCGTGATTATCGCGATTGTACGGGCATTGTCTTTGCGCGTTCTGTTGAATAGTACGGTTGTTTTGGTCCTGTTGTCGTTAGGCCACATCTTTCTGGATATGACGCAGTTCGTTAACCTGGACCATTTAAGGTTAGCTTTTCTGAGAAAGATTGAGGAGATGTTTGCCTTAATTGCTCCGAGCGGGGTGTGAACAAGTTCAGCAAGTAAACATTGAAGGGCTGAGCCTCGCCTGGCCAGTTCGTCAGCATGTTCGTTGCCATCAACGTTGCTGTGGCCTGGAACCCAGATTAGGGTCACCATGCATTGGCCATCTAGCGAGGCCAGCTCCTGTCGGCATTCTAGTACTAATTTCGAGGAAATGGTTTCCGAGGCAATGGCTTTGATAGCAGCTTGGCTATCAATCAAAATAGCGGTTCTTTGCCTTGGTAGTGTATTTGTGTGTGACTTGATTTGGCGACAGGCTTTGCGAATGGCGAGTAATTCTGCTTGGAAGACGCTGGCAGCGTCCGGGAGTCGATACGATCTTGCGATGTTCAGGGACTCCGAGAAAACACCCGCACCAACTCCACAGTCCATTTTGGACCCATTGGTGTAGACTGTTAGATCGAAACCACTGGTCGCCTGTCCATCTTGCCAATCTTTTCTTGTCGGGAGTTGTACATCGAAACGCTTTGTGAAGTTCAATGTGGGGATGATGTAGTCCGTTGGAGTCGATACGAGTTCTCCTGGTAGAGAATCTAGGATATTGCTGTGTCCATAGGGTTTCGCAGTCCAATATTTGGACTCTCTGAGTCTGATTGCGCTGTGCGCTGTGCGCTGAGATGTTTGTGATATGTAGATCTAGGGGTAAAAGGTGTAGCAGGACTGTTAGAGCGTCTGACAGAGTTGACCGTAGGGCGCCTGTGGTGCCTATGCAGCTGTGATAACTTCCGTTCGATCAATCTGATGTCACACACCATGAAGATCGTTGAGCGGGTATTAGGTAGCCGACTGCGAATGCTTAGTGCGGGTTTGTCACGGGTAAATCAACCACAGATGCAAACCACAGTATAAGGATCATAATGGAAAAGCATTCTTAAAGGATTTGCATATTGTATTGGTTGACTTTGGAAAGGCATTCGACAGACAACCACGAGATCTGATATGGATGGCGCTTAGACATCGAAGGGCTCCAGAAACCTATGTACAGATGATCATGGACATGTACGTAAGGGCAAAGGCAAGAGTAAGGTGCCCCGCTGGAGTAATCAAAGAGATCCCAATTAAAGTCGGGGCGCACCAGGAAAGCGTCTTAAGTCCTTTACTCTTTATTGCAGTGCTTGACTATCTGCTTGAAGGTAAAGTGACGGACCACAAGGTACATCAATTATTCTTGCTGACGATGGAGCCATCATAAGTGACGATCCTATATCCCTGCAATGAGCACTTGATGTGTGGGTGGACGATCTGGAGGGAAATGGGTATCGTATTAGATCAAAAAAGACGGAGTACTGGTGCTGCCCGTTCTCTGATTCACTCAGGCCTATTCCAGACATTAAGGTATTTGAATCGAACAGTGCTTTCCAAGTGCGAAAAGTTCAAATATCTTGGATCTATGATCAATAGCAAAGCAACCTGTGATGACGACATCAATCATCGCATAAGCGTAGGTTGGATGAAGTAGCGAGGAAACTCCACTATCTGCTGTGACCGAAATATGCTCCCTAAGTTGAAAGGAAGGCTCTACACCCCAGTCGTGCGTTGGACGGTGTACAAAAAGTATGAGAGTAAATTCACGGCAGCTGAGGTGAAGATGCTTCGAATGACAGCAGGAGTAACAAAGTTTGTTCGCAAAAGGAATTCGAAGATCCGTGTAAGCCTTCACGTCAAGAAAACCATCGCACAAAAGGTAGAGCCCAACTGGCTCAACTGGTATTACCACGTTCAAAGAAGAGATCATTTATATAAGTGAACGTCCCAAAGACATCGCGAGCCAGGAGAGGCAGACCTATAAGCGCCTGGATCACACAAATGCGGCGACATCGGCATTTCATTGGCCTCAGTAACCAAGTGATCCAAAATCGAGAGGCCTGACGATATTTCCTGAAGTCAAATAGACGAACTCCACAGGCGGATCAGTAGAAATGCAGTGAAGTGGGAGGGTTATGATCCCTTGTTTTCAGATCGTAACTTCGCCGAAATAGGAAGAAGAAGAAAACAATGGACCTACTTCTGGTCAAAGTGCATCTTCATCGATGGCCGATCCTAACTAACCAACCAACCAAGAATTAGGACAGACTAGGACTAAACGCAGACCTCATCTTCCTGCACCCACTGTCCATTCATAACTTTTCCATTTCGATTTCGGTGGACTCGCAATTTCTATGTCCCCGAAAGGACACAAAAAGAATACACACGACCAGTTTCACTGTGCTTTTTCGGCCTTTTTTTCGAAATATCGCGGCGATAAATGCAAATTCTTTGCCATAATATTATGTTGTTATTATTTGTTGCTATCCTTTGTGTTTCTCTCGCCCGTCTGTCTGTCTGTCTGTTTGTTTGCCATTTTATGCATGGCAAGGCCAAAACAAAATGAAACTCTTCCACTGTCCATTTCGGTGGACTCACCGAACCAAGCACTAATATTGGTCTCAAAAATTTCGATTTTGTTGATGTCCTGCGATATTTTTTTGAATATTTTTATTGGTATAACGGATTTCGTACACATTTACTTGGGCGGGGATGGTTGACTCATAGTTAAACTTTTGTCCAAAAATTCAAATGAAATGAAATCAAAACAAAACAAGGAGGAGGATGGAAATAAAAAAATATTTTGATTGAGTTAAACGCGCGCGTTGTCGAATGTCCTTTTTATTTTGCATTTCTGTTGGAGGAGGGGTTTTTTTTTTTGTGTGATGGCTTTTTGATAGGAATCAGGAGTAATGGCTGTCAATATTTTATTGTTCCCACTGAGTTTATTTTGACGGCTTTGATGGAGAGCAGGGAGGCAGGCGCTGCCATTTGAAATTTTTCGGCACCGAGCTCAAAATTTATATTTTAACTTCTGTCAATCAGTCAGGACAGGAGAGCGTACGTTTTAGAGGGGGGAATGAGTGATGTCATATTGCGGAATACAATGCGGATGAACGACGTTATTGGTATTGATTTGATGGGATCTGTGTGTAGAGATGGAGGAATTTTTATTCCTGCATGGCCTCGGGGGAGTACTATGTGCGGTAAATAGGATTTGGGGTTTTTGCAAATGCATGCTAGTCTGGTTGTAATTTAAATTGACTACAAGTGTAAATTAAAATTAGTACTGCGGTGTCTGTGATATGGATCATGTGTGGTTGATCCTTAATGATAGATGCCCTGCGGCGGGTTACATTGAGTGAAAAACTTGATGTAATCCCCTGCAACACGTCCGATTTGGCGGTATTGCCGTCGGGATAATGTGCTACAAATGCGTCGCTATTTACCAAACTGGAATATCATGCAGATTTGGTTTTATGATTTTTCCAATCCATTGTCCTTCCACGCACAAAAAGGCGCTGATGACTGTTAAATCATAGCCTCTAGCTGTTTTGAATACAAAATTCAAAGAAATGTTCTAGTTTGCGGTTTGCGGTTGAGGCGAACCCCACAGGCGGATCAGTAGAAATGCAGTGAAGTGGGAGGGTTATGATCCCTTATTTTCGGATCATAACCTCGTTGATAAAAGGAAGAAGAAGAAGAAGTTCTAGTTTGCGGTTTTAAAAGTTCAGACCTGGCTTCAGACTGAGCGGCATCTCTGTAAAAAAATAAAAGAACGCATAGGTCTCCAGAATTCGTAGAAAGTAACGTACTAAATGCCTGGGAAAACCTTATACCCATTATTACAGAGGATCAAATTTCCTGGACCTTACACAGTTTCGCTCCTTATAAATCCCCGGGCCTGGACGGAATTCTACCCATTATGCTACAGATGTCGAAAGACCTAGCAATTCCATGGCTCACGTCCATTTTCAGGAGCTGTTTACTGAACAACCATGTACCCCCTTCATGGAGATGAGTGAGAGTGGTTTTCATCCCAAAGGCAGGCAGACGCGGTCAGGAAAACTCGAAAGATTTCAGACCAATCAGTCTAAGTTCCTTTGTACTGAAGACTCTCGAGCGACTCCTGGACAACCATTTGCGAAGCAAAATAGAACCATCCCTCTCAAAAGCTCAGCACGCATACCTCAAAGGTAGATCCACAGAGATAGCTCTTGACTAGGTAGTGCGCACTATAGAAAACTCCATACACTACAAAGGGCTGGCTACCTTTTTAGACATAAACGGAGCTTTTAATAACGTACATACTGAAGCAATTCTAAAGTCTCTTGCGCAGCTGGGAATAGAAAGCAATTTAAGTCAATAGATCGTTTCTATGCTTAGCACTAGAATTATTCAGGCAACACTAGGCAATGGCAATATAACCAGTAGGGGAACGCCCCAGGCCGGGCGGTGTTATCTCACCTCTACCTCGGCTGATAGTCATGAATAAAATCCTTTTAACATTAGAATTCTTGGGTTTTCTCCTAGATCTGCCGAAGTGTGAAGACTTGATTGATGGTGGACTTTCCTGGCCTGAAACCGTACTGATAGGGTCCAATCAGGCTGTTGATAAAAGGTTTCAGGTGTTCACACAATATCGCAAAAAAGATCTTGTATGCGATGTTGAGGAGACTGATGCCTCTATAATTGGCGCAGTTGAGGGGATCTCCTTTCTTGAGGATCGGGCAAACGATGCTGAGGTTCCATTCATCAGCCATACACTCGTCTGACCAAATCTTAGAAATGAGTTGGTGTATGCAGTCTACCAATTCATCCCCAGCTGCCTTGAAAAGTTCGGCCGGCAAGCCGTCAGGTCTAGCAGCCTTGTTCGATTTTAGCTTGGATATTGCTATCCTCACTTCGTTTTGGTCAGGTGAAAATTTTGACTATCATCGTCTATGTTTAATGGTTCATTCTGCCTGACAGCGGGATGTTGGTCTTCGTCGCCGTTATACAGTCTGCAGAAGTAGTTTTTCCATATTCTCAGCACCGACTGTGATTCTACTACGAGGTTTCCATTTTCATCTCTACAGGTTTCTGTACGGGTATTATTTCTCTGACACGTTCTTTTTACCTTTTGGTAAAACTTCCGTACATTGTTCCTGGAGTATAGACTCTCGATATTCTCAAACGCGCGCTTCTCATGGTCTTTCTTCTTCTTTTGGAGAAGCCGATGTTCTTCCCGTCTCTTTTGCTCGTAGAGCTCACGAGCAGCTCTCGTCTTCCTTTGCAGCGCCGCTTTGTATGCCTCTTGTTTTGCTGAATGCACTCGCCGGCATTCTGCGTTAAACCAGGGGTTTCGCGGTGTCGGGCGAGCGAGACCCAGCACATCAGTCGCGGCGTTTCTGATGGCATGTTGGCAGCGTTGCCACTGGTCTTCGGTACTTGATGCTGGTGGCAAAGGGGTGATTGAGAGATTTCGGGATACGCGTTCAGCGAAGAGTCTGGCGGTCTCTTGCGATTGTAGCTTTTCGACGTTAAATTTTCTCACAGTAATTCTTCTTTGTTGCTCAGATTGGGATATCCGCACTCGTACCTTGGCTACAACAAGGTAATGATCCGAGTCTATGTTGGCCGCTCGGAAGGTCCAGACATCCAGAATACTGGAGACATGTCTTGCGTCGATCGCAATATGATCAATTTGGTTGATCGTTACATGATCATTGGACCGCCATGTCTGCTTATGAATATCGAGATGAGGAAACCATGTGCTTGCTATGGTGACATTTCGCTCCACAGCGAAATCAATTAGCTTTAGCCCGTTATCAGACATCAGGTGTCATGTAGGCTATGCTTACCGACTGCCCTACCAAGACGTCCTCCTTTCCTACTTTGGCGTTAAAATCGCATAATACGAATCTAACGGCGTATTTAGGACATTGCTTGTATGCTTTGTCGAGGAGCTCGTAGAAACACTCTTTGGTGGCAGGGTCCTTTTCTTCCGTGGGGGCCTGAGCACATATTAGACTTATATTATCGAATTTAGCCTTGATCCGAATACTCATAATATGCTCGGTAACGTGTCGGAAGCTTATGACTTCTTGCCTAAGTCTGCCGCGTATGACAAATCTGCATCCGAATAAGCGTTGCCTGTTGCCTCTGTAGCAATCACCGTAGTAGATGTCACAGCACACAGTGCGGTCAGACTCAGGGAGGTGCTGGATTATAAAACCCTATGGGCATAGTAACATTTTAAATTCCCTGCCGAGAGAACTCATTTTGCCCACAACAGATTACATGATACCCAAATTGAATTCCGCAAAGCGCTTTGACGTTCAATTCCCCACAAGGTCAGAATGGCAAGATGGACAGGTTATTAAGGATTTTGACGTAACAATCTACACAGACGGTTCAAAGAAGGACTGTGAAGTCAGCGCGGGTGTGTTTTCCGAATCCTTAAACATCTCTAAATCGTATAGGCTCCCGGATTCTGCCAATGTGTTACTCGCTGTTCGGGGAGTTTTTCCGTCAGATCAAAACACACACCAATATAACGCCGAGCCAAAAGAGCGCTATTTTCATTAATAGCCAAGCAGCCATCAAAGCCATTGCATCGGTTACTACATCTTCCAAGCTGATGCTTGAATGCCAAAATGAGCTAGCCAACTCAATGTAACCCTGATTTGGGTTCCAGGGTACAGTAACGTTTGTGGAAACGAACTTGCGGATGAAATGGCTAGCCAAGGCCCAGCCCTCCACAGCTCTCTTGCGGAATCAGTTCAAATTCTACTTGCAACAGTCAAAGCAGAAATCTCCCCAAAATTCCTTACCCAAGCCAACCTCAGATGGACTAGGCTAACAAACTAACAAACAAATCAAAAATAACCGACTTCTTAAATAGAGCGACATCGCCAGGATAACAGCAACCATCACGGATCACTGACCTATAGGAGACAGTCAAACTAAGTATCCCACACAACACACACTGTCGCAGTTGCAATATCGCAACTGAGAAAGAACCCTTATTCACATTTTATGCGCATGTCCGGCACTAGCTAGGGCTAGACAACGAGCTTTAGGAAAACCTTTTTTCGATTCCCTTGAGGACGTCTCAGAGAGAAGCCTTAAAGATTGAATTGTCTTTTTAAACTCCACAGGCTGGATCTAGAGAGTCAACACCAACACACCTTATATATCCAGGTACCCGAGTTTTGTGGTATCTAAAAGGCACCTAGTGCTAATTTGGTTCTTCTCTTTTCTTAAAAGAACCACCACACCCACCTACCTACCTAACGCACTAAAGGTCAGCTTAGACAACAAAGTAATTCCTACACGCGCTTCTTCTTCTTCTTCTTCCTTTTATCAGCGAGGTTATGATCCGAAAACAAGGGATCACAACCCTCCCACTTCACCGCATTTCTACTGATCCGCCTGTGGGGTTCGCCTACACGCGCTGTTAATTAATATAATTTGTTTGCAAGAGGGCATTCATAATGAAAGAGATTCGGGTGCTGAAAACTTTGTGCTCCTACAATGATGTGGTTAACCTAGGGCATGAGCAACGTCGACTCAGGCTAGATTAGGTTAGGTACACACTTAAACTAACATGGGTCCATTGAAAAACTGCTGAATTCACACCCAACTAGATTAGGACATGAATATCAGAAGATCTGTCAGCTCGGAAAGATAGATCGCTGGTTCAGACCCACCTAGATGGGGATATGAATCTCAAAAAGTCGTTCAGTTCAATGTGATGTAGGACCTCCAACTCAGTGTAAAAGTAACTACCGAGAGTCCTCATTCTTCTGTCGGCCAGGTCAGGGCATTCGCAGAACTGGTGTCGGACAAAATCAATTTCTTTCTCATCCCTACAGCTCCTGCAGAAGTCGTTGTAAGGTACGCCAAGACGCTTTGCAAGAATCCTAATGGCACAATGCCCCGTGATTATACCAGAGATGACCCGCATACTGTTACGACTAAGTTTAACCAGAGAACGTGCTCTCCTCAAATCATAAGCTGCCAACAGCATTCTGGCAGTGAGGAACGTATCCAGATGGATCCATCGCCGGTTGGCTTCATCTCCGAGCTAATGGAAACTCTCACGTAGGGGAGGGCCTACCGACCCAATTCTAGCGAGTTCGTCTGCTTTTTTATCACCCACTATGCCCATTATGCCTTGGTACCTAGCATAGGGTTACGTTGTTGGCTTGTGATACTTCATTAAGATGCGGTTTGCAGATTCTAACGAGCTTCGATCTAATTACTTTGAATTGCAGAGCCATAATGGCTGCCTGGCTGTCAATGTACTCAGTAATTACTTTACCCACGATGTTGTCTTTGGTGATGATTTTCGCAGCCTAGCTAATGGCTGCAACTTCAACGTGAAAGACGCTGCATTCCTTGTTAATTCTGAAGGAGTGATTGACCATTAGTGTCTTGGTGTCTTGTAGTAAGTCCCAGCTCCTACCAGCTAAGTATAGAAGAACAATTCCTTCTACTAGTGCCTGGTTCGTTGTTCCGGTCGTTTGTGTCGGGAATTCTAGTATTGAATCTTCTGTCAAATGTCTGCATCGAAGTTATGTGATCGATTGCTAGCTGCCTTCTTGTGATCTTTCGTCTGGATTGAATAGAGGCGCGACCATATGGTGTAGATGACTAGCAAAGTGGACTTAAACCGAGATACGTTCAAGGCGAGTAGAATGTAAAGGGATGTTCAGCCTGCGCTTATCTCAAATAGACGTTGCGTCCTTATGAAGTCTCACTTATGTTCTTCACGTAGTCTCAATGAGGGTCGCTAATCACTTCTCGAAATGAAGACGTGTTCTGTTCACAAGGTCTTGTACGAGTTGCAAGTATTCAAGAGGAGTTACGAAGGAGCATGAGCTAAGCACTCAGATGATCATCAGCTATAAGAATCAGGCGTCTTTGGCGTATTGGGTTACGTTACTCATCTCGTTGATAGCGTGTGTTGTGTTATAGGAAGACACTTACCTCCAATCAAGCTGAGCAGCTTAGTGATCTTGTGATTTACTCTACTTTCTTATAGACTTTCCTAGACCATAAGGTCTTTTGAAGTATTTCAAACATATTCTCTCCCAATGCTTTCAACTTTAAACATCTTTAACAATCAATAAACCATTCCACGACAACTCAACTCTCGTCCAACCCCAAACCACTAAAGGTCTTGTCGCGTCCCATATACCAATGATTATGAGAAATCTCCATTGGCTTCTCTCAGCATGCGTCTGTGTGTCAGAAACATTGACCTTGCGTCCATTTAGGATGAAATCCTTAGGAAAATCCCAATTCTCTTCTGCTCACCCAGACTGAGCATGGACCGCATGCAGTGCTGAGGCGACGACCAAGACACAACAACAACTCCACACATAACGAAATCCGTTGACGGTGGCGTCGGCGACGGCAAAACGCCGCCCGGCGCCTGTGAAAATTCGAACAAATTACAACTTTTCCCAGCCCCGCCGACACTAAAAGACCGAAAGAGAGAGTGAGTCCTCGTTTTTTTCTGTTCAAATTCCGAAAACTTTCTTCGCCACAACCGCAGTAGTGGTGGTATGCCTTCAGCTTCATAGGATGCCTAACGCCATTCCCACTTACCATCTCACCGCCACCCGTTGCTTTCGTACAATTAGAAAAGTTTTTTTGTTGCTACTCCCTTTCTCTCGTTTACACTATAAGAACTTTGTTTTCCCTTCATATGTAGTGCCGTCTTTGTTCTCATATCACATGCAGACACGCGGCTCGATGGGGCGAAACTTATGCGACGACCGACGTCAAAAGCCTCCACAGGATAATAACAATTGTAACATTGTTCTAAAACTTCCACATTTTAGTCTTTTATTTTCGTGAATTTCTTTATATCCTCTGGCTTGTCCTTGCGCCCATTAGACAGAGAGAGTTCACCGCCACCCTGCGGCCAAAAAAACGTCCAACATCCACCCTTACACGACACAACAAAGTTTCGCAATAAAAACGGTGGATTTAATTAAAATTTCGACAAATAAATTCATCCGTGAGCCGTAAATGATGCTCTCTCACTACTGGTTGGAGCGGCCATGGACGAGGACGACGTCCATGCCCATCCTTGAAGATATTACAAAGTCAGTGAGTCCGTTTTTGTGCCGAATGTCCTTAGGAGTGTGTTTACTAGCACAACCAACCCCCATACGGTTCTAAGCATTAACATTTAATTTTGTTCCTCTTTGGCTCTGTGAGCACACAGCAAAGTTTCGCTTAAGGAAAAATTACGAAAAGTTACGGGATTTTTTGTGACTTTTCTTTGACGCCTCGGGGCGTTGAAAGGGACAAAGAACACACCATCACGATGGAGAGAGAGAGAGTGAGAGAGAGTGGTGGCGAACAAATTCGCTAAGGGAATTGAATTTTTGACAGGATGTTTGACAAATTCACGCGGTAAGGATTCTTTCCTTTTTTTTTTTTGTTTCTGCCTGTTTCTGCCTGTGTCTGTCCCGGGGTTGCTCTTTGGGTGGGAACTTGTTAATTTTGAATTAGTTGAATGAAGTCCCGGAAATAGAAATTAGAGAAGAAGAAGACGAAGGAAAAAGTTTCATTTTTTGCCCGTTCCGCTGGTTTGGCAAATTGTTAAAAGATTGCAGGCCTAAGGGCGGAACCCGAAGGCATTTCAAAGGGATTATTTGATTTGATTTATGTGCATCGGATCATGAAACGTTGGAAATGTTCATTCGGGGTTCGTTTTTATATTAAATTGTCTACGGGAGTTCGCTTTATATATATGCTTCCAAACTGGATCACATTTTCAAGGATTACTGGGATTTTGAGAGTGTTGACCGTACCTATGCTCGCCTACTCCTTGACTATACGGCTTTTTGGCCTACTGTAGTTCGAATGAGAATTGGCTTAGAAGATGGAAGGAGCATTTTGTCATGAACTAAGTCAAAGAGTGAAGGAAGAGATGCCTCAAAATCAGTGCTCAATATTTCCGAAGCGCGCAATGGAAATATGTCTTGATGGCAATCCTTCCGAATTCTAGAAAGTCTCGATGACATTTTGGCAGACAGTTTGCACCAACGAATAGAAAAGACATGGGGGACTGAGACCTTCCCAACTAGTGGCGGATTGTTAAGCTCACTAAGAAAGGTTACTTGGCGAAGAGCGAGAGCTGGAAGTGTCTGCTTCTTCCTATTTCGGTGAGGTTAGGATCTGAATTCATATCAGAACTCTCCCACTTTACTGCATTTCTACTGACCCACATGTGGGGCTGATGAAGAGCAACACCGATCACAACACCGCAAACCCCCTCCAAAAGTACAAAAGCTGGGCTGGGAAACAGAAGACGTAGATACCGAAATGCTGGATTACATGATAAACGACATGAAAGAGGACATATAGCAAGAGGCACAGCAGAAGAACAGACTAAAGAAGTCACAAGATCCTTATCCCGAGGATGCGATGCAGCCATGCCACGGAAGTGAAATGGAAATGAAAGAACCCCTGTGTACTGGTGAATTGACGACATCGCCAACATGCGAGCAGAATGTCACAGAATGCGGAGGTCCCAGCAGAGAGCCCGAGGCAGAGGCACACAGGACTATGAGGTACTGAGAGAGCAGTTTCAGAGGAAGAGATCACAACTTCGCAAGCTGATAAAAAAAGAGCAAAGCCGAATGCTTGCAGGCACTCAGAGAGGAGCTACAAACCAATCCATGGGGAGGCGCGTACCAAATAGTCATGAAAAAATGTAAGAATGGCACGGCAGCTGCACCGACTTGCCCGAACATCATGCACTCAATTGTCTGTGCACTTTTCCCGAGGCAAGATGGATTCACCCTACCACAAGGAGCAGCGGAAGAAACAGAGACAATACCAGCAGTCACCACAGAGGAAGTTTTAAAAGTCGCGGCAACAATAAAGAGCAACAAGACGCCGGGAATGGATGGAATCCCGAACTTCGTGCTAAAAGGAGCCATTGAAGCAAAGCCAGAGATCTTTACGCGCCTTTGATGCATGCTTGATACACTGGGGAAAGTGTTAGAAAAAATAGTACGTACAAGGCTAGAGCCATACACGGAAAGAGACTCAGGGCTCTCTACTCGGCAGTACGGCTTTAGAAAGAAACGAAGCACGATAGGGGCGATAAGGACAGTGTGCGACATTGCACGCAAAGCTATCGCGGGACAAAGATGGCTAGGAGGGAGCAAGCAGTATTACGCCGTCGTAACACTGGACGTCAAAAACGCATTCAACTCAGCCAGCTGGAGCTGTATAGTTAGAGCGCTAAGCAACATGCATATACCTAACTACCTGCTGAGAATAATAGGCAGCTACTTTAGTGAGAGAACTCTTCATTATGACACGGAAGAGGGAAGTACACAATTACGGGAAGAGTCAGTACTAGGCCCAGCTCTGTGGAATATAATGTATGATGGCATACTAAGAACGTCAATGCCGAGCGGAGTAGAAATTATCCGCTACGCTGATGACATTGCAGTAATCGTCGTAGCAAAACGCTTGAACAAGTGGCCGAAAACTGCAACCAAACAATAAGGAACGTGAGGGCATGGCTACAGGCATCAAGTCTGGAACTGGCAGATCACAAGACAGAAGCAGTGCTAATAAGTAGCAGAACAAAAGTGGAACACCTTACTATACATGTCGGTGAGCAAACCATCGAGTCACGTTCACACATCAAGTACATGGGAGTACTGCTGGACCACAGGCTAAACTTCAAAAAGCACCTAAAGTACGCAGGCGAGAGAGCCTCCAGGGCAGTAGCGGCGTTGTCCAGATTAACGCCAAACGTTGGAGGACCCAGGCAGCCAATTACAAACCTGCTAGCAGCGGTAAGCAAGTCGATCCTTCTGTACGCGTCTCCCATATGGGCACAGGCGGCGAACCGGATAAGGTACATGAGACTGATGAACTCGGCCCATAGAATCGCTTCGTTAAGAGTGTGTTGTGCCTTTCGGACGGTATCCGCTGAGGCTATTAGCGTAATCTCCGGACGAATGCCAATTAATTTGGAAATAAAAAAGGCCGCGGCAACCATCGAGGTTATACAAGAAGAATGGCAACAGAGATGGAACACCACACCAAAAGGAAGATGGGCCCATATGCTGATCCCCAACGTAGAGGAATGGATCAGCAGAAAACACGGAGAAGTAAATTTCTACATGACGCAGTTCCTATTGGGGCACGGATGCTTTCGGGAATATCTCTACAAATACAAACACGTAGATGACCCATACTGCGAAGGCAAAATCCAGTACTTCTTACTTACTTAGGTGGCGCTACAGTTCGGGGTGAACCTGGGCCTCAACCAACAAGCCTCTCCATTTAGCTCGGTCTTTAGCTAATTGCCTCCAGTTGCGCACTCCAAGTTGGTCGAGGTCCCTTTAAACTTGTGCGCGGCACCTACGGCGAGGAGGTCCTCTACTGCGTCGCGTCGTCCCTCCGATTAGATTCGAAGCTGAGCGGGTTGCGAACTATTTTTCCTGAGATGGTTTCTTTGATGTGAAAGCTTCCACGAATCTTCGAACTTCTTATTCTTGTTCCTTCTGCCATGCGATTGAATCTCATACGTGTTGTCCTTGTACATTGTCCACCAACTTCAGCGTAGAGCCTTCCATTCAGTTTAGGCGACATTCTTTGATCACAGAGAATAGTGGACATTTCGCACCACTTTATCCACCCTACACTTACGCATTGATTGATGTTATCATGACAGATTGCCTCGCTTTTGATCATGGATCCCATGAACTTGAACTTTTTGAACTTTTTGCACTTGGGAAACACTGGTCCATTGAAAGAAATGTCTGGAATAGGCTTAAGTGGATCAGAGAACGGGTAGCTCAAGGACTCAGCCTTTTATGGACTAATGCGGTACTCATTTCCCTGCAAAATGTCCACCCATACGTCAAGTGCTCGTTGCAGGGACATAGGATCCTCACTTATAATGGCTCCATCGTCAGCAAAGAAGAACTGGTGTACTTTCAGTACCCATTTCGGTACGCATTTCCCTGCCAAATGTCCACCCGTACGTCAAGTGCTCGTTGCAGGGACATAGGATCCTCACTTATAATGGCTCCATCGTCAGCAAAGAAGAAATGGTGTACTTTGGGGTCTATCGCTTTACTTCCAAGCAGATAGTCCTAAGATGTAACCAACTACGTCAAGAAGAAAGAGCTGTGCGTCAGGGAAACCTTGGTGGGGGTGATCAAAGAAGAGACATGGTAAATGGAGTATAGCTGGAAGCAACATGATGTTTACATAGGTAAGTCTTAACCTCCAGGAGAAGATATCGCCATTTATAAGGACATCCGAGTTGTAATCAAAGTTATTTACAGTGGAGGCAGCTGGCAAATTATCATGATACCTGGAGGAGCATGTTGGCTGAGGACCAGGTTTACTCCGGACTGAGGCGCCCATAGTCATAGAAGCTCTAAAGATATAGGAAATGCGGACAACGGGTCACACATCGTAAACCCAGAAAACTTTCGGCCTTCATAGACAGTTTCACCTTGCATGAACCTTCCTTTCTGCCCCATCCCGCAGTCTGTCTGAATGAATAAGTAAAAGCATCATCCCATGCATATTGTGAACCTCTTTTCCAGACACTACTCGTTATTTCCAGCTCAATGTTAGTTATCCCTTCAATCACCTATGACTGAATCCACCCCACAAAACCCTACCTTCCCCTTTTCACAATCATCATCGACAGCATGGTCCTTTCATATCACATCCTGACAACTGAAAGAACATTGAACAACCCTCAATAGATTCGAAGCCAGAAAAACATCACACAGATCAAAATTTGTTTTTATTTTCTTTCTCCCTTCCTATTCTGGCCAGCAAAAAGGAAAACGATAAAATCCGCATCTGAAACTCAATTGGATTTCGTTCCCTTTTCAAAATGCACACAATCGTCCGCACACACACACACATGGAGCGAACTCTGGAGAGATGAAAGTATTTTCGACTGTAAAAGTTCGATTCTACCGGCATTGATGACCAACCAGTCTGGTCCAGAAATTCCTCCTTCCCTCGTCATCCCTTTCCACTTGTTCTAAATCCAATCGCATATTTTTGCTAACGATCAAAGTCGGACTCGTTTTGAACTCCTTGGCAGGAATATTTGTGTAAATTGATACCACGGTCAGGGAAAAACTACAGGATACCATGCAGAACTAATCATATTCAGGAGAATTTTGATTGTACCATCAGCACTTCAAACAAAAAAGGATTACAATCCTTTTTTGCCGGTGCAATTCCTTTGACCTAATTTACTGCAGGAAAAAACACAAACCTCACCACGATATCGATTTAATTACTGATTTGCCAAAAATTTCCAAAAGCAAAGTGATTTTCTGATTTTCCCGTCTGCTGCACTTCAAACAAAACGCAAGGAGCGTCCTTTGCCGCACCTTGTGCATGTGTGCCGCAGCTCAGCCTTCAATCATTCATTTATGAAATTTAATTTAATTATATGTCTGCGTTTGCAAATGCGGTAAATCTGCATCGGCATCGCAATTACCAGCCAGACACTCACATACGTTAGAAGCGCCACCGACCCTCTGGGTGTTGTGTGTGCGCGATCCTGGGCATTCGTTCTAATTTCAATAATCCTGTTCCCTTTGGCTTGTGGCCTCAAATTGAAAACTCGTCAAAAAGCTCAGTTACATCGTCCGGAAAATCCAATCCTGCGAAACTATCACCTCGAACAATTGACCATAAAACCACCTCTAACCCTCAGCGTGGCGTGAAATGGGGCTGGCCACAGTCAAACTATACAAACCTTGTTTCCAGGTGCTGCTATTGTGGCGACATCACTCATAGTATGAACGGAATTGAATTGCAAAAGTTTCTAAATCAATTGGCCAGTTTGAAAGCTCGTAACTTGTGCGGTGTGGTTGGGTGGATAAGGGGGTGTCTCTGTGTCTCTGTTGGAAAGGATGCTGGGTTACATTCTCTCAATTTTCATACTTTTTGACTGGACTACGTTGCTGAGCTACTTGGGATAGCAGGCATATCGGTTTGACAGACTTATTTGGATGTCCTTCGATGAAGTCAAGCGGGAAGTTGTTGTTTAAGGAATGGAAACCAGAAGAACTGAATCTAAGGCCAAAGATATGCATGAACTTCAAAGAGGATTGAAAAATGCGATTGTATGCTTCGGAATGGTATGATGGAAGTGCACTCTAGAGGGAGCTAGAAAGGGGTCCTTTTTGGTTTGGCATTGGAATTCCCTATAAACTGTGCCACCATCTCTAATTTGATTGTCTCTTGAATCAAACCAACCTGTACTTGACGAAACATATCATGTTGCAGAGTGGAACTTGCGCCAGATCACCCAGCACTTCACAAAGTTTTCTTCCCCTACAGCGGAATCGAAGAATGAGAATATTAGGACTTCCTCTGTATCATGATAGCTCCTGCAGTAATCACGTGAGTTGAAGTCCAGCCTGGTCGCCATTGCCCTTTCGCGTAATGCCCAGTTAATACACCCACCATGGTACTGGTTTCTTTGTTGCTGAATGACAAAATGTCCTGTTTTAGTCCTCTTTTTCGTTCAGAGTTTACAATAAGCAGCTAGATGTGATACAGGCACCTCTGGATGCCCAGCAGCACTTTTCTCTTGTTTTAAAGTCTGCCTTCCTTTTCAACACATCAATAGGGAAAGGAAAGGCGTGGCAAAATCGCATCATCACCTCCTCGTAGTGCCCGCTCCATAGTTATCTGATAGTGAACTAACGATGAGCGTATGCTGAGTCTGACGATATATGTGTAGCTGAACACTCAGACCTGCATAAGCACATCTGGGTGAACTTCAGCATACATATGTTTAATCGGGCGAGGCATTTCTTGTTGACCTGAATGGTTGAAATATGCGTCTCAGAAATCTGGCAAGAGCTACTCAGAAGGAGGGCGTGCGGCGGATGAATTCTACCGATAGAGCCAACGGTGGCATCTACAGGCCAGCGGATGCCTTACTTGAGATATTTCGACATATTTGGAGCTAAGGTCTGTTAGGACTTTCAATACTGCCTGAGGCTACTGAAAAAGAAATAGTGGCAGATGAGCTCTTAATGGGCTAACGGCAGCGCTTATATCGCCGAAGTTGATCACTGACATCGGTTTATCCGGCCCTTTGCCCTAGGGCCAAAAAAAAAAGGAACTGGTCCTCCAGGTTGGGGGTTGTGCCGTCGGGTTAACTTCACGTAAAAAACCTTCGGTTACGAAGCAACCAACAGCCTCGGATACGGATGATTTTATTGTTGACCACCCAAGCAAACGTAAAAAGGACACCAATCTTCATGTCTGGACGTGGAATGTGAGGTCCTTTTACAAACCGCGTGCAGCCGAACAACTTGCGGAGGCCCTAGAATATTTCAAAGCAGACATTACCGCCATCCAGGAAGTGCGATGGGATGGGCCGATCTAAAAAAAAAAATGGTCATTTGGCGCAACAGCGCTTTAAGTGCCAGGGCCTAGCTTCTCGCAACCACTCATGTTGTATGCGTTATATTTTCCAGACGAATCCGAACGGCGATTTGAGAAGCTTTTTCGTGACAACAATACTCTCGGATGTTCGTCAGACGCTCGCGAGAGGTGGGACCGTGAAAAAACTTTTTGGTGTTTTCTAGGATTCGAACTCGGAACCTCGCACGCAGTGATCCGACACACTAACCCTCAAGATGCTTACCACGTTGATCGTTGCCCAGGGCTGAAGACCATAGATCGTTGTGGACGTTAAAGTCGCCTAAGATCAATCTGTTGTCTCCACGTAGGAGGTGTTCCATAGATGACTGGTAGGATGATGCACAGCAACTGGTGGGTGGTATGTATACGTGCACAATTTCCAGTACGGATGAGCTGGAAGTAAGGGCAAGTCCCTGTTGTTCAAGGTGGTCATCAGGTGTTCCTGGTGTTTGTAACGTGATAGGGCTGTATTTGACGGTGTGATGAATGATAAATGCCAAGCCTCCTCCAGTGTCTCTTGCTCTGTCTTCTGGTAGAATATGATAGTAGTCTATCCTTATAGACCTGGGCTTAAAAGACCTGTTGGAACTTAGTTTGGTCTCCTGGTTAGCGGCTATTAGGATGTTGTTGTGCTCCATGAAGTTTGTGAGTTCGTGGATTTTACCGGATATGCCATTGCAGTTGCTTTGCAATATTTTGACTGCGGAGGGGCATTGCTGCAAGGGCCAAATCGACGCTACTTACTGATGTTCGTTAGTTCTGCAGCACCTGCAAATGAAATTAGAGTTCCATCCTCGGTGGGTATACAGACATGAGCAGTTACGAAGATGGCACCAGTTTAGGCAGCAATTGCATTTCACAGAGATGCAGTCGCGATGGATGGACTTTCGACAAACCGAGCAAGCCATATCGTGGACCTGGATTGGGTTCGATTTCGTCGCGCAGAAGTAGTATGCGGCGCAGTCCGGCCGGAGTAGGCTATCCCATTGCAGAAAAAAATGATTTGTCCTTGATGCGATGTAGTTAAAGAAAGACTATCCTTGGTCGAGGAGTTGTCCTCGAGTCGGTCCAGTGCGTAGAACCGATCGTCGAGAGTGTAGACGGTCTCTTCGTCGTTGGTGGTGGGCATTCAAGAGAGAGTTATTGAGGAAGGGCTACACTTTAAAATATACCTTCATTGCAGAAACGAATAATACTATCTTTGAGCAGCCATTGATGAAGCCCTGTGTATTTCTAATCATCGCAAATAGAACTTCGTTTTGATGGGGTTTACTGAAACATCCATAAGGTCCTGGTATACATATGTACGTCTCAAATCTGGCACTTGCTGGCAGTCAATAATTTATTCCCGATAATTCCCTTCGCATGCTTAGCACATACTATTTGAATATGTTCGCTGCGGTGGACCACCAGCAAAACCCTTCTAATCCAGGACTGCAGCCCAACCCAGCTCTAAGCCACACAAACAACAAGCAACTCTTGTGTACCACTCGCAAATAATTATGTTTTACTCATCTCGTCTAACATTTTTAATGGCCAATATCAAGGACTTAACCCTAAGAGAACAACCGTGTTCTCGGATATTTTACTGCCTCTCCAAATACGCTCAACATGCACATATAGCACCCACTCCACATAACCTATCACACTGAACCCACCTTAAGACGAAGATCACGAAATAGCCATTAAAAATTTCCTGCCAACGTAGACACATTAATTCGACAACGTCTACGATGACTACGACGACGACTCATCCTGAGATATCCTTGTGCAAAATATCCATCTAAATCCAATGGAATTTCCATGTCCTACTTCCCCGCTGCTGTGCCCCACCAACAACATCCGTTCCAAATAAATACAAGGAAATAAAATCAACATTTTTATGAGGCACACAGTGTATTTCCATTTGGAATTTAGCTTTCAAGAATGTCCTGCGCCTGCCGTACCTCCCCTTCTTTATCTTGATGTGGATATTGCTGCTACTGCGGAAAACAGTTATCGTCGACAGGACTCCTGGCACCTTTGGCAACAACTAATTCCCTCAAATTGGAGTCCATTAGGTGCGAACATGATGCTGAACTTAAGGAAACCGATGGTTCCCCCTTCTCAACCTGTGTCGTCCTTCGAAGATATCCTGGTCCTCATTAAGTCATGCATTTTAATTAACTCCATAAAGGGTTTGAGCACACTCCGTGGGTGGGGGGGATGAGCACCTGAAATGGGGCTGGGAGAGAAGTTTTGGCAAAAATTTGTTTCGAAGAACCCTTCACACGGTAATTGCCCTCGATCCGACATCCTTTTATAAATCTTTGGTGATAGATTCGCACAGCACCCTTCCGTGTGTACGCTCACTATTCGCAAAAAGGATTTCGCAGTTCTATGTCATTGAAGGATCAGAGAGAGAACTCTACCAAGCGACATGAATAATAAATTGTGACAAGCAAAGGGATATTGGTTGTGCAGTAAGCCACCTCAAAGGATACAAAAAGCAAAATTTCTATCCACAGGACAAAAAGAACGACTCTGCTGTGACACTGCGGATGACGACAAATTTCACCTCAATAATCAGGACAAAAGCATCAGGAATCTGACGAAATTTTTCGTTTGTCTGAGTCGTTTCTTTGAGCAGGACATCAGACGTTACCTTGGGAATTCATCCTCTAGTTATCAACAAATTTCAATTAACACACCACCGCCGTTGTCACCGCCGCCGCAGCCACCCATCTAGAAAAGAGATGATGACTAAGTATAGAAGGGCGCGAAAGGAAAATGGTAATTAAGGACACAATCTTCTACTGGGCGGAGAAAAATTCTTAACGCTCTAATGATTTGTCAAAAGGATGTCAACGACATTAAGCAATTTTCAACAAGGAATTCCGAACTAAAGCAGACTGAGACAGCAGGAAAGGGGTGGTGGTTAGAAAATGATTTCCTACTTAAGCCGCCTTTTAGAAGTTTTATTCCGAAAGGTGTGCTGCGATGGGGAAAATATTTATATTTGGCCAATCAAAAGGGATTTAGAAAGGATTCTCTAGCGAAGGTGTTTGACCTGCAATTTAATTTTAATTTGTATGATCAGGCATTTGGTGAAATTTTCTATCATTGTTTGGCCGCCGTACTTTCATCGAGTGGAAGCCATCTAGGGTAACAACTTTCCTGTAAAGTCAAGCTGTACTCGAGCCACTAGATAGACTCGGCAAACTATGAATAGAATATGCAACACCCATGTAGTCACTCTCTGCTGGGTTCCCACACATAGTTCTACAGAATGAAATGAAGCAACAGACGAACAACCAGGGTAAGGGTCAGCATTAAGTGAGGAATTCACCCATGCATCGGTACATATCCCTACTGGTGTACTGAAAAGGAAAGGAGTCCTTAAAGCAAGAGAAAAGATCAGCACTCTTGGGCAGCCAGAGGCCACTGTATCTCGTAGCTTATGGCCAACTCTGAACCAAGTAAGGACCAAAAGCACATTAGTTCCTAGACTTCCCAAGACTGGCAACGTGGCCGGTTTGTCGTTAACGACCAGCGGTGCCCCTGGGCACGTCTCTCAAAGACACGAGGAGTTGGTTGCGAACAGACCCCTGGGTCATCAAAACCTAACCGCTTGCCGTAGAGGAAACGGTCCTAAAAAGGCTCAACTACTCCGACAAGCTCGATCCTCAGCGGAGGACCGATGAGCACAATCAAGGTGCTACAGGCGAACTTGCATCATGCTAAGGGCGCGTCCGCTACCCTTAGCAAGCGGTTCGCCGAAGAAGATATAACCCTTGGTCTCATTCAGGAACCCTGGGTTATTTGCGGACAGGTTAAAGGTCTCCGGAATAGGGCAAGTAAGTTGATTTCCAAGTGTGGAGAGCCAGCGCCGAAAGCGGCCTGCTTAATTAGCAATAATTTAAACTTTCTTCCTATTCCACAATTTATAACAAGAGACCTGGTGGCCCTACTACTGGAAATCCCCACTGGAGGAGGTACACAGAACACCGTGTGTGCCTCAGCGTACTTCCCTCACGACAGTGGTGATATCCCACCGAAAGACGTCCAGAGCCTCGTTGACTACTCTCAGGAGAACAACCTCCACTATATCATTGGATGCGATGCCAACGCACATCATGAAGTCTGGGGTAGTAGCAACATCAACAGAAGGGGTGAGTGTCTTTTAGAATACTTTGCTCTAAACCAACCTTCATAAATGCGAATCGCGAGCAGGTACTTGACCTCACCCTCGCTAGTCCATTTATTTCTAATTTTATTGAAAATTGGCACGTATCAGATGAGGCCTCTCTGTCAGATCATCAGCACATCAGGTTTGACATACCTGGCCAACTTTCATATGTCTCTAATAGATACGATCCCAAATCTACGGATTGGCATCGCTATCGTGAACTAGTGTTCTCAAAAAAAGATATGCTTCTCGCATCTATCGAGTCCATAGAAGACCTGGATGAAGCTGCATACCAGCTTAACAATATACTGCTTGATTCCTACCACGACAGCTGTGTCCCAAAGACACATGTTAGCAAACGCAAAGTGCCTTGGTGTAATGACCAACTGGCGGAACTTAGGAAGAAAGTCAGAAAACTCTTCAACTCTGCAAAGCGAACGAAGAGGTGGGACGAATACAGGTTTGCTCTCACAGAATACAATCTAGTATTGAGACGATCTAAGCGAGCTGCTTGGAGGAAATGCTGCGAAACAATCGCTGACATGCCTACAGCGGCACGAATCCATAAATCACTCGCAAACGATCATGTCAACTGTGTAGGGTTACTGAAGAAAAATGACAGAACCTACACGACGGACCGTGTGGATACACTTAGAACCTTACTTCAGGTACATTTCCCAGGCTCGTCTCTCATGTGTACTCGAACACAGTTAATCACAGGGTTTATGTGGACAGGAGAGTTAATAGTTTATCTGGAAAAATATTCAGTCCGGAGAAAGTTGAATGGGCGGTAGGCACATTCAAACCTTTTAAAGCCCCCGGCGGTGACGGTCTGTTTCCAGCATTTCTCCAAAAGTCAATCGACCTCATCCTGCCGGGTTTGACAGCTTTATTTAGAGCCAGCTACAATTGGGGATACATACCACCCACCTGGAAGCAGGTTAATGTGGTCTTCATCCCCAAGCAGGGCAATAGGACTAGCGAGGTGCCTAAATCATACAGACCTATAAGTCTAACATCATTCGTCCTTAAGACAATGGAGAGACTCATAGATATCCATATTAGAGACCGGTTAGATCTGTCTAACCCTCTGCACTCAAATCAGTACGCATACAGGAAAGGCAAATCTACAATAGGTGCCCTTCATTATCTCGTCAAAAAGATAGAGGGAACACTCAGTTTACGGGAGATAGCCTTGTGTGCATTTCTTGATATCGAGGGCGCATTCGATAACACTGGTTACGACTCGATCGCAAGGGCGATCAGTAGCAGAGGTATCGAAGAATCGACCAACCAATGGATCAGGGCCATGCTGGTAAGTCGATTCATTACTTCCTCCTCTGGGGGAGTGTCGGTGTCCATAACTGCAGCCAAAGGCTGTCCTCAAGGAGAAGTTCTTTCTCCCCTGTTATGGTCTATAGTCATCGTACTTGTTAGTAGATCTTCACAGATCAGGCTACACCACCGTCGGTCATGCTGATGACTTGGCGGTTTTTATCAGAGGTAAACACAGCACGACAATTTCCAACGTCAAGCAAAGTGCAACATCTCAAGTTGTAGAATCGTGTAACAAAGAAGGACTTTCCATCAATCCTAGTAAAACCGTTCTAGTGCCGTTCACAAGGAAGCCACAGGTCAATTTTGAACCTATTACAATCAGAGACACCACACTAGTTTATTCCAGCGAGGTCAAATATCTTGGTGTAATTCTTGACAAACGGCTTAATTGGATTTCACATATCAAGTCCGCCACTGAGCGCGCTACTAGAGCACTGTGGGCCAGTAAACGCCTATACGGCTGAACTTGGGGTCTCCCTCCTAAGATGATACATTGGTTGTACATAATGATGGTTAGACCCATTATCACATACGCGGCCATCGTCTGGTGGCCAAAAACTCTCCAGCAGACAACGGCAAACAAGTTGCAGAAGTTGCAAAGAATTGCCTGTCTTGGCATTACAGGTGCGATGCGCACCTGCCCTACGACAGCTCTGGAAGCTATTGTTGGGCTTACAGCCTTACCAATCTTCATTAGGCAGAAGGCTGCTAGATATGCCATCAGGCTGCAGCTAGATCACGAGTATAAACCAGGTGACCTTGTGGGATATTTAAAGATACTCAACTCAATCCCTAAAAGAGGCATGTTTTGCACTTTACCAGATATTATGGTCAGGCAACACTGCTTTGGTAGGTTATTCGAGGTTGGAATATTGGACCGCGAAAACTGGTCCAATGGTGCTCCAACACTGGACCCTAGAAATCTGGTCTGGTTCACCGACGGTTCGAAGATGGATTCTGGAGTTGGAGCTGGGGTTTTTGGACCCAACACAAAGATTTCGGTACCTATGGGTACGACTCCCACTGTGTTTCAGGCTGAAATCCATGCCATTGACACAATCTCCACAAGGGGATCAAAGGCGCTAGGATACATATCTTCTCAGATAGCCAAGCAGCACTTATGGCACTGTCGTCCAACCAAATGGACTCCAGAACCGTGAAATGCTGCTACGATGCATTACAAGACCTTGCCAAATACAACAGGGTAAAACTCGGTTGGGTACCCGGACACCAAGGGATTGTGGGCAACGAATCTGCAGATGAGCTTGCTAGGGGTGGCTCAGAATCTGTGTTCATAGGTCCTGAACCTTATTGTGGCGTCAATTGGGCGACAGCTACAACGCTGATTAACGAATGGGAAAACAAACTTCGTCTAGACCACTGGACTAGCGGGCCAGGTCTAAGACAATCCAAACGATTAATCAAGCCTTACTCCTATAAGGAAATCCTTAACCTCGATAGGGAAAGCATTAAGAAGCTTGTGAGCTTTCTTACTGGCCATTGCGGCTTGAGATACCACCTTAACAAGTTGAACCTCTGCCAAGAGAAGGACTGTCGGTTCTGTTTAGAGGAGGATGAAACCTCCGAACACATTCTTTGTGAATGCCCGGCACTACACTGGTTAAGGAAACGTATTCTCCACAAGGAGATACTTACTTCAAAAAAAAAATACAATTATTTGGCGCAACAGCTCTTTAAAGTGCCAGGGCCTAGCTTCTCGCAACCACTCATGTTGTGTGCGTTATATTTTTCACACGAATGGAAGGGACCTACAGTTTAATGCCGAATCCGAATGGCGATTTGAGAAGCTTTTTCGTGACAACAATACTCTCGGATGTTTGTCAGACGCTCGCGAGAGGTGGGACCGTGAAAAAACTTTTTGGCATTTTCTGGGATTCGAACTTGAAACCTCATGCGTAGTGATCCGAGACACTAACCACTTACGCCACGGCGCCCACTCCCTTCAGTGGAAACGTCTGTTAGATTAACTCCAACCCTCCGATACAATTGATCTTTCAGGTCGCAGTGTCGTTGCCACGCGGGCATGGGTTGTAGAAGAGGGAAAAAAAAGAAAAAAAAGGACCAAAAGCCTTTTGTCAATGCACAAGAAAGAAACCAGCATCATGGCAGGTGTACTAACTGCGCATCAATAGGTGCAATGGGTGCCAGATTGGATATCAACTCACCTGATTAATTCAGGAGCTGCCATGATACAGAAGATATAGAAAATATCAAACACTTGCTGTGTGACTGTTCGAATTTTCAAATTCGTCACTGTATGGGAAACAGATTTGTTCAAGAGCTGTAGGATCTGGCGCAAGTTCCTGTCGCGAACAAGTTAGTGTGATTCAAGGCCGAAAGACTTCAATGAAAGCACCCTCTAAGGTGGACTTACCTCATACCATACCTTATCGTACCATCCATCATTTCAGTTCTACAATCTGACTTGGGTTTGATTTATATCGAGCTTTGTTCGATTACATTTTTTTTTTGCATTGGGATAGGAAACGCTCGACTCAAGTGCTCAGATGCAACTGGTTCATTGTACTACCTGAGAGCAAAACCCTGATTTATCCGTTTTAATGAAATTTTCTTGTCTCTCTAAGAAATTCAAGCAAGCACTTCAGTGATAAGGAGCTCACAGTACCAGCACTCACCACATCGGGGCCGAAAATCCGCCACCTCACACTGATAGAGAAAACGTTTCGCAATATCGTCACCCTCTCTACAGCGCTGCAGACTGTAGTGTCACTTAAGCCTAGCTAGACGCCTATGCTAGACGCAAATACTTCAAAGTGCATAACGAAAAGTGATGCCCAATGTTGTCGCCTTCTATAAAGACACCAGCACTAGACCCTTCAGCGGCTTTCAAGCCATCCGTCCAAATACGTCTACATTCCTTTCATGGCTCAAACTCTGACCGAAGCTAGTCATGGACACAAGGAACGCCGACTTACTGGTGTCACTGTGTCAGGCGGTATATTTGTGCAAGGCCATCAAAACTCCAGTAGGGATTTTACTAAGAACTACCTCGCCGAAGCCGATGGATCGCTTTGATAGTATAGTCCATGATACAAGCATCTTACTAACATAGATGGCGCTACAGTCCGGTGTGGACCTGGGCCTCAACCAACAAACCTCTCCAGCTAGTACGGTTACGAACCAGCTGCCTCATGTTGCGCACGCCAAGTTGGTTGAGATACCTCTCCTCTTGCTCGCGCCACCTACCGCCAGGTCGTCTTACACTGCGCTGAGGTTGATTCGAAGACTTTCTTGGCGGGAACGTTGGGCTCCATTCGCTCTAAATGACTCAGCTCAGCTATGCTCAGGCTGGTGTCGCTTACTAGACAACTACAAGAACCGTCTCGATGCCTCCATAGAAGACAAATGCTCTGTCTGCGGAAATGGCCCCACAACACCAAACACCTTTTCAACTGCCCAGCAAAGCCAACCGAATTGCTCCCCGATGCACTTTGGGAACGACCCCTAGACGTGGCTCGATTACTGAGCCTAGAAACTGATCTGTCTCCAGCGGAACCGTAGCTGCGACAACGAGAGGTGGCCTATCACGTCGCCCCTCTGGGTTAGATCCGAAAACTCTGTGGACCGGAACGTTGCTGTCCATTAGCTCTACATGTCCTAGCCATCACAAACGTCCAATGAGCAGTTCTCTGACTAAGTTGATGTCGCTGTACAGCTCGTATAGTTCGTCATTCTTCAAACCCCGTCAAGGCAAACAGGACCGAATATCTTGCAAAGTTTTCTCTCGAAGCGACCAAGGATATCTTCATTCGCCTTCAATAAAGTCCATGTTTCAACCCCCTAAAGTAGGACTGGGATGATCAGCGCCTGAGTTGTTCGAGAGTAGCAAACATTCTCCATCGTCATCCTGCACATACGGACAAGTTTGTCAGGGATATCAAAACTAGACGTCGCTCTATGTAGCTCCTCTCTACAGATGCTGTCATAGGCGGCCTTGAAATCGATACAGAGATGGTGAGTATCGACTTGGACTTCTTTGGTTTTCTACAGGATCTGCCAAAGACTGTACATTTCTACTCTCCATCGACTTTGTGTGACCAATTTGGAGGTCAGAAAAAAAGTTTAGTTAAGGCTTGCCTGACAGCTATGCCATGCTACTGGAGTAATACATGTGACTCAAAGCACATCCTTCTCCCTAATCATGAAAGCATTCAACCCTAATACCTGCACCTTCTAGCAGCCACTTCAACTACACGTGTCAACAGAATAAAAACCTCATTTCCTCATTCCTTATTCGTCTTTCATAAGAAATCTATTTTCTCCATGGACACTACTTTTCAATGCTCTAATGAATAACTGTAAATTTCGCCTGAAGACTTCCTTCTCATTCTCATCATAATTCGATTCATTCATTATGCATTGCGTTGCATATCCAAGGGCCTCCTTCATCTTGAAAATCTTGAAAAAGAAAACGAAACGACGACGAGAAGAGAACTTAATAAATTACCTCGAAGGACACTCTCGAAAGGACCTCCTACTTACCTCTCGATTCTTGTTCGCATGAAGCCGCAAATACTTGCAGCACAACTGCTCGACACGTTTCTGTGAGCCCTTGTATTCATCCAGTAAATTGTCATACTTGGCTCGTAGCATCTCCAGTTCGCATTGCGTCTCCCGCAGTTTGCTATCCTTCTTCGACAATTGCCTTCGGCACTGTTGATATGACATGGATAGCTCATGATATCTATCGCAGGATGGTATAGTGTCACAGAAAGAATGGAAGGGAATAATTTTTTTTTTTTTTGCTAAACGAACCTGTGTTGCATCAAAAGTGGGCTAATTGACTCGAACGCATCAATGGATGTCCTTGAGTGTCGCCATCGGGACGGTTCCATTGAACCAGATGACTCTGACCCAGATGAGGATGTTGACGAGTCGACACGACGAATCAACTTGGCCAATCGTTGATTACGATTACGTTCCACGTCCAACGATGTCCTCAAGTCATTTAGCTGTTCGTTCTGAACCTGTAGTGTGGCTCGAAGGTCGAGCTCATTACGATGCTGTTCCATGATATTCAGTTCGAGTTCAGTTATGGTCGAGTGAATGTCTTCTAGGACAACGTCGCGTTGCGATTTCGCTGATGTATATGATGGCGTTGATGGCGTTGATGGTCTAGATGCGGTGCTTAGATGGACTGTTGTGCTACTAGATGACATTCTTTAATTTCTCATTCGGCTGAGAGATGAACTGTGCTGGCGGGGTGGGGGGTGGCGGGGGTTGCAGTGTTTGGCAGATGAATGAATTGGAAAAAAACGCGGAAAACTAATTATAGGCTGATGATTGCTGACAACGAACAATAAAAAATATAAAAAAGTGACTTTAAGATGAGTTGTCAGTGAGTGAGGAGTGCTGTTCGAAAATTGTCGGCACAAGTGGACTTTTAAGATAGAGCTGTATGTGTGGGTCAAGGATCTGTTGAATTAACTAATTGTGAATAGCCTGGGCTACTAGCATGCACGAGTAATCGATACCAGGAATGCGTCTACATACTAATCCACACCATGCACACTTCTAGCACCCTCCCCGCGGGACTACCGATAGGTATTACTTCGCGGGACTGGTTAGCAATTTATGCTCTTCTTTCCCCGTTTGCTGGTTCATCATTGAGTTCAGCGTTTGCTGTTCTTTGTTCTATGAGAGATGGGGTCTGGGTTTGGCTTTCACTAATGCTCTCCCTGACTGATTATTGCTGCAACCTGTTTCACCGCGTCCCATATTGCGCTCGGCTTTAACATATGGTTCGCAATGTTCTCGAGAGTTAGGTAGGAAGGTAGAAGCGGTTGTGTCAACATACCATGCCGAAACTTAATTAGCGCAGAAGCGCCGTTTTAATACCACAACTCAAGTGGCCTATCGGATGTAAAAGGATGTTAACTTCCAGGGAACGGGAAAAAAGGGTAAGGATTATTCAAGTCCACCCCGTTACATTGAGGAAACTGATAATATCCCCAATGCAAATCTCCACTTACTCTATTAGGTTGTCGAAAAAGGGTTAACCTAAGGTGCGCTGTCTGGCCCTGCCTTGCAAAGAAATGTAAGATTGTTTCTTTCTAGTTAGCAATATTGCAGCTGGACAGTGTGCATTAAATGCAATGCCTATTCTGGCCGCATGAACCCCGATGGGCCAGTGGCCAGTACTAACTGCCAGAACTCTTGGGATATCTGCACAGTTTCTGTTTAGTAGATCTTGCGTTCTTTTCCCGAAGTATTTAGGCCACATCTGCCTGGAGATGACACAGTTCCGCACCCCCTGCCATCTGCTATCAACCTTTAGCAGATAATGCGCGAAGATGCCTTCCTTAAGGACCCCAAACGGGACGTTCCCCTCCTTTGCTAGGGAAGCATTAAGGGCAGGTCCCTTCTTGCGAGTTCATCAGCTCGCTCATTCCCCTCAATGTTGCTGTGACCCGGAACCCAAAGGAGACAGATCCTTAAACGATGACCAAGCGAGGCGAGTTCTGTTTTGCAGTGTTCTACTAGCCTTGAGGCTTGCTTAAGTAGCCGGCAGGCCTCGCGTACAGCAAAAACTTCCACCTGGAAGACACTGCACGAATCAGGAAGCCGGTTAAACCTGGAAATATTAAGGGAATCAGAGAATATCCCCGCCCCTACTCCGCAGTCCATTTTTGAACCGTCGGCGAAGATTGTTATTTCGAACTCATTTGTCAGTTCGCCAAATTCCCATTCCGGTTGGGAATCTGACCGTGAGGTCATTCCTAAAGTTCACTGTGAGGGTTATATAGTCAGTCAGATTAGCTGCCAGATCCTGCGGTAGCAGATTCAGGATACTGTTGTGACCATACGGATTGGTGCACCAGCATCCTGGTGCCCTTAGCCTGGACGCACTACATGATGATAGATGCATAATGTGAAGGTCGAATGGTAAAAAGTACAGGACAACGTTCAAGGCTTTACTTGGATATGTTCTCTTAACATCCGTTGCGCCTATAGCCGCAGTTCTTTGTACCCTGTTGATATGTTTGATGTTATAAGCTTCCCTTAACGAAGGCCACCAGACTAGCGATCTATAGAAAAGAATGGGACGCACCACGGCAGTGTACATCCATAAGACCATCTTCGGACGAAGTCCCCACTTCTTACCAAAGGTCTTGCTGCAGGCATAGAAAGCCACATAGGCCTTCTTTACCCGCTGCTCAATGTTAAGCTTCCATTTTAGTTTTGGATCAAGTACCACACCTAGTACTTATCACTGGAGGATAGGGAGAGTAGATGATTATTTAGCCGTGGAAGCGTAAAAGTCGGTATTTTGGTTTTAGTGGTAAAGAGCATCAGTTCAGTTTTGCTTGGGTTGACGCTGAGTCCACATCCAGTGACCCGTGCGCTAATCTTGCCCAAGGCACCTTCCATAATCTCACTGATTACGGATGGAAACATCCCCGATACCAGTATAACCACGTCATCCGAATACGCGACAACCTTAACTCCATCCCTATCAAGTCTACACAAAATTTTATTGATGACTATAAGCCATAGAAGAGGAGATAAGACCCCACCTTGAGGAGTTCCTCTAACAACAGTTATGGTGGAGCTGCTGTTGCCGAGATTCGCACAACTTCGTAGAGCGCCGTCTCTGTCGATCGCCCTTTAGTGTACGCATGTTAAGATTTGGATAGAATGGATTTATCTAGGGTATTTCGGATATGTATATCTAAGATGCGTTCCAACGTCTTTAAAAGAAGAGAGGATGAGCTAATGGGTCTGAAATCCTTTGCGGATCCACACAACACGAACACGCGTCCAGCTCAGGGGAACGTGGTTTAGGAGAATACCGCTTTTGTAGATCGGAACTAGCCACGGGACCACCTGGTCCAGTGTTTTTTGCAGCATAATAGGGAGAATGCCGTCAAGGCCGGCCGAGTTATAGGGAGAGAAGCTGTTAATAGCCCAGTATGTGTTAACTGCTGTAATTGATGTCTTAATATCATTCCAGGAAGAAGATTGTGCGACCTGAGCTACTGGTGGGAAGGCAATCTCATTACTACATCCTGGAAAGTGTGTTTGCATTAAAAGTTCCAGTGACTCACTAGAGGAGTCCGTCCAAGTCCCATCCGGCCGTTTAATAGGACAGAATTTTCCTCAGCCTAGCAGAGTCTTTTATGGTCTCAATGGACTGACAGTAGTCTTTCCAAGCAAGAAACTCTGCACTTTTAAAAGATTTCTTGTATTCCTTCAGACAATCCTTATGAGGTTGCCAGAACTTGTGTTTAAAGCAGATATTAAAGATCTCTCTAGTTATCTTCCTCAGATTGGATAGATCTTCGTTCCACCAAGGGGGTAATTTTTTCTTGCTATATTTAATAGGACACGAAACCTTAAAAACCGCACCCATGGCTTTTTCGAAGATCCTGATTTTGGCGTTTAGTTCCCCGACTGGTTCAACTTTCAAGTCGGGTATTCTATGAAGTTTTGATTTAATGACCTGACCGAACTTCTTCCAGTTAATTCTCTAAATGGCTTGGAGGCCTCAACCTCGAGGCACACATTGTAGAGAATCCATCTGTGGTCGGAGAAGGACATTCGATCGGATACTCGCCAGTTAACTACCCTTAGGTTATTATTGTTGGTTTTGAGAGTGATGTATAAAACTTCCTCCCACCCTCTGAAATTTTCCGTACTCGGGAAAACAAAAGTTGGAGTGTTACCCACGTTACAAACAGAGAGGCTGGACATCACTAGAAAATCAAACAAGGACTCACCGCGTTCATTGATTTCGGAGCTGCCCCATAATGTATGCCTGGCATTTGCGTCGCAGCCCAGAAGCAGGTTGTCCTTTTTTGCTGTTGTCATTGATGTCAAATGGCGTACCTCCTCTGGTGGTGATGGCCTATCACGATCCATGTAAACTAGGATATAAAAAGAGAGTTATTTGCAACCTCCAATTTAACTACCGTTAAATAGGCAGAGCTAAAATCAGGACATAGAAATGCATTCCAATGTTTTTTAGCTAGGATGCAAGTCCTAGGTTTGTTACTAACCTGGTTTGTGGTCTTGTAAAAGATGTTGTAATGGTTGTCCTTGAGCCCTTTTATGGATGAACCCTTCACCCAGAGTTCCTGTACAATGCCGATATCGATATCCTCCTCGCCGAGGAAGACAAGCAAATTATTTGACGCACTCTTCGAGTGGTGCAGATTGATCTGTATGATGTTCAGCATTGGTGGTAGGTGGAATAATGACATCCCCCATGTCCTCCGACATCCTGTCGGAACCGTCGATTTCACCTAAATCTTCATCAGGAGCAGAAGGGCGGAAAATCTTAAGTTTAACATTCCTTATGCCGAAACGCAGCTTGTGATCAGATTTCTCGACAGCCACCAGACTAGCCTCGTTGATCAGCAGCAGGGAAAAGGAGCTATTTTTCTGAGGTTCCTCCGCCTTGATCACTGCCCAGCCATCCATCGGAACCGCCGGATTGTGCAGTTTCAGACATTGGAGAAGCTTTCCCCCGTCAATCTGCATATTGGGCAGCCAGATGCGAGCCCTTGGTCTCCTAGGGATATCGTTAGCGGGGATAAGCTTGAGCTTCAAGCCCTCCCAGGCGTCACTGACCTTAGTAACACACTCGCTAAGAAAATCCTTGGAGAACTGGTCCTCGCATCTGATGACCCGATAACCCCTGACCAACTCGGCGGAATCGAAGCACGGCAGAGGTCCCCCAGGATTTCCCAACAGGTAGTGCATGACCATACCCAATAGTTTGGCCTCTACGCTACCCCACGCTTCACTGACCGTCTTGCCATCTGAGAAGCGCTCCACCTGCAGATGGTCTCTTACTAATTCAGAAAAGTTTCGCGTTGTGTGAGTAGGACAGGCCGAGGATGTACCTGGTAGATTATGTGTAGTCGGTGTCTTGACAACCTTGGACTTTTTAGCTTCGCGATTAGTCTTATCCGAAGACCTGTTTCGCTTGCTTGCCTTAGTTTTATACTTCTTCTGTTATGGATGTTGTTCTTGTTTCTCCAGATGTGCGATGTACTCATCGACCACAGCTTGGTATTTGGCCTTATCCGCAGCGTCACTCTCATGAACGGTACCAGCTGCTTCGTTTTTGGCAACCTTGTCAAGAGCGAATCGAGCCATCTTGTACCTGCTCTTCATGATGGCGTCCGGGGTTTTGTTTGTCTTCGACGAACCAGTGCCACTAACCATAGTGCCTTTCGTTGCCATTTTGGTGTTTGCTGTTGTTTCTGTCTGATGAGTAGCCCTCTGTACCCCAGAGGGAGTACTTTGTCTAGTACCTGCTGCGGCTGAAGGGAAGACTGAAGACGGCTAAAAGCTCGTCTTCCGATGAGGAGCCAATGTCGGGCATCCCCACCCTATCTTGCTTTTTTTGATTTTTTATTTCTGATTTTTTTTTTGATTTTTGTTCATTTCCATTTGCCATTTCCAGCGGGCGCCCACGGGGAGGACCAAAGGCGAGGATTTTTGCCCACCAACCCACTGTAAGGATACGTGCTGCGCATCTTCTGTGACATCTCCGCAATTTAAAGAAATAGGCGGTTCCTCGAGACCAAACCTGTTCAGATACGCTCGAAAGCAGCCATGTCCGGTTAAAAGATGGCTTAAGTGTAAATCTACTTCTCCGTGATTCCGGTCCACCCATTTTTGGATATCTGATATAAGTCGATGGCTCCATCTTCCCTTTGTAGACTGGTTTTATCTCTCCTGCCATGCTCTCATGCTTCGCTGTTTTTCTTCTAACTTTATATCTTTCACTGAAACTCGGGGTTCTGAGTTTTGGCATCGTAGGTCCTTTGTAGCTCGCTAGCCAAGATATCTGCTGGTAGCATTCCCGCGAGGACACATGCACAGCAAACCCTCAGAGCACATAGTCGGTTGATCTTTTTTGCATACGACTTGATTGGCAATACTTTGCAATATTGGTGTCGCATACATTATGACTGGCTACACCACCCTTGACAGAACTAGTCTCTTTTGTTGTCTAGGTCTTCCAATGTTCGTCGTTATCCTGTATAAGGCAGCACTCAACCTTTGCAACTTTGTCGCACGTTCTTTCAAGGTGTTCCCTGTAAGCGAGCTAAGCATCGTTCATCACACCTAGGTATCTGATAGCCGGTTTTGATGTTATGTCATGATCACCTACCCTGAAGGTGATTGTTTCTCCTTTCTTATGACTGCTTACTAGTACTTCTTCTGTTTTATGTTCTGCGAGCTCTAACCCAACTGCTACTCACTTTTCGGATGCATTCATTATCCATGTCGCCTATTCCTTCCAGGTGTTTTGCCGCCACAACAATTGCAATATCATCGGCAAAGTCTATGATTTTTGCCTCATTTGAGATTCCAAGTTTTAGGTCTTAATACCAATCCTTGTGGAACTCCGCCAGATATGTGGTACTGCCTTACTCCATCATCGGAATTGTAGAGCAGGAACCGTTTCTCGTTTATAAAGAACCATGGCACCATCATTGACCTAAGGGAGTGTACTATCAGCCCCCAGTTTGCAAAGTTGAATGCATTTTTGACGTCCAATGTTAATACAGCACCATATTTCTTTGCTCCTCCTCTCCATCTCCTACCCTGAATAGCTTCTTCCAATATTGTAGTTACCCTCCCAATAGCATCTACTGTAGAACGATCCTTTCTAAATCCGTACTGTTGGTTTAAGAATCCTTCAGCTTCATCAATTGCAACCTCCAGTCGGTTGTACATCATTCGCTCCAGTAGTTTACCCATTGTGTCTAGCAGGCATATGGGGCGGTATGACGAGGGTCCATCTGGGGGTTTATTCCCTTTAGGCAGTACCACCAGACGTTGCTTTTTCTGTTGGCCTGGAAAAACTTCTTCTGTTAAACACTTGCTATACAGTTCCACAAATGCTTCTGTGTTTGTTGTGACGGCTAGCTTAAAGACCTTGTTTGGTATACCATCCAATCCGGATGTAATACCATAATGGACGTAACCTTGGTCTAAGAGTGTCCTAACTCTGCCAGGACAGCCACTTTATCTAACTTAACCTAGGCCCACTCAAATACTATGCTCTTAATCCTTTTCTTCGAATTGATAGCAGAATATAACTTTCTACTGTCAAAGTGATCCTGATCCATAGTAGGTTATTGTCTCTGCTCTAAAAAGATGTCTAAATGGGTGGTGTCCTTGCTGATGGTGTAAATTCTTTAATAAATAGCATTCTCGATTGTATTTTCAACAATTGTAGCACATGAGATACCGTTCAGACCACCCATCGATGATTTGTATCCAAGACAACAACCTCTTACAATTATTTTCTGCTAGGTTAGGTTAGGTTAGGTTGGCTGTCCACACGAGAGTGCAGACACACTTAGACCAGTGAAGGTCCTTTGTGATACCATGGATCAAACAAATTAGGCCACTCAGTGACTAACAAAACCAACCGGAGCTTTCTGCTAACAGATGGCAGAATACAACACAACTACGTACACCACTGCCAGCAGTATACAGTGAATGCAAAGGAGAACAGATTCAAATGACTTATGGAAATGGAGTTCAAGGTCCACTTTTGTCAGAGTTTTGATTAAGCACAGTTCCGTTGAAGAACATTACCATACGCACGAAGAAGTTGCATCAACACAATATGTATGAATACTGAATGCAACCCTCTCGCAAGCCTATTGTTCCCAAGTGAATCTAGGACATATGGAGTACTGACTTCCTCTCCTTCCTCGTCCAAGAAGAACCTTTCTACGCATTTTCATCAAAATGGCTTCCATACCCATTCCTGCATACAAAGCACAGTATAGGCAACCATGTGCCTAAACATTGAATTTTCATTCATTCCATTCGTCCTTACATTTTACAGGATATCATCTATTCATCGTCTCAGGAAGTGAGTGGGGAGAAAAAAAAACATGACTGCCACTGCATACAATTTCCCGGGGCCCATTTATGCCTGCATTGCAGTTTTCCTGATGAATAACTATTAAATGACTCCCTGCACGGATAGGGCGTGAGAGCCAGACCGAAGAAAATTAGGAAATATAGCATGTATGCCTATGTGTGTGTGTGTTTTCACCTTTCGCATTCATATTCTGCGATGCATTTCATGTGTGCATTGTGTGTATTATCCAGGCTGTAGCACACAGCACCCACTAAAAAAAAAGAAGCAAAGTCTACGAGTATGAAAGGATAACATATCCTTGAAGTTATCACAGGAAATTTTCCTACATCTTGCCTTATTCACTATATACCGCTGTCGCCGATAGCAGTAAGGAAACAGGAGAGTAGCTGTAAGGAAGCATGACTCGAAGTAGAAGAAGAAGTCCTTTGGCGTAATTAAAACTGCCAGACTCGCTCATAAACAGGCGTTTAACTAGTGTTTACTATTTATGTCATTCTTCGTCGTGTTTTCTTTTTTTTCTTGCTTTCCTGCATCACAGGAGTAGTATCCTGCTGTTCCTGTCACCAATAGTTTTCAGAAAAATTTTATGAACAATAAAACTTGACTCCAAGCAAGGATATTGTACGCAGTGTGTGTACAAAGTTGAAATTAGTTTTGCCTGGTGATGTAATTATTTTTTTTATTTTTTTTTGGAAAGGCAGACACACAGCGGTTGGGGGAAAGTTCGAGAGAGCTGAGGCACATTGCCAGAAACCGAACACGATGGCGCGTAAGCGTAGTAGAGGCACTAGGACCCACAAGGGGATAAGGGACATAAGAAAGTAAGCCCAGGCTACCAGCATGTACGATTTGCCAACCCGAATAATCGATGCCAGGAGTGCGCCTACGTACTAATCTACACCCTGCACGCTTTTACCACTCACTCCACGGGCATGTCGTTAGGTATTACTTCACGGGGCTGGTAAGCTACAAATGCCTTATTAATTGTCGTTTCGGCTCTTCTTAGTCTTTCGGCTCTTTCCAGCTTGTTCTTTGCGGTCGTTATGAAGGGACAGTTCTTTAGCCAGTCGTCTCCTGCCCTCGTCATATGACTTATTAGAAACTCTGGGCTTGGCAGGTTCATTCTTCCATCTGCGAAGTAAAAGACTGCATGCTCCGCATCTTCCTCTTCATCTGGGCATTCTGGGAAGAAGGGCGAGATATCATGTTCAAATCTGTAAAATTATTTTCGATAGTTTCAGCCCCCGCGTGAGACATTGTGAGACTGGTGAGGCAATCCTGTAAAGACCTGGATCACACAAATGCAACAACACCGGCTCTCTTAAAGCTCACTTGTGACCCTTGTTTTCGGATCATAACCTCGCCAAAATAGTAAGAAGAACTTGCAGTCCCCATGTGCTCTCTTTGTCCAGACCTCGATGGTGGGAATCAGCCTGTGAGTCCGTCTGTCTTTTGCCGTGTTATCCCACCTGGCTTGTCACACTGTTACAGATATTGTTATTTCTGCTCGTTTGGCCCTCCTGGTAACGTTGACTTCTCCTTGCCCTTTGCACCTCGTTGCTGAGAATGTCGATGGGGATCATACCGATTCCAAATTGTTCGGAAACCGCTCATAGTTCTGGTTACGCAGAGCCTGTGTGCAGACGAGAGCTTCCTTCTTGTTTCCTTCATTGTGAGTGCCTCCGCCGAGACTTCTTCTTCCTTTTATCAGCGAGATTATGATCCGAAAATAAGGGATCACAACTCTCCCACTTCACCGCATTTCTACTGATACGCCTGTGGGGTGGGTTTCTGTGCTCCGCCGAGACTGGAGCAATATATAGAAGGATTGACCTTACCACTCTGGATATCTGGATCTTCCTGGCGTATCCAGGCCCATCGATGTTTGACAGCATACGCTAAAGCGCTGCCTGCATATGCGCCACCTTTTTGCTTGAATACTCGAAATGCGTTTTGAAGTTCAGCCTGTTGTCGAGCATTACTCCTAATTGTCTAGTAATTAGCGTATTCCAAGGTCTTTCGGTTGGTTATTAGGGCAGCCTCGGTCTTGTGATCAACTAGTCCTACGCCAGCAGACTCTAGCGATCTCTTTTCGATCCTGGCGACTGCTGCATCTGATCTATGTGGTGGACATGTTTGGCTACAGTCACCACGGCAATAACGTCAAGAAAGCCGATCACCTTAGCTCATTGTTGCAAAGTTAGTCTTAGGAATCTGTCATACAATATATTCCATGGAAGACTGACGCCTGTGGAACTCTCACGGAAACGTTGTAGTACTTAACGCTATCGTTGGTCTGGTAACTCAACCTCCTGTTGGTGAAGTAGTTCATGAATTTCTTCAACATGTTCTCCTAATGCATTACCAGTTCGCCGAGTTGAAGTTTTACGTCGAGCGTTACTAGAACGTACGATTTCTCTGTGCCCCCTTGCCATCTTATCTTCAGTATTGCTTCAACTGCTGTATCTACTACTGTCCTTATGACATCGACGGTAGAACGCGATTTTCCGAACCCGTCCTGGTCATCTGATAGAGCTCCTCTATCCCCTGCCATCGCGATCAGTCTGCCGTATATGATACGTTCTAGGATATTTCCCATAGTATCTAGGCCGATACGACGAAGGATCACCGGGTGGCTTGATTCATTTAGGTAGCAACACCAGATGTTGAAGTTTCGTTGGTTTGAGTAAGCACCCTCCTTCGAGGCACCTATACACGAGCGCTGTGACCGCTATATTTGGGATGCCGTCTGGTCCAGCCGCTTTATAGTCACCTATGTTTCTCCATGCTTCGTGTGATTGCGGGGATGTGTTCCATGCTGGACTCCCTCGTGATGGTGTAAAGAGTAGATAATTTATAGGAAAATACATGCTGTCTAAAGGAAGGGATCTTTTTCAAGAAGTGGAAGGTATAACGCTTGGTGCTCATAAGCAAGGGAAAAGGAGACCCGGATTCCCCATTAGCATACAGACCTCTGTGCATGCTGGACATGGCAGAAAACTACTCGAGAAGATGCTAAAGCCTCGAATCACAGAAGCAATCCAAAGAGCAGGTGGCCTATCCGATCGACAACACGGATTCAGAAAAGTCCACTCCACGATAGGAGCAATTGAGGTCAAAACCACCCACCTCGCCCAAAGGGGAAATCACTACTCAAGGCGAATCGTCGTGCTGGTAGCTCTGGATGTGAAGAATGCCTTCAATTTGGCCAGATGGGGAGATATGTTAGATGCGCTCGAGAACACCTTCAGGATACCGCAATATCTTTTGCAAATTGTGAAGGACTATCTCAAGGACAAGGAACTTCTGTACGACACCGTGGAGGGTACTCACAGAAAGGAAATCACTGCTGGAGCAGCACAGGACTCAATCCTTGGACCCGATCTGTGGAATATCTCATGCGATGGAATCCTTCGCATGGAGATGCCCGACGACACGTTCTTAGTCGGGTACGCAGATGACATCGATGCGGTGATTACCGCAAGGGACATCGAAGGGGCTCAGCTGAAACTGAACCACGTAATGAGACGAGTACTCGCCTGGATGGAAGCCAATGGCCTTAGTCTCGCCGCGGAAAAAACAGAGATAATTCTTCTGACTAGGAAACGGATCCCGACCATTGCCGGGTTCCGAGTAGGTCCAGAAGTTATAATCAGCAAACCAGCAGTAAGGTATCTAGGAATCGCCCTGGACTCTAAACTCACTTTCTGGCAACAAACTAAGTCCACATCTGAGCGAGCTGCGAAGGTCACGTCATCGCTGAGTAAGCTTATGGCAAATATCGGAGGCCCAGCAATGAGTAGGCGACGACTCCTCATATCAATCACCCACGTCATTCCTCTGTATGGATGTGAGATCTGGGCAGACGCACTTAGACAGGAGAAGTACAGAAAGCAAATTGCCGCAGTACAAAGACGAGGAGCTCTCCGAGCTCCAAGCTCCTATCGCACAGTGTCGGATCCAGCGGTCCTTGTAGTTGCGGTGTGACCCCCATCGACCTCCTAGCGACAGAGAGGAAGTACGGTCACGACAAGAAGGCGGAAGTAGGGGCAGAACTGGCAGTCGCTGAAGCGAAGGAGCTTACCAAGCAGGCTTGGCAGAGAAGGTGGAGTGCTGAAACGAGGGGGAGGTGGACAGCGAGGCTGATTACAGACGTCACGGCTTGGACAGAGCGGGAACACGGCGAAGTGAACTACTTTGTCACTCAATTACTAACCGGACATGGGTATTTCAACCGATACCTCCACAAAATGGGTAAAGTAGAGAGTGCAGCCTGCCAATATGGAGACTCAGCGGAAGACGACTCTTTCCACACCTTTTTCGCCTGTAGCAGATGGACAGAGCAAAGGAGTAGACTGGAGTCGAAAATATGCGTTTTTTTCCCCGGAAAATGCTATAAGCAAGATGATCTCGAGTACCGACACGTGGAATAGAATATCTTCCTTTATTGAGACGGTACTAGGATCCAAAAAGAGAGAGGAAGACGCCAACGTTCCCTCACAAATTACATAAAGTAGATTAAAGCCTTACCGGCAAGAATGTATAAACCCGCACCAGGAGCCGAATATGAAAAAGCCGGTCCCCAGAGGGGAAAGAAAACGACACCACTCTGAAGTAATGCGATAAACGGTTCCGGAGTGGATGGTGTCAAGTAGAAAGAAGGGGTTAAAGGTGGTTTTTAGTGAGTAGTGAGTCTCAAACTACTAGAAACAGAGCGGGACTGTTTCCCGTGCGCATTAGCGTTTTCCACTAGGCAAAAAAAAATAAATAGGAAAATATATAGATGTTCCACTGTTGTCGGTAGCATTGTTGGGCAGGATATTTGTAGGGATCTACTGCCCTTCAGCTTCTTCATCACCATCTTATATGCCGTCCTCCAGGTGACTAGATCTTCTTCGTCATCGAGTTGTCTGAAGCATCTTGCTTTACTCTCCTCGATTGCCTTTCAGAGATCGCGTCGCTGCAGCCTGAATTTAGCTAAACGTGCCTTCTGGTCTTCCCCTAGATTGCTGTGAGCAGCGGCAGGCTTGGAGGCATTTTGCCCTGAGTTTCCTGACTTCCTCAAAAATTCCTTGCCCAAGCTAACCTCAGATGGACTAGGCTAACAAACTGTGTCACATCTAGAAAGATGTGGCAAAACTACACCAAATCAAAAACAACCGACTTCTTAAACAAAACGCATAGGGACATCGCCAGGATAACAGCAATCACCACGGGTCACTGATATATAGGAGACCATGCAGTCAAACTAGGTCTTCTTCTTCCTTTTATCAAAGAGGTTATGATCCGAAAACAAGGGATCGTAACTCTCCCACTTCACCGCATTTCCACTGATCCGCCTGTGGAGTTTCGCCTAACTAGGTATCCCACGCAATACACACTATTGCAGTTGCAATGTCACAACTGAGTAAGAAACCCTTATCCACGTTTTATGCGCCTGTCCGACACTAGCTAGGGCCAGACAACGAGCTTTAGGAAAATCTTTTTCGATTCCCTTGAGGAAGTCTCAGAGAGAAGCCTTAAAGATTTAATAATCTTTTTAAACTCCACAGGCTGGATCTAGAGACTCCACACTAACACACCTTTTATATCCATGTACATGAGTTTTGTGGTATCAAAACGGCACCTATTGCTAATTGGGTTCTTCTCTTTCCTTAGAAGAACCACCACACTTACCTACCTACCTTCTTGACTTTGACGTTCCGCCAGTAATAAGGTTAACCCTTCTGCTAGCTGATCTTCTAAGCATTACTGCATCGCACGCTGTGGTGATTGTTTGCGTCAGTTAGTGCGATAGGTCCTCTGGTGATCATAGCTGATTGAAGAGTCCATGTTCATCGAAAAAGTGCATAGTGGCGTCACCTGTCAGGGTAAGGTGTGTGTAAACTGATCGAGAGAAAGTACCAACATTGTGAAACCTCTTATCTCTGCTTGAGATTAATTCCTTGTGGAGTCTGTCTACACATCTGCTCCATTCATCTTGCAGTTTTGCAAGGGTTAGGCGTTTTAGTCTGCAGTAATAATTCAAGTGTCAGGGTTGACTCATCTTCTCTATCTAATCGACCAGAAGATGTACTTGTTCCTTGCATCGAACAATAGATACAGGTTGTTAGCTTCGGTCCAATGTATAAGGCTTACGCCTTTCTAGTTGTTTTCTGCATCTGCAGATGCATAATTAATTAAAAAGACCAGTCTTCGCTTGCACTTGCAATGTCCCTTTTCGACTACAACAGAATCCACTCGAAGACCCTTCAATATTTCGTCCTTGAGTAGTCATGTTGAAGGACAGAATACTATCACAGCTCCCCTCCACTTCACAATGGCATAATCAACAGTCATCATCATTATAGCAACCTTGTGCTATGTCTCCCCTACCTGTCCATCTACCTCCCACCGTGCACTCAATCCAATCAAAGATGGAGAACTTTCAAATCATCTTCCACTCTCTTTCTCTTCATTATCGTAATTAATATTGCTCCACTTCGTTGGGCAAACGACCCCACCCTTTGAATTATTTTAATGTCAATTCAAGGAGACCTTATCCATCGGACAGCCCTCACTCATTACATCACCAGTCAGTTCATGAATGCACTTCTCCAATTGCAATTCAGAAATTCTTCTCCTCTTCCATTCTTGCCCAGTTATGTCGGTCGGTTAATGTTGGCCACAACATCTCCCAATGAAACCTCATGGCATCCGTCCACATAAAAGAAATCGACCTTCCAGCATGGCTACCCATTCATAACCCGGCCAAACATCGAACTACCATTTAGAATAATTCCCATATTTAGCATTCATCTTGCCAGCGGGACAAAGTCAAGGCTGCTCCTTTCCACTCCCTTGGAAGTCATGCGGGAGCAATGTGTGTGCAACAAACTGTACAAGATTTCCAAGCCCGTGATGCATAAAGAATTCACCGTTCAGCATCTTGGCCTGGTTCTGTGCCTCTTCTTGGCGCCCAACGATGAGGAACTCCCATAATAGTTATGTGGCACTGTTGTATGGTTCTTGGATATGGAACCATTGGATGGTTATATTGTATAGAGATGCATGTGTACCTTTATGTGGAGGCTTCTGAAGAGCTTGTTGGTTTAAATAGGAGAAGCAGTTTTCTTTCGAGTTCACTTCATGTGGAAGATTGTTCCAAATTGAAAATCTCTATGCTATGCGCTGAGCAGGGATATTATTATCGTCGTCGGAGTATGAGTGTGTGTATGGGGTGCGAAGTGGAGGAAGGTGGCAATTATTATTGTACGAAACTCCTTACAGCAGCACTATGGGGTATGAGGGGTCCTGAAGAGCGTACAACTTAATTTCCACAAACGCTTTTGTTGGAAAGTTGAATTGAGTTGAGTCGAAAGCGGATGGAGGTCGCTTCAAAAAGTGGGTCAAGCAGAACAGGCTCTATTGGAGTATAAAAGGTGGCTGTGTGCCGGTTCTTCAAATTAATTTTATAAAAGTATTCGACCTATTCATACATTTTTCAATGACGGATTCGAGAGTTTAAAGGATTTTTTTCTTTGTAAGCGGAAACTGATACTAGAAGAAAGTGCGAATTAGCTTTGAGATCAACGCATGCAGATGGGATTATGGCAGACTTGTTGCCACAAAGAAATAAAAAAGCAGCATCATTGCAGGAGCACCACAGCCGCACCGCAGCGGCAGACAGTATACCCCAATTGAATTTCGCAAAGCGTCTCGACGTTCAATCACCCACAAGATCGGAGTGCCAAGATGGACAGGCGATTCAAGATTTCGACGTAACAATCTACACAGTAGGTTCACAGATAGATTGTGGAGTCGGTGGTGTTTTCTGAATCCTTAAACATCTCTAAATCATACAATACTTCCGGATTTTGACAGTGTAATTCAGGCAGAATTACTCGCTGTCTGGGAAGCCTGTCGCCATATCGAAATATACTTTACTCACTTATGTCCTGTATCCCCTTGTGGGTCCCAGGGCCTCTACTACGCCTACGCGCCATCGTGTACGGTTTCTGGCAATGTGTCTGAGTTCTCCCCAACTTTTCGCCAACTGCCGTGCCTCCTTCTCGACTGTTCTGCGCCATGTTCTCCTCGGACCGCCAGGTCTTCTGCCATCCTGAGTTAGAGGGTTCCATTGCATAGCATGGTTCGCTATGGAGCTGTCACCCTTTCGGAACGTGTGACCAATCCACTGCCACTTCCGCCGTTGGATAGTTGTGCCGAAATATGCACAAATACAACGCCAATGCAAATGATCGCTATTTCATTAATAGTCAAGCAGCCATCAAAGCCACTGCCTAGGTTCCTACATCCTTCAAGCTGATGCTTGAATGCCAAAATGAGCTAGCCTCGCTACGGATAGATGGCCAATTCAAGGTTGAGTACCAAGCCACAGTAACGTCTTCTTAAACTCCACAACAACACCAACATCGGCAGTGGAAACCATGCTTAGTTCCATTCCGCTTGTTATATACTGTAGCAGCTTTAACAATGTGAAACCGAATCAATAAGATTATCACTAGACCGACTCAGAGTAGATTCCACACTCTCCAACTGGATTGAATGTATGCTCAAAACAAGACACCCTCAACTCGAAGCTGGGTAACAGCCAAGTAAACACACTGGCCTCTAGAGGAACCCCGCAACGAGGGGTCCTATCTCCTCTACCATGGACTCTAGTCGCAAATGAGATCCTTTTAAAATTAGGACGCAGTGGAGTAAAAGTTTTTGCTTATGCAGACGACATCATCCTACTTATGTCCGGCAAATTTCTCGACACTATAACTGAACTTCTGCAATCGGCCCTGAATACCCTCCATAACTGGGCGACAAGTTGTGAACTAAACGTTAATCCAGCGAAAACAGAATTGGTCCTCTTCACCAACAAAAGAACAATCCCAGCTTTCGGACGCCTACAACTCGGTGACACTCCATTCCAAGTCTCGGACAAAGCACGGTATCTTGGGTGCATACTTGACCGCAAACTGAGCTGGAGAGCTAACACAAATGAAAAAATAAAGAAAGCGTACAGCGTACATTTCGTTCTATGCTTGCAGCAGAATTTTTGGTAAAAAATGGAGAGCCAAACCTGCCATTATCCATTGGATGTAGACAGCCATAGTCAGACCCATTCTTGCATATGGGTGCAATATCTGGTGGCCAATAGCAGAGAAAAATTCGCATTTCAAAGAGTTGACTAAAATCCAGAGACTTGCCTGCATAGCAATCACAAGCGGCATTAGAACTACCCCGACCGCAGCACTTGAAACAATTCTCGCACTGATTCCACCAGACTTATTTGTCAAGAAATCAGCCGCGGTGAGTGCCCTACGCCTAAAAGAATCTAACCTATGGAGAAGGGGCCATATGGGTCACCGTAGCTTCTCAAGATGAGCTCACTTAGACGCCACCACAGACTATCTTCCGCCATCCCCCGACTTCAGCCTAAACGTCAAAACAGTCATCCCATCAAGGCAATACTGGAGAGACGGTTGGGCCATTAACCCGCATAGTATTTTCGTCTTCACTGACGGGTCCAAAACAAGCGAAGGAGTGAGTTCGGGTATCTACTCAGTGGAACCTGATATTGCAATATCACTAAGGCTTCCAAACCACAACAGTGTGTTCCAGGCAGAAGTCCTACCGATAGCAGAAGCGGCACGAGAACTATCCACGAAACTTCTTACTAAGAATGAGATCGATATCTTCATAGATAGTCAATCTGCTATAAAGGCCATCTCATCCGCGGTTATAAAATCAAAACTAATAAATCGCTGCCGCAAGAAGCTTAATATGCCTATCCAAAGCCACCATGTAACACTCTGGTGGGTCCCAGGACACAAAGGAACTCCAGGGAACGAGTTGGCCGATGAACTGGCAAGAAAGGGATCAGAACAAGACCTGTCAATGGTCCAAAGCTCAGTCCTACCTCCCCTAATACTTGTTAAATCAAACATAACACTTGACTTCAAACGGTGGGCGCCGGTGTGTCGGATCACTACGCATGAGGTTCCAAGTTCGAATCCCAGAAAATACCAAAAAGTTTTTTCACGGTCCCACCTCTCACGAGCGTCTGACAAACATCCGAGAGTATTGTTGCCACGAAAAGGCTTCTCAAATCGCCGTTCGGATTCGGCATTAAACTGTAGGTCCCTTCCATTCGTGCGAAAAATATAACGCACACAACATGAGTGGTTGCGAAAAGCTAGGCCCTGGCACTTTAAAGAGCTGTTGCGCCAAATATTTGTATTTTTTTTGTTTTCCTTCTATTTAATATGGCAATTCAAGCGTTTTTGATCCAGCTTAGGCCAGATCTGTCTAGTAATGAGGCACTTAGTGCCGTCTGTCAATCTGCGGTTGGTTACGTTGATACGGTTGAGCTTAAACAGCTGTTTCACTATAGGGAGTATCATGCCGATATTCTTCTTGTTCGGTGAAATCGATAGGCTAGTTTCCTGCCTGACGGGTTCGTCGGCCATGAGATTCCTGGAATGTCTCTGTATCCCGACACCTAAATGAGGTGCATATGGAATTGTTTAGTCATCTCGTTAAGAGACGGATGACAATTCAGGACAGTTTTTGAAGTGAAGTTGACAGATTCTAGAGATTTGATGGCGGCTTGACTGTCAATAAAAATGGTGATATACCATTTAGATATCACATTATACCTTAGCCACAATAAGGCTTCCTTTATCGCCATAATTTCCACCGGATAAACCCTCTAATGGTTAGGATGGCGGAAAGAGATACTTATGTTTAGATCATTGGAGAAGACACACGTCCTACTCCCCATTCTGCCTTGGATCCATCAATGTAGAAGCATACAGATTCCTCTTGCAACCCCAGATTCTCCTCCCAGTCACGCTTTTTTTTTGTAATTTGCGCGTGCCAAAGGGATTATTAATACCCATATACTGATTCACAGGGCACGAACGGAGGGGATAAGGGTTTAAAATTGTTCATCGAACAGAAGCTGTGGAAGTATGTAGTCGGTGTCTTGCGGGAGGAACTCGAGATCGCTAAGAATAGAGTATTGCCCGGTACATGGACTAGACCACTGTGTTTTTTTTTTTTTTTTGGATTGCGCCAGGGAAATGTAATCTTCATATATACTAATAGCCCGAGTGCTACTAGCATGCACGATTCGCAAACCTGAGTAATCGATGCCAGGAATACGCCTACGTACTAAACACACGCCCTATACACTTCAACCACTCTCCCCGCGGGACTGCCGTTAGGTATTACTTCGCGGGGCTGGTTAGCAATTTATGCTATGCTTCTTGTGGCAGCTTCTTCCGCTGCTTCAGCTGCTCTTCTTAACTTTTCTATTCTCCGCAGATCTTTTTGTAGAGCTGTTACGAAGGAACATATTGCCATCCAATTCTCTTCCGACCGTAATATATGGTCGAGGAGTAATGACGCACTTGGCAGAGTAACTCTCAATGCCGTGAAACGTGTGCAGTAAAACACTGCGTGCTCCGTATCTTCATCTTCACCTGGGCATTCCGGGCAGGATGGTGAGTTGTCGTGTCCAAATCAATGTAGATATTTGCGGTAGCCACCGTGGCCAGACAGGAACTGCGTTAGATGGTAGTTGCAGTCTCCATGCTTTCGACTTATCCAGTCTTGGATTGTCAGTATAAGTTTATATATCCATCTGCCTTTTGTTGTATTAGCCCAACGAGCTTGCCACATAGCTGCTGTCGCTGCCCTTTCTTCAATTTTTATCACCTTGATACCAGTGGCGTCGTGATGGCTCAATGCTCTTCTGTTATATATCCTCAGCATTTCATCTGCGAGAATATCGATGGGGACCATTCCAGCTATAACAAATGCAGCTTCATCAGAGATGGTTCGAAAGCCGCTGATTGTTCGTAGCGAACAGAGTCTGTATGATGACGATAGTCTCCTTTTGGTCTCCTTCGTCCTCAGTGCCTCCGCCCAGACTGGGGCGGCATATTACAGAACTGTGGTGATAACTCTAGAGAGTAGAATCCTTCTAGCGTATCCAGGTCCACCGATGTTAGGCATGATACGCGAGAGAGCTCCCTGCATTTGCGATGCTTTTTTGGTAACAAAATCAACCGTAGCTTGTTGTCCAGCATTACTCCAAGGTATTTAACCGCCTCATTCGACCTGATGGTTTGGTTACCAACCTGAAAGTTGGCAAATTCGACGGTTTTCCGGCTGGTTATAAGAACAGCTTCTGTTTTATGGTCAGCTAGTTCTAGTCCGGCGGATATTAGCCAATCTTTTATCCGGGCAATTGCTTCATTTGTAGCTAATTCTACTGCATGGATCTGTTTAGCTACTGTCACGACTGCAATGTCGTCGGCGAATCCAATTATCTTTACTCCCCCAGGTACTCCCGCAGTTACGTTGTAGTATTTTACGCCTTCATCGGTATTGTACCTCAGCTTCCTGTTGTCGAAGTAGTTCGTCACTATCAGTAGCAGGTAATATGGCGTATCCATCCTGACAAGTGACCTTCTAATAAACGACCAGTCCGCAGAGTTAAATGCGTTTTTAACGTCCAGCGTTACTACTGCACAATACTCCTTTGTGCCATAGAACCGTCTTTCGCCTTCGATGGCACCTTTGGCGATATCAACTACCGCTCTTATGGCATCAACAGTAGATCGTGCTCTTCTGAAGCCAAATTGGTGATCTGAGAGGGCTCCCTTCTCTTCTGCTACTGCGAGTAATCTATTATAGATTATCTTCTCGAGGATCTTTCCCATGGTGTCCAATAGGCATATTGGACGATAGGATTATGGTTCTCCTGGAGGCTTCTTTCCTTTTGGCAGTAGGATCAAATGCTGCGTCTTCCATTTTTCGGGAAAGGTTCCTTCTTCAAGGCACTTCTGCATTGTTGATCTGGTCTTTTTTTACAGCTGCCTTTACTGCCTTATTCGGGATGCCGTCGGGTCCCGGCGCCTTGTTGTCACCTATCTTGCTGCATGCCCTTTGCAGCTCCTCGTGAGTAATTAAAGGAATATCTTCTGGATTGACTTCTCGTATAATATTGCACATAGTAGCAGACCTTTGAGGGAAGAGGTGTTCTACTATGGATCTCAGCATTATCGGACATGTTAATTTCGTCATTACCATTCTGTATGCCGAGCCCCATGGGTTGATGTCGGCTTCTTGACAGAGACGTTTAAAACAAGCAGTATTGCTTTCCTTGATGGCTCTATTTAAGTTACGTCTCGCCAGTCTAAGGGTGTCCAGGCATTGTTGGAAATCCGCCCTCCTTCTTGATCGTTGGACTTTGCGCCGGGCTTGTAGACATTTTGCCCGAAGTTCGCCTATTTCCTCGTTCCACCAGTAACACGGTGATGCCTTCATGGTGTTTGTTCTCCTAGGCATTGATGCGTTGCACACTGTGGTGATGGTGCCTGTGAGGTGGTGCGCGATGGTCTCCGCTGTAGACTAGACCACTGAGATTTGGCCTTAATGCGGATTGCTGCACGAGCATGCGTTAACATATCACACGTTTTTTCCCAGCAGATGGCGCTGTTATTTAGTTTCTAACATTAAATTGACGAATTTATGTTCAAAGGCTAGGATTTTGGCTCGAACCCCACAGGCGGATCAGTAGAAATGCAGTGAAGTGGGAGGGCTGTGATCCCTTGTTTTCGGATCATAGCCTCGCTGATAAAAGGAAGAAGGCTAGGATTTTGGCTTTTCTTTTGTATGAGCGCTATTTTCAAGGAGGTCATTGCCTGATTCAGGTGAATGTTTACAATTCTACATCATTCGCTTGCAGATGACATTTAACTTGCTGGGAAATTCCTCCTGAAAGCCATGCAGCTCACTTAATTATCTGCCTTCTGAGAGAAATATCGACCATATTCATTAGGAGCAACATTAGCTGATCATTTCAAGCAGACTCCTTCACCATTTTCAGAGAATTTCTGTTCTTATAACTGACACTTTCCACCACTCTACATAAATTACTGTGCCAACCGCAAAATGACTTCCAGGACCTTCTTCCCTTCAACACTTAATCCATTTAGCAAACGAAATTAAAAACTTTCCTGCGCGAGTATCCTTCGAAATGAGAACATTATTTCAACTTCTTCTTCTTCCTGACAAAGTGCATTATTTGCATCTAGCCAGTACTCATGCCATAAAACAAAAGGACTCTCTGCCATCCTTCTCCTCCTGTTGACACTATAATTCGTAAAAGAAAAACTATTGTCGTTATGTCATTAGTTAGAATTTCTTTTCTCTAATTCAATTGTCGCAAGAAACTTGCACCATCTGGGGCATTTTGCAACAGGCTCTATACCAGTACGCCGCCTCCTCACCCTCACCCAGGTGGAACAGGTGGTGATGATGCCACACCACCGTCACTAACACGACCACAAAAGTTGAGGACAATATGCTTCTTCTTGAATTATTATTAGATATTCCTCGAAACTCGATAAAGTTTTATTAGTTTCGATCTACTCCTTGTCTCCGCTCATCAGCAAGTTATCCTTAAAAAAAAAACAACCTTAAGGAGCTGAAGCAAGGAAGCCTCGCCTCGTCTCTCCAAGTCATGCATAATTGAACTCGATTATGTTAAGCTTAAGGTAGCTCGACTGGCATCAAGAAAACAGAAAAACGTCGGGGGGGTCTTTAGCTACTCGCTTATATCCTTTCATCCTTTTGAAGAGTTTTTGTGTGTCCCCGTTCATATACACACACAACTCCTCCTCATTATCCACAAAATTCCTTTGATAATCAGTTTAGAGTGAGATAGGAAGACAGATAGAGAGAGAGAGTGGCACAAGGAAAACTTTTTGATAGAATAATTATCACCAGGCATAGAGGTATGAGTAGCGCGCCTATTCCGCCAGCCTATGACACTCCAATACAGAGAGGAAAATTTCCTTCTACAAGGATTAAGCACAGGAATCTCTGTAGGAAAAGAAAGCAAATTCACAGAAGCAGATAAGGATATGCACAACCGAGAGATGAGGAAACTTATCTCTGATTCAAAGGACTACCGAGGCGCGGAGGAAGCGGACTCAACTTTCGCTATGAATTCCGAGAGAGAGACGACAGTGAAAAAGTTTTACCATCCCACTAGGATCAAAGGAACCGTTGCCATTGACAACTCTACTACACTACCTTCGCTTACATCTTATCGAATCCTAAGTCCTCAAGATGGCGATGCTATACCAAAGCAGAGAAGGAAGACGTTCGGGAGAGGAAAAATCTAAGCGAAAAATTAACGAAGCAATTGACACTGGAGTAATCTTGTATCTGTGTGTGGTGGAGGAGGGATCCTTGAAAATTAGCATTGTACTTCAATTTGGCAAAGACTTTCGAAGGAATTTCCTTCCCCAGCCGGGGTGGAGTTAGAAGTTTCACGATTTTATTATTTCGACGTGTGGCTGGTGATAAAGTTACACCGCAAGATACTTAAGGTTGTCGTCTGGAGGTTTCATTCTATTTTTTTCGCCAGCGGAAGGATGATATGCACTATTTGCCACAGCATGACTTTAGTTGACTGTCAATGTGTCTGCGGGGAATTTTAAGGAAGAAAAACTTTTCTCGCGTGCGCACATACACACTCACGCGATGGTTAATTATTGAGTTGAACAAGTGGAAAGGTGAAGTTTTAAGTTTAAAACGAGGAAGAAATTCGCATGTTATAGATACATAGTGGGGATGCTATGGAAAGGTACGAAGTCCATTTAAATATTTATAATTTGGAAAGTTTTCTTTTACCAGTACCTGTTGTCTAACATAAGAAGGATACACGCATGTGGTTGAACTTCTATTCAACTCCTTGGTTCACTTAGGTTAGGTTAGGAGAGGTGGCTGTCCCGGCAGAGTCAGGGCACACTTAGACCAATGTTAGGTGCATTGTGATACAACATGTTTAAGGAGTCATAGGTTACCGAGTACCTACGTAGGTAGGTAGGTGTGGTGGTTCTTCTTGGAAAAAAAGAATCCAATTAGCACTAGGTGCCGTTTTGATAACACAAACTCGTGTAACTGGATGTTAAGGGTGTGTTGTGGGGAGTCTCTAGATCCAACCTGTGGAGTTTAGGTTAGATTAGGTAGATGGGTGCCTTGTGACAAAAAGAGTCACTGCTCACTTGGACCATCAGTTCTGGTACATCGATAGACTTAGTGATGCCTCAGTGCGCCAACAACTAGGGGAACACTTTTCGCAAGGTGTGGAAGCAATCAGCAGCTCAATGCCCGCAACCATCCAAGACTGTACTGTGAAAAATGTTTTTTACATCTGGTGCTGAAAGAATTGTCGGTCGATCGCAGCGATGATATAGGGCGTGGCTTTCCGAGAATACCTGTAGACGGATTGACGAACGAAAACAGCTGAAAGCTCGCTTTGCAGCTACCCCAGCAGCAGGGAGAAGCGAGCTAGAGTCCCTATATCGCATGAAGAAGTTTAGCGTAGCGTGCAACGTGACAAGCGCAACTACATCAACGCGCTGGCCACAGAAGCGGAAGAAGCTGGATGGAGGTGTGACAGCAGGACCGTCTACATAATCACCAAAGAGCTGACAGGTGGTCGCACCTCCCGCCAATAGCCAGTGAGAAACCTAGACGGCTCCTTGCTCATTTCGGATGAGGACCAACTCAAGAGATGGAAAGAGCATTTTTCTATGGTTTTGAACCGTGTATTCGCTAGCGATATGCTCCCTAATCAGACTAATGTGCCAGACGTGAGAAGCGCCCAAATACGCATCATGACTTCCAGTAATGATGAGATCACTATCGCGATCAAGGAGCTCAAAACCAACAAGGCGGTGGGACTTGACGGTATTCCCGCAGAGCTCTTACCAGCAGCGCAAACAACATCGGTGGGCGCCGTGGCGTAAGTGGTTAGTGTGTCGGATCACTACGCATGAGGTTCCAAGTTCGAATCCCAGAAAACACCAAAAAGTTTTTTCACGGTCCCACCTCTCGCGAGCGTCTGACAAACATCCGAGAGTATTGTTGTCACGAAAAGGCTTCTCAAATCGCCGTTCGGATTCGGCATTAAACTGTAGGTCCCTTCCATTCGTGTGAAAAATATAACGCACACAACATGAGTGGTTGCGAGAAGCTAGGCCCTGGCACTTTCAAGAGCTGTTGCGCCAAATATTTGTATTTTTTTTTTCTTGACATTTTGTGAAGAATTTTTCTCTCGATGCGACTAAGGATATCTTCATCTGCTTTCAATAAAGTCCCATGTTTCAGCGCTGAAAAGCAAGACTGGGATGATCAGAGTCTTATTTAGAATCTCATTGACTGAATTACCTTATTAGCCCAAAAAAACAGCGTTCAACAAGAGCCATTCTTGGCGCCTGCGCTGTTAGAATTGTCAGAGCTAATAGCAGAGGCAAGGTAGACAAAGTCCCTTACTACGTCGAAGCTGTAGCTGCACCTGATGTTAGCCTTCTCTGTAAATAGAATACATTGTAACGTACTCTCTTGGCAGCTACCAAATCTGAGCCATGTCGAAGTACGTAGTACAATCTAAGATGATTCCATTAAGCTTCATCCCACGATATCATTGCCTTCAACCCAGCCTTCAACCTCCTTCTCAAAACCCACCAAATCCAAGTAAAACCCCGATTCCATCTTTCATTTAAATTCTTGAATATATTTCATAATAGTCCGCTTAAATTGCCTAACCTACAGCAAGGCGAGGCCAAAGACATTGGCCCCACATTACAATGGAAATAGATTACATATAATAAAACCGGAATGTCCTTGCAAAATAAGGAACTTATATAACAATTTCTCGCAACAAAAAGAAAAAAAAAAACAAAAAAAATAAAACATAATGCTTAAATAGAAAAAGTATAAAAATAGCATTTAGCCTCCATCCAACCGAGCCAAATCCTTCGTCCATTGTTCAATGGGCCATCAACATCGATTTATCTTGGCCAACAATCGACACACAAACACACACACACAAACAAATAGTCCACAGGATGAAAAAATATCGGTGGCAGGCAGAGCAGCATCTGTAACATGGCAATTTATTCAGCATTGTCGTCCGCCGATGCCGATACTGCTGCCAACGCCGTCACTCGTTTTCGCTTAATCCAGCAAAGGATATTGACCCACAGGAACCCACAGAATCCCATGTAGATTACCCGAAACCTTGGCCGTATAACGGCGAAGTTCAACGTCTGTACCGGCAGCCAGAAAAAGCACGAGCGCACAAATGTTGGCATGAATTTCTCTCGCAATTCCACAAACGGGTCATCTGCATTCTCCATTAAGGACATTCCTGTAAGGACGAAACAGGAAAAAAAGCAAAAAAATGTGAGAAAATAAAAGAGGCACAGATTAAAATCAAAGAGGATAACAGCGGAACTAATATCAAACTGCCACCTACAGCAGCCATCGATTCCTGTGCCAAGTTGTTAGTCCTTTGTTGTTAATTTATAAAAAAAAAAAAATATTGTAGAAAAACCGCCAAGGATTTGGGGAAGACATTGTGGGAGATAAGTGACTTGTGCCACCTGCTTACCTGTATAGAAGACCGTCAGAAGGACTGGCGTCAGGATAAACTGATCGATGAGCAATTTCTTGACAATGGTCTGCTTTGCTTTTCCCGGGAATTTGCGGTCCAGCCATCTGTACCTAGGAGGAGATGCAAGATGAATTATTGGCGACTGGTCAGATGATGAGCTATAGAGCTATGAACAAATCTTAACCATTCCTTGAGGCTTGCATTTGCTGTTTGTGTTAATGTGTGCTAACTGTGCAAAGGAAAGTATGGAAAATTAAATTTTATTGAAACACAAAGATTGGTGCAGTAAATTTGAGAAAACATGTTAATTTCGGTGACATTTAGGTAGAGATGCAAAAAGGCTCATTACGAGGGCAAGGTGAGAAGTTCTCGGCCCTCGATGAAGATGTACTTAGACCAGAGAGTAGGTCCATTGTACTACCGATGTGTAAGGCGGGTAGATCATCCTCTTACTCTGGGAACCATTTGCTTCGTTGAATGAAGGCGTGAATTTTAGCCACGCAGGCGTTGCCGAGATCATTAAGATCATTGTAGAAGTATTCACCCAGAGTGGCCTTCCTGATGTTGGCGAGCGCAGGACAGGCGCCCAGAAGAAGACTGATGGTCTCTTTTTCCTTTTCATTTCTGCAGCTTCTGCAGAAGTCATTACGAGGGATACCTAATCTTTGGGCATGTCTTCCTATGACGCAGTGTCCAGTGAGGACATTTGTTATTTTTGAGAGGGTTCCTCTCTTGTGCTTCAAGAGTCCGATGGACCCGGATTTATTGAGTGTCGGCCAGAGCTGTCTGGCGGTATAACATTGGTCTAGATGTTGCCATCGGTGATTGGCTACTTTCTCGGCGTCAATTTAAATAAGGTACTTAACATAAGACGCTGGCGCTTCGATGTCGGTTATGCTTATGCTATCTGTACCAGAGGAGCTTTGTCGTGCTAGTTCATTGGCTGCACAATTCCCGGTATGTCACAGTGACCTGGTACCCAGCAAAGGGCGAGGTTGTGCTGACCAGCTATCTCGTTAAGAGATATGCGACAGTCTTCCACTGCCTTAGATCTCGTAGTGCTGGATGCAAGGGATTTGATGGCTGCCTGACTGTCGACGTAAATTACAATATCAGGTGTTGATAGTGTGCTACCCGCTAGCCAGTCAGTGGCTTTGCGAACTGCGGTGATTTCGGCTTGAAAACGCTGCAGTGGCCTGGAAGGTTAAAGGAGAGGTGTATGTCCAGATCTTCTGAGAAAATTCCGGCACCGACACCGTCCTTGGTTTTGGACCCTTCCGTGAAAATTGACAGCGATTCGTTGTAAAGGACATTGCCTTGCGTCCACTCACTTCTGTCCGGTATTCAGTGCGTGTAGCCCTTGTTAAAATCATATTCAGTGGGCAGATTGTCAGTGAAATTGGGAAGATGACGGTGCATCGAAAGTATATTGGCGTGTTCCGTGTGTTGCTCCTTCCACTGCTTGGAGCCTCTCTGTCTTATTGCCGAGTTGACACGAATTGTTTACTGGAGATAGCGTTCCAATCAGCAAAATTTATGTTTCCTGCCTGGGTGCACTTCTCATTAGTTCGTATGACAAGTTTCAACTTGTTCTCTCAAGTACGAGTAGTTTGTTTACACGAATTTTTGCAGTAGACGTCTTGCGTGTTTTTCGTTAAAATGGTTAAACTTGAATATCGTGCGGTCAAAAAATTCTTCGTTTGGATGGGTTAACCCCTCAGGAAATTCATCCAAAGTTCACAAAAGTTTACAGGGACTCTGCTCCTTCTATGTCAATGGTTAAAAAGTGGGCAGCTAAATTTAAACGTGGTCGCACGTCCCTCGAAGATGAACCACGTGAAGGACGGCCGAAAACCGCAACCACACCCGAAACCATCGACAAAGTGCATGATATCGTGTTGGACGATAGGCGAGTGAAGGTGGGTGAGATAGCTGAGGCTGTGTGTATATCGGAAGAGAGGGTGCGAAACATCTTGCACAAATACTTAGGGATGCGAAAGCTCTGCGCAAGATGGGTGCCGCATTTGCTGAATGCCGATCAAAAGCAAATGCGCAAACGATTTTCGCGGAAATCTTTGGACCGATTCAATTAGGATCCGACCGATTTTGTGCGGCGGTTTGTCACCATGGATGAGACATGGGTCCACCACTACACGCCAGAAACGAAACAGCAGTCGAAGCAGTGGGCGGAAGCCTGTAGTTCAGTGCCAAAGAAAGCGAAGTCGATCGCATCTGCCGGAAAGGTCATGGCCAGTGTGTTTTGGGATGCGAAAGGGATCCTGTTAACTGATTACCTTGGGAAAGGCAGAACAATTACAGGCGAATATTACTCGAACCTTCTTGACCAGCTGTATGCCAAAATTCGCGAGAAGAGGTCTGGCTTGAAGAAGAAAAAAATCATCTTTCACCAGGACAATGCACCTGTACACAAGTGTGCGTTGGCGATGGGAAAACTGCGGGATTTGGTGTACGATTTGCCCGGCCATCCCCTCTATTCACCTGATTTGGCGTCGTCAGATTTCCATCTGTTCCCAAACTTGACTAAATTTGTTTCTGGAAGGCGCTTCGCATCCAATGCAGAAGTTGAGAGGGCCGTAGATGAATATTTTCACAGCCTTCCAGACTCTCACTTCCGAGAAGGAATACTGATGTTGGAGAAACGCTGGACTAAGTGCGTTGAAGTCAAGGGAAATTATGTAGAAAAATAAAATCATTTTTTAACTGAAAATCGCAGTCTTTCATTGTCAGGCCGAGAACTTTTCAATTGCCCTCGTAAAGTCAGAAAAAGATTTGAGATTTTGTCAATGTACTAATCCTCGGTGAAGTTCTAACATCATTCTAACATGTGTCTGTTATCAGGCCTATACTACTCTATGGCGTGATCATTTGGAGGCCTGATCTTGAGGTGCACTTCTAAACAGATGGCTCTAAGACCGAAGCTGGGGTGGGTTGTGGTGTTTGCTCTAAAAAGATCAACCTGAGCATCTCGTTCCACCTCCCTGATCATTATAGCGTTTTTCAGGTGGAAATCATGGCGATTAAGGAAGCCTTGTCCTGGCTAAGGTGTAATGTATTATCTGTCAGGAAGATTAGCATTTTCATTGACAGTCAAGCGGCAATCAAGTCCCTGGAATCGTGCTCTTTCACTTTAAAAGCTGTCTTAAACTGCAGTTTGTCTCTTATGAAGATGGCAGAGCAGTTCAACATTCACCTATGCTGGGTGCCAGGTCACAGAGACATTCCAGGAAACTGTAGGGTGGAAGAGCTCGCCAGGCAGAGTACTACTCTAAGGATTCTGCCAGATAGGCAAGCCCTTGGTATGCCCCTCGCTACATGTAAGCATCTACTAAAGCTGAACGCTATCAGCAAGACCAACCATAGGTGGGAAATTGGCTCAAGGTGTCACATTTCGAGGCAGATCTGGCCTAAGCTGGACCAGAAACGTAGTGCCGAGTTGGTTAAGCTAAAGCGATTGCAGATCAGCTGCGTTATCAGTGTCATCACTGGACACTGTCTAATAGGCCAACATGTCAAAAGACTTGGCTTCTTTTCGAACGATTTCTGCAGGAGCTGTAGGGATGAGGAGGAGAAGGAAACCATCCTTCATCGCCTATGCACATGTCCTGTTCTATCACGTAAACTGAAGCTCTATCTAACGGCTCCCTCCCTTGATGACCTCAGCGATTTGGGGTCCTTAGGCGTCATGTGCATCCATTGCTTCATCCTCCAGTTGGTTTTATTGGTCCCTGAGTGGTCTAATGATAGATCCTTGGCTTCGGCTTCACAATGGACCTTAGCTGGTCTAATTGCGTCTGCACCGTCGTGACAGACAGCCAATCTAGCCTAACCTAACCTAATCTATTGTCCATTCCCATAAAATAATTTCAATACTTTGGAGTGATCCTCGATAGTTTCAAAAATAAGGTCCAATCTGAAGAAGGCAATTTTTGGTATGGTGTACTTGATTAGATATTCCACAATTCGTGTGCTGATACAAGTCTACTGAAGCTTAGGTATGACATTTCGGCTTGCGGTAACGCAGCAAGGGCGTACTTGGAGGATCTCCAAAGGCTTCAAAACTCTGTATTGCGCATAATATCGCAAAAAAGGCGAAACACAGAAGCCTTCTAGGTGGGCGCCGTGGCGTAAGTGGTTAATGTGTTGGATCACTGCGCATGAGGTTCCAAGTTCGAATCCCAGAAAACACCAAAAAGTTTTTTTCACGGTCCCACCTCTCGCGAGCGTCTGACAAACATCCGAGAGTACTGATGTCACGAAAAAGCTTCTCAAATCGCCGTTCGGATCCAGCACTAAACTGTAGGTCCCTTCCATTCGTGTGAAAAATATAACGCACACAACATGAGTGGTTGCGAGAAGCTAGACCTGGCACTTTAAAGAGCTGTTGCGCCAAATATTTGTAAAAGCCTTCTGGAGCTACCTTCATGGTTCTAGTTTTGGCGTCTAAACTGACGAGAAGCAGGAGCTGGCGAATGATATATGATTTTAGTCAAAATTGCTTGATAGTGAGCACAGCGCTTGACTATTTAGGAGATGACACGCCACTGGAAACTACGCAGATAAAGCTAGCGCGACGCATAATGGTAAGCGGTTGGAAGCCGATGATGTTGGTGAAGATTCCGAATAGAAGAAGCAGCAGTCCCGGTATCAAAACTGAAGCTTGGTAAATAGTAGTAGCTTGGTATGATAGTAGACAAAGACTCCAAACACCATGGCATCTCTGTCCTAGCAGTGACACTAGCAGTCCATAAGACTGCAACGAAAGCATTACCATAGAAGGATACCACCTTCTTTATGAACAGCAATACCTGCTGCGGAAATAAAAGTTGTGCTGTGGGGAATAGCTAAATACTCTGGGGCCCTAGACGCGAGAGCATACCAGGGAACGGGAAAGCTGAGAATCTGGCAAGAAGAGACTAGGCACTCTCGGTGAATATCCCAAAGGCGAGCAATAGGTCAACTTCTCTCGGTACTTGTACCACCACTATGAAGCAAGGATCGATAGACTCATATTGAGGGCTAGAAAATCCTTCTCTTCTCTTATAAGAGTTATTACGGGGCATAACTCTTTGCGGTACCACATGAAAAAGTTGCATGTAGCGGCAGGAGACCTCTGCATGAGCTGTGGTGACGAAGAGATTTAGGAGGACACAATCCACTTTCGTTGCTACTGCTTAAGCGTCTATCATCTAAGAAACAAGTTCCTCGAATAATACTTCTTTCAAGATTTAGAAGTGTTGTCCAAGAAGTACACAAATCCGCGGCGGCATCAGGAGTAAGGTCGCGCTAGATGATTTGATGGAATGGCTTTTGCCAGCGTCAGGCGAACCCCACAGGCGGATCAGTAGAAATGCGGTGAAGTGGGAGTGTTGTGATCCCTTGTTTTCGGGTCATAACCTCGCTGATAAAAAGGAAGAAGAAGAAGGCTTTTGCCAGTGTCAATGTCGTCATTACCAATAGCAAAACACGTTCAAAAGGGGATAATTTCAATTTGCCTTTAAAAGTCCTGCAACGGCTTGGCGCACGGTAGCGACAGCCAGCCGACAAACAAACACATCTCTCCTCATGTTGCACTCCCAACGGAAATTGGTTTATGATATGAACGCTAAGAGGCTACGTACTAGATACGTTTGATATTGCAAAAGGGTTAACTACTGGAATACTACAAAGGGAAATAAATAATCTAAATAGGCGAACTCCACAGGCGGATGAGTAGAAATGCGGTGAAATAGGAGGGTTGTGATCCCTTGTTTTCGGATCATAGCCTCGCTGATAAAAGGAAGAAGAAGAAGATAAATAAAAAATCTAAATAATAATAATACTGAATATGAAAAATCTACAGTTAATTCCACCCCTAGTCCGCACTCAATGGCACGTGGTCTAAGCTTATTATCTGAAAGAGCTTTTTATTTAAGACTTCCGCATTACTACAAGAGCTATACTACACCACAAAGTCAGACACCCGACCACTCACCCTCAGTCGAATCTAAAGCTTTACTCTATCTTCTCTCTCACTCTTGCCATGCGTGCTTATAGAACCAACAAAAATCCAGTGCACCTATCGAATATAAACATAAACAATCTTGCACTCTCATTCAGTGTCACTACCAAGTCACTGTATCTGTCAGAATGACTTAATCCGTCAATTTAATGGTGCAATTGTGTGCATTAAGCAAGGTGCGTCACACGAGGTGTATATAACAAAAATTCAAACTTAAAGCTTTTAACAAATAATTCAACAAAACAATAAATAAAGAAAATTAAAAAAATAAAAATAAAACAAACCATATGTATAGTGTTGGTGAATACACAAATGTTCCCATCACAGCATACCGACCTATTGTTGGGAAATCGATATCCTTCCGCTGGTCCTTCTTCTGTAAGAGGATACACGTGAGTTGATCATCGTTACACACATTATGCAATGTGAGTGTGTCAGCAAAAATTTACCACCAAAACGCGTTTTGTTAGGATTTGTTGCGAGAACTCTGCACCCACATAGAGAGTGCCATAGATGATACTGTTTGTGACAATGGGATACCTCTTGAAGGCTAATCTTCCAAAGGACACTAATTTTGACATAATGTCTAACAGGATACGGAACCTCGAGGAGACAAAAACACACCACGTTCTGTATACTTTTCAATGCCACAGTAGATACCACACTGACGATGATGGAGAAAGCAACACACAAGTTGTGGAAGTTTTTTTTTTCTTTTTACTCTGATGAGGGGGTTTGCCCCTGCCCCTCGCCCACCCCCCTAGTCGAGGGAGATCTCAATTAATTGATTAATTTACGTAAATTTCGTGGTTGGCTGTAAATATCGTCACACTCACGAGGGTGACCATTTGAATTTCATTGAACTTGAAGTGACTTCTAATCAGTAAGAATTGTAAATAGTACGAGTATCTAGATAGATTGTATGGAAAAGCTTTTCATTTGACACGTAAGCTTTTGTGTAGAGAAGACAAGCAGAACTGATTGTGGTTGTGAGATACCAGTTAAGAAGTCTATTTCATTATATACTCTTGCATGTCTCCGAAATGAGGGAGCTTTTAGAAGGAGTCATGAAGAGGGTGAGGTGAGGCTCTATGGTGGATTTAGTAGAAAGTATCAGAGATGACGGGGGTACTGAGACTTTTTTTTCTAGGAAAACCGTTGCAATGCAGGTTTTTCCAACAAGTCATGTATGCCAGAGAAATACTGATAATTTAATCTTTCACAGGGTAGGGCATTGATGTATTAGAAATGATTTGCATGCCCATTCGTGCGCCTGAATGAGATATGAAACATTAGTTAGTAGACCGTTTGAGTCTAGAATGTGAAACAAAATAACCAAAGTCCCCGATTAAAGAAATCTCGTCTTAGATGAAGAAAAACGTGATATCCGTTCGAGATATCCGCAACTTTTCATACAGCCAAGCAGCAAACAAATCCTTGGAAACGACCTTTTATAAATCTTTTAGAAGCTCTATGCTGCCGATCGTCTCTCGTAGAGATATTGGAGCGAATCGTCTGTAACAGGGTAGAGGCAGCAATTCAAGAATCTGGAGGTCTTTCAGAACACCAATAGGGTTTTCGAAAAGCGCGCTCAACAACAGATGCAATCAATGTGGTAGTTAAAACGGCACAAGAGGCTATACAGGGAAGAAGATGGAGAGGCGGTTCCAAAAAGTACTGCTGGGTTATAACTCTTGACATAAAAAACGCCTTCAATACGGCAAATTGGAGTCACATCTTACAAGCGCTCAGAAGGATGAGAGTACCACAATACCTCATAGACGTTATTGTTGACTACTTCAGGTGCAGAATCTTGGTATACAATACAGACCGCGGCCCCAAGGAATATAAGATCACAGGCGGAGTACCGCAGGGCTCAGTCCTTAGCCCTTTGCTCTGGAATATTATGTATTATGGTATACTGCGACTTCCTATACCCGAAGAGACAAAAATAGTGGGGTTTGCTGATGATATCGCCATTATTGTCACTGCTAAACTGTTGGAGGAGGTGGAACAGATAAGCAATGCGACAATAAGGATAATACGAAAATGGCTCACCTCAGTTGGTCTAACACTGGCGGAGCATAAAACTGAACCAGTCCTGATAAGTAGTAGGAAGAAGGTAGAAACTCTCACCATTATAGTCGGCGGCCATGAAATCACATCTAAACCGCATATAAAATACCTAGGTATCATGATAGATACGAGACTTTCATTTAGAGATCACCTTAAGTATGTAGGCCGAAAAGGTGCAATAGCAAGTGCTGCACTCGCGCGTATCATGCCCAACATAGGAGGACCAAGACATAGCCGTAGGTTACGTCTATAATCCTATACGCCGCACCAATTTGGGCCGGGGCCATGGCAATTAAAACATACAAATCACATATCACATCTGTGTATCGAATATTCGCACTACTTCTAGCGATGCAGCTTGCGTGGTAGCGAGAATGCTCCCAATAGATATCCTGGCAGTAGAACAGCAACGTCAGTACTGCGCAAGAAGAGAAAGAAACGAGGCCAGCGAAAACCGGCTCTATAGAGCAGAAAGCCTAAGAGAATGGCAAGAACGCTGGAATGCTTCTGAGAAAGGCAGGTGGACCCATAGGCTCATACACCAAATCCAGCCATGGTTCGACAGGCAACATGGAGAACTTGAGTTCTACTTAACGCAGTTCCTAACGGGCCATGGATGCTTTCGTTCGTACTTACATAAGTATAAACACGACAATAGCCCTTACTGTCCGCATTGCGCTGACTGCGTAGAAAACGCAGAACATATATTTTTTGAATGCCCAAGATTCCTCGACGAAAGGAATGCACTAAGGAGTGAACTCGGCCATCCACTGACGCCAGAAAACATCATTGGCGAAATGCTCAAAAGCCAGGAGGCATGGGACGCAGTCGCTGGGAGCACAATACGCATAATGAAGATTCTAAGAACCCTAGAAAGAGAAAGGAAAGAATCAGAGCGGCGAAATACAATACATGCTGAGCAGGAAAATGCAAACATGCACTAGTCGAATACATCAGACTAAAACCGATGAAATGCTTGACGGCAGTACCGCGGGGAATGGGGCGGTCGTGGGTGGGGGGTTTAGTGGGAAGGAGTCCCACACTGTTACTCAGGACGTACTGAGTTTCGTCTTTTGAAGATTACCCCTCCCAACCAAACAAAAAAAAAAAAAGAGATGGCTGAGCAGTTCACCTGTGTTAGGTGCTGGGGAATTGTAAGGCCGTTGAACTCGCCAGAATAGGAACAACTATACCCATCCTGCCGGACAAAAGCACCTTAGGTACACCAATCGCTACTTGCAAACTCAAGTTTAAGCTGGATGCGATCGAGAGTGCTAATCTTAGATGGACTAGTGGACCAACATGCCTACCGATTTGGCCAAAGCTAGATCTAAGAAACTTTAAGAATTTGATTTCTCTCAATAGATAGCATATCGGCGAACCCCGCAGGCGGATCAGTAGAAATGCGGTGAAGTGGGAGGGTTATGATCCCTTATTTTCGGATCATAACCTCGCTGATAAATGAAAGAAGAAGAAGAAGAAGAAGAAGAAGATTGCATATCGGCAATACCATAGGTGTCATCACTTACTTACCTACTTAGTTCGAGGTGAACCTGGGCCTCAACCAACAAGCCTTGCCATTTAGCTCGGTCTGAAGCTAATTGCCTCCAGTTGCATACTCCAAGTTGGTCGAGATCCTCTTGAACTTGTGCGCGCCACCTATGGCGAGGAGGTCCTCTACTGCGTCGTCCCTCTGGGTTACATTCAAAGACTGTCGGTGTCATTACTGGACACTGTCTAGCAGGCTGCAAGTCTGGGCCTCTTTATGAACTACTTTTGCAGAAGCTGCATGGATAAAGAAAAGGAAGAAACTATTCCTCACCCTTTTTTTGTCCCTGCCCAGCTCTCTCGCGTAGAAGGAAGCTTCACTTACTCACCTTCTATTACAACGACATAGGCGATCTGATAGACATAGATATTGAGAGCCTCCTACGCTTCATAAGAAGCTCAAAATGGTTTAACGAGTAGGTAGAGAGAAACTTTCTGCATGTTTCATCACAATGTACCTATTGCTGGTCTAAGTGTGTTGGCGATCCTTAGCTGGCAACCACTTTAACCTAACCTAACCTAACCTAACCTAAGCAGACTCCCATTTATTTAACCATTAGCATTTGTTTCTGAACTAAGTCTTACGCATCTAGATGCTTCTAGACAGTCTTCTATAATTTCTGTCGTATGACTGATTGATTCATCTTTAGTAATAGAGACGACAAAGGGTGCCTCGAAGTGGAATACAGACGTTGTTAGAGAGAAAACGTGCGCCCAGCTCAAAGCAAAGAGTACAAAAAACAAACAAATATTTAGCGCAACAGCTCTTGAAAGTGCCAGGGCATAGCTTCTCGCTACCACTCATGTTGTGTGCGTTATATTTTTCACACGAATGGAAGGGACCTACAGTTTAGTGCCGTATCCGAACGGCGATTTGAGAAGCTTTTTCGTGACAACAATACTCTCGGATGTTTGTCAGACGCTCGCGAGACGTGGGACCGTGAAAAAACTTTTTGGTGTTTTCTAGAATTCGAACTTGAAACCTCATGCGTAGTGATCCGACACACTAACCAGTTAAGCCACGGCGCATAGAATACGGAGGGTCTGTATCGCTAGCTGGAAGAAATATCTTCCCCGGTTGCTGATACAAATAAGTACATATCGATCGTAGACTGCAGGACTAAGTCCTTCCTGCGAAATTGTAGTGAATCCAGGAGCTGCTCAGGAGGTCCAATTCGTAGCATGAGTGGATCGAAGTACAGCAGGGGTTATTTCAGGCGCAGAAGGAGCGGAAGTGAATCCAGGTGCAGCAAAAGTGGCTTCAGGCGAAGCAGGAGTGTATCCATCCACCAGGAAGCCTCTCGAGGCCTAAATCGGGTAGTGGGAGCCGTAGACGCAGTAGAAGGGGCTCTTGCAGGAATCGCAATAATCCAAGGCGCAGCAATCGTGGTGGATCGAGAATTAATAGAAGTAGGTCTGGCAGTCGCAAACGCAATCGGAGTGGCTGCAAGCGCAGGAGAAGTGACGACAAATGCGGCTCCAGTGGATCAAGGCGTAACAGGAGCGGCTCCAAGGCCATTCGAAACAGTCGTCCAAAGTTCGAATCCAGATTGGAATCAGACACTCACACCAAATTAAGAAGTAGCTCCGGAGCAGAAAACGTCTCAAAGGCGCCAGTACCCAAAAGGAAGAGAGCAACACTGCCCAGGGATTCCGAGGATGAGAGCTTCAAGATACAACGCAACCTGAAGAGCGACTTCGAGGTTCGGATCGTGAGGACACGATCATTTAGGGATGGCTGAGTTGCTAAGTCAACGGTGCATGCAGACCCCGCAAAGGTATTCAAACAAACACTGTAGTTGCATTAGGGGTCAGAAGCTCTTGGTTCGCTTCTGTTCTCTCTTTTCCTAGGTTATCCAGGAGCTGCGACGACAAAATATGAACAAGAGCGCTACCATCTTCAAAATAGCCGCCCAAAGAAGGAGGAATGCTCAGGAGATTCGTTCGCCAAAGTTCATTAACAAGGCTCATGGCTAGCTTCATGTGGATGACGACAAAATTCTGCATAGATGGCGACAGTATTTGGAGAGTTTTGAATGAAAAATTTCCCCGGCTATACTTTCCAAGAGCCACGTCTAACTGCGAAGTAATACCCGGCATCACAGTCGAAGAAGTTAGTGAGGCACTCCAATACTCCAAGAAACGAAATTTGGTTGGGCCAGACGAAATGATCTCTGAGTTCTGGAAATAGATGGGAGACATCGGGTTGAGATGGCTAAGAATTATCATCTCCAAACTTATGAGAGGTGATCGAATGCCCAATCAATCGAGGGAAAGCTACCTTCACCCTGTGAACAAAGGGTTTGATTAAGCTAATGTCACATACCATGAACATCATTGAACGGGTATTAGGCGGCCGACTGCGAAAAATAATGCGGCTGCCTGAGGATCAGTGCGGGTTTGTTGCGGGTAAATCAACCACAGATGCAATCCAAAGTATAAGGCTCATAATGGAAGAACATCGTGATTCCTTAAAGGACTTGCATATTGTATTGGCTGACTTTGCAGAAGCCTTTCGACGGACAACCACGAGATCTGGTATGGTTGGCGCTGAGCATCGAGGGGTTCCAAAAACGTATGTACAGATGATCACGAGAAAAATACTTCGTCGGAGGCCGAATGGAGGATATTTAAACGCGAACTCTATGAACTGTACCGAGATGCTCACAGTAAAACAATTTGTGTGTCTCCTCCATCATCGAAAGTACTGGACCCGGAAGTTCTAAATATGGATATGAATCATACTTAGAAGGCATCCTTGAATCTATCGCGACAAATAATTCCGATTTTGATATCTCCAAGAGCTTGTAGGATATTACATTTTTTACATTTGCAACGGCAGGTTGTATCTCCTCCTCATCTGTCTTGAAGGTGCAGTCTAGAAAAGTGTACACCTCAATACCTTTCAGGGACATCTTCTAAATACCAAAAAAAGAAAATCCCTTAAGGATCCAAGTATTCAGAAGTTATAGGAAAGACATACCGTGCATCTTCTGGTCTTTAGAGGGATTCCCCCTTTGTGTGAAAAAACTCACACTTGTCAGTTTGTTTTGCTTAAAATTGACTCAAAATGAAATAAAATAAAATGACAGGAAAATATATGTATTTTCTGACTGGTGAGGTCCTGTAGCTTCGTTTTTTTTAAATAGCAAAGGCGATGGGACATTCCAGGATAGGACATTCCAGAAAACTGGTGAGCGGACGAACTCGCCGGGCGCCGTGTCGTTAGTGGTTAGTGTGTCGGATCACTATGCATGAGGTTCCAAGTTCGAATCCCACAAAACACCAAAAAGTTTTTTTCACGGTCCCACCTCTCGCGAGCGTCTGACAAACATCCGAGAGTATTGTTGTCTCGAAAAAGCTTCTCAAATCGCCGTTCGGAGTCGGCATTAAACTGTAGGTCCCTTCCATTCGTGTGAAAAATATAACGCACACAACATGAGTGGTTGCGAGAAGCTAGGCCCTGGTACTTTAAAGAACTGTTGCGCCAAATAGTTGTATTTTTTTTTTTGGGCGCACTCGCCAGATAGGGTACTACTCTAATGATTTTGCCTAACAGGCAAGTCTTGGGTATACTCCTCGCTACATGAAAGTATCTACTAAAGCTGTACGCTATTAGCGAGACCAACCTCAGATGGGAAAACGGCTCAACGTGTCACATTTCAAAACAGATCTGGCCTAAGCTTGACTAGAAACGTAGTGCCGAGTTGGTCAAGCTAAAGCGATCACAGATCAACTGCGTTGTCGGTGTTCTCACTGGACACTGTCCTATAGGCCAACACGCCGAAAGACTTGACCTCTTCTCCAACGACTTCTGCAGAAGCTGTAGTGCTCCATCTAGGGTCCCCCTTCCTTGAAGACCTCTGCGATCTGGCGTCCTTAAACGTCATGTGCATCCATCGCTTTATCAGAAACTGTGGTTGGTTTTGTTAGTTAGGTCTAATGGTTGATCCATGGTATCACAAAGGACCTTCACTGGTCTAAGTGTGCCTGCACTCTCGTGCGGACAGCCTAATTAACCTAACCTAACCTAAAGGCGATAGCTACAACTTTAATGGCGTCGATCGCAATTGATCTGAAGAACCAGAACAAGAAAGACAAGAAGAAACCTAAACCATAATAGGCTTCAGCTGGCTTAGGCTTGCATAGATCAAAACTGGACGAAAAACCCAATCAAGTTCTATCAAAGGCTTGAATCATTCATAATGGCTCCCTGTGTCCTTAGTTAGGGCTTCCATTGACAATTGGGTCTCTCACGAACACAATTGTGTGTGGCATGACTCTCCGGGATGCAGGTTGACTAAACAAATTCTCCCGGACGTCTGTAAGCGGCTTTCTTGCTGTATCTCAGCAGAAAAGACTGTAGACAACTTATTGGCGTCTTGACAGGCCACTTCGCTTTTGCCAAACATCTTAACATTCTGGGCTTAACTGACACTACAATCTGCGACGCTTGACGAGAGAACGACGACACTGCGGAACATTATCTCTGCGAGTGTCCGGCCTTTGCTCGGCAGATCCTCGGTGCTGAGGTGGTGAGTGCTAGTACCTTGGAGTGCTGGCTTGGCTTGCTTGGCTTTTTGAGAAACGCAAGGAAATTCCAATAAATTGGGTAAACCAGGATTTGCTCTCTGGTTGTACAATGGACTAACTGCGTCTGAGTGCTCCAGTTTAGCGTTTCCTATCCCGACAAAGAATAAATAAAATTCATAATGGTTACTACATAATATTCCCAAGTTATGGGCTGTTGAATCTTCTTCTTCTTATTCCCACTTCGGCGTGGTTATAACCCGAACTCAAGGAACATAACACTCCTACTTCACTGCATTTCTACTGATCCGCCTGTGGGTTTCGCCTGTTTGACTTCAGGCAGTATAGGCATGTCTCCTGATTTTGGATCACATCATCGCTAAGGTAAACCATTTTGGTTCACTTCATCACTGGGGTAAGCCAAATACTGGTGTTGTTGCATTTGTGTGACCCAGGAGTTCTTAGGCCTTTCGCGATACAGTGGACCGTTCATTGATACTGCCTCTTTGATGCGATTCAAAGGATCTCTCTTTTAACACGGGAATACCAGCTGAGCCAGTCGCAGCTCTATTTGTAGTAAGAAGGTTTCTTTGATGTGAAGGCTTCCATGGATCTTCGAACTTCTTATTCGATCAAGTTTGTCATTCCCTGTGCTCTTTCTCTGTCCAACATTATGAACCATGCTTTCACCTTAAGAGGCATTTCCCGGTCACAGATGATAGCGAAGTCACTTCATCCACCGTACCCTTACGCGATGATTGATGTTGTCACCACAGGTATGTTCACTACTGATCATAGGCCTCAGATATTTGAACTTTTTTCACTTGGGAAGCACGGTTGCATTCAATGTCTAGGTAGGCCTGAGTGGATCAGAAAACGAATAGCACAAGTACTTGGTTTTTTGTGGACTAATGCGGTACCCATTTCCCGCCAAAATATCCACCCATACGTCAAGTGCTCATTTCAGGGACTTAGGATCTTCACTTGTGATGGCTCCATCGTCAGTTCCCTTCACTTTAGCTTCAAACAGAGAGTCAAGGAGCGCAATGAAGAGCAAAGGGCTTAAGACGATTCTCTGTTGCACCCGATTTTAATTGGGAACTCTTCGGTTACTCTAGCGGGACATTTTTTCTGCAAGAGTATGAAATTGATGGTTCCCTGTTAAGAGCGATTCAGTCTTTATATACAAACTGTAGAAGCTGTGTTCGGGTAAACGGCGTTAAATCAATACTTTTCACTGTGAGTGTTGGACTCTGCACCTTGTCACCTCTCCTCTTCATTGTATACACTCGTTAGAACTGGATGTCAGAGCTCAGCCGTGACGGAGAATGTTTCAAAGTGGGAGACTCAAGGATTAGTCGTATGGTCTTTCTTGGCTGCTCTCAAATCGAACTTCAGCACGCACTTGAGAGATTTGTAGCCATTTGGGATGATGCGGGAATGAAGGTAAACGTGAACAAATCGTGAACAGAATACCCGTTCAGTACACTCTGCATGTAAGTGTAGTCCCACTGAAGCAGGTGGAGAACCTTAAATACCTCGGGCGGGGTCTTATACACGAGCAATGGAAAGAGTAAATACTTTAAAATTCTCCAGTCTGGAGCAATTTTGACAAAGCTTGGTCAACCCTTTATATAGGATGACCGAACTTAGTGTTAAAGCTAGATGATCAATCTTAAATTCGGTATACAGTCCAGCTATCAGGGCCGTCCACCAACCTCAACCATGGGTGCCAATGAGGGAACGATATGCATAAGAATCTTCCAAAGAGAATCAAACGTTTTGAGTCTATTTCCGTGTTCAAACTCTTACCGATAGTCATGATATTTCGATAACGACCGAAAGAATAAGATCGCGGATACAAGCTGCTGAAATGAGGTTCCTTCGCGGTGTGACTGTCGAAGAAGTAGGCTCCTAAGTGCAATCTTCTACTAGCGGAGAGACCCTGGCACAACCAATTAGGTGTGGTTTGTTTACTTACTTATGTCTTGTATCCCCTTGTGGGTCCTAGGGCCTCTACTACGCCTAAGCGCCATCGTGTACGGTTTCTGGCAATGTGGGTGAGTTCTCCCCAACTTTTCCCTAACTGCCGTGCCTCCTTCTCGACTGTTCTGCGCCATGTTCTCCTCGGACCGCCAGGTCTTCTGCCATCCTGAGTGAAAGGGTTCCATTGCATAGCATGGTTCGCTATGAAACTGTCACTCTTACGGAAAGTGTGACCAATCCACTGCCACTTCCGCCGTTGAATGGTTGTGCCTATTGGTTCCTGACCCGTTCTCTCGAAAAGGTGTTCGTTAGAGATACGATTGGGCCAGAAAATCCTTAAGATATTATAATATCTAGGTGTGGTTTAGTTTGCTCCGTTTTCTCGTCCATACAGCTTTTACAGAAGTCGTTTGCGAAGATGTTTAGCTCAATAGCATGCCTTCCAGTGCCCTGTAATGACACGTCCTTTAGTTGTAATAAGCGGTCTCTTCTGTCTTATACAGCAATTCGAGCGTTTTTAATTCAGCTTATGCCAGATCTCTTTAGTAATGAGGCATTTAGTGCCGTTTGCCCATCTGCGATTGGTAACGTTGATAGTGTTGAGCTTAAACCGCAGTTTCACTATAGGGAGAGGCATGCCGAAATTGGTCTTGTTCGGTGAAATCGATAGGCTAGTGCCCTGCCTGGCGAGTTCGTTGGCCACGCGATTCTCTGGAATATCTCTGTATTCTGGAACCCAAATGAGGTGAATATTGAATTGCTTAGCCATCTTGTTAAGAGACAGGCGATCATTTAGGGCTGTTTTTGAATTGAAGGTAGCAGATCCCAATAATTTGTTAGCAGAGTGACTGTCAGTAATAATTGTGATATCCCGTTTAGACATCGTATTGTATCTTAGCCACGGCAGGGCTTCCTTCATCCATATTCCTTTAGCCATTTTTTTTTTTTTTCTGTTAAAAAAGGAAACCCAAATCCCAGAGCACTCAGACTCTCCGGTCCATTGTACTACCGGGCAGGAAATACAATGGTGCAGTGGTTGGAAAAACTTTGATGTTATTTGTTTTCCATTTTATACTCGGCTGCCTGACGATTCTTGTTCCCCGCTGGGGCTTGAACTTGCACATATCGGTTAACGAGCAAACACACTATCCACTGCATCATTGCCATCCCCTTTCTTTTAGCCATAATCTTCGCCTGAAGAACGCTGCAGTGATAAGGAAGATTGGAAGGGATATGGAGAGATGGAGGAGACACCCCCTTCTACCCTCGATTCTGTTTTGGATCCATCTCGTTAGAAGCATATCTCTTGCAACCCCAGATCTAAGAAAGACTTTTACTCGTCAAAGTACGTGGTACTGAATTTCAATAGTCAAGCAAAAGCTATGAGTAAATATCTTCTAAGAAATGCAATCGCATCAGTAAATACCTATTCGAACATCAAAAGCACTCTATTTGCATCCCCATCCACAATTGTTCTTCTAAGACAGCTAGTTTCACAATTTAAAGCTAAACGCAACCCTTTCCCAATTCAGAATTGATTCCTATTCAAATCCGAGCCCGCACCCCCAGTTCCTAGTGAGGAAAACATTTCACTGCTCTGTGGAATTTTCAATGAAGCGAAATCCTGTTCAACTTGTGTCTCTTTGTTGGAACTTAACTTCAAGCAATTACGAAACAATTGTTTTGGGCAATTTATTTATCCATGACAAGACACAATGATGTAAGCAATATGTGTGCGTTGTGAGCTGGAATTAGGGGATAGTTTGTACGGAGCAAGCATTGACAACAAAAGAAGTGAACAAGATATTGCCTACTATTTGGTGAATGCAACTATGTGCCTAGGGATTGGACAATTATTGACAGGAGATTGTTTGATGAGGAAATTATTTGACAGTCCTGACCATGCATGAAGTACGAGTACTTCTCCAGTCAATAACGTGAGTAAATGTCAGTTTATTCATCGAGTGGGAACCGTCAATCGGGCGCATCTTAGGTGGTGCTACAGTTCTCAGTGGACCTGGACATCAACCAACAAGCCTCTCCATTTAGCTTGGTACTACATCTGCAGTGCATCCAAGCAAAAAGCGCCTGGTGTCGATGGAATCACCAATATTGCGTTAAAGGCAGCAATCAGTTGGCGCCCACACATCTTTACAGTAGTATACGATACTTACCTCAAGGAAGGAGTATTCCCCGACCAGTGGAAGAAATAAAGACTGGTCCTCCTATCAAAAGATAATAAACCACCGCAGGATCCCTCGTATAGGCATCTATGTACATGTTGCATACCGTGGATAGAATACTGGAGCATATCATAAGTGGTAGATTGAAGAGTGCAATCGATGAGGCAGGTGACCTCGCAGATCGCCAGTATAGTTTCCGTAGGACATTTTCTACGGTCAACGTCATCAACGAAGTCGTGAATACGGCAAAAAACCATCGAAGGAGATACGGCAAAAAACCGCAAACTGGAGAAATATTCTGCATGCACTTACTGCCAAGAGCTTGCGGAGGTGGTCTTGGTAACATGTAACATATGTAACTAACTACCGCCTCGAGAGTACCAGATGACCTGCAGAAGATAACGACGGACAATTTCAGAGATAGGATTTGGCACTATAACGCCGACGATGGAACGAGGCAATATAACGCCACAGGCAGTGTTCCCCAAGGCTCCCTACTAGGTCCGCTACTGTGAAACTTATTGTATGACGACGTTCTCAGACTTAGAATCTCTTTGTCTTTGGAAATAATAGGCTTTGTCCACGTCACAGCAATCGTTGTAGTGGCTCTTTGAAGGTTGGAGCATGACTGCAATGAAGCTATCAGGATTGGCTAGTACACATGGCCCTACAACTTGCAAAAGAAAAGGTAGAAGTAGAGCTCATCAGCAGTAGACGAGTCATGGAGACTATCTATAAAAGAAACCGTGGGCGATCTCATGGTACTTTTCAAAGCAGAGTTGAAGTACCTTGGCATTACTAAAAATGCAAGGCTAACTTTTAAGCAACGTCTGCAGTACCCAACTGAAAAGGCAGAAAAGACAGCGCCTGCTCTGGCAAGAATTATGCCAAATATCGCCGAACCAAAACATAAGAGCAAGCTGCTCTTAGCAAGAGTTGTGGTCACGATGATGCTCTACGGCTCCCTAATATGGGATGGTACCATTGAAGATGTAGTCATACAAAAGGAAGATGAAGGCAGCTTACAGGATCAACGAGTAGAGAGTATGCAGCGCCTTACAAACAACCTCATATGACATCATACCCACAAAAATTCTTACTTACTTTACTTATGTCCTGTATCCCCTTGTGGTCCTAGGGCCTCTACTATCCCTACGCGCCATCGTGTACGATTTTTGGCAATGTGTCTGAGTTCTTTCTAACTTTTCCCCAACTGCTGTGCCTCCTTCTCGACTGTTCTGCGCCATGTTCTCCTCAGATCGCCAGGTCTTCTGCCATCCTGAGTTAAAGGATTCCATTGCATAGTATGGTTCGCTATGGAACTGTCACCCTTTTGGAACGTGTGACCAATCCGTACGATTGGGCCAGAAAATCCTTAAGACATTGCGCAGTCACCTACGAGTATAAGCGAAGCACAAACACTCTTGCTGAAGAAGCTCAACAGAAATACCGTGCCAGCAGAACAGCTGCATCAACAGTGACAAGTCGAAATGTTACTGAAGTACCACCACCACCACCACCCCAACTTTTCCCCAACTGCTGTGCCTCCTTCTCGACTGTTCTGCGCCATGTTCTCTTCGGACCGCCAGTTCTTCTGCCATCCTGGGTTAAAGGGTTCCATTGCATAGTATAGTTCGCTATGGAACTGTCACCCTTTTGGAAAATCCTTAAGACATTGCGCAGGCCCCTACGAGTCTTAGCGAAGCACAAACCCTCTTGTTGAAGAAGCTCAACAGAAATACCGTGCAAGCAGAACAGCTGCATCGACAGCGACAAGTCGAAATGTTACTGAGATACCACCTAGGACACGTCTGGAAGAATGGCAGGAGAGATGATAGTATCGCTCTGATAACGGCAGATGCACGCAGAGATTGATCCCTAATATAGACGCCTTGGTTCAATAGGAAGCATGGGGACCTGAATTTCTATCTGACCCAGATGCTTACGGGCCATGGTTGCTTCAGAGCCTACCTCCACAGGTTTGGACTCGACGAGAACCTCTATTGTTCAACGTGCGCGGAACACACCATGTTCGATTGTCCGCGATACTATGAAGAACAGCACCTGTTGGTGAACAAACTGAGTTAGGACCTAACCCCAGAGAACATCACCAGACAGATGATGAGCAGAGAACATGCCTGGGGGGAGTTAACAATACTGTGGCAACCATTATTAAGGAATAGCAAAGACAGGGGCGAGAACGAAAAGCAATGCAAGAGGCTGCCAACACAAATGAGCCGAATACCTAAGGCCGAGGTCCTCTGTCATTATAAAATGCTTCACGGCAGTGCTGCGAAGACCAGGGTTCTCCATGGGCCATTGTCCCATTAAGCGCTCCTTCGCCATCATCTCCTTGGAATAGAAAATGACTATCCTTGGACCTGTCATCCGAATACGTCGAAGCAGCTCATACTTACTTTACATTTACTTATGTCTTGTATTCCCTTGTGGATCCTAGGGCCTCTACTATGACTAAGTCGTCAACATGTGATCATTCCTTATCCGAGGCATAGTGTCGGTTTGTGTAGCGGTCGGTTTGTGTAGCGGTCGGTTTTCAGTAACGCAGGTTGCTGGCCCACGTTGTCTAGTCTAGAATCAAGGCCCTAGACAACCCGCACTTGCAATTTTGGCCTACATGAATAAGTGTTTATGCGTATAGTTACCCGGGGACCACCACTAGGAGGTAAAGTAAGCATTTCATCATGAACTTGATTGTTGCGCTACTGGGCCAAGCCAAGCTTCGAGCAGTCAGTAGTTTCCCGATCAATCGCAATGCAGGTTTAGTGGATGGAAATCCCACAATATTAGTGAGTACGGGCTCAGTTCCGGTTTTAAAAGATTCCCACCTTCCGACACAAGATTCCCCCTAGAACGCGGAGCTGGGTACACTGGTGTCAGTTGTCCACTACAGGAGTATGAACGCTCCTATGAGAGCTCCTCCGCCACCATCTCCTCTTAATAGAGACATTAGACTTGTGATCGGAATACGTCGAAGTAGCTGATGCAAAGTGTTCACTTAATTCAACCTAACTGGAACTGTAGACGTCACCGTTGACTTCATCTAGGGAAATCGTTGGCTGCCGTCTGATACAAGAAAAAGTGCTCTTGTGAGAAAGCACTCTTCCCCCCTCTCTCGACTGCATTTAAGCGAATTATCTGAAAAAGGATTTAATGCATTGGCTTTGCTTAAAGAAATGTAATCCACCAATTCATTTTGAAGTCACTGAGAGGGGCACTCAATGAAAGCAATTGCTTCTGATATCCTATCTCACCATAACTCATTTCTGGTTATCAACTAACCTTCTCAAGGCCTTTTAAGTGATGGTTCTTGCATTTTTCGGATGCTGACGCACAGCTGACAGTCATATTATCCTCTAACGACTTCCACAAAACCAATAAGCATCACTTTATAGTCTCCCCGACTTAAAACCCAGCCATTCCCTCTTTGTCTTTATGAACTAATTAAGTATCCTTATCGTCCATGGCTCCCTGTAAAACAATCAATGGGAACATTTTAACGCTTACAAGACAAATCTCTCACAAAGACGTGTTTACATCTCACAGTTGCAACCTTTTTTTATTACCAATATACGAGGACGAACAAAACAGCAACAATCTTTTGCTCTTTACCGAAACACACAGGAAACAGAGAAAAAAAAAAGACGAAAAACTTTTTAATCACTTTTCTTACAGGACAATTAAAAATTAACTGTTACACATCAAAGGATCATAAATTTTGCTTCTTCTTGAGTTCCAGAGTGTAACACGTTTTTCATTTACACGAAATTGCAACGTTGCCATTCATTGTTTTTTACAACTTCTCTCTCGTAGTGAATAAACAGGATTTACGATCACAAGAAAGAAGTGTCTCTCTTTCACATGCAATAATCCTTAGTCCGTAGTCCTTGTTGTGTCCATTAAAATGCGACAAATTCTCTGCTATACACTGGAGAATGGAATTTTCAAATAACAACTGAACTTTGTTTTCTTTTTAATTTTACTTTTATTGTTTATTAGTTTTTTTTGTTTCACATTTTCAGTACTAAAGCTTTTGTTTGACGGTTTTTCATTTCTAAATTGTTGCTAGTTAAAATAACGGTATTTTGAAGTTCATTTAATATTTTTGTTTAGATGTAGAAAACAGTGCTGTAGCAAATTGTATGCATGCGTTACTTAGTAACATGAAACCCGAAGTAACGTTTCGTTACACTCAAAGAGATATCGTTACTTTCGCATTATTCTGTTCGTGTATGGTTTAGATTGTGAATGTATATGGAACTTCCCAACGTTCTTCATATCTGGTGATCTCATATGTAGATATGTACCTACACACTAACAACGAGTAACGAGTAACGATACCTTTGTAACGGGTAGTCAGATCAAAAGTAACGTACACACACAGATACACATTTTCTCGTTACATTTACAGCTCTAGTTGGAAAAATGAAAACAGAAACGGACAAAATTTTGAAGGAAGACAAATAAAATTTTAAAAATTTAACTAGTAGTAGTCCTATCTACGTGAGCCTACTTAAAATGGACTTTAGGAGAATGTCCTCTTGTTCTAGAAAAAATTATTGAATTGGCATAGTTCTTAAATTTAAAACTTAATTTTGAACAAGTTTTTGGAAAAATAATTTTTCGTTTTATTCAAATATTTTGGTTTAGGTCGAAAAGATGGAGATTTTGACGGGGTTAGGGCTTGCCTGTCCCTCAATTCATGCTTAAACTAAGTAGGAACTTAAACGGTGGTACTATCGTATTATTTATCTATACTTTGCTAGTAAGGTACAAACATCTCTTGAACTATTTCTATTGCTATACTCTCTATTATCGATACAAGTGTGAACCCCCCTAAGCAAGGGAAAACAACAAAAGTTAAGTAGGGAGGAGTACTCTCTATTAGCGTTCTGAGGTTTGGAAGCTAAACCCGACATTATACAATATTCAATCACTGCTTCCATAGGTAGCACATTAGGGAATTTTTTTTTTTTTTTGACCACTCCCATTTGGCGTAAAGGCGCTGCGACAAGATAGATCTATTGTGTCAAGGGTCAACTTTTAGGAGAGCAGAAATTTAACTCTCCCTTATGAAAGCATATATACAGCAACGGAGGAGTTCCTTACGTCTGTTGGAAATATGGTCTCTTTAAGGAAGAAGCGTCCCCTTATTCTAATCAGAGCTGCATACTCAAATAGCATGTGCCCTGCGGTTTCGTCATTTTCTAGACAGAGGCGGCAGGTGATATCCTTCGAGGTTCTCATTCTATTGAGGTTGTTTTTTATAATTTGCGCGCACTCAATGGGTTCTGAATACCCTTAACATGTTTACACAGAGTGCGGGTGTTGGAAAGGATAGATAAAGAGAGACAGAGAAAAGAATTCGTGTAGTGGTTTTGAAGCTAAGTTGTTTATGCTTCAGGAAACTCCGGGGGTGGCGTCCAGATAACTGGGGAGATTTTTGTTACTTTTTTGTCTTTGCTTCTGATTCACAGTATTTTTTTCCCGATAACCGATGTCATAGGCAAATCTTTATCAACAGAGGGAACAATTTTTCCAGCCACATGACCCAAGCTACTGCCAGTGTTATGCCTTCACAGCAGTGTTCACACAAGCTTTCGCAATTGATCGGACTACAAATACAATACAAATACAAATATTTGGCGCAACAGCTCTTTAAAGTACCAGGGCATAGCTTCTCGCAACCACTCATGTTGTGTGCGTTATATTTTTCACACGAATGGAAGGGACCTACAGTTTAATGCCGAATCCGAACGGCGATTTGAGAAGCTTTTTCGTCACAACAATACTCTCGGATGTTTGTCAGACGCTCGCGAGAGGTGGGACGGTGAAAAACTTTTTTGGTGTTTTGTGGGATTCGAACTTGGAACCTCATGCGTAGTGATCCGACACACTAACCACTTACGGCACGGCGCCCACGCCCACGGACTGACTTTATATATTTTATAAGAAATAAATAAATGCTTGCTGACATCAGGACTTGAACCATGAACCATTAGCGTGGCAATTGACGACGTTACCGCTGCACCATTGTAATTATAAAGGGTAAGCCAACAGAAAGTGTGGATGTTGGCTGTCAATTACTGTAATTTGCTGAATTCAATGTGGTTAATCTTTTTGCCAAGTGTCAAGTACAATTTGTGGCAATTTTAGCCATGGAGTCATTTACCACGCAACAATACGCTTTTGTTATTCAGTCTTATTACGAGAACGGGCGATATGTAAAAGTAACATTTCGTAAAATTCGTGAATTTTTCGGTCAACATAAGTGCCCTAGTGAGTCCGGAATTCGTGCAATGGTGAATCGTTTTCAAGAAACTGGTTCGGTATCGAGTCGAACTCCATATCAGCATGCTATGCCAGCACGTTCACCTCAAAACATCACCAATGTGAGCGAAAGTGTTCAAAACCAGCCAGGCACCTCAATTCGTCGCCAAAGTCAATAATTGGACCTCACTTATGGCACTTTAAGGCGAATTTTAAAAGTTGATCTTCATTTGCACCCCTATAAAATCGAAATTACACAACAAGCCCTTGGACCAGTAAGGTCTATGCCAATAACCCAGCGACAATTCAGGATCTCAAACATAACATCCAAACCGAAATTGCGGCCATTGACCCACTTAATCTTCAAAAAGTCATCGATAATTTTGACCTTCAGATGGTCGCTTGCAACAGAGGCCGTGGTGGTCACTTGAACAATGTTGTGTTCCATTCATAATTGCCATAGACCAAGCTTCATTAGTCAATAAAATTCTACATTGATTTTATAAAAAATGTGTATTTAGTTTAATGAAAACTTCCACAGTTGCTGTTGGCTCACCCTTTAGATGGCAATGTCCAGTAAGGGAGCTCACAAGCCTCTTATATCATTTCTGCTGTATTTAATGATATCAATTGCCTTTCTTTTGAAGGGTCGGACAGTTTTTTTTAGCTTGTGGAAGACCTTTGGTGTGATTCCAGGGGTGAAATTTCCGTCTTAGCATAAATTAAGAAGCAGAATCAGATATTCCACAAAAGGGTTCTGGTCCAATGAACAACTCAGAGGAGCCTTCTCTGGTGAGCAGATCTGCAGTTTCGCTGCCATCAACACCTACGTGGCCAGTTACCTACAACAGTTTCACTTTATTGTATTGGGTCAAGTTTTGTAAACTGTCGAAGCAGCTTAAAACTTATTTTGAGCTGATCTTGTGGAAGATCATTGCTTTGAGCGCCGCTTGGCTGTCGGTGAGTATGTAGATGGTGGCACCTTCAAAGCCTGAGTTTAGGTTTATGCTAGCACAACTCTCAATAGCGTAAGACTTGGCTTTGTAAAACTCAGGAACTCTTTCCAAGTGGTTTTGAAACTTTAGAGTTGGGTCCGTACATACTCGCACCAACTCCTGAATACATTTTTCATCCATCGGTATACCACACGATTCCCTTTGAATCAAGCAGCGGTCCGCCATTGTTTCATGTATCTCTGTTTGGGATCTCAATCGCAAACCTACTACCGAAGCGGTGATTTAGCCATAAAGTCAGAAACCGTGCTGAGCATATCTAGCTCGGGGAAGTCAGCTAATAAATCCATGAGATCCACGTGATCACATGTACTGCATTCAGTTAACTTTTGAAGACTAACTGCTCAGCGGATTGCCACTTTCAATAGATTTGATTAGTAGAAACTGAACATAGCGCCCATTTCACATCCAAGGATCTGTTTACTCCTGAAACAGAACTGTCCAAAGTTGACAAAAGTGCTGGAGGTCCTAATGCTAACCTACAATACAATCCAAAAGCCTAGCTTGGGATAAAACCATGATTTTAAGCCTATCTACTTCGACTTCATAAATTGTTCTATCACCTCGAAAAGTTCGAATATTGAGTTGGAAAAGAGTATTGAGCATTTTTGTCACTAGATGGCACTAAATTGAAAATTCTCTGACAATATTAATCCGATCTGGCAACTCTAACCAGCGTTGGAAAGGCGGCATTTTGTAGATTCATTAAGGCAACACTCCCCATCTAACACGTCCCATCTTCTGTTATTCCGTAGCGAAAATCAGTGAAATTTCTTAAGAAATTCGGAAATTTTGATTTCAAAGGTGCACCTCGCTCTGGTCTACCAACGACGGAAAAAGTGGAGGATGGCCGGCACATAAGCAGTTGTAACATCACTTTGGAATCAAACATCAGCCGCAGAACAGTTTTAAATCATTTGGAGAAGGCTGGCTACACAAAGAAACTCAACCTATGGATACCACACAACCTGACAGAGAAAAAAATTTGTTGGACGGAATTTCAATTGGCGAATATTGTTGGTGAATCGAAACGAAATCGATCCGCTCTTGAAAAGATTGGTTACTGGTGATGGAAAGTGGATCACGTAGCACAGAGTGGTGCGAAAAAGATCATGGGAAGCCTCACCAACTGTTGCAAAGCCAGGACTGGCGCCAAGGAAGATTAAACAGAGTATTTGGAGAGACTGGAAGGGACCCCCTATTAAAAGTTGCTGCTACCTGGCCAAACGATTAATTCTCTCTACCGAGAGGAAATGAAGCGGTTCAGCAAAAGCGGCTAGAGGTGATCAACGGAAAGAGCTTTGTCTTTCACCACGACAATGCCAGACCACATACTTCTTTGGTGAGGCGTCAAAAACTGAGAGAGTTTGGCTGGGAAGTCTCTAGTTTGAGATCGTACGATCTACAGAACTATTTTGAAATTTAATTTATGAAATATTAGATGGTGACATAGTGCTGTTGTGTTCGGTTATTGGGTAGTAGCTTGTTGGTTCAAGTCCCAACCACAGCCTTTGAATTGTGCTACTTATACAATTTTGCAATGCTACCTCCATCCACTTGCAATGAACAAACACGAACTCAAAAAAAAGTACTGTAAGCCAGTAGCCGAACAGAAAATTCGCAAGAATCCACACCGATTAGTTCGGACACGACCCGTTGGAGTAATAAAGTCTAAAATTAGCTGAGTTTCAAACCGCTGCACCAAAAAGACATGTTTATCCTATCAATTCTCCTTAATTCCGACTTGTACCGTGCAAAAGCATAAGTAAATACTTAGAAAATAAAGACTTGAGACTGCATCATAAATATATAGCCGGACATCTGCGAAGGAAGTGGCATAGGAATTCTTTCTCTTCAATGTCCTTCCAGCTTCTACAAAAGGTGTTGTGAAGGATACCAAGTTGGTCCCCATCTGGCCAGTGGTCTGAAATAATAGCTACAACTCTGGTAATATCTTGTCTTGATTTGCCTAGTTACTCGTTCGACTTGAGTTTCTTGAAACTGGGTCATGTCTTTCTTGATTTGACACAGCTAGTAAGTGTTTTACCCGCGATTGGCTGACTGGAGAAAGTAAAGATGGATATGCTTATTCTATACCAGTTCGAGGATGTAATAACCACCATCAATGGCCTTGATAGTAGCTTGCCAATCCGAAAAAAGAGTGATACTGTGGCTAGATATTTTGAGGTTATTCAGCAAACGGCAGGCTTCACAAATCGCGAGAAGCGCTGACTGAAAAACGCTACCAGAGTCTGGGAAACTTCGATATATATAGTTTCTCAGAGAAGATACCTGCGCCGAATCCGCATTCCATCTTCGAACCGTCCGTGTAAATAAGAAAACATTCTCAACACAGCCAACGCGGCTACAACAGTACTCAACGCGGCCCAGCACAGCTCCAACATGCTCAACGTAGTCAACGTGACCAAAACACGCCTCAAACATACTCACAGTACGTCAGCAAACGCCACAATACACCCCCTCGAGTAATGCAATTACGCTTGGGCGAATGCGAGGCGTCTAGTCATTAATAAGGTTTCCGTTCTTCCATTCTTCTCTAGTAGGGAATTTTGTTAGGAAGAGTTTCCTGAAGCTGAGCTTGGATATCCTGTAGTCGTTCAAAGTTCACTTGACATCGTCTCCAGGACCTTACAGTGAGCATATAGCTTTGCGGTCCAGCACCCAGATTCGCGGAGCCTGACTGCGCTAAATATACATATCTGTGTCTTTAATACAGATTGTTCCATGACATTATCATTCGAACACGACTTCAGGCATGTAGCTTCCTCGACTGTTTTTGACGAAGCGCATCCTGTCGGGCTACTCTTTCGAGCATTTGGGGCTCTATCTAACCAATGACGCTGTGAGTATTGACTTTCAAGTCCTGAACAGCTTGCGGTTTATCAGTATATGCCAGACTTACTCTAGAAATGGCAATTCTGCTTATTCATAAACCCATTGAGCCAAAAGTGAGCCTCGTAACTATGGCAAGGCCTGGAACAGCAATCATCAGCCACCCGAGTATAAAGGAAAACAAATTACATCAAAGTTTTTCCAACCACTGCACCAAAGAAAGGTTCCTGGCTGGTAGTGCAATAGACCGGAGAGTCTGAGTGCTCTGGGGTTTGGGTTTCCATTTTAAATTAAAAAAAAAAAAAAAAAACATGGCAAGGCCTGTCCTGGCTGAAATGTAATGTACCATCTGTCGGGAATATAAGCATTTTCACTGACAGCCAAGCTCCTTCGCTTCAAAGGCCCCCAACTGCCGTTTATCTCTAATGCAGATGACAGTTCAACATTCACCTACGCTGGGTGGCGGGCCACAGGGACATTCCAGGAAACTGCAGGGCTGACGAGCTCGCCAGACAGGGTACCACTCTAAGGATTTTGCCTAACAGGCAAGCCCTGGGTATGCCCCTCGCTACATCTAAGTATCTACTAAAGCTGAACGCTATTAGCACAACCCATCTCAGATGGGAAAAGGCTCAACGTGTCACATTTCGAGACAGATCTGGCCTAAGCTGGATCAAGAACGTAGTGCCCAGCTGGTCAAGCTAAAGCTAACACAAATCAGCTGCGTTGTCGGTGTTCTCACTGGGCACTGTCTTATAGGCCAACACGCCAAAAGACTTAGCCTCTTCTTCAACGACTTCTGCAGAAGCTGTAGGGACGAGGAGGAGGAGGAAACCAACCTTCACCTCCTATACACTTGTCCAGCCCTGTCGCATAAAAGAATGCTTCATCTAGGGTCCCCCTTCCTTGACGACCTCGGCGATCTGGCGTCCTTGGCGTGTCATGTACATCCATCGCTTTGGTATGACAAAGGACCTTTACTGGTCTAAGTATGTCTGCACTCTCGTGTGGACAGTCAACCTAATCTAACCTAACCTAACCTAACTATGGCAAACACGATTTTGTGATAAAAATAAGGATCGACTTCAAGCTGCTGTAGAGCCCAATCCGTGAACTCCCGACGTAAGTCATGTGGCTCGTGGCTTTAGTTTCTGTACCTGGATCTTGTACGACTGTAGGCCGAGATCTTTTCGCAAAATTTCGACGGACAGGAGCCAAACTGTTACGATCGGTGCCGAATTCATAATTCCGGAGCTTTCACCACACTTTCACTCACAGCGGCTACAGTTTCTTTTGCACACCACATTGCGTTGACGCGTTATTGACTTTGCGTCATGTAGAGTGCAGGTTAGGTTGGGTCAGGTGGCTATCCTTCGTAATCGTTAGGATTCACTTTGACCGAATGAGGTCCACTGTACTACCACGTGAGCCGGTTATTTCCGCTACTCTTGGAACCAATTTGGTTGTTGATATCCGAGTCGGCGATATCTGTAAGTTGCTCAAAGAAAAATTCCCCAAGGATTTGTTTTTTAGCTGAAGATAGTGCTGGGTAGGTGCAGGGCAAGTGAAAGAGGGATTCCTCCTCTTCTTCGTCCATACAGCTGCCACAAAAGTCATTGGCCAGAATTCTAAGCCTTGCGCCGTGTCTGCTTTGTACGGAATGACCAGTAAACAACCCCACTAGGATCCCTATGCGTGGTCTGCTGATCAGTAGCAGGTGTTTTGTTTTTCTTTTATTTAATTGGGATCATGTTTGTCTCGCATGGTTACATGTGGCAAGATTGCGCCATCTCTCATTGGCCTGATTCAATGCCGCTATAAAGATTTTCTATCTTGTCGTTTCTATAGGTAGATGCAGGCCCCCTTCCGCAGTAGAGACCTCCTGTTTCGTGCCATTTTTAGCTTATTCGTCTACCCTCTGCATGTAGAGTGTATGTGGTAGGGAATCTATCGGCAAAACGACGAATAGCGTGCTCAGTTGGTCCATTATGAAGACCAAAAAAATATCACCTACTCTTCTATACGTTTCGCGAATTGAAGACTGATTTTCAAGATAAGTTTGAATGATACGACAGCGTTCTTCTGACGTAAGTAAGAACTGTCAAAAACGAAACGAAGGTTATCCCTATTGGAAGATCCATCAGTCTTAAAATAAGACCTTCCCAATCCTAAAACCTTAACAGTAGTGCGGGTAATCAAGAAAGGCAAAGATTTAAACTGTCTGTCTGTTTCTCAAGGTCCTCGTCCCTTTCAAAAACTGACATCTTTTCGACCATTCCATGAAATGAGACATGTACCTACTATAACAATGGAAGAACTAGACCAGCACTTGATGGGCTGTCTCACTTGATATAACCTTAAAATATTTTCTTTTCCTTACAAAAAAAATTAATAAAAATCTCATTCCTAATTATGTATAGATTTTGCATTAATTTTCTTTCTCTTTTCATCTTAAATGAGCGATCTACATGTGGTATCCTTAAATTTTTATCAAGCTACGTTGCTATAGCTTGCAAACATAAAATTTTGTTCAACATTCCAGCTGGACTTGGTATCGTTTTGAACTTTTAACTTGCATCCGGTGATCTCTCTTTTTTTTAGTTTCTTTGCTCCAAATTATTGATTTATTTTTATTTTTTGTTTTATACTTAAACACTAAGAACAGAATGTTGCTTCCTCTTCTTCTACGTCGTCGTCTTCGATCTACGTAATCGCTTCGCTTGTGATTATTTACTTGACGCTAACAATGAGATGCCGATGATGATATTGCGCTAATGACTAAATGATTTTCTTTTTTTGCGTAAAACGTGACTTTACAGACTTTTGGTGATGTTCTGGAACAAACGTCTGCCCCACCATGATTCCAAGTCGAATGGCTTGAAGTCACTCAACACTGGACTGGGTGGTTCGACGCAATAAACTGGCGCAGGTGAGGACGGCGCTAGAGGTGATGTCGACGCTGATGATGCTACTGATGACGACGACGTGGATGATGCAGCTGGAAGTACAAGTTTTTTTTATTAAATTTCTTTAAATTTCTGAACAATTGTATAAATTACCAGAATTATTGTTCGAATCGGCGGAGCTTGTGTCATACGGATTGTGCGCTACAATGATGTTGTTCCACGCTGCAAGAGAGATAGATAAATAAAAATCTTTTCTTTTTCATAAAATTTTAATGTAATTCTGTTTGGAGCGCGTGTGTGTGCTTTGCGAACACACCCTAGAGCAAGGAGAAATCCTCTTACAAGGATTCCGCTTTTTTTTTGTTCGTTTCGTGTTGGTTTTTGTCAAATGTGCTGTTTAAAAATTGAAAGGGTTTTCATTTTCACATGTTCAGTGGAAATTGAGGATTTTTTTTGTCTCGGTAACCAGAGATTTTGTAGGGAATTCTCATTTAAGTGCTTTACACACACAAAGTGAAAGATAAGAAGGTGGGAGAATGAAATCCGAATGTGCAGCAGCATAGGGAACGGGAGCAGATGTGGCGTGGTATTTTCGGGAAGTCGCTCTTAATGGACAGAGAAGACCATTGGTTCTGGTCGTAGATGGTAGAAATTTGAAACACATGAATGGAATCAAGTGGCTATGCACAGGGATAGGAATTGAAAGGAGAAAGCAAAAGGATTCGCAACCAAATAACAAACACTTCGGAGATCATAGACACTATTTAGGATGGGGATTAGGTTACGACATAAGTGCATTGTGATGTTGCTGAGAGTGTTGACAAGATGCTCTTTGAATCGAAGGTAGTAGGGAATATTATTTGTATCAAAATGGTATTGAAAACCATCATTCTAACCTACACCTACACCTAAGGTGGTGCGTACTGTCACCGCTTTTAATCTTGGTGATTATCAGCGATGTACTCCGTTCAGCATTGTTCGAAGGTAACAATGGAATTCGATGGACTATGACATCTTACCTTAGAATCCACGACTACGCCGACGATGTTTGCCTGCTTTCACATCAGATAAGGGACCTTCATCTGATGGCTCAAAATCTAGAAGCTGAGGCAAACAAAATAAGGCTTAAGATAAACACAGCCAAAACAAAACCTCTGATTACTTCTAACACCCGCGTTCAACTCAACATTGCTGGACAGGAAGTCAAGAAAGTAGACAGCTTTCTATACATAGGAAGTGTAGTCTCAGCTAACCGCGATGGCACTAAACTGAATGTCTACAGCAGAATCGGTAAGGCAGAAGCTATGCTCAGAATGCTGTCGAAAGTCTGCAGAGTAATGTGACTATTCCGCTCCAACGTAGAATCAGTACTGGGGGCTTGGTGCAGTACTTGGAAGGTCGATACCACTATCTTACGCAAGCTGCAAACCTTCGTACACAGATGTCTAAAAATCATCTTGAGGATCTTTTAAATCAATCCTATCCCCAACGAACATCTTTATCCGAGAACGAACCAAGAACCTATAGACATTACTGTGTGAAGGAGAAAGTGGGGATGGATTGGGCGCACTCTACTGCATTCGACAACTCCATTGCGAAATACGCCACGCAGTGGAATCCGCTCACCCAGGCAGGTAGAACAACGGGACGCCATAGGCAAACGTGGCGCAGGATAGTCGAGGAGCAATCAAGCTCTTTTGGAATAAGTTGGAAGCAGCTCAGACACGTTGCAGAACTCCGAATAAAATAAGGCACAGACGTTGTTGATGTCCTATGTCCTTCGGTGAATGTAGGTATGTGCGATGCAAAATCAAGATGCAACTACGAACTCTGTAACAACTGAGCTAGCCCTTCCAATGCGAGTCTTCTTCTTCTTCCTATTTCGGCGAGGTGATGATCCGAAAACAAGGGATCATAACCCTCCCACTTCGCCGCATTTCTACTGATCCGCTTGTGGAGTTCGCCCTTCCAATGCGAGTGTTGATTGCAATGGTTTATATAAAAATGAGAAACTTGACAGAAGATGGAAGTCTGTTTCAGAAGCAAAAGTTGAATGGAATATAACTTGAGGAGTATTGCCTTGAAGAGACTGTTTGTAGAAGGTCTATTCCCAGCTAGCAGTCCCCCTGGTAGAGTTCGTGCACCTTGGTGGAATGCGAAATTGCTGAGCTCATTCATAAATCAAGAGTAAGTTAGAACCTCGATAAAGAGGAGGTCATCGAGTGGTCCACTTACAAAGAAAGCGTAGAGAACTCAAGCAAGGCATCTGGTTCTTAAAGAAGACCTCTTGAAGGAATCTCTGGTGGATCTATCCAATCAACGACTGAAGCGTCATGTCTTAGGAAAGTCCTAGCCAAATCAGCATCACCAGCATCTTCTATCAAGAGAGGTAATAGTACTTGGATAGACTCAGATAAGTATATTTTAATAAGCACCCAGGAGGACTCGAGGCTATTCTCAGCCTACCGCTGCTAGACATCTTTATACGCACGTCAGCAGCCATTAATGCTATGTGGATTAGCCAGTCAGAAAACTGGAAGCCAAATAGAATAGGTCACTTGATGATCGTTCTTAATTACTTTGGCCTCGTGCCCATAACGGACTATACGACGCCATATTTAGACTATATAAGGCATTTCTCTACCACCTACGCCAGTAGGGAAGAATGGAAAAGCAGTCACATACCTAACGCCGAATCTATAGCCATCTACACAGATGGTTCAAAAATGAGCACTGGGGTAGGATCAGGTATCTTCTCCGACCCATTAGGTATAAATAAATCCATACAACTTACAAGACCACAGCAGCATCTTCCAAGCAGAGGTCTTAGCAGTGGTAACAGCCACCCGTGAGTCTGTGGTAAGGGCAATACCGCCAGAAGGCATCATCAGACAGACAGGCAGGCAGCTATAAAAGCGATTACTGCCATAGAAATTAAGTCGAATCTTGTGAAGTGTTGTCGAGAAGAGCGCAGGGTTCTTGGAACACAGCGCAAAGTATCGCTCTGTTGCGTCCCTGGACACGAGGGTATACCAGGCAATGAGAAAGCCGATGAACTGGCGAGAATCGGCTCAGCAGCCCTACTAGATCAAATGGACCATCCTCCTCCTGTGTGTATCCCGCCTTGCACATTTAAGCTCGTTGCAGGGAAGACACAAGATGGACCTCCATGGAAATTTATGCCATCACCAGGAAGCTATGGCCATCCTTTGACGAAACAAGGACCGAGAGAATTACTCGGAAAGATAGGAAATCCCTTTCCACCCTCGTGGGCATCATCACACTCTGCGGTACAACTTAAAAAAACTACGCCTGACGGGGGAAGAACTCTATAGAGGCTATGGTGAAGAGGAAGTTTATGAGGGCACTACCCACTTTCGGTGCCATTGTCCGAGTCTTCAATACTCCAGGAAAAAGTTCATTTGTAAATATTTCCTCCAGGATCTCGAGGAGCTCACCGGCGTTTCAACAGGATAGATGCTGAACTTCATGAAATCATCAAAGTGGTATGCATGTGGAAACGAAGTAAGTGATTGAGTTGGAAATGTTTTTAGTTTCAATGGGTAAGGCATTACCTTTGCCCCTATGGGTTTCACAATGGGTCAACGCTGACATGAGTGTGGCAGAGAGCGTCTCTCCCTGCCAGCCCACATGCCTAACCTAACCTGGCTGCACTGTTGCCTCTGGGGATAGTTCACCTATTCCAGAAACGATGGCAGGACTTGAGGCGGATGAAAATGACGATATAGTCAACGATCGCAGGATAGCATGGGCGATTAAACCTTTTGCTATACGAGTATACAAGACGCCAGGAATGGATAACATTCGTCCTGTGATATTGCAAGATTCTGTGGAAACTATCAGTCCGTGGCTCAAGCAAATCTTCACAGGGTGTCTTAAGCTAGGTTGTTTCCGAAGAAATGGAGGGACTTTATTACTTAGGTGGCTCTACAGTTCGGGGTGAACCTGGACCTCAACCAACAAGCCTCGATCTGTAGCTAATTGCCTTCAGTTGCGCACTACAAGTTGGTCGAGGTCCCTTTGAACTTATGCGCGCCTTCTACTGCGTCGTCCCGCCGGGTTAGACTCGAAGACTCTGCAGGCCAAGCTTTGGTGTTATTTTCATTCCCGAAGCAAAGAAAATTCGCCAGATGACTATAGACCAATCAGTCATCACTCACTCGAAGAAATAAAGGAAAACGAATTACATTCAAGTTTTTTCCAACCACTGCACCAAACAAAGGTTCCTGCCTGGTAGTACAATGGATCAGAGAAAGTCTGACTGCTCTGGGATTTGGGTTTCCTTTAAAAAAAAAAAAAATTGACCAATCAGTCTGTCGTAATTTTTACTTAAAATATTGGAACGACTAATAGACATGCACTTCAGGGGTGTAATCGGCGATAAATATCTATCTAGATCACAACATACGTATATGAAAGGCGGATTAGTAGATACAGCTCTTCATAAAGTAGTATTGGTCGTAGAGAAATCCCTCCATCGCAAGGAGGCCATTCTTCGATAGAGAGGGAGTCTTCAACAATGTATGCGAAGATGCAAACCAAAACAGTCTGAGCAGAGGTAAATTTTTGTATTTTTGTTCCACCAAGGAATGTGGTAATCTTCAAACGACACTAGTAGCCCGGGCTACCAACACGCACGATTCGCAAACCTGAATAATCGATACGAGCAATACTCCTACGTACTCTCTCATACCACACTCACTTCTATCATTCCCTTCACGAAGCTGGTTAGCCTCTTAGGCTCTGTTCTCATCTTGGCCGCTTTCTATTCTAAGACGCTCGGTTCTCCTGAGTTCGATCTGTCTGGGGTCCACAAAGTTTGGGTCTCTAGGTATGAAGCGCGAACAGTGGAACATCACGTCTTCTGCGTCGTCTTCCTGGTTATCGCAGCACGGACAAAATGGTGAGCTGTGGTGCCCGAATCGGTGCAGGTACTTTCTGTATCCTCCATGACCAGTTAGGAACTGTGTGATGTTAGTTAACCTCTCCTACTTTCACCCAAATTTCTATGTTGGGGATGAGTTTGTGTGTACATCTTCCTGTTGTGGTGTCATCCCATCGGTTTTGTCATTTTACTATCGATACTGCACTTCTGTTTTAAAGCTCCTCCATGCTGTGGATTCGCAAGTTTCCTGTAGTACAATCGTTTCATTTCGTCGGCCAGGATATAGATGCGTACCATTCCAGCTACGGCTTATGCCGGTTCTTCTGACACTGTTCTATAGGCGCAAATTGTCCTTAGGGCGCTGAGTCTATCGACAGTTGATAGTTTCCGCCAGGGTTCTTTTGTTACCAAAGCATTAGCCCACACTGGGGATGCGTATTTTAGTGCTGAGCTTACTTCTCTGGACAGTAGGATTCTACGACTACATTTGGGTCTACTAAGACGTTTGGCAATATCCTCGCTAGAAACGATGGTAGTATCAGCGCCTTTTCCCTACATACTCTATGTGCGGCTTAAGGTTCAGGTTCATTGTCTATCATTACACCAAGTATTCGATTTTCAGATTTAACCACTTGGTCTCCTACGCGGATGTTCATATTGTCTACTGTCCTGCTGCTGGGAATTAGAACTGCTTCCGTCTTCTGCTCCGCGAAACCCAAGCTTGCTGTCTACAACCGGGTTTTAATTTTTGAGATCGTTTCATATTTTGCTAATTCTTCCTAGTGAACGTATTTCGCGAAGGTCACAACAGCGATGTCATTTGCGAAGCCTATAACTTTCGTTCTTGGCGGCTTTGACAGTTTGAGCACATGATGTTCTACAGAAGACGACCTAGCACTGATCCTTGTGGAACGTATGCCGACACATTATAGTAGTTTTGGTACCTTCGTTGCTCACATACCTTAGCTTCCTATTCCTAAAGTAACTCCATACTACCCTAAGAATATAGCTTGACGTATTCATTCTTTCAAGAGAGTCCATTATACATAACCAACTTGCAGAATTAAACGCGTTCTTGATGTCAAGTATAAATACGGCATAGTACGCCTTTGTCCCGCACCGACATTTTTTTCGTTCAATAGCTGCAGCAGCGATGGTAAATTGAACGCTAAGAGGTATTAGCAGCAGAAGGCAAGTCTGCAGAGGCACACGTTTGAGAGGTATATTTGGCTCCTTGTGGCGGACAATATTTTGGAAAGACTCGAAGCGAGTGGTTTCAGTGTGTCATTCTTGTACCAGGGAAATTTCTTCCGATGCTTAGCAATGGACTCAATTATGCACTAATACTAGTTAGCAACTGGATCATATTGGGGGTCAATTCAGCAGTTTTTTCTTTGCAGGTTTCCAGGGTAAAAACAAAATGGGCACAATGGACCTTTGTTGGTTTAAGTCAGCAGTGGCTGGCGTCACAAGGAACCCATCTATTATACTTAACCTAATCTACCATAACCTACCTATGTAAGGTATCATTTCCGTACTATTCATAGTACCAACATCTTAGGTGTTCACAATATAAATCACAGCTCACCCACGTACTACCTATAGCTACGAAATCCCCATTCACAGAAACAGGGAAGCAAAATCCAAGTCGCAAGTGAAAAGGATTTTTTGCCAAAGAAGGATGTTGGCAACGAAAAACGAAATCCTTTTGTTTTTGTTAGACGACAGAGCGCTTATGAAAGCATTTTTCGGGAATTCCAACAGATGTTCACTAAGAGTGTAGCAACGGCAGCACAAACATAAATGCTTTTAAACGCACACACTAGCACAACGCTTACAAGTATCTGAAATCCTTGTACGCCATCTGTCAACCGCTGCCTCAACTTGCGCGAAATTGCATAGGACGACGAAGGCATGTGTATGTAGGTAAGTTGATAATGGAAAAGTATTAAAAGTGCAATAAAAACACAGCCTCACACACACTCACACACCCCCTCAGTCAATTATTAAAAAGTTCACATGCGTTGCCATTGTAGCAAAATATACGTTAATAAAGCTTAAGAACTTTGCGAGCACACCCCTCCTCCTGTGCCAACCCCAGCACGTCGAAAAGCGGATTAGTCGTGTCGTTTAGTGAATCTCTTCCAAGTGAACAAATTTCCATCAGTTTCAGTGTGTTTGTCATCCCTTTTGTGACTCCTTTGCACTTCCCTTTTGACCACCAACGAATGGGTTAAGATTTTCCGAATTTAATCTCCTTTTTTGCTTCGTCCTTTCACAATCAAAGGTTACTAAGATTTTAAATTCTTATCGAGAAATTAGTCTGGGAAAGGAAAGGATATGAAATGATTCCTTCTTGCGGAAGGACGGAAATATAATTACAATTTTAATAATTTTAATCTGAGTTTTTGCCCCTAAGACGGGTCCTTTTGTCCTTCCTTCCACTTCAGAATGTGCATCGGGGTATAGCAAATATTTTTAATTTATTTGTATTGCTTGAGTTTATGTTTTTTTTTTACTGCGAACAGTTTTTAGTTTTATTCGGGAAGAAAGAAGGAATTTTTATTACAGACAGTAAGGATATGTGAGAGCCATTTTGAACCACTCACTTGGAAGTCCTTAATAAGAACAAAAGATGAGGAAAGTAAATTGGTTTTTTTTTAGTATAAGTGGTAGTAAGCACTAGTCTGTACATAGTTGTACAGCAAGATAGCGGCTCCTGTAAGGACTTTTTCAGACATCAAAGCCGAACATACGCATATCGCTTTTTTGTGCAGTTTGCTGCTTTTGTTTCACTTCCTGGTGTACATTTTGTGTCTGCTGTCTAGGATGAATGTTTGTCCAAGAACAAAGGATTATTATGATGACGATGATAGGACAAGACATAGGGCAAGCTGAGGGAAAGAATACAATTTTAATTTTTTTTTTGCCCGCACATGATGCGAGACTATAGTGGATGGCTGAGGTGGGGTATACTGATGGAGTGATAAACGGCGGAGAATTTCTATGCAATTATCTTCTTGGTCAGCATAGAATTCGTCGATTATTATCCTCTTTGTTCGGATTAGGAGGGAGTAAATGGTAAATTTAAAAAGGAAAACTATGAACAAAGTATACGTTTGACTTTGTGAAAGATTCCTGTTGAAGGATTGTGGAATGTTCGGAACAATCTGATGAAAATTTGCTCTCTCCACAATAAAGTTGTTATAGAGATTCATAGAACAAAGTCTCAATTTTTTTCTAATCAGCTTCGCCCTTCCTTGGTCGGACGGCAGCTGTGAAAAAATGTACGCAGCATCGGCATCGGTAAGGATAAAACTAACCTTCCCGATGATATTGATCCCAATTCACTTAACCAGAAATTCACATCTTTAGCGTTAGCCCCAATCTGGAATAATGTGGAGGCTTCCCCTGGTTTTTCTCTGAGTCACTCTCCCATAACACCCGTTTTCAGCGTTGGTTTTAGAACCGTGTGCTGATGTTGTAGAAAGATTAGGTTAGGTTAGATTAGGTTGGCTGTCCGCACGAGAATGCAGACACACTTAGACCAGTGAAGGTAATTTGTGATACCATAGATCAACTATTAGGCCACAAAACCAATCGGAGCTTTTATTAAAGCGACGCCTAAGGACGCTAGATCGCCGATTTCTTCAAGGAAGGGGGACCCTAGATGGAGCATCCAAACAACAGCTGAAGTGGCAATGAATTGAACACATGTTCCGAAAAGGTGACAGTTCCATAGCGAACCATGCTCTGCAATGGAACCCTTTAACTCAGGATGGCATTAGACCTGGCGGTTTGAGGAGAACGGGGCACAGAACAGTCGAGGAGGAGGTGCGATACTTGCGGAAAAGTTGGGTAGAGCTGAGACACATTACCAGAAATCATACACGATGGCACGTTGGTGTAGTAGAGGCACTAGAACCCACAAGGGGATACAGAACATAAGTAAGTAAACTTTTCTCGGCGCTTGTTCAATGTGACATTTGACAGTCTGCTCCAGTTCCGAACATTAACCCTCCTCTGCAAGAAGGGTCGAGGGTACTCTTATCTATATCCTCTCGGACAGCCAGGCAGCACTTATAGCTTGCGTGGGACTGTCTAAACCTACTCGGAGATCTCGCATCGAAAAACACCGTCACTGTGGCCTGGATACCAGGGCACGAAGGCTTCGCGGCAACGAACGGGCGGATTGCTTAGCGAGAAGAGGCGCTAGTCGCCCATTAGTCGGTCCTGAACCATATTTTGGAGTCAGACGGAGTAGCGCAAACATCGAAATAAAGAAATGGGAAGATGATCATCATGCAGGGTACCGGGCCACAAACTCAAGGGCCTAAGACAGGCAAAGAAGTTCATTAATCTCAACCACTGCAAGGCTAAAAAGCTACTCGAGCTTAGGAAAGCAGACTTAAGAACCTTAACAGGCTACTTGACAGGTCATTGCCCACTAAGGTACCATCCGACCAGCAGAGCTCTTACGAGCAGCGCCAACAACATCGGCTGAGCTTCTGCTTCCACTTATAGATAGAGCTTGGGAAGCTTTCCTAACGAGTGGAAAAAAGGAATGATCGTCAAGCTTCCTAAGAAAGGAAATTTAATGGAGTGCGGAAACTGGAGGGGTATCTGCGTGCCGCCTGCTGTAGCTAAGATAATAGCTAAAATCATCCTGGAGCGAATCAAACAACATCTCGAAGACACACTCGATGCCGAACAAGCAGGTTTCCGCTCTGGATCCTCCTGTGCCGACCACATCAACACCATGCGGATTATCATCGAACAGTGTGCTGAATATCGATCGCCACTGTACCTGCTGTTCATCGATTTTGAGAAGGCGTTCGATAGTGTCAACAGGGAGTTTATTTGGAGTGCCTTACGCAGGAGAAGTATTCCCGATAAACTAATTGCTATTATCAAAGCTACATATGAAGGCTCCAAATGTCACGTTCTGCACAGGGGAAGGTTGTCTGAGGAATTTGAGATCCAAAGTGGGGTAAGACAAGGCTGTATCCTTTCACCAATATTATTCCTATTGGTGATTAGCGATGTGCTTCATGCAGCTTTGTCGACGGGAAACGGAGGAATTCAATGGACTCTTACATCTCAACTGAAACATCTTGACTACGCAGACGATGTATGCTTACTCTCCCACAGAATTATGGACCTCCACCAAATGACAGCAGATGTGGAGAGGGAGGCAGGTGTCGTCGGGCTGAAAATTAATACGACAAAAACTAAAATCATCAGCCTTGGAACTAACTCATCGGCTCAAATATGCATTGCTGGACAACCGGTAGAGAGAGGAGTGGATTTCCAGTATCTTGGGAGTATTGTCTCGACCGATGGTGGAACCGAACTGGATATAGCCAACAGGATCGCCAAAGCAAAGTCCGCGTTCGGGATGTTGTCCAAAATATGGCGAAGCAATGCAATCAGTTTGAGCACCAAAACAAGACTGTTCCGCTCCAACGTTGAATCCGTGCTGCTATATGGTTGCAGCACGTGGAGAGTGACCACTACTATCACCAGAAAGCTGCAAACGTTCGTTAATAGGTGTCTGCGCACTATCTTAAGGATTTTCTGGCCCAATCGTATCTCTAATGAACACCTTTACGAGAGAACGGGTCAGGAACCAATAGGCACAACTATCCAACGGCGGAAGTGGCAGTGGATTGGTCACACGTTCCGAAAGGGTGACAGCTCCATAGCGAACCATGCTATGCAATGGAACCCTCTAACTCAGGATGGCAGAAGACCTGGCGGTCCGAGGAGAACATAGCGCAGAACAGTCGAGAAGGAGGCACGGCAGTTAGGGAAAAGTTGGGGAGAACTCAGACACATTGCCAGAAACCGTACACAATGGTGCGTAGGCGTAGTAGAGGCCCTAGGACCCACAAGGGGATACAGGATATAAGTAAGTAAGTAAGGTACCATCCGCACAAGATAGGAGTAGCAGATACAGACGAATGCCGGCTATGTAGAGAGCAAAAAGAGACGGCAGAACATGTTCTTTGTGAATGCCCTATGGCCGCAAGAAAAAGACTTCTCCATCTCGGGAGGGCTCCGACTTCTGGAACATTAACCCTGCAGCTTTACTTATATGCTTTAACCCCTCGGGGGGCATAGAGCGTCAACCACGCCTGCGCACCATCGTGTTCGAAGTTCTCCAACTCATTCCTAAAGAGCTCGATTCCTCCTCAACTGTTCTGCACCACGTTTGCCTAGGGCGTCCCGCTATTCTGCCTGCCTGGGTGAGCGGATTCCACTGCATGGCGTATTTCGCAATGGAGTTGTCTTCGCGCCGTAGGGTGTGTCCAATCCATTGCCACTTTCTTCTTCGTATAGTAATGCGTATAGGTTCTTGGCCCGTTCTCAGATAAAGTTGTTCGTTGGAGATGCGGTTCGGCCAAAAAATCCTCAAGATGATTCTTAAGCATTTGTTTACGAAGACTTGCAACTTGCGTGTGTTAATGCTGTCCACCTTCCAGGTACTGCACCTATAAAGCAGCAATGATTCTACGTTGGAGTGGAACGGTCGTAGCTTGGTTCTTAAGCTAATAACATTGCTTCTCCAGATTTTGGATAGCATTCCGAACGCAGCTTTAGCCTTCCCGATTCTGCTGCACATATCCAGTTCGGTGCCACCGCGATTAGCCGAGATCACACTTCCTAAATATAGAAAGTTATCAACTTTCTCGACTTCCTGTCCGGCAATGCTAAGTTGAGCGCGGGTATTAGAAGTGCTCAGGGCTTTTGCTTTGGCTGTGTTTATTTTTAGCCCCACTTTGTTTGCCTCAGCTTCTAGATTTTGGGCCATCAAATGAAGATCCATTATCCGATGTGAAAGTAGACAAACATCGTCAGCGTAATCTAGGTGTTTAAGGTAAGATGTCATCGTCCAACGAATTCCACAATTAGCTTCCGTCAATGCTGCACGGAGTACATCGCTGATAACCACCAAGAACAATAGTGGGGATAGTATGCACCCTTGACGTACTCCACTTTGGACTTCAAAATCGTCCGACACCTTACCTTTGTGCACGACGTGACACTTGCCGCCCTCGTATGTAGCCTTGATAATAGCTATAAGCTTTTCTGGAATGCCTTTCCTGTGCAAGGCCAACCAGATAGCATCTCGATTCAAGCCTTCTCGAAGTCGATAAACAGTAAATGTAGCGGAGAACTATACTCAACGCATTGTACGATTATGATCCGTAAGGTGTTTATGTGGTCGATGCAGGAGGATCCAGCGCGAAAGCCTGCCTGTTCGACATCGAGAGTTGAATCTAAATGTTCTTTAATTCGTTCTAGAATTATTCTAGCTATTATTTTGGCTACGGCTGGCAGAAAACACATATACCTCTCCAGTTACCGCACTCCATCAAGTTACCCTTCTTTGGAAGCTTAATGATCATCCCCCTTTTCCACTCCTGTGGAAATTGTTCACTATCCCAAGCTCTCCGTATTAGCGGATGCAGCAAATCTGCCGATGTATTTGGCGCCACTTGAAATAGCTCGGCAGGGATGCCATCAATACCCACGGCTTTGTTCTTCTTGAGGGACTTGATTGCTGTTATTATTTCAGTTTAACTGGGAGGTACGGTGCGAATTCGGGAATTTGTTGCATCGAACTGCTCATTCGAATTCAAGATCATACCGCCGTCGTCTAAGTGATTTAGCACTGTAGCAAAATGTTCTCTCCATCTAGTGAGCTGATCCTCATCCGAAATCAGAAGGTTACCGTCTAGACTCTTCACTGGATGTTGTTTGGAGTTTCGACCACCAATGAGCTCCTTAGTGATGTTGTAAACAGTCCTACTGTCGCACCTACTCGCTGCTTCTTCAGCCCTTGAGGCCAGTGAGTTGACATATTGACGTTTGTCACGTCTCACACTACGCTGCACTTCTTTCTTCTTTGCACGGTATCGGGCTTCAAGCTCGGTTCTCTCTACTGCTGAGGCCGCTGCAATCCGAGCCTTGATTGCTGTACGCTCATCGATTCGTCTCCAGGTGTCTGTAGAAAGCCATGTGCGGTGGTGTTTCGGCTTTTTACCGACATAAGTGCGTGCCCCAGTCGCAAAAGCATTTTTCGCAGCACTCCAGTGGTCATCCATGTTCTCTATGCTGCTGATTGCTTCTGCTTCTAAGGCAAGATGGTCCCTGAACTGTTGGCGCACTTGGGGAACCTTGAGCGTGTCGATATTAAACCTGATGATATTAAGCAGGTTTGAGCGGTTGCTATTGACGGATGCAGTACGAAGGCGTAAATGAGCTACCATAAGATGGTGATCTCATTCAAGTTCGACGTCAGCTACACGTCTGTTTCGGACGTCCAGGAGACAATTTCTAAAGCGGCGACTGATCGCAATGTGGTCGATCTGGTTGGATGTTCGTTGCCTATCAGTAGAGACCCAACTGATCTTATGGCAAGTGTTATGCTTAAACAGCGTACCTCCGATGACTAGGCGGTTGGTATTGCAGAAGTCCACAAACCTCTCACCATTGTCATTACGGTCTCCCACGCCGTGAGTGAGCTTTAAGATCAGAGGAAATCACAATAAGCCCAATGTGGCCACAGTGATAAGGTGGCCTAATCCTCCCACCTCTTCAACAATCTACAATCCGCAATATGTCACAAATTAGGTGAACGTTCACATTTGTTTTTTTTTTTTTTTTTAAATCATTTGGTAATTGTGTAGCTCTTATTTCTGATTTTTAATTTTAATTTTTTTTTTTTTCTAGATTATCACTAATTTAAAAGATATTGTATCTTACTGTGTAGGCATATATTTGTTACGGTGTACATTGGAATTTCAATCTCTTTTTAGTGAAGTCTATTAAGCCATTCTATGTCACACCTACGAGTATACTGTCCTTAATTTGAAAACTCAGTTGCCCAGTCAAGACTTTATCAGTCTCTTTTTGAACATCCAATGCTATTGCTATTCAATGCCAAAATGATTCTCTTGTGACGTCCAACAACCCCAATTTGTAAGATTTTCTCATAAATTAAATGAATTTCTGTTTTCCTCTAGCCATACACATAATGAATGTGTTTTCTTGTTTTTCACGATTAGCCCGCCAGTTTTAACCGTGGCATTGCCACCGCCTTCTTTCTATTTTTCTTCTTTTTTTTTTTTTAATTTTATTTGATTAAAAATACATTTTGTTTATTTTGTTGTTTTGATTTTTATTTATTTTATTCTTCGAGTGCAGAGATAATAAAAGACGCACTTCGGGGGGAGAAAGATATCTAGTCGCTCTTCAGGGGGGATACACGTACAACAGCTTGAACTGATAAGATAAATCTAATTTTTTATAAAATTATTTGTTTTGCGCTGTTTAGGTGAGCATTTCCTTAAATACAATTTCCCCTGCAGTTGTTTATGTAAAATATTTTATTTATCGCGTTTTGCAGAGAAACAATAGGCATGGTTGAGATCAAGGGTTTTATTTGCTTTTCTCGAGTGCTTTGGAGGTCAGTCAGTCATAGATTAGAGCCTCGATTGGTTGAATGAATGAATTTGATTGTTGCTAATGGAAAATTTTATTGAAGGCTTTTAAATTGATTACATGCCTAGCCGGCAGGTTGTTGGCTATATTTAGCTTTTGATAAGGCATTGGGGTAACTTATGGAATGGATTTTACTGTCGGCTTTTACAATTGAAAGCGAAAGCTCCTAGAACAGGACTAATAAATGATTAGAGGGAGGCGGGAACCCGTAGAGGTGTGAAAATACCATTCGGAGCTAATTGGATTTTTAGTGAGTTTTAATTAGTTTCGCTGAGTTAATAGGTTTTTGGTTTTTTTTTTTTTATGCGACCCCCTAATATCGGAGCTAATCATTCTGGTTTTCACGATTAATGGATAAACAGTAGTAGGGGCAATACATACGTCAGAAGTGTGGTGAAATTTATTGTTGTTGGGGGTTGGCTTGAGTTTAGATAACAATGATGAAGCAAATGAAGCTGGCATGGTGAAATGAGTGACATGTGTACGTACAAAGAGGCTCGACTTTGAACTTTAAGACCCCTCAGGTTATCAGTGTGACATAGATACTATTTTTGTTTGGCGTTCGGTGCCGTAAAGAGCAAATGGAAAGCATGTCTATTAGACGCAATTTTGTGGAATCAAAAGTGTTTTCGAGCAAGGAAAGTGCCCCTTTTTAAATATGGAAAGGTGATGGGACACTTAGTCCCGCTTTAAAGCAAAACTATATAAAGGGTGTCCGTTAAGTGTTTTTTTTTTTTTTTTTTGAGAAATAAAGTGTACATGTGGGAATTATGTATGGAACAACACATCTAATAAATGCCCTCCTCGGCGTTTTTTTTTTTTTAATAAGCTTCTCACAGGAACGGCGAACTTAAAACGGTGAGCCAGCGCCCGGAGATGCTTGCAGATGTCTGTTAGGTTAGATTAGGTTGAAGAGGCTGCCAGTTGAGAATCGCCAAAGATGTCTGGTGATTCTGCGTTCATTTTGCTGCAGATTATCGTTTTCTGCAAATATTTTCCCTGGGAGTGAGTTCCAAAGATTGATTGCTGGCACATTTGTGTTCTTTAGACAAAATTTCTAGCCACGATAAGTGTTTCAGTAATATAGCGTCAAATCTCCTCCTTCAAGGCTTCAGTGGTCGTGGGATTGTTGACATAAGCTTTTGAGTTCCAAAAAACTCCAAAGAAGGAAGTCCAAAGGCGTTAGGTCGAACGATCTACGCGGCCATTTCTGATCGCCAAAACGGGAGAAAACACGACCAGGGAATGTCTCGTACCATAATGCCATTGTTTCCCGTGATGTATGGCAAGGGGCACCGTCCTGTTGGAACCACATGTCTTCGAGTGCCATACCATCCATTTGAGACACACAAAACCGGGTTATCACTCCCTGATACTATTCGCCATTGACTGTTTGTGCATTCCCGGCAGCATCTGTGAAGAAAAATAGTTCAATGACGCTTCCAGCCCAAAATTCGCACAAAAACAACGACACATTTGGGATAGATTTCCTTCTCATGAAGATAAGATTAGGTATAGGAGTGCATTGTGGCATAAGTCACAATCCAGACCAGCAAGGAAAAGGAACATGCATCGCAAACAAAGAGCGAGTAACCCTATCCAAATCGATGCCGCTTCTGGACTGACCCAGAGATGATATGGTCAATAAATACTGCTTTGAAGGAAAATTCGACTGAAAGCTAAGCAATTCAAATATTGGAGCAGTGAGTCCGATAAGTACCAATTCAAACAACATACAATTAAATAGTACACGGACGGATCGAAAACATCTACAGGTACTGGTGCGGGGGTGTACGGGCTCAAGACCAGATACTCAGAATCAATGGGAATATTCCACAGTACATTTGAAGCAGAAGTTCACGCGATCGGAAGATGCGCGCAATTGAACCTGGACCGGAATTATCGCGGGCAGGACATCGCAATACTGTCAGACAGCCAAGCCACTATCAAAGCACTGACCTCACACGTGATCCGATCGTAATTAGTATGGGAATGGCTCACTAGGGTTAACAAACTGGGAGAAGCAAATAAAGTAACTCTCTACTGGGTACGACGTCACGTAGGAGTAGAGTGAAATGAAGCAGCTGATGAACTAGCAAGAAACGGATCAGACACGCCGTTCCTTGTGCCAGAAACCTTTTGTGGGATAGTAGCCCACAAAATAAGGGAAGACTTAAGGAAAGAGGAAGAGAACAATTGGGCCAAGCATTGGGACAATATCCCTGAACTAAGACAGGCGAAAGAGCTTCTGAGGAATTACAACCAGAAAAGAAGTAAAATCTGCCTAAGAGTCAGCAAGAACCGACTTCGCATCTTGACGAGCATATTAAACGGCCACTGCAGACTCAAGGAGCACCTCAAGAAACTGGGAATAGAGAGAGTCGAACACTGCAGATTCTGCAGGGACTTCGCAGAAACACCAGCACACCTTCTTATGGAATACGAAGCACTGATCCACAAAAGAAGAAATCACTTAGGTGCATACCCTCCTATCAGAATTGGATCTACCTTCGCTGGATCCACTCAATATACTCGGCTTCATACCAGCAGCTGGACTAGAGAAAGTACTCTAGACCGAGCTTATCATCGACTAGAGCCTTAGTTTGAGGGGCGCAATAGACCTGCTAAAGGTCACAGTGTACATGCACCTCACAAAAATTGTCTATCTATCCATCTATCTAGACCGGCAAGAGTCCATTGTTACCATTTGGTTTTCTACCCTGGCAATCTTAAGAAAAACTTCTGAATTTATACGCATCTCGATAAGGATTTGGATCTCAGAGGATTAGTCAGCTGGAGAAGGGACACCGCTGGATAAAAACCATCTAGATAGAGATGGGAACCTCAAGAAGTTGGTCAGCTCAGTGTGACATAGATCCTCCAACTCAGTGAAGGAGTAACTACCGAGAGTCCTCTTTCCTCTGTCGACAAGGGCAGGGCATTCGCAAAGCAGGTGACGGACAGATTAAATTTCTTCTTCGTCCTTGCAGCTCCTGCAGAAATCGTATGAAACACATGTGGGTTTTCGTCATTCCAAATGCGGCCATCAACATGAAGATGATTTTGTTGGAAAACTCAACGTTCACTTCTTCTTGTTCAATGAACCAATTGACGAACTCTCTGCACTGTGTATGATCTGTAGGCTTGAATTGTTGAGTGAGTTGGATTTTGTAGCCATAAAGATGCAAATCTTCGCTTTGCTTCTTGAAATATTCAATTCTTGACTATAATGCCGAAAGGATGTTCCCAAACTCATGGCCACATTCTGACGAACAGCCGTGATGTTTTCTACTGAATGACCTAGACGAATACGTGCCTATGGTCTGAAATCAGTAATCGACCCAGTCTCCTCGAATTTTACGATTATTCTTTTTCTTTGAAGCCCTTGGAACAGTTTGATTAATAAAAATTGGATCGTTGGGATCATCAAACAAGGCACAAAGAGGTCTCGAATTTAGGCACGCTTCAATCTGAGTTAGAAGCGTGGCGAGCTCCTATTATGTATGTGTTCCGTTCCCAGCAATCCTTCTGAAGTGGTGCTTTACACTCTTCACTCCAGCTTCCCACAAACCTCCAAAGTGGGGAGAAAGGGGAAGTATCAAGTTCCACTTTATTTCCTTTGAAGATAAGACGTCAGCAATTTCCTTCCAATCATGCTTCATAGGACCACAGTCACTATAGACTTGGCTGCAGATAGCTTTCTGTGCCGCAAATCGTCGAAATACAACTATAAAGGCTTGGGTGGCCAGGTCACTTATAGCCTTGGCAGCTAGGCAGACAAATATCGCGAAATAGGCTCTGTAGCATTTGGCTCCGCGATCTTTCCATTCCCATACATTTACTGGACCTGCGTAGTCTACGTTCGATGGTAAATCTAACCCTTGGTGCTGGTAGTTCTCCCAATAACTGATGAGTCGTCTTGCTCCAGAACCTTAAGCAAACGGTGCAGCTATGGAGCTTCATTTTAGCCGACCTTTTCATCCTGAATATCGAAAACCTTGTACACAAATAACCCATCAGCTGTCAGATTCTTCCTCACAGTGATGCACTTCAGATAATGAGCATCGTAAGGTGATGTGATGGTGGGCAAATCGCATCATCACCTCCTCGCGGTGCCCGCTGGATAGCTATCTGATAGTGAACTAACGATGAGCGTATGCTGAGTCTGACGATATATGTGTAGCTGAACACTCAGACCTGCGTAAGCACATCTGGGTGAACTTCAGCGCGCATATGTCTAACCGGACGAGGCATCTCTTGTTGACCTGATCGGCTGAAATATGCGTCTCAGAAGTCTAGCAAGAGGTCCTCAGAAGGAGGACGTGCATCGGATGAAATCTCTCGATGGAATCAACGGTGACGTCTACAGACCAGCGGATACCTTACCGGAGCTACTTCAACATATTTGGAGCTGAGGTCTGTAAGGATTTTCAATACTACGTCAGGGTATTGAAAAAGAGATGGTGGCGAATGAACCCTTAATGGGCCAACGGCAGCGCTCATATCCCCGAAGTGGGTTACTGACATCGGTGTATCCGGCCTCTTGTCCTAGGGGTACAAAAAAAAAAGGATCTGGCACTCCAGGTTGGGGGTTGTGCCGTCGGGTTAACTTCCCTACCACGTAAAAAACCTTCGGTTACGAAGCAACCAACAGCCTCGGATACGGATGATCTTACTGTTGACGACCCATGCAAACGTAAAAAGGACAACGATCTTCGTGTCTGCACATGGAATGTTAGGTCCCTCTACAAACCACGTGCAGCCGAACAACTTGCGGAGGCCCTAGAGTGTCTCAAAGCAGACATTACCGCCATCCAAGAAGTGCGATGGGATGGGCCGGGCAAAAGGAGTATGAAAAACTGCGACATCTACTACGGCGATTGCTACAGACAACAAGGACAGCGTCTATTCGGGTGCGGATTTGTCATTGGAGACAGACTTAGGCAAGAAGTCTTAAGTTTCCGGCATGTGAACGAGCGCCTCATGACTATCCGTATCAAGGCTAAATTTGCCAACATTAGCCTAATATGCGTTCACGCCCCTCACGAGGAGAAGGACGACGCGACAAAGGATGACTTCTACCAGCTCTTGGACAAGACGTATGAGCAATGCCCTAGCCACGACGTTAAAATTATCAGAGGCGACTTTAACGCAAAGCTAGGGAGAGAGGAAGTCTTTAGTAGCGTGGTCGGAAAGCACAGCCTGCACGACAACACTTCCGGCAACGGACTCAGGCTAATCGACTTTGCGGCGGGGCGAAACTTTGTTGTAGCTAGTACGCGGTTCCCACGTCTCGATATTCACAAAGGAACATGGCTCTCCTTTGATCGAAAAACTGTGAACCAAATCGATCACATTGCGATCGACGTAAGGTACTCTTCCAGCATTCTGGGTGCCCGGACTTTCCGAGGAGCCAACGTGGACTCGGATCACTACCTAGTTGTAGCCAAGGTACGGATGCGGATATCCACAACGGAGCGAGAAAATTTGACGTCGAAAAGCTACAATCGCAAGAGACCGCCAGAACCTTTGCCGATCGTGTTTCTTCTAATCTCAATCTAAGTCCTATGCCGCCAGCAGCAAATGCGGAAGACCAGTGGCAGCGTTGCCAAAAAGCCATCAGAGATGCCGTCTCTGATGTACTGGGTTTCTCTCGCCCACCACAACGAAACCCCTGGTTTGATGAGAAATGCCGGCAAGCACATGCAGCAAAACAAGAGGCGTACAAAGCGGCGCTGCATAGAAGGACTAGAGCTGCTTGCGAGCTCTACGTGCGCAGGAGAAAAGAGGTACATCGACTTCTCAGAAAGAAGAAAAAGGAGCATGAGAAGCGCTCGATCGAGGAGATTGAGAGACTTTATTGCAGGAATAATGTTCGAAAATTTTACCAAAGGGTAAAAAGAACATGCTAGGGTTTCAAAGCCAGAACAGAAGCCTGCAGGGACGAAAATGGCAACATAGTAGTAGAATCGCAGTCGGTGCTGAGGATATGGAAGGAGCACTTCTGCAGACTGTTAAACGGCGATGATGATCAATATTCCGCTGTCAGGCAGAATGAGCCATTCAACAGTGACGATGGCAGTCAAAATTCCCGTCAACCCGATCATAATTTTTTTTTTTTTTTTTTGCCGAGAGCAGGTGAAAAATCTTCCAAAGATACCATAAGGCCCGACCGCGCGTGCTTATGGTAGTATGAGATTTTTACTCACTAAAAAACACCTCTCCTCAAAATGAATACTACAACTAAGCCAGTGCTTATCCAGTAGTTTTATTTTCGCTTACGAGAATCGTTATTCTAGAGAAAGATGATCGCATGTGATTAAACATAAATGTAGCACTTTAGACGGGCATCGTTTGCCCGATCCTGAAGAAAGGAGACCCTCTGAACTGCGCCAACTACAGAGGTATAAGTCTCCTAAATATCGCATATAAGATCCTGTCTGCCGTACTATGTGAACGCCTTAAACCGATCGTCAACAACCTGATAGGTCCTTATCAGTGCGGTTTCAGGCCTGGAAAGTCCACCATTGACCAAATATTCACACTACGGCAGATCTTGGAAAAAACCCATGAATATAAAATCGATACGCACCACCTTTTCATCGATTTCAAAGTTGCCTATGATAGCGTGTATAGAGACGAGTTATACAGAGCCATGTCTAGTCTTGGCATCCCTGCCAAGCTCGTCCGTTTGTGCAGAATGACGATGGAGAACTCTCGCTGCTCCATCAAAGCCGGTAAGAACATCACCGAACCGTTCGATGTCAGGAAAGGTCTTAGACAAGGCGACACGCTATCATGCGATCTCTTTAACATAGTACTTGAGAGAATTGTACGAAACTCACAAGCCAACACCGGAGGTACAATCTTCTTCAAGTCTGTACAACTACTCGCTTATGCCGATGACATTGACATAATCGGAAGAACTCAGCGGGCCATCAATGGGGCATTTACGAGTATTGAGATCGAGGCAGCAAAGATGGGTCTAGCGGTCAATGAAAGCAAAACAAAATATATGCTGTCTACAAAAAAGGACACCCAACATCGGCGTCTTGGACAGAACGCCGCAATAGACAGATATAATTTTGAGGTAGTAAAGGATTTTGTCTACCTAGGCTCTATGGACAGCTCCGCAAATGACATCAGTGGAGAGATCACACGGAGAATTACTTTTGCCAATCGTTGTTTCTATGGGCTAAAACGGCAATTGAGTAGCAAAGCCCTATCTCGAACTACTAAGGTAACTCTTTATAAGACATTAATCATCCCAGTCCTGCTGTATGGCGCAGAGGCAAGGGCTTTGACAAAACCGGATGAGGATGCATTTGGTTATTTCGAGAGAAAAGTTCTTCGAGCGATCTTCGGTCCCGTCTGCATAGACTGTGAGTGGAGGAGAAGGTACAATGCCGAACTATACGGCCTGTACAAGGACATCGACTTAGCCAGAAGAGTTCACATACAGCGACTAAGATGGCTGGGTCATTTAGAGCGGATTGAGCCCAACCTTCCCGCTAAGAAAGTCTTCGAATCCACCCCGGACAGACGACGCAATAGAGGACGACCTCGCGGTAGGTGGCGCAAACAAGTGGAGGGGGACCTCAACCAACTTGGCGTGCGCAACTGGAGGCAGCTGGTTCGTAACCGTGCTGGCTGGAGAGGTTTGTTGGTTGAGGCCCAGGTCCACCCCGGACTGTAGCGCCATCTAAGTAAGTAAGTAAGTAACTATCATTGTGTACAACCACCCCAGTGAAGTTGAGCTACACCCCCAGCTTCTACCTGAGATGTTGGGACAACCTTTACATGCTTTAAAACAAACTCTGTTTCTCTTCCAAATCCGGTAGTTATTTTCCGAATAATTGCTGCCAACTAACCTGCATTCCGTGCCAACTGTATATAGCAATCTCCCCCATAACCTGTTTACTATAAAATTGCCAGTTTCCTATAATTAACCCGAATCTCATTATCAACGCTAGTAAACGTGTATGCGCACCAAGAATTCTAATGCGCGTTGAATTGCTGCTTAACCAGTTTGTTATGAAATTGTCGTGCCCCCTAGTAGTAATTAACTGACTCGTGTCTGTTCGATTATGTTCATCGTTATACGCTCCAGCCAACCAACAACAATTCGTCATAATTCAAATTTCTATTTCGCAATTGATTTGCGAGTACTCGTACGAAACCAACAAATAGGTGCATTCTATAGAATGTCAAGCTGCTATCGCAGCTGCTCCAACCGAACCCATTCGAATCGATTTGCATTCATTAGATACAGTCAGACAGACGCCAGCACTATGCTTCAATGCATTCTATTAATGAACACTAAACTCTTCAACTCGACGACGACGACGACGTCGAAATCGCTGCTCAATTAAAAAACGATCAAACTAGAGCAAAAAAAATAAAAATAAAAAATGTGACAAGACGAGGTGACAAACGACAAAAAGCAAGACCAAGAGAGGGCTGCTGCTCTTCACAGTAAAATTATACAACTTCTGAGATTCGCATCTGTACGAGTATCTTGTGCTTTTGCTATTTATTCAGAGGTTCTTCTTTTTTATTCGTTAAATAGTTGAAAATGAAAATAAAAGCGAAACGAATTCCATATCTCTCCGGCAGAGAGTGAAAAGAGGTGGAACTATGGGGTGAATGGTGGCCGAAGGGGGTGGTAAGTATCTCACAATCATGTGATCTGCTGGGGGCACGACGACGACAACAACTATGGTATACTACGTTGGGAACCAAAATTGATGGCCAAAACAATTATTTCTCATACACTACGCCGAGCAGCAAGTGAGTCGCGAAAGCGAATTTGTTGAACGTCATTCTGATGTTCGTTTGTGGTGTGAATTTAGCGGTTTTTTTGTTCTTTCTTTTGAATGACAGAGGAGGTGCTCGAGGAAGGTCTGATTTAAATTGGAAAGTATCTTTACATCTTAATGCAAGCACACGGTACAAAGAGTGAGATTTGAGAAGTAGAGACAATTTATTTTTGGTTGAGATGCAGTTGTTGGTTGCATGTGATCCTAAGCGCGTATATAGGGAAATGTCATTTCCTGGCGAGCGACGTTCTGACATTTGCTGTTGCTAATCATTCTTTTTTTTTTTTATTTAGTAGATAGATATACTCACATTCATTTATGTATTTAATGATCTCTTCGTGTTGCGGGGTGAGAACTTCTTCTTCTGTTGGCTTGACGTTATGCAGGTTGGACTTTTTTGACGTTTGAAACACCGGCTTGGGCACGCTGTAATTAAACATGAAACAACAAATTAGAAAGTAGTCGTAGAAGTTATGCAGAATTTTGGTCGAAATATAAACTTATTTTGGCAACCCCAGTTGGATCACCTAGAAGATGGTCCGCACTGTACACTCAATCACTGATTAGACGCGTGGAACAAACAGATATCATTGGCATTGGAATTTGTTCAGAAACTCACTTCGAAATGAAATGACGCTGCTCTGGGACTGGGTGAGAGGGCACGTAGGGGCTGGGGGTAACGAAACGGCGGACACTCTAGCCAAGCAAGGGCTAGCCTCTGAGTCCTCTGGTCTGAAGCTATTTTCTACAATTGGCAAGAGAATGGTAGTGTGGCTGGGCCCGAGAAAGTAGTCAACCACGGAAATGCGGAGACAGGCAAAAATGACCGTTAAAATGTCGCCTGGCAGCACTCGTAGAGAAGTTCTAAGTCTGGAGCGAAGAAAATTGAAATGGGTGGTAGCATTATCTAGAGGTCCTAGGAATTTCGGGTATTACCTGAAGATGATGGATCTTTGGGAGGATGAACTATGCCTGGAGGAAGTTGCACATATAAAGGGTGAGTGTGGAAGTTTTCGTCAGTCCATTGCAATTATGAATAGAACACAACATCGTTCATGCGGCTTCTTTTGCAAGTGACCATCCGAAGGTCAAAATTATCGATGACTTTTTGAAGAATAATTGGGTCAATGGCCGCAGTTTCAGTTTGGATATTATGTTTGAGATCCTGAATTGTCGCTGAGTTATTGGCATGGACCTTACTCTTCAAATAACCCCACAAGATGAAGTCTAAAGTTGTCAAATCGGATGGCTTTAGAGGCCAATCAACTTCTCCTTTAACCAAAATAATACGATCTTCAAATTTCGTACGTAATAAATTGATTGATCGATGGCATGTGTAGAAATGTTACTTTTACAAATCACCTATTTTCGTAATAAGATTGAATAACAAAAATGCGTTGTTGCGTAATAAACGACTCCGTGACTAAAATTGACAAAGATTGTACTTAACATCTGTCAAAAAGATTAACCACATTGAGTTCAGTAAATGACAGTAATTGACAGCCAACATCCACACCATTTGTTGGCTTACCCTTTATTGTGTCAATGTCGGACTTCTTTGTGGGTAGCATTGACGGAACTTCCCCAATACTTACTTATTTAATCCTTCGACAAAGCAAGGACCGAGAGAATTACTCGGAAAGATAGGGAATCCCTTTCCACCCTCGTGGGCATCATCACGGGCACAATACACTGCGGTACCGCTTGAAGAATTTACGCCTGACGGAGGAGGAACTCTGTAGAGGCTATGGCGACGAGAGAGTTTTTGAGGACACTACCCACTTCCTGTGCCACTGTCCGGGTCTTCAGCATTCGAGGAAAAAGTTCTTCGGTAAATATTTCGTACAGGATCTCGCGGAGCTCTCCAGTGTTTCGACAGGAAAGATGCTGAACTTCATCAAATCATCAGGTCGGTTTGTATGCAGAAATGAAGTAAGTGATTGAGTTTGTATAGTTTTTTTTTACGGTTTTCACTAGGCCTAAATGGGTAAGGGATTACTTTTTCCCCTATGGGTATCACAATGGGTTAACGCAGAACTGAGTTTGGCAGAGAGCGTCTCTCCCTACCAGCCCACATACCTAACCTAACCTAACGTAATCTACTTATTTAATAGGCTCCCGACTCATGTAGAGAGACAGAATCCTTCCATCCTCGTCGATCCCAGGCACGCTGCTTCCAGTTACACAGATCAAATTTGCTGGCATTCGCGATTACTTCGTCTTTATACCGGAGCTTCGGCGGTTGTTGCTCGTCTCAGGCCTGAGGGCAGTGATTCGGAGATTCTCTTGACTGAAGCATTGTAGTCCATTTGCTCGATGTGGCTAAGCCAATGTATTCGACGTATCTTTGCTTTTTGGACTACATCCACATCTTGATTCAGCTCATAGAGTTTGAGATTATATCTCGTCCTCCATTCGCCCTCCTCGCACACCCAATCATCATCATACCACGGTTTCTTTCTCGATGGTGGCTGATAGCACAAAGTGGTATCGGCTACCTCTATGATAATGGAACGATATTGGATCCACTGGTTGTTGGCGTTTGTAGTTGGTGAATGCACAGCAGAGAGTTTCTCTTTGTTGGCTGCGGTTACTTCAGGCGTGCTAAGGCACCTAACGTCAAGTCTTTTTTCTTTTGGGCGATGCGCAGCTTCTTCTCATTGGATAGACGAGCTCTGAATTTGGCTGCAACAAGAAATTGGTCAAAGTCGATGTTGGTTACCCCCACTAAAAAGATGCGTGCTTAGCCTCGATTAGCAGGTAGTCGATTTGATTGCGAGTTCGTCAGTCAAAAGAAATCCAAATTGCTGTGTGGGTTCCTAGCTGGGAAAACCTAGTACTACTAATCACCATATCGCCGCAATTTGTCGGAATCAGTTGTCGGGTTGTGGACCCGCCGAAGGTGTTCTCCTTACCGATTTTTGCACTAAAATCGCTGAGCACGATTCTGACATCGTACTATATTCCTCCTTGATAGTATCTTCAGCTTCGTCGGGAGAGGCGTATGCACATATAATACTTTATTGGATGCTGCTGGCAACAGGAAAATTTCTACCGACGCTGAGCGTGCAAATCGAATGGGCGCTAAGATCCATTAACTCCTGAACACAGATATGTGGATTAGCGGTCATTCCCCAGAAAACGGAATAAGTACTATTCACGAACAAAATAATAATTCCACAGTTCGTAACACCTTCTGTAAGTGGTACCCCCGAAGTATCTCAAGCAGTGCGAGATACCTCGGTCTGCTGCTCGATAGAAAACTGAATTGGAGACTGAACATTAACGATAGAGTCAGAAAAGCCACGATAGCATTCTACTCGTGCAACAGAAATTCGCAAAAACTTAGAGACCAAACCCCAAAATCATCCTATGAATATATACAGATATAGTATGGCCCATACTAACTTATGGCAGCCTTGTATGATGGCAAACCGTCGCAAAACTAACAACCTAACTGCCATCACAAAAGAACAAAGACTAGCGTGCATTGGCGCGGCCAGGGCAATGAGAACCACACCTACCGCAGGACTCGAAGCCATCCTCAACCTGCTTCCGCTAGACATCTTTATACAAGCATCGGCGTCTATTAGTGTCGTAAGGTTAAGCCAAACAGATAGCTGGAGACCAAATGGAGACTATGATCCTGTCTATTACAGCTATAAAAGCAATATCTGCTACAGAAATAAGATCGAAGCTTGTGAAGTGTTGTAGAGAAAAGTGCAAGCTTCTTGGAATACAGCACAAGGTAGAACTCTGCTGGATCCCTGGACATGAAGGCATACCAGGGAATGAGAAAGCTGACGAACTGGCTAGAGGAGAGACAGAGACGTTTATTTTTTCTTCACGAGTAAGGGATTTTTCTTCTTTCTATCTTCTTTTCCCCCATGGGTATCATAATGGGTCTATACTGACCTGAGTGTGGTGTAGAGGATTTCTGTCCCTACACCAGCCCACTAACCTAACCTAACCTAACCTTAGGTTGATACTGTGGAACGTAGCGGACGTTCTGGGTCATGTTGCTATTTGAGGGGATCCATCATCCGAGGTTTGTGTCTCTCTCATAACCGACTTGTTTTATGTGGTAATGAAGTTATCCTAACGACGTCCCAATATTTTTCTACACTTCTGTTCCTTTTTGTATCAAGCAAACAGCCTATGACGTACCGATTTCTCTGAATTTCTGGCAGATGTTTTGGTCAATAGGAGGCTTGGCGTCCAAGAGCTGCAATCGAATACCCGCTGACGCTTATTTATAAGCGTATAATAGCTTATAAATAGCACAAAGCAAGGAATCATATCACCCGCAGAGAAGATCTACAGTCAGTGTGAGTGTTGGAATACCATCTACAAAGGAGTTCAGCAAAAACTGAACCACACGCAGAGTTGTGACGAAAAAGGATTCAAGGTGTTTAATTCTCATACGGAAGTTATTTCTTAACCAAAAGTTTCCAGAGCTACCTATTACCAATCAGACGACATAATTATTCAAATGGATAACTACGAGTCCCATCACCTGATATAAAAGAAGCTGAAGCGGGTATTGCACTGTCCAATAGGGTATGTTAATTTGAATTAAAAATTTGTACTGTAGACATAATGGAGATAGACCCCATGTAGATGTTCTTTTTTTTTGTTGCGCCAAGGGATGTGATAATCTTCCAAAGATACTAGTAGCCCAGACTGCTAGCATGCATAATTCGCAAGTCCGAATAATCGATGCCAGGAATGCGCCTACGTACTAATCCACACCCTGCACACTTCTACCACTCTCTCCGCTGGACTGCCGTAACGTATTACTTCCATATACTCGTAGGTGTGGATGTATTTAGATGTATGGTTAGTGATGCATAAATTCACTGCAACCAAAGGTAGATCTATTGTGTCTCCCAAACTAGAGCTCTAGCCGATGATATGCTTCATTTAGAGCACCTCCTCTAGTCCAGCTGCTTTGATGAACCAGAGTACCTGAAGTAGATCCAGCGATGGCAGAGCCATCTCTGATAGAAGATAGGTACCTAGATGGTGTCTTATTTTGTGGATTAGTGCTTCGCTTTCCAGAAGAAGATGTGCTTGCGTTTCTTCGAGGACCCTGCAGAATATGCAGTATCGATTCCCTTCTATTCCCAGTTCCCATTCTGAGTATCTGATCTTGGGCCTGTACCCGCCTGCCCCCGTGCCTCTGGATGTTTTCGATCCGTCCTTGTACCATTTAGTGGACGTATACGGACTCATTGCTCCAATCCGTTCTATTGCTCACCTGTGAGTCGAATTTTCTTTCAAAGCAGTACTTCTTGATCATATCGTCTCTGTGGCAGTCCAGAAGCGGCACCGATTTGGAAAGCGTTTCTCACTCTTTACTTCCGATGCATTTTACTTTCCCGCCGCCCTCTTTAACTATTTTTAATATGGTATCCTCTGCGACCCTTTCTAACACTATGTGTAGCGGAGGTAGTCCAACGGTTACCTCCAGTGCTGCTGTAGGGCAGGTTCTTATGGCTCCTATTATACAGATACAGGGTAATCACTGCACTTTGCTTAGGGATGTCCTCCTTGTTGTGTTGATTCATGCCAATGCACCGTATATGATGATGAATGATAGACCCCATAATGCCCACTTTTTGGAGTTTAATAAAATCCTTGAAAGGTAATGAAAGGTATGCACATTTCAGTAAAGAGTTTGCATCTCAAACGGATCGAGGGATACCCTGTCCCCTGCCCACTACTTGTTTGTTTACTTTTCAGAAATTTCATTAAAATTATTTTTTTTTTAAGAAAACACCTCCAAAAAGTGGGCGTGGCTCTATATAGAGTATAGAGAAGATTAAGACTCGCATATTTAATACATTTTCTAAGATTTCTGAAAAAAAATGTTGAAAAAATTGATTTTTCGGAAAGTGAGTAAATTTCAAAAATGTTTGCTCCTTTCCTACTTCAACTTAAAGATTTGCCTTAAAGTCATCGTCTAATCACTTCCAGACGTCATTAATGTTTACTACAACCGACTGTTCGTCTTTTTGATGAGTATTTTCAAAACTTTTCCATCAATCATTCCACTTCGAACGCGTCGTCGTCTGCTGATAATCTATGAACAATGCGAACGTATTACAATCCCGTAGATATTCTAAATGGCATGACCTACCACCTCATGAGCCGGAGATTTTATTTTTTTTTGTTGTTGCTTGTCTTCTATGTTCAGTCTATGGCTCCCATGTGCTACTGTCGACGACGGAAGGTGTCAATAACGAAAGTGTTTTCAATATTTTTTCGCCTCTCTCATCAGTTTCTATAGAAAATCTATTTTTAGTCGGATTTTATGGATTTTTAAATGCAATTGTCGTTAGAAAAACACAAGAAATATGACAAATCATTTAGAATTTTGACAGACACCCCCTGGCCGGTCGCATATTCATTCAATGTATTTTTGTATTTTTAAGTGAATACGTTGTAAGGAGATTTTTTTTTAAAGAATTTCGGGTGGCAACAATGCGGCGATTTATTGTTTCCTTGGGTTTTCTCATAAATTTTAGGAATGAAGGTCAGAATTTCTGTAAAAATGTAATTTTAAGACCAAAGGACAGATCCTTCGCAGAGAACATTTACACACTCACATCCCACGTATTGAGTTTTAGAAGTTGTACCTGACTTTAATATTTCACCTCAGAGCAAAATCGAGGCTAAGGGTGATAGTAAAAGTAACTGCCTGTATCTCGGAAACACCAGTTTATGCCCACCGCACTTTTATGAATCCCTTGCGACATTCTTCTTCTTCTTCCTATTTCGGCGAGGTTATGATCCGAAAACAAGGAATCATAACCCTCAGTTGCAACATATTTTTTTGAAAAAGAAGATTCTCTCACACAGTACAAGTATAGGTACATGTTGCAAATTCAGAAATAGAGCTTTTTAGATTCTCCTTCCACCACAGTAGATTCGCAATCAAAGACTTTGAAAGGAGTCAAAGATTCATCCTTCGAAAGCTCTTAAAAATTGAACTGGTTTGTGCCGTCACTAACCGTTTATACCTCAAAAACTGCCGTGGTAAAGTCGAAAACGACGGTTGCTGCAAACGTAGATTTGGTGTTACCATACGTATTCCAGCAAAAAAATATCTTAAATGCCCACAGTGATGTAAAACTATATCTCTTCCAATTCTTATGAGTTTTGCGTAAACATATTGACGCAAGCAATTATGGAAGAATTTGAATAAGTTCCAACACGTTTCTATCGTTTATTTTGGCATCAGGCTGGAGGTGTGTCATAACAGATGTGAGACAAAAACAATATTTATAGCAAGGCCTCAATTAAGTGCTTTCGAATAGAATTTTCTTTTTATGAAAATGAGACTTATTTTTGAAGTATATTTGACGAAAATTGGGACGTGTGTTCCATTGTGATTTACCTTTTCCTTTGTGGTCTACAGATTGTTGTCAATATTCTGTACATGTTGTACTTCAATGTGCAGCACACAAATTTGCTTATAGCACTTTAGAAGCCACACCATCTTTGGCCTACAAAGTAGTAATGAAAAAGATCAGGGGATGACAGCCAATTTCTACTTGTCCCAAATTCGTGCATATGATCGTAACAGGACTGTTTCCGCAATACCCGGAAACACACTACGGGGAGGAGGAAACTAGTTACTGCAAATGAATTGATCAACATATGCAACAAATTTGGGATAAGAAGTCACCAGGTTCTGACGGCATTCCAAACATTCAAGGTTTGCCCAGATATGTTCGTAGAAATGTACAATGCGTGCTTGAAAGAAGGACTCTTTCCAGAATAATCGAAAAGGCAGAGCCTGGTACTAGTTCCAAAAGGTGATAAGCCAGCAGAAGACCCTTCATCATACCTCCCGCTGTGCATGCTAGACACAGCAGGAAAAGTTCTAGAACGAAGCATCTGCAACAGATGTGAAACAGCTATAGAAACTGTAGGCGGACTTTCGAAACACCAATATGACTTCCGGAAGGCATGGTCAAGAGCAGCTGCAGTCAGCTTGGTGGTTGAAACTGCACAAAAAGCGATAGAAGGCAAGAGGTGGAAAGGGGGATCCAAGAAATTGCTTAGTGATTAGTGATTACCCTTGATATCAAGAATGCATTCAACACTACAAACTGATATGATAGGAGAGTGGCAAGAACGCTGGAACGCCTCCGAAAAGGGAAGGCGGACGCATGTGCTCATATCCCAGATTATACCATGGATAGAAAGACGGCATGGTGAAGTAGTATTTCATCTTACTCAGTTGCTGACAGGTCATGGATGCTTCCGTTCATACCTGCATAAATACAAGCATGATGACAGCCCCTACTGACCAGACGTGCTAACTGCATTGAAAACGCTGAACATGTGTTTTTTCGATGCCCACGGTTTCTAGACGAGAGGGAAACACTGAGGCAGAATTTAGGCGTGGCACTAACCCCCGAAAACATAGTTGATGAAATGCTTAAGAGCCGAAAAGCTTGGGATGCAACGACTGAAATTGCCAAAAATATCATGAGCAAATTAAAAATATTGGAACGTGAGAGTAAAGAGTCCAATAGGACTAACACGAATCCAAATGACAACTAAGTCAGAAACCCCCCTACGAGAGGGTTAGAAGGGAGAAGGGGTCAGTGGGTAAGGTGGGTAGGTAGGTAGAAGTGGCGGTTCTGTAAAAACAGAGACCCAATTAGCACGGTTGTGCCGTTTTGATACCACGCCTCATGCGACCTTGGATGTTGATGTGTGTTGGTGAGGACAATCTAGAGCCAGCCTGTGGAGTTTAAGAAGAGGGTTAGCTCATTTATGTTCTTACCCGAGATCTCCTTAAGTGAATTGTAGAAGGGTTTACCTAATGCTTGATGTCTAGCCCTAGCTAGTGCTGGACTATTGCACATGTAGTGGATAATTGCTTCCTTTTCGGTGGCTATGTTGCAACTACGGCAGTGTGTATTATATGGGATACCTAGTTTGGCTGCGTGCTCTCCTACCGGCCAGTGTCCCGTGATTATCGCGATTGTACGGGCATTGTCTTTGTGCGTTCTGTTCAATAGGGCGGTTGTTTTGGTCTTGTTGTAGTTAGGCCACATCTTTCTGGATATGACGCAGTTCGTTAACCTGGACCATTTAAGGTTAGCTTTTCTAAGAAAGATTGAGGAGATGTTTGCCTTAATTGCTCCGAGCAGGGTGTGACCAAGTCCAGCAAGTGAGCATTGAAGGGCTGAGCCTCGCCCGGCCAGTTCGTCAGCATGTTCGTTGCCATCAACGTTGCTGTGGCCTGGAACCCAGACTAGGGTCAACATGCATTGGCCATCTAGCGAGGCCAGCTCCTATCGGCATTCTAGTACTAATTTCGAGGAAATGGTTTCCGAGGCAATGACTTTGATAGCAGCTTGGCTATCGATTAAAATAGCGATTCTTTGCCTTGGTAGTGTATTTATGTGTGACTTGATTTGGCGACAGGCTTCGCGAATGGCGAGTACCTACTTCCACTTAAAAGACGCTGGCAGCGTCCGGGAGTCGATACGATCTTGCGATGTTCAGGGACTCCGAGAAAACACCAGCACCAACCCCACAGTCCATTTTTGACCCATCGGTGTAGACTGTTAGATCGAAACCACTGGTCGCCTGTCCATCTTGCCAATCTTTTCTTGTAGGGAATTGTACATCGAAACGGTCAGTGGGTAAAAGTCCCACACTGTTACTGAGTACTGAGTACGGGCTCAGTTTCGTCTTTTGAAGATTACCATTTCCCAGCGTAAAAAAAAACCCTCAAATGACTATGGCACATATTTGAAGCTTTGAGTTTACTTACTTATTTAGGCACTACAGTCCGGGATGGACCTGCGTCTCAATTAACAAGTCTCACCAGCCAGCTGCCTCCAGTTGTGCACGCCAAGTTGGTTGAGGTCCCTCTCCACTTGTTTGCGCCACCTACAGCGAGGCCGTACTCTTCTCCGCCGTCCATCCGGGATGAATTCGAAGATTTTCGGACTGGAACATTGGGCTCCATCCGCTCTACATGATCCAGCCATCAAATTCACTATATGTGAACTCTTCTGACTAAGTCGATGTCCTTGTATAGTTGAGCATTGTACCTTCTCCTCCACTTGCCGTATATGCAGACGGGACCAAAGATTACTAGAAGAACTTTTCTCCCAAAGTAACCAAGAACATCCTCATCCGATTTTCACAAAGTCCATGTCTCTGCGCCATACAGCTGGACTGGGGTGATTGGTGTCTTATACAGAGTTAGGTTAGTAGTTCGAGATAGGGCTTTGTTGCTCAATTGCCGTCTTAACCCATAGAAACAACGATTGGCAAGAGTAATTCTTCGTTTGATCTCCCCACTGATGTCATTTGCGAAGCTCACCATAGAGCCTAAGTAGACAAAGTCCTTTACTACCTCAAAATAATATCTATCTGTTGTGGCATTCTGTGCAAGATGCCGATGTTGGGTGTCCTTTTTTGATAGACAGCATTTAATTCATTGAGCTACAAACCCATTTTTGCTGCCTCTGTCTCAATACTCGCAAACGCCCCACTGACGGCCGGCTGAGTTCTTTCAGCTGTGGCAATATCATCGGCGTAAGCGATTAGTTGTACAGACTTGTAAAAGATTGTACCTCCGATGTTGGCTTGTGAGTTTCGTACAATTCTTTCAAGTGCATGATAGCACGTCACCTTGTCTATGGGCTTTCCCGACATCGCGCACCGTTCGGTGGTGTTCCTTCCGACTTTGATGAAGCAGCGAGAGCTCTCCATCGTCATCCTGCACAGACGGACGAGCTTGGCAGGAGACTAGACTCGACCCTGTATAACTCGTCTCTATACACGCTATCATAGTCAACTTTGAAATCGATATAGAGGTGTATCAAATTGATTTTTGTTATAAATTTGTAGTGTGAATATTTGGGTCAGAAGTCGTCATCCTTTTAAGAGCTTCGCGCCTACGTAAATCACGTAAAGAGCAAACGCTTAGTATCGCAATGTCATGATCACTTGCTGACTGCGTCAGTATTACACTGTTCAAGTGATCATTATTAACTTGTTGATTACATTCCACAATCTCCCCCCATCCCCCTTCATATACATACAGTTTGCTCTTTAATTGACTTGTTTTGTTCCTAGGCATCTTGACGTACATATCACTATTTACGTTCTATGTGGGTCAATCTGATTCTGTGTGTAGTGAGCTAAACTGACCATAAAATGAGACTGACAAGCCCCCTGAAAAAAGAGAACCCACATAAAATATTCAACGAAATTACAAATGCAACGTCTGGAGGAAAAATGTCTGCGATACCAGACATTACCCTTAGGTTGACTACACCCCAAATGCATTTATTTATTCCTAAGTCGAAACAAATTGTATGCGAATCGTAATCAGTGAACCATTGAAGGCCAATAAACCGCGCAATCATATCCGAATTTCAAAGTTCGCAGTTTGTCGATCAATTTGATCAGTTGCGCGCCATTACTCTGAGCTTTGGCAATTGTATGCTGAATTTCGCGATGAGATATTTGAATAAATATTTACAATGTGTCTGAGGAAAGATTTCAAACAATTCGCAGTCAAACATTGCGAATTTAGAGCACACTATTGTTGGCGAGGAAAGTCAACAAAGTTAAGAGGTTCTATGCATACATTTTACACGAATCCTTTCATCGTTTTTACGTGACACACTGATGTTTGAAGCATTAAGCATCTGCCAAGGAGATACAAAACTGCAGTAATCGATTATAATGATCGCAATCAGTGACTGTCATGTTAGCATTAGCATGTCGTTCTTCAAAATAAGCAATGAAACCGTTTACAACGTCAATTAATACATACAGTGAATAAAAATGAGCGATAACAATGTTGTTCGCTCTGTTGATGATGATTTGCCCTTGACATCGACTATCGGGAAAAAAGTACTGTGAATCAGAAGCAATGACAATAATAACAAAAAAATCTCCCCAGTTATCTGAACGCCACCCCCGGAGAATAGCTGAAGCATAAACAACTGAGCTTCAAAAACCACTACACCAACATCTTTCTCTCTCTCTCTCTTTATCCATCCTTTCCAAACGCCCCCGCACTGTGTGTAAACATGTTAAAGGTATTCATAACCCTTTGAGTGCGCGCAAATTATATAAAAAAAAAAAAATAGCTTTCGATCGTATATAGCTTTTCTATTATATTTTTTAACTTTTGAATAATTTCTACCATCTGAACGCCTTATAAAGTGCCAAAACTCAGAACTAAACACCAAAGCGTATCGCATGTGTTACCATCAAACATGAATCAAATGCAGTCTGTAGACTGTGGGTAGCCTACGAATCTTGAACGAGGGTTTGAGCACCAACAGAGCGATGCGTTTATGAGAATGGAAGATCAATTGCATTTGGTCCTTCGAAGGACCTTCACTGGTCTAAGTGTGTCTGCCCTCTCGTGTGGACAACCAACCTAACCTAGTCTTTCTAAAGACGTATCAGATAAATATTTTCAATTAAGTGTCCTTTTCGGAACCGACCTGATCTTCCCACTGCAGATTCAATTTAAAATTCTTCATTTATTCCCTGCTTCCAAAATGCTTAACACTCTTCAAAGGCACCGATAAGAGGATTGGCAGCCCTGTATAACCCAAGAAGGAAGTTAAGCAAATCACATTGCAAGTACTCAACATTGTTGGATGAAATTGAAATACGGCCAAGAGCAGCATACACTCATTCCATTTCTTTCGTTTTCTGGGGTTGATCGTTAACCTGGTAAGGCTCCTTCTGAAGCACTGAACATTCTGTTTGATCTGTTTCCCTCGACATATTCAGCAGACAAATGGCAGCTAGTGTAGCCATTCACCAGGAAGCAACGTCACAGTGGTCAAGAAAAGAATTTGGCCACGCCTCCATACTGAATAATTTCAAAATCGCTTCCGAAAACACAGACTACACCACTCGCAAGTTAAATGTTGACTAAAACTTCCCAGTAACCATACCTTCCACGTCATTCTGGGAAGAAGAGGTTTTTCTGGAAGACAAGTCGCTTCACTTCTACCCCGACGGATCAAAAACTAGCGACGGGGTAGGTGTGTTTTTTTTCTCTGATAGACTTAATGTAAGTCTCTTCTTCCCTATTCCAAATCTCTGTAGCGTGTTCCAGGCGAAAATAATGCCGATTAAGGGAGTCTTATCTGGGCTAAAGAAAAACGTGATATCCGCATCTTTTCAGACAACTAAGCAGCAATCAAATCCTTACAATCGACCTCTATAAATTCATTAGTAGCTCTAGATTGCCACAGAGATGGTAGAGCAGTTTAATATTCACGCGCGTTGGGTGCCAGGACATAGGGACATTCCGACAAATTGTAAGGCTGATGAACTCGCCAGAATAGGAATAACTATACCTATCTTCTTCTTCCTTTTATCAGCGAGGCTATGATCTGAAAACAAGGGATCACAGCCCTCCCACTTCACCGCAATAACTATACCTATCCTTCCATATAAAGGTAATTTAGGTACGAGTATATCGATTGCTACTAAAATTAAATTTAAGCTGGATGGTATCGAAAGAACAAATCATAGGTGGACAAGTGGAACAACATGTCTAGAGACAAAACAGATTTGGCCCCAAGCTCTAAGAATTTGATTTCTCTCAACAGATTGTATATTGACGCTACAATAAGTGTAATCACAGAACACTGTCTAATAGGATTGGGGTATATTGGAACGATTTTTGTAGAAGCTATATGGACGAAGAAGAGGAAGAAACCATTTGTTTTCTCTGACAGACCTACTTTGTACATGCCCAGCTCTCTCCCATAGAAGGAAGCTTCATTTAGGAGCTTTCTACTACAACAATTTAGGCGATTTTTTAAACATAGATATAAGAAGCCTCTTACGCTTCATCAGAAGTTCAAAATGGTTCTAACGAAAAGATAAGAATTACATGATCCATGTGGCATCACACAGGACATATATCTGGACTAAGTGTGTTGACGTAATGTTGCAGCCACTTCAACCAAACCTAACCTAAGGCTCTTTGTACCTAGACATATCGGTCGTAGGATTTTGTAAAGACTATGAGTCTCCTTTTGCTCTTTCGCCATCCACTAGATTTTTTTTAATGGTCTGCACCACCTAGGACTGTTTTTTTTTATATAATTTGCGCGCACTCAAGGGGTTATGAATACCCTTTACACGTTTACACACAGTGCGGGCGTTAGAAAGGATAGATAGAGAGACAGAGAAAGATTTTGTTGTAGTGGTTTGAAGCTAAGTTGTTTATGCCTCAGAAAAACTCCGGGGGTGGCGTCCAGATAACTGGGGAGATTTTTGTTATTTTTTGTCTTTACTTCTGATTCACTGTATTTTTTTTTTGCAGGATAACCGTATCCTTTAAAATGAGCGAAGAAGTCAAGAAAAGGAAAGTGACGATACACGAATTATAGATTTCTGTAACACTGTTAGAAATTGTGAAAGCGACAGAAAAACGTTCACGTACGTATGTTATGTGTTGTAATCAAAATTATTTCAAGAATATGCTGGAGGATTACTGAATACTATTCTTGAAGCATATTCATGTAGCGGAAGCTATCCCACGATCTTTAACTTTGCATTTTTGTTAGTCAAAGTATGTAGTACTACTCTGATACCATCGTAAAAGCCGAATCTACAGCTATAGCTCTTAGCTAAAATTGCAATTGTTTCTTTGGCTATGATTACATAGACCACTTGAGAAAAAGTCAAACGTTTGACCATTCTCGCTGGCAAATGGAGTCCAGTTAAGCCGTTTGACCAACTGTCAACTTCCATTCAAATCGAAACTTTGTCAAACACGATCAAATGCCAAATGGTTTGTTTACCTGGAATATATGACTACTTGGTGCCAACTAAAATAAAATATGGTCAAACAATACTCCGACTTTAAGCTTATACGAAGAGTCAGAAACTTGTTTTAAAAACAGCAGCTCTGGGCGGACTATAAATTAAATAAAAATTAGTAGAATGCTAGTTGCCCAGTCGTATGCTAGGAAAATACAAACTTTCTACGTGGCCAATAGACCAATAAGGGTCTATTACTCCGTTTTTATACAGACAGGATCGAAAGATGATGACATCGAAACGTGGTTGTACTGACAGATTGCCTGATGTATCCATAACGTTAAACAAATCAAAATGCCACAGGAATAACCTCAAACAATACGAATAAAAGTCAAACTGTCCGAAAGTTTTAGTCTTCAACCGAGTTAAGGCCAAATGTAAACGGAATAGGTTAGGTGAGGTTAATGTCGCGACCGATTCAGGCCGCACTTTGCCCAATTTTCGGTCCATTATGATACCACATGTTTAAGAGCCGGAGAGTACCGGGTACCTAGGGGAGCCTCAAGATATAACGTGTGGATGTGGACTGAGAGATCTCAATCTACCTGATCTGCCTGAGCAGGTGGACTGATTCAATCGAACCCTAATTGCCTAGGTGGACCATGGAAGTCGTATGCACCATAACAGAGTGCACACTGCCAACGTTCTGGAGATAGAATGAACTGGGAGTGAAATTACATATACATATATACATCTATATGTATACCAGTAATATCCCCTCATAGACCCTCTACTAGAACGCGTCAGGAAAGCCAATGTAGCTCACTATTTCTGTAAAAAGGCTATAGGTAGGAGCTGGGGTATGAAACCCCAAATCACTCATTGGCTGTACGCGCCCGTTATCAGGCATATACTACTCTATGGCGTAATCGTATGGTGGCCTGCTCTTGACAGGGCTGTCCACCTCACTCGACTAGCTAAGGTGCGAAGATCTGCATGCATTTGCATCAGTGGTGCACTGAGAACTACTCCCTCCGCGGCACTGGACATTTTGTTCAACCTGCTACCCTTATATATTTTCGGCAAACAGATTGCTGCCTGTGTGGCCATCCGTCTAAAAGCCTCCTCTCAGTGGTCTAGTTATCACATTGGCGACTCCTCGTTCCTTGATCTTCTCAACTTCAAGCACGAAAACACGGAATACACCCCGCCGAAACTGAGATTTGACCGTAACTTCCCTACGAGCATCCCTGAAGGGGATGAATGGGTCACCTCCCCCCCTGTCGTTGGTAGTTCGGTTCACTTCTTTACAGATGACTCTAAGACCGAGGGTGGGGTGGGTTGTGGTGTTTTCTCCGAAAAGCTCAATATGAGTATCTCATTCCGCCTGCCTGATCATTGTAGCGTTTTTCAGGCGGAAATCATGGCGATTAAGGCAGCCCTGCCCTGGCTAAAGTGTAATGTACTATCTGTCAGGAATATCAGCATCTTCACTGACAGCCAGGCGGCAAGCAAGTCCTTGGAATCGTGCTCCTTCACTTCATAGGCCGCATTAAACTGTCACTTATCTCTTATGAAAATGACAGAGCAGTTCAACATTCACCTATACTGGGTGACAGGGATATTCCATGAAACTGCAGGGCGGACGAGCTCGCCAGACAGGGTATTACTCTAAGGATTCTGCCTCACAGGCAAGTCCTGGGTATGCCCCTCGATACATGTAAGCATCTACTAAAGCTGAACGCTATTAGCAAGACCAACCTCAGATGGGAAAACGACTCAACGTGTCACATTTCGAAACAGATCTGGCCTAGGCTGGACCAAAAACGTAGTCCCGAGTTGGTCGAGCTAAAGCAAACACTACAGCGAACACTAATCACTACAGCTGCGTTGTCGGTGTTCTCACTGGACATTGTCTTATAGGCCAACACGGCAAAAGACTTGGCCTCTTGTCCTACTACTTCTGCAGAAGCTGTAGGGACGAGGAGGCGGAGCAAACCATCCTTAACCTCCTATGCACTTGTCCAGCCCTATCGCATAAAAGAATACTCCATCTAGGGTGCTCCTTCTTTGAAGACTTCGGCGTCCATCGCTTTATCAAAATCTCCGGTTGGTTTTGTTAGTCCCTGAGTGGCCTAATGGTTGATCTATGGTATCAAAAAGGACCTTCACTGGTCTAAGTGAGTCTGTACTCTCGTGCGGACAGCCGAACTAACCTAACTTAACCATATACCAGTACTAGCTGACCTGTGATTGCCTACCTTCGACCGCCTGACACTTTTAAGGCTAAAAAGTATTTTCTAAGAGCACATACAACTCATCAAGCAGGTATGACGGAAAAGGAAAAAAGAAGAGAATATGAAGGGTACCATACCCCTTTCGTCAGCCAGCCAGCCAGCTCTGCTCTTTGGGCCCGTACAGACTCGGCAAAACCGCACGGCTCAACTGCAGAAAAATATTCTGTGTTCAGACAGCCGTAAGTTATGGCGCGATTATGCACGAGAGAGTCACAGTTAATAAATAAATATCAATTCAAAGAAAGAAGTCGAAGAAGACACATTACTCAAAACATACCTCCAAAGCGGGCGGTTTCCGCAAACCAACTGAACAATCTCTAGGTACGTCAAGGAAATAGAAACGCACTTTCTGCCGTATCTGCTCGAGCCTTTAAAAATAGCAAAGAGCCAGCGAAAGGAGAACAAGCAAAGAGAAAATTATCATCACCACTGAGTGCAGATTCGATATCACGATCAAGACTCTCCGGTCCATTGTACTACCAGGCAGGAACCTTTCTCTGCTGCAGTGATTGGAACTACTTCAATAGTATTTGTTTTCCTTTTTTATACTCGAATGGCTGGCGATTGTTGTTCCCCGCTGGAACTTGAACTTGTAAACATCTCTTAACGGGCAAACACACTATCACACTGCACCATTTTTGCTATCGTCTGATCATTCCCCAGTTAATTTGACATTGAGCGAAAAACTAGTCTGTAACATAGAGCCAGCGAGATGAACTGGTCGAACAACTAACTGGTCGAACAGCTTTAGGAACGAAATTGAAGATAATGTTGAACTGAGCGTTCCACTTACGACCCCTTATGAACTTGAGGTTGAAGTTTATCACTTCATTGAAATCGTATAGCTCGCCTCTTGGAATAATACGCCCAAGGAAAACGTCGGACAAATACAGTTTACGGAATAAAAGAATTGGTCAAGGAAGAAAGAAAAGCGCGTAAAAAAACAGAGTCGCGCTCCGCACACTTGAATCGTCTGTGCAATTCGTTAAAGAAGACTATTAAGGATTTTAAGAATAGTGCGCGCTGTGCACCGATAGGGGCACAGATGGACACTGAGATTCGACAACGGCATCGACTTAGGATAGGCACATGGAACGTCTCATCGCTCACAGGGAAGGATCTTGAGCTTGTTGGGGAGGCTGTTAAAAGTCGACTAGATATAGTTGGGGTCTCTTCAACAAAGCAGAGAGGTTCTTAAACTGTGGACCTTTCAGGTGGGTGGAAGCTCTTCCTGTCAGGAGTCGCACCCTCAATGTCTGCTCGGGCGGGAGTGGTGATACTCACAAGTCTTAGGTTGACAGACAGAGTATTGGAGTGGATACCATTAGGAGGGAGAGTTGGGACCTTAAAGCTCAAGCTTGAAAGATCAACTCTGGCATTGGTGCAGGTGTATGCACCGAACCTTCAGTCAGAGTACGCAGCTTTCTTAGATGAAGTTGATGTTGCCCTTGAAAAAGTTGCAGATATGGATTCTTTTGTCCTGATGGGTGACTTCAATGCTCATGTGGGTGTAGATGTTATGACATGGGGGAGTGTGATTGGGAGGAACGGTGATCCTGATCAAAACGCGAACGGAGAGAGGTTGTTGGATTTTTTGTTGTGAAAATGGCTTATCCATCATGAACACTATCTTTCCGCACAAAGACATTCACAAATACACGTGGTACCGTCAGAGTCTTCAGCAGAAGTCGCTGATCGATTTCTTTGTGGTACCATCGTGTCTGAAGAGAATGGTTTGTGATGTTCGCGTATTGAGAGGGGCCGAACTATCAACTGATCATCACTTAGTGCTGTGCAAATTGTATCTTAGCGAGAGAGTGCCTACCCTACCAAAGCGTAAACCAAGGATGGTTACACGTATACGATGGGCGAGGTTACAGGACGATGAGATACGGGAGGCATTTGCGGGGCAAATATCTGAGAGGTTTGAACGAATTCCAACTGTTCCATCAAATGTAGAGGAAGAATGGCAACTGTTTTCAACAGCGGTTATTGCCTCTGCGGGAGATGTTTGTGGAGTGAAGCGGCTTGGTGTGGCGGCTGGTGGTGAGAAAAAAACTGCTTGGTTTAAAACGCCCGGAGTTCAAGAAGCCATCAGAGAGAAGAAGAGAGCCTTTAAGGTGTGGATTCACTTGGGGAACTCCGATTCTCGAAATCGGTACACTGAGGCGCGAAGAACTTGCAAATTAGCTGTGAAAACAGCGAAAAAACAGTCTTGGAAGGAGTTTGGCGAGAAATTGGAACGTGACCACAGATCTGCAAATAAGATGTTCTGGCAGACCATCCGCCGACTCAGAGGAAAAAAGTTGAATATCGTTGAAGGAGTCAAATCCAAAGACGGTAGACTTCTTTCCAATGAGGAGGACATCTTACTCAGATGGAGCGAGCACTTTTCAGAATTGCTCAATCCCGAACAGGGCACCGAAGATGACAGACCTATGGTCGAGAGTTGGGCGGAAAGTAGTCCTACAGTAGAGGAAGTAACCTTGGCGATCAAAGCGCTAAAAGTTGGCAAATCTGCTGGTGTGGATGAAATTCGGCCAGAAATGCTCAAGGCTTTAGGTAAAGAGGGAGTTCAATGGCTCTCGTGTGTCATTAAAGTGGCCTGGGAATGCGGTGAAACACCTGATGATTGGCAAATGGGGGTGATAGTTCCTCTTTTTTTAAAAAAGGAGACAAAAGAGATTGCGCCAACTATAGGGGTATATGGTATCTCTTTCAAGTCTCCCTGGAAAAGTCTTCGCTAAGGTGCTAGAAAAGCGTTCCAGAGCTGTGGTTGAGGTAGTTTGGGGGATGAGCAGTGCAGTTTTCATCCCGGCAGAAGCACAACCGACCAGTTGTTCACTCTCAGAATGGTTCTTGAGAAGGCCTGGGAGTATGCCAAACCTGTTTACACTTGTTTTGTGGATTTGGAAAAAGCATATGATAGGGTTCCTCGAGGCAAACTCTGGAGTGTTCTGCAGGAGTATGGGATTGCTGGTTCCCTGTTAAGGGCGATTCAGTCTTTATATACAAACTGTAGAAGCTGTGTTCGGATAAACGGTGTTAAATCAATACCTTTCACTGTGGGCGTTGGACTCCGCCAGGGGTGCGTTTTGTCACCTCTCCTCTTCATTGTATATATGGATTGGATGTTACAGCGCAGCCGTGGCGGGGAATGTTTCAAAGTGGGAGACCTACGGATTAGTCATCTGCTCTTTGCGGATGATTTGGTCATCCTTGGGTCCTCTCAAACCCAACTTCAGCGCGCACTCGAAAGTTTTGTAGCCGTTTGTAATGATGCTGGAATGAAGATCAACGTGAACAAATCGAAAGTAGTGGTCGTTTCCAAAAGAAACCCATTCAGTGCACTCTGCATGTTAGTGGAGTCCCACTGAAGCAGGTGGAGAAGTTTAAGTACCTCGGGGTTTTATTCACGAGTGATGGGAGGAGCAATGCCGAGTTATCCTGTAGAATTGGTCAGGCTGGATCAATTTTGAGAGAGCTCGTCCAATCTGTTATAAGGAAGGCCGAACTTAGTGTTCAAGCTAAGCTATCGGTTTTTAACTTTGTGTATGTTCCTACTCTCCCCTATGGTCATGAAATTCGGGTAGTGACCGAAATAATAAGATCGCGGATACAAGCTGCCGAAATGAGGTTCCTTCGCGGTGTTGTTGGAATAACTCGTAGGGATCGAGAGCGCAACACCAGAGTACGCGAGGCGCTCAACGTTGAGCAGCTACTTCTCCGAACGGAACGATCTATGCTTCGATGGTTTGGTCACGTATTGCGTATGCCCCCAGACCGGCTTCCAAGACGCGCCATGGTTGCCGTGGCATCAAGTAGACGACCCCGCGGTAGGCCTAGAAATAGATGGTTGGACCAAGCCCGGCATTTCTCCTGGAGCCGTCTAGGGATTCCTCCTGATGAGTTGGAGTTGATGGCGGAGGATCGAGAAGGATGGATGGTCCACCTGAGCATCCTACCCCCGCGACCCTCATGAAGAATTAGCGGGCCATTGAAAATGTATGTATGTATGTATGTATGTACATACAACTCGCCAAGCAGGTATGACAGAAAAGGAAAGGCGAAATAAACATGAAGGGTTCCATCCCTCTTTCGTCAGTTCTGCTCTAAAGGCTCGAACAGATACGGCAAAACCGCACGGTTCAACCGCAGACAGACGTCGATTGTCGCGCGGTTATGCAGAAGAGTATCGTAGTTAATACATATCAGTTCAACGAAAGAAGTCGAAAAAGACACAATACACAAAACACACCTCCAAAACGGGCGATTTCCGCAAAGCAACTGAACAATCTCTAAGCATGCCACGGAAATAGAAACGCGCGGGAACTCTGCGGTTTCTGCTGTATCTATTCGAGCCCTTAAAGATAGCAAAAGACAGCGAAAGAGAAAATTATCGAGACCAGTGAGTGTAGATTCGATACAACGATCAAGAAACAATTCTGAATTTTGCAAAAGACCCCAAATAGACCAGAGCACTCAGACTCTCCGGTTCATTGTACTACCAGGCAGGAACTTTTCTTTGCTGCAGTGGTTGAAAAACCGTCAATGGTAATTGTTTCCTTTTTTATACTCGAGTGGCTGATGATTGCTGTTGCCCACTGAGGCTTGAACTTGCACCCATCGGTTGACGGGCAAACACACTATCCATTTTTGATATTGCTCAGCTTCTGGATAACGTAGAAACATGATTTTGGTCTTAAAATCTGCATCTTTACAAACTCTAAGTGCCAAAACTAATTTTATTAAAATCAGCAACCTCGAAGTTGATGTTATATGTGTTTCTTAGTTTCTTTGTCCCTTTTTGAGGTCTCCCAAACTCAAAAGCGAATAAAGAGCTTTGTAGGAACCTGTTTCAGGAGATTTCCTAATCAATAAAATGAAAATAATTGTAATCCGTTTAGCTGTTTTCCGTGTAGCCTGTGACAAAGGAAAGACTATCGCCAACCCTTGCTACACGTCAGCAGAAAAGTGGACTCATTGCAGTTCCAGAACGGCCTGCAATTAGCCGCAGACTATTTTTTTCTACGAGTATTTCTCCATTTTTTTAATTTTTATTTTATTTCATTCTTATCTGCCCCACTCCTCCACAAAATTAAATGCATCTAACGATCGTATTGTACTTAAATCAGTCTATTCGTCCATTCTTATCAACAATTCAAGCAACCATTTTGTAATAAATCTAGTTTTGCGAATTACTTTGACCTTTTGTACATTTTCTCCGCCGCTTCGGGGTGAAAGTCTTGGCTAAGAGGTCAGTTAGCATTGTGAATAGGTCAAGGTTCCTTACAGTCTGACACGAAACTTTTCACCTCACGAACTTCCTCTTCCTTGAGAGATGAAATTATTCACCACACTTTACTACAGAGCAAGTACAAGGGGATAACAAGTTTTCTCTCACTGTCGCCGGTCTAACAGATGGAAGTAACTAGGTATGTACACGTAAGAACCACCTACCCTTCTCTACTATCACTCTCTGCCGCTATCTGCTTCTTTTCTATTTACCCGTCATAAATAAAAATTCCACCGGTTTCTCCATATGAGTAGAACTAAGCAAATATTTGTCAACTCGAGTTAACAACTAGTTGAACGAGTTTCTGCTCCTCCCTCCCTAAGCTTATCAATTAACACTCAAAATCAAATTGACTGTAGATACTGTGCCTCTTCGGTGCATAATTGGGACAAATCACTATTCAAGGGCCATACAAGTGCCCGCCGCCACACATAAGGAAGCCCTTCGCCTCTTGATAAATCAATCGAGCTGCTGTGCCCCCTCCAATTTGTTATTCTTCATCGAACAATAGAGAGATGTCACGAGACACTCTTGGCATCGTTCACAGATGCATTCTCCTTACATGTTCGGCGCACTATTACGAAATAACCCGCAGCCCTAACCTCAAAATCGAAACAAAAAGATAATAACAACCCTCCAACACTATAGGGGGTATAGATATAGACTACGGTACTTACTAGGCTTCCGGGCTCTGAAGATCCGACGTCTTCTTACCGCTCTCCTTTATCGTTTCGAACTTTTCGTAATTTTGCGCCAAACCTGGAATAAACCCAAAGCAAAACCCCCATCAGAGTCAATTAAATTAAAAAAAAAAAAAAAAACAACCGCATTGCATTCGAAATACATTTTGGCATTTTCCACTATGACATAACAACATACCCCAACCCCAACCCCAGCCCACAACCCCATGCGGTAGACACTCACCTCTTCGTGTTTTTGCAACAATTTTACTTGGCCCCTTCGACACTGTATACATTTTGTTTTCGAAAAAATTAAGTACTTGCACCTCAATCTAACTAATTGCCGATTAGTAGCCCACTAGTGATAGCACAATTCGAATCGCGTATCTTTTTATAAAAGATTCTCTTGGATAACACACCGGGGATAGTGCAACCGATTTTCCGCACACAAACACACACGCACGCTCGCACACGCAGAGAATTATCCGTCGTCGGAAAATTGGTGCAATGACATCTGATAAGAAGAAGAGAGGATTGGGATTGAAGAAAATTCCTCGTAGAGAGTGCGACCGAGAGAGACAAACGAGTAGCAAAGTGGAAAAGTAATTTTTTTTTTTTTTTTTTGGATTTCCAACACCCAAACGGAACGAACGAAGGCGAACAGCGGCAATCGAACGAATGAAAGATGAAGAATTTCATGGATTCGAGAATATATTCGAATCGGTGTGCTGTGGTGAGATTGCTGGTGGGAGAGGTGTGTACAACGTGAGAGATGATAAAAGCACGAGGTCGTTACAGTACTGTGGTGAGTGCATGAGCACAGTAGGGGGTGCGGGGTGAGAACAAAAATGCGGAAAAACATGAATGAAGTGAGTTTTCCGGTATCAGCTGTTTGTCACATTTGTAGCTCATTTCCACATGGTTAAGGGTTGCAGTGGGGGTATGGGCGCAACTGATAAGAAATTAAACTGAGCAACTGTGTGGATTGTGTACTGGGTAAGAGGTTTGTGCGATGGATTTGACGCGTTGAGCGGAGGCTACATCGATGTAGTGCTGAGAAATTTATTTTTAAATCATGTATGCATAGTCCGGCCATAAATTCTGTTACATATATGAAACGCCATAAAAAAAACCAACATTTTGTATTAAAATTTGTTTCATTTATTATACTGTAATATTGGTTATTAGAAAAAATGTATGTCACTCGAAATGACTGCCTTTTACCCTAACACAGTCTTTCAAACGTTGTGGCAATCGGGCTATAGCGACACGCACGGCTCCATGGACATTTTTGACTCTGCTGCGATGAGTGCTTTTTTGAGGATTTCCAAATTTCAATGAGGAATCTTGCAGACCATGTTCTCGAATTCTGACCACAAACAGTAATCCAGTGGATTCAAATTTGACGGCCAATCTAAAAAAACAAATACAAATATTTGGCGCAACAGCTCTTTAAAGTGCCAGGGCCTAGCTTTTCGCAACCACTCATGTTGTATGCGTTATATTTTTCACACGAATGGAAGAGACCTACAGTTTAATGCCGAATCCGAACGGCGATTTGAGAAGCTTTTTCGTGACAACAATACTCTCGGATGTTTGTCAGACGCTCGCGAAAAAAACCGGACAGTGAAAAAACTTGTTGGTATTTTCTGGGATTCGAACTTGGAACCTCATGCGTAGTGATCCGACACACTAACCACTTACGCCACGATGGCCAATCTACAGTTGCTATAAAACCAGGAGCCACTGACGTGTGGTTTTGGACTTGTGAGCCAGAACAGAGTCCTGTTTAAAGATCCGCCTCTCTCCATTAAAAAGGGTATTGGTTAGACCCTTCACAAGATCCTTTAACACATCTTATTGGTTAACTCTTGCAGCCGTTTTTACACCTTTTCCGTAGAAGCAGAGGGATGTGACAACTTGGGGGAAATCCCCACCAAGCTATTAAGAAAGCGGGATAATAGCCACGTTGCACCCTTGGAATAACTTTTTTAGTTCCTTTGAGGACGTAGCATACATTTTGTTATGTTGTTTGTTAGAAACTTCTTCGACGGTAGAAATGTTCGCATCCGTAAGCAGAATGTTTTCATGGCCGTTTTTTGCGTGCCACTGCAAAAGCCGCTTGCATCTTTCGATCCAAATTTTGTATTTAAAGGATGTCCCGACGACTGACGATAGGCTTTCATATGCAGATCATCTCGAAACAGCTTAGGCGTGGATCTGACTGTTATATTTAATTCCCTTGACATAATTTTCTATTTCCGAAAGGGTTTTCTGCGAATTCGTTCAAGCACTGCTTTTACTACCGCACTCGTAGGGCCTATTCTCTACTTCGGGCGATTCACCGAAGCGACCAATAGTCCGATAAACGAGCACTTTCAATGTTCCGAGTGGTTTTGACAGTTCAAAACTCTGGTAGCACTCTTTCCGCACCTACGAGTATGTAGAGCTATAACAGCGATCTGATTTTGTTTAACGCCCCACTCCATGTTAATAAATCGGAAGCTGAAAGCGAACTGACTTCTATTGTTTGCTAACAGTGCATGAAATCTGAAAAAAAAATCGGTTCTGTTCCTAGCGGAAGCTTTAAATGATGAGCGCTGGAAATTACATAACATAATTTTTGGCAAGATGAGATATATTGTCAAATGAAGGCGAACCCCTGACGGTTTTGTTTTTTTTTTTTAAGAAAGGTGGCAAGAATTGAATGCCTAAATGTGGAACTTACTAAACACTACTAAAACCACCTCTGCCTCCAACCCCTATTCCCCTCGATACCATCGTTAAGCATTTCGTCGCCGTTGGGAGGGCGTTAGCCGTAGCTCCTTCTCTCTATCGCTACACGTCAGGAATGTATGTTTTTTTTTTTTTTTTGTGGTTGCTCCAAGGGATGTGGTAATCTTGGAAAGGTACTAGTAGGAGTAGCCCGGGCAACCAGCATTCACGATTCACAATCTCGAATAATCAGGAATACGTCTACGTACTTATCCACACCCCGAAAACTGCGGGGCTGCCGTTCAGTATTACTTCGCAAGGCTGGTTAGCAATTCATGCTATGCTTCTTGTGTCAGCCTTCGATACTTCCGCTGCTTCTGTTGCTCTTTTTAGCTTTTCTATTCTCCGCAGCTCTTTTTGAGAGCTAGCGAGATCCCTAGCATTTCACCTGCGGTGATGTCGATGCTCCAAGATGGCGCGTATTAAACGTTGTGTAAATGGCTCCTGTCTATACTGGGAATCCATACAGTATTACACACGTAACAACCTTAGCTAGTAGTAGTCTACGACTGTGCTTTGGCCCTCCGATGTTTGGCATAATTCGTACGAGCACATTGTTCACTAATGAAGCCGTTTTGTTTGCGTACTCCAGGTGCTCCCTAAAGAGAGCCTAGGTATTTGATGGCGATTTAGATGTTGTCTCATGCCCCAGTCTAATAGTTTAACTTTTCTTTACGCTGCTGCTCTGTTCAGCTAGTTTTAACTTAACATTACTGATTTGCACCACGTCTTCCAGCAGTTCCGCGACTACTACTATGGCTATGTCGTTGGCAAAACCTTAGCTTTTTCGTGTATGTCTAGTTTAAGAATGCCATCATACATTACGTTCTATAGGTCAGGAGTCGAATCGCATCCTCCGTCAACGGATGACTGGTAACGTAATTTGTATTGTGTTGTTGGTAGATGTAGCAACAACATACATACATATTACATGACGAGTTATCCGTTCAAGGAGGATGCAATTCGACCCCAGGTCTCTGATGGTAAATTTTCACATTGGTAGGTTGCTATACATTTTGACAGCTAACCTATATTTTTATGAAAAACAAGAAAGTGTTTGCAAAATATTTAAGAGAAAACCTTTCAATTTACAATATTATTATTATAAGTTTATTGACAGCGAATTAATTTGCATTGACAATAATTCCTTTCAATTTATAAAATGAACATTATTATAAAAGGGAGTGCGAAAAGTTTTGTTATAAATGTGGATACATGATAAGTTTCTAATTTTTATGGAAAATGCAGAAGGCAAAAGGAACTCAGCCTTGCGGAGTAGCTCAGTATAAACCTTACAGAAAGGACGGAATTCTAATGTACCACCTTCCAAAAAAAAAAGTTTGGTAGTTTCGCCTTTCTTCCGGAATATTCTCCAGTTCGCTGTCATGGTTTTCTGAAAAGAAAGTGAAATTAATGGATTCTGTTAATGTGACTTAAATTTATACTTGTAATGCATGCAGCTATGTGCTTGCATTTTCTTCAATTTTCAGCTTTGTAGAAGCTGATGTTGTTGGTCTAAGTTTTTCGCCCGCATACAGCTTCGATGAAATTGATGATGCTACTATCCATAGTCCACCAATTTCATCTACTTGATGGAGATGGCGAAGGGCCAATCGCATATATCCACTCTGCTTTCACAATCTCTGCGTCTTCCTGGATAGATCTCTTCACCCTACTGAAATACTCAATTATTTCCATTAGAGATATTGTGGCGAACCCCACAGGCGGATCAGTAGAAATGCGGTGAAGTGGGAGGGTTGTGATCCCTTGTTTTCGGATCATAACCTCGCTGATAAAAGGAAGAAGAAGAAGAAGAGATATTGTGACAATCATGAAAAGGTCTGGATTGACTGGGTTGCATCACGAAAAATGCAAACACATCTATAAAAATCCTTCCAAGCATATGGTATATTTTGTAAGCTTTTCATTAAAGGAGCCACGAAAATAGCGAATCGAAACTGTGGTCTCCTCATTTTTTTTTTTTTATCCACCAGGTGTCGCAGATAAACTTTTCCTTTCGTCAATTGGGTTAAAGATTAACTCAGCGGTGAATGAATAGTTCTTATCTATTTTTTCTGCTTCCGGCATTGGGTGGTATTAATAAAAACTTACTTTAATCAAATATGAAGCAATTGCAATTGGAAAAGTAACACTTTGTAGCATTTGCTTACTGGTACTGGTGGAAGCTTGTACTTTGTTTGACAGTTCGCGAGCCAACAAAAAAAAAAAAAGAAGTTGTGTCTTGATTTGTGTTTTTGATTATGGAAAAATAAGCTGGGAACATGTGGAATAAATAATATCTGTAACTAAAAAAAGGAGGGTAGAGATAAAATGAAGTGCTATGTGGTTGGCTGTGATTCACAATACAGATTGTGTTGCAATGAAATTCAAATTCGTAACTGCAGGAAACAAGAAAATATTTGCAGATATTCATGGCAATGAATACTGAAACTATTTAAATGTTAACAGTTTTTTTACAGCCAGTACACTTGAACAAACACAGATGGCGCAGTTTCTATGGGGTATATCTATGATGGCGGATATTTTGTTTATGTTTAACACCGCACTGAAACAAGGGAAACATATGCTTTTGCCGATGACATTATACTCTTTGCAAACTCTGAAATAAAATTAGAGAAAAACTTACAAGTATGGAAGGAGGTCCTGGAATCTCAAAATCTGCACCTCAATGTCCAGAAAACTCAAGTAATGGTCGTAAGTAACCGAACAGGGATGATAAGAGCGAGTGTGGACGGAGTGACCTTCGAGCAAGTTGAAAATTATAAGTATCTTGGAAGCGTTATTAACAGCAAGGGCAACTTAGAGGAGGAATCGAAGGCAAGGATCCAATCTTCGAACAGGCTGTACGCAGTGCTGCAGAAAAAATTTCTAGATCATAAAGAAATAACTCGAGCCACAAAAATATCAATCTTCAAGTCTATGTACCTACCAGTACTGTTGCATGGAGCAGAAAACTGGGTCCTTACTGAAAGACAAGAAAAGCATATACAGGCCATGGAAATGAAATACCTTCGAAGAGTGATAGGAGTAAAGAGAATCCACAGAAAAAGAAATGAAGACTTCCGAAAAGAGCTAAATGTGGAATCCGTGAAAAAAGTTATAGAAGATAAAAAACTGAGATGGTTTGGGCATCTAGTGAGGATGGAAGACAACAGACAAGTAAAAAAAATCTGAGAGGCTAGAACTGAAGGGAAGAACAGAAGGGGAAGGCCCAGGACAACATGGAACAACGCGCTAGAGAAAGCACTAAAAGATGCAGGAGAAAGCTGGAACTCGGCGAATGAAGCAGCTAGAGACAGGAAGAAATGGAGAAAATTTATTAAAGAAAGGATGACGGAAACCAGAGACAGAACCTCGACACCGTAGGGTACAAAAGGACCGGATTATGTATGTATGTATGTATGAAACAAGGGAGCTGGAGATGTTGGAACCCATTTTTCTGCAAGTATGGAAGTGACATTTCACTAGCAGTTCATATATAATACGTCAATGCTCATAGAACCACAAAAAGTGAGAATAATGGTTTTTGACATGTCGTTTGTTGTCAAATATCAAGCAATTGCTATGTTTGAATATTCGAACTTGCAACAGTAAACTAAAATCATATTCATCCATACTTTATGAGTTATTGCTAGTTTTTATTAATACCACTCATTGCGCCGATAATTAGCTGAGTTTAGATGAAGATTTTGATTTAGTTTGTCTTCGGTTTTGCTTCTCGCTATGTACTTATGTATGTCTCGTTATGTATATGTACATATGTGTCCAATTTTAAAGCTTTAAAGACTAAAAACTTCTGTAGAACTCAGCATAGTTATATGAAAGTTGTCGCAGCAAGTTGTGTTTTAAAAATTTTAAATTTTCTTTTTTTCGTATTTTGGAAATGAACTGGTTTTTTGCAAATTGTGTGTGCACTGGCATTTATTGAATTAATAGCGAGGCGGCACGGCGTTCGACCCGCTACATTTTGTGTCTATTCGATCACACTTTCGATACTATTTAAAATTAAAAAGTTTTTCTTTTCACAATTTAACGCACCAAGTTTCTTGGAAATACGCGTTTTTATATTATTATTATTTTTCTGCACTCCACTATTTTATTTATTATTATATTCGCACTTTTTTTTACCACAATTTGTCAGGTTTTTAAAGTAAATTAAAATTTTTCATAAAACTCCTTAAAATTGAAGACTTCTCTTCGCTTTAATCGATGGATATGGCTCAGTTTTAAGACGTTTTCTTCTCGCCTTCATTTCAATGGTATGCGATGGATGTTCTGGTGTTGAACATGCTTTTGGATTAAAAATTTGCGCAAACACTTCTGGTTCCATTATACACATTCTATCCAATGCAGATATCAATTCACCCGGAAACGGGTTGAAATCCGCATTAAACTCTTTATTTTCCATTTTCGGTGATGACATTACTGGACAGTTTCACAAGTTAAATGTGTATATGAACGTTAATAGCGTATACAAACGATAATTTGCAAGTGAGGAGTTTATCCGAAAACAGGTCCCTTTTATAGACACGAAATCGCGTCATGTGCGACCCAGATAGCGAGAACGAAATAGAAATGGAGATAAGGCATGTGGTAGTTAAATAGATCTGTGGATTTTATTGCTCTTAATCCGGACAAGTGCGTAGTAAAATACTTTAAGGGTGCTACTTACTAATTTTTCCTTTTATGTGAATTTGATTGTTAATGGGTTTTTTATTCCAAAATTCTTTATAAGTCGCTTTGAAGGACGAAGCTAAAAGTTTATTTAATTGCATTTTGTTTCCTTGGACTTTTATGAAAGAGAATTTTTTGGAAATTTTCCATTGGAGGCGGTTACTCAGACGTAATAAAGTTATAGAAAATGTATCCTTAATGGGTTTAGCAAGAAATATCACCCGATCATCTATCAAAGACATGGTTTCTTGTAATTACTATTTTCTCCAAGAAACGATTTTCAACTTTTTTTTTTAAATTACGCCGTTTATTACCAGAGGCTTGTTGGTTGAGGCCCAGGTTCACCCCGAACTGTAGGGCCACCTAAGTAAGTAAGTTAATTAAAAGAAAAGGATTACCCGCCTTAATGATTTTAAGAGTAATTTGGGATTTCCTGTAATAATTTGTTTCGGTTTTGCAGACAATTTAAATGGTTTAAGGGTTGTGGTAATAAAATTTAAAGAACAGTACCAATGTCAGCCTTATGCGATGAAAATTTGAGACAAAAATCACAGCACTTCAACATTTTTTTTCAGCAACGTAGGGTAAAACTAATTTAAGCAAATAAAATCAAAACTCCGTCTGACTAAATCTATGTAAATAAACTTAAGCACTATGCTGTACAGGTAGAGGCGAATAATTTTGGACAAGGTTGGCATGCATTGGTGTGGCTCACTTTTTCTGATGCTGCTTATAAAGTTATGTAAATTCCCTATCTCAGGTTGTTGACATAATATCTGTGGGTTCAAGCGATAACCATTTAAGGCGATTTTTACGAGTTTGAAATTTTTCTTTGTCCCAAAAATGTTTTGCTTCTTTGCCTATAACTCGGTAACCACTGCAGGTAGAAAAAGGCAGGTAAAAAAAGATTGTGGAATAAACTTCGAATATTGGAGTATCTTCTGCCATTCTTAAGTCAATTCTGTCATACCTCGACTTAAGCGATTATCGCTTTAGGCCACAATAACACCATGTTAGCAGGAGTATTCATGTGACTTATCAGTTATTCATAGCTTCGTAGTTTCGAAGTTTTGTAGTTGATCATTGTTTATTCATCGCTATGCAACAGCTTGTTGTTTGTGGCTGTTTTTATTTTAATACGTCTGCTACTTACACTGCGCCTCCACACGCAATATTCGAGGCAATAAATTGCAATTGCCATTGCCATTACCTTAAAATTTCCTAGTGTAGACGCTCGAGCAAGCCCGCCAGATGGAAGGCAATGATTGCAAAGGCAATGAATTCGACGTTTCGAAATTTTCAAAATGGCGGAAAGTGAAAAAGAAGAACGTGTGGCAAAAAAAAAAACTTTTTTAGAAGAAAATTCTGGCGGATGGCATGCACACGTTTGTTGTTGAATGATATAATTACATTTCTCTCAAATGCCCACCTAACTTTGAAATTGCCATTGCCAGAAATATTGCCCGTGGAGACAGTGTTAACAAAAATTGAAGAACGATACTACAAAGCTTGCATTTAAGAAAGTTTTTAGTTTCGCAGTTTGATAGGAGCGTCACATTTCATGAATGTATGAATTTAAATTACGAGGAACTACCAAGTCTATGTAACTACAAAGACTATACAACCTAAAGATTATCATGAATGCTTACCCCCAGTGTCTCTAGTCTCCAAGGGTGTTTTTAGTTTAAAGTTGCTTCTTGATGACTCTTCCCCGTAATGCACCCTCTTTCACTTCTTTGGAAGCTGTCTTGTAATCTGCTACTTCTTCTTCCTATGTCAGCGAGGTTAAGATCTGAAAACAAGCGATCATAACCCTCGCACTTCACAGCATTTCTACTGATCCGCATGTGTGGTTCGCCTTGTAAGCTGCCACTTTCTACATTTTCCACGCTTCAACATCGACTGGCCCTTAATGATGCTTTTTTATCTTTTTAATCTTTTTAATTTTAATTTTTCTATTCATTATGTATGCGTATTTCTGAATCATTAGAGAACAAAGAGTTGGATGTATGTGGGCGTCCACGAGAAAACGCACCTAGTGTGCAGAAACGAGTTTTTAATAATTAGATGCGCTCAAACTAATCCCTTTTATTTTTTACTCATTTTTTTGGTAGGACTACTTTTTTACCTACTTTTGGTAATTTTTTGCGGAATTATACGATTATATAAGTTACACACTAGGTGGGGTTTGTCATCGGCATTTCGCGCGTTGATTGTTTTTATATTTTGATCATTCCAGAACTGAATTTAGCATCTTATGCCTTCGAGCTTGCGCTATGTGATTGGTACCCTAAGATTAAGCCAGACGGATATCTGGTGACCAAATGCAATGGTTCAGACTATGATCCTACAGAGATGTCTAGGCAATCTATCTAGTACTGACTTCACTTCGCCATACCTAAGCTTCTTGAGACAGTTCTTAAGCACCTACCCACACAGGAAAGAATGGAAAAGCGGTAAAATACTTAAGGCACAATCCATATCTGTATACACCGATAGATTCAAAGTGAAAATAGATGTAGGCGCAGGCATCTTCTTTGAAACGCTAGGTATCTCTATGTCAGTTCGATTTCCGAACTGCAGAAACGTTTTCCAGGCAGAAGTCCTAGTAGTGACAATAGTAGCCCGTGAGATTACGATGAGGGCAATACCACACGAGGATGTCACCTTTTCATCGTCAGCCAGTCAGTAATAAAAGCAATATCTGCTACGGAAATAAAATCGAAGATTGTGAAATGCTGCCGAGAAGAGCTCACGGTTCTTGAAACACAGCACATAGTAAAACTCTGCTGGATTCCTGGACATGAGGGAATACCAGGGAACGAAAAAGCCAACGCACTGACAGAGGAGGTTCGATTCTAAACTCAGATCATTCCGACCTCTCACTCGGTGTAAATCCGGCCTTCCACACTTAATCTCGAAGCAGGGAATAAAGTTGTAATGGTGGCGAAAATTAGGTGGGACTCTTCTATTTTCGACAAACCAAAAACTAATAGGCTTCAACAGAGGGATAGGAAATCCCTCTCTACTCTTATAGGAGTTATTATGGAGCATAACACTATGCAATACCACATGAAAAAACTACATGTGACGGACGAAGACCTTTGCAGGAACTTTGTTGACCAGGAGGTTCAGGAAGACACTACCCACTATCTTTGCCACTGCCCAGGTCTCTGCCATCTAAGAAACAACTTCCTCGGACATACTTCTTTCAGGATTTAGATGAGTTGTACAGCAGACCGGTGAACGACATCGCAAACTTTATTAAATCTTCCGGGTGGTTTGTATCTCGGGCACAGTGAGAATTAAATGGTTTCTACTAGGTTATATACATATAAGTTAAGAGGTGATACTTTTTTCTTTCTCTCCCCCATGAGTATCACAATAGGTCTATGTTTACCTGAATGTGATATAGAGGGTTTCTACCCCTTACGCCAACCCGCTTACCTAACCCAACCTATGTGATTCTTAAAGCACCAACGTATTTATTTATTTAAGCTAAGTACAGGCTTTATTTAAAGTTTAATTAACCTAACTGTAGCTCATTTGAAACTAGCTTACTACAAACTAAAAACCAAAGGAAGGACTAATTGGGAGAAGAGGTGGACATAAGATAGTTTCGAATGGTGAATTTGGTGCACTGAAAATCGGAAAGGCTGCGCTTTCCGTAATCCATGCGCAGCATTCTGGTCACTGGCTCGTCACAGCCATAGTTGGTGCGCTGAAAGTAAAAGCAGAAGAGGGGTACAGATTTTAGATTACAAAGATTGGTTGATGGATATCATTTGTAGCAGAGCAAGGCTGTCGATGTTTCCTGCTAATAGCTAGTGTACAAAGGGGGTGCGTTTTTGGAACGATTGTATGTTAATTAGTTTTCAACGATTCTTGTATGGGGTAGGTTATATCTGTCGACCCAGGGAAGACCGCTTATAGCAAAACCGATGAATCTGCGTTGAACAACCTCAATTCAAAAGGAATGGGTATCTTGATAGGGCGACCATACTTAGCTAGAATATTCAAGGATTGGTCCCACAAATGTGAAAAGAGAGATTTCCTGACACAAGGAGAGTTCCTTAGACTATCATTTCATAAAACAGAGGACGGAGTTAGCTCTACTAATAGTGATATCTACATAACAGTGAAAATTTAGTTCTCTGTTACAGATTATACTCAGATCACGCAACAAAAGGGTAGAAAGGACGGGCTCGCACCAATAAGATAGGATCTAGACAGTGGTGAAAGACGCTTTCGGGAATGTGTAAGTACACAAAACCGTCAAAAAATAAAAACGATCTTCCGACACCTAAGGGGGCTATATCGTGGGCAAAATGATTTAGGGTACATTTTAGAACTCTAAATGTTACATTTGTGTTATGAAAATAACTACAAATATATTTTAATAAAAATTTCCCAATGCGCTTCCACCCTTAGTAAAAAATGGTGTAATTCCTTGCACCCACCTTAAGCCTTCACACGAAACGTCAAATCTCGCTTAAAATTGAAAGCAATTGAATACAATTGAAGAGTCACTTATCACAAAAATATCAACAAAAGCGGACTTTCTGCCGAAAAATTGCAGAAAATTATGGAAAATATGTTCCAAGTTGACGAAAACTCCACATCACAGGATCTGCAGCAAGACATCCTTCAACCCACACCAGAATTCCTTCAACGAAAGCTATACTTCCTCGTGGATCAACTGAAAAAGATGCATTCCTCGCTGCCAGAGTACGCATACCTCCGACCAAATCGATTTATTTAACCAATTTCTGGATTTTTAGGCAATTCCAGATGCGAATATCGTACGAGCTGCTAACAGAGCTGGCCAACTCACTCCTGAACGATACTATATTCGAGATAGTGAAGGGATTGATGGACATACAGCATGTGACCGAGAAGCACCTGGAGAACCTGCGCAACCAAGTGGAGAACGAGTACCAGATCGAGGTGCAGGAGTGGGCGGCAAAGATATCGGACCCCGAAGAGCTGGAGCACATACTGGCGCTGATGAAGATAAAGCACACGAAGAAGCTGCGGGAGACCGACATGAAGCTGATTGCTCATCTGGATCAGAAGGTTTGTGTTGGGCATTCGCCGCACCCGTAGACCGCTTCAAGTGGACTGTTTTGTGTTTCGCAGGTGAAGGACCAGCAGTCGATACTGGAGAAGGCCGGTGTGGCTGGGTTTTACGTGACAGAGAATCCCAGGGAGATCAAGATACAGATGTTCCTCCTGGATTTCATCTTGAGACTGAGTCGGGTCAAGTTCGAGCCGCACAAATAACATTTACTGGACGCTTTAGGTTTAGCCTCCAGCGACACTGAATGATAATTGTTATGTTACGACGAAGTGTTGCGTATTTGTTACAATTTTTCATAGAAAATACAAAGTTATGCGTCCATGGGACGTATTATTACAGAAAACCAAGCAATAGTCGACGTTATTTAGTCAATGGAGGGGAATAGGGGATAGGAAACGCTCGGCTGGAGCACTGAGACGCAGCTGGTGCATGGTACTACCAATTTCATCGGAATTTCCTTGTATTTCTAGGAAAGCCTAGCAAGCACTTCAGCGATGAAGAGCTTACAGTACCGGCACTAACCACATCGGCACCGAAACCCTGCCACCAGATACGAGCAAAGGTAGGACACTCGCAGTATCGTCGTAGGCTGTAATGTCACTTAAACCTAACAGGCTTAGCGAAAGGGAACTGGCTGGTTCGAGACGCCAGTATTACAGTATTTTACGCTGAGAATGGCGCTGATTTCTTACGGATGTCCGAGAGCATTCGAGTGAACCTACATCATGGGGTGTCATCCCACACAATTATGTTCGCTAGAAACCCAATCGTCAATGGAAATCCTAGCTAAGTACTGAGAAAACCTCCTCTAAGCCTTGCCTAGATGTAGATCTATTGTGACCTACATACTACGGCTCTAGCCGATAATATACACGGTCTAGAGCACTTCCTCCAGTCCAGCTGCCGGAGTATCTTCAGTAGACCCAGCGAAGGTAAATCCGTTTCTGATAGGAGGTAGGCACCTAGGTTATTTTTTCTTTTGTGGATCAGTGCTTCGCATTCCATAAAAAGGTGCGCTGATGTTTCTGCGAAGTCCGTGCAGAATCTGCAGTGTCCCTCTATTCCCAGTTTCCTGAGGTGCTCCTTGAGTCTGCAGTGACCCGTTAACATGCCCGCCAAGATGCGAAGTCGATTCTTACTTGCTCTTAGGCAGGTTTTGCTTCCTTTCTGATTGTATTTCCCCAGAAGCTCTCTTGCCTGTCTTACTTGGTGGATATCGTCCCAATGGTTGGCCCATTTGTTCTCTTCCTCTTTCCTTAAGTCTTCCCGTGCACTAGGCCTTGCCTAGCAATCTCATCGGGGATCTCGTTTTCCAAGATCCCAGTGTAACCTGGAACTCAGATAAGAGACACAGAAATCAGCCTGCGACCGAGTTCAAAGGGTTTTCACATTCATCAACTATTTTGGAAGTGGTTACTTCGACCCTTCCACCTGTTCTTCACAGCATACTCGCAGTTCATGGCCATTAGGATTGCATAAGTTTCCGCTTGAAAAACATTAGAAACCTAATGTTGTTGTCTTCAACGAAGACACTAGCACCAGACCAATGCCAGGTTTGGTAGCCATCCGTAAACATACAACTACATTCCATTCCTGGTTGAGACTCTGGCCAAAGCCATTCCTGAATACAAGGAAAGTCGACTTTGAATTTACGCAATAACCGAAGTTCTGGTGTCATTGCATCAGACGGCATATGAGAGATTTGACATGACAAGACATGAGATTAGAGTCGTAGAATAAGTGACGCGCAAGGTCGAATTATACCAAGAACTACCCCGGCAAAGACGATGGATGGCTTTGAAAGTACAGCCCATGATCATCAAGAGGAGGTAAGTTGAACATAGCATCTAGAGCAGGGCCGGGCGTATTTGGAAAAGCTCCCATGCAGCCGAGACAATCCGTTCTTTGGAGTTTGGTGCAAAAGGCAGTCATAGATTTACACATACATATGCAAGAAATGGTTTTATCGTAGATCCAGACGACCTTATTCGGTGATAAGACCCTTGTCTTGCCAAAAGCACCCTTACATCGTCAGATACATGCAAAACCCTATTATCATATGTGAATCACGGGTAGCGTGCGAATTGCTGGAATATTCGATAAGAGGGTGTCATGATTGGCGAATTAGAAATTGCCCGTTTCATTGATGAGGCAGAAGAGGACCCTACATTAGCACTTCGCACGGAGAGTTGATTAATCAATTGCTGATGTGCAGAAGACAGCTAGGCGGACCAACGGCTAGCAGCCTTGCCGATTGCGGAAGGTGGTGTCTTGTCCATCTTCTGTGGAATCTAGTAGTCAACGGGCTGATGGTCGACCTGAAAAGGACAAGATGTTAAGTTATAGCCCATGCAGATGAAATTACATTACTGCCTCAGGCAAACACCCAGTCACTCTCAGGAAAATCCTCCAATATGTTCTCCTCCGGCTCACCATATGGGCCTTAATATGTAGACTGGGTGTTAACCCTCACAAAACAGAACTCGTTCTCTTAACGAACAAATACAAAGTTCTCCTTTTTGACCCTTCTACGACAAATGGCAACATTCTCTCCTTGCAATATACTTGAGTCCTATTTTGGGCAGGGAATCAGTCTACTAGAATGCTGCATCCTAGATACATAAAGAAAGCAAATGTAGCTCTCTACCCCTCTTTCCTGTAAGAACTATTCCGGCCCCTAGATATTGTCGACAAACAGATGGCCGCCATCCGACTGAAAGCCTCCTCGCAGTGGTCCAGCTATAACGTTGACCACTCCTCGATCCTTGATCTTTTTAATTTTATCCATGAAAACATTGACTACATCCCGCTCAAACTGAGCTCTAACTCTAACTTTCGAACGAGCATTCATGAATGGAACAATGCTCCCCCATCTGGATGATAGTTTGATTCACCTCTACACAGAAGGCTCCAAGAACGAAAGCTGAATGAGGTAAGGTGTCTTCTCTGAAAAACTCAGCTGTGTCAGGGATATTCGCACTTTTACTGCTGTGCCAATCAAGTCTCTCGAATCATGCTCTTTCACTTCAAAGGACGCCTTAAACTGCAGTTTGTCTCTCTTAGAAAGCAGTTCGCCTATGCCGGGTGAACAGGGACGTTCCGGAAAAATGCAAGACTGACGAGCCCGGCCGACAGGGCACAACTCTAAAGATTCTGCCGAAATGACGGATCTTAGGTATGCCCCTCGCTACATGTAAACATCTACTAAAGCTGGACGCTATGACTAGAAACAGACACAGATGGGAAAATGTCTCAACGTCTCATATTTCTAGGCTGTATCAGAAACGTAGTGTCAGGCTGTTTAAGCTAAAGCGTTATCGGTGTCCTCACTGGACACTGTCTGATAGGCTAAAATGACTTAATTTTGGGACTTTTTCAAGAGCTGTTGAGACAAAGAGGAGGAAGAAACCATCCTTCACCTCCTATGTACATGTCCGGCCCTGTCCCAAAAAAGACTGCTCCATCTAGAGGCTCATTTCCTCAGGTGCCATGAGCATCCTTCGCTTTATTCAATGCTCCGGTTGGTTTAATTAGTACCTGGGTAGCCAAATGGAAAGTTCCATGTATCGTAGTCTCTTGTAGAGGCAGGCATGTTCTCGGCTTCCCTGGATATGCGACAGTATTTTAGACTACCAGATTATTGCAGTGTATTCCAAGTGGAGGTTAAGGATATTCGGAAGCGGCTGGATAACTGGCGATGATATCGGTATCGAACACGGACATCGTAATTGACACCGACAACCAGCCAGCTTTAAAAGCACTCTAATCACCAATATAAGATCCGAATTGGTAAAGCAATGTCGCGCATCCCTAAATAGGATTTCGAGTTATAGCAATAAGAAGTTCGAAGATCCGTGGAAGCCTCCACGTCAAGGAACCCATCTTACAAAAGATAGAGCACGACCGGCTCAGCTGGTATTGCCACGTTCAAAGAAGAGATCATTTGAACCCTGTTAAAAAGGCAAAATCAATGAACGTTCCAAAGACATCGCGAGGCAGAAAAGGCAAGCCTTTAAACGCCTGGATCACACAAATGCGATGACATCAGCATTTCATTGCCCCCAGTAAGCGAGTGATCCAAAATAGAGAGTCCGATATTTTTTGAGGTCAAATTGGCGAACAGGCGGATCAGTAGAAACGCGGTGAAGTGGGAGGGTTATGATCCCTTGTTTTCGGATCATAACTTCGTCGAAATAGGAAGAAGAAAAATAATTGCAATCTCACTCTGTGATCGTTTCCTGGTCATTCGGACATATCAGGTAACTGCAGAGCAGACGAATTAGCCAAAAAGGGCGCAAAACAGGAGCTCTTTACTGCGAAAGGGAGGCTGCATCTACGATCTACCTATGGAAACGGAAAGATACAAAATATGTATAGCGGCGCAGAATCAGGCCAATGAGAGATGGCACAATCTTGACACGATGTAACCATGCGAGACAGACAATGCCACAATTCAATAAAAGAAAAACAAAACGCCTGCTACTGATCAGCAAACCAGGCATAGGTATGCTAGTTGGATTGTTAACTGGTCATTGCGTACTAAGCAAGCACACCGCGGGGCTTGGAATTCCGGTAAATTTTCACAGCAGTATGCACGAAGAAGAGGAGGAATCCCAATTTCACTTACTCTACAGCCGCCCAGCACTATCTTCAGCTAGAAAACAAATCCTTGGGGAATACTTCTTTGAGGAACTTACAGATATCGCCGACTCGGATATCAGCAATCAAAGTGGTTGCAAGAGTAGCGGAAATAACCGGCTCATGTGGTAACGCATTGGACCTCATTTGCTCTAAATGAATCCTGTCGATTACGGAGGATAACCACCTAACCTAGTACAGTGAAAACTCTCTTAACGAACATCTCTGTTAAGTGGACAATTTATTCACGACCAATGATCCTGATTTGTATGTAAACTCAATTCCCCTAAACGAACACGTACCTCACTTGAACGGACAAATTTCTTAGTCCCATTGGTGTACGTTCAAGAGAGGTTTCTGTACTTTGATTCTCTAAATGTCCGTTTTTCTCTTACGGAGATGACAGAGCAGTTCAACATTAACCAATGCGTTATCGGTGTCCTGCTAAAGACTTTTGTAGAAGCTGTAGGGACGAGGAGGAGGAGGAAACCATCCTTCACATCCTATAAACATGTCCAACCCTTTCCTTGATGTCCTCGGCAATTTGGCGCCCAAAGGCGTCATGAGCATCCATCGCTTTATCAACAGCTGAGCTTAGAGCTTTTATTTTCTTCTATCTATCGAGTTCTAGGTCTAAAGAAAATTGGAAATCCATCAATTAGGTATCGATATCACAATTTCACTGATATTCGTATAAAAATAAAAGAAATACCGCTACGCACAATATCTTTCATTGATAGCGCACAAAATTCTTTTGCGTCAAAACATAACAATTTGTTGCCATTGTTCGTACAATCTTATCTCCCACCTCCTCAAATCATATATTCTAATCATATCGCCATGCTAATGGCATAAATTAAATTTAGCCGCTCAATGACATAGCCAAATTGTCAAAAACCAAAAAAGCAACAACGACAACAACAATAAAGATAAAAAAATATTAAAATTCCGGCCAACTGGCGGTCGAAAGCTATACCAGACGACCTTGAAAAAGTACGAAATCGGATGATGACTTTTGGGTTGGTAAAAATAAATTTTGAAAAAGCAAAAGAAAAAGTTTATTACTTGCAGTCGATCATGTTTTTTTGGCATGTTATTCTGACGGAAATGATTTGTGACATTTTAGACGGGTGCAAGCAAATGTTGAGATTTGAATTGTATTAAAATATTTTAAGATCAAGGAAACTGTTAGTTTTGGATGAAAGAATAGAAGCTGACATGTTCTTAAAATATATTTTCCTGAGGCTAATTGTATTACCCATTGCACTTACGTCTCCTCTTTCTGAGGTCATGGAAATGCTGATAAATCCTCTGCTAATAAAATATATCTTTAATTCCGAACGCTCTTTAATGACCGACAGTTTGTTTGTTTTTTTTTTTTGCCTAGGGGGTAGTGGAAAAACGCTAATGCACACGAGAAACAGTACCGCTCTGTTTCAAGTAGTATGAGACTCCGACTACCTAAAAAACAAACTTTAGCCCCTTTTCAACCTGACACCATCCGCTCCGGAACAGCTTTAGTATTATTTCAGGGTGGTGTCGTTTTCTTTCCCCTCTGTGGACCGGGTTTTTTACATTTTTCTCCTGGTGTGGGTTTATAGCATCTTGCCGGTAAGGCTTTCATCAATTTGGTATATTTACTTCCTCCTCTCACTTTTTCGATCTGAGTACCGTCTCAATGAATAAAGATATTTTATTCCACGTGCCGATACTCGAGACCATGTTGTTTATGGCATTTTGTAGAGAAAAATGGCCTATCTCTGACTCCAGACTATTTCTTCCTGCTGCCCACCTGTTACAGGTAAAAAAAAAGGTGTGATACGCATTGTCTTCCAAAAAGTCTCCGTTTTGGCAGGCTGTGCTCCTTACTTTTCTCATCTTGTGCAGGTACCGGTTGAAATAATCATGTCCGGTAAGGAACTGGGTGATATAATAATTCACTTCACCGTGCTCCCTCTCCGTCCATGCAGCAACGTCTCTGATCAACCGGTAGGTCCATCTTCCCCTCGTTTCGGCGTTCCATCTGTCTTGCCACTACTGCTTCGACAGTTGCTTCGCTGCTGTAGCGGCTGTTGCCGCCCCTACTTCCGCCTTCTTGTCGTGAGCGTACTTCCTTGCTACTGCTAGGAGATCAATGGGCGTCACTCCCGGGACTACTAGGGCTGGTGGCTCCGACACTGTTCGGTATGAACTCGTTATCCGAAGGGGTCCTATACGTTGCACCGCGGCCACTTTCTTCCTGTATATCTCCTTTTTGACTGCGTCAGCCCAGATCTCAGAGCCATACAGGAGTATTGACTGCGTAACCGACATCAGGAGTCTTCTTTTACTTGCCGTGGGACCTCCTATGTTCGCCATTAGTCTGCCTAGCAATAGGCATGTTTTCATGGCTCTTTCGGATGCGGACTTAATTTGTTCCCAGAACGTGAGCTTCGTATTTATCCTAACTCCTAGATATCTTACTGCTTCCTTAATGTATATGACTTCCAGACCCAACTGGAGCTCGATTATTGTAGGTATCCACTTCCTCGTCAGCAGGACTATCTCGGTTTTCAAAACTGCTAAGCTTAGGCCGTGGACCTCCATCCATGTGTGCACCCGTCTCATGACTTGATTGAGTCTTCTCTTAGCGTCTTCAGTGTCCCATGCGGTGATCACTGCAGCGATGTCGTCTTCATAGCCTACCAGAAAAGTGTTTTCGGGCATCTCCATGCGAAGAATTCCATCGTAGGAGTTGTTCCATAAATCCGGTGCCAGAATTGAACCCTGTGCTGCTCCGGCCGTTATTTCTTTCCTGTGGGGTCCTTCTGTGGTGTCACAAATTAGGCCTCCGTCGCTAAGGTAGTCCCTTATCACCCGTCGAAGATACTGTGGTATCCGAAAGTTTATTTCCAGGTCGTTCAGCATGTCGCACCATCTGGCCGAGTTGAAGACATTTCTTACGTCGAGAGTTGCCAACACAACAGCTTTCCTAAGGGTGGTGGCTACCCTGATGGGTTACTTGGGCAGCCCTAACCACCTCTTCCACAGCACCAATTATAGAATGACCTACCTTTTCTAGATCCATGCTGCCTTCAGATAGGTCACCTGCTCTTCAGCTTCAGCATTCTCTCGAGTAGTTTTCCTGCTGTGTCCAGCATACACAGGGGTCTGTACTCTGACGGGGATTATGGATCCCATTTCCCTTTGCTAATCAGTACTGGCCGCTGTGTTTTCCAGACTTTGGGAAAGATTTCGTGTTCTAAGCATCTTTTGTATACCATATGTTTAGTAACAGTTAGAGGCACATACGGATGATCAATTTTAACACTTCCGCTGGAATACCATCAGATCCTGGAGCCTTCTTGTTTTGCATGGGCCTTGCGGCTTGAAGTAACTCTACTTCGTTGAACAACGGAACTTCACTTTGCTGATGAGGGGAGACCTCCTGCTAATATCGTTATAATTCTAATTGAAGATTGGAACCAATCCTCCGATGTATAGAATGTCAATGTTATACTAAAATCAGTCAATTAGTTTTTGCGTGATACCTGCCCAAAGACGACCCTAGTTATCATTTTATTATATGTGTAGATAAACTGGATATATGTATCTACAGTGAGTTACAATTTTCAAAATATGACCCTCCAGTAGCAATACACCATTGCCAGTACTTTTTCCATTGTTCATACGTCCCCTGAAGGTCGGCAACCGCAAGGCTACTCAGACACCGCGTCGAAGCCCCTTAGACTACCTCAATAGTCCCGAAACGATGTCCTTTCACGCTACTTTTAATCCGAGGGAACAAAAAGAAGACGGGAGAAGCAAATATGTACTGTAGAGTGTTTAGGAAAGCGTTGCCACGTTGTGTTCGGCCAGTGCCTCCCTCAAAATTAGCGACTTGTGACTGGCCGCAGTGTACTGATGGACTATTCTTCAACTCACTTGAGCAGGTCTCATGGACGAATACTAAAAAATGAATAACCTTCCTAAATTTCACAGATTTGATTTGGAGACTTCTCAACAACACACCTTAGCAGCCACACCTCAGCGGAGTTGTGGTAACAAAACGGCACCTAGTGCTAATTGAGTTTCTTTTTAAAGAGAACCGCCACTTCACTTCACTTCACTTCACAACCTACCTACCCCACTCGACTATATAATGCAACTATACCCGACGAGTTATGCAACTCGGACTGCCTGCGATGACACACATAATATGTATATTGCATCGTCAAATACTGTACGAATCTGACTCTGACTCCATCCCGATGATACCCTGGCTTTGGCGTACTTCTCAACGTTATAGTGTTCAGTACTTGTTAGTAGTCAGCAAAACGCCGATTATGCCAAAGACTCCAACATTTGTTCACATTGTACCACCGAGTACCGAATTAGCCCAAAAAAGACCGAGTACTAGTGCTGCCCCTTCTCTGATCCATTCAGGCCCATTCCAGGAATTTTTTTTAAATAGAATCGTGCTTCCCAAGTGCGAAAAGATCAAAAATCTGGAATCTATGATTAATAGCGAAGCAACCTGTGATGACGACATCAATCATCGCGTAAGCGTGCGGTGGATGAAGTGATGAAAAATGTTCCCTAAGTGGAAAATAAGGCTCTACGCTGCAGTTGTGCGTCCAGCACTCACATACGGTTCACAATGTTGGACAATATACAAAGCGCCTGAGGATAAATTAACACCAGCTGAGATGAAGATGCTTCCCATGGCAGCAGAAGTGACAAGGCTTGATCAAATAAGAAGGTCGAAAATCCGTTGAAGCATTCACGTCAAAGACACCATCTTACGAAAAATAGAGCGCAACCAGCTCAGCTGGTATTGCCATGTTCACAGAATAGATCATTTGAATCCCGTCAAAGAGAAAGGTTCACTGATATCGCGAAAGGTCTTAGAACGCCTGGCTCACACAAATGCAGCAACACCAGCATTTGGCTTACCTCAGTGACGAAGTGATCCAAGCTTGAAAGGCCCGATATTTTCTGAAATCAAAATGGCGAGCCCCACACGCGGACCAGCAGAAATGCAGTGAAGCGAACGTGTTATGATCCCTTGAGTTCAGATCATAATCCGGCCGAAATGGAAGAAGTACCGTCGGGTATCTGCAGTCTCAGAACGTTGTACATCCTGATATTCTTTCGCTTTCCCTAGCTAAGATGTAAACTTGAAGGCATTCATTTTCGCCTAAAAACCGCGCAGCAATTTTTGTTCAAGATGCTTGAGATCCAGGTAAGTTGACTGCCTACAATCTGCAACAATTCAAATTAAGTAGGTACACACCAATGAACATTTCACATTTAGCTATATTTTTTCTACGTAAAAGCTTGTCAACTACAAAAATAGTGTTGACCACATTTAGTCACTTATAACAGTCACACCCATTGTACAAATTTCAAAATACTTTTAAAAAACATTTCCCCCCTTAGTCTATTCACTTGTATAGTTTCTAAATCTAACATTATCACACTTCAATCGGTTTCCGTTGCGTCAACAGTACAGACCCCGGCCCTGATTCTCCTCAACATAATGACGAACATATTCCTTTTGCGAGGGTGTCAAGCCAAATGTATCAGCTTCTTCGAGGAACTGCTTAACTCCGCCAACTCCAACCAAATAACCATTCAATTTTGTACCCACATACGATGTTTGAAGAAGCTCCGTCGAGTTAATGCCCAGCGATTGGCAAATATCCTTATGACCTTGAAGACGGTACTTCTGATGGTAACTAGAAATGATATCTTCTTTCAAGAAAAACATTCGAAATCTATGATGCACGCTCAACTTACTCTTCAGCGGGCCAGAATTCCTTAGCCGGAGCAATCTCTGTGCAAATCACCTCTGGAGCTCGTTTCTTCTGCTCAGAAATTTTCGACGCTTCAGCGATCTCCTTCTGTTCTTCATCGTGATAGAGAATCAACGACATGTATTGCCTCTTGATTGGTGTACATAGTCCGTATTCATGGTTATTCCAGAAAATATGCAGAAGCTCTTTGAAAGTGATGACCTTGGGGTCAAAGTCAATTTCCAGCACTTCTGTGTGATCACCTCTATGAGTAGAAAATAAAGAAAATCATGTTTTGCAATATAACAACGCCCACTTACAAGTCCCTGTACTTTGGTGCGTGTTTAGTTCCTCCAGAATAACCAACTGTTGTGCGGATAATACCCTTGGTTCCACCGTACAGTGATTCAGCTCCCCAAAAGCACCCCATACCGAATGTAGCCGTCTGAAAGGGGATGTTCAACTTGTGGACTGGGCTTATATTCAACTCCTTCTGTTCATTTTTGATGATTGCCTAGAAGCAAGTAGAAGACACTGTATTCAACTGTATCCATGAAATGATTAATCGAATTTACGGGACAATAGCACGTTTGGGTGGGATTAAAAATCGAGTTTATTTCGGACACACTAGTATTGCCTGTGAGGCATAGGGACGACATGAAATTGCAAGCGATTAACGCTGCCAAAGGAGCGATTGGCAACATTGCCACGTCGAGTGATAAAAACTTCGCGATGTACTTCTACCGGGAACAAATGTTACTTCCTCTGGGAAACTCGTTTCACAACTGGTGAATGACTAGTCTGTTGTATGTATGGCATTCCCCTTTGCCGGCATTGAACGTGTATTGCATCACATCAGTTAGAGGGCAAACAAAACAAAACTGAATCATCATCATCATTGTTAATGGAGTTTCACTGTTTGCGGAGGTGGTATGTACATGCGCGATGGTAAATGAAGAACAGCGATAGCGAATGTAAAAAGAGACGATGATAAGAGTTGCTTTGGTTAGTTCACACTCATGGCTTGGGTACAATGCAGCGATGGTACGTCTGTTTGAGTGAAATCATCCAGTAGTGACCTACATCAAGCCATTCAGAATTGGATTCAATTCTTTCTTTTAACGCACTCATGGGGTTATGAATACCCTTAAAGAGGTTTACACAGTGCGGGCATTTGGAAAGGATAGACATAGAGAAAGATTGATGTAATAGTTTGAAACTCTGATATTAGCTCTCCAGTGGTTGTGTCCAGATAACTGGGTAGATTTGTTTACTTATTTTGTCTTTGCTTCTGATTCACAGTATTTTTTTTTTCGACCGCCTGATGTCACAGGCATGTCAATTATCCAACAGAACGAACAATTTTTCCAGCCATATGGCCAACCTACAGCCAGTATTATGCCTTTGCAGTAGTGTTTGATATAAGGTTTCGCAATTGGTCGAACTTCATGAAAAATCAATAAACAAATTCCTTGCCGACTTCTGGACTTAAACCATGAACCACTAGTGTGGCAATCGATTGGGTTGCCACTACACTATCACCAAGCGGCTTCTTACTTTGAAAAAGAATAGTTTTGAGCCGATACTAGAATGTTCTTGAACAAGGAAAGTGTTTAAAGTAATTTACTGAATACATTTTCATCAAGTTACCAATTTTGACTTAAGGCCAATTTTCGGCCCAAAATAGATACGCTATCATCAAACTTCTTCTTCTTCTTCCTATTTCGGTGAGGTTTGGATCCGAAAACAAGGGATCATAACCCTTCCACTTCACCACATTTCTACTGAGCCACCTGTGGGGTTCGCCTGTCGTCAAACTCCAAATAAATTATTAAAGATTCGTAATTGCTGAACAAATTTGCCGGACTCGGTCAGAGAATACATATTTCTACAAAGCTTGGACTTCTTACCGCTCCCATCGTGATTTTTAACAATTTTTCAATTTTTTCTATAAAACCCTGAACTTGATCAACAGATTGGTAGTAGACACTTACTCCAAGAAAGATTACGACTTAAAATTTTGACATTGAGAACTGAAAAGGAAATACTTCTACACGCCATAGTCGATCTATAATTTTGATAGAAAAAGCAACCGTTTTGGATCTATTTCTGACTCCAAAAACCTCTAAATCTTACAGCAAGTAATTTTAGTTGTTCAATTTCTTATGTTCTCTCTAAATATGCTCTTCATGCATTTTGGTTAGATTTTCACAATCGCCTGGAGAACATCCCAAAGGAAGAGTTTCTGTTTGTTGGAGGAAATTTGAATGGACATGTCAAGAAGTCAAATGAAGACTGCCATGGAGGACTGGGATACGGCACCAGCAACCTTCCTGCTGAAGACATCCTAAGCATGTCGTACGGACTTATCGTATTAAATGCCATGTTCGTCAAACAAAGCTCACTTACAACAGTGGTGGAAGTGAAACCCAGGTTGAGTACCATTTGGAAGACAGTTTCATGAAGCCTCGGGTAAAAAATTGCAAATTGATCCTGAGAGAGGCGATCACTCAGCAACATCGTCTCCTGCTAATAGAATTTTTTATGGACAAAGTGAAGCAAACAAATAAGGGTCCCTGAGAAAATCAAGTGGTACAGTCTGGATGAAGAAAAAGGAGAGGTTTTTGTTTTCGCGATGAAAAATCACCTCTTTCGCACCATTAACGGAGCTGAGGATGAAGAGGGCAGACACAAAATGTAATGGGATTCTTACAGCGAACTTGCTTAGAGAATACCAAGTCACTGCTAGGAGCGTCAAAGGCCATCACCAACCGGCCAAAGAACCATGGTGGTGGAGTGAAGGTGATAAATGAGAAGAAAGCGGCTTTCAGAGCTTGGTCAGTGTCCCTCTAATAATAGAGAGGAAAAACCTACCTCGAAGTGGAATGCAGACGTTGCAGCTTCAAACAGAGAGTACGGAGGACCTGTAACGAGAGCTGGACGAAATATCTTCCTCGGTTGCTGATACAAATAAGCGCATATCGATCATAGACTGCAGGACTAAGTCCAGCTGGCGAAGTCGTAGTGTATCCAGGAATTGCTCAAGAGGTCCAAGTCGCGGCATGAGTGGATCGAAGCACAGCAGTGGTTGTTCCAGGCGCAGTAGGAGCAGATCGTGACTTGGTAAGAGCGGAAATAAATCCAGGTGCAGCAAAGTGGCTTCAGACGACCGGGAAGCCTGTTGAGGCCTTAATAGGGTAGTGGGAGCCGCAGTCATACTTGAAGGGGCCCTTGGAGGAATCGCAACAGGCCAAGGCGAGGTCGTGATGGATCGAGAATTAGTAGAAGTAGGTCTGGCAGTCGCAAATTCAATCGAATTGGCCCCAAGCGAAGGAGAAGCGACGACAAGCGCAGCACCTGTGGATCAAGGCGTAACAGGAGCGGCTCCGAGGCCATTTGAAACAGTCGTCCAAAGTTGAAATCCAGAGCGGACCCAGGCGCTCACTCCAAATCAGGAAGTACGTCCCGATCAGAAGGCGCCTCAAAGTCGGTAGTACCCAAAACGAAGAGAGCAGCACTGCCCAGAGATTCCGATGATGAGAGCTTCAAGAAATAACGCAACCTGAAGAGCGATGCCGAGGTTCGGATTATTTAAGGATGGCTGAGTTTCTAAGTCAACGGTGCATGCAGACCCCCAAAAGTATTCAAACAAACACTGTAGCTGCATTAGGGGTCAGAAGCTCTTGGTTCGCTTCTGTTCTCTCTCCTTTACTAGGCTATCCAGAAGCTGCGACGACACAATATGAACAAGAGCGCAACCATCCTCAAAACGTCCGCTCAAAAAGGAGCAATGCTCAGGAAATTCGTTCGGGCCAGGCCCAACTTCTTGTGGATGACGATAAAATTCTGCATAGGTGGCGGCAATATTATGAGAGATTTTTAAATGAACAGTTTCCCCCGGCTCTCCAAGAGGCACCCCTAACTGTCCAGAAATACTCGGCATTGCAGTGGAAGAAGTTAGTGAGGCAGTCAAAAAAAAACGAAAAATGGTTGGGACAGATGAGATACCCTCTGAGCTCTGGAAACAGATGGTAGACATCGGGTTCGGATGGGTCAGGATTTTCATATCCAAATTTATGAAAGGTGACCCAATATCGAACTAAGGGAGAGAAAGTTACCTTCCCCATGTGAACAAATAAAAGAATGATAGGCCAAATTGTGATAATCACTGTTCGATCAAGCTGATGTCACACACCATGAAGAGCGTTGAACGGGTATAGGTTAGGTTAAAGGGGTTAGCTGCAACGAATGAGTGCAGCCTGCACTCGGATCTCAAACGGATCCATTGTGCTCAAGGTGGCCGAAAAATAAGACTGCTATCTGATGGAAAGTCCACTACCAATCAAATCTTCACACTTTGGTAGATCTTGGGGAAAACGCAAGAAGTCCAAATCGACACTCATCATCTCCTTATCGGTTTCAAGGTCGCCTATAACCGCATCTATAGAAATCAGTTATATAGACCCATGTCTAGTGTTGACATCCCTGTCAAACTTGTCGGTCTGTGCAGGATAACGATGGAGAACAGTCACGGTTCCATCAACGTCGGGAATGACCTCACCGAGACCTTTGATGTCAAAAAAGGTTTTAGACGCGCTTTCATGTTTATATTTATTATAAACTCCGATTCACGTTTGTCAAAACCATCAATAAACCAAGTTACATCACTCATATGTCCAACCCATCCTAATAAGGATTTTTGAGTGAAGTACGCCCAGAAGACTGGGAGAATGGGGGTACCAATTCCTACACCTGAATGCAGATAGAGTGCCTGGATGATTAGAATGTCATTCTTATCAACACTAACCAATGTGCAATCGCAAGTATCACTTATGTACGTAGGAAGCAATAACTGATAATCATAATTTTTAGAAAATACTTTGTAAAAATCTATAGTCAAAATTTGGATCAATTTATGCCAGAAAGTCTGCCTCAAATCCCACCCTATGAGCATTTCGACATCCCTTCACTTAGAGTTACGTTCAAAGGCACAAAAGAAAATGAATTGATTTTCAAATTTTTAATGCAACCCGTTTGTTGCTAAAATATCAAAAAGTTACGAAACAAACCGCACCACAGCAACACTGTTCATTGAGTAACCAAGGTCAAACACTCTATCGAGCATGAAAGCAAAGAGTAATCAGCGAAAAGAGCACCCACCTTACGACACAACACAGTGAACCCAGTTATGTTATGAAACATAAATTAAACTATGCACTCCACTATAAGAAATCCCCATCGCAACGTACAGCATAACAAAGCAAATAACTTAGCACAGTGCTTACAGCATAGACTACGTCACTGGCGAATAAAATTTTCTTTCGTAAGAATTGCATTTCATCGCACATTTCGCACGAAAAAAACACTTGAAACCCCAACATGTGAATGGAAACAATCATGTTTACCTTAAAACTGTTAAAGAATCGTTGGAACATTCTCGACATTGCAGCTACACGGGACGACCACAAACGAACTACACACGACAAACGCTAGTCTAAAACTATGCGCACGAGACAGAAATCGAAATGAGTAAAAGTTTTTTATCATCATTAGTGGAAGGGGGACGACATCAGATATTTTTGTTTTTGTAATCAAAAATTCACGTAAAAAGCTCGTCTTTGCGTGAAGTTCATGGCATGCATTTGGTACTTACAGTGTCCTTGAGGCTTGCATATGAAGCTGGTGGACCCGATGGTAGGACTGCTGTGATGGACATCTTAACGATCAAAATTACAAGAAAAAAAAAAACACTTATTTGCGGTGGGGAATCTAAAATCCACTTGGTGGTCAATTTGTCAATTGAATTGCGAAACTAAGCCGGCGGATAGTGGTGGCAGGCAATTTATACCAAAACGCGTTAATCAGTTATCAAAGCCCCCGAACGAAGCAAAAAGAAAAACTAAACATAAACCACCCCCTAAACACATGGAACAAGTGCGGAGCTTTCACACAACCCACTCTCTCGATGGGAGGGGGGCATTAATGCGCTGATAGTAGGAGATTTACTTCGCAAATTTTCTTTGCAAAGTGAGTGTTTTTTTTTTTTTTTTTTTATAATTTGCGCGCACTCAAAGGGTTATGGATACCTTAAGCATTAATGAAATGTGGATACGATTTGAAGTGTAGATCTTTGTTTCTACTACAGCAGATACAAGCTTTGTACAAAGTTGGTGGCGCATAGAGAAATTAATTATTTTGGCGCATGACCCTGTTGTTGTATACAGTGTCCAACGCATTGATTTGTATCTACAACGTTATATGTAACTAGGAACATCTGTTATGTCCATCTGTCTGTCGGTATGACACCACTTTCGAGGAGGATCACATTTCATGTACAGGATTCTGAAAAGGAGAAGGGGAGTAAATATAAGAATATTTAAAGTCCGCCCATAAGCACACCAACTTTTCAAGAATTTGCCTTTTTAACTAGAAATCCTAAGAGGTTGGGTTGAGGAAATACGTAGGCACTGGCATTCATAAATCCTAACTCGTCCTGAAAAATCGGTGGACCTGACGGCTTACCGGTCGAACTTTTCAAGGCAGCCGGTGATGAATTGGTAGAGAGCGTGCACCAACTTATCTCTAAGTTTTGGTCAGACAAGTGTATGTCTGATGAATGGAATCTCAGTATCGTTGCCCGATCCGCAAGAAAGGAGAACTCTTCAACTGCGCGCGTTATTGAGACATCAGTCTCCTGAACATTGCATGCAATATATTTTCTGCGATATTGCGAGAACGCCTGAAACCTATCATCAACAGCCTGATTGACCCCTAATAGTGCGGTTTAAGGCTAGGAAAGTCCACCACAGGACAAATCTTCACACTTCTGCATGAAGTCCAAATCGATCTCATCACCTCTTTATTGATATCAAGGTCGCCTTGACAGAATCTATAGAAAAGAGTTATATAGAGCCATGTCTAGTTTTGACTTCCCTGTCAAACTTGTCCGTCTGTGTAGGATGACAATGGAGAGTGGTCGCAGTGGTCCATCAAGGTCAGAAATGACCTCACCGAGACATTTAATGTCAAAAAAGGTTTTAGATGCGCTTTCATGTGACTTGTTACTAATAAACGGGTTATGCAGAACTTGCAAGCCAACACCATAGACACAATCTATTAAAAATCTGTACAACTGCTTGCATACGCCGACAATTTTGAGATAATTGGAAGAACTTAGAGGGCTGTCACCAGTACGTTTGCAAGCATTGAAGCAAACCGGCATCCCCTCTGTTCCTCTCCCCCCTTTTCCCGTCCGCCCGTGCCCTGAGCTGGTTCTCAGGGTATAAGGGTATTCATAATCCCTTTGGCATGCGCAAATTATATAAAAAAAAAAATTGCCAAAAGGAGTTTAGCAATAAACGAGGACAGAGGAAAGTATGTTCTGTCAAAATGAAGGGACAATCAATGCCGATGAATTGAACAGAATGTCATAGTGGAGAGCTATAACTTTAAGGTAGGAAAGAGCTTTGTCTACCTTGGCTTTACTATAAATTCTGGAAACGACATCAGCGCAGAAATCAAGCGAGGAACTCTTGCCAATCGCTGTATTTTTGGGCTATGTCGAACAACTAAGGTGACTCTATATAAGACTTTGATCATCCCAGCCCTACTTTGCGGCACTAAAACATTGACTTTATTGAAAGCAGATGAAAATAGCATTGGTCGCTTCGCAAGATATTCGGCCCCATTTAAGATGACTGGTTTTGAAGGAAAAGATTCAATGACGAACTACACGAGCTGTACAGCAACATCGACTTAGTCAAAAAAAAAAAAAAAAAAAAAAACTGCACATTGGACGTTTGAGATGGCTAGCACATGTAAAGCTAATAAGCGCCAATGATCCGCCCAGCAAAGTCTTCGAATCTAACACAGAGGGACTATGCAGTAGAGGACCTTCTCACCGTAGGTGTCGCGCACAACTTCAAGGGGACTTCGACAAACTTGGAATGCGCAACTGGAGGCAATTAGTTAATGGCCGAGCTGAATGGAGAGGCTTATTGGATGAAGCCTTAGTTCACTCTGAACTGTAGCGCCACAAGTAAGTAAGTCCTGAAAAATCTAAGAAAATACGTCTGCATGTGAAGGAATTTATAATTTTATAACGAATAGGGCCCACTTTACTAGGGCTGCGTTAAATGATACGAATTACAAGTATGGCTGTTGCGCCAAATATTTGTTTTTTTTTTTTATCCTTCGTAAGTCCCGAGTACATGATCAATAGAATCCTATCGTTTTAGTGGCTATTCGAAGAGGCCAACGTTTTCCATACAAAAACGCAAAGATACATTTCTCCTGGGATGCAAACCAAAATCAGTGACATGATCCAAAATCGTTCCACACAATTTGTATCGGCATTTAACATTTTCTTCAAAAAAAAAGACCCTATGTCTTGTAAGAACTATCGAGGCATATCCCTGCTAAATGTCGCATTTAGGGTCCTATCCAATGTATTGTGTGAACGTCTGAAACCTTTCTGCAAGACACTAATTAACACGTACCAGTGTGGCTTCCGGCCGGGCAGATCGACAATAGACAACATTTTCACACTAAAGCAAATCCTGGAAAAGACCAACGAATATCAAGTCGAAACCCACCGCCTTCATAGACTTTAAAACCACGTACGACAGCATTCATCGTCTTGAACTCTACCAAGCGATTGCCCAATTCGGAATACCATCAAAACTTATCCAGATGTGTCGCATAACGCTGCAAAACACGCGATGTTCTGTGCAACTTGGAAACAGGTCTTCTGAACTTTTCCAAACATGCACCGGGTTCCGGCAAGGAGATGCGCTGTGATGTTATGTGACTTCTTCAATATTGTGCTGGAGCAGATAGTACATAGGGCAGGTGTAAACACGGAAGGTGCTATCTTTCACAAATCCATCCAACTGCTGGGATACACGGACGATATTGACATCATCGGAAGATCCCGGCAAGCCGTTGTAGAGGCATTTACGGCAATTGAAGAACAGGTGAAACGTGTAGGTCTTGAAGTAAATGAGGACAAAACTAAGTACATGTAGTCAACAAACAAAAAATTATCTGCTTAAAACTCTTGGACAGAACGTCACTGTTGATGCCTACAACTTCGAGGTAGTTAAGGAGTTTACCTACCTCGGAGCAAACATAATTCCCACAAATGACAGCTTCGTGGAAATCCGACGAAGAATAACTTTAGCAAACCACTGCTACTTCGATTTGGCAAAGCAACTGGGTTCAAAACTCCCAACTCGACGGACCAAATTAAAGAAAACAGAGCAAATATTATGTGCCTTTGAGCGAAAAATGCTTCGCCGGATATTAGGTCCCACATGGGAGGAGAAGATACAATCGCGAACTCTATGAGTTGTACCAGGATGTGGATGTAGTCCAAAAAGCCAAGACATGTCGACTACATTGGATCGGCCACATCGAGCGAATGGAGTAGAACGCTCCAGCCAAGAGCATCTTCGAACCTCAGCCCCCAGGTTCGAGACGGCAAAAAAGGCCGAACCGCCGGTATAAAGACCAAGCTGTCGCGAATGCCAGAAAATGTGATCTTCACAACTGGAAGCAGCGTGCCCGGGATCGCAGAGGATGGAAGACAGCCGTGTCTCAGGCAGAGACTCTCCAAGGGTCGGGAGCCCTTTTAGTAAGTTTGTGAGACACGAGAAATGTAATCTAGACGAAAATTGTGGATTTAGTACAACAATTCGAAAGCTTTGGATCGAACTTCTCCAAAAATAATTTTTGATTGCGATTTTGCCCACTATAGTGGGTTAAGTGAAGTCTAGCTTTTCGCTATATCTGCGAACTCTAATCGTTAGAAAAACTATTTGAAATTAAAGAGACCTCACAGGTTGTGTTATAGTTCTTAATTCCTAGAAGACAAACAATTTCCACCTCTTAAACTCAATTCAACAGTCTATGACACATTCGAGTAAGTACATTCGCCGCCAATTATAGTACAAACTCGTTTCTCATGTTTTTTAATCTCTCTACCACTACGTGTGTCAGTACTGCGCATACATAATTAACGATCTGTTTAACAACAAAGGCTAATTCATACGTAATCCCCTACGCCATTCATGTGCGTGAGTACAGATTGACTCAGTTATAGATACACCCCCCACCACCCCTTGCCATTCCATGTGTGAAGTGAAAACATTCCGAAGGAAAGTAATTCATAACATCCTTCCTGAGGGTCAGAATTGAAGGAAACTCAACATGCCGATAGATCAACTAAGCATCTATGATCAGTCAAAATTTTACTAAAATATCCTTACTAGGAGCCTTAGAAAAGGGATATTTCTGTAGCTCCTATATTTGCCATCGGATTTTTAAGATTCCAAAGAAATTAGATAGGTGACCTGAAACCCCATCCATATGTAGACTGTCAATGAATTCGGAATCCATTTAGTGGGCTAAATGAATTTTGGAAAATCATTTTAAATCGTCGCGATCGACGCCGCTATCACATGTGTGTTTTCCCGCACCAAAACGATCTCATTCAACTTGATCGTGATCGTGAGCCATGTTTATTTTTGTTTTCCTTTTTGTATTTATTGCGTCTGTATTCGTCACTGAATTGTCAAAGCTTTTGTAGATTAGCAGTACAAATCGGGTGTGAGGGAGGGGGAGTAAGTCCATTGAATATTGTATTGGCAGATAGATAGATACTTATCTAGTTTTATGTGCGAGGAATGTTAGCAAATCTGCGATATCTACGTAGGTATCTATTCTATGAGGAAATGGGGTAATGAATGCAAATGGCTTGTGTTACTACAATTTAGGTATTAAGCAGCAACGTCTACGCCAACAACATAAAGCATTGGAAATACCTATTTACGTATGTAAAGGATTTTTTATTAAGAATGCCATAATTAGACTTTTAAATAAATCAACTTGTATTTCATTATTATTACTTCATTACTACTTACTTACTTAGGTGGCGCTGCAGTCTGAGATAGACCTGGGCCTCAATCAAAAAACCTCTCCAGCCAACCCGATTATGAGCCAGCTGCCTCCACTTGCGCACACCAAGTTAGTCAAGGACCCCTTCCACTTGTTTGCGCCACCTGTCCCGAGGTCGTCCTCTACTGCACCGTCCATCCATGGTGGATTCGAAGATTTTCGCGGCTGGAACGTTGCTCTATATGACCAAGCCATCTTAGTCGCAGTATGAACTCTTCTAGCTAAGTCGATATTCTTGTATAGGCCGTATAGTTCGGCATTGCACCTTCTCCTCCACTCGCCGTCTATTCAGACGGAACCAAAGATCACTCGAAGAACTTTTCTCTCATAGTAACCAAGGGCATCCTCATCCAATTTTGACAAAGTCTATGCCTCTCTGTCATACAACAGGACCTTAGTGGTTCAAGGAAGAGCTTTCTTACTCAGTTGCCTTAGGGGTAATTCTGTAGCCAATTCTCTTCCGACTATGTTAATGCCATTGACGTAAGTGCGAAGTTGTACAGCCTTATACAAGATTGTACCTCCAGTGTTAGCTTGTGAGTTTCGTACCATTCTTTCAAGTATTATGTTCAAGAGATCACATGATAGCGCGTCACCTTGTCTGAGATCTTTCCTGACACCGAACGGTTCGGTGATGTTCTTACCGACTTTGATGGAGCAGCGAAATTTCTCCATCGTAATCCTGCACGGACGGACGAGCTTAGCAGGGATGCCGAGACAGACATGGCTCGGTATAACTCGTCTCTATACATGCTATCATAGGCAACTTTGAAATCGATGAAGAGGTGATGCGTATCGATTTTATATTCGAGGATTTTTTCCAAGATCTGCCGTAGTGTGAATATTTGGTCAATGGTGGACTTTCCCGGCCTGAAACCGCACTGATAAGGACCTATTTATCAAGTTGTTGATGATCGGTTTTAGGCGTTCACATAATATGGCAGACAGGACTTTATAACCGATGTTGAGAAGATTTATACCCCTGTAGTTGGCGCAGTTCAGAGGGTATCCTTTCTTCAGGATATGCAGATCATTCATATAATATTTTATTAAGTTATGAACCCTCCCTGTAATGCTAATCTTCTTCCTATTTCGGTGAGGTTATGATCTGAACTGAAGGGATCATAACTTACTTCACTGCATTTTTACTGATCTGCCTGTGGGGTTCGCCTTTTTAAACTTAGGAAATATCGGCAGACCTCCCGACTTTTGGATCACTGCGTTACTGAGGCAAACGAAATGCTGGAGATTTTCGGCCTGCCTCACTCTTTCGCCATAGTTCAAATGATCTTTTCTCTGAACATGACAATACCACCTGAGCCGATCGCCATATATTTTTCGTGAGATTTGAGATGGTTTCTTGCGATGCTAATAAGAATTTAATAAAGCCATCAAGTAGTGTTGCTAATTTCGTTACATCGAGCGACAGTGCAACAAGAAAGAACACAATAATCGGCCTACAGCAGTTCTTAAAATAAGTGTTGCATGCTAATCGCTGACGCAAGAACATAAATAAATGTACTAATCTTGCGTATATTGTGCACCCAAGTGGATGCAAAGTATGTAGGCACCACCCACCTGGCACTTTTATATCACACACGAGCCATGGTTGGTTCCGGACCTAAGTACATCCAATTACGTAAATCGCGCCAGAAAAAGACCGTCGTAATAAATTGAAAGAAACAAAGTTTAATGACACTTATCTCGAATTATTTCCCTTGTCTTGCATTCTTCTCTGTATTCTGACGGACATCGAAATCGGTGTCATCGTCAATGCAAGTCGCACGACACGAATAGCATTCTGTTTGTGTATTGTATATTCAGAAACTTGTTCATTGTGTTGACCGCCAATGGAGGAAAGCTGCACGTGCTTATCGCTCATTTGTAGTGATTCAAACTGCCTCCGACTACAGAACGATTTAAAATGATTTTCATTAATTGATTTTGGGTCCTTTTAGTCGTCTGAATGGAACGAAACAAGTGACATCCGTCAGATAAAATTGAGAAGAATCTGATTTTGAAAACAAATTGAAAATTGAGCCAGAAACATGGGAGCTGTGAAAAGGTCCTTTTTGCAAAGCTCCTGGCAGGGACTTTGGTTTAATTTTTAGTTCAGGTCATAGATGGCGCTTTTTGCCACCGAGAAACCTAAGTCTGTTTCCATTTTGACATTTGGTTTTGGAGATATCATTTTTTGAAAACTTCACTTTATTGTGGGAGATTTCTACGTCATCAGTTTATAGCAAAGTGTGTATAGAGGTCGAATGCACCTATATGAGTCGCAGCTGAAGAAAGATACTCGTAGAAGTGTTCATTTATATAGTGTGGATGGCAAGATGAATTGTTATTATAGAAGAGAAGTCAAAGACAAGAACTGGTGATCACGTAACTCGGCTTTCTTTTAGCGTTTCTATGGAACAGTCGCTGGTCGATTGAGTCGGATGTCTTTACTTTAGACTGATGAAATATTGGTGAATGTGAGAAAGTAGATAAGTTGATTTAGCAGGTGATGGTTATGCGAAATACAACTGTGCCTCCTAGTGAAGTCTGCAAAAGTGGATGCACTCGAAGTTATGTACACTATCGATCAAAAGTTTAAGACCCCCACTAGTTCCTTGATTGTATCTATTTTTTACTCAGGTCATTGAGGCGATATGTAGTAACGTTATTCCTAATTGCATTACAGCTGCATCTTTTAATTGCATAGAGACTCATGAAGGGTAATTAGTTTTTCAATATATAGGGTTCCCTTAGAGAGAACAAACGTAGTTCCAATAAAATTGGACAAACAGCATTGAAGTGGTAGATGTGTAGATGCATATGGGACTGATGTTTATAAATATGCCGTTATGTCGAAATCTTGGCTCTAGTTAAACATTCTTGGTACACAGCATCATCAACCTTTTTTATGCATTCGTAGAACCTATTTAAAAATTTAGAGTTTAAAAAATAGGAAAAAATTAATATGAATAAAATAATGAGTCATTAATAGGAAATCTTCTTCCTATTTCGGCGAGGTTATGATCTGAAACCAAGGGATCATTACCCTACCGTTCGTCTCATTCGAGTCATTCATAGCAAATATCCATTGAAATGGGAATTTAAATTATTCGTCTCCATAAAATGAGTACTGCGCGTAAGGTTCCATGTTTGAATCCCAGAAAACACCAACAAGTTTTTTCACGGTCCCACCTCTCGCGAACGTCTGACAAACATCCGAGAGTATGGCTGTCACGAAAAGCTTCTCAAATTGCCTTTCGGATACGGCACTAAACTGTAGGTCCCTTCCATTCGTGTGAAAAAATATAACACACAACACGAGTGGTTGCGAGAAGCTAGGTTCAGGCATTTAAAGAGCTGTTGCGCTAAATATTTATTTATTTAAAATGGGTAAATCCGAAAGGTAACTCCAAGCAAGTTGAAATTTCTAAAACTGGAATGCATTATACCATTAAACGATTTGGTGAAACGGAAGCAGTGATCCCAGAACGATAAGTGGACGTATAAAAAACACCGCTAAGCAGGAAGATAACTTAATTTTGATTACTAGAAAGCGCAGTCAAAGGCTTATGGCACTAGAAATCCGTGGAGTGGTCAACAGGAATAGAGAAATCCCAGTCTCTGTTACAACCATCAAAAGGCGTCTTAGGAAGCAAATTTGTTTGACGGTGTTGCCAAAAAAAGACAAAAAATCCGTTCACCAAAATTGGGACATTAAAAACTGGAAACGTATTCTTTAGGCTGATAGATCTATGTTCGAGCTGTTTGGCATGAACAGAGGATGGATGGATGGTTTTGGTATTGTGCCAACCGTAAAGCATGAAGGTGGATCGACTTTCGTATGGAAAGCCTTGTCCTTCAGTGTAACCAGCGAACTCGTTCGTATCGGAGAAATTTTGAACAAAGAGGGCTACAGAACCATTCTGGAAGAGAATGCTAATCCAAGTGGTCTTCGGTTAGTTGGGGAAGAGTTAGTATTTCAACAAGTTAACGACTCTACACACACTTCAAAGTTGTGTTCAAGCTTTCTGCAATAGAAGGGAGAAGGTGTTCAAGTCACCTTAGTTGCTTAAGATAGCCCAAAAGAAAACAGCGATTGCCAAGAGTTATTCTACGCTTGATGTCTGCGTTGATGTCGTTTTCAGAATTAATAACAAAATCAAGGTAGACAAAGTCCCTTACTACCTCGAAGTTGTAGCTGCCCACTATGAGATTCTGTCCAATTCGTCTGTATTGATGGTCCCTTCTTATTGACAGAATATACTTGTTTTTTCCCTCATTCTTAGCTGAACCCATGTTGAGCGGTTCTGTTCCAGTGCCTGCAAATGCATCTGTGATAGCCCGTTGAGTTCTTCTAATTATGTCAATATCGTCGGCGTATGCAAACAGTGCCTTCGATGTTGGCTTGCAAGTTCCACACAATTCGTTCAACAATATTAAAGAAGTCACATGACAGTGCGTCACCTTGTCTGAAACGTTTTTTTGACATCAAAAATCGCGGTGAGGTCTTTATCGACCTTGATGAAACAGTGACCGTTCTACATCGTTATCTTGTTTAGTCGGACAAGTTTGGCAAGGATGTCAAAACTCAACATGGCTCTATATAACCCATGTCTATAGATACTGTCATAGATGGCCTTGAAATCGATTAAGAGATGATAAGTACCGATTTGGATTTCTTGGGTTTTCTCGAGGTTCTGCCGAAGTGTGAAGATTTGATCAATATTGGACTTTCCTGTCGTAAAACCGCACTGATAGGGACCAATGGGTTCACACAATATCTCAGAAAAGATCTTGAAGGCAACGTTGAGCAGACTGATGCATCTATGCATATTTGGCGCAGTTAAGGGCATATCGTTTCTTGTGAATCGGGCAAATGATGCTGAGATTCCATTCATCAGGCATACACTCGTCTGACCAAATGTTAGAGATGAGTTGGTGTATGCTCTCCACCAATTTATCACTAGCTGCCTTGAAAAGACTAGTAAGCCCTCAGGTCCAGCAGCCTTATTGGATTTTAGCTTGAGTATCGCTATCATCACTTTGCTTTGATCAGCTGGACGGAAATTTTGACTATCATCGTAGACGTTGTATGATTTATTCTGCCTGACAGGGGAGTGTTGGTCTTTGTCGCCCTTATGCAGTCTGAAGGAGTAAGATTTCAATAAGTTTTATTGCTTAGAGTATTTATCTAAAAAAAAAATGTATGCCTTAGTCCATTTTCGCACCTTGTCCTGAAGCTGAAATTGGTCTTTTTGAAACTTAAATTCATTACTTAAGGCAAGTGGTTGTTGCTCGATTTTAAGTTCAAAACTTGCAAAACGTAAATTCAATTAGACATATGAGCATTGCTAATACCTATGCATAGAGGGAATGGGATGCTTTATATCATACATACATACATACATACATTTTCAATGGCCCGCTAATCCTTCATGAGGGTCGAGGGGGTAGGATGCTTAGGTGGCCTCTCCATCCTTCTCGATCCTCCGCCATTGACTCCAATTCATCAAGAGGAATCCCTAGGCGGCTCCAGGAGAGATGTCGGACTTGGTCCTACCATCTATTTCTACGCCTTCGGCGGAGTCGCCTACCTGATGGCACGGCAACCATGGCGCAGTTTGACATAAATAGGTTCGATTCGATTTCGTAGTTAGGTGCCTTGTGACAAAAAAGTCACTGTTCACTCAGACCAATAATTCTGGTCAATTGTGCCCAATTATTTAACCATGGAAGCACTGTAGAAATAGTCCACTGCTAAAACTATTCAGATAATGATATGAATCTCAGAAGGTCTATCAGCTTAACATTACCTAACTACCAAAAGTCCTCATTCTTCTGACGTATAGGGCAGAATAATCACACAGCAGGTGACGAATAGATTTAATTTTTTTTTCGTCCATGCAACTTCTACAATAGTCGTTGTGCAGTACACAATACCAATGGCACACTGACCAGTAATTATGCCGGAAATGAACCGTGCGTTATGGCGACTAAGTTTCACCAGAGAGGTTGATCTCTTCTTGCTTAAGAGGGTCATAGCGTCCTGGCCGTTGCGCATGTGTTCGGAAAAACCCAGCTCGGCCGGTGGCTTCATCTTCTATTTTCTTCCATAAGGAACTAATTGGGATCACTACAAAAGGGAAAGCCCGCAATAAATGCAGCGCCTCCCCTTTCCTAGCAAGCTAATCAGGCCTTTTGTTTGCTTCGATATCCTGTCACCCAGCAGAGGGTTACTGCACTGCTTCTAGATATCTCGTTTAAAAGTGATTTGTAGATCCCCACAAGCCAAGACCTAGTTACAGCAAGGTCCAGAGCAATAACGGTTGCCTGGCTATCTATATAGACAGTGATCGTTTTACCAACGATAGTACTCTCACGTTTAATTTCAGCAGCCTGTGTAATGGCTGTGACTTCGCCCTGAAAGACTCTGTAGTCGTCGCTTACTCTAAAGGAGTAGTTTATTCCTAGGGCTTCACAATAAACTCCGACTCCTGTGCCAACATCCATCTTAGAAGGCCAGTTCCTTTTTCTTCATGGTTTTTCGGTTTTTCCAGTACGAGTACATTCTGTGGGGAATACTTGTAGTAAATTTCTTTTCAAATGTTACCATCGGGTTCATGTGATCAGTTTCCATCGATCCGCTGGCAATCCCCCATCGGGATAAAATGGAGCATGACCGTAAGGGTTCGGTGATCACAATCGGCCTTCCCTCAGTCTTACAGCGGTTTTGGCAGCCAAACTGCTACAGTATATATCAAGGGAAATGAAGCTAAGCATGATTTCCATTGCCGCTGTTGGTGATGTTCTCATGGATCGCATGACTCTAATGTACTCTGCTCTGGATTTTTGTGAGGTTTAAAATCTGATATTGCTTCTCAAATACCATCCACCATACTAGTGGGCGCCGTGGCGTAAGTGGTTAGTGTGTCGGATCACTACGCATGAGGTTCCAAGTTCGAATCCCAGAAAATACCAAAAAGTTTTTTCACGGTCCCACCTCTCGCGAGCGTCTGACAAACATCCGAGAGTATTGTTGTCTAAAAAAGCTTCTCAAATCGCCGTTCGGATTCGGCAGTAAACTGTAGGTCCCTTCCATTCGTGTGGAAAATATAACGCACACAACATGAGTGGTTGCGAGAAGCTAGACCCTGGCACTTTAAAGAGCTGTTGCGCCAAATATTTGTATTTGTATACTAGTGAACCATATGTAAGAATATGTCTAAGAACCGCCGTGTATATCCAATACACCATAGCTCCACGTATTACTGAATGCCTTTGTGCAAGAATAGAAAGCTATGCTTGCTTTTTTGATGCATTCGGCAATGTTATCCTTCCAGTTTAGTTTGAAATCTAGAATCACGCACAAGCATTGAGCTGAACTTGAGATACTTAGTTCAATACAACCCATATTTGAGGATCTGATGGTAGGGGTTCACTCCCAGCCCTTTATTATTGACCTTGTTATACACTAGCTGTAGTGGGACATTGAGCCTCTCACTTAAGACTGGAGGAAATTTCCCCGAAACCAGGATAACCACATCGCCGGCATAGACCATCGCGTTAAAACGGTTTTCCTTCAGTATTACCAAGATCTCATCCACTATAACAAGCCATATAGGAGGAGGCAGAACTCTGCCTTGAGGGGTTCCTCTGTATACCCTTCTCCAGATGGTTGCATCTCCCAGCATTGAATATATGGCACAAATAAGAACAAGATTGGAGAAATTAATTATAACGCACAAATTTTGGTGCGAAAATTTGAATAAAACTACTCGTTTTCGAATTTCGAAAAATACCACCATTCGTTTTGTACCACAACGCACGTCCGGTGGAAGTAGAACATAAAATGTTTTACTTCCATTTCATTCACAATGGATTTCCAAGCGGTGTGCCAAGTTCCTTACCACTTATCTCCCATTTGTGCTTTACGTACCATCACGGTGGAGTTTTTTTTGGCGCCAGAAGAGGAAACAAAACGAAATGAATTCGATTTTTCTCGCTCTAACTGCCGTCGGTATAAAATCTTAACGTGACATCACAAATTTCCTTGGCACAGCTTGTATGTACATATGTTTCGATTCAGACACATTCCCATCTGTGACGACGCTAGCAAATAAGATTCCCAGCAATTCGCCGCGACTTTCAGTTCAGACTCAACTCAGTTCGTTTGGTTATTTTCCTTTGTGCAGTTGTTTCGTGATTTTCGTGCTAACTTGTGTTCGTGTCATAGACTTAACAAAACAAACAAATCGCTAGAACCTAATTCGTTCAACCGAACAACTAGAGATACCGCCAACAATCACTCAGCCATAATGTGCAAGTGTCTGAGCGAAAGCGTCGTCTGTTGGTAAGTAATTAAGTTCACCAGATCCTTGAATTATATTTTCCAACAAGATGGATGCATCTTCCATTCATGTAAAGCTTTTATTTGGAGATCAAGTATGGGATGTCCCTAGTTAGTACTATCAAGCCTACGTACTATCGAGCAAAAGGGTGTTTCCATTCATACGCTTGGCTCCAGTATGTCGGTCTCCTTATATTATTGAATCAACCCTCTGTGAGTTCTACATGGTAGCTACCGAATATGTGTATATTAATAGTACACCAGTCCCACCCACTCACTCCCCCGATAGTATGGATACACTTCCTGTTGTCTGCAAGTAGATTCCATGACATCATCAGTGTTTACCATAAGATTAGACCAGAAGCACGCTCTCTGCAAGCACACTTTGCTTTTTGGGTCAGAAGTGTGTACATACAGAGAAATTATAGTTAAAAGGGAAGCACGCCCTTATAGACATAATCCACATTGCTTCAGATTCGTCATTCAACACCCTCTTGTTCCACTCACTGTCTCTTCTCTGTATGTCGTGGAATTGAGAATTTTAATTTCGCGGGCGGAGTATTCCGCTAGGGGTATCTGTGTCTAAATTCCCAGAAGTAGGTTGCCACCCCAATCACAATGAAATATTACGAGATGGTGCACCACCAACGACACACACTAAGTGCCAGCGGGTGAGAGACAGAGATACTATCTCTGTGAATTGATAAAGTTCTCCACTTTTGTCGGTTGTCGCCTATGGTCTGAGGAGGTATAATTTAATTCAGAGTTGACATGCTAATCCTATACGTGCTGCATGCACTTGGAAGAGGCCGGGAAGCCCGATTCTTGTCAACTTGACTGTTGACCTAGATGAGTTTGTATGGAGAAATTAAACCTTAACGAGAGTAATGTAGAGTGGACACTTTAGGGTGATTGTGCAACTCCCTGATGAGTCACTTTTGAGGATGCAGACTTTGAATTTGAATATATTATGCCGACTCTTCATTCGTACCGTATCTGATGTCATTCTGCAGATAGTACACATTTAGTACAGCACACAGAAGAGTACGTGACTATAATCGAATTCCAGCAATACGACTCTATTATCATTCTAATAGACTACACCAACAGTGTTGGCGGAATACATCATTAATGAAGAAAGCGATAAAGTTTAGACAGCGAAGCCAGCGGTTAAGTGGCAATGAAGTGATCCGTTAAATTAGAACTTTTTAGCATTCTTCTTCTTCCTATTTTGACGAGGTTATGATCTGAACTCAAAGGATCATTGCCCTCTCACTTCATTGCTTTTCAACTGATCCGCCCGCTGGATTCCCCTGTTCGACTTCAGAAAATATCGGCAGGCCTCTCGATTTTGGATCACTTCATAACTGAGGCAAACCAAATGCAGGGATCTAATCGCCGTATCTGTGAACGGATGAATCGTCACATAATTTGCTAGATCTACCAACAACACAGTAAAAATAAAGTTACCAGTCATCCGTTCACAGATACAGTGACTCGACCCCACTTTACCTTGAAGTAGATAGGGCTGCAATAAAGAGCAAATGATTCCAGGCGCTTCCCTGGTGCACACCGACTTTGATTGGGAAATCTTCGGTTACTCCAGCGGCGAATTTTACTCTTGTCTTTGCTCCCTCGTACATGTCCATGATCATCTGTGCATAGGTTCCCGAAACCCCCTCGATGTGTTAGAGCCACCCATTTCAGATCTCATGGTCGTCTGACGAATGCTTTTTCAACCAACTTTGCAGTGTTCGTTGCTGTTAAAGACAACAAAGTATTGTACGAGTATAACAGACCTATTCAATAGAGCTTGAGCAACGATAAGAACTTTCTCATTCCTGTTGCCTCCATCTTCTGATGATTTCGTTGCCCCTTTCATTGTATAGTTGATTATCACCTTTGTCAGTGGTGTTGAGCCTTATGATGTTGACTTGTCCTCTTCTTTTGAAGGCTGCTCTTGCTAAATTTTAATTGATACAGCTGTGTTTCAATGGGTTTCATCAAAATCCATCTCTCGTTCTGGCATCAGAAGAAAACCAACATCCAACCAGGCCAAACACCTAATCATGAACTCTACTCAAAGCTCGTTGAATGAGAATGAGAAACGAGTCATCGAAATTCTAGGCAGACAATAGTAGTAGCCCTAGGGAAGCCATAAAAAGTATATTGCAACGCAAAAACCCAGAACATGAGGAAGGGAATAGATATGAAGGAATATTCAAATAGGTCCCAAATCGAAGGGAAAGGATCAATTAGCTGTTAGCTAACAACACCTGAATGTGTTTTGTCTATCTATAGCAGCATATATGTAGTATGCACATCAACAAGAAAGGAGAGACCCAACAATTTGCCTTTCACTTCGCCTTTGCTCGTATCAGATGATATCAATTATATCGTAAGCTTCTCATCACTGAAGCGCTTGCTTAGCTTTCTACGAAAGATAAGAAAATTCCAGTTAAATGGATAAAGCAGGGTCTTGTTCCTATGGTAGTATAATGGACTGGTTGCGTCTGAGTTCTCCAGTGCTTTTCCTTACTTCTGATGACCGATCTACTTGAACTTTCAATCAACAGACAAGTCTTCTTCAAGGGATTTCCCCTGTTTATTGCACTGGTAATCATGTTTTCTTTCGTGCCACTCCCCCAAAGTCTTCATATTATACGATTGGAGTTGTTTACTTGTCGCATGTAAACGCTACCAGCGATAATACGACACTCTACGTGACACTGACGTGAACGCAAATAAGTATATTTCGTCAGATTGCGACGAATAAATCTCTCTTCCGGGGTCAGCAAGAGATATGCTCTCTTAAGAAGTCACTTGTTGTTATTAGAGATGAATGGAAAACTGGAATGAAAAAGGCTAGAACTTATCCAAAGGTAAAGTAGGTGTATCGTAAAGAAATAGTATTCAAACCATCAGCTATTGTTGCCAAAATGCTGATATATGCTAACGATTGTTTGATAGTAGTCCTTGGTGATGAACTCTAGGCCATACTACATGTGAATGGCCAAGGAGAAAACCTATTTTGAGAGTTAGATACATAGCACCCCTTCTCTCGTTGATAAACAACTCTTTGTCATGTTGACATCACACCACTCCATGCATGGTTGCTAGGAATCCACCCCATTTGATAACGTCTAGTTATTCTATTTGCTTGGGTTCAGGGAATAAATGTTATGGTAATGGAAACAAACCCCAACGGTTGCTTTGGCTACACATTACACTACAGGTCAACAACTCACACTGCGAACACAAGTTTACAAAATCGGGGTAATGCATTTTATTCGCGCCCTTCTGTTGCGTAGTACTGTAACATCTGAACCCCTTTTTGGTTGATGAGATATCAAGATCACATTGCGGCGTCATGTATTTTTTTAAGGTAGACCTCCAGCTAGTGCCTTATATGCAGTTTTCCTGTTGTGTCTTAGTATCATCCAGCTCGACTAAATAGAAATGAACAGTCAACAAGTATCTCCTCAGCCAATGAATCATTATTTTATCCAGTCTCATTCAGTTTCTGTCATTAAGGACGTGAACCAATGAATCATGATTAAGGCGCCTATCAGCTATCATACAGTCACCATGGGGTGACTTGATTCAGCTCCACCCAACTCCCCACTAAATTCGTTAGGTCTCTACGCAAGTTATTCATTCATAGACGTCTATCTCTGTCCTGGTGCCTATCGGGTTTGAGTTATGCGTTGGAACGTCGTGCACCTCAGTTTTTCATTTTTACTCGTCGCTGTGCTTTAAATTCTTGTTAATGTATTCAAAACGTCCTAAGCGCCAAAGCATTGGTCAAACATACAATTGCACAAAGTCCTTAATGTTTCTAAATATCCTAAATTCAAGCTACAAGTCGAATGGAAGGAGCTCTTTCTTTTACAAGCTGCTCCGCCGTAGGTTAGATTGAGTAGGATTATGAGGTTATAAATAGATTGGTACCATAGTGGGCATATCGCGATCGCTAGGGAACCTTTACGGCAGCAAACTTAAACCAATTCCTTGATTTTCCTACAGAATCATTGATATGGCTCAAGGATCCAACCTCTTTTAAGTCCTGGCAGTGCTTTAACATTCACAGAGTAGATGTGTTACGTCCTCAGATGTGTAGGTCGTTAGGTTAGGATAGAGGGAAGTGCATCTAGGTGCTTCTCACGGGGCTAAACGGTCCATTGTGTTTCCCTTTATGTTGTGGAACCTGTAAAAACGCACTCTTCCTTTGTCTCTATCTATCGGCTGGTCCATTGACGAACCACCCTGAGCTCTTTAGAAATTCTATCATGTTCTTTAGTGGAGCTTGCCCAAGATCACTTAAATCTTCAAAGAACCTGTTGCCCAAATGGTAGAGGCGGCGGTTTTGTAGATTTGGGCAGTCACACAGCAAGTATTTGATACTTTCTATTTCTTCCGCGTCTTGACAGGTCCTGTCGGGTCGGGTGAGTTGATGCCTAATCGTATGGCCATTTCCCCTATCGCGCTGTGTCGTGTAGGTCATTGCAGTACATGCATACATACGTATCCAATAATCCTAATCTATATCGTGATTCCTTAGAAGGCAATGACAAGAGAGTATCCCTGTCGATGTGCATAGGACGGCCTCCTTGTGCGTCAGCGGAGCACTAAGAACAACTCCAACAGCGGCTCTTGACATTTTTTTTCACTTACCTCCTCTAGGTATCTATAGCAAACAAGTGGTAGCGTGTGCAGCCACCCGCATGAAGGCCTTATCCCAGTGGTCTGGTCTCGGTATGGTACACTCCTCTATTCTCAACAATCTTAAATTCCTTCCACAAGACACCGACTGTGCACTTTCACAACTTCTGTTCGATAAAAACTTTGAAACCCGCATCCCCTCCAGACTTGAATGGGATAGCGAATTAGGGACACTAGAGGGATCCATTTTCTTTCACACAGGTGGATCCAAAACAGAGTCAAGAGTGAGGGGAGGTGTCTTTTCCCAAGAACTAAGCATTAGCATCTCTTTTCGCCTCCCTAATTACTGTAGCGTCTTCCAGGCGGAGATCATGGCAATAAAAGAAGCATTGTCGTGGCTGAAGTACAATATGATATCCAGACGGGATATTACTATCTTTGCTGACAGTCAAACTGCGATCAAGTCCCTGGAATCTGTTACCTTTAACTCCAAAAACAGTACTAAATTGTCGCTTGTTTCTTAACGAGATGACCAAACAGTTTAAAATTCACCTACGTTGTGTGCCGGGGCACAGGAACACTCCAGGGAACTGCTAGACCGACGAACTCGCCAAGCAGGACACTTCTCTACCGATCTCGTCGACCAAGGCGAATCTCGGCATCCCTCTCACTACAGTGAGGCTACTACTTAAACTCAACACCATTAGCGCGACCAATCGCAGGCTAGTGGCACTACGTGATTAATTTTGTTTTTTTTTTTTTTTCTCTTGTACAACCCATGCCTGCGTGGCAACGACACTGCGACCTGAAAGATCTATTGTATCGGTACGAGCTTCATTACGAAATAGATCTGACCTTCGCTGGATCAGAAACGCTCCAACTGCCTTATTTGGCTGACAAGGTCGCTCATCGCAACCTCAGTAGGTGTCATTACGAGGCTCTGCATCATCGGTAGGTATGCCACCAGGCTAGGCATTTCAGCAAATGATTTCTGCAGAAGTTGCATGGACGTGGAGGATGAGGAAACCATACTACTTGTATGAGTCATGCACTCTCCGCTCGCAGAAGACTACACTTAGGAGCCTACCTCTTCGATAACCTAGACGAGCTAGCTAACGTCAGCATCGACACCCGCCAGCGCTTCAATAATGTAATAAGCTTCCAATAGTTCCAGGGGTAGTTCTGCCTGGGTTTGATAGATCCCTAGAAACTCTACCCTTCAACATCCTACCAAGCATGCTACTAGCCGCTCACTTGGCAACCGCAAGAACATCATTCTATCAAAGTCCATTTTGTTACAGGGCAAGCAATCTTTGGAACACTCACTCCCAGGGGAAACATTTCCAGAAAACTATAGTCTGCAACAATTTAAACGCAGAATCAACAGACATCTGAAAGCATCTCGGGGCGCTATTGGTTCGCCTTTCCCGAGAGAAGTTTATAAAAAAAACTCTACATGTGTTCGGAACCTGTAGGTTAATATCTGACCCCGTTCACTGGTCTTAGAACCATCTGAATTGCAATCTCATTGTAGACAAAGACTGTCTCCCTAACCTGCTTCATCTTCGTTGGATTCCTTTGAAAGAAGGATAAAGATTCTTCCAGTCAACACCTTCAGTAAAGGTCTATGTATAACTCACTCATTATACCGCTTCCCTATCTATCGCCTCTCTACAGTTGCTGCAAATGCGCCATCAGCATTCTTATATCGATAATTTGCTCGTCGTTGATAATTCTTGCCATTGTTGGTGGTCTTGTCTACTACTTCTATTACTATGAAAAGGATGATGATCATGCCAGACAGCTCGAAAAGGGATTAAACAATGCCGTTGACGACTTCAAGGATTTGGTCAAGGGAATTAGGAACTAGGAACATAAGTCTTTCGGCAACCGTAAGTGAATGAATTTCATAAAACTCCAGACTCATCCATTTGTATTTTTCTTTGCAGAACGAGAAAACAATTCCTAACAGAGTCCACCATGTGTATTAGTTTTCTTCAAGAATCTCCAGATGTATAACAACAAAACAAAAAGATATACATAATAATCTACTCATAGAATAAGATGTAAGATGGTATCTATTATTTTATATAAACATTTCCACCGCCTCAAACATTTACAAAATATTGTACCTGCATTTCACCGCATTGGACAATAAGAAAATCCTTTTTTATATTTTTCTAAGAGCACACTAGAAGTGCATATAAATACAAATAGTACTATTACCGTTAATGATTCCTAGATTTTTTACAAATTGTTAAAAATACAACACCAATATACAAGACTAAACAAACCAATGCTGACTACAACACCGCTAACTCATGTTTCTTATTCAAAAAAAAGAAAATTAAGACTTAAAGTCGTTATATTTGGTGGAAATATATATATATTTGTTTGCGAATTAAACAGGTATGATGATATTTTCTATGCTTTATCCTTGAGAAGGATTTCTTTTTTTTTTTAGTTTCCAATATACCACACACACATGTATGTATTGTATACAATTTTTAAATGCTTTTTTTATATTTCTATGTAATTTCGTAATTTATGTCTAAAAATGAGAATAAAGAATCTTTGTGTGAATCTCAAAGTGTGTAGTTTTATTTAGCGGTATTGGGTGTGTATCAACCAGTTGAGGTTGTGGTTTGTTTATGCTTTCATTGTTCTCAACCACCCGCTTGAGTGGGGTGAAGAAAAATGACGACTGTCTCATTACGCTTAAGTGAATCGTATTAATAAAATATTATAGCACATGTACGTACAACACTGCGGAACCATTTGAATTAATAGTAATTGGATAAGGTTGACGGCGAATTTGTATTTGCAACCGACGAAGAACTGCCTTTTATGGTGGAAGTTAGCAGTTTTTAATTAGAAAACATGCGTTTGTTGTATATATTCATTAGTTCTCATTATTTCTTAGTTAAATATGGAATGGTGTTAATTGATTTGCGGCGATAAATTCGATTTTACTGTGTAGAAAATTCTATTTAATTTAATGGTAAATTGATCATAGTGGAACAAATTAAATACCAAAGGCCAGGAAGTGTGGTCGAAGCGTGGCATATGACAGCGACAAATTTATGACCTGTATCATCTTGTGGGTCCTAGGGGCTCTAGTACGCCTATGCGCCGTCTTGTACGGTTTCCGGCAATGTGCCTCAGCTCTCCTCAATTTTTCCCCAACTGCGACTGTTCGGCTGTTCTCCGCCACATTCCCCTTGAACCGCCAAGTATTCTGCCATGTTGGGTTCCATTGCATAGCATGGTTAGCTTGTGTCATTTGCAGCCGCTTCGGGCCCAAACGTACCTAAGCTGTGTATGGCTCTAAACGAGTACTAAGCTGTCGTAAAACAGTGGTCGAATCGCGTCCTTCTTGAACAGGTAACTCGTCACGTAATTTGCATGAATGTTGTTGCTAGATCTACCAACAACACAGTACAAATTACGTTACCAGACATCCGACGATGACGGAGGATGCGATTCGACCCCAGTTCTTCAGCAGCCGCAATCTACAGCTATCAGTGGAAAAATCTATGGCAACATTGTTCACATCCTGGACAAAGGAAGTGAAGCTACAGTTGGATATAGCAGTCGCAGATTAGCGCATACCCACAGTCACACTGCTAAAACGTTTAGGTTTCACTTTTGAAAGTATGCTAACTATCTCCGCACAGGCAGTTTCTAGGAGAAAGACAAAGAAACTCTGCTAGCCACCTATAAGCGATCTGTGGATCCATCATGAATTACGCTGCTCCCATCTGGACTCCACAGCTAAGCAACACAAACTGGCGGAATCCTCAAACTTGCCAAAACTCTTCCATGCGATTTATTACCGGTAATAATGGCACATGCGGACTACCTCCACACGGAGACTTAAATGCTGTTCATCAAAGAGCACAACACCTTCCTCTCCCAACATTTCCTCCTGGCCGGCCACCTGGAAGAGTATCCCAACCACTATAATCACTCTGATTGTGGTTTTATTCTTCAAATGTAGCACGAATCCATTTACATAACTTTTTCACTGTGAAAGAGTTGTAATAGTATTCTACACGACAAACAATTGGCTAGTAATGTTTAACCGTCAGCAGGTTGTAGCTATGAATAGAACGACAATCGTCGAAATGCGACACACGCCAACGACAATCAGGGTGAATAACTCAGCAGCACCCACCTCGGCATATCCGCAAAAACCTGACAATGTTCCAAAGAGATATCAGGGTTATAGTGAATAAATTTTTCCTCGGAATTTTTCCCTCGAATAAAAATTAGGAATCTTCAAAAAAGGGGAAATAATTCCACGGAAAAAAAATAGATATCATGAATGACAATTCAGGAGAATTTTCAACGCAATCCCGATATTTTATTTTTCCCGGATGAATTTTTTTACCTATTTTTGAAGATGCCTACCTAATTTTTATTCGGGGCAAAAATTCCATAGGAAAATTTATTCACGATAACCCTGACCGACCTGCACTCCACTCCCAGATTTCGACCTCCAGCGCTACAAGGATGTCATCAAGAGCATTCACCGCACACCAGTAGCTGACGCAGTAGGAAATCATCACCCAAACATTGTTCTATGTGATCGTCCTCCTCCTATAGTCAATGAGGAACGTCACTTACCACGCCAAGCTAGGGCAAAGTTAGCCCAACTACGTTCGGTATGGTGCCGACTGCTAAGTAGCTACCAATCACATATTGACCCCAGCATCGAAGACAGATGTCCAGACTGTACCAACGATCCGCACAACACACAATACCTCTTCAACTGTCCGGCCAAACCGACTACCTTACGTCCGGAAGAGCTGTGGAACCATCAACGTGGCTCTTTTCCTGGGCCTAGAAACAACTGACCGGCAACCCAACAACACAAATATTTAGCTGCTACATCAAGAACAATAACATTAGAGATACGGTTGAGCAGGAAATTTCTTAAAATACTGCGAAATCACCTATTAACGAACGTTTACAGCTTTCTAGTGATGATAATGGTCACTCTCCAAGCGACAAGAGTGTTATTTATTGCTCAACTGGAGGCAGCTGGCTTGTAACCGGGCTGGCCTGAGAGGTTTGTTGGTTGAGGTCCAGGTCCACCCCGGACTGTAGGGCCACCTAAGTACGTAAGTAAGTGTTAATGACGTCGATTGTATCATCAGTAATTCCCATCTATCTATCTACGCTGATGACATGCAAATCCTCAGACATATATCATCTCCTACTAATTCTCGTCCATTGCAAGATGACTTGAATCGGTTTTCAGCCTGGAGACACAAGAATCTATTAGAGCTCAATGTTAGTAAGTGTCAAGCTATCACATACTCTCGTATGCGTATCCCTCCATGCCCCGGGGCTTACTTTATGAGCTGCGAGTTTATTTCCACAGTCTCTTCTATGTGTGATTTGGGTGTTATCTGCGACAAGGAACTCAATTTTCGTTCCCATTATCAACAACTCTGCGCTCAGTTTCATTAAATGTTGGTCTAGGGAATTCTCAAACCCATATGACATAAAATCCCTTTTATTACATTCGTTAGACCTCTCCTTGAGTATGCTAGCCACGTATGGTCACCCTACTAATACGAAATCCATATATCACGTATTGAAGCGTCCAGCGACAGGTTCATCCGCTTTGCCTTACGAAGATTTGCTTGGGATAGTAGGTACAACTTACTATAATACCTTACGCAGATCGTCTGAAACTAATCAACTTATAGTCGCTAGATGTGTTGCTAATCCATCAGCTATTAGCTCGTAACATTGATTGCCCATGTTAGTCCAAATGATATAAACTATGGCAATTTCATAGGATTGGGATATAAAACTTATTTTAACTGCCTACTCCCGAAAGCGTCTTTCACCACCACCTAGAGTCTACTTCATTTGTGAAGAGCTTGTCTATATCCTCAGTCACGTCAGCACGCGATTTGGGGGTCATCTGCGATAGTGAACTCAACTTTTAATCGCACATCGACAATCTCATAAATAGAATCAACGCAGCACTATGTTTAGTGAAATACTGGTCAAGAGTTCTCTAACCCATACGTGACAAAATCCCTCTACCTCACCTTCGTAAGACCCCTCCTCGAGTATGCCAGCCAAGTATGGTCTCAGCACTACGCTACCACAAGAATCGAGACTGTGCAGCGCAGGATCATTCGCTTCGCCTTACGCCGTCTGTCTTGAGCTGATAACCTCCACCTGCCATCCTATGTGGATCGTCTTTGACTGATTAATATTCAGTCATTGGAGAAACGACGTGACGTTGCCGACATATTTTTATGCATCAGTTGTTATCTGGTAGCATTGATGGTCCAGCCCTGCTTCAACCGATTTCTCTAAATACGAATCCCCGCAACCTAGCTAATCTTCGACTTATTACTTCAAAATGTATTCAAACTTCGTACAGGCAATCAAAGACATACTAGTCCAGATCGGACCTACATCAAACATCAACCCTATTCGGTCACCCACAAGCACATATCGATGCAGTTAAAAAAGGAACTAATAATATCCATCAAAAAAAAAGACACTCCATCGGAGGCATCAAGACAAATAGCATTAGCAACCATCCAAGAAAAATCCCCAAATAAACTCGGGCTTCGTATTTACACAGGTGGATCACTTCTGAGAGATAGCATCGACGCAGAAGCAACAGTCTACTACGTACCAACAAACTCCATCATCTTGAAGGAGAGCTCGCAGCAACTCCTCAGAAGAAGTGAAAATGCTTTTTTGCCGGATTCTTAATCCACTCTACAATCGTTAATGAGCTACAGCAACAAAAATTAAACCACAACCGCAAAAAAAAAAGATACTCCACCCTACAACAAAGAGGACACTGCATCAAATTTCAACTGGATCCAGCGCACGTAGGCATCCGGAGCAATGAACTAGCTGACGGCCTGACCGAAAAATGAGTCAAACCAATATCATTGTCAGAACCGCAGAGAGTGGAACCATGATAAACATACTGCAGTGGATTACAACACAATTCATTGAAAAATAAGTCAAAGAAAGGAAGGGAAACAATACGAAAACATAAGCCAATACTGCAACACTATATGTGTAAGCCAGCCTCGAGAAAGGAAGCAGTGGCACTAATAATACTGAAGACTGAATACATCTGGAAAGAAGTTCGAATAGTAAAACCGAACGTTTAGATTACGCAACATAAATGCGAAGGAGGACGAAGATACCTAACGAGATGTCCAGCACTGAAGGAAGCTATGAAGCAACACATCTATACTCGATTACTCGATGTAAAATGCCATAGGCCAATTTTCTCCACACGGACGACGCAGCAGAGGACCTCTCCGCCGTAGATGGCGCGCACAAGTTCAAAGGGACCTCGGCCAATTTGAAGTGCACAACTGGAGCTAAGAGGCTTGTTGGTTGAGGCCCAAGGTTCACCCCGAACTGTAGCGCCACCTCTAAGTAAGTAATTTTCTGCATTGGTTAACAACAACAACGGTTTCGTAACACTGAAGATACAATTTGGGGTAATTTGTTACAGGCCCATAAAGTAGGCCAAAAATGTGTACTCTTCGTCTTGAGCTCTATAATATGATGGCTGAATTCGTGATAGCGCCAAAATTGATCCAGCTGTGTCGCATAACGCTGGAAAATACGCGGAGCTTTGTATAATTTGGAAATAACTCGTTCGAACTCTTCCAAACTTACACCGAATTCCAGCAAGGACACTCGCTGCCATGTGATTATTTCAACCTTTTGCTGGAACAGATAGTGCATAGAGTGGGTATTAACATGGAAGACACTTCTTCTTCCTTTTATCAGCACACACAACCCTCCCACTTCACCGCATTTCTACTGATCCGCCTGTGGGGTTCGCATGGAACATGGAAGACACTATTTTCCACAAGTCCAGTTGCTGGAGTACGCGGATGATATTGACAACATTTGGGAAATCTCAGCGTGTCGTCATAGAGGTATTTACGCCAATTGAAGATCAGGTCTTGAAGTAAAAAAAATAAATATTTGGCGCAACAGCTCTTTAAGTGCTAGGGCCTAGCTTCTCGCAATCACTCATGTTGTGTGCGGTATAGTGCCGCATCCGAAGGGCAATTTTCTTTTTGAGAAGCTTTCTCGAGACTACAATACTTTCGGATGTTTGTCAGACGTTCGCGAGAGGCGGGACCGTGAAAAAACTTTTTGGTGTTTTTTTGGGATTCGAACTTAGAACCTCACGCGCAGTGGTCCGACACACTAACCACTTACGCCACGGAGCCCAGTCTTGAAGTAAATGAAGATAAAACCGGAACAGTGGACAAAATGCCGTTGTTGATGACCTTAACTTCGAGGTGTTCAAGGAGTTAACCTACTACCTACCTACTAATATTAATCCCAAAAACGATACATTCTTGGACATTCGACGATGAATAGCCTTGGGAAACCGCTGCTACTTCGGTTTGGCAAGACAACTTGGCTCGAAACTCCTAACTCGACAGATTAAATTAATGCTCTACAGATCGGTAATCTTACCCATCCTGCTATATTTAGCGCCGAGTGATGGACAATAAGTAAGAAATCTGAGCTAAGATTGAACTCTTTCGAGAATCGCCTCCCGTGTGCAATGAAGACGAATGAAGGAGATTTAACCGCGAACTCTATAAGCTGTACCAAGATGTGGATGTAGTCCAAAAAGCTAAGATACGTCGACTACATGGGTTCGGCCACTTCGAGCGAATGGACAACAATGCTTCAGCTGAGAGAATCTTCGAATCACAGACCCACGACAAAAACCACCGAACCTCCGGAATAAAGGCCAAGTAATCGCAGATGCCAGAATACTTGGTCTACATAACTGGAAACATGAGAATGGAAGGATGCTGTATCTCAGACAGAGACTCTACATGTGTCGAGAGCCCACTAAATAAGTATTAATATTCATAAATGCCTACGTAACCCATTATACTTTGTGTCTGTCTTACGTGCCCTGTATAAGTATGCAGAAATAAACAACCTTGAAAGTGTCTAAAATAATAAATACGTCAATCCTCATAACGCACAATAAAATAAAAAAGTCACGTAGGTTGTAATGCCCAAATCAATTGACACGCTATGCACAAGCAAAACTGATAAATGTCCAATACCAATAAATTAATCTCTTTTTCAAACTCGAGCCACACAGTACAATAGTACTAAATTGTAAGCCAAAACAAAACCCCACGGCAATACTCCGAAAGCAGCACAAACACCACAGAAGAGGCGCGAAATACAGAACCACTTTGAAAGGAAAAAACATTTAAATTTCAGTATAATGCAAAGTAAATATATTTTTCATCTTCCATCACTTAAAACCTAATTAATAGCACAACTTTGTTTAAATCTAAGCTAGTACTACAAATGTACAGCATCCCTTTAGTCTTTTGTAGTTTTATCACTTTGTTCAGATTGCACATTCCGCGCTCCTTCAAATCCTCATTGACATCCTTTGTGCTGCAGGAGGAGCGGCCTTTTTCAATTTCTGCTCCTTTTCGCGAATCGCATCACGTATCATTTTCGACCATGGTGTTAGAACAACTGGTGGCAATTGTGGCAAGGGTAATACCGGCTGTTTTGGAACTACTATCTTGGCTACTTCTTCTGGTGTCTTAGCTGCTGGTGAACTCTCAGATTCCTTGATTATAAATCTTCTTCGTAAAAATTTCTGGAATGGCCTCTTCGGTGTTGAGGAGGATAATCCCTCGTCGTTGTTGTCAAAGAAATTCTTGAAAGTTGGCAAAGTTTGTGGGAACTCGTCTTTTTCTTCCTCAGTGTCTGATATTTCCAAGCCTTCGAATATTTCAGAAAACGCGGTCACAAACAGGTCACTATTATTTTCTTCGATTAGGGCCATTTTGTTTTTTTTTTTATTTTGTCTTAGTAGCTGCACTGTTTTGAAATATTTCGATTGATACCAGAGGACTGTTGAATACGGACTGAAGTACATATCAGCGGTTAGCAGGTCGTATATGAGCGGCAATTCTCTCCTAGAAGAATACGAGTACCTGATCATTAGGCGCACACACAATCGTGCACAATGCATTAGATAAGGGGGAATGCAGCTGTTTATAGCACACATCTCTCCATGTATGGGTATAATGTGTGCCTGTGTTTCTGACTTTGTAGATCACAGGTACTATTTCGAATGCAACCCCTATTTTTTTAAGATGGAATTGTTGAGAGATCCTAATGATTTTTGAGCGACGTGTTTGCTTTATGCTGGAGGAGTATTGGTGTAGGGGTCATCGGTTTAGGGTTTATCGAAATCTGAAGAATCTGGAAACACGCATACAGCGAAGGATTGTAATTTGTATATTTTGAAGGGTAGGTATAAAAAGAATTGCAATCATACGCTGACCTTGAGGAAATTTTCTTAAAAAAACATGGCGTTTACGACTTAAGCAATTATGTATCTAAGTGAGGTGTTTGGTAATTACTTCAAAGCCATTTGAATTTTAATTACTTTTTTACTTTAGTTTAACAGAGATCAGCACAGGAGATTGTGCATGAATGTATGTATGTGTATGAATTTAATTATACGCATTTGCAAAGAGTTTCCTCTTCAAAACTACAGTAATTGTCTGGAAATAGGGCTCCACCTATTTTTTGAGTTAAAATCTTACTTCAAAGAATCTCAAAATTTTAATGAATTTGTTTGACATTCGTTGACTCGGGGACAAACTATTTCAATCATTTCTTGAAATAAAGAAATATGGTACATATGTATGTGCAAAAGTTGAATAAATTAAAATTCGCTTCGCGGGTTAAAAAGGATTTCACGGCGTTAGGTCTAAACTCCCAAGGCAATAACGTCCAAATCCAAAATGTCAACGCTAAAAAAAAAAATCCTGGACAACTTGTTGTAAAAATAACATCAATTTGGTCAATATTGCATTGAGTTTGGGAGTTATGACATACACCCCGATTACCGTTGGCGTTTTACGTTTTTCGACGATTGTCGTTTTATTCATAGCTACGACCTGCTGACCGCTAAACGTCACTAAGCATTGGTTTTGTCATGTGGAATACTATTACAACTCGCTCACATTGAAAAAGTTATGAAAATGAATTCGTGGTACATCTGAGGAATAAAACGAGAATCGTCGAAAAGAGTAAAACGCCAACGGTAATCAGGGTGATTATTTTCGTGCAGCGTTGAGGTACTAACGCTCAAAATCGAAAAGCGTCATAATGCCCCAAATACGGTTTTCTTGTCCAAAAATGTGGATATATATATATATATATTTGGCGCAACAGCTCTTTGAGTGCCTAGCTTCTCGCAACCACTCATGTTGTGTGCGTTATATTTTTCACACGAATGGAAGGGACCTACAGTTTAGTGCCGAATCCGAACGGCGATTTGAGAAACTTTTTCGTGACAACAATACTCTCGGATGTTTGTCAGACGCTCGCGAGAGGTGGGACCGTGAAAACTTTTTGGTGTTTTCTAGGATTCGAACTTGGAACCTCATGCGTAGTGATCCGGCACACTAACCACTTACGCCACGGCGCCCAAAATGTGGATATAACACCCAAATACAATGAAATATCGTCTGAAAATGTTATTCAAGATAAGAACCAAATACACTTTAGCTCCAGGGGCCTGCCTGACAGTTGCTGACATATCCTTAGCAGTTGCTCCATTCAGTTGACGAATTGAATCTAGATTTAATTCGAATTAAATATTAATTGACTGCCAAGCCACTTTAACGGCTTGGGTCACGCCAGGCCAACAACAACATGTCTGTCGATTTATAACCCTCAAAAAATATTATACGGGCATGTATGTTACACCAAAATATTCAGCAGACGCCACAGAATCGGAATGCGTATAAAATTTAATATATCGTCTCACAAAAACATACGACATGACCCGAACTGAAGTACTATGTGTCGCACAAAAACATGTGACGTGGCCCCTGCGGAATTATGAGGTGTCTCACGAAAACGTGCTACATGGCAGTCAAAATGTTAAAACGTGATTAACTTAATCCAATCACAAAATTTTCTGTCATCGGAGATTTTGCATGTAAACGCTGTGAATTTGACAGATAGAGAAAGGAGAGAGAGAAATGAAAGAAGCTTCTCGTTGCGATGTCAGACGGCAAAAGAGTTTGTTTTTTCTCCACGAAGAGTAGGTGCAATTCCGGAAGGGACTTCCCATTCTAATTGCTTTACCACTATTATGCATTGGTTTCTTTTCTTATCATTTTGTCATTACTGTGACGTCACGAAAAGAAAATTGCGAATAAAGGTAAATAGTTTGACATACCTGAATTTTACGCACAGACGAAGATGTGTCAAACTTAATCATCTCAATTCTTACTTACTTACTTAGATGGCGCTACAGTCCGGGGTGGACCTGGGCCTCAACCAACAAACCTCTCCAGCCAGCACGGTTACGAGCCAGCTGCCTCCAGTTGCGCACGCCAAGTTGGTTGAGGTCCCCCTCCACTTGTTTGCGCCACATACCGCGAGGTCGTCCTCTACTGCGCCGTCCGTCCGGGGTGGATTCGAAGACTTTCTTAGCGGGAAGGTTGGGCTCCATCCGCTCTGTAAACAGGGTATATGCATATATGCATATATATATATACACACATAATTCGAACGATTTTCGAATCAGACCACCGTGTTGGGTTACTTTTGGTCTCTCTACCGTGATCCATCTTGGGTTGGGTTGGATTGGGTTGAGTGGTTGTCCCCGTTCAGCAGGAATACAGTTAGACCAAGAGAAGGTCCATTGTGATACCACTATGGATGATACCATGTAGGTCCCCGGACTACCAGCACAGGGGACCTAAATGGAGAATTCCCAAGAGAATGGGACAAAAGGCACGGCAACTGGTTTCGGTGTGAACCCATGCAGGAGAAGTATGATTCGCCGTTTAGGCATTAAACCATATTCACCCGGAGACAAAGCTTTTTATTTTACTTAAGTCGAGTATAGTCAAATCCTTAAGATCTTCGAAGAAGCATTCCCCTACGATTTTCCTTCTCAAAACCGACATGGCAGGACAGGTACGCAGAAGGTGTGTCATGGTTTCCTCCTCTGCCTCGTCTCTGTAGCTTCTACAGAAATCGTTAAAGGAAGCACCAAGTCTTCTGGCATGTCTACCTACCAGACAATGCCCCGTGAGGGCTTCAATTATCTTTCTTAGACTTATCCTATAAATGGCAATAAGTCTACTGGTTTTCATACAATCCAGCTCTGGCCAGATTTGCTTAGAAGAGATACATGTACTGATATTGTTCCACCTAATGTTTGTCATTTTATCGATTTAATTGGTGCTGACGGTTCCCCCTATTTTCGGGGGCTCCGGTTTGCACACTCCTTAGCAAGCTCGTCCGCTTTGTAATTACCTGGAATATCCGTGTGGCCTGGAACCCAGCACAGGGATACGTCGCACTTGACAGAGATCTCGTTAAGAGATTCGAGGCATTGCTTTACCAACTTTGATCGAATTATTGGCGATTCCAAGGCTTTTATCGCAGTGATTCATTTTAGCCGGAGAGAATCTGGAATCCTCTAAGGTGATAGTTGTTAGTCACACTTTTGACAGTCAAAATTGATGATCACACTTTGTTAGCTCTCCGTAAAACGATCGCAAAAAGGTGATGATCACTCTGATGGTCACCTAACCCTTAGTCTCCACTGGCAATAATTCATTGCAAGAAATATGTCAAGCAATCGAAATTTCCAATGGAGACCGCAAATGAAATGAATTATTTCAGGAAAGTGGAGTGGAGCCAGTGGAGACTAGGGGTTAGAGAGAGCAAAAGGGATGATTGTGATCGTCAACAATCAACTATCACCTTAAAGGATCCCACTCCTGGATTTCTTCACAGTTCTTCTCTGGGTTTGATTCCTCATGTCAACGCTGACATCTGTTTAACAGAAATCTGGTTCATCTTCTGGGTTTCCACCCAGTGACGCCGCAAGATCTCCCTACTTCTGCAAGATCTCTGACTAGTGCCGGACAATGACACAATATGTATATGAGCCGCCATCTTAACTTCCTCCAGGCATAGTTTACAGGTGTTATCGCCCAGAAGATCCATCTTCTTGAGGTGATACTCGAAATTCCCATGACCTGTAGACAACGCTACCACTTATTTCAGTGTTCTTGGCTACAAGTGGTGCCAGTCAATATTTTAACATTTTTGCCAGCCTGCAACTTTTCACGGTTGACCAACTTCTCTGGTGTTCCGTCGCCCAGCTATTGATCAAGTACTCTAACATTTCCTGCCAATTGCAGCAAATGGTAGAGAATTGCTAGAGAACTCAGAGGTTGACTCCTACTTTGGTAGAGAATCCGCCTTTTCGTTACCCTCACTCCCTACGTGCCTTCTCACTCAGAGCAGCGTCATTATATTTCGAAGTGAACAAACGTGGAGTTTCTAAACACATTACAATACCAATGATGTATTGATATCTGTTTGTTCCATGTGTCTAATCACTCATTGATTGTCCAGTGCTATCGTAATATTTTTTACCAACAACCTGACCTTCTTTCAGATGATCAAATGCATGCAAAAAGGCGACCATCTCGGCTTGATAAACTGAGGTAAATTTCCCCAAACTAATGACAGGCTAGTTCTTGTTCCTCTCAAAAGGTACCTGCCCCCGCACTCCCATCTATAATGGATTCATGCATAAAGATGATTATATCACTAGTCCCCTTTCCGGAAGTGTTCTATTCCCGATAAGAGTTTTGTGATACTTTTCAATGACACGCATTATTTTTATTCCCGTCAATGAAGACTGAAATACAATGCGGGTTGATAGCCCCACCGTCTGCCCAGTGTTTCCTTGATGGGATGACGGTTTTGACGTTCAGGCCGAAGTCGGGGGATAGCGAAAGATAGTCTGTGGTGGCGTCTAGGTGAGCCCATCTTGCAATGTTACAGTAGCCCATGTGGCCCTTCCTCCACAGGTTTGATTCTTTTAGGCGCACGGCAGGGCACTCATCGCGGCTGATTTCTTAACAAATAAGTCCAGTGGAATCAGTGCGAGAATTGTTCTAAGGACTGAGGTCAGAGTGGTTCTAATGGTGCCAGTGGATGCTATGCAAGCAAGTCACTGGATTTTTGTCAACTCCTTGAGATTTTTTTAATAAATAAGTCCAACGGCATAATACCTAGGATCACTTCCATTGCGCATGTATATACTCGTAGGTGTCGTCCGTATTGCACCGATGATTCCTAAACAAGCCAGGCGTTGGACGCTATCCAGATGAATCTTTACAGTTCTGGGAGGCTTTTTTCTTTGACTCATACACTGGTCTTACATGCAGGTACTCAGGTCGCCCCTGACTCAAATACACTACTACTAGTGGTAAACAAAGCTTCATATTAGCCGTATTTTATTATCACTCATGATCCATATGGATCATTGGTTTCTATGCAATACAACAACAATACGAGATCTTGCTTTCTATCAGGATCAATTTCGTGATCTAGATTTTTTTTTTATACCTTGGTAGGTTACACAACCAAACTACAAGAGACAAGGAAAATAATTCGTTGATCCAGATCCGGATGGTTTTATTTTCGTCGTGTGATCTATATGGATCTTGGGTGATAATAAAATACGGCCATTATTGAACAAATTTCAAATCCCAAAAACAGATGGAGCCCCACTTCTAGACACTTACTGAAACTATTGCACTTCTTGTTCTTCCTACTTCGGCGAGGTTATAGTCTGAACTCAAGGGATCATAACACTCCCACTTTACTGCATTTCTACTAATCCGCTTGTGGGGTTCGCCTGTTTAACCTCAGGAAATATCGGCAGGCCACCCGATTTTGGATCATTTCGTTACTGAGGCAAACCAAATGCTGGTATCGTTACTTTTATGTGATCCAGGAGTTCTTAGGACTGCCTTTCTTTTGTGATATCTTTGGTTCATTGATATTGCTTTTCTGACGGGGTTCCAATGATCTCTTCTTTGAATATGACAATACCAGCTGAGGCGGTTCCAAGTTCGAGTCCCAAAAAACACCAAAAAGTTTTTTCATGATCTCACCTCTCGCGAACGTCTGACAAACATCCGAGAGTATTATTGTCTCGAGAAAGCTTCTCAAATCAAATTGCCCTTCGGATACGGCACTAAACTGTAGGTCCCTTCCATTCGTCTGAAAAATATTACGCACACAACATGAGTGGTTGTGAGAAGCTAGGCCCTGGCACAAGAAGCTGTTGCACCAAATATTTGTTTTGTTTTTTTTTTTTAGCTGAGCCGGTCGCGCACTATTCTTCGTCAGAGGGTTTCTTTGACATGAAAACTTCCACGGATTTTCGAACTTCTTATTGGATACATTTTTGTCACTCCTATCGTCATGCGATTTATTTTCATACTTTTGTACTTTGTGAACCGTATAAGTGCTGGACGCACAACCGCGTTGTAGAGTTTTCCTTTCAGCTTAGGGGGCATTTTTCGGTCACAGAAGATATCGGAGTTTTCCGCTTCCATCCACATCTTCCACTCTACGCGTACGGGATGATTGATGTCGTCATCAGAGGATCATAGATACTAGATCCGTACTTGGGAAGCACTGTTCCATTCAAATAAATGTCTGAGTGGATCAGAGATCGAGCAGAACAAGTACTCAGTTCTTTTTGGACTAATGCGGTATCCATTTCCCTCCAAAACGTCCACCCATATGTCAAGTGTTCACTGCAGGGATCTAGCATCCTCACTTATGATGGCATCGTCAGCAAAGAATGTGGGTCCGTCCGTCTTTTTGCCTCTAAGCAGATAGTCAGGACTGCAATAAAGAGCAAAGGATTTACTTTACTATTATTACTGAAACTACATATTTTTAAATTTCATTGTTGATAGAAGCTTTTAGCTCGATAGCTCGTTTCAGGTCGGAAACTAGTCAAACATGTGCTTAGGTTTATTATTAATTTTACTAATTTATTACTATACATCTATACAGTATAAGGCGAACAGCACAGGCGGATCAGTAGAAATGCGGTGAAGTGGGAGGGTTATGATCCCTTGTTTTCGGATCATAACCTCGCTGAAAAAGGAAGAAGAAGAAGGCATTTCTATATTATAATCATACTGTTGCCATTCATACGAAACGCATACACACCTTCATTTTAACTAATTTTTCACCTTAGCATAGATTTCAAAAGCGATAGACATATTATTTAAATGACTAAACAAGCTTTTTTTATTTTATAAAAAGTATAGTTATGTAAATAAACATATAGCAAACTAGAAGTTGTTTAAATTTAAATCGAAAAATATATTTTTATGGCCGTCATCTATATCTACTCGTACTTCCAATTTTGTTTACTTTGGCTTTGGGAAAGGAGTAGTTATTGGTATTACGGAGTCTTCATTGGTATGGATGAACACATAGTATATAACCAGAATGATGCCTATTATAATAAGAACGGAGCATATAGTACTCAAGATCCAACGGATGACGTAATCAGCCCAGCTGAAAGTATTTAATAAAATTAACCAATTTAGCAATGAATTTCTTTTTATTTTTTAGAGAAATTCAGATTAATATTAAAATCGAAACGATCGACTGGGGGGAGATTAGAGTGTTCCTAATTTTTCGCATTAATAACTTTTGAAACTAAAACTAACTATAAATGAATCCTTGATGCCAGAACTGACCTCTGCATATATTTTCAATTTCATTTCTTATGACAATGGGTGCTAACTGATTTGGTGGTGAAATCTGATCCATATTCGTTATGATAGAATGCAATATGTACCATCAGAATGATTACAAGGATCAGAGCGATACAATCCGAGCATAAATACGCCAAGCAAGACGACTTCGAGGTAGTAAGGGACTTTGTCTACCTTGGCTCTGCTACAAACTCCAAAAACAACATCAGCGCAGAAATCAATCTCTTGCCAATCGCTGTTTTTTTGGGCTTATAACACAATTCAACAGTAAAGCCCTATCTCGAACAACTAAGGAGACTCTGTATAAGACCCTGATCATTCCAGTCCTGCTTTACGGTGCTTAAACATGGACTTTATTAAAAGAGGATGAAAATATCCTTGATCGCTTCGACAGAAAAATTCTTCGTAAGATATTCGGTCCCGCTTGCGTTGACGGATTTTGGAGGAGAAGATTCAGTAACGAACTAGACGAGCTGTACAGTGACATCGACCTAGTCAAAAAGCTGCGTATTGGACGTCTGAGATGGCTAGGACATGTAGAGCGAATGGACACCAACGCTCCGGCCCGCATAGTCTTCGAATCTAACCCAGAGGGACGACGCAGTAGAGCACCTCCTCGCCGTAGGTAAATAAATAAATAAATAAATAAGTATTTGGCAGCTCTTTAAGTGCCAGGGCCTAGCTTCTCGCAACCACTCATGTTGTGTGCGTTATATTTTTCACACGAATGGAAGGGACCTACAGTTTATTGCCGTATCCGAAGGGTAATTTGGTTTGAGAAGCCTTTTTGGGACAACAATACTCTCGGATGTTTGTCAGACGTTCGCGAGAGGTGGGACCGTGAAAAAACTTTTTGCTGTTTTCTGGGATTCGAACGTGGAACCTGCACTTGCGCCACGGCGACCACCGTGGTGACGCGCACAAGTTCAAGGGGACCTCGACCAATTTGGAGTGCGCAACTGGAGGCAATTAGTTAAAGACCAAGCTAAATGGAGAGGCTTGTTGGTTGAGGCCCAGATTTACCCCGAAGTAAGCAAGTAATTAAGTAATTTATTACCATACGAGTACATCTCTTTATTATAATCATACTGTTGCCATTCATACGAACAGCATTTTTACTAATTTTTCACCTTAGCATATGTAGATCTCAAAAGCGATAGACATGCATATTATTTAAATGATTAAACAAGTTTTATTTTATTTTATGAAAATTATAGTTATGTAAATAAACATATAGCAAACTAGATGTTAATTAAATTTAAACAGAAAAATATATTTTTATGGCCGTCTTCTCCATCTACTCGTACTTCCAATTTTGTTTACTTTGGCTTTGGGAAAGGAGTACTTATTTGTATTATGGAGTCTTCGTTGGTATCGATGAACACATAGTATATAACCAGAATCAAGCCTATTACAATAAGAACGGAGCATATAGCACTTATGAGCGCTTGGATGGTGCATTCAATAAAGCTGAAAGTATTTAATAAAATTAAGCAATTTAGCAATAAATACATTTTTATTTTTAAGAAAAATTAAGACTAATATCAAAATCGAAACGATCGACTGGAGTGAAATTAGAGTGTTCCTAACTTTTCACATTAATAACTTTTGAAACTAAAACTAACTATAAATGAATCGCAGATGTCAGAACTGACCTCTGCATATATTTACAATTTCATGTCTTATGACAATGTTGGCTTAAAGGTGCTAACTTGTTTTTTTGGTGCAATCTGATCCATGTTCGTTATGATAGAATGTAATATGTACTACCAGAATAATTACGAGGATCAAAGCGATACAACCCGAGCATAAATGCGCCAAGCAAGCCGACTTCGAGTTAATAAGAGACTTTGTCTACCTTGGCTCTGCTACAAACTCCAAAAACAACATCAGCGCAGAAATCAAGCTCTTGCCAATCGCTGTTTTTTTGGGGCTTAAATTCTACAGTAAAGAAAGTCCTATCTCGAACAAGTAAGGAGACTCTGTATAAGACTCTGATCATCCCGGTCCTGCTTTACGGCGCTGAAACATGGACTTTATTAAAAGAAGATGAATATATCCTTGGTCGCTTCGAGAAAAATTATTCGTAAGATATCCGGCCACCTTTGCGTTGACGGGTTTTAGAGGAGAAGATTCAATCACGAACTATACGAGCTGTACAGCGGCATCGACCTAGTCAAAAAGCTGCATATTGGACGTCTGAGATGGCTAGGACATGTAGAGCGAATGGAGACCAATGCTCCGGCCCGCAGAGTCTTCGAATCTAACACAGAGGGACGACGCAGTAGAGCACCTCCTCGCCGTAGGTAAATAAATAAATAAATAAATATTTGGCGCAACAGCTCTTTAAGTGCCAGGGCCTAGCTTCTCGCAACCACTCATGTTGTGTGCGTTATATTTTTCACACGAATGGAAGGGTCCTACAGTTTAGTGCCGAATCCGAAGGGCAATTTGATTTGAGAAGCTTTTTTCGAGCCAACAATACTCTCGGATGTTTGTCAGACGTTCACGAGAGGTGGGAAAACTGAAAAAACTTTTTGCTGTTTTCTGGGATTCGAACTTGGAAGCTGCACTTGCGCCACGGCGACCACCGCTAGTTCGAGGGAACCTCGACCAACTTGGAGTGCGCAACTGGAGGCAATTAGTTAAAGACCGGAGAGGCTTATTGGTTGAGGCCCAGATTCACCCCGAACTGTAGCGCCACCTAAGTAAGTAAGTAAGTATTTGTATTGTATTTATTACTATACGAGTACATCTCTATATTATAATCATACTGTTGCCATTGATACGAAACGCATACACACCACACCATCTTTACTAATTTTTTACCTTAGCATATGTAGATCTCAAAAGCGATAGACATTCATATTATTTAAATGATTAAACAAGTTTTATTTCATTTTATGAAAATTATAGTTATGTAAATAAACATATAGCAATCTAGAAGTTAATTAAATTTAAACAGAAAAATATATTTTTATGGCCGTCTTCTCCATCTACTCGTACTTCCAATTTTGTTTACTTTGGCTTTGGGAAAGGAGTACTTATTTGTATTATGGAGTCTTCTTTGGTATCGATGAACACATAGTATATAAGCTGAATCAAGCCTATTATAATAACAACAGTGCATATAGTATTTATGAGCGTTTGGATGGTACATCCATAAAAGCTGGAAGTATTTAATAAAATTATGCAATTTAGCAATGATTTTCTTTTTATTTTTAAGAAAAATTAAGACTAACATCAAAATCGAAACGATCGACTGGAGTGAGATTAGAGTGTTTCTAATTTTTCACATTAATAACATTTAAAACTAAAACTAATTAAAGGAATCCTTGATGGCAGAACTGACCTCTTCATAATATCATATTTTCAATTTCATTTCTTATGACAATGTTGGCTTAAGGGTGCTAACTGATTTGTTGGTGAAATCTGATCCATGTTCGTTATGATAGAATGCATAGTGTACTATCAGAATAATTACGAGGATCAAAACGATACAACCCGAGCATAAATACGCCAAACAAGCCGACGTCAAAATCGCGCTGCAGGCAATGTCGATGCAGCTGAAAGTATTTAATGAAAAAATAAGTTATGAGCAATTGTTTAAAAAATAGTTTTAGTGATATTGAAACACTAAATCAGTCTTAGAATCACGATTGCGGTAAACTGAAATGAGCTGACATGGTGTATCTAAATGTCCCTCATTTGTATCCTGTCCACATACAACCTTCTTAAAAATTCGTTCTGTAAACTATAACTTTGTCCATCCAATTTGCAAGCATCAACCCTGCAAAAACTATTCTTGTACCCTTTTCTAAGAAGAAGAAGCTCGAACTAAAGCAAATCTCACTGGAAAACACCTCCATCAACCCTACAGGGGAAGCAAAATATCTTGGAATAATCCTGGACAAAAAGCTTAACTGTAACTCTCACCTAAACAGTGTTATCAACAAGGTGACCAAGATAATGTTCATGTGCCAACACCTCTATGGTAAAAAGTGGGGTCTGAAGCCCAAGATGATATACTGGATGTACAATAGATCAATGATCACATACGCCTCTCTAGTATTGTTTGGAAATATTCTGTTTGCCAATAGTACAATGTATACATAACATACCCTTTTATATAGATTAACTTTGTTTCTCTTTATATCTCTCAATTTTTAACGTTATCTTAAATTTCACATCTTCTCTTTTGTTTTTAATACACTCATGTAAAATAATTAAATCTCTCGTGCAGTTGGATTTGGACCAGCGTCGAGGTCGGTAATAAAGCTTAACACTACATTCTTAATGGGAATCTTGCTCTTTTTCTTTCTCCCATCGTTGGAGTTTTTGTCATTTCGACTTCGTTTATTATCGTTCAAGTATGGTGGCCTAAAACACAACAGATCAAAGCTAGGGAACAGTTAAATAGACTGCACTGATTAGCCTGTGTCGGCAGTACCGTGCTATTAAGTACAATACTTAATCTCACACCGCTTCATCTCACAGTGTAGAAAGAAGATATGCTAAGTCCTAAGAGCCAATCTTCAAGATTTCTGGTACGATGCTCAAAAGTTTTCGGTTCTCCAGGGAATTCGAAGTGGTCATTAGTGACCATCAAGGATGGAGAAACAAAGGTCTTAATACACGACCCAACGCAAACCTGGAAAACATATGGATCCAATTGGAAAATTGCAGTACCGGATTTGGAGTCCATGGCTCATGGCAATGAAGTGAGGATAGCGATATCTAAACTCAAATCCAACAAAGCTGCTGGAGCCGACGGCCTTGCCGCTGAACTTTTCAAGGCAGGAGGAGATGAGTTGGTAAGGAACATGCACCACCTCATCTGTAAAATCTGGTGGGACGAAAGTATGCCCGATGAATGGAACCTCAGCATCGTTTGCCCGATCCTGAAGAAAGGAGACCCTCTGAACTGCGCCAACTATAGAGGTATAAGTCTCATAAACATCGCATATAAGATCCTGTCTGCCGTATTATGTGAACGCCTAAAACCGATCGTCAACAACCTGATAGGTCCTTATCAGTGCGGTTTCAGGCCTGGAAAGTCCACCATTGACCAAATATTCACACTACGGCAGATCTAGGAAAAAACCCATGAATATAAAATCGATACGCACCACCTCTTCATCGATTTCAAAGTTGCCTATGATAGCGTGTATAGAGAAGAGGTATACAGAGCCATGTCTAGTCTTGGCATCCCTGTCAAACTCGTCCGTTTGTGCAGAATGACGATGGAGAACTCTCGCTGCTCCATCAAAGTCGGTAAGAACATCACCGAACCGTTCGATGTCAGGAAAGGTCTTAGACAAGTCGATGCGCTGTCATGCGATCTCTTTAACATAGTACTTGAGAGAATTGTACGAAACTCACAAGCCAACCCCGGAGGATTATGCCGATGACATTGACATAATCGGTAGAACTCAGCGGGCAGTCAATGGGGCATTTACGAGTATTGAGAACGAGACAGCAAAGATGGGTCTAGCGCTCAATGAAAGAAAAACAAAATATATGCTGTCTACAAAAAAGGACACCTAACATCGGCGTCTTGGACAGAACGCCACAATAGACAGATATAATTTTGAGGTAGTAAAGGATTTTGTCTACCTAGGCTCTATGGTGAACTCCGCAAATGACATCAGTAGGGAGATCACACGGAGAATTACTCTTGCCAATCGTTGCCAATGGGCTAAAACGGCAATTGAGTAGCAGAGCCCTATCTCGAACTACTAAGGTAACTCTTTATAAGACATTAATCATCCCAGCCCTGCTGTATGGCGCAGAGGAATGACAAAACCGGATGAGGATGCCCTTGGTTATTTCGAGAGAAAAGTTCTTCGAGCGATCTTTGGTCCCGTCTGCATACACGGTGAGTGGAGGAGAAGGTAGAATGCCGAACTATACGGCCTGTACAAGGATATCGACTTAGCCAGAAGAGTTCACATACAGCGACTAAGATGGCTGGGTCATTTAGAATGGATGGAGCCCAACCTTCCCGCTAAGAAAGTCTTCGAATCCACCCCGGACGGACGGCGCAGTAGATGACGACCTCGCGGTAGGTGGCGCAAACAAGTGGAGGGGGATCTCAACCAACTTGGCGTTCGCAACTGGAGGCAGCTGGCTCGTAACCGTGCTGGCTGGAAAGGTTTATTGGTTGAGGCCCAGGTCCACCCAAAGTAGGCCCATCGCGATTCCTAGGGAACCTTCACGGCAAAAGACCTAAACTTGAGGTTTATCGAAAGCCTCAATTTTAATTCTGGTTAGCCATTGGCCCAGCACAATAGATCTTATAGGTCACAGTGCACTTGGGCCCCAAACATCGTATCGTATCGATTTTGCATCAAAGAGCGCAAGAAAAAATCTACAGAAATCAGGGAGATCTCTGGAGATGATAAGTTAATTTTTTTCTTTAATGAAAACTAGCTATATCGAGGATTTCAGATGATGTTTTCTCTATCTCTGACATTTTCCAACCTCAATTCTAAGTCAAGTTGGAAAGATTTACATATGAAAGGTTACACATACCCACAGTCTTCTATTACAATTTGTTTTCTCTGTACTTCACTAGAAGAAGGGTTCGGTAAAAATCGGACATTGCTTTATACCCAACAACTTCGTATTTCATCTTCTACCCTGAAATCCGTTTTCTTTAATTTTACTTGTGTGTTTGCCAGCCCCATCTCTGGTCCTAACGCTGTACTAAACAATTCTAGAATCATTAGACTGTAACCGAATTCTTCATACCCTAAAAAAATTGATGATATACGTAGCAAGGTCCAAGTATTCCCGACATACCTTCTTCCTTCTTTTTCAGCGAGGTTATGATCCAGATACAAGGGATCATAACCCTCCCACTTCATTGCATTTCTACTGATCCGCCTGTGGGGTTCACCCATTTGACCTCAGAAAATATCGGCAGGCCTCCCGATTTTGGATCACTCGGTTACTGAGGCCAATGAAAAACCGATGTCGTCGCATTTGTGTGATCCAGGCGTTTATAGGTCTGCCTTTTTTGCCTTTTTAATAGGGTTCAAAAGATCTCTTCTTTGAACATGACAATACCAGCTAAGTCGCTCGCACTCTATCTTTTATACGATGGTTTCCTTGACATGAAGGCTTCCACGAATCTTCGAACTTCTTATTCGTTCACCCACATACCATACTTTGAAAACCTTGCGGATAAAATTAGATATTCGTCAGTAGTGATTTGAATAAGTGCAGTTCTTGGAAAGCCTTAAAAATTGAAAAGATCTTTACAAAGAAGCGATTTACTCCAAGGATGAGCTGGATTCTGTTTATGGGGAATCTTTTCTATCATATAACGGGTGGGCCATCTAGTGATTTCTTTTTAAATCATAGGTTATTTTGACACTGACAGCTGTTTCCCGCTCCAAATCTTGACAGAAAGTCAGTATCACACCTCCGCAGAACGAAATGAGTCACCTTACGCTTGAACAACATTGGAAAATATTGAAAACTTATTTCCAAAGTAAGTGCTGTGTAGGCCAAACAGTGCGTTTTTTGAAAAGAAGTTTCGGCCGAAATGAAGCACCCACCGCGCCTGCTGTACGCAAGTTTGTGCAAAAAGTTCGTGAGACTGGTATGCTAGTGGACAACACTCATGGTCCCCGTTGTCGTACGGTGCGCACAGACGAGAATGTGGCTGCTGTAGCCGAGAGTGTGAGACTTAATTCATGAACATCAACTCGTCATCGATCTCAACAGCTCAACATTTCACGCACTAGCCTGAGGAGAATTCTGCACAAAGATCTAGGATTATTCGCCTACAAGGTCCAATTGATTCAGCAATTCAAAGCGCACGACCATCCGCTTCGTTATCGCTTCGCAGTTTGGGCCTTAGAGCAGCTTGAATTGGACAACGATTTCGGGCGAAAAATCATCTTTTCTGACGAGGCACATTTTCATCTCGGCGGCTACGTTAACAAACGAAATTGCCGCATCTGGGGCTCGGAAAATCCGCACGTTATTATCGATAAGCCAATGCATCCACAGAGAGTGACAGTTTGGTGCGGATTGTGGAGTGGTGGCATCATTGGACCATTTTTCTTCGAAAATGAGGCTGGGAACAACGTTTCGGTCAACGGTGGACGTTACAGATCTATGTTAACGACTTTTTTTTTTTACTGAAATTGAAGACATGGATTTGGACGACTTCTGGTTCATGCAGGATGGCGCGCCATGCCACACAGCCCATGCCACAATCGGTCTTTTGCGCACCAAATTTCCAAATCGTGTTATCAGCCGTCTTGGCGATGTCAATTGGCCGCCTCGGAGCTACGATTTGACCCCTTTGGACTTTTTTTTTCTGGAGAACCGTGAAGGACCGATGTTATGCCAACAATCCGGAAACGATTCAAGCACTTAAGGCCAAAATCATCCAAGCAATCCGTGAGCTACAGCCCGAAACCATCAACAAGGTCTTGGAAAATTGGAGTTATAGAATGCGCTACTGTGAGGCCACTTGAACGACGTTGTGTTCCATAATTAATGGGAATGTTTGCTCTTACTAATAAAGCCATAATACATGTAAAAAATTTCATTTTGTTCATTTTATTGCATTTTTAAAAATAAACTTGTAGTTGGCCCACCCTGTATATGCAGTCTTTAAGGACTGGTCTAAGGGGTTTGGTTGTGGACAGGAGTCTGTTAAAGATGACCGTGGCTCTGGTGGACTAGCAACTACAATAGGTGCCATGAGTCATTTGTGCAGTTCAAAAACAGCAAAGGGTGGATCATTGTAAGTGACTTCTGGAGCTCTGTTGTGAAGACGAAGGTAGACTAGTCAGGCGGATTATTACTGGAGAAGAAATGGTACTTAATATGATCCGACGAGAAAAAGAGATTCGATGGAGTAGCGCCATCCTGATGAACAGCGCCCCCAAAACAGCAAGAGTTTCAATAAGCGTGTCACGTCTTAGACAATGGTAATGTGTCAGAGAATTTTGAAGTCAAAAGTGAATTAGGTCAGGGGTGCATACTGTCACCGCTGTTGTTCTTGGTGGTCGTGAGCTATGTATTCTTGACTGTACTCTGTTAGTGGTACTCCTTAAATAATAGGTTGGCAACACCTGGACCTAACTACGTGTATATATATATATCAGCTTCTTAAGTTTAAAAATAAAAATAAAATATATCAGAGATTACAGGAAGGCTAGACTAGTCTCTGTATATTGATCTTACACTCCTCATTCAAGAACAAAAAGAAGGACATGTTGATAGGATTGGTCTACATAACCTTTTGAAATTTTTATCTGGAAAAACGAATAAATTTTGAGCACGATTTGAAATATTATTGAATCATCTTTGCATTCTTCAGCTGACGTTGGACTTACTAACTCAACTCTGGCTGATCGTCAGACTCCGGGACACGTTATCAACCTATTTTAAACATGTCGAGCTCAGGTCGATAAGAGCTTTTCAATACTACTTCGATGAAGAGGATGGAGACGTATTTGTATTACAGCTTCCATGTTAGAATAAGCACATCAAGATAGATCTTATGACTTTTATGACGAATATTGTGTGAAGTATAACGTACATAAACTCCGTAAGTTCGATGTCAACATCTTGCTTAAAAACGAGTTGCAAGTGTCTGACAGACAAGGTAATCAAAGGAATCTCATGATGTTTCAATTTAACATCTAAGAAAGACAAAACAAAAAAAAAATAAACAAAAAAAAAATGACATATGTACATTCCTCTATTCTATTCTGTTTTGCACTTTATAAATAATATAATCAATCTAATAATTCATTATTCCTTAAAATTAAAACAAAAACTTTTTACATAACTAAATCAATCTTTGGTGTCATAACAAACTGACTCCGGCTTCTCCATCTATATATACTCGAATGTATCTCCAATCGCCTACTGTGTCTTTGGGAAGAAATCTCTAAACGATGATGGCGTTACAGCAGTCACAAGCGATTTGACCTGTTCGTTGGCATCGCCTGACCCACTATCCTTATGATAGTACACGGTGAAGTACACGATTAGACCAATGATGACTAACAGGACTACAATGGAGCACAGAATGCCCAAGAACATATTGCAGGCACACTTACAGCAGCTGGAATTAGTAATATATAAAAAGAAGAATTTAGTTTTGATTCTATTTTTTATTTTAATCTTAAAAGGAGGACGCAAACATAATGACGATGAAGATGGTTGGATGGATGATGGTAACATGCTGGGAGATATATATAGTTCATCTACATCATAACTTTTTAAAGTTGACTGAACTTGTCAAACTTATCTGGCTGTTCATTTTTCAAGTACACCTATTCCCGTTGTCGATTTTCAACGAATTTCGCTTGGAGTCTCAGGCGACTTCTAAATCTAATTTCACAACTTCCTTTGTGCGATGTAGTTCCCATATTACTCTGGACGACGACCACTTCCGAAAGATGGGTCGACGTTATAAGTAAAACAAAACGGCTTCTTCTTCCTATTTCGGCGGGGTTATGATCCGAAAACAAGGGATCATAACCCTCCCACTTCACCGCATTTCTTCTGATCCGCCTGTGGGGTTCGACAATCAGCAAAAATCTAAATATTACAATCTGAATCTGACTAAGGCGCCGGATACATGAATTTTTGTAGTATTCACACATATCCGATGCCGTATACCTACACGGAACCGTGTATCCCGTTCAAATTGTATTATACCTACAGAACTCAAAGAGAGCGTTTGCACTTATCCGACACTGGATACACGACATCCAAATATTATTTTGCAACATAATAGGGAAGTCGTATCCGATGCCGAATGAATAGTGTGAAACCTCCCATTAAGTTCTATACACTTGGATGTATCTGAGGCCGGATAGAGCTCAAATTTGTCCTCTAGTAAAAATACCGTGTATCTGGCATGTGCATTATACGAGTATATCCGGTGCCGAATAAGTGTGAAGGCTCTCATTTAGTTCTGTACACGGCGGCGTGTATCCGGTGCCGGATATATGTATGCCAAACGGGCGTAATTGTTAAAAAAAAAAAAATATTCTCGGTGAAATTCAAGTATCTTTTTGAGCCCTAGCTGCCAACTTTCTTTAAACAAAATAATTACGTCTTATTGAAAAGGTAACTAAAACGGTTGGATTAGGGAAAGTTCAAACGGCTGGCAGCTTACGCCAATACACTTCGACCAGAGATAAGTCCGTTGTGATACCACATGGATCATGCAATCTCTACCTTCTCATTAGGACCGTTTTGAACTTCTGATGAACCGTATGAGGCTCATAATATCCATGTTTATCAGATCGCCTAAATCGTTGCAGTATACAGCTCCTAAGTGAAGCTTCCTTCTGTGTGATAGAGCTGGACATGTACAAAGTCGGTGAGGAATAGTTTCTTCCTCGTCTTCGTCCATATAACTGTGCAAAATCGTTGGAAAATACGGTAAGCCTTGTTGCATGCTTGCTTATTATATAGTGTCCTCTGATGACACCTATTGTAGCGCCAATATGCAATCTATTGAGAGAAATCAAAGTCTTAGAGCTTGGGGCCAAACCCGTTTTGTCGCTAGATATGCTGTTCCACTTGTCCACCTAAGAGCTGTTCTTTTGATAGTATCCAGCTTAAATTTAGATTTGCAAGTAGCGATCTGTATACCCAGATTATCCTTATTTGGAAGGAATAAATAAATATTTGGCGCAACAGCTCTTTGAGTGCCAGGGCCTAGCTTCTCGCAACCACTCATATTGTGTGCGTTATATTTTTCACACGAAAGGGACCTACAGTTTGGTGCCGTATCCGAACGGCGATTTGAGAAGCTTTTTCGTGACAACAATACTCTTGGATGTTTGTCAGACGCTGGCGAGAGGTGGGACAGTGAAAAAAACTTTTTGGTGTTTTCTGGGATTCGAACTTGGAACCTCATGCGTAGTGATCCGACACACTAACCACTTACGCCACGATGCCCACGATGTGCATAGTTGTTCCTATTCTGGCGAGTTAGAGCTGAGAGCTTTCCTTACGAGTGGAAAAAGGAAGTGATAGTCAAGGTTCCTAAAGAAGAAAATTTAATGGAGTGCGGAAACTAAGTAGAGGGGTATCTGTGTGCTTCCGTAGCTAAGATAATATAGCTAAAATCATCCTGGAGCAAACCAACCAACATCTCGAAGACACACTCGATGCCGAACAAGGAGGTTTCCGCTCCGGGGCCTCCTGTGTCGACCACATCAACACCCTGCGGATTATCATCGAACAGTGCGTTGAATATCGATGGCCAATTCACCTGCTGTTCATCGATTTTGGGAAGGTCTTCAATAGTGTCAACAGGGAGGGGTCCAAGTGACCCATACTGCACAGAGGAAGGTTGTCTAAGGAATTTAAGATCCAAAGTAGGGTAAGACAAGGTTGTATTCTTTCAACAATACTATTCCTATTGGTGATTGGTGATGTGCTTCGTGCAGCTTTATCAACGGGAAATGGAGGAATTCGATGGACTCTTACATCCCAACTGAAACATCTTGACTAAGCTGACGATGTATGCTTACTCTCTCACAGAATTATGGACCTCCACCAAATGACAGCAGATGTGAAGAGAGAGGCAGGCGTCGTCGGGCTGAAAATTAATACGGCAAAAACTAAAATTATCAGCATTGGAACAAACTCATCGGCTCAAATATGCATTACTGGACAGCCGATAGCGAGAGTAGAGGATTTCCAGTATCTTGAGAGTACTGTCTCGATCGATAGTGGAACCAAACTAGATATAGCCAACAGGATCGCCAAAGCAAAGTCTGCGTTCCGGATGTTGTCCAAAATATGGCGAAGTAATGCAATCAGTTTGAACACCAAGCTGAGACTGTTCCGTTCCAATGTTGAATCCGTGCTGTTATATGGATGCAACACGTAGAGAGTGACCACTGCTATCACCAGGAAGCTGCAAACGTTAATTAATAGGTGCCTGAGCAATATCTTAGGGATTTTCTGGCCCAATCGAACATCTTTACGAGAAAACTAGTCAGGAACCAATAGGCACACCTATCCAACGACGGGTATGGCAGTGGATTGGTCACACGTTCCGAAAGGGTGACAGTTCCATAGCGAACCATGCTATGTAATGGAACCATTTAACTCAGGATGGTAGAAAACCTAGCGGTTCGAGGAGAACATGGGGCAGAATAGTCGAGAAGGAGGCACGGCAGTTGGGGAAAAATTGGGGAGAGCTCTGACACATTGCCAGAAACCGTACACGATGTCGCGTAGGCGTAGTAGAGGCCCTAAGACCCACAAGGGGATACGGGACATAAAATAAACATTCTGGCGAGTTCATCAGTCTTACAATTCGCCGGAATGTCCCTATACCCTCGCACCCAACACAGGTGAATATTGAACTGCTCGGCCATCTCTGTAAGAGACGATCTAGAGCTACTTATGAATTTATAGAGATCGATTTCAGGGATTTGATTGCAGCTTGGTTTAAAAAGATGCATGACTGGTCTAAAAAGATGCGGAATATCACGTTTTTCTTTAGCCAGAAGAAGACTTCCTAAATCGCCATTATTTCCGCCTGGAACATGCTACAATGATAGCTACCATTTGCCTGCTGCAGATGTCGGGTGGTTTCAGATAAAACAGAATGTCCAGTGCTGCAGAGAGAGTTGTACGCAGTGCTCAGTTTTACACAAGCAAGCTGATCGTTGGACTTTACTTAGATTATCACTGTTAATGGCTTTTTTTAGGGCAGCCCTTCACACAATCATCACGTATGTGAGTATCGGTCTGGTGCCCGGGATGTAGAGCCAGTGAGTAATGCCAGTTTGCAAACCTCATCTATTCCCGATAGATTGCACCAAAAACCTAAAACGGTTAACAGATAACTATTTAAGTGAATCACATGACTATTTATCGTTGGATTACATGACTCATAGAAGAAATCTTTTCGGGAATCTCCATTGCAAGTAAGTACCTCCTACATACTAAAGTAAGCAACGCACGTAACGATAGGTTGCCACCTGTCGCAGATACCTTCGGAATGGTTTGCAATTAAAAAAAAACACTGTTGACATGTCGTAAAACTATGTCACAGTTAATTTTACTTCAATTTAAGCCTCTCATGTGACTTCATTATAAAGTACTAGGCGACCTCCGCAACCATAAGTAATAACAAAAGAAACTAATTCAACCAATCTCGCTCTTAATTAAGCGAAATGGTTTGTTTATTATTACTTGTTATCTGTGTCGATTGTAAAGGTATTGGCTTGCAAACAAGAGTAATCTACTGATATGGTTTAAATAATATTTGAACTTGTACCATAAGATATCTTACAAGGTATGGCGACTAAAGATAAGTGGCGTACTTCAGAATTTTAACAGGAAACATTGTTGTAGGACTGATAAGCTTTAGACAAGTGACACATACTCAATACAGGTTGTTAGTAGGTCTGATTGAATGGAGTATATTTTATGAGAAGGTGTCTAAATTAAAAATTTGCGATAAAATTCTCTTCCCAAAAGCAGCCATTTTGAGCCTAATTAAAACCGATACTTCCAAAATTTACTGAATTGTGGATTTTTGAAAGGAAACTTCTTTAGCGAGACTGGTGAATCGGAATGATCTCGACACAAAACGAAACATGAAACCATCAACCACGCTCGTCCGATCAGCGAAATCAAGCAGCGTCGGGCGCGGTTATTATTTAGATGGTGAACCGCGTGTTGTTGGCATTTGATTTTTATAGATTGATGTACATCCTCTACATAGATTGTACAGAAGCTTTTGATAGAGTACATCACACTTTGCTTTTAGCTAATTGTAGGCTGAAATAATTGGGTTTCACTCTTCAATGCTAAGGTGGTTTTCGAATTATTTAAGTGAAAGAAGGCAATTGTTAAAGGTCGAGCGTAATAAAAGCAACTTCTGGCGTCCCACAAGGTAGTCATCTGGGCCATCATGTGGAAAGTGAAAGACCAGAGCCAATGCGTAAGTTTAAATGTGCGTTTACATGTCGTGAGAGAACGATGAGTAGATTTATAGGAGAAAGAGTAGCGCATGCCCATAAGTTAACTAAGAGTTTAGGTCGACGTTAACACGCCAGGTTGAATCCGGATTCAATTCGATTCGAGTACCATATAACGTCATTGATTGCCAAACTAATGGTTCGTAGTTCAAATACTGATGTCGGCAAGCATTTATTTATTTGTTTCTCATGAGGTCAGTCCGATTAATTGTGAAAGCTTATGCCAACACTGTTGAGAAGGCATAACACTGGCAGTAGATTGGTCACATGGCTGGAAAAATGATTCCCTCTGTTGGATTATTGATATGCCTATGACACTAGGTGGTCGAGAAAAAAATACTGTGAATTAGAAACAAAAACAAAAATGACAAAAATCTCCCCAGCTACCTGGGCGCCATCCCGGATTTTTTTCTGAAACATAAGCATCTAAGTTTCAAAGCACTACACCAATCTTTCTCTCTCTTTCTCTGTCCTTTGCAATGCAAGACATTTTAAGGGTATTCATAACCCTTTGTGTCCGCGCTGATTTTATAAAAAACAAAAGAAAAAGAAAACAAAGCTATTAACGATGGATTCGACAGCCTGGTTCACGATTTAATGAACTTGCTTTGGGTTTGTCTTACCCTAACACTGGATATTGCAAAAACCCTTTGATGAATGGGTACATGCCACAAGCGACATTCTTGAACTTGCATGCATATGTTTATTCAATGAACGTACCTATTCTCTATCACATTGCTAGAAGGGAAACAAATAAACGTACTCGTATCCTCTATGAACGGATTAGATCTGGAAACAGAAATGCTGATCTGAGATACCATACCAGAAAGGGATATTTTAATCACGTCTTGGGTCCTAGAAAACTACAACTAATGGTATTGAGTATCATAGTTTAACCCTTTGTGCTTTGGGCACAATTGTGATGTCTTGGCTTCTTTTATCTCGCCGCACTAGTAATACTAAAGTAAACAAGGTCTTAAATGGTCTAACCACGTTCTTCTTCTTCTTTCTATTTCGGCGAGGTTATGATCTGAACTCAAAGGATAATAACCCTCCCACTTGACTGCATTTTTACTGATCCGCCTGTAGAGTTGCCCGGTTGACCTCAGGAAATATCGGCAGGCCTCCCGATTTTGGATCACTCCATTACTGACGCAAACCAAATGCTGGAGTAGTTGCTCTTATGTGATCCAGTAGTTCTTAGGCCTGCCTCTCTTTCACCATATCAGCGAAATTGTCTGATCATGTTATAATAGTATGCATATATCGCTTAAGTCAGTCGAATATTGTTGCAGGCGTTATATCCTTTTGGATGTAATTCAGCATAAGGCCCATTTCACGCATATATGGCATCGGATACATGCCAGGCTCCGGATACAGAGCCCTTTGTAGTTTTCACACACATCCAAAGCCATAAGTGTGAACGCCCTCATTGAACTCTACACTTTAAAGCGGATACCGCGACGTCGTGTATCAGATGCCGGATAAGTGCGAAACGAGCATAAAGGTAGCAAACGTATTTCTTTAAATTCAAGTAAAACCTCATCATGAAATGGGGTCCTAGATAGTCTTTCTCTATAAGGACTACTACAAGTTTTGTCTTTTCTTGTAAAAGATTGATTCTTGAAGGCTATCAAATGATGTAGAACATCACAGAGCAGTATAGTTTAATTATGTGTGCCTAAGCTTTCTACCAAAAAATGTGTAATACTAAGCTTTGTGCTATAACCATAAGCATAAAGTTCTTTAAACAATTAATTTCTTTTTATCTATACATAGTAAAGTTAAGCAGTATATCTCCTCTCCACTAATTGATCTTTGTTTAGATTTATGACTTTCTTATCATGGGATTATAACAAACATTCATTTAATGAGTCATTCAAATTCACTTTACTCACCAGCATACCACCTTTCCTGGACACTTGATGCACTCCCACAAGGCGTTACACATATTGTCGTTTGCTTGATGTTAAATCCTTTAATCCCAAAGAAAAAGTTCCAAAAATTTCGTTCGTTTTAAGTACAGAATGCAGTTTGAATTTTTGCTCTCTTATGTGTAGCAAACTGCTTCGTTCGAGTGTAAATGTATTACTAATGCTGGTTGCTGAAAATCGCACCTTATTCCACCTTGCGCTTGTGTACTCCACCGTGAGAGTCTAATTAAACCAATGTTTACTGGCAGTTTGTATTTTTTCTTTTTATTTCCATTCCAACATTGATAAGATATCAATTCGCTAGCTTACCAAAGTGGAAGCTATCGTTATACACAAGGCTAAACCCACTTCAGGCAAATCGACGTTGCACTATCGGAATTGAAGTGATGTGAGGCGATAAGTCTAAATTACTGATTTATACCTTTTTTTATTTATTTATACATTTTCTGACAAAGTAGGATTTCTTTTTTTATTTTGTACTAATCAGTCATGGACGTCTTAGATTTGCTGGAAGTCAAGGTGGTATTGTGGGCATTTTTTGGCACCGGATTCCGATAGAAATCAACGTTTTAATGAGAAAAATGTTTGCAGAATAATAGGGGACTTTTTTTTTTTGTTCTTGTAAAAGATTAAAGGGTTCGATAAGCCCGTGTGATAAGGAGAGTTTCAACAAACCAATATCGACTTTTATCTTTTTTTTTTGGTTTTGAATCAGAAACAACAGAATCGAGAGGTAAAACCCAAACCCAATTATGATTCATTAAGAGACTTCCGATATTTATAGTCGCAGTACTTTAGTCTCATTTTGGGTTTGGGATCGTTGATGTCACTTGTGTGAATACAAATGACAAATATGAGTGAGTCACTCTATAATGCGGTATGAACTAAAATAAATACTTGAATTACAAGTATGAGGGATCAAGTTTATTTAATAAAATGTTTATGTATCAATAAGGCGAACAGAATTAGAGTACAGGGCGTTACCGTTTTGGGTATATAACAATTAAGAAATTCAATTTCCGAAGATTCTAAGCCGCTTCGAACTAAAGTGCGTGTATAGCACAACACCACAATTTAAAAGCAGCTAGTAGGGATCTACCCTAGTAGTTAGGCATAGACCCTAGTGTTAAGTCAAAACGCAGCCAAAAAAAAAAGACCATTCCACTATCGAGCAATTGTTCTCTCATAATAATGTAGCATCCACAAACACTACTTTCCGCACTGCATTATCAATGAGCAGAATGTGGTAACACTACTGCCAATCTACCATCTGTCAAAACTGCAGTTTGTTCCACATTTCACATTCCATAATTCACCCGTAGAGACATTTAGCGTTTTCGGCTTCAAGCATATTCAAAAATATTCTAGAGGTTCTTGGTACAAATAAACAAAAAACCAGCAGATGGGACACAGTCGATAGAATGAAAAATAGCGATGAACAAGGGCGATTACGGTCACAGTTAAAGGTCGATTCACATCTCATCGACCTGCGAATGCGAACTAGCGAATATTTGCCAATATCGACATTTCATTCACAGCTGCTTTTTTATCTGGTCACAGTAATCCGCGAATTTCAGTTGTCATTCATTTTGTAACTAATTGCTTAAACGCTGAGCTGTGAATGCACCTTTAACGAGAATTGGTGTTAAGAATGAACGACAATCTGATTAAAAATGAATTTTTTAAAGACTGTAGGTTCGTTCGCGTACTCTCCCAAAACAGCGAATTTTTACGAAAAGTTAGTAAATTACTTTGTAATTTTTTTTTTATTTTTTTTTACCGTAATTAGCTCTGGCATTTATTGTTACTTGTATGAGTAATTTATAGAGATGCTACCGAATTGTCGAATTACTCATTCACGACGATTCGGGGGTATCTACTAAAAAAATTGGCGGTAATTACCCCCACATACTCACATACTCGTATATGTTTCATATCACTCAGCTTATCGGTATCGCTCGCAAAAAATTGATCACAATCATTCGTTCCTCTAAAAATCATTCGTCTAGATTTCTTAAAGTGGATTGAGTAACAATATATAAAGTGTTGCCACCACAAAATACATAATTAAGTCAAATTTAACATTTTGACATAATCTAAGATTTTATAATTAAGTTAAAAGTTAAGTAAATTAAGATAGAGTTAAATGGCTAGGAACAACGTAAAAAGCACTCATACTGGGATTCACAAATATGTGGGTCTAAGATATGCAAAGAAATTTATAGATTTCTCTAACAAAAGATCGAAAGAGATTCTCTTACAAAAGATCGCTTGAAGCAAAGCTAAAATGTAAGTCGGACATACAGAGAAAACGCAAAGAGCTAGAAAATAAATACAGAGATATGATCTGCTTACTTGGAAAATATTCCAAGTTTAATATAGAGAACTAACTGCTTTTAAAAAATCAGGTGCTAAAGCCAGATATGAACATATGGTATACAACTCTGGGGTTGTACCAAAATAATTGATACAAATATTTGACAAACTTTTGAAAACAAAGTGCTTGTTAATGGACCCGTGTATAAACTTATGTCCTGTATCCCCTTGTGGGTCCTATGGTTTCTATTACACCTACGCGCCATCGTGTACGGTTTCTGGCAATGTGTCTGCGTTCTCCCCAGCTTTTCCCCAAGATATTGCGCAGGCACCTGTTAACGAACGTTTTTAGCTTTCTAGTGATAGTAGTGGGCGCCGTAGCGTAAGTGGTTAGTGTGTCGGATCACTACGCGTGAGGTTCCAAGTTCGAATCCCACAAAACACCAAAAAGTTTTTTCACGGTCCCACCTCTCGCGAGCGTCTGACAAACATCCGAGAGTATTGTTGTCTCGAAAAAGCTTCTCAAATCGCCGTTCGGATACGGCACTAAACTGTAGGTCCCTTCCATTCGTACGAAAAATATAACGCACACAACATGAGTGGTTGCGAGAAGCTAGGCCCTGGCACTTAATGAGCTGTTGCGCCAAATATTTATTTTTTTATTTATTTAGTAATAGTAGTGGTCGCTCTCCACGCGTTGCAACCATATAACAGCATGGATTCAGCATTGGAGCGGAACAGTCCTATCTTGGTGTTCAAACTGATTGCATTGCTTTGTCATATTTTGGACAACATCCCGAACGCGGACTTTGCTTTGGCGATCCTGTTGGCTAATCCAGTTCGGTTCCACCATCGGTCGAGACTATACTCACAAGATACTGGAAATCCTCTACTCTCTCTACCGGCTGTCCAGCAATGCATATTTGAGCCGATGAGTTTGTTCCAAGGCTGAACATTTTAGTTTTTGCCGTATTAATTTTCAGCCCGACGACGCCTGCCTCCCTCTCCACATCTGCTGTCATTTGGTGAAGGTCCATAATTCTGTGGGAGAGTAAGCATACATCGTAGTCAAGATGTTTCAGTTGAGATGTAAAAGTCCATCGAATTCCTCCGTTTCCCGTCGACAAAGCTGCGTGAAGCACATCACTAATCACCAATAGGAATAATATTGGTGAAAGGATACAACCTTGTCTTACCCCACTTTGGATCTCAAATTCCTTAGAAAACCTTCCTTTGTGCAGAACGTGACATTTGGAGCCGTCATATGTAGCTTTGATAATAGCAATTAGTTTATTGGGAAGGCCTCTCCTGCGTAAGGACGCCAAATAAACTCCCTGTTGACACCATCGAACGCCTTCCCAAAATCGATGAACAGCAGGTGAAGTGGCGATCAAAATTCAACGCACTTTTCGATGATAATCCGCAGGGTGTTGATGTGGTCGACACAGGAGGATCCAGAGCAGAAACCTACTTGTTCGGCATCGAATATGTCTTCAAGATGTTGTTTGATTCACTCCAGGATGATTTTAGTTATTATCTTAGCTACAGCAGACAGCACGCAGATACCCCTCCAGTTTCCGCACTTTATTAAATTTCCTTTCTTAGGAAGCTTGACGATCATTCCTTAGACTTAGCTCTACAGCGAGTAACCGCATCTAAGGTAGCTGCCAAATGTCTTTATTTCGTGGAAGAATAACTACTTGATAAGTCGAAAACTTAGTTGAAACGAACAAGATTGTTTTGAAGGAAAGTTCTTTAGTGCGTAAAAATCCCACACTGCTATGAGGACGCGCTGACAGTCCTTATAGTATATTGTTATTATGTAAGTAAATAAAATAAAAACTGCTGATTAAAAAAAAAATGCAATTTTGGGAGAACAATTTAAAAATTGCACGGCATCAAAAAAAAAAACTCTCTTTTTCAGATTAATTTGGCAACGCTGCTGCAACCAGACAGATCTATTGTGCCAGAGGCCAACTTTTAGGACAGCAGTAATTCTACTCTCCTTATGAAAACAGTAATTACAGCAGTGGAGGATTCCGTTCCTTAAGTCTGGTGGAACATGATCTGAAGAAGCTTCTCCTAATTCTAAACACCCATATAGTCAGGGTTATCGTGAATAAATTTTCCCACGGATTTTTTCCCCGAACAAAAATTAGATACTCGTATCTTCAAAAAAGAGGAAATATTCCACCGGAAAAGAAATAGGTATCATGAATTCCAATTCAGGAGAATTTTCAACTCAATCACGATATTAATTTTTACCCAATGAATTTGTTCCCTATTTTTAAAGAGACCTAATTTTTGTTCGGAGGAAAAATTCCGAGGGAAAAATAATTCACGATAACCCTGAGTATATGTTCTCCGGTTTCGTAATCTTCTGATATTCTCCGAGATTCTCATTTTATTGAAGTGATATTTTAGATTGCAGTGTCCGATAAAGAAGCTCACAAGCCTTCTTATATCGTTTCTGTGGTATTTAAGGATTTCCATTGCCTTTTGTTAGAAGTGTCGGACAGCTCTTTTAGCTTGTCTAAGACCTTGAATTTTATTCCATTGAGAAATGCACATGTTGCTTTCCCAACTGTTTAGGGTATATTTAAAAGCAGAATCAGATATTCCGCAAAAGGATTCTGGTCCAATGAACAACTCAGAGGAGCCTATTCTGGCAAGTAGATCTGCAGTTTCAATGCCGTCAACGCATACGTTGCGTGGCCCGGTACCCACCACAGTTTTACTTTATTGTATTGGACCAAATTTTGTAAACTGTCGAATCAGCTTGAAACTGATTTTGAACTGATCAAGTGGGTGAGCAGTGCTTTGAGCGCGCGTCGCTTGGCTGTCGGTGAGGATGTAGATGCCGGTACCTTTAAAGCCTGAGTTCAAGTTTATGCAATCACAACTCTCAATAGCGTAAAGCTGGGCCTGGAAAATACTGGGACGCTTTCCAAGTGGTTTCGAAACTTTATAGTTGGGTCTATACCAACTTCTGAATCCATTTTTGTTCCATAGGTATACCACACGATTCTATTTGTATCAATCAGCGGTTTGCCATTATTCCATGTATCACGGCTTGGGATCTGAATCTGAAACCTTCTACCGAAGTGGAGTGATTTATTCATAAAGACAGAATCTGTGGTGAGCATGAATTGGTAGAGTGCATACACCAACTCATCTCTAAGATTTGGTCAGACGAATGTATGCCTGATGAATGGAACCTCAGCATCGTTTGCCCGATCCACAAGAAACGAGACCCCCTCAACTGCGCCAATTATAGAGGCATCAGTCTCCTCAACATCGCATACAAGATCTTTTCTGCGATATTGTGTGAACGCTTGAAACCTTTTATCAGCAGCCTGATTGGACCCTATCAGTGCGGTTTCAGGCCAGGAAAGTCCACCATCGATCAAATCTTCACACTTCGGTAGATCCTGGAGAAAATCCAAGAATTCCAAATCGATACTCACCACCTCTTTATCGATTTCAAGACCGCCTATGACAGCATCTATAGAGAAGAGCTTTATAGAGCCATGTCTAGTTTTGACATCCCTGCCAAACTTGTCCGTCTGTGCAGGATGACGATGGAGAACGCTCGCTGCTCCATCAAGGTCGGTAATGACCCCACCGAGACCTTTGACGTCAAAAAAAGGTTTTAGACAAGATGACGCGCTGTCTCGTGACTTCTTTAACATTGTACTTGAACGGATTGTGCGGAACTCACAAGCCAACACCGGAGGCACAATCTATTACAAGTCTGTACAACTGCTTGCATACGCCGACGATATAGACATTATCGGAAGAACTCAGCGGGCTGTCACCCCTGCGTTTGCAAGCATTGAGCCGGAAGCGGCCAAAATGGGTTTAGCGATAAACGAGGGCAAAACCAAGTACATGCTGTCAACAAGAAGGGAAAGCATACACCGACGAATTGGACAAACGTCACAGTGGGCAGCTATAACTTCGAGGTAGTAAGGGACTTTGTCTACCTTGGCTCTGCTATAAGCTCTGAGAACAAGATTAGCGCAGAAATCAATCGAAGAATAACTCTTGCCAATCGCCGTTTTTTTTGGGCTTATAAGGCAATTCGACAGTAAAGCCCTATGTCCAACTACTAAGGAGACTCTGTATAAGACCCTGATCATCCCAGTCCTGCTTTACGGCGCTGAAACATGGACTTTATTAAAAGAGGATAAAGATATCCTTGGTCGCTTCGAGAGAAAAATTCTTTGTAAGATTTTCGGTCCCGTTTGCGATGACGGGTTTTAGAGGAGAAGATTCAATCACGAACTATACGAGCTGTACAGCGACATTAGCCTAGTCAAAAAACTGCGTACTGGACGTCTGAGATGGATAGGACATGTAGAGCGAATGGACACCAACGCTCCGGCCTGCAGAGTCTTCGAATCTAATCCCGAGGGACGACGCAGTAGAGGGAATCATCGCCGTAGGTGACGCGCACAAGTTCAAGGGGACCTCAACCAACTTGGAGTGCGCAACTGGAGGCAATTAATTAAAGACCGAGCTAAATGGAGAGGCTTGTTGGTTGAGGCACAGGTTCACCACGAATTGTAGCGCCATCTAAGTAAGTAAGTAAATGCTGAGCAGGGGAGTCGGTAAATAAATCCATGAGATCCACGTATCACATATTTTTTTATTCAACTTTTGAACACTAAACTGCACTGCGAATCGTCACGAAATTGGACTTCATTTCTATTTTTTTCTTTACGTTTACTTTGATCTAAGTCAAATTTGGCTTGATACAAGTCAAAAGGCAATAGTGCTGCATACCACACGGATTCATCGTTGCAGTAAGTTCCACAACGAAATCAAAAATGCGGTGCTGCTGTGGTCTGTTCCATTAACAAACTTTCTTTCCCTTTACCCTGTACTTTGAAAAATTCTAGACACCTTGACCATTTACGCTAAAAAACCTAAAACGACCAATATCGGTGAAGCTCTGGCTTCGTTCATACAGCCACACTATACCACCCTGTACTCTCTATCTGCACCCTCTAACTTAGATTTTGGTGTTTTTGTCTCATGTCTCTAGCTCATCTGGAACCAAAGACGTCGGCTACGCAAATTTTGCACATCAAGCACAAATTGACCTGAAAATTCATACAAAAATGTTCCTGAAACACCAGGCCACCAGAAATCTTCAGAAAGCAGTAGGTATACCGATCCTCTCCAGGTACCCAAAAAAGTGCAGCCGGGAATCAAACGTTGTATACAGATGTTAGCATCGAATTGTTTTTGCCGTAACTCCTTTATTTCTGGATGGATTTTGACGATTCAGGTGTCAAATTAAAGTACATTTTCTGGTGTACAATCAAGTTATATGCAAATTCTAATATAACGGATCCACAATGACGGATACAAGATGGCGGTCATGGCTTTTTTAGCGCCATTTTGTTTTTATTGTAACTTCTTTATTTATGAACGCATTTCGACGATTCAGGTGTCAAATTAAAGTGCATTTTCTTATAATAATTATATTATATTATTATATTATATTATATTATAGTATAACGGACCCACAGTGGCGAATACAAGATGCCGGTCATATCTACCTTGGCACCAATTTGTTACCAATTTGTAACTTCTTTATTTCTAGATGAATTTTGACGATTCAGGGGTCTTATTTTGTACTGCTTTCGGATTCGGATTGCCATTCGGAAATGTAATCCGATTCTAAAATGAATTGGTATTTTGTATGGTTCTCAGATTGGGTGTAAGTGCTTCAAACTCAAAATCAAACATTTCCGAAAGTTAGATTGTCAAAACATCTTTCAAACGTCACTTAAATTACTTGGAAATTGAGTTTGTATACATTTGCTATAGAAACGCAAAACAAAATAAGGCCCCAGCTGTCAAATTAAAGTGCATTTTCTTATGCATAATAAGACTATATGCAAATTCTAGTATAACGGATCCACAATGGCGAATATAAGATGGTGGTCATGTCTATTTTAGCGCCAAGTTGTTTTTGCCGTAATTTTCTTATTTCTGGATGGATTTTGATGATTCAAGTGTCAAATTTTTTTATTTTTATTATTGATTATCGTTTGTAACTGAAAAACGATGATCAAAAAACAACGCAACACCAGATTAATTCATTTCATTAGAACGAATTTAATTTATTTATTCCATTCACTTTCAAAGTTATAAACAAAATAAGATAAACAATATTTTAGAAATGTTCTTAAAAGTCGAATGAAGTTATGCAAAACAAAAAATGTAGATTATACTCCTTATAAATAGGACTTCTATATAAAAAAAGAAGGAGAATAAGAAATACAATTAAAATACTTAACAAAAGAAAAACCCAGCAATGTCTCTGTTTCTGTTCCTTTTTACAAAACTCTCCGAAGACATATGATTTGGTAAAATTTTATTTTATAATTCCTCACATAAGCTAGATTGTTTAGTGTAGTATGCCACGCATGTGGATAAGCATCGAGACCAATCGGGGGGCAATGAGATGTGTACATGGGGCATGTAAAGAACTTGTTTGTTTCTTTTGTTGGTGCTGTCTTTTATGGGTTAAACAAAGTAGTAGGGGCCAGCATTATAGAAGGGAGATTAGAATAGCAAGAAGCTTTCAATTTTTATTTTTCGATTTCTTTTTGTTTTAGTTTTAGAAAAGTAAAATACGCTTCTCAACAGTCTTTCGGCAAATTGGGCATCCGTCGATTTGATCGCCGCACATCTGGCATGTACCATGTCCGCAGAGGAATACCATATTCTTGATGCGATCGAAACAAACTGGACACATTGTCTTAAAAAAAAAAGAAGAAAAATTATAAGACCGATCTGAGGGAGGGTGAATGTGTAGACACCTACCTGCTCCTTGATGTCCTGCAACTGTTGCTTCAACTTCTGTACGTCGTCGATTTGGAAATTATTCACATTCGTGTTTGGCGAATTCACATTGTTGCTGAGTTGATTGGTTGCGATTGGTGTGCTTACTGGCTGTACCGTGTTATTCATGGCAATTTCATGGCCAGCCTTATTGACACCGACAATCACGGGATTGTTTTCTTTCGGTTTGTCCTCGGTAGATACTATTACCTGATGGAGAAGAACATCGCTCTTATAAGAAGTTTTGACGGAGAAGTCTTCTTTGCAAACCTTTTCGACGGTACCGCCGCCACCGCAGCACAATGAGAATGGAACCATTTCGTCGATTGACGTACGACAAAGGACACATTTCTTCATAAGACTTGAGCAATGTTCACACGCGACCATGTGGCCGCAAGGCTTAAAGAATACGGAAGCACGACGATCTGAACACACCAGGCATTCGTCAACTTTCTCACGGGAAGACACTGTCTCGCGGCAAACGAGACATTTTTTGACACGTGGAGCGCACGTATCACAACAGCATACGTGACCACAAGGCTATAAAGGGGACAAATATATGTACAGACGCTTATGAGTTTATTGTTCGATTTGCTTACCTTAAACACTGTATCCCTCTTCAAATCCGAACACACCAAGCACTCATCAAACGCAATGGATCGACCCAAGTCGCCAACTGAGTTCTCATTCACTGTCGCCATCGGAAGATTGGAGGCTACTCCGGTTCCCACAGACGGTGGTACTACTCCTACGCCTCCTCCTCCTGTTCCTCCTGTTCCTCCTCCAGTTGGTGGCAGTACTTGAGTAGACCTCGCTCGAGCATTACTACTCGTTCCGGCGACATTGCCCGGCAACTCGACGTCATCTGTCTTTCTCTCGTTGTAGCACTTGAGTAGTGTCTTACAGAGATTGGGATCGGGACACAGATCTAGTGGTGTTTGCAGTTTTCTATTTTTCAAAGTGAGATCAGCCCCATTGGCTGCTAGGAAACAAGCGATTGAGGCTGATGCCTTCTTATCGTTGGCGTTACGAAGCCCCATCAGTAGCTTGCCGAATCCCTCGACGTCTTGCAGTTGTTTGAGCTGTGACAGAGTGTGATGGCGCAGAGCTTCATGCAGCGGCGTGTCTCCATCTTTATCGGGAATGTTCAGATTTGCGCCTTCTTGGACGAGGAGTTTTACGATTTGTACGTGTTGCCTCTCCACGGCCAGATGGAGGGCAGTCTGCAGATTAACATTCTGTCGATCCATATTGGCTTTGCCCATGTGCACGAGCAGTTCGGCAATTTCTACGTGATTATTGAGAGCGGCTAAGTGTAGAGCAGTGTAGCCATCGTCTTTCTTCTCTTCGACAATCCACGGCCGATTGGTTTTGGTGAGGAGTATCTTCATGGCGCTCGGGTTGCCTTTAAGCGCAGCATGATGGAGTGCATTGAAACCATTGTTGTTCGTAAGAGTGATGTCTGCACCGAAGTCTAAGAGAAGAGAAAGCATTTCGTCGTGTTCCTTCGAAATGGCATCGTGCAGCGGCGTATCGCCTTCGGAATCTTGTAGACTTGGATGGCAACCAAGTGAAAGTAATGTGACCACGACATTCAAATGACCCTTATTAACGGCAATGTGAAGTGCAGTCTGACGTCGTTTATTCCTGGCATTCAGGTCTGCACCGGCTTTGGAGAGGATCTCTATGACTGCCGGTTCATCGCCAAATGCAGCGTGATGTACAGCGCGATCGCCGTCTTTGTCTTCAATCTCCACATCGACACTATGACGGAGTAGGACTTGTATAACTTCGATATGGCCGTTTTGGCTAGCCGCCTGTAGGGCGGTATGACCGGCAAATACTCCGTTTACATCGGCTAAAGTACTAGCAGATGTTGCTGGCGATGCTCCCGTGAGGTATTCCTCACAACGGGCCTACAAGTACAAATTTAAAAACCGTCATCAATTAATTTTTGTGCATCTTACCGCATAGCCATTGGCAGCAGCTTTAACAAACTCTTCAGTGGCATCGCCTGAGACGTTTGGTTCGAAGAGTTTCTTGAGAATTGCCGACAAACGTTCGCCATTGGAAGTTACCGGAACACAATTACCATCTGCTGTCGACGAGGCCTGTAAGAAAAGTTCAAATTTTAGAAAAACGAATGAGATTCGCTGACGGAAACTTACAACTTTTGTCACAGCCAGTGGATTATACGTCCAAGAAGTGTTTCCTACCTCCACCTTCAGGTCATTGTCATGATATACCTGCTGTACGCGTCCCACTTTTCCTAGAGTCTACAAATCATTACATTACAACCACTGCTGGCAGACTATTTCATCAACAACTCACCAACTGCATAGCATCAGCCCACTCGCCATGACCTCTCTGCAGCAACTTGATATTTTCCACATCCGAGCAAATCTTAACAATATCCCCAACAGCAAATTCCGGAACACTAGTAGTTGGCGAAGAAACCTTTGTCAGCACCGCTGGATTAAACGTCCATCGATTGCCACTATTATAAGCGACCACAATGTCGTGATCTTCATCAATTCCAACCACCAATCCCGCATTATTCAGACACTCAAACATCCCATCGGTCCACCCACCATGTCCGTGCTGCAATGACTGCACGATCTCCAGCTCCAAGTCGACGGTGACTTTGTCTCCTATTTGGAACCCATGTGGACCCTTTCCCGGACCATTTTCACCCAACAACGGCAAATGATCGCGATACACAGTATTCCCCTTTGCATCGTTCACCACCTTCAGGTCAGCCATTCCCTCAAAGCCCACTCTGTAGAGATTCTTTGCCCCATTATCCCACACCACATACGCGGCTGATCTCGGCGATGCCGATGACCAGTCCTGGATTTCATTCACTTTGCCACGACGTCCGACACCGCCGTCCTGATCCTCCCATTGCCAATCGACACCACGCACCACTCTGGCACCAGGAAAAATTCCTCGCATAGCGACTTTCTTGCATTTCCTTCTCGGTTCAAGCATAATGCGGTCACCGCCAGGGGTGGCGATTCGATAGAAGCGATGTCTCAAGTGATGTTTATCGCCGTGATAACAAATTGAACACAGATCGTAGTTATTGCATTCAGCGCATTTCCAGCGAATGCCAAATATTGGCTGCTGTCGGCAAGTATCGCACATAGTTCCATCGTGTTTGATGCCCGTCGGAGCACTGTCTAGGATGCGAAGATCGTATGCGCCAGCGCAACGATAATTAGCCGCTGTGCCGTTGTCCCAAACGACGACTACCTCTTCTGATGATTCGAAGTTGCGCACGGTGCCGACGTGACCTTCACCGCCATCCTGAAAGGAAAAAACAAAGAGTGATGTTAGTTAGAAGGCAGGAAATACTATTTCTCAAAAGTCTCAATTGTATTGCTTGCACAGGGCGATGTTCATTCAAATCCAAACCGGAAAGTGATTTTTTAACTCAACTGGGATATTGGCATTTAAAATAGCTGGAACGTTATGGTCAATCTTCTCTGGTTGCAGCCAGCTGTAGCAGCTATCAGCAGTGGGCTGTTGACATCAGTGACAAACAGCTGATGTTGTGAGTACAATTAAATTCGCCCAATCACGCCTGATATTACAACGACTGATAGCGACAAGGGCAATAGCCAGCGCAGACATGAAAGTAAGACAATGAACCGCTTTGACTTACACCACGTGGGGCTTAGGACAGCTAATGGTGAAGCATCGTTAACAACAATATCACAATCACGCTATCAGCGGGTAGTTCCTTTTCAAAACACAGTGACCTCTGCTACATATGACATACCCAGTGCCGAGTTTCGAAAAGAGCATACAACAGCTGAGTCCAACAATGTAAGAGTCGCAAGCCATGCCTTGAGCAAGCCAATGTCTACTGCTAGCTTGAAACCGTTTTCGCAGCAAACAAAGGTACGTTCGAGCGTTCCAAATACTCACGTCTGCTCTGCGCTCTATTGTAAGCAACCTTCAAGCAGCATACAGCAGATTCTAGCACAATAAGTAGGAAACAGACAATGCACTTCAAAAAGGTTGCAATCTTGCTACTCGCAGAAACTCGTCGGAAACACCATCAATATCCATCGCTTTTCGCCTTTCGGGCGCCTTGATTACGACTGTAAGCGTCATGTTTCTAGAAAGCACGCTGCTTAGTCAGATATTTACTGCTTCGGAAAGGGGACTCGGGAGGAACAGCACGATGTTGTTTGGAGTTCGTAAGCTTGACGTTTCACAGTCGCATTTATTTTCTATTTTCTGTTTCCCCATCTTGTCTATGCGAACAAACAGAAGCAACCATAATGTGATGAATAAGCGAGCAGCAAACAGCAGAACAAAAGCAGTCATAAAACAAATGAGTAAGAGGAACAAGAAAAAAAAAAAAATAGACAGAGCCTCCAGTATCTGGTTAAAAGCTTTATCAGCAAAAATAAAAACGAAAGTGTCTGCGCATAGACCACACGATAAATTCCCCGAAAAATCTGAAATCAAATACGTTCCCTACGAGAATAACAATTTCCAATCAATAGCCTCACTCGACTAGATAAGCTGTTTGACTTAGATTGATAAATTTAGCAACAGCACGCTTTGTTGGCCTACGACCATTCGATTTTGATTATCTATTCGACGTACAATGACGTTAACCACTGAAATGCCAACTAATGTCGTTATATGCGGAGATATCGACAAGATTGCTGGACATGCGAATACCAACCTAGTGGGGGGCACAGAACACGTATGCTTGCACTTCATTGTCAATGTACAATGGTATTGCCAAGGTGAATCGTTCAAACTTTATTTACTTCTCGATCTTTAGGGGCTACTGACCACTTAACGAAGGGCAAAATAGTGACGATCCTTGATCACTGGTCAACACTCCATACCTCTGAACTTCGGTACACTCCATATACCACACAAGATTTACAAGTGGACACGAAGATGGAAAAGTAAGAGTACTCCTTAAGGATCGATATAAAGTCGCGACAGTCAAGGCAATCATAAACAGACTTCTACGTATATGACAAGAGACGGTAGACGTCCACAAATGTTTATAGATGCGAGTCGCACTTAAATAAAAATAAATCAAATATAAAACGTAGAATTGCGGTAAACCCCATTCGTGTGATCTTTTGGCCAAGGTATTAAAATCCAAATTTAAATTAATCTAAATTTAAAATGCAAACACTGTGGTGGGCTCTATAAACAAAAGCAGCAGATTGAACAACAGACCAAACTACAAACAACCATTACGGGGTCAGGGGCAATCTAATTCCGCACAATACGTCGCGTTCACAATCTCTCCACAAGAAGTATTCAAGGCTTGACATTGGCTTTGGCAAAGAAAATCAGAAAGAAAGAGCAAGAGCGACCTACGACAATGGCAGAGGTATACCTTGACCAAAACTGCACCACAATGTAACTGTGCATAAGTGTTTTACAAAAGCTGCGTAAACTTAGTTTGCAAACCACTAATGAAGCAACTTCTTACGTATTTATGATGCTGGCACTACTAATTAAGCCGGTTGCCGACTTGTATAATCACAGCCGCAAATAAACAAAAAAAAAAAATAAAACAACTCCAACTGATAAGAAACGCGACATGCGGAGCGTGTACTTGTTATAGCACCATAGACGTTCTTCCAGACAAAAAACGAATAAAACAAAATAATAATGCACTCACCAGCATCACTCGATAACAATAGTTTCGCATTCTCAATGCAAATGCCGCACTTGTATGAAGAAAATGTGTTAAAAAAAATTGAAGGTCCTGTACTATTGAAAGCAACCGAAAGAGAGCACTGCACAGAAGAACTGTGCAAAGCCGACCTGTAATCATTGGCCTACACGCTGTATACTGGGGTGTTGAGAGTAAGCTACACTCCACACTTATTTTTGAAATAAAAACAAAATAACCTCCACTTAGCGATACTTGGCAGATTAAATTGAAATAAATAAATAAATACATCTTCGGCGCTGCGATTAGCGGGTTTATGCCGCCACCCCTCTTTTTGGCATAATATACACATTGACAGACTACGTGCAGTGGTCGGTTGATAAGGGATGTGTGGAACTGGCTGAGATTTTCAATAAAATGGAATTTAATGGAATTTTTATGTGTGGTGTGACTCAGATGGCGTCTGAGTTTAATATGCGACAATAGTACTCAGGTGGAGATTGTACAGAGTGCAATAGGAGGCAAAGGGCCACGGTTCCAGTGCGCCATATGGCACTAGCTTGATTGAACCAATACTACCAACTGACAATTCGTATTCACCCTATTACGTAGTACTATCAATAGTTTGCTAATTGCACAACATCAGCACAGTACTTGAAATAAACTGAGAGTGAATTACGTAAAATTCAAAACAAAATAGGTATTCATTCGGAATATCGGTGATAGTAGCAACGATGGGGTTGAAGGCAAATTTGTTTGTACATGCATTGCAATTACGCGCGTAGGAGACTTAAGCGATCGTAATTCATTTGATGAAACACAGCATCAGCTAGATCAGTTTAAAGCACAACATGATCAGATAACCGGAATAGCCTAAAAGCTGGTAAAAGCGATATCTGTGAGCGCTCCAGATATTTTACCGGTATCTAGTTCACTGTCAATCATTGTTAAGCAATAAATACCTTGTCCTGCATGGAACAGAGGAACAATACAATGGTTTTGGAGACATTGTCCACAGGGACACCCCTTTTTCCAATTGGATTTCTCGTCTAAGCGTAAATTTAGCTGCTGTTTTGAGTGATTTCGTCTATACTTGTCGTTTAATCGTGGAAAAGTACACGCTTCAACAACGTTTAGCATCGAAAAACACCGTCACGGTGGCCTGGATACCAGGATAAGAAGGCTTCGAGGGCAACGAACGGGCGGACTGCTTAGCAAGAAGAAGTACTAGTCGGTTCTGAACCCTATTTTGGAGTCACACGAAGTAGCGCAAACATTAAAATAAAATAAAAATGGGAAGATGATCATCATGCAGAGTACTGGGCCAAACTCAAGGGCCTAAGACAGGCAAAGAAGTTCATTAATCTCAACCAGTGCAAGGCTAAAAAGCTACTCGAGCTTAGGAAAGCAGACTTAAGAATCTTAACAGGCTACTAGTCATTGCCCACTCATGTACCATCTGTAAGAGATAGGAGTAGCAGATACAGACGCATGCCGGCTATGTGGAGCGCATAACGAGACGGCAGAACATATTCTTTGTGAATGCCCCATGGCCGCAAGAAAAAGACTTCTCCATCTTGGGAGGGCTTTATTGAGTCCCTCTGACTTCGGGAACATCGAGCCTGGAGCTCTGTTGAGGTTTATCAATAACCTTAACCAAGTTCTCAGCTAAACACCGGGCTGGCACAATAGATCTTATAGGTCGTACTGCGTACAAGGGCCCTAGTATAGTATAGTAACAACGTTTACAAGTTATCCAAATTTTCTATTGAAGCACAACTTCACGTGCGTTAACTTACATTTTCTCATTCTCCATGACGAAGCCATTTTCGGTTCGATGGCTTCGTTAATAAGCAAAATTGTCGCATTTGGGCAAGTCAGCAACTCGAAGCCATTCACAAAATGCAATTACTCCCACAAAAATCGACTGTTTGGTGTGGGTTTCACGCTGGAGGGGTCATTGCCCCATACTTCTTCTTCAGTGATGCTGACAACGCAGTCACAGTCAATGGAGATCGCTACCGGACCATGTTGACTGACTATTTTTGGGGTAAATGGGAAGAGAATGACTTGGACTACATAACTATTTTTGGGATAAATTGAACGACGATGACTTGGCGCATATGCGGTTTCAACAAGACGGCGCCACACAGCTGGACAAACAATCAAGTTATTGAAGTCGAAGTAGTTATTGAAGGACCAATGGCCGTCTTGTTCGTGTGATTTGACGCCTCTGGGGTTTTTTCTTTGGGACTATATCAGGTCCATGGTCTATGCCAATAAGCCAGAAACTTAAGACGACTTACGACCCACATCAAACGCGAAATTACCGGCATATCTTTTTTTTATAATTCGCGCGCCCGATGCTCAGGGCACGGGCGATGGGAAAAGGGGGGAGAGGAAAGGATGATATGCCGGTTTGCGTTGGCTTTAAATGTTTGTAGGTTGTAATGATTAGGAAATTCAGAGGCTGGTAGATCGTTCCACAAACGTGTTGTTCGGCTTATAAACGAATCCCTATATTTTACAGTACGTCCGAAGTTGGGCTTGAGGGTGAACTGATGTGCATTCGAAGCATGACGCGTATTGCGGGTGAAGTTTTGAAGGGGAGGAATACAACTGGCTACTTCACTGAAGCATTTTTTTTTATAAAAAAAACCGATAAAATAGGGAAAGACACGAGACATTTCTACGATGTTAGTGTGAGACTATGGAGTTTGTAATGCCTCTATCACCTATAAGTTTTAACGCGCGATTCTGTAACCTATCTAGAATGTGCAGAACGGTCTTGGGTGCACGAGACCAGATGTGGGCGTTATATTTCAGCTTTTGGCGGATGAATGCCTTATAGACGGAAGCCAGTAGACGGGGTAAAATACTTTTTGCATGGATAATGGTTGAGGGTGTTGGTTTCGCTTGAGAGACAGAAGAAAGCATTGGGTTTTGGATACATTAAATTCCACTCTATTGATTGAATCCCATTTGGTAATGCTGTCCAGGTCGGAATTTAATGTGTTTAACATACGTTGTCGTTCCTTTTCGATGGCCGAAGAGCAGGGACGTGAGTTAGGGAACGAATATGAAAAACTGAGGATACTGTCATCAGCGAAGGAATGAATGGGATTAGATATAGCAGACAAGAGGTGATTTATAAAAATGAGTAAGAGATTCGGATACAAAATGGAGCCCTGCGGAACACCAGCCTTTATATGGTGAATTGCAGTCTTGAAGCCATCCAAGACAACCTGTAAGGTAATTTCTAATCCATTGAAGAAGAGACTCATCGATGCCATATGCACGCATTTTTGACAAAAGAAAATGGTGCCAAACTTTGTCAAATGCCTTAGAAATATCGAGTGCAACCATCTTTGTTTCGCCAAAGTGATGGATTGATTGGTTCCACTTCTCTGTGAGATATGCCATCAAATCACCAGTGGAAAAAAATAAATAAATATTTGGTGCAACAGCTCTTTAAAAGTGCCAGGGCCTAGCTTCTCGCAACCACTCATGTTGTGTGCGTAATATTTTTCGCACGAATGGAAGGGACCTACAGTTTAGGGCCGTATCCGAACGGCGATATGAGAAGCTTTTTCGAGACAATAATACTCTCGGATGTTTGTCAAACGCTCGCGAGAGGTGGGACCGTGAAAAAAACTTTTTGGTGTTTTCTGGGATTCGAACTTGGAACCTCATGCGTAGTGATCCGACACACTAACCACTTACGCCACGGCGCCCACCAGTGGACCTGTTGCTACGAAAACCGCACTGCTGGTCATTGAGGAGTTTTCGTGAATCAACATATTTTATGAGCTGACGATTTATCAGCGTTTCCATGACCTTGGAAAGAAGGGACGTAATCGATCAGTAATTGGACGGGGAGGAAGATGCGCCTTATTTAGGGACGGGCTAGACTCTCGGAAAAAACCCAGAAGAGTAAGATAGACAGAAAAGCGTCCGCAGAGGTTTCGCTAGCGTATAAGAACACCTCTTCAAAACTATGAGGGAGATACCATCCTGACCAGCGAATTTGTGTATGTTGAGACCTTTGAGTACTCCTGAAACTGTACGAATACGAAAGTGGACTTGTCCCATGGAAAATTCGACGCTCTGAAGTACAGGCGGAGACAAAGCACTATCTGGCAGGGTGGAGTTCGCTGCAAAGTGGGCATCAAGCAGATTGGCCTTGTCAAAGGAGCTGACAGCTGGAATGTCATTGTAAATGAGCGTTGGGATAGCAGTTGAGGTAGAGTTTTTAACATTTTTGATATCGCCCGAATTGTGCGAAAAACTCATGAAAAATTGCGTTCAGCGCATTCAGTCGTGCAGACGTTTCCATGAAGGACATTTGGCTGATGTTGTCTTCCATAATTAAAAGCATCGATTGTACTTTAACCCGAAATAGGTTTGTTTTTTGATATCTAAACCACAAGCTGTGTTATTTAAAAAACAAAATGCAGCGCTTTTAATGAAAAACTCTATAGGAGCGTACGAATGAGATAGACAGCTCATCTCAGAAGCAGTTTATGAGCCGAAGAGGTGACTACATCTCATAAGAATGTTTTTTTTTTTTTTTTTTTCAATGGCTGGAGTTGAGTTTTAGCTCATTTTCCTTCTTGCTTCCCAGTATAAGGCACAAAGGTCTTTGTAGTGACCCACTACATGCGCCCCATACTAGCACACACTTGATCAAAAAGTTCCCGGAATAAAAACCGTGTGTTAAGTTGGTAAATCCGTTGTTGATATTCCCTCTAAATCTTAGCGTCATAGCTTGACATTTGCAAAAGTTACGTAGCCAAGAGTACATCTATCTCTGTGTGTTGGCGATTTTTTACAATTTTAAAAAAGGATTTAAATTTGCACAACGAACTTGTATTAAATTTTGCGTAAAAAACGGATTTAATGGTGCGCGAACGTTGGAAATGTTGGAAAAGTGTTTCAGCAACGATTCTCGAAAGAAAACGGTCGTTTACCAGTGGCACGAGCGGTTCAAAAGTGGTCGTGAGTCAATCGAAGATGATGAACGCAGTGGCAGACCATCGACATCGAAAACCGACGAAAACATTGATAAAGTAAAAGAAATGTTGGTCAATAACCGCAAATTAACGATCAGAGAGATAGCGGAGGACTTGAACATTGCCTATGGATCCGTCCAAGACATTTTAGTTAAGGATTTGGGTTTCCGTCGTGTAGCAGCAAAGTTGGTGCCAAAAGACCTCAATTTCATGCAAAAAAGAGACCGTGTTGACGTCCCAAAAGACATGATTTGCGAGGCTGAATCCGATCTCACATTCATCAAAAGGATCATTACTGGAGACGAGACGTGGGTTTATGAGTACGACACGCAATCCAGACATCAGGCAAGGGAATGGCGTTCACCAAATGAGCCGAGACCAAAAAAACCACGTCGTTTTCAGTCAAAAAAGAAGGCAATGCTCACGGTTTTCATGGATTACAACGGTGTAGTGCATCATGAATTTTTGCCAGAAGGCCAGACAGTTAACAAAGAGTATTATTTGGGCGTTATGAGACGTTTGCGTGAAGCGATTCGCCGAAAGAGACCAGAATTGTGGGCAGAAAACTCGTGGATTTTGCACCATGATAACGCACCGTCGCACAGTGCCATCATTATTCGTAATTTTTTGACGAGAAATGCAACAAATACCATCCAACAGCCAACGAATTCACCTGATTTGGCTCCCTGTGACTTCTTTCTGTTCAATCGAGTTAAAAACCCATTACGGGGAACGCGTTTCAGCAGCCGAGAGGAAGTAATGGAAAAATCGCAGGAAGCACTGATGGACATACCGAAAACCGAATATAAAAAATGTTTCGAAGATTGGATCAAGCGTTGGCATAAGTGTGTTGCAGTCGATGGGGATTACTTTGAAGGGGACAATATAGATTTAGATGAATAAACTTGTATTTTTAATTTTCTGAATAAATTCCCGGAACTTTTTGATCAAGGTAGTATATGTATTGTATATATGAACTTCCATCCCTTAACTATCGTATAAGTACCTTTTTAAGACATTGGATTACCTGTAGCATCGATTAGCTTAATCGCTTTATTACCCATTCAATGCGATAAGCATCCGGGTTTTCCCAAGTAATAGCATGTGTACGCGATTTATGGCCGGATATGCTTCATTATTAGGTACACGGCCGGTAAAAGATCAAAGGCGGTACTTAATGTACCTAATGTTATGGGCGCATGATAGAGATGGAACCGATACACTAAATACGGAGGACAGGAAGGAATAAATGAGAATAGGTTTAGAATTCATCAAGAATATGTTCAGATATTAACTCGAACGGTCGCAGCCAAGCATAGAGACAGCGGGCCTTAGAGCAAAGTAAATAATAATCAAGCAAAGTAACTTATTTTATTTCAAACTATTCTCCTGGCTAAACTCTTCTCTCCATTTACAAGGGAAAGCACGGTGTTAGACAGTCGTTACATCTTTTTTGCAGATGGTGCATTCTGCTGTTGTCAACATTTTTATTTTGAAGAGATGATGCGCATGACAATCGTGTCCTGTTGTTGGTCTGAACTTCGCTACTGCATCTTTTCTTGGAATGAGTCGATCTGATTTTCCGAGTTGCTCTATGTTTTCCCATGTTTTTCCCGACGGACCCCGCCATTTGGTGTTCTATCTTGTACTTGTTGTAGAATGTTTGACACGATTGTTGGACTTTATATCGAACTTTTTCAGATAACACCATAACAATCGAATCACGTGTTTTGAGTTCAGACGAGATTACATACGCAACCACTTCGCTTTTTCGAGTCATACATGCTAAGAAGTCTGATAAGTGCATATTTGCCTTCACTGTTGAACTCTCTGAAGCAATTTCACTAGTTTGTTTGTGTAGTTGAAGTTGTTTCTAGTACAAATTTACAACAGCATGTAAAATGTGTTTGGTTTGTCAGTGAACAAACTATTAGAATGAGATATTAACGAACATTGCCAAGCTTGACCTTCAAAAGTGCAGCCTAAGACCACTTGATTCTGCATGTTCATCAAGACAACCAACACATATTTAGACGCAGAAGTCCGAAATGGTGAATTACACACGTACGCTGAAAGTTATGTCACGCAAAACGCAGATATGCCTCAAGACCATGTATATTTCGTATCACAAAATCAGATTTATTTTATTATTCTTCTTCTTCTTGTTTTTATCAGCGAGGTTATGATCCGAAAACAAGGGATCATAACCCTCCCACTTCACCCCATTTCTACTGATCCGCCTGTGGGGTTCGCCTTATTAAACAAAAAAAATATTGAACAGTCCTACAGCAAGCAAAACAAAAAGAAAGAATGCATCTGTTGTGGTTATATAGATTCAAAGTAAAAACTTCATAAAATGTACATTGAACATGCCTAGAAAGAGATAGAATGCTTGAATAAAATTCGTTTTTTTTAAGAATACAAAGCCGGTACAAGCATATCTGAAGATCAGGGTTGAAACGACAAAATCCGGAAAGCCATGATCGAATTGACTTGATCTAAATTTGTTGGCATCTTTTAGACAGTCACTATCGATATATCGTATTGATGTTGTTATGTTCAAAGCTTGCGTTTAGTGCTGAAATATAGAACACTGTAAGTTGGCCATGAGATCCCGCCCCACCAAATCCCGTTCACAAAATCCCGCATCATAAAATCCTGCCGCACAGAATCCCGCATAGCATGAATGTCGGTGTGCATAAGAACTGAAAAGCATCTAATATGTTATACACACAGGGGGGAATGTTTTTGTCGATATTCTGCAGGCGGGATTCTTAAAATTGTTTAATTGTTCCTTCCTCATACTTTCGACGTTCCAACTTGCGACCCTTAAGTTTCGTCCAAACTGTTTAATTACTTTGTAAAACCCCGGAATCCGTATAGCTCTGATCCGACTATTTCTGCTCGGTCCAAGATCAGTACCATGCACAGCAGTGGTAGTATCTGTCGGGGTAGTGACCTTCCTTTTAGCAAGTATTTCCATAATGTTACAGTTTTTGCAATATTCTTGCAATGGTATTTGACACGTGCATGCTGCTGTTTCATTATTGTTTGATCTTACTTTTATGACACCGGTGATATCGAGTCGTGTCAACCCACGGACTCGCACGCACACTTGTGGGAGAGTTCTTAGGTATTGCCTGTACATTGCCTAGATCTGATTTGTCCCCTCAGTCGACTTTTACGACAAGCGCTGCAGTGATATTCTTAACCCGTCCCTATACGTGGAATTGTTTGATTTTTCCATGTGGGATTTTGTGCATGCGGGCAAAATGTGGCATTCGCTAGAATATACTGTCTCAGAGCATATCATCGACTCTAATCGACGAAAACCTTACTTATTAACTTTAGCCCGTGTTACATGTAAATTGCAGAGGATTGCAGATGATTCTATATTTTTTTCTATCCACAGTTGATAGTAGAGCTTACTGCACGCTTCATCGAGTGTTTCCGTAGTGAAATAATGCGAGAAAGCAGAAAAGAAGCGAAAGATATTGAGTTCAGTAAAGTTCAAGTATCAAAGTTTATATAAAATGGTTGATGGTGGTATGTAAAATCTTACATCTCCGCGCTATCTTTCTGGTGAAAAGTGTGTCCTCTGTAACATCGCTTCAATCACGAACTATACGAGCTGTACAGCGACATCGACCTAGTCAAAAAACTGCGTATTGGACGTCTGAGATGGCTAGAGCGAACCCCACAGGCGGATCAGTAGAAATGCGGTGAAGTGGGAGGGTTGTGATCCCTTGTTTTCGGATCATAACCTCGCTGATAAAAGGAAGAAGAAGAAGAAGATGGCTAGAGCGAATGGACACCAACGCTCCGGCCCGCAGAGTCTTCGAACCTGACCCCGAGGGACGACGCAAAAGAGGGAATCATCGCCGTAGGTGGCGCGCATAACTTCAAGGAGACCTCGACCAACTTGGTGTGCGCAACTGGAGGCAATTAGCTAAAGACCGAGCTACATGGAGAGGTTTGTTGGTTGAGGCCCAGGTTCACCCCGGACTGTAGCGCCACCTAAGTAAGTGTGACATCGCTTTCATCCAAGGTGCTAGGCATGCTCAAGCGAATTTCTTCTTCAATACCCACATTACCAGACATCAACCAAGTGAACCATCTTTGGAAGGTACAAACTCAAAATAGGAGACGTCATCGTAGAAAAAAGTTATTAACATCAATTACCTATATACATACATATTTGGCACAAACAACCCACGAAAGGTCCAGGCCTAGCTTCTCGCAACCACTCGTGTTGTGCGTGAAATTTTTCGCACGAATGGAAGCGACCTACAGTTTTGTCCCATATCCGAAGGGCAATTTGTTTTGAGAACTTTTCTCGTGACAACAATACTCTGGGATGTTTGTCAGACATTCGCGAGATGTGAGACCCTGCAAAACTTGTTGGTGTTTCCTAGGATTCGAACGTTAAACCTCACGCGCAGTGATCCGACACACTAACCACTGCGCCAACGCGTCCACAAATACCTAGGAACCATAATAAATAGCAACGCGAATCGCAAAAAGGAAATAAAAAGCAGAATAAAACAAGCAAATGTGTCTTATTGTGTCTGGTCAGTCTTATTGTGTGGAGTTGGAACTTCAAAGTTCCATAAAACTAAACTGGAAGTGGTTGTACAAAAGGATACTTTGTGGTTGGATAGGGTTATAAATGAGGAAGTCCTAATAAGAATGAGATGCATGAGAGCTAACATTCCAAATCAAAAGACGAAAAATAGGGTAGTGGGGCCGTGTACTAACGAACAACAAATACCGCCTACTTCACGTCATCATTCAAGAAACGTTAGAGGGAAGAAGATCAGCAGGAGGTCAGAGACATTGTCATGGCTGGCAAATCTGCGTGAATGGTTTAACCGCTAAATACCAGAAATACTAAGAGACGTGAAAGCCAAACAGAAAGACAACCTCTGAAGTGGAGAGGAACCTTAAGAAGAAGAGGATGCGAACATTTGCAGTGCCTTGCCCAAAAGGTGTACCTACATTTTTTAAGACCCAGCAAGGCTTATGTTTGAGCTGAGACAGGTCATCCAATTAAGGGTTACAAAACAAAGAGAACGAAATGAAAGGTAACTCTATAACTCGATAACGACTGAAGTTATGACAGAAAAAAGCGACGAAACTTATTAAACTAATAGAAGACGTAAGGCATTAGGGACCTCTTCATTGAAAAAATTCCAACAAGAGCGCTCTGCGTCTGAATTGGTTTGTGAAACACAGTCTAAAGCCGAGGCTCAGTATCCGAAGATTGTGTAGTCTGGACAAAGAATTGTTGGGAAACCCCAAATCGCAGTAGATTAAGTCAGACAAAAGGTACATGATTCACCCGAAAAACCACACAAGGGGTTATGCCTTTGCAAGAGATGTTGAAACGGCAGTTACGCCATCATGAGCAGCGTAAGATGTCTGAGAAGTTTATGGCTGTTGTTCTGTATTTCGCCGAATGTGTGGCAACAACATGATTCAATTACAAACCAAGCACAGCACAGATGACAACGCAAGGTGAGAAGCAGCAGCAAATTGCTTGACTAAATCGAAAGACACTCAATGCCATAGAAACTGCGAAGAAACCACCGACGCAGAACGGTTTAAACTTTGTTGTTATGGGCGCACAATTGGCCATTAACAGGTTCCTGGTAACTGCTAAGACGCACGAGAGCTAGGGAGACCAAAACAAATGAAAACATGTCAAAGAACTCTCGCACAACCAGATGTGACTCAGACCCCCCAAGTACAGTTGTACTATGCCGTTTTCCTAGCATTGTTGACAGTCCCATTGGCTGAATCGACCCCACACATGGTTCAAGGTCCTCCCCAATTAGTGAAAAGTCATTTCAATTTAGAATCGATGACACCACTCCACAAGCGTCGTCGAGGCGCCTGGAAATTTCACACAACCAGCTCCGGTTGCACAATAAATGGCCAACTAGAATTTTTTTTTTTTTACGACATTCACCTGTTTGCCCCATTTCCAGTCGGGACCACGTATCACCCTGGCACCAACACCTTCCATGGCGAATCTCGTCTGACGATTGACGGCTGTCGCTGCACTGCCGGCAGGTGCACCCACTACAGCTGATGACGATCCTCCAGCGGCGGTGGCACCACCATTTGCACTTCCTGCTGCAGCACCACCCCCACCACTGTTCACTCCACTGCTGTTGGTTGTTGATGGTGCTACTGATGCACTACCAGCACCACTACCAGCACCACTGCCATTTGTGGTCGCTGATGTCGTCTCTTTGGTAGCAGCCGAGACTGCACAAGCCATTTTCACGGGAATTCCTTGGAACTTCTTCGCTATTTCAATTCGCCGCGAGGAGTTAATTCTTATATTTCGGTTTTCTGTCGATTTTGCGTAATTTTTCTGTGGGTTTATTCACTTTTTTTGGATATTTACACGAACCCCTTGCGAGTGATGGAAGTTTTCTCTCACTCGTCGCGCACACACAGATTTATTTCAATTAAAATTCAACACACACTCTTACGGCGAAATGGGGCCTTTTCGTATACGTACGAGGAATTTTTGAACATTTGACATTTAAGTCGAGAAAGTGATGTTAAGTTGGCAGCAGTTTAATGGAATTGCAGTGACGGTATTTGAGTAAGAAAAAACGTCATACATTAGGGTGCGAACATACAATCGTATTGGGAAAAAATGTTCGAGCACAGTTTATGCGAAATTGGAAATTGTCTGTATGACAGACAGTTGTAGAATTACCAAAATATGTAGTAGGCGAATTGAGATGACATGTTTCAAATTAAAGTGAGGCTGAGTAAAATAAACCCGATACTAATGTCGTTTTCCATTGGGCAAGAAGCCTTCTTTTTGTCTTCGGAAGAGAAAAAACACTGCCGCACATTTTCCATTGGCTCTTCGGAATCATCTTCTGGGAGTGTTTTTCGCTTCCCGATTTCATTTCGGAAGACACTCAAAATTCACTCTTACACCGGATTACCTGTCAAAGTCATATGAAAAAGGAGGCATTGTTTTGTTTATTCGCAATTTGTTTTGTGAAAAATGTAAACAAGAAATGTGACATTTCTGATCCACTCAGGCCTATTCCAGACATTTATTTGAATGGAACAGTGCTTCCCAAGTGCGAAAAGTTCAAATATCTGGGATCTATGATCAATAGCAAAGCAACTTGTGATGACGACATCAATCATCGTGTAAGCGTAGGGTGGATGAAGTGGCGAGAAAATTCCGCTATCTTCTGTGACAGAAAAATGCCCCATAAGTTGAAAGGAAGGCTCTACACCGCAGTTGTACGTCCAGCGCTCACATACGGTTCACAATGTTGGACGATGTACAAAACGTATGAGAGTAAATTAACGGCAGCTGAGATGAAGATGCTTCGCATGACAGCAGGAGTGACAAAGCTTGATCGAATAAGAAGTTCGAAGATCCGTGGAAGCTTTCACATCAAGGAAACCATCGCACACAAATTAGAGCGCGACCGGCTCAGCTGGTATTGCCACGTTCAAAGAAGAGATCATTTGAACCCTGTTAAAAAGGCAATATCTATGCACGGTCCAAAGACATCGCGATGTAGGAAAGGCAGGCCTATAAACGCCTGGATCAGACAAATGCGACGACATCGGCATTTCATTGGCCTCAGTAACCGAGTGATCCAAAATCGGCAGGCCTGCCGATATTTTCTGAGGTCAAATAGGCGAACCCCACAGGCGGATCAGTAGAAATGCAATGAAGTGGGAGGGCTGTGATCCCTTGTTTTCGGATCATAGCCTCGCTGATAAAAGGAAGAAGAAGAAGAAGAAATGTGACATTTCACCAACACACACTTAATTGAGCGGAAGATAAATCGCATGTTCCATTGGAATCCAGTAGAAGCCAATTCTTCAGTGAAACCAATGGAAAACGACTTATTCTTATGTGGCTATCTATTCGTTAAACGATTTTCGATTAAGTCAAATATTTCTATGTCAAGATTACAAATGAAGTTTGGCTTCCGCATAACAGAAAACTCGTTTGCATGCTCGCTTAAGTTTGAGGGTGGATAGTGTGTTTGCTCGGTAAGCAATGAGCACAGGAGTACAAAAAGGAAACGCTTTTCCAACCACTGCACCAAAGAAAGATTTCTACCTTGTAGTAAAATAGACCGGCAAGTCTAAGTGCTTTGGCTTTTGGGTCTCCTAAAAAAAAAGAAGGCCTTACATATCAGAAGTTTGAGATCAAAATTTGAAGTATTCAATCAAAAATAGAATTATCAGGTCTTCAACAGAAGGCCGCAATAGACAGATATAATTTTAAGCTTGTAAAGGGCTTTGTCTACCTTGGCTCTATGGTGAACATCCCAAAATGACACCGGTGGGAAGGTCAAACGAAGGATTACTCTTGTCAATCGCTATTTTTATGGGTTTAGAAGACAATTGAACAGCAAAGCTCTATCTTGAACTACTTTGTATAAGACACTTATCATCCGAGTCCTGCTGTATGGCGCTGTGAAATGAACTTTGTCAAAATCCGATGAGGATGCCCTTGGTTACATTGTGAGTAAAGTTCTCCGAGTGATACTTGGTCCCATCTACATAGTCGGCGAATGGAGCAGATGGATGCCCAACGTTTCAGTCCGGAAGTTCTTCGAATCTAACCCGGATGGACGGTGCAATAGAGGACAGCCACGCAGAAGATGGCGCGAAGAAGTGGAGTAGTTTGACAATCAATTTGGCGTGCGCAATAGGAGATAGCCGGCTCGCTACCGAAACGGCTGGAGAATTTTGCTTTTTAGATCCAGGTCCACCCCGTACTGTAACGCCACTTAAGTAATTAAGTTTATACTTTGAATTTCATGTGCGTCTTTAGAAATCATTGAAAACTTTGTTTGTCTACAACAGCAGTAACAAGCCTAGTTAGAGCCTGGAAATTGAATAACAATAATATTACTGCAAATTATTACGTTTTGTTGGGTGCGATATGATGTATTAATAATGCGAGTTAGTTGGTTGGTTAGTAACGGCTCTCGATGAGGATGCACTTAAACCAGAAATACCATATGTCGATTGTATTGACGATATTTAAGGTTGGTGTATCACCTTCTTACTCTTGGAACTATCTACTTTCTCGTTAAAAAGTATTCACTGCTGATGTTGACGAGTGCAGGGCAGGTGTTCGTCCCTAAAACTTCTGCAGAACTCATTGAAGAAGTTTTTTGTTTCAGAGAGGGTTTCTTTCTTGTGTTTCATTAGTGCGATGGATCTGGTTTAACTCTGTGTTGGCCAAAGCAACATAGCGGTCTAGCATTGGCCTATATGCTGTCTTTGATGATTGGCTTCACTCACCGCATCGGCGTGGATAAGGTACTTAATATAAGACGTTGACGATTCAATATCGGCGATACTTATACTATTTGTACCAGAGGAGGCTTGTCGACTCAGCTGTGGAATTTCCCGGTATGTCGCAGTGACCTGGTACCCGGCAAAGGGTGAGGTTCTATTGTCCAGCTATCTCGTCAAGAAATAGGCGACAATCTTCTACTGCCTTAGATCTAGTAGTGCTGGATGCGAGGGTAATAATGTTAACTATGTCATACTATTATTTTCAATTTATTTTCTGTTTCTTATCCAAAACATTTTGCCTTTTTTACTCCTGCCGTCACCGTGTGTTAGCTTAATGCATAACTAAATAAATTAAAATTGTTTTGTGGTATAAAAAACGTCTTTAAAGTCTTCTAATTGCTCTGTTACTCCTAAATAAGAAATTGATATCAAATAAATGAAAGTTCATCCGTTTTTTTTAAACCATGTTTCTCTACGGCCTAGCTTCTCGTAACCAGTTATGGTATGTTGGGTGCGCTATATTTTTCGCCCGAATTGAAGGGCGCCTAGGCACTTGCAGAGCTGTAGCGCCAAATATATATTTTCCTATAAGTTTAAAATATTTTAGTTCTTCAGTGAAGATCTCAAAGATCTAAACTGTCAGACGTTTTGGTTCCTGTAGAGTTGCAGTCTTTAAATTTTGTCCGCAAAGTTTTAAAGATGAGTTACTTGTGAGGTATAAATTCTTATTCCGTTGGTAAATATTACGACAGCGTTATCTTCTATGTATGCTATGTACTAAGCTTAGTCTGCTTTATAGTCGGAAATATACGATACAACTGTTGTACCAACGGTTTGACAGCTTTGGTGTTGTATACGATAATTTTTTCGTATGAATCCACGCAACCGACCGTTGTATGGTCGCAAGAGCTTGAGTGTACAACCCCTGTCACATGCACAGATTGTATGGAAATTATATGGTGTGTTTGTGTAAAATTACTGAATAAAATGTCTGGTTGTACGTAAATCGTACGCAGATTGTATAATGTGTGTGCTGCATACAAGAGTTGGGCTGATGTCGGTACAACACAACTCGGCACGACGGTTGCATCGTGTATTTCTCACTTATGAGACATAAGATTGCTGCGTACTACGAGTATCGGGATTCACTAGTGGAGGAGAGTTATTTTCTTTTCATTGCCTTGTGCCCCCCTTCAAGATTTCACTAGAATGTGTCGTAAAACAGTTTGAGAGCCACATTTAAATCTCACATGACAACTGACATCTTATCATGTGTGGTGGTGTTGAAGTTTATTCGACATCCATGCCCCTCGTCGTAAAATAAAAAACTTTCTGTCGTGCCAATTGCATTTGTGTTCCTTTGTAGATTTTTCTTTTAAAAGAAAAATCTACTTATCCTCTGCCCGATTCAATTAAATTTTTTTCGCAAAATTAATATATCCGTTGATATCAACATGTCCGACAGCAACACAGACACGGGCGACACAGTGTTCTCGAATAAAACCGAAATCAATGCGATCTCTGCGATGGCAGCACCCCGCGAAGCTTTGGTAAATGGCTTATTGGTCGGGAATTAATCGCTTTTTGTCGATTTAATTGAGTTTTATTCGCTTCTAGATAACAACAGCAGTTAATTTCCTACAAAATGCCAAAGTCCGACACACGACACTGCTCCAGAAGCAACAATTCCTGCGGTCCAAAGGTCTGTCGGCGGAGGAGATACAGATTGCGTGCGAACGAGCCGGGATCTTCACTCCAGATCCGAACAGTACAGTGATTAACATGGGCATCAGTACGGGCAGTGGAGGACACTCGGGATATTTGAATCATCAGCAAGTAATGCGGAGCAGTGGCACCCTGGGCCGGATAAAGGAGGTTCTGCAGTCGATGGCACTGATCAGTGGATTGGCCTATGCGGTCTATCTATTCTACAAGGTATACCCGAGGTTTATGCGTGGAAGACAAATAAACTTGTAATACACTGTGCACTGCAGTTGTGTTAATCAGGAGAAGGGCTATTTCAGTGCCGTAAATGAGGGTGGCAGGCAATAGGCTGCTGAGAGTTTTGAGGGTCAGAGGCCAGTGAATTCACTTTTAACTTGAATCCTACGAACTACACCTAGACATCAATGTAAACCACAGGTTAAGGGCGACTCTTTTGGCGTGGGTACTCACTATAAACCAATAGCCCAAGGTTAGGACTTATGAGGAACTCATACACACGCTCTTCTATGGACTTTAGTACGGCAAGTGTGCATACTTTACTTGAGTGAGCCCTCAACCCATCAAGGGTCTCTGCCTGATGCACTGGAATCCTTCATATTTCACGATCTAGAGCAAGTTCTGTCCAATTCAAAGAGCCAAGAGTCTTGAGGTGTTCGATGCCCTGATAACGACTCCCTTGGAGTCTGAAGGTCGCCCATCCTCATGACTGAACTAAGTCCAATTATTGGTACAGCTCCTAGAATATGAGGTTATACCTTATCCATTGACCTTCGTCGCACACAACCTAATATCTGCCGGAGTATTTTTCATTCAAAGACGCTCAATATCGCCTCCGATTTGTTTGTTTTTTCTCATTCATGAGAGTGTCCTTCATGCAATTTACGTTCATCTCGAGGTAGGAAATCACCTCGAAGTTGTAGATGTGTTGCATGCTAGACACACCATTTACTCATTTATTTTGAAACTAAAGATTCTTATCTGTTCTAGGTTTGCTTTAGAAGATCCTGCTACGTACATCCTTTTCGCTGCTGACAGTAACTATTGTTAGATACAAGAGTGTTCTTCTTCAGTAGAAATAGACAACTCTGCTTGCTCAAGTTGGTCTACATGAAAGTTTGATTCGAAAGATCGAGTGGAAAGGCAGGAAACTTACCGAGAGGTCAACTCTTCCGGCGTTGGTTGGTTGGGACAAATTCTGTTCATGGATTGTCAAAGCGAGCTGGGTTAGGGTATCATCATAATAACCATAATCATAATTGACACCTCCAATGGTTAGCAATTGTCTAACCATTGGAGATGTCTAGTCTGTGATTCGCCGCTAAGTTTACGATTTACCCTTTTAGTTTCGAAAAACACACAGAACATCGTTTGCTTAGTACCTACCAATGCGATCCTTGTAGGGCACTGAAATGAATGTCCACGACGACCACATACCATTGTGTCAGCCCTCCTCAACCCTTCCTGTCCATTTTACTTACGTGTTTACCAATCAAACAACATCCAATTGCATCAATTTATTTATTTTCCTACAGAAATTCATAGAACCCTTCCTCTTCGGTAAAAAGAAGAAAAAATCTGTCGAAGACACCCTCACCGAGTTAGACCACAAAGTTGAGACTCAACTACGTGACGTTAACCGCGAATTGACACAAATCAAAGAGCAGCTCACCGAAACCAATGCGACCCAGAGATCTGTAATTAACAGAGAGTTTGGCAACTTTAAAAGCGATTTGGAAGCTATCAAAGGACTACTATTGAACAGGTAACACCGCGAAAATAAAATGCCCTTTCCATCTTAATATTTATTTTACGTAGAAAACAATTTGCCACTCCAATACCAACGGTACCACCATCAATCCCAGCCTGGCAGCTAACATCACATTGCCTAAGCCAAAGTGATAATGAGAAAAACGATGATGCTGGCTCCGGTTCTGGTTCATCAGAGACTGAGGTTGTCACGAAAAACAGTGATAGCAGCTTAGAGATCATGTAAAATTATTCAACACACCACTGAGTAGCTGATTTGTTTATATATTATTTACCAGCAGAGACAGAAAGACAAAAACTGTGTCCCCGCAGTGCGATTAGATAAGAAAGACCATTGTGAAGTTGGGAAAACGCTTACCCTTATCAGCTAAGATAAGGTTTTCGTTTTTGTCTTTAAATATTGCGTTGCTTGTGGGCTATTTAGTACTTGAGTGTACTTAAGGCGAATGAAATATATTAAGTACCAACTCTATAGATTTAGTTTCTAGTTTTTGTAAGACAATTGTGTGTAGGTATGACGCTTTGTTTGTAAGGGGATAGGCTTTTGATTTAGTGTTCTTTTTGGATTTGTAAATAATAAATTTGTTGAAATTCATTTTCTTTTTTCTTTATTTCTTTATGAAACATCTCTCGGGAGAGGGATGTCTTAATTGTTGCAGATTATAAGTTAGGTTGAAGTGGTTGCCAGCGAAGAATCGCCAACACACTAGACCAGCAATAGGTCCATTGTGATACCAGATTATAGCTTTCTGGAAATATTTTTCCTGGGAGTGATTTCCAAAGATTGCTTAGCCTGCAACAAACAGAATTTTGATAGAATGATGTTCTTGCGGTTGCCAGGCTCTAGTGGTCTGTGGTCTGTCTGGAGAGACGTTGAAAAGTCGAATTTCTAGGGATCATTCTGTTGAGATCTTCCAAACATGGTAGTATATATAGAACAGGCATAAGTCTGGTGAAAGAGCGCCAACAATTGAAGGTTGAACGTTAGTGCTGGATCTTCTATTCAGCGAATTGTTCGCCTTTGGATGTTGCCAAGTAGATTTAGATAGTGTTTTGGTGCCGAGCGCTAAACATGAGAGCAGTTCTCCAGGCCTTGTCTTACTTGTGGTTTTTATTAAAGAAATTGCGCCTGTGTAAAGTCCTTCTTTGCTCTGAAGCAAAGTGGAAGCTGATTTTGCAAATGTGTTCACGCCATGTTACTGCAGAGATTACAGTGAGATCCAGTAAATAAATGGTCTTCTTAGGTTTATTTGGTTATCCATCTGAGGCTGGGGAACAGTAGGTATATTCTCCCTGGAAAAGATGTTAGATTGTGTTTCCTTCTCGTTGAACTCAATAAGGAGTTGTGTTTTCTGTAGATCTTCGTTAATTCTGTGGATTTGGTATTGCCACTCACGGGCATTTTGTTTGAGCAAGATGCTACCAGTGTGCTGTCGCCGGCGAGTAATATGGAGTAAAAATAATGTTGGAGAAAGAATGGATACCTAAAGTAGATCTAATGCTGATGAGCAATTATGTATCTCAAAACACAAGTTTGACAACACCTAAAATTGTTCCATTCATCTGCCTAGTTGTTGTGGTAGTCCATAGGAAGCTAGTTTGCTTAGTAGAGCCATATGTCAGACATGGTCAAACGCTTTTAAGATGTCGAATGCAACCGCTTTTGCTTCCCAATGTTGTACAATAGCTGGGGTTCAAAGATGGGTTACTTAACGCATCCGTGTTAAATACCATGTTCATCAAACAAAGCCGACACCTGATCACTTACAGCAGTGATGGAGATAAAACTCAGATTGACTACCATTTGGTTGCCAGTTTCATGAAGCCTCGGGTAAAAGATTGCAAAGTGATCCTGGGATAGGCAATCGCTCGGCAACACCATCTCCTGCAAACAGAATTTTTTATGAAAACACCGAAGAAAAGCAAACAAACAAGGGTCGATGAGAAAATCAAGTGGTACAATCTGGACAAAGAAAAAGGCGAGGCTTTTGTATTCGTAATGAAAAATGACCTCTCTCACACCATCAACGGAGCTGAGGATGAAGAGTGCAGAGCACAAAATGTGTGGGATTCCCTACAGCGAACTTGCTTAAAGATGGCCAAATCACTGCTAGGAGCTTCAAAAGGCCACCATCAACACGCCAAAGAAACATGGTGGTGGAGTGATGAAGCTAAGAAGGTGATAAATGAGCAGAAAACGGCTTTCAAAGCTTGGTCAAAGTGCCCCTCTAATAATAGTGACGAAAAAGTTCGCCTCGAAATGGAATACAGATGTTGCAAGGAAAAAGCGAAGAAGAAGTGCGCCCAGCTTCAAGCAAAGAGTACGGAGGGCCTGTATCGGGAGCTGGGGAAAATATCTTCCCGGGTTGTTGATGCAAACCAGGCTATCCAAGAGCTGCGAAGACACATTATGAACAAGAGTACAACCATCTTCAAAATAGCCTCCCAAAGAAGGAGGAATGACCAGGAGATTCGTTCGCCAAAATTCATTAACAATGCTCATGGACACCTTCTTGTGGATGACGACAAAATTCTGCAGAGGTGGCGGCAGTATTGTGAAGAGCTTTTGAATGAACAGTTTCCCCGGCTATACTTTCCAAGAGCCACCCCTAACTGTGAAGAAATACCCGACATTACAGTCGAAGAAGTTAGTGAGGCGGTCAAATACTCCAAAAAACGAAAAGCGGTTGGGCCAGACGAGATGCCCTCTGAGTTCTGGAAAAAGATGGGAGACATCGGGTTCAGATGGCTCAGAATTCTCATCTCCAAATTTGTGAGAGGTGACCCAATGCCGAATCAATGGAGGGAAAGTTACCTTCTTCCTGTATACAAGGGGAAGGGTGATACACGAAACTTTGATAACTACCGTTCGATCAAGCTGATGTCACACACCATGAAGATCATTGAGCGGGTATTAGGTGGCCGACTGCGAAAAATAATACGGCTATCTGATGATCAGTGCGGGTTTGTCTCGGGTAAATCAACCACAGATGCAATCCAAAGTATAAGGATCATACTGGAAAAACATGATGATTCCTTAAAGGATTTGCACATTGTATTGGTTGACTTTGAAAAGGCATTCGACAGACAACCACGAGATCTGGAGTGGGATCCTCTAATGTGATAGTTGATTGTTGACGATCACAATCATCCCTTTTGCTCTCTCTAAGGTGACCATCAGCGTGATCATCACCTTTTTCCGATCGTTTTTGTGTGACTTTGCGATCGTTTTACGGAGAGCTAACAAAGTGTGATCATCAATTTTAACTGTCAAATGTGTGACTATCAGCTATCACCTTAGAGGATTCCACTCCTAATATGGGTGGCGCTAAGACATCGAGGGGTTCGAGAAACCTATGTACAGATGATCATGGACATGTACGAAGGAGCAAAGACAAGAGTAAGACGCCCTGCTGGAGTAACCGAAGAGTTTCCAATCAAAGTCGGGGTGCACCAGGGAAGCATCTTAAGTCCCTTGTTCTTTATGATAGTCCTTGACTATTTGCTTGAAGGTAAAGTGATGGACCCCAAGGTACATCAGTTATTCTTCGCTGACGATGGAGCCATCATAAGTGAGGATCCTACATCCCTGCAACGAGCACTTGATGTGTGGGTGGACGTTCTGGAGGGAATTGGGTATCGCATTAGTTCAAAAAAAGACAGAGTACTTGTGCTGCTCGTTCTCTCATCCACCCAGGCCTATTACAGACATTTATTTGAATGGAACAGTGCTTCCCAAGTGCGAAAAGTTCAACTATCTGGGATCTATGATCAATAGCAAAGCAACTTGTGATGACGACATCATCGCGTAAGCGTAGGGTGGATGAAGTGGCGAGAAAATTCCGCTATCTTCTGTGACAGAAAAATGCCACCTAAGTTGAAAGGAAAGCTCTACACCGCAGTTGTGCGTCCAGCGCTCATATACGGTTCACAATGTTGGACGATGTACTAAACGTATGAGAGTAAATTAACGGCAGCTGAGATGAAAATGCTTCGCATGATAGCAGGAGTGACAAAGCTTGATCGAATAAGAAGTTCGAAGATCCGTGGAAGCTTTCACATCAAGGAAACCATCAAAAAAATAGAGCTCGACCGGCTCAGCTCGTATTGCCACGTTCAAAGAAGAGATCATTTGAACCCTGTTAAAAAGGCAATATCAATGCACGGTCCAAAGACATTGCGATGTAGCAAAGGCAGGCCTATAAACGCCTGGATCAGACAAATGCGACGACATCGGCATTTCATTGGCCTCAGTAACCGGGTGATCCAAAATCGGCCGGCCTGTCGATATTTTCTGAGGTCAAATATGCGAACCCCACAGGCGGATCAGTAGAAATGCGGTGAAATGGGTGGGCTATGCTCCCTTGTTTTCAAACCATAATCTCGCTGATAAAAGGAAGAAGAAGAAAAAGAAGAAATAAACCATAATCAGAATTATTTTCTAGAATGTTTCTTTTATTTATTAATTTTGTTTTCGCCATTTTAACAAGACTTCTCTTAAATCTTTTACTAAAAACATTTTAAATAAAAATTCTTTTATATAATGTAGGTATATCACTATTTAAAACTTTAGTAATTCATTCGAAGAGTGTTTTACTTTATCTTAGAAGACTCAATTCATCTCCTACAGCGCTACAGCTAAATATATTTTGTTTCAAAATAAAAAGAAATGTTCTTGTTTGCATTCAAATTTCTTGTATTCTTGTTCTTAAAACGTTATTTCTTCTTTTTATATCTATAGACTGCAATAATTTAATTACTTTATTTAGTTCTAAGAATATTACTATGCAATATAACGGACAAAGAATTAAATTGAGTTTTCCTTTTTTTTATTCATAAAATTTGAAAGCAAAAAAGTAATTTAATAGAAAAGTAATTTACAAAAAAAAATATTTTTTACTTTTATTTTATGTATGGAGGATAAAAAAATAAACAAATTGACAATAAAAAATGTATTTTTATATAACTATATTATGTATATAATGAAATTTGTGTCACGTAATTGTTATCTTAATTTTGGAAGGTGTTTGTGTGTTTATAAATAGTTTTTTGTTTATATTCATACAAATGTATAGATATACAAATTTTTTTTTGATTTTGTTTTTTTCTTATAAATATATAAATTTTGTTTCTTTATTTATAATATATGTATGCATGTGTGTTATATACTTTGATTTCTTAATAATTAATCTCAAGATTGCCACAGAATGGTTTTTTTTTTTTGTTTTTCATTTTTAAACTTTAAATTGTTTTTTGTTTCTGTAAGATTTTACTTTTTAATGTTCTACTTAAAACTAATTTTAATATTTTATACTATATACAAGTTTTGATTAGTTAGAGATTGGTTTTGAATAGATATTGAGGGGAATTTGATAGGATTTTGACTGTTTAATAGGTTGGTGCAATGGCGGGGTAAAAGTTGTTTATGTTCGTCAAAATTTATAAAATATTTGTCGTTCTTTTGAACGAAGAACTTTAAACAAATGTTGGAGCAGGGTCTAAAGAGGAGAGAGTGTCATTTAGACGAAACAATTGAGTACATTTCGAATAATTTCACACAATTTCTGAGATGTCACGAATGGCCTAATCGTCCTTCACACTCATTCTCCCATACTTTGGTCTGATTGAAGACGTATATATTGCTTATAGTTCGTATAATAGAGGCACTTCTAAATAAGCCTTTCATCAATGACCGAAACCTTGGGACTTTGATTATGGATTCAATGCTAACTCAGTGTTCTTTACCTCTCCAAGGCATTCGTGCAACCCAATCTGTTAGTCAACATTTCGTTTGAAGGCAGAAACTGCTCAACTTATCAATGTTCCACACCACTTCTAATGAAAAGTGATAAGCTTCTTCCTTCTAATACGATTCGAAGGAAGCACAGACAATTTATATCTAAACAAATACAAAGAACGATGTAATGAGTTATAGTTTCGTTGTTAAAGCTGCACTTATCATTTTCACTTAGCAGACTTTTGATCATTAGTAAAGCAACAAACGTTTAGATTGATAAGTAAGTGGAAATAACGTTTTTGTTCATGAACCAGTAAGTGTATGTTTTGATACTGAAGTACCATTCAACTTAAGAGACTAAACTAACTAGCGTGCCCGGCAGCTATAAAGTTGAAATATTTGAACAAATCCTACCAAATCTCACTGCTAATAGTACTAAGTACGCCATTCAAATACCGTAAAATCTCTAAGACCGCTCAATTAGCTCTGCTTAACCGTCAATTTTAAAATGAGGAAAATACAATTCAACGACTTTTTGCTTACTCCTACGAAATAATGTTATCCTGGATTGTTAATCTTCGCTCTCCGCTCTCCTCTCTCAAACACACACAATATCATTCATTAACATTCATTTAGCGGCTTTGCCGTTCTGCTTAGACAGCAGAATTTATTGCGGTCGCTGTGGTGGATGGAGCCACCAGGACCGATGTTGTCGTTGCCATCGAATTTGAAGTGGTGGCAACAGCGGCGGTGATACTACTCACTGATGGTCCGGAATCTATGCTCTCATTTGATGAGTTTCCCACAGTATTACTGGTGGGTGATGGCATGACCATTGATGAGGTGGTTGCTGTTGGTGTTGCTGCAGGTGCAGTAGTAGCAGTGGGTGATTGTTGCGGTGGTGGTTGCTGTTGTGAAGTAGCTGTCGTTGTAGATGCTGCAGCAACCGCAGCTGCCGCCGCTGCCTTTTCACGCTCCTTGTCACGTTGCGGTCGAAAGGCTTCACGCAGGGCATCTACGCGAGATTCATTTGGTCCCCAACGCGAGTGTCCAGCGCTGTTTTGTAGCCAAACTACTGTGGTGCCTTGCATACATTTGATGTTGACATCAGATCTGGAATGAGAAATTCATCAAAACTAAACTAGGGGGTGCATCAAATTTAGCTTACTTTGGAATAATATGCTGATAGCCGTGTCGGTATTCGTGAGCCATTCCCAGCACCACCATCGAACGGCGTTTGTAGATGTTTTCCTCCAACTTGGCTATGCTCTTCCACTCGGGTAGGAAAATTATGAAACTATCAAAGAAGGACGATTAGTTGAGACTCTAAGGAGCTCGAGATATATGTATGTGCGGGTACCTTAATGGTTCCATGGAATCCGTGAGTAGTTTATCAATATGCACCAGAGCAGCATCAATCAACTCCTCACTGTGCGGTGGATTCACTTGAAACGAGCCCGAAACTGGTTTGAAATCCAAAAATGGACTGAAACATAGGAAATCCCAATGAAAAAGATTCCCCATGGCAACTCATTTGCCACAAACTCACCCCCTAGATCCGAAGTAAGCATCGGTGTCAGCGAAGGCCGAGCAATATTGCCGAAAATATGAATTGAAAGGCGAAGCAAAGCACTCGAATGTGACACCAAAATGCCGATGAAGGCACTCGAATACCGGCACTGGTAAGGACGCCTGCGTCAGTTCCGCTTCCTGAGATGAATTCAGAGCATTTCCCAAGAACGTCTGGTACCGTTTCAGCAGACACCACACTCGGCCGATGAACAGATCAAATTTCTTATCATCGAAGCAGTTGAACCGATATAGCTGCTCTAGCTTCTGTAGGTGGGACAAATTGATGTATTGCGCATCGGGTTGGTTCAGTGTAGCCAGCGTGTACTTGATGATCATGTGATCGCGATCCTGCAGATACTCAATGGCTGGCATTCTGGGCGACGGCACCGCAAATTGAATGGGATAGCACCAGACTTTCTTGAGGTGCGGTGGTGGGACTGGTGGTGCAGGTTCTGGGATTCCGTGTTCCTTGAGAAGTACCATATGACGTTCGCGGATTTTCTTTGCATGTTCCGCAGAGAGATGGTAAATCTTTGTGCAGAGAGCTTCGACGCTGCCCTTTACGGTTTCAACCAGATGCGGTTCACATTGTCGCTTGAGATGCTGTAGGCGGTCTTGAAAATCTTCATAACTAGCACCGACTGTGCGTCGCAGCCATTGGAATGTGTCCTCCACATTCCATTTGACGACTTTTTTGCTTTCCGGTGGCGCCGATCGACTTTCGATTATATGCTTGGCTGCCTCCGCGTAGCGAGATAACTGCTTGCGTGCGTCACCAGTGAATTTTGGTTTCACGATCTTTATGGGGATGTCGTTCATAATCTCACGGTACATGGCCGGTGAGACTTCGGGGCTGCATAAACTTGGAAGTAGAGGATCATAGCCACGATCAATCACCTTGCGTTCGATCAGCCAACGATTGAAGGAGTCCTTTGGCGCTTTGATGTTCTCCCGTCGCATGCACAGATCTTCGTAGGTTTTCACCAGTTTCATTGTGTTAGTTGCTCTCAGGGCCTCGATCTCTGGATGTGGATGTGGCAGCAATGTCGGCGGTCGTTCAACGATCACAGCGTTTGTGAATACCTCCAGATCCCAAGGTCCGGCGAGAACGAATTTCTTTAGAGGCGGCGCCATACCATGATGCATATCTTCTGATGGCCGTCTTTTCAGATTCGGATGAGGTATCGGGCCATTTGGCTGAGCGCCAGGATGGCAAATACCCAGGGGATCGGTGAGTGGATCGAAAGGTCGTTGACCTGGCATTTCCCAAAGCGACTCACCTGTGATTTTGTTCCAGTAGTATGGTCGGTTCTCTCTCTTTGACCAGAATTTACGCCAACCTTGATTAACCAGCTCTGTAGTTAGCTCCTCACCATACACTGGTCCGTGTGAAGTTGGCGGACCTTGTGGAGTGTGTGCGGTCAGCTCAGGCGGTGGGCCTAGCTTCACCGGTGTCGACGGTGAGCTACAACTAGGGGAAGCTGCTCCAGTTAATGGAGGGCTCATGCTAAGAATCGTATTATTCGCAGCTGCAGCATCATTTTGATTTTGTGGAGCTGTTAGCTGATCCCAGGCGGATTGTGCGCTTGCTGCTGCTGTTGCGGCGGCGGCGGCTGCTGCCGCTGCAGTGGATGTCTGGGGCGCGGAAAGAGCTGCCGCCGATGTGCTGGCTGCTATGTCATTCATTTTGCAGTCTGTGTGTGCTTAGTTGGCACCGATGGTGATCGTCGTTGTTACTTTGGTCCGCAAATAGTGATGGGGTTGTCGAGAGGCTGGGAGCGTGAGAGATTTCTGAAAAGAAAAGAGTTAAAGGGGATTTGAGACACATAGATGGCTGAATTAAGACAAGAACGACGAGCCGAAGTGATACTAAGCTACAACTAAGGATAAGTATAGAAGAATGGCCGGAGAGATGGTATTACTCTGATAAAAGCAGGTGGATGCAGAGGTTGATCTCCAAATACCGCTTGGATCAATAGTTAGCATGGGGTGCTGCATTTTTACCTGACCCAGATGCTTACTGCCCATGATTGCTTCAGAGCCTACCTCCATAAGTTTGGACCCAACGACAACACATTTCGCTCAACGTGCAGGGAAGCAGTCGAGGATGTGAAATACTTCTTCTTCTTCCTTTTTCAGCGTGGTTGTGATCCGAAAATAAGGGATCACAACCCTCCCACTTTACCGCATTTCTACTGATCCGCCTGTGGGGTTCGTGGATGTGGAATACATCATGTTCCATTGTCCACGATACTATGAAGAACGACACCTGCTGGTGAACAAACTTGGTCCCAGACAACATCATCAGATAGATAATGAGCAGGAAAGATGCCTGGGAAGCAGTTAGTCATACTATAGCAACCATTATGAAGGAACAGCGAAGACAGGAGTGACAACGAAACGCAGCACAGAAAGTTGCCAACATGAATAAGCCGAGTACCTAATGAATCCCACACGGTTACTGAGTACGAGCTCGGTTTCATTTTTAAAAGATTCCCTTCCGATGTATAAACAAAAACCCTGCGCACTTCTAATGCCCACGCTGAACTTAACATTGCCGCACAGGAAGTCCAGAAAGTTGATATTTAGGAAGTGAGGGTCTCGGCTAATCGCGGTGGCATCGAACTGGATGTGTGCAGCAGAATCGGGAAGGCTAAAGCTGCGTTCGGAATGCTATCCAAAATCTGGAGAGGTAATGTTATCAGCTTAAGAACCAAGCTGCGACTGTTGTACTCCAACGTAGAATCGGTGCAGTACTTGGAAGCTGAACACTATTAGTACACGCAATCTGCAAATGTTCGTAAACAAATGTTTAAGGATCATCTTGGTGATTTTTTGGCCGAACCTCCAACGAACAACTTTATACGAGAACGGGCAAAGAACCTATAAGCATTACTAAACGAAGAAAAAAGTGGCAGTGGATTGGACACACCCTACGGCGTGAAGACAACTCCATTGCGAAATACGCCATGCAGTCGAATCCGCTCACCCAGGCAGGCAGAATAGCGGGACGCCCTAGGCAAATGTAGCGCAGAAAAGTTGAGGAGGAATCGAGCTCTTTAGGAATGAGTTGGAGGCATCAGAAGCACGTTGCAGAATTCCGAACAAGATGGGGCGCAGGCATGGTTGACGACCTATGCTCCCCGAGGGGTGAAAGGATCTAAGGTTAGGTTAGGTTAGATTGGCTGTCTGTACCACGATGCAGACACACTTAGACCAGTAAAGGTCCATTGTGATGACAAGGATCTACCATTAGACCACTCAGGGACTAATAAAACCAACCGAAGTTTTTGATGAAGCGATGGATGTTCATGACGTCTAAGGACGCCAAATCGCTGAGGTCGTCAAGGAAGGAAGCTCCTGGATGGAGCATTCTTTTGCGTGATAGAGCAGGACATGTGCATAGGAAGTGAAGAATGGTTTCCTCCTCCTCCTCGTCCCTACAGCTCCTGCAGAAGTCATTTGAAAAGAGGCCAAGTCTTTTGGCATGTTGGCCGATTAGACAGTGTCCGGTGATGACACCGATAACGCAGCTAATCTGTAATCGCTTTAGTTTAACCAACTCGGCACTACGTTTCTGGTCCAGCTTAAGCCAGATCTGTCTCGAAATGTGACACGTTAAGCCAATATCCCACCTAAGGTTGGTGTTGCTAATAGCGTTCAGCTTCAGTCGATGCTTACATGTAGCGAGGGGCATACAAGGATCTAAGTTAAGTTCTGACGCAAAAAAAAAAAATGGACGGATCCACTTTTGATAGATCCCCTTCAGATACACCGGTTCATCAAAGCAGCTGGACTAAACTTACTTACTTACTTAGGTGGCGCTACAGTTCGGGGTGAACCAGGGCCTCAACCAATAAGTTTCTCCATTTAGCTCAGTCTTTAGCTAATTGCCTCCAGTTGCGCACTCCAAGTTGGTCGAGGTCCCATTGAACTTGCGCGCGCCACCCACGGCGAGGAGGTCCTCTACTGCGTCGTTAGATTCGGAGCTGGACTAGAGGAAGTGCTCTAAATCGAGGATACCATCGGATGGAGCCTTAGTTTGGAGGACACAATAGATCTACTGAAGGTTGCATCTCATAAGGGTGGAACTCAATAGTTGCCGCATGATCAAGCCCTGTGGTTACAGGGTCACCGGTTACACTGAACCCAGTGAAACAGACAAAATATAACCCTTTGCGAGTGCGATGTACGAGATTCATTCAAATTTAACTGATGCTAGGCAGTATCTACGGAACTCTCTAATAGGAACGCAAAGGGGCTTAAAATAACGGACATCCTGGGACGCAAATAATTGTAAAATACCAGACCAACTACGTAGTATCCTTTAAATACCCACTTTTCACCCCATGACGAATGACACGGTCCATAAACCCCACCCAAGTGTAAAACAAATTCATCCACCATCCGTCCAAGTTGAACACATGCCAGAGATTCACTTGTTACGGTACATAGCAGCTAGTAACACACCATTACCTCGCCAACGACCACCAAGCACTGTCTCCTAAGCGAAATACTGAATAAAAATTCACATGACTAGAATTACCCCCGCATAACCTGCTTCCCATGCAAACAGCTGATTTAGAAAAAAAAAAAAAAATAAAAAACCCACCTAACCATTGCTCCATCTATAACCAAACCACTCAACTATAGTTCACAAGAGATTAAGGAAAATATATAAAAATAACAAAAAAAATAATTTTGCTACCCAAAGAGAGGCGAGAGCAATTCGCAACAACCACGTGAAAATTCTCATCCGACACAGGCCGGCCGTAACCCATAGTCACCTACGGAAAATTCAAAAAACCATTTCGCCATGCATCACAACAATCAGCTGCTCACTTGAGGACACATCCTCCAACAAGGATCCCTCAAGTGGATGATTGCTGTTGCAATCGAGACAACGGCTGGCTGACGACTGTTTGACTACCAGAGATTCCGAAGGGTTCTGCCCCCGAAAAAGAAACGAAATCCACACACCATACGACAGCAAAATAAAATAAAAAAAACACTTGTTCGCATTTTAATATCTCTACTCGGTCGGGTTGGTTCAGTGGTGCTCTGCTGCTCACAAGAAATCAAATAAAATTCAACAATTTCCATGATAAACACTCAGTTGAGTGCTATAAGTTGGGGCAGCAACTACACATGCGATCCACACGCAAACGAGAATCGAGTACAGTGTGGAACGCGGCGGTATTTCCTTTTTTTCTACGTCAAAGTCCTTCCGGACCAAAGATGGAGGAGCATCATTTCGAACAGGACCAAATCTAATCAGCGACCCAACTCAGACTGAATTGAAGCAGGTGGAACCTAAGTTGCTTTGAGTATAGTGGCCGCTCATGCCGTTTCACTATTAATTCGCCTTCCCACTCGTCGCCACCGCCGCCGCCTTGCCTACTGTCCCAGTCCCACTTTTGTTTCAGAAATACATAAATATTCGAACTGCCGAATGGCAACAAAAATCAAATCAGTATCAGAGTGCATTGGGATGTCCATATGGTAGGGAGGGCTGCCTGCTGCCTCTTCGCCAACACAGTACAGTACACCCGCCACAACGCAAATTCTTTCACCTAGAGTGGGGCAGGAGTGACGACGACTAGGTACAGCAAAATAAAAAAAAATAAAAATCTCAGAAAGGGCGGCAAAAACTTAAAATCTCCAAAAACCCACAAAAAACTGAAAATTTTGTCACAAAATCTCACATCGACCAAGTGGAATACAGAAATTGTGTCGAAAATTTTTTCCCGCAAAAAATTCTGGCGGTCGTCGTGGACGTTTTCACTTGACATTGTCGTCGGCGGGAGGGCTGGGGTGCGTGGGGGTTTATCACCGAAAATTCTTTTTTCGATTGAACATATTTTTTTTTTTTCTTCTTGTTTCGAGAAAATTTTTGAGAACATTTTCGTGTGAACTCACCAGAAATTCATAAGAAATTTGAATTTTTTTTGTTTAACACTGGCGAGTTGCGATTCAACAATTTGTTTTGTTTTGCAAAAACGAAAACATTACGAGCAGAAAGCATGGAAATTACGATTTTTCACCAAACGAAATGAATTCAACGTCCGACACACGAATGTTCGCCATTTGCAATATTTTTCCATTCTGTGTGTTGTTTTCGTTGGATTTTCTTCGGTCGGTCGCTTTGGCTATATACCGAATTGTTTGTGTGTGTTGTGTTTTCTATTCTTCGTTGGGATGAAGCGAGATGGAATGGAAAACAATGTGAGGTTGATGCAGTCGCACTAATGCGGGTGATATGAGAATGACCGGAGGAAGGGGAAATGAGTGATAGATGTGTTCCACACCGGTAACGAGTTGCCAACTGTGATAGTACTCGTAGTAGTAGAAAATTGAAAAAAAAAGATGTCTGTTTCCGGGAAACGAACTTTTTTTTTTCAGAATACTTCCGGTAGTCCTTAAAAATCGAGCGCTTGAACTATATACAGTAAGCGAAATTTCTATAACCGCATAATAATATTTGAATTAAGCAAGGTCTCATAAGAGTACTAAGTGCTATAGCCCGGTTCTACTACTTTTAAATAACTGTTCAAAGTCTCTATAGTCACCACTGAAAAAAAAACATCTACATTTGTTTATTCAGTTAAGTGGTAACGGTGCAGAAAGTTCGTGATTTTGATAGTTTTGAGAGCGAAATTTCGATAACCGCGCTTGGAATTATTGCGAATTTAACGAAAAATCTGCTTGTTTTAAAGGGGTAATCGTAATTATTTCATATTTCGTGCTGTATTTAATTAGTTTTTTGTTTTTGTTTTAATCAAGAACAAAATGGCAGAAGGAAAAAGGTTGACGGAAGAGGAAAAAACGAAAATTAATGTTTTTCGAAGTCTCGGCTACTCAATGAGGCAAATAGCGAACGAAATTGATCGGTCGGACAGAGTGGTGCGAAATTACATCAGGCTTGGTGAAAATTACGGCACGCGGAAGTCTCCAAAGTGCAATACCAAGCTTTCTAATAGGCAAAAAAAATCAAATTGTGCTTGAAGCGACCAAAAACCGTCTCCGTAGTTCGCAAATAGTTGACAAATTAAGCTTGCCTGTAACGAATCGTCTCGTTCAGCAAATTTTAAAAGCCAATCCGCATGTGGTTTTCAAAAAGCCTGCAAAAAACCGCTATTAAACCAGCACCACAAGGCAGCCCGACTAGTGTTCGTTAGAAACCACATGCTTTGGAATGCAAAGTGGAGTGGTGTTATATTTTCTGTCGAAAAAAAGTTTAACTTCGACGGTCCAGATGGATTTAGTGCATACTGGCATGATCTGCGGAAAGACAACCTTCTAAAATTCAGCAGGAACTTCCAGGGTGGAAGTGTTACAGTATGGGGTGCTTTTTGTTCTTGGGGAAAGTTGCCTTTATGTTTTATTACCACCAAAATGAATTCCGAAATGTACACGGAAATGCTAGAAAGTGCACTAATTCCTTTTTTAGAGGATGTCGGTGAAAGATATTTTATTTTTCAGCAATATAACGCTGCTATCCTGCCCGTGCAGGGACGGGTTAAGAATATAACTGCAGCGCCCCCCAACAACTAGCGCTTGTCGTAAAAGGCGACTAAGGGGACAAATCAGATCTAGGCAATATAACACCCAAGTGAGCCTAGCGACACATATACTACCATAAAAACCCTCCCACAAGTGTGCATGCGAGTCCGTGGGTTGACACGACTGGAGATCACCGGTGTCATAAAAGAAAGATCAAACAATACTAAAACAGGAGCATGCACGTGTCAAACAACAAACACCATCGCAATATGGTGCAAAAATTGTATTGCAAAACTGTATCATTATGATAATACTTGCAAAAAGGAAAGGCACTACCCCGCCAGGCACTACCACTGCTGTGCATGGTACTGATCCTGGACCGAGCAGAAATGTTCGGGTCAGAGCTATACGGATTCCGGGGGCTAGCAACATAATGAAACAGTTTGGACGCAATTTAAGGGTCGCGAGTTGGAACGTTGGAAGCATGACCGGTCGAAGTTACGAGCTGGAAGAGATGATGAATAGAAGGCGGGTGGACATCTTGTGTGTCCAAGAGACGAAATGGAAAAACACCGGGAATCGGGCGCGTTTCTTGGACGTTAGGACAAAAGATTACAAGATGTTCTACTACGGAACAGAAAAGGCTAGGAACGGAATCGGTATCATCCTTGCGGCAGAGCTACTTGGAAACGTCTTGAGCATTTCGAAGTCCAGCGACCGTTTGATGTCTCTCAAACTAGTAATACAAGGAGAGGTGTGGAATATTGTCAGTGCATATGCTCCCCACGATGGGTACAATCAGAGAGATAAAGATGCATTTCGGCTAGATTTCCACAATCTCCTTAAGGACATCCCAAAGGAAGAATTTCTGTTTGTTGGAGGAGATTTGAATGGACATGTCGGGAAATCAAACGAAGACTATGAAGACTGCCATGGAGGACTAGGATATGGCACCAGGAACCTTCCTGGTGAAGACATCCTAAGCATGTGCAAATCACACGGTCTTATCGTGTTAAATACCATGTTCATCAAACAAAGCCGACACCTGATCACTTACAGCAGTGGTGGGCAGGCAGTTTCATGAAGCCTCGGGTAAAAGATTGCAAAGTGATCCTGGGAGAGGCAATCGCTCGACAACACCGTCTCCTGCTAACAGAAATTTTTTTTATGAAAACACCAAAGAAAAGCAAACAAACAAGGGTCTCTGAGAAAATCAAGTGGTACAATCTGGACAAAGAAAAAGGCGAGGCTTTTGTTTTCGTAATGAAGAATTACCTCTCTCACACCATCAACGGAGCTGAGGATGAAGAGTGCAGAGCACAAAATATGTGGGATTCCCTACAGCGAACTTGCTTAAAGAAGGCCAAATCACTGCTAGGAGCTTCAAAAGGCCACCATCAACACGCCAAAGAAACATGGTGGTGGAGTGATGAAGCTAAGAAGGTGATAAATGAGCAGGAAACGGATTTCAAAAGCTTGGTCAAAGTGCCCCTCTAATAATAGTGACGAAAAAGTTCGCCTCGAAATGGAATACAGATGTTGCAAGGAAAAAGCGAAGAAGAAGTGCGCCCAACTTCAAGCAGAGAGTACGGAGGGCCTGTATCGGGAGCTGGAGAAAATATTTTACCCGGTTGCTGATGCAAACCAGGCTATCCAGGAGCTGCGAAGACACAATATGAACAAGAGTGCCACTATCTTCAAAATAGCCGCCCAAAGAAGGAAGAATGCTCAGGAGATTCGTTCGCCAAAGTTCATTAGCAATGCTCATGGCCAGCTTCTTGTGGATGACGACAAAATTCTGCAGAGGTGGCGGCAGTATTGTGAAGAGCTTTTGAATGAACAGTTTCCCCGGCTATACTTTCCAAGAGCCACCCCTAACTGTGAAGAAATACCCGACATTACAGTCGAAGAAGTTAGTGAGGCGGTCAAATACTCCAAAAAACGAAAAGCGATTGGACCAGACGAAATACCCTCTGAGTTCTGGAAAAAGATGGGAGATATCGGGTTCAGATAGCTCAGAATTCTCATCTCCAAATTCGTGAGAGGTGATCCAATGCCGAATGAATGGAGGGAAAGTTACCTTCTCCCTGTATACAAAGGGAAGGGTGATACGCGAAACTGTGATCAGTGCGGGTTTGTCTCGGGTAAATCAACCACAGATGCAATCCAAAGTATAAGGATCATAATGGAAAAACATCGTGATTCCTTAAGGGATTTGCATATTGTATTGGTTGTCTTTGAAAAGGCATTCGACAGACAACCACGAGATCTGATATGGGTGGCGCTAAGACATCGAGGGGTTCCAGAAACCTATGTACAGATGATTATGGACATGTACGAAGAAGCAAAGACAAAAGTAAGATGCCCCGCTGGAGTAACCGAAGAGTTCCCAATCAAAGTCGGGGTACACCAGGGAAGCGTTTTAAGTCATTTGCTCTTTATTACAGTCCTTGATTATCTGCTTGAAGGTAAAGTGATGGACCCCAAGGTACATCAGTTATTCTTTGCTGACGATGGAGCCATCATAAGTGAGGATCCTACATCCCTGCAACGAGCACTTGATGTGTGGGTGGACGTTTTGGAGGGAAATGGGTATCGCATTAGTTCAAAAAAGACAGAGTACTTGTGCTGCCCGTTCTCTGATCCACTCAGGCCTATTCCAGACATTTATTTGAATGGAACAGTGCTTCCCAAGTGCGAAAAGTTCAAATATCTGGGATCTATGATCAATAGCAAAGCAACTTGTGATGACGACATCAATCATCGTGTAAGCGTAGGGTGGATGAAGTGGCGAGAAAATTCCGCTATCTTCTGTGACAGAAAAATGCCCCCTAAGTTGAAAGGAAGGCTCTACACCGCAGTTGTACGTCCAGCGCTCACATACGGTTCGCAATGTTTGACGATGTACAAAAAGTATGAGAGTAAATTAACGGCAGCTGAGATGAAGATGCTTCGCATGACAGCAGGAGTGACAAAGCTTGATCGAATAAGAAGTTCGAAGATCCGTGGAAGCTTTCACATCAAGGAAACCATCGTACAAAAAATAGAGCGTGACCGGCTCAGTTGGTATTGCCACGTTCAAAGAAGAGATCATTTGAACCCTGTTAAAAAGGCAATATCAATGCACGGTCCAAAGACATTGCGATGTAGCAAAGGCAGGCCTATAAACGCCTGGATCAGACAAATGCGACGACATCGGCATTTCATTGGCCTCAGTAACCGGGTGATCCAAAATCGGCCGGCCTGTCGATATTTTCTGAGGTCAAATAGGCGAACCCCATATGCGGATCAGTAGAAATGCGGTGAAGTGGGAGGGTTGTGATCCCTTGTTTTCGGATCATGGCCTCGCTGATAAAAGGAAAAGAAGATAACGCTGCTATCCATGTGTCAAGGTATTCTAAGGAGTGGTTTTCGAATAAAGATATTCCCTTACTTCAGTGGCCGGCACGTAGCCCTGACATGAATCCCATTGAAAACCTATGGGGTATATTGGCAAGGGATGTTTATAAAAATGGACGCCAATATCCCACAGTTGCTTCGCTAAAAGACGAGATAAAGGAATCATGGCAGCAAATAAACCGAAGAACTATTATTAATCTTGTCAACTCCATGCCGGATAGAATCTTCGCATTGACTCAAAAGAACGGAGCACAGACAAAGTATTGAAATCAAGTTTGTACTAATTTTTCAAAAAAAAAAAAAAACAGCCTTTTTCGGAAGTTTTTGCTACTGCGTTTAAAGAAATTTCGCAATAAAATATCCTTAAAATACAAAAGAAAAGAAAAAAAAGGAAAAAGTAATATTTATATTTTTTATTTCTATCATAAAATTAGATATTTTATTAAATACCATCAATTTAGGTATATTGTTAATCTGAAATCCGCATCAATGTTAAGTTATAAGAAAAAATATTGCTGCGGTTAAAGAAATTTCGGTCACTGTACTTTTCTGTAACTGCTTTCTATATATTCCGCCAAAAAAGCGGCTCGACCATGAAGTACGCATTCAACCTAGAAAGGATAGAAATTCTTACCACAAATCATTGAAATCATTTAATACTTGTACTGCCTGGAAAATAATAAAAAGCAAGTAGTTAGTTAGTTTGTTAGTTATTTATACTATTTATTTCATAAAAAAAAAAAATACAAATAGATACAAATTCATTGTAGATATAATTTCTTAGTCTTGTATGGTTTGGCTGAAGGCCGTCTACCAGATTGACATTTAGAATTGTATAAAAAAATTTAAATATTTATACCTATTGTTCGTGAATCGAAAGTTTATTTTTAAAAAAGTTCCTCAATTATGCAATTCCTGTAGTGTAGGGCATTCGTCGTGTTGATATAGAGTGAATCCCAGCCTTTGTCGTCTTTGAGTATACTTATCGCCTCTTCCAACTCAAGTGTACGTACTCCAAAGATATTTACTATCTTTGGTAGTCTGTTCTCATTCATCGTCATAACTCGTAACACATAATCTAAGTGGAGCTTGAGAGAATCCAAGAACATGGGAGCTATACCAGTCTCTAAGTGGAGCATGTAGATGGGCGAACTATTCGGCAGCTTAAGGGCTCTCGTTATAAAATAGCGAAGAAACTTTTCCACCTCTTCGAATGGACGGTACCCCCATACTTGTGCTCCGTAAAGAATAATAGCAGATGCAGTTGCACAGAATATTTACAGCTTCGCGCTGTGTGCTAATGCAACTTCCCCACACTGAACCAACAGCTCGCTTTGCTTCTGCTAGTTTCGATGTTAAGTGTTTCTTCATGTGAAGGTTTGATGCTATCAAAACTCCTAAGTACTTATATTCCCTTTATATTCCCTCACGACTTTAGTTTGCTCGCCCTGATACGTCCACTTTTCACCTCGGCAGTATCTGCCCCCACCTTTTCTGAAAATCATCATTTTCGACTTTGCTAGATTAAGTGACAAATTCCAAGTTTTGCAGTAGTTTTCCAATCTACCTATCATCAGCTGCATTCCTTCAATCTGCAAACAACAGTGCCTGAATTTTCGTTCTGTTTATCTCTATTCCTCCCTTAATGTCATCTGCTATGTCGTTTATACATATATAAAATAAACAGCAATGTGCTAAGGATGCACCCTTGTTTTACACCCATTGTCGTTTGGAACTCCTCAGATAAGTGGACCCCATCCCAGATGCACGCCGTGTTTTTTTCATATATAGACCTTAAAACGTTTATGACTTTTGTTGAAAATCTGATTTTGTAGAGCTTATAGAAAAGTGAAAGTGGAAATCTACAAAAAATGCATACAGCTTCTTGCGCTTCTTTTTATAGATCTCTGCTATGCTTACAAGTGTAAATATTTGATCCGTTGTTGAATACATCCTTCTAAAACCTGCTTGAAATTCGTGCAGAATTTTCTTGTTTTCAACCCAGGCGGAAAGCCTTTCGAAAACCACAGCCGCAAACAACTTGGTCGATGCGTTCAGGAATGATATTCCCCTGTAATTAGCTGGGTCCTCATGGCTTCCCTTCTTGTGCAACGGATATATTATAGATTTGCGAAAGCTCCCTGGGACGTCTGCAGAATTGAAGATTCGATTAAATTCAGATGTAAGTTCTGTTAGAAATTCTGAGGTGTAATTCTTGTATAATTCGAAAGGCACACGGTCCTCTCCTGGAGCTTTAAAAAGCAAGTAGGTTAGGTTAAGTTGAGTGGCTGCCAGCTTACGCCAACACACAAAGACTAAAGAAGGTCCGTTGTGGTACCACGAAAGATTATGTAATCCTTGCCTACTTGTTAGAACTATTTTGAGCTTCTAATGAAGCGTAGGAGGCTCCTGATGTCTGAGTCTATCAGATCGCTTAAGCTCCTAAGTGAAGCTTGCATTCTATGGGAGAGAGTTGGGCACGCACAAAGAAGGTGAGGAATAGTTTCTTCATTTTCTTCTTCCATACAGCTTCTGTAAAAATCTTCTTCTTCTTCTTTTTCCTTTTATCAGCGAGGCTATGATCCGAAAATAAGGGATCATAACCCTCCCACTTCCGCCTGTGCGGTTCGCCTGTAAAAATCCTTCAAATATACCCCAACCTTGTTGCATGTTTGCCTATTAGACAGTGTCCTGTGATCACACCTATTGTAGCGCCAATATGCAATCGGTTATCAGTTCGGACAGCGTTTCAGATCCTGCTTGGCCCGAATCTGTTATATCTATAGACATGTTGTACCACTTGTCCACCTAAAATTTGATCTTTCGATTGCATCCAGCTTGAATTTAAGTTTGCAAGTAGCGATCTGTATACCCAGATTATCCTTATTTGGAAGGATTTGCATAGTTGTACTTATTCTGTCGAGTTCATCAGTCTTACAGTTCCCCGAAATATTCCTATGCCCCGGCACTAAACAGAGGTGAATATTAAAGTGCTCCGTCATCTCCTTAAGAGACGATCGGCAGTCTAGGGCTACTTATGAATTTATAGAGATCAATTCCAAAAGTTTAATTGCTGCTTAACTGTCTGAAAAGGCGGATATAACATTTTTCTTTAGCCAAGATAAGACTTCCCTAATTGCCATTATTTTCGCCTGGAACACGCTACAATGATTTGGAAGATAGAAGAAGACGTTAAGATTAAGCCTATTTAGAGATGACGCCACCACCCACCCCGTCTTCGGTTTTGAGCCGTCAGTGTAAGAATCAATCGACTCATCTTGTATTGAGTGAACTGGTGACGTGAACATTTTTGTCAAAAGAAGGACGGGGAATGGTGTAGTCCGTGTTTTCGGGAGAGATTTTGAAGTTGTTCAAAATGGATGCGTGGCCGATTTTTCTTCACTGTAAAAAAAAGGGAAACATATTTTTCTAAAAAAAAAAGCTTTTATTATTCAATATCCACCCAAACCTAATAACGTCACATAGCTTATCCTGTTCTATTCATCAAACCCTTTCATTTGAAAACAATATCAAGGGGGTTGTGGACAAACAGGTAGTCCGCCATCTTATGGCCTTAACCATTTTGGATTTAGAGCGAAATTAGCTCATTAGGACTTATATACGTGTGTACAATATCAAAGCTCTAGTCGCTTAATAAGCACTACTAGAAATATCGACTGCAAGATTTGTAGCTGACAGGCAGAAAGATCATTCCGTCTAAATCTAGCCTTCAAGCGAACCCCATCTCGCTCTGCAATAAAGATTAGATGCCTGTCCATTGATTACGATATTTTGATTAGCAATAAGCTAAGCATGGGGTCTCAAGCCCCAAATAATTCACTGGACCTACCTTACTATTGTCATTTCCATAATTACCTATGCCTCACCAATGTGGTGGAAAAAATCGAACAGGTCCATGCTGGAACTACCATTCAAAAGGTACAAAGACTCGCCTGCGCAGATATCACGGGTGCGACGCGCGCATGCACGACAGCGGTACTGGAAGAACTATTGGACCTTCCACCTTTGTACAAAAAAAGTAAAAAAAGACTGCTCCCGCCAGCACTCTGAAGCTTCATCTCCTTTATAATGTGATGGACTCTGATTTAACAGGGCATATGAGGATTCTAAGCAAAATTCCGCTGCGTACCTCACCAGCAGTACGAGTATGTGTACGAATATCTGATATGCCCAGAACAGTAAACCTGAATCATCCCTTCGAAATCAACGTCCCAAATCGAACCTATTGGGGAAATCCCCAGCTCTCTCAGATTGAACGACAGATCAATTGGTACACGGATGACTCAAAAATGGCAAATGGTGTGAGCGGCGGAATTTTGGGTCCCAGTTCAGATCTGCTGTACCATTAGGTCAAAATACTTCTATCGTCCAAGCAGAGATCTATGCTACAGAGCTATGTGACAGAGAATGCATTAGAAGAGGCTTCCGAAGGTCACACATGGCCATTCTAGCAGATAGCCAAGCAAGTTGGCACCGTGGCGTAAGTGGTTAGTGTGTCGGATCATTGCGCATGAGGTCCCAAGTTCGAATCCCAGAAAATACCAAAAGTTCATGGTCCCACCTCTCGCGAGGGTCTGACAAACATCCGAGAGTATTGTTGTCACGAAAAAAGCTTCTCAAATCGACGTTCGGATTCGGCATCAAACTGTAGGTCCCTTCCATTCGTGTGAAAAATATAACGCACACAACATGAGTGATTGCAAGAAGCTAAGCCCTGGCACTTTAAAGAGCTGTTGCGCCAAATATTTGTATTTAGATAGCCAAGCAGCTCTAAAAGCCCTCAAAATTTTTAGCTTTGAGTCTAAATTAGTTTGGAAAGGTTTCATTACCATCAAGCAGCTTGCTGCACACAACACCTTCTCACTCACTTGGGTCCCTGGCCACAAGGGCATCGCCGGCAATGAGACTGCAGTGTAGGGTCTCTCCTAATTGTTCGGCTGCATATGGTCTGTGATGGGTCCGAACATTCCAGGTACATATTCGAAGGTTGTTGTCCTTGCTTTGTTTGCTGTGGTCGTCAACATTTGAATCTTCCTTATCCAAGGCTTGTGGTTACTTCGGAACCAGTGTTTTCTTTTACGAGGTGAGGAAATTACCCCGATGATACAACCCCCAACCTGGCCCAATTCCTTTTATTATACCGCGAGGACGCGGGGCTGGGTACACCGATGCTTGTAGTCCAATATGGGAGTGTGAGCGCTACCATTGGCCCATTAAGGGCTCCTCCGCCACCATCTATATTACAGGGTTCTGATTAACCCTGAAAACGATCTGCGATCCAAATATATCGAAGTAACTCACACTAGGTGCTCACTAAGTTTAGCCTAACTGGAACTGTAAATGCTACCATTGACTCCATCTAGGGAGTTCGTCTGCTGCCGTCTGGAATAGGAAGGAATGCTCTAGTGAAAATGAATTCTTCCCTCCTCTCTTCTGCTGCTCCAAGACATTCCAAAGGCGTTGGTTACCCAATCTCCGATCAAGGTGTTAGGCACCTAGCGGTCAGCAGCGTGGAGGTGGAGAGTAAGGGCTGGTCTAGGCCGAGTGAGAACTTTATGTTTTCATGTAATCGCGCAAAATGCAAACATTTAGTCCTCAATGTAATTTCTAGACAATACTTCTGACCACTTCTCAGGCAATTTCTTAATGCCTCTTGGACATCATTCCGAGATCTAAAATTTGTTCCATCACGGAAGTTCAGCAGACTTCGGAATAAGGTGAACTCTGAAGGTGCTAAATCTGGAGAATAAGGCTGATGCACCATTGCTGTATAGCTGAATGACGGCGGTCGTTACCCTGATGGAATAGAAGACCGCTTCTTTTAACTAGACATGGTCGTTACTGCCTGACTTTCATCCGCACATCTATTGACAGTAGACTTTTGTGGTGATATTCTGGATATGCGGCAATAGGTCAAAGTGGATTATTCCCTCAGAATCACACCATACACACAGTAACACCTTGAGCGGTTGAAGTCTATCTCTGGGATGTTGTACCTACTGGTCTGTCTACTGAACTAAGTCATTGCTGATGACGTTTAGTGTTATTGTAAAGAAACCATTTTTCATCTCCGGCAACGATCTGTTTCAGAAACGGCTCTTGATGGTGACGCAACAGAAGCGTAGTGCAAGCATCGATTCTTTGCTGAAGATTATCTGGTTAGAGGTGGCGTGGTACCCATTTTCCTGAGTTCATGAGTTCTTTATTCTTTGTTAGGTGTTGATGGATGGTCATAGGCTTATGATGAGTTCTCTTGTGAGTTCCCTTACCGTAACAGTTGAATTTCTTTCGACTGTGGACTTCAGGAGCTCATCGTCTAGCTCTTTTGGCCTACCCAAACGAAGTTCATCATTGAGGTCAAAATCGCCATTTATAAACTTTGCAAACCAGCGCTAACACTTGGACTCGCTGAGAATACTCTCTCTATACGTCCTTTCGCTTAAGTGTCCTTCAAGACCATTCTGCGAACAATTAGGTAGGTAGGTAGACATGGAGGAAGGGCGGTTCTTTTAAAAAGAACTCAATTAGCACTAGCTTCGAGGTTTGATACCACAGCTCATGTAACCTGGCTGTTGACGTGTGTTGATGAGAAATAATTCTCTAAATCCAACCTGTGAATTTTAATATTTTTCCCTGAGACCTCCTTTCCAGAATTGGATTTGAGAGTCATGTACTCTTACTTGTTTTCAGCGAGAACAGACCACCCTTAGAGAACCCTCTCCAGTCCAGCTTCTTTGAGGAATTTTAGAATGAGAAGCGGGTCTATAGTTTATGTATTCTCATCTGATATTTGGTACTTGCCCAGGAATTTCATTCCTTTTTTGAGTTAGATCCTCACAATACTCTAGAATGTGCTCCGGAGACTTACTGGACTCGCCGCAGAATCTGCAGTCTTTCTTCTGCTATACATAGTTTCCTTAGGTGTTCCTTGAGTTTACAGCGCTCCGTTAGGAAACCTGTTAGGATGCGTAGATTATTCTTATTTAGGATGATACATGCTTCGAACCTTTTCCGGTTATAGCTATCTAGTAGTTTCTCCACTTGCCTCATACCTCGAGTCTTGATCCAGCTACTTGCCCGGTTTGCTCTTTCTACTTTCCCGAATTCTTTTTTTTAGGGTATGGTCCCCTATTGCGCAGAAATGGTTCTAGACCTATAAAGAGTTCTGCTGCCCATTGTCTTGCTAGCGAATCGGCTCCTTCGTTACCTTCTATTCCGATATGGACCGGTGTCCAATAGAGGATTACTTTATTTCTTCTGCCAAATTCGTTAAGCCTGTGTAGGCATTCCCACACAAGTTTAGAGTTGACGATATGGGCGTCAAGTGCTTTAATGGCTGTTCTGGCAATTCCTGTAGTTTTTTTCAAGATTTATTTGGACGCATGTGTCTATGGCATGTATTTCGACCTGAAAGGTGATGGTGCTCTGACCCATGATTTTGGTGGACTTACTTTGTGCTTGGCTCAAATACTCCTGCACTAGTTACCTCCTCAGTTCTAGGATCCATCTGTATCACCTTATCGTGTGGTTGTCCAACCTATAGACTGGATACACTTTTTATCTTTATTCTTCTGCTTCTTCCTTTTATCAGCGAGGTTATGATCCGAAAATGAGGGATCACAACCCTCCCACTTCACCGCATTTCTACTGATCCGCCTGTGGGGTTCGCTTTTATACTTTTTATCTTTATATATGGCGCAACACCTCTTCAAGTGCCTGGGCCTAGCTTCTCGCAACCACTCGTATTGTGTGTGTATATTTTTTCATATGAATGAAAGGGACCTACAGTTGTGTGCCGTATCATGACAACAATACTCTCGGATGTTTGTCAGACGTTCGCGAGAGGTGGGACCATGATAAAACTTTTTGGTGTTTTCTGGGATACACTGCTCCAGTTCTTTTTATTGCTGGAATTTGACAGGAAATCCTGTTCAAAGTTGACTTTCCTAATGTTGTTGTCTATAGGGATCGCTAGGAGAGGAAGTTTTTTTTACTGAGCACCTCGAATTCTCTTGCTCGGATGCACTTCTCTCTTCCGATTCCCTCTTTCACCATCCTTAAGGTCGTTCTGTTTGTGCAATCCTGAACAATAAAGTACAAGGGAGTAAGTTTCAAAAGTACCTCCATGGCTGCCAGATGAGTTTGCTGTTTAGGTATAGTCCAAGATACTTGCATTGTAGCTTGGCCACATCTTTTTGGATATGATACAGTTTGTTAGCCTGGTCCATCTTACTTACTTAAAATGCGCTACAGTTCGGGGTAAACCTATGCTTCAACCAAGAAGCCTCTCCATTTAGCTCGGTCTTTAGTTAACTGCCTCCAGTTGTGCACTCCAAGTTTGTTGAGGTCCCCTTGAACTTGTACGTGTCACCTAAGACGAAAAGGCCCTCTACTGCGTTGTCCCTCTGGGTTAGATTTGAAGACCCTGCAGACCGGAGCGGTGGTGTCAATTACCTCTTTATGCCCTAGCCATCTTAAACGTCCAATACGCAGTTTTTTTTTTTATGGTTCGATGTCGTATAGTTCGTCATTGAATATTCTCCTCCAAAACCCGTCAACGCAAATTGGATTGAATATCCTGCGAAGAATTCTTCGCTTGAAGGCACCATGGTCCATCTGAGATTGGCTTTTCTAAGAAAACTTGAGGAGCTTTTGCTTTGACTGCTCCCAGCGGAATGTGGACTGATTCTGCAACTGAACAGTGGAGGGCTGAGCCTTGCCTGGCCAGTTCGTTTCCATAAATATTACTGTGCCCTGGAACCCAAAGTAGGGAGGGTTACCTTAAATTGACCATATAGTGAGACCAGCTCTTTCGGCATTCTTATACCCAGTTGAAGGTGTAGTAACTGAGGCAATGTCTTTGATAACAGTTTGGCTGTGGCTTTGATAGCAGCCTGGTTATGCAGAGAACTACCAGCTAGAGTTACACTGTAAGGAGGTCGAGTCGAGGAGGAGGAGGAGTAATAAAGCAACACAACTTCAAATAAAAACATTTATTTTCGAATGTAAGAACCAACTTCATCGCGCATCCTAAGTTGCTTGTAGTTTCAAGCAGAACTCTAAACTGATATTCAAATCGGGCTTAAACTTGTTCACCAAACGCAGTAGATTCAGTTTCTTGTTCGACGAGTTGTATGACTCCAGTTCGTACAGAGTGGACAAGTTGACCAGTAGGCTTTCATTTAATGACTTTTGTGGGTTTAGATTGATTGCGCGTTCAAAGAGATTGATGGCATCCTTTAGCTTGCCTCCGTATAGTAGACACACACCCATATTGTTCAGAATCATGGTGTTGCCAGATTCTATTTGCAGAGCTTTCTGAAAGAGTAGATAGGCTTCCTGAAAGTCATTCTTGGCGACGGCTATAAGACCTTTGTCTACAAAGTCTCGCAGATCCGGAGTGGTGTTCCTAAGACAAGAAACCCATTCACAATCTTGAAGGAATCAGGGTATTGTAGCGAACTTACATTTCCTTGAGTCGCCTGGCCTCAGCAAACTTCTGTTCAGCCCCGAAAATATCACCAATTTGAAGGTAGATTCGCCCCCAAGCTGAGAATAGAGATCGTCGTTCCTCCTTGGTCAATGTGGTCTTTTCCAAGATCATTCCGCGGATTATGTCGTCGATAAGGTTAAATTTACGCATCTAGGGAGCAAACTGTTATTCACCGATAAGGGAAAAGAGATTACCCACCATAATGGCGCAATTGACAATCGAATGGAGGACCCTTACTTCCCTTCGCCTCCAGAACTCACACGCATTGTTGTCGTCATTGAAGTACTTCTTGATCTCATTGCAAATCGCATAGAGTTCAGAGAGTTTGTCCAGAGCCGTCTGGGCATTGCCAAAGTAAATGGGTAGTTCAGCCAGAAGCAGACGGAATGAGAAGCACGCCATGGAGCCTTTCTTCCCATTGTGCATATCTGGATGGAACTAGAAAATACGGTTAAGGGAGAATGCATGAGAGAAAGTGGACTTACTTCATAGTAAATGTCTGGACGAGTTAGGTGATCAAATGCATCGGCTTCTGATTGCAGGAGCTCATACTGTCCCAACTTGGCGAGTAGGGCTAATCTGGTGAACCACAGCTGCAGGGAATGTGGAGTATGTTTCGCTGGCTGTCCAGCTCTTCCATACCCTAAAGTGGGGATCAGTGGAAAACTTTTACATTCAAATAGTGCTCCACATCCTCACCTTGTCCATGGATAGTCAACAGTCTCCCAGTTAAGTTAACAGCCGATCGGTAGCAACCAGCTACGATTAGGTTTCTTAGGCCCCGCTCATCTTGTGTGACGTCGTCAACATTCAGAATCTTTCTCTGTGCTAGGTCTGCCGCTCCCAAGTGCGCCAAGACTGCCTCTCTAATCGGATCGATCTGGGGAAGGAGTACTACTCTATTGGAGGAAGGAAGACTATCAGAGACAACTTACCAAGTCATTTGGTGACATGACACCAGGCATTGTGAGATGTGGCGGTATGCCAGGTTCAGTGTATGGCGGTTCCCAGAAATTCTTCACATCGTCCGTCACTTTGAGATCATCATCGGCTTCCGTGGTGTCTATATACTCGGGAGGCTTGAAGGATCCATTGAAGGTGGATGACATCAGTGCTGCACCTTCTAATATGGGATGCAAGGGTGAGTCGAGGAAAGCGCCTGGGACAGATACTGACCATTCTTTTGAGGTTTATCCTTTGCGGCCAATTCGTCGAAGAAACTGGGAGGGTCATTGGCAAAGTATTGACTCAGGCTTGGTCCAGAGCCTCCAGAGTTCTGGTTTTCCATCGAAATTTGAGTTTTATCACCGAGAAAGGGTGAACTTTCGTCCCCTTCTGTTGTTATTCTGCTCTTCTTTCTCTTCTCCTTCTGACATTTCCTTTTGTTCCCTTGTTCATCCAAGTGGCTGATGTTCTTCGTTCAGATTGTGGATTCTGTGGATGGTGAGGCTCATTTGATTCTGGTTCGGACAACAGATGGAGCTTTCGGATGACGGTTATTTTTCAAATTGGGAAACTGATTCGTTGGCTTGTATTCATTCGTCTTGGGACTGTCTTCTTCTTCTTCCTTTTATCAGCGAGGCTATGATCCGAAACAAGGAATCACAACCCCCCCACTTCAACGCATTTCTACTGATCTGCCTGTGGGGTTCGCCTTCGTCTTGGGACTGTATAGGCTGATATGTGGTAGGCCTCACTTAGGCCAGGCATTGCGGTACCACATGGATCTATCATCTCCAGGGAGAACTGCCCCTGAAACCAATTGGAGCTTGTTATGAAGCGCTGGAAGCTAAATTGTCGAAGAAGTAGGCTCCTAAGTGTAGTCTTCCGCGAGCGAAGAGAGTCTGGCACGTACAAAGAAGGTGAAGTATGGTTCCCTCCTCCTCCTCGTCGATGCAACTTCTACAGAAATCATTTGCTAAGATGCCTAACCAGACGCCTGGCCTTGCCCTTTATCCTTTGCTGAACTTACCTCCTCTTGATACTTATATCAAGCGCTACACTATCAAAGCCATCTATCGTCTTAGGCGGGGTGGTTTTTGGCATATCCCACACTGGAATTTTGTAGAACTTGCGCGACACTTATCTTACGACTCCGGTTTCATGGATATGCCGTCTGATGCAATGACACCAGAACTTCAGCTGAGGTGCAAATTCAGAGTCGACTTCCCTTGCGTTCAGGACTGGGTTCGGCCAGAGTCTGAGCCAGGAATGGAATGTAGTCATATTTTCACGATCGGCTCCAAAACCAGTCAAGTGTCTGGTGCTGTTGTCTTCGTGGAGGACGACAACATTGGACTTCTTTTCTCGTTAGGCAAATATGTGTCTGTTTTCCAAGCGGAAGCTTATGCAATCCTAATGGCAATGAACTATTTGTGAAGAACAGGTGGAAGGGCCGTTGTATTTGCGTCTGTGGTGACAGTCAGGCTGCGCTTAAGGCCTTGCTTAACCTTTTAACCACTTCCAAAATAGTTCGTAGAACCAAAAACTCTTTGAACTCGGTCGCAAGGCTGAATTCGCTATCCCTTATCTGGGACCCAGGTCACACTGGGATCCTGGGGAACAAAATCTCCGATGGGATTGGTAGACAAGACTCAGAGGTGGATTTCTTACGTTTCTGACCCGCGTTGGGTCTCCCTGCGTCCTCCGTTACGGCTCCCTTTGACGATTGGGTCTCTTTTGAACGCAATTGTGTGCGGAATGACTCTCCAGGGTGTAGGTTGACTAAACGTATGCTCCCTGACGTCTGTAGAAGTCAGCAACATTCTTGCTGTCTTTCAGTAGAAAAGATTGCACACAGCTTATTGGCGTCTGGACGGGCTCCTTTGCTTTCGCCAAGTGTCTTAACGTGCTGGGCCTAAGTGACACTACAATCTGCGACGCTTATGGTGAGGGCGACGATACTGCGGAACATTATCTCTGCGAGTGTTCGGCATTTGCTCGTATCATGTGGCAGGTCCTCGGTCGTGTTAATGTGGTGAGTGATGGTACTGTCGGCTTCTCATCACTAAAATGCTCACCTGGCTTTCTTAGAAAGACAAAGAAATTCCAAAATATCAGGGTTTGCTCTCTGGTATTACAATTGATCAGTTTCGTCTAAGTGATCCAGTCGAATGAGGGTGGCGATGGTATAGTTGTAACGTCTTCAATTGCTACACTAATGGTTCATGGTTCAAATCCTGATGTCAGCAAGTATTTTATTTATTTCTCATGAAGTATATAAAGTCAGTCCGATCAATTGCGAAAGCTTGGGTGAACATTACTACGAAGGCATAATACTGGCAGTAGTTTGGTCATATGGCTTGAAAAATTGTTTACCCTGTTGATGATGATTTGTCTATGAAATTGGTTATCGGGGGGGAAAAAAATACTGTGAATCAGAAGCAAAGACAAAAAATAACAAAAATCTCCCCAGTTATCTGGACCCCCGGAGTTTCTCTGAAGCATAAACAACTGAGTTTCAAACCACTACACCAAATCTTGCTGTTCCTCTCTATCTATCCTTTCCAACGTCTGCATTGTGTGTAAACACGTTAAGGGTATTCATAGCCCCTTAAGTGCGCTCAAATTATATAAAAAAAAATACGATGTTTGGGGCCCAAGTGCACTGCTACCTATAAGATCGAGTGAACTAGCCCAATCGTTAACCAGAATTAAAATCGAGGCTTTTGATAAATCTCAATAATGTCTTGAGTTCCACGTTCCAGCTACCCGCTGGGCCCATCGAGACCCGCGTTAGATGGAGCAATCGTTTCTCTGCGGCCCCTGGGCATTCACAATAATGTGTTCTGCTATGTCCCTTTGTTCCCCGCAGAGTTTGCATATGGTTGTAACTGATAGTTTTATTTTACTCCGATGCTACCTGAGCAAACAATGTCGCAAATTGTCTTTGCTTAGTTCAAGTAGTTTGAGTGAGCGCCCAGTACCTCTCCTCGACAAACAGTCTGCTCGTTCGTTCACCTCAAAGTCTTCGTGTCCAGGATTCCATACTATGGTAACCTGATTTCTGGATGCGAAGCTATCAAGGAGGTCGAGACAGTCCCACACGAGCTTTCATCCTACCGTATAGGAATTAAGGGCCCTTAGTGCTGCCTGACTGTCTGAATAGATGTAGATGCGGGTTCTGGTAGTGTTTCTCCACTGGCATTCCCGAATACATAGTAAGTGATTTATCAAGCGTTGTTGAACGCTGAAAGCTGGGACCATAAACCCCAGCTCCAGTACTGCCATTTTCCAATTTGGATACATCTGTGTACCAGATTTTTGCGTTGGGTGGTGTGTTAAGATCTTTGTTTCTCCATTCGTGATACCACCAATGACCACTTCGAATTTTCTGGAGAACAGAAATCTCTTGAGCATCGTATCTGGAATCTTGAAGATCAGGCTGTTTTGGGCGTTTGCAAGAATGCTCAGGTGGCATGTGAAATCACCGGGTTTCAGTTTTTGTATCTGAGGTAGAGTGGTTAGTGTGTCGGATCACTACGCATGAGGTTCCAAGTTCGCATCCCAGAAAACACCAAAAAGTTTTTTCACGGTCCCACCTCTCGCGAGCGTCTGACAAACATCCGAGAGTATTGTTGTCACGAAAAAGCTTCTCAAATCGCCGTTCGGATCTGGCACTAAACTGTAGGTCCCTTCCATTCATATGAAAAATATAACGCACACAACATGAGTGGTTGTGAGAAGCTAGGCCCTGGCACTTTCAAGAGCTGTTGCGCCAAATATTTGTATTTTTTTAGCCTAAATAATAAAACAATCACCCTAGTTATCTGGACACCACCTCTCGAGTTTCTCTGAAACCTAATATCCGAGTTTCGAACCACTCTATTCTTTCTCGCTCGCACTGTGTCAAACATTTTCAGGGTATTCGTTACCCTTTGAATGCGCGCAAATAATGAATAATGAAACTTAGATGGCGCTACAATCCGGGGTTGACCTGGGCCTCATCCAATAAGCTCGGTCATTAGCCAGCTGCTTCCGTGTGTGCGCCCCCAAGCTGGTTGTTAGTGTTGCCACTCTATCAATACCGCTATACACGCGTTTCCCATTCAAATAAGACAAAAATAATTTTATGTTTTTGTTCGTTTTTATTATAAACATTTTTTGTATTTGTTGGTTTTTATTTTTTTGTATTTCCTATTACAAATATTAACATTACTTATTTACGACGAATTGGTTTTTTGCTCTTTCATTCTCTTATTACAAAAAATAACCACAGGACATCACTTATCATTTAAGAGACACAACAAATAGAGTTGAATTGAGTTTTATCAGAGTGATAAGGGAAGAACAAACAAAGAATGGAAAGGATGTAGAGAGGTAGAGGAAATTTTATAAAAATTGTACACTACCCACAAGAAGAGAAACAAATCATAAAAAAAAAAGAAATAAAAGAAAAACAAAAATAGATCAGACTCTCGGTGGAATAACTACTTAGTTATAGAAGAAGAGTATGCTTTCTCCTTTTTTTAAACTGAGAAGCCATCACCAGTTGGATCCAAAATCCATGGATAATTGTTTGGACATTCCATGCATGTGAACAAACGCAGGGTTTCACCAGGCAATTCCCTAGTGGTTAGGGGGCAGGCATTTGGCAGCGAGCAGTAGGGTTGTCCCTTGACGTCGCATTTTTCCTTCCATTCCTGGAAGTCCCTGAGCGAGTTCAATTCAGTTGGATTTTGCATCCATTGAATGACCTGCATGTTGGTGACAAAGAAGACATCATTACGTCCCAACATCTCTTCGATGAATTTGATCAATTCCTCGCGGTATTCTTTCTTAGATTTCAACCATGAAGCATGGAAATGCAGACCCAATGGAGCACGGTTACTATTGTAGTGACGATTGAAGTTGTGACGGAGAAGACGTCCGAATTGGTCACCGGCAGCGATGTTTGAGCACGAATCGACCATATGACAACCGGGCAGAGATTCATCGAATGATGGATCATCACGACGATCCAATTCATTCATGACCATTTCCCAGACAGCATGGCTACGTGATGGGCAGTTATGAGCGTTACCATTGCACTTATGTGGCATACGGTAGTATAGAGTGTATGGCCAGATTGGAACACGACCCAGAGAGGCGGTAATGGATGCATCATAGACGAAAAATTGATCGGCCATCATTTCGAATTGCTTATTGCCACCAACGCGAAGGTAAGGAGCGCGAACACCAATGATGGTGCCATCGGTGATATTGGCGAAACGTTCAATAATCAAACGAGAACCGGCCATTTCAGCGAGCCAATCATCGTACGTGCCGTGGGTCCAGTAGTTTGGATCATCTTTGTGGGTCAATGAGAAGACGGAGATTTCATGACCACGACGATGGAGATCCTGCACGGCTGAGTAGTTGGTGTATTTGTGCGATACAAAGAAGGTGCCCTTGATCGAGCAACCGTTGGGATTCTGACGTTGTCCATTGAAGATATCCTCGTACAAGTCGATATTGTCAACATTGACGGCACCGTTGAAGGTGATCGTCACCATCTGTGGCACTTGTTGTGGTTCAATAGCACCGGGAATGCGAGTACCATCAGCTGAGCAGAAACACTCTGGCAGGACACACTGTGTTGTGTCACATTCTGGGGCACGATTTGGATCGTCATCAACAGCTAAAGATGGGAAAAGGCATATTAAATGGAATTTGTGGAACAAAAAATCATGTAAAACTTACAGCAAGCATTTTCATCAGATTCATCCTTGCAATCGGGTTTTCCGTTACAGAATAAGTCCTTTGACAGGCATTCACCATCACCGCAGGATAGCTTACCATCTGGGCAGATGGGCTCGTCGGTCTTGAAGATTGGAAGAGCTTTGCGTGGCTCTAAATGGAAAGTTTGCAATGAGATTTATACTTTTCTACTTGAGCGTATGAGGAGAGGTTAGAATGGATGAGTTGTGAATAGTAATGAAGGTTCCCCCAACCATAGTATTAAAATGTGGAAATATGGACTCAATTTTCCAATGCAGTATTTAATGGAGAAGATAAAATTATATATATATTATTTACAAAGCATAAAAGTTGTAAAGTTATCGCTTGTGGATTGTAAATCTCAAACATGCATTCCACAAGCGATATCTTTGAGTAGAGATTATAATTAGTAGATTTTCCAAGTGTTTAATACAAAACAAAGCATAATTAACAATTACTAAAGATTTTCTGTTAATTCTACAATTGGGTGGCAGAGGAAACTGGGGGGGTACAGGAGGTTTGTTAACTTCTACTTTCTATGGCGTTTTCCTTTCTGTTGTCTACATTATTTTGGCGTCAACAATTTAATTACTGTCATTTGGTAAATTTAAATAATTTTGCAAATTCCAACTGTGGCAGTGTGTAAGCGTGAAGTAGTGCGTTTACACGTGCCATCAAAAAATAAAAAATGTGTGAAACAAAATACTATTTACAACTTGTGTTCAATCCCAAACCAATTTTAGGCGTTTTTTTGTTTTTTTTTTTTTGGTAAATGGTTGTCTAATTTTGCTACTTCATTGGTTTATTGTTTTGTTGGTTTGAGACTTACTTTCTTTTTCATCGCAGTTTGTTACTTTAGCCTTCCAGTCGCATGTCTGTTTTATAATATCGAAGGCTAAGCCAGATGGGCATGTGATTTGTTTCAGTCCAGATCTTGTACATCTATAGTATTTTTTATTTTTATGATTAATTTACTTTTCGTTGAAAGGTTTTTTTTTTTGAAGTGGCCCTGCCTTAAATTTATGGTCCTAAAGATTTTTATGGGGAATGACGGACGCAGAACAGAAAAAAAATCATTGCCAGGTCCTCTCATTTTTCGTTTTTTGTTTTGTATGATAGCTTTTGTTAGTCACATTAGAAGAGTATATAGATACTTTGAGTATATTTTTTTGAAAATGCATTCCACAGAAGAATATCGAGTTTATAAATAAATTAAGTACAGGCATAGCAAGACATAGAGAAAGGATATCATAGGATGATATGAATAGTTTGTTTTTTTTTTTTTTTAATTTGTTTGACATGCCGAAACACTTAACACTTACTTTCAGCTTTATCACAGTTTTTGACATTTGTCTTCCAGTCACATGTCTGACGTATAACATCGAAACCTAAACCGGCTGGGCATCGTACAGATGCAAGTCGAGTAATGCCATTTTCACCGGCATTGTCGCATCTATGAGGTTTTTTTTTTTTTGTGATTTATTGTGTTTCATTTTAGAATTTGATTAATTTTTTTGTTTTTTATGTTTAAGTGTGTTTTGTTGTGTACAATCTTATTTCAAATTTTGTCTATTTCTTATTTCTCAAAAATTTACAACAAAAAATATGTGGAAAATGTATTTTTTTTTATTGAACATACCTTACGACATCACGACAATCACCTTCGGTTGACAAACGGAAGTATTCATCTCCAGGCCTGTCCTGGCATAGCTCTTCGATTTGATTGTCATCCAACTTGTCATTATCATTTTGACGTTTCACTCGCTCAGACGAGACTGGAAAATTAAAGAAAATTAATGGTTTTGGTTGGTTAGTTTTGGGACAGAGGCAAATAAAAGTGACAAGATTGATACTGAGAAGCCTAATTTTAAAACCACTATTTCTGACAGCGATTTCATATCAAAAATAAGAGTGAAGCTACGATTCAACTGTATGACACACTGTCAAACGTTTGACCCGAAAAATATGCCACAAATTTGAGTCAATTCGCATTCAAATGCTATATTACACTGTTTGAAACATTAGGTCCGTTCGCGTTGTTTTCGACCCAAAAACTAATCAATTGTCAAATATGACATGATGAGAGTAAAAACTTTCAGAGAGCGGAAAATCTAAGCAAAATTACGCGAATGAAAGCGAACCATTTCGAGCCATGTCTAGCCAACTGTCATTACATTAAAAAAAAACTATAATGCACAAATTAAACTCGTGTTTCGAAAGAAAAGTTTTGGGAGAACATTCACATATCACAGCATTTGCTTCAAGATAGTTTGCATCTATTTCCTATGTCTATTGACTTTTTAAAATGGAATCAAAAACTCTTTGACTCATTTGACAATCAGCTGGTTCCACTGGCAGTTCTTACGTTCGTGCCGGCAGAAATTCTTCGAGCACATTCAAGCACAGAGGGGAAATACTCGTCAGTCGTTACTTATAAATTTTTCTCTTTATCTGTCATGTTCGCTCAGTGCGCGAATACACTTCAAGCACTTTAGAGCACCTTAACTGGCTGAACACAATGCATGCCGCGGCCGCGCTGCGGTAGCGTAGTACGTAGAGCTGTCAAATGGTGTGGCGCTGCACTCACAAAATTCGCCCACAATGGTGTAGCGCGTAGTAATGTCAAATAATGCCAGCTGATTAAAATTGTGTTTTTCTTTTTGAGTGTTATTGAGATTTGATTATGTTTGTGAGATTATTGTGCTATAATAATACAATAAAAATAATAAGAAATGGATAAATTTATTTTCCTTTCACTAGCAAAATAATTTTTTCCACGGCGTGCTCTTTCATTTTGACTGTAACGAATATTTCAAATTTATTGCGCTACTGCTGAACTCAGTTCAAGAATCCACCACGAAAACATTGTACAGAAAACCAAAACAGTCTTCAACAGTCGCCAATTTCTCCATCTGTCACTTGTGGCGCTGCACAAGTTAAAAGTAAACCAACTTCGTACTACACCACTGCTACCGCCACGCCGCAGCTACCTCATTGCGGGCGCTCTAGTGAGTTCCCATATATCTTAACTCTGTGACAGATCGTACTACGCTACCGCGGCGCGGCCGCGGCATGCATTGTGTTCAGCCAGTAAAGCGCTTTAGATTGTGTATGCGAATGGACCTATTATGTACGCGAATGGACCTATTTTTTGAAAGCGTCACATTTTTATTTGGTGTCAAACGCAGTCAAACCATTTGCCAAACGGTTCTGGGCTATATTACACTATTTCTCATATAACAATTTGACATTATCTGAAAAGCATTTGACAGTTTATTTTACAAATCAATTCTTGCGAGCAGTGGAACATGGATAGGCAAGAGACTCAAAAGTTAATATAAGCAGTTCATGTATTTTAAAATGAAGAGGGTGTTGCTCTCGGCCAAACCCTTTCTGTGGAACAGCAGCCGCGAAAGCCCCATAGTATCTGGCAAAAGATTCCAACGAGAATAGTGAAAAGGAGAGATTTTGTGGAAAATTGATCCAAGTGACAAAGAACTGTCGTTGCATCAGAATTTCATGCGAATGTCACATGAGAAACTGGAAAATTTAAGCATTCCCTTCCGCTCGTCGAAAGAAAAGAGATGCGATTCCGTAAAAGCATTGTGTGGCTGAATGATTGGCGGTTTACTGCAAATTTTGCTAGTTTGGCCTTCAGTTCTGCCAGTTTGCATGCTTGCCTAATATCTTTACGACTTTTTCCACACTTTTTGCTTTCATATGCGAACGCTGACTCTGCCAACATTCGGGAACTCCGACTGCAGCTCAACCACCCTGCCAAATACCTTTAGCTTCTTTCGCCGATCGTTCAATTTTCTGCTCCAGCATATCATCGTTTGACCCATTTGACACTTTTGTTTTCATAAAATGTCAAACGGCCAAACGATGTCAAATTCTTTGATCCGACTTAGTACCTATTTGACAAAATGTCAAACTCTCGTTTGCTGTCAAACGGACGATGGTCAAACGGAGGATGGTCAAGCGGAGGATGGTTAAACGGACAATAGTCAAACGAACGATGGTCAAACGTTTGACACAGAAAATTTGACGATTGCACTAGATCTGCTCGCTTTTTCACTTAAACGTCGTGAACTGAAGGCGAAATCTCCCAAGAGGTGTATCGCCGTAAAAGGTCGTAAACATGGGTGCGTATCGTTATATGCGGGGGGCGTCATGGCGTAAGTGGTTAGTGTGTCGGATCACTACGCATGAGGTTCCAAGTTCGAATCCCAGAAAACACCAAAAAGTTTTTTCACGGTCCCACCTCTCGCGAGCGTCTGACAAACATCCGAGGGTATTGTTGTCACGAAAAAGCTTCTCAAATCGCCGTTCGGATTCGGCATTAAAACTGTTGGTCCCTTCCATTCGCGCGAAAAATATAACGCACACAATATGAGTGGTTGCGAGAAGCTAAGCCCTGGCACTTTAAAGAGCTGTTGCGCCAAATATTTGTATTTGTATCGTTATATGCAAGAACTTTACCGCAAGACGCAGAGCGATGTCATGCGCTACTTGCTTCGTATTCGCGTGTGGCAATATCGTCAGTTGACGAAGTTGCACCACTCTCCAAGGCCAACCCGCCCCAACAAAGCCTGTCGCTTGGGTTATCGCGCAAAGCAGGGAGACGTCATCTATAGGATTCGTGTGCGCCGTGGTGACTGCAAACGCCCAGTGCCAAAGGGATGTACCTACGGCAAGCCTAAGAGCCATGGTGTCAACGAATTAAAGCCGTACCGTGGTCTGCAATCCATTGCTGAGGAACGTGTTGGCCGCAGACTGGGAGGACTGAGAGTGCTCAACTCCTACTGGGTTGCCCAAGACGCGTCGTACAAGTACTTTGAGGTCATTCTCATCGACACCCACCACAACGCAGTGCGCCGCGATCCAAAGATCAACTGGATCTGCAAGCACGTGCATAAGCACCGCGAGTTGCGTGGCCTCACATCGGCTGGTAAGAGCTCTTTAGGTACTCTAAAACGGTTGGAGGATCACGCCGCGCTGCCTGGAAACGCAAGAACCGTCTACACTTGCGCAGGAAGCGATAAACTATGTGTTGGTGTATTCTATTTTTACCGCTTGATCGTGGTAGTAATAAAAAAATTTTACTTTCTGCGCCAAAATTCGCATTTTGTCAAATTTCCACTAGTGGGAATGAAATTTCCTCAGAGAGAGGTAAAATTACGAAAAAGTAAACGAACGCGTTGAACCACAAAAGTTGCCCACTTTTTAAACGTCAAACCTCAAACCCAATTGTACGTAAAAGAAAGAAAGAGAAGGAACAATCCAATAAAAAATCGCATATACAGCGATTTGACAGATTTGACAGTTTTCACAAACTAGCCCACAGAAATATCTTGCACTAAAATTCGCATCATGGGGAAATTTCTTACTCTCTCGAGAGCGCTCTCTTCTGTCAAAAACTATGAAAATTCTCAGTACTCGAACAGTTTTTCGTAAAAATTCGTAACTTTTCGTAAATATTCGCTGTTTTGGGAGGGTATGCGAACAGACCTACAGTTTGACACAATTCGCAAACGAAAAGTGTCCTACGTTTGACCATTTGTCATATAGTGGAATTTGTCGAAGCTTGATACGTGCGTTTTGGAAGGTATTGCGGAAAATTTGCAAGAAATTCCAACTATTCTTGACAGATGGGTATAATGTAACGTTGAGGACTAGTTGTATTCTCCAACTGCATTAAGTTGCTGAAGAAAGGAGATGCTCTGAACTGCGCCAACTACAGACGTATAAGTCTTCTCAACATCGCATATCGCATACCCTGCCTGCCGTAGTATGTGAACACCTAAAACCGATCGTCAACAACTTGATAGATCCTTACCAATGCGGTTTCAAGCCGGAAAAGTCCATTGGCCAAATATTCCCACTATAGCAGATCTTGGAAAAAAACCCAGGAATATAAAATCGACACGCACCACCTCTTCGTCGATTTCGAAGTTACCTATGATAGCGTGTATAGAGATGAGTTAAGCGGAGTCATAGTCTTATAGTCTTGGCATTCTTGCCAAGCTAGTCCGTCTATGCAGGATGACGAGGGAGAATTAAAGTGCTCCATCAAAGTCGGTAAGAACGCCATCGAACCGTTCAATGCAGGATGACGATGGAGAATGAAACTGCTCCATCAAAGTCGGTAAGAACGCCATCGAACCGTTCAATGTCAGGAAAAGCTTTAGGCAGGGTGATGCGCTATGATGCGTACAAAACTCATTAGCCAACACCGGAGATACAATTCTGTACAACTACTTGCTTACGCCGATGACATAGTCGGAAGAACTCAGCGGGCCGTAAGTGGTGCGTTTGCGAGTGTTGAGATCAAGGCAACAAAGATGGGTTTAGCGGTCGATGAAAGCAAATCAAAATATACATGTGCTGCCTACAAAAAAGACTCCCAACATCGGCGTCTTGGACAGAACGCCTTTGTCTCCCTAGGCTCTAACGTGACCTCCGCAAATGACACCAATGGAGAGATTAAACGAAGAATTACTCTTGCGAATCGCTGTTCTTAAGGGCTAAGAAGGCAACTGAGTAACAAAGCCCTATCTCGAGCAACTAAGGAGACTCTATATAACACCCTGATCATCCCAACCCTGCTGTATGGCACAGAGGCATGGACTTTGCCAAAATCGGATGAAGATGTTCTTGGTTACTTTGAGAGGAAAATTCTTCGATTGATTTTTTGCTCGGCGAGTAGAGGGCAAGGTATAATGTCGAGCTATACAGTCTATGCAAGGACATCGACATACCCAGAAGAGTTCACATACAGTGACGAAAATGGCTGGTCATGTAAGGCGAATGGAGCCCAATGATCCAGCCTGGAAAATCTTCGAATCCACGCCGGATAAACGATGCAGTAAAGGACAACGTCGTGGTAGGTGGCGCAAAGAAGTAGAGGGGAACCTCAACCAACTCGGCGTTCGTAACTGGAGCCAACTGGCTGGAGAGGTTTGTTAGTTGAAGCCCAGATCCACCCCAAACTGTATCGCCACCTAAGTAACAAAGTAACTGCATTAAGTTTGACAAATACCTCTGTAAACCCGAACTACTGCTCCGCACCCTCTGACATTTTGAAACATTTTGGCAAAAAAAAAAAGTTTCCGCATATTTCTACAAAATCCGGTTCCTAATTTCCATTCCACGTTACAGGTTCACTTTTCTCCTTCAACAAATCACCTCAAATGCCCACCAGTAACCAAACACGTTACTTAATCCCCTGATTGCATATTCAAATGAAAGCGAAATTAAAAAAAAAAATACCAGTTTGCCTACACACAGAGCCACCTAGCGTTGCTATTAAATCTGAAAAACATTAAATAACATCAAAAACAAACTCGATTTCCATCTTCATCTACCCCCGTGCTAACCCACTTTCGAACCAATAAACCTCACGGCGACAACGACAAGTCGTGGAGAAGAAATCGAATCCCATCACGAAGATGAAATCGAAAAGATGTCCCACTTTCGTGGTGCTGTGGCCTGAGCGGTGTGGAACGGCGGCCATTTGTAACGATCGTGTCAGTTAATTTACATAATTCGTACAAAATTATTCATTTGTGGTTTTATTCGTGTGGTTTTCTTAATTATTATTAATAATTGGACACGAGCGGGGATGTAGTGGATGGCACTTGCAAATATTGTCCACACACGTTCCACAAAATCGTCGTAATGGCAGTTTTTTTTTTTCGTTTTAAAAACCAGTAATCTACGTTGCGTAAGTTTTCTTATAGTGTTCGGCGTTTTGGAGGATGAAAATGCGGATGTTGGCTATAATGAGAGGACAGCAGCTCATTGGTGGATATTATGCCGTGAGGTTTGCGCATTAAAACAGGTTTATGTGGCTCTAAAGTTGACATCTTAAGTTGAATTGAAAGCGAAAGTGAAGCGTAATATCGGTGAGTATCCATTGAAAACGAGCTTAATGGCCACACATATATAAAGCTTTAACTACGCGTAGGTGTGTTAGCAAGGAAATGATTACAGGATGAGTGGGATTGAGGGTTTAGTAGGAACAATGTGCAATGCAATGCAATGCAATGAGCTGGAGCAGAAAATTGAATGATCGCGAAAGCAGCTAATGGTGGAACCGGATGGATGATCTGCAAACAAAGTTCCCGAATGTTGGCAGAGTCAGCTGTTGCATTCAAAAGCAAAACGTGTAAATTTCGCATTATCCATATGAAAGAGCGAAAGTATCCTTCACGCAACATATGGAAGAACAATTACGACGCAAAGTTTTCAACTCACGTCAATGAAGCACTTTAGTAGCATTTTGCACAAACAACATGCCCGTGAGTGCCAATACCTCACATAGTCAGAGATGCGAACAAATCTTCATAATTAACGAAGATCCACAGAAAATCTTGTGATGGGGAAAATTAATCACTGTGGACTTCAATGCGAAGAAAACACAATCCACCACCTTTTCCAGAAAGACTGCATCTACTGTTCCCCAGCTTCAAAGGGGTAACCAAATAAACGATCCCAAGGAGAGCATGCATTTACTGGATCTCATTGCAAGCTCTGGAGTAACATGGCATGACCATATTTCCAACATCGCAAAGATGTACTTTACACCGCAGCAACTTCTTCTTTTATTCAAAGAACAAGTCAGACCGGGGCTTAGCTAGTAAAACGCTGCCACGAGGAGCTTAAAACACTCACGAATAGCCTCCTTGTTACAGTCCGGCGGGTCCCAGGACACAAAGGAATTCCAGGGAACGAAATGGCAAACGAACTAGCAAGAAAGCGATCAAAACAAGTCCCGTCAATGGACCAAAACTCAGTTTATCCTCCCATCAAATTTGTTAAATCAAACATAGCACTTGACTTCAAACGACAAGCAGACGAAAGATGGAGAGCATTTCCAGCATGCCGCGTCTCCAGAAGCATCTGGACAAAACACGACAAGGTGAAAACCAAGCTCATCCTCACTCAAAACAGACAAAACTTGGCGTTTTTCACAGGAATCATTACCGGCCATAACCTATTGTACCTGAGTACAGACGAACTTTGCAGAGGCTGCGGCAATACCGACGCAGAAGAGGATATAGACCACTTCCTACGCAAATGCCCTAGTCTCTGCATTGCCAGAAAGACAGCGCTCGGAGAGTATTTCTTCGATCATCTAGGCGACCTGTCTGAAAAGCCACCAACCGCCATTCTGAAACTCATAGCTTCTTCAGGATGGTTCCGAGGAGGCCGCTCTTACACTACACCACTGTTTCTTTTTCTTTCTTTTTTTGTCTTTCCATGATCCCAGCCAGGAAATTCCCTATCAGGGAAGCGCAATGGATCCGTTTGAGATCCGAGTGTGGGCGCCGTGGCGTAAGTGGTTAGTGTGTTGGATCACTACGCATGAGGTTCCAAGTTCGAATCCCAGAATATACCAAAAAGTTTTTTCACGGTCCCACCTCTCGCGAGCGTCTGACAAACATCTGAGAGTATTGTTGTGACGAAAAAGCTTCTCAAATCGCCGTTTGGATTCGGCATTAAACTGTAGGTCCCTTCCATTCGTGTGAAAAATATAACGCACACAACATGAGTGATTGCGAGAAGCTAGGCCCTGGCACTTTAAAAAGCTGTTGCGCCAAATATTTTTTTTTTTTTTAGTGTAGGCTGCACCCATTCGTTGCAGTTAATCCCTTAAACCTAATCTAACCTAACACTTGTAATCTTTGGAACAATCACTTCTAGGGGAAATATTTCCAGAAAACTATAATCTGCAACAATTTAAACGCAGAATCAACAGACATCTGCAGGCAACTCGGGGCGCTGGCGCTGGCTCAGCATTACTTCCTGGAAGTTTATAAGAAGAAAATAAAACGTATGGAATGCTCCATCCCTCGTTACTGTTTCAAAGTGGTTTAGAAGATTCCAGACTGGCGATTGTAGTGTGGAGGACGAACCTCGTCAATGTCGGCCCAAATCCACGAGCAACGATACGAATGTGGCTCTGGTGAAGGCCAAAACGGACGAAGACCCCAGAACGACACAGGAAATTATAGCGCCGATGAATTAGGCTTGAATTCCATGACTGTATCATGAATATTGAATCATTACCTAAAGTATTCGAAGAAATCAGCTTGATAGGTTCCACAGGAGTTTTGAATGAAGTGCGAAAACGGGCTCATGTACGCTTGGCTCAGTATTTTCTGGAAAAGTAGAAAATGAAGAGGCAAGCTGATTTGTAACAGGTGATGGATCCTGGTTTTATAAGTACGTCCCTGAAAGCAAACAGTGGTTCATGATATGGAGCCTAGAAGGTACAAATACACCAATAAAGGCCAAACAACAAAATTCAGCGACAAAAGCCATGATGTTGATTTACGTCACTAAAGCGAAAGTGATCGCCGTCATCCCACTAACAACTGGTCAGACAGTGACTGCTAATTGATATACGGAAACTTGCTCACCAAGAAGTTTTCCAAAACTTGTTAGGAAACCAAAAAAATAACGAGGAACATCGTCGCTACTTTTTGCATCATGAGAATGCACCTGCTTACATTAGCCGTGTTTTTTTGAAACCTAGCCAGCCAGTAGTTGCTAGTAAAGTAACATTTTACAGATAAAACAAATACAACAACCGGCTGGCTTCTATTCTTGATTTTATCCCCAGCAAAAAGTTACTGGCTGGGAATTTCGTGATGCCTAATTTCAGGCTGCGCAAAAACGAATGTTTTTTATTTATTTGTTGTTGCTGTCACTGCGAGGTTGCTTGGTTCCTAAAAATATGTTCGTATAAGATCGGCTGGCTTTGGCTGCCTGGCAAATAGTTTAAATGAACGCCTGGCTGGCTAGGTTTAAAAAAAACACGGCAATTGCTGAAAAGACCAACTCTCAGGTCCAGCACCTTATTGCCCAGACCTGGAGCCGTGTGATTTTCGGCTTTTTCCGAAAATTGAGGAGAAAAATCTTCACATCTAATGAGGAGAATAGAAATGCAGTTAATGTCGAGATTGGAAAGCTGCAAAACGGTGATTTTGAAATCTGCTTTTGAAAGATGGATCTACTGATTGAAAAAAGTATGAGATCTTGATTTGAGTTTTGAGTGTTCTGACAAGAGAAATCGAGACTAGTTCGTCCAAATTGAGCCTAAAACCCAGGCTTAGCAAGTGAGATTTGAAAAATGCACATACAGATGTTCAAAACTACTAAGTACTGGGTAGGAGCTAACCTACATCTATGGGAAACACATGATTGACGTCCTGTGATCCATCAAAGAATTTGAGATCTTAGTTCCATCCGTGTGAAGCACTGGGTAAAAGCTAACCCACATCTATGGGAAACACATGTTTGGCGTGATGTGCTTCATGCAGCTTTGTCGACGGGAAACGGGGGAATTCGATGGACTCTTACATCTCAACTGAATTATCTTGACTACGCTGACGATGTATGCTTACTCTCCCACAGAATTATGGACCTCCACCAAATGACAGCAGATGTGGAGAGGGAGGCAGGTGTCGTCGGGCTGAAAATTAATACGACAAAAACTAAAATCATCAGCCTTGGAACTAACTCATCGGCTCAAATATGCATTGCTGGACAACCGGTAGAGAGAGTAGAGGACTTCCAGTATCTTGGCAGTATTGTCTCGACCGATGGTGGAACCAAACTGGATATAGCCAACAGGATCGCCAAAGCAAAGTCCGCGTTCGGGATGTTGTCCAAAATATGGCGAAGCAATGCAATCAGTTTGAGCACCAAAATAAGACTGTTCCGCTCCAACGTTGAATCCGTGCTGTTATATGGTTGCAGCACGTGGAGAGTGACCACTACTATCACCAGAAAGCTGCAAACGTTTGTTAATAGGTGCCTGCGCAATATCTTAAGGATTTTCTGGCCCAATCGTATCTCTAACGAACACCTTTGCGAGAGAACGGGTCAGGAACGAATAGGCATAACCATTCAACGGCGGAAGTGGCAGTGGATTGGTCACACGTTCCGTAAGGGTGACAGTTCCATAGCGAACCATGCTATGCAGTGGAAGCCTTTCACTTAGGATGGCAGAAGACCTGGCGGTCCGAAGAGAACATGGCGCAGAACAGTCGAGAAGGAGGCAGGGCAGTTAGGGAAAAGTTGGGGAGAACTCAGACATATTGCCAGAAACCGTACACGTTGGCGCGTAGGCGTAGTAGAGGCCCTAGTACCCACAAGGGGATACAGGACATAAGTAAAGTAAGTCTTGTGATCCGTCCGTATGAATATCTGATCTATAAGCATCGTTTTAAACGTTACAACATATTCTGAAAGAGATCCTAGCTAACCAAACCGATACTCTCTACGAGTACTTGTTCATTAATTTCAAGGGCGAGTGTGGAAGCCATGATAGAAATAAACATCTAAATTTGGCGAGATTTTACACAAAAATCTTCTTCGTTCTGCAGATGGCGTTGTTCTGAACGGTTCGAGGAAGAGGATAAACCCAGAGCCTTTCGAAAAGATCTAAAAAAAAAGTGTTCAATTCCTTAGCTGAAGTCGATACAAAGAGATAAGCTTTGTGGTTATGAATACCTTCAAAATATTTTACACAGTGTAGCGTTGAAAAGGATAGACAGAGAGAGAGAGGAGAGAGAGAGAGAGAGAGAGAGAGAGAGAGAGAGTGAGTGAGAAAAGGAAAGAGTGGGAAAAAGAAAGAGGGAGAAATAGAGAAAAATAGAGAGAGAGACAGCGAGAGATAAAGACTGGTGTAGTGGTTTGAAACTCAGATGGGTGGTGTCCAGATAACTGGGGAGATTTGTTTTCTTATTTTGTCTTTGCTTGTGATTCACAGTATTTTTCCTCCGACCACCTTATGTATCATATATCAATCATCCAATAGGGGAAACAATTTGTCCAAGCACATGATCCACCTACTGCTAATGTGCCAATGTTATGCCGTCGTAATGTCGAGAGACCTTACAAGCTTGACCTCGTAAATGATTTATTCAAAATGTACTGAAAACAAGAACCAAGAAAACAAGTAAATAAAAATAAACAACATATAGACTTGTCCTTGGAAATGCGAAACATCGGTACAACGTGTGTCAATGATTTATTTATAGAAAGCCACAGCAAGAACTCGCACAGCATTGTGATGTATTTCGGACAAAAGTGGAAGAAATTTTCTTGAATGCCTTGCTTAGTTTGTCAAGAGTTCGAAAGGAACTGTAGAGTTAGTTAGGAGGCTCCTACGCTTCATAAGAAGCTCAAAATGGTTTTAGCGAGTAGGTAGAGAGATTTTCTCCCATGATTCACGTGGTATTACAATGAACCTATTATTGGTCTAAGTGTATTGGCGATTCTTAGCTGGCAGCCATTTAAACCTAACCTAACCCAGAGTTAATTGAGCAAGTTCCATGTCATACTTGAAAGTTTTTTTAGTGTATTTCCGAGTTCCTAACTATTTCCAAAGGAACTACGTATTAACACCCCTATTATGGTTAGCGAATCGAACGTTCGACTCAAGTCGAACTGCCAGACGAATTGCTTCTGTCGCTTTTGACACTTCAGAGACGACATTTAATTGGTTTTTCCTTTGTCAGCACTTATTCTTTATTCGAATGGAAATGTTAGCTAACATCAGTACCACGACAGAAGCAATTTTCCGGCAGTTCGACTTGATTTGAACGTTCGATTCGCTAACCATAATAGGGATGTAAGTTTGTAGGAAGGGCAAGGCAATGCTCCATCTAAGGTCTCTCTTCCTTGACGACCTCGGCGATCTAGCGTCCTTGGACGTCATGAGCATCCATCGCTTTGTCAAAAGCTCCGGTTGGTTTTGTTAGTCCCTGAGTGGCCTAATGGTTTGATCCATGGTATCACAAAGGACCTTCACTGGTCTAAGTGTGTCTGCACTCTCGTGTGGATAGCCAACCTAACCTAACCTAAGGCAATGCGCGTGATTATTGAATTTCATTCTCGTAATGTAGACACCAAAACTCACAAGCCAACACCGGAAGTACAATCTTTTACAAGTTTCTACAAGTACTCGCTTACGCCGATGACATTGACATAGTCCGAAGAACTCAACGGGTCGTCAGTGGGGCGTTTGAAAGTATTAAGACGGAAGCAGCAAAGACGGGTTTAGCGGTCTACATTCACATAGTCCGAAGAACTCAACGGATCGTCAGTGGGGAGTTTGGAAGTATTAAGACAGAAGCAGCAAAGATGGGTTTAGCGAAGAATTCAACGGATCGTCAGTGGGGCGTTTGGAAGTATTAAGACAGAAGCAGCAAAGATGGGTTTAGCGATCAATGAAAGCAAACCAAAATACATGCTGTCTATGAAAAACTACACACAACATTGAGGTCTTAGGCAAAACGCCTTCGAATCCAACCCGGAGGAACGACGCAATAGAGGACCTCCTTGCCGTAGGTGGCGCGCACAAGTTCAAACAGACCTCGACCAACTTGGAGTTCGCAACTGGAGTCAATTAGCTAAGGACCGAGCTAAATGGAAAGGCTTGTTGATTGAGGCGCAGGTTCACCTCGAAATGTGGCGCCATCTAAGGAAGTAAGTAAGAAGAACGCCTTTGTCTATCTAGGCTCTATGGTGAACTTTGCAAATGACACTAGTGGGAAGATAAAACGAAGAATTACTCTTGCGAATCCCTGTATTTATGGGCTAAGAAGGCAATTGAGTAACAAAGCAACTAAGAAGACTCTATATAAAGCCCTAGCTAGTCAAACGCTAGTGCATGTGATCATATGTAAACACAAGCGTTTTCACTTAGCTGAGGCCTACCAAATCCTACTCTCAACCTCCACGCGGTGACAGCTGGGTGCCTAGTACCTTAATCCAAGAAATGGGTAACCAACCCCGTTTAGAGGATTCTTGGCGGCCTCAGATGAGAGAGGGGGGAAGAGTGCTTTCTCACTTCATCCCAGTCCTGCTGTATGGCACAGAGGCATGGATTTTGTCAAAATCGGATGAGGATGTCCTTGGTTACTTTGAGAGGAAAGTTCTTCGATTGATTTTTGGTCGGCGAGTAGAGGACAAGGTATAATGCCGAACTATATGGTTTAAACAAGAACATCGACATAGCCAGAATAGTTTACCTACAGTCCTCGAATCCACCCCGGGTGAACGACGCAGTAAAGGACGACGTCACGGTAGGTAGTGCAAACATGTAGAGGAAGAGACCTTAACCAACTTGGGATTCGCAACAAAAAGCAGCTGGCTCGTAACTGGGCTGGCTGGAGAGGTTTGTTGATTAAAGCCCCAAGTAAATAATGTAGACTCCCTTTGTCAAAAAAAAGTCATGATTGAGTGGCTTCAAGAAGACCTGTCGAGTTTGAACAATAACCAACGAGAGTCTGTCCACAAACCAAGCTTAATGATTGATAATGCGGCCCGAGCTGAGGAATCTGTATTGACATTGGAAACGATGTGACTTAATGTCAAGGCTCCAATTGGAACCTTGAAGTCTAAACTATGACGTTAATCCGAGTCCATTGTCAAAGTCAAGCTTCAGATGTTCGAGAAGAATCTATTATCATTCTTAAAACCTGAAAGGCTCTTAAAAGAAGTACAGTCGCTCAAAATATGGTAAGCAAATCCAATAGCCTATAACAACACACATATATGTAGGTAGCTATCAAGAACTCCATTAAAGGTGATATGTCTTAAATCGAACATCGTGATCGTTCCATAATCGTGTACTCCATCGCAGAACTCTAAATAGAAACTTCTTAACAGATCTAGAAGCTACATGCCCATAGCCGGCGCGACAGAGAAAAAAAGAAAAAAGAACGACCAGCCATCATCATAAATTATAACCCCCACTTGTGGTCCACCAGGTCCACCAGGTCCACCATGGTCTTCCATAGAGTCTTCCACCTGCATTCGATTAAAAGTGAATGTTGTCTGGTGGCAAATAAATGCATTCTTAAACGTGTTTTTCATCTTATGCTAGCTGTGGTTGAATCAACGACTGAAGACGTCGAAGGAAACCTTGAATTCTTAATTCACTTTGATGTATTGCACTTTTTTTCTCATTTAATTGTGGATTGTACTCGAATCTAGTTGAACTGGTTTTTCGTTGAAAAGAATGTCAGCAATACTTAGAATTTAATTATAAAAGACAATGTGTGTGGCGGGTAATGAATTATGAACGAGAATTAGTAATGTGTATCCACCCAAAGTGCCACGTAGTCACTCGCAACAACGGTAGTAAAAGTTATGTTTGTTTTGTTATTTTATTTTTTGCACACTTTTCACTCGATACTCGATACACACGTCATCGCAGAGGGCAGTGAAATTGAATTTCCTGCTCTTTCACTAAATACATATATATATGTCCGCAAAAATTATGCAACTATCTATCTGTTAGGTGGGATAGTGCAACTTTCAAACGAGTTTTTCGTTGTTTTTTTGTTTTTTGAAAAAGTCTCTCTCTCTCTTGAATCACCGGCAGTTGAAAATTGTCACTCTAACTATCACTTGCCACTTTTACTTATTTCTTTTTGTACACTTTTGAGATTATTTTTGAATTTACTTACCAAGTGCTAAACATACTAAAAACACACTTAAAAGCGGCACCACACGCGCCATCTTGCGTATGTGCGAATTTCTTTGTACTATCTGTTAAAATTAAATAAATTTTGATTAAAGAAAAATGTTTCCCTATAGTGGGTTTAAGTTTACTTCTAATTAAAAAAAAAACGATGTCCTCGATGGAATATCCTTGTGAAACTGTAAACGAATCGGCTGTAGTTGCTCAATACACAGCCACGCTTGCACTAGGTGTTGGCTGGTAGGATGAAGTTCTATTTATTAAGACCTAGTTAGCCAAAAGTGGGGACTTGGCCAATAAAAGTCTCTCCCACCAACGGCTTTGAATATCAATTTTCTTGTGACTCCATTGGAGTAGGGATTTGGTCTGTTCGTGTGCCTGTGGTGGTGGAGTTTGTAAGACGTTCGGATCAAGAAAGTTCCCCTACCTGCAGAGATTTCTCCTCAAAATAATGGAAAATGCTTTGTGGAACGTCTGTCTCTTCTGGCTTCACATTGTGCTGGTGTACCTGTTGGATTGCTGCCTATTTTGCAGATACTCACCACATATACGCATAAGCCTACCACTTCTCTGATTCAACTTTGATCTTATAAAAGAAATACCAAACAAGGAAGAGAAGAAGTAGTGGTGGGTACCTATGTTGTTCGAGAAGGCACGAGAAGAGCTTTGTTCGCCAAACAAAAGAATTGTGTGTGTGGTAGGTGTGGTGGAATTTCTTCGATTGTCTGTCTGTCTGTCCCCCAACAATGTCTCTTTGGAGGAAATAGAAATTTTCTACTCGATTTTGTTTATTTTTGTAATTGTCTATGGATGGATAGAGGTGCCAGTGGTTGGGCATTGAGAAATCATGGAATAAATTTCAGTTGATCGTGGTAATTTGAAATTTGAAATTTTATTAGACGTTTTCAAGACAAAAGATTGGGTGTTAGCGTGGGCACTGGAGCAGCGCAAAACAAATTTTGAAATTTAAATATTTCCAATCAGAGAGGTGGATTAAGTGTATACAAATTGAAATTAAAAATTTCCTTGTGGTTTGCGTGTTTGTCAAGAAATGCATGGGATTATGGCAAAAGTGTTAATTAAGTGCGAAGGTGTAGTACTATATTTGCGAATGCTATTAGGATAGGTGATGTGCATGTGAAGGTCTGACACCCACTGCTTGAAGATATTTAGCTGTCTTCAAGGAGATATCAGTAAATTGCCATAGAAACAGATGCAATGCAATGCAGAATGCTTCTATACTTGATTACACACTAACTCGTTCTGCTCAAACACCCTTTTATGACTATAACCTCATGCAACTTACCATTTCAGGTGATTAGTGAAGCAGTATTGCAACTGACTTTTAGCGTTTGTTACCGCCAGCTTATGTAGGCTCCCGGGCAAAACTCGTGCCTCTATGATTTCAATCATTTCTTGCGCATCCAATCCACACCTTTGCCGAGATAGTGATTCGAGTCAATGCTCGCTTCTTGTAACATTTGCATATTTATGACACGAGAGGAGTTTCTCACGTTGGTCGCAATGTGATCAATTTGTTGGTTAGAAGGTTATCGTGGGGTATTTTGCATATTGAAATATGGAAAGGCTCTTCTTTTTCAAGTGTCGAAGGTACCTTTTCCAAGTTTTAAGGCCTTGGATGGCTATCATCCAATATATTCGAATAATAGCGAACTTGATCTGATGCAGCATGAAAATGCTCACGACCTTTCTTGGGTTGGGTGGCTGTCCCCACTCAGGAGGGACACACTTAGATCAAAAGAAGCTCCATTGTGATACTACTATGGAGAAAAACCCGAACATGGCTGCTTTCGTGCATATCTGCACCGGCTTGGGCTCGATGAATCCCCTACTTGTTTGAATCGCGGAGAGGCCAGAGAAAATGCACAGCACATATTTTTTTAGTGCCCACGTTTCTGTATAGAGCGCAGAGAACTAGAGGAAAGAATTTGAGTAACACTAACTCCAGAGAATATCGGAGGTGACAGTGAAAACCAAGCCTCGACATCTTTCATAGAATAAAGAAGGGCAAACGCTAAACCCAATGTCTAGCCAGCAAACGGGGAAAGAAGAGCATAAATTGGTAAACACCCCCGCGAAGCAATACCTAGCAGTAGCCTTGTGGGGAGAGTGCTTGAAGTTTGTAGGATGTGGGTTTGTACGTAGGCGTATTCCTGGCATCAAATATTCAGGGTTGCGAATCGTGCATACCGGAGGCACAATCTATTACAAGTCTGTACAACTGCTTGCATACGCCGACGATATAGACATTATCGGAAGAACTCAGCGGGCTGTCACCGGTGCGTTTGCAAGCATTGAGGCGGAATCGGCCAAAATGGGTTTAGCGATAAACGAGGACAAAACCAAGTATATGCTGTCAACTAGAAGGGAAAACCAACACCGACGAATTGGACAAAACGTCACCGTGGGCAGCTATAACTTCGAGGTAGTAAGGGACTTTGTCTACCTTGGCTCTGCTATAAATTCAGGAAACAAAATCAGTGCAGAAATCAATCGAAGAAAAACTCTTGCCAATCGCTATTTTTTTGGGCTTATAAGGCAATTCAACAGTAAAGCCCTATCTCGAACTACTAAGGAGACTCTATATAAGACCTTGATCATCCCAGTCCTGCTTTACGGCGCTGAAACATGGACTTTATTAAAAGAGGATGAAGATATCCTTGGTCGCTTCGAGAGAAAAATTCTTCGTAAGACTTTCGGTCCCGTTTGCGTTGACGGGTTTTGGAGGAGAAGATTCAATCACGAACTATACGAGCTGTACAGTGACATCGACCTAGTCAAAAAACTGCGTATTGGACGTCTGAGATGGCTAGGACATGTAGAGCGAATGGATACCAACACTCCGGCCCGCAGAGTCTTCGAATCTAACCCCGAGGGACGACGCAGTAGAGGGAATCATCGCCGTAGGTGGCTCGCACAAGTTCAAGGGGACCTCGACCAACTTGGAGTGCCCAATTGGAGGCAACTAGCTAAAGACCGAGCTAAATGGAGAGGCTTGTTGGTTGAGGCCCAGGTTCACCCCGAACTGTAGCGCCACCTAAGTAAGTAAGTAAAGAATTGTGCATACCAGTAACCAGTTTAGGATGTTCTTCAAGATGTTCTATTGTTTCTACTTCAAAAAATGATTCGGATTTTATCGATTTTCTAAAAGAAAGTATCGCCGAATCCCGAGTACGCCTGACTCTGCTCTAGATGCTTGGCTAAACTTACTTGATACTTATACCATGGACTGCACTATCGAAGCCATTCATCGTCTTAGGCGGGGTGGTTTTTGGTATACTCCACACTGGAATTTAAATGAACGATATGCCATCTGATGCAATGACACCAGAACTTCAGCTGATACTCAAATTCAGAATGGACCGGATAGTCGGCCAGTGCTTGTCGGCCAGGAATGGAATGTAGTCGTATTTTCACGGATGGCTCCAAAACCAGTTAAGGATCCGAAGCTGTGTTTTTTCGTGGAAGACGACAACAGTTGGTGTACTAAAAAGAAAAATAGACCAAGAGCAAGAGAACTGATTAACTCCGCATGGTCCGCCAGAAGCGACTGCGTCATATCTCGCAGCTTATGGCCGACACTGGATGAAATCAGAACAAAAAGTCTATTGGCGATGAATAAAAGAGATATTCGGATCTTGAAGGGTGCACTCATAAGACACTGCGCGATAGGGGAAATGGCTGCTAGACTAGGCATCAACTCACCCGACCACTGCAGGAACTGTTAAGATATAGAGGAGATAGAAATCATCAAACACTTGTAAACGTCTGCAGTGACAGGTAGGCTTCACTTAAGGTCTTGCTTAACGCTTTTACCACTTCCAAAGTAGTTCGTAAAACTAGAAACTTCTTGATCTCGGTCGCAGGGCTAAATTCCTTGTCTTTTATCTGGGTCTCAGGCCACACTGGAATCCTGGGGACCAGATCTCCGATGGGATTGCTAGGAGGCTTTCTCAGGTCCCGAATCCGCGTTGGGTCTCCTTGCGTCCTCGGTTAGGGCTTCCATTGACGATTGGATCTCCTCCGAACACAACTGTGTATGGCATGACTCTCCAGAGTGTAGGTTGACTAAACGAATGCTCCCGGACGTCTGTAAGAAATCAGTGACATTCTTGCTGTCTCTCAGCAGGAAAGACTGCAGACAGCTTATTGGCATCTTGACGGGCTACTTCGCTTTCTCCAAGTGCCTTAACGTGCTGAGCTTAAGTGACACTACAATCTATGATGCTTGTGTCACAGTGTCCCGACCTTTGCTCGTATCAGGTGGCAGATCCTCAGTGCTGATGTTTTGAGTGCTGGTACTGTAAGCCTCATCCTCATCTGAAGTCGAATAAATGGGTAAACCAGGGTTTGCTATCTGGTAGTACAATAGACCAGTTGCGTCTGAGTGTTCTAGTAGAGCGTTTCCAACCTGACAAAAAAAAAAGCGAATTATTTTTTATTCGCGTGGTACCTGAGTGGACAGTTTCGAGTTAGGTAGTCCGTTAGAGTTCGTAAATTGTGTCTGCTTAATTCAAGTAGCTTGAGTGAGCGCCCAGCGCCTCTCCTCTCCAGACAGTCTGCTCGTTCGTTCACCTCAAAGTCTTCGTGTCCAGGATTCCATGCTATGGTAACCTGATTTGTGGGTGCGAGGTTATTAAGGAGTCGAGACAGTTCCACACAAGCTTTGATCCTCCCGTATAGGAATCAAGGGCTCTAAGTGCTGCCTGACTGTCTGAATAGATGTAAATGCGGATTCCGGTAGCGTTTTAACACAGGCAACAATAAACGAATACATTACATAGTTCTATCGCATGGACTTCTGGTTGGAAGATGGTAGGTGATTTATTAAGCGCTGTTGCACGCTGAGCTGTTGGGACCGTAAACCCCAGCTCCGGTACTGGAGCCATCTGTATACCCGATTTGTACGTTGGGTGGTGTCTTGAGACCTTTGTTTCTCTATTCTTGAGGGTCACTAATGACCACTTCGAAATTCTTGGAGATCCGAAATCTCTTGAGCATCTTATCTGGAATCTTGAAGATTTGGTAATTTTGGACGTGTTCAAGAATGCTCAGATGGCCTGTGAAATCGCCAGGTTTCAGTTTTTGTATCCGTCTTCTTTCTACACTGAGAGATGCAGCGGCATGGGATTAAGTATTGTACCTAATGCTGCCGTCGGGCACGTTTTCATTGCCCCGGTAATGTCGATACAGGCTAATCGGTGCAGTCGATTTGACTGTTCCATAGCTTTGATTTGTTGTGTTTTAGGTCACCATACTAGAGAGGTGTAGGTGATCATTGGTCTATTGTACATCCAGTAAATCACCTGACCATACTATAGAGGCGTTAGCAGATGAACATAGCTCTGGTCGCCTTGTTGAAAACACTGTTAGGCTGAGAGTTCCAGTTGAGGTTTTTATCCAGGATTATTCCAAGATATTTTTCTTCCCCTCTAGGGTTGATGGTGGTGTTTGGAAACGAGATTTGCTTCAGTTCGAGCTTCCTCTTCTTAGAAAATGGTACAATGATCGATTTTCTAAGGTTGGTGGTTAGGCGAACCCCACAGGCGGATCAGTAAAAATGTGGTGAAGTGGGAGGGTTATGATCCCTTATTTTTAGACCATAAACTCGCTGATAAAAGGAAGAAGAAGAAGAATAAGGTGATTAGGCCTTGAAATCAGGGCACATTGCTCCATTTTTTATACAGTGTTTTCGAATTTGCCCACAACGCTGCGTATCCTTGTACTCTGTAACCAGATTTGGTTAGGAGCAAACTGAACTTGGTTAACAAAATTTATGGCTCATAAAAATGGAAAGAAACCGACATTTTATGAATCATTAATATACGCCCAAACCCGGAAATCGTTTTTCGAACTAAGTCGCTGCGTGTTATAAATTAAATGAAATGCTTACGCTATAAACTAGATCAAATACTCCAAGGAAACATCCCTGTTTGTGTCTTATTTTTAATTTAACAACTTTATTTGAATATAATTAATGACTGCAGAGAGTATATCATTAACAAATTAAGGCCATTCTCACACTTGTGCCCAAAAGTCGATTACGCGGGCATTTAGTCGCAATTAACTTGAAAATTATCCTCACAAATGTTAATTAAAATACAATTAACCATTGCTGCTGTGTCTCGCAATTTAGTTCATCCAGTAGCATACATGTTTTTATTTTCATTTTCAATTGAAATACGATCAAGTCGAGATGAAATACCAGTCTGGTACTACCTGCTACTTGTACGTAGTACACGTACTCGTTAGCACATAACAAAATTCCAAACATCTATGAAAACCGGTAGAGTTGTCGTCTTGTCTCCCTGCAAGTTGTATCTATTTTTGGATACCTACTCTCAATCGCCAAATATTTAAATACCACAAATCGTATGCAGTATGCATTGGGTGAAGTGATTTTCGAAAAATGTCAACGAACAAAACACGTTCCAACTGTCACTTAAGCTCCATACTTCATTTATGTGTCAAATTAGTCGAATTTTCGATTTCGAAATTGTCACATAACTTATTCGTAAGTTTTGTTCATTGTTTTGGAAGAATATATGTATTTCATAATATAGTGCCATAAATTGTGTCATCAGCAGCAACAATAAATGAAATAAAGTTACTTTTGAAGTTTTATTGCTAAAATTATGCAAACGATCTTACAATGACTTTTCGAAAGTTGTTGACGTATAAACTTAATGGTGAACCTTTAAGGTTGAGTTGGATTTTCGAAGATGGCGCCATCCGAATGTGGATTACATTTGGCTTCATTTCCGCTTTGCAACAAATTGATTAAGCGTGCTCAACTGAAGATGTGCATGACAATTTGTTTCATTTTGTAGTTTTTATTTTCTGCAATCAAAGTCGTAATAAAAATGAAAGTGTACAGCATACGACCGACGTATGTCTGTTTTTGCTTCGAATATCTTTCACCTTCATTTGTGGGGTTTTAATAAGCTCAGCACTGATTGGCTTGAAGACGGTGTAAGATGAAATTGATGAGAAATGACGTTTCGAATGTCAGTGAGGTGAAAATTTGATCATTAGTCGGCCAGCAGATGGTAATGACGTTAATTTGCACCTTGACAGTTGTGCAGCTGTCTTTTAGTCGTGATACGTCAGTTAGGCTTTACTTGTTTGAGGAAACTAGCTTGGCGCGCTCATTAGCATAGTGCTTCCCCGCTGTGTTTGCCTATAATTTTTTTTGTAGACGCCGCCTATTTATGTGAAGATTAAGAAGCGTAAGTCGGAAGTTGAGCTAGTTATTCGCTTTCTTCTCTTAATTAACACCTTTGCTACAATATTTTGAACAGCCTATATGGGGTGGAATACACTAATCTACTCGCCGTGGGGTCAGTGAAAATTCGTAAATTTGTTTTCTTTGTGCCACAAGGCGAAAGTGACAGTGGATTGGTTGGTCATGCTAATTGGACGGGATCCAATTATATAGATATAATTGGACGCACTATTCCACTATTTACTGGAAATGGTGCAGAATCTATGGACACTTTCTTTGGGATTTGTTGGCTTCAAAAGTTTGAAGGAGGCTCACTGGACTGAGTCTATAGTCAAGGAACTCAACATAGGATTCGTTTGAGCAAATCAAGTCTCTCTACGCCTACGGATATCGAATCATATGGCAGATACAATTTTTGTACCAGCTCGTACTTTGTCCTGCGGGAGAACACAAATATAAATTTTTATTCTTTCAAGCCCAATACGCAGCTTTAACTGGCATCAGAGCATAACCTTATATTCCCTTACATTCAATTTCTTACGGACACCATTCGAGAAAGGACATTACAACTACTTAAGCGGCGCTTAGAGTGAACCTGAAGCTTATCTGACAAATCTCTCCATTAAGCTCGGTCCTTAGATAATTGCGTCCAATTGCGCATATCAAGTTGCTTGAGGTCCCTTGGAACTGTATTCACCACCTGCGGCGAGGAGACCCTCTACGTCGTTCATAGGGCTAGATTCGAAGACTAGGCGTCGTTCTACTGGAATATAATTCGAAGGGCCGAAGCGTTGGTGTCCATTCGCTCTACATGTCCTAGATGATGTTGATGTTGCTGTAAAGCTCCTGCAGTTCGCCATTGAACCTTCTCCTCCAAAATCCATCAACGCAAATGGGGCCAAATATCGTACGAAGAATATCTTCATTTTCCGTGTTTCAGCGCCGTAAAGTAGGACTGGGATGATAGGGGTCTCATAGTTGCTCGAGATAAAGCTTTACTGTTGAATTGCCTCATTAGCCCAAAAGAACAGCGATTGGTAAGAGTTACTCTTCACTTGATTTCTGCGCTGATGTCGTTTTCAGAATTTATGGCGGAACCAAGGTATAAAGGGTGAGCCAACAGATGTGGTGTGGATGTTGGCTGTCAATTACTATCATTTACTGAATTCAATGTGGTTGATCGTTTCGACAGGTATCAAGTACAATCTTTGGCAATTTTAGTCATGGAGTCGCTTACCACGTAGCAACGCATTTTTGCTATTCAATCTTATTACGAATATGGGCGATCTGTAAAAGTAACATTTCGTAAAATCCGTGAATTTTTCGGTCAACATAACCGCCCTAGTATGTCCGGAATTCGTGCAATGGAAAAGCGTTTTGAAGAAACTGGTTCAGTATCGGTTCAAATTCCACATCCGCATGCTCGGCCAGCACGTTCACGGGAAAACATCACCACTGTAAGCGAAAGTATTCAAAACCAGCCAGGCACCTCAATTCGTCGCCGAAGTCAACAATTGGGCCTCATTTATGGCACCTTACGACGAATTTTAAAATTTCACCTTCATTTGCACACCTTTAGACTTCTTCCTGTGGAGTTATTTAAAGAGTAAGGTTTATGCCAATAACCCAGCGACAAATCAGGGTCTCAAACATAACATCCAAACTGAAATTGCGGCCACTGACACACTAATTCTTCAAAAAGTCATCGATCATTTTGACCTTCGGATGGTAGCTTGAAACAAAAGCCGTAGTGGCCACATGAACGATTTTGTATTCCATTCAGAATTGACATAGATTGATATTTATTAATCAATAAAGTCCTACTTCGTTTTCTAATAAATATGTACTTAATTTAATGAAAACTTCGACACTAGCTGTTGGCTCATCCTTTAGATAGGACCTTGCTACCTCCAAGTTGTAGCTGCCGACTGTGACGTTCTGTCCAATTCACCGGTGTTGACTGTTCTTTCTTGTTATCAATATGTACTTGGTTTTGCCCCGCTGAGTCCTTCAATATCATCGACATATGCAAGCAGTTGTACAGACCTTTGATAGATTGTGCCTCTGGTGTTCCGCTCAATCCAGCCTGCCCAAGATACAGACCATCCGAAGAATTTAATAAAGTTTGGGATGTCGTCCACCGGTCTGCTGGACAACTCATCTAAGTCCTGAAAGAAGTATTTTTCGAGAAACTTGTTGCTTAGGTGGCAGATGCCTGGGCAGTGGCGAAGAATGTGGATAGAGCTCTCACGAACCCCCTCGTCACCACAGCCCCTGCAAAGGTCTTCGTCCGCCGCATGCAGCTTTTTCATGTAGTACCGCATAGTGTTACGCCTCGTTATGACTCCTATAAGAAAATAAATACAAATATTTGGCGCAACAGCTCTTTAAAGTGCCAGGGCCTAGCTTCTCGCAACCACTCATGTTGTGTGCGTTATATTTTTCACATGAATGGAACGAACGAACGTCTTGAGCATTTCGAAGTCCAGCGACCATTTGATGTCCCTCAAACTAGTAATACAAGGAGAGGTGTGGAATATTGTCAGTGCATATGCTCCCCAAAATGGGCGCAATCAGGGAGATAAATATGCATTTTGGGTAGATTTCCACAATCTCTTTAAGAAGATCGCAAAGGAAGAGTTACTGTTTGTTGGAGGAGATTTGAATGGACATGTCGGGAAGTCAAACGAAGACTATGAAGACTGCCATGGAGGACTAGGATATGGCACCAGGAACCTTCCTGGTGAAGATATCCTAAGCATGTGCAAATCACACGGTCTTATCGTGTGAATACCATGTTCATCAAAGCCGACACCTGATTACTTACAACAGTGGTGGAGATGAAACTCAGATTGACTACCATTTGGTAGCAAAGTGATCTTGGGAGAGGCGATCGCTCGGCAACACCGTCTCCTGCTAACAGAAATTTTTATGAAGACACCAACGAAAAGCAAACAAACAAGGGTCTCTGAGAAAATCAAGTGGTACAATCTGGACAAAGAAAAAGGCGAGGCTTTTGTTTTCGTAATGAAAATTTACCTCTCTCATACCATCAACGGAGCTGAGGATGAAGAGTGCAGAGCACAAAATATGTGGGATTCCCTACAGCGAACTTGCTTAAAGAAGGCCAAATCACTGCTAGGCGCTTCAAAAGGCCACCATCAACACGCCAAAGAAACATGGTGGTGGAGTGATGAAGCTAAGAAGGTGATAAATGAGAAGAAAGAGGCTTTCAAAGCTTGGTCAAAGTGTCCCTCTAATAAAAGTGACGAAAAAACTCGCCTCGAAATGGAATACAGATGCTGCAAGAAAAAAGGGAAGAAGAAGTGCGCCCATCTTCAAGTAGAGAGTACGGAAGGCCTGTTTTGAGAGCTGGAGAAAATATCTTCCCCGGTTGTTGATGCAAAGCAGGCTATCCAGGAGCTGCGAAGACACAATATGAACAAGAGCGCAACCATCTTCAAAATAGCCGCCCAAAGAAGGAGGAATGCTGAGCAGATTCGTTCGCCAAAGTTCATTAATAATGCTCATGGCCAGCTTCTTGTGGATGACGACAAAACTCTGCAGAGGTGGCGGCAGTATTGTGAAGAATTTTTAAATGAACAGTTTCCCCGGCTATACTTTCCAAGAGCCACCCCTAACTGTGAAGAAATACCCGACATTACAGTCGAAGAAGTTAGTGAGGCGGTCAAATACTCCAAAAAACGAAAAGCGGTTGGGCCAGACGAGATACCCTCTGAGTTCTGGAAAAAGATGGGAGACATCGGGTTCAGATGGCTCAGAATTCTCATCTCCAAATTCGTGAGAGGTGATCCAATGCCGAATGAATGGAGGGAAAGTTACCTTCTCCCTGTATACAAAGGGAAGGGTGAACGCGAAACTGTGATAACTACCGTTCGATCAAGCTGATGTCACACACCATGAAGATCGTTGCGCGGGTATTAGGTGGCCGACTGCGAAAAGTGATACGGCTATCTGATGATCAGTGCGGGTTTGTCTCGGGTAAATCAACCAGAGATGCAATCCAAAGTATAAGGATCATAATGGAAAAACATCGTGATTCCTTAAGGGATTTGCATATTGTATTGGTTGACTTTGAAAAGGCATTCGACAGACAACCACGAGATCTGATATGGGTGGCGCTAAGACATCGAGGGGTTCCAGAAACCTATGTACAGATGATCATGGACATGTACGAAAGAGCAAAGACAAGAGTAAGACTTCCCGCTGGAGTAATCAAAGTCAGGGTGCACCAGGGAAGCGTCTTAAGTATTTTGCTCTTTATTACAGTTCTTGATTATCTGCTTAAACGTAAAGTGATGGACCCCAAGCTACATCAGTTATTCTTTGCTGACGATGGAGCCATCATAGGTGAGGATCCTACATCCCTGCAACGAGCACTTGATGCGTGGGTGGACGCTCTGGAGGGAAATGGGTATCGCATTAGTTCAAAAAAGACAGAAAACTTGTGTTGCCCGTTCTCTGATCCACTCAGGCCTATTCCAGACATTTATTTGAATGGAACAGTGCTTCCCAAGTGTGAAAAGTTCAAATATCTGGGATCTATGATAAATAGCAAAGCAACTTGTGATGACGACATCAATCATCTCGTAAGCGTAGGGTGGATGAAGTGGCGAGAAAATTCCGCTATCTTCTGTGACAGAAAAATGCCACCTAAGTTGAAAGGAAGACTCTACACCGACTCCGAACGGAAATTTGAGAAGTTTTTTCGTGACATCAATAATCTCGGATATTTGTCAGACGCTCGCGAGAGGTGGGACCGTGAAAGAACTTTTTGGTGTTTTCTGGGATTCGAACTTGGAACCTCATGCGTAGTGATCCGACACACTAACCACATACGCCACGGCGCCCACCCACTCCTATAAAAATAGAGAGGAATTTTCCATCCCTCTGCATAAGTGTATTGGTTCTTGTTCTGTCGAATATAGGCCATAGCTTCCTCGTGCTGATACAAGCATCTAGAGAGGTCCACCTATTGTTCGCCTCCATTAAAGAATTATTCCCCGCTTTGAGCTTAAGTGTACAAGGCGGGATGTACACTGAGGGGCAAATTTAGTACCGAATTTAGTACCGAGCTTCCTCTTGCCAGTTCATCGGGTTTCTCTTTGCCTGCTATGCCCTTATGCCCAGTGACCCAGCAGAGGTTTACCTTGTGCTGTGTTCCAAAAACCGCGAGCCCATCTCAACAACATTCACAAGCTTCGATCTTATTTCTTTAGCAGATATTGTTTTAATTGCTGCTTGCCTGTCGATAAGAAAGATGATATCCTCCCGCGGTATTGCCCTTATCGCAGTCTCATGGGCTGCTAGTGATACTGCTAGGACCTCTACCTGGAAAACGGTGCTCTAGTTCGGAAGCCGAACTGACATAGAGATGCCTGCGCCTACACCTAGCAGACGCACGGTTTTCACACTTATGCAACGACAGCAGTATGATTATTTTCCATACCCCACTCCATCAAAACCGATCAGTAGCTGAAACCAAACTGGGTAATATTCTTTGGGTATTGTAGTGCAGTTTGCACTAGAAGTTCTGTAACAGAACTTTTGTCAGGCCTAGGTATAGTGGATAGCATGGGTAGAACCTACAATAATGGTAGGAGGTCTACAAACATACAGACATACCACATTCCTTACGCAATGCAGACATACATTCGTTTTTGTCACCCTTTTCCTTTCAGGTCCGACATACTTTTCCACATAACCCGTCTCCTATTTAGTATGTGGCAGCCGTTAATAACAGCCAACAACAGCCATTGCCAAGAAAGATGTATTACAAAACATTTAATCCTCCATTTTTGTAAAACCGAAAAATTCTTTTGTTCACAAAAGCGCTTAAAACACGAGCACGGACCTCCACTTCAAAGCAGACGACGACGACGACGACGACGACGACGACAACGACAAGACATACCATACATCTTCTTGCCTTCTTTGCAATTTCAATCACGTCTCCTGCGGCCACTAACAAATGCGCACGCACACGTCCGTCCGAAGATACCACTTGATTTTGTTTTATTTCCATTTACACCACCGAGGATATTTAATATGCACGGCAATATACCGCTGCCATCACCAGCAGTCGGAGGCACCACTAACAGCTTATGTACTTCTGCCGGCGACGGGGTCAACAAACTTCTGTTCTTACAAGTCTGTGCGCACTTTAAGTCACAATTCCTTCTGTCAAAAGTTATTTTTATTGTCAGCATCGCCATCGAAATGACGGTAATAATGTGTGGGTGGGGTAACGAACATATTAATTTCTCCCTGGTATGCTTGAAATTGAAAGGTGTGTTGCAGTCGATCAGATCTAATGACAATTGGTGATGAATAGATGTCAAGTTGTCAATTGTCATTACAATTTGAAAGTTGTTTTGCAGTCAAGAAACTCCTTTGGTTTCCCACGCAAGACTTTTGACATTTCTCTACACATCATGACAACGTACATAGATGAGCTGTAAATGGTCTCGTCGCGCAAAAACAAATTAAGCCGTATCTGATTTACTTCTATGGAGTACGTCACTTTTGACATTTCTCCACTTGTCATTGATCGTTAGCCATCTGCAGACGTCAAGTATGAGAATGTCAATTTCATCCTGGGGGCATCACCGCCCTCCTTCAAATGACATCTAGGACAACAGCAAGTTTTTTGTTGATTACGCTGTAATGTCAAACGAAGGAGGAGGAGGAAATTACCCTTCTTGCGACAACTAACTAACTCTCCCCCAATGGTGCTGGATAATAGCGCCAAAATGCCAGATTGCAGGGAAAAACAAACAGCTGAGTCTGCAGCAGAAAGAAGTAATCTTCAGCAGGTATACCTCATTCAAATGCAAATTGTTGGTTTAACGATGATTTACATGGGGTTTTGTTTTCACCCTGTGGCGGTGCTGTTGTTGACTTTCTTGACCTCCGCGATATATACCAAAGAGCAGGGCGAGTATATGTTTGATAGAAGCAAGCGGATAACGTGTTTCTTGTGTGTGTATTCCATTTTGTATGCTTTGAGGTAAAGTTTACACCTGGAAAATGGTACGGCGACAGCGATTGGGTCGTGGTAGTCATTAAAATGTTGGAAAACAGAAACGTTGTGCTGACTGTAGTCGATTGTCCACAAGATGGTTTATTGCTCGACCGTGAGACAGTAGAAAAGTGCATTCACGTGATAGTTTTACTTAATGAATACATCTACTATGGTAGTGCACTGCGACCTATAGTAGATCTATTGTGTCTACAAACAAGCTCGATTTAGAGCAGGGTCATACTACAATTCTACAGAGCTATCTAGGGAATACCATTTATCTAGTACAGACTACACTACGCTATACCTAGACTTTACGAGACCATTTCTAAACACATATCCGAGCAAAGAAGAATAGAAAAGCGATAGAACTCCTAACGAATCATCCATAGCTCTGTATACTGGTGGATTCATGATGGAGATAGGTGTAGGCGCAGGATTATTCTCTAAACCGCTTGGTATCTCCTTCTTAGTTCGGCTTCCGAACTAGGGCAGCGTTTTCCATGTAGAGGTCCTAGCAGTGACAATAGCAGCCCGTGAGACTGCGATGAGGGCAATACACGGGAGGATATCACCCTTTTCGTCGACAGCCAGGCAGCAATAACATAAAAGCAATATCTGCTACAGAAATAAAATCGAAGCTTGTGAAGTGTTGTCGAGAAGAACAACGCAATACGAGGCAAAGATCTGATGGGTCACTGGACATGAGGGCATACCAGGGAACGAGAAAGCCGACGAAGTAGCAAGAGGAGGCTCGGCACTAAATTCAGATCATTTTGACAATAATGCGAGCGTACATCCCGCCTTGTACACTTAAGCTCGAAGCAGGAAATAAATCTCTTATGGAGGCGAACAATAGGTGGACCTCTCTAGATACTTGTATCACAACGAGGAAGCCATGGCCTATATTCGACAGAACAAGAACCAGAATGCAGAGGGATAGAAAACTCCTGTCTACTCTTATAGGAGTCATAACGAGGCATAACACTATGCGATGAAGAGGCAACATGTGGCGGGCGTAGACCTTTGTACGAGCTGTGGTTATGAAGAGGTTTGTAAGGACACTACCCACTTTCTCTGCCACTGCCCAGGCATCTGCCATCTAAGAAACAAGTTCCTTGGACAATACTTTTTTAAGGATCTTGAAGAATTGTCCAACAGACCGGTAAACGATATCCCAAACTTCATTAAGTCCTCCAGATGGTTTGTATGTCGGGCACAGTTAGTGTTGCTTTCTACTAGGCTCCATACATACATGTATATTTTCACGAGGAAGGAATTCGTTCTATCTTTCTTTCCCCCCATGGATATCACAATAGATCTATATTGACCTGAGTGTGGTGTAGAGTATATTTACCACCCTACGACAACTCACTTACCTAACCCAATCTATAGCACTTCGTCCAGGTCAACCGCTTTGGCGAACCGGAATATCTGAAGTAGATCCAGCGAAAGTAGATCCGTCTCTGAAAGAAGATAAGGTCCTAGGTGATGTCTTTTTGTGGATTAGTGCTTCGCATTCCATGAGAAGGTCTGTTGGTGTTTCTGCAAAGTCTCTACAGAACCGTGCAGTGTCCATTTAATTCTATTTCTAGTTTCCTAAGATGCTCCTTGAGTCGGCAGTGACACGTTAGCATGCCTGTGAAGATGTGGATTCGATTTTTGCTAACTCTTAGATAGGTTTTGCATTTTTCCTGGTTATAATTTCCCAGAATTTCTTTTGCCCATCTTAATCGGGAGATATCATCCCGATAATAAACTCATTTGCTCTCTTCTTCTTTCTTCAGTTCTTTCTATTTGGTGTGATTCTATGCCACAAAAGGAGTGCCTGAGCTGTTTCCTGGTAGTGCATAAGTTGCATCATTTCTCTCCACTCCTACAGGTTCTATTACCCAGTTTCCATCGTAAACTTCTTTCGTGAAAGGCGAAAAGATAACGCTGAGCCACTGCCCTGAGATGTCCGCTGATTCTGCGTTTAAATTGTTGCAGATTATAGTTTTCTGGAGATAGTTCCCCTGGGAGTGAGCTCCAAAGATTGCTTGCCTGCATCGAAATGAATGTTGATAGAAAGATGTTCTTGCGGTTGCCGGGCTCTAGTGGCGTTCCTGGTAGGACGTTTGAAAGGTCGAGTTCCTGGGGATCACTCTGTTGAGATCTTTCGAATATCTGCCAGTGTCAGTAGAACAGGCATAAATCTCCCACCTGACTTCGATGAGCCAATGATTGAAGGTTGAACGTAAGTGGTGGATCTTCTATTAAACGACCTGCAGTGTGTCTCGGTTAAGACTAGCAAGTGCAGTTTCCCTGTACGACGGACACAGTTCATGTTCAGGTTTTTGAATCCTTAGCGTGGAATGTTACAGAATTCCATTACGAGTAGATCGCGTTATTATTTATGTTCACAGTCTTTCCGTAATGTAGATCAAGTATTGCATATTGTACCCTCTGAGATAGTCCCCTCTGAAGGTTCAAATGGGAGATAAGTTTACCTCTGGAATATTTTATCCCAAAAAGTGACATCGTGACTTTTATGTCTCATTGTGGATTCACCGATCCATCTGTTAAGCTCTGAAACGTAGTTCCTACTATTTCACGGAGATTCTAGCAAGATGTGGTAGTATATCACTGGCAGACAAGGGAGTGTGTTCCTGTCTACCACCATCTTGATTGCGGTTTGGCTATCTGACAGTATTGCGATATACTGCCCACGATATCTCTTGTCGAGCTTGAATCGAAATTTCGATCGCGTGAACCTCTGGTTGACACGTTTTATGTACTTTTTGGACTCACTGCTTCAATCCATTTTATTGCTCAGCTTTGAGTCAAATTTCTTTCCAAAGCAGTGTTTCTTGATCATATCATCTCTAGGCCCGTTCAGAAGCCGCACCGATTTGGATAGAGTATAGTGGAAGATAGGAAAATCATCTACTCTCCCTATCCTCCAGTGCCAGGTGGGGTACTTGATCCTAAACTAAGCTGGAAACTTAATATTGAGCAACGGGTATAGAAGGCCTGTGTGGCTTTCTATGCCTCCAGCAAGACCTTTGGTAAGAAGTGGGGACTTCGCCCGAAGTTGGTCTTATGGATGTACACTGCCGTGGTGCGTCCTATTCTTTCCTATGGATCGCTAGTCTGGTGGCCTGCGTTAAGGAAAGCTTATAACATCAAACTTATCAATAGGGTACAAAGAACTGCGGCTATAGGCGCAACGGGTGCCATGAGGACATGTCCAACCGAAGCCTTGAACGTTATTCTCCACTTTTTACCACTAGATCTTCACATTATGCATCTATCATCATGTAGTGCGGTCAGGCTAAGGGAAACAGGATGCTGGTGCACCAATCCGTATGGTCACAACAGTATCCTGAATCTGCTACTGCAGGATCTGGAAGCTAATCTGACCGACTATATAACTCCCAGAGTGAATTCTAGAAATGACGTCACGGTCAGATTCCCAACCAGGGAGGAATGAGAAACTGGCGAACTAACAAATGAGTTCGAAACAACAATCTTCATCAATGGTTCAAAAATGGATTGGGGGGTAGGGGCGGGGATATTCACTGATTCCCTCAATATTTTCAGGTCCTACCGGCTTCCTGATTCGTGCAGTGTCTTCCAGGTGGAAGTTTTTGCTGTACGTAAGGCCTGCCGTCTACTTAAGCAAACCTCTGCACCCCTAAATACGATTGCCATCCTCATTGATAGCCAGGCGGCTATTTAATCTCACACTTCCTCTGCAAGTGTCCGGCTTTAGGCAAGGCCAGACAGCGCACGTTAGGTAAACCATTTTAAGGCAACCTAATAGAGCTAGCGGAGATTAGCATTGGGGATATTATCAGTTTCCTCAATGTGACGGAGTGGATTTGAATAATCCTCATTCCTTTTTCTTTTCCTTTTTCCCTAGCAGTTAACGTACTTTTTACATCCGATAGGTCACTTGAGTTGTGATATTAAGGCGGCGCTTCTGCGTTAATTAAGTGTCGGCATGATTTTGCTGACACAACCACTTCTACCTACTTACCATATTGGAACATAAGTGATAATGTCATGCATTAAAATAAAAACACGGTCTAACCATACTAAGGATCTAAACCAACTATTTCCAATATGAATGATCTGGTTCGACCTGTATCTGGCATCAGGAAACTGATTGGGTGAAAGCCTTATAGTTGTGATTTGGAAACTTCGAATGAAGAACCAGTCAGGAGTGAGAGAGAACCAAACTACAACAAGGAAGGCAGGAGTAGATTGGTTACATTTGCATGCATATTTTTTGGCGTAGTGTTTTGAAGCACGGGTGGTGCTAGGTTTCCATGGATGGTATCTTATCTGATCAGGGAGAATTGGTCTGATGTCAGGCATTGACTATAAAACAGCCCAAAATTATCCACAAAACCAAGAGTTTTATATCAGTTGAGGTGGTGAGAGGCGATATAAATCTTTGTGTCACTTAACGACCTTCTTGAACGATTGTTTTGCTAGCCAATCTGTAAAAGATATTGCTCGTTCGGAATACAAAATTAGTTTTCCCATCAAACTTTGATAACACCGAAATTCTGCCGCTCATTTATCCATCAAAATGTCCTTCAAAAAGGAAAGAACAAGTACCTCAACAACTGCATATAAATCGGAACAAAGAACAGCAACGAAATTCAGTTCCACTTAAAAATCCGTACCATCTTCCAGCACAATCACGATAATCATCACACCAGCCGGCACACCATCCACCACATCATGTATAATCTTTGCAAAAAATCTCAGTGGCAATTGCCATAAAAGTTGCACCTCCATGTTACCTACCCCTTAGTTTCGGAGCGGTCACACAGAGAGTGTACCATCTTCAACCAGCCAAACCCATTCCAGCCACGTCGAGTCCATCCACTTATGCAAGATTCTTATCCGAATCGCATTATGATATTTCACGAGGTTGAATGTTGGATGTTGCTTGCCATTTGGTTGTCACTGACTACTACCTACCAGCCCGCAGGGGAGCAGCAACCACAAGAGTTACTTAAATGTCTCCAACCAGCCGTGCCACCTGGTTAGACTTTGAATTTGCAACAAATTACCAACAGTCAGAGGTGAGCTTCTATTTAACCCGTCCTCCGCCTTCTATGGGGTGTTGCATTGAACAAAGAATTGCTTGCTATTTGCAGAAGTCACTTAATTAAATTAACCCCCGCCCGTTCCATGACTTACTAGAATTTCATTTCGTTATTTCAAAATCCCCCGAGGCGACATAACCTTTCTTTTGTGACGCGGAGCAGTCAGGGTTTAGAATGACGCGATGGCAGGAAGTCAAGAAACTGCTTAGTGCCTAGCCTTGCTGGAGCTGTTACTGGTTCTTTGTATACCGAGCTGGTATACACACTTAACCTATGGCATTCAACTTTTTTTTTCTCCAATGTAGGTATGCATAGAAAAGTTGGTGAATGATTTACTCGTATTCAGAAAAAAAATTCAGAGATTCCCTAGTGAGAGGTCTTTTATTTGAAAATCGAATTACAGTTCAATTCAATTGTAATAACCGAGGGGAGTGTGAAGGTCAGGGTGTATGTTTTAGTCAATCAATCACAGTGAAACGCGAATATGGAATCGAGTATCTATTGTGTTGGCATTTCGAAATGACAGGCGTGCTTTGCAAGAAAAGGTTGGACTGAGATGAGGACTTGGAAGAATAGTTGATTAATGGGAAGCTCAGATCATCTGAAAGAGAATACACTTGCTGCTGGCCGGCAGAATAAAAAAAAAACAGAAAAGTGGAGTGCCAGAAGGTTACATGCCTTGGGCTATATTATTGATAGCAATTAAACGAGTTGAGCTTTACCACTTAATCTGCAGCAAAAAGCAGATCCACAAAAAAGGAGACCCTCTCAACTGCTACAATTATAGAGGCATCAGTCTCCTCAAGAAGATCATTTCTGCGATATTGTGTGAAACCTCTTATCAGCAGCCTGATTGGGCCCTATCATATGGAAGAATTCGGCGGGCTGTCACCGGTGCGTTTGCAAGCATTGAAGCAAAATATGTTTAATGGTAAACGAGGGCGGGCAAAACCAAGTACAATACATACTGTCAACAAGAAGGAACAGTCAACACCGACGAATTGGATAGAACGTCATAGTGGGCAGCTACAGCTTCGAGGAAGTAAGGTACTTTCTATAACTTGATTCCGCCATAAATTCTGAAATCGACATCAGCGCACAAATCAAGCGAAGAATGAATTTTGCCAATCGCTGTTCTTTTGGGCTAAGAAGGCAATTTAACAGTTAAGCCCTATCTCGAACAACTAAGGAGACTCTGTATAAGACCATGATCATCCCAGTTCTGTTATACGGTGCTGAAACATGGACTTTATTGAAGACGGATGAAGATATCCTTGGTCGTTTCGAGAGAACGAGTTGACTGGTTTTGGTGGAGAATATTTAATGGCGAACTATACGAGCTATACAGTGACATTGACCTAATCAAAATCTGCGTATTGGTCGTTGGAGACGGCTATGACATGTAGAGCGCATGGCCACAAATGCTTCGGCCGGCAGCGGCTTTGAATCTAACCCGAGGGGCAATGTAGTAGGGGACCATCTCGTCGTAAGTGGCGCGCACATGTTCAAGTGGACAACAGCCAACTTGGACTCTGCAACTGGAGGCAAATAGCTAAAGACCGAGTTAAATGGAAAGGTTTGTTGGTTGATGCCCAAGTTCACCGCGAATCGTAGCTCGACGTAGTGGGCGCCGTGGCGTAAGTGGTTAGTGTGTCGGATCACTACGCATGAGGTTCCAAGTTCGAATCCGAGAAAACACCAAAAAGTTTTTTCACGGTCCCACCTCTCGCGAGCGTCTGACAAACATCCGAGAGTATTGTTGTCACGAAAAAGCTTCTCAAATCGCCATTCGAATACGGCACTAAACTGTAGGTCCCTTCCATTCGCGTGAAAAATATAACGCACACAACATGAGTGGTGGCGAACCCCACATGCGGATCAGTAGAAATGCGGTGAAGTGGGAGGGTTGTGATCCCTTGTTTTCGGATCATAGCCTCGCTGATAAAAGGAAGAAGAAGAAGAACATGAGTGGTTGCGAGAAGCTAGGCCCTGGCATTTTAAAGAGCTGTTGCGCCAAATATTTGTTTTGTTTATTTGTAACTCGACATAGCTAAGTAAGTATTACAGCGGAAGGAAGACTATGACCCTATTGCCGTGAATGTTCCTTAGGGACCGCGATGGGCCCACATTGGTGCCTAGTGTTTTTATGATAACCTCATAGCCCTACTCAACCGAACCTAACCAAACCTAAGAACTCTATTATAATATTGAAGAAATTTGCGGTTAGAGAAGGCTCTCTGGAGGGAATCTCACTGACATTTCATGATATCATATCTTGAAGAAGTAGATCTGGGATTTCAATAAGACTGCGGATGATAAATAGAGCTCGTGCTTCAGTTATAGTACTTATTTAGGAAAAGAAGGATCAGTCTTGGGTAGAAAACAATAAATATTCTCCATTTCGACCGCTTAGGATAGCTTTTGGCCTCCGAAAGACCGACTGAAATGCTGTAGAAATCTAGAATTTTCTTATTTCTGAGTGTCTTGAAGCAAGAGCGTCTTTACTTGGAGCTGTCTCAGTTCCAGCTCATTTCATGGTTTGAGTTGGTAAGAAACCTTTTGCTACAAGTTCAAGTTTACTGACAGCCAATCTGGATTCTCACTTATGAGCTGGTTTAAAGTTGCATAGAGACTACCATAGGTATTGCTGAAGCATTATACATGTGAATATTGACTCCTTGTTTATTGAGAGAGCACAAGTGACTACCAACCATTCATGACGAAGGACCAACCACAAATGACGCCCAGGGACGAAAGCATATTCAACATTCCTGACTCAGACCGAACTACGAAAAAATTTCAAAAACTCGACAAATGTAAATTCTAATCGACACGAATAACTCTAATAGACAAAAGGCTACGTACGACTCATTTCAGGTTCTAAGAGGACCAAGAGTAAGAGAATAATATAAAACTATATTTTCAATAGCCCGCTTATCCTTCATGAGAGTCGCGGGAGTAGGATCCTCAGGTGGACTCTACTTCCTTCTCGATCCTCCTCCCTTGCCTCCAACTCAGCAGGAGGAATCCCTAGATGACTTCAAGAGAGATGCAGGACTTGATTCAACCATCTACCTGATAGCACCGTAATCATGACACGTCTTGGAAGTCGGTCAGGAGACAAACGCAGTAAGTGGCCAAACCATCGAAGTAGTAGTAAAGTAAATTTATTTTTTAAACTTCATATTCAATTTTTTTGGAATAATTTACAATAAAAGACTTTGGCCATTGCCGTCAGCCGAAGAAAAGAGAGAATTTGACTAAAGTTTTATGCAAATGTAGTAATTTAAAATGCTTCGTTCATTATTTGCTGCCGGTATTTTAAAGCAGCTTTAAGATAGCTAGCCCAGTCCTCACCATCTAGAGTTCTGATGCATTCAGCCATTGATAGCGCCTGTTTACCCCAGTACGCTCCTCTGATTTCTTTCAATATTGAGCAAGCTCCAATAAAATGAAAAACGTCTTCCTTTGTTCGAAGGTTGCATAGGCTGCATTCCTCATTCCCGTCGCTTAAATGAGGCCTGAATTTCAGCCGAACTAGTTCGCCTCTCACCTTAAAGATGATAGAGATTACATCAACGCTGAACCGATCGTGGAAATAATTTTTCGCAGCCAGATCATGGTTGAGTAAGGGATACGTACACCTGGTCTCACTTTGTTGCGCTTTCAATCTAAACTTCGCACGGGTAGACTCTTCAATAACGGATAACAGCTGGTTCAGAGAACGTCGCCAAGATTTTGCATTATAGTGCGTTAGCTGCATACTATGTTCGCCGCTAAGCCTCGACCACTCGTTAAAGAATTGCAGCTTCCGCTGTACCAAATATTTTGCGACGCTGTGTGAAAGACGGTAGTTTGGGAGTTCCATTACTTTCAGAATGTAGAGAAAGTGCAATCTTAATGTAAAGATGTAGAGAGGAGATAAACCAGTTTCAAGGTGCAACATGTATGTCGGTGTGTTTTCGGGTAATCTAAAGATTTTTTTAAAGAAATATCTTAAAAGTTTTTCAACCTCTTAGTACTCGAATACACCCCAAATTTGTGCACCATAGCACATGATTGACCTCATAGCCGCTTCGAAAACCTTAAATTTGATGCTCGATGGAACGTTTTTCTTACCAAGGAATCCCCGCCAACTGCAATTTATTGCCTTTTCGCTTCCTTTAGTTTTTCTCCCAGGTGGGCCTTGAAGGATACTTGAGATGTAGTTAAAACTCCGAGATATCTATATTCCTTAACGACTTCAAGTTCCTGGTTTTTCCAAGTCCATCTTTCTTGCCTTGAGCATCGTCCAAACCCGTTTCTAAAAACCATTACTTTGGACTTAGCGGTGTTCACTTTCAGGTTCCATAAATTGCAGTAGTTTTGGGGCTTATTTATCATCATCTGCAACATCATTGGAGTTTCTGATAGAATGCGTATAAAAGCAGCTTTATTTGGAGTCCATCGAACATAATTCCACCTGTTAAAAAGGTCACAAGATCATCCAGAAATATTGAAAATAGAAGTGGACTCATGAGACAACCTTGCTTCACTCCCATTTGAGACTTAAAGCAGTTGGACAGGTTGTGGCCATCCCAAACAGCTGCTTTATTATCTTCATAAAGACTTTGTATAACCCTTAGGACCTTTGAAGATACCCCTAAGTTACTCAGCTTGTAGAACAGCGCGTTTCTGTTAATAGTGTCGAAGGCCGCCTTGAAATCAACAAAGAACGCATACATTATTTTGCCTTTATCAAGGTATGACTGGGCGATGCTTGTCAATGTGAAAATGTTGTCTACTGTGCAGTGGAATTCGCTTAGAAAATCATTTTCTCGCACCCAATCCATCAAACGGTCTAGGATAACCCCAGCAAATATTTTCATTATTGAATTCCTAAAAGAAATTCCTCTGTAATTCGCTGGGTCAGACGCATCTCCTTTTTTGAATAACGGAAGTATTATACACTTTCTAAAGCATTCGGGCACTTCTCCTGAGACGAATATGTAGTTATATACTTGTGTGAGCTTTTCTAAGAATTCTACTGACGCAGACTTAAAGAATTCATACGGGATACGGTCTTCACCAGGAGCTTTATTTGCATTGCATCTGTGTAGTACTTTGGTAAGGTCTTGGAATGTAATTGGTCGGTCTAAAGAACTGTCTGTTACGAGAGGAAAGGCATAATTTAGCTGAAGCGCATTGCATGGCGGATTTAGCAACTGTTTAAAATGATCCGCTAATGCAGACAGTTCCACTTTGATGCCATCGAAGTATAGATTGTTCTATTCACAAATGTAGCTGCTCATCATTGGGTGCCTTGCGTACTCTGGTGCTCGATCGCACTCGATCTCTTCGAGTTATTCTAGCAATAACACGAAGGAATCTCATTTTGGCAGTTTGTACCTTGTACCTCATTTTTGCAGTCACTACCGGAATTTCAAGATCATAGATGAGAGTTGGAATAAATACCGAGTGAACAACCGATAATTTAGTTTAAGATCAGCCTTCCTTAAAACAGATTGACGAAGCTCTCTTCAAATTGCTCCAGTCTGAGCACCAATTCTACAGAATAACTCGGCATTGCTCTTTCCATCACTTTTGAATGAGATCCGGGTGTACTTAAACTTCTCCACCTGCTTCAGTGGGACTCCATTAATACACAGAGTGCACTGAACGGACTTTCTGGAAATGACCACTACTTCCGATTTGTTCACGTTCACCGTCATTTCAGCACAAACGGCTACAAACCTTTCGAGTGCACGCTTTGATTTGAGAGGCCCCAAGGATGATCAAATCATCGGCAAAGAGCAGATGACTAATCCCTAAGTCTCCCACTTTGAAAAATTCTCTGCCACGGCTGCGCTGTAACATAGTGTCCATATATACTGTCACTTCACTTTTGTCACTTAACAATTTACCTTAAACTTAAAGCCCTCGGTTTATCACCTTCTTTCTTTTCATGGCTAAGAACGTACCTAGAAAAACGCCAGTACAGGGATCACTTCAGATTTTTAATCCCTGACCCCATTAACTCCACTTCATGGGGTTCCTCAAGGCAGTCATCTTGGTCCGTTAATCTTTGTTTTAACTATAAACGATGTTGATCACATCATAAAGGACTCTGATCTGTCTATTTACGCGGATGATATGAAAATCACTAAGGTAATATCTACCCCCACCGATACTCTCTTATTTCAAAACGATCTTAATGCATTCCACACATGGTGCGACAAAAACTTTTTAGAACTTAAAGTCGGCAAATGTCAATCTATAACATTCTCTCGTAAACGTCTCTCCCCATCCCTCAGAACCTATTACTTTCGTAGCGAGCCCGTTCCCTCAGTCTCCTCTATACGCGATTTGGGTATTATTTGTGACAGTGGGCTAAACTTCCGTTCTCACATTGATCAAATTGTACACAAAGTGAATTCTTCTCTCGGTTTTATAAAACGCTGGTCTAAAGAATTTTCAAACCCCTACGTTTCTAAATCCCTTTATATCACTTTTGTCAGACCACTCCTTGAATCCTTGAATACGTCAGCCAAGTTTGGTCACCTTATCACAACATCCACTCCCTTAGAATCGAAGCTGTGCAGTGTAGGTTTATTCGTTTTGCCCTACGCGGTCTCCCATGGGCCGACAACTATATCTTACCTCCCTACGAAGATCGGCTAAAATTGATTAACCTACAAACGCTTTCAAAACGTCGCGAAGTCGCTGACATACTTTTCGTGCATCAATTATTAACCGGTATGATCGATTCCACGGCACTACTGGAAATGATTTCCATTCGCACTAGCCCTCGAAACCTTAGGTCTGTACCACTCTTTCGTCTCCCTCACCACCGCACCAACTACGGACATTTCGAACCAATATCCAGAATGTTACGCCTGGCCAATAACGCACAGAACACCCTAGACTTTCATTCGAGTCTACCCGCCCTTAGAAAGTCCCTCTATACCTCTTCATAACCTCTCTTCTCTTATTTCTACTTAACCACAACTGCCCTTAGAACCAGTCTTCGTCTTTCCCTCACCATTTCTTTTCCCATCCCTCTCTAGCTTTTAAGATATTATAGTTTTTTTAAGACCTAGTTCAATAAAAAAATGTGTGAACTCTTAGGAGCCCAGCAACAAACAAAATTAGTTTTAAGATTAGAGTTAAGTTCCCTTTTGTTAGTTTTTAAGTTTACATTTAAGCTCTTGCTTGTTTTAAGCTAAATAAATAAATAGATACAATGAAGAGGAGAGGTGACAAACACACCCTTGGCGGAGTCCAACGCCCACAATGAAAGGTATTGATTTAGCACCGTTTATCCGAACATGGCTTCTGCAGTTTTTATACAAATACTGAGTTGCCCTTAACAGTGAACCATTAATCCCATACTCCTGCCGAAAACTCCAGAGTTTGTCTCGAGGAACCTTATCATAGGCGTTCTCCAAATGCAGTGTCTTGAACAGTGAGCATGAATATTCCTCTTCAACTGTATTAAGCCCAATAGTTGAGAGCATATAGCATTCAACTGTCTCTACGGCGGACGCATCTGTTGAATTTTGGAAACCAAGTGCTTTTGTGTCAGTCTGAAAATGCGCATTTCAACAATTCGGACCTCTGGTTTGGGTTAAGGCTATTGACAGAGAAGACCTTCACTCACAGCTTGTAGGGCTACTCTTATAATGATGGTAGGCAATGATTCTGAAAGGCCAAGGACCTGTGATTTGGTGGCATGAATTCCATTTTCGAACGCTTTTTTCTGCTTCTTTGCCACCCAATGCAGTTAGACGCTTTTGTGTCGAGATTGTTCCACAGCGACTTACGAGCTGTACATAAAGACTGAATCCTTGTTAACAGGGAACCATCCAACGCCTAATGGGAATCCTATTTGTGAGTGAATGCTTTTCCTGGATGATTTCTAGAGAAAGGCGTGAACTAACCACTAACAAAGGAACTACCAACGAATCCTGACTGTGTACCAACCAGTACCACCTTATCATACAATTCACAAACGATTCAGTAACGATTGAGGTTACTCAATACCACTACATATACACTTAACTTCTATAGAAAATAGCCACTTTATAAACTCCAAGAATCAATAAGATTTTGCAATCTGCCAATCACTGCGCCTTGTTCTCCTTGCACTGAAAAAAAAAAAAATTAAAGAACACCAACCTCACGACTCTTCCGCGATGTAAGCCCACCATTAAAAAATTTGCCAAATTTCAATGGAACCCATAAACTCTTTAGAAAAAAAAAAATCTGCAAAGTCATAGCGTTGGCGTCTTACCAACCAAAAGAACTTCAAACTCAACTCCAATGAACAGGGAGCGCCTTGCAGAGGATGAGAAGAAGATGCGTCACCTGCCCACACACCATCGACCGGTTTAACAGAGATATGACTTCTTCTCATCTCTTATGCAATCTTGCTTTGTAACTAATTTTTGCGCATTTTACTACCTCGTGTAACTTCTTCTTTTATGGACGGATTAATGCGAGGATCTGATGAAGAAAAGTCACCTCAATCCTCGCTGCCGATGCAAAGCTGTTAGCACCGTGCCAACGGGTACTGGTTTGCAAAAAAAAAAAGATAATTTCAAGAAATACCGGTGATCTTCACAAATATCGCGGAATTTCCTTACATTTTGAACGCGACATGCATACACGTATCTCGGACTTTGTATCTGTATCTCATGGTTTTTGCACGCCAAAGGTACCAACCGCGTCGCATCATTCCAACGAATGCGAGAGTGAAAGTGAAACGGATTTTTCGATGGAGAAATGAAAATTTATCGATTACACGTTGTATCTGCGGATGAGGGGATGTTCTCTTCTTCGTCTTCTTTCTTGTGTTCACTGTAAAATTCATGGATCGTGAAGAAGACGATGAAGAAACAAAACTATGCGATGAGCATACAAGACTATCCCAAGATTGGATAACATCAGTAAATGGATTAAAAAACCGAAAAAAACCATCTTATTACCGCGGCTTCAGGTTAAGCTGGTTTCACTTTTATTTGCTACACTCTGCTTAACCCAACAAATGTATCTTTAAATTCGAATTGTATTCGCAGCAAAGTGCTCTTCAGATTGACTACAGGAAAAGTTTTGTATTCAACGGTGCTGGCTATACACACGGCTTAAGAGGTGTTAATTTGTTCCACATCAAATAGTAGAACATTACCGAAGATAAACAAGTTCTGTTGGCTCCGAGAATTCAAAGGAACAATGGCACACACACACACACACAGGTAGTTTAGCATTACAATGACAAAATTCCGCAGGTGATTTGTTGTGCCATTCTGTGGCTGTCGCTTTGGGGTTCATGACATCACAATCTATTTGACTTGTTTTGTCCAACGGTAGTTCGTTTGGAATTCTGGGACAATGCCATCATTAAGTTGCCTCATCATTGTACTACAAATGGCGTACCCCACAGGCGGATCAATAGAAATGCGGTGAAGTGGGAGGGTTATGATCTCTTGTTTTCGGATCATAACCTCGTCGAAATAGGAAGAAGAAGAGGAGGATTTACTACAAATGGAGATCCACTTTGTAGCTTTGATCTCTTCAGTTCACTTGGATACTGTTCTAAGTTTCATCTCATCCAACGCCGAACCGCATCGTGTCTAGTCACAACAAGAACTCTAGGATCAAGCCCAACTGTGGATATATTTCCCATAGACTTGCTGTTCGCCTTACGGCTACTAACTGCTGGAAAGAAGGAATAGATGGTCACAGCTCAATACTTCACGTGACTTCATATGCCGATGAGGAAACTGATTACGTGATCTGCTATATGGTTCTATTAAGGATACCCATGTGATTCTGAAATAGCAATTTACACGAACGGATCAAAGACGGACAATGGTGCCGGAGCTGGTATTTTCTTGGAAAAAATCGGAATATCCACGTTTATAGGGCACCCGAATCTATGCAGTGTTTTTCAAGCTGAAATTGTAGCTGTATACGATGCAGCCCAAAGGGCAACTGTATTGGACATATCACAGGAGGTTATCTCCATTAACGTTAATAGACAAGCAGCCATTAAGGCACTGTCATTCACTAGAATGTCATCCAAATTAGTCGGACTCTAGTCGGACTCTCGCTCAGAACTTCAGACTCTAAGCAGGCACAATGACGACAGATTTCTTTGGATACCAGGCCACAATGGCATTAGCGAGAATGAACAAAGGTTCCCATTTTCTATGTAAAATCTAAAATAACTAATTTAATGGAAAATATAGCTGAAAGCAGATCCAAGCCTATAAGAATGCAAAGGCCCTTTGACTAAAGGCTTTCTATAGTAATAGCTACAAGACTCATAATTGAACATAATATGCTTAGCAAACAGTCAGAGAAGATGAAGAACTTGCAGCACGTTTACAGAGGTTGCGACGATCCGGACATTGAGGAGGACACCAGACACACTTCCTATGTCACTGTTCAGACATCAACAGACTGCGTCAAAACCTGATAGGCAAACCTTTCTTTGAAAAATTAGAAGAACTGACTGACATACCCATATCGATTATAGTGTAATTCTACAACAAAGCCGGTTAGATTGGGTCCTATTCGTAAAGGGGCCCAATCATACGAAAAGGATACGTCTCAACATCGTACAACTATCAAAACCGTTTTTGTTTTCTTTTCCTCGTTCAAACAGGTATAGGGTATCGCTAAGGGACCACGTAGGCTTATGCGAGCCACCAGACAATGGCGAACCCCACAGGCGGATCAGTAGAAATGCGGTGAAGTGGGAGGGTTGTGATCCATTGTTTTCGGATCATAGCCTCGCTGATAAAAGGAAGAAGAAGAAGAAGAAGAAGAAGAAACAGGTATAGGGTATCGCTAAGGGACCACGTAGTCCTATGCGAGCCACCAGACAATGGCGGCAACCCACCTGACCTTATCTAACCTAATTTCGGTTGAAAATCTTCGGCTGACTGCTTTTTTAAGATCGACAGGCTTTAATTTGCCCTCGGATTCTGCGCACGTGGTAGCACTTATTACGGCCATTGTGAGAAACCAATCTACAGTCGAATAATTTATTTAAAAATTAGTACTTTGGGATCAAAGCAGTTTCCTATATGATCTTACTACTGAAGCATTTCAACTAGCTGTCCCAAGTTTGATTAACAAAATACGAACACCCTAATTTGATACTCTAATCCAAGTCGTACTCCAAGATCATTGCTACCTCAAGTTACTTCCTTTCAGTGTCTACTTACATAGGAGTATATGGCTTGTAGATGGGACATGCAGAGCTAATATCCCATCTATCGGGCAAATCCAATGAAATACTTCCAGAAACTCTGATAAATGGAAACGGAAAGAGGCAAGCAACGATCCTTTCCCATAGGTTAGGCTAGGTTAGGCAGATGGCGATGGATCACTTAGACCAATAGTTCGCGTCAATTGTGCTAAATTATTTAACCCTGGAAACACTGTAGAGATGGTCCGCTTTTACAACCATTCAGATAGTGATATGAAATTCATGAGGTCCTCCAGCTCCCTCCATCTCCGAGAAGAAGTAACTACCAAGCGTCCTTATACTTCTGGCGGATAGGGCAGGACATTCATACAGCAGGTGACAAACAGATTTAACTTCTTCTTCGTCCCTGTAACTTCTACAATAGTCATTGTGCAGTACACCGAGTCATTCCGCATGAATACCAGTAGCGCAGTGACCAGTAATTATATCGGAAACGACCCGTGCGTTATGACGACTTAGTCTCACCAGAGAGGTTGATCTCTTCTAGCTAAAGGCCGGCCATAGCGCCCTGGTCGTTGTACTTGTATCCAGATCAACTCAGCGTCTGTTTGCTTGACCGGTGGCTTCATCTCCTATTTTCCTTCGTAAGGAGCTAATTGGGATCACTACAAAAGGGGGAGAGCCAACGATAGGTGCAGCGGCGAAACCTTCCTAGCAAGTTCATCAGCCCTTTCGTTTCCTTCAATATCCATATGCCCTGGTACTCAGCAGATGGTCACAGCATTGGCTCTAGATATCTCATTTAATAGTGGTTTGCAGATCGTCACAAGCCTCGTCTAAGTACAGCAAAGTCCAGAGCCTTAACGACTGCCAGGCTGTCTACACAGACAGTCATTGTTTTACCAACGTAATACTCTCGCGTATAGTTTCAGCAGCCTATGAAATGGCTGCAGATAGATAGATATTCATTCACTGCGATCTTTAACAGATCTATTGTGCCCCCCATACTAGGGCTCTCGTCGAGAGTACTTCCTCCAGTTCAGCTGCTACTACGAACCGAAGAATCTTGAGTGGATCTAGCAAATGTAAATCCATTTCTGATAGGAGGTAGGCACTAACGTGATTTCTTCTTTTGTGGATCAGTGCTTCGCATTCCATAAGAAGGTGCGCTGGTGTTCCTGCGTAGTCCCTGCAGTTCCTTTGCCTATCTTAATTGGGGTATATCGTCCCAATGCTTGGCCCATTTGTTCTCCTCCTCTTTCTTTAAGTCTCCCGCATTTTGTGGAGTCCTATCCCACAACAGGGTTCTGGCCCAAGGAACGGCGTGTCTATGTAATGGCTGTGACTTCCGCCTGAAAGACGCTGCAGTCGTGGAGTGGTTTTCGAGTATTCCTATTCCTTCACAATAAATTCCTGCCAAAGTCCATCTTAGAATCATCGGAATAGAAGGCCAGCTAATTTTTCATCATGATTCTTCGGTTTCTCCAGTACATTCTGTCAGTAATTCTTGTAGCGAATCTTCTTTCAAATGCTAGCATCGGGTTCATGTGATCAATTTCCGTCGATCGACTGGCAGTCTCCCATCGGCGGAAAATGGAGGCATGGTCATAAGGTGACCACAGTCAGCCTTCTTTTAGTCTTACAGTGGTTTTGACTGCCAGACTGTATATCAAGCGGAATGAAACTAAGCATGGTTTCCATTGCTGCTGTTGGTGTTGTTCTCATTGATCCTATGACTCCGATCCGTGCTGCGCTCTAGACTTTGGTGAGGTTTGAAGGCTGCTATTGCTTCCCAAGTACCATCCACCATACTAGTGAGTCGCATGTACGAATGGGTCTTACAAACGCTACTGCGCTACGAGAAACAGGCCCGCTCTGTTTCAAGTAGTGTGAGACATTCTACTCACTAAAAAACTACCTTTAACCTTTTTTTTCAACCTGACATCATTTTTTCCGTAACCGCTTTTGCATTACTTTCGGGGCCGGCTTTTTCATATTTGTCTTCCCTTGTGCGTTAATTCTTTCTTGCCGGTGAGGCTTAAATCAGGCTTACATAAATCTCATGAGGTTGATTATTAGGTCTTCCTCTTTCGTTTTTGTTTTAAGCATTTTTCTATAAAGGAACGTACTTGATTCCAGCTCTGATCACTCATTGACATCTTTGTCACTATGTTTCCCGGTGTAATGACGCCGATTAGAGATTCTAGCGCCTTCCTTTCAGCTTCACATCTGTTGCACTCGAAGAACGTGTGGTTTGTGTCGTCCAGTTCTGAGTCGCCATATTGGCAAGCCGTGCTCCCTATTTCGCCCATTTTGTGGAGGTAGGCATTGAAATAAGCGTGTCCGGTAAAAAATTGGGTGACGTAATAATTTACTTCCCCGTGTTTCCGTCCCTTCCATTCAACGATTTTGCTGATCAGCCTGACAGTCCATCGTCGTCTGCTTTCTAGGCTTCATCTCTCATGCCAATTCTGTGTTTGGTGAGCTCCTTTGTCTCCACGGTTGCCGCTTTTACTCCAATTTCCGTCTTTTTGTCGTAGACGTACTTCCTCTCTGCCGCAAGGAGATCAATAGGGGTTACTCCCGCGACTGTGAGGACGGCTGGTTTCGACACCGTTCGGTACGAACTTGCAATCCGTAATGCCGCGCGCCCTTGTACTACAGCCATTTGCTTCCTGCATTTGTCTTGTCTTAGTGCGTCGGCCCATAGCTTGCACCCATACAGGAGAATGGCATGGGTGACTATTATCAGGAGCTTTCTCTTGCTGGCTGTTGGGCCTCCAACGTTTGCCATTTATCTGCTTAGTGACATTGTGACCTTCGTAGCTCGTTCCGTAGCAGATTTTATTTAATGTCAAAAAGTGAGCTTCGTGTTTAGGGCCATCCCTAGGTAATTCCCGCTTCCTTGCTGTTTATTACCTCAAACCCGACTTGGAAGTTGACAATAGTTGGAATCCTCTTCTTTGTCAAAAGGACTATCTCCGTCTTTTCTGCGGCCAAAGCTAAGCCATGTTCTTTCATCGAGAGGTGCATCCGCCTCATCACTTGGCTGAGTTTACTTTGCACGCTATCGGTGTCTCTGCCGTAATCACCGCGGCGATATCATCTGCATACCCTACCAGGAAGATGTCTTCGGGCATTTCCACACGAAGGATGCCATCGTAGGAGATGTCCCAGAGGTCGGGTTCCAGGATTGAGCCCTGCGCTGCTCCAGCAGTAATCTCCTCCATTCGAAGTCCTTCCGCGGTGTTGTATAACAGCTTCCGATCCTTGAGATAACTGCTTACCATCCGCAAGAGATATTCGGGAATATCAAAAATGCTTTCGAGGCCGTTCAGCATATCGCTCCATCTGGCTGAATTTAAGACATTTCGCACGTCCAGAGTTGCTAGCAATACGATTTTCCTTGAATAGTGGTTGCCCTGTTGAGCCAATTGGACAGTGGTTACCACTTCTTCAATTAGTCCAATCGTAGAGTGGCTCTTTCTGAAACCGTGCTGTCTTTCGGACAAATCTCCTGCTCTCTGCACGGCTGCTGTAAGCCTTGGTTTTAACAACTTTTCTAGGAGTTTCCCTGTGGTGTCCAGCATACACAGAGGCATGGTACGGTGATGGGGAATCCGGGTCTCCTTTTCCGTTGCTGATCAGTACCAAGCGCTGTAACTTCCAGCTCCTAGGGAAAACCCCTTCCTGGAGACAGCTATTTTACATGTTCAGCAGCAGCTGAGGACATGTCTGTGCAATCGTCTCGAGCATCTCCGCCGGTATTCCGTCAGGTTCAGGGGCCTTTCGGTTTTGTAGTGTTTTCGATGCGAGGATCAACTCTTCTTCACTGAACATCGGGGTTTCTGTTCGTTGGACCGGGGAAGTGTCGGGAGGCTGAACAGGATGCATTGGGAAGAGTGTGTTCACAATAAACTCCATCGTTTCTTCACCGAGGACAGGGCTAGCCATCTGTGTTCCCAGTTTTTGCATTACAACTTTGAAGCCTAGCCACCAGGGGTTGCTGTTGACATCCCGGCGGAGATCCTCCCACTTCTGTTTTTTGCTCGAATTGATGGCCCTCTTGAGCTCGGATCTCATGGTTCTAAATTCCGCTAGAATGTCTTTCGTGGGTTCAGCTTGTCTTCTCCTGTCCCTGATGACTTTGCGTCTGAGATGTAGGCATCTCTTCGAAGCGTAGCTATCTCGTCGTTCCACCAGTACATCGGTTTCCTGTTTCTATGTGGGCCGGTCACTCCGAACATCGAGGCGTCAGATGCCAGGCGTATGAGTTGCATCGAAACTTTTGTCTTAGCAGCTCCCACTGTTTCTAGGACCGCGCTTTTTCCTTCTTCGATTGCGGATGTGAGAAGCTCTTCGTTGAGTCTGCTAACGTTCCATCTCGGCGTTCGGTTTTGGTTTTGGTTCGGAATGCGTTGCCTTCTCGTAGGTCAAAAACGATGTACTGGTGATCGCTGCCCGTGTAGTCTTCGATAACTCCTCAGTTTTCAACCCTTGCAGATGCAAGTATTTACAATTGAGCCAGTATTTCGATAATATTTTTTTAATAATTTCAGTTAGGTATGTGGGTTGGCAGGGAGGGACGCTCTCTGCCACACTCAGGTCAGCGTTGACCCATTGTGGTACCCATGGGGCAAAAAGTAATCCCTTACCCAATGAAACTAAAAACTACTAACTCAGTCACTTACTTCATTTCTACATACAAACCACCCTGATGATTTGATGAAGCTCAACATCTTTTCTGTTGAAACGCCGGAGAGTTGCTCGAGATCCTGGAAGAAATATTTACCAAGGAACTTTTTCCTGGAGTGTTGAAGACTCGGACAGTGGCACAGGAAGTGGGTTGTGTCCTCAAAAACTTCCTCGTCACCACAGCCTCTACAGAGTTCCTCCTCCGTCAGGCGTAGTTTCTTCAAGTGATACCGCAGAGTGTTGTACCCCATGATGATGCTCACGAGGGTGGAAAGGGATTTCCTATCTTTACGGATGATTCTCTCGGTCTTTGCTTTGTTGAAAGATGGCCATAGCTTCCTAGTGATGGCGCAAGTTTCCATGGAGTTCCATCTTGTGTTCGCTTTATTCCCTGCAGCGAGCTTGAGTGTGCAAGGCGGGATACACACAGGGGAGTCAACTTGTACTGTTGGGGCTGCTAAGCCGATTCTCGCCAGATCGTCGGCCTTCTCATTGCCCGGGATACCCTCCTCGTGTCCAGGGATCCAATAGAGCGATACCTTGTGCTGTGTTCCAAGAACCCTGAGCTCTTCTTGACAACACTTCACAAGCTTCGATTTAATTTCTATGGAGTAATCGCTTTTATAGCTGCCTGGCTGTCGATAAAGATGGTGACACCTTCTGGCGGTATTGCCCTTACCGCAGACTCACGGGCGGCTGTTGCCACTGCTAAGACCTCTGCTTGGAAAACACTGCTATGGTCTGGAAGTCGTACGGATTTTGATACACCTAGAGGGTCGGAGAAGATACCTGATCCTACACCAGTGCTCATTTTTGAACCATCTGCGTAGATGGCTATAGATTCGGCATTAGGTATGTGACCGCTTTTCCAATCTTCCCTGCTAGGGTAGGCGATAGAGAAAGGCCTTGTAAAGTCTAGATATGGCGTCATGTAATCCGTTACGGGCATGAGGCCAAAGTAATCGAGTAGGATTATCGAGTGACCTGTTCTGCTTGGTTTCCAGTTCGCTGACTGACTTATTCTCATAGCATTAATGGCTGCTGATGTTCGTATAAAGATGTCTAACGGTAGCAGGTTGAGGATAGCCTCGAGTTCTGCGGTTGGAGTTGTCCTCATTATACTGGTGATGCCAATGCATGCTAGTCTTTGAACTTTGGTGATTGTCTTTAAGTTGGTGAATTTGTTGACAGCTGGCCACCATACTAGATTGCCGTAAGTCAGTATGGGTCTACCTATAGCCGTATACATCCATAGTATAATTTTGGGGGAGGGTCCCCAGGTTCTACCAAAAATTCTACTACATGAGTAAATGGCTATTGTTGCTTTCTTAATTCTTTCCTCTATATTAAATCCCCAATTGAGCTTTTTGTCAAGTACAAGGCCCAGGTATTTTGTGCTATCGGCCAATCTGAGTGGGATACCATCAACAGAAGGTGCACTAAACTCCGGTGTTTTCCTCTTATTCTTAAAAAGTACGAGTTCGGTTTTTTGGGGATTAACCTTTAGACCGCAGCTCCTGGCCCATATGCTAAGAATATAAATGGCAAACCTTACTGAATATTTTGAATGCTGGATGTCATTGGCAACTTTGACATCTGCTGAAACATAACAATTGGAAAAAGTATCATTTCTATCTGGTCACCCTTTATAATCTTCAATTGAAGCATCTCTGTAATCCAGTTACAGAAGCCGATGTTTAGTTGATCCTTTCCCATAAATACTTGTGAAAGTCAAGGCCATTCGATCGTGTTACCTGCAGTCTTATGTAACATCATCGGGAACCTGCCAGTTTTGTTCAACTGACGTCATGGAAGCTTAACATAGACGTCACATGAATCCATTACCATTTCCTTTACAGCAAAATCAAATGCATAAAAGATTTGATAATTCTTGCAAAAATGCGGTAACCAACGAACCCTCGTATAAATTACCAAAACTCCAATAACAATGACGTCAATCGGTGTCTTGAATAATTTAAATTAATTTCATAAACGCGTGAACTCGTCGCAAAATGCTGTTTAAATCTCCCTGCTTGTGTGCAACTATTTGCAAACTAAATCAAAGGCAAATATTATTTCTTTCGCCATTTGCACGGCATTGTCCCGTAATCGATGTAAATCCGCGATTTAAAAAAAACAACCTCACCGAATGTTAAATGTGACAAGATACTGGTTTTCGGATATCGCCGCAGAGTTTACACTTTTTTTTCGTTAAAATTATGCAAGCGTGGATTTAATAGGGAAAAAACGAGATGATGGACAAATTAGCAACATTCGTAGTTAACGTGTCAAAGTGCAACCAAGATACATTCCAGAGCTGGGGTTTGTGTGATAAACAGGTAGAATAGGTCTCCCTACCATACCGGATGTGTTTAAATCCATTGTTCGTGCATCCATTGAGTCGAATTGGCTGTTAGTAACTGAAGCACCACCCGTGTTGACAGCCCGCATTAATATTATTAACAAATAAAAGGACACAGAAGCATGCCGAATTTTCAAGGCTGTTGAACTGATTCATTTGTTTGTTTTGCAGACACGACATTGGCGGCTGCATTTAGTCACAGACTGTGGTGACAACACAGTGTTTACGCAATAGTTTGCATCAACTTGCCACACCAGGCTTATGGTGACCTTGTTCGTATATTCCTTTGAAATATTTTTCAATGCGTTAACAAATATATCGCGGACTGTCATCAACTGAGGGGTTTCATTTTGTTCCTACTTCGCAATAGGTTTCGTTACTTGTCATACGAAAGGAGTTGCTGTGGCTAGTTTTTAACATTGACACTCTGAGTTTCTGTAGTTCTTGCAAGCAGAGTCTCTAGTGGTGACTAACCTCCCGAGGAAGAGTGCGCATTTTAAAAGCACACACTCGAGGAACTATTCCTCTTTTTGCTCTCATTGCAAGGAAATTGGCACAAGAAAGTAATCAGGACACACAGCACAGCACAAATTGGATAGTGGGCCCATCGTGAACGCTAGGGGAACCTTAACGGCTGACAAAACCCAAACCCAAGGCATTTGATCTGGCTGCAAAAGTTAGAAAATTAATACTCTGGTTCGAAGAACCAACCCTCTCTAGGTAGTTAAAGAAATAGTTTACTAAGTGTTTCATTCTGCTCGGGACAATGACATCATATTCGCAGAGTATATGCTCTATGTCCTCCGATGTGCCCATGTCACTATGTCCATATCCGACGGTCCTATAGAGTATAGAGGAAGAGGAAAAATTCAACGGAGGCATCACCAATACCCCTCGTCACTGCAGAAGATGTCCTGCACAAAAATCAAGGACCAAAAAGCGCTTAGGTTAGGTTAGGTTAGATATCTGCACGACGATGCAGACACACTTAGACCAGTAAAGGTCCATTGTGGCGCCAAGGATCTACCATTAGACCACTCAGGGACTAATCAAACCAACTGAAGCTTTTGATGAAGCGATGGATGCTCATGACGTCTAAGGACGCCAAATCGCTGAGGTCGTCAACGAAGGGAGCTCCTAGATGGAGCATTCTTTTACGTGATAGAGCAGGACATGTACATAGGAAGTAAAGAATGGTTTCCTCCTCTTCCTCTTATTGGAAAAGAGGCCAAGTCTTTTGGCATGTTGGTCAATCAGACAGTGTCCGGTGATTACACCGATAACGCAGCTGATTGGTAATCGCTTTAGTTTAACCAACTCGGCACTACGTTTTTGGTCCAGTTTAGGCCAGATCTGCCTCGAAATGTGACACGTTGAGCCCACCTGAGGTTGGTCTTGCTAATAGCGTTCAGCTTCAGTAGATGCTTACATGTAGCGAGGAGCATACCAATGGCTTGCCAATCTGGCAGAATCCTTAGAGTACTACCCTGTCTGGCGAGCTCACGAAAAAGCTTTTCAAGTTCGGATTCGGCTTTAAACTGTAGGTCCCTTCCATTCGTGTGAAAAATATAACGCACACAACATGAGTGGTTGCGAGAAGTTAGGCCCTGCCACTTTAAAGAGCTGTTGCGTCAAGTATTTGTTTTTTGTTTTTTTTGTCTGGCGAGCTCGTCTGTCCTACAGTTTCCTGGAATGTCACTGTGGCCTGCCACCCAGCATTAGTGAATGTTAAACTGCTCTGTCATCTCCGTAAGAGACAAACGGCAGTCTACGATAGCATTTGAAGTGAAAGAGCATGATTCCAGGGACTTGATAGCTGCTTGATTGTCAGTGAAAATGCTAATATCCCCGACAGATAATACATTTTATTTTAGCCAGGACAAGCGCCTGGTGTCGATGGAATTCCCAATGGTGCTCTCAAAGCGGCAATCAATTGGCGTCCACACTCAAGGGAGGAGTATTCCTCGACCAGTGGAAGAAACAAAGACTGGTCCTCCTACCAAAAGGTAGTAAACCACCACAAGATCCCTCATCGTATAGGCCTCTATGGATGTTGGATACCACGAGAAAAACCATCATATGTGGTAGATTGGAGAGTACTATCGATGAGGCGGAGGTCTTGAAGTTCGCCAGTATAGTTTCCATAATGCACTTTCTACGGTCGACTACATCGATGAAGACGTGAATACGATGAGGAAGATGATGGAAAGGCGGGAGTAAATATTACTGCGTAATCATCACGCTGGGTGTCAAGAATTTCTGCAACACCACAAACTGCAGAAACCTTCTCCGAGCACCAGAGAGCACCGCCAATAGAGTACCAGACTCCGTTCAGAAGATAATTACGGATTATTTCAGAAAAAAGGATACTGCATTACGATACCGACGATGGAGCAAGACAGTATAACGTCATAGGCAGTGTTCTCCAATGCTCCATACTAGGTTCACTACTGGTGAGCCTAATGTATGATGGCGTCCTCAGACTTAGAATCCGAGATCTTTGAAAATAATAGGCCTCACCGAGGACATAGCAATCGTTGTAGTAACCAAACTACTTGAGGAATTGATGCATGACTACAATGAAGCTATCTGGACGGTTCGGACTGGCTAGTATGCAGGGACGAAAACTTACAGAGGAAAAGATAGAAGTAATGCTCATCAGTAGCAGGCGAGTCGTGGAGACTATAAGAGTAACCAAGGGCGATCACGTGGTAGTTTTCCAACCAGAGTTGAAGTACATTGGCATTACTATACTCGTAGATGCAAAGCTAACTTTTAAGCAACATCTGCAGTATGCAGCTGAAAAATTAGCAAAGGCAACGACTGTCCTGGCAAGGATCATGCCAAATATCGGCAGACCAAAGTATAAGATTGTGCGGAACTCACAAGCCAACACCGTAGGCACAAGTTCAAGGGGACATCGACCAACTTGGAGTGCGCAACTGGAGGCAATTAACTAAAGACCGAGCTAAATGGAGAGGCTTGTTGGTTGAGGCCCAGGTTCACCCGGAACTGTAGCGCCACCTAAGTAAGTAATTAAAGCATAAGAGGAGACTGCTGTCCAAATATGGGCCGGTGCCATGAAGACGGGGGCAGCTTTCCGTACAACCTCCTACGACGCGGCATGGATTGTGAATGACATTATACCATCTTGCTGAAGAAGCCCAACAGAAATACCGTGCCAGCAGAACAGTAGCATCAAGAGCGACGAGTCGAAGTGTTACTGGAGTAACACCAAAGACAAGTCTGGAAGAATTACAGGAGAGATGGTATCACTCTGATAAAGGTAGGTAAACGCAGAGATTGATCCCGGATACAAACGCTTGAATCAATAGAAAGCATTGGCGCTGAATTTATACTTAACCCAGACGCTTACCGGTCACGGTTGCTTCAGAGCCTATTTCCTACGTGCAAGGAAGCAGTTGAGAATGCAGAACCATCATGTTTCATTATTCACGATATTATGAAGAACGACACCTGCTGGTGAACAAACTGGGTGAAGACCTAACTCCATACAGCAGTGGAAGTAGGGAATATGCCTGCTAAGCAGTATGCGACACTGTGGTAACCCTTATGAAGGAGCAACGAAGACAGAAGCGACAACGAAATGCAGTGCAGGAGGCTGCCAAAATGAATGAGCGGAGTACCTAAGGCTAAAGTCCCCGTGTCGCGATGAAATTGCTTAACGGCAGTGCCACAAGGACCACGGAGGAGGTGTGTTTATACAGTTCGTCTTTAAAAAATTCCCACTTTTTGATGCAAGACAAAAGGTTGCATGTGTTGCTGTATCAAAACGGCACCTAGCGGTAATTCAATTCTTTTTAACAGAACCGCCACCCCTACCTACCCGTACTCCTTTTATTTACTTGCACGTCTTAGTTTCTTCGCTTAAATTCGACTAGAAGAACAAGTCCTTTCGACTTGCGAATGTGAATCTTAGCCTCTGCTGTAAAGTATCTGAGCAAATCAAAGCAACAGATATCTTTCGATTTCAAGAGGTATCTCCTCCGTTCATGAAGTATGATAACTTTCGGATCCAACCGAGACAAGCAGCATCTTTCATTGTTAGCTCTGGAAAAATTTAAATAACCAAATGGCTGGTGTTCAACGACCTTAAACTGGGTCATGTACCAACCACTCTAATGTAAATTACGCCCGTTTCCCCGAAAAAGTAGTTCAAAATGCAAAATAACCATTTAAAATGTATTTTATGACACATTATGTTAACTACGAGTATATACGTACACATATGCCTGCTGTGAGATTTCCATTTAATCCAATTTGGGGTAAGTAGGTGGGCGCCATAGGCCATAGTTTTCACTTTTATTTGAAAACAAATTAATTGTATCTCGCTTCTATCCGCATCTGGGCTCTCCATTTGATTTAATTTACATGTTTTCTTGTCAATAGAATATGCATATTATATGGTAAATAAAAATTATATGCAAATCGAAGGTGGACACGCAAGCAATCGAATTCGAATCAAAATTGATTGCTTGATGGCGCGTCAAACTGGTCCTACACTACTCCGACAAGAGGTTTCGATTTTGTTTTCTTGTAATTTTTTTATTTTTAATCGAAATATTATAAGTTAATTAAAGCCGTTAAGCTACAATTTAAAGAAGCCGAAAAATTATGCTAAACAAACCGGTCTTCCTATTTTGTTGGGGGTTTTCGGACAGTTCTGCTGCTTCTTCTTCTGTTGGAGAGATCTAATTCATATCCAAGTGTACGAGTATAGCGTCAGATCACCTTGACATTTTCGATGTTAGTGTTTTTTTCTTTCGACTGTGCTGTGTGTGTAGAATGTGAATGAATTTGAATGGATCAGTTTTTAGATCTGATGGCAAAGTGGAAGTGAAGACAAGCGATGTGTATCAAAGTGACAGATCTATGAGCTACTGGGCTTTTTTTTTTAACAAGTTCGTGGCCACGCCCATATGGCGTATAGATACTGCGACCAGAAAGACTTATTGTACCAGGGGCCAACTTTCAGGACAGCAGTGATTCTACTCTCCTTATGCCAGCGATTATTGTGGCTGCGGAGGAGTTCCTTAAGTCTGTTGGGGATATGATATCTTTAAGGAAAAAGCTTCTCCTAATTCTGCACACTCACATAGTATATTTTCTGCGGTTTCATCCTCTACGCCAGAAATTGCGGTCCTGGGTACTCATGTTGTCACCCAAGAAAGTCGGCGTCAGCCAGGTCTCCTGCTTACTGTTTTAATTTCCATAACATCCCTTGCCGTATGTTTCGCCGGTCTTTGCACGACGTTGCCGTACCATCTCAGTCGGCTTTCTGCAATCTTTTTCTCTTTGGCCTTATTTTGAATCTTCTTCTTCTTCCTTTTATCAGCGAGGCTATGATCCGAAAACAAGGGATCACAACCCTCCCACTTCACCGCATTTCTACTGATCCGCATGTGGGGTTCGCCTATTTGACCTCAGAAAATATCGGCAGGCCTGCCGATTTTGGATCACTCGGTTACTGAGGCCAATGAAATGCCGATGTCGTCGCATTTGTCTGATCCAGGCGTTTATAGGCCTGCCTTTCCTACATCGCGATGTCCTTGGAACGCGCATTGATATTGCCTTTTTAACAGGGTTCAAATGATCTCTTCTTTGAACGTGGCAATACCAGCTGAGCCGGTCGCGCTCTAATTTTCGTACGATGGTTTCCTTGATGTGAAAGCTTCCACGGATCTTCGAACTTCTTATTCGATCAAGCTTGGTCACTCCTACTGTCATGCGAAGCATCTTCATCTCAGCTGCCGTTAATTTACTCTCATACTTTTTGTACATCGTCCAACATTGTGAACCGTATGTGAGCGCTGGACGTACAACTGCGGTGTAGAGCCTTCCTTTCAACTTAGGGGGCATTTTTCTGTCACAGAAGATAGCGGAATTTTCTCGCCACTTCATCCACCCTACGCTTACACGATGATTGATGTCGTCATCACAAGTTGCTTTGCTATTGATCATAGATCCCAGATATTTGAACTTTTCGCACTTGGGAAGCACTGTTCCATTCAAATAAATGTCTGGAATAGGCCTGAGTGGATCAGAGAACGGGCAGCACAAGTACTCTGTCTTTTTTGAACTAATGCGATACCCATTTCCCTCCAAAACGTCCACCCACACATCAAGTGCTCGTTGCAGGGATGTAGGATCCTCACTTATGATGGCTCCATCGTCAGCAAAGAATAACTGATGTACCTTGGGGTCCATCACTTTACCTTCAAGCAGATAATCAAGGACTGTAATAAAGAGCAAAGGACTTAAAACGCTTCCCTGCTGTACCCCGACTTTGATTGGGAACTCTTCGGTTACTCCAGCGGGGCATCTTACTCTTGTCTTTGCTCCTTCGTACATATCAATGATCATCTGTACATAGGTTTCTGGAACCCCTCGATGTCTTAGCGCCACCCATATCAGTTCTCGTGGTTGTCTGTCGAATGCCTTTTCAAAGTCAACCAGTGCAATATGCAAATCCCTTAAGGAATCACTATGTTTTTCCATTATGATCCTTATACTTTGGATTGCATCTGTGGTTGATTTACCCGAGACAAACCCGCACTGATCATCAGATAGCCGTATTATTTTTCGCAGTCGGCCACCTAATACCCGCGCAACGATCTTCATGGTGTGTGACATCAGCTTGATCGAACGGTAGTTATCACAGTTTAGCGTATCACCCTTCCCTTTGTATACAGGGAGAAGGTAACTTTCCCTCCATTCATTCGGCATTGGATCACCACTCACGAATTTGGAGATGAGAATTCTGAGCCATCTGAACCCGATGTCTCTCATCTTTTTTCCAGAACTCAGAGGGTATCTCGTCTGGCCCAACCGCTTTTCGTTTTTTGGAGTATTTGACCGCCTCACTAACTTCTTCGACTGTAATGTCGGGTATTTCTTCACAGTTAGGGGTGGCTCTTGGAAAGTATAGCCGGGGAAACTGTTCATTCAAAAGCTCTTCACAATACTGCCGCCACCTCTGCAGTATTTTGTCGTCATCCACAAGAAGCTGGCCATGAGCATTGCTAATGAACTTTGGCGAACGAATCTCCTGAGCATTCTTCCTTCTTTGGGCGGCTATTTTGAAGATAGTGGCACTCTTGTTCATATTGTGTCTTCGCAGCTCCTGGATAGCCTGTTTTGCATCAGCAACCGGGTAAAATATTTTCTCCAGCTCCCGATACAGGCCCTCCGTACTCTCTGCTTGAAGCTGAGCGCACTTCTTCTTCGCTTTTTTCTTGCAGCATCTGTATTCCATTTCGAGGCGAGCTTTTTCGTCACTATTATTAGAGGGTAGCATGGGTCTTTTCTATTTTTTTTGTCGGGATAGGAAAAGCTCAACTGGAGCACTCAGACGCAACTGGCTCATTGTACTACCAGAAAGCAAACCCTAATTTCCAATTTTATTGGAATTTTCTTGTCTTTCTAGGAAAGCCAAGCAAGCACTTTAGTGATGAGGAGCTTGCAGTACCACCACTCACCACATCAGCACTACCGAGGATCTGCCACCTGATACGAGCAAAGGCCGGACACTCACAGAGATAATGTTCCGCGGTGTCGTCGCTCTCTCCACAAGTGTCGCAAATTGTAGTGTCACTCAAGCCCAGCACGTTAATTTGCTTGGCGAAAGCAAAGTGGCCTGTCAAGACGCCAATAAGTTATCTACAGTCTTTTCTGCTGAGAGACAGCAAGAATGTCGCTGATTTCTTACAGACGTCCGGGAGCATACGTTTAGTCAACCTGCATCCTGGAGAGTCATGCCACACACGGTTGTGTTCATAAAAGACCCGATCGTCAATGGAAGTCCTAACCAAGGACACAGGGAGACCCAACGCGGTTTCGAAACCTGAGAAAGCATCCTCTGAGCCATGTCTAGCAATCTCATCGGAGATTCCGTTCCCCAGGATCCCAGTGTGACCTGGGACCCAGATAAGCGACAGGGAATTCAGCCTTGCGACCGAGATTAAAGAGTTTTTTGTTTCACGAACTATTTTGGAATTGGTTAAAGGGGTAAGGAAGGCTTTAAGCGCAGCCTGACTGTCACTACAGATGCAAATATGACGGCCCTTCCACATGTTCTTCACAAATAGTTCGTGGCCATTAGGATTGCATAAGTTTCCGCTTGGAAAACAGACGTATATTTGCTTAGCGAGAAAAGAAGTCTAATGTTGTCGTCCTCCACGAAGACACCAGCACCAGACCCTTGACTGGTTCTGGAATCATCCGTGAAAATACGACTACATTCCATTCCTGGCTCAGACTCTGGCCGAAGCTAGTCCTGAATATTAGAAAAGTTGATTTCGAATTTGTGCCTCAGCTGAAGTTTTGGTGTCATTGCGTCAAACGGCATTTCAATGAGACCGGAGTCTTCGAATCTAACCCAGAGGGACGACGCAGTAGAGGGCCTTCTCACCGCAGGTGGCGCGCATAAGTTCAAAGGAACCTCGACCAACTTGGAGTGCGCAACTGGAGGCAATTAGCTAAAGACTGAGCTAAATGGAGACGCTTGCTGGTTGAGGTCCAGGTTCACCCGGAACTTTAGCGCCACCTAAGTAAGTAAGGCGTCGTAAGATAAGTGTCGCACAAGTTCATCAAAATTCCAGTGTGGAGTATAGTAAGAACCACCCCACCTAAGACGATGAATGAAATAGCCCAGCTCATGATATATATAAGTATCAAGAGGAGGTAAGTTCAGCAAAGCATCTAGAGCAGAGCCAGGCGTACTCGGAAAAATCTACCGTGCAGCCGAGACAAGCCGTTCTTTGCAGTTTGGCGCAAACCACATATTTACGCGAGAGCCCCTTCTACCAAACAACCGACGCATATGCGAGTAATGGTCTTATCATAGCCAAAGAACCTTGTTTGGTGGCAAGCCCCATGTCTTGCCAAAAGCACCCTTACACTGCCAGAAAATTGAGAGCGCCTTGGATGTTTGAGACTCGATGTGCTAAGACTAATGAGGTTTCTTATCCAAAATCCCTCCTAGATATTTGGCTTCATTGCAAATTCGGATAGTGACGCCGACCGGTCGGAATCATGTTTCTCGTAAAGAGAACAACCTCAGTTTTAAGAGGATTCACCGAAAGCCCACTCCTAGTGCACCATTCAATGATCATGTCCAGCGATGCCTACACGTTAGCACGGACCGTCGCCAGGAATGGCCCGACAGAAAGTACAGCAACATCATCCGCATATGCCTCAGCGTAAACATTAGAACTATGTAGATGGGAAGGGGTTACTAGTGTCTTTCTTGGCGCAAAAAAAAAAAAAAACCCGGAACCTGGGTCCACAAAACTCCTGCGCTAGTGCTAACATTTTCCAATTTGGAACCATCTTGGTAAGATGAGAGAGAGCTTGGTAATGCTACAACTCCTTCATTCCTTTGGGGAGTCAGTATTTCTTGAGCATGGTACTCGTATCTGGGATTTCAAGAAGAGTATCGTTCTGAGTTTTTCGCGGTCCCACCCCTCTTTCACGAGAGAGCTTTTCAAAAAACATAGAACTTCGGATACGGCTCTAAACTGTAGGTCCCTTCCATTCGTGTGAAAAATATAACGTACATAACACGAGTGGTTGCGAGAAGGATAGGCCCAGGCGTTTGACGAGGTGTTGCGCCAAATATTTCGGATCATTCTGAGTGTTCTCTAGAATCTTCAGATGGCCTGTAAAGTCGCCAGCTTTGAGGTCCGAACCACCTTTTTTGACAACGGCGAAAGGTTTGTGGATTTCTGCAATGCCAACCGCCTTGTGATAGGTGGCACCATGTTTGAGCACAAGACCTGCCACAAAGTCAGCTGGGTTTCCAATGACAGGCAAGCAACCTCCAACCAAATTGACCATTTTGCTATCAGCCGCCGCTTTAGAAGCAGTCTCCTGGACGTCCGAAACAGACGAGGGGCAGATGTGGGGATAGTTCGTGATAACCATCTTATGATAGCTACTCTCCAACTACGCACTGCTGCAGTTCGAAGATCCCACGACAAAACAAGAATGCCCAGGTTCAACATCGATAGACTTAGTGATCCCTCAGTGCGCCAACAATTAAGGGAGCACCTTTCGCAAGGTGTGGAAGCAATCAGCAGCTCAATGCCCGCAACCATCCAAGACCATTGGTGTGCTGTGAAAAAATGTTTTTACATCTGGTGCTGAAAGAATTGTCGGTCGATCGCGGAGAAGACATAGGGCGTGGCTTTCCGAGGATACCTGAAGACGGATTGACGAACGAAAACAGCTGAAAGCTCGTGTTGCAGCTACCCCAGCAGCAGGGAGAAGGGAGCTAGAGTCCCTATATCGCATGAAGATGAGAGAAGTTCAGCGTAGCGTGCGACGTGACAAGCGCAACTACATCAACGCGCTGGCTACATAAGCAGAAGAAGTTGCACGGAGGTGCGATAGCAGGACTGTCTACAAATTCACGAAAGAGCTGACAGGTGGTCGCAGCTCCAGCCAACACCCAGCGAAAAGCCTAGATGGCTTCTTGCTCATTTCGGATGAGGACCAGCTCAAGAGATGGAAAGAGCATTTTGCTACGGTTTTGAACCGTTTATTCGCTAGCGATATGCTCCCAAATCAGACTGAGATGGCCGAGGTGAGAAGCTCCCGAATACGCACCACGACTCCCAGTAAAGATGAGATCATTACCGCGATTAGGGCACTGAAAACCAACAAGGCGGTAGGACTTGGCGGTATTCCAGCAGAGCTATTACAAGCAGCACCCAGAACATCGGCTGAGCTTCTGCTTCCACTTATAGAGAGAGCTTGGGAAGCTGAGAGCTTTCCTAACGAGTGGAAAAAGGGAATGATCGTCAAGGAAATTTAATGGAGTGCGGAAACTGGAGGGCTATCTGCGTGCTGCCTGCTGTAGCTAAGATAATAGCTAAAATTATCCTGGAGCGAATCGAACTACATCTCGAAGACACACTCGATGCCGAACAAGCTGGTTTCCGTTCTGGATCCTCTTGTGCCGACCACATCAACACCCTGCGGATTATCATCGAACAGTGCGTCGAATATCGATCGCCACTTCACCTGCTGTTCATCGATTTTGAGAAGGCGTTCGACATTGGCAACAGGGAGTTTATTTGGCGTAGTAGAAGCCGTAGGACCCACAAGGGGATACAGGACATAAGTAAAGTAAGTAACCACCTTTTGCTCTGCAAGTTGTAGCAGTGTAAGGCTAAATAGTGCTCCTACCGAGAGCTACGCTTAGAGAGCTCATCAGATTCTATCCAAACACTATTCAAACTAGTTTACGAAGATTTTATTCAAAAATAATTATAACATTCGCTATTCATTCAGCAAGTTATCAAAGAATAATTCAAAGATTAACCTTTTGATAATTTTTTACCATAAAAACCGCATATCCCAGGTACATACTAAATTTCATTTCGAAGCGAAGCTCACAAGAAATTAATTTCTTTGGAACACAAGTTCGTTATTATCAATATTTCACAGACTACTACAAGTCGTTCCATATCTGCTGGCAACTTGAAATTCTTCTTTGTTTCAACTTAAATGTCAAGGTGCATGCAAATTATAATTGTGTCTACCTCAATGCTTTGCTTTAATTCATTCAATAGACCGTTATTTGCGAAACGGAAACACTAATTGTATGCGAACAGCTTCTGTGAAACTAGTGTCAACATCCTTAATCCTTCAATCAGACCCAGTTATGCGACTAAACTTCGAAACCATATGAACCGCACCACACGTCAGTGGTAGTAGCTGAATCCAATTACAAATCAAGAAATGCCAAAAATAATTTCAAAAATAAAAGCCGGTCAGTCTCTGGTTCATTATGTCACCGAAACCAGTTCCATATCGCGAGAAAAGTGTGTATCTGAGCCATTTTCAGGAATGCGCCTATTAGATTGACAAAAAAAGATACTTTCCTCACAGAATTTGAAATACGAATATTTTTGGCAGTAATTAGCACACCACCGAACCAGAAATGATTTTGACGCAGGTGGTGGTGCTGATTATGGTGATGATGATGAGCCTCTCGACATGGTAGCTCCACATGGGCACAAACTATTCAGCATTCATTATGTAACCACGTCGTCGTCGTCTCTCCGCAGTCATAAATATTTATCCAAACAAGTTGCACCCTAGTGATGAATACCTGTTGTTGTACTCGTATACTCGTATCGAGGGAGATGTCTGTGGAAAGACTCCTCTTGCATAGGTCCAAATGGCAAATGGAAGGATGAGGAGCAGGAGGAGGAGCAATCGAATCCAAACCACAGGCTAAATGTCAACTTTACGCAAGAATGCATGCATACTCGTATAACAAAAAAAAAAAAAAAAAAAACGAATAATTAATGGAATTGATTAATTAAGACAGCCAACAACAGGAGAAGATGGAAATAATAATTATTCGCAAAAATTTGCAAATCCACCGAGGTGGGGGGTGACACAAAAGGCTTCACGTTACGGTCTTGATTGACCAAGACAACCAATTAGCATTGGATTTCTATGTTGCATGAGGTATTGATCTTACTTAGCATTCATTTAGCGATTCTGAGAAGTTGCAGATACATTCGGTGTGATAATGGCCAATAGTGGATGGCCTTGACTTTGGTCGAGTTGGCGCTTCTTAAGAAATATTTTGCCAGTGAGACTAGCTAATAGCGATGATGATTTGGCAGAAGTACAGTCTGCGGTTGAGCAAAGTTTGTGTTGCCACAACGTGACGTACCAGGGGATATACAAGTCGTCATCCTATCGGAAGATGCTCTCAGTTTTGAAAATGGAGTCTTGTGTCATCGCGACTTTGAGATTTGTGAAGTAAAGCAGAATACACGCAGATTGGTATACTATTCAAGAACGCGTAATGGTGTCAATGATTCTGGCAAATAATCGGCCGGTGGTTTTGGATCAACGCGAACTTCGTCGTTGATTTCGCTGGTCGTGTGGCACCAACTCGGCAAACACTGCGGAGTTTAGCCGCTCGTCTTGAGGAGACAGGGATAGTAGCAAAGGTGGCCGGCCACTGGGCAGCCGTTCGGTCGAGAATATTGCTGCAGATCCCCAAGAGGACCCTGAAACACCAGCCAGACGACGCGACGGGCCATGCAATTGGGCATCAGTAGACAACCTTAACTCGATCGAATAAGAAGTTCGAAGATCCGTGGAAGCCTTCACATCAAAGAAACCATCTATCTCAAAAAAGAGATTGCGAGTGGCTCAGCTGGTATTATCACGTTGAAACGGGGGATTTGAATTGATTTGAACCCCGTACCATCATAAGGCAATATGAGTGAACGTTCTACTGACATACTTATGTCCTGTATCCCGGCTCGTAAGAGCTCTGCGGGAATACAGTCAAGTCCTACCCGTTTGTTGGATTTGAGTGCCTTGATCGCGGTAGTGATCTCAGCATTACTGGGAGTTTTGATGCGTATTCGGGCACCTCAGTCTGATTTGGGAGCATATCACTAGCGAATACGCGGTTCAAAACCATAGCAAAATGCTCCTTCCATCTCTTGGGCTGGTCCTCATCCGAAATGAGCAAGCAGCTCTCTCGCTTTTCACTAGATGTTGGCTGGAGCTGCGACCACCTGTCAGCTCTTTGGTGATTCTGTAACCGATCCTGCGGTCGCACCTCCGTGCAGCTTCTTCTGCTTCTGTAGCCATCGCGTTGATGTAGTTGCGCCTGTCACGTCGCACGCTACGCTGAACTTCTTTCATCTTCATGCGATATAGGGACTCTAGCTCGCTTCGACCTGCTGCTGGAACAGCTGCAACGCGAGCTTTCAGCTGTTTTCGTTCGTCAATCCGTCTCCAGGTATCCTCGGAAAGCCACGCTCTATGTCTTCCCTGCGATCGACAGACAATTCTTTCAGTACCAGATGTAAAAATATTTTTCACAGCACAACAATGGTTGCGGGCAGTGAGCTGTTGATTACTTCCACACCTTGCGAAAGGTGCTCCCTTAATTATTGGCGCACTGAGGGATCACTAAATCTATCGATGTTGAACCTGGACATTCTTGTGTTGTCGTGAGATCTTCGAACTGCAGCAGTGCGTAGTTGGAGAGTGGCTATCATAAGATGCTGATCTCGTACTATCTCCACATCGGCCCCTCGCCTGTTTCGAACGACCAGGAGACTATTTTTAAAGCGGCAGCTGATTGCAAAATGGTCAATTTGGTTAGAGGTTGCTTGCCTGTCATTGGACACCCAGCTGACTTTGTGGCAGGTCTTGTGCTCAAACATGGTGCCACCTATTACAAGGTGGTTGCCATTGCGGAAATCCACAAACCTTTCGCCGTTGTAATTGCGGTTGCTTAGTCCATGCTTCTCGATTACATGTTTGAGCCCTTCGTTCTCGTTACCTGTCTTGGCATTCAAATCCCCTCGCTCTCTCTGTCTATGATTTTATAGTGGGAATGAGCTTATGGGTCCACCTGCCTTTTGTAGACCTATCCCACCTAGTTTGCACAGCGTTGCTGATACTGTCCTTTCCTCCACCTTAATCCTTTTTGCCTTTTGCCAGTTCAAGGGACGTCTAAGGTACACCCTCTGCATCTCATCCGCGAGGATGTCGATTGGGACCATCCCAGCTTAGACGTAGGCTGCATCGTCGAATATAGTTCGGAAGCCGCTAATCACTCTGATTGCGCAGAGCCTGTGAGCTGATGATAGCTTCTTCCTACACTCCTTTGTCGCTAGTGCACCCGCCCATATCGGGGCAGTGTATAGAAGTACCACTCTGGACAGCAGGATCCTGCGGGCGTATCCAGGCCTGCCGGTATTCGGGAGTATTCGGGAGGTTGCTGTCTGCATCAGCGATGCCTTCTTACTAGAGTACTCGACGTGGGCCTTGAACCACAGCCTATTGTCTAGCATGACTACAAGGCACTTAAAGGATTCTTTGGATCTAATTGTCTGGTTTCCGACCAGGAAGTTGGCATATTCCACCTTTTTGGGGCTGGTTATTAGGACAGCTTCAGCCTTGTGGGCTACTAGTTCTGGACCGGTAGACTACAGCCATTCCTTTATTCTTATAACTGCCTCATCCGTGGCAGACTCCACCTCGGGTATGTGCTTGGCTACTGTAACCACTGCGATATCGTCAACGAAGCCAATTAGTTTGACTCCCTCGGGCAGTGTTAGTCGCATAACTCCGTTGTATATAATGTTCCATAGGAGAGGTCCAAGGACCGACCTTTGCGGGATTACAGCGGAAACGCTGTAGTGGTTAACGCCATGATGAACGGCTTCGACTTGATCATTTGTTCACCGACCTGTATGGTAAGGTGTTCTACATACGAGTATTTTACAACTGCTTATGAGAACGACTTCGGTTTTGTCCGCCACTAGTTCGAAACCTGATGCCTGTAGTCATAGCTTCACGTTTGTCATTGTTTGATTACAGTTTTGCGTAACTTCCTCTCACCTTTTGGTTGCTGCAACAACTATAATACCGTCGGCATTTTAACGTAAAAACTATTGCGGGCGAGAACCACGTCCAAATCCACCGCAGAATTCGACATCCCCGGCTTCAACTCCGACCTCTCCCTTCTTGTCAGCACCTTCTGGGGTACGTCTGTATGCAGAATGATCTTCACCAGTCTTTGTGGAGTCGCCACGGGGACCAGACACAGCTGGTCGTGGACGAGAAGTCTCAGACCTGGCTGGACGTTTCAGAGTAGGGGGACGATCTCAAGAGGCATGTGCAAGTATGTCCTAAGGTACTCAATACCTTCGTTGGTCAGATAGCGGTAGTAATGCCTCCAGGCGAATTGTTCCCTGACCAAGCCACGGGAGTGCAGTGACTGCAGGGTTTTGATGACATGTAGATTGGGAATGGTTTCTGGATGCTTTGGGGCGTGAAAATCCTTGTTGGCCACAATAACACCCTCCTTGAAGAGATATTCATAGATAGTGACACGAAGAGTTTTAGGCATTAATATTTTAGCGTCTTGTGTAGAGCGGTCACCGGCAAAACCGATAATGTCTACTCCATTCGGCCTTTGTGTTCTTAGAATCGTACATTATGTTCCATAGAATTGGTCTCAGGACCGACCGTTTTGGAATTCCTCCCGTGATCTTGTACTTCTTTGATCCCTCTTCCGTGTCATAGTAGAGGGTTCTGTCTTCAAAGTAGTTCACAATTATCCACCTTAGGTAGCTTGATACCCTCATGTCACTCAGTAATTTTAGTATTCTCCAGCTCTAGTCGGCTGAATTGAACGCGTGAACGTCAAGTGTCATGACAGCACAGTACTGTGGTGTCCCTCTGAGCAATCTTTCTCCTTCACGTGCTATATCGCACACAGTTTGTATTGCACGTGTCCTTAGTGTTGACAGATTATGAGTGTGTGATCGAAGGATTAAAGGCCATCCCCACAGGCGGATCAGTAGAAATGCAGTGAAGTGGGAGGGGGTTATGATCCCTTGATCATAATCTCGCTGAAATAGGAAGATGAAAAGAAAGATCGGAGGATCAATGGCGATTTCCACTGGCGAATCAGTAGAAATGCAGTGAAGTGGGAGTTGAGTTCAGATCATAATCTCACCGAAGCAGGTGAAGAAGACGATCGAAGGATCAAGTTTCTTGTGGTTTGGCTATGAAGCTTCAGGTGATGGAGTACTTACGTCGTCCCCAGTCCTATTTGTATGAAAATTTACTTTTCATGCGAAGTTCTCCAACATGTTGAATTGTTGAGTTTATTTCTGGGGTGGAACCCTTTTTCAGAACAATGACCACTCTAAGCACCTTTCTTCCCTTCCTCGGGTTTTTCAGTTGTTCCTCCAACCTTATGGAAAAGTGTAGAGCGACTTTGGTTCGATCCCAGAAGGGACAACTCAAATATACCCGATGTTGTGTGACCTCACTTTGGTGACATATTTACACGTTGGACACCCTGAAATAGAGTTGAATCCGAATTCAGCTTAAGTTGGTGTATTGCTGAAGAAAAAAACTGAAGAACAAGTTGTCTGTCATTTGAACCGGAATAATATTCTCCAAAGGCAAATCGCGTCTATAGATACGTCAACTCTATAATAATTAACCGACCGTCCACTGCGCAGAAATCTTAACGACTTGGCAAATCCGTCTGATTTGCATGAAAGGTCAATAATCCTGCTGCGCTATAGAATATATTAAAATCTCTATGCAGTGTAGATAGTCCATCCCAAACTGCGTAGTTATCCTTCACCATTGGTATTCTTAAGAACTAATTTGCATATAGTTTGTGGTTGGACAAAAAGACAGCCAAAGGCCAACGATTACTTCAAGAAACTCCAACTCTTCGGTGTAAACAAATTAATTGTCTTGTCCAACATAACGAAACGTGTCAACAGCTTTACGATTCTCAACGCAAAAATTTGTGGCGCAATACCAAACGAGTATAATTTTAATTTTTTATTTTTGAGAAAACAATTGCGCGTCCTGATTACGAAACTCCACACAGATAGTACATACCGACCTATCAACTGGCCTATGGAGAGCCAGAGAGCTCAATGAGTCATTCAATTAAAAATAGTTTAGATACAGAGCGACGTACCTCGCACCAGTTATACCGAGGAATGTCGTCGTAGTGGTGCTCTTGTACCAGTTGCCTGGTTTTCTGACTTGTAAACTCTGCCAATGAACCAATTGTCCATTGTAATCTATTTGTTGGACGGCAGCCAACCTCGATGCAAAGTGACGGCATCAGGAACAGTATGTGATACGATCTCAAGACCAGAGTGGAGTGCTTTTACTTTTTATTTTCTCGCCCATGGTCCGGCATCAACTGTTGAGACAGTGAATGCAGTAAAAGTGACAATTATTGCTCAAAGAAAAGAAAGTTCGAGTAACATTGAGTGTTGGCTTAACGTGACAAGATTATCGTCTATTAACGAGCTATTTGCCATGGTAAATGGTTGCCTTGTAAAAATTCTTCAAATTCAAAGTTGTAATGTATCTGACAGTGACAATTGAGGAAATGAAGTGGATTGAACAGTACTTATGCAGATGTAGATCTGGTTTTTTACTTTTACGTCAATTTATTGGCGAAATTACAATACAAAGATACAAAGATACATAGATGTAGTGATTGTAGCTAGGAGACAGATTCTGTTGGTGGGCTGTTGATGTTGGACTTAGTTCTCCTAAATTCAGGAAACGGGTTGATCATCAGCAAACACGGAAGAAGGTCAATAGTGGACAACACCTTTGTGAGTACGTGTTTAGGAAGCGATGCCGCGTGGAGAGTAAGCAAAAAGTACACACACAGCGATCAACAGGCAATCAAATTTTAGCTACGACCCAGTCATATAGGAATTAGAGGAGAGCAGAGGAGACAGATGCAGAATAAGGGGTGGAAACCTCACACTCTGGACGTCGAAGTCCTCGGAGGTACTAATGGAGGAGATATCCCTCTGCAGACCTACTGCCGGTAAAGCGAAGCAACTCTCGAGAGGAGTGACAAGAGCTTACAGAAGAAAAGACCGAACTAGTGCTCATCAGCAGCAGACGTGTTATGGAGACTATAAGAGTAACTATGGGCGACCACGTTGTATTTTTCAAACCAGAACTGAAGTACCTTGGCGTTACGATAGATGCAATGTTAACTTTTAAGTAACATTTGCAACACGTGGCTTAGAAGGCAGCAACAACAACGGCTGCCCTGGCAAGGATCATGCCAGATATTGGAGGACCTAAGCAGAAGAAGAGACTGCTCTTAGAAAGAGTTGTGACGTCGATGATGCTTTACGGCTCCCAAATATGGGCAAGTGCCATGAAGACGAAATCGTTCAGAACAAATAAAGAGGCGGTCTACAGAACTAATGCCTTGAGAGTATGCAGTGCCTTTCGAACAACCTCCTATGACGCGGCATGCATAGTGGCTGGAATAGTGCCAATAGACCTCATCGTTAAAGAAGCTGAACAGAAATATGATGCCAGCAGGAGAGTGGTGTCAACAGCACCGAGTCGGAGTGACACTGAAGTACCACCGAGAACAAGCCTCGAAGAATGGCAAGAGAGATAGAACTTTCCTGACAAAGGCAGGTGGACGCAGAGATTGATCTTCCGTATAGACCCTTAGATCAACAGGAAGCATGGAGAACTGAACTTCTACCTGACGCAAATGCGTACTACTCACGGATGTTTTAAAGCATACCTCCAAAGATATGGACATGAAGATAACCCTTATTGCCCAATGTGCACAGAAGCAGTCGAGGATGCGAAACACATCATGTTCCACTGTGCTCGATATCATGAAGAACGTAACCTACTGGCGAACAGACTGGGTGTGGACTTAGCACCAAAGAGCATCAACAGACAGATGCTGAGCACGCAAGAAACTTATGAAGCAGTAAGTGAAACTGTGGCTACCATCATGAAAGAACAACGAAGACAGGAGCGATAGCTAAACGTGGCGCAAGTGGATGCCAATACCAACGAGCTGACTATGTAGGGCTGAAGCCCCTCTCGCGATGAAATGCTTGATGAAATGCAGGTTTCCTAGAGATTGCGATGGGCCCACATTGCTGCCTGGTGTTTTATGGAAATCTCATAATCCTGCTCAACCTAGCCTAACCCACCCATATTTGTCAGCTTTGGGCAGTCGACCAAGATATGTTCCGTGGTTTGAACAAGAGCGCCACATGGGCAGGTCGGGTCAGTAGATAAACTTCATCTATCTAGAGAGCTGTTGGATCTCCCAGCGGAGGTGCGTATCCGGTTTCAGTTGCACCACGCTTTCCTCGGTTTTCGTTTCTGAATATTAGACTTTGTTTGCCGGGATTTGACCATGAAGATGACCAGGATTCTTCCAGCGAACGGTTCTTAGCATTTTACATGTTTGTGAGTTCTATTGGAGGGTGTCTTGAGCGCGTTCTAATGGTGGTGGTGTTTTCAATATCTCCACAAAGTCTTATTCTAGCATTTCCTCAGATTTAAGGGAATTCTTTGGTTAAGACCTGCTTTCTTCTTATGTCAGGTGGATCTATCTTGCAAAGCATGGAGCCATTCAGCGGGGGTTAGGATGCCAGGCTTCGTCTTCTTCTTCTTCCTTTTTCAGCGAGGTTATGATCTGAAAACAAGGGATTATAACCCTCCCACTTCACCGCATTTCTACTGAGCTGCCTGTGGGGTTGTGTGGTGCCAGGCTGACGGCTCAAAATTCAAGGACTGAGTTTGGCGGAGGTATCTTCTCTGATAGGTTTAATCTTAACCTCTCCTTCTGTCCACCAAATCATTGTAGCATGTTCCAGGTGGAAATAATGGCGATTAAGTCTTGTCTTGGATAAAGAAAAACGTGATATCCGCATCTTTTCAAACAGTCAAGCAGCAACCAAATCCTTGGAATCGGTTTCTAAAAATTCATTAGTAGTCCAAAACTGCCGACCGCCTCTCGAGAAGATGGCGAAGCAGTTTAATATTCACCTCTGTTGAGTGCCGGGGCATAGGAACATTTCGGGGAATTGTTAGACTGATGAACTCGCCAGAATAGGAACAACTGTACCCATCCTTCCAGACAAGGGAAGGATACTTGTAAATTTAAATTCAAGCTTGATGTAATCGAAAAAAAAAACAAATCTTAGGTTGGCAAGTGGTACAACATGTCTAGAGGCATACAAGATTTGTCCCAAGCAGGATCTGAAACGCTCTAAGAACTGACAACCGATTGCATATTGGCGCTATAGTAGGTGTGATCACAGGACACTGTCTATTAGGCAAGCATGCCTAATAGACAGTGGCGTATATTCTGATGATTCTAGCAGAAGCTGCATGTATGCAGAAGAGGAAGAAACCATTCCGCACCTTCTTAGCTGGCAGCCAATCTAAATCAAAGGTAATAAAATGCTGCCGCGAGGAGCTTAACATGCTTATCCAAAGCCACCATGTGACATCATGTGTGTCCAAGGATACAAAGGAATTCCAGGGAACATGATGGCGGACGAACTGACATTAAAGGGATCAGAACAAGACTTGTCAATGGTCCAAAGCTCAGTCCTACCTCCCCTAATACTTGTTAAATCAAATATAGCACTTGACTTCAAGCGACAACCAGAAGATAGATGGAGAGTGCTCCCTTTATGCCGTGTCTCCAGAAGCATCTGGACAATACATGACAAGATGAAATCCAAGCTCATCCTTACTCAAAATAGACAAAACTTGGCGCTTCTCGTAAGTATCATTACCGGCCACAACTTATTGGCGGCCCACCGGAAGAGAATGCGGCTAAGTACAGATGAACTCTGAAGAGGATGCGGCAACACAGACATAGAGGAAGACACAGAACACTTCCTCTGTAAATGCCCTAGTCTCTGCAGTACCAGGAGGACGGCCCTTGGAGAGTATTTCTTCAGCCATCTGGGCGACCTGTCTGAAAAGGCACCAACCACCATCATGAAATTTATAACTTCTTCAGGGTGGTTCATAGGAGGCCGTTCCACTAGCACCGAACTCTAGTTATTTTGTTTCTTTCCTCTCTTTGCAGTTCTTCAACGAAACTCCACGTCAGGGGAGCACAATGGAACTGTTTGAGATCCGAGTGCAGGCTGCGCTCATTCGTTGCATCGAACCCCTTTTAACCTAACCTAACCTAGCTGGCAGCCATCTCAACCTAATCAACAGATGTTAGTTTTGAATGCACTCGGTTGTAGGTGCCAATTTTTGCAATATAACCCATTGGGGGTGGCAATTGTGTAGTGGTAACGTCGCCACTACCTGTTCCAGGGTTTCAAAGGACTTATGTTGGAATGCACACGTCGTGTCATCGGCGTAGTTAAATTTCCGGGAGTACGTGTCTGGTAGGCCGAAGTTTTATATGTGGAAAATGGTGAGGTGAGTACCGACCCTTGGGGGAGGCCGCTGTTGAGCTTAGGTGTCTTCCTATGTTTGTCATTCAGAAAGAGATTGAATATCCAGTCACTGAGCATCGCGCATAGGGATAGTCTGAAGAAGCTTGCTGTAGGTTGCTGTTAGGTCAATGAAAAATAGCACTGGCTTTCATTTTTCAGTTTGTTAGGGCCAAGACTTGGTCGCTGTAGCTTCTGGATTTCCAGTAACCTGCTTGATCGTTGGGGTTAGTTAGTTTTATTTTTTTCAATATTTGTGCTTAGTGCCACTTGACGTATGGGTGGACGTTGACGTTTTGCGAGGAAATGGATACCGCATTAGTCCGAAAGTTATCTGGTCCACTCAAGCCTATTTGTGGTTCCAAGAGTAAGAGGGTGATCCACCCGCCTTACATATCGGCAGTACAATGGACCTACTTTCTGGTCTAAGTACATCCTCATCGAGGGCCGATCTAACCTAACCTAACCTAAGCCTATTTCTGACATTCAACTGAATGGATCACTGCTTCCCAAGTGCGAAAAGTTAAAAAATTTGGAATCTATGATTAATAGCGAAGCAACCTGTGAAGAGTACATCAATCATCGCGTAAACGTAGAGTGGATGAAGTGGTGGGACCACTTCGCTGTCTTCTCTGACAAAAAATTCCCCCTAGGCTAAAAGGAGGGCTTTATACCACAGAGTGCATCCAGAACTCACCTACGGTTTGCAATATTAGTCAATGTACAATGAGATGAAGATGTCTCGCATGAAAGCAGGATTGACGGGGTGCGAAGAATAGACAAGCTCCCCGCGCTGCACCCTGGGTAACGCTAAAAGTCTATTCACATTTGGATGCCGAACTTTTTTAATGAGAACCGAACTTCCAGCAACTGTAACAAGTAGAAACTCATTAGCATCCAACGCATTAATATTCACAACAACGCATATGCAATCTGCGTCTTTGCACAAGCACACAAACGCCACTTTTCAGCGCTTCTTGACTAGAGATATAGGACATTCTGTCCGTATCTGTCAACTAAATATTGAAGGCATCAGCAGAGCAAAGTGTGACTATTTACACAAAACTTTGGAAGAAAATAACATTGATGTGGTACTCCTGCAAGAAACTCACTGCGTAGATGAGTCAACTCTCTCACCTCGAGGTAAAATAAGCGGTTTCTCCTTAATAGGCGCCCTCTATCATCATGCGTACGGCATAGCAACATATGTCAGGTTCTCAGTCGAAAATGTGAGCCTGATTCAAACTATGGAAAGCAACAACGTTCTCATCGTAGTGATATTGATAGGCGACCTTAAAATCGCTAACATCTACAAACCTCCCAATAGCTCCTGGCCTGTAGAGATGATTCTAGTATACGAACACCCCGCCCTATATGCCGGCGATTTTAACAGCCACCACACTCTCCGGAGGTACCACGCGGATGACGATAACGGCGCAAAACTGGCAGACTGGGCTGACATAAACAATCTGACACTTATTTTTGATGCCAAAGACAGAGGAGCCTTCCACTCTAGACCCTGGAACCGCGACTACAACCCAGATCTGTGCTTCGCTTCATCCAATTGCTCCGGACATGTACAACAAGTGTCCAGACGGGTCTTACCTGATTTTCCTCGAAGCCAACACCGCCCAATTGTCCTAGAAACCTGAATAAAGGTTCCGTTGGTAAACTCCACTCAGCGACCAAGGTGGAACTTTCAGAAGTCATCATGGCGAGATTTCACCAAAGACCTCGACTCCAACGTCCGCTGGATCCCTCCGACTCCCAAAAACTATGGGCGCTTTGCTGGGCATCGTAATAGCCACAGCAAAGAAGCACATCCCACGCGGGTATCGAAAGAATATGTTCCCGGTTGGAGCTCTGATAGTGACCGGCTATGTAAAGAATTTCAAGAGAGTGGTGACACCGAAATTGCAGAGGAACTCTTACAATCTCTGAATAATGCACGAAAAGAAAAGTGAATAAAAACTACACAAAACCTGGACTTTACCCGAGCAAGTAGAAAGGCTTGGAGCCTCATCCGGAAGCTTGGAGGATCAAATTCCTTCCCATCACACCAACCTAAGATCGATCCAGACCTGATTGCAAATCGGATTGTCGAGGTTTCCAAAGCCCACACCTAACACATTAAGAGCCTATTTAAAGAGCATAAAAAGGTGACCCCTTTAACCTCTGCATACTCTCGATCTTTTACAATTTCCGAACTAAAAGTAGCCATCGCCTGCTGTAAGCATGGAAAAGCCGCTGGAGCTGATGGAATCTATCCGGAATTTATTAAAAATTGCGGGAAAAACACTAAGATCTGGCTATGCAAAATTTTTTAACAGCATTCTATTATCCGGTAACCTGCCCATTGAGTTCAAGAAGTCAAAAATCATTGCGGTACTTAAAACGGGGAAACCAACCGACAAGGCCGACAGCTACCGACCAATTGCTCTCTTAAGTGTATGCTATAAGATCCTTGAACGTTTAATACACAACAGAATTGAGGTAACCATTAACGAAGTTAACCCTATAGAACAAGCTGGATTCCAAAAAGGTCGTAGTTGCACTGACCAAGTACTCACCCTAACAACTTATATTGAGGATGGCTTCGAAAACAGGCTTAAGACTGGCGCTGTGTTCGTAGACCTTACTGTTGCATATGATACGGTCTGGTGTACTGGAACGGTCTATAAACTTTTGAAGACGGTACGTTGCAAAACAACAGCAAACCTGATAAATAACATGCTGAGTAACCGCCCCTTCCAAGTATTCCTTAACAATAGCGTTAGCAAATCCAAAAAAACTCAACGACGGCCTCCCACAAGGATCGGTCTTGGCCCCACTTCTCTTCAACTTATATACTCACGATTTACTAAATACTACATCCAAACAATTTTCGTATGCGGACGATCTGGCTATAGCCACACAACACCAGGGTATGGACTCAACTAAGGCCACACTCTCAGCAGATCTTGGCTGCCTGGGAGAATACTTTAAGAAATGTAGGCTGACACCCTGCAAGGCTAAAACTGAGTCAGCGTGCTTTCACCTTAATAGCCACTTCCACACATGCCGCTCGAAATTTGCTTCAACGGTACGGTCCTGCGACATAATAAGAGCCCCAAGTATCTCAGAGTTACCATCGATAGATCCCTTACCTTTAAGCAGCACTGTCTCAACACCGCAGCCAAGCTGAAAATAAGGAACAACCTGCTTCAAAAACTTGCGTCCAGATCCTGGGGATCATCACCCAGTACACTTCGAACTGCTGCTTTAGGACTGGTTTACTCAACTGCCAAATACGGAGCCCCCGTATGGTTAAATAGCGCACATACTACGAAAATTGATAGCCAACTCCAAATCGCAATGTGCCTAATCTCTGGAACAATAAGGTCCACCCCAATTCAATGGCTCCCAGTCTTGAGCAACATTGCCCCACCATCACATAGACGAAAGAGCGCACTCGTCAGAGAATTTACCAAAATTCAAAACAACCCGAACCTTCCAATTCACATATACTCCAACGAAAAGGACTCATATCGGCTGAAATCGCGAAATCCACCTCTGAGGACAGCGACTAGACTGCATTTGTCTAACTTCAACATTAACGAAGAGTGGGAAAAAGACTGGAGGAATTTTGCTCCAAATACCTGCAGTAACATAGTTAACCCTATTGTTCGCGTACCCGGATTCAACCTACCCCGGCCGCTGCAGAGACTTTCTGTTCAAATGGGGAACAATAGCATCTAGTGCATGTGACTGCGGGAAACCTACCCAAACGATAAGACACATTGTTTCCAGTTGTCCTCTCTCTATGTTTAACGGCAACCCCAATGACATCCACAATATCACACCTGATGCCCTTCTCTGGCTAATCAGCTTAAATACTACTCTCTGACGCTAAATATAATGTGTTTCTTCTAAGATTTATATTATGCTTATGTATGTCTCTTACTTTATCATTCTATGTACTTATGCGTTTCTTACTCATGGTTTAAAGCCATATCTTTGTGATATTATTAATCTGCTATTTGTATTTATAACTTGTTATACCCATACGATAAATAAAAATAAAGAAAGCAAGATTGACAAAGCTTGATTGAATAAGAAGTTTGAAGATCCTGGAAAGTATTCACGTAAAAGAAACCATCTCACCAAAAATAAATTGCGACCGGCTCAGTCGGCATTTTAATGTTCAAAGAAGAGATCATTTGAACCCCGTCTTGTAATAAAGGCAATATAAGCGGACGTTCCACTCCTAAGACTTTTAGATCACACAAATCCAGCGACAACATCATTTGGTGCCACAAAATCTGGAGGCCTGCCGATATTTCCTGAAGTCAAACAGACTGAGTAGAAATGCAGTGAAGTGAGTTCAGGTCATAACCTCGCCGAAACAGGAAGAGGAAGAACTACTTGAAGTCATCGACTGGAAATTAGATTTCAAACCTTTGCAAAGTTGTTTGCAGCAGCAAATGATCGCTGTTTGCTTAAAGGCGTTAAATGCTGTCTCTGCTTTCATGAACTGCTGACTAGATGTACAACACTTGTCCTAGGTATGATGCCATAAGAATTTAATGCCAAGATCAGTGATGCAATCGGATAATAATCAGCCTTTGGAAACGGTCGCAGCCTGATAAACTTTGTTGATGACCGAATCATTATCGCTGTTAGCGCAATATTCTTGCACTACTAATGCCGCTGTTAACAAAGCTAAAAAGCCATCAAACCCCTGCTTTAATGACGACATTGCTGGACTATATCTAGTCGTAGCAATTGTGTGTAGGATACAGAGGGGAGAGGAGATCTCCTCCTCATAGATAGGGAAGGTACTTACCCAGACAATTGCTTTAGGATAGTCTGACAATAACACTACCCACTGGCTCGTATACAACCCATTTGTAGGATAAGTGGATGCAAAATAAAAAAAAAGAAATAACAGATAGACCTTGGACAGAGTGAGTGAATGCAATTATCACTCTGGACGTGCATGATCGATTTCCTGAATTATACTGCCATAGTTTCCGGATACATACTCGCATGTGAGGCAGTATCATACGTAGGCAGCGAACTAGCTTATGAGTGGTATACCGAAGAATGTGGTAGATCGTGCTGTCACGATCTCGCCATCAATCATAATAGGGAAATAGATTCAAACCAGAAAGGCTACCGGGATAGGTTGGAAAGGAAGTAATAAGTAGCGAAACGGTGCCTTCTGGATGAGGTATTTCTTTAATTTGAATGGTTTCCATGTTTGGAATAGAATGCAAAGGTTTCATCATCATGAACCCGCTTTTTTCCAATCCAACTTGAGAACTAAGTCCTTGTACCATTCTTAACCTTGCAAGTGACGGCTAGAAGAAGACCCTCTTGCCTTATATTAGTGTTCATCTCTAGTTAAGTGGCTAACAGGTTATGAAATGTCATGTTGTGAAATCGAGAACCACTCTCTGCATTGCTCCATCAATCTTTATATAACACCACGAGTCCCACGAGGCAGTAGATCTAACGAATGCAAGGCATTTCTCAACACCTCAATCACCATCATCGTTTCCTGAACAACAGGCCAACTACTTGGCTTAAATGTCACACCACATCCATTAAAGAAGCGTATTTACCTGTGTGATTACTGTGCCTGAATGCATAATACAATACATGCCACAGTTCAGCGACGAACCCAGGTAATTTCTCTATTTCCAGCAGAGACCTCTGCTATCATCGCAATCATCAGTGGTAAGTTCAATTTTTTATCAGAATACCCCATCCCGAGCGACAGCGACAAAGCTAAACAAAGCCCGGGCAAACGTATTCACTGGAGAGCCATGATGCAATTTAAGCAGGAAGCCTAAAGTGCACGTAACACGCCTCAAGAACAGAAAATTCCTCCGTCTTCTCAGAGACGGGGTAGGGGCGGCGTGCTCCATGGGCTGTACAGGTCTCACTTCTTACTCTTTCGGTGCCAGTGGTACCCTCGTTTGGAACAACATTCAACTTTTACATTTTTCCTCGCGCGCGCCGTGCCATAGAAAAGTGGTTGGTCCACATTCGTGTGGCCTGCAAGTCGAGGGACAGGGAGACACCGGGTACCGGGTGCACTGTGTTCATACAAAGACGACGCGACGACGACGACGACAACAACACTGTGGCAATAGTAATGCAGTTTGACGCCCGATTTCTGCTGGCAACAGAGGTTTACCTTGGGGGAGTCGGTGCCACTGCCGCTGTCGCTGATGCTGATGCTGGTGGTTTGTTTGCTCATGAATGCCATTTCGTCAGGTTTCACCCGAACCACCACCGTTGAAGTGGTGATGAAGGGGTGCCTTGGGGGTGGCGGGGGTCCACGAATCTGTATCTGCATAGCTCTAACATGTTGACATTTCGTCTTGGCGTATCTGTGGGATATAAATTATTTCGAGAATGCAACTCTAATCGAGTTGTAGGTGCAAAAATATGTTCGCCATTAAGCACTTTGAACAATTAAGTGGTTTTCCTTGCGTCGCGCCGCATTGGTTGAGGCATGTCAACGGGTCGTTGAAGCGGTGACTCTGTAATGCTAGTGTATGACAATGATTGGGAAAAATTCTCAGAAATTGTGAAGAAATGAGCGGGTGGCTGGCTTCCGGTGGAGATTACATGAAGGTGCATGCAATCCCCAAGGCGTATACGTAACTTTTTGAGAATGATTGGTTACACATTTGAATGGAGTCACTTGGTGGTCTATTCTAAGCACATTTCCTATGAATTTCAAGCACCAAACTCGAGATTGCCATGGCTATTCAATAAACTACAGATGAACTGGGGGCAAAGCCCTAAAAGAGGTTCCAAAGTTCCAAATGCACTTTTAATGGTACCCTGTTGGTTGGTTGGTTAGAAGAGACCTTCGTTGAGGGTGCACTTAGACCAGAATTAGGTCCATTGCAATGCCAATATGTAAGGTGGGTAGGTCACCCTCTTACTTTTGAAACGATTTACTTCTTCGTTGATTTTAGCAATACAGGGATCGGCAAGATCTTTCAGTTTGCTAAGAAAGTATTCACCCAAGGTAGCCGCTTTCTTGATATTGGCGAGTGGAGGACAACTGCATAGAAAGTAAACGATAGTTTCTTCTCCCTTCTCGTCCCTACAGCCTTTGCAGAAATCATTGTAGGTGATGCCTAATCTCTGGCTGTGCCCTCTTATAGCACAAGGCACAGTGAGAACGTTTGTTATTTTGGAGATGGTTCCTCTTTCAGGACCCCGATGGACCCGGTTTTGCTGAGTGTTGGTCTAGCGATGTTACACTGGCCTAGATGCTACCAACGATGATTAGCCTGACTCACCGCATAGGCGTACATAAGACGTTGGCACCTCAATCATGGTAATGCCTAATGCTATCTGTACCGAAGGAGCTTTGTCGAGCTACAAAATTCCTCGGTAAGTCACACTGACCTTGTATTCAGCAAGGGCGAGGTCGTACTGTCCAGCTATCGTGTTTAGAGATACGCGGCCGTCTTTGATTGCCTTAGATCTCTAAGCGCTGGATGCGAGGGACTTGATGGCTGCTTGACTGTCAATATATATGACAATATCCGACGTTGATACTTTATTAACCTTTAGCCAGCCAGCAGCTTGGCAAACAGTGGCAACTTCGCCTTGAGGATCCCTGCTCTGATTTGGGAGGTTAAAAAAGAGATGAATATCCAGGTCCTCCTTGGTTTAGGACGCGTCCGTAAGAATTGACAACGATTCGTTGTACAGGACATCGCGTTGCATCCACTCAGTTTGTACCGGTATTGACTGCCTATAGCCCATGTTGAAGTTGAGATCCGTGGGCAAGTGGTCTGAGACTTTGGGAAGATGACAGTGCATCGCTAGTATTTTGCATGCAAGCTGCTCATGGTGCCCTGGTGCTTAAATTGAAATTCGGTGTACATCCACTTCTTACGAAATGCGTTATCAGCTCAATATATTTATCAAAATTACCGAAACTATAATTTGGAGCCTATATTTGAGTCCCCAAGTCATCCAACAGAGTAGTTCTTATTACAAAATTGGACGCAGTGGTTAGTGTGTCGGACCACGAAATGAAACTAGGACTAACTCTCGATGACTAGAGATACTGATTACTGATTCTTTGGACTCTCAAAGTTATGATGGCCTTCCATCCTTCGTCAGCCATGACTACATAAGCATTAGATTAATTTAAAAAGAACACATGATACCTCTTTACTGCCGATATAGCATTGTTGCAATTATCCCGGGCTCATATACAATTCTACGAGACCTTAGAAAGTAGCTCTTAAATCTGCAGGCTAATTTGATAGGCAGGCAAATCCGCAAAGGAAGAACATTCATTGGGAAAAGCCAATATTGCTTCTTCCCTTTCGGCGAAGTTATGATCTGAATTCAAGAGATCGTAACCCTCCCACTTCACTGCATTTCTCCTGATCCGCCTGTTTGACGTCAGAAAATATCGGCAGTACTCTCGATTTTAGATCACTTCGTTACTGAGGCTGATCCATGACTTGTTAGGCTTGCCTCTTGTTCGCGATATCAGTTGATGGGATTCAAAAGATCTCTCCTTTGACCATGACTATATCAGCTAAGTCAGTCGCACTCTGTTCTTCGTGAGATAGCTGCTTTGACGTGAAGGCTTTCACGGATTTCCCAACTTCTTATTCGGTCAATTTTTGTCACCCCTGCTGTCATGCAAATTAATCTCATACATTTGGTACATTGTCCAATATTGTGAACCGTATGCGAGTGCTGGGCGTACTATGGTGTAGAGCCTTACTTTCAACTTAGGGGGCATTTTTGGTCACAGAAGGTAGCGGAGGTTTTCCGCCACTTCATACATCCCCATCATCGCACGTTGCTTCTCCATTGATCATAGATGAACTTTTCGCACTACGGAGTGCTGTTCCATTCAAATAAATGTCTGAATAGGCCTGAGTGGATCAAAGAATGAGCACCACAAGTACTCGATCTCTTTTGGACTAATGCAATAAGCCTGTTCCTCGAAAACATTAACGTCCACCCGTAGGTCAAGTACTCGTTACAGAGATGTAGGATCCTTACTTATGATAGATCCAACGTCACCAAAGACTAACTAGTGTAATTTGGGGTTCGCCACTTTACCTTCAAGCAGATAGTCAAGGATTGCTTCTTTATTTTTTAAGAGAATTTAGAGAACCCCAGATCCTTGTGCACTCAGACTCTCCAGTCCATTGTACTACCAGGCAGGAACCTTTCTTTGATGCAGTGGTTGGAAAAGCTTTGATATTATTCGTTTTCCATTTTATACTCGGGGGCTAACGATTGCTGTTCCCCACCGTTATTTTATTCATGTCCATGAACATCTGTTTACGTAATGTAGGTTTCTGGAACTCTGGAACTCCTCAATCTAACCAGTACCACCCATATCCGATCTTGTTGTTGTCTGTAGAATACCTTTTCAAAGTTAACCAGTACAATATGCAAGTCCTTTAAGGAATCATTTTCTTTTTCCATTATGATCCTTTTACTTTGGATTGTATGTGTTGTGGATTTACCCGCAGCAAACCTGCAATCGTCATCAGATAACCTTCAACGATCTTCATGATGTCATCAACATCAGCTTGATCAAACGGCGATCGCGTATCACTCTTTCCTTTGTACACAAGGAGAATGTAACTTCCTTCAATTGATTCATTATTGGATTGGGTTAGGTTAGGCTAGGTTGGCTGTATGCACGAGAGTCCATTGTGATGCCATGGATCTACCATTAGACCACTCAGGGTCTAATTAAAACCAACCGGAGCTATTGATATAGCGAAGGATGGTCATAACGCCCAAGGACGCCAAATCGCTGAGATTATCAAGGAAGGGGGCTTCTAGATGGAGCATTCTTTTTCGTGATAGAGTTGGACATGAGCATAGGATGGTTGTCTTCTCCTCTTCATCTCTACAAGAAGTCGTTAGAAAAATGGCTAAGTTTTTTGACATGTTGGCCTATAAGACAGTGTCCAGTGAGGACACCGATAACGCAGCTGATATGTGATCACTTTAGCTTAACCAACTCGGGACTTCGTTTCTGGTCCAGCCTTAGCTATATCTGTCTCGAAAAATGAGCCATTCTACCATCTGTAGTTAGTCTTGTTGTAGTAGATGCTTACATGTAACGAGGAGCGTACCCAGGGCTTGCTTATTAGAGAGAATCCTTAATGTTGTACCCTGTCTTGTGGGCTAGTCCGCTCTACAGTTTCCCGGAATGTCCTTGTGGCCTTGCACCCAACATAGGTGCACACCCCACCTTCGGCCTTAGAGCCATCTGTAAAGAAGTGAACCATCTACAGGGAGAGAGTTGTCACATTCATCCCATTCAGGAATACTCGTACGGAAGTTTCGGCGAAATTTAGTACGCATTTTCATGGGTGAAGTTGAGAAGATCAAGGGTTGAGGAGTGGCCAATGTGAGAGCTGGACTACTGCGAGGAGGCTTTTAGACGGATGGCCGCTCTGGCAGCAATCTGTTGGCCGAAAATATCTAGAGGTAGTAGGTTGAACAAAATGTCCAGTGCCGCAGAGGGAGTAGTTCTCAGTGCACCACTAATACACATGCATGCGTGAGGTGAACCGCCCTATCAAGAGCATGTCACCATACAATCACGCCATAGGCCTGATAATGGACACGTACAGCCAGCGAGTGATTTGAGGTTGCATACCCCAGCTCCTACCTGTAGCCCTTTAACAGGAATGGAGAGCTGCGTTGGCTTTCCTTACGCATTCTGGTTGATTGGCTTTCCAATTTAGTTCTCTGTCCATATAAGACCCAAGTACTGGTGCCATTTATTGTAGGAGGGTCTATGAGGGGAACTTTATATTTCCTCGAGAAGGGAATGAGTTCTTTTTTATCAGGGCTAATCCCCAGTCCACATTTGGAGGCCCATCTCATTGGTATTGGATTACTTCTCATAAGTTAGGAGATGAGAATTCTTAGCCATCTGATCTCGATGTCTCCCATCTTTTCTCAGAACTCAGAGGGCATCTTATCTGGCCCAAGCGCTTTTCGTTTTTTTCGAGTATTTGACCGCCATACTAATTTCTTTAACTGTAATGTCTAGTATTTCTTCACAGTAAGAGGTGGATCTTGGAAAGCATAACCGGGGAAACTATTCCGACTTTAGGTTAGGTAAGGTTGAAGTGGCTGCCAGCTTAGAAACGCCAACAAACTTAGACCAACAATGGGTCCATTTTTATATCACGTGGATCATGGGAGAAAATCTCCCTGCCTACTCGCTAAAATCACTTTGAGCTTCCTATGAAGCGTAGGAGGCTCTTGATATCAATAACTATCAGGTTGTCTAAATCGTTGTAATAAAGCTTCTTCTATGGGAGAGAGCTAGGCAGAAATAAAGAAGGTGAGTAATAGTATCTTCTCCTTCTTCATCCCAGGCTCAGCCTTGTAGCATGCTTGCCTATTAGACAGTACCCAGTGATGGCACCTATTGTAGTTCTGATATGCAATCTGATGAGTGAAATGAAATTCTTAGAGCGTTTCAGATTTAGCTTTGTCCAAATCTGTTTTGTCGCTAGACTTGTTGGTCCACTTGTCCACCTAAGATGTGTACTCTCGACAGCATCCAGTTTAAATTTAAGTTTACGAATAGCGATTGGTATACCTAAGGTTCCTTTATCCGGTCGGATGGGTGTAGTTGTTTCTATTCTAGCGAGTGTATCGGCCTTAAAGTTCTCTGGAATGTTCCTATGCCTCGGCACCCAACATAGGTAAATATTAAACTGCTCAGGCATCTCCGCAAGAGACGATCGGCAGTCTAGAGCTACTATGGAATTTAAAGAGGCCGATTCTACGGATTTTGGTTGCTGCTTGGCTGTCTAAAAAGATGCGGAGTTTCTTCTCCCTATTTTGGAAAGGTTATGATCCGAAAACAAAGGATCATAACCCTCCCACTTTACCGCATTTCTACTGATCCGTCTGTGGGGTTCACCTATTTGAAATCAGAAAATATCGGTAAGCCTCCCGATTTTTGATCACCGGGTTAGGTTAGGTTAGGTTAGGTAAAGGTGGCTGTCCTGACGGACACACTTAGACCACTTGGGTCCATTGTGATACCACATAAGTAATGACCGGTCGAGTCACCGGTAACCAGGGGAACCTTAACCTTTCTGATGAGGGTGTTGGCTGAGAATGCTGACTGAAAAGGGTAGAGAGGGTGACTGACTCAGTCAACCCTGAAGCCAAGGTGTACCGAGAATGTATAGTGTGCAATAAGTGTTGGGCGGTGATTGATTCAATCGAACACCCTGTACTGTGTGTGCAAGTTATATTGGCAGGTCCCATCAACAGTGTAGGCGTAGAGGTGCATAAGTATAGTAGAGTGACTGATTCAGTCTAACTCTAATTGCTGTTATGCATGGTATTGACTAGGTGGGGTGACTGATTCAGTCAAACTCTTCATACCTAGGTGGACCGTGTAGGTGTAGAGGAGCATAAGCGTACATAGAGTGACTGATTCAATCGAACTCTAAGTACTGCTATGCATAAAGTGTGAACTAGGTAGGGTGATTGTTTCAATCGAACCCATACCTAGGTGGACCGTGGAAATAGTGGGGAATGCAAATTAGAGCGAGATGACTGATGCAGTCAATCTTGCACTAGTATGCAGTCGAACTTTAGGGGATGGTTTGGCTAGGTAGGGTAACTGCTTCAGTCAAACCCTTAGTACCAAGTTCACCGTGTAGGTGGTGTGCATGTGAGTAATAGGGGGATTGATTGACTCAATCAATCTCTGTTACCTCTATGCAGTAATGTTATTTACAGGCATTGGTCTAGTGATATGGGAGGGTTAACTATCGATCTTGGGAGGTGGCTGTTGCAGTACCTCTTGGGGATTGATAGTAACCAATAGCGAGGGAGGAGGGGTGGTGGCGATGTGGAGAGGGCGTATTTCAGCTAAACCAGATGGATTTACCTATGTATCTATTTAAGTTTCTAATGTCTATGTTAGACAGGTCACTTAGGTCCTCAAAGAAGTATTCACCTAGTAGCTTCTTTCTTAGTGTGGCTATCGCTGGGCATATGCCAAAGAGGTGGAGACTATTCTCCTCCTCCTCTTCATCCCTGAAGCTTCTGCAGAAATCGTTTGCTGGGAAACCCATTCTAGTGGCGTGTCTACGTAACAAGCAGTGTCCTGTGATTATTCCTACTGTGAGGCTTATGTTCCTTCTATTTAATGAAAGGAGATTTTTGGTTTTCTTTGCGTCAAGTAAGGGCCAGATCTTCCTGGTCGATGCGCACGTAGCTAGATTACTCCATCTATTGTTTGCAATAGATTGCGCTTCGTTATACATACGGATTTTCATCAATTGTATTTGTGGTGCCGGTACCTCTCTATTGACATCGAGAGGAAGTACGGTGCCTTGTTTAGCTAGTTCATCCGCTTTACAGTAGCCGAGAATATCTCTGTGTCCTGGGACCCAGCACAGAGTAATATTGCATCTGTCCGCAATCTCGTTAAGAGATTCGCGGCAATGTTTGACCAACTTAGATCTTATTGTTGGCGTTTCCAGAGCTTTAATCGCTGACTGACTGTCTATATAAAGGACGATAGACTTACCATCTATCGGGTACATAGAGAGTCTGGGCGCTGCTTCACTAACAGCTGATATTTCCGCCTGAAAGATGCTACAGTGGTCCGAAAGTCGGAGAGCTACGTTTATTCTAGGTGATTCGGAAAATATACCTAATCCTGTGCCCTCCGATGTTTTGGAACCATCTTTATAGATTTCGATTGTGGCGTCATTTAGAATGATACCTTCATCCCATGCGGATCTGTCAGGGATGGTGGTGTTATATTTGATATTGAAATCAATAGATGGGGATATGTAATCTGTTACTCTAGGATTGGAGTTTTGTAAGGTTTTCATGTGACCGATTTGTGAGCTTGACCACTGGAGAGATTCTCTAAGTCTTAGGGCTGCTTTAGATGCTACCATTTTCCCAAATATGTCAATGGGATATATATTAAGTAGGGTTTCTAAGGCGGCTGTGGGAGTGGACCTGAGAGCTCCTGTGATGCATTTGCATGCTAAGCGTTGTACTCTTTCGATAGAGTTTGTTTCGAGTGCAGACCACCAGACGAGAACGCCATAAAGCAAGATCGGTCTGACCACCACCAGGTATAATCAGTGGACTATATTAGGTTAAAGACCCCATTTAGGACCTATAGCCTTTTTACAGGTGTAGATGGCGATTTCCGCTTTCTTGGTTCGGTCTAGAATGTTCTGTTTCCAGTTAAGTTTACTATCGAGGGTCAACCCTAAGTATTTTGCTTTGTTTGAAAAGCTGAGTTCCGTGTTTCTATGCTTAGGTGGGGCTACGAACGGGATTTTGTATTTCCTAGTAAAAAGTACTAGTACAGTTTTGGACGCGTTTACGTTGAGCCCAATGCTGTCCGTCCATTTCGCTACTAAATTTAGCGCCGAGTTCATTAGATCTCTTAAGGTTTGGGGGAATTTACCTGCGATGGCTATGGCAATATCGTCAGCATAAGCTACGATCTTGTAGCCTTTATTTTCTAGTGAAGTGAGTAGCTCACTCACTACTAATATCCGAAGTAGCGGAGAGAGAACACCCCCTGGGGTGTGCCTCTGTGCGCTAGCCTTTTGGTTGAGCAGCACCCGAGTTTGGATAGAATCTGGCTGCTGTTCAGCATTCGCTCTATCCAGATGCAAAGGCAGCAGTCCACCTTCAGGTCAGCGAGCGCTCTTGTGATGGATTCCGATCACCGGGTTACTGAGGCCAATGAAATGCCGATGTCGTTGCATTTGTGTGATCCTGGCATTTATAGGCCTGTCTCTCCTGCCTCGCGAAATCTACGGATGCGGATATCTCTAGCACATATCATGTTTTTCCTAAGCGAAGATAAGACTTCTTTACTTTCGCCTGGCATACGCTACAATGATTTGGTTGACGGAAGAAGAGCTTAAGATAAAGCCTGTCAGAGAAAACGCCTGCACCAACTCCGTCTTTGGTTTTTGAGCCATCAGTATAGAAGTGAATCGACTCATTTTCTAAAAATGCATCGTAATTCCAGAGTGATCTGAAAGGGATAGAGATGAGGAAGTTCTTGTCAAAATTTAGACGTGGAATGGTGTAGTCCGTGTTTTCGGGAGAGATTTTCAGTTTATTTCGAATGGACGCGTGGCCAAATTCTTCTCTTGACCGCTGTAAGGTAGCTTCAAGGCGAATGGCTGCACTCGCTCACATTTTCCTACTAAAGATGTCGAGGGGTATCAGATAAAACAAGATGCCCACTGTCACAGAGGGAGTTGAAGGTACTGTCCCGCTTATGCACAGACAAGCTGTACGCTGGACCTTGCTTAGATAATCGCATACCAACCTTACACCTGAAAAACTTCAACTTTAAGTGAACACAACGCAACGCAATTCATTTTTATCTAATATTTTATTTATTTATGTTTTTTTTTTTTTTTTCTTTATAATTAAAAAAAGTCATTAAAATAGGTACAAAATAATAATTTTTGTTTTTCTTTTCACATAATTACTATCATATACTTTCTCTTTCCTTTCTTTCTTTGATCAATTTTTCATCGTTTTTTCAATGTTTTTTTTTTTTATTTTGTTTTACATATATTTTCTTCATCTTTTTCTTTAACTTAAACACAGCGCGACTTTGTCTGCAAAAATCAACGTCAGTCAAAGTCTTCTAAATAAGTACAAGAAAAACAATTTAATATTTAATAAAAAAAAATTATTAAATTTTCCTTTTACAGTGAATAGATAGAGAGAGAGAGAGCGGGAGGAGAGAGTGTGTGATAGATAGAAAATAAAACAAATTGAATTTTATAAAAAAAACACTAAAACAAATCACTAAATGAATAAAACATTTTTGACAGATTGAACATTTGACATTTGACATTTGAAACTGTCACATTGAATGAGTATTTGTCAGCACTTTCTCTGTCTTTGAGTTAACATAAAACTATATATACATTGAGTAGGGATGTAGTGTAGGTTTGAAGTGGGCGGGACAAGAGAGGGGGCAGATCAGAAGAGCGCAGAAGAAGCAGAAAATTTAAGTTTTTTTTTTTTTTTTTTTGTTTTGAAAGAGAAGAGTAGAAGAAAAAGGGGATTCACTTTGTTTTTTTTTTTTTGAGAGAGAAGGGGGTGTACAAATGGCAATCAATATTAGAAGAGTACTACAGTGAGAGACCAAAAAATAGATCATTTCCTCTTTTTTCTTAGAATTTTAACTCGCTCAGGGTAATTTGAACAAAAAATAAAAAATAAAAAAATAAAAAAATAAAAAAATAAAATAAAAATCATAACAAATTAATTCTCAACATTTTTGACTTAGTAGAAACCATCACCGGTTGGATCGTTGATCCATGGATAGTTATTTGGACACCTGACACAGGTTTGCAGATTGATGGTCTCACCGGGCACCTCCTTGGATGTGAGTTTGCAGGAGCTGGGCACCCAACAGGCTGGTCTGCCTTCAACAACGCACTTCTCCCTCCATGGTTCGAAGTTCTTAGCTTCGCTGATTGTCTTGGGATTTTGCATCCACTGGATGACTTGTGTCATTGTGACAAAGTAGACGTCATTGTGATTGGCAAGGATCTCATCGATCCAGTAGAGGAAGGCATCCAAGAATTCGGGATTGTTCTTCAACCACGCAGCATGGAAATACAGACCTAATGGAGCACGATTTTGATCGTAATGCCGGTCAAAGTTGTGATTTAAGAAATTATAAAATTGATCTCCAGTCAAAATATTGGAGCAAGAGTCAACCATAGCGCAACCAGGCAGATATTCATCATTGCTAGGATCTTCCCTGCGATCGAGTTCGTTCATGACCATTTCCCAGACAGCATGCGAACGAGTTGGGCAACTTTGCAAATTGCCATGGCAGCGATGTGGCATACGGAAGTACATGGTATACGGCCATAGTGGTGGATTTGACAGAGGAGCAGTGATGGTTGAGTCATAGAGGAAAGCTTGCTCTTCCATCATGGTGAACTGATTGTTGCCACCAACACGTAGATATGGAGCACGAACACCAACAACCGAATTATCAGTGATATTGGCATACTTCTCAATGATGATCCTCATGCCAGCCATTTCCTTGGCCCAATCATCAACGGTTGCGTTCGACCAGAAACGTTCTTCGTCATTGTGGCTGTAAGGAAGAGAAAAGAAAGAGGATGGAAGGTGTTATTTTAGAGACTAAGTGTGTTACAAACCTTCCTTTACTTTAAAATCCAATTAACCTTTCTTAATTTCACCGAAAAGCCTTCAAACAATAATTTTACAAGCATACTGCAAAGGAATACTTACGTAATGGAGTGTACAGCGATTTCATGACCCTTGCGGGAAGTCTCTTGCACCGCGGAGTAGTTAGTGTACTTGTGCGAGACAAAGTATGTGGCTTTGATGTCACAACCATTTGGATTCTTACGTCCCTTGAAGATCTCCTTGTACAGTTCAATGTTGTTATTGTTGATGGCATCATCAAAAGTGATTGTGATCATCATGGGTACATCCTTAGCTGGCAAATCACCGGGAATCGCTGTACCATCTTCAGAGCAGAAACAATCTGGCAAGACACACACTGCCGGGTCACATGGTGGAGCACGATTCGGATCGTTGTCGATATCTAAAATGGAGAGAGAGAGAGATGTGCAAATTTTATAGACAAAAGTTCATCATCCGGTTAACGACCACCCGTTAGACAGTACCCCCCACAAGCAATCGAGGCCTAAAATGTGTCAGAAAACTTCATTTAAATTCTGCCGATAGGAAATGCTATCCAGCACAACCGCTACCACTAAATGAAGAAAGTCCAGCGACTATGCTCGTGACTTGAATTAAAATAAATCAATTTGTGTGCCCACATCACGAATTCGAATGGCAAATAGAAAATTATGGAACCTATCTGAAAAGCTATGCCTTGCACTTGAAGAAAACCCAAAGACAACGTTGCCGATGACGGCTTTCGATCTCAATTAGATGGTGGAGGCTAATTTAATTACGACGCTACAGCACACAGAAATAATTTGCGAATATCAGTTGCATTGCATGTGGCACCACCATAAGCCGATTAGTTGGGCAAACACAATGACTGCATGTCGAATGGCAAGGCACTTTGATGGCCCAAAATGTCAATGGCGCTTAATTTTAATTGGAAGTGCACGCTAAATTGAATGCAATTAGCTTAAGAGTTGCCAAGAGTTGCGAGTGCTGCCAGGTGATTGGGTCTTACAACAATTAGTGGGTGAAACTTTTTACTTTGAAGTAAAATTGGGGAAAGGAATGGACCTTTAATCATGGGACAGATGCGCGACTGTCAGAAAGGAAGGAATTGTACAGAAAGGTATAACATCCTAAAGGGTGATTTGTTAAGAGCTACGGAGGTTTTTTTTTGAATAATAACGACATGAATTGGAGTTTGAAGAATGGTCTATGACATCAGGCTTGCTCGACTGTTTTTGAAGATGCGCATCCTGTAGGTACAATTTCGGTCCACTCTTTCGAGCATTTGGGGCTCGTGTTCAATATTGACTTCCAAGACCTGAATAGTTTGCGGCTTATCAGCATACACCATAGCCCCTCATCCGACATTTGTACAAACTCGATGCCATTAACCTTAATGGAAGCCACGCAAAGAACTTGTAACAACGGAAGCAACTTCGGGCTACGCGGATGTGTGTCGGCTAATAAAGGGATCCAGGACATCGAACTCCGAAATTAGCCACACGGAGGGGTGTTAAAAGCCTCACCCAAGAAATCTGACACTCCTGCCAGAGATGATGATAGATTGGACGAGGCTGCTTATACCGATGTGATGACGCCGGCTTAGGTTAGGTTAGGTAAGTGGGCAGGTGTAGGGGGATAGAAAACCTCCACACCACACTCAGGTCAGTATAGACCCATTGTGATACCCAAGGGGGGAAAGGAGATAGAAAAAGGAAATCCCTACCTCGTGGAAAAATACCGTCTTGTAAGTATCCTAAAGAAAGAACTAAGTACTCGCTGTGTCCTAGATACAAACCATCCAGAGGATTTGATGAAGTTTGCGATGTCATTTATTGGTCTGTTGGACAACTCTTCTAGATCCTCAAAGAAGTGTTGCCCAAGGATCTTGTTTCTCAAATGATAGAGGCCTGGGCAATGACAGAGAAAGTGGGCGGTGTCCTCCTGAGCCTCCTCGTCGCCGCAGCCTCTACAAAGATCGTCGCTAGTCACACGTAGTTTTTTCATGTGGTACCGCATGGTGTTATGCCCCGTAATGACTCCAATTAGAGTAGAGACGGATTTTCTGTGCCTCTGTATGAGTCTATTGGTTCTTACTCTGTCAAAAGCGGGCCACAGCTTCCTCGTGGTGACACAAGTATCTAAACAGGTCCACCTATTGTTAGCCTCCGTTATGGCTTTGTTTCCTGCTACGAGCTTAAGGGCGCAAGACGGGATGTACACCGAGGGGTCGGATTGGTCCGAGCTTAGTGCTGAGCCACCTCTAGCCAATTCATCGGCTTTCTCATTCCCTGGAATGCCTTCATGACCAGGGACCCAGCAGAGCCTTACCTCGTGCTGTGTTCCAAGAACCTTGAGCTCTTCTCCGGCTTGACGCCGGCTTCCAACAGACCGAGCAATAGCTCAGAGCTTCAGCAGGAGCCTGGTGGGATCGTGAAAAGAAGTCAACTAGATGATGGGTCCATAAAAAAAAAATTAAAAATTGGCAACCATTTGGCTTGTCCGTCGGTTGTTCCATAACACAGCACAACATGCAAGGTGTCCTAATGGCTTGTCCATCACAATGGACCCATTATTGATCTAAGTGTGTTGGCGATTCTCAATTGGCAGCCACTTCAACCTAACCTAACCTAATGGCTTGTCTGTTAGGCGCAAATGAAGCATAGCACATGGTGCCTGTGGAGCTAGTTTCTCAGCGTAGAACATGCCGGTAGGGTTAATCCCATAGGCAGCGATAGTATCCTAGGATGGGGAGGGAAGAGACCAACAACAGGCAATGGACACCTTACGGCGGCAATCGTGAATTGTTCAAATCCAGAGCTGAGACTCAGCGATGAGCAGTGGAGAATACTTCACTACCAGCCTTTGCTGTGTGTTAATGGCACCTTAGCAGAGTACCCAGACCACGAACCATCATTGGGCCAACTAGTCAACTATAAAGATTTCAGAGTGCTAGCTTGGGGTGGCGGATACAAGCTGCCGAAATGAGGTTGTTTCGCGGTGTTGCTGGAATAACTCGTAGAGATCGAGTGCGCAATACCAGAGTAAGCGAGGCGCTCAATGTTGAGCAGCTACTTCTCCGAACGGAACGATCTATGCTTCGATGGTTTGGTCACGAATTGTGTATGTCCCCAGACGTGCCATGATTGCAGTGCCATCAGGTAGGTGACTCCCCGGTAGGCCTAGAAATAGATGGTTGGACCAAGTCCGACATCTCTCCTGGAGCCGTCTAGGGATTCCTCCTAATGAGTTGGAGTCAATGGCGGAGGTTCGAGAAGGATGGAGGGTCCACCTGAGCATCCTACCATTGCGACCCTCATTAAGGATTAGCGGACCATTGTAAATGTACATATGTACATATGTATGTATGTAGCCTGGGACAATGAACAGACTCTCGGATGGCTGAAAAGACGTCAAACCTATAGAAAGGAGCTGACCTAGTCCTAGCGAATTGTCATCAGCACCAGAGCCAGAATGTTCGTTCCAAAGCCGGCACTGGCTAAAGAGAGATTGCGGACCACGATGAAAAAGCAAGCCCGTGGTTTCCCATCGGATGATGGGGCAATTATAAATATGGAGGAATCAACTGCCATTGTACAGGAGATCACTGGGTAGACTACCTGTTCCAGCCGTTCAGATTCAGCACTAAACTGTAGGTCCCTTCCATTCGTGTGAAAAATATAACGCACACAACATGAGTGATTGCGAGAAGCTAGGCCCTGGCACTTAAAGAGCTGTTGCGCCAAATATTTATATATATACCTATTCCAGCACCATCCTGCAGAAACCCCATATAGTCCGGATCAGTGTCGGCCATATTTTCGAACAAATAATCACGGGTCATTGTCCGGTAATGCTGATTATTGACTATAACGCGAGCTTCGGCCTCATTTTTGAAAGAATAAGGAGCGATAGTGGGCGCCGTGGCGTAAGTGGTTAGTGTATCGGACCACTGCGCGCGAGGTTCCAAATTCGAATCCCAGAAAACACTAATAAGTTTTTTCTCGGTTCCACCTCCACCAGCATCCGAGAGTATTGTTGTCTCGAAAAAGCTTCTCAAAACAAATTACCCTTCGGATACGGCACTAAACTGTAGGTCCCTTCCATTTGTATGGAAAATATAACGCACACAACATGAGTGGTTGCAAGAAGCTATGGCCTGGCACTTAAAGAGCTGTTGCGCCAAATATTTATTTATTTTTAAGGAGCAATGATGCCATCAGCGTGAAGACCACGCCAAGCAGTGGACGTTTGTGGGTGTCACTGAGTCTTGTGAGTCTCTTCTGGATTTGCCTGACTCCAAAAGCTGCAAGCGATCCAAAACTGAACATCGTTTCTAAACACGATTTGTCGATAAAAGTAAGGTTAAGCCACTCAAAAGCCCAATTCGCGAACTCCCGACGCAAGCCATGATATGGTGGCTTTAGTTTCCGCACCAGTTGATTCTTATACGGATGTAGGCGGCGATCTTTCATAAGAGGGGATTAAAGAAGTACCTCTTAAGTTTTTCTGTATATCCGGCTCGAAGGACCAATTCTTGAAAACCAAAAGTAGGACTCTTGAATCAAAAAGGCGCCGCAGTGTGTTATACTTTTTGTACAATCAATCAAAATAGAAGTACAATCGATCCGTTTGTTTTGTTGCTAATAACGTCCTTGGTAGCTCACCAAAAGGAGTGGACTTTCAAAGGACAAACTGTCGAAACTTCCACTATTCATTCGTTTACAGCGGCTAACGTTTCTTCTGGACGAGTTATTGGCTTTGCGTCGTGTAGACTGTATGTGGTACGAAGTTATCCCTATTGACGCGTTATTGGCTTTGCATCATGAGAACCTCACAGGCGGATCAGTAGAAATGCGGTGAAGTGGGAGGGTTGTGATCCCTTGTTTTTGGATCATAACCTCGCTGATAAAAAGAAAGAAGAAGATTGGCTTTGCATCGTGTAGACTGTATGTGGTGCGAAGTAATCCCTATTGAAAGGCCTATCAGTCTATCTATTTTGAAAGTTTCTAGAGAAAGACCTTGCCTAATATAAACCAGTCCTGAGTTACTGGATTGTTTCCTGTTTAGTCTCTTACTCCATCGGTTCTAAGGACAGCCACAATCAACTTTTAATTCTCAACTCATGCCGTAGACAATAACAGATTTTCTAATTAAAAACAGGCTTGCTTGCTATAAAAGCCGCACGTGCATGTATCAATAATTAAGAACAACAAGCCTGCATTACAATTAAAATTGCCATCTGTCGATAGGTTCGCCGAAAACAACAAAACTCGTTTCCGATAGGATTTTGAATACAAAAAACAACAAGTACGTCACCCGAAACCCCACCTGACCTTGTCCGAAATTCTTCAGCCCAGGCTAAGACAATATATATCTTTGGCCAACTTTTTGCAAGCTTCACCCTTCCAGTACCTAACCTATAGTAGACGAAGGTAAAAACCCCCCGTCTCTGATATAAGTCAACGATATGCGTGTACAGACGCAAAACTGCACAGAGGACTGGTTTATCATTTCAATTCGGGTGACATAACAACAGAGCTGTTAAATTTATCTCACAGATACAGATACCTGTGTGTGCGGCTGTGTACCTCTATGGGGGTAACCTACTTCTTCATTGGGCCACTTCATACAAAATTAGTTTCAATTTCATTGGCTAGGGGGTAGGGGGTGCACAGATCAGAGACATTTAATCATATATCATCGAAGGTGGATTGTAAATCGCGGTTCGATGCGGATGCTACATACGGGTTTGGCCTTTTATCTTCTTTTTTGCAAGAGTCGTGTTCGGCTTAAATGTCAGATGAATAAAATCAGACAAATGCGATGGTGTGTGGTGTATTAATCGCACGCCACAGTTATGGCATACTCGCTGGAACAGGTATCCACACTCGTATGCTGATTACTTAAGATTAAGTTTTTTTTTTTTAATTTTTTTTTTTTATTTTTATACAATGCTAATGGAGTGAGAGGGGAATTTTCGGACAAAACTAAATTTAGCTGATGAAATTCATAAGTTTTTTGGTGTTGTTGAGTGCAAAAAAGTATATGAAACCGGTGCTTGGAGTTGGCTTATGTAATTAGCATTGTAAGCCTAATGGATAGAACGGAACGTTTTCGGTTGGCAAACAGATTGGAATGATGATGCAAGACTGGAGTGGAGTGCAGGCGACTTTACGAGCGGGTGGCGATTGAGGAGTGTACTCTTGAAACTTGTGAAGAGTTTGAGTATCCATTAATCATGTTAGGACACAATTTTTGGCCAGTTTTGATTGCGCAGTGTTTACTTGATAGAAGAGACAATAAAGCAAATATTTTGCAGACAGGTGAGGCATTAATGATATTTCTTTTTGGGGAGCTACCAAGGACGTTATTAACAACAAAACAAATGAATCGATTTTAATCCTATTTTGATTGATTATGCAAAAAGTATAACACACTGTGGCCCCTTTTTCGATTCAAGAGTCCTACTTTTGGTTTTCAAGAATTGGTCCTTCGAGCCGGATATACAGAAACATTTAAGAGGTACTTGTTTAATCCACTCTTATGAAAGATGAGTAAAGAGTATGCTTATGGTATCTTAACACTGAGGAGGATCAGCACTAAGCACGAATAATTTTCATTTAGATCAGCAATGGTTAAGACACCCCATGGTTCAAACGACAGGTAGAGACTATGAAAACCAAACCATTCAATCGTGAGATGTACTTCGATTTCAGCATGAGCACACTCTATTCTCCAGCCACATCCATATTCAGTAGCTATTGAGCTCTAAAAGTATAGCAGAGCGGATTCAAGACATACATAAGTCGAAATTCAGGTTCATTGGTGATACATTTGTAGAAGTAGGTGAACCATGATAGAACCCAAAGTCTCGCGAGAGACATTAGCTAATCACAAATTACGTGTTTCTCAAGGTCCTAGAAAGAGGTTCTCAAGATTAATGACTCAGATGATTGATGACTCAGATTCAGGCGCAGACAGCACGTGCGGTCAGGCGAACAGACACACCTGAAAAACCAGAACAAGCTGCTCAGTGTCGTTTATGACTCAGATACAGAAGAATGATAAAATGTGGTTTCATGGGCTTTGCAGAAGTTCTGAGAAGTGCTCGTACATATACAGAAACACGTGGTTTTAAGCCGTGTGTATGGACCACCAGCCTGTTAAAACAAGGACAGCGGCTTTTATATGTGCATCGCAACAGACTTTATAAGATGACTTCACTTTCATACATATGTACATTTTCAATGGCCCATTAATCCTTCATGATGGTCGCGGGGGTAGGATGCTCAAGTGGACCCTCCATCCTTCTTGATCCTCCGCCATTGACTCTAACTCAGCAGGAGGAATACCTAGACGGCTCTTGGTCCAAGCATCTACTTCTAGGCCTACCGCGGGATCGCCTACCTGATGGCACGGGCACCATGGCACGTCTTGGAAGCTGGTCTTGGGCCATACGCACTACGTGACCAAACCATCGAAACAAAGATCGTTCCGTTCAGAGAAGTAGCTGCTCAACATTGAGCGTCTCGCGTACTCTATTGTTGCGCACTCGATCCTTACGAGTTATTCCAGCAACACCGCGAAGGAACCTCATTTCGGCAGCTTGTATCCGCGATCTTATTCTTTCGATTACTACCCAAATTTCGTGACTATTTGGACCATTTCATTTAGTTTCATTTGGAAGATAAATGTCCGAGAGAAGGTGGTCTACAAAAGGTTTTAGTTTAAAGCTAACAAATGATCCCAAGTCACAGAAGCTTGCAATGAACTGAGTAAAATTGTATTTTGGAGTTTTTTTAGACTTGTTTGGGGGTAGAACTGGAATATTTTCCAACTGATCGCCAGCTTAAACAAGGAAGGGGTTAGGTGTTGAGAACACCGCTTGCAATAGAAGCAGTCACAGCCCATGATCAGAATCCTAACGTACCACTGACGTCAAACTAAGATCACTGATCAACTATTTGTGAAAGGGGTTCGGCGTTGAGAGCTTCGTCTAAGCGGTCACAGCCCATGATCAGAATCCCAACGTACCACTGGCATCAAACTAAGATCAGTGATTAACTATTTTTGAAAGGGGTTCGGCGTTGAGAGCTTCGTCTAACCGGTCACAGCCCATGATCAGAATTCCCACATATCACTGGGATTAAGCTAACATCACTGATCAACTATCTGTCCGTTTCGCTCTCAATCTTCTGCCGTTCGTCAAGCTACTGCTTATTTCTTGGTATTTGAACAATGAGAACCGTTCCGTTTTCAACGACTTCAAAGTAAAATATGTAAAGCCAACTTCTTCGAGCAGCTACTTACTAAAAGAGGTACTCTAAGGCAATACGTTGTCAATGCGCTAACTAATCTGAGCAAAACTTGTGCTAAAAGCACCACCCTTAGCGATTCATCGACGACCTACTCCAAACTCACAATCAAATATACAGAAACCGCAACCAGAAAAGAAGCAGAACCTACCTAAGACTTAGCAAGAATCGACTTTGAATTTTGGCAGGCATACTAAGGGGCACTATAGACTCAAGCAGCATCTTAGTGAACGGAGAATAGAAGAGAACTGACACTGCAGATTCTGCAGAGACCTAGCCGAAACACCAGCACAATTTCATAAGGAATGCGAAGCACTAATTCACAAAAGAAGACAGCACCTAGCTTCCTATCTCCTATTAAAGACGAATCTACCTTCTCTGGATACTCCTCTTTAGATACTCCAGTTCATCAAAGTAGCTGGACTAGAGAAAGTGCTCTAAATCAAGACTAGAGCCTTCGTTTTGGTGGCACAATAGATCTACTGAAGGTCGCAGTGCACATACACCTCACAAACCCTACAAATGGATTTGGAATTGGTCCTTCGAGCCAAAAGTGGTTTAAAAACAGTTTCACACTCAAGCTGCTGTCGTAGTTTCTATCCGAAAATCCTTGTCGGCAGTGTTATCTTTGAATAGTGTCCAAAGCGTCCTTATACTTCTGACAGCGTGTCATAAAGCTAGGTGTGTAGTACATACACCCCACAAACTTTACTTATAGATCCAGAATTGGTCCTTCGAGCCAAAAGTGCTCCAGGAATGCGTCTGAGTTTAAAAACAGTTTTACGCTCAACTTGCCGTCGTAGTTTCTATCTGAAAGTCCTTGTCGGCAGTGTCATCTTTGAATAGTGTTCAAAGTGTTCTTATACTTCCGACACCGTATCATAAACCTAGGTGTGTAGTACATACACCTCACAAACTTTACTTATAGATCCAGAATTGGTCCTTCAAGCCAGAAGAGGTTCAGAAGTGCATCTTAGTTTAGAAACCAGTTTCATCCTCAAGCTGCTGTCGTAGTTTCTATCTGAAAATCCTTGTCGGCAGTGTCATCTTTGAACAGTGTCCAAAGTGTCCAAAGCTAGGTGTGTCATAAAGCTAGGTGTGGAGTGTTCCTAAATTTACTCCAAATCAGCAAGATGGAAGCGTGTTCTTCTTCTTCTTATTTTGGCTAGGATTTGATCTGAAAACAAAGGATCATAACCCTCCCACCTCACCGCATTTCTACTGATCCACATGTGGGGTTCACGTGTTCCTGACTTTTAATAGATTCCTAATAGTTTCGATCAGTCTAATGGAGAATTCAGAAGCACACCTTTATGAACTTTGCGGGTACATCGTAGGTAGACTAGCCTTCTCAGTATCCCTCCTAGATTGACTGTTTGTAATAATTACGTCATGACGCAACAAAACCACTAACAATCCAATCAAATATTTACGCCATTCCGTAACCGCATTCCGCGAGAAATTACTTTTCATTCCCACAAAAATTATTTAATCTCAATCGAGATACACACTCAGATACATATTACGAAGAGGTGTGCCATAATTGCATCCATCCAAATGTCACATTATAAGGACACACTCCATCATCGTCATGTAATCAAAAACCGTGCGCTCGCTGATAAATGTCATTAATACACGGGATGGTAAAGCAGCCATCCTCCTGCAATATAGTGGGGTATTCCCCCCTAGGGCATTAACAGAAACTGAAAACCAAAACACAAAACAACAACAACAACATCACCTACGGCAAAAGATACACTACTCCCCGTACTGGTACTCGTATGTGAGTGAAATAATCGTGCACTTTCAATTTCATTTTCGCGCAGATACACACCAGACAAACAAGATACGAGTATACATAATAAACAACGACGCCACAGTGAGTGAGAGATAGATACGCAGCTTCAGCTTCAGATACATACGTAAGAAGCGAAATCTTACAAACAGCAACCAGTGAACGATTGGAGGGAAAAAGTAAAATCGAGAAATCAATCTATGGGAGGCCTTATAACAGCTTTTTCTACTTGAAGTTCATTTTTTCTTTTAGGTATGCACAGCATACACTAGTCATGGTATCTGCATCGTACTTATGTATCTTAGGCTACATCTCAAGCTACTACAAAGTGTATTTGTATACATTTATGGACACTGAAGGTGTATCTGTTGAACTTTTGCTTTCAAAATACCACCAGAGGAGGAGAAGCCACCTTCGTTTCACTTTTCCTATACCTACGACCACTTCGGGGAGTTGTAATGAATCAAGATCAAAATGAAGCTTGAACGTAACCAAATGGAAAAAGGTCAAAGATACCTTTCCGCCTCAGACACATATAACACATGTGTATGCCATTCGCTACGCCGCCGCGCGGCATAGGAATAGTAATTATCTGTCACCGCCTGTGATGGGACTTCAAATAGGTTTTTTATTTTCGCTAATATGCAAATTTATCGCGAAATCGAAAGTTCATCGAGAGCTAAAGTGGGGAAAAAAAATATGATATCCGTGAGGAGAAACTACGCGATATGCTTGTAGAAAGTCAATTCAAGTCAAAAGAGAGAGAGAAAAAAAAAGTGAACTTACCACAAGTATTCTCATCAGAGCCATCAGCACAGTCCTTCTCGCCGTTACAGAAGAGACCACGTTCAATACAATTACCATCACCGCAAGCTAAGAAGCCATCTTGACAGAGTGGCTCATCCGTATGCAGGAGTGGCTTCACCTTACGCTCCTTATTCTTTAGTTTACAATTCTTCACAGAGTCTTTCCAATCGCAAGTTTGCTTCTCGATATCGAAGAACAGACCCGCTGGACAACGGATGGCTTGGAGGCCCTAGAATTGGAAGAAAATTATTCAAATTTCTGTCTTTTTACATCTCATTTGCACATGATTTTAATTCCTGCCTACGTCATCGTTTTATGGGCTTTTAGGCACTTTGAATACCCCCAAGACAGGTTGGGTGTCATAAAAACTATAATAGACAGACTGACATGTGAAAGGAGTAGACACAAAGATTGTCCATAAAAATTTTATTAGCAGTTATTTCTAACAACGGTCCACGTTTTCAGAAGTTTTTTATAGTCCGTGGAACCTTTCTACTTAAATAAAAAGTTCATCGACAGGTCTCTCATTAAATCTTTAAGGCATTCATTTAGTTTACGATACGTCTGTCATTCTGGAGGTGTTTTCGTCGTGTCTTTAACAACAGATGGTAAAAGTTGTTAGAGCTATAAGCTGCGTCAACATTTTGCCACAAATGTTTGTCAGAAATGTCATAAAAGTGAGGCGACGGGCTCTTTTAAGAGCCTAACGTGCCACCTCTTAGTCAAAGATGAAAGGGACAGCAGATTGTCTACTTTACAGAGCAAAGTGTGATCCATGTCCGTCTTCCTTGAGGCTCTTTCGTACTCCAGGTTCGTGAGGAATTCTGACCTTTTTCTGAAGCAAATTTGAGCAACTCTCTCTAAAATAGGACTTTAGATCGCCCTGCTTAAAGTGACCTCACACAAGTTGTTTATCACCAGGCATTGGGTCCAAGTTTAACCGGAAAAATCGCGCGTTTACACGTTCAAGTCGTAAAATCTTTTTGTCAATTTTATCTTCAAGCTACAAAGTTGTCAGAATTTCTTTCTCGTCCACGGATTTTGCCATAAATGTTTTTAAGAATTGTCGTAAAAGTGAGGCAACGGGCTTCTTTAAGAGCCTATCGTGCCCCCTCTTAGTCAAAGATGAAAGGGAGAGCAGATTGTCTACTTTTTAGAACAAAGTTGTAATGAATCAAGATCAAAATTAAGCTTGAACCTAAATAAATGGAAAAACGTCAGGAGGACCTTTCCGTCTCAGACACATATAACACATGTGTATGCCACTCGCCTGTCTGCCTTACTTGAGGCTCATTCCTTGTTCAAGTTCGTGAGGAATTCTGACCAAATTTGACCAACTCTCTCCAAAATAGGGCTTTGGATGGCCCTGCTTAAAGTCACCTCACACAAGTTGCTTATCACCAGACATTGGGTCTATGTTTAACCAGAAGAAACGTGCGTTTACACGTTCAAGTCGTAAAGTCTTTTTTTGTCAATTTTATGTTAAAGGTACAAAATTGTTAGAATTTCCTTGTCGTCTACGGATTTTGCTACAAATGTTTGTCAGAATTGTCATAAAAGCGAAGCGACGAGGGCCTTAAAGAGCCTTAAAGAGTCAAAGAGGAGAAGGAAAGTAGCTCGCCTACTTTTCAGAGCAAAGTAGGGTCCCTGTCTGCCTTACTTGAGACTCTTTCGTTCTCCAAGTTGGTGGAGAATTCTGATCTTTTTCTGAAGCAAATTTGACCAACTCTATTCAAAATAGGGCTTTAGATCGCCCTGCTTAAAGTCACCTCACACAAGTTGTTTATCACCAGGCATTGGGGCCAAGTTTAACCGGAAAAAACCCGCGTTTACACGTTCAAGTTGTAAAGTATTTTTTGACAATTTTAGGTTCAAGGTACAAAATTGTTAGAATTTCCTTGTCGTCTGCGGATTTTGCCACAAAAATTTGTCAGAATTGTCATAAAAGTTAAGCGACGAGCGCATTAAAGAGCCTTAAAGAGTCAAAGAGGAAAAGGAAAGTAAATTGCCTACTTTTCAGAGCAAAGTAGGGTCCCTGTCTGCCTTACTTGAGTCTCTTTCGTTCTCCAAGTTGGTGGAGAATTCTGATCTTTTTCTGAAGCAAATTTGACCAACTCTATTCAAAATAGGGCTTTAGATCGCCCTGCTTAAGGTCACCTCACACAAGTTGTTTATCAACAGGCATTGGGTCTAAGTTTAACCGGAAAAAACGTGCGTTTACACGTTCAAGTCCTTAAGTTTTTTTTGTCAATTTTATCTTCAAGCTTCAAAATTGTCAGAATGTTTTTGTCGTCCACGGATACAAGTTAAAAAATAAAAAAAAAGTAAAAAAAACTTACAGAAGAAGTACATTGAATGACATCACGGCAGTTATCACCTTCACCGGCTACCAAACGGAACCATTCGCCGGCATCTTTATCCTTGCAGAGCTCCTGTTCAAAGGATTCCTCTTTCTTGGGTTCATCAGTAGTCTGTCGCTTTACTCGATCAGATGCGGCTGATGCTGGAAATAGAAGTGGGAAGTATATTTAGTAAATATTAGTAGAAAAATATTTTTCCTATAAAGGGTGAGCCAACAGATGGTGTGGATGTTGGTTGTCAATTATTGTCATTTACTGAATTCAATGTTATTGTTCTTTTCAATCGATATCAAGCACAATCCTTGGCAATTTTAGTTGTGGAGTCGTTTACCACGCAAGGACTCATTTTTGTTATTCAATCTTAGTACTGAAATTGCGGCCACTGACCCACTTATTCTTCAAAAAGTCATCGATAATTTTGACCTTCGGATGGTCGTTTGCAACAGAAGACGTAGTGATGGATGGAACATGGACAATGTTGTGTTCCATTCACAATAAAATTGCCATGAACGGAACTTAGTTAATCAATAAAGTTCTGTATTGATTTTGTAATAAACATGTATTTAATTTTTTTGAAAACTTCCACACTAGCTATTGGCTCACGTTTAAATATTGTAGTAGACTAGAATTTATAACTGTTAGGCCCGTTTCACACACATCCGGCATCGGGTATACCGCGTCGTGTATCCGATTCAAATTGTATAGAAGTCAATCTCACTTATCTGGCATCAGATATGAGCCATAAATGCCGGAAGCATGTGCTTGTTCTGGCGGAAAATTTTCAGCTCTAATCGTCACCGGATACCGGATATACGGCGTCAGATACATTCGAGTATGCACAACTAAATGAGAACTTGCAGACTATTCATCCGGCATTGAGTTTTTGATGCCATGTATTCGGTGCCGGATAAGTAAGATTGAGTTCTGTAAACTTGGAACCGGATACACCGGATATATGTGGAAACTACAAAAATCCGTGTATCCGGCGCGGTATATTTGATGCAGGATATGTATGAAATGGGCCTTAATGTATGTTCCTTGATTATGGTTTGTGGGTCAAAGGCGACCTGATCATACCAAAAAATTGAACGGAATGACTCGTCAGACCGTGGGTTGTGGGCTAAACGTAACATGATCATACTGAGAAGTTCAACAGAATGACTCGTCAGACAGTTGTGAGTGAAGTCGAAGGGATTTGAGTTCTAGGGAATTTTATTTTTCAACATTCTGAGCGGTGTGCTTAGGGCACCGTCTTTGAAAGAAGGGGTCGAAGTGACGCCCTGGGAACGCCATGTTTTCCCGCTGTACAGAATCCCGCAAGTACAAAATTTCGCATGAAAAAATCACAATAATCTGTGAGCAAGGATCTTGTGCTGCGAAATTCTGTGTGCGGGATTTTGTGTGAGGGATTTTGTGATGCAGGATTGACAGAAGATTGTTGACGAAAAAGTTCTTTGCAAAAAGTTTTTAATGAAATTTCTGGTGACATAGAACCTCTTGGAGATAGGACCGCCACTTGTTCACATGGAATTTTTAACAGAAGGTGTCTTTACTTAAAACCTTACGCCCACTAACTGGTCTCGTAACCCTGATAGGTTAAGCTCACACCAAAGTTTTAAAAAAAGTTCATGCTACCGGAATCTTTTCTTCTTCTTCTTCCTTTTTATCAGCGAGGTTATGATCCGAAAACAAGCGATCACAACCCTCCCACTTCATCGCATTTCTACTGATCCGCCTGTGTGGTTCGCCTACCGGAATCTTTTAAGATGAATAAGTCTGAAGTAGCATCTATCTGCTCATTCCAGAATTCCGACGAATTTAGGACAACTATTTTCAAAGAACTGGGAGCTAAGGGAGCAACTCCGAAGCTGTGTGCATCAAATTGATTCTTCTTCCTTTTTCAGCGAGGTTGTGATCCGAAATAAGGGATCACAACCCTCTCAATTCACCGCATTTCTACTGACCCGCCTGTGGGGTTCGCCTATTTGACCTTTGTGTGCATCAAATTGGTTGGCGAGTTTAATTTTCAGAAATTCGTGTTCTGTTGGCAAATCTTATAGAGCGTTTCGTCCATTTTTTTGTGCGCACAATCGTCCACCTGAGCAAACTATTCGTCGAACCATCGATAAATTGACATCCATGTATACACTAATGGACAATACCCACCCAGTATGACTTCGTCCAAAAAAAATGCTCGGTTTGGTGTCGTTTACACGCTGGTGGCCAGAGCTCGCGTTACCATCAATGCTCAACGAAAACTTCTTTCAAAATATGGATGACATTGACCCAGTTAAGATGTGGTTTCAATAGGAAGACGCTACGTATCATACAGCGATCCACACCATCGATTTATTGAGATCACAATTTGGCGAGAAGGTGGTTTCGCAAAGTGGAACTGTCAATTGGCCTCCGAGATCATTCGATTTGACACCTCTAGACTAGTTTCTTTGGAGCCACCTGTAGGCATTGATTTAGGCCAGACCACTTGGAAGCCAGATCTTTCTTCTTCCTTTTATCAGCAAGGTTATAATCTTAAAATAAGGGATCATAACCTTCCCACTTCACCGCATTTCTACTGATCCACCGGTGGGGTTCGCCCAAGCCCACTTGGAAGCCAGATCAAAGTAAGAATTGCAGACAGCTCAGATATTTATAACAAATAGTATCGCTTGTGGTCGAAATTCGACTTCCCATGCAGCGAAGGCAAAGGGATCCAAACTCATACAGCCATGAACGTGATCCAAATAAAAACAAAACAAATATTTGGCGCAACAGCTCTTTAAAGTGCCAGGGCCTAGCTTCTCGCAATCACTCATGTTGTGTGCGTTATATTTTTCACACGAATGGAAGGGACCTACAGTTTAATGCCGAGTCCGAACGGCGATTTGAGAAGCTTTTTTGTGACAACAATACTCGCGGATGTTTGTCAGACGCTCGCGAGAAAAACCGGACCGTGAAAAAACTTTTTGGTGTTTTCTGGGACTCGAGCTTGGAACCTCATGCGTAATGATCCGACACACAAACCACTTACGCCATGGCGCCCACGTGATCCAAATGATTCCATTTAATTGGTTAAAGCATTTTGTATGGGGAAATCATGAGTGTATGTTCACTTTATTTTACCTGCCTTAACGGTAACATACGGACTTGATTTTATTTTTCTGCACATCTATGGCACAGTACCTTTCGAATGATATAAGACTCATCCCCCTCATTTTATAATGAATACTAAAAAAACGTACGATAAATTTCGTGTTCACATATTAATCTATAAGATTTTGAGAAAGCGACCTTGATTTTCTGACCTAAGCTGGCATTAGCCGGCAAGAGCTTCTTCTTTGTTTTTCCATTTACTCCGAAGCTATTTTGCGGCTTAATTTATATTCTCATGCAAATCGGTGTCACATTCAACAAAAGCTTAAGGAAAAGCCTTAACAAAAGCATCTGTCGGATGAACTTGAAAATTGACAGAAACGAATGATAACCCACTTAAAGTGGAACCTTGAGGCATCCCATTTTCTTTGACATCACCTTTGACCTTATTTGGTAAACCTAAGACTGCACAGAGAGGTTTACCTCCAAAGAAGAGAAGATATACATTAATGTATGCAAAACCTAAAAGCAAGTCTATACCGCTAACTTCCGTGATATATACTCATTATCAATTCAGTCACACCGGCGAGGTAGCTTACACTAAAAGCACCATAAATACCGCAACGGCAATATATTAATTCAAATCCAATTTACTCCATTGCGGCATTAATGCCATTAAGACACCTGTTACCGTGGGTGCGCATGCTCAGTTAAAAAAAACTTGTGCCGTATGTATAGGTACCTAATGAATGCATTCCACGGCAACTGTATTAACTTGTTTATTGGTATCGTTTGGATGCTGTTCAGACTCGTTTGCACCCGTATAACTGTTGCTAAGTTCTAGAAAAGTCTAACCCGTTTCTTTTTTTTCTCAGTTTGACCTTCTAATCGGTGTATACATGCATAGGTTGTGGTATGCGCGGTTTAATAAATGTCAAAGTTGGCCAATATGGCCGAAGCGTCAACTGAAACAAGTGCTTTAATGGAATAAAATTTCCGCGCTTGGATGGACAAAAGAATTCGCATTCTTCATGTGAAGATGAAGATGGAAACCACAAGTGTGGTGCTGGAGATACGAGTAATATGTCATGTTTTCAATTTTTTTTTGCTTTTGCATTACGGTGGCCCAGATCTGAGTTGAAATACGCCCATGCTAGGCACGTTGCACAAAGAAATACCATGCGCCGTACTCGCCGAACAAACAGGTATATTCTGTCCTCCACCTCCTCGTCGTGTTGTTGAACTGAATGCACCCAAGACGACGACGACGGCGACGCACTACACAGACTGATGTATGCCTACCTTTATGTAATTAAATACTAATTTGAGAATTATAATCCGTACTAGCACATAGTCAGCGGTTGTAGATAATCACCACCTTCTTCTGAAGTGATTAATTGTTTTTTGGTTCGGTTAGAGTAGGCTGTTCCTCTGCCATTGTTCTGTCACTTCTCGCAGACAGATTACCTAATGATGGTAATGAGGATGATGATGATCATCATGGTCTCAGAGAGGTACTCGTACATAGCGCAACGTGACTGGAATTGCTTGTTGCATTCGAGAATTCGGTAGTAATTTGAAATTCATCAAACGACAACGATGTGAAGAATTTTAATGTCAAGTGTCAGAATGTGATGCAATCGCTTGGTAAGGTGTGCCTTGGATTAACAAACTTTGATTCTAGAAGCATTTGCATAACAAGTACACTTTATCGGTGGAATGACATATTTATTTATATCACATTCGTTGCATCCAAATTGGTTCTTAACATCGGGTTAGACCCGGCATATGATGGCAGAAATGATATGGCCAGGTTTTGATTTGTTTTGACGTTGTTTTCTAAAGAACAACTTCCTCAAGTGATACGTTTCTCTTTTGGAAACGATAAAACCAAATTAGATGACACGGTCGCAGAATAACATATTCTCTGCTACTTTGTAGCATCATGGGAAAGGTATTATCTGGGCCGGCTGTCTTGGAGAAAAGGAGTAAATTGCCAACTTTAGTTTGTGTTGATCCACAATTTCGGCGAATAGAGCGAGATTTACTTTAGCTCCTGACTCCTGTGTCGTTGTCTGTGTACTGGGAACTACAATATTACACCCTGGGAAGTGAGTTCTAAAGAGCAGCTCTAGGGTCTCAGCACATAATGTCAGATTTAAGGTGTATCTTAAGAAAAAGTCGTAGATTGGTGGCAATGAAAGGGCTGCATCTATGAATTGGAAAACGCAACTACCCAATCTCACTTAGAGCCCAATCATTTATCTCTCACTCTTTGGAAATATCGAGGGATTCTTGAAATTTTGACACAAAAATCGTTCATCTAACCCACAGCAGGTAAGCGTAATTCAAAATGAAATTCTGTTTGTCTGTCTGTTTTCGACAAACTCCGAAACTACTCGTTCAATTCAGCTCAAACTTAGACGCAAAGTATGTTTTGAAGAGAGACAGGTTATGTGCATAGTATGGTTGCTCGACGATAGGTGGCACTGAACAAAACTTTCGAAAAATCGACAAATAAAGCGGAAAACTTGGTCTTCACAACTAGAAGCAGTGTACCCAGGACCAAGTCCAATCTTTCACTTCTCACTCAGTCAAAATATCGAGGTATTCTTGAAATTTGGCACAAAAATCATTCATCTAACCCACAGTAGGTTAGCGTAATTCAAAATGAAATTCTGTTTGTATGTCTGTTTTCGATAAACTCCGGAACTACTCGGCCAATTCAGCTCAAATTTAGACACAAAGTATGTTTTGAAGAGAGACAGGTTATGGACATAGTACGATTATTTTACGATAGGTGGCGCTGAACAACAATTCGGAGAAATTGACAAATGAAGCAGAAAACTTGGTCCTTACAACTAGAAACAGCGTACCCAGGACAGGTTATGTATATAGTGCGATTATTTTACGATAAATGACGCTGCATCTTAAGAAAAAGACGAAGATTGATGGCAATGGAAGGGCCGCATCTATAAATTTGAAGGTACAACTACCCAATCTCGCTTAGAGTCCAATCTTTCATCTCTCACTCATTCGAAATATCGTGAGATTCTTGAAATTTTGACACAAAAACCATTCACCTAACCCACAGCGGGTCAGCGTAATTCAAAATGAAATTCTGTTTGTTTGTCTGTTTTCGACAAACTCCGGAACTACTCGGCCAATTGAGCTCAAACTTAGACGTAAAGTGTGTTTTGAAGAGAGACAAGTTATGCACATAGTATGATTGTTTTACGATAGGTGCCGATGAACAACAATTTGGAGAAATTGACAAATAAACCAGAAAACTTGGTCTTCACAACTAGAAGTAGTGTACCCAGGACCGAGTCCAATCTTTCACTTCTCACTCATTCAAAATATCGAGGTATTCTTGAAATTTTGCTCCAAAAATCGTTCATATAACCCACAGCAGGTTAGCGTTATTCAAAATGAATTTCTGTTTGTCTGTCTGTTTTCGACAAACTCCGGAACTACTCGGCCAATTCAGCTCAAACTTAGACACAAAGTATGTTTTGAAGAGAGACAGGTTATGGACATAGTACGATAATTTTACGATAGGTGACGCTGAACAACAATTTGGAGAAATTGACAAATGAAGCAGAAAAATTGGTATTCACAACTGAAGGCAGTGTACCGCAGTGACCGCAGAAAATGGAAGGCAGCCGTGTTTGGCAGGGACAACTTCAAGGGTTGGGAGCCTTTTAAGTAAGTAAGTTAGAAGCAGAAAATGACAGCTAACACTACAATTACCATTTCTCATGCCACAAATGAAATATCAAGCACACGAGAGCATATGTCACTATTTCACTTCATTAAATGACGTTCACTCAGGGCATCCACTAATTTGGCATAGAAGTAACTCAATTACAATTCAGTACTTCAATTATCTTCTTCTTTCTATTTCCGCGAGATTGTGATCTGAAAAGAAGCGATCATAACCCTGCATTTCTAGTGATCCGCCTGTGGGGTTCACCTGTTTGACCTCAAAGTACAAGTATCAACGAAAAAAAAAAAACTATCCTTACTCGTGTCTAACGTAAGACTGAGCGAAGTTCAAGGGATAGTGTTATAGTTTCAATTATGCGAATCTGTTATATTTTGGGACAAGAATACACATATGTTGCCCCAGTTTAGCCCAAAATCATGTTATGTGATCAGAATTCACTTTAAGAAGGTTGTACGGCCTAGCTTCTACTACTCCTTCTTCTTACTATATCGGCGAACCCCACAGGCGGATCAGTAGAAATGCGGTGAAGTGGGAGGGCTATGATCGCTCGTTTTCGGGTCATAGCCTGGTTAAAAAAGGAAGAAGACTATATCGGCGAGGTTATGATCTGAAAGCAAGCGATCATAACCCTCCAACTTCACTGCATTTCTACTGATCCGCCTGTGGGGTTGCCCAGTTTGACCTCAAAAAATACTTTGTACAACCTAGCATTGCACGAAAATACCAAACGAGCCTAACGCTCGGAATTTAGTTCAAAATTAACTCGCACTGAGAAACCCGCCATTGAATTCCTTATAATTTGATCGAAACAAAAAAAAAGACACTGAGCGACGTTGCAATTCAGAATTTGTCCGAAATTGCGGTCAAAAAATTAATGTTGTTCCAAAATAAAGTTCAGAAACTTTAAGGGAACGAAAAGTCTCAAACTTGGAACTTGTCTTGAAAGTTGTCCAAATTCTTAACTGATCAAACGTCCACAGTCAAGGTTGCCCTTTCAATGAGCTAAACACCTGCAGACATTGTTCAGTTCCAACAAATATTTTACAAAATCCGATAAATAAGCACAAAAAATGTTCAAATTAATATAAGTACAACCATCGGGAAGAAAGAAAAAGAAAAAAAAAAAGCCGGATCATGGGAGTGTAACGTGGGCGGAAATGTCTCTGATTAACGTTGTCACAACCGTGGACAATTTTTGAATTTTAAATTTTGAAAACTTAAAATATATATTTAGGACTAAAATTTTGAACAAAAAAAAGAAAAGAAAAGAAAAGAAACTCACCTGTCGTAACAGCAACAGCAAAAATGGCAAAAACCACAAAAAGTTTCGCCATTATTCCAAAAACCAACAAATCTCCAGCAAAAAGGTTTTTTAACTTTTTCCACTTAAATTTAATTAAATTTCAATTTTAATTCAATTACAATCAAAAATCCTTATAATTAGTAGAAGAGACTACTGCGCAAGACAAATATATTTATCCTTCCGCTCGGCGCTAAAGTTCCATATACACTGGTGAACCGAAATCGAATTTCTCGAACTTTGGATACGAAAACTTTTTCTTTTATTTCTGTCAAGGTATCGGTTACAAAATGTATTTTTTTTTCTTTCTTTGCTTCTCCTTCTTCTTTGAAATTTTTCTTCACGAATATATGTATGTATGAATATGGTTGTGAGAGAGTGTATGAGTTTTTGTCTTAAGGCCCCCGAATGAGATATAGATTATTAGTATCAGTCGTTACCGAACAACAACGGTGGTACAAAACAATAAAACAAAAAACAAAAAACTAACTAAAAACAAAAAAAAAAACTTATTTATAGAAAAAAATATCGTTAATTCGATATTAATGCGCACAGTAATGTCTTAAAATTTGCTCCGTAGAGGCAAATAATTTTCTAGTATAATGGGGGGTAAAACAACACAAACGGTCGTCGGGTAATCTTGTGTATAACCGACTTCCACAATATAACGCAAGAGAGAGTCGTGGAATTGCACGCTTTTATATTAACTTTGGCAAAAACTAAAAAGTGGGGAGTTATTTTTGGCGGGGACTGTATGGGGTACTTTGAGTGGTTGTTATGCTGTTTGGCTGTGTGTGGATTTCCCCTGCGCGATGCGACGCACGTTCCGGGTGCGTTTGAGTGAACATGACGGAGTTATAGGTGCGAATGGGAGATGGTGTCGAATCAGGTTGGGAGGGTAACGTCATCTGCAGAAATGGTAACCAACGTGAGGTTGTGTTTGTGGTAGCTCACAGCACTGTGGCAGTGGGGAAGTGACGATCGTGGTGAGTTTTTATTTTCAACCAAGAATGCGATCGTGGCCTGAAGATTTCATTAAATATTTGCAATGTTCGATTGATATTGATCTTGGGTGTTGAAAACATTTTCTGTTATTTACCGTTTTACTGATTTTTTCTATTATTTTTCTAAATATTTACCTTATGCGGGGATTGGCGTTAAGCCGTTTAAGGGGAGCATTAGGTGACATTATTTGGCTAAAAGGCGTAAAAAGCGATTTTGGACTGTAAGCCGTCGAATGGGAACTTTAATTGTGAAACGGTTGCATTTTCTGTTTAAGGTCACCCGGGGTATAATGGACTTAATTTGGTAATCGTTATGAGTTTTTTGAGTTAAAGCGAGTAGTAGTTGCCGGAGGAAGAGATTATTGTGTAATTCCATGACAAATAGGTGTTTGTCAGGTGAAATGGAATTGTGGAGAAAGATTTGGACTGACGAGCGTGGTTACCGGCTTAATATACGGAAGACATGAGTTCGGATGTGTAACTGAAAATTAATTATGAGCGTTAAAGAAATACGAACATTAAGGTGAGTGTGATATCACGCTACCGCCTCTTTAAGAGTCTTTTTCTTCTTCCTATTTCGACGAGGTTATGATGATCCAAAAGCAGGGGATCATAACCCTCTCACTTCACCACATTTCTACTAATCCGTCGGTGGGGTTCACCTCTTTAAGAGTATCTACCTAATACATATGTTTGCAACCTAGCATGCCGTTGACTCCTGGCAGTTTGATTTCAAACGCTTAGCCTAGTCGTTCTCATTCATGATCAACTGTCCTTGGTAAATATTGGATGTGGTAAGCTACGAAATATAATAGTAGCCCGGCTATTAGTATGTGCGATCTGCCAACCCGAATAATCGATGCCAGTAGTGCGCCTATGTACTAATGCACACCCTGCACACTTCTGCCACTCTCCACATGGGACTGCAGCTATGTACATATGTATTACTTCCCGGGGCTGGTTAGCGACTTATGCTATATCATTTGCATTTTGGCTATAACTTTGGAGGAAAGGCGGAATCCGAGAAAAACCAACTTGGTGCGGTTTAAGGATTATCAAATCTCCAACTAAACTCAGAACGAAACGAAATGTTGAGGATGCTTTTATAGAGATTTTTGTAAAAAGGTCGAGACACTCGGTGAAACCAGCAGGAGGGTTAAGGTCCTCAAAAGGGGTAACCCGACCAAACCGGAGTCACTCAGACAGTCTGATTGCAAGTTTACTGAGGATGGCTACATTATCAAAGCCATCCATCATCTTAGGCGGTGTGGTTTTTAATATACTTCACTCTGGAATTTTGATGAACTTGTGCGACACTTATCCTACGATTCCGGTCTTATGGATATGCCGTCTGACGCAATGACACCAGAACTTCAGCTGATGCGGAAATTCAGAGTCGACTTTCCTTGTGTTCAGGACTAACTTCGGCTAGAGTCTGAGCCAGGAATGGAATGCAGTCGTATTTTCACGGACAGTTCCGGAACCAGTCAAGGGTCTGGTGCTGGTGTCTTTGTGGAGAACGACAACATTAGACTTCTTTTCTCCTAAAGCAAATAGCGTCTTGGCTGGTCAAACGGTAGTGCATGCGATTATATGAAAACACAAGCGTTTTCACTCAGCTGAGGCCTACCAACTCCTACTCTCAAGCTCCACGCGGTGACAGCCGGGTGTCTAGTACCGTAATCCAAGAAATTGGCAACCAACCCCGTTTGGAGGATTCTTGGCGGCAGCAGATGAGAGAGAGGGGGGGAAGAATGTTTTCTCACTAGAGCACTTCTTCCTGTTCCAGGCGGCAGCGGACGAATTCCCTAGACGGAGTCAACGGTTGCGTCTATAGTTCCAGTTAGGTTGAACTTAGTGAATACCTTGCGCGAGCTGCTTCGACGTATTCGGATCACAGGTCGGTAAGGAATTTCCAATGTTGGTCAAGATATTGGAATAGAGATGGTGGCGGAGGAGCCCTCAATAGGCCAACGGCAGCGCTCATACTTCCGTAGTGGACTACTGGGACCGGTGTACCCGGCACCTCGTCCTAGGGGAATAATTAAGGAACTGGCCCTCTAGGTTGGGGGTAACTTCCCTACCACGTAAAAAATCTATGGTTCCGAAACAACCAAAAGCCTCGGATAAGGATAACTCAATTAATGACGACCCCAGCAAACGAAATAAGGACAACGACCTTCGGATTTGTAGGCGGAATGTTCTGTCCCTTTACAGACCACGTGCAGCCGAACAATTACCAGAGGCTCTAGACTGCTATAAAGCAGATATTACCGCCATCCAGGAAGTGCGATGGGATGGGCCGGGCAAAAAGAGGATGAAAAACTGTGACAACTACTACGGTGATTGCTACAGAGGCAACAGGCAACGCTTATTCGGATGCACATTTGTCATACGCGGCAGACTTAGGCAAGAAGTCTTAAGCTTCCGACACGTATGCGAGCGTATTATGACTATCCGGATCATGTCTAAATTCGGTAACATAAGCCTAATATGTGTTCATGCCCCCACGGACGGAAAGAACCCTGCCACCAAAGAGTGTTTCTAGGAGCCCCTCGACAAAACATACAAGCAATGTCCTAAATACGACGTTAAAATCGTATTGGGCGATTTTAACGCCAAAATAGGAAAGGAGGACGTCTTTGGTAGGGCAGTCGGTAAGCATAGCCTACACGACACCACGTCTGATAACGGACTAAGGCTAATTGATTTCGCTGTGGAGCGAAATGTCACCATAGCAAGCACATGGTTTCCTCATCTCGACATTCATAAGCAGACATGGCGGTCCAATGATCATGTCACGATCAACCAAATTGATCATATTGCGATCGACGCAAGGCATGCCTCCAGTATTCTGGATGTCCGGACCTTCCGAGCGGCCAACATAGACTCGGATCATTACCTTGTTGTAGCCAAGGTACGAATGCGGATATCCCAATCTGAGCAACAAAGAAGAATTACTGTGAGAAAATTTAACGTGGAAAAGCTACAATCGCAAGAGACCGCCAGACTCTTCGCTGAACGCGTATCCCGAAATCTCTCAATCACCCCTTTGCCGCCAGCATCAAGTACCGAAGACCAGTGGTAACGCTGCCAACATGCCATCAGAAACGCCGCGACTGATGTGCTGGGTCTCGCTCGCCCACCACCGCGAAACCCCTGGTTTGACGAAGAATGCCGGCGAGTGCATGCAGCAAAACAAGAGGCATACAAAGCGGCGCTGCAGCGGAAAGCGAGAGCTACTCGTGAGCTCTACGAGCAAAAGAGACGAACATCGGCTTCTCCAAAAGAAGATAATATTGAGAACATATACTCCAGGAACAATGTACGGAAGTTTTACCAAAAGGTAGAAAGAACGTGTCAGAAGAGCAATACCCGTACAGAAACCTGTACAGATGAAAATGGAAACCTCATAGTAGAATCACGGTCGGTGCTGAGAATTTGGAAAAACTACTTCTGCAGATTGTATAACGGCGACGAAGACCAACATCCCGCTGTCAGGCAGAATGAACCATTCAACATAGACGATGATAGTCAAAATGTCCGTCCACCTGACCAAAACGAAGTGAGCATAGCAATATCCAAGCTGAAATCGAACAAGGCTGCTGGACCTGACGGCTTACCGGCCGAACTTTTCAAGGCAGCTGGGGATGAATTGGTAGAGTGCATACACCAACTCATCTCTAAGATTTGGTCAGACGAGTGTATGCCTGATGAATGGAACCTCAGCATCGTTTGCCTGATCCACAAGAAAGGAGACCCCCTCAACTGCGCCAATTATAGAGGCATCAGTCTCCTCAACATCGCATACAAGATCTTTTCTGCGATATTGTGTGAACGCCTGAAACCCTTTATCAACAACCTGATTGGACCCTATCAGTGCGGTTTCAGGCCAGGAAAGTCCACCATCGATCAAATCTTCACACTTCGGCAGATCCTGGAGAAAACCCAAGAATTCCAAATCGATACTCACCACCTCTTTATCGATTTCAAGGCCGCCTATGACAGCATCTATAGAGAAGAGCTTTATAGAGCCATGTCTAGTTTTGACATCCCTGCCAAACTTGTCCGTCTGTGCAGGCTGACGATGGAGAACGCTCGCTGCTCCATCAAGGTCGGTAATGACCTCACCGAGACCTTTGATGTCAAAAAAGGCTTTAGACAAGGTGACGCGCTGTCATGTGACTTCTTCAATATTGTACTTGAACGGATTGTGCGGAACTCACAAGCCAACACCGGAGGCACAATCTATTACAAGTCTGTACAACTGCTTGCATACGCCGACGATATAGACATTATCGGAAGATCTCAGCGGGCTGTCACCGGTGCTTTTGCAAGCATTGAAGCGGAAGCGGCCAAAATGGGTTTGGCGATAAACGAGGGCAAAACCAAGTATATGCTGTCAACTAGAAGGGAAAACCAACACCGACGAATTGGACAAAACGTCACCGTGGGCAGCTATAACTTCGAGGTAGTAAGGGACTTTGTCCACCTTGGCTCTGCTATAAGTTCTACAAACAAGATCATCGCAGAAATCAAGCGAAGAATAGCTCTTGCCAATCGTTGTTTTTTTTGGGCTTATAAGACAATTCGACAGTAAGGCCCTATCTCGAACAACTAAGGAAACTCTGTATAAGACTCGGATCATCCCAGTCCTGCTTTACGGCGCCGAAACACGGATTTTATTAAAAGAGGATGAAGGTATCCTTGGTCGCTTCGAGAGAAAAATTCTTCGTAAGATTTTCGGTCCCGTTTGCGTTGACGGGTTTTGGAGGAGAAGATTCAATCACGAACTATACGATCTGTACAGTGACATCGACCTAGTCAAAAACTGCGTATTGGACGTCTGAGATGGCTAGGACATGTAGAGCGAATGGACACCAACGCTCCGGCCCGCAGAGTCTTCGAATCTAATCCCGAGGGACGACGCAGTAGAGGGAATCATCGCCGTAGGTAGTGCGCACAAGTTCAAGGGGACCTCGACCAACTTGGAGTGCGCAACTGGAGGCAATTAGCTAAAGACCGAGCTAAATGGAGAGGCTTATTGGTTGAGGCCCAGGTTCACCCCGAACTGTAGCGCCGCCTAAGTAAGTAAGGTATGCATCTCGCTACATGTAAGCATCTGCTAAAGCTGGACGCTATTACCAAGACTAACCACAGGTGGAGGAATGGCTCAACGTGTCACATTTCGAAACAGATCTATCCTAAATTGGACCAGAAATGTAGCGCCGAGTTGGTTAAGCTAAAGCGATCACTGATCAGCTGCGTTATTGGTGTCCCCACTAGACACTGTCTTATAGGCCAACATGCCAAAAGGCAGGATCTGTAGGGACGAGGGGGAGGAGGGAGAAACCATAGGTTAGATGGATAGGTGCTCTGTGACAAAAGAGTTACTGCTCACTTAGACCAACAGTCGGGTCCATTGTGCCCAATTATTTAATCCTGGAAACACTGTAGAGACGGTCCGCTGTTAGAATCACCCAGATAATGATATGAATCTCAGGAGGTTAATCAGCTCAACATTACCTAAGTCCTTCACCACCGAGAAGAAGTAACTACCAAGAATTCTCATTCTTCTGACGGATAGGACAGGACAATCACACAGCAGATGACGAACAGATTCAATTTATTATTCGTCCCTGCAACTTCTACAAAGTCGCTGGGCAGTACACCGGGTCGTTCCGCGTGAATGCCAATGGCACGCTAACCGATAATTATGCCGGAAATGGCACATGCGTTATGACAACTAAGTTTCACCAGAGAGGATGATCCTTTATTGCTAAAAGCCAGCCTAATATCCCTGGCTGTTGTGCATGCATGTCTGTTTGCTCGACCGGTGGCTTCATCTTCTATTGGACCTTTAGTGGTCTAAGTGTGTCTACACTCTCGTGCAGCCAACCTCACCTAATTTAACCATTGTGACCACACTGCGATCTAATGGTCCATTATGCTCCTGCTAGTACCTTGGAGAGGTTCGTCCCTCATTAGAATTCCCTTCGCATTGTGATTCCTTCGAAATTGTGTTTGAGGGTCCTACATTCTTTCTTTGCCTTAGCGAGAATAATTCACCCTAGAGCTTCCTCTCCAATCCGGTTTCTCTGAGGAATCTAAGAATGAGAATTAGATCCATGGTTAGCACATGCCCAAATAGTTCAGTCTTATGTCGGTCAATACCCCACAAGGCTCCAGAAAATGTTCCAGAGTCTCACTGGACTCATTGCAGGTTCTGCAAAGGTCTTCATCTGATATACCGAGTTTCCTTAAATGCTCCTTGAGTTTGCAGAATGGACGCCTGTTCGGGTGCATAGGTTATTCTTATTAAGGCAAATGCATGCTTCGAATCTTTTCCGTCTGTAGCTCTCAGAAGTTTCTTAACATGCCTCTGACCTGGAATATTATCCCAGATTGTCACCCTGTCTACATCCCTGTCTTTCCTCCTACATTTTTCCAAATTCTTCGCATATGCCATGTTCCTCTATTCTACAGAATGGTTCAGGACCGTGAAGGGCTTTGCTGCTCATTGTCTAGCTCAAAAGCCTGCTGCTTTGCTGCGCTCTATTTCAAAGAATGTAGCTCAAGACGATAAATGCCGTCATACTCGGCCCTAAAGGTGATAAAAGATGACTCACTTGGACTTTTCTAGAACGTTACTTTTGCTTAAGTATCATACGTAGACAATATAACGTCAAACTCACGACTTTGTGGTTCTTGCGGTTGTCTATCTCATCGGCTCAGATTCAAATCAGCAAAGATATCCCTGACCTTCAAGAGTTCCGCAATCTGACACTGCTAATGAGTCTTTTTCTCCAAAACTACGACTACACCTACACATCCCCCACTCATAGTGCAACAAATTCATGGTCATTTCGATCGTTTAATGAATTTTTAATGCAAAACCAATTCAAAAGTAGCCACTACCTCATCCATTATGATGCAAACTGACATATCTGTCGACCATGCCAAATAACTTGAAAATCCGCCCAATAAACAATCGCCGCGGTTGTTACAAAATCTCACTTATTAAATCACCTCAAAGTATCTTTTTGGTTTCTTTTGTATAAATTCAAATTAAATAACCATATCGGCCGCAGTGCAGCATCGGTCTAGCGAGACGACCGGACCAGTCAACCCAAAATAACCCTGACCATCGTTTTGTCCGATTATGTGACACTTGAACGTGTTGATGTCACCATGTAGCTCCATTCAATGTTGTGTTGACAAATGCTGATCCGATTATTAAAACAAAAGACAGTGCGAAGCGATGTGACATCGCTACAGAGTACCATCCGTACCATGACCAGGCGTACGATCAATCAACAATTGATTGGACAACCGGTTGCTTAATATTTTGAGAATTTGTGACTTGAAGGTGTGGCTGCTGCACTTAGCACTAATTGAACAAAATTTCACGCAAAAACCGTCAGTTTTTGTTGCAAATTAGCACGGTTAGCGAAATTCATACTTTGACGTGCGTCTGTCATTTTGCTTTCTCACAAGTAAATCACTTTCAGTCAAATTTTGAGGAGAAGGAGAGGAGAAGCAACCTTTTCAAGATATTCCACTTTGAAGTGATGACGACGACGACGACACGGCGAGATCGGATCCACCAACAAAAGTTGTTCATTCAATGTCATCGACAGCGTTAAGTGCTACGTTGCTACTGTTCGTTTTGTTCACTTGACCACTTGGGCTTGGACTTGAGTGCCCCGGAATGGGTAAAGCTGTTGTTTACTCAAAAACACTATCTCTCGTCGAGGATGCCATGGATGGATGGAGGTTCTTACAAAATGCGGAAGCAAATACTTTTGAATATGTTGACCTTACACTGGAAAGTCAATTGCCGCCGCCATTTGCTGCTGATGCGTTGGCACACCAATTGAAATGTCAAACGTTGAGTTTAAGTTTTCAAAAACGGAAGTATGCACTTCAAAAGTGGTAATTGAGTATTTTATTTGAGAAATTTCTCAAGTTTGTGCCGGGGCTGATTTCGCTGATTGAAGGACACTCAACGGTGTTTCCAAAAAAAATAGAAAAAATTATGAAAAGGGAATGTTGTTCCCGCGGCTTATATTAATTTCAAGGCGAACGTCAGTGCTGTTGCAGACAGACAGGCGGGACGGGTCATACACCTGGGTCTGGTTGCTTTGATCGACCAGACATGTTGACGAGTGAGTGAAATACTGATGGTCAAGTGGTGCAACTTGACAGGAAACTGCATCAGGTGGTTACCAATGATAGCCATGTCGGTGCTTTCGGCAGAAGGTTCAATATACAGCGTGGATCTTCCGTCCAGATTGGGTGGTATTTTCTACTTTTGTGTGGAGGATTATGGAGACTGCAGAGTGGGTGTTCAGAGTAATCGAAACTGGTTTGTGTTAGGATTACTAACTATTGTCAGTACCATACTGCCATTCTGTTACAGTAAAATTCGAGTTAGATTCTCATTTTGAACCGGAAAGCATTTAGTCATACTCACACTTCCCCACACTTATCTACATGAATCTGTTAGCAGCCATCTGTAGATGAATCAGGTCTACATAAGTTGAGTGACGGACTAATCCATACTCTATGAAATCTCAGCGCTCAAAACTGCCAACAATAAGGTATCTCCTCATCCCTCCTTTGGTTGTTCTCTTCTGTGGCTGAAATGTTCTGAAAGCCACTAATCTTACTCGCAACTACCCCTTTTATATTCTCCTGTTGCTGTTTCGTATTGCTTTGGTTACTATAGCCTATGCAGGCGATGTAGCAATTAACATCAGTTGTTGAGTTATACTCCGATACTTCTCCAAATAAAAAAATTAAAGACTTGTTCCGAACTTCTAGTATCTCACCAATACGGCCGGCCACAAAACTTTTGTATTTTTTACTGCTTGATCTTATCCAACTGAGGACAACTTGAGAGTCTGTCCAAAATGTTAAACTTTCGAAGTGAATTGTGTGTCCACTCAGAATAAATTTCGAGAGTCTAACTCCTAGCACGGCCGCTTCAAGCTCAAGCCGGGGTATTGATAGTGTCTTGATGGGAGGTACTTTCGTCTTTGCACTGATGAGCGAACATTCAACTTCGCTTTCCGTAGAGACTCTAATATAGGCGACGGCAGCAATAGCTTCTTCACCCGCGTCCATGAATACATGCAACTCAACGCGGCTTCCATTTCCAAATTGAAGATTCGTAAGATATCCTCTCTTATTTTAGCAATCAGGCTCAACCATATCTTCCATTTTTGAAACTGTCGGTCTTTGATCATCTTGTCCCATCCTACTACTGAGCGCCAAATCTCATGGAGAATGATTTTAAGATGAACTGTGAAGTTGGCAATAAGACCAAGAGGGTCGAAAATGCGCATGAGTGTCCTTAATACCTCGCGTTGCGTTGGGACTTGTCTGCCGTTTATTAAGTCGTTCCGCAGTTTGCTTGACTTGAATGTATAGACAAATGTGTCTGTGCCTGAAGACCACCACATACCCAGCAGCTTTCCGAAATCATTTTGAGCATAATCCATGAAGCCCTTGTTACCTTTTGAAGCTTTGTACTGCAGAGTGGTTTTAAAACGTTTGTAGAATTCGAGATGAAATTTCTAATTTCAAAACCCGCTTGCTTGTGGATGTGTATCACGTTTGTTGCCAAGGCTACCGCTTCTTCTTCCGTGTCTACGCTGTCTAGCCAACCATCCACATAGTGGTTTTCGATGATCGCCTTTGCTGCCCTGGGGAACTGATTTTTAAATCTCTTAGCGTTTTTGTTTTTTATGAATTGAGCGCAAAAGGGTGAACAAGTAGATCCGAATGTCATAACTTGCATCTGGTACACCTCAACCCTTCCATCTTCTACATTCTGCCACAAGAACCTTTGAGCATATTTAACCCCTTCGAGAATCTTTACTTGATGAAACATTTCGCGTATATCATCTGATATCGCGATTTTCTTTTCGCGAATCGAAATAATACTGATGGCAGTGCTGGTACAGTATCTGGTCCTGTCATTAGACACGAGTCCAGAGACACTCCTCCAACTTTCGCCGCCGCATCCCAGACTATTCTCAATTTGTCAGGCTTACTAGGGTTTATGACAGGAAATATAGGTAAATACCAGATTCGCGACTTGGAGTTATTCACCTCATTCTCATTTAGCTTTCTTGCGTACCCTTTCTCTAGATATTCTTTGATTTGTTTATTAAGCCTTTTAACTAGTTGAGGTTGGTGTAGAAGGCGTCTTTCAAGACAGCGTAATCTTCTTTCAGCCGTAGCTTTAGTGTCCGGCAGATGGATATTATCATACTTCCACAGCAGGGGTACGGCATAACTATTCCCCAAAAAGTAGTCTTTTCTTCTGATAATTGCACGGCTCTATAGTCTTCGCTTTGTGGGCTTGGTGCCTGAACTTTCTAGGAAGAAATATTATTTTACTGTTTCATGCAGTAGTCAAGACTCCAAACTACATATTAATCTACGCAAGAAATGAAGGTAAACCGAGATCCTGTATCCTTGCGAAGACCCATCTAAACATTCATTTACTCTCTAATTTCAGCAATCAAGACATAGTCGCTACCAACCTGGAATTGCGTTCAAGAAATTACTGGTTGGTATCGGCTTATTTAGGTCACGATCTTGCGGGCCCACTCCCCCCGGACATCTTGGGGAGCTTGATTGCTGTAGCAGAGAGCCGAAACACTGGTCTCATCATTGGCTGTGATGCGAATGCCCATCACTCAATCTGGGGCAGTTCCGACATAAATGTAAGAGGTTAGCAACTTTTTGACTTTATCCTTAGTACTAAACTCCTAATCTGTAACAGGGGGTCCAAACCGACCTTCATTACTCGAAACCGACAAGAAGTCCTGGACATCACTCTTGTCTCCGATCATTTATATAACTTGGTTAAGGACTGGAGAGTCTCTGATGAGCACTCTTTTTCAGACCACCGTTACCTCCAATTTAGTCTTGATGACTATCTGCCTGACCAGAAGGCTTTTAGAAATTATAGAAAAACCAACTGGTCCCTTTATAGGAAACGTTTATTAACGCTTATTCCCTCCCATCTGCCTACTGAACCTTCTTGCACTGAAGACCTCGACGATTTAGTCAACACCCTAACATCGGCACTAAATGGTGCCATGGCCGAGGCCTGCCCACTCCGCAAACCTCGAGGTAGAATGAAACCTCCCTGGTGGAATGCAAATCTCAGTACTCTTGGGAAAGACAGTAGGCTCCTTTTTAATACTGCTAAAAGCTCTCGTGAGACGGCCGACTGGGACTCCTATAAACTGTCTCTCAGAAAATACAAAATCTCACTGAGGAAGGAGCAACGACGCTCCTGGAGACTTTTCTGCGACAGCATTGAAGAGTCCTCGGAAGCTTCCAGGTTGCGGAAAATCCTCTCTAAAAGCCCTGCTACACCCAGCTTCCTTTTGCATCCGGATGGTTACTGGACCTCCTCTGCGGAGGAATCCATTGACATCTTACTGGATACCCACTTTCCTGGTAGCTCCCCTGTTGCTATATCGCGAGAGGGAAATCCCCCCCCCCTCAACCTTGCAACCTTGATAACTACAGAAAAGATCCGTTGGGCCATGCGCAGTTTCAAACCCTTCAAGTCCCCAGGACCTGACGGTGTTATTCCAGCTGAATTTCAACAATGCAAGGACATTGTGCTTCCATGGCTCAAAGTCATCTTGTCGGGCTGTCTAAATCTGGTCTATATTCCCAAACTATGGACCGAGGTTGAAGTCATATTCATACCTAAGGCAGGAAAGAGCTCGCACGTGGAACCAAAGGATCTCCGACCTATCAGTCTATCGTCCTTTCTGCTCAAAACGTTAGAAAGGTTAATTGATATCCATCTTCGGCAAATTATTAGCCCAGCTCTGCTCTCGCCGTCCCAACATACGTACTGCAAAGGCAAATCGGTTGAGACTGCATTCGTTTGTGCGCATCATCGAAAAATCATTGAGCATCAAAGAATACACCATGGTGGCTTTCCTTGACATTGAGGGAGCTTTTAACAATGTCAAACCAAAGGCAATTACCGACGCACTTGTAAATCTGAAAGTGGATACCTCGCTCGGAGTGTTGATCAATCAATTGCTTACATGCAGGATTAATAACACGCAGCTGGGCGGAGCATCGGCCAGAAGAATTGCTCGCTGCGGTACACCTCAAGGTGGAGTCTTGTCACCTCTTCTGTGGAACCTGGTAGTTAATGAACTACTGTTGGACCTGGATACGTCAGGTTGTAGAGTGATCGCCTATGCTGATGACATTGCTATTGCTTCCTCCGGTAAACACCCGGACACTCTCAGGGATATCCTCCAATATGCTCTCCTTCGGCTCACCAAATGGGCCTCCAATTGTGGACTGGGGGTTAACCCCCATAAAACGGAACTCGTTCTCTTCACGAGGAAATCTAAAGTTCCCCTCATAGACCCTCCTTTGATAAATGGCACCAGTCTCACCTTCTCTGAAAACGCAAAATATCTGGGTCTTATTTTGGATAGGAAATTAAACTGGAAGGCCAATCTACTAGAGCGCGTCAAGAAGGCTAATGTAGCTCTCTATTCCTGTAAAAAGGCTATAGGTAGGAGCTGGGGTATTAAACCTCAAATCACCCATTGGCTATACGTGTCCGTTATCAGGCCTATACTACTATATGGCGTGATCGTATGGTGGCCTGCTCTTGAAAGAGCTGTCCACCTCACTCAACTAGCTAAGGTGCAAAGATCTGCATGTATCTGCATCAGTGGTGCACTTAGAACTACTCCCTCCGCGGCACTGGACATCTTGTTCAACCTGCTACCCTTAGATATTTTCGGCAAACAGATGGCAGCCTGTGCGGCCATCCGCTTGAAAGCCTCCTCTCAGTGGTCTAGCTATCGCTTTGGCCACTCCTCGATCCTTGATCTTCTCAACTTCAAACACGAAAACACGGACTACACCCCGCCGAAACTGAGATTTGACCGTAACTTCAGTACGAGCATCCCTAACCGGGATGTATGGGACACCTCCCCCCCTGTCGATGGTAGTTCGGTTCACTTCTTTACAGATGGATCTAAGACGGAGGGTGGGGTGGGTTGTGGTGTTTTCTTTGAACAGCTCAATCTGAGCATCTCTTTCCGCCTCCCCGATCATTGTAGCGTTTTCCAGGCGGAAGTCATAGCCATTAAGGAAGCCCTGTCCTGGCTGAAATGTAATGTATTATCTGTCAGGGATATTAGCATTTTCACTGACAGCCAAGTGGCAATCAAGTCCCTGGAATCGTTCTCCTTCACTTCAAAGGCTGCCTTAAACTGTCGTCTATCTCTTATGGAGATGACAGAGCAGTTCAACATTCACCTATGCTGGGTGCCGGGCCATAGAGACATTCCAGGTAACTGCAGGGCTGACGACCTCGCCAGACAGGGTACCACTCTAAGGATTTTGCCTGAAAGGCAAGCCCTCGGTATGCCCCTCGCTACATGTAAGTATCTACTAAAGCTGAACGCTATTAGCACGACCAACCTTATATGGGGAAATGGCTCAACGTGTCACATTTCGAGACAGATCTGGCCTAAGCTAGATCAAAAACGTAGTGCCGATCTGATCAAGTTAAAGCGTACACAAATCAGCTGCGTTGTCGGTGTTCTCACTGAACACTGTCTTATAGGCCAGCACGCCAAAAGACTTGGCCTCTTCTCCAATGACTTCTGCAGAAGCTGTAGGGACGAGGAGGAGGAGGAAACCATCCTTCACCTCATATGCACATGTCCAGCCCTGTCGCATAAAAGAATGCTCCATCTAGGGTCCCCCTTCCTTGACGACCTCTGCGATCTGGCGTCCTTGGACGTCATGAGCATCCATCGCTTTGTCAAAAGCTCCGGTTGGTTTTGTTAGTGGCCTAATGGTTTGATCCTGGTATCACAAAGGACCTTCGCTGGTCTAAGTGTTTCTACACTCTCGTGTGGACAGCCAACATAACCTAACCTAACCTAACCTAACCATGCATCTGTGAGTCCATTTTCTTTTGACAGTCACGAAGGTGAATATTAATATTTGCATCTGTGTCTTCTTTCGGTTCAGTACCAGCCGAAGCAACGCCAAAAAGAGTCCATCCTAACCTGGTTTTAATTGCTGCCGGCTGCGAGTCTTCACCCTCCCGAGTTTTCAGAGGCATACCTAATCGCCAATGTTGAAGGCCAAGCAGGATTTGCGGCCTCGCATTCCAATATGATTTTAGTGGTAATCCCTTCAAGTGGGCGTATTGTTGTATCAGGATGCTTATATCCAGTGACTGTGTCGGAAGATCTAGGGACTTGACTGTATGTGCATTTGGAAGTGAATATTTATGATTGCTATTTTGGGCTGAAATCTCAAATGTAATCTTCATAGATGAGTCCTCTCGGCGGTGAGTGTTGGCAGTCCACCTTAAGCATAAAGGTTCCTTATCGCCATTAGCACCGAGTGCAAACGCCAATTCTTCATCAACAAGAGTTACTGAAGATCCATCATCTATGAAGGCGAAAGTGTCTAAAGAGTTGTTGTTGTAGTGCAATGTCACGGGAACAATTTTAAATAACGACAATGCAGCGCTCGGACGAAGGGTTGTACCACTGCAGTAGGCTTCCTGAATTCCATTGCTTGCGGTTGGCTGGTTTGTCTTTATATCGCCATTGTACTTGACTTTTGGTTGAATATCGATGTTATGTAGAAGTGCATTATGTCGATAGGTGCATCCATCAACACCGCATAGTTGTGACGACAAGCAACGACGAGAACCATGTCGACGTAAGCATATTCGGCAAATGTAAAAACGCTTAACTACTTTCCATTTGTCTTGCAACTGCATTTGCGCGAAATGTTGACATGGAACCAGTGATTTGCAACCACTCTTACAAGCAGGGCACTTATTACCTTCTAGAGGCTTTGTTTCTTGATGTACGTTGATAATAGCCTTTGTCTTCTTGTTCAGCCTTTGTTCAGACGAGTGAGGAACTGTTAACGTGACCTCTGACGTACCTCTTGCATACTTCGCAAGCCAATCGTTGAATACCGACAGGTCAACAAACGAAGCAGTCTGCTTAAACATGCCCCAGTTCAATCTTATTTCTGCTGGTAGCCTCTCCATCAGTTCTTGCAGCAAACAAGGGTTGCTGAGATGGGCATAAAGTCCGGTAGCTTCCATCATACGACATATATTATCCACCTCGAGGGAGAGATTAATTATGGTTTCTTACTTGTCATATTTTGGTGCGGGCTCATTTCTAATCTTCTTTAAAAGCGATTGAATAATTATCTCGGGCCTACCGAATAACATTTTCAATGTGATTATCACCCCATCGACCTGATCTGGATGCAGGAGTCTGAACTGTACTGCTTCGAGTGCCTTCCCTTTCAAGCATCGTTGGAGCCGAATCATATTCTCATTGTTACTGAACGCGCAAGCCTGCGATGAATTATTCCACCAGCTTATAAAGAGCGGAAACTTCTGGTCATCCTGAGAATTGAATCTGCTCTTTTGACATTAACTGTCTATCAGCTATCTGGGACTTGCTCAAAACTGGAGCTGTACCCATTGTACCTATTCCCTTTTCACCCCGTATTGCGCTCGGTCTTGCCTCTGATTAATTGCTTTGCGCCTCATTATTTACACTTGCACCTGTTCCCTCCTGCTCTCACTCATGAACACGGTCACTGACACTATACGCTGTCACGACTGATTCCTGGTCATGGTCGTCTGTGGAGCATTGTTCAAGGATGGCATATTTTTTATCGATGTACTCTCGATCACGCTTTTCCTGTAGTTATCGCTCTTCTTCTAGTGTTTTTAATTGTAATCTGGATTTTCTTGTACTCGATGCTGTAGCTACAGAGTTGCTTCTTGACTTGATGATGACTCGGTCCTTTTTATTTGCGACCGGTTTACACAACCCTTCTAATGGAATATTTCCGTCCACGGAAGTAGCATCCTTCGAGGAAACTTGGATGTTGACGTCTACAGCAGCAGCATTATCTTTTGATTTGTCCTTCAAGGCTGAATCATGAATCGCTTTAAGCTTGATAATGCAATCGCTGCAGTGCCAATCTATTACATTCTCCACTTCCTGAGAAACCCCAACGCAAGAAAAATGAAACCAATTCTCACACGTGCCGCACTCTACCATAGAGTCCTGACTATCGGGAGCAGTACATTTTTTGCAATTTTGAGCATTTGTTGACGAAGATGTGTGAGCATTGCGAATAGTTGACCTATCTCTACTATGACTACTATAATTACGAGGCATACTGACTCACCTTGTGCCAATCGGATGGGAATGATGCGGTTGTTCTTTGACGAAGATGATGATGATAATCTGATGTTGAACCAGCTGAAGATGAATATTACGATGATCAAAACCGATGAAGAAGACAATGCCTTGGGGTCCCCAGATAGATCTACCAAGCCGCTCTGAATCTGCCTATGGACAAATCAACCTGTGTTATAGCTGGAATGATCCGCATTGACATTCTCGCCATCGAGATGCAAAGGGCAAGAAGAAGCAGGAGTGGAAAACGAGTAGAAAGGGCAACATCTGTAACACTATGGCAAGCCAGATGGGATAACACGGTAAGACAGAGAAACCTACAGACTGATTTCCACCGTCGGGGACTGCGGCCATCGAAAATATTTCCACAGAATTGGACACGATAGTTCACCTTTCTGTACAGAATGCCCAGATGAAGAGGAAGACGCGGAGCATGCAGTCTTCTGCTACAGGCGTTTCGTAGATGGAAGAATGAAAGCTCAGAGATTCTAATAAGTGATATGATGAGGTCATGGGACAACTGACTACAGACCTGTACAGAACGGGCTGAAAAGAGTTTAATGACTAAGAAGAACCGAAACGACAAACGCAGATGATATAGTTAGTATAAGTTGCTAACCAGCCCCGCAGAGTAAGTTCTCCGGGGAGAGCAGTAAAAGTATACAGGTTGTGGATTAGTACATAGGCGTACTCCTAGCATCCATTATTCGGGTTGGCGAATCGTGCATGATGGTAACCCGAGCTATTAGTATCTTTAGAAGATTACCACTTCCATTGGCACATACATACATACATACATACATTTCAATGGCCCTGCTAACCCTTCATGAAAGTCTCGGGGGTATGATGCTCAGGTGGACCCTCCATTCTGCTTGATCCTCCACCATTGACTCCAACTCATTAGGAGGAATTGCTAGACAGCTCCAGAAAAGATGTCGGACTTGGTCCAACCATCTATTTCTAGGCCTACCTGATGGCAGGTCTTGGAAGCTGGTCTGCATAGATCGTTCCGTTCGGAGAAGAAGCTGCTCAAAATTGAGTGTTTCGCGTACTCTGGTGTTGCGCACTCGATTCCTGCGAGTTATTCCAGCAACACCGCGAAGGAACCACATTTTGGCAGCTTGTATCCGTGATCTTATTATTTCGGTCACTACCCAAACTTCATGACCATAGGTGAGAGTTGAAACATACACCGAGTTATAAACCGATAGCTTAGCTTGAACACTAAATTCGGCCTTCCTTATGGCAGATTGACCTAGCCCTCTCGAAATTGATCCAGCCTGGCCAGTTCTACAAGATAACTCGGCATTGCTCTTCCCATCACTCGTGAATAAGACCCCGAAGTACTTAAACTTATCCACCTGCTTCAGTGGAACTCCACTAGCATGCAGAGTGCACTGAATGGGTATTTTTGAAAACGACCATTACTTCCGATTTGTTCACGTTGATCCTCATTCCAACATCATCACAAATGAACTTCGGGGGCGCGCTGAAATTCGGTTCGAGGGGATCCAAAGATGACCAAATCATCGGCAAAGAGCAGATGACTAGTCCTTAGGTCTCCCACTTTGAAACATTACTGGCCACGGTTGCACTGCAATATCCAGTCCATATATACAATGAAGAGGAGAGGTGACGAAACGCACCCTTGGCGGAGTCCAACGCCTACTAAAAAGGTATTAACACCATTTATCCGAACACAGCTTCTACAGTTTGTATATAAAGACTGAATAGCCCTTAACAGAGAACCATCAATCCCATACTCCTGCAGAACACTCCCGAGTTTGCCTCGAGGAACACTATCATATGCTTTTTCCAAATCCACAAGACAAGTGTAGACAGGTTTAGCATACTCCCAGGCCTTCTCAAGAACCATTTGAGAGTAAATAACTGGTCGGCTGTGCTTCTACCAGGACGAAAACCGCACTACTCATCCCCCAAATTATCCTCAACCGCCGCTCTGGAACGCGTTTCTAGTACCGTAGCGAAGACCTTTCCAAGGAGACTTAAAAGATAAATAAATAATGGATAAGCCCCTGTAGATAGAACAATCTCCTTTGTCCCCTTTTTTAAAAAGAAAAACAATCACCCCCATTTGCCAATCACCAGGTATTTCACCGCATTCCCAGGCTACATTAGTGCGCTACATAAGCCCTGAGCACTTCTGGCCGGATTTCATCCACACCAACAAATTTGCCAACTTATAGCGCGTTGCTTGCCAGAGTTACTTCCTCTACCGTAGGACTACTTTCTGCCCTACTCTCGACCGTATGTCTGTCATCTCTGGCGCATCCAAAACCTAATCTCATTGGTATCAGCAATACCGTGCATGGTTCACGCGTTCAAGTCATCCAAATCTGTGTGTTTTCATTCACAGTCCAGTCAAGCAGCCCTCAAAATGCTGCACGCGCCTTACTCCAACCAATAGTAGATTGATTTCAAAATAACTCTCAATCGCTCGTATACATCCAATAAATCAGGAAATTGATTGTCAGGTCAAGAAGCCGGTAAGATGCCACAGCACGCATTGACCTACTTCACTTTCAAGGCCCCCCCTAGCTATTTGAGCAGAACTAATTAAAACCACCTTTCATTGAACAGATTTTATTATACCACGAAAGGTACATCTGTTTACGCAACATTCAAGTGAAAATTACTCAACCGCGTCCAGAACACGTTCATCTCGAAGTGAAATTCCTGGAAATTCCCTTCGAAAAGCAAGCACAAGCTACACCTTCATGTGGCTTATGTCACTTTTCCACTTTTTTTTCATTGTTTTTGCACGAATTCCCCGACTTGTACCTGACCTTGATGGTTGAGACTTAAACTAGTTTAATTGGAAAGTCATTTACTACATTGGTGTTGCTGCTGCTGACACACCTCCTTGGGAATGTGCATGGATGACACGCACTTCACCTTGACATGCCATCAGCGTTGTTATGTCTTTCCTTTGCTCAGTTCAGCGGCTAATTAGATTGCAATTTGAGCAGATAGACCAGAACAGCCCAACCCTACGTTCGCCGTTTTCATGCTTCGAACACAATTAACGATGTTTTAACGACTTTCTGAATTTTTGAAATGTTTACCAACTGTCTGTCCATCATCACAGAGTAACTACAAACAATGTTTCGTTTTCGCTTTTATTATTCTCTTTCTCTCCCTTTTGAGAATGTTTTTCAGATTTTTATTTTTGCTTTCCACCGACAAACAAACAAAGTCAAGGTTAGAGTTTGTTTGTTTATCACCGTTAGATGCGGCGGATGCCCCTAGGGTCGACATAACCCATAAAACGAAAAAAAAAAAAACTGCAAAGCACTTGACATCAAATTTTATAAATATTTGATGGACCGTAAGTCTTTTTGAAATTTCATTTCACCACATGTCTGTCCGTCCGTCCGTCGCTCCTGTCAAAGGAAAACTTTAAGTGAACTTCCACGGCCAGCAGCGGAAAGTGTAGAGAGAAACGTTTCCACGGAAAATTCAATTCACTCCCAGGTAACTGTCATAGTGACAGGGGTTGACAGGTCGCCATTAAGGTGAACACGTTCGCCTGTTTTCCATTCGTTCGCGATACCAATCAGCATTAGATGGTAATTAGTTTGAAATTTGGAAAATGTATACCGCGCTCTCAGACGGAACGGAACTAATCGTAAATGTTGCCATAGTCTCGAGTAGTTTACCCAGGGCCCCAAATATTTACTTTTAATTACTATTTCTGGCGAAAAATACTTGGAAATGCGGGTATTTTGTGGGTTAGTGTGCTTCTTCGTTGCGGAGATTTGTTGAACTCTTTTTCCTTTCAACCGGAGGCGATGTGAGGCCTGGAATGGCACAATACTGCTAAAAATAGAATGCGACGACGATGACGATGACGATGACGATGACTACGAACGACAACGTTGAGGGAGCCGGCCTTCGTTTTTGTATGCAACACAAACTGTGGCATGGAGTGGGGTTTTTGCATTTTTAATTCCCGGACTGGCAGTGGCGGTGGTGGTGGTTGAAAGCTTTCCTTGTCCTATCAAATGTTCGTCTTCCATTAGTCTGCTGATTTGTTTCCTCATCAGGGTTGACCGAATTTAATAAATCAGAATATAGCGAATGGCATTGGCTAGCGGTAATAGAGGGATTTTTTTTTTGAAATGTTGAATGGAAGAGACTAGTTTCTATGGGACATGTGTACACTGAGACGGCTCTTGAAACGAAAGAGATAGTACACTACGCCTTCTTAGGCATTCGACAAGCGACATTGAATAGCACTTAGCAGGAAGCCATTAAACGAGCGCTGGACAGAAAATCATTCAGTAGAGCAGTATCTAACTAGATGTCCGTGTTGTTGAAAACAAGATCAGTACAAGGTCTACACAACAAGAAGTTGCCCACAAGCGGGAGTGCTCTCTCCTCCAATGTGGAGTCTTGTTGCAGATGAACTAGTTGAAAAGTTAACAAACCTCGGAATCAACTGTCAAGCCCATGCTGATGATATAGTACTGATAGGCAGAGGAAAGATTCAAGTAACCCTCTGTGATATCATACAAAGGGGTCTAAAAGTAACTCAAGGACGATGTGCTGGGCTCAATATGAATCCGGCTTAAACAACAATATAGTACCATTGGCGGGAAAAAGGAAACTTAAACTGAAGTCAATCCGGCTGTCGGGCACAATACTAATAGAAGTCAATGAGGTGAAGTATCTAGAATTACACCTAAATAGTAAATTCATGCGGAAAAAGTAGGCAGAGGAAATGCCTAAAAAGGCTACTCGTACCCCTGCACATCTGGCAAGAGTTGAGGATTTAGCCCGAGCACAAAGAACTAACAAAAATCCAGACTCAACTGGTGCCATAAGAACGACCGCAACCGCAGCCCATTGAAACAATTATCGCACTGGTTCCCCTGGACTTATACGTTAAGAAATCAGCCACAATGAGTGCCCTACGCCTAAAAGAATCTAACTTGTGAAGAAGGGGCCACATGGGCCACCGTACTATTGCAAGGTGGGTTCACCTGGACGCCACCACAGACCATCTTCCGCCATCCCCCGACATCAGCTTAAACGTCAGAATGTTCATCTCTTCAAGGAAACACTGGACAGATGGTGAGGCCATCAATCCGTATAGTATTTCTATCTTCACTGATGGGACGAAAACAAACGAAGGAGTGGGTCGCGTATCTACTCAGCAGAACCCGATATTGCAATATCACTTAGACTTCGGAACCACGGCAGTGTGTTTCAAGCGATAGCGACCTTACGCGAAGCTTGTTACTAGAAAAGAGATTGACATTAACATAGATAGTCAAGGTTAATGAAACGGTGCCGCGAGGAGCTTAAAACGCTCACCGATAACCACCATGTTACACTCTGATGGGTCCCAGGACACAAAGGAATTCCAGGGAAGGAAATGGTCCAAAACGCAGTCCTTCTTCCTCTAGAATTTGTTAAATCAAACATAGCACTTGACTTCAAGCACTAGTAGACGAAAGATGGAAGGCACTTCCAGCATGCCGTGTCTCCAGAAACATCTGGACAAAACACGACAATATGAAACCAAGCTCATCTTCACTCAAAGTAGACAAAACTTGGCGCTTTTCATAGGAATCATTACCGGCCACAACCTATTGTTCCTAAGTACAGACGAACTTTGCAGAAGCTATGGCAATACAGACATAGAAGAGGATATCTTCCTATACAAACACCCTAGTCCCTGCAACACCAGAAAAACGGCTATCTGAGAATATTTTTTCAATCATCTGATCGACCTGTTTGAAAAGCCACCAACCACCATCCTGAAATTCATAACTCTTTCAGGATAGTTTAGAGGAGTTGGAGTTTCGCTCCAACATCACAGAAATCTAACTAACTTGTTTCTTTGTTCCAACTTTTCAGTGTTTCAGCCAGGAGTTTCCACGTCAGTGGAGCACAATGGATCCTTTCGCGATCCGAGTGCAGGTTCTACCAGTTCGATGCAGCTAACCTAGCCCGAGTATTCTAAGATGGATGCACGTACATTGCCATTGTGAGACCAATGATCACATATGGTGGGTAAAACCAACTAGTCTAATCACAAGAAGGGAGACATTCCCTAAAGTGCAACGACTTTCTTGCCTCTGCATCACTGTCTAGTATGTCCAACTGCTGCTATGGAAGTATTCCCAGAGCTAACTGTGCTTCACCTCGTGCTTGAGGAAAATGAAAAGTTGACAATCCTAGGGGGAAATACATCAGTTCGAGAGAAACGAAACACACCCTTCTGACCGTCCTCAGTTGAGACAGTATTAGGAAATTGAAGTTTGAACAAAAGAAAGATTAGAGCTCACTGACTGGGCAACCACACAGTAAAATGGTATACAGGCGATTCGAGAACTGAGAAAGGGGCAGGGGCAGTCGTGTTTGGGCCGAGAACAGAGCATTCAGACCATATAGGCAAGAGTACCATCGTCTTTCAGGCTGTTCTATAGACAGATGTGTCCAACTCAATCTTCTTCTTCTTCTTCCATTTATCAGCGAGGCTATGATCCGAAAATAAGGGATCATAACCCTCCCACTTCTCTGATCCCACCCTCCCACTTTCTACTGATCCACCTGTGGGGTTCGCCTCCCAACTCAATCTAGAATACAAATACAAATATTTGGCGCAACAGCTCTTTAAAGTGCCAGGGCCTAGCTTCTCGCAACCACTCATGTTGTGTGCATTATATTTTTCACACGAATAGAAGGGACCTAATGTTTAATGCCGAATCCGAACGGCGATTTGAGAAGCTTTTTCGTGACAACAATGCCCTCGGATGTTTGTCAGACGCTCGCGAGAGGTGGGACCTAGAAAGAAGATACAAAAATAGCGACATAGCAATACTTCGGACAGGACTTCTATCTCATCAAGTCGAAACTTGGGTGGGGGAGTGCCTAGACAAAGTAGAAACAATAAATCTACTGGATGACCGATCATGTCAGGATAGAGGGTAACGAAGCAGGAGACTCTTTGGTAAGACAAGGAGCAACAGAACCCTTCACTGGACCTGAACCAGTCTACGGAATAGGGGGAACATACCATCCGCGAAGAATTTAGGAAAATTAAGAAGGAAGACAAGGCGAGAACCTGAAATAATACTACCGGTCTGAGGTAAGCTAAGGAACTCCTGAGAGGCTACGGACGGAAGAAATTCAAAGCATTCATCTTTCTTAATAAGAATAAACTCTGTATTCTAACAGACTTCCATATTGAAAACTCAGGGAGCATTTAAGGTATGACAGATGAAAACCTCTGCAGATTCTGCAATGAGTCCAGTGAGACTCCGGAACATCTTCTGGAGTCTTGTCGGGCATTGACCCACAAAAGGCTGAAATATTTGGGTAAGTACCAAATGTCAGATAAGAAAATGCCAATCATGGTCCCACTTCTCATTCTCTGATTCCTCAGAGAAACGGGATTGGAAAGGGAGCTCTAGGGTGAGCTTTTCTACTCGTATCTCGAAAACATACGAGGGCTATCTGCTGAAAGTATTGGTCCGTACTACTTAATAGAATTCTTAAAAGTCACTACCAAAGCCATGGTTAGGTTAGGTTAGGTAGATGGGTACCTCTTAACATAAATCACTGCTGATTGAGACCAGCAAGGGTCCACTGTGTCCATTTTACATTTATCTTGGAAACCTGTAGAGAAAAACTGCTGAATTTACACCCAGATAGGACAAGGGATGAATCTCAGGAGATCTTTCAGCTCAATGTGACATAGGTCTTCCAGCTGACATAGGTCGAAAGTCCTCATTCTTCTGTTAGCGTATGCAGGTGGCAGACGGATTCAGTTTCTTCCTCATCCCTGGTTCGGCAGAAGTTGTTATAAGATACGCCCATACGCTCTGTCTGAATCCCAATGGCAGAGACGACCCAGAGACGACCTGCGTACTATCACTACTGAGCCTAACTAGAGATCGTGATCTTTTTAAATCATTAGCCAGCCATAGAGTCCTGCCAATAACGCACGTATTATTTATAGAGCTGATAAGAACCTTTATGCAGGTGAAGTCTTGCGAGATGTGCAACGCTAACCCTATTCTAGAAAGTTCGTCTGCTATTTCCTTGCCGGGTATACCCATATCGTCGGTGGTTAGCTTGTGATACCTCAATAAGATATCGTTTGCAGATTCTAATGAGTTAAAATCTGATTATTGTGGATTCCAGAGCTCCGTGGCTGTCAGTGTACACAGCAGCCTGGGTGACGACTGTCATTTGAGCTTGAAAGACGCTGCATTCATTGTTTGTTCTGAAGCAGTGGGTACAAAAAAATACAAATATTTGGCGCAACAACTCTTTAAAGTGCCAGGGCCTAGCTTCTCGCAACAACTCATGTTGTGTGCGTTATATTTTTCACACGACTGGAAGGGACCTACAGTTTAATGCCGAATCCGAACGGCGATTTGAGAAGCTTTTTCATGACAACAATACTCTCGGATGTTTGTCAGACGTTCGCGAGAGGTGGTACCGTGAAAAAAAATTTCGTATTTTCTGGGATTCGAACTTGGAACCTCATGTGTAGTGATCCGACACACTAAACACGGCACCCACAGAGAAGCAGTGGATGACCGCTAGTGTTTTGCAGTAAAACCCAGCTCCTACACTGACACACATCGTTACTAGTGACTTCTTCGTTTTTCCAGTCATTTCTGTCCGAGGCATGTAATCAGTTGCTACCTGGCTGAGCTCCCATTTGGATAGGATAGAGGCATGACCGTACGATGCTGGTGACCAGAATCTTACTTCCCTCAGTCTGAGTGCTGACTTAGCCGTCGCATTGCTGCAGAATAAGTTCAGCATGGTCTTCATTACCGCTATCGGTATTGTAGGTAACTATCCCATGATCCGAATTCCGGATGACCTCTGGGTCTTGGTGATGCTTGAAAGCTGGTATTTCTTCTCCAATGGCTTCCAATAGACTCACGTCATGGTTAGTTCTGGTTATTCCTAGTAGTTGGCAGTAGTAGTCAAATCAGGGATTTCCAATCACTATTTGCACTTAAGCTCTACCTTCAAGTAGTTCTAGCTGTGTTTCCATTGAACCTGTGAAGTACTTCTAAACACTTCCGACTAGATGTGGATAGAGAGTAGTTCTCCCACTATCTCTGAGTGATATGTTGTCATATTCTGCCTTGCTTTTTCCTACCGGCTGTAGCTAACAGTTTTATTTCACTCGATCTCAAGATGTTGATTTTGTACTGTAGGAACTCTCGTTCAAGATAGGCGAACCCCACAGGCGGATCAGTAGGAGGGTTATGATCGCTTGTTTTCAGATCATAACCTCACCGAAATAAGAAGAAGAAGGACTCTCGTTCAAGTTGGAGTATCTGGGGTTTTGAGGACCTTCCCTTCCATAGTACATAAGAGTCTTGAACTTCAAGAGAACTATGGCAAACCTTATAGCTAAAGTCATCAACGAAATATCCCTTTACTTCCAAACCATCTGCTGTTGCTTTGAACCATTATTAGGTTTATTTGCGGTTGACAGTTGCTGGTTAACTACCAAACTGAAACTCACCAGACTGGTCACCTTTCGTCCTCTTTGGTTTCATTAACTAGCAAACCAATATCCATGGGGATTCCACGACGTCGTTGTAAGTCGCTTACCATCCAAATCCACTGCTGCCTGGAAAAATTGGCGATGGCAAAGTCAAACCCCAATTTGAATCTCGATGCGAGTCCAACTGGTTCTCTATTCTTTGGAGTTAGGCTACGGAATTCTCCACGCCATACTCAGGACAATGCAGACTCATTTTACCCTTGGGGAAAACAATTTCTTTTTGATTGCTTGCTGCGCTGTTACATACAAACCATGCTGTGGATTTGGTAAGGTTCATTATTTTGTTTGTAGGTGTGCTGGAAAGATCCTCTAGATCCTGGAAGAAGTGTCTCCCGAGGAATTTAGTCCTGGTGTGATGGAAGCCCGTGCAGTGACACAGAAAGTTGTGTCCTCATAAACTCTTTTGTCACCGCAAACTCTGCAAACGTTTTCTTCCGTTTGATGCAATTTTTTATGTAGTCCCGCAGGGTATAGTGTCACGCGATAGCTTCTACAAAGGTGGAAAGGCATTTCTTATCCTTCCGTATAAGTGTCCCGGTCCTGGCTTTGTCAAAAGTGGGCCAAAGCTTCCTTGTGGGTAATAAAAGTCTCCGTGGAGTTCCGTCTGGTATTCGCCTCTCTTGTAGCTTTTTTCCGAAAGAAAAAAAATTGAAAAGGACTTCTTGTCCTTCCCTATATGTCTCTCGATCCTGGCTTTGTCAAAAGTGGGTCAACGATTCCTTGTGGGTAGTACAAGTCTCTATGCAGGTACATCTAGTTTTCGCCTCTCTTGTGGCTTTTTCCCTGCTTCAAGCTTGAGTGTGCAAGGCGGTATATTCACAGAGGGGTCAGCTTGTTCAGATATGGATGACAAGATTCCTCCTGCTAATTCGTCGAGCCTCGTCATTGCCTGGTATGCCTTCATGTCCAGGGATATACTCCAAGGACCTGGAGTTCTTCTTGACAGCACTTTATAAACTTCGATTTTATTTCCATAGCCTGACTGATACCCTCCGGTGATATGTGTTGCCCCTATCACATGTTCACGGGCGCCTATTGTCATTGCCAATAGCTCCGCTTAAGTTAGGTTAAGCTAGACGGAAGTGCACCTAGGTGCTTCTCACGGAGCCCAATTGTGTTTCCCTTTTTGTTTGTGGAACCTATAAATACTTTTTCTTTAGGTCGGTCTAGTAGGGAACATGAGCTCTTTATGAATCGTATCATCGTTAGTGCAACTTGAACAAGATCTCTTAGTTCGTCGAAAGACCTGTGGCCCATATGATGAAGGGGGCGGTTTTGTTGACTTGGACTGTCGCGCAGCAAGTGATTACTGCATCTTGACAGCTCGTGCAGTGGTCGAGTGAGCCGATGCCTAATCTTACGCCCATTTCCCCTATCACCCAGTGTCCTGTAAGTGCACCTATCGAGACACGGACTTCCTTTTTGTTCATTGCCAGTAGGCTTTTGGTTTTGGCTTTTGGTTTTGGTTTATTCAATACCAGCTAGAAGCTGCGAGATATGATGCAGTCGCCTCTGGTAATCCATGCGGAGTTGATTGATCAGCTCTCTTGGTTTAAGGTCAATTTTGCTTTTGAGAACTCCAATAGGAACTATATCTAATACTGATCCCTTTCTGGCTAGTTCATCTGCTATCTCATTCATCTCTATATTGCTATGTCCGGGAACCCAGCAGAGAGTTACATCATGTGAATTGCATATACTGTTCAGGGAATTTCCGGACATGGAAATTGCTTTTGATCTAACTTCCTCGCTGTCTAGTGCTTTGATTGTTGCTTGACTATCCACGAAGATAGTAGTCTTGGAAGGACTGAGTTTCTTTCTGTGAATATTCTGTGCTGCTCTTCAATAGCGAAGACTTCGGCAAGGAAGATAGTCTAGTCGTCCGGGAGTTTGTATGAGTCGCGGACTTTGAGTGACTCACGGAAAACTCCAGAAACAGTTCTTATATCCACTTTAGACATGTCCGTATTGGGCTGAATGGCCTGTTCATTGGTTAATGTATTGGAGTCCCACTCTTGTCTTTGGGTATCAACGTCGAGAATTTCTTAAAAAAGTCCATGTAGGGTATGACAAAGTCAGTTCTTCTATAATGATCTGTTCTGTACCTTCTAGTAAAGAACGATGTCCATCTATGCAAGCTTCACTTGAAGGGCACTGCTGTGGTTCGAGAGGCGAATCGACTTCTATGAACCTAGCGGTCTAGAGAAGATGCGCCTGAACCTACGCCAAATGAAACTACACATTCTCCATGACTATAGGACAATATTTGCTATCATCTCATCCCAAGTCGGGTCACTGTAATGTCAGCGAAAGTTGATATTTTCCATAGAAACCTCAGTCAATCTTAACTTTCTACACATTGGCCCACAATGCAATACACTGACCATCTGCACTTGGCCTTGAAACATGTTGATTTGAATGATTTCTTAAGGGAACTCGTTCGGAATGCAACAGCAGCAGCAGCTGGTTTCCGTAAAACGCATGCAAACGCGAAACCTTCGTCAGACCCATTAAGGGGACCCATTGGCAGCATTGCGTTCACAAAAAAAATGCTAATTTCCCATACTTTGCATAATTATTCGAAAACAGGCTGAGAAATAAAAAAGAAATGTTTCTCTTGATGAACCCAAACCAGCTCGCACATTGTTTTCCCATTAACATGCTAATAGCGGTGTTCTAATGCGTCGTGTAATTCCATCATCGTGGGTGTTCCATTAAAGCCATTGTCACCCCCATCAGTCAGTAATTGCCCCTTTGTGGTACTAATTACGCTTCCACATCAGGATATCCCACCCTGAGGGTGTTTAACACTAACAACTTTGATTGATATCACATCAGTGTCCTTGTGATGGGTACATCACACCAAAAGCGCATTCTATGTGTGCGAAGTTCGGTAGGTGTTACCTGTCCCCCCACATGCGACCTGTTATCCAAGTTGATTTGCCGTTTTTGTGGTCGATATTCCCTATATCGATTGGCTTGTCGTCCTTTCATGGGATATGCACGAAGGATATCTTTCACCGCACCGTCGACGATGATGGACGATGAAATGATTTCCTATCAACTTTTTGTTTCGATAGTGGAATGTGTGATGGATTTTTGCTAGTGTTAGAGGTTATCGATGCCGTGCGGCAAATGACAGTTTCGACTGTATACGAAGGACGAAGGTTAAAGCGCAGTATTATGGGACAGACTGACGGCTGTTATTGCTGAAGGGAGTTATTGGTAGTTTCCTTTGTGTCCAACTTTGATATTGTTTTAGTGTTGCTCAGGGAGATTGCTACGTTGGCAATTGTGACTAATTTGAGGGCTTGTTGTCTTGATTTTAGCGCGTAATTGATTTATTTTGCGGGTATGTTGGGGGCAATTAGTGGGAAATGTAATACGCCGATGGGGATCAATGTAGACACTCGTAGCAGTACACGCGTCTAGTCTATACTCAGTGGCGCGACTGTTTGAACTGGGATTCTTATGGTTTGCTGAAATGGAAAGAGATGCGGATTCGTGTACACCATACTCAACTCTGGCTAATGTATTCAACTAGGAACCTGACTCAACCGGAATTCAGGACATGAAACCATTGATTACGAGTGCAAGTGATAGGACATTTTGTTATACGGTTTATGGCCACGCCCATTTGTCGTAAAGGCACTGTGATGGAAAAGTTCTATTGTGCCAGGGGGCATCTTTTAGGACAGCTTTAGTTCCACTCTCCTTATAGAAGGAATAATTACAGCTGCGGAGGAGTTCCTTGGGTGTGTTGGAGATATGATTTCTTTAAGATGACACCTTCTTCTACTTCTACACAGAGCTGCACACCCACATATTATGTGCTGGGGTATCGTCCTCTTCTAAACAAAGGCGGCAGGTGATACCCTCTGAGATTCCCATTTTGTTGAGGTGGTATTTCAATTGGCATGACCAAAAGGAAAGTTCACAAGCTCTCTCGTTTCTGCTATACTAAAGGATCTTCTTTTTTTTTTGGCTTGTTTTCTTTTAAGAAAGGAAACCCAAATTCCAAAGCACTCAGACTCTCTGGTCCCTTGAACTGCCAGGCGGGAACCCTTTTTCAGTGCAGTGTTTGGAAAAACTTCGATGTAATTCGTTTTCCTTTATACCCGGGTGGCTGATGATTGCTGTTCTCCGCTGTATTTAAGGATAGCAACTGTCTTTTTTGGTGGACACCATTAACACACGCAAGTTGCAAGTCTTCTTAAACAAATGCTTAAGAATCATCTTGAGGATTTTTTGGCCGAACCGCATCTCCAACGAACAACTTTATCTGAGAACGGGTCAAGAACCTGTAAGCGTTACTATACGAAGAAGAGAGTGGCAATGGATTGGACACACCCTACGGTGCGAAGACAACTCCATTGCAAAACACTCCATGCAGTGGAATCCGCTCACCCAGGCAGGCAGAATAGCGGGATGCCCTAGGCAAACGTGGCGCAGAACAGTTGAGGAGGAATCGAGCTCTTTAGGAATGAGTTGGAGGCAGCTCAAACGCGTTGCAGAACTTCGAACACGATGGCACGCAGGCGTGGTTGACGCCCTATGCCCCTCGAGGGATTAAAGGATATAAGTAACTGTCTTTTTTTGAAAGGGGCAGACAGCTCTTTTAGCTTGTCTAGGAGCTTGGGTGTTATTCCACTGGGAAATGCTTTCCCAACGGTTAAGGGTATACTTAAAATCGGAATCAGATATTCCGAAAAATGGTTCTGGTCCAACGAACAACTAAGAGGAGCCTGTTGAGGATAGTTTGGGGGTGGAGCAGTGCGGCTTTCGTCCCGGTAGAAATACAACCGACCAGTTATTCACTCTTAGAATGGTTCTTGAGAAGGCCTGAGAGTATGCTGAACTTGTTCTGTGGATTGGGTTCCTCGAGGCAAACTCTAGAGTGTTCTGCAGGAGTATGGGATTGATGGTTCCCTGTGAAGGGCGATTCAGTTTTTATATACAAACTGTAGAAGCTGAGTTCGGATAAACGGTGCTAAAGCAATACCTTTCACTGTCGGCGTTGGACTCCGCCAAGTGGGCGTCTTGTCACCTATTCTCTTCATTGTATGTTTGGACTGGATGTTACAGCGCAGTCGTGGCAAAAAATGATTCAAAATTAGACTAGTCAGTTGCTCTTTACTTACTTAGGCGGCACTACAGTTCAGGGTGAACCTGGGACTCAACCAACAAGCCTCTCCATTTAGCTCGTGCCGACTTTCAGGAGCTGCATCCTAAATAACCATGTACCCCACTCATGGAGACGGGTGAGAGTGGTTTTCATTCCGAAGGTGGGGAGGCGCGGACATGAGAACGCGAAAGATTTCAGACCAATCAGTCTGACCTCCTTCGTTTTGAAGGTTCTCGAGCGCCTTCTAGACAACCATCTGCGAGATATAATCGAGTCATCTCTTTCCAAATCCCAACACGCATACCTCAAAGGAAGATCTACAGAAAGAGCTCTTCATGAAGTAGTGCGAACAATAGAAAAATCCCTACAGTATAAGGAATACACTTTAGCTACCTTTCTAGACATAGAAGGAGCTTTTAATAATGTACACACTGAAGTGATTCTAGAGTCCCTCACGGAGCTGGGCATAGAAACCTACCTAAGCCAATGGATAGTCTCTATGCTCAGCACTTAAACTATTCAGGCATCTCTAGGAAACAGCATCATAACCAAATTTGCCAGTAGAGGAACGCCCCAAGGTGGAGTCATCTCACCTCTACTATGGCTAATAGTCATGAATAAAATCCTTTTATGCTTAGACAGAGAAAGAATTAAAGTAGTTGGGCATGCGGACGACATGGTGATTTCATTGCCGGGGCTTTTTCCTCCCGTGATAAGTGAGATCATGGAGAGTGCTCTAAGTGAAGTCACCGCATGGGCCAGAAAGTGTGGACTTGGAGTCAACCCAAATAAAACTGAACTGATGCTTTTCACCACAAAAACTAAAATACCCGACTTCAATCTTCCTCGATTAAACGGTCAGATACTCTCCTTATCTTCCAGCGCTAAGTACCTAGGAGTTATTCTAGATCCTAAACTTAACTGGAAACCAAACATAGACGAACGAGTAAAGAAAGCATGTATAGCCTTCTATGCCTGCAACAGAACCTTCGGCAAAAGATGGGGCCTGCAACCAAAATTGACCCTGTGGATGTACACAGCCGTAGTACGCCCAATCCTTACCTACGAGTCGATAGTATGGTGGCCGGCCCTTAAAAAAGCCTATAACATAACCAAACTTAATAAGGTGCAAAGAGCAGCATGCATAGGCACCACAGGCGCCCTACGGTCAACTCCGTCAGACGCTCTACTAGTCCTGCTACACATTTTACCCCTAGATCTACATATCACAAACATCTCAGCGCACAGCGCAATCAGACTCAGAGAGTACAAGTGTTGGACACAGCAATATCCTAGATTCTCTACCAGGAGAACTCGTATCGACTCCAACAGACTACATCATCCCCACATTAAACTTCACAAAGCGTTTCGATGTACAATTTCCTACAAGAAAAGATTGACAAGATGGACAGGCGACCAATGGTTTCGATCTAACCGTCTACACCGATGGGTCAAAAATGGACTGTGGGGCTGGTGCGGGTGTTTTCTCGGAGTCCCTGAACATCGCGAGATCGTATCCACTCCCGGACGCTGCCAGCGTCTTCCCAGCGGAATTACTCGCCATTCGCAAAGCCTGTCGCCAAATCAAGTCACACACAAATACATTACCAAGGCAAAGAATCGCTATTTTAATTGATAGCCAAGCTGCTATCAAAGCCATTGCCTCGAAAACTATTTTCTCGAAATTAGTACTAGAATGCCGATAGGAGCTGGCCTCGCTAGATGGCCAATGCATGGTGACCCTAGTCTAGGTTCCAGGCCACAGCAACGTTGATGGCAACGAACATGCTGACAAACTGGCCAGGCGAGGCTCAGCCCTTCAATGCTCACTTGCTGAACTTGTCCACACCTCGCTCGGAGCAATTAAAGCAGACATCTCCTCAATCTTTCTTAGAAAAGTTAACCTTAAATGGTCCAGGTTAATGAACTGCGTCATATCCAGAAAGATGTGGCCTAACTACAACAAGACCAAAACAACCGCCCTATTGAACAGAACGCGCAAAGACGTTGCCCGTACAATCGCGATAATCACGGGACACTGGCCGGTAGGAGAGCACGCAGCCAAACTAGGTATCCCATATAATACACACTGCCGTAGTTGCAACATAGCCACCGATAAGGAAACAATTATCCGCTACTTGTGCACTTGTCCAGCACTAGCTAGGAATAGACATCAAGCATTAGGTTAAACCTTCTACAATTCACTTGAGGAGATCTCGGGTAAGAACATAAATGAGCTAACACTCTTCTTAAACTCCACAGGCTGGCTCTAGATTGTCCTCACCAACACACATCAACATCCAAGATCGCATGAGTTGTGGTATCAAAACGGCACAACTGTGCTAATTGGGTCTCTGTTTTACAGAACCGCCACTTCTACCTACCTACCTACCTGGTCGATGTCCGCTTGAACTTGCGCGCGCCACCTACGGTGAGGAGATTCTCTACTGCGTCTTCCCTCTGGGTTAGATTCGAAGACTCATTTGCTCTTTTCGGATGATTAGGTCATCCTGGGGTCCTCTCAAATTGAACTACAGGGCGCACTCGGAAGTAATGGCCGTTTCCAAAATACCCATTCAGTGCACTCTGCATGCTAGTGGAGTTCCACTAAAGCAGGTGGATAAGTCTAAGTACCTCGGGGTCTTATTCACGAGTGATGGGAAGAGCAATGCCGAGTTTTCTTGTAGAACTGGACAGGGTAGATCAATTTCGAGAGGGCTTGGTCAATCTGTCATAAGGAAGGCCGAACTTAGTGTTCAAGCTAAGCTATCGGGGATACAATTTGCCGAAATGCGGTTCCTTCGCGATGTTGCTCGAATAACTCGTAGGGATCGAGAGCGCAACACCAGAGTATGCGAGATGCTCAATGTTGAGCAGCTACTTCTCCGAACGGATCGGTCTATGTTTCGATGGTTTGGTCACGTAGTGCGTATGCCCCCAGACTGGCTTCCAAGACGTGCCATGATTGCTATTCCATCAGGTAGGCCTCGAAATAGATGGTTAGATCAAGTCCGACATCTCTTCTGGAGCCGTCTAGGGATTCCTCCTTATAAGTTGAAGTCAATGGCGAAGGATTGAGAAGGATGGAGGGTCCACCTGAGCATCCTATCCCCGCAACCCTTATGAAGGATTAACAGGGCCACTGGAAATGTATGTATATATCGAAGTAGCTTAAAACTGATTTCGAACCGACCAAGCAGGAGTTCAGTACTGTGAGCACCGCTTAGCTGCCTGGGAGTAAGTGGATGGTGGCTACTTTGATACCTGATTGCAGGTTTATACTAGCGCAAGCCTCAATAACGTAAAGTTCGGCCGGGAAAACACTGCGATTTTTCCTAGTGATTTCGAAACTTTTTGACACTTTTTGCTTTTTTTTTTTTTTTTTGGTGGGAAGGTAGGGAAAGAAATCCTTTATGGATAGTTGTAGCCTGTGCTACGAGTTATGTTATGTATGTCCGACTCCATGCTCCTCCTTGGTTACGTGCTAAAACAAGTCCTCCCATTTCTCTGTCCTTTTGTTCCCCTGCGGCACAGCCAGTCAAGGCATTCCTTCGCAGCGACAGGTTTGACATTTCGTCCTTTCGTATTTCCTTGCTCGTTCCTCTAAATATTTGCGTGTTGTTGTGTACGCATGTATGTGCGTTTGCGTAGGTATATTTTGGTATATACCTGCCTTACCTGCGTGTCTACTCGCGTTCACAATGTTACTTCACGTCTCTCTTCTTTCTCGCTCTAGTCGCCTCAACTCTTGACATATATCCTTGGCTTCGTATGCCACTACGTTCCACTTATTTTCGGAATCTAGCATGGAATGTACTAAGTACATTCTCAGGAGTCGGTGTTTCTCCGAGTACTCCTTGCATTACTTCTCTTTGTAGCTGGAATCGTTGGTAGTAAAAAGAATATATACTCCACATCTTCGGGGGTATCGCTGCATGATGGACAATTGGGGGAGTCATTATTCTGAAATGACTGCTACTCCCTCAGCCTTGTGTTCCTTTCTGTTGTGTCCGCATCAGTGTGGGATAGCCGTCCCTCCTGTCTATTCTTTAGGAACCTTCTCTGCAGTTCTTCCGCTAGTATATTGAATGGTAGCATTCCTGCGATGACGGAGGCTGCTTGATCCGAAGTGGTGCAGAAAGCGCTACTCATTCTTAGTGCACACAGTCGATTTACTGCTACGACCTTTCTTTTGTAGGAAGTCACTTTCATAGCTCCGGCCCAATCTGGTGACCCATAAAGCGCTACTGATGTAACTACCCTAGCTAAGAAAAATCTCCGGCTGTATCTCGGTTCTCCTATATTCGGCATAATACGCGCAATAGATGCACCCACACGAGAGGATTTGTTGCTTACATACTCCAGATGTTCTTTAAATGTAAGCCTTGAGTCAAAGATAACGCCAAGGTATTTGATAGCTGGTTTGGATACTACCTCATGCCCACCTACTGTGAGGTTTCACTTCGTTTTCTACTGGTAATTACTACCGCTTCCGTTTTGTATTCAGCTAGCGTGAGGCCGACTGATGCTAGCCACCATCGAACAATTGAAATGGTTTCATTGCTGATTTGAACAACTTCTTCCACTAGTTTTGCTATAACAACTATAGCGATACCGTCCCCAAATCGCATTATTTAAGACTCGTTTGGTATTTCAAGATGAAAAACGCCATCGTACATGATGTTCCATAGCATCGGTCCCAGGACCGAATCCTGTGGTACTCCTCTTGTGACTTCGTACTCCTCTACACCATCATCTGTGTCATATAGCAACAGTCTTTGTTGGAAATAGTTCTTTACAATTTCCTTGATGTAAATTGGTACTCTCATATTTCGCAGCGATTCCAGGATGTGCTGCCAACTCGCGCTGTTGAAGCGTTCTTAACGTCCAGTGTTATGACGCAACAGTACTGCTTTGCGCCTCTTCTCCATTATCTTCCTTCTATGGCCCTTTGCGCTGTGTCAACCACTACCTTAATTGCATCAATAGTCGTGCGTACCTTTCTAAATCCGTATTGATGTTCTGATAGTCCATCTGCTTCTTCAATGGCTGCTTTCAATCTGTCATCGACTATGCGCTCCAGAAATTTTCCCGTCATGTCCAACATATAGAGCGGTTGGTAAGCTAATGGGTCTTCTGCAGGTTTGCCTCCCTTGGTGGTAGCACGAGTCCCTGTTTCTTCCATTGATCGAGAAAAACTGCCTCTCTGAAATTTGGAACGCCATCTGGTCCGGGGCGTTTTTATTCCCAAATCTGTTGCATACCGTGGGCGCCGTGGCGTAAGTGGTTAGTATGTCGGATCACTACGCATGTGGTTTCAAGTTCGGATCCCAGAAAATAAGAAAAAGTTTTTTCACTGTTCCAGCTCTCGCGAGCGTCTGACAAGCATCCGAGAGTATTGTTGTCACGAAAAAGCTTCTTAAATCGCCGTTCGGATTCGGCATTAAACTGCTCCAGGGGTCTTCATCCACTCCATTGTATAGTTCGACGAAGCTCCGGCATTTGACTTGGTCCATAGTCACCGGCACCATCTCTTGAATTCATGTTTAATCCATCAGTGTACCCTTTGGTATATCAAACGTGATAAGCCTTAGCTATAGCCCATGTACTACAAGAATTGCCTGTCAAGAACGGCATGCTTTGAGTCTAAATTTTCCGTTCATTGGGGCTAGCTTACATTGGTTAAATGTTGGTGGCTCCTATCCCCCATTCTATTATGAAGCGAGATACGATTTAACCAGAAAATCATGAAGAACTATGTTCAGTCCAAGCCAAATAGTGAGAAAGAATTCAGAAGTATGTGGACCACTTGTGGACCAGTATGGTGTATGGTTGGTTGGTGAGATGCAAGTGCCCTGCCACTTATGGTAGATCTATTGTGCCTCCTAAACTAGGACTCTAGTCGATGACGTGCTCGATTTAGAGCACTACTCTGGTCTAATTGCTTTGAAGAACCGGAGTATCTGAAGTGGATCCAGCAAAAGTAGATCCATCTCTGATAGTCTCCCGGGTGATGTCTTCTTTCATGGTCTACTGCTTTAGCAGATTCCATAAGGAGGTGTGTTGGTATTTCTGAAGGGCCAATTCCCTTCAATTCCCAGTTCCCTAAGTAGGGTGCTCCTTCTTCATCTCACCCTGTTTGGTTATCAGAGTCGTACTTGCAGTTTGAAGTTATTTAAGAAATTACCGTAAAATGTTGGCTGTAATACGGGGTTCAAGTATCATCGATGTCATTAATTAGGGAACACAACATCAATCAAATGTCCTCCACGGAAACGCTAAACCCAATGTTACATGACTTTCATGCATAAATTGGGTGATATGCCTGCAATTTCGCGTTCGATGCTGCTCCTGAGGTCTTCTTAAATCTCTGGCTTATTGGCATAGACCATGGATTTGACATAGCCCCAATAGAAAAAATCCAGAGGCGTCAAATCACATAAACGAGGCGTTCAACTGACTGGTCAATTTTTGAAAATACCTTAGTCACCGAACTTGGACTCCATTAACTCGACTGCTTAGCATGTGGCGCTCTCTTGTTGAAACCGCATATGTGCCAAGTCATCCTCTTCCAATTTGTGTTAAAAAATAGTCACTCAACATTGCATTGGTGGTAGCGTTGGCGATTCTTAGCTGGCCGCCACTTCAACCTAACCTAGTCAGTCAACATGGTCCGACTGCGATATCCATTGACTGTAACTGTGCTGAAGAAGTACGCGCCAATGACTCCTCCAGCATGAAACCCACACCAAAGAGTCGCTATTTGTGAGTGCATTGTGTGAATAGCTTTGGGCAGTTGACTTGGCTACATGCGACCATTTCGGGGTGTTCCAGTTGGGAAATATATGAAAGTACTTAGGGTAACTCAAGACGTACTCCAAGCAAGTAGTAGAGATCAGGATTGGATCACAGCAAATTCTCCCCGACTAGTTCTGACACCTCCCATGGAATAAGCATGTGCTGAAGAGTCATTCCTTCATTCGTATGTTAAAGAGAACGAAAAGGCGGATGAACTGGCATTGTTGGGGTCGAGTTTGAACATCAGTGAAGAAGTCCCAACTGTTTGGTATCATGAATAGTATAATAGGGCAAGAGGACTGCATTGCTTCTCGCGTTTTATGGCCTGCTGGCACTGGATCGATCCTCTATCCGCACACTAACTGGTCCAAAACGAACCCAATAGACCGAATGGCTCCCGTGATAGGTACTTAGGTGCACTTCCCTCCAACCTAACCTAACTGGAGGTATCACAGCACACTGTGCCATTGGAGTTATGCTCCGTAAAAGGAATGCTGAGTCAAACGATTTATGCAGAAGCTGCGGGGACGAGGAAGTGGTAGGAGCTGCCTCGCTCTACTAGACTGACGCCTATATGCATTGAGCTCCAGGTTCCTTGTTAGCACTACAGAGGTAGCAGAGTATTGGATTCGTAAAGAATACCAATTGGTTTTAGGATAGGCCTGTACTAGGATACGCTTCTTAGGCAACGCTCGACAAGAGCACTCAGACGCAACTGGACCATTGTCACCTCCATTACAAATGGTTACATTTTTTTTAGTCCCACTCCACCATCTCCGGTGTACGTGATGACTCCTTTTTCCATCACACGTTCTTCACAACCTAACCTAACCTAGGTGTTGGTTAATATTCAAGAAAAAAGGTTCCCCTGGATCCAGGTAAAGGGAAATAGCCATGACTCATGACCACCAACACCCAGTCGAATCAATATAAGACTCTCATTCAATATTGATCATTCTCACATGAATATGGCTCACCATTCAATTTAACTTATGAGTTTACTCAGAGGTCCTTCTCTACCAAATGCCACAAGTCAAGTGCTCAGAACACGAGAGCTATGCACGACTGACCTTCACCGAATATCTTCTAATCTGCCCACTCCCCAAGTCTACCACCAGAAAACCAATAAAACATTCACTCGCCGCCCAACTCCTAAAGTTTGCAAACAAACCAAATGTAATTCTATAATCCCCATCCAACTAAAATATCGAACCTGCACTCTCTAAAGTATTCCTTTCCCAATACCCCCCGGCGAGAGCTCCTACTATCCACAAAAAAATTAGTCCTTACCCAATGTGTACACCATATTGATTATTCCATTAATTTAGAACAACTAAGTGAACGGAAAGGAACAGCGGCAGGGACGTGAAGGTAGAACGAAATTGTTGCTTCAACCTTGCTCAACCCATAAACCACACAAACACACACACACGCACACATGCAATTGTAAAATTTATCGAACAAGGATATGCGATCAATGCCATGAACACCTGCTTTCAACCTGTTACAAGGTATTCCCAGTTGTAACAGGTAGTTTTCTATTGAAATCGAAGTTAGCTCGTCCTTGCAGCAACAATTTTTTTGCAAGGACATGCGCCTTAGAGCACAGACAGGCTGGTTGAGAGAGCTTTTTTGCCATAACAAGGATTGTTTGTGTATCTCTAGGTACGTCTCTTTTTTTGTGAGAAGTTTCTGATAGGACTGCAGTGTGGTGCAGTTGGTTGGCTTAGCAAATCCCAGGCCCAATAGATGATGGCACACGAAACCTGGTGCAGAATTGTGCATGGAACATCTGGGGGCTGGCAATTTAATTATATTCATACCCGATGGCCATTTGTGTGCTGTGTGCTCTCACGTGCATGAAGGTAGAATAGATTAGCGGCTTAGGGTCCTTTCTTGAATATTAATCAAGGGACTGGACATTTGCACCTAATTTGCATAAATTTCTGACGCCAGCACGGATGTCTAGCGGAGTCGAAATTTTGAAATACCATCTGCATGTGTGGGTGTCATGGAGAGATGGGAACTATTGAGCGCCTTGGGTAATATTATAATTGGCAGAGGAAGATGGCTGACATAAAGTAAATCTTGTGTCCTAGGAGCGGTGGTTTAGAAGGACAGGTGGAATGAGTTATACAATTTTTCGGGCAGAAACTTCTTCGTGACTGTTGATGGAACTTGACGTGTAAGAAGGACATTTTGAAATAACAAATTTGAGATCATTTTTCTCACTTTTTTTCTATTTTGCATCTTCTCGTGGGGAAGGTTAAGTTAGGTTAGGTTGAGTATGGTTATGAGGTTATTATAAAAGACTAGGTACCAAGGTGGACCATCGCGATCCCTAGGGAACCTTTACGGCAAACAGACCTAAACCAATTCTCCCATACACTTGAACGAACCCCACAGGCGGATCAGTAGAAATGCAGTGAAGTGGGAGGGCTGTGATCCCTTGTTTTCGGATCATAGCCTCGCTGATAAAAGGAAGAAGAAGAAGAAGAAGACCTAAACCAATTCTCCCATACACTTGATTTCAGTACAGATTATTATTGTTCCGGGACCTTACCTCTTCTAGGTTATCGAAGAAGTATCTTCCAAGGTGCTTTAGCCTTGTTCTGGCAATGCCTTGGTATTCACAGAGTATATGCGTTATATCCTCTGAAACATGTAGGTCATTGCAGTACCTGCAAACATCCGTATTTGTTAAACCCAGTCTCATAGCAAGCTTCCTTAGAAGACAATGGCCAGAGAATATTCCTATCGCTGTTCTTAGCCCTGACCTTTCTAGTTTTATGATTTCCTGCGGTCTAACACAGGTCACAAGGCCTTAGACACCTTATGACCATCTAAGTTGGACCATCTTAGATTAGCTATGTTGATGATTCTATCCCGAATAATTCTTCTTCCTCGTGAGGAAATTCGTTTCAAAAAATAAATCTTGTCGCACAAGACACATCGGGGAAGTCAGAATGGAATATTGCGAGAAGGATTGGGCGCTGGTGTAGGGGTAACGTCATCGATTGCCATCATAATGGTTCATGGTCCAAGTCCTGAAGTCAATGCGATCAATTTCGAAGAATAACACAGGCAGTTGGTTGGTCATATCGCTGGAAAAACTGTTCGCTCTGTTGGATGACTAATATGCTTGTGACAGGCGATCAGGAAAAGCATGCTGTGAATCAGAAGCAAATGAACCATTCAAGATAGACGATAGGTTAGGTTAAGTTAGGTTCAAGTAGCTGCCAGCTTAGAATCGCCAAAACACTTAGACCAACAATAGGTCCATAGTGACACCACGTGGATCATAGGAGAAAGTTTCTGTCTACCCACTCGTTAAGCCATCGTGAAAAGGCTCTTAATATCTGTGTCTATCAGATTGCCTATATTATTGTAGTAGAAGGCTCTTAAGTGAAGCTTCCTTCTACAGGAGAGAGCTGGACAGAATCAAAGAAGATGAGGAATAGACAAACATGGACGATTATAGTCAAAATGTCCGTCCATCTGACCAAAGCGAAGTGAGGATAGCAATATCCAAGTTTAAATCCAACAAGGCTACTGGACAAGGCAGCTGGTGATTAATTGGTAGAGACCACACACCAACTCATCTCTAAAGTTTAGTCAGATGATGACGGGGATCTCAGCATCTTCTACCCGATCCACAATAAAGAAGACCCCCTCAACTGCGCCAATTATAAAGGCTTTTAGATGGACATAGGCATAGGCGCGGGCGTCTTCTCGGAAACGTTCAATATTCGAAGCTCGATCAGACTCAGATCAGTCGAAGGTTCTAGCAGTGACGGCAGCTGCCAATCTAATTTTAACGATGCCAATATCACGGAAGGATGTCATCATTTCCATTGATAGCCAAGTGGCTATAGAAGCGATTTCGGTTACTGAAATTAAATCGAAACCTATGTGAGATCAGCAGTACATGCAGGCCCGCAAAAGTATTTAAAGAGACACTGTAGCTGACTCTTTACGACCGGTGAGATTCTACAGCCGCAAATTGTCTACAGACGAGAAGAAATACCACTCGTATGAAGTCAAAGTCCTGGCAATAGCGAAAAGTCTGAACCGATTCAGGGTGTATTTGCTGGGCAGACGTTTCAAGATCATTGCGGACTGTGATGTCATAGTAGCAATAAGGCGAAACTGATGCAATGCCGGCTCAAACTCCAAGAGTTCGACTTCGAAACAGTTCATCAGTCGGGGAAGAGAGCTGCACATGTTGATGCCTTAAGCCGTCAGCCAGTGGAAGGCAAGCATCCAGTGGAGGAGGCGTCTTCGTTAGATTTCGATTATCATGAAGTTCTGCAACAAATCTAGTTGGACATGATTTCTATTCGAGACGGGATTAACCACATCAAACAGACATGTCTAAGTATCATAGAACTCCATAAAATTGTTTTGCTTTCTCTCGCTTCCAGAAATGTACGGATATCGCTAAGCACCCATGCGTTTTTATGTGAGCCACCAGGTACTCTGGCAGCAATCTATCTAACCTGTCGACGGACTCACATCTCCGGGGGAGACTATCTTCGGTATAACGCTAAGAGGCGTCACTGAAGAATTGCAGACTTGAAGCCGTCCAAGACAACCTGTATTGAACGGGCCGAAAGGTAATTTCTAATCCATTGAAAAAAAGGGACGTAAGTGCAATGGGTCGGTAATTGGAGGGGGAGGAAGATTCACCTTTTTTAGGGACGGGCTGGACAAATGCTGTTTTCCATCTACTCGGAAAGAGCCCAAGAGAGCAGGCCAAGCAGAAAAGCTTACACAGAGGTTTTGCCAACGTGGAAGAACACCTCTTCAGAACTATGGGGGAGATACTGTCTGGACCAGCGGATTTGAGTATGTTAAGACCTTTGAGTACTCCTGCAACTATACGAGTTCGAAAGTGGACTTGTCCCATCGAAAATTCGACACTCTCAAGTACAGGCGGAGACAAAGCACTATCTGGTGGATATGGTGGAGTTCGCTGCAAAGTGAGCAGCAAACAGATTGGCTTTGTCTAAGGAGCTAACAGCTGGTATGTCATTACAAATGAGCGTTGGGATAGGAGAGGAGACAGAGGTAGGTAGGTAGGTAATGTGGCGGTCCAAAAAGAACCCAATTAGCGCCTAAAGTGCGCCGTTTTGTTACCACGGACTCGTGTCTACCTGTTGTAGTGGCTAGTTAAAGATGATGTTAAGTTTAAACCCAGCCTGTGGAGTTCAGAAAGAGGATTAGTTCTCCAATCCTCTTGTCCGCTATCTCTCTCAGATGCTCGAAGAAGGGTTTGCCAAGAGTTTGTTGTCTGATCCTCGCCAGGGCTGGACATCTGCAAAGGAAGTGACATAGAGATTCTTTCTCATTAATATCCTTGCAGCTCCTACAAAAGGTGTTGTGGGGGATACCAAGCTTGGCCGCATGGTCTCCAACTGGCCAGTGGCCTGTGATAAAGCTACGATCTTAGCAATAACTAGTCTTGGTTTGCCTAGTAACTCTTTTGACCTGGGTTTGTTGAAACTGGGCCACGTCTTCCTAGATATGACACAGCTTGTGAGGTTGTTCCACCCGCGATTGGCTAGCTGGAGGAAGTGAAGGTGAATATAGCCCTTAACGCGGAATGTCGACTCTTTCTGCTAGAGAGCCGTTAAGGGCCGACCCTCGCCTGGCCAGCTCATCAGCACGCTCATTTCCCTCATGGTTGCTGGGCCCTGGGACCCAGATGAGAGTGATTCTCGAATGAGTCGAGACGAGACAGATTTTTTTATATTTTTGACGAATGACCAAAACTTGTTACTACCTTTGGAACATTGCAGAATTTTTTGCCTCAATTTTTGGTCATGTAAGAATTTTACACGTCGAATGTGGGCATTGCAGTCATTTCTGAATTGTTTACACTTCAGATTTATTGGCTTTATAAGAACGAGAACTTGCCTCTTTCAACCTAATAGCCTCTTTGCTTCTCGAGTCAAACCACGAGTTTGCTTTTGCTGTGATGCTTTTTATTCTATTAGGAATGAAGGCATCCATACCTAAGAGGTATGGTCACAATACTTCCACATTCCAAGCAGACGTCTATGCTATAGATGTTCTGCCAGATAGCCAAGCAGCTTGTAAAGCCCTCAAATCTTTGTTTAGTCAAAACTAGTTTGGAAATGTCTCCTCACCCTCTTGCTGAACAAAGAGATCGCTGGCAATATCTGATGAAATAACCAGATTTGGCTCCCAATCCAAATGCATAGGCCCTGCCAGCCAAATTAAGATAGAGCTAGATCGTTGGAGAATCGAAACCTTCCAAAGAGATTCTAGCAATGAACAAACATAATGCAAGGTTCCCAACTGGCCATTGTTTTCTCTAATACGATCTCAAGAAGATATTAACCAATCAGACACATGCTGACTGTGTTTTGAGCACACTATAACTGTCGAGCAGATTATGTGTCGCGTAGTTGCTCGTAACAGATTGAAATATTCTCATAATACGAGGATTATCGAAGGTATCGACTGTTCCGAAAGGTGGGCAGTGCTGAGAGATGAGTGGTCCCCAAGGCCATAAGATGGCGGATTTTGAAAGTGTTCCACAACGATATGGAGCACCTTGCTGACAAGAAGACACTGGAGAGGATAAAGCAGACGTTTTGGTTCTCGACGATGAGAGACTTCACAAGGAGCTACATCAAGTCGTGTGTTGAGTGTGCCTATGCAAAGAGGAGGGAGGGAAAGTCTGAGGGTAAACTCCACAGCATAGAACGCGTTCCTCTCCCCTTCGACACCATACACTTGGATCATCTAGAGCCATTTACAAGGGAAAAATGCGGAACCAGATAGTTCTGGTCTTGGTCGGTAACTTCACCATACATGAAGGCCCGCAAAATTATTTAAACAGACACTGTAGCTGCTTTATGGGTCCTTCATCGAAAGTCGCGACTCTGATAACAACTGGTCATCTAAAAGTATTTAATAAATAAAGCACTTTGAATAATGAGTGTAACCGCAATTTGAGTTTGTCCTTGATTCCTTTCGCGTAGAGCTCAAGGTTCTTGGCTTGCAGCACAACGCATCTGGGTCCCTGGCCACAATCGTGTCACAGGTAACGAAATAATGGACAATTTGGCGAGAAAAATCTCTGCGCTGGAGCCTAAACGAGCTGATATATCAGTCAGAACTCCACTTTGTTTCCTCAGAGGAATAGTAGATTCTAAGGGCAACAAACGCCAGATGGGTACTACTTCCAGTTGTGAAATATCTCGTACACTGTGGCCAAGGTACGAGGGAATCCTTCTACTTACTAATAAACATATTCACTGGTCACAATCTATACTATACTATACTAGGGCCCTTGTATGCACTACAACCTATAAGATCTATTGTGCCCGCCCAGAGTTTAGCCGAGAACTTGGTTAAGGCTCTTGATAAACCTCAGCAAGGCTCCAGGCTCAATAAAACCCTCCCGAGATGGAGAAGTGTTTTTCTTGCAGCCATGGACATTAACAAAGAATATGTTCTGTCGTATTTTTTTTGCTCTCCACATAGCCGGCATGCATCTGTATCCGCTACTCCTATCTTATGCAGATGATACCTGAGTGGGCAATGAGCAGTCAAGTAGCCTGTTAAGGTTCTTAAGTCTGCTTTCCTAAGCTCGAGTAGCTATTTAGCCTTACAACGGTTGAGATTAATGAACTTCTTTGCCCGTCCTAGGCCCTTGAGTTTGGCCTAGTACTCCGCATGATGATCATCTTCCCTTTTTTTTATTTTGATGTTTGCGCTACTCCGTGTGACTCCAAAATAGGGTTCAGGACCGATTAGTGGGCAACTAGCGCCGCTTCTCGCTAATCAGTTCGCCCATTCGTTGCCCTCCAAGCCTTCGTGTCCTGGTATCCAGGCCACAGTGACGATGTTTTTCGATGCGAGATCTTCGAGTAGGTTAAGACAGTCCCATACAAGTTTGGATCTTACCGTGTAAGATTTCAGAGCCATAAGTGCTGCCTAGCTATTCGAGTGGATGTAGATACAAGTACTCTCGACCCTTCTTCGCAGACATTCTCGATTGCATGGACTTCCGCCTGAAATATTGTTCGTGATTTCCTAAGCGCTACTGCACGTTGAAACCTGGGTCAATAAACCTCTGAGCTATTGCTACCATTTTCCAATTTGAAACCATCAGTGTACCAAGCTTGGGAGTTTGGTAAGACTATAAGCCCTTCATTCCTCCATGTGTGGCAGTCACCTAGAGATGTAGATGTAGATGTATATTATTGTGAGGTGCAAGTGCACTGCGATATATAACAGATCTATTGTGCCCCCGTACTAAGGCTCTAGCCGATGATATACTCAGTCTAGAGCACTTCCTCTAGTCCAGCTGCTACAGCAAACCGGAGTATCTTCAGTTCATCCAGCGAAGGTAAATCCATGGTTGCATTTCCCCAGAAGCTCCTTTGCCTGTCTTATTTGTGGGATATCGTACTAACGTTTGGCCAAATTATTCTCTTCCTCTTTCCTTAAGTCTTCCCTTATTTTGTGGGGTCTTATCCCACAGAGGGTTCTGGTCCAAGGAACGGCGTGTCTGATCCGTTTCTAGCTAGTTCATCACCTGCTTCGTTCCCCTCCACTCCTACATGTCCTGGTACCCAGTAGAGAGTTACTTTGTTCGTTTCTCCCAGTTTGTTGATACTGGTGAGACATTCCCATACCAGTTTGGATCTGATCTCGTGCGAAGTCAGTGCTTTAACAGCGGCTTGGCTGTCTGACAGTATTGCGATGCCCTGACCGCGATATTTCTTGTCTAGGTTAAATTGCGCGCATCCTTCGACCGCCTGAACTTCTGCTTGAAATATACTGGGGAATATTTCCAGTGATTCTGAGTATCTAGTCTTGGGCCCGTACACTCCTGCTCCAGTGCCAGTAAATGTTTTGGATCTGTCTGTGTACCATTTAATTGTGTGTTGTTTGAGTTGCTATTTATCGGATTCGCTGCTCCAACCTCTTTTGTTGCTCAGCTTTGAGTCAAATTTCCTTTCAAAGCAGTATTTCTTGACCATATCATCTCTGGGCCAGTCCAGAAGCGGCACCGATTTGGATAGGGTTACTCGCTCTTTATTTGCGATGCATGTTCCTTTCCCGATGCCCTCTTTGCTGATTCTTAAAATGGTCTCCTTGGTGATTCTCTCTATCACTATGTGTAGTCGAGGTACACCTACGATCACTTCTAGTGCTGGTGTGGGACAGGTTCGCATGACTCCTGTTATACATATACAGGCTAATCTTTGCACTTTGTTGAGGGATGTCCTCGTCATGGTTAGTCTAGTTCTGTTAACCCATGCAACTGCCCCGTAAGTGATGATGGGTCTTACTATCACCAGGTACATCCATCTCAGTGCGGCTGGCTGGGCTGCAACCCCAGATTTTTCCTGAATTGTTCCTGCACACCATGTTCTCTCCAGAGGAGTTTGCTGTCTAGTGTTAGACCTAGATACTTGACCTGTTTCTGTGGGTCGACCCTGATCCCTTCCAATAGGATGGGTTGCATAAGTTTTAGCTGACTTTTCTTGGTGAAGGGTATCACATTGGTTTTGGTAGGGTTCACTCTAAGTCCTACCGTTTTAGACCACTTCTGTGTGATTCGTTGACCCCTTTGATCGAAGGCTCTTTCGATGTCTTGAAATACGCATACTGCCGTTTCCTTGCTCTCCAGTGTATCCTGAACCCAACTTGTCAGCTGGTAGAGCGCAGTTTCGGTGGATCTTCATATATGCATAATGATTTCCTGGCCTTGTTGTAGTAGGGCAGGGAATATTTCATCCGCTTTAAACGGCTGGAAGGTTTTCAGAGCCCAACTTAGCCTTTGATTCGTGCAGATGTCTCTTACCATCGCCCACTCCTCTTTCCTGGGCCTTTTATGTCTTCCTAGTACATCTGTGCTGCTGTAGATTGAGCTACCCTGTAAGTGTGTCTCTAATAGTAGAAGGGCCCTCTGCGCTTCATCTTCGGTATAGCTGCCATCTTGCTTTTTCAATGAGCCTGGCGCGCCTGCTTTCTCTTTAGCCTGTGCTTTATGTAACCTGACCGCTGCAGGGATTGACGCTATGTTCTCATAGAATGCTCTGAAGCTATTTCTTTTAGCTTTTCTGTTTTCCAAGTTGTATTTTGTTAGTTGCTCGGTGTATGTTTGCCAGCCTCCGTCACGCTTTGCTTTATTAAAGGGCTTGGGCATCTTTGATCCTAGTGCGACTAGCGTTTGTTCCACCAGGGAGTATCCTTTGAATCTTTCTTATGGCTAATAGGACAGCTGCTTTCAAATGCATCTTTGGTCGCCATGTTAACCACTTCCACGTTGTTTTCCAGTTCTAGGAAGTGGCTCGACGTTTTCTTTCCTTTCACATTTATTAGGTTCCACTCGAGTGTAGACCTATATCTGTCCCAGTCAGTTTTGCGGGGGTTTCTTTTCGGGGTAACCTCCTTACTGAGACCTTCTATGTTGAAAGTGATGATCCTGTGGTCCGACATGGACAGCTCGTCAGAAACATTCCAACCTGTAATGCAGTTACTAATACTCGGGCTGCCGAGTGTAATATCTAGAACCTCTTCCCTTACCCCAGTTACGAAGGTTGGTGTAGTTCTCACGTTCAAAATATCTAGGTTTTCATTAACAATAAATTCGAGAAGACGCTCACCTTTAGTGTTGTTGTTGCTACCGCCCCATTCCAGACAATGGGCGTTGGCATCGCATCCTAGCAGAAGTAGCAGTTTGTTCCTTCTGCAGTGTCTCACTAGCCTCTGCACTTCTTCTGGCGGTGCCTACCCGCCCCCGTCAAAGTAGGCCGAAGCAATTATAATGGCGCAGTGGATGCCTCCTACGTTAATGAAGGCCTGGATAGCTGTTAGATCCTGCGCCATGTACTCTGAAAGACATAAGAATTTTATGTTTTTACTGATTAGTATACAGGCTCTGAGGAAGTCCTGTTTATTATCCCAGATTACCTGTGCATTCCTCCTTGAGAGACCTCTTACCTTTCCCCTGAAGTGATAGGGTTCCTGTATCAGCACAAGTCCAAGTTGTTGTTTAATGAAAGTCCCTGAGATGACGGCCGTGGCCGCCTTCGCCTGGTGTTGGTTGACTTGTGCGATACGAGTAAGAGCTTTTTGCTCCATTTTAGGGGAAATTCGGAAAGGGGCAGGTGCTCACCTCCATCTCTTCTTCCTCTTCTGTTAGAGGAATGACTAGATCCTCCTTGTTGAGTCCAGCTATGTCGACACTTTCAGTGTCTTCCTCACTCCGGGGGATCTCCTCGGCCTTTGCTGGTGCTGTTGCTACTTTGATGTAGTCAGCTGGATTTGCGTTCATCTATGACCACATTGAATTTTCTGGAGAAACGTGCAGCGGTGTGAGGCCAAGCATTGCTCTCATTGGTCCTGTGGGGCACGTTCTCATTGTCCCTGTGCTACTCAGACAGGCTAGACGATGGATTTTATTCAAGTGTTGCTGAGTCTTGGCCTGTAAAGTTTTTGGCCACTAAGCCAACGATGCACAGGTGACCATGGGTTTGATAATGGCGCTGTACGTCCAATATATTATCTTCGGTTTTAGTCCCCAAGTTTTGTCATGTAAGCGCTGGCACATAAACATTCCTCTTGTCGCTTTCTCGGTAATCTTGTTCAAGTGCGAATTCCAAGTGAGCGTCTTGTCAAGAATAACACCTAGGTATTTCGCTTCCTTGCATATGTCTATTAGTATGTTTTCCAGTGTAATTTATTGAAGAGTCTTCTTCTTCTTCATTTTATCAGCGAGGTTATGATCCGAAAACAAGGGATCACAACCCTCCCACTTCACCGCATTTCTACTGATCTGCCTGTAGGATTCGCCTATTATTTAAGAGTGTGATTTCTTTTTCTGGAAAAGGGTGCAAGTATAGTTTTTCCGGGGTTGATGGTAAGTCTAAGTCCCTTTGTCATGCACCAATCGGAAGTTAAATTGAGGGCATCTTGCATTAGTTGGGAAATTATGTCCTCAAATTTGCCCCTGATGCTGATGACAATGTCGTCTGCATATCCTTGTACTTCGTACCCCGATTTTTAAAGTAGCTCTAGGAGTTCGTCAATTAGGTCCAGAGCAGGGGAGAGAGGACTCCTCCCTGCGGGCAACCTCTGGCAGCTGTTATAGTTTTATGCGAGCCTCTGCACTCGATTCTTATTCTCCTGCTAAATAGCATGATTAGGATCCGGTTTATGATCAGAGGAGCGATATTTTTTTTAATCATAGCATCATAGATAGCCTCGTAGGAAGTGTTGTCGAATGCTCCTTGTATATCTATGAGGGCACATAGGGCTGTTTTTTTAGCAGCTAATGATTTTTCAATCAATAGCGTTAAGCTGTGAATGGCTGTTTGCGTAGACTTCCCAGGTTGATAGACAAATTGGTTTGCCACAATCTACTAAGAAGTCACACTCTGTGCAGAGGGTGCAGCGACGATGAAGCTCATGCAGATACTCCCCACTTTCTATGTCACTGCCAGAGTCTCTATCTGTACAGAATTCTAGGGAGATGCTACTTCCAAGCCATTGAAGAGCTATCTGCTTTTTCACTCTCTAATTGTTACAGTTTTTCAAGGATTGGCAAAGAGCACCCAACAGGGATCTACAAATGTAGGCAGGCAAATTCCAGATCCAGAACACTGGAACAATGGGCATGACAATCGGTCTACATAGACCTGCGTGTGATGAAGAAGAATTAACTTCTTCATCAACCCATTTACTTAACCTAACTTAACTTGGAGTGCGCAACTGGCGCCAATTAGCTAAGGACCGAGCTAAATGGAGAGGATTGTTGGTTGAGGCCCAGGTTCACCCCGAACTGTCACCTAAGTAAGCAAGTATAAGAACTTCAATACTTCTTCACTTGTGACAATCTCGGCTTAAGAACTGTCATAAGGACAAATGCCATCTTGCCTAATTTCGACAACATAACCCTCAAAATATTTCAGCTATGTACTCGTAGCAGTTAAACAAATTTTAAGGAAGTAGCTCATCTGCTATAGAACTTTGCGAGTCTTTTCCGACACTGAATTCCCTGAATTCACCCACCCTCCCATCGCCTCACATTACCGCTATTTTCAAAGATATTGTTTGATTTTATGAGACACAAAACCGAAAACCATTGAACGGCTGTTTTACTTATATATTCTGTGAAGGATATTACAAGCAACTTCACCTGACCGAGTCCGTCCTTGAGATGCTCCTCCACCACCCAGTGGGTGTTGTAATATTTAATTGGCTGATTTCGGTTGTTCACTTTTCTGTTGTATAACCTTCTCCCAACCTACTCCTGGCTGGTCTACAGAACAGCCAAAGGCAAAACAAAGTGAGCGAACCTCAAAATTACCTTCGGAAAATTGTTTATATATCCTTTTTGTGCCTTCCTTTGGCTGGTTTTGTCGTTCTTTGTTTTGGCATAACCCTGGCGGGCAGATTTGTTGGTTATTTCTTTTCTTGCAAAATGATTCTTGGAATACCACCTTCATAAAGTGGAACTGGAAGCAGTTAATTTGCTTAGGACCACAAAGTTGGGGGGGCGTGTGCCTTGAAGAAGATTTCGTTTACATTTGCTTGGTTGGGCTTTAAGTCACGGAGGAGATTAATGCTATTTGAAGAGGTCTTTGCCTTAGAGATAGGTGCTTGTGGGAGTGCTAATGAGTTAAAGTCATGGCATTCGAAGGGGAGAGGGTAATTATGTTGATAAAATCTGCAACTCAATAGCATAGAAGGCGGTCGTGTCGAAGTCAAGGCGCACAGTGACATTTGAGCCGTCTGAGCCCCACTCAGCTTGAGGATTTCACATATCTTACATGCAATGACTCTCATCGATTACGAGCTTCAAGGCCAAAAGCCTTAGTCCCAGAGGGACGTAGAAAAGCATTTCAATCCAACACTACTACTACAAACGGAGAGAACACAGCTTGCAGCAATTTGCTTCCATAAACTTGTCCAACCATCAGCTGGGTGAATATGTTTCTCCTGCCGGTGTTAATAACAAAATCGATTTCCCCTCTGCAATTGTTCAAACAGGACGACAACGCGATGGACGCAAGCATAGGGAATTGGTACAACAAAATAATTTCCCTTCTCTGTGGCATCCCCGTGTCAGCAATTTCATAAGTGTAACGATTGTAACTTCGTAATTCCGGAGTCCTGCCAACAATTTTGTTGTCAGTGTGTACTTTTGTTGTCGTGTCGACATACTAATTACGAGCATGTCCTCCCTCCATCATAGAATAAGTGAACACCACTCGTGGCGGTTGGGCTATTGTGTTATAAAAGTGAGAACTGCCTCTCTCTCCCTGCGAGTCCTTTTCATGATTTGCAAGTTGTGTGCCGTTTTCCATTTTTATTTTTATTTTTTGAAGGACCGAGCGCCGAAAAACTTCGGAAGTATAGTCCTCCAAAAGCACTAAACACCGAGGGTGGACAGGACAAAAAGTGCCCAAGAGGCAAGTCGGTTTAATTTTGTTTTTCGTAGGAGGACTAGAGGCGGGCGAGCATTTTTTATGCCTTGGAAGGACCTCATTGTGTCAGATTTTTGTTTTCTGTGGGCGTATGAGCTGAATTTGTGAATTTGCTACTCGTGCACTTTGAATTATAAAAAGGACTCCACACGGCATTGTTTCATTCATTCAAAGTGGCTGCTAGTGTGGGCAATGAGGTCAAAGACTTGTGACTTTTCTTTCTTCTATCAGTGGCAGTTGGAAAATGAAATTAATTTCGAAATGAGTCCAAATGGCAATGAGAAACGAAGACAAAGTGACAATAGTTCATTGCAGTCACGATGAATTAATTAAGTAGAAAACGACCGACGACAACTTTGAATTCCTCAGAAGGAAATCAAAAGGAATTTAGTGGAGATTTTCAATTGCTTGATGTTGATGAGTTAATGAGTTGCAGACGAACGGATTTATTAAGTCGTTCTCTAGAATTTGGTTAATGAAGCTGAAGTGGACCAGGTGACAAATCCAAGGATGCTTTGTAAATGACTATGGGATGTCAAGCGGTGATTCTGCACGAGTAGGGCTATCAAATATCTTTCCTGGAATCGCAAGTCTCGTTATCGGGAACAGCAAGTGTTCTGAGTAGCCTGGATATATTGAGACCAATAGTTGTTGCGAACTCCACAGGCGGATCAGTAGAAATGCGGTGAAGTGTGGAGGGTTGTGATCCCTTGTTTTCGAATCATAGCCTCGCTGATAAAAGGAAGAAGAAGTTGTTGCTAGGTATTGTAATATCAATTGCAAATGGAAGTGCTAACAATGGTGCCACCCTTGAATGAATCAGTAGTATGGACACAAAGCATTCAATTTAACAGAATCGGAATATTTATCCAGCTTTAGAGTGCACTTGATGGAAAATGGATAAATAAGTAATCTCATCCGTTATAGAATGCCGAGCTTTCTGGAACTGCTGTACCTGTATGTACAGGCAAGGTGAAAAGTTTTCGGCCGGACAATGAAATACTGCGATTTTCAGTTAAAAAATGATTTTATTTTTCTACATAATCTCCCTTAACTTCAACACACTTAGTCCACCGTTTCTCCAGCATCAGTATTCCTTCTCGGAAGTGAGAGTCTGGAAGGCTGTGAAAATGTTCAACTTCTGCATTGGATACGAAGCGCTTCCCAGAAACAATTTTCTTCAAGTTTGGGAACAGATGGAAGTCTGAGGGTGCCAAATCAGGTGAATAGGGGGGACGGCCGAGAAAATCGTACCCCAAATCCCACAGTTTTCCCATCGCCAACGCACACTTGTGTACAGGTGCATTGTCCTGGTGAAAGATGATATTTTTCTCTTTCAAGCCAGGCCTCTTCTCGCGAATTTTAGCATCCAGCTGGTCAAGAAGGTTGGAGTAATATTCGCCTGTAATTGTTCTGCCTTTCTCAATGTAATCAATTAACAGGATCCCTTTCGCATCCCAAAATACACTGGCCACGACCTTTCCGGCAGATGCGATAGACTTCGCTTTTTTTGGCGTGAACCACCGGCTTCCACCCACTGCTTCGACTGCTGTTTTGTTTCTGGCGTGTAGTGGTGGACCCATGTCTCATCCATGGTGACAAATCGCCGCACAAAATTGGTCGAATCCCTATTGAATCGGTCCAAAGATTGCTGCGAAAATCGTTTACGCATTTCCTTTTGATCGGAATTCAGCAAATGCGGCACCCATCCTGCGCAGAGCTTTCGCATCCCTAAGTTTTTGTGCAAGATGTTTCGCACCCTCTCTTCCGATATACACACAGCCTCAGGTATCTCACTCACCTTCACTCGCCTAAGGTCCAACACGATATCATGCACTTTTTCGATGGTTTCGGGTGTGGTTGCAGTTTTTGGCCGTCCTTCACGTGGGTCATTTTCGAAGGACGTGCGACCACGTTTAAATTCAGCTGCCCACGTGTAACATGCATAGAAGTCAATCACCTTCCTCACAGTTAATCAGCCTTAAAATCAATACAGTTCAGTACAATCAAATCAAATGCGGGTAATGGATGTCGTGAACAAGAGCTACTTCTAGCTGCAAGGGCCATGCAAAACAAGAAAGCCCCCGGACCTGATGGTATTCCAGGCGAAGTGTTAAAAGTGATCGCCCGTACGTGCCCTCAACTGTTACTAAACATAACAACAGATGCTTAGAACACGGAATCTTTCCCAAAGCCTGCAAAACACAGCGGCTAGTACTGATTAGCAAAAGGAAAGGAGACCCATACTCTCCGTCAGCGTACAGACCTCTGTGTATGCTGAACACAGCAGGATAACTCCTCGAGAGAATGTTCAAGCCCCGACTCTCTGTAGCAGTGGAGAGAGCAGGTGACCTATCTGAAAGGCAGCATGGTTTTAGAAAAGGTCATTCAACAATAGGTGCAGTAGAAGAGGTGGTTAGGGTTGCCCAAGTAACCCATCAGGGCAGCCACTACTCGAGGAGCGTTGTTGTGTTGGCAACTCTCGACGTAAGAAATGCCTTCAACTCGGCCAGATGGTGCGACATGCTGAACGCCCTGGAAATAAACTTTCGGATACCACAGTGTCTTCGACGGAGACTACCTTAGCGACAGAGGGCTAATTTATGACACCACAGAAGGACCTCACAAAAAAGAAATAACGACCAGAACAGCGCAGGGCTCAATTGTGGAACAGGATTTATGGAACATCCCCTACGATGGAATTCTTCGCATGGAGATGCTCAAAAACACTTTTCTGGTCGGCTATGCAGACGACATTGCTGCTGTGATCACCGCACGGGACACCAAAGACGCTAAGAGAAGACTCAATCAAGTCATGAGACGGGTGCACACATGAATGGAGGACCACGGCCTAAGCTTAGTAGTGGAGAAAACCGAGATAGTGCTGCTGACGAGGAAGCGGATATCCACAATAATCGAGCTTCAGCTGGGTCCGGAAGGCATATACACTAAGGAAGCAGTAAAATATCTAGGAGTTGGAATAGATATGAAGCTTACGTTCTGGGAACAAATTAAGTCCGCATCCGAATGCGCCACGAAAACATGCCTATTGCTAAGCAGACTGATGGCGAACAAAGGAGGTCCCACGGCAAGTAAAAGAAGACACCTGATGTCGGTTACGCACTGAATACTCTTGTATGGCTCCGAGATCTGGGTTGACGCGCTGAAAAAGGAGGTATACAGGAAGAAAGTGGCCGCGGTGCAACGTATAGGAGCCCTTCGGATAACGAGTTCATTCCGAGCAGTATCGGAGCCAGCAGCCCTAGTACTCGCAGGAGTGACGCCCATTGATCTCCTAGCAGCAGCAGGGAAGTACGTCCACGACAAGATGACGGAAGTAAGCGCGGCAACAGCAGCTACAGAAGCGAAACAACTCTTGAAACCGAAGTGGCAAAACAGATGGAACGTCAAAACGAGGGGAAGGTGGACCTACGGGTTCATCAGAGATGTTGCTGCATGCACGGAGCGGAAGCATAGTGAAGTGAATTATTTCATCACCCAGTTCCTTACCGGACGTGGTTACTTCAACCGGTACCTGCACAAGATGAGGAAAGCAGGGAGTGCAGCCTGCCAATACGGAGACTCTCTGGCAGACGATGACTCTGAAGTAGTGCTAAAGCGGTTCCGGAGTAGATGGTGTCAGGTTGAAAAGGGGTTCAAGGTGTTTTTATAGTGAGTAGAAGTCACACGCACGATTCTATCTGTAACAGGTGGGCACCAGAAAGAAGAGCGAGAGAGGAGGAAGTAAATATACCCTCAGCAAGCTTACCAAACTGACAAAAGCCTTACCGTAAAGACATTATAAACCCGCACCAGGAGGAAAATATGAAAAGCCGGTCTCCAGACGGGAAAGAAAACGACAGTGGATGGTGTCAGGTTGAGTAGAAGTCTTACACTACTTGAAACAGAGCGGGGCTGTTTCTTGTACGTATTAGCGTTTTTCCACTACTACTTACTTACTTAGGTGACGCTACTGGTCGGGGTGAACCTGGGCCTCAACCAACAAGCCTCTCCATTTACCTCGGTCTTTAGCTACTTGCCTCCAGTTGCGCACTCCAAGTTGGTTGAGGTCCCCTTGAACTTGTGCGCGCCACCTACGGCGATGATTCCCTCTACTGCGTCGTCCCTCGGGGTTAGATTCTAAGACTCTGCGGACAGAAGCGTTGGTGTCCATTCGCTCTACATGTCCTAGCCATCTCAGACGTCCAATACGCGGTTGTTTGACTAGGTCGATGTCGCTGTACAGCTCGTATAGTTCGTGATTGAATCTTCTCCTACAAAACCCGTCAACGCAAACGGGACCGAAAATCTTACGAAGAATTTTTCTCTCGAAGCGACCAAGGATATCTTTATCCTTTTTTAATAAAGTCCATGTTTCAGCACCGTAAAGCAGGACTGGGATGATCAAGGTCTTATACAGAGTCTCCTTAGTTGTTCAAGACAGGGCTTTACTGTTGAATTGCCTTATAAGTCCAAAAAAACAGCAATTGGCAAGAGTTATTCTTCGCTTGATTTCTGCGCTGATGTTGTTTGTAGAATTTACAGCAGAGCCAAGGTAGACAAAGTCCCTTACTACCTCGAAGTTATAGCTGCCCACGGTGACGTTTTGTCCAATTCGTCGGTGTTGGCTTTCCCTTCTTGTTGACAGTATATACTTGGTTTTGCCCTCGTTTATCGCCAAACCCATTTTGACCGTATCCGCATCAATACTTGCAAACGCACCGGTGACAGCCCGCTGAGTTCTTCCGATAATCGGCGTATGCAAGCAGTTGTACAGACTTGTAATAGATGGTGCCTCCGGTGTTGGCTTGTGAGTTCCGCACAATCCGTTCAAGTACAATGTAGAAGAAGTCACATGACGGCGCGTCACCTTGTCTAAAATCTTTTTTGACATCAAAGGTCTCGGTGAGGTCATTACCGACCTTGATGGAGCAGCGAGCGTTCTCCATCGTCAGCCTGCACAGACAGACAAGTTTGGCAGGGATGTCAAAACGAGACATGGCTCTATAAAGCTCTTCTCTATAGATGCTGTCATAGGCGGCCTTGAAATCGATAAAGAGGTGGTGAATATCGATTTGGAATTCTCCAGGATCTGCCGAAGTGTGAAGATTTGATCGATGGTACACTTTCCTGGCCTGAAACCGCACTGATAGGGTCCAATCAGGCTGTTGTTAAAAGGTTTCAGGCGTTCACACAATATCGCAGAAAAGATTTTATATGCGATGTTGAGGAGACTGATGCCTCTATAATTGGCGCAGTTGAGGGGGTCTCCTTTCTTGTGGATGGGGCAAACGATGCTGAGGTTCCATTCATCAGGCATACACTCGTCTGACCAAATCTTAGAGATGAGTTGGTGTATGCACTCTACCAATTCATCCCCAGCTGCCTTGAAAAGTTCGGCCGGTAAGCCGTCAGGTCCAGCAGCCTTGTTCGATTTTAGCTTGGATATTGCTATCCTCACTTCGTTTTGGTCAGGTGGAGGGAAATTTTGACTATCATCGTCCATGTTGAATGGTTCATTCTGCCTGACAGCGGGATGTTGGTCTTCGTCGCCGTTATACAGTCTGCAGAAGTAGTTTTTCCATATTCTCAGCACCGACTGTGGGAGGGTTGTGATCCCTTATTTTCGGATCATAACCTCGCTGAAAACGGAAGAAGAAGAAGTAGAAGAAGAAGAAGAACATTTGCAAATGGAAATGCCAACAATGGTGCCATCCTTGAATGAAACATGAAAGTCCATCAGTAGTATGAACACAAAGCATTCAATTTAGCAGAATCGGAACATTTATCCAGCTGTCGAGTGTTTTGCATGGGGAATGGATAAATAAGCAATCCCGTCTGTTATAGCCTGCCGAGCTTTCTGGAACTGCTGTATCTGTATGAACATAAGCAGCCTTTGAAGTTTGTTAATCAGAGAAGGTAGTTTGAAGTTTTTTGCAGTGCCTCTGAGTAAAACCTGCTCCCGTACCTACTTGTATATCCATTTTCGAGCCCATTAGATCCATTAGACTACCAAAAGCGTGCAGTGTAATCCAAGCTAAAAAGGGATGTAACATACATATATAGAAGTCAGTCACCTTCCTCACAGTCAAGCAACCTTAAAATCGATACAATCCAGTACAATCAGATCGTGATGCACTGATGACCATCAAACACCATCTGGTCAAACTTTACTAGATTCCCTGACATAGCAATATAGAATGAAACGGAAAGGCAGATGCTTTTGCAAGGATGGGATCGGCACTGATCATGAGTGTAGTGGACACATCCATACTGCCATCGATTAGAAAACTGTAAAGTATAACAGACAGCATAATAGAAAAAGAGGCCAACTCGTCTTGGCTATTCAGGGAGGACTCTGCCACCTCTCGTATGTCCGGAATTAAACAAAACGAAAAACTTGATCGATTTTCTATCAATATCCTTACTGGAGTAACTAGAGGCTTTGGAGTTATGCTTCGCAAATGGAAAGTAGAGTCCAACTATTTATGCAGGAGATGAAGAAGTAGAGTCAATCCAACATCTGCTATGGCACTGGAGTCTTCATGTTCGTCGCAAGCAACGCAGAGATCAACTTCACTTCACAAAGGGTATCAAGTAGGTTTGCTCGTTTTTTCACACAAAGAGCGGATGAAGAATGGTCCATTAGGTCTCCGAGCGAAAATGATGACTCCTTGTACTTCACAAGCTCCGATAACCTAACCCAGTTCGAAGGGCAAGTGGCGAGTTGAGTAAGGACGTGAATTAAGTTGCCTTATCGTAAAATAGACTGGCCAGATCTATTAATTTTATGTAGCAAGTCTTTGAGCCCATTTCGACTACAGACTTCAAACTTATAGGTACTCCACGCTCGATCCAGACCAGACTGATCCGTGGAAGCCTTCACGTCAAGGAAACCATCTCATGAAAAATAGAGCGCGACTGGCTCAGCTGGTATTGCCACATTGGAAGAAGGGATCATTTGAACTCCGTTCCGTCAAAAAGGCAATTTCAATGAATGTATCAAAGACATCGGGAAGCATGAGAGGCACGCTTACAAACGCCTAGATCACACAAGTGCGATGACATTGGCATTTTATTGGACTTAGTAACCAAGTGATCCAAAATCGGCAGGCCTGCCGATATTTTCTGAGATCAAGTAGGCGAACCCCACAGGCGGATCAGTAGAAATGCGGTGAAGTGAAAGTGTTATGATCACTTGTTTTCGGATCATTACCTCGTCGAAATAGGAAAAAGAAGGCGCACAATCTAGACTAAAATACGGCTCCAACGTATTAAAGAAGAATCTGGGCGTACTGCTCCTTATGCTCTCTAGACCAAGCACGACGAGATGAGGTAGACAACGCAAATACTCAGGCCACAAGTGTGCATAACATAGGGTGTCGGTATGGAGCATGCAGCAGTTCATTTATAAAATTTGGTCGGACGAAATTATGCCCAATCCTGGAGGCCTTCTGAGTTGCGTCAACTACAGAGGTATCGTAGATTGCATATAAGAGCCTGTCTGCCGTATTATGTGAACACCTAAAACTGTCAACAACCTGATAGGTGCGGTTCAGTGCGGTTTCAGTAATTTGGAGGAGGTGCAATGCCAAACTATACGGCATATACGAGTACAATGCCGTCGACTTAGCCAGAAGAGATCACATACAGCGACTAAGATGGCTGGGTCATGCAGAGCGGATAGAGCTCAGGTTTAAGTGGCCATACCCATCGTAGACGCCTTTATGTCAACTTATCAGTAATTGGTGATACGTGAACCTCGCACGTATTCGTTGTCCTCTTTCGAAACATCCACTACTCAGTGCAGCGTTCGCATTTCTGTAAAATTCAACTTTTGTTCAATACAATTTGTTGGCAGTCCACAATACCGAACCGTATAGTAAGGTCTGTCTTGTGGATGTTGCCTTTTAGCCTTGCATGAATCATTTTGTCACATAGCACAGTTACCGCTGAATGCCATTTTAACCAGGCTGTCTCTAGACACCTTCGTCGACATTTTTATCCGCACTTACCACTGGACCCAAGTAAGTCAGTAATTCGGTTGTTGGAATAGACATGCCTCGGATACTGATTGTATTAAGTGGTCCAATTGCTGGTTGCTTTCTCCGCACCGCAGGACCACAGCAGGTCCATACTAACTCATCCACTCCTGCCTTGTTCGTCGGGCAAGCCGTTGGCTCCAGCAGCTTTGTTGGTTTTAAGTTTAGATATCGCTTTCCTCACTTCATTCTGATCGGGTTGACGGGAATCTTGAACATCAACGTCACTGTTGAATGGTTCAGTCTGCCTGACAGCGGAATATCGGCCATCGCCGCCGTTTGGCAGCCTGCAGAATTGTTCCTTTTATATCTTCAGCACCGACTGCGATTCTAACGCTAGGTCTCCATTTGTATACCAGCAGGCTTCTGTTCTGGCTTTGAAGCTTTGTTCCTTTCGGTAAAATTTCCTTCACATCATTTCTGCAATAAGGTCTGTTAATCTCCTGGATCGACCACTTCTCATGCTCCTTCTCCTTCTTTTTGAGAAGTCAATGCTACTCGGTTCTCCTTCACTCGTAGAGCTCGCGAGCAGCTCTAGTCTTTCTATGAACACCGCTTTGTACACATACGCTTGCCGGCATTCTTCCAAGAGAAATCCATTATCCTCGGATGGCTTGTTGGGAACGTTGCCACTGGTCCTCCGCACTTGCTGCTGGCGGCATATGACTAAGGTTGAGACTATAAGAGACTCGATAGGCAAATGCTCTGGAGGTCTCTCGCGATTGTAGCCATCCGACGTCAAACTACCTCACAGTATTCTATTATTTTCGCTGAACAACTAGGTAGTGATCTGATTCCACGTTGGTTCCTCGGAAAGTCCGAACACCCAGTATACTGGAAGAGTACCTTGCGTCAATCATCGTAATAGATGTCGCAGTTGCTTATCCTCCGCTTGCCCGGGCTATTCCATAGCACTTCTTGGTGGTAATGTCTGGTTTGCAACTGTCTAAAGCCTCCACATGTTATTTGGCTGTACGTGGTTTTTAGAGGGACTTGACATTGCACTTCTAGGGGTCGTCAGCATTCAAATCATCCATATACGAGGCTATTGGCTGCTTTGTAACTAGAGTCGTTGTACATGGTAGGGAAGTTATCCCGACGTCACCACCCCCAACTAGCTGCTAGCTACAAAGAGATGGTGAGTATCGATTTGGATTTCTTGGGTTTTCTCCAGGATCTACTGAAGGCTGAAGATTTGATCGATAGTAGACTTTCTTGTCCTAAAACCGCGCTGATAGGGACCAATCAGACGAAATCGCAGACAAGATTTTGTATGCAATGTTGAGGGGACGGATGCCTCTATAATTGGCGCAGTTGAGGGAGTGTCCTTTCTTGTGGATCGTCCAAACCATGCTGAGATTTCATGCATCAGGCATACATAAATATTAGACACCTACGCGGTACTTTACTATACTGTTGTCATTGAATCCTGGCGAACCCCACAGGCGGATCAGTAGAAATACGGTGAAGTGGGAGGGTTGTGATCCCTTGTTTTCGGATCATAACCTCGCTGATAAAAAGGAAGAAGAAGGTTGAATCCTGGCACCCTATCATTGCTAAATGAATACACAACTCAAATTAGCGTTGATTGAATTTGCCTTTCAACACTAATTTGTATTTTTGCCCGAAAAAAACCTTATAGAATCCAAATGGAAGAAAGCATTATGACATAAAGTAGAAAGAGATATCCTTTCCCCATCTCATCATCCTTGGCCATGAGTATTTTACCATTAGCACTCACGATTATAATTATTTTGCACCCCATACTACCATATTGCAGAGCTTCACACAAAAATTCCTGGCAAAGGAGTCACAGTTGGGTAGATGGTAACACAAGGTAGGATACTATTAAATTGATGCTACTTAATGTCCTTTACTTTCTCTGTGTATTCAGCTGAAGATAGTAAATATTAATTAGACTGCATGCTACCTCCAGGGCAGCTATATTCTAGACACGTCCCAATACACGCGCTAGGAGTTCTTACTTCATCATAAAAACAAAAGGACTCTCTCTCACTCTCTCCCTCTCTCTGGTCGTAGAGGAAACAAATTTATGATTTTACAAATCATATCCTTAATGATGTTGTAGCAAATACATGTGCTCTGATTCCTGCGCCAGAGAAGGGCGAAGTTCTTCGTGCTATAACAACGAAAAGCTGCCATAATTCGTGGGAAGGTAAACAAACGTAACGCAGACACTTGTTTCTATTTTTTATTTTTTTTCCTGTTCTTGTTGTATACAAGGATGTACGCCATCAGTGCTCTGTAGAGAGGTAGGACATGGACATGGTCAAATATAGTACCAAACGCTAACTGGCAACACTGCTACAGTCATTTCTCTCAACAATTGGGAGAGAGAGAGAGAGAGTATAAGAACTGAAATTTCGAAGCAGCCTTGAAAGCTTCTCGCAGGACCTCGCACTTATGGCATTTTCCTGAACCAACGACAACAGTTTGTTGCTTATGCTGACTCGTGACGGTTCCTTATACTACGAACAAGGAGACTTCTAAGTGGAGCACATTTTACTCTAACACATTGCAGACATTTGTCTGCAATTCCTCAGAGGATACCCAGACAAAGTGAATAAAAAAAAAATCCCAACTGTGAAGTACATACACAAAAGGACTTAAGAAGGACATCACACGGTTTGAAGTTCTTCTGTTTGTGGTGTGTTTGTGCGTAAAAAAAAGAAACCTTCCCCCCACCCCGACTCCACTCCTGCCTGTTTGGCCACCCTGTATTGTTGCTCTGAAGGATACTCGGCCTGGTAGTGTTAACATTCTTTCTTGTACTTGCTCCAGATACCCCCGCCAGTTGAGTGTGTGCGATATTTTTTTTTTTATTCCCCCGGATAATACTTCAAGATGATGACGGCATTCAAAATATGATGATGATATGAAAAGTGATACCTACCTACTGTTTGAAGCACTACTCACCGGAATGTCCTTGTGCTGCGCGAGAGTGATACTATCTGCTGTGTGTTAAGTGGAGCAAAAGGAAAAATGCTAAACCAACAGAAAGAAAAATTCAATTGAATAAGAAATATCAAAATAAAAGTGAATTCGAATTCCAAGTGTTCCCGAGTGAGAAAGGAAAAAGTCCTGCTGAAGGATATCTTATTAGTGGCTTCTGTAGTACCAGTGGATTAAAACAAAGAAAAGCAAATGGATTTCCTTAAATGGTTTGTAGTTCATTTTCTCATTTTGCATTAAATGTCAAGGATTCTGTATAGCGGTGAACTGATTAATGGATTTCAGCACGAATATGGAATTTGCATATCCTTGTGTGGCCACACTGAACGGATATGAGTGGCGTTCAGAGTCAATTTGAATTGCGAGATATGGAAAAAGTTTGAAACGTCTTTTTTTTTCTCTAAATTCAGTTATGCCTAATGTACCGTTTGGTATAGGGGAAGAGAGAAAGTTTTGAACATATCCCCGATTGGAATAGTTTTATTTTTTCCAAATGATTTATGCTTCTAATCCTTGGCTGGGATGTATGTGTTTCAACTGTAAGTGGGACACTTTGAGAGTATTTATCATTTTTATTCAAAATAATCCTTCAAACGTGAATGGATATGACAATCAATCATGGCTGGCATTTAATATCTGTCATCTGTCATTTGTCATTTTTCATATTTTGTATTGAATAGGAATCTCATTATGCTTTATTGCATGAGGTTGAGCTCTGCAGGATCTTTACTTTTGCTCTGGAAATGCATAAATTTGTCAAACCAGTCTTCTATAGCTGTGAAGACAGATGAATGGTTTCGGTTTGGTCACACGTTGGGCGCCATTATTTCAAGTTAATGCATTGCGGATGGAAAAATCTTTAAATTTGAGGTCTTACTTAACCTCAAGACAATTACAAAGCCGCTGAATTGAATTTTGGGACAACCATTCCGTTTCTTATTTATGTGACGCGAAGGTCCTTATTGAAACACAAAAAGGTAACTATACATATAATAAAAATATGTAGAAGGTTGAATGCTTTTGTCTGTCTGCGCACGCATCAGGCGGAAGCTATTGCGAGGATATTTATGAAACATGGCATCATGATAGCTTATATTTTGGGTCAACATTTACTTATTTGGGACAAAATTAACTTACAGTCCGGGGAGGACCTGGACCTCAACCAACAAGCCTCTCCAGCCAGCATGGTTACGAGCCAGCTGCCTCCAGTTGCGCAGGCCAAGTTGATTGAGGTCCCCTTCACTTGCTTGCGTCACCTACAGTGAGTTCGTCCTCTACTACGCCGTCCATCCGGGGTGGATTCAAAGACTTTCTTTGTGGGAACGTTGGACTTCATCCGCTCGCAAATGACCCAGTCATCTTAGTCGCTGTATGTGAACTCTTCTGGCTAAGTCGATGTGTTTGTATAGGCCGTAGAGTTCGGCATTGTACCTTCTCCTCCACTCACCGTATATGCAAACGGGACCAAAGATCGCTCGAAGAACTTTTCTTTCGAAATAACCAAGGACATCCTCAACCGATTTTGACAAAGCCCATGCCTCAGCGCCATACAGCAGAACTGGTATGATTAGTGTCTTATAAAGAGTTATCTTAGTAGTACGAGATAGGACTTTGTTACTCAATTGCCGCCTTAGCCCATGGAAACAGCGATTGGCAAGATTAATTCTTCGTTTGATCTCCCCATTGATGTCATTTGCGGAGCTCACCATAGAGCCTAGGCAGACAAAGTCCTTTACTGCCTCAAAATTATGTCTGTCTATTGTGGCGTTCTGACCAAGGCGCCTATGTTGGGTGTCTTTTTTTGTAGGCAATATATATTTCGTTTTACATTCCTTGACCGCTAAACCTATCTTTGCTGCCTGGATCTCAATACTCGCAAATGCCCCGTTGACGGCCCGCTGAGTTCTTCCGATTATGTCAATGTCATCTGCGTAAGCGAGTAGTTGTACAGACTTGTAAAAGATTGTACCTCCGGGGTTGGCTTGTGAGTTTCGAACAATTCTCTCAAGTACTATGTTAAAGAGATCGCATGATAGCGCGTCACCTTGTCTAAGAACTTTCCTAACATCGAACTGTTCGGTAATGTTCTTACGGACTTTGACGGAGCAGTGAGAGTTCTCCATCGTTATTCTGTACAAATTGACGAGCTTGGCAGGGATGCCAGGACTAGACATGGCTCTGTATAACTCGTCTCTATACACGCTATCCTAGGTAGCTTTAATAGGTGCCTGCGCAATATCTTAAGGACTTTCTGGCCTTATCGTATCTCTAACGAACACCTTTACGAGAGAACGGGTCAGGAACCAATAGGCACAACTATTCAACGACGGAAGTGGCAGGGGATTGGTCACACGTTCCGAAAATGTGACAGTTCCGTAGCGAACCATGCTATGCAATGGAACCCCCTAACTCAGGCGGTCCAAGGAGAACATGGCGCAGAACAGTCGAGAAGGAGGCACGGCAGTTAGGGAAAAGTTGGGGAGAACTCAGACACATTGCCAAAAACCGTACACGATGGCACGTATACGTAGTAGAGAGCCTAGGACCCACAAGGGGATACAGGCCATAAGTATAGGCAACTTTGAAATCGATGAAGGGGTCGTGAGTATCGATTTTACATTCATGGGTTTTTTCCAAGATCTACCGTAGTGTGAATCTTTGGTCAATGGTGGACTTTCTGGGCCATAAGCCGCACTGATAAGGATCTATCAGGTTGTTGACGATTGGTTTTAAGCGTTCATATAATACGGCAGACAGGATCGTATATGCAATATACAATTCCTCTGTAGTTGGCGCAGTTCAGAGGGTCTCCTTTCTTCAGGATCGGGCAAACGATGCTGAGGTTCCATTCATCGGGCATACTTTCGTCCGACCAGATTTTACAGATGAGCTGGTGCATGCTCCTTACCAACTCATCTCCTCCTGCCTTGAAAAGTTTAGCGGCAAGCCCGTCGCGTCGGCTCCAGCAGCTTTGTTGGATTTGAGTTTAGACATCGCTGTCCTCACTTCATTCTGATCGGGTTGACGGGAATCTAGACTATCATCGTCACTGTTGAATGGCTCGTTCTGCCTGACAGCGGAATATTGGTCATCGCCGCCGTTTAGCAATCTGCAGAAGTGTTCCTTCCATATTCTCAGCACCGACTGCGATTCTACCACTATATTGCCATTTTCGTCCCTGCAGACTTTAAAACCCTGGCATGTTCTTTTTATCTTTTCGTAAAATTTCTGAACATCATTCCTACAATAAAGTCTCTCAATCTCCTCGATCGAGTGCTTCTCATGCTCCTTTTCTTCTTTCTGGAATGCTCCTCTTTTTTCCCCCGCTCGTAGAGCTCGTAAGCAGCTCTAGTCCTTCTATGCAACACCGCTTTGTACGCCTCTTGTTTAGCTGCATGTGCTTACCGGCATTCCTCATAAGACCAGGGGTTTCACTGTGGTCGAGAGAAACCCAGTACATCACAGGTGCCATCTCTGATAGCTTGTTGGCAACGTTGGCACTGGTCTTCCGCATTTGCTGCTGGTGGTATAGGACTTAGATTAAAATGACTCGATCGGCAAAGGCTCTGGCGGTCTCTTGTGATTGTAGTCGCCTGACGTTTAATTTTCTCACAGTATTTCGGTGGTTTCACTCCGTTCTGAATATCCCCACCCGTACCTTGGCAACAACTAGGTAGTGATTCGAGTCCACGCTTGCTCCTCGGGTCAGGGAACTCAGAATACTAGAAGAGTGCCTTGCGCCGATCGCAATGTGATCGATTTGTTTGACAGTTTTTCGATCTAAGGAGAGCCATGTTCCCTTGTAAATATCGAGACATGGGCATCGCGTACTAGCTACGACCAAGTTTCTCAACTAGCCTGAGTCCGTTGTCGGATATGATGTCGTGCAGGCTGTGCTTTCCAATCAAGCTCCTGAAGAAGTTTTTTTTTTCCTAGGTGAGCATTAAAACCGCCTAGGATAATTTTAACATCATGGCTAGGGCATTAGGTTAGATTAGGTTAGGTTGAAGTGGCTGCCAGCTGAGAATCGCCAACACACTTGACCAATAATAGGTCCATTGTGATACCACGTGGATCATGGGAGAAAATCTCTCTACCTACTCGATAAAACGATTTGGAGCTTCCTATGAAACGTAGAGGGGCGCCGTGGCGTAAGTGGTTAGTGTGTCGGATCACTACGCGTGAGGTTCCGAGTTCGAATCCTACAAAACACCAAAAAGTTTTTTCACGGTCCCACCTCTCGCGAGCGTCTGACAAACATCCGAGAGTATTGTTGTCACGAAAAAGCTTCTCAAATCGCCGTTCGGATACGGCACTAAACTGTAGGTCCCTTGCATTCGTGTGAAAAATATAACGCACACAACATGAGTGGTTGCGAGAAGCTAGGCCCTGGCACTTAAAGAGCTGTTGCGCCAAATATTTTTTTTTTTTTTTTTTTTATTAAACTTAGAAGCTCTTAATATTAATCAGGTCACCTAAATCGTTGTAATAGGGGGTTCCTAAGTGAAGCTTCCTTCTATGGGAGAGAACTGGGCAGAAACAGAGAAGGTGAGGAATAGTTTCTTCCTCACCTTCATCCATGCAGCTCCTGTCGTTTGGAAAAAGGCCTAGCCTTGTAGCATGCTTGCCTATTAGACAGTGTCCAGTGATGACAACTATTATAGTACCGATTCTTAGAACGTTTTAGGTCCAGCCACTGTTGAGCCACTTGTCCACCTAAGGCTCCTTTATCCAGCGACGTCATCATCGGCCTTACAATTCCCTGGAATATACCTATGCTCCGGCACCCAACATAGGTAAACATTGAACTGCACTCCGCAAGAAACGATCGGCAGTCTAGAGTAATAAAGGAATTTAAAGAGGTCGATTCCAAGGATATGGTTGCTGCTTAGGTGACTGAAAAGATGTGGATCTTCGTCTTCCTATTTCGGCGAGGTTATGATCCGAAAACAAGGGATCATAACGCCCCCACTTCACTACATTTCTACTAATCCGCCTATGGGATTCGCCTATTTGACCTCTACAAATATAGGCAGGATCACTCTGTTACTGAGGCCAATAAAATGCCGAAATCATCGCATTTGTGTGACCCAGGCGTTTAGAGTCCTATCTCTCCTGCCTTACGATGTCTACGGATGCGGATATCTCTAGCAGATATCACGTTTTTCTTTAGTCATGATAAGACTTCTTCAATCGTCATTATTTCCGCCTGGAACACGCTACAATGATTTGAAAGACGGAAGGAGAGCTTCAGATGAAGCCTGTCAGACAAAACACCTACACTAACTCCGCCTTTAGTTTTTGACCCATCAGTGTACAAGTGAATCGATTCACCTTCAAAAAATGCATCCTCCTCTCAGAGAGATCTGGAAGGGATGATGACGAGGAAGTTCTTATCAAAATTTAGACGTGGGGTGATGTAGTTCATGTTTTCGGGAGAGATTTTGAATTCATTCAGAATGGAAGCGTGGCCAAATCTTGACCATTGTTGAGTAGCTTCAAGGCGAACGGCTGCATTCGCTGCCATTTTCTTGCTAAACATATCAAAGGATATCAGATGAAACATAATGCCCAGTGCCGCAGAGGGAGTTATACGCAGTGCTCCGCTTATGCACAGACAAGCTGTATGCTGGACCTTACTTAGATAAGCTTCCGTAACCTTGTAAACAATTGGATATACTGTCAATATATGTTGAAATATGAAGCAGCTGTTATCGCTGTCATCAGTTCTGCCAATGTAAAGTTGGGAATACCTCATTTGACGGACACTGTATATAATAAAAATATTGAAAGACAAATGTTTTTGTCCGTCTGCTCACGCATCATACGGAAGATATTGCGGGGATTTTGATGAAGCATGGCATCGTGATAACTTATATCCTAAGTCAAGATTTAGGATATTTTTTATCCTTGGTAATGAATCGGTTCCTTGAGGCAGTAAGTGTAAAATTTTTTCAACACGCAAACGTATCACTCAAATTAAACTGGGTTTCAGCAGTTGCATTGGCTAAAGTCTAACTTTCAAAATGGTATATGCATGTTTATTGTGATCTGTCACCCAGAAGCTGGGATCTAAGCGTCAACTAAGATTCGGAAGAAGCAAGGCAAGCACAGATTAGCTAGTCTTTTTCAAAAAATGATGAATGTATTGGATAGTTTTGTACTGACATCTCCATCAGGTATTTAAAAAGAATAAGCGGGTGAATATATTCCAGGAATCTTGCGGAGGGAATTCTTCTTAAACTTCTAAAAAACACTATATCTATCCACTTGACATGGTTAGGTTAGTTTCGCTGCCTAAGAAAATACAGAAACACTAAGACCAATGCAACTCCATTGTGATGCCATGGATCTTTCCATTTGGATATGGTCCCTTTCCAGGGACTAATTTCACCAACCAGAGCTTGTACTAAACCGATAAAGGCCATCTAAGAAAGTATCCCCTAGATGGAGCAGTCTTTTTTTTTTATCGGACGTGAGGGATGGCTTACTCCTCCTCTTCGTCTCTACAGCTCCTGCAATAGTTATTAGAAAAGCGGTCCAACTTTTGGCCTATCAGACAGCGGTCAATGTGGACACCGATAACGTAGCTGATCTATGATCGCTTTAGCGTAACCAGTCAGGCACTACGTTTCTGATCCAGACTAAGCCAAATCTGTCTCGAAATATGACACGTTGAACCATTTTCCAATTTGTCGTTGATTATGCTAATAGCGTTCACCTTAAGTAGATGTTTACATGCAGGCATATCCTGTCTGGTGAGGTCGTCAGCCTTGCAATTTCCTGGAATATCTGTGGCCTGACATCAAGAAATTGAATTGCTCCGTCATATCTAAGACAGATGGCAGTTAGAGGCGACATTGGATATGAAAGAGCAGCATCCAACAGACTGTCAGTAGAAATGCTAACATCCCTGACAGATATTGCATTACCTTTCAACCGGAACAAGGCTTCATTGATCGACATGATTTCCACCTGAAATACGCTAAAATATGCTCAGGTTGAGCTTTTTAAAGAGGACACCATACTCCACCTTGCATTCGGTCTTGGAGCATTATTCCATTCACTGCGATCAGGGATGCTCGTTCGGAAGTTACTGTCAAATCTCAGTTTGAGTGCGGTGTAGTCAGCGTTATCATGGGGACCACTGTGGAGAGGCTTTCAGTCGGATGGCCGTACTGGCAAACATCCATTTATTTCTCTTTGTCTCTTGGATCAATCTACTTCTCTGTATGAAGGAGTTAATTTTAGTCATGCAGCCGTTGCCAAGGTCATATAGATCGTTAAAAAGTATTCATCCAGGATAGCCTTCCGGAAGTTGGCGATTGCAGAACAAGTTAATAGAAAGTGGCCGATGGTCTCTTCCTCCTCACTGTCTCTACAGCTTCTGCAGAAATCCTAGTAAGGGATGCCTAATCCTGGCCGTGCCTTCCTATGGCACAGTGTACAGTGACGACGTTTGTTATTTTGGAGAAGGTTCCTCTCTTTTGTTTCAGAAGTTCGATAGACCTGGTTTTGCTCAGTGCTGGCCAAAGTAGCCTAGCGGTGTTACACTCGCCTAGATGCTGCCATCGATGATTAGCCTGACTCATCGCGTAGGCGTGCATAAGATACTTAACCCAAGACGGTGACGCCTCGGTGTTGGTAATGCTTATGCTATTTGTACTGGATGAGTCTTGTCGAGTCACACAATTCCCCGGTACATCACAAGGACCTGGTATCCAGCAACGATTGTTCTGTGCAGCTATCTCATTAGGAAAATACGCGGCAGTCTTTCAATGCCTTCGATCTCAAAGGGCTGGATGCGGGGGATTTGATGACTGTCTGACTGTCGATATATTTATATGGCAATGCCCCATGTGTATGCTGTATTAACTGTTAGTCAGTCAGCGACTTGGCGGATGGCGAAAACTTCGGCTTGGAAAACGTTGCAGTGGTTTGCAAGTTTAAAAGGAAACTCCGGCAGCTCTGTGCCATCTATGCTTAGGGCGATCCCCAATTCTGTCAGATTGAGTGAGGGGATTCCATTACAGATAGTGTTTGACAACAAAACTCTTTTCCCACCGTAAAGTGTGACCAATCCATTGTCAATTCCTTCATCGAATTGTGATGCCAATGTGCTCCTGACCTATTCTCGAGTGGAGATATTCGTTCGAGATGCGATTAGGCCAGAAAATCCCAAGGACGATGATGAGAAGACTTAGAAATCATAAATTCGTGTGCTATGGCATAGTGCTGGGAACCAATTTGATTCCCTCGTCATTCCGTCTAAGACAAATGGAGCACTCAAAGCAAAAGAGTCCATTCATCACTATTACGTCTGTTGAAGGAAATCGCATTACGCTCGCAATCATCGCACATCCACGGATCACATTTTCATCCTTTTTTGTCCGTCAACTCATGCACTAATGTCGTAATTGAAAATTGCATCTCAGCGCAACAGCTATTGCAAAGCACTCCCGGCACCCTATGCGATTCCTAATGCATTCTGCATTTGCATTCCAACAGCTTTCTCGTCGAATAGATGCATAGTACTGCTCATGTTTCTCAATGAGCACCGTCTGCACCCGATCGATGGATGGTATTCAATTTCTCGTTCAGCGTTCCTTTGAGCTAACAAATTGATTACTTGGTGGAGTGAATTTCCTTTTGAACAGACGCCAAACCCAATTCAAATTCAGTTGAATGTAATTTTGCAATTTTCTCTTCAGTCATTGTTCTGCATTAATTGGCGCCCAACGGGAGACACCACCTGACCTTTCAAAAAATTACTTACAAGTGGGCGTTAATCCTTAAATGTCAACTCCACACATAAAAGTCCCGTGTCAGCAAAATTAACCAACCTCATGTCCTTTTAAGTCCGCCGAAACTCTCCGAAAAGGAAGCCCGTCACCCTGGCAAAGGGACGCAATTTATACTTGTCAGCAAAGAGGCTCATTAAAAAACTCCCACTCACTTCACATAAGATATCCTTTTTCGTGTCAGCGAACATAAAAAAAAAATTCGCATCCCCTTATGCGTGAATGCGTGCCGCAACAAAAAAAAAATGTCCCTATCTCGTATGTCAGTGTCAGATTTTTCGTTTCGGAAACTTGAGTGTCCTGCTATGAAGCGCAAACCATGTCGTCGTCATTCTTGTTAATTGGAACCGCTTTATCTCTTCCTGGCGAACCAATGACACCGCACAGCTATATTTTCATGGCAAATTGGAGAGGAACCGCAGAAAGAATATCCTTGTCTGAGGTTACAGCGCACAGTCACGCTTTGATAATTAAGGATCGTTAAATCGCATTAACACGGTCAAAGCAAAACACACACACCGATGGAGTGGTAAATTGCTTTTCGAGGTGTCACGTCGGTCACGGGGACATAAGAAGGGATTTTTCATTTTTTAAATATAAATTTAAATAAAAAGATAAATCGATATGTAATGAATTGCTGTACTTTCATTACTGCACTGAGGGTAATGGAGCGCTTTGATTACCGTATTTATGCGGGGGAGGTCGTTTTTACTTCCGCTGTTATTGTGTACATAGTCCTTTTTGAAATTAATCAAACTTAATGGATACTTTAATGGACGCTTGGTAACAAATGATCACGGGCTAGAAGAGAATGTTTACCACCGGGAATATTTGACACTTTAACAGTAATGTCCTTAATTATGAAAATTTATTTGACATACAGTCCGAGGTGCACCTGGGCTTCAACCAACAAACCTTTCCAAGCAGCCCGGTTGCGAGTCAGCTGCCTCCAGTTGTGCGCGTCAAGTTTGTTGAGGCTTGTTTGCACCACGTGTCGCGAGGTCGTCCTCTACTTACTTACATACCCTTTCAAGAAACGCTATGCGAAATCATTCGAAGGGGTGTGAGGGTGTTTTCCGAAGGCTGAGGTTTTGCTCGTCAGACCCAGGGCCTCCCAAAGAAACTCCCGAAACTTGGGGTAAAGAGGTAAATTATTTATTTAATACCGCAATGAATGTTCAGTTTAGCTGGCCTTAACAATATCGCGCTACTTAACAATGAGTTGAGTCCTATTTGAATATGTGTTCTTACGAGGCCCGGTGTAAGCCAACGTTGATAATTTTCTTCTACTTAACAATAATCGGATACCTACGTTGGCCTTTCTCTCTTACTTGCTAACTTTCTGACTACTCTACTAACTACTGGTAAGCATCCGCTGGTGATGGACACTGGAGCAGTAACGGCTTAGGGCCGTCACTTGGGCAGCAACTGCTTGTGGCAGTCACTTGGCAGCAACACCTTGCGGCGTCACTTAGGCAGCAACTGCTCGTGGCAGTCACTTGGCTACAATGGCTTAGGGCCGTCACTTGGCAGCAACACCTTGCGGCGTCACTTAGGCAGCAACTGCTCGTGGTAGTCACTTGGCAGCAACGGCTTAGGGCCGTCACTTGGGCAGCAACTGCTTGTGGCAATCACTTGGCAGCAACGTCTTGCGACATCACTTAGGCAGCAACTGCTCGTGGCAGTCACTTGGCAGCAACACCTTGCGGCGTCACTTAGGCAGCAACTGCTCGTGGCAGTCACTTGGCAGCAACACCTTGCGGCGTCACTTAGGCAGCAACTGCTCGTGGCAGTCACTTGGCAGCAACGATTTAAGGCCGTCACTTGGCAGCACTTGCTTAAGGCAAGTAGCTTCCAAGAGCGCGGTAAACTCCTATGAGCACGGATCGGATCCTCCAACTCGAGGATTAAGTTCAGGACTGGCAATGGCTTATTCTTGAGGAGGATGAGCCCAAAAGCTTACGATCGGATCGGCTGTGGTCAGCAGCAGGCCCGATTTATAGATCGTCCAAGTCCGGAGACAAGCGATAAAAAATTCCTGTGGTATCACCACTTTGGAGAGTTGGCTCACAAGTACTCCAAATTGGTACTAAACCACTGAGTGAGGAACTCCGACGACCACCTCTCTCAATCTCCGCCTTATGAAATTCCCTGCAAGAAGCAAATGCGAATTGTAAAAGCGGATGCAATTCTTTTTTGCAAACCACTTGGCCAATTAGTTTGAGAGAAGCGGTCTTGTTCACATGGCGTGATTATCGCCAGATGTTGTTCGTTTATACTGCACCAGCTATGGACAGTAGCGGCAGCGAAAGTGAACGACAGTGGAGGCGATAAACGAAACTACTGTGATACCCTCCATCAAGAAAAGACAGCATAGGCGTATGCAACCTATCCTGTTGGAAGGGATCAGGGTCGACCCACAGAAACAGGGCAAGTATCTAGGTCTAACACTAGACAGCAAACTCCTCTGGAGAGAACATGTAGAAGCTGTGGTAACCAAAGCCATCAGAGCACTTATGGTGTGTAGGAAAATTTTCAGGAAAAACCTGGGGTTGAAGCCCAGCCACGCTGGGATGGATGTACCTGATGATAGTAAGACCCATCATCACTTACAGGACAACACACAAATCGAAAACATCTACTGGCACTGGGGCAGGAGTATACGGACCCAGGACTAGACACTCAGAATTACTGGGAGTGTTCCCCAATATATTTCAAGCAGAAGTTCACGCGATCGAAAGATGCGCGCAATTCAACCTAGACAGGAAATATCGCGGGCTGGACATCGCCAAGCCAAGCCGCTGTTAAAGCACCGATCTCGTACGAGATCAGATCCAAACTGGTATGGGAATGTCTCGCCAGGATCAACAAATTGGGAGAAACAAATAAAGTAACTCTCTACTGGGTACCAGGACATGTAGGGGTGGAGGGGAACGAAGCAGCTGATGAACTAGCTAGAAACGGATCAGACACGCCGTTCCTTGGACCAGAACCCTTCTGTGGGATAGGACCCCGCAAAATAAGAAGACTTAAGGAAAGGGGAAGAGAACAAATGGGCCAAACATTGGGACAATATCCCCCAAATAAGACAGGCAAAGGAACTTCTGGGGAAATACAACCAGAAAAGAAGCAGAGCCTGCCTAAGGGTTAGTAAGAATCGGCTTCGCATCTTGGCGGGCATGTTAACGGGTCACTGCAGACTTAAGGAGTACCTTAGGAAACTGGAAATAGAGGGAGACGGACACTGCAGATTCTGCAGGGACTTCGCAGAAACACCAGCGCACCTTCTTATGGAATGCGAAGCACTGATCCACAACAAAAAAAGAAATCACCTAGGTGCCTAACTCATATAAGAAATGGATTTATCTTCGCTGTATCCACTGAAGATACTCCCGTTTGCTGTAGCAGTTGGACTGGGTGAAGTGCTCTAGACCGAGTATATCATCGGCTAGAGCCGTAGTATGGTGGGCACAATAGATCTGTTAAAGGTCACAGTGCACTTGCATCTCACTATCATATACATCTACATCTACTTACTGACTTATGTCATGTATCCCCTTGTGGGTCCTAGGGCTTCTACTACGCCTACGCGCCATCATGTACGGTTTCTGGCAGTGTGTCTCAGCTCTCTCCAACTCTTCCCCAGCTGACGTGGCTCTTTCTCGACTGTTCTGCACCATGTTCTCCTCAGATTCCCAGATCTTCTGCCATCCTGAGTTGAAGGATTCCATTGCATGTTTCGCTATGGAACTGTCACATTTTCAGAACGTGTGACCAATCCACTACCACTTCCGTCGTTGGATAGTTGTGCCCATTGGTTCCGGACCCGTTGTCTCGTAAAGGTATTCATTAGAGATACAAACTCTGTTGTAAGGTTTCCCGAAAAAAAAAAATACTCGTTGGACTGCTGGCATTTTCTGTTAGCCTGGGTTGTCCATTTCAAAGAGGTAGATGGCTACCTTGTGACGTTAGTCCTATAGCTGCATCCACTGCGTCCATTTTGATTACTCGGAGAACCTGCTAAAGAGCCGCTAATTTGGATCGATCCAGATTAGCTCAATTCTACGTAAGCTATCCAACTCTGTGAGGAAGTAACTACCAAAAGCCGTCATTCCTCTGTTGGCGATGGTCACAATAATCACAGATTCAGTTCCTTCCTTGTCCCTGTAACTTCAGTAGCTATAGCTTGTTAAATACCCCAAGATGCTCCGCATGAATACCAACTGCAGAGTCTTTTTCTTCTTCCTATTTCGGCGAGGCTATGATCCGAAAACAAGAGATCCTAACCCTCCCACATCACTGCATTTCTACTGATCCGCCTGTGGGATTTGGCGTAATACCAACCGCAGAGTGCCGAGTAATAATGCCAGGTACGACCCGTGCGTTACTGAGATTATGCTTGACCCAGCATAGGGTCACTAGATGCCGCTTTCAGTTTCTTACCAATCTTGATCTTACTGCAAAATTCAGAGGTAGAACCTCATTCTCCTTACAAGAACATTCCCTTCGGCCCAACGCATTCGAACACACTTTTTTTTTTTTAAAAAAAAGGAAACCCAAATCCCAGAGCACTCAGACTTCTCCGGTCCATTGTAGTACCAGGCAGGAACCTTTCTTTGGTGCAGTGGTTGGAAAAACTTCGATGTAAATCGTTTTTCCCTTATACTCGGGTGGCCCATGATTGCTTCGAACACACGAAATAAAGTTGAAAGGAATAGAGGTTCCGAAAAGCCCATTCACTGCACGTGCACCTTGAGTAGCTCCCTCATTAATCGATTGTAATAAAAAGTAAGTAGCCACTTAGTCTGCCCAAATAACGTCAAAGCTCTGATTTATGCATTTCCAAATCACATAACTCAAATCTTGATTGCCCCCCCTCAAGTTCACCTCACTATGACCGTTTGAACGTGCCAATTATACATGGAGCACGAGGCAAAGGCTCACTTGCCATTATTATTGAACTTCCTGTCACAGGCAAGGCGAAGCAATTATTCCATTTGCTCCATTAAGCCGAGGGACCGCCAACTCCACAACAAATCAATATACGTCAACTAATGCTGTCCTTAACATTTCCTGTGTACTGCCTTGGAAGCCAAGGACATTCGTGACTAATTCGTCACCTGATGCTTTATGTTTTGCTTTACACCGATACTGCCGGTGATGGGTGGAGTCCTTTATCCACCCATTTCACCCGTCAAGGACTTAATGACACTCAAGCGTAATAAATCCCGATCCGAGATGGGACTGTGCATAGTTTTGAACATCATTTCGAATTTGTCCTTCAGACGCGAGGAGTATAGACAATCATGCCAACAGTTGGTCGATCGACCTCCCTCCATTACTCTCGTCCTTGGCCCTTTCTTTGTATCACAATCACAAGGAAAATGGGCTTACAACCACCCCATGGGCAGCCGGGGGCATGTAGGACAGGACAATTTATGCTCTAAATGGGTTTCGTGAATATTTAAAATTCATTTCAACACACCATTGTGTTCGACGGCAAATGGACACAACACTTTTATCCACTTTAGCTGTGAAAGCCCAGACATTGTCATTTGAATTTATGGCTTCACTTCCGCTTCTACTTGTTGTTGTTTGGGAAAAAATTTACATATTTGTCCAGGATTACAATGACTAACTGGGAGAACACCGCCTTTGTCACGTACGGAGGTGTGCTATTTGCTACACAAACACACACCTCATTCAGTCAAATGTGCCCATTCGACGTACAAAGGATGTAATACATATGCAATGGCAACATGTAAAGACAAAAGGACTCGAATACAAAAGTGTTTCTATTTTTGAAACACAAAACAGCAGCACAGTCGCAGAAAATTGAGTGTTGCGGTAGGTTTTCTATTTTTGGATGCTGAAAGGATATGTGGTGTCGTTTGTGATTTATTTTTGATTAAGTGTGTGACACTTGGATGTCCTTTGATGTCGATTTGTTTCAATATTTTTGACATTTGTATTGTATGTTGGCTTAACTCTTGTGAGGTGGGTGTTGAGTCTCAATTCAATTTAGTAGTCGTACGGGGTGTCTTCAAGGATATTTCTTCTTCTTCTTCTTCTTCTTCCTTTTTTATCAGCTAGGTTATGATCCGAAAATAATGGATCACAACCCTCCCTATTCACCGCATTTCTATTGATACGGATGTGAGGTTCGCCTGTCTTCAAGGATCTTTCATTTGACTGAAACCCTGATTTTCGTTGCTAAGTCCTTGCGGACTGCGCAAGTGGGATAATTGAGTCACTAAGGCAAGAATTTGGTAGAAATTCCACAATCAGACTGTTTGCCAGCAATGAGGGTTCTGCCCCCCGTATGCACCCTGTAATTTTCTGGCAATTGGGAACTCTTAGCTCTTCGCGACAGCTTTTGACAAATTTTGATTTCATTTCTGGAACACAAATTGTTTTGGCCTCTTCTTCTCTCAGAGAAGGCGAACTTATAAGGCTGAAACAGCACCCCGAGGTGTCTGCAGATTCAAGTCCTTGTCCAGCTTGGGATTTTTGTAAGAGCAAAAGCTGCCTCGATGTAAAGAATCTCTTTGCTCTAATGACTGGATTTGGTCATATTTCTTAAGGTGTGAGGTGTTTCGTTCACGGCGGTATTGTTCGAACAAAATATCGTACAATGTCTCCATCTAGAATGTACAGAACGGTCTTGGGTGCACAAGACCAGATGTGGACGTTATATTCCAGCTTTTGGCGGATAAATGCCTTATAGATGGAGGCCTGATCAGACTGGGTAAAATATTTCTTGCACCGCTTAAGGAATCCTAGAAATTTTGAAGCATTTTGGCGGTCCGCGTATGCAGTCGCTCTATCAAAGATGGATATTGATGCACATACCGAGAGTGACAAATTTTTCGGATTCAACGATGCAAGTACCATTCATGGATAATGGCTTAGGGTCTTGGTTTCACTTGAGAGACAGAAGGCAGCATTGTGTTTTGGATGCATTCAATTCCTCTCTATTGGCTAAACCCCATTTGATTATGCTGTCCAGGTTAGAATTTAAAGTTCTTCTACGGCCGAAGAACAGGGACGTGAGTAAGGGAATGAATATGAAAAACTGAGGGTACTGTCATCAGCGCAGGAATAAACTGAATTAGAAGCTGCAGACAAGAGGTCATTTATAAAAATGAGAAAGGGAGTCGGAGACAAAACGGAGCCCTGGAGAACACCAGCATTTATATAGTGAATTGCAGACTTGAAGCCATCCAAGGCAACTTGTATTAAACGACGCGAAAGGTAGTTTCTAATCCTTTGAAGAAGAGACCCATCGTTGCCATATGTACGATGAGCCTGATGCCAAACTCTGTCAAATGCCTTAGAAATATTGAGCGCAATCATCTTTGCTTCGCCGAAGTGATGAAGAGTTCCACTTCTTGGTGAGATATGCCATCAAATCACCAGTGAACCTGTTGCTACGAAAACCATAAAGGAGGAGTTTTCGTGAATCAAGGTATCTCACAAGCTGACGATTTACCATGACCTTGGAAGGAAGAGACGTGAGTGCAATAGGTGGGTAATTGGACAGGGAAGAGGATTTGCCCTTCTGTAGGGACGGGTTGGACAAACGCTGTTTTCCATCTTCTCGGAAAGAGTCCAACAGAATAGGACAGACCGCAAAGCTTGCGCAGAGGTTTTGCCTGCGAGGAAGAGCACCTCTTCAGAACTATGGGGGAGATACAATGTTTTTTTTTTTTTTCTTGATGTGCAGGTAGGGGTCAAAATTCTTTATGAATACTTGTAACCCGTGCTATGAGTTATGCATGGTTGTGTGCTAAAAATGTCCTCCTATTTCTCTGTCCAGTTGTTCCTCTGTGGCACCACTAGTCAAGGCATTCTTTCGCAGGGGCAGTTTTGACATTTCATCAGTTGGCAGGATCATCCTTTCATGTCTCCTTGCTCGTTCCTCTATACGCAGTTGCTGTATCATACTCGTGATTACTTCGTTTGCAGCCTTCACTCCTCATCAACATATGTAAATGAGATCAGGCTTCTTGGGGTCACTTGGCCGCCAATTGCTCTTTCTAAGATGTTCCTAGTCCTTACGTAATTTTGGCATTCCGGAAGTACACTTGGCCGCCAATTGCTCTTTCTAAGATGTTCTTAGTCCTTGCGTAATTTTGGCATTCTAGAAGTACATACTCTGCATCCTGCACTTTTCCTTCGCAATGTTGACAGAATGGGTCATCCGCGTGTTTGTACTTGTAGAGATATTCCTGGAGGCATCCATGCCCCGATGGATATTATGTTAGATAGTAGTTTACCTCCCCGTGCTTTCTGCTAATCCGTTCATCAACTTCGGGGATCAATTTGTATATCAACTGCCCTTTGGTTGTGATGTTCCACCTACGTTGCCATTCTGCTTTCATAGCTTCTATAGTCGTTGTTCTGTCATCGTGCTCGTTTTCACGTAGTGGCGCAGTCTTCAATATTTGGCCTGATACCCGATTCTATGCGCCGCGTTCATCCTTCTAATGTACGACTTACGGCGCATGGCTGATGCCTATAGTGGAGCCTCATACAAGAGTATTGACTTACTCAGGGCTAGTAGAAATTTTTCGATTGGCTGCCTTGGTTCCCCAATATATATTTGGTATAAGTGCCTGCGTACGTTAGATGATCCCTGAAGCTGAGTCTGTGGTCCAGCAACTGGATGTACGGCTTCGACTCGATTATTTACTCAAGGTATTCCACTCTTTTACGGCTGCATAGGAAAATACTATGCTTAGGAGCTATGCCCGACTCCATGCTCCAGCATGGTTACGTGCTAAGAAACCCCTCCAGTTTCTCTGTCCTGTTGTTCCCCTGCGGCACCGCCAGTCAAGGCATTTCTTCGCAGAAGCAGGTTAGGGAAATACTGTGCAGATTTGTTATGCTAAGACTTTTGAGAACTCCTGCAACTATATGAATGAGAAAGTGGACTTTTTCCATGGAAAGTTCGATGCTCTCAAGTATAAGTGGAGACAAAGGCAGGTTGGTGTTTGCTGCAAAGCGAGCACCAAGCAGATTGGCCTTGTCTAAGGAGCTGAAAGCTAGAATGGGATAGCAGACGAAGCAGAATTTTTAATATTTTTGGCGAATGTTCAAAAATTGTTACTACCAGCTCTCTCTCGTAGAAGAAAGCTTCGCTTAGGAACCTTTCATTACAACGATATAGGCGATCTGATAAGTATTGATATTAGGAGCGTCCTACGCTTCATTAGAAACTCAAAATGGTTTAACGAGTAGGTGGAGAAAAACTTTCTCCTCTGATCCACGTGGCATCATAATGGAACTATTGCTGGTAGTTACTTCAACCTAACCTAACCTTTGAGACATTGTAGAATTTCGTTGGCTCAATTCTTAATCATGTAAGAATTTTACACGTCGAATGTGCAGGCATTTCGACCTGGTTTAAGCTTCTTTCGATTTTCCTCAGATTTGTTGGTTTTCTTAGACCAAAAACTTGCCTCCTTCAACCTGATAGCGTCTTTGCAGCTCTGGTCAAACTACGAGTTTGCCTTAGATTCGATGCTCTTCATGCCGTTAGGAATATAGTCATTCGTACCTACTCGTAAGAAGATGGTGTGGGTGTCAGTAATCATATTAGCGACGGCATTCACGTAAGAAAAAGAGTTGGTAACAGTAAAGAACCCCGTGGTCCCAATTTTTTGCCGAAGGTTTTGCTACAAGCATAGAAAGCTATACATGCGTTCTTTACCCGTTGTTCTATGTCTAGCTTCCAGTTAAGTTAAGGATCCAGGATGACTCCTAAATAAGTAGGACTGGACGATGAGGGGAAGCGGTTGGCTATTTAGCCGACGAAGTGCGAAGTCGAGTATTTTGGTTTTAGTGGTGAAGACCATTATTTCAGTTTTGGTCGAGTTGACACCAAGACCACACTTTTTCACCTAAGCGCTTACTTTGCTCAAAGCATTTTCTTTGATTTCGCTTAGGACGGAGGGAAGCTTTCCTGACACTAGTGTCACCATATCGTCTGCATACACGACTGTTTTGATTCTGTCCCTATCTGAAGCTAAACGGTTTTTATTCATGACTATCAGCCATAGTAGAGGTGAGATAACACCGCCCTGGGTGTTCCTCTACTGGCAAATTTGGTTATATTGTTTTCGCGTAATGCTGCCTGAATAATTCTAGTGTTAAGAGCAGAAACGTTCCATTGACTTAGATTGCTTCCTATCCCTAGCTCCGTAGGGAACTCTAGGATTGCTTCAGTATGTACGTTATTGAAACCTCCTTCTGTGTCTAGAAAGGTAGCTAGGGTATATATAGTTCGCGCTACCTCGTGAAGAGCTGTCTCTGTTGATCTATCTTTGAGGTATGCGTGCTGAGCTTTGGAGAGGGATAGTTATATTTTGCTTCAGTCTGCAGTACAAAGGAAGTTAGACTGATTGGTCTGAAATCTTTCGAGTTTCTATGATCGCATCTGCCTGCCTTTGGAATGAAAACCACTCTCACTGCTCTCCATTAATGGGGTACTTGGTTGTTCAGTAAACAGGTTTTGAAAATAAATGTAAGCCATGGAATTGCTAGGTCTTGCGACCACTGTACTCAACTATAAAGCCAATCTACTAGAACGCGTCAAGAAAGCCAATGTAGCTCTCTATTCCTGTAAAAATGGCTATAGCTATGAGCTAGGGTTTGAAACTTCATATCACTCATTGGCTGTACGCGCCCATTATCAGGCCCATACCACTCTATGGCGTGATCGTATGGTGGCCTGCCCTTGACAGGGCTTTCCACCTCACTCAACTAGCTAAGGTGCAAAGATCCGCATGCATTTGCATCAGTGGTGCACTGCCAACTACACCCTCCGCGACACTGGACATCTTTTTAACCTGCTACCTTTAGATATTTTCGGCAAATAGATGGCTACCTGTGCGGCCATCCGCCTAAAAGCCTCCTCTCAGTGGTCTAGCTATCGCTTTGACCACTCCTCGATCCTTGTTCTTCTCAACTTCAAACACGAAAACACGGACCATACCCCGCCGATACTGAGATTTGACTGTAACTCAATGTGAGCATCCCTAATCGAGATGAATGGGACACTTCCCCGCCTGTCGATGGTAGTTCGGTACACTTCTTTACAGATGACTCTAAGACGGAAGGTGGGGTGGGTTGTGGTGTTTTCTCCGAAAAGCTCAATCTGAGCACCTCCTTCCGCCTTCCTGATCATTGTAGCGTTTTCCAAGCGGAAATCATAGCCATTAAGGAAGCCCTGTCCTGGCTGAAATGTAATGTACTGTCTGTCAGGGATATTAGCATTTTCACTGACAGCCAAGCGGTCCTTGGGATCATTCTCCTTCACTTCAAAGGCCACCTTAAGCTGTCGTTTATCTCTTAAGGAGCAGTTCAGCATTCACCTATGCTGGGTGCCGGGCCACAGGGACATTCCAGGAAACTGCAGGGCTGACGAGCTCACCAGACAGGGTACAACTCTAAGGATTCTGCCTGACAGGTATGCCCGTCGCTACTTGCAAGTATAAACCAACCTCAGATGGGAAAACGGCTCAACGTGCCACATTTCGAGACAGATCTAGCCTAAGCTGAATCAAAAACGTAGTGCCGAGATGGTCAAGTTAAGGCGAACACAAATCAGCTGCGTTGTCGCTGTTCTCACTGGACACTGTCATAGGCCAACATACCAAAAGAATTGGCCTCTTCTCCAATGACTTCTGCAGAAGTTGTAGGGACGAGGAGGAGGAGGAAACCATCCTTCACCTCCTATGCACTTGTCCAGCCCTGTCGCATAAAAAACTGCTCCATCTAGAGCCCCCCTTCCTTGACGACCTCCGCGATCAGGCGTCCTTAGACGTCATGAGCATCCATAGCTTTATCAGAAGCTCCGGTTGGTTTTGTTAGTCCCTGAGTAGCCTAATGGTTGATCCATGGTATCACAAAAGACATTCACTTGTCTATGTGTGTCTGTACTCTCGTGTGGACAGCCAATCTAACCTAACCTAACCTAACCTAACCTAACCTGCGACCTCTGTACCATAATGGGGAGAATGCCATCCAGGCCCAGGGATTTATAAGGAGCGAAGCTGTTTAAGACCCAGAAAGTTTTTTCCTTTATAATAATGAGTATAAGATTTTCCCAGGCACTAGATTGCAAGCGCTGAGAGCTTGTAGGCTCTGTGCTATTATCTGTGCATCTGAGCAAATAGGTGTTTATCAGAAGTTCTAGAAATTCTGCTGTTGACTCAGTCCATTCCCCATCCTTCTTTCTAAGAAGGAATCGATTGGAGTGTTCTTTCGATAGAATTTTACAGAGTCTAGCAGGATTCTTAAGGGTCTCAATGGATTGGTAGTATTCCATCTATGACTACCTTTTAGCCACTCTGACAGTTTGATTATAATTTCTATGGCAGTCTTAATAAGGCTGCCAGTATTTACAGCTTTGGCAGATATTGAAGGTCTCTCTCATCAACTTTCTAAAACATGAGAGTTCCTCGTTCCACCCAAAATGGACTCAAATTTATTTGTAATAAACATCGACTTAAGGTTCATTCATCGCCTTCGTTCTATTACCTCAAGTCTAAGAGATTTGTCGAGCCGTCTTCTTGAATTCAATTTATGGTGCAATCATGCCATCACAAGAAATTACCTTTCACCATTAGCACCTATTAGTTGCCGTCGCATGAAGTAATCGTATAAATTAACGCAAATCGATTCATATCGACCAACAAGAAACGATGAATCCCAACCAAGCAAGTCCTTCATTACAACCAAAACCACTCCCTTAGCCATTCCCAAGGGAAACCTCCAACGTCTTCTCCTCGAAGGACAACCAATTCAGGCTGATTTATGGTGGCCCATTATTGACTTGTTGTATGCCCACTAAATGCCACCAATTACACATGTGTGTGCAATGACATCAATTATTCTCCAATTAATTATGCTAATTTCCCCTTGCAAGCCGCACGTCCATGCCTAAATAATTCGTGTGAATCTGAAGTGGATCTCTCGCACGTCTAAGCATAATTTTACTCAGATTGTCCTTGGAGCTGGTACTCTCAGTTGAACCCATTAAATCCGGGTGGCATAACTCACTTCCATTCCACTCTATTTGAATTCATTTATAATGAGTTAAGCTTGCTCGAGATCTCCCATAATTAATCATACATTCCACATGATGATGGCATGTTACCTCCTTCCTCCGCATTCAGTATTCAGTATTCAGGAGAGGAAAAGACAATTTTTGTGTTAAAAATAATTACAATGAGCCACGGCATACGTATATCCTTTACGCTATACGAGTCCTTAAGGCTGCGGTTAATGAAAACACAAGAACATGAACAGCGTACACTTACCCTCTCAGACATGGAGTGCTATATTGCAATGAAACGAGTGAGATAGTGTGAGATACATTTTTAATAAACTATTCGCTGTGGGCCTGGAAATTCTTGGCGATGTGCTGATGCAGTTAGGCACTTGCTGGAGTGAGGCTTTTCCTTTGACTTCACGGCATAAGTACACTCCACCAAGTGAAGTACATCGAAGGCATGTGTAGAGTTTCACCTTGTAAGGATTTATTTTTAATTTCATTTTTCCTTTGGTCCTTGCAGTGCAAATATTTTCCTTTTTTCCATTTCATTTGTTTCACGCGGGGAATTGCGTTAATTTGAAATTTAAATTAGTTTTCGAGGAGAGCGTGGCTTATGGGTTCGTTTCGAAGTTGAACCATAAAATATTATGGCTCCCAAACTCAATAAAAAAGTCGTTAAGTACCAGTCCCCGTGGATAGCTAAATTCGAGTTAACGACTGTGTTTACAGTCTCATTACAGGTGTACAACTCTAATTAGGATTTTTCTTAAAAAAGAATTAAAAGTTGGGATTAAGCACTTCCTACTCACTCTATAGTCTCCCACTGGATTTTAATGTCCGCGTTTAGTGGCATCCATTAGCTCATAGTTATGACTTCGTACCATTCGTGCCATTCTAGGAAATATTGGTGGATTCCAATCATAGTCAAGTATAGCAGAGGTTTTCTCACAAATATGGAGTTCAACTTGTGTTTTAGAAGTGCTCTTTTAGATACATGAGTCATAGTAGTCTAATCAGCACTAACCAGTCAAATCTTACCGCTATAACGCAGTTGACGACGCAGTCAAGGCTCTTACCAATTTCCTTAACATACCATGCCCAGCTAACAGTCATATTGGTAGAATTCGTCCATCTTGGTGAGAAAGAAGACCTTCTGAAGGAATCTTCGTATATCTATCGAATCAACGACTGAGGCGTCCCATCTTAAGAGAGTCCTAGGCAAGAGTACTCAGAAAGAAGTCACATTCTCAAGGAAGACCTTCCTGGAGAAATCTTTGTGTAGCTATCGACTTAATGACTGAAGCGTCCTGTCTTAGGAAAGTACAAGCCAAGAGTACTCAAAGAAAGAGATCAGATTCTCAAAGAAGACCTCCTGGACGAATCTTTGTGTATCTATCGAATCAACGACTGAGGTGTCCCATCTTAGGAAAGTCCGAGGCAAGACTACTCAAGAAAGAGATCAGTTTCACAAAGAAAACCTTCCTGGGGGAATCCTTGTATATCTATCGAATCAACGACTGAGGTGTCCCGTCTTAAGAATATCCTAGGCAAGACTGCTCAAGAAAGAGATCAGGTTTTAATGAAGACCTACCTGGAGGAATCCTTGTTTAACTATCGAATCAACGACTGAGTCGTCCCATCTTAGGAAAGTCCTAGGCAAGACTACTCAAGAAAGAGAGTCTTAGGAAAGTCGCAGCCTAATCACCATCACCTGCAACTTCTATCACGAGAGGCGATGGTACCTAGGCAGACTCACAAGAGGAGACACTGGATATTTGAATGAACACACATTTCTCTGGATGCACTGTTGTCCCTGGATATAGGCCATCTACACCAGAAAACGTTGACAGGACTCGGTGAGGATGAAAATGACGAGATTGTCAATGATTGCAATCAAATTTTTTGTTCCATTCAAGATGGCAGTAATGGATAACATTCGTTGTGTGATGTCGCAAGGGTCTGTGGAAACTATCATTCCGTGTCTCAAGTGAATCCGAATCTTTGCTATCTTAAGCTAACTTATGTTCCAAAGAAATGGAGGAAGGTGCGTGTCATTTTCATTCCCAAACCAGGGAGTTAGCCACACGGCATGTCAGTCTGTCGTCTTTTCTGCTTCGAACATCCAAAAGTCTAATGGGCATACATACGTCAGAGATGTGATCGGCGATACAACACATGAGTATATCATAAGTACATTAGTAGATACAGCTTTTCATAGAGTAGAAGTATAGACCCTCCCCATCACAAGAGATACACGTTCCTCGAAATAGAGGAAACCTTCAACAATGCAGGCACCGATGGGATCTTAAGTAACCTACGCAGAGCTCGATTGTCTACCGCTTTCTGCAATTGGATAAGCATGACACTCAAGCTCAAGGTAATAAATTCAGCCATAGGAGGTATTAGCAGCAGAAGCCAAGTCTGCAGAGGAACACCTCAAGGTGACGCACTATCACCGCTCATTTGCAGGAAATTTAGGATATACTGAAAGCGAATGGTTCTGGTCTGGTGGAAGGCACTGGAGAAGCAAAGCAATACCAACCGTCAAACCTCACCAAGATTCAGAGGACTGCCTGTATCGGAATCATGGAATCGTTACGTACAACATTCACAGCGGCAATGGAGACCATACTAAGTCTCATTCCTGTAGTGACAGTCAGGGTGCGCTTAAGGCCTTGTTTAACCCCTTAACCATGTCTTTGAACTCGCTCCCAGGGCTGAATTCTCTGTCTCTTATCTGAGTCCCAGGTCACACTGGAATCCTGAGGAACGAGATCTCCCATGAGATTGCTAGACAAGACTCAGAGGTGGATTTCTCAAGTCCCGAATCAGCGTTGGGTCTCCCTGCGTCGTCGGTTAGGACTTTCATTGTTGATTGAGTCTCTCACGAACACAATTATATGTGGAATGACTCTCGAGGATGTAGGTTGACTAAACGAATGCTCCCGGACTTCTTTAAGAAATCAGCGGCATTATTGCTATCTCTCAGCAGAAAAGACTGCAGGCAACATATTGGCGTCTTAACAGCCCACTTCGCTTTCGCCGAGCACCTCAACGTGCTGGCACTACAATCTGCTACGCTTGTGTACAGAGCGCCGACACTGTAAATAGTATCAGGTGGCAGATCCTCGCTGCTGGTACTGTAAGCTCCTCATTACTTAAGTGCTTGCTGGCTTTCTTAGAAAGAGAAGAAAATTCGAATATAATAGGTAAACCAGGGTTTGCTCTCTAGTAGTGCACTGGACCAGTTGCGTCTGAGTGCTCCAGTCGAGCGTTTCGTATTCCGACGAAAAAAAGGACTTATTCCACTGAATCTATTCTGCAGTAATGCACCGAATTGGCACTCAAACTGGCATACAGCCATGCCTCCATCCTAGCTAGATAGGAGGTTACAAGTTGGCAAATATTAGCCGAGTCTCTGGAATCCACAGTAATTAGATCTAAGCGTCTTAGAATCTGCAAACGATATCTTAATGAAGCCAACAAGGTGACCATATGCTGGGTACCAGGATATATGGGTATAACGGACAATGAAAGAGTCAACGGGGCACATCTCACAAGCATTCCTCTACGTGGAGGTTCCTTTTAGCTCTGTATAGCCAAGCGCAGTCAACAGGCGATGAATCCGTCTGCACATGTGCTGTAGACGGCTTATGATTTGAGAAGAGCACGTTCTCTAGTTAAGTTTACTCATAACAGTTCGCGGGTCTTTTCCATCATAATCACGAGGCACTGTGGCATCGGAATTTATGCAGAGCACAGCGTACCTCACACAGACTTCTGCAGGAGTTGCAGGGATGAGAAAGATATTAAATCTTTCGAACAACTGCTGTGCGAATGCCCTACCTTCGCTAGCAGAAGAATGAGGACTCTCGATAGCTACTTCTTCACTGAGTTAGAGGACTTGCGTCACATTGATCTGAAAGTCCTCATGTCACTATCTAGATGGGTGAAAATTTAGCAGTTTTTTTCTACAGGCACACAGGATAAAAGTAGAATGGGCACAGTGGGCCCATCGGTCTAAGTGAATAGTGGCTTTCGTCGCAAGGCGTCCATCCACCCGACGTAACCTAACCATTGCCCAACTAGCATTTGGCCTACTTATCATTTTGGAAGAGATTGGATTCACTTGAGAAGCTACCAACTCTGCTACTCTGCCGTGGCTTCTATCGATTCTAGATAGTCCTGCAAAGTGGATGTATCTCAGTACATTTACATAGGCAATCCAGTTTTATTTTCATTCGATTTCTACGCACAGGCAGCATTTGTATTGTATGCTCCGACATTTCTGCCGAAACAATCTGTACCTACACTTTCTGACCATTAAATCCCCCTTAACCGTCCGTCACATCATGAATCTCATTTTCCACAAATGACTTTTCAGTGTTTAACCATAATCACATCCTTGAATGTCACATGATTCTGACAATTGCTTCGTAATTTTTCACATTCATTCCCGTCAGCTGTCATGCTTCATTTTGCGGTTCTCAAATGTCATTTATGCGATATCAACTGCTGGCATACCGCTATTTCACGCCAAGAATCCCATTCCCTCCTCAGTCAACAGGGATTTTCATCAAATATTTGCAAACAGCAAGGACTATTGAAATATCTAGCACTGTTCACCACCAAAAGGCTAATGATATGCCGCCCCCGAAATTTATGCAAGCCCCCAAGGGTTTCCTCAGATATTTTGTTTATTTATTCACGCCAACCTCTCTCCGCCATTAATGCGTTTAATGGTCTTCAAATTCAACGACATGACCATCAATAATGTACTAAGTGCAGGCCAGCCCTGTGTGTCCTTTGCCCCGACTGTCAGTGTCAGTCGTGTAAAACGAGTTTCATGTCAGCGGAAATTAGCAACTTTAACACGATAGAGAGGCGAAATCAATTTCGATTCGCTTCATCACTCGAAAACGTATCGATTAGAATGTTCGGACAGAGTAATGGAAAATTTCTGTCTGCCAGTCGAAGGAACAACCACACAGGGAGGTGCTAGAGGCGACTCATCTGCGTGGTTTGCCTGAAATTATGTGGAAAAGTCCAACGATACAAGGAGATGGAAGACTGGAAGTAGAATTTTATGATTTTCAGATATTGTAGGGTTCGTTGGAATGTCATAGATACTTTTCTTGAGACGTGCAGGCGAGATACACAAAGAGAAACGTTTTATGTGATTTACTGCATGGAAGGTAATAGGTTAGGAGCATATGCATATTTTAGGGAAATTGTTTCTGTTTTATGAGGTTCTTCCTCTGGGGGAGCAGCAGTTGGCATTTTAAGGAAGACAGACAAAAGACGGGAGGCGCAGGACATAGCAGTGTAATGCTTAAGTGATTAAGGATATTTGTTTGCGCTCGTAAAGTTGCGGAAGGCAGTTTAAGGATTTTGGGCAAAAGGGCACGTTTCACAATATTTGTGGCAATTATTCGATGCGGTAAACGGAGAGTATTTCGTTTTACGATAGACACCCAGCACGTGGGAAGTGACTTAATAATTGGATTTGGGGTGAGGAAGAGAATATTATGGTCGTCAGCACGGTGGGAGTTTATGTCAGAACAGAGGGGCATTGTCCTAAGGATCATGAGGCGTCAGCGAATTGCGTGGAAGTTACAATTTGCCATCACAGCAAGCACGTATAGAGCAGTAGCAGTCCAAACGACTTTTGGAATAGCATACCCATCGTAGTTAATTTGCAAAAAAAATTTAATAGAGCTGGCAGTGGAATTTTATGGCAGCGATATTGGGCTCTGCCAGTTTCCCACAACCGAACAAGACTGTAGAACTCATGAACTCTTTTGAATTCCTGGCAGTAACCCCCAATAGGTGTTAGAAGCAGAAGTAACGAAAATGATAGACTTTTCAGTTTTACTGACAGACGAACAATTTATTAACCACATACTGATTTCGAATACATACAGACGGAGGGGTTTTTAAGGGAAGAATAGCCAAAATAGAATGCTTTTACTACCGGCACCATGGCAGAACTGAAGAGAATGCTTGTGTGATTCGACGTCAATCTACAGGGGGAAATAGATGCATAAAATGTGGACAATTTCATTTGATTGATGTCAAAGGAAAATCAGTACAATATGTCCTTATGCCTTGTGGCTTGTGGCATTCAAAGCATAGAAGAGAAGCAATCCAAACTAGCTTTGTTCAGATTTTTCATTTGCTTTGTTCGGCTCGACTGGAGCACTCATACGCCACTGGTTTACTATACTACTAGAGACCAATACCTTGGCTTACCCATTTTATTGGAATTTCCTTGTCTCTCTAAGAACAAATGATGAGGAGCTTACAGTACCAGCACTCGCCACATCAGCATCGAAATCCTCCACCTAATACGATCAGAGGCAGGGCAGTTGTAGATAGAATATTTCACAGTATACTCACCATATCCACAATCGTCGCAGAAAGTATTGCCACTAAGCCATTAAGATGATTGACGAAAGCGAAGTGACCTGTTAAGACGCCAATAGGTTGTCTGCAGTCTTTTCTGCTGGACATCAAAAATGCCGCTGATTTCCTACAGAAGTCCAGTGGCATTCGTTTCCTGGAGAGTCATGCCATACACAATTGTATACAGTCGTCAATGGCAGTCCTTACCGAGGGCGGAGGGAGGCCCAACGTAGATTTGGGACCTGAGAAAGCCTCATTTGAGTCTTGTCTAGTAATCTCATAGAAGATCCCACTTTCCAAGATCCCAGTGTGACCTGGAACCCATATAAGAGACATGGAAGCCTTGTGATTGAATTCAAAGAGTTCTTACATCCACCAACTATTTGGGAGTGGTTGAAGGACTAAGCAAGATCTTAACCGTAGTCTGACTATCACTAGAGACGCAAGTACTACGACCCTTCCACCTATTCTTCACAACAAGTTTCCTTTAGACAACAGGCGCATATTTGCCATGGAGACACCAGCATCAGACCCTTACTTATGTCCTGTATCACCTTGTGTGTCATATGGTCTCTACTACGAATACGCGCCATCGTGTACGGTTTCTGGCAATGTGTCTGAGTTCTCCACAACTTTTCCCTAACTGCCGTGCCTCCTTCTCGACTGTTCTGCGCCATGTTCTCCTCGGACAGCCAGGTCTTCTGCCATCCTGAGCTAGAGGGTTCCATTGCATAGCATGGTTCGCTATGGAACTATCACCCTTACGGAACGTGTGACCAATCCACTGCTACTTCCGTCGTTGGATGGTTGTGCCTATTGGTTCCTGACCCGTTCTCTCGTAAAGGTGTTCGTTAGAGATACGATTGGGCCAGAAAATCCTTAAGATATTGCGCAGGCACCTATTAACAAACGTTTGCAGTTTTCTGGTGATAGTAGATAGTCCACGTGCTGCAACCATATAACAGCACGAATTCAACGTTGGAGCGGAACAGTCTCATCTTGATGTTCAAACTGATTGCATTGTTTCGCCTTACTTTGGACAACATCCCGAACGCGGACTTTGCTTCGGCGAACCTGTTGACTATATTCAGTTCGGTTCCACCATCGGTCGAGGCAATACTCCCAAGATACTGGAAATCCTCTACTCTCTCTACCGGTTGTCCAGCATTACATATTTGAAACAATGAGTTTGCTCCAAGGCTGATAATTTCAGTTCTTGTTGTATTCATTTTCAGGCCGACGACACCTGCCTCCCTCTTCACATCTGCTGTCATTTGGTGGAGGTCCATAATTCTGTGGGAGAGTAAGCATACATCGTCAGCGTAGTCAATATGATTCAGTTGAGATGTAAGAGTCCATCGAATTCCTCCGTTTCCCGTTGACAAAGCTGCACAAAGCATATCGTTAATCACCAATAGGAACAATGTTGGTGAAAGGATTCAACCTTGTCTTACCCCACTTTGGATCTCAAACTCCTCAGACAACCTTCCCCTGTGCAGAACGTGACATTTGGAGCCTTCATATATAGCTTTGATAATAGCAATTCATTTATCGGGAATACCTCTCCTGCATTGCATGGCAAGTAAACTCCACTCCCTATCGAACGCCTTCTCAAAATCGACGAACAGTAGGTGCAGTGGGGATCGATATTCAACGCACTGTTCGATGATTATCCGCAGGGTGTTGATGTGGTCGGCGCAGGAGTATCCAGAGCGGAAATCTGCTTGTTCGGCATCGAGTGTGTCTTCGAGATGTTGTTTGATTCGCTCAAGGATGATTTTAGCCATTATCTTAGCTACAGCAGGCAGCACGCAGATGCCCCCCCAGTTTCTTCACTCCATTAAATTTCCTTTCTTAGCAAGCTTGACGATCATTCTCTTTTTCCACTCGTTAGGAAAGCTCTCAGCTTCCCAAGCTCTCTCTATAAGTGGAAGCAGAAGCTCAGCCGATGTTGTGGGCGCTGCTCGTAAGAGCTCTGCTGAAATACCGTCAAGTCATACCGCCTTGTTGGTTTTGAGTGCCTCGATCGCGGTAATGATCTCATCTTTACTGGGAGTCGTGGTGCGTATTCGGGAACTTCTCACCTCGGGCATCTCAGTCTGATTTGAGAACATATCGCTAGCGAAAACACGGTTCAAATCCGTAATAAAATGCTCTTTCCATCTCCTGAGCTGGTCCTCATCCGAAACGAGCAATGAGCCGTCTAAGCTTTTCGCTGGGTGTTGGCTGGAGCTGCGACCACCTGTCAGTTCTTTCGTGATTCTGTAGACGGTCCTGCTGTCGCACATTCGTGCAGCATCTTCTCCTTCTGCAGCCAGCGTTTTGGTGTAGTTGCGCTTGTCATGTCACACGCTACACTGAACTTCTCTCATCTTCATGCGGTATAAGGACTCTAGCTCGCTTCTCCCTGCTGCTGGGGTAGCTGCAACGCGAGCTTCCAGCTGTCGCACCTCCGTGGAGCGTCTTCTGCTTCTGTAGCCAACGCGTTGATGTAGTTGCGCTTGTCACGTCGCACGCTACGCTGAACTTCTCTCATCTTCATGCGATATAGGGACTCTAGCTCGCTTCTCCCTGCTGCTGGAGTAGCTGCAACGCGGGCTTGCAGCTGTTTTCGTTCATCAATCCGTCTCCAGGTATCCTCGGAAAACCACGCCATATGTCTTCCCTGCGATCGGCCGACAATTCCTTCAGCACCAGATGTAAAAATATTTTTCACAACACACCAATGGTCTTGGATGGTTGCCGGCATAGAGCTGCTGATTGCTTCCACACCTTGCCAAAAGTGATCCCTTAATTGTTGGCGCACTGAGGGATCACTAAGTCTACCGACGTTGAACCCGGGCATTCTTGTGTTGTCCTGGGATCTTCGAACTGCAGCAGTGTGTAGTTGGAAAGTAGCTATCATAAGATGGTGATCACGTACTATCCCCACATCTGCCCCTCGCCTGTTTCGGACGTCCAGGAGACTACTTCTAAAGCGGCGGCTGATGGCAAAATGGTCAATTTGGTTGAAGGTTGTTTGCCTGTCGTTGGAAACCCAGCTGACTTTGTGGCAGGTCTTGGCGCTCAAACATGGCGCCACCTATCACAAAGCGGTTGGCATTGCAGAAATCCACAAACCTTTCGCCGTTGTCATTGCGGTTGCCTATTCCATGCTTCCCGATTACCTGTTTGAACCCTTCGTTGTCGTTGCCTACTTTGGCATTCAAATCTCCCATCACTATGACAATGTCTCCATTTGGTGTTGTATTGAAGACGGCACTGAAGAGATTGTAGAAGCTATCCTTTTCGTCCTCAGACGAGCCATTCTTCTTCTTCTTCTTCTTATTCTTCCTTTTATCAGCGAGGTTATGATCCGAAAATAAGAGATCACAACCCTCCCACTTCACCGCATTTCTACTCATGCGCCTGTGGGGATCGCCTATCTATCAGACGAGCCATTCGTTGGGGCGTAACACTGTATGATGGTGACGAATCGTACTCTAGTCCGGAATCTAGCCGTCAAAATCCTTTCACAATGAGGCTACCAGCAAATTAGGCCCTTGCGTGCTGTTGTTGTTAGCAGTAGTCCGACTCCATATTCCCATGGACTTCCGGATGGTCTTTCAGAATAGAGTAGTACAGTGTTACGCGTTGGGGATTGGTACTCGCCCGCTTCTAACCATCTTACTTCACTTACCCCCAAAATATCCAGTTTATATCGCATGAATCAGTTTTCCAATTGGAGGAATCTGGCATTGTAGGGAGCTTCGCTTCCCGAGTCGAGGAGCGTCTTTACATTCCAGAAACCTATCTTTGTCCGGGTACAATACCCAAAGTCGTCAACATGTGATCATTCCTTATCCGAGGCATAGTGTCGGTTTCTGTGGCGAGCAGAGTTCGGCAACCTAGTCGTGAATCAAGGCCCTAGACAACCCGCATTTACAATTTTAGCCTACATGCATAAGGGTTTATACATATAGTTGCCCGGGGACCACCACTAGGAGGTAAGGGAAGCACTTCATCACGAACTTGATTGTTGCGCTACTGGCCCAAGCCAAGTTTTGGGCAGTCAGTATTCCATTCCTGGCTGAGACTCTGGCCGAAGCCAGTCCTGAACACAAGGAAATTGACTTTAAATTTGCCCAACAGCCACAGTTCTGGTGAGAATGCATCAGGTAGTATATTCAGGAGACCGGAATCATATGATAAGTGTCGCGAAAGGTGAGCAAACCTCCAGTGTAGATTACATATACGGAAAACCACCCCGCTTAAGACGATGAATGGCTTTGAGAGTACAGACCATGATATACATAGGTATCAAGAGGAGGTAAACTCAACATGGCATCTAGAGCAGAGCCAGGCGAACCCGGGAAAACTCCGGTGCAGACAAGACAAGTCGTTCTTTGGCACAAAATCATAAAACGTGATATTTTCACCTCAAAGGCCGCTTTGGACTGGTGTCTCACAGAGATGACGTAGCAGTTCAGAAGTCATCTTTATTGGATGGCAGGTCACAGAGATATTCCGAGAAACTGCATGAGTGACGAGCATGCCAGACAGTAACGTAAACATTTTTTTTTTGTAATTCTGTATCGGAAAGTGGAAATTCTTTAAAGACGAAACCAAGGTCGTACTCAGTGACAATGTGGGATTTCCACCCACTAAACTCACATTCCCTTCTAAGCATCTTGGTCAAGTAGAAATTCATCTCCCCGTGCTTTCTATTGATCCAAGCATTCATATTGGGGATCAATCTCTGCATCCACCTGCATTTATCAGAGTGATCCTATCTCTCCTGTCATTCATCCAGACTTGTCCTTGGTGGTGTCTCAGTGACACTTCGACTCGTCATAATATTTCCATTCAACTTCTTTAACCAGAAGTGCCATGCCAGCCACTACATATGCCACATTATAGGAGGTTATTCGGAAGGCGCTGCATACTCTCAACGCATTGATTCTATAAGCTATCTCCGTCTTTCTTCTATGTGACTTTGTCTTCGTGGTACAAGCCCATATTTAGGAGCCTTAGAGCATTTTCTATGCCGCAACTCTATATAAGAGCAGTCTTCCTATTAAGCTTTGATTTGCCGATATTTGGCAGGATCATTGCCAGGGCAGACATTGCCTTTGCTCAGTTGCATATTGCAGATATTGCCTTTCATCTGTAGCAATGCCAAGGTACTTCAGCTCTGTTTTGAGAACTATCAAGTGATCGCCCACGGTTACTCTTATAGTCTCCAAGACTCGCCTGACACTCATGAGCACTACTTCTGTCTTCTCCTCTGCAAGTTGTAGGTCCATGTGTACTAGCCAGTCCTGAACCATCCCAATAGCTTCATTACAGTTATGCTCCAATTCACTACAAAGAATGCTATGTCGTCAGCGAAGCCAACTATTTCCGAAGACTTTGGGGTTCTAAGTCCAAGGACGTCATCATACATTAGATTCCACAGTAGCGGACCTAGTACGGAGCCACCACCTGTGACGTTATATTGCCATCATCGGTGTAGTAGTGCAGTATCCTATTTTTGAAATAGTCCGTCATTATCTTCTGCAGGTAGTCTGGTACTCGATTTGCGGTAAGTGCTCGCAGGATATTTCTCCAGTTTGCGGTGTTGAAGGCGTTCTTCACATTCAGCGTGATGACTGCGCTTTTCCATCGTCTTCCATCGATGGCTTTTTTTTGTCGTATTCACGACTTCTTTGATGGCGTCGACCGTAGAACGTGCCTTACGGAACCCCTACTGGTGATCTGCGAGGCTACCTGTCTCATCGATTGCATCACTTATGATGCGCTCCAGTATTTTGCCCACGATGTCTAACATGACATGCATAGTGGCCTATACGATGACAGAAATGGGATCCTTGACCATGTTCATCATTTCTCCTCATAATATGGCTATAGGCGAACCCCACAGGCGGATCTGTAGAAATGCAGTGAAGTGGGAGGGTTATGATCCCTTATTTTCGGATCATAACCTCGCTGACAAAAGGAAGAAGAAGAAGAATATGGCTATAGCATCTGAGTATCTTTAGCCTAAACAATGCTGAAAAATTCCAAACACATTCCACCCACTTTCATTCACAGATTCGTTCCCAATACCTAATAGGATGCCTTATCCGCTCTGCTATGACTTGCGTATTGAATTGACGTCACAATACGTCAATGTTATCTGTCGAGCCATATGACAAGATATGACTTAACTTGAATAGATGCGAGTACCATCCGCGCAATTTTCAATTATAACCACAAATGTCACTTCAAACATGATACCCGGTAAATCCTTCAGATTTATCCCACGCAAGGAGACAACCTTGTTACCACCAAACAGGCATTCTTAAGCATCACCCATCAGAGGCAATCCTTGCTTCTATCCCCGATGGCTGACATATTAAATGTCACTCCTGTGCGATTCCTAACAAAACCACCCAAACGAGAGCAAAAGGACTATTCTCGCAAATCATGACACAGTTGGTGGCACATTAATGGCACAAGTATTCCATTTTCCTTTATGCCGAAGGATTATCAGATTATTTCGTTTTTTTTTTTCTTCTTTTGTAACTCTCCGTCCGCCAACGGTAAAATTGATTACACATTTGCGTGCTGTGTGTGTGTATGTGTGTGCGTTCAACGAGGATGGAAGCGTCGATTTGTGGGGCCCCGACTGTGGCCAGAGCAGAGAAACCTATGGCGCGACGTCCTTGTCGCCTTAGTTCTTAATTTGCGATTTTTTTTTCCCCCTCTTCCTCTAGCATTATTTTTATTATGCTGGGGGAATCCTTGAAATCAAGGATCGTTACAGTGAACGGCAAGATAATGAACATACTGCTGGGCGGCGCGTACAAATTGGTAAATTGACCGTGGTTCACAGAAGCCAGCTAGCAGCCAGCCGTAGCAAGTCGGTCATGCATACGTAAAAAACGGAAATTGAATGGGAACCGTCTGTAGGAGTTTAAGTTGGAGCTGTTCTGTTGTCTTGCTCGTACCTAGCCATGTGGAGAGTGAAGAAGAATTTATATTCCTGGTGAGGAGAACTGCTTGCGAGAAGCGGCTTATGGAATGAAATTTACATGAATTTGCAATAAGTTCCGATGAGAGTGCAAAATGAGCTCATTTTGGGGCGAAGAATGGTGGAGCTTGCCACTCAGTTTTGCGAATACATTTTGGTTTAACTTGTTATTGGCGAGTCGGCAGTGACATTTAACTAATTGAAGCGGTTGACGATTGGCTGTTGGATTTAGAAACGAGGTTTGAACATTACTATCGTCGACTAGACGGAGTTTTGAAGAGATGTTGAGCAACATGACCGTTCAGTTGACGAGTCTGCTAGAAAGGTTTGAGATTTTCATTTTAATACACTTGCTTGTGGAGTTGATGTTAAGATAAAGGGGGTTCCGGAGACATCGGTAAAATCGGTTGAACCAGCCAGATAGGGATATGAGCCTGTGGAGGTTCAGCTCGATTTTACGCGGGCATCCGGTCATCAGACTAGATACATGCGTCACTTTATTTACTTACTTACTTAGATGGCGCTACAGTTCGGGGTGAACCTGGGCCTCAACCAACAAGCCTTTCCATTTAGCTCGGTCTTTAGTTAATTGCCTCCAGTTGCGCACTCCAAGTTGGTCGAGGTCTCCTTGAACTTGTGCGCACCACCTACGGCGATGATTCCCTCTACTGTGTCATCCCTTGGGGTAAGATTCGAAGACTCTGCGGGCCGGAGCGTTGGTGTCCATTCGCTCTACATATCCTAGCCATCTCAGACGTCCAATACGCAATTTTTTGTCTAGGTCGATGTCGCTGTACTGCTCGTATAGTTCGTGATTGAATCTTCTCCTCCAAAACCTGTCAACGCAAACGGGACCGAAAATCTAACGAAGAATAATCACGAGGGAAAATGCAATTGGGAATCATCCAGAGCATATCGGCGTACCTCACAACGACTTCTTCAGAAGCTGTCCGACATCTCCTGTGCTAATGACCTGCCTTCGCCGACAGAAGAAAGAGAACTTCTTCGCTGAGTTCGAGACCCTACATCGCATTGAACTGTAAGACCTCCTGAGATTCATGTGGTGGTCCTAAACCAGCGATATCCCTTCCAAAGCTGACAGACCTTCTGAGATTTATATCCTTACCTAGAAGGGTGTAGATTCAGCAGTTTTTCTTGACAGGTTATCCAGATGAAAACTAAGTGGGGACTATGGACTTTTATTGGTCTAAGTGCGCAGTGATTTTCGTCACAAGGCACCCATCTACATAACCTACATGTACATCCTCCCGCTCTACGAAAAGTGACTGTCAATAGTATTAATTCTTTCGTAACTAGGTCACTCGCACAGGAGAAGAGGAAAAGCTTGAGTTTATTTTCGTTCCTATGGCTCCTGCAGCAGTCATTGTGGATTACCCCCTGGTGCAGCATATGAATGCCAGTGCCCAGTGAGGTTACCTTGAGACAACTAAGCTTGGCCAGAGACAGTGATCTATTCTTTTCTAAAAATAGCCAGGAGGCTCTCACAGGTGTGGATGTGTCCAAATGAGTTCAGTTCGTGTTCTCTTTACTTCTGGTTTCCTCGTGAATTAGAGTCCTTAGGTATGTGGGCTGGTGTAGAGGATAGGAAAGAAGTGCCATGCCAGCCACTACATATGCCACATTATAGGAGGTTGTTCGAAAGGCGCTGCATACTCTCAACGCATTGATTCTGTAAGCTATCTCCGTCTTCCTTCTATGTGACTTTGTCTTCGTGGTACAAGCCCATATTTAGGAGCCTTAGAGCATTTTCTATGCTGCAGCTCTATATAAGAGCAGTCTTCCTATTGAGCTTTGATTTGCCGATATTTGGCAATATCCTTGCCAGGGCAGCCATTGCCTTTGCTACCATCTCAGCTGCATATTGCCGATATGACCTTGCATCTGTAGTAATGCCAAGGTACTTCAGCTCTGGTTTGAAAACTAAAACCTGATTGCCCATGGTTACTCTTATAGTCTCCAAGACTCGCCTGCCGCTCATGAGCACTACTTCTGTCTTCTCCTCTGCAAGTTGTAGGCCCATGTGTACTAGCCAGTCCTTAACCATCCCAATAGCTTCATTACAGTCATGCTCCAATTCACTACAAAGAATGCTATGTCGTCAGCGCAGCCAATTATTATACTAAACCTCCACACCACACTCAGGTCAATACAGACCCATTGTGATTGAATTGGAGTGCTTACAAATGGATGAATATGGGAAGAATGCAGTTCCGTCCCATTTTTTGGAAGTTCAGCCATTCTTTCATTGCCTGGGATATCTACATTCATGCATTGGATATACACTCAGGCCATGTAAGGTCACCGCATTGGTTGATGCTTATTAGGGCTGGGTAGGTAGGTAGATAGAAGTGGCGGTTCTGTAAACAGAGACCCAATTAGCACAGTTGTGCCGTTTTGATACCACAACTCATGTGACCTTCGATGTTGATGTGTGTTGGTGAGGACAATCTAGAGCCAGCCTGTGGAGTTTAAGAAGAGGATTAGCTCATTTATGCTTTTACCCGAGATCTCCTCAAGTGAATTGTAGAAGGGTTTGCCTAATGCTTGATGTCTAGCCCTGGCTAGTGCCGGACAAGTGCGCATGTAGTGGATAATTGTTTCCTTTTCGGTGGCTATGTTGTAACTGTGGCAATGTGTATTATATGGGATACCTAGTTTGGCTGCGTGCTTTCCTACCGGCCAGCGTCCCGTGATTATCGCGATTATTCTGGCAATGTCTTTGCGCGTTCTGTTCAATAGGGTGGTTGTTTGGGTCTTGTTGTAGTTGGGCCACATCCTTCTGGATATGACGCAGTTCGTTAACCTGGACCGTTTAAGGTTAGCTTTTCTAAGAAAAATTGAGGAGATGTTTGCCTTAATTGCTCCGAGCGGGGTGTGGACAAGTTCCGCAAGTGAGCAGTGGATGGCTGAGCCTCGCCTGGCCAGATCATCAGCATGTTCGTTGCCATCAACGTTGCTGTGACCTGGAACCCAGACTAGGGTTACCATGCATTGGCCATCTAGCGAGGCCAGCTCCTGTCGGCATTCTAGTACTAATTTCGAGGAAATAGTTTCCGAGGCAATGGCTTTGATAGCAGCTTGGCTATCAAATAAAATAGCGATTCTTTGGCTTGGTAGTATATTTGTGTGTGACTTGATTTGGCGACAGGCTTCGCGAATGGCGAGTAATTCAGCTTGGACTTTTTAGAGCTGACTTGCGAGTTTAAATGGCTGCCTTGTGGTTAACGTAGATAGTACCACATGATCGTTTTCGATCATTATTGCAACCCTTAGCTGTGTCTCTGTAACCATTGTTAATTCTGAATGAATAGCTGACTCCTAGAAGTGTTTAGTGGCTCTACCTGGTTTTATTTTTGTCAGAAATTCCGGCCAGGAATTCAGGCAGCTGCAAATCTCAAATTCCCGAGAAAAGTGCAAAAATCTGCACTTAGAACTACTCCCTCCCCAGCATTGGACATAATGCTCCGCCTTCTATTGTCCCTAGATATTTTCGGCAAACAGATAGCTGCTAGTGCGGCCACTCATCTGTCTAGCCTACTAACAAGCCACTGCTCTATCTTAGATCTGCTGAACCTTAAATCTGAAAACACCGACTATACCCCACCCAAACTCAGGTTTGGTAAGAATTTCCATACAAGGATCTCCGCTCGGAATGAGTAGGAAAACGTTCCTCTATACAGATCATAAGTCCAAAAGCAAAAGTGGAGTAAGTGGTAGTGTCTTCTCTGAAATGCTCAACATGAGCACCTCCTTCCGCCTCCCAGATCACTGTAGCATTTTTCAAGTGGAAATTATGACAATTAAGGAAGCCCCGTCCTGGCTGCAATGCATTGTACTATCTATCAGCGATATTAGCATTTTCACGGACAGCCTCAGAGACGTCGTTCTCTTTCACTTCCAAGATCGCTCTAGACTGGCACTCGTCTCTCGTGGAAATGGCGGAGCATTCACCTTTGCTGGGTGCCAGGCTACAGAGACTGCAAGGCTGACGAACTTGCCAGACAGATAAGACTTTAAGGACTCTTTCGAAACGGCGGACTCTGGTTATGCCTCTCACTACATATAAATATCTACTAAGGCTGGCTTAGAACCAACCACTGACAGGAGAATGCCTTAACGTGTCATATTTCTAGACAGATCTGGCTTAGGTTGGATTAGAAAAGTAGTGCCAGGCTGGTTATGCTAAAGCGATCACAGATCAGCAATCACTGGACACTGTCTGATAGATGTACATGCCAAAAAGTAAGATCTCTTGTCAAATGATTTCTGCAGGAGCTGCAGGGATGAAAAACAGGAGGAGACCATCCTCCATTTGCTTTGCACCTGTCCAGCCATATTCGAAAGAAGACCACATTATCTTGGAGCCCTTCTCTTTGATAACCTTGACGACCTAGCGAATATACACGTCAGAAGCATCCTTCGCTTTATAAAAAGCTTCGATTGGTCCTCATAGTTAGTCGTTGTGTAGGTCATTTTGTGCTAGATCCAGTGGTATCACAATGGACCTATTCTGGTCTAAGTGTGTCTGTATCTTGGTGCAGACAGCTACTCTTACTTAACCTAACCCCCTTCTTGGTAGCAATATGCATGCTCAGTCTCACTGATTAGCTGAACCATGAATAAGGATCGATGACCAGATATGTTAGACACACCCTCCTCGAAACCCTTAAAGTGGCACATTTCCCCCTTTGACTATCGTCTGCTTTCTTAAAGCCTCACAAGTTTCTCCCCTGCCCCCTGAACACTCCAATGTGTACAATGAAACTAATCCTTCAACCATAATGTGTCCATAAAAGAATTCCTTTTTAGCTGGAAACCACCCCCGGGTAAAGGAACCGTCAACCCTTTTTCTCTTGTGATTGAAACCGCCGACCATAAATCACACGAAACCTCAAACAAAGGACGAATTCTCCTGTTGCTCAGGCTCGCTATAACACCCTTACCATCGTCCCCCCATTACGTGCGGTCAAAATTAAAGAATTGAACTTCATCAGTCAGCAGGAAGGAACAATGTTGATCCCATAAAAGGACACACGCAAGCAAGAAATAAAAATGAACAACGGAGCTTCCTTAAACTTGATTAAAAGCAATAATCACACCGCGAGGTTATTATTCCCCGGGACTACATTCCATTATTTGGCTTTGCCCTTGTCTTTCCCCGAATCTGAACGATGAAAACGAACATATTCCTTCCGTTCGTCCTTCCATTAAGGATTCAATTTGCAAAAATGTAAATAAAACATTTTTAGTACAACTAAGGGACTCTATAGTCGTCTCTTTCCGTTCGTTGTTATCCTGAAAGTGAACAGGAATTAAATTAATTTTCCACGAATCGCACAAGCATCATGATGACAAATGTGCCAATAAAAAACTCCGCCAGGCACTCAAGGCTGCTAACACGCGTGTTTCCCACACCAAGGACAGTTTTGTTCATAAATATTACAAAAATCACTCAAATTGTGTTGCCCGCTTAATGAAGGTAATGCTCACAAGTAGACTGTGTCTACTAAATTCCGTCCGACGTTGCTGTTCATCGCTTTTATGGGAAACCTCATGAGTAAATGAAACGACACTCAAAGCGCTCAAGGATAATCTGAAAATTGCGTTGTCCTGTCCTCTTTGTCGGCGTATCGTCCCCTTAGGCACGTTGTGTGTGAATTGCCAAAACTACTCTTTTTGTGAAATAAAATTCCCAAATTAGCGAACGATAAAACGGTGTAATGTGACCAAGAGGTACTTAAAATATTTTTTATGTCCTTGCTATGGCTGACTGACATAATTTTTTAGTCTTCCACTTCCACCGCAGGATAAAGTAGAGGACACACTGCTTGAGAGTTTGAACTTTGTTGTCATGGCGTGAGTAGTCTACTTTTGGTTTTAATTTTGAAATTAATTTAAATAAGAGTTTCTAGGGAAAGTTACAACACGACGAGGAGTAGGAGATTAAGAATGCTAATGACAGCAGCAGAGCAGATGGTTTTGAATTAATTAACAAATCAAGGAGAAGAATGAATTGAGAGGTCTTGGCTTGGGAACTTGTTGAATAACGTAGGATTTGTCCCCTCAAGGAGTGAGTTCAATTATCCTTCATTTCTATAGCTGGCATCATGAAGCAACACACTTGCCATTCCATACCAATCAGAAGTTTTGGAAAAAAATAATCCATCTGCAGTTGTCAGACTCACAGTCGGTGCTGAGAATATGGGAAAACTACTTCTGCCGACTGTATGACGCCGTCGAACCATTCAACATAGACGATGATAGTCAAAATATCCGTCCACCTGAGGAAAGTGAAGTGAGGATAGCAATATCCAATAGGGCTGCTAGACCTGACGGCCTACCATCCGAACATTCCAAGGAAGTTGGTGATGTATTTGTAGAGAGCATACACCAACTCATCTCTAAGATTTGGTCAGACGACTATATGCTTGATGAAACAACATTTACCCGATCCACAAGAGAGGATACCCCCTCAACTGCGCCAATTATGGAGGCACCTGTCTCCTCGCATACAAGATCTTTTCTGCGATATTGTGTGAACGCCTGAAACTTTTCATCAACAAAGCGGCCTGTTTGGCCCCTATCAGTGCAGTTTCAGGCCAGAAAAGTCCATCATCTGAAAACCTTGAAATACCTGGCGATCCGAGGACAACATGGCACAGAACAGTCGGCAAGGAGGCACTGCAGTTGGGGAGAAGTTGTTGAGAGCTTAGACACATTGCCAGAAAATGTACACCATGGCGCGTAGTAGAGGCCCTAGAACCCACAAGGGGATACAGGATAAAATCAAGATCCACCATCGATCAAATCTTCACACATCAACAGATCGTGGAGAAAACCTAAGAAGTCCAAATCGATCTCATCATCCCTTTATCGATTTCAAGGGCGCCTATGATGGTATCTAGAGAGAAGAGCTATATAGAGCCATTTTTAGTTTTGACATCCCTGCCAAATTTGTCCATCTGTGCAGGATGATTCCCACATGGTCGGTAAGAACCTCACCGACACATTTGATGTCAAAAAAGGTTTTAGGCAAGGTGACGCGCTGTCATGTAACTTCTTTAATATTTGACTTGAACGGATTGTGCGGAACCCACAAGCCTGCTATTGGCTGTCACAGGCACCATCTATCAAAAGAACTTGTATACGCCGACGATATTGACATAATTGCAAGAACGCAGTCGGCTATCATCGGTGCCTGTACAAGCATTGAAGCAGAAGCGGCCAAAATGGGTATAGCGATAAATGAGGGCAAACCAAGTACATGCTGTGAACAAGAAGGGCCAGTCAACACCGACGAATTGGGCAGCTCGTCGCAGTGATCAGCTACAACTTCGAGATAGTAAGAGACTTTGTCTACCATGGTTCGGCCTTAAATTCTGAAAACCACATCAGCACAGGAATCAAGCGAAGAAAAACTCTTGCAAATCGCTGTATATTGGGCTTATAAGACAATCCAACAGTAAAGCCCCATTTCGAATAACTAGGGAGACTCCATATAAAACCCTGATCCTCCCAGTTCTGCTTTACGGCGCTGAAACGTGGACTTTATTAAAAGCAGATGAAGATGTCCTTGTTCGCTTCGAGAGAAAAATTCTTCCCAAGGTATTCAGTCCCAATTGGAAGAAAAGCTTCAATGACGAACTATATGAGCAGTACAGTGACATCGACTTAGTCAAGAACTACGTACTGAGCGTTTGAGATGACTAGGATATGTAGACCCAAAGGACACTATTTCTCCAGCCCACAGGGTCTTCGAATCGCAGTAGAGGACCTCCTCGCTGTAGGTGGCGCGCACAAATTCAAGGAAACCCTAATCAGCTTGATGTGCGCAACTGGAAGTAATAACTAAAGGCCCAGGTTCACTCTTAATTATATCGCGAATAAGAGCACCTGATGTACGCAGGCGAGAAAGCCTCCAGGGCAGTAGCGGCGCTATCAAGATTAATACCAAACGTTGGAGAACCCAGGCAGCCAGTTAAAAACCTACTAGCAATGGTAAGCAAGTCGATCCTTATGTACGCGTTTCCCATATGGGCACAAGCGACGTACCACATAACGTACATGAGACGGATGAACTCGGCCCACAGAATCGCATCGCTAAGAGTGTGCTGTGCCTTTCGGATTGTGTCCGCGAGGACGATTAGCTTAATCCCTGGTCGAATGCCAATCGATTTGGAAATATAAAGTCCACGGCAATAAACGAAAGCTAGTCGGGAGGCATGAAAACTACCAGTGGTGGTGTACAAGCACAATGGCAATACAGGTCGCATGCCACACCCAAAGGAGGATGGCCCAATACGCTGATTGCCAACGTAGAGGAATGGATCTGCAGAAAACACGGAGAAGTAAATTTTCACATGACATAGCTCAATACAGGGCACGGATGCTTTCGCGAATACACAATTACAATGGATGACCCATACTGCTCGCACTATGAAGGCAAAGTCCAGAGCGCGGAACATGTTTAGATGGAATGCTGAATGTATATGACGGCCAGAAACATACTAGAGGGAGAAACTGGCGGCCAAGAGGACTAATAACATTCATGCTGACGACGAATGAAGCCTGGAACACAGCAAACGAAATCATCATCAGCATGATGCAGCAACTACGTCTGGAGGAACGAGCAATAGCAAGAAATGAGAAACCTACAAACACTGAAAGGTAGATTAATTCACACAAATACGCTCACTTACACACATGTAACAAGTGACATGCTCAGACACACAATGACGTATGAACACACGTAGTAATCCCAGAAATTGGATAGAAATTGGAATGTGCAAATTGAGTTGCCGCAAAGCAGCAGGAGCAGAAGAAGCAGACACAGCTAATGCAAGATGAATAGCATGACATGATTACCAGCCCCGCGAGGTAATACCTAACATCAGTCCTATGGAGAGAGTGGTAGAAGTATCCAGGGTGTGGATTAGTACGTAGGCGCATTCCTGGCATTGATTATTCGGGCTTGCGAATCGTGCATGCTAGCAGCCCGAGCTACTAGTATCTTTAGAAGATTACCACACCCCTTGGCGCAACCAAAAAAAAAGACGGCAGATCTGCCCTAAGCTGAATCAGAAACGCTTCAACTGCCTCATTAAGCATACGAGGTTGTTCATTCTGATTATAATAGGTGTCATTGTCATCAGGTATGCCATCAGGCTAGACCTTCTGACAAATTACTTCTGTAGAAGCTACACCTCCTTTATACATGCCAGGCTATCTCCGCTCGTAGAAGATTGTACTTAGGAACTTGCTTCTTCGACAATTTAGGCTAACATCAGAAACCTACAGTACTTCAGTTGGTTCTAAGAGTATTTCTTTCGGGGGATCATAGCATCCATGGGGTACTACAATCGAACTTTCTTGATCTAAGTGTGGCTGCATCTAATGCAGCCTACTATGTACTTGAACTAACATACATACATTTCCAATGGCCCACAAATCCTTTATGAGGGTAGCGCGGGTGGACCTTCCATCCTTCTGGAGCTTCCTCCATTGATTCCAACTCATCAGGAGGAATCCCAAGACGGCTCCAGAACAGATGCCGGACTTGATGCAACCATCTATTTCTAGGCCTAACGGGGAGTCACCTACCTGATGGCACGGCAATCATGGAACGTCTTAGAAGCCGGTCTGTGGGCATACCCACAACGAGACTAAAATATCGAACTTACTTCAAACAAATTCTAAAAATCAAAATTGAAGGAAAAATAACACCAAATTCTCTCTAACTAGTGCAGACACCACCCAAGGAGTAAGTCTGAGCTGAAATACAATAATACCCGAGTTTCAAACCAAAAGCATTTCTATTTTTTCTCTTCATTCCAACTTGTGTTGCAATTGTATCGTAGACGCAAGTCATTACTTAAAAGAAATCTTTGGTGGACCAATCAATTACAACCACTTATCCCTCAAGATTGCACTCAGTTATCGACACACGCTACAGTCCTCACCGAGTCCTCATTTAAAGCACACTAACTACACTTGATTAATACAATTAAAAAATGTAAATCCCCTCCATCCCGTGCTCGAATCAAGTCCTTTACGCCCCTAAAGGAGATTTTAACATATCAAACGATGATCCTTGGAAAAACAACGCTCTAATTGGTTTTCACATTCACATCCTGCTGTTTTAATTTGCAGTCGCTGCAGGACTACACCACCGCTGTTCGGTATGGTAGCAGAATATCCTTCCTTCTTCTGCATTGTGTTTCCGCCGCAAAAGGACCCCCACGTGCAGTACATAACATCTGTGTGTGCACATTGTGGTAATCGATTTGCATTTAAGCGTAGTAATTGATCGTTCTCCTCCACTCTCTCTCTCTCCCTCTCCCTCTCTCACTGATTTTACGGTGATTAATTTTCAAAATCCATTTAAATTAAAAAAAAGAAAAGTTTTTCAACTAAATCCAGAGGCTCGGCGCTGAACGCTGCACTTGAGATTACCATGCACACTCATGCACAATCAGATTCTCATTTCCATTCGAAAGCTCATTAAATATTTATTTTTATTATTTCGAGTAAGAAACCGAAAAACAAATATGGAAATGAAAACTGACAATATGCCGTTGATGACAGCGCACGGGCTGGGCGCACGGGTCCCGGGTAATGGTTGCTTAATAATGAAACGCTTTGGGGCCTGAACGCACCGGATGTGTGCTTCGGGGGTTGCGTCCACGGATATCATATAGGATTCCGGATGTGCGCTGTTGTTGTTGGCTATTGTCGGTTTGCGAATGTATTTTTCCGGGGAATGTATCCCTGGTGCGAAAATACGCGAATATCTGGGATAATAGCTCGCCAAAGTGCCGATGGTAGAATGGAAATAAAATTGTGAGGCTGGGGGTTGTTTGATCGGGGTGATTCGATTGGGGAAATTCAGTGAACTGGTAAAGCTTGGAGGCACATAGTACATTTGTTTAGACAATGAAATGCAGCGGGAGACTGGTATTGTTTTGATTATCGTGAGCAAATTACAGACCATTTGTCGGACGGTAATTGAGTGGAAGTAATCCGCACGTCAATATTTATGGCAGTTACATCTGCCGAAGTGGTAATTCAAATTTCAACAGAAGGTGGAAAGTCACTGCTCCAATGACAGGACAAAACATCTGATGAAACTGTTGCCTCTATGTGTTTAGAGACGAGTTAAAAATTGCCATGTTTATCCTCGGCATCCCTGCCAAGCTTTTTCGTCTCTACAGGATGACGATGGAGAAATCTTACTTACTTACACATGTCCTGTATCCCCTTGTGGGTCCTAGGGCCTCTAGTACGCCTACGCGCCATCGTGTACGGTTTCTGGCAATGTGTCTGAGTTCTCCCCAACTTTTCGCTACCTGCCGTGCCTGCTTCTCGACTGTTCTGCGCCATGTTTCCCTCGGACCGCCGGGTCTTCTGCCATCCTGAGTTAGAGGGTTCCATTGCATAGCATGGTTCGCTATGGAACTGTCACCCTTTCGGAACGTGTGACAAATCCACTGCCACTTCCGCCGTTGGATGGTTGTGCCTATTGGTTCCTGACTCGTTCTCTCGTAAGGGTGTTCGTTAGAGATACAATTGGGCCAGAAAATCCTTAAGATATTGCGCAGGCACCTATTAACAAACGTTTGCAGCTTCCTGGTGATGGTACTGGTCACTCTCCACGTGCTGCATCCATATAACAGCACGGATTCGACGTTGGAGCGGAACAGTCTTATCTTGGTGTTCAAACTGATTGCATTGCTTCGCCATATTTTGGACAACATACCGAACGCGGACTTTGTTTTGGCGATCCTTTTGGCTATATCCAGTTCGGTTTCACCATCGGTCCAGACAATACTTCCAAGATACTGGAAATTCTCTACTCTCTCTACTGGTTGTCCAGCAATGCATATTTGAGCCGATGAGTTTGTTCCAAGGCTGAAAATTTTAGTTTTTGCCGTATTCATTTTTAGCCCAACGACACGACGAGGGAGGCACCTCTACACATCTGCTCTCATTTGGTGGAGGTCCATAATTCCGTGGGAGAGTAAGCACACATCGTCAGCATAGTCAAGATGTTTCAGTTGAGATGCAAGAGTCCGTCGAATTCCTCCGTTTCCCGTCGACAAAGCTGCACAAAGAACATCGCTAATCACCAATAGGAATAATATTGGTGAAAGGATACAACCTTGTCTTACCCCACTTTGGATCTCAGAATCCTCAGACAACCTTCCTCAGTACAAAACATGACACTTGGAGCCTTCATATGTAGCTTTTGTAATAGCAACTAGTTTATTGGGAATACCTCTCCTGCGTAACGCACGCCAAATAAACTCCCTGTTGACACTATCGAACGCCTTCGCAAAATCGATGAACAGCAGGTGCAGTGGCGATCGATATTCAACGCACTGTTCGACCATAATCCGCAGGGTGTTGATGTGGTCGACGCAGGAGGATTGAGAGCGGAAACCTGCTTGTTTTGCATCGAGCGTGTCTTCGAGATGTTTCTTGACTCGCACAAGGATGATTTTAGCTATTATCTTAGTTACAGCAGGCAGCATGCAGATACCACTCCAGTTTCCCCACTCCATTAAATTTCCTTTCCTTGGAAGCTTGACGATCATTCCCTTTTTCCACTCGTTAGGAAGGCTCTCAGCTTCCCAAGCTCTCTCTATAAGTGGAAGCAGAAGGTCAGCCGATGTTGTTGGTGCTGCTCGTAAGAGCTCTGCTGGAATACCGTCAAGTCCTACCGCCTTGTTGATTTTGAGTGCCTTGATCGCGGTAATGATCTCATCTTTACTGGGAGTCGTGGTGCGTATTCGGGAACTTCTCACCTCGGGCATCTGAGTCTGATTTGGGAGCATATCGCTAGCGACAACACTCTTCAAATCTGTAGCAAAATGCTCTTTCCATCTCTTGAGCTGGTCCTTATCCGAAATGAGTAAGGAACCGTGTAGGCTTTTCACTGCGTGTAGGCTGGAGCTGCGACCACCTGTCAGTTCTTTAGTGATTCTGTAGACGGTCCTGCTATCACACCTCCGTGCAGCTTCTTCTGCTTCTGTAGCCAACGCGTTGATGTAGTCGCGCCTGTCATGTCGCACGCTACGCTGAATTTCTCTCATCTTCATGCGATATAGGGACTCTAGCCCCCTTCTCCCTGCTGCTGGAGTAGCTGCCACGAGAGCTTTCAGCTGTTTTCGTTCATCAATCCGTCTGCAAATATCCTCGGAAAGCCACGCCCTATGTCTTCCCTGCGATCGACCGACAATTCTTTCAGCACCAGATGACAAAACATTTTTCACAGCACACCAATGGTCTTGGATGGTTGCAGGCCGTGAACTGCTGATTGCTTCCACACCTTGCGAAAAGTGCTCCCTTAATTGTTGGCTCACTGAGGGATCACTAAGTCTATCGACGTTGAACCTGTGCATTCTTTTGTTGTCGTGGGATCTTCGAACTGCAGCAGTGCGTAGTTGGAGAGTAGCTATCATAAGATGGTGATCTCGTTCCATGCCCACATCTGCCCCTCGCCTGTTTCGGACGTCCAGGAGACTACTTCTAAAGCGGCGGCTGAAAGCAAAATGGTCAATTTGGTTGGAGGTTGCTTGCCTGTCTTTAGAAACTCAGCTGACTTTGTGGCAGGTCTTGTGCTAAGACCTTTTTTGCAAAACACTAATCGGCACCTTCCAGTGTGACTTCCGGCCCGGCAGATCGACCAAAGTTTCACACTAAAGCAAATAATGGAAAAGATCATCGAATACTTAGTCGAAACTCATCACCTTTTCATCGACTTTAGAGCCCCTTATGACACCATTCATCGTCTTGAGCTCTACCAGGCGATAACTTAATTTGGGATATCGTCAAAATTTAGCCAGATGTATCGCGTAACGCTGGAAAACACGCGATGTTCTGTGCAACTTGGAAACAGGTCTTCTGAACTTTTTCAAACATGCACCGGATTCCGGCCAAGGGCTGTCATGTGACTTCTTCTTCTGTGCTGGGGCAGATATTGCGTAGGGCAGGTGTAAAGACGGAAGGCACTATCTTTCGCCAGTCCATCCAGCTGCTGGGATACGCGGGCGACATTGACATCATCGGAAGATCCCGGCAAGCCGTTTTAGAGGCATTTACGGCAGTGGAGGAGCAGGCGAAACGAGTAGGTCTTGAAGTAAATGAGGACAAGGCTAAGTACATATTGTCAACAAACAAAAAGTGATTTGCTCAAAACCTTGGACAGAATGTCCCTGTTGATGACTACATCTTCGAGGTAGTTAAGGAGTTTACCTACCTCGGAGCAAACATAAATCCCACAAATGACACCTTCGTGGAGATCCGACGAAGAATAACCTTAGCAAATCGCTGCTACTTCGATTTGGCAATACAATTATTTTCAAAACTCCTAACTCCTAACTCCTCTATAGAAAGTCTTGCTTTATGGCGCCGCATGCTGGATGATAAGTAATATTAGGTCCCACATGCAAGGAGGGCGAATGGAAGAGACGAACTCTATGAGTTGTACCAGGATGTAGATGTAGTCCAAAAAGCCAAGACATGTCGACTACATTGGCTAGACCACATCGAGCGAATGGACAACAACGCTCCAGCCAAGAGAATCTTCGAATCTCAGGCCCCATGTTCGAGGCGGCAAAAAGAACCGAACCGCCGGTATAAAGATCAAGCTGTCGCTGATGCCAGAAAACGTAATCTTTACAACTGGAGGCTGCGTTCACGGGATCGCAGAGGATGGAATACAGTCGTGTCTCAGGCAGAGGCTCTCCAAAGGTCAGGAGCCGTTCACCGCTGAGGCTTTAACCTGCACATATACATAGGTTAACGAGCGTACACTACCCACCGTACCATTGTTGATATTCCTTTGAAGAGGACTATCTTGTGAGATGGATTCTTCGCTGAATCTAGAGATAGACAATAGGGAGTGTGCCTCGGCTAAGTCTTTCCAAATCTGAGACTATTTCCTGTATGCAAAAACAGTATTTCTCTCGCAGTTAAGAGTCCTAAATCAGGCTCTGCTCAGCTCTTGATGATTTTAGTTGCCAAGTTGATCAATTGAATCTCCTTTCAGACACAACAGTCTACTAGTCCCTATAGTGCCACCATGAAGGTCCTTTGATCAGTTGTGGGTGTCTCAGATGTCATATTGTTCCACTCGTAATCGGTTTTTCCTAATCGTCATCACTTTCACATTGAGCACAACATAGTTTCATTACGTTGACTGTATCTACTCTTCAGTCAGAGACCTTTTGACATTTAGTCCTTAGAAAGGACCAAATTAAAACTACCCACATTGCAAATATCAAAGTAATTATCTTTCAATCCCACTGAGCAAACTTGTAAATGGCTTTTTGATGTTCCTCAATCCATTTGCAGATTACGTGAATAACAACAAACAAGGATCGTTTGTGTAATTTGATTACGTCCCAGGAGTAAAACAATTTTTTTTCCTTTCCACTTCCACTTCCTCCTTCGACACCCACACACGTTTTGATGACTTTTCATGAAAACTCATAAAATGCGAGAACATAAAATATCTGCACGAGTGTATGGATTGTTTTCGTTTGCTTACCTTACACATATGTACGTACATCCGTGTCCCTTGTATCCTTATTTACAGATTTCGAGTTCAAAGGGCAAAGGATGGTTAAATATTAAAATGTTGACCAGGCAAATTGCCCACAGTTACACTGTTTCCCCTACTACTTACGGTTTGAGGTCAAAGAAAATGCCACAAAATGAAAAAGAAAAATGACAGGAGAGTGTAATTACACCATCAAGGATGTCCAGAGACAGAGAATATCGAAGAGAGAAAGGATTCTTTCTATTCACTGCCTGACCGAATGTCACTTTTTTTTTACAAATGTGTGCGGAAAGGGATTCGCTTGTATTACTGAGCTAAGCCTTCTCCTCCTCCTCCTCCGTGAAACCGGAAGAGACAGAAGATTGGAAATGAGCGGTTGGATTGGTTCGATGTTAACCTTTTTTTATTGCAAAAAGGATACAAGTTTGCCACTTTTCTTTGTGCCAAGTGCTTAGTGGCGAATTGTGAACACATTGACCTTGCAAATGGTAGATACAATCGGTGTCGTGACAGCTGGTCATTACAGTAAAAGTGTCTAGATCTTGGTGGTGGACATGAAGAGAATCGATTGATTGGTTTAAAGTGCACGAGACTAGAAGTCCTGTCAGCTTTCTTTTCTGTGTCCTTCAAGCTTCGTGAACGGAAAGTCGTTTTTGTGTAAAATAATAGCCTGTGACTCACAGGGTAGTATGGAATTCCTTATGGCATGCTTACACAGTCACCTTGTGGGAGGTACTAGGGTACTGAGGCCATCTTTAGAAGCACAGCTTGTTTCATTAATTTGTCCCCTGCAGTACCGAAGATTAACCAAATTGTCGCAGTGGATTCCATGTATTCCACGTGTACCCTACCAAATGGGCATCAGATAGCGAGGTTCACAGAAATCGAGAAAAACCCAGATCAACCCAATCTCGAAGTAGTGCTACCGTTCAGCGCCTAGAGCCTCCGGTACATGTCATTGGAGCTTGCGCATCTGATGGTTTTCATAGTATAAATGGAAAGATTGCTGGAATACTGGCTCTGAGTACCAAACTCTCAAAAAGTAGGGTAACACATGTTTGGCCAGCTCGTTCAGGACTTTGCGTAGGACTTGCTTGAACTGTTTGATGCGCATGGAATTCTTGGCCGAGATGGGGATGATGCGTTCAAAGTTGATAAGTTTTGTTGGATGAATCTCATTTGGACATGAAACGAGACCAGGTAGCTATCATCTGGATCAATTTTTTATCACGAGTAGCACACAGAACTTTTAAAGGAGGCAATCGTCATAGAATTCCAGTTCCTTGTTCAGCGGATAAACATTCTCCAAGTGCTGCTTATGAGGTGGACACAGTCGGAACCCAAAGATATCCACAATCATCTGTAGCAGACGAGTGCCTTCGATGAGCTTGAGAAATATGTGTCCCATACCAAAGCTGGTATGAGCGCCTTAAATAAGACCTGGCAGGTCGGCGATAGAGATAGTTCGAAAGATATGGTACTCCAATCGTTGTGAAAGAACACGAGGCGATTCTGGGTTTAGCGTTAGAAAATCTGGCTGGTCAAACGGTAGTGCATGCGATCATATGAAAACACAAGCGTTTTCACTCAGCTGAGGCCTACCAACTCCTACTCTCAACTTCCACGCGGTGACAGCCGGGTGCCTAGTACCTTAATCCAAGAAATGGGTAACCAACCCCGTTTGGCGGATTCTTGGTGGCAGCAGATGAGAGAGGGGGGGAAGAGTGCTTTTCTCACTAGAGCGCTTCTTCCTGTTCCAGGCGGCAGCGGACGAATTCCCTAGACGGAGTCAACGGTGGCGTCTATAGTTCCAGTTAGGTTGAACTTAGTGAACACCTTGCGCGAGCTGCTTCGACGTATTCGGATCACAGGTCGGTAAGGAATTTCCAATGTTGGTCAGGACATTGGAATAGAGATGGTGGCGGAGGAGCCCTTAATGGGCCAACGGCAGCACTCATACTCCCGTAGTGGACTACTGGCACCGGTGTACCCGGCCCCTCGTCCTTGGGGAATAATTAAGGAACTGGCCCTCCAGGTTGGGGGTTGTGCCGTCGGGGTAACGTCCCTACCACGTAAAAAGCTCATGGTTCCGAAACAACCAAAAGCCTCGGATAAGGATGACTCAACTAATGACGACCTTAGCAAACGAAATAAGGACAACGACCTTCGGATCTGTACGTGGAATGTTCTGTCCCTTTACAGACCACGTGCAGCCGAACAACTAGCAGAGGCCCTAGACTGCTATAAAGCAGATATTACCGCCATCCAGGAAGTGCGATGGGATGGGCCGGGCAAAAAGAGGATGAAAAACTGTGACATCTACTACGGTGATTGCTACAGAGGCAACAGGCAACGCTTATTCGGATGCGGATTTGTCATACGCGGCAGACTTAGGCAAGAAGTCTTAAGCTTCCGACACGTGAGCGAGCGTATTATGACGATCCGGATCAAGGCTAAATTCGCTAACATAAGCCTAATATGTGTTCATGCCCCCACAGAAGAAAAGGACCCTGCCACCAAAGAGTGTTTCTACGAGCTCCTCGACAAAACATACGAGCAATGTCCTAAATACGACGTTAAAATCGTATTGGGCGATTTTAACGCCAAAATAGGAAAGGAGGACGTCTTTGGTAGGGCAGTCGGTAAGCATAGCCTACACGACACCATGTCTGATAACGGACTAAGGCTAATTGATTTCGCTGTGGAGCGAAATGTCACCATAGCAAGCACATGGTTTCCTCATCTCGATATTCATAAGCAGACATGGCGGTCCAATGATCATGTCACGATCAACCAAATTGATCATATTGCGATCGACGCAAGGCATGCCTCCAGTATTCTGGATGTCCGGACCTTCCGAGCGGCCAACATAGACTCGGATCATTACCTTGTTGTAGCCAAGGTACGAATGCGGATATCCCAATCTGAGCAACAAAGAAGAATTACTGTGAGAAAATTTAACGTCGAAAAGCTACAATCGCAAGAGACCGCCAGACTCTTCGCTGAACGCGTATCCCGAAATCTCTCAATCACCCCTTTGCCGCCAGCATCAAGTACCGAAGACCAGTGGCAACGCTGCCAACATGCCATCAGAAACGCCGCGACTGATGTGTTGGGTCTCGCTCGACCACCACCGCGAAACCCCTGGTTTGACGAAGAATGCCGGCGAGTGCATGCAGCAAAACAAGAGGCATACAAAGTGGCGCTGCAAAGGAAGACGAGAGCTGCTCGTGAGCTCTACGAGCAAAAGAGACGGGAAGAACATCGGCTTCTCCAAAAGAAGAAGAAAGAGCATGAGAAGCGCGCGTTTGAGAATATCGAGAGTCTATACTCCAGGAACAATGTACGGAAGTTTTACCAAAAGGTAAAAAGAACGTGTCAGAGAAGTAATACCCGTACAGAAACCTGTAGAGATGAAAATGGAAACCTCGTAGTAGAATCACAGTCGGTGCTGAGAATATGGAAAAACTACTTCTGCAGACTGTATAACGGCGACGAAGACCAACATCCCGCTGTCAGGCAGAATGAACCATTCAACATTGGCGATGATAGTCAAAATTTCCGTCCACCTGACCAAAACGAAGTGAGGATAGCAATATCCAAGCTAAAATCCAACAAGGCTGCTGGACCTGACGGCTTACCGGCCGAACTTTTCAAGGCAGCTGGGGATGAATTGGTAGAGTGCATACACCAACTCATTTCTAATATTTGGTCAGACGAGTGTATGCCTGATGAATGGAATCTCAGCATCGTTTGCCCGATCCACAAGAAAGGAGACCCCCTCAACTGCGCCAATTATAGAGGCATCAGTCTCCTCAACATCGCATACAAGATCTTTTCTGCGATATTGTGTGAACGCCTGAAACCCTTTATCAACAGCCTGATTGGACCCTATCAGTGCGGTTTCAGGCCAGGAAAGTCCACCATCGATCAAATCTTCACACTTCGGCAGATCCTGGAGAAAACCCAAGAATTCCAAATCGATACTCACCTCCTCTTTATCGATTTCAAGGCCGCCTATGACAGCATCTATAGAGAAGAGCTTTATAGAGCCATGTCTAGTTTTGACATCCCTGCCAAACTTGTCCGTCTGTGCAGGCTGACGATGGAGAACGCTCGCTGCTCCATCACGGTCGGTAATGACCTCACCGAGACCTTTGATGTCAAAAAAGGCTTTAGACAAGGTGACGCGCTGTCATGTGACTTCTTCAATATTGTACTTGAACGGATTGTGCGGAACTCACAAGCCAACACCGGAGGCACAATCTATTACAAGTCTGTACAACTGCTTGCATACGCCGACGATATAGACATTATCGGAAGATCTCAGCGGGCTGTCACCGGTGCTTTTGCAAGCATTGAGGCGGAAGCGGCCAAAATGGGTTTGGCGATAAACGAGGGCAAAACCAAGTATATGCTGTCAACTAGAAGGGAAAACCAACATCGACGAATTGGACAAAACGTCACCGTGGGCAGCTATAACTTCGAGGTAGTAAGGGACTTTGTCTACCTTGGCTCTGCTGTAAATTCTACAAACAACATCAGCGCAGAAATCAAGCGAAGAATAACTCTTGCCAATCGCTGTTTTTTTGGGCTTATAAGGCAATTCAACAGTAAAGCCCTATCTCGAACAACTAAGGAGACTCTATATAAGACCTTGATCATCCCAGTCCTGCTTTACGGTGCTGAAACATGGACTTTATTAAAAGAGGATGAAGATATCCTTGGTCGCTTCGAGAGAAAAATTCTTCGTAAGATTTTCGGTCCCGCTTGCGTTGACGGGCTTTGGAGGAGAAGATTCAATCACGAACTATACGAGCTGTACAGCGACATCGACCTAGTCAAACAACCGCGTATTGGACGTCTGAGATAGCTAGGACATGTAGAGCGAATGGACACCAACGCTCCGGCCCGCAGAGTCTTCGAATCTAACCCCGAGGGACGACGCAGTAGAGGGAATCATCGCCGTAGGTGGCGCGCACAAGTTCAAGGGGACCTCGACCAACTTGGAGTGCGCAACTGGAGGCAATTAGCTAAAGACCGAGCTAAATGGAGAGGCCCAGGTTCACCCCGAACTGTAGCGCCACCTAAGTAAGTAAGTAAGTTAGAAAATCCAACCAGATTCCATCAAACTTTACAGACTTATGTTCTCCTGGCTTCCATATAAACCCGGTTCGAGTGCAAACACCCATACCCCCACCAGCGGCAATAACCCTCGTTCAGATCTCCAATTATCTTATTATTGTCATCGATCACTTGGCGATCCCCATTGGCACTTCAAACTTCTCATCTAGACCACATCCATCGGAAGTTCTCACTTTGCTACTATCTTCTCCAAAACTAGCTTGGACCGATCTTATTTTTTTTAAGATTCCGCGAGAGAGCCTTAAGAGTTACACCTTCTTTAGTAAAGAACTAGACACAACCGCTTTGTCCACCACGACTGGGAACACCATTGCCTCCATGACCACCATATACAGTGAACCGAAGACTGTAAATGAAGCTTTTGCGTAGATGTTGACGAATCTCCTTTTTTGGGGGAATTTTGAATAGTTCTACCACTTCTTGAGGTGGATCTGGAACTTCCCCAGAAATTCCTTTGCCTTTGGATCTGATCTCATGCGAGGTCAGTGCTTTAATAGCGGCTTGGCTGTCTGATAGTATCGCGACGTCCTGCCCGCGATATTTCCTGTCTAGATTGAATTGCGCGCATCTTTCGATCGCGTGAACTTCTGGTTGAAATATATTGGGGAACACTCCCAGTAATTCTGATTGTCTGATTCTGGGCCCGTACACTTCGGCCCCAGTGCCAGTAGATGTTTTCGATCCGTCTGTGTACCATTTAATTGTGTGTTGTTGGGTTGAGTTGGTATTTATCGGATTCGCTGCTCCAATCTCTTTTGTTGCTCAGCTTTGAGTCAAATTTCCTTTCAAAGCAGTATTTCTTGACCATATCATCTCTGGGCCAGTCCAGAAGCGGCACCGATTTGGATAGGGTTACTTGCTCTTTAGTTGCGATCATATTCCTTCCCGATGCCTCTTTGCTGATTCTTAAAATGGTCTCCTTGGCGATTCGCTCTAGCCCTATGTGTAGTGGGGTATACCTACGATCACTCCTAGTGCTGCTGTGGGAGAGGTTCGCATGGCTCCTGTTATACATATACAGGCTAATCTTTGCACTTTGTTGAGGGATGTCCTCGTCATGGTTAGTCTAGTTCTGTTAACCCATGCAACTGCCCCGTAAGTGATGATGGGTCTTACTATCACCAGGTACATCCATCTTAGTGTGGCTGGGCTGCAACCCCAGATTTTTCCTGAATTGTTCCTGCACACCATGTTCTCTCCAGAGGAGTTTGTTGTCTAGTGTTAGACCTAGATACTTGACCTGTTTCTGTGGGTCGACCCTGATCCCTTCCAACAGGATGGGTTGCATAAGCTTTAGCTGTCTTTTCTTGGTGAAGGGTATCACAGTGGTTTTGGTAGGGTTCACTCTAAGTCCTACCGTTTTACACCACTTCTGTGTGATTCGTTGACCCCTTTGATCGAAGGCTCCTTCGATGTCTAGAAATGCGCATACTGCTGTTTCCTTGCTCTGCAGTGTATCCTGAACTTAACTTATCATCTGGTAGAGCGCAGTTTCGGTGGATCTTCCTGCTCTGTAGGCATGTTGATTGTGGTGGAGAGGTATTCTTTCCAGCACAGTCATTCTTAGGTGATTATCTATGTCCTTTTCTAGCGTCTTTAACATGAACGAAGTCAAGCTGATGGGTCTAAAAGATTTGGGTGAAGTGGTGTCTCTTGCCCAAGTGCAACGCTGCTTCGCAATAGTCCTAGGAGGTGTGGCATAATCATTTCCTGGCCTTGTTGTAGTAGGGCAGGGAATATTTCATCCGCTCCCGGTGCTTTAAACGGCTGGAAGGTGTACAGAGCCCAACTTAGCCTTTGATTCGTGCAGATGTCTCTTGCCATCACCCAGTCCTCTCTCCTGGGCCTTTTATGTCTTCCAAGTACATCTGTGCTGCTGTAGATTGAGCCACCCGGGAAGTGTGTCTCTAATAGTAGAAGGCCCCTCTGCTCTTCATCTTCGGTATAGCTCGCATCCTGCTTTTTCAGTGAACCTGGCGCGCCTGCTTTCTCCTTAGCCAGTGCTTTATGTAACCTGGCAGCTGCGCGGGTTGACGCTATGTTCTCACAGAATGCTCTGAAGCTATTTCTTTTAGCTTTTCTGATTGCCAAGTTGTATCTTGTTAATTGCTCGGTGTATGTTTGTCAGTCTCCGTCACGCTTTACTTTATTAAAGAGCTTGCGCACTTTTGATCTTAGGTCGACCTTTTGTTCCACTAGGGAATGTCCTTCGGATCTTTCTTACGGCTAATAGGGCAGCTGCTTTCAAATGTTAACCACTTCCATTTTGTTTTCCAGTTCTAGGAAGTGGCTCACCGTTGTCTTTTCTTTCACATTTATTAGGTTCCACTCGAGTGTAGACCTATATCTGTCCCAGTCAGTTTTGCGGGGGTTTCTTTTCAGGGTAACCTATTTACTGAGACCTTCTATGTTGAAATTGATGATCCTGTGGTCCTACATGGACGGCTCGTCAGAAACAACCTGTAATGCAGTTACTAATACTCGGACTGCCGAGTGTAATATCTAGAACCTCTTCCCTTACCCTAGTTACGAAGGTTGGTGTAGTTCCCACATTGAAAATATCTAGGTTTTCATTAATAATAAATTCGAGAGGGCGCTCACCTCTAGCGTTATTGTCGCTACTGCCCCATTCCAGACAATGGGCGTTGGCATCGCATCCTAGCAGAAGTGGCAGTTTGTTCCTTCTGCAGTGTCTCACTAGGCTTTGATCTTCTTCTGGTGGTGCCTCCCCGCCTCCGTCGAAGTAGGCCGAAGCAATTACAATGGTATAGTGGGTGCCTCCTACGTTAATGAAGGCCTGGATAGCTGTCAAATCCTGCGTCATGTACTCTGAAAGACAAGAATTTTATGTTTTTACTGATTAGTATGCAGTCCCTGGGGAGGTCCTGTCTATTATCCCAGATTACCTGTGCATTCTTGCTTGAGAGACCTCTTACCTTTCCCCTGAAATGATAGGGTTCCTGTATCAACACAAGTCCAAGTTGTTGTTTAGTGAAACTTCTTGAGATGACGGCCGAGGCCGCCTCGCGTGGTGTAGGTTGACTTGTGCGATGCGAGTGAGAGCTTTTTGCTCCATTTTAGGGGAAATTTTGAGAGGGGCAGGTGCCCACCTCCATCTCTTCTTCCTCTTCTGTTAGAGGAATGACTAGATCCTTTATGTTGAGTCCAGCTATGTCGACACTTTCAGTGTCTTCCTCACTCAGGGGGATCTCCTCGGCCTTTGCTGGTGCTGTTGCTGCTGTGACGGAGTCAGCTGGAGTTGCAGTTCCCTCTTCTTGAGCTACTGATCCTTGGTTTACTGCGGGTACTCCGTCCTCGCCAGCGTGGGTTTCGGCTGTTTCGGCTGCCTGCTTCCGCAGTCCGCAGACATTTATTTTGCCGAACCTATATCGGATCATGTAGTCCTGCTTGGCAATCGTCTCTGCCGATTGGTCGTCAATGAGGAAGGTTACCACTCTTCCTTTGCCTCCTTCTCGACTACTGGTCGCTCTCCATAGAAGGGTGTTAAGCCCCTCATTTTGCGCTTCCATAAAGTCTAGCGACTTCTTCTGATCGTGCCCAGAGCTCCTTGGGATGAAGACGGTGATGGTGTGGATTTTGGGGATATCTTCTCCCAAACACGCCGTCAGTTTGACCCCCTTCCACGCAGTTAGTCTTGCTGTTGCTTGCAGTAGCCATTGAGCTGTGTCCTCGTTGTAACAGTCGACAAGTAGTAAGCCCAGTCTGAAGTGTATACCTTCAAACTGAAGCTTGCTCTTCCAGCCTAGGGCTACTCCTTCGATAATGGCGCCCTCAAGCGCCGTTTGCTCCTCGGTGCTTAGCGTTGCCACCGGGTAGTCCTTTGGGAGCACAGTCACTCGCAGGTTTCTCACTATGCCTGCATAGCTGGTGCTTGGCTCTACTCTCCGTCTCCTCTCCGCTGAGACGGTGATTGGGTCCGCCGAGCTGACGCTACTGGTAGCTTTATATCGCTTGCTATTAGGTTTCTCCGGGAGGGGGTGATGTTATCCCTTCCTCTTTTAAGGTGTCCCTGTACTACTGGAGTGCCAGTTACCTCCTTTTTTCTTTCCACGGTTAGCTTTCTCGCTTCTTCAAGTTCGAAACCTTAGGCTAGGAAGCGCAGGTACCACTTTGCACCCGCTCTACTGAGGCCTTTTCTCAACGGGTCATCCAGATCACCGGACTTACCCCTGTCTGGTAGCGTGGGAGGTTTATGTAGCCACTCTCTGGGTATGCTACTCTCTGCTGGTCTTCTTGCCTCCCGGGAAGTGTATTCCTTCTTTACCGCGGATCTTGGATTTTGGGTGCCTGTAGGCCACTGTCTTCTTGGAGCTTAAATGTCTCTGCGCCTGTGGTGCTCCGTGCTCATCCTGCGCCTATGGCAGACTCTGCGCGCTGGAGGTGTTCTGCGCCTAGGGCTAAATCTGCGCGCAGGAGGAATCTTCTACGACTCGTGCTAGGCCTGTCGTAGTCTTCGCCTCGGAGGTCTCTCTCCAGACGACTTGCCATTTCTGTGGCGGTGATATCCCGCATATATTTTATTTTATTTTTTATTTTTTCTTTATTCATGTTCCCACGAGTAGCTAGGGAAATATTCATCGGCCACATCAGAGCCCCGCATGATGTGGTAGGGCCATGGTTACTCCCTGAGGCGACCTAGTATCAGGAAGGTTCCGTTCAAATACAGCCGGTATACCCCCTGGCTGCAAACGATCCAATAGGCACGGTCTCGCTTAATAACCTGGATTAGGGGGGGCAACTCTTGGTACGTTACTCCTCAGTCAGCTCATCCGAGAGCGAAGCTCCCGCGGTTAAGTGAGTCCTTGCAACTTAAGCTCTCGCACCGCGTCAAGGTGTCTGCCAAGCGAGAAAACGCCTATCCATAGGTGGCGACAAAAATCCCGCCGTCAGCATGGTACCTTACCCAGGGATAGGTGTGCTTTGCTGAAAACTTATATTACCAGAACTGATGAGTATTTCCTTTCAAAAAGTGACCATAGACCGACCCCTCACATGACTAACTTAAGAACAGTTTATTTGTATTTTTAGAATAAACCACATTCAAGGACACACTACACAACTGTACTTGGACTTCGATTCGACGTTGCACTCACCACTCTCCAGCCGTGCACGCGTCGGCAGTACTTTCTATAATTGACTTACCCTCGCACAGACTGCAAACTTGTTTAGCTAATCGCAACTTAAAAGACCATCACATCTTCACCCACCCGTTCTTCGAATTAACCCTTGTTTCGGTATCAAATACCACAATCGTCCTTGCGTGCCCTTAAGGACAAAAAAAAAAAAAACTTTTCAATTTCGTGCAACTCTGCGAGCCATTGCACTTGTGTCTCCACCCAGTGACCTTCTTTTACAACACACACGAGGGGAATACGTATGAATACAATGGAACACGTCCCTAGATTGAGGAATTGATGGGAAAATGTTTAACTTTGTCTGAAGAGGAAAGAGAAGAAGAAGAAGAAGGATATCCCTGGAGGAATGCTTGCATGCAATTGTGTCCCATAAAAATAAAATTTTTTCTTCTTCTACTTGTGAGACCGCTGCCGCGTGAGGAATGCTTAGCTAGCTTTAGGCACCCTCTGTGCTTGTTAAGCACTATCTGCCTGTGTGTGTGTGTGAGAGGAAACGGAAATGGACGAACGTTATGCAAATGGATAAAGTGCCTCGGGTGATGGTTGAGTGTACCTTTACTACATTTGCCACCCTGAGTTGTCCTCGGATGTGGATGTGGGTTTGTCCTCCTTTCATCCTACGGGTGGTGGTCGTGGTGGTGATGATGATTATTGTTATGTGCGCACATGTGTGTGTACTTGGGTCATGATATTGCACTTTGTGCATTCATGCGGTAGAGGGGGTGGTGTATCCTGCTTAGAAAGCAAACTTTGCATGCAATCCTCATCTAACTGGGTTCAGACTCAATTATAGTTGCATACGCTCTTCCAGTACATTAGGTTATCGGGGAGAACGTGGAAAAAGTTAAACACTCAGATGAAATTTTCATTCCGTTCTACGTGCTTCGATGAAGAAAAATAAGGCTGGGACTTCATCATAAAATGTATATAAGCTGGCATTTGTCTAATGCCGGAGCAGGTTATAGTCATACGGAAGCTGGAATGTCTTTGAATTAATCTGATGGTAGTTGTAGTAATTATTTTGAAATGTATAGTGTTCCCTGCCAGAGTCAAAGTAAACTTTCTCAAACTTTTTCCGTCGCATTTTCTGACTGGATTCAATGGCTTGGTTCTAGAAGTCCTTGACAGCAACACCCATGAACCTTCGTTATCCTCTCAAGACTCAAGAAGTCCATGCATCATCATCATCTTCTTTGAAGTTATTGATTCCTAAGCATTGTTCTTATGTGATCTCCGTGGTTCAGTGATTCTTGCGTCGGGTTCGAATTCCAAGACTACTTTCCAAGAAAGTCTGATAAATATTCGATAGTATTGCTGTCACAAGAAAGAAATAATCTTCCGGTCAGGTACAGCATAAGCCTGTAGGCGCTTTCCACTGGCGTGAGCGTAACATGAATAGTTGCGTGAAACTATCCACTTGGTGGGCTGTTGACGGCTCATATCACGGCATTTAAGATCCACAAAGACCTATCACCCCGCAGGTTAGAAGGCTGGGAGGGACACTTACACAAAATATGCTCACCAATATCCGTATCTTCAAATGATACCCTTCAAACGATAACCGAGTGAACAGTGTCCAGTGAGCAGAAGAACTTCTGACTGTCTACCCATTTAAAGAAGAACCCTGTTTAAAATTTCCAGACAGTGAATTCTAGGTTTGAATAGAGACACATCTGCTTGGGGTGCTGGATTGTATGTTAAATTGTCGTCCAAATTTCCAGACCAGTTGAGCCAGTTTGGGAGTAAGAATAGAGCTAAGGAAATAGGCTGCAGCACCTAACTAATAGAAGCAAGTATTTCTATTCACTGCGAAATGGTTTGGACTTAGAATCGATTGAGCTTCCGTAGGCGTGGTCACCAGATCCTCTATGACACTGATAAAATTTGCTGACGTAATGTATAGGCAGCACTTCATACAAATTGCAGCAGTACGCTGAATGCGTCAGATCCTTTTGATTGGGGTAACTTACATATTTCTTTCATCCACCACACTACGACAGGGTATGCTAATATAGGCCAGCTGATATCTTAGACGAAGGACCCCCATTTTTGTTGCAGATTTATAAGGCGATCAGTTTTATGTAAGTTCTGATGATGAAACCTTTGGAGGTGATAGGGCGTTATACTTACTTGCTTACTTAGGTGGCGCTACGGTCCTGGGTGGACCTGGGCCTCAACGAACAAAACTCTTCACTTCGCCCGGTTACGAGCCAGCTGCCTCCAGTTGTGCACGTCATTGTGGTTCAGGTCCCCCGTCTGTTTGGTGACGCGATTTCGTCTTCTACTGCGGCGTCCATTCGGGATGGATTTAAGGATTTTCCAGGCTGGAACATTGGAATCCATCCACTCTATATGACGCAGCCATTTTGGTCGCTGTATGTGAACTCTTTCAGTGAGAAAATTTGGTCTATCATCGATCTGGCGAGCTGGAAGCTACACTGGTACGTGTCGATTGTTGTGTTGCAGAAGCTCTTAAGACGTTCACACATACGTTGAATGGAATCTTGTATGCGGCATTTGGCAGGGATATACCTCGGTAATACTTCCAGGACATGACATCGGAATTCTCCATAGATGAAGCATATAGAGCTAATACTCCAGTTGCTGCTGTTGTAGGAACTATGTTGATTTGTACGGATTTACACATTAGGGTGTTGCATGTGGATTGTCATCAGTGTGGTCGAAGCCCAGAAATATAGCTGCTTCGACTGAGTGTGTCCATAAGAATCTTATTGTTAGTGTTGTGAGCTGCAGCCGACAGCTGAACAACTAAGCGACGTTATATGGTGACGAGCCACAGTCTGGGCATTGATCAGTGATGCTATCATGCGTGCGGTGCTCAACATAGACCTCCAATCGGATCATAGTTACACTAGGGTGGATCTGGTACGTCTGGAGAGATGTTGTTCACTTTGATGTTTTGGAGATGGCCTAGCACGATGTTAATCTGGCGGCTATTAAGCGCGGTTCTTACTGCATCCTGGTGGATGGTCCAAGAATCCAGTGGTGTATGGGTTATAAATCGATTTACCTCTTCACGGTATGTACCAATGTCGGATCGGATTTGTTTCAGTGGTGTGTTGATGTTAAGTAAATCTCTATTAGGGTGATCGGGACGGTTGGAAGATAACAAGAACTATTTGGAGAGTAGCTCACTATGCAACTTAGTTTCCTGATGCAGATAATCCTCATGAGACATGACAGCCTGTGGTAATGTGTAGAACAGCATTCTGGCTTGGCTGGAGCTTCTCCTATTGCATAACACTGAGGCAATGTGTCCAAATTAGTGCCGCTTAGTTGAGAATTGATCTTCCAATTGCTTGATATGTGGTGAAAGGAGTTTCCTTACATTTCCCTCATGTGATGCCAGCCAGGGATTTTAGGACTGTGCCTCTGGGCATGACTTGTTCACTGGTTTTTCTGGAGTGATTAGAAAATGTTAGTAGATTATCAGATGTGTCTCCCAGGATCTTTGGGTGGTTGATTATCGGGATCGCTCTGCCTTGTATGTTTATGTCAAGCTATAGCCTCACCTCTGCCTCCTTTTGCATTCACAGTGCGGGTAGTATGAGCCATTCACATATTTGTATTTGTGGAGATACTCCCGAAAGCATCAGTGCTGCGATAGAAACTGCGTCATGTAGAAGTTTACTTCTCCATTCCTCCACGTTAAGATCAGCGTATGGGTCCATATTACTTTGGATGTGGTGTTCCACCTGTGTTGCCATTCTGCTTGCTGGTTGCTGCGGGCTTTTTTATTTTCAAATATATTGGCATTCGACCGGAGACTACGCTAATCGCCTCTGCGGACACCGTCCGAAAGGCGCAGCATACTCTGAGCGATGTGATTCTATGGGTCGAGTTTATCCGTCGTATGTACGTTATCCGGTACGTCGCGTGTACCCATGTAGGAGATGCGTATATAGGGATTGTCTTGCTTACCGTTGCTAGCAGGTTTCAAACCCGCTGCTTGGGTCCTCCAACGTTTGGCATTTATCTTGATAGTGCCGCTACTGCCCTGGAGGCTCTCTCCCCTGTGTGCATCAAGTACTCCTTGAAGTTTAACCTGTGATCCAGCAGCACTCCCAGGTACTTGATGTATGGACGCAATTCGATGGTTTGCTCACCGATATGTTCTACCTTTATTTTGCTACTTATTAACATTGCTTCCGTCTCTTGATCAGTCAGATACAGACCTGATGCTTGTAACCATGCCTTCACGTTCCTTATTGATTGGCTGCAGTTTTCGGACACTTGTTCCAGCGTTTTTGCTACTACGATTACAGCATAGCCGATGATTTCAACTCCGCTCGACCTTGGCGTTCTTAGTCAAATTAAACATTCTCTTTTTAAAAAAAACATCAATTGCACAATTTACAGAGATATGGTATCATTCTACCTTACTACTGAAAATATTATATAAGTTAGCAAAAGAAAGTATCACAGATCTAAATTAGTATTGAAGGAAAAAGATATGAGAATAAAAAAAAACCTTCATTAAAACGTGGGGGTTTTATTCGTCCTGGAAGGAGAGAAGTTGTGGTGGGACATAAACGTGACGAAGCCTTGATTTCAGGTCAAACAAATAACAATAAATTAATAAATATACTAAGGTACAAGTAAACCAATAAATAAATAAATAAATATATATGTACAATTTATATAGAGATAAATGTATAAATAAACAAATAAATGAATAAATATTAATTAAATAAACAGTAAATAAAAAATAAAGAATAAATAAATGTATATGAAGATAAATAAATAAATAAATAAATAGACAAATAAATAAATAAATTAATTATTATAACAGACCTGATATCAAGGGGTTATCAGATGAGCTACAAGACCAATAATAGCGTTCATTCAATCTTGCTACTCTATCGGGTATTTTTTCAATATTAGATAGTTCATGCAATTGAGCAGTTGAAAAGTACCAAGGTAGATTTAGTATCATTTTAAGCACTTTGTTCTGCATTATTTGCAATTTACGAATGTGGCTCATGGCGCTTTTACCCCATATGGGTGAGCCATAGAACATGATAGCCTGGAAAATAACTTTAAATATTATGAGCTTGTTTTCATTGCCTAGTTTTGATTTTCGATTTATAAAGGGATACATTATTTTAATTGTGATTTTCACCTTTCTTATAATTTCCTGTATGTGTAAACTGTAAGTCAAAGTCTTATCTAAGTATACCCCAAGGTATTTAGCACTGGTCATCCAATCCATTTCTCTGTTATTTAAAGTGAGTCTGTTGCTTGGTAAGAAACAGGCTTTTCTTTTCCTAGTAAAAAAGATAGCCTGAGTCTTTGAAGCATTAATTTTAATCTTCCAGTTATCAAAATACATTTTAACTGCATTTAGGGCCGATTGCAAATTGGCTTCAATGGTAAAACCAAGTAAATCGGAGGAATAAATGCATGTATCATCTGCAAAAATAGCAGACTCGCAGTTATTAAGTCTAGGAAAATCATGTGTATATATATTATAGAGGATTGGTCCAAGCACTGAACCTTGGGGTACACCAGCTTCTAAAATAAACTCATTAGAAAGTGAGTTATTTACAATAACTATGAACCTACGGCCCGATAAGAAGGATTGAACGATTCTGACTAGGTGCATTGGGAAATTTAACCTGAAAAGTTTGTGCAGTAGACCATTGTGCCATACTGTATCAAAAGCCTTTTCGACATCAAGAAGGACCATACCCGTGCTTCTTCCTATGGCATAATTCATCTTAATATGATTCGTGATGCGATGAATTTGATGTATGGTAGAATGATGTGGTCTGAAGCCAAACTGTTCTGAAGGCAATATATTATTCACGTTAAGGTGAGCAAAAACTTTACTTTTTATAATTTTTTCGAAGCACTTGCTTAGAGAACTTAATAAGCTAATTGGCCTATAGCTATTGGGTAAACTTGAGTTCTTCCCTGTCTTCAAGATAGGAACTATTTTTGCCGTTTTCCAAACTTTAGGAAAGTATCCTATTACCATACAGCAGTTAAAAAGATTTTGAAGGAATTTTATGCCAACTTTGGGCAGATTCTTGATAAATATATTTTTTATCCCATCAAAGCCAGGAGACTTCGATTTTTTCAGATCGAGAATGACAGATAAAACGTCATTATAAGTGATAGTCTCATTATTATCGATGCTTATAACATGAGAGTTGATCATATCAAGGGAGTGTTCCACTGCTTGTTCAACGCTGCTTACAAGATTATTTGAAATGGAGTGGTTAGCATAAAATAAATTTGCTAGAGCATTCGACTTTTCAGCGTTAGACAACATAAGAGTGTTACCTTCTCTTAAAGCTGGAATGGTACAATTCTTTCTTTTAATAAATTTTGCAATATTCCAGAATGGTTTGCTATTTTTGTCTAGACTCTGGAGTTTCGAGTTCCATTTTCTGTTCCTAAAATTCAAAATTAAATCTTTTATAATTGCTGTTAGCATTTTAGTCTCAGTCAAATAAAACTCTATTCTGGTTCTTATCCACTTAGTTCTCGCTCTATTTCTTACCTTAATAAGATCCACGATATGACTAGGTAGTGAATTTGAGCAACTATAATGAATTCTTTTTTTTGGTACTGATTGATCAATACTATCTAGCACCGAGGTAGTGAATAAACTAACAGCTTCATCAATTTGGTTTACATTTATTTCAGTGGGTAAATGCACTTGTGTGTTTGCTAATTTTTGTCGCATTTTTGTCTTAAAATTATTCCAATTAGCATTTTTATAATCATACACAATATTGGAGCTTTTTTCAGGGGTCAAAAGAACACTACATTTAACGGGCAAGTGGTCAGAACTTAATTCATTCAAAACCACTGGTTGAGTGAACAATTCATGCATATTAGTTAGATAAATATCCAAAGTCGACGGATTTTTTCGACTGTCCGAAGGAATATATGTAGGATGAGGAGGATATAAAATATGAAAAGGATGTCTAGTGTTTAGGTCTGCTAAAACATTTCCCCATGAGTTTGCTCTAAGACAACCCCAATTACTATGCCTACAATTAAAATCACCTCCTATTAGATATAAATCACTTATACTGATCAATTTACGTAAGTCGCAATTTAATGCCAAGCGCTTTTCTACTGAAGCACGACCACCAGGAAAATAAACTGCAAAAATGTTGATAGAACCACCATTCGTAAAAGGTATTTCAACACCTATGCTCTCGATCAATTTAGTTTTTATAATTGGGAGTACTTTATGTTTTATACTCCTTTTAATAACAACGGCAACACCACCACCTCTTCTCTCATTCCTATCAAGACGATACCATTTATATATTCTGTTTGATAACTTATTTGAATTTTGATTTAAGCCAGTTTCGCTAACTAAACCTACATCAATGTTGTGTCTGCTTAGAAAAGCAAAAAATTCTAAAGCTTTACTTCGAATGCCTCTAGCATTCCAACATATAACATTAAGACTAACATTCATTATTTAGCTTGTTGATACAAATACTTAACAGCTAATTGTGCAATAGTATTAAATTGTTCTGCCCTGGTGTTGCATTTTCCAAGTAATGTAATTAGTTCCGCTGTTAACGCGTAGATTTCTACTGTAGAGAAAAGCGAGAGATTGTTGCTTTCCTTTGGTTCAGTAGCAGTAATGGGGTTGTTGTTGTTGGTCCATACGTTCGAATAGCTGGTTGAGTTGATCGCTGGTGTGTTGACGGATCTGTTCCTTCGTTTTCGTTTTCAGATTTCAGAACGGGGAATTCGATGTCGGTTGAAGTGAAGGTGTTTTGGGTAGCTCTCTTTGCGGTATAAGTTTTGTTTTTATTAGAGAGCCTCTCCCTAATTTCGTAGAAACTTTTTCGGCTTCCGCAGATTGGATCGGTAGACTTATGAGTGCCACTGCAGTTAGCGCACTTGATGCTGTCAGACTTGCAATCATTAGTGGGATGATTTTCGGAGCAATTTGCACAATGCGTTTTAATGTGGCAATTTTTTTCTCCGTGCCCGTACATTTGACAATTATAACACTGAGTGATTTTATTTCTTTGCCTGCGAGCGAAGTCCCATTTGACGTGGGTTTTATATACAGATCGCACATTTTTTTTAAGGTCGTTTAATTTGATTGAACCGCACTCAAGAAAGACTAAATAAAAGACATCAGTGAAGTTGGAATATTGCCTTTTAATGATTTTAATATTTTGCACTTTAAGGCCCATTAATATGAGTTCGTTTTTTTAGACTTTCAATTGGTAATTCATCTAGCCCATACAACATGACTTTGAACGACCTTGTAGATGGAAGATCATGCGAAAAAAATTGCCAATTTTTATTCTGTAGCACAGCGCATATTGCGTTGAATGAATCTAAGGTGTCACTAATAATTTTAATGCCAATCGACATTTTTTTTATAGCATAGTTTTGAATATTCACTTCACGGAACAGGGTATGAATGTTTTCACTAGTTTTCTGTAGAACACAGATAGATGGAATTTTATTTTTTCGGTTCGAAGTAGGTGGTGTTTGGACTTCTTCTTCACAATCAATTTCGTTGTCCGAATCGGGCAGACATTGAAGTGGTGTAAAATAATTGGTTCTGGAGTTATTTTCTCTCGAGACCATTTTGGGGTATTTAGTGATTGAAGACAAATTGTCTTCAACACTAGACGAACGAGCTCGCTTAGGAATTTTTTATTTTTTTACTTTGTTGTACCGCACAGAAAGAAAAAGAGAAAAACCTCATGTGAGTTCAAAGCATCGACACAGACTGATGGCGTTCTTAGTATGCCATCCACAGGACTGGGTCTAGAACTAACTCTTAAGGAACTCCTCCTGTGATTTTGTATATCTTAGGCATACCTTCGTGTCATAATGAAGGATTTTGAGGTAACTGTCTATCATTCTCAGCAGGTAGTTAGGTATATGCAGGTCCAGCTAGCTGAGTTGAATGCCTTTTTGACGTCGAGAGCTTTCTCCCTCCTAGTCATCTTTACCATGGAATACCGTCCCGCGCAATGTCACACATTGCCTTTTTTGCCCCTATGGTGATGCGTTTCTTTCTAAAGCCGTACTGCCAAGTAGAGAGGCCTGAGTAGTCTCATTCCATGTATGGCTCTAGCCTTCTACGTATTATTTTTTTTAACACTTTCCCTAGTGTGTCAAGCCTGCACAACTGCCTGTACGACGACGGTTGCTCGGGTGGTTTATTTCCTTTTGGGATGAGGACCAACTGTTGCCTTTTCCACTGTAATGGGAAATTGTCTTCTGTTAGGCATATCGTGTAAGGGCGTGTGAAGATCTCTGGTCTTGCTTTAATGGCTGCTTTCAGCACGAAGTTCGGGATTCCGTCCATTTCCGGCGTCTTGTTGCTCTCTATTGTTGCCACGGCTTCTAAAACTTTCTCTGTGATGACTGCTGGTATTGCTTCTCTTCGTTAGGGTGAATCCATCTTTTCTCGGGAAAAGAGCACAGACAATTGAGTGCATAATATTCGGGCAGCAGCCGTGCCATTCTTTAATTTTCTCATACACGCCTCCCAATGGATTGTGTTGTAACTCCTCTCTGAGTGCTTGGAATCGTTCACCTTTGATCTTTTTTTCAGCTTGCGGAGTTGTGATCTCTTCCTCTGCAACTGTTCTCTCAGTACCTCATAGTCCTGTGTGCCTCTACCTCGGGCTCTCTGCTGGGACCTCCGTATTCTGTGACTTTCTGCTCGCGTGTTGGCGATGTCATCATTCCACAAAATACAAATATTTGGCGCAACAGCTCTGTAAAGTGCCAGGGCCTAGCTTCTCGCATCCACTCATGTTGTGTGCGTTATATTTTTCACACGCATGGAAGGGACCTACAGTTTAATGCCGAATCCGAACGGCGATTTGAGAAGCTTTTTCGTGACAACAATACTCTCGGATATTTGTCAGACGCTCGCGAGAGGTGGGACCGTGAAGAAACTTTTTGGTGTTTTCTGGGATGCGAACTTGGAACCTCATGCGTAGTGATCCGACACACTTACCACTTACGTCACGGCGCCTACGACTAGTACACAGGTGTTCTTCCATATCCGTTTCCCTTCCATGGCGTGGCTGCGTTGCATCCTCGGGATAAGGAGCTCGAGACTTGTTTAGTCTGTTCTTCTGATGTGCCTCTTGCTATGCCCATGTTGCTTAGCATGTACTCGAGCATTTCGGTGTCTACGTCTTTTGTTTTTCATCCCAGCTTTTGTACTTTTGGAGGGGATTTGCAGTGCTGCGATCGGTGTTGTTCTTCGGTTTCGAATATGATGGTCTGGTGGTTGCTGTTTGTGTACAGGTCTGAAACTTGCCATTCCATCCTCCTTGCTATGGCTATGTTGGCGAACGTCAGATCATTGAAGGAGCGCGCTCTGCCATTGTTGACAGTGTGCTTGTTGGTTCGGTTTACTAACACTTGATCGAGCAACACACTTGCTTCTAGCATTGCCTTGCCTCTTTTATTTTAAATGGTGTTATTCCACTCGACTGCACATGCATTAAAGTCTCTGGCTACAATGGTTGGTGTTTTTCCTTTGACCTCGGTTGCAAGGCTTTCCAGCATCTGTTCGTATTCCACCATGCTCATGCTCGGTGGTGCATAGCAGCTGAAGAAGAAGGCCAGAATAGTGCAGTCACTAGCGTATGATACCATTTTAATTCCGGGCGGTGATGTCGGGTGTTCGCCATGTAGGAGTTGAAAACGATCGGAAAAAATGACTCCTTGAGGTACCTTTTGCTTGACTTTTCTTTATTGCGATTATTGTGTCGAAATTGTACGAAAGATTGTCTGCCATTTATGTAGATTGCGAGCCATCGTTCCATGGAATTTGAGAGTCCGATTCTCATGACAGTTGTGTCCACGCCCCGTAATCGATCCGAGATTTTGCTGGCCAAAGATTCTCTACACTCAAAAACAACTAGACGGGCATGCTTTCGTCCACCCATTCTTGAGCGCTGACTTGGTGAATACACTTAAACAAGGCATCTCCTCCGTATTTAACAAGCTCCACGGCACCGTTTTTTTTTTACCTCGGAGGTAGTTTACATGTCCAAGAAAATTCCAGTTTTCACAGTGATTGTCTGTCTTTTTTTTTTTCATCGAAATTGTCCTTAAAAAAGGCCATACTAACTTTTCCTCCAAAACCCAACTTTTTTCCACCATCGTAGCCCCTTTTCTCCTCTCACTCTTTGCAATATTTTCAATTTGAAATATTTCCGTATTGAAGGCAAAGAGAAATTGAATTTAATTTCCGATTAATGAAAAATTTTGTGAACACAATTGCCAATAGGCGAAAGGACGACGACCAAGTGGTTGCACCACAACCACTTTGCATTTAGTCCACTTTTAATTTTTGCGTTCCACTTTTTCTTAGGAAATTTTTCTTGGAGACGTCTAATTAAAAAATTTCCCCGAAATAACATGCAAAAGTTCTTGAAGTAATCCTTGAAATTACCACCAACACCGTTGTCGTAATTTCAATTTAATTTATTTTATTTTTATTTTTGTCGGTGGCGTATACGTAACATTTTTTTCCGTCACTTGTTTCGCTATGATGGTCGGTATATTTGAATCTTTCACGATGTAGTATATTTCTTTGCGGCAATCTACATACGTTCAAGTATATCTGAAGGGAATTTGGCAATTCCATCCTATTTTTTGGGGAACACCCACCAGCCCTACAGCCTTGTCAAATACTTGAGTCCTCGCGTCAGTGCTTTGTGTCACGCGTATCACCCTTTTTTCCATCGTGGAATTGCTTTAAGACATATGTTTGCGTTGCTTTTCTTTTCACTTTTGGGGGGGTTCGCCGGGAAACAAATGAATATTTGCTTGAATATGAAGTTTTTTATTTACGCTGTTGAATGCAGAGCAGACATGTGCTGTGGCATCTTGAACTTGAGTGGCGGAGGGTACATAACTTTCCTAAAGTGGAAAATGTTCTTAGATTTCTCTGCGAGTCATGAGATGAGTTGAGTTGAAGAGAATTTATGCGATTGTGTTATTGTTTTAATTAAAAAAATTGTTTAACATGGGATCTGCCATTTAATTTGAGGCAGCCTGGGGCAAGGATTCAAAGTTTTGTCACGTTGGAGGGAAGATATGGAATTTATTGCATGTGGCAGTGGTAGTCAAGTCCGATATTTCAAGGCGGAACTATATATGAGAAGTTCTTGTCAGATGATGGCATACTCACATGTATTATAAATTCTACCAGTGAGCTGTCTGCTGTGCAAGAAGATTGACGTTGTAATATCCTTTGAACAGATGGATGCATTTTGCATGGAAAGGAACATTGAAACTGTATGGCTGTGAAATTTGATGCATTTGGATGTTGATTTCGTACATCCTGTTCAACTGCGTTGTCACATTTTGAAGAACATAGACCGACATAGAAGCTCCAGAATATCTTATATTTTTGACTAGGTTACCATTGAGACTAAAGACGAAAGGCACCTGGACCTTATAGCTTAGGCAGAACCATCGAAATAAGTTTCTGTACAAAATATTCTTCATCTGAGGCGACTCACGATCCTTTCATTGATTTTTTTTAGATGAGAAGAAGAGATTTTCGAAGACAATAAGTCTCAAATGGTTTTCTTTTCACAAATATCTCTAATTAGGTTGATTTTGGGTTCTGTCTATATGACTTTTAGAACACACGGCTTCATTTCATTCGCGATTATAGTCCGTTCTACTCGGAATTCGGGAAGAGTGTCGTAAGGAAAACGGGTAGGAAATGAACTGCACGGGGGAAGTTATTCTTCCTTTTGCAGTGGCTTCTAGTTTTCACGATTCTCAAATCCAAAAGCATAAAAATCATGGCATACACAGACGACGTAGTAATCAGGATCGATGGGAGATATCTTCCTACAATCAGCAATATTATGGAATCTGCACTGAAGGAATTATCCTCATCGTGGGAATCAAACGGTCTAGGATTAAATCCAACAAAAACCGAACTAGTTCTATTCACTAAGGAAAAACAACAGTCGTAAAATTTGTCCTTCTAAAGTTGAATGGAATCTCTCTGTGTAGGAACTATCAACAATCTACGTGCCTTCACTGCGTTCGACTACCCATAGTCCATTGGATGCACATCACTTCAATTCTAAGACCCATACTTACCTATGAAACAATTATATGGTAAAATCCAACAAAGAGAGCTAGATAGCTCAATAATCTTAATCCTTATCTCCCTTGTACCCTCGGGTTAGCATGTCTTAGTAAAACAGGAGAACAGAGATCAACGCTTCAGGTGGGGTTGGAAATGATACTCAATCTTCCTCCTCTGGAGAGGAGATCATGCGTAGCACGGCTGCCAGAAGCGCGGTTCGTCTTAAGCAATCAAGCACATGCAAGCAAAGCTGCTATGCATACGGATCTATGTTTCAAAGATACAGTCTCGATAGAACAACAGACTATATCGTACCTTACACAGACTCTTACAAGTAATACTCCATTCTTTTACCCGGAAGCCAGGAGTGGGAATCCAACGCATTAACCAGTGCACAGGACTTTCAACTCTACACTGATGGATCTACAATAGACATAAGAATCGACGCTGGAGTTTCTTGTGAATCACTCAGCGAATCATGCAAAGTCCTGGGTGTCTATAGTATCTTTCAAGTTTATTACCATCAAAATTGCGGCACAGATTATGCAGGTAAGGAAACTAGACCCTTCTAGGGTCATACTCTTTGTGGATAGACAACTGTTCTCAAAGCGAAAATAGTCCCTGCATGCTAACAAACTATAAATAGAACATGCAACACTCATGCTAGGCTCCCAGACATAGTAATATAGAAGGAAATGAAGCAGCAGACGAACAAGCATGGAAAGGGTCAGTATTAAATAAGGAATTCACCTAAGCATTGGTAGCTACCCCTATTGATGTACAAAAGAGGAAAATTGACTTTACAACAAGAGATCATATCAACATATCTCGGGCAGCCACAGGCGACTGTGTCGTATCTCGCAGCTTATGGTCAACTCTAAACGATAAAGGGACACAAAAATATCAGTATCATGGTAGATATACTAACTGGAGATGGACCGATAGGTCCAATAGTTCCCAATCCGGGCATCAACATGATACAAAATAAATCGAAACTATCAACCACTTGCTGTACCAGTCTTCAAATTCTTCGCTTCCGCTAAATACGAAATAGGCTATTTGAGGAGCTAGAGGATCATGCGCAAGTTCCACTCTGAAACATGATTTATTTCATCAAGAGTTTGGTTTGATTCCAGACCAACCAAGAGGCAACCAAATTAGAAATAGTGTCACAACTTACAGGGAATCACAATGGTCCAAAGGGCATGTACCTTCCTCATACCATATCGTTTCGTTTGGAAAATTCTATCTCTGTACTGTAGTTTCTATTTCTCTCTAAGTCCATCTGCATGCTCGTGGACTTTGTCTATAGTATATCATTCTATGGCGTCCTTTGTCCCACGATGACCACTTAACAAATGAAAAAAATAGTAGACACACTCTTCCCGGCTCACCCACACAAGATATCTAAATGTTCAACAAAGAGGAGCTGATTCTGGCAGCTGAATCTCTTCAGAACAATAAAGCCACCGGCCCAGACAGCATACCAGCGGAGGTGATGAAAACAGATGCCCAAACTTGCCCGCAGATATTGCTGAGCATGTATAACGGCTGCCTAAATGAAGGGATTTTCTAGAAGACGTGGAAGGTACAACGTTTGGCGCTCATCAGCAAGGGGAAAGGAGACCCGAGTTTCCCATCAGCAGCAAACAGAACTGTATGGACACGGCTGGAAAACTTTTCGAGAAGATGCCGAAGCCACGACTCACAGCAATAATCCAGAGAGCATGTGGCCTATCCGAGCGGCAACATGGATTTCGAAAACGCCACTCCACGATAGGAGCAATTGAGGAAGTAGTCAAGACCACCCGCACCGCCCAAAGAGGAAAATCACTACTCAAGGCGAATCGTCATGCTGGCAGCTCTGGACGTGAGAAAGGGCTTCAATTCAGCCAGATGGAGAGATATGCTTAACGCGCTCGAAAATACCTTTAGTATACCGGAATATTTCCTGAGGATTGAAAGGACTATCTCAAAGACCGGGAACCGCTGTATACGACACCATGGAGGGCCCTCACAGAAAGAAAATCACTGCTGGAGCAACGCAGGGCTTAATTCTGGGACCTGATCTGTAGAACATCTCCAAGATACCCGAAGACACCTTCTTAGTTAGGTACGCAGATGACATCGGCCCAGTGATCACCGTAAGGGACACTGAAGCGGCGCAGCAAAAACTAAACCTGGTAATGAGATGGGTACTCGTCTAGATGGAGGATCATGGCCTTAGTCTCGCTGCAGAAGAGAGGGAGATAGTCCATCTAACTAGGAGACAGATGCCGACAATTGTTGAGTTCCGAGTAGGCCCAGAAGTGATAATCAGCAAAACGGCAATAAAGTATCTAGAAATCGCTCTAGACTCTAAACTCGCATTCTGCCAACAGATTAAGATCGCATCTGAGTGAGATGCAAATATCACGTCATCACTTAGTAAGCTCATGGTAAACATCAGAGGTCCAACGATAAGTAGGCGACGACTCCTCATGTCCATCACCCACGCTATTCTTCTGTACGGGTGTAAGATCTTGGCCGACGCACCTAAGCAGGACAAATGGCCACAGTACAAAGCCGAGGAACCCTTCGAGTTCTAAGTTGCTATCGCACAGTGCCGGAACCAACCGTCCTCGTAGTCACAGAAGTGACCCCCATCGACGTCATCGACCTCCTAGCGGCAGAGAGGAAGTACGTACACGACAAAAAGGCGGAAGTAGGAGCGGAATCGCCAGCTGCAGAGGCGAAGGAGCTTACCAAGCAGACTTGGCAAAGCAGGTGGTGCTCTGAAATGAGAGGGAGGTGAACCGCGAGACTGATAAGAGACGTCACGGCGAAGTGAACTACTTTGTCACCCACCTGACATAGGTATTCCAACCGATACCTCCATAAGATGGGTAAAGTAGGGAGTGCAGCCTGCGAATATGGAGACTCATTGGAAGACGTTGATTTGTTTTCCTCTGTAGCAGATGGACAAAGCAGAGGGGTAGATTGGAGTCAGAAATCGGCAATTTTTCCCCAGAAAATTCTATAAATAAGATGATCTCGAGTATCGACATGTGGAACGGTACTCAGGCCCAAAAAGAGACTAAGACGCCGAAATTCGTACAGAAAATTCATAAAGCAGATAAAAGCTTACCGGCAAGAGTGTACGAACCCGCACCAGGAGGTGAATATGAAAAAGTCGGTCCCCAGATGGGAAAGAAGACGATACCACTTTGAAGAAATGCGACAAGCAGTCCTAGAGTGGGTGCCCCGTGGCGTAAGTGGCTAGTACGCCGGATCACATGAGGTTTCAAGTTCGAATCTCAAAAAACACCAAAAAGTTTTTTCCACGGTCCCGCCTCTCGCGAACGTCTGACAAACATCCGAGAGTATTGTTAACATAAAAAAAGCTTCTCAAATCGCCGTTCGGATTCGGCACTAAACTGTAGGTCCCTTCCATTCGTGTGAAAAATATTACGCACACAACATGAGTGCTTGCGAGAAGCTAGGCCCTGGCACTTAAAGAGCTGTTGCGCCAGATATTTATTTTTAGTCCCAGAGTGGATGGTGTCAAGTAGAAAAACTGGTTAAAGATAGTTTTCTAGTCAGTAGGAGTCTCACACTACTTGGGACAGAGCAGGACTATTTCTCGTGCGCATCAGCGTTTTTTCACTACCCCCTAGGCCACAAAAAAAGTGTCCTTTGGAGCATAATGAATACCAATCCGTACATTTGCACTTCCCTCATGTACGAGTGATGTCACCAAGAGCAACTACAATAGAAAAGAACCTTCCATCCTTAAATCCCTTTAATCGCCTCCTTTCATATTTTACCCACGAGATGTATTTATTAAAGTTTCTTCCCCCCTTCTGCGCATCCATCTTGCAGAATGCTTTGTCCAAATGAAATAAAAAACTCCGAACCAGGAAAAAACAAATATATGAAAATAAAATCAATATTATCCTGTACAGGCTCGTTACTTCATTTCCTGACGCCGCCGTCGACGTCCAGCCAATATTGTGATCTGAAATCGTGTGGAAAAATTTAACAAAACGCATGAGTGGGCTTCACTCCCTGGCAGAGGGTTTCCTATTTTGCTGACGCCAAAGTTAATTTACAGTGAAATCGGTATTCGGGTAAATTATTGTGCTTTCACCTTAAAGCAAAGAGGCATTCCATACGCTATTGCAATCAAAATAATTGGAATACCTGCTAAGTGCTTCCCACTATCATTACGACAGACTGGTGCATCCCTTACACTGCGAGCACGCCCACTGCGCTTCATTATCCCTGAAACTATTTGATTTATTATTGCAACAAATCCAAATCCTTCCCCGCCCTCCCCCCTCCAGCCAGGCAAATAATTGCTGTAATGAGAAAAATACACATCGCATCCTTCAATCCGTGCTACGTGAGGGAATGTTTGGGGAGAACCAAAGAATTCGTAGGGAACGACAGATTCAGGAGAAGAAAAATGGCAAAGGCTTTCGTGTGCTCGTATCCTGGAATGTTTGAATGAGAAAATGTTGGGCACTATCAATCAATTTCATCGCAATGGTTTCACGTTACCTGAATTTCGTCGTCTTCCCCGTGAAGTGTGATGGAAAGAAGGATATGTACACAAACTTTGAGGCTGCAAATTGCTCTGTGAATGGTTTCACATTTCTTTGCTGACAAATTGAAGTGATTTTCGATTGTTGCTGTGTGGCAGGAGTTGTTTGTGAATCAAGAAAGTGTGAGGATAATCCTTGGAATAGATCAGTAATCAGGAAGGTAAATCAGTGCCGAGGTTTTGAATGATATAGTTGTAAGGATTCTGGCATCATGGCAATCGGATTTATTGGGAAATACACGTTAAATTGATCAGACTGGGGAGAGTATTTAAAAATATACAAATCAGCAAGAAGTTGGGTGTATAATGCTTTACAAGGCAAGGAGATGTTCAACCTGAGGTAGAATTATCAAGGACACATAGATTCAACTTATTTTGTTTAACTTTTTTCGAATAATCTTTCACGAAGAATGGAAGTCCCCGTCGCCAACGCGTAACACTGCACTACTCTATTCTGGAAGTCCGCGGGCATATGGGGTTGGACTACTGTTAACAACAACAGCACGCAAGGGCCTAATTTCTTGGCAGCCTCATGGTGATAGGATTACGACGGCCAGATTTCGGACTAGAGTACGATGCGTCACCATCATACAGTGTTATGCTCCAACGAATGGCTCGTCTAAGGATGAAAAGGAGAACTTCTACAATCTCTTGAGTGCCGTCTTCAATACAACACCAAACGGAGACATTATCATAGTGATTGGAGATTTGAATGCCAAGGTAGGCAACGACAAGGAAGCATTCAAACATGCTATCGGGAAGCATGGACTAGGCAACCGCAATGACAACGACGAAAGGTTTGTGGATTTTTGCAATGCCAACCGCCTTGTGATGGGTAGCACCATGTTTGAGCACAAGACCTGCCACAAGGTCAGCTGGGTTTCCAATGACAGACAAGCAACATCCAACCAAATTGACCATTTTGCCATCAGCCGCCGCTGTAGAAGTAGTCTCCTGGACGTCCGAAACAGGCGAGGGGCAGGTGTGGTGATAGTACGAGATCACCATCTTATGATAGCTATTCTGCAACTTCGCACTGCTGCGATTCGAAGATCCCACGACAACACAAGAATGCCCAGGTTCAATATCGATAGACTTAGTGATCCATCAGTGCGCCAACAATCAAAGTAGCACCTTTCGCAAGGTGTGGAAAGAATCAGCAGTTCAGGCCTGCAACCATCGAAGACCATTGGTGTGTTGTGAAAAATGTTTTTACATCTGGTGCTGAAGGAATTGTTGGTCGATCACAGCGAAGACATAGGGCGTGGCTTTCGAGGATACCTGGAGACGGATTGACGAACGAAAATACCTGAAAGACGCTTTTGCAACTACTCCAGCAGCAGGGAGAAGCGAGCTAGAGTCCCTATATCGTTTGAAGATGAGAGAAGTTTAGGGTAGCGTGTGAAGTGACAGGCGCAACTACATCAATGTGCTTTCTACAGAAGCAGAAGAAGCTGCATGGAGGACCGTTTACAGAATCACAAAAGAACTGACAGAAGGTCACCGCCCCTGCTAATACCCATTGAAAGGCCTAGACGGCTCCTTGCTCATTTGGGATGAGGACCAGCACAACAGATGGAAGGAGCATTTTGCTACGGTTTTGAACCGTGTTTTCGCTAGCGATATGCTCACAAATCAGACTGAGATGCCGGAGGTGAGAAGTTCCCGAATACGCACCACGACTCCCAGTAAAGATGAGTTCATTACCGCCATCAAGGCACTCAAAACCAACAACGCGGTAGGACTTGACGGTATTCCGGCAGAGTTCTTACGAGCAGCGCAAACAACATTGGCTGACCTTCTGCTTCCACTGACAGAGAGAGCTTGGGAAGCTGAGAGCTTTTCTAATGAGTGGAAAAAGGGAATGATCGTCAAGCTTCCTAAGAAAGGAAATTTAATGGAGTGCGGAAACTGGAGGGGTATCTGCGTGCTGCTTTCTGCAGCTAAGATAATAGATAAAATCATCCTGGAGCGAATCAAACAACATCTGGAAGACACACTCGATGCCGAACAAGTTTCTGCTCTGGATCCTCCTGTGCCGACCACATCAACACCCTGCGAATTATCATCGAACAGTGCGTTGAATAACGATCGCCACTCCACCTGCTGTTCGTCGATTTTGAGAAGGCGTTCGATAGTGTCAACAGGGAGTTTATTTGGCGTGCCTTATGCAAGAGAGGAACGCCATTAGCATGACTAACCTCAGAGAGGAAAACGGCTCTACCTGTCACATTTCGAGACAGATCTGGCCTGAACTGGATCAAAAACGCAGTGCCGATCTGGTCAAGCTAAAGCGATCACAGATCAGCTGCCTTGTCGGTGTTCTCACTGAACACAGTCTTATAGGCCAATACGCCAATAGACTTGGCCTCTTCGCCAACGACTTCTGCAGAAGCTGTAGGGACAAGGAGGAGGAGGAAATGCCGAAATGCTGGATGAATACAAACTAAAATTGGCAATTGACTCCTTTTCTCCATAAAAGGCAGCCGGCCCAGATGGTATCTTCCGCATGATGATATAAAGCAGGGAATACGTCATACAACGGCTAGCGAACTCTTCTCGAGGGGACCTATCTCCTCTACTATGGACTCTAATCGCACATTTCTTTTGAAAATAGGACACAGCGAAGTAAAAGTTGTTGCATATGCAGATGATATCGGCCTACTAATGTCCGGTAAATCCCTCGACACAATTACCGAACTTCAACAATCGGCCCTAGATACCCTCCATAACTGGGCCGAAAGTTATGGACTGAACGACATCCCAGCGATACCAGACCACCACCTACAAAAGAATAATCCCAGCTTTCGGACCCCTATATCTTGATGGGACTCCACTCTAAGTCTCGGGACAAAGCACGTTATTTAGGGAGCCTACTTGAGTGCAAACCGATAAAAAAAATGAAAGAATAAAGGAAGCGTACATGCGATAGCGTGTAAGTACACAGCCATAGTCAGACCCATTCCAACATATGGGTGCATTGCCTGGCGGCCAATAGCAGAGAAAGTCACATATCTCAAGGAACTGACAAAAATCCTGAGACTTTTGCTTGCATAGCATCCACTGGCGCCATCAGAACCACCCCGACCACAGCCCTTGAAGCAATTTTCGTACTGATTCCACTAGACTTATTTGTTAAGAAGATGGGTGCCCTGCGTCTAAAAGAATCCAATTCTTTGAGAAAGGGCCACATCGGCCACCGTAATATTGCAAGGTGGGCTCACCTGGACATCACCACAGACTATCTTCCGCCATCCCCCGCCTTCAAGCTAAACGTCAGAACATTGAACTCATCAAGCGAACACTGGGCAGATGCGGGGGGCATCAAATCAACCCGCATTGTACTTCAGTCTTCACTAACTGGTCGAAAACAAACGAAGGAGTGGGTTCGGATATCTACTCAGCAGAATCCGATATTGCAATATCACTAATACTTCCGAACCACGGTAATGTATTCCAGCCGGAAGTCCTAGCGATAGCTGAGGCGGCACGAGAACTATCCACGAAGCTTGCTAGTAAAAAAGAGATTCACATTTACAAAGACATTCAACTGTCTATGCAAGTAAAAGCCATCTCATCCGCAGCAATAAAATCAAAGCGAGAAGCTTCAAACGCTCACCGATAGCTATCATGTAACATTCTGGTGGAACCCAGGACACAAAGCAGTTCCAAGGAATGAAATAGCAGATGAACTGACAAGGAAGGGATCAGAACAAGTTAGTCCTTCCTCCCCTAAAACATGCGAAGTTTTCAAGAGCTCATTGAGACTATTCTGATCTAGTTCCAAACCAAAAGTAAACCCATTCGTAGCCACAAAGCGCTACAAACTCAAGTATCATCCCACAAAGGAATTGTGGGACCAACTCACTCCCTTCCAAAGCCTCAAAAACCCCATATTCGTGTAACGACATCAAGTAGAATGAAGGTAATTAAATCCTGCAACCAAAGAGAATGTTTACCAACGCAAATCCTTGGTAATTATTTAAATATTTTTCCAAAAAATAAGCCCTCCTTCGACGCATTCAGTAGTGCCATACGTTTCATGATGGCCATTAGCCTAACACGCCCACGTGCTATTTACAAATACCTGACCTCTTCATTCGTTTCATTAAACCTCGACCCAAACATTCCATTCCAGTTTGAATTCTCTTAAAATTCCCCAAAAATCTTTGTCTCCTTACTCTGTAAACCCCCAGAGAGTGCTACTTAGGCGGACACAACAACCAACGCGCACCCTATGCCTTACGTCGTCGTCGGGATTATCTGTGATTTTTCACTTTTATCCTCGACTTCCACCAGCAAAGGCAAAGTGAAGTTTCTCCCTCCCGACATTTGTCTCATAAATCCCGAAATAGAATTTTTCCATTTACTCATCCGAGTGGGGGGGGGGAAAGGAAACTATCTCATAACCTCAACTTCCTTTGATATACCGTACCCGTACTCCTCTCCTCTGTGCCTAAGGACTCGCCTGGCATCTTTTTTTACTTTGTATCTCATCCTCGTCGCTTTGGAAGGATGTTTACATTTTTCAAATGAAATTACACTTTAAATTCACGTGAATCCATGTATGAGGTAAACAGGTAGAGAGGTACCATTGCGTGCCATGGAAGGCAGAGGGTACAGTAGAGGTGATAGAGAGATGCCTGGTGAGTAATCACATTATGGCATTTCCAGCAACGATTACACACTCTGATGTATCTATTAACATTTGTTTATGCTTTTCGATCTGATAGAACGGTGTGTACTCGTACTAAGGAACACATCGTGCGCATTGAACCAGACCATCCCTATCAGTGCAGAGGGTGGAGGTGGCCAATTTATTCTGTCAACTTTTGGGACGATAGTGAATGATATATTCACTTATGTGACGGACAGTGAAATAGGAAGAATGTCAACAGATGTGTAACAAAGAAGTCAGATATCTGAAAGGAACTGTCCACTCATGACTGCCTAGGGGTTGACGCGGGGGTTGAGAAACTTTAATCTAAGCAGGGTTCAACTGTGTCTAAATTACTTTGGACAGTCAGTCAGCCATTGCGGTTGACGGATAGAGATTTAGAACATTTAAAGGATTCAAGGATTACGTTTAGAGATTTCTGCATTAAATTTGCCTGTGCAATGGAGGAAACAGGTCCATAAAGTGGACGGGAGAACCAGTGAAACTTCTACTGCATCTCGTTATGTCCATCGACCCTAAAAGAATTATTATAATCTGGACTGAACTACTCAACAAATGGGCAAAATCATCTGGTCTCCGAGTAAATCCACAGAAAACCAAACTACAGAGGCACGCGTTTGATTGAGCATTGGCAAAGCGCTCCCCACAGTGCTGGTATCAGTAGATGTTACTATTGGTCGAATGGTTGTAGGTACTCCGTCCTTGGTTCCTTGTGTATTCCTCGGTGCAGGATTAGTACCCGGCTCCTTTTCTTTTTGGTTGTGCCAAGGCATGTGGTTATCTTCAACAGCTACGATACGATACAATGATTGGGAGCCAAGTGCACTGCGACCTATAAGATCTAATGCGCTGTCCCAATGGTTAACCAGAATTAAAAATTGAGACTCTTGATCAACTTAAATAATGTCTTGGGTTCCATTGTCCAGGTATCCGCTGGGTCTCTCAAGGCCCGCGTTAGATAGAGTAATCGTTTCTTTGCGGCCCCTGGCCATTCATAAAAAATGTATTCTGCTGTTTCTCTTTGTCCCCCGCAGAGTCTGCACGTATCTGAAAGTTTCATTTTATTATGATAGTACCTGAGTGGACAGTGTCCTATTACGTAGCCAGCTAGAGTTCGCAAGTCGTCTTTGCTGGTTCAAGTAGCTTTCTAGCTCTATTTCTGTTGGGTTTTATGAACTTCTTCGCTTGTCTTAGGCCCTTTTGGTTGGCCCACTGTTCGGCGAGTCCTTTAGATTCTCATTTTGCAACTGTAGAGTACATATCACTAGGTGGTACCTAGGACCGATGAATGGACGCCCAGCGCCTCTCCTCGCCAAACAGTCTGCTCGTTCGTTCCCCTCAAAGTCATCGTGCGGGTTGTCTATGGCCTTGATACTAGATTAGGTAACATGGGCTAGCAACCTGCGTTACTGAACGTTTTCCGCTACAGAAACTGACACTATGCCTCGGATAAGGAATGATCACATGTTGACGACTTTTGGCTATTATACCCAGACAAAGATAGGTTTCTGGAATGTATATGAGCACAATACCTGCAACAAAGTCAGCTGGGTTTCCAATGACATACAAGCAACCGCCAACCAAATTGACCATTTTGCTATCAGCCGCTGCTTTAGAAGTAGACTCCTGGACGTCCGATGTGGGGATAGTACGAGATCACCATCTTATGATAGCTATTCTGCAACTACGCACTGTTGCAGTTTGAAGATCCCACAACAGCACAAGAGTGCCCAGGTTCAACATCGATAGACTTAGTAATCCCTCAGTGAGCCAACAATTAAGGGAGCACTTTTCGCAAGGTGTGGAAGCAATCAGCAGCTCACTGCCCGCAACCATCCAAGACCATTGTTGTGCTGTGAAAAATGTTCTTATATCTGGTGCTGAAAGAATTGTCGGCCGATCGCAGGGCGTGGCTTTCCGAGAATATCTGGAGACGGATTGATGAACGAAAACAGCTGAAAGCTCACGTTGCAGCTACTCCAGCAACAGGGAGAAACGAGTTAGAGTCCCTATATCGCATGAAGATGAGAGAAGATCAGGGTAGGTATCTTCCAACATCTAATCACAATATCGCTATTTTTTCGGATAACCAGGCTGCCATCAAGGCCATTGATGCGGTCTGCACCTCTTCAAAACTGGTAGAGCAATGCCGGTTCGAATTGAATCAACAAAGCACTCACTCGAGAATCACTCTCATCTGGGTCCCAGGGCACAGCAACCATGAGGGTAATGAGCGTGCTGATGACCTGGCCAGGCAAGGGTCGGCCCTTAACGGCTCTCTAGCAGAAAGAGTCGACATTCCGCTTGGTGCCGTTAAGTGCTATATTCACCTTCACTTCCTCCAGCTAGGTGGGCGCCGTGGCGTAAGTCGTTAGTGTGTCGGATCAATACGCATGAGGTTTCAAGTTCGAATCCCAGAAAATACCAAAAAGATTTTTCACGGTCCCACCTCTCGCGAGCGTCTGACAAACATCCGAGAGTATTGCTGTCACGAAAAAGCTTCTCAAATCGCCGTTCGGATTCGGCATTAAACTGTAGGTCCCTTCCATTCGTGTGAAAAATATAACACGCACAACATGAGTGGTTGCGAGAAGCTAGGCCCTGGCACTTTAAAGAGCTGTTGCGCCAAATATTTTTATTTGTATTTGTATTCCTCCAGCTAGCCAATCGCGGGTGGAACAGCCTCACAAGCTGTGTCATATCTAGGAAGACGTGGCCCAGTTTCAACAAACCCAGGTCAAAAGAGTTACTAGACAAACCAAGACCAGTTATTGCCAAAATTGTACCTATTATCACAGGCCACTGGCCAGTTGGAGACTATGTGGCCAAGCTTGGTATCCCCCACAACACCTTTTGTAGGAGCTGCAAGGATATGAATGAGAAAGAATCTCTATGTCACTTCCTTTTCAGATTTCCGGCTCTGGCGAGAATCAGACAACAAACTCTTGGCAAACCCTTCTTCGAGGATCTGAGAGAGATAGCGGACAAGAGGATTGGAAAACTAATCCTCTTCCTGAACTCCACGGGCTGGGTTTAAACTTAACATGCCTTTTTAACTAACCACTACAATAGGTATACATGAGTCGGTGGTAACAAAATGGCGCACCCTAAGCGCTAATTGGGTTCTTTTTGGACCGCCACATTACCTACCTACCCACCAGGGTAGCGTGCGACATGACAGATGCAACTACATCAACGCGCTGGCTACAGAAGCATAAGAAGCTACACGGAGATGCGACAGCAGGACCGTCTACAGAATCACTAAGGAGCTGACAGGTGGTCGCAGCTCCTGCCAATATTCAGTGAAAAGCCTATACGATTCCTTACTCATTTGGGATGAGGACCAGCTCAAGAGATGGAAGGAGCATTTTGCTATGGTTTTGAACCGCGTATTCGCTAGCGATATGCTCCCAAAGCAGACTGAAATGCCCGAGGTGAGAAGTTTCTGAATACGCACCACGACTTCCAGTAAAGATGAGATCACTACCGCGATCAAAGCACTCAAAACCAACAAGGCGGTAGGACTTGACGGTATTCCAGCAGAGCTCTTACGAGCAGCACCAACATCATCAGCTGACCTTCTGCTTCCACTTATAGAGAGATCTTGGAAAGCTGAGAGCTTTCCTGACGAGTGGAAAAAGGGAATGGTCGTCAAGCTTCCTAAGAAAGGAAATTTAAGGGAGTGCTGTCCGCTGTAGCTAAGATAATAGCTAAAATCATCCTGGTGCGAGTCAAACAACATCTCGAAGGCACACTCGATGCCGAACATGCAGGTTTCCGCTCTGGACCCTCCTGTGTCGACCACATAAACACCCTACGGATTATCATCGAACAGTGCAGTTGAATACCGATCGCCACTCCACCTGCTGTTCGTCGATTTTGAGAAGGGGTTCGATAGGGAGGGGAATTTATTTGCCATGCCATGCAGGAGAGGTATTCCCGATAAACTAGTTTCTATTATCAAAGCTACATATGAGGGCTCCAAATGTCACGTCCTGCACAGGGGAAGGTTGTCTGAGGAATTTGAGAGAACCAAAGTGGGGTAAGGCAAGGCTGTATTCTTTCACCAATACTATTCCTATTATTGATTAGCGATATGATTCGTGCAGCTTTATCGACAGGAAATGGAGGATGTCGATGTACTCTTACATCTCAACTAAAACATCTTGACTACGCTGACGATGTATGCTTACTCTCCCACAGAATTATGGACCTCCAAATGACCAAATGACAGCAGATGTGGAGAAGGAGGCAGGCGTCGTCAGGCTGAAAATTAATACAACAAGAACTGAAATTATCAGCCTTGGAACAAACTCATCGGCTCAACTATGCATTGCTGAACAACAGGTATAGAAAGTAGAGGATTTCCAGTATCTTTGGAATATTGTCTCGACTGATGCTGGAACCGAATTGGATATAGCCAACAGGATCGTCAAAGCAAAGCCCGCGTTCGTGATGTTGTCCAAAATATAGTGAAGCAATGCAATCAGTTTGAGCACCAAGATAAGACTGTTCCGCTCCAAGGTTGAATCCGTGCTGTTATATGATTGCAGCACGTGGAGAGTGACCACTACCATCACCAGGAAGCTGCAAACGTTTGTTAGTAGGTGCCTGCGCAATATCTTAAGGATTTTCTTCCACAATCATTTCTCAAACGAACGCCTTTACGAGAGAACGAGGCAGGAACCAGTAGGCATAACCATCCAACAGTCACAGTGGATTGGTCACACGTTGCGAAAATGTGACAGTTCCAGAGCGAGCCATGCTATGCAATGGAACCCTTTAACTCAGGATGGCAGAAGACCTGGCGGTCCGAGGAGAACATGGCACAGAACAGATGAGAAGGAGGCACGGCAGTTAGGAAAAAGTTGGGGAGAACTCAGACACATTGCCAGAAACCGTACACGATGGCGCGTATTCTTAGTAAAGGTCCTTGGACCCACAAGGGGATACAGGACATAAATAAAGTCTTCGTGTCCTGGAATCCATACTACGGTAACCTAATTTGTAGATGCGAGGTTATCAAGGAGGTCGAGACAGTTCCACACGAGCTTGGACCTTACCGTATAGGATTTAAGGGCCCTGAGCACTGCCTGGCTGTCTGAATAGATAAAGATGCGAATTCGGGTAGTGTTTCTCCGCAGGCATTCCCGAATACATAATTCTACCGCATAGGCTTCTGCTTGGAAAATGGTAGGTGATTTATCAAGCTGCCGCACGCTGAAAGTTGGGACCATGGACCCCAGATCCGGTACTATCATTTTCCAATTTGGAGCTATCTGTATATCAGATTTGTGCGTTGGGTGGTGTCTTGAGACCTTTGTTTCTCCATTCTTGACGGTCACCACTTGGAATTTTCTGAAGATCCAAAATCTTTTGAGCATCGTATCTGGAATATTGAAGATTGGGTTGTCTTGGACATTTACAAGAATGCTCAGATGGCCTGTGAAATCGCCGGGTTTCGGTTTTTGTATCTAAGGTAGCCTAAGGGCACTAAGAGCACACTAAGAGCATGGGTGCCGTGGCGTAAGTGGTTAGTGTGTCGAATCACTGCGCGTGAGGTTCCGATTTCGAATCCCAGAAAACACCAAAAGGTTTTTCACGGTCCCACCTCTCGCGAGCGTCTGACAAACATTCGAGAGTATTGTTGTCACAAAAAAGCTTCTCAAATCGCCGTTCGGATACGGCATTAAACTGTAGGTCCTTTCCATTCGTGTGAAAACTTAAACGCACACAACATGAGTGGTTGCGAGAAGCTAGGCCCTGGCACATAAAGAGCTGTTGCGCCAAATATTTATTTTTAACAGCACTTAGCAAAGCTTCTTTCTGCACTGTGAGATGTAACGGCGTGAGATTGAGTATTCTACCTGATGCTGCCTTTGGGCATATTCTCATTGCCTCGGTAATGCCTGCGCATGCTAATCAGTGCGGTCGATTTAGCTGTTCCATAGCTTTGATCTGTTGTGTTTTAGGCCACCATACTAGAGAGGCATAATAGGTGATCAAAAGTCTGACGATTGTGCTGTACATCCAGTAGATCATCTTGGGCCTCAGACCCCATTTTTTACCATAGAGGTGTTGGCACAAGAACACTGCCCTGGTCGCCTTGTTAATAACACTATTTAAAGGAGAGTTCCAGTTAAACTTTTTTGTCCAGGATTATCCCAAGATATTTTGCTTCCCCAGTAAGGCTGATGTGTGAAGTTTCCAGTAAGACTTGCTTCAGTTCAAGCTTCCTCTTCTTAGAAAAGGGTACAAGGATAGTTTTACTAGGGTTTTCAAGGGTTTAACCACCCTTGGTTCTACACCGAAATTGCCCACAACGCTGACGACAACATCATCTGCGTATCTCTGTACTCTGTAACCAGATTTGGTTAGTAGCTCTAGAAGCTCATCTATAACTAAGGTCCAAAGCAGAGGAGACAGTACTACCCCCTGCAGACAACGTCTGGTGGCTATAATAGTTTTTAGCGATCTTTCGCACTCTAGCTCTATTTTTCTGCTTTATAGCATGGATAGAATCCAGTTAATGATCAGGGCTGCGATACCTTTCCTAGTGATAGCCTGGTTTATTACTTCATAAGAAGGGTTGTCAAAGGCTCCCTGTATGTCAATAAAGGGCGGTTTCTTTTGCAGCCAGGGTTTTGTTAATTTGTGAAACCAGGCTGTGGATGGCGGTCTCTGTGGATTTGCCAGGTTGGTATGCAATTCGGTGTGCATGTAATGGATCAAGAATAAGGAATGTATCCTTTATGCAGTGATCAACGATTTTCTCCATAGCTGAGGCTGATGGGACTGTACGATTTGAGCAATTGTTCCGCCTGTTTCGCCTGCTTTGGTATAAAGACTAACCTGACCTCTCTACCCGATAGGCTATAGTCCTGTCTAGAGAAGTTGAGAACAAGGTTCCTCAATTGTGGTGGAGAGTGGAGATGTGGAGGGACCGCGCTATCGAGTATGCATCCTGGGAAGTGGGTGTCAAGTAAAAGTTTACGGGTCTCGTCAGGTCTGCTTGTGAACTCGCCGTTCTGTTTCCTTAAAGAACCGATGTAGTTCGAGTGGCTCTGTGCTAGGGCTTTTTGCAGTCACGTCACTACTGGAAAGCTTTCGATTTTCCTACAGTGGGATCTCCAAAAGTCTCGTTTAGCTCTCCGGAGTTCTTTATTGAAATTCGTTAGAGCTTCTTTGTAACGACACCAATCGCCTTTATGCTTGGCTCTATTGAATGCATAGTTTTCTTGTTTCCCGCCTAAGAATACTTATTTCATCAGGGGACATCTCCACCGGTCTTCTTCTTCATTTGGTCACAGTTGCCTTCATAAGCGGCGGAACAGTAGCGGATCTTCCTTGCTATATGTTATGTGTGTCGGCGTAAGCTGGCGCTTCAACCTTACCAACCTAAGGCTACTAACTGCTGGAAAGCTAGAACGCATTTGCTATCACAGACAACATTCTAAAAGTCCTGCACCCTTTCAATAAAGCTAGTCCGTTTCTTAGGTGGCGTTACAGTCCAGGGTGCACCTGGGCCTTAACCAACAGACCTCTGCAGCCAGCCCGGTTACGAGCCGGCTGCCTCCAGTTGCGCACACCAAGTTGATCGAGGCCCCCTCCCTCCATTCATGCATCTATCAATCAATCAACTGCGTACCTAGCTCTAATTAAAACAATGTCACCCGTCGACGAGATAGACATTTCCCATCCAATGCCATCACACCCCAATCACTGGATCCTCATTAACCAATTATTCGAAAACGTCACTCGTTTGTATAAAATTCTCGAAACCCCATTTACCCGAACAGATTTATTTGAAACACGTGCCCATAAGTAGTTCAAAGCCAAAACCCTCCCCAGCATTGCCTCCCCGGGTGCTCTGCAAACATGGGACCTAAAAAATTAGACTCCACCTTCCAGTTGCTTTTCGATGTCCCATAACCGAGGAAAAATATCCTTGGACAACCAAAACTCAATGATCCACACGCATATGACACGGAGTACGAGTACGAGTATGTTTGTTGAATTAAAGAAAATTACCCAACTCATGGCTTGCTCATGGTGGCTCCTGATGGCGCGTGGTGGCGTATACGCAACCAAAAAAAATAAAATTCAAATATTTCTCGGTTCCTTTTGAATTTAGGAAAATGAAAAACGAACTTAAATTGCACGAAAGGATTTCCCCCGAGGCTGGAACTGAACAACATACACAGAAAGCCAAAATTTATTACCATTCGGTTGTTCGGGGTAATTGGGGTTAGAGCTATGGATGGACAGCAGAAGCGGCAAGGAAGGACCATTCAAATTGGCTTTGCCATTCTGTTTGGGGTTCGGGCTAAAAAAAATAAAAGCAAAACTCATCCTAAGCGAAGGCTCGATGTTGACTTATTGACTGCCGGGAGAGATGTTTTGTTTTTCGTTAAACTTTGCGGGTGTCATCTGAGGTTAATGGGGTTCTTTTGGTCGTTTGGCCGGCACTGACACGGGTTTAAGTGGCCAACATGAGTTGTTTGTTTTAAATTTGCTTTCTACTGGGAATTCCGGTCAAAGAAACAAACAAACAATTGGGAATAGGCTGCGTAGGAAAGTTCCATCACTGATGGACTATTGATGGACTTTTTATGAGTACCGCTCCATGGGAAGACGTGTGGACTTACTCGTATCAATCAATCCTAAACGAGAGTGACTGGATTATTGGTTTTCGTTTAACGTTTTTATTTATACATCCTGGCGGTGGGTTGATGGATGATGAAGCGACATTTTTTTCTAGAAAGTGGGAGTGGAGAAGACAATGTGTCGTGGATTGACGGGAAATGATTCTCACAAAATGAGAAACTTCTATCGATTAAGCTTCATAGAGAGGATGAGAGTAATGTTGTAACACGAACTGTTTTTGCAATGAATTCGGTCGCGCAAAAGGATGTGGTATTCTATGGGAAGATAATAGTGGCCCGGGCTACCAGCATGCACGATTTGAAAACCTGAATAATCGATGCGTAGGTACTAATCCACAGAAAGCACCCTTCTACCACTCATCCGTCGGGCGGATTAGCCGTTCATGCTATGTTTCTTGTGTCAGGTGCTTCTAATGCTTCCGCTGCTGCTGTTGCTCTTCTCGGCTTTTCTATTCTCCGCAGATCTTTTTAAAGAGTTCTTACGAAAGAACATTCTCTTCCATAACATATCGTCGAGGAGTAGCGATAGACTGGACAGAGTAGTTCTCCATACAATGAAGCGTTTGCAATAAAATACTGCGTGCTCCGTATCTTCATGTTCATCTGGACTTTCCGGACTGAATGGTGAGCTGTCACTTTCGAAGAGGTGGGAATACTTGCGGTAACCGCCGTCACCAGACAGGAACTGCGTAAGACGGTAGTTGCAGTCTCCACTCTTTCGACAGTCCAGTCCAGTCTTGGATTATCGGTATCAGTTTGCATGTCTATCTGCCTTTTGTTGTATTTACCCAACGAGCTTGCCACATAGCTACTTGATACCAGCGGCGTCGTATTGGCTCAATGCTCTTCTGTTATGTCCAGAAGATTTTATCTACGAGGATGTCGATACAAACCATTTCAGCTTTAGCAAATGCAGCTTCGTCTGTATCGCTTGAAGGATTCACTCCCAGCCCTTTGCAGGTGACCCAGTTATCCACTAGTTGTAGCGCGAAGTTGAGCCTTTCACTTAGGCCTGGAGGAAATTTTCCCGAAATCAGGATAACAACATCGTCCGCATAGGCCGTCACGTTGAAGCCGTTTTCCTTCAGTATTACCAAGATCTCATCCACCACAAGGCTCTATATAAGTCGTCTCTATACACGCTATCATGGGCAGCTTTTAAATCGATGAAGAGATGGTTGGTTGGTTGGTTCACGATCGGCCCTCGATGTGGATGTACTTAGACTAGAGAGTAGGTCCATTGTACTACCGATGTGTAAGGTGGGTGGGTCACCCTCTTACTCTTGGAACCACTTGCTTCGTTGAATGAAGTCGTGCATTTTAGCCGTGCAGGCGTTGCCAAGATCATTAAGATCATTGTAGGAGTATTCACCCAGAGTGGCCTTTCTGATGTTGGCGAGCGCAGGACAGGCGCACAGGAGATGACTGATGGTCTCTTCTTCCTCTTCATCTCTGTAGCTTTTGCAGAAGTCATTATGAGGGATACCTAATCTTTGGGCATGTCTTCCTATGACGCAGTGTCCAGTGAGGACATTTGTTATTTTTGAGAGGGTTCCTCTCTTGTGCTTCAAGAGTCCGATGGACCCGGATTTATTGAGTGTCGGCCAGAGCTATCTGGCGGTATAACATTGGTCTAAATGTTGCCATTGATGATTGGCTACTTTCTCGGCGTCAATTTGAGTAAGGTACTTAACATAAGACGCTGGCGCTTCGATGTCGGTAATGCTTATGCTATCTGTACCAGAGGAGCTTTGTCGTACTAGTTCATCGGCTGCACAATTCCCGGTATGTCACAGTGACCTGGTACCCAGCAAAGGGTGAGGTTGTACTGACCAGCTATCTCGTTAAGAGATATGCAACAGTCTTTCACTGTCTCAGATCTCGTAGTGCTGGATGTGAGAGATTTGATGGCTGCCTGACTGTCGACATAAATAACAATATAAGGTGTTGATAGTGTGCTAGCCGCTAGCCAGCCAGCGGCTTTGCGAACTGCGGTTATTTCGACTTGAAAAACGCTGCAGTGGTCTAGAAGGTTAGAGGAGAGGTGTATGTCCAGATCTTCTGAGAAAATTCCGGCACCGACTCCGTCCTTGGTTTAAGACCCGTCCGTAAAAATTGACAGCGATTCGTTGTAAAGGACATTGCGTTGCGTCCACTCACTTCTGTCCGGTATCGAGTGCGTGTAGCCCTTGTCAAAATCATATTCAGTGGGCAGATGGTCAGTCGAATTGGGAAGATGACGGTGCATCGAAAGTATATTGGTGTGTCCCGTGTGTTGCTCCGTCCACTGCTTGGAGCCTCTCAGTCTTATTGCCGAGCTGGCAGCCAATTGCTTACTGACGATGTCAATCGGAAGCAGGTGGAGCATGGTTTGGAGCGTCACTGTGGGAGAAGTTCTCAGTGCACCGGTAATGCTGAGACATGCAAGTCGCTAAGTTTTTTTCCATTATGGATAGGTTGGATTTCTTCTCTAAGGCGGGCCACCATACCAATACTCCATACATGATGAAGAGATGTTGAGTATTGGTTTCTACTTCTTGGGTTTTTTTCCAAGATCTGCCATTGTGTGAATATTTGGTCAATGGTGGGCTTTACGGGCCTGAAACCGCATTGATAAGGACCTATCAGGTTGTTGACGACAGTTTTAGGCGTTCACATAATGTGGCAGATAGAATCCTATATGCGATGTTGAGAAGATTTATACATCTGTAATTGGCGCAGCTTAGAGGGTGTCCTTTCTTCAGGTGTCCTGGTCTGAATACGCAGTCGAATACACATATCCAGAGGAGGGTTTGAGTCTATTGTAGATCGCCAGGATCTGACAGATTAAAGGGAGTGAACTGCAGATATGTGGCCTGCAATCATCACAATCAATTCTTATCCTTTACGAAACATTTCCAGCAGTTGCTTGCCAACGTTCTTAAATCATTCATTTGAATCCTCCTTATCGAGAACGAAAAGTAATGTGTGTTTGCCTCCTGTTACTATGCCATACGACTCTGAGAGATATCCATAGTATAAGACTCCACTTTGTGTCGTGTTGTTTCAATGACAGTCACAAAGTCAAAACCAACAGACAATCGGAATAACATAAGTACTCTCTTCTCTTATATTTTGCAGATCGTTTCATCTTCACTTTCTGATAAATTTGAATCAACAATAGACTGGGGATGAGAAGACTACATAGGAAGCAATTCAATAAAAATGCAGGTAAGTCGCCATCCATTTCACCACCATCTACATGCATCCATTCTGTCATTCAGCACCCCGCGATGGTATGTATGCTCGTCCCACAACTGGATAATAAATAGCTCCTGTCCGACTGTATAACCCCTGCACAGCATGCTGTCAAAAGATGTGGACTACCCCCGACTGCATTTCACTTCAATTGCATGGAAAATAATAAAAGTTCACCTGTTACTTGGAACAGTGTAGGGAATTTCATTTTACGGCAAACACACACCACCTGCAGATACTCTTGCCAAATGATGTTCCATTAATGCTCCCTTTCGAAAGGGACACTCTGAAGTACAAGCACTCTGGATGACGAGAATTTCGTGTTCAAAATCTTGTTCACACCTCCACCTTCTGAAGTCCTTTTCACTTTCCACTTGAATGCAAGTTCCACCTCAGAACAGGGTTTTTAAGAATTCTATGTCCATTCAAGGATAAAAAACACCCCGACCCGGATCAATTGAAAACTGTTTTCCCTTTCCACCCGATTGGAGAGATAGTTATTCTGCGAATCGAAAGTTTTTTTTCCGATTTTTCAACCTCATTTCGCCAGTAAATCGATTTGAAAGTCCTTGCATTGAGCTCTGTGCCTGGAAGAACAACTTACCGCTAAACTTCAAGTCATTTGGAGCGGCGGAAGGCTAGGGGCTTCCTTGCACGACGCGTAAGGACAAAGTTTTCGAGATTTTATTATTACTTCGACTTGAGATAGTTTCTATGGACGTGGGGGAGTATTACTGCTAAGTTCATTGTCATTGGGGTTTTCGGCACGATGCGGTTGATTTTGCTTGGGGAAACATTCAAAAGGATACTAGTTCATTAAGGTACAGAAAAGTTTGAAGGATTACAAGGAGAACTTTTTGGCTGGTTTATTGCGTTGATATAGGTAAGTTTTCGCGTCAATTTGTGTTGGAAGAAGGCGCTAATTGAGTTTGGAGAGTATTTGATGAAAGGAAACAGTGGAATTGATGTCCTTTGAGATGACTTTGTTGATTATAATTCTTCGTGTAGGGGGTGAGAATTGCAAAATGCTTTATTTACTTAGGAAGGACTTGCGTCCACCATTAGAGTGTATTGTAGGCGTAAGTATTCTTCTTCTTATGGTCCCTTCTGAGTGTGGTTCAACGGTTCAAGGATTTCAATGAAAGTTTAAGTACTTGTGCGTTAGACTCCAATCTAATATGATCCAGCTCTAACCCCTCACAATCTTACATCATCTTTAGGGTCTTCAACAGTAGGGGAAGCTTTCAAATCAGTGACAATAAAGTCACTGCTTGCTAAGACCGTAGAGTCGTCGAATGTAACCCGGAGGAACGACGCAGTAGATGACCTCCTCGCCGTAGGTGGCACGCACAAGTTCAAAGCGACCTCAACCAACATGGAGTGCGCAACTGGAGAGAAATTAGCAAAAGACCGAGCTAAATGGAGAGGCTTGTTGGTTGAGGCCCAGGTTCACCCCGAACTGTAGTAAGTAAGTTACTAAAACCAACAGTTTGGGTCCATCGTGTCCATTGACATTAACCCTGGAAGCGCTCTAATTCTGATATGTACTTCAGGAGGTCCGTCAGCTTAACATTACCCCTTTAGTTCTGAAAAGAAGGAACTACCAAGAGTCCTCATTCTTCTGACAGATAAGGCAGGACAATCACACAGCAGGTGGCGAACGGATTCAATTTCTTCCTCATCCCTGCAGATTCTTTGTTTTCTTTCTTTGTTTGCGCCGGAAGGTGGGAATCGTTAAAAGACGAAACTGAGCCCGTACTCAGTAACAGTGTGGATTTCCACCCACTTAACCCCCCTCCCCTCCTACCCGTGGTCCTCGCGACACTGTCATCAAGCATTTCATCGCTAGGGGCGACTTCAGCCTCAGCTAATCGGCTCATTCGTATTGCCAGCCTCATGCACTACATTTCGTTGCTCTTTCATAATGGTTGCCACAGTGCCGCTAACTGCTTCCCAGGCATCTTCCTGCTCATCATCTATCTGATGCTGTTGTCTGGGGTTAGGTCAATACCCAGTTCGCTCACTAGCAGGTGCCATTTTCATAAGCGACCATCCCGACCTATCAATTTGCAATACTGGCAATTCTCCAACTTTTGTTTTTCCGAGTACGGATAACTTCAATGCGTGGGAGGCGTTATTGACATAACTCTAGTATCTAACAACGAAACCATCAGGGTTGAAAACTGGAAAGTGTCCGATTTACAATCTTTTTCTGATCATAACTGGATACTCTTCAACATCTGTCTCGAGATTGAGACCCCTAAACCGTATAGAAACCTAAAACACATAAACTGGACAAAGTTTTATCGTATAATTAAGTCAAAACTGGGTAGCACATCAACGTATAAAATCGACTCGACCACGGAACTGGATTCAAAGGTTGAAATCTTTGAGAAAGCAATTAACGTTGACGAGCGATCTTCAATATCTACTACAATCACAACTTCTGGCAGCCCTACAAGGACTGCCTAAAAATATATAAGGAGTCCATCAGAATGGCCAAGAAACAGGGGTAGAAAGATTACTATCAGTCTATCGAGTCCCTCAAAGAATCCGCAAGGCTCAGCAAAATCTTGTCCGAAGGGCATAGCAACCCGTCTGTTTTTTTAAAAGACGGATGGAAGCTGGACGGATTCTTCTGCGGCATCTCCGGAACTCCTAATGAGTACTCACTTCCCAGGCTGCAGTGAGATTAGAGTAGTGCAAACTAGTTCCACCTGTATGCCACTGGCAGCTTGGGATGGGACCACAAACATTATTACAGAGGATAAAGTCTTCAGGGCTATAAAGAGCTTCTCTCCCTATAAGTCACCTGGCCCTGACAGCATCTTGCCTATTCTTCTTCTTCTTCTTCTTCCTTTTATCAGCGAGGTTATGATCCGAAAACTAGGGATCACAACCCTCCCACTTCACCGCATTTCTACTGATCCGCCTGTGGGGTTCGCCTATTTGACCTCAGAAAATATCGGCAGGCCTGCCGATTTTGGATCACTCGGTTACTGAGGCCAATGAAATGCCGATGTCGTCGCATTTGTCTCATCCAGGCGTTTATAGGCCTGCCTTCCCTACATCGCGATGTCTTTGGAACGCGCATAGATATTGCCTTTTTTACAGGGTTCAAATGATCTCTTCTTTGAACGTGGCAATACCAGCTGAGCCGGTCGCGCTCTAATTTTCGTACGATGGTTTCCTTGATGTGAAAGCTTCCACGGATCTTCGAACTTCTTATTCGATCAAGCTTGGTCACTCCTGCTGTCATGCGAAGCATCTTCATCTCAGCTGCCGTTAATTTACTCTCATACTTTTGTACATCGTCCAACATTGTGAACCGTATGTGAGCGCTGGACGTACAACTGCGGTGTAGAGCCTTCCTTTCAACTTAGGGGGCATTTTTCTGTCACAGAAGATAGCGGAATTTTCTCGCCACTTCATCCACCCTACGCTTATATGATGATTGATGTCGTCATCACAAGTTGCTTTGCTATTGATCATAGATCCCAGATATTTGAACTTTTCGCACTTGGGAAGCACTGTTCCATTCAAATAAATGTCTGGAATAGGCCTGAGTGGATCAGAGAACGGGCAGCACAAGTACTCTGTCTTTTTTGAACTAATGCGATACCCATTTCCCTCCAAAACGTCCACCCACACATCAAGTGCTCGTTGCAGGGATGTAGGATCCTCACTTATGATGGCTCCATCGTCAGCAAAGAATAACTGATGTACCTTGGGGTCCATCACTTTACCTTCAAGCAGATAATCAAGGACTGTAATAAAGAGCAAAGGACTTAAAACGCTTCCCTGGTGCACCCCGACTTTGATTCGGAACTCTTCGGTTACTCCAGCGGGGCATCTTACTTTTGTCTTTGCTCCTTCGTACATGTCCATAATCATCTGTACATAGGTTTCTGGAACCCCTCGATGTCTTAGCGCCACCCATATCAGATCTCGTGGTTGTCTGTCGAATGCCTTTTCAAAGTCAACCAATACAATATGCAAATCCCTTAAGGAATCACGATGTTTTTCCATTATGATCCTTATACTTTGGATTGCATCTGTGGTTGATTTACCCGAGACAAACCCGCACTGATCATCAGATAGCCGTATTATTTTTCGCAGTCGGCCACCTAATACCCGCTCAACGATTTTCATGGTGTGCGACATCAGCTTGATCGAACGGTAGTTATCACAGTTTCGCGTATCACCCTTCCCTTTGTATACAGGGAGAAGGTAACTTTCCCTCCATTGATTCGGCATTGGATCACCTCTCACGAATTTGGAGATGAGAATTCTGAGCCATCTGAACCCGATGTCTCCCATCTTTTTCCAGAACTCAGAGGGTATCTCGTCTGGCCCAACCGCTTTTCGTTTTTTGGAGTATTTGACCGCCTCACCAACTTCTTCGACTGTAATGTCGGGTATTTGTTCACAGTTAGGGGTGGCTCTTGGAAAGTATAGCCGGGGAAACTGTTCATTCAAATCTCTTCACAATACTGCCGCCACCTCTGCAGAATTTTGTCGTCATCCACAAGAAGCTGGCCATGAGCATTGCTAATGAACTTTGGCGAACGAATCTCCTGACCATTGCTCCTTCTTTGGGCTGCTATTTTGAAAATAGTGGCGCTCTTGTTCATATTGTGTCTTCGCAGCTCCTGGATAGCCTGGTTTGCATCAGCAACCGGGGAAAATATTTTATCCAGCTCCCGATACAGGCCCTCCGTACTCTCTGCTTGAAGCTGAGCGCACTTCTTCTTCGCTTTTTTCTTGCAACATCTGTATTCCATTTCGAGGCGAACTTTTTCGTCACTATTATTAGAGGGGCACTTTGACCAAGCTTTGAAAGCCGCTTTCTTCTCATTTATCACTTTCTTAGCTTCATCACTCCACCACCATGTTTCTTTGGCGTGTTGATGGTGGCCTTTTGAAGCTCCTAGCAGTGATTTGGCCTTCTTTAAGCAAGTTCGCTGTAGGGAATCCCACATATTTTGTGCTCTGCACTCTTCATCCTCAGCTCCGTTGATGGTGTGAGAGAGGTAATTTTTCATTACGAAAACAAAAGCATCGCCTTTTTCTTTGTCCAGATTGTACCACTTGATTTTCTCAGAGACCCCTGTTTGTTTGCTTTTCTTTGGTGTTTTCATAAAAAAAAAAATTTCTGTTAGCAGGAGACGGTGTTGACGAGCGATTGCCTCTCCCAGGATCACTTTGCAATCTTTTACCCGAGGCTTCATGAAACTGGCTACCAAATGGTAGTCAATCTGAGTTTCATCTCCACCACTGCTGTAAGTTATCAGGTGTCGGCTTTGTTTGATGAACATGGTATTTAACACGATAAGACCGTGTGATTTGCACATGCTTAGGATGTCTTCACCAGGAAGGTTCCTGGTGCCATATCCTAGTCCTCCATGGCAGTCTTCATAGTCTTCGTTTGATTTCCCGACATGTCCATTCAAATCTCCTCCCACAAACAGAAATTCTTCCTTTGGGATGTTCTTAATAGCTTCTCTCCCTATAAGTCACCTGGCCCTGACAGCATCTTGCCTATTATGCTGCAGAAATTGCAAGACATAGCAATTCCCTGGCCTTTACCGATTTATAGGAGTTGCTTAAACCTAAACCGTGTTTCCCAAACCTGGAGACGTGTCAAAGTAGTTTTCATCCCCAAGGTGGGCCGGCGAGGACATGAATCCGCGAAGGATTTTAGACCCATAAGCTTGTCCTCCTTTGTTTTGAAAACTTAGAACGCATCCTAGACTTCCATACCCGCGATAACCTGAGTCTCTACTGTCGAAATCCCAACATGCGTATCTCAAAGGGCGGTCCACAGAAACTGCTCTTCATGAGGTCGTGCGTGCAGTGGGAAAAGATATTCACTACAAAGAATATACTTTCGCCACATTTCTTGATATAGAAGGAGCCTTCAACAACATTTTCACTGAATCTATTTAGGAATCTCTCACCGAGTTAGGTATAGAAGGCTTTATTAGCCAATGGATAGATTCTATGCTCAGCACTCGTACAATCCATGCAACACTAGGTAGCAGTAGTACAACTAAGACGGTAAACAGAGGAACTCCACAAGGTGGAGTCATCTCCCCCCTGCTCTGGTTAATGGCGATTAATAAAATCTTGGTGCGACTTGATGATGATATGGTTATACTAGTAGCAGGAAAGTTCCTCTCCACGATAAGTCAACTCATGGAGAGGGCTCTGGATAAGGTACACTCATGGGCTACGAGCTGTGGCCTCGGAGTAAATCCGGAGAAGACTGAAATGACGCTGTTTACCACTAAAACAAAGGTACCAGCATTCACTCCCCCCAAACTAGACGGTCAGCCTCTCTCGCTTTGCTCCAGTGCAAAATACCTAGGCACGGTGCTAAACCCAAAACTTAGTTGGAAACTCAATATAGAACAGCGAATTAAGAAGGCAAGCGTAGCTTTCTATGCCTGTTATAAAACATTCGGTAAGAAATGGGGACTCCAGCCAAAGATGACCCTTTGGATGTACACAGCCGTTGTGCGTCCAATTCTTACTTACGGCGCTCTCGTTTGGTGGCCAGATTTGAGCAAAAAGTACAATATCGACAGAATAAAAAAAGTAAAGAGATCGGGGTGCTTGGGTATCACAGGAGCAATGAGGTCTTGTCCAACAGATGCTCTCAATGTGATCTTGCATCTGATCCCCCTCGAACTACACATCAAAGACACAGCTATATGCAGCGTCCGCAGTCCGCCTCAGGGAATATGGATGCTGGACCACAAGGCCATATGTTCACGGCAAGGTCCTGGAGACGATATCAAGTGAACTGGTTGCATCCTTGACCGACTACACGATACCCATTAACTTTAAAAAATCCTTCTTAACAAAGATTCAAAGATGGACTGCGGAGTTGGCCCATGCATCTTCTCTTCTTCTTCTTCTTCCTTTTATCAGCGAGGTTATGATCCGAAAACTAGGGATCACAACCCTCCCACTTCACCGCATTTCTACTGATCCGCCTGTGGGGTTCGCCTATTTGACCTCAGAAAATATCGGCAGGCCTGCCGATTTTGGATCACTCGGTTACTGAGGCCCATGCATCTTCTCTGACCAGCTGAATATATCAAGGTCTTTCCGTCTCCCAGACTCTGCTAGTGCTTTCCAAGCGGAGCTTCTTGCGATTCGATAAGCCTACCGCCTTCTAAACAATCTGCCAACATCTAACCACAATATCGCTATTTTTTCGGATAGCCAGGCTGCCATCAAGGCCATTGATGCAGTTTGCATCTCTTCAAAACTGGTAGAGCAATGCCGGTTCGAATTGAATCAACAAAGCACTCACTCGAGAATCACTCTCATCTGGGTCCCAGGGCACAGCAACCATGCGGGAAATGAGCGTGCTGATGAGGTGGCCAGGCGAGGTTCGGCCCTTAAGGGCTCTCTGGCAGAAAGAGTCGACATTCCGCTTGGTGCCGTTAAGGGCTATATTCACCTTTACTTCCTCCACCTAGCCAATCGCGGGTGGAGCAGCCTCACAAGCTGTGTCATATATAGAAAGACAGTTTCAACAAACACAGGTCAAAAGAGTTACTAGGCAAACCAAGACCAGTTATTGCCAAAACCGTAGCTATTATCACAGGTCACTGGCCAGTTGGAGACCATGCGGCCAAGCTTGGTATCCCCACAACACCTTTTGTAGGAGGTGCAAGGCTGTTAATGAGAAAGTATCTCTATGTCACTTCCTTTGCAGATGTCCAGCCCTGGCGAGGATCAGACAACAAACTCTTGGCAAACCCTTCTTCGAGGATCTGAGAGAGATAGCGAACAAGAGGATTGGAGAACTAATCCTCTTCCTGAACTCCACGGGCTGGGTTTAAACTTAACATCCCTTTTTTCAACTAACTACTACAATAGGTATACACGAGTTGGACCGCCACTTTCCCTACCTACCTTAGCAACATGCAACTATGAAACTGCACTGATGGTGTAGTGTGGCAGGCAATAGCTTACGCCTTTCGTCAAGGAACAAAATGATCGATTCAAAGTATAAGTATAGTCAAAACGCTGAAGGCAATCCTTTGACAGTGGGAAAGTCTTCATGAACGCTAGAGTTGCTTGATGATCATTCCCTTTTTCCACTCGTCAGGAAAGCTCTCAGCTTCCCAAGCTTTGTCTTTAAGTGGAAGCAGAAGCTCAGCCGATGTTGTTGGCGCTGCTTGTAAGAACTCTGCCGGAATACCGTCAAGTCCTACCGCTTTGTTGGTTTTGAGTGCTTTGGTGGCGGTAGTGAACTTCTACGCTGAACTTCTCTCATTTTCATACGATATACGGACTCTAGCTCGCTTCTCCCTGCTGTTAAAGTAGCTGCAACGCGAGCTTGTAGCTGTTTTTTGTTCGTCAATCCGTCTCCAGGTATTCTTGGAAAGCCACGCCCTATGTCTTCCCTGCGATCGACCGACAATTCTTTCGGCACCGAATTTAAAAGTATTTTTCACAGCATACCATTGGGATGGTTGCGGCCAGTGAGCTGCTGACTGCTTCAACACCTTGCGAAAGGTGATCCCTTAATTGTTGGCGCACTGAGGGATCACTAAGTCTATCGATGTTGAACCTGGGCACTCTTGTGTTGTCGTGGGATCTTCGAACTGCAGCAGTGTGTATGTTAGATTGGAGAGTAGCTATCATAAGATGGTGGTCTCTCTCCCCACATTTGCCCCTCGCCTGTTCGGACTTCTAAAGCGGCGGCTGATGACAAAATGGTCAATTTGGTTGGAGGTTCTTTGCCTGTCATTGGAAACCCAGCTGACTTTGTGGCAGGTCTAGTGCTCAAACATGGTGCCACCTACCACATGGCGGTTGGCATTGCAGATCGTTCCTTGCCACAAACCTTTCACCGTAATCGAACCTTAAAGCTCATTCACGATGCCAGAGTTGGTGATGAATTCTACTATATTTTCGAGTGAGCTAGCAAATATGTTCTCTGCTTCAAAATAGAATTTGCCTAAGTAACGATGACGTGCTCTGGTTGGACAGTCACAGCATCAGTTTTGCTGATTCTTCATATTCGTTGCACATTCTGCATATGTTATTTTGTGCTATCCCTACAGCCACGAGATGGGACTCAACAGTGGCCAGTGGGGGGATCCTGTGGCTTTTCGAATCTTACTCCTAGTTAGCTGTATACAGTTTTTCGTTGTTTTGTGGAAGGTTTTGGCAGCTTGTCTGTTCCCTTCAGTGTCCATTCAGTAACGATGATACAGCTACTGGGAATCCGCAAAACGGTCTTAGCAACATAGAACTTGATGCTGCTTCTATTTTGGCTAGCAGGTCAGCGTGGGTGTCCTGGCACCCAAATGAGACGAACTCTGGATGCATATTTCTATAGCAAATTTTTCTTCTTGGAATGCGGAGTTAAATGCTCCATGCACTAGTGGATGAAGGTATACCCTAGCTTCAACTCCTTCATCTATCTTGGGTCAGCCTGTGTACCATACATGAGAATGATGGTTCGTTCTATTCCCAGTGATTAGGATTTGGGAATGTTACCTTGAAGCTGTGAGTGAAGTTACCATAAATCTTGGCAGCCATTTGTATGTGATTTTTACTCCTAGTAGTTCATTGTTCTTCCTCAATGTCCGAGTGAACTAGTTTGAAGTTTGAATCGTCTTCAACAATGAGCATGAAGGCGTTAGTCATTGCCTAATTCTCTATATGAAGATGAATGAGTGGCAGATTTAGAATAACCTCCAGCGCTGTAGTAGGAGCAGTTCTGTATACACAAGCTAATCCCTATGCCCCCCGAGGGGTTAGAGGATCTAAGTAAGCTAATACTTGCAGTCTTTTGAGCCTGTCATGTGTGGACCTCTGTTTCGTTCTATGCTGCATATGAAACGATTGGTCCTGCTATCGCTGTGTAGAGCCATAGCAGCACTTTTTTGGTACCAGTCAGCAACTAGATTGAGTTACCTCTGGGGAAGATCCGAGATTGTTTCATCAAATTTGCCTCTGATTAGTATCGCAATATCGTCTGCGTTACCGTGGACAGGGAAGCCATTATTGCTGAGTATTTCCAGCAATTACGACGTACTACAATAGGGAGGAGAGGACTGCACCTTAGGGGCAAACTTTCGCCGAAGTGGAGTTTATTGCCGCCTAACGAGATGTTAATTTTCCTGCCTTCTAGTGTCCATCCAGTTGCATGTTGTGTTATCTACTCCTGCAGATTGATGCTCCTACAATCTCAAGAAAGCAGTCCATTGCAAACTCTTTGTCTCTGAAGGATTTTCGAATTCCTGTTGTGAGTATCTAAAGAGCATGGGTCGTTGATTTTCCTACTTGATAGAGGCATATTGATTATTGTGTAGAGGACTCACAACGAGGACTTTACCCCTGATACTATCAAGTTAGGTTATGACTATCAGAGAGTACTGCGGTCCATAATGAGGCCAATGTAGTCTGTGAAGAGCATCATAAGATGTACAGAAACCAAACCCTTTTCTGCACTTGACTTCTGTGTGAAACTTGAGTAGCGAAGCTTAAGTGACGCTACAGTTCGGAATGAACCTGTAGCTCAAATAACAAGCCTCTCCAGCTAGCTCGATCTTTAGGTAATTGTCTCCAGATGTGCATTCCGATTTCGTTAAAGACCCCTTGAACTGTGCGCGCCACCTACGGCGAAGAGACCCTCTATTGCGTCCACCCTCTGGTTAGATTCCAAAACTCTGCAGGCGGAAGCGTTGATGTTTATTTGCTCTTCATACCCTGGCCATTTTAGACGTCCAATACGAAGTTTGTCAATGCATTGGTTTGGGTTTTCTCCAGGATCTGTCGAAGTGTGAATATTTGATCGACAGTGGACTTTCCTGACCTGAAACTGCACTGAAAGAGGCCAATCAGGCTGTTGATGAAAGGTTTCGGGGTTCACACAATATCGCTGAAAAGAGATTGAATAGAGACTAATGCTTCTATAATTGGCACAATTCTGAATCGGGGAAACGGTGCTGAGATTCCCTTCATCAGGCATACACTCGCCCGACCAAATCTTAGAGATGAGTTGGTGTATGCTCCCTGCCAATTCATCACCAGCTTCCTTGAAAAGTTCGGCCAGTAAGCCGTCAGGTCAAGCAGCCTTGTTTGATCTCCGTTTGTATATCCGTGGTGTAGTTGAAGCACCTTCTTACGTAAGAGCACGCTCAGTGTCTCAGGTAGCTCCAAAGCATTGAGCACATCCACAATTTCTGTTTAGAATAGACTGCAAGGTGTCCAGATGCAATTTCTTAGCCGGATTCCATAGAGTAAATCCAGGTCGCGTTTCATCATAAATGTCTTAAGCATAATTTCCAAATGGCAGGAACAATTACACACCACGATCCTATGATCAGAGATGAACTTTACACGAGGTCAAGTAGACAGCTCTTGGAAGATATTGATGCCTATACCTCTGCGATACCTTTGGAGGCCAATTAATACCAAAACTAGCGACGAATCCCACTCATTAATATTGATTCCACCAACTGTTTCTATTGCAAATTATCCCGGTCTGATAAATTCCATTCCATTGCAGGGATATTCCATTTATTTCACTTAATTCACTTTCTCGTGGGAATCAGCACTTTCGCACAATCACCCAGTGAAATCCACACAACTTTATCCGGTCTGCTCATCGTGAATTGCATGAGTAACACACAAAACCCGCCACTCAGTCTCTGTGTGAGAGATAACACACATTAATCCTTTCCACGCCCAGAGCATCAATTATCCTTGCTCGTAAGTGGAGAATTATTTTCTGCCATAGTCATGGTGGACTGCATGTGTGGTGTGTACCCATCACATGAGTGAATAATAAATGTTTCCATTAGTTCGCGGGGAAAATATAGAAATTCCTGGTCCTTTGCATACCCTCGCAGAGCGAAAAGGTCATTTAAAAATACACCCTCACCCATTCACATGGCACTAATTAAGAAATGTCCTCGTTCCATTCTTTTTCTTGACAGAAACACGAAAAAAGACGCGAATTGCGTCTAAAGAGATTTTGGCGTTCGCCAAAGACCACATCATCCGAAGACTCGAACGGATACGAGAGTCCAACCAGAGTCAAACCAACAAATGATCCGCAACGTTTCAATCATCATTGCAATCACTTGAATCCGCAAAATAAACCGACATGTTCTCTGCCATTGTTGCAGGTGTGGCCCAGTCAGGTAAGGATACCGGTCTCTCTGATGACCGATAGTCTATATATATTTATATTCTCTTTATAGGACTCCCCCCGTGGCGAGGCAGACGGTCAGAGCTTCATATTCCCAGCAATCGGCGAAACATCAACCACCACAACAGCGGTAATCACAACAACAGAAGCGGGCGGCAACGGCAGCCTGAATCACATAACACCGCCACCAAATCGGCGCAATTCCCTGTACTGTGATACCCTGCATGCAGCTGACTCTGGTATAGACTCAGTGCAGGCTTCGCCATCACCCAATGCACTGCCTTGTCCACCAGGAGCCTCAACCGCTGGCTCTGCCTCCGTATCACCAGTGACATCACCCACCCTAGGCTCACCGAACCTCTCAATAGGTCATGTGCGTCGCAAATCTAGCGCTCTGCTACATCCCGACCATGCCCGACTGTTCGCCCTCCGTATGAATCACCACCATGCAGCGCAAACCTCTCCCGATGCCACCTCACTCGAGGACGCAGCCGAATTCCATGACAGCGTGACCGTGGCAACAGCCATACACATGTGCACAGCCAGTTCCAGTACCACATCATCTCTAACCTCTGTGGCGGCAGTCAGTCTCGGTGGTGTTCCCGCACCAGCGTCACAACGCGTCTCCGATCCATGGCTACAGCCACAATCGGATCGCGAACGTCATTCGGATCGTGACCGACGGCGATCATCAACGATGACCGCTCGGTACTCCCTCTTCGATGCCTTGGATCTTGAATATGCCTTGCTGAGAGCAGCGGCTCGCGGTTCTGTCGGACCCTATTCGCTAAGTGAATCAATACACAAGCTAACCTTCACCCAATCGCTTGCATTTCCGGCTTTAGCGCGCGGTCTGGCTACGAAGCGTCGACGTTCCGCAACTCAAAGCTCCTCGCGACCGTTAAATCCAAACGAATCGGGCCTAAACACCTTCGCAAAAGTGATAACGGCAATCGTGCTAGTCGTGGTTAGTTTCCTGGTGTTTCTCATTGTTTACAAGTTTGTACGGACGTGAGGGTTGCTCCTGGCCCCGACAGAATTCCCGGTATCGTTCACAAATACATATCCAGTGGTGAATGCTACCACTAAACAGTTGTCGGGGTTCAGGAGAGTTTTGGGTCAAAGGGAAAGTGGTTAACAACGGTTATGACGACAAATTGTGACAGTGACAGTGTGAAATAAATTTTCAAAAAATTGTGATAACGAATAATTGATGCACACACACACACACACACACGCACACACATATTAAATTTGATCAAAACGATGTGTGAAGGGTAAATGAAATTGTTTTGCTAATGTCACACCCTCCTCAGTCAGTCAAAGGGATGAATATTAACGTGTCTACATCGGGATTTACAATGATTAGCAGTTGATCCATGATTCCAGAAAGAACCTTATTTGATGATGATTCCTTTCCCTTTTTCTTCCCTTTTGTTGAAGAACCTTCAAACAAAGTCCTTTGTCCTTTTTCTATTAAACAAATCAAGATACTCGTACTGAGAAACAACAGACAGTCTTTGCGACATGTGAGGCGTCTTTGAGGCTCCAGAATGCCGCGGGAAATGAGCTTATTCCACGATGATGATGCATACTTCAAATCCTCTATGGATACTTATAGCCCGTGCTGCGAGTTATGCCCGACTCCATGCTCCTGCATGATTACGTGCTTAAAGACCCATCCGGTTTCCCTGCGGCAGCGTTAGTCAAAGCAGTCCTTCGCAGGGGCCGGTTTGACATTTCTTTCTAGCTGCCAGAGCTGGCAGGATCTTCGTTTCTCGCGTTTCTCGTTGCTCGTTCCTCTATACGCAGCTGATGTATCATACTTGTGATTACTTCATTTGCAGTCTCCCAGCATTCGCTCCCCGCTAACATAAATGAGGTCAGCCTTCTTGGGATCACTTGCCCGCCAATTGCTCATTCTAGGATGCTCCTGGCCCTGATATAATTTTGGCATTCCATCAGTACATGCTCTGCATTCCGCACTTTTCCTTCACAGTGCTGGCAGAATGGGTCATCCGCGTGCTTGTCCTTATAGAGATACTCACGGAAGCATCCGTGTCTCGATAGAAATTTTATTAGGTAGTGGTTTACCTCCCCGTGCTTTCTGCTTATCCATTCATCAACTTCGGGGATCAATTTGTACGATGTTCCACTTATGTTGCCATTTTGCTTTTATAGCTTCTAAAGCTCATCGTACTCGTTTTCATGTAAGGCTACAGTCTTCTTCGCGTCTAGATCTATTCGGCCTGATATTACGCTTATCGCATCCGCTGATTCAGTTCTAAAGGCGCAGCATACCCTTAAAGATGCGATTCTATGCGCCTAGTTCATCGTTCTAATGCATGACTTACGATGCATCGCTGATGCATATATTGTGGCCGCATACAGGAGTATTGACCTACTCACGGTTGTTAAGAGATTTCTGATTGGCTGCCTTGGTCCTCAAATATTTGGCATTGATCTACATAGTACCGCTACTGCCCAGGGGGCCTTCTTGCCTGCGTACGTAAGGTGGCCCCTAAGGCTGAGTCTGTGGTTCAGCAACACTCCCACGTACTTGATGTATGGCTTCGATTCGATAATTTTGCTCACCGATCTGTATGGTGAGGTGCCTCACTTTTTGATGGCTACTGATGAGAACGGCTCGGTTTTGCGGTCCGCTAGCCCTAAACCTGATGTTTGTAGCCATAGCTTCACGTTTGCGTTTGTTTGATTGCAGTTTTGCACAAATTCCTCTAATTTTTTGGCCACTACTACAATTGCGATATCGTCGCGTCGGCGTAACCAATGATGTCTACTCCGTTCGACCTTCATGTTCCTAGAATGCCATCGTACATTATGCTCAATAGAATTGGTCCCAGGATCGACCCCTGTGGAACTCCTTCCGTGATTTTATACCTCTTTGGTCCCTCTTCTTTGTCAAAGTAAAGGGTTCTGTCTTCGAAATAGCTCAGAATTATCCACAGCAGGTAGGCTGGTACCTGCAGGTAACTCAGTGATTTTAGTGTATAGCTCCAGTCGGCTGAATTGAACGCGTTCTTGACATCAAGTGTCACCACAGTACAGTACTGTTTTGCTCCTCCGAGCCATCTTTCTATCGCAACTGCCTCACATGCTATATCGCACACAGCTTGTATTGGTGATGTGGTTGGTGCTTCGTTTCTTTCGGAATCCAAACTTCTTCTTCCTTTTATCAGGGAGGTTATTTTATTATTTGATCAAGCTTTGTCACTCCTGCTGTCATGCGAAGCATCTTCATCTCAGCTGCCGTTAATTTACTCTCATACGTTTTGTACATTGTCCAACATTGTGAACCATATGTGAGCGCTGGACGCACAACTGCGGTGTAGAGCCTTCCTTTCAACTTAGGGGGCATTTTTCTGTCACAAAAGATAGCGGAGTTTTCTCGCCACTTCATCCACCCTACGCTTACGCGATGATTGATGTCATCATCACACGTTGCTTTGCTACTGTTCATAAATCCCAGATATTTAAACTTTTCACACTTGGGAAGCAATGTTCCATTCAAATAAATATCTGGAATAGGCCTGAGTGGATCAGAGAACGAGCAGCACAAGTACTCTTTCTTTTTTGAACTAATGCGATACCCATTTCCCTCCAAAACGTCCAACCACACATCAAGTGCTCATTGCAGGGATGTAGGATCCTCACTTATGATGGCTCCTTCGTCAGCAAGGAATAACTGATGTACCTTGGGGTCCATCACTTTACCTTCAAGCAGATAGTCAAGGACTGCAATAAAGAGCAAATGACTTAAGACGCTTCCCTGATGCACCCCGACTTTGATTGGGAATTCTTCGGTTACTCCAGCGGGACATCGTACTCTTGTCTTTGCTGCTTTGTATATATCCATGATCATCTCTACATAGGTTTCTGGAACCCCTCGATGTCTTAGCGCCACCCATATCAGATCTCTTGGTTGTCTGTCGAATGCCTTTTCAAAGTCAACCAATGCAATATGCAAATCTCTTAAGGAATCACGATGTTTATCCATTATGATCCTTATACTTTGGATTGCATCTGTGGTTGGTTTACCCGACACAAACCCACACTGATCATCAGATAGCCGTATTATTTTTCGCAGTCGGCCACCTAATACCCGCTCAACGATCTTCATGGTGTATGACATCAGCTTGATCGAACGGTAGCTATATCAGTTTCGCGTATCGCCCTTCCCTTTGTATACAGGGAGAAGGTAACTTTCCCTCCATTGATTCGGCATTGGATTACCTCTCACGAATTTGGAGATGAGAATTCTGAGCCATCTGAACCCGATGTCTCCCATCTTTTTCCAGAACTCAGAGGGTATTTCGTCTGGCTCAACCGCTTTTCGTTTTTTGGAGTATTTGACCGCCTCACTAACTTCTTCGACTGTAATGTCGGGTATTTCTTCACAGTTAGGGATGGCTCTTGGAAAGTATAGCCGGGGAAACTGTTCATTTAAAAGTTCTTCACAATACTGCCGCCACCTCTGCAGAATTGTGTCGTCATCCACAAGAAGGTGGCCATGAGCATTGCTAATGAACTTTGGCGAACGAATCTCCTGAGCATTGCTCCTTCTTTGGGCGGCTATTTTGAAGATAGTGGCGCTCTTGTTCATATTGTGTCTTCGCAGCTCCTGGATAGCCTGGTTTGCATCAGCAACCGGGGAAAATATTTTCTCCAGCTCCCGATACAGGCCCTCCATACTCTCTGCTTGAAGCTGGGCGCACTTCTTCTTCGCTTTTTTTCTTGCAACATCTGTATTCCATTTCGAGGCGAACTTTTTCGTCACTATTATTAGAGGGGCACTTTGACCAAGCTTTGAAAGCCGCTTTCTTCTCATTTATCACTTTCTCAGCTTCATCACTCCACCACGATGTTTCTTTGGCGTGTTGATGGTGGCCTTTTGAAGCTCCTAGCAGTGATTTGGCCTTCTTTAAGCAAGTTCGCTGTAGTGAATCCCACATATTTAGTGCTCTGCACTCTTCATCCTCAGCTCCGTTGATGGTGTGAGAGAGGTAATTTTTCGTTTCGAAAACAAATGCCTCGCCTTTTTCTTTGTCCACATTGTACCACTTGATTTTCTCAGAGACCCTTGTTTGTTTGCTTTTCTTCGGTGTTTTCATAAAAAATTCTGTTAGCAGGAGACGGTGTTGCCGAGCGATTGCCTCTTCCAGGATCACTTTGCAATCTTTTATCCGAGGCTTCATGAAACTGCCTACCAAATGGTAGTCAATCTGAGTTTCATCTCCACCACTGCTGTAAGTGATCAGGTGTCGGCTTTGTTTGATGAACATGGTATTTAACAATCAATCGGTTGATATGTGTCAAGGTTATTCAATGTTTACATACCGACATACAAAATTGCGCGCCCTGTACTTTACGTGGCTTACGTGCTTCGTTCCTTGCCCGTCTGTACCTGTTCCTTCTTCAGTTCTCGAACCGTCTGTATACCACTTTATCGTGTAGCTGCCCAGTCTGTATATCGTACATGATACGTAGATGCTCCTGTTTTATTGTTGTTTGATCTTTCTTTTATGACACCGGTGATCTCCTGTCGTGTCGACCCACGGACTCGCGTGCACGCTTGCGGAAGAGTTTTTAACTTATTGTATGTGTCACTGGGTGCTATATTCTCTAGATCTGATTTGTCCCCTTAGTCGACTTTTACGATAAGTGCTATTTGTTGGAGGGCGCTGTGGTGATATTTTTAACCCATTCCTGAACGGGGCAGATACGATCTTGATCCTTATGTCTATACACTCATAAATGAAAATGAAATGCTGTTCGCTTGTAACCGCATCACTTGAGAACGGCTGATCCGAATTCGCTCTTTTTTTGTCTAAATATTCATAATAGTCCATGGAAGGTTTCTATGGGAAGAAAACTTGAAAAAGTTTCCCGGACAATTGACAAATTCGGAAAAAACTGAAAGTGCTTTTTTCCATGGGAAAAAATGTGTGTACCTGTGTTTGTATGCTATGGACTCCGAAACCATGAAACCGATTGTCGCACGTAATTCTTCCCGAATTATTTAAAAAAAGAAAAAAAAAAAACAAACACACAAAGCGAAAGCCGGCCGCGCACGCGAGGGAAAGAAAACGAGAGTGACAGATAGCCACAGATAATAATAAGAGGATCGGGAAAGTGCAACAAAAGCAGCCCGCGGGATGCTGCTCTCCCGGTTACTCAGCTGGGGTGAGTTCACTGGAGTCAGCGAAATCGGGTGTTTACACACAATATGGAAATGGGCGCCACCAGATCTTTGAAAGGGATCTAGAAACCTTGGGAAAATTAATGGGGTGGGAATCCTGAAATTGTGCCAACGAAAAAGGAAAAAAAGAAACAACGTACGTGCGTTACAAATGCTCTATAATTCAGAGCACGGCCAATTTATTTAATTAAGAAAAGGGTTTAGAAGAACACAAAAGGGTTGAAAATAGCAAACGGAAAAACCGCTTGAAAGTACCGAAAAATAAGTAGCCGTTGGGGTGGCCCGCTATCACCGGTCCCGAACACAGTTGTAAAAAGACACGTATCACTAGCGGTCGCGTGTCCCGCTTTCACCGGGAAATATGCGGTATGAGACCCTACCGGGATTTATCGCACACAAATCCTACACTAATCGCACCAAGTAAATTCGAAATATTGTTTAAGCAACTTATCTACTTATCTGGCTTTTCCTGAGTGGTAATCCGCTTCCTACTCCTCGCTGTTTCTCTTCGAAATTTTCCTTCTGCTCCTTCCTTGTATTCCTCCTTGAATCCTTTTCGCTTTTGTATCCTTTCCTTTGGTCCCTTCTGGACCTTCCCGCTCAAAAGGTATGATTGCATCAACTCGTTCACTGTCTCACAAAAAAAACTCCTCAAACACTAACGCTTGTTCGCACTCGCTCGTGGTCAACCAAGAAGTGCTGAACTCGCCTCAGCACTTTGCTCAACCGACCGAGAGCCTCTCTCTTCAAATTGGCCTACTGCTTATTCAGTCATTACAAGTCCAAGGACGGTTTTATGTGCAGTACTCCGCTCTTTTGCTGAAGCATGCAACCGTTCCTTGAACGCCGCTATCTAGCAGCTCTTTACATTTTTCCAATGGCTCTCTTTCTCTGAAATCGCCTCCAACTGGCAGTTCAGAGGGTCGGGTTACGCATTCCCAAGGTTCGCTCTTTACCTTGGTGCCACGTTCACAGCAAGCGCTAGTAACTGAGGGGCTAGTGAACGCAAAATTAAAGATTCAAAAAAAATATCGCGAAAAATACAAAAGCGAAGAAATATGAGACGAAGGAGGAAATTTGTCGAACAACGCTTGGCGTTGGACCTAGCAAGAAGAAAAGAGGTTATTGAAAATGTAAATGTGTCAAACAACGCCTTGCGTTGGACACTCCTGAGGAGGAAGAAGCCTGAGTACCCACTCGTATTCCTATTATTTTATTAAGTCCGCGAAAGCTAGCTATCCCGGTGGAATCTCACGCAGATTTGGGGAAAAGGGACTAGCCGATGACGTGCCACCCCGTACAAATGATAAAATATAAACGTCGGGCTCTCGGCCATTGATGAATTTGTGAACTTGGACTGAACCTCCTTCAGTCCGTTGACCGCTCATGGTCGTACAAGTTGTGTTGTTTGTGTATGATGTTTGGGTAACTGTGTGGTGTTCATTAAGTATCTTGCTGTGTACTCGTCCTTTATGTGTGGGCTCGCCCTGGTGGTGTGGGCAAGATATTAGGGCAGTCCACCCTCTTCTTCATCGCCGCTTGTCTCACTCGTCGCTGACTTAATTCACATCGTTGGCGGACGGTCCATCCGCATCAGAGGGTTGCCAACCGACCGTTGGGCTCTGTCTCCCGGAGTACCTGCTTCTATTGCCCCCTTGAAGCGTGTGGAGAGGTATAAGCACTGAATGGCGGAACCATCCAGGAACGCTTAACGAGACCACTGCTCCAAGAAGACAACGGAATAAAATTGGAAGGCCAAAAATGGTGGACGGGTGAGAATTGGTAGGATGGAGGGGACAAAGGATCTCGTGCGAAATTTGCACGTAACACGATTAAGCTCAAATTTTCAAGCAATCTTTGGTAGTGCCTCAGGAGTGTTTCTGTGAAGTTTGGTCAAACACGGACCACTCCTTTAGTATTATAGTACTTTAGTGCTAAAAAAATGTTGATACTGTTGGTTGACATAAAACTGTTCTCTAATAGACTTAGCCAAATTCGCCTGCCTGAAAGTTGTTGTTTTTTTTTATGAGGCGTAGCAACGCACACTACATTACCCTAACCTTCACTTCCATCCCCAAGTCCCCACTTTGAAATTTTATATCAATGAAGTATCCGCAGCTAAGACAAGAGAAATAAAAATAAGTAAAGTTGTTTCCTCTTAAACATATCAACTAACTTCATCTACTGTAACAAAACAAAAACAAATATTATTATCAAAAAATAAAATAAAAATAAAAATATAGTGCTAAGTATAAGTTATTTGAAAAATAAATCCCTCTTCGCGTCGCTTACCTATTTCTTGCTCAATTCTATAATTTTCTTCCCGTAGCTAGCTCTTAAACAAATGGAACTTCTATCAAAAATAAAAATACGGTTTCATTCTGTAGTCTATGTCTATAGCTGACACTAAGCATATTTAAAAGAATTTACATTTTACTTATGTTCGTGTCTAGTTTTTTTTTTGTGAAATTGAACATCCAAGTGCCTATTACTGTCCCCCGCCTAAGAGTCTATTCATCTATTAATGTCTTCAAGTTTTTCTCTAAATTTCAAAATAAAACTTTTCACTATTCTTTTCTTTTTAAATTTAAACAAAATTTATTAATTCATGTCTGTTAAAAAATAAAATAAAAAAAATAATATAAAAGTAAATATTTTTACACCGAATATGAATTTGCAATAAGCAAAGGAAAACAGTAAGAAATGGAAGACAATTTGTAGATAAATAATTTTAATAAATATATAAAAAGTAGCATAATGCAGAATAGTTGTAGAGCAATGCAAATTAATATTTCCGTAAGAAAAAAACGCAATTTACTTCAAGAGAGAAACAAAAAATTAAATAAAACATTTCAGAGTTTGTCAAAAAAAAAAAGAGAAAACGAAAAACAATTGTGTTATACAAAACAAGGCTTTAGTGTTTCGTTTTTTTTTCCAAAAAATAATCTTAGGCTTATGGTGAAAATGTAAAAAAAAAAAGAAATGTGTATTATCTACGATTTTTATTCAAATGAAAGGAAATTGATAATAATATTATAAAACAATAAAAAAAAACCGAAAAATCTTAAATTAAATAGGATTGGGATTTATTTTATTTTTATTTAACTTTAGATGATGTGGCTGCTGTTTTGGTAAAGTTATAACGTTTTTCAGTGGAAAAATATTGGCTGTTTAGGTGAAGAACTTACACACATACATGATGGAATTACCAGCAAATTAATATGGGTAAGCTTAAAGGTATAACAGAGTTTTAAAATAAACGAAATTCAAAAGTAGTGATCATCAACAGAGCTGTAGCCGCCTCAAAAAGCACTGATTTGATCATTATGACCAAGAGCCACACCTAACTGTGAAGGAATACCCAACATTACAGTCGAAGAAGGCAGTCAGTGAGGCAAATACTCAAATACTCCGAAAATCGAAAAGCGACTGGCCAGACGAGATGCCCTCATAGTTCTGGAAAAAGGTGGGAGACATCGGGTTCAGATGGATCAGAATTCTTATCTCCAAATTTATGAGAGGGCATGGCAAAGTCGCATCATCACCTCACCGTGGTGCTCGCTGGATAGCTATCTGATAGTGAACTAACGATGAGCGTATGCTGAGTCTGACGATATACCATATGTGTAGCTGAACACTCAGACCTGCGTAAGCACATCTGGGTGAACTTCGGCGCGCATATGTTTAACCGGACGAGGCATCTCTTGTTAACCTGATCGGCTGAAATATGCGTCTCAGAAGTCTAGCAAGAGCTCCTCAGAATGAGGACGTGCGGTGGATGAATTCTCTCGATGGAATCAACGGTGACGTCTACAGACCAGCGGATACCTTACCGGAGCTACTTCGACATATTTGAAGCTGAGATCTGTAACGATTTTTCAATACCACGTCAGGGTATTGAAAAAGAGATGGTGGCGGATGAACCCTCAATGAGCAGCCCTCATATCCCCGAAGGGTGCTACTGACATCGGTGTATCCGCCCCCTCGTCCTAGGGGTTGCAAAAAAAGGATCTTGTCCCCCAAGTTGGGGATTGTGCCGTCGGGTTAACTTCCCTACCACGTACAAAAACCCTCGATTACGAAGCAACCAACAGCCTCGGATACATATGATTTTACTGTTGACGACCCAAGCAAGCGTAAAAGGACAACGATCTTCGTGTCTGCACGTGGAATGTTAGGTCCCTATCTGCGCTCTACCAGCTGACAAGTTGGGTTCAGGATACACTGGAGAGCAAGGAAACAGCAGTATGCGCATTTCTAGACATCGAAGGAGCCTTCGATAACACCTCCCACGAAGCAATTAGGAGGGGTCTCGAAATAAAAGAAGTAAATCACACCACAAGTAACTGGATGTGTGAGATGCTAAGAACTACGACTGCTGAGATAGAGGTGGGTCAAAAAACCATCACAATAAGCACCACTAGAGGCTGTCCACAAGGAGGGGTATTATCACCATTGATGTGGAGCTTAGTAGCAGATGAACTACTGCACAAATTGACAGGTGCCGGCATTACGTGCCAGGGGTACGCCGACGATATAGTCATTGTCGCAAGAGGAAAATTTGAAGAAACGCTATGCGAAATCATTCAGAGGGGTCTACGAATCACACAGAAGTGGTGTAAAACGGTAGGACTCAGAGTGAACCCTACCAAAACCACTGTGATACCCTTCACCAAGAAAACACAGTTAAAGCGTATGCAACCCATCCTGTTGGAAGGGATCAGAGTTGACCCACAGAAACAGGTCAAGTATCTAGGTCTAACACTAGACAGCAAACTCCTCTGGAGAGAACATGTAGAAACTGTGGTAACCAAAGCCACCAGAGCACTTATGGTGTGCAAAAACATTTCAGGAAAGACCTGGGGTTGTAGCCCAGCCACACTGAGATGGATGTATCTGATGATAGTAAGACCCATCATCACATACGGGGCAGCGGCATGGGTCAACAGATCTAGACTAACCACGACGAGGACATCCCTCAACAAAGTGCAAAGATTAGCCTGTATATGTATAACAGGAGCCATGCGAACCTGTCCCACAGCAGCTCTAGAAGTGATCGTAGGGATACCTCCACTACACATAGTGCTAGAGCGAATCGCCAAGGAGACCATTTTAAGAATCAGCAAAGAGGGCATCGGGAAAGGAACATGCATCGCAAATAAAGAGCGAGTAACCCTATCCAAATCGGTGCCGCTTCTGGACTGGCCCAGAGATGATATGGTCAAGAAATACTGCTTTGAAAGGAAATTTGACTCAAAGCTGAGCAACAAAAGAGATTGGAGCAGCGAATCCGATAAATACCAACTCAACCCAACAACACACAATTAAATGGTACACAGACGGATCGAAAATATCTACTGGCACTGGGGCAGGAGTGTACGGGCCCAGGACTAGATACTCAGAATCACTGGGAACATTCCCCAGCATATTTCAAGCAGAAGTTCACGCGATCGAAAGATGCGCGCAATTCAACTTAGACAGGAAATATCGCGGGCAGGACATCGCGATACTATCAGACAGCCAAGCCGCTATTAAAGCACTGACCTCGCATGAGATCAGATCCAAACTGGTATGGGAGTGTCTCACCAGGATCAACAAACTGGGAGAAACAAACAAAGTAACTCTCTACTGGGTACCAGGACATGTAGGAGTAGAGGGGAACGAAGCAGCTGATGAGCTAGCTAGAAACGGATCAGACACGCCATTCCTTGGACCAGAACCCTTCTGTGGGATAGGACCCCACAAAATAAGGGAAGACTTAAGGAAAGAAGAAGAGAACAAATGGGCCAAACATTGGGACGATATCCCCCAAATAAGACAGGCAAAGGAACTTCTGGGGAAATACAACCAGAAAAGAAGCAGAGCCTGCCTAAGAGTTAGTAAGAATCGGCTTCGCATCTTGGCGGGCATGTTAATAGGTCACTGCAGACTTAAGGAGCACCTTAGGAAACTGGGAATAGAGGGAGACGGACACTGCAGATTCTGCAGGGACTTCGCAGAAACACCAGCGCACCTTCTTATGGAATGCGAAGCACTGATCCACAAAAGAAGGAATCACCTTGGTGCCTACCTCCTATCAGAAACGGATTTGCCTTCGCTGGATCCACTGAAGATACTCCGGTTTGCTGTAGCAGCTGGACTGGAGGAAGTGCTCTAGACCGAGTATATCATCGGCTAGAACCTTAGCAAGGGGGGCACAATAGATCTTTTATAGGTCGCAGTGCACTTGCACCTCTCAACAATATAAATCTATCTATCTATCTAGGTCCCTCTACAAACCACGTGCAGCCGAACAACTTGCGGAGGCCCTAGAGTGTCTCAAAGCAGACATTACCGCCATCCAAGAAGTGCGATGGGATGGGCCGGGCAAAAGGAGTATGAAAAACTGCGACATCTACTACGGCGATTGCTACAGACAAAAAGGACAGCGTCTATTCGGGTGCGGATTTGCCATTGGAGGCAGACTTAGGCAAGAAGTCTTGAGTTTCAGGCATGTGAACGAGCGCCTCATGACTATCCGTATCAATGCTAAATTTGCCAACATTAGCCTAATATGCGTTCACAATGCTCTCGAGAAGAAGGACGATACGGCAATAGATGACTTCTACCAGCTCTTGGACAAGACGTATGAGCAATGCCCTAGCCACGAGGCTAAAATTGTCCTAGGTGATTTCAACACAAATCTAGGAAGAGAGGACGTCCATAGTAGTATGGTCGAAAAGCACAGCCTGTACGACATCACATCCGACAACGGACTCAGGCTAGTCGACTTTGCGGCGGGGCGAAACTTTGTCGTAGCTAGTACGCACTTCCCACGTCTCGATATTCACAAAGGAACATGGCTCTCCTTTGATCGAAAAACTGTCAACCAAATCGATCACATTGCGATCGACGCAAGGCACTCTTCCAGTATTCTGGGTGTCCGGACTTTCCGAGGAGCCAACGTGGACTCGGATCACTACCTAGTTGTAGCCAAGGTACGGATGCGGATATCCACAACGGAGCGAAATCAACGAAATACTGTGAGGAAATTTGACATCGGGCGGCTACAATCGCAAGAGACCGCCAGAACGTTCGCCGATCGAGTTTCTCTTAATCTTAATCTAAGTCCTATGCCGCCAGCAGCAAATGCGGAAGACCAGTGGCAGCGTTGCCAACAAGCCATCAGAGATGCCGCCTCTAAAGTACTGGGTTTTTCTCGGCCACCACAACGAAACCCTTGGTTTGATGAGGAATGCCGGCAAAACAAGAGGCGTACAAAGCGGCGCTGCATAGAAGGACTAGAGCTGCCTACGAGCTCTACGTACTCAGGAGAAAAGAGGAACATCGACTTCTCAGAAAGAAGAAAAAAGAGCATGAGAAGCGTACGATCGAGGAGATTGAGAGACTTTATTGCAGGAATGATGTTCGAAAATGTTACCAAAAGGTAGAAAGAACATGCCAGGGTTTCAAAGCCAGGACAGAAGCCTACAGGGACGAAAATGGTAATATAGTCGTAGTATCGCAGTCGGTACTGAGGATATGGACGGAACATTTCTGCAGACTGTGAAACGGCGATGATGACCGATATTCCGCTGGCAGACAGAATGAGCCATTCAACAGTGACGATGACAGTCAAGATTCCCGTCAACCCGATCAGAATGAAGTGAGGATAGCGATATCTAAACTCAAATCCAACAAAGCTGCTGGAGCCGACGGCCTTGCCGCTAAGCTTTTCAAGGCAGGAGGAGGTGAGTTGGTAAAGAGCATGCACCAGCTCATCTGTAAAATCTGGTCGGACGAAAGTATGCCCGATGAACGGAACCTCAGCATCGTTTGCCCGATCCTGAAGAAAGGAGACCCTCTGAACTCCGCCAATTACAGAGGTATAAGTCTCCTCAACATCGCATATAATATCCTGTCTGCCGTATTATGTGAACGCCTGAAACTGATCGTGATAGGTTCTTATCAGTGCGATTTCAGGCCGGGAAAGTCCACCATTAACCAAATATTCATACTACGGCAGATCTTGGAACAAACCCATGAATATAAAATCGATGCCCACCACCTCTTCATCGATTTCAAAGTTGCCTATGATAGCGTGTATAGAGACGAGTTATACAGAGCCATGTCTAGTCTTGGTATCCTTGCCAAGCTTGTCCGTTTGTGCAGAATGACGATGGAGAACTCTCTCTGCTCCATTAAAGTCGGTGAGTATATCACCGAACCGTTCGATGTCAGGAAAGGTCTCAGACAAGGTGACACGCTATCATGCGATCTCTTTAACGTAATACTTGAGAAAATTGTACGAAACTCACAAGCCAACCCCGGAGGTACTATCTTTTACAAGTCTGTACAACTACTCCCTTATGCCGATGACATTGACGTAATCAGAAGAACTCAGCGGGCCGTCAGTGGGGCATTTGCGAGTATTGAGATCGAGGCAGCAAAGTTGGGTTTAGCAGTCAATGAAAGCAAAACAAAATATATGCTGTCTACAAAAAAGGACACCCAACATCGGCGTCTTGGACAGAACGCCACAATAGACAGATATAATTTTGAGGTAGTAAAGGATTTTGTCTACCTAGGCTCTTTGGTGAACTCCGCAAATGACATCAGTAGGGAGACCACACGAAAAATAACTCTTACCAATCGTTGTTTCTATGGGCTAAGGCGGCAATTGAGTAGCGAAGCCCTATCTCGAACTACTAAGGTAACTCTTTACAAGACACTAATCATCTCAGTCCTGCTGTATGGTACAGAGGCATGGGCTTTGACAAAACCGGATGAGGATGCCCTTGGTCATTTCGAGAGAAAAGTTCTTCGAGCGATCTTTGGTTCCATCTGCAGAAACGGTGAGTGGAGGAGAAGGTACAATGCCAAACTATATGGCCTATATAAGACATCGACCTAGCCAGAAGAGTTCACATACAGGGACAAAGATCGCTGGGTCATGTAGAGCGTGTTGAAATTAACAACATTTATACTTACCATAATCATCATTGTGGTGAATGCTTAAAACTATATGTTAAATTTTACCACTACATTTTTTACTACTACTATTGTAATCTATTACAACTTTTATTTTATCTGTTTCTATTAAAACTCAAGTCAAACCAATCGGTCGATCTTTTTTTAATCTTCCTCTTTTATTAGCATCTTTTGATATTCAGACAGGTTATGGGCCCAGACCCTTCGGAATATACGATAAATTAAAAATTAAATATATATTTTTACGTTTCAATGACTACATTTACCGGAAAAATCCCACTTTTCAATGGGGAAAATTATTTTACATGGAAGCCACAGATGGAGGCAGTTTTGCACAAGAATCGTCTACTAAAAATTGTGCAAGGGCATGAGGTTAAACCTAAAACAGATGCAGCTAAAATTGAGGAATGGAACACCAAGGATATGGATGCTAAATGCGAGCTAATAATTGCTATGGAGCCCGCGCAAGTATCGCTTGTTAAATCATATACTACGTCCAGTGCACTTTGGGATTTTTTGGAGACCACGTTCGACCGAAAGGGAACTCGACAAAAGGTGAAGGAATTTCGTAAGTTGGTTAACTTCAAAATGCTTGAAGGCGAAAATTTGGAACAATACCTTATTAATTTTAATTCAATTGTAAATCGGTTGCGGGAGATGGGCGCGAGCCTGGATGACGAGCTGTTGGTGGTGCTGTTGCTAGATGGATTGCCGGAGAGCTATAAAGACATACAAGCTGCTTTTGATGCTTGTAATGAATACCCAAAAATGGATGTGTTGCGTGCCAGACTTCTAGAGGTGAGCGATAAAAGGAAATCAACAACTGGTTGTTTGGATGATGCACTCAAAGTAAAATTTCAAAGGAAGAAGCCACATGAACAGCAATCAGGTACGTCAAAACCTACTTTTAATTACAATTTCCATCGATGTGGGCGTAAGGGGCACATGAAACGAGATTGCCGAGTAAATATTCAAAGGGAAAAACTACGGTTTGTTGAAAATATTTCACACGAGGAAGGTTTCATTGCAACAGAATTTGAACAAAGCGCACGATTAAATGAAATTTCGCAGAAGGTTAACTCAATAGACAATAGCTTAGACAGAACAGTTTGGTTTATAGATAGTGGAGCCACCTCGCACATGTGTTGCGATAAAAAATTCTTCATACACTTAGACACCGATTACTCCGGACAGGTGCAGGTTGCGAATAAAAAATCAGCAAGTGTTGAGGGCATAGGAACAGTTCAGTTAGAGATAATGGTAAATAGAGAACGGAGAACAATGTGTTTTTATCGCACTCTCTATGTTCCAACTTTGAGGAGTAATCTCATTTCGACAAGCAAGGCAACTGACAATGGATGCAGAGTATTAATAGAGGGAGGACGTGCACATATTTTTCGAGGTGATAGGCTGTTGGTAGAAGCTGTAAAAAGTAACGGGCTGTACTCAGTTGTCTTAGCATCGGAACAAAATCAATGTAACAAAGTTGAGCAGGAAAATAATATTTTAGAATGCTGGCATAAGAGATATGGCCATTTGAACTGTGCATCACAACGGAAATTAAGAGATCACTCAATGGTAAAAGGGTTGCCAAAGTTCGGGAATAGTAAAATAGAATGCGTTGCATGCATTAAAGGAAAACAATCGAGGCTTCCATTCCCCACAAAAACAGAAAAGTGGTCAAAGCGGATTTTAGAAATTATACACACGGACCTATGCGGTCCCATGAACGTCGAATCAATAAGCAAGAGCCTTTATTTCGCTACATTTATTGACGATTATTCTCGTAAGGTATTTGTTTACTTTTTGCGACAAAAGAGTCAGTACTTGAGTGTTTTAAAGGAATTTAAACAGCTAGTTGAGAATGAGACAAACTTCAAAATTAAGGCGCTTCGGAGTGATAATGCACGTGAGCTATTGAGTGAAGAGTTTTCTAACTTTTTGAGTGCAAATGGTATTAAGCGTCAATTGACTGTTGAGTATACTCCCCAACAAAACGGTGTCGCTGAGCGCATGAACCGCACGTTGGTTGAGATGGCTCGTTGCTTCATGATCGAAGCGAACCTTCCAAAATTCTTGTGGGCTGAACTGATTCACACTGCGGCCTATATACGGAATCATTGTCCTACAATGTTAAACAGAAAAAAAACACCTCAACAAATTTGGACAGGTAGGGTACCCATCGTTAGTCACTTTCGTCAAATTGGGTGTCGTGCTTTTGCCCTTAACAAAGCCTTAAGTAGAACCAAACTGGATCCAAAAAGCGATGAATTTGTTCTCATTGGGTATTCTGCAGAGTCCAAAGCATATCGTTTGTGGAAAAGAGGATCAAGAGATATCATTAAAAGTAGAGACGTTCGGTTTATTGAACGTATTGATGCCAAACAAACTGGTAATGAAAATAATGATTTCTATGAGTTTGAATTTAGCAAAGAAAACGTGATGGAGAAGGTAAATATTCCGGAAATCTTAAAGAAAATCGAAAAAGATGAGGAGGATGAAGATGAATATGAAGATGCCGATGATGTAGATGACAATGCTGGCGGAAATCAACTCTTTGGAAAAGAAGGTGTGGAGAAAAACCTAGAAAGAAAAACCGAGGAGAATGACATAAGAAGGAAGTTAAGGCCACGTAATATATCGAAAAATGTAGTTGAATTAGCCCTGACTACAAGTTTTCTCGAAGACCCAAACAATTTTAAAGAAGCTATGAACTCACCTGATGCTAATGAATGGATTGTTGCTATGAAAGAAGAGTATCGCTGTCTTATGGAAAACAAAACTTGGATTTTGTGCGAACTTCCAGTAAATCGAAAAGCTATAGGCTCGCGATGGGTCTTTAAGTCAAAATACAAGCCAGATGGAACAATTGACAGACGAAAAGCGAGACTCGTTGCTAAAGGTTATAGTCAGAAGTTTGCCATCGACTATGTTGAAACTTATTCGCCGGTTATACGACAAAGTTCACTTCGACTTATTTATGCTCTGTCCGTGGAGTATGACTTGGAACTCCATCACTTGGATGTGTCAACTGCCTTTTTAAATGGAAAGCTTAACGAGGAGATTTTTATGAATCAACCTGAGGGTTTTGTTGACCGTGACCACCCGCAAAAAGTATGTCGTTTAAGTAAGGCGCTTTACGGGCTTAAGCAGGCGAGTAGACAGTGGCACGCAACTTTAAACGAAAAGCTCGAGGATTTGAATTTATCACAATCCAAATACGATCACTGTGTTTATTTTAAAATTAATGAGGAAGAAACAACTATTCTAGGAATATATGTGGATGACATTATAATGGCTTCCAATTTCAAATCAAGGATTAAGCTGATAAAGCAAAAACTTTCTGAGAGTTTTGATATAAGAGATCTTGGACATCCTTCTCTTTGCATAGGACTTGAGATAAAAAGAAAAAATCAAACTTTATCAATCTCTCAAACGCGATACATTAATAATCTTTGTATCAAGTACAATTTACAAAACGCTAAACCAAATTTTATTCCCATGCAGGTGAAACTTAAGCTTGAAAAGGAACCAACCATCACTGGAGAACGCGAAGCTGTTGAAGCACAGAAGTATCAGACGTTAATTGGATCTTTAATGCACCTTGCAGTGTTCAGCCGACCTGACGTTGCGTATAGCGTAAGCAGCTTAGCACAATTTGCCCAAAACCCTAAAAAACAGCATTGGAATGCTGCTTTACGATTGGTGCGGTATCTTAATTTCACAAAGCATGCAAAATTAGTCTACCAAAAAACTGGTTTGCCTTTGATAGGCTATGTTGATGCGAGCTGAGCGGAGGATACAAATGATAGGAAGTCTCAAACTGGGTTCTGTTTTATACTTGCAGGTGCTGCTCTAAGCTGGGAATCTAAAAAACAGCGAACAGTTGCAACGTCTAGTGCAGAAGCCGAATACATTGCACTATCCGAAGCTGCAAAAGAAGCCTACTCATTACGTTTCTTGATGGAAGAACTAAAGGTTGCTCTGCCAGATCCTACGCTAATCTATTGTGACAACCAGAGTGCACAACAAATTGCAAAATATGGGGGCAAGCAGTCACGAACCAAGCATATGGACTATAAGTACCATTTTATCAGAGAGGCGATCGAGAAGGGGGCAGTTAACATCGATTATCTTCAAACTGAACTTATGGCAGCAGATGGGCTGACAAAGGCAGTCCCGAGAGATAAGCATTTATTCTGTTTCCAGAAATTTGGAATGGATTTCGAATACAAATGTTGACGAGGAGTGTTGAAATTAACAACATTTATACTTACCATAATCATCATTGTGGTGAATGCTTAAAACTATATGTTAAATTTTACCACTACATTTTTTACTACTACTATTGTAATCTATTACAACTTTTATTTTATCTGTTTCTATTAAAACTCAAGTCAAACCAATCGGTCGATCTTTTTTTAATCTTCCTCTTTTATTAGCATCTTTTGATATTCAGACAGAGCGGATGGAGCCTCACGTTCCCGTTAAGTAAGTCTTTAAATCCACCCCGGATGGATGGCGAGTAGAGGACGACCTCGCGGTAGGTGGCGCAAACAAGTGGAGGGGGACATCAGCCAACTTGGCGTGCGCAACTGGAGGCAGCTGGCTCGTAACCGTGCTGGCAGGAGAGGTTTGTTGGTTGAGGCCCAGGTCCACTCGGGGCTGTAGCGCCACCTAAGTAAGTAGTAACAGCAACTAAGGTACAGTGGCGTCAGAGCCATAGCTTACACGGATGACATTGTGCTGCTTGCAACAAGTAAATTCCTCCCTACCCTTAGCGAACAACGTGACAGAGTCCTAAATACTCTTGACATATGGGCCAGGAACTGCTGTCTTAAAAAATAAATAAATATTTTGCGCAACAGCTCTTTAAGTGCCAGGGCCAAACTTCTCGCATGTTGTTTGCAATATATTTTTCACACGAATGGAAGGGACCTACAGTTTAGTGCGGTATCCGAAGGGCAATTTGGTTTGAGAAGCTTTTTCGAGACAACAATTCTCTCGGATGTTTGTCAGACGTTCGCGAGAGGTGGGACCGTGAAAAACTTTTTAGTGTTTTCTGGAATTCGAACTTGGAACCTCACGTGCAGTGGTCCGACACACTAACCACTTACGTCACGGCGCCCACTGCAGTCTAAAGGCTAATCCCCCAAAAAATCGAACTAGTACTTTTTACGAACAAAAGGAAAATACCAGAGTTTGGAACACCTTCTGTTGATGGTATCCCTCTCAGGTTGTCTGACAGCGCAATATACCTGAGCCTCATACTGTACAAAAAGCTCAATTGGAGATTTAATATAGAGGAAAAAATTTAACAAAGGAACTGTGTTCCTTTTACTCATGCAGTAGAATTTTTGGGAGAACCTGGGGACCCTCCACCTAAATCATTAGAGTACTATGAATATATACGGCTATAGTTAGACCTATATTGACTTACTGTAATTTAGTATGGTGGCCATCTGTCAACAAAATCACCAACTTAAGGGGTATCACCAAAGTCCAAAGACTAGCATGCAGTGGCAGTACCAGTGTAATGATGACAACCCCAACCGAGACTCGAATCTATTATCAACCTGCTACCGTTAGACATCTATATACCCACATCAGCAGCCATTAATGTTATGCGAGTTAGCCAGTCAGCAAACTGGAAACCAAATAGAATAGGTCACTCGATGATCCTATTTGATTACTTTGGCCTCGTGCCCACATCGGACTAGATGACGCCATAGTTAGACTTTATAAGGCTTTTTTCTACCGTCTACTCCAGCAAGGAAGAATGGAAAACCGGTCACATACCTAACGCCGAATCTATAGCCATCTATATAGATGGATCAAAAATGAACACTGGCGTGGGATCAGGCATCTTCTGCGACCCACTAGGTATATCGAAATCCATACGACTTCCAGACGACTGCAGCGTCTTCCAAGCAGAGGTTTTAGCAGTGGCAATAGCCGCCCATGAGTCTGCGAGAAGGGCAATACCGCTAGAAGGTATCACCATCTTTATCGCCAGCCAGGCAGCTATAAAAGCGATTACTGCCATAGAAATTAAATCGAATCTTGTAAAGTGTTGTCGAGAAGAGCTTGGAACACAGCACAAGGTATTGCTTGGCTGAGATCCTGAGATCCTGGATACGAGGGTATCCCCCAGGCAATGAAAAAGCGGACGAGCTAGCAAGAATCGGCTCAGCAGCCTTACTAGAACAAGTTGACTCCTCTGTATGTATCCCGCCTTGCACACTCAAGCTCGTTGCAGGGAATAAAGTCATAAGAGAGGCGAACACAAGATGGGCCTCCATGGAAACTTGTGCCATCACTAGGAAGCTATGGCCATCCTTTGACAAAGCAAGGACCGAGAGAATTACTTGGAAAGACAGGAAATCCATTTCCATCCTCGTGGGCATCATCACGGGGCACACCACTCTGCTTGAAGAAACTACATATGCCTGACGGAGAAGGAAATTTCTAGAGGCTGTGGTGACGAGGGAGTTTTTGGGGGTACTACCCACTTCCTGTGCCACTGTCCGGGTTTTCAATACTCCAGGAAAAAGTTTCTTGGTAAATATTTCTTCCAGGATCTCGAGAAGCTCCCCAGCGTTTCAACAGGAAAGATGCTGAACTTCATCATATCATCTGGGTGGTTTGTATGCAGAAACGAAGTAAGTGATTGATTGATTTTTGCCGGTTTTCACAAGCCCTCAGTGGGTAAGGGATTACTATTTCCCCTATGGGTATCACAATGAGTCAACGCTGAGTTGAGTGTGGCAGTGAGCATCCTTCCCTGCCAGCCCACATACCTAACCTAATCTATGTTGATCTCACTCACCATGAAGATTCTTGAGCGGGTACAGGTGGCTGACTGCGAAAAATAATATGGCTATATGATGATCAGTGCGAGTTTGTCGTGGGTAAATCAACCACAGATGGAATCCAAAGTATGAGGATCATAATGAAAAACCTCGTGATTCCTTGATGGACTTCCATATTGTACTGGTTGACTTTGAAAAGGCATTCGACAGACAACTACGAGGTCTGAAATAAGTGGCGCTAGGACATCGAGAGCTTCCAAAAACGTTTGTACAGATGATCATATACATGTACGAAGGAGCAAAGATAAGAGTAAGATGCCCCGCTGGAGTAACCGAAGAGTTCATAGTCCAAGTCGAGATGTACCAGCGAAGCATCTCAAGTATTTTGCTCTTTATTGCAGTCCTTGACTATCTGCTTGAAGGTAAAATGACGGACCCCATCAATTGTTCTTTGCTGACGATGGAGCCATCATAAGTGAGGATCCTACATCCCTGCAACGAGCACTTGATGTATGGGTGGACGTTTTGGAGGGAAATGGGTATCGCATTAGACCGAAAAAGACAAAGTACATGTGCAGCCCGTTCTCTGACCCATTCAGGCCTATTCCAGACATTTGTTTAAATAGAACAGTACTTCCCAACTGCGAAAAGTTCAAATATCTGGGATCTATGATACTTTTGTGTGATAGTAGGCAAACATCGTTGAGGGAGACAGGTCGTTAGACTCTATTGGATTCCACCACTTCTTATCGACAGAGCGCTCCGCAAAAAAATCACTGAACACAACCCACAAAAAGAGGAGCGGTGATAGTATGCAACCTTGCCTAATGCCGCTTCGGAACATCAGGTGTAGCGGAGATCTATGGTTAGGTTAGAGGAATTTGCACCTAGATGCTTCTCATGGGCCCCAAATGATCCATTGCATTTCCCTTTTGTTTATGGAACCTGTAAATCTTTCGGTCGATTCAGTAGCGAACCAACCTGAGCTCTTTATGAATCGCATTATGCTCCTAAGTGGACCTTGAACAAGATCTCTTAGTTCGTCGAAAAACCTGTGACCCACATTTTGTAGAAATCGGCAGTCACACAGCAAGTGCTTGATAGTTTCTATATCGTCTGCATCTTGACAACTCCTGCAGTCGTCTGGTTAGTTGATGCCTAGTCTTACAGCCATTCCCCCTACCGCCCAGTATCCTGTAAGTGCACCTATCAAGATACGGATTTCTATTTTATTCATTCCCAGCAGGCGTAAGGTTCTTTCTTCATTAAATACCGCCATAAACTGCGAGATATGATGCAGACGCCTCTGGTAATCCATGCGGAGTCGATCAGCTCTCTGCTTTTAGGTCGATTTTTCGCTTTAGAACTCCGACAGGGACTTCAAGTGATGTCTCAGTATGTTCTATAGCGGAGATCTATACTCGGTTCGAGGTATTAACCCTTTGCCGGCGTATAATATTTGAACATAGGTGTCGTACTGGTTGGAATTGTCACGGTGTTTTGCATGGCGAGAGTGGAACGACCGCGTTTGTTTATATTGAGCTTCGATTCTACGATTTGTCGGGGGGGAAGTTTTGGTTCATGACAAGGTCGCTTAGACACTTGCAAGCTTTCAGAGAAATAATGAACTGATACATGAATGAATAGTGTTAAGATTCATGCAGGTCCTTGCTGTGGTGGCTAAGAGCAGACATACGACCGGAACGGTAAAAAGGCTTTAGTGACTGAGAGTAGACAAATGACCGCAAAGGGTTAATATGGGCAAAACAGGACGATCCAGAACGGAAATCTTCTTGTTCATTGTCGAGAGCACTTTCAAGATGTTCCTTAATGCGATCCATGACTATGTTGGCTACTATGCCTCTTATGGGAAACGCATCTCCATTCTTCACACTCTGTTACGTTTCCTTTCCTTGGGAGCTTTATAAGCATTCCTTTCCTCCTCCTTTCGCTGTTCCAAGCCATCTCCACTACTGTAAGCAGTAGGTCTGCAGTAACTATGAGTGAAGCTGTATATGGGTCTGCAGGAAGGTCGTCAAGTCCTGCCGCCTGGTTTGGTTTAAGTGCTTTAATCTCGGCTACGATTTCGTTCTTACTCGGGGGAGCGATGTACTCGTAAACTCGTTCTGATTCTGAGGCAAACCTTCGTCCATCATGCTGTTTAAAACAGCCAAGAATTGTTCTCTCCATCAGAAATCAGCATAGATCTGTTTAAACTCTTCACCGGGTATTGGCGGAAGCTGTCACTGCCTATCAGCTCTTTGGAGATTCTGTCCATGGTTCTGCTGTCGCATTTACTTGCTGATTCATCGGCTTGTTCAGTCAGTCCGTTGATGGCATTTCTTTTGTCACGGCGCACGCTACGCTGAACTTCTCTCATCTTCATACAGTACAGGAACTGCAGCTCGCTTCTACCCTCTGCAGGGGTGGCTGCAATACAAAACTTAAGTTATTTCCGCTCTTCGATCCGTCTTCCTGGAACTGGACCTCACTTCTACCCTCTACATGGGTGGCTGCAATGTAAACTTTAACTTGTTTCCGCTCTTCGATCCATCTTCCGGTATCAATAGATAAAAACGTGACATGGACTGTCAGTGATTTTCCGACAAAACTCTCTCCTCTCCGGTAACGAATTCGTTTTTCATAGCATTACAGTGCGTCCAAGTTTTTGGAATTTTTTTTTAAACTTTGTCGGGAATCTATTTGTCCGTCTTCGATTCCTTTTGACCCTCGCGGGGACATAGGGCCTCCGGCTCATTCCGCTTGATTCATCCTCAACTGCGTTCTGCGCTACGTTTGCCTAAGGCCTCTCACTTTTCTGCCTGCCTGAGTACGCGGATTCCACTGCATGACATATTTTGCAATGGAGTGCCTGGTGTCTTGGCGATCTACTGCCACTTTCTCCTCCGTAAAGTAGTACCTATCGGTTCTTGACCCGTTCTCTGATAGATTTATTCATTAAAGACGTCTGGTTACGAAGGTTTGCAGTTTGTGTGCGATTGTAGTATCGACCTTCCAAGTACTGAATTCGTAAAGCTGCACCGGTTCTACATTGGAGCGGAACAGTCTCAGCTTCGTTCTCATGTTGAAAACATTGATATTCAAGACTTTCGATGACGTCTGAGATGGCTAGGACATGTAGAGCGAATGAACACTAACGCTCCGGCCCGCAGAGTCTTCGAATCTAATCCCGAGGGACGACGCAGTAGAGGGAATCATCGCCGTAGGTGGCGCGCACAAGGTCAAGGGGACCTCGACCAACTGGGAGTGCGCAACTGGAGGCAATTAGCTAAAGAGCTAAATGGAGAGGCTTGTTGGTTGAGGCCCAAGTTCACCCCGAACTGCAGCGCCACCTAAGTAAGTAAGTAAGACTTTCGATAGCATTCCGAATGCAGCTTTTGCTTTTCCAATTCTGCTGCACATATGCAGTTCGGTGCTACCGCTGTGTAGCCCGATTACCAGCTGGCTGCCTCCAGTTACACACGGTTGAGATCTCCTTCTACTTTTTTGTGCCACCTGCCGCGAGGTACTGTGCACTGTTGTGACTAGCAGATAGTAGTCCTCTGTTTCTTTCAGTCATTCATGAACTTCTGCTTCTTCTTCTAGACTCATAGTTAGTACCACCCTTTGACTGCTTTATAGACACTCACCTCTGATAGTTAATTCACCATTAGATGACGCTGGGAGTCATTCGCTGATGATCTTTTCCCATAGCTGCGTATTAATCTCTTATCTTTGAGGCCATTCATGGTAGATATTCGACCGTGACTAGTTGGTAGGTTCTCGTGGGTCCTCATGACCATTGGTGGTTAGTACTACTATTTCGTAAGCAGTTAACCTCACCGCTGCCTACTCAACATCGCACAGTCGTTTTGCTCCAAACTTGCGACTCTTTTTATTCAGATCCTTTATCCAAAAGTTGCACATCCTTAAGCTCCATTCCTACCTCTTTTGCTTACACTTGTGCTGTACTTTACTCAGTCAATTGAAGCATGCGGTTGCCTCAATAGAGTTTAAGATGACGTTATACCAACAACCTACCCTTAAGCAAATTTCATCAAAATTGATATAATTTCATCGGCACAAGCAGTCCTTTGGTATGTGTTGATTATGCAGCCCCCACCCTCCTCCCATTCGTGATGAATTAATGAAATGAAACACCTCCACTACACTCCTGGTCATAAGCAATCAAAATCTCCCTCTCCTAGGACCATTCAAATTTCGGAACACGCCAAGCGCCATCTCACCTGTTGTGGTCCCCTTCAACACCCGTCAGGGTATCGTTAAAGTGCCACCAACCAATATCCCACAAAAAACCGATTCAAGGAGCAATGTGGTCGCTGGAAATTGGCAAAGAAACTACCCGGGAGTGTCAATGTGAAGGCAAAATGGTGTAGTGCTAGTGGGGGTGGTAATGTTGGGGTTAAAAGTTCCTGCACAAGTCTATAGTCCTTGTGCCCTCTTTCTTTCTATTTTGCCTTTCTCACTCGCTTAATGGTTCAGGTTAAGTCACGTCGAGGGTATAGTCGAACGTTTGTCGAGCAGCACCAGCAGCAAAAGGCTAAGGATCTACCCTTCACTATCAACTACTGTTTCCAGATGGCCTTTGTGCTCCCTTTAAGGCCGACTATTCGTGTTGTGGTACTTTGGTTGTGACCATGGTTAACCGTAGCTATATTGCGAGTGCGTGCGTGTGGGGGAGGGTATTGCCTTGAGCGATTGGAATGCTTTCCCTTTTCTCCTTCGCTCGCTTCTTGTCATGGGTAGCACGTGCATTTGTATGTCATTTGCTTGAAAGGGCTGAGAATCACTTGATTGATTGGTAGCGATGGAAAAATTAAATAAAAAGGACGAGGGCTTAACGGATAGCCTTGGGGGGGAGTGATTGGTTGAAAATCGATGGACAAATAAATTGGTTATTAGCTTTATGAATGGGGTGGACCCCAAGTGCGGAGTAATTTTTGTCAAACGCACTGCAAGGACATGTAACTAATTAATCATAACTTTCACTTCATGGGCTGCGTGTTCATTGTTAACATTGCTTTACGAAAAAAGGACGAAAGACAAAGGGAATAAGGGTCGATAACCAACGACGTAAACAAAGGACATTCACACAGTCGGGGCTCCAGGGCATTGACACACGGAGGGTAAGTAGGTTGCCTGATTTGTTTGCAGCTTTAATTGTCGGCATTCAGGACTACCTAGGGGGTGAGATACTATCAAAACAAATATTGGTGTCGTATTTTGTAAACATTGGACGGGTCTACCAGTTGTGAACTATGTTTCGAAAGTACAAGGAGTCCTACGACAGTACACCTGCCGGTCTGTGCGTCAACCTCTCTGCTGATATGAGCCCAATAGTATCGAGAACCGCAGAATAGACTTTATCTTAACGAAGAGATAGGCAAATACAAATTTACCAAGTGCAAGGTACACATAGTTGTGGAGAAGGCTCTTGGGGTGCCTTGTGCCAAATTTAAATGTTCAACATTCTCAGAAGTTGCAGATCATTCTGAATGAACTCCTAGCTACTGATAGTAGTGAAGGCTCTTGCAACGTTGTATACAAAATTTCCTTTCTAATTTCTTTTAAAATTTAGTGCTCCTCTCTGGATGAATCTCTCCCTACGGATTGTAATGTGGAAGGCTCTTAGAGTGTTCTGTTCTGAACTACTTTCCTAGACTTTTGAGTTTACCATGTCTCAGTGGATGAATCCCTCCCTACGGACTATAGAGAAGAAGGCTCTTAGAGCCGTAGAGGAGCATAATCGGTGAGAACCTTGGCGCAGAGGCGGAGATCCGCACTCTAATTCAGAGATCCACGGTCAAAATCAAAGACCTTGACGAAGTTACCACTAGGAGAGACATCTGCGAAGCTATCAAGGCTCAGTACAACATTGAGGTTGCCGAAGCAGATGTGCTCAGCCTTAAGAAGGCCTACGGCGACACGCAGATCGCGACAGTGGGGCTACCGTTAGAGAAGGGAAACATGCTGCTGGAGTCCGGCAAAATCAAAGTCGGCTGGGTGAACTGCCGTATTCGTGTTCGAAAGGCCCTCACCAAATGCTTTAGGTGTATGGAGTTTGGCCACACGGCGCGTCAATGCAAGAGCGAGCATGACCGATCCAAGCAGTGCAAAAACTGTGGAGAGGAGGGCCACATAGCCAAAGAATGCAAAAAGGACGCATTATGCTTTTGGTGTAAGATGGTCACGCCAGAAAACGCCGGACACGTAGCTGGTAGCAGCAAGTGCCCGGTACTCAAAAAGGCACTGGCCAAATTAATATGATGAATGTCGTCCAGATAAACCTAAACCACTGCGCCGCCGCACAGGACTATCTGGCGCAGACTGTACGAGAGAAAAGGATCGATGTAGCCCTAATAAGCGAACCGTACAAGCCCATAAATGGAAGCAGCTGGATAGACGATACCACGAAAAAAGCTGCGATATGGACCTGCGAGAGCTATGCTCTGCAGTCAGTCGGCCACCAGGCTGACCATTTCATATCTGCAAGGATAAATGGTGTGCACTTCTATAGTTGCTATGCGCCCCCCAGTATAACACTGGCGGACTATCTAAAGCTGCTGGACGACGTCGTAGCTGACGCACGGGGGAAACATCCAGTGATTATTGCTGGAGATTTCAACGCCTGGGCTACTGATTGGGGCAGCAAAACCACAGACGCAAGGGGAAGAGCTCTCCTCGAATGCTTTGCAGCACTGGACATTAGTCTGGCCAACGACGGTACAGCGGAAACGTTTCGAAAGGCAGGCAGAGGGTCAATCATTGACATCACATTCATGAGCAACTCACTCCTGCGGAAAACCAAATGGCGGGTCAGCGAAGACTATACCCACAGTGACCACCAGGCAATTATATTTAATGTCGGCGAGGAGAAACGTAGACTGCGTCCCATCCTAACAGGACCAAAGTGGAAGGACACACTCTTCGACAAAGATATGTTCGAAGAAATGTTAAACACCAGCGCCACTACAAATAATGGATCGGCTGAGGCACTTTCGCATCAGCTGATCCAGGTCATAGCAACAGCGTGCGACGCAGCAATGCCCAGAAGGTCTGTCAGTAAAAGAGGCGAGCCCTGCTACTGGTGGACCGACGAGATTAAACGGCTCAGGGCGAAGTGCCTAGAAGCACGACGCAGATCTCAGAGATCCAGAGGCAAACCAGATTTCCAGGAGCGGCTAACCACATTTAAATTTGGGAGGCGAGAACTGGAAAGGGCCATTAAGGAGAGTAAGCCAAGTAGCTTTAGGCGTCTCTGTGACGAAGCTGAATTAGACCCCTGGGGCATAGCGTGTAGAGTGGTGATGAAGAATCTTAAGAGCAGCAGGTCTCCACAACTAACATGCCCGGCAATGCTAAGGACCATATTAGAGCACCTATTCCCCCATAGACCAACTACTATGGTCTCCATCACGAGGGAGATGAGCATGGAGCACATCCCGGCAATCACGTCGGAAGAACTCTTTGGGGTATGCAGAAAAATCGGAGACAGCAAAGCACCTGGACCGGATGGCATCCCGAATAGGGCAATCAAGGCGGCTGTTAAGACGAGACCGGACATCTTTCTAACAACGATGCAAAGGTGCATAGAGGAGGAGGTATTCCCTACAGCATGGAAATTGCAACATTTAGTGCTGCTTCCAAAGGGTAATAAGCCGCCCGGACAACCATCATCGTATCGCCCAATATGCCTGCTTGATGCGCTGGGAAACATCCTAGAGCGTATCATCTATAACAGACTGCTTGCGGTGGCGGAGGAAAACGGAGCCTTGTCAGACTGTCAGTACGGCTTCAGAAAATCACGCTCTACCGTCGATGCCATAAAGGCGGTAGTAGATATAGCAACTGAAGCAATACAAGGGAAAAGGTGGAGATGGGGGACGAAGAAATACTGCGCAGTAGTAACGCTCGACGTCAAAAATGCGTTCAACTCGGCAAGCTGGTCATTCATTAGGAGATCCCTAGCCAGGATGGATACACCATTCTACCTGCTGAGGATAGACACGGACTCCTTCAGCAATAGGAAGCTAAGATACCATACTGACGAAGGCGTTAAGCACTACAGTGTTACCGCGGGAGTCCCGTAAGGGTCGGTTTTGGGACCTCTCCTATGGAACATTATGTACGACGGGGTTCTGCGACTAACACTGCCCGAGGGAGTCAAAGTAATTGGCTTCGCTGACGATATCGCAGTGGTTACAGTAGCCAAGCACGTACACGAGGTGGAGTCTGACACGGATGAGGCAGTTATAGGAATAAAGGAATGGCTGGAGTCTACCGGTCCGGAACTAGCTGCCCACAAGATCGAAGCTGTCCTAATAACCAGCCGCAAAAAGGTGGAATACGCCAGCTACCGAGTCCGAAACTAGACAATCAGGTCCAAAGAATCCTTAAAGTACCTTAGAGTCATGGTCAACAACAGCCTGCGCTTCAAAGCCCACGTCAAGTATTCCAGTAAGAAAGCATCGCTGATGCAAGCAGCACTCTCCCGAATGCTCCTGGACATCGGCAGGCCTGGATACGCCCGCAGGATCCTGCTGTCCAGAGTGATCAGCTCGGTACTTCTATACCGATATGGGCAGGTGCACTGGCGACAAATGAGTGCAGGAAGAAGAGGAATCAGAGTGATCAGCGGCTTCCGAACTATCTCCGACGATGCAGCCTGCGTTTTAGCTGGGATGGTCCCAATCGACATCCTCGCTGAAGAGATGCAGAGGGTATACCTTAGACGTCCCTCGAACCGGCAAGAGGCAAAAAGGATTAAGGAAGAGGAAAGGGCAGCATCAGCAACGCTGTGGCAAACCAGGTGGGATAGCTCTACTAAAGGCAGGTGGACCCACAAGCTCATTCCCACTATAAAATCATGGACAGAGAGAGCGAGGGGGAACTGTGGCTACCACCTCACACAGTTCTTGTCTGGACACGGTGGTTACCGGAAATACCTCTATAGATTTGGACACGATAGTTCGCCCCTGTGTCCAGAATGTCCAAACGAAGAGGAGGACGCGGAGCATGCAGTGTTCTACTGCAGACGCTTTGCAGAAGACAGAGCAAACCTGCCAAGTCCAGAAAATCTTGTAAGTCACATGACACGATTAGAGGGCGAGTGGATGGAGATCTGCTCATTCATAGTATGTGTGCAGAATGCGCTGCGAAGAGCAGAAGCCCTAAGAAGAGCCCAAGAGGCGGCCTCGGAGACTAGAGCATAATTGCTAACCAGCCCTGCGGAGAAATACCTAACGGCAGTACCGCGGGGAGAGTGGTTGAAGTGTGTAGGGTGTGTGTTTAGTACGTAGCCGTATTCCTGGAATCGATTACTCGGGTTTGCGAATCGTGGATGCTAGTAGAACTCGGGCTACTAGTATCTATGAAGATTATACATCCTTGGCGCAACCTAAAAAAAAAGGCGCTTATAGCGTTCTTTTCCGAACTACTTTTCTAGACTTTTGAGTTCAGCACTTGTCGGTGGATGAATCCCTCCCTACAGACTATAGTGGGAAAGGCTCTTAGAGCTTACTGTTAAGAACTTCTTTTCTAGACTTTAGAGTTTAGCATATCTCTGTGGATGAATCCCTCCCTAAGGACTATAGTGGGAAAGGCTCTTAGAGCTTACTGTTCCGAACTACTTTTCTAGACTTTTGAGTTAGGTACATCCCTGTGGATGAATCCGTCCCTACAGGCGACAGTGGAGAAAGCTCTTAGAGCATGGGAAGAATTTTCTATTTATTTCATTTGGAGTTGAGTTTATATTTGTTGTCTGAACCGGAGTTTTTAGGTCCGTCCTGCAGGTTTACCCAGTCCTTAATCCTATCCATACTAACTAGTACGTACACTTGAAGGCTATTATCCAGAGAACACGGTCATTCAATTCGTCGTAACATCACTCCTACACCAAAAGGACGAAACATCTATCCGGGTTGTATGAACTGATTGACGACGCAATGATGCACGCAATCCAATCCAATTAAGATTGGTATGCCAAGAAGGGTTTATGAAGACCAACTGCAGTGCAGCTGCACAATCGGTCAAACCCCAAGCAAGGTTGAAGATACCTTATCGATAATCTGTCATTATACAGAGGAATTCAAATTTCACGGGACGGTCAACCAGCTAGTCCTCGTCGTTTTGGCTGTTTGTCAGGGGTATTGCTTGGAAGCGTATCATTGGCATGGTCATGCTGTGGTCATAGCCCCTGACGGGAAAGTGGAATCGTATGCATGCTACAGCTCAGACCAGAGTAGTTCGGGGGGTTAAATGGCTGGAAAAGCATACAGTGGCACACCCAAAGGCACTAAATGGTGACTCCCCTCTGCTGTCCACCAAATACAACCATCATCATGCTCTAATCTACTTACTTTAGCTCTCTCCCGATTGTCGAGCCTAGCTGGTTGAGTGTTAACTGCTAGATACTGGAATTCTAATGCGTAACAGGACGATAAAAAAACAAATATTTGGCGCAACAGCTCTTTAAAGTGCAAGGGCCTAGCTTCTCGCAACCACTCATGTTGTGTGCGTTATATTTTTCACACGAATGGAAGAGACTTACAGTTTAATGCCGAATCCCAACGGCGATTTAAGAATCTTTTTCGTGACAACAATACTCTCGGATGTTTGTCAGACGCTCGCGAGAGGTGGGACCGTGAAAAAACTTTTTGGTATTTTCTGGGACTCGAACTTGGAACCTCATGCGTAGTAATCCAACACACAAACCACTTACGCCACGGCGCCCACCAACAGGACGATAAGCCTAGTGCTTGTCGAAATTGCTGGCCTTGCTTGGAGACTGATTCGATTTTGTGTCTGGAATCGTCAACGAAATGGAAGAACTTGAATATAATAGAATCTCCTCTCCCTACGGGCGGTAGGTGAGTCCTTGTGCAGCATAAGGGAACAGCTACAGTGCATCGTAAGTGCTACAGGTCGGCATCGATCTAAAGAAAAGTTATCGATCTTCACTGGCTAATTGCTTTCTATTGTAACGTCTAAGTTGGTTGCATGATGATCCTTTAATAGAACAGGTCTTCACAGATTCAAGTTAGTGATCGTTCGAGTTGTTCGATTACCCTCCCCCAGGCGCAAGGCATAACTCATGGCCTTCTACAGTATTTTTCTAGGCGGAGTCCTTTTAGTTGGGGTACTTGAATCCACTTCAATGTCTTTTCAATTGCTGCATGGAATCGCTACTTCGATGAATGTCTAGCCTGCTGAGATTCTCTCTCTGGATGAATCGCTCCCTACAGACTGTAGTGGAGAAGGCTCTTAGAGCGTTCTGTTCCGAACTGCTTTTCTAGACTTTTATGTTAGGTACTTCTCTGTGGACGAATCCCTCCCTGCGGTCTGTAGTGGAGAAGGCTGCTTAAGGACTTTATGTTGAATTTATAAGTCTATGTTTCTAGAAAGCTGCACTTTGATTTGGTTGAATCCCTCCTACGGAAGGTAGTAGAGATTGATCTTAAAGTGTTCTATTTCAAACTACTTCTCTAGACTTTTGAGTTAAGCGCTTCTCTGTGCACAAATCCCTTCTTACGGATGGTAGATGAGAAGGCTCCTGGAGCGTTTTGTTTCGAACTACTTTTCTAGACTTTTGAGTTACGCACTTCCCTGTGGGTGAATCCTTCCATATGGACTGTAGTGGAGAAGGCTCTTAGAATGTTCGTTCCGAACTTAATTTTTAGATTCTTGAACTCAGCACTTTTAGTGGATGAATCCCTTCCTATGGACGGTAGTGAAGAAGACTCTTGGAGCGATTGGTTACCAGTTTTAATGATGATTAGCCTTACGTGAGATGTACGGACTAAAGCTCTCCTTCTTGGAAATGTGGGCTCTCGAGTGAGATCGCTTCTGCAGATAGATGTACATTTAGCATTGCTTTGGAGTAGATTACTTTCGAAACTAGAAGCTTCATTTTCAACGGTTCGCAACGCAGATTACTGCTATCTCTTCCACTTTCATTAAATTAATTTCTACCGAAAGAGACATATCCATGTCGTTAGTAGTTTGCAACCAATTAAAGTTAATCTTCATTCGCTATTAGCATCCCAGCAGCCCATTGTCAAAGAAGCAATTAGTGTGTGCGTGTGCGTTTGTGTGAGCTGCTTTTGTTGCCAGTAATTACATCCTGGCAAGGATACCATGCCACACAAGAACTCCCCCATCGACAAAAGCCGACACCATAACCTCCTGAACTCGTTTAATTAACCGAATCAATTTAATTAACGAAGTGAACTTGTTTTTCTTCATTCCCATGAGATTCGTCCAAAACCATCTCCCCTCCCTGCCTTTGACTCACAAAGGATTCACGTGCACGACACGACTGACAATCCCCCCTTTTTCCTCATCGCTCTGAATGCTTGTGCGGCAGATAGCTCTCAGGTGTTGGAAGCGTTTACTTGTGCCTCTACGCAGTCCTGGAGATACTCGTATGTATCGGAGAAAGTGTGTGTTTGCGTGTGAAGATGATAAGGAACCACCCGAAGCAATTGATGTCGTATTGTTGCTCCTTGGAAATATGCTGGCACTTTGAAATTGGAGATTGGTAATCCTTTGATCATTGTTATTGAATTTCACTCATGACAGCCCAATTGAACAGATGTCCTTCAAGCCGGCAAGCTTATATGGATGGAATTATTTTTGAAGCTGGTTACAGGGAAAGGGATTAAATGGGCCTGCTTGCTGAGATCGGGCTCAATCAAAAGTGTATCCTTGCGACGTTTGTCTACAAAAGCGGAGCGCAGACAAGTCGCGAAAAATATATAATTCCAATCGAATTCTCCTTGAATTGGTGGTCATGGCCCTGAGGTCAGTTTCTTTAGCAAAGAGCAGCTCAATTTTTCGGAAGGATCCCTGGAGAGAGCCCAAAATGAACGTTGGAAGCTCAATCCTTTTTGTACGCCTGAAGCCCTGATACCTGAGGGACAGGTTTTGAAGATTCTATTCAGTGTTCACTTTGAGATAGAAGGTTTCTCTACAATTTTTCGCCTACCTGCTGGACATTTCAAGGCACTGCCAATTTTTCGACTACACCCTCCGCCGTGTACTAGCCACAAATTGCAATAAAATTCGTTCAATGGTTCTCGATATTAGCGCGTTCAAACATCCCGGCAGGCAGACATACTATACCATGTGTAGGGCCATGTGGCACAATAGATCTCCTTGGTCGCAGTGCCTACACGCCATTTGGGCGTAGCCACTTACCTATTTAAAAAAATAGTAGGGCCATGTACGCACTGCGAGCTATAAGATCTATTGTCGCAGCCCGGTGTTTAGCCGAAAACTAGATTAAGGCTCTTGACAATCCTCAACATAGCTCTAGGTTCAATGTTCCGGATGTCTGCACGGCTTAGTAAAGCCCGCTTAAGACGGAGAGGTCTTTTTCTTGCGGGCCCGGGCCATTCACAAAGAATATGTTCCGCTGTCTCTTTTTGCTCTTCACAAAGCCGGCATGCATCTGCATCTGCTACTTCCATTTCGTGCAGATGACAGATGAGTAGGCAATGTCCAGGTAGATAGCTCATAAAGCCCCTTAGTATTCTCTACTGAACTCAAGCAGCTCTTAGTCTTACATTGTTTAGTCAGAATGGTTGCTACAGTGTCGCTTACTGCTTCTCAGGCATCTTCCCTGCTCATCATCTGTCTGGTGATGTTGTCTGGGGTTAGGTTCTCACCCAGTTTTTTCGAGAGGATGACGGTGAACTTGGTCGCTTCGGGAGCAAAATTCTTCGTAGGATATTCGGTTCCATTTGCATTGACGGTTTTGGAAGAGAAGATTCAATAACGAACTATAAGAGCTGCACAGCGACATCTACCTAGTTAGAAAACTGCATATTGGACGTCTAAGATGGCTAGAACATGTAGAGCGAATGGACACTCCGGCCTGCAGAGTCTTCGAATCTAATCCGGAGGGACGACGCAGTAGATGACCTCCTCGCGGTAGGTGGTGCGCTCAAGTTCGAAGGGACCTTGACCAACTTGGAGTGTGCAACTGGAGGCAATTAGCTAAAGACCGAGTTAAATGGAGAGGCTTGCTGGTTAAGGACCTCGTTCACCCCGAACTATAGCGCCACCTAAGTAAGTAAGCAATTGGTTCACCAGCAGATATCGATCTTCATAATATCGTGGCCAATGGAACATAATGTGTTCCGTATCCTTGACTGCGTCCGTGCAGGTTGGGTGATAAGGATTGTCGTCGAGTCCATACTGTGGAGGTAGGCTCTGAAGTAACCATGGCCAGTAAGCATCTGAGTCAGGTAGAAATTTAGCTCCCCATGCTGACTATTGATCCAAGCGTCTATATTGGGGATCAACCTCTGCATCCACCAGCCTTTATCAGAGCAATGCCATCTCTCTTACCATTCATCCAGACTTGCCTTGATGGTGCCTCAGTGACACTTAGACTCGTCGCAGTTGGTGCCGGCCTTATTGGGGATCAACCTCTGCATCCACCAGCCTTTATCAGAGCGATACCATCTCTCTTGCCATTTATCCAGACTTGTCCTTGATGGTGCCTCAGTGACACTTAGACTCGTCGCAGTTGGTGCCGGGCTTGTTTAGCCAGAAGGTCTATTGGTACTATGCCAGCCACTACATAAGCCGCATCATAGGAGGTTGTTCGGCAGGCGTTGTGTACTCTCAACACTTTGATTCTCTAAGCTGTCCCCATTTTCCTTGTGTATGGCTTCGTCTTCGTGACCGAAGCCCGTATTTGAGAACCGCAACTCTAGCTAAGAGCTGTCTCCTCTTCTGCATTGGTTTGCCAATAGTTGGCTTAAACCTTGCCGGGACAGCCGTTGCCTTTGCTGCCTTCTCAGCTGCATATTGCAGATGTTGCCTTGCATCATGCCAAGGTACTTTAACTCTGATTTTGAAACCTCCACGTGATCGCCCATGGTTACTTACTAATGAGCACTACTTCTGTCTTTCCTCTGCAAGCTGTAGGCCCATGCGTACTAGCCAGTCTGAACCATCCCTATAGCTTCATTGCTGTCACGCTCCAGTTTCTCAAGGAGTTTGCTCACTACAACGATTGCTATGTCGTCGGCGAAACCTATTATTTTCAAAGACCTCGAGATTCTTAGTCTGAGAATTGGCGCATGGGCCCACCTTGGTGCCTAGTGTCTTAGGATAACCTCATAACCCTACTCAACCCAGTCTGAAGATGTCATCAAACATTAGGTTCCACAGTAGCGGGCCTAGTACGGAGCCTTGGGACATACCGCCTGTGACGTTACACTGACTCGTTCCATCATCGGTGTCGTAGTGCAGTATCCTATTTCTGAAAAATTCTGTCATTATCCTCTGTAGGTAGTCTGGTATTCTCTGCGGTAAGTGCGGTAAGTGCTTACAGGTTCATTTCTCCAGTTTGTGGTGTTGAAGGTGTTCTTCACATCCAGCGTGTGATTGTTTACTCCCGGCTTCCATCGTCTGCCTTCGATGGCTTTTTTCGCCATATTCACGGCTTCGTCGATGACGTCGACCGTAGAACGTGGCTTACGGAACCCATACTGGCGATCTGCGAGGCCACTTGCCTCATCGATTACACTCTCCAATCTATCCCTTATGATGCACTCTAGCACTTTCCCCACGGTGTCTAACAGAGGCCTATACGATGGGGATTCCTGCGGTGGTTTATTACTTTTTGGTAGGAGGACCAGTCTTGGCTTCTTCCTCTGGTCGGAGAATACTTCTTCCTTGAGGCAGGTATTGTAAAGATGTGTTTGGCGCCAATTGATTGCTGCTCTTAACGCAACATTGGGGATGCCTTCGACACCAGATGCTTTTTGGCCCTTGATCTACAAGACTTTCATTCCTCCATGAGTGGCGGTCACCCATTTCGTGAACATGATATCTGGGATTTCAAGAATAGGATCGTTTTAAGTGAGCAGGCAGATGTAGCGGAACTTCCCTTAATACTTCCGTGATGGTTATATGTCCGGTTTAGTTTGATCACAGGATGCAGGCTATTTCCTATATTTAGGCGGATCAGTAGAAATGCGGTGAAGTGGGAGGGTTATGATCGCTCATTTTCGGATCATAACCACTCTTTCCAGGATGCTAAACCCCTGTGTGTTCTATCCTGAGTTCGAGAATGGCCAATCCATATTTAGGGGGGTATAGGCTGCGATAAAAGTGGACAATATTGATGGCTTCTTTGAGGTCTAGAGAGTCTGAAATCCTTGCGGAATTATTCAATAACGACCTCAAATGAGCGCACATGGGTGCACTGTCAGTAAATATGAACGTCTGCCATCACTTGTATGATAATTAGATTTTCCCATTATTTACGAAAGCCATCGTTTGGTTCCTTAATTGAAGCGCACTATCAAGGATACTTTACGTCTTTCTCCAGCACGTGACCCTCGATGGTTCATCGCCACCACTTCCAATTACAAGGAGGAAACAGCCACTCATCATAGGCTTACAAATTCATTAAGTACAGTAAGAGGAACACAAGCAATCCCGCAACGTGATGCCAACCAAGCCACATATGCTCGCCATTACACCCACCCTCTTAACTATATGACACACTCTCGTGTAAACATTCACACCAATCCTAATTACGTATTCCTAGTCAATTTGTCAGACAAAGTTTGGGTGCTTCTGCCGTTGTATGTCAAAGCATACCAAACAGATACAACTACTATGTGGCGATGCCGCTTATTTAATCCAGAAAATATCCTCAGCTAAGCTCTGCTACATGAGGGTGTCGAGAAGGAGCAAAATCTCAGAACTTTCTCAAGTGCCCTCTTCGTATACATACTCGTATGTGCGTGTGTCCTCTTTCAATGGAGTGTCCTCAATATTCACCATATTTAGTGTCATTTAAGGATAATCCCTGCGTCTTTGTGTACATTCAAGCCAAGGCGAGCATGGAAATTTTGAATTAATTCGCGAGACGAAGGAATATCCTTTTTAGATGAGGACAAGGAAATTTCTTCTTCTTTCTCGAGGACTATTGTGACGTTAGGATCCGCATTAGCATTACGTGTGTATAGCCTTCAATTTGGCATGGATTATCTTGATTTTCTTTCTTTTTTTTTTTTTAATTCATCTGCGTCCTCGTCCTGCCGGTTGAATGGTATTCTTGGAAATTTCAATTGGGATGTTGGATCGATTTTTGTTTTTTGTTCTCGTTGCCATGGGGACGACGACACAGTGTGAATTGGAGGCTTCCTTTGAACTATCTATCTCTCTTGGGAGACGAGAATATTTGATTTTAAATTATGTTGACCTAGAGAGAGAGTTGGTGTTCTCCCTTTTTTTTTTGGGAATCAAGTTAATTAAAAGCCATTTCGAGTAATAAGAGTAATGCAGGACGAATATAGTCGGCAAGGAGTAAGAAATTCAGATGAAAGTTTTCGTCTTTGATATCGAAATAGGTAGAGCGTAAGTAAGTGGCCAGACTTTGCATCCTTTGATGGCTTAAGGGGGTTTTTCTATTCCACGGTCATTCTATTTCTCGGTACAAGGACAACCTTTGGAGGGCTATAAGTGGCTACGGTTCGATATGGCAAATCCCTTTATAGACCTATTTGCTGAATTCCAAAATCGGTTAACCCGGAAATTTAGACACGAATTCCGCCTAGTTGTCAACATTCAGAATCAACCACTAAAATCAGATACTCTATCCATTCTGAGCTCCTAGGGTACGAGTAGGGTCTCACGATTTGATTACACAACCTATCGCATGGATCTATGGCCTGTGGGTTACTCTAGACACCACCTTGCAGTGCAAATGCAAATTAGTATTATTTTCTTATGATTTAAGCCAGGGCTTCCTCTAGACAAGGTTCTTCTTCTGCTTCTTCTTCTTCTTCTTCTTCTTCTTCTTCTTCTTCTTCTTCTTCTTCTTCTTCTTCTTCTTCTTCTTCTTCCTCCTATTTCGGTGAGGTTATGATCTGAAAACAAGAGATCATAACCCTCCTACTTCACTGCATTTCTACTGATCTGCTTGTGGAGTTTGCCTCTCTAGATAAGGTCGTAACAAAAGTTAAATGAATGAGTTGAGGGTTTATAGATGTAGATAGATGTATGGTTGATGAGATCCAGGAGCAATGCGGCCTTTAGTAGCTCTATTGCGCCCGCAAACAAAGGCTCTAGTCGATGACATGCTCGATTTAGAGCAGTTCCTCAAGTCCAGGTGCTTTGATGAACAGGAGTATCTGAAGTGGATGCAGCGGAACTAGATCCACCTTCTTTTTTGTGTCGCAAGGGAATCATTTAAAGGCGAAACCAAGCCCATACTTCGTTACGTGCACGGCTCGTTCGTGTTGGCAGCCTCCTGCGCTGCATTTCGTTGTCGCTCCTATCTTCGCTATTCCTTCAAAATGGACCTCAGTGTTGCTAACTGCTTCCTAGGCATCTTCCCTGCTCATCATCCATCTGGTGATGTTGTCTGGGATTAATTACTCACCCAGTTTGTTCACCAGCAGATCGTTCTTCGTAGTATCATGGACAATGGAACATGATGTATTCCGCATCGTCGACTGCTTACGTGCATATTAGGCAATAGGGGTCGTCGTTGAGTCTGAACTTGTGGATGTAGGCTCCGAAGCAATTTTGGCCAGTAAGCATCTGGAGCAGGTAAAAAGTCAGCTCCCGGTGCTTCCTATTGATCCAAGTCTCTATATTGAAGATCAACCTATGCATCTGCCATTATCAGAGCGATACCATCTCCCTTGCCATTCTACCAGACCTGTTCTTAGGGGTGGCTCAGTATCACTTTGACTCATCTTTTTTAATGCCGCTGACCCACTGGAATGGTACATACTTCCGTTGGGCTTCTTAGCTGGTACCCTACCAGCTACTGCACATGCCGCATTGTAGGAGGTTCTTCGGAAGGTGATGCATACTCTCAACGCATTGATTCTGTAAGCTGTCTCCATCTTCCTTGTGTATAGCTTTGTCTTCATGGTACAAGCTCGTATTTGGGAGCCGTAGAGGATTATTGATGTCGCAACTCTTGCTTAGAGAGTCTTCTATTGTGCTTTAGTCACGATCTGGCATGTTCCTTGCCAGGACAGCTGCTACCGTTGCTGCCTTCTCAGTTGCATACTGCAGATGTTGCTTGAAGGTTAGCCAAGCATATACCATATAGTAATGCTAAGGTACTTCAACTCTGGCATGGAAACTTCAGCGGTTACTCTCATAGTCTCCATGACTTGCCTGATGCTGGTTAGCACTTCTTCTGTCTTTTCCTCTGCAAGTTGTAGGCGCGTGCGTACTAGTGAGTCGTGAACCATTCCGATAGCTTCATCGCAGTCATGCTACAATTCCTTAAGGAGTTTGGTCAGTACGAGTATAATGATTGCTTCGTTCCTGGTTCCCAATAGAGAGTTACTTTATTAGCCTGTCCTTGGTCTATTGATCTTGGTGAGGCAATCGTGTGCCAGTCTGGATCTGATATCATGTGAGTTCGGTACCTTGATTGCGACTTGGCTGCCTGATATTATTGGGATGTCTTCCCCACGATATTTTCTGTCGAGGTTGAATCGCGAATAACCTGTGGAAAATTTCCAGAGGAAAATTGTCAGCATCTGGTCCTGGGCCCGTACCCCCCTACCATCTATAAACCATATAGTAGTATGTTGCTTGAATTGGTACTTATCGGACTCAATGCTTCAATTCCTTTTATTGCTCAGCTTCCTTTAAAAGCAGCAATTCTTGACCATATAGTCTCGGGGCTAGTCCAGAAGCACCACCAATTTAGATAGGATTTCTCGCTCTTTGCTTGGGATTCATTTTCCTTCCCCTAAGCCCTCCTTGATTATTCTTAATATGGTGAATTTTGCCATCCTTTCTAGCACTCTCTATAGCGGAGGCAGTTCTACGATCACCTCTAGTGCTGCTGTGGGACAGGTAGTATCTCATGGCTCCTGTTATACAGATGCAGGCTAGATTTTGCAGCTTGCTTAGGGATGTCCTCGTCGTCCTTAGCCTTGGTCTGTTGTCCCATGCCACTGCATCATACATTGCATCCGCTTCAGTTGCCTTTTCTTGGTGAATTGTACCACAGGGGTTTTAGAAGGGTTCACTTAGTTCCACACCACTTCTGTTTGATCCTTAAATCCCAGTGAATGATTTTGTAGAGCCTTTCTTCCAATTTCCCTCTTGAAACAATGACTACGTCGTCGGCTTGTCCTTGGTAATTTGCAGTAGCTCATCTACTACTAGGCTCCATATTAATGGCGATAGTACACTTCCTTGTAGGCAGCAACCAGTAGTGCCTATTGTGATGGTTACTTGTCCCACCTTTGTCTCAGTAGTCCTAGTTCTCAGCATCCCAAGCGTTAAATTACTTGTGGTGTAGTTTACTCCTTTCGAGCTGAGACCCATCCTAATTGCTTTCTTGGGAGGTGTTGTCGAAGGATACGTCAATGTCCATAAATGCGCTTATTTCCATCTCCTTGCTCTCCAGTGCATCCTAATCCCAGCTTGTTAACTGGTAGAACGCAATTTCGGTGGATTTTTCTCCTCTGCAGGCATGTTGATTGCGGTGGAGAGGCATTATTTCCAGCACGGTCATCCTTAGCTTGATCCTTTTCTCACGATATTAGTATCAATGAAGCAGGTTGATTGCTTTGAAGGATTTTGGTGAAGTGGTATCTATTTTCCCCACTTTCAGGATGAATATTACTTACTTACTTACTTAGGTGACGCTACAGTTCGGGGTGAACCTGGGCCTCAACCAACAAGCTTCTCCATTTAGCTCGGTCTTTAGCTACTTGCCTCCAGTTACGCACTCCAAGTTGGTCGAGGTCCCCTTGAACTTGTGGCCGCTACCTACGGCGATGAGGTCCTTTACTGCGTCCTCCCTCGGGGTTAGATTTGAAGACTCTGATGAATATTACCTCTGCGCTTTTTCAGATTCTTCCTATATACCCAAGTACTACTTACTTGCTTATGTCCTGTATCCCCCTGTGGTGTGGTTCCTAGGGCCTCTACTACGCCTACGCGCCATCGTGTACGGTTTCTGGCAATATGTCTCAGCTCTCCCCAACTTCTTGCAATAGGGCAGGGAATATGTAGTCTGCTCCCGCTACTTTGAATGACTGAAAGATGTTCAGGGCCCAAATCAGCCCTTGTTCCGGGCAGATGTTTCTTGCCAAACGGGGTTACGTGCTCAAGATTATTATCGAGCGAAAGCACCTCGCTTTTGCTTAGGTATCTCTGATTGGAAGCCTCACCCCTCCATCTCGTATTCGTATTCACTGCGAATCACATACAGTTCCTTAGTATGTGATTTGGTGTCTTTTTGGTGGTCGAAGCGGAAGCAGATTAGAGCTTCGATCTCCTTCTAAAGAATCCAGCTCCTTAGGTTTCTTTCACTTTTCATTGCCTTTTCCGGATAACGTGTTCTGGTTCCATGAACTGAGTTACCACCCCACACCTGCTTTTGGCTTCCTCCTTGCCTTCCACTTGAAAGTAAACTTGCATAGATTGTTGAGCTTGTCCACATACGCCCAGGCTTTGTCCTTCTTACACAATCGCAGTGTTTTGCTGCAATAAAATCGGCCAGAATTTAGTTTAGCACTCCTTTCTGTACCCTGTATGGCGCAAATTCTCATGCTCCAGTCCCTTCAACTATCTTTGATCCGCCTTCGTGCCATTTTCCGCTGATCAGTCGCTTTTCCGTGTGCAGTTTCGTGGGAAAGCAGGTAATGCAATAGAGTGACTCCTTTCCCTCAAACTTATGTGGCTGACCCCTTTGTTATGGTATAAGGGAAGTGCACCTTAGAGGGTGCTTGCCCTGTGGCTCATTTTGTTTCCCTATAAACTGTGGTACCATCTCTAATTCGGTTGCCTCTCGGTTGGTCCTATATCAAACCAACCTCTACTCTCGACGGAACATATCATCATCTAGAGTTGAACTTGCGTCTGATCCTCCAGTTCACCAAAAAGGCTGTTTCCAGTGGAAGCGACGAATTTGAAGATTGGGACAGTAAGTGTTTGTTTCTTCTGCATCATGACAGCTCCTGCAGTATTCAGGTGAGTTGGTGCCTAGTCTCGCTGCCATTGCCCAGTTATTCCATCGCCTCTAGCTGTCCAGGAAGTGTTGATCCTTTCTCATGCTTTAAGATCTGTTTTCCTTTTCGGTACACCAATAAGGATAGCTACCGATACATGAATGTGAATTCTTCATTTAGTGCTGACCCTTTCCGTACTACTTCTTCTGCTGCTTCGTTCCTTTTTATATTGCTATGTACCTTCATGAAGGATCGTATCTCTAACAAGCACATTTAGGAGAAAACGGGCTAAGAACCAATAGGCACAACCATCCAATGACGAAAGTGGCAGTGGATTGGTCACACCTTCCGAAAAGGTGACAGTTCCATAGCGAACCATGCTATGCAAGGGAACCCTTTAACTCAGGATGGCAGAAGACCTGGCGGTTCTTAGAGAACATCGCGCAGAATAATCGAGAAGGGGGCACTGCAATTAGAGAGAGCTCAGAGACATTGCCAGAAACCGTACACAATGGCCCTAGGACCCACAAGGGGATACAGGACACAAGTAAGTAAGTATGAAGGAGCAGCAGCAGGTTATAGTTTGTCGGTATGCGGATACTGTTTTCGGTCTAATTATCTCTCTGTCGAGTGCCTTGAGTGAACTTGCCTATCCACGAAGATTGTGACCAAGGAAGGGGTTAGTTTCTTTGCGTTTATAGTCTGTGTTGCTCTTTCAATATGGTGGAGACTTCGGCTTGGAAGGTACTACCCGGGAGTTTGTATGAATCGCTGATGTTGAGTGATTTACATAAAACTCCAGCTCCAGCTCCTGTGTCCATTTTAGACCCTATGCATCGGTTGATATGTTGTTTTCCTGTCTTCTGGGAAAAAGAGTGAAACATTTCTGGTAAGGGTCTGTGTGAGCGCTCACGTTCATAGTCTGTATTTCGATCGAGATCAATTGATCTATGTATACCTTTGGAATATAGATCCGTGACCATAGGAGCTTTGCTTCCTTGTGCTTGATTGTCTGAGATGAATTGCAATTCTGGCAGACGCGCTTCGCAAGAACTCATCCAGAGGAGATCGGGTTGACCCGTCCACAATTTTCTCAATTTCCATAGGAGCTTTGCTTCCATGTACTTGATTGTCTAAGACGAATCGCGCTTCTGGTAGCCATGGTTCGCATGAACTCATCCAGAGGAGATTAGGTTAACCCCTCTACTATTTTCTCAATTATGAGCGAATTTTCTCCATCGCCTCTGTCGAGCACTGTGTCCTTTTTAAACCGAGACACGACTCTAGAAAGTCTTAAATTTGTGGTATAAACAAAGTTGGTGAGGGAATGAACCCCTGTGGCACATATCAATGACATTGGGAAGCACGCTGTTGGCAACAGAATTTCCTTCCACACATAGGGCTATTTCGGTCTGCGCCAGCTTCGATCGGAAGCTTGCAATATACCCCGGATGCTGACTCTTTGCCCTGTTGGGTACCAAGAAAAAGGATTGCCATTCCATTCGCTCAACAAAATCGTTTCTCTATCCCCTAAATCCACAAAATTGCATCCAAATTCCGGGAATCCTTGTCTTTCCAACAAGCACTTTTCGTAACTAATCTGCTCCTTGATTGTGAGTACATACTTCTCCATTACACAATACATACAAGGCAGATCCTGTGTAAACTAGATTGTGAGAAGGATAACGAGCCAAGGTATGCACATCCAACCAGGCAAAGCGTGGTGGTAATTGGGTTTTTCATCAGAACCTTGTAGACACGTTCATGGATGATTCCCTTGTAGTATACGTGTGTTGGTGTTTCCATGAAATTTCTATCAAATTGCATAATGTGAAAGGATTCCATATAATCATGAACAAATCATGCAGTTTCCGCGGTTTAAATTTAATTAGATTGGTTACCCAAGAGGACTACATTTTCCGCGGTAAGGTTCCTAGAATGAGGCATCGGTGGTTCAGTGGAATAATGAAATGTTCCTAGAATGAGAGGCTGTTTGCGTCGTTTCAAGGACACAGCAAGGGCATCAGGATATTACAACATCATACGATTACAGCTTCATTTCATTTTCAATGCGCCTGCATAGAACAAAATCGCTTCCTTTATTCCTACAAGGAAACGCAACCAGGAAAATGCCAATAAATCCTTTCATCCGCTCTCCGCATGCTGACCCCCCTTTGGCTATAGGAGGTCCAAAGAAAACAAAAACAAAACGACACCTTTACCCTGCCGCTGTCCCTTCAATGTTGTTATTTTCAGAGTGAACCCGAGGACATACAGCAAAGGAATTATTGCACAACAAGGATTCCTTTGCATTAACGAGAATATATTGCCATAGATCTACTAGACAAACGATGTACCAGGCTGTAGGTGTACCCTGGAAGGAGCAAGTTTTTCCCTCTTGTCTGTCTGTTGCACTTAATAGGATGGAATCGCTTGTTCTCTACTCTTGTTGATCCAAAGTTTTCTTTTATCCTTCGCACAGGGATGGATGGAGATGAGGCACATTCATAGTCCTGAAATCGATTTGTGGAGTCTTGGCCATGTGCCGCCGGGTATCAAGGTATTCTGCCAACTATTCCGATGGAGATTATGTGAGTGGAATTGAATATTGTTTTGGGCTGGACAGGGAGCAGCAAAGGTAAAGTGGATTGTAAGGGGGAACTCCTTTTTTATGTTATGCAGACTTGGGTGGCTGTCTGAGGTGGATTGGATGTTATAGGTTACGGACATTGGATTGAGATTAAGGGAAGCATCATTGAAACGAGGAGAAGGATCTATTTGTAAGATTTTATTACGAAAGGCAGTTATCTGCTGTTGGAGTGGAGATATTGCACTGCTTGAGCGAATGCAATCGGTTGATGATTTGGGTGCTTCAATGGTTTATAGTTTTAAGATTCAGCTGCCATTGAACAGGAAGTACGCCATTGCCGAAGTAGGTGTAGTGTAGTAGGTATTGAGTGAAAAGGTGTTACTTACTTACTTAAGTGGCGCTACAGTTCGGGGTGAACCTGGGCCTCAACCAACAATCCTCTCCATTTAGATCGGTCTTTAGCTAATTGCTTCCAGTTGGTCGAGGTTCCCTTGAACTTGGACGCGCCACCTGAGAAGATGTTGGTTCACACTCCAGTCTTCTTCTCTTCATCCCCATGGCTGGGGGTGTATCTCGCTTGTGGTTTGCTTGCACTTTTTCTTTTTTATTTCCCTTAGATGGCATCGCGTGCCCCATGGCCCACTAACCCATTGCCATGTTTCTTGAAACTTGTTCAACTTTTGTCGAACTCTTGATATCTTCGTTTCACACTCTGTCTCTCGGACTGGTAGCTGACTCCTAACATTACGCGTTCCATTACTTGTTAGCAAACCAACAGATGTTGTGCACTTCTCCTGGCAAGTGTGAAGCACGTATATCGAGATGGGCAGGATGCAACTGCATATTTCAGGGTGCTTGGGATCTTTTTGTCTCTTTATCATGTTAGATTCGAAGACTGTGTGGGCCAGAGCGATGGTGTCCATTCAAATTACATATCCTAGCCGTGTCAAATGTGCAATACACAGGTCGGTCTCGTATCTCACAGAATCTTTTCCTCCAAATCCCGTCAATACAAACGGGACCGAAGAATTTTCCTCTCAAAGTGGTCAAGGATCTCTACATCCGTCTTCAATAAAGTCCATGTTCCAGCGCCGTAAAGTAGAACTGGATCTTATGTAGCGTCTCCTTAATTGTTCGAGATATGACTTTACTGTTGGGTTGCCTTGTTAGCCCAAAGAACAGCGATTGGCAAGAGAAGGGGAGGTTAGGTTAGGTTAGATGCGACCTCACTTAGACCAGTGTGGTGCCACATGGCTCTATGATTCCCAGAGAGAACTACCCTTAGAACCAAATGGAGCTTGTCATGGTCCGCTAGAGGCTGATTATGGTTACCTAAACTGTCGAACAAGTAGGCTCCTAAGTGCAATCTTCGGTGAGCAGAGAAAGTCTGGCACGTACAAAGGAGGTGTAGTATGGTTTCCTCCTCTTTTTCGTCCAAACAGCTTCTGCAGAAGTCATTCGCGAGGAGGCCTAGACTGGAGTAGACTCCTAAGTGCAATCTTCGATGAGCAGAGGGAGCTTGGCACGTACAAAGGAGGTGTAGTATGGTTTCGTCCTCTTTCTCGTCCAAACAGCATCATTTGAGAGGAGGCCTAGCCTGAATTAGGCTCCTAAGTGCAATCTTCGATGAGCAGCTTGGCACCTACAAAGGAGGTGTTGTATGGTTTCCTCCTCTCTCTCGTCCAAACAGCTTTTACAGAAGAAGTCATTTGCGAGGAGGCCTAGCCTGAAGTAGACTCCTAAGTGCAATCTTCGATGAGCAGAGGGAGCCTGGCACCTACAAAGGAGGTGTTGTATGGTTTCCTCCTCTTTCTCGTCCAAACAGCTTCTACAGAAGTCATTTGCGAGGAGGCCTAGCCTGAAGTAGACTCCTAAGTGCAATCTTCGATGAGCAGAGGGAGCCTGGCACCTACAAAGGAGGTGTTGTGTGGTTTCCTCCTCTTTCTCGTCCAAACAGCTTCTGCAGAAGTCGTTTGCGAGGAGGCCTAAACTGGAGTAGACTCCTAAGTGCAATCTTCGATGAGCAGAGGGCGCCTGGCACGCACAAAGGAGGTGTAGTATGGTTTCCTCCTCTTTCTTGTCCAAACAGCTTCTACAGAAGTCATTTGTGAGGGGGCCTAGCCTAATGGCATGCCTTCCAATGATGCAGTTCGCCGTAATGACAGTAGTAGACAGTAGTTGTAGTGAGCGCTCTCTTCTGTCTAATAAGGCAATTCGACCGTCTTTCATTCAACTTAGGTCAGATCTGTCTAGTAATGCCGCCTGCTCATCTACGGTTGGTTACGTTGATAGTGTTGAGCTTAAGTAGCAGTTTCACTATAGCGAGAGGCATGCCGAGTGAGTTCATCGGCCATGCAATACCCGGGGAATGTCTTTGTGTCCCGGCACCCAAATGAGGTAAATCTATTGAATTGCTTAGCCATCTCGTCAAGAGACAGGTGACAAGTTAGGGCACTTTTTCAGTTAAAGGTGACAGATTACAGGGATTTGATCGCAGAGCATGGTCTGGTAAGGGTCTGAACCATCTGGGTATAGATTCGAAAGTCGTTGTCTTTATTTTCGCTGAGGTCGTCAACATCTGAATTACTCTTATCGGTGACTGTTTGGTCTTTCATAACCATTGGACTTGTATGTGGTAGGGAAGTTACTCCGAAGGCACCATCTACAACCTGAAGGGGCAGTTTATCATATTATACCCCTAGGAAGCGGAGCCAATATAGTCTACTGGAGTATGACTGCTACCATTGGCCCAGTAAAGGCTCCTCCGACACTATTTCTTTTCCAAGGTCCAGTCTTATGTTGGAAATTCTTTACCGACCTGTGGATTCGATTAAGTCGAAGCAGCTTACGCAAGGTGTTGACTAAGTGTAACCTAACTGGAACTGTAGACGCCACCATTAGCATCACCTGGGGAATTCATCAGCTACCGTCTGGAACAAGAAGAAGTATTCAATTGAAAAAGCACTCTTTCCCCTCTCTCGTCTAGAGAGCAATCCCTCCAACACAATTACATGATTGCACCACGTAAGTTGGAAAAGATAGATAGAGAGAGAAAGATGGGTGTAGTGGTTTCAAACTCTGGTGATATAAAGTTGGACAAGAACTGCAGAGAACTGGAGAGAAATATTTTGCCATTTAGTCCTTCTTTTCCTGACCACCTGATCAATCGTCAAATAGTACGAATCCAGCCATATGACCAACCTATTGCCCTTGTTGTGCCTTCGTAATAGTGTTGACTTAAGCTTGTGTGAGTGATCGAGCTGAATTTATATATTTCGGGAGAACCATTAAGCATTACCACAACACCATCGCCACTCCTTAAGGTACTGCATCGATCTCCAATCTCTCGCATCCCTTAGACAACACTTCCAAATGCAAAGCTATTTGTTTAACTAATCCCTCCGCTCCACCAAGTAAATAATCACCATCCACCATGAGATTCTTCGCCAAAAATAATCTGCTCATCCGTAAGCATACTCCGTCCTAAGTACTAGTTTCCCCCCCACCCAGTTATCCTTTTAATAAATTACCCGTCTTCCTTCACGCACTATATTCCTGAGTGCGCCAGCGCCTGCCTGCCACCCTGCCTGCCACACTCTGTGTACATAAACCATGTGTTGCATTCATTTACACGCTAAAGTCGTTGTACTACAACACTCTTCATATAACTACTGGCATCCTAATTTGTCCTGGCTCTCTGTCTACTAACTCAAGGCAGCAGTATCAGGAGCAAGTCGTATTAATTTAAAAAAAAAAATACGCTCATGAATATTTTAAGGCTCTTAAGGAAGAAAAACAAGCGCAGGGAGCAGAGAAGAGTCCTTTTGCCTTCTGCTTGAGAACCATGTAACACTCGGTTGGATGTTAAATTGTGTTTTTGGGGGAAAAACTTTTCCAGTTTTAGTTTGAGTTCGTGATGGTGGGCGGGCAAAAGGAGGAAGAACCGGTTTTGGTTTGGGTGTGACTGTGTATACCAATCATCAGATGATGGGTGATGGTATGGGAGTTATTTAAGGCGAAATGATGCGTGAGTCTGTAGCAGCAAATTTGTCGTACCAAAAATTTCGCCCCTCGAGGGGCATAGGGCAACAACAACGCTTGCGCAACATCTTGTTCGGAGTTCTGTAAAGCGTTTGAGCTTCCTCCAACTCAGTCACATTTGCAAAGAACTTGATTCCCTCTCGACTGTCCTGTGTCACGTTTGTCTAGGACGTCTCGCTCTACTTCCCGCCTACTTACTTACTTACTTAGATCCTTTAACCCCTCGGAGGGAATAGGGCGTCAACCACGCCTGCGCGCCATCTTGTTCGGAGTTTTGCAACGCATTTGAGCTGCTCTAACTCATTGACATTCGCAAAGAGTTTGATTCCTTCTCAACTGTCCTGCGCTACGTTTGCCTAGAGCGTCCCGCTATTCACTGTCTGGGTGAGCGGATTCCACTCCATGGCGTATTTTTCAATGAAGATGTCTTCGCGCAGTGGGGTGTGTCACTTGCCACTGGGTGTGTCACTTGCCACTTTTGCCTTCGCACAGTAATGCCCATAGGTTCTTGGTCCATTCTCAGATTAAGTTGTTCGTTGGAGATACGATTGGGCCAAAAGACTCCCAAGATGATTCTTAGACATCTACTTACGAAGATTTTCAGCTTGCGTGTGATAGTGGTATTCACCATCCAAGTACTGCACCCATACAGCTCTAGGTTGGAGCAGAACAGTCGCAGCTTGTTCTCAAGTTGAGAACATTGCTTCTCCAGACTTCCGATACCATTCCGAATGCAGCTTGCTTTTGCCTTCCCGATTCTGGTGCACACATCTAGTTCGGTGCCACCGCGGTCAGCCGAGACCACCCTTCCTAAGCAGTTCAACGATCAAGAAGGAGGGCGGATTTCCAACAATGCCTGGACACCCTTAGACTGGCGAGACGTAACTTAAATAGAGCCATCAAGGGAAGCAAAATTGCATGTTTTAAACGTCTCTGTCAAGAAGCCGACATTAACCCATGCGGCTCGGCATACAGAATGGTGATGACAAAATTGAAGGGCTATAGGACTCCTCAAATAACATGTCCGATAATGCTGAGATCCATAGTAGAGCACCTCTTCCCTCAAAGGCCTGCTACTATGTGCAATATTATACGAGAAGTCAATCCAGAAGATATTCCTTTAATTACTCACGAGGAGCTGCAAAGGGCATGCAGCAAGATAGGTGATAACAAGGCGCCGGGACCCGACGGCATCCCGAATAAGGCAGTAAAGGCAGCTTTAAAAAAAAGACCAGACCTCTTCATATCAACAATGCAGAAGTGCCTTGAAAAAGGAACCTTTCCCGAAAAATGGAAGACGCAGCATTTGGTCCTACTTCCAAAAGGAAAGAAGCCTCCAGGAGAACCATCATCCTATCGTCCAATACGCCTATTGGACACCATGGGAAAGATCCTCGAGAAGATAATAGATTACTCGCAGTAGCAGAAGAGAAAGGAGCCCTCTCAGATCACCAATTTGGCTTCAGAAGAGCACGATCTACTGTTGATGCCATAAGAGCGGTAGTTGATATCGCCAAAGGTGACATCGAAGGCGAAAGATGGCTCTATGGCACAAAGGAGTATTGTGCAGTAGTAACGCTGGACGTTAGATACGCATTTAACTCTGCGGACTGGTCGTTTATTAAAAGGTCACTTGCCAGGATAGATACGCCATATTACCTGCTACGGATAGTGACGAACGAAGGGGTAAAATACTACAACGTAACTGCGGGAGTTCCACAGGCATCGGTTTTAGGGCCACTATTGGTAAACATCATGTACGACGGAGTCCTACGATTAATGCTACCTGGGGAGTAACGATAATTGGATTCGCCGACGACATTGCAGTCGTGACAGTAGCTAAACAGCTCCATGCAGTAGAATCAGCTACAAATGAAGCAATTGCCCGGATAAAAGATTGGCCAATATCCGCCGGACTAGAACTAGCTGACCATAAAACAGAAGCTGTTCTTATAACCAACCGGAAAACCGTCGAATTTGCCAACTTTCAGGTTGGTAACCAAACCATCAGGTCGAAAGAGGCGGTTACATACCTTGGAGTAATGCTGGACAACAAGCTACGGTATAAAACGCATGTTGATTTTGTTACCAAAAAAGCATCGCAAATGCAGGGAGCTCTCTCGCGTATCATGCCTAACATCGGTGGACCTGGATATGCTAGAAGGATTCTACTCTCTAGAGTTATCACCTCAGTTCTGTTATATGCCGCCCCAGTCTGGGCGGAGGCACTGAGGACGAAGGAGACCAAAAGGAGACTATCGTCATCATACGGACTCTGTGCGTGCGCTACGGACAATCAGCGGCTTTCGAACCATCTCTGACGAAGCTGCATTTGTCATAGCTGGAATGGTCCCCATCGATATTCTCGCAGATGAAATGCTGAGGATATATAACAGAAGAGCATTGAGTCATCACGACGCCACTGGTATCAAGGTGATAAAAATTGAAGAAAGGGCAGCGTCAGCAGCTATGTGGCAAGCTCGTTGGGCTAATACAACAAAAGGCAGATGGGAATATAAACTTATACCGGCAATCCAAGACTGGATAAGTCGAAAGCATGGAGACTGCAACTACCATCTAACGCAGTTCCTGTCTGGCCATGGTGGCTACCGCAAATATCTACACCGATTTAGACACGACAACTCATCATCCTGCCCGGAATGCCCAGGTGAAGATGAAGATACGGAGCACGCAGTGTTTTACTGCACACGATTCACGGCATGGAGAATAACTCTGCCAAGTCCGTCATTACTCCTCGACCATATGTTACGGTCGGAAGAGAATTGGATGGCAATATGTTCATTCGTAACAACTCTACAAAAAGAGCTGCGGAGAATAGAAAAGCTAAGAAGAGCAGCTGAAGCAGCGGAAGAAGCTGACACAAGAAGCATAGCATAAATTGCTAACCAGCCCCGCGAAGTAAAACCTAACGGCAGTCCCGCGAGGAGAGTGGTTGAAGTGTGTAGGGTGTGTGTTTAGTACGTAGGCGTATTCCTGGCATCGATTACTCAGGTTTGCGAATCGTGCATGCTAGTGGCACTCGGGCTATTAGTATCTATGAAGATTACACATCCCTGGCGCAATCCAAAAAAAAAAAAACAACACTTCCTAAGCATAGAAGATGTCTACTTTTTCGACTACCTTTCCAGCAATGTTGAGTTGAGCGCGGTTGTTAGAAGTGCTCAGGGCTTCTATGTTGGCTGCGTTTACCTTAAGCCCATCAGATTCTAGTTTTTCAGCCATCAGATGGAGGTCCATTACTCGATGTGAAAGTAGGCAAACATCGTCGGCGTAGTCGAGGTGTTCAAGGTAAGTTGTTATAGTCCGTTGGATTCCATTGTTACCTTCCGTCAATGCTGGACGGAGTACATCGCTAATAACCATCAAGAACAATAGCGGTGAGAGTATGCACTCCTGACATACTCCACTTTGGACTTTAAAATCATCCGGCACCTTACCATTGTGTAAGACGTGAGACTAATTTCCTTCGTATGTAGCCCAAGTTTTTCTGGGATGCCTCTCCTGCGCATGGCCAACCAGACAACATCTCGAGTCAATCTGCCAAAAACATTCTTGATAAAGGGTAGATTTAGGAGAGACCTGTACTCGACGCATTGCTCTATTATGATTCGTAAGGTGTTTATGTGGTCGATTCAGGAGTATCCAGCACGAAAGCCGGCCTGTCCGACGTCGAGAGTTGAATCTTAAATGTTCTTAAATCCGTTCTAATATGATTCTATCTATTATCTTGGCCACGGCCGGTAGAACGCATATACCTCTTCAGTTTCCACACTCCATCAGCTTTCCCCTTTTCGGAAGCTTGACGTTATCCCTCGTTTCCACTCTTAGGGAAATTGTTCCTTTGCCACGCTCTCCGTATGAGCGGGTGTAGCAGTTCAGCCGATGTGTTTGACGCCACTTTGAATAGTTCGGCAGGTATGCCATCATCGCTTTCTTTTCCTTGAGGGACGGAGGGAGGTCCGGTACGAATTTGGAAATTGATTGCTTCGGAAGGCTCATTAGGGTTCGAGATCATATCACCATCGTCTGAGTGGTTAAGGACTTTAGCGAAATGATCGATTCACCTAGTGAGCTGATCCTCACCCGAAATCAGAAGGTTACCATCTAAACCATTCACTGGATGTTGTTTGAAGTTCCGACCACCAATGAGCTCCTTGTGATGTTATAGACAGTCCCACTGTCATACCTGCTTGGTGCTTCTTGAACCATTGAAGGCAAGTGAGTCGATGTACTGACGTTTTTCCCACCTTACACTACGCTGCACTTCTTTCTTTTTCACGTGATATTGGCCTAGCCCGGTACTCTCTATTGCTGAAGCCGCTGCAATCCCAGCCTTGATTACTGCCAATAGCCATGTGCGGTGGTTATTCTGCCTTTTACCGACGTAGGTGCGTGCCCAGTTGTAAACAAATTGCCCACAGTATTCCAGTGGTCATCCACGCTTTCCCGCATTGTGCTGCTGATTGATTCTGCTTCTATCTCGAGATGGTCCCTGAATTGTGTGCACACTTCCAGATCCCTAAGCCTGTCAGTATTGAACATGGTAATGTTGACCAAGTTTGAGCAATTGCTCTTGACGGATGCAGTACGAAGGCGTATATGAACTAACATAAGGTGGTGATCGCGTTCTTGTCCAATTTTGGCGCCATGTCTGTTTCGGACGACTAGATGACACTTTCTGAAGCGGTGGCTGGTCGCAATGTGATCAATCTGGTTGGATGTTCGTTGCCTGCCTCTTGAGACCCAACTGATTTCGTCGCAGGTGTTATGTTTAAACAGCGTACCTCCAATGACCAGACGGTTGGTATTGCAGAAGTCCACATACCAATCTCTATTGTCGTTCCGGTCACTAAGACCTTGAACTCCCATCATGTGCTTGAGCATAGCATTGTCGCGTCCTACCTTGGCGTTGAAATCTCCCATTACCATTACGATGTCACAATTAGGCGTTTGATTGTAGACGGAGCCTAAGTAACTGTAAAAATTGTCCTTATCATCCTCAGTCACGTCTCCGATCGGAGCATAGCATGGTAATTCTTACTCTACTCTGGAATCTAGCTGTCAATATCTGGTCACTGTGAGGTTTCCAGAATATGAGGCTGATTCATGCTGCTGGAGTTAGCATGAATACAACCCCGGACCTCCACTAGCTCTCAGCTGGTCTACCAGAGTAGAGCATGGCAACGTTTTTTTTTGGTATTCCCTGGCTTCAGACTTATTTCACTCAGCCCCAAGATGCCTATATTATATCGCATGAACTCGCGCTCTAATTGAGGGAATCTGGTATTTTGAGGCCCTTCCTGGAGTGAAGCGAGGATTGTCTCAACGTTCCAAAAACCGATCGCTGTCCGTGTACGATAGCTAAAGCTTAAGTATATGTCCGTATCCGAGGCGTTGTAGTCCGTTTCGGAGCGATTGGGTTTCTTACGGTTGCGGCTCGCTGGGACACGGACCAACCGATACTTATACCATTTTGCGACGCAGGAGGCTCGCCTTTCATCCTCTTCTGTTCGCTATTTCCAGAGAAATTCCCAAATAGCAGCACGAGGAGGTGAAAGTAGATGTTTTTTTTTTTTTGGGATAGGAAACACTCGACTGGAGCACTCAGATGCAATTGGTCCATTGTGCTACCAGAGAGCAAAGCCTGGTTTGCCCATTTTATTGGAATTTTCCTGTTTTTCTAAGAAAGCCAAGCAAGCACTTCAGTGATGAAGAGCTTACAGTACCAGCACTCACCACATCAAAACCGAGGACTTGCCACCTGATACGAGCAAAGGCCGGGCAATCACAGAGATAATGTTCCGCGGTGTCGTTACTCTCTGCACAAGCATCGCAGATTGTAGTGTCACTCAAGCCCAGCACGTTGAGGTGCTTGGCAAAAGCAGAGTGGCCTGTCAAGCCGCTAATAAGTTGTCTACAGTCTTTTCTGTGGAGAGACAGCAAGAATGCCGCTGATTTCTTGCAGACGTCCAGGAGCATACGCTTAGTCAACCTACATCCTGGAGAGTCATGCCACACACAATTGTGTTCGTGAGAGACCCAATCGTTAACGGAAGTCCTAACCAAGGACGCAGGGAGACCCAACGCGGATTCGGGACCTGGAAAAGCATCCTCTGAGCCTTATATATCAATCTCGCTCCCCAGGATCCCAACGTGACCTGGAACCCAGATAAGGGACAGAGAATTCAGCCTTGCGGCCGAGTTCAAAGGATTTTTGGTTTCACGAACTATTTTGGAAATGGTTAGAGGGTTAAGCAAGACCTTAAGCGCAGCCTGACTGTCACTACAGACAGAACTTACTAACAGAGCTGCAAGTTGTTCGGCTGCAATGGCTCTTTCTCGTTGTTTAGTGGATCAACACCTATCGGGAGATCCTGCTCCTATGAGGCCTTTGTTAGTCAAAAAACAAATATTTGGCGCAACAGCTCTTAAAAGTGCCAGAGCCTAGCTTCTCGCAACCACTCATGTTGTGTGCGCTATATTTTTCACACGAATGGAAGGGACCTACAGTTTAATGCCGACTCCGAACGGCGATTTGAGAAGCTTTTTCGTGACAACAATACTCTCGGATGTTTGTCAGACACTCGCGAGAGGTGGGACCGTGAAAAAACTTTTTGGTGTTTTCTGGGATTCGAACTTGGAACCTCATGCGTAGTGATCCGACACACTAATCACTTACACCACGGCGCCTTTTTTAGTCGTTTACCATTAAATTGCGGTCAGGAATGCTTGCCCAGAATTGTAGTCGGTGTTTCGTAAGGGAAAGATTCAGGAGTGGCCGACGTGATAACTGAACCCCTTCGAGAAGGAGGCGCACTGGCAGCCATCTGTTTGCCTAAAATATCTAAGGGGAGCAGATGAAACATGATATCCAGTGCAGCAGAGGGCGTAGTCCTTAGTGCGTCGCTGACACTCATTAGAATGAAAATTCTGACCTCACACATTCCGCATATGAAGTTCCAAGCAAATCTGTTTAGCCTACACTTGTCTGGAGAAACGTGCGTCCTAGCAGACAGACAGAATTAAGAGTCCAGCTGTAGTAGTTTTCATCAAATCTCAAGATAGGGTACTTTAAGGAAACCAATACTTACCCCTTAGTCTGGAATATGCAGGTGCAAGGGAAAAATGTTACGTATACGTCCCGTGGATCGAAAAGTTTAAATGTAAATAAACAGAACTGTTGCTGGTCTTTTGAACTTTTTTTGAACACTCGTCCTCTCATTCTGCTAATTTGTTGTCCTTTTGCATCGATGCGGATGATTCTTACAGATGCTCGAGGAGTTAATAATGAAAGAAATGTATTTCTTGAGAACGAAGTCGCTTGTTCTCAGACAGACATAAATATAAAGTCGTGGGGAATTAAGAGGAATATTTTTTTTGGCGGGGGGAAACTTTAACGAGGGTCCTGGAGCATAAACCAGCTACCTGCCACCGACTCTCCTCCGTGATGTTTTCTGACAGAATGTGCAAGGTTTATGGCACGAGAAGTGCCCTGCCAACAGTACTGAATGTGAAAGGCAGGACAAGTTAGTACCTTCCTAATGCTTGGTCGTCTTAAAGTAGAAGATTTTCAAGGAAGGAATCATAAAGAAATCTATTCAAGGATTAGGGTAAAATTCGGTATTTGAAATGCTTTCACGAAAACTATTTGGTTGCAGCTATGTACGAGTGCGTAGATGCATCACCTGCGAACTCCTTTCTAGTCTGTTCCACCAAAGTGTGCTTTACCACTAAGCAAATGCTGGTTTTATCTAAAAACTCCCCTTCCCACTTGAGAAATGCATGTCCATTCTGGTGAATGATGCATTTTCCTTAAAATTGAATTCACCCCAAAGGACCCTGCATTCTCTTCTTTACACGAAAATCCCTGGTTTCCCATTCTTAACCATGGAATACTTCTCCACATGCCCCATGACACATACCAACTCTTGAACATTTTCAACAAGTCATTCGAAAACTTTTCACCCCTCGAAGCACTACCATAAGGAGGAAACGAAATCCTTTTCAAAATCCCATTGCACCCAATTTGACAACACCATAACCGAAATACCTTCCACAAGAACACACAACATCTATCTAAATAATAAATAAATTGGAAAGTGTGAGGAAGAAGAAGAAGAAGGATTTCAAAATCCCGTAGGAAGTTTCAGGTGGAAAAAAGGACACGAACAGGGAAAGAAAAGAATTTGCATCGAAAAACTTCAAATGAAAGTTTTCAAAGTGAACCCGCCCCTATTCGTTCTTCTTTCACCCGAGAGGATATGCTGTCTCTAAACTACACACTCATTCGGTAGACGTATACACGAGTCCTTCGGATTCTTTTTTTGTGCTTTTCCAGGTCTTACTGCAATTTTGTTGGTGAATTTTTCATAAGCACTTACCTTGCAGGACCTATCTACACTATTAAAGTATTCCTTTGCTGTTTCGCCTTTTTATGGTGGATTCTTCTTTGTTTGTCGTCCTCTGTTGATTCAAATGAAATACTGCAACCACAACAGCTGCAGCCACACTAGTCGGTGGTGGAAGTATATGCACACGCTCGACTGAAGGATACGATGGGTAAGCCTGAGCTTGAAATATCGATTTTTTTTTTTTTGTCTAAATGCGAAATAAATCCAGCTCTTTATGGACGGGATCTACATGCACACATATGTATAGCCCCCGGTAAGTGGGACGTCGACCACCATGATGACGAGAACGACAACATGACATAAAGCAATAAATTTTTCAACCAAACTGCTTAAGAGGATACAGATACACAGAGTTTTGCCTCTGCGGTTTCCATCCTTGTTCGTCCTTTTTTTTCCTGAGGAAAATATATAAAAAAAAAGAAACGCTTTGCACATCCCTCGTCTGGTGGATCGACATATAGGCATATTATCCTTCGATGGAGATGAAGCAATCATGTTCTTCCGCAAAACGTATTTGGGTGTGCTGCTCTCAAGGGGTGGAAACAGATTCTTCCTTCCTTGCACCAGAACGGATGTTTACTTGTTGATATTATACACCAGGTGAGCAGAAGAATATGTGCGACACATTTGCGTCATTGTTATCCTTTAAATTTTCTTCTGCATCCTTGATTGTTATTTCTTGTGGGGAAATAGCACGCACGTTTCAGCACGCCACTCGTTGAAAATATCTTTAAATTCCAGTAAGGTAGGCTGTTGGAATAGAAGTCACCCAGAATAGGCTACCCAGCCATGTTGGTGGCTCTGTTGATTGCGGAAGAAATTTGAATGGAGGGTCGGCTTTCTAATTCTCTAAGGCTGCCCTCATCTGCATCCACATTGTCACAGCCTTTGCATGGAGCTGCTGTACATAAATGCATTTGAAGACGCCCAGTTGTTCCGACTTCATTCTTGTTCATAATATGACACTGATGGCTGCCTCGACATCTTCCCTCATAGGTATCAACAAGTATAGTTCTTAGGAAGCTACGGGCAAATTTTATAACTTCCGCTTGGAATACGCTATCTTGGAACATGATCTTCCATTTTTAAGCCTTCATGAGGACCCATGTGGACCAATTCGTATTTGAATTGTGACGGTGTCCTTGGTCGAAGGCTGATGTAAGCTCGCCGGGTCCCGGGTTTACCCAAAGAAACATCCTAAAACTTCGGGAAAGAGTTGTCTTTATTGACCGAGACTGATTTTATACAATAATTGCAATATACATATAAAATATAATTTATTGGCGGGTTGAACGGCTTGCTGAATATTGCTTCTTATGGCTCCTGGATCGCTAGGTCCGCTGAAGGTCGGCTTCCGTTCGGTGGACTCGTGCTGGGGTTGATTCGTCGGTTGTTCTGGCCCACTTTAAGGGCAGGCGTGAAGATCTCGTCAGGGCGGGCGAGAGTGTCTCGTCAGGGCGGCGAGAGTATTTCGTCCCACTTTAAGGGCGGGCGGGAGTGTCTCGTCCCACTTTAAGGGCGGGCGTGAATGTCGCGTCCCACTTTAAGGGCGAGCGAGAATTTGAAGACTAGCTTGTGAAGGGTTGTACCTACTGCAGAGGGTACGGACGGTCGCGGTGCACCCCTTTTCCCGGAGGGTCATGCATACTTTTCCAAATAAATCAAAAATATTTGGAAATATTCTCCCAGACGGGGAGAAACCTAATCGGGACGTCAGGTCAGCTATGGTCAGTAGCGGGCCTGAAATTGGTTGCCCAATCACCGAGGTGAAGGCTTTCAAAATGTGGAACCGAAGCTCCTATGAGAGAATGCTCGCTGTACACAAGTTTGGTACCCAACTACGGCTGAATAGACTCTGCTGACCACGTCTCTCAATCTCCCTCATATATAAATTCCTGCAACAAGCAGGTGTGAATTGTAACAATGAATTCAATTTATTGTCACACACAACATAGTTGGAGAGATTGAGAGAGCTGGTCATGCTCTGACGGCTTGATCATCACCAGATGTTGTTGTTCTATTGCAGGTACAGTAGTGGTCGGAGGTTTTCATCGACGAAGTAAACTCCTCGTCGGTCGGAGGTACGCATCGACGAAGTAAGCCACTCGTCGGTCGGAGGTATACATCGGCGAAGTAAGCACTTCGTCGGTCGGAGAAATACATCGACGACGTAAATACTTCGTTGGTCGGAGGTATTCATCGACGAGGTAAAGAACTCGTCGGTCGGAAGTATGCGTCGACGAAGTAAACACTTCTGCGGTTGGATGTAGGCGTCGACGAAGTAAACCATTCGTCAGTCGGGGGTATGCATTAGCATCATGCTCTGGCGGCGTGATCGTCGCCAGATATGCTATTGGAGGTACAGTGGTGGTAGGGAAATATGTAACACTTCGTTCCAGGATCTATGGCCCTCCCAAGCAGGGTGTTTGGAAGTCGGTTCTCATCTCGAATTGATCCCATCTAGCCAGTGTCTGTTTTTTTAGGAATTGAATTGCTGGAGACGCAGGACGCAGCCATTTTCTCTGTGTGAACATGGGATGAAATTAGCACGAGGAAATTTTTAAAGACCACAGTCGTTGTTAGGCGTTGAATCTTGGCAAGAGCGTGGAGGTTGGTAGCTTTTCTATGTTAGAAAGGGTCTGACAATGTCCGGACACATTCAGTAATAGTTGGCGAGCTTGGGACATCATCTCGTATACACCGAGTAGGTTAGGTTATGTAAGTGGACTGACGAATAGGAATCATCCACACCGCACTTTTTTTTTTTTTTCTTTTTCCTCTTGTACAACCCATGCCCGCGTGGCAACGACACTGCGACCTGAAAGATCTATTGTATCGGAGGGTGGGAGTTAATCTAACAGACGTACTACCTCCCTTATGTAAGTGAGTATGTCCTTAGTAGCGGAGCATTTCAGTTCCACTGAAGTAAGTATCTCCTTGTGGAGAATACGTTTCCTTAACCAGTGTAGTGCCGGGCATTCACAAAGAATGTGTTCGGAGGTTTCATCCTCCTCTAAACAGAACCGACAGCTTCTCTTGGCACACACACCGCACTAAGGTCAATGTTGATCCATTGTGATACCACCGTCGGGGGATAAAGTTGTCCCTTACTGTGTTACCAACTTACTGTGTTGTTACATACACACCATCCTATGGATTTGATGAAGTTCCTGTAGAAGATCCTGTAGATCCTAGAAGAAGTGTGCTCCCGAGGAATTTATACCCGGTGTGATGGACGTCTGGGCAGTGACACAGAAAATGGGTTGTTTTCTCGCGAACTTCTTCATCACCACAGCCTCTGCAAAGGTTTTCTTCCGCTTGTTGCAATATTTGTTTATGTGGTACTAGGGGTAGGGGGTATCCTGTCCTTCCATATAAGTGTCTCGATCCTGGCTTGTCAACAATTTTCCAAAGCTTCATTGTAGGCAGTACAAGTCTCTATGGAGTTCCATCTGGTATTCGTCTCCCTTGTGGCTTTTTTGGCGGAAAGGGTGGAAAAAGGCTTCCCATCCTTCCCTATATGTCTCTCGGTCCTGAATTTGTCAAGAGTGTGCCATAGCTTCCTTGTGATGGTACAAGTGTCTATAGAAATCCATTTGGTATTAGCCTCTCTTGCGGCTTTTTTTCCTGCCTCAAGCTTGGATATGCAAGGTGGGATATTCGCAGAGCGGTCAGTTTGTTCAGATAAAGATGTCGAGCTTCCTCCTGCTAATTCGTCAGCCTTCGCATTGTCTGGTATGTTTTCATGTCCAGGGATACAACAGAGCGTTACCTTGTGTTCTCCTCGACAAACACTTCACAAGCTTCGATCTTATTTTTATAGCTGCCTGACGTTCGATTAAGAATTACCCCTTCTGGTGGTACTGCCCCTATCACCGACTGACAGACGGCTGTTGTCACTGCTAAGACCTTTGCTTGGAAGATGCTGCTATGGTTCGGGAGGCGAATTGGCTCCGATATACCCAGCGGTTCAGAGAAGATGCCTGAATCTGCGCTGCTATTTGCACTGCTAATTGCACATTAGTCATATGACTAATCCACTTTTCCATTCTTCTCTGCTTGGATAGGTGCTAGAGAAAGGTCTTGTGAAGTCCATGTATGGCGCAATGTAGTCTGTAATAGGAACGCGGCCTAGATATTTCTGTAGGATCATTGGATGACCAATTGCATTTGGTTTCCAGCTTATTCTCAGGGTACTCAATAGCAACCGATGATTGCATGAAGATATCTAGCGCGAGCAGGTTGAGGATAGCCTCAAGACCTGCAGTTGGTGTTGATCTCATTCTCTCGCTCTTCCTCTTCCATTCAAAGTCATCATCAAATTTGTTACGTGGCCACTGGATGGTGCTGGAGTCCTACAAATCCTGCAATTCAAATCGATTATAAGCAACCTGCCACGAGTTGCGCACTTTAAGTTTCTCTCTACGACACTTGGCTGAACCACCTAGGATTAAGTATATAGCGGGTCGACGGCGCTCTGTTCGCCGTCTCGCCATCAATTACATAAATGCCAGTGCACACACAATTTTGAAAAAAATCAATTTAGTTGAAACTCATCTCTGGCTATCGTAAGCTTGTCGCCTGCCAGGCGGCGGGTGCGTTCTACCACTGGATGCCCGCGAACGATGATGTGATGCTGCACAGAATGCTCAGAGACGTTGTTGTTTGTGTCGCGAGTGACTTCGATGTACTTCTTCAAGATGTCGAAGTATGGGTTGCCGTTGTCGATGGTACGGACCGTGGGCTGCTGAGACTTGACGAGGCTTCCGCCAATGCTCATCTGCGTCGTGTTGTCGAAGAGCATGCGTTGACTCAAACGAATGGTGAGATCATAGTGGTGGATGAAGTCTACACCAATGATCGCTTGCGTAACGTCAGCAGCAGTGAAAGACCAGCGGAATTGTCGTCGAAGACCTAGGTCCACTTCAATCGTCTTGGTCCCATACGTCGAGATGGTGGCTCCGTTGGCGGCGAACAAGCTTGCAGAAGCCGGTTTCTTGATGCCGGTGTGCTCTTTCGGCAAGGCGGTCAATCACCGGTGTCAATCAGGAAGTTGATGGACGTCTTCTTGTCGGAAACTTGGAGGCGGAATCGTTCGTTGCCGTGTGCGACCTCCATTTCGCTCAATGACAGGCCTAGTTTTCCGACGCCGTCTCTTTTCGACACCCTTGCCGACACTTCCTGGCCTCGTCACCAAATCTGCTATGGTACTAGCAGAGGTCGTCCTGCTCGATGGGCCTAGTTCGACTCTGGGACCTGCGGCGTGACGAAGATCGACTAGTTGCTGGCTCGTTGCGTTTAATCACATTGACATCCTTCCGCAGAGCCTCGATAGCCTTGACCAGCTTGTCCAGAGTGATAGTCTCCTGCTGCGACAGAGCCTGGACCAGTGGTGTTGGAGCTGGAGTTGGGGACGCGATGGCACACAATTATGCATTGGACATATCGAAGATCTTGTCCCCAACTTCCGCGAGTTTGACCAGGTCCTCTTGTCCAGTGGCTATCAGAATTGTGCGCATACTCTCGGGCAAACGGTCGAAGGACAACGTCGGCATGATGGCAGAATCACACCGGCCAGAAGCAAGATGCCTCGTGTGTGCTAGGATGGCCGTGAGCTTTTTGCCTTCGGTATCTTCTCCCCTGAGCACGCGACGTAATTGCGACCCTGGGTTTGGCGCAAAGTTTTGGACAAGTCGCTCTTTAAGTGCCACAAACTTTCTCGTCGATGGTGGATTGGTCACCAAGTCTTCGACTGTCCGCAGAGCTTCATCCTCCAGGCTGACCAAGAAATGTGCGAAACGCTCCTCGTCGCTGTGGATCCCGCTCAGCTGAAAGGCTATTACAACCTGTGCCAACCACAGCTGTGGGTAATGCGAGTTGAATTTCAGTAGCTGGAGTCGTTGGGTGAAAGGTCTTGGAGTGTCAAGGGCAGCTGTCGAAGCATGTGTGACCAATCCAACGCTTGTGGCTACTTGGGATTGACCGCACATCGGGACACCTGCTGTCATAGTTGGCTGACTATGGCTCGGCAGGGATTGCCTAGGATATTCCTCTTCAGCGCCATCTCTACAATGTGGATTCAAACTTCAGATTTTTGGTGTTCGTACCTCCTATATGATCCAGCCATATCAGGCACCTTATGCGGACCTTTCTGACCAAGTCAGTTTCACGTCCATGATAGCTCTCAGCAGAAGCAAGTGGTACTCTTTAGCAAGGCGAAAGAACTGGCTAAAATCATAACGACTGTCATTGCAGAACATCAGAGTAATTCTTTCTCTCGGTGGATCTGGACATCCACCTTCCCCTTGCGAACACCTCGTGCCTCTATTTAAAATTCCGTCTTCATATAATTACTTTGCCAACCATTAATTAAATACCCGCGACTATTCACCACAGAACCGAAAAACCCAAGATCCCTTGAATCGTATTTACCGCATTCCATGACAAGTGCCGCATTTGCAAGCAATTTTCATCTAAATACCCAAACGTGCTTCAAATATCAAAACCTAGCCAAAGCCAATACCTTGTCTATCCGCAGATCGAAGGATATCCTTCGCATCATTTATTTAATTCCTTAGAAGCTCCATGCACCCCATCAATGTAAATTCAATTTAATTCTCGACTGTAAAAGCAATTCTCGCATCATAAGCACCTAATACGCCAACATAGACACAGGCCTGGGCGGGTAGGATGCGGCAGATAAAGGACTGCTACACAAATAAAAGTAGCAAATCCTTTTATTTTCCTTTTTTTCTTCCCTCTGACGGTCTAATCTTTCTCCAAGGAATCACGCTTGTTTGTACCCGATGTTCGAGTGGGATTTTGATTTCCTTCTTAATGCATAGCACACACACATGTATAGGTATACATTCAGGTCAAGGATAATGCCAATTTAAGACGATAAAATATCTGGAAAATTCTTCGAATGGGTGATATCCTTCCTCTTCTTCTTCTTTAATATTGTGTGTTAGTCCTTTGTTAATCCTGATTAAGAAACTGATTGAAATATTTACGTGTAGTTGTGGGCTATCCACCCAATCAACAGGTAAAAAGGAAGAAAAATTCCTTTTCCTGTTTTTATCCGAGAGTTATGTCATTGCGGAGGACTTTTTTCTATCGGACGGTGGATAGACTTGATTTGAAAAGGATAGAATGCACTTCCTAGGCAGAGAATAACAAATGTCCTTTACGGACGCGACGGTCGATTTTTCAAGTGCAAGGTAGACTCGAAATCGATGTCCTTACTTGCAAGACATTCAACATTAAGTGACAGTAATGGGCTTCTATTCAGTTTCAGTGTTCAGCTTGAGTGACGAGAATCAAGGTAATTGTTGCAAATTGAAACGCAAGGATAGTTTTGGAAGGCTAGTGGCCTTGAAGCTTTAAGTAAACGTTTCATTCCAGACTGCAGCAGAAAGTAGTAGTAGTAGTAGGCAGTTTTATGGTTTAAGACTGCGGGGATTAAGCCATTGATTCCATCTGGAGGAGAAGGAATAATGCCGAACTATATGGCCTATACACGGACATTGATTTAACCAGAAGGGCCCACATACAGCGACTAAGATATGGTTGGGTCATATAGAGTGGATATAGCCGAACGTTCGAAGTACTGCGGCCTACATATTGGTCTTCTGTACTATCCCCCAGGAAAAATGAGGCTTTGTGCGAATTGCTTTCTATATGCAATCAAGTTCTCGAAGGAAGGTTATTTCCTTCTTTTTCGTCCTATTTAGCCGAGGTTATGATCCGAAAACAAGGGATCATAACCCTCCCTCTTCAACCCGTTTCTACTGATCCGCCTGTGCTATTCGCCTTCGAAGGAAGCTTATCATTGTTTGAATTGGTTAAGAGTCAAACTCTTGAAGATTGTGCTCTATCACGAGAATGTGCCCAGCCACACCTCGCTGATTGTGAGGGAGGCAATACTTATGTCCTTTAACCCCTCGGGGGGCATAGGGCGTCAACCACGCCTGCGCGCCATCGTGTTCGGAGTTCTGCAACGCGTTTGAGCTGCCTCCAACTCATTCCTAAAGAGCTCGATTCCTCCTCAACTGTTCTGCGCCACGTTTGCCTAGGGCGTCCCGCTATTCTGCCTGCCTGGGTGAGCGGATTCCACTGCATAGCGTATTTCGCAATGGAGTTGTCTTCGCGCCGTAGGGTGTGTCCAATCCATTGCCACTTTCTTCTTCGTATAGTAATGCTTATAGGTTCTTGGCCCGTTCTCAGATAAAGTTGTTCGTTGGAGATGGGGTTGGGCCAAAAAATCCTCAAGATGATTCTTAAGCATTTGTTTACGAAGACTTGCAGCTTGCGTGTGTTAATGGTGTCCACCTTCCAGGTACTGCACCCATAAAGCAGCACTGATTCTACGTTGGAGCGGAACAGTCGTAGCTTGGTTCTTAAGCTAATAACATTGCTTCTCCAGATTTTGGACAGCATTCCGAACGCAGCTTTAGCCTTCCCGATTCTGCTGCACACATCCAGTTCGGTGCCACCGCGATTAGCCGAGACGACACTTCCTAAATATAGAAAGTTATCAACTTTCTCGACTTGCTTTCCGGCAATGTTAAGTTGAGCGCGGGTATTGGAAGTACTCAGGGCTTTTGTTTTGGCTGTGTTTATTTTTAGCCCCACTTTGTTTGCCTCAGCTTCTAGATTTTGGGCCATCAAATGAAGATCCATTAGCCGATGTGAAAGTAGACAAACATCGTCAGCGTAATCTAGGTGTTTAAGGTAAGATGTCATAGTCCAACGAATTCCAGAATTAGCTTCCGTCAATGCTGCACGGAGTACATCGCTGATAACCACCAAGAACAATAGTGGGGACAGTATGCACCCTTGACGTACTCCACTTTGGACTTCAAAGTCCTCCGACACCTTACCATTGTGCACGACGTGATACTTGCCGCCCTCATATGTAGCCTTGATAATAGCTATAAGCTTTTCTGGAATGCCTCTCCTGCGCAAGGCCAGCCAGATAGCATCTCGATTCAAGCTGTCGAAAGCCTTCTCGAAGTCGATAAACAGTAAATGCAGCGGAGACCTATACTCAACGCATTGTTCGATTATGATCCGTAAGGTGTTTATGTGGTCGATGCAGGAGGATTCAGCGCGAAAGCCTGCCTGTTCGACATCGAGAGTTGAATCTAAATGTTCTTTAATTCGTTCTAGAATTATTCTAGCTATTATTTTGGTCACGGCTGGAAGAACACATATACCTCTCCAGTTACCGCACTCCATCAAGTTACCCTTCTTTGGAAGCTTAATGACCATCCCCCTTTTCCACTCCTGTGGAAATTGTTCACTATCCCAAGCTCTCCGTATTAGCGGATGCAGCAAATCTGCCGATGTATTTGGCGCCGCTTGAAATAGCTCGGCAGGGATGCCATCAATACCCACCGCTTTGTTTTTCTTGAGGGACTTGATTGCTGTTATTATTTCAGCTTTACTGGGAGGTACGGTGCGAATTCGGGAATTTGTTGCTTCGAACTGCTCATTCGAATTCAAGATCATACCGCCGTCGTCTAAGTGATTTAGCACTGCAGCAAAATGTTCTCTCCATCTAGTGAGCTGATCCTCATCCGAAATCAGAAGGTCACCGTCTAGACTCTTCACTGGATGTTGTTTGGAGTTTCGACCACCAATGAGCTCCTTAGTGATGTTGTAAACAGTCCTACTGTCGCACCTACTCGCTGCTTCTTCAGCCCTTGAGGCCAGTGAGTTGACATGTTGACGCTTGTCACGTCTCACACTACGCTGCACTTCTTTCTTCTTCGCACGGTATTGGGCTTCAAGCTCGGTTCTCTCTACTGCTGAGGCCGCTGCAATCCGAGCCTTGATTGCTGTACGCTCATCGATCCGTCTCCAGGTGTCTGTAGAAAGCCATGTGCGGTGGTGTTTCTGCTTTTTACCGACATAAGTGCGTGCCCCAGTCGGAAAAGCATTTTTCACAGCACTCCAGTGGTCATCCATGTTCTCTATGCTGCTGATTGCTTCTGCTTCTAAGGCAAGATGGTCACTGAACTGTTGGCGCACTTGGGGAACCTTGAGCCTGTCGATATTAAACCTGGTGATGTTAAGCAGGTTTGAGCGGTTGCTGTTGACGGATGCAGTACGAAGGCGTAAATGAGCTACGATAAGATGGTGATCTCGTTCTTGTCCGACGTCAGCTCCACGTCTGTTTCGGACGTCCAGGAGACAATTTCTAAAGCGGCGACTGATCGCAATGTGGTCGATCTGGTTGGATGTTCGTTGCCTATCAGTAGAGACCCAACTGATCTTATGGCAGGTGTTATGCTTAAACAGCGTACCTCAGATGACTAGGCGGTTGGTATTGCAGAAGTCCACAAACCGCTCACCATTGTCATTACGGTCTCCCACGCCGTGAACTCCCATCACGTGCTTAAGCATGGTGTTGTCGCTACCCACCTTGGCATTGAGATCTCCCATTACCATTACGATGTCGCCATTAGGCGTTTGGTTGTAGGCGGCACCTAAGTGGCTATAAAAATTATCCTTTTCATCCTCAGTCGCGTCTAGAGTCGGAGCATAACACTGTATGATGGTAATTTTGCTAACTCTACTCTGGAACCTAGCCGTCAATATCCGGTCACTATGGGGTTTCCAGGATATGAGGCTACTACGTGCTGCTGGAGTTAGCATGAGTCCTACGCCAGAACTCCGTGCACTTCCAGCTGGTTTACCAGAGTAGAGCATGACAGTGCTTTTTGTTGGGGAGATGTATTCCCCAGCATCGTACCATCTTATCTCGCTCAGCCCTAAGATGTCGATTTTATACCGTGCGAATTCGCGCTCCAATTGGAGGAATCTGGCGTTATAAGGCCCTTCCTTGAGTGAGTCCAGGAGGGTCTTAACGTTCCAGAATCCGATCGTTGTCCGTGTTTGATAGCCAAAGGTCGTCAACAAATGATCAGTCCGTATCCGAGGCGTATGTTTCCGTTTCGGAGCAATAGTTTGTTTTACGGTTGCGGATCGCTGGGCCACAGACCAACCGACACTTATCCTGTTTTTTGGCGCAGGAAGCTCGCCATTCGTCCTCTCCCGTTAGCAATTTCCGAAGAAATTCCCAGATGGCACCACGAGGAGGTGGGAGTAGGGCTTACTAACAGAGCTGCTAGGTTTTCGGCTGCAGTGGCTCCTACTCGTTACTTAGCGGACCAGCACCTATCGGGAGATGCTGCCCCTACGAGGCCTTTGTTAGTCGTTTGCAATGGTTAAGCAAAACGTGGCAACGTTGCTTCAACCCTACAGTCCGCATTTAGCTCTTACCAACTTCTTTTTGTTTCCTCAGATCAAAAGGACCCCGAAAGGATGTCTTTTCGGGACGATTGAGGTGGTCTAAGTAGTTTCAATGGGCTGCTTGAAGAGCTGCTGTTGCCGACTTCCAGGGTGCTTATAAACAATGGAAGAGGAGTGCCATATTTTGAAAATCTACAACTCACTGTACGAGTACACACATCCTTAATAAATTCCTTTTATGACTTCAGTCCTGATACTTATTGGACAAACGCTGTACATGCAGGCAATCTTTGGAAATTTGTCTCATTATTTCTGTGGGACCTGTCTCGTCTCGTCTGAAGGCTTCGAAGACTCGGCAATTCCAACTCTTCTGGCAATCTTTCCAGAACTAAAAGTCGTCCTTCAGATCTCCAAAACTACCGAAACCAGAGACTACGCTCAGTTATTATGCCCTTACCACACACAAATATTATTTTTACAGAACTTAAACAAAACGGTGGCGAGTATGCTCCTCCAGATACCTCCAATTTTACACACCAAGATTGTTGAGATCCTCCCCCACTTGGTTGCGTCACATGCCACGAGGTCGTTCTCTACTGCACCTTCCATCCGAAGTGGATTCGAAGATTTTTCGGGCTGGAACTTTGGGCTCCATCCGCTCTACATGACCCAGCCATATCCTAGTTGCTGTATGTACACCCTTCTGACTAAGTCGATGTCAGTATATAGTTCGGCATTGTACCTTCTCCTTCACTCGTCGTCTATACAGACGGGACCAAAGAGTACTTACTTGCTTATTTATGTGGAGCTACACTCCGAACCAACAAATCACTCCAGTCGGCCCGGTTACGAGCCAGCTGCCTCCAGTTTCACACCCCAACTTGATGCGGTCCTCATCCACTTGTTTGCGCCACCTACCACAAGGTCGTTCTGTACTGTGTGGTCCGTTCGGAATGGATTAGAACATTTTTCTTTCCGGAATGCTGGGCTCCATTCGCTCTACATGACCCATCGACATCTTAGTCGCTGTATGTGAACTCTGCTGGGTAAGTCGATGTCCTTCTATAGGCCGTACTCGGAGAACTTTTCTCTCAAAGCAACCAAGGGCATCCTCAACCGATTGTCATACCTCTGCGCCATGCCGCCAGACTGGAATGGATAGTGTCTTATACAGAGATCCCTTAGCAGTTCGAGATAGTGTTTTCTTAGGTAGGTAGGGTAGGTAGAGGTGGCGGTTCAAGAGAACCCAATTTGCGCCATTTTGATACCACAAACTCGGGTGAGTTGGTTGTATGATGAAGTTTCTGGTCGAGAAAGAGAGATATACTAGACCCAGCCTGTCAAGTTCAGGTAAAAGATGAGGGCACCAATCCCTTTGTCTGATATCTCTCTCAGGTCGTCAAAGCAGGGTTTACCCAGAGTACGTTGTCTGGTTCTCGCTAGGGTCGGACAACTGCAAAGAAATTGAAGGAAGTAGTAGAAGAAAAACGGATCACTGAATTTATTAGCACGTTAAACAGTGACCAGGTCAAGGAGCTGGTTGCCTTTGGATGGCCATCAACCCTTAAATATGTCCTGCATATCACGCAACTAATAACCACGAGGATGGAAAGTAAAATTTCGGCAGAGGTGCTCACAACGTCAACAACCGCTACTCGACGGGATAGTTCCATGGAAGAACGGAACGATAGAGGCGTAGGAGCAGTGTATGGTGCAAAATGTTCTATGGGGGGCTACGTCGTTGACAGAAAGCCCCCTATTGTCGTCGAACCATCAGTAAATGTCAGTCGTCTCGTCGAAGTATCAGTGGTGCTCAACTGTCTTAAGTGTTTGCAGTGCCATCCCCTAAGTGACCAACAGGTTGCCGATATACAGTGTCTGGGAGAGATGAACAAGCCGGACTTCATGGTGTCGGCCTCTATGATACGAGTAGGGGAGAACCGACCTCAATAGCATTATAACCGATCGATATCTGTGACTGTCGAAGTTTCACACCCCGAAACAAACGGACACGCCCTGATAGCCGACAAACGCAGGAGCGCCACAACCCTGATTGGGGTCATCTGGTGAAGGGGAGCTATCGGCATAAGCGAACCTAGGTCCAGGCTTCAAAATCAACTTGCAGGTTGCTGGTCTTAATCTGGGGTATCTCTTTCTTAGTGTAACGCAGCTAGAACGTGTGTTCCACTCGAGGTTCGTCAGCTTTAAGGAATGATAATGTATGTTACCCTTAACGACTCCTTGCGGAACTTTGACTTTTTCTGCCAGAGACCCTTGCATGGTCAGATCATTCGCTCGCTCATTTCTCTCGAAGTTACTTTATTCTTGGACCAAGTTAAGGGTGATTTTGATTGGACGCCCAGTTTGTCTCTGGCATTGCTCTATCAGTTTTAATGATGTGGTAGCTGAATCTTTGATAACAGCTTGGATGTCAGTGAAAATAGCAAGACTGCGGTAAGAAGGGCTTTGTTACGCAATTACCTTCTTGGCCCATCAAAACAGCGATTGGCAAGAGTAATTCTTCGCCTAATCTATCCGCTGGTATCATTTGCAGAACTCACCATATAGCCTAGGTAAACAAAGCCCTTCACTACCTCAAAATTGTATACCATATGTCCGTATCCGTATGTCTATTGTAGCGTTCTGCCCAAGAAGCCAATGTTGGATGCCCTCTCTTGTTTTGCTTTCATTGACCCCTAAACCCATCTTTGCTTCCTCTGTCTCAATACTTGCAAACACCCAAAAGACGGTTAGGTTAGGTTAGGTAGATAGGTGCCTTGTGACAAAGAGTCACTGCTCACTCAGACTAACAGTACGGGTCCATTGTGTCCAATTATTTAACCCTGGAAACGCGGTAAGGGAAGTTCACTGTTAGAATCATTCAGAATGTGATATGAATCTCAGGAGGTCCATCAGCTCAACATTACCTAAGTCCTCCAGCTCCGAGAAGAAGTAACTACCAAGAGTCCTCATTCTTCTGACGGATAGGAAAGGACAGTCCCACAGCAGGTGATGAACAGATTCGATTTCTTCTTCATCCCTGCAACTTCTACAATACTCATTGTGCATCACATAGAGCTATTTCGTATGAATGCCAATGGAACAGTGGCCAGTAATTATGCCAGAAATGACCTGTGGGTTGTAATGACTAAGTTTTGGCAGAGAGGTTGATCTCTTTTTGCTGTAGGCCGGCTATAGCACCCTGGCCGTTGCATGGGCTTCCAGAAAAACCCAGCGTCTGTTTGCTCAACCGGTGGCTTTACCCTCTATTTCCTTCCGTAAGAAACTGGTTGGGATTGCTACAGAAGGAGGGTCCCGCGATAAGTAAGATCGACCCTTTCCTAGCAAGCTCGTCAGCCCTTTCGTTTCCTTCAATATCCATATGCCCTGGTACCCAGCATAGGGTCACCGCATTGGCTCTAGATATCTCGTTTAAGAGTGGCTTCTCGCAAGCCTAAACCTAATTACAGTAGATTCCAGAGCCTTATCGGCTGCCTGGCTGTCTATATAGACACTGATCGTTTTACCAACGATATTACTCTCGTGTATAATTTCAGCAGCCTGTACGATGGCTGTGACCTCGGCCTGAAAGACGCTGCAGTCGTCGTTTATTCTAAAGGAGTGGTTTATTCCTAGGACTTCGCAATAAACTCCGGATCCCGTGCCGTCTCTTAGAGCCATTGGTATAGAAAGCCAACTCCGTTTTCTTCATGATTCTTCGGTTCTTCCAGTACATTCTGTCAGGAATCTAATTTCAAATGCTAGCATTGAGTTCATTTGATCAGTTTCCGTCAATCCACTGGTGGTTTCCCATTGAAGGCCCACTAAGTTCTTCTTCAATATCATCGGCGTAAGCGAGATTATACCTCCGGTGTTGGTGTATGAGTTTTGTACGCATGATAGTGCGTCACCTTGTCTAAGGCCTTTCCCGACATTGAACGGTACGGTGGTGTTCTTACCGACTTTGATGGAGCAGCGATCGAGCTTGGCAGTGATGCCGAGACTAGACATGACTCTGTACAACTTGTCTCTACACACGCTGTCAGAGGCAACTTTGAAATCGATGAAGAGGTGGTGCGTATCGATTTTATACTCATGGATTTTTTCCAAAATGTGCCCTATGGTGAAATTTGCCGGACTGAAACTGCATTAATAAGGACCTATCAGGTTGTTGAGGATCAGTTTTAGACGTTTACATAATACGGCAGACAGGATCTATTGAGAAGACTTATACCTCCGTAGTTGATGCAGTTCAAAGGGTTATCTCTCTTCAGGATCGAGCAAACGATATTGAAGTCCTGTGCATTGGGTTATATCCATTTAATTAATTGAAACTGAATAGTTCCCTTGAATGCTACCCCTACATGACTATACACCTCGCCGTGGTGTAGGGGCCTAGTAATGGTCAAGGATTCTCGGGTATTTCCCCAGATGAGACAAGAAGCCAAGCTGTAGTCGTCCTAATCCCTCCCCGTCATATCCTTTCCCTCCCTCTCTCCTCTCCAGTGGGCCGGATCAAGGTGTAATACGACCCGTGCCGAGGATCAGCCTGGCTGGGGGCCCACTTTAAATAATAGTCCAGTCGCTAACGGAGTATCCGGATACCTGGCGACCTCCGGATTAGCCTGCCTTGCCTGCACAATGCGGATCTCTGTGCAGGTCGATCTCCCATTCTCCGCCACTCGTGGGTCCAAAAATGAACAATAAAAACAAAAACATACAAAACATAAAAAATATAAAAAAGACAAAGAAAGAGGACGGTCCTCTTAAAAAACCGTCTTCCAGCCTCCTGGAAAGCATACCCGCAAGCTCTGCTGTGGCAATCCCTTCTAGCGCATTGGCCTTGAGGCCTAGCACTAGCGTTGCAAGCAGTTGCAAGCAGGTTGACGCCCCCAGGATTGCTGAACGCGCGTCTGGTACACTGGCGGATAGGACAGTGGTGTCAACACCTGGTCCCATCGTAAAGCCAGACCATGAAACGCGAGGGGGCAAACCCCTTAACATCTCTGCCCCTTCAGGGACAGCATACTGTTCGGCCTCGAGCTTACAGCGTGCTGTGCCCTCCACTTCGAAGGATCCACATCCCCTTCTCAAATCTCTTTCGGCGGCGACGTATGGCTCGGCTTCGAGCTTGCCGAATGTCGCTCTCCCCAAGATCTCCTACCAAGATCGCCGGCTAGCTTATAAGCTAATTCGCCGCATCCAGGTAATTCCTGAACAGGACAGGACCCAGAAGCATAAGACTTCTCTAAGCTGGGCACTCAAACGTGTCCAGCTCCCCCCTGACTCATCCAGCAAGGACTTGCCGTCCAAACGCCAGAGGTCTCAAGATGAGTCTCCCACCCTTGCCAAAAAGACCAAGGTAGTACAGTCCATCGCTACTACCAAGCCCTTCAACCGCACACTTGGAGATTGCGGTCGTTGACCATAGCGATCCGGATGGCAGCATTACGGCGGATAAGTGGAGGAAGGTGGAGATTAAACTCGCCACCAACTGTCTCCAAATCCTACGTGACCATCCCGGCCCTGATGTTTCCTGCAGGGATGGTGGCTGGCATCAAGGGCATGTCAAACTCGTTGCCTGCGCTGACCAAAGATCGAAGGATCTCTATAAACTTGCTGTCTCCAGATTAAGATAGGTTTGGCCAGGTGCACAGTTGGAGGTCGTGGAAAAGGACCAGATTCCTAACCGACCAAGAACACGTGCTACCATTCCGGCTGAACCCTCTGATCCTAAAATCATCCTGGATATTCTGAAGGCTAACAACAGCTCCCTTCCTACCCATAATTGGAAGATTGCCAAAGTGGACGAGCCGAGAGGAGACGTCAGAAGTGTGATCATTGTCATCAATGAAGAGTCTCTGGCCCCCCTGGCATCTTCTAAAGGGGTAGTAAATTATGGTTTCAGCTCCATCACCCTGAAAGTCTACAAATGTGACGAGAAGGAGCTCGAGAAAGTACCTCCCAAGCAGGTTGCAGTCTCTTCTGCACCAGCTAAGAATACCTCTCCTTCCGAGCCCCTTCCCTCGCTCCCTTGCGTCGTTCCATCTTTTTCGGGGGTTGACTCCTCGTCGACAGACACCGAGATGGTCCACGCTCTTTTGAAACTGGACTTCTCTGGTCCTCCCTCTCCCTCTCCATCACTCCTGGACAGTGACCCATGTGGCATCTCTCTCGAGGATGACCTTCTGTCATCAGATTCAGAGGAAGCCAATAATACCGTGGTAATGGTATCTGTAGCGAGAAGTAGCCCCAATGCTGCGGATCCTACAGATTAACCTGCATCACTCCATCACGGCTCCGGCCTCCCTCATTCTCCGGCTCAGCAAATACGGGGAAGACTTAGTCTTGATCCAGGAACCATGGGTTGTTGGAAACCGGGTTTGTGGACTCAAGACTCCAAACTACATATTAATCTACGCAAGAAAAGAAGGTAAACCGAGATCCTGTATCCTTGCGAAGACCCATCTAAACATTCATTTACTCTCTAATTTCAGCAATCAAGACATAGTCGCTACCAACCTGGAATTGCGATCAAGAAATTACTGGTTGGTATCGGCTTATTTAGGTCATGATCTTGCGGGCCCACTCCCCCCGGACATCTTGGGGAGCTTGATTGCTGTAGCAGAGAGCCGAAACACTGGTCTCATCATTGGCTGTGATGCGAATGCCCATCACTCAATCTGGGGCAGTTCCGACATAAATGTAAGAGGTGAGCAACTTTTTGACTTTATCCTTAGTACTAAACTCCTAATCTGTAACAGGGGGTCCAAACCGACCTTCATTACTCGAAACCGACAAGAAGTCCTGGACATCACTCTTGTCTCCGATCATTTATATAACTTGGTTAAGGACTGGAGAGTCTCTGATGAGCACTCTTTTTCAGACCACCGTTACCTCCAATTTAGTCTTGATGACTATCTGCCTGACCAGAAGGCTTTTAGAAATTATAGAAAAACCAACTGGTCGCTTTATAGGAAACGTTTATTAACGCTTATTCCCTCCCATCTGCCTACTGAACCTTCTTGCACTGAAGACCTCGACGATTTAGTCAACACCCTAACATCGGCACTAAATGGTGCCATGGCCGAGGCCTGCCCACTCCGCAAACCTCGAGGTAGAATGAAACCTCCCTGGTGGAATGCAAATCTCAGTACTCTTAGGAAAGACAGTAGGCTCCTTTTTAATACTGCTAAAAGCTCCCGTGAGACGGCCGACTGGGACTCCTATAAACTGTCTCTCAGAAAATACAAAATCTCACTGAGGAAGGAGCAACGACGCTCCTGGAGACTTTTCTGCGACAGCATTAAAGAGTCCTCGGAAGCTTCCAGGTTACGGAAAATCCTCTCTAAAAGCCCTGCTACACCCAGCTTCCTTTTGCATCCGGATGGTTACTGGACCTCCTCTGCGGAGGAATCCATTGACATCTTACTGGATACCCACTTTCCTGGTAGCTCCCCTGTTGCTATATCGCGAGAGGGAAATCCCCCCCCTCAACCTTGCAGCAACTCGCTAGTCTTGATAACTACAGAAAAGATCCGTTGGGCCATGCGCAGTTTCAAACCCTTCAAGTCCCCAGGACCTGACGGTGTTATTCCAGCTGAATTTCAACAATGCGAGGACATTGTGCTTCCATGGCTCAAAGTCATCTTGTCGGGCTGTCTAAATCTGGTCTATATTCCCAAACTATGGACCGAGGTTGAAGTCATATTCATACCTAAGGCAGGAAAGAGCTCGCACGTGGAACCAAAGGATCTCCGACCTATCAGTCTATCGTCCTTTCTGCTCAAAACGTTAGAAAGGTTAATTGATATCCATCTTCGGCAAATTATTAGCCCAGCTCTGCTCTCGCCGTCCCAACATACGTACTGCAAAGGCAAATCGGTTGAGACTGCCTTACATTCGCTTGTGCGCATCATCGAAAAATCATTGAGCATCAAAGAATACACCATGGTGGCTTTCCTTGACATTGAGGGAGCTTTTAACAATGTCAAACCAAAGGCAATTACCGACGCACTTGTAAATCTGAAAGTGGATACCTCGCTCGGAGTGTTGATCAATCAATTGCTTACATGCAGGATTATTAACACGCAGCTGGGCGGAGCATCGGCCAGAAGAATTGCTCGCTGCGGTACACCTCAAGGTGGAGTCTTGTCACCTCTTCTGTGGAACCTGGTAGTTAATGAACTACTGTTGGACCTGGATACGTCAGGTTGTAGAGTGATCGCCTATGCTGATGACATTGCTATTGCTTCCTCCGGTAAACACCCGGACACTCTCAGGGATATCCTCCAATATGCTCTCCTTCGGCTCACCAAATGGGCCTCCAATTGTGGATTGGGGGTTAACCCCCATAAAACGGAACTCGTTCTCTTCACGAGGAAATATAGACCCTCCCTTGATAAATGGCACCAGTCTCACCTTCTCTGAAAACGCAAAATATTTGGGTCTTATTTTGGATAGGAAATTAAACTGGAAGGCCAATCTACTAGAGCGCGTCAAGAAGGCTAATGTAGCTCTCTATTCCTGTAAAAAGGCTATAGGTAGGAGCTGGGGTATTAAACCTCAAATCACCCATTGGCTATACGTGTCCATTATCAGGCCTATACTACTATATGGCGTGATCGTATGGTGGCCTGCTCTTGAAAGGGCTGTCCACCTCACTCAACTAGCTAAGGTGTAAAGATCTGCATGCATCTGCATCAGTGGTGCACTTAGAACTACTCCCTCCGCGGCACTGGACATCTTGTTCAACCTGCTACCCTTAGATATTTTCGGCAAACAGATGGCAGCCTGTGCGGCCATCCGCTTGTAAGCCTCCTCTCAGTGGTCTAGCTATCGCTTTGGCCACTCCTCGATCCTTGATCTTCTCAACTTCAAACACGAAAACACGGACTACACCCCGCCGAAACTGAGATTTGACCGTAACTTCAGTACGAGCATCCCTAACCGGGATGTATGGGACTCCTCCCCCCCTGTCGATGGTAGTTCGGTTCACTTCTTTACAGATGGATCTAAGACGGAGGGTGGGGTGGGTTGTGGTGTTTTCTCCGAACAGCTCAATCTGAGCATCTCTTTCCGCCTCCCTGATCATTGTAGCGTTTCCCAGGCGGAAATCATGGCGATTAAAGAAGCCCTGTCCTGGCTGAAATGTAATGTATTATCTGTCAGGGATATTAGCATTTTCACTGACAGCCAAGCGGCAATCAAGTCCCTGGAATCGTTCTCCTTCACTTCTAAGGCTGCCTTAAACTGTCGTCTATCTCTTATGGAGATGACAGAGCAGTTCAACATTCACCTATGCTGGGTGCCGGGCCATAGAGACATTCCAGGTAACTGCAGGGCTGACGACCTCGCCAGACAGGGTACCACTCTAAGGATTTTGCCTGAAAGGCAAGCCCTGGGTATGCCCCTCGCTACATGTAAGTATCTACTAAAGCTGAACGCTATTAGCGCGACCAACCTTTTATGGGGAAACGGCTCAACGTGTCACATTTCGAGACAGATCTGGCCTAAGCTGGATCAAAAACGTAGTGCCGATCTGATCAAGTTAAAGCGTACACAAATCAGCTGCGTTGTCGGTGTTCTCACTGGACACTGTCTTATAGGCCAGCACGCCAAAAGACTTGGCCTCTTCTCCAATGACTTCTGCAGAAGCTGTAGGGACGAGGAGGAGGAGGAAACCATCCTTCACCTCCTATGCACATGTCCAGCCCTGTCGCATAAAAGAATGCTCCATCTAGGGTCCCCCTTCCTTGACGACCTCTGCGATCTGGCGTCCTTGGACGTCATGAGCATCCATCGCTTTGTCAAAAGCTCCGGTTGGTTTTGTTAGTCCCTGAGTGGCCTAATGGTTTGATCCTGGTAACACAAAGGACCTTCGCTGGTCTAAGTGTGTCTACACTCCCGTGTGGACAGCCAACATAACCTAACCTAACCTAACCTACCACAGAGAATGGGACTAATTTATCACGAAACCCCAATATACGTGTCATGGAGTGTTCGCTTTATACAACCTTGTAGACCTGCGAAATCCGTCTATGTTCATAGATTAGTTGCTATGTACCTACTTGTCAGTCAATATTAAATCTATCTGCACAACAAATAATTGCCTTAATCGCTTCAATTAGAAATCGGAGATACAAATTCTAAATGTGAAGATGCCTTACTCGTATCTAGCCGCACACATCTCTGCCACATTCCATTGTCATCTTAAGCCGCAAAGACAATAGATACGTACCTCAATCATTTCGACTACTCAATCATACTCCATTGAATCCCATTAAGGATCAAACTGTTTCTACACAAAAAAGATTCAGGTTCCCCCACCCCAAGCACACACCAAAAACAAATGGACTTCCAAAAAGTAGAAAATTATTCTGTCACAGTCTCCTTCGAATTAGACGCCAAAGCCACATTTTCGTATCCCCCTCCCCCTGCAAATGGAGAATGTTCACATTACAAGGATTTTCTCATCATTACGGGGGAAATGGGGCGAACAAAAAAAAAGAACAAGATACATTTTCTAGCGTAATTCACACCACAAGTTCAAGGACTTAGTAAATATATTTTCTCCACTCGAAGGAAAGCTAGTAACGCAAGCAGTGTGAACCAATTTGCTACAGTGTTGTACTCGTATATTATCCTTCTGAAAGGATTTACTCGTACGAGTATGTCTTCTTTTTTTTTTTGTTCTGCAAAATTCCTCAGACATTTTATTTTTATGAATTATTTCATGAATAAGCATCGGATTGATGTTGGTTTATGAAACAGTCTGGCGATGCAACATGCCAGTCCAATTCAGGTGAAGGACGTCAGAGGAATTTTTGCAAAAAGGTGCAACAAGGATATTATTCAATCTCAAGTGTGAAATGTTTATGGAAATAAAAGGTTAACGAAGCAATTCTTTGTGAGTTGAAGTACACTTTATGTCCTGAGAGACGATTTATTCACAGACCTGCTCTCCAGTAGAGTGGGACGTATTTTTAGATATCAGCCAAGGATTGGAGGAAGTGTTCTTCTTCCTATTTCGACGAGGTTATGATCGGAACTTAAGGGATTATAACCATCCCACTTGAATACATTTCTACTGATCTGCCTGTGGAGTTCACCTGTTTGACCTCAGAAAATATGGACAGGCCTCTAGATGTTGGATCACTTCTTTCCTGTGGCAAACCAAATGCTGGTGTAGTTGCATTTGTGTGATCCAGGTGGTTTTAGGCTTGCCTCTCTTTCGCGATATCTTTGGAATGTTCATTGCCATTGCCTCGTTGATGATATCTTCTTTGAAGATGGCAATACCAGCTGAGCCGCTCGTGCTCTATTTTTCGTGACTCTGGCGTAAAGCCTTCCACGGATCTTGAAACTTCTTATTCGATCAAGCTTTCTCGTCACTTCTGCTGTCATTCGGAGCATCTTCATCTCAGTTGCCCTTAATTTATCCTCCGACGTTTTGTACATTGTCCAACATTGTGAATTATATATGGGTGATGGGCGCAAAACTGTAGTGTAGAGTCTGCCTTTCAGCTTAGGGGGAGTTTTTCCGCCACTTCATCCACCCTACGTTTATGCGATGAATGATGTTGTCATCACAGATTGCTTCGCTATTGATCATAGATCCCAGATATTTGAACTTTTCGCACGTGGAAAACACTGATTCATTCAAATAAATGTCTGGAATAGGCTTGAGTGGCACACTAAGAACACAAAGGCCGAATGGAGTAGACATCATCGGTTATGCCAACGATATTGCATTTCTAGTGACCAAAACATTAGAGGAAGGGATGCAAGCTGCAATCAGACACATGAACATGAAGTCTGGAACTAAAAAAATAAATATTTGACGCAACAGCTGTTTAACTGACAGGGCCTAGCTTCTCGCAACCACTCATGTTGCGTGCGTTAAATTTTTCACATAAATGGAAGGGACCTACAGTTTATTCCTGAATCCGAACGGCGATTCGAGAAGCTTTTTTGTGACAACAATACTCTCGGATGTTTGTCAGACGCTCGCGAGAGGTGAGCCGTGAAAAAACTGTTTGGTATTTTCTGGGATTCGAACTTGGAACCTCATGCGTAGTGATCCGACACACTACCCACTTACGCCACGGCGCCCACTAGGGGTCATCACTCCAGGTCTAGAACTAGGGGATCACAAAACCGAAGCGGCCGTGAGAAAGTGGAACACCTAACCATACAAGCCGATGGCCAAGTTTTTGAGTCCAAGCCGTACATCAAGTACCTGGGAGTGATGCTGGACTACAGACTCAGCTTCCGGGGGCCGCCTGATGTACGCAGGCGAGAAGGCCTCTCAAGCAAACAGCGGTGCTATCCAGACTAATGCCAAATATTGGGGACCAAGGCAGTAGATTAGAAACCTTTTAACGACCGTCAGGAAGTCAATACTCTTGTATGCGGCCCCAATATGGACATCAGTGACGCACCGTATGTCGTACATTGGATGGATTAATTCTGCGTATTCTTAAGGGTATGCTGTTCTCCCTACCTCTTCCTTTCCCTAACCGGAATGTATGGGACACTTCCCTCCCTGTCGATGGTAGTTCGTACTTCTTTGCAGATGGATCTAAGACGGAGGGTGGGGTGGGTTGTGGTGTTTTCTCCTAACAGCTCAATCTGAGCATCTCTTTCCGCCTCCCTGATCATTGTAGCGTTTCCCAGGCGGAAATCATGGCGATTAAGGAAGCCCTGTCCTTGCTGAAATGTAATGTGTTATCTGTCAGGGATATCAGCATTTTCATTGACAGCCAAGCGGCTTCTTCACTTCAAAGGCCGCCTTAAACTGTCGTCTATCTCTTATGGAGATGATAGAGCAGTTCAACATTCACCTATGCTGGGTGCCGGGCCACAGGGACATTCCAGGTGATGCAGGGCTGATGACCTCGCCAGACATGGTACCACTCTAAGGATTTTGCCTGAAAGGCAAGCCCTGGGTATGCCCCTCGCTACATGTAAGTATCTATTAAAGCTGAACGCTATTAGCACGACCAACCTCAGATGGGTAAACGGCTCAACGTGTCACATTTCGAGGTAGATCTGGCCTAAGCTGAATCAAAAACGTAGTGCCGATCTGATCAAGTTAAAGCGTACACAAATCAGCTGCATTGTCGGTGTTCTCACTGGACACTGTCTTATAGGCCAACACGCCAAAAGACTTGGTCTCTTCTCCAACGACTTCTGCAGAAGCTGTAGGGACGAGGAGAGAGAGGAAACCATCCTTCATACCCTATGCACATGTCCAGCCCTGTCGCATAAAGAATACTCCATCTAGGGTCCCCCTTCCTTGACGACCTCAGCGATCTGGCTTCCTTGGACGTCATGAGCATCGATCGCTTTGTCAAAAGCTCCGGTTGGTTTTGTTAGTCCCTGAGTGGCCTAATGGTTTGATCCGTGGTATCACAAAGGACCTTCACTGGTCTAAGTGTGTCTGCACTCTCGTGTGGACAGCCAACCTAACCTAACCTAACCTAAGGGTATGCTGTGGCCTTCGAACTCTGTCAGTGGATGTGACAAGTGGAATCTCAGGCCGAATGACTGCCGGTCTAGAAGCGAAGAAGTAAGCGGCACTAGACGAAAACGAGCACGATGATGGAAGAACAACTATAGAAGCTATAAAAGTAGAATGACAACATTCACTGATGTGGAACTTCGCAACCAAAGAGCGGTGGACATACCATATACAATAAATTGATTCCCGAAGTTGATGAATGGATTAGCAGAAAGCACGGGGAGGTAACAATTTCTATCGGTGCATGGATACTTCTGGTATGCATTTGACCCATTCTGCCAGCACTGTGAAGGAAAAATGCAGAACGCAGAGCATGTACTGATGGAATGCCAAACATGGGAACATCTTAGAAGAGCAATTGGCAGCCAAGCGATTCCAAGAAGCCTGATCTCATTTACGTTGGTGAGCAGCAAAGGAACGAAGACTGCAGACGAAGTACTCACGAGTATGATGCAGCAACTGCGTATAGAGGAACTAGCAACGAGAAACGTGTAAAACGAAAATTCTGCCGACTCTGGCAGCTAAAAAGAAGTGACCTACCCCTGGGTAAGAATGCCTTGCCTGGCGGTACCACAGAGGATCAACACAACAGAGCTGGTTGGTTGGTTGAGGTGGCGGTTCAAAAAGAACCCAATTGGAGCTATTGCGCCATTTTGATACCACAAAACTCATGTACACCTTGTTGTATGATGGAGTATTCGGTTGAACAAAATGTTAGACCCAGCCTGCTGAGATTAGGTAAGTGGTGAGGGCTCCAAACAGGCGAACCCCACAGGCGGATCAGTAGAAATGCAGTGAAGTGGAAGGGTTATGATAGCTCGCTTACAGATCGTGGCCTCGCTGAAAAAAAAGAAGAAGAATAAGGTTGAAGCCCTCAAATATTTCTCCCCGGTCGTCGTCCTAGGGTACGCTGTCTGGTTCTCGCTGGGACCGGGCATCTGCAAAGAAAGAGAAAAAGAGATCATAACCTCGCCGAAATGGAAAGAAGAAGAATGGGGGCTCCAATTCTATTCTCGAATATTTCTTCCAGGTCGTCATCTGCATAGAAAGAGAAAAAGAGATTCTCTCTCATTAGCATCTCTGCAGCTACGGGAGAAGGCATTATGGGGGATGCCAAGCTTGGCCGCATGGCCTCATATCGGCCAATGATCCATACTGTTGGCTGCTATTCTGAGAATATCTGGTCTTAATCTGCTAAGTTGCTCATTTGATTTTGGTTTGTTGTAGCTGGACCATGTCTTCCTTGATATTGCGCAGCTTCAAAGCGATTTCCACCCGTGGTTAGACAGCTTTAAGAAGTAATTGTGAATGGTACTCTTGACGAATCCCAGCAGCATATTGATTCTTTCTGCCAAAGAGTCGCCAAGGGCTGGCCTTTGTCTGGCCAGATCATAAGCTCGCTCCTTTCCCTCGAATTAACTGTGTCCAGGAACCCAGATGAGGATGATTTTTGAGTCTAATTTGTTTAGCTCTTCCTGGCATTGCTCTATTAAGTAGTTTTGAAGATGTGATAGCTGAATCAATGGCTTTGATAGCAGCTTGGCTATCAGTGAAGATAGCAAGATTGCAGTTGAGAGCTGGAAGGGCATTCAGTATGCAGCAAGCCTCACAAATCGCGAGAAGCTTTGCTTGAAAGACGCTGGCGACGTTCTGTAAGCGGAAGACTTTGAGCTTGTCAGAGAAAATTCCTGCGTCGACTCCGCAGTCCATTTTCGACTCAACCCTGTGGATGGTTATGTCGAAATCATTTATCACCTTACCGCTTTTCCACTCCACTCTAGTTCGGAAGCTTACTGAGAAGAGTTTGCTGAAGTTTAAAGTCGAGGTTTTGGAATCAGTCGAAGATGGAACTAGGCTTAGTGGCATCGTCTCCAATATTCAACTATGGCGGTAGGGCATCTCAGCCCAGCACCTAGACTATCTGAGCCGGACTACACTGCATAAAGGTATATCCTTGATGGGTAGTTCAAGAGCGGTCAGGTGAAGGATCAGAGTTAGAGTATCCGTTGGGCAGGATCTCAGAGCGCCCGTGACACCTATGCAAGCTGCTCTTTGGACTCTTCTTAGCTTTATATTTTCTACTAAGGGCAGGCCACCATACGATAGCTCCGTAAGTGAGAATTGAACACACAACAACTGTGTGCATCCAAAGGGTTATTTTAAACACAACAGAGCAGTTGTAGGGGTTTTTTAGCACATAACCATGCAGAAGTATGTGGTCGGGCATAACTCGCAGCATGGGCTACAAGTATCCGTAAAGAATTTTTAACCCTACCTGTGCATCAAAGGAATGGGCCTGAATGGATCAAAGATTGGCCAGCACAACTACTCGGTCTTTTCTGGACTAATGCGGTACCCATTTCCCATTTTCATTTGGGTTGGGTAAATGAGATACAAGCTGCCGAAATGAGGTTCCTTCGCGGTGTTGCTGGCATTACTCGTAGGGATTGAGTGCGCAGCACCAGAGTATGCGAGGCGCTTAACGCTGAACAGCTACTCTCCGAACGGAACGATCTATGCTTCGATGGTTTGGTCACGTAGTACGTATGCCCCCAGACCGGCTTCCAAGACGTGCCATGATTGCCGTGCCTTCAGGTAGACGACTCCCCGGTAGGCCTAGAAATAGATGGTTGGATCAAGTCCGGCATCTCTCCTGGAGCCGTCTAGAGATTCCTCCTTATGAGTCGGAGCAATGACGGAGGATTGAGAAGGATGGAGGGTCCACCAGAGCATCCTACCGCCACGACCTTCATGAAATATTAGCGGACCATTGTGACAGAAGGGTCACTACTCATTTAAGACAACATCTCGGAGCCATGGTGTCCAATTTGTTAACCTTAGAAACACTGTACAACAAATAGTGATATAAATCTCAGGAGGTCCTACAGATCAACATTACCTAAGTCCTCCAGCTCCGAGAAGAGGTAACCACCAAGATTCCGCATTCTTCTGATGCATAGGGCAGGACATTCACACAGCAGATTATGGCAATTTCTTCTTCATACCTGCAGCTTTTACAATAATCAATATGCAGTACACCGAGTCGTAAAGCCGCCCAGTGACCAGTAATTATGCCGGAAATTACCCGTGCATTATGACGACTAAGTTTCACCAGAGAGGCTAATCTCTTCTTGTTGAGGGCCGGCCATAGTGCCCTGGACATTGCGCTTGTGTCCAGATGAACCCAGCTCGACTGGTAGCTTCATCTTCTGTTTTCTTACATAAGGAGCTAATTGAGATCACTACAAAAGGGAGAGAGACCGCGATACATAAGCTCCGACCCCTTCCTAGCAAGCTCGTCAGATATTTCGTTTAAATATGATTTGCGGGTCCTCACAAGGCTCGACCCAATTAGAGCAGAGTTCGGAGCCTTAACGGCTGCCAGGCTATCTATGTAGACAGTGATCGTCTTACCAACGATGCCAATCTCGCGTATAATTTCAGCACCCTGTGTAATAGCTGTAGATAGACAGATATTCAATTGTAGTGAGGTGCAAGTGCACTGTGACCTTTAGCCCATACTAGGGCTCTAGTCGATGATATACTCGGTTCAGAGCACTTCCTCCAGTCCAGCTGCTACTACGAACCGGAGTATCTTGAGTGGATCTAGCGAAGGTTAATTTATTTCTGATAGGAGGTAGGCGAACCCCACTGGCGGATCAGTAGAAATGCGGTGAAGTGGGAGGTATTCCCTTATTTGCGGATCATAACCTCGCTGATAAAAGGAAAAAGAAGAAGAAGAAGATAGAAGGTAGGCACCATGGTGATTTCTTTAGTGCTTTGCATTCCATAAGAAGGTGCGCTGGTGTTCCTGCGAAGTCCCTGCAGTTCCTTTGCCTGTCTTCATTGGAGTATATCGTCCCAATGCTCGGCCCATTTGTTCTCCGCCTCTTTCGTTAAGTCTTCCTGTATTTTGTGGGGTTCTATCCCACAAAAGGGTTCTGGTCCAAGGAACGGCGTATCTGTGTAATGGCTGTGACTTCGACCTAAAAGACGCTGCGTCGTGGAGTGGTTTATGAGTATTCCTAGTCCTTCACAATAAACTACGACTCCCGTGCCAAAGTCCATCGTAGAACCGTCAGTATAGAAGGCCAGCTCTTTTTTCTTCATGGTTCTTCGGCTTTCCGAGTACGTTCTGTCAGGAATTCTTGTATCAAATGCTAGCATCGGGTTCATATGATCAGTTTCCGTCAATCCACTGATAGTCCCCCTTCTTCTTCATATTTCGGCAAGGTTATGATCCGAAAACAAGGGATCATATCCCTCCGACTTCACCGCATTTCTACTGATCTGCCTGTGGGGTACGCCTGGTTTGCTGGTAATACCCCTTCGGGACAAAATGGAGGCGTTTTCAGCCTGACAATGGTTTTGGCCGCCAAACTACAGTGTATATCAAGCGGAATAAAACTAAGCATGTTTTCCATTGCCGTTGTTGGTGTTGTCTTCATTGATCCCATGACTGCGTAGCACGCTGCCCTCTTGATTTTGGTGAGGTTTGAAAGCTGCTATAGCTTCTCAAGTACCATCCACCACTTTTTTTGTTAAAAGGAAACCCAAATCCCAGAGCACTCAGACCATTGTACTGCCAGGCAGGAACCTTTCTTTGGTGCATTGGTTGGAAAAACTTCGATGTAATTCGTTTTCCTTTATACTCGGGTGGCTGATGATCCATCCACCACTTTAGTGAACCATATGTACGAATGGGTTTACAATCGCCGTCTATATTCAGTACACCACACCTGGATTTGAGGCCCCACTGAATGCCTTTTTGCAATAATTGAAGGCTACGCTAACTCTTTTGATGGGTTCGGCAGCGTTATCCTTCCAGTTTAGTTTGGAATCTAGAATTACGCCCAAGTATTGAGCTGAACTTGAGATACTTCACCAATAGTTGGGAGTCTGAAGGTGGTGATCGATCTCTTCTTAGTGAAAAGAACTACCTCCGTCTTTGAGGGGTTCACTCCGAGCCCTTTCCAACAGTTATCTACTAGTTGTAGTGCAAGATTGAGCCTTCCACATAAGACCGGAAGAATGTCCCCGAGACCAGCATACCCACATATTTCCATTTGCAGGAATTATTTCAAATAAATGAAGTCATAGGGGCGAAAGTTGATTTTTTTTCTCTATTAACGTCGTAAATACCCCAACAGTCCTTCAGGGATTAATAAACCCGCCTTCGAATGTGTAATAGCTTCCGTGACCTTTCTCTGTTCATATTTCCTCAGAATTGATATACTTTACAAACTACCTGTAGAAGTAATTTCCCATCCACCTGCAAGGAGTTATTAAGAACAACCCTTGCAGGGATCCTTCATTTATCTAAAGTTTCCTTCAGCAAAACACACGCACCCGCACTCGCAGTCAAAACTATGAACAATTGCAATAAATTTCATCGTAAATTAGCGTTGTTTAGCTTTCGGTATTCCCACAGCCCTCCCTCCTCTTCCGTGTTGAACTTGAATAGCTCTAACTTTTTGACACGAGGGTATGAGTTAGACGACAAGCTTATCGACCCTTAAAATCAATGGAGAGTTGGCAATAAAAGATACTTCTCCATCCAAATACCTGTGCTTGTGTGAAAAGTGTCAGCACAAGTGGAAAAGACACACGAAATCCTTGTGATTGGTGGTCTAGACATTAAATTTTTGTGGCTCCCTCTTGGATTAGATTTTACTTTTCACGTACTCCCGAACGTACGCTGCAGGGATACCACCCACACGTGATGAGACTCAAGGCGGACAATGACCTAGTTTAGTGTTTCCATCCACCGAGAGTGAAAATTTATAGGCAGACGATGAATTCACAGAAATCCTAGAATATATGTCGATGATTGATTGGCGATTTATTGATGGAGTTATGCGGTGGAGTGGAAGAACTGACTCAGCAAGGTAGGGATGGTTGACGTATGAACTGCTTCTGTTCGCCCTTTCTCGAAGAAGAGTGTAACGAGTGAAACAATAAAGATTATTGACGGGGATTTATTGGAGCAGACGTTTTGTAAGTGGAACCTGCAACTGGTCTTGGCAGATAACAATGGAAACAAGCGTCTGTCTCTTGACAGAGATTCATTAGAATTGTAATGTTTTCCACAATAGGACAGGACTGTCGTACGTTTGAAGAAGGTAACTCATCGTTTGATAAGAGAATAGACAGGATGAGTAGCCTTGTGGCATTTGACATGCAGTTTCTTAATTACTTTTTTACAATCTATTACAAGTCTGTACAACTGCTTGCATACGCCGACGATATAGACATTATCGGAAGAACTCGGCGGGCTGTCACCGGTACGTTTGCAAGCATTAAAGCAAAAGCGGCCAAAATGGATTTAGTGATAAACGAGGGCAAAACCAAGTATATGCTGTCAACAAGAAGGGAAAGCCAACACCGACGAATTGGACAAAACGTCACAGTCGGCAGCTATAACTCCGAGGTAGTAAGGGACTTTGTCTACCTTGATTATGCTATAAATTCTACAAACAAGATCAGCGCAGAAATCAATCGAAGAATAACTCTTGTCAATCGCTGTTTTTTTGGGCTTATAAGGCAATTCAACAGTAAAGCCCTATCTCGAACAACTAAGAAGACTCTGTATAAGACCCGAATCATCCTAGTCCTGCTTTACGGCGCTGAAACATGGACTTTATTAAAAGGGGATGAAGATATCCTTGGTCGCTCCGAGAGAAAAATTCTTCGTAAGATTTTCGGTCCCGTTTGCGTTGGCGGGTTTTGGAGGAGAAGATTCAATCACGAACTATACGAGCTGTACAGCGACATCGACCTAGTCGAAAAACTGCGTTTTGGACGTCTGAGATGGCTAGGACATGTAGAGCGAATGGACACCAACGCTCCGGCCCGCAGAGTCTTCGAATCTAACCCCGAGGGACGACGCCGTAGGGGGAATCATCGCCGTAGGTGGCGCGCACAAGTTCAATGGGATCTCGACCAACTTGGAGTGCGCAACTGGAAATATGAAATATGAAAATATGTACGCAGAACCGTTTCAGATTATATTGGGTTCCTAGATACTGCGATATAGAAGGCAACGAAAAGACTGACGAGCTGGCCAAAAGAAGAGCAGAGCTCCCGCATAGGGACATAATCGGGGTAATGGAATCATTCGTGATATAACCATCAACATGGCTAATTTAAGATAGTCCAACTTAGATGGTCATAAGGTGTCTAAGGCCTTGTGGCCTGTGTTAGACCACAAAAAATCATAAAACTGGAAAAGTTAGGGCTAAAAACAGCGATAGGAATACTATCTGGCCATTGTCTTCTAACGAAGCATGCTATGAGACTGGGTTTATCAAATACGGATATTTGTATGTACTGCAATGAGCTACATGTCTCGGAGGATATAACATACACATATTGTGTATGCCAAGGCATTGCCAGAACAAGGCTAAAGCACCTTGCTTTAGCCTTGTTCTGATGCTTCTTCGACAACCTGAAAGAGGTAAGGTTCCGGAACCATAATAAAGACATCTTCAAATTCTGTAGGGAAATTGTGTGTAGTTGAGAATTGGTTTAGGTCTTTTTGCCCTGAAGGTTCCCTATTGATTCCGATGGGCTCACCTTGGTGCCTAGTGTCTTATTATAACCTCATAACCTAACCAACCCCAACCAGTCAATACCTACTTACTTACTTAGATCCTTTAACCCCTCGGGGGCATAGGGCGTCAACCACGCATGCGCGCCATCTTGTTCGAAGTTCTGCAACGCGTTTGAGCTGCCTCCAACTCATTCCTAAAGAGCTCGATTCCTCCTCAACTGTTCTGTGCCACGTTTGTCTAGGGCGTCCCACTATTCTGCCTGCCTGGGTGAGCGGATTTGACTGCATGGCGTATTTCGCAATGGAGTTGTCTTCGCGCCGTAGAATGTGTCCAATCCATTGCCACTTTCTTCTTCGTATAGTAATGCTTATAGGTTCTTGGCCCGTTCTCAGATAAAGTTGTTCGTTAGAGATGCGGTTCGGCCAAAAAATCCTCAAGGTGATTCTTAAGCGTTTGTTTACAAAGACTTGCAGCTTGCGTGTGTTAATGGTGTCCACCTTCCAAGTACTGCACCCATAAAGCAGCACTGATTCTACGTTGGAGCGGAACAGTCGTAGCTTGGTTCTTAAGCTGATAACATTGCTTCTCCAGATTTTGGATAGCATTCCGAACGCAGCTTTAGCCTTCCCGATTCTGCTGCACACATCCAGTTTGGTGCCACCGCGATTAGCCGAGACCACACTTCCTAAATAAAGAAAGTTATCAACTTTCTCGACTTCCTGTCCGGCAATGTAAGGTTGAGCGCGGTTGTGCTCAGGAATTTTATTTTGGCTGTGCTTATTTTTAGCCCCACTTTGTTTGCCTCAGCTTCTAGATTTTGGGCCATCAAATGAAGATGCATTAGCCGATGTGAAAGTAGACAAACATCGTCAGCGTAATTTAGGTGTTTAAGGTAAGATGTCATAGTCCAACGAATTCCAGAATTAGCTTCCGTCAGTGCTGCACGGAGTACATCGCTGATAACCACCAAGAACAATAGTGGTGACAATATGCACCTGCGTGCTCCACTTTGGACTTCAAAATCCTCCGACACCTTACCATTATGCACGACGTGACACTTACCGCCCTCGTATGTAGCCTTGATAATAGCTATATGTTTTTCTGGGATGCCTCTCCTGTGCAAGGCCAACCAGACAGCATCTCGATTCAATCTGTCGAAAGCTTTCTCGAAGTCGATAAACATTAAATATAGCGGAGACCTATACTCAACACATTGCTCGATAATGGTCCGTAAGGTGTTTATGTGGTCGATGCAGGAGGATCCAGCGCGAAAGGCTGCCTGTTCGACATCGAGAGTTGAATCTAAATGTTCTTTAATTCGTTCTAGAATTATTCTAGCTATTATTTTGGTCACGGCTGGAAGAACACATATACCTCTCCAGTTACCGCACTCCATCAAGTTACCCTTCTTTGGAAGCTTAATGATCATCCCCCTTTTCCACTCCTGTGGAAATTGTTCACTATCCCAAGCTCTCCGTATTAGCGGATGCAGCAAATCTGCCGATGTATTTGGCGCCGCTTGAAATAGCTCGGCAGGGATGCCATCAATACCCACCGCTTTGTTTTTCTTGAGGGACTTGATTGCTGTTATTATTTCAGCTTTACTGGGAGGTACGGTGCGAATTCGGGAATTTGTTGCTTCGAACTGCTCATTCGGATTCAAGATCATACCGCCGTCGTCTAAGTGATTTAGCACTGCAGCAAAATGTTTTCTCCATCTAGTGAGCTGATCCTCATCTGAAATCAGAAGGTTACCGTCTAGACTCTTCACTGGATGTTGTTTGGAGTTTCGACCACCGATGAGCTTCTTAGTGATGCTATAAACAGTCCTATTGTCGCACCTACTCGCTGCTTCTTAAGCCCTTGGGGCCAGTGAGTTGACATACTGACGTTTGTCACGTCTCACACTACGCTGCACTTCTTTCTTCTTCGCACGGTATTGGGCTTCAAGCTCGGTTCTCTCTACTGCTGAGGCCGCTGCAATCCGAGCCTTGATTGCTGTACGCTCATCGATCCGTCTCCAGGTGTCTGTAGAAAGCCACGTGCGGTGGTGTTTCTGCTTTTTACCGACATACGTGCGTGCCCCAGTCGCAAAAGCATTTTTCACAGCACTCCAGTGGTCATCCATGTTCTCTTCCAGTATGCTGCTGATTGCTTCTGCAAGATGGTCCCTGAACTGTTGGCGCACTTGGGGAACCTTGAGCCTGTCGATATTAAACCTGGTGATGTTAAGTAGGTTTGAGCGATTGTTGTTGACGGATGCAGTACGAAGGCGTAAGTGAGCTATCATAAGATGGTGATCTCGTTCTAGTCCGACGTCAGCTCCACGTCTGTTTCGGACGTCCAGGAGACAATTTCTAAAGCGGCAACTGATCGCAATGTGGTCGATCTTGTTGGATGTTCGTTGCCTATCAGGAAAGACCCAACTGATTTTGTGGCAGGTGTTATGCTTAAACAGCGTACCTCCGATGACTAGGCGGTTGGTATTGCAGAAGTCTACAAACCGATTACCGTTATCATTACGGTCTCCCACGCCGTGAACTCCCATCGCGTGCTTAAGCATGATGTTGTCGCTACTCATCTTGGCATTGAGATCTCCCATCAGCATTACGATGTCCCCATTAGGCGTTTGGTTGTAGGCGACGCCTAAGTGGCTATAAAAATCATCCTTTTCATCCTCAGTCGCGTCTAGAGTCGGAGCATACTTATGTCCTGTATCCCCTTGTGGGTCCTAGGGCCTCTACTACGCCTACGCGCCATCGTGTACGGTTTCTGGCAATGTGTCTAAGTTCTCCCCAACTTTTCCCTAACTGCCGTGCCTCCTTCTCGACTGTTCTGCGCCATGTTTTCGTTGGACCGCCAGGTCTTCTGCCATCCTGAGTTAGAGGGTTCCATTGCATAGCATGGTTCGCTATGGAGCTGTCACCCTTTCGGAACGTGTGACCAATCCACTGCCACTTCCGCCGTTGGATAGTTGTGCCTATTGGTTCCTGACCCGTTCTCTCGTAAAGGTGTTCGTTAGAGATACGATTGAGCCACAAAATCCGTAAGATATTGCGCAGACACCTATTAACGAACGTTTGCAGCTTTCTGGTGATAGTAGTGGTCACTCTCCACGTGCTGCAACCATATAGCAGCACGGATTCAACGTTGGAGCGGAACAGTCTTATCTTGGTGCTCAAACTGATTGCATTGCTTCGCCATATTTTGGACAACATCCCGAACGCGGACTTTGCTTTGGCGATCCTGTTGGTTATATCCAGTTCGGTTCCACCATCGGTCGAGACAATACTCCCAAGATACTGAAAATCCTCTACTCTCTCTACCGGTTGTCCAGCAATGCATATTTGAGCCGATGAGTTAGTTCCAAGGCTGATGACTTTAGTTTTTGTCGTATTGATTTTCAGCCCGACGACACCTGCCTCCCTCTCCACATCTGCTGTCATTTGGTGGAGGTCCATAATTCTGTGGGAGAGTAAGCATACATCGTCTGCGTAGTCAAGATGTTTTAGTTGAGATGTAAGAGTCCATCGAATTCCTCCGTTTCCCGTCGACAAAGCTGCATGAAGCACATCGCTAATCACCAATAGGAATAATATTGGTGAAAGGATACAGCCTTGTCTTACCCCACTTTGGATCTCAAATTCCTCAGACAACCTCCCCCTGTGCAGAACGTGACATTTGGAGCTTTCATATGTAGCTTTGATAATAGCAATTAGTTTATCGGGAATGCCTCTCCTGCGTAAGGCACGCCAAATAAACTCCCTGTTGACACTATCGAACGCCTTCTCAAAATCGATGAACAGCAGGTGCAGTGGCGATCGATATTCAACACGCTGTTCGATGATAATCCGCAGGGTATTGATGTGGTCAGCACAGGAGGATCCAGAGCGGAAACCAGCTTGTTCGGCATCGAGTTTGTCTTCGAGATGTTGTTTGATTCGCTCAAGGATGATTTTAGCTATTATCTTAGCTACAGCAGGCAGCACGCAGGTACCCCTCCAGTTTCCGCACTCCAATAAATTTCCTTTCTTAGGAAGCTTGACGATCATTCCCTTTTTCCACTCGTTAGGAAAGCTCTCAGCTTCCCAAGCTCTCTCTATAAGTGGAAGCAGAAGCTCAGCCGATGTTGTTGGCGCTGCTCGTAAGAGCTCTGCTGGAATACCGTCAAGTCCTACCGCCTTGTTGGTTTTGAGTGCCATGATCGCGGTAATGATCTCATCTTTACTGGGAGTCGTGGTGCGTATTCGGGAACTTCTCACCTCGGACATCTCAGTCTGATTTGGGAGCATATCGCTAGCGATATGCCGCTTCTAACCATCTTCTAACCATCTTACTTCACTTACCCCCAAAATGTTCAGTTTATATCGCATGAATTCCTTTTCCAGTTGGAGGAATCTGGCAATGTAAGGACCTTCTCTTCCCGAGTCGAGGAGCGTCTTTATATTCCAGAAACCTATCTTTGTCCGGGTACAATAGCCAAAAGTCGTCAACATGTGATCAGTCCTTATCCGAGGCATAGTGTCGGTTTCAGTAGCGAGCTGGTTTCAGTAACGCAGGTTACTGGCCCACGTTACCTAGCCTAGAATCAAGGCCCTAGACAACCCGCACTTACAATTTTGGCCTATACGTATAAGGGTTTATACGTATAGTTGCCCGGGGACCACCACTAGGAGGTAAAGTAAGCACTTCATCACGAACTTGATTGTTGCGCTACTGGCCCAAGCCAAGTTTTGGGCAGTCAGTAGTTTCCCGATCAATCGCAATGCAGGTCCCCAAAGTCGGAGCATAACACTGTATGATGGTAATTTTTCTAACTCTACTCTGGAACCTAGCCGCCAATATCCGGTCACTATGGGGTTTCCAGGATATGCATGAGTCCTACTCCGGAACTCAGTCAACACTTAGACACATAATAAAACAAATAAACATTGAAGGGGCTAACAGTGGCTTTGCGTAGAGTCTACATAAAATGGGCGAATCAACTCTTCATAAATTTAAGACCAATAAAAGCAAAAGACTCACCAAGGTCAGCCAATTTAAACCCTCCTAGACTTATCTACTCCTGTGCAGTGAGGCGAGTAATACCCGTCTCAATGAAACCCTAGTTAACAGCACTAAAAAAGAGTTCATCCATAAAAACCCGGCAGCCATAAACTGTCCAATTTGCATAAATAAAACGAAATACTTTTGAAGAATAAAAGAATCCTTGAGGGCGCGCTCAATTTCATTTAATGTCCTGCATATGAATTGCACTCGTTTCGAGTTGTCCCGCACAGGACTAAATGCGAATGCCCTTTGAACTTCTCGAAATTGGTCATTAGCGCCGGCAATCATCCGAGTGATGAAAATTGAATTAAAGGAATACATTAGCTCCTCGTATGGGCGTATACCCTCATTCATCACAGAAACGCCTGTAAAAAGCGAAAATAAAACCGCATCTCATCGTCGGATGAGAGCAATCAACTAAGCGTTGTGTTGTGCCTCGTAAAAAGCCACCAGTACCCACCCTAGCCCCCAAACGTCGTCACAAATCACAGAACGTGATGCCGCGGAATATATCATTGTCGCGTGATTGTGATTCACATGCCACACGCGCTTTTATTTCAAAACATTGTTTTCCAAAGGAGCAACCGTCGTCGTCGGTCGTCTCCACTATTATGGTCGTCCTTGCTGTGCGATGGGATGTGTAGCCGCAGCCTCCTGATTTGATTGCGGAATAAAGAAATTTTTTTTCATTATTTTGACATTGTTACGATTCACTTAAGGGCGGGGGTGGCTATGCAGACCTTCGTCGTCCTTGTTTTGGGAGAAGAAACATGTTCGTTCCTTAAGGAAGACGAATCTCTTATGTGTGACTGTGATGATGGAGAATTCCTTGCTTTTAGGTGACATTTCGTTTTATGTGGAGCGAAGGCATTCGTGAAAGATTCTTTCCTGATTCGTATTCATGGCACCTAAAACGAATGATGGAGTCGTAAAGTTTAGGGCCACTGTTGCAGATGGTTTTATGCGAGCATTATATTTGTTTACGGGCGATAATCGATACGCATTCGATAGCTTTTAGGGGGCGCAACGCCGCAGGTGGCACTGGAGATTACCCCCGGTGGTGTTGACAGTCTCTAACAGCGTGTGTGACACGATGGTCAATTCGTGACCAATCAGCGAATCGCAGTGGAAAGGCAATCTTAAGTCTTTCTCAAGGATTTATGTAACCCGAATGCCTTAGCCAGCCGCTTTAACATTCTTTCCCCCCCACTACCTGACTATTAATCTTTACAATTCCTCTGAGAGACATCATCATTTGTACCTTCCCGACTTCAGTCGACGCGAAGCCTTTGCTTTTCTCCCCCTTTGATGTGGATTCCATGGCAAATTCAACACGTGCACGTAACGTACCGCAAATTGAGTAGAACATAAAAATAAAAACAGTTCTGATGTCCTCCCATTAAAGTCGTCCTGGCAAATAGCAACAGAGTAAGAACACATAAGGAAAGGCTACATCCCATCGGAATGGATTCTACAATAGAGCGGTCGTAGTGTCACACATTTTCTTCAAGTCGCGAGTGTCGCGTAGACTTTTTGGTTGAATATGTTTCGTCTTCGATGTCGTTTCCAATGGACTCTCATGTATTGAACACACAGGATCGTCGCTCCTTTGCTTCTTGACTTCTTCTTCTTCTTCCTTTTATCAGCGAGGTTATGATCCGAAAACAAGGGACTAAAACTGATGAAGTGCACGGTGTGGCTGGCAATAGTGTGTGCTTGCTCCTTGACCAATGTGTGCAGTTTCAAGCACAGGAATCATCTGCAAGCCGAGTATTAAAAGGACACGCTGCATCACTCTACCTGGTAGTACAATGGACCGGCGAGTCACGGTAGTATCTATCAAACCCGCTGGCTCTCATGGCTTACCAGCAGTATTGCAGGAGATACCTTTGTTGGGTGTATGCACCATGTCATCCTCCAAGTTTGGGGGTGGAAAGTATGCCTGATGACTGAACTGTCAGCTCTATATGTCATTATCTTCAAAAAAAAAAAACCTCCCACGTCTTGGATGGATTACCGAGGCATATCCTGCTAAATCTCGCATACAAGGTCCTATCCAACGTATTGTGTCTTATGCCCTTCTGCGACACAATAATCATCACGTACCAGTGTGGTTTCTAGCCCGACAAATCGACGATAGACCAAATTTTCACACTGAGGCAAGTCGAAGATCACCACCTCCTTATCGACTTTAGAGCCGCATCGACTCGAGCTCTACAATGGTTGGTTAGGATCGTACCTCGATGAAGATGTACTTACAGCAGAAGTAGGTCCATTGTACTGTCGATGTGTAAGGTGAGTGGGCCACCCTCTTACTGTAGGAACCATGTACTGCGTGAGAGACAAGTCGAAGCTCACCACCTCCTTATTGACTTTAGAGCTGCATATGATAGCATTCATCGTCTCGAGCTCTGCAGTGGTTGGCTAGGATCGTCCCTCGTTGAAGATGGACTTAGGCCAGAAGTAGGTCCATTGTACTACCGATGTGTAAGATGAGTGGGCAACCCCTCTTACTCTAGGAACCATTTGGTTGGTGAGAGACAAGTCGAAGCTCACCACCTCCTTCTTCTTCTTCCTTTTATCGGCGAGGCTATGATCCGAAAACAAGGGATCACAACCCTCCCACTTCACCGCATTTCTACTGATCCGCCTGTGGGATTCGCCTTTGACACGTGCATGCTTCTGTTTTATTGTTTGTTTGATCCTTCTTCTATGACGCCGGTGATCTCCTGACACGACTGGACTGCAGACTCGCATGCAGGCTTGTGGGAGGGTTTTTAAGGTAGTATATGTGTCGCTAGGCTCACTTGGGTGTTATATTGCCTAGATCTGATTTGTCCCCTTAGTCGCCTTTTACGACAAGCGCTAGTTGTTGGGGGGCGCTGCAGTGATATTCTTAGCCCGTCCCTGCACGGGGAAAGCTCACCACCTCCTTATCGACTCTATAGCCGCATATGATAGCATTCATCGTCTCGATCTCTGCAGTGGTTGATTAGGATCAGCCCTTGATCAAGATGCACTTAGACCAAAAGTAGGTCCATTGTACTGCCGACGTGTAAAGTGGATGGGCCACCCTCTTACTGCAGGCGTTGCTGAGATCACTTAGATCGAGAAAAAAGAATTCACCCAAGGTGGCCTTCCTAATATTGGCGAGCGCAGGACAAGCGCATAGGAAGTGACTAATGGTCTCTTCCTTCTCTTCATCCCTTCAGCTTCTACAGAAATCGTTGTAGGGGATGCCTAGTCTTTGGGCATGTCTTCCTATCACGCAGTGCCCAGTGAGAACGTTTGCTATTTTGGAAAGGGTTCCTCTTTTGTGTTTCAAGATCCCGATGGACCTAGATTTGTTTAATGTTGGCCAAAGTTGTCTGGTAATGTTGCATGTTTCCATCAGAGATTGGCCACTTTCTCCGCATCGGTTTGAATAAGGATTTAACATAAGACGTTGGCGCTTCAATGCCGATAATGCTTATGCTGTTTGCACCAGAGGAGCCTTGTCGGGCCAGTTCATCGGCTGTACAATTTCCTGGTATGTCACAGTGACCTGGTACCCAGCAGAGGGTGAGGTTATACTGACCAGCTATCTCGTTAAGAGATACGCGGCAGTCTATTACTGCCTTAGATCTCGTAGCGCTGGATGCGAGGGATTGAAGGATTCGATGGCTGTTTGGCCATCGATATAGATAGCAATATCCGATGCTGATAGTGTATTAGCCGCTAGCCAGTCAGAGGCTTGACAAACAGCGGTAACTTTGGCTTTAAAAACGCTGCAATGGTTTGGAAGGTTAAAAGAGACGTGTATGTCCAGGTCTTCTGAGAAGATTCCGGCACCAACTCCGTCCTTGGTTTTGGACCCGTCCATGAAAATTAACAGCGATTCGTTGTATAGGACATCGCGTTGCGTCAACTCAGCTCTGTCCGGTATTGAGTACATGTAGCTCCTGTTGAAGTCATATTCAGTGGTCATGTGGTCAGTGGAAATGGGGAGATGGCGGTGCATCGAAGGTATGTCCCGTGTGTTGCTTCTTCCACTGCTCGGAGCCTCTCAGTCTTATTGCTGAGCTTATAACCACTTGTTTACTTCGGCAGGACTGCCGATATTTTCTGAGGTCAGATAGGCGAACCCCAGAGGCGAAGTGGGAGGGTTGTGATCCCTTGTTTTCGGATCATAACCTCACTGATAAAAGGAAGAAGAATATAAGCACTTGTTTACTGACGATGTCAATTGAAAGTATGTGGAGCATGGTTTGGAGCGCCGCTGTGGGAGAAGTTCTCAGTGCGCCGGTAATGCTGAGACATGCAACTCGCTGAGCTTTTTCCATTATGGATAGGTTGGACTTCTTCTCCAGGGCGGGCCACCATACCAGTACCCCATACATGAGAATCGATTTTATTACCGACATGTATAGCCAGTGCATGATGCTCGGTTGTAGGCCCCAAGTGGAGTCCACTGCTTCTTTGCAAATGTATAGGGCAGCCAGCGATTGAGCTCTACAATATTTACTTACTTAGGTGGCGCTACAGTTCGAGGTGAACCTGGGCCTCAACGAACAAGCCTCTCCATTTAGCTCGGTCTTTAGCTAATTGCCTCCAGTTGCGCACTCCAATTTGGTCGAGGTCCCCTTGAACTTGTGCGCGCCACCTACGGCGATGATTCCCTCTACTGCGTCGTCCCTCGGGGTTAGATTCGAAGGCTCTGCAGACCGGAGGGTGAGCTCTACAATACGATGGCTGAATCCAGAATCCCGTCAAAACTGATTCAGCTATGTCGGCTTGTGCTTGAAAATACGTGGCTCTCGGTGCCATTGGGAAACAGCTCATCTGAACTGTCGGATTTTGGCAAGGAGACGTACTCTCATGTGATTTCTTCAATCCCGTGCTGGAATAGTAGTGCCCAGAGCGGGTAGGAGAGTACTATCTTCCACAAGTCCGTCGAGTTGCTTGGGTACGCAGATGGTACACGTATGGGCACCATCGGGAGATCTCAGCGTGCATCATAGAGGCATTTACGGCAATTGAAGATTATCCCAGACGAGTTGGCCTTGGACAAAGCCTAGTACAGGTTATCTTCTTCTTCCTTTATAAGCGAGGTTATGATCTGAAAACAAGGGATCATAACCCTCCCACTTCACCGCATTTCTACTGATCCGCCTGTGGGGTTCGCCTTGGACAAAGCCAAGTACATGTTATCAACAAATAAATATCTATCTCGCCGAAAGGCAAGACAGAATGTCGCTGTTGATGACTTTAACTTCGAGATGGTCAAGGAATTCGACACCTTTGTGGAGATTGGGCGAAGAATAGCCGACACTAGCTTAGCCACATCTAGCAAATGGACAACCATACTCCACCCAAGGGAATCTTCGAATCACAGTCCCCAGGTTGGAGATGGCTAGACCACTGAACCTCTTAATAACTGGAAGTAGAATACCATAGATTGACGAGGATGAAAAGATGCTGTGTCTCGGACAGAGACTCTACATGGGTCGGGAACACATTAAGGAAGTAAGTGTCTATAGGGGGTACACGTGTCCGAATTTTACGAACGAAAACTGCCTCCTTTTTCAAACTTATTACCTCGCGGGATTGCCCCTAGACGGAACTCTATAAAGATGCTGTATGCAGATATACCTTTTGGGATTCCCTATCATAGAAATGTTTCTTTTCGTCGGCCAACATACCTCTTGGAGGTATTCCTCGGACTATACTAGTTAAGTTGAACTTTGGCTATACACGGATTTAGTCTTGACGTTAAATCCTTCATTTCAGACCAGTGCTGCGTAAAGAACGATCAAGCTCGGAATCCTAGCTGCAACCAATCGTCGGACCTCCAATATATGGCATTATTCATCGGACATATGAAAAACTGAACCCAGCGAAACTTTGGCCACAATTTTGTACTCTTGTGCAGCTACTACTTAGGCTAACTACGTTAGAACTTCGAATATGGAGAATCCTGTTGCATACGATTCGCTTAGGAATCATTTCTTCCCTTAGGCGCGAATGGTACATGTCAGTAAATAGTTCAGGATATCGTCTAGCCCAGAGGCCTTATTATCCCCGAATCGATTGCAAACCTGCAGCAGTTCTTCTCTAGTATCTTCTGGTATTACCTCCTTGAGCTTCTCTACTTCTTCTTTCCTGAAACACCTACAAATGGTTACATATGGATGAACAGACAGACAGACAAGCCAACGGATGAACGCCTCTCAGTCAACTCTGTTTCTATTGCCTCAGTCCTTTCACTTCTCTGCACCACGAATCACGAATCAATAGCAATGCACCCTAGCGGATTGAGTGTAGTCTGTAAACATTCAGGAATGTCCTATATTATGGTCATCTCCCAGCTCATCCCCTACGAATTACCCAGCATTTGTGTACCTCGAAAGCAGGCTGAGATTGTATTTTATGTGGATTCCCGCATGAATGCGTACATTTAATGTTTATTTCACCAGAAAACCTCAGAATGTCCCTCGAATATCAATTTTATTTACACATTTACCCCTGATTCTGCCGCCCCCCTGAGGCTCCATAAACATGCAACAATATTTCCGAAATAAAATCCATAACGTTTTGTTGGAGAGAAAAATGCATATATTCGCAGAAATGTATCGCATATCACTCAGCCATGACATGTACTCGTAAGCGTAGGGGGATGGATATCCAACTGCGGGAAATAAAATTCATCATCGCCTTCTGATGGAATTCTTTCGCTGCTGGCGGCACAGGATATGATATCTCTCTGTGCTGCCATAACGGATTGACTTATTTCGGTGTAATAAATTTATCACGGATCGCGGAGAGTGAAGGTGGGGGTGGTGTGGCGACTATTACGCTGTTGATTCTGTGAAATGAAAACTGAAACAAAATATCATTTCTCTGCTGCGCTACACTGCACTACTATGTAGGGTTGCCGTTGAGGAATTTTAAAATAAATTCCGAAACGCATACATACATAATCCCGTTCTCGTTTACCCTTAAGGTGTCAAGGTTCTGCCCCTGGTTTCTGTCTTTCTCTTCTTTGAAAACTTCCTCCAGCGGTTTCTATCTCTTGCCATTTCCTCCGTAGTCGCTGCCTACCTTGGCATTCAAATCCCCCGTCACTATGATGATGTTGTGTTGAAGACGATGCTTAAGTGATTGTAAAAGCTCTCCTTCTCGTCCTTAGACGAACCATCCATTGAGGCATAACACTCCCTAATGATGACGCGTCGTACTCTAGTTTAGAATCTGACCGTCATAATCCTATCACCATGAGGCTGCAAGGATAGGGTACTGCACTACGAAACTTACGATGGAATTATGCAGTATAACGTCACGGGCGGTGTGCCCCAAGGCTCCGTACTAGGTCCGCTACTGTGGAACCTAATGTATAATGATGTCCTCAGACTTAAAATCCCGAGGTATTCGAAAATAATAGGCTCCGCCGACAACATAGCAATCGTTATAGTGAGCAAACTCCTTGAGGAATTGGAGCATGACTACAATGAAGCTATCAGATTGGTTCAGGACTGGCTAGTACGCATGGGGCTACAACTTACAGAGGAAAAGACAGAAGTAGTAAGCGAGTCATGAAGACTATAAGAGTAACGGTGGGCGATCAAGTGGTGATTTTCAAACCAAAGCTGAAGTACCTTAGCATTTTAGGCAACATCTGCAATATGCAGCTGACAAGGCAGCAAAGGCAACGGTTGCCCTGGCAAGGATAATGCCAAATGTCAGCGGACCAAAGCACAAGAGGAGACTGCTCTTAGCAAGAGTTGTGGCATCGATAATGCTCTACTGCTGCCAAATATTTGCTTGAGCCATGAAGGCGAAGTCATACAGAAGGAAGACGGAGACAGCTTACAGAGGCGCATGCAGCGCCTTCCGAACAACCTCCTACGATGCGGCATGTGTAGTGGATGGCATGATACCCATAGATCATATTGCTAAAGAAGCACAACAGAAATACCATGCCAGCAGGATAGCGGCATCAGCAGCGACGAGTCGAAGTGTTACTGGGGTAACACCAAGGACAAGTCTGGATGAATGGCAAGGTGGAATAACTCTTATAAAGGCAAGTAGACGCAGAGATTGATCCCCAATATAGACGCTTCGATCAATAGCAAGCATGGGGAGCTAAATTTCTACCTTACCGCGATGCGTACTAGCCATGGTTACTTCAGAGCCTACCTCCACAGTTTGGACTCGACGACAATCCCTATTGCCCAATGTGCTCAGAAGCAGTCGAAGACGCGGAACACGTCATGGCTCTATTGTCCACGATACTATGAACAACGACACCTGCTGGTGAACAAACTGACTGAGGACCTAAACGAGACAGCATCAGCAGATGGATGATGAGCAGGGAAGAGACCTGAGAAGCGGTTAGTGACACTGTTGCAACCATTATGAAGGAGCAGCGAAGACAGGAGCGACAATGAAACGCAGCGCAGGAGACTGCTAGCATTAAGGAACCGAGTGCCTAAAAGAGAAAAATAAATAAATGAGGCTGCCCGGAAATTAGGCCAATGCGTACTGTTATTGTTAGCAGCAGTCCGACTCCATATTCCCGCGGACTTCCGGATGATCTTTCGGAATGGAATGCATTTAGGACTGGTACTCACCCACTTCTAACCATCTTATCTAACTTACCCCCAAAATGTTCAGTCTCTATCGCGTGAATTCCAATTGAATGAATCAGTCAAGTCATTGTGAGGGCCTTTGCTTCCCGAGTCGAGGAGCGTCTTTACATTCCAGAATCCTATCTATGTCCGGGTACAATGGCCAAATGACGTCAACATTTGATAATTTCTTATCCGAGGCATAGTATCGGTTTCTGTAGCGAGCATTGTTCTGTAATGCAGTTTGCCTGCCCACGTTACCTAGTCTAGAATCAAGGCCCTAGATAACACGCACTTGCAATTTCAGCCTACACGTATGAGGGCTTATACGCATAGTTGTCCGGAGACTACCACCATTGGGAGGTTAAGTAAGTACTTCATCACGAACTTGGTTATTGCGCTACTAACCCAAGCCATGTTTTGAGCGCTCAGTAGTTTCCCAATCAATCGCAATGCCAAGCTCCAGGTTTCTCCAGCTTCTTTAAAAACATCTTTTCAGCTGCTCCGTCCTTATGCATTCTAGGTCTTCTTCTCTTATTTATTCCTTCAGGTCTTAGGTTGGCTATCTATACGATAGCACAAGCACTCTTAGGCCAGTAGAGGTCTATTGTGATGCCATAGATCTTTCCATTTGGCACCTAGGGCCGCAGGGAGCGAAGGATGCTCGTGACGCCTGAGGACGTCAGTTCGCCGAGGTCATCCAAAAAAGAAGCACCCCCTAGAAGGAGCAGTCTTTTTTGGGACAGAGCCGTGTGTATAGGAGGTAAAAGATGGTTTCCTCCTCCTCTTCGTCTCTATAGCTCCGGCAGACATCGTTAGAAAAGAGATCCAGCATTTCAGCATGTTGGCCTATCCGACAATGTCCTGCGAAGCCAGCGATAACGCAGCTGATCTGTGGTGGCTTTAGCTTAACAAACCCGCCACTGTCTTTCTGATCCAGCCTAGGCCTGTCTTTCTAGAAATAAGACACGTTGAGCTATTTTCCCACCCGTGGTTAGTTTTGCTAATAGCGTCCAGCTTTAGTAGATGCTTTGCGCGTTAACCGATGTGTGCAGGTTCAAGCCCCAGTGGGGAACAGCAATCATGGGTCACCCAAGTATAAAGGAAAAACAATTTACATCGAAGTTTTTCCAACCACTGCACCAAAGAAAGGTTCCTGCCTGGTAGTACAATGGAGAAGTCTGAGTGCTCTGGGATTTCGGTTTACTTTTTTTTCAAAAAAAAAAAAACGTAGATGCTTACATGTAGAGAGGAGCATACCCAAGGTCTGCCATTTCGGCAGAATCCTTAGAGCCATGCCCTGTCTGGCGATCTCGTTAGCCTTGCAGTTACCTGGAATGGCCCTGTGGCCTAGCACCCGTCATCCGCGTGAGAGACAAACGGCACTTTAAGGCGACTTTTGCAAGTGAAGAAGCACGATTCCAGGGACTTGATTGCCGCTTGACTGTCTGTGAAAATGCCAATATCCTTGACAGGTATTGCGTTACATTTCAATCAGGACAAAGCTCTTTTTATCACCATGATTTCCGCCTGAAATATGCCACAGTGATCTGGGAGGCGAAAAGAGATGCTCAAGTTGAGCTTTTCAGAGGAAACACCACAACCCGCCCCACCTTTGTTCTTAGAGCCATCTGTAACCGATCTACCATCTAGAGGGGAGAGTTGTCGCATTTATTACGTTCAGTGATACTCGTACGGAATTGTCGGTCAAATCTCAGTTTCGGTGGGGTGTAGTCCGTATTTTCATGAATGAAGTTGACTATTGGAGGGGCATCTGCTGAGCCGATAAAGAACATATTGGAGGATTTCCCTGAGAATGTCTGGGTGTTTGCCTAATGCAGCAAAAGAAATGGCATCAGCATAGGCAACTACTCTACATCCTGACCTATCTAGGTCCACTATTAGCTCACTTACTACCAGATTCCACAGAAGAGGTGACAAGACTCCACCTTGGGGTGTTCCGCAGCAGACAAGTCTTCTGGCCGATGCTCCGCCCAGCTGTGTGTTAATAATCTTCCATGTGAGCAGGATTCCGAACGAAGTATCCACTTTCAGACTTGCAAGTGCGTCGGTAGTTGCCTTTGATTTGACATCGTTAAAAGTTCCCTCAATGTCAAGGAAAGCCACCATTGTGTATTCCTTAATGCTCAGAGATTTTGCAATGATACGCACAAGCGAGGGTAAGGCTCGAATTGCCCTTGCAGTATGCATGTTGGGATGCCGAGAGCAAAGTCGGGCTAATGCTCTGTCGAAGGTGGATGTCAATCAACCTTTCTAACGTTTTCAGTAGAAAGGACGATAGACTGATGGGTCGGAGATCCTTTGGTTCCACATGCGAGCTTTTCCCTGCCTTAGGTATGAAGATGACTAGGCGAACCTCACAGGCGGATCAGTAGAAATGCAGTGAAGTGGGAGGGATATGATCCCTTTTTTTGGATCATAACCTCGCTGATAATAGGAAGAAGAAGAAGGTATGAAGATGACTTCAACCTCGGTCCACAATTCGGAGGTGTAGACTAGATTTAGACAGCCCGACATGATGACTTTGAGGAATGGAAGCACAATTTCCTCACATTGCTGAATCTCAGCGGGAACGACACCGTCAGGTCCTGGGGACTTAAAGCTATGCATGGCCCAACGGATATCTCTTCTTCCTATTTCGGCGAGGTTATGATCCGAATCCGATCTCTCTGTAGTTACTATAATCAAGGAGCTACTGCACTGTGGGAAGGAGGTATTTACCGATTGGGAAACAGAAACAGGAGAGCTACCAGGATTGTGAATGTCCAGTAAGATATCAATGGATTCCTTAGCAGTGGTGATCCAGTGGTGGACTGGATGCATTAAGTAGCTGGATGTTGTAACGATTTTAAAGATGATTTTCCGCGACCTTGAAGCTTCCGAGGACTCTTCAAGGCTGTCACAGGCTGACGGAGCGTCGTCGCTCTTTCCTTCGTGAGACAGTTTATAGGTGCCCCAATCGGCCGTCTCGCGAGAGCTCTTTAGCAAGATTGAAAGGGAGTCTACTGTCTTTCCTAAGTTTACCGAGATTTGCAGTCCGCCACGGCGGTGTTTGCTATAGGTGGAGATTGGTATAGATTTATAAAAAAAAGGATCGTAACCATAAAAGGTGTAATAGGCTTTGGGAAGGTTTTGGGAGTTAGGATTTTAAAAAGGACAGGAAACAATGATGTGGATGTGACTTACGGATGGGATGGAACGGAAAAAAAAGAGTGTCGGCTACGAGGGACGTGGCATGCTTGCTATTTGCTCAGCTGAAGCTCGCCGGAAATGGCGTGGTTCTTGCCCCGTAGCACGACTAAACCTACTACAAAAACATATATCTCATGCCATATTTACTTACTTATTTTTCACCTTGAACGGACGGACGTTCACCATCCTGAGGGCGCTGCAGATGTTGTGGCAGCGTTGGCCTATGCCCTCCCGACCATGAAGTCCTGCGGCCATCAAATAGGACTTCCCAATTTGAAAAGGACGATCGGTACGTATAGGGGGATGAGATATCTGACAAGAAGGCTTACTTTGCTTACATACTGCACAATTGAATACAGAACGTCTGATTTGGACAGTCATGTTCGGCCAGTAAAAGTACTGCCGAACTCGTTGTAACTTTTTTGCCATTCCACCATGAGCTGCTTGAGGAGGAACACACAGCCAGTTGTGTTCTATCAGAACTTCATCTCCAATAGGTGGTAATGAGCGTTTATACACATAATTATCCTCAATTTTTAAGTCAGGCAGCTCTTCGTGGTGATCTTGTATGGCAATCAGACTTTTATACTCTTCGGACTGAAATTCTTCGAAGTTGAAGTCGATCAGTTGTGCAATACCTTCCAATTCCAAACTTTCGACGAAAACTCGGGAAAGTGTGTCTGGCACGACATTCAAAGTGCCCTTGCGGTGCTCTACGTCAAACGTGAAATCCTGTAGCTTCAGACTCCACCGTGCCAATCTGCCGTTAAGATCTTTCGCGTCATTAGCCAACGCAGGCTAGAGTGGTCGGTAATTATGGTGAAGTCCATGCCCTCGACGTATGGTCGGAATTTCTGCACCGCCATAACGGCAGCCAGACACTCTTTCTCAGTCACGCTATAATTTTTCTGGCAAGAGTTTAGCTTCTGTGTGAAGTAAGAAATGGGTGACTCTTCGTTTGCATCGTTCCTTTGGAAAAATACTGCACCTATTCCGGACTCCGAAGCATCGCACTGGATGTAAAAGCGCTTTGTGAAGTTCGGATGTGTGAGCACAGGGGCAGATGTTAAAGCCTCTTTGAGTTTCTCGAATGCTACAAGTGCCTCATCCGATGTTTTGAAGTTTTCATTTTTTTTTTCAGCGTGTCCGTGATGGGGGCAGTCAGGCTCGAAAAATCCCTAATAAATCTTCTATACCACCCTGCAAGAGCAAGCAGCCTGCGAACCTGCTTAGGGTTTTTTGGCACAGGGAAGTCAACAATGGCTTCCACCTTAGCAGGATCAGTCCTCAGCATCCCACCACCAACTATGAACCCCAAATACTTCAATTCCTTGGAGCAAAATTTGGACTTGTTCAAGTTGATGGTGAGATTAACTTTACGCAAGCACTGTGCGATTTCGTCAAGCAGGGTCACATGTGTTTGGAAATCCGGCGTTATGATGAGCAGGTCATCAAGGTACACGAAGACGCGGTCCTTTAACTGTGAGGGGATAACCTTGTCCATTAAACGGCACATCATTTGAGCTGAATTACACAACCCAAAGGGTATGACCGTAAGCTGATACAAGGGTCTCCCCGGCACCGTAAACGCAGTCTTTTCGCTGCTCTTTTTCTCCAGCGGTATTTGCCAAAAAGCATCCTTAAGATCTACGTTACTAATGTAGTAAGTATCTTGTAGACAAGTGAGAAGCCCGTCGATATGGAGGAGAGGATAAGCGTCCTTTTTCGTCAAAGTGTTCACTTTACGCGAATCCAGGCAAAGACGATCCTTACCTGGCTTCCGTATAAGGACTACTGGTGAACACCAAGGACTCTCACTCTCCTCGATAACGCCTAGGCTTATCATTCGGTCTACTTCTTGGTACAAAGGGTCAAATTACAACTAAATTCGTACAGCGGCAACCCTTACAGTGCTCCGATTTGCAACGAACATCAGATGGAGTGGACAAATGAATATGCAGGGGATTTTTTCCCTTTTTGAGTTTTTGCTTTGCCTTTGGAGCAGTATCCACGAAGGAAGACTGAAATTTAATTCAATTTAAGGATTAAAAGTGAATTTCCTTGCATCTAATGGAGCTGCACCTCGTTCGAAAGAGTATAGTCACTGAAGTCCACAAAATTTACTATCGCGGACTATCGCATGAGCAATATCTCTGCAGAAGGATACATCAGATGAATTTTATGAAAACTTTTACCAGCTGTACATCCCTCAGATTGCAGGTGCACACTTAAATCCCCCACGGGTAGTATGCATGCATTTTTCCCCGCATAAGACAACTGATTTGATTAAACAGTTTATGCATGAGTGAATAGAAATTTGCATACAACAGTCCTCCCCACCATGCCGGGTGGACTGCAAGGAATTTATAATTAACAATTCACGTGACAGTTGATTGCTACAAGTGCGTGCTTGGAGGCCATTTGTGCTCTCTCTCTGGCCAGCAAATATAGGTGGAGCCTGCCTAAGCTCCGGGGAATTGAGGGTAGGGTTGAGTTGTGAAGTCCTTGTTGGATAACAGATCTCAGGAATATTTAAAAAAAAAAAGCGACATTCTGCAAACGGATTGTTGGTAATTTGCAATTGCGCCGCGGAAACATTAAGGAGTATAATGTTCATCAGCAGGAAGTGAAAAATTGAGGAAATGCAATTGCCAAGGACAATATTGTGCGATTTATGTTTTCTAGTAGATTTCCACTGATTAGGCGAAGTTAACTAGAAAGAAGGAATCCGCTCCTCGTAAAAATCGTAAAATCGTGAAAGGAGTCAAATCCAAAGACGATACACTTCTTTCCAATGAGGATGACGTAGATGGAGCAAGCACTTCTCAGAATTGCTCATTTGCGAACAGAGCACCGAAGATTGCAGACCTATGGTCGAGAGTATGACGGAGAATAGTCCTACGGTAGAGGAAGTAACTTTGGCTAGAAGTTGGCAAATCTGCTGGTGTGGATGAAATCCGGCCAGAAATGCTCAAGGCTTTAGGTAAAAAGGGAGTGCAATGGCTCTCGTATGTCATTAAAATGGTGTGGGAATGTGGCGAAACACGTGATGACTGCAAATGGGAGCGATTGTTCCTCTTTTTAAAGCGTGGACAAAAGAGATTGCACCAACTACAGGAGTATATCTCTTTTAGGTCTCGGTGGAAAAGTTAGAAACGCATTTCAGAGCTGTGGTGGAGAACAACTTGAGGGATGAGCAATGCGGTTTTCGTCCCGGTAGAAGCACAACCGACCAGTTATTCACTCTCAGTAGAGAGAGTTCCTGAGAAGGTCTGGGAGTATGCTAAGTCTATCTAAACCTGTTTTGTGGATTTGGAAAAAGCATATGATAGAGCTCCATGAAACAAACATTAGAGTTATCTGCAGGAGTATGGGATTGATGGTACCTTGTTAAGGGCAATTCAGTCTTTAACTTTGAAGAACTTTATGTTCCAGCTAAATTATTGGTCTTTAACTCCTTGTATGTTCCAACTCTCACCTATGGGCATGAAATTTGGGTAGTGACCGAAAGAATAAGATCACGGATACAAGGAATAAATCATAGGGACCGAGTGCGCATTACCAGAGTATGCGATGCACTCAACGTTGAGCACCTAGTTCTCCGAACGGAACGATCTATGCTTCGATAGTTTAGTCACGTAGTGCGTATGACCCCAGACCGGCTTCCAAGACGTGCCATGATTGCCATGCCATCAAATAGGCGACCCCTCGGTATGCCTAGAAGTAGATGGTTGCATCAAATCCGACATCTCTCCTGGAGCCGTCTAGGGATTCCCCCTGATGCGTTGAAGTCAATGGCCGAGGATCGAGAGGGATGGAGGGCCCAACTGAGTATCCTACCCCCGCGACCCTGTAAAATGTATGTATGCTGTCATAGGCAGCCTTGAAATCGATAAAGAGATGATTAGCATCGATTTGGACTTCTTGGCTTTTCTCCAGGATCTGCCGACGTGTGAAGATTTGATCGATAGTGGGCTTTCCTGGCCTGAAACTGACTGATAGGGGCCAAGCAAGATGTTGATGAAAAGTTGTAGGCGTTCATACAAAATCGCTGAAAGGATCTTGTATGCGATATTGAGTAGACTGATGCCTCTATAATTGGCGCACTTGAGGGGGTCTCCTTTATGTGGGTCGGGCAAACGATCCAGAAACGAATCCATTCATCAGGCATACAGGGTGGGCTAACTACAAGTTTCATCTTAAAAATGCAATAAAATGAACAAAATGAAATTTTTTCCGTGTATTATGGCTTTATTAGTAAGAGCAAATATTCCCATTAATTATGGAATACAACGTCGTTCAAGTGGCTGCCTCGGCTGTCCTCGCAGTAGCGCATTCTATCACTCCAATTTTCCAAGTTCTTGTTGATGGTTTCGGGCTGTAGCTCACGGATTGCTTGGATGATATTGGCCTTAAGTGCTTGAATCGTTTCCGGATTGTTGGCATAACATCGGTCCGTCACGGTTTTCCACAAAAAAAAGTCCAAAGGGGTCAAATCGTAGGTCCGAGGCGGCCAATTGACATCGCCAAGACAGCTGATAACACGATTTGGGAATTTGGTGCGCAAACGACCGATTGTGGCATGGGCTGGGGAGGATGGCGCGCCATCCTCCATGAACCAGAGGTCGTCCAAATCCATGTCTTCAATTTCAGTTAACATGGCTCTGTAACGCCCACCGTTGACCGAAACGTTGTTCCCTGCCTCATTTTCGAAGAAAAATGGTCAAATATGCCACCACTCCACAATCCGCACCAAACTGTCACTCTCTGTGGATGCATTGGCTTCTCGACAATAACGTGCGGGTTTTCCGAGCCCAAGATGCGGCAATTTTGTTTGTTAACGTAGCCGCCGAGATGAAAATGTGCCTCGTCAGAAAAGATAATTTTTCGCCCAAAATCGTTGTCCAATTCAAGCTGCTCTAAGGCCCAAACTGCGAAGCGATAACGAAGCGGATGGTCGTGCGCTTTCAATTGCTGAATCAATTGAAAGCACAAATCCCAGATCTTTGTGCAGAATTCTCCTCAGGCTAGTGCGTAAAATGTTGAGCTGTTGAGATCGATGACGAGTTGATGTTCGTGAATTGAGTCTCACACTCTCCGCTACAGCAGCCACATTCTCGTCTGTGCGCACCGTACGAAGACAAGGACCATGAGTGTTGTCCACTAGCATATCAGTCTCACGAACTTTTTGCACAAACTTGCGTACAGCAGGCGCGGTGGGTGCTTCATTTCGGCCAAAACTTCTTTTCAAAAAACGCACTGTTTGGGCTACACAGCTCTCACTTTGGAAATAAGTTTTCAATATTTCCCAATGTTGTTCAAGCATAAAGCGACTCATTTCGTTCCGCGGACGTATGATACTGACTTTCTGTCAAGATTTCGAGCGGGAAACAACTGTCAGTGTCAACATAACCTATGATTTAAAAAGAAATCACTAGATGGCCCACCCGTTACCTACTATTACCTCTAGTGCTGCTGTGGCACTGGTTCACATGACACCTGTTGTACATACGCTAATTTTTGCACCTTGCTCAGCGATGTTCTCGTCGTAGTTAACCTTGTTTGGTTAACCCATGCAACTGCCTCGTATGTGATGATGGGTCTTACTATTATCATGTACATCTGCCTCAGTGTGGCTGAGCTGCAACCCCAGTCCTTTCCTCAAATGTTCCTGATAACTCACCTTAGAGTTCTCTCTCTAAACCAGTTTCTATTGGGAATCTAAGAATAAGATGTTATCCATGGTTGGCATATCCTCATCTGATGACTGGTACTTGGCCAAGTATTTCAAACTTTTGTGGGTTAGTGCCCCACAAGATTCCAGAAAAGGCAAAGGCCTTCATTTGTTATAGGTAGGTAGAAGTGGCGGTTCTGTAAAAACAGAGACCCAATTAGCACAGCTGTGCCGTTTTGACACCATGACTCATGCGACCTTGGATGGTGATGTGTGTTGGTGAGGACAATCTAGAGCCAGCCTGTGGAGTTTAAGAAGAGTGTACGCTCATTTATGTTTTTACCCGAGATTTCCTCAAGTGAATTGTAGAAGGGTTTACCTAATGCTTGATGTCCAGCCCTAGCTAGTGCTGGACAATTGCACATGTAGTGGATAATTGTTTCCTTTTCGGTGGCTATGTTGCAACTACGGCAGTGTGTGTTATATGGGATACCTAGTTTGGCTGCATGGTCTCCAACCGGCCAGTGTCCCGTGATTATCGCGATTGTACGGGCAATGTCTTTCCGCGTTCTGTTCAGTAGGGCGGTTGTTTGGGTCTTGTTGTAGTTAGGCCACATCTTTCTGGATATGACGCAGTTCGTTAACCTGGACCATTTATGGTTAGCTTTTCTAAGAAAGATTGAGGAGATGTTTGCCTTAATTGCTCCGAGCGGGGTGTGAACAAGTTCAGCAAGTGAGCATTGAAGGGCTGAGCCTCGCCTGGCCAGTTCGTCAGCATGTTCGTTGCCATCAACGTTGCTGTGGCTTGGAACCCAGACTAGGGTCACCATGCATTGGCCATCTAGCGAGGCCAGCTCCTGTCGGCATTCTAGTACTAGTTTTGAGGAAATAGTTTCCGAGGCAATGGCTTTGATAGCAGCTTGGCTATCAATTAAAATAGCGATTCTTTGCCTTGGTAGTGTATTTGTGTGTGACTTGATTTGGCGACAGGCTTTGCGAATGGCGAGTACTTCCGCTAGTGGGCGCCGTGGCGTAAGTGGTTAGTGTGCCGGACCACTACGCATGAGGTTCCAAGTTCGAATCCCAGAAAACACCAAAAAGTTTTTTCACGGTCCCACCTCTCGCGAGCGTCTGACAAACATCCGAGAGTATTGTTGTCACGAAAAAGCTTCTCAAATCGCCGTTCTGATTCGGCATTAAACTGTAGGTCCCTTCCATTCGTGTGAAAAATATAACGCACACAACATGAGTGGTTGCGAGAAGCTAGGCCCTGGCACTTTAAAGAGCTGTTGCGCCAAATATTTGTTTTTGTTTTTGCTTGAAAGACGCTGGCAGCGTCCGGGTGTCGGTACGATTTTGCGATGTTCAGGGACTCCGAGAAAACACCCGCACCAACCCCACAGTCCATTTTTGACCCGTCGGTGTAGACTGTTAGATCGATACCACTGGTTGCCTGTCCATCTTGCCAATCTTTTCTTGTAGGGAATTGTACATCGAAACGCTTTGTGAAGTTCAATGTGGGGATGATGTAGTCTGTTGGAGTCGATATGAGTTCTCCTGGTAGAGAATCTAGGATATTGCTGTGTCCATAGGGTTTCGCAGTCCAACACTTGGACTCTCTGAGTCTGATTGCGCTGTGCGCTGAGATGTTTGTGATATGTAGATCTAGGGGTAAAAGGTGTAGCAGGACTGTTAGAGCGTCTGACGGAGTTGACCGTAGGGCGCCTGTGGTGCCTATGCATGCTGCTCTTTGCACCTTATTTAGTTTGGTTATGTTACGGGCCTTTTTAAGGACCGGCCACCATATTATCGACCCGTAGGTAAGGATTCGGCGTACTACGGCTGTGTACATCCACAGGGTCAATTTTGGTTGCAGGCCCCATCTTTTGCCGAAGGTTCTGTTGCAGGCATAGAAGGCTATACATGCTTTCGTTACTCGTTCGTCTATGTTTGGTTTCCAGTTAAGTTTAGGGTCTAGAATAACTCCTAGGTACTTAGCGCTGGAAGATAAGGAGAGTATCTGACCGTTTAATCGAGGAAGATTGAAGTCGGGTATTTTGATTTTTTGTGGTGAAAAGCATCAGTTCAGTTTTATTTGGGTTGACTCCAAGTCCACACTTTCTGGCCCATGCGGTGACTTTACTTAGAGCACTCTCCATGATCTCACTTATCACGGGAGGGAAAAGTCCCGACACTAAAATCACCATGTCGTCCGCATACCCAACTACTTAAATTCTTTCTCTGTCTAAGCATAAAAGGATTTTATTCATGACTATTAGCCATAGTAGAGGTGAGATGACTCCACCTTGGGGCGTTCCTCTACTGGCAAATTTGGTTATGGTGCTGTTTCCTAGAGATGCCTGAATAGATCTAGTGCTGAGCATAGAGACCATCCCTTGACTTAGGTCAAGGAGCTATGCCCAGCTCCGTGAGGGACTCTAGAATTACTTCAGTGTGTACAGCTTACTTCATTGTGTACGTTAAAAGCTCCTTCTATGTCTAGAAAGGTAGCTAAAGTGTATTCCTTATACTGTAGGGATTTTTCTATTGTTCGCACTACTTCATGAAGAGCTGTTTCTGTAGATCTTCCTTTGAGGTATGCGTGTTGGGATTTGGAAAGAGATGACTCGATTGTATCTTGCAGATGGTTGTCTAGAAGGCGCTCGAGGGTCTTCAAAACGAAGGAGGTCAGACTGATTGGTCTGAAATCTGTCATTTGTTATACTCCCTGAGTTTGTAGTGCCCCGTTAGGAAGCGTGTTAGGATTCGTAGGTTATTCTTGCTGAGGCGGATACAGGCTTCGAATCTTTTCCGGCTGTAGCATCCCAGTAGTTTCTTAGCTTGCCCCAGACCTGTGGTGTTATTCTAGGTTCTTGCCCTGGTTCTGTGGATGCTAAAATATTTTCTATTTATCCCGTGTTCACTCTTTTTTTCCAGAATTGAAATAAAAACCAAATTTTCTTCATTGTACATACTATAGCCTTATTTATTCAACAATATTCTTTTTTTTTTTATTTCTTACGATTAAAACAAAGTCTTATCGCACACTATCTATAATAATTCAACTTCTTTACAAAAAAATAAAAATAAAAATGTAATATCTTTTCTCTCCCTCTCTCTTGGTACTTATACTTAAAAAAGAAGGCCAAATCTCAAGTTGTTTTGTTGAAATTCAGTATATTTAGAACAACAGAAAAAAATATATTAAAACAAATTAAAAACATCTAAACTACGAAATTTGTACAAAAGTTTGAAGAAAACTTTTTAAAAAAACAAAAGCTCTACTCTACGCCAACTGAAATGGTCTCGGCTGCTGCTGTTTCTTGTCAGCTTTCTGTTTATGTACAAATGTATAACGATTTATACAAGTGTTTGCTTACTTTTAATTGATAAATAAAATAGTTAAACTTTTCTTTTGTAATTTTATATCTACACATACAAATAATTTTGCTTATTAAATTTTTTTAAATATAAATATTTTGCCTAACTATTTTCTGTTTTTTTTTTTTGTTTTATAGTTAAAAGTTTCCCGCTCTGTACAAAAGAGAAAAATATATATATTTCCTGGAGCAGCGGGGCGTGGAAGTAAAAGAGGGGCGAGCGAGAAACAAAGCTATACCCTTTGCATATTTTAATTTTAAAAAAATATCTATAGCGCATGCTACATCCCGTTTTCTTCTTACATTCTCTCGTGTTTTATTTTAATGGCTAATGACTTTTAAGTGCTATAACGAAATTCCATATAAAAAAAAAAATAAAATAGTCCTTTGTCAGTTTTGTTTTTAATTTTCACGAGGGACATACGTATATGTATTTGTTTAGCATTTATTTCGAGGAGTTTACTCTTTTTTTTTTGACATAAATGCGACAAATAGAGACTGCTGCCATCTGTTGTTGGACATTTTGGTGTCAATTAATCTTTTTTTGGTGAATTCTTTGGTGATGTCTTGCCTAAATAAATCAGAAAATGTATAAAATTATAAAAATAAAATTCTACAAACAAACTAACACAACCCACATGCAAACGGAAAGTATAGAGAAGAAAACAAAAAAATAAAAATAAAATAAACCAACCAACTGGTATAAAAATGAAAAATGTTTAGCACCAATGTTTGTTATCGAGCTTTCAACTAAAGCTGTAAACACAATTGTTTTACCTACGTATTTTCAAAATGGCGAATAACATTTTTATACATTCTACAGCTTAGAATTAGATTTAATAAAAAAAATGTTTGAAATGGTATAAAAAACGTGGTATAACCGGTATATATTGTAAACTGTTAGACGATTTTTATTTTAATGTCGTACGATGTATCAACAACATCGATACGGGGTTTATTTAATTTTCCATGTGCATGTGCTATAATTTTAGGATGAACATAATAGATAGGACCTTTAAATGAAACACAAAAGAAAACGAAATGAATTGGTTTGTTTAGTTTGACAAGTTTTATACAAAAAAAAACTATCGCTATACGAGGGTGAATTCAGTTAGAAAAAATAAGTATTTGTTGTAAAGAAAAAGAATGAATTTGGAAAAAGAAAAACTAAGGAAACTAATTCAAGGACATCTTTACCGAGCATTGAATTTATTACAGAGATACTGTTTAGGATGGTATTAGGTTAGGTTAGGTAATGTAACGAAGTGATATATTCCGCCGCCACAGAAACACAAACCAGCGATCATCCACACACGGCACACACTTCGCTTAACACCTAATGCGGACAACAATGCAGAACTGCCTTGAAGAAGGAACCTTTCCCGAAAAATGGAAGACGCAGTATTTGGTCCTACTGCCAAAAGGAAAGAAGCCTCCAGGAGAACCATCATCCTATCGTCCAATATGCCTATTGGACACCATGGGAAAGATCCTCGAGAAGATAATCTATAATAGATTACTCGCAGTAGCAGAAGAGTAAGGAGCCCTCTCAGATCACCAATTTGGCTTCAGAAGAGCACGATCTACTGTTGATGCCATAAGAGCGGTAGTTGATATCGCCAAAGGTGACATCGAAGGCGAAAGATGGCTCTATGGCACAAAGGAGTATTGTGCAGTAGTAACGCTGGACGTTAGATACGCATTTAACTCTGCGGACTGGTCGTTTATTAAAAGGTCACTTGCCAGGATGGATACGCCATATTACCTGCTACGGATAGTGACGAACTACTTCAACAACAGGAAGCTGAGGTACAATACCGATGAAAGGGTAAAATACTACAACGTAATACTACAATAATATAACGTAATAATATTGCGGGAGTTCCACAGGGATCGGTTTTAGGGCCACTTTTGGTAAACATCATGTACCACGGAGTTCTACGATTAATGCTACCTGGGGGAGTAACGATAATTGGATTCGCCGACGACATTGCAGTCGTGACAGTAGCTAAACAGATCCATGCAGTAGAATCAGCTACAAATGAAGCAATTGCCCGGATAAAAGATTGGCTAATATCCGCCGGACTAGAACTAGCTGACCATGAAACAGAAGCTGCTCTTATAACCAGCCGGAAAACAGTCGAATTTGCCAACTTTCAGGTTGGTAACCAAGCCATCAGGTCGAAAGAGGCGGTTAAATACCTTGGAGTAATGCTGAACAACAAGCTACGGTTTAAAACGCATTTTGATTTTGTTACCAAAAAAGCATCGCAAATGCAGGGAGCTCTCTCGCGTATCATGCCTAACATCGGTGGATCTGGATACGCTAGAGTTAGTTAGCTAGCTAGTTATCACCTCAGTTCTGTTATATGCCGCCTCAGTCTGGGCGGAGGCACTGAGGACGAAGGAGACCAAAAGGAGACTATCGTCATCATACAGACTCTGTGCGCTACGGACAATCAGCGGCTTTCGAACCATCTCTGACGAAGCTGCATTTGTCATAGCTGGAATGGTCCCCATCGATATTCTCGCAGATGAAATTTTGAGGATATATAACAGAAGAGCATTGAGTCATCACGACGCCACTGCTATCAATGTGATAAAAATTGAAGAAAGGGCAGCGTCAGCAGCTATGTGGCAAGCTCGTTGGGCTAATACAACAAAAGGCAGATGGACATATAAACTTATACCGACAATCCAAGACTGGATAAGTCGAAAGCATGGAGACTGCAACTATCATCTAACGCAGTTCCTGTCTGGCCACGGTGGCTACCGCAAATATCTACACCGATTTGGACACGACAACTCACCATCCTGCCCGGAATGCCCAGGTGAAGATGAAGATACGGAGCACGCAGTGTTTAACTGCACACGTTTCACGGCATGGAGAATTACTCTGCCAAGTCCGTCATTACTCCTCGACCATATGTTATGGTCGGAAGAGAATTGGATGGCAATATGTTCCTTCGTAACAACTCTACAAAAAGAGCTGCGGAGAATAGAAAAGCTAAGAAGAGCAGCTGAAGCAGCGGAAGAAGCTGACACGAGAAGCATAGCATAAATTGCTAACCAGCCCCACGAAGTTATACCTAACGGCAGTCCCGCGGGGAGAGTGGTTGAAGTGTGTAGTAGGCGTATTCCTGGCATCGATTACTCAGGTTTGCGAATCGTGCATGCTTGTAGCACTCGGGCTATTAGTATATATGAAGATTACACATCTTCTCATCACTTTGCGGCAAGGATGGGGTCTGCTTTGAACATCAGTGAGGCGGATACGCCCCTACTGTTACTGTATAGGGAAATATATGTATAGAGAAAGAACACAACGCCTCCTGGTTATCCAGGGAGGACTACGCTACTTCTCGAGTTTTATGTCAAAAACTGAGCAAAATGAAAACAAAACTCTACTGGCACTGTATCGATCCTCTTTCCGCACACTAACTGGAGTAATCACAGGAAACTGTGACATTGGAGTTATGCTCTGTAAATGGAATGCTGAGTCCATCGATTTATGCAGAAGCAGCGGGAATGAAGAAGAGGCAGAATCAATTCAACCTACTTTACCGCTGCTCCGCTCTATGACGCCTACTGCAGAGGTAGCAGAGTCACGGATAGCAGATCTATTTAGATTCGTAAAGAGTACCAACTGGTTTAAGGATAGACCGATACCTCTCTCATAAATGATTAGTTGTAGCCGCACTCCACCATCAAGGGATGGATGGATCCGAGTGTACGTGATGAGTCCTTTTTCCATTGCACAACAACAATCTCGCCTAATCTTGGGTAGAGTTCCATTTAGGAAAGAAGTTCTAGACCACTAAATAGAGACCGTGAACCTTGTCCAGCATTGCCATGCCCTGATGCCCTGGAACCCTAGCAAGAGAAACTTTGTTGCTAACAGAAAGCTACTCAAGCGTGTTGAAACAAACCACTTAAGCTTCGAAGAAATAGCAATTCAGATCCTCCATCGCTGATTGGATTCTTAATGCGCCATCTCTGACGCTTATTTGCTTTGAAACGGTCAAAAGGAACTGCTAGTTTGAACTTTGGGCAATGCATTCGAGCGCTGATACCTTTTACCTTCCCTGAATCATAGCTCCTTCGATTTGGCTTTTTGTATAAAATGAAATGTGATTAGTACTCACTAACTGAATTTCGATCACGAAGCTACTCTATGGAATGCTATTAGTACCTAGACGTGAACACTACTCCATGGAATACCTATTAACAGCCTACAACTGAGGAGGATAATATGACAAGATATAAGCTGCATACCATCGTTTAAGCGACAACACTTAAAATGCTGCACACCAAATAGATGCCGGTAAATTCTCAGGCGAACTGAACCCAAAAACACCAAGGAAACGAAAGCAAAAGAAGAGAACCAAAAAGTAAATTAAAATGGACACCAATCGAGTGCATCAAGACACAAGGCAACATAGAGAAGAACAAAGAAGAACCATTCGAGCGGTACGCACCTTTTGAATCTCCTCTCAGGACGGCAGAATCTCTAAATTCTACGTTCACCTTCTGCACTGGAGAATTTTGCTGTTTTTTCTTTTCAGTTGCTTTCTGGAATATGAAACAGAAAAATCAGTCAAATCGGGAATACGAGAAGCCATCGATCGACTTCGAGACTTACCTGCCACAGTACACAACCATAGACGAAAACAATCGAAATCAAGACCTGTATGGACAGCCAAATAATGATATTTGTCGCTTGCGTCCGTTCGAACAGCTCTCGGCCATTCTTGATGCACAGAATCGCCTCAGAAACCATTATTGCACCGTACACCCAACATTGGGTGCCTACTCGTTTACAGCGAGTATCTGTTACGTAAGTGTAGTATTGTCTGCAAAATTGAGAATAAATTCGAATCCATTCAATGGTAGTCGTAACGCCGGCTAACTCACCTCACAGAGGGCGCTACAAACAGTCCAATAAATATTAATCGTCCAATGACTATATAATGATCTGGAGGCATTTCGAAAATATGTTTTAAAAAGAATGTATTCAGTTCTGTTACCTAAAACGAGAGACAGACACGTTGATAAACTCTACACCTACACCCTGAGAGGGTATCTCAGTTCACAAACCTGCCAGAATATGACTAGTTGACAGACGGCCGCAAACCGCATGTACGTCGACTGAGGATCCAACCACCGAATGTGTGTCCAACTCTCCGGTGTGAATTGCAATACGGCTCGCTTAATCTTTCCACTCGTGGTTGAGATGTCACGTATGCTCGCCCATTTGTACTCGCGCATTTCGAGTATTTTGCAGATTTTTAGACCCACCCATATGCCGAGACCATTACAGATGATGACATCCAATATCAGAGCATCCCACCAGCATTCTACGAAATTGGGTAACAGATGAGCGAATGTGATCTCTGTGATTTCCCACATTATCGAGATTGCCCACAGGATGCCCATGTGTCGGATGAGAATCGCTTTGAAGGCCCAACCCAAGAAGTGTCCCCAGGCGAATACATCCAGATGGCTTTTGACTCTCTCGAATGATACATCCGAACAGTTGACACCGTATTCCTAGAAGAAAAAAAAAGTGTTAAATGTCTTGTGTCTGTCTGTTTGGCTGTTTTGGTGTTTGTCTGTGGCTTACCTTATCCATATTGATGTGGAAATCCTTTAGCTTAGGATCCAGCCAATAGAATATGCTCATGATGGATTTGTAGTTTTGGAACATGAAAAACTGCAATGCCAGCAGGTAGAGTACGGAGCAGCCGAATAGTATTCGCCATACCGCCGGATGTGGTCGTGTGAATGGTCCATTGGGAAATGCCAGCACCGAGATGATTAGGAAGAAGAATACAACACATAGCATACCAGCCCAGATATTCTCCTCGAAATTACCTTCGTCCCTGTAGAGGAGAAAAGAATTAGTTTTTTTTTTCTATCACAGGTTGCCGGAACAGACTGATAAGAACGTCCTTGGTTCTGGCCTCATCACAACCCCAACGAATAGACTAGATCAAACGCATGGTAGACATACATTTTTACGATAAACAGAATGTCGTAGTCCTGGCGACACTCCCCACACCACCAGTCGGAGTCATATTGGTATCGTATGCCGACGACCGCACCATTCTCGCCTCAAGAAAGGAAATCCGCTCAATCTGCAGTAACATCAATGCCTACCTCAATGAATTGAAAGAATTTTTCCCCAGTCGCAATCTCAAACTGTCCCCAGAAAAATCATCATCCACCCTATTCACCACCTGGACTAAAGAGGTAAACCTACAACTCGACATTGAGATACATGGCAGGACGATCCCAACAACCAACCACCCAAAGATCCTAGGAGTCACATTTGACAGTCTACTGACTTTCTCTAGTTATTCAAAAAATGTCAGTGAACGAGTCATGTCCAAGGATAAGGTCTTAGACTCCCTGGCCGGTAGCACATGCACCATATATTAAGAAATCGGAAGATCGGTTTTCAACTATGCGGCACCAATCTGGAAACCACGCCTCAGTGATACTCAATGGCATAGGCTCCAAACAAGCCAGAATGCTGCTCTGCGCATTATCACAGACTGTCACCGTATGTCCCATGAAGATCACCTTCATCAGGAAACAAAGTTGCTCAAAGTCAAAGAGCATAACGAACTTCTATCGAAACAGTTCTTACTGGCTTGCAACCGTCCCGGTCAACAAAGATCTACTCAGCCTCCCTACACCTCCGAGGCATATTCGATCTCACATCCATTCATACCGTGAAGAGGCTAATAGGTTTATAACCCATACACCACTCGTCCCAGCGTGTCACAAATTGACTTTGAACTCTATCCACCAACATGCAGTCCGAACCGCGCTTGATAGCCGCCAGACTAACCGCCGTCCTCCACTGATACATCATAGTGAAGAACATCTCCCCAGACGTACCAGATCCACACTTGCCCAACTGCGATCCGGCTGGAGCTCTATGCTGAACAATGATATGCACCGCATACGCGACAATATCATTGATCAATGCCCGGACTGCGGCTCGTGGCCACATAACACTGCCCATTTGTTCAGCTGTCAGTCGCACCCCACAACACTAACACCAAGATCCTTATGGACTCACCCAATCGAAGCTGCTGCATTTTTTTGGGACTCGACCTTACTGATGACAACCCACTTACACCACCTTGACGTTTGAACCATACGAATCAACATAGTTGCTACAACAACAACGATGAGCAGAAATTGACTCGACAGCCAACTATTTTGGTCTCGCAGAAGCTACTTGCTCTTACGAGACAGAAATATTTTGCCCGAACTTACATTCACGACCAACCTGCCAGGTTGCCATTTACAAAGTACAACGGCAAGGTTGAGCTCCATCACTTACTGATTCCAAGAATCCATCTCATAGCCTTCTATTGCTCGACTAAAGCTCCATTTCTTCCCTGGCAAATATTTGAAACAATAATTATGGACTCTGATCCTCAAACACACGGTCCAAGTCTGAATAGCTTTTGAAGAACCTCTTCCACGTGGATAGTCAGTTGGCTATTGATTCTTTAATTTAGTTCCTTAGACTGTTGTTAGGTTCGATTTTTCCCTAAACTCTCTCTAAATAGATGCAAATAAGACAGTGCTTCCCTATTAACAGCAATCCAACGCTTAAGAAACATGCAAGCACCAACATCCCCTCCGTAGCCCCATTCTGCTTAAAAATAATGGCGCCCAACGTAGGGCTCGCAGTCCACTCTTATCTTGTTTTCTTTGCCTGAGAACAAGTGATGAAATGGACAGACATAGATACATTGTGGATAAAGCCGGACATCCACTCTTCTTCTTCCTTTTATCAGCGAGGATATAATCCGAAAACAAGGGATCACAACCCTCCCACTTCACCGCATTTCTACTGATCCGCCTGTGGATTCGGTAAGAAATGGGGACTCCAGCCAAAGATGACCCTTTGGATGTACACAGCCGTTGTGCGTCCAATTCTTACTTACGGCACTATCGTTTGGTGGTCAGCTTTGAGCAAAAAGTACAATATCGACAGAATCAAAAAAGTACAGAGATCGGCGTGCGTGGGTATCACAGGAGCAATGAGGTCTTGTCCAACAGATGCTCTCAGTGTGATCTTGCATCTGATCCCCCTCGAACTACACATCAAAGACACAGCTATATGCAGCGCAGTCCGGCTCAGGGAATATGGATGCTGGACCACAAGGACAAGTGAACTGGTTGCGTCCTCGACCGACTACACGATACCCAAACTCAACTTCAGAAAATCTTTCTTAACAAAATTCCCTTCCAGAGAAGAATGGAAGAACGGAAGTGTTACCTGCAACTATGATATAGGGATATACACGGACGGTTCGAAGATGTACTTCGGAGTCGGCGCAGGCATCTTCTCTGACCATCTGAATATATCAAGGTCTTTCCGTCTCCCAGAGTCTGCTATTGTTTTCCAAGCGGAGCTTCTTGCGATTCGAGAAGCCTGCTGCCTTCTAAACAATCTTCCAACATCTAACCACTATATCGCTATTTTTTCGGATAGCCAGGCTGCCATCAAGGCCATTGATGCGGTTTGAATTTCTTCAAAACTGGTAGAGAAATGCCCCGAGAATCACTCTTACCTGGGTCCCAGGGCACAGCAACCATGAGGATAATGAGCGTGTTGATGAGCTGGCCAGGCGATGGTCGGACCTTAACGGCTCTCTAGCAGAAAGAGTCGACATTCCGCTTGGTGCCGTTAAGGGCACTTCCTCCAGCTAGCCAATCGCGGGTGGAACAGCCTCACAAGCTGTGTCATATCAAGAAAGACGTGGCCCAGTTTCAACAAACCCAGGTCAAAAGAGTTACTAGGCAAACCGAGACCAGTTATTGCCAAAATCGTAGCTATTATCACAGGTCACTGGCCAGTTGGAGACCATGCGGCCAAGCTTGGTATCCCCCACAACACCTTTTGTCGGAGCTGCAAGGATATAAATGAGAAAGAATCTCTATGTCACTTCCTTTGCAGATGTCCGGCCCTGGCGAGGAGCAGACAACAAACTCTTGGCAAACCCTTCTTCGAGGATCTGAGAGAGATAGCGGACAAGAGGATTGGAGAACTAATCCTCTTTCTGAACTCCACGGGCTGGGTTTAAACTTAATATCCCTTTTTAACTAACCACTACAATAGGTATACACGAGTCCGTGGTAACAAAACTGCGCACCCTAAGCGCTAATTGGGTTCTTTTGAACCGCAACTTTACCTACCTACCTTATCCTTGAAAAGTTTTCTCAGGTTTGCAAAGGTTTTTCTTCCTAACTTAGGGATCAGCGGACGTTATGAACTACCAAAGCTGTTGTCACACTTTTCAGTATCCAACTTCTTGGACCCATCAACTATTGTTTCTGGACCAGCCTGGGGCGTTCTCTGCAGCATGCCGAGGCAGTTCTTATGTGAATTCTTACTTAAATTGATCCAGCAGCACGTGTTTCTTTTTTTCTTTTTTTTTAAGGTGGAGCGATGAGAGGCCTCAATGAGACCCATTGAAGTACTGCGGCATATTTAGTGATCTTTTGTACGTTCACCTAGAAAAAGGAGACGTTGTGCGAATTGTGTCCTAAATGTAATCAAATTATCGAAGGAATGTCAGGATTATTTGGACTGAGGAGGAGATGCGATGGCGGGACATTCACATATAATGAGCTCGGCAGTTTCAGTGCCCTCAAGGCATAGTCTGCTTCTTCTTCTTCTTCCTTTTATCAGCGATGCTATGATCCGATCAAGGCATAGTCTGCATGCGTTAGATTAGCTAATGCCTATTTTCTTTTCTCGTATTTGAGAGATCAGTGACCAGTGAGGAAGTCTGCTCAGAACTTTGCATCTTTTTCGATCTTTTGCTAAAGAAATATATAAATTTCTTTGCATGTCTTAGACCTATTTGTGAGTCCCAGTATGAGTGATTTTCATGTTGTTCCCAACGATCTAGCTCTACCTTGATTTGGCTGATGGGTAAGCCACAAAAGGGTTCAGGGTCCATCAACAATCTCATTGCCAGCGATGCCCTTGTAACCAGAAGCCCAAGTGAGTGAAAGAGTGTTGTGTGTGGCAAGCTGCATGAGGGTAAGAAGACAGTTCTAAACTAGTTTTGACTCAAAGCAAAAAGATTTGAGGGCATTCGGAGCTGCTTGGCTATCTGATCTTCGGAGGTGTCTTGCGATGCAATCTCTGGCCGTGTGCTCTAAAGCATAGACCTCTGCTTGGAAGATGGATGTATTGTGAACTAGTGATGCAGGCGATTTGAAATTGGGACCAAAAATTCCGGCACCCACACCATTTGCCATCTTTGAGCCATCGCTGTACCAATTGATTTGTCGCTCCAACTGAGGGAACTGGGAATTATTCCAATAGTTGCTTCTTCTTCTTCCTATTTCGGCGAGGTTATGATCCGAAAACAAGGGATCATAACCCTCCCACTTCACCGCATTTCTACTGATCCGCCTGTGGGGTTCGCTTTATCATTATTCCAATAGGTGCGATTTGGAATTATGATTTTGAAGAGATGATCTACCATAAATCTATTTTTCTAGACATGAAGTCAGTTGCACATACTGCTGGTGAAGCTGGAGGATCTTCATATGCCTTGTAGATTCAGAGTCCTTAACATTGCAAAGGAGATGAAGTTTAAGAGCAGCAATCGTCTTAAAGAGGTAGAAGGTACAATGGGGCTTCTAGTGTCGCTGACAGGCAGGTGTGTGATACCTACGCAGGCGAGCCTCTGTATCTTTTGAATATTAGTTCGATCATGGACCTGTTCAGTTTTTTCCCAGCGTATAAGTGAGGCATGGGTAAGCAGCACGTGTTAAAAAGCATTCTAGTCATCTGCCGCCAAACGAATTAAGCATCAGCATGATTTAAGGCCAAGAAATCTTCTCCTGGAAAAATAGGTTCAGGAACAGCAAGTCCCCGAAAGCAAGGTACCATGCCCGAGACTTGGTAATCTCGCTGGAACAACGCAGCGGGCTGTCACCGGTACGTTTGCAAGCATTGAAGCAGAAGCGGCCAAAATGGGTTTTGCAATAAACGAGGGCAAAACCAAATATATATGCTGTCAACAAGAAGGAACAGTCAACACCGACGAATTAGACTGAAAGTCACAGTGGGCAGCTACAACTTGTGGGTAGTAAGGCACTTTGTCTGCCTTGGTTTTGATATTAATTCTAAAAACGACATCAGCGCTGTTGTTTTGGACTAATAAAGCACTACGACGCTGAAACATGGACTTTATTAAAAGAGGATGAGGCACCCCTCAAGAGAAGAAATCCAATCTATCCATAATGGAAAAAACTCAGCGAGTGGCATGTCTCTGCATTACCGGTGCAATGAGAACTTCTCCTACAGCGGCGCTCCAAACCATGCTCCACCTGCTTCCGATTGACATCGTCAGTAAACAATTGGCTGTCAGCTCGGAAATAAGACTGAGAGGCTCCAAGCAGTGGAAGGAGCAACACACGGGACATGCCAATATACTTTCGATGCACCGTCATCTTCCCAATTCCACTGACCATCTGCCCACTGAATATGATTTTGACAAGGGCTACACGCACTCGATACCGGACAGAAGTGAGTGGACGCAACGCAATGTCCTTTATAACGAATCGCTGTCAATTTTCACGGACGGGTCCCAAACCAAGGACGGAGTCGGTGCCGGAATTTTCTCAGAAGATCTGGACATACACCTCTCCTTTAACCTTTCAGACTACTGCAGCGTTTTTCAAGCCGAAATCATCGCAGTTCGCAAAGCTGCTGACTGGCTGGCGGCTAGCACACTATCAACACCTGATATTGTTATTTACGTCGACAGTCAGGCAGCCATCAAATGCCTCGCATCCAGCAATACGAGATCTAAGGCAGTGAAAGACTGTCGCATATCTCTTAACGAGATAGCTGGTCAGTACAACCTCACCCTTTGCTGGGTACCAGGTCACTGTGACATACCGGGGAATTGTGCAGCCAACGAACTAGCACGACAAGGCTCCTCTGGTACAGATAGCATAAGCATCACCGACATCGAACCGCCAGCGTCTTATGTTAAGAACCTGATTCAAATTGACGTCGAGAAAGTAGCAAATCATCGATGGCAACATCTAGACCAATGTTATACCGCCAGACAGCTCTGGCCGACACTCAATAAATCCAGGTCCATCGGACTCTTGAAGCACAAGAGAGGAACCCTCTCAAAAATAACAAATGTCCTCACTGGACACTGCGTCATAGGAAGACATGCCCAAAGATTAGGTATCACTCATAATGACTTCTGCAGAAGCTGCAGAGATGAAGAGGAAGCAGAGACCATCAGTCATCTCCTGTGGGCCTGTCCTGCGCTCGCCAACATCAGGAAAGTGGCCTTCCTAGGTGAATACTTCTACAATGATCTTAATGATATCGGCAACGCCTGCACGGCTAAAATTCACGCCTTCGTTCAACGAAGCAAATGTTTCCAAGAGTAAGAGGGTGACCCACCCGCCTTACACATCGGTAGTACAATGGACCTACTCTCTGGTCTAAGTACATCCTCATCGAAGGCCGATCCTAAACCAACCAACCAACCAAAAGAGGATGAAGATATCCATGGTCGCTTCGAGAGAAAAATTCTTCGTAAGATATTCGGTCCCGTTTGCGTTGATCGGTTTTGGAGGAGAAGATTCAATGACGAACTATACGAGCTGTACAGTACTAGTCAAAAAACTGCTTATTGGACGTTTGTGATGGCTAGGACATCTAGCGCGAATGGACACCAACGCTCCGGCCCACAGAATCTTCGAATCTAACCCAGAGAGACGACGCAGCAGAAGGCCTCATCGGCTCGCACTAGTTCAAGGAGACTTCAACCAAATTAGAGTTCGCAACTGGAGGCAATTAGCTAAAGACCGAGCTAAATGGAGAGGCTTGTTGGTTGAGACCCAGGTTCACCCGAACTGTAGAGCCACATAAATAAGTAAGTAAGACGGCTGTCACTTTCACATAACAGACAGCAACCTTTCGTTTGGGCCGTGTTAAGATGATTACTCTCCACTACGTGGTGGGCAGCCATGTTGTGTGAACACACTGTAGTACTCACTTCTGCATTACTTTGCTAAAGTTTCGAGTGGAATAAGGCGTCATCTCGTCCAAATATTCATTTCAGCCCGCGAGCTTCACTAATAATGATAAAATTCGAATAGAAGCGGACCATTTCGGGTTTGGAACTGGACTGCTCACCCCGACTTTTATATGTTCTTTGTTGCTGCCCCCCTTTTCTCTACTCCCAAATCTTTTCACCTACAAACCATCGACATAGCGACGTTATGAGTAATCATCTAAACACGGTGTTGTTCCATCTCAATCCTTCCTAAGGATGTCCCTTGATATGCCAACCGTATTTCTTTTTCATTTCCATTGACGCTAATCCTCCATTCACCCACCAAATCTGAGACTTACCTTACGCACGAGAAAACTTTTACTTATCCCACCCAAGGTCCTTTTCAGAATTTCAACTGCACATCATCTAGGTTTATGAACTTTGTCCATTGCTTCGTCATCATTTTGGCAACCGTTTCCGAACACCATCTGGCTTGTATCAACAAAAAAACACATTCCTTGCCAATTATTGTGGCTATTTATAGTCCGTTCATGCAACAAGTTGTCGGACATTGCCGCAGGAAAAATCATAAATTTCAAGGGCGACCTAATAATCTGTACACCGCCGCCCCTGGCAGCAGGAAACGAGATGATAGTTTCGAGTGAAACTCAACCAAATGAGTGGAACACCCTGATAATGGTTCATTCGCCTTTTTGTTGTCGTTAGAGTGGGTCCGATCAAAGTGGTCTGTCTGCAGTCACCCCAGTCCCAGATTGTCTTATCCCAGATAACGTTATCTTTGAATGACACGACACTATGAGTCGTACGATTATAGTTATTGACTACGCGCCTAAAGTGACGAAATTTTTAAAATGGCTACTGATAGGCGATAAGACGGAACTCTCCATTACGATTGTTTGTTTGGGGTGCAAAGTGATTGGGACGTGGACTGTAATAAATTTGGATTTAGTGAGTCGTTTGGGTCAAGCCGGATCTTTGGCATTGTCAAGGGGGGATATGAGAAGATGACATGAATGGAATTTTTTTTACAAATCGTATGACAATGGAGTTTTGTACTACCTATATCCGTTGTGATTAGGTAAAGAATTGAGAACGAGCGGATGCCACGAATGATTCTGAGGCAGTTCAAGCGAACTGCTGTAGTTCAAGCGAACATGCAATGCAGTATTGGAAATTAGGCTTTTCCGTGGATAGATGGTATTTCTGTTAGGCGAACCCCACAGGCGGATCAGTAAAAATGCGGTTAAATGGGAGCGTTATGATCCCTTGTTTTCGGACCATAACCTCGCCGAAAAAGGGAGAAGAAGAAAAAGACGGTATTTCTGTTAGACCTACAGAACTAGACCTGCAAGAGCGAAAGAGTAACTAAGGACTTCTCCTTAATTCCTTGGTTTGGTCGAGGTACTTGTAGAGTCTACAAATTCAGTCAGATGACTGAGAAGGTTGTGACTAGCGCTTCTAAGGATTGTAAAGTTTATGTTGTGCTTGTGCTGGTCGGCTAGACCGTGCGGACACAATAAGATTCTATTTTCGTTATCAAGAGAACTGGAGAAAACTCCGACCGACTACACCATACCCAAAGTGAATTTTCAACACAACTTCGCAGTCGACTTCCGGTCCAAAACAGACTGGCAAGGAGGTGAAGTCATGCAGAATTTCAAAATAACAATTTATACAGAAGCGCGATGGTTCAAAGATGAAATATGTGGTCGGTGCGGGATTCTTTTCGGAAACACTGAAAATATCATTGTCCTTCCCGATTAATCGAGTGTTTTCCAGGTGGAAGCTCTGGCAATATATGAAGTGTGTTGGATAATAGGACACAAGCCCACATCCATTGATAATATTGCCATTGTAATTGACAGTCTGGTTGCCATCAATGTCCTGAATTCAACAACGGACAGAGTAGGGAACAGAGCTCTCATCGCTAGGTTGTCGGATAAAAATGAGTCTGCTCTGGGTGCTAGGTTACAACAACTTCTTCTTATTCTTCTTCTTCTTCTTCCTTTTATCAGCGAGGTTATAATCCGAAAACAAGGTATCACAACCTTCCCACTTCACTGCATTTCTACTGATCCGCCTGTGGGGTTCGCCTAGGTTCGTGGTAGGTCACAGTAACATTGAGGGAAATGAACAATGAGGGGTGTGTCCTTGACAAACCTTTTGCAGAGGTAATCCTCGTTCCTCGTTGTAATCTTACCAAACTCTCAAGCTTGGTACACAGATCGTTCCACATTGGAAAATGGTAGCACTGGCGCAGGGGTTTATGGACCCAGGTTCCAACGTGCAGCAGCGCTTGGGAAATGACCAACAATATTTCAGGCGAAGTACCATGCAATCGAGCTCTGTGTACGAGAATGTCTGCGAAGAAGGGTGAAGGGTACTCATATCTTCATCCTCTCGGATAGCCAGGCAGCACTTATAGCTCTGAAATCTTACACGGTAGGATCAAAACTTGTATGGGACTATCTAAACCTACTCGAAGATCTCGCATCGAAAAACACCGTCACTGTGGCTTGGATACCAGGACACGAAGGCTTCGAGGGCAACGAACGGGCAGACTGCTTAGCGAGAAGAGGTGCTAGTCGCCCACTACTCGGTCCTGAAGCCTATTTTGGAGTTACACAGAGTAGCGTAAACATCAAAATAAAAAAAAAGGGAAGATGATCATGTGGGCACCGTGGCGTAAGTGGTTAGTGTGTCGGATCACTACGCATGAGGTTCCAAGTTCGAATCCCAGAAAATACCAAAAAGTTTTTTCACGGTCCCACCTCTCGCGAGCGTCTGACAAACATCCGAGAGTATTGTTGTCACGAAAAAGCTTCTCAAATCGCCGTTGGGATTCGGCACTTTCATTCATGTGAAAAATATAACGCACACAACATGAGTGGTTGCGAGAAGCTAGGCCCTGGCACTTTCAAGAGCTGTTGCGCCAAATATTTGTTTTGTTTATGATCATCATGCGGAGTACTAGGCCAAACTCAAGGGCCTAAAACGGGCAAAGAAGTTCATTAATCTCAACCGTTGTAAGGCGAAATATCTACTCGAGCTTAGGAAAGTAGACTTAAGAATCTTAACAGGCTACTTGACTGGTCATTGCCCACTCAGGTACCATCTGCATAACAGATACAGAAGCATGCCGGCTATGTGGAGAACAGAAGGAGACGGCAGAACATATTCTTTGTGAATGCCCCATGGCCGCAAGAAAAAGACTTCTCCATCTCGGGAGGGCTTTATTGAACCCCTCTGACTTCTGGAACATTGAGCCTGGGGCTTTATTGAGGTTTATCAAGAGCCATAACCAAGTTCTTTGCTAAACACCGGGCTGGCACAATAGATCTTATCGGTCGCAGTGCGTACAAGGGCCTTAGTATAGTATAGTCCTCATTCCGATGGGTACTCTCAAGAGCGAAATCTTCTCCCACTTTCTATCAGTGGCCAACAGAAGGTGGAACAGTCTGCAGAGTTGCATAATTTCTAGGTAGATCTGGTCGAACTACAACTAGGCCAGAATACACAAGAACTTGAGAAAAGGACTCGGGCAGACGCTGCAAGAATAGTAATGATAAACACAGGTCACTTGCCAGTAAGGATTGGATATCCCTTTCAGCACAAACTGCCGCAGTTGTAAAAATATAAATGAGAAGGAAACTCTCTCCTACGGCGAACCCCACAGGCGGATCAGTAGAAATGCGGTGAAGTGGGAGGTTTATGATCCCTTGTTTTCGGATCATAACCTCGCTAATCTTCTTCTTCCTTTTTTCAGCGAGGTCATGATCCGAAAACAATGGATCACAACCCTTCCACTTCACCGCATTTCTACTGATCCGCCTGTGGGGTTCGCCTCGCTGATAAAAGGAAGAAGAAGAAGAAGAGAAGGAAACTCTCTCTCACTTCTTCTGGGGGTGTCCGGCTATAAGTAGAGCCCAAAATCGAACTCTAGGCAAACCATTTTTTTGCAACCTTAAGGAAATTTCGGAGAAAAGTATCCCAGCGTCGATCAGTTTCTTGAATGCCACAGAATGGCTTTGAAACCATTTCCTTCAAACATCCTCTGAACACTGTCTTGCAAACAAAGTTACGTGAGTTTGTGGCATTCAAAGTAGCCTGATTGAGCTGCAGTGCGCAGAAGCAACCACATACTTGCTATACTTCCCGAGAGCGGTCAAATATTTGCTCTGGAACTTCACAATTTTTCTTACCTTGCCAACAGAACGGCAGACGAAGACAGACTCGACGTATGTACATGTGACTGCGTACAACATTCCCACAGGAGGGCAATTAGGGAATCGCACATGATCTTCTCGGTCGCTGGTCCGAAAAAGATGTTGGTTAACAGTGGACTACTCATTGCAGGCGTTCTCAGCTAAGATGACTAGAATATACCATAGATGACCAGAGGGAAGTGGATACTTGGGTATGAAACGAAGATAGTACTCTTCTTCTTCCTATTTCGGCGAGGTTATGATCTCAACTCAAGGGACCATAATCCTACCACTTCAGTGCATTTCTACTAATCCGCCTGTGGGGTTCGCCTGTTTAAAAAAAAAATTACAAATATTTGGCGCAACAGCTCTTGAAAATTGTGAGCGTTATATTTTTCACACGAATGGAAGGGACCTACAGTTTAATGCCGAGTCCGAACGGCGATTTGAGAAGCTTTTTCGTGACAACAATACTCTCGGATGTATGTCAGACGCTCGCGAGAGGTGGGACCGTGAAAAAACTTTTTGATGTTTTCTGGGATTCGAACTTGAAACCTCATGCGTAGTGATCCGACACACTAACCACTTACGCAACGGCACCTGTTTGATCTCGGGAAATATCGGCAGGCCTCCCGATTTTGGATCACTTCGTTACTGAAGCAAACCAAATGCTGGTATTGTTGCATTTGTGTGATCCAGGAGTTTTTAGGCCTGCCTCTCTTTCGCGATATCAGTGGAACGTTTGTTGATATTGCCTTATTGACGGGGTTTAAATGATCTCTTCTTTGAACATGACAAGTGCTCGTTAAAGGGTCCTCACTTATGATGGCTCCATCTTTGTGGTCCGTCGTTACTTTACCTTCAAGCAGATAGTCATGGACTGCAATAAAAAGCACGCTTCCCTTGTGCACCCCGACTTTGATTGGGAACTATTCGGTTGCTCCAGTGGGACATCTTACTCTTGTCCATGATCATCTGTACACATGTTTCTGGAACTCCTCGATGTCTTAGCACCACAAATATCTGTCAAACGCTTGCATGGAACGAAGATTGTATGGGATTCATTCAAATCGACCTCCTAGACTCTAATCAGACCTAATCTTACCATAACGTGAGATGTGGAAACAAAGCAAAATATATCGTCAATCACATGTGCCACAAAATAATGCCTGGAAGTCAAGTTATCACTCATATATGTGTTCACATTGTTTCTCATCTGTTTAAACGAAAACTGAGTAAATGTTTTCCAGTTAGCACCAATCATACTTGCATTTCTCTCTGCCCGTACTGATCGTTCATCATAGTATCACAGATGTTGATGCACAAATCTATTTACATTCTTATTGCCGCGTTGTAATCATTCTGTTTCAGACGATACTCCCGAATAGAGTCAAACTACTGTCGATCATCGATAGAACGGATTAACGCGCAATAATTAAGGCCAGTTACTGTCTCTAAATAGAACTGTAATGCGGAACCAATGATAAACAATAGAACACTGCTAATCAAGGCAAAGCCTAGCGCAAACTATTTACATCTATTTTCGTCTATTGCCCCCAGAAATTTCACTTTACGTTAGGCGAGAAGGTGTTTGTTGCCAAATACATTTGCGCCTTGTATGAGTTTTATGGAGCACAGCAGTTTTTCCCATTTGGCAGGGATACAACGATGTCGTGCAGTATCGCATTTCTACTTAACTTACCTATCTGTACTCATATGAAATTCGCATTTTATAACTCAAGTACAACTAATTAATAAAAAACATTTCATCGCCTGACGAAGGTCGGGTCCACTCGGCACACGAGCCCCCTAAGAAAGTCGCACTCAAATCAATCGGAAGAAATATAATAAGAAATCACTCAAATAGTAGCGCAGTCTCTTCCACTCAAGGCTAGTGTGACCAGAGTAGAAGGTTATTACTTGAAACAGAATATAAGGAGAACATTTTTCCAGTAATATAAATTCAGATTGTAGATTGTTGAAGAGGTGGGATTAGGTCACCTTATCACTGCAGCCACATTGGGCCTATTGTGATTTCCTCTGAACGTAAAGCTCACGGAATATGCCCGATTTGGTGATGAACTCTACTATGCTTTTGAGTGAGCTTGCAGATAGGTCTTCTGCTTCAAGGTAGAACTTACCTAAATAACGGATGACCTGTTCTGAATAGACAGTTACAAAGACATAAGATGTGTTCTGCTGATCCTTCGTCTTAGTTGCACATTCTGCAGATGCTGTCTTGTGCTATTTCCATAGCCATCGATGGTTTTTTTCACTCGACAGTGGCCTGTAAGGAAACCTGTGGCTATTCAAATCTGACTACTAGTTAATTATAAGAGTTGCTTCGTTCTTTTGAGAGAAGTATTTGGCGGGCGCCGTGGCGTAAGTGGTTAGTGTGTCGGGCCACTGCGCGTAAGGTTCCAAGTTCGAATCCCAGAAAATACCAAAACGTTTTTTCACGGTCTAACCTCTCGCAAATGTCCGAGACCCTGGTACTTAAAGAGCTGTTGCGCCAAATATTTATTTTTTCTTTGGCAGAAAGATCTTGGCTTGTCTGTTACCTTCAGTTTCTATCTAGCGATGATGCGCTTTTTCTTCTAGCCAATTGTAAAAACTACAGCACGAAAACTACAGCAGTTGCATTGCTTATTTACTTACTTAGGTGGCGCTACAGTTCGGGGTGAACCTGGGCCTCAACCAACAAGCCTCTCCATTTAGCTCGGTCTTTAGCTAACTGCCTCCAGTTGCCCACTCCAAGTTGGTCGAGGTCCCCTTGAACTTGTGCGCGCCACCTACGGCGATGATTCCCTCTACTGCGTCGTCCCTCGGGGTTAGATTCGAAGACTCTGCGGGCCGGAGCGTTGGTGTCCATTCGCTCTACATGTCCTAGCCATCTCAGACGTCCAATACGCAGTTTTTTGACTAGGTCGATGTCGCTGTACAGCTCGTATAGTTCGTGATTGAATCTTCTCCTCCAAAACCCGTCAACGCAAACGGGACCGAAAATCTTACGAAGAATTTTTCTCTCGAAGCGACCAAGGATATCTTCATCCTCTTTTAATAAAGTCCATGTTTCAGCGCCGTAAGGCAGGATTGGGATGATCAAGGTCTTATATAGAGTCTCCTTAGTTGTTCGAAATAGGGCTTTACTGTTGAATTGCCTTTAAGCCCAAAAAACAGCGATTGGCAAGAGTTATTCTTCGCTTGATTTCTGCGCTGATCTTGTTTGTAGAATTTATAGCAGAGCCAAGGTAAACAAGTCCCTTACTACCTCGAAGTTAAAGCTGCCCACTGCGACGTTTTGTCCAATTCGTCGGTGTTGGCTTTCCCATCTTGTTGACAGCATATACTTGGTTTTGCCCTCGTTTATCGCTAAACCCATTTTGGCCGCTTCCAGCTCAATGTTTGCAAACGCACCGGTGAGAGCCCGCTGAGTTCTTCCGATAATGTCTATATCGTCGGCGTATGGAAGACTTGTAATAGATTGTGCCTCCGGTGTTGGCTTGTGAGTTCCGCACAATCCGTTCAAGTACAATATTAAAGAAGTCACATGACAGCGCGTCACCTTGTCCAAAACCTTTTTTGACATCAAAGGTCTCGGTGAGGTCATTACCGACCTTGATGGAGCAGCGACCGTTCTCCATCGTCAGCCTGCACAGACGGACAAGTTTGGCAGGGATGTCAAAACTAGACATGGCTCTATAAAGCTCTTCTCTATAGATGATGTCATAGGCGGTTTTGAAATCAATAAAGAGGTGGTGAGTATCGATTTTGAATTCTTGGGTTTTCTCCAGGATCTGCCGAAGTGTGAAGATTTGATCGATGGTGGACTTTCCTGGCCTGAAACCGCACTGATAGGGTCCAATCAAACTGTTCATAAAAGGTTTCAGACGTTCACACAATATCGCAGAAAAGATTTTGTATGCGATGTTGAGGAGACTTATGCCTCTATAATTGGCGCAGTTGAGGGGGTCTCCTTTCTTGTGGATCGGGCAAACGATGCTGAGGTTCCATTCATCAGGCATACACTCGTCTGACCAAATCTTAGAGATGAGTTGGTGTATGCACTCTACCAATTCATCGCAGCTGCATTGCTTAGAGTCTTACTTTGGAAATGGTGTATGTGTTATCGTGATCCACCATCCAGAAGCTGAGATCTAATCAAAAACATCTTTTGCAAAATTCCGAAATTTATTACTTTTTCCTTGGTCGTGATCTCGAATCTTCACTCAGTGAAGGTAATAGTTTTTTTTTTATTCTCCTAACGCTGTCTCTTCGCAGTCTTTAAGAGCAGAGCCGTCTAGCTGACGGAATGATTATGGTAGTTGGAACTCTTCGTGTTTTCCTATTCTTCGGTTTGCTTTTCCGTTATATCTGATTGACGGGTTGTGGGGTGTGTGCGGGTTAATGTATGCTCTGGTAGAGATTCGCACTGTGTAAGTTATAGTTGAGTATACACATTTTCAGTATTGTATTCAGTTGGCAATTATTAAGTCTTTGTTCTTTGTTGCAGTCCTTGATTATCTGCTTGAAGGTAAGGTGACGGGCCCCAAGGTACATCAATTATTCTTTGCTGACGACGGAGCCATCATAAGCGAAGATCCTACGTCCCTGCAACGAACACTTGATGTGTGGGTGGACGTTTTGGAGGGAAATGGGTTAAGCATTAGTCCAAAAACTAATTGCGCTGCCCGTTCTCTGATCCACTCAGGCCTATTCCAGACATTTATTTGAATGGAGCAGTGGTTCCCAAGTGCGAAAAGTTTAAATACCTGAGATCTATGATCAATAGCAAAGCAACCTCTTATGACGACATCAATAGTGGCGTATGCGTGTGGGATGAAAACTGCACTATCCAAAAAATGCCCTCTAAGTTAAAAGAAAGGCTCTACACTGCAGTTGTGCGTCCAGCGCTTACATACGGTTCACAATGTTATACGATGTACAAAAAATATGAGAGTAAATTAACGGCAGCCGAGATGAAGATGTTTCGCATGACAGCAGGAGTGACAAAGCTTGATCGAATAAGAAGTTCGAAGATCCGTGGAAGCCTTCACGTTAAAGAAACCATCTTACGAAAAATAGACGCGACTGGCTCAGCTGGTATTGCCAGTTTCAAAGAAGAACCCTGTTAAAAAGGCAATATCAATGAACGCTCAAAAATCATCGCGAGGCAGGCCTATGAACGCCTGAATCACACAAATGCGACAACATCGGCATTTCATTGGCCTCAGTAACCCAGTGATCCAAAATCGGGAGGCCTGCCGATATTTTCTGAGGTTAAATAGGCGAAACCCCTAGGCGGACCAGTAGAAATGCAGTGAAGTGGGAGTGTTATAATCTCTTGTTCTCGGATCATAACCTCGCCGAAATAGGAAGACAGTATTCAGTTAGCAATTATGTTTCAAAAAATAAGTAAATTGTGTTTTTTAAGCCAGTACTAATGATTTTGAACAAAACACATGAAATTTCATTAAATAGCCATTTATTTGCGTTCAATCGAGAGAATACATTCTGCAATTTATTTTTAAACACCACTTTGGGCATATGCCCACCACGGCTGGATCTGATGAATGTCATCCAAGAGACAAAGTTTTCGAGCAGCTTTTCAAGCATTTGTGGCCGTATGTCCTCAATAACACGAATAATGATCCAATGCCAGCTGATTTCGGGCCCATACACCGAAATTTCAATGCAAACGGTAGTCAATGGGCTTCAATTCTTGTAGGAGCTGGATCTTGCAAGCCTTCAAACCAAGATCTTTGCGTAAAATTTTCCATAAAGTGGACGGACAAAGGCCAAGGTGTTGTGAACGACGTCGAATCGATAAATTTTGATCTTCTTCAACATTCTCCTGAACGGATGCAATATTCTCTTCAGTACGCACTCTTCTTATGCGTCTCGGTGCCACTGTATCTTGCAAGGAAAATGTAGTGCGAAAATGGTCAACAATACGGCGAAAAGCGGTCTCAGATGGTCGATTATGTCGGGTGTAATATGGTGAAAGTGCTCTATAAGTTAGGTCCAGAGAACCATCATTTTGGAACCAAATTTTTAAAATTTGGTAACGTTGTTGAAGCGTGTATATCATCACGATAAAATTACAAAGTCTACTGAATAAAAGTGAGACTGACAGTTTGCAATCTGACAATTGGTTTGACAGATATAACTGTCTGAAGTAAGTACTGACTTTAAAAAAACACAACGATGAGCACGTGCCAGCTAGTCTTTATTAGAGACTTCTGGTCACACTGATTGTCTCTTCCACTCAAATACCATCATCTGAAGTTAACCGCCCTCCCAATGCCAAAACACGTGTAGATAACACATTGGATGTACTTGAGTAAAAATAAACTGAGCGACAAAGCAACAAAAAAAAACTACGAGAACGAGAGTGCAGAAGAAATAAGGAAAAAAAATTTAGAAAATCCAAGAAAAATATAAATGAAACCCGAGAGGGTTGGTTTTTCTATGTTAAATCGATAATTTCGCGAAAAAACCCGAAGAAAAATTCACATTTAACGACAGTTAATCATGCAAACTAAGCAAACTTACTCCTCCATTGGTCTGGTAATCGAATTACAATCTGCATTCCAATTGCAACAAAGGCACACCACCAGTCTACTCTCGTTCCCTCACTAATCCCGATGCATTTTTGGTAATTTCTTAAGGAAAACACCTACAAGCAGCTCCACAACACTGTACAAATCGATTTCCATTCACTTTTCATTCAAAAAAACTGCAAAAAATATTTTCAATTTCATTCGAACACGGCCGACCGTCGAAAAGGTTAATTCGCTTGCATAACACACTGCGTAGCGCAAGTGGAAGACGAATTAATTACTTTCGGGGGTTTGATGGTGCGGAACAGAAAATAAAAAAAAAATTGCCAAAGCCCAGTAGCAAAACACAGAACTCGAGTTCGAGGGAAGAACAAACGACTGAAAGGGAGACAGTGTGCGAAGGCAAAGCAAAAGGGCGGCACAAGAGCGAAGTGAATTTCGCCCGTTCTTTGCGGGCAATATCCGGCGCACCGGATCTATCTAGTCAGCCTGCGCGAATACTGGAGAAGCTGTCAAGGGTTGTTTATACACCCCCACACCCCAACCCACTGATAAGGGTGTCCCTTCACTCACCTGACGAAGGCAAAGTACATGACGCTGATAATGGACACCGCCAGCAGGGTGATGGTGTGCGGCTTGTAGAAGAAATCCAAGGAGATGTCGTCAACGGGCCGCTCATTGACGATGACAAAGGTTTCGGCGATTTCATCTGGCGTAGCCTTGCGTGTCGCACTTGGCGGTGGTCTGGTCTGTTGTGCTGCAGCTGTTGGCGGGGGTGGTGTGCCATCGGTTGTGTGGTCGCCTTGTGCCGCTTGGGAGGTGGTGTCAGCCTCAGCCTCACCACCCACACCCGGCGTACGCGCACCGATACGCTTCTTCATGGTTGCGCCGCTGCTGCTTCCACGGATTGCAGATGGAATCGAAAAGGGATTTTTGCTTGTTTCTCTGTCGAGATCCGAAGGTTATTGTCTGACTACTTGCTTCTCACTATCACTAGACGTTGCGTGACGGAGTTTAATTGAAAATTTTCATCGCGAACTGGAATTTGGGTGTTTTTATCGCAAGAAATTACGCAAAACCGAAATGAACTACACTAATGCTGCGGGGGAAATGAAGTGACGTTTCGTTATCGGTTTTCCCTTTCGCTTTTCGGGCCACTGTGGTGAATATGGCAAGTGGTGTGTTCAGCAAAAATCGATATTAAAGAATGCGAGCACGGGATTTCAAATTGAAGTAGTATTTCCCGCCTTAACCCTTTCGGCCCGATTGGGACAATATATCCCAAAGAAGTTTGAAAAATGAAAATCTTCGGGTCGAAACGATTGAGAACCTTCTTTAACAGACTCGGTTAGGTTAGGTTGAATAGAGTTATGAGGCTATCATAAGACACTAAGACCAAGGTGGGCCCATCGCCATCCATAGGGAACCCTCACGGCAAAAAAAAATCCTTAACCAGTTCGCCCATACACTTAATTTAAACTTTTATTACGGTTCCGGGACCTTATCTCTTCTAGGTCATCAAAGAAGTATATTCCAAGGTACTTTAACCTTATCCGGGCAATGCCTAGTCATTCACAGTTTTGTAGTACCTACAAACATCCGTATTTGATAAACCTAGTCTCATAGCATCCTTCCTTAGAAGACAATGATCAGAGAGTCCTATCGCTATTCTTAGCCCTGATCGATCTAGTTTTAGTTTAACAGACTCAGTTTGCCAACAAATGAAAGACTGCTCATTGAACTATTTTACTCCGTTTTTAACTCTCTTAATGGAACAGGGCGAATTTTGCGGATACTCTTGAATTCTTCTCCGGCGCTGATCACGAATCGGAAAAAATTGGGAGATTCAAGGGGATTATGTGCAAATGTGACGCTCTCTGATTTCTTTGCTTTTTTGCGGATTCTAGTAAAAATACGAGCGACACGGTGAAAACAACGCTCGCCGCCTCCTATCGTTGCTGTGTCAGGGGGTTTCTGGTGGGCTTAAACTCCTTTACGATGCTGATACTCTTCTCTGGGTAAACTCCACCGTCTTTGTTGGTCACTTTTACATTCACACAAATCGAAGTTGCCCCGATGGCAGTTGAATTTGCCTCGCCGCTTCCATAACTCTCTCTCGATCGCGCACTGCAGGAGTTGGGTTCTCAGTGATAAGCCCTTTCTTCGATTTTGATCATATTTTCGTACCAAACATTGTTATAAAATTTTGATTTAATAAGTAAATTTAAAAAGCGGTAATTATTATTGCCCGGCAATTATTGCTCGACGTGGCGTCTCTCGAGTGCTTTCTAGGAAAACCTCGATCGGCGTCTCCGCTTTAGGCGTTCATAAAATATACTGCCACCAAAGTATGCGTAAGTATGCTATATTTACGTCTCTTGCGCATGCGCCCACCACGTCCGGAGATTGCGTCAGTTGTCACAACGGTCTCACCAGCTAGAATCTTACATGTATAAGCTATCTGTATTTAGCCGGTTACTTGCTATCGGTTCATTATACTCGCATTGTTAGCGTCATGGAATCTGCTATAATTTAAATGTTGGCTAGCTACCAAACTGAACTCACAGGCGTTTTCGCGCCAAGAAAATAATTGGCGATCATTCATTTCAGGCTTGCTAAACGCCCTTAAAATGTCCTTGTGAGGCTACTACCTATAACGCTTTCAATGCCTTTTTACAAGTCCTTTACTCTCTCTAGAGTGGGTTTGGTTAAAATCTAAAAGCATGTCATTTTCGGGAAGTGGAATGCAAATTGCTTTAAAAAAAAACAAGTGAATTCGAATGCCTAAAGCGTGATCTATGTATGTATCATATTCGAGGTGGGTTTGCTCGTTCTGCTCGCGTCGATACCCTTAAATAATTCTTTCAAAATCGTTCTCAGCACCGAAAAATACGTCAATCAAAAACAGGACTAAAGTTTAAGCGTAGGTACTTAACTCAACTTATAATCCTTTCGACTATGCCTGAGATTAAAGCCATGAAATACTCGTGGCGCGCAGCACTTTTTTTTTTAAGGAAACGTAATACACCTAATGAAACTCTCACTCACACAAACTATCACGATGTCGACTTTTTCTGGTCTCAGTTTATCTCTATCTTGAAACAAACAGCCACGCCAACCAAATACTTCCCGTGGGGCCACGTCTTACATTTGTTTGCGGCAGTTAGTACTTCGTCTGAAGCCACGGTGCGCGTTTGTGTTTGATGATATATGTGGATTTATATGCGCTTAAGATTCTGTGGCATCTGGTCGACATTTTGATGTAAGTTTTGTTGCCCTATGGTGATTTTTGAGAGTAAAAATGTGTTTAAACGTCGGCTGGTACGTGTGGTTCGTTTTCGTACTTGGTCTCCCAGAACGAAATCGCCAAAATGCCTTGCCAATCAGCGCGGTGAAATGGGGCCTTAACGAATTTCTTACTAAATACACTTTGTCTGCAATTTATAGTGTTTGACTTCGCATGATGAAGCGGAGACATGTCAATTCAGCAATATTTAATACTTTCTTGCTCCTCAATTACTCTACTATACTTACTCACTTTCTTAAATCCTTACACCTCTCGAGGGGCATATGGCGTAAACAACGCCTGTGCGCCATCTTGTTCGGAGTCCTACAACGCGTTTGAGCCGCCTCTAACTCATTCCCAAAGAGCTTGATTCCTCATCGACTGTCCTGCGCTTCGTTTGCCTACGGCGTCTCGCTGTTCTGTCTGCCTGGGTAAACGGATTCAACAGCATGACCTATTTTGTAATCGATTTGTCGGCGCGCCGTAGAGTGTGTCCAATATGTGTATATTTTCTATTGCCCACTTATCCTGACGCCGTCCATCAATCATCTGCTCTTAGACTCGCCAACGGGTCACTTACCTGATGCCAATCAATGATGACATGACGCGGCCTTGAATTGATTGAACCCAAACCCCAAAGCATTCTGTCTTTATGGGATTCACTGTACTACCAGGCAGGAATCTTTCCTTGTTGCGGTGGTAGCCAATTTCTCAACTTCTGTTCAATCTATTTCCGCCTCTGTCCACCATTTTGATAATTGACTTCCTCCATTTCCTTTCTATTTCGAATACACTCCTCGTAGCTGAATTCACCACACTGTCACACGTGCTGTCTGTTTGACATTTCTCAAAACAGCTGACCGCTGATTACCCAATTTGACGTTTCCCAATTCTTATCAGCCCGGCAGATATGTTTTTCCTCAGAACTTTTCGAAAAATCGTCAAATTATCGGGTCCAAGTGAATCCCTGAACTTCTCCAGATACCGCGAACTTCGGAAAATAGCCAGACCTATCGAAAGGGTCAAAGAATTCGCAGTATCTCAGGAGCAGTTCGACAAACAGAGAGAATCTGCTGCAAGCCCATCAGCAGAGGATAACAACCTCCTGGATGTGGAGAATCCTGAAGCCCACTTGCCGGCTCTGCCCAAAGCCGAGAAGGACTATGTGCCTACATTCAACCTAGCCGCCTATGTCAACAAATCCGAGTCCCTGCAGCAGCTCCTGAAGCTCGGCGTAGACCTAAACAGCATCGAACGGCGCAAAGGCCTGGGGGAGTTCGTCCTTAAACTAGACTTTGAGCGCAATGTCAAGCCCCATTTGGTGTTCCTCCACGATCTGGGCGTACAGCCGGAACTGTTTGGTGAGTTCATCACAAAGAATCCTTTGATCTTCAAGGAGGACCTGCAGGACCTGCAAGTCAGAGTGAACTACTTGGAGGCGAAGAACTTCACTGCCAACCAAATCACACGAATAGTCACGAAGAACCCCTTCTGGTTGATGTTTTCCACACAACGGATCGACAAGCGACTGGGCCACTTCCAGGAGAACTTCAAACTCAGCGGGGATGAGGTCAGATACTTGGCATCCAAGATGCCAAGGCTAATCACCTACAGCATGGAGCACATTCGGAAGAATACGTTTTGCATTGCGGAGGAGATGGGATTCAATTTGGAGGAATCCAAGTGCCTGCTGCTGAACAAGCCCAAGCTGTGGATGATGAGTAGGTATAACCTACTTTGTGTCATGGTGTCGTCTTGATTGTAGTTTCCTTGCAGACGCAGATGAGCTGATTGAGCGCTTTGCCTATGTCCACAAGCAAATGAAACTCTCGCACGAGATGATCATTCAGTTCCCTGAGATTCTGATGTCACGGGAGTTCCGTATTCGAGAGCGACATGAATTTTTGAAAACACTTGGACGCGCTCAATATGAGCCTGACAAGGACTTGTATGTCTCGCCGAAGACACTGGTCGAGGGCAATGACAGGCAGTTTGTGGCCAACGTAGCCAAATGTGATATGCGGACGTATGAGTTGTTCCTGAAGACACGATAGAGTTGTGAAATAAATTGTTTTGAATACCACCCACTCCTGTTGTTGTTGGTTTTGTTGTATTGCCGGTCAGCTATTTCTAGGCATAGGAACAGGGGACGTTGATGGGCCGGTTCCGCAACGTTTCCGGACGTAAGGTGGTGGGTTCGGCTTGACAGTGTTGTGCGAACCGTTCATACAGTCGGGATAGTCCTCGATAATGGGGTCAAGACGTGATTGATAGCTATTTGGTAGTCGGCACCATTCCGCTCGTAGGTGGGCTAAGGTTGGTGTGGCAGATGACGTTCCTCATGGGCTATGGGAGGAGGACGGCCACACAGGACTATGTTCGATCGATGATTCCCTACTGCGTTAGCTACCGCAGTGTGGTAATGCTTTTGACAGCATCCTTGTGACCCTGAAGCTCGAAATTTCGAAATGCGGAATTGAGTGTAAGGGTCGATGTCTCCTTGGAACTAAGAGGTTTGAGTTAGGAAGAGTCAAGAGTCAGGAGTGGAATCCTCTTAGGTGATAGTTGATAGTCACACTTTTGACAGTCAAAATTGATGATCACACTTTGTTAGCTCTCCGTAAAACGATCGCAAAGTAACACAAAAACGATCGCAAAAAGGTGATGATCACGCTGATGGTCACCTTAGAGAGAGCAAAAGGGATGATTGTAATCGTCAACAATCAACTATCACCTTAGAGGATTCCACTTCAGGTTTTCGCAGATGTGTCGAGGTTGGTGCTAGAGCGTTGTTAGAGTTGTTAGGATGCTCTCACAGGTGGCAAGCCAGGAGGAACTGTAGGGAGAGCATGATGTTGTGCTCTTTAATGGACAGTTTTATTCTACACATGGAGGTGGTCCTCATCATCATCAAGTGACAACCGGTGATAACTCGCATGTAGCATACTTGAAGACTCCACTAGTTTGTATTGCTCAGCTGTGGAGTCCAGATAAGAGTACCGTAATTTAAGACGGACCATCATAGGTGGCTAGCAGCGTTTCTTTATCTTTTGCTCAGGAATTGCCTGCCAGGGGCTTTTTTTTCACATGGCGTTGCCGATGTTTGATGCGTATGCGAAGAAAGTTAGCATAACTATCAAAAGTGACACCGAAGAGTTTTGGCTGAGTGACTGTGGATATGCGACGATCAACGACTGCTATATTCTTGCTTATAACTTCACTGTTGTTCAGTCGCTTGGATATTACTTTACTTCAGATGGGTGGCTCTACAGTCGGTGGATCTGGGAATGAATCACTTTACTCTGACTCAAAATTCTAGTACTGTTGAGGGTTTTAATGCGAGTTTTTGTAGGCATTCTCACGCAGAAATAGACTTGGTGACATGGGCATACATGACTGTCTGAAATCATTGCTAAATCACAATTCCTGTAGTTTCTGTTAAGATTGATTTGGACGCATCTGTCTATGGTATATATTTCGATCTGAAAGATGCTGATGAACTTACTCTTGGGTTTGGCCCAAATACTTCTCCACCAGTTCCTTCCTTAATTCTTAATCCATCTGTAGACTGTGGATACTTGCTCCAGTCCTTTTTATTGCTGAGCTTCGATAGGAAGAACTTTTCAAAGTTGAATTTCCTAACGCTTTCGACCCTAGATGTAGCTAAACGTAAAAGAGGAAATTTTAACCATGCACCTCGAATTCTCTTGCTCCGATGCACTTTTCTTCCTTTGGTCGGAGTGTTTCCGCCTTGTCTTGGGGTGTAACGCTTAAACATTAAGTCTATAGACCTTAGAATGTCCAAAAACGAAGAGTATTGTATGTCGATTTCCAGACGAGCAATCAAATCTCAGATTCAACAAGCCCGATTTATTTTATTCTATTGTGAGCCAAAGAAGTGTAACGTTTTTTTCTTCAAAAAGCTTGCAGGTATTCTTGAAAAAAAATGTATTTTTACTTTTTACATGCATTTAGTATATAATGCCATTTCAGTACGCAAATATACATTTTTAAAATCCAAGTCATAGGCGAAAAACTACGTCCGTTTTCGTCTAGGCACTCCACGAATACGAGTTGAAAAGTTCTCCATGCAGCTCTCTAACATTTGCTGTTGGAATGGCATGAATTTCTCTTGTGATAACCGCTGACAATACCAGGGTTATCGCGAATAAATTTTCCCTCGGAATATTTTCCCCGAACAAAAACTAGGCATCTTAAAAAAAAAGGAAATAATTCTGCAGAAATTCAATACCCTTTTGATGGAAAATGAAACGGCTTTCGACGGAGAGGTAGCAGCAATAATTACAGCACTGCAAGGCATAATAACACTAATAGTGCTGCTAATAGATTCTAGGGCAGCCTATCCAACCGATTACATCCAATTCATAACCAATAGACAGAACAGTTGCAGACAAAAGGCAAAAACTACGCTTCATGAAACAACAAGAATATTATTCTACAATAGATACCATCACATATCGGACTGACTGGCAACCAAACGGCAGACATGCTGACAAAGAGAAAGCCACCAAAGTATCAACATCAACGAGGAACGAAACACCATATCATAGACTAAGAGCGAACATCATAAAAACACCGAAAACACAGTACACCAAATAGCGGCGTCGAGAAAAACATAGAGCAGCTCGGGAAATCAGATCGATTCACTCCAAGAAAAGAAGCAGTAGCGAAGTTCAGACTAACAACAGAACACGACTGCCTTGCGCATCTTCTTCTTCCTATTTCGGCGAGGTTATGATCCGAAAACAAGAGATCATAAGCCTCCCACCCACTTCACTGCATTTCTACTGATCCACCTGTGGGGTTCGCCTATTTGACCCCAGAAAATATCGGCAGGCCTCCCGGTTTTGGATTACTCGATTACTGCGTCCAATGAAATGCCGAAGTCGTCGCATTTGTGCGATCCAGGCGTTTAGAGGCCTGCCTCTCCTGCCTCGCGACGTCTTTGGAACGCTCATTGATATTCCCTTTTTACAGGGTTCAAATGAACTCTTCTTTGAACGTGGCAATACCAGCTGAGTCGTTCGCGCTCTACTTGTCGTAAGATGGTTTTCTTGACATGAAGGCTTCCACGGATCTTCGAACAAGCTTTGTCACTCCTGCTGCAATGCGAAGCATCTTCATCTCAGCTGCCGTTAATTTACTCTCTCGTATGTAAGCGCTGGACGCACAACTGCGGTGTAGAGCCTTCCTTCAGGGGGCATTTTTCCCGCCACTTCATCCACCCTACACTTACGCGATGATTGATGTCGTCATCACAGGTTGCTTTGCTATTGATCATAGATCCCAGATCTTTGAACTTTTCGCACTTGGAAGCACTATTCCATTCAAATAAATATCTGGAATAGGCCTGAGTGGACCAGAGAACGGACAGCACAAGTACTCTGTCTTTTTTGAACTAATGCGATACCCCCCACTTCCCTCCAAAACTTCCACCCACACATCCATCGCTCGTGTCTGCCTTGGGCATCATCTCTTCAAAAAAAAAAAAAAAAATATTGACGGCAGCATAATGCAAATGCACCCTCACCCTTCTTCTTGTTCTTCTTCCTTTTATCAGCGAGGTTATGATCGGAAAACAAGGGATCACAACCCTCCCACTTCACCGCATTTCTACTGACCCGCCTGTGGGGTTCGCCAGCAAATGAACCCTCTGCAACTCAAACCAAACCGTCGACAAAAACCACCATTTGAAGCGCGCAAAACCCTACCAATAGACAAACAAAATAAAAGACATTTGTGCTTTATACAGGGAAGCAAGAAGGGAAATGAGCTAAAACTAAACTCCAGCCATTGGAAAAAAAAACAATCACCGAAATTCTTCAACTCGAATACGACAGTCGAATCCGGACATGGTCGCATTTAGGCGCACACTCGTATGTACATAATTTGTACGGACTCGCCTGTCGTATACGAGTTGAAGAATTGCGGTGATTGTTTGGGGTGCGTTCGGTGCTTAGGGTAGGGTAATATGCCGTCCAACTTTCCCATTGATGCAGTTTTTCTTCTTTTTTTCGTGTCCACCAACCCGCGCACAAATGCTAACCACATTCAAGGCCGAAGCCTCTGCAGCTGTCGCCAAATCCCAACCAAATGAAATACACACGAATTAATTAAGATATCCATCTTTTTTTATGTTTTAATTTCTATAATAATTTATTTATACATTCTTTTTGTTTCTCATTTATCTTTCTCAAAAGCGATTATAAAAAGCGAAAAAAAAATAATAAAAAATAATAAAAATACTTAAAGAAGAAAATTCATAAAATTAAACAAGAACTTAAACTCAGCAATTTTGTTGTTGCTTTTCTCCCCTCTCTCCCCTCCTCCACTTCATTTTACTCTCTTCGACTTTTTTTTAGTTAATCTGAGCGCATGTCTACTATAAAAACCGCCAACTTTCGGATGAAGACTCGGTTTGTTATGAAATTCATTTGAATTCAAATATTTATATTAATTCTATTTATTTTGTTTTTGTTATATAAAAAGTAATAAAATAGAAATGTGAGTGTATGGTTTAGTTTTCCTGGTATATTGGGATCATATGCATTGCATCCACTTCTGGCCACCAAATTCAATATTTAAAAAAAAATTGTTATCCTTTCTAGGGATTTTTTTTTTTTATATACGTATATATATTATATGTTTTTTTTTTTTTTTAAGAGAATAATAGAAAATTGTAGTAAATAATTATAGATAATAATATGCATATAATGTGTGTGTGTTTATTAAAATTGTTTTTATCTTTCTTTTATCGAATTTTGTCATTCGTTGTTCAGTCAATCACAACTCTTGTGAAGAGAATGCCACGTTTGCTAAGCCATAAACTGAAAAGGAAGAAACAAAATCGATTTTGTTACGAATTTGAATGAATTGTTATGCTGTGACGGTAGCTTACCCCAAACCAGCGCCCAGTAGCAGTGAAAGGACATTGCTCAAGATAAGCGAATAAAGGATCTCCCTGGAAAATAGTGAATTTTTACCCACTCGGGTCAAACGGATGGAATAGCCTGCATTCTTCTTCTTTGGATGTTCGAATTTCCAATCTCTGAAAAATGCAAAAGAAAATTTTAAATAATTACAGAATTTCCATAGTTAGAATGATAGAATGATGAATCAGGCGAACAGGTCAGTCACAAATGTGCAGCCATTTGTCTACCAAAAGATGTCAAAGACAAGTGCCACAGTAGTCTTCTTGGGTTGGGTAACCAGCTTGATTTCCTATTCAAAATAACACCCAAATAGTTTGCTTTGTTGGAGAAAGTTAGGCTTATACAATTTAGGGAGGGAGGTTGAGTGGATTTTATATTTTCTAAAGAGTTTTGTGGGGGGGGTTCACATCCAAACCACACCGAATTGTTCATATGGGTCGCTTACTTAAAGCGCTTTGTAGTTCTTTTAACCCGATGCTTCGTGAAATCGGTTACCAAATGGTAGTCAATCTGAGTTTCATTTCCACCACTGCTCTAAGTGATCAGATGTCGGCTTTGTTTGATGAACATGGTATTTAACACGAAAAGACCGTGTGACCTGCACATACTTAGGATGCCTTCACCAGGAAAGTTCCTGGTGTAGTATCCCAATCCTCCATGGCCAACTTCATAGTTTTCGTTTGATTTCCCGACATGTCCATTCTAATCCCCACCAACAAACAGAAACTCTTCCTTTGAGATGTTCTTCAGGAGATTGTGAAAATCTAGTCAATTTGGGGACAATATTCCACACCAGAGAACTGCATGAATCCACTTATTTGCCGTTGTGAATCATTCGCTTAAACACGAGCCGTCCCCACAGTCTCACGCACAAAGAAGCAAGCAAGCAAGTATGAATCGACACTCATGAATATTTGGATGCGTAGTAGGCTCGCACTCAAAGTATTCACTCAATCAGAGTATTCACAAATGTATAAGTGCTTCACGAGCCTTCGAATGGTTTCTTCAAGTAGCTCGTATTGAATAAGAGTGTAAAATGTTCAGGTCTTCCTCAGAAGCAGCACTACTTGCAGGAATAGACAGAATTCATTACATTCATTATATTAGAGGCAATAAAGTGTGAATATAGCTAAGCATTTCTTGGAATGAATGTGAACGTATGTGAAGGCAGTGAATGTCCTGTCCGAGTGGATCATAAAACAAGCTACTTGCTGCAGTTCTGTGTGCCACACCTCTCCTTGCGGCGGTCTGATATCTCACACCTCATAGGTTGACCGCATTCCTTAATTGTGGGATCGATACAAGTGTAAACCCCCTAAAGCGAGGTACAACAAAAGTTAAGTAGCAACCAAAAAATGCTTACAAAGCAAACCTCTCCTTGCATCACCAATTTGGGAGATAATGTTCGTTGGACTTCGAAATGGTCAAGACATTGCTTGTCAAGTAGCTCTACCGCAAGAACGGTTCCGATTCCGTTTTAACCCTATTCCTTAGAACATCTGTAAGCTTACGTTCTAACATCCAAGAAACACACGGCGGATCAGTAGATATGCGGTGAAGTGGAAGGGTTGTGATCCCGTATTTTCGGATCATAACCTCGCCGATAAAAGGAAGAAGAAGAAGATCCAAGAAACACTCCCGATTTCGGGTGTTTTGTCATTTCATGTCTTGGACACACAAGATGTCCATTCGCCTTCTATGCATCATCTCCTCAAACTCGTGATTTCGACCGGTCATACTTCTAACGTTCCAACTCGTGATCTTTAAATTTTGCCCCATCTGTTGCATTACTTGCTAGCCACGGAATCCGTAAAGCTCTGACTCAAGCATTTCTGCTCGGTTAAGGATCAGTACTATGCGTAAGTAGCAGTGGTAGTGCCTGGGACATGCACGCATGCTTGCTCCTGTTTAATTATTTTTTCATCTTTCTTTCACGACACAGGTGTCCAGTAGTGTCAACCCACGGACTCGCATGTACACTTGTGGAAAAGTTTTTTTTTTTCTTAGATATTGTATGCGTCGTTGCATGGTGCATCTGATGTCTCTATGACACTACAAAATACGAAGCAATAAATCAGTTTTGTCTGTTTAAAAAAAAAAAATCATCGCCCTTGGTTTAATAGATTTCTACAACCATTTATACACAGCATGCATGTGCATTCCACTTCTCACACACCAGGAACACTTTCTCTTCAATCTGATTAGTTTTACCTGATAATACAAGAAGAACCTACCTGTTCTGGAAACAAGGGATGTGCACACATTCTAAATCGCTCGTTTATTACTATACTCAACAACAAAACGCATTCAAAGGATCTCAACCTGAGATCTACCTAAAAATTGTTCAACAATTAGAAAGCAGATGTGCACTATGCTGCTCTTATGTATTCAACTGCTTAATGATTGTGTGGGTAAACAGTACCCACGTCTCGAAAGTCGACCATCGGCTGATAGTCTCCCAAGCATTAGTTGAAAAAAATTTACAAAAATCGCAAGATTTCAATACATGACAATTAAAACGTAGTTAGAGTAGGCATCAGAGTCAATTTGAAAAAAATCTGCACAGTAATTGCTTCCTATTTCAATGTGGTACTAGCTTCGTATAGCACCTAGGAAAACTCATTGAATATTATCCATGCGAATGCATCATACCCCACAGTATCTGCTCGCCTGCTCTTAGTTTGCCAAGAAAATACGAATATATAGGTAATTTTATCTGGACTAACCTTGGTTGCTACGAAAGAAGACTGCTATGCAGTCATGTTCTCTTTTATAACTTTGTTCAAGTTGTTCACTGTTTACCACCACATAAGTTACACCCGAATAAAATAGTAGTGTGGGCGTTTGTGAATCGATAGTCTACGAAATATTATAAACAAATCGCCGTAGTTAGTGAAACACCTCGCGCTTATCGCATATCGAGTGGCATTTGCATTTTCGAATTACAAGTCCAGTTGATTATACAACAAATTGGAGCTGAATCATCATGAGAGCTCCAGGAATGAAGCATATTTTTCAGCTGGCTGCGTCTGTTATCAACACTGACTATGTGTGGGTTTGTGCTATGCATCATCCGATTGGAAATGGTGCTCATTATCGTGACATGATACAACCTTTATGCGGGAGCAAGACAAAAACCTGAAGAACGAGATTATTGCAAATGCAAATGCTAACACGCTCTAGACTTAATTCCATAAGACAAAAACTGGAAATCGTTAAACAAGTGAAATACGATCCCGAATGACCTCTACCTATCACATGTCGTCCCAATGTCACACAAATCTGACATCATTCCTCTTCGACAACGATCAGTCGACTTTATATGCAATCGATAGTCTCATACTGACACAACACTGACGTGTTTCTCAGACTTCAGTTTCAAAAACGTTGACGTCTCCCTATCTAAAGCCAACCTATTTCGTATCATTAAGCCAGTCCAATGGTGTCATGTGATAAAACAAATGCATCCCATCACAGTGTCAACAGCGGCATTACCTAAACAAACATAGTCCCCCGCCCGCCTTCCATACATACACGACGTAATAATTATAATTTAATTGAATTGTGCGGTACTGTACTATAAATGTGTTTACCAAACGCAAACGAATGAATGTCTGTGTAGTTTCCACAAGAAGACAAACTTACTTTGGTGGCTGCTGATCTGGCCGACTGCTCCATTCGCCAAGCCAATCTGTGTCCTTGTGGGTTTCGCCCTCCTGTAACGAGACAGAGAATAAAGTTATTGAAATAAATTTTGAAAATTAACTGAGCATTTACTTTGCTCCAATAATTTATGTATACATGCTTGAGATCCTCGTCTGGGCATAGCTCGGTATTAGGGCTGTTTGGTGGTGATTTTGGACTAAAAAACAAAAACAAACACAAAGTTTTGATTAAACAAAAAATAAAAAATCAATTTTAGTTTTAATTTACCTATCCCTTGGTGTATCACGTCTGGAACTGGCAAGCGACACAACACGGCTCGATTGATTCGATTCTCTTTGTGCTTCACGCAACAGTCTCAAGTATTCCTCACCGGATGAGAATGGTAATGGTGTGATTCTATCTGGACTCTTGACACCAGCCATAGCAGCAGCGGTGCTCAATTCAATCCATGATTCTGAAATAAGAGGGGAAAACATTTATTTTTTATTTTTTATTCTATGAAGTCAAACAGTTTTTAGAAATGGAACAAGAGATACTTAGAGAATTGGTTGCATCATTTCCACAAATTGAGATGAAGGGGGCACCCTACTCAACCTAAAACCAACTTTCACCAACCCAGTTCAATCTACGGACAGCATAAGAGGCCAGTCATTACTTGAGTTTATTATTCAGTAGATAAATACAAAAAGAACAGAATAACCACAAGAAAAGTGAAAAAATCCAACGGGTCTCATAAGAACTGGTTGATTTCTGCTGTTAATAGCAGCAAGCTAGCGCTTATGCATTCCCTGCACCATCTAGCTGCAAAATCTAGCTCAAACACGGACAAGTCTTTAAAGCTAAAAGAGTACATCTATTCTTATTTCATTCTAGAAAATGCTAAGAGAACTATAGGGCAAAACAGCCGATTTAAAAAATTCAAACTTAGCGTTGGTCCCCAAAACGTCTCAGTTGCACAAACTGCACAAACCACGCGCCACACAAAACAAACGGCTGGAAGGATTGCAACTCCTAGTATGTACCTTTCTTCTTCCTACTTTGGCGAAATTATGATCTGAGCTCAAGTGATCATAACTCTCCCACCCTCCCACTGCATCCCTACTGATCCACCTGTTTGATCTCAGAGGATATCGACAGGCCTCCTGATTTTGGATCACTTCGTTACTGACGCAAACCAAATATTGGTGTCGTTGCATTCGTATAATCCAGGAGTTTTAAGGTCTGCCTCTCTTTCGCGATATCTTTGGAACGTTCAATGATATTGCAACGGAATTCAAATGATCTCTTCTTTGAAAATGGCATTACCAGCTAAGACTTTTGCACTCTATTGTTCGTTAGATGGTTTCTTTGACGCGAAAACTTCTTATTCGAAATCTAGATTTGTCACTCCTGCTGCCATTGGAAGCAGCTTCATCTCTGCTGCCATTAATTGACTCTCATACGTTTTGTACATCGTCCAACATTGTGAACCGTATGTGAGAGTTGGACGCACAATTGTGGTGTAGAGCCTTCCTTTCATCTTTCCCGACATTTCATCCACCCTACGCTTACGCAACGATTGATATCCTCATCACAGGTTGCTTCGCTAGCGATCATAGATCCCAGATATTTCAACTTTTCGGACTTACGATGCGCTATTCCATTCAAATAAATGTCTGGAATATGGCTGGGTGGATCAGAGAGAAGGAACAGCACAAGTACTCGGTATTTTTTGGACTAATGCGGTACCGTTTCCCTATGAACCTATTAGTACCAACAGATGTTAGTAGAAAAATATTGTGTTAGACTGGCAATGAGGCTCCTGCACTATTCTACATTTGCCTACTCGTATATATGCCATCAACCACAACAACTGTGACAAAACAATTTTTACTTTCTCTGAGAGGAAAGTTGCTTTGAAAACTATTGGCTCAACCAAACCAGCTTGGCTCATGATGTCATCGAAATTGACAAAGAAAAGCTTGGACACGAAATGACTCGTTGGCCAAAAGTGGTCCGGGAACTAGAATGAGGTTTGGGCAAATCTGCACTGCTGTACATGAACTCTTTGTATTACAGAGCAGATCAACGTTTCTTGTGAACACTTAAAGAACAGCAGCTGGCGTTATCTGCAGTTACCGTCTGACACCTTCTCTTCCCAGACTATCTACCAACAAACCCAATCTGCAGTTTATGGTTAGAAAACATCTTCATATTCTTACATTAAATTCGCCCACCGATAAACTTTGCGACACTCCATCCAGAGAAGTTAATAGTTCTTCGGACATCCTTAATCTTCTGGAGGAAAACTAATTCGTCTGGAATCATAATAAGCCGGCACAGAATAAGACTAATCAAACGCGCCCCAATAATTCTCTCGCCTCGCGTACTCTGGAGTGGAATCCTCTAAGGTGATAGTTGATAGTCACATTTTTGACAGTCGAAATTGATGATCACACTTTGTTAGCTCTCCGTAAAACGATCGCAAAGTCACACAAAAACGATCGCAAAAAGGTGATGATCACGTTGATGGTCACCTTAGAGAGAGCAAAAGGGATGATTGTGATCGTCAACAATCAGCTATCACCTTAGAGGATTCCACTCCTGGTGTTGCGCACTCGATCCCTACGAGTTAATCCAGCAACACCGCGAAGGAACCTTATTTCGGCAGCTTGTATCCGCGATCTTATTCTTTTGGTCACTACCCAAATTTCATGCCCATTGGTGAGAGTTGGAACATAAAATAAATAAATATTTGGCGCAACAGCTCTTCAAGTGCCTGGGCCTAGCTTCTCGCAACCACTCGTGTTGTGTGTGTTATATTTCTTCACACAAATGGAAGGGACCTACAGTTTTGTGTCGTATCCGAAGGGCGATTTGAGAAGCTTTTTCATGACAACAATACTCTCGGATGTTTGTCAGACGCTCGCGAGTTGGAACATACACCGAGTTAAAAACCGATAGCTTAGCTTGAACACTAAGTTCGGTCTTCCTTATAACAGATTGGCCAAGCTCTCTCGAAGTTGATCCAGCCTAACCAATTCTACGGATAACTCGGCATTGCTCTTCCCATCACCCATGAATAAGACCCCGAGGTACTTGAACTTATCCACCTGCTTCAGTAGGACTCCACTAACATGCAGAGTGCACTGAATGCGTTTTTTGGAAAAGACCATTATTTCCGATTTGTTCATGTTGGTCCTCATTCCAGCATCATCAGAAACGGCTACAAAGCTTTAGAGGGCACGCTGAAGTTCGGTTTGAGAGGATCCAAGGATGACCAAATCATCCGCAAGGAGCAGATGACTAATCTTCATGTCTCCCACTTTGAAACATTCTCGTCTATGGCTGCGCTGCAACATCCAGTCCATATATACAATGAAGAGGAGAGGTGACAAAACACACCCTTGGCGGAGTCCAACGCCCACAGTGAAAGGTATTGATTTAACACCGTTTATCCGAACACAGCTTCTACAGTTTTCGTATAAAGAAAGTTCCCTGTTAAGGGAACCATCAATCCCATACTCATGCAGAACACTCCAGAGTTTGCCTCGAGGAACACTATCATATGCTTTTCCCAAATCCACAAGACAAGTGTAGACAGATTTAGCATACTCCCAGGCCTTCTCAAGAGCCCTTCTGAGAGTGAATAACTGGTCCGTTGTGCTCCACCGGGACGAAAACCTGCTCATCCCCCAAACTGTCCTCAACCATAGCTCTGGAACTCGTTCCTAGCACCATATTTTTTCATTTCCTCCCACACCAGGAACTATAATAGATCCTTAGAGATCCCACTCACTCAGCGAGACACTTAAATAAAAATCTTCTTCTTCCTTTTATCAGCGAGGTTATGATAATAAAACAAGAGATCACAACCCTCCCACTTCACCGCATTTCTACTGATCCGCCTGTGGGTTTCGCCTAAATAAGAATAACCTATGTATAGGTACTAACATGTTTCCTAATGGGACACTGTAGACTCAAGGAACACCTAAAGAAACCAGGTATAGCAAAAGAAGGACTCTGCAACGAGTCTAGTGAGACTTCGGAGTGCATTCTGGAGTCTTATGGGGGCTTTAACTCAGAAAAGAATGAAATACCCAGGCAAGCGCCAAATATCAGATGAAGTTACACCAACCATAGACCCAGTTCTCATTCTCAAATTCCTCAAAGAATCTGGACTGGCAAGAGTGCTCTAGAGGGTAGTCTATTCTCGCCGAAATTAAGTAAGAGTGCAAAACTCTTAAATCTAATTCTGGAAAGAATGGTAATGCGAGGGGGATTCTAATGGAAGAACAAACCTCTACAAGGCATTAGTAGGGAACACAATAGGCCATTAGGTGTTAGTGTAACACAACTGCACCACTGCACGGCACAAAACAACAACATTTCTCTTTGTTTTGTTGACAAAAACCATAGTCAGGCAGGTAGGTGTATGTCGATAAACAGAAATATTTGTTTATTAATAAAATGTGTCTCTCGCCCGGTATAAGATACGTGTGCACATATAGTAAACAACAAAAATTAACACACATTTGATAAATGTTAAAAACAACCAGACCCACACACGTACAATTCGCATTTCCGATGCCTCCTACGTAGTAGCTCTTCAAAATGTTGTTGTCTTGCAATTTGTGCGTTTTAAATTGTTCGTCAACAAGATTACACATGTGTGGAGCTGTGACTCACTGTCACAAAACCGTCTTCGCCGTTGTTGTCGTATTTGCCAATTTGAAATGGAGTAGCTTGTCCAAAAGTCAAATCAGCTCATTCAGACAACCCTGCTATACATATGCCGAATGGAGAAGCATTAAATTGCAAGTACCTATTGCCCACCAAAATAAGTCGCTACTTGCGTCAAACCATTCCAATTTTTGGCAACAAAGACGCGAGAAAAAAAAAATTCGCAAGGTCACTCCATTTGGCGGCTGACGACATACGAGTATATGGCGTATTGCTCGCATTCGCACACCACTAAATGGAAGAAAGTTGAAGTACCTTTTAAAATAAATCGTGCGGTTATTGTTATCGACATGGGAAACATTATTGTGTACACAAAGATGTGTGTTTTGAAGATAGAATGCCAAAAATTCCAGCCACAAACTTGTGAACACCAATGTGACCCAATTTGGTGTGATAAGAGGAGTAGAGTAGTTTGCAACAAAAAAAAACAAAAGTGCTCTATCCGTCGGTGGCGCAGTTGTAAATAGAAATTAGTAAACTTAATCATAAGTTGCGCAATATCTTTCGGATAGTACCTATACGTACTACCCCTTCTTATCATTTGTTGATTGAATTGAAGCCGTTGCTTTGTATATAGTACGTTGACGTGTTTCGGAGAAATTGACTCGTAAATAATGAAAATATTATTCGATGGATGACTTGTCTTTTCCACGTTGTTGTGACGCAGAATGCAAAGTGGGACGGCGGATGAACCTTCTATAGGTACACCTTCAGGGTTGTTTCCGTGGGAACAGAGACGAAGCATAAGCAAGTCTATAAAATTTGGCTTTCATCCAAGTTGTGTTATTCAATTTGCATCACTCGTCAACTGGTATTAGAAATTGGAAGTGCGTCGTTGAAAATGTCGTATTTTTCAGCGAGAGGGTCTTCTAAGTGCGCTTCAAACGAACTGCTTTTAGTGATTTGTCTTGGTAATTGAGTAGGGGGGCACCAACATACTGCTTGCACTACTTTGGGTCAAATTCAATCTATTCAAATCTGTTTTCCAGTTATGCTTACTGATTGTTTCTATTTGTGGACAAGTGGACAATCCACTATTGTTCAAGATGAGAACAGACCTTGAGTACACTCCATTTAGAGGATCTACATAATTTCCGGCATGACTTCTGGTGACGGCAGTTCTCCATCACTCTCATACGAATCGATTCAGAAACTGGGTTTAGGTTAGGTTCGATATATGGGTAAGCGAAAGGGAAGTAATTCACAACGCCACACCCAGGTTAATGCAGGACCCATTGTGATACCCAGAAGGGAGTGAACAAGATGTCCCTCTTGTTCGTCTGCTGATTTACTTACAAACCATCCAATTGGTTTGATATAGTTCGAAAATGACGTTGACTGGTCTGCTGGGTAAATCTTCTGGGTCCTGAAAGAAGAGTCGCGAATGAAATATCCGGGCAAGTGCCAAATATCAGATGAAGATACACCAACCATAGACCCACTTCTCATTCTCAAATTCCTCAAAGAATCTGGACTGGGAAGAGTGCACTAGAGGATAGTCTATTCTCACCGAAATTAAGTAAGAGTGCAAAACTCTCAAATCTAATTTTGTCGCGTGGATGAGACCTGGACTGTGACAAAGAAAGTGGGTTGTTTCCTTATTTCCACAGCCCCAACATAGGTCTTCTTACGTTAGACGTAGCTTTCTCATGTGGTACTGTAGAGTATAAAGCCTCGTAATGACTAGAAACAAGGTTTGGTCACCAAATAGGAAGAGCGTTCTATGAATTCTAAATAACCCACTCAAATATTTGTGCATTTATGCCCAAATTAAAGCACTAGTAGGCAACAATCAAACCTTCAGGTTCAATCCTCGAAACCTCAAAAAAAAAAAAAACAGATTACAATGAACCCTAGAAAGTAGTGGTGAGTGAGCTTAAGTTTCTGTGCCACAATCATTAGCTTGACACCCACCAATTACCTTCTCAACACTTGATTTTCATCCAAACTCTTTTATGAACTTCAAGTTCAAAAACTCTTCAAGACTGAGTTACTGCGAGCACAGCCCCATCTCGTGAGAAATTCTACAATAAGGGAACTCGTTATATAGAGCCATGGCATCCGTGCCAAGCTTGTCCGTTTGTACAGGATAACGATGGTGAGCTCTCGCAGGTCCATCAAAGTCGGAAAGAACTTCACCGAACCGTGCGATGGTAGGACAGGTCTTAGACAAGGTGAACCGCTATCATACGTACAAAACTTACAAGCAAACACCGGAGGTATAGCTTGAACCAAATCACTTGAGCGTTTTTCTGAAATGAAAATGAGTAAAACTCGTACAAATAAAAGAGACCTGCGCAGAAAAACGTTCAAGTGCTATACTATAGCTTGAACCAAATCACTTGAACGTTTTTCTGCGCAGGTCTCTTTTATTTGTACGAGTTTTACTCATTTTCTTCTTCTTCTTCCTTTTATCAGCGAGGCTATGATCCGAAAACAAGGGATCACAGCCCTCCCACTTCACTGCATTTCTACTGATCCGCCTGTGGGGTTCGCCTATTTGACCTCAGAAAATATCGGCAGGCCTGCCGATTTTGGATCACTCGGTTACTGAGGCCAATGAAATGCCGATGTCGTCGCATTTGTCTGATCCAGGCGTTTATAGGCCTGCCTTTCCTACATCGCGATGTCTTTGGAACGTGCATAGATATTGCCTTTTTAACAGGGTTCAAATGATCTCTTCTTTGAACGTGGCAATACCAGCTGAGTTTTACTCATTTTCATTTGAGAAAAACGTTCAAGTGATTTGGTTCAAGCTATACAATCTCTTTGAAGTCTGTACAACTACATACAAGTACTCGCTTACACCGATGGCAATGACTTAGTCGGAAGAACTCAATGGGCCGTCAGTGGGGCGAGTATTGAGACCGAGGCAACAAAGATGGGCAATGAAAGCAACACAAAATATATGCTATCTACAAAAAAGGACACTCAACATCGGAGCCTTGGACAGAACACCACAATAGATAGATATAATTTTGAGCTAGTAAAGGACTTTGTCTACCTAGGCTCTATGGTGGGCTTCGCAAATGACACCAGTGGGGAGATCAAACGAAGAATTACTCTTGTCCATCGCTGTTTCTATAGGCTAAAAAGGCAATTGAGTAACAAGCCCTATCCCGAACTCGTACTATCTAAAACACTGTATGGGGCAGAGGCATGGACTTTGTCAAAATCAGATGAGGATGCCCTTGGTTACTTTGAGAGAAAAGTTCTTCGAGTGATCTTTGGTCCCGTCTGCATAGGCGGCGTGTGGATAAGATACAGTGGCGAACTATGCGGCCTATACAAGAACATCAACTTAGCCAGAAGAGTTCAAATACAGCGAATAAGATGGCTTGGTCCCAACGTTCCAGCCCGGAAAATCTTCGAATCGAACTCGGATGGACGGCGCAGTAGAGGATAACCTCACTGTAGGTGGCGCAAACAAGAATAGAGGAATTTCAACTAACTTGGCGTGCGCAACTGGAGGCAGCTAGCTCGTAACCAGGATGGCTGGAGGTTTGTTGGTTTAGGCCCAGGTCTACCCCGCGCCACCTAAGTAAGTAAAGGAACTTGATGGCATAACACTGGCAGTAGCTTGCTCATATGGTTGACGATGATTTGCCTATGACATCGGTTATAGGGGAAAAAAAAAAATACTGTGAATCAGAAGCAAAGACAAAAAAAATAACAAAAATCTCTCCAGTTATCTGGACGCCACCCCCGGAGTTTCTCTGAATCATAGACAACTGAGTTTCAAACCCACTACACAAAATCGTTCTCTCTTTATCTATCTATCTATCCTTCCAACGCCCGCACTGTGTGTAAACATGTTAAGGGTATTCATAGCCCCTTGAATGCGCGGGAATTATAATAAAAAAAAAAAAAAACTCACAGGAGAACTCAACCATCCATCGAAACCTAGCAAAGATGGGAAAAAAAGTCATAAAGTTCCCAACTCGATGTGTTGCTCTCTCTCGCGAGCGTCTGACAAACATCCGAGAGTATTGTTGTCACGAAAAAGCTTCTCAAATCGCCGTTCGGATACGGCACTAAACTGTAGATCCCGTCCATTCGTGTGAAGAAATATAACACACACAACATGAGTGGTTGCGAGAAGCTAGGCCCTGGCACTTTCAAGAGCTGTTGCGCCAAATATTTGTTTTGTTTTTGATGTGCTTCTCGTATGCTTGTCGTATCACCACCTAGAGCTGTTTTCGAACCGGATCGTTACCGGAGATGAAAAATGGATTCTTTACAATAATATTAAACGTCGCTTAATCCAGAAGACAGACCAGGATAACATTCCAGAGATGGACTTCACCCGCTCAAGGCGTTACTGTGTGTATGGTGCAATGCTGAGGGAATAATCCACTTTGCAGTTGCCTCATAACCAGACTGACACCGCAGAAGTCTACTATCAACAGCTGTGCAGATTAAAATCGTGCAGAAACGGCCAGGTCTGGTAAATCGAATGGGTGTTCTATTCCATCAGGATAACGCTCGCCCTCATACGGCTAGGACCACCTGCACACAGTTACGGGAGTTCGGTTGGGAATAAATGGTGCATCCGCTTTATTCTCCAGATTTAGCTCTTCCAGATTTCCACTTGTTTCGAAGTCTGCAAAACGTCTTTAAGGAAAGATCTCGGAAGCATGTTCAAAAAGCTCTTAGGTTATTATTTTCATCAAAGGCAAACCATTTTTTTTTCGCAACGACATTAAGAAGTTGCATGAGTGGCGGGCAGAAGTGTTGTGTAAGGAAGGACGACTTAATTTTTGCATTTGGTACTACAGACATTCAAAAATCGCGCAATACTTGTGTTTACAATCGGATGGCACAAAAAAAAAAACGTAATTTTGTTGTAATAATCCGAAGAAAAAACGTAATTAGTTGCGTATGCTTATACTCCTCTTTAAATCGCTCTATTACCTCTGCGTCCACAACAATTTAAATCCTGAAATGAAATTTCAAACCTTTTACCTACCATCTGTCTTATCTGTACAATGGAATTTGGTCCTTTCTCCTCGATACTTGCTATTTTTTTGTCCCACGCCCTGTCCCCTATTATTATCCTTCTCACCGTCACTGAGTACCTTGAGCATCGTAATTACCCAGTTTATTCACTCCGGTGGAAATCTGCGTTTCATAACCCAGGGATATCCCTAGTCTTGGGTTATCGTTTATTGCGTTCGTTAAGTAATTTAAGGAAGCGGGTTAAAGTAACCCTTTTTGATATTTATTGGTGGCCTTAACACCAAGAACGAAGTTCATATTGAATTACCTGCCAATGAAAATATTTTCGAACAGAACAAGAGGTTCATGAGACATAGCAATAGCTACATGCGCTGCTTTATTGGTGGTGTTCTTCTTCAAACAAAAATAAACAGATGGATGTGAAAATAATGAGGAAGTCGAGTGTTCAGATAGCCAACCACCCTGACTGGTGTATAAAACCGTTGGCTTTGAAAATTGTCCCAGGTGACCTTGCGAATCCCGATTGAAAATGTGCTCAGAGTTCTAAATAAATATCACAGTGCCAGCATACGGATCTTCTTCTTCTTCCTTTTATCAGCGAGGCTATGATCCAAAAACAAGGGATCACAACCCTCCCACTTCACCGCATTTCTACTGATCCGCCTGTGGGGTTCGCCTACCGCATACGGATGTACCGACCAAAAAAAAAAACGTGCTTTTGGGATCAACAATACTTTTCTTCAATGGATTAGAAATTACCTTTCGGGCGGTCTCTTGTCTGCTAATTTGAATCCAATACAATCCTTCACTAACGACAGTACTTTTAGCTTCTCATATTCGTTATCAGATTTACGTGCCTGCGATTCGGCTGTAAAACTTCGGCAGTGTATGTTAAACTCATTAAAAGAACCATGTTGTCTTCTGTCGCTCAAGCGAAACCTAAACCCTTAGCCATTATCAATGAATGGCACTTGCATCTCCGAATCTGAAAAAAGACTTTCCATTCTCGTCATGGTGTTAACGACAGCCTACGTTGGAATGACCACATATTTGATGTCGCCAAGAACGCTGCGGTGCAAAAAATACTTATACCCCACTCTAAACTGGCTGCTTTATACATACATATAAGGCATACATCCGTAAGAGCTATTCTGGCCAATTAACTGATCAACAGCCTACGACATGAGCGGATGTCTCCAGTTGTTCGATCCGCAAACTCATTAGCAATGCTGAGCTAATATTGCTGTGCATTAACTTCTACTCATAATTGGGTCAACCCAGTTAAGCCAACGCCCTGGCAATGTTATTGCCCTCTGCAATTATATTGCTTCGCTTACGCAGCAATATTAGCTCTGCTTTTGCAATAGCACGACAGATCAAACAACAGGTAATTGCTGACGCAGCCCTTCCGGCCCACCTCGAGTTCACACTGGAACTAGAGTTCAACGGGTAGTAAAGAATCTGCAATTGAAACTTGTCGGATTGGGATTGAATTTGCTTTCTCGAACCATCACAGATGTACACTTCGGAAAGAGCTTCACGAAATGAGAATGAGTTCAAGTTAGAATGAGTTCAAGTTAGAATGAGTTCAACAATTATGAGGAACCTCAATGACCTTCTCTGCCATTGCTCTGGATGTCATTTTGTGCTAAGAGCAATGCAGTCATCATTTACTCGATACCAGTCTACCAGATGTTCATTGAAGATTAAGTACTGGCTAGGTAAGTGCAAGTGTAATTACTCGGTAAGAGGAGCTAGTTCCAACAGTTCAAGTGCAAGGGACCCTCAATCAACTTGAAGTACACAACTGGACGTAATTAGCTAAACCCCGAGCTAAATGCAGAGGCTTGTTGGTTGAGACACATGTTCACCCCAAACTGTAGTGCCACCTTAAGTAAGTAAATATTTCAAAAGACATAACAGCGAGCTAATTCCAGGGTAATCCTGCCAAGACTCGTGTAGGTACTCGTATGTACAACACCTCCATTGCAAAAAAAAACTTTTGATAGAAACACTATGTCAGTTGAGTTCTTCTATGTCTGAAGACCGCGGTAGTTCCGTAACACTAAGAATTCTTAAGATGAGACTACGAGCATTCCATGAAACAAAATCGATTGCATTTCTAAATTTGAACTATAATTGTCGAATGCTATATTCAGGGACGAAATACTTCCTTCAGCAAACCATTTGACTTCCTAACCCTTAGTCTCCACTGGCAATAATGGAGACCGCAAATTTCTTGAAATAATTCATTTTATTTGCGGTCTCCATTGGAAATTTCGATTGCTTGACATATTTCTTGCAATGAATTATTGCCAGTGGAGACTAGGGGTAAAGCCTCTGTTTATAATTAGCGCGCACTCAAGGTGTATCCTTTAAATCTGTTTACATAGAAAGCGGGGCGTTGGAAAGAATAGACAGAAAGAGAAAGATTGGTGTTTGAAACTCAGATGATATGTTTCAGAGAAACTCCGCAGGCGGCGTCTAGATAGCTGGGGAGACTTGTACTGTTATTTTGTGTTTGCTTCTGATTCACAGTATTTTTTCACCGATCACCTGATGTCACAGACGTATCCATCATCCAATAGAGCGAACAATTCTTCCACCCATATGACCAACCTACTGCCAGTGTTATGCCTTTCCAACAGTGTTCGCACAAGCTTTCGCTTTCGATCGGATTGACTTTATATATTTCATGGGAAATAAGTAAATGCTTGCTGACATCAAGATTTGAACCATCCACCATGAACCAAAAGCGTGGCAATAGATGACGTTGCCATCCGAAAGGAGTAAAGATGTCATCTGTACAGCAACATACATAAAATCCAGTGCTAGTAGGCGACTACACTTTGATCCACTTAAACAGATTTCATTAGTCAGTCTAACAATCTAACCTCTGCACACGTATGCATGCACATTAAATCTTTTACGACTTCCGACGAATTATATCTATCAGTCGTCAAAAATGTGTTTTTCTAGCTCATGACGAAATATGCATACGAGTATCATAGATTCTAGTTCAGTTTTAATGTATTTTTGGACATTTATAGCTCTGCAAGCAAATTAACACCAAATAGATACACATGTATCTCTGCTCCTCAGCATATCCAATTCGAATTTGCCAATTCACTGGAAAACTTGTTCCCCAAAAGCTACTTAATAAGGCAGAATCCCAAATAAGCTCCTTCATAAATAACCACATATGTACGTGACATTAACAACGATCCGTGTACAATTTCGAAACACACTCTGCACACATGAATGACATACGTGACATATTTCACATGCGCCTCCTGTGCTTTCCACAAAGCCATAACCTGGTGCCAGTGAACATGGCATAGCACTGCACTCTCTTTCTGAGCCTTTCACCCCTCTTATATGTTCTTTTTAGCAAAGGTCATCCTCCTTATCTTGGCCAAGCCATTGTATAAGAACACTACAGTCTGTATCAACAAGTTACACCCCCGGTCTCCGTCACTCCACCGTGACTAAGAACTTATTTCGCTGGCTTGTGTATGTGTGTGTGTGAGTGAATCTTTTTAAACTTATTGCGGACTTTATATTATTTTTATGATTTATTTGTTTACCTTTTCCATTGAACAAGTTCACGGCAAACGAAAATAGTCCAAGATAAAGTGAAAAGAGAAAGAAACACCTTTGACGTATATTTGCTAAGTGATTACTTATTTGTTGTTGTTATCCGTTGCTTTGTTTGGTTCGGTCAAGAACCTCGACAACGAACTACCCCTCTCCCACCCCTCCTCATCAATGAGTCAAGTTGAGTGCAAAAATTAATTGCGAAGCGAGCAAAATCCTATTAATGGGGATGACATCCACATCTATCTATTGTTCGAAGAATAGATCGTAAATGGAAAAATAAATGATTATCTGTAATTGGGATTATTGAATTGTTAATGTGAGATGCAGCTATCAGTGGATTGCCACCATCCATCACAGAGAAGCGCACAGTGGGACAAAACACCCCTAAAGCTGACCATAAGTCATGCTTAATCAGTAAGTTTTTCTATTATTTCTGCTACGTATTGTACCAGAGTAATACAAACGCAATTTCGATCTTCGATTCAAATAGAGACTCAGAATACCTTGGTTAGGTTAGGCTGAAGTGGCTGCCAGCTTACGCCACACACTTAGACCAGAGATAGGTCTTTTGTGATACCACATGGATCATGTAATCTCTACCTTCTCGTTAGAACCATTTTGAACTTCTGACGAAGCGTAGTTGGGTTAGGCTGGCTTCTGGCGTTGTGTTCCATAATTAATGGTACTTTAACCCGAAGAACATTTTATCTCAAACACAAGATGGTTTCTTTAAAAAAACAAAATGGCGCACACAAGTTCAAGGGGACCTCGACCAACTTGGAGTGCGCAACTGGAGGCAATTAGCTAAAGGCCAAGCTAAATGGAGAGTCTTGTTGATTGACGCCCATGTTCACCCCTAACTATAGCGGGTGTGTTTTAAAACGGTTCACTGCATCCATTAATATTTTTTTTACTTTAAAAATCATTTAATTGCACCTGCAATTCAAAGCCAACTTTGAAGTCATTCTGCCCCACTATACGACGACAACAGGAAAGGGAAACTTTAAATTGGGTTCAATGGAAAGTTTTATGGCAACTATGTCTGGTGCGTGCGAAACGTCTATCGTCGATAGTTCTGTAAAGTCTAGCAAACGAAAGAATTGGCACTCGTTTCGAATAATTATACGTTAATCAGTAGTTTATAGCTTTGCCATAAACATTCGCCATCTCTAGGGGAAGTGGCATTATTTTATTTTATCAACGGCGATATGTTTGGAGGTCATTTGTCGCGTGTGTTTGTATTCAGCAGCACACGCTTGAGCGTAATAGCATAAATATTAGTCAGAAGAATTCACTGTCTATTCACACAGCTTAGACACAATTTATAACATCAAAGGGGCTTTAGAGAGTCGTGTAGGTGTAACAATTCATATCTGTTCCAACATATGACACGTGTATTGCTTTGATTTGGAATTTTATTTATAAGGTATGTGATGGTGGTATAAACACACACTAATTATAAAAGATTGCATCTCAGAATAGACATGATTTGAGAATATTATTCCAGACCACGTAGACTTCACGTGCCTACTAATTATACGCGATTCGTGGTTTCCGATATTCTGTTCAGAATAAGAAACTGATAGCCTTCTGGGCTGTACACCTCCTGTATAAGGAGATCTGCAAGGCATGTACAAATCATTGAGCGCTCTAAATGAGTATCAGTAACCAGCATGAGATAGTTGTATTATAATACCCTGAGTGTGTTGCAAGATTGGACACACCGAAGTCATGTGCACCTGTCCAACGATAGTCATGCGAGCAGATGTCTTTTGGTTCATCCACTGCAGCTTTCATTAGGAAAGTATGTGTAGTGTGTTCATACTGGGAAACGTTCCTATCGACTTATCTAGGGAAGCGAAATATCCAGAAGTCATACTTGACAAAACACTCTCCTGAACAAGGTTACCGGGAAAGCGACAATAGCAATGCCTATGTGCCAGCTCCTTCACGGTAAAACTTGGGGAGGCCATTATCAAACCCATGATCACCTATGCATCGTTGGCTGGATGGTCAAAATTTATCGCCTAGCTTACCTGTGTATCACAAACAACACACAATTAAATGGTACACACACGGATCGAAAACATCTACTGGCACTGCGGCAGGAGTGAACGGGTCCAGGACTAGATACTCAGAATCACTGGGAGTATTCCCCAGTATATTTCAAGCAGAAGTTCACGCGATCGAAAGATGCGCGAAATTCAACCTAGACAGAAAATATCGCGGGCAGGACATCGCAATACTGTCACGACAGCCAAGCCGCTATTAAAGCACTGACCTCGCACGAGATCAAATCCAGACTGGTATGGGAATGTCCCACAAGGATCAACAAACTGGGAGAAACAAACAAAGTAACTCTCTATTGGGTACCAGGACATGTAGGAGTGAAGAGGAATGAAGCAGCTGATGAGCTAGCTAGAAACGGATCAGACATGCCGTTCCTTGGACCAGAACCCTTCTGTGGGATAGGACCCCACAAAATAAGGGAAGACTTAAGGAAAGAGGAAAAGAACAAAAGGGCCAAACATTGGGTCGAAAGCCCCCAAATAAGACATACAAAAGAACTTCTAGGGAAATACAACCAGAAAAGAAGCAGAGCCTGCCTAAAAGTTAGTAAGTATCGAGTTGGCATCTTGGCGGGCATGTTAACGCGTCACTGCAGACATAAGGAGCAACTTAGGAAACTGGGAATAGAGGGAGACGGACACTGCAGATTATGCAGGGACTCTGCAGAAACACCAGCGCACCTTATGAAATTGGCGCTGTTCATATAGCTTACTTTCTTGCGGATCAGACGAAAAAAATTAAGTTCTAAGCAGACGACTCTAGGCTGAGCCAGACTGGCTAACTTCTCGTCAAGCTTCAGGTATTTAGCCAACGTTAGGCTTTTAAGACAGTCTATGTTCAAATGGAAGTCCAAGACCAGATTCAAGTGCGAGTCCAAGCCTAAGTTCAAATCTGAATCCGAGTCCAATCTCTTTAAAGGATCAAGATTATCATCAGTTTAAGGCTTTTTAGTTGAAATTCTATATTCTATATTCTATATATTCAACAAAAGAAGGATTCACCTAGGTGCCTACCTCCTATCAGAAACGGATCTACCTTCGCTGGATGCACTGAAGATACTCCGGTTTGCTGTAACATATGGACTGGAGGAAGTGCTCTTGACCGAGCATATCATTGGCTAGAGCCGTAGTATGCGGGGCAGAATAGATCTTTTATAGCTCGCAGTGCACTTGCAACTCACAATACTATACATATACATCTACATCTACATCTGTGTATCACAGGGGCAAAGAAAACGTGGCCCACGGCAGCAATGGGAGCAATGCTTAGCCTCACACCGCTGCACATTGCAAACAAACAAAAAGAAGCTATGCTGAGTGCTCTACCCCTGCCTCCGATTTGATTTCGGACATAAAAATCGGCGACTTTCTAGGCCATCTGAAGATTCCGACCCTATTTCTTAAAATTCTAGATACCATTGGTCGAGAAAAACCGATTCTCCAGCAAATTCAAGGTGGCGTAAGTGGTTAGTGTGTCGGATCACTACGCATGAGGTTCCAAGTTCGAATCCCAGAAAATACCAAAAAGTTTTTTCACGGTCCCACCTCTCGCGAGCGTCTGACAAACATCCGAGAGTATTGTAGTATTTTTTAGCGCAGGGGTTTATTGAGCCAGGTGCCAGTGTGCAGCAACGCTTGGGAAGTCATAAACAGTATTTCAGGCGGAAGTTCATGCAATCGAACTCTGTGCACGCAAAAACCTGCGAAGAAGGGCCGAGAGCAGCCGCATTTATTTCTTCTCGGACACCCAGGCAGCACTTATGGCTCTCTCATTCTACACGGTAGGATCCAAACTTGTAGGGGGTGTCTCAATCTATTCGACGACTTTGCGTCACAAAAATACCGACACTGTGGCCTGGATATCAGGACACGAAGTCCTTGATGGCAACGATCGGGTGGACTGCTTAAGAGAGAAAGAGGCGCCAGCTGCCAACTATTAGGTCCTGAACACTTTTAGGGGGTAACACGGAGTAGGACGAACCTCAAAATAAAACAATGACCGAGTACTGGGCCAGATCCACGGGCTTAAAACAGACAAAACCTCAACATATGTAGGGCTAAGAAGCTACTTGAGCTCAGCAAAGAAGACTTAAGGACATTAGCAGGCTATCTGACTGGACACTGCCTACTCAAGTACCATCTGCCCAAAATAGAAATGACAGATGCAGATATATGCCGGCTTTGTGGAGAGTAAAACGACACGGCAGAACATATTTTTTGTGAATGACCCGTGGTCGCAAGAAAAAGACTTCTCCATCTTAAGCGAACTTTACTAAGCCCTGCAGACATTCGGAACTATCTTGAGGTTTGTCAAGAGCCTTAACCTAGTTATCCGCTAAACACAGGCACTGCCACAATAGATCTTATTGGTCGCAGTGCGTACAAGGCCCTGGTATATGTAGTGTTTATATCGAATCTATGGAAACGGACAGACTATGTAGCCACAGAGTTGCTACGGCTATCTTCTTCTTCTTCTTCCTTTTATCAGCGAGGTTATGATCCGAAAAAAAAGGGATCATAACCCTCCCACTTCACCGCATTTTTACTGATCCGCCGTAGGCGCTGCTTTGACAAAAGCTTAAACTCTGTCCCAGCGAACGCATTCGTCCACAGCGAATATGACATTGGATTTCTTCTATTGGGTCCTCTGCCGCGGGTTCAAACTAAAATGTTGAACCCTACCGCGTTGTATTAGATTCACCCCTTCACTGGAATATACGCTAAAAAACATACAAATATTTGGCGCAACAGCTCTTTAAAGTGCCAGGGCCTAGCTTCTCGCAACCACTCATGTTGTGTGCGTTATATTTTTGACACGAATGGAAGGGACCTACAGTTTAATGCCGAATCCGAACAGCGATTTGAGAAGCTTTTTCGTGACAACAATACTCTCGGATGTTTGTCAGACGCTCGCGAGAGGTGGGACCGTGAAAAAACTTTTTGGTGTTTTCTGGGATTCGAACTTGGAACCTCATGCGTAGTGATCCGACACACTAACCAATTACGCCACGGCGCCCACAAATATACGCTGCTTTATTGATTTTTGCTAACCGAACCACTACCGCAATCAGTGTTGACCGAGTTCATCAGCACATGATTCTGTTTTGTCCCAATTGTCGTTGTTCCCACACAATTTGGCTTGACTACTGACTAATCGTGCGTTACTCTCCTGTTCAACGGAATTCGAACAATTGTGGATGGGGTTGTACGCACCACTCCTTATCAATTCCCAGAACTGGCAATCACGTTAGCTTAGCACTTGGTGCCGTGGAAACTCCCTTTCAGCCTTTTTTTTTTTTTTATAAACACCTTATTGTCACGAGAGCACCACAATACTCATCCACGGTGCCAGTCACATAGCGGCTCGTGTGACTCGTTAGTCTGTTTGATTAGATTGGTAAGAGAATAATGCTAGGGAAATTGCTATCCGATTAATGAATGAAAAACCAGCGTTCATGGAAAAAATTCCGACTAAATATTGAGGCTAATAGCAGTTTTTTTTTGTCAAAGTCATTGTATGAGCGACTTTATCATCTTTATTAAAGCTAATGTCGACTTCCCCCATTCATGTAATCAAATGCCAACCTCTAGTTCAGTCTTTGCTGCCCTAATCTTGCGATTGAAATCCAGAGGAAATGGATAAGATGTCGCTGTAGACACTGGTTTATCATTCACTTGCAAGCCTCAAGAAATAAGATCTATTCTCGAGAGCCTAAGACACCCCCACTATACTTCTAAATATTGTTCCTGAAAACTCTGCATGTAAGGGGTTTGAAAACAAATGTCATAGCTCGTAACAATTTAGTCCTTCATAGTCAGGTCATATTTTAGGAAACTGTGGGGCATAGACTCGCGGCAGAGTAAGCTGTCTGGCAGCTTACCCAAAGAGCAGAAAGACCTCCGAACTTTAGATGAAATGTGGATTCAGTCTTCGAATCTAACCCAGAGGGACGACGCAGTAGAGGGAATCATCGCCGTAGGTGGCGCGCACAAGTTCAAGGCGACCTCGACAAACTTGGAGTGCGCAACTGGAGGCAATTAGCTAAAGACCGAGCTAAATGAAGAGGCTTGTTGGTTGAGGCCCAGGTTCACCCCGAACTGTAGCGCCATCTAAAAAAGTAAGAAGACGACGGAGTAGAGGGCCTCCTCGCCGTAGGTGACACGCACAAGTTCAAGGGAACCTCAACCAAATTGGGAGTGTCCAATTGGCAGGGGAATGGTGCCCGCGGCGGAACACCAGCAAAGGTGGTCAACCGTGAAAGGTTGCAGGGAGGCACGAATGGCTGTTAAAATGCCAACTGACACCACTCCTAGAGAAGTTCCAAGACTGGAGCGAAAAACACCGACATGGGTGTTAACGTTTTCTACAGGTCATGGGAATTTCGGGTATCACCTGAAGAAGACGGGTTTTTGGGAGGATGACATCTGTGAACAATGCTGGAGGAAATATATTGTGTCAATGTCCGCCACTGGGTGCGCCGTGGCGTAAGTGGTTAGTGTGTCGGATCACTACGCCTGAGGTTCCAAGTTCGAATCCCAGAAAATACCAAAAAGTTTTTTCACGGTCCCACCTCTCGCGAGCGTCTGACAAACATTCGAGAGTATTGTTGTCACGAATAAGCTCTCAAACCGCCGTTTGGATTCGGCATTAAACTGTAGGTCCCTTCCATTCGTGTGGAAAAATATAACGCACACAAGAGTGGTTGTGAGAAGCTAGGCCCTGGCACTTTAAAGGGCTGTTGCGCCAAATATTTGTATTTGCAATGTCCGCCACTAGCTCTCAGAAGAAGACAGATATTGGGGCGCTACTGGGCGGAAAACCAGAAGATGAATCACATTCCCGCTAAACAGATACTAGCGTCATGTAATTTGAGTAATGACCGAAAGAATAAGATCGCGGATACAAGCTGCTAAAATGAGGTTCTTTCGCGGTGTTGCTGGAATAACTCGAGTGCGCAACACCAGAGTACGCGAAGCTCTCAATGTTGAGCAGCTACTTCTCCGAACGGAACGATCTAAGCTTCGATGGTTTGGTCATATAGTGCACCACCAAGCCGTCTTCCAAGACGTGTCATGATTGCCGTCCTATCATGCTTACCCCTTGGTAGGCCTAGAAATAGATGGTTGGATCAAGTCCCACATCTCTCCTGGAGCCGTTCAGGGATTCCTTTTAATAAGTTGGCGTCACTGACGGAGAATCGAGAAGGATGGAGAGTCCACCTGAACATCCTACCCCAGCGACCCTCATAAAGGATTAGTGGTCCATTGAAAATGTATGCATGTATTGTATATGTATAGATGATAGCGCTGACACAAAAAATCAAAGCCAGAGAAGAACTGTGGAGAAATCCAGAGAGTCTCTCCGGCCAAGATGGATCGTGGTAGAGAGACGAAAAGGCACGGTGGTCTGATTCAAAAATCACTCGAACCTAACTACAATAATTCTAACAAGTCCTCCAAATTTCTCTGTCAAATAGATGGTGGCCCATCAAAACCGCATTCACAGTCCCTGCCTTCTTCAACTGTAGTAATCGAACTGATTTTACACCTCAGACCCCATAGAGGTTACGGAACATATTGCCCTCGACATTCGAAACCATTCGACACAAACACCTTTAGATGGGTTGAATCGCCTTGAACTGAGTTGCTTTCTGCTTCATTAAACCGCAACGACGACATTAACAGCGCAAACATGGCTTATCAAGTGCAAAACATCAAATCCACTTCATGTGCCATGACAAAGAGCGATTGTCGTGTGCGCGACTGCACCTCCATTTGAAATTCAATTTACGAGTAAAGCAAACAATCTACGACATGAACAGCTCCAAAAATGAACGTAATTCGGCAGTTCATTCGCCTTTTTTGAGGGAAATATTTGTTATACGTATCTCGACTGAGGCTACATAATTTTTTTCAAACTAAAACGTGTCTATAAAATCGTCCCTCCTCTGCATAGGGGAGGAAGCAAGTCATTAAACTCTCCACAAACACAAAGCCTATACGAATCTATTATTCGTGCGCAAAAAATACGCTTGTGTCGAGATTTGGAGAGCCCGCATCCTCATCCGTCTTGTGTAGCTCACACACCAACGCGTATCTAAATTTAGAGAAGCCCACATCTTTGGGAAATCATTTTCTATTTTCATTTTGCATCGCATTTTGCAATAGGTTTTCGTTTTCCTCCTCTTTTATTTATTTATAAACAAAAAAAAATGTATTTCTCGTGCGAAATTCATAGACATCGGATGCCTGCGATGATTGAGGAAGAACTAGTGCTAGATAGATACGATTGTGGCTAGAATCACCTTATCATGTCGTGCATAATTGCGTCGCACATGTACTCTCGACGACAATTTGCGTCTGATGGCAGACGACAAACGTGTAACAACTACACACGAACAGAAAATCGCAGGCTTGATTGTGTTTTAAGTGATAACACGATTACTAGGGACGAAGATTTGCTGTTTGTGTGGAATGTCATTGAAAAACTGTAGACGTGTACGACAATAGAAAAGGTAAATAGTTCTAGACGAAGCAACAGAAGAAAGAAAGTTGTAAAATAATTAATATTCTTTGTCTTGTCGTCCGTCGCACGGATTGTGGGGATTACTAATTTACAGGTCAAGTTTATGGGCGGCTTGTGTACGAGTTTAGTAGGTATGACTGGTGTTGTTCGTCGTTTGTTTAGATTTTCAAGGGCATTTGCCGATTATACCCGTTTGACTCGATCGAATTCAAAATTTAAAAAATCAACAAAGCTACCGGATATCGGATGATGCTATCCATACGACAGAAGAGAAGAAGTGTGTTAATGAAGCCAATGGGCGAGGTAAACAGAGTCACCGTTGTCGCGCACAAGTGATATGAAATACAAAAACACGTAGATAATATTCAAGAGATAGACGAGCATTTGGGGGAAGCAAATACTGATTTTTAATAGACCAAATAGACGTGTTAAATTAGGACGACGACGACGACGGGTAATATTAGCCACTGGCAACTATTGTTGAGGTCCAATTCCCTAACCAATTGGATCGTCAATATGCTAGAGGGAACATATCAAAGTTGAAGTTGGAAGCCTACGCATCTAGAGATACACCCCAAGGTGGGGACATATCCCCATTCCTATGGGTAATTGTCCTTAACGAAGTACACCAGAAATTCAGAAATAGTGACGTCAAAACCATAGCCCATTCGGACGACGTAGTGCTGCTGGCAACAGGAAAGTTTCGCCCGACCGTTAGCGAGCAAATTGAAGAGGCGCTAAAGATCATAGACTCCTGGACAAAGAGATGTGGTCAATCCCCAGAAAACTGAGTTAGTATTATTCACTTACAAAAGAAAAATCGCACAATTCGCAACACCTTCTGTTAGGGGTATTAAGTATCACTAATAGCGCGAGATATCTGGGTCTGGCGCTCGATAGAAAACTGTATTGGAGATTGAACGTTAACGATAGAGTTAAAAAAAAAAGCCACGATAGCTTTCTACTCGTGCAACAGAATATTCGGGAAAACTTGGGGATCGAATCCCAAAATCATCCCCAAGGCCTAGACTAACATAGGGTAGCCTTGTATGGTGGCAAGCTATCAGCATCACAAAAGTACAAAGACTTGCGTGCATTGGTAGCACCGTGCAATGAGAACGACACCTACAGCAGGACCCGAGGCCATTCTCAACCTGCTTCCGCTAGACATCTTAATACAAGGATCAGCTGTCATAAGTGCCGTAAGATGAAGCCAGACAGAAAGATGGGAACCAAAGACCGTTTTAGGCACCTACCCGAGCAGGAAAAAATGGAAAAGCGAACGAACAATATATAGCTGTATACACCGATGGATCCCAAATGGAAATATGTGAACGCGCAGGGATTTTGTCTGAACCGCTAGGAATCTCTATGTCAGTTCCGCTTTCGAACTACAGCAGCGTTTTCCAGACAGAGGCAGAAGCAGTGACAATAGCAGGCCGTGAGACTTCGATGAAGGCAATACCACAGGAGGATATCGCCTTTTTTATCGACAAACAGGCAACTATAAAAGCAATATCTGCTATAGAAATAAAACTGAAGCTTGTGGAGTGTTGTCGAGAAGAGCTCAAGATTCTTGGAACACAGCTGCTCTGCTGCTGACAATGGGTCTATGTTGACCTGAGTGTGGTGTAGAGGATGTCTACCCCGGCCTACGCCAACCTAACTTAACGTTTTGTTCTTCTTCTTCTGCCTTTTATCAGCGAGGTTATGATCCGAAAACAAGGGATCCTAACCCTCCCACTTCACCGCATTTCTACTGATCCGCCTGTGGGGTTCGACTCTAACCTAACGTTTTGTTGATCTACTAAATTAGATTTGACAGACTATCAGCTCCAAGAAGCCTAGATATCACCCTTATTGCCGTTGGCGTGTGTCGCTTTCGTTTCGACGATTGTCGTTTTATTCATAACTACGACCTGCTGACCGTTAAACATTACTAAGCAATTTGTTTGTGTTGCAGAATACTATTACAACTCGGTCACAGTGAAAAGGTGAAGAAAATGAATTCGTGCTACATCTGAAGAATAAAACGACAATCAGGGTGATATGCTCGGCTAAAGTTCAGGGTAAATTCCTAGACACATTAAGTGAAATGATGGAATCAGCTATTAGTCTCGGAAAACGAGCTGATCACGGACTTCACGTCAACCCGGGCAAGACAGAGTTGGTACTCTTCAGCAGGAAATACAAGATACAAGCCTTCAAACTGCCAAAGCTAGCAGGAGTCGTCGAGGTTTCCCTTTTGGATCGCGCTAGATATCTAGGTATAATGCTAGACACAAGACCAAAGTGGAAATTTAACATACAGGAAAGAGTTCGTAAGACTAACAATGCTCTCTTCATCTGTAAGAGGACTGCTGGGTGAAAATGGGGCCTGAAACCTGCTATACATCGTGATAGTCAGACACATTCTTACGTGTGGGACTTTTATGTGGTGGAAGGCAATAAATTATAAGAACATTCGCGATATGTTGGCCATGGTACAAAGAACAGCCCGCATTGCCGTCACGGTTGCTCTACGCACAATGCCCACGGCTGCACTTGAGATCTTTCTGTATCTTTTACCACTAGACCACTACAAGTGAGCAATAGTGCGCTTCGGCTCATTAACGTGCATAGGTCTCTTCAAAACCAGTAATGCGGGGCATAGCTCCATTCTTAGGAAATCATTTTTCGATATTGCTGATAAATTAGATGATATCTTTGGTGCCTTAGACTTCGACACACCATGCAAAGTAGTGTACCATGTTGGGGAGGATTGACAAAGGAAGACAGTCTCTGTCCACAATGAGATTGCAATATATACAGACGGTACTAAGACCAGTAAGGGAACGGGCTTATGTATACCTATGCTCGAGAGATATTACCCTTCAGGGGCCTTATTTTGTACTGCTTTCGGATTCGGATTGCCATTCAAAAATGTAATTCGATTCTAAAATAAATGGGAATTTGGTATGGTTCTCAGATTGAGTGTGAGTGCTTCCAACTCAAAATCAAACTTTTCGAAAAGTTAGATTGTCAAAACATCTATCAAACGTTACTTAAATTACTTGGAAATTGAGTTTATATACATTTGCTATAGAAACGCAATACAAAATAAGGCCCCAGCTATGTTCCAAGGAGAGGTTCCAGTTGTACTTAAAGCTGCGGAATTACTTAAGATGATAAGAATATCGCCATCAGGCGAACCCCACTGGCGGATCAGTAGAAACGCAGTGAAGTGCGATAGTTATGATCTCTTGTTTTCGGATCATAACCTCGCTGAAATAGGAAGAAGAAGATAAGAATACCGCCATCTACATTGACAGTCAGGCTGCATTAAACGCGCTGGAATCTTACGTCAGAAAATCTGAAATCGTCAGGAATTGCCGCACAATGCTGAAGGCATTATGTACGCTAAACCATATCAGATTATGTTGGGTACCTAGACACTGCGGCATAGAGGGCAACGACTCAAAGGGAAGATGGACCCATCGACTTATACCGGATATCCAAAAATGGATGGACCGGAAACACGGAGAGGTAGATTTCTATCTTAGCCAGTTCCTAACCGGACATGGCTGCTTTCGAGCGTATCTCAACAGGTTTGGGCTCGATGAATCACCCAACTGTCCAAATTGCGGAGAGGCCTCAGAAGACGCTCAGCACGTATTTTTTCAGTGCCCACGTTTTCATATAGAGCAGAGAACTGGAGGAAAAAATTGGAGAAATACCAACCCCCGAAAACATTGTGCACCATATAGCATCGAATGCAATATGGGACGCGGTGAAACAAGTTGCAGCGATAATCGTGCAGGAACTTAGGCGGCTGGAAAGAGTCAGAAAGAGCAACCAAGTCCAACCGGCAACACTTTTGGAACAAGGAGCGGAAGACAGCGAATGAAGAGCATAAATAGCTAACCAGCCCCGCGAAGTAATACCTAACGGTAGTCCCGCGGGGAGAGTGGTTGAAGTGTGCAGGGTGTGGTTTAGTACGTAGGCGTATTCCTGGCATCGATTATTCAGGTTTGCGAATCGTGCATGCCAGTAGCTCGGGCTACTGGTATCTTTAGAAGATTACACACCCTTTGGCGCAACCATAATAAAAAAAAAAAAAAAAAAAAAAGAGGGCAACGAATGAGCCGACACGCACTGGTCAAAAGAGGAGCAGACCTCCCACCATAGTAACATATGATTGGAAGCATTAAACCACCAATGTACATGGCTAGAACAATTATTCTTGATAGAATCATCAACATACCTACAATGGTTCAACTTAGAAGGGCACAGGGTGTCCAAGGCCTTGTGGCCTGTGTTAAATAGCAGCAAACCTCTGAGGATTATAAAACTACTCGTAGGAACATCACGAAGGGAATTTCAGCATTGAACCTCCTATCAAAAATTAGTGCTGGAGTCAGCTCGCCATGGATTAGCTCCGCTAGCCCTAAGCCTGAGTGTGGTCTGTGTATCCAGAGGAATGAGATTTTGCATAGTCTCCAATGCTCCTATAAGTGTTGGTCTTGGAGATCCAATCACCCGAATGCAGAGTGGCATTTAGATATGTATTAGTAACGCATTGGGTGGATTGGTTTTACTTAGATTCAGAAATATCAGCACATGAATAGTTAGTACTGGAAAGAAAGGCGTGGATTGAAAACTTGGTCCATTTCTTTGCCACAACACTCGACAAGTCTTGGACTTTTTTTTGTAGCAGAAATTGCCTTATATCCTTATATCCGTAGTTAATGAAAAACAGTGATGGCACCTTCAGGTTAGCGTGGCAAGCTGCATTGGATACAGCCACACTGAGACCAGGAAAGGTCCCTTGTGTCACCACATATGTAGATCTATGATCCCCTTAGACAAATTGGATCTTATTATAAAGCTCTGAATGATGCTGATGTTGGCGTTAGACAATTCGCTAAAACTGTCGAAGAAGTAGGCTCCTAAGTACAATTTTCTACGAGCGGAGAGAGCACGTACAAAGGAGGTATAGTATGGTTTCCTCCTCTTTCTCGTCCATACGGCTTCTGCAGAAGTCATTTGCGAGAAGGCCTAGTCTGATGGCATGCCTTCCAGTGATGAAATGCCCCGTAATGACACCTATTATAGTCGTAATGAGCGCCCTTTTCGGGCAGTTGGAGCGTTTCTGATCCAGCTTGAGCTAGATCTGTCAAATAATGAGACACTTAGTGCCGTGTGGCCATTTGAGGCGGTTGGTTACGTTGTTAGCATTGAGCTTAAGCAGCAGTTTCACTGTAGCGAGAGGCTTGCCGAGATTCACCTGAATCGGTGAAATCAATAGGCTAGTACTCTGACTGGCAAATCATGCAATTCCCTAGAACGTCTCAATGTCCCGGCACGCAAATAAGGTGAATATTATTTGGCCATCTCGATAAGAGACAGGCGACAATTTAAGGCAGTTTTTGAGTTGATGGCAGCTTACTTCACTTCAGCTTTCTATATCAGTAGGCGAACCCCACAGGCGGATCAGTAGAAATGCGGTGAATTGGGAGGGTTATGATCCCTTGGTTTCGGATCATAACCTCGCTGAAATAGGAAGAAGAAGCTTTCTATATCATTGCTTCCCCATTCTTTCTTGTTTGGAGAGGCACATAGGACGGGACTACGAAAATATTGATCGCATATGTACATAGCTTGTTGTGGCTTTATTTTGTATACGAACGTTGAGAGATGTATTTTGATTCCATACCTGTGTGTTACGTGCTGTTCAGCACAAAAAATGTTCCCCCGTACAACCACGTACCATCTTTTCTTTGAACAGCTGTGCCTCTTTCTCTCAAAAAATCGACACAATTATTCAAATCACGGGAACAACCCTTGCAAACGACAACTCCTCCACCCTGGTATACATAACAAATCTTGTATCTCCAGTCGTTTACTTAGGATCGTCCACATTCATCCCCAAAATAAACAACAAACTTAAATTTATTTCCATCAATTTTAAAATACTACGTTGTTGGGATTTGTCTCTACTTAATAATTCCATTACCCTGGTGACCCATAAAAAAATAAATCTCCCTCTTTCGGCGAAAATTTCAAAACCAAACCCAGCTCTGATTATAATATTGTGAAGACCAACACCCATTTTAGCACGCAGGCCAAAGTACACCCCCAGAAAAAAAAACCCCTGAGTGGGCATAACGAAAATAAAGCAAACACCAAACAGATCATCAGCAGGTCATACGGTCAGCTTGGCGTGCAACACCACAATCAATGTACTCGTACGTATACGTTTCATTATTATTATCTTAATGATGATTTCCAGCAGCGGCAGACACACAAGTGTATCAAACGAGAGACTGTCGCCGTTGGTTGCAAATAATGAATCAAATAAAGTATATTAAGCTAGAAACAACGGCTGGGGCAGATTGTTCCAATGATTGATACTCGTGCTGCATAGCGATACATAATGTTAGGAGCATTTTGCATGACAGTCTCCTAGGAATCAGATATCATCGTAGGGGCGACGACGCACGAAGCTGGACAACAAGCATGTGTGGGACTTATTGAGGTCACTTCAAAGCAAACCGAAGGAGGCAAAACAGTTTTTTTTTTTTTAGGGATGGTTGTCTGGTCGGAAATGGATTCTTTTAATTTCCGTTAATTCGCTGAGTAGTCACACGTGGTAGCTAGGATTTCAAGGATTAAAGATAACTTCGACAGATTGATGGACAACTTTCAATCAACTGTCCGGATAGATTGGATCAAGTTTAATTGAAATGGACAGAGGAATGTGCCATGAAATTCCCCGAAATTGATATGGGTCAATGAAGGATCAAATTCCTTTTTTTTTTTTTTTCTTGTTCTTCCGAATTTCTTTGCAAACAGACGGTTGGTTAACTCGAAACCTATTAATAATGAGATTTTTCTTTTGCCTCGATGGAAAATTTAACCCCCTTGGGCGAGAAATTCACATTTTGAACATCATATGGTCGTTTAAAAACTTCACGTAGTATCATCAGCTATTCGCCTAAAGAAAATCCAAGCGAAAACATCGACGCTGGCGTTGCTTGATGTAGGAGCCGAAGCTGGATTTCCTCGCACGAAGAAACTCTGCAAATTCTTAAGTACTGTTCGCTTGCCATAAAAAAATTATTAGAAGAGTTTAACTCTTAACGCCATTGAAAAGCCAACTGGAGAGAAGAGACAGGAATGACAGATATTTCCGGTGTAGTGGTTTGAAACTTAGGTGGATTCTTATTTCATGGGTGGTTGTCCGAGCTAGTCGGGGAGAAATCTTAGCGATTTTTACATTCGGTTGAGAACTTTAGTATTTTTTCGAATAGGTGATCTAGATACTCCTGGAGTGGAATCCTCTAATGTGATAGTTGATTGTTGACGATCACAATCATCCCTTTTGCTCTCTCTAAGGTGACCATCAGCGTGATCATCACCTTTTTGCAATCGTTTTTGTGTGACTTTGCGATCGTTTTACGGAGAGCTAACAAAGTGTGATCATCAAGTTTGACTGTCAAAAGTGTGACTATCAACTATCACCTTAGAGGATTCCACTCCTGTTCACATTTGGTTCAATAGCCAATGAAGGGACTAGGCCTTGCTTCTCGCTACCACTCGTGTTGTGTGCGTTATATTTTTGGCGCGAATGGAAGGGACCTACAGTTTTGTGCCGTATCCGAAGAATTTTTTTTTTTGAGAAGCTTCCTCGTGACAACAAATACTCTCAGATGTTTGTCGAACATTCGCGAGAGGCGGGACCGTGAAAAAAACGTTTGGTGTTTGCTTGGATTCGAACATTGAACTTCACGCGCAGTGGTCCGACACACAAATCACTGCGTCACGGCTCCCAGGTGAAATGCGTCCACATAATTAAATTTTATTCCCAGAAAAACTGAATGGACATGGTTGAGTAAGGACGACTAAACCAACCCACTTATTGCGGATGGTTAGCGTTCGAGCGATGGCCTACGATTGGGTTCGACTTAAGTTACGCAGGATCAGTTTTATTCATACGAGCGACTCTTAGCTGTGATGACTTAAGTCTCGCTACCAAGGGAAATGTGTCCAAATGTTTTTCAGGCTGAAATCCCTGCAATCGAAATCTGTTCAAGATAAAAAAAAATATGCGTCTGTTTTCCAAGCGGAAACTTATGCAATCCTAATAGCCATGAACTATATTGTGAAGAACAGGTGGAAGGGCCGTAGTATTTGTGTCTATAGTGACAGTCAGGGTGTACTTAAGGCATTGGTTAACCCTTTAACCCGTTCGCGGACTGTTGTTGTTGTTGTGTCATAAGAAACCCCACAAAATTAAGCGGCATATGCCGCTCTGTCCGCGAACGTGTTAACCACTTTCAAAATAGTTCGTAAAATCAAAAACTCTTTTAAGTTGGTCGCAAGGCTGAATTCTCTGTCCCTTATCTGGGTCTCAGGGCACACTGGGATCCTGGGGAACGAGATCTCCGAAGAGATTGCCTAGACAAGGCTCAGAGGGGGCTTTCTCAGGTCGCGAACTCGCTTCTCCTTGGTCTCCCTGCGTCCTCGGTTACGGCTTCCTTTGACGATTGGGTCTCTCACGAACACAATTGTGTGTTGCATGACTGCCCAGAAGGTAGGTTGACTAAACGAATACTCCCGGATGTTTGTAAAAAATCAGCGGCATTCTTGCTGTCTCTCAGAAGAAAAGACTGCAGACAACTTATTGGCGTCTTGACAAGCCACCTCGCTTTCGCCAAGCAGCTTAACGTGCTGGGCTTAAGTGACACTACAATATGCGACGCTTGTGGAGAGAGCGACGATACTGCGAGTGTCCTGCCCTTGCTAGTAGAGGCGGCAGATCCTCTGTGCTGATGTGGTGAGTGCTGGTACTGTAAGCTCCTCATAACTGAAGTGCTTGCTTGGCTTTCTTAGAAAGACAAGAAAATTCCAATAAAATGGACAAATCTGGGTTTGTTCTCTGGTAGTACAATGGACAAGTTGCGTCTGAGTGCTCCAGTCGAACGTTTCCTATCCCAAAAAATAAAAAATAAAAAAAAATAAAAATCTTGAAAGGGGCATTAGGGACGCTGGATGTTGTATCTTTGCTTTGATGCCTTGTAATTTTTTGCCAGCGACTGGAGTCGAATTTGGTCCTCCTTGAACGAATAACTCGTCACGTAATTTGTATGTATGTTGTTGCTTAATCTACCAACAACACAATACAAATTACATTACCAGTCATTTGTTGACGGAGGACGTAATTCGACCCCTGTTCTCATAGGTTATCAGCCTTGTCTGTGACATTAAATGGACCGTTGCCACTGCTTTTATTAACAACTGGAATCGTCATTTTTGTTTCTCACAGTGGAGACCAACCGTATTCTTTCATTAAAATAAAAAGTGCACAAGCAAGCATTCTTTGTATATAGCCAGCACTTTGTTAAGATGTCGTTTCGTCCAAAGACAGATCTTTCTCTCCTGGAATTCAGGAATTGTTCTGCTATCCATATCCTCTCCCCTGTTAGACCGGTGCTATGTCTTCTAGGTCGATTACGCGATATCTAAGGTGATAGTGTCATTCAATTGGACAGAGTGACACTTAATATTGTGAAATAGAGTGAAAATATTTCAAATATAATCGGCGTACGCTGCTTCTCTCTCTACAAGTCACGAGTAGAGCAAATACAGGCTGAATGCATCTGGGAACACTTGCAAGACAATTGCAAGATCGCCATGGATAGATTTCGATCATCTCTGGCATCATTACTGGGCATCGTGCCATTGATAGGGTAAATCAATCCACAATGACTAGAAATTGAATCCGTGTACCTATGGTTATACGTAACATAATCCTCCTCATTCATGCGTCAAAACCTAGACAACAAATAGTCTAGCTCTTGCAGCAGGCGCATGTCTTTGTTCACACACTACCAGAGATTAGATAGCAACTTAATGAATGATGTTTTCGCTAAAATTAAACATACCAACCGCGCGCTGCCTTCGAGCAGCCCCATTACGGAAATTAATTTTAGCTAAAAGGAAAATAAAAATTTAACAAAACGACCTGTACTCGTACATACTTCTCAATTCTTTGTTTCTCGAAATATGCCAATGCGAATGCAATAAAACACTCAAGGCTCACGACCGATGGCGAGCGCAAAAACAACGCGAATCTTCAATAAAAACTGTCGACAAACAGATAATGCCCCCATCCAGGTTTGATTGAATTATATGCAATTCCCAAGACCAAGGAGAAAAGTCTCCAATTCCATCTCGTCATTGTCATTCCTACTAAACGAATGCTGATTGCGAGACCTAAAAATAAATTGAGTACGATTTCCCAGAGGTGAACTTGTGTTGTCTTTGGATGCACAAAGAATCCACATATCGCAATCGAATACATTTGCAAATTGCCACCGGATCCGCACATCTAGGCGAGCGAGATAACGCACCCGTAAGGTATATCTGTGTCGATGTTGGCGGTCACGTCAACACTCTGGTAGAAGTGCGCTGTCATAAGCTGTGACGGATGTCACATCGGATTCTATCCAAGTCATGATGAAGAATTTATTTTTTTTTTGTTCTTTTCCTTGGAACTCTTAATTAGAAATTAAGTTGAGGGGATCTTAAATTTGATTGGGGTTGGGAATTCACTGTAAGATGCCGCCACTCTTTCACGATGACAGAGTTGAGGACGCAGTGATTTCAAAAGAATGTAGATTTGATTATAAGGCTGAGGTAGTACGAGTAATCGACCACTTCGCCTTTATTACAAATTTACCACCGGGGGTTTTAGGTGGTTTGCATAGTAAATCCATGACCTGAATGCTTTGGCTCGGTATGATAGAACAAAGCTTTGGAAAGGGGTTAAAACAGAATCAAGGTTGGTTTTGTTCTTGTTGAGGTAAACAACGTCGGTAGAAGTAAATTGTATACGAATGATACTATTACTATTTGCTTTTCTAAATTTGGTTTTCAATGTAAAAAGAAAAAGGAATTGTACGTCAATATGCAAATAAAACGACCTTCTGAAGGTCCCCATTTGGATACCGCAGCTGAGTGACACAAATTCGCAGCTACTTCAAGCCTGCCAAAGTACGGCCATGGGGAACATCACTGGATATCACCTGGGGTCGAATCGCGTCCTCCACAACAACAACAACCTTCTGAAGGTAATCAACTGCTCATATTTCCATTCGCATACTTTGTGAGTGAAAACTTTTAAACTGACAAGTATAGGCCGTGATGAGCGATTAAAAAAAAAAAAACAATTTTGGTGTCTGTCCGTCCGATTTGGTGATGATATCTGGCCGACTTACATATGTATATCAGTTAAAACGACACGATATGTGCCCCTGAAAGCATTTAATATGTTATACACACAGAGGGGAATGTTATACATGTGTGTTTGTGATACGAGTTGAATAAATTAACATTTGAGGTGAATTAAACAAAACAGTACTTAAGTGGGTTAAAAGGATTTCACACCATGGGACATTCTTCGACTCATACACCGGACGACCTTCAGCCTCACATGCTGGTGCTGAGGGGTCCGCTACGCGGCGTTCTATCGCCCCCTTGTGGGATTTTTGATTTTTGTCGATGTGCTACATGCGGGATTCTGTGCTGCTAGGATTCTGTTTGGGCATTTCCTTAGGCTAGAGGTTAAGCTTGACCTCGCGTAAGATCTCGGTCAACAGAGGAATGTATTGATTTACCAACTTCAAGTTGGTAGCTCACTAGATGGAGAGAACATTTTGCTGCAGTGCTAAATCACTTAGACGACGGCGGTATGATCTTGAATTCGAATGAGCAGTTCGAAGCCACAAATTCCCGAATTCGCACCGTACCTCCCAGTAAAGTTGAAATAATAACAGCAATCAAGTCCCTCAAGAAAAACAAAGCGGTGGGTATTGATGGCATCCCTGCCGAGCTATTTCAAGCGGCGCCAAATACATCGGCAGATTTGCTGCATCCGCTAATACGGAGAGCTTGGGATAGTGAACAATTTCCACAGGAGTGGAAAAGGGGGATGATCATTAAGCTTCCAAAGAAGGGTAACTTGATGGAGTGCGGTAACTGGAGAGGTATATGTGTTCTTCTAGCTGTAGCCAAAATAATAGCTAGAATAATTCTAGAACGAATTAAAGATCATTTAGATTCAACTCTCGATGTCGAACAGGCAGGCTTTCGCGCTGGATCCTCCTGCATCGACCACATAAACACCTTACGGATCATAATCGAACAATGCGTTGAGTATAGGTCTCCGCTACATTTACTGTTTATCGACTTCGAGAAGGCTTTCGACAACTTGAATCGAGATGCTATCTGGCTGGCCTTGCGCAGGAGAGGCATTCCAGAAAAGCTTATAGCTATTATCAAGGCTACATATGAGGGCGGCAAGTGTCACGTCGTGCACAATGGTAAGGTGTCGGAGGACTTTGAAGTCCAAAGTGGAGTACGTCAAGGGTGCATACTGTCCCCACTATTGTTCTTGGTGGTTATCAGCGATGTACTCCGTGCAGCATTGACGGAAGCTAATTCTGGAATTCGTTGGACTATGACATCTTACCTTAAACACCTAGATTACGCTGACGATGTTTGTCTACTTTCACATGGGATAATGGATCTTCATTTGATGGCCCAAAATCTAGAAGCTGAGGCAAACAAAGTGGGGCTAAAAATAAACACAGCCAAAACAAAAGCCCTGAGTACTTCCAATACCCGCGCTCAACTTAACATTGCCGGAAAGCAAGTCGAGAAAGTTGATAACTTTCTATATTTAGGAAGTGTCGTCTCGGCTAATCGCGGTGGCACCGAACTGTATGTGTGCAGCAGAATCGGGAAGGCTAAAGCTGCGTTCGGAATGCTGTCCAAAATCTGGAGAAGCAATGTTATTAGCTTAAGAACCAAGCTACGACTGTTCCGCTCCAACGTAGAATCAGTGCTGCTTTATGGGTGCAGTACCTGGAAGGTGGACACCATTAACACACGCAAGCTGCAAGTCTTCGTAAACAAATGCTTAAGAATCATCTTGAGGATTTTTTGGCCGAACCGCATCTCCAACGAACAGCTTTATCTGAGAACGGGCCAAGAACCTATAAGCATTACTATACGAAGAAGAAAGTGGCAATGGATTGGACACACCCTACGGCGCGAAGACAACTCCATTGCGAAATACGCTATGCAGTGGAATCCGCTCACCCAGGCAGGCAGAATAGCGGGACGCCCTAGGCAAACGTGGCGCAGAACAGTTGAGGAGGAATCGAGCTCTTTAGGAATGAGTTGGAGGCAGCTCAAACGCGTTGCAGAACTCCGAACACGATGGCGCGCAGGCGTGGTTGACGCCCTATGCCCCCCGAGGGGTTAAAGGACATAATTAAAAAAAAAAAAATTATAAATCAACTTCAAGTTAGGATGTGAAACCCTTAGCAACTTTGAGTCCAAGTAAGTTTTTCTTATTAAGCTACAATTCAGCCAATGACAAGACGTATTTAAAAAAAAAAAAAAGAAGTTTCTTATGACGTCATTCTAAGCTCAATATGGCGGGCGCTCCAAGATGGCGGATTACATTTATTTTCATAGTCCCATGTTTTTTTCTTTTTTTTTTGTCGGGATAGAAAACGCTCAAACTGGAGCACTCAGACGCAACTGGTCCATTGTACTACCAGAGAGCAAACCCTGATTTGTCCATTTTATTAGAATTTCCTTGTCTTTCTAAGAAAGCCAAGCAAGCACTTCAGTGATGAGGAGCTTACAGTACCAGCACTCACCACATCCGCACCGAGGATCTGCCACCTGATACGAGCAAAGGCCGGACACTCACAGAGATAATGTTCCGCGGTGTTGTCGCTCTCTCCACAAGCGTAGCAGATTGTAGTGTCACTTAAGCCCAACACGTTAAGGTGCTTGGCAAAAGCAAAGTGGCCTGTCAAGACTCCAATAAGTTGTCTACAGTCTTTTCTGCTGAGAGACAGCGAGAATGCCGCTGATTTCTTAGACGCCCGGGAGCATGCGTTTAGTCAACCTGCATTGCGGAGAGTCATGCCACACACAATTGTGCTCGTGAGAGACCCAATCGTCAATGGAAGCCCTAACCGAGGACGCAGGGAGACCAAACGCGGGTTCGGGACCTGAGAAACCCTCCTCTGAGCCTTGTCTAGCAATCTCATCGGAGATCTCGTTTCCCAAGATCCCAGTGTGACCTGGGACCCAGATAAAAGACAGAGAATTCAGCCTTGCGACCGAGTTCAAAGAGTTTTTGGTTTCACGAACTATTTTTGAAGTGGTAAAAGGGTTAAGCAAGGCCTTAAGCGCAGCCTGACTGTCACTACAGACACAAATGCTTCGTGCCTTCCACCTGTTCTTCACAACATAGTTCATGACCATTAGGATTGCATAAGTTTCCGCTTGGAAAACAGACGCATATCTGCCTAACGAAAAATGAAGTCTAATGTTGTCGACTTCCACGAAGACACCAGCGCCAGACCCTTGACTGGTTTTGGAACCATCCGTGAAAATACGACTACATTCCATTCCCGGCTCAGACTCTGGCCGAAGCCAGTCCTGGACACAAGGAAAGTCGACTCTGAATTTGCGCATCAGCTGGAGTTCTGGTGCCATTGCATCAGACGGCATATCCATAAGACAGGAGTCGTAAGATAAGTGTCGCACAAGTTCACCAAATTTCCAGTGTGGAGTATACCAAAAACCGCCCCGCCTAAGACGATGGATGGCTTTGATAGTGCAACCCATGATATAAGTATCGAGGGGAGGTAAGTTCAGCAAAACGTCTAGAGCAGAGCCAGTCGTACTCGGGAAAGCTCCCGTGCAACCGAGACAAGCCGTTCTTCGGAGTTTCGCGCAATAGGCAATCACATATTTTAGGCGAGAGCCCCTTCCACCAAACAACCGACGCATATGCGAGGAATGGTCTTATCATAGCCGTGTAGATCCAGAGAACCTTATTCGGTGACAAGCCCCAAGTCTTGCCAAAAGCACCCTTACACTGCCAGAAGACTGAGAGCGCCTTGGATGTTTTCGACTCGACGTGTTTAGACCAATGAAGTTTCTTATCTAAAATCACTCCCAGATATTTGGCTTCATTGGAAATGCGAATGGTGACGCCTTTTAGCACTGGCTGAGTCAGACCGGTCAAAATCCTCCTTCTCGTAAAAAAACAACTTCATAGTCCCATTGATATTGGTATCGAATGAAAGGGTTTGGCGAATAGAATATGATACGACGAACTATGTGACGTCATTTTAAACCCAATATGGCGGACGACCCAAGATGGCGGATTACGTTTTTTTTTTCATAGTCCCGTTGATATTGGTATCAAATGAACTGGTTTGGCGAATAGAATATGATAAACTATGTGACGTCATTCTAAACCCAATATGGCGAACGCCCCAAGATGGCGGCTTACTTGTTTTTTTCATAGTCCACCCTTGATATGGGTATCAAATGAAAGGATTTGACGAGTATAATACGATAAGCTACAGACGCCCCAAGTTTAACTTTTTTCTTCACAGCCTCCTTGACTAGCTTTAAGGCATCGTGTACATGGGTTGCTATATGTTTATATCTAATACGGTCAAGTAATTCATTTTATAGTTTTCCTTCTCACGAAACAAAGCTTTCCTTAGCAAACTTAACGATTAGAAGGTTGACTTAGGTTACCTATAAGGACAAAGCTATTTGCTAAATGTAGGCTGTCCTATAAAAGTATGCTTAATTAAGAAGACGCTTTGAAAAAGAAAGAGAGAAGTGAGAGAAGTGGCAGATTTGGCAGAGTTTAGAGACAGAGAAAGTGATTGAGAGAAATTAGGGATAAGAAAGATAGAACTTAGCATCGAACAAAGTCATCCAGATCATGTTTGGCCTGGCTCCTCATTATTGGTGTGCCTCTCAATAAATGCAAAATAATTCCTGCCAAATACTTCATAAATGTCTACCAAAAGCGCAAAGAATTGTACTTCATTTCGAACAACGACGAATAACTGGATGGAAACATGATTCGCCGTTTTACTTTGCAAAATCGCCGGGGTCACCAGCTTCTTGCACAACAAATTGGTACATGCGCGAACGAGCACGTTCCCCAGCAGCACCCATTAAAGTAAAAAAAACCGGCTTCACACAGATCTACACCACCATCATCCACAACAAACCATTAAAGAGAATCAAAGCAATCCACACTGATATCATCGACGTGACTACCGAAGCTGAGCCACTGAGCCATGCAATCGAGAATGCCAAACAAAAGCCCACTGACTACGTGACCTTTTGCATGGAGTTCCAAAGGGAACGGGGTGAAGTAGACAAAGGAAGGGTTACCCAATGCAAACCAAAATTATTCGGTTGGTTGCGCTGCCATACCTCTCTCAATCAACACCCCCGCCCCTTCAAGTGCATGCGGTCGCCACAGAACCTGTCTGCCCTTGCTTGCGTGTCTGGCACTGGCTTTAAAAAAAAAAATGCGGGAAAATTCTGATTTTGTTTACGTCTGCCCTGCTTCCTGCGTTGCACATCAGTAAAACCAAACAACAACAATAAGTCGCAACTAAATGCATCTCTGCCCAGCAGACAGAAGCCTCAAACAATGTAAACAAAAAGTAAAATATCTTTCGCTATAAAAAGATACAGATACAATGAAAATCGGTTAAAAGATGAGAAATACGATTACCCAGGTATGCATTTTTTTGCGCAGGAAATAAACAGAAAAATAATTCATGCAAGTCTCTCTGTTGTGTTAGAATTTGTAAAAAGAATACCAAAGATCCAAACGCAGTAAACAGCGTCACAAAAGAGAACAGAAAAACGAACGATTTTGTGATTTTGTGTGCAAAAAGAAATTGATAAATGGAAAACAGTGGTGGAGTGGAGAAAAATCCTAATTTCAGCGCTGCCACTGTTTGTTGTTCGAAAAATATAACAACACACGAACACACGACGATGGCAAAGGCAAGTGGGACAAAGCAAATTAATGAAAACGAAAACATATGTAAAGAAACTGAAAATATAATGAAAAATAAACAAAGAATGGAATGGGGTGTTGTGGCACAATGTTACCAGGTCTATAGTCATCTAATGGTGATCACGAGGACAGTCACCGGTTCTCTTAACGTTATTTCTTCGACGTTAGGCAGAAAGGGCTTAAGCCAGAAATGGCAGTTTCCACAAAATGAAATTTTAAGCTTGCATAATTCACAGCAATAAGCCATTCACTGAATTATTGCCCATGGAGCAGTTAGTTACTATCGGAAGCAGTTGAGCTAGACTTAATCCTTTCAATACTAACATCCCATTGGGTGTTCTCGTTTTACTAAAAGACGAACATTTCTCCTTTCTGATTCCACAAGTGGACACAACTATGAATTTGATATAAAATATGGAAAAGAAATAGTTTAGTCCGAAGGTATTCTTGAAAAACGAATTGTAAGGAAACTTTGTGTGGAACACTTTTAAATCCTTCAGTCATTATACTTATGTTGCAATTGGTTTTCCCCTACAGTAAACTTAGCGTAAGCTTTGGTTTAATGGGCTTAACCAAATCTTGATGACTCAAAGTTAATAAGGGGTAACAACGTCTTCAAATTGAACAATTAATGTTTGATTTGTAAATGACAAGACACCAACGGCAACGACTCTATGGAAGTTCGATGTCCTGAGGTCAATCAAATAGTACATGGGCGGAGTGTGGGTCTTTCAGACAAATTATCATCAGGGCTATCGTGAATAAATTTTCCCTCGGAATTTCTCCCCCGTACAAAAATTGAGCATCTTCAAAAACAAAGGAAAAAATTCATCGGGCAAAAATGGATATCGCGATTACGTTGAAAATTCCCTTGAATTGTCATTCATGATACCTATTTCTTTTCCGGGGAATTATTTCCTCTTTTTTGAAGATACCTGATTTGTGTTCGGGGGAAAAGTTCCGAGGGTAAATTTATTCACGATAACCCTGCATCTCTTTATGATTCTGAGAGGAAATCGGGGAAAATGATGGGAGTTTTTCAAAAGCTGCTCATGGTTTGCAACAGGACATTTTCTCTATTCTTAGATATCCTTTTTTAAAATGTGCAATAAAACACATTATTCAGACTATAAGCAACCAATGGGCATTACAAAAGATTTATGTATCTCTATTGAAAAGGGTTTAGTTTTGAATACCAATCGACGAAAAAAAAAAAATAAAACTGACTTAAACCCAATCAAAAGCCCAATCTGACATTTTTTGACTTAAGCCAGAGATTTGTCAATCCATCTTTATGCGTATTAAATGTTAGAATTAGCTTAGAGCTAGTAAGTAAGTAGTAGCTTAAGCACCAGCACGGGGCCAGTTTGTTAGAGTAAGATACAGTTAAGTTGATTAAGCTAGTTTAAAGCGTTTTTGTTAGCAAGTAAGTAATCTGTGGCAATAAGTTAAAGTAGCTCAAGTCGACATAAGTCAAAATTGAATTAATTACAGAAAAATGTTCCCAACTACATAAAGTATTCTTTCTCAATTTTTTAGTTGCATATTTGTAAAAACTGCCGAGTTACAGCTCTCAGAGTATTGCAGCAATTCAAATATTTCAAACGATTTTCACATGAGCGACAACTTTAAATGCCTCTCCTGAAAAATCGTAAAAATGGACTTAAGCTACGTTAACTTATTGCCACAGTTATGATATGATATGAATACGGAGCACGCAGTGTTTTACTGCACACGTTTCACGGCATGGAGAATTACTCTGCCAAGTCCGTCACTACTCCTCGACCATATGTTACAGTCGGAAGAGAATTGGATGGCAATATGTTCCTTCGTAACAACTCTACAAAAACAGCTGCGGAGAATAGAAGAGCTAAGAAGAGCAGCTGAAGCAGCGGAAGAAGCTGACACAAGAAGCATAGCATAAATTGCTAACGAGCCCCGCGAAGTAATACCTAACGGCAGTCCCGCGGGGAGAGTGGTTGAAGTGTGTAGGGTGTGTGTTTAGTACGTAGGCGTATTCCTGAAATCGATTACTCAGGTTTGCGAATCGTGCATGCTAGTAGCACTCGGGCTATTAGTATCTATGAAGATTACACATCCCTGGCGCAATCCAAAAAAAAAAAAAAAAAAAACAGTTATGATATGAATTAATAGAATGCGTTAAAAATTAAATGTACACACATCCAAAATGGCATTTTTGTTAGTTATTTTCAATGAGAGCGAGTTTTAACGTTTGTGGTTTAAAAAGTTTTAGAGATCTTTACGTAAAAAATCACTACTCTATCCCTTCGGGTATGACCAGGGCGATATGTTTGTATAAGTACTCGGCATTTAGGCCATATTGTCTATTCTTTAGAGCGTCCACTCCCACAGGCCTCGTTCTGCAGAGAAATCACCATCAATACAAAACAAATGCACAATGTGCGATGCCTCTTAACGGATTCTAAGGCCTTTTTATTTATTTATCTATTTTTTACTTAGGTTAGGTTAGGTATGTGGGCTGGCAGGGACAGGGAGGGACGCTCTCTGCCACACTCAGGTCAGCGTTGACCCATTGTGGTACCCATGGGGGAAAAAGTAAACCCTTACCCAATGAAACTAAAAACTACTACGTCAATCACTTACTTCATTTCTACATACAAACCACCCTGATGATTTGATGAAGCTCAACATCTTTTCTGTTGAAACGCCAGAGAGTTCCTCGAGATACTGGAAGAAGTATTTACCAAGGAACTTTTTCTTGGAGTGTTGAAGACTCGGACAGTGCCACAGGAAGTGGGTTGTGTCCTCAAAAACTTCCTCGTCCCCACAGCCTCTACAGAGTTCCTCCTCCGTCAGGTGTAGTTTCTTCAAGTGGTACCGCAGAGTGTTGTGCCCCGTGATGATTCCCACGGGGGTGGAAAGGAATTTCCTATCTTTACGGATGATTCTCTCAGTCTTTGCTTTGTCGAAAGATGGCCATAGCTTCCCAGTGATAGCGCAAGTTTCCATGGAGTTCTATCTTGTGTTCGCCTCCTCAGTGGCTTTATTCCCTGCAGCGAGCTTGAGTGTGCAAGGCGGGATACACACAGGGGGGTCAACTTGTTCTGTTGGGGCTGCTGAGCCGATTCTCACCAGCTCGTCGGCTTTCTCATTGCCTGGGATACCCTCGTGTCCAGGGACCCAACAGTGCTGTGTTCCAAGAACCCTGAACTCTTCTCGACAACACTTCACAAGTTTTTTTTTTACTTGAACATAATGCCAAATATTTAGACGGCACCATACTCTCAGTCGCTTATTCATCTGCCCTTTTTATGAGAAAGCGTATCTACATATGCTTTGAATCTACAGTCGAACTTCCGTAAATCGAATTCTCTATAACTCGAACGAATGTTTCAGAACTGAGTATGAGTAACCTAAGTTTTGGATGCTCCATTACTCGAACATTCCATAAATCGAACATTTTGATTGATCGCGTGACGATTCGACTTACTCGTACAGAAGTTCGACTGTATTTCCTAGCATGCCAACTACAACTGGGGAGTAGCACGGAATGACACTTTCTTGTACACTTTTTGTGCATGCGGGGATTCTGTTTGCGGCATTTTGTGAGGCGACACATCTGCGAGTATTAAGTATTAAGTCTTTTTTTTTAAGCCCCTTACTCGAAATAAATAAAATTTTTAAATTTTTGAGATTTTTTTTTTTTTTGTTTTATGGAAAAATTCAATTGACAAAAGGTCAAAAAAGACACCATTAACTCTTGGAAATAGAGATCTTAGGATAGAACAAGCATGCAATAAGGAATTTCTTAAAAAATCGCAAATATTTTAAGGGGGACAGTCATTTCAGTCATTTCAGTTCGACCGTGAAGTAGTAGGGATTGAGGGATGATATGAATATTTAGATGAGAGAACGCTGTCCGACACACAATTGTTTCAATATACTTATTCCATCCTGAAACTTTGGAAAGTAGTGCAGTGCAGTGCAGCACTGAGCACTACAATGGATCCTGTTTAAACATTAACTGATGAGTGCGATATGTCGTTTAGTTTTTGGGGCGAGAAGAGTGAGGGGCTCTCTACACCTCCCTTCTCACCCAAAAACTATCGATATAGCGCACTCATCAGTTAACGTCTAAACAAGTTCGTGTAAACGACATAACTGCCCACTACGCACTCATCAGTTAACGTCTAAGCAGGTCTTAGTCCTCAGTTGTCTAAGCACTATTAAGGAATCAATCTTAGGTAGAATAAGGAACAAAATTACAATAAAAACAACAATAAAGTATATAAAACGATGATAAAACCGCATTTCGAGTATTGCTCAAGTATTTTGTTTATGTGTAATAATCAGTTGTTGAATCGCTTGCAAAAACTTCAAAATAGGGCAATGAGAATTATTTTAATGTGCAATGGATTTACTCCAATAAGAGAAATGTTAATCAAGTTATCTTGGATGAGTGTGAACCAAAGAATTTTATATAATGTTATCGTATTTGTGTTTAAAATTAAATTCAATATATTACCTAACTACTTAAATGAATATATATCTTATGTTAGTGATGTACAACCTTATACGTTGCGTAATGCTAGTGATTTCCGATTACAAAAGTATAGGAATTTAAGGACAATGAATATGGTCCTTCATAGAGGTTAAGATATTTATAATAGCTTACCGAATGATATAAAAATAGAACAAAATTTAATAAGATTTTAAAAACGTTTAATTGGATATTTTAAAAATAGATTTATTTAATATAAAATGTATAATAATTGATTTGTAATGAATTTTTTAAATGGCAAATTTTGCCAAATAAACGAAAAAAACAAAAAAAAAAATACTAAAGCAGCATGTCGCAGATATTGTTATTTTTCTGTATGGTTTTCCAATTCTATAGGCGGGTTACTTCTTACCTGAAAGCAAGTGGTAATATTTTTGGCACTTTCGATATCCGGTAAAGTAAACTTGAGAATGCCACGTTTTCTCGCTGTACAAAATCCCACATGGAAAAATTACAAAATTTAAGAATCCCGCAGTATATATTCTACTCACAAACAGATGAATAACATTCCTATTTGTGTGTAAAACATAATTACTTTCAGGATTTTGCTTTTGGGGTTTTGTGCGGGTGGATTTAGTGTAAAAGGATTTTGTGTTAAGGGAATTTGTAAATAGGATTTCGCAGCCAATTGAGTAAAATTTGCAGTTTTGTGAGTGAAATTTTGGTTCGTATGACGTACTTGGCTTAACAGACAAATTTCCATTAAAGCAAATAATTTATTTTAAGAAAATCATAAGTTGCAGTAGTTACAATAGTTACTCATTCATTAGGCTTGTAACTTAATAAAAAGTGTCAGTTAAATTTACACCTTTGGCTGCGATGTGTTTACCCTCACGTAGACATTCTGCACTGCAATTTTATAAAACCACCGCATCCCGCAATATTTTTCCGCGTTCTATAAATAATTAATATTTCGTAGTTTTATCGCCTTCGTTTCTACTTGTTTATCTCCACGACCTACATACACACTATGCTTTATTTCGACTTTATGTTTGTTCCACCTGGCAACACCCTCTTTCTGCCGACGTATGCCTAGCATATGCCTACGTCGTCATTCGCCGCATACACAAAAAGAAGAAAAAAAAAAACTACACCACCCCGACCGGAGAGCAACGCAGCAAAGATATTTCATCAGATTAGTTGGAAGAAGACAAAAACATTAACTGTCGGCAAGTCACCCCGTGCGTAGAAAGGAAATGCACTGAGAACAACACCAAACAAAAACAACACAACACAACAACAAAAAAATAGAAAACAAAGGGAACTGAGACCGAAACAGATTTTTCTTTCCTCAGCAGCGGTATCTACGCCTACTGTGATGGGAGTGGAGGTATGCCTCCCATCCGGCACGAAACTTTTATTCGAATTTTAATCAAAAAAAAAAATTGGAAAGAAAAGAAATGCATTATTGTAGGTACTTACCGCCAAGCAAATCCTCACCAGTCTTTGGTGGTGTTGAGGTCATTTTGAAGAATTTCTTAATGGTGAACCTGTTTCCGACTGTTTTTCTCCCTTGTTGGGTTTCGCGATAAAAACGAGTTTTTTCTGCCTCGCGTATGTTTACAAAAGGAAACTAGTTAGCCGCGGAGGTTTGCCTTTTGCTGACGAAAACTCGAGAAAATATCGAGGAATTTCAACAACGGAAATCTCTCGAAAATGCTGACTTTTTCGATTAGTTTTTGGACTTTATCCTACTTTCGCACTTTTTTTTTTCTTTTCGAAAAAACAAAAAGAAACAAACTTGGGACTGTAAAAGTAGATAGCTCCTACAGATGCTTTTTTCCCGACTCGATTGATTCGACTTCGTTTTTCTTTTATCTATTTTCAATGAATTGCTCTGAATAAGTTAACTTTATTGTGAAATGGAGCACCTAAAACGGCTACGCGACAATAACTGAGACAATTAAATATGACCAACGAAGGACAGACCACAGACTAGAGAAGAGATGAGATAAACTCACGGACTGAATGAAAACTGCGTATTTTTTGAATTCGTCAACAAAGCAAAGTAGGCATACGGATTTTTCCAATCGGTGTCCGGTTTTTTTCTTTTGTTATTTGCTTGTTTTGTTGAATGTAGCAGTTGGTAGCAGTGGCGTAGTGACGCAGAAGTCTTATGTGATGCCGGCGACATCTGCTGGATGTGTTTTCTTTTTGTTTTTGAATTTGAATTTTACTGGTTTTGTGAAATTTTTGAATTTATCAAAATTTAGCAAGTCCGTCGCCCAGTTGTTGGGGTACGCAGATGACATAGATATTAGAGATGAGCAAAAAATCGCAAATCGTGCGAAGCTTTTTATGATACGCCAACAAGCAGCTGCTTGGAAAGTTTGTATAGCAGTTCAGGTTATACTTGCTAAGTTGCAATTGCTGTTATCACAGTCGCAATTGGTTTGTAAGTGTGGTTGGTTGGTATATACTATATGGCAGCTCATGGGTTATACTTGCTGAGTTGCTATTGCTACTACTGCTGCTATCGCAGTCGCAATTGGTTTGTTGTTGTTGTTGTTGTAGCAGCTGTGTAGCTGAGGTTGACGATCCTTGGTCGAGGTATTGTCCTGGAGTCGCTCCGGAACGTACGTACGTACGTAGACCCGATCGTCGTGAGAGCGAGTTTGGTTGGTTGGTATATAGCTACACATGGGGTTATACTTGTTAAGTTGCTTTGGTGCTATTGCGTTGCGTTGGGAGCTCCAGTACCAGTACAACGAATTTAAACAAGCGCATTGAAGTTAAGCATCCTACTGTGTCTTTAGTTTCAGCAAGTTCATCGGAGCTTAATGTGCGAGTAAGCTTTTTATGAAAGGATATATGTATGTACATACATACATACGTGTGCATAAATATGTACACAGGTAGGCATTTAGGAGTTGCAAAATGATTTGGCGCACTTGCATCATCAAATGAAAATTCGCTTATGGAAGAAAATTTAATTTTGTCTGACTTCGACAATATAACCGAACAGGTGTACCTATATGACTCCATTACGAATGCGCGTTAGCAGTTTAGAATCGCAGTGAATAAGAAATTGCATTTACAGTTGTAACTGCGAATGCAAATTCACGACTTAGCCCATCTCTAATAGACATGTTGCATAGAGGTGGAGAAGCCGTCATAGAGACATTTGTGGCAATTAAAGATCAGGCGAGACGAGCTGGACCTGAAGTAGGTTACGTTAGGAAAGGTGGCTGTCCTGACAAGGTCAGGATATACTTAGACCACTTGGATCCATTGTGATACCACGTAAAGTTAGGACCGGAGGCATCAGTGATTAGGGGGAACCTTAACCTTTCTCAGGAGGGTACTGGCTGAGAATAGCTGTACCTGAAGTAGCTAGAAAGGGTGACTCAATCAAAGTCAATGTGCACCGGGTAGGTATAGTGTGCAAACAAGTATTGGTGTGATTGATTCAATCGAACCCCATGTATGGGCCTAAGTAAACCGTGCAGGTGTAGAGATGTATAAGCGTAGTAGAGTGACTGATTTAATCGAACTTAAAGTACTGCTATGCATGGGCGTTGACTAGGTAGGGTGACTGTTTCAATCAAACCCTTCATACCTAGGTGGGCCGTGCAGGTGTAGAAGCGCATAAGCGTAATAGAGTGACTGGTTCAATCGAACTCTAAGTACTGCTCTGCATACGGTGATGACTAGGTAGGGTGACTGATTCAATCGAACCCTTAGTACCTAGTTGCACCGTGAATGTTGAGTGCATGGAACTAATAGAGTTGATTGGCTCAATCAATCTCTGTTACTCTTATGCAATAGTGTTACTTACTAGTAGGTCTTGAAGTAAATGAGAAAAAAGCTAAGTACATGTTAACAACAAACAAAAATCTATCTATCCGAAATGTTTGACTGTTAGTTAGTTAGTATTCAATTTATTTAGCCCGATTGCCATTATGTATACATTTAATAGGTAGATACAAATTTAAATAGTGCACAATTTTTTTTTTTTTTTACGTTTCTATACGTTTTACTTACACAATATTTCTTCTTGTGTAGTCAGATATTAGTCTTTTAAATTCATTTAGATTGTTTGATTGGCTTATGTTGGTAGGTAGGTTACTGAAAGATCGGAAGGCTAGGTAATACACAGATCGCTGTCCTCCAGTGGTAGCAGCTCGTTGAACGTGCAGTTCGTCTCTATTTCGTAAGATAGATGACTGGTGGTTCGCGGATGGTCTTTCACTTAAGTATTAAGGACTCATATTATGCTTAATTTTGAAAAGTACTGTCATTAGTTGAGGCACATTTCGGTATTCTTCTCAGTTTCAAAATTCTTTTAACCTCCGGTAAAGTAAGGCGAGTTGCACTTAAAGTGGAGACCAGTGTATTTTTCCGTGATTTATTCAGATGTTCTATAGCTTTTAGGATCACTTAAGCGTCCGTAGGAAATATTGAGAAGTAGTTTGGTAACTTTTCTGCGGATAAGAGAAAACCGTTTCCGTTGACAACCGCAAAGCCAGTGCCGTCGTCGGGTTTAGATCCGTCGATATATATAACTTCCCAAGAGTTATATTTATACAAAGCAATCATTTCGTTTAATAGTTGAGAATATGTTTCCTTGGGTGTAGAGTGTTTTTTAAGTTTTGCGAGCTCCATGTTTATTATCTCTGGTGGGAGTAACCAAGGTGGGTAAGTTTCGGTGATCAGTGGCCTTACTGCTAGTGGGAGGCCTATATTCTTAAGGAACTATAAGGCGTTATATGTAGTTAAGGCAGATTTCGATATTATTCTCCGTTTATAAATTCTTTTGACGTCCGGTAAAGTAAAATCTAGATAAACTGAGAAATAGAGGCCAAGACTGGCAAACAACAAAAAATGTGGAGTCTTTAACTTTCGCCCTCGGTTAGGTAAGGTGGCTGACCTGTGTCCTCAGGGCACAGTTAGACCATTTAGGTATATTGTGATACCACATGTTGATTGTACCGGAGGAATCACCGGGTACTCGGGAACCTTTACCTTTCTCGGGACGGTTATGGCTAAGAATTGCTATGCTTGTAGTGGCTAAATAGGGTGACTGACTCAATCAACCCTAAAATCAAGGCGGACTGGGAAGGCAGAGTGTGCACACGAGTATAGGGCTGATTGGTTTAATCGAACTCCTTGTACCGTTGTGCAAATTGTATTGACTGGTAGTGGGGCCTGGGTGACCGTGAAGGTGTAGGGATGCATAAGACTATTAGGGTGACTGATTCAATCGGACTCTTGGTACTACTATGCATTTGGTGTTGGCTAGGTCGGGTGACTGATTCAATCGAACCCTTCATACCTAGGTGGACAGTGGTGGTAGTGGGGTGCATAAGAGTAAATAAGGTGACTGTTTCAATCAAACCCTTGCACTATTATGCAGTCGAACTATGTGTAATGTCGTGATAGGTTTGACTGAATCAATCGAACCCTTAGTACCTAGGTGCATAAGAGTACTAGAAATGATTCACTCGATCAATTCCTGTTATTGATATGCAGTCATGGTGTTGTGTTTTACCAGTGCTAGTCTGATATGGTTTGAGAGGGCCATCTGTAGTCATTAGGAGGTGACTGCTACATTACAAACCTCTTCTGGGTAGATCCAATCGAACCTATTGCTATGCTGCAGGTGACTATGAGTACCCCGTATGAGTTATTTCCCGTTCCTAGGAGGGGGTGAAGTGTCAGCTAAACCTGTTAGATTTTGATATAAATCTTGTATATTAATACGTGAACACGAATCTTATCGTATGTTGCTTTAGTATTTATTATAAAAGGAGGGGGATGAAACCTATATCATTCGAAAGGTACTGTGCCATAGATGTGCAGAAAATAAAAATCGTGTGTATGTTACCGTTAAGTTAGGTAAAATACAGTGAACATACACACAGGAGTTCCTCATACAAAACGCTTTAACCAATTAAATTAAAGTATTTTGATCACGTTTATGGTCTTAGATCCCCTTGACTTCCCTGCACCGGAGAATATTACAAAAATAGTTATTTAAACAAGTACATAGCGTTGTTTCTCTCGCTGTTTGTTTTTTTTTTCCCTCGGTCGAATTTCGACCATACGCGATACTAGTCTGTATAAATTTACAATGTCTATGCTAGACAGATCGCCTAAGTCTTCAAAGAAGTATTCAGCTAGTTGTCTCTTTCTCATAGTAGCTAGCGCTGGGCATGTACCAAGGAGATTAATGTAGTTTTCTTCTTTCTCGTCATCTCTGCAACTTATGCAGAAATCATTTGATAAGACTCTTATTCTAATATCATATCTTCCTACCAGGCAGTGTCCTGTGATTATTCTTACTGTGAGGTTTATATTTCTTCTGCTTAGAGATAGGAGTCTTTTAGTTTTATCTACGACTAGTAGAGGCCAGATCTTTCTGCACGATATGCACGTACTTAAGTTGTTCCATCTGTTGTTTACAATTCCCTTGAAATCGATAAAGATCCTTCGTTGAGCATGCGAAGTTTCATCGTTTGTATTGGGGGTGCCGCTACTTCTTTGTTATGAGTTAGAAGTAAATCGGTGCTTTGTTTGGCTAGTTCATCTGCTTCGCAGTCGCCCTCGCTTAGGTCGATATGTTCCAATCAGATAAAACACCAATAAGAGTATTTCGCATTTCTACCAAACTTCCGAACAACATGTTAGTTACCCTACACTGTCTATGACGGCAGCCTCCATCTTTCATTTCCGCCATCTATCCTCCAAGAAACGGAACACCCACTGACATCAAACGTTTTTTATGTCCACGAAGAAACAAAAATAATTTATTTATCTTATTCCTATCCTGTTACTCCCTGTGATATATTTAGCCTCTTGCTTGCGAAGTAAATCCCCAAAAGCATCCACACGCACTGTACATCTGGCAGCCAAGTGTTCTCATTCAAAACGTCAACGACTCGCATGTTGACATGTCAAATGTCCGCCAGCCAGCCAGCCAGACAACCAAATAATTCAATGAATACGCACCGTCCGACTACGACAGCGGCGACCACTTAATCTCAATTTTATTCTCGATTTGTTCACTTTTATTTGGTTTCCCAGTACAAGTTCTGTTTTGATGTATCCGACATGAGAGTCGCTGATATTCTACGTCGGCTGGACGCCTATCCTCGCACGCTGGAGGATTTCAGCGTGAGGACTGTCAGCGGTGCAGCCGGTAAGTGCCAGAGTTTCTGCTCAGTGCTCTCTGCCTGTGTACTAATTGATTGGCGGTTTCAGTTACAATAATTAGCACAAGTATCGTGGTATTCCTAATTTGCCTGGAATTGTACGCGTACCTAACGCCGAATCTCACCGAGGAGCTGTTTGTCGACACTACCCGGGGACACAAACTTCGAATTAATTTAGATCTAACTATAGCTAATTTAGCATGCAATTGTGAGTGGTTACTGCGGCCGTTTGCTTGGTTCTCTGTATAGTTTCCCTTGGTAGACCTCTCTCTAGATGCGATGGACTCATCGGGTGACCAGCATTTGCGGGTCGATCACCATGTACTTAAGCATCGACTGGATCTGCATGGCAATCCGATTAGTGAGGCGGAACCGATTAAGGAAATCATTTCGGTGTCGACGTCGCCTGTGAACAAGACCTGCGGGAGTTGCTATGGAGCTGAGCAGAATGGGACACAGTAAGTGGACTGGGGATGCTATCATATTTCTTGAAATATATCTGTGAGTTATGAAACATGTCGTTTGGTAGCTAGTAGCAAGCACTTTGGATCCTGAAAGGGGAAATAAAGCACCGATTTAGGGTTTCGACTGAATAGCGCCGATTTACGATAAGGTCCGTCTGTCTGTCCGTTCTATTTTGTAACATTCGATACGACGGCTTGACAAACACCGTCACACACGATACAATTGATAGAACTACCATCGTACTTCGTCCCAAATTTCAATTTTTATTCGACCACGCGCGCATCAGATTGGTCGAAAGGACATCAATGTCTATCGTGTACCAATTCATTTGTGTCTTGTGATGCCTGTCGAACTATGTCGTTTGTGGCAAAATAAGATGACTGTCGGACAGATGAATCATCGTATAGTGGTCAAAGAAAAGTTTATTTCGATGCAATATACGTTGCCTACATCAGTACGTAGATAGTGCCTTCGAAAATATGTTTTGGTACCAGGTCCTCGATAGTTTTGTTCTCAAAACTTACCATAGAAGCTCCGTACTGTGCCCTTATCGGTTTTACAGTGTTACTTGCGCACTGTCCTTGTCCTTTCAGCAACTATTACTGTCTGGCATTCGATCTTTTCAATTTAAACAGCCATGATTGTGTATAAAGGTTTTAAAAGTCTTCTGCTACATTTGCTGATTCCAGCGTTGGAAAGGAAGCAGAATATCCGATGCCATTGCCACGATTTTCTGGTGCCATGTCGTCTCCTATTAACTGCCTTCTTTGTTCCAATGGAAATTATCCAATTGTTGGCCATATGTTCAAGCTTTAAGTGTTAGTTCTTCAAAAGTGATGAAGTACCCAAGGTACTTGCTACTACCTACCTATACGACACATATTTCATGACCAAGAGATAGTTGAAGAAGAAGAGCAAAACGACAGTATGTCTCATCTCTTGATTCCTTGTAGATGCTGCAATACATGTGACGAAGTTATGGAAGCTTATCGGCTGAAAAAATGGAACGTACAGCTAGACAAGATTGAACAGTGCAAGGATAAGTTCAAGAGATCCGACAAAGATGCACTGAACGAAGGCTGTAGAGTTCAGGGACACTTGGAAGTGAACCGAGTGAGTTGAAGAACGAATTTCATCTATTCGTGGGATAATGGTGTTTGCATTTGATTCTCTGTTGTTCTTTACAGATGGCTGGCAGTTTCCATATAGCGCCGGGTAACAGTTTCTCGATTCGACAGTTTCACATCCATGACTTTCAACTGACAGACGTGAAGCTATCGCACAAGATAAATCACTTATCATTCGGCGACAAGATTGAGTTTGCTAACACTCATCCGTTGGATGGGCTCGTGGTGGAGAGTGGTGCAGGTGAGATTTCATTTTTGTTTTATGGCCGCTTAGGTAATGGTTGATAGGTTTTAATTACTGTTAGACCATAAAGATGTTCGAGATAAGCAAATGAGTTCTAGTAGAGAATGTTTCTCGATCTAAAGTCCACAGGGCGTATGTTTAAGCTTAAAACCTGCCGATTACTGACACAAAATGTTCACTTCTGGAGGTTTATTCTGTGCACTCTACAGCCTGAGCTGCTAACCATTAGTGTGTATTCCTTTGTTGGTGCATGCCCTCTGCAATCCCTTCGATATTTTCTCTTTTCTGTCGGATCTTGTATTTAAAGTCGCTGTAGGCTGTCTACAGCTGTTAATGTCATCAGAAACGACATTTGTTGACTGCACTTAATGTGATAATTGTTATTTGTGAGAAGGGTGGGACCTAATGGTCTACTGTGTTTCCTTCTAATGCCTTGTAGACGTTTGTTCCCTCATTAGAGTTCCCCTCGCATTGCTATTCTTTCCAGAATTAGATTTGGAAGACTCTTACTTGTTTTAAACAAGAATAGACCACCCTCTACAGTCCATCTTCTTTAAAGAACTTGAGAAAGCGCAGCGGGTCCTTTTTTTTAAATAAAAAGGAAACCTAAATCCCAGAGCACTTAGACTCTCTCTGATCCATTGTACTACCAGGCAGGAATCTTTCTTTGGTGCAGTGGTTGGAAAAACTTCGATGTAATTCGTTTTCCTTTATTTCCACGGGTGACTGATGGTTGCTGCTATTGCAGCGGGTCTTACCCTTATCTGATATTTGGTACTTGCTAAGATATTTCATTCTTCTTTGGGTCAGTATCCTATACAAGACTCCAGAATAGGCTCCGGAGGCTCACTAGATTCGTTGCAGAATCTACAGACTCCCTCTTCTGCTATACCTAGTTTCCTTAGGTGTTCCTTCAGTCTGCATTGCCCCGTCAGGAAACGTAGGTTATTTCTATTCAGATTGGTACATACTTCGAACCTTTTTTGGTTCAGTTAATGTGATAATCTTAGGTCTCTCTTGTACTGGAGATGACCTGGCCCAGCTGTAATCCGTTCACAAAATAAGTCGTCTACCAAACAACTGCTATTCAACCAGTTAGCATCTGTTCAGCAAAGGTCCGTTGTTTACAAAGAGTGCTATTGATGGTTCAGTATTTAAGTGGCAACCGCTTTCACTATGCATTTCGTAGATGATTGCCTAATCGTCGTTAAGGCCTGAGAATCGAGGTACAACGTGATTGGCTTAATTGCTGGGGAAAGTACAATTGCATCAGTATGCTTAATTCAATGCGCAATGAAGGCTAGAAGGATGTATTGAGGAACAACAAGTACCACCTACTTGAGGATCAGTAAAGGCCCAGAGACTGACGTGGCTGGCAAATCTGTGTGAATGGCTTAATCGCTCAATACCATAAATACTAAGAGATGTGAAGAACAAACAGAAGATTAAAACAATGATTTCCAACCTCTGAAGCGGAGAGGAACCTTAAGCAGAAGGAGAAGAAGGACGGTGCCTCCGTGTCATTATTATTTCGAGTTCTAAGACCGTAATTTACCTTCCAACGGGGAGTACTAGCGCTTCCTATTTTGTAGCCAATCACACTGATTGTCGTTGAAGTTTGTCGTTTTCCGACAACCGTCAAACACTAAGCAATTTGTTTGTCGTGTAGAATATTATTACAACTCTTTCACAGTGAAAAAGTTATGAAAATGGATTCATGCTGCATTTGAAATATTAAACGACAATCGTCGAAAAGCAACAAACGCCAACGACAATCAGGGTGATTGATAGATAGCCAACAATAGTAGTTCGAAGCTTTAAGATTGAGATTCACATTTTGATGGTTCTTAATCCAATCGAATCGTATTCAGGAGTGGAATCCTCTAATGTGATAGTTGATAGTCACACTTTTGACAGTCAAAATAGATGATCACACTTTGTTAGATCTCCGCAAAACGATCGCAGTCACACAAAAACGATCGCAAAAAGGTGATGATCACGCTGATGGTCACCTTAGAGAGAGCAAAAAGGATGATTGCGATCGTCAACAATCAACTATCACCTTAGAGGATCCCACTCCAACCTTTTGGCGTACAGATGCGCCAACATTAAGGTTCAAGTAAACCCAGGAGTGGAATCCTCTAAAGTGATAGTTGATAGTCACACTCTTGATAGTCAAAATAGATGATCACACTTTGTTAGATCTCCGCAAAACGATCGCAGTCACACAAAAACGATCGCAAAAAGGTGATAATCACCTTAGAGAGAGCGAAAGGGATGATTGTGATGGTTAACAATCAACTATCACCTTAGAGGATTCCACTCCAGTTCAACCACGATTTGTTTCCTATTGCAGTGACTCTTCCCTGTGGCACATCAGGTACTTTGTTAGTCGTTTGTCAACAAAATTTGCTTTATAAAACCAGTTTACCCTTTCAGCCTTTAATTAATTGATTGTTCGTGATCAATGGTATTTGTTTAAAAGCATTCTGCTATCTCTAACGAAGGCTGTTAGAGAACGTGTCACGAAGAGGGCAACAAACCACACAATGCGGTGGAACCCGTCAGCCCAGGATAGATTTCCGCAATAATAACAAAAGGTCATTGCGGTTTCTTTTGTCGATCTATGCACTGCATTCCATAATTGTTTGGCGTGCAATGTGCCAACTATCCTATCCTGAAAGCTACTCTCCTGAAGGTCGTTACCCTTCGCGCGCTATACAATTCAAGGAAGTCAATGTGCCATAGTGCACACATCGTGCATACTACTTTCAAGTGAGACGTAGTACTTCATTCTGCCTACAGATATTTTTTTTTTTAAATAATAATTTGCGCGCACTCAAGGTGTTATGAATACCCTTATCATGTTTACACACAGTGCGGGCGTTGGAAAAGATAGATAGAGAGAGATTCCATCAAGAATCAGTTATTAGACACTCTGTGTACATTCGCCCTTACTTGCTGCCATAATATGTCTCTAGAGCCCCCTTGAGACGTGCGTAATAGTGACAAATGTGTTGAATTCCACCTGCAAGCCCCCACCAAACGTTTTATTCTGCTTTCATCGTCATCCACTTCAAAGAAAAACATATCCATCTACTCCTACTTAACATTTATTCGTTTCAATTTAAAAAAAGAAGATAAAATCATAATAAAGAATAAAGCCCTTAACATAAGAGGGGAGGCGGAGGAGATGAACCTAGACATCCGCCATCCAGTCACTTCCGATGCAATCCATTCACAAGAAATTTTCCTTCTCTCCACTTGCCGTGTTCGCACGCTAACAGCGTATACCCGTACCGATGGCCATGAATGTGCCAAAGGTGCCGCCACCCTGCAGCATCACTTTGCCCACATTGTTGATCAACTCCCGACCACGGAGACCGTATCTGAAACAAATCACACAAATTATACTCAGTTACGGTGCAGCCAACCGTGCCGGGTGTTATATAACTGGCAGCCCCTTCATCGAACTGTACGTGACTCTTGTCACACATCGAACACCCACCTCAGAGCGGAGAATCCCCCGAACAGTGCTCCACTGGCCATGCCAACACAGAACCCGATCGTGAATCCCGTTTTCATTTTATCAAAACACGACGGGCCTTGGTGATTGTACACTCCACTCGGCATCGGCATCTTGTCTGGAAATTGAAATCAAACTTCTGTCGTCGGACGGAATTAGTTTCTCGATTTAGAAAAACCAGCAAATAACAGTAAACACACCGTTTTATGATGGAGAAATTGGGATTTTTTTCGTTTTTTTTGATTTCCACGGGAAAACTTGTAATTTGCTCGATGAACGTCGAAATATGACTTTGACAGCTGAGCGCAGTGATGACGCAGATGGGAGGAAAGTTAGTAGAAATGTGGTCTGGTCGTCTTGACTCTCAAATGATTCGGGTGACATCTATATTATATGGAACGCAAGTTTTTGGGGAATTAAGCTTTGTATGGAGTTGGGTGAATAACTTTTATGCGGCTCAATGGTCTAGGGGTATGATTCTCGCTTTGGGTGCGAGAGGTCCCGGGTTCAAATCCCGGTTGAGCCCGAATTTTTTTTTTTTTTTTTTTTCTTTCTTCCTTTATTTGTGAGAGGAGCTCTAACAACAGAGGTTCCAGAGCCGACCCACTGAGATTTTAGAAGCTTTTCCTAAGCAATCGGTTCATGAGAGGCAAACCTATGTACTTAATCTGTGGTACAGGGCGATCCCGACAATTCTAGGAGTCAAATTTGACAATCTCCCGACATTTTCTAATCATTCCAGAAATATCAGTGAACGAGTCTTGTCTAGAAGCAAAGTCCTGAAGTCCCTGGCCGGTAGCACACATGAAGGAATGATACAGAAACTCTCCTCACCACGTATCAAACAATTGGAAGAGCGGTTCTCAACTATGCGGCATCAATCCGAACTCCACGCCTCCATTGATTTTTATTCTTCTTCTTCTTCCTTTTATCAGCGAGGTTATTATCCGAAAATAAGGGATCACAACCCTCCCATTTCACCGCATTTCTACTGATCCGCCTGTGGGGTTCGCCTCCATTGATATGCTGTCCATTCTGATACGTTGTCTTAGGACTTACCTACCGTGCCTAGGGTTTGTTCGTTGGCTGAGATTTGCGCTAGTGGGACCACTTCGATGGCCTCAGTTGCTGTCGATGCTTACGACATTTTAACTTCCAGGCAAGTCGTTGCGTCTTCGGTTGCAGGTTAGATAGATAGATAGATAGATAGATATATAAAATAGTGAGGTGCAAGTGCACTGCGACCATTAAGAGATCTATTGTGCCCCCCCATACTACGGCTCTAGTTGATGATAAACTCGGTTTAGAGCACTTCCTCCAGTCCAGCTGCTACAGCAAACCGCAGTATCTTGAGTGGATCCAGCGAAGGTGAATCTATTTCTGATAGGAGGTATGCACCTAGGTGATTTCTTCTTCTTCTTCGGTTGTATGTTACACTCCTTATATATAAATAGAAGATGGATCCTATGATGATATTCGGTGAACCTACTTTCGTTTTAAGCCGGATGAACGTCCTGCACTGTCAAATAGGTGAACCACACACGCGCATCAATAGGGATGCGGTGAAGTGGGAGGGTTATGATCCCTTAATTTCGGATCATAACTTCGCCGAAACAGGAAAAAGAAGAAGGACGTCCTGCACGGTCTCTCGTTGTTCCATATTCTTCCTTCAGTCTAGCATCAACCCGAGATTTTAAGGAAAATTTAATTTAAAAATTGTTTTAGTAAAATGTTCTCGGTCCCGAGTGCCCGTTTACATCTTATCCATGAAATGAGGTTGCTCGTTATTCTCACGGCGTCGAGTCATAATCTCACAGCCGTTGTCCCTGACCAGGAGTATCTGCTCGAACTGAGCCGACAACAGGCCGTCGGCGGTGACCGCTGTCCAGTCGCCGAGCCACTGGTCGCTCTTGGCTACGCTTTCTGATATCAGCGGTTCTATGGCGGAACTAATGCCAGCTTTCATTACATCGACAGCTGCGTTTCTAGCGTAACGAAACACATTTGGTACTGTGTGGAACAACCAGTGAATGCCGTGCCCACAGTAGCTCTTGGCCATACTAAAGACGTGTGGTTGAACGTGCTTCTGGATCACGTTTCCTATTTCACGGTACTTTACTTCGGGCCTGAAAATGTCAATGGCCCTCGTACGTGACATTTACCAGCTTCTTGTGCCTCTCGGATACATTTCCGATGAAAAACGTCTCGTTCAGTTTCCCGTGGAAGCCGTGGTGGTAGACTGTTACGTCTACATTGCAAATGTCGCCATCCTGTAGCGATCGGGTGCAAATTTCCTCGTTCGCAGAAGTGCAGCACGATGCCGGGAAATTGTAGTAATTCAACGGCGACGGGTAACAATAGCGTTTGACTGCATCCTCATGCACGAGCCGGTCCAGCTCGTCGGTGGTCACGCTCTCATCGCAAGCCTTGGCGGCTTCATCAAGCCACTCGCGACCAAATTTGCACGCGACCCTCATTGCCCTCGATCTCCTCGTCGTCCAGCACCTTCATCTTCCTATTTCGGCGAGGTTATGATCCTCCCAATTCACCGCATTTCTACTGATCCGCCGGTGGGGTTCGGCTTCGTCCAGCACCTTGATCATAGCCTCCTCCGACAAAGCGCGCCCCTTCCGGATGCCTAGCGTAGTCCGGACGCTTAATGAGCTCGGGCACCGTGCGGCCAGGGGTTGTAGCTATTACCCTCCGAAACATCCTCCGTCTTCATGAATCAATTTATGCTCCTTCCAGTAGTCCTCGAAGCATGGTAGAGAGCAAAAGAATGAACCCTGGATGCCGATTTTCAGATATGTGGAGCACCGTAGGGTAGCTTCCTTACCACAGTTCGGCGTTTCGCACTAATTGGCGACCAGACACATCATCTATTGCCGACTTTGCGACTGGTAGATCGAGAAACGTTTATAAAAAGAATTTTCCTTGCTGCAGTTCGATTGCTTTCCATCGGCGGCAATGATGAATAAAACGTCAAAGCGATGAGTGGCTGACGTGAACGCTGTCGCGCTAAGCTGCAGTTTTGCTCCTTCCTTTCGGAGGTATGGAAGTCACTTATGTACTCTGGAGTGGAATCCTCTAAGGTGATAGTTGATAGTCAAGATTGATCATCAATCTTTGTTAGCTCTCCATAAAACAATCGCAAAGTCACACAAAAACGATCGCAAAAGGGTGATGATCACGCTGATAGTCACCTTAGAGAGAGCAAAAGGGATGATTGTGATCGTCATCGATCAACTATCACCTTAGAGGATTCCACTCCTGATTTTCTTTGGTAAATTACTCCATGATATACTAATGCTGATGATACTCCTTTCATACTTAAGTGCTTATCTGTCCACCCATATTGTGTCCTGCATCTAGGAATTATTGATGAACCATTAAAGGTGGCCCGCCATTCAAAGAATTGTCCAACTGCTCCTTTTTTTTTTTTTGAACATTCCATGGACATTTGTTTGTTTATTTTTAGAAACAAAAAGTGAAATGTACAATTACTACTTGAAAATCGTCCCTACCATGTATGTAAAGTTGAATAAGCCACCCATCCACACCAATCAGTTCTCAGTGACGCGCTACAGAAAGGACCTAACCGACAAAGAACGTGGTATGCCTGGAATATTCTTCTCCTATGAACTGTCTCCACTCATGGTCAAGTATGAGGAGAAATCGAGGTAAGTCTAGCATTGCATCTCTTCATAATCTTTACAAAAAAAAAATTCATTCCTTCTAGATCCTTTGGTCACTTGGCCACCAACTGTTGCTCCATCATTGGCGGTGTGTTCACCGTTGCCGGAATTATCGCAGTCTTCCTAAATAGCTCGCTCGAAGTGATAAAGCGAAAATTCGAAATCGGAAAACTAAGTTAACATAGAGCAACTCCATTGTTTGTGCCTCATTCCATGATAGAAATAATTTTCAGCTCAAAAGACAAGAGATTCACCTCGAAATGTGTGCAAAATGTATTTCTATTGTTTTCTGTTATTTGAGTTTGGCTTTCTTTTTTATATATGTATATGCGACAGGAGAATAAATTAAAATAATATTGAAACTCTTTAGGAAAAGTAGTTTAAGTTGTTCTCTTGCCAACGGACAGGAAGCCAGAGGTGTTGGAGAAGTATTTGGCGTTCATTTCGGATGTGGACTTTTCAGCCGCCTGGGGATTCACAATCTCGAGGCCTTGGAGCGGTGTGAAAGCAACACTAGATGCTGTACCGGATATCTGTCGTTTGACTGTTGTACTGCCACCGTAGACTTGTTGCTTCTGGAGGTTCTTTTGCAGAGTTTTGCTGATGCGTACTTTGGTTTTTTCATCGACCTGGGGTAAACGGATGCGACCGGTGCCGGTTTTACCGATTGTACCACGGGTGTAGCCAAGATCGCCTTGGTAGGCATCTTCTTCAATCTAAAAAAAAACAAGAAATAGGGGCTTTTAGTGAGGTGGTTTTGGAATAAAGATATGGATGAACGTACATCACCGAAATTCATGCGATTTGCTTGTTTTCTAAACTCTGTCAGTGCGTAGCGCTCCTTCATCTTTCGTACACGCTTGCCGCCACGTTTTTTCTTGCTTCCTTCGATGGGTTTGGGTAGGGGCTTTATGAACTTCACTGGTGGTGGCTCCTGCAGTTTGTCGAGCTTCTTTTCGATGTCCTCTTTGAAGCGCAAGCCGATTTCACCGTGAACACTTTCATGGCACGCATCTACACGAGCGGCGAGCACACTCTTGGCGGCTACCAAACGAGCTGCTTTACGACGAAGGTCCTAAAAAGAGGGCGTGGGTTAAATTGAGCTTGAAACGTTGAAGGCGGTCGCCCTTTAGTTGAGTCTAGACCATTTTTGAGCTGTTCATCACGAATTGGAACCAGATTGGGTGACAAACAGTAGCAGTTGCTTAAAGTTGACCGCACGATGCGATTAATGCATTCAACGAGCTCTCACGAGTATCGGTTCTATGTAGCGGAGCAACTCGAGGACAATACCTCGAACAAGGATCATCAACCTCAGCTGCTACAACAACAACTTAAAGGAATCCAAAGGGCACTGGCATGGATCGAATAATACTCTTTCTCTGTATAGCAAGGGAGCTACAAAAGCAGACTTGCCGGCCAGCCGGTTAGCTAGTCGCTACAGTGGAAGACGCTTAGAACGACGGTGAAAGGACCGACAAATGCAGTCGTTAAAAGCGGACGTCGTACTAAGCAACCTTCACTGTAGGTTCGAAAAAAGTTACGAGTGTACAAACGACAAAGCAATGTTCCACTGAAAGTGGCCACAATCGTCTTTTTTGAAAACTGTTGCTGTCTGCGGAGGATTTCAAGGATTATTTGGCCGAATCGTATCTCAAATGAAAACTTATACGGGGAAACAAGCCATGAACCTAAAGGCAAGCGGCAGTGGATCGGCCATACACTTCTAAAAGGCGACAGTTCCATAGGAACTAAGTGATTCAATAGAATCTATTGACCCAAATGGCAGAAGAGCAAGTCGATCGCGTCCTCAGTCGCGCTTCCTGATTAATACATACATATTTTCAACTTACCGGTGGCGTATCCTGAACAATCTGTGAATAATAGATGTAGCCAGTGTGTGGCAGCATCTGCGTCTTCGAGAAGCCTGCCAGAGTCTTCTTCTCTGAACCAAGTACCTGTACGTTACAGGCGGGCATCTTCGAAAGTTTCGTCAGACCACCAGCTATGCCCAGAATCTTTGCAGCCGTTGATGCACCTAAAATACACCTCGCTCTATACAAAATCCCTTGGCAATCTCACTATCAACTTACCAATGATCATCGACAGATTGGGAGCAATGAAGGTCATCCGACTCTCCACGTATTCATAAATCTTGGACTTGTAGTTGTTCAGCTCGAACGCCATCTCGCACGCTTCGTCAATCTGTGCCTTCTCTGTCGCAGTCAGGTTTGTCCTAGGAAAAGGGAAAACATTACCTACTGTTCTACAGGATTCCATATGGGTCCACCTTACCCCTGAGTAGTTGAAGCTGTAACGGAGACAATCATGATCGTCGCCTGAGTCAGAATCGACTGCAGCTTCTCGTTGCTCTTCACTTGGTCCAATTCATTGCCCAGCTCTCGGACTGCGAGTAGATACTCCATTTCCCCAACAATTAGAGAGTCCAGTTCGGGAAACCGCTTCTGGTACTTGTCCTTGGTGAACTTGTGGATGACCGCTAGAAGGAAACAGGCGCTCTACAGTTCTTATCGGATGCTTGGTCCAAATACTTACAAATTTCATTGTCAATCTCCACAGCGATGGCATTCGCCTCGACTATGAGCCGATACTCTGGGTCTGACTCGACATTTCCGATCATCTCGGCCGATGTCCTCTGGCGGGTGGCATAGTCTTCGATTTGCCGGAGGATGTTCTGTAGTCTCTCGGAGTCACGCAGTTTGCACAGTTCACGGACTGACTGCACCTTGACATCGACTTCCATGAGATTCACAGAGGGTTTAAGGAACTTCTCCGAAATCTCCGCTGTCGCTTCGTCATTGATGTCCTCGTCGTCCTTGAGCAGCTCATTCAAGTCTTCATTGTCATTCTCCTCCAGATCGGCGAGAAGTTCGTCAGCCAAAGACATTTTGTTCGCAGGTTTTCGTCGGTTTTACTGAAAATAAGGATGTTCAGCGGAATTTTCCGTAATCGTTTACCAAACGGTAGATGTCAACAAATGCCGGGCGACAGCTGTCAGTTTCGGGGCAAAGCTGACAGTTGAGTTTCGTCTATTTGCCGCCGACTGACACTGCCTGTGGCAGCCATTTTGGAACGCTTCAACTGTTTGGTTTTGAAATGCGAAAGATCACACACAACGACATTGGTCGTACGACCTTTTCTCACATTACAGCGAATTTATCTGAAGTTTCGCACTAAACTGAAGTTCTTCTTCTTCTTCCTATTTCGGCGAGATTATGATCTGAACTCGAATGATCATAACCCTCCGTCACTTCACTGCATTTCTACTGATCGGCTTGTAGTGCCTGCGTACTTACTTACGAGTAGGTGACGCTACAATTCAGGGTCGCCTCGCAGGCGACGATTGGGTCTACGTCCCGGAATCGACCCAGGAACTTCCTGGCCAAAGATTGTCAACAATTCAACTACAACATTCGTATACATCAAACGTTTTTCATTAGTGGAGAAAATGACGCCGGCCTCCTTGCTCCGCATTATTATTACGCGCCGGCACTGAGCCAAACCCCGGTTCACGGATCTGGATCTGTTCCGTATGTCACACAAAGATCAATAAAAACATAACCTCAGTTAAATGCAACATGTGTGGAAACTGGTGCCATTTTTAACGCTGCTCTGGCCTTTTCAACACAAACGATTGGAGTGAAAATTTCGTCGCGGACTGCTGTAACACACGAACCCAGACGAACAACCCCTCTACCACCTGGTTCTGTTCAGTGTGCCGAAATCGCATTCATGGCAACGCGACCTCTGTTAAGTGCAATGGATGTGATAACTGGTGCCACCTCACCAAAAACTGAAATCACCAACTACATGGAACGTTACGGAATACTAATTGCCGCCATACAAGAAACTAAACTCACTCCTTCATGTATGCTCACCAGAAGCTCAGACTACAACATCATTCGTAAAGATAGAGACAGCGGCGGTGGTGGTAGCCTGGCATTCATCGTTCACAACTCTGTTAACTACCGACTCGTACCAACACCCATACCCCCTACCCCTGACTTACACCTAGAAATACAAACTATTGCTGTCAGATCGAATAACACCTTGATTGACATAACTAATGTGTACATCCCGCCGCCAGCTAGCTGCACTTCTGGTTACCTTCCATCACTAGATCATCTTCTCACGGACGATTACCACATGGTTATAGGAGACTTCCACGCTCATCATGAGTGCCGGCACTCCAACTTATTTAATGATCGCCACGGTATACATATCGCCGAAGATCAACGAAGCGTTTCCTACCAAGATCTGTGCCACCTGCTCCAGCTCACCAGACATCAGCATCATGAGTGCCTCATTGCTCCCATGTACATCCTGGAGTGCCGACATAGCGCTCAACTCTGATCATATCCCGATCATCATCACTGTGAATAGACCTGATGACTTTGTATGAACTAAACAAGATACTACTCCTTGCTCTTTACTACCGTTCGCAGTCGAATCTGCCATCCGCAAAGCTAAACCCTCTAAAGCAATGGGACCGAACGGAATCTCAATGATTATCCTCAAGCACCTGGGACCTATAGGAATCTCTTACCTTACCCAACTGCTCAATCGTTCGCTTCTATCATTAGATATTCCTGACGTCTGGAAGGTGGACAGAATCATACCGATTCTTAAACCAGGCAAGCCAGCAGACCAAGGTACTTCATATAGCCCGATATCTCTTCTCTCTCCAGTTGCGAAAATACTCGAAGCTTTGATACTACCCAAGCTTCATTCTGAATTTCAGCTAGCTGACTACCAACACGGCTTCCGCAAATTGCGAAGTACTACAACAGCCCTTTACGAGATCACGACACACATCACACAAGGTCTTAACCAACAACGATCATGCGATTGCACTGTTCTAGTTGCACTTGATTTATCAAAGGCGTTTGATACTGTCGACCTTGGAATCTTACTCCAAGACATCTTAGACTCACAACTCTCAAACTCCACCAAACGATGGCTTGCCAACTACCCAAATGGCCGACAGTCTTTCGTTGAATTCCGCAACTGTAAATCGAAATTGAGGAGGAAAGTCAAGCAAGGGGTACCTCAAGGAGGAGTCCTTTCCCCGATCCTTTTTAACTGCTACCTGGCGAAACTCCCCACACCACCACCCGGAATCAAACTGATATCGTATGCCGACGACTGCACCATTCTCGCCTCAGGAAAGGACATCCGCTCAATCTGCCGTAACATCAATGCATACCTTAATGAATTGGAAGACTTTTTCGCCAGTCGCAATTTTAAGCTGTCCCCAGTTAAATCCTCATCCACCATATTCACCACCTGGACCAAAGAGGTAAACCTACCACTCGTCATTGAGATACATAGCAGGGCGATCCCGACGACAAACCACCCAAAGATTCTGGGAGTCACTTTTGACAACCCACTGACTTTCTCTAGTCATTCAAGAAATGTCAGTGAACGAATCATGACCAGGAATAAGGTCTTAAAATCTCTGGCCGGTAGCACATGGAGGAAAGACAAAGAAACTCTCCTCACCACACATCAAGCAATCGGAAGATCGGTTCTCAACTATGCGGCACCAATCTGGACCCCACGCCTCAGTGATACTCAATGGCATAAACTCCAAACAAGCCAGAATGCTGCTCTACGCATTATCACAGGCTGTCACCGCATGTCCCATGAAGATCACCTACATCAGGAAACAAAGTTGCTCAAAGTCAAAGAGCATAACGAACTTCTATCGAAACAGTTCTTACTGGCTTGCAATCGTCCCAATCACCCGAACCGAGATATACTCAGCCTCCCTACACCTCCGAGGCATATTCGATCTGACATCCGCTCATACCGTGAAGAGATTAATAGGTTTATAACCCATACACCACTTGTCCCAGCATTTCACAAACTGGCTCTGAACTCTATCCACCAACACGCTGTCCAAACTGCGCTTGATAACCGCCAGACTAACATTGTGCTAGTGGCCGTCCTCCACCAATACATCATAGTGAAGAACATCTTCCTAGACGCACCAGATCCACACTTGCCCAACTGCGATCCGGCTGGAGCTCCATGCTGAACAATTATATGCACCGCTTACGCGACAGTATCACTGATCAATGCCCAGACTGTGGCTCGTCACCACATACCACCGCCCATTTGTTCAGTTGTCCGTCGCATCCCATAACACTTACACCAAGATCCTTATGGACTCACCCAGTCGAAGCTGCCGCTTTCTTGGGCCTCGACCTTACTGATGACAACCCACCTACACCATCTTAACGTTTGAACCATACGTATCAACATAGTTGCTACAACAATAACAATTCCAGGTGAACCTGGGCCTCAACCAACAAGCCTCTCCATTTAGCTCGGTCTTTATCTTATTGCCTCTAGTTGCCCACTCCAAGTTGGTCGAGGTCCCCTTGAACTTGTGCGCGCCACCTACGGCGAGGAGGTTCTCTACTGCGGTTGGATTCGAAGACTCTGCGGGCCAGATCGTTAGTGTCCATTCGCTCTACATGTCCTAGCCATTTCAGACGTCCAATACGCAGTTTTTTGACTAGGTCGATGTCGCTGTACAGCTCGTATAGTTCGTGATTGAATCTTCTCCTCCAAAACCCGTCAACGCAAACGGGACCGAATATCTTACGAAGAATTTTTCTCTCGAAGCGACCAAGGATATCTTCATCCTCTTTTAATAAAGTTCATGCTTCAGCGCCGTAAAGCAGGACTGGGATGATCAGAGTCTTATACAGAGTCTCCTTAGTTGTTCGAGATAGGGCTTTACTGTTGAATTGCCTATAAGCCCCAAAAAAAAACAGCGATTGGCAAGAGTTATTCTTCGCTTGATTTCTGCGCTGATTTTGTTTTTAGAGTTTGCAGCAGAGACAAAGTAAAGAAAGTCCCTTACTACCTCGAAGTGGGTGCCGTGGCTTAAGTGGTTAATGTGTGTGTGATCACTACGCATGAGGCTCCAAGTTCGAATCCCAGAAAACACCAAAAAGTTTTTCACGGTCCCACCTCTTCCGAGCGTCTGACAAGCATCCGGGAGTATTCTTGTCTCGAAAAAACTTCTCAAATCGCCATTCGGATTCGGCACTAAACTGTAAGTCCCTTCCATTCGTGTGAAAAATATAACGCACACAACATGAGTGGTTGCGAGAAGCACTAAAAAGAGCTGTTGCGCCAAATATGTATATATATATATACCTCGAAGTTATAGCTGCCCACTGTGTCGTTCTGTCCAATTCGTCGGTGACTCAGGGAGTCTGTGTGCTGGATTTTGAAACCCTATGGGCATAGTAACATTTTAAGCTCTCTGCCGAGAGAACTCGTTTTGTCCACAACAGATTACATGATACCCAAAGCGCTTCGACGTTCAATCAGAATCACTTATCCAAGATCAGAATGGCAAAATGGATGATTAAGGATTTCAACGTAACAATCTACACAGATTGTTTAAAGATGGACCGTGGAGTCGGTGTGGGTGTGTTTTCCGAATCCTTAAACATCTTTAAATCATATAGGCTTCCGGATTCTGCTATTGCGTTTTAGGCAAAATTACTCGCTGTCCGGGAAGCTTGTCGTCAGATCAAAACACACACCAGTATAACGCTAAGGCAAAAGATCGCTATTTTTATTGATAGCCAAGCAGTCATCTAAGCCATTGCATAGGTTACCACATCCTCCAAGCTGGTGCTTGAATGCCAAAATGATCTAGCTTCGCTAGATAGCCAACTCTAGGTAACCCTGATTTGGATTCCAAGGCACAGTAACGTTTATGGAAACGAACTTGCGGATGAACTGGCTAGGCAAGGCGCAGCCCTCTACAGCTCTCTTACGGAATCAGTTCAGACTCCGTTTGGAGCAGTCAGAGCAGAAATATCCTCACAATTCCTTGCCCAAGACAACCTCAGATGGACTAGGCTAACAAACGGTGTCATATCTGGAAAGATGTGGCCAAACTACAACAAAGCAAAAACAACCGACTTCTTAAACAGAACGCGTAGGGAGATCGCCAGGATAACAGCAACCACCACGGGCCACTGGCCTATAGGAGACCATGCAGTCAAACTAGGTATCCCACACAACGCACACTGTCGCAGTTCAATTGTACTCACCTATGTAAGAGTTCATCTTCTCTTACCGGTGTTTGCAGAAATCCGAGACTTCTGGCTCGTGTAATTGTAGCGGTGTATAACTTTCTTCACTTTCATAACACACACTGTCGCAGTTGCAATGTCGCAACTAAGAATCCACTTATCCACTTTTTATGCGTCTGTCCGGCACTAGCTAGGGCTAGACAAAGGGCTTTAGGAAAACCCTTTTTCGATTGCCTTAAGGAAGTCTCAGAGAGAAACCTTAAAGATTTAATGATCTTTTTAAACTCCACAAGCTGGATCTAGAGATTCCCCACCAACACACCTTTTAAATCCAGGTACACGAGTTTAGTGGTATTAAAATGGCACCTAGTGTTAATTGGGTTCTTCTCTTTTCTTAGAAGAACCACTACACTTACCCAATCCTTCAGAACAGTTCCAAGTTTTTGCTTACCTCAGATCATAAGAGCACTTCCTCCTATAGCTTCGGTCTTGATCGAAGTTGTCCTAACTATATCTCTTAAATAATGAATAAAATCACAAACAATGCATTCACATTTAATAATTTTATTCGGGAAAAGTATGAGCACAACATATAAATGTTTTTATTTATTTTAATGACTGTTTTCTTAGTGACTATATGCATCTGCTGATGTATTGTTACATTCTGTACAAGTAACAATATCTAATGCAATAAATGTGCGCACCTAGTTTATTTAGTAAAATCTTAAATTTACTGTGACCCATATTATTTACATGAACTTGGATCATACGTGAATACATACTTAGATTTTTATGTTCACAAACTTAAATAGAATTACTTTGCTTTGTTCTTCATATTTATGTATCTTTTGTTTGTATTTTATTATTCATTCAGGTGCTATGGCTTAATGAAATTTATTTTAATTCAAAATGAAAATATGTATTTCTTTTGAGCTTATTTACAAATACAAACAAGTTTAAGATATATCCTCAGTTCTAGGAGAAGCTAAATTAAAGTTCTCATAGCTGGAAGAATATTCGCAATAATAAACTGAGTATTTAGTAATATCATTGTAGTAACTCTAAATGCAGTGAAATGTACATAGTGCATCTGTAGCGTGTAACGTACAAAAGAATAATCAAATCAAAACCAAGCCTTTGACATGGTGCAAGAGATAAGAAAAACAAATATTTAAGGATATTAACCGTATCATTGAGTAGAAACACAATTATATAAAAAAAATGCTAGTACTATCCAGAATGAGTTCCGCCAACAGTTTGGCGATCCTTTTTCTATTAGAACAAAAGTCCTAGGCTACTTGTACCGAACTACGAAGAAGAAAGTTAGAGCTGATGTGATTGCATTCTTTCGCAACTCTGCTACCGGGAAGTAGGTTCAGTGAACCCCATCGAGTCTTATTTGGACTTCCCTTGGTAAAGTCCCTACTCTTGACAGAGTAAATACATTTCTACTAAATAGATACCTTCAAGATAGACGCGCAAAGAAGGAGGAATGCTTAGGAGAATCGTTCGCCAAAGTTCAATAACAATGCTCATGGCTAGCTTCTTGTGGATGACGAAAAAATCCTGCATATGTGGCGGCAGTATTGTGAAGATCTTTTGATTGAATAGTTTCCCCGGCTATACTTTCCAAGAGCCACCCCTAACTGTGAACAAATACCTGACTTTACAGTCGAAGAAGCTAGTGAAGCTGTCAAATACTCAAAAAAAAAAAAAAAAAAAATAGCGGTTGGGCCAGACGAGAGATCTTCCGACTTCTGGAAAAAGATGGGAGAAATCGGGTTCAGATGGCTCAGGATTCTCTTTTCGAAACTTACGAGAGGTGATTCAATGCCGAATCAATGGAGGGAACGTTACCTTCTCCCTATGTACAAAGGGAAACGTGATATGCGAGACTGTGATAACTACAGTTTGATCAAGCTGATGCCACACACCATTAAGATCGTTGATCGGGTATTAGGTGGCCAATGATTAGTGCCGGTTTGTCGCGCATAAATCAATCACAAATGCAACCCAAAGTATAAGGATCATAATGGAAAACATCGTGATTCCTTAAAGGATTTGCATATTGTATTGGTTGACTTTGAAAAAACATTCGACAGACAACCATGAGATCCTATATGGGCGGCGCTAAGACATCGGCGGGTTCATAACGGTACATATGATCATGGACATGTACGAAGGAGCAAAGACAAGAGTAAGACACCCCACTGGAGTAACCGAAGAGTTCCCAATCAAAGGCGGTGTATGTACACCTGCGAAGCATCTTCAATCCTTTGCCGTTTATTGTAGTCCTTGACTATCTAAAGGTAAAGTGACGGATCCCAAAGTACACCAGTTAATCTTTGCTGACGATGGAGCAATCATTACGTCCCTGCGACGAGCACTAGACGTATGAGTAGACGTTTTCGAGGGAAATGGGTATCACATTAGCCCAAAAAAGACAGAGTACTTGTGCTCCCCGTTTTTTGATCCACTCAGGCCTATTCCAGACATTTATTTGAATGGAACAGTGCTTCCCAAGTGTTAAATATCTGAGATCTATGATCAATAGCGAAGCAACCTGTGATGACGACATCAATTATCGCGTAAGTGTAGGGTGGATGAAGTGACAGGGAAGCGGTGTACACTTGCGAAGGGTCTTCAGTCCTTGGCTATCTGCTTAAAGGTAAAGTGACGGACCACAAAGTACACCAGTTAATCTTTGCTGACAATGGAGCAATCATAAGTGAGAATCTTACGTCGTTGCGATGGGCACTAGACGTATGAGTGGACGCTTTCGAGGGAAATGGGTATAGCATTAGCCCAAAAAGACCAAGTCTGGCCATTCTCTGATCCACTCAGGTCTATACCAAACATTCATTTGAATGGAACAGTCCTTCCCAGGTGTGAAAAGTTCAAATATCTGGGATCTATGATCAATAGCGAAGCAACCTATGATGACGACATCAATCATTGCGTGAGTGTAGGGTGGTTGAAGTGACACTTGTGAAGCGTCTTCAGTCCTTTGACCTTTATTGCAGTCCTTGACAATCTGCTTAAAGGTAAAGTGACGGACCCCAAAGTATACCAGTTATTCTTTGCTGACGATAGAGCTATCATAAGTGAGGATCCCACCTCCCTGCGACGAGCACTGGACGTATGATTAGACGTTTTGGAGGGAAATGGGTATCGGATTAGCCCAAAAAACCAAGTACTCGTCTGGCCATTCTCTGATCCACTCAGGTCTATACCAAACATTCATTTGAATGGAACAGTTCTTCCCAGGTGTGAAAAGTTCAAATATCTGGGATCTATGATCAGAAGAGAACCATCCTGGAGTGGAATCCTCTAAGGTGATAATTGATTGTTGACGATCACAATCATCCCTTTTGCTCTCTCTAAGGTGACCATCATCGTGATCCTTTGCGACCTTTTTGCGATCGTTTTTGTTTGGTTTTGCGATCGTTTCACGGAGAGCTAACAAAGTGTAATCATCAATTTTGACTGTCAAAAGTGTGACTATCAACTATCACCTTAGAGGATTCCACTCCTGTTATGACGACATTAATCATCGCGTAAGTGTAGGGTGGATGAAGTGGCAGGAAAACTCCGCATTGTTCTATGACCCTAAGTTGAAAGGGAGGCTCTACACTGCAGTTGTGGGTCCACGTATGGTTCACAATGTTGGGAAATGTACAATGAGATGAAAATGCTTCGCATGAAAGTAGAACTGACAAAGCTTGATGGAATAACCATCTCATGAGAAATAGAACAATCAGCTGGTATTACATTGTTCAAAGAAGAGAGCCCTATTCCAAAGACATCCCGAAAGACATGCAGACCCAAAACCTCCTGGATCACACAAATGCAGCGACACCAGCATTTAGTTTGCCTCAGTAACGAAGTGATCCATGATGATGAGGTCAAATAGGTTAACCCCATAAGCTGATCAGTAGAAATGCAGTGTAGTGGGAGGGTTATTATCCCTTAAGTTCAAATCACAATATCACCAAAATAGGAAGAGGAAGAGATGTACTTTTAAAGCCGTACGTGTTGTACTTAAGAGTATTTGTTTAAACCTCCGATGGTTTGGCCACGTAGTGCGTATGCCCACAGACCGGCTTCCAAGACGTGCCATGGTGACCGTGCCATCAGGTAGGCGACCCCGGTAGGCCTAGAAATAGATGGTGGGACCAAGTCCGACATCTGTCCTGGCGCCGTCTAGCGATTCCTGCTGATGAGTTGGAGTCAATGGCGAAGGATCGAGAAGGATGGAGAGTCCACCTAAGCATCCTACCCCCGCGACCCTCATGAAGGATTAGCGGGCCTTTGAAAATGTATGTATGTATGTCTGTATGTAAACAGATTTATACTTCACGAAATTAAACTTAACCCAAGATGAAACTGCAATTCAGCCAAAACAGTTGAGCCGAGAACACCCGTGGTGGGGAAATCGTGAATGGCACTTAGGTTAGGTTAGGTTAGGTTGAGAAGGGGTATGATTGCTAACTCTATGCTTCAAAATGTTTTTGTATTTATAAATTCTTTTTTTTTATAATTTGCGCTTACTCAAAGGGCTATGAATACCTTTAACATGTTTACGCACAGAGCGGGCATTGGAAAGGATAGATAGAGAGAGTGAGAGAAAGATTTTGGCGTATTGGTTCTTGAAGCTCAGTTGTTTATGCTTCAGAGATTCTCCGGGGGTGGCGTCCAGATAACTTGGGAGATTTTCGTTATTTTTTGTCTTTGCTTCTGATTCACAGTACTTTTTTCCCGATAACCAATGTCAAGGGCAAATCACCATCAATAGAGCGAACAATTTTTCCAGCCACATGACCAAGCTACTGCCAGTGTTATGCCTTCGCAGTAGTCTTCACACAAGCTTTCGCAAATGATCCGACTGACTTTGTATATTTCATGAGAAATAAATAAATGCTTGCTGACATCAGGATTTGAACCATGAACCATTAGTGTGGCAATTGACGACGTTGCCACTACACCATTTCACCCCAAATTTATTTATTATTATGAACAATTCATTTACTAGCGGGTACCCGGTGAGCGTTGCTTCGCTTAGCAAAAAAGAAAACAACTGTCAAGCAGGCGCCTGTGGCAACAACTGTCTGGCAGGCGCCTGGGGCAACAACTGTCAGGCAGGCGCCTGAGGCTAAGTCTATTAGAGAACAGTTTTGTACTGGCCAACAGTGGGTAAGTGGTCCAACCGTAAATATATATGTATATAAAAAAAAAAAAAACTATTAGTAAAGACTATAATACTAAAGTAGTCGGCAAACTGCTGGTATGGTATCCGATGATATCCGACGTGCTTTGCTGCGGCTAACAAATAGCATTTTTTTAGTACTAAAGTACTATAAAACTAAAGCAGTCTACCGATTTTAACCAAACTTCATAGGAATACTCTAGAGCCAATACCAAAGATTGCCTGAAAATTTGAGCTCAATCGGTTCCATGGTTTCGGAGTCCATAGCATACAAACATAGGTGCACACATTTTTCCCATGAAAAAAAGCACTTTCTGTTTTTGTAACTAAGACAGTTAACGTAACGCATTGCTATTGGATATTGGTGACCGCACTTTCCCCCGAACAGTCGAGCAGTCGAAGCCTACTTTTCTGGCGATCTGCGAAGGCTAGCAGCAGCATAGCGCCCCCCCAGAATTACAACAATATTGCATGCCTCGGATACACGCGCCGAGAGTAAACTGATGACATAGCAGACTGGATGACGGGAACAGCATTCTCCTACGGGTTTGGATTAGTTTTAAGTTTAGGTCGTTCAAATAAAGTTATATTTAATTCAGAAAAGCGAGATTCATTTACAAGTCAAATGGTTGGGCCAACCTTGGATTGGCGTTCTCGTTTTTTTGAAGTCCTCCTAAAGGACATCCTTAACTAAGACTTAGAAAGTAATTCAATTTTGATTTTCAACTCTTCATTTGAAGAATTCATTCTGTGTTACTGTTCAATCAATATAGAGATTTAAACCTTATTATTTAAGAAACTATTTGTTTCACACACAAACAATAACTTATTTTCTATTTTTTATTTATTTTTTTTATTTTATTACAACTTTAAGGAGTAGACACTCTGGGATTTCATTTTATAACTCTCAATCACAGGGCTGTTCTTTCAAATTTATTTTTTACATATATATGTACATTTTGTTTGACAAAATTTCAAAAGAACAACAATATAAGAAAAGGTTTGTGCCATTGACATGCTATATATGGACTGCTAGTAGCCAACTTCGCGTTGGTTCCAACATTAGCGCTAGCTCTCTTGGTTCGGAGTGGAAAAAAAAAATGGAAACTCACATTTGTTTGAAATTTCGTTCGATGCAGTTGGATGTGCAAAGACAGTGTTTTAATTGTCATATTACGTAAAAAAATTGATTCGTAATAAATATACGAATATTGTGCAACTTATGGGACAATCAAATATGTACATATATAACGATTTTTTATTCTGTAGCGGTTGACGTCTTTGACGTTTGTCATCGAGACGTTAGACACTCGATAACACCCGTAGGTGTGGAAACTGCTCGGGTTATTTTTCGATCACATCGAGTAATCTTTGTTTTTTTAATTTGCAAAAAAGCCAACAATTTTCAAATTAAAGAACAGTCGACTCTGAAAATTCAATTGCGGCAGTTAAATTTCGTTCGCGGCTATTCTGTTCAAGACAACATTTTCGATCAAGAGAAAATCTTCAAAAAGTAGTGAAGTGGCAGGGTTATGATCCCTTATTTTCGGATCATAACCTCGCTGATAAAAGGAAGAAGAAGAAGAAGAGAAAATCTTCAAGAAGACGCTGCAAGAAACCAGTCGACCTATCAAGCGTTCTTGCTACCCAGAAAAAACCTTTTTCCAGGGAATTCAAGCGGTCCTGTTCCACAACAATCTTCAAAACTTCAAGAAGACGTTTTCCTTTCTTTCATTTTCGTGTTTCTGTTTGTTCCTGTTCAGTTCTTTTAGTTATTTATTGCGGAAATAAATCACAGAAGATTTTAAAACATTGTGCATTTGATTTCCACTTTTATAGTGAACGGCATCGATCTCGCTAAAATTCAAATTTGATTGGTTCCATCTATCAGTAATTATTTGAACTAACACATTTTCGAGGTGACATCTGTTGCAAACAATGCCGCAATAATTTAAAATTCAACCGTTTTACTTAGCAAATCAACACAATCCTAACCAATCTCTACCATTCTATGGAGAAATTCAAGATGATTGGTAATTTGTTTCCACATTTTTCCGCTCCGAACGAAGAGGGCTAGTTATGTTGGCGCCATTTTTTGGGTAGAGATTGTATGGAACTGATCTTGAACCAGTAGTCTATATATAGTATGTCAATCATTTGTGCACACAATATACCAAAATAGTTTTCTTAATTTTTAATTATTTCTCCATATCAGATTTAATGCACTGAAACTTATGTTTAACTTCTTTTCACTCAAAAATCTCTCTTGCAATACATGTTTTGATGGAAATATTATACAAAACATATAGTTGCAATTTCTCTAAAAAATAAATGTCAATTTCTATTACATTTATTCTTTAAGTTTTCGTACAATTTCATTATAAAAGTATGAATATAGTTTTTTTTTTTCTGGCTATTATCAAGTAATTAAGTTTGATTTTCAAAACCATTTATCACAATCAATACAGCGAGTCATTGTATACATTTATACATCAGTATACTAGGATATGTACACATATAGATAGAATTAAAAAAAAAAGAAATTCTTACACTTAAATTGGAACTTTATTTGTAATAAAACATATGCATGCATAATATGCAGCCACTCTATAAAAACATGATAAAATATTGTAGATTATTATAGATATAGATATAGATCATTGCTTAATAATTATTTAGTTAATACGAGGGTGGTCTGAATAGTTTTCGACCTCAACACGAAGATGGCAGCACTCGTCAACAAAAGCTAGGGAATGCATCTTTTGACAGGTAGGCTGAATTCCTAAACGTCAAAGTAATGCGCATCGTGAATGCATCACTGCCGTTGTGATGCGATGTTATGATGCTTTCGTTATATGATGCTTTGACGATGCGTTGCAATCTTTGACGTTTTGTCAAAGTGCGGGCATTGCAAAGGATAGATAGATAGGGAGACCCTGCGGAGGTGGTCTTGATCATACGGAAATACAGAAGATAGACAGAGAGAGAGAGAGAGAGAGAGAGAAAGATTTGGTGTAGTGGTTTGAAGCTCAGTTGTTTATGCTTCAAAGAAACTTTAGGGATGGCGTTGAGGTAACTGGGGTGATTTGTGTAATTGTTTATCTTTGACAACGGTTATCGGGAAAAAAATACCGTGAATCAGAAGCAAAGGCAAATTATCATCAACAGAATGAAAAAATTTTCTAGCCGTATGACCAAGCTACTGCCAGTGATATGCCTTCGAAGTGGTGTTCACACGATCTTTCGCAATTGATCGGACTGACTTTATACATATATAATATATAAAAATATATTTCATGAAAAATAAGTAAATGCTTGCTGACATCAGGATTTGAACCATGAACCATTAGTGTGGCAATTGACGTTACCACTACACCATTGCCACCCCCACCACCATTGATATTGTTAAACTATATGGAAACTACATAGATGTACTATAAATCCCTACTATTATAAAAACACGTTGATAAATATTTCATTTGTCCGGGGCTTATTGAAAAACGCCTGAATGGATTTTAGTCGCTTTTTGTTTATTGATTAGGAAATCTCTTGGAGCAGGGTCGTATAAAGTTCTTCATTTGGCTTTGAGTTTGATAAACCACGAAAAGAGACAAGGAAACAAAGAAACACAAATAACATCAACATCGGCTTTGTCAATTTAATAAAATTAGTTTTTGTGTTTAGAGCTCTTAAAGATCCAGATTTTAAGCCCAAAATTATTCTTCTAAGCAAGGCGAGCACGGGTCAGATTTTTAACTATTTTGGGTGGTTTTTCGTTATCGTCTGTGTTTATATATTTAAATATCTTAGTCCCCTTGAGGAATATAGTGATAATTTTAATTCGAATTAAGGACCAAGATTCTAAGCCATAGTACTCTAAAGTTTTATTAAAATCTGTGGCGCCACTTAAGTAAGTAGTTACCCACTACTTTTCTGTTATGGTGAGAATGGTTACTCCATTGACACCTCCCAGATTTTCCCGAAAACGAAATTGCTCCTTCGAAAAACCGATGCCATGAAATAAAGCCGGGCGAAATAGGGCCGAATTTCAATATTCTAGTTTTGATTAGCGGCATCCTGAGTACCTACATGTGATGCCGAAGACCACCCGGTGTATGAGTCGAAGAATTTCTTACAATGCCAGACAACAAGCACTTACCTTACCTTAGTGAAGCACTTCTAAATGTATGTATAAAGGGTAAGTGCTTACTGTCTGTCAGCGCCTATATCTTTAAAGTGCTTGAGTGGACCTCCTCGCGGGTTAAATGGATTTCACACTATGGGACATTCTTCGACTCATACACCGGACGACCGGACGACAAATAACTTGCCCAGCTATGTTAAGATCCATAATAGAGCACCTATTCCCCCATAGACCATCTACTTTTCTTCTTCTTCCTTTTATCAGCGAGGTTATGATCCGAAAGCAAGGGATCACAACCCTCCCACTTCACCGCATTTATATTGATCCGCCTGTGGGGTTCGCCTAGACCATCTACTCTGTGTGATATAATCAGAGAGACCAATGCAGAGCACATCACTGCTATCACACGGGAGGAGCTATTCGAAGCATGCAGGAAGATAGGAAGCAACAAAGCCCCTGGAGCAGATGGCATCCCTAATAAGGCAGTGAAAGTGGCTGTCCAAAAGAGGCCGGACATTTTTATAGCCACTATGCAAAAGTGTATAGAAAAAGGAGTTTTTCCTGGGCCATGGAAGCTTCAACATCTAGTACTGCTACCAACAGGAAACAAACCACCTAGAGAACCATCGTCATATCGCCCAATATGTTTACTCGACACTTTGGGAAAGATACTTACAAAACAAATACAAATATTTGGCGAAACAGCTCTTTAAAGTGCCAGGGCTTAGCTTCTCGCAACCGCTCATGCTGTGTGCGTTATATTTTTCACACGAATGGAAGGGACTTACATTACATTACATTACATTTTTCGTGACAACAATTCTCTCGGATGTTTGTCAGACGCTCGCGAGAGGTGAGACCGTGAAAAAACTTTTTGGTATTTTCTGGGATTCGAACTTGGAACCTCATAAGATACATGAACCAGTAATATACAACAGACTGCTCGTGGTAGCAGAAGAGAAAGGGGCACTGTCAGGCCATTAGTTCGGATTTAGAAAATCGCGTTCACCCGTTGATGCCATAAAAGCGGTAATTGACACAGCCACTGGAGCGATCCAAGGAGAAAGATGGCGAGGGGGAAAAAAGAAATACTGCGCAGTAGTGACTCTGGACATGAAAAACGCCTTTAACTCGGCAAATTGGACATTCAGAAGGAGATCGCTAGCCAGAATGGATACTTCATACTACCTATTGAGGATAGTTACAAGCTACTTCACCAACAGGAAGTTGAGGTACCAAACCGACGAAGGGGTAAAGTACTACAACGTCACGGGAGGAGTCCCACAAGGATCGGTACTAGGCCCTCTCTTATGGAATATTATATACGACGGAGTCCTGCGACTAGCATTGCCACAAGGAGTTAAGATAATCGGGCTCGCTGACGACATCGCCGTGGTTACCGTGGCTAAACACATCCACAAAATAGAATCAGCGACAAACGAAGCAATCGGAAAAATTAAAGAATGGCTACGATCCGCCGGCTTAGAATTAGCAGACCACAAAACTGAAGCTGTTCTTATAACAAGTCGAAAAGCTGTTGAATATGCGAATATTCAAGTCGGAACTCAGACTATAAGAACCAAGGAAGCAGTTAAGTACTTAGGAGTAATGCTCGACAACAGGTTAAGGTTTAAAACACACGTGGAATACTCGAGCAAGGCTTCACTACTGCAGGCAGCCCTTTTTCGAATACTCCCAAACATCGGTGGCCCTGGATATGCTAGACAGATTCTACTATCCAGAGTGGTTAACTCGGTTCTCCTATACGCTGCACCGGCTTGGGCGGTGGCGTTAGCGACGATAGAAACACGGAGAAAACTATCGTCAACATATAGGCTATGCGCGATAAGAACAATCAGAGATTTCCGAACAATATCGGATGAAGCAGCCTGTGTCATAGCCGGAATGATCCCCATCGACATCCTCGCAAATGAGATGGTAAGGATCTACGAAAGGAGAACCTTGAGTCATCCAGAGGTATTGTCAGCAGATATCGTCAAGAGGATAAAGGCGGAGGAGAAGGCAACATCACTAGCTATGTGGCAAGTCACGTGGGATAACAGTACAACAGGTAGATGGACCTACAAGCTGATCCCCACCATTGGGGTCTGGACGAAGCGAGTTTTTGGGGACTGCAACTATCACCATATGCAGTTCCTATCGCGTCACGGGGGCTATCGCAAATATTTACACAGATTTGGACATGATAACTCACCTTTCCGTCCACATTGTCCAGACCAGGAGGAAGATACAGAGCATGCAATATTCCATTGCAATCGGTTTACGGAATGGAGAAATAACCTGCCAAGTCCACCATTACTATGAAGATTAACACATCCCTTGGCGCAACAAAAAAAAAAAAAAAAAATCGGACGCCCTTCAGCAGGTGCTCAGCAAACCAAACATCGAGAATAGCAGAGAGTTTACTGCATATTTAATCAACTTATGCTTTAGATATGTATCCAAAAGTAAGTTTTATTGAACTTTACTTCACCCCTAGTGACATTTACCATATTCCAAAATGTTCTAGTTCTAGAGTTTCTTGTATTTGGTATAAATATACCAACCACCAGCAGAGAAGACACAGTCGATAGTGGTGAAAATAGCGATGAACAAGAGCGATTATTGTTAGATTAATATTTGAAAATTCGTGTTGAGAACAAACGACATTGTGATTAATAGAAAATGTGTTGAGACAGATTAAGTTGAGATTAATTAAGATAAAGTAGTATAATGAAGTATATATAAGTACAGAAGTTGTGTATAAATATTAAATTAAATATATTAATTAATAAACAGATTAAATATACGGAAAACGTGGTTTTATTATTACGAACCTCATCAAGAATGCTACAATATGTATAACCAAAAGTGAGCTTTGGACTTTATTCCATGGCATTGATCCATCATCGTTCACTGGATCACCACGGTATATGTATGTATGAATAGACTCAGGACGCCATTAATAGGGTTTTTTGTAAATTTTCAAAAATACATTTTTTATTGCCTTAAATACATATTTTCGACGATTGACTTAGATAAGATAATTTGAAAAATTAGCACAAAATTTATGCCAAGTTATGATTTTAAAAACTATAACCGTCTATTGCTTTTATAGTGATTGTATTAAAAGTATAAAAATAAGTATATATGTTGATTGTATATAAATATTTAAGTTTAGATTAAATAAATAAATTTATATTGTTACTCCTACTCCTATATAACTATCAGAATCTGAATGAGTTGCCATTTTAGGCAAGATCTATTGTTTTTAGTTTTTTTTTTTTTTGTTCTTATGTTCTACATGAAGGTGAGAAGAAACCCAGTGATGGAGTGAAAGGAAAGGGTATAGAGGAGAGGTGAAGAGTGGTTAAGGAAGCAGGTGACGATGCATGTTAAGATTTTATGTTTCTGGAAACACTGAGGAAAGCAAATTATTCCACATTCGTGTTAAGCGTTCACAAAATTCTGAATTTCATGGTGCGCCCGAAACAGGTTCTAAGACGTAAGGATGTGCGGAAGGTGGTGCACGGGCATTCGCGATTGAACTGACGGACGGGCGACCAACATCCTGGCGGTGTTTTAGAGAAGGTATTTGGTTATAAATTGACTGATCATCAATCGTCGTTGAGCATGCTCTAGTTAACTGAGATATGTTGGGGATTGTACATAATTTCGGATGAATAAATGCTTTTTAGGTCGTGGTCATGTCTGTAGGAGTTTTGAATTTTTTTAAGAAATCCAAGGCATCTAGATCCACCTTTCGCAGCCTCGGTAATCTGCTGATTCCAGCGAAGGTAAGGGCTATCGTGCACACCAAGCATTGAGAAACCATCCAATTCCTCAATATTAAGTTTAGCTACGGCAGGGCCTTTGTCTTAGCAAGCAATTAATCCAATCTGAAGACCATTTTTTTTTTTAAACAGGTGTGTGGCCACGCCCAAATGGCGTGTAGGCACTGCGACCAAGGAGATCTATTGTGCCATAGGCCACTTTTAGGGCAGCAGTATCTCTACTCTCCTTATGAAAGCTATAATTACGGCTGCGGAGGAGTTCCTAAGATCTTTTGGAGATATGATCTCTTTAAGGAAAAAGCTTCTCCTAGTTCTACACAGAGCTACACACTCAAATAGTATGTGTTCTGCGGTTTCGTCCTCTTCTAGGCAGAGACGCCAGGTGATATCCTCCGAAATTCTCATTATGTTAAGGTGGTAGAGAAGTTGGCAGTGACCGGTAACGAAGCTCACAAGCCTTCTTATGTCATTTCTGCCGTATTTTAGGATGTCAACTGCCTGTCTTTGGAAGGGTTGGACAGCTCTTTTAGCCTGCCTGAGACCTTGGGAGTTATTCCAGTGGGAGATGCACATGTTGCGTTCTCAGATGTTTAGGGTAAGTTTGAAGGCGGAATCGGGTATCCCGCAGAAGGGTTCAGGTCCAGTGAACAACTCAGACGAGCCCTTCCTAGCTAGCAGGTCTGCAGTTTCATTGCCGTCAACGCCTACATGACCCGGTACCCACCACAATTTTACTTTATTGTGTCGGGCCAGATTTTGTAAGCTGTCGAGCAGCTTAGAACTGATTTTGAACTGATCACATGGGAGATCAGTGCTTTGAGCGCCGCTTGGCTATCGGTGAGTATATGGATAGAGGCACCTTTGATGCCTGAGTGCAGGTTAATGTTAGCACAAGTTTCAATGGCGTAAAGCTCGGCCTGGAAAACACTAGGACTCTTTCCGAGTGATTTCGAAATTTTATGGTTGCGTCCATACACACCGGCGCCAACTCCTGAATCCATTTTTGATCCATCGGTGTACCACACTATACCTTTTGGATCAAGCGACGGTCCGCCATTATTCCATAAATCACGGCTTGGGATCACAATCTCAAACCTTCTACCAAAGTAGAGTGATTTAGGCGTAAAGTCGGAGACCGTGCTGAGCATGTCTAGCTCGGGGAAGTCGGACAATAGCTCCATGACATCCACGTGATCCCGTGTACTATTAGCATCTGATATTCTAAGACTAACTGCACTGCGGATTGCCACTTTTTTTATAAGTGAGAGAGAGAGGGAGAGAGACAGAGATACGGAGGGAGAGAGGCAGAGAGAGAGAGACACACAGAGAGAGAGAGAGAGACACACACAGAGAGAGAGAAAGAGAGAGAAAGAGGAAGCAAGAAAGACAGAGGGAGATTGGTGTAGTGGTTTGAAACTCAGATGTTAGGTTAACGAAAAACTCCGGGGTCGGTGTCAAGATAACTGGGGAGATTCTTGTTATTTTTTGTCTTTGCTTCTGATTCACAGTATTTTTTTCCCCGACCACCTGATGTCATAGGCATATTAATCATCCAACAGAGCGAACAATTTTTCCAACCAATTGTATCAATATCAGAGTTGAGCTTGGTAGACATTCGCTTTCGTTCGTTGGGGCATTAAAGAGTAATCGAAGTCAAGAGTGCTGTCGTCCGCGAAGAAATGGATTGAATTGCGCTTGAGAGGTACAAGGTTATTGATAAATATCAGAAACAGGGACGGAGAGAGTATTGAACCCTGGGGTACACCGGCATTGATTGAGAAGGAAATACACCAACACAACATGTATAGATCTATGGCAAGCTATTCCACACTCTATGGGAAGCTTTGCAAATACCAAGAACTACTACTCGACATTCACTATGGTGATGATGATTACCTCTCTGTAAAGCTTAGCAATATGTTCTTTCGATGTCGCTGTATTGGAGAAAACACGTGCACCCTTTTACTGCCTTTTCTTCCTATTTCGGCGAGGTTATAGGTTAGGTTAGGTTAGGCTGGTTGTCTACACGAGAGTGCAGACACACTTAGACCAGTGAAGGTCCTTTGTGATACCATGGATCAAACCATTAGGCCACTCAGGGACTAACAAAACCAACCGGAGCTTCTGATAAAGCGATGGATGCTCATGACGTCTAAGGATGCCAGATCGCCGAGGTCGTCAAGGAAGGGGGACCCTAGATGGAGCATTCTTTTATGCGATAGGGCTGGACATGTGCATAGGAGGTGAAGGATGGTTTTCTCCTCCTCCTCGTCCCTACAGCTTCTGCAGAAGTCGTTGGAGAAGAGACCAAGTCTTTTGGCGTGTTGGCCTATAAGACAGTGTCCAGTGAGAACACCGACAACGCAGCTGATTTGTGTACACTTTAACTTGATCAGATCGGCACTACGTTTTTGATCCAGCTTTCGGCGAGGTTATGATCAGAACTAAAGGGAACATAACCCTCCAACTTCACTGCATTTCTACTGATCCGCCTGTGGGATTCGCCTGTTTTAGCTCAGAAAATATCGGCAGGCCTCCCGATTTTGGATCACTTCGTTACTGATGCAAATCAAATGCTGGTGTCCTTACATTTGTGTGATCCAGGCGTTTATAGACCTGCCTTTCTTTCGCGGATCCTTTTAACGTTTTTGCTAAAAATGCGAAACTTTCTCTGAGACTTTCACCAATAAAAAATTTCTCACAGATGGGATTCTGTGCGGCAGGATTGTGTGCAGCAGGATTCTATAGGCGGGATTTCGTGGGGCGGAATTTCGTAGCCAACCCTTCTTATGCATGCACACAATCATATTATGCGGGATTCTATGCGGCAAGATTCTGTGAGGCCCGATTTTGTGCAGCGGGATTTTGTGGGCGGAATTTCGTAGCCAACCCTTCTTATGCACACACACAATCATATTATGCGGGATTCTGTGCGGCAGGATTATGTGAGGCCTGATTTTGTGCAGCGGGATTCTATAGGCGGGATTTTGTGGGGCGGAAAATCGTAGCCCACCCTTCTTATGCGTGCACACGATCATATTATGCGGGTTTCTGTGCGGCAGGATTATGTGAGGCCTGATTTTGTGCAGCGGGATTCTATAGGCGGGATTTTGTGGGGCGGAATTTCGTAGCCAACCCTTCTTATGCACGCACACAATCATATTATGCGGGATTCTGTGCGGCAGGATTCTGTGAGGGTCGGTTTTGTGATGCGGGATTCTGTAGGCAGGATTCTCTAGGTGGGATTTTATGGGACGGGACTTTATAAATAAATCGAAAATCTAAATAATATCTAAAGTTCGTCTGCCTGTGCAGATTAACCGTGTTTTTTAAAAACACCATACCCATAGAACATGTTATTATATGGCTGTGGTTGTGGACGAATACTTGGTATTAGTGGTGGGGGACGATTATTTGGTGCACGTGGTGGCGGATGACTAGTTGCTGCTGGCGGTGGTGGATATCTATAATTGTAGTTCGGCTGATTGGGTATATTTGGTCTGGGATTATTGTTATGTGCAGTTTGCATGTTGAACCCGTTGGGCCTAGGTTGAGTGTTGGCCATATATTGCCTATGTTGAAAGTTTTGAATGTTTGCCAAAAATTGGGCATTTTGGGCGCTTTGCATGTTTTGTCTGTTTTGGATGTTTTGCGCGTTTAGGATGTCTTGGATGCTTCGATTGTTTTGCATATTTGCAAAATTACGCAAAACCATCGCGGTGGATGCATTTGTTGTTGCAGGTGGTGAACTATTTCCAGTTGTTGAATCTGCTTGTACTACTGGATGTGGTGGTGTCATTTGTTGTTGTGTTTGATGTCTGGACTGTTGCATTATAAGGTTCATTGGACCTGGAATGATTATTTTAGATATTATAGGATTTGCTTGAGAAATTTTTATCAATTGTAAGGATTTTTGGAAATTTTCTTTTCATTTTATAGTCGCGACTAATGTCTATCTTTCAGCTTTAAGAGGGAGATATGGAATAAGGGTTGTAAGGCTACATCGATACTTTTTATTCAAAACTACTACGAGTAGTATCCATTTGACGTGGCAACACTACTTCGCACTTTCCTTGAAGGTTTTTCTAAGAAAAGCAAAGAGACTCGAATCCATATGATACCATAACCCATAGTCCCTTTAACCCGTTTCACATATATCCGGCATCGAATACACGGCGCCGGAAACATGGATTTTTGTAGTTTTAACACATATCCGATGCCGTATTCACGGACCCGTATATCCGGTTTAAAGTGTATCTATCCGGCACCGGATACACGGCATCGTATGCCGGATACACGGTGCCAGAAACATCTCCATGTACAGAACTAAATAAGAACGTTCCCGCTTACCCGGCATTTCATGCCAGATACATCGAAATGTACAGAACTAAATGGGAGCTTTCACACCATTCATCCGACATCGGATACGACTTGCCTACTATGTTGCAAAATAATATTCAAACAAGTTTTGGATGGCGTGCATCCGATGTCGGATAAGTGTGAATGCTCTCATTTAGTTCTTTACATTGCGATGTATCTGGCGCCATGTATCCGGTGTCGGATAAGCGTGAAAACTCTTATTTAGTTCTGTACACTTTAAACTAGAGACACGGGTCCGTGAATACAGCATCGGATATGTGTAAAAACTACAAGAATCCGTATATCCGATACCGGATTTCTGTGAAAGGAGCCTTACTGGTTCGGATTAGAATATTTTTTTCTTAATACTTCGTTGTGGTCTTGACTGTTGGTGATTCAACAAGTTTAGGGATCGCTTACCTGGATCATTTTCCATTCTCCTTCGGGTCAAGGCTGACGAATTATTTGAGGTGTTTCCTACAAAAACAAATAATTCCAATTTAAAAGCGCTTCGTTGAAAAATTTCTTTCAGGTCTTACCTGTTGGGCGTACCACCGAGGGCCTTGGGACAATACCATGTGCCTGGGTTGAAGTTGATTGTGACGATAGTATTTGACGATTTTGCCTAGCCAATTCAGCCTGGTGAATCTCGTTCAACCGCTCATAGAAACACTTCATATCATTATTGAATTGATATGGAATCAATGCCTGTTGGGACGGTTGTTCCGGCGGCATTGGTGCCGATTGCTGTGTCGGATGTGGCTGGTTAAACCTCGGCGCCATCCACCTAGATATGCCAGCGGCTGATGGCAGGTTTCTTAGATAATTTGAATTTGACTGGTGAAGTTGTGGTGCTTGTGGTGCTTGTGGTACTTGTGGTGCTTGTGGTGCTTGTGGATGGCTTGTGTCCCACTTTGATCTTCGAGTGGCCGCAGAGGGTTTACGAATATGTCGTTTGTCTTGAGTCAAATAATTTTGATTGGACGCAGTAGTAGGGGGTTGACGAGGGGGATTCGAGTATGATTCTGTGTAAAAGCCTGGCTGATAATTTGCAGGCGGTGCCTGATAGCACCCAGGGATCTGTTGATAGTTTATGAAGGGGCATAGAATCGGCGGTGGAAATATGTAGGTGGAAATTTGTTGGTTTTCGCCTTCGGTGTAGGTTGGCATTCTTATACCTGGTGTATGTTGCCGTGGAATGTCTGGTATACTTTGAAGTGGCAACCCCGATTGACTGTTGTTTTGCTTTGGTAGTTGCCAAGGTGGCGATTGCGCTTGGGAAAACACTTTTATATCTTCTTCGTCGGAGGATATTTCTATGATTTCATCATAAAAGTTGAAAATACTATCGTTATTCATTGGTGGTGGATCTATTTGAGGAGGCAGTTGTATAGGTTGGCAGGGTGTTGTTGAAGTTGTCACAGTTGATTGCACTGGCAAGTTGTTACTTGAACTTTCTGATGGCAATACGTTACTAGAATTTATAGATGGCAATTCGGAATTTGCATTTAGAGATGGCAATCGGTTACTTGAACTTTGGTCCTTTTTTTTAGGAGGATCTTTATTTTTAGGAACTTTTTTTACACTGCTTCTTCTTGTCGAAGAAGTTGCACGGCGTTTAGAGTTTGACGTTCTACTGGTCTGTGTGGAACTGGCTAATTGTGAGAATTTGTTCGCAGATGAATCGCTAATAACTCCTAGTTCTTGGTTGCTAGTATGTGTGACTAATTTTTGGCGGTTAGGACGTTTGGTACTTGAAGGCATGCTCTTGCAAGTTTCTATATGTCTCACAACACTTTTTTCTTTAGCGTTTTCTTTTGTTTTTGAAACAGTTTTTCTCGGTGATTTGCTCTGAAAAGAGATTTGAAAATAGAAACTTTGTAAAGTGCTGAAGTTCCTACAAAATCGTTTGTGTTATTGTTCAAGAAAGGTCTCCTTGAATCGTCGAAAAGTGTTGAGTTTACCATAAATGGCAACCCCTACCAGTGCGGTGTGTTAAGTTGTTAGTTGGAAGCAGTGTACATGTTTGAAGTTAATTTCTACATACAAACTGGGTGTGTTAGATAGATGTATGGGTGTGCATTTGAACTCACCGGTAGGAATAAACTTTTTGCGACTTTTAATCGTCTTTGTTTGGAGACTTCTCTGAAAGAACAGAAAGACAATGAAATTGAAAATAATTTTTATGAATTTCTTGGTAAATTAATTTTTATAAATCTTAAAAGAGTTTAATGGTAAAATCAAAGACGAACTTGTGTATGCGTATATTGTGCAGAAGGTAAGGAAGCCATGTGATCTGGGAAACAAAAAACATTGAGAAAAACTTATCCAACTTACTGACTTATAGTGTGCCTAGCTTCTATTGTGAGAGGTTGTGGCCGGGATGATAAAATTTCCATTTTCAATTGGTCCCTACGAAAAATATGTTTAGAATTAGAAATATCTGTAACTCAGTGTAAAACGGTTTTAGGTTGTATCTATCTTGAGCTATGCATGCATAAGATATAATCTTCACTTTGTCGGGCCAAAATCAATAAATCATTGGGTTCATATTGAAGCAACAGATAGGTTAGGTAAGGTAGAATGGCTATGACACATTCGGCGCTGAGAATATGGAAAAACTACTTCTGCAGAATGTATTGCGGAATAAACCATTCAAATGGGCGATGATAGTCAAAATTTCCATCCACCTGATCAAAGCGAAGTGAGGATAGCAATATCCAAGCTGAATTTAACAAGACTACTGGACCCGACGGCTTACCGGCCGAACTTTTCAAGGCAGCTGGTAATGAATTGGTAGAGAACATGCACCATTTCATTTCTAAGGTTTGATCAGAGGAGTGTATGCCTGATGAATGGAATCTCAGCATCGTTTGCCCGATCCACAAGAAAGGAGACCCCCTCAACTGCGCCAATTATAGAGGCATCAGTCTCCTCAGCATCGCATACAAGATCTTTCCTGCGATATTGTGTGAACGCCTGAAACCTTTTATCAATAGCCTGATTGGACCCTATCAGTGCGGTTTCAGGCCAGGAAAGTCCACCATCGATCAAATCTTCAGACTTCGGCAGATCCTGGAGAAAACCCACGAATTCCAAATCGATACCCACCACTTCTTTATCGATTTCAAGGCCGCCTATGATAGTATCTATAGAGAAGAGCTTTATAGAGCCATGTCTAGTTTTGACATCCCTGCCAAACTTGTCCGTCTGTGCAGGGTGACGATGAAGAACGCTCGCTGCTCCATCAAGATCGGTAATGACCTCGCCGAGACCTTTGATTTCAAAAAAGGCTTTAGACAAGGTGACGCGCCGGTGCGTTTGCAAGCATTGAGGCGGAAGCGGCCAAAATGGGTTTAGCGATAAACGAGAACCAAACCAAGTATATGCTGTCAACAAGAAGGGACAGCGAACACCGACGAATTGGACAAAACGTCACAGTGGGCAGCTATAACTTCGAGGTAGTAAGGGACTTTGTCTACCTTGGCTCTGCTATAAACTCTGAGAACAACATCAGCGCAGAAATCAAGCGAAGAATAACTCTTGCCAATCGCTGTTTTTTTGGGCTTATAAGGCAATTCAACAGTAAAGCCATATCTCGAACAACTAAGGAGACTCTATATAAGACCTTGATCATCCCAGTCCTGCTTTACGGCGCTGAAACATGGACTTTATTAAAAGAGGATGAAGATATCCTTGGTCGCTTCGAGAGAAAAATTCTTCGTAAGATTTTCGGTCCCGTTTGCGTTGACGGGTTTTGGAGGAGAAGATTTAATCACGAACTATACGAGTTGTACAGAGACATCGACCTAGTCAAAAAACTACGTATTGGACGTCTGAGATGGCTAGGACATGTAGAGCGAATGGACACCAACGCTCCGGCCCGCAGAGTCTTCGAATCTAACCCCGAGGGACGACGCAGTAGAGGGAATCATCGCCGTAGGTGGCGCGCACAAGTTCAAAGGGACCTCGACCAACTTGGAGTGCGCAACTGGAGGCAGTTGGCTAAGGACCGAGCTAAATGGAGATGCTTGTTGGTTGAGGCCCAGGTTCACCCCGAACTGTAGCGCCACCTAAATAAGTAAGTAAGTAAGTGAAGATAATTGTATTTGCAGCAACATCGCTGTTATTACCGTAGCAAAACCAATCAGTGAAGTAGAATCAGCTACAAATGTGGCAATCCGTCAAATCAAAACCTGTCTAGGATCCGCCGGTCTAGAATTAGCTGACCACTAAATTGAAGCTGTTCTAATAATTATTCGGAAATCTGTGGGATAAATGAATGTCCAGGTTGGGACCCAAATCATCAGATCCAAAGAAGCCGTCAAATACCTAGGAGTGCTGCTCGACAATAGACTGCAGTTTAAACAACATGTTGATTATTTGAGCAAAAGAGTATCAAGACTTCAGGCAGCACTCTCAAGGATAATGCCCAACATTGGAGGACCTGGATATGCTAGGAGGATCCTACTATTCAGAGTTCTCAGCTCAGTTTTTTCTTTATACGGCTCCGGTTTGAGCGGGTGCTATCGCGACCAAAGAAACAAGGACGAAACTGACATTAGCCTACAGACTCTGCGCTATAAGGACCATCAGTGGTTTTACAATTATCTCTGACGAGGTAGCCTTTGTTATAGTAGGAATGGTTCTGATTGACATCCTCGCGAACGAGATGCAGAGAATCTACAAAAGAAGAGGTTCAAACCATCAACATGCTAGCGAAAGAAGAAGGATTAAAGAAGGAGAAAAAGTAGCTTCAACAGCTTTGTGGGAAGCTCGATGGGATAATTCAGTTAAAGGCAGGTGGACCTAAAAATTAATCCCCACCATCGACATTTGCTTAAGCCGAGTACGTGGGAACTGGATCTACCGCTTCACGCAGTTTCTGTCTGGCCATGGAGGCTATCGCAAATATCGTCACCGGTTTGGACACGATAGCTCTCCTTTGTGTCCAGAATGTCCAGACCAGGGGGAGATACGGAGCATGCAGTCTTCTACTGTAGGCGATTTGAAAATTGGAGAAATGACCTTCCCAGTCCTTCATTCCTCATAGACCATATGGTAGAATCTAAAGAAAATGGATGGAAATTTGCGTGTTTATTACGCACGTGCAAAAAGAGCTTCGAATTCAGGAGACAATACGTCGAGAAGCAGAAAGTACAGCTTAAATTGCTAACCAGCCCCGCGAAGTAATACCTAACGGCAGGCCCGCGGGGAGAGCGGTAGAAGTGTGCAGGGTGTGGATTAGTACATAGGCTATTCGGGTTTGTAAATCGTGCATGCTAGTAGCCCGAGCAAACGACTAAGGCCTCGTAGGGGCAGCATCTCCCGATAGGTGCTGGTTCGCTAAGGAGCCACTAGAGCTCTGTTAGTAACCCCTACTCCCATCTCCTCGTGGTGCCATCTGGGAATTTCTTCGGAAATTGCTAACGGAAGAGGACAAATGGCGAGCTGCCTGCGCCAAAAAAACAGGATAAGTGTCGGTTGGTCTGTGGCAGCAACCGTAAAACAAACTATTGCTCCGAAACGGATACCACCGCCTCGGATAAGAACTGATCATTTGTTGACGACCTTTGGCTATCGAACACGGACAACGATCGGATTCTGGAACGTTAAGACCCTCCTGGACTCACTCAAGGAAGGGCCTTATAAAGCCAGATTCCTCCAATTGGAGCGCGAATTCGCACGGTATAAAATCGACATCTTAGGGCTGAGCAAGATAAGATGGTACGATGCTGGGGAATACATCTCCACAACAAAAAGCACTGTCATGCTCTACTCTGGTAAACCAGCTGGAAGTGCACGGAGTTCCGGCGTAGGACTCATGCTAACTTCAGCAGCACGTAGTAGCCTCATATCCTGGAAACCTCATAGTGACCGGATATTGACAGCTAGGTTCCAGAGTAGAGTTAGATAAATTACCATCATAAAGTGTTATGCTCCGACTCTAGACGCGAGTGAGGATGAAAAGGATGATTTTTACAACCACTTAGGCGCCGCTTACAGCCAAAAGCCTAATGGGGACGTCGTAATGGTGATGAGAGATCTCAATGCCAAGGTGGGTAGCGACAACACCATGCTTAAGCACGTGATGGGAGGTCACGGCGTGGGAGACCATAATGACAATGGTGAGCGGTTTGTGGACTACTGCAATACCAACCGCCTAGTCATCGGAGGTACGCTGTTTAAGCATAACACCTGCGATAAGATAAGAACGAGATCACCATCTTATGGTAGCTCATTTACGCCTTCGTACTGCATCCGTCAACAGCAATCGCTCAAACCTACTTAACATCACCAGGTGTAATATCGACAGGCTGAAGGTTCCCCAAGTGCGCCAATAGTTTAGGGACCATCTTACCTTAGAAGCAGAAGCAATCAGCAGCATATTGCAAGAGAACATGGATGACCACTGGAGTGCTGTGAAAAATGCTTTTGCGACTGGGGCACGCACGTATATCGGGAAAAAGTAGAAACATCACCGCACATGGCTTTCTAAAGACACCTGGAGACGGATCGATGAGCGTACAGCAATCAAGGCTCGGATTGCAGCGGCCTCAGCAGTAGAGAGCACCGAGCTTGAAGCCCAATACCGTGCGAAGAAGAAAGAAGTGCAGCGTAGTGTGAGACGTGACAAGCGTCAATATATCAACTAACTGGCCTCAAGGGCTGAAGAAGCAGCGAGTAGGTGCGACAGTAGGACTGTTTACAGCATCACTAAGGAGCTCATTGGTGGTCGAAACTCCAAACAACATCCAGTGAAGAGTCTAGACGGTAACCTTCTGATTTCGGATGAGGATCAGCCTACTAGATGGAGAGAACATTTTGCTACAGTACTAAATCACTTAGATGATGGCGGTATGATCTGGAATTCGAATGAGCAGTTCGTAGCAACAAATTCCCGAATTCGCACCGTACCTCCCAGTAAAACTGGGAGCAATCAAGTCCCTCAAGAAGAACAAAGCGGTGGGTATTGATGGCATCACTGCCGAGCTATTTCAAGCGGCGCCAAATACATCGGCAGATTTGCTGCATCCCCTAATACGGAGAGCTTGGGATAGTGAACAATTTCCACAGGAGTGGAAAAGGGGGATGATCATTAAACTTCCAAAGAAGGGAAACTTGATGGATTGCGGTAACTGGAGAGGTATATGCGTTCTTCCAGCCGTGGCTAAAATAATAGCTAAAATAATTCTAGAACGAATTAAAGAACATTTAGATTCAACTCTCGATGTCGAACAGGCAGGCTTTCGCGCTGGATCCTCCTGCATTGACCACATAAACACCTTACGGATCATTATCGAGCAATGCGTTGAGTATAGGTCTCCGCTACATTTAATGTTTATCGACTTCGAGAAAGCTTTCGACAGATTGAATCGAGATGCTATCTGGTTGGCCTTGCGCAGGAGAGGCATCCCAGAAAAACTTATAGCTATTATCAAGGCTACATACGAGGGCGGTAAGTGTCACGTCGTGCACAATGGTAAGGTGTCGGACGATTTTGAAGTCCAAAGTGGAGTACGTCAAGGGTGCATACTGTCACCACTATTGTTTTTGGTGGTTATCAGCGATGTACTCCGTGCAGCATTGACGGAAGGCAACTATGGAATTCGTTGGACTATGACATCTTACCTTAAACACCTAGATTACGCTGACGATGTTTGTCTACTTTCACATCGGATAATAGATCTTCATTTGATGGCCCAAAATCTAAAAGCTGAGGCAAACAAAGTGGGGCTAAAATAAACACAGCCAAAACAAAAGCCCTGAGCACTTCTAATACCCGCGCTCAACAAGTTTTAATACAATCCATTCCTTCGCTGATGACAGTACCCTCAGTTTTTCATATTCATTCCCTAACTCACGTACCTGCTCTTTGGCCGTAGAAGAGGAACGTCAACGTATATTAAACACATTGAATTCCGACCTGGACAGCACAACCAAATGGGGTTCTATTGGTTGAGTGGGATTTAATGCACCCAAAACACAATGCTGTATTCTGTCTCTCAAGCGAAACCAAGATACAAACCATAAATGGTACTTGCATTGCTAAATCCGAAAGGCTTTCCATTCTCAGTATATGCATCAATATATCGATCACCAACTGGAGATCGTCAAAAATGCTGCAAAATGTCTACGATTCCTTAGACGATGCAAGAAATACTTGACCCCCTCTGATCTGTCCTCGATCTATAAGACATTCATCCGCCCAAAGCTGGAATATAACGCCTACATCTGGTCTGGTGCACCCAAGACCGTTCTGCAAATTCTAGATAGGGTACAGAATGACTTATACCAATCACTACAAGCAAATTTAAACTAGAGCGGAATGCTATCGAGAGAACAAATCTTAGCTGGACAAAATTTGGCCAGAGCTGGATCTGAAACGCTTTAAGAATTTGATTTGTGTCATCACTGGGCACTGTCTAATAGGCAAGCATGCAACAAGGCGTAGTGTGCACTCAAACGAGGAAACTGTTCTCCACCCTATTTGTACCTGTCCTGCTCCTTTCCACAAAAGAAACTCCACTAAGATGCTTTCTACTATAACGATATAGGTGATCTGATAGAAGGCGATACTAGAAGTCTCCTACGCTTCATCAGAGCGAACGAACACCAACCCTCCGGCCCACAGAGTATTTGAATCTAAGCCAGAGAAAAGACACAGTAGATGCCCTCCTCGACTAACTTGGAGTGTGCAACTGGAGACAATTCGCTAAGGACCGAGCTAAATGGAGAGGCTTGTTGGTTGAGGCCCAGGTTCACCCCGAACTGTAGCGCGACTAAGTAAGTAAGTTAGAAAGTACATTTCATCAGAAGCTCGAGTAGGTATACGGAAATTTGTTCCATGATCCATGTGATATCACAGTGGGCCTATCCATGATCTAAGTGTATTACCTTTAGCTACCACCTAACCTAACCTAACCTACATAGGTACATGTACATGTACGTTTGGCAACACTCTAAAGGAAAGGTTGCCATGTTAGTTTCATTCAATTTGCTTTTGAAGTGCACCTAATTACTTTGGAATACATTTGAAGTTTCTTGTTTTTTTCCAAATCTCGAAGAGCATCCGATAGTCGCCAGATGAGTACCATGCTATCTAAATCCTTTAAATAGGTATGTGGCACATGTGGCTCTTTCTCTCAGAAGTTCTATTGTAAATCAAGGATTTCATGTAAAATGAATGAATGCTGAAGAATTGGATCGTCAATACCGCACGAATGCAGACGCGCTTTCAAAGCAATCGCAACAGTACTCGTATGTTGAACATATCCGGCTACATGCAGTTTATGGAGCATTCTCTTAAAATAGCGAAAAAGTGCAGCGAAATGCAATCATGCGTAGGCGACTGGAGATCAAAGAATTGTGTTTTTGCAACTGCGGAACAATGATGATGTTGGGCGAAGAAACATCGTAGTACATGACTATCTGCAGACATCTGGATAATTGATGAAACCTCATCAACACGTTAGAAAAGAGCGATATTAGGGGGACTTTTGAATCATTCAATCAAATTTGAGTAGTTTTTCGCAGATCTGGCTGAACTTGATTTGCGATAGTAATTGGTAGGTGTGCTCCTCTTAGGAGGATCTCCAATTGCGAGCTGGCAGATTCTCGTCAACCTGATCGAAATGAAAGAACGGTAGCGATATCTAAATTTAAATCCAAGAAAGCTGCTGGGGGAGATGAGTTGGTAAGGAGCATGCACCAGCTCATCTGTAAAATTTGGTCGGACGAAAGTATGCCCAATGAAAGGAACCTCAGCATCGTTTGTCCGATTTTGAAGAAAGGAGACCCTTTGAACTGCGCCAGCTACAGAAATATAAGTATTCTCTACGTCGCATCCTATCTGCCGTATTATGTGAACACCTAAAACCGATAGCCAACAACCTGATAGATCCTTATCAGTGCGGTTTCAGGTCGGAAAAGTCCACCATTGACTAAATATACGGCAGATCTTAAAAAAAAACCCACGAATATACATAAAATCGATACGCACCACCTCTTCATTGATTTCAAAGTTTCCTATGATAGCGCGCATAGAGACGAGACGAGTTATACAGCGCTATGGCTAGTCTCGGCATCCCTGCCAAGCTCGTCCGTCTGAGCAGCAAGACCATGGAGAACTCTCTCTGCTCCACCAAAGCCCTATCTCGAACTACTAAGGCAGCTCTGTATAAGACTCTAATCATCCCAGTCCTGTTGTATGGCGCAGAGGCATGGACTCTTTCAAACTCGGATGAGGATCAACTTGGTTACTTTGAGAGCAAAGTTCTTCGAGTGATCTACAGAGACGGCGAGTGGAGGAGAAGGTACAATGCTGAACTATATGGCCTATACAAGGACATCTATTTAGCCAGAAGAGTTCACATACAGCGACTAAGATGGCTGGATCATATAGAGTGGGTGGAGCCCAACGTTCCAGCGCGGAAAATGTCCGAATCCATCCTGAATGGATGGCGCAGTAGAGGACGACCTCACAATAGGTGACGCAAAAAAGAGGAGGGGGACCTCAACCAACTTGGCGTGCGCAACTGGAGGCAGACGCCCCGTTAACAGGCTGGCTGGAGAGGTCTGTTGGTTCAGGCCCAAGCCCACCCCGGACTATAGCGCCACGTAAGCAGAAAAGAGATATCTTGCCAGGTATGGGGATACAATCATTATGATACAGTTGAGAGGCTGCTTAGGTACTTTCGCGTCTGATAGTGTTAACCGGGAGTTGGCGTTATACCCAATAGTAGGGTAAGGCAAGGCTGCATTATATCACCAATACTATTCCTATTGGTGATTAGCGATGTTTTTCGTGCAGCTTTGTCCGAAAAAGGGAGAAGTGGATTCTTATATCCCAACTGAAATATATTAAATACGCACTTACTGTCTCATAGAATTATGGACTTCCACCAAATGACAGCAGATGTAGAGAGGGAGACAGGCATCGTCGGACTGAAAATTAATACGACAAAGACTAAAATTATCAGCCTTGGGTGAAATATGAAATGCTGAACAACCGGTAGAGAGAGTAGATGATTTCCAGTATCTTGGAATTATTGTCTCGATAGAACTGCATATAGCCAACATGATCGCGAAAGCAAAGTCCGCGTTCGGGATGCTGTCCAAAATATGGCAAAGGAATGCAATATGTTTGAACAACAAGCTAACATTTTTCCGCTCCAACGTTGAATCCATGCTGTTACATGGGTGCATCGCATGGAGAGTGACCATTACTATCACTAGAAAGTTGCAAACGTTGGTTAACAAGTGCCTGCGCAACATCTTAAGGATTTTCTGGTGCAATCGTGTCTCTAACGAACACCTTTAAATACCAGTGAAAGTGACCGAAACCAATGGGCACAGTCATCCAACGTCGGAAGTGGCAGTGGATTGGTCACGGTGACAGTTCTATAGCTAACCATGCTATGCAATGGAATAATACCTGGCGGTGTGTAACAGCGCAAATTCAAATTTAGTTGGTCATATGAAGATCCTTGAGAAAATTACGCTACTATCTTCTCCAGAAGTATGCATCTCAGACTTCATGTCTAAAGGAATTCACCTCAACCATCCGTTCACAGTTACTATCCCTGCCCGCAGCTACTGGAATTATCCTCAAATCCCTCAATCAACACCTCAAATCAACAGGTATACTGACGGTTCAAAAATTTGAATTGGGGCAGGAGCTGGCATCTTTGGCCCCAACTACAAACTCTTTACACAATTAGGTCAATTCACTACTATCTTCCAAGCAGAAGTCTATGCTATCGAGCTCTGCGCCAGAGAATGCATTAGAAGAAACCTCCGAAGATCATATATTAACATAATGTCAGATAGCCAAGCAGCAGTCAAAGCTCTCACGTCCTTTGACTATAAGTCTAAGCTGGTTTGAAACTGCAGTTTGCTGCACACAATAAATGAATGTGGGTCCCAAAGTGGGACACAAAGGCATCCCTGGTAACGAAGCGGCTGATGAGCTTGCCAGACTAGGTGCCCAATCTCCTTACATTGGACTTGAACCCTTCTGCCGTTTTACCTACTAGCCAGATTAAAATAGAGCTATTTCGTTGGGAACGCAAACAAATGCTCTCACATTGGAATGCACAACCTGGGCTAAGGCATTCTAAGAAATTTATTAATTTTTCAAAAAATAGAACTAGGGGCATCTATCAATGAACAAACAGAATGCTAAGATCCTGACTGATTTCCTAACTGGCCATTGCTCTATCAACTACCATCTCAAGAAAATGGGCCGTGTTCAATCGGAAACATTCAGTCTCTATCTTGAAGACACCGAAACAGCCCATCACATACTCTGCGATTGCCCGACCATAGCCAGACTGAGGCTAAAGCACTTTAAAAAAGGCGCTACATCACCGTCTGATGTCTCTTCCTCAGCTCAAACTATCCTTAGCTTCATTAATGAACTAGATTTCAGCTAGTTGACAACAACCAACCAGGGGATAGCACAAAGGATCTTTTTAGGTCGCAGTGCTCCGGGGGTCATCCTCTGCCCTGTTCTAGAGATATCCGCATCTTTTCAGACAGCCAAGCAGCAATCAAATCCTTAGAATCGACCTCTGTAAATTCCTTAGTAGCTCTAGACGGTCGATCGACTTTCGCGGAGATAGCTGAGCAGTTCAATATTCACCTGTGTGGGATGCCGGGGCATATGGACATTCTAGGGAATTGTAAGGCCAATGAACTCGCCAGAATAGGAACAACTATAACCATCCTGCCGGACATAGGATCTATGGTTCCCAAACAACCAAAAGCCTCAGATAAAGATGATTCAACTAATGACAACCCCATCAAACGAAATAAGGACAACGACCTTCGGATCTGTACGTGGAATGTGGAATGAAAGGGACAGACCCTTTACAGACCACGTGCAGCCGAACAACTAGCAGAGGCCCTAGACTGCTATAAAGCAGATATTACCGCCATCCAGGAAGTGCGATGGGATGAGCCGGGCAAAAAGAGGATGAAAAACTGTGACATCTACTACGGTGATTGCTACAGAGGCAACAGCAACGCTTATTCGGATGCGGATTTGTCATACGCAGCCGACTTAGGCAAGAAGTCTTAAGCTTCCGACACGTGAGCGTGCCTATTATGACTATCCGAATGAACGCTAAATCCGCTATTATAAGTCTAATATGTGTCCATGCCCCCACGGAAGAAGAGGACCCTGCAACCAAAGAGTGTTTCTACGAGCTCCTCGACAAGACATACGAGCAATGTCCTAAATACGACGTTAAAATCGTATTGAGCGATTTTAACGCCAAAATAGGAAAGGAGGACATCTTTGGTAGGGTAGTCGGTAAGTATAGCCTACACGACACCACGTCTGATAACGGACTACGGCTAATTGATTTCGCTATGGAGTGAAATGTCACCATAGCAAGCACATGGTTTCCTCATCTCGATATTCATAAGCAGACATGTTGGTCCAATGATCGTGTAACGATCGACCAAATTGAACATATTGCGATCGACGCAAGGCATGCATCCAGTATTCTGGATGTCCGGACCTTCCGAGCGGCCAACATAGACTCGGATCATTACCTTGTTGTAGCCAAGGTACGAATGCGGATATCCCAATCTGAGCAACAAAGAAGAATCACTGTGAGAAAATTTAACGTCGAAAAGCTACAATCGCAAGAGATCGCCAGACTTATCCCGAAATCTCTCAATCACTCCTATGCCTATCACCCCAGTGGCAACGCTGCCAACATGCCATCAGAAACGCCGCGACTAATGTGCTGGGTCTCGCTCGCCCACCACCGCGAAACCCCTGGTTTGACGAAGAATGCCGGCGAGTGCATGCAGCAAAACAAGAGGCATACAAAGCGGCGCTGCAAAGGAAGACGAGAGCTGCTCGTGAGCTCTACGAGCAAAAGAGACGGGAAGAACATCGGCTTCTCCAAAAGAAGAAGAAAGAGCATGAGAAGCGCGCGTTTGAGAATATCGAGAGTTTATACTCCAGGAACAATGTACGGAAGTTTTACCAAAAGGTAAAAAGAACGTGTCAGAGGAGCAATACCTGTACAGAAACCTGTAGAGATGAAAATGGAAACCTCGTAGTAGAAACACAGTCGGTGCTGAGAATATGGAAAAACTACTTCTGCAGACTGTATAACGGCGACGAAGACCAACATCCCGCTGTCAGGCAGAATGAACCATTCAACATGGACGATGATAGTCAAAATTTCCGTCCACCTGACCAAAACGAAGTGAGGACAGCAATATCCAAGCTAAAATTCAACAAGGCTGCTGGACCTGGCGGCTTACCGGTCGAACTTTTGGGGATGAATTGGTAGAGTGCATACACCAACTCATCTCTCAGATTTGGTCAGACGAGTGTATGCCTGATGAATGGAATCTCAACATCGTTTGCCCGATCCACAAGAAAGGAGACCCCCTCAACTGCGCCAATTATAGAGGCATCAGTCTCCTCAACATCGCATACAAGATCTTTTCTGCGATATTGTGTGAACGCCTGAAACCTTTTATCAACAGCCTGATTGGACCCTATCAGTGCGGTTTCAGGCCAGGAAAGTCCACCATCAATCAAATCTTCACACTTCGGCAGATCCTGGAGAAAACCCAAGAATTCCAAATCGATACTCACCACCTCTTTATCGATTCCAAGGCCGCCTATGACAGCATCTATAGAGAAGAGCTTTATAGAGCCATGTCTAGTTTTGACATCCCTGCCAAACTTGCCCGTCTGTGCAGGGCGACGATGAAGAACGCTCGCTGCTCCATCAAGGTCGGTAATGACCTCACCGAGACCTTTGATGTCAAAAAAGGTTTTAGACAAGGTGATGCGCTGTCATGTGACTTCTTTAATATTGTACTTGAACGGATTTTGCGGAACTCACAAGCCAACACCGGAGGCACAATCTATTACAAGTCTGTACAACTGCTTGCATACGCCGACGATATAGACATTATCGGAAGAACTCAGCGGGCTGTCACCGGTGCGTTTGCAAGCATTGAGGCGGGAGCGGCCAAAATGGGTTTAGCGATAAACGAGGGCAAAACTAAGTATATGCTGTCAACAAGAAGGGAAAGCCGACACCGACGAATTGGACAAAACGTCACAGTGGGCAGTTATAACTTCGAGGTAGTAAGGGACTTTGTCTACCTTGGCTCTGCTATAAATTCTACAAACAACATCAGCGCAGAAATCAAGCGAAGAATAACTCTTGCCAATCGCTGTTTTTTTTGGGCTTATAAGGCAATTCAACAGTAAAGCCCTATCTCGAACTACTAAGGAGACTCTGTATAAGACCCTGATCATCCTAGCCCTTAACGGCGCTGAAACATGGACTTTATTAAAAGAGGATGAAGATATCCTTGGTCGCTTCGAGAGAAAAATTGTTCGTAAGATTTTCGGTTCCGTTTGCGTTGACGGGTTTTGGAGGAGAAGATTCAATCACGAACTATACGAGCTGTACAGCGCCATCGACCTAGTCAAAAAACTGCGTATTGGACGTCTGAACATGGCTACAATATGTAGAGCGAATGGACACCAACGCTCCGGCCCGTAGAGTCTTCGAATCTAACCCCGAGGGACGACGCAGTAGAGGGAATTATCGCCGTAGTTGGCGCGCATAGGTTCAATGGGACCTCGACCAACTTGAAGTGCGCAACTGGAGGCAATTAGCTAAAGACCGAGCTAAATGGAGAGGCTTGTTGGTTGATGCCCAGGTTCACCCCGAACTGTAGCGCCACCTAAGTAAGTAAGGACATAGGATCTTTAGGTATACCAATCGCTACTTGCAAACGCGAGAGTAGGGACGAGGAGGAGGAGGAAACCATCCTTCACCTCCCATGCACTTGGCCAGCCCTGTCGCATAAAAGAATGCTCCATCTAGGGTCCCCCTTCCTTGACGACCTCGGCGATCTGGCGTCCTTAGACGTCATGAGCATCTATCGCTTTATCAAAAGCTCCGGTTGATTTCGTTAGTCCATGAGTGGCCTAATGGTTGATCCATGGTATCACAGAGGACCTTCACTGGTCTAAGTGTGTCTGCACTCTCGTGTGGACAGCCAACCTAACCTCCAGCGAGAGTACAAATCTTAGATGGACAAGTGGAACAACAGCAGTGGCTGGATCTAGAACGATCTAAGAATTTGATTTCTCTCAACAGATTGCATATCGGCAGAGTGTCAGCTCTGGACACTGCCTAATAGGCAAGCATGCTACAAGGCTAGGCATTTTTGCGAACGACTTGTGTAGAAACTGCATGGATGAGGAAGAGGAAGAAACTATTCCTCACCTTCTTTGTTTTTGCCCAGCTCTCTCCCGTAGAAGGAAGCTTCACTTAGGAGCCTCCTATTACAACCAATTAGGCGACCTGATAGATATCGATATTAAGAGCCTCCTACACTTCATAAGAAGCTCAAAATGGTTTTAGCGAGTAGGTAGAGAGATTTTCTCGCATATTATGGTATAACAATCGATCATACATGGTATAACAATGGACCTATTATTGGTCTAATTGTGTGGGCGATACTCAGCTGACAGTGACTTCAACCTAACCTAACCTATGTCCGCATATAAATCACAACTGAAATCGGTTTGAGAAGGATTAGGTTTGCAATTTGTTTTAACAGAGGCAATTAGCTAAAGCAATGCTCATGGCCAGCTTCTTGTGGATGGCGGACAAATTCTGCAGAGGTGGCGGCAGTATTGTGAAGAACTTTTAAATAAACAGTTTCCCCGGCTATACTTTCCAAGAGCCATCCCTAACTGTGAAGAAATACCCGACATTACGGTCGAAGAAGTTAGTGAGGCGGTCAAATACTCCAAAAATGAAAAGCGGTTGGGCCAGACGAGATGCCCTCTGAGTTCTGGAAAAAGATGGGAGACATCGGGTTCAGATGGCTCAGAATTCTCATCTTCAAATTTGTGAGAGGTGACCCAATGCCGAATCAATGGAGGGAAAGTTACCTTCTCCCTGTATACAAAGGGAAGGGTGATACGTGAATCTGTGATGACTACCGTTCGATCAAGCTGAGGTCACACACCATGAAGATCGTTGAGCGGGTATTAGGTGGCCGACTGCGAAAAATAATACGGCTATCTGATGATCAGTGCGGGTTTGTCTCGGGTAAATTAACCACAGATGCAATCCAAAGTATAAGGATCATAATGGAAAAACATCGTGATTCCTTAAGGGATTTGTATATTGTATTGGTTGACTTTGAAAAGGCATTCGACAGACAACCACGAGATCTGATATGGGTGGCGCTAAGACATCGAGGAGTTCCAGAAACCTATGTACAGATGATCATGGACATGTACGAAGGAGCAAAGACAAGAGTAAGATGCCCCGCTGGAGTAAAGACCGAGCTAAATAGAGAGGATTGTACTCTAGTGTCACCAAAGTAAGTAAAAAATAAATTGAATCTAGTACAGCGATATACTCGTGAAAGCCTCCTACATAGGATGACGAAAAAGCGGCATCACTGGCGACGTAGAAAAAAGTGCTTAATAGCAAATATTCCATCCGTTCTTGTCTGTATTCTGAACGACGTCTGATCGCTTTTGTCAAAGTAAACAAAAAAACTTTTTGTTATGATTAACACCCCACTCCTTCAATTTGATGTTCAAGCTCAGGAAAGTCCAATATATCGAGATTAATTCAAAAATATTTACAAACTTACACCCGGAAGTATTTTTAAGCAATAAACAAACTTTTTGCAATAAACAAACTTGAATCTGCATCCGATAGGTATATGTTTACTATGCGATGCTTCCCCATTCACACAGGAGAAGCTATACACCACCGTGCAAGTCCAATGACTCACGGACAAGCCGTTCAATATTCACACAAATTACTTAAACATATCGAATTACAATTGCATGCCGCCATTAAGAAAAGTAAATTTAACAATTTCTGCTTAAGGTCCACCTCCGCGCCACTATTCACAAGAACACCAATAAAGTACTAAACAACCGAAACGAACGGGATATTCTTGAATGGAAACATACCTATCGTCAGTCGTTTGGTGTACCAGCATTCCAGCATCCACGGAAGAGAGAGAGACGATCCATGGTGGCCGGGCATTTTCCAGATCATAGCGTGACGATAGACGTCCTCTAGCATAACCACGAGTCAAGTGGGTGTCAAAGTCCAGCCAGATTACGAATTCGACACCAAAGTATCTGAAGATACTCTAGCGACTGAGACTGAGATGTCTGCTTTTGTTTTTTTATGAATACTCTTCTCGGCTTGGCTGCAGTCAGTGTGGCATTCGCCAAAGCGACAGGATGGATATACTCGTAAAAATCCGAAAATTTTATTACATACTCGTATCTGGTGTGATGTGTCGGCGCATATTGACTGATTGTTAAGGGGTTCGAGTCTGGAGAATCTGGAGCCACAATGTGCCTTGTTTGCCTGATTGTATCTCTGGCATTATCATGGATGTGGATTTATTTTTTAATTACCAAAAAGGTGTACGAAAAAGTTTGTTGCAAATCCCAATTCAAATGACAAAGTTCGTTAATTTTGAAGAGTAGGCGCAGTGCTTCTAGAAATACGAGTATTGCGAGGAGGAAGGTCGAAGTAATAAACCCGTGGAGTTAATTAGTAACAACGTTTGCTAACTTTGATAGGAAATACATTGCGACGGGGTGACACGTTACGGGGAAATGCATTGTATGCTGAAAAAGTTTATCAGTCCGAGTTTGGTGCTGGGTAACGAAATAGAATTTTTTTTTTTTATTTGAGATCAGCGAAAGGGTATAATTGATACATATCCAATTTTAATTTGATTTATCATGTTGTCCTGGGCAATTGTCACGGGGATTTTCGCCGCTTTGATATTTTTGTTTTTTGCTGCTATTGACTGGACATGTGCCTCCTTATTTGTGCTGTAATTGAGTTCAAAAGCACCCTAGGGCTGGTGATGTGCTATCATGTCGTGTGCCTGTCCATACTCTGTTTGGTTAAATTTTAATATAACAACATAAGTGAATTTGAATTTACTTATTTCACTAATTTACTTCTCTCAGTTGGTGTTGTTGGCCCCATGCGTTCGTCCTGAGGGCTTCTACACCAGCATAGTGCAAGTCTGATATTTATTGGAAAATAATCTCACAATGCATGTGCATTGATGCAGTGAGTTATTTGACTTTATTAAAACGTCCGTTGGGTGTGCTCAACAGGGGTGTATATTGTTTGCTTGAAAGGGTGCTAAGGTATTGTGATGTGCCCTTTAGAGATGCAGCAGAAGCATCAGCGGGAGGTAATAAACGGGTCAAGGCAGACGTTGTTCAAAGGAAGTTTGGTTATTTGCGTTTTGATCCTGTATACCTATTAATAAGTGGACTATTAGTCGTTCATTTAGGGTTGGTGGATTTGTGAAATGTGGGTGGACTTGCGCCAATGTTTATGATGAAAGGCTTGCCTTCCATATCATCCTTCAATCATCAGCTTACCAGCACACATTCCACTGTGTGCAACAACAAGGCTACATACATATGCACCATCAGTCCGAGTGAGGATATGAAGAGTCAGCATTGATGTCTGTGTTAATACGTTGTAACTATACGCGGATTAAATAGCATCGACCAAAGGAAAGTAAAAAAAAATCCTTACAGTATGTAAGTTAAAAAAAAAAATTCACAATTTTATCCCCAAAAGGACTAACTGCTCTTCCTACAAATTATCACTCTTAACCCACGCAGTGGATCACGAGTGCTCCATTATTTCGATTGAAAGTGGGATTTAAATGTGAGGACTACAAGTCAGATACCCAGACATTTCAGACATTTACCAGACCGCTGGATGCTTAAGTCAAACGTCAGAGTAAGAGTGCACACTGTATGTATCACGCCAGAAAAAGTTAATCCGCGCCAAGCGCGTGGATTATTTTTATTTTTATTTCTTGTCGGGATAGGAATCGCTGCACTGGAGCACTCAGACACAACTTGTCCATTGTACTACCAGAGAGAAAAACCCTTTTAGTGGAATAATCTTGTTTTTCTAAGAAAACCAAGTAAGCACTTCACTAATGAGGAGCTTACAGTACCAGTACTCACCACACCGGTACCGATAATCTGCCACCTGATATGAGCAACGGCAAGACACTCTGTAGTTTCGTCGCCCTCTCCACAAGCGTCACTTAAGCCAAAAATACTAAGATGCTTAGCGAAAGCGAAATGACCGGTCAAGACGCCAATAATATGTCTGCAGTCTTTTCTGCCGAGAAACAGCAGGAATGCGACAAGTCCCGGAGAATTTGCTTATTCAACCTCCATCCTGGAGAGCCATACCACACACAATTATCTTCTTCATCTTCTTCTTCTTCCTTTTATCAGCGAAGTTATGATCCAAAAATAAGGGATCATAACCCTCCCACTTCACTGCATTTCTACTGATCCGCCTGTGGGGTTCGCCTATTTGACCTCAGAAAATATCGGCAGGCCTACCGATTTTGGATCACTCGGTTACTGAGGCCAATGAAATGCCGATGTCGTCGCATTTGTGTGATCCAGGCGTTTATAGGCCTGCCTTTCCTACATCGCGATGTCTTTGGAACGTGCATTGATATTGCCTTTTTAACAGGGTTCAAATGATCTCTTCTTTGAACGTGGCAATACCAGCTGAGCCTGTCGCGCTTTACCTTTTGTGCGATGGTATCCTTAATGCGAAAGCTTCCATGGATCTTCGAACTTCTTATTCGATCAAGCTTTGTCACTCCTGCTGTCATGCGAAGCATCTTCATCTCAGCTGCCGTTAATTTACCGTCATACGTTTTGTACATCGTCCAATATTGTGAACCGTATGTGAGCACTGGACGCACAACTGCGGTGTAGAGCCTTCCTTTCAACTTAGGTGGCATTTTTCTGTCACAGAAGATAGCGGAATTTTCTCGCCACTTCATCCACCCTCCTCGTCATCACAAGTTGCTTTGCTATTGATCATAGATCCCAGATATTTAAACTTTTCGCACTTGGGAAGCACTGTTCCATGCAAATAAATGTCTGGAATAGGCCTGAGTGGATCATAGAACGGGCAGCACAATTACTCTGTCTTTTTTGAACTAATGCGATACCCATTTCCCTCCAAAACGTCCACCCACACATCAAGTGCTCGTTGCAGGGATGTAGGATCCTCACTTATGATGGCTCCATCGTCAGCAAAGAATAACCGATGTAGCTTGGGGTCCATCACTTTACCTTCAAGCAGATAATCAACGACTGTAATAAAGAGCAAAGGACTTAAAACGCTTCCCTGGTGCACCCCGATTTTGATTGGGAACTCTTCGGTTACTCCAGCGGGGCATCTTACTCTTGTCTTTGCTCCCTCGTACATGTCCATGATCATCTGTACATAGATTTCTGGAATCCCTCGATGGCTTAGTGTCACTCATATCAGATTTCGTGGTTGTCTGTCGAATGCCTTTTCAAAGTCAACCAATACAATATGCAAATCCTTTAAGGAATCACAATGTTTTTCCATTATGATCCTTATACTTTGGATTGCATCTGTGGTTAATTCACCCGAGACAAACCCGCACTGATCATCAGATAGCCGTATTATTTTTCGCAGTCGGCCACCTAATACCCGCTCAACGATCTTCATGGTGTGTGACATCAGCTTGATCGAACGGTAGTTATCACAGTTTCGCGTATCACCCTTCCCTTTGTATACAGGGAGAAGGTAACTTTCCCTCCATTCATTCGGCATTGGATCACTTCTCACGAATTTGGAGATGAGAATTCTGAGCCATCTGAACCCGATGTCTCCCATCTTTTTCCAGAACTCAGAGGGTATCTCGTCTGGCCCAACCGCTTTTCATTTTTGGAGTATTTGACCGCCTCACTAACTTCTTCGACTGTAATGTCGGGCATTTCTTTACAGTTAGGGGTGGCTCTTGGAAAGTATAGCCGGGGAAACTGTTCATTCAAAAGCTCTTCACAATACTGCCGCCACCTCTGCAGAATTTTGTCGTCATCCACAAGAAGCTGGCCATGAGCATTGCTAATGAACTTTGGCGAACGAATCTCCTGAGCATTCTTCCTTCTTTGGGCGGCTATTTTGAAGATAGTGGCACTCTTGTTCATATTGTGTCTTCGCAGCTCCTGGATAGCCTGGTTTGCATCAGCAACCGGGGAAAATATTTTCTCCAGCTCCCGATACAGGCCCTCCGTACTCTCTGCTTGAAGCTGAGCGCACTTCTTCTTCGCTTTTTTCTTGCAGTATCTGTATTCCATTTCGAGGCGAAGTTTTTCGTCACTATTATTAGAGGGGCACTTTGACCAAGCTTTGAAAGCCGCTTTCTTCTCATTTATCAGCATCTTAGCTTCATCACTCCACCACCATGTTTCTTTGGCGTGTTGATGGTGACCTTTTGAAGCTCCTAGCAGTGATTTGGCTTTCTTTAAGCAAGTTCGCTGTAGGGAATCCCACATATTTTGTGCTCTGCACTCTTCATCTTCAGCTCCGTTGATGGTGTGAGAGAGGTCATTTTTCATTACGAAAACAAAAGCCTCGCCTTTTTCCTTGTCCAGATTGTACCACTTGATTTTCTCATAGACCCTTGTTTGTTTGCTTTTCTTTGGTGTTTTCGTAAAAAATGTCTGTTAGCAGGAGACGGTGTTGCCGAGCGATTGTCTTTCCCAGGATCACTTTGCAATCTTTTACCCAAGGCTCCATGGCTCACTGGCTACCAAATGGTAGTCAATCTGGGTTTCATCTCCAGTACTGCCGCAAGTGATCAGGTGTCGGCTTTGTTTGATGAGCATGGTATTTAACACGATAAGACCATATGATTTGCACATGCTTAGTATGTCTTTACCTGAAAGGTTCCTGGTGCCATATCCCAGTCCTCCATGGCAGTCTTCATAGTCTTCGTTTGACTTCCCATTCATGTCCATTCAAATCTCCTCCAACTAACAGAAACTCTTCCTTTGGGATGTTCTTAAGGAGATTGTGGAAATCTACCCAAAATGCATCTTTATCTATCTGATTGCACCCATTTTTGGGAGCATATGCACTGACAATATTCCACACCTCTCCTTGTATTACTAGTTTGAGAGACATCAAACGGTTGCTGGACTTCGAAATGCTCAAGACATTACGAAGTAGCTCTGCCGCAAGGATGATACCGATTCCATTTTTAGCCTTTTCCATTCCATGATGTTCTACTATCTTGTAATCTTTTGTCCTTACGTCCAAGAAACGCGCCTGATTTCCGGTGTTTTTCCATTTCGTCTCTTGGACACACAAGATATCCACCCGATTTCTATTCATCATCTCTTCCAGCTCGATTGCAACAAATGGCTAGGTTCCTAGCTTTATCGAAATATTGGAGCACTGAACTTCCCAGGTACACTGGTGGGAAGCAGCTTAGTTCAAGTTTGGATTTGTATATAACGAGACAACTAGACTTATTCGGGTCCAATCGTAGGCAATTTCTCTCGGACCAACGGAAGACCTCTTTCAAATTGTCGTTCAATCTGCTCACACTGTCCTCAATCATTCCTACCTTACTGCTGGTATTTATTTGGACATCGTCAGCATTCATTTGCAAGGATGAATTCGAAACCGTGTGTGGCAGGTGAAAATAGAAAACAACAGCGGGCCCAAGATCGAACCATATACTTACTTACTTACTTAGGTGGCGCTACAGTTCGGGGTGACTCTGGGCCTCAACCAACAAGCCTGTTCATTTAGCTCGGTCTTTAGCTAATTGCCTCCAGTTGCGCACTTTAAGTTGGTGGAAGTCCCCTTGAACTTGTGCGCGCCACCCACGGCGATGATTCCCTCTACTGCGTCGTCCCTCGGGGTTAGATTCGAAGACTCTGCGGGCCGGAGCGTTGGTGTCTATTCGCTCTTCATGTTCTAGCCATGTTCAGACGTCCAATACGCAGTTTTTTGACTAGGTCGATGTCGCTGTACAGCTCGTATAGTTCGTGATTGAATCTTCTCCTCCAAAACCCAATCTTCGAAACATTTTTTATATTCGGTTTTCGGTATGTCCATCAGTGCTTCCTGCGATTTTTCCATTACTTCCTCTCGGCTGCTGAAACGCAGTCCCCGTAATGACTCGATTGAACAGAAAGAAGTCACAGGGAGCCAAATCAGGTGAATTCGGTGGCTGTTGGATGGTATTTGTTGCATTTCTCGTCAAAAAATTACGAATAATGATGGTACTGTGCGACGGTGCATTATCATGGTGCAAAATCCACGTGGTTTTTGCCCACAATTCTGGTCTCTTTCGGCGAATTGCTTCACGCAAACGTCTCATAACGCCCAAATAATACTCTTTGTTTACTGTCTGGCCTTCTGGCAAAAATTCATGATGCACTACACCGTTGTAATCCATGCAAACCGTGAGCATTGCCTTCTTTTTTGACTGAAAACGTCTGCCACTGCGTTCATCATCTTCGATTGACTCACGACCACTTTTGAACCGCTCGTGCCACTGGTAAACGACCGTTTTCTTTAGAGAATCGTTGCCGAAACACTTTTTCAACATTTCCAATGTTCGCGCACCATTAAATCCGTTTTTTACGCAAAATTTAATACAAGTTCGTTGTTGCAAATTTAAATCCATTTCTAAAAAGACGCCAACACACACAGAGATAGATGTACTCTTGGCTACGTCACTTTTGCAAATGTCAAGCTATGACGCTAAGATTTAGAGGGAATATCAACAATAGATGTACAACTTAACAAAGAAAACAGAACTCAAATCGGAACGATGGGAGCGCCACATGGTTTTTATTCCGGGAACTTCTTGATCAAGGTGGTATAGCACAGCCAAGGTAGACAAAGTCCCTTACTACCTCGAAGTTATAACTGCCCACTGTGACGTTTTGTCCAATTCGTCGGTGTCGGCTTTCCCTTCTTGTTGACAGCATATACTTGGTTTTGCTCTGGTTTATCGCTAAACCCATTTTGGCCGCTTCCGCCTCAATGCTTGCAAACGCACCGGTGACAGCCCGCTGAGTTCATCCGATGATGTTTATATCGTCGGCGTATGCAAGCAGTTGTACAGACTTGTAATAGATTGTGCCTCCGGTGTTGGCTTGTGAGTTCCGCGCAATCTGTTCAAGTACAATATTGAAGAAGTCACATGACAGCGCGTCACCTTGTCTAAAACCTTTTTTGACATCAAGGGCCTCGGTGAGGTCATTACCGACCTTGATGGAGCAGCGAGCGTTTTCCATCGTCGGCCTGCACAGACGGACAAGTTTGGCAGGGATGTCAAAACTAGACATGGCTCTATAAAGCTCTTCTCTATAGATGCTGGCATAGGCGGCCTTGAAATCGATAAAGAGGTAGTGAGTATCGATTTGGAATTCTTGGGTTTTCTCCGAAGTGTGAAGATTTGATCGATGGTGGACTTTCCTAATTTGAAACCGCACTGATAGGGTCCAATCAGGCTGTTGATAAAAGGTTTCAGGCGTTCACACAATATCGCAGAAAAGATCTTGTATGCGATGTTGAGGAGACTGATGCCTCTATAATTGGCGCAGTTGAGGGGGTCTCCTTTCTTGTGGATCGGGCAAACGATGCTGAGATTCCATTCATCAGGCATACACTCGTCTGACCAAATATTAGAAATGAGTTGGTGTATGCACTCTACCAATTCATCCCCTGCTGCCTTGAAGAGTTCGGCCGGTAAGCCGTCAGGTCCAGCAGCCTTGTTGGATTTTAGCTTGGATATTGCTATCCTCACTTCGTTTTGGTCAGGCGGACGGAAATTTTGACTATCATCGTCTATGTTGAATGGTTCATTCTGCCTGACAGCGGGATGTTGGTCTTCGTCGCCGTTATACAGTCTGCAGAAGTAGATTTTCCATATTCTCAGCACCGACTGTGTTTCTACTACGAGGTTTCCATTTTCATCTCTACAGGTTTCTGTACAGGTATTGCTCCTCTGACACGTTCTTTTTACCTTTTGGTAAAACTTCCGTACATTGTTCCTGGAGTATAACCTCTCGATATTCTCAAACGCGCGCTTCTCATGCTCTTTCTTCTTCTTCTGGAGAAGCCGATGTTCTTCCCGTCTCTTTTGCTCGTAGAGCTCACGAGCAGCTCTCGTCTTCCTTTGCAGCGCCGCTTTGTATGCCTCTTGTTTTGCTGCATGAACATGCGAACCATATGGTACTCCTGTTATGATATCAATGAACTGAGATCGTTTATTTTGTACGACGACAGATTTTTTTCTTTCGTTGAAGTAAGAACCAGTTAATTTTAGGGCAGAAGAAGAGAAGAGGCAGCCAGTTTTGAGTTTTTGGAGCAATAAGGCATGGTTGACCGTATCAAAAGCTTTGGAGAAATCGTTGTCCATAGCGGTTCGAATATCATCGGTCACTTTCAATAGCGCTGTTATGCAGCTATGTTTTGGCCTAAAACCTGATTGACTGATAACTGCTTATAGATTCATTTCTCCAATACTTTAGATAGGAATGGCAGTATAAAAATAGACCTATATTCGGGTGGAGAATGCCTGAATCCTTCTTTTTTAAGATTGGAATTATTTTTGCTGCTTTCCAAATAGCAGGATACGTGGAAGTTAAAATAATGGTGTTAAATACGTGAGCTAGCACGGGGAGAAGGTGCGGTAGTATGGTTTTCACAGATGTGGGATGAATCTCACCAATGCCTACAGATTCTCAAGATTTGTATGCGAAGTGGTGGGGACTGCAGCTTGCGAATTCAAAAATTCATTTCTTAGCTAATCGGGATCAACATCTCCAGGGTGATGTTTTTTATTGCGACCTACAACTCTATCTCTAAGAAATTTCCACAGTTTTTTTGGTACCTAAATTACTATTAAGGCGCGTAGAGAAGTATGTCCTTTTAGCTTGCCCTATTTTAGAGGCAATTTGGTTGCCTCAGATTTCCGGTAATCTGGACCGCTTCCACCTCTTATATTCAGTATCGCGTTGATTCATTAATTGGATGATATCGTTAGTGCAAAACTCATTTGCACGATGCTTAGTATATTTGGTTTTCACAGGAATGTGCTTGTTGAACATTTGAAGAAAATCAACTTGCGTGTCGGGGGACAGCAAGAAGTTTAATTGTTGCCAGTTCACCTGTAAGATGTTCAACTCAAGGAGATCAGCGTTGATGTGATTGTAGTCTCTGCATGTATATGTTTGTGGAGGACAAGAAGTCATATTGAATGTGAAAAAAATCAAGTCGGGCAGTGGAAACACTGGCGACTTCTGCAGACCGTTAAACGGCGATGATGACCAATATTCCGCTGTCAGGCAGAATGAGCCATTCAACAGTGATGATGGCAGTCAAGATTCCCGTCAACCCGATCAGAATGAAGTGAGGATAGCGATATCTAAACTCAAATCCAACAAAGCTGCTGGAGCCAACGGCCTTGCCGCTGAACTTTTCAAGGCAGGAAAAGATGAGTTGGTAAGGAGCATGCACCACCTTATCTGGAAAATTTGGTCGGACGAAAGTATGCCCGATGAATGGAACCTCAGCATCGTTTGCCCGATCCTGAAGAAAGGAGACCCTCTGAACTGCGCCAATTACAGAGGTATAAGTCTCCTCAACATCGCATATAAAATCCTGTCTGCCGTATTATATGATCGCCTAAAACCGATCGTCAACAACCTGATAGGTCCTTATCAGTGCGGTTTCAGGCCGGGAAAGTCCACCATTGACCAAATATTCCCACTACGGCAGATCTTGGAAAAAACACATAAATATAAAATTGATACGCACCACCTCTTAATCGATTTCAAAGATGCCTATGATAGTGTGTATAGAGACGAGGTATACAGAGCCATGTCTAGTCTTGGCATCCCTGCCAAGCTCGTCCGTTTGTGTAGAATGACGATGGAGAACTCTCGCTGCTCCATCAAAGTCGGTAAGAACATCACGGAACCATTCGATGTCAGGAAAGGTCTTAGACAAGGTGACGCGCTATCATGCGATCTCTTTAATATAGTACTTGAGAGAATTGTACGAAACTCACAAGCCAACACCGGAGGTACAATCTTTTTCAAGTCTGTACAACTACTCGCTTATGCCCATGACATTGACATAATCGGAAGAACTCAGCGGGCCGTCAATGGGGCATTTACTAGTATTGAGATGGAGGCAGCAAAGATGGGTCTAGCGGTCAATGAAAACAAAACAAAATATATGCTGTCTACAAAAAGGACACCCAACATCGGCGTCTTGGACAGAACGCCACAATAGACAGATATAATTTTGAGGTAGTAAAGGAGGGGTAGGCTCTATGGTCAGCTCCGCAAATGACATCAGTGGAGAGATCACACGTAGAATTACTCTTGCCAATCGTTGTTTCTATGGACTAAAACGGCAAGTCAGTAGCAAATCCCTATCTCGAACTACTAAGGTAACTCACTATAAGACACTAATCATCCCAGTCCTGCTGTATGGCGCAGAGGCATGGGCTTTGACAAAATCGGACGAGGATGCCCTTGGTTATTTCGAGAGAAAAGTTCTTCGAGCGATCTTTGGTCCCGTCTGCATACACGGTGAGTGGAGGAGAAGGTACAATGCCGAACTATACGGCCTGTACAAGTACATCGACTTAGGCAGAGGAGTTCAATAACTAAAATCATTCGTTTTAGGCATCACGAAACTCCCAGCCAGCCAGAAATTCCCAGGCGCACCCCACAGGCGAATCAGTAGAAATGCGGTGAAGTTGGAGGGTTGTGATCCCTTGTTTTCGGATCATAAAAAAAAAAAATACAAATATTTGGCGCAACAGCTCTTTAAAGTGGCAGGGCCTAGCTTCTCGCAACCAGTCATGTTGTGTGCGTTATATTTTTCACACAAATGGAAGGGACCTACCGTTTAATGCCGAATCCGAACGGCGATTTGAGAAGCTTTTCGTGACAACAATACTCTCGGATGTTTGTCAGACGCTCGCGAGAGGTGAGACCGTGAAAAAACTTTTTGGTGTTTTCTGGGATTCGAACTTGGAACCTCATGCGTAGTGATCCAACACACTAACCACTTACGCCACGGCACCCCGTCGGATCATAACCTCGCTGATAAAAGGAAGAAGAAGAAGAAGAAATTCCCAGCCAGTAACTTTTTGCTGGGGATAAAATCAAGAGTAGTAGCCAGCCGGTTGTTGTATTTGTTTTATGTGTAAAATTTTACTTCACTAGCAACTACTGGCTGGCTGGGCATCAAAAAAACACGGCTAATGTTTTCCCGAAACCAAGTTTCAGAAACATGTACTGCTCGTATGTCTACTTTAATTTAAACTTCGTTTTACCTTTTTTTTACTCATGGGTGCCTCAGACTTTTTTTCCTCTAAAATCAGATTAACGCACATTAATACATATTTATCTTTCAAGGCCTCCAATAAATATCCCACTATCAGGAGGCGAAGAATAGGGTACTTCTTACGTGGCATAGTATTTATTCTTAAATGTTTTACTCGTAAAATAGATAATAATTTAGAAAAAAAGTAGAAATACAATAAATTGAAAAAAATTACCTTTATTCACTATAAGTTTTTTTTTTTCAATCTTTTGTATTGAAGCACTGTTAGAAAATGTATTTGATTGTTTTTAAGAACGTCTTACAGGTCTAGTTAGTCACTTTGTAAGAGAAAAACACTTTTTCCTATCTTTTAACCACAAAACTTCTCTGCCTCTTCGCCTTTCTAACAATCCTGTCATGAGGACAATAATTGCGATTATAACAAGGATAAGCATACTAATAAAAAATAGTTTCCTTATAAACTGTCGATTCAAATTGAAATTCAAACTGCTGCGGTAAATCGAAAGGAATTCGCACAGATTGAAAGTTCCATGCCGACTGCAAGCACATCAATCGTGGCGAAGTTCAAAAAACGCACTGCCATCAGCCTAAAATCTGACAACCCATACAAAGAAGATTTAGAGAGGTGCTCATGCATGTAACTTGTTGCAATCGGAAATGGACACGTCAGTGCTTTCTCTATATTTCTCTTTCATACATTCGGTTTCGAACTTACGGTGCATGATTTATGTATATTTCGTCGATAAAATATGGCGGAAACTGTCTATAAAACCAGTTAATAGTTTGCGAGCGTGCGTCGATGCTATCTCTGTTTACCTGACTACCGGATCCTGTGTATCTGAGTATTGCGTTCAAACATCAAATCCGCAAAAGAGCTTTTCAGCCCAAATCGCACTACCAACCCTCAAGGGATGTTTTTTTTTTTTTCTTTTTCCATTTTGTTCGTATTCAACAGGACTTTACCACCCATTGTTGGGGGGCGCCCACTCTGCACTATCATCCAACAAGTGCATACAGTTGAGTAGTGTTGAGTACAAATGTCAGTGAGTGCGTGCCCATAACCCACTAGCCGTCGTCGTCGTCGTCCTCATACGGGTTTGAGTGAAGAAAACTTTTAATTGGAGAGTTATTGCTCTATAATTAGCTTGGAGGTATTTTACGGTTGGCTTTTGAAAGTTTGCTCTTCGAACGGGAATAGATTGCCATTCCTGTCGAGGCCGTTGCAACGAATAGATAAAGAATTGTGATTTTTGCAAGTGCGGTATACCATTGTAGTTGTTTGTCTTATCCGTGCGGTGCGCGTTATAGTGGTGTTTGTGTGGAAGCATAAAGTCTCCAGTGCGGCTCCTTAAGGGTGGAAAATAGCATTTTTGTTGAAGCTTCTAGCTGGAAACACGTCCCGAGGTGGGTAAGCGTTAAAACTGGTTGGCATATGTGATGAAATACATATTAAATAAAATTTGACGGGATTATTATAATTTGTATCTCCACCAAAAGTGAAGGGCGGTGGGGTGGGTAAGCAGATTTTGCATGGAAAGTTCTTAACGATTTAATTACCAATGGCAGTGGTTTTGGCGGTTTTGTTGAGAGTACGTAGAAGTGTATTCATTGTTTTCCTAGAAATCAATTAATTAGTGCAGATGACGAACCGACGGAAGAGGGAAAGGTATACGAATCAATTCTGTTTGACATGTGTCCCTTCCAGGAATGCAGTAGGTTTTGATTTGATGCGAGGTATGCCACAATTCAACACGCGTCCGATTGCCATGCATAGTTCTGATTGAAGGACGAATCATTTACATTCGTGGGGGTATCAATGTGGTGGGTAAGTGGTTTCTACGGTATGTCGGTCTTGCATAAATGAGTTGCACTTGCGGATTGTTATATTATGCTATCTAGGAAAGGTATCTGTGGATTGATTTTAAATAGCAATTATGTCGTTAGGACGTTCAGAAGTTAATCAAAAATTCAATCAATCAAATTCAAACAACCAGTAATGGGTTAGCGATTAAAATTTATGAATAACTAGCAGATACCCGCGACTTGGTCTGTGTGGACCACAATAATATTATCTACGTATGTATGTGTGTATTTAGCTAATAGATATATCATCATGCTTCAGAATATAATATCTATCGGTATCTATATAAATAAAAGTGAAATGCTGTTCGTTGGTCATCGCATCACTTGAGAACGGCTCGACCGATTTGGCTCATTTTTTGTTTAAATGTTCGTAATAGTTCGAATAAGGTTTTAACGGAAAGAAAAATTGCAAAAGTTGCCCGGAAAATTGGGGAAAAACTGAAAGTGCTTTTTTCCATGGAAAAAAGTGTGTACCTATGTTTGTGTGCTTTGGACTCCGAAATCACGTCACGATTGAGCTCTAATTCTCTGACAATCTTTGGTATTGACCCGAGAGTATTCCTGCGAAGTTTGGTCAAAATCTGTCCACTACTTTAGTATTATCGTACTTTAGTACTAAGAAAAATTCTCTTTTGTTAGTCGCAGCAAAGCATGCCGGGTACTATCGGTACAGCAGTTTGCACACTACTTTAGTATTATAGTACTTTAGTACTAAAAATAGGTTGATATATTTATTTAATGTTGGACCATTTACCCACTATTCGTCGGCACAAAACTGTTCTCTAATAGACTTAGCCCCAGGCGCCTGCCTGACAGTTGTTGCTCCAGGCACCTGTCTGACAGTTTTCCTTTTTTTTTTTTTCTTTTGTAGGGGCAATAACGCTCGCCGGGTACCCGCTAGTGTAACTATAAATTGGCGCCACATAGGTAGGCAAGGAAATAAATCCATGTGTTTATTTACTTTATACTGCGCCCAAAAGTACACAAAAAAAATGAGTACTTCCCAAACTTTTCGAATGTACGTTCTATCAATATATAAGCGGGACTGAGTCATTCAAACGACTCGCGTTAATGGTCTTTTAAAAAAAAAACCATTAGATCTGTCGACTAGTTTGTTGACAGCAGATTAAAGCATTAGATTAGGTTAGGTATGTGGGCTGGTAGGGAGAAACGCTTTTTGCCACACTCAAGTCAGCAGTCGTGCTGCCTGCTGTAGCTAAGATAATCACTAAAATCATTCTTGAGCGAATCAAACAACATCTCGAAGACACACTCGATTCCGAACAAGAAGGTTTCCGGTCTGGATCTTCCTGTGTCGACCACATCAACACCTTGCGGATTATCATCGAACAGTGCGTTGAATATCGATCGCCACTCCACCTGCTGTTCATCGATTTTGAGAAGGCGTTCGATAGTGTCAACAGGGAGTTTATTTGGCGTCCCTTACGCAGGAGAGGTATTCCCGATAAACTAATTGCTATTATGAAAGCTACATACGAAGGCTCCAAATGTCACGTTCTGCACAGGGGAAGGTTATCTGAGGAATTTGAGATCCAAAGTGGGGTAAAACAAGGCTGTATCCTTTCACCAACACTATTCCTATTGGTGATTAGCGATGTGCTTCATGCAGCTCTGTCGACGGGAAATGGAGGAATTCGATGGACTCTTACATCTCAACTGAAATATCTTGACTACGCGGACAATGTGTGCTTACTCTCCCACAGAATTATGGACCTCCACCAAATGACAGCAGATGTGGAGAGGGAGACAGGCGTCGTCGGGCTGAAAATGAATACGGCAAAAATCAGCCTTGGAACACACTCATCGGCTCAAATATGCATTGCTGGACAACCGGTAGAGAGAGTAGAGGATTTCCAGTATCTTGGGAGTATTGCCTCGACCGATGGTGGAACCGAACTGGATGTAGCCAACAGGATCGCCAAAGCAAAATCCGCGTTCGGCATGCTGTCCAAAATATGGCGAAGCAATGCAATCAGATTGAACACCAAGCTAAGACTATTCCGCTCCAATGTTCAATCCGTGCTGTTATATGGATGCAGCACATGGAGAATGACCACTACTATCACCAGAAAGCTGCAAACGTTTGTTAATAGGTGCCTACACAATATCTTAAGGATTTTCTGACCCAATCGTATCTCTAACGAACACCTTTACGAGAGAACGGGTCAGGAACCAATAGGCACAACCATCCAACGACGGAAGTGGCAGTAGATTGGGCACACATTCCGTAAGGGTGACAGTTCCATAGCGAACCCTTTAACCCAGGATGGCAGAAGACTTGGCGGTCCAAGGAAAACATGGCGGACAACAGTCGAGAAGGAGGCACGGCAGTTGCGGAAAAGTTGGGGAGAACTTAAACACATTGCCAGAAACCGTACACGATGGCGCGAAGGCGTAGTAGAGGCCCTAGGACCCACAAGGGAATACAGGACATAAGTACACTCAAGTCAGGCGAACTCCACAGGCGGATCAGTAGAAATGCGGTGAAGTGGGAGGGTTGGGATCCCTTGTTTTCGGATCATAACCTCGCTGATAGAAAGGAAGAAGAAGAAGAAGTCAGCATTGACCCATTGTGATACCCATAGGGGAAAAAGTAATCCCTTACCCATTGAGGCCTAGTGAAAACCGGCAAAAAACTATACAAACTCAATCACTTACTTCGTTTCTGGATACAAGCCACCCTGATGATTTGATGAAGTTCAACATCTTTCCTGTCGAAACGCCGGAGAGCTCTTCGAGATCCTGGAAGAAATATTTACCAAGGAACTTTTTCCTGAAGTGTTGTAGCTTCAGACAGTGGCACAGAAAGTGGGTACTGTCCTCAAAAACTCTCTCGTCACCACAGCCTCTACAGAGTTCCTCCTTCGTCAGGCGTAGTTTCTTCAAGTGGTACCGCAGAGTATTGTGCCCTGCGAAGATGCGCACGAGGGTTGAAAGGAATGTCGTATCTTTCCGAGTAATTCTCTCGGTCTTTGCTTTGTCGAAGGATGGCCATAGCTTCCTAATGGTGGCACAAGTTTCCACGGAGGTCCATCTTGTATTCGCCTCTCTAATGGCTTTATTCCCTGCAACGAGCTTGAGTGTGCAAGGCGGAATACACACAGAGCCGAATCTTGTTAGCTCGTCGGCTTTTTCATTATCTGGAATACCCTCGTTTCCAGGGACCCAGCAGAGTGATACCTTGTGCTGTGTTCCAAGAACCCTGAGCTCTTCTCGATAACACTTCACAAGCTGCTAGCTGCCTGGTTGTCGGTAAAGATGGTGATACCTTCTGGTGGTATTGCTCTTGCCGCAGACTCACGGGAGACTGTTGCCACTGCTAAAACCTCTGCTTGGAAAACGCTGCTATAGTCTGGAAGTCGTATATGACTCTTATCTGGGTCTCAGGTCACACTGAGATCTTTGGGAACGAGATCTCCGATGAGATTGCTAGGCAAGACTCAGAAGAGGTTTCATCAGGTCCTAAACCTGCGTTGGGTCTCCCTGCGCCCTCAGTTAAGACTTCCATTGACAACTGAGCTTCTCACGAACAGAATTGTGTGTGGTAGGCTGATTAAACGAATGCTCCCGGACGTCTGTAAGAAATCAGCGGCAATGTTGCTGTCTCTCAGCAGAAAAGATCGCAGATAGCTTATTGGCGTCTTGGCAGTGGACTTCGCTTTCGCTATGTATCTTATTGTTCTAGGCTTAAGTGACACTACAGTCTGCGATGCTTATGGAGAGGGCGACGATACTGTGGAGTCTCATGTCTTTGCTCATATCAGGTGACAGATTTTTGGTGCCGATGTGGTGAGTACTAGTACTACAAGCTCTTCATCACTGAAGGGCTTGCTTGGCTTTCTTAGAAAGACAATATTATTCTACTAAAGGGGTTTTGCTCTCTGGTAGTATAATGGACCAGATGCGAAGCCCATAGGCGGATCATTAGAAATGCGGTGAAGTGGGAGGGTTATGATCCCATTTTTTCGGATCATAACCTCGCCGAAATAGGACGAAGAAGAAGAAGAGGAAGAAGTAGTAGTAGTAGTACAATGGACCAGTTGCGTCTGAGTATATTCATTTTCCTCCCGAAGATTGTGGATTTTAAAACCACAAATTCAAGGAGGGCTCTGCACTGTTTTTCGCTCTGCCTCACGAGGAAATCCTTTTTCAGAAAACAGACACATTTTCCTTCCGACATTTCTCGTAAGGGGATCTTTTGGTTCCTGTGACACTTTGTGATTTCGAATTTTCGTATTTTTTTGTTGCTGATGCTTTCGAAAGGCGAACCCCACAGGTGGATCAGTAGAAATGCGGTGAAGTGGAAGGGTTGTGATTCCTTGTTTTCGGATCATAACCTCGCTGATAAAAGTAAGAAGAAGAAGATGCTTTCGAAATGAAACTTCTTTAGTGAGACTAGTGAATCGGAATGCCCTCAACACAATAATCCAACATGAAGTGGAAACGCTACTAATAAAATTATGCCATCAAGGAATATGCAACAAAAGTTTCAACTTTTTCCGTTCCATTGTGTACCAGAAGTAGGCAACGACATTTTTAGTTTTAGTTTTCCGTCGTCCAGTACTTCCCAAACCCATCTCGTGTCTTTTTTTTTTGTTGAAGCGTGGGTAGGGGTAAGAATCCTTTATGGATACTTGTAGCCTGTGCTGCGAGTTAAGCCCGAATCTATGCTCCTGCATGGTTACGTGCTTTAAAACCCTTCCGGTTTCTCTGTCCTGTTGTTCCCAAGCAGCACCGCCAATCAAGGCGTTCCTTCGCATGGACAGGTTTGACATTTCGTCATTTCTTTTTAGCTGCCAGAGCTGGCAGGATCTTCGTTTCTCGCGTTTCTCGTTGCTCGTTCCTTTATATGCAGTTGCTGCATCATACTTGTGATTTCTTCATTTGCAGTCTCCCAGCCTTCGCTCCTCGCCAACATAAATGAGGCCAGGATTCTTGTTGTCACTTACCCGCCTATTGCTCTTTCTAGGATGTTCCTGGCACTGATATAATTTTGGCATTCCATCAGTACATGCTCTACGCTCTGCACTTTTCCTTCACAGTGCTGACAGAATGGGTCATCTGCATGCTTATACTTGTAGAGATACTCCCGGAAGCATCCGTGTCCCGATAAAAATTGTGTTAGGTAGTAGTTTACCTCCCCGTGCTTTCTGCTAATCCATTCATCAACTTCGGGGATCAATTTGTATGCCTATCGCCCTTTGATTGTGATGTTCCACCCATGTTGCCATTCTGCTTTTATAGCTTTTATAGCTGTTGTTCCGTCATCGTGCTCGTTTTCACGTAAGGCCGCTGTCTTCTTCACGTCTAGATCGATAGGCATTCGGCCTAATATTACGTTTATCGCATCCGCTGATACAGTTCTAAAGGCGCATCATACCCTTAAAGATGCGATTCTATACGCCGAGTTCATCGTTCTAATGTATGACTTACGATGCGTCGCTGATGCCCATATTGGGGCAGTAAACAAGAGTATTTACCTACTCACGGTTGTTAAGATATTTCTAATTGGCTGCCTTGGTCCCCCATTATTTGGCATTAGTCTGCATAGTGCCGTTACTTCCCGGGAGAACTTCTCGCCTGCGTGCATTAGGTGGTCCTTGAAGCTGAGTCTGTGGTCCAGCAACACTCCCAGGTACTTGATGTACGGCTTCGATTCGATAGTTTGCTCACCGACATGTATGGTGCGATGCTCCACTTTTTACGGCTGCTTATGAGAACAGCTTCGGTTTTGTGGTCCGCTAGCTCTAAACCTGATGTCTGTAGCCATAGCTTCACGCTTAAGATTGGTTGATAGCAGTTTTGCACAACTTCCTATAATTTTTTGGCCACTAATGCAATTGCGATATCGTCGGTGTAACCGCTGATGTCTACTCCGTTCGGCCTTTGTGTTCCTAGAATGCCATCATACATTATGCTCCATAGAATTGGTTCCACGACCGACCCTTGTGGAACTCCTCCCGTGATTTTGTAGCTCTTTGGTCCCTCTTATGCGTCATAGTAAAGGGTTCTGTCTTCGAAATAGCTCACAATTATCCGCAGTAAATAGTTTGGTACCTGCAGCTCATTCAGTGATTTTAGTATACAGCTCCAGTCGGCTGAATTGAACGCGTTCTTGACATCAAGTGTCACCACAGCACAGTACTGTTTTGTTCCTCCGAGCCATCTTTCTCCCGCAATTACCTCACGTGCTATATCGCACACAGCTTGTATTGCATGGTTGGTGCTTCGTTTCTTTCGGAATCCAAACTGTCGGTTTCAAAGTCCCGAGTCCCCTTCCGTGTATTGCTCTATTCTTGTCCGTATAATTTTCTCGAGCACTTTGCCCAGTGTATCTAGCATGCAGAACGGCTTGTATGACTATGATTGCTCAGGTGGCTTGTCGCCCTTTGGTATAAGGACTAGTCGTTGCCGTTTCCACTGAGACGGGAATTTTCCTTCTGTTAAGCATGCTGTGTAGAGGTGTTTAAAGACATCTGGTGTGCTTTTGATCGCCTCCTTCAGAGCGAAGTTCGGGATCCCGTCCATACCTGGCGTCTTGTTGCTTTTGATAGCTGCTGCGGCTTCTATAACTTCCTCAGTTGTAACTGGTGGTATCGTCTCCGTTTCATCTGCTATGTCTCTTGGCAGTGTGAATCCATCTTTCATTGGGAATAGGCTGCTGACGATTGAGTTCATGAACCTATCTCATGTCTAGTTAGATTCGTCTGTACTCCTTGTCGTCGTCATTTTAACGCCTTCGACTACATCGGCTCGCGAGGATTGATTGATGTATAGAGTGTTACATACAATGACAGAATTTGTGTTCAACCCTTAGACTAGAGCCAAAATTAAAAAAGTTACCCCAATTGACATGAGGCGGTGTTAAGCATAATATTCTAACAGTTTGCGAAATATGACTTCCTTTCGACGGCTTTCTCTCATTTACCGGAGATGGAGATTATTATTACTATTAATTCAGAGAGGGGGGCGAGAAGGTTAAGGACAACCGGAGATGAAAATAACATTTCGTTTCCGCTTGGACACGCAAACCATTGGAGTTCAAATAGTTTGTGACCACAGACTGACGTCCTAAGGGGTTAATTGAAAATACACCCTTTCGCAAGTGTTTACGAACACAGAAAATGTGGTAAACCGCTGGAATTCTCAAATTTCAATAAAGCGTATTCAAGAGGCTTAACCCTTCCCTTCAGGAGTTTTGCATGTCCACTGCGTTCAGTTAAAGTAGAAGACAAATCTACGGATTGTCACATAAGCCATATCACAACTCTTGCATCAATCCACAGACCTTTTCAAAAATATCTCAAAACGAGAAATACCATCGAGTTAACGTCCCATTGAAGGGCGAATAGGGTAGAGTGGAACCCACAGGAATCAAAGGAAATAACAAACTAATTAAAATGACGATTCTTCCCTCATTGGATGTCAAATCTGAATTTGCTTTTAAGTAATCAAATGCAGGCGTGTATTGAATTTTGCATCCGCTGCTCTATGGATATTTAAATCTGATTAACCAGTTCAGTCAACCAAAAAAGGATTCTAGTGAAAAACGCACGCAAATGGAGTGGAATCACTTTTACCGAACACTGATGGTTAAAATGTTGAATGTAAAGTTTTTCACTCAGCGTGTAGGGTTTCATTCAGTGCACTTAATGCTGAATATTGGACTTAGCTCGAAAATGTCATCCGGAAAAGGGAACCACTACTGGAAGAGATGGATATCGTGTAATTTTGTTACCATCTCTTGCTTACCACTTTGAAAGTGCCGGATATTGTGTTTCTGAAGGGTGGATGTACCTACGTTTGTATGTTAACAAAGTTTACGTCTAGCAATCATGCAATATGTCAATGAAAACTGTTTGAGTTTGACTTTGACATCAAAAGGGAACTGTCGCACCTTATACGAGTAAATGGATTTTTTATATTTTTAAATCCACAGGATAGGACACTAACGTTGGATAGACACTTCTGGTTAAGGGAAATTGGTTTTGCATTCGCTTTGAATATTCATTTATGCTTATTTGGAATGCTTTAAGTTGAACGTTTAACCGAAGGATGTTGCATTACCTTAGGTAGCTAACAATCGTTCGTGGCAACATCTGTTGTAAGGAGATTAAATATCGAAACTGGCTGTGTGTTATTGTCCTTGATGAATTGAGCAGCATGTGCATGGTCTATGTAGGTGCAGTAATCCACAAAACACCAATTCTCCAGCTGGTCAAAGTAGCCTTCTTAACTTAACCGAAACATTCATTGGCACTCATAAATCTGCGTCAATAGGAGTGCTCGTCCTTCATCATCCTTCAAATTCACATATTACTATTGAAATGCACTCGATTACACTTGATGCCAATTGACTGGAGAGGAGTAATGTGTAAAGTGAAATCGTAATAATCGAATCATCTCATCAACCCAGCAATCATGGCAAGTGAACGCCTGTGTAGAGAATTTGAAAACAGTAACAACCCTAATGTCGCTGACAAATTGCTTCAATCACTAGGCGAACATCGTAAGAATATTTCACTCATTACAGTCAAAAGGCTTGGAATCTTTTTCCTAAAATTAAAAAGAAGCAATTGATCACCAACTAAGTGTGAGGATAGCAATATCCAAGCTCAAATCCAACAAGGATGCTGAACCTGACGGCTTACCCACTGAACTTTTCAAGGCAGCTAGTGATGAATTGGTAGAGAGCATACACCAACTCATCTCTAAGATTTGGTCAGACGAGTGTATGGTTGATGAATGGAATCTTAGCACTATTTGACCAATCTATACAAGAAAGGAGAGCCCCTCATCTGCGCCAATTATAGAGGCATCATATTGCATACAAGATCCTTTCTGCAATGTTGTCTGAACGCCTGAAACCTCCCATCAACAGCTTCAGGCCAGGAAAGCTCACTATCGATCGAATTTTCACACTTTGGCAGATCATGGAGGAAACCCAAGAAGTAGATCTCTTTATCGACATCAAGGCCACCTATGACATCATCTACAGAGGTGAGCTTTAGGTTAGGTTAAGGGGGTTAGCTGCAACGAATGAGCGCAGCCTACACTCGGATCCATTGTGCTCCCCTGACGTGGAGTTTCCTGGCTGAAGAACTGTAAAGAGTGGAAAAAACAAAATAGCTAGAGTTCTGTGCTATGGAACGGCCTCCTCTGAACCACCCTGAAGAAGTTATAAATTTCATGATGATGGTTGGTGGCTTTTCAGACAGATCGCCCAGATGGTTGAAGAAATACTCTCCAAGGGCCGTCTTCTGGTACTGCAGAGACTAGGGCATTTGCAGATGAAGTGTTCCGTATCCTCCTCTACGTCTGTATTGCCGCATCCTCTGCAGAGTTCATCTGTAATTAGCCGCGTTCTCTTCCGGTGGGCCGCCAACAAGTTGTGGCCGGTAATGATACCTACGAAAAGTGTCAAGTTTTGTCTGTTTTGAGTAAGCATGAGCTTGGTTTTCCTCTTGTCATGTTTTGTCCAAATGCTTCTGGAGACACGGCATGAAGGGAGCGCTCTCCATCTTTCATCTGGTAGTCGTTTGAAGTCAAGTGCTATATTTGATTTAACAAGTATTAGGGGAGGTAGGACAGAGCTTTGGACCATTGACAAAAAAAGTACAAATATTTGGCGCAACAGCTCCTTAAAGTGCCAAGGCCTAGCTTCTCGCAACCACTCATGTTGTGTGCGTTATATTTTTCACACGAATGGAAGGGACCTACAGTTTAATGCCGACTCCGAACGGCAATTTGAGAAGCGTTGGCAGGTCTTGTTCTAATCCCTTTCTTGCCAATTCATCCGCCATCTCGTTCCCTATAATTCCTTTGTGTCCTGGGACCCACCAGAGTGTTACATGGTGGCTTTGGGTAAGCATGTTGAGCTCCTCGCGGCATTGTTTCATTGCTTTGATTTTATAACCGCGGATGAGATGGCCTTTATAGCAGCTTGACTATCTATGTAGATATCTATCTTATTCCTAGTAACAAGTTTCGTGGATAGTTCTCGTGCCGCCTCTGCTATCGCTAGGACTTCTGCCTGGAACACACTACTAAGGTTCGGAAGCCTCTGCTATCGCTAGGACTTCTGCCTGGAACACACTACTGTGGTTCGGAAGCCTTAATGATATTGCAATATCAGGTTCCGCTGAGTAGATGACCGAACCCACTCCTTCGTTTGGGTTGGACCCGTCAGTGAAGACTGAAATACTATGCGGGTTAATGGCCCCACCATCTTCTCAGTATTCCCTTGATTGGATGACCGTTTTGACGTTTAGGCTGAAGTCGGGGGATGCCGGAAGATAGTCTGTGGTGGTGTCTTGATGAGCACATCTTGATGGGAGCTCTACAGAGCCATGTTAAGTTTTGACATCTCTGCCGAACTTGTCCTTCTGTGTAGGATGACGATGGAGAACGCTCGCTGGAAGGTCGGCAATGACCTCATTGAGACTTTTAAAGGTGACGCGTTGTCAGAGGCAGCTATTTTGGCTGTGTTGAGTTTAGCGATAAACGCAGACAAAACTATATATCCTGTTAGCAAGAAGAGACAATCAACACCGAAGAGTTAGACAGAACATCATGGTGGGCAGCTACAACTTCAAGGTAGTAAGGGACCCTGTGTACCTTGGCTCTCCTATCAATTCTGAAAACGACATCAGTGCAGAAATCGAGCAAAGGATAACTCCTAGCCATCGCTGTCCTTTGGGCTAATAAGGCAATTCAGCAGTAAATCCTTACCTCAAACAACTAAGGGGATTCTATACAAGACCCTGATCATCCCAGTCCTGCCTTATTGCGCTGAAGCGTAGGCTTCATTGAAAGCGGATGATCCTTGTTCGTTTCAAGAGATAAATTCTTCGTAAGATATTCGGTCTCATTTGCGTTGACGAGTTTTGGAGGAAAAGATTCAATGACGAACTATACGAGCTGTATAATGACATCGGCCAACTGAATTGGACGTTTGAGATGGCTAGGACACGAAGAGCGAATGGACACTAACGCTCTAGCCCGCAGAGTCTTAGAATCTAAACCAGAGGAACGACACAGTGAAGCGCCTCCTAGCTATTCAAGGGGACCTCGATCAACTTGGAGTGCGCAACTGGAGGCAAAAGACCGAGATAAATGGAGATGCTTGTTGGTTGAGGCACAGGTTCACCCCGAACTGTAGAGCCTATTAAGCTAGACACAATTGCAAATAGAATAGTTGATCTACCTCGAGCTCCCACTGTTAAACGTGCCGATTGTTATACTCCGAATGAGTTCGACGATACCATCAAATCAGTTAAAAATGGGAAAGCGGATGGCGTTGATGGTATTTATTCAGAATTCATCACCCACTCAAGAAAGAATGCTAGGAAATGGCTGGCCAAATTTTATAGTGAGATCCTCGCCGTAGATAATCTCCTACCTAACTTTAAGAGAACTAAACTAATAGTAACCCTTGTGAACAACTTCCTAACAAACCGAAGATTCCAAGTCTTCATTGATCACTGGTCTCCCTCAAGGCTCAGTGTTAGCCTCAATACTCTTCATCCTCTACATCTTGACCTTCCAGAAAAAAGATCAAAAAAGCTTAGATACGCAGATGACCTAGCCATAGCAGTCCAAAGCAAATCCATGCTGAAGTGTGCTAGTTTCACCCAACAAACCAGTTTACAGACAGTAAAGGTGCTTTTTAATAACACTGCGGCCAGATATAATCCGAATCGTAAATAGCTTGGTGTAACGTTGGATAGATCGCTTATATTATTCAGTAACTCACTGGAACATCATGGGACAGGTGTGCTTCGTCACTGCTCATAGCATACTTCGTAGTTGAATACTGCGCTCCGGTTTGGATGAACAGTGTACACTACATCAAGATAGATACCCAACTAATTCTCACTATGCTCCTAGTAGCAGGCACGCGCATGTTCTCAGCAAGATTGTCCCTCAAACCTGCGCTGCTCAGCATTGCTCAGAGAATATAATTATAGCAAACAAAGATCTGATGCTACACAGCGATATTGGCTGATTAGAATGACCACACCTGAGATTGACATCGAAAGGCTGAACGATCCGTCAAGCGGGAATCCTGGACACAAATGACTACAACGCACTTCACGAGTGGACCAACATCATCATTCGTCAATGGACCACAACTCCGCAATTCAATTCTCAAACCCAACAGAGCCTCGATTTGCATCGGTGTCTCTGGATTAAATTACTCGTAAATCGAGTCCGAGCCAACACTGAAAAGTGTGCCGAATCCCTATTCCGCTGGGGTTTACTGGACTCAACCAACTGCAATTGTGGAGCAGCTAGACATGTTGTAATAAATCTCTCAAAGTCACCACGATACCTGGGCGTAATTCTAGATTCTAAATTAAATTGGAAGGACAATACCGAGGATCGCATTAAAAAAGCATGTGTAGCCTTTTGCGCTTGTAAAAAACGTTTAGCAACACTTGAGGTTTCAAGGCCGTTATGGTATATTGGCTGTATACGACGATTGTGCGACCTATCATAATCTCTGGCTCTATAGTCTGGTGAAAGACACTGGAGAAGCAATAACAGCATTCAAGCCTCACCAGAATCCAGAGATCTGCCTTCATTGGGATCATGGGATCGTTACATACAACACCTACGGCGGCAATGGAGACCATGCTATGTCTCATTCCGCTGAATCTATTTTGCAGACACACGGCGATCAAATCGGCACTCAGACTGAGGGAAACAGAAATCTGCACTTCTTCATCTTCTTCCTTTTTTTATCAGCGAGGTTATGATCCGAAAACAAGGGATCACAACCCTCCCACTTCACCGCATTTCTACTGATCCGCCTGTGGGGTTCGCCTTCAAACTGAAATCTGCACATATGCACCATACTGTTACGCCTCCATCCTGTCCAGATTGGAGTTCACTAATAGGCAGTTACATGACTCGAATGCAAACAATTGACAGTAGATTCAATATCAGAATTCTTGACAGAAATGACTGTAAGAGCGAACAAGTTACTAGAAATGAGGAATAGGCCTTCTAAACTGACTGTTCCAAACTCGATGTCAGTACAGGAGCTGGTGTGTACCGCAAAACACTAGTAGTGAACCACTCGTTAAGAATAAACAACGACCGCAACGTCATCCAGGTTGCGAAAATCATCACTAAGGACAACATCGTGGGTAAATCAATTACTGTGTACATCCATAGCCAGGCAGCCGTTAAGGCTCTAGAATCCACAGCAATTAGATCTAAGCTTTTTAAAATCTATAAGCGGCATTTACAATAAATGAGGCATCATAGGCCAATAGGGTGACTCTATGCTGGGTACCTGGGTATATGGATATACCGGGTAATGAAAGTGCAGATGAACTCGTCAGAATGGGGCCAGCATTTCACATCTCGTGAATGTTCCTATTAGCTCTATAATCAAACTCATCGGAGATGAAGCCACTAGCGAAGCAAACAGACGTTGGATCCATCTGGATACGTGCGAGCCTTCTACAACCGGCCAGTCTATGATTTCTCTAAATAGACTTAGTCTTAGTAGTAGTAGTAGTTATCTCTGACATAATCACAGTGCATTGTGCCATTGGGATTCATGTAGAGCATATCGGCTTACCTCACAACGACTTCTGCAGGAGCTGTGGGTATGAGGATGAAACTGAATCTGTCCGACATCTGCTTTGAGAATGATCCTTCGCCGACAGAAGAATGATGACTCTCGGTAGCTACTTCTTCACTGAGTTGGACGACCTACGTCACATTGAGCTGAAAGACCTTCTGAGATTCATATCTTTATCTAGATCTAGGATGTAAATTCAGCAGTTTTTCTTTGCTGGTTCCTAGAGCCTTATTGGTCTAAGTGAGCAGTGACTTCGTCACAAGGCAACGTCTCCCCTACCTAACCGAACTCTCACTGAATGGATGCAGTCCATTCCAATCATTTGAAGTCATTGAAGTCTTTGAAGTCACTGAATGCATTCAATTGATTGCTGTCATTGAAATCCTTGAATTCGTCGTCTCATACAATGCATTCAGTGACTTCAAAAACTTCAATGGCCGATTCTGTTTTGGACAGGCTTCTGATTGCATTCATACAAGATTTCGTTATAAATTGAATCGTAGACTGGAACCTTACAGAGTCCTTAATAAAAATAAGAAATAGGAAGCCCATCAGTGTGTACACATTTTGTATGAAAGAAACGTTAAAAATGGATGCGCATGCATTTCATAGAATTTTACGAGTTTTTGCTGGAAGCCCAATAAGGAATTAAGTAATGAAAGTAGTCAGGGTGCATGAAAAATTAGCATGACAAATTTATGCACCCTGAACATCTCAATTCATATGCAAAACCCTATTGTAACTGCTTGTATTGTAATGGTAATGCCAAGTTTAGTTTAGTTTCTAGTTCAAGTTCTCTAACGACAAGGCAATAACTTACCATGATCTACAAGCGTAGAACATACCTGATTTTGTATCTTGAAGCAAATAGTTGCATCAGGTGTATCCGGTGTCACCCCGTGCATGGACGGGTTAAGAATATCATTGCAGCGCCATCCAATAAATAGCGCTTGTCGTAAAGGCGACTAAGGGGACAAATCAGATCTAGGCAATATAACACTCAAGTGAGCCCAGCGACACATACTCGTACACTACCTTAAAAACTTTCCCACAAGTGTGCATGCGAGTCCGTGGGTTGACACCGATGTCATAGAATAATAAATAATAGAACAGGAGCATGCACGTGTCAAAAAACAAACAACATCGCAATATGGTAATACTGCAAAACTGTATCATTATGGTAATACTTGCAAAAAGGAAAGGCACTACCACTATTGCGCATGGTGCTGATCCTGGACCGAGCAGAAATGTTCGGGTCAGAGCTATGCGGATTCCGGGGGCTAGCAAAATAATGAAACAGTTTGGCCGAAATTTGAGGGTCGCGAGTTGGAACGTTGGAAGCATGACCGGTCGAAGTTACGAGCTGGAAGAGATGATGAATAGAAGGCGGGTGGATATCTTGTGTGTCCAAGAGACAAGATGGAAAAACACCGGGAAATGGGGCGCATTTCTTGGACGTAAAGACAAGATAGTAGAACATTACGGAATGGAAAAGGCTAGAAACGGCTATTGGTATCATCCTTGCGGCAGAGCTACTTGGTAATGTCTTGAGCATTTCGAAGTCCAGCGATTGTTTGATGTCTCTCAAACTAGTAATACAAGGAGAGGTGTGGAATATTGTCAGTGCATATGCTCCGCAAATTGGGTCAATCAGAGAGATGAAGATGCATTTTGACTAGATTTCCACAATCTCCTTAAGGACATCCCAAAGGAAGAATTTCTATTTGTTGGAGGAGATTTGAATGGACATGTCGGGAAATCAAACGAAGACTATGAAGACTGCCATGGAGGACTAGGATATGGCACCAGGAACCTTCCTGGTGAAGACATCCTAAGCATGTGCAAATCACACGGTCTTATCGTGTTAAATACCATGTTCATCAAACAAAGCCGACACCTGATCACTTATGGCAGTGCTGGAGATGAAACTCAGATTGACTACCATTTGGTAGGCAGTTTCATGAAGCCTCGGGAAAAAGATTGCAAAGTGATCCTGGGAGAGGCAATCGCTCGGCAACACCATCTCCTGCTAACAGAAATTTTTATGAAAACACCAAAGAAAAGCAAACAAACAAGGGTCTCTGAGAAAATCAAGTGGTACAATCTGGACAAAGAAAAAGGCGAAGCTTTTGTTTTCGTAATGAAAAATGACCTCTCTCACACCATCAACGGAGCTGAGGATGAAGAGTGCAGAGCACAAAATATGTGGGATTCCCTACAGCGAACTTGCTTAAATAAGGCCAAATCACTGCTAGGAGCTTCAAAAGGCCACCATCAACACGCCAAAGAAACATGGTGGTGGAGTGATGAAGCTAAGATGCTGATAAATGAGAAGAAAGCGGCTTTCAAAGCTTGGTCAAAGTGCCCCTCTAATAATAGAGACGAAAAACTTCGCCTCGAAATGGAATACAGATGCTGCAAGAAAAAAGCGAAGAAGAAGTGCGCCCAGCTTCAAGCAGAGAGTACGGAGGGCCTGTATCGGGAGCTGGAGAAAATATTTTCCCCCGTTGCTGATGCAAACCAGGCTATCCAGGAGCTGCGAAGACACAATATGAACAAGAGCGCCACTATCTTCAAAATAGCCGCCCAAAGAAGGAACAATGCTCAGGAGATTCGTTCGCCAAAGTTCATTAGCAATGCTCATGGCCAGCTTCTTGTGGATGACGACAAAATTCTGCAGAGGTGGCGACAGTATTGTGAAGAGCTTTTAAATGAACAGTTTCCCCGGCTATACTTTCCAAAGAGCCACCCCTAACTGTGAAGAAGTAGCCGACATTACAGTCGAAGAAGTTAGTGAGGCGGTCAAATACTCCAAAAAACGAAAAGCGGTTGGGCCAGACGAAATACCCTCTGAGTTCTGGAAAAGATGGGAGACATCGGGTTCAGATGGCTCAGAATTCTCATCTCCAAATTCGTGAGAAGTGATCCAATGCCGAATCAATGGAGGGAAAGTTACCTCCTCCCTGTATACAAAGGGAAGGGTGATACGCGAAACTGTGATAGCTACCGCTCGATCAAGCTGATGTCACACACCATGAAGATCGTTGAGCGGGTATTTAGGTGGCTGACTGCGAAAAATAATACGCCTATCTGATGATTAGTGCGGGTTTGTCTCGGGTAAATCAACCGCAGATGCAATCCAAAGTATAAAGATCATAATGGAAAAACATCGTGATTCCTTAAGGGATTTGCATATTGTATTGGTTGACTTTGAAAAGGCATTCGACAGACAATCACGAGATCTGATATGGGTGGCGCTAAGCCATCAACGGTCTCTAGAAACCTATGTACAGATGATCATGGACATGTAAGAAGGAGCAAAGACAAGAGTAAGATGCCCCGCTGGAGTAACCGAAGAGTTCCCAATCAAAGTCGGGGTGCACCAGGAAAGCGTCTTAAGTCCTTTGCTCTTTATTACAGTCCTTGATTATCTGCTTGAAGGTAAAGTGATGGACTCCAAGGTACATCAGTTATTCTTTGCTGACGATGGAGCCATCATATGTGAGGATCCTACATCCCTGCAACGAGCACTTGATGTGTGGGTGGACGTTTTGGAGGGAAATGGGTATCGCATTAGTTCAAAAAAGACAGAGTACTTGTGCTGCCCGTTCTCTGATCCACTCAGGCCTATTCCAGACATTTATTTGAATGGAACAGTGCTTCCCAAGTGCAAAAAGTTAAAATATCTGGGATCTATGATCAATAGCAAAGCAACTTGTGATGACGACATCAATCATCGTGTAAGCGTAGGGTGGATGAAGTGGCGAGAAAATTCCGCTATCTTCTGTGACAGAAAAATGCCCCCTAAGTTGAAAGGAAGGCTCTACACCGCAGTTGTACGTCCAGCGCTCACATACGGTTCACAATGTTGGACGATGTACAAAAAGTATGAGAGTAAATTAACGGCAGCTGAGATGAAGATGCTTCGCATGACAGCAGGAGTGACCAAGCTTGATCGAATAAGAAGTTCGAAGATCCGTGGAAGCTTTCACATCAAGGAAACCATCGTACACAAATTAGAGCGCGACCGACTCAGCTGGTATTGCCACGTTCAAAGAAGAGATCATTTGAACCCTGTTAAAAAGGCAATATCTATGCACGTTTCAAAGACATCGCGATGTAGGAAAGGCAGGCCTATAAACGCCTGGATCACACAAATGCGACGAAACCGACATTTCATTGGCCTCAGTAACCGAGTGATCCAAAATCGGCAGGCCTGCCGATATTTTCTGAGGTCAAATAGGCGAACCCCACAGGCGGATCAGTAGAAATGCAGTGAAGTGGGAGGGCTGTGATCCCTTGTTTTCGGATCATAGCCTCGCTGATAAAAGGAAGAAGAAGATTAACGTCTGTCATATAAATGCTGGAAGTCTTAGGTCTTAGTACACTATTTTATATCAAATGCTCAGTACATCGAAAGTGGATGTTGTTATGGTGTCAGAATCGTGGCTAAATTCTAGTATTCTGTCTCAAATTGTTTCTATACCAGGATTTACTCTTCATAGAAACGATCGTAAAAACAGGATTGGAGGGGGAGTCTGTATGTATATACGAGATAGTTTGTCAACAAAAAGCGTTTACTCGTCCTCGCTGTCAGATGTGGATTTTTTGTGTATTGAAGTCAAAAGTAGATCTGATAAATGTTTGTTGGTGACTATGTACTGTCCTCCCCATAAATTTAAGGAGGTGTATTTGAAGGAGCTTGAAGATACCCTATCCAGACTCAGTCTAAATTACAGTAATATTTTGATTGGTGGAGACTTCAATGTTAACTATCTGAAGAAGAATGGTTCTACTGATGTGTTCCAGTACTTCTGTAATAAATTGAACTTGAGCGTAGTCAATAAACGGTGGGCCAACCTGTTTCCAATCTATTAAAAACCCGTCACTCATCGACATGTTTCTGACAAGTTCAACCAACCGAGTGATTGGAAATGATCAGGTCAGGCTTACATCCGATTTTATTCATGACCTTCTTTTTTGCTGCCTTAAGTTTAATATGAGTGGCACTAGCAGTGCAAAAACATTGAAGTACCTACAGATCATTTCGTCATTTTGATTTTCCACATCTGCAAGAAAATATTGGTAGCTTTGGTTTTGGTGATATCTACAATGCTGTAGACATTGATTCGAAAGTTTCTTTGCTAACTACGCTAACATATGAGCTGTATGAAACCTATGTCCCGGAAATAACAAAAGTGTTAAGGTCTCAAAGTTGTCCATGGTTTACAAACCAACTTAAATTATTATTGTAATTCAGGAGAGAGAACGCTTTTTCAGAATGTTCAAAAGAATGCCGTCGAAGTACAATAGGTGTCAATACATCTTTGCTCGAAATAGAGTTACTGCAATGATACGTTCCTCCAAGCGTTCATATTTCCTGAAACGTCTCAACCCAAAGTTAAAATCAAAAGTTCTATGGAATAACTTAAAACAAGTAGGTGTGGTGGATAATGACAGGCCTAGATGTACCTTCAGTCCGACGGAAATGGGCGCTGTACTCGTTCCTTAATCATCGGATGCGGCTGAGTTTGATTCATAATGGTCCCTCCGCTACTGAGTGCTTCGCATTCAGATGTGTCAACGTCCCAGATGTTGAATTAGCTATTCGTGCAGTTAAATCGAATGCGATCGGGCCAGACGATATTTCCCCGAAATTCGTTAAGTTAATCCTTCCTGTATTTCTTCCTTACTTAGTGCACATATTCAACTACTGTATATACAGCCGTCAATTTCCGGAGATGTGGAAGAGGGCCAAAATTATTCCGATCCCAAAAAAGTCGAATTCTAAGAACCCTGCTGAGTTTAGACCCATAAGCTTATTACCTTTCCTATCGAAAGTCTTTGAAAAGATCTTGGCCCAACAGATTCAAGAAGACTTGGATAGACGTAATAAGATTTCTGAGTGGCAATCTGGCTTTCGGAAAAGGCATAGTTGTGAATCAGCAGTAATCAAGGTAACCTCTGATTAAAGGGCAACATTGGATTTAGATGAAATCGGTGTGATGGTACTTTTAGATTTTTCAAAGGCTTTTGACTCTATTAATCATTCATTGCTACTGCACAAGCTTAAAAATAATTTCCAGTTTTCTAGCTCTGCCATTGAACTGATTTTCCATTATCTAAGTAATCGTTTACAGACGGTCCACACGGAACAGGGAAGCTCTAATCCGTATCTGGTGAATACAGGTGTTCCACAAGGATCGGTCCTGGGACCACAACTGTTTTCTGTATTTGTAAATGATCTCCCTGATATTCTTGTGAACTGTCATGTACACCTTTACGCAGATGATGTTGTTATTTATCTTTCTAGAAGACTGGGATTAACAGATGATTGTGTGGCTAGAATAAATGAAGATTTGTCACTCATTCAGATATCGGCTGATTTAAATAAACTTCTTCTCAATCCACTTAAATCTGTGGGAATGGTATGTGCCAGAAGTGAAGTATGCTTACTCAATGTCCCTCCCCTTGTTGTAAATGGTATTACTATACCTTATGTAGAACACGTGAGATATTTGGGTTTTAGGATAAACAGGAAAATGAGTTGCTGCGATGCTACATCTGATACAATCAGTAAAATCTACTGTGGATTGCGCAGTTTGAGAGCCTCTTCGAGTTTACTGCATCCGAAGATGAAATTACATCTTGTAAAAAGTTTAATAATACCTTGCGCGAGCTGCTTCGACGTATTCGGATCACAGGTCGGTAAGGAATTTCCAATGTTGGTCAGGACATTGGAATAGAGATGGTGGCGGAGGAGCCCTTAATGGGCCAACGGCAGCGCTCATACTCCCGTAGTGGACTACTGGCACCGGTGTACCCGGCCCCTCGTCCTAGGGGAATAATTAAGGAACTGGCCCTCCAGGTTGGGGGTTGTGCCGTCGGGGTAACTTCCCTACCACGTAAAAAACGCATGGTTCCGAAACAACCAAAAGCCTCGGATAAGGATGACCCAACTAATGACGACCCCAGCAAACGAAATAAGGACAACGACCTTCGGATCTGTACGTGGAATGTTCTGTCCCTTTACAGACCACGTGCAGCCGAACAACTAGCAGAGGCCCTAGACTGCTATAAAGCAGATATTACCGCCATCCAGGAAGTGCGATGGGATGGGCCGGGCAAAAAGAGGATGAAAAACTGTGACATCTACTACGGTGATTGCTACAGAGGCAACAGGCAACGCTTATTCGGATGCGGATTTGTCATACGCGGCAGACTTAGGCAAGAAATCTTAAGCTTCCGACACGTGAGCGAGCGTATTATGATTATCCGGATCAAGGCTAAATTCGCTAACATAAGCCTAATATGTGTTATGCCCCCACAGAAGAAAAGGACCCTGCCACCAAAGAGTGTTTCTACGAGCTCCTCGACAAAACATACGAGCAATGTCCTAAATACGACGTTAAGATCGTATTGGGCGATTTTAACGCCAAAATAGGAAAGGAGGACGTCTTCGGTAGAGCAGTCGGTAAGCATAGCCTACACGACACCACGTCTGATAGCGGACTAAGGCTAATTGATTTCGCTGTGGAGCGAAATGTCACCATAGCAAGCACATGGTTTCCTCATCTCGATATTCATAAGCAGACATGGCGGTCCAATGATCATGTAACGATCAACCAAATTGATCATATCGCGACCGACGCAAGGCATCCCTCCAGTATTCTGGATGTCCGGACCTTCCGAGCGGCCAACATAGACTCGGATCATTACCTTGTTGTAGCCAAGGTACGAATGCGGATATCCCAATCTGAGCAACAAAGAAGAATTACTGTGAGAAAATTTAACGTCGAAAAGCTACAATCGCAAGAGACCGCCAGACTCTTCGCTGAACGCGTATCCCGAAATCTCTCAATCACCCCTATACCGTCAGCATCAAGTGCCGAAGACCAGTGGCAACGCTGCCAACATGCCATCAGAAACGCCGCGACTGATGTGCTGGGTCTCGCTCGCCCACCACCGCGAAACCCCTGGTTTGACGAAGAATGCCGGCGAGTGCATGTAGCAAAACAAGAGGCATACAAAGCGGCGCTGCAAAGGAAGACGAGAGCTGCTCGTGAGCTCTACGAGCAAAAGAGACGGGAAGAACATCGGCTTCTCCAAAAGAAGAAGAAAGAGCATGAGAAGCGCGCGTTTGAGAATATCGAGAGTCTATACTCCAGGAACAATGTACGGAAGTTTTACCAAAAGGTAAAAAGAACGTGTCAGAGAAGTAATACCCGTACAGAAACCTGTAGAGATGAGAATGGAAACCTCGTAGTAGAATCACAGTCGGTGCTGAGAATATGGAAAAACTACTTCTGCAGACTGTATAACGGCGACGAAGACCAACATCCCGCTATCAGGCAGAATGAACCATTCAACATGGACGATGATAGTCAAAATTTCCGTCCACCTGACCAAAACGAAGTGAGGATAGCAATATCCAAGCTAAAATCGAACAAGGCTGCTGGACCTGACGGTTTACCGGCCGAACTTTTCAAGGGAGCTGGGGATGAATTGGTAGAGTGCATACACCAACTCATTTCTAATATTTGGTCAGAGGAGTGTATGCCTGATGAATGGAATCTCAGCATCGTTTGCCCGATCCACAAGAAAGGAGATCCCGTCAACTGCGCCAATTATAGAGGCATCAGTCTCCTCAACATCGCGTACAAGATCTTTTCTGCGATATTGTGTGAACGCCTGAAACCTTTTATCAACAGCCTGATTGGACCCTATCAGTGCGGTTTCAGGCCAGGAAAGTCCACCATCGATCAAATCTTTACACTTCGGCAGATCCTGGAGAAAACCCAAGAATTCCAAATCGATACTCACCACCTCTTTATCGATTTCAAGGCCGCCTATGACAGCATCTATAGAGAAGAGCTTTATAGAGCCATGTCTAGTTTTGACATCCCTGCCAAACTTGTCCGCCTGTGCAGGCTGACGATGGAGAACGCTCGCTGCTCCATCAAGGTCGTTAATGACCTCACCGAGACCTTTGATGTCAAAAAAGGCTTTAGACAAGGTGACGCGCTGTCATGTGACTTCTTCAATATTGTACTTGAACGGATTGTACGGAACTCACAAGCCAACACCGGAGGCACAATCTATTACAAGTCTGTACAACTGCTTGCATACACCGACGATATAGACATTATCGGAAGATCTCAGCGGGCTGTCACCGGTGCTTTTGCAAGCATTGAGGTGGAAGCGGCCAAAATGGGTTTGGCGATAAACGAGGGCAAAACCAAGTATATGCTGTCAACTAGAAGGGAAAACCAACATCGACGAATTGGACAAAACGTCACCGTGGGCAGCTATAACTTCGAGGTAGTAAGGGACTTTGTTTACCTTGGCTCTGCTATAAATTCAGCAAACAAAATCAGCGCAGAAATCAATCGAAGAATAACACTTGCCAATCGCTGTTTTTTTGGGCTTATAAGGCAATTCAACAGTAAAGCCCTCTCTCGAACAACTAAGGAGACTCTATATAAGACCTTGATCATCCCAGTCCTGCTTTACGGCGCTGAAACATGGACTTTATTAAAAGAGGATGAAGATATCCTTGGTCGCTTCGAGAGAAAAATTCTTCGTAAGATTTTCGGTTCCGTTTGCGTTGACGGGTTTTGGAGGAGAAGATTCAATCACGAACTATACGAGCTGTACAGCGACATCGACCTAGTCAAAAAACTGCGTATTGGACGTCTGAGATGGCTAGGACATGTAGAGCGAATGGACACCAACGCTCCGGCCCGGAGAGTCTTCGAATCTAACCCCGAGGGAAGACGCAGTAGAGGGAATTATCGCCGTAGGTGGCGCGCACAAGTTCAAGGGGACCTCGACCAACTTGGAGTGCACAACTGGAGGCAATTAGCTAAAGACCGAGCTAAATGGAGAGGCTTGTTGGTTGAGGCCCAGGTTCACCCCGAACTGTAGCTCCACCTAAGTAAGTAAGTTAAATTCTCTACCTTTTCGAGGAAAGAGAAAATTATGAGTAAAATGCGCTCGCAAAAAATCAAACTGAACTCAAACATCTTCTATGGCCATCAGAATAATACCGGCAATACCAACAACAACATCAAGAGCAGAATTTTTATCAACGATTCCCTTACCTTTTATACTCGATCTCTATTAGAGAAAGCAAAGCAGCTAAAAAACAACAACAAATGCAAATACGTTTGGGTGAAGAATTCATCTGTACTCATCAGAAAGAAAGAAGGCGACAAAGTAATTAAAATTGTTAGTTTTGAGGATTTTTCTAAACTTGAAATTTAATTTTGTTTTTTATTTTTTTTTTTAATTACAAACAAGAAGTTTTTTTTTTTTAAACCCTTTACGCCATTGGAAATACATAAAATTATAATGTCACTAAAAACGTCTAATTCATCTTCCAACGACAGCATCTCAAGCAGCCTCTTAAAAAAAATATCTTTTCATGTTTCTGATATACTCTGCTTTATTTTTAATTTAAGCATTCAAAACGGTATTTTTCCTGATTCACTCAAAACTGGAATAGTAATCCCGCTGCATAAAAAAGGTGATACTACTGCTTTAAATAATTACCGTCCCATTTCCCTTTTAAGTACATTTTCCAAGATTTTCGAACGAGGTTTTAAGACGAGAATGTTATCGTTCTTAGAAAAAACAAACTTCTTTAGTGATTTCCAATATGATTTTAGAAGTGGAAGGTCTACTGAAGATGCTTTATTAAAATTATGTAGTGAAATCTTTAGCAGCGTAAATAAATCGAAAATTTCTGCCGCTCTATTTATAGACATTACCAAAGCATTTGATATGGTCGATCATGGGATTTTATTAAATAAACTGTATAATGCAGGTTTCAGGGGTTCTGTTTATTCGTGGTTTGCTTCCTATTTAAGTAATCGTAAACAGAGGGTTAAAATTAAGACTTGCTTGAGTTCGGTTAATCTTACCAATATAGGTGTTCCACAAGGCTCCGTCCTAGGCCCACTATTATTCTTGATTTATGTGAACTCCTTATTTATACAACCTTTCAAAGGCAAGATCACAGCCTTTGCTGATGATACTGCTATATCTTATTCCACTAGTAACCATCTTAACTTATATGCTAATATGAATTTTGACTTAGATGTTCTTCGTAAGTGGTTTAGCTTTCATAAACTGGCGATTAGCGATAAAACAAAGTTCATGTTGTTTAAGGCCATGGGAACAAGTTATATAGACATGTCTTTGAAGTATCATTCACCTAGTTGTAATAGACTTCGCCTTCATAATGCTTGCTACCATAATCAGGATCTGCCCACCTTTAACGTAAATGCTAACTGTTCGGTTCATTGCTTCGTAATTGAACGTGTTGAGTGCTTCAAATATCTAGGTATTATTTTGGACCAAAATCTCAGTTGGAAAGAGCACACTTCAAATTTAAAACAATATTTGAATGCAGTTGTTAGGCAAATTTATCACCTAAGCCTCTACTGTAATTCTAAAATCCTCAGTTTAGTGTATAATGGTCTTTTTCAGTCTAAACTACAATATGGTATTTCATGTTGGGGTGGTACTTATTTCGTTAAAATTGAACCGCTGCTTATAAAACAGAAGCATGTAGTCCGAATTATTTGTAAAGTTAATCGTAGGACCCCGAGTTTTGAGCTATTCAGCAAGCTAAAAATTCTTCCTCTATGCCATCTTTACTTCTATAAAGTTCTTAAAATATTTTTCCAAAGATCTGGTTTTACATCTGCTAGACTGTATGGCAGCCATAACCTACGCGTCAATATTTCAATTCAATTCAATTCAATTTCAATTTCAATTTATTATAATTTTAAGGTTCATACATGTAAGACTTTGTCTTTTATAGTACATATAAATGGGAAATCAGTAAATTCAGATTAATAAAGTTTGGTACAAAAAGTATTATATATTTTAAATAACAAAGAAAAGATAAAAAAAAGAGGAAAATGGTATATACATATTAAATGAATAGGGAAACAAGGATTGAAAGGTAGGGATGATATTATATAATTAGGGCTGATCAGAGAAGTGTCTAAAGACTTCATTTCTAAAATTATTTAAGTTCGTAATTTGCTTTGTACTTGTTGGCAATGAATTCCATATGCGGGTGCTATTGACGAAGAAAAGGCACGATGAATTCAAATAATTAAAAGTAGGAATCACAATATTGAGAGTTCTTCTCGACTGACAGAAAATAAGTTTACTGTAGAGGTAAGAAGGTGACCTTGTTTGAATAATTTTGTGCAAGAAAATACAGTTCCTCGCATTAAAATACTGTAATAACTTGCAGCCTAGGATCTTTGTTTGATATGCGGAAATATGGTCAAACCTGCGTAAACCGTAGATATACCGAGTCATACTATTGAAAGCGACAAGTAGCCTATGTTCAGAACATGAATCCATTCGAGGGTATACAACTTCAAAATATGATATTATGGGCATGAGCAGCGTTTTAACTAGATGAAGTTTTGTTTCAGGTGGAGTAAAATCACTAGACTGCCAAAGTTTCCTTAGTGCACCATATATACGACCTACAACAAAATTTACATGGTCCTTGCAGGACAAGTTTGAGGTTATTTTGTAACCAAGGCTGGTAAGAGATTCCATGAATGGTATTTTAAAACTTCCAAGGTAAAGGGAAGGAAATTGTCCTGTACTACAACCTCTTATAGAGAACAGTATAGCCTGAGTCTTATGTGGATTCAACGTCAAACCGTTTGCTACTGACCAAACAAGAATGGCGTTAAGATCTTCATTTGTTCTGCATATTAGATCATCAATAAGGCCAAGAGGCCTTGATAAATAAATTTGGATATCGTCCGCATATAAATGAAACGATACGTTCTTACAAACCTTGGGCAAGTCATTTATATACATGCAAAAGAGAATTGGACCTAATATGGACCCTTGGGGTACCCCTGCCAAAATATCTCTCGCTTCTGAGATCGCAACATTAACATCAACTCTTTGCGTTGTATGATTTAAATAATTCTCCATTAGGAGAGCAGCCCTGGCACTAAACCCAAAATAGGAAACAAGTTTACCACATAATACCTTGTGGTTAACTCTGTCAAAAGCCTTAGAAAAGTCAAGAAGGCATAGAACTGTCAAGCAATCTTTATCAAGTTGGTGTCTTATATCATCCAGTACTTTAACCATAGCGGTAGAGCAGCTATGGTTTGACCGGAAACCAGACTGATACTGGGACAGTAGACTTGTTGATTCAAGATGCCGAACAATCTGTCCTGCAAGGATCTTCTCCGAGATCTTTGACAAACAAGGCAGAATGCTAATTGGACGGTAATCACTGGGTACCAATGGCTGTGATTTTTTTGCCACTGGTGTTACTCTAGCTCTTTTCCATAAAAGGGGAAAAGTCGACGATGTTACACTGTAGTTTATTATATGGGTAAGTGTGCCCAGAAAGTAGGGAAGTATTGATTTGATGAACCAAATAGGTATGCCATCTTCTCCCACAGCATTTGATTTTATCGTTCTAACAGTAGCAAGTACTTCACTTTCAGAAACGGTTGCAAAATCAAAATGGGACTGTGATTGACCCAATGTTTCATCGAATGGGACAGAGCTGAGTTGACTTGAGGTACTGACCTTGAATTTCGTTACTGTTCCTGTAATCAATAAAGCCCTTTACTCTAAATTTTATCAAGTTACTTCTACCCGTCTATTTAATAAACTTCCAGAAAGACTCAGATGCGAGCGAAACGAGTCGACATTTTTAAAACAGGTTCGAATTTGGCTCTTCTCAATTAGTCATAGTCGTATAGAAAATTTGATCAACTCAATACTTTAATATTCTCTTTCTCTGCACATGTGAATTGTATTTGTTTTATTATTATTCTCTTTTATTATTCCCTTGTATTAAGTTAATTTTTATGCTTCATTTTTGCACTTTAACGTCCCCTTCAATACACAACATTTTGTTTATTTAACTTAATGGTGCATTCGCCTCTTGTCCTTCTGACAATAGAATGCACTTAACTATTTCATATTAAAAACATTTTTGCCTAAATCACTAAAATCCTCATACTGAGGATGTTAACCTGTAACATGTTTTAATTTGAAATAAAGCTTCTATTATTATTATTATTATTATTAATATTTATTTTAAATACCTTTTATCTCTTTTTAATATATTTAATCGCATGCTGTAAACTTTCACCCCGCAACCAACTTTTTTATTTTACATTGCGCTATGTCTTTTTCTTTGTTTTTATACAACTCGATGCATCGGCCACTAGTTTCTCTAACTAAAAGATGCATCTTTCTATTCCTCAAGGAATATTAGTATGAAGAACACTTAAATACTTCCCTTTTGATTAAATTTTAACATTAGTTTCTAAGTTAAAGTTGTTAATTGTTATTGTAAAGTAATTGAATGGAATAAATATATTTGAATTGAAAAAAATTGAAAATTGTATTCAAAAACTAGTTCGAATAAATTGTAAATGATCGAATTAAATAAAAATACCTCATGTATGGAAATCGGTTTTGTTTTTTTTAAGTTATTCAATATTCACATACCGACATAAAAGATGGCGCACCCGTGTGTATGTACGTATTGCTTACTTCTAGCCGAAACCATAACTGCAAGAAGCTGCATCTTGTGTTCGACTTCAAAGCAAGACAACACCGACCTTAAATATATATATACCATATGTATATCAAAATCCTCAGAAAAACGTCTTCTATCACATATGATATGCCCTTTTATAAATAATTACCAAAATGTGTTAAGAAATCAAGAAACAAGAATATTAAGAGATTTATTTAAATTAAAATAAATCGGAACAATATTTATATATTTTAATTTTTCCCAGATCAAAAAGTATTTAAATATATTTAAAAAATCACTGCGGCAACACTATTCTTTAACCGTGCAAATGCATAATATGAATGGTCACAACATTTCTACCGTGAAGTCATTTATAAATAACGACGAAGCGAATTAAGTGGTCGTAAAAATATATAATAAAAATATAATATAACATATATGAGAACATGTTTAAAAATTAAAAAAAAAACTGTACTTACTATCAATGGAATGAAATGAACTTGATGGATTTTTGTTTGCACTAGAACTATGTAGAACACGCGATTGGAAATCAATTCAGTATAGAAAATCATCGAAGCTCATTAGAGCCTATTGAACGCGTTGAACTGTTACACGGCGGTGTTAACACCGAAGTGAAAGAATAATTCTGTCATTACGTTCTTTTTATATAGCAGCATCCCCCACTATATATTAGTCGTTCCATTGAATAAATGAAACAAAAATCAACCCATTGGCTGGCAGATATCTCATAAAATCAGCGAAACGTTGTATGCAATTTGTTTGAACCTAACCACACCATTGAAGCGTACAGCCAATAGGCGATCCCATCTTGCTGATGTATGGTAATTTTTCCCTTGAAAACTCGCCCCCCCACTTCTTACTGGAATGATGAGATTCCCTTTTATGACTTAAAAGCACAAAAATAGAGATGCAACGCGCAATTACAAAAGAAAGTATCTATACTTGGATCTGTACGAGTATATAGGGAAATTGAAATTTATTTAAAATTAACCAAACGCGTGAGTGTGCATACGCAAGCCTTTTTGTTCGGCGATAGTGTATTGAATTTCATCATTTCGAAAATTATTGCATTGAAATGGATTACACTGCTCTTGAGATGTTCTTAAGATGCCTACAGATCGATCTGGAGTGTGTGTATCTGGAACGAATTCCTTGTCACTTCCTTGGGTGGCATATGTGCTATAGGGTGATCAGAAAGTAATGATGTGGTCTCAAGTGGCATGTGATCATAAATTACGTTTTGGATAATACATATTTGTTTACGTAAGGTCACAGTAATTTGATATGAATGTCCTTTTGAATTGCTCAGAGTGTGTGAATCGCGATTAGAAAACAGTCAAACCACTTCTAGTAGATGATAGTTGGGAGTACACAAAACTAATTACGAGCTTGTCATCGCAAGAAAGAGCATCGTTAATACATATTTTAAAACAAAGTCCCTCGGCGCGTCTGTCTGTCGGTCTGTGCGCGATTTTCTCCGTAACTACTGAACAGATTTTGTTTCAGTTTTCAAAATTAGATAGATTGATTCACGAGAAGGGTTTAGATGTTGAGAATATGCTTAACAACAGAATCATTAACTCAGCTGTAGGGGCAAACTCCGTGACGAAGGAAAGGGTTCTCTCTCCGATGTTCTGGCTTCTTACCGTCAACAATCTTTACTTACTTACTTATGTCCTGTATCCCCTTGTGGATCCTAGGGCCTCTACTACGCCTACGCGCCATCGTGTACGGTTTCTGGCAATGTGTCTGAGTTCTCCCCAACTTTTCCCCAACTGCCGTGCCTCCTTCTCGACTGTTCTGCGTCATGTTCTCCTCGGACTGCCAGGTCTTCTGCCATCCTGAGTTAAAGGGTTCCATTGCATAGCATGGTTCGATTTGGAGCTGTCACCCTTACGGAACGTGTGACCAATCCACTGCCACTTTCGTCGTTGGATAGTTGTACCTATTGTTTCCTGACCCGTTCTCTCGTAAAGGTGTTCGTTAGAGATACGATTGGGCCAGAAAATCCTTCAGATATTGCGCACTTACTTACTTATGCCCTGTATCCCCTTGTGGATCCTAGGGCCTCTACTACGCCTACGAGCCATCGTGTACGGTTTCTGGCAATGTGTCTGAGTTCTCCCCAACTTTTCCCCAACTGCCGTGCCTCCTTCTCGACTGTTCTGCGTCATGTTCTCCTCGGACTGCCAGGTCTTCTGCCATCCTGAGTTAAAGGGTTCCATTGCATAGCATGATTCGATATGGAGCTGTCACCCTTACGGAACGTGTGACCAATCCACTGCCACTTTCGTCGTTGGATAGTTGTACCTATTGGTTCCTGACCCGTTCTCTCGTAAAGGTGTTCGTTAGAGATACGATTGGGCCAGAAAATCCTTAAGATATTGCGCAGGCACCTATTAACGAACGTTTGCAGCGTCTCTGGTGATAGTAGTGGTCACTCTCCACGTGCTGCAACCATATAACAGCACGGATTCAACGTTGGAGCGGAACAGTCTTATTTTGGTGTTCAAACTGATTGTATTGCTTCGCCATATTTTGGACAACATATCGAACGCGGACTTTGCTTTGGCGATCCTGTTGGCTATATCCAGTTCGGTTCCACCATCGGTTGAGACAATACTCCCAAGATACTGGAAATCCTCCACTTTCTCTACCGGTTGTCCAGCAATGCATATTTGAGCCGATGAGTTTGTTCCAAGGCTGATTTTTGCCGTATTCATTTTCAGCCCGACGACGCCTGCCTCCCTCTCCACATCAGCTGTCATTTGGTGGAGGTCCATAATTCCGTGGGAGAGTAAGCATACATCGTCAGCGTAGTCAAGATGTTTCAGTTGAGATGTAAGATTCCATCGAATTCCTCCGTTTCCCGTCGACAAAGCTGCATGAAGCACATCGCTAATCACCAATAGGAATAATATTGGTAAAAGGATACAGCCTTGTCTTACCCCACTTTGGATCTCAAATTCCTCGGACAACCTTCCTCTGTGCAGAACGTTACATTTCGAGCCTTCATATGTAGCTTTGATAATAGCAATTAGTTTATCGGGAATGCCTCTCCTGCGTAAGGCAGGCCAAATAAACTCCCTGTTGACACTATCGAACGCCTTCTCAAAATCGATGAACAGCAGGTGCAGTGGCGATCGATATTCGACGCACTGTTCGATGATAATCCGCAGGGTGTTGATGTGGTCGACACAGGAGGATCCAGAGCGGAAACCTGCTTGATCGGCATCGAGTGTGTCTTCGAGATGTTGTTTAATTCGCTCCAGGGTTGATTTCAGCTATTATTTTAGCTACAGCAGGCAGCACGCAGATACCCCTCCAGTTTCCGCACTCCATCAGGTTTCCTTTCTTAGGAAGCTTGACAATCATTCCCTTTTTCCACTCGTTCGGAAAGCTGTCAGCTTCCCAAGCTCTCTCTATAAGTGGAAGCAGAAGCTCAGCCGATGTTGTTGGCGCTGCTCGTAAGAGCTCTGCTGGAATACCGTCAAGTCCTACCGGTTTTGTTGGTTTTAAGTGCCTTGATCGCGGTAATGATCTCGTCTTTACTGGGAGTCGTGGTGCGTATTTGGGAGCTTCTCAGATCGGGCATCTCAGTCTGATTTGGGAGCATATCGCTAGCGAATACACGATTCAAAACAGTAGCAAAATGCTCTTTACATCTCTTGAGCTGGTCCTCATCCGAAATGAGCAAGGAGCCGTCTATGCTTTTCACTGGGTGTTGGCTGGAGCTGCGACCACCTGTCAGCTCTTTCGTGATTCTGTAGACGGTCCTGCTGTCGCACCTCCGTGCAGCTTCTTCTGCTTCTGTAGCCAGCGCGTTGATGTATGTAGTTGCGCTTGTCTCAACAATCTTTGCGGTGAACAGAATAAAAAAACGTAGCTTACGCAGACGACTTAGTCATACTGATTTAAGGCGACTTTCTGTTAATAATTGAACTTATGGAATCTGCTTCCAAGACGTGCCATGATTGCCATGCTATCAGGTAGGCGACTCCCCAGTAGGCCTAGAAATAAATAGTTGGACCAAGTCCGACATCTCTCCTGGAGTCGTCTAGGGATACCTCCTAATAAGTTGGAGTCAATGGCTGAGGATCGAGAAGGATAGAGGGTCCGCCCGAGCATCCTACCCCCGCGACCCTCATAAAGGATTAGTCGGCTATTAAAAACGTATGAAAAATCTATAGAATCTGCCCTTAAAGAGCTCTCTAGATGTGCGAAATAAAAAGTTTCAAGAATTAATCTTCGTAAAATCGAGCTGGTTCTGTCCACTAAAAAAGGAAAGATACCCAACTTCGCATTACCAAAGCTAGATAGGTTAGGTTAGGTTAGGATCGGCCCTCGATGAGGATGTACTTAGACCAGAAAGTAGGTCCATTGTACTGCCGATGTTGTAAGGCGGGTGGATCACCCTCTTATTCTTCGTACCATTTGCTTCGTTGAATGAAGTCGAGAATTTTAGCCGTGCAGGCGTTGTCGAGATCATTAAGATCATTGTAGAAGTATTCACCCAGAGTGGCCTTCCTGATGTTGGCGAGTGCAGGACAGGCGCACAGGAGATGACTGATGGTCTCTTCTTCCTCTTCATCTCTGCAGCTTCTGCAGAAGTCATTATGAGGGATACCTGACCTTTGGGCATGTCTTCCTATGACGCAGTGTCCAGTGAGGACATTTGTTATTTTTGAGAGGGTTCCTCTCTTGTGCTTCAAGAGTCCGATGGACCTGCATTTATTGAGTATCGGCCAGAGCTGTCTGGTGGTATGACATTGGTCTGCCATCGATGATTGGCTACTTTCTCGGCATCAATTTGAATAAGGTACTTAACATAAGACGCTGGAGCTTCGATGTCGGTGATGCTTATGCTATCTGTACCAGAGGAGCCTTGTCGTGCTAGTTCGTCGGCTGCACAATTCCCCGGTATGTCACAGTGACCTGGTACCCAGCAAAGAGTGAGGTTGTACTGACCAGCTATCTCGTTAAGAGATATGCGACAGTCTTTCACTGCCTTAGATCTCGTATTGCTGGATGCGAGGGATTTGATGGCTGCCTGACTGTCGACGTAAATAAAAATATCAGGTGTTGATAGTGTGCTAGCCGCCAGCCAGTCAGCAGCTTTGCGAACTGCGATGATTTCGGCTTGAAAATCGCTGCAGTAGTCTGAAAGGTTAAAGGAGAGGTGTATGTCCAGATCTTCTGAGAAAATTCCGGCACCGACTCCGTCCTTGGTTTGGGACCCGTCCGTGAAAATTGACAGCGATTCGTTGTAAAGGACATTGCGTTGCGTCCACTCACTTCTGTCCGGTATCAAGTGCGTGTAGCCCTTGTCAAAATCATATTCAGTGGGCAGATAGATGGTCATTGGAATTGGGAAGATGACGGTGCATCGAATGTATATTGGCATGTCCCGTGCGTTGCTCCTTCTACTGCTTCGAGCCTCTCAGTCTTATTGCCTAGCTGACAGGCAATTGCTTACCGACGATGTCAATCGGAAGCAGATGGAGCATGGTTTGGAGCACCGCTGTGGGAGAAGTTCTCAGTGCACCGGTAATACTGAGACATGCAACTCGCTGAGTTTTTCCATTATGGATAGGTTGGATTTCTTCTCCAAGGGGGGCCACCATACCATTACTCCATACATGAGAATCGGTTTAATCCGAACCGACGTGTATAGCCAGTGCATGATGCTTGGTTTAAGGCCCCAGGTGGAGCCTACTGCTTTCTTGCAGACGTACAGAGCGGCCAGCGATTTCCTGGCCCGTTCGACGACATTCTCCTTCCAAATTAGCTTGCGGCTTTAGGCCTAAATAGCTAGCACTATTTGAAAGCTTGAGGGTGGATCCCCTTATCTTGGGCGGAGTGAAATCAGGTAGCTTGTGTTTTCTTGTGAATAGAGCTAGCTCGGTCTTCGTCGGTCCATCCGAGCAGTTCATTAAGAGCAGACTGCATGACATCGGCCAGCGTCTGCGTGTATTTGCCTGTTGTCAGAATGGCGACATCATCTGCATAGGCAATAAAATTGCATCCAGTTTTTTCGATCTTTAGAAGGGCCTCGTTGAGCACCAAATTCCACAATAGTGGAGACAGTACACCCCCTTGAGGGGGGCCTCGATGTGCATGTCGTTTGACAGTGCTACTTCCGAAGGATGCTGTTATTACCCTATTCTTTAGAATGTGTTCTACGAAACAACAGATGGGTTCGCAGATGTTGAGCCCACGTAAGGCACTGGTAATCAAATTTGTTTCAACGTTGTTGAAGGCTCCCTCTATGTCTAGAAATGACACTAGGGTGAACTCTTTGGTTGAGAGTGATTTTTCGATAGGGTGAATGATGGAGTGCAAAGCCGTTTCGACAGACTTACCTTTTTGGTAGGCGTGCTGTGACGTGGATAGTAGGGTGCTATCAATAGTGGCCTTGATGTGTAGGTCCAGGATTCTTTCCAGAATCTTGAGAAGGAAGGACGTTAGACTTATAGGTCTAAGGTGCTTTCGGAGGGTGTGCGATGTCTTGCCTGCTTTGGGTATAAAAACCACTCTTACCTCGGTCCAGGCAGTTGGTGTTATTCCGAGCTCAAGACAAGCCTTCAGAATGCAGGAAATATACTGCCATACTATATTGAAAGCCGTCTGAATCTGGGCTGGAAAATACCATCCGGTCCCGGGGATTTGAATGGTTCGAAGCTGTTTACTGCCCATTTCAGCTTATCTTCGCTGATAAGATGAGGAGGTGCCTGTGGGCGTGCAACATTTACCAGGGCGCGATCATCGTTGGGGGTAGGCATGCAGCCGGGGAAGTGAGTGTCCATGAGCAGGTTGAGCGATGCTTCGTCCGATTCGGCCCAGGATCCATTGGGATTCATGAGGACACTAGGTATAGTTGGTGTTTTGGAGAGGACTTTTCGCAGTCTAAAGGATTGAGACGTGTTGTCAATACTCTGACATAAACCGCGCCAGGATCTGCGTCTAGATTTCCGAACCTCTATTTTGAAGTTCTTCAGACGTTCTTTGTAGATCTCCCAGTCCAGTGGTAGCCTTGTTCGTTTGGCTAAAGCTAGATGGCACCGCAAAAAATCTCTCACCAGAGGCGAAGTATCTCGGTGTTATTCTAGAGCCGCGTATTATCCACTGGATGTGCACAGCAATCATCAGGCACATTATCTCCTACAGATCCTTAGTCTAAAGGAGCTATCTGAATGAACCCTGCAAAGTGCAAAGACTAGAAACATAATGCACCACGGGAGCTATGAGAAGCGCGCTGCAAGAAGGCTTGAGCATGATTCTCCATCTCCTCTCCCTGGACTTGTTCATTAAAGGTAGTGCTGCAAAAGGAGCCCTTGAATTGAAGGAATCCAACATGTGGAAACGTACTAACTATGGGCATACAGAGATATTGAATAAAGTAGACACTAGACACTATAGGCGATCCTTTGTTTTCGGATCATAACCTTGCCGAAATAGGAAGAAGAAAAAGACATAGATATACGTATTCCCTACCCAAGCTGAGAAAACTGGGAGTCAAAAAGAGTGATCAGCGATCATGCGATCACGATCTACACTGATGGCTCATGATGGATTCTACTCAGAAACACTACAAAAACAGGAATCTTTCAGATTACCAGAAGCGTGTAGTGTCTTCCAAGTCAAAATCCTGACAATGGAAACTGCTTTATCTATAAAAGATAATCACATCCCTCTGCCGGACATAACAATCATCGTAGATAGTCAAGCGGCTCTGAAATCAATAGAATCCAATACAATCAAATCAAAGGCTGCCGGTCACTATCGGACACCATCAGACACCACAAAGTCAAACTCTGCTGAGTACCAGGGCACAGCAATATATAAAGGGACGAAAAGGCAGATGAATTGGCAGGGATGGAGTCTGCTCTGAACATCAGTGAGGTGGAAACGTCCATACTGCCACCGATAGGAACTTTGTATTGCATCGTAAATAATATGATAGAAAAAGAGGCCAACGCCTCCTGATTATCCAGGGAGGACTGCGCTGCTTGTCGCTGTTTATTGCCAAAACTAAAGAGAATGGAATCATCAGCCACCTGAGTATAAGGGAAAACGAATTACATCGAAGTTTTTCCAACCACTGCACCAAAGAAAGGTTCCTGCCTGGTAGTACAATGGACCGGAGAGTCTGAGTGCTCTGGGATTTGGGTTTCCTTTTTTTATAAAAAAAGAAGAGAATGGAAAGAAAGACGCTGCTGACACTGGTTTGATCCTCTATCCGCACACTAACTGGAGTTATTATAGGACACGGCGTCATTGGAGTTATGCCCCGCAAATGGAATGCTGAGTCCAAGGATTTATGCGATGAGAAAAAACAGAAGCGAACCTGATCAGCACCAGAAAGCAGCAGCAGCATGAGAGAACATCTAAATCGGTCATCAAATACCTAGGCGTTATGATTGACGCGAGGCTCTCTTTTAAGGAGCATCTGGAGTACCCAAGTAAAGAGGCTTCTTCTTCTTCTTCCTTTTATCAGCGAGGCTATGATCCGTAAACAAGGGATCACAACCCTCCCACTTCACCGCATTTCTACTGATCCAAGTAGGCTTCATTAGTGAATAGTGTCTCACTGTCGTAGACTATTACTAAGTAGGGTTGTTATGTCTGCAATACTGTATGGATCACCAGTGTGGGCAGGGGCCATGAACACAATGTCTAATAGGCGACAAATTGGAACGATACAACTACTGAATCGAACTGTAATGGTTGTTCCCTAAGGAATTATACATTTTCCGGGTAAAATGTAGCCTATATGCTAATCCAGGACATGGACTGTCTATCCACCAAATTCCATACATATCCGTTCTTCTTGTGAAGAATTTTACACTTGAAGCAGCGACCAAGGATATCTTTATCTGCTTTCAATAAAGTTCATATTTCAGCGCCGTAAGGCAGGACTGGGATGATCAGGGTCTTGTATGGAGTCCCCTTAGTTGTTCGAGAAGGGGCTTTACTGTAAAATTGCCTTATTAGCCCAAAAAAACTGCGATTACCAAGAGTTATTCTTCGCTTGATTTCTGATCTGATGTCGTTTTCAGAATTAATAGCAGAGCCTAGGTACACCCGTACTACTTCGAAGTTGTAGGTGCCCGCTATGACGGTCTGCCCAATTCGTCGGAGTTAATTGTTTCTTCTTGTAGACAGCATGTACTTGGCTTACCGCAAAACCCATTTTGGCTGCTTCTGCTTAAATGCTTGCAAACACTCCGGTGACAGCCCGCTGAGTTTTTCCAATATTGTCAATACCGTCGGCGAATGCAAGTACAGGGCCAACTATAAGTTTCTTTTTAAAAATGCAATAAAATGAACCAAATGAAATATTTCCCATGTATTATGGCTTTATTAGTAAGAGCAAACATTCCCATTAATTACGGAATACAACGTCGTTCAAGTGGCTGCCTCGGCTGGCCTCGCAGTACCGCATTCTATCACTCCAATTTTCCAAGACCTTGTTGATGGTTTCGGGCTGTAGCTCACGGATTGCTTGGGTGATATTGGCCTTAAGTGCTTGAATCGTTTCCGGATTGTTGGCATAACATCGGTCCTTCACGGCTCCCCAGAAAAAAAGTCCAAAGGGGTTAAATCGCAGCTCCGAGGCGGCCAATTGACATCGCCAAGACGGCTGATAACACGATTTGGGAATTTGGTGCACAAAAGACCGATTGTGGCATGGGCTGTGTGGCATGGCGTGCCATTCTGCATGAACCAGAGGTCGTCCAAATCCATGTCTTCAATTTCAGTAAAAAAAAAAGTCGTTAACATGGCTCTGTAACGCCCAACGTTGACCGAAACGTTGTTCCCAGCCTCATTTTCGAAGAAAAATGGTCCAATGATGCCACCACTGCATAATCCGCACCAAACTGTCACTCTCTGTGGATGCATTGGCTTCTCGACAATAACATGCGGGTTTTCCGAGCCCCAGATGCGGCAATTTTGTTTGTTAACGTAGCCGCCGAGATGAAAGTGTGCCTCGTCAGAAAAGATGATTTTTCGCCCAAAATCGTTGTCCAATTCAAGCTGCTCTAAGGCCCAAAATGCTAAGCGATAACGAAGCGGATGGTCGTGCACTTTCAATTGCTGAAACAATAGGACCTTGTAAGCGAATAACCCCAGATCTTTGTGCAGAATTCTCCTCAGGCTAGTCCGTGATATGTTGAGCTGTTGAGATCGATGACGAGTTGATGTTTGTGAATTGAGTCTCACACTTTCGGCTACAGCAGCCACATTCTCGTCTGTGCGCACCGTACGACGGCGGGGACCATGAGTGTTGTGCACGAGCATACCAGTCTGACGAACTTTTTGCACAAACTTGCGTACAGCAGGCGCGGTGGGTGCTTCATTTCGACCAAAACTTCTTTTCAAAAAACTCACTGTTTGGGCTACACAGCGCTCACTTTGGAAATAAGGTTTCAATATTTGCCAATGTTGTTCAAGCGTAAGGCGACTCATTTCGTTCCGCGGAGGTATGATACGGATGTTCTGTGAAGATTTCGAGGGGGAAACAGCTGCCAGTGTCAAAATAACCTATGATTTAAAAAGAAATCACTAGATGGCCCACCCTTTAGTTGCACAGCCTCTTGTGTTGACTTGTGAGCTCCGCACAATCCATTCAAGTTCACGACATTTAAGAAGTCACATGATAGCGCGTCACTTTGTCGAAGCTAGACATAGCTCCATAAAGCTCCTCCCTATGGATGCTGTCGTCGACGGCCTTGAAATCGATTTGGACTCTTGGGGTTTCTCCAGGATCTGTCAATGTGTGAAAATTTGATCGTTGGAGGACTCAGTTGTTTTCTTTCGCTTTCACCTCGGTGAGTGAGCAATCAAGTATGGATCTGCTACTGAGAATAGTGGGCCCATTTTCCAAAAGACTTTCCTACATCTGGGAGAAACATTGTGGTTGCTAGTGCAACCGCTTGCCGTTAAGTTTTCCTTCGCCCTCATCTAGGAGCATCCGCGATCAAAGCACTCAAAACCAACAAGGCGGTAGGACTTGACGGTATTCCAGCAGAGTTCTTGCGAGCAGCGCCCACAACATCGGCTGAGCTTCTGCTTCCACTTATAGAGAGAGCCTGGGAAGCTGAGGGCTGTCCTAACGGGTGGAAAAAGGGAATAGTCGTCAAGCTTCCTAAGAAAGAAAATTTAATGGAGTGCGGAAACTGGAGGGGTATCTGCGTGCTGCCTGCTGTAGCTAAGATAATAGCTAAAATCATCCTGGAGCGAATCATCTCGAAGACACACTCGATGCCGAACAAACAGGTTTCCGCTTTGGATCCTCCTGTGCCGACCACATCCACACCCTGCGGATTATCATCGAACAGTGCGTTGAATATCGATCGCCACTCCACCTGCTGTTCATCTACTTTGAGAAGGCGTTCGATAGTGTCAACAGGGGGTTTATTTGGCGTCCCTTACGCAGGAGAGGCATTCCCGATAAACTAATTGCTATTATCAAAGCTACATATGAAGGCTCGAAATGTAACGTTCTGCACAGAGGAAGGTTGTCCGAGGAATTTGAGATCCAAAGTGGGGTAAGACAAGGCTGTATCCTTTCACCAATATTATTCCTATTGGTGATTAGCGATGTGCTTCATGCAGCTTTGTCGACGGGAAACGGAGGAATTCGATGGACTCTTACATCTCAACTGAAGCATCTTGACTACGCAGACGATGTATGCTTACTCTCCCACAGAATTATGGACCTCCACCAAATGACAGCAGATGTGGAGAGGGAGGCAGGCGTTCGTCGGGCTGAAAATGACTACGGCAAAAATCAGCCTTGGAACAAACTCATCGGCTCAAATATGCATTGCTGGACAACCAGTAGAGAGAGTAGAGGATTTCCAGTATCTTGGGAGTATTTTCTCGACCGATGGTGGAACCGAACTGGCTATAGCCAACAGGATTGCCAAAGCAAAGTCCGCGTTCGGGATTTTATCCCAAATATGGCGTAACAATGTAATCAGTTTGAACACCATGCTGTTATATGGTTGCAGCACGTGGAGAGTGACCACTACTATCACCAGAAAGCTGCAAACGTTCGTTAATAGGTGCCTGCGCAATACCTTAAGGATTTTCTGGCCCAATCGTATCTCTAACGAACACCTTTACGAGAGAACGGGTCAGGAACCAATAGGCACAACCATCCAACGACGGAAGTGGCAGTGGATTGGTCACACGTTCCGCAAGGGTGACAGTTCCATAGCGAGCCATGCTATGCAACGGAACCCTTTAACTCAGGATGGCAGAAGACCTGGCGGTCCAAGGAAAACATGGCGCACAACAGTCGAGAAGGAGGCACGGCAGTTGGGGAAAAATGAGGGAAAAGTTGGGGGAACTCAGACCCATTGCCAGAAACTGCACACGATGGCGCGTAGGCGTAGTAGAGGCCCTAGGATCCACAAGGGGATTCAGGACATAAGTAAGTAAGTAAGTATGTGGGAGTAACATTATGGTTGCTAGTGAAACCGTTTTTCCGATAGCCTCATCGCTCCCACCACCCCACGCCTCTGGGAATAACATCTTGGTCACTGATATGTGCGAGTTTCCGCTCTACTTCATAAGCCCTCCCTTACGGTGGACTGGGACCTTCCTAGGCCCGGCCTTAAAGCGGACAGGAGCACTCGCGAGCCGAGCCACGCAACAATCCGATCCGTACCAGAGCTAGCCTAAGAGTGACGGAGAGAAGACTAAGGTAGTTAAAGTTATTTACTGAGTTGTTAAGTATACGAATTGATAGTCAGAGCACACTTGCATTGTTAACAGAAGGCGTTGTAGCCGACATCTTCTTTTCTGCGATGTTGTGTGAACGCCTGAAACATTTTATCAACCGCCTGATTGGACCCTATCAGTGCGGTTTCAGGGCAGGAAAGGCCACCATCGGCAGATCCTGGAGAAAACCCAAGAATTCCGAATCGATACTCACCACCTCTTTATCGATTTTAAGGCCACCTATGACAGCATCCTTAGAGAAGAGCTTTATAGAACCATCCCTGACAGACAAGTTTGGTCTGTCTGTGCAGGATGACGATGGAGGACGCTCGCTGCTCCATCAAGGTCGGTAATGACCTCATCGAGACCTTTGATGCCAAAAAAGGTTTTAGACAAGGTGACGCGCTGTCATGTGACTTCTTTAACACAGTGACTGCCATGGCTATCAAATATGATAGCAAGTGGATGCCTTTGCTAACCAACATGATACGGTCTCAATTTGTTGGTTTGTGTCTAAAACAGTGCAGGTAGTGAGAAATTTATTTTGAAATTGGTTTGGCATTCAATGTGTTAATATTGTACTTGAATGGATTGTGCGGAACTCACAAGCCAACACCGGTGGCACAATCTATTACAAGTCTGTACAACTGCTTGCATACGCCGACGATATAGACATTATCGGAAGAACTCAGCGGGCTGTCACCGGTGCGTTTGCAAGCATTAAGGCCAAAGTGGGTTTAGCGATAAACGAGAGCAAAACGAAGTATATGCTGTCAACAAGAAGGGAAAGCCAACGCCGACGAAATGGACAAAACGTCACAGTGGGCAGCTATAACTTCGAGGTAGTAAGGGACTTTGTCTACATTGGCTCTGCTATAAATTCTACAAACAAGATCAGCACAGAAATCAATCGAAGAATAACTCTTGCCAATCGCTGTTTTTTGGGCTTATAAGGCAATTCAACAGTAAGACTCTATATAAGACCTTGATCATCCCAGTCCTGCTTTACGGCGCTGAAACATGGACTTTATTAAAAAAGGATGAAGATATCTATCCTTGGTCGCTTCGAGAGAAAAATTCTTTGAAAGATTTTCGTTCCCGTTTGCGTTGACGGGTTTTGGAGGAGAAGATTCAATCACGAACTGTACAGCGACATCGACCTAGTCAAAAAAAACTGCATGTTGGACGTCTGAGATGGCTAGGACATGTAGAGCGAATGGATACCAACGCTCCGGCCTGCAGAGTCTTCGAATCTAATCCCGAGGGACGACGCAGTAGAGGGAATCATCGCCGTAGTTAGCGCGCACAAGTTCAAGTGGACCTCGACCAACTTGGAGTGCGCAACTGAAGGCAATTAGCTAAAGACCGAGCTAAATGGAGAGGCTTGTTGGTTGAGGCCCAGCTTCTTCTTCTTCCTTTTATCAGCGAGGCTATGATCCGAAAACAAGGGATCACAACCCTCCCACCTCACCGCATTTCTACTGATCCGCCTGTGGGGTTCGCCTGGGTTGAGGCCCAGCTACACGCCGAATTGTAGCGCCAGCTAAGTAAGCAAGTAGACCTCTACTTGAATAAAGTATCTTTTCCCAAAGTTTAGGATATTTCTTTGGGTTGACTCTGGAACAGGCGAGCCCACCTGGCGTATTCATTCAAAAAATGAACAACACCAATGGTTGCGAGTAGATATTTCTGAGGCATTTTATAGGCTGCTTATACCAGATATATGTGTTTTCCTACTTGATTCCATCATACCCTAGCCACATTTTGTTGAACATTTCTACTGCATTTCTGTTGACTGACTACACGTGCATATGTATGTCCAGGGAGTGCACGCCTTCCAACATTACCCTGTCGTTAACATTGGCAATATCCAAACCCACTTAATGGCTCCATGCTTCGAGCTAACAGGTCTTATTTCCCCTAAGGGAAGCAAACAAAAAAAAAAAAAAAAATCTTTCCAGCAAATTGCATCGTCAATATTGCTCTCTACATTGCCCCTTGTTACTTCCGGTCATAGCTAACGCATCCTGCCATCCGTCTAAAATATAATTTTCAATCCCGCCTCCAAATGGAAATTCAGGTGACGCCTTCAATCCTAACCTAACACCGTCCTTACTTACATTCTCCCACACATCCATGCCAGGGCGCACAGCCTCATTGCAACAGGTACGAGTATGAGAGCGTGAATGCATGAAAGAAAAACCAAACAAAAAAAAAAAAAAAGTTAAAAATTAAATCCTTCCATCAAAATATGTATCTACAATCGAATAATGTAAATGTTTCCTTCCTGCCTACTTGACCTATGTACACACTCATCACCCTGTATGGTTGTGTCCTTCTCTCCTCGCGTATGTTTTACGCAAAACACGTGCGACTGTGTGTGTATTCTAATACTGATCTTCTTCTCAGAATACACCCGCATCTCATCCCCCATACTGGAAAGCTCTCCTGGCACAGCATACCTGGACTGGTGGTGCACACACAGCTATGGTGTATCTATAGCCATTTCTGTATCTATGCATGTGGTTCCAACTTAGGCGAGGGGCAGAGCTTGGGGGGAGGGGGATGGAAGCTCTCGCAAAATGCATGTATGATGGACCGTTTTGCACACAATGACGAATGTTTGCAATGAGTCGAAGGCGATCAGATCAGTCTTGTGTGATGTCGCTTCGTCCACGGTAGGTGTTCGCGGAGTGCGTGTATAGTGTTTGCAAACTTTTATATCACAAGTGCTGTGATTCCGAAGAAAATTTCCATATTCTGTGTGTCCTCAGGTGAGTGTTAGAATTTTTTTTTATTTTTCTCTTTTATCCATGCGAATGCCTTATATGTTTCTCTATAGTACACAATCTTACGGCTACTAACAACATTCTTTTCTTTTTTTTTTTCTTTTTTAATAAAATTTGTTCTTGATTGAGAGTGTTGGTTTCTGATACACATACAATGTACGTTAATACATTTTAAAATTAAGTAGGTAGGTACTCTACAGACGGCCGACATTTCGTTTCACTTTTTTCCTACCCACACACATCTCCATTTTTTTTCTTTTCCTTCGATTTCGCCCGCCGCACAATGGGTTATTTGACCATAAAACATGGCCAAAACCTAAAAAACGATTTTCTTTGTCTGTGTGTGAAAAATAAATATGCAGTTTTAAGCTAAATAATTAATTTACTAACGGACTACCGTTTCATCGGAAACTTTTCTGTTTTTAAGTGCAATTACCAAGTGAAAGCAGTGAAAATATAAATCAAAGTTTTTTATAGTTTTTATAGTCAATGCACTCTCGATAGTTCGAAAACCTCTATAAATAGAATACTTGTGTAAGTTTGGCGCAGCATCTCATTAGATGCCTAGGCCTAGCTTCTCGTAACCACTCGTGTTGTGCGCGTTCGCACGAAGGATCTACAGTTAAGTGACGTATCCAAAGGGCAATTCTGTTTTTGAGAAGCTTTTTCGTGACAACAATACTCACAGATGTTTGTCAGACGTGGTGTTTTCTGGGATTTGAATATGGAACCTCACGCGCAGTAGTCCGATACACAGACCGCTGCGCCACGGAATCCACAAGAAGTAAGATATAATCGCCAAGTGTTGTCCCCTTTTCTATTGTTTTTAGTTTTTTTTTTTATTGCGCCAAGGGGTGTGGTAAGATAGTAGTAGCCCGGACTACTAGCATATACCGTGGCGTAAGTGGTAAGTGTGACGCATGAGGTTCCAAGTTCGAATCGCAGAAAATACCAACAAATTTTTTCACGGTCCCACCTCTCGCGAGCGTCTGACAAACATCTGTGAGTATTGTTGTCACGAAAAATGTTCTCAAATCGCCGTTCGGATACGGCACTAAACTGTAGGTCCCTTCCATTCATGTGATAAATATAACGCACACAACATGAGTGGTTGCGAGAAGCTAGGCCTTGGCACTTAAAGAGCTGTTGCGCCAAATATGTATTCATTTATTTTTTTACTAGCATGCACGATTCGCAAACCCGAATAATCGATGTCAGGAATGCGCCTACGTACTAATCTACACCCTGCACACTTCTATCATTCTCCCCGCAGGACTGCCATTAGGTATTACTTCGCGGGGCTGGTTAGCATGTCATGCTATTCATCACGCGTGAGCCATTGCTGCTTCTTATGCTTCAGCTCAATTTGCACGTTCCAATTTTTGTTACTGCGTGTGTTCATACGCATTGTGTGTCTGAGCATGTCACTTGTTTTACATTGCATACGTGGGTGTTTTTGTGTAACTTAGTCTACCTTCCAGTGTTTGTAGGATCCTCATTTCTCGCTACTGCTCGTTCCTCCAGGGGTAGTTGTTGTATCATGCTGGCGATGATTTCGTTCGCTGTGTTCCAGGAGTGGAATCCTCTAAGGTGATAGTTGATTGTTGACGATCACAATCATCCCTTTTGCTCTCTCTAAGGTGACCATCAGCGTGATCATCACCTTTTTGCGATCGTTTTTGTGTGACTTTGGGATCGTTTTACGGAGAGCTAACAAAGTGTGATCATCAATTTTGACTCTCAAAAATGTGACTATCAACTATCACCTTAGAGGATTCCACTCCAGACTTCATTCGTCGTCAGCATAAATGTCATTAGTTTTCTTGGAGTCACTTGGCCGTCAGTTTCTCTCTCTAGTATTCCGTGTTCTGGATTTTTCCTTCTCAGGACTCACGCGACTCAATGGTTTGCTCATCGGCATGTGTAGTGAGATGTTTTACCTTTGTTCTGCTACTTATTAGCACTGCTTCCGTCTTTTGATCTGCCAGATCCAGACCTGATGCCTTTAGCCATGCCTTCAGCATAGCCGAAGATTTCAACTCCGCTCGGTCTTGGCGTTCTTAGTATGCCATCGTACATTGTATTCCGCAGGACTGAGCCTAGCACTAACCCTTGGGGAACTCCTCCCGTGATTGTGTACGTCCTAGGCTCCTCTTTCGTGTCATACTGAAGTAACTGCCTATTATTTTCAGTAGGTAGTTAGGTATATGCAGGTTGCTTAGCGCTCTAACTAGCTGAGTTGAATGCGTTTTTGACGTGGAGACTTACGACGGCGCAATACTGCTTTCTCCCTCCTAGCCATCTTTGCCCTGCGATAGCTTCCCGCATAATGTCACACACTGCCTTTATCGCCCCTATGGTGCTTCGTTTCTTTCTAAAGCTGTACTGGCGAGTAGAGAGCCCCGAGTCTCCGTCCATGCATGGCTCTAGTCTTGTGTGTATTATTTTTTCTAGCACTTTTCCCAGTATGTTAAGCATGCACAACGGCCTGTACGACGACGCGACGGTTGCTCAGGTGATTTGTTTCCCTTTGGGATGAGGCGATGAGGACTAGTCGTTGCCTTTTCCACTGTAGTGGGAAATTGCCTTCCGTTAGGGATGTCGTAGTAAGGCGTGTCAAGATCTCTGGTCTTAACTTCTTTTAGTACGAAGTTTGGGATCCCATCCATTCGCAGCGTCTTGTTGCTCTTTATTGTTGCCGCAGCTTCTAAAACTTCCTCTGTGGTGACTGCTGGTATTGCCTCTGTTTCTTCCGCTGCTTATGGTAGTCTGAATGCATCTTTCCTCGGTAAAAGAGCGCAGACAATGATATTCGGGCAAGTCGGTTCAGCTGCCCTGCCATTCTTTAACTTTTGCATGACTATTTGATGGGCACCGTGGCGTAAGTGGTTAGTGTGTCGGACCAGTGCGTGTAAGGTTCCAAGTTCAAATCCCAGAAAACACCAAAAAGTTTTCTCACGGTCCCACCTCTCGCTAACGACTGACAAACATCCGAGAGTATTGTTGTCTCGAAAAAAGGTTCTTACACCGAATTGCCCTTCGAATACGGTACTAAACTGTAGATCACTTCCATTCGTGTAAAAAATATAACCCACACAACTTGAGTGATTGCGAGAAGCTAGCCCCTGGTGCTTAAAGAACTGTTGCGCCAAATATTTATTAACTTTTTATTTGATACGTGCCTCCCGGATTAAATTGTATCTCCTCTCTGAGTGCATGGAAGCATTCGGCTTTGCTCTTTTTTATCAGCTTACGGAGTTGTGTTCTCATCCTCTGGAACTGTTCTCTCAGTACCTCATAGTCCTGTGTGAATCTACCTCGGGTTCTCTGCTGGCATCTCCGCATTCTATGACATTCTGTTCGCGTATTGGCGATGTCGTCATTCCTCCAGTACACAGGTGTTTTTCCATTTCCGTTTCCCTTACTTGTACCTTGTAACTTCTTTTGTCTGTTTTTCTGCTGTGCCTCTTGCTATATCTATGTTGCTTAGCATGTACTCGAACATTTCGGTGTTACGTCTTTTGTTTTCCATCCCAGCTTTTTTACTTTTAGATGAGGTGTGCAGTGCTGCGATTGATCTTGTTCTTCTGTTTCAAATATGAAGGCCTGGTGGTCACTGTTTGTGTACAGGTCTGAGAGTTGCCATTCCATCCTCCTTGCTATGGCTCTGCTGGCGAACGTCAGATCAATGAAGGAGCGTGCTCTGCCGTTGTCAAAATTGTGCTTGTTGCCTCGGTTTAGTAACACTAGATCGAGGCTAGCAAATGTTTCTAGCAGTGCCTAGCATTTTCTATTTTCAATTGTGGTATTCTACTCGACTTACTTACTTAGGTGGCGCTACAGTTCGGGGTGAACTTGGACCTCAACCAACAAGCCTCTCCATTTAGCTCGGTCTTTAGCTAATTGCCTCCAGTTGCGCACTCCAAGTTAGTCGAGGTCCTCTTAAACTTGTGCGCGCCACCTACGGCGATGATTCCCTCTACTGCGTCGTCCCTCGGGGTTAGATTCGAAGACTCTCCGGGCCGGAACGTTGGTGTCCATTCGCTCTACATGTCGTAGCCATCTCAGACGTCCAATACTCAGTTTTTTGACTAGGTCGATGTCGCTGTACAGCTCGTGTAGTTCATGATTGAATCTTCTCCTTCAAAACCCGTCAACGCAAACGGGACCGAAAATCTTACGCAGAATTTTTCTCTCGAAGCGACCAAGGATATCTTCATCCTCTTTTAATAAAGTCCATGTTTCAGCGCCGTAAAGCAGAACTGGGATGATCAAGCTCTTATATAGAGTCTTACTGTTGAATTGCCTTATAAGCCCAAAAAAGCAGCGATTGGCAAGAGTTATTCTTCGCTTGTTTTCTGCGCTGATCTTGTTTGAAGAATTTATAGCAGAGCCAAGGTAGACAAAGTCCCTTACTACCTCGAAGTTATAGCTGCCCACTGTGACGTTTTGTCCAATTCGTCGGTGTTGGCTTTCCCTTCTTGTTGACAGCAAATACTTGGGTTTGCCCTCGTTTATTTTGGCCGCTTCTGCCTCAATGCTTGCAAATGCACCGGTGACAGCCCGCTGAGTTCTTCCGATAATGTCTATACCGTCGGCATATGCAAGCAGTTGTACAGACTTCTAATAGATTGTGCCTCCAGTGTTGGCTTGTGAGTTCCGTACAATCCGTTCAAGTACAATATTAAAAAAGTCGCATGACAGCGCGTCACGTTGTCTAAAACCTTTTTGACATCAAAGGTCTCGGTGCGGTCGTTACCGACCTTGATGGAGCAGCGAGCGTTCTCTATCGTCAGCCTGCACAGACGGAGAAGTTTGGCAGGGACGTCAAAACTAGACATGGCTCTATAAAGCTCTTCTCTATAGATGCTGTCATAGGCGGCCTTGAAATCGATAAAGAGGTGGTGAGTATCGATTTGGAATTCTTGCGTTTTCTCCTGGATCTGCCGAAGTGTAAAGATTTGATCGACGGTGGACTTTCCTGGCCTGAAACCGCACTGATAGGGTCCAATCAGGCTGTTGATAAAAGGTTTCAGGCGTTCACACAATATCGCAGAAAAGATCTTGTATGCGATGTTGAGGAGACTGATGCCTCTATAATTGGCGCAGTTGAGGGGGTCTCCTTTCTTGTGGATCGGGCAAATGATGCTGAGGTTCCATTCATCAGGCATACACTCGTCTGACCAAATCTTAAAGATGAGTTGGCGTATGCACCCTACCAATTCATCCCCAGCTGCCTTGAAAAGTTCGGCCGGTAAGCCGTCAGGTCCAGCAGCCTTGTTGGATTTTAGATTTGATATTGCTATCCTCACTTCGTTTTGGTCAAGTGGATGGAAATTTTGACTATCATCGTCTATGTTGAATGGTTCATTCTGCCTGACAGCGGGATGTTGGTTTTCCTTGCCGTTATACAGTCTGCAGAAGTAGTTTTTCCATATTCTTAGCACCGACTGTGATTCTACTACGAGGTTTCCATTTTCATCTCTACAGGTTTCTGTACGGGTACCCTACTCGACTGCTCATGCATTAAAGTCTCCGGCTACAATGGTTGGTGTTTTTCCTCTGACACGGCTGTGCAGCACCTGCTCGTATTTCTCCATGCTCAGGCTCGGTGGTGCATAGCAGCTGAAGAAATGAATTCCTTTTATGTTGGCGTATACGAAGCTCTGCCGGTGCCTGGAGTCCATGCTTTCGAAGGGTTAGCTTTCGCATGTCGAAAGGGTATTCATAACCCCTTGAGTGCGTGCAAATTATATAAAAAAAAATCGACCCACAACTTTCTAACTGTTTGTTGTATGCATCTAAACTTTGTGGTACAATCAGACGAAGATAGTGATTCAAATGTTCCAAGTTCGAGCGACGTATACTAAAGGTACGAGTATGATTTGAAACAAGTAGACGCTCTTACAGTAGACGCTCGATATAGTGAACTAATAAAAACCGGACCTGTTCACTGGAACGAGATTGTTCACTGTAACGAGCGTGGACTCCTTGAAGCAAATTTCATCAACATGTGTATGTTTTTACATGCAATACATCGAAAATAGAATATAATTAAAATAGAATACAATTAAATTATGGATGGGGGGTTAAGTGTTCAAACATTGCTTTCGTAGTTGATTTGTAATAAGCGGACAATAAACAGGAGTAGGCGTTCTAGTGGTAGATACAATTTAAAGAGAAGCCATCTAAACAGTTTTAAAAGTATATACAGTGGACGCTCGATATAGTGAACATCGATACAGTGAACAATCCAATATAGTGAATACACAATATTTTATTCAGGCTATTCTAAATAGTGAACAAAAAAAGTCTCGCTCCAGTGAACTTATATTTTTTTATTTTCTTAGAACCTTATGCAGACCATACACCATTCAATTCAATCATCAACTCAGTCAAATCAAAGTGAAATCAACCCGTGTATGGCTTTGTTAATTGATCAGTTTGATGTTTGACGAGTTTGTTGAAGAAAAATCGAACGATTTTGAATTTTGGAAGTTGACTGGCAAGTCTTTCAACTCAATTGAAGTGAAGTGAACTTGTAGTAGATATTCATTGTCAAATCGTCTGCACATGCGCTCGTCGTGTTTCTTTTTTTTTTACGTCCTGTCGTACTCCTTCCAAAAAAAAAATATTATATTTCACAGTTGAAGCAAAGTCTTTCATTTCAGTTGATGTAGTGTGTGGCCAACCAAGTATCAACTCAGTTTACAATCTAATTGAATTGTGTATTGGCTGCTTTACTTACTTAGATGGCGCTACAGGCCGGGGTGGACCTGGGCCTCAACCAACAAACCTCTCCAGCTAGCACGATTACGAGCCAGCTGCCTCCAGTTGCGCACGCCAAGTTGGTTGAGGTCCGCCTCCACTTGTTTGCGCAACCTACCGCGAGGTCGTCCTCTATTGCGTCGTCCATCCGGAGTGGATTCGAAAACTTTCTTAGCGGGAACGTTGGGCTCCATCCGCTCTAAATGACCCAGCCATCTTAGTCGCTGTATGTGAACTCTTCTGGCTAAGTCGATATCCTTGTACATGCCGTATAGTTCGGTATTGTACCTTCTCCTCCATTCACCGTCTATGCAGACGGGACCAAAGATCGCTCGAAGAACTTTTCTCTCGAAATAACCAAGGGCAACCTCATCCGGTTTTGTCAAAGCCCATGCCTCTGCGCCATACAGCAGGACTGGTATGATTAATGTCTTACAAAGAGTTACCTTAATAGTTCGAGATAGGGCTTTGCTACTCAATTGCCGTTTTAGCCCATAGAAACAACGATTGGCAAGAGTAATTCTCCGCGTGATCTCCCTACTGATGTCATTTGCGGAGCTGACCATAGAGCTTAGGTAGACAAAATCCTTTACTACCTTAAAATTATATCTGTCTATTGTGGCGTTCTGTCCAATACGCCGATGTTGGGTGTCTTTTTTGTAGACAGCATATATTTTGTTTTGCTTTCATTGACCGCTAGACCCATCTTTGTTGCCTCGATCTCAATACTCGTAAATGCCACATTGACTGCCCGCTGAGTTCTTCCGATTATGTCAATGTCATCGGCATAAGCGAGTAGTTGTACAGACTTGAAGAAGATTGTACCTCCGGGGTTGGCTTGTGAGTTTGGCACAATTCTCTCAAGTACTATGTTAAAGAGATCGCTTGATAGCGCGTCACCTTGTCTAAGACCTTTTCTGACATCGGACGGTTCGGTGATGTTCTTACCGACTTTGATGGAGCAGCGAGAGTTCTTCATCGTCATTCTGCACAAACGGACAAGCTTGGCAGGGATGCCATGACTAGACGAGGCTCTGTATAACTCGTCTCTATATACGCTATCATAGACAACTTTGAAATCGATGAAGAGGTGGTGCGTATCGATTTCATATTCATAGGTTTTCTCCAAGATCTGTCGTAGTGTGAATATTTGGTCAATGGTGGACTTTTCCGGCCTGAAACCGCACTGATAAGGACCTATCAGGTTGTTGATGATCGGTTTTAGGCGTTCACATAATACCGCAGACAGGATCTTATATGCGATGTTGAGGAGACTTATACCTTTGTAATTGGCGCAGTTCAGAGGGTCTCCTTTCTTCAGTATCGGCAAACGATGGTGAGGCTCCATTTGTCGGGCAAACTTTCGTCCGACCAGGTTTACAGATGAGCTGGTGCATGCTCCTTACCAACTCATCTCCTCCTGCCTTGAAAAGTTCAGCGGCAAGGCTGTCGGCTCCAGCAGCTTTGTTGGATTTGACTTTAGATATCGCTATCCTCACTTCATTCTGATCGGGTTGATGGGAATCTTGACTGTCATCGTCACTGTTGAATGGCTCATTCTGCCTGACAGCGGAATATTGATCATCATCGCCGTTTAACAGTCTGCAGAAGTGTTCCTTCCATATCCTCAGCACCGACTGCGATTCTACTACTATATTGTCATTTTCGTCCCTGCAGGCTTCTGTCCTGGCTTTGAAACCCTGGCATGTTCTTTTTACCTTTTGGTAAAATTTTCGAACATTATTCCTGCAATAAAGTCTCTCAATCTCCTCGATCGAGCGCTTCTCATTCTCCTTTTTCTTGTTTCTGAGAAGTCGATGTTCCTCTTTTCTCCTGAGCACGTTGAGCTCGTAAGCAACTCTAGTCCTTCTATGCAGCGCCGCTTTGTACGCATTTTGTTTAAGTGTATGTGCTTGCCGGCATTCCTCATCAAAGCAGGAGTTTCGTTGTGGTGGGCGAGAGAAACCCAGTACATCAGTGGCGGCTTCTCTGATGGCTTGTTGGCAACGCTGCCACTGGTCTTCCGCATTTGTTGCTGGCGGCATAGGACTTAAATTGAGATTAGAAGAAAGTCGATCGGCAAAGGTTCTGGCGGTCTCTTGCGATTGTAGCTTTTCGACGTCAAATTTGCTCACAGTATTTCGTTGATTTCGCTCCGTTCTGGATATCCGCATCCGTACCTTGGCTACAACTAGGTAGTGATCCGAGTCCAGTTTGGCTCCTCGGAAAGTCCGGACACCCAGAATACTGGAAGAGTGCCTTGCGTCGATCGCAATGTGATCTATTTGGTTGACAGTTTTTCGATCAAAGGAGAGCCATGTGCCTTTGTGGAATGTCGAGACGTGGGACTAGCTACGACAAAGTTTCGCCCCGCTGCAAAGTCGATTAGCCTGAGTCCGTTGTCGGATGTGATGTCGTGCAGGCTGTGCTTTCCGACCACGCTACTAAAGACGTCCTCTCTTTCTAGCTTTGCGTTAAAATCACCTAGGATAATTTTAACGTCGTGGCTAGGACATTGCTTATACGTCTTGTCCAAGAGCTGGTAGAAGTCGTCCTTTGTCGCGTCGTCCTTCTCCTCATGAGGGGCGTGAACACATATTAGGCTAATGTTGGCAAATTTAGCCTTGATACGGATAGTCATCAGGCGCTCGTTCACATGCCGGAAACTCAAGACTTCTTGCCTAAGTCAACCTCCAATGACAAATCCGCACCCGAATAGACGTTGTCCTTGTTGTCTGTAGCAGTCGCCGTAGTAGATGTCGCAGTTTTTCATCTTCCTTTTGCCCGGCCCATCCCATCGCACTTCTTGGATGGCGGTAATGTCTACTTTGAGACACTCTAGGGCCTCCACAAGTTGTTCGGCTGCACGTGGTTTGTAGAGGGACCTAACAATCCACGTGCAGACACGAAAATCGTTGTCCTTTTTACGTTTGCTTGGGTGGTCAACAGTAAATTCATCCGTATCCGAGGCTGTTGGTTGCTTCGTAACCGAAGGTTTTTTAGGTGGTAGGGAAGTTTACCCGACGGCACAACCCCCAACCTGGAGGACCAGATCCTTTTTTAGCAACCCCTAGGACGACGGGCCGGATACACCGATGTCAGTAACCCACTTCGGAGATATGAGCGCTGCCGTTGGCCCATTAAGGGTTCATCCGCCACCATCTCTTTTTCAATACCCTGATGTAGTATTGAAAATCCTTACAGACCTCAGCTTCAAATATGTCGAAGTAGCTCCGGTAAGGTATCCACTGTTCTGTAGACGTCACCGTTGATTCCATCGGGAGAATTCATCCGCCGCACATCCTCCTTCTGAGGACCTCTTGTTAGACTTCTGAGACGCATATTTCATCCCATCAGGTCAACAAGAGATGCCTCGTCCGGTTAAACATATGCGCGCTGAAGTTCACCCAGATGTGCTTACGCAGGTCCGAGTGTTCAGCTACCCATATATCGTCAGACTCAGCATATGCTCATCGTTAGTTCACTATCAGATAGCTATCCAGCGGGCACCACGGGGAGGTGATGATGCGATTTTGCCCACCATTGGCTGCTTTACAGTAGTAGAAACATTAAGTCAACTGTGTTTAACATAATTAAAAAATATAAAGATTCTGGGATCGTACATAACAAAAACGGGATGGTGAAAGTAGGAAAAAAAATTAATTCGAGAGATGCCAGGTTTCCACTAAAAGAAATTACTAATGATCCCTTTGTGTCTGCCGTGGACCTTCAAAAAAGACTTAAAGAAGTTAAAGACCTCGATGTCAGCACAGAAACAGTTCGTCGAGTCTTAAGAAAAAATAATTTGCATGGAAGAATGGCTCGCAAAAAACCATTGATTAGCGAAAAGAATCGTGAAGTAAGACTTCAATTTGCAACAGAGCACTCCGATAAGGATATGTCTTTTTGGTCAAATGTAAGTAGACTAATTTTGGTTTGTAGAAATATTTTGATTGGTTGTCGTTTGGTTTAAAGGTCCTCTGTACGGATGAAAACAAAATTAATCTTTTCGGTTCTGATGGGAGGAAATTAGTTTGGAAGAAACCGTGCAAGGAATACGATGGTAAAACTATAAAGAAAACTGTAAAACATTGTGGAAAGTCACTTATGATTTGGGGTTGTATGTCTTCGTCAGGAGTTGCAAAAATACATTTTATTCCTGGAATAATGGGTGGGAAAGTATATATTGACATTAGAGGTCTGCAATGAATGGCTTGAAACCAGTTCCAAGACATTCATTTTATTTCAAGTACACTTCACTACTGCACTCACAGCTTAAAATGTAAAATGAATGAATCACGTGATATTTGATTACTAAGTGAGTATTTCACCCATTGGTAACAAAACATTTAGTGCAGTGTACTCGAAACAAACAGGTATTCACAAACGAGTACTCTTAAGCATAGTGTACACTGCACAGAATACACTGAGTACACTGAGTACACCGAGTATTCATTTTCTTTTGAAAGTAAATGAATTATGTAGAATAATTTCTCTTGACAATGCATTGGGGGAGAGCGATTATAGTGACGTGGAGAGGCTTTGGATGGGGGAGGAATGGTCGGCTAATGATTCGCATAGGAAGAAAAAGTGTAGTAACAAAAAAATTAATGAAACAAGTGACAACATTTTAAATATCGCAAACTCATTTTCAATGTTTATTTATTTATTTATTAATGTTTTTTGTTTTTGTTTTTTTTTTTTCTTTTTTTTTACAATATATTTACGTTTTCCTCTAGATCATTACAAATGTCAATTTTATTTATATTTGAATGTAGGAACATTACTTGATTGACGAAAACTGGGTCAGTACCAATTAAACTTCTTTTCTCAGAAATTAGTTGTCTAGCTGACGAAAAAATTCTTTCCGAAGCAGAACTACTTGCTGGTGTACTTAAAATTTTACAACTTACTTTATATAAAAGTGGGAATTCGACTTGATGCATGTGCCACCATTGCAAAAGATTAAAGTCTTCATGAAAAATCACATTTGTGTTTTCGTATGCTCGTAGTTCATTATTTACTCTATTAGCGGAATTCCCAACTTCTATCGGTTGAACAAAGTCTTTGGACAAGTTTGTATCATTCGGTAAAACACTATGCAACTCTTCATTTAACAGCCGTTCTGAGCCTGGTTCTTGATGATCAGGAATTTCATTTACATAATTTTGCATAATTCGTTTACATTCAAATTTAATTGTATTTTTTTCGTCTGCATTAAATTGAATTAATTTGTTCGCCGGAGGAAACAAAAACAGTGCAATTTTATGATCAATTGTTAAATTTCGAAGTACTATGGAATCTAAATAAGAGCTTAATTTAGTTTTGAAATCTCGAATTACCTCTAAATCTCCGGGTTCGGCGGCGGATTGTTTCTTCAAACGATGAATGTGAACGATAGTTAAATGAAGAGTTGCATAGTTCCCCCCTTCTAGCTGTTTTGACGTTTCCTCGAAAAATTTTAAAATTTCAACTATCTCACTAATGTAACTTAAATTGATATTAATAATTCTATGTAATTCATTTTTTTCTTGTAAAATACTCGTGATTTCGGTCCAGTTTTTTTCTATGGAATTAAGTAAATAATATATTGTGTTCCATCGTGTGCTTATACAACTTTTTAATGATGTTTTTAAGGCCGAGTTAATACCAGATTTTTTGAAAAATTTAACAAGCCTGGCGCACATATTGCATAATTCAGTTATTTGAGGTGTTTCTTTTATAGATTTTTCTATTACATTGTGGAGGAGGTGGTTAATGCAAAAAATGTGGTTTTGACAACGAAAGGCGGCAATTATGTTTGCACCCCTGTCCGTTACTATAATGGCCTTTTCGCTTAATTCACATTCAAATTCTGCCAACAGATTGCTGACTTTAGACTTAATATTCTGACCTAAAAGATTAAAAGAAATGGTCAAGCGCAAGCTATAATTGCACAATCAGTGTTCCGTGCCATTAGCCTCTTCTCATGTTATTTAGAGTAATGCACTCGTACTTGTTTTTCGTTACAATTTCACTTTCCACGCATTTTTTTTCAACACTATCCCTGCATCCTTAATGCGAAATTATTTAGAGTGTCTCGGTAATTTATGAACATTTTTAAGATGTGTAGGAACAAAAGTTGTTCCTTACTTCAAAAGGAATATATTCTGTCAAGAAACTTTTTCTCTAATACCATTGTTTAGTAGTTAGAAAGTTAAATACAATGATGTGAATAAACAATTTAATTGTTAATAACAATTGTTTAATTCGTGCATTAACTAGCTTTCATTTGATACCCCACACAATTACTTTGAAAAACTTTTTTTTTATCTCAAATCCAACTTTTTATACTTCACGTCTATAATTGGTCCTTCACTCTATATCTTTCTGCCAAACGTGATAGACGAACGGACGAACAACGGAGAGATTTCATAAGTGGTCCGTTTTGCCAATTTTGGCACGAAACACCAATGTTTTGCAAAAAAATATTATTTTCGAGAAAATTACCTGTACATGATTCACCTTTCATCGATTTTAAGCCTAAAAGTCTGGTCATTAATTTTCCGTCTTTTATATAGTGAATTGTTAATGACAAGTATGTTATTCTTAAATAATTATCTGTCCAAAGATCTGATGTGAGTCCATATCCATTATTTTTAATATTTATTATTTCACATTTAATAATTTCCGCGAACTTATTAAATAGGTTTTTTATATTTCTTGAAATTGTTGTAGGGTGGGGTAATAAATTATCAATATCCACATTCTGTCCATATTTGGCACCAATTGACACTAAGAATTGTGCAAAATTTCTCAATCCTGAGTCTTCCACGATTTGAAAAGGTCGGCAATTTTCTACGGTCCATTGTGTTATTACACGTACACTATTTTTTTTATCCTCAACATCGACTTCAATTTTTTCCGCTCTATCAGCTTTATTTTTTTTTAGTACGTAACACTTATGCTTCACTAAATTTGAGGTGTTTTTGCTATTATATTTGTATACACAAAAACAGTACCTACACGCCACTAAATTTGGGATTTCGTCACCGTTTTCCTTTTTAATTGTTCCAAACACATCCCAAACTTTACTCCTGCCTCTCTTATTATTTATTTTAAGTTCGCCACTTACAATTCCAGCTTTGATAGCTGAATTATTTAACACAGCAATGCTTACCATTGAAACATTGGAATCATTTGTCGAATCCTAAAATTAAAATACATTCATATATACACATCTACAAATATGTTCAACAATAGATTTATTTAACTTACGTCAATTATTTCCATTTTATAATAAAATTAATAACTTCCTAATAAAATACAAATTTTTCACAAAACTACTCTCAATGGACGCTAGAAACCAATTAACCATTGCACCCGGTTTATTCACTGCACTCAGTGTACTCAGTGTATTATTAACAGTTATCACTGAACCTGTTTTGTTATATTCAAGTACCCACGCAAAGCAAGGAAAGCAAACAGTGAACTCATTTGGTATCAGGTGATCAAGATTGTATAGTATTTGTATTTTGCATTATGGTACTCATTTTCAGGGTACTCTCATTCGTAGAATTGCAGTGAATAGAGTACACTGAACTAGTGTACTCGTTTAATGAGAGCAAATGAATTCATTCATGCAGACCTCTAATTGACATATTAAAGCAAAACGTTAAAGCTAGTGCAGAAAAACTTGGTATAAAGGACAATTTTATATTTTACCAAGACAATAACCCCAAACATACATCATGGAATGCGCGGAATTGGCTATTGTGCAACTGCCCAAAAGTTCTTCCCACACCTCCTCAGTTACCCGACTGAAATGTGATAGAGCATGTCTGGGCAGAACTAAAAAAAAGAGTGGCTAGGCGGGGTCCAAAAAACATTCAAGCCCTAAAAGAAGTCGTGACTGAAGAATGGCAGAAAATCGAGCCTTCCTTTTGTATGAAACTTGTTGAAAGTATGCCGCGACGTCTTCAGAGTGTTATTTAACATAACGGAAAAACAACGCCGTACTAATAATTACTCCTCATCACATTTCAATCAGATTTTCTGCCACTAGAACGTCTACTATTGTTTATTGTCCGTTTATTACAAATCAAATACGAAAGCGGTGTTTGAACACTTAACCCCCCATCCATTCATGAAACTTATTAATTTTGCTCATTTCTGCTAACTAAATATTCTGGAAGCCATAAATAGCTGTTCAACATTGCCCTTAGGTTATGGCCATGTTTTATGGTAAAATAACCCACTGTGCGCTGTGCCGATGAGATTGTGCTGCCTTTGTCTGCTTCTGACTGAACACTGTGGCACAGACATACACCTACCCCAAAATTATTCGTATCGAGGGGTTACGGTATTGCGAATGCATTAATGTAAACGCCAAGTACAGAAGGTGGGTGTGGAATTTCACTTCCCTTACCGTTTCGTTTTATCATCATCATATTTCTGACGAAATGGGCATCAATAGGGGGTGCAAATACACTGGCTATCTGTAGGGGTTATTAAAAATGAGCAAAAAGTGAAAAATAAAACAAAGAAGAGAACACACTTTTCAGTTATCCTGATTTCATATGGCTCTCCTTGTTTGTGTATTTTTTTTTTTTTGTTTTCATTTTTAGTGCTTTACAAGGATACCTTCATTTGATTAAAACTTTTTTATTTTACGTGTAAATATTATTTCTACATACGTTAGATGAAGCCAGTGTGTGCAAACAAGAGTTTTTGATTTGCTGGCGAATTAATAACAACCTGCAATGGTTTCGAAAAGAGATTTGATTTCTGCAAACCACGATATTTGCAACCCACGTAATGGAATTACTTTTTTATATTGCAACAAATCCAGAAAAAAGTTCTCGATTTTCATAACTATCCTTTGCTTCTACGAGGGTGGTCTGAAAAGTTTCCTAACAAGGATACAAGACATTTTTTTTTTTAAATTAAGTTCTATTTTTGTACATAGTATCCTTGTAAGTCTACACACTTCTCCCAGCGATGCTCCCATCCCTTTGGCCCGTCCAAATGGTACTCTGGCGGCTTTCTCTGGAAAGTAATTGTTTACGAAGGTGATGGCCTCCTCATTTGACGAGAATCTCTGTCCTCGGAGCGCAACGTTTAGCTTAGGGAACAAAAAAAAGTCACTTATTGTCTTATTAGTTGGAGATAGGGCTTTGTTACTCAATCGCTTTCTTAGCCCATAGAAACAGCGACTGGAAAGAATAATTCTTCGTTTGATCTCCCCACTGATGTCCTTTGCGGAACTCACTATAGAGCCTACTTACTTACTTCCTTATGTCCTGTATCCCTTGTGGGTCCTAGGGCCTCTACTACGCCTACGCGCCATCGTGAACGGTTTCTGGCAATGTGTCTGAGGTCTCCCCAACTGCCGTGCCTCCCCTCGACTGTTCTGCACCATGTTCTCCTCGGACCGCCAGGTCTTCTGCCATCCTGAGGTAAAGGGTTCCATTGCATAGCATGGTTCGCTATGGAACTGTCACCCTTTCGGAATGTGTGACCAATCCACTACCACTTCCGTCGTTGGATGGTTGTGCCTATTGATTCCTGACCCGTTCTTTCGTAAAGGTGTTCGTTAGAGATACGATTGGGTAAGAAAATCCTTAAGATATTGCGCAGGCACCTACTAACGAACATTTGCAGCTTTCTGGTGATAGTAGTGGTCACTATCCACGTGCTGAGCCATATAACAGCACGGATTCATCGTTGGAGCGAAGCAGTCTTATCTTGGTGTTCAAACTGATTGCATTGTTTCACCATATTTTGGACAACATCCCGAACGCGGACTTTGCTTTGGCGATCCTGTTGGCTATATCCAGTTCGGATCCACCATCGGTTGAGACAATACTCCCAAGATACTGGAAATCCTCTACTCTCTCTACCGGTTGTCCAGCAATGCATATTTGAGCCGATGACTTTGTTCCAAGGCAGATAATTTTAGTTTATGCCGCATTAATTTTCAGCCCGACGATGCCTGCCTCCCTCTCCACATCTGCTGTCATTTGGTCGAGGTCCATAATTCTGTGAGAGAGTAAGCACACATCGTCAGCGTAGTCAATATGTTTCAGTTGAGATGTAAGAGTCCATCGAATTCCTCCGTTTCCCGTCGGCAAAGCAGCACGAAGCACATAGCTAATATTGGTGAAAGGATACAGCCTTGTCCTACCCCACTTTGGATCTCAAATTCCTCAGCCAACCTTCCTCTATGCAGAACGTGACATTTGGAGCCTTCATATGTAGCTTTGATAATAGCAATTAGTTTATCGGGAATACCTCTCCTGCGTAAGGCACGCTACGCTGAACTTCTCTCATCTTCATGCGATATAGGGACTCTAGCTTGCTTCTCCCTACTGCTGGGGTAGCTGCAACGCGAGCTTTCGTTCATCAATCCGTCTCCAGGTATCCTCGGAAAGCCACGCCCTATGTCTTCCCTGCGATCGACCGACAATTCTTTCAGCACCAGAGAAAAGAGAACTGTCTAGGACCAGACAACGAGCTTTAGGAAAACCTTTTTTCAATTCCCTTGAGGCTGTCTCAGGGAGCAACCTAAACTTCACAGGTTGGATCTAGAGATCCCCCAATTGGGGGCTTATATCAACTTTCGTTTGGCGAGTTATTTCATTGGGGGGATTTCTGGAATCGAGGTGAGGTTTCGCGGATTGAAAGATTGAGTTTGCAAGATAAAGAAAGAAGAGAGAACGAAAAGAAAAGGAACCACACGCGTTAAGAGAAGAAGTGTCAAACTCAATTCTCTTTCATTTCAATGTTGGCTAGAGCGAAAACGCGAATCTAAACTCAACCCTGTGTCATTCCAATCTCTCAATCCGGTTATGTAAGCGTGTTAGAGGCATCAGCTGTTGTATTCTTCATGTATATGAGCACTGAGATAATACGTTTTAAAAGTAAACGCTATGATGCGGTGGAGATGCTCTTAAGATATTACATCAAAAGAACGTGTCATCTCCCATCTAGCAGTTCGAATTATATGCTTTTATTAGAAACCGGTATGTCTCCTTTCTTTATCAAAACGTTGAAGCTTCGAGTGGATTATATTTTAAAAGTGATGAACATGCCAAATGAACGGCTACCCAAGAAAGCCGCCCTAAAGATAATAAGTAGTAGGACCAGCTGACATAGTGAGTGTAGGGATTTGGCCGAGAGATGTGGGATGGAACTCAATCTAAGAGCGAGGGAGCATCAAAACTGGAAACCTACTCTCTATCAGCTAATTGCTAATTTCGATAAACAGCTGAGGGAAGGCTTTGTAAGGGAAGCCGAAGGGTCACTGTACAGGTCAACTTACAGACGATTATGTCAAAATCTGCAAAATAGCAACTACTTTAGGGATGATGAAGGAATATCGATGATGTTCAAACTGCGTGGAGAACTAACGCAGATAAATTTTATACCGCATAGGGAAGGACTATCAATCATATGTAGTATATGCAACCTAGCGGAAGGAGATGATGTTTTACATTTTATTGGAAGATGCACAACCCTGCGAGAAACCCGACGATCAAGTTATCGACTTTCTCTTTCTCGCCGGCGTCATCACCTTCGGTGGAACCGGACGCCTTCCATCCGTTCCTCCTGGACTGCCTGCCGCTAGCGGAAATCGATTCTTCTAGCCCGTCGCTTGAAGCTCCGGTCCCGCTTATGGAGCCCGATTGGTGCTTACCGTTCTTCCTGAATCTCCTGATGGTGGTGGTAGTCTCCTCTTCCTCGCCAGCGTCATCACCTTCGGTGGAACCTGATGCCTTCCATCCGTTCCTCCTGGATTCCCGGCTGCTGGTGGAAACTGATTCCTCTAGTCCGTTTCTTGAAACTTCATTTCCGTCACTTGAGCCCGTCTGATTCTTTCCATTATTCCTGGACCTCCTGATGCTTCCTTCATTCCTTCCTTCCTCAGCAGTCTCATCACCTTCGGTGGAACTGCATGCGTTCCACCTGGACTGCCTGCCGCTGGTGGAAGTCGATTCTTCTAGTCCGTCACTTGAAACTTCGGTACCGCTTATGGAGTCCGACTAGTTCTTACAGTTCTTCCTGGACCTCTTGATCGTGGTGGTACTCTCCTCATCCTCACTAGTTTCATCACCTTCGGTGGAACCTGATGCCTTCCATTCATTCCTCCTGGCAGCTTCATGCAGCTTTGTCGACGGGAAACGGAGAAATTCGATGGACTCTTACATCTCAACTGAAGCATCTTGACTACGCAGACGATGTATGCTTACTCTCCCACAGAATTATGGACCTCCACCAAATGACAGCAGATGTGGAGAGGGAGGCAGGTGTCGTCGGACTGAAAATTAATACGGCCAAAATCAGCCTTGGAACAAATTCTTCTTCTTCTTCCTCCTTTTATCAGCGAGGCCATGATCCGAAAACAAGGGATCACAACCCTCCCACTTCACCGCATTTCTACTGATCCGCCTGTGGGGTTCGCCTATTTGACCTCAGAAAATATCGGCAGGCCTGCCGATTTTGGATCACTCGGTTACTGAGGCCAATGAAATGCCGATGTCGTCGCATTTGTCTGATCCAGGCGTTTATAGGCCTGCCTTTCCTACATCGCGATATCTTTGGAACGTGCATTGATATTGCCCTTTTAACAGGGTTCAAATGATCTCTTCTTTGAACGTGGCAATACCAACTGAGCCGGTCACGCTCTATTTTTTGTACGATGGTTTCCTTGATGTGAAAGCTTCCACGGATCTTCGAACTTCTTATTCGATCAAGCTTTGTCACTCCTGCTGTCATGCGAAGCATCTTCATCTCAGCTGCCGTTAATTTACTCTCATACTTTTTGTACATCGTCCAACATTGTGAACCGTATGTGAGCGCTGGACGTACAACTGCGGTGTAGAGCCTTCCTTTCAACTTAGGGGGCATTTTTCTGTCACAGAAGATAGCGGAATTTTCTCGCCACTTCATCCACCCTACGCTTACACGATGATTGATGTCGTCATCACAAGTTGCTTTGCTATTGATCATAGATCCCAGATATTTGAACTTTTCGCACTTGGGAAGCACTGTTCCATTCAAATAAATGTCTGGAATAGGCCTGAGTGGATCAGAGAACGGGCAGCACAAGTACTCTGTCTTTTTTGAACTAATGCGATACCCATTTCCCTCCAAAACGTTCACCCACACATCAAGTGCTCGTTGCAGGGATGTAGGATCCTCACTTATGATGGCTCCATCGTCAGCAAAGAATAACTGATGTACCTTGGGGTCCATCACTTTACCTTCAAGCAGATAATCAAGGACTGTAATAAAGAGCAAAGGACTTAAAACGCTTCCCTGGTGTACCCCGACTTTGATTGGGAACTCTTCGGTTACTCCAGCGGGGCATCTTACTTTTGTATTTGCTCCTTCGTACATGTCCATAATCATCTGTACATAGGTTTCTGGAACCCCTCGGTGTCTTAGCGCCACCCATATCAGATCTCGTGGTTGTCTGTCGAATGCCTTTTCAAAGTCAACCAATACAATATGCAAATCCCTTAAGGAATCACGATGTTTTTCCATTATGATCCTTATACTTTGGATTGCATCTGTGGTTGATTTACCCGAGACAAACCCGCACTGATCATCAGATAGCCGTATTATTTTTCGCAGTCGGCCACCTAATACCCGCTCAACGATCTTCATGGTGTGTGACATCAGCTTGATCGAACGGTAGTTATCACAGTTTCGCGTATCACCCTTCCCTTTGTATACAGGGAGAAGGTAACTTTCCCTCCATTCATTCGGCACTGGATCACCTCTCACGAATTTGGAGATGAGAATTCTGAGCCATCTGAACCCGATATCTCCCATCTTTTTCCAGAACTCAGAGGGTATTTCGTCTGGCCCAATTGCTTTTCGTTTTTTGGAGTATTTGACCGCCTCACTAACTTCTTCGACTGTAATGTCGGGTATTTCTTCACAGTTAGGGGTGGCTCTTGGAAAGTATAGCCGGGGAAACTGTTCATTCAAAAGCTCTTCACAATACTGCCGCCACCTCTGCAGAATTTTGTCGTCATCCACAAGAAGCTGGCCATGAGCATTGCTAATGAACTTTGGCGAACGAATCTCCTGAGCATTCTTCCTTCTTTGGGCGGCTATTTTGAAGATAGTGGCACTCTTGTTCATATTGTGTCTTCGCAGCTCCTGGATAGCCTGGTTTGCATCAGCAACCGGGGAAAATATTTTCTCCAGCTCCCGATACAGGCCCTCCGTACTCTCTGCTTGAAGCTGGGCGCACTTCTTCTTCGCTTTTTTCTTGCAGCATCTGTATTCCATTTCGAGGCGAGCTTTTTCGTCACTATTATTAGAGGGGCACTTTGACCAAGCTTTGAAAGCCGCTTTCTTCTCATTTATCACTTTCTTAGCTTCATCACTCCACCACCATGTTTCTTTGGCGTGTTGATGGTGGCCTTTTGAAGCTCCTAGCAGTGATTTGGCCTTCTTTAAGCAAGTTCGCTGTAGGGAATCCCACATATTTTGTGCTCTGCACTCTTCATCCTCAGCTCCGTTGATGGTGTGAGAGAGGTAATTCTTCATTACGAAAACAAAAGCCTCGCCTTTTTCTTTGTCCAGATTGTACCACTTGATTTTCTCAGAGACCCTTGTTTGTTTGCTTTTCTTTGGTGTTTTCATAAAAAGCCTTGGAACAAATTCATCGGCTCAAATATGCATTGCTGGACAACCAGTAGAGAGAGTAGAGGATTTCCAGTATCTTGGGAATATTGTCTGGACCGATGGTGGAACCGAACTGGATATAGCCAACAGGATCGCCAAAGCAAAGTCCGCGTTCGGGATGTTGTCCAAAATATGGCGAAGCAATGCAATCAGTTTGAGCACCAAAATAAGACTGTTCCGCTCCAACGTTGAATCCGTGCTGCTATATGGTTGCAACACGTGGAGAGTGATCACTACTATCACCAGAAAGCTGCAAACGTTCGTTAATAGATGTCTGCGCAATATCTTAAGGATTTTCTGGCCCAATCGTATCTCTAACGAACACCTTTACGAGAGAATGGGTCAGGAACCAATAGGCACAACTATCCAACGGCGGAAATGGCAGTGGATTGGTCACACGTTCCGAAAGGGTGACAGCTCCATAGCGAACCATGCTATGCAATGGAACCCTCTAACTCAGGATGGCAGAAGACCTGGCGGTCCAGAAAACATGACGCAGAACAGTCGAGAAGGAGGCACGGCAGTTAGGGAAAAGTTGGGGAGACCTCAGACACATTGCCAGAAACCGTACACGATGGCGCGTATGCGTAGTAGAGGCCCTAGGACCCACAAGCGGATACAGGACATAAGTAATTCCTCCTGGACTGCCTGCCGCTGGTGGAAGTCGATTCTTCTAGTCCGTCACTTGAAACTTCAGTTCCGTCACTTGAGCCCGTCTGATTCTTTCCATTCTTCCTGGATCTCTTGATGGTGGTGGTAGTCTCCTCTTCCTCGCCGGCGTCATCACCTTCGGTGGAACCTGATGCTCTCCAACTATTCCTCTTGGATTGCCGACCGCTGGTGGAAACTGTATCAAATTTGTAGCAGTTCTGTAAAATTGCATTAGCCTACCGGGAAAGAACTATGAACGGGAACTTCTAAGACCTTCTACCTACATACATAATCTTCTACGTCAATACGTGAACAAGAAATCGATCGTACGTTTTTTAAGTATTTATTATAAAAGGCGGGCGATGAAACTTTTATCGTTCGAAAGATACTATGCCATAGATGTGCAGAAAAAAAAAGTCATGCACGTATGTAACCGTTAACTCAGGTAAAATGAAGTGAACATACACAATCGATTTCCCCAGACCAAACGTTTTAACCAATTAAATGAAACCATTTAGATGGGTTGTATGAGCTTAGATCCCTTTTCCTTGCCTGCACGGGAGAATATTACAAAAGAAAAGGTTATGCATAGTTAGGCAAGTACATAGCGTTGTTTCTCTCGCTGTTTGCTTATTTCCCCTCGGTCGAATTTCGACCACATGCGATATCAGTTGCAATTATTTTTTAAAAAAAGCATTTCCTTTTTTTTTAAGTAATTGAAATATTTATTTATTTATGTAATCAATGATACCAGTTGTCAATCGGCACACGGCAATTCCATGCTAAATATTGATTTTGTACAAAATATAAGGAAAAAATTTATGAATAATACAAATCTATCTAATTCGTTTTAATGATGTGCACTTATGTGGGTGAGGTACACATCAGTTTTTTCCACAATATTGGAGGGACTCACCAATTGATTCTCTATCTTTCTTGGAAGGGCTGACATCAGAATGGTTCGTGGAGTTTTCTTTGGTTTGAGAGGTATTTGCTGACGGCATCACACTTAATTCTGCCTAACTTGCTTGTTTGGTAGACACTGGTTTATTTATTTATTCCCCTGTCTTGACCCCGTGGTTTTCTTGACCAGTCGTAGTATTTTTTTCAAATAAACTTTCAGAAATTACTTATTAAAACCTACTCAACCTAAGCCCAGACTATGAGGTTATCATAAGACACTAGGCACCCAGCCCATTGCGAACCCTATGGAACCTTCTCGGCAAAAAGACCTAAACCAATTCTCCCATATACTTAGTTTCCCTAGAAGATTTGAAGGTGTCTTTATTTTGGTTCCGAGACCTTACCTCTTCTAGGTAATCGAAGAAGTATCTTCCAAGGCTTTTAAAGAAAATTCGAATCAAAGCTGAGCAACAAAAGCGATTGGAGCAGTGAGTCAATTCAAACAACAGACAATTATGTCAAATGGTACACGGACGGATCGAAAACATCTACAGGTACTGAGGCAGGAGTGTACGGGCCCAGGACGAGATACTCAGAATCACTGGGAATATTTCCCAGTATAAAGGGTTTTCTAATAGCGATTTCCGAACTTTGACAGATGATTGAGGCCATATATTTGAAGCTACATCTGTCAAATTGGCTGCCATTTATTTAGTCTGTCTTGCCAAATCAACATGGAGAGTTATAGCGTTCAACAATATGTGCAAATGATTAAATTGTTTTATGAAAGTGGGTCTTATGTTTGTGCAACATTTCGCGCGCTTCGCCCATTTTACGGTCGTCATAATCGTCCTTCCGAGAGGACTATTCGCAACGTGGTGGATAAATTCGAGTCGACTGGTTCAGTGAACAATCCGCCAATACGCCTACGCCAACGAAACTCAAGATCTGCCGAAAATATCGCCGCTGTCCGTGAGAGTGTGCAGGAAAATCCGAGGCAGCCAGTTCCGCGCCGCGCACAAAAACTCGGCCTTTCGCATACCACAACTTGGCGAGTTTTGGGTCACCCTACACCTGGGCCTATACCTGTACAAGATTCAACTGACCCAGGAGCCCAAAGTTAATGACCATAGTGAACGCTGTTTGTCCGCTGATTGAGTTCTCGAGCAGTTGGAAGTTGACCCCAATTTCGGTCGAATAATCATATTCAGCAACCCATTTCTGGATGAACGGGTTTGTCAACAAGCAAAATTGTCGAATTTGGGACGATAACAATCCACACGAGATCCACAAAATTGCAATGCATCCAGAGAAAGTCACTGTTTGGTGTGGATTTTGGGCTGGTGGCATCATCGGTCCATACTTCTTTGAGAACGACATTGGCCAGGCCATCACCGTAAACGGCGAGCGCTATCGGTCGATGATAACCAATTTCTTTTGACCCGAATTGGATGCTATGGACACCGACGACATGTGGTTTCAACAGGAAGGCGCTCCATGCCACACAGCAGGTGCCACGATGGACATTCTGCACGAGCGATTTCCGAACATGGTTATCTCACGCCGAGGCGATGTGAATTGGCCACCTAGATCGTGCAATTTGACCCCGTTAGGCTTCTTCTTGTGGGGTTCTCTTAAGTGACAGGTCTATGCCAATAAAACACAAACCACCACTGCCCTGAAACCCAACATAATCAATGCCATTGGTCCTGCCTGATTTAGGCGCCAGAGTTATGGAAAATTGGACGTTTCGGATGCACGCCACCTAGCGAAGCCGCGGCAGACGTTTGAATGATGTTATATTCCATACATAATGGCATACATGGGCCTTCTAAATAAATAAAAAATTTCAATGATATCTCACTCACAGTTTGTTTTATTTTAATTTGAAGATAGAAAACGCTTAATGGTAAATCCTTTATTTCTAGCAGAAGTTCACGCGATCGAAGATTGCGCGCAATTCAACCTAGACAGGAACTATCGCGGGAAGAACATCGCAATACAGTCAGACAGTCAAGCCGCTATCAAAGCACTGACCTCACACGAGATCAGATCCAAACTGGTATGATCCTTACCAGGATCAACAAACTGGGAGAAACAAATAAAGTAACTTTCTACTGGGTACCAGGACATGAAGGAGTGGAGGGGAACGAAGCAGCTGATGAACTAGCTAGAAACGAATCAGGCACGCCATTCCTTGGATTAGAAATCTTTTGTTGAATAGAACCCCACAAAATAAGGGAAGACTTAAGAAAAGAGGAAGAGGACAAATGGGCCAAGCATTAGGACGATATCTCCCAACTAAGAACAGGCGAAAGAACTTCTGGGGAAATACAACCAGAAAAGAAGTAAAACCTGCCTGAGAGTTAGCAAGAATCGACTTCGCATCTTGACGGGCATGTTAAAGGGTCACCGCAGACTCCAGGAGCACCTCAGGAAACTGGGAATAGAGAGAGAGACAGACATTGCAGAAACACCAGCACACCTTCTTATGGAATGCGAAGCACTGATCTACAAAAGAAGAAACCACTTATATAGGTTCATACCTCCTATCAGAAGTGGATCTACCTTCACTGGCTCCACTCAAGATACTCCGGTTCATAGTAGCAAACGGACTGGAGGAAGTGCTCTAGATGGAGCATATCATCTATTAGAGCTTTAGTTTGAGTGGCACAATAGATCTGCTAAGGGTCGTAGTGCACTTGCACCTCACAACAACAATATCTATCTATCTTCCAAGGTGTTTTAGCCTTGTTCTGGCAATGCCTTGGCATTCACAGAGCATATGTGTTATATCCTCCGAGATACGAGTATGTAGGCCTTTGCAGTACCTACAAACATCAGTCTCATAGCATGCTTTCTTAGGCGAACCCCACAGGCGGTTCAGTAGAAATGCCGTGAAGTGGGAGGGTTGTGATCCCTTATTTTCGGATCATAACTTCGCTGATAAAATTAAGAAGAAGAAGAAGCATGCTTCCTTAGAAGACAATGGCCAGAGAGTATTCCTATCGCTCTTCTTAGTCTTGACTTTTCTACTTATTGCTTACACAAACTACTTTGGGATCGAAATGCATATAATCGAAGTCCATTCACTATCCATCTGTCTACTTCCATTCTGCAACATTGAGAGTCTCCCCAAACTAGCCTTTAGATAGAATTCTTGGTTTCTAGAAATGAGTACGAAACTTATGAAAATTAGCAAAGTTAGTAAATTTAAGCCCGCTCTTGGGGCTAAGAATACCATTAAAATGTTTTACACAGTGCAGGCGTTGGAAAGGATAGACAGAGAGAAAGATTGGTGTAATGGTTTTAAACTCAGATATTACGTTTCAGTAAAACTCCAGGGCTAGTGTCTAGATAACTGGGTAGATTTGCTTTTGTTATTTTGTCTTTGTTTCTGATTCACAGTATTCTTTTCCCGACCGCTCTTCACGAATGTTAATAAAATAAGCATTTGATGTGGTATATATTGTGTAATGAGCACCTGTCCGAGAAACTCTCTGCAGTGCATTCATCAACCACAAACGCAAACAATCAGTTGAACGAATACCGCAACATTATCAAGTAGGTGGCAGTGACTACACTTGGCTATCAGCAACCTCCGAAAAGGAACCCTTGGTATGATGATGAGTGCGTTCAACGGAAAAATGTGACAGAAGATCCACGTAAGAAAGCGCTGCAGCGCAAGACAAGAGCAGTGAGAGAGAAGTACCGGATCAGAAGAAGGGGAGAGAAGAAAATTCTGCGTAAAAAGAAAAGTAACCACCCAGCCTCTCAGCTCCAGGATATTGAAAAGTTTCGTGAACGCAACAACATCCGAAATTTCTATCGAAAACTAAGCAGCAGGCAGCTGGCTTCAATCCCGGAACACAGGCTCTTCGTAACAGCGAAGGCAACCTAGTCACCAAAACACAGGGAATTGTTGATGTGCTTAAGCAACACTTCCGGCAGTTGTTTAACGGGCGGCAAACAGAGAGAGTGATGGGGCAAGAAGAGAGCCCGCTTCCAGTCAATGGCGAACCAATACCACCACCCAGTATTGAAGAAGTTAGCGCAGCCATCAGAAAACTAAACAACAGCAAAGCCGCTGGCTCTAAAGGCCTCCCAGCTGAACTTTTTAAATACGAAGGCGATATCTTGGTAGGGTGCATGTAGCAAGTCATCATCCAAGTGTGGATAGAGGAAAGCATGCCCGACGACTGAAGTATCAACACTATATGCCCCTTTTAAAAAAAATAGGCGATCCTATGTCTTGTAAGAACTATCGAGGCATATCCCTGCTAAATGTCGCATATTAGATCCTATCCAACGTATTGTGTGACCCTTTTCTGTAACACACTAATCGGCACCTACCAATGTGGCTTCCGACCCGGCAGATCGACAATAGACCAAATTTTCACACTAAAGCAAATTCTGGAGAAGACCAACGAATATCATGTCCAAACTCACCACCTTTTCATCGACTTTATGGCCGCTTATGACAGCATTCATCGTCTTGAACTCTACCAAGCGATGGCCCAATTCGGGACACCGTCGAAACTTATCCAGATGTGTCGCGTAACCCTGGAAAACACACGATGTTCTGTGGAACTTGGAAACAGGTCTTCTGAACTTTTCCAAACATGCACGGGGTTCCGGCAAGGAGATGCGCTGTCATGTGACTTCTTCAATATTATGCTGGGGAAGATATTGCGTACGGCAGGTGTAAGCACGGAAGGCACTATCTTTCACAAATCCATCCAACTGCTGGGACGATATTGACATCATCGGAAGATCCCGACAAGCCATTGTAGAGGCATTTACGGCAATTGAAGAGCAGACGACACGAGTAGGTCTTGGAGTAAATGGGGACAAGACTAAGTACATGTTGTCAACAAACAAAACTTATCTGCTCAAAACCTTGGACAGAACGTCACTGTTGATGATTACAACGACCTCGGGGAAAAACATAAATCCCACAAATGACACCTTCGTCGAGATCCGACGAAGAATAATCCTAGCAAACTGCTGCTACTTCGGTTTGGCAAAGTACGAGTAACTGGGTTCAGTGGGCGCCGTGGCGTAAGTGGTTAGTGTGTCGGATAACTACGCATGAGATTCTAAGTTCGAATCCCAGAAAATACCAAAAAGTTTTTTCACGGTCCCAATTCGCGAGCGTCTGACAAACATCCGAGAGTATTGTTGTCACGAAAAAGCTTCTCAAATCGCCGTTCGGATTCGGCATTAAACTGTAGGTCCCTTCCACTTCTGTGAAAAATATAACGCACACAACATGAGTGGTTGCGAGAAGCTAGGCCCTGGCACTTTAAAGAGCTGTTGCGCCAAATATTTGTTTTTTGTAGTCCTAGATACTTCACTTCCTTTACAGGTGTCAGTATCGGTCCCTGACAGTCGGATTGGCTTCAGTTCAAGTTTTCTCTTTCTCATGAACGGTACTATTGTGATTTTAGCCGGGTTTATATTGAACCCAGCTGTGCTGCACCATTCTTGAGTTACTATTAGGCCCCTTTGTATAATATCACATAGGGCTTCCTCAAGTTTCCCCCTGGCAATCATTACAATGTCATCAGCGTAGGCTTGACAATTAACTCCAAGGTTTGTTAACTTTTCAAGAAGCTCATCCACAACAAGACTCCACATTAGGGGAGATAACACTCCTCCTTGTGGGCATCCTCTTGTTGTGTTGACCTTGATAATTCTACGCGATGTCCGAGTTTCGGCTGATCTTGTTCTCAGCAACTCATACATTCACTTAGATACTGTTCTGCTAACTCCCTTTCTGTCAAGGGCCCGTTTAATAGCTTCATGCGAACTGCTATCAAATGCACCTTCGATGTCTAGGAAGGCGCAGATTACTATCTCTCTTGTTTCGAGAGCTCTTTGGATGGTTTCCGTCAGCTGATAAAGAGCCGTCTCAGTGGATCTGCCCGCTCTGTATGCATGCTGACGGTAATGCAGTGGTGATGTATTGAGTACATCCTCTCTTAGGTGGTTATCCACAGCTTTCTCCATTGTTTTGCGAAGAAACGATGTTAGGCTGATCGGTCTGTATGACTTAGGCTGTGTTGGGTCTTTCTTCCCCATTTTTGTTATAAACCCAACTCCACTGGTTTGGAATATATCCCAATTGACCAGGTGTGGTAGTAGTTTTACTTGTCCCCTCTGCAATAGGGCTGGTATAATACCATCCACATCTGGTGACTGGAGCCCTTTAAGTATATACTGTGTATACATAACGATAAGGTCATGGAAACGCTGATAAATCGTCAGCTTATGAAATATCTTGATTCACGAAAACTCCTCAATGACCGGCAGTACGATTTTCATAGCAACAGGTCCACTGGTGATTTGATGGCATATCTCACTGAGAAGTGGAACCAATCAATCCATCACTTCGGTGAAACAAAGATGGTTGCGCTTGATATTTCTAAGGCATTTAACAGAGTTTGGCATCAGGCTCTTTTGTCGAAAATGCGTGCATATGGCATCGATGAGTCTCTTCTTCAATGGATTAGAAATTACCTTTCGATGTCTAGGATTCCTTAAGCGTTGCAAAAAATATTTACCCCGGCTGATCTGGCCTCCATCTATAAGGCATTCATCCGCCCAAAGCTGGAATATAACGCCCACATCTGGTCTGGTGCACCCAAGACCGTTCTGCACATTCTAGATAGGGTACAGAACCGCGCGTTAAAACTTATAGGTGATAGAGTCATTGTGAACTCCATAGTCTCACTTGAACATCGTAGAAATGTCTCATGTCTTTCCCTATTTTACTCCTCCAGCGAAATTGCCAGCTGCATTCCTCCCCTTCAAATCTTCACCCGCAATACGCGTCATGCTTCGAATGCACATCAGTTCACCCTCAAGCCCAACTTCGGACGTACTGTCAAATATAGGGATTCGTTTATAAGCCGAACAACACGTTTGTGGAACGATCTACCAGCCTCTGTATTTCCTAATCATTACAACATTCAAACATTTAAAGCCAAGGCAAACCGGTATCTCATCCGTTCCTCCCCCCCCTTTTCCCATCCGCCCGTGCCCTGAGCATCAGTATAAGGGTATTAATAATCCCTTTGGCGTGCGCGTATTATAAAAAAAATAAAAAATAAGAGTTTATCGATTCCTATTCATTTGAGTAGGATATACATACATATGTATGAACTCTATTTTCATTCACCCTCTCTAAACTCAAGGACATCGGTCTATCTGTCGAATTTATCTGTTCCCTTCATTCACGATAACATCTGGAATTTTGCTAATTGCCAATGATTTGGCGATGCAAAGTGTTTCGCTGGATATGGACCTATTGATTGTCGGTTCAATTTTCAAAAATTTCACGCTACGAACTATGCAAAACTGCATTGATTTGAATGTATCTTCCGCAAAAAATTCAAAATAGATGTTATACGTAAACTTTGCCTTAACGCAGTGAAATTTATATATACTGCAAATTTTGCTGGTCTCCTACACACTTAGACTTTATTATATACTATCAGCATTAAGTGAATAATAAATACTGATAACCTGCTTAACGCTAAGTAATATCGATTGTTGCTACTCGTATAGAGCACAGGAATAACGCGCGAGGAAAGGAGCTCTTTCCCAATCTCAGGAGCAATCGAAAGCACGCCTTAACTATTAATACGCATGCGATACTACTAACCCAATGGCGGTTTATTTTTTAATGAATCGCATTCATAATATTTTGTTCAAAATTGGTGTATACATCATGAAATAGCAACTTGGCATACCAAGTTTCGGACAAAGTAAATTTTTTTCCCCATTTTTGAAAGCACTTCATGCACTTAAACTTGGTTGAGTTACTAATGGGCTTAACTCCATTACTTTGCTTAAGATGGACCTACAGCAATGGTGTTGCTATATGGGAAATAAAATGCAAGAAGCCTCTAACTCCAGAGGGCTCCCACGGTCACTAAAAATAAGTGCATGTACGACATTTAGGAAAATTATCCACAATCTAACGTCTATCGATTTTGTAAAACATTTTCAAAACGTTCAACCAAACTGATATCGGTTCTTGCACTAATTACTTTGTTGGGGGACTCTACAGGACTCCGGGGCGGACATGGGCCTCAACCAATAGACCTCTCCAGCTAGAACGGTTATGAGCCATTTCATTTTCATTCATTATGTCCTGTATCCCCTTGTGGGTCCTAGGGCCTATACTACGCCTACGCGCCATCGTGTACGGTTTCTGGCAATGTGTCTGAGTTCTCCCCAACTGCCGTGCCTCCTTCTCGACTGTTCTGTGCCATGTTCTCTTCGGACTGCCAGGTCTACTGCCATCCTGTGTTAAAGGGTTCCATTGCATAGCATGGTTCGCTATGGAACTATCACCCTTTCGGAACGTGTGACCAATCCACTGCCACTTCCGCCGTTGGATTGTTGTGCCTATCGGTTCCTGACCCGTTCTCTCGTTAAGGTGTTCGTTAGAGATACGATTGGGCCAGAAAATCCTTAAGATATTGCGCAGGCACCTATTAACGAACGTTTGCAGGTTCCTGGTGATAGTAGTGGTCACTCTCCATGTGCTACATCCATATAAAAGCACGGATTAAACATTAAAGCGGAACAGTCTTAGCTTGGTGTTCAAACTGATTACATTGCTTCGCTATATTTTGGACAACATCCCGAACGCGGACTTTGCTTTGGCGATCCTGTTGGCTATATCCAGTTCGATTCCACCATCGGTCGAGACAATACTCCCAAGATACTGGAAATCATCTACTCTCTTTACCGGTTGTCCAGCAATTCATATTTGAGCCGATGAGTTTGTTCCAAGGCTGAATTTTGCGGTATTAATTTTCAGCCCGACGACGCCTGCCTCCCTCTCCACATCTGCTGTCATTTGGTGGAGGTCCATAATTCTGTGAGAGAGTAAGCATACATCGTCAGCGTAGTCAAGATGTTTCAGTTGAGATGTCATCGAATTCCTCCGTTTCCCATCGACAAAGCTGTACGAAACACATCGCTAATCACCAATAGGAATAATATTGGTGAAAGGATACAGCCTTGTCTTACCCCACTTTGGATCTCAAATTCCTCAGACAACCTTCCTCTGTGCACAACGTGACATTTGGAGCCTTCATATGTAGCTTTGATAATAGCAATTAGTTTATCGGGGATACCTCTCCTGCCTAAGGCACGCCAAATAAACTCCATGTTGACACTATCGAACGCCTTCTCAAAATCGATGAACAGCAGGTGGAGTGGCGATCGATATTCAACTGCACTGTTCGATGATAATCCGCAGGGTGTTGATGTATTCGGCACAGGAGGATCCAGAGCGGTAACCTGCTTGATCGGCGTCAAGTGTGTGTTCGAGATGTTATTTGATTCGCTCTAGGATGATTTTAGCTATTATCTTAGCTACAGCACTACTGCGCTCTACTGCGCCGTCCATCCATGATGGATTCGAAGATTTTCTAGGCTGGAACGTTGGTCTCCATCCGCTCTACATGACCCAGCCATCTTAGGCGCTGTATGTGAAATCTTCTGGCAAAGTCGATGTCATTGTATAGGCCGCATAGTTCGGTTTTCTACCTTGCCATCCACTCGCCATCTATGCAGACGGGACTAAAGATCATTCGAAGAACGAAGGGCATCCTCATCCGGGATTGATAAAGTCCATGCCTGAACTGCGCCATACAGTTTTTTTTTTTTTTTTTTTCGCCTAAGGGGTGGTGGAAAACGCTACTGCTCACGAAAAACAGACCCGTTCTGTTTCAAGTAGTGTGGTACTTGGTACTCACTAAAAACCGCCTTTAACCCTTTTATTCTACTTGACACCATCCACTCCGGAACCGCTTTTGCATTACTTCAGAGTGGTGTCGTTTTCTTTCCCCTTTCAGGGCCGCCTTTTTCATATTTGTCTCTTGCTTGCGGGTTAGTTCTGTCTTGCCGGTAAGGCTTACATCAGGCTTACATAAACCTCATGAGGGTGATTATTAGGTCTTCCTCTCTCTTTTTTGTTTTGAGCACTTTTTCTGCAAAGAAATGTACTTGATTCCAGCTCTGGTCACTCATTGACATTGTTGTCACTATGTTTTCCGGGGTGATGACGTCGATTAGAGATTCTAGCGCCTTCCTTTCAGCTTCTCATCTGTTGCACTCGAAGAACGTGTGGTCCAGTTCTGATTCGCCTTATTGGCAAGCCGAGCTCCGAGCTGTTTTGCCCATTCTGTGGAGGTAGGCGTTGAAATAACCGTGCCGCTAAGAAATTGGGTGACGTAATAATTATATTATATATTTCCCCGTTTTTCCGTCCCTTCCATTCAGCGATGTTGTTGATCAGCCTCGCGGTCCATCGTCCTCTGCTTTCTGAACTCCATCCCTCCTGCTATTTCTGTTTGGTGAGCTCCTTCGCCTCCTCGGTTTCCGCTTCCACTCCAATTTCCGCCTTTTTGTCGTAGACGTACTTCCTCTCTGCCGCAAGGAGATCAATAGGTGTCACTCCCGCGATTATGAGGACCGACACCGCTCGGTACGAACTTGCAACCCGTAGTGCCGCGCGCCTTTGTACTGCGACCTTTTGTTTCCTATATTTCTCTTGCCTTAGTGCGTCGGCCCATATCTCGCACCCATACAGGAGAATGGCGTGGGTGACTGTCATCAGGAGCTTTCTCTTGTTAGCTGCTGTGCCTCCAACATTTGCCATTAATCTCCTCAGTGATATTGTGACCTTCGTAGCTCGTTCCGAAGCAGATCTTATTTGGTGCCAGAAAGTGAGCTTCGTGTTTAGGGTCATCCCTAGGTACTTCACCGCGTCCTTGCTGGTTATTACCTCAGATCCGACTTGGAAGTCGACAATAGTTGGAATCCTCTTCTTTGTCAAAAGGAGTATCTCCGTCATTTCTGTGGCCAAACCTAATCCATGTTCTTTCATCTGGAGGTGCACCCGCCTCATCACCTGGTTGAGTTTTCCTTGCGCGCTCTCGGTGTCTCTCGTAAGCACCGCGGCGATTTCATCTGCATACCCTACCAGAAAGTTGCCTTCGGGCATTTCCATACGAAGGATGCCATCGTAGGAGATGTTCCAGAGATCGGGTCCCAGGATTGAGCCCTGCGCTGCTCCAGCAGTAATATCCTTTATTAGAGGTCCTCCTGTGGTGTTGTATAACAGCTTCCAGTCCTTGAGATAGTCCTTTACCATCCGCAAGAGATATCAATATCAAAAATGCTTTCGAGGGCGTTCTGCATATCGCTACATCTGGCTGAATTGAAGGCATTTCGCACGTCTACACGCACGACAACTGCCAGCAATACGATTTTCCTTGAATAGTGGCTGCCCTGTTGAGCCAATTGGACGGTCCTTACCACTTCTTTAATTGCTCCAATCGTAGAGTGGCCCTTTCTGAATCCATGCTGTCTTTCGGATAAATCTCCTGCTCTATGCACGGCTGCTGTAAGACTTGGTTTTAGCAACTTTTCTAGGAGTTTCCCTGCGGTATTCAGCATACACAGAGGCCTGTACACTGATGGGGAATCCGGGTCTCATTTTCCTTTGCTCCTAGGGAAAACTCCTTGCTGGAGACAGCTATTGTACATGTTCAGCAGCAGCTGAGGACATGTCTGGGCAATCGTCTTGAAAACCTCCCCTGGTATTCCGTCAGATCCAGGGGCCTTTCGGTTTTGTAGTGTTTTCGACGTGAGGATTTCTCTCTCTTCTTCACTGAACATCGGGGTTTCTGGACGTTGGACCGGAGAGGTGTCGGGAGGGCGAACACGATGCGTTGGTAAGAGTGTGTTCACTATACACTCCATCCTTATCGGGAAAAAAGTACTATGAATCAGAAGCAAAGTCAATAATAACAAAAATCTCCCCAGTTATCTGGGGAATAGCTGAAGCATAAAAAACTGGGCTTCAAGAACCACTACACCAAAATCTTTCTCTCTCTCTATCCATCCTTTCCCGCACTGTGTGTAAACATGTTAAAGGTATTCATAACCCTTTGAGTGCGCGCAAATTATAAAAAAAAAATCATTTCTTCGCCGGAGAAAGGGCTAGCCATCTGTGTTTCCAGTTTTCGCATTACGACTTTGAAGCCTAGACTCCAGGGGTTGCTGTTGACATCCCGGCGGAGATCCTCCCACTTCTGTTTTTTGCTCGAACTGATGGCCCTCTTGAGCTCGGATCTCATGGTTCTAAATTCCGCTAGAATGTCTTCCGTGGGTTCAGCTTGTCTCCTCCTACCCCTGGTGACTTTGCGTCTGAGATGTAGGCATCTTCTTCAAAGCGCAGCTATCTCGTCGTTCCACCTGTACACCGGTTACCTGTTTCTATTGGGACCGCTCACTCGGGGCATCAAGGCGCCACATGCCAGCCATATGAGTTGCATTGTGGCCTCAACTTTTGTATCAGCAGCTCCCACTGCTTCTAGGACCGCGTCATACAGTAGGACTGGAATGAGAAGTGTCCTATACAGAGTTACCTTAGAAGTTCGAGATAGGACTTTCTTCTTCTTCTTCCTTTTATCAGCGAGGCCATGATCCGAAAACAAGGGATCACAACCCTCCCACTTCGCCGCATTTCTACTGATCCGCCTGTGGGGTTCGCCTATTTGACCTCAGAAAATATCGGCAAGCCTGCCGGATCACTTGGTTACTGAAATAGGACCTTGTTATTCAATTCAATATGGACAGCGCTCTGAATGTCAAATTTTTCTGTCAGCTTACTCTTATCTACTACTCCCTCTGCGGCACTGGACACTACGTTTCACCTGCTGCCCCTAGATATGTTCGGCAAGCAGATGACTGCCATCCCACTAAAAGCCACCTTGCAGTGATGCAGTTATCACATTGGCCTCTCCTCGATCCTTGATATTCTTAGCTTGACCCATAAAAACACCGACTACACTACGGCGAAACTAAGATTTGATTGTAACTTCCGGGCGAGCATCCCTGACCATAGTGAGTCGGATAATGCTCTCCTGCGGATGGTAGTTTAGTTCACTTCTACACAGACGGCTCCAAAACGGAAAGTGGAGTGGGTTGTGATGTTTTCTCTGAAAAGCTCAACCTTAACAACTCTTTCCGTCTCCCAGATCATTGTTGCGTATTTCAGGTGGGAATCATGGCGATCAAGGAAGCCTTGTGCTCGTTGACATTTAAAGCAATGTCTGTCAGGGATACTAGCGTTTTCACTGACAGTCAAGCAGCAATCAAGTCTCCTTCACTTTAAAGGCCGCCTTAAACTGCCGTTAATCTCTCACGGAGATGTCGGAGCAGTTCAGCAGTCAAATATGCTGGGTGCCAGCCCACAGGGACATTTCGGGTAACTACGAAGCTGAAGAGCTCGCCAGGCGGGGTACGACTCTAAGGATTCTGTTGAAATGGCATGCCCTTCGCTACGTAAAAACATCTTCTAAGGCTGGATGCTTTCAGAAAAACCAACCACAGTTGGAAAAATGGCTCAACGTGACTTATTTGGAGACAGATCTGGCCTAGGCTGGGTCAGAAACTCAATGGTGAGTTGGTTAAGATAAAGCGATCGCCGATCAGCTACGTTATCGGTATCCTCACTGGACACTGTCTGATAGGCCAACATGCTAAAAGGTTTTGCCTCTATTCTAATGACTTTGCACGAGTTGTAGAGACATAGGGGAGGAGGAAACCATCCTTCATCTTCTGTGCACATGTCCGCCCTGTCCTAAAATAGGCTGCTCCATCTGGAAACTCCTTTCGTCGATGACCTTGACGAACTGGTGTCCTCAGGCGTCATGAGCATCCTTCGCTCCCTGAGTAGTCAAAGGGAAAGATCCATGGCATCACAATAGACCTCTACCAGCTTCTGTACTCTTGTCCAACCTAACCTAACCCAACCTACTCATATGCAGCTCGTGATATTTAGTGCTTTCATAACTCCACTGCCCGATCATTGTAGCGTTTTCCAGGCGGAAATCATGGCGATTATGGAAGCCCTGTCCTGGCTGAAATGTAATGTACTATCTGTCAGGGATATTAGCATTTCCACTGACCGCCAAGCCGCAATCAAGTCCCTGGAATCGTTCTCCTTCACTTCAAAGGCCGCCTTAAACTGTCGTTTATCTCTTATGGAGATGTCAGAGCACTTCAACATTCACCTATGCTGGGTCACAGAGACATTCCAGGTAACTGCAGGTATGACGAGCTCGCTAGACAGGGTTCCACTCTAAGGATTCTGCCTGGCAGCCAAGCCCTTGGTATGCCCCTCGCTACATGTAAGTATCTACTTAAGCTGAACGCTATTAGCAACCTCAGATGGGAAAACGGCTCAGCATGTCACATTTCGAGGCAGATCTAGCCTAAGCTGGATCAAAAACGTAGTGCCGAGCTGGTCAAGCTAAAGCGAACACAAATCAGCTGCGTGGTCGGTGTTCTCATTGGACACTATCTAATTGGCCAACAGATTTGGCTTTTTCTCCAACGAATTCTGCAGAAGCTGTAGGTACGAGAAGGAAGAGGAAACCTTCCTTCACCTTCTATGTACTTGTCCAACACTGTCGCATAAAAGAATGCTCCATCTAGGGTCCCCCTTCCTTGACCACCTCGGTGATCTGGCGTCCTTAGACGTCATGAGCATCCGTCGCTTTATCAAAAGCTCTGGTTGTTTGTGGTAGTCGCTGAGTGGCCTTATGGTTTTGATCCACGATATCATAAAGGACCTTCACTGGTCTAAGTGTGTCTGCACTCCTGTGTGCCAACCTAACCTAACCTAACCTATAACTCCACTGCCTGACGGTGAAGTTAACACCATTCAAGAGTGATTTGATTCTACCACTGATCCTTACGTACTTTTATCCTTTTTAAGAGGCTTTTGAAAGTACGGACTCGATTGTGGCTTTTTGCATCAAGCTGTCTGTCTGTTTGTACTTTAAATTGTAAGACAACGGCGTGGATAAATTCATTAAGTCGGATAACAAAATTGATGCTCCAAAGATCCGACGGTTCTTCATCGTAAAGTTGGAAACCGAATCAATTCTTAAAGAATCTGATTGTCTCATCTTTTATTAGAAAGTCATAGATTTTCTCTGTGTAATAGTGGTGAAGTTTCCTGGTGCACGGTATTTGCTGAACGATTGAACTACGTGGCAATCTGGGGTCGAATCGCGTCCTCTGTGAACGGATAACTCGCCACGTGTATGTTGCTGCTAGGTCTACCAACAACACAATACAAATCATCAGTCATCCGTTGACGGAGAACGCGATTCGACCCGACTCGTTAGGTGAAGTTAGGTTAGATACTTGGCTGTTCCGGCCTTAGACCAAAGTTAGGTCCTCAAAGGGCTATGAATACCCTTAACATGTTATACATTGTGCGGGCGGTAGAGAGAATAACTCAGATGATTATGTTTCAGGAAAACTCCAGGGGTGGCGTCCAGATAACTAGGCAGATTTATTTTGTTATTTTGTCTTTACTTCTGATTCACAGTATTTTTTTTCCCCGAAAACCTGATGTCATAGGCATATCAATCCAACAGAGCGAACAATTTTTCCAGCCCTATGACCAACCGACTGCCAGTGTTCTGCCTTCGTCATGGTGTTGTTATAAGCTTTCGCAATTGATTGAACTAACTGTTTATATGCATATTTTATGGGGGTGGTGTGCAGATAATCGGGGAGATTTGTTTTGACTGACTTTCAATATATTTCATGAGAAATAAATGCTTGCTGACATCAGGAGTTGAACCATGAAGCATTAGCGTGGCAATCGATGATGTTACCACTACACTATTGCCACCCCTTGCCATTGTGATACCACATGTTTTATGAGGCCGAAGTTACCGGGGACCTAGGGGAATCTTAAATCAGGTGGGATGTGGACTTTGAGATCTCAATGTGTCTGATGCGCGCCCGAGTAGTAGGGTGACTGATTCAATTGAATCGTGTTTGTCCAGGTGGACCGTGAAGGTAGTAGGGTGCGTACGAGTATTAGGGGTGACTGATGAAATTGTATCCCTGGTACATTTATGCTATCCTATCCAGCTTGTTAATCTCTTGACAGAGTTGCCAAGTGTGGGTCGGCGGCTGGTCAAAATTAAGTTGAGTTCATGAAGCTGCTTCAATATGAAATTCAAATAAGTGTCGCACATCCACTCTCGGAGTATGGGGTTTTTATTTTTTTCAAAACTTCCCTTCATGGATGACAATAATCAAGGAGTATCTTCTCATGCCACGCTTATGCTGCGTAATTGAAAACAAGACCCAATGGTAACATCTAAATTCGACCATTCCCTTTGGATAGGTGGTATGCCTCAGAAAGCGACTGATGTGGTGAGACGAATCACAGTTTTGCTTTTATTGAAAACACAGCAACCCCCTTTACGAGCGGTAATTCTGTTTGTAATAATCGAATCTCAACAAAATCAGACTACGGATATTTCAAAGGAAAATTAATGGACCGACAGTGGATGGTTTCATTACACAATTTAATTGGGGGGTGGTTTAAAATAAAAATTAAAATGCATCAGCCAGCTGAATGGCAGAGGTTGAAAGTGGTGAAATCTGATTTCCAGATTTAACAGGGTTACCTAACTGCAGACCACCGGTAAAAGCTTTCGGGATATACGAAATCGAGTTTGGAGCCGCCCATGGCTCACTTCCAAAATTCAATCAAAGTCAATAAGAGCTCGTACGCGAAACCTGTCTCTGTTAAAGTCAGTCCATCACCAAATGGCAGACGAATTGATTTTACTTGGTCACGTTCTAGTGGCGCGGTTTATTACTTCATTATGGTTATAGGCGTTGCGGAAGGGGGACACACACAGAAACGACCACGATAATGGACAATAAAGATGCTTCGACGGTTTGTAATTCGTTTTAGAATAACCGCCGAATCGCCGAAAAGGTCTTCGCTGTATGGTGATACAAAACGTCACAAACAGACCCATAAAAAGGATCTCGAATGGGGTATAGTGATTGGCAACGTGTACGCATTAAAGGTGCAATATGCACAGACATATGCTGTGCCAGTGATTATGGGAAACTTGACGCTGCGTTTATTTATAAAAGAAAAAGAGCGCGCGTGGTCCTTAAATGTGTGAAATCGAAATGAAAGACTGCGAGTTGCCGGTCGTTCGGGTGGACAACCAAACGCTCATCTGACGATTGGCCAAAATAAATCTCTAGATGGAATGTGGAACATAAACTCAACTGATTTGCAATGCTAATTAAATTACAATACCATGGATGGAGTAGAGGGATAAGTAGAAATCGGCGAAGATAAAAGTGCGAATGCTCTTGGACAGGATTTTGTGTACTGGAATAAGGGTTTGTCACTGCGAGAGAGCAAAACTGTGTGCCATTGTGAAGGTTGAGCCCGAGACCGTGGTATAGCCATTTCAAAGGTTGCGCCATCAAATTCAGCGAAACTAATTTTTCTGACCAAAGAATGAGTTATATGGACACGTCAAAGCATTTGCAATTTCATTCCCTTTTGGAGGTGACTGGTCTTACACTTATCAATCCCAAATTGTATTTCGGTTTATCTGAATTTTATTGTCTGTGTAGGGTCCTTGGTTAGGTTAGGTTAGTGGGCTGGTGTAGGGACGGAAGTCCTCTACACCACACTCAGGTCATGATAGACCCATTGTGATACCCATGGGGGAAAAGAAGATAGAAAAAGAAAAATCCCTCCCTCGTGAAGAAAAATAAACGTCTCCGTACGTAGCGTATTAGAAAGCATATAGTACTTACTGTGTCCGAGATACAAACCAGAGGATTTGATGAAGTTTGTGATGTCGTTGATCGGTCTGTCGGATAATTCTTCTAAATCCTTAAAGAAGTATTGTCCAAGATATCTGTTTCTAAGGTGGTAGAGGCCTGGGCAGTGGCAGAGAAAGTGGGAGGTGTCCTCGTGAACCTCCTCGTCGCCGCAGCCCCTACAAAGGTCCTCGTTCGTCACTCGTAACTTTGCCAAGTGATATCGCATAGTGTTGTGCCCCGTAATAATTCGTATGAGAGTAGAGAGTGATTTTCTATCCATCTGCATGAGTTTATTAATTTTCCACTGTCAAATCTAGGCCATAGCTTCTCGTGATGATACAAGTATCAAGAGAGGACCATCTGTTGTTTGCATCCGTTAGTGCTTTATTCCCTGCTTCAAGTTTGAGTGTGCAAGGCGGGATGTACACTGAGGGGTCGGATTGGTAAGAGTTTAGCGCCGAACCTCCTCTAGCCAGGTCGTCAGCTTTCTCATTCCCTGGTATGCCTTAATGTCCAGAGACCCAGCAGAGCTCTACCTGTGCTGTGTTCCAAGAACCTTGAGCTCTTCTCTACAACACTTCACAAACTTCGATTTTACTTCTGTAGCAGATATTGCTTTTATCGCCCTGGCTGTCGATGAAAATGCAGATATCCTCACGTGGTATTGCCCTACTGCTAGGACCTCCGCCTGGAAAACGCTTCTATAGTTCGGAAGCCTGACTGACAAGGAGATGCCAAGCGTTTCAGGGAAGATGCCTGCGCCAAAACCCGTTTCCATTTTGAATCCATCGGTGTACACGGCTATGGTTCTCTGGTTGGGCGTTCTGCCTGATTTCTCTGCTCGGGATGGTGCTTGAAAATGGTCTTGTGAAGTCTAGGTGTGGCGTTGTGTAGTCCGTACTAGATTCCTTGCCCAGGTATCTGTATTTCACCCATTCCATTGGGTTCCAGCTATCTGTTTGGCTTAACATTACGGCACTAATAGCCGCTGATGCTTGTATGTCTAGCGGAAGCAGGTTGAGGATGGCTTCGAGTCCTGCTGTAGGTGTGGTTCTCATTGCACTCGTCGCGCCAATGCACGCTAGTCTTTGTGCGTTTGTGATGGCAGTTAGGTAGTTAGTTTTGCAGGCGGCTTGTCATCATACAAGGCTACCATAAGTTAGTATGGGCCTTACAATAGCTGTATACATCCATTGGATGATTTTGGGGTTCGGTCCCCAGGTTTTTCCGAATATTCTGTTACACGAACAGAAGGATAGAGTGACTTTCTCTATCATTAATGTTCAGTCTCCAATTCAGTTTTCTGTCGAGCACCACACCGAGGTATCTCGCACTGCTTGAGATACTTAAGGGGGTGCCCCTTACAGAAGGTGATACGAACTGTGGAATTATTCTTTTGTTCGTGAATAGTACTAATTCCGTTTTCTGGGGATTGGATCTTAGTGCACCTTCGATTTGCTCGTTCAGCGTCGGAAGGGATTTCCCTGTTGCCAGCAGCACGACGTCGTCCGCGTAAGCTATGGTTTTGACACCGCTGTTTCTGAGTTTTAGAAGAACTTCGTTTAGGACAATTACCCATAGCAGTGGGGATATAACCCCGCCTTGAGGAGAAGGCTTTGTTTCTCCGACCTTTACTTTAATAGATATCTTCTTACTTACTTAGCTGGCGCTACAGTTCGGGGTGTATCTGGGCCTTAAGCAACAAGCCTCTCCATTTAGCTCGGTCTTTAGCTAATTGCCTGCAGTTGCGCACTCCAAGTTGGTCGAGGTCCCCTTGAACTTGTGCGCGCCACCTACGGCATTAATCCCCTTTACTGCGTCGTCCCTCGGGGTTAGATTCGAAGGCTCTGCGGGCCGGAGCGTTGGTGTCCATTCGCTCTACATGTCCTAGCCATCTCAGACGTCCAATACGCAGTTTTTTGACCAGGTTTGATGTCGCTGTACAGCTCGTATAGTTCGTGATTGAATCTTCTTCTCCAAAACCCGTCAACGCAAATGGGACCGAAAATCTTACGAAGAATTTTTCTCTCGAAGCGACCAAGGATATCTTCATCCTCTTTTAATAAAGTCCATGTTTCAGCGCCGTAAAGCAGGACTGGGATGATCAAGGTCTTATACAGAGTCTCCTCCTAAGTAGTTCCAGATAGGGCTTTACTGTTGAATTGCCTTATAAGCCCAAAAAAAAACAGCGATTGGCAAGAGTTATTCTTCGATTGATTTCTGCGTTGATCTTGTTTGTAGAATTTATAGCAGAGCCAAGGTAGACAAAGTCCCTTACTACCTCAAAGTTATAGCTGCCCACTGTGACGTTTTGTCCAATTCGTCGGTGTTGGCTTTCCCTTCTTGTTGACAGCATATACTTGGTTTGGTTCTCGTTTATCGCTAAACCCATTTTGGCCGCTTCCGCCTCAATGCTTGCAAACGCACCGGTGAAAGCCCGCTGAGTTCTTCCGATAATGTCTATATCGTCGGCGTATGCAAGCAGGTGTACAGACTTGTAATAGATTGTGCCTCCAGTTCCGCACAATCCGTTTAAGTACAATATTAAAGAAGTCGCATGACAGCGCGTCACCTTGTCTAAAACCTTTTTGACATCAAAGGTCTCGGTGCGGTCGTTACCGACCTTGATGGAGCAGCGAGCGTTCTCTATCGTCAGCCTGCACAGACGGAGAAGTTTGGCAGGGATGTCAAAACTAGACATGGCTCAATAAAGCTCTTCTCTATAGATGCTGTCATAGGCGGCCTTAAAATCGAGAAAGAGGTGGTGAGTATTGATTCGGAATTCTTGGGTTCTCTCCAGGATCTGCCGAAGTGTAAAGATTTGATCGATGGTGTACTTTCCTGGCCTGAAACCGCACTGATAGGGTCCAATCAGGCTGTTCATAAAAGGTTTCAGGCGTTCACACAATATCACAGAAAAGATCTTGTATACGATGTTGAGGGGGTCTCCTTTCTTATGGATCGGGCAAACGATGCTGAGGTTCCATTCATCAGGCATACACTCGTCTGACCAAATCTTGGAGATGAGTTGGCGTATGCACTCTACCAATTCATCCCCAGCTGCCTTGAAAAGTTCGGCCGATAAGCCGTCAGGTCCAGTAGCCTTGTTGGATTTTAGCTTGGATAATGCTAACCTCACTTCTTTTTGGTCAGGTGGACGGAAATTTTGACTATCATCGCCAATGTTGAATGGTTCATTCTGCCTGACAGCGGGATGTTGGTCTTCGTCGCCGTTATACAGTCTGCAGAAGTAGTTTTTCAATATTCTCAGCACCGACTATGATTCTACTACGAGGTTTCCATTTTCATCTCTACAGGTTTCTGTACGGGTATTGCTTCTCTGACACGTTCTTTTTACCTTTTGGTAAAACTTCCGTACATTGTTCCTGGAGTATAAACTCTCAATATTCTCAAACGCGCGTTTCTCATGCTCTTTCTTCTTCTTTTGGAGAAGCCGATGTTCTTCCCGTCTCTTTTGCTTGTAGAGCTCACGAGCAGCTCTCGTCTTCCTTTGCAGCGCCGCTTTATATGCCTCTTGTTTTGCTGCAGGCACTCGCCGGCATTCTTCGTCAAACCAGGGGTTTCGCGGTGGTGGGCGAGCGAGACCCAGCACATCAGTCACGGCGTTTCTGATGGCATGTTGGCAGCTTTGCCACTGGTCTTCGGCACTTGACGCTGGCGGTATAGGGGTGATTGAGAGATCTCCGGATACGCGTTCAGCGAAGAGTCTGGCGGTCTCTTGCGATTATAGCTTTTCGACGTTCAATTTTCTCATAGTGATTCTTCTTTGTTGCTCAGATTGGGATATCCGCATTCGTACCTTGGCTACAACAAGGTAATGATCCGAGTCTATGTTGGCCGCTCGGAAGGTCCGGACATCCAGAATACTGGAGGGATGCCTTGCGTCGGTCGCGATATGATCAATTTGGTTGATCGTTACATGATCATTGGACCGCCATGTCTGCTTATGAATATCGAGATGAGGAAACCATGTGCTTGCTATGGTGACATTTCGCTCCAAAGCGAAATCAATTAGCCTTAGTCCGTTATCAGACGTGGTGTCGTGTAGGCTATGCTTACCGACTGCCCTACCAAAGACGTCCTCCTTTTCTATTTTGGCGATGAAATCGCCTAATACGATTTTAACGTCGTATTTAGGACATTGCTCGTATGTTTTGTCGAGGAGCTCGTAGAAACACTCTTTGGTGGCAGGGTCCTTTTCTTCCGTGGGGCATGAACACATATTAGGCTTATGTTAGCGAATTTAGCCTTGATCCGGATAATCATAATACGCTCGCTTACGTGTCGGAAGCTTAAGACTTCTTGCCTAAGTCTGCCGCGTATGACAAATCCGCATCCGAATAAGCGTTGCCTGTTGCCTCTGTAGCAATCACCGTAGTAGAAGTCACAGGTTTTCATCCTCTTTTTACCCGGCCCATCCCATCGCATTCCTGGATGGCGGTAATATCTGCTTTATAGCAGTCTAGGGCCTCTGCTAGTTGTTCGGCTGCACGTGGTCTGTAAAGGGACAGACATTCCACGTACAGATCCGAAGGTCGTTGTCCTTATTTCGTTTGCTGTGGTCGTCATTAGTTGAGTCATCCTTATCCGAGACTTTTGGTTGTTTCGGTACCATGAGTTTTTTTCGTGGTAGGAAAGTTACCCCGACGGCACAACCCCCAACCTGGAGGGCCTCATACCGCCATCGCCTAAGTGATTTAGCACTGTAGCAAAATGTTCTCTCCATCTAGTGAGCTGATTCTCATCCGAAATCAGAAGGTTACCGTCTAGACTCTTCACTGGATGTTGTTTGGAGTTTCGACCACCAATGAGCTCCTTAGTGATACTGTAAACAGTCCTGCTGTCGCACCTACTCGCTGCTTCTTCAGTCCTTGAGGCCAGTGAGTTGATATATTGACGCTTGTCACGTCTCACACTACGTTGCACTTCTTTCTTCTTCGCACGATATTGGGCTTCAAGCTCGGTTCTCTCTACTGCTGAGGCCGCCGCAATCCGAGCCTTGATTACTGTACGCTCATCGATCCGTCTCCAGGTGTCTGTAGAAAGCCATGTGCGGTGGTGTTTCTGCTTTTTACCGACATAAATGCGTGCCCCAGTCGCAAAAGCATTTTTCACAGCACTCCAGTGGTCATCCATGTTCTTTTCCAGTATGCTGCTGATTGCTTCTGCTTCTAAGGCAAGATGGTCCCTGAACTGTTGGCGCACTTGGGGAGCCTTGAGCCTGTCCATATTTAACCTGGTGATGTTAAGTAGGTTTAAGCGGTTGCTGTTGACGGATGCAGTACGAAGGCGTAAATGAGCTACCATAAGATGGTGATCTCGTTCTTGTCCGACGTCTGTTTCGGACGTCCAGAAGACAATTTCTAAAGCGGCGACTGATCGCAATATGGTCGATCTGGTTGGATGTTCGTTACCTATCAGTAGAGACCCAACTGATCTTATGACAGGTCTTATGCTTAAACAGCGTACCTCCGATGACTAGGCGGTTGGTATTGCAGAAGTCCACAAGCCGCTCACCATTTTCATTACGGTCTCCCACGCCGTGAACTCCCATCACGTGCTTAAGCATGGTGTTGTCGCTACCCACCTTGGCATTGAGATCTCCCATCACCATTACGATGTCCCCATTAGGTGTTTGGTTGTAGGCGGCGCCTAAGTGGTTGTAAAAATCATCCTTTTCATCCTCAGTCGCGTCTAGAGTCGGAGCATAACACTGTATGATGGTAATTTTTCTAACTCTACTCTGGAACCTAGCCGTCAATATCCGGTCATGGTAGGGTTTCCAGGATATGAGGCTACTACGTGCTGCTGGAGTTAGCATGAGTCCTGCTCCGGAACTCCGTGCACTTCCAGCTGGTTTACCTGAGTAGAGCATGACAGTGCTTTTTGTTGTGGAGATGTATTCCCCAACATTGAACCATCTTATCTCGCTCAGCCGTAAGATGTCTATTTTATACCGTACGAATTCGCGCTCCAATTGGAGGAATCTGGCGTTATAAGGCCCTTCCTTGAGTGAGTCTAGGAGGATCTTAACGTTCCAGAATCCGATCGTTGTGCGTGTACGATAGCCAAAGGTCGTCGTCAAACTATCCGTCCGTATCTGAGGCGTTGGTTTTGGAGCAGTAAAAGTTTTTACGGTTGCGGCTCCCTGGGCCACAGACCAACCGACAATTATCATGTTTTTTGGCGCAGGCAGCTCGCCATTCGCCCTCTCCCGTTAGCAACTTCCCAAGAAATTCCCAGATGGCACTACGAGGAGGTGGGAGTAGGGCTTACTAACAGAGCTGCTAGGTTTTCGGCTGCAGTGGCTCTTTCTCGTTACTAAGCGGACCAACACCTTTCGGGAGATGCTGCCCCCAAGGCCTTTGTTAGTCGTTTACCATCCTATCGATTTTACTATGAATGCTGTTGAAATATTTAATAAATATGAAATATGAAATATCTCCTATCAGAAGTGGATTTACCTTCACTAGATCCACTCAAGATACTCCGGTTCGTAGTAGCACTTCTGATACTTTCTGTCAACTTAATAACGAAACTTCTCCTGCCGTTGAGGTGAAAGTTCTTGTCACCAATATTGAAAAGTACGTCATGTATGAACCCAAGGCTGACTCTATCACTCTAGCACTTTCCAGAATGCAATTACATATGTAGAATATAATTGCTGAAGAGCATTAAAAAAATATATATGTATCATAGCAACTAGGATTAAGGATGGTATGTGACATGATTCCCTACACAGAACGAAATGTTTTAAGCAGTTTTTTAGTCCCCTTCAGATGGACAGCACTGTGTATTTCTAATTAAATTCGCATATGGTCCAGACTCATACCTTTTTTTGTTAATTTTTAATTTCAACCACAGCCTTTCATGTTTAAACAAAATCTCCTTTCATATCCTGATGAAAGGGAACCACTAACCATTGAAATCATCCTGACAACGCGCCCTTAATTAAACAGGACTCCTGAATGAGAGACATTCTTGGGGCGTAATGTGGAATTGATTAATTAACTTTGCACCATGGCCGGTCTGATACCCCATACCTCATAGGGTGACCACATTCCTTAATTGTGGAATCGATACGAGAGTAAACCCCCCTTAAGTGAAGTAAAACAAAAGTCAAGTAGCAGCTCAAAAGTGCTCACAAAACAAACCAAGGTGTTGTGCAGCTTACACAGATAAACGCACAAAACCCAATTGTGGATGTAGATACACCGCACCAATGGATTGATGTAAATGCACGCCAACAGGGTGTGGGTGACATCAATCTAATAAGTCGTTATACGGAAGCTGAATGTGATTACAAGTCCTTTCGAAACATGTGCAAGCAACAACGCAAGTTAGATGTGTTAAGTTCAGAACTCGAATTCACTACAAACTCATGCTTGTTGGCTAGCAAGTTCCTTTGTCAATTATCCATTTTCTGTGCCAGCTGCACTTAAACAAATACATTTCACATCCATATCGATATAAAGCACGTAAACACTCATACCCAATCGATTGCTTTCTGTGAAAACATTTTTCTGTGAAATAAAACAGCACCCTGCGCCGCGCCAACCACACCGGATTCATTGTTTATAGCTGGGGAATTGAATTTCAAGCACATCAAGCGTAGAAAAGTGCCAATTATGGTATTATTTAGGAGGGTTCATAATTGCCTCAGCTTAATGTGAAAAATATTATATACACAAAATTTGTTATAAACAACTTATAATGCCTACCTCACGGTGGATTGCAAATCATCCTCGAATGTGTACGACTGTGTATCTCAGAACTGATAGTCTGTAAATAAATAAATATCGCAAGCCTTGGATTGGAACAATCTGTATTTCGTTCCGCGTTAATTTTGCGAGCAAAAAATGTGTGAAAATGCATACAATGACGGGCAGGCGCTACACATCCATTAGTATCGTACCACACCTAGTAATCTGTTCTCTATGGAGGTCTTAATATCGCAACAAAAAGAAATGTATCTGCATGCATTGTGACGAGAGATAGAGATGAATCCTTTCACTTATCTGTTCCTGCCAGGATGTCGGCATACGCGGTTTTTTCCCCCAGAAATAAACTGGATAGAATTACTGCACATCTTTATAGAGAAAAACAACCCCAAAGCATTATTTTTGAACCACGCGCCTCGTTGTATGTCATGCTACCAGTATGAACGATTCGCAAACCCGAGTTATCGATGCCAGTAATGCGACTACGTACTAATCCCAGGCAGCACACTTCTACTACTCTGCCCCCGGGACTGTCGTTAGGTACTTTGCGGGGCTGGGTAGCAGTTCATGCTATGCTGCTCTTCTTAGCTTTTCTATTCTTTGGAGCACTCTTTGAAGAGTTGTTAGGAGATTACACATTGCCATACCATCCTACCTTCTCTTCCTGCCGCAACATATGGTCGAGGATTAGAGACGGACTGGGTAGTGTAATTCTCCATGCTGTGAAGTGTGTGCAATAAAATACTGCATGCTGCGTACCTTCATCTTTATCTGGACACTTCGGGCATAATGGTGAGTTGTCATGTCTAAATCGGTGGAGATACTTGCGGTAACCACCGTGACTAGACAGGGACTGAGTAAGATGGAGTTGCATCATCCATGCTTTCGAACTATCCAAACTTAGATTGTCGGCATCAGGTTGTATGCCTTTTGGTTTATTAGCCCGACATTGCTGCTGACGCTGCCCTTTCTTCAATTTTGATCACCTTGATACCAGTGGCATCGTGTTGTCTCAATGCTCTTCTGGTTTATATTCTGAGCATCTCATCTGCGAGGATGTCGATAGGACCATTCCAGCTATACATAACAAATGCAGCTTCGTCCGAAATGAGTCGAAAGCAGCTGATTATCCGTACCGCGCAGAGCATACATGTACATGGACAAAGATAGGTTTCTGGAATGTAAAGACGCTCCTCGACTCGGGAAGAGAAGGTCCTTACAATGCCAGATTCCTCCAATTGGAAAAGGAATTCATGCGATATAAACTGGACATTTTGGGGGTAAGTGAAGTAAGATGGTTAGAAGCGGGCGAGTACCAGTCTCCAACGCGTAACACTGTACTACTCTATTCTGGCAGACCATCCGGAAGTCCGTGGGAATATGGAGTCGGACAACTGCTAACAACAACAGCACGCAAGGGCCTAATTTCCTGGCAGCCTCATGGTGATCGGATTTTGACGGCCAGATTCCGGACTAGAGTACGACGCGTCACCATCATACAGTGTTACGCCCCAACGAATAGTTCGTCTGAGGACGAAAAGGAGAGCTTCTACAATCTCTTAAGCGCCGTCTTCAACACAACACCAAATGGAGACATTGTCATAGTGATGGGGGATTTGAATGCCAAGGTAGGCAACGACAACGAAGGGCTCAAACATGTAATCGGGAAGCATGGACTAGGCAACCGCAATGACAACGGCGAAAGGTTTGTGGATTTCTGCAATGCCAACCGCCTTGTGATAGGTGGCACCATGTTTGAGCACAAGACCTGCCACAAAGTCAGTTGGGTTTCCAACGACAGGCAAGCAACCTCTAACCAAATTGACCATTTTACCATCAGCCGCCGCTTTAGAAGTAGTCTCCTGGACGTCCGAAACAGGCAAGGGGTAGATGTGGGGATAGTACATGATCATCATCTTATGATAGCTACTCTCCAACTACGCACTGCTGCAGTTCGAAGATCCCAGGACAACACAAGAATGCCCAGGTTCAACATCGATAGACTTATCGACCCCTCAGTGCGCCAACAACTAAGGGAGCACCTTTCGCAAGGTGTGGAAGCAATCAGCAGCTCAATGCCCGCAACCATCCAAGACCATTGGTGTGCTGTGAAAAATGTTTTCACATCTGGTGCTGAAAGAATTGTCCGTCGATCGCAGGGAAGACATAGGGCGTGGCTTTCCGAGGATACCTGGAGACGGATTGACGAACGAAAACAGCTGAAAGCTCGCGTTGCAGCTACCCCAGCAGCAGGGAGAAGCGAGCTAGAGTCCCTATATTGCACGAAGATGAGAGAAGTTCAGCGTAGCGTGCGACGTGACAAGTACAACTACATCAACGCGCTGGCCACAGAAGCAGAAGAAGCTGCAGAATCACCAAAGAACTGACAGGTGGTCATAGCTCCAGCCAACACCCAGTGAAAAGCCTAGACGGCTCCTTGCTCATTTCGGATGAGGATCAGCTCAAGAGATGGAAGGAGCATTTTGCTATGGTTTTGAACCGCGTATTCGCTAGCGATATGCTCCCAAATCAGACTGAGATGCCCGAGATGAGAAGTTCCCGAATATGCAATACGACTCCCAATAAAGATGAGATTATTACCGCGATCAAGGCACTCCAAACTAATTGGTGCCTACGCAATATCTTAAGGATTTTCTGACCCATTCGTATCTCTAACGAACACCTTTACGAGAAAACGGGTCAGGAACCAATAGGCATAACCATCCAATGACGGAAGTGGCAGTGGATTAGTCACACGTTCCGAAAGGGTGACAGTTCCATAGCGAACCATGCTATGCAATGGAACCCTTTAACTCAGAATGACAGAAGACCTGGCGGTCCGAATAGAACATGGCGCAGAACAGTCGAGAAGGAGGCACGGCAGTTAGGGAAAAGTTTAGGAGAACTCAGACACATTGCCAGAAACCGTACACGGTGGCACGTAGGCGTAGTAGAGGCTCTTGGACCCACAAGGGGATACAGGACATAAGTAAAGTAAGTTTGTCCTTATTGCCTCCGCCCAGACTGGGGCGACATTTTTTATTTTTTTTTATAATTTGCGAGCACTCAAGGGGTTATGAGTACCCTTAACATGTTTACACACAGTGCGGGCGTTGGAAAGGATAAAGAGAGAGAGAGAGAAACATTTAGTGTAGTGGTTTGAAGCTCAGTTGTTTATGCTTCAGAGAAACTCCATGGGTGACGTCCAGATAACTGCGAAGATTTTTGTTATTTTTTTGTCTTTGCTCCTGATTCGCAGTATTTTTTTTTTTCGATAATCAATTTCATAGGCAAATCATCATCAACAGAACGAATCATATTTCCAACCATATGACCAAGCTACTGCCAGTGTTATGGCTTCACAGTAGTGCTCACACAACTGAGATGATAACTCTAGAGAGCAGAATCCTTTTAGGGTATTCAGGCCCACCAATGTTAGGCAGTGAACTCAAGATGTGTTTTGAACTGCAGTTTGTTGTTCAGCACAACTCCAAGGTAATTAACTACTTCTTTGATTATAAGGACATCTTCTGTTTTATGGTCAGCTAGTTCTAGTCCGGCGGATACCAGCTTTTATCTGGGCCATTGCTTTATTTGTAGCTGATTCTGCTGCACTGATCTGTTTAGCTACTCTCACGATGGAATTGTCATCGGCGAATCCAATTATCGTTACTCTGCCAGGTAGCGTCAATCTTACATGATATTCCACAATAGTGGCCCTAAGACCGATCCCTCTGGAACTCCCTCAGTGAAGTTGAAGTATTTTACCCCTCCATGAGTATTCTCCTTCGGTATTTGGGGGACTGTAAGCATATTGACGGGAGCCAGCTTCATCAAATAGAACAATTTTGCTCTTGTTATCCACAGGCCAGATGACATGTTCCTTAGCAAAGTTCACGCGAGTCCCTACATGCTTTTTGTTGAGCAACGGAACCTTGCGGGGACTCCGGGCGTATAATTCCTGTCTAACCGCCGTCTACGGACTGTGACAGCACTAACAGTCAGCCCCAAGTCCTTTTGGAAAAGATTTGAATATGCAGAACGGTGCATTTTGCTACATCCAACAACTTGTCTTTTATCTAATTCCGAAGTTTTCTTTACCGTCAATGAATTTCGGGCTCGTTGGAGCTGTACATCCTATTATTTCCTCGAAATATCGACTCTTTTTGCCAGAGAGCCGTTAAGGGTTGACCCTCGCATGGACAGCTCGTCAGCACACTCATTACCCTCATAATTACTGTGCCCTGGGACTCAGATGAGAGTGACACTTGAGTCGATACTTTGTTGATTCATTTCAAACCGACCGGCATTGTCCACCAGTTTCGAGGATGTTCTAACCGCGTCAACGGCCTTGATAGCATCTTGGCTATCTGAAAAGATAGCGATACTGTGGTTAGCTGTTGGGAGGCTATTCAGCAAGTGGCAAGCTTCTCGAATTCCGAGAAGATTCGCCTGAAAAGCGCTACCAGAGTCTGAGAGACGAAAAGGGAAGATGCCTGCGCTGACTCCGCATTCTATCTCTGTATCGTCTGTGTATATACCTATATCATAGTCATTGACAACATTTCCATTCTTCTCTTGTAGGGAATTCTGTTAGGAATAATTTCTTGAAGTGGAACTTTGGCATCCTGTGGTCCGTCAAAGACGCAACCAGTTCAATTGGAGTTATCTCCAGGCATTTACAACTTACCGTATGGCCCAGATTCCCTGAGCGCTGCTTATAGCTGTGTCTTCAATATGAAGTTCGATTGGCATCAGGTACAGGATCACACTTAGGGCATTTGTTGGACAAGAGCTCACACGCCGATATCTATACTTTTTTTTTTATCCTGGTGATATTGTACTTTTTGCTCAAGGCAGGCCACCAAGCGGCCACAACGGCTGTGTACATCCATAGGGTCATCCTTGGCCGGAGTCTCCATTTCTTACCGAATGTCTTGCTACAGACTTAAAAAGCTGCACTTGCTTTCTTTATCCGCTGTTCAATGTTGAGCTTCCATCTAAGTTTCGAGTCTAGAACCTTGCCTAGGAATTTTACCCTGGAACATAGTGCAGGTCCTTTGCTGGGACCTGCAGTGCATTGCGTTACTCTTGCGTTACCCAATGGCACAAAACCTTGAAATTAGATAGTTCAGCTTAGGTAAGTAGGTTGGCATAGGCGGTAGAAATCCTCTACATCCCACTCAGGTCAAGGGATCCCCTACTCGTGAAATATAAACGTATGTGTACATAACCCAGTACTTACTTACTTATGTCCTGTATCCCCGTGTGGGTCCTAGGACCTCTACTACGCCAACGCGCCATCGTATACGGTTTCCGACAATGTCTCAGCTCTCTCTAGTTTTTCCCCAACTGCCGTGCCTTTTTCTCGACTGTTCTACGCCTTGTCCTACTCGGACTGCCAGGTCTTCTACCATTCTGAGTTAAAGGGTTCCATTGCATAGCATGATTCGCAATGGAATTCTCACTTTTTCGGAACGTGTTACCAATCCACTGCCACTTCCGTCGTTGGATGATTGTGCCTATTGGTTCCTTAAACATAACATAACCCTGAAACAAACGTAACCCAGTAGAAAGCATTTAATACTCCCTGTGCCCGAGATAGAAACCATCTGGAGGATTTAATAAAGTTTGCGATGAACAACTCATCTAAATACTGAAAGAAGAACTTGCTTTCTAGATGACATAGCCCTGGGCAGTTGCGAAAATAGTGCCCTCCTGAACCTCCTCGTCACCACAGCCCCTGCAAAGGTCTTCGTCCGCCACATGTAGCTTTTTCATGTGGTATCGCATAGTGTTATGCCCGTAATGACTCCTATTAGAGTAGAGAGGGATTTTCTATCCCTCTGCATGAGTCTATTGGTTATTGCTCTGTCGAATGGAGGCCATAGCTTCCTCGTGGTGACACAAGTATCTAAAGGGATCTCCTCCATTAGGACTTTGTTCCCTGCTTCGAGTTTGAGTGCGCAAGGCGGGATGTATACTAAGGGGTCGAGCCGGTCCGAGTTTAGTGCTGGGCCTCCTCTAACCCGTTCGTCGGCTTTCTCTTCCTTGGTATGCCTTTATGACCAGGGACCCAGCAGAGCTTTACCTCGTACCGTGTTTCAAGGACCTTGAGCTCTTCTTTGCAATACTTCAAAAGCTTTGATTTCATTTCTATAGCAGATATTGCTTTTATCGCTGCCTGGCTGTCGATAAAAAAGGTGATATCCTCCCGTGGAAGAATCGGTTTTATTCTTTCTTTCTTTGTCTGTGCCTAGTCCGGCCTTTTGTGTATTCCATCCTTGTCCAGGGGAGTGCTAACTTTCTCCTTTCAAACTACACGAATTGGTTTTATTAATGACGTGTACGAGCCTACTGCTTTCTTGCACATGCTAGGGCAGCCAGCGATTTCCTGGCGCTTTCAACGACATCCTCTTTCCCATTTTTTTTAGATTCCAAGAATAATAGCAGCCTCAAATGTGTACATAAGTTTGTACTCCGTGCAAGAAGAATTTTGCATTCAATTGTGCATCAGATGCTTGACTTTGTCCATCCCCTTACTTTCCCAATCTAATTATAAGTTCGAAACTGATTCAATGTTTTCTGCGAACAATGCAACACGTGTATTCCGATGAAACAGATGGACAGGAGGGGTAGATGGGCATATGCTTCATCTAAATAATTCCGGAGTAAGTACATAGAATTGGCTGGAAAACAAATAGCCACCGATCACACCGATCAGTCTACGTGAAATATGATCAAATAAAACTGGAGCGTCTACATGCATAGTGTCCATAGAAGTGAAAATTCGCTGTATTTGTTGAGGAATCACAGACATCTGGCAGCACTTTTCGGAACATCTTGAATCTGTCGATTTCAACAGGGTATACGTTAGAGCGTCACTACATCCACGCAATTTATTTTTAGTTTCGCCATCATACACATGCACTTTCGATTAAGTGGTGAGCGAATGTTGAAGAGGAAACTGCACATGTTGAAACTAGAAGAATCAACACGTCCAACCAGCAACAGATGGTGGCATTGGCACCACTCTCAAAGCGATGAGTACTCCTAATGAAGAGTACTCCACAAAAAGGGGACCGGCATGTATACCACCTTGATGGTGATTCCAGTCTGCAAGGCACCCAACAGCAAGCAGTTCGAACACCCACCCTATTTGCCGTGTAAGAGTGCAAGAAACGTGCAATTCGCAATTAAAAATAGCTCGCCTTGTAGAAAAAAATACATTCCCGCCAATAGCAGGCAGCTATTTTGCAGATTTCTACTTAATTAGAGAACCATACCAGTTGGCTAGGGTATGCGTACGAGTCGATGGTAGTTTACATAAAAAAATCCTGTTTGCCTTACTTCAACTTTGTACAATACAGCCAAGGAAGAATAATGTATCACGTGGGGCGAATTAAATTGGACTCGTTGCGATGGCGAAGATAATTAATTCGAGAATTTCGAAGGAATAACCTATCGAGTGGATCCATTGGATTAATTTCAATCCACCCCTTTTGAGATTAATTAGGAATTTTAAGAGGCACACCATTCCAGCTGACGGAAAGTGAAACAAAATAGTCGACACCCGCCATTAAAATCTACACCCATATGGGTCTGAGCTGAAGTGAACCAAGTCCAGTCGGCTGTGGATGGGTCCTGGAGACAAATTTGTAGCTATTTTCTCCAACCTTGTTTTTTTAAGGTAGAGGGGGAGGAAGAGCAGCGAATGACCCCCGGAGCACTGCGACCTAAAAGGATCTTTTGAGCTAAGCTACAACCTTACTGCTAAGATGTAAAGTTTATCTAATTTCACCAATAGCAGGACTCGAGGCCATTCTCAACCTGCTGCCAAAAACAAATACAAATATTTGGCGCAACAGCTCTTTGAAGTGCCAGGGCCTAGCTTCTCGCAACCACTCATGTTGTGTGCGTTATATTTTTCAGACAAATGGAAGGGACCTACGGTTTGATGCCGACTCCGAACGGCAATTTGAGAAGCTTTTTCGTGACAACAATACTCTCGGATGTTTGTCAGACGCTCGCGAGAGGTGGGCCCGTGAAAAAACTTTTTGGTGTTTTCTGGGATTCGAACTTGGAACCTCATGCGTAGTGATCCGACACACTAACCACTTACGCCACGGCGCCCACCTACCAACCTGCTGCCGGTAGACATCTTTTTGCAAGCATCAGCGAAGCCAGACAGGTTGCTGGAGACGAAAATACAGAGATATCTAGGCAATGTATCTACTATGTCATACCTAGACTTTTCGAGACCATTTTTAAGCATTTACCCGCGCAGGGAAGAATTTAAAAGAAGTAGAACGCCTAACATACAATCCATAGCTGTATACACCGATGGATCCCAAACGGAAACATGTGGAGGTGTAGGCATCTTCTCTGAAGCACTAGCTATCTTTCCAGGCAGAAGTCACAGCAAAGACAATAGTAGCTCTTGAGACTCCGATTAGAGCGCCTTTTTCATCGACAGCCATGCAATGATAAAAGCAATATCTGCTACAGAAATAAAATCGAAGCTTGTGAAGTGTTGTCGAGAAAAGCTTGATGTTCTTGGAACATAGCACAAGGTAAAGCTCTGCTGGGTCCCTAGGCATAAGGGTATACCAGAGAACTGAAACTCGAATCAATCCGAACCCTCAGTGTGCATCCCGTATTGCACACATAGGCTCGAAGCAGGGAGTAAAGGCGAATAGATGGACGGACCTCTCTAGATACTTGCATCACCACGAGGAAGCTATGGCCTGCATTCGACAGAGCAAGAACCAATAGACTCATGCAGAGGGATAGAAAATGCCTCTCTACTCTAATAAGAGTCATTACATGCGGTAATCGTATAACACTATGCGATACCACACGAAAAAGCTACGTGCGACGAACGAAGACCTTTGTAGAGGCTGCGGTGATGAGAAGGTTCAGGAAGACTCCACCCGCTTTCTTTGCTACTGTCCATGCCTCTGTCATTTAAGAAATAAGTTCCCTGGACAATACTTCTTTTAAGATTTAGAAGAGTTGTCCAACAGACCGATAAATGACATCGCAAACTTCGTCAAATCTTCTGGATGGTTTGTATCTCAAGAAGAGCGAAGAATCAGCTTCGCATCTTGGCGGGCATGTTAATAGGTCACTGCAGACTTAAGGAGCAACTTAGGAAACTGGGAATAGAGGGAGACGGACACTGCAGATTCTGCAGGGACTTCGCAGAAACACCAGCGCACCTTCTTATGGAATGCGAAGCACTGATCCACAAAAGAAGGAATCACCTTGGTGCCTACCTCCTATCAGAAACGGATTTACATTCGCTGGATCCATTGAAGATACTCCGGTTTGCTGTAGCAGCTAGACTGGAGGAAGTGCCCTAGACTGAGTATATCATCGGCTAGAGCCTTAGTAAGTGGGGCACAATAGATCTTTTATAGGTCGCAGTGCACTCAATAATATACATCTACATCTACATCTCGGGCAAAGTAAGTACTTTTTTTCTGCGTTTCACGAGAAAGGGATTCTCTATTCCATCTTCTTTCCCCACCAATTGGTATCACAATGTGTCTATGTTGACCAGAGTGTAGAGGTTTTCTATCCCCTACACCAGCTCACACACCTAAGCTAACCTAAAACCGATTCTCATGTATGCGGTACTGGCATGGAGTACTGTAGTGGAAAAAACTCAACGAGTTGCCTGTCTCAGCATTACCAGTGCACTGTGAACTTTTCCCACAGCGGCGCTCCAGACCATGCTACACCTACTTCCGATTGACATCGTTGGTAAACAATTGGCTATCAGCTGGGCAATAAGACTGAAAGGCTCCAAGCAATGGAGGGAGTGGTCTCTACCGAGCACTCAATCGTATCGCCTTTACACGCAGACATTCACCAGACGCCTTGGCTTTGCTCTGAATACACAAACAAAGTGATTTTCGTTTTTTAAGTTCTATAATTAATTTGAAAGTGCAAATATGTTGGTAGTTCAGATGACAACGGACCAACTGCAACAGTTGATTGAAGCCGTACGTTCCGCAGCTGTAGCCGCTGCTCCAGAGGGTACTGCTGCTCCAGTGGTGACCCAGTCTAAGGGCAGTTTCACCAGTTGCCAATCTCGCTTTGGAGGACAACGAGACAACGATGCCGTTGAGGAATTCATAACATCAATGGTTACCTACAAAGAAATCGAACACATCAGCGACGAGGACGCATTACGTGGAATATCTTTGCTGTTCTATGGGCTTGCATCCACATGGTGGCAAGGTGTAAAGAGGGAGGCTAAGACCTGAAATGACGCTATCGAGCTGATTCGCAATCATTTCTCACCAACTAAACCAGCCTACCAGATCTATAGAGAGATTTTCCAGTCCCAGCAGACCGGGGGTACCGCCATAGATACATTTGTGTGCTAGAAGCGTGCGTTGTTGGCACAATTACCCGAAGGTCGTCACGATGAAGACATTGAAATCGACTTGATTTATGGGCTGTTGCACATCAACTATCGTAAACACATTCCCCGTCATGATGTGAAAATATTCCGAGATCTACTGGAGAAGGGTCGCATCATTGAGCACAACAACACCGAGGCTTACGAGTCTACAGCATCAAAAATGGACAGCGAAAGAGGTGGAAAGCGATGCACTCACCGCAACTACAGAGGGCACACTGTCGAGAACTGCCGTAAGAAGAAGTCAATTGATGAGAATTAAGGGTCTTTCAATCTAAGTATTTACCTTTAGGGCTACCGTAGACATAATTTTGCATATTATTTTTAAAGCTTTTCAACATCGTATTTCGAAGAACCAGTTCGTTAGGAGTTTTGAAACTTCCTCATTACCATTTCGGTGGTATTGAATGACTTCAGAAAGCCTCATGAGCTGGCTGTTTTCAGAGTAACCTGTTGGATTCGCTTCCATACCAATATATAATGAAAAATGAGGCAAATTGACGTCAGTATTACGCTACGCCTCTTCAATGATAGCCACATTTGTACAAAAAAGTTTTTTTTTTTTTTTCACTCTTGAACTATATTCGTACTTGCTCGAGTATGGAGTGGAATCCACTGAAAGTTGGGAATCAGTTTATGTGCAATTCGTGGAATACTAAACTATGTGGAGCTGGCAATGCGGATGGAGGCTTAAAGATTTCGGTACTTGTATCGATTTTTTTGAGTTTCCTCTCCTCACTGTCGATTTCTGATGGATTTCTATTCCGCGAATTGCCTATATTTTGAAGCCCTACTCGAAGTAGACATCTACAAAGTACTCACCCCCTTTTGCACACTTGGTCCGAATCTTATCGACTCTTTCGGAAGTTTTTTTTTTGCGTTTTCATTGGATAATTTCGGTTTTTCAATGATTATCCCGAATTTTCATGCCGCAGATAAGGTAAGCTCTTCGCTTCGGGTGTACAAATGGGTTTCGGGGACATAGTCCCCACCCCATTACTGAAGGAAATACTTAATCGTGTTGAGGTTGGAAAGTGTTTTGGATCCCTTTAATCAAAAGGCGCAGGGGCTTCGGAAGGTGGAGTTGTCTTCGGAGGTGGAGTTGTCTTAGAACTACCACCTTGATCAAAAAGTTCCCGGAATAAAAACCGTGTGGCGCTCCCATCGTTCCGATTTGACTTCTGTTTTCTTTGTTAAGTTGGTACATCTGTTGTTGATATTCCCTCTAAATCTTAGCTTCATAGCTTCACATTTGCAAAAGTTACGTAGCCAAGAGTACATCTATCTCTGTGTGTGTTGGCGATTTTTTATCAGACCAGAATTGTGGGCAGAAAACTCGTGGATTTTGCGCCATGATAACGCACCGTCGCACAGTGCCATCATTATTCGTAATTTTTTGACGAGAAATGAAACAAATGCCATCCAACAGCCACCGAATTCACCTGATTTGGCTCCCTGTGACTTCTTTCTGTTCAATTGAGTTAAAAAACCATTACGGGGAACGCGTTTCAGCAGCCAAGAGGAAGTAATGGAAAAATCGCAAGAAGCACTGATGGACATACCGAAAACCGAATATAAAAAATGTTTCGAAGATTGGATCAAGCGCTGGCATAAGTGTGTTGCAGTCGATGTGGATTACTTTGAAGGGGACAATATAGATTTAGATGAATAGACTTGTATTTTTAATTTTCTGAATAAATTCCGGGAACTTTTTGATCAAGGTATTATATTCATCTGGAGTTCGCTTCTGATGTATATGGTCCTCTGTAAACTTAGCTGTCTGGTTGTCGTTTGTTAAGTTTGGTTAAATATGTCTAATATGCTTTCCACGTTCTCAAAATGTATTCGAGTATTTGCGGAAGTGATAAATTTAAAAAAAACCTTTCCTTTCGGGGAAACAAACAATTAAAACATTTTTTTCTTGTAAGTGAAATTCACGTGAACAGATTTAGATTCGTTGAGGGCGATCCGCCAGTTCCTCGTCCATTCATTTACATTATTCAGTGCGTTTTGCAGTCATTTCTTCGATTGTTTTACCTACTGCTAGGATAGCGGTGTCATCGGCAAACGTAGCAAGGATAGTGCCATCTTCGTTCGGTATATCACGAGTATATAGCAAATAGAGAAGCGGTACGCCGGCCGAAATTTCTTTGAGCTCAGAGTATTTGACTCCATGTCTAACACGAAAGAGTCTATTCCCGAGATATGATTCTAAAATATCGTATAAGCATACTGGGAGAACTTGTCGTAGTTTGCATTTCAAGCAATCATGCCACACCTAATCAAAGGCTTGCGAGACTTCAAGAAATACGCTTGAGCAAATCTTTTTTTCTTCAAATGCTTTCTCGATTACGTCAGTAATTCTATGCACCTGGTCAATCGTCGAATGCTTGCTTCTGAACCCAAACTGGTGGTCCGGGATAAGATTATTTTCTTCTACAACCGGTTGGAGACGACTTAATAATATCCTCTCGAAAATTTTCGATATGATTGGAAGAAGCGAAATTGGTCTATACGATTTTACTTCATTTGGCGGTTTTCCTAGTTTTAAAACCATTATGACTTCCGCAACTTTCCATTGGCTCGGCACGTGTTTTAATCTAAGTGCAGCATTTACAATATGGAGAAGCTTAATCAATGCTTTTCTAGGTAAAACTTTGAGAATTTCTCCGGTAATCAAATCATAACCAGGAGCTTTCTTAGGTTTAAGATTCTCGATCTCATGTTTGAGTTCCCTTAGCGTTGCACTTGTGAGCGTCAACTCGTCAGATGGTAAATCCAGCCTATTGAGGTTATCGTAAACCACTTGACCATCGTACGGTTTAAATGTTTCTTCCAGGTGGGCCGCAAAGACGTCCGCTTTTTCTTTATCTTCCCTTGCCCATTCATTTTGATTTAATTTAATTAGCGGCGCGGGGACTTTGGGCCTTTTGATGCCTTTTAAAGCTTTCCAAAGTGAATAATTGGAATCGTTTTTTGCTGTTAAACTTTCAAGGTAAGAGCCTATTGCACGATTCTTAAAATCCTTAATAGTCTTCTTCAACAAATTGCACAGACGATTCAAGTGTGCCTTATGCTGCGGAACACGAATCTGTTGCCATTTTTTACGCATTTTTCTTTTTTCCTTGACCAATTCTTTTATTTCCGGAGGATATCGTAAACCGTATCTGTCCGGAGTTTTCCTTGGATTGGGCGTATTATTCCAAGAGGCGAGCTGTACGATCTCAACGAAGCGATCAACTTCAACCTCAAGTTCATAGGGTGTCGTAAGTGGAACGCACAGTTCAACATTAACTTGAGTTTCGTTCCTAAAGCCTTCCCAGTTAGTTGTTCGATCAGTTAATCTCGCTGGCTCTAGGTTATAGACTAGTTTTTCGCTCAAAGTCAAAATAACTGGGTAATGATTAGACGACAGACCAAAGCTCTCTGTGACTTTTATGTGGTTGGTAGATATTCCTTTCACAACGAAAAAATCGATCAGGTCAGGTATTTTCGAGGTATCAGTTGGCCAGTAAGTCGGTTTACCCGTCGACTGGAAATCACAACTGTACTCCATACCTGCCCCATAGAACATTCTACCGTTTTTCGAGCTGTATCTTGAGCCCCAGAACGTATGTTTCGCATTAAAGTCGCCGCCGATGATAAAATTAGGTTTCAGCGATTCAAACAAGATAGTAAAATCAGATTTTTTAAGCGCGGAACGCGGTGGACAGTAGATAGATGAGATTTTAAGAGTACGCTGACTATTTCTAACTCGAATCGTGCACAGTTGCAAAGTTTCGAGTTCTATCTTTAGGTCTTCGGATTGTTCGATGCAGTCTTTAATAAACAAGGAGGATCCGCCTATCGCTTTTCCCGAAGGCTGACAAGCGTGGTAATCATTATAGCCTTTTATTTTTAACCGCGATTCGTTTTTTTACGTGGGTTTCAGTAATCAAGCAAATATCAATATCGTTTTCACGCATGAATATTTCCAATTCATCGAGTTTTTGCAAAAGTCCGTTTGCATTCCAAATACATATTTTTAACATTCGTTTGTCAATCATATTCTAGTTGAAGTACGCGTTTTCTGAGAATTATTTTCAAGTTTAACCAGCCTATCGAGAATAATTTTATTTATTTTGCTTTGTTCCTCAAATTTCTCGAGAATAACCGACAAAACATGAGAGACAGGGTCCGTCGAAATTTTAAGGTTTTTTTGGTTTTTCGGATGCCGCGGCCTGAGCGTAAGTCTGCACTCCTGCTGTCCGAGGGGCATTACCTGGCGGCTTTTTCGATGTTAGCTTTTCAGTACCGTTTCTTTTAAGAACAGAGGTCGAGGACTTTTCTGATGTCACTCTTTCCCTCACCTTTTTGCGCTCTGAACCCGGTAGTTTTAGTTTGCCTACTTTCTCCTGTGCATTCTTACCCGTTGGCTTAGTTTGCAGTTTAGATTTTGCAAGGGGCTTAAGGAGCACATCTCTCCGTTTTTGCAACTCCTTAGCTACTTCACAGCCTCTATAATTTGCCGGGTGCTTTCCCTTACAATTAGCACATGTTGCAGAGGTTTGTTTATTTACTCCACAGACGTGGGAGAGGTGATTTCCAGCGCATTTCACACATCGCCGTTGTTTTTTGCAGTACATTTGTGTATGGTTAAATCCTTGGCAACCTTTGCAGTGCGGATTCATCCTTAAATTTCTACGCATGGGCTCGATTTTGACCACGATATTTAGTATAGTTCTAATTCGGTAGATACCGTCGATATTATCCGACTTATCGAAGGTAAGCATAAAAAGCGGAAGTCCACGCCTTATCAAGACGTCTTTATCTATTTCCGTTTGGTGCTTCTCCTTCTTGATGATATTAACGGCATCAAGAATTTTAAAGCCTTTGGCTTGAAGGACAGTCATAACCACTTCTTTGGTGCATGAGGGGTGGAGTCTCCTTGCAACGACACGATGTGGCCTTTCTGACTTGATTTCGAAAGTATACCACTGAATCTTTTCGGTATTTAGCTTTTGGGACACAGCTCGGTAGTCATTGTAGTCGTCGACGTTGATTTTCCACGCATTATCCCTCAAAGATGTAACCTTATACTTGGATGTTATTATCCCTTTAAGGAGGCTTTGCAACTTATTGTATTCCGTTATCCCGACGATGTTTATTGGTGGGGGTGGACGAAATTGCGCTCGAAGCTGCTTTTCTTGCGGTTCTTTGTGATTTTCTTCTTTCACGGGCTCGACTTCGGGCGATGAACCGGCTCTCCTTTTCTTACTAGGTCTTTTCTTTAGGACCCGATACGTTTCGCGTGCTAGCTCTTCTTCGTCGTCTGTGTGATATTCCAGACTAGCTAAGCGTGCTGGAGTACATTCGCGTTCTTTCTCGAAATGCGTGTTCTTTAGGACCTTATTTTCTTCTTTTAATAAGTCTATCTCTTTCTTAAGATCTTGATAGAGTAGATCCATTTCGTTAAGCTTGATTCGGAGTGTTTTATTTTCTTCCTCAAGACTTTTGTATTTTGCGCGCTGGCGCTTCCGTTGGACTTCTTTTCCCCGAGTTATTCGATCTTGGTGGAGGAGAGCGACACACCCTTGCACTTTTTAAGAATGGATTTATTAGTTGCAATAACTGGCTCTCCCCAGAATCCGTAGAGCCGACCTCCGAATAGGGTGGATTTTCCCGTGAACCTGGCCTGCCACCTGGGGTAATCAATCGTTTTGTTTTGTTCATTGCATTTTGTGTATACACTACGCTCGGTATACGGAGGGTGGATTTTAGTCGCCTCTTACGACAGGCATGCCTACCTTAAATACTTTTTTAACACCAATTCCACTGACATGATAAGCACAATTTTTAAGATGAGAGGGGAATTAGTACCTCTGAACTATATACCTCATCGACCGGAACTCCCGATTATATGCGACCTATGCAATTTCAACGAAAGAGAGGATGTATTGCACTTTATCGCAAAATGTCCTATTTTTGGGGAGACACGGTGAATCTTCTTTGGCACTAACTTACTGGAAAAAGAGGAGGCGATGCACATTTTGGATGGTGAACGAGGCTGGGAAGTGCTTTATAGATACACAACGACTGCACTAAAGTACAGGCGACGCATAGTTGAAAGCGATTTTTAAGCTACTTTTACAATTCTTGTAAACCTATACTCTTGTTTGCTTATTTTGATAATTAATTGCTCTTTTAATACATATGTATAATTAAGTTAAATGTCAATCTGGTAGACGGCCCTCAGCCAAACCAAACAGACTTAGAAATTATAAACGTGTAACAAATAATCTTTTTTTATTAATGACATAAACAGTCTTTCTAACTAACTAAACTAAACTATTTCAAATTTTTGAACTGATTTACTACTCGTACCTATAAGCTTTTTTTTTTGAAAAAAGTTCTGTCGATAAATCTATTGATTTATAACACACGGGGCACGCCAAAATAGTTTCGAAGCACCGTCATCTCCCCAATTTCACTGACCACCTGCCTACTGAGTATGACTTCAACAGGGGCTACATGCACACTATACCGGACAAAACTGAGTGGACGCAACGCGACGTTCTTTACAACGAATCGCTGTCAATTTTCACGGACGGGTTCAAAACTAAGGACACACTAGATGAACCTCAATGGAAACTTATGCCATCACAAGGCAGCTATGGGCGTCCTTCGACAAAGCAAGGACCGAGAGAATTATTCGGAAAGACAGGAAATCTCTTTCTATCCTCGTGCGTATCATCACGGAGCACAATACTCTGCGGTGCCACATGAAGAAACTACGACTGACGGAGGAGAAACTCTGTAGAGGCTGTGCTGACGGAGGAGCTTTTGAGGACACTACCCACTTCCTGTGTCACTGTCCGTGTCTTTAGCACTCCAGGAATAAGTTCTTAGGTAACTATTTCTTCTAGGATCTCGAGGAGATCTCCTGTGTTTCGATAGAAAAGATGCTGAACTTCATCAAATCATCAGGGTGGTTTGTATGCAGAAACGAAGTATAGTTTTTTGTCGGTTTCATTGGGGTTCAATGGGTTAGGGATTACTTTTTTCACCTATGGGTATCACAATGGGTCAATACGACCTGAGTGTGGCAGAGAGTGTCTTTCCCTTCAGCCCACATACCTAACCTAACCAAGGACGGAGTCGGTGTCGGAATCCTCTCGAAAGACCACTTCCGTTTTCACCTTCCAAACCTTCCAATTGCTGCAGTTTTTCAAACTGGAGTTACCGCTGTTCACCAAGCTGCTGACTGGCTAGCGGCTAATACACTATCAACATCAGATATTGGTATTTACATTGACAGTCAGACAGCACTACGAGATCTAAGGCAATGAAAGACTGCCACGTATCTCCAGGATCTGGTGCAGTGTGAAGATTTAATCGACAGTGGACTTTCCTGGCCTGAAATTGCACTGATATGAGTCCTCATTCAGGCTGTTGATGACAGTTTTCAGGTGTTCACACAAATCGCAGAAAAGACCTTGATTAGGAGACTGATGCCTCTCTAGGTTGCTCAGTTGGGGTTGTGGATCAATTCTGAATCCCTGCTGACAGATGGGTTGTTTTGCAAAAGAAAGAAAAAAATTAAAGCCCGAGTCTGACATCAAGCATCCATAAGCCCGCAGCGAATAAACTTCTGAATTAGAAGAGAAATCCTTGAAGTTCTGTACATATTTCAAATTGAATTGAGTACGCATTGTGTGCCATTGGAAAAGTTGAGTATCTTGCAGTCCCATATCAGACATTCGCCATTTTCCAGCATCAATTGATCCCTCCTTCTGTGAACAGTGCAAGCAGTTTATACTTAGCAAACGAAAGACTCCATTATCAATACAATGTGTGTGGTGTGGGATCCGCCCCTTTTTTATTCGTCACGCTCGTGTAGGTACGATCACCATGTCGTGCATTCCACTCGCGTTAAAGAAAAAAGATTCATCTGACTGGGTCGGTAGGTGTAACAAAGAGCGAGAGGACTTTACTTTTTTTCTTTTTTTTTTTATAATGATCTCTACAGGTGGGTTAATTAATTTAATTTTTCATTTCTTTTTCGTCTTTTAGTGTACGAAACAGAATTAACGATGTTGCAGTCCCGTCCGCCCATTGCCGCAGGCATCTTTTGTAATAATCGCGTCACATCCGATGCTGAGTTGTTCGAAAACTTTGCTGTGCACTATGCCAAGCTCATGTATAATAACAAGAAGAAAATACGCAACTACTTGCAGCACAATGTACCGCGGCGATCGCCTCGAATAGCTGAAAGACTCGCAAGCATTCATTCGAAAATAAATAAAAGGAAACTGCGTACACAGCGCATCACGAGTGATAGCAATCCGGAGGGCGCTATACCAGTGATGCGTCTTTCAATGCTGAAGAAGAGACGACAACTGGAGTTTCTGAAGACAGAACGTGATGGAAGGTTCAAATTTTCCGAACATAATCCGACAGATGATGCAGAGATCACAGTTAAAAATGATTTGGACGAGGAAGAGTCCAACGAAATTGAGCAATGCGATCTGGATGTTGAAACAAACAATAATCAACCTACTTACGAAGAAGTCCAGGTACGCATTGAACAAATAAGCCCTGCCACATCGCCAGTAGAATCTTCTCAGTACATACCAGATGGACAGCAATACCTCCACAACGAATACGTAAGATCGGATCTAATCTGTGTCGCCCACTCTAATCTTTACCCTGTTTCTAGATGTACCACTTTGAGCAGCAGTTATATACCGAAGAGCCTCCAGAATCGGTGATTCCTGATTCCCAATATGGAATGGTATAGAAACTTTTCATATTTTTTTACAAATTAGTTTATTTTTTTTTTTTTTTAACTCAGATTCATCCAGGGTTGAACATTCCCCCGCAGATATACCATACAACTCAAGTGCACGAACAATACTATAGCTCAGCACCATATGATTTAAGCATACCACCACCATCCCTGACCCCGGATAGTTCAGGTTACGGCTCGCATCAAGAAGCACCAGGCCATCCACCATCAGGCCATCCACCATACAACGCTCATATCCAGATCAACCAGCTACTCCCGTCGGAAGTATTCGAGGGAAAGAGCGTAAGTTTGTTTTTTTTTTTTCATAAGCTATCAAGAAAAGTTAAGCTAATATTATTACGCGAATAAGGTCACCATATGACAGGAAATTAAAAGAGCGCACAACTCAGGTAAAGCTGGGCGGGACGTCTATTAGAAGATCTCTATTAGTAGAGGCACTCCGCAAGGTGGTGGTCTATCTCCTCTTCTTTGGAATCTGGTGGTCAATGAAGGTCCTGGTGATCACCTATGCTATAGCAGTCTCGGGAAGGCCCCTCAACTTCCTAAGAGAAGTTCTACAGAACGATTTAAACGAGCTAACTAGATGGGTGGTTCGGTGGGGTTTGATAACTCAGATAAAGCTGGGAGGGACGTCTATTAGAAGATCTCTATTAGTAGAGGCACTCCGCAAGGTGGTGGTCTATCTCCTCTTCTTTGGAATCTGGTGGTCAATGAAAGTCCTGGTGATCACCTATGCTATAGCAGTCTCGGGAAGGCCCCTCAACTTCCTAAGAGAAGTTCTACAGAACGACTTAAACGAGCTAACTAGATGGGTGGTTCGGTGGGGTTTGATAACTCAGATAAAGCTGGGAGGGACGTCTATTAGAAGATCTCTATTAGTAGAGGCACTCCGCAAGATGGTGGTCTATCTCCTCTTCTTTGGAATCTGGTGGTCAATGGAAGTCCTGGTGATCAGCTATGCTATAGCAGTCTCGGGAAGGCACCTCAGCACCCTAAGAGAGGTTCTACAGAACGATTTAAACAAGCTAACTAGATGGGTGGTTCGGTGGGGTTTGATAACTTAGATAAAGCTGGGAGGGACGTCTATTAGAAGATCTCTATTAGCAGAGGCACTCCGCAAGGTGGTGATCTATCTCCTCTTCTTTGGAATCCGGTGGTCAATGAAGGTCCTGAAGATCACTTATACTATAGCAGTTTAGGATGGCACCTCAAAACCCTAAACTTCTACATAACGCTCTAAACGAGCTAGGTTAGGTTAGGTTAGATTGGCTGTCTGCACGACGATGCAGACACACTTAGACCAGTAAAGGTCCATTGTGACGCCAAGGATCTACCACTAGACCACTCAGGGAATAAAAAAAACCCACCGGAGCTTTTGATAAAGTGATGGATGCTCATGACGCCAAATCCCTGACGTCGGAAGGGAGCTCCTAAGTAGATGGAGCATTCTTTTACGTGATAGAGCAGGACATGGGCATAGGAAGTAAAGGATGGTTTCCTCCTCCTCCTCGTCCCTACAGCTCCTGCAAAAGTCATTGGAAAAGAGGCCAAGTCTTTTGGCATGTTGGCCAATTAGACAGTGTCCGGTGATGACACCGATAACGCAGCTGATCTGTAATCGCCTTAGTTTAACCAACTCGGCACTGCGTTTCTGGTCCAGCTTAGACCAGATCTGCCCCGAAATGTGACACGTTGAGCCTGTATCCCACCTGAGGTTGGTCTTGCTAATAGCGTTGAGCTTATATGCAGCAGTAGATGCTTACATGTAGCGAGGGGCATACCAAGGGCTTGCCTATCTGGCAGAATCCTTAGATTAGTACCCTATCTGGCTAGGTCGTCTGCCCTACAGTTTCCTGGAATGTCTCTGTGGCCTGGCACCCAGCATAGGTGAGTGTTGAAGTGCTCTGCCATCTCCGTAGTGAAAAAGCACGATTCCAGGGACTTGATTGCCGCTTAGCTGTCAGTGAAAATGCTAATATCCCTGACAGATAGTACATTACATTTCAGCCAGGACAAGGCTTCCTTAATCGCCATGATTTTCGCATGAAAAACGCTCAGATGCTCAGGTTGAGCTTTTCGGAGAAAACACCACAACCCACCCCACATTCGGTCTTAGAGCAATCTGTGTAGAAGTGCACCGAATTTCAATCATCAGGGGGAGAGCCATCCCACTCATCCCGTTCAGGGATGATACTCGTACGGAAGGTTCGGTCAAATCTCAGTTTTGGTGGAGTGTAGTCCATGTTTCCCATTTCATGTGTGAAATTGAGAAGATCAAGGATCGAGGAGTGGCTAATGTGATAACTAGACCACTGAGAGGAGGCTTTAAGACGGATGGTCGCACTGGCAGCAGTCTGTCTGCCAAAGATATCCAGGGGTAGCAGGTTGAACAAAATGTTCAATGCCGCAGAGGGGGTAGTTCTTAGTACACCACTGATGCACATGCAAGCAGATCTTTGCACTTTAGCTACCTGAGAGAGGTAGACAGCCCTCTCAAGAGAAGGTCACCAAACGATCGCTCCATAGAGTAGTATAGGCCTGATAACGGACACGTAAAGCCATCGAGTGATTTCAGGTTTCATACCCCAGCTCCTACCTATAGCCTTTTTACAGGAATAGAGAGCTACATTGGCTTTCCTTACGCGTTCAAGTAGATTGGCTTTCCAGTTCAGTTTTCTGGAGACCCAGGTATTTTGCATTAACAGTGAAGGTGAGACTGGTAGGCGAACCCCACAGGCGGATCAGTAGAAATGCGGTGGGAGCGTTGTGATCCCTTGTTTTCGGATCATAACCTCGCTGATAAAAGGAAGAAGAAGAAGAAGTGAAGGTGAGACTGGTGCCATTAATCATAGGAGGGTCTACGAGGGGAACTTTATATTTTCCTGTGAAGAGAACAAGTTATGTTTTATGAATCCACATTTGGAGGCCGACCCAGCGAGCCGAGAGAGAGCATATTGGAGAATTTCCTTGAGAGTGTCTGGGTGCTTGCCAGACGCAGCAATCGCAATATCATCAGCATAGGCAATCACTCTACAGCCTGACCTATCCAAGTCCACTAGTAGCTCATTCACTACCAGATTCCACAGAAGAGGTGACAACACTCCACCTTGGGGTATTCCGCAGCAGGCAAGTCTTCTGGCCGATGCTCCGCCCAGCTGTGTGTTGATAATCCTGCGTGTTAGCAATTGATTGATCAACACTCCGAGCGAAGTATCCACTTTCAGATTTGCAAGTGCGTCTGTGATTGCCTTTGGTTTGACATTATGAAAAACTCCCTCAATGTCAAGGAAAGCCACCATGGTATATTTTTTAATGCTCAGAGATTTTTCAATGATGCGCACAAGCAAGTGTTAGGCTGTCTCAACGGATTTGCCTTTGCAGTACGCATGTTGGGACGCCGAGAACAAAGACGGGCTAATGCTCTGGCGGAGGTGTATATAAATCCAAGTTTTCAGTAGAAATTACAATAGACTGATAGGTCGGAGATCCTTTGGTTCCACATGTGAGCTCTTACCTGATCAAGAAATGACTTTGGCGGCGCCTCCTTTCTGAATAAATTCAAAATCTCTCCCGAAAATGCGGACTACACCACTCCCGCCTTAACTTTGATAAAAGCTTCCATGTCACAATTCCATCCAAGTCATTCTAGAAGGAAGAACTATTCCCAGAAGAAGAAGAAGAGTCGATTCATTTATACACCGACGCGGCAAAGGTGGAGGTGTTTTCTCCGATAGGCTTAATCTCAGTCTCTCCTTCCGTTTACCAAATCACTGTAGCGTGTTCCAGGCGGAGATAATGGCGTTTAAGGTCTTATCTTGGCTAAAGAAAGACAGCCCAGCAGCAATCAAATCCTTGGAATCGATCTCTACAAATTCTTTGGTAGCTCTAGATTGCCGCTCGTCTCTAACAGAGATGGCGTAACAGTTTAATAATGATCTGTGTTGGGTGCCAGGGTATAGGGACATTTCGACGATGGAAATCCTCTGCTCTCTCTACCGGTTGTCCAGCTAAGCATATTTGAGCAGATGAATTTGTTCCAAGACTGATTATTTAAGTTTTTCCAGTATTAACATAATTTTCAGCCCAACGACGACGCCTGCCTCCCTCTAAACATCTGCTGTCAGTTGGTGGAGGTCCATTATTCTATGAGAGAGTAAGCAAACATATATCGTCAGCGTAGTCAAGATGTTTCAGTTGGGAATTCCATCGAATTCATTCGTTTCCCGTCGACAGAGCTGCATGAAACACATCGCTAATCGCCAATAGGAATATAACCTTGTCCTACCCCACTTTGGATCTCAAATTTCTCAGACAACCTCCCTCTGTGCAGAACGTGATATTTGAACCCTTCATATGTAGCTTTGATAATAGCAATTTGTTTATCGGGAATACCTCTCCTGCGTAAGGCACACCAAAGTAAAGTGGCGATCGATAATCCGGAGGGTGTTGGTGTAGTCGACACAGGAGGATCCAGAGCGGAAACCTGCCCACTCGAAGACCCACACGATGCCGAACAAACAGAGCCTATTGTGATTTCTTTCAATTACAGCTCGCTCATGATACCTGAATTCGTAATAAATCCAAGAATTTCTTTGGCGAACTGGCAGTTAAATCCTCTGTTTCAGTGACTATGACGTACTCTGATTAAAGATACACAAGATGTGTAACGACGCAGTAGAGGGCCTCCCCGCCGTAGACGGTGTGCACAAGTTCAATCAACTTGAGGTGAGTATCTGGAAACAATTAGCAAAAGACCGAGTCAAATGGAGAGGCTTGTTGGTTGAGGCCCAGGTCCACCTCGGACTGTAGCGCCACCTAAGTAAGTAATAGGAACCTCCACGTATGGGAGGCCCTGCGACAACAATTTACCGAATTCGTCTGCTCTTTCATTACGCGGAGTGCCCATGTGCCCTGATGCTCAGCACCTTTTGGCACTTAAAACGCTAAACTATAGCAATGCTTAAATCAATACTGATTCAATCATTTAAATAGCTCAACTGTTTGATGCTACTGAGGATGATTTGGAAGAAACTATGTATTGTCCTGTTCTGGCCAAAAGCCAAAAATGTTAAATTGATACCCACCGCTGCTTTATATTGTAGATTCCAAGGTCGAGTTGTACCTTATCCCGCCTGGTTTTTTATTCCCACTAAGCTCATTCGTAGGATGACGATGGAGAGTGCCCATTGCAAGGTAGATACGCTACGATACGATGTTTGAGGCCCAAGTGCACTGTTACCTGTAAGATCGATTGTTCTGGTCCAATGGATAATCAGAAGCAATCACCGCGATTGTTGTTGGCGTCTGTCGCTTTTCGACGATTGTCGTTTTATTCTTGAGATGTAGCACGAATCCACTTTTATAACTTTTTCACTGTGAACGAGTTGTAATAGTATTGTACACGACAAACAAATTGTTCAGTAATGTTTAACGGTCAGCAGGTCGTAGCTATGGATAAAACGACAATCGTCGAAAAACGACAAACGCCAACGACAATCAGGGTGAATATTGAGGCTTTTGATTCCTACTTACTCAAATCCTTTAACCCTCGAGCGGCATAGGGCGTCAACAACGCTTGTACGCCATTTTGTTCGGAGATCTTCAACGCGTTTGAGCTGCCTCCAACTCATTCCTAAAGAGCTTGATTCCTCCTTGACTTTTCTGCGCCACTTTTACTTAGGGCGCCCCGCTGTTCTGCCTGCCTGAGTGAGCGGATTCCACTGCATGGCGTATTTCGCAATGGAGTTGTCTTCGCGCCTTAGGGTGTGTTAAATCCACTGCCACTTTCTCCTTCGCATTGTAATTTCTATAGGTTCTTGGCCCGTTCGCAGATAAAGTTGTTCACTGGATGACTGGACCAAAAAATCCTCAAGATTATTTTTAGGCATCTATCTACGAAGGTTTGCAAGCTGCATGTGATAGTGGTTCGCCACCTTCCAAGTAGTGATTCTACGTTGGAGCGGTGCAGTAGCATTTTAGTTTTTAAGCTGAGAACATTGCTGCAGCAAACTTTCGATAGCATTCCGAACGCAGCTTTTGCCTTCCCGATTCTGCTGCACATATCTAGTTCGGTGCCACCCCGGTTAGCAAAGAGCACACTTGCTAATTATGGAAAGTTGTCTACTTTCTCGACTTCCTGTCCGGCAATGTTCAGTTGAACGCGGGTGTTAGGTTAGGTTAGGTAGATGAGTGCCTTGTGAAAAAAGAGTCACTGCTCACTAAGACCAACAGTTCGGAAACGCTGTAAGTACGGCTTTAGAAGCGCTCAAGGTTTTTGTATTCAAGCCCCACTTTGTTTGTCTCAGTTTCTAGATTTTGGGAATCAGATGAAGGTCCATTATCCGATGTGAAAGTAGGCAAACATCGTCGGCGTAGTCGAGGTTTTTAAGATAAGATGTTATTGACCACACAGTACATCTCTGATGACCACCAAGAACAAAAGCGGTGACAGTATACACCCCTGACGCACTCCACTTTAGACCTCAAAACTCTCCGACACCTTACCATCGTGCAAGACGTGACACTTACTACCCTCGTATGCAGGCTATGATAGATATGAGCTTTTCTGTGATGCCTCTCCTGCGCCAACTACTTACTTACTTATGTCCTGTATCCCCTTGTGGGTCCTAGGCCCTCTACTACGCCTACGCGCCATCGTGTACGGTTTCTGGCAATGTGTCTGAGTTCCCCCCAACTTTTCCCTAACTGCGGTGCCTCCTTCTCGATTGTTCTGCGCCATGTTCTCCTCGGACGGCCAGGTCTTCTGCCATCCTGAGTTAGAGGGTTCCATTGCATAGCAAGGTTCGCTATGGAACTGTCACCCTTTCGGAACGTGTGACCAATCCACTGCCACTTCCGCCGTTGAACGGTTGTGCCTATTGGTTCCTGACCCGTTCTCTCGTAAAGGTGTTCGTTAGAGATACGATTGGGCCAGAAAATCCTTAAGATATTGCGCAGGCACCTATTAACAAACGTTTGCAGCTTTCTGGTGATAGTAGTGGTCACTCTCCACGTGCTGCAACCATATAGCAGCACGAATTCAACGTTGGAGCGGAACAGTCTTATTTTGGTACTCAAACTGATTGCATTGCTTCGCCATATTTTGGACAACATCCCGAACGCGAACTTTGCTTTGGCGATCCTGTTGGCTATATCCAGTTCGGTTACACCTTCGGTTGAGACAATACTCCCAAGATACTGGAAATCCTCCACTCTCTCTACCGGTTGTCCAGCAATGCATATTTGAGCCGATGAGTTTGTTCCAAGGCTGATTTTTGCCGTATTCATTTTCAGCCCGACGACGCCTGCCTCCCTCTCCACATCTGCTGTCATTTGGTCGAGGTCCATAATTCTTTGGGAGAGTAAGCATACATCGTCAGCGTAGTCAATATGTTTCAGTTGAGATGTAAGAGTCCATCGAATTCCTCCCTTTCCCGTCGACAAAGCTGCACGAAGCACATCGCTAATCATCAATTGGAATAATATTGGTGAAAGGACACAGCCTTGTCTTACCCCACTTTGGATCTCAAATTACTCAGACAACCTTCCCCTGTGCAGAACGTAACATTTGGAGCTTTGATAATAGCAATTAGTTTATCGGGAATACCTGTCCAGCGTAAGGCATGCCAAATAAAATCCCTGCTGACACTATCGAACGCCTTTTCAAAATCGATGAACAGCAGGTGGAGTGGCGATCGATATTCAATGCACTGCTCGATGATAATCCGCAGGGTGTTGATGTGGTCGGCACAGGAGGATCCAGAGCGGAAACCTGCTTGTTCGGCATCCAGTGTGTCTTCGAGATGTTTTTTAATTCGCTCCAGGGTGATTTTAGCTATTATCTTAGCTACAGCAAGCAGCACGCAGATACCCCTCCAGTTTCCGCACTCCACTAAATCTCCTTTATTAGGAAGCTTGACGATCATTCCCTTTTTCCACTCGTTAGGGAAGCTCTCAGCTTCCCAAGCTATCTCTATAAGTGGAAGCAGAAGCTCAGCCGATGTTGTGGGCGCTGCTCGTCAGAACTCTGCTGGAATACCGTCAAGTCCTACCGCTTTGTTGGTTTTGAGTGCCTTGATCGCGGTAATGATCTCATCATTACTGAGAGTCGTAGTGCGTATTCCGCAGCCTCTCACCTCGGGCATCTCAGTCTGATTTGGGAGCATATCGCTGGTGAATACACGGTTCAAAACCGTAGCAAAATGCTCTTTCCATCTCTTGAGCTGGTCCTCATCCGAAATGAGCAAGGAGCCGTCTAGGCTTTTCACTGGGTGTTGGATGGAGCTGCGACCACCTGTCAGCTCTTTGGTGATTCTGTAGACGGTCCTGCTGTCGCACCTCCGTGCTGCTTCTTCTGCTTCTGTGGCCAGCGCGTTAATGTAGTTGCGCTTGTCACGTCGCACGCTACGCTGAAATTCTCTCATCTTCATGCGATATAGGGACTCTAGCTCGCTTCTCCCTGCTGCTGGAGTAGCTGCAACGCTAGCTTTCAGCTGTTTTCGTTCGTCAATCTGTCTCCAGGTATCCTCGGAAAGCCACGCCCTATGTCTTCCCTGCGATCGGCCGACAATTCCTTCAGCAAAAAAAAAACAAATAAATATTTGGCGCAACAACTCTTTAAAGTGCCAGGGCCTAGCTTCTCGCAACCACTCATGTTGTGTGCGTTATATTTTCACACGAATGGAAGGGACCTACAGTTTAATGCCGAATCCGAACGGCGATTTGAGAAGCTTTTTCGTGACAACAATACTCTCGGATGTTTGTCAAACGCTCGTGAGAGGATTCCTTCAGCACCAGATGTAAAAACATTTTTCATCTTGCATGAGTTGGCACACATTTTCTTCCTGTTTGCCCTTGATTATGATCACAAGATCATCTGCATAGCCTATAGTTATAAAGCCTAAGCAATAAAGTCTATTCAATAAGTCATCCATCACATTAGAAGGCACAAAGTTTTGGGTAATTTTAAACTTACAAATCTCGTTGCAATGTTATCCTTTACAAAATGTCGACTTTAATTGCCGAGACTGTTTCAGTCTCTTCTAGACACACTTTCTAGATGAATAACATTTCTTTAACTTTTCTTTCCTTGAACCGATTTTGATTTCTTTATTTTCCTTATTTCCCTTATTTTTATATTGTTTCTCAAACAGGTGCAGATGGCGGAGTTTAATTTATCCTTCAGCGAATTCTGCCTGCCAATGCATGGACGTATTACGTTTAACACAGCGCCCGAAATGATCGCCTTCGCAACACATTTTCTACACAATTTCAGATATGATTACATGACTCAGTTTCCAAATGAAAATAATTACAATAACATACCACAACCAATGTCTGTTCCAGAATTAATCCGCCAGAGTCAATTGAATGCTCAATATAATGAAAGGGATAACGATACCATACAGGAAAGTGATAATCAATCAGAAGATGAAGACAACGGGTCACCAATGGAGGAAGACGATCCTAATGAATTAGAAATTATCGAGAATCCTGTAGAGTATATGGAGATTGATAGTTCATCTGACGAAGAAACAACAGAAGCTGAAGAACAAGAACAGACTAAAACTCCTGTACCACAGGAAGATGATACAGAATACAGCAACATTTCTGAAGACACTCTTCCCAAGCGTGAATCATCTCCAACTATTTCTATCGATAGACCTATAAACGGGAATACTATCCGCCTACGGACTGACTTAATCAATGATGGGCCTACCATTCCCACATCTACTCAGAATAGGGAAGAATATGTAGTACCTTTCGAGTATAATCATACACCAATTAGTTATTTAGAATACCAGAGTACAAGCAGACTGGGATATGGTCTAATATTTGGCGATCGTTTGTATGAAGGTCGAGAAGTCGACTATTTTGAGGCAGAAGTACCATACATGCTAGGATTAAAAGTTAGAATTCCTATTCAAATCTACGAAATAAAATAGAATGTCCTGTCGAATTAAATTCTTCAAAAACATTCAAATTTGTTTGCCCAAACGGCCTCCAAATAGGGAATCCCAATCTCGAGCTAAGTTTCAAATTGAGCTCCAAATTTGATGGAAGAAAATAGACTGAATGAAGTAAGTTATCAAGCCATGTACGGATATCTCACAATCGCAAGGAGTATTTGTCTCTAAAAACCTAAAAAAAAAAAAGAAAGAAGTCACATATGCGGTATTACAGGGAAAGAACAAATTGTAACGAACTTGTTCGAGACCAATAGACGTAATATTATAAATTTAATTAATAACAAAGTTAAGGATATTTACTGGAATAATTGTTGTATTTATTTAAGTTTTGCATTTACATTTGTGGCTACATAAAAATATATTTAATATGTATGTAATACGAGTATGCTGTCGTCAGAATAAAGCAATCGATGTCAACTCTCTCATTTTATAAACTTAAGTGTAACCCAGTTCCTGCTGGGGTTAGTAATAATAAAACCGTCTTCTGTGTATTTATAAACAACTGTCAACTTCATTTTCGTTATACTTTAAACTAATCAAATCTTTATTAATTTCAACTTAAACTCTCTCTACACATTTACTTTTAATCGCAATATACTAACTTACTTATGTCCTGTATCCCTTTGTGGGTCCTAGGGTCTCTACTACGCCTGCGCGCCGTCGTGTGCGGTTTCTGTCAATGTAAATCAGCTCTCCCCAATCAGCTTTTCCCAACTGCCCTGCCTCCTTCTCGACTGTTCTACGCCATGTTCTAATCGGACCACCAGGTCTTCTGCCATCCTGAGTTAAAGGGTTTTATGGTTCGCTATGGAACTCTCACCCTGGGGGCAAATCACGTAACTTTTCAGACGATTATCGTTTGGGCGATAGTAATCGACTGATAAAAAAAATTGTTGCATATTGTAGGAGTTAACATTTCTCTACCACAGTTGGTTGCCCACTGTTGGCTGTATAACGCCACTTTTAATTCATTCATTAATTTTCAATGGCCCGCTAATCCTTCATGAGGGTCGCGGGGGTAGGATGCCCAGGTGGACTCTCCATCCTTCTCGATCCTCCGCCATTGACTTCAATTCATCAGTTGGAATCCCTAAGCCGCTCCAGGAGAGATGTCGGACTTGGTCCAACCATCTATTTCTAGGCCTTCCGCGAAGTCGCCTACCTGATGGCACGGCAACCATGGCGCGTCTTGGAAGCCGGTCTGGGGGCATACGCACTACGTGACCAAACCATCGAAGCATAGCTCGTTCCGTTCGGAGAAGTAGCTGCTCAACGTTGAGCGCCTCGCGTACTCTGGTGTTGCGCACTCGATCCCTACGAGTTATTCCAACAACACCGCGAAGGAACCTCATTTCGGCAGTTTGTATCCGCGATCTTATTCTTTCGGCCACTACCCAAATTTCATGACCATAGGTGAGAGTTGAAACATACACCGAGTTAAAAACCGATAGCTTAGCTTGAACACTAAGTTCGGCCTTCCTTATAATAGATTGGCCAAGCTCTCTCAAAATTGATCCATCCTGACCAATTCTACAGGATAACTCGGCATTGCTCCTCCCATCACTCGTGAATAAAACCCCGAGGTACTTAAACTTCTCCAGCTGCTTCAGTGGGACTCCACTAACATGCAGAGTGCACTGAATGGGTTTTTTTTGGAAACGACCATTTCTTCCAATTTGTTCACGTTGATCTTCATTCCAGCATCATCACAAACGGCTACAAACCTTTCGAGTGCGCGCTGAAGTTCGGTTTGAGAGGACCCAAGGATGACCAAATCATCCGCAAAGAGCAGATGACTAATACTTAGGTCTCCCACTTTGAAACATTCCCCGCCACGGCTGCGCTGTAACATCCAATCCATATATACAATGAAGAGGAGAGGTGACAAAACGCACCCCTGGCGGAGTCCAACGCCCACAGTGAAAGGTATTGATTTAACACCGTTTATCCGAACACAGCTTCTACAGTTTGTATATAAAGACTGAATCGTCCTTAACAGGGAACCAGCAATCCCATACTCCTGCAGAACACTCCAGAGTTTGCCTCGAGGAACCCTATCATATGCTTTTTCCAAATCCACAAAACAAGTGTAGACAGGTTTGGCATATTCCCAGGCCTTCTCAAGAACCATTCTGAGAGTGAACAACTGGTCGGTTGTGCTTCTACCGGGACGAAAACCGCACTGCTCATCCCCCAAACCGTCCTCAACCACAGCTCTGGAACGCTTTTCTAGCACCTTAGCGAAGACTTTTCCAGGAAGACTTAAAAGAGATATACCCCTGTAGTTGGCGCAATCTCTTTTGTCCCCTTTTTTAAAAAGAGGAACTATCACCCCCATTTGCCAATCACCAGGTGTTTCACCGCATTCCCAGGCCACTTTAATGACACGCGAGAGCCATTGCACTCCCTCTTTACCTAAAGCCTTGAGCATTTCTGGCCGAATTTCAACCACACCAGCAGATTTACCAACTTTTAGCGCTTTGACCGCCAAAGTTACTTCCTCTACCGTAGGACTACTTTCCGCCCAACTCTCGACCATAGGTCTGTCATCTTCGGTGCCCTGTTCGCGATTGAGCAATTCTGAGAAGTGCTCGCTCCACCTGCGTAAGATGTCCTCCTCATTGGAAAGAAGTCTACCGTCTTTGGATTTGACTCCTTCAACGATATTCAACTTTTTTCCTCTGAGTCGGCGGACGGTCTGCCAGAACATCTTATTTGCAGATCTGTGGTCACGTTCCAATTTCTCGCCAAACTCCTTCCAAGACTGTTCTTTCGCTGTTTTCACAGCTAATTTGCAGGTTCTTCGCGCCTCAGTGTACCGATTTCGAGAATCGGAGTCCCCCAAGTGAATCCACACCTTAAAGGCTCTCTTCTTCTCTCTGATGGCTTCTTGAGCTCCGGGCGTTTTAAACCAAACAGTTCTTTTCTCACCACCAGCCGCCACACCAAGCCGCTTCACTCCACAAACATCTCCCGCGGAGGCAATAACCGCTGTTGAAAACAGTTGCCATTCTTCCTCTACATTTGATGGAACAGTTGGAATTCGTTCAAACCTCTCAGATATTTGCCGCGCAAATGTCTCCCGTATCTCATCGTCCTGTAACCTCTCCCTAGAGGGAGTCCATGATGCTCAAACACCGATGCACCATGCAACAACACCTTGTGAACTTACTTACTTACTTAGATGGCGCTACAGTCCGGGGTGGACCTGTGCCTCAACGAACAAACGTCTCCAGCCAGCACGGTTACGAGCCAGCTGCCTCCAGTTGCGCACGCCAAGTTGGTTGAGGTCCCCCTCCACTTGTTTGCGCCACCTACCGCGAGGTCGTCCTCTACTGCGCCGTCCGTCCGGGGTGAGATTCGAAGACTTTCTTAGCGGGAAGGCTCCATCCGCTCTAAATGACCCAGTCATCTTAGGCGCTGTATGTGAACTCTTCTGGCTAAGTCGATATCCTTGTACAGGCCGTATAGTTCGGCATTGTACCTTCTCCTCCACTCACCGTCTGTGCAGACGGGACCAAAGATCGCTCGAAGAACTTTTCTCCCAAAATAACCAATGGCATCCTTATCCGATTTTGACAAAGCCCATGCCTCTGCGCCATACAGCAGGACTGGGATAATTAGTGTCTTATAGAGAGTTACCTTAGTAGTTCGAGATAGGGCTTTGCTACTCAATTGCCTTCTTAGCACATAGAAACAGCGATTGGCAAGAGTAATTCTTCGTGTGATCTCCCTACTGATGTCATTTGCGGAGCTGACCATAGAGCCTAAGTAGACAAAATCCTTTACTACCTCAAAATTGTATCTGTCTATTGTGGCGCTCTGTCCAATACGCCGATGTTGGGTGTCTTTTTTGTAAACAGCATATATTTTGTTTTGCTTTCATTGACCGTTAGACCCATCTTTGCTGCCTCGTTCTCAATACTCGTAAATGCCCCATTGACGGCCCGCTGAGTTCTTCCGATTATGTCAATGTCATGGGCATAAGCGAGTAGTTGTACAGACTTGAAGAAGATTGTACCTCCGGGGTTGGCTTGTGAGTTTGGTACAATTCTCTCAAGTACTATGTTAAAGAGATCGCTTGATAGCGCGTCACCTTGTCTAAGACCTTTTCTGACATCGGACGGTTCGGTGATGTTCTTACCGACTTTGATGGAGCAGCGAGAGTTCTCCATCGTCATTCTGCACAAACGGACGAGCTTGGCAGGGATGTCAAGACTAGACATGACTCTGTATAACTCGTCTTTTCTTCCTTTTATCAGCGAGGCTGTGATCCGAAAACATGCAATCATAACCCTCTCACCCCACCGCCTGTGGGGTTCGTCTGTATAGCTCGTCTCTATACACGCTATCATAGGCAACTTTGAAATCGATGAAGAGGTGGTGCGTATCGATTTTATATTCATGGGTTTTTCCAAGATCTGACTTTTCCGGCCTGAAACCGCACTGATAAAGACCTATCAGGTAGTTGACGATCGGTTTAAGGCGTTCACATAATACCGCAGACAGGATCTGAGACTTATACCTCTGTAGTTTGCGCACTTCAGAGGGTCTCCTTTCTTTAGGATTGGGCAAACGATGCTGAGGTTCCATTCATCGGGCATACTTTCGTCCGACCAGATTTTACAGATGAGCTGGTGCATGCTCCTTACCAACTCATCTCCTCCTGCCTTGAAAAGATCAGCGACAAGGCCGTCGGCTCCAGCAGCTTTGTTGGATTTAAGTTTAGATATCGCTATCCTCACTTCATTCTGATCGGGTTGACGGGAATCTTGACTGCCATCGTCACTGTTGAATGGCTCGTTCTGCCTGACAGCCGAATATTGGTCATCATCGCCGTTTAACAGTCTGCAGAAGTGTTCCTTCTATATCTTTAGCACCGACTGCGATTCTACTACTATGTTACCAATTTCGTCCCTGCAGGCTTCTGTTCTGGCTTTGAAACCCCGGCATGTTCTTTTTACCTTTTGGTACAATTTTCGAACATCATTCCTGCAACAAAGTCTCTCAATCTCCCCGATCGAGCGCTTCTCATGCTCCTTTTTCTTCTTTCTGAGAAGTCGATGTTCCTCTTTTCTCCTGCGTACGTAGAGCTCGTAAGCAGCTCTAGTCCTTCTATGCAGTGTCGCTTTGTATGCCTCCTGTTTTGCTGCATGTGCTTGCCGGCATTCCTCATCAAACCAGGGGTTTCGTTGTGGTGGCCGAGAGAATACATCAGAGGCGGCATCTCCGATGGCTTGTTGGCAACGCTGCCACTGGTCTTCCGCATTTGCTGTTGGTGGTATAGGACTTAGATTAAGAATAGAAGACACTCGATCGGCAAAGGTTCTGGCGGTCTCTTGCGATTGTAGCCGCCCGACGTCAAATTTCCTCACAGTATGTCATTGATTTCGCTCCATTCTGGATATCCGCATCCGTACCTTGGCTACAACTAGGTAGTGATCCGAGTCCATGTTGGCTCCTCGGAAAGTCTGGACACCCAGAATACTGGAAGAGTGCCTTGCGTCGATCGCAATGTGATCGATTTGGTTGACAGTTTTTCGATCAAAAGAGAGCCATGTTCCTTTGTGAATGTCGAGACGTGGGAACCGCGTACTAGCTACGACAAAGTTTCGCCCCGCCGCAAAGTCGATTAGCCTGAGTCCGTTGTCGGATGGGATGTCGTGCAGGCTGTGCTTTCCGACCACGCTACTAAAGACGTTCTCTCTTCCTAACTTTGCGTTGAAATCACATAGGATAATTTTAACGTCGTGGCTAGGGCATTGCTCATACGTCTTGTCCAAGAGCTGGTAGAAGTCATCCCTTGTCGCGTCGTCCTTCTCCTCATGAGAGGCATGAACGCATATTGGGCTAATGTTGGAAAATTTAGCCTTGATACGGATATCCATAAGGCGCTCGTTCACATGCCGGAAACTCAACACTTCTTGCCTAAGTCTGCCTCCAATACCAAATCCGCACCCGAACAGACGCTGTCCTTTTTGTCTGTAGCAATCGCCGTAGTAGATGTCGCAGTTTTTCATACTCCTTTTGCCCGGCCCTCGCCATCGCACCTCTTGGATGGCGGTAATGTCTGCTTTGAGACACTCTAGGGCCTCCGCTAGTTTCACTAAAGTCAAAAATTTGCATCGTACTCGTAGATTGAATCGTGGATCGAATTTCCCTATACATTTGACATTCGCATCAGATTTATTGCGGATTTGGATGCTTCTACTGCAAGACTATTTGGATATCATTTAAATAAGTTAACTGCTTCTTCTTCGTCTTCTTCTTCTTCTTCTTCGTATTTAGATGAGGTAATGATCTGGAGACAAGGGATCATAGCCCTCCCACTTCGCTGCATTTCTACTGATCCGCCCGAGGCGATCGCCTGTTCGACCTCAGAAAATATCGGCAGGTCCTCCAATTTCGGATCACTACTAAGGCAAACCAAATGCTGATATCGTTGCATTTGTGTTCTGAGTCTGCCATTCTTTCGTGACGGCTTTGGAGCAAGATTCAAATGATCTCTTCCTTGAACATAGCAATACCAAGTGATTGTTCTATTTTCATGAGATGGTTTCTTTGAAGTGAAGGCTTCCGCGGGTCTTCAAACTTCCTATTCGATCAAGCTTTGTCACTCCTGTTGTCAGCTTCAACACAGCCGCCATTAATCGACTTTCAAACTTTTTGTACATTGTCCAACATTGTAAACCGTTTCAGCTTAGAGGATATTTTTCGACCACGGAAGATAGAGGAGTTTTTCTTGAGATTTCATCCACCCTACGCTTACGCGATGATTGATGTCGTCATCGCTATTAATCATAGATCCCAAATATTTGAACTTTTCGCAATTGGGAAGCACTGTTCCATTCAAATAAATACCCAGATTGTGCCCTGCGTCCCCCTGTACTTGAGCGCGTCGGATTCTCTATGGGATAAATCCACTTTCGCACTCGTACAGTAGCAAGAGTACTTAAAGATCTTAACATTCACAAATCCGCTGGTCCAGATGGTATCTCCCCCATAATTCTGAAGATGTATTCTTCCACGCTGGCAAAACCACTGCGTAAGCTTTTCATCTATCCTACTCCTCTGGACTCTTTCCGAGTAGATGGAAAACAGCATTTGTCCAGCCCGTCCCTAAAAAAGGCGAATCTTCTTCTCCCTCCAATTACCGACCCATTGCACTTACGTCCCCTCTTTCTAAGGTCATGGAAACGCTGATAAATCGTCAGCTTATGAAATATCTTGAATCCCGAAAGCTCTTTAATGACCGGCAGTACGGCTTTCGTTGCAAAAGGTCCACTGGTGATTTGATGCTATATCTAGCCGAAAAGTGGAACCAATCTCTCCATCACTCTGGTGAAAGTAAGATTGTTGCGCTTGATATTTCAAAGGAATTTGACAGAGTTTGGCATCCAGCTCTTTTGTCGAAAATGCGTGCATTTGGTATCGATGAATCTCTTCTTCAATGGAGTAGAAACTACCTTTCGGATCGTTCAATACAAGTTGTCTTGGACGGCTTCAAATCTGCAATTTACCATATAAATGCTGGTGTTCCCCAAGGCTCCGTTTTGTCTCCGACTCTCTTTCTTATCTTTATTAATGATCTCTTGTCTGCTACTTCTAATCCAATACACTCCTTCACTGACGACAGTACTCTCAGCTTCTCATATTCGTTTCCAGACTCACGGCCCTGCTCTTTGGTTGTGGAACTGGAGCGGCAGCGTATGTTAATCTCCTTAAATTCCGATCTTGACAGCATAATGAAATGGGGTACAAAGAACAGAGTGGAATTTAATACTTCAAAAACTCAATGCTGTCTTCCGTCGCTCAAGCGAAACCCTAACCTTCAGCCATTATCAATGAATGGCACTTGCATCTCCGAAACTGAGAAACTTTCCATTCTCGGTATGTGTGTTAACGACAACTTACGTTGGAATGATCACATATTTGATGTCGCCAAGAACGCTGCGAAATATTTAGGATTCCTTAAACGGTGCAAGAAATACTTTACCCCCTCTAATCTGGCTGCGATATACATATAAGACATACATCCGCCCTAAGCTCGAGAATAACGCCCACATCTGGTCTGGTGCACCTAAAACCACATTGCATATATTAGATCGGATTCAAAATCGTGCGTTAAAACTAATAGGGGACGGAAACATTGCGGAGTCTATAGACTCGCTTGAACACCGAAGAAATGTTTCCTGTCTTTCTTTATTTTATCGATTTTTTCACAAACACTGCTCGAGCGAAATAGCCAGTTGCATTCCACCCCTTCAACAGTTCTCTCGCAATACTCACCACTCCCTGAATGTTCATCAGTTCACCCCTAAGCCTATTTTCGGACGTACTGTGAAATATAGAGATTCTTTCCTGAGCCGTACAACACGGATGTGGAATGCTATGGAAAGCTCTGTTTTTCCCTGTCATTATAACCCACGAGCATTTAAAACCAATGTGCATCGGTTTCTCCTCTTATCTCCTCCCAACTTTCCTACCGCCCGCGCTGTATTTTAACATATTAGGGGTAGCCATAATCCCTTGTGCGCGTGCAAATTATAAAAATAAAAATAAAAAAAAAAATGGATCAGAGAACAGGCAGCACAAGTCTCTGTATTTTTCGAACTAATGCGAAACCCCTTTTTCCTTCAAAACGTCCACCCATACGTCAAATGCTCATTGTAGGGACAAAAGATCTTCACTTATGATGCCTCCATCGTCAGCAAAGTACTTTGGGGTCCATCGCCTTACCAGCAGATAGTCAATGACTACAATAAAGAGCAATGGACTTAAAACGCTTCCCTGGTGCACCCTAACTTTGATTGGGAACTCTTCGGTTGATGCAGTGGGGAATCTTATTCTTGTCCTTGCTCCCTCGTACATGTCTATGATTATCTGTACATAGACTTCCCCAATCCCTCGATGGCTTAGTGTCAATCATATCAGATCTCGTGGTTGTCTATCGAATGCCTTTTCAAAGTCAACCAATACAATATGCAAATCCTTTAAGGAATCACACGTTCAAAGAAGAGATCATTTGAACCCTGTTAAAAAGGCAATATCAATGCACGTTCCAAAGACATCGCGATGTAGGAAAGGCCGGCCTATAAACGCCTGGATCACACAAATACGACGACATCGGCATTTCATTGGCCTCAGTAACCGAGTGATCCAAAATCGGCAGGGCTGCCGATATTTTCTGAGGTCAAATAGGTGAACCCCACAGGCGGATCAGTAGAAATGCGGTAAAGTGGAAGGGGTGTGATCCCTTGTTCTCGGATTATAGCCTCGCTGATAAAAGGAAGAAGAAGAAGAATGTTTTTCCATTATGATCCTTAAACTTTGGATTCCATCTGTGGTTGATTTACCTGGCCAAACCCGCACTAATCATCAGATAGCCGTATCACTATCAATCACCTAATATCCGCTCAACGATCTTCATGGTGTGTGACATCAGCTTTATCGAAGGGAGAAGGTAACTGTCCCTCCATTGACTCGATATTGGATGACCTCTCATAATTCTGAGAATTCTGAGCCATCTGAACCTGATGTCTCCCATTTTTTTTCAGAACTCAGAGGGTATCTCGTTTGACCCAACCGCTTTTCGTTTTTATTTTTATTTTTTGAGCATTTAACGGCCTCACTAACTTCTTCGACTGTAATGTCGGGTATTTCTTCACAGTTCGGAGTGATTCTTGGAAATTATACCCGGGACGTTCAAAAATCCTTCACAATACTGTCACCACCTATGTAGAATTGTGTCGTCATCCACAAGGAGCTGGCCATGAGCATAGTTAATGAACTTTGGCGAACTAATCTCATGAGCATTCCTCCTTCTTTGGGCGGCTATTTTGAAGATGGTTGTGCTCCTGTGCATATTGTGTCGTCGCAGCTCCTAGATAGTCTGGTTTGCATTAGCAACAGGAAAAGATATTTCCTCCTGATCCCGTTACAGGCCCTCCGCAATCTCTACTTGAAGATGGGCGCGCTTCTACTTCGCTTGTCTCTTGCAATGTCTGTATTCCACTTCGAGGAGAACTTTGATCAAGCTCTGGAAGCCGCTTTCTTCTCATTTACTACTTCTTTAGCTTCATCACTCCACCACCATGTTATTTTGGCGCGTTGGTGATGGCCTTTTGACGCTCCTTGCAGTGGTTTGGCCTTCTTTAAACAAGTTCACTGTAAGGAATCCCACATATGTAACATGTAAGGTACTTATGCTTAAAGGATGTACAAGTACATACATCATACATATGTGCATATTGCAAAAGGCTACTCGAAATTGTTAGAGAGAAACTTCTCAATAAAAATTTAATTGAGTAAGAAAAGGACCACCACAATAGGAAGGAAGCAGACAAGTAGAGGGAAACCTATCATCTAGGATCACGAACAACTTAATGCCATCAACATACTCGTATCCGAATACGTTTGTTCTTTAACCACAATTTACTGCTGAGACTAATCCCAAAAAATGTACTTTACGTACGTCGAAAATTTCCCCGACGGATTCTACGATGCCAACCCCAAGTGAAATAAATCGAATGAGTGAAGGGTATCTCCAATCCGTCGGATTCTACGATAGGGGTGTATAATTTACATCTGCTTTTAGCAGAAAAACAATTCGGTACACATCGAGCGAGCAGTGCGTCTAGACAAGATGTGGTGGTCCTCTACTGATGAGCTCAACCACTTCATCCGGGCAAAATGCATTTTGGAGTATAGGCCCACAAATTTCTACATTCATTTCTAGATTCTGGGAATAAACCCCAAAGTGTGATTGTCCGGTAAGAAAAGGAATTTTAATGAATCCATGTTGTGATCATTTGCAAGTAGGGCTTGCACATTCCTTTTACAATATTTCCTAAGATGAAATAATTCTTGATCCTCGTGCATGTGTGTTTCTCTGCCTTGTGCTACACTTTGCCACAAAAGTAGATCGTCTTTATTTCACACTAGCTGTAATCCCTGCTCACGTTGCTTCGCCCGACTATTAGGTTAGGTAGATAGGTGCCATGTGACAAAAGAGTCACTGCTCGCTTAGACCAACAGTTCGTGTCCATTGTGCCCAATCATTTAACCCTGGAAACGCTGTTAAGATAGCCCGCTGTTAGAACCACCCAGATAGTGATATGAGTCTCAGGAAGCCCATCAGCTCTACATTACTTAAGTCCTTCAGTTCCGAGAAGAAGTAATTACCAAGAGTTCTTATTCTTCTGACGGATAGGGCAGGACAATCACAAAGCAGGTGACGAAGAGATTTAATTTCTTCTTCGTCCCTACAACTTCTGCAATAGTCGTTATGTCGCACACCGATTCGCTCCACGTGAACGCCAATGGCACAATGACCAGTTATTATGCCGGAAACAACTCGTGCGTTATAACGACTAAGTTTTACCAGAGAGGTTGATCTCTTCTTGCTAAAGGCCGGCCAAAGGGCCCTGGCCGTTGTGCATGTTTCCAGATAAACCCAGCGTCTGTTTGCTCGACCTGTGGTTTCATCTTCTATTTTCTTCCGTGAGTAACGGATTGGGGTTGCTACAAAAAGGAGGGCCCGCGTTATGTGCAGCGCCGACCATTTCCTAACAAGCTTCCTTCGATATCCATATGCCCTGGTACCCAGCTGAGGATCACCGCATTGGGTCTGGATATTAGTTTAAGAATGATTTGGAGGTTCCCTCAAACCTCGACCTGGTTACAGCAGAATCCCGAGCCTGGCTGATGTATAGAGAGTGATCGTTTTATCAACGATATTACTCTCATGTATTATTTCAGCAGCCTGTATGATGGCTGTGACTTCAGCCTGAAAGACGCTGCAGTCGTCGTTTATTCTAAAGGAGTGGTTTCACAATAAACTCCAGCTCTCGTGCCAACGTCCTTCTTAGAACCATCGGTATAGAACGCCAGCTCCTTTTTCTTCATGGTTCTTCGGTTCTTCCAGTACGTTCTGTCAGGAATTCTTGTAGTGAATTTCCTTTCAAATGCTAGTCTTCTTCTTCCTTTTATCAGCGAGGCTATGATCCGAAAACAAGGGATCACAACCCTCCCACTTCACCGCATTTCTACTGATCCGCCTGTGGGGTTCGCCTATTTGTCCTCAGAAAATATCGGCAGACCTGCCGATTTTGGATCACTCGGTTACTGAGGCCAATGAAATGCCGATGTCGTCGCATTTGTCTGATCCAGGCGTTTATAGGCCGGCCTTTCCTACATCGCGATGTCTTTGGAACGTGCATTGATATTGCCTTTTTAACGGGGTTCAAATGATCTCTTCTTTGAACATGGCAATACTAACTGAGCCGGTCGCGCTCTAATTTTTGTACGATGGTTTCCTTGATGTGAAAGCTTTCACGGATCTTCGAACTTCTTATTCGATTAGGAATTCCTGTAGTGAATATCCTTTCAAATGCTAGTATCGGGTTCATGTGATCAGTTTTCGTCAATCCACTGGTAGTTCCCCATCGGAACGGAATGGAGGCATAGCTGTAACGGCTCGATGGCCATATTCTAACTTCTCTCAGTCTCACAGCGGTTTAGGCCGCCAGACTGCTGCAGTATATATCAAGCGGAATGAAACGAAGCATTGTTTCCATAGCCGCTATTGGTGTTGTTCTCATTGATTCCATAACTCCGATGCACGCTCTCCTCGGATTTTGAGGTTTGAAAGCTGGTATTGCTTCTCAAGTACCATCCACCATACTAGTGAACCATATGTAAGAATGGGTTTTACAACCGCCGTGTATATCCAGTAGACCATAGCTAGTTTGAAGCCCCATGTATTACCGAATGCCTTTCTGAAAGAATAGAAAGCTACGCCTGCTTTTTTGATGCGTTCGGCAATGTTATCCTTCCAGTTTAGTTTGGAATCTAGAATTACCCCCAGGCACTGAGTTGAACTTGAGATACTAAGTTCAATACCACCGATATTTGGGGATCTGAAAGTAGGAATTGATCTCTTCTTAGTGAATAGAACTATCTCCGTCTTCGAGGGGTCCACTCCCAGCCTTTTGCTACTGACCCATCTATCCACTAGTCGTAGTGTGAGATTAAGTCTTTCACATAGGACTGGGGGAAATTATCCCGAAACCAGGATAACTACATCGTCGGCATAGGCCGTCACGTTGAAGCCGTTTTCCTTCAGTATTACCAAGATCTCATCCACTACAAGGAATCATAATAGAGGAGACAGAACTCCGCCTTGGGGAGTTCCTCTGCAGATCCTTCTCCGGATGGATACATCCCACCCGCCTGTTTGTTTTAAGAAAAAAAAAAGATTTTTAAGTTGAATCAGTGCCTTCTACTTGCGGTATATCACGAGTGTATAATAGATATAAAACCGGACCAAGAACGCTTCCTTGCGGCACCCCAGCCATTATTTCATTAAAATCTGAATATTCGTTTCCACATTTGACGCGGAATAGTCTATTCGTAAGGTAGTTCTTCAAAATATTATATAGGTGCTCTAGCAGAACTTGACCCTTCCCAGGATGGATACATCCCACCCGCCTGTTAGTTTTAAGAAAAAAAAAAGATTTTTAAGTTGAAGCATTTTATCACGTCAACTTTTGAGACTTTTTTCCCTAATGCGGGGTTAACCTTATAAATATATACATTATGTTTGTCGTCGGACATTTTTATGTAAAGCTATTTAGGAGGAACAATATTGTCGTACATCATTTTCACATATTGGTAACAGTTTGCGCAGCGCACGCTTTTTTCGGACCTCACCATCATACGTCAGTTAAATTTCATAAAACATTCATCAATTATTTAACTTAACCTTTCTCGTAAATCAATCTATCTAATCGTGAAAACTGGGACAAAATCTGCTCAGTTCTTACGGAGCAAATCGCGCACAGACAGACAAACAGACGCGGCGGGGGGACTCTCTTTTATAATATGTTCGTTAGCACGATGGCATTGGTCAGCTCTTAGCTATCGAATTGACAGTTTGACTGTAATGTCTACAAATCATTGATATTGAAGGACCTATTGTATATATATATAATTATTATTTATAATGTTGTAGCTTATATGTGAAAAAACATGCATGTTTCTTTTTTGTTCTCTCTTTTTAGATAATTCAGGTCGGCTACGATGAGCTTTTAGGCATAATCTACATAATTGATCCAAGCTATCCGACTACAACAAATTAAGATGTCTTTTCTATCATCTACACATAGGTAGTACGTACTTTGATGTTATAAATTTGTTACTTTTCTTTTTCCTTACACTAACATCTCCTTATTCTGCTTCCTATTCTTTCTATTTCGGGGAGGTTATGATCCAAACTCGAGGGATTATAACCCTCCCACTTAAATGTATTTCTGCTGATCCGCCTGTCGGGGTTTGCATCTTTTGTCTCAGACCTCATATCGACAGGCCTCCCCATATAATATTCAAATAAGTGTCGAACTTAACCTAGATTTAAGAGTAAATATCCTTTGATGTTGTAAACTAAAAAATTCAATTATGAGATATACAAGTATACTTGAATGTGCAAATTGACAATGAATTTGCTGAGAGCAAGCTACATATAAGGTTCAAATTTTGAATTTAAAATCGAATTGATAATAAAGTAAAAAATGGTATACCTTTGTTCTACAAGAACCAATAAAAGGATAATACGAATATTTTTAGATGGTTGTATGTTTTATACATGTCAATTTAATAAAGATGAGAGCTACTCATGTAGTACACTAGAGTCAAGACTAAAATATCTATTATACAAATTAAACATATTTATTGTACGAGTATATGTGTATTGTAAACCTATGCATTTAAGCAAAAATATAAAAAAAATTATAATTAAATATATATGTATGTTCAAATAAATGTGATTGGTGTTGAAAAAAAAAGGACTTTGCCGTCAGTATTTTATTTATGAACAGGTTCAAAGGCTGCACTGAAATATTACATTACGTAAGCCATCGGCAGATAAGTGGTAAGTCATCAGACAGTTTTATTTATTTAGCGCATGGATACTTACTTATTTGAGTGGCGCTACACTTCGGGGTGAACCTGGGCCTCAACCAACAAGCCTCTCCATTTAGCTCGGTCTTTAGCTAATTGCCTCTAGTTGCGCACTCCAAGTTGGTCGAGGTCCCATTGAACTTGTGCGTGCCACCTACGGCAATGATTCCCTCTACTGCGTCGTCCCTCGGGGTTAGATTCGAAGACTCTGCGGCCCGGAGCGTTAGTGTCCATTCGCTCTACATGTCCTAGCCATCTCAGACGTCCAATACGGAGGTTTTTGACTAGGTCGATGTCGCTGTACAGCTCGTATAGTTCGTGATTGAATCTTCTCCTACAAAACCCGTCAACGCAAACGGGACCGAAAATCTTACGAACAATTTTTCTCTCGAAGCGACCAAGGATATCTTCATCCTCTTTTAATAAAGTCCATGATTCAGCGCCGTAAAGCAGGACTGGGATGATCAAGGTCTTATATAGAGTCTCCTTAGTTGTTCGAGATAGGGATTTACTGTTGAATTGTCTTATAAGCCCAAAACAGCGATTGGCAAGAGTTATTCTTCGATTGATATCTGCGTTGATCTTGTTTGTAGAATTTATAGCAGAGCCAAGGTAGACAAAGTCCCTTACTACCTCGAAGTTATAGCTGCCCACTGTGACGTTTTGTCCAATTCGTCGGTGTTGGCTTTCCCTTCTTGTTGACAGCAAATACTTGGGTTTGCCCTCGTTTATTTTGGCCGCTTCCGCCTCAATGCTTGCAAACGCACCGGTGACAGCCCGCTGAGTTCTTCCGATAATGTCTATATCGTCGGCATATGCAAGCAGTTGTACAGACTTCTAATAGATTGTGCCTCCAGTGTTGGCTTGTGAGTTCCGTACAATCCGTTCAAGTACAATATTAAAGAAGTCGCATGACAGCGCGTCACGTTGTCTAAAACCTTTTTGACATCAAAGGTCTCGGTGCGGTCGTTACCGACCTTGATGGAGCAGCGAGCGTTCTCTATCGTCAGCCTGCACAGACGGAGAAGTTTGGCAGGGACGTCAAAACTAGACATGGCTCTATAAAGCTCTTCTCTCTAGATGCTGTTATAGGCGGCCTTGAAATCGATAAAGAGGTGGTAAGTATCGATTCGGAATTCTTGGGCTTTCTCCAGGATCTGCCGAAGTGTGAACATTTGATCGATGGTAGACTTTCCTGGCCTAAAACCTCACTGATAGGGTCCAATCAGGCTGTTGATTAAAGGTTTCAGGCGTTCACATAATATCGCAGAAAAGATCTTGTATGCGATGTTGAGAAGACTGATGCCTCTATAATTGACGCAGTTGAGGGGTCTCCTTTCTTGTGGATCGCATGGATCCAAAAATGGAAATAACAAAACATATGAGTATTCTCGTATATAGACGTTTTATAGTTGCGGTGATTGTAGCCAGGCGATAGCTTCTGATGACAGGCTATTGATGTCGTCTACGTTACCCGTATATGACAGCTCAGGACAGTCGAGCAAGATGTGTTCCATCGTTTAGAAGGGAGCGCCACATAAGCAGAACGGGTCAATAGTTTGACCCCATTTGGCTATGGTACCGTTGCATGTCCCTGTAGAAGTTCGTATCCGGTTTAGGTTGCACCATACTTTCCTCGGTAGTTCAAATTCGGGTTCTCTGTTTTCGTTTCTGAATATTGGACTTTGTCTACCGGAATTTGCCCATGAAGATGACCAAAATTCTTATAGGGAGAAATTTTCAGCACTTATCTTTTTTGCGAGTTCTATTGGAGGGTGTCTTGAGCGCAGTCTCAGGGTGGTGGAGCTCCCAATATCAGCACAAAGTGGGATTCTCGCATTGCCTTGGATTTTGTGAAATTCTTTGATCAGGGCCTGCTTTCTTCTTAGGTCGGATGGAGCTATGTTGCAAAGCATGGGTTACCATTCAACTAGGGTTGGTCTTAGGATCCCAGATATTAATCTCATGGTGGTGTTCAGTTGGGGGTCGATCTTGTTGCTGTGGCAACTATTAAGCCAAACAGGGGCTCCATATTCTGCAGTTGAATAAACCATCGAGAGAGAGGAGGTGCGTAGGCAGTTTGCGGAGGCGCCCCAGGAGGTGCCTGCCAGTTTTTGAATCACGTTATTTCTTGAGTTCAATTTTTGCGCAGCTTTGGTTAGATGAGGCTTGTACGTCAAAGTTCGGTCTGAGGTGATACCGAGATATTTTAGAGTAAAGTTGTGTCTCAGATATACACCATCAAGCAGCACTCACAGCTCTCTTCGAGCCTCTTTATGATTGAGGTGGAAACAGCAGATCTCAGTGTTGGTTGCACTCGATTGTAGGCGCCAATGCTTGTAGTATGCTGATAGTTGGGACAAGTCTAATGTCGCTACCTGTTCCAGGGTTCCAAAGTACTTGTGCTGGAACGCAAACGCCATGTCGTCGGCGCAGTTAAATTTTCGGGAGGACGCGTATGGAAGGTCGCAGGTGTATATGTTGAAAAGTGTAGGGGCGAGCACCGACCCTTGCGGAAGACCGTTGTTGAGCTTCCTGGTTTTGCTGAGCTTGTCATTGAGAAAGACGTTGAATAGCCTGTCGCTCAACATCGCGCACACGAGGTTGCAGATTTTTATGCAAGGGATGATCTGGAGAAGTTTATACAGGAGGCCCTTTTTCCACACGGTATCGTAGGCTGCTGTTAGGTCCTCGAAGCATGCACTAGTTTTCATTTTCCGTTAAAAGCCGTTTTCGATCAAGTTTGTTATGGCCAGGACTTGGTCGGTGCAGCTTCTAGATTTCCTGAAACCTGCCTGCTCGTCCGGGATAGCTTTATCAATTTCGGTTCCTATTCGGTTCAGGATCATGCGCTCAAGGAGTTTTAGGCCGAGAGATAGTAGAGTAAATGGGCGGTAGCTTTGTGGGGCATCTGCAGGTTGGCTTGTCTTAAGGAGCGCGATGACCTTTGATTTTTTGAAAGACGTGGGAATCTCTGCAGATGATAGCATTTTGGAATATGTTCGGTTGAGTCACCTTCTTACTTTTAGGCCGCTGTGTTTCAGAAATTCCGGATAGATTCCATCTGCGCCGGCTGCAGTTCCAGGTTTTATGAAAGCTAGGGCGATATCAACTTCGTCTGTAGAAAATGGTGCTGAATAGGTGGCATGTGGTGTGCTGTGCTGTGCTGTGTTTCTTCGTGGATTTTTGTACTCTTGATTGATGTGCCTTGTGAATGATTTATGCACTTCTGCTTTCGAAAGTTTGACTACATGGTTGTCTATGAGATACGGGCTTTTATAGCAGGTTTGACGTGCCTCGTTTTCGAAGGAAGCTCCATGCCTTCTGGCTTGAGTATTTAAAGTCGACTCTGGTGACCGTGTCCATCCATTTCTGTTTCCTGTTTTCGTCTAGGCTTTTCATAAGCCCGCTAAGTTGGAGTCTCCATTTGAACGAAATTCTGCGTACAGTCTGTCGCTTTCTTCATTCCAACAGGGGATGTATTCCCTGCGGAAGCCCCTCGGGATACACAGCTGCGCCGTAGATATAAAGAGGCCAGTAAGTCGATCAAAATTCGATGGTGTTGGAGGTATGAATCGAATGGCGGCATCGCCTTTTCTACAGAATTTTTCCCAGTCTGCCTTCTGAAAGTTCCACCTTGCCTTTGAGGTCGAGTCTATTATCGGGATCTTACAACTAACATCTATTATGACTGGGCAGTGTTGGCTATTTGGAAAGTCATCTTTGATTTTTCGGGATGCGTTTAAAGTACCGTTTTCTGATCTGCATACAAAGCACAGGTCTGGGCTGTAGTCTCTACCCCATCTAGCTGAATGGGAAGTGCCTTTGTTCTTGGCGTCGAACACCAAGTGAAGACCATGTGTATCCGCCCACTCCGTTGACTTTTCTCCATTTTCGTCATCTTCTTTGTAGCGCCAGAGGCTGTGGTGACTATTGAAATCTCCGGCGTAGACGCATGGGTGAGGTTAATAGGGGGGGACTTGGACCGACCACGGCACATTGGGGGGTTTGTAGACATTAACAATGTGAATGTCACTGACATTTATAGCAATTGAAGGGGCTTAGGAGAGATTTTGGTCGTTCTGCTCATGTAGAAAGATGAAGGTTTAAAGGTCAGCCTATTGAACCCGTTGCAGAATATAAATATCTGGGAGTGTTACTTACATCTTACATCTAACGTCAGCATGCAACACCACCTCGAAGACAAGCCTAAATCGTTTTGCCATTAACATGTTCACAGTCACAGCTAACACATTCTAGACCTGTTCTTAACCTCTCTTCTGGACAAATATTCAAATGTGGTTTCTACCCCCATTGGAGGCTCGGATCATTGTCTGGTGTCAACTAAATTCTCGTACTTCAACCTGCATTCAGTTAACAAGAAATACCCTAGGAGAATAATCTGATAATACGAGAATGCCGATTGGAGCGATCTTAATTCGTTCTTTAGGGCTCTTAACTGGTCTCTTGCTATGGAAAAAAGCATTATCGTACAGAAAACAAATTATTGAAGACATTTCCTGAGCCGTCTGCCCCCACGATTTGTAATTTTCATTTAACCCTCTGAGAGGAAAAATCCGCTTGCCTCTGCGCTTTGTACTTTGCTTCAAATTCTTTCAGCAGATAGCGCATACTTTTCGCGAAGGTCATGCTGCCATTTTGGATCCACCATCATGGATTATTATACTACTTCAGGAAAGCCCTTATATTTGACACCATAAACGTTAAAATCCGACCATAAACACAGAAGTTACAGCCAAACAAATTCTAGGTAAAAATCGGTAAGTAGAGGTTGCCTATCGAGGGTCGGTATACCTGTTGTTTCCTGAGAATTTCAGGTCGCCTGGTGTTTCTTCGAAATTTGTGGTGGGAATACTTTTTTTTTTTTTGTAACACCTTCAGTTCTGTCTAGCGACATGAAATGAAGACCGAAATTGAAAGTACAGTGGAAGTCGCTTATAACGACGGTGAAGGCACTGATCAAATATGGTCATTATAACCAGCGGTCATTATATCCGACTACACTCCACAAGTACAATACACATAATATAAAGAAACCAACCAAATGAAGGGGCTAGGACATGTAGAGCGAATGGACACCAACGCTCCGGCCCGCAGATTCTTCGAATCTAACCCTGAGGGACGACGCAGTAGAGGGAATCATCGCCGTAGGTGGGGCGCATAAGTTCAAGTGGACTTCTACCAACTTGGAGTGCGCAACTGGAGGCAATTAGCTAAAGACCGAGCTAAATGGAGAGGCTTGTTGGTTGAGGCCCAGCTTCACCCCGAACTGTAGCGCCACCTAAGTAAGTAAGTAAATGAACGGAAAGTCGTCGTTATAAACGAAGTCGTTAATAGCGACTTCCACTGTAGTTACAAGCACATTGTTTTTGGATAACAGAGGTGATGAGAGAAGGTTTGTCAAGAGAAAGAACGCGGCGAAGATGGTGGGTAAGTCAAACAGGATTGCTTATATTGTTAATGTAGGACCTTACCTTGTGTAACATGGAAATTGTCGAACGACGAGGGCAGTAAGTAACCAAACGCAGAATTGTCATTGCTGTGATTTTTTTTTTTTTAGTTGCGCCAAGGGATGCGGTAATCTTTCATCCTTCAAGAGATACTAGTAACCTAGGCTACCAGCATGCATGGTTCGCAAACCTGAATAATAATCGATGCCAGGAATACGCCTACATACTAATCCACATCCTACACACTTCTACCACTCTCTCCGCGGGGCTGGTTAGGCTTTTAGGCACTGCTCTCATGTTCGCCGTTTTCTATTATTAGGTGATCGATTCTCCTGAATTCGACCTGAAAGCTGGTCACATATCGATATACTTCATACTAGGTACCTTCCTGGGGTCCGCAAATTTGAGATCTCTTGGTATGAAGCGCGGACAGTGCAACATCACGTGTTCTGCGTCTTCTTCCTGGTTATCGCAACACTAGCAAGGCGGTGAGCTGTCGTGTCCGAATCTGGGCAGGTACTTCTCTATGTTCCATGACCAGGTAGGAACTCTGTGACATTTGAGCTCACATCTCCTACTTTCTTTTTCATCCCAATTTCTATGTTGGGGATGAGTTTGTGTGTCCATCTTCCTGTTGTAGCGTCATCCCATCGGTTTTACCATCGATACTGCCCTTTCTTCAGCTTTAATAGCACATCCACGCTGTCGATTCGCAAGTTTGTTATACACTTGTTTCATTTCGTCGGCCAGGATATCTGTGGGTACCATCCCAGCAACGAAATTCTCGTACATATGTTGCTTCTTCTGACACTGGGCGCGCGTAGGCGTAAATTGTCCTTAGAGTGCTGAGTCCATAGACAGTTGATAATTTCCTCCTGGATTCTTTTGTTGCCGAAGCATCAACCCACTCTGGGGATGCGTATAGTAGTGCTGAATAGTGTCACAATGGGTTTACATATATTGACCTGAGTGTGATGTGGAGGATTTCTATCCCCTACAGCCCACATTCCTAAGTGCTGAGCTCACTTCTCTGAGCAATAGGATTCTTGGACCATATTTGGGTCTACCGACGTTTGGCAGTATCCTCGCTAGCGATGATTGCAGTATCGACGCCTTTTTTCAATATACTCTAGGTGTGGCTCAAAGTTCAGCCTATTGTCTATCGTTACACCTAGGTATTGGATTGCCTGTTTAGATTCAATTAGTTGGTCTCCTACGTGCACGTTCACACATTAAACTGCTCTGCGGCTGGTGATTAGAACTGCTTCCATCGTTTGCTCCGCTAAATCCAAACCTGTTGTCTCCAACCAGGGGTCGAATCGCGTCCTCCGTGAACGGATAACTCGTCACGTAATTTGTATGTATGTTGTTGCTAGATCTACCAACAATAGAATACAAATTACGTTACCAGTCCGTTGACGAAGGACGCGATTCGACCCCAGATTTTAAAATGTGAGATTTCTTAATTTGTTGCTGATTCTACCTCGGAAACGTGTTTCGCAACGTCCTCGAACCCTCAGCTTATCATCATACATGATGTTCCAAAAAAAAAAAAAAAAAATATACATTTTGCAGATATGCCGGATTGATTTGACAGCGACGATTTGTATACTAGCGACCAGGCATCCTACCCGCGGGCAGGTGAATATAAATGTGGTCGCACGTCCCTCGAAGATGACCCACGGGAAGGACGGCCAAAACCGCAACCACACCCGAAACCATCGAAAAAGTGCATGATATCGTGTTGGATGATAGGCGAGTGAAGGTGAGTGAGATAGCGGAGGCTGTATGTAGGTATATCGGAAGAGGGGGTGCGAAACATCTTGCACAAAAACTTAGGGATGCGAAAGCTCTGCGCAAGATGGGTGCCGCATTTACTGAATGCCGATCAAAAGCAAATGCACAAACGATTTTCGCGGCAATATTTGGACCGATTCAATAGGGATCCGACCGATTTTATGCGGCGATTTGTCACCATGAATGAGACATGGATCCACCACTACACGCCAGAAACGAAACAGCAGTCAATGCAGTGGGTGGAAGCCGCCAAAGAAAGCGAAGTCGATCGCATCTGCCGGAAAGGTCATGGCCAGTGTGTTTTAGAGTTTTGGAATGGGAAGGTTAGGTTAGGTATGTGGGCTGGCAGGGAGGGACGCTCTCTGCCACACTCACGTCAGCGTTGACCCATTGTGGTACCCATGGGGGAAAAAGTAATCCCTTACCCAAATGAAACTAAAAACTACTAACTCAGTCACTTACTTCATTTCTGCATACAAACCACCCTGATGATTTGATGAAGTTCAACATCTTTTCCGTTGAAACGCCGGAGAGTTCCTCGAGATCCTGGAAGAAATATTTACCAATGAACTTTTTCCTGGAGTGTTGAAGACTCGGACAGTGGCACAGGAAGTGGGTTGTGTCCTCAAAAACTTCCTCGTCACCACAGCCTCTGCAGAGTTCCTCCTCCGTCAGGCGTAGTTTCTTCAAGTGGTACCGCAGAGTGTTGTGCCCCGTGATGATGCCCACGAGGGAGGAAAGGGATTTCCTATCTTTACGGATGTTTCTCTCGGTCTTTGCTTTGTCGAAAGATGGCCATAGCTTCCTAATGATGGCGCAAGTTTCCATGTAGTTCCATCTTGTGTTCGCCTCCTCAGTGGCTTTATTCTCTGCAGCGAGCTTGAGTGTGCAAGGCGGGATACACACAGGGGGGTCAACTTGTTCTGTTGGCGCTATTGAGCCGATTCTCGCCAGCTCGTCGGCTTTCTCATTGCTTGGGATACCCTCGTGTCCAGGGACCCAACAGAGCGATACTTTGTGCTGTGTTCCAAGAACCCTGAGCTCTTCTCGACAACACTTCACAAGCTTCGATTTAATTTCTATGGCTGCCTGGCTGTCGATAAAGATGGTGATACCTTCTGGCGGTATTGCCCTTACCGCAGACTCACGGGCGGCTGTTGCCACTGCTAAGACCTCTGCTTGGAAAACACTGCTATGGTCTGGAAGTCGTATGGATTTTGATACACCTAGAGGGTCGGAGAAGATACCTGATCCTACACCAGTGCTCATTTTTCAACCATCTGTATAGATGGCTATAAATTCGGCATTAGGTATATGACCGCTTTTCCAATCTTCCCTGCTAGGGTAGGCGGTATAGAAAGGCCTTGTGAAGTCTAAATATGGCGTCATGTAATCCGTTACGGACATGAGGCCAAAGTAATCGAGTAGGATCATCGAGTGACCTATTCTGCTTGGTTTCCAGTTCGCTGACTGACTTATTCTCATAGCATTAATGGCTGCTGATGTTCGTATAAAGATGTCTAGCGGTAGCAGGTTTGGAATGCGAAAGGGATCGTTTTAATTGATTACCTTGAGAAAGGCATAACAATTACAGGCGAATATTAGTCCAACCTTCTTGACCAGCTGGATGCCAAAATTCGCGAGAAGAGGCCTGGCTTGAAGAAGAAAAAAAATCATTTTTCACCAGGACAATGCACCTGTACACAAGTGTGCGTTGGCGATGGGAAAACTGCGGGATTTGGGGTACGATTTGCTCGGCCATCCCCCCAATTCACCTGATTTGGCACCCTCACACTTCCATCTGTTCTCAAACTTGAAGAAATTTGTTTCTGGGAAGCGCTTCGCATCCAATGCAGAAGTTGAGAGAGCCGTAGATGAATATTTTCACAGCCTTCCAGACTCTCACTTCCGAGAAGGAATACTGATGTTGGAGAAGCGCTGGACTAAGTGTATTGAAGTCAAGGGAGATTATGTAAAAAAATAAAATCATTTTTTAACTGAAAATCGTAGTCTTTCATTGTTAGGCCGAGAAATTTTCACCTTGCCCTCGTAGATTCTTATATTCTTATTTATCTCCACGAAATGCCCTTTAATTTGACACTTAAAACTTTAAAATCCGACCATAAACACAAGAGCTATAGCCAAACAAATTCTAGCTAAAAACCTGTAAGTGGGGGTCGATGACAGTCTGCAGCGTGGTTGCCTGTGGAGGGTGGGTATACCTACTGCTTTCTGTGCATTCCTAGTCGCCTGGTGTTTCCTCGAAATTCGTGGAATTCAATTGGAATTTTCGGGTATCTTCGGTTCTAGATGGACTAGCGACTTGAAATAAAGAATAAAACCGGCCTTCAGGGCACAGGGTGTAGCGTATTCTAGGCGCACTTTCGTATCACAGGGTGGTCATTTTTTCTGCTGCTTGTGAACACTTTTTGTTCCGCTGAAACGTTGGTTCTGGGCGGGCTAGACACATGAAATAAGGACCGCCGTTCAGGGTATAGTGTGTAACGTATTCAAGGCGCACTTTCGTAGCACAGGGTGGCCATTTTGTTCGTGCTTATGAACACTTTTTGTTCCGCTGATAACTTTGGTTCTGGGCGAGCTAGACACATGAAATAAAGACTGGCATTCAGGGTATAGGTTAGGTTAGGTTAGGTTAGGATCGGCCCTCGATGAGGATGTACTTAGACCAGAAAGTAGGTCCATTGTACTGCCGATGTGTAAGGCGGGTGGATCACCCTCTTACTCTTGGAACCATTTGCTTCGTTGAATGAAGTCTAGAATTTTAGCCGTGCTGGCGTTGCCGAGATCATTAAGATCATTGTAGAAGTATTAACCCAGAGTGGCCTTCCTGATGTTGCCGAGCGCAGGACAGGTGCACAGGAGATGACTGATGGTCTATTCTTCCTCTTCATCTCTGCAGCTTCTGCAGAAGTCGTTATGAGGGATACCTAATCTCTGGGCATGTCTTCCTATGACGCAGTGTCCAGTGAGGACATTTGTTATTTTTGAGAGGGTTCCTCTCTTGTGCTTCAAGAGTCCGATGGACCTGGATTTATTGAGTATCGGCCAGAGCTGTCTGGCGGTATGACATTGGTCTAGATGTTGCCATCGATGATTGGCTACTTTCTCGGCATCAATTTGAATGAGGTACTTAACATAAGACGCTGGCGCTTCGATGTCGGTAATGCTTATGCTTTCTGTACCAGAGGAGCCTTGTCGTGCTAGTTCGTCGGCTGCACAATTCCCCGGTATGTCACAGTGACCTGGTACCCAGCAATGGGTGAGGTTGTACTGACCAGCTATCTCGTTAAGAGATATGCGACAGTCTTTCACTGCCTTAGATCTCGTACTGCTGGATGCGAGGGATTTGATGGCTGCCTGACTGTCGACATAGATAACAATATCAGGTGTTGATAGTGTGCTAGCCGCCAGCCAGTCAGCAGCTTTGAGAACCGCGGTGATTTCGGCTTGAAAAACGCTGCAGTAGTCTGGAAGGTTAAAGGAGAGGTGTATGTCCAGATCTTCCGAGAAAATTCCGGCGCCGACTCCGTCCTTTGTTTTGGACCCGTCCGTGAAAATTGACAGCGATTCGTTGTAAAGGACATTGCGTTGCGTCCACTCACTTCTGTCCGGTATCGAGTGCGTGTAGCCCTTGTGAAAATCATATTCAGTGGGCAGAATTGGCAGTGGAATTGGGAAAATGACGGTGCATCGAAAGTATATTGGCGTGCCCCGTGTGTTGCTCCTTCCACTGCCTGGAGCCTCTCAGTCTTATTGCTGAGCTGACAGCCAATTGTTTACTGACGATGTCAATCGGAAGCAGGTGGAGCATGGTTTGGAGCGCCGCTGTGGGAGAAGTTCTCAGTGCACCGGTAATACTGAGACATGCAACTCGCTGTGTTTTTTCCATTATGGATAGGTTGGATTTCTTCTCCAAGGCGGGCCACCATACCAATACTCCATACATGAGAATCGGTTTAATGACCGACGTGTATAGCCAGTGCATGATGCTTGGTTTAAGGCCCCAGGTGGAGCCTACTGCTTTCTTGCAGATGTATAGAGCGGCCAGCGATTTCCTGGCCCGTTCGACGACATTCTCCTTCCAAATTAGCTTGCGGTCAAGCTTTAGGCCTAAATACCAAGCACTATTTGAAAGCTTGAGGGTGGATCCCCTTATCTTGGGCGGAGTGAAGTCAGGTAGCTTGTGTTTTCTTGTGAATAGAACTAGCTAGTCGAGTTAACGGAGAGGCCGCATTTATCGGCCCATCTGAGCAGTTCATTGAGAGCAGACTGCATGACATCGGCCAGCGTCTGCGGGTATTTGCCTGTTGTTAGAATGGCGACATCATCTGCATAGGCAATAACATTGCATCCAGTTTTTTCGATCTTTAGAAGGGCCTCGTTGACCACCAAATTCCACAATAGTGGAGACAGTACACCCCCTTGAGGGGTGCCTCGATGTGCATGTCGCTTGACAGTACTACTTCCGAAGGATGCTGTTATTACCCTGTTCTTTAGAAAGTGTTCAATGAGACAACAGATGGGTCCGCAGATGTTGAGCCCACGTAAGGCACTGGTAATCGAATTTGTTTCAACGTTGTTGAAGGCTCCCTCTATGTCTAGAAATGACACTAGGGTGAACTCTTTGGTTGAGAGTGATTTTTCGATAGGGTGAATGATGGAGTGCAAAGCCGTTTTGACAGACTTACCTTTTTGGTAGGCGTGCTGTGACGTGGATAGCAGAGTGCTATCAATAGTGGCCTTGATGTGTAGATCCAGGATTCTTTCTAGAATCTTGAGAAGGAAGGATGTTAGACTAATAGGTCTAAGGTCCTTTGGGAGGGTGTGCGATGTCTTGCCTGCTTTAGGTATAAAGACCACTCTTACCTCGGTCCAGGCATTTGGTGTTGTTCCGAGCTCAAGACAAGCCTTCAGTATACAGGAGAGATGCTGCCATACTATACTGAAGGCCGTCTGAATCTGGGCCGGAAAAATACCATCCGGTCCCGGGGATTTGAATGGTTCGAAACTGTTTACTGCCCATTTGAACTTATCTTCGCTGATAAGATGAGGAGGTGCCTGTGGGCATGCAGCATTTACCAGGGCGCGATCATCGTTGGGGGTAGGCGTGCAGCCGGGGAAGTGAGTGTCCATGAGCAGGTTGAGCGATGCTTCGTCCGATTCCGCCCAGGATCCATTGGGATTCATGAGGACACTAGGTATAGTATGTAACATGTATAGTGTGTAACGTATTCTAGGCGCAACTTTTTAGCACAGAGTGGTCATTTTTTCTCGTGCTTGTGAACACTTTGTATTCCGCTGATAACTTTGGTTCTGGGCGAGCTAGACACATGAAATAAAGACCAATATTTAGGTATGGGGGTTTAGTGTAATAGGTGTGTTGTCTCCAAACAGGGCGGTGCTTGTTTTCTGTCGGAAAAATAAAAAAGACTTCTCATACACTTCATTTTGTATATATATTTATTTTATATCTTATCTTACATGATATTTATTTGTTTTCTTGTATATATATATATATATCTTTTATAGGACATTTATTCTGTTTGTTATAGGTATTTGTTTTTACTTTTATTATTATAATTATTTTGGTAGGAGTGGAAATTTTTACCAACAAAATGCAAAAAGGATTACCATATGTTTTTTTTTTGTTTTTATTTTTATTAAAAACTTATATAATAGAAAGTAAATCAATATATTCATACTTGTATTCAAAAATGATACATAATTCTTCTTCTATTCATTATTTTTTAAAATTAAAAATCAAAATTAATCAAATATTTCATTCGGTTTTTGTTTTGCACATTTCATTCCCTATAATTCTCGTCATTCATACAAACAAAACAAAAAAACAAAAAACGAAAAGAAAAGAACTAAAAATTAATTAATTATTTATTTTTTTTATAAGAAAGAGAAAGAGAAGTAATTTATGTTTTATTTTGAATATGTTGCACTTTATAGTTAGGTAATAATTAAATTTTTTGTTTAACCATTTTCCTTTCGTAAATTTCGTTTTGTTTTGTGATATTCCATATGAGTTAGTAATATAATGTTTTGTTTGGATTAATTGTAAACTTAAGATCTAAGCTATGGACTAAATTAGGGAGGGGGGAGGAGTTATTATTGGGGAAGGGTACCCACCCTTTGTTTGTGGTTTTGTGTGTGTAGTTTAGTATATATTAATGTTTCTATTTTGTTGTTGTTTTCTTTATTAACATTGTAAGGATTATAAATATATGTATGTGGGGGGATACGGTATTTGTTTTCGTATGTATGTATGTATTGTTTTTTTTTTTTGTTTCCTCAGACAGTTATTAAAATTTTAATAAACAACCATAATCACATTTTTTTTTTTTTTTCTTTTACTTTTACTTTTATCTTTATTTTTTTGTTTTGCATTTAAGGTGCAAGATGTAAATTTATGTGGATTTTTTCTTGCACTATTTTATGAGTTCTCATCGGTGACATAGATGAAGCCTTGCTGTTGAAGGATATTGAGCCGTTTTTCCACAGCATCACGATCTGAAAGGGGAGTACAATATTCGTCAAACGTTTTATTTGTGCTTACTTGCTAGAGGACACATTAAAGGCGGTCAAAAAATGTTCTGAAGGGCTTATATCTATACATGTAATAAAATGATAACTAATGTCGTCTTTGGCCAGGTATCACGCTCAAACTAATTCACAGATTTTAGTGAAACTTTGCCATTCTCTACCTTAGAGCCTTGGTTCCAATCTCCAATAACAATTATCACGTTATTCCTCAAGGGGATTAAGATATTAAAATAAATAGACACAGAGATTGAATAAAAAGGCGAACCTTACAGGCACAGTAGAAATGCGGTGAAGTGGGAGGGTTGTGATCCCTTGTTTTCGGATCATAACCTCGCTGATAAAAAAGGAAGAAGAAGAAGAAGAAGAAGAGATTGAAAAAAAAACAGGCAAAACCAGGCATTATAAAACTATACATTCGAAAAGTTTCAGAAGTGGCAATTTTTTTGTGTACTTTTGGGCGCAGTAGAAAATATAGAAAATAAATAAACACATGGACTTATTTCCTTGCCTACCTATGAGGCACACATTTTTAGCTACATGTACATTTTGACGGAGTCGATAACGATGTCGTTTGATGCATTCCGGTTGTTAGCTAAATACATGCATGTATAGTTAATATTATTGTGGACCACGCAGACAAAGTCACCGGTATCTGCTGATATACATGGTTTTCCAATAGGGATTTCCCTAACTTTGATAGGTGTTTGCGGCCATATTGTTGAAGCTACATCTGTCAAATTGGCTGCCATTTATTTAGTCTGTCTTGCCAAATCAACATGGAGAGTTAAAGCGTTCAACAACATGTGCAAATGACTAAATTGTTTTATGAAAGTGGGTCTTCTGTTCGTGCAACATTTCGCGCGCTTTACCTATTTTACGGCTGGGGTCCCGCAAGGATCGGTGCTGGGCCCATTACTATGGAACATAATGTACGACGGAGTTTTACGACTACCACTGCCACCTAAAGTGAATATAATTGGATTTGCTGACCACATCGCTGTTGTTACAGTAGCAAAACAAATCTGTGAAGTAGAATCAGCTACAAATGTGGCAATCAGTCAAATCAAAAGCTGGCTAGGATCCGCCGGTTTAAAATTAGCTGACCACAAAACTGAAGCTGTTCTAATAACCAGTCGGAAATCTGTGGAATATATGAATGTACAGGTTGGAACCCAAATCATCAGATCCAAAGAAGCAATCAAATACCTAGGAGTAATGCTCGACAATAGACTGCGGTTTAAACAGCATGTTGATTATTCGAGCAAAAAAGCGTCACGACTTCAGGCAGCACTCTCAAGGATAATGCCCAACATTGAAGGACCTGGATACGCTAGGAGAATCCTACTATCCAGAGTTGTCAGCTCAGTCCTTCTTTATGCGGCTCTGATTTGGGCGGGGGCTCTCGCGACCAAAGAGACAAGGAGGAAACTTACATCAGCCTACAGACTCTGCGCTATAAGGACCATCAGTGGTTTTAGAACTATCTCTGACGAAGCAGCCTTTGTCATAGCAGGAATGGTTCCTATCGACATCCTCGCGAACGAGATGCAGAGAATCTACAATCGGAGACGCTCGAGCCATCAAGAGGCTAGCAAAAGAAGAAGGGTTATGGAAGAAGAAAAAGCAGCTGGCAAGATCGATGGAATAATGCGGTTAAAGGCAGATGGACCTATAAATTAATCCCCACCATCGACATTTGGATAAACCGAGCACATGGGAACTGCACCTACCACCTCACGCAGTTCCTGTCTGGCCATGGAGGTTATCGCAAATATCTTTACCGGTTTGGACACGATAGCTCTCCGTTGTGTCCAGAATGTCCAGACCAGGAGGAAGATACGGAGCATGCAGTCTTCTACTCTAGGCGATTTGAAAACTGGAGAAACGAACTTCCCAGTCCCCCATTCCTAATAGATCATATGGTACAATCTGAGGAAAAATGGATGGAAATTTGCGTGTTTATTACGCACGTGCAAATGCAGCTTCGAATTCAAGAAAGAATACGTCGAGAAGCAGAAAGTACAGCATAAATTGCTAACCAGCCCCGCGAAGTAATACCTAACGGCAGTCCCGCGGGGAGAGTGGTTGAAGTGTGTAGGGTGTGTGTTTAGTACGTAGGCGTATTCCTGAAATCGATTACTCAGGTTTGCGAATCGTGCATGCTAGTAGCACTCGGGCTATTAGTATCTATGAAGATTACACATCCCTGGCGCAACCTAAAAAAAAAAAAAAAACCTATTTTAAGATCTGCCGAAAATATCGCTGCTGTCCGTGAGAGAATCCGAGGCAGTCAATTTCGCGCCGCCCACAAGAACTCGGCCTTTCGCAGACCACAAGTTGGCGAATTTTGCGTCATGACCTGGGCCTACACCCGTACAAGATTCAACTGACCCAGGAGCTCAAAGTTAATGACCATAGTGAACGCCGTTTGTACGCTGATTGGGCTCTCGAGCAGTTGGAAGTTGACCCCAATTTCGGTCGACAAATCATATTCAGCGACGGTGCCCATTTCTGGATGAATGGGTTCGTCAACAAGCAAAATTGTCGAATTGGGGACGATAACAATCCTCAAGAGATCCACCAAATTGCAATGCATACAGCGAAAGGCGAACCCCACAGGCGGATCAGTAGACATGCGGTGAAGTGGGAGGGTTGTGATCCCTTGTTTTCGGATCATAGCCTCACTGATAAAAGGAAGAAGAAGAAGAAGACAGAGAAAGTCACTGTTTGGTGTGGGTTTTGGGCTGGCGGGATCATCGGTCCATACTTCTTTGAGAACGACGATGGCCAGACCATCACCGTCAACGGCGAGCGCTATCGGTCGATGATAACCAATTTCTTTTGGCCCGAATCTTTTGGTCCGTTAGACTTCTTCTTCTGGGGTTTTCTTAAGTCACAGGTCTATGCCAATAAACCACAAACCACCACTGCCCTGAAAGCCAACATAATTAATGCCATTGGTCCAATTCAGCCTGATTTATGCGCCAGAGTTATGGAAAATTGGACGTTTCGGATGCACCCCACGTAGCGAAGCCGCGGTGGACATTTGAATCATGTTATATTCCATACATAATGGCATACATGGGCCTTTTAAATAAATAAATAAAAAATTTCAATGATATCTCACTCACAGTTTGTTTTATTCAAATTTAAAGATAGGAAACGCTTAATGGAAAACCCTTTATACATATAATTCGAGATTTTCAAATCAGACCACCGTGTTAGGTGCCACGAAGGCTTTGAGAGCAATGAACGGGCGGACTGCTTAGCAAGAAGAGGCGTCAGTCGCCCACTAGTCGGTCCTGAACCCTATTTTGGAGTTACACGGAGTAGCATAAACCTCAAAATAAAACAATGGGAAGCTGATCATCATGCAGAGTACTGGGCTAAATTCAAGGGCCTAAGACAAGCAAAAAAGTTTATCAAACTCAACCACTGTAAGGCTAAGAAGCTGTTTGAGCTTAGGAAAGCAGAATTAAGAACCTTATCAGTCTACTTAACTGGTCATTGCCCACTCAGATACCTTCTTCTTCTTCCTCTTATTTCAGCGAGATTATGATCCGAATAGGAGTAGCAGATACAGGCGTATCCCAGCTATCTTCTTCTTCCTTTTATCAGCGAGGTTATGATCCGAAAACAAGGGGTCATAACCCTCCCACTTCACAGCATTTCTACTGATCCGCCTGTGGGGTTCGCCTCGAGGCGTATCCCAGCTATGTGGAAAGCAAAAGAGACAGCAGAACATATCCTTTATGAATGCCCCATGGCCGCAAGGAAAAGACTTCACCACCGAGGGTGGGCTTTATTGAGCCCCTCTGACTTTTGGAACATTAAGTCTAGACCTCTGTTGAGGTTTATCAGGAGCCTTAACCCAGTTCTCGGCTAAACACCAGGCTGGCACAATAGATCTTTGAGGTGGCAGTGCATACAAAGCCCTAGTATAGTATAGTATACTCGTAGTTGCCTTTTCGTCTCTCTACCACTATGCATTTTAGCCGGGGAGACTGCCTGGCTTTGATTCCTCGTGTCAACGCTAGCATATGCTTAGCGGAAATCTGGTTAATCTTCTGGGTTTCCACCCAGTGGCGCTCCAAGATCTCCCTTCTTCTTCATTAAAACAATATATGTGCCGCCGCTGTCTCAACTTCCTCACATTTGTCATCATCCCGAAGTACCATCTTCATCAGGTTATATCGGAAATTCCATTGACCTACCACCCATTTCTGAGTTCTTCACTCCAGGCTTAGAACTGCTCTACGAGTGGTGCCAGTCGGCACTTTAGCAGCCACTTTTGCCTGCCTGCAACTTTCCACGGTTTACCACCTTCTCTGGTGTTCCTCTGCGGCCCAGTTGTTGAGCAGATGCTCTACCATTCCCCTGCCAATTACAGAAAATGGTTCCGGAGCAGATAACTCAGAGGTTGACCCTTGCTTTGCTAGAGAGGCCGCCTTTTCATTACCCTCAGTCCCTACGTGCCCTGTCACCCAGAGCACCGACATTTTATTTTAAAATGAGCACACATTGAGTTATATTCTGAAGGGTTTACTATTGCATTATCATTGCGGAGGTATTGTCAATGGAGACAACCTTCTAATGACACCGCTTAGGATTGTAAAGTGACTCGTCCTCGACCCCTTGTGTGATAGAGATGGTATGGTTGCACCACGGAAAGTTTATGGACAAGTGAACTGGGATAAAAGGGACAGGATGACCAGGTTTTTATGAAAACAGTTCGACAGCTTGAATGTTTTTTTAAACGATTGAGCCCAGGACCGTAAAGGCGTCTTGGTTGTGAGACAAGACGCAGATTGTTTTGCCACGGTTGCTGGATTGTAAGTTTAAGGTTTTCCACTGGTTGACGAAAGGAAGAATGATTCACCAAGATTTCGAAACCAGATTCACGGTTCTGTATGTCAAACAAGATGGTATTCCGATGGACAAGGTTTGAATTGTTCACAGTCATCTCTTAGTGGAATATAGACATTTTTGAACACTACTGACTTCCAGTGCAAAAAAATGGTTCACTTGCGAAGGCCAACAATGCGAAATAGCCTGCTTTTGGATAGCTGGACAGGCTTGAGAGCGACTCATACACTACATAGTCTACAAGAAATGAACTTACATTTATTCAAAAGCATCTTATCCTGTGGGTGATTGCACTTTTGTACCAGCGAGTGTAGTAAAATGTGTGCGGTGTTGTATCGCTCAAAGCAATTCTTTGTATTGCTCAAGAGTTCGTCCAGAGCTGCTGCTTGACACTGGAATTAGAATGAAAAAACGTTAATGTTTCCCTGGAGAGCTCAACCGACTCAAAACGTACCATATCAATTGCATAGTCATACAGTATCTTGTCCGCTGTAATATTAAATGCACTTGCCTTCTGCAGCAAGCCGGTACCATTAAGCCTCTTTGATTCGTAGAGAATGCTACGATACTTCGAGTTCATTGTAAGAAGTGCTGCAATGAGTGAATATAAACTGGGTTAGTCACACTGCCCCCAAAAATTTACTCGTTCACTTACCATTTTTAACATTTGAAGACGGTTTCAAGTTACCACAGTGCAACTGTTGCGACGCCAAATTCAACCCGGAAGACAACAACTGCAGCGCCCTGACCAGCAATACCAATCGCTCGACTCTCTTACAATGCTCGGGAGCATGCGGTGGGATTTGTTGCTCGGTAGCAGACATAAGCGCAGACAGAGGCGCGCATCTAGAATCGGCCACCTCCTGGATGCAGTCGGTGAGAGCGAGGACGAAATTCAACTTGGACAGCGTTTCATTGTGCTCACGATCCATTAAGGTCTCTTCGGACAGTTCTGGTGCATGGAATGGAATTGTCTGCCCATCACAGTTATTCGTATCCAATAGACTCTGTAATCCTCCAGTGGCGCCCAACTCGGGCAAAGTGAACGCTCGCTGTCCCAGCATATGCGGATGATTGTTGTTCTCGCTGCTGCCGCTGCCAGCACTGCCACCACTGCCGCTATTGATCACCAAAGTTGGACTGCCCAAGGTTGGAAGTTTTGTCAAAGCCGATGGAAGGACGGGAGAACTATTGCCAGATCGTCGCAATGGTGATTGTGTTATAGCTCCAGGGCTTACCTGCCACGTGCATGGCGCCGTCGGTGGTGGTGTCTCTGATAGTGATCCTCCTGATGCCGACCGCCGGCGGCTTGGCGGCGTGCCAATGGCGAACTGCACTGCAGGCGGTGATATCGAATTAATATCGCTGCTCAGAGAGCTACGGTGATCGGGCCGCTTAACACTAATCGGTTGAGAGCGTGGAATCGGGTTCGGAGCTGTGCCAGTTGCAGCAACTATTTGCTGTAGATTCCTACATGCTGGCGCAGAATCGTGACGCTTTATCTTATCAACAGCGGTTGTAGTGTTGTTCGGGTTATTCATATTGGCGGTCGACTGACGACGAACTGGTGTCGGAACCGGTTTCGGCTCGGAAATCGGCAGACTGCTCGGCCGTGGAGGACTTGATTGCGGATTTTGGGGCTGCATACGGGCGTTGTGTCTGCGAAACAAACAGAAATTAATTCAAATCTTGCAGGGTAAATGGAGTACACTTACTTTTTTTCATATTCTACGACATGTTGATCTTCTGGAAGATTTTTCGGCACCAAAACAAAATCATCTGAGTCTTCGGGACTACTCGATCCACTGTTCGCTTCACTGTCGCAAAGGATGCCCACATTTGTTATGGTAGCTATAATGGCTGCATTTTCTACCAGCGATTCTGTAAGGTAGATAAATATAAATTCTAATCGGAGGTCAGCAACGGTTGATACACGCAAAAGAAGCTGGATTGCAAAACTACTCGAAATATTTCAGGTACTTCACAACAACCACGATCTCTCGCATTGTGGAAATCCTCCTGAAGGACTAGAAAGAAAGAAAGATAGAAAGAAAGAAAAGGACAGAATTCCAAGAGCAAAAGCGCCTAGAAAAGGTATAGCATGATCTAAAGGAGCAGCACAAGAGAAAGAGAGCCCAAGTCTACCGAAGTATAGATAAGCCCTAGAGGTGGTGAAACTGACCAAAGGAGAACACTACCACTCTGATAGGCAATGTGGAGGTTGTGGCAAAAGCGTTCTGATATAAGAACAATCATTTACGTTGAAAAAAGGCGAAGCCCACAGGCGGATCAGTAGAAATGCGGTGAAGTGGGAGGGTTGTGATCCCTTGTTTTCGGATCATAACCTCGCTGATAAAAAGGAAGAAGAAGATTTACGTTGAAACTATAGAAATATTCGGAGGAACTCCAAGTTTCCATGGGATCACAGTTGAATCTGAACTCTGAGCGGGACAACTTGCATTTACAGAAGCAACGTGTCGTTGAATCAATAGCGATAGACGCCAGTCGATAAAAGAGTGCACTTTACACCTTCAAACACGTCACACCTCCTACCACCAGAGGCCCCGGATTAAAGATGTGACACACCACAGAAATTTTGATAATCAGGAAATCTGCTAATACTCTTTGGATGGATTGAACTGTCCAACCACAAGCGTGCTTCCTTACCTGCGCTTATGTAAATGGTCAGTGACCCATCTCACAATGGCGCCCAACGTGTGACCCGAGTCTGACTAACCCAGTTTTTCCACCTACTATCTAGTTAGAAAGGGCTTCAACCACTTATTTCATATCTAGCTCACAATAAAAGCTCCCACGTTGGGCGCCATTACGCCGAAGATGCTTTCACTTGCTTCAGTCAAAAGGCAAGCATCCTACAAACTGTTGGGAACCCCAAAAAAAAAAATGGCATAGGGGCATAGGAATATAACGATTGACTCAAATGAATAGAAACGTGAGTGAGTGAGAATAGAAGCCGAACCCCACAGGCGGATCAGTAGAAATGCAGTGAAGTGGGAGGGTTATGATCCCCTACTTTCGGATTATAACCTCGCTGATAAAAGGAAGAAGAAGAAGAATAGAAGTGAGTGCCCACTAGACGAGTATCTTGTAGTACTATCTGAAGTCCTACTGAGCGATTCTTTAATGCTTTCTACTACTCGTACCATCCAATACTAGTTTAATTTTCAACCACTACATGACGAAACTCCCCACACCACGACCCGGAGTTGAAATGGTAACCTACACTGACTGCATTCTCACCTCAGGAAAGGATATCCCTTCGATCTGCAGTAAAATCAAGCCTACCTCGATGAATTGGAGGACTTTTTCGCCAGTCTCAACTTGTCCCAAGAAAAATCCTCATCCAGACTATTCACCACCTGAACCAAATAGGTGAATTTACTCGTACAACTTGACCTTGAGATACACGGCAGGGCGATTCCAACAATCAACCACCCAAAGAGCCTGGGAGTTACATTTGACAATCTACTGACATCTTCTAATGATTTCAGTGAACGAGTCATGTCCAAAAACAAAGTCCTAAAATCCCTGTCCGGTAGCACATAGGGGAAAGATAAAGAAACTCTCCTCACCACATATCAAGCAATTGGAAGCACCAATCTGGACACCACACCTCAGTAATACGCAATTGCAGAAGCTCCAAACAAGCCAGAATGCTGCTTTACGCATTATTCCAGGCTATCACTGTATTTCTCATGAGGATCACATACATCAGGAAACAAAGTTGCAAAGAGAATTACTTCGTCACTCAACCGAGACAAATCCGACATTCGTACATACCATGAAGAGGTAAATCGGTTTATACACCACTGGATCCCGCGAGCTGTTATTAATTCCATTTAGTTTTAGCGAGCTGTAAATTAGCGCTGAATACAATCCACCAGGATGTAGTAAAAACCGCGCTTGATAGCCTCCAGATTAACATCGTACTAAGCAATCGTCCACGATCAATACATCAAAGTGAACAACGCCTCCCCCTCAGACGTACCCGATCCACACTAGAACAACTACGATACGGCAAGAGCTCTATGCTGAACAATTATATGCACCGCATACGTGACAGCATCATTGATCAATGCCCAGACCTTGACTCGTCACCACATAACACCACTCGGTCGCACCCCACAACACTAACAACAAGATCCTTATGGACACACCCAATCGATGCAGCTGTATTTCTGTGCCTCAACCACACCGATGACAACCCATACACAACAACCTAACGTTTGAACCCATACGAACCCAACAACAACAAAGATTAAAGCCAGCAATGCCGAGAAGATGTCCAACTACGAAACCACCGCGATAGTAGATAATTTCGGCAAAATATAATGTCTAGACGATTTTTAGGTTTGCGGCCACGCCCAATTGGGGTAAAGGCACTGCCACCAGATAGAGCTATTGTCCAAGGGGCCATCTTTTAGAAGAGCAGCAGTAATTCCACTCTCCTTGTGAAAGCAATCATTACAGCTGCAGAGGAGTTCCTTAGGTCTGTTGGAAATCTGCACTCCCTGTTCTAGAAACTGTTGGCAGGTGATATCCTCTTGAGATTCTCATTTTGTTGAGGCGGTATTTTGATTGGCATTAACCAGTATGGAAGCCCACAATCCTTCTTATACCGTTTCTGCTGTATTTAAGGATATCAACTGCCTTCTTTTGGAAGGGGGTCGGACAGCTCTTTTAGCTTGTCCAAGAGCTTGGGTGTTATTCCAGTGGGAAATGGGCATGTTGCTTCCCAACTTCTTCCTATTTCGGCGAGTTTATGATCCGAAAACAAGAGATCATAACCCATCCACTTCGCCTGTTTGTCCTAAGAAAATATCGGGAGGCTTCCCGATTTTGGATCACCTGGTTACTGAGGCCAATCAAATGCTGGTATCGTTGCATTTGTGTGATCCAGGCGTTTATAAGCATGTTTCCCCTGCCTCGCGATGACTTGCTTCCCAACTGTTTAAGTTATATTTAAACGGAGAATCAGGTGTCGAATCGCATCCTCCGTCAACGGATGACAGGTAACGTAATTTGTATTATGTTGTTGTTAGATCTAGGCGAACCCCACAGGCGGATCAGTAGAAATGCGGTGAAGTGGGAGGGTTGTGATCCCTTGTTTTCGGATCATAACCTCGCTAATAAAAGGAAGAAGAAGATCTAGCAACATCATACATACAAATTACGTGACGAGTTATCCGTTCACGGAGGACGCGATCCAACCCCAGATATTCCACAAAAGGGTTCTGGTCCAATGAACAACTCAGAGGAGCCTTTTCTGGCGAGATCAGATCTGAATTGGACCAAGTTTTGTCAACTGTCGAAGCAGCTTAAAACTGATTTTGAATTGGTCGATGAGTATGTGGATGGTGGCACCTTTGATGCCTGAATGCAGGTTCATCCTAACGATGTCTACGTGATACTACGTCTTTAAAAATGATCCAGAGCTCAAAATCTATGGCGTCTTCGAGAGCTTTCAGTAAGGAAATACATCACCAGGGGCCATGTGCATAAAAACTTCCACATCACATCTCCTGGAAACGATCTAATTTGCTACACTTCGATTCGAAAACAACGTGCTTACATAAAATACGCGACAAAGATCAAAGATCTCAATGAAAAAATCTACGCCCCCTCGAACAAAAGAAAAAATTATGAAATCAGCGAAATTTTTCAAACAATCCCGATCACCTCTCTCAATCAAACGAAAAACAAACGAAAACTAATGAAACGAATAACTACTTAGACAAATTGTTGCCAAAGATCTAGCCAAAGGCCAAAAGAGAGCGCAATTCCTGCGCTTCCCCACCCAGACGCCACTACACAACAGAGCAACATTCTTAAAATAGCCGCGTGCGCCTACAAATCCGCGCAACTATTTTTCGAAAAGTTCTGCACTCTTTTGCGCGTCTTCGTTTCTAAAGAAAATTAATAAAAATTATTAACTCACCTGAGCTAGCGTTCTTTTCCAATTTACCTTGTATAGGACTTGGAGTTTTGGGCGGTGTTAGATTGGCTCCCAATGGTGGCATATCACCTAGAATAGGACATCGGAGAGGGACTCCATTAATCGAAAAATAAATAAATTTAAATAAATTTGAACTTACCAGTCGTCTGTGGTGCCTTGAGTCCCTGTAAGAATCGATGAACGAAAAAGCTTTCAAACGAAATACGGTCCTTGGCGTTGCGGCGCAACAAACACAATAGTAAATCACTCAGTTCCGGTGATATGCCATTTGGTATTCTATATTCCGAGTGAAAGAGGAAAAATTTAAATATGTTCAAGTCGTTGTATTGCTAGTTTGAAATTTACTCACTTTGGCGCCAAATTTGAATTCTGTTCATAATAGAATTTCAATTCATTTGGTGTTTGAGCATAGAATGGCGCCTTCCCAGTTAGGCATTGATAGACGATGGTACCCAATGACCAGAGATCTGCTTTGGCATCATATTGTAGTGACATAATGACCTCAGGAGCCTATGGGATTGTGTTTCAATTTGTCATGTCTGATTGATGGCATTTGAAAAGCAACCCCCAAACCACTTACCATATACATCGGAGATCCACACAGTGTAGCTGCCATAACGCCATCGTGAAGGAATCGTGCAAATCCAAAGTCGGCTAGTTCGCAGAGTAAATGGAATGGAATTTGTGAATTTGTGAAGTAAAATATATTTCGAGTTTTTGAGATTTACCAATTTTAAGCGTAATTTTCGACGGCTGTGGCAATGATTTTCCATAACTATGTGAGAGTAGAATATTTTGCGGTTTGAGATCACGATGGACGATTCCCTTTGTGTAGAGGGCTTTCATAGCACCAGCTGTAGGAAATTCATTTTAATAACATGCTTCATACTTATTATGGGATTTTTAGACCATGTTTAAAAAAAATTTCAGTGAAAACCTGCACGAATCTCCTACAAACCTACCTATACAAAAGTTTTAATCTGCCCGCTTATCTCTAATTAAAACGTGTACTGCCTCAGCGACGCAGAACATCCTCAGGCGACTAATAGAAGAATGCTGTACAGCTCCATATACAGATCTACATATGGATCTTCTTATTCTTATTCTTATTCCTATTTCGGCGAGGTTATGATCCGAAAACAAGAGATCATAACCCTCCCACTTCACTGCATTTCTACTGATTCGCCTGACTACATATGGATCGTCTAATAATTATTATTATTCATTCGACAGATTTGATTTGAGTGGCGCTAAACCAACCTATGTACCGATGATCATAGACATGTACGAAGGAAATACAAATCCCTGCGGCTTGGCCTAAAAAGTAGTAATGAAAAAGCTCAGGAGATGGCAGCCGATTTCCACGTGACCCCAAAATTCCTGCATATGATCGTCACAGGACTGTTTCCACAATACCCGGAAACACACTAAGGGGAGGAGGAAACTACAGAGCCACTGAATATACCCGTAGTTACTGCAAATGAATTAATCAACATATGCAATAAATTTGGGGATAAGAAGTCGCCAGGTCCTGACGGCATTCCGAATATAGCTCTTCTTCTTCTTCTTCCTTTTAGCAGCGAGGTTATGATCCGAAAACAAGGGATCACAACCCTCCCACTTCACCGCATTTCTACTGATCCGCCTGTGGGGTTCGCCTATTTGACCTCAGAAAATATCGGCAGGCCCGCCGATTTTGGATCACTCGGTTACTGAGGCCAATGAAATGCCGATGTCGTCGCATTTGTCTGATCCAGGCGTTTATAGGCCTGCCTTTCCTACATCGCGATGTCTTTGGAACGTGCATTGATATTGCCTTTTTAACAGGGTTCAAATGATCTCTTCTTTGAACGTGGCAATACCAGCTGAGCCGGTCACGCTCTATTCCATTCCGAATATAGCTCTCAAAACGGCATTCAAAGCGTGCCCAGATATGTTCGTAGAAATGTACATATACAATGCGTGCTTGAAGGAAGAAGTTTTTTTTTTTCAGAACAGTGGAAAAGGCGGAGCCTGGTACTACTCCCAAAATGTGATAAGCCACCAGAATAACCCTCATCACACCACCCGCTGTGCATGCTAGACACAGCAGGAAAAGTTCTGGAACGATTAATCTGCAGCAGACTGAAAACCGCGATAGAAACTGCAGGCGGGCTTTCGGAACACCAATATGGCTTCCGGTAGACATGCTCAACAGTAGACGCAATCAGCTTAATGGTTGAAACTGCACAATAAGCGATAGAACGAAAGAGGTGGAAAGGGGATTCCAAGAAATATTACTTACCTGAATATCAAAAATGCATTCAACACTGCAAACTGGAGCCATATACTAGAGGAACTTAGAAATTTACGAGTCCCAGCGTATCTCATAAAAATCGTGACAAATTACTTCAAGCGTAGAGTCTTAACCTACGGACCCAAAGAATACAAGATCTCTGGCGGAGTACCACAGGGGTCAGTGCTAGGTCCCTTACTCTGGAACGTCATGTACAATGGGATCTTGCGTCTTCCAATACCCGAGGAAACAAAAATTATCGGATTTGCGGATGACATTGCAATCTTCGTAACTAGCAAACTACTGGAAAAGGTAGAGCAGATAAGCAACTCTACAATTTGGACCGTACGGAACTGGCTGAGTTCGGCTGGTCTGACGCTTGCAGAACATAAAAAGGAAGCGGTTCTTATAAGCAGCAGGAAGAAGGAGGAAACGATAAATATTACTGTGGGTAGCCACACAATAACATCGAACAAAAACAAAACAAATATTTGGCGCAACAGCTCTTTAAAGTGCCAGGGCCTAGCTTCTCGCAACCACTCATGTTGTGTGCGTTATATTTTTCAAACGAATGGAAGGGACCTACAGTTTAATGCCGAATCCGAACGGCGATTTGAGAAGCTTTTCCGTGACAACAATACTCTCGAATGTTTGTCAGACGCTCGCGAGAGGTGGGACCATAAAAAAACTTTTTGGTGTTTTCTGGGACTCGAACTTGGAACCTCATGCGTAGTGATCCGACACACTAACCACTTACCCCACGGCGCCCACAATAACATCGAAGCCCCACATAAAATACCTCGGATTCATACTATAGATACAAGACTATCCTGCAAGGAACACCTCAAGAGTGTGTCTCGCAAAGCAGCGAATGCCAGCGCTACTCTCGCACGAATCATGCCTAATACAGGAGGCTCTAGGCACAATCAAAGATTACTTTTGGCCAGAGTAATAGCGTCTATAATCCTCTACGCCGCACCAATCTGGGCGAGAGCCATGACGTCTAAACAGAAGTAAGATCGCCTCAGTGGACAGAATGTGTACATTAAGAGTATGCTGCGCATACCGTACCACATCCAGCGATGCAGCCTGTGTGATAGCAAAACATGCTACCAATAGACATCCTGGCAGAAGAGCAGCGACGACAATATGAATTGAGACGCTCAGAACAAGAGCAAACTGCTCCAACCGGCGAAACCCAACAAATGTCACTAAGGATACAGAGCATAGCAGAGTGGCAAGAATGCCGGAACACCTCCGAAAAGGGTAGGTGGACGCATGTGCTCATACCCCAGGTTAAACCATGGATAGAAAGACGGCATGGTAAAGAAGGGTTTCACCTTACCCAGTTGCTGACAGGTTATGGATGCTTTCGTTCATACCTGTATAAATACAAGCATGATGACAGCCCCTACTGTTCACGATGTGCTGACTGCATTGAAAACGCTTTTTCGATGCCCACGCTTTCTAGACGTGAGGGAAATACTGAGGCAGAAATTAGGCGTGGCACTAACACCCGAAAACATAGTTGGTGAAATGCTTAAGAGCCAAAAATCTTAGAACGCAGTGACTGAAATTGCCAAAAATATCATGAGCAAATTAAGAACATTGAAACGTGAGAGAAAAGAGTCCACGAATACAAATGACAACTACGTCAAAAACCCCCCTACGATGAAATGCCAAGAAAGCGGGATTAGGCCGTAGGGAGAAAGGGTAAGAAGGGAGAAGGGGTAAGAAGGGAGAAGGGGAGAAGGGGTAAGAAGGGAGAAGCGGTTAGTGGGTAAAAGTCCCACACTGTTACTGAATACGGGCTCAGTTTCGTCTTTTGAAGGTTACCACCACCCAGTGTAAGAAAAAAAAAAATGTCCCGCTGGAGTAACCGAAGAGTTCCGTAAAAGGTAAAGTGATGCACCCCAAAGTGCACCAGCTATTCTTTGCTGACGGTGGAGCAATCATAAGTGAGAATGTTTTGGATGGAAATGGGTACCGCCATAGTCCAAAAAAGAAAACCGAGTATTTGTGCTGCCCGTTCTCTCAGAAGGTGCAAATTCCCCAATGAAGGCCGAACAACAAAAGTCTGCGACAAATGTCATAATGTTGATTGACTTCACCAGAGCGAAAGTGGTCACCGTCATCCCGCTGAAAACTGGTCAGACAATAACTGCTAATTGTTATACGGAAACTTGTTCACCACAAATTTCCCAAAATTTGTTAGAAGGCAAAAAAAAAAAGGAACTTCTTCGCTACTTTTTGCACCACAACAATGCGCCTGGTCACACCGTCGACGAAACCAACAAATCTGTGGCAACAAGGCATAACAGCATAAGTATACTTATGCCGTTATTGAAATATTTTTTGTTTTTAACATTTTTTATATAATATTCCCTCAGGAAAGGCGAACCTATAACGCTGAAACATTGCCTCGATATGTCTGGAATTCATTATCTGAAGCGGTTACTGAATTAGGGGCAGGGAAATGAGACGATAAGGACATCTTTAAATACGTTTTTTGGAGTGTGTAATGGCACTTATGCTGTTATTCCTTTTTGCCACAGAAATGTCTTGCGCTCTCTCCCTTTTGTTTCCTTAAAACCAACCGAAATATTGTACGATACGAAATTCTAAAATTTCGAATATCGTTCAAGGGGTTAGGGTAGGTTAGGTTAGGTTGAGTAGAGTTATAAGGTTATCATGATGTTCTAGTGGGCCCATCACGATCCTTAGGGAACCTTAACGAAAATTCTCTAATGCACTTAATTTCGCTACAAAGCTCGTCGTTTTGATTCAAAGACCCAACCTCTTCCAAGTTATCGAAGAAGTATCTCCCAAAGTGTTTTAGTCTGTTACGGGCATTCACAGAGTAGATGACTCATCTGAAACGAGTAGGCCATTGCAGTACCTGCATACATCCGTAATCGTTAATCCTAATCTCATGGAATGCTTCCTCAGATGGCAATGACCACAGAGTATCCCTATCGATGTTTTCAATCGGGATCAGCCTAGTTTTATTATCTCCCTACAAGGCCTTAGACACCTTATACTTTTCTATGTTGGACTATCTTAGGTCAGCCATGTTGATGGTCCTATCGACAATAGTTCTCTTAGCCACGCACATTGGTGGTTTAATGCCTCCAATAATGGCACTACGTGGGACCTCTGCTCCTCATTTGGCCAGTGCGTCGACTCTTTCGTTGCCCTCTATATTTGCAGTGTCCAGGTACTCAACTTAATCTGACACGGTTCTGCGTACATAATGAGTATTGTGCGGCAATTTATGACGATTTCAGATTTTGTGTCGTAAGACTCTAGCACCATCTGTGTCCCTATCGGTGCATAGCGCATGATGCTGGAATGAAGATCAACGTGAACAAATCAGAAGTAATGGTCGTTTCCAAAACACCTATTCAGTGCACTCTGCATCATGTTAGTGGAGTCCCACTGAAGCAGGTGGATAAGTTAAAGTACCTCGGGGTCTTATTCACGAGTAATGGGAAGAGCAATGCCAAGTTATCCTGTAGAATTGGTCAGGTTGGATCAGTTTTGAGAAAGCTTGGTCAATCTGTTATAAGGAAGGCCGAACTTAGTGTTCAAGCTAAGCTATCGGTTTTCAACTCGGTGTATGTTTCAACTTTCGCCCATGGTCATGAAATTTGGGTAGTGACCGAAAGAATAAGATCGCGGATACAAGCTGCCGAAATGAGGTTCCTTCGCGGTGTTGCTGGAATATCTCGTAAGGATCGAGTGTGCAACACCAGAGTACGCGAGGCGTTCAATGTAGAATGATCTATGCTCTGATGGTTTGGTCACGTAGTGCGTATGCGGCAGACCGGCTTCCAAGACGTGCCATGATTGCCGTGCCACCAGGTAGGCGACTCCCCGGTAGACCTAGAAATAGGTGGTTGGACTAAGTCAGACATCTCTCCTGGAGCCGTCTAGGGATTCCTCCTGATGAGTTGGAGTCGATGGCGGAGGATCGAAAAGGATGGAGAGCGCACCTGAGCATCCTATTCCCGCGACCCTCATGAAGTTTATCGGGCCATTGAAAATGTATGTATGTATATAGACTCCAGCGCCTTTAACGCAATCTGACTGTCAATGTAGATTACGATATTCTTCTCGGATTTTAATCCCATCTCAAACAATTTCGCAGCTTTAAGTGCAGGTAGAACCTTGGCTTGGAACACACTGCATACGTCCGAAAGTTTCAGTTGAACCCGTTCCCTCACTGGTCTTGGAATCATCTGTATATATTGCAATTTCATTTTCGAAAGAGACTACCTTCCTTTGCCAATCCTCCTTGGTAGGATATATTAGTACTTCGTATGGTGTGTCGAAGTCTAAGGTACCAAGTATTTCGTCCGCTTGTCAGGGACGCCAGAAAATGATTCTGTAAGGCATGCAATCCGAAAATAGCCTACGCCACATCATAGACAAAAGTCTAAAGCAGATATGGTGTAAATTTAATTTAAATGAGTTGAGTCGTTCTCGAGATAGGTATAGTGTCCACCATTTCGACAAAGGGGCGTTCCACAGAACAGCTTTCCATGTAAATATATTCATTAGTGTATACTATTTAGTGAGATAAAACAAACGAGTATGTACTTCAAAGTTGGGTTAAAAAAGAATTTTCTTTTATGCAAGTTGTGCCGAGCGCCAGGATGGTGGAACCCCCTTAAATCGAATTATGGCTGCAAGGTAGTGGCAAAGAGCCACCGAACTATGCTGGGGTAGGTTTTTTTTTTCTTAACCCTAAGGAGTACCAATCTCTATGCAATATTTTGTTACATAGAGAAAAAATTGAAACTCCGTTGTGCCCTTACCCTGAGAAAAAAAAACTCTAAACAGAGAATAGCAGACGTTGGCGTTGAAGTAGAAAATATAAAAACACAAAGTCAATTAAAAAAGACCCTCTTGAAGTCATACGCAATAGGTAGCGTGTGCCTTTAGCATACTGCAGTCGGAGGAAGAGTATATACCTAACATGTTGTCCTTGCCATATCCAAAAGACACCAGGAAACAGAAATAAAATGAATTTTAAACGAAGTCTCGCCCTTCCTTTCAGTATACATTTGATTCGATTTGTCTGGCGATGTTTCGTTGTGTCCTTTATTGCATTTGATTGCTCTTAACAGAGACTTTTATCAGAAAGGGTAAAAGAAACGTCTGCAATGATGCACACTTAACTTATACGTAGGTATAATCATCTGACACATCCCCTCAGTGCTCTTTTTCAAATTCCATTATCCCAAGGATGCTTCCTTTCCCCATATCTACAAGAAAAGATGCAAGAGCGAAGTTTCTAATTATCAGGCAATTGTTAAGCTCTTATGCATACCTAAAGCATCGTGTATGATGCAATGTCCTTCCATTGCAAGCCAATCCTCTCCACTAGCAAAGGTAGGTCAACAACCACTAACTAAAATCAGATTCGTATCTAGTACACTGAACGCTTTGGAAGGATTGCATTGAAGCTGATTTTAGTAAGACCAAATTTCTCACCAAACTATTTTTGTCAAGCTAAAGACTCTTGGATTCCAACTGCGGTTCATCGCATGGATCAAATCATACCTAGTGAGCCGTCAATGCGAAGTTCAATTTAGATCAACAGTATCGGACCCTTTTATAACACCTTTGGGGGTCCCTCAAGGCAGTTGTCTAGGGACATTGATCTCTATCCTTACAATTAATGATGCTGAACCCATTATCCGGAATTTTGATCTTTTGGTCTACGCTGATGATTTGAAAATCTTTAGACGCATATCATCTGCGGCTGAGTCTCGCCTTCTGCACGATGAGGAAGAAGAAAACTTGGGCACAATAGACACGAACTGTTGGTCTAAGTGAGCAGTGACTCTTTTGTCACAGGGCACCCATCTACCTAACCTAACCTAAGCGTCTGCTACCACCATCTAGAATCTACTTAATTCGTGAAGAGCCTGTACACGCAGTCACTTCAGCATCAACTACGCGATAGTGAGCTCAACTTTCGATCACACATTGAACTAGAGCCAACTCAGCACTTGACTTCATCCCACCTGCTCGAGTATGCCAGCCAAGTATTATATGATCTCCGCATTATGCTGCCCATATCATGAGAATTGAGGCTGTGCAGCACAGATTCATTCGCTTTCCCTACAGCGGTCTGTCTTGGGCTGATAACCTCAAGCTGCTGGTCCATGTTTATACATTGGACAAAGGCGTAGAGTTTTGTGAATCTCTTTACTTCGATTATATGGATCGTATGCAATTCGACCTTATCTCTAACCTACGACGGTTCTTCCAGTTTATCAACACTTAAAGGAAATCTTACGGCTATCCCTCTACTTTAAGATTTCTAAATCGATCGTGCGATGACCCAAAAGTAATCACTAACCTTTTCGCTGATTTCGTCAGTCAAGCTTTCTCGAATGACAACGTTGAGCCCGATTCTAACTACTTTTGTTACAGGAACGGCTGCGCTCAAACCTCCCTAACACCTGTAAATATTACTTTTTCGTCTGTGGTTGATAAGATTAATCTGTTAAAGTACTTTGGAAAATGGTAGCGAAGTAGACGTCGTGGCTACTGATTTCAGTAAGGCATTCGATAAAATCTCTCATCAAATCGTACTTACTTACTTACTTAGGTGGCGCTACAGTTCGGGGTGAACCTGGGCCTCAACCAACAAGCCTCTCCATTTAGCTCGGTCTTTAGCTAATTGCCTCCAGTTGCGCACTCCAAGTTGGTCGAGGTCCCCTTGAACTTGTGCGCGCCACCTACGGCGATAATTCCCTCTACTGCGTCGTCCCTCGGGGTTAGATTCGAAGACTCTGCGGGCCGGAGCGTTGGTGTCCATTCGCTCTACATGTCCTAGCCATCTCAGACGTCCAATACGCAGTTTTTTGACTAGGTCGATGTCGCTGTACAGCTCGTATAGTTCGTGATTGAATCTTCTCCTCCAAAACCCGTCAACGCAAACGGGACCGAAAATCTTAAGAAGAATTTTTCTCTCGAAGCGACCAAGGATATCTTCATCCTCTTTTAATAAAGTCCATGTTTCAGCGCCGTAAAGCAGGACTGGGATGATCAAGGTCTTATATAGAGTCTCCTTAGTTGTTCGAGAGAGGGCTTTACTGTTGAATTGCCTTATAAGCCCAAAAAAACAGCGATTGGCAAGAGTTATTCTTCGATTGATTTCTGCGCTGATTTTGTTTGCTGAATTTATAGCAGAGCCAAGGTAGACAAAGTCCCTTACTATCTCGAAGTTATAGCTGCCCACGGTGACGTTTTGTCCAATTCGTCGATGTTGGTTTTCCCTTCTAGTTGACAGCATATACTTGGTTTTGCCCTCGTTTATCGCCAAACCCATTTTGGCCGCTTCCGCCTCAATGCTTGCAAAAGCACCGGTGACAGCCCGCTGAGATCTTCCGATAATGTCTATATCGTCGGCGTATGCAAGCAGTTGTACAGACTTGTAATAGATTGTGCCTCCGGTGTTGGCTTGTGAGTTCCGCACAATCCGTTCAAGTACAATATTAAAGAAGTCGCATGACAGCGCGTCACCTTGTCTAAAATCTTTTTGACATCAATGGTCTCAGTGAGGTCGTTACCGACCTCGATGGAGCAGCGAGCGTTCTCCATCGTCAGCCTGCACAGACGGACAAGTTTGGCAGGGATGTCAAAACTAGACATGGCTCTATAAAGCTCTTCTCTATAGATGCTGTCATAGGCGGCCTTGAAATCGATAAAGAGGTAGTGAGTATCGATTTGGAATTCTTGGGTTTTCTCCAGGATCTGCCGAAGTGTGAAGATTTGATCGATGGTGGACTTTCCTGGCCTGAAACCGCACTGATAGGGTCCAATCAGGCTGTTGATAAAAGGTTTCAGGCGTTCACACAATATCGCAGAAAAGATCTTGTACGCGATGTTGAGGAGACTGATGCCTCTATAATTGGCGCAGTTGAGGGGGTCTCCTTTCTTGTGGATCGGGCAAACGATGCTGAGATTCCATTCATCAGGCATACACTCCTCTGACCAAATATTAGAAATGAGTTGGTGTATGCACTCTACCAATTCATCCCCAGCTGCCTTGAAAAGTTCGGCCGGTAAACCGTCAGGTCCAGCAGCCTTGTTCGATTTTAGCTTGGATATTGCTATCCTCACTTCGTTTTGGTCAGGTGGACGGAAATTTTGACTATCATCGTCCATGTTGAATGGTTCATTCTGCCTGACAGCGGGATGTTGGTCTTCGTCGCCGTTATACAGTCTGCAGAAGTAGTTTTTCCAGATTCTCAGCACCGACTGTGATTCTACTACGAGGTTTCCATTCTCATCTCTACAGGTTTCTGTACGGGTATTACTTCTCTGACACGTTCTTTTTACCTTTTGGTAAAACTTCCGTACATTGTTCCTGGAGTATAGACTCTCGATATTCTCAAACGCGCGCTTCTCATGCTCTTTCTTCTTCTTTTGGAGAAGCCGATGTTCTTCCCGTCTCTTTTGCTCGTAGAGCTCACGAGCAGCTCTCGTCTTCCTTTGCAGCGCCGCTTTGTATGCCTCTTGTTTTGCTGCATGCACTCGCCGGCATTCTTCGTCAAACCAGGGGTTTCGCGGTGGTGGGCGAGCGAGACCCAGCACATCAGTCGCGGCGTTTCTGATGGCATGTTGGCAGCGTTGCCACTGGTCTTCGGCACTTGATGCTGGCGGTATAGGGGTGATTGAGAGATTTCGGGATACGCGTTCAGCGAAGAGTCTGGCGGTCTCTTGCGATTGTAGCTTTTCGACGTTAAATTTTCTCACAGTAATTCTTCTTTGTTGCTCAGATTGGGATATCCGCATTCGTACCTTGGCTACAACAAGGTAATGATCCGAGTCTATGTTGGCCGCTCGGAAGGTCCGGACATCCAGAATACTGGAGGCATGCCTTGCGTCGATCGCAATATGATCAATTTGGTTGATCGTGACATGATCATTGGACCGCCATGTCTGCTTATGAATATCGAGATGAGGAAACCATGTGCTTGCTATGGTGACATTTCGCTCCACAGCGAAATCAATTAGCCTTAAATCAAATCGTACTCCTCAAACTTAAAGCGCTTGGTTTTCCGCTAATTCTTATGGAGATGACAGAGCAGTTCAACATTCACATATGCTGGGTGCCGGGCCACAGGGACATTCCAGGTAACTGCAGGGCAGACGACCTCGCCAGACAGGGTACCACTCTAAGGATTTTGCCTGACAGGCAAGCCCTGGGTATGCCCCTCGCTACATGTAAGTATTTGCTAAAGCTGAACGCTATTGGCACGACCAACCTCAGATGAGTAAACAGCTCAACGTGTCACATCTCGAGACAGATCTGGCCTAAGCTGGATCAAAAACGTAGTGCCGATCTGATCAAGTTAAAGCGTACACAAATCAGCTGCGTTGTCGGTGTTCTCACTGGACACTGTCTTATAGGCCAACACGCCAAAAGACTTGGTCTCTTCTCCAACGACTTCTGCAGAAGCTGCAGAGACGAGGAGGGGGAGGAAACCATCCTTCACCTCCTATGCACATGTCCAGCCCTGTCACATAAAAGAATGCTCCATCTAGGATCCCCCTTCCTTGACGACCTCGGTGATCTGGCGTCCTTGGACGTCATGAGCATCCATCGCTTTGTCAAAAGCTCCGGTTGGTTTTGTTAGTCCCTGAGTGGCCTTATGGTTTGATCCATGGTATCACAAAGGACCTTCACTGGTCTAAGTGTGTCTGCACTCTCGTGTGGACAGCCAACCTAACCTAACCTAACCTCCGCTAATTCTTATTTCAGGGGTTAAGTCCTATCTAGGAGACCGACTGTATAGTGTCCTCTTTACATCATCCGTTTCAAACCCATTCAGTGCGACCTCTGGAGTACCTCAGGATAGCCATTTAGGACCCCTGCTCTTCGTACTTACTATTAACGACGTTGAACTTGTCATTATAGGATCTGATCTACAGATCTATGCTGACGACATGAGGATTGCTAAACAAATTTCTTGCACTGGTGATTCTCTTTCAATGCAGGCTAATCTAAATATGTTTTTGAACTGGTGCCGTCAAAACCTCTTAGAGGTTAATGTGAAAAAATGTCAGTCAAGCGCAAGCGCCCTCCCTTGCCTCAAAGAACATATTTTATTAACAATTAGCATGTCCCCACAGTAACCCTAATTCGTGATTTGGGCATGCTCTGTGACACTCAACTTAACTTTTCGCTCACACAGAAAAAATAAATAAATATTTGGCGCAACAGCTCTTTAAGTGCCACGGCCTAGCTTCTCGCAACCACTAATGTTGTGTGCGTTATATTTTTCACACAAATGGAAGGGTTTAGTGCCGTACCCGGAGTGCAATTTGTTTTGAGCTTTCTCGAGACAACAATACTCTCGAATGTTTGTCAGACGTTCGCGAGAGGTCGGACCGTGAAAAAATTTGTTTGGTGTTTTTCTGCGATTCGAACTTGGAACCTGACGCGCAGTGGTCCGACACAATAAACACTTATGCCACGGCTGGCGCCCACTCATACAGGGTGGGCCAACTACAAGTTTCTTTTTAAAAATGCAATAAAATGAAATTTTTTCCATGTATTATGGCTTTATTAGTAAGAGTAAACTTTCCCATTAATTATGGAACACAACGTCGTTCAAGTGGCTGCCTCGGCTGGCCTCGCAGTAGCGCATTCTATCACTCCAATTTTCCAAGACCTTGTTGATGGTTTCGGGATGTAGCTCACGGATTGCTTGGATGATATTGGCCTTGAGTGCTTGAATCGTTTCCGGATTGTTGGCATAACATCGGTTCTTCACGGTTCCCCACAAAAAAAAAGTCCAAAGGGGTCAAATCGCAGCTCCGAGGCGGCCAATTGACATCGCCAAGACGGCTGACAACACGATTTGGGAATTTGGTGCGCAAAAGACCGATTGTGGCATGGTGCGCCATCCTGCATGAACCAGAAGTCGTCCAAATCCATGTCTTGAATTTCAGTAAAAAAAAAAAACAAAAGTCGTTAAATGGCTCTGTAACGCCCACCGTTGACCGAAACGTTGTTCCCAGCCTCATTTTCGAAGAAAAATGGTCCAATGATGCCACCACTCCACAATCCGCACCAAACTGTCACTCTCTGTGGATGCATTGGCTTCGCGACAATAACGTGCGGCTTTTCCGAGCCCCAGATGCGGCAATTTTGTTTGTTAACGTAGCTGCCCAGATGAAAATGTGCCTCGTCAGAAAAGATGATTTTTCGCTGTCCAATTCAAGCTGCTCTAAGGCCCAAACTGCGAAGCGATAACGAAGCGGATGGTCGTGTGCTTTCAATTGCTGAATCAATTGGACCTTGTAAGCGAATAATCCCAGATCTTTGTGCAGAATTCTCCTCAGGCTAGTGCCTGAAATGTTGAGCTGTTGAGCTGTTGAGATCGATGACGAGTTGATGTTCGTGCATTGAGTCTCACACTCTCGGCTACAGCACCCACATTCTCGTCTGTGCGCACCGTACGACGACGGGGACCATGAGTGTTGTCCACTAGCATACCAGTCTCATGAACTTTTTGCACAAACTTGCGTACAGCAGGCGCAGTGGGTGCTTCATTTCGGCCAAAACTTATTTTCAAAAAACTCACTGTTTGGGCTACACAGCACTCACTTTGGAAATAAGTTTTCAATATTTCCCAATGTTGTTCAAGCGTAAAGCGACTCATTTCGTTCCGCGGAGGTATGATACTGACTTTCTGTCAAGATTTCAAGCGGGAAACAGCTGTCAGTGTCAAAATAACCTATGATTTAAAAAGAAATCACTAGATAGCCCACCCGTTAGATCACATAATTAATAGGGCTAACTTAGCACTTGGATTTCTCAGAGGATATAACTCATATACTCTGTGAATGTCAAGGAATTGCCAGAATAAGGCTAAAGTACCTGGGTAGATACTTCTTCGATAACTTGGAGGAGGTGAGGTCCTTGAACCATAACAAGGATCTCTTCAGATTTTGTAGGGAGATTAATTGCTTGGAGGATTGGGTTTAGGTTTTTTGCCGTGAAGGTTTCCTAGGGATCGCGATGGGCCCACTTTGGTGCCTAGTGTTTTATGACAACCTCATAACCCTACCTAACCTAACCTAACCTAGCACTTGGATTTGTTAAACGTTGGTCGAAGGAATTTTCTTGAAGATCAAATCTTCAAGAACTAAAAATACCTTGTTCATCAGTTATTGGCAGGAACCATTGATTTCCCTTATCTGTTACAGCGTATCTCTTTCAATACTAATCCTCGCCGTTTAAAAACAGTTCCCCTATTCCCCGTAGCCTACCACCGAACCGACTATGGCCAACATGAACCTTTGACCAGAATGCTACGTATAGAAAATAAGTTCCCGGATATCTTTTACTTCCACTATAGTAAATCCACTCTGACACATTGCCTCCGTAAATTACCTCATTCCTTATTTGCATAGTGTCATATTAGCTGTAAGTCAACTACCTCCTATTTCTCTGTAATTTTTATAAGTTTGAACCTAAATTAAGTTTTAATTTAGCTCTAAGTTATCGAATGCTTGTATTAAGCTTAATAATAAATAAAATGTTGTCGACATTATTTTTATTCATCAGTTGTTATCTGGTAACATTGATTGTCCCGCCCTGCTTCAAGCGATTTCTCTACATACGAATCCCCGCGGGCTTAGCTCTGTTCCTCTATTCCGCATAATGTATCTCCTCATCACACTTACTATGGTTACAACGAACCGTTGTGATTAAAGAAGCAGATTTGTTGGAAAAACTGAGAGTTTGAGTCTTCTCGAATTACTAAATATTAGAAAACAATTTTTTTTTTTTTTTTTTAAAGAAGACTTCAGAACGCAGAATGGTCAAGGCTTATGTGTCCCTACGACTACCTACCAAAAATACGAATTCATGCAAATTTCGTATAATGTAGTGGGTAGTTCTCGAAAAGACAGACTAGACGCCACAAGTGATCTAAAAATCCCAACGAATACAGCATTTACTCAACCAAAAATATCGTGATATATAATTGTTCACACTTACCCAACTGTATGAGAAATAATCGTACAGTGTCCTCACTCAGAGTGCCTTGTACACTTAGATAATCAGCTAAGTCTCCTCCATTACAGTACTGAAAATAAAAAAATAAAAAATAAAATTAAAGAATGCGAATTCCTGACCTAAAAAGGAGACACAACCCCAAGCCATCCACCCACTCGAAATGCTCATCTCACACTTGCATCATCCACATTTAAGATGATCTTATACAAAGTAGAATCTTCAACCCGCTCAAAGCTACCCCCATGGCTTATTGGGGGGTGCATGCATATACTAGTACAACTAACCTCACGCACTTAGTCTTCCACCGAAAATTAACTTAAATTAACTATTTACATGTGAACACTTATGCGAAGCGTAAACAATTCATCCGGTGGCCTTCAAATCAAACGTCGTCGTCGCGTACATGGAAGCTCCCATCCAAATATTATTGTATGTCTAGTGCAGAGGAGCAGTGTCTATCATTTAGTCCATCACAGATTGGAGGCGATAAAATTTATGCATGTGGGACAGTGGCGATTTAAAACGTTATTTAAAGTATACCATGTCATACATATCGTGATTTCTTCTTTTTTTTTTTTTTTGTAGCAAGACTGCGAATATAATCGTACAACCATTGGCGGCCGGCGCAGCGGCGGCTTTCAAAATTTAATGACGAGCGACGGTTTTAACGGACTGTCATGGTAGATTTCTATTGAAAGGGATGAGGGTTTCCCCCTTTCATTGTGATATCCAGCAGATGTGTGGCTCGCGCGATATTTTGGCAATTTTTCTTTTTTTTTCTTTTCTGTTCGCATTCATATTTTAATTTGAAATCAAAAGGGACATAGAGAGGTATTTCTGACAAAAGAATTTCATAAGCATACTGTCAGACGATATTGTTAAAAAATAAATCATAGGGGACACAGATTCGTACGAAATATCTGCGCGATTCCGGATAAAGTAACGAATCTACCATAAGTATTTGCATTTTTTTTTTTATCCTCAAATGTTTGTTCTGGGTAAGGTAATAAGATTTCAATTGGGATGCAAGGACTATTGGTAGGCGTATTAGAAGATATAGAGCTCCCATACCAGAGGTGCGCTTATCCACTGGATTCAAGGCCGAATGGAGAAGCAGCTTTTGTTCGTAATGGAAATGTGCTTAATTGGAAAAGGAGCTTCGTTCACGACGTGTCCTAGAGAAACTAGGCCAAAAAATCTCTGAACTGCAGGATGCAATGGGGACTCAACGCCACGTCAACCAATCCATGAGGGACCTAGTGAGAAGCATCTTAACACTTCACAAGAGAGCGGTAGATACCTTATTCGCAAAATTGGCCAGCATGTGGCCTGAAAAAAAAATAATTCATCGCACAAGAGAGCGATGACTGCAGACACTTTACCCAAAGAAAGGAACCTAGATCAGGCTAATAAAAGCGCACAAACCTCTCCAGCACTTAAACCAGTCAAAGGACCAACAAAACCTGCAAAGTAGAAGAGCAGCTGCCAACTCCCAAAAAAAGGAAAACGGCCAATATAAGAAGAAAGACTAGAAACCACACCGATAGGTAAGGTTAGGTTGGCTGTCCACATGAAAGTGCAGACACACTTAGACCAGTAAAGGTCCTTTGTGATACCATGGATCAACCATTAGGCCACTCAGGGACTAATTAAATCAACCAAGGCTTTTGAAAAAGCGATGGATGCACATGACGTCTAAGGACGCCACATCGCCGAGGTCGTCAAGGAAGGGAGACCCTAGATGGAGCCTTTTTTATGCGACGGGGCTGGACAAGTACATGTAGATGTAGATGTATATTATTGTGAGGTGCAAGTGTACTGCGACCTATAAAAGATCGATTGTGCCCCCCATACTACGGCTCTAGCCGACGATATACTCGGTCTAGAGCACTTCCTCCAGTCTAGCTGCTACAGCAAACCGGAGTATCTTCAGTGGATCCAGCAAAGGTAGATCCGTTTCTGATAGGAGGTAGGCATCTAGGTGAATCCTTCTTTTGTGGATCAATGCTTCACATTCCATAAGAAGGTGCGCTGGTGTTTCTGCAAAGTCCCTGCAGAATCCTAAGGTGCTCCTTAAGTCTGCAGTGACCTTTTAACATGCCCGCCAAGATGCGAAGCCGATTCTTACTAACTCTTAGGCAGGCTCTGCTTCTTTTTTGGCTGTATTTTTTTTTTTTTTTTTTTGTGTAATTTGCGCGCACTCAAAGGGTTATGAATTCCTTTTAACATGTTTACACACAGTGCGGGCGTTTGGAAAGGATGGATAGAGAGAGAGAGAGAAAAATGTTGGTGTAGTGGTTTTTGAAGCTCAGTTGTTTATGCTTTAGCTGTTCTCCGGGTTCCCAGAAGTTCTTTTGCCTGTCTTATTTGGGGGATATCGACCGAATGTTTGGCCCATTTGTTCTCTTCCTCTTTCCTTAAGTCTTCCCTTATTTTGTGGGGTTCTATCCCACAGAAGGGTTCTGGTCCAAGGAACGGCGTGTCTGATCCGTTTCTAGCTAGTTCATTCCCCTCCACTCCTACATGTCCTGGTACCCAGTAGAGAGTTACTTTGTTTGCATCTGCCAGTTTGTTGATCCTGGTGAGACATTCCCATACCAGTTTGGATCTGATCTCGTGCGAGGTTCGCATGGCTCCTGTTACACATATGCAGGCTAATCTTTGTACTTTGTTGAGGGATGTCCTATATAATATGTTCTATACAATATTCTTCGTTCTATACAATATTTTTCGTGGTCTTCGTAACTTGGTCAATTCTAAGATCAGATGTGCCAAGAGATCTTACTTTGCAAATAGATACAGTCGTATTCTCCCATCCAAAACTTTATGGAGCAACTTGCGTGAGATAGGAATAGGCAAACAGATTGATAATGATCTCGGAAATGTTCACCCTGATGAGCTGAACTGCAAATTTGTGGGGACACAGTCATCAACATCTCTATCGATGCCATTAACCACAAATGTAGCTGCTAGCGACGTAAGTATTGAGAATCATTTTTGTTTCTCTGGTGTCGATCAAACTGAAGTTGTTCAAGCTATACTTAAAATAAAATCGAAATCTGTAAGCTTTGATGACATTCATCCTAACCTTATAAAAATGATTTTGCCCCACATACTTCCAATAGTCACTCATGTATTTAATACTATTCTGCGAACGTCTTGCTTTCCTTCTGCCTGGAAATCAGCAAAAGTAATTCCTGTATTGAAAGGTCAACAATCGCGTAGTTCTGCTCCCGAGTATAGACCGATCTCAATACTGCCTTTTCTATCAAAAGTCATGGAAAAATTAATTCACAATCAAATTTCTGATTTTATACGAAGAAACAGTATCTTGTGCAAAAATCAGTCGGGCTTTCGTCTTAAACATAGCTCTATTTCTGCTCTGTTAAAAGTTACGGACGATATAAGAGCCTCCATTGATAAAGATGAGGTTACTTTCTTAGCTCTTCTTGATTTTTCCAAGGCATTTGATACTGTTAACCACTCTCTCCTCCTTCACAAATTACAAGCACTCTATAGTTTTTCCCCTACTGCCGCTAAATTAATTCATTTTTAGTTTTCTAAAAGAAATCAAGCGACTGTGGTAAATGGTAGAGTCTCCAAATTTTTGGATGTGATTACAGGTGTGCCACAAGGATCTATTCTGGGCCCATTGTTATTCTCCCTGTTCATAAATGATCTTCCATCTGTTGTTCGTAACTCCAAGTTACACATGTATGCTGATGATGTGCAGATCTATATGAGCTGTAAACTAGGGCTTATTGAGGATGGAGCTAGTCGCTTAAACGTTGACCTTTTGTCAGATCCTTAACTGGGCGGAATCTAATTATCTTCAGTTAAATCCTGTGAAATCCAAATGCCTTGTTGTTCACAAAACTCTCTTGGATTTAAGCTACTTTCCTAAAATTTTTCTCGGCCCTTTTGAACTTCAATACATTGACAAAGGAAAAAATCTCGGTATATGCTTCAATCGTGTCTTAACATGGGATGATCATATTCATAGCACAATTGGAAAAGTATATAGCTGCCTCAGAAATCTCTCGATGTCACAACATTTTACACATCTGCATACCAGATTATTGCTCGTTAAGTCGCTGATCATTCCACTGATCACATATGGATGCCAAATATTTTGTTGCCATAGCGCCGAAACTAAACGTAAACTTGTAGTTGTTTTCAACAATTTAACCCGATATGTCTTCCAACTGAAGTGTTGTGACCATGTCTCTCCTTATGCGAATAAAATTCTTGGGTGCTCGTTACACACTTATTTTAACTACATTTCAATTATGTACCTACGTAAAATAATCATAGTAAAAGAGCCCCAATACCTCTCCGAAAAGATACAGCTCGCGAATTCAACACGATCTTTTGCTATTATTCAGCCGAGATCTTTCTGTCAAACTTCGGAAAGACAATTCTTTGTTCAAGCTGTTCGTTTGTGGAATTCATTACCTGTTCGCATTAGAAGACTGCATGCACTGTACGAATCGTTTTGGTGAGGTTCTATTTCAACACTTGGCTGGTGTTTAAATGTTTTGTTAAATATTTGTTAATTAATTGAATTTCAATTACTTTGCTTAAGTTAAATAAATTAAATTTCATATATATAATTACCTTGAATACTTCTAAATCCATTTTTTTTTTCTTAATTTATTGAATTGTATAAAGTAACTTTTACTAACAGAGATTGTTGCAATCTATTGTAAAAGATTTGTTAAGTTGATAAATAATAATAATAATAATAATGTCCTCGTCGTGGTTAGCCTAGTTCTGTTAACCCATGGCACTGTCCCGTAAGTGATGATGGGTCTTACTATCATCAGGTACATCCATCTCAGTGTGGCTGTGCTGCAACCCCAGGTTTTTCCTGAAATGTTGGACAAGTGCGTACGAGGTGAAGGATGGTTTCCTCGTCGTCCCTACAGCTTTTGCAAAAGTCGTTGAAGAAGAGGCCAAGTCTTTTGGCGTGTTGGCCTATAAGACAGTGTCCAGTAAGAACACCGACAACGCAGCTGATCTGTGTTCCCTTCAACTTGACCAGCTCGGCACTACGTTTTTGTCCAGCTTAGGTCAGATCTGTCTCGAAATGTGACACGTTGAGCAGATACAAACACGGGAATGGAAGAAGGTGCCAAAAAATGCAAGGGATGTGATGAATTATCCTTTTCACATGTACAATACCTAAACTACAATTTGATGGTTGTGGCCAACCCAACCGTGTTGTGAGATATCGGACCGCCCAAAAAATGCAAGGAGCAGACCAAAAATAAAAAAACAAAATAGAATGCAAAGCTACACCAACCCAAACACTAGAACGGAAGGACGTCCTAAAAAGGACAAAGAGCCAAACAAAGGCCAAACATAAAGAAGATGATAAAAAAGAAGAGACCAAAGGGAAATCAGAGAATGAAACCAAAAAGACCCGAAGAAAACCCACAAGGTCGGATGCAATTGTGATAGCGAAAACTGGAGAAACATCATATGCGAATATCCTGAAAATGATTAAAGCAAAGCCAGAACTAAAAGGAAACCATACGTGCTGCTGTAGCCCAATGGCCACACCGTTTGAGGGCCTGTGTTAAAGCAAAAGGCGGTCACTCATAAACCACATGTTTTTCAAATACTTACTATTTAAGCAAATAAATTTTAGAAATAGTAATTGTAGCGTTAAATATGTGAACAATTAGAGAATGCGTAAAATTTCATTTTAAATATTTTATTTAACTTGAGTTAGTATTTTAAATCTAAGTCGATTTTCTATGGTGGTTGCAGCTCAACTGGTTTGGCGTTTTATTTTTAAGCTGTCACGGATGATGATGATGGAGTCACAATAAGTAGTAAAGTTCACAATAAGCATTTATATTACACTAATCCAAAATGTTTTGCTGTTTCATTTTTATAACGTTTTGCACTTGTTTCAGAACTTATGGCATAAATAGGTACATACGGAGGGACTAACAAAAGTTCGCTTAGTTGGTGTCAATTTAGGAGTTTTTGAAAAAAAAAAAAAAACCATGCATTTCTGTAGCTTATAATCTAACAATATTTATTTCCAAATTTCAGGATAATAGGTAAAAATGGAGACGAGAAAGAGAAAAATTAGTGACGTAAGCTCGGTTGAAGTTCCACCGCCAACACAGGAAGAAATTCGTTTTGCCATCCTCTTCGGATTTCGACGTCAACTCACGCCATTCAAAATTCTGCACTAATGCCAAAATGCATAAGGAATAAATGCACCATCTCTTGTTACTATTTCAAAGTGGTTTCGAAGATTCCAGACTGGCCATTTTTCTGTGGAGGATGAATCTCGTGAAGATCAGCCCAAATCCTCGACCGACGATACAAATATGGCCCTGGTGAAAGCTAAAATTGACAAAGATGCCAGGATGGCATAGGAGATGACAGCGGATGAACTGGGCTTAAGTGCCATGGCTGTGTTACGACGCCATCGACATCAACTGATGAACAACACGTTAAGGAAATAAATGATTTGGTGCTCAAAAATCGTCGATTGACAATTAGAGACCTCGCTGATACTATTAACATTTCATTTGGATCAGTCCAGACCATTTGAAGCTATTCGCAAAAAGAGGCCAGAATTATGGGCAGACAACTCTTGGTTTTTGCACCACGATAATGCACCATCTCACACTGCATTTGTTCTTCGAGACCATTTCGGCAAAAATTCAGCTCATATCTTTCCACAACCACCGTTTTCGCCTGATTAAGCACCGTGTGACTTCTGGCTATTCCCTAAGCTCAAGAGACCGCTCCGGAGACACCGTTTTGACACGATTGAGGAGATAAAAACCGAATCGCTGCGCGCTTTGAAGGCCATTCCGGAAATCGACTTTAACAATTGTTTCGAGGAATGGAAAAACCGTTTGCATAAGTGTATTCAGGAAGGGAGTACTTTGAAGGCGATGAAATAGATTAAGAAGAGTAAATAAGGATTTTAAAAGTTATTAGCAATTTCATCTTATTTACAGTAGCACATACTCATTTTCCCTTTCTTACAGTATTTCTCTGCAATTTAGGAAAATGAGGAAGCTCGCGAGGAAAAATTATTTTATAAATCAAGTTTCCTGCAAGGCGAAACGAAAAAGATTTTTTTTAGTTTACACGATAAAATGATTAAATTAGAATTCTAAATCAGGGCTATCGTGAATAAATTTTTCTTCGGAATTTTTCCCCCGAACAAAAATTGGGTATCTTCAAAAAAAAAAAGGGAAAAAAATTCACCGAGGAAAAAATAAATATCGCGATTACGTTGAAAATTCCCTTGTATTGTCATTCATGATACCTATTTATTTTCCGGGGAGTTATTTCCTCTTTTTTGAAAATACCTAATTTTTGTTCGGTGGAAAAATTCCGAGGGAAAATTTATTCACGATAACCCTGAATTTGTTTTCATTACATTCAATTACATCGAAAACATCCCTGTTCACAAGCTCCTAAAGCTTTAAAGATAAACTGCTAAAATCGAAAGCACGTCGCAGAGCTTTTCCATATGATTAGTAAGAGAAAATCGAAAAGTTTTAATCAAGCTGTCACTAACACTACAAACACCTTGCAGAATTCAAATGCAAACAAGTACCTACGTACGTATGTGAGAGAAATGCAAAAAAGTGCCGGCTACCTCTCTTCATTCTCTTAGCAAGTTTAGACAACTAACCAAACAGCTTTACAAGTCTCTCGTGGCATCCATCTGTGACGCACAGATATACATACATATGGCTCTCCAAAAAAAAAAAAGGTGAAAAGTAATTCCAAAAACAGCTAACCTCAGTAGACGACTCTTATGACACATGAGTAAGTGAAAAAGCGCGAAACATGATAAAAAAAAAAAAAATTATAAAAGCTATCACAATCGCCACCACACTACAACGACAACAAGTCCACACCATCCATCGTTGCCGCAACAATTGAGTAGAATCAAAAAACTGAAATTCAGTTTTTCTTATTCTCTCATTTGCGGCGGTCGTGCAGTTCGGTGCCTTCACTCACTTCAGACACTTTCCCTAGTTCAGAGAACCTAGTCACTCTATCCACTGCTTGCAAAAAAAAAACATGGAAATATCAGAATCAAATAAATAAATTGTACACGAGTAGAAATTTGAATACATTTTCCTTTGAAAGTGAAAGAATTCATCCATGTTTTCTGTGAAAGGTTCTTTGATCTTTTTGTTTTTTGTTTTTGTTAGCTTTTGATCGAAGTATGTGGAAGCAAAGGTCGTAAAACACACAACCTTATAACGAAAATCAGCGATAAACCCCAACACGTAAAAAAAAAAGAAAAGAAATACATGTGAAATGTATGTAGATGACGTATAACGTATTGCAATGCATAGTGGTGATTTTGACAGTGATCGCGACAAATATATTCAAATAGCTTATTCATGACTAAAAATAAAATAAAAACCGAATACTGGAATAAAATGCAAACAAAACCAATCATCAGTCAGCGAAATCTGCAAGTGAAATTTATGTCAAATTCAAATTCACCGGTGTTCATTTTTTTTATTTTTTTTTTTTGTACAACTTCCATACTGAATCGCTCCGGATATTTACTTTTTTATTGACTAACCGATCAATAGGGGTCTCCAATGCATAATTGACATTTATGCTTGGGGGTTTGACGCTTCTACAGCGCACAATATTTAAATTAACAGTTAAAGGGTCAAATAGTTGTCGCACATCATGTGATAATTGAAACTCAATGTTGTGGTGATTCTATTCCGATGGGAATTTCTTTACTTTCTGTCATTTACTTTGGAGAGAAAAACAACGCCAAGTTTGCAGACATTCAAAAGTGACTAATTTTTGACAGTGAACATGTTTCAATGCAACGATTTGCAGTTCCCAGTTTGCTAAACACTCTGACAAAATCAAATTATGTTCACAATTTTGACATTTAAATCAGCAAATGGCTGCTAGCTTGTAGAACAATTTTTGATTTTCATTTACTCAAAATTGAGTTTAAGCGATTTTGACAGTTCTTTGGAATAACTGGCGTTTTCCACTGTAACGAAAGACAGTTACATAGCCGAGGTCGACCATGTTTCAATGCAACGATTTTCAGTTCCCAAATACTTTTGACAAATTCAGATTCTGTTCACAATTTTGACATTTAAATCAGCGACTGCTAGCTTGTAGAACATTTTTCGATTTTCATTTACTCAAAATTTAGTTTAAGCAATTTTGACACTTCTTTGGAATAACTGGCGTTTTCCATTGTAACGAAAGACAGTTACATAGCCGAGGTCGACCATGTTTCAATGCAACGATTTGCAGTTCCCAGTTTGCTACACACTCTGACAAAATCAAATTATGTTCACAATTTTGACATTTAAATCAGCGAATGGCTGCTAGCTTGTAGAACACTTTTTGATTTTCAATTACTCAGAACTTAATTTGACAAACAATTGAGCAATTTTGACATTTCTTTTGTAATTAACTGACGTTTATCAGTTACATGGCCATTCCCCGCTATCAAAGACTGCTTTAAAATTGCAACAATTCCTACTCAACTACATAAAACCCAAGACCGCGTGAATCTTAGCGAATAGATCAAATGATAATCAAATGATAATAGATCCGTTCGCGTACACAATCTAAGGCGCTTTAAGGTGCTCTAAAGTGCTCGAAGTGTATTCGCGTACTGAGCGAACATGACAGATAAAGAGAAAAATAAGTAACGAGTAGCGAGTATTTCCCCTCTGTGCTTGAATGTGCTCGAAGAATTTCTGCCGGCACGACCGTAAAAACTGCCAAATCGAATCAGCTGATTGTCAAATGAGTCAATGAGTTTTTGATTCCATTTCAAAAAGTCAATAGACGTGAAAAATAGATGCAAAGTAGCTTGAAGAAAATGGTGTGATGTGTGAATATTCTCCCAAAACATTTCTTTTTAACTTATTCAGGGTTATCGTGAATAAATTTTCCCTCGGAATTTTCCCCCGAACAAAAATTAGGTATTTTCAAAAAAGAGGAAATAATTCCCCGGAAACGAAATAAGTATCATGAATGACAATTCAAGGGAATTTTCAACGTAATCGCGATATCTATATTTTCCCCGATGAATTGTTTCCCTTTCATTGAAGATACCAAATTTTTGTTCGGGGGAAAAATTCCGAGGAAACACTTATTCACGATAGCCTTAAATATGAATCTGTTGGTTTTCTCACGAGTTTAATTTGTTCATTATAATTTTTTTTAATGACAGTTGGTTCGACATTGCTCGAAATGGCTCGCTTTTCATTCACGTACTTTTGCTTAGATTATCCCCTTTCTGAGAGTTTTTACTCTCATCATGTCATACTTGACAATTGATTGGTTTTTTGGCTCGGAAAGTACGCGAACGGACCTAATAAAGATGTGACAAAACTGCTTAGTGTCAAAAGTTGCAAGCCGTAATTTTTTTACGAATATCACAAGTCGAAACCCCTAGGTTAGGTTAGGTAGATGGGTGCCTTGTGACAAGGAGTCACTGCTCACTCAGACCAACAGTACGGGTCCATTGCTAGCTTCTGTTATACGACACATTTGTGAATAGAATTGCTTACAACATAAAATTAGTATTAAACCGTCAAAGAAATGACAGCTTATGTCAAACTTACTTTGTTCATCTCAAGTAAGAGTTTGTGCACTCCTGACGACTTGGGGAATATAAAATCAGAAGACTTTCTGCACGCACACGATTCAAAATTTAAATAATGTATTTGCATATTCAAATTTGTTTGAAATAAAAATCTAATCTAAATCTAGTTATCAATCTACGGTAACAGTCTGTAATTTGTAAACCAAGTCAGATTGCAAATCTGAAGACGTAAAACTGCTTTAAAATTGCAACAGGCAGAAGTAAATGAAAGTGTAACCACAAGTGATAGCCATCAGTTTAAGCTTGAGTTTCCTTTAAAGGTTTGAGCAATTGTACTTGGGTCATTCTTACAATTCACACGAATTACGGAAATTGTCACAACTGTAAGTTGTAAAGATCAACCTAGAAGATCGGGATGATCGACACGCTTACAGTCATAAGAATTTCTAATGAAATAGACATCGAATTTGCTCTCTTTTTATACTCAAAATGTAAAAGATTTTTAGCAATTTATGGTACAAAAATGTACGTCTGACATAAATCAACCAAGTGACAGTGACACTTGACCAAGACTTTGACATTTGATCGCAAGAACTTGACATTTGACAGAAGTTCAATAAATTTGAATTATGCTTTACAGTGGCATTCAGTTTGTGACCCAAAAACAACCATTCAACTGTACCCCCCCACTTTGACAGATGATAATAAAAACAATAATAATAAAACTTAGCCTGTATGTTGTATACGAAATGCTTCTACAAGAAAAAAAAAAAATACATCAAACGAAATAAAATTGATAAGATAAAGATAATAACAGTATGTACATGCTTCTAAGCTGACTCTGCCTTAAAAGTCATCGTCTGTTATATGAATGAGAGGCATGAATAAATTCATGTCTACTAGCGCTTGACACATGTGTAAGAGTCTTATTGTATACGAGACGGGTGGCTATTTCGAAGAAGATTTGACAGCGCGGTTATTGAGGCTGGTGGAGGCAGCAGAAGCAGTTTAGATTGTGATTACTTTTTTTTTTTTTTTGCGTGCGCCCTCGCTCTCTCTCTCTCTTTCTGCTTAATATTAAAACGGTTCTTTCTTTTATTTAATAGAAAAATTTAAGTGAAGTGAATAATTTTTTTATTTATAATAAAATAGTAGAACGCGCTGACATAGTATAACAGTGAATATAAACGCAAATAATAGCTCTTAACCATGACCATACACGAGTATATAGCAAGTTAAAGTTCACAGTTCAATTTAATTGAATACATTCGAATTCTAAAAACAAAAAAGTGACAATCTAACAACAAAAGTGACAACCTGCTGGTGTAGTGTTGAATTACGTAAAATAATAAAGAAGACAACCAAAAGTACGCTGTCAAGACACAGTGCAGCAGGAGCAGCAAAATTATCAACAAAAATGCATGTCTACTACAAATTTGGATTATTTCTCATTTTTATACTTTCTGTGAGGTAATATATATGATCATCGTTTAGAATCTGGATGCCCCTTATCAAAGTGTCATACAGACGAGTAAACTGTGATTCTTGTGTATTTAAAGTGCACTGTAGGTGAAGCGATAATGATTTGTTTGATTATTATAAAATTCTTTTGTATGTATTTGTCTTTTTCTGAACAAAAAAAAAATGATAAGAATAGTCAAAGCGGAGTGTATTTTGACAGACCTCCTGCGAACTTATGTCATGTGAACATAAAATAATAATGATGCTGGTGACCTTGGTGGACGTGTCGTGGTCATGAGAAATGAAAATGAGGCGAGAAAATTTATGACCCATCAGAGTGGACATTGAACTTTATATCGGGTTGAAATTTATGGACGAGAATGTTGTAAACCGGTAGATAAAAACAAAAATAGATGTGTGATACGGACGTAATCTAGTAAATGGAAAAATACGTGACGTAAATGTCATCATAACTGGCGCGTATTTGGTCACAATGGTGACCTGTATGATGAGGAATTTCCATTGAAAGAGAAGAATTTTGGATGATGACCACTAGTTTTAGTTTTCAATAGATTCATTCAGTTAATTTCCATTGCATAAAGAAAAAAATACCAAATCTATCTTAAGTGACATGGCTTGGAGCCGGCTGCCAAAGAATATCAACATTTCTTGTTAATACATTCAGGGTTATTGTGAATAAATTTTCCCTCGGAATTTTTCCCCAGAGCAAAAATTCATGGTTATCTCGAATAAAATTTCCCTCGGAATTTTCCGCCGAACAAAAATTGGGTATCTTTAAAAAAATGGAAAAAAAATCACCGGGGAGAAAATAGATATCGCGATTACGTTGAAAATTCCGGGGAATTACCTATTTCCTCTTTTTTGAAGAAACTCAGGGTTATCGTGAATAAATTTGCCCTCGGAATTTTTCCCCCGAACAAAAATTGTGTATCTTCAAAAAGACGAAATACTTCCGTGGAAAAGAAATAGGCATCATGAATGACAATTCAGGAAAATTTTCAACGCAATCGCGATATTTATTTTCTCAGGGTTATCGTGAATAACTTTTCTCTCGGAATCCCCCGAACAAAAATTAGATATCTTCAAAAAAGAGGAAATAATTCACCCGAAAAGAAATAGGTATCATGAATTACAATTCAGGAGATTTTTCAACGCAATCATGATGTTTGATTTTTACCCAATGAATTTGTTCCCTATTTTTGAAGAGACCAAATTTTTGTTCGGGGGAAAAATTCCGTGGGAAAAATAATTCACGATAACCCTGATTTAATTTTTGTTCGGGGGAAAAATTCCGAGGGAAAATTTATTCACAATAACCCTGATTATTACTACATGTAATGGTCGCTAAAATTATTGTAAATAGACCTGATGCACAATGTGAAACAAGATGTTTCCAATTGAACCCGATTAGTATTTCATGGACATCTTGAATTGATAAGATGTAACTCCCAAAGCAGGATCTCCTAATATCACCACAGAAAATGTCTTCCCTTTGTGAAAGGTTACATATTGAACACGAAACAGAAAGATCTTCTCCATGTGGAACGAAGTTTAATGGTAAAACTCGCCCCTTGCGCAGAAAATTATTGAGATAAATCTTAATCTGTTCGAATCCTTGAAGTACAGGTAGATCAAAGAGCCTAGATTAAGATACAATGCCTTATAAGACTCGCTGGGTTGATGCAGCAACGTCCTCGATAAATTTTGGATGACCACTATGTACGAGTATGTAGCATGCTTCCTCTGGCATACCTACATGTCTACATAACGCCGAATATGCACCCATTTTTTTTTTTTTTTTTGCAATGAAGACAAGGGACATGATACAACATACAACTATACAGGGTAATGCCTTGCGCATGTCTGTCAAAAAAACTTAACGTCAGGAAGGCGTAGTACTTACGCCTTTTTTACGTAGAAGCCCAGAACGAAGTAAAAATGAGCTGCTCGATGGCGATATCTGTATAGTTTTATCATGGACAAGAGATAGGAAAGATAGATGTTTGTTTTCTGGTGCAGTGGTTTGAGACTTAGAGCGGTGTTAGGTTTCAGTACATGCTCAATGGGTGGTGTCTGAACTAAATGAAGAGAATTGTTGCAATATTTGTATTTGGTTCTTGATTCCTAATATTTTGTTGGACATATACAGGGTTATCGTGAATAAATTTTCCCTCAGAATTTTTCCCCCCAACAAAAATTAGGTATCTTTAAAAAAGAGGAGTTAATTCTGCGGAAAAGAAATAGGTATCATGAATGACTATTCAGGAGAATTAACAACGCAATCGCGATATTTAAGAGTTTCCTGTTGAATTTTTTCCCTATTTTTGAAGATACCTAATTTTTGTTCGGGGAAAAAATTCCGAGGGAAAATTTATCCACGATAACCCTGATAGACTACGCCGTGCACATGGAGTAAAACATGATAAGAAATTTATAAATTTCTCAAACAAAAGATGTAAAGATATTCTACCAATGAGCAAACATAATGCGAACACCACAGGCGGATCAGGGGCCTTATTTTGTACTGCTTTCGTATTCGGATTGCCATTCGGAAATACGTAATCCGATTCTAAAATGAATTGACGTAAAGTTTGATTTAATCAATTTATTTATGGAGACGTAAAGATGTAAGCGCCTCCCTTCAAGGCACTTACAGACGATCCCACAATTGAGGGTTGTGGGCAACCCGCTAGGTGCGAGATACTCGACCGGTATTTTATATGGTTCTCGGATTGGGTGTAAAAGTGCTTCCACTCAAAATCAAACATTTGCGAAAGTTAGATTGTCAAAACATCTATCAAACCTCACTTAAATTACTTGGAAATTGAGTTTGCATACATTTGCTATAGGAACACAATACAAAATAAGGCCCCAGTAGAAAAGCGGTGAAGTGGGATGGTTATGATCCCTTGATTTCGGATCATAACCTTGCCGAAACAGGAAGAAGAAGAAGCAAACATAATGCCAAGATTTTAGCTGACTTCCTTACTGAAGAAGAGACATTCTATTAATGAGCAAACAGAATGCTAAGATCCTTACCGACTTCCTAACTGGACATTGCTTTCTCAAATACCACCTCAAGGAAATCGGCATCAGTCAGTCTGATACATGCAGGCTTTGTCTTGAAGACACTGAACATATCTTATGCGAATGCCTCGCTATCGGTCAGACCACAATTAAATACTTTCAAAAAGGGTTCACTTCCCCATCTGACGTTGCCTCTTTCTCAGCTCAAACAATTCTAGGCTTTCTACGTGAACTTGATTTCAGCTGGGAAGCAAATTTAACGCAATGCATCTCTGAAGGGGACAGCACAAACGATCTCAATGAGATCAAGGTGCTCTGTATGATTATCCACTTGCTTATCGGCCGAATTAATGCATACTCTGCGCAGAAGTTTGACGCATTGGTTAAGTAGGCCGACAGTTGTAAACGCACAAGTATTCACAGTATACCAAGTGTGTCAAATAAAAAAATGCTTTATGGGGAAGGTATAGAGTACAGTTGTGATTTCCATTCGACGGGTAAACCGACTTACTGGCCAACTGATACTTCTAAAATATCTGACCTGATCGATTTTTTCGTTGTGAAAGGAATATCTACCAACCACATAAAAGTCAAAGAGAGCTTTGATCTATCGTCTGATCATTCCCCGGTTATTTTAACAAACAGCGAAAAACTAGTCTACAACCTAGAGCCAGCGAGATTAACTGGTCGAACAACTAACTGGGAAGGCTTTAGGAACGAAATTGAAGATAATGTTGAACTGAGCGTTCCACTTACGACACCCTATGAACTTGAGGTTGATAGTGATCGCTTCGTTAAAATCGTACAGCTCGCCTCTTGGAATAATACGCCCAATCCAAGGAAAACGCCGGACAGACGCGGTTTGCGATATTCTCCGGAAATAAAAGAATTGGTCAAGGGAAAAAGAAAAACGCGAAAAAAATGGCAACAGAGTCGTGCTCCGCAACATAAAGCACACTTGAATCGTCTGTGCAATTTGTTGAAGAAGACTATTAAGGATTTTAAGAATCGTGCAATAGGCTCTTACCTTGAAAGTTTAACAGCGAAAAAAGATTCCAATTATTCACTTTGGAAAGTTGTTAAAGGCACCAAAAGGCCCAAAGTCCCCGCGCCGCCAATCAAATTAAATCAAAATGAATGGGCGAGGGAAGATAAAGAAAAAGCGGACGTCTTTGCGGCCCACCTGGAAGAAACCTTTAAACCGTACGATGGTCAAGTGGTTTACGACAGCTGCAATAGGCTGGATTAACCATCTGACGATTTAACGCTCACAAGTGCAACGCTAATTATTGACTAATTCGAAGTAGTTCAACCTAAAATAACAATAGCTCCCGATATTTGAAATCTTACATTTAATACAACTACGTTGGGAATAACATAAACTTTTCTTTGGTCTGAAGGGCGGCTTCTATTAAAGCATTAAGACTGCAGTGTACAAGAAAACCATCTCAGGAAAAATAGATCGCGACCAGCTCAGCTGGTATTGTCATGTTCAAAGAATAGATCATTTGAACCCTCTGTCAAGGAGGTAATATCAATGAACGTTCCATTGATATCGGGAAAGGGAGGCAGGTCTAAAAACTCATGGATCACACAAATGCAATGACACCAGCCTTTAGTTTGCATCAATCACTAAAATTGATAACGAACACTGGGAGGCCTGCCGATATTTCTTGGGGTCAAACAGGCGATCGCCACTGGGGGCGGATCAGTAGAAATGTCGTAAAGTGGGAGGGTTATGATTCCTTTTTTTCGGATCATAACCTTGCCGAAATAGGAAGAAGAAGGTTCGTGTCCATGCTGAATGTATAAATTAACTTTCTCATGGTCTTTGGAGAGAACAATTTACTCTTCTTCTTCTTCTTCCTTTTATCAGCGAGGTTATGATCCGAAAATAAGGGATCACAACCCCCCACTTTACCGCATTTCTACTGATCCGCCTGTGGGGTTCGCCTATTTAGAACAATAGAACAATTTACTCTAGAACCATAAAGGTCGACGAAATAGGCTTGGATCTAGTATTCGAAGCTTCTAAATACTTCTTCTTCTTCGTATTTCGGCGAGTTTATGATTTGAACTCAAGGGATAATACCCCTAATACTTCTCAATATGTCCGAATAGAGTCCGAATCAGTACCAAGATATGTGTTCTGTAATCCGAATTTCAGTAAATATGCATACAACCCTCTGTAACATACCTGTAACAGAAACGCTCTCGATTCTTCCTTTTCGACGAAAACCTTTTCATAATACTAGCGTCTCGCCTCTGATTCACTTATTAGTTCGCCGCGAACATTAATATTCGTCAAATACAAGGTGAATCGTCTGATTTCCTGGGATATCAATTTCGACTAACACTGTCAAAAAAAGGTGGGATACATATTGTAAGAGGACTTATGACCTAGCTTCTCGCAGCCATTCGTCATATTTTTCGTCCAAATATACAGCGTCTACATTTTCAAACCATGTCTGAAGGGCAATATTTAAAAAAAAAAAACCCATTTGCTTATGTCATTTGTAATCTGCGATGTTTGCCAGATATTCTGTAGTAGTTTCTACTATTTGAACGCGATTTTCCGATATTCGCGAATTGAACCAGCCCAGTATTCCAAATTTCACCTGTAAAATGCTTACCCTAGCTTGAACAATTGGGAAAGATTGATTGATGTGTATGAAGGTATACATAAGCGTCAATCGGATCATTGGTTCTGAAAATGACGTTAACTCAAAAATTGTACTGGTATTTGTTTTTCGTTCACGTTAAGTTATGGAGAACTGCACCGATTTGAATGAACTAGTATCGCGTATGGTCGAAATTCGACCGAGGGGAAGTAAACAAACATAATTTTTCTTTTCTGCACATCTATGGCACAGTACCTTTCGAATGATATAAGTATCATTCCCCTCATTTTATAATAAATACTAAAAAAACGTACGATAAATTTCGTGTTCACGTATTACGAGTAATATATAAAGTCTTTCGCAAAGTACAGGGAATAGAGAATAGTGAAATTTAATTTTGTGAATTTTGCGTCTATATTTGCCCGTAATTTACAACCTTTTACATCTTTTTTTAATTCCATTCCGTGTAGGTCAATAATGATTGCTTCAATTAAGACGTATGTACTGTACGAAGTACCCCTTGCAATGATAAATGATTCGGATTAGACATTACTGTAGTGTAACCACTTAAACACAAACCAATTATACTTATTCTCTACATGGAAATGATCTAAAAAAAAAAGAAAAAACGATATACTCAAATGCCTACCATTTCTTCTGAACTCGCGCGTTATAAACCTTTTAATAGTTCAAGTTAATCTCATTAGTCATTGCTTGCAGTTCACTTGGTTACTAATAGATATAACTACACGTGAATGAGTAGAGAATAATGACAGAAGATGAAACTACGTAGATACTCTTTATAACTCAAATGATGATATCTCTGTCAGTGGGTTTAGTTTATTATTTTATTCTACATTACTATAACTTCTGTTTGTATTTCATAGATGACTTCTCACTTTATCATTCGACACGAGATTTGTTTATTTTATAACTAGTATGTTCTAAATAATATAGATGTGAGTCAGATCATATTAATAAACAATTTTAGGACTATTTAGCATTAAATCGGGCAGTTTTATGTTTAATGGGTTACAAGGAATTCAAAACAAAAATCCACTGAGAGGTAAGAAAAATAAAAAGAGAAGTGCATTCTGCAATGAATGTGTACATAATTGAAAAGTGCTTTAGCGAGACGAAGTTAATTAACGATGATGCTTAAAATCTGAAGTTTGACACCAAGGTTAATTGCTGAAGAAATAAAAATTACGTCTAAAGATATCGAATATACATATATATAGATACTATACTATGCTAGGGCCTTGTACGCACTGCAACCTGTAAGATCTATTGTGCCAGCCCGGTGCTTAGCCGAAAACTGGGTTAAGGCTCTTGATAAACCTCAACATAGCTCCAGGTTCAATGTTCCCTCAATGTCTGAGGGGCTCAGTAAAGCCTGAGGTGGAGAAGTCTTTTTTCTTTCGACCATGGGACATTCACAAAGAATATGTTCTGTCGTCTCTCTTTGTTCTCCACACAGCCGGCATACGTCGGTATCTGCTACTCCTATTTTGTACAGATGGTACCTGAGTGGGCAATAAGCAGTCAATTAGCCTGTTAAGGTCCTTAAGTCTGCTTTGCTGAGCTCAAGTAGCTTTTTAACCTTACAACGGTTGAGGTTAGTGAACTCCTTTGCTTGTCTTAAGCCCTTGAATTTGACCCACTACTCTGCATGGTAATCAGCTTCGAATATAAAGCGATATTCCTTCAGAATGAACGGCCTTAATTAATACATTAAGTCTCTGTTTTGCACTGAATAGGGGGTGCTTGAGAATCAAAGATTTTGTTTCAAAAAACTGGACGCCAAAAAGATTTCAAGTTTTCTGCTACCAAATCAGTTTCGGTTCACGAAACCGGTACAAAACTAAGGCACTAAACTGCGGTACGATATTATCTGGTACAACACTGTTCAGTACGATAATACGTCTTAGGTGGCGCTACAGTTCGGGGTGAACCTGGGCCTTAACCAACAAGCCACTCCACGATGCTCTATACATACGTATACACTCGTGTTTACTGCTGTGTGTGCGCTTTGGAACCAGCTAAAATCGTTACCAAATGTCTACAATTGCCGTGTTTTTTTTTAAACCTAGCCAGCCAGTCGTTCATTTAAACGATTTGCCAGCCAGCCAAAGCCAGCCGATTTTATACGAATATATCTCTAGGAACCAAGCAACCTCGCAGTGACAGCAACAACAAATAACTAAAAAACATTCGTTTTTGCGCCGCCTGAAATTAGGCATCACGAAATTCCCAGCCAGTAACTTTTTGCTGGGGATAAAATCAAGAGTAGTAGCCAGCCGGTTGTTGTATTTGTTTTATGTGTAAAATTTTACTTTACTGGCAACTACTGGCTGGCTAGGTTTAAAAAAAACACGGCTAATGTGAGCGCATGATAGCAGGCGAGTACTTTTAAAACTTGTAAAATCTATGCAGGAAAAGTACTATCCGAGCTTGCTTCAGATACTACATGTAGTACCATGTCAAATAGAGGAGAGACATCGCGAAAGAAAGGCAGGCCTATAAACGCCTGGATCAGACAAATGCAATAACACCATCATTTGATTGGCCAAAATGGGGAGGCCTGCCGATATTTTCTGAGGTCAAACAGGCGAACCCCGCAGGCGGATCAGTAGAAATGCAGTGAAGTGGTAGGGTTATGATCGCTAGTTTTCAGATCATAACCTCGCCGAAATGAAGAAGAAGAAGAAGACGCAGGAGAGAGCAGAAATCTATCTGGCAAGTGTGTGGTTCAGATTGTTCCTTTTCAGAAACACGCATTGTTGGGAGATAAATTGATGGAGGACTATTCATAAGCCTTCTACCAACAGTGGCAAAGAAGATGATCATGATGCCCTTTTGCGAAGTCGCGAAGTTGCGAACGGAGTGGGCCGCTCAGAACAAGAAAGAAACATTAGGTTTCTCCTACAAGATGTTTATCAGGAGTGGAATCCTCTAAGGTGATAGTTGATGGTCACACTTTTGACAGTCAAAATTGATGATCACACTGTGTTAGTTCTCCGTAAAATGATCGCAAAGTCACACAAAAACGATCGCAAAAAGGTGATAATCACACTGATGGTCACCTTAGAGAGAGCAAAAGGGATGATTGTGATCGTCAACAATCAACTATCACCTTAGAGGATTCCACTCCAGATCACACCGCGAGCCAAATCATCAGGTTGAAAGCCTTTCAGTGTGACAAAGTGACTTTCATTTCGTACCGATCCGGAACAAAACAATAAATTTAGTACCGGATCACATCTCTGTACCAAATTCGAAATGTAATTAGGCACGAACAGTCTGTGACAAGAATCTGCCATCACGACCTTAACCCATTTCTTACCAGTGATGCGTCCCGCATATGCAAAAATGATGCGCAAACGCATCATTGGGAAGAAGTGGGTTAAACGCATATTTATGAGAAAAATATGTGATTTCACGTTCATTAGGACTATTGTGGGTGAAGTTTTGAAAGGAAGGAATGCAGCTTTTTTAATATAGGGAACGACACGAGACATTTCTACGATCTCCAAGTGAGACTATGGAGATCACAACGTCTTTATTACTTAAAAGTTTCAACGCGCGATATTCTGTACCTTATCAAGAATGTGCAGAACGATCTTGGGTACATTAGACCAGATGTGGGCATTATATTCCAGCTTTGGGCAGATGAATGGCTTATAGATTGAAGCCAGATCAGACGGGGTAAAGTTTTTTTTGCATCGCCGCTTGAGGAATCCTAGACATTTTGCAGTCAACCTTGAATATGTGATTGTTCCATCAACGATGGTTATTGATGCACATACCGAGAATTGCAACCCTTTAAGATTCAGCGATGCAAGCCCCCATTCATGGATAATGGTTGAGGGTCTTGGTTTTTTTTTTTTTTTTTTTTAATTAAAAGGAAACCCAATCCCAGAGCACTCAGACTTCTCCGGTGTACTACCAGGCAGGAACATTTCTTTGGTGCAGTGGTTGGAAAAACTTTGATGTAAATCGTTTTTCCTTTATACTTGGGTGGCCCATGATTGCTGTTCCCCGCTGGGGAGGGTCTTGGTTACGTTTGAGAAATTTTTTTTTAAGGTAAATGGGGAGAAAAGGCAGAGAATGACCCCTGGAGCACTGCGACCTTAAAGATCTTTTGTGCTACCTCCTGGTTGATTGTTTAGAGTTTGTCTACTAGCTGAAATCAAGTTCATTTATGAAGCTAGGGATAGTTCGAGCTGAGGAAGAGGTGACATCAGAAGGTGATGTGACGCCTTTATTAAAGTGTTTAGCCTCAGTCTGCTTGAGAGATAGAAGACATCATTGTGCGTTGGATGCATTCAATTCCAATCTATTGGTTCAACCACATTTGATTATGCTGTCTATTGCGGACTTTAAGGTTTGATTGCTTTGCATGCACTTGCATTTATTGAAGTCCCTAAAGTCATTGACTATTAGAAATTGGCATCATCACTCTCAAGACGTATTAAATGGTTATTTAATGAAAGAAAGAAAAATGTAATCCGCCATCTTGGGGTGTCCGACATATTGGGTTCGGAAAGACACCATATAGCTTATCGTTTTCTACTCGTCAAACCTTTTCATTTGATATCCATATCAAGGGGGTTGTGAAGAAAAAGGTGATTTGCCGTCTTGGGCCATCCGCCATTTTGGCTTTAGAACGATATTAGGTATTGCATTGTCGTGGGCAAAATTTCAAAGCTCTAGCTCAATTAATAGTAGTAGAAATTTGGATTCAAGATTTTTAGGAGACGTCAAGCTAAGTTAAATAAAAGCTTTTAAAGATGTTTGTGCTGCCAAGTATTTTTTTTATAATAATACTCTTTAGGGGAAATGTTCGTATTTTCAGTTTTTTTTTTTTAGCTCATTTTGGATACTAAAAAACACACCTATTCGTACAATGTTTGAAGTATTCAAATGAAATTGGCATCATCACTCTCAAGACCTACTAAATGGTTATTTACGTAAAAACAAAGATAATTTTGAGTTCACTTTAGTGCTATTTAAAGCTTAAGGGGTTTTTCTTTTTTTAGTTCAGACACATTAGTGCTTTGAATTTACGTTCTTTCTTCGTTCAAGGCATGCTCATAGCGCACTCTATGAGCTCAGTGTAAATTAACTGAGCAGTCTCAGCAAGAAGTTGAGCACAGCCATTTTGACAGCTAACCATATGATTGCTAATCAAATGACAGCCAAGTGCTCAAGTGTGTTTTATAAACAAATCAGAACGCTCTGAGCATGTTCGGTTCAGAGTATGTTTAATATGCTCGAGCTCTATTTAGTGCCCTGCTCTGAATGAAGAAAGAAAAACTGATTTTAATAGCTTCATTAGCTTCAGAGATTTTGACTTCAATAAAACAAAATTACTTTAATGAATGCAAACCCCACAGGCGGATCAGTAGAAATGTGGTGAAGTGGGAGGGTTGTGATCCCTTGTTCTCGGATCATAGCCTCGCTGATAAAAGGAAGAATAAGAAGACTTTAATGAATGCAAAGCCTTAAATGGCGGATGGTTCTTTTGCAGTTGCAACTTTAAACTGAAGACGTGAATCAAAGAAATTCGCTAGAAGTTCACTACTATCACGCGAATCCAATACAACACCGACTCTACAAATGTGTTCTTCCCAACGAAGTGCATCCACCAAGAGTTTGCCATTTTAAACTTTGACATTCTCTATCGCACCGAATGCCATTAAGAAACACCGTACATGGCCAAGTGGAGCCAAACCATCCAAGCAAAACACAAAAGAAAAATTGCATTTCGTAACTTTCCAACTCTGGCAATTTGCCATAAGACCCTTCAAGAACCAAACAAAAAAGTCTTCTTTTTGTGACTTATTTCCAGAAATCAGAAACTCACTTTCGCTGCCAAACAAGGAATTGCGTGATCCAACATTATTACCGAGTTCAACCATAAAAAGAAAAATTCGCCCCTTGGGTAGTCCTTTTGTCTTGTTCTTCCACAATCCATTCACATATGTGAAACCGGTTGTAAATAAAAAAAGAAACAACAAAATTTAATCAATAAAACAAGTTTTGCGAAAAAAACAAAATTTAATCAACAAAGCAACACAAAGCAAAGCACATGGCTATAATTTGGGTCAAGAGCAATGAATTCGATTGGATTCTTTCGCTTTTAAGGCTAAAGACGAATAAATAGTCGTTTCCCACGACAACTTCTGACTAACTTTCACTACTTTATCTCAACCCGATAGTAAGTTTCCTAAATTTCAACCGTTTTTGAGGATTCTTTTGAAGATAAATAGATTCGATTCTCTCCATTGCATGTGGTGTATCTCTACAAAAGAATATCATGCAGCACGCAATTCTCATATAACTAATGCCGTCACTCCACTTGTAATTAACGTCTTACAGCTATTAAAAGTCATGATTAACAATTTTAATTTCAGAGTTCAAACTGCAAGGTAGATTAGTAATTTGTTATTTTTATTTCCCTCTATCACCGGGGTAGTTATGTATATCCAATTGCTTTACATATGTGTGTGACATATGACATAATAATGAGGACTTTGAACTGTTGATATCGTAAAGACGTAAAGTGTGACAATGACACAAGTTGGTAGGGTACTTCAGAATTTAATCAGTCGGAATGGAAGAGCTCATTTCATTTCCCTTTTCTTTGTTTCCCTTTTTTAGCACTTTTCTTCTCTTTTTCCACATTGCACCCATAATCTTCGATTTGTCAGGCAATTACCATTCCGTTTGGGGCGGCTTTTCGGACTTTGATCCCTTTTGCAAAAGATACATTTTTTTTGTTCTTCTTTTAATTAATTTCAGATACATTTTCTTTTTAATTGAAATGTATTGTTCAATCGAATTTTGTCGCAGCATTGATGTCAGCTATCAATTGTTATCATTGTTTCTGTTTAAATATTTAAGTGAGTCACTTTGATTTAATCTGTGCAAAGAGCAATGTTCACTTTTGCCACGCTATTTGAGGGAACTGGCATAACAGCTGTAGTGAGGTACTTATAATCTGCAACGATGAAGGGTTTGAAATAGATACTAGTAGACAGAAAAAAAGAAGATACTTTTCCACTGACATTGAACGCTATGAGCGCAGTTCATTTAAGAGGGGTTTTTGTGTTGTAGTGGTGCATTCTGTGAACGGATTTCCGGGATTCAGTGCAATCACACCAGTTTTGACTCATTAGGTAAGGTCGTGAGGGATTGTTTTATAGTTTGTCATAGGAATGTACAACCAGTTGGTTGTTTTATTTGCATGCACAGTCGATTTTTCATTCGAATTCAGGGCGATAGTTTTGCTCTCATTGAGAACAGCTTACTTTAGTTAAACACTAATGATGACCCCTCAGACTTATGATAGGTCTGCTTTCTATGTACCTACCAGCAAAAAAATATCTTAAGCTTTCCAGGATAATTATCGGATAAAAAAGTGTCCCCATATTGATTCCTTTTTTTATGCGAAATTAAATTTTATGAAATGCCATTGCAATCACCCTGATTGTCGTTGGCGTTTTGTCGTTTTATTCTTCAGATGTAGCACGAATTCATTTTCATAACTTTTTCGCTGTGAAAGTGTTGTAATAGTATTCTACACGACAAACAAATTGCTTAAAAATGTTTAACGGTCAGCAGGTCGTAGCTATGAATAAGACTACAATTGTCGAAAAGCGACGAACGCCAACGACAATCAGGGTGATTGACTTCATTGGCCATTCCCCTGGATGCTAATAAGCACCAAAAAGAGATCGAAAATAAGCATTAAACACTAAAGACAACTTACTTGAAGTAAAGGTTGATAAAATAACAAGTAAGGTCAAACATACCCTTTAAAAAAAAGCTTTTATTATTTAATATCCATCCAGCCCTAATGACGTCGCTTCGCCCTTTCATTTAATACCCATGTCAAGGAGGTTGAGAAAAAAAGGTAATCCATGATCTTAAGGCATCCGCCATATTAGGTGATATACATAGCTTATCGTAATCTACGCATCAAACCCTTTCATTTGATACCCATGTCAGAGGGGTTGAGAAAAAAAAAGTAATCCGCCATCTTGAGGCGTCCGCCATATTAAGTGATATAGCTTATCGTATTCTACTTGTCAAGCCCTTTTATTTGATACCCATGTCAGGGGAGTTGTGCAGAAAAAGGTAATCCGCCATCTTGGGGCATCCGACATATTGGGTTCGGAATGACACCATATAGCTTATCGTTTTCTACTCGTCAAACCTTTTCATTTGATATCCATATCAAGGGGGTTGTGAAGAAAAAGGTAATTTGCCGTCTTGGGCCGTCCGCCATTTTGGATTTAGAACGATATTGCATTGTCGTGTGCAAAGTTTCAAAGCTCTAACTCAATTAAAAGTAGTAGAAATTTTGATTCAAGATTTGTAGGAGACATCAAGGCAAGTTAAATAAAAGCTTTTAAAGATGTCTGTGCTGCCAAGTCTTTTTTTTTTATAATAATACTCTTCAGGGGAAATGTTCGTCTTTTCAGTTTTTTTTTTTTTAGCTCATTTAGGGCACTAAAAAACACACCTATTCGTAGAATGTTTGAAGTATTCAAATTAATCTGAGTGAGCAGTGACTCCTTGTCACAAGGCACCCATCTACCTAACCTAAATGAATCACAACGGCGCCAGTGCCATTCCAGAGGATTAAGGTTTGAACTCAGTTCATTTTGAGGTCGTTGGAGTTGTCAATGGAGATCTGACACTCGGAATCAGAGTTTTACCATTTATTTCAAGCAAAGCATTACATAAGAAAGCCATCTCTACAAACTGAAAAGATTTGAATGCAGTTAATGGTTTTAAACTGCACATCTGTATTGCAAAAAAAAAAAAAAAAACACGGAAAAGTCTTTTCTTGTCGAATAGATCAAACATTGAAGACTATCATTGTCCAAGAATATTTAATGGGAATGCTTTCTCATGTGGCAACTTCTTGAAATACACTCCTCTTGCTAGAAGTGTATAGCACACGCCAAACAACTCCTCATACGGCATGGTAACGAATGTAAAATTCTACTTTCGATTTATTAATTTATAATCCACACATCAATATAAAAATAAATGTACTTGCGGTGCTTCTATAATTCACTTTCTTCTTTTATTGCAGAAAAAAAAACGTGTTCTCGCAACAAAACAGAGTTTATTGATAATGTGAGGTGAAGTGGTATAAACCCCTCAAGTACAATGTTCAATTGCGTTGAGCTAAATTATTCAATTCTATTTGTTTGGTGACGAATTAGGCAGAGCTATTGAACAACTCTTAATGTGTCAATATTGTTATTTAAAAAACATCGACAAACCCCCCCTTGTTTGGCAGAATTTTGATTTATTTACTCAAATGTGTGGTTGACTTCCAACAAAATGAAAAATTACGAGGAAATGACTGCGCATACTTAAGTAATACTCGATATACATAAATGCTTATTGAATCGATTTTTCTTTTTCATAATAGGATTAGTAATATGCTTTTATTGGAAGAAAAAAAAACGCTACTACCCGGTAATGACTAAAAAATGTTATCATTATGCATTACTCATCCTTGTAGAGACGCAGGTGTTCCTTAATTGCCGAAAAAATCGTGAAACATTTGAAGGTTTACTTTCCAACTACCACGTGACAATCGGTTTATTAAATTCTGTTTGCCATCTATCAAACAATCATAAACAGAAGAATTGAGAGATATGATATGGACTCATGTCATGAAAGATAACTTATCAAAGCTCGTAATCGGATTACGCTTGTATGTAGGTTATTTTATTTCATAGAAGAATTTTGCAATCAATAAATGGGGATAACGCCCGTAGGTAGTGGGTTGTTTGCAAGAAAGAGTTATAAAGAAAATATTTTCGACGACTGTTATCAATTGTCAAAGTCCAATGACATCAATGAATGTTTTTTTTTTTTTTTTCATATGAACAACAAAAGCATTGCAACTAAATTGACGGAACTAATCCGTGTCCTGTAGGAAAAAAAATAACAATTTCTGCATGAAAATATCACAGGTTTAGGATTTCTATTAAAAAATGAAACTCCACGACTAACATCCCTGTCTCCACTCTAGTCGCTACATCATCGTTAAATCTGTCTGAAAATCGGTTGTTATAACTTAAAATTGACATAGAATCACTCGATGACACTTTATAAGGGGCGCAACAAATTCGAACACACATCATCCCAAACTAACACCCATCTTCCAATTCCAGTCAAAGCTACAGCAAAGCGATTCCAGATATGGACAGTAAAGAGGACTACGACGACTACGCGGATTACTATGTAGATGAGGACAAATCAACAACACCTCCAACAAGTACAACTTCAAAACCATCAAGTAAACCACTCCTACAAGAATTTTTCGAAAGTGCACTAGGTGAATCCAATCAATCATTAGAAACTATGCTAGGTAAGCTGGTCATATCCCCGCCACAAATACATTTCTAACCTCTCATCCATCCAGATCTCCCCAAAAGAAGTAACGAACCACCAAAATGTCCGGCAGTATGCATTTGCCGCGATGACAACAAATCCATCAGCTGTTCCGGTATGGATTTGACAGCTGTGCCAACAAATCTTCCTCCAACAGCCCTAACGTTAGATTTAAGTTATAATAAAATAAGTGAAGTCCCACCAGGAGTCTTTAGTAATAACACCAACTTGAGGGAAATCAATTTGAATGGAAATTTACTAACAAATATTGACAAGGAGGTAAATCATATCGTTTTCCACAACTTTTCAACTTAAACATCATAAGCTTATGTCTCAACTTAGGTATTTAGCAGTTTAACAGAATTAGATCGTCTGTCACTGGCTAACAACAAACTCACCGAGATCTCACCAGATACATTTAGCGATGCCAGCGAGTTGAGTGCATTAAATCTGAGTAACAACACTATTGTTCTACCCAAAGAGGGTTCATTCCTACATCAACCGGCCTTAAATGAGCTTCTGCTGAGAAACTGCAGTTTGACAGAAATCTACGATGAGTGAGTAATTTATTTCTGGACAGTCCTCCTTCTCCTTTTCTACTATTTTTTTTCCTTGGTCGTACTAATTTGTTTGCTTTTTCAGTACTTTTGCCAATTTGAGTAGTTTAAAAACACTCAAAATGGACGGCAACTACTTTAGTAAGGTAATGGCAACTCTGATTAATAATTTTCTCTTACAACTGAAAAGCTGTGCTTTTTTTCTTCTCTCACACTCTCTCCTTGGTGTAGAAAATCAATACAAAAGCTTTCGAACCACTGAAAGACTTAATCAAACTAAAACTCCCCGAACTTGAACAAGACAACATCCATGAGCTCTGCAATGTACTGAAGGCAATCGACAATATAAGCCTCAAACGTTTCGATATTAGCTGTTTTGAGCTGGTCAATGGAAACTCTTTCAATGAGAGCTTAATTTTTGCCACAGATCCGCCATTTTTAAAGCCAACTACCCCAGGCCAGCCAGAGAAGAAAACCGAACCAACTAAATCACCAGCTGCAGGTAATGTTTGTCATTGAATTTCAATTTTTGGGGGGGAAAAATCAATTTTTCACTTCATTTTTGCTTCACACACAGTTGATGCGAAACCACCCATCAAATCAGCTGTGATGACGTATATCAGCAACAATATGACAGATGATAATAATGGAGGTGAATCGGCCGACGGTGGAGCAGCGTCAACTGAGCTGCCAATGATAACCACTACCACGACAACTACCGAGGCGGCATATCAAGTGCCTATCTCGCAAGAGGCTATCAATTACTCTCTGATAAGTTAGAAATATTTGCAACCACGAACAATGTAATTGACCCATTTAATGTGCGTCTTTCTTGACAGGTATCATAATAATAGCCGTTATTGGCCTTATTATTGGATTCATTTGCCGGAAAGACGTCGGTGGAATCAAGACGAAGTGCTGTCGAACGCGGAAACCGCCACCGGGGGATCAAGTAAGGCCAGCTGAAGAAATTCCACTGAATAAAATTGGATAAGTAGTGTCAGTAAGCACAGAAAACAAAAGGTTAAGCTGAATTAAAAAAAAACAAACATGGTTACGTTCTCGAAGACAAGGAAAGAACAACAACAAATAGTTTGTGTCTCCATGAGCGATTGTATTTATTTTACTTTCTTTTTTAGTGTTTAGTATTTTTGTTAATTAAGACTTCTCTATAACCATTCGCCAGTCTTGGTATGGTTTGCGAATCGAACAGTTCCTTTTTCGCTTGATTTGACAGACGAAAAGGTACTCGTTTACTTTGATCTGTCACTTTTCACTAACAGCTAGACAAAATATTCGATTCGTCGATCATATAAGAGCCGTTATATAGTTGTTTTAGGATACTCAACTGATATACATTAATTTACTTTTTGTTACTTGTAAAATTCCAAAGATACCTACGCCTACAACTATGTATGTAATTGCTTTCGTTTCGAATTTAAAAAAACAAAAAAAAATTATTACACTGATTTATGTATATTTAGTAAGTAAGCTTTGTATGCCAAGATTTATAGATGGCGCTAAACATTATTGTGTTCTGATGAAATTATAATATCACAATTAATTATATTTAAGACCTATATGTATGTAGTACGTAAAAACTTATTATATATTCAAAGTTGAGAGATAAGGTGCCTAGTCTTAAATAAGTTACAATAGTGTGCTCGCAGTATACTTCCATAAAAACTATAAAAATACAAAACAAACTTCCCTTGTTGATATATAAAATAACATTTTTGACATTTGAAAATAAATTAAACGAAATAATGTAACGAAACTTTGTAAAACTTAACGAAAGATATGTCAACTTTGCTTCGTTTCGACTATAGCTTGACAACGGATAAGGACACAATTTGGCATACATGCAGATATCTCTACAAATAAGGAAATAGCTACTTTACAAGGTGTGTTCCAAAGTAAACAGAAGTTTTTAAAAATAGGTATTCCCAGTGAGGCCATCTATTGGCAATTACATGCGTCGGAAAGGTAGATCCTTCACTGATGTACTGTCAAAATCTTATGAGATTTCAACGAATAGAAGCGGAGTCTGAACTGACAGTATGTTTGTGTCATGGCGGTACAAAAATGAGCATCGACCAAAAATTCCTCAGAATTCAATATTCGAAGGACATCATCAAGGAAGCCAAAAATAACAAAAACTTCCTTTACAACATTGTGACTGGATATGAAACGTGGTTTTTTCAATATGGTCCAGAAACCAAGCGCCAAAGTGCCGAGTTGAAGGCGCCAGATGACCCAAAACCCAAAAAATTTCGTTTGGAGAAGTCAAAAGTAAAGACAATTTTGATTTGCTTTTACGATTCCAAGGGCATTGTTCACAAAGAGTTCGTCCCACCAGGCCAGGCGTTTGATGCATCGCATCAGACCACACCAGACCACCAAATGACAGCAGATGTGGAGAGGGACGCAGGCGTCGTCGGGCTGAAAGTTAATACGGCAAGAACTAAAATTATCAGCCTTGGAACTAACTCATCGGCTCAAATATGCATTGCTGGACAACGGGTAGAGAGAGTAGAGAATTTCCAGTATCTTGGGAGTATTGTCTCAACCGATGGTGGAACCGAACTGGATATAGCCAAAAGGATCGCCAAAGCAAAGTCCGCGTTCGGTATGTTGTCCAAAATATGGCGAAGCAATACAATCAGTTTGAGCACCTAAATAAGACTGTTCCGCTCCAACGTTGAATCCGTGCTGTTATATGGTTGCAGCACGTGGAGAGTGACCACTACTATCACCAGAAAGCTGAAACGTTTGTTAATAGGTGCCTGAGCAATATCTTAAGGATTTTCTGGCCCAATCGTGTCTCTAACGAACACCCTTACGAGGGAACGGGTCAGGAACCAATAGGCACAACCATCCAACGGCGGAAGTGGCAGTGGATTGGTCACACGTTCCGAAAGGGTGACAGTTCCAAAGCGAACCATGCTATGCAATGGAACGAGGGAGCAAATACAAGATTAAGATGCCCCACTAAAGTAACCGAAGAGTTCCCAATCAAAGTCGGGGTGCACCAGGAAAGCGTCTTAAGTGCTCTTTATTGCAGTCATTGACTATCTACTTGAAGGTAAAGTAGCGGAAGCCAAAGTACACATTTATTCTTTGCTGACGATGGATCCATCAAAAGTGAGGATCCTATGTCCCTTCAACGAGCACTGGCGTATTGGTGGACGTTTTGGATGGAAATGGGAACCTCATAAGTCTTACAAAAGATCGAGTACTTGTGCTGCCCGTTCTCTGATCTATTCAGGCATATTCCAGACATTTATTTGAATGATAGAGTGCTTCCCCAGGCACTCAGGCACGTGAGGCGAACCCCACAGGCGGATCAGTCGAAATGCGGTGAAATGGAAGGGTTATGATCCCTTGTTTTCGGATCATAACCTCGCTGATAAAAGGAAGAAGAAGAAGATAGAGTGCTTCCACAGTGCGTAAAGTTCAAGTATCAAAATGAAAAAAAAATGCTTCTCCAACAAAAAATGTGGCTCGTAGTGTCAGAGTATTCACAGCGGTGGCTGAATCCATATTGATATACGCAGTACAAGCCTGGGGATACCAAAAGTATGAAGCAGCTGAAAAACTGCTGAGGTTCTTTGTGAAGAGATGCTTCTAGTTACTTATCGAGACGGGGTTGTCGCCAATATTTGTAAATACTCCTAAGCTTCATGTGGACTATGCGACAGAAGTTCTTAAGATGTCAGACGTGAGACTTCCGAAAATAATGGCTCTATACGGCGGCGTGGCGTAAGTGGTTAGTGTGTCGGATCACTACGCATGAGGTTCCAAGTTCGAATTCCAGAAAACACCGAAAAGTTTTTTCACGGTCCCACCTCTCACGAGCGTCTGACAAACATCCGAGAGTATTGTTGTCACGAAAAAGCTTCTCAAATCGCCGTTCGGATTCGGTATTAAACTGTAGTTCCCTTCCATTCGTGTGAAAAATATAACACACACAACATGAGTGGTTGCGAGAAGCTAGGCCCTGGCACTTTAAAGAGCTGTTGCAAATTGGCAAGTTTATCATCACACCCCTTCAACCATGATGGATCTCTTGCTTTTTTACTTTTCTCGCTCGATGTGATTCGCCCAACTCGGAGTCTACCACGGATCCCTTCTCGATTAATTATCCATCAAATTGTATTTATATTTAATTAAGTAATTCAATAAAGTGAAGTTTTGAAGTTTAAGTCTTTGTCCACGCACTATTATTTCAGAAAGCCTATGAACGGGAAACTAAAAGACTTAGCAAGGTATTGTGGAACCCATATCTATCTGTTGGAAGGAGATTATGTCTTACACAAGTGATATTCTTTACAAGCTTGTATCTAAAGTAGATAAACGATATTGACAAGACTGTATAATTGAGGTCATCTGGTCATGGGTTAATTTATAGCCGACTTAACCACAATTTATGGGAACGAAATTATTTCCGTGACTTTCACAGCCAAGAATTTATTTCTTCGATATTTAAAAATGAGAGCCTTCATTTGGCGCTGAGTCTTAAAGTGTAATAGCAAAAAGAATACCTGGTAAGCACACAGGGAAAGACAAAAATATCTACTCAGTCATCAAAAGATTTTTAAACGCATTTTTCAAGCGAATAATTTAAAAATGAATCTCTTTCGTTGACCTCTCTGATCATGGCTCACGGTTTCCACCCTTAACATGTTCGGTTGTCGATTCAAATACCAAATAATAACCGTCGAAGGCCAACATCCCGATGTCAGGTAGAATGAACCATTCAACGTAGACGATGATAGTAAAAGTTTTCATCCACCTGAGAGAATAGCAATATCCAAGCTGAAATCCAACAAGGCTTACCGGCCGAACTTTTCAAGGCAGCTGGTGATGAATTGCCAGAGAGCATACACCAACTCATCTCTAAGGTTTGGTCAGACGAGTGTATGGAATCTCAGCTTCGTTTATCCGATCCACAAGAAACGAGTGCCCCTCAACTGCACCAATTATAGAGGCATCAGTCTCCTCAACATCGCATACAAGATCTTTTCTGCGATATTGTGTGAACGCCTGAAACCTTTTATCAACAGCCTGATTGGACCCTATCAGTGCGGTTTCAGGCCAGGAAAGTCCACCATCGATCAAATCTTCACACTTCGGCAGATCCTGGAGAAAACCCAAGAAGTCCAAATCGATACTCATCATCTCTTTATAGATTTCAAGGCCGCCTATGACAGCATCTATAGAGAAAAGCTATACAGAGACATGTCTAGTTTCGACATCCCTACCAAACTTGACCGTCTGTGCAACGACGGAAAACGCTCGCTGCTGCATTAAGGTCGGTAATGAACTCAATGAGACTTTTGATGTCAAAAAAACGTTCTAAACAAGGTGACGCGCTGTCATGTGACTTCCTTGATGCTTGACGTACTGGAATGGATTGTGCGAAACTCACAAGCCAACAGCGGAGGCACAATCTATCAAGAGTCTGTACAACTGCTTCCATACGCCGACGATATTGACGTAATTAGAAGAACTCAGTGGGCTATCACCAGTGAATTTGCAAGCATTTAAACAGAAGCGGCCAAAATGGGTTTAGCGATAAGCGGGGACAAAACCAAGTATATGCTGTCAACAAGAAGGGACAATCAACACCAATGAATTGGGCAGAACATCACAGTGAGCAGCTAATTCTTGTCAATCTCTATTTTTTTGGGGCTTATAAGGCCAATTCAACAGTAAAGCCATATCTCGAACAACTAAGGAGACTCTAGATAGGACCCTGATCATCCCAGTCCTGCTTTACGCTCTGAAACATGGACTTTATTAAAAGCGGATATGTTTGGTCGCATCGAGCAAAATTCTTCGTAAGATATTCCCTCCGGTTTGGAGGCAATTAGCTAAAAACCGAGCTAAATGGAGAGGCTTGTTGGTTAAGGTCCAGGTTCACCCCGAACTGTAGCGATACCTACGTAAGTAAGGTTCAATTCGAATCCCTCAGGTCTAGGCTGATCTCTCAGGCTGAGCTGTAAGGCTCCGAGTTTAGTGGTTTAGCATATGGATTTAATAATATAGGCATACCTCAAGGAGGAGTATTATCACCTATTTCTTTCCAATCAAGTGGTTAGAAGTGCATATGCGGTAGAAATCGGGCGGGGGAAACCAAAAACCATGCGTTATGCCAATTTGTGATCTCTTACTTGTGCGTTTTTAAGAAATATATTTAAAACTCCACTCTTCTCCATAACTCTGAACGGAATTCCTTGCAATATACATTGAAGACGAAAATATTTCATGGCAAAGAAAATAAACAAAAGTGAGTATTCCCAACACCTACTCGTGGACTTTCTAAACAAAATTTCCAACAAACTGCATCTACGTTTTCCATATATGCTATGCAATTGCGTTGCCAAAAAAAAAAAGAATCTATTAATATGCTGGAAAAGTACGACTGAAAAACGATTTTCTCGGTCTGCGGTCTATTTTAAGAAACACCTGCTTGCATTATTTTAAGGACATTGCTCCGTGAAGAGTTCCAAAAACTGCTTTCTAACAAACACGAATTGGTGATTTACATTCATTTATCTTATTCGAATAAAAAAACCCTTGAAACCAGTTTGGTTTAAGAAAAAATAAATTCAAATTTCTTCCACTTTCACATCTATTTTTTGATTGTTAGCTAACTCATTTTTCTATTCATAGATTCAGTGATCAAATACAAATGACATGGCCACTGAAAACTGAAATAAACATCCATGCTAATGACTTATTCATTAATCAAAGTAACTGTCGGATATGTATCTTTGAATAATACATCTTCTGAGCCTAAAAAGAAATACCACCTCAAACCCTAAATAAATGTATGCAACAGACGTCGTTCGGCATTCCCTCAGGTTATGCCACCCCCCAGTGAAAGTTTCCGACTACGAAATAGTTCGCTGAACCGAACCCGATTCCTGCTTTGTTTAACATTCCTTCCCTCCTTAGGTTAACGAACGCATTCCTTTTATTTCCTTTTCCTCCACTTTTTTGCGAGCAATATGAATTCCAGAAACATTTCCAAAAGCAAAAACATTTTAAATGAAAAATAAAACTTTTGCAAACACACTTGGCCATAGTTCGCTCAACTCGGCGAAAATTTAAGCCGCAAGCAATGTACTACCCGCCCTTTAGTTTTTCTTTATTTTTGCAAATATATTTCTTTACAGTTAACGTATTTCATGGGTATCATGCAGATATCTCGTTGACCCGCCTTAAATCAAGTAATTTTAACTCGGCGAAAATCCTAACAAAAATATTTGCCGCATTGCATAAATTTGCAATAACACATAAGGGAGTGTGTGTGCGAAGTATAAGATGACACCCAAAGGGTTAAAAACAAAACAGTCCAAGGATAAAAACAAAGGAAAATCAATAAAGGACACACATCCTGATGGGATATGTGTGTGTTGTGTATAAGTGGTATTATTTTGCTCTTACCTCCATAAAAAGATAGACACAGTCCGGTGACTCCTTACAATCCAACAAAGCAACGACATTCTCATGGTGGAGCTCAGTTAATTCCTTGAGGATCTTAATCTCTTTCCCGAGCAGATTTTGTGTCTTTATTAGTCCTTTCTTGTTGATGCATTTAATGGCCACTGGATTGTGGGGTTTCTGAAAGAGAGAAAGAGAGAGGTGATCATTTAAATTGATTAACACTATTTTGTGTAATTCTCATAGACAGACCGCCCGCCAACTAGCTGGAGGCAATTCGTGAACTCATGCGATCTTCTTTTTTTTTTTTTTTTTATTTGAATTGCTTCAAAATCGCGTGCACAAGCAGTAGGTTAGTGGGCGGGTAGGGAGGCGGTTTAGATTATTAAATTTCACATGGAGCTTTGTGAAATTCCACATTCGACTTTGTTTCGCATCAGATTGGAACCACGTGCGGTGATACATATGTGCACATAGCGAACATGTTTTGTTACGAGTTGCACTCTATTATTGTTTGTGTTTCATTTGAGAGAGGGGTTTTGAATTACCCGACATCGAGAAATGCTGAGCTGTGGTAGTTGCGTTATGCAATAAATAAAAGTCTGAAAATGCATATCTTGGAAAGGGAAAAACACGAAAATGTTCTCATGCATGTTCCCTAGAACTACCTACGTTGTATTGTATATGAATTTCACATAATTAAGAGTTCCAAGTTCTTCCAACGATTTTTATTATTGTAATCAGCACATATGCATCTGTATCTGCATTTTCATGTTTTTTTTTTTGGAGGGAGTCTCCCTAATAGACAGACCTTCGTAGAGCAAAATGTACGTAAAGCAAGACTGGCTAGGATCCGCCGGTTTAGAATTGGCAGACCAAAAAACTGAGGCTTTTCGTCTAACATGTTGGAAAGCTGTTGCATATATAAATATTCGAGTCGGCAATGCCCGAGAACAGATTAAAGTTTAAATCTCACGTGGAATACTCGAGCAAGAAGTTCTCACTACTCCAGACAGCCCTTACTCGAATACTCCCAAACATCCATGGACCTGGATACGCTAGACGGATTCTACTATTCAGAGTTGTCAGCTCGGTTCTCCTATATGCTGCTCTGGTTTCGACGGCAGCGTTAGCTACGATTGAAACACGGATAAAACTGTCAGCAATATACATACTCTGCGCGGTAAGAACAATCAAAAGTTTCCGAACAATATCGGACAAAGCAGTCAGGAATGATCCCTATGGTCCATGAAAGGAGAACAACCATCGAGCCATCAAGAAGCAGGTATTGTCAAGAGAATAAAGGAGGAGGAGAAGGCAACATAAATAGCTATGTAGCAATAGATATCAATAGATTAGGTCCATCTAGCTTCCCCGTGCAGGGGCGGGTTAAGAATATCACTGGTATTGCCACGTTTAAAGAAGAGATCATTTGAATCCTATTAAAAGGGTTATATCAATGAACGTTCTCTATAAACGTCTGGATCACACAAATGCAACGACATCGGTATTTCATTGGCCTCAGTAACCGAGTGATCCAAAATCGGGAGGCCTGCCGATATTTTCTGAGGTCAAATAGGCGAACCCCACAGGCGGATCAGTAGAAATTCAGTGAAGAGGGAGGGTTATGATCTCTTGTTTTCGGATCATAGCCTCGCCGAAATAGGAAGAAAAAAAGAAGATGAATCTACAAGCTGATTCCCACCATCGCGGTACGATTGTATGGGGACTGCAACCACCACCTTATGCAGTTCCTGTCGGGCCACGGCAGCTATCGCAAATATTTAGACAGATTTCGACACGATAGCTCACCTCTCTGCCCAGATGGTCTAAATTAAGAGAAAGACGCAGAGCATGTAGTATTCCTCGGGAGAGTGGTAGAAGTGTGCGGTGTGTGGATTAGTACGTAGACGCATTCCTGGCATTAATTATTCAATTTTGCGAATCGTGCATGCTGGTAGTAGCCTATTCGAAGATTACCACATCCCTTGGCGTAACCAAAAAAGAAAACGTCAAGATGTGCAGCCCTTTATAAAATCACTGTCATGCGGATTCTTCAACATTGCCCTGGAATAACCAGGCGAAGCCTTCTAGTCACATTTCGGTAGACTGGTCTGTGACAGGGATTATACTCAATAGACCAGTGATGCCAAATCGAGGGGAATTTTCCTTCCTTAATTCTCAAAACTTCCTATTAAAAGAGAAAAAGGAAATTCGTAAAACTCCTGGAACAAGACTCTGCTGGAAACTATTTTTTTTTTTTTTTAATAAACTTCTTCCAGGAGAGGCGAACCTATAACGCTGAAGTAGTGCCCTGAGATGATTGCAGATGCTGGATTCTGCATTTGAATTGCTGGAGATTGTAAGTTTCTGGAAATATGTCATCTGGTAGCGTGTTGCAAAGATGGCCAGTCCTGTAACAGAAGGAATTTTGGTACAGAAATATTCTTGCGGTTGCCAGCTGAACATGAAGTTGTGTACTCTATTGGCCTGCCTGGTAAGACGTTGAAATGTCGAGTTTCTAGGGATCATTCTGTTGAGATCTTCCGAACATTTGTCATGGTAGTATCTGTAGAACGGGCATAAATCTGCCATTGATGAGCCAACGATTGAAGGTTTGACGTACATAAATGCTGAATCATCTTTTAAGCGAACTACTCGCTTAGTCTTTCTTTCAGTTTCACACCAATAGCTTCATAGGAGAACAGACTACGAGCCTGTTGATATCACTATACAACGGAGAAAATGGCAGTGGATTGGTCACACCTTGCGGCGCGAAGAAAGTTCCAATGCCAAATATGCCATGGAATGGAATCCGCTTACCCAATTATACAGAACAGATGGGCATCCAAGAGACACGTGGCGCAGAACAGTTGGAAGAAATCTCAGATTCGGAGTGAGCTGGGGAGAGTTGAAACGCGTTGCAGAACTCCAAACGCAATAGCGCGCAGGAGTTGTTGACGCCCGAGGGATAACAGGACATAAGTAAGAAAGTATGGACAGAAATTGATGGCTTTCGAAACTTATTTATCCAAATGACCTGAGCGAGTATTAGCCGTATTTTATTATCACCCAAGATCCATATAGATCACACGACGAAAATATTTCCTTGTGTCTTGTAGTGTGGTTGTGTAACCCACCAAGGAATAAAAAAAAAATTTCTAGATCACGAAATTGATCCTGATAGAAAGCAGGATCTCGTATTGTTGTTGTATTGCATAGAAACCAATGATTCATATGGATCATAAGTGATAATAAAATACGGCTATTGTCGACTTAGTGTATACGGATCATTCAATGCTTACTTGCTACAAATGGATTTCTGTGAAAATTGCGAATACTTTTCCAGCAGCGACTCTTCAAATCTTGACTCTTATTTACTAGCTCAAGACGGGACACATCACCTCGGAGTTGGGTGACAGCCAAGTAAATGCATCTAGGGGAACCCCACAAGGAGGGGTCTTATCTCCTCTACTATGGACTCTAGTCGCAAACGAGATCCTTTTGAAATTAGGACATAGCGGAATAAAAGTTGTTGCTTATGCAGATGACATCGTCATATTAATATCCGGCAAATTCCTCGACACAATCACCGAACTTCTACAATCGGCCCCAAACAATCTGCATAACTGGGCGAAAAGTTGTGGACTGAACGTCATCCCAGCGAAAGCAGGGATGTTCCTTTTCACCAATAAAAGAAAAATTCCAGCTTTTGGACCCGTACGACTCGATGGCACTCCAATCCAATCCTCGGACAAAGCATGGTATTTAGGGTGCATCCTTGACCGCAAACTGAACTGGAGAGACAACACAAATGAAGGAATAAAGAAACCGTACATTGCGTTCTATGCTTGCAGTAGAATTGTTGGTAAAAAATGGGGACCCGAACCTGCCATCATCCACTGGATGTAAACTGCCATAGTCAGACCCATTCTTACATATAGGTGCATTGTCTGGTGACCAGTAGCAGAGAAAGTCACATATCTCAAAGAACTAACAAAAATCCAGAGACTTGCTTGTATAGCATCTACCGGTGCCATAAGAACCACCCAACCGCAGCCCTCGAAACAATTCTCGCACTGATTCCACTGGACTTATAGGTTAAGAAATCAACCACGATGAGTGCCCTATTCCTAAAAGAACCCAACTTGTGGAGAAGGAGCCACATGGGTCACCGTACTATTGCAATGTGGGCTCACCTGGACGCTAACACAGACCGTCCCCCGCCATCCCCCGACTTCAGCCTAAACGTCAGAACGGTCATCCCTTCAAGGGAACACTGGGCATACGGTGAGGCCATTAATTTGTGTAGTATTTCTATCTTCACTGACGGGTCCAAAACAAACGAAGGAGTGGGTTCGGGCATATACTCAGCAGAACCCGATATTGCAATATTACTAAGACTTCCGAACCACGGCAGTGTGTTCCAAGCGGAAGTCCTAGCGATAGATGAGGCAGCACGAAAACTTTCCGCGAAGCTTGTTACCCGAAAAGAGATTGACATTTACATAAATAGTCAAGCTGCCATAAAAGCCATCTCATCCGAGGTAATCAAATCAAAGCTAATAAAACGCTGCCGCGAGGATCTTAATATACTCATCGATAGCCACCATGTTACACTCTGGTAGGTCCCAGGACACAAAGGAATTCCAGGGAACGAAATGGCAGACAAACTAGCAAGAAAGGGTTCAGAACAAGACCTGCCAATGGTCCAAAACTCAGTCCTTCCTCCCCTAGATCTTTTTAAATCGAACATAGCACTTAACTTCAAACGCAAGGCAGGAGAGGATCACACACAAATGCGGCGACATCGGCATTTCATTGGCCTCAGTAACCGAGTGATCCAACAAGGCTGCTGGACCTGACGGCTTACCGGCCGAACTTTTCAAGGCAGCTGGGGATGAATTGGTAGAGTGCATAGACCAGCTCATCTCTAAGATTTAGTCAGACGAGTGTATGATGAATGGAACCGCAGCATCATTTGCCCGATCCACAAGAAAGGAGACCCCCTCAACTGCGCCAATTATAGAGGCATCAGTCTCCTCAACATCGCATATAAGATCTTTTCTGCGATATTGTGTGAACGCCTGCAACCTTTTATCAACAGCCTGATTGGACCCTATCAGTGCGGTTTCAGGCCAGGAAAGTCCACCATCGATCAAATCTTCACACTTCGGCAGATCCTGGAGAAAGCCCAAGAATTCCAAATCGATACTCACCACCTCTTTATCGATTTCAAGGCCACCTATGAGAAGAGCTTTATGAAGCCATGTCTAGTTTCGACATCCCAGCCAAACTTGTCCGTCTGTGCAGGATGACGATGGAGAACGCTCGCTGCTCCATCAAGGTCGGCAATGACCTCACCGAGACCTCTGATGTCAAAAAAAGTTTTAGACAAGGTGACGCGCTGTCATGTGACTTCTTTAATATTGTACTTGAACGGATTGTGCGGAACTCACAAGCCAACACCGGAGGAACAATCTATTACAAGTCTGTACAACTGCTTGCATACGCCGACGATATAGAAATTATCGGAAGAACTCAGCGGGCTGCCACCGGTGCGTTTGCAAGCATTGAAGCGGAAGCGGCCAAAATGGGTTTAGCGATAAACGAGGGAAAAACCAAGTATATGCTGTCAACAAGCAACCAACACCGACTAATTGGGCAAAACGTCACAATGGGCCGCTATAACTTCGAGGTAGTAAAGGACATTGTCTACCTTGGCTACTGCTATAAACTCTGAGAACAACATCAACGCAGAAATCAAGCAAGAATAACTCTTGCCAATCGCTGTTTTTTGGGCTGATAAGGCAATTCAACAGTAAAGCCCTATCTCGAACTACTAAGGAGACTCTGTATAAGACTCTGATCATCCCAGTCCTGCTTTACGGCGCTGAAACATGGACTTTATTAAAAGAGGATGAATATACACTTGGTCGCTTCGAGAGAAAAATTATTCGTAAGATTTTCGGTTCCGTTTGCGTTGACGGGTTTTGGAGGAGAAGATTCAATAACGAACTGTACAGCGACATCGACCTAGTCAAAAAAAACTGCATGTTGGACGTCTGAGATGGCTAGGGCATGTAGAGCGAATGGATACCAACGCTCCGGCCTGCAGAGTCTTCGAATCTAACCCCGAGGGACGACGCAGCAGAGGGAAGCCGTAGGTGGCGCGCACAAGTTCAAGGGGACCTCGACCAACTTGGAGTGCGCAACTGGAGGCAATTAGCTTAAGATCGAGCTAAATGGAGAAGTTTGTTTGTTGAGGTCCAGGTCCACCCCGAACTGTAGCGCCACCTAAGTAAGCTCAAACACCACAGAACTCTAGCTAATTTGTTTCTTTTTTCTAAATTTTCAGTGTTTCAGCAACGAGTTTCCACATCGGGGGAGCACAATGGAACGTTTTGATGTCCAAGTGCAGGCTTCACCAGTTCGATGCAGCTAACCCCTTTAAGCTAACCTAACCTACTAGCAGAAGTTTCATTAAAGACCTTTCTATAACCACAATGCATTGCATTGCTCTAATGCGTACTACACACGAAGTTTTCCCTGATGTATGGCATCTAACCACAAGACAATTTCATAATAGCGTGTCGACTACTGATAACCCCTGGCCCGAAATATCAACCAGGAACTTACATCAATTACAAACAAGTCTGTGATTTCAAAGATCACTCATCAAACGCTAGACCTCATTTCGACGCTACAACTGGCACATATTTCACAAAGGGGAACAAAGAGGAGATAACGACACCAATACCTCATCACTTTCTATAAATATAATGTTAAATCAATAAAAAACAACAAATATATATTTGTATAAACAAAAGAAGCGTGTGCGAATGACTAAAGTAAACAACGACGTCGCGTCGCATCGGTTGATCAGCCACAGGAACTGAGGGTATCAAGACACAAATTATTCTAAAGACTGACAGTACTTATGTCTGTACATGTGTATGGACACACAAATATGGCTCACTTCCGCTGCGCTGCCCTCAAATTTTTTTAAATTAACAACCTCTCTGGCATCACGTAGGTCAATTCCGCTTTCGGTCTCTCTAACCGCGCACCCAATTAACTTTGTAAATTGCTTTTCTAAATTTCATTTTTTTTTTTTTTTTTGCAATGGGTTACTGACTTCATCAACAAAAGCTAAGGGGAAACACGATTAGCACATCGAAAATAAAAATCGAGTTCCAAGGCGACAACCGAGTCCAAAAGCATTTGTGCGCGTCATTAACCTTTTGATGTTTGCAAAGAGTCAGCGGCAGCGGCAGCGGCAGCAATGGAGCTACCTTCCTCTGTTCCGAGCTGGAATACATATGCGTACGTATCACGTACGTTCCACTTGATTATGTGACTGATTTGAAGTTCAACAAACAGCCGTGACAGAAACCACGCGGTCCAATTGTGGGAGCTTCAATCGGAATCACCCGTCAGATACATCAGGGAGCCGGTGCACCGCTGATAGCCACACACTCGCACACACCCAACGCCGAAACAAGTAAACAATTTTCTTTTTCTTCTCTCTGATAAGATTAATTATTGTAATTAGTCATTCTGTGGATAGGTTCAGTCACAAACAACTTTCGAACAAAAGGAAACAGGTTTGCGATACATTCTGGCACTGATCACGAATTTAATCGCTTTTGTTGTGAAATGTCCCAGATGCTGATAAGGATGCAAGGATCCCACCGCCGCTGACTGTTTGCATTTGATTGCACTATCAGTGCCTATTATATTGTTATCAGAGCCCCCGGAGTTGATCGATTTTTATTGACTATAGTAGTTCACCCTGTTAAGAGTAAAAATAAACAAAAGACACACCGCGCACCGCGTATGGTTATGCGTCTAAGTAGGTTAGGGTCTTAATTACGTCGCGTTTCGGATAGTGTCTGGGAATTTTAATGATATATGTTATGTATTTGTTTTAGCCACGTGTTTTAAGGCGACTTTGTAGTTTTCCAGTCAAGTGAATAGTGCTACAGTGTGGCGCAAAAAACAGTCTAGATGTTGAAACAAAAGAAACAAGGTGGCTTTGGTAGGAGAAAACAAATTGGTAGTTGCTTGCATGATTGAACAATGATTAACCACTTTTTGCAATGGGTTTCTGTTTCTTCGAGCTGACATCATCGGGCGATATTCTTTTGTGAAACAAAAGTGTAAACATATTGCGACTTTCTATAAAAGTTGGGGGTAATCGCTTGCTCGCGTTGAATCAGGTTGTCATGCATGATCTAATCACGCATGATGAAATATCATTTCTTCTGGAATAAACCAGGGCTTACGTGCCGCAGTCAGGCACAATCCTCCATGTCGAGAAAAAGTTTACACAATCTGTGCCAATTTTTCGCTCAAATTTTCAAATTTTTAAAAATTATCAACTCTGTCTGCTTCTGCAAAAGCGGAGACCTTGGAAGATGATCATATGACACACACACATAGACTTTCGAATATCGATGTTTTTAACAGGAACAGAGACTGAAGTGTTCGCTACACTTAAATTTATCTGCGATCTGTTGCTTGACAACTTCTCTCTGTGAAGCTGATTCTGCAGAATTGTCAGGCTGTGCCTTGTCTCACGTAACACTTCTATGAAGATGGTGTTCGGATGTGGTTTGCTTCATTATATTCAGAATTGTGATGATGTCAAACTCATAGCTTAGGTTAAGTTAGGTTAAAGTGGCTGTCAGCTTACGCCAACACATACCATATAGACCAAGGAAGGTCCGTTGTGGTACCACGAAGGATCATATAAACCCAGCCTACTCGTTAGAACCAATTAATGCTTCTAATGAAGCGAAGGTGGCTCCTGATGTCTACTTTACTTACTTTACATTACTATGGCCTTATACGCACTGCGACCTATAAGATCTATTGTGCCAGCCCGGTGTTTAGCTGAGAACTTGGTTAAGGCTCTTGATAAACCTCAACAAATCTCCAGGCTTAATATTCCAGAAGACAGAGGGACTCAATAAAGCCCTTCCGATATGGAGAAGTCTTTTTCTTGCGGCCATGGGGCATTCACAAAAATATGTTCTGCCGCCTCTTTTTGCTCTCCGCATAGCCGGCATTCGTCTGTATCTGCTACTCCTATCTTGTGCAGATGGTACCTGAGTGGGGAATGACCAGTCAAGTAGCCTGTTAAGGTTCTTAGGTCTGCTTTCCTAAGCTCGAGTAGCTTGCAGCGGTTGAGATTAATGAACTTCTTTGCCTGTCTTAGGCCCAGTACTCTGCATGATGATCATCTTCCCATTTCTTTATTTTTATGTTAACGCTACTCCGTGCGACTCCAAAATAGGGTTCAGGACCGACTAGTGGGCGACTAGCGCCTCTTCTCGCTAAGCAGTCCGCCCGTTCGTTGCCCTCGAAGCCTTTGTGTCCTGGTATAAAGGCCACAGTGACTGTGTTTTTCGATGCGAGATCTTCGAGTAGGTTTAGACAGTCCCATACAAGTTTTGATTCTACCGTGTACGATTTCAGAGCCATAAGTGCTGCCTGGCTGTCTGAGAGGATATAGATACGAGTACCCTCGACTCTTCTACGCAGACATTCTCGTACACAGAGCTCGATCGCATGGACTTCCGCCTGAAATATTGTTGGTGATTTCCCAAGCGCAGCCGCACGTTGGAACCTGGGTCCATAAACCCCTGCGCCAGTGCTACCATTTTCCAATTTGGAACCATCTGTGTACCAAGTTTGAGAGTTTGGTAAGACTACAAGTCCTTCATTCCTCCATATGTGGCGGTCACCTATGACCACATTGAATTTCCTGGAGAACCGGTATTTCTTGATCATAGTATCTGGGATTTTGAGAATAGGGTCATTTTGAATATAACCTAGAATCTTCAAATGGCCTGTAAAGTTGCCGATTTTAAGGTCCGAGATCTTGGGTAGCCTAAGAGCACTCAACATAGCTTCTTTTTGTGCTGCAAGGTGCAACGGTGTGAGGCTAAGCATTGCTCCCATTGCTGCCGTAGGGCACGTTCTCATTGCTCCTGTGATACTCAGACAGACTACTGATGTCTAAATCAATCAGATCGCATAAATCATTAAAATAGAAAACTCCTAGGTGAAACTTTCTTCTATGGAAAGGTGAGGAATGTTTTCTTCCTCTTCTTTGTACATGCAGCTTCTGCAAAAATCATTTGAATATACGCCAAACCTTGTTGCATGCTTGCTTATTAGACAGTGTCCTGTAATTACACCTATAATAGAGCCAATATACAATCGACTGAGAAACTCATAGCTTAGGGAATATTAAACTACTTTTCATGGCTGCAAAGTCAGTTCGGCTTAGTTACGAAACAAATGCGATGGAATGGACCGGGCAAATGGGTGAAAACTGCGACATGCTTCTATTTGGATGCGGATTGGTCATTAGAGGGCAGGCTTAGGCAACAAGTCTTAAGTTTCCGACATGAAACGACAATCCTCATCAAGGCTAAATTCGTCAACATTAGATTAGCCTCATATGCGCTCATGCCCCCACAGAGAAGAACGATGACGAAGCCAAAGATCACTTTTACGAGCTGCTCGACCAAACCTATGGGCGTTGTTTTAGCCATGATCTTAAAATTGTTCTGCGTGACTTTAACAAGCGTCTTTGGTGGTACGTTCAGTCGGAAAACAAAGCCTACACGACAGGCCATCCGATAATAGACTTAGGCTAATCGACTTTGCGCTCTATCTCGAACTACTAAGGTAACTCTCTATAAGACATTAATCATCCCAGTCCTGCTGTATGGCGCAGAGGCATGGGCTTTGACAAAACCGGATTGAGGATGCCCTTGGTTATTTCGAGAGAAAAGTTCTTTGAGCGATCTTTGGTCCCGTCTGCATAGACGGTGAGTGGAGGAGAAGGTACAATGCAAACTGTACGGCCTGTACAAGGACATCGACTTAGCCAGAAGAGTTCACATACAGCGACTAAGATGGCTGGGTCATTTGGAACGGATGGAGCCCAACGTTCCCGCTAAGAAAGTCTTCAAATCCACCCCGGATGGACGACGCAGTAGAGGACGACCTCGCGGTAGGTGGCGCAAACAAGTGGAGGGGGACCTCAACCAACTTGCCGTGCGCAACTGGAGGCAGCTGGCTCGTAACCGCGCTGGCTGGAGAGGTTTGTTGGTTGAGGCCCAGTTCCACCCCGGACTGTAGCGCCATCTACGTAAGTAAGTAATCGACTTTGCGGCGGATCGAAATGCTGTAGTAGCAAGCATGCGGTTCCCTCGCCTCAGAATCCACAAGGGAACATGGCAGTCTAATGATCATATAACCGTCAACCAAACTGATCATATTGCGATCGATGGAAGGCACTCATATAGTATATTGGATATCCGAACATTTCGAGGAGCCAATGCAGACTCAGACCACTACTTGGTTGCAGCACAGTGCGAAATCAGCGAAATACTGTGAGAAAGTTTGACATCGAGAGGCTGCAATCGTTTGCCCGATCCACAAGAAAGGAGACCCACTCAACTGCGCTAATTATAGAGACATCAGTCTCCTCAACATTGATTGGACCCTCTCAGTGCGGTTTCAGGCCAGGAAAGTCCACCATCGATCAAAACTTCACACTTCGGCACACTCACCATCTCTTTATCCATTTCAATGCCGCCTATGACAGCATCTATAGAGAAGAGCTTTATAGAGCCATGTCTAGTTTTGACATCCCTGCCAAACTTGTCCGTCTGTGCAGGATGACGATGGGGAACGCTCGCTGCTCCATCAAGGTCGGTAATGACCTCACCCAGACCTTTGATGTCAAAAAAGGTTTTAGACAAGGTGACGCGCTGTCATGTGACTTCTTTAACATTGTACTTGAACGGTTTGTGCGGAGCTCACAAGCCAACACCGGAGGCACAATCTATTACAAGTCTGTACAACTGCTTGCATACGCCGACGGTATAGAAATTATCGGAAGAACTCAGCGGACTGTCACCGGTGCGTTTGCAAGCATTGAGGCGGAAGCGGCCAAATGGGTTTAGCGAAACGAGGGCAAAACCAAGTATATGCTGTCAACAAGAAGGGACAGCCAACACCGACAAATTGGACAGAACGTCACAATGGGCCGCTATAACTTCGAGGTAGTAAGGGACTTTGTCTACCTTGGCTCTGCCAATCGCTGTTTTTTTTTTTTGACTTATAAGGCAATTCAACAGTAAAGCCCTATCTCGAACTACTAAGGAGACTCTGTATAAGACCCTGATCATCCCAGTCCTGCTTTACGGCGCTGAAAAATTGACATTATTAAAAGAGGATGAAGATATCCTTTGTCGCTTCGAGAGAAAAATTCTTCGTAAGATTTTCGGTCCCGTTTTCGTTGACGGGTTTTGGAAAAGAAGATTCAATCCATTCCCGAGGCACGACGAAGTATTCAACTTAAGTGAAGCGAACAATTTGAAAGGGACCTCAACCAACTTGTCGCGCACAACTGGAGTCAGCTGACTAATGACCGAACCGGTTGGAGAGGCTAAACCCCAAACTAAATGGTGAGGCTTATTGGTTGAGACCCACGTTCACCTCGAACTGTAGCGCTACTTACTTAAGTTTTTTTTTTTTATAATTAGCGCGCACTCAAAGGGTTATGAATACCTTTAACACGTTTACACACAGTACGGGCGTTGGAAAGGATGGATAGAGAGAGAGAGAAAGATTTTGGTGTTGTGATTCTTGAAGCTCAGTTTCTTATGCTTCAGCTATTCTCCGGGGGTGGCGTCCAGATAACTGGGGAGATTTTTTTTGTTGTTATTGTCATTGCTTCTGATTCACAGTACTTTTTTCCCGATAATCGATGTCAAGGGCAAATCATCATCAACAGAGCGAACAATTTTTCCAGCCACACGACCACGCTACTGCCAGTGTTATGCATTCGCAGTAGTGTTCACAGAAGCTTTTGCAAATGATCGGACTGACTTTATATATTTCATCAGAAATAAATAAATGCTTGCTGACATCAGGATTTGAACCATGAACCATTAGCGTGGCAATTGACGATGTTACCACTACACCATTGCCACCCCCAATGGACCGTTCACGCAATCGAAAGGTAGTGATTACGTCAGGCTGCTAAGTTGCCATCATGACATTACAACTTTCACATGGAAAGTGACTAGTTTTTGTAGTTAAAGATATGACAACCAGCCCACTTTTCAGCAGTTGTTGACATTGGCGTCGAGGTTTGCCACACCCAAGGCTAATCGTTTCAAATGCAACACTCTGCAAATCAATGCCTTTTCCTCAAGAGTTGTCAGATATATGAATGCGTAGATACTTCCTGTCAACCATACCAAACCAGTTTGTCCAAAAAACCGCCGAAATATCTATGGCAAGCTACACAAAAATAGAAGATACTTATGCGTATCAAATAAAACAACGAACCATATGGATGAAGTCCCTTAGGGCAAAAAGCAACTTTAGCCACACAGAACCGAAGTGCTTTGTTAATCTAATCACCCCGAGATTATTTTTCTTTTCTTCGTTCATCTATATCTAGTAAAAGCAAAGCAAAATCGTTCAAATATCTCTGGGAAAACCTCACAGTTTCATCCCTCAAAACACAGCAGTGGCGCGTGTGGTGTCCTCTTAATAAATATGTACACTACGCACCCTCACCCCATCAATAATTGAACGAAATTTCCATCCCCCGGAATCAAAATCATCATTATCATCAGTAAAACGACTGGGAATGCAGTTTATTTTTATTTTCTGTGTTCTCTTACATAATCACCGTCGCAAGGGAAATGGTGAACTATATACTTGTACCTTCCGGTGCACAAAGTAGATGTATTTAGGTGCACGCAGAGGGGGCGACGAGAATACCTACATGACCATGAACATCAGGGATTTTCAACTCCAGTCCAGAGTTAACACTTCCCGACGTCATCGTCGGAGATATAGTTTTGTGTGAAATCAATACAAACGATTGCGTCAGCTGATAGCTTACAGATAAAGGACGGGGCAGCGCGTGTGTACACTCGCTGCCATATTTTGCAATTTTCCTCCACTTTTATAATTACATCGCATTCAGTTAGTTTGTAACTCAATTTCAACTCCAATTTGGAGGGAAAAACACGACCAGAATGCATGGCGCCTATGGACATATTCGCGGCTTACAGCTTGCAGATTCGAGTCAGTGTGTTACGTGAGTGAAGGACATTCGACGGGCTTTTGGGGCAAAATGTAAATAACGCGCAAAGGTGTGTGGGATTTTAGTTTGTTTCTTTCTTCGTATTTTTATTTATTTTTTATTTTTTTTATGGCGATTTCGTCTGTCAGCCTTGAAAGGTTAATGGGTTGTTATGACATTTTCACTTTATTGTCGTGACAGTAAAATAAAGTACATTGGTGGGGCGAAATAACATATAATAATGGTCATGTTGATGAACTCCTGGTTGCACGAATCAATGATAATGGAGTTTCTATAGCGTCCCGTTTGTTATGGTTAATTCACGAAAATGAATCGATTGAAACTAATTTATTTTGGTAGGTGACTTCAGTCATTGGCACTAAGTCGAGAATTGATAGTATGTACCTGGAAAGATCCACTTAGATACCAGAGGTTACCGTCTGGGTAATTGTTTTAGAAAGACCCAAAGTCGTACACAAAGAGATCAAAGGAAACTATTCTCTTGCATGTACGATGCGGATAGCTACCTGCTTGCATGCACTTAGGTAGAAGCTGACATCGTTTAGAATGGCTAGACTACAACTAATCGTCAGTTTGAAAATGCAACATAGAGCACAAAGGACCACATAAAAGTCTATCGGAGATTGCTAGCGATGGCATACCTGCGAAAACTAAAGAGACTTGTTTGCATATGCATGCCAGATAGTGCTAGAGGTTATCCTTTCTAAATCTCAAGTGAGACAACGGCAAACGAATCATGGAAATAAAAGATAAATGGAATCCGGAGAAGAAAATGCTCAGGAACCAAGACTCACTTTCGAAAGTAGCACTCACGATGTGATTTGATCAAGAAATACATGGACCAACCTCTCCAACTCCATTAAATTGTTTGCAGACGCATCAGGTAGGAATATTCGGTCCAACAAAAATTAACACTCGAAAGAAATGAACTCATTTTCGAAGTGGAAATGCATGCGATATGAAGGTGTGACCAACTTAACCTCAACAGAAACTATCGCCAGCACAATTTTGCCATAGTATCAGATAGGAAAACAGTCGGCAGAATGCTGAGCTCATGTGTTAGGTTAGATTAGGTTGAGTAGGGTTATGAGGTTATCATAAAACACTAGGCACCATCGTGGGCCTATCGCGATCCCTAGGATAGATTAGGTTAGATTTGCTGTCTGCAGCACGATGCAGACACACTAAGCCCAGTAAAGGTCCATTGTGATGCCAAGGATCTACCATTAGATCACTCAGGGACTAATAAAACCAACCGGAGCTTTTGAAGAAACGTTAGATGTTCATGACGTATAAGGACGCCAAATCGCTGAGGTCGTCAAAGAAGGGAGCTCCTAGATGGAGCATTCTTTTGCGTGATAGAGCAGGACATGTGCATAGGAAGTGAAGAATGGTTTCCTCCTCCTCCTCGTCCCTACAGCTCCTGCAGAAGTCATTGGAAAAGAGGCCAAGTCTTTTGGCATGTTGGCCGATTAGACAGTGTCCAGTTATGACACCGATAACGCAGCTGATCTGTAATCGCTTTAGTTTAGCCAACTCGGCACTACGTTTCTGGTCCAGCTTAGGCCAGATCTGCCTCGAAATGTGACACGTAGAGCCAATATCCCACCTAAGGTTGGTCTTGCTAATAGCGTTCAGCTTCAGTAGATGCTTACATGTAACGAGGGGCATACCAAGGGCTTGCCTATCTGGCAGAATCCTTAGAGTAGTACCCTGTCTAGCGAGTTCGTCCGCCCTACAGCTTCCTGGAATGTCTCTGTGACCTGGCACCCAGCATAGGTGAATGTTGAACTGCTCTGTCATCTCTGTAAGAGACAAACGGCAGTCTAAGACGGTCTTTGAAGTAAAAGAGCACGATTCCAGGGACGTGATAGCTTGACTGTCAGTGAAAATGCTAATATCGCTGACAGATAATACATTACATTTCAGCCAAGACAGGGCTTCCTTAATCGCCATGATTTCCGCCTTAAAAACGCTGCAATGATCAGGGAGGCGGAACGCGATGCTCAGGTTGAGCTTATCGGAGAAAACACCACAGCCCACCTCACCTTCGGTCTTAGAGCCATCTGTGTAGAAGTGCACGGAATTTCCATCATCAGGGGGAGAGCCATCCTACTCATCCCGTTCAGGGATACTCGTACGGAAGTGTCGGTCAAATCTCAGTTTCGGTGGGTGTAGTCCGTGTTTTCATGTGTGAAGTTGAGAAGATCAAGGATCGAGGAGTGGCCAATGTGATAACTAGACCACTGAGAGGAGGCTTTAAGACGAATAGCCGCACTGGCAGCAGTCTGTCTGCCGAGGATATCCAGGGGTAACACCACTGATGCACATGCAAGCGGATGTTTGCACTTTAGCTACCTGAGACAGGTCAACAGCCCTGTCAAGAGCAGGCCACCAAACGATCACGCCATAGAGTAGTATAGGCCTGACAACAGACACGTAAAGCCAGCGAGTGATTTCAGCTTTCATACCCCAGCTCCTACCTATAGCCTTTTTAGAGGAATAGAAAGCTACATTGGTTTTCCAGTTCAGTTTTCTGTCCAGAATAAGACCCAGGTATTTTGCATTAATAGTGAAGGTGAGACTGATGCCATTAATCATAGGAGGGTCTACGAGGGGAACTTTATATTTCCTTGTGAAGAGAACAAGTTCTGTTTTATGAGGGTTAACCCCCAATCCACAGTTAGAGGCCCACCGAGTGAGCCGAGAGAGAGCATATTGGAGGATTTCCTTGAGAGTGTCAGGGTGCTTGCCAGACGCAGCAATCGCAATGTCATCATCATCAATGTACCTTCACGACATAAAACCTAAACCAATTCTTCCAAACACTTAATTTCCCCACAGAATTTAAATATATTCTTGTTATGGTTTACGGACCCTACGTCTTCTAAGTTATTGAAGAAGTATCTTCCAAGGTACTTTAGCCTGGTCCTGGCAATACCTGACAGAGTATATGTGTTATGTCCTCAGAGACATGTTAGTCATTGCAGAGTCTGCATACATCCGTATTTGATAATCCTGCTTCCTTAGAAGACAATGGGCAGAAAGCATCCCTATCGCTGCTCTTAACCGTGATCTTCTTACTCGTAGCTTTATAATCTCCCCAGAACCCCTGTGATCTAACACAGGCCACAAGGCCTTGGACACCATATGACCTTCTAAGTTGGATCATTTGAGCTCATACGAAATAACCTCTAAGATGGTATATATTTATCTAGACAAATGCGACGATGTGGATCAGAAGATCCTTGAATGAGGGTGGCAACATCGTTCATTGGACTAGGAGAAGCCTTCTGCGTAATGGACGCACATATTACCCAGTTACGTAGGGAAAAAGGAGCACAGGTGAATTTTTTATGGTACTCCCAAAACCAAGGGAGGCAATCATCACATCATTTAACTCGAAGACATTCATCGTGTTACGTAGGAACAAGCTTAGAATAATTACTGGCGTGTTGGCAGGACACTGCACCTGAGAAACGAAGTTTGTCGACTTTAAAATGAAACTGGAGAGACTCCGAATCACACCTTGAAGAACTCTTAGGAGAATAAGCTGTCTGGGAGGATACCAGATAGAAGAGATGCCTGTTTCTTCAGATTCTATGCAAAAGTAAATAGAACGAGGTTCTTCAAGGATTCATCCAATCTATTATGGTCAAGGCACGGCTATGTTCGCAAGCTTTACCGAGTTTAGTTACTTACTTAACAGTTCAGGATGAACATGGATCTCAACCAACAAGCCTCTCCATTTAGCTCGGTCTTTATCTAATTGCCTCCAGTTGTGCACTCCAAGTTGGTTGAGGTCCCCTTGAATTTTTAAACTTGTGCGCGCAAACTACGTCGAAGAGGTCCTCTACTGCGTCGTTTTTCTGAGTTGGAACCATTCTAAGAGACCCTCTGGAAGATACCGAGCATGTTATCATGAATTTCTGAACTCTCCGAGTAAAATTCATCGCTGGTACGTAGTGACTTATCTGAAAGAAGTCGTCACTCAAGGAATCCAATAGCCAAGCCACAGTTTAGTTAGGTAGATTCTGATGGGAGGATTCTACCTGATAGATATTCCTAGATATGTTTTATTATCAGGCATTGTTTCCAGTACGACATAGGCTGATAGCATGACATAACCACGACCATACCATGAAAGTTAAGTTAGTCGAGGGAACAAATCTCGTCCGCAGATTTTATCATTTTGGCAGGATTGGATGCTTTTGTCCAGGTAACAAGGAGATGATATATGCCAAACTAGATGATCTAGATTTGGAATTTGGTCAGGAATGCTGCACGGCACGCAGCCCAAGCCTATCTAGAGAACCAACTTGGGGTCGAGGAGCTGTCTTCTTAATTAAAAGAGTGATGAACGTTTCTGTGTGATTTAAGCTTATCACCAACCCTAGACCTTACTTAAAGTCGTCTCACGTTTTATTCGAATTCGTATCCCCAACAAGTTTTCTAACAACTTACACGCATGGAGCACATGGTTACATTTACATCGTGTATTGCCAACCACCACTCAAGCGTGTTACACTAAGCCACAAACTCTAATTTATATGAATATGTATACCAAGAGGCATTGTATTGTACATACTGACTAATCAAGTTGAAACTCGTGCGAGTCAGAAGGCCACCATTGTTTAGATAAAGTTTCTTCAAGGTTACGTGAGACTACTATGCCATTCTCCCTTTTTTTTGAAGCATCTGTGATCGATCGGCGGGAATTTTGAATTTGAAAAACCAGCTGATCCGTTGCGTTCATTGGGTGCGTACGTATTTTCCTAGCTCGCAGTAGGTACACGCACCCGGAAAACATGTGTTCAACCCAACAAAGCAGGATTTGATTCTTTCTCCCATTCACAGAAAATCTCCCACAAAGGACCATAAACCATCAACGCAGGCAAACAGAAGAAACAAAAAAAAAAATAAAACAAGAAAATAACGAAACAAAATGTTGAGAAATACAAAATTTGTTTTCTATTTTTGGCACTTGTGTCTGCTTCCCTCTCTCATTTCGCCTCCTTTGTATGTGTGTTGTAGGTAAGATACCCCCGCGTTTGTTGAAATTACAAAGAAGCACATGTAGGCGATGCCGCTCTATAATGCCTCCTCTGCTCTACATGATCTTCTTCTGTGGCCTCTTATCAACTGTAAGTCGCATTCTGTTTGACCTAATTATTTCGTTTCGTTCTATTTTTCTTGTTGTTTGCCCCCACAACGTTGTAGATAGGCAAATTGGAAACTATTTTTGGCTCTGGTGCAGGGGGGTAGGTCAGTCAACATTGCTTAGTCTAATTTCTATCTCCACATTGATTAGCAAACACATATAACCTGATTGGTGATCAGTGTGACCAATTTCTTATTTATTTCCTGATAAATTTTGGTCAGAAAAAGAAAAACTATTTTCAGCAGGAAGAGATTTTTTGTTGAAAATATCCGTACAACCTTCATAGTGAACCCACCTTTTCTTCTAAAATTTAAATAAGGTCTAAAACCTTCCAAGGTGGACAGATGATTAAGGATTTCAACAATCTACACAGACGGTTGAAAGATGGACAGTGGGTGTATTTTCTGAATCCTAAAACATCTCAAAATCTTATAGACTTCCAGACACTGCCAGTGTTTTCCAAGCGGAATTACTCGCTATCCGCAAAGCCTGTCGCCAGATCTACATAAATAGAACGCCAAAGCAGAAGATCGCCATATTCATTGAGAGCCAAGCTGCTATCAAAGCCATTGCCTCGGTTACGTTATCCTCCAAACTAGTGCAGGAATGCCGAAATGAGTTGGCCGCGCTAGATAGACAATAAGAAGCAACCCTGATTTGGGTGTCAGGACACAGTAACGTTTATGGAAACGAACACGCTGACGAACTGACCAGGCAAAGCTCAGCCCTCTACTGTTCACTTGCAAAATTAGTTCACATTCTGCTGGGCAAGGCGAAAATCTCCTCCAACTTTCTTATAAAAGCCAACCTCCGATGGGTTTGGCTGGCAAACTCTGCCACACCTATAAAGATGTGGCCAAACTGCAACAAGGCAAAAACAAACGACTTCCTAAACAGATAGCAGATCAAGACATCGCCAGAATAAAAGCGACCACCGCGGCACACGGGAGACCATGCAGCCAGACCAGGCGTCCCCATAACACAAACTGCCGCAGTTGCAATGTCGCAACCAAAAAAGAGACCCGTATCCACTATATGTATATGCGCCTGTCTGGCACTAACTAGAACCAGACAACGTGCCTTCTTCAACTCACTTAAAGAAGTCTCAGGGAAAAGTATTAAAGAGCCAATAACTTTTTTTTTAATTCGGCAAGTTGGACTTAAAGGATTCTCATCAACACACCTCAACAGCCAACTGGGTTCTTTTTGACAGAACCGTCACCACTACCTATCCTACTTACCCTTCTTCCTTCTATTTGAGCGAGGTTAAGATCCGAAAAGAAGGGATCATAACCCTCCCACTACCCTACCTACCCTACCTTCAAATAAAGTCTATTTACGAAATTTTATTGGTCATTTTGCTACAACTAGATTCAAAAATGTTTGGATTGGTATAGCCTTGCATTACACGCTGGATATTGGTGGTAACGATGAGCAACAAGACTAAGAAGGGCTGCAGACGTGATGAAAAAAAAAGTGTATTTCGGCAACTTTATGACGTTTCCTTAGAGACTGAAATCAATCAGTTACAGTCGACCCACAAGGGGTTGAGAATCACGTTAAGCCTAGCGGAAGAGGTTCGACTCTCATACCAAACCATACCTCGGTTGCATACTCGAGGCGGAGCCTAACGAAGCTCATATAAGAGGATTTTGTAACATAGGGGTTTGAAAATCCTTTAAAACTTCAGTTTATCAATTGTGAATGAAAAACTGAGTTTCCTGTCACAGGCAACATCCAAATAACTAGATTAAGAAGTGACTGAAAGAACATTCTTGTCGCAAATCCAGGATGCGGCAAGAAGGTGCCTATACAGAATCCATTCAAGTCGTTGTGCATTGCACGATGCAAAATGCAGCGCAGCCGTAGTGGAGAATGTTTCAAGTTTACTTAAGGATTAGTCATCTGCTCTTTGTGGGTGAGTTGGTCATCCTTGGGTCCTCTCAAACCGAACTTCAGTGCGCACTCAGTTTGAAGCCATTTGTGATGATGCTACGTATAATGAAGGTAATCGTGAAAAAATCAGAAGCAATGGTCATTTCCAAAATACCCATTCACTGCTCTTTGCATGTTACTGGAGTCCCACTGAAGCAAGTGGATAAGTTTAGGTACCTCGGGGTCTTATTCAAGAGTGATGGGAAGAGCAATGCCGAGTTATCCTGTAGAATTGGTCAGGCTGGACCAATTTTGAAAGAGCGTGGTCAATCTGTTATGAAGAACTTAGTGTTGAAGCTAAATTATCGATTTTGAATTCGGTATGGGCAAAATCACATCATCACCTCCCCGTGGTGCCCGCTGGATAGCTATCTGATAGTGAACTAACGATGGGCGTATGCTGAGTCTGACGATATATGTGTAGCTGAACACTCGGACCTGCGTAAGCACATCTGGGTGAACTTCAGCGCGCATATGTTTCACCGGACGAGGCATCTCTTGTTGACCTGATCGGATGAAATATGCGTCTCAGAAGTCTAGCAAGAGGTCCTCAGAAGGAGGACGTGCGGCGGATGAATTCTCCCGATGGAATCAACGGTGACGTCTACAGACTAGCGGATACCTTACCGGAGCTACTTCGACATATTTGAGGCTGAGGTCTGTAAGGATTTTCAATACTACGTCAGGGTATTGAAAAAGAGATGGTGGCGGATGAACCCTTAATGGGCCAACGGCAGCGCTCATATCCCCGAAGTTGGTTACTGACATCGGTGTATCCGGCCCCTCCTCCTAGGGGTTGCAAAAAAGGATCTGGTCCTCCAGGTTGGGGGTTGTGCCGTTGGGTTAACTTCCCTACCACGTAAAAAACCTTCGGTTACGAACCAACCAACAGCCTTGGATACGGATGAATTTACTGTTGACGACCCAAGCAAACGCAAAAAGGACAACGATCTTCGTGTCTGCACGTGGAATGTTAGGTCCCTCTATAAACCACGTGCAGCCGAACAACTTGCGGAGGCCCTAGAGTGTCTCAGAGCAGACATTACCGCCATCCAAGAAGTGCGATGGGATGGGCCGGGCAAAAGGAGTATAAAAAACTGCGACATTTACTACGGCGATTGCTACAGACAACAAGGACAGCGGCTATTCGGGTGCGGATTTGTCACCGAAGGCAGACTTAGGCAAGAAGTCTTGAGTTTCCGGCATGTGAACGAGCGCCTTATGACTACCCGTATCAAGGCTAAATTTGCCAACATAAGCCTAATATCCATTCACGCCCCTCACGAGTAGAAGGACGACGCGACAAAGGATGCAGCAGCAGAGGATGTTATTTATTTTAAAAGGTCATCACCGTAGACGGATAGATTCGAATTTCTAATGACACAATCGACATAATTTATTGTCCAGATAAAAATCACAGGACCGAGATGACTACCTTGAGGAACACCCTTGGCTGGTTTAATGGGATCTGATATGGAAGATCAAAAGCAGGGGCCTTATTTTGTATTGCGTTTCTATATCAAATGTATACAAACTCAATTTCCAAGTAATTTAAGTGACGTTTGATAGATGTTTTGACAAACTAACTTTCGGAAATTTTTGATTTTGAGTTGGAAGCACTTACACTCAATCCGATAACCATACAAAATACCAATTCATTTTAGAATCGAATTACATTTTCGAATGGCAATCCGAAGCAGTAAAAAATAAGGCCCCAGACTTTGTGTGAAAATTTGATTAACACAATAAAACACGAGCCTTTAGTTTGAAGAGGACGATTTGGTGAGTTTTTTCGAAGCCTTCATCGAAAACGGTTGAAATTGCCATCACCATCTTTTCACTCTTCAGAGCATATGTAGATTGTTCTTGGTTTGAATTTAGTTAAATTAATAGACGCTGTTCTATATCTGCTTAATCTGGTTTGTCACTCAAGTAAACGCGACGCAGAAAAACGTTTTCTTGATGCTTGTAGTCTCCTGACAATTAAATATGCAAAAACAAAAAGATCCGGAAAAAAAGTCTGTGGGATTAAATCGTTTATTTTTATCAAATCGAGGTTTTCAGGTACACGGCTTTTAGCACGTTTAAAAATGAGAAAAGAAAACGGGAAGTATCTATTATAGAAACTCTTAACAAACCCCAAAGTTTCCATTCTTTCCGCAACTGTTTTCCAAAAATTCCACAATGCAGGACTTTTTCGGATTTAATCCGACTTTCTGATTCTCTAGTGACAATACATAATCAGGGTTATCATGAATAAATTTTCCTTTGAACAAAATGTAGATATCTTCAAAAAAGAGGAAATAATTCCGCGGAAAAGAAATAGGTATCATGAAGCACAATTCAGGAGAATTTTCAACGCAATCGCGATATTTAATTTTTTCCTGATGAATTTTTTCCCTATTTTTGAAGATAGCTAAATTTTTTTCGGGGGAAAAATTCCGAGGGAAAATTTATTCACGATAACCCTGAATGACTGTCCTCATTGAGATACGCAAATTTTGGTCCGAGTTTGACGAATTAGTAATAGAGTAAGGCTGTATATGAAGCATAGTCAACAGTGGCAGAGTTGTTGGACTATATGGGGCAATTGATGTTGATAATGGAGATAGTAGATTAGGCGAACCCCACAGGCGGATCAGTAGAAATGCGGAGAAGTGGGAGGGTTGTGATCTCTTGTTTTCGGATCATAACCTCGCTGATAAAAGGAAGAAGAAGAATGGAGATAGTGACCATTTTCGAAAACGTCATCCACATCAAATTGCTTTTACAACATGATTGCACATACGATTTGGTTTCATTTTGGCGATCATTTGATGTTTTCGAAAATTGCCAGTATTGGGCAATGCAGTGTAAGAAGCACAGACAGCATTAACATGGGAACTAAGCGTAAGCTATTGCACATACGAGCATAACAATAAATATTGCTGGCGGGATTTTCATCCTGTTTTGTTGGAGAAAAAAATGTTAATTTCGTTTGACTTTGAAAAAAAAAAGTCAACTGGTCACACTGTTTTTGATTAGAGTAGCAGTGCAATTTTTTATGGCAATTATAGCTACCAAATATATAAAGTAGCAGTGAATGTGATAAGTAGCAGGTCACGATTGTTAATATTTTTGGCCAATTGCTGAGAAGAAGCTGTTATGCGACATTATGGGGTATCTGGTGGTATTTGAAAATACTTTGAATATCGTTGGCATATTTCCAAGTAGATATGATATTTTCTAATAATCGGTGGTATTTTAGGGAATTATAAGGATTTTTGAAAAGCTTGATCGAATAAGAAGTTTGAAGATCCGTGGAAGACTTCACGTCAAGGAAACCATCTTACGAAAGATTGAGCGCGACTGGCTCAGCTGGTATTGCCACAAAGAAGAGATCATTTGAACCCTGTTAAAAAGGCAATATCAATGAACGTTCCAAAGACATCGCGAGGCAGGCCTATAAACACCTGGATCACACGAATGCAACGACACCAGCATTTAAATGGACTCAGCAGTAACCCAGTTGCGTTGCGTTGACGGGTTTTGGAGGAGAAGATTCAATCACGAACTATACGAGCTGTACAGCGACATCGACCTAGTCAAAAAACTGCATATTGGACGTCTGAGATGGCTAGGACATGTAGAGCGAATGGACACCAACGCTCCGGCTCGCAGAGTCTTCGAATCTAACCCCGAGGGAATCATCGCCGTAGGTGGCGCGCACAAGTTCAAGGGGACCTCGACCAACTTGGAGTGCGCAACTGGAGGCAATTAGCTAAAGACCGAGCTGAATGGAGAGGCTTGTTGGTTGAGGCCCAGGTTCACCCCGAACTGTAGCACCACCTAAGTAAGTAAGTAAGTAACCCAGTGATCCAAAATCGGGAGGCCTGCCGATATTTTCTGAGGTCAAATGGGCGAACCCCACAGTGGGAGGGTTATGATCCCTTGTTTTCGGATCATAATCTCGCCGAAAAAGGAAGAAGATGAACCTACAAGCTGATTTCCACCATCGCGGTACGATTGTATGGGGACTGCAACCACCACTTTATGCAGTTCCCGTCGGACCACGGCAGCTATCGCAAATATTTACACAGATTTGGACACGATATGGTCTAAATTAAGAGAAAGACACAAAGCACGTAGTATTCCGCGGGATAGTGGTAGAAGTGTGCGGTGTGTGGATTAGTACGTAGACGCATTCCTGGCATCAATTATTCTATTTTGCGAATCGTGCATGCTGGTAGCCCGTTCGAAGATTATCACATCCATTGGCGTAACCAAAAAAGAAAAAGTCACGATGTGCAGCCCTTTATATAATCACCGTCATGCGGATTCTTCAACATTGCCCTGGAATAACCAGGCGAAGCCTTCTAGTCACATTTTCGGTAGACTGGTCTGTGACAGGGATTATACTTAATAGACCAGTGATGCCAAATCGAGGGGAATTTTCCTTCCTTAATTCTCAAAACTTGCTAAAAGAGAAAAAGGAAATTCGTAAAACTGCTGGAATAAGACTCTGCTGGAAACTACTTTTTTTTTTAATAAACTTCTTCCAGGAAAGGCGGACATAACGCCGAAGTAGTGATAGTGAGATGATAGCAGATGCTGGATTCTGCATTTGAATTGCTGGAGATTGCAGATTTCTAGAAAAATGTCATCTGGCAGCGTGTTCCAAAGATGGCCAGTCCTGTAATAGAAGGAATTTTGGTACAGAAATATTCTTGCGGTTGCCAGGTGAACATGAAGTTGTGTACTCTATTGGCCTGCGTGGTAAGACGTTGAAATGTCGAGTTTCTAGGGATCATTCTGTTGAGATCTTCCGAACATTTGCCATGGTAGTATCTGTAGAACAGGCATAAATCTGCCATCGATGAGCCAACGATTGAAGGTTGGACATAAGTGCTGCATCTTCTTTTAAGCGAACTGCTCGCTTAGTCTTTATTTCAGTTTCACACCAATAGCTTCATAGGAGAACAGACTACGAGCCTGTTGATATCACTATACGACGGAGAAAATGGCAGTGGATTGGTCACACCTTGCGGCGCGAAGAAAGTTCCAATGCCAAATATGCCATGGAATGGAATCCGCTTACCCATTTATACAGAACAGATGGGCATCCAAGAGACACGTGGCGCAGAACAGTTGGAAGAAATCTCAGATTTCGGAGTGAGCTGGAGAGAGTTGAAACGCGGGATTTTTGGAAAGAAATGGAACACGTTCGAGCCTTTAGTGTTGTATGGTATATTTGATGTTAAGGAAGTGAAGTGGGATATTTTGCGATTTTGGTGGATCTTTTGGGTAAGGTTGGCAAATTTGTGTGCCTCCGAATATTTTGTTTTATGTTGAAAGATTCCGTCTAACACCTGGCCAATTAGCGAAGATATCATTATACATCGCAAAATTTGGCAATAGTAGGCCTAATATCTCATTCATTTGGAAGCACTAGCAAGTATTTTACCCAAATTCCTACCAATTACTGTAATAAAATATCCCATTCGGGTCCAGATATCGCTCCGATGACTTGGCGAGCCGGTATAGTGTTCCCGGCAAGACATAACGCGCGATATTGTTTTTTTTTTTTTATAATTTGCGTGCACTCAAAGTGTTATGAATACCTTAAACATGTTTACACACAGTGCGGGCGTTGGAAAGGATGGATAGAGAGAGAGAGAGAAAGATTTTGGTGTAGTGGTTCTTTAAGCTCAATTGTTTATACTTCAGCTATTCTCCGGGGGTGGCGTCCAGATAACTGGGGAGATTTTTCTTATTATTGTCTTTGCTTCTGATTCACAGTACTTTTTTCCCGATAACCGATGTCAAGGGCAAATCATCTTCAACAGAGCGACAACAATTTTTCCAACCACATGACCAATCTACTGCCAGTGTTATGCCTTCGCATTCGCAGTAGGTAGTGTTCACAGAAGCTTTTGCAAATTATCGAACTGACTTTATATATTTCATGAGAAATAAATAAATACTTGCTATCATCAAGATTTGAACCATGAACCATTAGCGTGGCAATTGACGACGTTACCATTACACCATTGCCACCCTTAGAAAAGGCTTGGGTTTGATATCACGTTTCTTATAATCCCATTTTCCAATCAAAACTAGTTATTGTACTTCACGCGAATTGTTGCCATTGTCTTAGAAATGAATATTAATTCTAAATTCAGGTTAGGGTAGCGTGGCAGGCTGTATTAGATGCAGCCTCACTTAGACCAGCAAAAGTCTATTGGATCTATGATCCCCAGAAAGAACTACCCTTAGAACCAATAGGAGCTTGCTATGAAGCGGTAGAGGATGTTGATGTTGGCGTTAGCCAATCCGCCTAAACTGTCGAAGAAGTAGGGTCCTAAGTGCCAATATTCTACGAGCGGAGAGAGCCTGGCACGTAGAAAGAATGTGTATTATCGTTTTCTCCTCTTCCCCGTCCCAGTTTGCGAGGAGAACTAACCTGATCGCATGCCTTCAAATGACGCAGTGCCCTGTAATGACACCTACCATAGCTGTAATGAGCGCTCTTTTCTGTCTAATAAGACAATTCGAGCGTATTTGACTCAGCTTAGGCCAGATCTGTCCAGTAATGAAGCACGTAGTACCGTCTACCCTTCTGCAGTTTGTTACGTTGATAGTATTGCGCTTTAGCTGCAGTTTCACTGTAGCGAGAGGCCTGCCAATGTTCCCCTTGTTCGGTGAAATCGATAGGCTAGTGCCCTGTCCGGCGAATTAGTCGTCCATGCAATTCTCTGGAATGCCTGTGTCCCGGTACCGCAATGAGGCGGATTTTGAATTGTTTAGCCATCTCGTTAAGAGACAGGCGACAATTTAGGGCAGTTTTTGAATTGAGAGTGACAGATTCCAGGGATTTGTTCGAAACTTGACTGTCAGTAAAAATGGTGATATCCCGATTAGATATCACACTGTACCTAAGCCACGATAAGGCTTCCTTTATAGCCATTATCTTCGCCTGGAAAACGTCGCAGTGATTGCGGAAAGAGATAATACTTATGTTTAGATCATTAGAGAAGACACCCCGTCTTTCTCCCGATTCTGTTTTGGATCCATTAGTGTAGAAGCATATGAATCCCTCTTACAACCCCAAATCCTCTTCCAAATCAAGTCTGCTTTTGTTGAACAGAAGGTGTGGGAGTATGTAGTCGATGTCTTGCGGAAGGAATTCGAAATGGTTAAGAATAGAGGCGCGTCTGGTACTTAGACTAAACTACTGAGATGTGGCCTCGAGCTACCACGTGTTTGATATATATTTTCTGGAATACACTCACGCTTCGTTGTTCCGCTAAGGGTAAGTGCTTGTTGTATGGCAGGCGCCTATATCTTAACAGTATTTCCGTGGACCAATTTACGGGTTAAAGGGATCTTACACTATGGGATATTCGCCGACTTATACACCGGACGGGCTTCGGCCTCACAAGCAGGTGCTTAGGGCATGTAACCCGATATGTAACCCCGATATTTTAATTTTTTAGGGATTCTGAAAGACGGGATTTAAACTTTTTGAGGGGGATTTTGATAGACGGGATTCTAGAAGGAGGGATTCCATACGCTTTTTCTGGAATTTTAATAGACGGGATTTTACTTTTGGACGGGGAGATTTTGATAGACTGGATTTTAGAAGACGGGATTTTAAATTTGTTGGGGATTTTAAGACGGGATTTAAACTTTTTGAGGGGGATTTTGATAGACGGGATTTTACAAGTCGGGGTTCCATACGCTTTTATAAACGGGATTTTAACTTTTTTTAGGATTTTGATAGACGGGATTCCGTACGCTTTCTTGGCGGGATTTTGATAAACATAATTTGAAGTCGGGATTCCATATACTTTTTGGGGAATTTTGATAAACGGGATTTGCATTTTTTGGGGGGGATTTCGATAGACGGGGTTTCAACCTGGAGGGGAGTTTTTCATAGAACGGATTTTAGAAGTCGGGATTCCATACCCTTTGGGAGGGGGAGGCGTTGATAGACGGGATTTTATCCGCCTTTTTGGAGGGGATTTTAATAGACGGGATTCTACACGTTTTTTGGGAAGAGTTTCGACAGACAGGATTCGGATACGCTTTTTTGGGATCTTGACAGACGGGATTTTAAAAGTCGCGATTTCGACACGCTCCATTCAATAAAATTTTCCTAACTTTGTAAATTTTTTAGAAGAGCTAACTGGTCACACTGTTTGTGATTTAGTACGCTTCCCGCATTAACTACGCATTAACCTGACCATGTGTAGCTCCTACTACCCCAGAAACAGCAAATACCGTAGCAAATAAAAAAAGTAATTTGCAAAATCGAAACAACAAACAAGGGCACACCACCGCACACCACAGGCGAATAGAATTGAATTTCAAGTAGTATGCGACGACAATCGACGATAGTGCTTTATGAAGTATCACAAGTTTTAGAGGGCTTACCTTGCGATGTCTGCCTTTGTAGACGATAGCAAAGGCCCCATGGCCCAGCATATCCTTTGTAGTGTACTCATACTCCCCAACGACAATATTCATTGCATCGATCCGCCGAATTTGGTTTTCATAGACGACGCTGCTGCCACTCCTCTCTCTTCACCGCCGCCCGACGATATATACTTTTCTTATATAAAAAATAAGCGAAAGATAAACAAAAAGAAAAAAAAAAGAAAATATCTTTTTCACTTGAAAGTATCGCACTTGTTTCACTGGTCACTGTGGGGCAGGTTTTCGCGATGCACGACGCCTCGACCTCACTAACACTCGAAATTCCGCACGAAAATTTCACACAATTTCGACTTTATTTCCTGATTTTGCTTTAATTAATTAATTTCTTCTTTCGCTGCTTCGCTTGTTTTTTTTTTTTTTTGTGTGAAACACCAAAGCAAAAAGGAAAAAGAAAAGATTTTCAGATTTCGACGATGGATTTCATACACCACCACCAAGAGCACTATCACGACCCGACTCTGGTCTTTTTTTTTTCGTTTTTTCCTTCTTTGCTCCTTCTTCTTGCAGTTCGCCTCTTTTCCTTGTCAAAAAACGCGTTTATTTGACGTTTCCCTTTATGGCTGACGTTTGTTTTTGTTTTTCCCCACACACACACACATATACAGTTGTGCGTTGGTAAAGTTCGCTCACTCGCTCAATCGATATTTAATTCAAGAGTGTGAGTGGATTTTCTTCTTTCCTGCTCTCGCTTTCCTGTTATGGGAAGTTGCGTAGTTTTTTTTCTTTGGTTTTGTGAAGAATCGGAATATTTTTCAGATTTCACTTGAGGCGTGAATTTATTTTGACACTGAGCACTCGATTGGGCTGTATGCGAGGAAGGAAACTCTGGAAAAAGCTACTTTGGAGACTTTTTCCCAATTTTGCGACTGAACGAGTGGAATTTCTTTTGGGGAATTCCGCGATTCACTTTTACACACGACGGCGAACGATTGGTTGTGTTTGAGCTTTGTTTGTATAATAGTCGGACTGTGTCCGAACAGGCGAAGGATGGTGTGAGGTGGAAGAGCGATTGAGTGGGATCGAACGGAAAAGTGTCAAAAAACTGCAGGTTGGCATGTGAAGTTGGCAGTGGTTGGTGGATGTAAGGGTTTGTTGTAAGTTTTTTCTTTTTGCTCAGGAAATACAGAGCTAGAAAAGGGGTGTTTATTAACAATTGGAAATGTTGCCCTGAGATTCCCGAAGTGTTAAAAAGAAAAGAGGATAATACTGTAGGAATTCCACAACTATCGAATCTGTATGGTTTTCAGTAAGAAACAAGGCAAATTGAGTAGTTTATAAATGAAAATGTATAAATGTTGAAAGATACAGTTGGATAGAGACATTAAAGTGTTTTTTTAACAGGAACATGTATTATTTGTAAGATTCGAAGTGAAAAACATATGCAGATCGTGATTTCAAATTTGAATTCTGGATGTTAAGCATCAACCACCTTGCTCGGTCGATGGACACCTTACCCATTTGAATTGATAACTTGGAAAGAAATGCGACCTTTACCAGCAATGTTCGACATCACGTCCTCACATCTAGCAGGTGTTAAAATATTAGCCGCGTTTTGCTTTCCCCGTGAACTGAACTAGTTCATCTCAAAATAAAAAAAAAACGCTCCTGGTTCACCTACAAATTTCATTTTCACAACTTGGTAGCAGCAGCTACACACTGACGTTTAATATGGATTAAAAATGGCGGAAAATATCAATCGAAGTGAGAAAAGTACTATGTATTTTTATTTTTGTTTAATAATAATATTCCTAACGTAATCCTAAAGCATATACCGGGCGAAATTATACGGCAATATTGCGTTATATTTAATAATTTGTTAAATAATTGCTACTTCCCGAGTTATTGGAAAATATCGAAGGTTTTTCCAATAATCAAAAAGAAGAAGGATCCTTCTGATCCCTCCAACTATAGGCCAATACGTCTTCTGCCTAATATCGGGAAGGTTTATGAAGTAGTTATTAGTAAATCTATTTTGTTCGTGTGCAAAAGAAAGGAGATTATACCGCGGAACCAATTTGGGTTCAAGAGAAACCATTCGGCGGTGCGCGCTGTTACAAATTTGATTTTCTGACGTTAGTTGGAATCTTAACGACAAAAGATGTACAGCTGCCTGTCTGGTGGATATCGAAAAAGCCTTCAACACGGTTTGGATCGACGGGCTTTTATATCAACTTCTCCGATATGAATTCCCACATCATCTAATAAAGATGATTGCATCTATGGTGCATGAGAAGAAATTTGTTGTGACAGATGGACAATACACGACGGCTAAAGTTTTTAAAGTCACTAATGGTCTGCCACAAGGCACAGTTACAGCACCGCTCCTGTTCAACATCTACATCTCGGAAATGTTGAGGGACATGGATGATTCTATAGCATTCGCTGATGATGTTATATTGTATGCAAGCGGGTCGAGAATCCGAGACATGCAGACAGAGCTTCAGAATAGATTTGATAAACGGCAAACTTTTTGCTCAGAGTGGAAGCTCAAAATAAACGCGGCAAAATGCGAAACTATACTGTTCCGCACCCCAGTAAGACGCGGTAATTCAGATTTGAGACACAACTGGAAAAATTTGCAAATAATGAGTTCTAATGGTCTTTGCATCGAGTCAAAGACTGTTGTGAAGTATTTAGGTGTCCATTTAGACAAGTTTTTGTACTACAATGTGCACGTAAATATGCAGATACAAAAAGCGAGAGCGGCATTTATGTCCCTCAAACGTCTTTTCTACTCCAACTATCTTAGAGCCGATGTAAAGATAATTTGCTACCAAGCGTTCGTTCGTCCAATTTTGACTTATGCGAGTCCAGTATGGTGGAACATAAACCCTTCTTATATGGAAAAACTTAGACTATTTGAAAGAAAATGTCTTCGATCCTGCATGCGTATGTACAGAAGCGCACATTCCGACTTTCGGCATTACGTTTCTAATAAGAGGCTATTGAATGCTTCCGGTGTGTCCAGAATTGACAATGTCATTCTGGATCTTGTGAGGAACAATTTCACGCGGTCAGCGAGCGTTACAGAAAACGAGCTTGTGTCGGGCTTATTTTATCCTAACCCTATGTATTTCCGAAGCACTATGTTGAGTGGGTTCATACCCCCTAAAGCATTCTTGTATCTAGATGCGTATGGCTACTTGTCAGATTCGATGAACGTTCCAATCATTTACCATTTTGCTAGAAGGGCGACAGATAAACGTATCCTATACGAGCCCATAGACGCAGGAGAAGGAAATGCTGACTTGAAATACTGCGTAAGCATACCTGAGCGGGATTCGGTTAACGACGACAGGTTGAATAGGAGGAGATATTGGTGGCTTGACTGGGTTGGGGCTAGCATCTAGGTTAAGCAGGGCCGGATCCTGATGTGTGATTTTTCGCATACCACTGAATGGCCGATTGAGTGGTTTAACTGGTGTTTGATTGGTCTTCCCAGTGGCGAGTTGGAAATCACACATCAGGGTCCGGCCCATGATTTAGTGTAAGGTAATTTTAAAATGAGTTTTTCTTTATAATCCTGTACCCTAAAGGTCGATTCGATTAGCGCCGAGTAAAATATAGTATAACTGCTTTAGAAAATAACACTCCAATAGTCACACTGACCTGATTTAGCACTTGATCTTGTCAGTTCCTGCGCAGAATACAGGACGAATTCTAATAAATGTAATGAGCCTTCGAATAAATCGGATCGTGTCTAGTGGGCATGAAACATGGCGAAAATACAATATCTTTCAAGAGCGTTTTTTTTTCAACTCTTATTGCCTATGCGTCTGCCTTAAGCGCCTCTTAGTCCGACGCATTCCAGAATATATGGGAGTGTTGTGAGGTAACTCTGTATAGGACAGTCATCATACCCGTCCTGCTATATAGCACAGAGGCATGGACTTCATGAAAATCGGATCAGGATGCCCTTGGTTATTTTAAGAGAAAAGTTCTTCGAGTGATCTTTGGTCTCATCTGCATAGACAGCGAATGGAGGAGAAGGTATAATGCAGAAACATACAATGACATCAACTTAGCCAGAAGAGTTCACATACAGCGACTAAAATGGCTGGGTTATGTAGAACGAATGGAGCGCAACGTTCCAACCCAGAAAATCATCGACTCCACCCCGAATGAACAGCGCACTAGATGATGCCCGCTCAGTAGGTTGCGCAAACAAGTGGAAGGACGTGTACAACTGAAAAGCAGTTGGCTTGAGAGGTTTGCTGGTTGAGGCCCAGGTCTACCCTGGACTGTAACGCCACCTAGGTAAGTAAGTTCTATTGCTTAGGATGAAGTCAAAAAGTTTAGAAATTTAAATAGTACTAACAATCGTACAAATGTGTGGCGGGTAATAGTCAACTTGCAATTGGCATCCACAGGTGATATCCGCACTAACACAGGAATACATTATTATTTCTTATAATCCGCGTTTGAAGGCGAACTCCACAGGCTGATCAGTAAAAATGCGGTGAAGTGGGAGGGTTGTGATCCCATGTTTTCGGATCATAACCTCGCTGATAAAAGGAAGAAGTAGAAGAATCCGCGGTTGAATGTGGAGCCGATTTCACCGATGTTAATAGAATAAAATCAAATGTCATATTGGACACACCCTGTAAGCTGTTCGTTGCCATGTCATTCCCGAGACTTTCACCGAACTGACATCTACCTGTGGTCATGGTGGCCTTGCCTCGTAAATAAAAACAAAAAATTCTACTTCCACTTGTTTATCGCCGGAAAATTGAATATTCTGCCGACAAATCGGATGTAAAACCGTCACAAGATGGCAGATATTGGTAGGTAACTTCAGTTGTCCGGAAACCTCTTCAATTTTTCGAATTCCACTCAGAACTGGACAACGGCGAGCAACATTCCAATGGATCAACAGACGCACAACACGGTACTAACCAAGCAATCCCCACGGACGTCCTTATCAATGGCTGGCAACGCATCATGGGTGTCCTGGCCACTCAGCTAATGTCCTTCCGCCGCACAATTCTCTGGAATCGTCGCCAGACCATCCTACGAATCCGCAATCGCCAGCGTATCCATCGCATCCAGTACCTCCACCGGATGATGAACATTCAGAACGAGTTTCTCATGCAGCTCCCCATCACCGGAACAGCTACATCCCCCCGTGAGCCAGACACCCGCTTCTGGGAGGGTGTGGTTCCAAGCTACTCCACCGAACAGTGGCTGAACACATTCCGAATGTCGAAGAAGACGTTCCACTGGATCTGCGACAAGTTGAGTGATTCAATGCGGCCCAACGGTGCCTCGGTCCCACTGAAGAACCTAATCAACCTCGAAAAGCGTGTGGCATTGTCCATATACACTCTGGCGACGGGAGAGGACTATCGTGTCGTGGCGCAGCTGTTCGGAGTCTCTCGGACGTCGGTGTGTAAGTTTATGAAGCGTTTTGCCGACGCGATTATTGAGGAAATGGGTGGGTACTTGATTGTGATGCCACAGGATGAGCAAGAATACGATGTGATACGGCAGTCATTCCAAGCGGCATCGTCTATGCCAAATGTGGTGGGTTGTCTGGGTTTCTGTTTGATTCCCATCAACCCATCGGCAGGAAATGTGGAGATGTATGCGAAGCCGAATGGTGGAACATCGATTACAATGCAGGCGCTGATAGATGATAAACTATTGTGAGGAGAGGACGTAGTAGTGGTTCCTAGTCTAATCTGTTCTCTTTTGTAGATTTCGGAAGGTAACCATGGTGCCCAATGCTCCAACAATGTTCATGGACTCACCAGAGGAACTGATCATGGTAGGTAGAAGGTTTGCTTGTGGCAATTGAGATTTATAAAAGAAATGGTGCGATTGTGGAAGTTGTGGGTCCCTATAGAAGGCAATAATCGAAACCAAGCCCCCAGAACGCACTGAATTGTGCATTTCCAGAATCTTTGGAACAACAGCGACTGGATGCAGGCCTCGAATAGAAGGTCAAGGCATTCTACCTCAAGCTGCAAATGTTCTTCTTCATTAGACTTGCTCCATAGTTTGTCGTAGTAGTTGAATTGAGTTGCAGTGAATTCTTGCCTCTATCTGGTATTTGTTCGCCTCTCCCAGTTGCAACTGCGTCGCTTTTAGTCAAACTGCACGAGTTTCCCTTTCAGGTGGATCTTGAAGGTAATGGGGTTGATTGAAGGGTTCTTGTAGCCTGCTCTGATTTGGAAATGACTTAGAACAGTTGGCCGCTACCTACTTTCTTGGTTCATCAGTGTTATTGCATTGATCTTCGGTTATAGTCTTGTAGATTAGATTCTAGCTGTATTGCTATCGAAATCCAGAACTCTTGCAGAATATCGGATCATGTTTAGCTCCTACCCCTACTCTCATATTGATGTTACTCGTGTCTCCCTCTTTTCAGACCAAATCCCAGCACATCGGACGGCGTCTCCTGCCCAGTTTCGTCGTCTCACCCGACCAATACTTTCCACTTAACTCATGGCTGATGCAAAAGTACCTCCAGCCTCAAACCGCACAACAATTGGCCTTCAATGAAGCCATCGACAACGTACTTGTCTTCAAAGAGAACGCATATATGCGCCTGTTCGCTCGCTGGCGGATTCTTCAACGAAAATACGACCTCGAGGCACGCACAATCGAAGCCATCGCAAAGGCATGTTGCGCTCTACACAACCTCCTCGAGGAAAACGAAGACGGCTACAGGGAGGAATGGGCCGACGCAGTGGACACCTCTAAATGCCACCCGGTGTTCCAGGTAGAGAAGAGAAAAGACTCAAAGCAAGCGCTCAAGACGAGGGATCACCTTGCCAACACAATCTACTACTCAAGTGGAACCAATTCAGAGACAAATAAATAAAAAACCGTTACTCTCAGTTTAAGTATATAAAATTGTTTTTGTATTTTCCTCTACAAAGCTTAGTACAATCGCTGTGGTGGTCCCATGGATGACTTGATGTGCAGGGAGCGCACGTTCTGCCAGTGCTTCTTCAACAGGGAAACCAAGAAATTGATCGACAAGTGGATGTTCTGGACCAATTCATCGGGTTTCATGTCCACGTGTCCAACGGCAACCGACAAGCACAAGACTTTCTTCATCTGGAACTTGATGGTGGCCTTGACTTCGTCAATCTTGCCCATCATCGACTCCTGGTGGGAGAGCAGACCAGGGAACTTGCCAGCCTTGTTCAATCCAGGACCCAACAAACGGGGAATCTGCTTGATAAGCGACTCCGATGCCAAGAAAGCGTCGTACGACTTGGCTAGCTTCTTGACCAGTTTCTTGTTCTTGTTTAGCTTCTTGAGAGCCTCGGCGTCCATGCACTCGACATTGTTGGCCTTGGCTTCGTCGCAATGCTGCTGATCGCCCAGCACGCACACCTTCATCTTTGGCCGGGGAATGTGCTTTAATCTGTTCGGAAAGAAATGCAACAAATGAGTGGAAAAGTCCCCCAAGGAGAGATAAATGATGGACGAGAACTCTGGGCGCATCATCAGTAAAAGAATATGTCCACATGGCTATTTAAGATAATACATGCAATTTGTTTCTAACATCACCTGACGCGAGAAGCGAGGAACGGATAAATGAAACAAGAACTTACCGCCATGGAGTGGCAGCTGCACTTGTAAGAATTAAATGAAAAGAGAAGGGGTTTCGGTCACTCTGGAGGGCTAGCCTACAGAGTGGACCTACTCAATTTGGTTTTAAGACCCTGAGTGCAGGTCCGCCAAACTTGGCTTCCTGATAGCATTGGGGCGAGAGTGAATCCCCAAAACAAGAGGTTGTCCGCCTTGGTTTAGGGATATGCCTTCAACCCCAGTGGCTGTCAGGTGATTTACTTGCGACGTACTTGACGGTGCCGGAGAAACGCTTGTCCTTCTGGGGATCGTAGTTCTTCAATCCGATTTGGAGTTCCACTGTTTCCAGGAAGCCACGCTTCTTCTTCAGGGACGCCTCAAGGGTGGCATTAACTGCCTCGTAGAGGGTATCACGCGATACCTTTGATCTGAAAGAAGAAAATGAATCATTCAGTACGTGTTCACTGTCCAATTGCTGATTTTCGAGGAATAATCATCGATTCTGTACGATTTCATTCATAATTTAATATTATAATAAGTAACGTATTAAATCTCCATTCGGATTATTGAACAAAAAACTGAAAATTTAATTTAGCAATCATTTCCAAACCAATGCGGGCATTGAGGGCCCAAATGGCTGGTTTATGATTGCAGAATTGCACTTGAAATTGAAAGAAATCCACAAACATTTTACATTCTACGGAAAGTTTAAGAAATTTTCTTTAAATTGATATAACTTTGCAAATATTTTACTTTAAGATTATATGGGAAAAGTCGGATGAAATTTATGGAATTTACTCACGCCATGTTAGCAAAGTCCGCTCTGTTTGACGGCTATTTGACGAAAGAGAATAGTTTAGGGGGATGACTGCTGAAGTTGGCAATGGTTGAATTTTCACATAATGTCAGTGCGACACTTTCTGGTCTAAGCAGTACTACTTATGCCAGAGATACCATTTTATTGAAGTTGTTATAAATTTTTTAATTTTTATGATTTCGATTGAAGAAAATTGCTGTACATATAATAGCAAACCACTACAGATGGCAAGTAAACATATTTAAAAACAAAAATTTCAAGAAAACATACTTATATTGAAAGAGAAGGAAAGGTACAAAAGTAATAAAAAAGAAAAGAAAAAGAGAGTGTGTGAGTAATTTCAGTTAAGTAACCAAATGAGAAAAATACGCTGTTGAAAATTGCCTATATTCGACTATAGACCTCGTCCGCTGAGGCAGAGATATCATACTAAACCGAAACTCAAAAACTGGAGCGAATTTCGTTCGGGAAATAAATACAAATGCATATGAAACCATGCACACAATTGCATCAACTAACAGAGGCAATTGCGGCAATAAAGGGTTTATATTTTGTTCCGCCGTCTGTTAAATCAAAACAGAAGTGTCGGGTTGACTGAAAAGATGCTGGAAAAAAAAAATATGTCCAGTGTAGTGCGATTTTTGTACAATTTAGTATCAGATGTTTCAGAATTATGAAAGACTAATGAATGCATATTCTGTTTTTCTGTGTCTATTAACGCCATCACCCCTGGCCTCCACTGGCAATAATTCATTGCAAGAAATATTTCATGCAATCGAAATTTCCAATGGAGACCGCAAATTTCTTGAAATGACTCGTTTCAAGAAATCGATTTCTGCTTACATTTCTTGCCATCTATGTGGAAATAAACCCTGAAATAAACTTGACAGGGAGAGTCAATTTGAGTTTTACTACGAAGAAAACATGGCTGATTGGTGCCTGACATGAAGTCTGAAATAAATATGTCTCGTGGAGACTCGGTGCCAAACAAGAATTGGTCGTTGCTTGCTCTTACGTGATATGGTCGAAAATGGAATTTCTTGACATAATTTGCCCACCGTATAAAAAAATAAAATTTTCTAACATGATGTTAGACATAGTAGTAATGTAGTAGTAGTAATGCTTGAAATAAATATGTCTCGTGGAGACTCGGTGTTAAGAGGAGAGCTTTTTCTTCATCCAAAAACGAAAGCATGGTTCATAGTTTCGTGTGTACTTTGAAACTGAAATCACCTTGGGGATGTAGTAGCGTCATTAATTTTCACGCTAATGGTTCATGGTTCAAATCCTGACGTCAGCAAGCATTTATTTATTTCTCATGAAATATATAAAGTCAGTCCGATCAATAACGACAGCTTGTGTGAACACTACTGCGAAGGCATAAGACTGGCAGTTGCTTTGTCAAATGGCTGGAAAAATTGTTCGCTCTTTTGGATGATGATTTACCTATTACGTTGGTGGTCGCGAAAAAAGTACTGTGAATCAGAAGCAAAGGCAAAAAATAACAAAAATCTCCCCAGTTATTAGGAGTTTCTCTTAAGCATGAACAACTGACCTTCAAACCACTACACCAAATCTTTCTATCTCTCTATCCTTTCCAACGCCCGCACTGTTTTAAAACATGTTAAGGGTATTTATACCTTTGAGTGCGCGCAAATTATATAAAAAAAAGAAGAAAAGACTTAAATGAATGCATAGTAGTATTCGTTTCTGTATATTTCCCGCGCTTTGGTGTTTTGCGGTTGTTTGAGTAGTCCTTAAAGATCGCAAGCGAATTTTTGTTTTTGTAGTAGATGGGGCAGCAGAAGACCTCAGGCGAACCCCACAAGCGGATCAGTAGAAATGCGGTGAAGTGGGAGGGTTATGATCCCTTGTTTTCGGATCATAACCTCGCTGATAAATGGAAGAAGAAGGGGCAGCAGAAGACCTCACATATTTTCCATACGAAATAATTATAATGAGAGCTAACGAACTGGTTTTAAGTCGAGGAGTTGCTTATATGAACACAGATAACTGCACAAGGCAATATAAGGCAGGCTCATAGCACTGAAGTATAACCAGATCCTGAATACAAAAGATGTAAGATGCCAGAAGTCGGAAAATAAAAAAATCAAAATTCATTGATCCTCTACAACATCAACACACTAACACCCCAAACGCCAATATGGCGATTCGACAAAGCAATTTGTACAAAGATAACGAAATGGCAGAGGAAAGAGGAGCTTGCAAACGCAGTTAATTCCCATCGTCCAAATTTTGAAGAGTTGTATTATTTACGTGACTCAAGTGGACATTTATGTTTTCTCGTGTAGTTTTTGATATCGTCTGCAATTGTTTTAATACTAAGATCTCTGTAGATTTTGCGATTTCTCATATACTACGGTACTTTAACAATTCCACTTAGCACTTTGTTTTCAAAATTTTGAAAAATATTTGTATTATACATTTTGTATGAGTTGTATACCATGTGTTCATCCTGGCTTTAGCACTTGCTGCTATAAAACCAGTTTATTTTCTATAATAAGCTTGAAATATTTTTCAAGTAAACAATACATTTTCCTATATTTATTTTCTTGTGTTTTTGCTTTACATCCGACTTCCATTTTAGCTTTGAATCACCGAGGTACTTAGCCTCGTTTGCAAACGGAATTTAAGTCGAGTTTGAACAAATTGGAAAGTTATTAATTTGTTTATAAGCAATAGACATCTGCAATGAATGCTTTGAAACCAGCTTCAAGACATTCAGTTTTATATCGAACACTTCCACCATTTAACTCATACCTTGAAAAGTAAAACGAATAGATCACCTGATGTTTGATCATCAAATGAGTATTTTACCCATTTCTAACAAATCATTTAGTGTAGAGTACCTATGAAGAATGGGTGCAATGCACTGAGTACACCGAGTATACTGAGTACACTCATTTACTAAGGAATGACGTAGCAGTCAATTATGTTGATTGAAATCTGTGGTAATGGTGCAGGACAGTGCCAATGAAGAAAAGTAACTATAATCGATACCATTTAAAAAAAAGGATTTTTTTTTCTTATTTTTTCAATATGTCTAAATCGTGCAAATTGACTTTCTTCATTAATTTTTACTTTATCACATCAAATCAGTAGACGATTGTTAGCAATATGTTTTTTTGCTACACTCGATCAAAACTATGACAAACTACCCACTGCACTCGTTCAAGTCAGTGCATTCGGTGTACTCGGTGTATTCAGTGTTCTCCGAACAGTTCGACCTGAACATGTTTCATTTGACTCAAGCACCCACGCGTAGGAGAGAAATCAAATAGAGTATTCATTTCGGTATGAGGCGATCGAATATTGTACAATGTTTGCGACTAAAGGAGTAGTATTCATTTTCAGTGTATACTAGTTTGTAGGATTGCAATGAATAGAGTACACTGAAATACTATACATGTTAAAAGAAGGCAAATGAATGTATCTATGCAGATCTCTAACAAGCAACATTTTCATGTAAAAATTTGGTTTCATTCAGTATGATTCGCCAAATCTTGGTCTACTCATTTACTCTGTCCAATTTTTTGCAATTTTTCGGTGGTCTCTTCGACCATTTTACCTACAGCCAAGATAGCAGTTATTGTTATAACGCTTGGGAATCGTTCCGCACTAGAATAAGGTGTCGCTTGTTTTTCGATATCCTTTTGTTGTCTGCAGGCGATGATATAGAAAAAAATATACAACAAATGAGTTTCTAGCCTCTGTATTTACGACGAAAAAGAATACTGAAATACCAAATGCTCTGTGAGTCTGGTAATAATTGAATGGGTCACGCTTTTTTCAATGTAAAGTATTTTCATTTCATCCTAGTTGAAGCCGGCCTTCCCACCATCGAGGATAGAAGAGACACAGTGATTTCAAAACTGTACGCAAAACGCATGTTCTCTAGAAATTCTGTCATTGACCACGATATTCGACTATCCTTGGCACGTAGGTCCTCAAATAGAATAGCTTCGGGTATTGATAATACTTTGCAGACATACACGTCCATGAAGTTGCCTAGAGTGCATTGTTGCAATTTCATACCCACGTTTCCTCCATGGTCGATATCACCGGTAAGCTTCGTAATGTCAGTAGCAGACCATAGTAAAACCAGCACCAACTCTACAATATACCGCACTTTATTCGCCAGCGTTTCTTCAGACCTGAAATCATCCGGATGGAAGTTCATATTTACCGACGCTTCCAAAACTTTTACTAACACCTCCTTTGCTGTGGTACTCGAAAACGGATCGACAATTCAAATTGGCATCTTACCGCAATTTGCATAAATCTTCACCGCAGAAGCATTTGCGATTCTGGAAGCCGAAAAGGCAGCTTCCAAAATGCGCGGTAAACATGTCATATGTACAGACAGTCTCTCGGTACTAAAAGCCATACAAAATCCCAACAACTATACTCCAATACCTTCTTACGAAGACTCACAACAAAACCAAAATCATGTGGATTGCAGGACATTGTGGCATTAAAGGAAATGTGTTCGCTGATGAAGTTGCTACATGCGCAAACAAAGCTCCAGTATATACATTTGAAGCGTTTAGTAAGTCCGATCTGCTTACTTATATACACCGATCTTTTAATCAACTCCATCAGGATAGATGGAACTCCTACAACCATCATTACAAGAAAATAAACCCCGATATATTGCATCCATTTTACCCGCTGAACATCTTAAAGTGTAAAAAAAACTAACTTTGTGCGACTGAAATTGGGACATACTGACTCTACACACCAGCATCTGCTAAATAGGAGCAATCCCCAGGCTTGCCCCTTTGTAACATACCCATTGACATACAGCATATTCTCCAACATTGCACAGCATTAAACGCACTAAGAAATAGTTTATTTAAAGGAGTATTTCTTTACGATATATTGCAAAATCCTACCAAAGATAACATAAATCTAATCAGTGAATTTATAAATAAAGCTAAAATCAGTATATAAAATTAATATTACCAAGTAAGAGCCGAAAGCCCTTGCAGCTAGTTGCTCATTAATTCTAAGTATTAGCTTGTAATTTGTAATTACTTGTTAATAAATAATAATAATAATAATATATTTCCGATAACTGAGACCTTGAGTGTCAATATTTTGCTATTTTTGATCGGAATATCGGTACAATATTATACCAAAATACAGAGAATTGAATGTAGAACGTTTTCCCACTAAATTAACACTAAACATTTTTTGCAGTTACAATATTACAACAAGAAGATAAGAAGCTCAAAATGGTTTTAGCGAGTAGGTAGAGAGATTTTCTCCCATGATCCATGTGGCATCACAATGGACCTATTATTGGTCTAAGTGTGTTGGCGATTCTCAGCTGGCTGCCACTTTAACCTAACCTAACATTACAACAATTACTACAGAAAAATGCCATCTAAGTTGAAATGAAGGCTCTACACCGCAGTTGTACATCCAGCGCTCACATACGGTTCACAATGTTGGATGATGTACAAAAGATATGAGAGTAAATTAACGGCAGCTGAGATGAAGATGCTTCGCATGACAGCAGGAGTGACAAAGCTTGATCGAATAAGAAGTTCGAAGATCCGTGGAAGCTTTCACATCAAGGAAACCATCGTACAAAAGATAGAGCGCCACCGGCTCAGCTGGTATTGCCACGTTCAAAGAAGATATCATTTGAACCCCGTTAAAAAGGCGATGGCAATGCACGTTCCAAAGACATCGCAATGTAAGAAAGGCAGGCCTATAAACGCCTGGATCAGACAAATGCGACGACATCGGCATTCCATTGGCCTCAGTAACCGAGTGATCCAAAATCGGCAGGCCTGCCGATATTTTCGGAGGTCAAATATGCGAACCCCACAGGCGGATCAGTAGAAATGCGGTGAAGTGGGAGGGTTGTGATCCCTTATTTTCGGATCACAACCTCGCTGAAAAAGGAAGAAGAAGAAGATTACAACAATTACTTCCTTTGAGTCCAAAACACGCTGTTCAAACTGAATAAATTTAGAACAAGAACAATGCATAAAAAGTACTTAATACCTACTGAAAATGGCATCACCAAATTAGATAGAAATCAAGAACTTTAGTGGTGAACACCATTCAAAGTGACATCTATACTTTCTCGTATGCAACACATATCGTATCCGGAGAATAAATGCACTTTCTCTCCTGAAATAAACAATAATTTCGGTTTTAGAATAAATTCAAACTGAAATCCAGTCATTATGATCAGAAAAACCCAAATAAACAGCAATAACTCACTAATTACCTCCAATCACTGCAGCTGACTCTTATTTACAGTCAACAGCTGATTGTCCTCCTACGCGCACTTCCATCAGGTGCTTAACCCCAATCTCCCATCGGCCGCCCCCTCGTCCACAGACAACAACAACCAGATCCGACTCCTTTCATAAGTTTTCACTTTTCCGGATCACAAAGTCGCACATCCATCTGCATTTTATTTTTATATTACGAGTACAACACCCAGGCATACCATACCCACTGGTATACTGGTATAGTGGGTGAGATTCAGATACAGAATCGAATTTTAAATATTCCGAATTACGTCACCTGTCTGTCAGGCAACGAGAAAGAATAGATTTTTTCTAATTTTTTTGTATTGTCAGAAAAATCTTTTCTAATTCGTGTGTTGCGGTGCGGTTGTGTCTCTGCTCATCGTGCGTCGTCATCCAAACCGCTGTTTTCATTCAATTTCTTTTTTTTTGGGCAAATTACATAAGTTTTTGGGTACTTTTCAAATTGAAATTTCGATTTTCGGTGTATCGATCCTGAAGTGTGTGCGCGGGGGCGAGAGTTGTGTGCAATTTTCAGGAAACGCGGGGTCAAAGGGCAGTTATTCGTGGCAAGGACACAGTGTCAGTCCGGCAGTCAAGCGACATTCTGTGTGGATTATCTCGAGCTGTTAGCAAGGATTTAAGGACAAACTATGATAAATCAATCGCATGTGAGTTGGAGTTGGATATCATTTGTTTTTTTTTTTTTTTTTTTATTGATTTTCGTTTTGTTTTTGTTTGGACATCAAAAGACTAGTAGACCCCCCCTCTTATTTCGCTTATCTTACGAAATGAGTGAATTTTTTTTGTCTCTAATCACCAACTAGCGAGTGGATAGTCTAGGCACACTCATGTCGTCATAAGGGTAGTCGTACTAAGAGTTTCATATTTCAATGTCGGCGGGCGAGTGCTTAGTTCATTTTGGCGTGGCGTACGTGAGAGGCTTCGCATCTGTAAAGTGTCACAGAGGTCTCAGTTCAGTTTGAGACAGCACGCGGCATTGATTCCAGCTTCGGTTTTTGAGTGACAATATCCGTGGCGTGTTTTTCGCTGAAAGATTTCCTATAGGGTGATCGCATTGCTTGTATTTATTAAGAATTACCACAAAAAAATAATGACGGACTTTGATGTAAGTAAATCGGACTTGAATTGAAGTCAAAAATCGATTGGAAGTCGTCGTAAAAATGTGGAGTAGTGGGTGAGGAGTGTGCAGTGGCAAAGAAGGTCAGGGCTATTGAGTGAGATTTTTCTTTTATTTTTCGTCGAGACCAGTTCCAGTTTCTGTTGCATAAGAATTAATTAGTTATCTTTAAATCAGGTTTTCTTATGATAAGACATAGGAAAACCCTCTTATCTCATAAATCGATTACAAATTACTAAATGTTTGATTGCAAACGCATGATGTGAGGGATAAAATTAGAAATAAATGAAAACTCGTTGAGCTACGAAGCATATATTCATCTTGTTGGCAACATTTTGTCTCGTTAATTGAATATCGCTAACTCATTGTATTTACAATGATGAATCAGCGGTTTGTTCAATTCTGAAACGCAATGGGGTGTGCCTTGTACCGCTCAATCAAAACAAGATTCGCGAAAGTCGTTAGGCTTACAGTAGTGGCCGTACAAAGTGGGCTCGTTTATGTATAACTTCTTATGTTTGTCTTTGGGCTAAAAAATGAAAGAATTTTCCATGTCTTTTTCGCTCAAATCAGAAGTTTTGATGTTGCGCCGTCTTCCTGAAACCACATATGTTCCAAGTCATCCTTTTCCGATTTAACCCAAGCATAGTGAGTCAACATGGTCCGACAGCGATTCACCATTGACTGTGACTGCGTTGCCGGCATCATTGAAGAAGTATGGGCCATTGACCCCTTCAGTATGAAACCCGCAACAGACAGTCAACTTTTGTGCGTGGAACTGCATTTCGTGAATTGCTTCGGATTGCTGAATTGCTTAAATGCGACAATTTTGCTTCGAAGGCAATGGTGTAGAGGTAACGTCGTCAATTGAAACGGTAATAGTTCATGGTTCAAATCGTGTTGTCAGCAAGCATTTTTCTATTTCTCACGAAATATATAAAAAAATCAGTCCCACCCCTTGTGAACGTCTGACAAACATCCGAGAGTATTGTTGTCTCGAGAAAGCTTCTCAAAAGAAATTGTCATTCGGATACGGCACTAAACTGTAGGTCCCTTCTATTCGTGTGGAAAATATAACGCACACAACATGAGTGGTTGCGAGAAGCTAGGCTCTGGCACTTTACCCCTAGTCTCCACTGGCAATAATTCATTGCAAGAAATACCACCTTGATCAAAAAGTTCCCGGAATTTATTTAGAAAATTAAAAATTCAAGTTTATTCATCTAAATCTATATTGTCCCCTTCAAAGTAATCCCCATCGACTGCAACACACTTATGCCAGCGCTTGATCCAATCTTCGAAACATTTTTTATATTCGGTTTTCGGTATGTCCATCAGTGCTTCCTGCGATTTTTCCATTGCTTCCTCTCGGCTGCTGAAACGCGTTCCCTGTAATGGTTTTTTTAACTCGATTGAAGTCACACGGAGCCAAATCAGGTGAATTCGGTGGCTGTTGGATGGTATTTGTTGCATTTCTCGTCAAAAAATTACGAATAATGATGGCACTGTGCGACGGTGCATTATCTTGGTGCAAAATCCACGAGTTTTCTGCCCACAATTCTGGTCTCTTTCGGCGAATTGCTTCACGCAAACGTCTGATAACGCCCAAATAATACTCTTTGTTTACTGTCTGGCCTTCTGGCAAAAATTCATGATGCACTACACCATTGTTATCCATGGAAACCGTGAGCATTGCCTTCTTTTTTGACTGAAAACGTCTGCCACTTCGTTCATCATCTTCGATTGACTCACGACCACTTTTGAACCGCTCGTGCCACTGGTAAATGACCGTTTTCTTTAGAGAATCGTTGCCGAAACACTTTTCCAACATTTCCAACGTTCGCGCACCATTAAATCCGTTTTTTACGCAAAATTTAATACAAGTTCGTTGTTGCAAATTTAAATCCATTTCTAAAAAATCACCAACACACACAGAGATAGATGTACTCTTGGCTACGTAACTTTTGCAAATGTCAAGCTATGACGCTAAGATTAAGAGGGAATATCAACAACAGATGTACCAACTGAACAAAGAAAACAGGTGGTATGTCAAGCAATCGAAATTTCCAATGAAGACCTCAAATGAAATGAATTATTTCAAGAAATATGCGGTCTCCATTAGAAATTTCAATTGTGTAGTGGAGACTAGGGGTAATGAGTTGTTTCACCAAATATATATATTTTTTTTCTGTTGGATGTTTGATTTGCCTATGACGCCGGTAATGGCGAAAAAAACACTGTAAATCAGAAGCAAAAGCAAAAGATAGCATAATTCTCCCCAGTTATCTGGACGCCACCCACGGAGTTGTTCTGAAACATTCTAAAACATAAACAACTGAGTTTCAAACCACTACACGAAATCTTTCTCTCTCTATCCATCGTTTGCAACGTCTGAACTTTGTTAAAACATTTCAAAGGTATTCATAACCCCATGAGTGCGCGCAAATTATAAAAAAAGGCTGACTTTGTTCAAAATTTTGTATCCAAGCAGGCATATAAGATTTGTTAGTCGTATTTTATTATCACTCATGATCCATATGGATCATTGGTTTCTATGCAATACAACAACAATACGAGATCCTGCTTTCTATCAGGATAAATTTCGTGATCTAGAATTTTTTTTTTATTCCTTGGTAGGTTACACAAGACACAAGGAAAATAATTTCGTTGATTCAGATCCGGATCGTTTTATTTTCGTCGTGTGATCTATATGGATCTTGGGTGATAATAAAATACGGCTATTATACAAGGACATGTCATAAGATTTGCTTCTGTATACTGGCTTATAATACCGCGGGCTCCCAAAAGCTACACGAACTGCGTTTCTTAAATTTTTGAGCATCCCAAAACCAGGGTCAATTTGACGGGACAGTACAACTTTTTGGAGTCAGAATGTAAAGACTTGTATTCGCTTTTGGAAAAGGGTTAACATTTCAACTAGATAAGATTTAAAGTTTGAAACCATTACAAACTAATTATATGTCGACCACCTTAATTATTCTGGAATCACGAACCACTGATGCAGTATGTAATCTTCTGATCGCCCAGGCTAATAGGTAGTTATATTATTTCATGATATTCGTAATAATACCCAGTACCCAATGCACTGAACAACCTTTAACCAAGTCGACAGACTTTGCTCTTAATACCATGACGCCTTTCTAACATCCACCTGCTGTACTGTTGTACTAAAAACCTGCTTCGCAATTAAACGCAAATTAAGACTTAATTGTTTGTGTAAAAAGTTGATGTTTTTATTTTTTAATATTTATGCGATAAACAAACTCCGAATCACCTATCTGTCCCCAGTGGTGCTCGTAATCGTTTTGCGACTTAATCTCGGCACTTTCCTAATAATAGACTCGCGACACTGATAAGATTTTCGTTTTATAAGTACTGAGCATTACATAGCATGTTTAGTGTTTACCGTTATTAATGGAATTCATTTTTTCTTTCTCTCTCTCTCTCTCTCTCTCAGATCATCCCAATTGCCGTTGGTATTGCAGCGGTATTAGCTGGAGCAGTATTAGTGCACTTTTTTATAAATCAAAAATCAAAAAAGTCTAGCAAATCAAAACCAAATAAATCGGCTCGTCTGAAGACGTTACAAGATCCAAATGACAAGTATCTTTTGCCGTTGATCGAGAAGGAGATTCTCAGTCATGATACACGTAGATTCCGCTTTGGTTTACCATCAAATCAGCACATCCTTGGACTGCCTGTGGGTCAGCACATTCACTTGATATCGACAATTAATGATGAGCTTGTGATTCGACCTTACACGCCCATCTCGTGTGATGATGATCAGGGATTTGTTGATTTAGTTGTTAAGGTCTACTTCAAGGATGTACATCCGAAGTTCCCCGAGGGTGGCAAGATGTCACAATACTTGGAATCGATGAAGATCGGCGATAAAATCGCTTTCCGTGGGCCCTCTGGTCGTTTACAGTACCTGGGCAATGGAGGATTCTCCATTAAGAAACTCCGAAAGGATCCACCAAAGACGGTAACAGCTAAGAGAGTCAATTTGATTGCCGGTGGTACCGGAATCACTCCAATGTTGCAGTTGGTCAGAGATATTCTAAAGAACAGCGCAAAGGATAAGACAGAGTGTGCACTTTTGTTTGCTAATCAGGTAATATCCATTCATTCACTTCATCTATGAATGATCCGATCCGATTTCCTTTTTTTTTCTAGACCGAGAAAGACATCCTATTACGAGATGAACTTGATAGATTGGTCAAGGAACATCCAGATCAATTTAAGGTCTGGTACACTGTTGACAGAGCTGCAGAAGGTGAGTGATTCGTTTTCTAATTAATGCACACACGATCTTTTCTGTCGTCCAACGCTCTCTAGAGTGCATGGTTCAGTTTGTATTTTTAAGTTCTTATTTCGTAATATATACGCATCATGACTAGGCACACGTTGGCTTCCATCCAAAACACTTTAATTTGTGTTTAATATTTTTATTTTAGTTTTTTTTGTCTTTTCAAACATTTTTAAGATAACTCGCTGACAGGGGTTCATCTTTCGTTTTAAATAAATATTATGTCAAGCTTGTCGGGGGGCCTTAAATCTTCTTCATAAATTAGATAGCAATTTGTTAAATGAAATTGTCCATCTGCCTAGGATTTTGTTGAACTATTCAGAGGTCTTTAGTAATTTGTATTCAATTTACTTGAAACACACTTGGTAAGGCGTGCGACAGAATAAATGAATAAAATCTTCTTTCGCATGCATGAATAATGAATGAAATGTTGACACAGGTTAGGTTTTCTTTTGTAAATCGATTCAGAGTTTCCAGACGCAATGCAAATTTGGGAGCCTTGTGACTCAGAATTGTTCTAGTAGAATGCTACTATTTTTTAAATATGAAAATAGGCTCCATTCTTCACTTGGTCTAAACGGAAAGATTGAGTAATTAAGTTCAGAGTTTCCAGACATAATGTAAATTAAGAGCTATGGTAGCTGTATGGTTACATCAACCAGAGAACAAAGTGAGCTTTGAGATCTAATCAGACATACTGGGCCCAATTCGTCAACTCGTATACGACAGTCGAATCCGACCATTGTCGCATTTAGTTATTACTTAAGTCGTATTTTACGAACAAAAAATACGACTTTGTCGTACTTAAATGCGACCATGCTCGAATACGACTGTCTTATACGAGTTGAAGAATTGGGCTCATTATAAAACCGCGAAATACCTCAGTTAAATACAGTCCTTAAGGCCCGTTTCATACATATCCGGCATCGGATACTCGCCGCCGAATACACAGATTTTTGTAGTTTTCACACATATCCAGTATAGCACGTATCATGTATCTAGCTCAAGGTGTTCAGAACTCAGTGAGCATTCCCACTTATCCTGTACCAGATATACGGCATCCAAGACTCGTTTGAATATTATTTTGCAACAAAAAAGGAAGGTCGTATCCGATGACGGGTGAATGGTGTGAAAGCGATGTATCCGGCATAAAGTGTTTTCGATTAAGCGTTTCCTATCTTTAAATTTGAATAAAACAAACTGTGAGTGAGATATCATTGACATTTTTTATTTATTTAGAAGGCCCATGTATGCTATTATGTATGGAATATAACATCATTTACATATCCGCCGGGGCTTCGCTGGGTGGCGTGCATCCGAAACGTCCAATTTTCCATAACTCTGGCGCATAATTCAGGCTGAATTGGACCAATGGCATTGATTATGTTGGCCTTCAGGGCAGTGGTGGTTTATGGTTTATTGGCATAGACCTGTGACTTAAGAAAACCCCACAAGAAGAAGTCTAACGGGGTCAAATCGCACGATCTCGGTGGCCAATTCACATCGACTCCGCGTGAGATAACTATGTTCGGAAATCGCTCGCGCAGAATGTCCATCGTGGCACCAGCTGTGTGGCACGGAGCGCCATCCTATTAAAACCACATATCGTCGGTGTCCATATCATTCAATTCGGGCCAAAATAAATTGGTTATCATCGACCGATACCGCTCGCCGTTGACGGTGATGGCCTGGCTAACGTCGTTCTCAAAGAAGTATGGAGCGATGATGCCCCCAGCCCAAAATCCACACCAAACAGTGACTTTCTCTGGATGCATTGCAATTTGGTGGGTCTCTTGAGGACTGTTATCGTCCCCAATTCGACAATTTTGCTTGTTGACGAGCCCATTCATCCAGAAATGGGCCTCGTCACTGAATATGATTTTTTCGACCGAAATTGGGGTCAACTTCCAACTGCTCGAGAGCCTAGTCAGCGTACAAACGGCGTTCACTATGGCCATTAACTTTGAGCACCTGGGTCAGTTGAATCGTGTACGGGTGTAGGCCCAAGTCATGATGCAAAATTCGCCAAGTTGTGGTCTGCGAAAGGCCGAGTTCTTGTGCGCGGCGCGGAATTGACTGCCTCGGATGCTCTCACGGACAGCGGCGATATTTTCGGCAAATCTTGCGTTTCGTTGGCGTACGGGTTTTGGCGGATTGTTCACTGAACCGGTCGACTCGAATTTATCCACCATGTTGCGAATAGTCCTCTCGGAAGGACGATTATGCCAACCGTAAAATGGGTGAAGCGCGCGAAATGTTGCACGAACAGAAGACCCACTTTCATAAAACAATTTAATCATTTCCACATGTTGTTGAACGCTATAACTCTCCATGTTAATTTGGCAAGACAGGCTAAATAAAAGACAGCCAATTTGACAGATGTAGCTTCAACAATACGGCCGCAATCACCTGTCAAAGTTAGGAAATCCCTATTGGAAAACCCTATAGAGGATATCCGATGCGGGATAGAGCTGAAATTTGTCCGGCAGAAAAAAACGCCGTCTATCCGACATTTGTGCCGCGTATCCAGCGCCGTCGCGGAACGGATATTCATCCGCTCTACATGACCTAGGCATATCAGTCAGCCTTCTGGCTAGGTCGATATCTCTCCATTCTTCTTGTACGCTGACTTTAATAAATCATTCGAAGAACCTTTCTCTCAAAGTAACTAAGGACATCCTCATCCGATTTCGATAGGGTCCATGCCTCTGCGCCATATAACAGGAATAGGATGTTTAGTGTCTTGTACAGGGCAACTTTAGTCGTTTGAGACAGGGTTTTACTACTCAATTGCCTTCTTAGCCCAAAGAAACAGCGATTGCAAGATTGATACTTCGTTTGAGCGCTGATGTCATTGCTCGAGCTGTGCAGGTCCCGTCAAACTGACGCGTTAAAAGTGCACTAAATTCACTGCCTCAACTGAAGCCGACATCTTCTTGTCATAATCCCTTCGGTCCTCATTCCTAACTGCTTGCTCTTCAAACGTTTTATTTCTAATTAGGATTCCAAGTTTTTGACATGTATGCGCTGTGGGTATGTAAAGTTGCAGTTCAAAAAGACATCAATTAGCGCTAAAGATGCGCCGTTTTGTTACCACAAACTCGTGTATACCAGTTTGTCTGAGAGGGTTATTCATTGTGAAAGGACAATGAGCTTAAAACCAGTACGTGGAGTTTAGAAAAAGGGTCAGTTCTCCAATCCTCTTGCCAGCTATCTCATTCAGATCCTCGAAGAAGGGTTTATCAAGAATGTGGTGTCTGGTACTTGCTAGGGCCGGATATATGCGAAGGAAGTGGTACAGAGATTTCTTTCTCATTAATGTCCTTGCATCCTCTACAATAGGTATTTTGGGAGACACCAACTTGGTCCTCACCTGGCCAGTGGCCTGTACTAATAGCTACAACTCTGGCAATATCTGGTCTTGATTTGAGTAGTAACTCGTTTGAGTTGGGTTTGTTGAAACTGAGCCATGTTTTAATTGATGTGGCACAACTATGCATTAACACTGTTCCAGTCGCGATTGGCTAGCTGGATGAAGTGAAGATGAATATAGTCCTTAACGGTACCTAGCGGAATATCGACTCTTTCTGCTAGAGAGCCGTTAAGGACTGACATCCGAGAGTATTGTCGTCACGAAAAAGCGTCTCAAATCGCCGTTCGGATTCGGCATTAAACTGTAGGTCCCTTCCATTCGTGTGAAAAATATAACGCACACAACATGAGTGGTTGCGAGAAGCTAGGCCCTGTCACTTTAAAGAGCTGTTGCGCCAAATATTTGTATTTTTTTTGTTAAGGACTGACCCTAGCCTGGCCAGCTCATTACCCTCATAATTACTGTGCTCTAAGACCCAGATGAGAGTTATACAATACTTGAGTGGATACTATGCTGATTAATTTCAAACTGGCATTGCTCTACCAGTTTCGAAGATGTGTTTTTTTTGCCTAGGGGGTAGTGGAAAAACGCTAATGCGCACGAGAAATAGTCCCGCTCTCCTACTCACTAAAAAAATCACCTTTAACCACTTTTCAACCTGACACCATCCACTCCGGAACCGCTTTAGCATTACTTCAGAGTGGTGTCGTTTTCTTTCCCCTCTGGGGACCGGTTTTTTCACATTTTTCTCCTGGTGCGGGTTTATACTATCTTGCCGGCAAGGCTTTCATCAATTTAGTAAACTTGCTGAGGGTGTATTTACTTCGTCCTCTCTCTTTTTCGATCTGAGTACCGTCTCAATGAATAAAGATATTTTATTCCACGTGTCGATACTTGAGACCATCTTGTTTACGGCATTTTCTGGTGTAAAGTTGCCTATCTCTGATTCCAGGCTATTTCTTTCTACTGCCCACCTGTTACAGATGAAAAAGGTGTGATACACATCGTCTTCCATCGCCAACATAATCAATGCCATTGGTCCAATTCAGCCTGATTTATGCGCCAGAGTTATGGCAAATTGGCAGGCTGCTCTCCCTACTTTTCTCATCTTGTGCAGGTACCTGTTGAAGTAACCATGTCCGGTAAGGAACTGGGTGATATAATAATTCACTTCACCGTGCTCCCGCTCCGTCCATGCAGCAATGTCTCTGGTCAACCGGTAGGTTCACCTTCCCCTCGTTTCGTCGTTCCATCTGTTTTGCCACTTCTGCTTCGAGAGTTGCTTCGCTTCTGTAGCTGCTGTTGCCGAGCCTACTTCCGCCTTCTTGTCGGGGACGTACTACCTTGCTACTGCTAGGAGATCAATGGGCGTCACTCCTGCGACTACTAGGGCTGCTGGCTCGGACACTGTTCGGTATGAACTCGTTATCCGAAGGGCTCCTATACGTTGCATGACGGCCACTTTCTTCCGGTATATCTCCTTTTTGAGCGAGTCAGCCCAGATCTCAGAGTCATACAGGAGTACTGAGTGCGTAACCGACATAAGGAGTCTTCTTTTACTTGCCGTGGGGCCTCCTATGTTAGGCATCAGTCTGCTTAGCGATAGGCATGTTTTCGTGGCTCTTTCGGATGCGGACTTAATTTGTTCCCAAAACGTGAGCTTCGTATCTATCCTAACTCCTAGGTATTTTACTGCTTCCGTAGTGTATATGACTTCCGGACCCAGCTGGAGCTCGATTATTATAAGTATCCGCTTCTTCGTCAGCAGCACTATCTCTGTTTTCACCACTGCCAAGCTTAGGTCGTGGTCCTCCATCCATATGTGCACCCGTCTCATGACTTGATTTAGCCTTCTCTTAGCGTCTTCGGTGTCCCGTGCGGTGATCACTGCAGCGATGTCAACTGCATAGCCGACCAGAAAAGTGTTTTCGGGCATCTCCATGCGAAGAATCCCATCGTAGGAGATGTTCCATAAGTCTGCTCCCAGAATTGAGCCCTGCGCTGCTCCGGCCGTTATTGCTTTCCTGTGGGGTCCTTCTGTGGTGTCATATATTAGCTCTCTGTCGCTAAGGTAGTCCCTTATCACTCGTCGAAGATACTGTGGTATCCGAAAGTCCAGGGCGTTCAGCATGTCGCACCATCTGACCGAGTTGAAGGCATTTCTTACGTCGAGTGTTCCCAAAACAACAACTTTCCTCGAGTAATGGCTGCCCTGATGGGTTACTTGGGCAGCCCTAACCACCTTTTCCACAGCACCTATTGTAGAATGACCTTTTCTAAACCCATGCTGCCTTTCAGATAGGTCACCTGCTCTCTCCACTGCTACAGAGAGTCGAGGCTTCAGCATTCTCTCGAGGAGTTTTTCTGCTGTGTCCAGCATACACAGGGGTCTGTACGCTGTCGGGGAGTCTGGGTCGCCTTTCCCTTTGCTAATCAGAACCAGCCGCTGTGTTTTCTAAGCATCTTTTGTTTATGTTTAATAACAGTTGGGGGCACGTACGGGCGAGGATGTGGTAACCGCATCAATGGCATTGATAGTAGCTTGGCTTCTTCTTCTTCCTATTTCGGCGAGGCCATGTTTGGAAAACAAGGGATCATAACCCTCTCATTTCACCGCATTTCTACTGATTCGCCTGTGGGGTTCGCCTATTTGAACTCAGAAAATATCGGCAGGCCTCTCGATTTTGGATCACTCGGTTACTGAGGCCAATGAAATGTCGATGTCGTCGCATTTGTGTGATCCAGGCGTTCAGAGGCCTGCCTCTCCTGCCTTGCGATTTCTTTCGAACTTTCATTGATCTCTTTTTTGAACGTGGCAATATCAGCTGAGCCGGTCGCGCTCTATTTTTCGTAAGATGGTAGCTTGGCTATCCGAGAAAATAGCGATACTGTCAGCAGGCTTCCTGAATCGCGAGAAGCTCTGCCTGAAAAATGCTAGCAGAGTCTGAGAGACGAGAATACTTCGATATTTGTATTTAGTTGGCCAGAGAAGATACCTGCGCCGACTCCGCATTCCATCTTCGAACCGACCGTGTATATACCAATAATAACGTTTCTGTTCTTCCAGGCGAACCCCACAGGCGGATCAGTAGAAATGCGGTGAAGCGGGAGGGTTGTGATCCCTTATTTTCGGATCATAACCTCGCTGATAAAAGGAAGAAGAAGATCTTTTCTGTTCTTCCATTCTTCTCTGGTAGGGAATTTTGTTAAGAATAATTTCCCGAAGCTGAGGTTGGATATCCTGTAGTCGGTCGAAGACGCAACCAGTTCACTCGATATCGTGACGCTTCATCGTGATATCGGCTTCACCCAGTTTCTCTATGCCGGACTGCGCTGCATATAGCCGCGTCTTTAATATGAAGTTTGAGGAGACATTGAGAAGACCTCAATGCTCCTGTGATGCCCACACACGCCGATCTCTGTGCGTTTTGCTCAATAACAGTATACGCTGTTATGTTGTACAAATGGCGCCCAACGTAGTATTCCACGCTATACTTTCCTCATCCTCATGCAGTGCGCTGAAATCGATATAATTTTGCGTGTAAATAATATCTGTAATTCTGTTTTTATTTATTTATTTATTTTTTGTTGATTCATTTATGTTTCCTGCACGAAATGTTGTTTACTGTGCTTCCAATTTTAACACATAAACTGAAAGTAAACGCTCACTTTCCAAATTGAATTCCAGGTTGGTCATACAGCCTAGGCTATGTGACCGATGATATGATGAAAGATCATCTCTTCCCGCCGGACGTTGAGACCCTAGTTCTCCTCTGTGGTCCACCGCCAATGGTTAACTACACTTGTATACCGGGCCTGGAGCGGTTAGGCTATGACGCCAATATGCGTTTTAGTTACTAAACTAAAAAAAAAAAAAAAAAATGATGCTTGTCATACATAAGCTGATCCTAGAATTGCCGTCTTATTAAATATATATTGCGCGTAGCTCTTGCCTAAGTTAGGAAATTCCATTGTTTTGTATTCAAACGCTTTTTTAGACCGTACTTAGTGGTGTAAGGAATGAATTATAATCTGTGCCTGCCGATGATCCTGAGGTAAGGTACTCGTACTCGTACTGTTTGTTCAAAGTCGGTTTTTCTTTTCTTTTCGCCTGGGTTCCATTTTATCCTTACACTTGCCTATGTATCTCTATTAATGGTCTTTTGTTTTGAAATTTCAGGTTGGACCTTCGGTGTAGGTTTCATCAATGAGCAATTGATCAAAACCCATCTGTATCCAGCCGATGAAGAGACGATAGTTCTTATGTGTGGACCACCGCCAATGATTAATTTTGCTTGCAATCCGGCATTGGATAAATTGGGCTATCACCCAGATCAAAGATTTGCTTACTAAAATATGAAAATTGGAAGATGATATTCAGGGAACAGGTGCTTGCTATATATTACACATTAAAACGTTTGCAGTGGTAATGGGTAATGTGCAGCAAGCACTTGGTGCAGATACTTTTCTCTACGAGGAAAAATCGGGCAACACGGTATACCTATTAATTTATTGAAATACGTGGCCTCTTATTAAATAAGAAGATCGCGATGAAGAATATAAAAAGAACAAAATATATATAATGTATGTAACTGTATGTATATTTTAGTAACACCGAACAACGAGGTCCATTTGTAGTGAATAGTTTGCATTCTTTTAGTTTGCGGGTGAAAATTATAAATTGTAGATAAATAAATGGAAAAATTTAAATAAAACTAAAATGTTCTTCGCTGTGTAGATAGATTTCTTGTATTTTATTTTTTCTATTTGTATAATTATTTTTAATTTTTTTTAATTGAAGGATTCTGTAGTATTTTTCTGGCTTATTAGCGATTGTAGAAAATGGAAACAAACAAAACCAGAAAAAGAATAAAATGTTTTATGAAATTTAAAATGTGTGTCCTTCCTTGTCTGAGAAGATTTAAAATTTTCTTTCTGACATATTGAATGGATTAAATAAAAAATAAGTACTTAGTAGTAAATGTCGGTACTGAAACTAAAGTACTGTCTAAATTTACTTACTTTATTGCTACCAATGAGCATTGTCAAGTAGTAGAAGGGTTTACCTTAAGCGAACTGACAAGAAGAAGCCAGCTGTACCAAGATGGTAAAGCAAAAAGAGAGTTCAACGTCTGTAGCAATGTGGCGAGCTAGGTAGGATAACATGGCAAAAGGCAGATGGACCCACAAGCTGATCCCCACCATAGATATCTGGACAAAAAGAGTACACGGGGACTGCAGCTACCACCTTACGTAGGTCCTGTTCGGGCACGGCGGCTGTCGAAAATATCTCCACAGATTTGGACACGAAACCCCCCCTTTTGCCCAGGATTCCCAGATGAAGAGGAAGATTCGGAGTGCGCAGTGTTCACCTGCAGGCGCTTCAAAAATGGACGAATGAACGCGCCAAGTACAGAGCTTCTAATAAATTATATGACGAGATCAGAAGACGACTGACTGGAGACTTATTCCATCATAATGAGCGTACGGAAGAAGTTGGGAAGAGTCGAAGAACTAAGAAGAGCCGAAACGGCAAATGCAGATGACACAGCAAAGGTTGCTAGCGCCCCGCGAAGTAGTACCCAACGGCAGTCGCCCAGGAAGAGTGGCAGAATTGCCCAGAATTCTCAGGTGAAGAGGAATTTGCGGCTCACGCAGTATTCAATTGAAGAATAAACCTGCCAAGCTCAGAGTTTCTAATAACTGATATGACGAGGTCAGGGGACGACTTCTTTCATAATTAGCACACGGAAAGAGTTGAGAAGAGTCGAAAGACTAAAAAGAAACGAACCGGCAAATGTAGATGATACAACATAAGTTGATAGCCAGCCCCGCGAAGTAGTACCTAATGGCAGTCCTGCGGTGAGAGTGGCAGAAGTGTGCAGGGTGTGAAATAGTACGTAGGTGCACTCTTGGCAACGATTATTCGGTTTTGCGAATCGTTCGTGCTGGTAGCCAGGGCTATAAGCATCTTTAGAAGATTACCATATCCATTATTTACTTACTTCGGTGGCGCTACAGTTCGGGGTAAATCTGGGCCTCAACCAACAAGCCTCTCCATTTAGCTCGGTCTTTAGCTAATTGCATCCAGTTGCGCATTCCAAGTTGGTCAAGGTCTCCTTGAAGTTGTGCCCGCTACCTACGGTGAGGAGGTCCTCTACTGTGCTGTCCCTCCGGGTTAGATTCGAAGACTCTGCAGGCCGAAGCGTTGGTGTCTATTCGCTCTTCATGTCCTAGTCATCTCGGACGTCCAATACGCTGTACTTTTGATGACTAGGTCGATGTCGCTGTACAGCTCGTTTAGTTCCTCATTGAATCTTCTCCTCCAAAACTCAACGCAGACAAGACCAAATATCTTACGAAGAATTTTTCTCTCGAAGCGACCAATGATATTTTCATCCGCCTTCAATGATATCCATATTTCAGCGCAACAACAACAACAGCACGCAAGGGCCTAATTTCCTGGCAGCCCCATGGTGACAGAAGTAGTCTCCTGGACGTCCGAAACAGGCGAGGGGCAGATGTGGGGATAGTACGTGATCACCATCTTATGATAGCTACTCTCCAACTACGCACTGCTGCAGTTCGAAGATCCCAGGACAACACAAGAATACCCAGGTGCAATGTCGATAGACTTAGTGATCCCTCAGTGCGCCAACAATTAAGGGTGGACTTTTCGCAAGGTGTGGAAGCAGTCAGTAGCTCAATGCCCGCAACCACCCAAGACCATTGGTGTGCTTTGAAAAATGTTTTTACATTTGGTGCTGAAAGAATTGTCGGTCGATCGCAGGAAAGACATAGGGCGTGGCTTTCCGAGGATACCTGGAGACGGATTGACGAACGAAAACAGCTGAAAGCTCGCGTTCCAGCTACCCCAGCAGCAGGGAGAAGAGAGCTAGAGTCCCTATATCGCATGAAGATGAGAGAAGTTCAGCGTAGCGTGCGACGTGACAAGCGCAACTACATCAACGCGCTGGCTACAGAAGCAGAAGAAGCAGCACGGAGGTGCGATAGCAGGACCGTCTACAGAATCACGAAAGAGCTGACAGGTGGTCGCAGCTCCAGCCAACACCCAGTGAAAAGCCTAGACGGTTACTTGCTCATTTCGGATGAGGACCAGCTCAAGAGATGGAAAGAGCATTTTGCTCCCAAATCAAACTGAGATGCCCGAGGTGAGAAGTTCCCGTATACGCACCACGACTCCCAGTAAAGATGAGATCATTACCGCGATCAAGGCACTCAAAACCAACAAGACGGTAGGACTTGACGATATTCCAGCAGAGCTCTTACGAGCAGCACCAACAACAGCGGCTGAGCTTCTGCTTTCACTTATAGAGAGAGCTTGGGTACCTGAGAGCTTGGGAAGCTGAGAGCTTTCCTAACGAGTGGAAAAAGGGAATGATCGTCAAGCTTCCTAAGAAAGGAAATTTAATGGAGTGCAGAAACTGGAGGGGTATCTGCGTGCTGCCTGCTGTAGCTAAGATAATAGCTGAAATCACCCTGGAGCGAATTAAACAACATCTCGAAGACACACTCGATGCCGATCAAGCAGGTTTCCGCTCTGGATCCTCCTGTATCGACCACATCAACACCCTGCGGATTATCATCGAACAGTGTGTTGAATATAGATCGCCACTGCACCTGCTGTTCATCGATTTTGAGAAGGCGTTCGATAATGTCAACAGGGAGTTTATTGGGCGTGCCTTACGCAGGAGAGGTACTCCTGATAAACTAATTGCTATTATCATATTATACATATGAAGGCTCCTCACGTTCTGCACAGGGGGAGGTTGTCTGAGGAATTTGAGATCCAAAGTGGGGTAAGACAAGGCTGTATCCTTTCACCAATATTATTCCAATTGGTTATTAGTGATGTGCTTCATGCAGCTTTGTCGACGGGAAACGGAGGAATTCGATGGACTCTTACATCTCAACTGAAATATCTTGACTACGCTGACGATGTATGCTTACTCTCCCACCGAATTATGGACCTCCACCAAATGACAGCAGATGTGGAGAGGGAGGCAGGCGTCGTCGGGCTGAAAATGAATACGGCAAAAACTAAAATTATCAGCCTTGGAACAAACTCATCGTCTCAAATATGCATTGCTGGACAACCGGTAGAGAGAGTAGAGGATTTCCAGTATCTTGGGAATATTGTCTCGACCGATGGTGGAACCGAACTGGATATAGCCAACAAAATCGCCAAAGTAAAGTCCGCGTTCGGTATGTTGTCCAAAATATGGCGAAGCAATGCAATCAGTTTGAACACCAAGATAATACTGTTCCGCTCCAACGTTGAATCCGTGCTGTTATATGGTTGCAGCACGTGGAGAGTGACCACTACTATCACAAGAAAGCTGCAAACGTTTGTTAATAGGTGCCTGCGCAATATCTTAAGGATTTTCTGGCTCAATCGTATCTCTAACGAACACCTTTACGAGAGAACAGGTCAGGAACCAATAGGCACAACCATCCAACGGCGGAAGTGGCAGTGGATTGGTCACACGTTTCGTAAGGGTGACAGTTCCATAGCGAACTATGCTATGCAATGGAACCCTTTAACTCAGGATGGCAGAAGACCTGGCGGTCCGAGGAGAACATGGCGCAGAGCAGTCGAGAAAGAGGCACGGCAGTTAGGGAAAAGTTGGGGAGAACTCAGACACATTGCCAGAAACCGTACACAATGGCGCGTATGCGTAGTAGAGGCCCTAGGACCCACAAGGGGATACAGGACATAAGAAAACCCATCCAAAACGAAGAATTTTATGACCGCACGATATTCAAGTTTATCCATTTTAACGCAAAACACGCAAGACGTCTACTGTAAAAATTCGTGTAAACAAACTACTTGAGAGAATAAGTTGAAACTGCACCCAGACAGGTAACATACATGTTTGCTGATTGGAACGCTATATCTGCGTCAGGCCGAGAACTTTTCACCTTGCACTCGTAGCTCCTCTCTATAGATGCTGTCATAGGCGGCCTTGAAATCATTAAAGAAATGGTGAGTATCGATGCGGACTTCCTGGGTGTTCTCCTAGATCTGCCGAAGTTGTGAAGATTTGATCGATGGAGGACTTCCCTGGCCTGAGTCCGGGCCAATCAAGCTGTTGATGAAAGGTTTCAGGTGTTCACACAATATTACAGAAAGGATCTTGTATGCAATGTTTCGGAGACTGATGCCTCTATAATTTCGAATTTGAGCCTACAATTCTAGTCTTAAGAATTTGTACATGCACCATCACTATCATATAAATATACCTATAATTGTTGCGCCTAAACCATATAATGAGCATTCAGTACTCTCCCAATATACAGCAGTTCAGTCGACCAAAAGTTAGGCAAAACTATACATCATTATCCAGCCATTAACAGATGATCCTAAAGGTATGCCCCCATTTTCAAACGCGAATAAATGTATCTAAGTAAAAAAAAAAATACCAAATGGCCTAGAATACCTGTTTGATCACACCTGCCGCCTCTTACCGAACCGTTTAAAAGGGCCCGGTTAGACAACTTAAATGAAAACATCACAAATTAATGAGCCGTCAAAAAACTGCTTGCGTATCCACGACTTCCAGTTCTTCTCGTAATTTTCTTGTTTACTTTAGCAAACCCATTAGTTACTGACACAGTACTCTATTCAGATTCACAATTCAATTTACAGATCGTATTTCTCTGAATTTACTATTTGAATAGTGAATGCCTAGTTTGAATAATTTTCAAATTAGTTAAGCCATGGCATGGCTGTCTGCCTGGCCTGACAGCAACGTGCTCGTCTGATACCATTAAAAAGATGACGGGGATAAACAAAATTGCTAATTTTTCTTTTTAGCATATAGCAGAGGTATTAAATTATTTGAAAATTGGAGAAAGAATGCATAACATGCGAATGGCCAATTTCTATTAGAGGGTTTTTGGGGAAACCCAAATTAGTCGTCTCTTGGATCCGCTCGACAGTTACGAGTCGGTTTATCCCCGTGGGTTACATCCATTGCGTGTGACTTTCTTATCCGAAACCCCAATGGTTACGAGTTAATTTAATTTATTTTCCAAACTCATCGTAATAGAATCTCAAGAACGTGTAAACACTTTTTTTGTTTTTTGTTTACAGCATCTTGAGAATATTTGAGAGATCATCATCAAATCAATAGACACAATGAGTGTCACAAAAAGTGAAGAGTCATCCTGTGTCTCTTGCCATTTTGAAGTTCAAGCATCCTCGTCGAGGGGTCTTGATGATTATTTCTTTTGAAAAGTACTTACATTTATAATTATTTGGTCATGTTTTGGGATGCTAAGTGCTTTGTATTCTTAAAGTGTTCTTAGATTTGTGTATATGTACGAGTATATATTTTTTGTTTTGCAACAAGTTGTGGTTAGCATTTTAGACATCCACGTGTTGGATCCTTATACAAAATATCTGCGCATTTAGGGAAGCAAACTTGATCTCAAGTTTTTGTTTGGTCTCTGGTGAGGCGTATGAGCAACATTTTACAGACTCGTTAGATAATTACGAATGATAGCTTCATTTCCCCGTTCTAAGTAATTAGTCATGAGTATTTTTCGAATGCAAAAATGCACGTAGACCTATTGTTCCATTGTTCTTTGGTCATGAATGCGGCGGTGGAATCAGCACGTACATACCTTAAGCAAGAAAATTCAACTTCGACGGGAAATATCGTGGGCAATACTGTCAGATAGCTAAATCGCAATCAAGGCACTGAGCTCAAACGAGATCAGATCCAGACTAGTTTGGAAGTCCCTCACCAAGATCAAAAGACTGGGACAGGATAATAAAGAAACTCTCTACTGCGTACCAGGACGCGCAGGAGTGAAGGGGAACGAAGTAGCTGATACACTAGCAAGAAACCTCTCAGGCACACTGTTCCTTGGACCGGAACCTTTTTGTAGAATAAGACCGTACAAAATAAGGGAAGAACTGAAAAAGAAGAAGAGAGAAAGTGAATCAAGTATTGGGATGTATCCCCAAAATTGAGACCTAGGCGAATGAACTTCTGGGAAACTACAACCAAAAAAGAAGCAGAACCTGCCTAAAAGTTAGCAAGAATCGACTTCGCATCAAGAAGCAGTTTAGGAAACTAAAAATAGAAGGAAACGGACAGTGCACCAATGCACCCTCTTATTGAATGTGAAGCACCAAACTAAAAGAAGACATCACCTGGGTGTCTCTCTCCTATCAGAGATGGATCAACCTTTGCTGGATCCACTTCAGATACTCTGGTTCATCAAAGCAGTTGAACTAGAGGAAGTGCTATGAATCGAGCATATCATCGACCAGAGCCTTAGCTAGGGTGGCATAATAGATCTACTAAAGGTCGCAGTGCACATGCAGTTCACCAATCAAACATCTACATCTACAAGGCTAAGGTTACCAGAGGGGTTGGTGTCAATGAGTTTCTTCTCGGCTGAAGACGAGCATGTACATGTGTATGTATGTTATATCATATTATTATATACCTTACTTCAGTCCCAGTGACATCACCGATAGCTTTCTCTCAGTTTATCTTATCCCTCAAACACGATGAGTTCTCGAGCTATCACCTCTGGTAGATCCTGTATTCTGCGCCAAATCGCGTTCAAGAACCAGCATTTGGTGAGAAACCTATTCATACTCGTTGGATGAAATCGTGAAAAAAGTGGTGGATGACCGGCACATAAGCAGTCGTGATATCGCTTAGGAACTAAACATCAGTCACACCACAGTTTTAAATCATTTGGAGAAGGCTGGCTACACAAAGAATTTCTACGTTTGGGTACCACACAATCTGACATTACAGGAAGCCAAACGATCTGACAGAAAAACATTTGCTGAACAGAATTTCAGAATTTCAATTGCTGAATCGCTGGTGAATCAAAACGAAATCGACTCATTTTTGAAAAGATTGATTCCTGTTGATGATTAGTTCTGAGCTCTGCTGTCAGCAGCTGACAAGATTAAATGAATCGGTTCAGGAAAAACGGCCGGTGTTGATCAACAGAAAGGGGGTTGTCCACCACCACGACAATGCCAGACCACATGCTTCTTTGGTGACACACTAAAAACTGAGAGAGTTTGGCTGGGAAGTGTTGATACATCCACCGTATAGTCCGGATCTTGTACCATCGGATTACCATTTGTTCGGCTTACCAGAGACACCAACGTTGATAATCACTCTTCATTCCTCTTCTACGATTTGAGATATCTCATTCACTATCGAGTTCGAAGGAAAAGATAGAAACCATCATGGTCGTCATCATTACCCTTGGTGACAAAAAAATCTTTTCCGATTCAGGAATAAACACTTTTTTGGCTCTCCTCAAAGCCAGGGGAATAAAGCCTAAATCTATAAAAAAAAAAAAACCTTTAGCTCTTCCCTTACAAACCACAGTGCGATACGTAGGATCATCCAAACTTGTATGGGACTTTCTCAATCTACTCGCAGGTCTCGCGTCAAAAAACACCGTCACCGTGGCTTGGATGCCAGGACACGACGGCTTTGAGGGCAGGGAACGGGCAGGCTGCTTAGCGAGAAGAGGCACCAGCCGCTCACGATTTGGTCCTGAACTCTATTTTGGGGTAACACGGCGTAGTACAAACCTCAGGCGGATCAGTAGAAATGCGGTGAAGTGGGAGGGTTGTGATCCCTTGTTTTCGGATCTTAGCCTCGCTGATAAAAGGAAGAAGAAGAAGAAGAAGACGGCGTATTACAAACCTCAATATAAAACAATGTTGGTCACGCCAAGCACTGGGCTAAATCCATGGGCCAGGACTGTCAAAAATGTAATTAACCTCAGCAAATGTAAGGCTAAGGAGCTACTTGAGCTCAACAAAAAAGACTTAAGGACCAACAGACTATCAGACTGGACACTGCCCACTTAGGTACCATATGCACAAAATAGGAGTAGCAGATACAAGTGCATGACGGAAGAACATATTCTTTGTGAATGCCCCGTGGCCGCAAGAAAAGGACTTCACCATCTTAAGCGGCCCTTACTTGAGCCCTGCAGACACTCGGAACATTGAAGCTGGAGCTATGTCAAGGTTTATCAAGAGCCTTAATCTTGTTCTCGGCTTAACACCGGGCTGGCGCAATAGACCTTATAGGTGGCAGTGCGTACAAAGCCCTATTATAGTATAGTATAGCTCTTCTCTGAAAACACTTTAATTGTGCTTGACCAAAACCTAAAACTCCTGCAGAAGCTCTTGAAAACCTATAGGTTGAAGGCTTCTTCTTTAACACATCTTGTTTCGCAAAAGAAATTCGGATGAATCCATGGTCATCGATATAAAGATGATGGGCCCTACCTGTCTGCCTAGTTGGGTGCCAAATGTCATACTCGAATATCTAACAGACGAGTTCATTGTCTTTATCTATAGCAATGTCAATAATGGCTGAATGCCAAAAAGGATATATCATATATCAAATGTAGTTGGAAAGGTTTCACAAGATTATAATAAATTCAGCTTGATTCACTTTTGTTTCTGAACATCGTTAGCATATCTTATGGATGTTGAAACTTCATCCGTAACAGATAACAATAGTTGAATGTAAATTAGTTTCTCTCGATTTTGTTTAAACATTTCATTCCGAGATTTGTCTTTGTTTGGCCTTTTTTTGTTTTGTTGTTTGTTTTTGCAAAACACCGAAACAGGTGAAGGTAAGCAGGTTAAAAATACACCCAATGAGTCAGCAAGCTCTGACTTGGAATTCACACAAAATTGTTAGTTTTTTTCTTTCAGTTCGAGATAGTCAGATCTTTTGATAAGGTGAAAGCATTTAAGAAAATGAGCCAAATTCGAATTTTTGAATTAAATTTGCGATCTTAATGAATATTTCGCGGGGAAGTATTTGAAGGCCTTTAGCATTGGGCAGTTATTTGAAAACGGGTCTTTAGAAAGAGTTCGCAAGCTTAAATTGAGCCCAAGCCAAATTTGGAATGCAACATCAAGTGATGCTAATCAAGCAGTAGCTGAACATGTTTGGATATTTGGCAATGAGGAATTGATTAATAGTCACGATTTCGTTCCTAATAAGGAGTATATCTAATCAACCAATTACTAACTATGGCTGTAACTAAAATCGGAGGCTTAGAGGTATCTTTTTACTTTTGAGATCAATGATTGTATACATGCATACATTTTCAATGGTCCGCTAATCCTTTATGAGAGTCGCGGAGGTAGAATGCTCAGGTGGACTCTCCATCCTTCTCGATCCTCCGCCATTGACTTCAACTCAGTAGGAGGAATTCCTAGCCGTCTCCAGGAGAGATGTTAGACTTGATCCAACCACCTATTTCTAGGCCTATAGAGGGGTCGCTTACAACAATCATGGCACACGTCTTGAAACCCAGTTAGGGGTCATACGAACTACGTGACCAAACCATTGATGTATAAATTGTTCCATTCGGATAAATAGCTGATTAACATTGAGTGACAGCAACACCGGGAAATAACCTCATTTTAGCAGCTTGTATCTGCGATCATTTTCCTTAGTCACTATCCAAATTTCATGACCATAGGTGAGAGTTGGAACATATACCGAGTTAAGAGCTGATAATTTAGCTTGAACACTATGTTCGGCATTCCCTATAACAGAATGACTAAGATCTACCTTCAGACCCCCAAATATTGGTGACACTGAACTAAGTATCTCAAGTTCAGCTCGGTATCTGGGCGTAGTTCTAGATTCCAAACTTAACTGGAAGGAAAATATTGCCGAACGCGTTAAAAAAGCAAGCGTAGCTTTCTACTCCTGCAAAAAGGCTTTCAGCAATACGTGAGGCTTCAAACCAGCTGTGGTGTACTAGATATGCACGGCGGTTGTAAGACTCATTCTCTCATATGGTTCACTAGTATGGTGGACGGTACTTGAGAAGCAATACCAGCTTGCAAACCTCACCAAAATCCAGAGGGCAGTGTGCATCGGAGTCATGGGATCAATGAGAACAACACCAACAGCGGCAATGGAAACCATGCTTAGTTTCATTCCGTTTGATATATACTGTAGCAATCTGGCGGCTAAAACCGCTGTAAGACTGAGAAAAGGCCGGTTGTGGTCATCAAGCCTTTACGGCCATGCCTCCATTTCGTCCCGATGGGGGATCACCAGCGGATTGACGGGAACTGATCACATGAACCCGATGCTAGCATTCGAAAGGAGATTCACTACAAGAATTACCGATAGAATATACTGGAAGAATCGAAGAACCATGAAGAAAAAGGAGTTGGCTTTCTATACCGACGGTTCTAAGATGGACGTTGGCACGGGAACCGGAGTTTATTGTGAGGCCCTAGGAATAAACCGCTCCTTTAGAATAAACGACGACTGCAGCGTCTTCCAGGCCGAGGTCGCAGCCATTATACAGGCTGCTGAAATTATACGCCAGAGTAATATCATTGGTAAAACGATCACCGTCTATATAGACAGCCAGACAGCCGTTAAGGCTCTGGACTCTGCCGTAATTAGGTCGAGGCTCGTGAGAAGCTGTAAATCACTCTTAAACTAGATATCTAGAGCCAATGCGGTGACCCTCTGCTGGGTACCAGGGCATATGGATATCGAAGGTAACGAAAGGGTTGACGAGCTTGCTAGGAAAGGGTCGGCGCTGCACTTATCGCGGGCCCTCCCCTCTGTAGCAACCCCAATCAGTTCCTTGCGGAAAAAATAGAGGATGAAGCCACCGGTCGAGCAAACAGACGCTGGGCTCATCTGGAAACATGCGCAACGGCCAAGGCGCTATGGCCGGCATACAGGAAGAAGAGATCAACCTCTCTGGTAAAACTTAGTCGTTATAACGCACGGGTCATTACTGGCATAATTACCGGACATTGTGCCATTGGCGTTCACGCGAAGCGATTTGGTGTGCTGCATAATGACTATTGCAGAAATTGCAGGGACGAAGAAGAAATTAAATCTGTTCGTCACTTGTTGTGTGATTGTCCTGCCCTATCCGTCAGAAGAATTAGGATTCTTGGTAGTTACTTCTTCTCGGAGCTGAAGGACTTGGGTAGTGTTGAGCTAGCGGACCTCCTGAGATTCATATCACTTTCTTGGTGATTCTAACGGCGGATTTTCTTTACAGCGTTTCCAGGGTTAAATGATTGGGCACAATGGACCCGTACTGTTGGTCTGAGTGAGCAGTGACTCTCTGTCACAAGGCACCCATCTACCTAACCTAAGCTCTCTCTGCATCTACCTATAGAAACGGCATGATACAAAATCTCTATAGTGGCACTGAATTAGGCCAATGAGAGATAGCGCAATCTTGACACATGTAACTCTGCGAGACAAACATGGCCACAATTGAATAAACGAAACACAAAACGCCTGCTACTGATCAGCAGACCACGCATAGGCATCCTAGTTGGACTGTTTACTGGTCACTGCGTACTAGGCAAGCACGCAGCGAGACTTGGAATTCCGGCCAATGACTTTTGTCGCAATTGTTTGGACGAAGAAGAGGATGAATCCCCCTTTCACTTGCTCTGCGGCTGCCCAGTACTATCCTCAGCTAGAAAACAAACTCCTGGGTAATTCTTCTTTGAGGAACTTACAGATATTACTGATTCGGATATCAACAGCATCTGGAAATTAGTCCAAAAATCAAAATGATTCCAAGAATAACAGAAATAACTGGCTCACGTTGTAACACAATGAACGATCACAAACAAAATCGCACTTCGCGACCAAACCATCGTAGCATAGATCGTTCCGTTCGGGGAAGTAACTGCTCAACATTGAGCGCCTCGCGTACTCTGGAGTTGCACACTCGATCCCTACGAGTTATTCCGGCAACACCGCAAAGGAATCTCACTTAGTAGCTTGCATCCGCGATCTCATTCTTTCGGTCTCTATGCAAATTTCATACAGTCCATATATACAATAAAGAAGAGAGGTGTCAAAACGCACCCTTAGCGGAGTTCATCGCCCACAGCGTAGATACCGATTTAACGCCATTTACCCGAACATGGCTTCTACAGTTTGTCTATCTTATATACTCGTATTAATACGTGAACACGAAACTTATCGTACGTTTTTTTAGTATTTATTATAAAAGGAGGGGGATGCAACTTATATCATTCGAAAGGTACTGTGCCATAGATGTGCAGAAAAAAAAAATCAAGTGCGTAAGTTAGGTAAATTCCCCTCGGTCGAATTTCGACCACACGCGATACTAGCAAAGACTCAATCACCCTTAACATGCAACCATCAATCCTATGATATCCTGCAGAACAGTCCACAGTTTGCCTCGAGGAACCTTGTCGTCGGCGTTGATTAATTGAATGCAAATAGTTTGACAACAAATTATTCTAACGCCACCACCTACTCATTACTAAAGATGAACACTAGTTCTTGAAATATACTACGTATCTTTTATATTATTTAGAATTGTTTTAAAATTAAATGAGATACATAATAGAATTCCTTGCATATTGATTTCCCATATGAACACCTTTGTTTTACGGTATTCTATTTGATTAGGTTTTTAAACTCACTTTTACTGTCGAAAATGGGTAATAAATCGAAGTTCAGTACGCATCGTGAATTTTATCGAAGCATTATTACGGGTTGCTAGGCGAGAAGTCGGGCTTAGCAGACAGATTCTGTTTGTAATGATATGGAAATTGGGACAAGGTTGATTTATGAGAAATTAAGTTATAGGAGGAGTTTTAATTATGCTCGGAAGTAGTAGATACATACATTCGTCAGATGTAACAAAATGTGCGTCTTTCGGAGGACTTGTTTGGAAATCTTATCAAGATCTTTGGATAAATTTATTTTTATTACCCATTTCAAGGAATACATTGACGTGGCTTTGAGCATATGTAATTCTGACGAGGATTTTGTCACGTAGTACAGAGAGAACTCTACAGTCAGAGTCAAAAGTGAAGACACAGTAGTTTTGGTTTCACACTCACCCTGATTGTCGTTGGCGTTTGTCGCTTTTCGACGATAGTTGTTTTATTCATAGCAACGACCTGCTGACCGTTAAACATTACTAAGCAATTTGTTTGTCGTGTAGAATACTATTAAAACTCTTTCACAGGGAAAAGTTATGAAAATGGATTCGTGCCACATCTGAGAATAAAACGACAATCGTCGAAAAGCGACAAACGCCAACGACAATCAGGGTGACTTATTCATTCCAATATACATGGAACATCAAAGGAAGCCTATTTAATGGCTGAACATGTTGCACTGTTGACTTTTAAACAGCTTTTCCATATTTAAACATCAAAGTCACTCAGCTGGAGATTTTTCTTTTTAATATTTGGCGCAACAGCTCTTTAAGTGCCTGGGCCTAGCTTCTCGCAACCACTCGAGTTGTGTGCGTTATATTTTTCACACGAATGGAAGGGGCCTACAGTTTAGTACCATATCCGAAGGGCAATTTGCTTTGAGATGCTTTTTGGTGACAACAATACTCTCGGATATTTGTCGGACCTGTTTTTGGCTCTATTACAGGTGTAATTACAGGACACTGTCTAATTGGCAAGCATGCAACATGGCTTGGCGTATATTCAAATAATTTTTGCAGAAGCTGCATGGACGAAGAAAAGGAAGAAACCATTCCTTACCTTCTTTGTGCATGTCCAGCTCTCTCCCATAGAAGGAAGCTTCACCTAGGAGCTTTCTATTTTAACGATTTAGGCGATCTGATAGATTTAGACATCAGGAGCCTCTTTCGCTTCGTCAGAAGCTCTAATTCGCTTTAACGAGTAGGCTGGGATTACATGATCCTTCGTGGTACCACAACGGACCTCTCTTGGTCTTTGTGTGTTGGCGTAACCTGGCAGCCATTTCAGCCTAACCTAACCTTGTCGGACGTTCGCGAGAGGTGGGACCGAGAAAAACTTTTTGGTATTTTCTGGGATTAGAATTTGGAACCCCACGCGCAGTAGTCCGACAAACTAACCACTTGCGCCCACTAGAGCTTGAACATTAATAAAATAATCAAAAAAGCCACAACAACCTTTTACTCATGCAGCAGAATATTTGGGAAAACCTGGGAATCCTCTCGCAAAATCATACTCTGGATGTACACGACTATAGTAAGACTTATATTGACCTATGGCAACCTCGTATGGTGACATGCCATGAACAACACCACCGACTTAATGACCAAGTACAAATCCAAGCGTGCATCGGTATCACCAGTGCAATGAGAACAACACCAACTGTAGGGCTTGAGGGTATTCTAAACCTGATCCGGCTAGATATCTTCATACAATCATCGGCAGCCATTAGTGCCCTGAGAATAAGACAATCAGATAACCGCGAACCAAGTCCAAGTATCAGAAAGGACCTTCACTGGTCTAAGTGTGTCTGCACTCTCGTGCGGACAACCAACCTAACCTAAACCCAGTCCAATGGGTCATTCAACGATCCTACAGAAATATCTAGGCCATGTACCTATTACAAACTACATTACGCCATACCTGGATTTCACAAGACCTTTCTTTAGCGTCTATCCAAGCACAGAAGAATGGAAACGTGATTATATACCTAACCCGCAATCCATAGCAGAGTACATAGACGGCTCTAAAATGGACACAGGACTAGGTTCAGGCATCTTCTTCAAACCGCTGGCTGTATCGAAGTTAATTCGCCTTCCGAACCACAGCAGTGTTTTCCAAGCGGAGCTCTTAGCAGTGACAACAGCCGACCGTGAGTCTGCGATAGGGGCAATACCATCAGAAGGAATCACCATCTTTATCGACAGTCAGGCAACTATAAAAACTATTTCTGCTTCTTCTTCTTCTTCCTTTTCTTTAGCGAGGTTATGATCCGAAAATAAGGGACAACCCTCCCAGTTCACCGCATTTCTACTGATCCGCCTGTCGGGTTCGCCTATAAAAACTATTTCTGCTATAGAAATAAAATCATAGCTTATGAAGGGCTGTCGAGAATAACTCAAAGGTCTTGGAATACAACACAAGGTAACGCTATGCTTGGGTCTCTGGACATGAAGGTATATCAGGCAATGAGAATGCTGACAAATTAGGAAGAGGAGGCTTGACATTTATATCTGAACTGACTCCTAGGTGAATATCTCACCTTGCACATTCAAGCTTGAAGCAGAAAAAAAAAAAAAAAAAAAAAAACAATAGGAGAGGCGAATACCAGATAGACCTCAATAGAGTCTTGTACCATCATAAGGAAGCTTTGGCGCACTTTTGACAAGGCAAGGACCGAGAGACTTATATGGAAAGACAGAAAATCCCTTTCCACCCTTGTAGGATGTATTATGTAGGGACATAATATTCTCTTGTGGGCGCCATGGCGTAAGTGGTTAGTGTGTCGGATCACTGCGTGTGAGGTTCCGAGTGGGAGTCCCAGAAAACACCAAACAATTTTTTCACGGTCCTACATCTCGCGAGCGTCTGACAAACATTCGAGAGTATTGTTGTAACGAAAAAGCTTGCCAAATCGGATACGGCACTAAACTGTAGGTCCCTTCCATTCGTGTGAAAAATGTAACGCACACACCATGAGTGGTTGCGAGAAGCTAAAATATTTTATTTTTATTTTTTTTAATACTCTGCGGTACTACATGAAGAAATTGCGTCAAAAAAGAAGTAGACCTTTGTAGAGGATGCGGTGACGAGGGAGTCTATGAAGACATAACCCACTTCCTGTGTCACTGCCTGGACCTCTATCACACCAGGAATAAATTCTTCGGGAGACACTTCTTTCAGGATGTAGAGACTTTTTGCTACTAACTAACGCATATGTGATAATTGGTCTAACAATCATCGCATACATCTAGTATGCTGACCTCGGTGAGATTCTCCACGTTTATTCAAATACTCGTATCCCGTTTTGCATTGATGCAAAACCCTGTTTCCTTCAGGGAGAAGGACCAGTCTTTGAACCTTCGGAATGCGAAATAATACTCCTTCCCTCAGACACGTATTATCCGTGAATGTTTCTGACCGACGACGTATGATTGCTGCCTTTAATGTAATATTGGTGACGCTATCGATGCCAGATAACTTCTGGTTTCCGATTCTCTTGCAAATTTGTAATACTCTGTTTACATCCTTTCTGTTGCCCTTTGATCACTTTCTGATATTGCCGGTTGACGTGGTAATAAAACCGCTACTACGTTCTGCAGGCACGCTAATGACATTGATTGAGCTCAGATTCATTGCAGAATTCAATGAAGTACGAGTATCTTTCTATCCTTACTCTGATGGCGTTCTTGAGTTTTCTTCGTGAAACTTTAAACCTTTGTTGAAGCTCTTCATGGTTACTTTGTCCTCTGGAGCGCTTGTGGCGTCTAACATGGTGATATTCTGGCGTAGTCCTGCGATTTCTTCGCGTACCTCTCCTCTTGCGCTGCATCACTGCGTTGCATGCCCTCGTTATTCTTCGTACGAACTGCTTTGTTTAAGTGGCGGCGGTCCCAGATGGTGATATTTCTTCCAGTTGGGTCTTAACTGACAGGCAATGAACATCCAACCAGAATAACCAACCGACAAGCTCATGATTCCTCAAGAACGGCACCAATTCAGGAACCACCTTAACTTGGAAGCAGAAACAATCAACAGTACAAGAGAACGTGGACCACCATTGGTATGTTGTGAAAAATGTTTTTGTAACTGGGGCCTTCCGGATTTTGTCTTCTACATGAAAGTTCCAAGTTGGTCCATTATTTAGGTATACACCCAGATGTTGAGAGTTGAGTATGAGTTACTTAAGTTACTTTTATTTCAAATTCAAGTTAGACTTTTTAATTATTTACTAAAGTGGTGCTATAGTTCGGGGTGAACCTGGACCCCAACCAACAATCCTCTTCATTTAGCTCGGTCTTTACCTAAAGAGCATTTTAATTACAATATTTCAAATATGACAGAATGAAATATTAACTTTCGAGTATCTGACAAAAGAATTTCAAGCCGTTGCATCAGATTATAATCTGGAATGAGTAAGTTGTTTACGTTGTTATGTTAAAGGCCACCTTTTTGGGGAGTGATTCTCAGAAATGCTCATATGACGCATGGCTAGACCATTTAAGCTCCTATTTGCTGACATAATTTATTATACTTATGTGGCGTTGTTCTCCTTGCGAAATAGTTAATAAATGAACCAACAGTTCTCAGTCTGCAATCATATCGTTAAAGAGTGTGCAGTGGAGTAGCTACTTTTTGATTATCATCGCCGTAGGAATTTATACATTGTACATAAAGTGCTTATAATATTTTATTTTATTTTTAAATTAATGTGAATGTGAATTAAATAATATATTATAATTTTGTGGTGGAGTTTATTATTTATGTTAGTTTATAAACATCGTTTTCGAAAGCTTTTTCTGCATCGTGTGGTAGATACGTTGGAGAAAAGATCTATCCATGTGTACCTCCTTGAGCTCACGGTGGTATATTTTTGAACATCAAAAGTTAACCCGCTGGTGTATCGAACCTCACTTGCAACAGAGTCAACAAAGTTTGATCTCGAGTTACCGAGGCTTGTACCATATAAAGCCATAATGCGTTTTCCCTAAAGAGCTTGCCTCTAGAGATCGGTCTTTACGTTTGCTTCTACAAGGGTAAGGGTGTACAATTTTAGCTATTCTGACATATTTAAATGTTCTTTTTCAATTTGAATGACTTTAAGCCGAAGTGTAGCCTGATAATAGAAGCCGGTGTGCTGTGTCTATCTTGGCTCTGATATAAATTCTGAAAACGACATCAGTGCAGAAATTACGCGAAGACTAACTCTTGCCAATCGCTGTTTTTTTGGGCTAAGAAGACAATTCAACAGTAGAGCCCAAAACGAATATCAAGGAGACTCTGTATAAGACCCTGGAGTGGAATCCTCTAAGGTATACCTAGTTGATTGTTGACGATCATAATCATCCCTTTTGCTCTCTCTAAGGTGACCATCAGCGTGAACATCACCTTTTTGCGATCGTTTTTGTGTGGCTTTGCGATCGTTTTACGGAGAGCTAACAAAGTCTGATCATCAATTTTGACTGTCAAAAGTGTGAATATCAACTATCACCTTAGAGGATTCCACTCCTGATCATCCCAGTCTTGCTTTACGGCGGTGAAACATCGACTTTATTGGAGGCGGATGAAGATATCCTTGGTCGCTTCGAGGGAAAAATTCTTCGCAAGAATTTACGAGCTGTACAGTGAAAAAAAAAACTGCGTATTGGACGTTTGAGATGGCTAGGACATGTAGAGCGAATGGACATCAGCGCTTCGGTCCGCAGAGTCTTCGAATCTTACCCAAAGGGATGACGTAGTAGAGACCGCGCACAAGCTTTAGGGAATCTCAACCAATTTGGAGTGCGCAAGTGGAGACAATTAGCTAAAGCCCAAGCTAAATGGAGAGGTTTGTTGGTTGAGACTCAGGTTCACTCCGAACTGTAGCGCCATCTAAGTAAGTAAGTTTTCAATTTGAATGATTTAAGCCGGATTGTAGTCCGATACATGAGTCAAGTATTCGTATGGTCCACCAGTAAGTGTTAAAGAATAAATTCCTTTGAAATCAAGTTGATTGAAATAACATGCGTGTTAAGCAGGCGTTACTCTTACACTACTATTGCTAAAAACCCGCATAAAAACGATCACAATCAGCCTTTGCAATGACGTACCATATGACTACGAATTACAAAACCCCGAGCGGAAGTGCTAATAATTTCCACCTTATCTTACAGAAATATGCAATTTTATTACAGATGCGTGATCAGAAAAATGATGAGACAGCGTATTCTTTTCTGTAAGCAATACGTGTCTGGACTGAAAACATAATTTCAAGTACAGATCAGTTGAAAGGACCTATTAAAGGGGGCATGGAGGGCTTCTACATTTGTAATACAATTTAATTTTCTTCGCAATAAAACAGTAGGAATCATGTATACAGCGATGAGACACCCGTAGGTTTGTTTGTTTAAACAATTACCAATAAGAAAAGACTTGAATTAAGATTTTGTTTAATAAATTAATTTATTTTGTAATGATTACTCATTACAATTTGTTTTTTGTTTTTTTTTCTTTTCATTTCATTCACTTATAAGCTAAATACAAAAAAAAATAATTATGCTTAACAAATTTGGTACAGTCTGCAAATATCGCATACTAATCATTTCGACAAATTCCATCAAATAAATAATAAATTGATTGCACTTTACAGCAATTTGACATTAATAAATAAATTATTATATAATTACACTCAAAGATTGAATGATTATTTTGAATAAATTATTTTTGTTTTGTTGGGTTTTGTTTTAAATAAATACTTAAACAACTAATGAGCATTGAATTTTTTTTCTTTTTCTTTGCCAAATCAATTAATAATAATTTAATTGATTTCAACACGAATTCATAAGATGCCATGCCAATCATAATGAGAGTATGATGAGAAAATGATGTGCGCTTCAACTACGGCCTAAAATCACGTTTTGATTTGTTCTGGTTTTATTATTATGTTTTAACTGATATTTATGCTGAGAATATGACATCCTTGCCAGTCTTAAAGTCCTTGCACACGAACTGTGGACAACACTTGGGGAAGGACCAGTTTGGATCGGTTTTCAATTCTTCACATCCAGGCATGTCAATGGAGGGACATGTTTCGATGTTAATAGTAAATGTGTCAATGTCACATGTCATGGCGGCACAAATACCTTTCGGTTTGTATTCCTTGTTCGGGAGCATTGATCGGCGGGTAATCTTGTCAAAACATCTACCAGGATGTGCTATTGGAAAATAAAATTAAGAATTTGATAAGTTATTGTGTTCGTATTTGCTTGACGTCAGTAGAGTGGCTTAATCTGCTTAATTCCCTAAACTATGGAATCAAAATCTTAAAAAAAAAACTGGAAATTCAAGATAACAAACCATGTGGTCGTTGGTTTATAGATGGAAAATGTTTTAAGTCGATTACCGTATAACCGGCTTTTTGGAACAAAAAAAAAATAGATAAATAAAAGCGCTACGAAACGCATTAACATTTAGTTTTATCTTGTAGCCGTATGCTAATAAATGGAATTTTGTGATAAGAAAATCAGCAGCGGTATTTTGTTAAGGAAGAGGAAATATATCCGAAGGCTGCACGCAAAATTTAAAGAAATCTGTTCATTCAACCATCTATGATTGCGGAAGGAAATTTGTTCAAAGAGTAGGACTTCTTCTAAATCTACGAAAAGAACTATCAAATTCAGATGAAATTTCTTCAAAGAGTAGGACTTGTTCTACATTTACAGGAAATACTGTCAATTTCAGATGAAATTTGTTCAAAGACTAGGACTTGTTCTAAATCTACAGAAAGAATTGTCAAATTCAGATGAATTCTGCTCAAAGACTAGGACTTGTTCTAAATCTACAGAAAGAACTGTCAAATTCAGATAAATTTTCAGATATTATGATAAGAAAGAGGAAATATATCCTAAGGCTGCACGCAAAATTTAAACAAATCTGTTCATCCAACCATCTATCTTTGCGGAAGGAAATTTGTTCAAAGAGTAGGACTTCTTCTAAATCTACGGAAAGAAGTATCAAATTCAGATGAAATTTGTTCAAAGAGTAGGGCTTGTTCTACATTTACAGGTAGAACTATCCAATTCAGATGAAATTTGTTCAAAGACTAGGACTTGTTCTACATTTACAGGTAGAACTGTCAAATTCAGATGAAATTCGTTTAAAGACTAGGACTTGTTCTAAATCTGCATATAAAACTGTCACATTCAGATATGTACAATTTTTTAAAAGTGCAGAACTTGTTCTAAATGTACAGAAAGAACTGTAAAATTCAAATGACCCCATTATATACAGCTGTCATATGATACTTGATTTGGAACACCTTAAGGACTGAGAAATAATTCCACTTTGAACGATCTTAAACGAGGAAACTAATTTGAATACTTGAACAGAGCTACTATTGTTTGTTTTGACAATTTTTCGAGTTAATAACATTTATTTGACATTATTATTCAAATACCGGTTACAAAATAGCTCTGTTTGTTTTCATTTATTTTTTTTCGAGCTGTGGAATTTTTATAAAAACAATTAATCTCACATTGGTATTGGTTACCCAAGGGTAAACTAATAATTTCAAGATCGTCCACAATGATCAAGATGAGTGGAAATTTTCCCTCCAAATTCAATTAAACTACTCAATGAACGTAAATATGCTATTTTTAGCAGCCTTCACTCACGATGGTATAGTACACGATCATGTAATGAATACAGATTGATCGGACTGCATGAAATCATCAACCATCGTCGTAATGAATAAAATTGCAATTAAGATCGGCAGAGTTTATGACTCAAGTTTTAATTTAAACAAATGAAAGAAGCTACCGAAATCCAGGGTCTATTGAACCTCTAACTTAAGCCAGACTTTGGGATGCATCAAAACAAAGGATACTAACCAGGATTGAAGGCAGCAGGTTGAGTGTAAACAGCGGCTTGCGAGTAACTTAATGCGCAGATAATAACAACACTGAGGATAGCACTGATCTTAAGGCACGACATGTTTATATAGTTTGTTTTTATTTTTTATTTTAATTTATATGTAAAATCACTTTTGTTTTGTTTTTTAAACACTTTTGTATACGATTCGTTTTATTTTTATTTTTTTGTATTTTTTTCAACTCTTCTCTGATATGTGATCACTTTGAGATCTTGTTTCAAACTAAAGGTACTCTCAAAAGCCGGACTCAATTTAAATAAGAAAATCGCTAAAAATCTTCTTCGAGAGCTTTCGGTTTGGTTTTTGTTTTTTCTGTTTTTGTTTGCCTTCTTTTCTTTTTTCTCATTTTCGTAGTTTGTAGTCTTTTATTTCTTTGGATTGACGTGATATGACGAAGATGGTTGGGATGAGCTTAAACTATCAAAAAACTAGAAATAGTGGAATACAAATAAAAATCTAAGGCAATTTATTAACTCGAATGACGAAAGCAAAATCTGATGATGAAGAAGAAGAGGCGAAGAGCAAACGCGTAGATATGAATTTAGAATCTAAAATAGGAACCGGTCTAAATACTTTTGTATTGTTTTCAGCAAAAAAAAAAAAAAAAAAACAATAGACTTGATATTGCGGATGGGTTTATCCAAAGGCAAGTGAGAGCGCAGGCCATATGGGGGGCTAATAACATCCGTTTGAAAGTTTTGCAGCCATTTAAAGTTGGGTATTTTTCGGTTCGGCTCTTGTTCTTGATGCACAACAGACTGTCCAGGTTCCAGGTGACTGTTGACATAAATAAATGCAATTTGTGACATATTGAAGCGGAGATTACAGGGGGTAACAAGAAAACATGTTTGTTTTGTCTTCAGCAGAGGTTCATTGGACTGATGGATGCCGGTGTTTTGTTGGTGACATTGAAAGTCCTTTGGTGTTGTTTTGGTTTAATAAATGTTTTGGGATTTACCAAATTGAGGATTAAAGTGGTGGTTATGTAATTCAGAGAAATATTCTTACTTTCTTGGAGATTTCTCGCATATATACATTGTACATTGGAGTGGCTTTGATTGAGAGAAATCCGCATTTTAGAATTAATGAGGTAAGTGGGCGGGTAATTATTGTAATTTTAATTTTGTAAATGTAGGCGGAAACTCTCGAATAATATGTTTACTTGAACAAGGTCTACATTTATTGGAGAAGACCTATTATGTCACTGCATAAGCATTTTGTTGTCTTACAAGACACTGTGTAAACATTTTTTGAAAAAGTGGTAATGATTGGTTTTCATCTTCTAAGTTTTTAGTTGAACGAGGTATGACGTTTCAGAATCCTGATGACAGCTAGTTTTCAAATAACTTGTATGTAGACTAGTACTATTTCGTATAGGCAGCACATAAAAATACCACAATGCATGCAGAAAACTACAATCGATAGCGAATAAAAGTTAGTTAGGCGAACCCCACAGGCGGATCATTAGAAATGCGGTGAAGTGGGAGGGTTGTGATCCCTTGTTTTCGGATCATAACCTCGCTGATAAAAAAAGGAAGAAGAAAAAGAAGCGAATAAAAGTCAACAGTGTGGAAAGGCACATATATTCATTGTGTGGATCCAACCAAACTACCGATGGTTATTAAGTGCATCAGTCCGAAAATAATATCATCAACTCTTACATAACCAACGAATGTATTCCATAACCTTTATGGGTGCATTTACTTACTTACAATGTCATGTATCCCCTTGTGGGTCCGAGGGCCTCTACTACGCCTACGCGTCATCGTGTACCGATTATGGCAATGTGTCTGAGTTCTCCCCAACTTTTCCCTAACTGCCGTGCCTCCTTCTCGACTGTTCTGCGCCATGTTTTTCTTGGACCGCCAGGTCTTCTGCCATCCTGAGTTAAAGGGTTTCATTGCATAGCATGGTTCGCTATGGAACTATCACCCTTACGAAACGTGTGACCAATCCACTGCCACTTCCGTCGTTGGATTGTTATGACAACTGGTTCCTGACCCATTCTCTCGTAAAGGTGTTCATTAGAGATACGATTGAGCCAGAAAATCCTTAAGATATTGCGCAGGCACCTATTAACAAACGTTTGCAGGTTTCTGGTGATAGTAGTGGTCACTCTCCACGTGCTGCAACCATATAACAGCACGGATTCAACGTTGGAGCGGAACAGTCTGTCTCAATGGGTGCATTTGGAAGCCCCTGAATGAACTTAGAACTTATGTCTGTTGGATTTGTTAGGTAGGAAGTTAGTATAGACATCTAGGTGCTGTCGCAAGTCAACGTCCTTAAGCTGTCAACAGACACACAGGCACACTGACAACTAGAAATATGAAATCCAAATAATACGATGAATGACGTTGAAGTGAAATTTGCAAACAGATTTGGAAAGTCATAATTATGGGCGTGGAGAAGACGGAGACTAAGAGAAATTGGTTCGGTGATAAACGAGGGCAAAACCAAGTATATGCTGTAAACAAGAAGGAACAATCAACACCGATGAATTGGACAGAACGCCACAGTGGGCAACCACAATTTCGAGGAAGTAAGAGACTTTGTCTGCTTTGGTTCTGCTATTAATTCTGGAAACGATACCAGCGCAAATCAAGCAAAGAATAGCTCTTGCCAATCACTATTTTTTTTGGACAAATAAGGCGATTCAGCAGTAAAGCCCTATTTCTAACAATTAAGAAGAAAGACCTTATCATCTAATCAACCATCCATCCATCATTCCTCCTACTTTACGGCACTGAAACATGGACTTTATTAAAAACGGGTGAATATATCCTTGGTTGCTTCGAGAGAAAAATTCTTCGTAAGATATTGAAAGCAGTTTACGTTGACTGGTTTTGGAGGAGAAAATTCAATGACGAACGAGCTGTGCAGCGACATTGAACTTCTTCTTCTTGTTCTTCTTCCTTTTTCATAACTGATCCGAAAACAAGGGACCATAACCCTCCCACTTCATCGCATTTCTACTGATCCGCCTATGGGATGACATTGATATAACCAAAAGAAAAAAACTGGTATTGGACATTTGAGATAGCTAGGACCTGTAGAGTGAATGAACACCAACGTTCCGACCTGCAGAGCTTTCGAATTTAACGCAGAGGGACGACGGAGGGGATCTCAACCAACTCGGAGTCCGCAACTAGAGGCTATTAGCTAAAGACAGATCTGAATGAAGAGTCTTGTTGGTTAAGGCCTAGGTTCACCCCGAACTGTAGCGCCACTTACGAGAAGAGGCCTGGCTTGAAGAAGAAAATAATCATCTTTCACCAGGACAGTGCACCTGTACACAAGTGTGCATTGGCGATGGGAAAACTGCGGAATTTGGGGTACGATTTGCTTGGCCATCCCCCCTATTCGCCTGATTTGGCACCCTCAGACTTCTTTCTGTTCACAAACTTGAAGAAATTTGTGTCTGGGAAGCGCTTCGCATCCAATGCAGAAGTTGAGAGGGCAGTAGATGAATATTTTCACAACCTTCCAGATTCTCACTTCCGAGAAGGAATACTGATATTGGAGAAACGCTGGGCTAAGTGTGTTGAAGTCAAGGGAGATTATGTCGCAGTCTTTCATTGTCAGACCGAGAACTTTTCACCTTGCCCCCGTAAGTAAGTAAACAAACTGAGACAAAATAGAAATGCTCTGGTTTGTGGAATTGAATGAACTAAACTTTGGGCTCCGGTAGGAACGTCCTCAATGGCGTTGATATCAAATCATTTCAACTTTGAACAGATCTGAGCATTGTAATAGTTGTCTCCCCGAGTCTCCCCAGATTTGAAAGAAGACCAACATCAATCTCAACGATCGCTTAGGAATTGTGCCAGAACTGGTGTCAATTCATCACTAATGATCTGTTTCGTAGTGGCTCACCAATATTTGAAAGGCTACCACAAGTAAATACCTTTTCAATGATCCAAGTGATGTCAGCCACGCTTATAATGGGTGGGCCATCTAGTGGTTTCTTTTTAAATCATAGGTTATTTTGACACTGACAGTTGTTTCCCGCTCGAAATCTTGACAGAAAGTCAGTATCATACCTCAGCGGAACGAAATGAGTCGCTTTACGCTGGAACAACATTGGGAAATGTTGAAAACTTATTTCCAAAGTGAGTGCTGTGTAGCCCAAACAGTGCGTTTTTTGAAAAGAAGTTTTTGGCCGAAATGAAGCACCCACCGCGCCTGCTGTACGCAAGTTTGTGCAAAAAGTTCGTGAGACTGGTATGCTAGTGGACAACACTCAAGGTCCCCGCCGTCGTAAGGTGCGCACAGATGAGAATGTGGGTGCTGTAGCCGAGAGTGTGAGACTCAATTTACGAACATCAACTCGTCATCTGGCGGAGGCTGGGAACAACGTTTCGGTCAACGGTAGGCGTTACAGAGCCATGTTAACGACTTTTTTTTTACTGAAATTGAAGACATGGATTTGGACGACCTCTGGTTCATGCAGTATGGCGCGCCATGCCACACAGCCCATGCCACAATCGGTCTTTTGCGCACCAAATTCCCAAATCGTGTTGACAGCCGTCTTGGCGATGTCAATTGGCCGCCTCGGAGCTGCGATTTGACCCCTTTGGACTTTTTTTTTGTGGGGAACCGTAAATGACCGATGTTATGCCAACAATCCGGAAACGATTCAAGCACTTAAGGCCAATATCATCCAAGCAATCCGTGAGCTACAGCCCGAAACCATGAACAAGGTCTTGGAAAATTGGAGTTATAGAATGCGCTACTGCGAGGCCAGCCGAGGCAGCCACTTGAACGACGTTGTATTTCATAATTAATGGGAATGTTTGCTCTTGCTAATAAAGCCATAATACATGGAAAAACTTTCATTTTGTTCATTTTATTGCATTTTTAAAAAGAAACTTGTAGTTGGCCCACCCTGTATAATACTTACTTACTTACTTGGAACGTTATCCCCTCGAGGGGGATAGGGGGTAAACCACAGCGTCTGCGTGACATCTTGTTCAGAGTTCTGAAACGCGTTTGAGTTCCTTAAGATCTCGATTTCTTCTCAACTGTTCTGCGCCACGTTTGCCTATGCCGTCCCGCTATCCTGCCTGCCTGGGTGAGCTGATTCCACTGCATGGCGTATTTTCCAATGGAATTGTCTTCGCACCGTAGGATGTGTCCAAACCATTGCCACTTTCTCCTTCATTTAGCAATGGTTTGAGCCATCCATTCCCCCATAATAAACTTATTTCCGATCTAAATGCACCCCGTCAAGGGCCGCCCTAAAGCAGCCAACTCTTCAGTTTTGTGAGGTCAAATACAGCACATAAGGTGATAACTGGGATTTGGTTAGAAATCATGAATGCCATGGACAGATGCGTCCAAAACAATCTTGAAATAAACTGCAGGAATTGCGATATAACAATAATGTCAGACAATCAGAGAGGGGGGCGGTCTGATATCTCACACCTCATAGATTGACCGCATTCCTTAATTGTGGCATCGATACAAGTGTAAAACCCCCTAAAGCGAGGTAAACAACAAAAGTTAAGTAGCAACCAATGCTTACAAAACAAACCAATAAAATCGTAATGTCAGACAATCAAGCAGCCATCAAGGCACTTGATGTCCATGTGGGAATGCTTACACAAACTTAACGAATTGGGCAGAAAGTAACTCTCTATTGGATACCGGGCCATATTGGAATAGAAGGCAATAAAGCAGTGGATTCGTTAACAAGACAAGGGGCAGCAGAAACCTTTATAGGTACTGAATAGAGGACCATATTTTTGTTGTTTTTTGTCGGGATAGGAAACGCTCGACTGGAGCACTCGGACGCAACTGGTTCATTGTACTACAAAAGAGCAAACCTTGATTTACGCATTTTATTGGAATTTCCTTGCCAAGCAAGCATTTCAGTGATGAGTAGTACTGTACAGTACACTGTATAGTACAGTATAGAACACTCACCACATCAGCACCGACGATCTGCCACCTGATACGAGGAAAGACCGGACACTTACAGAGATAATGTTCCGTGGTGTCGTCGCTCTCTCCACAAGCGTCGCAGATTGTAGTGTCACTTAAGCGCAGCACGTTAAGGTGCTTGGCAAGGGCAAAGTGGTCTGTCTGCTGAAAGACAGCAAGAATGATACAAAATACAAATATTTGGCGCAACAGCTCTTTAAAGAGCCAGGGCCTAGCTTCTCGCAACCACTCATGTTGTGTGCGTTATATTTTTCACATGAATGGAAGGGACCTACAGTTTAATGCCGAATCCGAACGGCGATTTGAGAAGCTTTTTCGTGACAACAATACTCTTGGATGTTTGTCAGACGCTCGCGAGAGGTGGGACCGTGAAAAAACTTTTTGGTATTTTCTGGGATTCGAACTTGGAACCTCATGCGTAGTGATCCGACACACTAACCACTTACGCCACGGCGCCCACGCAAGAATGATGCTGAAGCATAAACAACTGAGCTTCATGAACCACTACACCAAAATCTTCCTCTCTCTTTCTCTCTCTATCCAACGCCCGCACTGTGTGTAAACATGTTAAAGGTATTCATAACCCTTTAATTGCGGGCAAATTATAAAAAAAAAAAAAAAAAAAAACGTCCGAGAGCATTCGTTTAGTCAACTTGCATCCTGGAGAGTCATACCACACACAATTGTGTTCGTGAGAGACCCAATCGTCAATGGAAGCCCTAACCGAGGACGCAGCGAGACCCAACACGGGTTTGGGACCTAAGAAGGCCTCCTCTGAGCCTTGTCTAGGAATCTCATCGGAGATCTCGTTCCCTGAAATCCCAGTGTGACCTGAGACCCAGATAAGAGACAGAGAATTCAACCTTGCGATCGATTTAAAAGAGTTGTTTCACGAACTATTTTGGAAGTGGTTAAAGGGTTTATCAAGGTCTTACGCGCAGCCTGACTGTAACTACAGACAGGACCATACCCTAAAAGAAAAATTCAGGAAAGCAGAGAGAGAAAGCTGGGCAAGTTTTTGGATCAACATTCGAGAGCGAATGTTGGTAAGCGAAGAGACTACTAGGGGAACTATAACCGAAAAAAAATTAAAGCTTGTATCAACCTGAATAATAATAAGAATATGGGCTCCGTGGCGCAGTGGCCAAGTGGTTACTGTGTCGGACCACTACGCGTGTGGTTCAATGTCCTAATCTCAGAAAAGACCAGACATTTTTTTAGCTGCCCCACCCCTTGCGAACGTCTGACAAACGTCAAAAAGTATTGTTCTTATGAGAAGCTTGACAAAAATAAAAAAAAACAAACACTCTATGTCCTTTCCATTCGTGCGAAAAATATAACACACACAACAGCGAACCGCGGTGAAGCAGGTTTTTATTACTAGTAGAACTGGTCCAAAAGTGCTCACTGTCTGACATTCCTTTGATGTAAGCACAACATCCCAAGCCAGAAGCAATCCTAACCTACTCTAATTCCTACTATGACGCATCCAACTCATTCCTCAACTTAATCTGCAAATTTATTTATCCAATAAGATTAAAACAATCAAAGCAGATCTGCACTCAACTATTATAAATCTCCCATGAACAAAGTTCAGAAAATTCGTACAGATTCCAAGGTCGTACAGAGAAATAAATTCAGAAGAGAACCACAGAAATCTTCCTTCCAAGAATCGAATTAAAAATTCAATAAGAAATCATCAAGAAAATTTTATACATGGAGCCGGAATCGATATAAAAAATAATAAAAATTCTTCTGACCAAGAATTTAACTCAATATCGTTGATAATTGAATAAAAGATGTTTTTTCCTTAATTATGCTTCAAAATTAATTAGTTTGTTTGAATTCGAATTGGTTTGTTATCTTCAATTGACAAAAGATTAAATTAAATACTAGCGTACATCCGGAACTGGAAAATTTAAATAATCGCGAATAACAAGTTTAAGTATAACATGTAATTATTTTACCATAAAATATATGTTAGATAGAAACACTAACGAAACTCGTAAGTCGTGTCTTCCTTATAAGAATATTTAAAACTAGTTGATTCGGTAATAAGCCTGAGACAAGTTCAATGCCGTAACACAGTGCTAATTGTATCACATTATATTCTAATTCGATGATGTAATTGAATTTTGAACTCGTAAACAAATTAAATTTCACAAATAAATCAATTTGCATTCAAATATATATATATATACTGCGACATACTATTACTCATTGATTGGTGGTATCAAGAAATCGTTAAACATTTGTCATTATATTTGTAAACAAACCAAACAAATTATGTTGTTCAACATCTTTAATTTACCATAAATGTCGTATTAGTTTCAGAGTTGACCATCTGCGGCAAATAAACAATTTACAGTCCACCGCGAGGGGTATGCAACTTGTATCCAACTTGCTTGCTAGCTACTAGTCTAATTTGTTTAAAGCTGTTCTTGGCTAATGACAGAGGGTCGGATTTAAGCGGGCGCCGTCAAGACGGAATTTTTTAAATTTTTTTTTTGTGAGAACATTATAACCATTATACAATACAAACAAAACAAAAGTAGTTCTATGCGGTTTAGAAAAGTCAACAAACTCGTTCTATTGACGACGATATTCTTACGTTTTTTCTTTTTTTTTGCCAATTGATAATCATCTTATCTTTAAGCTTAGACGCCTACGCCATGTTAATTAATTTCGGCGGCAGGAAGAACAATTTATTTATTAAAATCTTCAGTTATTTGGACACATAAACAAGACTATAGTTTTTTAATTTATTCACTACTTATAGGTATTCCCTCGAAGTTTATTTGTTTCTTGTACACTCTTTGAAAGCGTTACTTTTAAAATACGCTGGACCTTGATAGGTTAAAATGGAATATTAAGTATTAATTAGCAAACACTTCATAATCACTCGGATAGACACATTCTTCTTTGGCTTAAAAGAATGCGTGACAAATTGATGGATTATATAAATTAAGAGATTTCCAGGAACTGAGTGTGTGAGGTTTCTACAAACAGATTAGCGGGTAATAAATTAATCGATCAAAAAGTTTGACAAATTCCCAGGAATTTTTAGGGCTTAGTAAAGCTTTAATGTTTGTATATTTCAAGCCGCACCTACGAAGTTCGATTCTAGCTATTTGAGATATTTTTTATTAGTTTGTACTTGCTCAGCAGAATTTTGTGCATAAAACAAACAAATTTGATGCGTGTGTAAAGTGCGATATGGTTTGTCATTCTAGGGTTCATTCACACCTTGATTTGCTATAAGATAGCTTGCGAAATTAACTCATTTGTTTCATATAAGGCACCAGGAATGGATAACATTCGCCATGTGGTGCCGCAAGAGTCAGTGGAAATTGCTATTCCATTGCTCAAGCGTATTTTTACAGGATGCCTTAAGCCAGGATGAATGTGGGATGTGATGAATTATCCTTTTCACTCAGGCCACATGCTGGCCCATTTTGCGAAGAAGGTATGTACCTTAAGCTGAGATATGGTCCTAAATCATGGCGGGCGGTGCGTGTTGTATTTATTCTCAAAGCAGGGAAGGCGATCCACACAAACGCAAAGGACCTAAAACCGATCTGTCGTCTTTTATGCTGAAAACATTGCAACGTTTAACAGACATATACAGGGTGGGCCAACTACAAGTTTCTTTTTAAAAATGCAATAAAATGAACAAAATGAAATTTGTTCCATGTGTTATGGCTTTAATAGTAAGAACAAACATTCCCATTAATTATGGAATACAACGCCGTTCAAGTGGCTGCCTCGGCTGGCCTCGCAGTAGCGCATTCTATAACTCCAATTTTCCAAGACCTTGTTGATGGTTTCGGGCTGTAGCTCACGGATTGCTTGGATGATATTGGCCTTAAGTGCTTGAATCGTTTCCGGATTGTTGGCATAACATCGGTCATTTACGGTTCCCCACAAAAAAAAAGTCCAAAGGGGTCAAATCGCAGCTCCGAGGCGGCCAATTGACATCGCCAAGACGGCTGTCAACACGATTTGGGAATTTGGTGCGCAAAAGACCGATTGTGGCATGGGCTGTGTGGCATGGGCTGTGTGGCATAGCGCGCCATACTGCATGAACCAGAGGTCGTCCAAATCCATGTCTTCAATTTCAGTAAAAAAAAAGTCCTTAACACGGCTCTGTAACGCCCACCGTTGACCGAAACGTTGTTCCCAGCCTCATTTTCGAAGAAAAATGGTCCAATGATGCCACCACTCCACAATCCGCACCAAACTGTCACTCTCTGTGGATACATTGGCTTCTCGACAATAACGTGCGTGTTTTCCGAGCCCCAGATGCGGCAATTTTGTTTGTCAACGTAGCCGCCGAGATGAAAATGTGCCTCGTCAGAAAAGATGATTTTTCGCCCAAAATCGTTGTCGAATTGAAGCTGCCCTAAGGCCCAAACTGCGAAGCGATAACGAAGCGGACGGTCGTGCGCTTTCAATTGTTGAATTAATTGGACCCTGTAAGCGAATAATCCCAGATCTTTGTGCAGAATTCTTCTCAGGCTAGTGCGTGAAATGTTGAGCTGTTGAGATCGATGACGAGTTGATGTTCGTGAATTGAGTCTCGCACTCTCGGCTACAGCAGCCACATTCTCATCTGTGCGTACCGTACGACGACGGGGATCATGAGTGTTGTCCACTAGCATACCAGTCTCACGAACTTTTTGCACAAACTTGCGTACAGCAGGCGCGGTGGGTGCTTCATTTCGCTTCATTTCGGCCAAAACTTCTTTTCAAAAAACGCACTGTTTGGGCTACACAGCACACACTTTGGAAATAAGTTTTCAATATTTCCCAATGTTGTTCAAGCGTAAAGCGACTCATTTCGTTCCGCGCAGGTATGATACTGACTTTCTGTCAAGATTTCGAGCGGGAAACAGCTGTCAGTGTCAAAATAACCTATGATTTGAAAAGAAATCACTAGATGGCCCACCCGTTACATAAGAAACGTGAACGGCGATAATAATTATCTATCTAAACAACAATATGCATACATCTGCGGCAGATCGGTAGATACAGCACTCCACATCTCTCCACCTCAAGGAGTTCACTCTTGGGGCGTTCAACAACGCAAGCACTGATGCGATCCTGGACAGCCTACACAGAGCTGAACTTAATACTGCAACTGGATTACAATCGAGAATCATATATTCATCGCTGGGAGATGCAACCATCCAAAGAGAAGGGTCTGCAGAGGAACCCCTCAAGGCGGAGTTCTGTCTTCTCTAAAATGGCTTCTTGTCGTGGATGAGACTTGGCAAAACTGAACGATAACGGCTTGAACGCGACGGCCTATGCTGACGCTGTGGTTATCCTGGTTTCCGGGAAATTTCCTCAAGTCCTAAGTAAAAGCCTTAATCTCGCACTACACCTAGTTGATAACTGAGTCAGTAGCAAAGGGCTGGGAGTGAACCCCTCTCAACAGCGGCAATGGAAACCAGCTTAGTTGGTTTTCATTCCCTTTGATACTTACATCATGGGCTGCACTATCAAAGCCATTCATCGTCTTAGGCAGGGTGGTTTTTGGTATAAACCACACTGGAATTTTGATGAACTTGCGCGACACTTATCTTACGACTCCGGGCTCATGGATATGCCGTCTGATGCAATGACACCAGAACTTCAGCTGATGTGCAAATTCAGAGTCGACGTTCCTTGTGTTCAGGACTGGCAAAGGCCAAAGTCTGAGCCAGGAATAGAATTCAGTCGTATTTTCAGGGACGAATCAAAACCAGTGAAGGGTCTGGCGCTGGTGTCTTCGTGGACGACACCATTAGGCTTCACTTCTCGTTAGGCAAATATGCGTCTGTTTTCGAACCGGAAACTTATGCAATGCTAATGGTCATGAACTGTGTTGTGAAGAACAGGTGGGAGGGCCGTAGTACTTGTGTCTGTAGTGATAATCAGGCTACGCTTAAATCCTTGCTTAATCCTTTAACTACTTCCAAAATAGTTCGTGAAACAAAAAAACTCTTTGAATTCGATAGCAAGGCTGAATTCTCTGTCTCTTATCTGGGTCCCAGGCCACAGAACAATCTTGGGGAACGAGATCTCCGATAAGATTGCTAGAGAAGGCTCAGAGGAGGTTTTCTCAGGTCCCGAACCCGTGTTGGGTCTCCCTGCGTCCTCGGTTAGGGCTTCCATTGACTATTGGGTCTCTCACGAACACAATTGTGTGTGGCATGATTCTCCAGGATGCAGGTTGATTAAACCTATGCTCCTGGACGTCTGTAAGAAATCAGCGGCATTCTTGTCGCTTCTTGGAAGCCCTCTCAGCAGAAAAGACTGTAGTCAACATATTGGCGTCTTGACAGACCACTTTGCTTTCGCCAAGAACCTTAACGTGTCGGGCTTAAGTGACACTACAATCTGCGATGCTTGTGGAGAGAGCGACGACACCGCGGAACATTATCTCTGTAAGTGTCCGGCCTTTGCTCGTATCAGGTGGCAGAACCTCGCTGCTGCTGTGGTGAGTGCTAGTACTGTAAGGTCCTCATCACTGAAGTGCTTGTTTGTCAAGGAAATTCCAATAATCAGGTTTTGCTCTCTGGTAGTACAATGAATCAGTTGCGTCTGAGTGCCCCAGTCGAGCGTTTCCTATCCCGACAAAAAAAAAATGCTTAGTTTCATTCTGCTTGATATATATTTTTGCAGTCTGGCGACCAAAACTACTGTAAGACTGAGAGAAGGCAGATTGGGGTCATCGAGCCCCGTTTTGTTCCAACGGGGACTACCAGCATATCGATGGAAACTGACCACTTGAACCCGATGCTAGCATTTGAGAGGAGATTTGCTACAAGAATTGATGACAGGATGTACTGGAGAACCCGAAGAACCATGAAGAAAATTAACCTACCGGCGGTTCTAAGATGGACGTTGGCACGGGAGCCGGAGTTTATTGAGAAGCCACTCCTTTACAATAAGGGACGGTTGCAGCGTCTTTCAGGCCAAAGTCACCGCCATTATACAGGCTGCTGAAACTATGCGCGAAAGTAATGTCGTTGGTAAAACGATTGCTGTCTATATAGATAGCTAGACAGCCATTAAGGCTCTGGACTCTGCTGTAATTAGGTCGAGGACCTTTAAAAGAGATATCTAGAGCCAATGCGGTGACCCTTTGCTGAGTACCAGGGCATATGGATATTGAAGGAAACGAAATGGCTAACGACCTTGCTAAGAAGGGGTCGGCGCTGCATGTATCAGGAGCTCACCCTTTTATACTGATGCCAATTAGATCCTCACGCAAGAAAATAGAAGACGAAGCCACTGATCGAGCAAACAGACGCTGGGTTCATCTGGTCACATGCACAACAGGGCGCTATGGCCGGCCTAAGTTTCTCTTGTGAAACTTAGTCGTCATAACGCACGGTTCATTTCTGGCATTATTTCTGTTCACTGTGCCATTGGCATTCATCATTGATTGATTCATCATTGGCGGAATCACTCGGTGTACTGCACAACAACTTGCAGGGACAAAGAAGAAATTGAATCTGTTCGTCACCTGTTGTGTGATATTCCTGTCCTATCTGTCAGAAGAATGAGGACTCTTGGTAGTTACTTCTTCTCGGAGCTAGAGGACTTAGGTAATGTTGAGCTGATGTACCTCTTGAGATTCATATCACTATCTGGGTGGTCCTAAAAGCGTTTCCAGTGTCTCCAGGGTTAAATAATTAGGCAAAAACAAAAAACAAAACAAACAAATATTTGGCGCACAAGCTCTTTAAAGTGCCAGGGCCTAGCTTCTCGCAACCACTCATGTTGTGTGCGTGGAAGGGACCTACAGTTTAATGCTGACTCCGAACGGCGATTTGAGAAGCTTTTTCGTGACAACAATACTCTCGGATGTTTGTCAGACGCTCGCGAGAGGTGGGACCGTGAAAAAACTTTTTGGTGTTTTCTGGGATTCGAACTTAGAACCTCATGCGTAGTGATCCGACACACTAACCACTTACGCTACCACTTAGGCAACTGCTGGTCTAAGTGAGCAGTGACTCTTTTGTCACAAAGCACCCACCTTCCTAACCTAACCTTGACTATCTGCTTGACGGTAAAGTGACGGAACTCAAAGAACATTAGTTATTCTTTGCTGACGATGAAGTCATCAAATGTCAAGATCCTACATCCCTGCAACGAGAACATGACGTATGGGTGGATGTTTTGGAGAGTAATTGGTACCACATTAGTCCAAAAAACAGCTAGTTCTTGTGCTGTCCGTTCTCTGATCCACTCAGATCTATTCCAGACATTTATTTAAATGGAACAGGGTTTCCTAAGTGCGAAAAGTTCAGATAGCTGGGATTTATGATCAATAGCGAAGCAACCTGTAACGACCAATCATCATGCAAGTGTAGTGTGGATGAAGTGACTTGAAAACTCCGCTATCTTGAAGGAAGGCTCTCCACAGTAGTTGTGCGTCCAGCGGCTTCACATATGGTTCACAATGTTGGACAATGTACAAAAAGTATGAGGGTAAAGTAACAGCAGCGGAGATGAAGATGACAGCAGGACTGACAAAGCTTAATAGAATAAAAAGTTCGAAGATCACTTTATAGCCTTTACGTCAAAGAAACTATATCATGATAAATAGATTGCGACCTTGTCAGCTGGTACTGCCATGTCCAAAGCAGAAATCATTTGAACCCCGTCAAAATGTCAATATCAATAAGCGTTTCACTGATATCGCGAAAGAGAGGTCTAAGAACCCCTAGATCACACAAATGCAACGACACCAGCATTTGGTTTGCTTCAGTAACGAAATGATCCAAAATCGGGAGGCCTGCCGATACTTTCTGAAGTCAAACAGACAAACCCCACACGCGGATCAGTAGAAATGTAGTGAAGTGGGAGGGTTATGAACCCTACTTTTCAAATCAGAATTTCGCCAAAATAAGAAGAAGAAGATTCACACCTTAAGGTATTGCCAGGTGCGAACATTTTTTTATGGGAAAATGCTAATATTTTTGTAATGCTAATGTATTTGAACTTTAGCTTGAAGATGATATATGGGCGAACCCCACAGGTGGATCAGTAGAAATGCAGTGAAGTGGGAGGGTTATGATCCCCTATTTTTTGATCATAACCTAGCTGATAAAAGGAAGAAGAAGAAGAAGAAGAAGCTTGAAGATGATATGAGAGATGGTATGCAGTCAGAAGTGTAAGTAGGTGTTGTTCTTTGCTTTGGATAACTTAAGGAAATAGGTAATTAAATTTGGTTCTCCTTGGAAATGTAGTTCAACCACCTTAAGATGGATGTAGCTAGCTATTGTGAGGTCAATTATCACCTATGGGACCATAGCATGGACAAAACGAACCAGTTTAGTCGCAACAAGGGGGATACACAACAAGTCTAACGACTGGCGTGCCTCTGCATTACAGGAGCTATAAGACCTTGCCCAACTGCAGCAATGAATGTACTCCTGGAACTCACTACCTTGTTTATCTATATATCTTAAGGATGACGAAAGAATAAATCGACGGAGAGAAAAGTATTTTCTATCGAATCTCAGCAATAAAAAGAATTGGAGCAATGTACCCACAGTCTACAGGGTGGTATGCAGATGGATAAGGAACTGAGGAAGGAACTGGTACAAGAGTATTTGGGCCAAGCAAGACCACCAGCATCTTTCTGGCCGAAATATATGTCATAGATAGATCCAAACCAATCTTGAAGTAAACTACAGGAATTGCGATATAGCAATAATATCAAACAGTCGAGCAGCCTTCAAGTTATGTCCAAACTTTCTGGGAATGACAACACAAGCTTAAAGAATTGGGCAGAAGAAATAGAGTAACTTGGATACCAGGCCATGTAATGAACAACGGACTCACTAGCAAGACAAGGGGTATCAGAATCGTTTATAGGTCCTGAACAATTCTACGTAATAGGGGACCATACTCTAAAAGAAGAATTCAGGAAAGTAGAGAGAGCAAACAGGACACTCATGGTATGAGGCAAGCAAAGAAACTGCTAGGGAATTACAAACGAAAGAAATTCGAAGCTTGCATCCACCTAAATAAGAATAACCTATGTATACTAACAGGTTTCCTAATGGGGCACTGTAGACTCAAAAAACACATAAGGAAACAAGTTATAGCAAAAGAAGGGCTTTGCAACTAGTCTTGTTAAATTTCGGAGCACATTCTGGAGTCTTGTGGAGCACTTACCCAAAAAAGAATGAAATATCTGGGCAAGTACCAAATATCAGATGAGAATACATCAACCATAGACCCTCTGCCTCTTCTCATTTCTCAAATTCCTCAAAGAAACTGGACTGCAGAGGGTGCTCTCTTCTCGCCGAAAGCAAGTAAGAATACAAGAATCTCAAATCTAATTCTGAAAGAATCGTAATGCGGGAACAAACCTCTATAAGACATTAGTAGGGGACACCAGGACCACTAGGTCGCAGTGTAACACACTGTTACTCCACTTATTTCTCATTAATTTGTTTAATTTCATGTTTATCGACTCTACTCTGCAACATCTTTCATTTACCTAATGACTCGCAAATTGTATGTAACACCTCAGCAATTCAAAGATTTATTCAACAAATCCCATTCATCTTATCGCAACTTGATTGCCTTTGATATATAAACACTATAATGCCTGCCAGCCACACTCGCAACACTAAAACTCTCACGATTAACCTTAACGCTTGCAAAGTCGTCATCATCATCATCATCGTCGTCGGCGTAAAATTTCAATGACCCATTAAACTTTAAAAAAAAAAAGAAGAGAAAAACGTTCTCCCCGCCTGAGAAGAACCCTCATTCTGTGCTAACACTTATGTATAGGTACGATATACGTAATGACCATTATATTCCACTTAACGAGTATACTACCACTTTTTATTCATTTTTATTGCTACGTGCATTAAATTCAATGAATCACCTATTCTATTGTGATGGATGGCAATTATTTGAGAATTATGGTTCCTAGCTTCTACTTTAAGATGAAATACTCTGCAGAGAGAAGCAATTGTTTGAGGAATTATGTAAGAATTTATTTTTGGAAATCTCCTGCTGATACAATTACAAAAGAATATTCTATCTAATGGGTAATTGTTCCCGGATCCTTTCAACCAAAAAGCCTTCGAATCATCAATCTTCACGGATTTCGAAATAATTCTCATTCAATCGGTGTCGATTTTATGCGAAACACTTCTTGGAAATAAAGGTAATAATCTGTTTGTTTTACAACCAGCGGTGCACCACTTAATTGTCTATTGTACGCTTTATTCATTCTAATTACGTTCTTTTCAACTTTGATAGGCAACAGGCATACAATAAGAAATCACTATTCAATCTGCAACACTTGAAGAACTGTCAGATATCAAATCAAATCCGACCTGTCATTAGCAATCATTGCATAATAATCGATTAATTCAAAGCCTTTATTGACCCCGGAACCATTATTTGACAGATTAAAGTTCGAGCTCGAAATCGAAAGTGTTGATCCAAAATGTCATTCACCCATGGCGACTCTCAACTATTAGACAGTTTAAATTAAAATCGAATTCGAAAACGTCTCAAATGGTTCGATTTTTCACTGCTCTACATGAATAAAAAATTAAATAGCTCTACTCTCTCCTTGGAACTGTCAAATATCAAATCGAATTCGTCCTGCCATTGGCAATTATTGCACAATAATCGATTAATTCAAAGGCCTTATTGACCCCGGAACCAACATTTGACAGATTGAAGTATTATTCAAATATACCCAAGAGTGCCACTCTAGTGTAGGCCAACGAACGAAATTGACCCAGAAAGACACCTTCTTCGGTTGACAGTTCAGATGTACTCAACGAACTCAAAATCGAAAGTGTTGATCTAAAATGTCATTCACCCACGGCGACTGTCAACTATTTGACAGTTCAAGTTGAAATTTCATTCGAAAACATCTCAAATGGAGTAGCATACCTTGATCTTTCACTACTCTATATAAATCAAAAATCGAATAGCCCTACTCTTTCTACGATCCGCTTCATTGGAATTTCCCAAAAAGCGAAATAACACATTCTTTTAATTTTATGATCAAAAGTTTAAATTTCAATATTAATTAATCGGAATCTACTAGTAGTGCGAAATGGTGATTTTGATAGAAGACGTCTGGCGCCGGTCATAATCGCATAAGCATCACAGTGCTAACCGCAATTTTTAATGTCTACAAAACTGGTTGTAAGTCTTTTGGACCTTCGCCTTTTTTGGTCATTTCTTGTCGTCTTTTTTGGCCTTTTTTGGGGTTTGTTTGGTTGTTTGAAGTCTCTTGTCTCGCATTCCAATCATCGAATAAGTTGGCGTCACATAGTCGGTCAAACGGACTTTGATTATTTAAATGAACTCGAAACTATGTTGGAATTCGATGTAAGAACTCATTTTGAATGCAAAAATCTACGTAACATTTGTTTGGAGCTGGTGCCAGTCGCCAGTCGCGAGCGAGTGGTTAAACTAGGTTTTCCAGAAAATCCCAAACCTAATCCGATGGAGATAATTTGATGCAAAATAAGTTTGGTATTTGTTTGACGTCGGCTTTGGAGGTGAATATTTTTGAATAAATAATATCAGCGGTGATGTTAATGGTATTTAGTTCTTCATCTCTATTCAATGATGCAGGTGGTAAGAGGTTTTACTTGACCTCTCAAATGGATACGAGTATAGTTCATAAATTGTACTCCTAAGATTAAGCATTATTAGCATTACTTCATGAGGTTGTACACTTTAAGGTGATATGCAGTTTGTTCACGAATGTAGAGCTTTTGTAGAGCTCTGAAAATATAGAAACAATAATATTTCTTGGCTCTTTTAAAGCCATTACTGTATAGCTTGATATACTTTATATACTTGTACAAGTAACAATGAAGGTGAATTCACTTTGTTAGGGGAAATGTGTGTTCTGTTTTGTGCGCACTGATAAATGGAAAATCGCATAATGTGTTACATTGAAATATCCGCGTAGGTATTCTCGGACTATATGCCCCTCATCATTAAATGTGCTCTATCTGCAGAGGCAGATATGCAGATATAAGATCCTGCATATATAAGATCCTGTCTGCCGTATTATGTGAACGCCTAAAACCGATCCTCAACAACCTGTTAGGTCCTTATCAGTCCGGTTTCAGGCCGGGAAAGTCTACCATTGACCAAATATTCACACTACGGCAGATCTTGGAAAAAACCCATGAATATAAAATCGATGCGCACCACCTCTTCATCGATTTTAAAGTTGCCTATGATAGCGTGTATAGAGACGAGTTATACAGAGCCATGTCTAGTCTTGGTATCCCTGCCAAGCTCGTCCGTTTGTGTAGAATGACGATGGAGAACTCTCGCTGCTTCATCAAAGTCGGTAAGAACATCACCGAACCGTTCGATGTCAGGAAAGGTCTTAGACAAGGCGACGCGCTATCATGCGATCTCTTTAACATAGTACTTGAGAGAATTGTACGAAACTCACAAGCCAACACCGGAGGTACAATCTTTTACAAGTCTGTACAACTACTCGCTTATGCTGATGACATTGACATAATCGGAAGAACTCAGCGGGCCGTCAATGGGGCATTTACGAGTATTGAGATCGAGGCAGCAAAGATGGGTCTAGCGGTCAATGAAAGCAAAACAAAATATATGCTGTCTACAAAAAAGGACACCCAACATCGGCGTCTTGGACAGAACGCCACAATAGACAGATATAATTTTGAGGTAGTAAAGGATTTTGTCTACCGAGGCTCTATGGTGAACTCCGCAAATGACATCAGTAGGGAGATCACACGAAGAATTACTCTTGCCAATCGTTGTTTCTATGGGCTAAAACAGCAACTGAGTAGCAAAGCCCTATCTCGAACTACTAAGGTAGCTCTCTAGAAGACACTAATCATCCCAGTCCTGCTGTATGGCGCAGAGGCATGGGCTTTGACAAAACCGGATGAGGATGCCCTTGGTTATTTCGAGAGAAAAGTTCTTCGAGCGATCTTTGGTCCCGTCTGCATAGACGGTGAGTGTAGGAGAAGGTACAATGCCGAACTATACGACATGTACAAGGACATCGACTTAGCCAGAAGAGTTCACATACAGCGACTAAGATGGCTGAGTCATTTAGAGCGGATGGAGCCCAACGCTCCCGCTAAGAAAATCTTCGAATCCACCCCGGACGGATGGCAGAGTAGAGGACGACCTTGCGGTAGGTTGCGCAAACAAGTGGAGGGGGACCTCAACCAACTTGGCGTGCGCAACTGGAGGCAGCTGGCTCGTAACCGTGCTGGCTGGAGAGGTTTGTTGGTTTAGGCCCAGGTCCACCCCGGACTGTAGCGCCATCTAAGTAAGTAAGTATCTGCAGAGGCTGCAGATACCACAGAACTTTCGCTCTAGCGAAGCTTGTCTGAAAAGACGGGAATATAAACACTTATAAGCTGGATGTTTGTTTAAATCCTGTTTTACTCCACGTCATGCGAGGGACCTCCCTGTATTCGCACTTGTTGTGTTAGAGGGCTCCATTGCAAGGCTTGCCGAGCAATAAATATGTGATAAGCTGGATGAGTGCATCAGAAACTTATTGCCAGAATGCCACTACGCCTAGTTGCATCCAAGTATACTCATAAGCTTAACTGGCTAGTTCAGAAGTATCTACAGGTAAAAATATCCGAAACCGTAATGCGCTCAGAAATGTGCTATGGAACACATGTATGGGGAAGTAAACCATATGATGAAGTTGAGAAATTGCTGAGGTTCTCTCTGAAGAAGTTACTCCTTTTGCCTTCAAACACTCGCAGCTATAGAGAGAGCTACCCCGAAGAGTGGAATAAGGGAATGATCGTCAAGCTTCGTGAAAAAAGAAATTTGATGCAGTGCAAAAACTGGAGGAGTTCTGTGTGCTGCCTACTGTAGCTAAGATAATAGCTAAAATCATCCTGGAGCGGTTCAAGCAACATCTCGAAGACACACTCGATGCCGAAGAAGCAGGTTTCCGCTCTGGGTCCTTCTGTGTCGACCACATCAACAGTCTGCGGATCACCATCGAGCAGTGCGTTGAATATCGATCGCCACTTCACCTGATGTTCATCGATTTTGAGAAGGCCTTCGATTGTGTCAACAGGAAGTTTATTTACAGTGCCTTACGCAGGAGTATTCCCAATGGGTTCAAGTTTCACGTCCTGTACAGAAGAAGGTAGTCTGAGGAATTTGAGATCCAAAGTGGGGTAAGACAAGGCTGTGTTCTTTCACCATTACTATTCCTATTGGTGAATAACTATGTGCTTTATGCAGCTTTGGTGGGGCCGGTTGGAATTCGATGGACAATTATGTACATAAATCTCAACTCTAACATCCAGATTACGCTACATATGCTTACTTTCCCACAGAAGATGTGGAGAGGGAGGCAGCATCGTAGGGCTGAAAATAATGCTACAAAAACTAAAATGATCAGCCTTGGAACAAACTCATCGGGGCTCAAATATGCATTGCTGGACAACCAGTAGAGAGAGTAGAAGATTTCCAGTATCTTGGGAGTATTGTCTCAACCGATGGTGGAACCGGACTGGATATAGTCGACCGGATGTCCAAAGTAAGGTCAAGGTTGCTGTCCAAAATATGGCGAAGCAATGCAATACGTTTGAACACCGCACTAAGACTGTTCCGCTCCAACGTTGAATCCGCGCTGTTATATGGATGCAGCACTTTGGAAGTGACCATTACTGTCAAAAGAAAGCTGCAAACGTTCGTTAACAGGTGTCTGCGTAACATCTTGACGATTTTCTGGTCCAACAGTATCTCTAACGAATACTATTACCAGTGAACGGGTTCGAAACCAATGGGCACAGCCATCCAACGTCGGAAGTGGCAGTGGATTGGTCCCATATTTCGAAAAGTTAACATTTTCATGGCTATCCTTGCAATGAAATCTTAAATTCAGGATGGCAGAATACCTGGTGGTCCGAGGAGAACAGGGCGCAAAACAGTCGAGAAGAAAGCACGGCAGCTGGGGAAAAGTTCGTGAGGGCTGAGGCACATTGTCAGAAACCGTACACGATGGCGCATAGGCGTAGTAGAAGCCCTAGGCCCCACAAGGGGATACAGAACATAAATCGAAAGTAAATAACTATATGCTTCATATTGAAAGTGGTATGTTCCCACCCTTCAAAGAAAGTGATAAGAAACATTTCTCAATTCTGCAAAGACGGGAAGGATATTGCTGAAAAGCACGATCTACGTCTACATATGGTTGAAACGAACCTTTCAGAATGGGAAAGCTCCATTTACAGATTGGGTTCAGATTGGTTTGACCAGGAAAGAAACGTCATTGGTGTGCAGACTTACGGCGGTGCTGATTTTAGATTGAAGCCTTCACAGTTTGGACGTGTATAACATTTGCCTTTTCCGTCTTCCTGGCCATAACCAGATCGGTGGAAAAGGCAATTTTCATGGGTCTACCTTCTTCTGCTGGCTTGGGCAGTGAAACTTAAGAACGGAATGCTTTGATTTGGTAGAATTTCCTCAGCACTCAAACAGTAAACGATTTCTCGTTCGAAATTCGCAAAGTATATCACTCATAATACTCAAGAATAACATTAAGAGTAACACCAAACAATTGTGCATAACTTGAGTTGACCGAAATGAGAACATATTTAAATAGAGCATAACGCTGGTTAGAAACTTTTATTTAAGAAAACAATTAAAGTTACCACATCACTAGTCAACTCCTTTTAATCGAACAGAACTCTGCCACGCCACCGGAAATCCGTCATCTCCCATGACTATTCAATTGATAACGAATTCAAAGTCCAAAACAACACAGTTTCAAATCAAAATTCATGTCTTGCACAGAAACACAAAACAAAATAGAAAACTACGCAAAAACATTTTGTAAACAAAATTATTCAAAATATCCGAAAACAAGTATAACTGACTTCCAAATTTAAATAAAAGAAACACCAAATGCATTCCAAAACAACATAATTCACAAAAAAAAAGAAAAAGAAAATGAACACAAGTGACTATAGCAATTTCTATATGTTATAGACGCTCCACTGTTAAACTACAAGTAAAGATCAAATCTTAAAAGTCACCAACCACCTCCATCCACCCAAACACCTGTCTGTCTAAAAAATGTTTCTTTACATTGCTCATCATTCCTATCTACCTACGTTTACTATTTAATTCAGATTTTAGATTATTACGTCAATTTAAATGAGATCTCCTATATTGGCCATCGGATGGAGCTGAGCTAGCCTCTCTCGAAGCCCAAAAAGTTAGCAATTAATACACAGAATCTTGATGTTTCTAAGCTCACCGGCTTTTCAACTTTCACGAAATACATCTTTTTTTTGGTTTCGTTGTTTTTCTGATTTCTTATTGGCCATCGAAAAAAATCTTAATGACTACAAATTCCAGAGTACAAATCAGTTGAAAATGTTTGCCTAATTTATCGATAAAATAAATTTAATAAACTTCTAGCCAAACGAATTAATTAGCCAAACAAAAGATTATTTGACAAGTTAAACGCAAAAAAAAGAACGTTGCCTGAGGAATTCCCCAGAGTATTGAAATTCGAACTCGAACAAGAATTTCGACCATCGAAATGTCAGTTGACAAATTAAAAAAAAAAAAAAAAAAATTCATGATTAATGCAATAATTATGAATTTTCAATTATTCATAAATTTCAAAGACTAGGTTCCAGTTAGAACCGAAAAGTTGTGGAAAATTTTCGCATTTTCTTTTGAAAACTAGTTATATTCGACTATGTACTCCTTTAGTTTGCCGAGGTTTGAGGCAAAGGCAGCACGATACCTGGGTGTAATTATAGATTCCAAATTAAATTGGAAGAAAAACCCTGTATAACCGACTCCATGCATCCATCCTGCATGGTTACGTTCTAAGAAAAACCCTCCTGTTTCTCTGTCCTATGGCTCCCCTGCGGCACCGCCAGTGAAGGCATTCCTTCGCAGGAGCAGGTTTGATATTTCGTCACTTCTTTTTTAGCTGCCAGAGTTGGCTGGATCTTCGTTTCTCGCGCTTCTCGTTGCTCGTACCTCTATGCGCAGTTGCTTCATCATACTCGTGATTACTTCTTTTGCAGTTCCCCAGCCTTCGCTTCTCGCCAGCAAAAATGAAATCAGACTTCTTGGGGTCACTTGGTAGCCAATTGCTCTTTCTAGGATGTTCCTGGACTTGTCGTAATTTTCGCATTCCATCAGTACATGCTCTGCGTTCTGTACTTTTCCTTCACAGTGCTGGTAGAATAGATCATCCGCGTGCTTGTTCTTGTAGAGATACTCTCGGAAGCATTCGATAGAAATTATGTTAGGTAGTAGTTTACCTTCCCGAGCTTTCTGCTAATTCATTCATCAGCTTCGGGGATCAATTTGTATGCCCATCGTCATTTGGTTGAACTACTAACTACTAAGGAGACTCTATATAAGACCTTGATCATCCCAGTCCTGCTTTACGGCGCTGAAACATGGACTTTATTAAAAGAGGATGAAGATATCCTTGGTCCCGTTTGCGTTGACGGGTTTTGGAGGAGAAGATTCAATCACGAACTATACGACCTGTATAGCGACATCGACCTAGTCAAAAAACTGCGTATTGGACGTCTGAGATGGCTAGGACATGTAAAGCGAATGGACACCAACGCTCCGGCTCGCAGAGTCTTCGAATCTAATCTCGAGGGACGACGCAGTAGAGGGAATCATCGCCGCAGGTGGCGCGCACAAGTTCAAGGGGACCTCGACCAACTTGGAGTGCGCAACTCGAGGCAATTAGCTAAAGACCGAGCTAAATGGAGAGGCTTGTTGGTTGAGGCCCAGGTTCACCCCGAACTGTAGCGCCACCTAAGTAAGTAAGTAAGTCCTTTGGTTGTGATGTTCCACCTATGTTGCCATTCTGCTTTTATAGCTTCTACCATTGTTGTTCTTTCACCATGTTCGTTTTCACGTAGAGTCGCGGTCTTCTTCGCATCTAGATCTATAGGCATTCGGCCTGATATTACACTTATCGTATCCGCTGACACAATTCTAAAGGCGCAGCATACCCTTAAAGATGCGATTCTATGCGCCGAGTTCATCGTTCTAATGCACGACTTACGGTGCGTCGCTGATGCCCATATTGGGGCCGCATACAGGAGTATTGAGTTACTCACGGTCATTAGAAGATTTCTGGTTGGCTGCCTTGGTCCCCCAATATTTGGCATTAGTCTGCATAGTGCGGCTTCTACCCGAAAGGCCTTCTCGCCTGCGTACGTTAGGTGATTTCTGGAGTTGAGTCTGTGGTCCAACAAGACTCCCAGTTACTTGATGTATGGCTTCGACTCGATGATTTGCTCACCGACCTGTATGGTGAAGTGTTCCACTTTTTTACGGCTGCTTATGAGAACGGCTTCGATCTTGTGGTTCGCTAGTTCTAAAACTGCAAGTACGACTCTGATGCCCAAAGAGGGTGAGATGAAGAAGGAGCACCTTACTTAGAGAACTGGAAATTGAAGGGAATGGGCACTTCAGAAAAACCAGCACACCTCCTTATGGAATCTAAAGCAGTAGACCATGAAAGAAGACATCACCCGGGAGACTATCAGAGATGGATCTACTTTTGCTGGATCCGCTTCAGATACTCCGGCTCTTCAAAGCAATTAGACCAGAGGAAGTGCTCCAAAGCGAGCACGTCATCGACTAGAGCCCTAGTTTACGAGGCACAATAGATCTACCATAAGTGGCAGTGCACTTGCATCTCACCAACCAACCATACACCATACATCTCTGGTCCACAAGTGGTCCACATGCTTCTCACTATTTGGCTTGGACTGAACATAGTTCTTTATGATTTTCTGGTTAAATCGTATCTCGCTTCATAATAGAATAGGGGATAGGAGCCACCAACATTTAACCAATGTAAGCTAACGCCATGAACAGAAAATTTAAACCCAAAGCATGCAATTCTTGACAGACAGTTCTTGTAGCCCATGGGCTATAGCTAAGGCTATACCAAAGGTTACACTGATGGATCAAAAATGAATTGAAGAGATGATGCCGGTGACTATAGACCAAGTCAAACGCCGGAGCTTCGTTGAACTATGCAATGGAGCGGATGAAAACCCTTGGAGCAGAGCGTACCAAGTGTTGATGACAAAGTTAAAAATATTTCGAACCTCATCTCCCACATCCACATATGTAGTACAACAAATGGTTGAAGGCCTGTTTCCAAGGCAACCGGGAATTCCTCTAGAGAACGAGTCATTCAAAGCAGCACAACAAATTCCTAGGATAACACCAGAAGAGATTCTTGAGGTATGCAAAAAAAAAATACAAATATTTGGCGCAACAGCTCTTTAAGTGCCAGGGCCTAGCTTCTCGCAACCACTCATGTTGTGTGCGTTATATTTTTCACATGAATGGAAGGGACCTACAGTTTAGTGCCGAATCCGAACGGCGATTTGAGAAGCTTTTTCGTGACAACAATACTCTCGGATGTTTGTCAGACACTCGCGAGAGGTGGGGCCGTGAAAAAAACTTTTTGGTGTTTTCTGGGATTCGAACTTGGAACCTCATGCGTAGTGATCCGACACACTAACCACTTACGCCACGGCGCCCACGCAGTTTTGCCTAACTTCCTCTAAAGTTTTGGCCACTACTACTCGTACAACTGCAATATCGTCGGCATAACCGATTATGTCTACTCCATTCGGCCTTTGTGTTCTTAGGATGCCACGTTCCATAGGATTGGTCCCAGAACTGACCCCTGTGGAACTCCTCCTATGATCTTGTACTTTCTTGGTCCCTATTCCATGTCATAGTAGAGAGTCTTCGAGGAAATTCACAATTATTCGCCGTAGTGCTTTTAGTATACAGCTCCAGTCGGCTGTATTGAACGCGTTCTTGACGTCAAGTGTCACAACAGCACAGCACTGTTTTGTACTCCTCCGAGCCATCTTTCTCTCGCAATTGCTTCACGTGCCATATCGCACACAGATTGTATTGGTGCTTTGTTTCTTTCTGCATCCAAACTGTCGGTTACAAAGCCTTTTACGTTTGTAAAAAAGCGTTTGGCAACACATGAGGTTTCAAGCCCGCTGTGTTATATTGGTGGTATACGACGGTTGAACGACCTAATCTAATCTATGGCTCTTTAGTCTGAAGCAATATCTGCTTTCAAGCCTCAGCAGAATCCAGAGATCAGCCTGCATCGGGACCATCAACTCCCACGACAGCAATTGATGTCATGCTTAGTTTCTCCCCTAGATTTATGCTGCAAAAGTACGACGCGACTTTGGTCACGTCTCCATCTTATCCAGATGAGAGATCACTAGTAGGCAGGTAGCACCCTATTACATGACTCCTAGGCTGAATTTTGATAGGCGATTCAATACCAGAACTCCTGATAAAAACGACTGGATAAAGGTACATACCTTCTTCGCAAAATGGGCCAGCATGTGGCCTGAGTGAAAAGGATAATTCATCACATCCCACGACTGGATAGACGCGCATGTTACTAGTAATGAGGATGTCGGTTTAGGAGCTGGGGTGTACTGCAAAACACACAACTCGTTCAGAATTAACAACGAATGCAGTGTCTTTCAAGCAGAAATCACAGCTGTTACTCAGGCTGCAAAAGTTATCAGCATTAATACCAGGACTGATCACATCGACAGCCAGGCAGCCGTTAAGGCTTGGGAATCTACCGTAGTCAGATCTAAACTTGTTAGAATCTTCAAACGAAACCTAAATGAGGTATCACAAGCCAATAAGGTGTATGCACATATGCATACCCGATAATGACAGAGCAGACGAACTCGCTAGAATGGGGTCGGCGTTAAATATCACGTAAGCCCTCCTCTACCAGAAGGTTCCTATTAGCTCTATAAATAAACTTGTTTGAGACGAAGCCACTAGCGAAGCCAACAGCAGATGCAGCCATCTGGACACGTGCCTTAATGCCAGGACGCTGTGGCCGGCTTTCGATTTGAGGAGAACACGTTCTCTGCTTAGGCTTACTCGAATTAGTACGCGGGTCATCTCTGGCATAATCACTGTGCCATTGGAGTTCATTCGGAGCGTATCGGTGTACCTCACAACGAGTTCTGCAGAAAGAAATTGAATCTGTACGTTACCTGCTAAGCGAATATCCTGCACTTGCCGACAGAGAATGAATCCAGCGGTGTCCTTTGCCGAGTTGGCAGCTTTTCTTTTCAGATTCCCAGAGCAAGAGCAAAACGGGCACAATGGACCATTGCTGATCTAAGTGACCAGTGACCTATGACACAAGGCACTCATATAAATAGGTATACCTAACCTAACTAGTTAAAGCGAATTCATTAAAAGAATTTGATATTCATATGACGTCTTTGGAAAATTTTCAAACAAAAAAGAATTCGAATTTCGGTTCCAAATTTATGCACGAGATCAAAAAAAAAAAAAAAAAAAAAGAAAACAAATTGGCGCTATTCATCTGCGGTAGTTTGTTTTTGGCAATGTGATCAGCAGGATGAAAATAATAATTGTTTCTTGGAAATCATAGTTTTTAAAAATAGAAGTGCAGTAACGACAAAGTTGAAAGTTTCGTTTTTGAGTAAACAAATTAGTTTCAATTAAAATATCAAATATCCCCCACCTGCATGGTTAAGAAGGGTGACCACATCACAAGACTCTTGTCTGAGTATTTGACAACAAGTTACATCTGACATATGAAATGAAATCATATTTATTTTGACGTCGAGGGCTTACGGCGACTTCTGACAGATTTAGTGATAACGATCAATCAGTGTCGGAGAAATATGTTGGAAATTTAAGCAAAACAATTTTTTTTAAAGAACTGTAGTTAAATGTAAATTCTATTATTATCTGTATTTGGTATTATTTAATCAAACAATGCTATAAAATGTCATGTCTACCTAATTAAACTGAAATAAATCAACTCGTTCTATGCATTTTTAAATACTTATAATTAACTGCAACCAGTTTAACCTAATTGACGCTATAAATCATTGGTTTTACCACAAGTATTTTATCAGACTGGTTATGGTTAGATGTGAAATTTCAAAAATTCACAAACGCGACTACTGTTGACAGTTCTTTGTTCTTTCAAATGCTTTCAATTATCACGTTACACCACAATGTTTGCATTTCAATTTGAACTTGAAAAGATTGATTCATATTACTCATAATGAAAACAAGTCACCGGTACTGTAATTTCGATTAATGCCAAACGTCACGTTTGCTTCACCAATTTCACAAGGAAACGTCAAAGGAAAGATTTACATTGATTTCCCATAATATTTGCATTTTAGAGCTACCTACTCTCATTTAAAAGAAAACAAAATTATCCCAGGGAGTGTCAAGATGCACTTAGCGCCAATAATAAAATGTGAAAGCATATGCAGTTTGACGTAACGACAGAGGGCGTACGAGTATGCATAACGGTCTCAGTTCCAACGAAATATTGCCAATTTAAGAAGAACTCTATACTCGCTTACCAATATAGTCAAAGACAAACGTAAAAATTGTCGTCTCCTTGTTTGGCGCTTGATTGGAAGAGGTAAACAAACTATAAACACCGCCAACAACATTCTTGTTGCTGTTAGTCATCAGTCATGGAGTTTATGCGAAAATGATGTTCAATCAAGTATGTACATAAATGACATAAGTATATCTTGACATGAATCACGATGACTTGTAATCAAAGTTTATTGAATTAGATCGCTTGAGGGATTTTTAGAATTTGTAATAGCACGTGGGGTTAAGCAATTATGGAAAGCAAAGCTGACATGGCACTTTTAAAATACATACTCTGCCACCAAAGGGGAATTTTGAGAGAATTTATCCAAGCACCCTCTGATAGGATTCCCCTTCACGACGTAGAGCACGTAGCATGGTCTAAAATGTTGTCAATAAGCCAAGCTGGAAAGATCAAGCTTCAGGTATAGTTCTTGGCATAGTCTTGGAGGCATTTTTTGACATATGCACCTATAACATCACTGGATGACCATCACAGAGAATAAATTATTAAAGATATTAAAAACTTGTGGGCTACCAAAGCTATGCTTTCATCACAGCTTTCGTGGCTTTGGACGAAGGCAAAAGAAATAAGATAGAGCTATAGGTTAGGTTAGGTTGAAGTGGTTGCCGGCTGAGAATCGCCAACACACTTAGACCAATAATGGGTCCATTGTGTTACCACGTGGATCATGAGAGAAAATTTCTCCTACCTACTCGTTAAACCATTTTGAGCTTCTTATGAAGCGTAGGAGGCTCTTAATGTCGATGTTTTTTTAGCTCGCCTATGTCATTGTAATAAAGGTCTCCTATGTAAAGCTCTACGGGACAGAGCTGGGCAGAAACAGAGAAGGTGAGGAATAGTTTATTCCTCTTCTTCATCCTTGCAGCTTCTACAAAAGTCGTTCGCAAAAAGGCCTAGCCTTGTAACATGCTTGCCTATTAGACAATGCCCAGTGATGACACCTATTGTAGCGCCAATATGCAATCTGTTGAGAGAAATCAAATTCTTAGAACATTTTAGATCCAGCTTTGGCCAAATCTGTTTTGTCGCTAGACATGTGGGTCCACTTGTCCACCTAAGATTCGTACTCTCAATAGCACCCAGCTTAAGGTTGAGTTTACAAGTAGCGATTGGTATACCCAAGGAGCCTTTGTCCGGCAGGAAGGATATAGTTGTTCCTATTCTGGCGAGTTTGTCGGTCTTACGATTCCCTGGAATGTCCATATGCCCCGGCACCCAACACAGGTGAATATTGAACTGCTCAACCATCACCGCGAGAGACGATCGGCAGTCTAGAGCACATATAACATAGACGTATAGGATTCATACCAGTTCTTCATACGGCTTGTGGCAGATGACCAGGCTAAAGATACGACGCCTACCTACACAGATACATTTGAATATATATAACCGATTCGCTCCGCCTTCCTAATCATTGCAGGAGGAGATTATGACGATAAAGGAGGCCTTCTCATGGCTAAGGTAGAACGTGATATCTAATTGGGATATCACCATTTTTACTGACAGTCAAGCTACGATCAAATCCGTGGAATCTTTCACCTTCAATTGTCGCCTGTCTATGGCTAAACAATTCAATATTGACCTCATTCGTGTGCCGGGACACAGAGACATTGCAGGGAATTGCATGGTAGGGCAATAGCCTATCCATTTCACCAAACAAGAGGAATATCGGCATGTCTCTCGCTTTAGTGAGAGACTATCAACGTAAAGAAGCGCAGATGGGCTCATCGTGTCTCATCACTAGACAGAACTCGCCTAAGCTGGATCAAAAACCCTCGAATTGTCTTATTAGACAGAAGTGAGCTCTCATTAAAACTATTACATTACAAGGCACTTGTGTCATTGGAAGGTATGTCATCACTTTATTAGAATTACATCTCGATTGGCAGTGGCGCGTAGGCGTGATAAAAGGGTTCCAAGGAGTTTTTTAAAATTCACAGACATCCTCAGAAGTCCTATTTTCCTTTCTGACTTTCAAGAATAATATAAAATTGATCGTGTGACATTTTTTTATAAGTTAACAACTAAATCCTTCAACTTTGAACTGCTTTTAGTGGATTAAGTGGTAAACTTGAATGCAACCAGTTTTCTGGGAAAACGACCAATTAATCCGATACATAAAGATAACGATTTCAAAAACAAGCTTACGAGTATAGAGCCTGTCTGCGATTTATATTTTATGTGATTTTAAAGAATGCAATTATTGCTCTGTGTTCATGCTTTAGTTTTAATCTCGGCAAATGGAGAAGTATTAAAACTAAGAACCAAATGCTTGTAGTAAACAATGTCATCGAAGTGCCAAGACAAACTCGACAACCTGTTTGTTCACCGAGAACTCTTCTGCTGTACTTGATAACTCGTCAGTTCAGAAGAGAAACTGCTGTAACTATTAACCTTCCAACTTTAATTGGTGGCCAGTCTTTCATCTCTGAAGAGCATTCAATTTTAGTACCCCCTCACTAGCTGCCTTTCCGATGGTACTCCCTTCTCACAGGATGATATTCTTAAGTATTTTTCATCAAGGGACTCATGCTCGATATCGTCTCTTGCCAGCTTTATGGTCCCTCGTCTATGGTAGTCAGTAATAAATGCTACTCAGTACTGACTGCCAACTATCTCTTGACTCTGGTAGTCGATTTTCGAATGGTTCTTCTTCCCAAATTTTTTGCAAACCTACGTTTCTGATGGAGGTTGTTGTGTTCGCTTTATTATAGTCCTGCCCAAAACATGTTTAGTTCCCAACTCTGAAAAGCCAGAAGTCTATAAATGTCTTGGTTCTGCGTTTAAATTGTTGCAGATTATAGTTTTCTGTAAATATGCAGACAGAGGGTAAGTTCCAGAAATTTCTTGCCCTGTTACAAAATGAATTTTGGTAGAATGGTGTTCTTGCTGTTGCCAGGTGAAGATGAAAATTGTATGTGCTAGTGGCCTGCGTGTTAGGACGTTGAAATGTCGAGTTACTAGGTATCATTCTGTTGAGATCTTCCGAGCATCTGCCATAGTAGTATCTGTAGAACAGGCATAAATACGCCACCTGCCTTCGATGAGCCAACGATTGAAATTTGGACGTAAGTGCTGAATCTTCTATAAAACGAACTGCTCGCCTCTGGATGCTGTCAAGTAGATTTAGATAGAGTTTTGGAGCCGAGCTCCAAACATGACAGCAGTACTCAAGCCCTGGTCTTAATTGCGCTTTGTATAAAAAAAAGAAGTTGCGGCAGTGTAAAGTACTCTGGTGTAAAGTTCTCTGCTCTGAAAAGCTAACTCAATTTCATGGAGCTGATTTTGCGATGTAGGATATGCGGTCACGCCATGTTACTCCAGAGTTTACTATGACACCCAGTAAATGCTTTGGAAATCAATTTGCAGAAAGAATTGTTTTTCTTAGTTAAATCTGCTTAAATTATCAATATATCTTATGATAAGTGATCTCATGTAAATTCAAAAAACTATCAGTTACTAAGAAAGGTAGAGCGTGTACAGCAGCTCTAAGATCAAGCCCAAATGCGGGACTTGAGACAATTTTGCATATACTTCCTATAAACTTATTTATAACAACCACTGCAGCGAAAAATGCTGTTTGCCTTAAGGCTACTAACTGCTGGAAAGACAGAATACATGGTCACAGCTCAATACTTCACTCGATCTCTTTTGCCGATAAGGCAACTGATTATGTGATCTCCTATATGGATTTCAATCGAAATTACTCGGCGAGGATACCCAATAGTGTTGAATGGGTAGCTAACGCTGTCATGTTTGATTCTGAAATAGCAATTTATACGGACGGTTTAAGGATGGACAACGGTGCCGTAGCTGGTATTTTATAGGAAAAAAATGGCAAGAGTATTGGACATATCACTGAATGCTAACGTTGATAGCCGAGCAGCCGTTAAGGCCCTAGCATCCATTAAAATATCATCTAAAATAATCATACTCTGTCGCTCAGAACTTCAGGCTCTGAGCAGGCAGAATAATGTCCAAGTTATTTGAGTACCAGGCCACAATGGCATTAGCGGGAATCCGAACAGGATCGGATTTCTATATATCTTTAACGGACAAAAGAGTCTAGGTTCCCATTTCATACGTAAAATCTAAAATAACAAGTAAAATGTAAAACATAGCTGAAAGCAGATGGGAAAATCTCAAAACCTGCAAGAACACAGGCCCTTTGGCCAAAATGTCAGATGTCAGTAAATCTAAAAAAATATTATCCCTTAATAGGTCTTCTATAACAATAGCTACAAGAGTCAGAGAAGGTGAGGATGAAATAACTTACATCACATTTGCAGAGATTGTGGCAACCCGGACGTTTAAGAGGACACCGAACACTTCCTATGTCACTGCCCAGGCTTCAGCATATCTCGTCGAAACCTGCTAGGTAAACCTTTCTTTGCGGAATTAGAGAAACTGACTGGCACGCGCATCTTGATAATTCTAAAATTCTGCAATAAATTTGGTTAGACTGGACTTCTATTCGAGACGGGTTCAACCACATCAAACGAATAAGTCTATATTGTAGATTGTTGTTTGAGGTAGGTAGCCTTATCACTGTGGCCACATTGAGCTTATTTTGATTTCCTCTAATCTTAAAGCGAATATATGGCGAAGCAATGCAATCAGTTTGAACACCAAGCTAAGACTGGTCCGCTCCAATGTTGAATTCGTGCTGTTACTCGTATATGGATGCATCGCGTGGAGAGTGACCACTACTATCACCAGGAAGCTGCAAACGTTCCTAAATAGGTGCCTGCACAATATCTTAAGGATTTCTGGCCCAATCGTACCTCTAACGAACACCTTTACGAGAGAACGGGTCAGGAACCAATAGGCACAAGTGGCATTGGATTGGGCACACTTTCCGAAAAGGTGGTACATATGGTAGTTCCATAGCTAACCATGCTATGCAATGGAACCCTTTAACCCAGGTTAGGTTAGGTTAGGTTAGGTTAGGATCGGCCCTCGATGAGGATGTACTTAGACCAGAAAGTAGGTCCATTGTACTGCCGATGTGTAAGGCGGGTTGATCACCCTCTTACTCTTGGAACCATTTGCTTCGTTGAATGAAGTCGAGAATTTTAGCCGCGCAGGCGTTGCCGAGATCATTAAGATCATTGTAGAAGTATTCACCCAGAGTGGCCTTCCTGATGTTGGCGAGCGCAGGACAGGCGCACAGGAGATGACTGATGGTCTCTTCTTCCTCTTCATCTCTGCAGCTTCTGCAGAAGTCGTTGTGAGGGATACCTAATCTCTGGGCATGTCTTCCTATGACGCAGTGTCCGGTGAGGACATTTATTATTTTATTAACCCAGAATGGCAGAATACCTGGTGGTCCGAGGAGAATATGGCGCGGAACAGTCGAGAAGATGGCCGGGCAGTTGGAGAGAGCTCAGACACATTGCCAGAAACCGTACATAATGGCGCGTAGGCATAGTAGAGGCCCTAGGACCCACAAGGGGATACAGTGCATAAGTGAGTAAGCAATCTCAAACCTATATAAAGCAATACGCCCATTACCGATGGTAATGAACTCTACTTTGCTTTTGATTGAGCTTGCAGATAAGTCTTCTGCTTCAAGGTAGAATTTACCTAAGTTACAATGATGTGTTTTGATTAGACAGTTACAGTGACATACGATGTGTTCTGCTAATTCTTTTTCTTCGTTAAATATTCTGCCAAGGTTGTCTTGTGCTATTAGCCAAGATATATTTTTTTACTCGACATTGGCCTGTAAGGAAACCGGTGGCTATTGGAATATGACCACTAGTTAACTGTAGAAGTTGTTTCGTTCTTTTGGGGGATGCATTTGGCAGAAATATCTGGCTTGCGCTTTTTCTTTTAGCCAATTTTTTATATAGCTTTTTGCCGTACTCACTGGTAATCCACAGAATGGTCTTGGCATCATGAAGTTTGACGCAGCTCCTGTTCTGGCTAGCAAGTCGGCCTTTTCATTTTCTTCATATCCGCTGTGTCCTGGCACACAAATAAGATTAACTTTGTTTGTGCTGGCTAGTGATATGAGTAGTTGAAGGCAGCCCCGTACTAATTTGGATGTTATTTCATAAGCCTTAATTGCTAGTAGAGCTGCCTTGCTATCTGATAGAATATAAATGTTATGTATATCTACATACCATATGCTAATATTTTTTTTATGCATAGTTCTGTAGCGAATACTTGGAATACGGAGATACTTTTTTCCATGCACGAGTGAATGAAGGTTTTCGTAGTAGCGCCGTATACTCCAGCCCTAACTCCTTCATCTGTCTTTGATCCATCTGTGTACCATACATGAGAGTTATTGCCAAATGTTTGTCCTGTTCCCAGTTATTGCGATTTGGGAATGCAACCTTAAAGTTGTGGCTGAAATTAAATCTTGGCAGACATTTGTCCGTAATTGTTATTCTTAGTAGTTCATTACTTTTGAGTTTATGCGAAATATTCGAGTGAACTAGTTTGGAATTTGAGTTGTCTTCTGCAAGGCGTTAACAGAAGCTTCTTTCTTTATACAAGTATGATGATGACAGATAAGTCTAAGTATCGTACAATTGTTAAAACCCTTTTATTTCTTCGCAATCTATTTCCAACCCGTCCGTATAGGTGGTTATGTCGCAATCGTTTATTCCCTTACCGCTTTTCCACTCAGCTCTGTTGGGAAGCTTACTGAGAAGAGTTTGGTGAAGTTTAAAGTGGGGGTATTGTAATCGGTCGAAAACGCAATCAGGCTTATTGGTATCGCCTCTAGGATACCACTATGGCCGTAAGGCAAGGCCGTCCAGCACCCATACACTCTAAGCCAGACTGCGCTGCATAATACTGTATTCTTGATGTGAAAAGTGGTCTGATTTGCTAAACTTATCACTCTTCAGTTGAATGTTCTATTTGGTACAATGCTTATCTGAAACCTTGAGCACTTATCACTTTTCATCACTCAGATGAGTTCTTTTCAAATTAATTTTTGCTTCTTCTTCATCCCTTTATCAGCGAGGTTATGATCCGAAAATAAGGAATAATAACCCTCCCACTTCACCGCACTTCTACTGATCCGTCTGTAGGGTTCGCCTTTTTTTGCTTCAACTCAAATTAATCGAAAATTATGATAAGTTGCCTAGTGATGGTTGCCGCAAAAGAGAGAACGGACAGAAGAAGTTATTTTCAGCCACCCAGTGTCCTACCTTCTTCTATAAACCGCCAGACGTCTCGCGACACAGTACGAAGCATCATTATGCGTCACTTGTCAAACAAATGTCATTTCTCCTCGATCAACTTTTAAGGGCGTTGTTTAGCTAAATTTTATTTATTTACGTTTTGTCCTCGTTTCTGTTTGTTTTTTGTCCACTTTTACACTTAATAAAGCAATATGACTTCCAATGCTCTTCTGGTTTTCTTGTTTCTTGTGGTAGCTGTACGGGAAAGTGAGTAAATCATCCAAACTCGTTGGTGCTCCCTTGACTCGTCTCGTCTCCCATTCTAGGTCTCGCCATTTGGTGCTACCGCTGTACCTCAGCCACTCCTGGCTGCGCTGACCAGTTCAACTGGCGAGGCATTGGATATTTAGGCGAACAGTGCCCGGAGGATGAGGACATCTGCGTGAAGCTGACCGAACGACGAGGAGGTAAGCATTTCTACTTAATCGAGTCGAGTCATCACTGAAAATGTCCTCCTTTCCAGCTAAGGAGACTATCATCCGAGACTGCTTGAGTGCCCTCAACTTCCGAACAGATATCCCAGCTGACAAGTACGAAGGATGCCGCAAGGCAGCTGTGGATGTGCGACTGGCGCACTACGTGAACCATACAGTCAAGGAGCACGACGTGAAGCGGGATTTCTTCCCAGACGTCGAGTATTGCTTCTGTTTCCTCGATCATAGGTGCAATGGAGCAGCCGCTCTAGGAGGAAAGCTAGCCGCAATATTTGCGCTGATTAGTGTGGTGCTAGGCGCCCTGAGAAATGCATAACTCGAATCTTAACTCAATTCACGAACGAATTCCGTCCAAATATTTGTACAAACAAATAATTTTAATATTTTCTACAACAGTTTACACGTGCCTTTGTAAAGTATCATGTTTCTAAGTAATAAAGCCTATTGCTGTCCGAATATTAGGTTAACATTGAGGCTTTGTTGTTTTTCCCGGCACTGTTTCGGTTCTAGGTCTCCCATGTGAAGGGGACAAGTTCTCTGTCCAGCGATTCCTGTTCAACCAGACGAGGACTGGAAGCATTTCCGACGTACTATGCTTTCTTTCAAAACTTCTGGATATGCGCAGGTAACCGTAATAACGTGCGGAGACCTTATGAGAAGCAAAAGTCCGAAACTCACGCTCTACGTAGTAATGAAGGAAACCTAGTGCATCGAACATAGAGCGTGCAACAAACACAGAACCCTACGAAAGCAGAAAATACCATTCCAACCGAATAAGTCCGCTTAGGCACGGTTGGCATCGCTATCAGAAAGTTAAAGAACAACAAAGCCCCTGGTCCAGAAGATAGAGGGGTGATTCTGTGCTAGAAAGCACTGACCCATCGTTTAGAGATCTGGTGTAGGAGGACGTATCAGTACGGCTCGTCCGTCCACTGATACATTAACTCTTCCTGCCGCATCTAATAAAGAATCGACCCACTGTCCTGTAAGAATTGCCGACACATATCCCTCTGTGAACGTCTTAAGCCATTCTGAAGCACACCTATCAGCGACTTGTAGCAGCATACTTTCGGAATTTATTGAGAAATAATACAGCTATGCCGTGTGCGTACCAAAATGTAGTCCAAAAAGCGAAGGCACACGGACTCACATTCGAACACAGAGGGAATCAGCAACAATGCTCCAGCTAAGCGCGTTTGAGAGGAAAATGACAAAATTTGATAAAAAAAAAACTTTATTGCCAACGTAACAGAACTTTATTTGGAACAGGAACCACTACAAGTCAACAACAGCTTCCTGTCTCAGATTCTTCGGGCCACGATGGTTATACTCGGCTATCTCTGGATTCTTCTGAATGAAATCCCAGTAGGCATGTGTCAAACGAAGGCACTCATCAACGGACAGCTGAAATGGCCTAGTAGTCGACTCCACCTCGGCATTCTCGAACATTTCGTAGGTCATCTCGTCGCGGTGTTCTTCGGGAAATAGTGTACTATACCCTCGCCTGCAGTACTTCTGTCTCATGGAGAAGATATGTCGAGTGACTCGTTCGACCACCTCAAAGGGGATATCTGTCTTTGGCTGCTTCAATGGCATCAGCTTGACCACCCCAACGTCAACATCTGGCTTTGGGACGAAGGCTTTTCCAGGAATTATGAACTTCAACGTTGGTTCCGTCCAAATCTGCGACATGATAGACAATCGACAGCGCTGATCATGACCCAGCGGAGCACAAATCCTCTCAGCGACTTCCTTCTGGAAGGTCAGCGTCATTGTTGTATCAATTCGTTTGAAAGCGCCCTGCCTCAGGGACAAGTCCTCAAACCAATTGATGAGCAGCCGAGTAGATATCGCAAAGGGAAGGTTTCCAATCAAGTGGAGTCTTCGGCTGACATCAGGAATAGCCTGCTCCATGGGGAAGCGCAGTATGTCCGCCTGGTGTATATCGATTTCTATCCCCAGTGGCTGTGAGCACTCCTTCAGCAACTCTAACGTCGGCAGGAATCTCCTGTCCTTCTCGACTAGAATCACCTTGGCCGGATGTCGCCTCAAGATCGATCGAGTTATCCCCCCAGGACCTGGTCCAACCTCCAATACTACATCGTTCGGCGCAATTCTACCAGCGGATTTCACAATCTTGTCTGTCAGCCGCTCATCCATGAGGAAGTTCTGCGACAACTGCTTGATGGCCTGCAGCTTGTAGAGCTTCACCAGATCCCTGATTGTGGGCAACGGCGGGAGGCGTAGCCCCCCAGCTCCTCCGTATGGCATCCTTTATGTAATTAGAACTAGAAACTTACAAATCTAAGAATTGCTGGCCTAACCTCAGGTTAAGTCAGTTCTCGACCTTCTTCGGCTCTTCAAAGTCGTCGAGGAAGCGCTCCTGTTGGACACTCAGCATGGAGTAGGCGTAGATGCCGAGGACAGAGACGCCGAGGATTCCGGCTGTGATGAGGTTGTTACGACGTTGCTTGTGGAGCTTTTGGACGCGTTGGAGGTTCTGCTGTTCCACGAGTTTCATGAACTCCAGCTGGGCGCGATCGATTTTTCCTTCGGCGTACTTTACTTTTGGCTGATTCTCACTAGATGACGACATAGTTTAGGACAAGAAATTTTGATTTTTATTTTTGGTGGTGGAGAACCTTCTTATCCAATGATAGTCTTCATTTGGGGATGAACATGTGTGAAATTGGGTTTTGACAGTGGGAATGATAAGGGATATGATCGGTACGGGTGGAAGTGGTACATGGAATTGGGCCATAGGGTGAGCCTTCGAAATCTTTACACTTTCAATTCAAAAATTGCTGAAAAATGTTGATCAATAATCAGGACATTCAAGGATTGATTGCTAACAAGGCAACTTTTCTCAACTCAAAAACACCAGGAAAGTGTTTCGTTTCTGATCGCACACCGTAGTAAGTATGAAATAGTCGACTTCGGGGAAGACTGTGGTTATATGGTGGCAATTACTTTCCAATATGTGTCTTGTTAATATTCTGCCCATCGCTGTAAATACGCATTCAAATAGTACGGAACATATCAAAAATAAAGTAGAAATCCTCTTAAACACTTACTTACATAAGTGGCGCTACGATTCGGGGTGAACCTAAGCCTCGATCAACAAGCTTCTTCGTTTAGTTCGATCTTTAGCTAATTCCCGTGGGCGCCGTGGTGTAAGTGGTTAGTCTGTCGACCACTGCGCGTAAAGTTCCAAGTTCGAATTCCAGAAAACACCAAAAGTTTTTCCACGGTCCCACCTCTCGCGAACGTCTGACAAACATCCGAGAATATTGTTGTCCCGAGAAAGCTTATCAAACCAAATTGCCCTTCAGATACGACACTAAACTGTAGGTCCCTTCCATTCGTGTAAAAAATATAACGCACACTGTTAAGAGCTGTTGCGCCAAATACTTGTTTTTTGTTTTTTGCTAGCTAATTTCCTCCAGTTGCGCATTCCAAGTTGGTTGAGAACCACTTGAACTTGTCTACTACGTCGTTCCTCTGGATTAGATTCGAAGACTCTGCGAGAGACGGAGCGTTGATGTCCATTCACTCTACATGCCCTAGCCATCTCAAACGTCCAGTACGCAGTTTTTTGACTAGGTCGATGTTGCTGTACAGCTCTTATAGTTCGTCTTTGAATCTTCTTCTCCAAAGCCCGCCAACGCAAACGGCACCGAATATCTTGCGAAGAATTTTTCTCTCAAAGTCAGCAAGGATATCTTCTTCCGCATTCAATAATGTCCATGTTTAAACACCCTAAAGTAGTATTCGGATGATTGAGATAGGGCTTAACAGCTATATTGCCTTATAAGCCCAAAAAATCAGCGATTGGTAAGAGTTTTTCTTCGTTTGATTTCCGCGCTGATATCATTGTCAGAGCCAAGGTAGACAAAATCCCTTACTACCTCGAAGTTGTAGCTATCCATTGTGACGTTCTGTCCAATTCTTTGGTTAAAAATATTCATACAAGATAGACAGAAGTCAATTTCTTCAAAGCGATATGATATTCACCGCAGTCAACTTCACGCTGATACAAGATCAAACATTCAATCCCACAAATTCGCAACCAATGCGGCACCGAGTCGGGGATTGCAAGTTGAGCTTAAGTATGCTCAAACAGTCTAAAAACTTGAAATAAAAAAAATACAACTTGGAAACCACGTAAGGGCATCAATTAACAATCACTGCAATCAGGAGCAGCAGGAGCGGCTGGCCTCGCAGTAGCGCATTCTATCACTCCAATTTTCCAAGACCTTGTTGATGGTTTCGGGCTGTAGCTCACGGATTGCTTGGATGATATTGGCCTTAAGTGCTTGAATCGTTTCCAGATTGTTGGGATAAGATCGGTCCTTCACGCTTCCCCACAAAAAAAGTCCAAAGGGGTCAAATCGCAGCTCCGAGGCGGCCAATTGACATCGCCAAGACGGCTGATAACACGATTTGGGAATTTGGTGCGCAAAAGACCGATTGTGGCATGGGCTGTGTGGCATGGCGCGTTTTCCTGCATGAACCAGAGGTCTTCCAAATCCATGTCTTCAATCTCAGTAAAAAAAAAAAAGTCGTTAACATGGCTCTGTAACGCCCACCGTTGACCGAAACGTTGTTCCCAGCCTCATTTTCAAAGAAAAATGGTCCAATGATGATCTCTGTGGATGCATTGGCTTCTCGACAGTAACGTGCGGGTTTTCCGAGCCCCAGATGCGGCAATTTTGCTTGTTAACGTAGCCGCCGAGATGAAAATGTGCCTCGTCAGAAAAGATGATTTTTCGCCCAAAATCGTTGTCCAATTCAAGCTGCTCTAAGGCCCAAACTGCGAAGCGATAACGAAGCGGATGGTCGTGCGCTGAATCAATTGGACCTCGTAAGCAAATAATCCCAGATCTTTGTGCAGAATTCTCCTCAGTGAATTGTTGAGCTGTTGAGATCGATGACGAGTTGATGTTCGTGAATTGAGTCTCACACTCTCGGCTACAGCAGCCATATTCTCGTCTGTGCGCACCGTACGACGACGGAGACCATGAGTGTTGTCCACTAGCATACCAGTCTCACGAAATTTTTGCACAAACTTGCGTACAGCAGGCGCGGTGGGTGCTTCATTTCGGCCAAAACTTCTTTTCAAAAAACGCACTGTTTGGGCTACACAGCACTCACTTTGGAAATAAGTTTTCAATATTTCCCAATGTTGTTCAAGCGCAAAGCGACTCATTTCGTTCCGCGGAGGTATGATATTGACTTTCTGTCAAGATTTCGAGCGGGAAACAGCTGTCAGTGTCAAAATAACCTACATATGATTTAAAAAGAAATCACTTATCAAAATCCAACAAGTTCGAAGATCCGTGGAAGCCTTCACGTCAAGGAAACCATCTAACGAAAGATAGAGCGCGACCGGCTCAGCTGGTATTGCCACGTTCAAAGAAGAGATCGTTTGAACCCTGCTAAAAAGGCAATATCAATGAGCGTTCCAAAGACATCGCGATGTAGGAAAGGCAGGCCTATAAACGCCTGGATCACACAAATGCGATGACATCGGTACTTCATTGGCCTCAGTAACCGAGAGATTCAAAATCGAAAGGCTTGCCGATATTTTCTGAGGTCAAATAGGCGAACCCCACAGGCCGATCAGTAGAAATGAGGTGAAGTGGGAGAGTTATGATCCCTTGTTTTTGGATTAGAACCTCGCCGAAATAGGAAGAAGAAGACCTAGTCCAAACAAATGTTCAGACACATGTAACTTGCAAACCATTAGGGACAAAGAGCTGAAATTTTTACCGCATAGAGGCATTTGCGATGTAAATGTACTTCATGTGGAGAAATATTGTCAGTTACTTCCCATCACATGGCACATCAAATAAAAGCCGAAGACACAAGATATTTAAATTCCAAAAATATTTTCTTCTGGTTAAGTTTGTCAAACAAAAAAACGCACAGCCAATCGATGCATCAATATAAAAAGTATGAAGGAAATCGACAGTACATAGATACATGAAGAGGTTACAGAAAAGCTGCACGAAAGAACTTCTCTGTCTCAATGGATAACGAAAGACTATTCAAGTGATTTCAAAACCACAACATGATGTGCTATCCACACTGCAAAAAACTTCAGATGATATTGCCTACAATGAGAGAGAAGCTATACAATCGAACAAGTTCTGCAATGGAAAACACCACGAACTTCTCTGTAAATTTTCATTACTTAAGTTTTTCAGCCATTAGTGACAAATTCTTTATTTTACCAGCCCTGTTCAAAGCCTGACCAGAAATTTGAAGTCGCATCCTTGCGCGTAAGCAATTGTGGGGCCACACCCTAGGAAAAAGTAAAATTACCTCACCAGCGTGCCTAGATCTTGAATGTGTTTAAAAATGCATTTTTCATGCCAATATTTGCATAGAGAGCAGATCCTAAAATATACATATCGGTGGCGTCAAGCGATAACTGCTTAGGTCGAGTTATGACAGAATTGGCTTAAGGATGCCAGAAGGTGCCCCATTTTTTTTACTTTTCTATCTGCAGTGGTTACCGAGTTGTAAGCAAGGAAACAAGACCGAAATAGCGAATTCCCACACGTTTTTGGGAAACAAATTTCAAAATCGTTTTCTGAGAAATTGTAAAAATCGATTTAAGCGGTTATCGCTTGAGGCCACATATTAGGCCGTATTTTCCACACATTTCAACAAATTTCGATGGTCGAATCGCATGGGACAGTTCACAATCGGATATTTATTACAAATTGCATTTCGCTTGACTTATTTCATTTTCGAAGCCCCACCCTCTAGCACTAGCATGGAAAACCGTGCTTTGTTTCTTTGTTGTCTTTAGAGACTTACGAGAATTTATTTAATCTGTTTAACCTCTTTTGGCTTTGAAATTGTTCAAAATTTGTTTACAATTGTTCAATTTAGTCAAAAACAATAGAAATCATAGAATCATAGAACCTACTTGAGAAGTGTTAATTCGTATAAAAATTAAACAATTTTCTACTACCTAATCTGAGTTCTTTAATGATGTCATTCATTTGAGAGCCAACGGAAGATGTCTCTGCTATCAACTTCCGCTCAGAATATGATCAGCTGTTTGAAAAGAGCTTAAATATGTCAATAAAAACTACCAGCAGCTTGCGCACAGCTTATAAACAAAGAACAGATGAGAGAGTAAAACAAAATTAAAGAAAAACGAGGAAGTAAACAAATCGTTAAATGAATAGAAAAAGCAAAAAAAAAAAGCATTGTTCTATGATTGTTGATTGATTATCATATAGATATTGCAATGAGTAATCAAAACTGAAGAGACCAACATTTATTATTAGATATCAACTTTGTTTACGGTAAGCCTCGTGATTGAATGATTGTTATTCATTGCGAAATTAATTAAAACTGTGGTAGACGAATTTCCAACAATTTTCTTGAAATGCAATTTAAAAAGTTGAATTGCTCTCCAATGTTAGAAAGGAAACCATTTGCGAATGAGAGATAAACAGAAAGACATGTTTGGGGGGAAGCCTCCCCACCGAAAATAGCTTTATTTGAGAGGCATAACTATAACTGGAGCACGAAAGCTCTTACATTCGCAATTTAAAAACAAAGAAAACTTTTTTAACATGTCGAGTGTACCTGTGTTTCAGTACGGACTCAGGGGAAAAATGGGAAAGATTCGAGATATAATTTACGCTGAAAAGTTGATTTATTTTTTTTTTGAACTCGAAAAAAGGTAGACTTGAAGAGAAAGCTTCAAATGGATAATCAAATAATCAATCCCAAGGTGGTCGTGTATTTACTGGTGTCACAGTAGACTCTGGAGTGACATGGTATGACCACAACTCCAACGTCGCAAAATCAACTTCCATAAATTTGAGTTACCTCTTTAGAACAAAGAAGTTCTTTACATCGCCACAACTCCTTCTTTTATACAAAGCACAAGTAAGACCGGGGTTTTAGTATTGCTCTTATGTTTAGAGCCCAAACACTATTTAAATCTACTTGACTGTATTCAGAGACGAGCTCATCTGGATGACATATGATAGGAACATCCCAGCAGAATGATCTCTAGAAAGAAACTCGCCCTTTCAGCCTTCTACCAGGCAAATTTAATTTTCTTACAGGGCAAGCAATTTTTGGAACTCACCCTGGCGAAATATTTTCAGAAAACTATAATCTGCAACAATTTAAACGCAGAATTAACAGACATCTGAAAGCATCTCAGGGCGCTGGCTCAGCGTTATAAGTTCGCCTTTCCCGAGAGAAGTTTATAAAAAAGTATATTTCCTGTAAAATAATTCTTTAACCTAGTGGTTACTGAAAATTTGCAGATTTCCCAAGTCATTGCTCAAAACTTGAGTTTTCTTTACGTTCGTAACTTAGGTTAGGTTAGGCTGAGTAGGGTTATGAGGTTATCATATGACCCTAGGCACCAAGGTGGGCCCATTGCGATCTCTAGGGATGTACGTAGCTTGATAGAAACGATGGTTCCAACCGATTTTGATCCAAATGGCTTGGTATCCATCTTGTGGAATATAGAATAAATATGACTGTTGCAATCGCTTTCTCTCAGATCTAATTAGATAGCCGAAGAAGCAGTGATCTGCAAAGGAGGTGATTAAGGCTGCAGTGACATCTCACGCACCTTGTTAACAAAATTAGCATTAACCTTTCCACAAGCATGCACACAGCAAGTGTGGAATATGACCAATACATGGATTAGCCATTCTTTTGTTTTACAAGCGTACACACATTAACAAGCTTACACTCTTACAAGGGAGAGACGTGACCCCAGCCAAAGTGTTCTGTTTGCATTCTGTCTACCGTAGGGAATAGTAGGTTAAGCAAGTACGGCAAGTTTTCCTTGGATAAAGGATTATGAACCTAGTATAATGTGAACGGCATCCTTAATTTTTTTAGATTGAACGACACATTGACATACTATACACGGACTGCTAGTAGCCAACTGTGCGTTGGTTCCAACATTAGCTCTAGCTCTCCTGGTTCGGAGCAGAAAAAATGGAAACTCACACTTGTTTGAAATTTCGTTGGATGCAGTTGGGTGTACAAAGACAGTGGTTTCATTGACATATTACATAAAAAATTGATTCGTAATAAATATACATAAATATACGAATATTGTGCAAATTATGGAGCAGTCAAATGCATATATAACGATTTTTTATTTAAATTTGGTTGGTTCCATCTATCAGTAATTATTTGAACTAGCTCATTTTGCAGGTGACATCTGTTGCAAACAATGCCTCAACAATTTAAATTTCAACCGTTTTACTTAGCAAATCCAAACAAACCCAAGAGGTGTCTCTACCATTCTATGGAAGAATTTAAGATGGTTGGTAATTTGTTTCCACATTTTTCAGCTCCGAACCAAGAGGGCTAGTTATGTTGACGTCATTTTTAGGACAGAGATTATATGGAACTAATATTTCACTAGCAGTCCATATATAGTATGTCAATGGAGTGACATACAGCTTTAAACACACTGATACAGTTTCAAAGGAATTAGACTCGATATATTTGTATTTTTAAGGGAATGTCTCCATTTAGGGTTTCAAGAATGGATGGCGAATCACATGTAGGCTTAAAGTAATTCTGATCGATATTGGGAAAAGTGTAATAGAACCAGGCCGTGGGATATAACTGGTGGTTTAGGAAGTGGTAAGCCGTGAATGTCTAACGCGAAGTACGTTAAGTCCTAAAAAGTTAGACGTTACAACGTATTTTACCGTGCTGGGAGGATTTTAGTACAAACTTTTTTGCTGACTTTTGCCTAAGAAGGCATGTTGTTGGGGTGGCTCTTGTATCTCTAATGGATCCATTATATTGCCCAATATGGTATGCCAGTCTTGAAAAAGGAAATAGGAAAGTACTGGAGGTGGATAGTATTTGTTATTGCGCGAAGCCTTTCTAAGCCATTGCGACTTCAGAATTCGTATAGAAAATGACCAGCGGCTGGCTTACGCCCGATTATTCAATATCAATACAGTAATTGATGTCCCAAAAAAGAAATGCGCCTCTTCTCGATATGCGCAACTCTCCCTTATGTACGCATTTCTAAATTCTCTGATAACCTATTCTAATCTATCGCCAGTCTTCATTGTAAACATGTGATTACTAGTAAGAGTCACATAGTACGTCTAGTTCCATCAGATCAAAGTCAAAGCTGATAAAGACTTTTGCAAATCAAATGCTATGCTTCTGAGACGTTGTGGCTGGCTTTTGACCACTCACAACGCCTCCCCTCATAGTACAGCACATTTTGTCCTCTCTACTTGTAATGTGCCAGTGCTCCAAACTTTTTACTGTTACTAAGATTTTCCTCCACCATCTATAGTATTTTCCCCAATTTTCCCATCCATACAACGAAATGCATTTTCCACTAGTTCACAGTTCCCTTTGGTATCTCGTCCCGTCATCGTCGTCGTCGTCACTGCATTTGGTGTGCTGGTGCTGGTTCGTCTATCTGAATCTCTGAATCAGAGAATTTGAAAGTTAGAAGAAAATTCGCTGCCGCGTAGTTCGGCTGGTCGTCGTCTTCGTCTTCAGTGTCAGTCTGTTATATTTGTTTCTTTTTAGTCGTTTTTCTGTTGTGTATTCGTCGTCGTTCTTGTTCTGTTTTTTGTTTTGCTCAATCAGCTGTGTACCCCAACAGAGTGTGCATAAAAAAAGAATAAACGACGTGAGTGGCCCTTGGAACGATAAAAGAAGAAAAGAACTATTCACTGTGCCTCCAATTTGTTTAGTCTATCGTCTAGTAGAGAGTTTAGACAGAGCTTAGTTACGACTCTACTTCCGTCTTTTATTTCCCATTCATCGGCGGGGGGAAACTTGTTCGTTTGTTCGTGTTGAGTCGTTAATTTATTAATTTTTGCGTCGCGAAAAACGAGAAGAAAATGCCATTTATATCGAAAGACTGGCGTTCGCCTGGCGAAGCATGGGTCAAAACGGACGAAGGATGGGAAAAGTTGAAAGTGCTCGAATGTGGAAAACGTACAAGGTACGCAGAGACAGTCAATGTAATTTTATTTGCAGTTTTTTTTTTTTTTTTTTCTATTTTGCTTTCTTTGTTCGATAATTTCATCGGTAAATGTCTCCTCTCACCTTATGTGAGTCTGTGCTGCGAGATTATGTTCATAATTTCGTGACGAAAGCGAATAAATTGGCGAAACACGAAACTAACAACAACAACACAATGACAATGGGGCGATCAGACTGTGCACACGACAGTCGTGTGGACGGTTGCGTTGTTTTTTTTGTTATTATTGCGTAAATTGCAATTAGATTGAAGGATGAGGGAGGCATCGAACAGCGGAGAACGATTATTTTCTTCATTTGCTGCGCCCTGCCTGCCCCTCGTTGACGTGGTATTTGAAAATGAGAAAATGTGGAAAATTGCCTTCGCCTTTCTTTTGTGCTTTACTTTGTTGCTTTTTTTGGACTCGTCTGCGCCACCACCAACCTGCCCTGTTCGTAGTGGTGGTGGCGATGGTGAGTGCACTTGCAGTGCAATACGCTCATGAGCTTTAACAAAAAAAAAAAAAAAAAATTAAAAGTGAGCGGGAGTGAGTATACGACGTAGTGTACGAACTTATGAGAAGGGAATTTGCGGAAGTGGAATATAATGAAATAAAAGCTTTCAAGTTGCACAAGAACCTAGAGTCTTCTCTATCGCATAGGGTGACATTGAACTAAATTCTAATTTGAATACTGAATTCAATTTATACACTCATGACCTTTTACTTGTTCGTTGACAATGCGCTGCATTAGTGGTGCGTTAAATTTTGTATGAATGTACGCATTCATTAGGGTGGTACTTAAGTTCGCTTAAAATAAAGTGCACGAATGGGTTGCACGTACTTGCACCTGCATGTAAAGTGTCATTCAGTAGCTATGATAGAACTTTGACAGTCGACTGCGGCCATATTTGAAAATATTTTGCTGTCATTGTATTCTGTCATAGTCACCATTTTATCATGGAGCGATATACGATTCAACATCGCATTGAAATCGTAAAAATTTACTATCAAAATTCGATCGGAATATTCCGAATTTTAGGAAATCACTGCCGGAGTACCGCAAGGAAGTGTTCTTGGTCCGGTCTTGTTCTTACTCTACACTCTAGATATACCGCAAGAAGAAGGCACTATCGTAGTTAGGTTCGCGGACGATACGGCTATTTTAACAACAGATAAATCAGTCGAGTCAGCAACTGAAAAGCTCCAACGAGCTTTGGACAAAATTTGCGAGTAGACAAAGATTTGGCGCATTACCTCAACGAGACCAAATCAACTCAAGTTAACTTTACCTATAAAAAAATTAACAACCTACCCATTTTCATCAACGCGGTCCAAATACCGTATGCAAAAGAGGCAAAGTATCTAGGAATGACACTAGATTCGTGTCAAATGGAAGTCGCATGTTCAAAAAAAACACGACGGGCTCAAGCTAGATTCAGACAAATGCATTGGCTACTTACTTGGAAGACATTCTAAACTAAGCAACAAACTGCTTTTGTACAAGCAAGTGCTTAAACCTGTTTGGACGTTTGGTATACAATTTAGGGGTTGTACTAAATGAAGTAATAGAGATATCCTACAATCTTTTCAAAACGAAGCGCTAAGAGTCATAGTAAATGCTCCATGGTATATCAGAAACAATTGCATCCACAGAGACTACAGTCGACGATGAAATAACCAACTTTACTCGATAACTCCGTATTCGTCTTCATGGTCAGTGCAATAACTTTATACTCCAAATTCTAGACGAGTCAAACCTTGTGCGCCGACAATAAAGAACAAAACCGTTCGATTTAACGCATTAAGGACTGATCGCATTTAATGGCGCATTTTAGCAGGTGCGCTCGAAAGCTACCTGACCAACGCGAATATTTTTGAAACAAAAACTACTTGGTAAGGAAACTTAGTCGTAGTAATGCAGTAGGGGGTGGCAATGGTGTAGTGGCAACGTCGTCAATTACCACGCTAATGGTTCATGGCAGTGGGCGCCGTGGCGTAAGTGGTTAGTGTGTCGGATCACTGCGCATGAGGTTCCAAGTTCGAATCCCAGAAAATACCAAAAAGTTTTTTTCACAGCGTTTGACAAACCTCCGAGAGTATTGTTGTCGAAAAAAGCTTCTCAAATCGCCGTTCGGATTCGCCATTAAACTGTAAGTTCCTTCCATTCGTGTGAAAAATATAACGCACACAACATGAGTGGTTGCGAGAAGTTAGGCCCTGGCACTTTAAAGAGCTGTTGCGCCAAATATTTGTATTTGTATTCAGAACCCCTTAAGTGCGCGCAAATCATAAGAAAGAGAAGGGAGGTGTTATTTAGTGAGTAAATCACCGGGCATATAGTATCTGTGAAAATTGTTCACCTACCCACGAAAGAAAAAAAAAACAAATTCGAGTTCTGTTCGAGGCCCAATTTTGGCCAAAAAATCATCTTCAGCGACGAAGCGCATTTTTGGCTGCATACGGCTACTTAAACAAACAAAATTGTCAATTTAGAAACAATGAAAATCCAAGAGATATTATACCAACACCTTTGCATACCGAACAATTCATTGTTTGGTGTGGACTATGTTGCAACGGTATAATTGGACCTTATTTTTCCACAGATGAGCGTGGGCGAGCGCTGACTGTCAACGGGGAATGGTACCGGGCCATGATAACCGAGTTTGCTCGGAAATTGATCGTTTGGGTATTGGCGATATGTGGTTTCAATAGGACGGTGCGACGTGCCACGCATCGAACGAAATACAGGAGATATTGAAGTTCCCGGGTCGCGTAGTCCGTCGGAAAGCCCACGTCAATTGGCTGCCAAGATCGTGCGATTTAGCGCACTCAGATTTTTTTCTTTTGAGTTACGCTAAATCTCTGTTTTATCCCCATAAGCCAGCAACAATTGCCGACCTTAAGGACAGTGTTATTCGCGTGAGATTGATTGGTGAGATTGAGGCCAACTAATGTGCTCGAATCATCCAAAATTGGACCTCAAGCAAAGCAATTTGAACGATATTATTTTTAAAACATAATCGTATCCAAGGCGCCGTGGTGTAAGTGGTTAGTGTGTCGGATCACTGCGCGTGTGGTTCCATGTTCGAATCTCAGAAAACACCAACAAGTTTTTTCCACGGTCCCACCTCTCGCGAAAGTCTGACAAACATCCAAGAGTATTATTGTCGCGAAAAAGCTTCTCAAATCACCCTTCGGATACGGCACTAAACTGTAGGTTCCTTCCATTCGTGTGAAAAAATTTAACGCATACAACACTAGTGTGAGAAGCTAGTGCGAGAAGCTAGGCCCATGCATTTGAAGAGCTGTTGCGCCGAATATTTATTTATTTATTTAATGCTCTTTAACTTGGAATAAAAAGTCCGCTATACCTCAAATACAACTTGTTGCTGTCCGTTTGTAGTTTTTCTTTTTCAAAATTTGAATTCAAGTAAAGTCCTAAACATGCTTCTTTTTAGTATGTCAAGATCTTGCAAATGTCATGCCCTGCTCAGATTTTCATTTTCCGTCAAATTGAATTGAGGATTCATTCATTCATTCATTTTCGATGGACCGCTAATCCTTCATGAGGGTCGCGGGGGTAGGATGCTCAGGTGGACTCTCCATCCTTCTCGATCCTCCGCCATTGACTCCAATTCATCAGGAGGAATCCCTAAGCGGCTCCAGGAGAGATGTCGGACTTGATCCAACCATCTATTTCTAGGCCTTCCGCGAAGTCGCCTACCTGATGGCACGGCAACCATGGCGCGTCTTGGAAGCCGGTCTGGGGGCATACGCTCTACGTGACCAAACCATCGAAGCATAGATCGTTCCGTTCGGAGAAGCAGCTGCTCAACGTTGAGTGCCTCGCGTACTCTGGTGTTGCGCACTCGATCCCTTCGAGTTATTCCAACAACACCGCGAAGGAACCTCATTTCGGCAGCTTGTATCCGCGATCTTATTCTTTCGGTCACTACCCAAATTTCATGACCATAGGTGAGAGTTGGAACATACACCAAGTTAAAAACCGATAGCTTAGCTTGAATACTAAGTTCGGCCTTCCTTATAACAGATTGGCCAAGCTCTCTCAAAATTGATCCAGCCTGACCAATTCTACAGGATAAATCGGCATTGCTCCTCCCATCACTCGTGAATAAAACCCCGAGGTACTTAAACTTCTCCACCTGTTTCAGTGGGACTCCACTAACATGCAGAGTGCACTGAATGGGTTTTTTGGAAACGACCATGACTTCCGATTTGTTCACGTTGATCTTCATTCCAGCATCATCACAAACGGCTACAAACCTTTAGAGTGCGTGCTGAAGTTCGGTTTGAGAGGACCCAAGGATGACCAAATCATCCGCAAAGAGCAGATGACTAATCCTTAGGTCTTCCACTTTGAAACATTCCCCGCCACGGCTGCGCTGTAACATCCAATCCATATATGTATACAATGAAGAGGAGAGGTGACAAAACGCACCCCTGGCGGAGTCCAACGCCCACCGTGAAAGGTATTGATTTAACACCGTTAATCCGAACACAGCTTCTACAGTTTGTATATAAAGACTGAATCCCCTTAACAGTGAACCAGCAATCCCATACTCCTGCAGAACACCCCAGAGTTTGCCTCGAGGAACCCTATCATATACTTTTTCCAAATCCACAAAACAAGTGTAGACAGGTTTGGCATATTCCCAGGCCTTCTCAAGAACCATTCTGAGAGTGAACAACTGGTCGGTGTCTACCGGGACGAAAACCGCACTGCTCATCCCCCAAACTGTCCTCTGGAAAGCTCTGGAAAGCGTTTCTAGCACCTCAGCGAACACTTTTCCAGGGAGACTTAAAAGAGATATACCCCTGTAGTTGGCGCAATCTCTTTTGTCCTTCTTCTTCTTCCTTTTATCAGCGAGGTTACGATCCGAAAATAAGGGATCATAACCCTCCCACTTCACCGCATTTCTACTGATCCGCCTGTAGGGTTCGCCTGCAATCTCTTTTGTCCTCTTTTTTAAAAAGAGGAACTATCACCCCCATTTGCCAATCAACAGGTATTTCACCGCATTCCCAGGCCACTTTAATGACACGCGAGAGCCATTGCACTCCCTCTTTACCTAAAGCCTTGAGCATTTCTGGCCGAATTTCATCCACACCAGCAGGTTTGCCAACTTTTAGCGCTTTGATCGCCAAAGTTACTTCATCTACCGTAGGACTACTTTCCGCCCAACTCTCGACCATAGGTCTGTCATCTTCGGTGCCCTGTTCGGGATTGAGCAATTCTGAAAAGTGCTCGCTCCATCTGCGTAAGATGTCCTCCTCATTGGAAAGAAGTCTACCGTCTTTGGATTTGACTCCTTCAACAATATTCAACTTTTTTCCTCTAAGTCGGCGGACGGTCTGCCAGAACATCTTATTTGCAGATCTGTTGTCACGTTCCAATTTCTCGCCAAACTCCTTCCAGGACTGTTCTTTCGCTGTTTTCACAGCTAATTTGCAAGTTCTTCGCGCCTCAGTGTACCGATTTCGAGAATCGGAGTTCCCCAAGTGAATCCACACCTTAAAGGCTCTCTTCTTCTCTCTGATGACTTCTTGAACTCCGGGCGTTTTGAATTGAGGATAGTTGGAAAAAATTATTGTTTAAGAAAAACAGAATAATAAGTAAAATTCAAAGCAAAAACCTGGTACGCCATCTTGTAACACGCCTAAAGTGACCCATATGTTAATTTACCGTAAAATACCGTTCGTTTTGACGTTTGAATAAACATTTCGAAATAGAGCTCAAATAAATCGTGGACGAATTTTCTAAAAAGCATAAGCCATAGTTGAGTTAGCGCTTTTAATGACGAAAAATTGATTTGAACCCCCTTTCTGCCACTTAGAATGGTCAGCTCCTATAAGTGATAGAGCAATTTTTAATAGACATAAACTTTTCCTAGATCATAATAGTGAAAACCACATCCAAATCCGTTCTCGAGATTAGCGCATGCATACAGACGGATGCGTTCTGGGGCCTTTCTATATACGATTTTAACCTCTGATACTAATTTGACATGCCAACGCTTTCCGCATGAACTTATCCCAACTGTCAAATTGAACCTTAAGTTCAAAAGTCAACTCTGTGTCAATGTCGTTGTGGCCTCTCTGCTCAATAGCCAACATGAAGTTTTCAAGCACCCTACAGTTTGACGAACCTTCCATCACCAATCACACTCAAACTGACTCATCCACTCTTTCCACACCAAAGCAGCATTTAACCACTCATAACCAAAACCCGTGACAGCACTATAGTAACAAAAGAAACACCTCTCACTTGGCACGAAAATGCCAAATCTAACACCGCTAATTAACTAGATTAATCGTTCAGGCGATTAAGTTCATTCCACTTGCTTCATCCGCGCCACACTTGCAACCAATTTCCTTACACAATTCTCTTTCTGATAAGTTTACTTCATATTCATGATTAAATTACAATTCAACCGAAAAAATACGAAAAAAAAAAAATTATGCAAACACGGCCAATCAGCATGGGCTGTTGTGAAATCTCTTTTGACTTTGAAAACCGCGTCTCGAGTTTTGTAATTGAAAGCCGCCACAGCCACAGAGTGGTTAGTGGCTTCAATACTCAAACAAAGGGGCACAGCATAGTACAATTGTAAAGCCGACGACCTTTCTAATTTCAGATTCGGTAACTCACCACCTAACAATGAAGACGTCGACGACGGACGGCAGAGTACCAAACTCTTGTCGTGTGCTTCAGAAATGTTAATCATTTTTAATTAATTTTCATGTACCTATGCATGCATAGCGGTCTCTTTTGTTTTTTTTTCAAAAACCCATCTATTTTGGGTTTTAATTTGAAACAGATTCCTATTTGGTGTTTACGATTTAAGACGAGTGCGCTCTAAGAGTGTGGTAATATCGGGGCGCTGCTGCTGCAGCTAAGCAAAAGGACTAAATTTAGATTGCCTGGAGGTGAATTAAGGTGTGTGGACATCTATACGTCTTAGGAGTTAGGACACACATTCTTTTGGATTTTAATAGGCAACTGGATGCATCTACGACTCGTTTGAAAACGAAAACGAAAAGAGGAAGTAGTGTTGCAAGTCTGTTTCTAGTTTTTGTTGAGGGGTCTATAAATAGGCAGAAGGCTGTGTTTCCCAAAACAGAATTTTGCGTCTGGCTGGGACTTTTCTGTTGGAAAGAGAAAATTTACGCGATGTGCTCGAGCGAGAGTTTAATGAACTGATGCAATCGAGGCTATGAAAGCGAATACATCGATGCTAAGTGCCATGTGGTATGGTGAACATAAAATTTTTAAATGTGTCATGCTTTCTGCAGTAAATTTTCTCTAAATAGCTTTTATTAGCTTCATGGTATGCAAGACGATGCATTATAGTACTTTTCACTTGCAATTTTATGCACAGATACTTCTAGTAAAATACTATAACGAATCAGTTTGCAGTTAACTGAAAATGTAATGGGTATGGATTTCAGTTTGTTGGATGACTCTTGGGGAGAAAGGGTTTCATTTAAGGTTAAAAAAATTGGTTTGAGGTTCCAAAACATCAACGTATTTGGAAGGTCTGGATACTACTTTAAATTCAAAAATACTGGTCGGTACTGCAGGTGAAGGAATGCTTAGGCCGCACTTAGGTTAGGAAATGTATTTATAATTCGGTCGTCTGACTGGCGTAGGCCCAGGTTCACCCCGAACTATAGCGCCACCTAAGTAAGTAAGTAAGTCTGACGGACGACTGTAGAAGCTGTGTTTCGCAAACCATTAGAAGTCAACTAATTGCTGCTTTAGTCAGTTATCCTTCAGGCTTAAATAAGACAACAAGAGAATCAAAAAAGTACAGAGATCGGCGTTCGTGGGTATCACAGGAGCAATGAGATCTTGTCCAACAGATGCTCAGTGTGATCTTGCTTCTGATCTCCCTCGAACTACACATCAAAGACACAGCTATATGCAGCGCAGTCCGGCTCAGGGAATATGGATGCTGGACCACAAGGCCATATGGTCACGGCAAGGTCCTGGAGACGATACCAAGTAAACTGGTTGCGTCCTCGACCGACTACACGATACCCAAACTCAACTTCAGAAAATCTTTCTTAACAAAATTCCCTTCCAGAGAAGAATGGAAGAACGGAAGCGTTACCTGCAACTATGATATAGGGATATACATGGACGGTTCGAAGATGGACTGCGGAGTCGGCGCAGGCATCTTCTCTGACCAGCTGAATATATCAAGGTCTTTCCGTCTCCCAGGTTCTGCTAGTGTTTTCCAAGCGGAGCTTCTTGCGATTCGAGAAGTCTGCCGCCTGCTAAACAATCTTCCAATATCTAACCACATTATCGCTATTTTTTCGGATAGCCAGGCTGCCATCAAGGCCACTGATGCGGTTTGCATCTCTTCAAAACTGGTAGAGCAATGCCGGTTCTAATTGAATCAACAAAGCACTCACTCGAGAATCACTCTCATCTGGATCCCAGGGCACAGCAACCATGAGGGTAATGAACGTACTGATGAGCTGGCCAGGCGAGGGTCGGCCTTTAGTGGCTCTCTAGCAGAAAGAGTCTACCAAGCGCCAAGCGGAATGGTGCCGTTAAGGGCTATATTCACCTTCACTTCCTCCAGCTAGCCAATCGCGGGTGGAACAGCCTCACAAGCTGTGTCATATCTAGAAAGACGTGGCTCAGTTTCAACAAACCCAGGTCAAAAGAGTTACTAGGCAAACCAAGACCAGTTATTGCCAAAATCGTAACTATTATCACAGATCACTGGCCAGTTGGAGACCATGCGGCCCAGCTTGATATCCCCCACAGCACCTTTTGTAGGAGCTGCAAGGATATTAATGAGAAAGAATTTCTATGTCACTTCCTTTGCAGATGTCCGGCCCTGGCGAGGATCAGACAACAAACTCTTGGCAAACTCTTCTTCGAGGATCTGAGAGAGATAGCGGACAAGAGGATTGGAAAACTAATAACTAACTAACCTCTTCCTGAACTCCACGGGCTGGGTTTAACCTTAACATCCCTTTTTAACTAACCACTGCAATAGGTATACACGAATCCGTGGTAACAAAACGGCGCACCCTAAGCGCTTATGGGGTTCTTTTGGACCGCTACTTTACCTACCTACCTAAAACAACAAGAATGATAGCTTTTGTAAAGCTTACGGGCATAAATGTGTACCCGACAGCGGGATATTCGGGATTTTAGGAGGATTTTTGAGTGAGTTGTCCAAGGTCGATCTGAAGGACCTCTGGAGGGACTGTTATAAGCTCTTAATAGCTTAAAAAACTGCGAATCTGGCTGCCGTTTGATAGGGTTTCTTCGCTGTTCTGAAGAATTCCCGTGAGACTGGATCAGCATTTTAGTGAAACCTTTCAATGTTGAATACCGAAGACTTAAACAAGTTTGTAGAAATCAGTTCATCAGTTCAGGCAGTTAAGGCCCGACATTGGCGATAAGACATAGGAGAACTAATCATTCAACATAGACGATGATAGAAAAAATTTACGTCCATCTGATCAAAGCGAAGGATAGCAATATCCAAACTAAAATCAAACAAAGGCTGCGGGACCTGACGGCTTACCCGTCAAACTTTTCAAGCCAGCTGGTGATGAAGTTGGTACACCAACTCATCTCTAAGATTTAGTTAGACGAGTGTATGCCTGATGAATGGAATCTCAGCATCGTTTGCCCGATCCATAAGAAAGGAGACCCGCTCAACTGCGCCAATTATAGAGGCATCAGTCTCCTCAACATTGCATGCAAGATCTTTTCTGCGATATTTTGTGAACGCCTGAAATCTTCCATCAACAGTCTGATCGGACCCTATCAGTGCGGTTTCAGGCCAGGAAACTTACTTACTTACTTATGTCCTGTATCCACTTGTGGGTCCTAGGGCCTCTACTACGCCTACGCGCCATCGTGTATGGTTTCTGGCAATGTGTCTGAGTTCTCCCCAACTTTTCCCTAACTGCCATGCCTCCTTCTCGACTGTTCTGCGCCATGTTCTCCTCGGACCAGGTCTTCTGACATCCTGAGTTAGAAGGTTCCATTGCATAGCATGGTTCGCTATGGAACTGTCACCCTTACGGAACGTGTGAACAATCCACTGCCACTTCCGCCGTTGGATGGTTGTGCCTATTGGTTCCTGACCCGTTCTGTTGTAAAGATGTTCGTTAGAGATACGATTGGGCCAGAAAATCCTTAAGATATTGCGCAGGCACCTATTAACAAACGTTTGCAGCTTTCGGGTGATAGTAGTGGTCACTCTCCACGTGCTGCAACCATATAACAGCACGGATTCAACGTTGGAGCGGAACAGTCTTATCTTGGTGTTCAAACCAGGAAAGTCCACCATGGATCAAATTTGCACACTTCGGCAGATCCTGGAGAAAATCCAAGAAGCCCAAATCGATACTACTACGTCTCTTTATCGCCTATGACAGCATCTATAGAGAAGAGCTATATAGAGCCAAGTCTAGTTTTGAGATCCCAGCCAAACTTGCTCGTGTGTGCAGGTTGACGATGGAGAATTCTCGCTGCCCCATCAAGATTGGTAATGATCTCACCGAGGCCTTTGATGTTAAAAAAGGTTTTAGACAAGGTGACGCGCTGTCATTTGACTTCTTTAATATTGCATTTGAACGGATTGTGCGAAACTTACAAGCCAACACTAGAGACACAATCTATCAAAGGTCTGTACGACTGCTTGCAAACGTCAGTGGGTTGTCACCGGTGCTTTTGCGCAGCCAAAATTGGCCAAAACCAAGTACATGTTGTCAACAAGAAGAGACAATCAACACCGACGAATTGGACGGAACGTCACAGTGGATGGCAAGGCGGATCAGTGGAAATGCGGTGAAGTGGGAGGGTTGTGATCCCTTGTTTTCGGATCATAACCTCGCTGATAAAGGGAAGAAGAAGTCACAGTGGATGGCAAGAACTTCGATGTAGTAAGGAACTTTGTCTACCTTAGCTTCGCTATTAATTCTAAAAAGGACATCAGTGCGGAAATCAAGCGAAATCTTGCCAATCGCTGGGTTGGTAAGGCAATTCAACAGTAAAGTCTTATCTCGAACAACTAAGGAGACTCTATAGGACAACCCGATCATCCGAGTCCTTCTTGAAACATGGACTTTATTGAAGGCGGATGAAGATATCCTTGATCGCTTCGAGAGCACAATTCTTCGCAAGATATTCGCTCCCGTTTGCGTTGACGGGTTTTGTAGGAGAAGATCTATAACGAACTATACGAGATGTACAGCTGCATCGGTCTAGTCAAAAAACTGTGTATTGGACGTTTGAGAGCGCTAGGACATGTAGAGCGCAGAGTCATCGAATCTAACTCAGAGAAACGAAACAGTAGATGTGAGCTCCGTAAGCACTTTAGGCAGCTACGCAGTTTAAGTAAGCAACAAGATCACACCAGTGAATGGCTGACTGTGGTTACTCCCGATGTGAACTCTATTGTGCAGAGAACACCAGAGATCTGTTCAGCATCGGCTGTCCGCTTTGGGTGAGGTTTCACAGCTCGCACAAGATTTACTGTGGAATCGTGCGAGCTAACTTCTACGCGGAAGAACACGAGTCTTTCAAGTCTCCAGAGGAAAGAACGTTTTTTCATTCCTTGAAACCTGCATGGTGTAGACATGAACACCAGAATGTGTTTGGTGTTGTTGGGCAATATTGAATCATACCATTAGGTCCTCACACAAGTCTTATTTAAAGGATTATTTAAGAAGGTAATAATGCGTCTTACATGAGTATATAGGACGTGTAAGCCAATACTGGGTATTGTGTAAATCTCTTAAAGAAAAGAGATTTTAGGCTTAAAATTGACCCAGCTGTCGAATGTAGGTCAGTTACAACGTGTCGCCTTGAAGTCTCGTTTCCCATTGTCGTCCTCTATTCATGAATGCCCTTTAAAAGTTCTCATTCTCTTAAATGCTAACCAGTATCTGATTATATTTAATCTCTAACCTATCCATCTGGGAGGACATTTCCTACATACATTTCCACATGACCCCACAATAAACTCTTGAATTTTTCCCAGGAATTCGGTCAAGTTTATATGCGGTGACCCAGTTTCCGTTTACTCCTTTGTTAGTTTTCCTTTTTTGAACTTTTGCAGCATAGCTTTTAGTCCTTTTTTTTTACTCTCTCATTTTTGTTATGCTTTTATTCTGTCTGTTGTTGTTGGTTAGTATGGTGGTTTCCTGCTGCTGATTGTTGCGCTGCATTTCGTCCTTTCCGCACTGCTGACTGCTGCCCCCTACCCATCCTGTCCACCCACTCTTTGCATGTATTCCAATGAGTTTCAATTAGATAATGTAAAGAAGGAAAGAGGTGGATGGTTGGATGAGTTTACAAGGACGAAGGACACATTTTAAATTGAATATAACGTTAAATTAAGGACAGAGACAGAGAGAGGAAAATGGATGTAATTGACGTTTGGTTCGATTGACAGGATTTCATTTTTTTAGCCGGGAGGAGAAGAAAAAAAACAAAAACTTTTATAATTGCTTTTAAATTAGTTGACTAAATTGAACTTGGATGGGTGGTTGGATGAAATGTAGGCCAAATGTTGGCGGCCCTGGAATTTATTGAATCAAGGAACGAAGGTTATTTCTGTTCGTTAATAATGAAGAGGCAAATACCAACGAGCTGAGAATGTTACTGCGTTCCGTTCACATATGGTTACAGGATGATGGGCGATGTGGGTAGGAAAGGACACGGCTATCGAAAGTCGTTCAACACATTTTGATGGATAGAGATATTCTACATGTAGCGCCAAGCAAATAGCTATAATATGACCTTTCAACGTATTTTTTACGACTAATCAGGATTATTACAAGATTGAGTGTGGTTCTCACACATGGCATATGGTGTGACATTATTTCTGAATACCTCAGATGATTTTCCTGGCATGTTAAGATCATGCGGACGCCTGCAGTATGGACCTATATAAAAAATAAATAAATATTTGGCGCAACAGCTCTTTAAGTGCCAGGGCCTAGCTTCTCGCAACCACTCATGTTGTGTGCGTTATATTTTTCACACGAATGGAAGGGACCTACAGTTTAGTGCCGAATCCGAACGGCGATTTGAGAAGCTTTTTCGTGACAACAATACTCTCGGATGTTTGTCAGACGCTCGCGAGAGGTGGGACCGAGAAAAAACTTTTAGGTGTTTTCTGGGATTCGAACTTCGAACCTCATGCGAAGTGATCCGACACACTAACCACTTACGCCACAGCGCCCACATGGACCTATATACAGCCATAAAATCTAGGCTTCAGTGCTAGTGGCTTAAAGGCAAAAGTACGACGAAGAGATGTGGTGACACTAGACGCTCTCGCACTAAGCGACTGAAACTGCATAGCATTCAGAACCGCAGCTTAAAGACCGATACGTTAGCTGTATGCATTTCAGCGAAACTTAATCTTGTTAATAGTGTCGGAAGACACAGAGCCTATCAAAGCCTTTTTGGTAACCGATTGTCAATTGCTAAAGAATTTTAAGTTAAAACCACAATAAACGATCTGAGTTCACTTCTACTAACTAAAGATTGCAAATTAGGTCAAATGCTGAAGCATTCAATCTTCAAACTTCAAATCGCCGGGTCTGAGCTTAACTTTCATTTACTTTCAATGGAAGGCTCTACCCTGATTAAGTACAGAAACAAGGTGGACTTCTGTTGCTTCACGACAGGTCCAACTACTGATACCTGAGATACCTCCAGAGTCGATTAGCATGATACCTGGTAGGTAGGTTAGGTAGGCAGAGTGGCGGTTCAGAAAGTTCCCAATTAGTGCTAAAGATGCGCCTGAGATGTCTGAGAACGTTATTGGTTGTGAAAAGATGATTAGCTTAAAACCAGCTCATGAAGTTCAGATAAAAAACTCGTTCTCCAATCCATTTGTCAGCTATCTCACTCAGATCCTCAAAGAAGCGTTTACCTAGAGAGTGTTGTCTGGTCCTCGTTATGGCCAGATATCTGCAAAGGAAGTGGCATAGAGATTTTTTGTCATTAATGACCTTGCAGCTTCTACAAAAGGGGGATACCAAGCTTGGTCGCCAACTTCTCAGTGCCCTGTAATAATAGCTCCGGCTTTGGCAATATTTGGTGTTGATATGCTAGAAACTTGTTTGACTTGGATTTGATGAAACTGGGTCATGTCTTTCTTGATATGGCACAGTTAGTAAGGCTGTTCAACTCGCGATTGTCTAGCTGGGAGAAGTGAAGATGAATATAGTCCTTAATGGTACCTTTTATTGCTAGAGCCGTTTAGGGCTGCCCCTTGCTTGACCAGCTCATCGGCATGCTCATTACCCTCATAATAGCTTTACTTTTGTTTTAGTGGTAAACAGCATCATTTTGGTCTTTTCCGGTCTTACTCCGAGGCCACAGCGCGTGGCCCATGAGTGTACCTTATCCAGAGCCCTCTCCATGAGATGACTTATCGTGGAGAGGAACCAACCACCTTAAAACCCTTCCTATCAAGTCGCTTCAAGATTTTGTTTATCACTATTAACCATACCAAGGGGGGGATAACATCATCTTGTGGGGTTCCTCTGTTTGTACTACTGGTGCCTAGTTCTGCCTGGATAATTCGAGTTCTTAGTATTGATACTTTCCATTGAATAAGGAAATCCACTACACCTAGCTCGGTGAGAGACTCCTTAAGAGAACCAGTGAGAATATTGTTAAAGGCTCCTTCTATGTCAAGAAAAGTAGCAAGACTGTATCCTTTGTAGTGAAGAGTTTTTTGTTTTTTTTTTTTTTTTACTATGCGCACGACCTCTGTAGGCCGTTCTTTGAGATACGAGTGCTGAGATTTCGACAGTGGAGAACATTTCAGGCTATCGCGGATGTGAAAGTCTAGGATACGTTCTAGAGTTTTCAGAACGAAAGAGGACACGTTTGTAGGCCTAAAATCATTAGCGGATTCATATTCTCGCCGGCACACCTTCGGGATGATGAACTTTGACAGTTCTCCAGGTTTGGGAAACATGGTTTAAATTTAATCAGTTCCTATAAATCGAAACTAGCCAGGGAATTCCTATGCCCTGCAAATTCTGCAGCATAATAGGCATAATGCTGTCAAGGCCGGGTGAGTTATAGGTAGAGAAGCTATTTATGGCCCAGGAGATCCTATCCTCCGTAAGAATGTTGATAATGCTATGACATGCTGCATAATACCAAAGGCATATATATTTTTCTGGAAGCCACAGTTCTTTAATGATAGGATGGTTATTGTACGTTACAACTATTGCCAGACGAACCCCACAGTCGGATCAGTAGAAATGGGGTGAAGTGGGAGGGTTATGATGCCCTATTTTCGGATCATAACCTCGCCGGAATAGGAAGAAGAACTATTGCCAGACAATCAACAGTCTAGTTTGATTGCTTTTGCGTGGTTGAACTCTTATCCTGAGAATAGTCTTCGTATTTCTCTTAAAACCTCGGAGATATAAATACGAGCGTCTCCTTAATCTTTGGTTTGAGATTAGTATCACCTTAGCTGTATATTTTTGCAGACTTCTATAGTTTAAGACACCCACAGACATACTTCAGGAGTGGCACCTTAGACCACTTCTTTTAGAAATTCATTTTCATATATTTCTTTCTAATTTTCAGACATCCCTCAACATCCGATGACGAGGAAAATGAAACAATACCACCACACTGCCACATCACAATACGATGCACTCGTGAAATTGCCGGATTCAATGGACTAGGTGAGGCTGTAAGACGCCTTGATTTTCGAAGTTCTGTTCGAGATCGTAGACGTTTTCATTACATATGCGCTTTACTAAGGCTACTGGTGGCGCATAAGGGTATTGCTAACTTATCAGGCAGTGCCCAAAAGTTACTTTTGCAAATGGTGGAGGAAGTCGCATCTCATGGTGAGTTGGAAGGGAGGGGATATCAATGGAAGAACTTGATAAACTAATTTTCTATTTCAGTGAATGATAGCCAACAACATTTCAACGTCCTTCGTGGTTTAACCACTCAACTGCAACAAATCGTCAATCAGGAGAATCAGAAATGCTGGGGTAAACCATTGGGCAGTACGAATTTGTGGCAAGAGCATGTGGAGACAATAAAACGAATTCAATCGTTAACTAGCCAAATTGAAATTAAAGAGGTAAGTTGTAGATTTTCACATTATGTTCGGACGAAGGGCAATACCTTCCATTCTTCTTCTTATTTTGGCGAGGTTATGATCCGAAAACAAGGGATCATAACTCTCCCACTTCACCGCATTTCTACTGATCTGCCTGTGGGGTTCGCCGGTTTGACCTCAGAAAATATCGGCAGGCCTGCCGATTTTGGATCACTCGGTTACTGAGGCCAATGAAATGCCGATGTCGTCGCTTTTGTGTGATCCAGGCGTTTATAGGCCTGCCCCTCCTGCCTCGCGATGTCTTTGGAACGTGCATTGATATTGCCTTTTTAACAGGGTTCAAATGATCTCTTCTTTGAACGTGGCAATACCAGCTAAGCCGGTCGCGCTATATCTTTCACAGGATGGCTTCCACGGATCTTCGAACTTTTTAAGGACAATACGTTCCATATAAGAAATTAATCCCAAAAATTAAGTAAGCATTTTTGGGAAGCAGTACTCAGTTTACGTACGCGCGTAATTCCTACTTTGCTGTAGATGGGTCGGCAAATAAAGATGGGCCCGCGAATGTATTATATTATAGATGGGCCGATAAATGTAGATGGGCCGGCAAATATAGATGGGCAATCTGCCATTTACAGCGTAATTTGGACAAGTCGGCGTGGATATTTTTTGCCATGTCTATAAAAAAGAAGAAGTGGATTACAAATAGATCCAGAATACTTGGAAAATTAGCATTCACCCTGATTGTCGTTGGCGTTTGTCGCTTTTCGACGATTGTCGTTTTATTCTTCAGAAGTAGCACGAATTCATTTTCATAACTTTTTCACTGTGAAAGGGTTGTAATAGTATTCTACACGACAAACAAATTGCTTAGTAATGTTCTACACGACAAACAAATTGCTTAGAATGTCAGCAGATCGTAGCTATGGATAAAAAGACAATCGTCGAAAAACGACAAACGCCAACGACAATCAGGGTGATTATTTTTTTTTTCCCCATCTAAACGCTGTATAAGAATTCAAGCGAGCACTGAGCAACGAGTGAAGATACAAATATCTACATATCTTCTCTTTTCTTCGTAGTTTCTCTATTTTAGGGCCCAGAACTTAATATAAAAAGCACTAAATATAAGCGGTTAACGTCATATATTTATTTTTGCAGCCTGGCCCAGAAATACGTCCAAAACTACACGACCTACCTGAAGAATGTATTAGAGAAATTATTTTAAGAATTGCCGATCATAGAGACTTAGAGGTAAGTTTTAAATATAAATCCACTACAGACAGGTGCATATAATGGGTTATAAACTAAATTCTAGGCTACTTCTGGCGCATGGACCCTGATGGCGGCCCTGGTCTCAGAGCAACGCGTTTGGCGCGAACTAACTCGTTTCCATTTTAATCAAAATCAAATCAATACTGTCCTAGATATGAATAAATTTAAACTTACACCTGGCAAGAAGGACTGGAAGAAAATTTACCATCAATTGCGTCGAACCTACGGTGTCGACGATAACTATCAATTTTCTGAAGTCCTCTCACTATGCCGCTACTGTTGTTGCCTATTCTGGCCATCAGATGGCCACCCATGTATTGTCGATCAGTGTCCTGATTTTAAGCAACGCCTTGAAGAAGCCGGAGGCCAATTAGAAGTCTCTCAACCCGTATTGCCCTCGCAATTTCTCAAGTTTTTCTCATTGTAAGGACCATAGATGGACGTGCAGCGAAAAACGGAGAGAGACCCCTCAAGAGAATGAGAGTGCAGTATATGCAATGTGCAGCTACGTGAAATTGCTGCAACTATTGAGAATTACTATTCAGTTAACTACACTATATACACTAACTAAAACTATTATTTTTTAAGAAATCCTTATATTGTGTATTGTAAAAGGAAATATATTATATTCACCGTTTCATTTTCATGGCAGTTTAGGGGCAATTCTTCTTGCCTTACGTACATATACTATACGTAGTTTTGGTCAAAAATCAATTTAGATCGTGTCCAACACGACAGACATTCAATCATTTTGTGTGTGCTAATTTTGTTTGTTAACGACTTTTTTTTTATATTATATTTGTATAAGTGATATTAGGATTTATTTATATTGTAAACTAAAAATATTATATAAAAAATATTTTCATCCAAAATAAAGGAATTTACTGGGAAAATTTTACATTTAAAGGAGAAAATAATAAATTTAGATTTGGTTCAGAAAACTTCACTGATTTGGCAGTGGATCTCGAGTGGAAATTCTAAAAAAAAAAATGTTTATCGACTGAACGACGCACTGACCTGACCAGACCAGTCTCAACGAAAGATATTCGAGTCCATTAGTGACTTAAAAACAATTTTAAATTCCGTCTCAAGCTATGAATTGGATAAAATAAATTATACGCTGCCAATTCATAAATTTATTTATAAAACTAAATAAGTTCCAAATATTTTTTTCTACGAAATTTCAAATAAAATACAAAAACAAACTACTGCTGCTGCTTTCATAAAAATAAAATAAAAACTAAAATTGCTTTCGGAATTTTGCAAATATTGTGCAAAAGATAATACAGAAAAAAAATTTAAGTAGCAATTCTATACACAAAACAATTGTGAACAAAAAGAAAAGAAAAATGGTTTTATAATAGAAATTCGTAGTTATTTCCAAAACGAAATTTAAAAATAAAATTAAATTAAAAAAAACTGCGGCAATTTACAAGCTACGCCATTGTTAATACAACTATTATATACCATTGCTATAAAATGAAAAAGATATATACTATGACTATGTTTAAAAAATGAGAGAATAAGCGTTTTGCTTTTAATTTATGTTTTAACAAATTTTATTGACTGGAAATATTTTAGTTTTTAGTTTTTTTTTTTTTTTTGTGGAAAATGGAAAATAGTATTTATATATATTATTATGATTGTAGATTGTAAGTGAAGAATGTGAATTACGATTTTATCAGAGCAAAATATATATGAGAATGATATCTGTTATTTTAATGTAAACTTGGTTTTATTTTCGAATTCGTTTGGAAAGCGTAAGGGTACGGTGTAATGGGAGAGTTTGAAACCTATGAACGGACTTTGTTGATATTTTTATATCCCACTGGTATAGTGGTATTTTTATAGCGGGCAAAATCGCATCATCACCTCCCCGTGGTGCCCGCTGGATAGCTATCTGATAGTGAACTAACGATGAGCGTATGCTGAGTCTGACGATATATGGGTAGCTGAACACTCGGACCTGCGTAAGCACATCTGGGTGAACTTCAGCGCGCATATGTTTAACCGGACGAGGCATCTCTTGTTGACCTGATCGGCTGAAATATGCGTCTCAGAAGTCTAACAAGAGGTCCTCAGAAGGAGGACGTGCGGCGGATGAATTCTCCCGATGGAATCAACGGTGACGTCTACAGGCCAGCGGAAACCTTACCGGAGCTACTTTGACTTATATGAAGCTAAGGTCTGTAAGGATTTTCAATACTACGTCAGGGTATTGAAAAAGAGATGGTGGCGGATGAACCCTTAATGGGCCAACGGCAGCGCTCATATCCCCGAAGTGGGTTACTGACATCGGTGTATCCGGCCCCTCGTCCTAGGGGTTGCTAAAAAAGGATCTGGTCCTCCAGGTTGGGGGTTGTGCCGTCGGGTTAACTTCCCTACCACGTAAAAAACCTTCGGTTACGAAGCAACCAACAGCCTCGGATACGGATGATTCTACTGTTGACGACCCAAGCAAACGTAAAAAGGACAACGATCTTCGTGTCTGCACGTGGAATGTTAGGTCCCTCTACAAACCACGTGCAGCCGAACAACTTGCGGAGGCACTAGAAGAAGTGCGATGGGATGGGCCGGGCAAAAGGAGTATGAAAAACTGCGACATCTACTACGGCGATTGCTACAGACAAAAAGGACAGCGTCTATTCGGGTGCGGATTTGTCATTGGAGGCAGACTTAGGCAAGAAGTCTTGAGTTTCAGGCATGTGAACGAGCGCCTTATGACTATCCGTATCAAGGCTAAATTTGCCAACATTAGCCTAATATGCGTTCACGCCCCTCATGAGGAGAAGGACGACGCGACAAAGGACGACTTCTACCAGCTCTTGGACAAGACGTATGAGCAATGCCCTAGCCACGACGTTAAAATTATTCTAGGTGATTTTAACGCAAAGCTAGGTAGAGAGGACGTCTTTAGTAGCGTGGTCGGAAAGCACAGCCTGCACGACAACACATCCGACAACGGACTCAGGCTAATCGACTTTGCAGCGGGGCGAAACTTTGTCGTAGCTAGTACGCGGTTCCCACGGCTCGACATTCACAAAGAAACATGGCTCTCCTTTGATCGAAAAACGGTCAACCAAATCGATCACATTGCGATCGACGCAGGCACTCTTCCAGTATTCTGTGTGTCCGGACTTTCCGAGGAGCCAATGTGTACTCGGATCACTACCTAGTTGTAGCCAAGGTACGGAGCGAAATCAATGAAATACTGTGAGGAAATTTGACGTCGGGCGGTACAATCGCAAGAGACCGCCAGAACCTTTGCCGATCGTGTTTCTTCTAATCTCAACCTAAGTCCTATGCCGCCAGCAGCAAATGCGGAAGACCAGTGGCAGCGTTGCCAACAAGCCATCATAGATGCCGCCTCTGATGTACTGGGTTTCTCTCGCCCACCACAACGAAACCCCTGGTTTGATGAGGAATGCCGACAAGCACATGCAGCAAAACAAGAGGCGTACAAAGCGGCGCTGCATAGAAGGACTAGAGCTGCTTACGAGCTCTACGTGCGCAGGAGAAAAGAGGTACATCGACTTCTCAGAAAGAAGAAAAAGGAGCATGAGAAGCGCTCGATCGAGGAGATTGAGAGACTCTAGTGCAGGAAAGATGTTCGAAAATTTTACCAAAAGGTAAAAAGAACATGCCAGGGTTTCAAAACCAGAACAGAAGCCTGCAGGGACGAAAATGGCAACATAGTAGTGGAATCGCAGTCGGTGCTGAGGATATGGAAGGAACACTTCTGCAGACTGTTAAACGGCGATGATGACCAATATTCCGCTGTCAGGCAGAATGAGCCATTCATCAGTGACGATGGCAGTCAAGATTCCCGTCAACCCGATCAGAATGAAGTGAGGATAGCGATATCTAAACTCAAATCCAACAAAGCTGCTGGAGCCGACGGCCTTGCCGCTGAACTTTTCAAGGCAGGAGGAGATGAATTGGTAAGGAGCATGCATCAGCTCATCTGTAAAATCTGGTCGGACGAAAGTATGCCCGATGAATGAAACCTCAGCATCGTTTGCCCGATCCTGAAGAAAGGAGACCCTCTGAACTGCGCCAATTACAGAGGTATAAGTCTCCTCAACATCGCATATAAAATCCTGTCTGCCGTATTATGTGAACGCCTAAAACCGATCGTCAACAACCTGATAGGTCCTTATCAGTGCGGTTTCAGGCCGGGAAAGTCCACCATTGACCAAATATTCACACTACGGCAGATCTTGGAAAAAACCCATGAATACAAAATCGATACGCACCACCTCTTTATCGATTTCAAAGTTGCCTATGATAGCGTGTATAGAGACGAGTTATACAGAGCCATGTCTAGTCTTGGCATCCCTGCCAAGCTCGTCCGTTTGTGCAGAATGACGATGGAGAACTCTCGCTGCTCCATCAAAGTCGGTAAGAACATCACCGAACCGTTCGATATCAGGAAAGGTCTTAGACAAGGTGACGCGCTATCATGCGATCTCTTTAATATAGTACTTGAGAGAATTGTACGAAACTCACAAGCCAACACCGGAGGTACAACATATTTCCAGACAACCTGTTACCTCTTCTGGAGGTGCCACATGTGGAGCCTTCAGGAGCAACAAGTATGTGGTCGCTTAGAATTGTTGAGCCAGGGAACTGAACCTCGAGCAGAGTTTCCAGGGTTTCCCTTCGACTGGCGGTGTAGGTGCCATCAGGTTTGATGAGCAATCCCGCCCCATTGGAATGATCGTTGAGAAAGCCTTTTGGAGACGGGCTGCTACTGGAATGGACTCGATATTTTCGCAGTTCTTTCTCCATGCTATTCTCTTGGATTTCCTCAACTCTATGTTGAATTTAGTCAAAGCGGACCTATATTCGTCCCAATTTTTATTGCGTTTTGCGGTGTTGAAAAGTTTTCTCACCCTTTTGCGGAGTATCTCTAGCTGGTCATTTGGATGGATATTAAGGAATAAGCTACGGAACAATGATGTTGTTGTATTTGTTTTATGATAAGCCACAAAAGTCATTATAAAGGAAGAGAAGGAAGAAATACTCCATGCTCAGAGAAGCATCGCATAGTTTGATGTAAATTAAAATCATGCATGCCATTCAAAAATATCGCAAACAGCAGTGGGCTGAAGAGGCATCCTTGTTTGAATCCCATATTCGTTTTGAAGTAATCAAACATTTCCACTCCATCCCAACATACTTTTTAAAAATCGAGACATACTATGGACGTACTGCGATCTACATAGCGATCTTTTGTACTATACCCTAAAGGAGACATTGTGCAAATTGTATCCTAACTGAAATAAAGTTCTCGAGGGAAGCTTAGGATTGTTTGGTCTTACGAGGAGGGAGATTATATCAGATGAGTGGTGAACGCTTTATGAAAATATTGTAGACTGCTACGAGCAATTGCGGGACATTCACACATAATGTGCTCGGCAGTTTCAGTGTCCTCAAGACATAGTCTGCATGTGTCTGATTGGCTAATGCCTATTTTCTTTTGTGGTATTTGAGAGAACAATAGCCAGTAACGAAGTCTGTTAAAATGTTTGCATCATGTTTGTTCATTGCTAGAATCTCTTTCGAGCTTTTGCTAGATAAATCTATAAAATTCTTTTGCGTCCTAGATGCTTCCCACGGTGGCCAAATGGTCCATTGTGTTTCCCTTTTTGTTTGTAAAAAGCCATAAACTCATTATCTTTCGGTCGATCCAGTAGGGAACCATTCCCTTCTATATTGCTATGTCGGGGAACCCAGCAGAGGGTTACATCATGGGTATTGCATATACTATTTAGGGAATTTCGGCATCTAGAAACTGCTTTTGATCTAACTTCCTAGCTGTCTAGTGCTTTGATTGCCGCTTGACTATCCACGAAGATATAAAGATTGAGTTTCTTTATGTGAATAGTCTGTGCTGCTTTAATAGCAAAGACTTGGGCTTGAAAGATACTGCAGTCGTCCGGTAGTTTGTATGAGTCGTTGATTTTGAGTCTTCTTCTTCCTTTTATCAGCGAGGTTATGATCCGAAAATAAGGGATCATAACCCTACCACTTCACTGCATTTCTACTGATCCGCCTGTGGGGTTCGCCTCCTGTCGGGTTCGTCGTTGATTTTGAGTGACTCACAGAAAACTCCAGCACCAATTCCTATATCCATTTTAGACCTGTCCGTGTAGAGCTGAATGACCTGTTCGTTGGTTAGTGTGTTGGAGTCCCACTCTTGTCTTTCGGGAATAAACGTGGAGTAATTCTTAGAACTTCTTAGAAGTCTATGTAGAGTATGACATAGTCAGTTGTTCTTTTCATGTCTTAGACTTATTTCTGAATCCCAGTATGAGTGCTTTTCATGTTATTCCCATCGATCTAGCCCTATCTTGATTTGACTGATAGGTGAGCAACAAAAGGGTTCAGGACCTATGTATTTGGATTGGGGGCTAGATTTGGCTAGTTCATTAGCAATCTCATAGCCAGAGATGCCGTTGTGACTAGAGACTTAAGTTAGTGAGAGTGTTGTGTGCATGTTGTAGCTGCGTGAGGGTAAGGAGACAATTAAAAACTAATTTTTACTTAAACTGAGAGATTCGAGGGCTTTTAGAGCTGCTTAGCCATCCGATAGAATGATCTTCTTCTTCTTCTTCCTTTTATCAGCGAGGTTATGATCCGAAAATAAGGGATCATAACCCTCCCACTTCACCGCATTTCTACTAATCCGCCTGTGGGGTTCGGAGGTTTCTTCTGATGTATTTATCAGCACATAGCTCTAAGGCATAGCCCCCTGCTTGGAAGATGTCGGTATTGTAATCTAGTGGTACATCAGGGGTCGAATCGGGTCCTGGGTGAACGTATAACTCGTCACGTAATTTGTCTGTATGTTGTTGATAGATATACCAACAACACAATACCAATTACGTTATCAGTCATCCGTTGACGGAGGACGCGATTGGACCCCAGATCTGAAATTAGAACCAAATATGTAGGCCATCGGTGTACCAATTGATTTGTCGCTCTAACAAGCTGGGGGGTTTGTAGGGGTTTGACACAGAGCTGTGATATGTACTAATAAATATTCGGGATACATCAGTTGTTTGCATTTTTTGCAGTTTTATCTGTTGAGAGACAACAAGAATGCCGTAGTTCTCTTAGACGTTCGGAAGCATTCATCTGCATCCTGGAGAGTTAAGCCAATGAAAGTCAATGAAATCGTTAACCGAGGACGACCTATGGTCTCGAGAAGTCCTCCTCTCAGTCTTGTCCACCAAGTCTATAGGAGATCTTCATATAAATACATTTTCTAAACCGTTAAGCAAAACAATTTTATTTTAAACTTTCAAAAAACAGCCAACAGCCACGCAGTCGATTTCGTGTAAGGCTAGACTAGAGTCATATGTGATTCCAACTTAATTGACAACATAAAACGTCGTCTTATTGCTGACAGGATTCATCGGATCCTGATAAGATATGCAGACCAATTGATTCGCAATTGATTGCTGCGGTAGCATGAGTGAATTTTCGTCCTGATTGATCTCGGTAAAGATCGGGTCGCTGCTCTCGTGCCTTAGTCCCCAGGCTTTCGAATTCCTATCGGTGTCATCGTCGTCTAGGATGTCCATTAGAGAGCGAGATCGTGGTACGAAATCATCCGTAGACTGCATGGACAGCATTCCATCAGGATCTGGATCAGAATTCGTCGAAGGTCCTTGAGTTAGGCTCTGCTTCAACACTGCAGTGGCTTTCGATTTGGGGGTTTCACTCCACAATTCGTGGCGTTTCTTGTGTTTTTTGAAGTTGGAGGGATCTGAGAAGCGCCGCGGGCAGAGGTGGCACGCGTAGGGCTGCTCGCCGGTATGCGTGCGCATGTGTTTCATCATGGCCGACCGGCGAGAGAATAGCTTGCCGCATGATTTGCAGGTGTGGGTTTTCAGGATATTCTCGTATTCGACTAGCTGTGGACGGCGCTCTGCTGCGTCCGTATGGACTCTCTGGTGAGCCTGGCAGGCGGAGGAGGTACGGAACGATGTGCCACAGATCAGGCAGACGTAGGGTCGCTCACCGGTGTGAATGCGTTTGTGCTCCTTCAGGGCACCCAGCTGGAAGAAGCTCTTCTTGCAGATCTAAAACATGATGATGGGGTTGAGTGAGGGGTAGGAAATATACACTTTAGCACCTTACCGTGCACAAGTACGGTCTTAAGCCATCATGGGACCGCAGGTGGGCCACTAGCGTTTGCCTGTGAATGAAGTCCTTAGGGCACTTGTCGCACTTGAAAGACCGCACTCCAGTATGAGAGGCTTTGTGAATATCTAGGACTGTACTCAGTTTGAAGGCTGCTCCGCATACATCGCATTTGTATGGCCGGCTCTGGGAATGCGTCACCTGATGGCGAGTCATGGACATCTTCGTTGGAAAGCACTTGTTGCACTTGACGCATACGAACCTCCTTGGAGGTAACTTCTCCGTGGGGTTTGTTTTCTTTTCCTCTCCTGGCGTCTCCACGAAAGGCATCTCGATGATACCCAATCCCCCGTGATTCGCGGCGACTTGGTGCTCATCGAAGGCCACTTTTGTAGAGAAACACCCCTCGCACTCGGTGCACTCGTAGAGGATGTTCTTATGCGTGGATACGTGGTTAAAGAACGCGACCTCTTGGACGAATCTCTTCTTGCAGATGTCGCACTGGTACCTAGTGCAACTTCTTTGCGGATTCTTCGAGATGGTAAGCATCTCACCCAGAGTTGCTCCATCCTGGCTCTCAACAAGAGCAATCAACTTCGTCTTGGACACCCGCTTGATTGGTTTCCTCGTGACCCCGATGTCTGAGTAAAGATTCTCCAGTTCGTCTCCCTGCACCGAGTCCTGCAGCCGTTCTGGACGCTTTGCCGACCGTTTCGGCCCATCTTTTGGTGCCTCCGCGTCGTCAGGTATCTCCTTCGTCTGCACACTCTTGTGTCTCTTCCATTTCCGTCCTCTCCGTTCCGGCACACCGAATCTCTCGGCTAGAACTCGCTGGCCGCTCCTGATCAGCTCTAAGAATTCGTTCGTGGTCTCGAATTGCAGGCGGCATCCTGGGCATATCCAGTTCGGGTAGCCTCGAATTGGTTTCAACTAAAATCAAACGGAAATGTGCAGTGTCCGTTCTCCGACGGGTGGTTTTTCGAGAAAATGCTGGAGGAAGCCATACGAACTCACCTTGATTGAGATGTAGGAACAGATTTTCGCAGCCAATTTGCGGATGTCTTGGTCCGAATGGAATAGAGGTTGTCCGTGCTCACTGGCTGCACCACAAATTCGACAAATTTCGGGTTCTTTTGGTGGATTTTCTTCGAAATTCTGGAGATCAGTCATCTTTCGCGGGTTATGCAGCGGTGCAGCTGATTTGATTTGTTTTGTATTGTGACAGTTGCACGCGTTGCCAATTGGAAGGGTTTGGGCGTGCGGTATAAAGGCGTAGGTACACATATTTTGTGATGAGCTATTTCTTTGCGCAGGATGCGGTTAATATTTTGTTTAAAACAGATTTAATCGCTTTGATATGAATAGGAGGACATGAGGACTCTGACATGAAAAATATTTTTTCTTAGGTTAATTTTGTCAACTTAAGAAACATTTGAAAAACCCACTATATTTTCGAATCATTGGCAATGCCTTTCAGGTTAAAGCATTTAAGCATCAGATTCATCTTGAAACCTATGCCACGTGCAGGGAAAATCATTTTGTACACATTAGGTCTGTTTTTTGAGATCTTGGGTTCATCGGGTGTTGCTCTAAAATCGGTCTGAAACGTTTTCTGAGAAACCTTGGTCGCTCTGAAATCAACTCAGGTTTTCTTGGGTAGGGAAAGTGGAGCTGTCAAAACCATATGTGCCATTTGTGGATACCGCCTATTTTTCACATCGTGGAAATAACATTTCTCGGTTTGAATTATATTTAATTAAGAACAATCTACTTGGTATCCAATTCAGAGTGAAAAATAAATTCATATTGGTAAGATATCTGAATGTTAGTTTGAATGGGTTTATAGAGAATTCAAAACCCAACATTTTTTGACACATCTGGGAGTTTCAAAGAATCTTAGGAATCCCTTGGAATGTGAAAGGACAGACACAGTGCGTTTTCTCACGCTTAATTTCGCAGCAAAGGCACATTTTTTACTCTCTCGTGAGCTCTATTCTCTACGAAAAACTACGAAATCTCTTTGTACTCGAATAGGATTTAGTAAAAATTCGTGAAAATTCGCTTTTTTTTTTGGGAGTGTACACGAATATAATAGATCTTAACGTACTTTAAGGTGCTCTAAAGTGCTCGAAATGTATTTGTATATTGAACGAACATGACAGTTAAGGAGAAAAATTGAGAAGTAACGAGTATTTCCTCTTTGTATTTGAATGTGCTCGAAGAATTTCTGCCGTCACTAACGTACAAACTGCTAAGTGGAATCAGTTGATTGCTAAATGATTCGAAGAGTTTTTGATTCCATTTCAAATAGTCTTCTTCTTCTTCTTCTTCTTCCTTTTATCAGCGAGGCTATGATCCGAAAATAAGGGATCACAACCCTCCCACTTCACCGCATTTCTACTGATCTGCCTGTGGGGTTCGCCATTTCAAATAGTCAATAGACATAAAAAATTGATGCAAAGTATGTTGAAGAAAATGCTGTGATGTGTGAATGTTCTCCCAAAACATTAATTTTTAACTTAATATGGATCTTGTTTATTAAAATTTTTTTAATGACAGTTGCCTCGACAAGCGTCGAAATGGCTCACTTTTTATTCGAGTACGTTTGATTAGATTGTCCGCTCTCAGAGAGTTTTCAGTATCATCATGTCATATTTGACAACTGACTAGTTTTTGGTTCAGAAAGTACGCGAACGGATCTAATGTGTCTCTCCAGTTTAAAAGAGAGAATGAGAATTCAAAAACACTTGATCTTCGAAATCTCAAAAATCTCCAATTACTCCAGAGAGTGAAACACGTGAATAAAACTTTATTTTACGGCATTGAAATAAAATAGTTGCAATTTTCTTTTTTTTAATTCGACAGAATAGCTTACGCTGCCTGAGCTCAGATTCGCACGAATTTTTTACTATTATTTTCTTACTCACCGACTCACATTAATACACTCCTTCTTAATGTAACGAATCCATGATTACAAAATTTGTAGCCAAGATATTTGCACCATTCTAAATGGCTTTGTTTGAATTTTCAGGGCGGGTTACGCCTACCTGAAAAGAGAGCGCTAATTTTTTTTGGTAGATCTTACTTTACCGGAAATGTCGAAAACAAATTTTTACAACTTCGGTTGTTATGGACCGATTTTGATGAAATTTTTGTATTTGTTAATTTAATTCTTTCACCCCGATTACCGTTGGCGTTTTACGCTTTTCGACGATCGTCGTTTTATTCATACCTACGGCCTGCTGACCGTTAAACGTCACTAAGCATTGTTTTTGTCATGTGGAATACTATTACAATTCTTTCACGATGAAAAAGCTATGAAAATGAATTCGTGGTACATCTGAAGAATAAAACGGCAATCGTCGAAAAGCGTAAAACGCCAACGGTAATCAGGGTGTTTATCTTTGTAGCTAAAGAATAATTTTAGGATTTGGGTGCTCAATTCTTCTTCTTCTTTCTATTTTGGCGAGGCTATGATCCGAAAACAAGGGATCATAATCCTCCCACTTCACCGCATTTCTACTGCTCCGCCTGTGGGGTTCGCCTATTTGGGTGCTCCATTCCATTGGGTTATATGGCCATTTTGAAACTTTGGGCGGGTTACGCCTCTCCGGTAAGGGAGCGGCGAAAAAAAAATTACAGATTCGTTCTTAGCATGAACTAACCTATCGAACTACGGAAAGGAAAATTAAAACTTTCGACATTTCCGGTAAAGTAATCAGGGTTATGGTGAATTATTTTTCCCTCGGAATTTTTCCCCCGAACAAAAATTAGGTTTCTTCAAAAGCAGGGAACAAATTCTTTGGGTAAAAATCAAATACCGTGATTGCGTTGAAAATTCTACTGAATTGTAATTCATGATACATATTTCTTTTCCCACGAATTATTTCCTCTTTTTTGAAGACATCTAATTTTTGTTCGGGGGAAAAATTCCGAGGGAAAACTTATTCACGATAACCCTGAATATCTAGCCAAGATCTGTGTCTCACTTCGTCCCTTATTCTCGGAGCGTTTGAAAACCGCGCCCTTTTTACTAATTCAGTGCACCAAACCTACGACAGTCAACAGCCACATTCCAACACCTTGCACGTCCACCCTAATCGCAGCCAGATTTTGAGCTAAAAACCACCAAGTCATCAATCAAAACTGGGCTCTGTGCTCACATGAAACGTCAACTTAAATTCCCACACCCCCTCAGTTCGAATTTAATCACACCAATACTTCTATACGCTCCTAATCCGAATCCGATTCCGATTCACCTGTGTGTATGCGTTCGCGCATTCGATGTGTCAAAAGTTTTCAATCGTTGCCTCCGCCTGTGTGTCCCATTCTCGTTGACGGAACTACTTTTCGTCGTCGTTGTCGTCGTCTCCGTTGTCTTGCTTCGCGTGGAGGAGTAATCGCAACCAGAATTTAATTTATTTCAACTCGTCTCTGACCAGAAACCACCAGAATCATGGTAAGCCTATCGAGACTCCATTGGCCAGTCCAATTGAATTAAAAAAAAAAAAATTTACCATCCACAGTCTTTCGCTGAGAAAATGGCTACTCTGATGGCCAGACCAGGACAGACAGAACAACAGAACCAAGTGAATGACGTTCCATGGTTCATGCGGTACGGAGCACCCCTCCTGGGCACCGTGGGAGCCTTCTGTGAGTACAACCCGCTGCCATTCCATATGAAAAAGTTGCCATTTACCACGTCGTCAGTGGGTCCGGTCCGTCGCGGGGTTACATTTTCCACGGAATCGATTTTTCCACACTTTTTCGGGTCATTATCTGTTTTTCTCTGTATATCTGGTGTATCTGTGTGTTCTTGAAGGGTTGCTCTGACTGTATACATATATCCGGTTCTGCTTCTTCTTCTGGAGGAGTACTCGTATACAGTTTTCTTGGTGTTCCCCAGGGGGGAAGGGGCGACGGGACTCTGCAAAAAGTAGAGTAATGTGCTGTCTTCCACTTGTTTGACTAGATTTGCAATCCTAATTTGGTCAAGTGCTCCAGTTTTTATCGGTCTTCTTCGTGGTATTTCGCTCCGATAGTGATTTGTTTTTGTGTGCAGTATGTATGTACATATGTGGTGCGCAGCGCACAAACAATGTCAATGTCCCCCCCATTGTGTGCGGAGGAGATTGATGCTGCTTTGCATTGAATGCGATGCGATATGATTAAATAACTCTGCGCGAAGCTTTGTGAAGATCCCATTGACTTGTGTCGATAATGAGGGCGATGTGCTCTCCTCTACATGCATGCATATGGATGGCGATTAGGACTTGTAATGTAACTCGAAGTTCTGGTCTAGATTCCGTGGGGGGTAACATGCCTGTTCAGCTGGTGTTACGCAAAGCTTATGAATTATTTATGCAAATCGGTCGGAATGTGTGTGATATGCCGAATGCCGGTATCGATTCGGGTCGTTATCGACTCGCAACAGAAATTCCAGTTGTTGGAGATGACCTTGGTCCACATTGGCACACAGAGTGTGGTACTGTTTCACTCGGAACTCAACGGATCCATTGAATTTCTTGTTGTGTACAGGAAAAGCTATTATTTCAGAAGCATCCCTTCAATGCACAGGCGTTGAAGCAAGTGAAGAGAAGGGGCCGTTGGTAAAGACAATTTAACTGCTCCGGACAATTAGCATTTACTCGTACAGTTTGTCTACGCGGGTTATTCAGTTCTTTTCAAATATTCTGAGTTCGCAACTTTTGAAATTGGAAATCTCGGTCGTATGAGAGTTTCTGGGGGGCACAAGCCACGTCGTGATAGGCCTATTGTTAGGTTACACACATAGGCTAGGTCAGGACAAGTGATAGCACTTGTAGAGTGAAATGATTTTCATTCACTAATCCAGAGCCAAGTGATCTGCTTTATAATGCACTTCTCACTCACACATCCTTGTACCAGTGACCAGTGCTTTCTTTTTTTAAAGTTTCCCTTCATGCATCGCTTACAACTTGAACTGTGTTTCACCAACCGAAGCGAAGACTGAACAGCAAGCAGTGGCAGTACCGAAGGTTTAAGGATAAAGCTTAGCTACATGCAAACCCCGCTTAGTGTGCATCTCCGTTAAAGGCATTCTAATAGGGGAATTGTAAGGCTGATGAACTCGCCGGAATAGGAACAACTGTACCCATCCTTTCGGATAAGGGTACTCTAGGTATACCAATCGTTACTTGCAAGCTGGATGCAATCGAAAGAACAAATCTTAGGTGGACAAGTGGCTGGGGAGAGCTCAGACACATTGCCAGAAACCGTACACGATGGCGCGTTGGTGTAGTAGAGGCCCTAGGACCCACAAGTGGTTACAGGACATAAGAAGAAGAGAAGTGGTACAACATGTCGAGCGACTAAACAGATTTGGCCCCAGCTGGATCTGAAACGCTCTAAGAAATTGATTTCTCTCATCCGATTGCATATTGGCGCTACAATACGTGTGATCACAGGGCACTGTCTAATAGGCAAGCATGCAACAAGGCTTGGCGTACATTCGAATGATTTTTGCAAAAGCTGCATGGACGAAAAAGAGGAAAAAACCTTCTTTGTACGTGCCCAGCTCTCTCCTATAGAAGGAAACTTCACTGAGGAGCTTTCTATTACAACGATTTAGGCGATCTGATAGACTCAGACATCAGGAGCCTCCTACGTTTCATCAGAAGCTCTAAGTTGTTCTAACAAGTAGGCAGGGATTACATGATCCTACGTGGTACCACAGAGAACCTTCCTTGGTCTATGTGTGTTGGCGTAAGCTGGTAGCTCTTTCAACCTAACCTAACCTAACCTTTGCATAAAGCATAATCAAAGTAAAAGTAAGCCTAGGCCTCTCACTCCCTTAGTCGCCTAAAGAGAAATAACAGGAATCTCTGAATCGGAAAAAGTTCAAGACGGGAGCATTCTGCCAGCGAAAAACATAACGAATTGGATGGGAATGGAGTGATGTAACAAGTTTACTTGACCTCGTCGTCACGCCTTACAGCTCCAGCAGTGGTAATAACACCCCATAGCCGAACAAGTACTCTATGGGTATGCAGATATGCCACCACATCTTGCTCTGTTCGTCAAAGAGCTATGGGACCGCAAATTATGTCGCGTCTTGGGCCTGGAGTTGAACAATCGAATAGAAGAAACCGTATCAAGTTAGTCTTTACTGGCATTTAAGCCAAACGACTCCATATATCTGTATCCCTGGATTCCACTTGAAGTAGTCTTGTATTAGCTTGATCAGCAGCTGCCATGAGCTGTAATATCTTGTCGACACGGTTTTCAGACATCTTTGGAAACACCTAGGAAATTCTTCCTTTTCTCTTTTTTAAATGCGGCTGGAATGGTCTATACGCTAGCACGGCTATGTAATGAGAAGACCAGATGACCATGTAGTGGAACAAAACCCTTTAAATATCAAGAACGAAGAGTGGACCTGAAAAACGCCGAAAAAATGGAGCAGTACGCTAGCTAAGGATACAAAACAAAAGAACGTTGATCCACAAATAACCCTCGATAGGAAAACCTGGCGCTTACGCACGAGGCTGCTATGGGGCACCGGCATGGTGGCCCGCCTTGGGAAAGAAGTCCAACCTATCCATCTTCTTCTTCTTCTTCTTTTTATCAGCGAGGTTATGATCCGAAAATAAGGGATCACAACCCTGCCACTTCACCGCATTTCTACTAATCCGCCTGTGGGGTTCGCCTCCCATAACGGAAAAAAAACTCAACGAGTTGCATGTCTCAGCATTACTGGTGCACTAAGAACTTCTTCCACAGCGGTGCTCCAAACCATGCTCCACCTACTTCCGATTGACATCGTCAGTATACAATTGGCTATAAGCTCAGCAATAAGACTGAGAGGCTCCAAGCAGTGGAAGGAGTAACACACATGCCAAAATACTTTCGATGCACCGTCATCTTCCCGTTTCCACTGACCACCTGCCCACTGAATATGACTTCAACAGGACGGAACTGAGTGGACGCAACGCGATGTCCTATACAACGAATCGCTGTCAATTCATGGCACGGAGTCAGTGCCGGAATCTTTTCAAAGTACCTGGATATACATCTCTCTTTTAACCTTCCAAACCATTGAAACGATTTTCAAACCGAAGTTGTTGCGGTTTGCCAAGGCGCTGACTGGCTAGCGGCTAATATACTACCAACATCGGATATTGTTATTTATGTCGACAGTCAGACAGCCATCGAATCACTCGCATCCATTACTACGAGATCTAAGGCAGTGAAAAACTGCCGCGTATCTCTTAACTAGATAGCTGGTCAGTACAACCTCACCTTTTGCTGCGTACCAGGTTACTGTGACATACTGCATCTCTTAACTAGATACGAGTAGATGGTCAGTACAACCTCACCCTTTTCTGGGTACCAGGTTACTGTGACATACTGTATCTCTTAACTAGATACGAGTAGCTGGTCAGTACAACCTAATCCTTTTCTGGGCACCAGGTTACTGTGATATACCAGAAAATTGTGCAGCTGACGAACTGGCTCGACAAGGCTTCTCTGGCACAAACAGTATAAGCATTATCGACATCGAAACGCCAACGTCTTATGTTAAGTACCTTATTCAAGTCGACGCGGCGAAAGTGGCCAATCACCAATGGCAACATCCAGTCACATGCAACACCGCCAGACAACTTTGGCCAACATTTAACAAATCTAGGTCCATCGGACTCCGGAAACACAAGAGAGGAAGCCTCTCAAAAATAACAAACGTTCTCACCGAACACTGTGTCATAGGAAGACATGCCCAAGGACTAGGCATCCCCTATAATGACTTCTGCAAAAGCCGTGGAGATGAAAAGGAAGAAGAGACCATCAGTCACCTCATATGCGCGTGTCTTGCGCTCGCCAACATTAGGAAGGTCACCCTGGGTGAATACTCTTTCAATGATCTAAATGATCTCGGCAACGCCTGCACGGCTAAAATCAACTCCGTCATACAACGAAGCAAAAGGTTCCTAGACTTTGGCTCAACGGCTTCGTTAATAAGCAACATTTTCGCATTCGGGCAAGTCAGCAATCCGAAGCCGTTCACGAAATGCAGTTGACTTTTTGGCACAGGTTTCACGCTGGAAGGTTATTGTCTCATACTTCTTCAATGCTGCTGGTAACGCAGTCAAAATCAATGAAGATCGCTACCGCACCATGTTGACTGACTACCTTTGGAATAAATTGGAGGAGGATGTCTTGGAGCATATGTGGGTTCAGCAAGACGGCACCCCATGTCACACGGCTGGCCATACAATAGAGTTATTGAAGTCGAAGCTCAGTGTTATCTCAAGTTCATGGTCTATACCAATAAGCCAGAGACTTGAGACGACCTTAGGACCAACATTGAAAGCGAAATTGGCGCGTATCGCCCCTCATTTGCGCGGAAATGTCACGAAAATTGAATTCAGCACACTCACTCGTGCAGGCGTTTCCATGGGGGACATTTGAATAAGGTTGTGTTCCATTATTAATGACATTGATGCTACTGTGCGCGAATTCATCAAAGATCAGCCAAAATCTTCACTGAAATTCATGGAATTAGAATTGAGCATCTCAAAAACATCAATTTATCGCATTTTGACCGAACATTTGGGCTACCGAAAAGTGAGTGCACGATTTGTTTCGCACAAGTTGACTGACGATCAAAAATTGCTCAGAATTCAACATTTCAAGGCCATCATCAGGGAGGCCAAAAATAACAAAAACTTCCTTTACAATATTGTGACTGGTGATGGAACTAGTGATGGACGCATTCGAATGATGTAATCGATTCTTCCAATATCTCGAGATATCTCGAGGCATCGTCTGAAATCATTCGAATGATTTACTATATACACATACTTCTGTCGAAGTAGCAAGAATCGAGAACGAGCGCATAGGTTAAACACAAAACAAAAACTCGAATGATCATTCGAGATATGAGTGCTATATGCAGATGAGAAGACACTCCCAAAGAATCGAGATATGAGATGTGTATCCGAGTGGAATAGTACTCGATTCATTTTTTGCGGGTGGTAGCAAAGCGAATGAATCGAGTAGTATTTTACTCGGATACACATCTCATATCTCAAATCGTGATATCTCATATCTCGAATCGTGATATCTCATATCTCGAATCAAGAACTTTGTGCATTCAACCACTAGGGGAGTGTGTTCCCATATCCACATAGCACACATATCTCGAATGATCATCCGATTATACGTATTACTCGAATACTAATGTCTCGATTCTTTAAATCATTCGATTATGCTCATCACTAGATGAAACGTGGTGTTTTCAATATGATCCAGACACCAAGCGTCAAAGTGCGTGAGGTCAGACGAGCCAAAACCCAAAAAATCTCGTTTGGAGAAGTCAAAAGTGAACACAACGTTGATTTTATGATTCCAAGGGCATTGTCCACAAAGAGTTCGTTCCACCGGGCCAAACCGTTAATGTACAATTCTATCTTGGTGTTTTGAAGCGTTTGGTGCATCGTATTCGCCGTATTATCGCGCAGAAGGAAGTTGGCGTTTGTTCCACGACAATGCGTCAACTCATCGATTGACACATGTGACAGATTTTTTGACTAAAAAGTTTTAACTGTCAGCCACTCTCCGCATTGGCCTGATTTGACAACGTGCGACTTTGCGCCTTTTACCTTTTCGGAAAAATGCATTTGCCGATGAAAGGAAAGCGTTCTGTGGACGTAGAAGCCATCCAAAAGGCTTATACCAACATCCTAAAGGATAACCGGGTCGACGATCTAAAACATTCATTCGACATGCTTTTACACCGTGTACTCGTATTTCGCTATATTGAGTCGGAAGGGGACTATTTTGAATAAAAAAAATCTGTTTTGCCAAACCGGTTTTGTTCTTATTTTTAAACAGCCATGGTACTTTGGAACACACCTTGTAAATCTCTACTTGAGTACTTATTTAGGTTTTCATTCACCTGTATTCCGAAACTCGATTCGAATCGAAAGGAACTCGAATCTAAGCGATACACTGATCGAATAAGAAGTTCGCAAATCCGTGGAAGCCTTCACGCCAAGGAAACCATTTTACGAAAGATAGAGCACGACCGGCTCAGCTGGTATTGCCACGTTCATTTGAACTCTGTTAAAAAGGCAATATCAGTGAACGTTCAAAAGACATCGCGAGGCAGGAGAGGCAGGCCTATAAACGCCTGGATCACACAACTGCGACGATATCGGCATTTCATTGGCCTCAGTAACCGAGTGATCCAAAATCGGGAGGCCTGCCGATATTTTCTGAGTGGGAGGGCTATGATCCCTTGTTTTCGGATCATAACCTCGCAGAAATAGGAAGAAGAAGAAGACCGATCGATCCGAATCGAGTTGCGGAACAAAGCCCATTATTTCAAGACAGGGAACAAAATGCCAGTTTTTTTTTAAACCTATACATACATACATTTTCAATGGAGCTAATCCTTCATGAGGGCCGTGGGGGTAGGATGCTCAGTTGGACTCTCCATCCTTCTCGATCCTCTGCAATTGACTCCAGTCCAGCAGAGGGAATCCCTAGACGGCTCCAGCAGAGATGTCGGACTTGATTCAATCATCTACTTCTAGGCCTACCGAGGGCTCGCCTACCTGATGGCACTGCAACCATGCCACGTCTTGGAAGCTGGTCTGGGGGCATACGCACTACTTGACCAAACCACCGAGGCATAGATCGTTCCGTTCGGAGAAGTAGCTGGTCAACATTGAGAGCTTCGCGTACTCTGGTGTTGCACACTCAATCCCTGCGAGTTATTCCAGCAACACCGCGAAGGAACCTGATTTTAACAGCTTGTATCCGCGATCTTATTCTTTCGGTCATTACCCAAATTTCTCTTAAAAATTGTCATATGTCAATGCTCTCATTCTTACATGACCAAATATTGAGGCAAACAATTCTACAATATCCCAAAGGTAAAAAACATTAAAAGTTCTGCCTCGTCTGCTATCTCAACGCTCATTTACAATGACATTCCAGCTGTCGGTTCCTTAGATAAGGCCAATTTGCTTGCTGCTCACTTTGCAACGAACTCCACCCTGCCAGATAGTGCTTTGTCTCCACCTGCACTGGAGTTCGTCGACAAGTCCACTTTCGCACTCGCACAGTTGCAGGAGTACTCAAAGGTCTCAACATACACAAATCCTCTGGTCCAGATGGTATCTCCCCCATAGTTCTGAAGAGGTGTCATTCCACGCTATCGTAAGCCTTCTACTGTTCTGGGCACTTTCCAAGAAGATGGAAAACAAAATTTGTCCAGCACGTCCCTAAAAAAGGTTAATCTTCCACTCCGTCCAATTACCGACCCATTGCACTTACGTCCATTCTTTGCAAGGTCAGCTTATGAGATATCTTGAAACTCCTCAATGATCGGCAGTATGGTTTTCGTAGCCACAGTTGATTTGATAACATATGTGTCTCACCAAAAACTGGAACCAATCTCTCCATCACTTCGGCGAAACAAAGATGGTTGCGCTCGATATTTCTAAGGCATTTGACAAAGTTTGGCAGCAGGCGTACATATGGCATCGATAAGTCTCTTCTTCAATGGATTCGAAATTACCTTTCGAACCGTTCAATACAAGTTGTCTTGGACGGCTTCAAGTCTGCGATTCACCATGTAAGTGGTGGTGTTCCCCGGGACTCCGTTTTATCTCCGACTTTTGTCTTCTTTCTCATTTTTATAAATGACCTATTGTCTGCTACTTCTAATCCAATCCATTCCTTCGCTGGTGACAGTACGCTCAGTTTTGCATATTCGTTCCCTAACTCACGTCCCTGCTCTTCGGCCGTAGAAGTGGAACGTCAACGTACGTCAATGCGCTCAGCCAATAGAGTGAAATTTAGTACATTCAAAACACAATGCTGTCTTTTGTCTCTCAAGCGAAACCGAGACACCCAACCATTATCCATGAATGGTACTTGCATCGCTGAAGGCGAATCCCACAGGCGGATCAGTAGAAATGCGGTGAAGTGGGAGGGTTATGATCCCTTGTTTTCGGATCATAACCTCGCCGAAAAAGGAAGAAGAAGGTACTTGCATCGCTGAATCCGAAAGACTTGCCATTCTCGGTATGTGCATCAATAACTATCTTCGATGGAACGACCACATATTCGAAGTCAAAATGCGAAGAAGAAATGCTGCAAAATGTCTAGGATTCCTTAATCGACGCAAAAAATATTTTACCCCGTCTGATCTGGCCTCCATCTATAAGGCATTCATGGGTCTAAAGCTGGAATATAACGCCCACATCCGGTCTGGTGCACCCAAGACCGTTCTGCACATTCTAGATAGGGTACAGAATCGCGCGTTAAAACTTATAGATGATAGAGACATTGTGAACTCCATAGTCTCACTTGAACATCGTAGAAATGTTTCGTGTCTTTCCCTATTTTATCGCTTTTTGTATACAAAAAAAAAAATGGTCCAACGAAATAGCCAGTTGCATTCCTCCCCTTCAAAACTTCACCCGCAACACGCGTCATGCTTCGAATGGACATTAGTACACCCTTTACGTTCCATGTTACAAGAAATATCACCATCATCGTCATCAAGCAGTCTGTGGTGTCCAATGTAGGACATTGCCTTTTTCTAAATGCTTTCATCGGGTTTTCATCGGGAGTTTTGGACAATGCGCATCCAGGTCCTAGCTATTTTTCTAATTTCGTCGCTCCAATGTGAAGATGGTCTTCTTCTGTTCCGTAAAGATTTCTTGAGTCTCCATTCCAACTGTATTTTCGTCCATTTATTGTCTGTCGTGCGAGCTACGTGGCCTGCCCATCTCCACTTTGACGATGTTAGGACGATGTTATTGTCTCTTCTCGTGATTCCTAGCATCGCTCCTTGTGATACTTGTAGTTTTCCGATAGTTTGCCTCATTAGAGCTAGAGTTTCCGAACCTATGTTTGTTATCACGCATGCATTGGTCGTGACTATCTTTTCTAGGTGCGTAGGAAAGTTACTTTTAAGGCTGCCCGGCTGCCCAGCCTAGTCCTAGTTTGATTATTTCTTGAGATTCTTATCTCATGCTCCAGATAATTACTAAAAGTATACTTGAATCCTTGTTCAGTTCTGATCTTGGATGTTGTGATACCCGCTCAAACCAGGCTTACAGGTGGGCTAACTCTTATGAGTTGTTCTGAGTTCGTCTAGTCCACTCTTAAATTTCAGGATCATGCTCAGGTAGCCCAACGCATACTTATGTCCTGTATCCCCTTGAGGTTCCTAGGGCTTCTACTGCGCCTACGCGCGATCCTATACTGTTTCTGGTAATGTGCTTCAGCTCTCTCCAACTGCCGTGTCTCCTTCAGGAATACTGCCAGGTATTCTGTCATCCTGAGTAAAAGGGTTCCATTGCAATAGCATGGTTAGCTATGGAACTGTCATAGCTCCATCCATGGCTCTGCTCTTCAATATTTTTGCTTGGCAACGAATGGAACTATTCACACATTTCCAATTTCAATTTGATTAATTCAAATTGGTTCTGTTGACTACTAACAAGTTTCCAACTCTGTCTTCTGTGCCGTCTTCGCAAGGCCCGAAACAATTAGCGGTCCACGTCGCCCCATAATTGATAAGCGATGAACGAAAATTAAAATTTAATGCTTTCGCGTGGATCGTTCTATTTTTATCACGACAACTTTCTATGCGCAGAGTAGCCGCATGATAACATATCTCTCAAGCTGAGTTGGTGGTCGGTGTACCTATCTTCTGCGGTGTATCTGTAGTCAACTTCTCGTATACAGTCCACAACTCTAACCGCAAATGAGAAATATCTTTACTTTGCTTGGCTTCAATCGCTTGAGTGATTATGGAACGAGTTCTCTGGTTTCGCTCATCCATTTCTAGAAATCAAGCGATTGCAGCCGATACCTATTCGTTTTAACTTGCAACAAACACGAGAACAACAACAGACGGGAGTCAGGAAGAGAGCCAAAAGGGGAGCTCAAACGTGAAACTCTATCAAATGGAATTAATTCTCTAATTCGATTTGGCTTACAATGCATCTAAAAGGGGGCACGGCCAGCAGAATAGGAAGTGGATAGGTGCAACTGTATTCACTCCCCCTGCGTCCGCTACTCCAACCACCCTCTAAATCCAGCGAGAATGGGCGAGAATGATTCACCACCTTTTTATGCTGCGGATTAATCTTTTATCTAGATTTCTTGACGACGACGACGTTCGAGTATGATGATGTGATGGTGGTGGTAACAATGCCATTGCTGTCGTGTGTAGACCTAATAGGCTTATCGCGTCAATAGATTTGTGCGCGGAGGGGCAACTTGCTAATACTTTTGTTTTCTAGTGGCCAATTGAATGTGTAAATGAGAAGATGAGAGGTCGACCATCTATTTTGGTTTGAAATCCATCAGCGGAATAGCAATCGAGTTGTTGGATATTCAATGAAATAGGGTTGTAGTAGGTTAGGATGATTAATAGCAACAGTATGTAATCAGCAGCACTCACTAAGATAATGAAAGGTGAAAGCTTAATGAGTCATTAGAACGTATCAGCTGATTAGACTAAGTTGCTGTTTGTTGCGTATTTTTGTAACAAAAACAACAGTGAGTGCCTGGGTAGCAAATATCGTTGACAAGCTAAAGAAATGTGTTTTATGAGTTCCATTTGGAGCGCAATATCGCAGAGAGCTTGGTAATTGTGAAAAGAAGGTCAAGGTCAACAAGGTTTACGTGATGCGGAGTGTATTGTTGTATTACCATCACTCATGCCATCAAAGAATACAAAAAGCATCATCGGTATACGTCGTGGATGTTCTGATTGACAATGTTTATAGTCCATTTAGGAACTAAGTTGCGGAGAAGTCTGCTAACGCCCTAAGATCTCAAGGATTTATTCCGATTTCCTGTCGTATAAGGGAAGTTGTAAGACAAGAATCCAGGAATGAGGTAGGGACCAGAATTGGGTGGTAGGTAGATAGTTCGGGGGTATTATTTAGGTAGAAGTGGTTGTTACAGCGTAACACCTAATTTGACCATAACAACTTGCATATGACACGTGGTATCTGTCCAGGGCTACTCCGCGCCTCACCAGCTCGTTCGTTAGACCGCTCCGCTGTGCGCTTTGACATTCAGAGAAGACTGACCTTGAACCGGCAGCCTAATGAGGAGAGTTAGGTTAGGTTAGGCATGTGGGCTGGTAGAGAGACGCTCTCTGCCACACTCAGGGTAGCGTTGATTCATTGTGATACCCGTACGGGAAAAAGTAATCCCTTACCCATTGAGGCCTAGTGAAAACCGCCAAAAAACTATTCAAACTCAATCACTTACTTCGTTTCTGCATACAAACCACCCTGATGATTTGATGAAGTTCAGCATCTTTCCTGTCGAAGCGCCGGAGAGCTCCTCGAGATCCTGGAAGAAATATTTACCAAGGAATTTTTTCCTGGAGTAGGACATGGGAATGGGTAGTATCCTCAAAAATTCCCTCGTCACCACAGCCTCTACAGAGTTCCTCCTTCGTCAGGCGTAGTTTCTTCAGGGAGGTCCATTTCGTGTTCGCCTCTCTAATGGCTTTATTCCCTGCAACAAGCTTGAGTGTGCAAGGCAGGATACACACAGGGGGGTAAACTTGTTCTAGTAAGGCTGCTGAGCTGATTCTTGCTAACTCGTCGGTTTTTTCATTGCCTGAGAAACCCTCGTGTCCAGGGACCCAGCAGAGCGATACCTTGTGCTGTGTTCCAAGAACCATGAGCTCTTCTCGACAACACTTCACAAGCTTCGATTTAATTTCTATGACAGTTAACACAGAGGAGAGTTCCTCTTTAAACCGTGCCGCCTGCTGATTCTAGGGCTTTGAAAGCAGCTTGAGTATCAATGAATCTCGAATCTAACCCCGAGGGACGACGCAGTAGAGGGAATTATCGCCGTAGGTGGCGCGCACAAGTTCAAGGGGACCTCGACCAACTTGGAGTGCGCAACTGGAGGCAATTAGCTAAAGACCGAGCTAAATAGAGAGGCTTGTTGGTTGAGGCCCAGGTTCACCCCGAACTGTAGCGCCACCTAAGTAAGTAAGTAAGTATCAATGAAGACGGCGATGTTTCGAGTGTGAGCAGAGTTGTGTCTCTATGTCAGACAAACCTCGCGTATTGCCACTAATAGTGCCTCCTCTGTGAATATGGAGTTGATAGTATTGACGATTTCTAAGTCATGTCGGATAGGCAGGTCATCGATTCAATAGAATACGTGGGATGTATTGAAGTAAACTACAGAAGTTGGGGATTCTCAACCTGTTAGGCCATTGTTCGTTTGATACTTTGCCTTTTGCCTCCTAAGGCTGTCCACAAGGAGGGGTACTATGGCCATTAATGTGGGCTGGTAGTAGATGAGTTACTGCAAAAATTGACAGATGCCGGCATAAATTGCCAACGATACGCTGATGACATAAGTATTAGTGCAAGAGTGAAGAAACACTCTGCGAAACTATTCAAAGGGGTTTAAGAATCACACAGAAGTGGTGTAAAACGGTAGGGCTTTGGGTGAACCCAACCAAAATCACGGTGGTACCCACCAAGCAAAGGCAGCTTAACGTATCCTATTGGAAAGGATTAGAGTAAACCCACAAAAACAGGTCAAGATAGCAAACTTCTCTAAAAGGACCATGTAGAAGCTGTGGTAATCAAAAGCACTAGAACACTTGTGGTGTGCAGGAACACCTGCAATTGCAGCCCAACCTCACTGAGGTGGATGTACATGATGATAGTCAGACCCATCATCAAATAGAGTGCAGTGCCATGGGTCAGCAGAACAAGGCTAAGTGCAACGAGGACATTTTTAGGCAAAGTCCAAAGACTAGCCGGCATCTGTATATAGGTAATAGGAGCCATGAGAACATGTCCCACCAGAGGTGATCGTAGGACTACCTCCGCTACACATAGTGCTAAAGAGGATCGCAAAGGAGACAGTATTAAGAACAATCAAAGAGGGCGTCGAGAAAGGAAAATGCAACGCAAACCAAGCACCCAATCCGGTGCCTCTTCTGGACTGATCCAGAGACGATGTAGTCAAGAAATACTACTTTGAAAGAATTTGATTCAAAGCTGACCAATAAAAGTGATCGGAGCAGTGAAATGGTACAGGGATGGATCATCGAAAACATCTACAGGCACTTGGGGCAGATACTCTGAATCTCTGCGAATTTCCCTAAGTGTATTCCAAGCATAGGTTCACGCGATCGAAAGATTCGTCCAATTCAAACTCGACAGAGAATATCGCGGGCAGGACATCGCAATGTTGTCAGATAGTCAAGCCGCAATCAAGGCGCTAAACTCACACGAGATCAGATCCAGACTGGTATGGGAGTGCCTCATTAAGATCATCAAGTAACTCTCTACTGGGTACCTTCGGCATGTAGGAGTGGATAGAAAGGAAACAGCTCATGAACTAGCAAGAAAAGGCTCAGACGCTACGTTCCTTGGACCGGCATTTGTTTCTGGGATCGGATACGAGAAGAACTGAAAGAAGAAGAGAGCAAATGGGTTAAGCATTGGGATGATATGCCCCAATTGAGGATCAGGTGAAAGAAATTCTAGTAATTACAACCAGAAAAGAGCATAACCTGCCCAAGAGTTAGTATCTTGACAGACATACTAACCCTGGAAAAGTCTTCGCTAGAAACGCGTTCCAGAGCTGTGGTTAAGGATGGTTTGGGGGTTGAGCAGTGCGGTTTTCGCCCCGGTAGAAGCACAACCGACCAGTTATTCACTCTCAGAATGATTCTCACTGCAGACTGAAGGAACACGTTAAATAAATAAATAAATATTTGGCGCAACAGCTCTTCAAGTACCTGGGACTAGCTTCTCGCAACCACTTGTCTTGTGAGCTTAATATTTCTTCACACAATGGAAGGGACTTACAATTTTGTGCCGTATCCGAACGGCGATTTGAGAACCTTTTTCGTGACAACAATACTCTCGGATGTTTGACAGACGCTCGCGAGAGGTGAAAGGATCGTGAAAAATCTTTTTGGTGTTTTCTGAGATTCGAACATGGAATCTCACGCGCAGTGATCCGAACACGTTAGGAAACTGAGAATAGAAGGGAATGGACACTGCACCAACACACCTTCTTATGGAATGCGAAGCACTAATTCACAAAACAAGACCTCTACTACTTAGTTAGATGGCGCTACAGTCCTCAACCAAGAAACCTCTCCAGCCAGCGCGGTTACGAGCCAGCTGCCTCCAGTTGCGTACGCCAAGTTGGTTGAGGTCCCCCTCCACTTGTTTGCGCCACCTACCGCGAGGTCGTCCTCTACTGCGTCGTCCATCCGGGGTGGATTCGAAGACTTTCTTAGCGGGAACGTTGGGCTCCATCCGCTCCAAATGACCCAGCCATCTTAGTCGCTGTATGTGAACTCTTCTGGCTAAATCGATGTCCTTGTACAGGCCGTACAGTTCGGCACTGTACCTTCTCCTCCACTCACCGTCTATGCAGACGGGACCAAAGATCGTTCGAAGAACGTTTCTCTCGAAATAATGAAGGGCATCCTGATCCGGTTTTGTCAAAGCCCATGCCTCTGCGCCATACAGCAGGACTGGGATGATTAGTGTCTTATAGAGAGTTACCTTAGTAGTTCGAGATAGGGCTTTGCTACTCAATTGCCGTCTTAGCCCATAGAACAACGATTGGTAAGAGTAATTCTTCCTGTGATCTCCCTACTGATGTCATTTGCGGAGCTCACCATAGAGCCTAGGTAGACAAAATCGTTTACTACCTCAAAATTATATCTGTCTATTGTGGCGTTCTGTCCAAGACGTCGACGTTGGGTGTTCTTTTTTTGTAGACAGCATATATTTTGTTTTGCTTTCATTGACCGCTAGACCCATCTTTGCTGCTTCCGTCTCAATACTCGTAAATGCCCCATTGTCGGCCCGCTGAGTTCTTCCGATTATGTCCATGTCATCGGCATAAGCGAGTAGTTGTACAGACTTGTAAAAGATTGTACCTGCGGTGTTGGCTTGTAAGTTTCGTAAAATTCTTTCAAGTACTATGTTAAAGAGATCGCATGACAGCGCGTCGCCTTGTCTAAGACCTTTCCTGACACCGAATGGTTCGGTGGTGTTCTTACCTACTTTGATGGAGCAGCGAGAGTTCTCCATCGTCATTCTACACAAACGGACGAGCTTGGCAGGGATGCCAAGACTAGACATGGCTCTGTATAACTCGTCTCTATACACGCTATCATAGGCAACTTTGAAATCGATGAAAAGGTGGTGGGTATCGATTTTATATTCATGGGTTTTCCAAAAGATCTGCCGTAGTGTGAATATTTGGTCAATGGTGGACTTTCCCGGCCTGAAACCGCACTGATAAGGACCTATCAGGTTGTTGACGATCGGTTTTAGGCGTTCACATAATACGGCAGACAGGACCTTATATGCGATGTTGAGGAGACTTATACCTCTGTAATTGGCGCAGTTCAGAGGGTCTCCTTTCTTCAGGATCGGGTAAACGATGCTGAGGTTCCATTCATCGGGCATACTTTCGTCCGACCAGATTTTACAGATGAGCTGATGCATGCTCCTTACCAGCTCATCTCCTCCTGCCTTGAAAAGTTCAGCGGCAAGGCCGTCGGCTCCAGCAGCTTTGTTGGATTTGAGTTTAGATATCGCTATCTTCACTTGATTCTGATCGGGTTGACGGGAATCTTGACTGCCATCGTCACTGTTGAATGGCTCATTCTGCCTGACAGCGGAATATTGGTCATCATCGTCGTTTAACAGTCTGCAGAAGTGTTCCTTCCATATCCTCAGCACCGACTGCGATTCTACTACTATGTTGCCATTTTCGTCCCTGCAGGCTTCTGTTCTGGCTTTGAAACCCTGGCATGTTCTTATTACCTTTTGGTAAATTTTTCGAACATCATTCCTGCAATAAAGTCTCTCAATTTCCTCGGTCGAGCGCTCCTCATGCTCTTTTTACTTCTTTCTGAGAAGTCGATGTTCCTCTTTTCTCCTGCGCACGTAGAGCTCGTAAGCAGCTCTAGTCCTTCTATGCAGTGCCGCTTTGTACGCCTCTTGTTTAGCTGCATGTGCTTGCCGGCATTCCTCATCAAACCAGGGGTTTCGTTTTGGTGGCCGAGAGAAACCCAGTACATCAGAGGCGGCATCTCTGATGGCTTGTTGGCAACGCTGCCACTGGTCTTCCGCATTTGCTGCTGGCGGCATAGGACTTAGATTAAGATTAAGAGAAACTCAATCGGCAAAGGCTCCGGCGATCTCTTGCGATTGCAGCCGCCCGACGTCAAATTTCCTCACAGTATTTCGTTGATTTCCCTCCGTTCTGGATATCCGCATCCGTACCTTGGCTACAACTAGGTAGTGATCCGAGTCCACGTTGGCTCCTCGGAAAGTCCAGACACCCAGAATACTGGAAAAGTGCCTTGCGTCGATCACAATGTGATCGATTTGGTTGACAGTTTTTCGATCAAAGGAGAGCCACGTTCCTTTGTGAATATCGAGACATGGGAACCACGTACTAGCTACGACAAAGTTTCGTCCCGCCGCAACGTCGATTAGCCTGAGTCCGTTGCCGGATGTGATGTCGTGCAGGCTGTGCTTTCCGACCACGCTACTAAAGACGTATTCTCTTCCTAGCTTTGCGTTAAAATCACCTAAGATAATTTTAACGTCGTGGCAAGGGCATTGCTCATACGTCTTGTTCAAGAGCTGGTAAAAGTCATCCTTTGTCGCGTCGTCCTTCTCCTCGTGTGGGGCGTGAACGCATATTAGGCTAATGTTGGCAAATTTAGCCTTGATACGGATAGTCATGAGGCGCTCGTTCACATGCCGGAAACTCAAGACTTCTTGCCTAAGTCTGCCTCCAATGACAAATCCGCACCCGAATAGACGCTGTCCTTGTTGAATGTAGCAGTCTCCGTAGTAGATGTCGCAGTTTTTCATACTCCTTTTGCCCGGCCCATCCCATCGCACTTCTTGGATGGCGGTAATGTCTGCTTTGAGACACTCTAGGGCCTCCGCAAGTTGTTCAGCTGCACGTGGTTTGTAGAGGGACCTAACATTCTATGTGCAGACACGAAGATCGTTGTTCTTTTTACGTTTGCTTGGGTCGTCAACAGTAGAATCATCCGTATCCGAGGCTGTTGGTTGCTTCGTAACCGAAAGTTTTTTACGTGGTAGGGAAGTTAACCCGACGGCACAACCCCCAACCTGGAGGATCAAGAAGAAGACTTCACCTAGGAGCATATTTTCTATTAGTCACGGATGTACCTTCGCTGGATCCATTTCAGATGGTCATCAAAGCAGTTGGACAGAGGAAGTGCTCTATATCGAGAGCGCTACGACTAGAGCCTTAGTTTACATCTTTCCTTGTTTTTCTATGATCTGTCTGATAGGTATCAAAGTGCCTCTATCAACCTGGTTTTGACTCTATGTTTATTTTTGTTAATTTCATAATCCCCTTGAAGAATATCATGTTAATTCTTGTTGAATATAATGACCAAACCTCTAAAGCATAGAACGGCAAAGTTTGCTCGAAATCTGTCCAGTAGTTTCTGCGTGATGCGCGCCTGCACACAATCCTAGTCGTCGTAGTAGTTTCTCTAAAGAAATCAATTTCAATGTCCAATTTTTCCTTCCAGTTTCCATATTGTTCGGCTTCTATGACACTCTGGGCATCATTACACTGAACATCACCTGCGTGATTGCTGGGATTTTACAGATAGTAATTGGGTTCTTTATGCTAGCAGTGGAAGCGCCGTGCTGTTGTTTCTTCATCGAACATGCAAAGATTTTCGCAACAACTGCCGACAATCGTCCATTGTGGAACCGGGCGGCACTATATTGCCTGTGAGTTGAAGAAAGTTCTATTTCAAAGAAAATGTCGTCTTTAATATTTTCCCCTTTCAGATTGGGCATTGTACCAGTAATCTTTTGCTTCGGATTGGGAAGTTTATTCCCCGGAATATTGATTTTCGGCACTGGAACCATTTACGGCATGATGTCGCTGGGTAAAAAGTAAGTACATCCTTGTTCTCCCTATCGCCCCCTTCGCTCACTGTGTGTTCACACGCGCATTTGTTTGTCTAACAACGAGATCTATAAATATTTTCGATATAACCGCTTAAATATAAATATTTTTATTTTTTTTTGTTTTTTTTTTTTTACAAATGGAGAAGACTATTGCTAATATGTGTGTTTTTTTCGTTTTTCTTTTGTCTCTTCTCTTTGTCCTATTTTCTCTCTTTTCCACTATCTCATGCTTATCCGAACTTAACACCCCAAACAAACAAACAAACAAACAAACATTCTTACTAACAATTCTAACTGATGACTAATAAAACAAAATCAAACCACCAAATGAAAATGAAAATAAAACAGAGGAACACGTGAAGATATGGCTGCTGCAGCTACCTCACCGACCACAATGGCACCCGGTGGTGGTGGTGGACAAATGCAAATGGGCACCGATCAACATGTTACACTAATGGAAGATCCCGACGTATGGCGCCCAACATAAATCATTCAATCATGCAACAAATCCATTCAAAAAAAAAAACACACAAAAACAAATTAATTAACAACATCCCCACCAAACAAATTGTAAAAAGAAAACATTTCGAATGGTAAACACAACACGAATACTCAGAAACAGATACTCAACAGTGAAAGGATCAGAGCGTGATCAGCCTTTATTACAACTTTGCTCAAAAAGAACCAACAACAACCAAGAGTCCTTAGTCCTTGTGTTTCTCTCCTACTTCCTTATCTTTCCTCAATTTTTGTTTTTTTTTCTCCAATTTGGTGTCCTTTATATGTTTAGCGCCAAAAAACGAGTGTAAATCAGGAAAAATACTACTTAACGACACCACTGCTACTTTGCATCACCTGGCTCCTCCTCTCATCATTGTAGTTGTGCGCCAGTGGCTCCATCATCTCTGCCAAATAATTAAAAAAAAATTCATTGAATTCATTTGCAATTAAAAAACAATCATCGCGTACTAAACTGAAAGAATTTTTGAGCGTCTGTGGAAAAGGCAAATAACGGTTTTTTTTTGTTCATTTTAATTTTACGCTTTTAAATGTTTTTGTTTTGATGGTTTTTGGTTGCACTTTTGTAGATAGTTTGGTTGTAGTTTGGAATGCTCCTTAAAGTTATAGTTTCTAACCAATATTCTCTACTTAATCCATAATCATAAATCTAGTTGTTACAGCGCAAGAATCACATGAAACGGCTTTGCACTGTGGCTTTCCTTTTATTCGACTTGATTTTCATTTTATTTCCAACCCCAAACTTATCATCTCCCAAGGGAAAGGCAATACTGCACAAATTGTAGCAATAAGCATGCGTCTAGACTTGACATCCCTTTCAACACACACACACAGCCATAGCTGTAAAAATGTAAATGAGAAGGAGACTCTCTCCCACTTCCTTTGCGAGTTTGTGGCTTTAAGTAGAGTAGAGCCCCACATCGAACTCTAGGCAAACCCTTTTTCGACAACCTTAAGGAAATTTCAGAGAACACTATCACAGAATTGATCAGTTTCTTGATTGTCACAGGATGGCTTTGAAACTATTTCTCTGCCAGTCAGAAGGTCTAACGGTTAACCAAGCAAAAACCGCAACATACCTTTCACCAGGAGGAGAAATTTAAGCCTTCAAGCACTATCAGTAAACAATATACCAATTGACTTCTCAAAAGAAACAAAATATCTTGGGATTACTCTAGGACCACAAATTAAACTGGAAACCTCATATAGACAGAACCACTGAGAAGGTGACTAAAGCCTTCTGGGCCTGCTCTAGGTTTTTCGGTAAAAAAATGGGGATTAAATCCCAAAATGATCCACTGGACCTACACCACAATCATCGTCCCGATAATAACTTATGCGTCGCTAGTAAGGTGGAATAAAGTTAATCAAACCGTCACCCGCTCCGCACTCCAGAAGGTGCAAAGACTAACCTGTGTAGGTATTACGGGCGCAATGCGCACCTGCCCAATAGCTGCGCTGGAACTTCTTTTAAACCTTCCACCCCTACACATAAATATTATGAAGACTGCGGCTGCCAGTGCTCTAAAGCTTCGCCTTTTAGTAACAAGACAAATTCCGAATTAGTTGGTAATATGAAGATCGTAGAGGAAATTCGCCTACATACTTCTCCAGCAGTATGCATCTCAGACTTCATGCCTAAAAGAATCCACTTCAACCACCCCTTCGCAGTTACCATCCCTGACCGCAGCTACTGCAATTATCCTCAAATCCCTTAATCAACATCTCAAATCAACTGGTACACTGACGGATCAATAATGTTAAATGGGGCAAGAGCTGGTATCTTCGGCCCCAACTACAAACTCTACACCATTAGGTTAATCCACTACTATCTTCGAAGCACAGGTCTATGCTATTGAGCTCTATGCCAGAGAATGCATTAAAAGAAACCTCCGAAGATCACATATTAATATAATGTCAGATAGCCAAGCAGCACTCAAGGCTCTCACGTCCTTCGACTGTAAGTCTAAGCTGGTTTGGAATTGTCTCCAGACTCTTTTGCAGCTTCCTGCACACAATAAAATCACATTAATGTGGGTCCCCGGACACAAAGACATCCTTGGTAATAAAGCGGCTCATGAGCTTGCTAGACTAGGTGCCCAATCTCCTAACATTGAACCCTTCTATGGTCTACCCACTAGCCAGATTAAAATAGAGCTATTTCGCTGGGAACGCGAACAAATGCTCTCACACTGGAATGCACAACCCGACCTAAGGCATTCCAAGAAATTTATTAATTTCTCAAAAAATATAACTAAAGACATTCTATCAATGAGCAAACAGAATGCTAAGATCCTTACTGACTTCCTAACTTCTCTCTCAACTACCATCCCAAGACAATGGGTCGTGTTCAATCGAAAACGTGCCGTCTCTGTCTTGAAGGCACCGAAACAGCCCATCACATACTCTGTGATTGCCACGCTATAGCCAGACTGAGGCTAAAGGACTTTAACAAAGGCGTCACATCACCTTCTAATGTCACCTCTTCCTCAGCTCGAACTATCTTTGGCTTCATTAATGAACTAGATTTCAGATAGTTGGGCACTACTACTCAAACAACCAACCAGGGGATAGTACAAAAGACCTTTTTGGGTTGCAGTGCTCCGGGGGTCATTCTCTGAAAAAAAAAAAAAAATCTAACAAACAAGGTCACGTGAGTTGTGGTATTCAAAATGGCGTGTAAGCGGTAACAGTGGGCAGCAGCAACCACTTCTACCTACTTACCTACCTACCTTAGGCTTTACTTTTATTATCCAAGTTGTGGCCATTCACCTGAACTCAGACTTTTTTTTGTTTTTTTGATTGGGATGGATAACAAGACGAAATTCAGCACGTCCTGAGTAACAGTGTGGGACTCTTACCCAATAAACCATCCTCCCACGACAGCTCCATTCCCCTCGGTACTGCCGTCAAAAATTTCATTCCGAGGGGTTTTAGTCTAAAGCGCATTTTCCTGCTCTGCATTTTTTTTATAATTTGCGCTCACTCACGGGGTTATGAATATCTTTAACATGTTTACACACAGTTCGGGTGTTGGAAAGGATAGATAGATAGAGAGAGAAGGATTTGGTGCAGTGGTTTGAAGCTCAGTTGTGTATGCTTCAGAGAAACTCCATGGGTGGCGTCCAGATAACTGCGAAGATTTTTGTTATTTTTTTGTCTTTGCTCCTGATTCACAGTATTTTTTTTTCCGATAACCAATGTCATAGGGAAATCATCATCAACAGAACGAACAATTTTTCTAACCATATGACCAAGCTACTGCCAGTGTTATGTCTTCACAGTAGTGTCCACACAAGCTTTCGCAATTGATCGGACTGACTTTAGTATATACAGGGTGGGCCAACTACAAGTTTCTTTTTAAAAATGCAATAAAATGAACAAAATGAAATTTTTTCCATGTATTATGGCTTTATTAGTAAGAGCAAACATTCCCATTAATTATGGAACACAACGTCGTTCAAGTGGCTCCCTCGGCTGGCCTCGCAGTAGCGCATTCTATCACTCCAATTTTCCAAGACCTTGTTGATGGTTTCGGGCTACAGCTCACGGATTGCTTGGATGATATTGGCCTTAAGTGCTAGAATCGTTTCCGGATTGTTGGCATAACATCGGTCCTTCACGGTTCCCCACAAAAAAAAAGTCTAAAGGGGTCAAATCGCAGCTCCGAGGCGGCCAATTGACATCGCCAAGACGGCTGATAACACGATTTGGGAATTTGGTGCGCAAAAGATCGATTGTGGCATGGGCTGTGTGGCATGGCCGCCATCCTGCATGAACCAGAGGTCGTCCAAATCCATGTCTTCAATTCTAGTAAAAAAAAAAAGTCGTTAACATGGCTCTGTAACGCCCAGCGTTGACCGAAACGTTGTTCCCAGCCTCATTTTCGAAGAAAAATGGTCCAATGCTGCCACCACTCCACAACCCACACCAAACTGTCACTCTCTGTGGATGCATTGGCTTCTCGACAATAACGTGCGGGTTTTCCGAGCCCCAGATGCGGCAATTTTGTTTCTTAACGTAGCCGCCGAGATGAAAATGTGCCTTGTCAGAAAAGATGATTTTTCCCCCAAAATCGTTGTCCAATTCAAGCTGCTCTAAGGCCCAAACTGCGAAGCTATAACGAAGCGGATGGACGTGCGCTTTCAATTGCTGAATCAATTAGACCTTGTAAGCGAATAATCCCAGATCTTTGTGCAGAATTCTCCTCAGGATAGTGCGTGAATTGTTGAGCTGTTGAGATCGATGACGAGTTGATGTTCGTGAATTGAGTCTCACACTCTCGGCTAAAGCAGCCACATTCTCGTCTGTGCGCACCGCACCGTATGACGACGGGGACCATGAGTGTTGTCCACTAGCATACCAGTCTGAAGAACTTTTTTCACAAACTTGCGTACACCAGGCGCGGTGGGTGCTTCATTTCGGCCAAAACTTCTTTTCAAGAAACGCACTGTTTGGGCTACACAGCACTCACTTTGGAAATAAGTTTTCAATATTTTCCAATGTTGTTCAAGCATAAAGCGACTCATTTCGTTCCGCGGAGGGATGATACTGACTTTCTGTCAAGATTTCGAGCGGGAAACAGCTGTCAGTGTCAAAATAACCTATGATTTAAAAAGAAATCACTAGATGGCCCACCCGTTATTTCATGAGAAATAAATAAATGCTTGCTGACGTCAGGATTTCAGCCATGAACCATTAGCGTGGCAATTGACGACGTTACCACTACACCATTGCCATCCCTAAGTAGGGGGCTACGTAGATAGTGCGGACCAGCGGACCTTTAGTATGCCAAAACCCGCTACTGACAAAATTAGATAACACAAATAGTCACAAGAAAACACAACTCATCCTCCAGAAATCATCGTCGTCTATCCATCAAGTTCCAGTTTAAAATATTATAAAATCCTTTCTCTGACTCTCTAATGTGTGCTAATTGTAGGTCTTCATCGTTGGAACAAGTAGCGTTTGGCAACACAACGAGCTATATGTTCCCAATCCATACAGCCACTGACTCCATATTGTTTGTCAACCAAAACAAATCCCTTCAACATATCATTGTTTATAATATTTGCATGGCAAGTTCTTTGAAGCTCTCGTAGTTTTAGGGGTGAAATCCTTAAGAAATTCTTTTATACGAGTATACGTAGTATCCCTGTTTGAAATGCACTTAGTATCGCTAGATGTGCCACACATACCTTTGTTTTAGTTCACCCATTTTGTATGTGTTGTTGTTTGTTATTAATTTATTTGATTTGTAGAATTAATTATAAAAATATCAATTTTTACTAATAGTACAATTTTTATTTAAAAAAAAAAAAAAACAGAGCATCAGCGGAAGAAATGCGTAACGCGGCAATGAATTCCGGCTTTACCGGCGTCACATCCTCACAACCGACATCAAATGATCGTGCCAGCATTGTGAATAATGCGCAGCCATTTTCATTTACCGGCGCCGTAGGTACGGACAGTAATGTGTGATAAAAATAATAATAAAATGGACAGCGAGAGAGTATACTTCCGTTTATTTTTTATTTAAAAAAAAAACTTCTTCCCTTTTTTTTTTTTTTGTAATAATAGTGTTTTAGTGTAAATTTATAACTAAGACTTGTAGTAAAAAAAAAAGAAAAAGAAAAATGATTTAAGTGTTGATGAGTTCAGGTATTTTTCAAATTTAATTATAAATAATATTTTATTTATTTCCCTGTCTGTTATATTTTTTTTCTTAATTTGGGTGGGCAAGTAAAATGTTGGTGTTTATATAATGCTAAGCAGTATATAAGAAGGAAATGTATTATGCCATGAAACACAGTCATAGAGTGGAGAGAAGAGTGAGTTACGGAGGCTTTTCAAACTGTAGTCTATCTTGAATTTCAAAAATAATAAATACTCAGCAGGGTCCAGCTTAAAGTAAAAAGAAAATTAGCTAGGCCAGTGCAAGACTACTATTTAATAAGAAACAAGCCCTTCAACCTCCAACTATTCGTGAATTTGCTAGTATTTGACAGTATTTCGGAGTATTCGCAAGTAGCTGATGTTATTTGCGACAGTTTGAGTTCCTACTGGAGAATGTAAGTAATACAGTCGAACTTTCATAACTCGAATTGTCATTGTCCAGGAAAAAAGTTGGATTTACGGAGGCTTCGGGTTATATAGTTTAACAGATTTATTGAAAGATACTACAATTACATACATGTTCACATTTTTATTTACTTAAATCAAGTACTACTTTGCATTGACATATTATACACTAGTGAAATCTCTGCCCAAACAATAGCCGTGTTTTTTTTTAAACCTAGCCAGCCAGTAGTTGCTAGTAAAGTAAAACTTTCCACATAAAACAAATACAACAACCGGCTGGCTACTACTCTTGATTTTATCCCCAGCAAAAAGTTGCTGGCTGGGAACTTCGTGATGCCTAATTTCAGGCCGCGCAAAAACGAATGTTTTTTTTAGTTATTTGTTGTTGCTGTCACTGCGAGGTGGCTTGGTTCCTAGAGATATGTTCGTATAAAATCGGCTGGCTTTGGCTGGCTGGCAAATCGTTTAAATGAACGAATGGCTGGCTAGGTTTAAAAAAAACACGGCAAATGACGCCAAGATAACTAGACCTCGTGGTTCGGGGCGGAAAATGTGGAAACAAATTGCCAACCATCTTGAATTTCTCCATAGAATGGTAGAGACATCTCTTCGGTTTGTTTGGATTTGCTAAGTAAAACGGTTGAAATTCAAATTGTTGAGGCATTGTTTGCAACAGATGTCACCTGCAAAATGCGTTAGATCAAATAGTTACTGATAGATGGAACCAACAATATTTAAATAAAAAATCGTTATATATACATTTGACTGCCCCATAAGTTGCACAATATTCGTATATTTATTACGAATCAATTGGTTATGTAATATGTCAATGAAAACACTGTCTTTGTACATCCAACTGCATCCAACGAAATTTCAACCAAGTTGAGTTTTTTCCGCTCCGAACCAAGAGAGCTAGCGCTAATGATGGAACCAACGTGAAGTTGGCTACTAGCAGTCCATATATAGTATGTCAATGTTACTTTGTACGAGTAGTTACAGTGGCTTCAAATATTTAGTAATTTGTGGCTGAAAATTTAGTTTTTTTATTTATTATTTTCTATAAAAAGAGATTCCAGTTTGTTTAAAGCTTTAAAGTGATCATTGTGGGCGCTGTGACGCAGTGGTTAGTGTGTCGGACTGCTGTGAGTGAGGTTCAATGTTCGAATCCCAGAAAACACCAAACGTTCCCCACCTCTCGCAAACATTTGACAAACATCCGAGAGTATTTTTGTCACGAAAAAAGCTTCTCAAAAAGAAAAGAAAAATTGGCCTTCGGATACGGCACAAATGGCACTGAAGGTCCCTTACATTCTTCTTCTTCTTCTTCCTTTTATCAGCGAGGCCATGATCCGAAAACAAGGGATCACAACCCTCCCACTTCACCGCATTTCTACTGATCCGCCTATGGGGTTCATCAGGTCCCTTACATTCGTGCGAAAAATACAACTCACACGACTGATTGCGAGAAGCTAGGCCTACACCCTTCATGGGCTGTTGCGCCAAATATGTATGTACTTATATGTGTAAGATTGTAAATATAAATTCAAATTTCTTGCTACAACATTCTTAGAACGCTGTTGAATAAATTCTTCCTCCGAACCCTCGTCATCACTTTCCAACTGCACTTAAAGTTGGATTCACTGATTGATAGTTAGCAGTAGCAGCCTTTATAAATAGGGGCTTCCCCGCACTCTAAAAACTTAAAACAACTTAGTTCTGTTTAAACAAATAAGTGGGATTCCCCGGAAAAACAAACTAAAAAAGAAAAGAACCAAGCACAGCCAATTTCGCCAAAAAAAATCGACTTATTGTACGCACGTGTATTTTTTTTTTTATTCAAGTTATGGAAGCGAAATGGTATACAATTTGCTCTTTAAACGCCATTGACACTCGAGATGGTTCAAGTTATAGCAAATTCGAGTTATAGACGTTCGAGTTATGAAAGTTCGACTGTACTTCGAGCACAAGATGCACATATGGTGTCTTCTAGTTTTTTGTGAAACCTCAGAAGAAGAATTATTTGTTGATCTATAAATGCTTAAGAATACTTAAGCGTACTCAAGCATTTTCTTACTCGAGTATGTTAGTAATACGAGTATATCGAGCATTCCCTGGCATCCTCCAGGGGCCTTATTTTGTACTGCTTTCGGATTCGGATTGCCATTCGGAAATGTAATCCGATTCTAAAATGAATTGGTATTTTGTATGGTTATCAGATTGGGTGTAAGTGCTTCCAACTCAAAATCAAACATTTCCAAAAGCTAGATTGTCAAAACATCTATCAAACGTCACTTAAATTACTTGGAAATTGAGTTTGTAGGTATACATTTGCTATAGAAACGCAATACAAAATAAGGCCCCAGTTAAACCCCAGAAAAAGAATTATTAGTTGATCTATCTATTGTACTCAAGTATTTTCTTACTCGAGCATGGTAGTAATGCATCGTATATGACCTGGCATTCTGGGCGTTACTAAGGAGTTGATATGATGGTAGCTAGAGCGCTTGATACTTAATATTTTAGTTGCTCACCGACTGCTGAAATTATGCCTATTATTTTTTTCGTATTTCACAAGAAACACGCTTTTAACGGCTAAAGTAGGAACTCACATTCTATTATGCGGATGCCTGCCTAGTGGCTCAAAGAGAAGGTTTTTAAATTGTATATTGTGAGCAACTAAGACGTTAAGGTTCGAATATAGTTATCGTTTCCAACATTTCGCCTTGACGACCTACTCAAATTTAGTTGTCCATATACTAGACTAGACACCTCTGTAACTTCCAAACTTCTTAATACATCTTCCCCATCTGTGTAAAAGTTTTATTGGTCCCTATACCAACTGACTGATACCTAATTAGAAAAACTTACAAAAAAAATTTAAAAAAAAATGGCCTAACGCTCAAACTTGAGGACTTCCATGTAACACAAAACAGTGAGATATTTTTCTAAAAAAAAACAAAAACAAAAAACATTTGCAAAGTGACCCTTATGGCATATAACAAACAAGTGCATACACCAAACCTGACACAAAAAGCAATAGATAATAAAAAATATTAAAAAACGAAAGAATTGGGAGAGAAAACTAAAAAAAAAAAACAAAACAAACGACAAACATATACATATATACATATATATATAGATAAATTAAATAACTATGAACTTATATATTTAAATTTAATATTTAACATTAGTGAAAGAAAAAAAAAAAAAAAGGAAAATGTTGTTTGTAAATTTTATTTGCATAAAGTGTTAAATATAAATTAAAAGAAAAAAATAAAAATAAAAACTGTTGAACTAAATGTCATTTTGAAAAGAAAATTAAAACAAAAAAAAAATACTAGGAAAAATAACAATTTAAAAATATATACATAAAAAAATAGTAATAGTATAGAATATATATTTATTTGCAAAAAACAAAAACGTATATACATACAAGGAATATAAATATTATTTAAATGAAGTCACTCCTTCTGGTATGGTTATGAGAGATTTTTTTTTGTGTGGCATATCGTTATAGCGGATTTGTCCAACAAGAGCGGAAAATTTGAATTTGGCGCCGTTTTTTGGGATAGTTCGATGGTAGACAGTCCGCCATTATTAAAAATGGCGACGCAATAACGCATTTTTATTCTTCTCCCTGTTTTGGTGAGCTTATGATCCGAAAAAAGAGGTCATAACCCTCCCACTTCACTGCATTTCTACTGATCTGTCTGTGGGGTTCGCCTTCATTTTTATTGTTAAACATTATTTTGAAAATGGTGAATGTTTGACTGCCACAATTGCGTTTAATTTTTGTTAAACAAAATGTTCAAAAAATGCATCAATTGTGGACAAAATAATTGAAAAATTCGAGGACACGTGTTCGTTCAAGTCGTTTAACAGAAAACATTGCTGTTTGCCAGAATGTGGCTAAGAGTCCGGGAACGTCCATTCGGCACTGTGGCCAAGAATTGAACATTTCACGGAGCATAATATACATAAAGTTGCGTCTTCATGCCTACAAAATTTAACTGACTCAATAACTCAAGCCTACAGACCACACACACTGTGAAAAGAGTTCGTCAATTAATTCATGGCATCCCGTTTGGGCGACCAGAATTTGGCTATCTAGATTGTGCGATTTAACAGCTTTGAACTTCCTTCGGTGGAGTTTTTTGAAATCGGAAGTTTATCAGGGTTATCGCGAATAAATGTTCCCTCGGAATTTTTCCCACGAACAAATATTAGGTACCTTCAAAAATAGGGAAAAAATTCATCGGGGAAAAATTAAATACCGCGATTGCGTTGAAAATTCTCCTGAATTGTCATTTACGATATCTATTTCTTTTCCGCGGAGTTATTTCCTCTTTTTTAAAGATACCTAATTTTTGTTCGGGGGAAAAATTCCGAGGGAAAATTTATTCACGATAACCGTGTATGTCATCAAGCCCCCGACCACCCAAGCCTTGAAAGAGGAGATAAGACGCTGTATCACTCAAGTCTAGCCACACTTATGCCAAACTATGATTGAAATTTTCGAACGCAAATGTCCCAGCAAAGCCGAGGAGGGCATTTATTAGATGTCTTGTTCCATACATAACTGCCTAACATAACCTACTTTATGATTAAATCAAAATTTCGGTATTTTTTTCAAAATGTTCCTCTCCTGTTGGGACACCCTCTAGAAATATCATGATGGGGGTAACGTTTTGGCAACAGAAGCCCTCTTAGTCGAAAACGATAAGTTGAAACTATGCTGTCGAGTTTTTTGTTCAATTAATTCAATATCCCCAACCAGGGGATAGCATAAAAGATATTTTTAGGTCGTAGTGCTCTGGGGGTCATTCTCTGCCCTTCCTCCCCCCTTACCTTAAAATTAACAAGTTTTCTTTAAAGTAATGGCAAAGGGTCTTGAACAAACTGGAGAGGCCTTTGTTCTTGTTCAAACTGGAGAAGCCTTTGTTCTCTTTGTTCTTCGATTAATAAATGGCGCCCAATTATGAAACATTTACATCTGCGATATATTCTTCCATGAAGCAATGGATGTAAAAGTGGACAGAACTTAACGAAAGCCTCGCGTTGAGTGCCAATTCGTTACATTTAATTTTGTTTATAAAAAAAAACATTAAGCAGAATTTTAACAGAAACTTCGAATAAATGGCGCCCAATGAATTGCCAAATTATGAAGCATTTACATTCGCGATATCCTCTTCCATAAAGCAATAGATGTGAAAGTGGACAGTACATAGCGTAAAGCCTCGCGTTAAGCGCCAATTCGTTACATTTAATTTTGTTTCAAAAAAATAAAGAAGAGAATATTAACCAACTCTGCTTGACATAAACTTCGATTAATGAATGGCGCCCAACGAATTGCCAAATTATGAAGCATTTGCATCCGCGATGTTCTCTTCCATCAAGCAGTAGATGTAAAAGTTCGAAATTTTCGCCAACAACTGAATGGACAGAACATTGTGTAGAGCCCCGCGTTGGGCGCCAATTTCTTTTTTTTTTTTTTTCTTTATAAAGGAATTATTAAGCAGAGTTTTCAGCTCAGCTGGTATTACCACGTTCAAAGAAGGCCTATAAGCGCCTGGATCACACAAAAGCAACGATACCAGGGGTCGAATCGCGTCCTCCGTCAACGGATGACTGGTAACGTAATTTGTACTGTGTTGTTGGTAGATCTAGCAACAACATTCATACAAATTACGTGACGAGTTATCCATTCAAGAAGGACGCGTTTCGACCCCAGCATTTGATTGGCCTCAGTAACCGAGTGACCCAAAATCGAGAGGCCTGCCGATATTTTCTGAGGTCAAATAGAAAAACGGTGAAGTGGGAGAGTTATGATCTCTTGTTTTCGGATTACAACCTCGCCGAAATAGGAAGAAGAAAACAAATTAAGCAGATTTTCTATAGAATAATAAATGGCGCCCAACGAATTGCCTAATTGTGAAACATTAACATCGACGATGTTCTCTTCCATCAAGCAGTAGATGTAAAAGTTCGAAATTTTCGCTCTACACCTGAGTGGACAGAACGTAATGTAAAACCCTGTGTTGGGCGCCGATTTGTTACATTAGATTTTCCTTATAAAAAGTTGACAGAAACATTTCCATTACCTTTGGCTGCCTCTGATATCCTGCCATTTCTGTATACCACTCTAAAACTATTCTCCTAACCATCTGCAGTGAGTGAACCAAGATGTTCGTAAATAAACAAAAATCCATTTAACTAAAAGATTATACATATATACATAAAGAAAAAAACCAACAACAATGTTTAGTAATTAGTTATTTACTTGTAATTACTGTAAAACGATTGATATAAATGTTCGCATAAAGAAAAAAAAAAAAAAAAAAAAACATTAAAGCTATCAATAAATTACATATTCCAGCATAATCCTATAAAAAGTTACATAAAACAGAAAAAAAAACAAAAAACTAATAAATATATCTTTAAGTATATAATAGTAAAACGAAATCAAACATTTAACTGTTGTGTGTGGTTTTACGTATAATGAAGGAAAGGAAGAAAAAAAAAAACTGATATATTCCACTATAAGTTCGTTTTTTTCTTTGTTAAGCATTTTTGTTTTATTTAAATTTAAGTGAAACAAATGCAATTTAATATAAAAAAGACAGCTTTATCAATTTGTTTCCTTATTTTGTATGCATTCAATTTATTATTATATCGTTTGATAGTGATTTTTGGTATTTCTTTTTCTTATGTATAAAAAAAAAATAATAAAATGCAAAAAAAAAAATGTTTTATTGTCCATATCTTAATTTTAAGGATATTATATCAAATAAAGAATGATACTGATAAATAATAAGTGAGATTATAATTTGTTTTAATTGGTTTTCTATAATTTTTTTGTTTACTTAGCATGGGTTTGGTATTTTGTTTCGTTTGAATAAATTGATTTGTTTAGTAAAGTGGTGTGAAATATCCATCTACCTCATAATTTTATTGTTAAATGTGAACATAAATGTAATAAATTTGTGTCGTAACTCTGTTGGTAGGTAGTAATTGTGTGCGGTATTCCCTGAGAAGTATCTAGGTCTGTTTGTGTTGGTTAAGATTGAAAAGTTCCAAAACTAATACACAAACTTAATTCTAAATTCGTTACATTTACATCGTATCTTTATGTGTACAATTTTTACATGACCGAAAATTAAGACAAACAATTCTACAATGTCCCAAAGGTTATTCTGTCAAAATTTGGTCAAAATTCTGCTTCATCTGCTATCCCAACGTTGATTTATAATGACATTCCAGCTGTCAGCTCTTTAGACAAGGCTAATCGGGTTGTTGCTCACTTAGCAGCGCGAACTCCATGGTGCCAGATAGTTAGACTAAGTTAGGTAGGTGGGTGTCTTGTGACAAAAGAGTCACTAATCACTTAGACCAACAGTTCGGGTCAATTGTGCACAATTATTTAACCCTGGAAGTACTGTAGAGATGGTCGGCTGTTAGAACCACCCAGATAGTGATATGGATCTCAGGACGTCAAGACCTAAGTCCTCCAGCTCCGAGAAAAAGCAACTACCAAGAGTTCTCATCCTTCTGACGGATAGGGCAGGACAATCACACAGCAGGTGACGAACAGATTCAATTACTCCTTTGTCCCCGCAACTTCTGCAACAGTCGTTGTGCAGTACACAGAGTCGTTTCGCATGAATGCCAATCACACAGTGGCCAGTAATTATGCCGGAAATGACCCGTGTGTTATGACGACTAAGTTTCACCAGAGAGGTTTATCTCTTCTTGCTAAAGGGCGACCATAGTACCCTGGACGTTGCGCATGTGTCCAGATGAATTCAGCGTCTGTTTGCTCGACCGGTCTTCATCATTCATCATGCATTTTTTCCGTAAGGATCTAATTGGGATCACTGCAAAAGGCAGAGCCCGCGTTACATGCACCGCCGACCCCTTGCTAGCAAGCTCGTTAACGCTTTCGTTCCTTCGATATCTATATGCCCTGGCATCCCGCGGGGGGTCACCGCATTGGCTCTAGATATCACTTTTGTACTGTACTTACAGTACAGAGCCTTGACGTCTGTCTGGCTATCTATATAAACAGTGATCGTTTTACCAATGATATTACTCTCACGTATATTTTCAGCAGCCTGTATAATGGCTGTGACTTCGGCCTGAAAGTCGCGGCAGTCGTCGCTTATTCTAAAGGAGTGATTTATTCCTAGGGCTTCACAATAAACTCCGGCTCCCGTGCCAACGTCCATCTTAGAACCGCCGGTAGTTCCTTTTTCTTCATGGCTCTTTGGTTTCTCCAGTAAATTTTGTCAGGAATTCTTGTAGCAACTCTTTCAAATGGTAGCATCGGGTTCATATGATGAGTTTCCATCGATCCGCTGGTAGTCCCCGTTGAGACAAAATTGATGCATGACAGTAAGGGCTCGGTGACCACAATCGGCCTTCTATCAGTCTTTCAGCGGTTTTGGCCGCCAGACTGCTACGTGTATATCAAGCGGAATGAAACTAAGCATTGGTGTTGTTCTGTTTGATCCCATGACTCCTAAGAACGCTGCCCTCTGGATTTTGGTGAGGTTTCAAAGCTGGTATTGCTTCTTAAGTACCTTCCACCATACAAATGAACCATATGCAAGAATGGGTCTTACCGCCATGAATATCCAGTACACCTGATGGTTTGAAGCCTGACGTATTACTGAATGCCATTTTGCAGGAATAGAACGCTAGAGTTACGCCCAAGTATCGAGCTGAACTTGAGATACTTAGTTCCATACCACCGATATTTGGGGGTCTGAAGGTAGGGATTGATCTCTTCTTAGTGAAAAGAGCTACCTCCGTCTTTGAGGTGTTCACTCCCAGTTCTTTGCTACTGAACCAGTTATCTAATAGTTGTACTGCGAGCCTTTATTGAGCCTTTCACTTAAGACCGGAGGAAATTTCCCCGAAACTAGGATAACCACATCGTCGACATAGGCTGTCGCGTTGAAGTCGTTTTCCTTCAGTATTACCAAGATATTATCTATCGGCATTATTTAAAACAGCTGTGACTTACGGGCTTTGATTGTGGTCCGTGCCGGTGCGTGATTTAAGTACGAACCATAACTGTTCACCACCTGGAGTAATCCAGTGCGTGCTCGAAACAAATACAAAAAACCAAAATCGAATGCAAAAATTACAGGAAATCCTCCCTGATTAGTTTGAACACCAACCATGGAATAACTTTGCACTGTGGTTTGAAACTTAATACCATCTGAGTTTCAAACCATTACCAACAAGAAATTTGAATGCTCTAGTGGCCTGCCTGGTAGGATGTGGAAAATTGGAGTTTCTAGGGATCATCCTGTTGTGATCTGTAGAACAGGCATATGTCTGCGTCCTGTCTTCGATGAGACAACGATTAAAGTCGAGGTGAGAGCTCTGGCATTTTGGAAGTCCTACCTACTAACTTAAGTGGCGCTACAGTTCTTGGTCTGTACTACAGACTTGTTGGTTGACGTACTGACTCTGTACCTTAACCAACAAGCCTCTTCATTTAGCTCAGTTACGCACTGCAGAAGTCTCTTTGAACTTGTGAGCTCCACCTTCGGCGAGGAGGCCCTTTACTGTGTCGGCTCTATGGGTTAGATTCGAAGACTGCGGGCCGGAGCGTTGGTGTCCATTCGCTCTACATGTCCTAGCCACCTCAAACGTCCAATACGTAGTTTTTTACTAGATCGATGTCGCTGTACAGCTCGTATAGTTCGTCATTGCATCTTCTCCTCCAAAAGCCGTCACCGCAAACGGGACCGAATATCTTGCGAAGAATTTTTTCCTCGAAGCAACCAAGGATATCTTCATACGCCTTCAATACAGCCCATGTTTCAGAACCATAAAGCAGAACTGGGATGATCAGGATTTTATACAGTCTCCTAAGTTGATCGAGATAGGGTTTTATGCTGAACTGGGTTGTTAGCCCAAAGAAACAACGATTGGCAAGAGTCTTCAAAATCAATAGCAGAATCAAGGTAGAAAAAGTGGCTTACTACCTCAAAGTTGTAGCTGCCCACTGTGATGCTCTGTTCAATTCGTCGGTGTTGATTGTCCCTTCTTGTTGACAGCATGCACTTGGTTTTGGTCCATTTTGGCTTCTTCTGGTTGAATGTTTGCAAACGCACCAATAATAGCCCGCTGAGTTCTTCCAATTATGTCAATATCGTCGGTGTATACAAGCAGTTGTACAGCCTCTTGAATCTATAAAGCCTCTGGTGTTGGCTTGAGAGTTCCGCACAAACCGTTCAAGTACATCGCGGGGCAGGAGAGGCAGGCCTATAAACGCCTGGATCACACAAATGCGTCGACATCGGCATTTCATTGGCTTCAGTAACCGAGTGATCCAAAATCGGGAGGCCTGCTGATAAAATGGTGAACCCCACAGGGGGATCAGTAGAAATGCGGTGAAGTGGGAGGGTTATGATCTCTTGCTTTCGGATCATAACCTCGCCGAAATAGGAAGAAGAAGAAGATGGAGCAGCGAGTGTTCTTTTTCGTCATCCTACACAGACAGACAAATTTGGCAGGGATGACAGAACTAGACATGTCCCTATGTAGCTCCTCTCAATAGATGCTGTCATATGCGGTGAAGAGATGGTGAGTATCTATGTGAACTTCTTGGGTTTTCTCCAGGATCTGCCAAAGTATGAAGATTTGATCGATAGTGGATTTTTCTGGTCTGAAACCGCACTGATAGGAGCCAATCAAGCTGTTGATGAAAGGTTTCAGGCATTTGCATTTCAGTTTGAGGGGACTGATGCTTCTTTAATTGGTGCAGTAGAGGGGGTCTTCTTTCTCTTAACCTTGACTATTTGAAGCATTTTATGGTTTTGTACATAAAAACTACTCACTCTCAAGCTTCAACTATATTTATAAGTTTCAGGTTTGGTGTTGTAATATCGTCGTCTTTATTTTTTATTTCCTACGAAAGTCACGGAACGGACTTTCCGTTCTACACTATATTAGCGACTACGCCTCATGAATAAGATACTCATATGTTTTTATTTTTAGTGAAGTGAATAGTTCCTTCGTATTGACCTTAATAAATAAAAAAAAAAAAATAATTTAAGGAGAAATTTAATATTATACGTAGATCTACGTTTTAAGGAACCGTCTTGTACTGGGGAGATGATTGAAGTAAATTGAAGTACAATGATCGTTGTATGGGGAGGTATAAAAAGTCCGATCGTAGTTGAACTATCCTAAGATTTGTTCCTGATATCCAACTCATGTGTGGTCAAAATTTCATGTCGATCGGTTGAGCGATCCAATTGGGAACATACATACAGATAGAAATTCACTTTTATATTATAGGTTCGAAAGTAATTTCAGCGCCTAAACGTATGCAACGAAATAGCAAAACATTACAAATGTTTGCATATCTAATTGGAATGGAATAATTTCCGTTGGCGACTTTTTACTATTTTTCTTCAATTCTTTGAAATCTTTAAGTGAAATCTTTGATACCAAACAAATTAGAATTTTATTTACCTTTCATTGCTTGTAAGTAGAAATCAGTGGAATTGGTTTTGAAATGAAAATAAATATAAATAACTGCCAATTTAACCAAAACCACATTCAATCATCACTCTGACACTTATTTGTAGAACTTTCTTTGTAGACTGTCTAAGACTAAAGGAAATTAGATTTGAACCTCTTGTAAGAAACTTAAACTTGATTCAAATTCAGTCTTTATCATTCGCATTATCCTCTACAATACAAGGACTTTAGTATATCGTGTTAAAAATAAACTTAAATACCTTACTTACTAGACATTTCTCAACATATTATAAGCTACAATTTATAGCACTTTGCAGTTAAAGTATTTTATAATAACTTAGCAAATGTTAAGAATAAAAATAATTTAATCAAATGTATATCATGCTTAAAAACACTGAACCAAGTACCTTAAAGAACAAGTTAAATTTATATTTTAAAAATTAAAATAATAAAAACATGTAGATGTATATGGATTATTTAATGTGTTCTTTTAATAGCCATATAAAGAAAATTTAGCAATTCACGATAGAACCGGAAAGAAGACATTTTGTAAGGTCTAAGCTTGAAGCCATTGTAATTTTAATCGGACAGAAAAAACATAATTTAAGTCGCGTATGTGTACTTTAGGAATTATTGGAAACATTAATACATAAATGAAAAGCAACAAGTTCAACTGTAAAAGTAATATGTGTATAAAATTATAATTAGAGTAAATAAATTTATTGTGTAAATAAAATTGACTTTTAATTGTCGCCCGATATGATCTAGATTACCTAAAGTATGATATTGGAGCATCCGCTGAAAGTACTTTTCGCAACACTAATGCCATCTGTGAAGACGACATTCCATAATTCTCCCCTAGTGACATCTACCACGTTCTAGAAGTGTTTATATTCGGTATACATACACCAACCACCAGCAGAGAACACACAGTCGATAGAGGTGAAAATAGCGATGAACAAGCTCGATTACTGTGAGAGCAAACTATTCGAAAATGAGTGTTGAGTTGAGAATAAATGATATTCTTCTTCTTCCTTTTAGAAGCGAGGCTATGATCCGAAACAAGGGATCACAACCCTCCCACTTCACCGCATTTCTACTGATCCGCCTGTGGGGTTCGCATCTGAGAATAAACGATATTGTGATTAGAAAGTGGATTTGTAGAGACAGTTGAAGTTGAGATTAATAAAGAATGACGTAATTTGATTTTCTTGCAGTATAGCTAAAGTGAAGTAGTCGAATAAGAAGTTCGAAGATCCGTGAAAGCCTTCTCGTCAAGAAAACCATCGACCTGCTCAGCTGGTATTGCCGCGTTCAAAGAAGAGATCATTTCAATCTTGTTAAAAAGGCAATATCAATGAACGTTCCAAAGACATCACGAGGCAGGAGAGGCAGGCCTATAAACGCCTGGATCACACAAATGCAACGACACCAGCAGGGGTTATGGTCTCTTATTGTTTTTGGATCATAACCTCATAACCTACTCAGAGGACACGGTTTTATTACTACGAACTCCATCAAGTATATTACAATATTAAATTACTGACCTATCGTGAAACTCCCATATATCCTCAAGCGAAGCATTTTCAAAAGCATTGTTTCTGACTCAATGTACTTCAATCACCTCCCCAGTACAAGACGGTTTCTTAAAAGGTAGATCTACTACGACAAACTTAACAGAATTTGTTTCCCGAACACTATATGCACTAGAGGATGGTAATGAAGTTGATGTTGTTACCACCGAATCGTTCGCCAAATAGTTTACTTCAAACTCAAAGCCATCGGCCCTCCACCACCTTTTATCCTTTCATGTCCTGGATTAGGTCGTATTTAGAGAAACTCCAGTAAAGAGCTCTTTACAGATGTTCAGTGACCAACTCCTCGCGTCCACCATTGTGGAGCGATAAAATAGCGGAACTCATTCGCATTTCAAGAATAAGGTGGAACCTCTCTACAGAGGTGGTCGTCGAGTGGTCCACCTAAAGAAAGCGTAAAACTTCTCAAGAAAGAGATTAGGTTCGCAAAGAAAAACTCTTGGAGATTCCTTTGCGAATCTATAGAATCAACTAATGAAGTGTCCCCCCCAAGGAAGATCCTGGCCGAGACATCAACGCCGGCATCCAATATCAGGAAAAGTGATGGTACTTGCGCAGAGCCATATGAGGAAACACCCATTGAGCTCCCACTTTCACGAACGACGTTAGAAATAAACGCAATCCCAATCTCCGGAGATGATCCACCAATTCCAGAGACGACGTGAGGAATAAACGCGGTAGATTGTCAAACCTTGGGCAATCAAATCATTTGCTCCATACAAGGCATCAGGAATGGATAACATTCGATCTGGGTGATGCTGCATGAGTCAGCGGAAATTGCTATTCCATGGCTCAAGCGAATCTTCATAGGTTGCCTTAAGCTAGGATATGTTCCTAAAGAATGGTAGTAGTTGCGTGTCATATTCATTCCCAAAGCAGGGAAAGCAGGCCCCACGATCTCAAAGGACTTCAGACCGATCAGTCTGTTATCATCGGCGGTAACTACCAATCTAAATCATTACATGCAAACATCGTTAGATACAGCCCTCCACAGGATCGTATCAGCCATAGAATGATCTAAGGAATTCACTCTGGGGTCATTTCTAGACACCGAAGTGGCGTTCAACATGCGCACTGTACAGCCTACACAACGTTCAACTAAACACCGGTCTCTGTAAGTGAATTATGATGATGCTTAAGTCAAAAAGAATACACTCAACGCTAGGAGACGAAACCATCTGGAAGTGGGTCTGCAGAAGAATCCCTCAAGGCAGAGTTCTGTCTTCCTTAATATGGCTCTTTGTAGTGGACGCGATCTTGGTAATAGGATCTAGGCTGTCCTAGAAGAACGGAGTTTGCACGAACGAACCCTTTGGGAAACCAAATTCAAGAAGTGGAGGACCGATCTGTCCGAAAAGCAAAGGATTCTCGGAGAAAAGATAGAAGCACTGGAGAGGTCCTTGACCGACAAAACGATTAATCCTTCGTCGGCTCAACATTCCTCCCCACATTCTGGAACTAGACAAGAATGCAACAGCGACCAACAAGGACCGGCGCCTCACCGATCAGATGAGACATGAGAGTGACATCGACGTCGTTAACGTCGAACGAGCGACTGTGACCTTACCCAAGGGGCGAGTGAAGTTTTTGAGACGCATACGCGGACGACAATTACGAAGGACAGGAGCTTGTGTCCGTCCAGTCCTAGCGATGCAGTTTGAGGGCGTTCGACGGAATCCGTCAATTTCAACGTGGTGTAGCCGTTCGATGGGTACTCATCTTGGGACGACTACGAGCAACAATTCGACATCCATTTCGACTGAGCATTTCATTCCGCCTCCCTGATCATTGTAGCGTTTTTCAAGCGGAAATCATGGCGATTAAGGAAGCCCTGTCTTGGCTGAAATGTAATGTATTATCTGTCAGCGATATTAGCATTTTCACTGACAGTCAAGCGGCTATCAAGTCCCTGGAATTGTGCTCCTTTACTTCAAAGACCGTCTTAGACTGCCGTTTGTCTCTTACAGAGATGACAGAGCAGTTCAACATTCACCTATGCTGGGTGATAGGTCACAGAGACATTCCAGGAAACTGTAGGGCGGACGAACTCGCTAGACAGGGTACTACTCTTAGGATTCTGCCAGATAGGCAAGCCCTTGGTATGCCTATCGCTACATGTAAGCATCTACTGAAGCTGAACGCTATTAGCAAGACCAACCTTAGGTGGGATATTGGCTCTACGTGTCACATTTTGAGGCAGATCTGGCCTTAGCTGGACCAGAAACATAGTGCCGAGTTGGTTAACTAAAGCGATTACAGATCAGCTGCGTTATCGGTGTCATCACCGGACACTGTCTAATCGGCCAACATGCCAAAAGACTTGGCCCCTTTTCCAATGACTTCTGCAGGAGCTGTAGGGACGAGGAGGAGGAGGAAACCATTCTTCACTTCCTATGCACATGTCCTGCTCTATCACGCAAAAGAATACTCTATCTAGGAGCTCCCTTCCTTGACGACCTCAGCGATTTGGCGTCCTTAGACGTCATGAACATCCATCGCTTCATCAAAAGCTCCGGTTGGTTTTATTAGTCCCTGAGTGGTCTAATGGTAGATCCTTGGCATCACAATGGACCTTTACTGGTCTAAGAGTGTCTGCATCGTGGTGCAGACAGCCAATCTAACCTAACCTAACCTAACCATCTTCGACGTGACGTGAGGCTATCGGTATTGGGTGCCCTTCCTAGAGGGAAGCCGCTGTCGTACCAGGCGCTTAGTAAACCTCTACGGCAGATATTTAGTCTGGACCACCAAACCAGCTACAGCATGCTGCGGAACGGCGTCCATCTGAAGAAAAACGGCTTCAAAGCGACAACCTACACTGACGATGTGGTCATCCTGGATTCAAGGAAATTCCTTGCAGTCCTAAGTGAAACGCTCAACTTCGCACTACAACTAGTGGATAATTGGGTCAGCAGAAAATGGATGGGAGTCAAGCCCTCAAATAGGGAGGTATTCCTTTTCACTAAGAAGAGATCGATCCCTACATTCAGAGTACTGAACTCAATAACTTCAGCCGGATAGCTGGATGCAATTTTGAATTCCAAACTAAACGGGAAGGACAACATTGATGAACACATCCATATAAGAAGCGTTGCATTCTACTCCTGCAAGAAGGCGTTCAGTAACACATGTGGCTTGAAATCGGCGGACAGGATATACATGGCAGTTGTAGAACCCGTTCTTACATATGGCTCGTTAGTAATAGTAGTAGTAGTGGAAGGTACTTGAGAAGCAAGTACCTTTTAAACTCCACCAAAATCTAGACGGCATCATACACTGAGGTCATGGGATCAATAACAGCAACACCAACGGTGGCAATGGAAACCCTGGTTAGCTTCATATTCCAGCAGCGACCTAAACTGCTGTAAGGCTGAGAGAAGACCGACTATGGTCATATATACTACAGCAGCCTGGCGACCCAAACCACTGTAAGGCTGAGAGAAGACCGACTATGGTCATCGAAACCTTACGGCCATGTCTCCATACCATCCCGATCGGAGGCGTGCTCCGTTGTTTCTTCTTCTTCTGGACATTCAGGGCAAAGCGGTGAGGTATCGTGTCCAAATTTGTACAGGTACTTGCGTACCCTCCATGACCGGATAAGAACTGTGTAAGGTTATAGTTACAGTTTCCGTGTTCGCGACTTGTCCAAAAATCGATTTTTGGTATAAGTTGGTAGGTCCATCTGCCTTTTGTGGCACTGTCCCATCTGTTCTGCCAGCTGACTAGTGATGTTGACCTTTCTTCTGTTTTTATTGTTCTCGCTGCAGGCGCATCTTGTGGATGGGGGTGTCTCCTTATATGGATTCGCAGCATCTCATCTACGAGAGTGTTGATGGGGTCCATTCCGGCATTCCGTATAAGTGGCTATATCCACTTATGGTTCTTAGAGCACAAAGTCTGTATACCAAAGTGAGTTTGTTTCGGATCGACAGAGACTGATCGTATGAACCCGGTGCCAGCATTTGAAAGGAGAAAAGAATTCGAGACATTACATTAGTTTGGAGTACATTGGTTTGATTCAAGGCCAAAAGAGAGGCCAACCAAATGAGTGATGGTCCAACGATTATAGGGAATTACAATGGACCAAAAGCCGCTGTACTTCTCTCATACCATAGCATACCATGTCACATATGAGTCAAACTATTCCTACTTATCGCAGTTCTGATTAAATCTCCTTCGACTGTCCAAATCCTCCTACAGCCACGATGCCAGACCACACGTATAATTAATGAATCTCATAATTTTCTGTCGGAAATAGAAGAAAACCATCGCCTGCGTGATTTTGTGATTCCAATTAATTTGCTGCCACACAGCTTCTGTAGACTCAAACGTCTAACGAATCTGACATTTTTAATTTACTCGAAATCCCGCTCAATTCAAATATTTGAACGTGCGTGCGTGCATCTATTACCCCCAGGCAAGCACACACACGTATCATTCCTCCGCCGATTGCATTGAACATCTGAAAGATATTTCCCAGAAGAAGATGAAGCTCTTCGGAGCCATTGCACTTAATTTTCATTTGATACGCCCTTCGGCTTACCTTCCACACAGGTGGAAGGCGCATTCACCGAAAAACAGCGATAGATCAAAATTTTGAAGGTTTCAAGCAGAAGTTAAATGATTTGGAAGAAATAGGGTCGACTGCATTGGGCAGTCAGGAGGAGGAATTTACTCTGGCAAATGTCTTAAGTTACAGTCAGGATGAGATATATACGTGCCTGTGCGCAACAGCTCAGGTTTCAAGGATAATGGGGGTGCAATTGATGATTTGTACACTGGCCAGTGCAATGCGAAGTGAATTGCAGCTTGAGAGGAGTTTTTTTTCTCCTAAAGGATCCTTGCAGGATTTTCCACTGATTTAGTTGAGCAGAAAATCGAAAGATTTAGATCGAAGAAATTGATACTTTATGAGGTTAGGCATAGGGCTTGGGTGTACGATTTTTGGATGCTGGCATCCAAGCTGAGAATAGTAGTATATTTAAGGATAACTCCACAAATAGAGACGGTCGGTGTTTGCATCTATAGTGTCATTCTTTATAAAGCAGTTTTGTCCCCCTGACTTCCCTGGAAACATTTCGACATCAAAAACTCCGCTCACACTATGAGACTATGCAACAAGAAGGTCCTTTAATGTCTCACTTCTGTTCCACAAATTGGTAGGCAAGGACACAAATTGCGTTTCAAAATCGAAGCGAGGGTGGACAATAATTGAGACTTCATGGTACATCATCATCTATTGCAAACCTTCGATGAACCACATTGTCCTTTCTAAAGAAACACATCACTTTCAGAACAAGGAACAAACAAAAAATAAGATGTAGAAAATTTCACTTAAAAGGATCAATTCAATGCGAACAATGCCTTGTGAATCATTGCCATGAAAAGGACAATTATCATCCACAAAGGCAACCATGATGAGTATTGTAAAAGTGAAAATGAAAGAGGAAGGATCAGCACTCTCTCAGCTGGATAATACCTACACATCCTATCGAGCAAAAGAGCAGATGTCTCACTCATTGTTTTCCAAGTCTTGTTATCCTGTAACTATTATTGGACTTATCCCTCGCTGTACATTGTGGCAGGCAGGAGAAGATCTTTTGCGAAAGATTTGTAGATCCTGCTAACAAGAAGCAATTGCGCTTTTTTCTTTGCAGCTCTCTGTTTGCTTGTCCTTTTGGCAGAACAATTGCGCATCCTAAGATTGGATCTTGTTTATGGCAGACTATTTGTATTTCACAGGCAAAGGGATTTACAGATATTGTGCATTCACTCCTCTTCAAATGTTCCAATGGCAGGAGTCTGATTCGAGCTGAAATTGCGAACAAAAGATGAGGAACTACCAAACCACTGGTCAAGGAGTAGGAGAGACATGGGGGTCCTTTTTTTTTTCTTGACATAATGACGGTAGCCGATTAGGGATCGGCAGACGCAATCTGCGGTAGCACAATAGATTGACCGTTTGTGCATTCTCCGGTAATTTAAGAAGGATTTCTAAGGATCCTCGATTTGAAAAGGCAAATGCTCTGCGTGTTTGCAAGGAAATACTTGCAAGCCAGCAGGAACTTCGACTGTTGGTTATGATTTTGATGTCTTGTTCGGTTGAGATGAAGGCGCAACAGGATGTAAGTGTGAAGGAGAATGCCGCCAGCTTTTGAATGGAATTTGTTCAACATATTGCAGTGTATGAGGAATTGCAAACTCTGTTGAGGGAACATAATCAGAACGAACTTCCTTGGAGGAAAGTCCAAATATGACTATGCTAGACCTGCAGAGAAGCACGGAAACTTGAACTAGGCAAGCGATCTGCCAAACTTCTCAATGTTAGTCCCTTGCAACTTTGGCACTTAGAATGTGCATTTCTGACGCTAGGACTCATATCTTTTCCAAGTATTTTGTGTTAAGACTAAGACTTACTTATTTAAAGAGCTCCCGACCAATGAAGAGTCTCTGCCTGAGACACGGGCGCCTTCTATCCATGCAGAGAAGCACGGAAACTTGAACTAGTCGGCGACATAAAAAGAAGGCAAGCGATCTGCCAAACGTTTCACTGTTAGTCCCTTGCAACTTAGGCACTTAGAATGTGCATTTCTGATGCTATGACTCGTATCTTTTCCAAGTATTTTGTGTTAAGACTAAGACTTACTTACTTAAAGGGCTCCCGACCCATGGAGAGTCTCTGCCTGAGACATGGCCGATTTCCATATCCTGCGATCCCGGGCACGCTGCTTTCAGTTGTGAAGAGAGCTTGGTCTTTATACCGGCGGCGGTTTGATCTTTTTTGCCGTGTCGAGCCTGGGGGCTGAGATTCGAAGATTCTCTTGGCTGGAGCGTTGTTGTCCATTCGCTCGATGTGGCCGAGCCAATGTAGTCGACGTAAGGCTAAGACTAAGACTAAGCAAACTCAATTAGCTTTGCTCGTATCTAGCGTCCATCAGACAATTTTAGGAAGCACAACCCATAGAGACAGACCACGTGCAGCCGAACAACTAGCAGAGGCCCTAGACTGCTATAAAGCAGATATTACCGCCATCCAGGAAGTGCGATGGGATGGGCCAGGCAAAAAGAGGATGAAAAACTGTGACATCTACTACGGTGATTGCTACAGAGGCAACAGGCAACGCTTATTCGGATGCGGATTTGTCATACGCGGCAGACTTAGGCAAGAAGTCTTAAGCTTCCGACACGTGAGCGAGCGTATTATGACTATCCGGATCAAGGCTAAATTCGCTAACATAAGCCTAATATGTGTTCATGCCCCCACAGAAGAAAAGGACCCTGCCTCCAAAGAGTGTTTCTACGAGCTCCTCGACAAAACATACGAGCAATGTCCTAAATACGACGTTAAGATCGTATTGGGCGATTTTAACGCCAAAATAGGAAAGGAGGACGTCTTCGGTAGAGCAGTCGGTAAGCATAGCCTACACGACACCACGTCTGATAACGGACTAAGGCTAATTGATTTCGCTGTGGAGCGAAATGTCACCATAGCAAGCACATGGTTTCCTCATCTCGATATTCATAAGCAGACATGGCGGTCCAATGATCATGTCACGATCAACCAAATTGATCATATTGCGATCGACGCAAGGCATGCCTCCAGTATTCTGGATGTCCGGACCTTCCGAGCGGCCAACATAGACTCGGATCATTACCTTGTTGTAGCCAAGGTACGAATGCGGATATCCCAATCTGAGCAACAAAGAAGAATTACTGTGAGAAAATTTAACGTCGAAAAGCTACAATCGCAAGAGACCGCCAGACTCTTCGCTGAACGCGTATCCCGAAATCTCTCAATCACCCCTATACCGCCAGCATCAAGTGCCGAAGACCAGTGGCAACGCTGCCAACATGCCATCAGAAACGCCGCGACTGATGTGCTGGGTCTCGCTCGCCCACCACCGCGAAACCCCTGGTTTGACGAAGAATGCCGGCGAGTGCATGCAGCAAAACAAGAGGCATACAAAGCGGCGCTGCAAAGGAAGACGAGAGCTGCTCGTGAGCTCTACGAGCAAAAGAGACGGGAAGAACATCGGCTTCTCCAAAAGAAGAAGAAAGAGCATGAGAAGCGCGCGTTTGAGAATATCGAGAGTCTATACTCCAGGAACAATGTACGGAAGTTTTACCAAAAGGTAAAAAGAACGTGTCAGAGAAGTAATACCCGTACAGAAACCTGTAGAGATGAGAATGGAAACCTCGTAGTAGAATCACAGTCGGTGCTGAGAATCTGGAAAAACTACTTCTGCAGACTGTATAACGGCGACGAAGACCAACATCCCGCTGTCAGGCAGAATGAACCATTCAGCATAGACGATGATAGTCAAAATTTCCGTCCACCTGACCAAAACGAAGTGAGGATAGCAATATCCAAGCTAAAATCGAACAAGGCTGCTGGACCTGACGGTTTACCGGCCGAACTTTTCAAGGCAGCTGGGGATGAATTGGTAGAGTGCATACACCAACTCATTTCTAATATTTGGTCAGAGGAGTGTATGCCTGAAGAATGGAATCTCAGCATCGTTTGCCCGATCCACAAGAAAGGAGACCCCCTCAACTGCGCCAATTATAGAGGCATCAGTCTCCTCAACATCGCGTACAAGATCTTTTCTGCGATATTGTGTGAACGCCTGAAACCTTTTATCAACAGCCTGATTGGACCCTATCAGTGCGGTTTCAGGCCAGAAAAGTCCACCATCGATCAAATCTTCACACTTCGGCAGATCCTGGAGAAAACCCAAGAATTCCAAATCGATACTCACCACCTCTTTATCGATTTCAAGGCCGCCTATGACAGCATCTATAGAGAAGAGCTTTATAGAGCCATGTCTAGTTTTGACATCCCTGCCAAACTTGTCCGCCTGTGCAGGCTGACGATGGAGAACGCTCGCTGCTCCATCAAGGTCGGTAATGACCTCACCGAGACCTTTGATGTCAAAAAAGGCTTTAGACAAGGTGACGCGCTGTCATGTGACTTCTTCAATATTGTACTTGAACGGATTGTGCGGAACTCACAAGCCAACACCGGAGGCACAATCTATTACAAGTCTGTACAACTGCTTGCATACGCCGACGATATAGACATTATCGGAAGATCTCAGCGGGCTGTCACCGGTGCTTTTGCAAGCATTGAGGCGGAAGCGGCCAAAATGGGTTTGGCGATAAACGAGGGCAAAACCAAGTATATGCTGTCAACTAGAAGGGAAAACCAACATCGACGAATTGGACAAAACGTCACCGTGGGCAGCTATAACTTCGAGGTAGTAAGGGACTTTGTCTACCTTGGCTCTGCTATAAATTCAGCAAACAAAATCAGCGCAGAAATCAATCGAAGAATAACTCTTGCCAATCGCTGTTTTTTTGGGCTTATAAGGCAATTCAACAGTAAAGCCCTCTCTCGAACAACTAAGGAGACTCTATATAAGACCTTGATCATCCCAGTCCTGCTTTACGGCGCTGAAACATGGACTTTATTAAAAGAGGATGAAGATATCCTTGGTCGCTTCGAGAGAAAAATTCTTCGTAAGATTTTCGGTCCCGTTTGCGTTGACGGGTTTTGGAGGAGAAGATTCAATCACGAACTATACGAGCTGTACAGCGACATCGACCTAGTCAAAAAACTGCGTATTGGACGTCTGAGATGGCTAGGACATGTAGAGCGAATGGACACCAACGCTCCGGCCCGCAGAGTCTTCGAATCTAACCCCGAGGGACGACGCAGTAGAGGGAATTATCGCCGTAGGTGGCGCGCACAAGTTCAAGGGGACCTCGACCAACTTGGAGTGCGCAACTGGAGGCAATTAGCTAAAGACCGAGCTAAATGGAGAGGCTTGTTGGTTGAGGCCCAGGTTCACCCCGAACTGTAGCGCCACCTAAGTAAGTAACCCATAGAGAGTGCGCCCTTCGCGAGAGGTGGTCGTAATCATAAAACCCGAACAGGTGCGTGCTCTTTTGATCAAGTTTTCTACCTACTGATAGGATCTATTATGCGATCACGAGCTCACTGATCAGAGGGTTCAAGTGGGGAGATCTCATTTTTGCGATTATTCCAAACACCAAGACCTGCCGAGACCTATGGGCACTTTGTTGGCATCGTAATAGCCATTGCAAAGGAACACTCATCCCACGCGTTATGGTAGGTAGGTAGGTAGCAGTAGTTGTGTTAGTAAAACCATGCCGACACTTAATTAGCGCAGAAGCGCAGTTGTAATACCAGAACTCAAGTGATTTGTCGGATGTAAAAACGACGTTAACTGCTAGGGAAGGTTAGGTTAGGTTAGATTGGCTGTCTGCACCACGATGCAGACACACTTAGACCAGTAAAGGTCCATTGTGATGCCAATGATCTACCATTGGATCACTCAGGGACTAATAAAACCAACCGGAGCTTTTGATGAAGCGATGGATGTTCATGACATCTAAGGACGCCAAATCGCTGAGATCGTCAAAGAAGGGAGCTCCTAGATGGAGCATTCTTTTGCGTGATAGAGCAGGACATGTGCATAGGAAGTGAAGAATGGTTTCCTCCTCCTCCTCGTCCCTACAGCTCCTGCAGAAGTCATTGGAAAAGAGGCTTAGTCTTTCGGCATGTTGGCCGATTAGACAGTGTCCGGTGATGACACCGATAACGCAGCTGATCTCTAATCGCTTTAGTTTAACCAACTCGGCACTACGTTTCTGGTCCAGCTTAGGCCAGATCTGCCTCGAAATGTGACACGTAGAGCCACTATCCCAGCTAAGGTAGGTCTTGCTAATAGGTTTCAGCTTCAGAAGATGCTTACATGTAGCGAGGGGCATACCAAGGGCTTGCCTATCTAGCAGAATCCTTAGAGTAGTACCCTGTCTAGCGAGTTCATCCGCCCTACAGTTTCCTGGAATGTCTCTGTGACCTGGCACCCAGCATAGGTGAATGTTGAACTGCTCTGTCATCTCTGTAAGAGACAAACAGCAGTCTAAGACGGTCTTTGAAGTAAAGGAGCACGATTCCAGGGACTTGATAACCGCTTGTCTGTCAGTGAAAATGCTAATATCGCTGACAGATAATACATTACATTTCAGCCAAGACAGGGCTTCCTTAATCGCCATGATTTCCGCCTGAAAAACGCTACAATGACAGGGAGGCGAAAACTGCTGGGGAAAAAGGAGAAAGAAAAAGGAGTGAGGATTATTCAAATCCACACCGTTACATTGAGGAAACTGATAATGTCCCCAATGCTAATCTCCGCTGGCTCTATTAAGTTGTCCAAAAAGGTTTTACCGCAGGTGCGCTGTCTGGCTTTGCCTAAAGCCGGACACTTGCAGAGGAAGTGAAAGATTGTTTCTATCTCGTCAGCAGAATTGCAGCTACGACAGTGTGCATTAAATGTAATGCCTATGCCTATTCTGGCCGCATGAACCCCGATGGGCCAGTGGCCAGTACTAACTGTCAGAACTCTTGCGATATCTGCGCGGTTTCTGTTTAGTTGATCTTGCGTTCTTTTCTGGGAGTACTTGGGTATACCAGCCTGGAGATGACACAGTTCCGCACCCCCTGCCATCTGCTATCAGCTTTTAGCAGATAGTGCGTGAAGATGCCTCCCTTGAGGACCACCAACGGGACGTTTACCTCCTTTGCTAAGGAAGCATCAAGGGCAGATCCCTGCCTCGCGAGTTCATCAGCTCGCTCATTCGCCTTAATGTTGCTGTGACCCTGAACCCAAAGGAGACAAATTATTAACCGATGATCAAGCGAGGCGAGTTCTTTTTTGCACTTTTCTACTATCCGTGAGGATGTAGTGGCAGATACTATAGCCCTGGTTGTCAATGAGGATGCCAATGGTATTTAGGGGTGTAGAGGTTTGCTTAAGTAGGCGACAGGCCTCACGTACAGCAAAAACTTCCGCCTGGAAGGCACTGCACGAATTAGGAAGCCGGTAAGACCTGGAAATATTGAGGGAATCAGAGAATATTCCAGCCCCTACCCCGCAGTCCATTTTTGAACCGTCGGTGAAGATCGCTGTTTCGAACTCATTTGTCAGTACGCCAGTTTCCCATTTCGCCCTGGTAGGGAATCTGACCGTCACGTCATTTCTAAAGTTCACTGTGGGAGTTATATAGTCGGTCAGATTTGCTACCAGATCCTGCGGTAGCAGATTCAGGATACTGTTGTGACCATACGGATTGGTGCACCAGCATCCTGTTTCCCTTAGCCTGACCGCACTACATGATGATAGATGCATAATGTGAAGATGGAGTGGTAAAAGGTGCAGAATAACGTTCAAGGCATCGGTTGGACATGTCCTCATGGCATCCGTTGCGCCTATAGCCGCAGTTCTTGGTACCCTGTTGATAAGTTTGATGTTATAAGCTTTCCTTAACGCAGGCCACCAGACCAGCGATCCATAGGAAAGAATAGGACGCACCACGGCAGTGTACATCCATAAGACCATCTTCGGGAGAAGTCCCCACTTCTTACCAAAGGTCTTGCTGCCGGCATAGAAAGCCACACAGATCTTCTTTACCCGTTGCTCAATATTAAGCTTCCAGCTTAGTTTTGGATCAAGCACCACACCTACGAGTAGGTACTTGACACTGGAGGATAGGAAGAGTAGATGATTTTTTAGCCGTGGAAGCGTAAACGTCGGTATTTTGGTTTTAGTGGTAAAGAGCATCAATTCAGTTTTGCTTGGGTTGACGTTGAGTCCACATCCAGTGGCCCATGGGCTAATCTTGCCCAAGGCACCTTCCATAATCTCACTGATTACGGATGGAAACATCCCCGATACCACCACCACGTCATCCGTATACGCGACAACCTTTACTCCATCCCTATCAAGTCTAGACAAGATTTTATTGATGACCATAAGCCATAGAAGAGGAGACAAGACCCCACCTTGAGGAGTTTCTCTAACAACAGATATGGTGGAGCTGCTGTTGCCGAGATTCGATTGAATGATTCCAGTTTTTAGCATTGTCAATATCCATTTGCTAATAAACTCTTCCACACCCAGTTGGATCAGAGCTTCCTGAATCGATTCCGTACTGACGTTATTGAAGGCGCCTTCAGCATCTAAGAAGGTAGCTAAGGTATATTGTTTGAAGTAGATTGTCTTTTCTATCGTTCGCACAACTTCGTAGAGCGCCATCTCCGTCGATCGCCCCTTAGTGTACGCATGTTGGGATTTGGACCCACGCGGTTATTGGAAAGAATTGATTTCAGGCTGGAGTACTAATAGCGACCGGCTGTATCAAGAATTTCAGGAGAGTGGTGACACTGAAATCACAGACCGCTTCACCCGATCAAGCAGAAAAGCTTGAAATAATATGAGGAAGCTTGGGGGATCAACCTCGTTTCCATCTCATCATCTTAAGATTAACATTAGACCTGATTGCAAGTTGAATTGTGGACATTTGCATAGCGAAGATGGACACCAGAAATACTAAAAGGTACAGCAGAGGAGCTTTGAAAGGAGACCCCTATAACCTCTGCATGCTCTCGAACCTTTACTATTACCAAGGTAGAAGCAGCCATCGCCTGTAGCAAACATGAAGCAGCTATAGAAGTTGATGGAATCTATCCTGAATTCATTAGAAATTGCGGAAGAAATATGAAAGCTTGGCTATGCAAATTTTTGGTTGTATCACCCGGAAGCCTGCACATTGAGGTCAAGAAGTCAAAGATCATTGTGGTACTCAAACCGGGAAAATTAGCCGACAAGGTCGACAGCTACCGACGTCTTAAGTGTCTGTTATAAGATCCTATACAAGTTGTCCTTAAACAACAAGCTGGGGCGTAGCTACACTGACCAGGTACTCGCCTTAACAACTTTTATTGCAGATGGCTTTGAAAGCAGGCTTACGACTGGCGCTGTGTTCGTAGATCTCGACGATACAGTGTGGTGGGTGTACTGGAATGATCTACAAACTCTTGCAGACTGTGCGTTTCAAAACAATCAGCAAACAATCAGCAATCCTGATCAACAACATGCTGAGTAATCGCACCTTTCAAGTATTCCTCAACAGCAAGACAAGAATACTCAATGACGACCTCCCATAAGGATCGGTCTTGGCTCCACTTCTCTTTAACCTGTATATGCCAACTACTACATCTAAACACGATCTAGCTGTAGCCACACAACACCAGCACATGCCCTTAAAGCCCTATCTTGAACTACTAAGGAGACTCTGTATAAGACCCTGATCATCCCAGTCCTGCTTTATGGCGCTAAAAAACATGGACTTTATTAAAACAGGATGAAGATATCCTTGGTCGCTTCGAGAGAAAAATTCTTCGTAAGATTTTCGGTCCCGTTTGCGTTGACGGGTTTTGGAGGAGAAGATTTAATCACGAACTATACGAGCTGTACAGCGACATCGACCTAGTCAAAAAACTGCATATTAGATGTCTGAGATGGCTAGGACATGTAGAGCGAATGGACACCAACGCTCCGGCCCGCAGATTCTTCGAATCTAATCCCGAGGGGATGAGATAGCCGCACAAGTTCAATGGAACCTCGACCAATTTGGAGTGCGCAACTGGAGGTAATTAGCTAAGGACCGAGCTAAATGGAGAGGCTTGTTGGTTGAGGTCCAGGTTTACCCCGAAGTAAGTAAGATCTCAGCTACCAGGGAGAATACTTTAAGAAGTGAAGGCTGACACCCAGGACGGGCAAAACTGAGTCAGTCTGCTTTTACTTGAATATCCAACTTGCTCATATGCCGCTCGTAATTGACTCTAATGTAACTGTCCAGCGACATAATAAGAATCCCAAGTATCTTGGACTAACGATTGGAAGATCCCTAAGCTTTACCGTAGTCAAGCTGAAAACAAGAATCAGGTGCAATAAGTTGCGTCTAGATCTTTGGGATCATCACACGGAACACTTCCAACTCCCACCTTAGGGCAACAAAAAATGATAGCCAACTCCAATCGTATAGGTCCACACCAACTCAATCGCTCCCAGTTTTGAGCAACATAGTCACACTACCTCTTAGACGTGAAAACGCACTTCTTAGAGAATTCACCAAAATTCAAAACAACCCGAACCCTACAATCCACATATACTCCAACGAAAAGGACTCATATCGGTTGAAATCGCGAAATCGGTCGACAGCAACTAGGCTGTGGGAGTCAAACTTGACCATCAATGGAAAACAGACTGAAGGAGTTAAGTCCCAGATACCAGCAGACGTAGCTGACCCTACTGTTGGTTGGTTAAGATCGTCCCTCGATGAGGATCACACAGATCAGAAATAGCTCCATTGTACGGCCGATATGTAAGGTGGGTGGGACACCCTCTTACTCTAGGAACCATTTACTTCGTTGTATGAAGGAGTTCGATTTTAGCCATGCAGATGTTGCCGATATCATTGACCATTGAGATCATTGAACGAGTATTCACCCAAAGTGCCCTTCCTAATGTTGGTGGAAAAGCGCATAGGAAGTGACTGATGGTCTCCTCTTCCTCTTCAGTCCAGCGGCTTCTGCAGAAGTCATTACAGGGGATGCCTAGTCCTTGGGCATGTCTTCCTTTGACACAGTGCCCGGTGAGAATATTTATTATTTTAGAGGGGGTTCCTCTCTTGTATTTCAGAAGTCCGATGGACCTAGATTTCTAGCGGAAGTCTGGCGGTGTTGCATTGTCCTAGATGTTTTCATTGGTGATTGGCCACCTTTTCCGCGTGCGTCGGTTTGAATAAGGTACTTAATGTAAGACGCTTCAGTATCGGTAATGCTTATGCTATTTGTACCAGAGGAGCCTTGTCGAATCAGTTTGTCGGCTGCACAATTCCTTGGAATGTCACAGTGACCTGGTACTGGACCCTGCTGTTCGTGTACCAGGATTCAACCTAACTCGACACATGTAGGCATCACTAAATAGGATAAGCACCCAGCACGGCCGCTGCGAAGACTTTTTGTTTAAATGGAAATCAGCCACATCTAGTGGGGAGCAACACAACATCCACAAGAAAGGAGATCCCCTCAATTGTGCCAATTATAGATGCATCAGTCTCGCCATCATTGCACACAAGATCTTTTCTGCGATATTGTGTGAACGCCTGCAACCTTCCATCAACAGTCTGATTGGTCGCTATCAGTGCGGTTTCAGGCCAGGAATGTCCACCATCGATCAAATCTTAACACTTTGGCAGATCCTGGAGAAAACCAACGAAGTCCAAATCGATACTCATCGGCTCTTTATCGATTTCAAGGCCGCCTATGACAGGATTTATCCTGTGAAGTATAGTCTCAATCTCTTATGAGATGACAGAGCAGTTCAACATTCACCTATACTGGGTACCGGGCCACAGGGGCATTCCAAGAAACTGCAGGGTTGACGAGCCCACCAGACAGCTGACGGATTCAGCTAAGGATTCTGCTTGACAGGCAAGCCCTGGGTATGCCCCTTGCTACATGTATGCATCTACTAAAGTTGAACGCTATTAGCAAGACTTTAGGCGGGAAAACGGCTGTGCCGGGCCACAGGGGCATTTCAAGAAACTGCAGGGCTGACGAGCTCATCAGACAGCTGACGGATTCAGCTAAGGATTCTGCTTGACAGGTATGCCCCTTGCTACATGTAAGCATCTACTAAAGCTGAACGCTATTAGCAAGACTTTAGACGGAAAAACGGCTCAACGTGCCACATTTCGAGACAAATTTGGCCTAAGCTGGACCAAAACCGTGGTGCCGAGCTGGTCAAGCTTAAGTGAACACAGATCAGCTGCTTTGTCGGTGTTCTCACTGGACACTGCCTTAAAGGACAACACGCCAACAGACTTGGCCTCTTCTCCAACGACTTCTGCAGAAGCTGTAGGGACGAGGAGAAGAAATAAATCATCCTTCACCTCCTATGCACTTGTCCAGCCCTGTCGCATAAAAGAATGCTCCAGCTATGGTCCCCCTTCCTTGACGAACTCGGCGATCGGGCGTTCTTAGACGTCATGCGCATTCATCGCTTCCGGTTGGTTTTGTTAGTGGTTGATCCATGGTATCACAAAGGACCTTCACTGGTCTAAGTGTGTGTGTACTCTCGTGCGGACAGCCAACCTAACCTAACCATGACAGGATCTATAGTGAAGAGCTATATAGAGCCATGTCTAGTTTTGACATCACTGCCAAATCTGTCCATCTGTGCACGGTGACGATGGAGAACACTCACTGCTCCATCAAGGTCGGCAATGACCTCACCGAGACCCTTGTTGCCAAAAGGCTGAAACGTAGACTTTCTTGAAGGAGGACGAAGATATCCTTGGTCGCTTCGGGAGAAAAATTGTTCGCAAGATATTCGGTTACGTTTGCGTTGACAGGTTTTGGAGGAGGAGATTTAGTGACGAACTAAATGAGATGTACAGTGACATCGACTTCTGGAGTAAATGTACACCAACGCTTCGGACTGCAGAGTCTTCGAATCTAACCCAGAGGGACGACACAGTAGCGCGTCTTCTTTCCGCAGATGGGGCGCACAAGTTCAAGGAGATTTCAACCAACTTGTAGTACGCAACTGAGGGCAATTAGGTTGGTTGGGGCCCAGGATCACCCCGAACTGTAGCTTTACTTAAGTAAGCAGGTAGGTATGTCCTGCAGGAAGAAGAACAACCATTCTCCTCTTATTAGTACGAGTACACCAAACTTAATTAGGCCCTTCAAGTCGTGCAGCAACTTTTTAAAGTCATCTTTCCTTTCATTAATAAATCATTCTATCATAACTCCACAATCTCCTCATTAACAATCCTCATCCGTAGACCATTAAAGTCCTTTTCTCTCTCTCTCTCTCTCTCTAAGGAGAAAATATCCTCCACCCCCATCACCATTAATCACTCGCTCAAACTCTTTCAAACAATTCCTACTTCATTTTGAGTGTTCATATCCCTTTATCAACTCGGTGCCACACTTCAAACACCAGCCTGGCAACAGCAACAACTGCAGATACAACACACAGTACATAATACAAGTAATTAATGTCCTTTTTGAATAATTAGTCCACGTTATCTCTCTCGCTCGAAAAAAAAAAAAAGAAAAAAAGTACAAAAAACCGAACGCAGGACCAAACCGAAACCAACGCGCAACCATTTATTTAAACGGCATGAGGGGAAAAATAAACGCCAGGATAATTAATCCTGTTTGCTAACATCTGTTTTAATGACAAACCCGCTACAATATAACCCTTTCGAGTGGATGGATGAACGAGTGGAGGTGGTTGTTTGGTCGCAAGGATAATATAATTCGTGTGTTAAATCCTTTGAGTGCGTTAAGTATCACGTTTCATATGCATTCACACGTGCATCCATACCACACACCCACTCTCTGTTGGGTGAAAGGATAAAAACTATTAAAAGGATTACTCCTCAAATAGCACAGCGCTGACACAGAAGCAGGAGCAAAAACCACTTCAATTTAAAAATTGCATCTAGTCGGTCACGTCGTCGTCGTCGTCGTCGCAAACATCTCCAGCTCTTCCCATCCCATTATTAATTTTCCCTTGCAAAGCGAGTCCTGTATGAAAGGGGGCGGTGCAGGGGGTGACAGAGTGAGAAAACTTTTTAATGGCATTAAAAATTTCATAATTCTCCTTAAATTTCCCATGTGAGGGGTGGCTGCATAGTCTATGCATGTTGAGAGATATTTAGAACTGCACTCAGAAGGATAACACCACCAACAAGGACTGTGTGTACAAATTGCTGTGGCAACACCTCTAGTGGGAGTCATCCTCTCGTTGTATCCATGGCAGTCGTTGGAGTCAATGAAAGTGAACATTACATACATTTACCCACTTGGATCCTTGTATATATCACTCTCGGTGTGAACTGTGTCCTGTGTGTATCCCATGTTTGCCCTAGTTTTCACAGTAGAGCAGTAGAAATGCACTGCATTAGGAGAGAGTCGTTGCCTCCATTTCTACCAAATGCGGTTTGACAGTAAACATCCTTAAAGGACACTTCTATGCATTCCAATCGGAGATTTTTGCGAGAATGCGACATGGATTTATTCGGAATGGTAGACTGACTGGTCGTAGGATAAATCTACCAAAACTCCGACATCAAGGAGGCGAGGGACCACTTGTCACTAAATGAGAATATATACGACTTAGAGTGGCAATCATTGCTCAATGCAGCTTAGCCCTCGAACAGGACATAATATACGAAATGCTAAACATCTCTAAACAACCCTCGAGGGATTAGATTTTCCGATGTGGATGTCCTTTTTGTGTTGCGCCCCCGTCACATAGAGTGTGATAGAAAACGGCTTAGCAGGGTGTACGACATATGTCGCGGGAGTATGCTGAATTTTCGTCGATAACACGAAACAAGTCGCGGGTTGTTGTCGGAGGATTTAGTAGTGAGGCTCAATGCGATACGGTGTGATGGGGGTGGATTGGTCAAATTGTTTATTCAATGTATTCGGGATCAACGATGGTGACATATGAACTAAGGTCGACATTGTTGACGTCCATATGTTGTCGAGATTTTGTTAGGTGTCGGGGATTGTTATGGGTTTTTGGAATACGCTGGCAGTGTTGGGTAGTGATTCTACGTAGCTTTGATAGCAATGCCACATACAGGAAGTAGTCTGTAGTAATACAACAAAAATTCGCAACAATGTTATTGATTTTCTGAACTGGTCTGCGATAGACTGTCTTTCAACATATACCCCAAGAACCGCCCTTCTTCCTGTTGATCCGAAAGATGAGAGATGTTATGATCCGAAAACAAGAGAACATAACCCTCCTATATCACCGCCCAACGGCGTTAATGTTTTGAAACCGATATGGCTGCAACGATGCTGTGCCATCTAGGGAATGACTTCTGTCTGCATTCAGCAGATCAAGCCCTGCTCAGTTCGAAAACTATAACCAAATCTATCGCGAGGACTTCTATATGATCCTGTTGGAGCATTGGAATTGGACGATAGTAAGAACTGTCATCAACGTGTGTTCGACTCAAGCTTATCTCGAGTTAAGTGATGCTCCGTTTGGTTGGTGTATGGGACTTCCCTGCAAATTGACAGAGTACTGCCATCTGACTGAAGCTACTACTTAAATTCTGTGTGCGTGTCCTCATGGGTCTTAGGGCACCAACCACGCCTACGCGCCTTCGTGTTCGGTTCCTGGCGATGTGTCTCAGCTCCAACCACTTATTTCCCAGTTGCCAAGATTCCTTTTGGACTGTTCTACGCCACGTTATACGAGGACCTTCCTGTATTCGCTTTTGTTGTGCTAGCTGGTTCCACTACATGGCTTGTCAGGTGATACAATTTTCTAGGTAAAGGGGAACAGTCGCAGCTTGGTGTTTAAGCTGATTGCACTGCTTCTCCATATTCTAGGGATGACATACCGAGTGTAGCTTTAGGTTTAGATATGTGACTACTACCGTCTAATTCAGAAGCACCGTTAATCGAGACTACGCTTCCAAGGTAATGCAAGTTTTCTACTTTCTGGACCTATTGTCGTGTAATGCTGATGTAACCTGTTGATGAGTTCGAAGGAAGACTTAGGATTTTAGTTTTGGCGGAGTTAATCCTCAAGCCTACCAAATTTGCCTCTGCCATCAAGCCAGTGGTCATTCGGTGCAGGCCTATGATAGGTGTTTGCGATAAGTTGCAAGGCTCCATTGGATTCCATCACTTCTCGTCGACAGAGCGCTCCGCAAACCATCGCTGTTCAGCGCCAAAAATAGTAGTTGTGATCGTAAGCAACCTTGTCGAACGCCGTTTTGGATCTCAAATTCTTCCGACAACCTACCCCCTAGCCACCAATGTGTTTGCTAAGAGTCTCCTGCGTAAGGCATGCTATATGATCTCTCTGTTTGTACTGTTGGACGCTTTTTCAAAATCAGTGAACAGCAGTTTGAGCGGAGATCTGTACTCGACGCATTGTTCGACGATGATCCGTAGATGTTAATATGGTCGACGGAAGAGGATCCAGAATGGAAACCTGCTTGTTCACTGTCGAGAGTACTCTTAGACAGTAGATGTTCTTTAATGCATTCCAGGGTTATGTCGGCGATTATTGTTGCAACTGCAGGAAGCACGCAAATGCCTCTCTAATTTCCACACTCTGTTGGGCTACCTTTCTTTGAGAGCTAGACAAACCTACCGCTTCTCCATTCTTCAGCGAAGGTCTCACAGTTCTAAACCTTCTTCACTAATGGAAGCAATTGGTTCGCAGTTACTGCGGGCGAAGGCCGTCAAGTCGTGTTGTCTTGTTTGGTTTGATCGCGACTACAATTCCATCCTTACTGAGAAAAGAGATGCGAATTCTTGAATTTTGGGCGTCGGACAATTCGTTTTGATTCTGAGGCAAAACTACATCCACAACGCTGTTTAAAACTGCGGAGAAGTGTTCCCTCCATCTCTTTAGTACATATTCATCAGAAATCAGCCGAGACCCGCCAAACTCTTTACTGGGTGCTGGCGTAAGCTATGACCATCTATAAGCTCTTTGCGAGTCTGTACACGGTTCTGATGTCACATCTACTTGCTGGTTCTTCGGCTTGCTCAGCCAGCGCTTTGATGGCATTACTTTGGTCACGGTGCACATAACGCTGGCCTTCTCTCACCTTCATGCGGTACAGAGCCTCGAGCTGGCTTCCACCCCCTGTAGAGATGGCTGTAGTTGGAACTTTAAGTTGTTTCCGTTCTTCGATGCGTCTCCAAGTATCAGAAGATAACCAGATGACTTAGCCTTTTCGTCATTGAAGTTCATTAATATTCGGCGGGATGGCGCTGCATTGCTTCTATCCTTTCAACAATATGATCTCTGAGATGTTTGCGAACTAGGGCATCCTTTAGGCCAATTTACTTACTTCGATGGCGCTACAGTCCGGGGTGGACCTGGGCCTCAACCAACAAACCTCTCCAACCAGCACGGTTATGAGCCAGCTGCCTCCAGTTGCGGACGCCAAGTTGGTTGAGGTTCCCCTCCACTTGCTTGCGCCACCTACCGCGAGGTCGTTCTCTACTGCACCGTCCATCCGGGGTGGATTCGAAGACTTTCTTGGCGGGAACGTTGTGCTTCATCCGCTCTAAATGACCCAGCCACCTTAGTCGCTGTATGTGAACTCTTCTGGCTAAGTCGATGTCCTTGTACAGGCCGTATAGCTCGGCATTGTACCTTCTCTTCCACTCACCGTCTATGCAGACGGGACCAAAGACCGCTCGAAGAACTTTTCTCTCCAAATAACCAAGGGCATCCTCATCCGGTTTTGTCAAAGCCCATGTCTCCGCGCCATACAGCCGCAGTGGGATGATTAGTGTCAAATAAAGAGTTACCTTAGTAGTTCGAGATAGGGCTTTGCTACTCAATTCCCGTCTTAGCCCATAGAAACAACGATTGGCAAGAGTAATTCTTCCTGTGATCTCCCTACTGATGTCATTTGCGGAGCTGACCATAGAGCCTAGGTAGACAAAATCCTTTACTACCTCAAAATTGTATCTGTCTATTGTGGCGTTCTGTCCAAGACGCCGATGTTGGGTGTCCTTTTTTGTAGACAGCATATATTTTGTTTTGCTTTCATTGATCGCTAGGCCCATCTTTGCTGCCTCGATCTCAATACTCGTAAATGCCCCATTGACGGCCCGCTGAGTTCTTCCGATTATGTCAATGTCATCGGCATAAGCGAGTAGTTGTACAGACTTGTAAAAGATTGTACCTCCGGTGTTGGCTTGTGAGTTTCGTACAATTCTCTCAAGTACTTTGTTAAAGAGATCGCATGATAGCGCGTCACCTTGTCTAAGACCTTTCCTGACATCGAACAGTTTGGTGGTGTTCTTACCGACTTTGATGGAGCAGCGAGAGTTCTCCATCGTCATTCTGCACAAACGGACGAGCTTGGCAGGGATGCCAAGACTAGACATGGTTCTGTATAACTCGTCTCTATACACGCTATCATTGGCAACTTTGGAATCGATGAAGAGGTGGTGCGTATCGATTTTATATTCATGGGTTTTTTCCAAGATCTGCCGTAGTGTGAATATTTGGTCAATGGTGTACTTTCCCGGCCTGAAACCGCACTGATAAGGACCTATCAGGTTGTTGACGATCGGTTTTAGGCGTTCACATAATACGGCAGACAGGACCTTATATGCGATGTTGAGGAAACTTATACCGCTGTAGTTGGCGCAGTTCAGAGGTTATCCTTTCTTCAGGATCGGCCAAACGATAGCGAGGTTCCATTCGTCGGGCATACCTTCGTCTGACCAGATTTTACAAAAGAGCTGGTACATGCTTCTTACCAGCTCATCTCCTCCTGGCTTGAAAAAGTTCAGCGGTAAGGCCGTCGGTTCCAGCAGCTTTGTTGGATTTGAGTTTAGATATCGCTATCCTCACTTCATTCTGATCGGGTTGACGGGAATCTTGACTGCCATCGTCACTGTTGAATGGCTCATTCTGCCTGACAGCGGGATATTGGTCATGATCACCGTTGAATAGTCTACAGAAGTGTTCCTTCCATATCCTCAGCACCGACTGCGATTCTACTACTATATTGCCATTTTCGCGGGCTTCTGTTCCGACTTTGATACCCTGGCATGTTCTTTTTACCTTTTGGTAACATTTTCGACCATCATTCCTTCAATAAAGTCTCTCAATCTCCTCGATCGAGCGCTTCTCTTGCCCCTTTCTTCTTTCTGAGAAGTCGATGTTCCTCTTTTCTCCTGCGGACGTAGAGCTCGTAAGCAGCTTTAGTCCTTCTATGCAGCGCCGCTTTGTACGCCTCTTGTTTAGCTTCATGTGCTTGCCGGCATTCCTCATCAAACCAGGGGTTTGGTTGTGGTGGCCGAGAGAAACCCAGTACATCAGAGGCGGCATCTCTAATGGCTTGTTGGTAACGCTGCCACTGGTCTTCCGCATTTGCTGCTGGCGGCATAGGACTTAGATTAAGATTAAGAGAAACTCGATCGGCAAAGGTTCTGGCGATCTCTTGCGATTGTAGCCGCCAGACGTCAAATTTCCTCACAGTATTTCGTTGATTTCGCTCTGTTCTGGACATCCGCATCCGTACCTTGGCCACAACTAGGTAGTGATCCGAGTCCACGTTGGCTCCTCGGAAAGTCCGGATACCCAGAATACTGGAAGAGTGCCTTGCGTCGATCGCAATGTGATCGACTTGGTTGACGATTTTTCGATCAAAGGAGAGCCATGTTCCTTTGTGAATATCGAGAAGTGGGAACCGCGTACTACTTACGAAAAAGTTTCGTCCCGTCGCCAAGTCGGCTAGCCTGAGTCTGTTGCCACGCTACTAAAGACGTTCTCTCTTCCTACCTTTGCGTTTAAATCACCTAGGACAATTTTAACGTCGTGGCAAGGGCATTGCTTATACGTCTTGTCCAAGAGCTGGTAGAAGCCATCCATCCTTAATCGCGTTGTCCATTTTCTCGTGAGGGGCGTGAACGCATATTAGGCTAATGTTGGCAAATTTAGCCTTGATACGGATAGTCATAAGGCGCTCGTTCACATGCCGGAAACTCAAGACTTCTTGCCTAAGTCTGCCTCCAATGACAAATCCACACGCGAATAGACGCTGTCCTTGTTGTCGGTTGTAGATATGTGACTACCAACGCCTACTTCAGTAGCACCGTCAATCGAGACTACACTTCCAAGGTAATGAACGTTTTTTAATGTCTGGACCTATTGTCCTGCAATGCTAATGTGAGTTGTTGATGAGTTCGAAGGAAGACTTAGGATTTTCGTTTTGGTGGAGTTAATCCTCAAGCCTACCAAATTTGCCTCTGTCACCAAGCCAGTGGTTATTCAGTGCAGGCCCATGATAGGTGCTTGCGATAAGTTGACAGAGCGCTCCGCAAAACACCGCTGATGACCGCCAAAAATAGTAGTGGTGGTAGTATGCAACCTTGTCGAACGCCGGTTCGGATGTCGAATCCTTCCGACAACCTAGCCTCCTAACCACCAATTTGTTCGCTAAGAGTCTCTTGTGTATGGCATGCATAGACACTCTGTTTATACTGTCGAACGCTTTTTCAAAATCAAAGAAGAGCCAGTACAACGGAGATCTATGCTCAACGCATTGTTCGACGATGATCCGTACGATGTTAATATGGTCAACGCAGGAGGATCCAGGACGGACACCTGCTTGTTCACTGTCGAGAGTAGCCTTGTAAAAGTTATTTAATGCGTTCGAGGGTTGTGTTGGCTATTATTGTTGCAACTGTAGGAAACACGCAAATGCCTCTCTAATTTCCACACTCTGTTGGGCTACCTTTCTTTAGGAGCTAGACGGAGGTTTGGAAGGTCTCACGGTTCCAAACCTTCTTCACTAATGGAAGCAGTAGGTTCGCAGTTATTGTGAGCAAACCCTTATAGAGCTCTACGGGAAGGCCATCAAGTAATGCCTTTTCGTTTGGTTTGAGTGCTTTAATCGTGACTACGATTCCATCCTTACTGGGAGAAGAGATGTGAATTCTTGAATTTTGGTCGCCGGACAACTCGTTTTGATTCTGGGTCAAACCTTCATCCACCATGCTGTTAAAAACCACGGAGAAGTGTTCCCTCTATCTCCAAAACTCTTGACCGGGTGTTGGCGCAAGCTGTGATCATCTATCAGCTCTTTGGCTATTCTGTACACGGTTCTGATGTCAAATCTACATGCTGCTTCTTCGGTTTGCTCAGCCAGGGCTTTGATGGCATTTCTTTGGTCACGGCGCATACTACGCTGGACTTCTGTCATTTTCATGCGATACAGGGCCACGAGCTTGTTTCTACCCTCTGCAAAGATGGCTGTAGTGGGAACTCTAAGTTGTTTCCGTTCTTCGATCCGGTATCCAGGTATCAGTAGATAACCAGATGACATAGCCTCTTTGTGATTGATGTTCATTAATATTCGGCGCTGCTGATTGCTTCATTTGAACAATATGATCTCCAAAGTGTTGGCAAACTACGGCATCCTTTAGTCTGTCATACTCAGTTGCTCGAAGCATTACCATAAGGTGGTATTCTGGTTTCCGTCCAATGACGGTTCCTGTTTTCGATATTCAAGAGAGAACTCTATAATGCCAGCTAAAAGCGCTAGCTTCGGCTTATATTGTCTCATTTGAGGTCTATGCTATGTTTCTTACAATTTCTGTAGTCTACTAGGGCGAGGCATTGAATATAGCATCACAGCTGATTTTCGGGGAAGACAATCTGCAATCTGCGACCTAAGAGGAGCCAGTACAACGGAGATCTATGCTCAACGCATTGTCTGCGACCTAAGAGGACTATGTGTACCTCTCCATCCACTTTTCTCATGTATGAAGTATTGGTATGGTGGCCCGCCTTGGAGAAGAAATCCAACCTATCCATAATGGAAAAAACTCAGCGAGTTCCATGTCTCAGTATTACCGGTGCACTGAGAACTTCTCCCACAGCGGCGCTCCAAACCATGCTCCACCTGCTTCCGATTGACATCGTCAGTAAACAATTGGCTGTCGGCTCGGCAATAAGACTGAGAGGCTCCAGGCAGTGGAAGGAGCAACACACGGGACATGCCAATATACTTTCGATGCACCGTCATCTTCCCAATTCCACTGACCATCTGCCCACTGAATATGATTTTGACAAGGGCTACACGCACTCGATACCGGACAGAAGTGAGTGGACGCAACGCAATGTCCTTTACAACGAATCGCTGTCAATCTTCACGGACGGGTCCAAAACCAAGGACAGAGTCGGTGCCGGAATTTTCTCGGAAGATCTGGACATACACCTCTCCTTTAACCTTCCAGACTACTGCAGCGTTTTTCAAGCCGAAATCACCGCAGTTCGCAAAGCTGCTGACTGGCTGGCGGTTAGCACACTATCAACACCTGATATTGTTATTTATGTCGACAGTCAGGCAGCCATCAAATCACTCGCATCCAGCACTACGAGATCTAAGGCAGTGAAAGACTGTCGCATATCTCTCAACGATATATAACGAATAGCTGGTCAGTACAACCTCACCCTTTGCTGGGTACCAGGTCACTGTGACATACCGGGGAACTGTGCAGCCGACGAACTAGCACGACAAGGCTCCTTTGGTACAGATAACATAAGCATCACCGACATCGAAGCGCCAACGTCTTATGTTAAGTACCTCATTCAAATCGATGCCGAGAAAGTAGCCAATCATCGATGGCAACATCTAGACCAATGTCATACCGCCAGACAGCTCTGGCCGATACTCAATAAATCCAGGTCCATCGGACTCTTGAAGCACAAGAGAGGAGCCCTCTCAAAAATAACAAATGTCCTCACTGGACACTGCGTCTTAGGAAGACATGCCCAGAGATTAGGTATCCCTTATAGCGACTTCTGCAGAAGCTGCAGAGATGAAGAGGAAGAAGAGACCATCAGTCATCTCCTGTGCGCCTGTCCTGCGCTCGCCAACATCAGGAAGGCCACTCTGGGTGAATACTTCTACAATGATCTTAATGATCTCGGCAACGCCTGCACGGCTAAAATTCTCGACTTCATTCAACGAAGCAGATGGTTCCAAGAGTAAGAGGGTGACCCACCCGCCTTACACATCGGCAGTACAATGGAGCTACTTTCTGGTCTAAGTACATCCTCATCGAGGGCCGATCCTAACCTAACCTAAACTAACCTATCCCTCCATCTGTGACGCCAAGGGTCAATTGATACACATTATGGCTCAAGGAAAAACGTTTGTAAATTGGGGCCTAGCTCCATCTCGGGTAATAGCGTCATGAGATTGTATGAGAGGCACCAAGAGATGCACACCAGACGTTCTGATTGCCTTGAGATAATAATCGTCAGGAAGACTCGAAAGCTTTTCTGCCAGTAAGCCAATCTCGTTTCCTTGTATCGTTTGGCGAATACCATGCAACAAACAATCAAATTAAATCGATTAAGACAAACCTGCGAATCAATTCGAAATGTTTTTCCCATAAGATACCTTTCATTAACGCTTCCTCCCACACACTGGTCATAGGAGCCCTAAGGAAGACATAATTTATAATTAGGAATCCCTCTCTGCCAAGAAGGTAGTTTCTTACAAGAAAGTCCACCCTTTTCCACGCATTATTCACGCTTGACAGGTCACTCCTCCGTCCGACAGCAAAGACCAGTGAACATTATACTTGCTCTTTCGACCCTCTGATGACAAGGAACCGCCAACAACCCCGATTTACATATCTCGCAGCGCGTTTCTGATTCAAATTCTTCTCGGTTTTATCAAAATTATTTTAAAATGCTACAAAACGCCCAGTCCCACGTAAAAGATACAAAATTTGCATAAAATTCAGTTCGATGGACAGGCAGGCGCACCTACCGAGGGTCAATTCCCACGGGTTACCTCGAAATATTTGTGTTCATTGAATCGAGGAACGATTGTCACTTTGTTGTCGTCGTTGTCGTTGTTGGGGGAGAGAGTCAGGCGTGGAAGATGTTCAACTTGGTTAGGAATCCACAAGAATGCATTCATGCAGAACGTGCGCCTAGACCTTGGCAATGGCTTTTTGCGTGTGCTGCCTGCTCTCTGTACGTGACTAATGGCTGAGCTGATGGCTTGAATTACATTTTCAAATAGAATCGAGATAGAATTGAATAGAATCGTTTGGAGGTTGAATGCGGATTGCATATTGGTGTTCTCTAGATGATAAGAGACGGAGTGCGAGGGTTCGCAGTTTAATTTTGAAAATGTTTTACACACACGCTACATACATATGAAGGACAGAAACAAGGTCATCGTCGAGTTGTGAGAATATGAACTAATGGCTCATTCAATACTGTATTTGAAGCGAACACGACGGAGGGATCTATAGAAATGCAGTAAAGTGGGAGGTTTATGCTCCCTTGAGTTCAGACCTATAGACGACTTACTTTTCTTTCTAAAATAATTGCAATTACACGACGTACGTTGGAAATGAAGAGAAGATACAGAAAAGTGCTATTTTTGAAACTAGGGTGATATTAGGTTTCAGTACATGCATACGCCATGGGTGGTGTCCGAACTAGTTGGGAGGAATTCGCTGAGATTCTTGCATTCGGTTATGATTTCGAGTATTTTCTGGAAGAGAAATTGCTTTCATAGACTTTTATTGAAAGACCATTAAAGTTGTGTGAAGTTCCCCTTAAGGCTTTTCCCCGGATGTGGTGTATCAGAACTGGAAACAGAGAAAAGAAAGGTCTCCCTGAAACAGGAATGATTTTCAAAAGGAGTTGAGAGGGATGATGTGTATTCTACAGCTTCTACTTTACTCTTCTCCTGAGTGAAGCTCTACACACATATTGCAAAGATAAATCAGTGGAAATGACATGATATACGTTGGAAGGAAAGATCGAGTACACAATGGTGGCATTCTGAGATATAGAAGGCGTTTTCCACAACATCAACACATCAGCAATTACAGATGCACTATCAGATCTACTACTTAAACACAATACTCTTAGTGTGACCAATCGCGGGAGGACTAGCGGCACAACATGTCTCATTAGTAGACAGATCTGGCCTCAGCTGAATCAGAAGCGCTCCAAATGCCTTATCGGGGTGACAAGGTCGCTCATCGCAACTACAGTAGGTGTCATTACGGGGCACTGCATCATCAGTAGACATCTCATCAGGCTAGGTATCTTAGCAATTATTTCTGCAGAAGTTGCATGGAAGAGGAGGACGAGGAAACCATACTTCTTACACCTTCTTTGTACGTGCCAGACCCTCTCCGGTCGCAGGAGACTACACTTAAGAGCCTACCTCTTCGAAAATTTAGGCGAGCTAGCTAACGTCAGCATCGGAAACCCCGAGCGCTTCATAACAAGCTCTAGTTGGTTTCAGAGGTAGTTCTCCCTAGGGATGATATATCTAGTCTGGCCTAAGTGAAGCTACATTCTGCAGCCTGCCACTCTAGCTTAACCTAACTTATAAGATCTGAAGAATAACTTTGCGAATTGATCAATCTACTGCTTACGGAAGTATGTCACCGACATCGGTGCCGTTTCTGTCACCTCGACGAGAGGAACTCAAGAAGTTAGAGGTGCCCTTACAAGCAGGCTTTGGGAAGAAAAAAACCCACTTGTACGAAGAAATTCAAGCTATTCTATGTGTAAAAGGATGATGTAGCTTTGGCTATTACTAGTGAAGAGGATGATTGCATCTCTTCCGGATACCATACATCATTGCCAATGGAAGTGCATGAATTGTGCTACTCGGACATGCAGATGATCTAGCAGAAGTCGTCTCAGAGACTGAGATGCGCTTGAATGGTGATTTGGAGACGCTTGATTACTGGCAACTTGTGCTAGTCCAATGAGACTTACACGAATCCGAATAATAGCTGAGTCGTGAACCCTCCTGCGACGAAATGCCAAGAAGGCGGTACAGCAGGGAAAAAAAGTAAGAAGACAGAAGGAGTTAGTGGGTACAAATCCCACATTGTTTCAGACCGCGGGCTCAGTTTTGCGTTTTAGAGATTACCACCTCCTATTGAAGATTTAGTCTCCTGTTATGGTTGGTTGGTTAGAGATAGGGCCATTGTACTGCCGACGAGTAAGGTGGATGTAAGGCTAGGTTAGGTTGGCTGTCTGCACGAGGGTGTGACACACTTAGATAATGGATCTACCATTAGACCACTTAGGGACTAATAAAACCAATCTGATTTTCTGTTAAGGCGATGGATACTCATGACGCCTAAGGACGTCAAATCGCCGAAGTCATCAAAGAAGAGAGGCCTTAGATGGAGCATTCTTTTACGCGATAGAGCTGGACGTGGTCATAGGAGGTGAACAATGGTTTTCTCGTCTTCCTCGTCCCTTCAGCTTCTGCAGAAGTCGTTGTAAAAGAGGCCAAACCTGTTGGCATATTGGCCCGTAAGACAGAGTCCAACGAGGACATCGATAACGCAGATGATCTGTGATCGTTTTAGCATAACCAACTCGGCTTAGGCCAGATCTGTCTCGAAACATGACACGTTGAGCCGTTCTCCCATATGTGGTTGGTCTTGCTAGCAGCGTTCAGCTTTAGTAGATGTAGCGAGGGTCATACCTAGGGATTGCAGCTGATCTGTGATCGTTTTAGCTTAACCAACTAGGCTTAGGGCAGATCTGTCTCGAAATATGACACGTTGACCCGTTCTTCCATATGTGGTTGGTCTTGCTAGCAGCGTTCAGCTTTAGTAGATGTAGCGAGGGTCATACCTAGGGATTGCAGCTGATCTGTGATTGCTGCTGATCTGTGATCGTTTTAGCTTAACCAACTCGGCTTAGGCCAGATCTGTCTCGAAATATGACACGTTGAGCCGTTCTCCCATATGTGGTTGGTCTTGCTAGCGGCGTTCAGCTTTAGTAGATGTAGCGAAGGTCATACCTAGGGATTGCCTATCAGGCAGAATCCTTAGAGTTGTACCCTGTCTGGCGAGCTCGTTGGCCTTGCAATTTAGTGGAATGTCCATGTGGCATCTTGGCATCCAGCATAGGTGAATGTTGTGCTTCTCTGTCATCTCCGTAAGAGACAGGCGGCTTTTGAAGTAAAGGAGCACGATTCCAGGGACTTGATTGCCGCTTGACTGTCAGTGAAAATGCTTAGATCCCTGAGAGATAGTACATTACATTTTAGCCAGGACAGGGCTTCCTTAATCGCCATGATTTCCACCTGAAAAACGCTACAATGATCAGGGAGGCGGAACGAAATGCCCAGGTTGAGCTTTTTGGAGAAAATACCACAAGCCACCCCACCTTTGGTCGTCGAGCCATCTGTAAGGAAGTGAACCGAACTACCATCGACAGGGGGAGAGTTGTCCCATTCATCCCGTTCAGGGATACTCGTACGAAAGTTTGGGTCAAATCTCACTTTCTCCCGTATTGCATGGTTGAAGTTGAGATGGTCAAGGATCGAGGAGTGGCCAATGCGATAACTCGACCACTGAGAGGAGACTTTTAGACGGATGGCCGCACCAGCAGCAATTTGTTTGCCAAAAGTATCTAAAGGAAACAGGCTGAGCAAAATGTCTAGTGCCGCAGAGGGAGTAATTTCTCACTGCACCATTGATGCAAATGCATGCAGATTTTTGCACCTTACCTATTCATACTCTTGGTATCATCTACTTCTCTGTATCTCCTGCGATGATATGCCTTAATTTTATCTGGAGACCAAAAGACAAATCATTACCTCACCGTTTCAAGCTTCAAATGTAAAGCCAATTAGGCGCATCCGACTTCTTCCTAAATCTTGAGAAAGTTGACACCGTCCAACTGGTGTAAAGTTACCACTAACCCAATCAAAATTCACCGTTTCCCCTTATAAGGCTGAGACTCACAGACGTTTACTTTGATTTATTCAAACAAATTTATAGGACTTAAGCCTAATTAAGGCCATAAATACAGTTTTGGAAACCAATGACAGTATCTGTGCCCTATCTCCGCTGAACAATCTCTCCGCTACACTCCAATCGAATTCGAGCAATAAAGGTAAGTCAAATGCACGCACACCCCTTCCGAGTGATAAAACATAAAAATTCTACAGCAGAGCACTAAAATCTGAGAAATAAAACTCTGATTTCCAATCAGCAGCCATTAACATCACTCGCCAGAGATACGAGTGCACCTAATTATATCGGACTTGTTCGCCCATTAAAAATCGATTTCCACCGCCTTGGGAGCCAAAAATGCAATCAAAAAGTTTAGTCTGCCCTTGAGGGGGAACTCTTCCACCAAATCGATGACATGCATCGATACACAGTCGTAGATACTTTCGACGAAGGAAGACCAAGATGCATGTGAGTGTGCCTCTCTCATCGTCAAAGCAATAAATTTCCCCGGAAACAGAAACAGAAGCAGAATTTTTGTCTAATTTCAGTCTAGCTACGTGTATCTAGATACTTTTTCCTATGAATACCGGCCGGCGGCGCGGGAGACTATAAAACGCAATCAGTGCAGCGGATGGCACTGAAAATGGAAAGACATCTCTAAAATTGGAGAACAAGAGTCAATGTTTACAAGTTCACTCTTTGTCTGGCAGCAAAAGTCGGAACTTTTTGGTGAAAGATTGTTTGGGTGTTACACGTGGTTCATGTTCAAGTTCATCAACACAGGGCCAACTAGAAAAAAAAACAAATCACAGCGGGACGGGAACTTGTGATCTATGAACTCGCGGTGTGCACTTGACGCGCGCGCCAGTCGGCCTATGCACCTGACAGTGTGTGGTGTGTTTACGTAGATGTTAATGACGGCGATAATGAGTGTGTCGGTAACAGTGACCTGTTGTTTGCGTTACGGATAAACAGGGATACAAAGGTTTTCTAAAATGTATACACAACCCAGCGAGTGCAAGAGTAGAGTAACCTTTCTTCATCCAAAGGCCACTTGAAGAGCTAGAAGAATATGACTGGGTAAACAACGTTGCTGAGATCTTTATCGGATGATGATGACAAACATATTTGTGTCTAAAGTGGAAAAGGAAACCAAATAGGGAAATAGGATTTCGGGCTTGGGATACTGTAAACAGTGGGAAGAGTGTTGTGGTGTACCCTACGGGGATACATTTTCTGGAATAAACTGCGAGGAGTTTATAAAATTTTGTAGCATGACCACAGGAGTGCGGGTCATAGACCTTCATTAGGATCTAAGCGAGAATTGGAATGTTTTGATTGGTTTTCCGCAAAATATGGTGTACCACAAGGAAGCCACTAGGATTCTGTACTTTTTTCTATATGTAGACACTTTCTTACTGCACGATGACACAGAGAACATCAACGACTATTCTGAACCAGGCGATCATTCGCATTATCATTTGAAGAAGCCGAAATAAGGGTTAGTAGCTGTCTTAAAAGACTGGATGACGGTGCACAAATACAAGCCCCAGCAGGGAACAGCATTTAATAACCTCCCAAGCGTGACAAGTAAGCGAGTTACATCGAAGTTTCTCCAATTACTGCCGACTAGTACATCGTGTCGATTGCTCTAGGAAAATTTACAACATCGTTAGCCGCTCTGATGATGGACAGGCGACCAGTGGTTTCGATCTAACAGTCTACACCGATGGGTCAAAAATGGACTGTGGGGTTGGTGCGGGTGTTTTCTCGGAGTCCCTGAACATCGCAAGATCGTATAGACTCCCGGACGCTGGCAGCGTCTTCCAAGCGGAATTACTCGCCATTCGCGAAGCCTGTCGCCAAATCAAGTCACACACAAATACACTACCAAGGCAAAGAATCGCTATTTTAATTGATAGCCAAACTGCTATCAAAGCCATTGCCTCGGAAACCATTTCCTCAAAATTAGTACTAGAATGCCGACAGGAGCTGCCCTCGCTAGATGGCCAATGCATGGTGACCCTAGTCTGGGTTCCAGGCCACAGCAACGTTGATGGCAACGAATATGCTGACGAAATGGCCAGACGAGGCTCAGCCCTTTAATGCTCACTTGCTGAACTTGTTCACAACCCGCTCGGAGCAATTAAGGCAAACATCTCCTCAATCTTTCTTAGAAAAGCTAACCTTAAATGGTCCAGGTTAACGAAATGCGTCATATCCAGAAAGATGTGGCCTAACTACAACAAGACCAAAACAACCGCCCTATTGAACAGAACGCGCAAAGACATTGCCCGTACAATTGCGATAATCACGGTACACTGGCCGGTAGGAGAGCACGCAACCCAACTAGGTATCCCATATAATATACACTGCCGTAGTTGCAACATAGCCACCGAAAAGGAAACAATTATCCACTACATGTGCACTTGTCCAGCACTAGCTAGGGCTAGACATCAAGCATTAGGCAAACCCTTCTACAATTCACTTGAGGAGATCTCGGGTAGAAACATAAATGAGCTTACCCTCTTCTTAAACTCCACAGGGTGGCTCTAAATTGTCCTCACCAACACACATCAACATCCAAGGTCGCATGAGTCGTGGTATCAAAACGGCACAACTGTGCTAATTGGGTCTCTGTTTCACAGAACCGCCACTTCTACCTACCCTAGCCGCTCTAACTACGCTTCAGTCTGAAAGATTGCCACAATTCCGTCTGAAATTCACAATGTAGGTAAGCCTTCCTTAATGTCACAATCACAATCACTACTAATTTGCTGTGACCTATCCTGAACACTGAGCAACTGAACAGTTTAAACACAGAGCAATCACAATCATAAAGAAATACGGTCGAACTGGTCATGCGTTATGAGATTCCCGACCAGGATAGATACACCATACTACCTGTTGAAGATAGTCATGAACTACTTCACCAACAGGAAGTTGAGGTACTAGATCGACGGTGGCGTTAAACACTACACCGTTTCCGCAGGAGTTCTTCAGGGGTCAGTGCTTGGACTTCTCCTGTGGAACATAATGTATGATGGAGTTCTGCGACTAGCGCTGTTACATGGACGATATCGATGTGGTTACTGTAACCAAACATATCGCGTAAATCAGGGTTTGGTCTCTGGCAGTACAATGGACCAGTTGTGTCTGAGTGCTCCAGTTGAGTGTTTCCTATCCCGACAAAAAAAAAAAAAAAAACCAAACATATCAACGAGATAGAGTCTGCCACGGATAAGGCAGTCGCCAAGATCAAAAATTGGCTAGAGTCTGCCGGCTTAGAGCTAGATGATGACAAGACCTATGCAGTCCTAATAACAAGACTCTGAAATACGCAAACTTCCGGGTTGAGAATCACATAATCAGGTCTAGAGAAGCACTAAAATACAACAACACACAACAATACAGACAACAGGCTGAACTTTCCAACACACGTCGAGTATTCAAGGAAGAATACGTCACAAATGCAGGCAACGGTGGGCCTGGATATGCGAGGAGGATCCTTCTATCCAGTGTGGTAAGCTCAATCCTCCTATATGCTGTTCCGGTCTGGGCGGCGGCATTCACAACGAAGGAAATGAGTTCTTGTCTGCGAACAGGCTCTGCGCAATCAGAGCTATAAGCGGTTCTCGAACAATTTCGGACGAGGCAGCCTGTGTTATAGCCGCTACGATCCCCATCGAAATTCTCGTCAAAGAGATGCAAAGGGGTTACCTTAAGTAAATCACGAACCGGCAAGAAGCAGCCAGAATTACCAGGAGGGTAAAAGGAGAAGAAAGGGCAACATCTGTAGCACTGTGGCAAGTCAGGTAGGATAACACGGCAAAAGGTAGATGGACCCACAAACTAGTCCCCACAATCGGAGTCTGGACAATGAGAGCACATGGGGATTGCAACTACTGCCTTATGCATTTCCTGTCCGGGAACGGAGGCTATCGAAAATATCTCCACAGATTCGGATACGAAAGCCCGTCCTTCTGCCCAGAATGCCCAGATGAAGAGGAAGACGTGGAGCATGCAGTGTTCCACTGCAGACGCTTCGTAGAGGAAAGAATGAAGCTGTCACAGCCCAGAGCTTCTCATAAGTCATATGACGAGGTCAGGGGACGACTGGCGGGAGACCTGTTTCTTCCTAACGAGAGTACAAAACGAGCTGCGAAGAGCCCAGAATGCCCAGATGAAGAGGAAGACGCGGAGCATGTAGTGTTCCACTGTAGACGCTTCGTAGAGGAAAGAATGAAGCTGTCACAGCCCAGAGCTTCTTATAAGTCATATGACGAGGTCAGAGCACGACTGGCGGGAGACCTGTTTCTTCCTAACGAGCGTACAGAACGAGCTGAGAAAAGCCGAAACGGCAAATGCAGATAATAAGGAATAGGTTGCTAACCAGCTCCGCGAAGTAATACACAATGGCGGTCCCGCAGGGAGAGTGATAGAAGTGTGCAGGGTGTGAATTAGTACGTAGGCCCACTCCTAGTATCGATTATTCGGGTTTGCGAATCGTGCATGCTGGTAGCCCTGGCTAGGAGTATCTTTCGAAGATCACCACATCCAATGGCGCATAAAAAATAAAAATAAAAGAAAAATAAAAGAAAACCGCACATATCCGGCATCGGATACACGGCGCCGGATACACGTATTTTGGTAGTTTTCACACGGCACCATATCTCCAGTTTATAGTTTTCAGAACTGAATGAAAGTGTCCAAACTTATCCGGTGCCGGATACATGGCATCCAAAACTCGTTTGGCAAGTCGTATCCGACGCCGAATGAATAGTGAACGCTTCCATTTAGTTCTGTACACTTCGATGTATCCGGCGCCGTGTATCCTTCATTCGAGCAGCATAGAGCTCAGAATCGTCTGACAGAAAAAAAGCCATGTATCCGGCATTTATGTAGTGTATCCGGCATTTACGCCGTGTATCCGGTGTCGAATAAGTGTGAATAAATAAAAAAATAAATATTTGGCGCAACAGATCTTTAAAAGTGCCAGGGCCTAGCTTCTCGCAATCACTCATGTTGTGTGCGTTATATTTTTCACACGAATGGAAGGGACCTACAGTTTAGTGCCGTATCCGAATGGCGATTTAAGAAGCCTTTTCGAGACAACAACACTCTCGGATGTTTGTCAGACGCTCGCGAGAGGTGGAACCGTGAAAAAACTTGTTGGTGTTTTCTGGGATTCGAACTTGGAACCTCATGCGTAGTGATCCGACACACTAACCACTTACGCCACGGCGCCCACAATAAGTGTGAATGCTCTCTTTTAGTTCTGTACACTTTGAACCGGGTATCCGGTACCGGATGTGTGTGGAACGGGCCTACTCCGAGAGCTGAGAACTGAAGAACATTAAGCAAGCAGTATGCAATCGTTGCCGTTTATACTGCAGAGTTTTTGTTGTTGCCGCAGCTACAGTTCCGCAAAGTTTCTAGGCTCAGGAATCGAGCCACGTCTATGGGTCATTCCAAAAGTGCATCGGGACGCAAGTCGGTTGACTTTGGTGGGCAGTTGAAAAGGTGTGTTGTGCGGGGCATTTCTGCAATCAAAGCATTTGTCTTCAATGAAGGCGTCGAAATGGTTCTTGTAGCTGTTTAGTAAGCGACACCAACCTGAACGTAGTTGAGCTAGGATGGTTCTTGCTCTTCGAGGCAGGCTACGTTCTTCGTCTGCTATGGGTGGTGGGCAGCCTCCGAGGAGCAGAGATTCTCCATAGAGTGGGACACAGTCGTCTGATGAATGCTTTTCAATGTATGTTTGTAGGTCTGTCGATCAATCCTGGTGCTCTGCGTGTAGGCATCGACGTCATATTTGTAGATTTTAAGCCCTTTTGCGAATAGAACGGGGTGGTTGTGGTAGCATCGACAGCCGATGATTAGGGTGGTCTCAGAGGTGACAAGCTAGTAGGAACTGCTTGGAGAGCATGGTACTGATTACTGCAGAGTAATCACAACTGCTCGCTGCTCAGTGAGAAGAATATAACCACAACTAGCAGTGATCGCAATCACAGTCTCACATCTACTTATTAGACAGTGTTTCGTTTTGCACTGATGTTAAATATTACAATCTGCTACTGTTGTGCTAATAGGGCAAACATAGCAGGACTAGTCCTGATGTCAACGAATGAACTTCGTAAGTCACTAAGTCTCCGACAAGAAAGCTATCAACATTCGCAGTGCACACTACATTCCACGTGCCCCTAAGAAAAACACCAAAACAAAATCCTTGATCCTTATCCTTAATCGTTTTAAAGTACTACCGCTGCTGAAGATGCGGATGTGATGTTTTCCCTTTTCCTCCAGCTTTCTGTTATCTTTTCCTTGCGAAGGATAACTTTTGCTCATGGGAATAAAGTTTCCTTTTTTATTTCCACAAAAATATGTGTATGGTGACTTTGTAGAAAAGTGGAAACTTTTTCTCCACTCTTTTCGGGGGGTGTTTTCTTTTTCTGACTTTTCCGGTGAAAGAGCAAAGTAAATAGAAAAGAACTGAGTAGATAGGGACCAAGAGGGAGAAGGAGATTATTTAGTTGTTTTGTGATTCAGTTTTTGAATTGCTGAAAGGATCCGACCGTTGACTTATTTGTCTTCCACTTTGTGGGTGATGTTTGTCACTTTTAATGTTCAGATAACTAAATGACAGATAAGGGGTCGAAGGGATTTTCTTTTCCTCCGGTGAATTGTTTTTTACTTGTTTTATGCGGTTAAGGGTAAACAATTTAGTTATGGCACTCAAGAGGAGGCGATAAAAGATTTCAGTTCACCGACTTTGATGTTGAAGTCAATCAATTTTGGGGGGGAAAGTTGCGAGCATATGGTCTGGATTTGGGGGTAGGTTTTGACAGTCAAGTAACAGCGAAGTTTGAAAATCTTTAATTTCGTGACAAATAGTTCCATAAAGTATTGGAAGAGCAACTCTAAGTTCTAATAGGTGGCAAGGTCTCCAGGGAAAGGGCTCCATCGGATTTTTATCCTAAGACTGTGCATATTTGGTGTAGAACTATATCCTGCGGATCTGAAGAGGAAAACTTAAAAAAAAACTCATAATCACGGGTATTGAACGACTGTGCTCAAAGAATGAATGGCACATCGTGAACTTTACTTCTAACAGGGACTCCAAATGCCAGGCGGGCGACCGCCTACTTCAACCAGCCTTTTAGGTATATGGAGCTCTGCTCCAGACGAAGAACCTCTCCCCAATTCTAAAGCCAAACAGATCATAAAATCAACAACAAACCTAACAAAAACCAAGAGGAATGCATACCTCCTATAGTGCAAACTTAGGTCACCCTGGACCTGTCAACTTCTACGATCACAGACGGCACGCTTGGTCATATCGTAGAGATTGAAGTAAGTGAAATCATGTCAGTAGACGTGGCTTCAGGCACCATCGACTCGACTGATTTCCTGTCACCAGAAGACGAGGAAACCCTCCTTGTACCAAGGAGCATTGCTGTAATGCTGACGCCAAAAACCAAATGTGGGACAAAGTTCAACTTTCAACAGCTGGACGATGACGCCTATAACAATATCTTAAGGAAGACTTCAGTCTAGAACAGGCTCACGAATTGGCCCGAGTTTGACTAAAGGAATGTCCTCTAAGCCGCCCCAAAGGAGACAGTGTCATCCCACCAGATAACGCTGCTTAAATGAGGGCAAGCTCACCCAAACCCACCAGTTCTGTAGCCACCTACAGTGACACAGCAGCGAAAAAATTAGTGTCATTCCTGATGACTACCCTAGCACCATCTGGATAACAGAGTAGCTCAGACTACTCCAATACGCCATTTTGGATAAGATCATGCAACAAAACGAGCCACAGTTCCTCGGCTCATATCACTTTCTGGGTGGTTCTGACAGCGGACACTCTTTACAACGTTTCCAGAATTAAATGATTGGGCACAATGGACGCGCACTGTTGGTCTGAGTGAACAGTGACTCTTTGTCACAAGGCACCCATCTACCTAACCACGGCTGTACCTTCAAACCAGGCTGGCTACTCTTCACCTGCAAGTACAAAATTACCGCGGACTACCTGAATGCAATGGTGGATAGTCTACAACCCTGGAATGATGCAGGACTAAGAGCTGTGGATGAGGGGAAAGTTCCACGCCCACAATTCGCTGTTGGTTATTTTCTTTGTATTTTATTTTACTGCCTCAGAACGTATTCTGGGCCTCGTCAAAGGATAGAACGCGGGATTGTGAGTTGAAACTTGAGAGTACTCAATAGAGTCCAGAAAGCTAACGTCAGCGAGCTAAATATATAGGCGTGGTGGTATGCATAGTATACTTATTTACTTACTTGGATCCTTTAACCACTCGGGGGGAATAGGGCGTCAACCACGCCTACGCACCATCTTGTTCGGAGTTATGCAGCGCGGTTGAGCTGCCTCCAACTCATTCCTAAAGAGCTCGATTCCCCCTCAACTGTACTGCGCCACGTTTCCCTAGGGCGTCCCACTATTCTGCCTGCATGAGTGAGCGGATTTTGCAATGGACTTGTCTTCTCGCCGTAGGGTGTGTCCAATCCACTGTCGCTTTATCCTTCGTATTTTTTTTTTCGGGATAGGAAACGCTCAACTGGAGCACTCAGACGCAACTGGTAACTTCTCCTTCGCATAGTAATGCCTATAGGTTCTTGACCCGTTCTCGTATAAAGTTGTTCGTTGGCGATGCGGTTCGGCCGAAAATTCTTAAGATGATCCCTAAACATTTGTTTACGACGACTTGCAGCTTGCGTGTGTTAATGGTGTCCACCTTCCAAGTACTGCACCCATAAAGCAGCACCGATTCAACGTTGGAGCGGAACAGTCGCAGCTTAGTTCTTAACCTGATAACATTGTATGCATGGTATGGTATCTCTTTAGGTCGTAGTGCTTCGTGGGTCATTGCTTGTCCTGTCAACCCCATCTCTCTTCATGGAGAAATTTGGTTTCAGCTCCGCCCAACTAAGACCCAAAAGTAAAGAAACTGCAAAGCTCGCGGACTCAAGTTCAACCACTTCCAAGGCTAGAGATCCCACTAACCCCAGAGACTCAAGGGACAAGCAGGGAAAACCCAGCGGCCCTGGGGACAATCTGAACCCCAGCACCAGCGTTGAAGTGGCTACGGACAAAATCAAGCCAAAAACTGCTAAAATCGCTTAAGCCACTAGCGTACCTATGGACACTCGGGACAAACAGAGAGTAACTAGTGGCACTGGAGATATCCACGGCCTCATCACCAACGCCGAAGCGGCTATCGACAAAAAGAAGCCAAAAGCTGTTTAAATCCCTGAAACCACCAGCGTGTTCTCAACTAGTCGTCTGCCTTAACAACTAGATAAGGTCCCCTGAAGGCAACAAAGAAGGAGACTGCGGAAATGGGAAAAAAGAAATCCGAAAGAGTAAGCTCTGTTGAGAGGCAGTAGGGCTAGGACAACGGCCGATTGGGGCAGGTGGAGGTACTAACAATGAATACTCCACCTCCCATCAGAAGGCAATTGAAGAATAGATTACCTTTGAACAACGAAGGTACCATGGTGCACAATTAATTTGAACAGCGAGACTGATCCTGCGACAAGGCAGAGCTGTCAAAGATATCCGTAATGACCAACAGTAGGGGTTCAAATCGAGCTGGACACTTCTCCTATTGAGAGTAGTGGAATCTGGATGGCATTCCATGAAGGAATGACGTACACATTGACTGCTACTTTGGCAAACGGTTTGAGTCTGAGATAGCAAGACGCCATTCTTGGGCTACTGGCGAGTCGCTTCTGCATCCCGAAGGAATTGTGTGGTATACGGATTTATGGAGAATGGATTCTGGTGTTGGTACTATAATCCTTATGCCTAATCTGAAGGTCTTGAGAACGTTTAATGTAATCGAAACATGCACCAGTTTAAGCCTGAATAGGGAATATATTGAGTGCTGCTTCAATACTGTTCAAGACTAATCTACTCACATCAAGGTAAGCAAATGTAATGCTGGGCAGCTACTACAAATGGTTCTTGGAAGATGTGCTGAGGTATCGAACTATTTTACAGAATCCGAGATCTCGCTTTCAGAGCCCAAAGCAAATAGATAGGAGAATAATATGTGTTCATACTACTCAAGGGCTAGAGGAGCTAAGACCGCATTCCATTCTTTTAACAAAAATCCCAAAGCTACCCGTAAGTCATGGTTATAATTAATACCAGTAGCAAATATTCTCATTCAAATAGGAGTGACGATGGTGGTAACGTCATGGTTTATGGTTCAAATCCTGATGTCAGCAAGCACTTACTTATTTATTTCTCATGAAATATATAAACAGAGTCTGTCTGATCGATTAGCGATAGTATAACACTGGCAGCAGTTTGGTCAAATGGCTGGAAGAATTGTTCACTCTGTTGAATGCCTATGACATCAGGTGGTCGGGAAAAAAATACTGCGAATCAAAACCAAAGACAAGACAACGAAACAAATCTGCCCGAGTATGGTGTATACAAAAACATGCAATGAACAAAACAAAAGATTTTAATACCCCAGGTGGCAGTCCAGGTACACTGGCAAATCCACCCTCTTCGGAAGTCGGCTCTACGGATTCTGGGGAGAGCCACTTATTGCACCTAATAAATCCCTTCTCAAAAGTATCTCGATTTCCACCAACAAGATTGAACGTCTCCGGGAAAAGAAGTCCGCCGGAAGCGCAAGCGCGTGAAAAACGGGACTCAGCGAAATCAAAAAGCATTCAGGAGGAAAACGACGTACTCCGTACCAAGCTTACCGAAATGGAGCTACTCTATCGTGAGCTTAAGAAAGAAGTAGATTTACTCAGGCAAGAAAATAATGCCTTAAAAAACTCGTATCTACAAAAAGAAAATACAGTTAGCCCACATCGCTCACATAGTCGCAAATACCAGACGGACGAAGAAGAGCTAATACGTGAAACGAATTGGATCGAAAAGAAACGACCTAGCAAAAAACGCAAAGCTGGTTCCTCACCGGAAGTCGAGCTACAAAAAGATGAAAAGCGCAAGAAGATGCAAGAAAAGCAACAACAACCAAAATTACGTCCTCCGCCACCGATAAACGTCGTTGGAATTACGGACTATAATAAGTTGCATTGCCTCCTTTAAGGAACTCTGGCATCGAAGTTTAAGGTGACATCTCTGCGAAACAATACGTGGAAAATCAATGTCGATGATGCCGACGGTTACCGATCAGTATCTAAAATATTGAATGCCGAAAAGATTCAGTGGTATACTTATGAAAATAAGTTAGAAAGACCACTGCGTGTTGTAGCTAGGGGACTACACCTCTCGTGCACCAAAGAAGATGTTATAAACGACCTTCAAGACAAAGGCTTGAAAATTCTTGATGCGTCAATATTATCAAGAAGGAGAAGCAGTAGTCGGAGAGAGATCAGGAAAAATTGGTAAAGCGTGGTCTTCCACTATTCATGCTAAGTTTCGATAAAGACGAAAATAAAGATGTTATTTATGGTATTAAGACTGTTTTAAACATCGTGGTCAAAATCGAACCTATGCGTAAGAGCTCCAGATCGATCCCGCAGTGTAAGCGCTGTCAATGTTTCAATCACACGCAGACTTACTGCCAGAAAAAACCGCGATGCGTCAAATGCTCAGGTGAACATCTCTCAGATGAGTGTCACCTAAATAAGCAAACCCCAGCCACTTGCATAAACTTTAAAGGAAGACACCCTGCGAACTATCGAGGTTGCGAAGTGGCGAAAGAGCTTCAAAAAAGGCCCGATACGCTCAAAAATTCCATGGGTACGAATCCAAAACCAATTAAGAATAGACCCCAAATAGCTACGAAAAAAGCAGCGAAAGATAAAAAATCCGTCAATATTCTCTTAAGATCGGGTAATGAAGAAAAACCCAAACGTAGTAGAGAAAAGGTGACAGGAGCTAAATCCTCGAATATTGGCGTGCAGTCTTATACTCAAGCGGCGATGACAGCTAATGGCAAGTACAAGACCGACAGCTCACGGGAGATCAAAGCAAGAAATCATCCAAACTTTAACGTAAAGACTCCTGCTCAAGCTGCGATATTGGAAAACGGTGATAGAGGTAGCTCACAAGATCATGTACCCCATGTTTTTTCCCTAATTCTTGCGAAACTTGAACAGCAATCCAAAACAAACAAACTTATTTTCGAGAGACTAGTTGCATTAGAAAACAACATTCATAACACGCGCACTTCAATTAGAATATCAAAGAAACGTTTAAAATTCTTACTTGGAACGCCAACGGGCTTAGACGAAGACTCGATGAGTTAGAAATCTTTATACGAGAAAAAGACATTGATATATGCTTGGTCTGTGAAACTCATCTGACAAAGCAATCGAATGTAAAGATAAGGGGATATAGCGTGTATCACGCCTTCCACCCATCGAAAAGAGCCAGAGGCGGATCGTCCTTGTTTATAAAAGAATGTATCGAACACTCAGCGGAAATAAAGATTGAATTAGAAGCAATGCAAGTAAGCACGGTACGCGTTAGAAATAGACATTTTGTTTTCAACATTTCGTCTATATATTGTCCACTGCGATGTAAACTTGAAGAAAGTAATTTCACAAACATTTATTATTGGTGGTGACTTCAACGCGAAACACCCCTCCTGGGGTTCAAGGTACGCCTCTCAGAAAGGTAGAAAGCTTTATAATGCGGGTATGCAATACAGTTGTGATTTTCACTCGACGGGTAAACCAACATATTGGCCGACTGATAGAAATAAGCTACCAGATCTGATCGATTTCTTTGTTGTTAAAGGAATATCTGGCAACTGTATAAAAGTTGAAGAAAGCTTTGATCTCTCCTCTGATCATTCTCCAATCATTATGACGATAAGCGAAGCTCTGATTAAAAAAGTAGGACCGGCCAGATTAACCGGCGCGAAAACTAATTGGGATGGCTTTAAAAAAAATATTGAAGCAAATATTGAGCTGAGCGTATCACTTAAAACGCCATATGAACTTGAAGTTGAAGTTGATCGCTTCGTTGAAATCCTACAGAATGCCGCGTGGAAGAATACTCCCAAACCTAAGAAAACGCCGGCCAGTTACATTCAAACTTATCCGCAGGAAATAAGAGAGATGATTAAGGAGAAGAGAAAAGCGCACAAAAAATGGCAACAAACTCGGGATCCGCAACATAAAGCACATCTTAACCGTTTGTGCAACTCACTAAAAAGAACAAGTACATCGAATAACACATGTAATCGAAAAGTCACTTGAAGAAAAAAAGATTTGTTCAAGCGTATTCCTTGACGTCTTACAAGCCTTTGACAAGGTCTGGCACGAAGGCTTAAAGTTTAAATTACGACAAGTTCTGCCAGAGCACCTATATAATATTTTGAAGAACTACCTTACGAATAGACTATTGCGCGTCAAATGTGGAAACGAATATTCGGATTTTAAGGAAATAATGGCTGGGGTGCCGCAAGGAAGCGTTCTTGGTCCGGTCTTATATCTATTCTACACTCGTGATATACCGCAAGTAGAAGGCACTGAGCTAGCTACATTTGCCGACGACACTGCTATCTTGGCAGTAGGTAAAACGGTTGAAGATACTTCAGAAAAACTGCAAGAAGCTTTGGATAGAGTAAATGAATGGACAAATGTTTGGCGAATCGCACTCAACGAGACCAAATCTGTTTATGTAAACTTTTGATATACGTTTGCAAACGAGACTAAGAATCTTGGAATGACACTTGATGCAAAGCTGAAATGGAAAACGCACGTTAAGAAAAAACGCAAAGAACTAGATAACAAATATCGAGAAATGTATTGGTTACTTGGAAAATATTCCAAGCTTAATATATATAACAAACTGCTTTTATATAAGCAAGTGCTAAAGCCTGTATGGACATATGGTATACAACTCTGGGGTTGTACCAAAATAAGTAATATTAAAATTTTACAAACTTTTGAAAACAAAGTGCTAAGAGGTATTGTAAATGCGCCATGGTATATCAGAAATAGCGATATCCACAGAGACCTTGGCATTAAAACAATCGAAGACGAAATTCAAACCTATGCGAGAAAGCATAGAAGTCGACTAGAAAGTCACGTAAATATTACAGTCCTCCAACTTTTGGAAGAAAGAAATTTACTGCGCCGTCTACAAAGAACCAAACCTTTAGACCTAGCGCGATAAGTAACCGCGTCTAAACTGCGGAGCTGGCAGGAACTTCTAATGGGAAGGTACCTGCAAAACGTCATTATTTCGCGAAACGAAAACTACTTGATAAGTCGAATACTTAGTTGTAGTAAAAATAAAAACAAGTCTGTTTTGAAGGGAGGTTTTTTAGTGGGTAAGAATCCCACACTACTATGAGCACGCGCTGTCGATCCTCATAGTGTCTTGTTGAAGATTTTCACCTACCCTCGGAAAAAAAAAAAAAAATCTGTCCAGTTATCTGGACACCAACCCTGGAGTTTTCTCAGAAAGCTAATATTTGAGTTTCGAACCAATCTTTCTCCCTCTGTCTATCCTTTCCAACGGCCGCACTGTCTATAGGGCATCTATAACGCCTCGAGTGCGTGCCTTCATAGGAAACGTGGAACATTTTATGGCACGTGCATGGGCGTACCTAAAGTGCTTATAAAAAAAGTAATAGATACTGCTACTAACTTACTAGCCTTCCATTTGCCATAGCTCTGTGAAATCTTGTTACCATTGTTCATTCAATCGTTGGAAACAAGTTGTTTTGAATGTAATGACATCTCTGCCACATAAAACGGGCTACATGCGAATCCATCCATCCACATCACCAAATAGCATGTCCGCGCGAAAACATTGTAATTAAGCGCCAGACACTTAGTCATTACCCGCTTCCACTTCATTCTGTGCTGTTGTGTGGTTCCAGAGAGCGCATACACGTGTGTGTCTGTCACCTCTTTTGCGCAAAATATTTTTCCAGCCGACAAGCTGACAGTTAATTGATTTGTAAACATTTATTCCGTCAGCATACCGACCTGGAGTAGTTCCTCCTTTCATTTCCATATGTCAAGTCCGTTCAGCATTCGAACGTCGAAATGACATAAAAGCAAAAAAAAAAAACCCAAGACGACGAATAAGTAGAAAAGGTCATTCAATCTATAGGTAACCCAGGAGGGGTCATTGAAGATTAAACCTGGTATACGAGTACATCCAAGGATTACAATGAATTACCCTCCACCACCACGACCACATGGCTTGAGCCTGAGCATGAGTGACATATTTTTTAATTAAATGCAACCAAGACACAATTTATTATTGTTCGGTGGTGGTGGGGGTTTCTTTTTTTTATTTTTGACCCCCAAAAGTCAATAACACTACTCACTGGACTAAGTCCATGCGGTGAGGACAACATCCTTTATGAGTGTTCCTGTGTGCAGTAGTAGTTTGGCCAAATGAAAGACACGACAACGAGGGGATGTCGACAACGATGACACCACATAGAGCACCAGATAGAGATTCTGTCGTAACGAGGTGCATAAAACCGCACATAAAATTGTGTTTCTGTCTAGAGAATAATGGGATATTTTTAGCCACAACATGTCCACCGCAAAGGAGGGAAATGGCAGAGTTTCTGTGGGGGGTTTGAGTCTGGAGGGTAAGTACATCATTTTTAGTGCCAGTGACGTAGAAGGTGAGGGGGAGCTAGTTATTTTTATGGATAGGTACCCTTGTCAATTGCGAGGAATGCTGCTGCTTTGTGTGTCGCAAATGGGACAGAAATGCCGACGATTAATTTTGGTCAATTAACTCAGAGTAACTGTGAGATAAGGCAAACTGTTTGTTCCATGAAAATGAACTATTTACGAGCACAATGAATACGGAGGTCAGCTCTACAATATATAATGAAGGCACTGCCTTCAAACGGCGGTTTCTTTTTTTTTTAGGCTAAGCACCCAGATGACGAGCAGGCGGACCTTTGTGCTGAATCCTCCTGCATCGACCACTCTGCGGATTATCATAGAGCAATGTGTCGGGAATAGATGTTGGCTATATGGACTTCAAGAAGCCTTTCGACAGTTTGAATCGAGATGGTTGACCTTACTGAGGCATCCCAAGAAACTCAAAGCTCAAAGGCTGCACACGATGGTAGCAACTGTCACATAATACATAATGGTAAGGTATTATGGAATTTTGAAGTTCAAAGTGGAGAGCGACAAGGCTGCATACTATCACCGCTGTTGTTCTTGGTTCTTGAAGGAAACCACGGAATTCAATGGACTAGGACATCCCACCTAAAACACCTTGACTACGCTAACTATGTCTGCCTACTTTCACATCGGATAATGGAGTTCATAGCCCACAATCTAGAATATGAAAAAAAAAAAAGTAAAACCAAAGCAAAAGCCCTGAGAGTACTGCAATCTACCGCGGGCAACGTAACATTGCCGGACAGGAAGTCGAGAAGGAAAACAACTTCCTAATCTTAGGAAGTGTTTTTATTTTTAATTTTTTTTTAGGTTGCGCCAGGGATGTATAATCTTCATAGATACTAATAGCCAGAGTGCTACTAGTATGCACGATTTGCAAACCTGAGTAATCGATTCCAGGTATATACCTACGTACTAAACACACACCCTAAATACTTCAACCACTCTCCCCGCGGTACTGCCGTTAGGTATTACTTCGCGGCGCTGGATAGCAATTATGCTCTAGTCTTCGAGGCCGCCTCTTGGGCTCTTCTTAGGGCTTCTGCTCTTCGCAGCGCGTTCTGCACACATACTATGAATGAGCAGATCTCCATCCACTCGCCTTCTGATCGTGTCATGTGACTTACAAGATTTTCTGTACTTGGCAGGTTTGCTCTATTTTCTGCAAATCGTCTGCAGTAGAGCACTGCATGCTCCGCGTCCTCCTCTTCGTTTGGACATTCAGGACACAGGGGCGAACTATCATGTCCAAATCAATGGAGGTATTTCCGGTAGCCATCGTGTCCGGACAGGGACTGTGTGAGGTGGTAGATACAATGCCCCCTCGCTCTCTCTGTCCATGATTTTATGGTGGGAATGAGCTTGTGGGTCCACCTGCCTTTTATAGAGCTGTCCCACCTGGTTTGCCACAGCGTTGCTAGTGCTGCCCTTTCCTCCTCCTTAATCCTTTTTACCTCTTGCCGGTTCGAGGGATGTCTAAGGTATACCCTCTGCATCTCATCCGCGAGGTTGTCGATTAGGACCATCCCAGCTAAAACGCAGGCTGCATCGTCGGAGATAGTTCGGAAGCCGCTGATCACTCTGATTGCGCAGAGCCTGTGAGCTGATGATAGCTTCTTCCTGCACTCATTTGTCGCCAGTGCACCTGCCCATATCGGGGCAGTGTATAGAAGTACCAAGCTGACCACTCTGGACAGCAGGACCCTGCGGGAGTATCCAGGCCCGCCGATGTGCGGGAGCATTCGGAAGAGTGCTGCCTGCATCAGCGATGGTTTCTTACTAGAATCCTCGACGTGGGCTTTGAAGTGCAGCCTGTAGTCGAGCATGACTCCAAGGTACTTCAAGGATTCTTTGGACCTGATTGATTGTATTCCACCTTTCTGCGGCTGGTTATTAGAACCGCTTTGGTCTTGTGGGCAGCTAGTTCCAGACCGGTAGACTAGAGCCATTCCTTTATTCTTATAACTGCCTCATCCGTGGCAGACTCCACCTCGTGTACGTGCTTGACTACTGTAACCACTGCGATATCGTCAGCGAAGCCAATTACTTTGACTCCCTCGGCAGACTTCTTAGGAAGTGTGGTCTCGGCTAACAGCGCGTGTCACCGAACTGGATTTATGCAGCAGAATCGGGATGGCAAAAGCTGCTTCGGAATGTCATCAAAAGTCTAGAGAAGCAATGTTCTCAGAAAACAAAGCTGCAAATGTTCCGCTCCAATGTACTGCTTTATGGGTGCAGCACTTGGAAGGTGGACACCATTATTACGCACAAGCTGGAAACGTTGGCAAACAGATGTCTAAGAATCATCTGGAGGATCTTACGGCACAATTGGGTCTCAAAGGAAAGACTCTATCAGAGAACGGGCCAAGAACCTATAGACTCTACTATACGGAGGAGAAAGTGACAGCGGTTTGGTCATACACTAAAACTCCATGCAGTAAAATCCGATCACCCAAATAGGCAGAAGAGCCCTAGGGATGCCGAGGCAAACGTAGAATAGATCAGTTGAGGAGCAACCGAGCTCCTAGGAATGAGGCAGCTCAAACGCGCTGCAGGACTACGAACAAGATGGCGCGTAAGACATGTTGACGCCTTATGCCCCCCGAGGGATGAAAGGAATTAAGTAAGTAAGTATAAACATTCTCTTCTCTTTCCTTATTAAGATGGGTTGACTTGAGGAATCGCAGGTGGTCAGATATCGGGCTGAAAAGACATATTTAAACCCATCCGCAACCCTTGAGAAATGACCCTGATTAACCACTGCTGATTAGGTAGAGAGAATTTCTCCCATGATCCACGTAGACCACAATGGACATATTATTGGTCTAAGCGTGTTGGCGATTCTCAGCTGGCACCCACTACAACCTAACCTAACCTAACCACTGCTGCACAAAACAGAGAGCAAGCTTACGTCTACGTCTTGCAGTGGCCACCGAGAGGTTTGAAAAACTTCCGAAAGATAACTCACAGTAGAAGAACCTGCCTGAGTTGTGCTGCCTCACATGAGTGTAGAGCTCCAACCTCTGAACCTTCCAAACTCCTCCAGCGGTCGATGTCAACCTATAACTGAGGCACAAAACGGATTTTAGACAATCTAACCGAGCACTACTGTAAGCAGTAACCATTCCTCCTCCGAGGTAAGAAAAAATTGCAATCAATGCCACCACAGTTTATAAAACCTTCTGTTGGAGGCATACCCCTCAGAATCTCTGACAGCGCAAAGTACCTACAGACTGAACATTAAGGAAAGAATCAAAAAAGCCACAACAGCCTCTTGCCCATGCAACGAATATTTGGAAAGACTTGGGGACCCAAATCGCACAATGGATGTATACGTCTATAGTCAGACCTATATTGACCTATGGCAGTCTCGTATGATGGCAGCCCGTCAAGAAGACCACCAGCCTAATGGCCATCATGAAAGGTATAACCAATGGAATGAGAACAGCACCAACTGCAAGGCTTGATGCTTCATACAATCAACGGCAGCCATTAGTGCCCTAAGAATTAGCAAATCAGATAACTGGAAGCCAAATGCAATGGGTCATCCAGCGATCCTAAAGAGATATCTAAAGGGTGAGCCAACAGCTAGTGTAGAAGTTTTTATTAAACTAAATACACATTTATCACGAAACTAAAATATAACTTCATTGATTAATGAAGGTCGGTCTATGGCAATTATGGAACACAACACCGTTCATGTGACAACCACGGCTTCTGTTGCAAGCGACCATCCGAAGGTGAAAATTATCGATGACTTTTTGAAGAATAAGTGGGTCAATGGCCGCAATTTCAGTTTGGATGTTATGTTTGAGATCCTGAATTGTCGCTGGGCTATTGGCATAGACCTTACTGGTTCAAAGGCTTTAATTGTTGTGTAACTTGGGTTTTATATGCGTGCAAATGAAGAACTTTTAAAATTCGCCGTAAAGTGCCATAAGTGAGGCCCAATTGTTGACTTCGGCGACGAATTGAGGTGCCTGGCTGGTTTTGAACACTTTCGCTCACACTGGTGAGGTTTTGGCGTATACCTGCTGACCGAGCACGCTGATATGGAGTTTGACCCGATACCGAACCAGTTTCTTTAAAACGCTTCACTACTGCGCGAATTCCGGAATCACTAGGACGATTATGTTGACCCAAAAATTCGCGAATTTTACGAAATGTTGCTTTTATAGATCACCCTTTTTCGTAATAAGATTGAATAACAAATGCATCGTTGTGAGATAAACGACTCCATGGCTAAAATTGCCAAAGATTGTTCTTGACAACTGTCAAAAAGATCAACCAGATTAGACACTAAATGACAGAAATTGACAGCCAAGATCCACACCATCTGTTGGCTCACTCTTTATACTGTGCACCTATTACACACCTCACTACGCCATATCTGGTCTTCACACGACCTTTCTCTAGCGCCTATCCTAGCGGGGAAGAATGCAAAAGTGGTAATGTATGAGTACCTGGCGGGCAATCCATAGTAGGTTCAGGAAATTTCTCCAAACCGTTGAATGATGTATCGAAGCCCACCTCCCAAACCACAGCATTGTCTTCCAAGCGGAGCTCTCAGCAGTGACAGCCGCCCGTGAGTCAGCGGTAGGGCGCAATACCACCAGAACGTTTCCACCTACTTTACCGACAGCTAGGCAGTTAGAAAAGCAATTCTAGCTCTAGAAATAAAATCGAGGCTTTTGAAGTAGGTATTGTCGAGAAGAACTCAAGGTTCAAGTAACGCTCAACTGCGTCCCTGGAAATGAAGGCATGCCAGGCAAGAAAACGATAACAGACGAATCAGCAATATAAGGCTCGGCATCTTTATCAGAACAAACTGACCTCCCTGTGAATATCCCGCATTGCACATTCAAGCTTAAAGCAGGGGAAAACGCCATAAGAGAGGCGAGTACCAGATGGACCTCCATAGAGACTTATACCGCCACAAGGGAGCTATGGCCTACTTTCATAAAGCCAGGACCGAGAGACTTATACGGAAAGACAGGAAATCTCTTTCCACCACCCGACCCGTAGGAATTATCACGAGACATAATACTCTGCGGTACCACATTAAGAAACTGCATCAGGTGGAAGAAGTCCTTTGCAGATGCTGCGGTGATGAACACGTCTATGGGGATACAACCCATTTTCTGTCTCACCTCCGGAATAAACTTCTTCCAGGATTTAGAGGAGCTTTCTATCACACCTACAGACAAAATATTGAACTTCATCAAATCCGCAGGATGAATTGTATGTAAGAACGCAGTAACTGGAAAATTTAGTATTGAACAGGATTATAATGGGCAACTCCAATGGGTATCACAATGGGTCAACAGTGACCTGAGTGTTGCGCGGAGGATTTCTCCAACCCACTCATCTTACCTAACCGAGTTGCCAGAATTTAATGGTTTTAAGACAATCATTCCAGGCGGTGATCATGCCAATAAAAGAAACCTTGTCGTGGCCGAAGTACAATGTGATATCCAGGCGGGATATAACCATTTTTACGGACAATGAAGCTGCGATCAAGTCCCTGGTATCCGTCACCTTCAACTCAATAAGAACCCTAAGCTGTCGCCAACCTTTTAACGATGTTGCCAATCAGTTAAACATTCAGCTACATTAGGTGCCGGGGTACAGGGACATTCCAGGGAACTGCTCGGCCGACGAACTCCCGAAGCAGGGTATTTGTCTACCGATTTCCTCGAGGAAGGCGAATCTCTGCATTCCTCTCACTACAGTGAAAGTGCTATAAGCTCAACTCCATTAGCGTGACCAACGGCAGGTGGGCTAGCGGCACTACGTCCTTTAATACTAGAACGATCTGGCCAGAGCTGGATCAGAAACACTCTAACTGGCTCATCGGCTGATCGTTCTTCGCAACTACAGTAGGGGTAATTACGGGGCACTGCATCATCGGTAGGCATCCCATCATGCTAGGTATCTTATCAAATGACTTCTGCAGATGTTGCATGGGCAAGGAGGAGGAATAAACCATACTACACCTTCTTTATACGTGCCAGACCCTCTCCGCGCACAGCAGACTATACTTAGGAGCCTACCTCTTCGATAAATTAGGCGTGCTAGCTAACGTCAGCATTGGTAGCCTCCAGTGCTTCATAACAAGCTCCAACACGTTCCAGCGGTAGTTGTCCCTGGGGATGATAGATCCATGCGGTACCACATCATTCATTCGCTTATGTCCTGTATCCCTGTGGGTCCTAGGGCCTCTACTACGCCTACGCGCCATCGTGTATGGTTTCTGGCAATGTGCCATCTTGAGTTAAAGGGTTCCATTGCTACTCCCATGGTTGTATGGTTGTGTCTATTGATTTCTGACCCGTTCTCTCGTAAAGGTGTTCGTTAGAGACATGATTGGGCCAGACAATCCTTAAGATATTGCGCAGGCACCTATTAATGAACGTTTGCAGCTTTCTGGTGATAGTAGTGTCACTCTCCACGTGCTGCATCCATATAACAGCACGGATTCAACATTGGAGCGGAACAGTTTTAGCTTGGTGTTCAAACAGATTGCATTGCTTCGCCATATTTTGGAAAATATCCCGAACGCGGACTTTGCTTTGGCGATCCTGTTGGCTATATCCAGTTCGGTTCCACCATCGGTCGAGACAATACTCTCAAGATACGGGAAATCCTCTACTCTCTCTACGGGTTATCCAGCAATGCGTATTTGAGCCGATGAGTTTGATCCAAGGCTGATAATTTAAGTGTTTGCCTTCTTAATTTTCAGCCTGACGACGCCTGCCTCTCTCTCCACATCTGCTGTCATTTGGTGGATGCCCATAATTCTGTGGGAGAGTAAGCATACATCGTCAACGTAGTCAAGTTGTTTGAGTTGAGATGTAAGAGTCCATCGAATTCCTCCGTTTCTCGTCGACAAGGCTGCACGAAGCACATCCCTAATCACCAATAGAAATAGTATTGGTGAAAGGACAGCCTTGTCTTACCCCACTTTGGATCTCAAATTCCTTACAACCTTCCTCTGTGCAGAACGTGACATTTGGAGCCTTCATATGTAGCTTTGATAATAGAAATTAGTTTATCGGGAATACCTCTCCTGTGTAAGGCACGCCAAATAAACTCACTGTTGACACTATCGAACGCCTTCTCAAAATCGATGAACAGTAGGTGCAGTGGCGATCGATATTCAACGCACTGTTCGATGATAATCTGCAGGGTGTTGATTTGGTCGACACAGGAGGATCCAGAGTGGAAACCTGCTTGTTTGATATCGAGTGTGTCTTCGGGATGTTGTTTGATTCGCTCCAGGATGATTTTAGCTATTATTTTAGCTATAGCAGGCAGCACGCAGATACCCCTCCAGTTTCCGCACTCTTTTAAATTTCCTTTCTTAGGAAGCTTCACGATCATTCCCTTTTCCCACTCAGCTTCCTAAGCTCTCTCTATTAGTGGAAGCAGAAGCTCAGCCGCTGTTGTGGGCGCTGCTCGCAAGAGCTCTGCGGGAATACCGTCAGGTCCTACCACCTTGTTGGATTAGAGTGCCTTGATCGCGGTAGTGATCTCATCATTATTGAGAGTCGTGGTGCGCATTCGGGCATTTCTCGCCTCGGGCACCTTAGTCTAATTTGGGAGCATATCGCTAGCGAATACGCCGTAGAAAAATGCTCTTTCCATCTCTTCAGCTGGTCCTCATTCGAAATAAGCAAGGAGTCGTCTAGGCTAGACGGTCCAAAATAGTCCTAATTTGGTCTAAGTGAGGCTACATTCTGCCACCCTAACCTAACCTAACCTAAGACAATCCTTGCGTTCTCACAATTGAAAGGAAAGTGGTTAAGGCCCAGGTTCACCCCGAACTGTAGCGACACCTAAGTAAGTAAGTCACCATTTCTACCCTTAAACAGTTTACATCATGCAATTAGATGGGTAAGTTCATTGCATTTACAAGCGTCAGCTAAAAATAATTCAAAATACAGCACCATCTATCGGGGAATACTCTTCTGTCAAATGTCAAGTATTTCCTCCTCATAAAGCTGTAAGAGCTCCGGTTTTTCATTTTTCATATTCAAAACCTCCACCACTGCCTTCTGTCGATCCATTTTCTTCTCTTTTTCAAACACTTATCCGCACTTGGTGCCAATAAATGTGTGGTGGTCCTAACGAACCCCGACTAATAGCAAAAAAAAAAAAAAAATTACTTCTCCAACCGCACTTTATGTCTGCACGCCATTCATAGCCTTCATCTGCACCGTCGTCGATGCCAACCAGAAAAAGATTGCATTTCACACGCAGGATGACATCCACTCAATCGGCACGATGAGTGACATTCATATTCCGCCATTGTGACAATGCGACACATCGCCGCTGATGAGCTACTTAAGCCCACATCTCTCCTCTAGCGCTCCATTTGCAATAAGCCACATAGCACTCTGGAAGCATCGTAATTCTAAGTTTTTATGTCCAATTAATGTTTCTCTTGATGTGCACATCATCGCTGTAGAGCTGGTGGAGTTGTGTTGGAGGAGGACATAGTTTATTGCGACAGCCACGTCATCATAATCATTGACATGATTATCATGCATAGAGGGCGGTAGGCGTGTAGGGAAGCGCACACAGAGAGATGACAGCATTTCCGCGCTCCATTCAACCGGCGATGATGGATATTGACAGAAGCCAAACAAAGGCGAATCATTGCATGTGTGGCACGCGATGGAACGCGGACCAGGAGTGTAGCAAAAAGTTTGCAAATTTATACTTGTTAACAGGGTGTGGCGATAGTGCACATATTTTATCAAATGGAAGGCTGTCAGTTTGTTTGATAACATGTAGTTGGGCGAGGTAGGGCTTTTAGAAAACCCTTCAAGTCTTACGCCAAACGTCTTCAAACCGCATTTCCCTGCGGCACATATGAGTACACCATGTAATTCAACCCACCACTTAGCCAAAATAGCGGTTTTAATTAAACGTCATTTGATTCAATCTGCTGTCAAGTGCCTACGCTCCGCGGAAACCAAAGCGAACGCGTATATCCTGCCGAACATGGTGCATCCGTCAAAATGAGCAATCAACAGACGACGCGACATCCCCCTTTAACCCACCCCATGCAATGAGTGCTTATCAAAATAATTTACGGTGTGAAGTGTCAATCGAATCCTTTTTGGCAACGAAACGTACGTGTTGACTCATAATCATCATCATCAGCACGAGGAGCATCCATCCGACATCAACATCTCATTACAATCAAAATTCAATCCCGTTAGAGGCGAGAATCTCCAAATCAATTTCAATTTTCTATCCTAGCACACATCACCCTTCATCGCTGGATGAGAAGGGACCATGCCCTTGGAGGGGGTGTGCGAGGGAAACTGAATCAATTGAGTGAAAATCCTGTCAAACAGGACCAACATCATCCACCTTCTGAACTCACGTGTTGGTAGCACGTACCATAGCTATACACAAACGCGAGTGTGCTCCATCATCATCTCCGCCGGGCCACATTGAGCGCCATCATGACGTGAATGAAGCTCCGGAACGTGTGTGCAATAATCGAATGTTATCGGATGTGTATGCGGCGCGCGGATACCCAGAGCACTACACCACAGCCTCAGCACACGTGATTAACGTGATCAATAAATGCAATAAAAAAATGTTAACCTCCCCAGCATATACTACAACTGTGGGGTACAGGGCAGGTTTGGAGGTGCTAAGGCGGGATGAGGACTGCGGAGAGGAGCATAAAGTTGGAGCATATGCATAAAAGTGCATTATAACCGGAGCATAAAGTTTAAGGGAAATGTTATTGCTTCACTTCAAGGCGCATCCATTATTGGGGGTGTTTGTGAACAGTGAGGCCAAACAGGGGCTGGAGAGATGTTTGCTTGAATAGTATTGCCGCTGCATTGGCACTGCATTTGCACTTCAATTTCACTGCACTTTCAGTGGATAGGCACTGCATTGGCGCTGCGCTGTTACTGCTTTTCATTGCATTGGCTCTGTGTTGTGACGTTAGCACTGCATTGCATTAGTGTTGTATTGGCATTGCATTTGCAATTTAATTTCACTGCACTTTCAGTGGATAATCACTGCATTTGCGTCGCTTAGGCATTGCACTGCTTTTGGACTTCAATTTCACTGCAATATCAGTGGATAGGCACTGTTTTGACAATGTATAGTCACTGCATTGGCGTCACTTGAGCACTGAATTGGCATTGCACTGGCACTGTATTTGCACTCCTTTTGTACTGCGTTCTGACTACGTTAGCACTGCATTGCATTAGCGCTGCATTGGCAGCACATTTGCACTTTAGTTTCACTGCACTTTCAGTGGATAGGCACCGTATTAACAATGTATAGCCACTGCATTGGCATCGCTTAGGGATTGCATGAGTGTTGCATTGGCATTGATTTTTCGCTGCGTTGCCTCTGCGCTGTTACTGCGATAGCACTGCATTGGCATTGTATTTGCACTTTAATTTCGCTGCACTTTCTGTTGATTGGCACTCTACTGACAATGTATAGCCACTGCATTGGCATCGCTTAGGCCCTACATTGGCTTTTCATTGGCACTACTTTTGCACCAAGCTGCCTCTACGTTGTTACTGCGATAGCACTGCATTGGCGTTGCATTGTCATTGCATTTGCACTTCAATTTCACTGCACTTTCAGTTGATAGGCACTCTACTGACAATGTATAGCCACTGCATTGGCATCGCTTAGGCCCTACATTGGCTTTTCATTGGCACTACTTTTGCGCCACGCTGCCTCTTCGTTGTTACTGCGATAGCACTGCATTGGCGTTGCATTGTCATTGCATTTGCACTTCAATTTCACTGCATTTTCAGTGGATAGGCACCGTATTGACAATGTTGGCATTGTTTAAGCACTGCATTGGCACTGCGTTGCCACTCCCTTTTGCAGTGCGCTGCCTTTCCTTTGTTACTGCGCTTAATTTTCCCTGCACGGGCACAGTATTTACACTGCACCAAGACTACACTCGCACTGCACTTGCACAGCGTTTGCACTCAGCCTAGCTTCCACTTATTTAAATCCTCTACCCCTTTGGAGGCTCCACAGTCCCTCAATATGTCATTCGCATGTGAACAACACCCAATGAACCACACTCTACCAAGTTATCCACTCCCGCCGCACTATTTTCCAATTCACATGTCCTTTTTGGAATTTTTCTTTTATTCCTTTGTCTTTGGTCCTGCACTGGAGCGGATTACTGCGCGCTCCTTGAGGTTAAAACGCGAACCAAAGTGTAATACTTCATCGCTTTGAATTATGTGTGTGCACTTTGGGAGATGCCAAGGATCTCTTATTTCTTCGGTGTGGAATTTTAATGAGGAAATATTACTGAAGGAAAAAGGACCTCGTGTGTATGAATGTGAAGGATATTCCTTTGATTATGTGTGGGGGTGGTGGTGGTGGTGGCTGGACACCCCCCATCAGCAATGTGGAACCAATTGTTAGTGAATGTGCATGTTCCTTATGTTGTTCCTTCGGGTCGCAAAAGGATAATCAATCATTTTCAGTGGATGTTGGATTATTAATTGATGATTGGGAGAGCGATTTCTTGCGGTCATGGGTGTGGTTTGGTGTAATAACTTATGGAAGGACACGTGTTTTACCATAAGGATCGCATATAAAGGAAAACAGTTGTTAACATATCGCATGGAATGCAATTTATCATCGTTCATGACGATATGATTGTAAAAGGAGTGAGAAAGGAGTGTGTGGTGGTGTCCTTAATTGCAGTGGAGACCTAGGGTTAGGCAAATGTTAAAAGGGATTAAGTGAAAGATAGTGGCAGTAGGGGCTCAAAGCGCATTGTCATGGTTGTTATGGATATCTCCTTTGATTCGAGTGCAATAGGGACATGGACTAGTTTGCCTCGAAGCAGCAACTATAACCTTAGAAGTGGAACGACATTCAGTATGGGAGATGAGCATAAGAAGGAAAGATTGGTTTGACTCTTCCCTTCCTAGATGGCTTCACGGTTTGGGTAAATGTGGTGTTTGAAACGTCAATCACGTCAACCGCCACATAGATCTGGACGTCGAAGAAAAAGCTTGTCCAGCCAGGTTGATGGTCTGCCAGTTTCTTGCAGCCGCGGACAACAAGGTGGTTAAAGTCAATGATTACAGACAGACGTTTTTGAGCCTATGGTAGCGACATCTACTGAGAAAGTGGAAAGAATCCAATATCCAAACCAATGTCATGTAAGTAGTTACTTACTTATGTTCTGTATCCAAACCAATATCCAAACCAATGTCATGTAAGTAGTTACTTACTTATGTTCTGTATCCCTTGCTGGCTTCTACTACGCCAACGCGCCATCGTGTACGGTATGTGCTTCAGCTCCCCCCAAATTTTCTTCAACTTCCATGTCTCCTTCTCCACGGTTCTGCGTCATGTTCTCCTCAGCTCACCACGTATTTTGCCATCCTGAGTTAAAGGGTTTCATTGCATGGCATGGTTGGAACTGTGACCTTATCGAAACGTGTGAGCAATCTACTGCCACTTCCGCCGTTAGATTGTTGTGCCTATTGGTTCCTGACCCGCTCCCTGGTAGAGGTGTTCGTTAGAAATACGGTTGGATTATCAAATCCTTAAGATGTTGTGCAGGCACCTGTTATCGAACATTTGTAGCTTTCTAGTGACGATAATGGTCACTTTCCACGTGCTGCATCCATATAACAGCAGAATAGTCAGAATAGTCTTAGCTTGGTGTTCAAACCTGTTTGCCATATTTTGGACAACATCCCGAACGGGGACTTTTCTTTCGCAATCCTGTTGGCTATAACCAATTTGATTTCACCAATACTCTCAAGATACTGGGAATCCTCTACTTTCTCTACCAGCTGTGCAGCAATAAATATTTGAACTGATGAGCTTGTTCCCAGGCCTGTCTCGCACTCCACATCTGCTGCCATCTGGTGGAGGTCTATAATTTTGTGAGAGAGTAAGCATATGTACATCATCAGCGTAGTCAAGATGTTTCAGTTGGGATGCATCGAATTCCTCCATTTCCCATCGACAAATCTACATGACGCACATCGCTAATCACACCAATAGGAATAGTATTGGTGAAAGAATGCAGCCTTGTCTTGCCCCATTTTGGATGTCGAATTCCTCAAACAACCTTCCTTTGTGCACGTAAGTGGCTGCTGAATGGCATACTCAGCTGCATCTGTTGTACATTTCCGCGACTCACGGGCATAAGAATGCCAAAACGCAAACTTGAAGAATTTTCAATGAAACCTCAGTTAACGTAGAGATGGCGCTGATAGCGGCCTAAGGAGTTCAATAAGTTTCAAAAGTCTCCCCCACGCGCTAATGGCACAACTTTGAAGGAGTTACGTCTACCTAACCAAGGTGTGCTCTGATTTATTTGCTTCCAAACTAGGTTAAGATGTATTAAGGACTCTCCATGATTTCCACGTTTACCCACGTGTTTATCTGATCAATTAAAACTTGTTCCTTGCCCTTAAGGCTGAGCAAAGTGCACATCATGCGGAGCACTTCCTTTGAATGAAAACATCAAAAACCCCATCCAACCATGTTTGAAGAGGACGCTAGTCCCCCGATCCTTTCCCATGCGATGATAACCTCACATCACACACTTATGCTCGCACTGCTCTCATGCTGTTCTCCTGACGACACAGTGTGTGCTCGTGACTGTGAGAAAATTGCAGTTTCAATCCTCCATCCACGACCAAGGAATATGATAAACGTCTCTGTTGCCTGTCTCCAGGTTTACCTATCCCTCACCCGCGGAATTTGAATCCAAAAGAAGGTTCCCCTCCGCCGGTGAGATGTGTCAGCTTCATTGCACCAAATTGAATTTCAGTTACGAGGTTTTGTGTACCAGGATGCATGCACATCCTAGTTGTGTGAAAACGTATGTTTAGCAATCCTTGTGGGGGTAGTTTTTCAATTTTTATTACGTACACTGTCTGTCTGGCTTGTCTAGTTCGTCACACATTCTTCCCCAAACGCGACGTTAAATGAAAAGCAGGTGCTAACAAATAGACGCCTCAACTCGACGGACGACGACGAGGGCATTAATAAGGAACAGAGTGGGTACACGTACACATGAGAGTTATGAATTTATGTCCTTTTCCAGGGATTGTCATAGTTTTTATTTATTTTTTTATTGTCTACTTATTATCCTGCTGGCTTTCGTTTGTTGATTATGTTTTACGAGCGAGGTTTTATTTTTCTTTTTTAATTATTACTGCGAGTGACAGGGAATAGAGAGATAAATGTGAAAGTGTACCTGCTAGGCGCTAGAGGGTTCATTCGTTTCAGCTAATTAGTTGCGCTCGATTGCTACAGGAAACAAGTGCACGTGGGGGGTAGAACTTGAGTACTATGACCCCAGAGCTTAGCGACTGATAGTATTTTAGGAAACAAAAGAGCGTGCCATCTGGGCGGCCAACGCAAAGTCTTTAGCCAACAGGAGATTTGGAAATTTGGCGGCGCTTATACCTACTCAGAATCAGGCACGAATATTCCACGTATCACTTGTCTCTGCCGGAAGTGTCCTTATCAGATCATAGACACATCGTTTTCCGAATCGAATGCGAAGCTATAACTTTGCAGGAGAGGAGGAATCCGAGGAAAACCAACTGGGTGCGGTTTAGGGAAGAGCTAGACAGATCTGTCAAAACTCCAACTAAACTCAGAACGAAACAAAAGGTTGAGGATGCTGTTCAAAACCTGACTAGCGTCCTTACCAGCTGTTTTGAACTGACGTGCCCATTGACAAAAACCGCCTGTAGAACTCCGGTTCCCTGGTGGAGCCCAGAACTGGAGCGGCTAAGGCAAGAATCCAGAAAACTTCTAAATAGGTCTTTCAAGACAGATTTAGAAGGTGACTGGGATATTTTTAGATCGAAGCAAAAAGACTATAAGAAGTTAATTCGGTTGTCGAAAAGTGCTTCTTATAGAGATTTTTGTGAAAAGATCGAGACACTCGGTGAAACCAGTAGGTTGGTTAAAGCCCTCCCAAGGGGGGCAAGCCAACCAAACCGGAGTCACTGAGAAAGTCTGATGGCAAGTTTACTGAGACGAAAACGGAAACTTTTAGTCTCCTGCTGGAGACTCACTTTCCTGGCAATCAGATAACCACTAGGTCGCAGCTTGGTCCGCTTACCCAGGCTGAGCTTGATCTAAGTCAGAAAACTCGGCGCAGCTGGTATATTGCATCAGCCGTGGTAACAGATGAGGCCATCAAATATGCTGTGGCATCTTTTGATGCTTTCAAATCGCCTGGCACCGATGGAATATATCCAGCTATGCTGCAACAGGGTATAGATCAGCTATTGCCAACTCTGAAAAGAATTTTCACCGCTGGCTTGCCGCTGGCATATATTCCTACACCTTGGCGGACAGTCAGAGTAGCTTTCATACCGAAAATTGGTAAGAAAGACTATTCGCTCCCCAAGAGTTTCAGACCTATAGGTTTGACATCCTTCTTACTGAAAAGTATGGAGAGACTGGTAGAATTTCAGGTGCGCAAAGTTGCTTTGAAACTGCATCCACTATGGGAGATGCAGCATGCCTATCAGAGAGGGAAATCCTGCAAGACCGCACTTCAAAATTTAGAAACTTCATCGATCATAAACACATCGAGTCGAAAACATCCAAGGCGCTCTCAGTCTTCTGGCAGTATAAGGGTGCTTTTGGCAAGACTTGGGGCTTGTCACCGAATAAGGCTCTCTGGATCTACTAGGTTATGATAGGACCATTCCTCGCATATGCGTCGGTTGTTTGTTGGAAGGGGCTCTCGCGTAAATTTGTGGTTGCATTTTGCGCGAAACTCCAAAGAACGGCTTGTCTCGGCTGCACGGGAGCTTTCCCGAGTACGCCTGGCTCTGCTCTAGAACTCGATACTTATATCATGGGTTGCACTATCAAACCCATCCATCGTCTTAGGCGGGACGGTTTTTGGTACACTCTACACTGGAATTTTGGTGAACTTGTACGACACTTATCTTACGACTCCTGTCTTATGGATATGCCGTCTGACGCAATGACACCAGAACTCCAGCTGATGCGCAAATTCAGAGTGGACTATCTAGGAATGGCTTCGCCGGAAGTCTGGGCCGGGAATGGAATGCAGTCGTATTTTCACGGATGGTTCCAAAACCAGTCAAGGGTCTGACGCTGGTGTCTTCGTGGAAGTCGACAACGATAGACTTCACTTCTCGTTAGGCAAATATGCGTCCGTTTCGAAGCGGACACTTATGCAATCCTAATGGCCAAGAATTATGTTGTGAAGAACAGGTTGAAGGGACGTAGCATTTGTGTCTGTAGTGACAGTCAGGCTGCGCTTAAGGCCTTGCTTAACCCTTTAACCACTTCCAAAATAGTTCGTGAAACCAAAAACTCTTTGAACTCGGTCGCAAGGCTGAATTCTCAGTCTCTTATCTGGGTCCCAGGTCACACTGGGATCTTGGGGAACGAGATCATCAATGAGATTGCTAGACAAGGCTCAGAGGAGGCTTTCTCAGGTCTCGAACCCGCGTTGGGTCTCCCTTCATCCTCGGCTAGGGCTTCTATTGACGATTGTGTCTCTCAGAGCACAATTGTGTGTGGCATGACTCTCCGGGATGCAGGTTGACTAAACGCATGCTCCCGGACGTCTGTAAGAAATCAGCGGCATTTTTGCTGTCTCTCAGCAGAAAAGACTGTAGACAACTTATTGGCGTCTTGATAGGCCACTTCGCTTTCGCCAAGGACCTCAACGTGTTGGGGTTAAGTGACACTACAATCTGCGACGCTTGTGGAGAAAGCAACGACACTGAGGAACATTATCTCTGTGAGTGTCCGGCCTTTGCTCGTTCAAGGTGGCAGATCTTCGGTGCGGATATGGTGAGTGCTGGTACTGTAAGCTCCTCATCACTGAAGTGCTTGCTTGGCTTCCTTAGAAAGTCTAGGAAATTCCAATAAAATGGGTAAATCAGGGTTTGCTTTCTGGCAGTATAATGGACCAGTTGCGTCTAAGTGCTCCAGTCGAGCGTTTCCTATCCCGACAAAAAAAAAAAAATAAAATAAAAAAAATCACTTGTCTCGCGAAGAGACTCAGAAAGATGTCAAACACGAGTCTTTCCACTGTAGTGCCATGGCTTACGCAATTTGATTCAACGCAGGTAATGCAGACTCAGGTCTTTAGAAATCCTCCTCCTCCTCCTCCTCCTCCTCCTCCTGCTTAGCAATCTCATCGCAGATGAGAGTTCTAAGACTCAAAAAGTAGCAAAACGTTTAGCCTTGCGAGCGAATTCAGGTTAGGTTAGGTTAGGTTGGCTGTCCGCACGAGAGTTCTGACACACTTAGACCAGGTTCTTAGTGAAGGTTCTATGCGATACCATGAATCAACCACTAGACCACTCCGGGACTAACAAAACCAACCGGAGCTTTTGATAAAGCGATTGATGCACATGACGCCTTAGGACGCCAGATTGTCGAGTTCTTCAAGAAAGGGGGACCCTAGATGGAGAATTATTTATATTATGCGACAGGGCTAGACAAGTGCGTAGGAGGTGAAGGATTGTTTCCTCCTCCTCCTTGTCCCTACAACTTCTACAGAAGTTGTTGAAGAAGAGGCCAAGTCGCTTGACATGTTGGCCTATAAAGCAATGTCCAATGAAGGCACCGATAACGCTGCTGATCTGTGATCATTTTAGCTTGCCCACGAGGTTTTTGGTCCAGCCTAGGCCAGATCTGTCTCGAAATGTGACACGTTGAGCCGTTTTTCCATCTGAGGTTGGTTTTTCTAAAAGCGTTCAGCTTTAGTAGATGCTTACATATAGCGAGGGGCATACCCAAGTCTTGCCTATCAGGCAGAATCCTTAGCGTAGTACACTGTCTGGCGAGCTCGTCCGCCCTGCAATTTCCTGAAATGTCCGAATTCAGAGAGTTCCTGTATTTTTTCTTTAACTACCTTGGAAGTTGGACAAGGCATTCTGACAATCGATGCAGACCCAGATACTCCTCCGGTTCCACCTATGCATTGCACTATAGTTCATGACCATTAGGATAGTGTAGGTCTCTATTTGGAAGACACATGCGTGTTTCCGTAACGAGTAATGAAGCTGTCGTCATCTACGAAAACACCAACATCTGCAAATTCAACTACAAAAATTCCTGACTCAGATTATGGCCGGAGTCAGTCACTGAATATCTCAAGTCTACAGAAGCAGTGGACAATGCAGTTGATACACTAACCGATTCCCTTATGGGATCCTTTGAACGATCCTGTTCGATGAGTAGGCACAGCGGATAGCAGGGGATGTGGGTTTTGTGAGTGGAGATCAACACCGTTTCTGAGAACGAGGTCAGTTTCGTCTTTAAAAGATTCCCACCTTCCAATGCAAAAAAAATAAAAAAACTGCATAGACGAAGAAGAAATTTAATCTGTTCGACTCCTGCTGTGGGATTCTTCTTCTTCTTCTTCCTTTTATCAGCAAGGTTATGATCCGAAAATAAGGGATCACAACCCCCTCACTTCACTGCATTTCTACTGATCCGCCTGTGGGGTTCCTGCAGTGGGATTGTCCTACTCTATCCGTCAGAAGAATGGGGACTCTTAGTAGTTACTTCTTCTCGGAACTGAAGGAGTCAAGTAATGTTGAGCTCATGGGACTTCTGAGACTCATATCATTATCTGGCACAATGGTCCCAAATTGTTGGTCTAAGTGAGCAGTGACTCTATGGCCACAAGACACCCATATACCCAACCTAACCGAACTAGTCCAGAACGCAAGGAAAGTCGGCTTTAAATTTGCGTGATGTTGTCATTGCGTCAGACAACATATCCATGAGGTGAGGGTCGTAGGAAAAGTGTCGCGCAAGGTCATGAAAACTCTAGTGCGTCACCTCGCCTAAGACGATAGTTTGCTTTGATACTGTTGTCCATGATGCAAGTATCAAGAGAAGGTAGCTTCAGCAGCGCATCTAAAGCACAACCATGACATTGACCTGTGGAGTCCTTGTTCATTATTGATCACAATTCCAAATCCTTGCCCTCCTACTGTTCATCTCTTTGTTCCCACGAAACATTTTGCGCACAAAGCGCAACTAATCACGAAACGAAACAGTGCAGCATTCTATCCAATTATGCCATCCCAACCGACACGTCTCAGTGCAGTTGGAAATTATTTTCGAATTTCCTACCCCAAAAGTGCATTTCTGAGAATTTTTATCCCGAAAATATGAAATTTTTTCCATAATTTCCCCTAGTCCCTGCGCCCGTACCCATGTTTACTCGTACTTCTTTCGCTTGAATGGATTTTTGATTGAGAAGGTGTTAACCATTCAGCCGCGACAGCTGGTCCCTAGCGGGCTGTTCCTCCTCTCGTCCATTGTACTCTGGTCGGATTGCCTTTTATTAAAATCTAATTACAATACAACAAGGCAACGAATGGCCAATTTACATGTTCGATTGATTGTATAATTGGCTTTCCTATTCAGCTTCAGGATAGCATGTCTAGTATTCGGAACCGCTTCGGGTCAGAGATGATTGATGGGAGGGCAATATGCCAAAATGTCTAGCGCCAGTGTCCGTTTGCTGAATGAGATGAGAATTTTGCGAGGCTGGTGTGGCGAGGAGGAGGATAGGAAGGATACTCATTAGGGTATTGCTCATTTTAGGGTGATAGTGTTCACACGATTTGTTTGGTGTTAATTTATGGTGCAAGGCGGATGGCGATTTGAATGGATTTGCTACACTTCATTGCGTTAATGGTGTTGCGATGGTGGGTAAGTATGAATCATTTCATACAAATCCGTTGTGTAATGTGATTTCTATGAAATGCAAGAGCGGTTAGGAGTCCTTTTACTAGGTCAGTTCAGAACAAAAGAAAAGAAAAACGAACACTTTTCGCTCCGTATTTGTCTTCTGAGTCCTTCCCACGCTAAACCTGCGTTTAAAAGAATCCTGCTTATGGAGAAAGTGCCACATGGGCCACCGTACTATTGCAAGCTGGGCTCACCTAGACACCACCACAGACTACTTTTCGCCATTCTCCGTCAGAACGGTCATCCCATCAAGGGAACGCTGGGCATACGGTTGAGCCATCATAGTACTTCAGTCTTCAGTTTTCTTCTTCTTCCTTTTATCAGTGAGGTAATGATCCGAAAACAAGGGATCATAACCCTCCCACTTCACCGCATTTCTACTGATCCGCCTGTGGGGTTCGCCTAGTACTTTAGTCTTCAGTGACGGGTCCAAAACTAACGAAGGAGTGGATTCGGGTATCTACTCAGTAGAACCAGATATTGCAATATTACTAAGACTTCCGAACCACGGCAGTGTGTTTCAAGCGGAAGTCCTAGCGACAGCAGAGGCGGCACGAGAACTATCCACGAAGCTGGTTACTCAAGTTACTATACAAGCCATCCCATCCGCTGTAATGAAATCGAAACTATTATAACGCTGCCGCGAGGAGCTTAGAATGTTTATCGATAGTCACGATGTAGCACTCTGGTAGATCCCAGGACACAAAGGAATTCCAGGAAACGAAATGGCAGATGAACTGACAAGAAAGGGATTAGAACGAGACTCGTCAATGGTCCAAGGCTCAGTCCTTCCTCCTTAACCAAACATACCACTTGACTTCAAACGACAAGCCGACGAAAGATGCAGAGTGCTTCCATCGTGAAGCGTCTCCAGAAACATCCGGACAAAACACGACCAGGTGAAAACCAAGCTCATCCTCACTCAAAAGGGACAAAACTTGCGGCTGTTCATAAGAATCATTACCGACCACAACCTATTGGCGACCCACCGAAAAAGAATGATGAACTTTGCAGAGGCTGTGGCAACACAGACGCAGAAGAGGATACGGACCACTTCCCATGCAAATGCCCTAGTATCTGCATTACCAGCAAAACGGCCTTCGGAGATTATTTCTTCAATCATCTGGGCGACCTGTCTGAAATGCCACCAACCATCATCCTAAAATTCATAATTCCTTCAGGATGGTTTCGTCCCGCCTCTCTGATTATTGCAGCGTTTTTCAGGGGGAAATCATGGCGATTAAGGAAGCCCTGTCTTGGCTTAAATAAAATGTATTATCTGTCAGGGAAGCGGCAATCACGTCCCTGGAATCGTGTTCCTTCACTTCAAAGGCCGCCTGTCTCTTACGGATATGCGTGAGCAGTTCAACATTCAACAATGATAGGTGCCAGGCCGCAGGGACATTCCAGGAAACTGCAGGGCGGACGAGCTCGCCAGACAGGGTACAATTCTAAGGATTCTGCTTGATAGGCAATCTCTAGGTATGACCCTCTCTACATCTACTGAAGCTGAACGCTATTAGCAAGACCAACCACAAATGAGAGAACAGCTCAACGTGTCGAATTTCGAGACAGATCTGGCCTAAGCCGAGTTGGTTAAGGTAAATCGATCACAGACCAGCTGCGTTATCGGTATCCTCACTGGACTCTGTCTTATAGGCCAATGTGCCAAAAGACTTGGCCTCTTCTTCAATGACTTTTGCAGGAGCTGTAGGGACGAGGAGGAGGAGAAACTCATTAGGGTCGACCTTCCTTGAAGAACTCGGCGATCTGGCATCCTTTGAGCATCCATCGCTTTATCAAAAGCTCCGTGTGGTTTTATTAGTCCCTGAGTGGTCTTATGGTAGATCCATGGCATCACAAAGGACCTCTACTGGTCTAACTATGTCTAACCTAACCTAAGCTAGAATGGTTTCATGGAGGCCGCTCCAACACCACAGATCTCTAGTCACTTTGTTTGTTTTTCTTTCTTTTCAGTGTTTCAGCCACGGAAATTCGACGTCAGGGGAGTACAATGGATCCTTTCGAGATCCAAGTGCAGGGTACTAATCTAGGCGAACCCCACAGGCGGATCAGTAGAAATGCGGTGAAGTGGGAGGGTTGTGATCCCTTGTTTTCGGATCATAACCTCGCTGATAAAAATAAGAAGAAGAAAAAGTGCAGGCTACTAACCACTTATAGATATAGATATAGTTGTTGTGAGGTGCAAGTGCACTGCGACCTTTAGCAGATCTATTGTGCCCCTCAAACTAAGCCTCTAGTCGATGATAAGCTCGGTCTAGAGCACTTTCCCCAGTCCAGCTACTGCTATGAGCCGAACTATCTTGAGTGGATCCAGCGAAGATCCAATTCTGATAGGAGGTATGCACCTAAGTGGTTTCGTCTTTTGTGGATCAGTCCTTCGCATTCCATAAAAAGGTGTGCTGGTGTTTCTGCAATGCCCCTGCAGAACCCGCGGTGTCCTTCTCTTTCTATTCCCAGATTCCTAAGATACGCCTTGGGTATGCAGTGACCAGTTAACAGGCCCACCAAGATGCGAAGTCGGTTCTTGCTAACTCTGATGTAGGTTCTGCCTCTTTTCTGGTTGTATTTCCCCAAAAGTTCTTTCGCCTATGCTTGGCCCATTTGTTCTCTTCCTCTTTCCTTACTTACTTACTTAGGTGGCGCTACAGTTCGGGGTGAACCTGGGCCTCTTCCTTAAGTCTTCTCTTATTTTGTGGGCTCTTATCCCACGAAAGGATTCTGGTCCAAGGAACGGTGTGTCTGATTCGTGTCTTGCTAGTTCATCAGCTGCTTCGTTCCCCTCCATTCCTACGTGTCCTGGTACCCAGTAGAGAGTTAATTTATTTGCCTCTACCAGTTTGTTGATCCTGGTGAGGCATTCCTATACCAGTTTGGATCTGATCTCGTGTGAGGTCGGTGCCTTGATAGCGGCTTGGCTGTCTGACAGTATTGCGATGTCCTGCCCGCGATAGTTCCTGTCTAGGTTGAGTTGCGTGCATCTTCGATCGCGTGAACTTCTGGTTAAAATATACTGGGGAGTACTCCCAGTGATTCTGAGTATCTGGTCCTGAGCCCGTACACTCCTGCTCCAGTGCCAATATAAGTTTTCGATTCGTCTGTGTACCATTTAATTGTGAGTGGTTTGAACTGGTGCTTATCGGACTCACTGCTCCAATCTCTTTTGTTGCTCAGCTTTGATTCGAATTTTCTTTCAAAGCAGTATTTCTTGCCAATATAGTCTCTGAGTCAGTCCAGAAGCGGCACCGATTTGAATAGGGTTCCTTTCCTCCTGATGCCCTCTTTGCTTATTCTCAATACAGTCTCCTTGGCGATTCGCTCTAGCACTGTGTAGCGGAGGATCCTACGATCACCTCTAGTGTTGCTGTGGGACAATCTTTGCACCTTGTTCAGGGATGTCCTTATCGTAGTTAATCCTCGCCACTGCCCCGTATGTGATAATGGGTCTTACTATCATCATGTACATCCACCTCAGTGTGGCTGGGCTGCAACCCCAGGTATTTCCTGAAAAGTACCTGCGCACCATAAGTGCTCTGGTGGCTTTGATTACCACCAGACTAATAACCACAAGTGGAGGGGGACCTCAACCATCTTAGTGTGCGCAACTGGAGGCAGCTGGCTGGAGAGGTTTGTTGGTTGAGGCCCAGGTCCACCCCGTACTGTAGCGCCATCTAAACAAGTAAGTAATAGCCACTTAAATCTAACCTAACCTACGCGTACCTTCGCTCGATCCATTTGAGATATCAAAAGCTGTACTGGAGGAAGTACTCTAAATCGAGGACGCCATCGACTCTTGCCCTAGTTTGGGGGCACAATTCATCTACCATAGGTCGCAATGCACTTGCACCTCACCTATCTCATCTTCCAAAGAAACTTCCTCTTTACTTAAAAAAAATCTCACAAAAAGTAGTTCAACCTCAATTTGAAAAGCAATCTGTCAGATTCATGTGACTCTTCTTGCGAAATGCAACAAATTTTCAACTAAAATTGCGAACAAAACACAGAAGTGTTCCCTTACCTTCCCAGACACCCAATTACACAGAGCTCACTGAACTATCCCAAGAATTTCAAAATCCATCCGAAAAGCACAAATCAACCCTCCCCCGCCCCCGAATCGGCTGTAACTGTTAATTTTATGTGCACAGTTGAAGCATTTCTGTGGAAATTTCTCGCGTGACTTCTCGCAATTAATTAAAAGTTTCTCTCGTTTCGTATCCTTTTCTAGGATTCGTTTCAAAATTTATTGGCTCCTCAGCTGGAACGTTACCTCGCTACACCAAATATTCCCTGAACTCCTGTGTAGATATTTGTCGAGTTCATAACCCTCGAAGAGTCCTTAAATTCATTTGGACGTATCCTCATTTCCATACTTGACCAGTGGTGGCCAATTTTATGTCGGGACCTCTTTTTTTTTCGCTCGCTGGGAAGTCTAACGCACTGGCGCTTGACTGGATGTAATTAAGAACATGTTACATAATAAAGGCCGCGTGAGTGTGTGACACACTGCAGTTGATTCATTACTGTGCGTTCTGACAGATAAACGCAGATAGACGGTCCCGATTAGAGCCTCGGGTGAAAGTTATAACCTGTGAAACAGTCAACAGAGGTCGATGATAGATTTCTCACAATTCAGTTAATTTGAATGTTTTCCCCTTGAAATCATTTACATACTCGTACGCCTGTACGGAGTTTTACAATCCTTTAACGCACTCACACTGTGGGGGGTGGTTAGGAAAACAGGAATTTAAATTTTGACGTTGTCGGCCGTGTATGTGCCTGTCAGATTGATCCCCTTACTTGAGAGAGAAATTGTTTTTTAAGTATTTTCCTAAACTATTTTTGCTTTGAAATAGTTTTGCAAAGTATTTAGTTGCAGAAAGGACCCTAATTCCCTGTTGGAATGGAGAAACTTTCGGATTCCAAACAAAATGCGAGGCATTAACTTGGCTCTTGAAGGGATGAAGTTTCTGAAGAAGTTTCCCTTTATGGAACGGAAATTAAAAGGAATTGGTTTTGTTTTCTTATTTTTTGGGAAAGTTTCTGGATGAAATGAACCTTTGAAAGGTGAACTGATTTAGCGAAACGAAGTGTGGTTCGTATTTCTACGTAGAAAGTTGTTTTAACAGACACTTTTGACAAGGTGCCATTTTGGAATGCTTAATGTTAAATAATTTGCAGCCTATGTGCCTTCATATATGTACAGGGAGCGTTGGACAACACTTCCTATGGACTATCAAATGGGCTACGATCAGGAAAAATATTGCTCCTCTGGTCATAAACTAAATCCTAATCATGCTACGTAGCAGGAAGATAGGAATTGAGTGCGGAGGCTCGCATGAAACTATAACAGCTACCAGAGGATGTCCGCAAGGAGGAGTCCTCTACCCACCGCTCTGGACTTTAGTTATTGACGAACTCCTAGAACTACTCGAAAATCGGGTTACAAAGTACAAGGATATGCCGATGACTTTGTCATCAGCGTTATGGGCAAATTCGAGGACATCATTTCGGAACTAATGCAAGGTGCCATTAATTTAGCTTCCGATTGGTGCAGGACCAAGGGACTGGTATTGCAGAGACTAGAGTATTTGCAAAGGAAGTGTTCTGTGTCCTCATCATCCTCTGCAAAGTTCATCTGTACTTAGCCGCATTCTCTTCCGGTGGGCCGCCAATAGGTTGTTGCCGGTAATGATTCCTACGAAGAGCGTCATGTTTTTGTTTATTCTGAGTGAGGATGAGCTTGGTTTGTCGTGTTTTGTTCAGATGCTTCTGGAGGCTCGGCATGACGGGAGCCCTCTCCATCTTTCGTCGGCTTGTCGTTTGAAGTCAAGTGTTTTATTTGATTTAACAAGTTTTAGGGGCGGAAGAACTGAGTTTTGGAGGACCATTCACAGGTCTCGTACGGATCCTTTTCTTGCCAGTTCATCTGCCATTTTGTTTCCTGGAATTCCTTTCTGTCCTGTGATCCACCAGAGTGTTACATCGTGACTATCGGTAAACATTCCAAGCTTCTCACGGCAGCGCTATATTAGCTTCGATTTCATTACAGCGGATGAGATGGCTTGAATAGCAATTTGAGTAACAAGCTTCGTGGATAGTTCTCATGCCGCCTCTGCTATCGCCAGGACTTCTGCCTGGAGCACACTGCCGTGGTTCGAAAGTCTTAGTAATATTGCAATATCTGATTCTACTGAGCAGATGCCCGAACCCACTCCTTCGTTAGTTTTAGACCCGTGAGTGAAGACTGAAATACTATTCTGGTAAATGGCCCCACTGTCTTCGCAGTGTTTCCTTAATGGGATGACCATTTTGACGTTTAGGCTGAGGTCGGGGAATGACGGAAGATAGTCTGTGGTGGCGTCTAGGTGAGCCCATCTTGAAATGCTACGGTGGCCCATGCGGCCCCTTCTCCATAGGTTGGATTCTTTTAGGTGGTCATAGGTCCCAGACATATATGGATGAATGAAGGGCTTGTAGTCTTACAAAACTATCAAACTTGGTACACAAATGGTTCCAAATTGGAAAATGGTAGCACTGGCGCAGGGGTTTATGGACCCAAGTTCCAACTCGGAAATCAGCACTTGCGAAATCACCGACAGTATTTCAGGCGGAAGTTCTTTCAATCGAACCCTGAGTACGAGAATGCCTGCGAAGAAGGGTCGTGGGCACCCGTATTCACATCCTCTCGGACAGCAAGGCAGTACTTATACTTATGGCTCTGAAATCCTTCAGGGTAGGATCCAAACTTGTATGGGCCTGTCTCAATCTGCTTGAAGATCTCGCATCAAAAAACACCGTCACTGTGGCCTGAATACCAGGATACGAAAGCTTCGAGGGCAATGAACAGGCGGACTGCTTCGTGAGGAGAGGCGCCAGCCGCCCACTAGTCGGTCCTGAACCCTGTTTCGGAGTTACACGGAGTAGCACAAGCCTCAAATTAAGACAATGGGAAGCTGATTGTCATGTAGAGTACTGAGCCGAATTCAAGGACCTAAGACAAGCAAACAAGTTCATTAACCTCAACCGTTGTAAGGCTAAGAAGCTACTTGAGCTCAGCAAAGCAGACTTAAGGACTTTAACAGGCTACCAACTCAGATACCATATGCGCAGAATAGGAGTAGCAGATACGAGACGTATGCCGGCTATGTGGAGAGCAAAAAGAGATGGCAGAACATTTTCTGTGTGAACGCCCCATGACCGCAAGAAAAAGACTTCTCCACCTCAGGCGGGCTTTACTGAGCTCCTCAGACATTTGAAACACTGAGTTTGGAGCCATGTTGAGGTTCATCAAGAGCCTTAACCCAGTACTCGGCTAAATGTAGCCTCTCAGGCAACTAAAGGAATTGTTTGGCTGTGACGAAAAAAATACCCCAAGAGCCCAGCTTCTTGGACCTCATTCCGAGATCTAAAATTTTTTTCTATCAACGGAACAAGTGAAAATTCGAAGGTGCTGGATCTGGAGAATAACACGGATGTAGTCTTTTTCTCCCAATCGAACTCCTGTAACCATGTGAAGGTGATCCTAGCTGTATAAAGGCGAGCGTTGTTCTGATTGGTACACCCCATCGATTAGCTAAACCCCGCCGTTTCTGCTCTAGTGCCGACTTTAATCTGCTCAGATGTTGACAGTAAACTTCTGCGGTGATAGTTTGATTATGAGGCAACAGCGCAAAGTTCATCCCACCATGCACACAGTAACACCTTGAGCGGGTGAAGTCTATTTCTGAGATGTTGTGCCGGCCTATCTTCATTTTCCCAACTTAATCACTTTTACCAATTCATCAGGAGGAATACCTAGACGGCTCCAGGAGAGATATTGACCCAACCATCTATTTCTAGGCCAACTGAGGGGTCGTCTACCTGATGGAAGGGCAATCATAGCACGTCTTGGAAGCTGGTCTGGGGCATACGCACTACGCGACCAAATCGTTGAAGCATAGAGCATTCTGCTCGGAGAAGTAGCTGTTCAACATTGAGCGCCTCGCGTACTATGGTGTTGCGCATTCGACTCCTACGAGTTATTCTAGGAACACAGGGAAGGAATCTCATTTTGTCAGCTTGTATCCGCAGTTCTAGTCTTTCAGTCAATGACTGACTCCACTCCTCCTGATGAGTTGCAGTCAATGGCGGAGGATCGAGAAGGATGGAAAGCCCACCTGAGCATCTCACCCTCGCGACTCTTATGAAGGATTGGTGGACTATTGAAAATGTATCTATGTACTCGTATGAATTTTCCTGCCTTTATTACGTGTCGATGGATGGCCATATGGTTGAGTTCTCTTGCGAGTTCCCGTACCGTAAGTGTGGGCCTTATTTCGACGGTGTACTTCAGGAGTCAGGCCGATCCGAACTAGATTCATCCTTTAGGTCATAGCTGCAATTTCTTCTTCTACTTCTTCCGGCGGGGTTATGATCTGAGCTCAAGAGACATATATACTCCCACTTCGCTATATTTATGCTGATCCGCTTGTGTGGTTCGCCTGTTTGACCCCAAGAAGTATCGGCAGGCTTCCCGATTTTGGATCACTTCGTAACTGAGGTAAACCAAATGCTGGTGTCGTTGCACTTGTGTGATCCAGGAGTTGTTAGGCCTGCCTCTTGTCCGCGATCTCAGTGGAACATTAATTGATATTGCCTTCCTGACGGGGTTCAAATAATCTCTGCTTTGAGCATGGCCATACCAGTTGAGCAGGTCGTAGTCTATTAATCCTTACATGGTTTCTTGACGTGAATGCTTTAAAGTGATCTTTGAACTTCTTATTCGGTCAAGTCTTGTCACTCCTTCTGCCATGTGAAGCAACATCATCTCAGCTCCCGCATTGCCCGACATTGTAAACTGTATGTGAGTACTGGACGCACAACTGAGGTATAGAGCCTAGGGCACACTTTTTGGCCACAAAAGACAACGGAGCTTACCTGCCACTCCATCCACCCTATCGTCATCACAGGTTGCTTCGCTATTAATCATAGATTCCAGATATTCGAACTTTTCGCACTGGGGAAGCACTGTTCCATTTAAATAAATTTCTGGAATACGCTTGAGTGAAGAAGAGGCAGCACAAGTTCTCCGTCTTGTTTGGACTAATTCTGTACCCATTCCCCTCCAAAAAGTGCACCCATACGAGTATGTCAAGTGTTCGTCGCAGAGACATAGGATCCTCACTTATAATGGCTCCATCATCAGCAAAGAATAATTGATATATGCACTTTGAGTTCCGGCACTTTACGTTCAAGCAGATAGTCAAGGATCGTAATTAAGAGCAGCGGACTTAACACTCTTCCCAGCTCCACCTTGACTTATATTGGGAACTCTTCGGTTACTCCAGCAGGGCATATTGCTGTTGTCTTTGCTCACACATGCATGTCCATCATTATATTGTATATATGTTTCTGGAACCCCTCGATGTCCTAGTGCCACCCATATCAGATCTCGTGGTTGTCTGTCGACTGTTTCTTCCAAGTCAACCAAGACAATATGCAAATCCTTTAAGGAATCACTATGCTGACACTTATACTTTGGGTTGCATATGTGCTTGATGAATCCGCGACAAAGCCACCCTGATCATTAGATAGCTGACAGTCGTGCACCTAATACCCGCTTAACGATCTTAATGGTGTATGACATCAGCTTGATCGCTCATCACCCTTCCCTTTGCACACAGTGGGAAGGTAACTATTCCTCCATTCATTTGGTATTGGATCACCTCTCATAACTTTGGAGATGAGAGTTCTGAACCCGATGTCTCTCATCTTTTTCCAGAACTTAGAGGGTTTTCGTCTTGCCATGCATCACAACTAAAAGACACTAAAGGCGACAGCACACTTTTATTACAGGATGTGCTGGTGTAATTCCAATTATTCCCGTAATAGAACTAAAAGGAAATCATTTTCTAAATCCGGGGGAAACGCGTACATATTTCCATTTCCTTTCTCCAGCGAAACGGATCAAAGGAGATTGCTCATCCTTCCGTCGGATAGATTGAATGAGGCAATTATAAATTTACAAATATGACAGGTAAATCCTTACAAATGGCGGTTCATATTTATATTTTTTTTTCAACTCCCTGTTCCCATGACTCTTTAAATTTGTTTGAAATATCCTTTCCTTGTTTACTGTTCCTTGATGTGTTCTTGTGGAATTCCTTGAACGTTCGTCCATCAAATGCAAAACGACAGAAGGATGAGGGATATAACAAAGGCTCCTCTGCGTTTAATTGAACAAATATCCCTTCTGGTGCTCCTTCCGTCTTCCTTTCTACCTGTGTGCCACGGTAATAAGGTAATAATTCTCCGGGGATCTTAATTCCAACATGGATTTGAAGTTTGAGTGTATTTTTCTGTTTCTTATCCTCTCCTCCAACTGATTCCAAGCAGATGGTGGCCGATGTGGTTTCGGCCAGAGGTTATACCTCCGGCCCGGCGCAGTATGAAAACCACAGATGGTATGTCAAGCGAAACGCAATGATGATGAGTTCCATTGCGGTTTTGTAGTTTTGCGCGGAGGAATGTTCTTTGATGATGGTGTGGAGGAGATTGGGTTTCTTAAAAAAAAAAATATAGAAACAACTCTGCTTGGATGAACATGTTGACTATCGATCATGGTCGTCTAATGACACAAATTAGTAGAACAAGGGGGGAGTCTGTTGTTTCTTGTGACAGCAGAGTTTAACAAAAGATACAAATGTGATAGGAAACTAGACCTCTGGGTAGTAATAGGATAATTATGTGTTTCGCTGCAGGTATGCTCCTAATTTCCTACGGTTAGGTTGCACTAATTAGACCCTAGATCAAATTTTTGTGTCAAAAACGCTGAATTTTTTGACTAAATTTATGAACAAGGCTTTTTGGAGATTAGAACAACTGATGTATTGGAAACAATGCTTCGCCTTCTTCCCGTTGATATATTTGGGAAACTTTTAGCTGCAAAAGCAGCACTAAGAAGAAAAGAAACACAACACAACGTATCACGAATGGATACTCGAGAATTCTGATCAACTTGCTATACCTAGCATCCATCGGACTATATGATCCCACGTTATGACTTCGACATAAGATCCTTTCAAGTTGAACCGAGTGGGTATCTAACAGAATACTAAATTCGTCCGCGATAGAGATTTACACAGACGGACCCAAAATGGCATATGGTGCGGGAGCAGGGGTCTTTCCCAGCTCTCATCTGATATACAAATTACTACCAGACTTTCGGATCACTTTAGCATATTTCCAGCGGCAGTTCCATGAATACAATTGAGGAGCTTGTTATAGTAATACAGCCGGATAGCCAGGCTGCCATCAGAGCCATTGATGCGATTTGCATTTCTTCAAAACTGGTAGAGCAATGCTGGTTCAAATTGAATCAACAAAGCACTCACTCGAGAATCACTCTCATCTGGGTCCCAGGGCACAGCAAGCATGAGGGTAATGAGCGTGGTGATGAGCTGGCCAGGCGAGGGTCGGCCCTTAACGGCTCTTTAGCAGAAAGAGTCGACATTCCGCTTGGTGCCGTTAAGGGCTATATTCACCTTCACTTCCTCCAGCTAGCCAATCGCGGGTGGAACAGCCTCACAAGCTGTGTCATATCAAGAAAGACGTGGCCCAGTTTCAACAAACCCAGGTCAAAAGAGTTACTAGGCAAACCAAGACCAGTTATTGCCAAAATCGTAGCTATCATCACAGGTCACTGGCCAGTTGGAGACCATGCTGCCAAGCTTGGTATCCCCCACAACACCTTTTGTAGGAGCTGCAAGGATATTAATGATAAAGAATCTCTATGTCACTTTCTTTGCAGATGTCGGGCCCTGGCGAGGTTCAGACAACAAACTCTTGGCAAACCCTTCTTCGAGGATCTGAGAGAGATAGCGGACAAGAGGATTGGAGAACTAATCCTCTTCCTGAACTCCACGGGCTGAGTTTAAACTTAACATCCCTTTTTTTTTTAACTATCCACTACAATAGGTATATACGAGTCCGTGGTAACAAAACGGCGCACCCTAAGCGCTAATTCGGTTCTTTTGGACCGCCACTTTACCTACCTACCTACCTAGACAGCCAGGCAGCAATTGAATTATTGGAATCGCCAACGGTAAGATCCAAGTTGGTTAGGCAATGTCTCAGGTATCTAAACAAGATCGCAGACGTATGCGAACTGTTCCTATGCTGGGTTACAGGTCATAGGGATATTCCATGCAACTGCAAAGCAGATGAGCTAGCGAAAGAGGGTACTAGTCGAAACTTTGCTGAAAATGGTGAAGCTCCATCAGCCCCTGTTGATGCGATCAAATTCCAACTGAACACTGAAGCGGTAAGAGCTGCCAGTGTCATGTGGAGCTTTATCAGCATCTGTCCTATATCTAGGGAAATTTGGCCGTACTTAAGTCATCATCATCATCATTTGAGCGAAATGGATCCGTTTGTGATCCGAGTGCAGGCTGCACTCTTTCGTTCCAGCTAACCCCTTTAACCTAATCATCAAATCATTGTTTGATAGTCAGAATGCCAGAACACCGGGTGTTCCCTTCCACCACTTCTGTAGAAGCTGTAGACGCGAGGAAGAGGAAGAGTTGATAACCCATTTTCTGTGCAGTTGTCCTGCGCTATCCACGCTGAGAAGAAAAACCTTAGGAGAGTACTTCTATACCGTCCTAGACGACCTCTCAGGGCTTGATATCTGCAAGGTTAGTACTCCTGGCTCCAGGCCAAATTGGTTCACCTAATAGTGGATTGTACCACACACGCAAAGTCAAACAGACAAACCCGAAAAGCATTACATGTAGCATACAATCCCATTTTTGAGTACCGGATGCTTCGGACTTCTTAGAAATTGTACCACAATGGACCTAGTTATTGGTTAAAGTGTATCCTAGCCTAACCTAACCTATTGGAGATTTATATCAGTTTTTAGTATTCATTTGAAGTCATTGACTTTTCCAGCCGAACTTATTCAATTCAGACCACAGATAAACTCATGCGGAAGCACACAGAGGAGATATCCAAAAAGGCTATCTGCGCTTTCATGATTTGCAGGCAGGCAGACAAGCTTTGCGGATTTGGCCCGAGCATTCTAAGATAGATGTACATATATTGCGCCATTGTGAGACCAATGATCACATATGGAGTGATAGCATAGGCGAAATGAACTAGTTTCACTCACTAAAGTGCCAAGACTTGCTTGCCTCTGCATCACTGGGACCATGAGAACATGTCTAACTGCAGGAGGCATACATAGAGCTTACCTTGTAGTTGAGGAAAGGGCAAAGTGGACGATCTTAAGGATGGCAAAAGAAGATATTTGATGGGAGAAATGCATCAAGTCGAGAGAATATGATGCACTTCTCAAGAAGTGACAATCTCCAGAGACGACAGCATCAGGAAACTTAACTTTGAGAAAACAGGAAGCTAAGAAACAAGGAAGATTGAAGCGACGACTTCACGATATACGGACTGGATAACCACACAATAAAGCAGTATAGAGCGGGTTTAAGAACTGATGAAGGAATGGGGCCAGGGGTGTTTGGGCCGCGAACAAGGAACTAAAAATCTATGGGAGAGGACCAGCATCCTTCAGGCTAAAGTATGTGCTATAGACAGATGTTTCCAACTCAATCTCTAGCAATACTGTCAGACAGTCAAGCAGCTATCAAAGCACTTTACTCCCATGTCCTTACGGTCGGTCGAAACTTAATGAATTGAGCAGAAACAAGGAAGTAACCCTCTACTGAAGACCCGACGCTGCAGACTCTTTCGTAAGAACACGAGCAGCAGAGCACTTCACTAGACCTGAAACATAGTACTCCACGTCTGAAGCAAGCCAAGAAACTTTTGTGATGTTACAACCGGAAAAGATTGGGAGATTCTTCAACAGGAATAGCTTACGCATGTTAACAGGTTTCCTAAGGAAGCATTGCAAATTCAGGGAGCATTTAAGGAAATTAGGTATAACAGATGACCGCCCTTACAGATTCTTCAATGAGTACAAGAAGACTCCGGAACATTTTCTGGGGTCTACTGGGGTATTGATCCACAAAATACTGAAATATTTGGACAAGTACCAAACATCAGACGAGGATATGGCTACCATGGACCGACCCACTTCCCATTCTCAGATTCCTCAGAGAAATCGGATTGGAGTGGAAGCCCTGGGATGAACCATTCTCTCCAAGGCAAAGTAAGAGTGTATGACCCTGAAACACAATTTCGATGGAATTGTAATGCAAGAGTACACGCTCAAGATCTCAGACAAGGCTTAGACTAATCCTGAATAAGACACTGAATTGGAAACTTGACATTGAAGAAGGAGTAAAAAAAAGCCTTCGATTGCTTTCTGCACATGCAATCACATTTTCGTAGAAAAATGGGGACCAAACCCAAAAACGTGGGCGCCGTGGCGTAAGTGGTTAGTGTGTTGGACCACTGCGCATGAGGTCTCAAGTTCGAATCACAGAAAACACCAAAAAGTTTTTTCACGGTCCCACCACTCGCGAACATCTGACAAACATCCGAGAGTATTGTTGTCTCGAAAAAGCTTCTCAAACGAAATTGCCCTTGGGATACGGCACTAAACTGTAGGTCGTTTCCATTCGTGTGAAAAATATAACGCACACAACATGAGTGGCGGCGAGAAGCTAGCCCCTGATGTCAATCGTGTCAACAGTGACTAATAGGAATGGCACTGAACTACCACCAAGGACAAGCCTAGAAGAAGGCAAGAGAGATGGAACTTTTCTAACAAAGGCAGATGGATGCAGAGATTGATCCCCAATATAGACTCTTGGATCAATAGGAAGCATAGTGAGCTGAATGTCTACCTGACGCAAATGCTTACTGGTTATGGATGTTTTAAAGCCTACCTCCACAGATTTGGACACAAAGACAACCCTTATTGCCCGACGTGCACGGAAGCAGTCGAAGATGCGGAATATATCTTGTCCCACTGTGCAGGATATCACGAAGAACGTAACTTTTTGGCGAATAGACTGAGTGTGGACGTAACACCAGAGAACATCACCATACAGATGCTGAGCACGCAAGAAGCTTGGGAAGCAGTAAGTGAAACTGTGGCTACCATCATTAAAGAACAACGAAGACAGGAGCATCAGCTAGTCGTGGCGCAGACGGCTGCCAACACAAACGAGACGTGTACTCGTATGTAAGGCTGAGGCCACCTTCGCGATGAAATGCTTGACGCAAGTGCTGCAAAGACCAGGGTAGAGGAGGGGAAGTAGGTTTAGTGGGTGGAAATCCCACACTGTTACTGAGTACGGGCTCAGTTTCGACTTTGAATGAGTCCCACCTTCCAACGCAAAACAAACAAAAAGGATGGGGTTGAAAACAAAAGGAGGCCCCCTCAGCTGGCACTACTTATAGAGGCATCAGTCTTCTCAACATTGCCTACAAGATCTTTTCTGCAACATTGTGTGAACGCCTAAAACCTCTCATCAACAGCCTGATTGGCCACTATCAGTGTGCTTTCAGGCCAGGAAAGTCCACTACCGATCAGATCTTTGCATTTCGGCAGATCTTAGAGAAAACCAAAGAAGTCCAAATCGATACTCATCATCTCTTTATCGATTTCAAGCTCACCTCTGACAGCGTCTATAGAGAGGAGCTATATAGGAACACGTCTAGTTTTGGCATCGCTGCCAAACTTATCCATCTGTGCAAGATGATGATGGAGTTCCATATAAATCGGTAAAGATCTTTGATGTTAAAAATATTTGCTCTAGCATTTTTCTTGACGTCTCTCAAGCCTTCGGCAGGGTTTGACACGATGGTTTGAAGTATAAGCTAAGGCGGATTATTCCGGACCACCTACTTCTTCTTCTTCCTTTTATCAGCGAGGTTATGATCCGAAAATCGAAAAAGGGATCATAGCCCTCCCACTTCACCGCATTTCAACTGATCCGCCTGTGGGGTTCGCCTTAACCTTAACCACCTACTTAACCTTTAAAACAGACTATTTTGTGTTAAACACGGAACCGAATATTCTGATCTTAAGGTAATCGCCGACGGAGTTCCGCAAGGAAGTGTCTTTGGTTCCAACTTATTCTTGCCGTACACTCGGGACATACCTCAAATTGAAGGCACTATTCTAGCTACGTTCGCGGATGATACGACTATTCTGGCAGTGGAAAGTTTAATCGAGTCAGCAACTATAAAGTGGGCGTCGTGGCGTAAGTGGTTAGTGTGTTTGACCACTACGCGTGAGGTTCCAAGTTCGAATCCCAGAGAACAACAAAACGTTTTTTCACGGTCCCACCTCTCGCGAATATCTAACAAACATCCAAGAGTACTGTTGTCTTGAAAAAGCTTCTCAAAGAAAATTGCCCTTCGGATACGGCACTAAACTGTAGGTCCCTTCCATTCGTGTGAAATATATAACACACACAACATGAGTGGCGGCGAGAAGCTAGCCCCTGACACTTAAAGAGCTGTCGCGCAAAATATTTATTTATTTTTTTTTAAACTCAAAAATCACGCTTTGGGTGTACACGGCCAGTTCATACATACGGTAACTTAGGCTGGTGACAAGCTGCAACCTTCATGATTCCGTGATAAAGGTACAAAGACTAGTATGCATGAGCACAACTGGCGCCATGAGACAACTCCAACAGTGGAACTAGAAACAGTTCTTGGCCTGCTGCCAATAGATCTCTATATGCAGGAATCTGTGGCAAAAACTGCTCTTAGCTAGTGCGACGACTGGAAATCAAGGTCAACCGGACATGCTCAGGTCCTACACAAATTTACAAGAACAAACGCCAGTAGCGACTACTTGTTGCCTTACTTTGACTTTATTAGACCCTTCTTCTTTCTTAGTAGAGAGTACGGGGATAGAACAGAAACCAAGTCTTAATCCATCTATGCTGATGGTTCGAAAATGGAAGCAGGCGTAGGCACGGGCGTCTTCTCGAAAGCTCGACTCCCTGACCACCAGAGTGGTTTTAAGCGAAGGTTCTAACAGTGAGGAATACCACGGAAGGATATTACCATATTGATAGCCAGGCGGCTATTAAAGTAATATCTGCTGTGGAAGTAAAATCGAAACTTGTTAAGAGCCGTGGCGAAGAGCACAAGCTTCTCGGCTCGCAGCACAACGTTTAACTCTGTTGGGGTATCGCAGATGAGAAAGGGATCTGTGCTCGAGCTTGAACGAGCTGGCAAATCAGTCAGTACTCTACTCCGCGACCTCAAAGGAATAGTAAAGCAACAAATTCTAAGAACAGCAAACGCCAGATGGGAACTACTTTCCTCCAATCTATGAAATATCTCGTAGACTTTGGCTAAAGTACGACAACAAATAGAACCAACAAAGGAGGGATCCCCCTCATTACTAATAAGCTATTTCACTGGTCACAATCTACTAAGGAGTTACTTATTCAAACTGAAACTTGTGCAGAAAGTGCAGTGACGACGAAGACCATGAAGATACCCTTCACTTTCTTTGCCACTGCCTAAGCCTCTGAGGAACAATATTTTAGAAAGCTAGTACTTCCAAGACTTACCTACTTAGGTGGCATTACAGTCTGGACCTGGGAATCAACCAACAAACCTCTCCAGCCAGCTCGATTACAAGCCAGCTGCCTTCAGTTGCGCACGCCAAGTTGGTTGAGGTCCCGATCCACTTGTTTGCGCCACCTGCTGCGAGGTCGTCCCCTATCGCTCTCTATTGCGCCGTCCATCCGGGGTGAGTTCGAAGATTTTCCAGGCTGGAGCATTGGGCTCTACCCGCCATCTTAGTCGCTGTATGTGAACTCTTCGGGTTAAGTCGATATCCTTGCACAGACCGTATAGGTAGGCATTGTACCTTCTTCTCCACTTGCCGTCTATGCAGACATGACCGAAGATCACTTGAAGAACTCATATTCCAAATTAACCAAGGGCATCATCATCGGGTTTTGATGATGCCATGCCTCTGTGTCATACAGCAGGACTCGGATGATTAGTGTCTTATACAGAGCTCAAGATAGGGTTTTGTTACTCAATTGCTTTCTTAGCCCATAAAAATAGCGTTTGGCAAGAATAATTCATCGTTTGATCTCCCCACTGGTGTCATTTGTGAAGTTCACCATAGATCCTAGGCAGACAAAGTCCTTTGCTTCTTCAAAATTATACCTGCCTATTGTAGCTTTGTGCCCAAGACGCTTTCATTGACCGCTAAGCCCATCTTTGCTGCGTCTGTCTCAATACTCGCAGATGACCCACTGACGGCCCACTGAGCTCCTCCAACTACGTCAATGTCATCGGCGTAACTGAGGAGTTGTAAAGACTTGCAAAGGATTGAGTGATTGTGCTGCGTGAGTTTCGTAAGATTCTTTCCAGTTTATGATAGAGTGATCTGATGATAGCGCGTCATCTTGTCTAAGTCAATTCCTCACATTGAACAGGTGGTGTTCCTACCGACTATGATGGAGAAGCGAGAGTTGGTCATCGTCATCCTGCACAGACGGATGAGCTTGGCAGTGATGCCGAGACTAGACGTGCCTTTGTATCTGCCGTACTTTCCAGGCCTGAAACTGCACTGATCAGTACCTATCGGTAGACAATGTTGAGTAGACTTATACCTCTGTAGTTGGTGCTGTTCAGAGGGACACCTTTCTTCAGGTTCCGGCGAATGTGTTGAGGTTCCATTCATCGGGCATACTTTCGTCCGATCAAATGTTTCAGATGAGCTGGTGAATCCTCCTTACCAACTCATCTTCTTCTGCCTTGAAAAGTTCGGCGGCAAGGCAGTCGGCTCCAGCATCTTCTTCATCAACTCACGTAACCTAAGCCGACAGATAAATTCTCGAGACATGCCATGTAGGCCTACAGCAAAGAAAACGGTCATTCATCGAGTTTCCTTCGAAATTTAAGGTGATTCAGACTAAAGCACACAAAATATACAAATATTTGGCGCAATAGCTTCTCGCAACCACTCATGTTGTGTGCGTTATATTTTTCACATGAATGGAAGGGACCTACAGTTTAATGCCGGCTCCGAACGGCGATTTGAGAAGCTTTTTTTCATGACAACATTACTCTCGGATGTTTGTCAGACGCTCGCGAGAGGTGGGACCGAGAAAAAACTTTTTGGTGTTTTCTGGGATTCGAACTTGGAACCTCATGCGTAGTGATCCGACACACTAACCACTTACGCCACGGCGCCCACAGAGCACACAACAAGTCTCCATTTATTGTACTCCAACGACCCAGTAGATGGTCGAAAATCATCTAACGCATTCTTAATGGCTCAAAAGCCATAAAATCCACTTCTGGGAACTACTAGATCAAACGTCAATACGTCTCCATTAAAAGACGTCAATCAAACCAAACCAGTTGTCATATGCAAAGCAGCCTCGTGATTCCATAACCTCCATGCCAATCGTCAGAAGATCGTCGAACTTCTACTTTACGATCCGGATTCTGCAATAAAACTTTCAACTAGTCACAGACTAACTCCCTAGCCTGGTCATTGAACCAACCCACCTGCACGTAGTCACCTCTCACCTAATTTCAAATCATAAAACCGTTGCTAAATAAATAAACACCCAAGCATCACCTTCGTGCGTGCGTGCGCGCTACGCTCGTAAAGCCAACGCAACAAATCAAAATTTTTGTAAATAAAACAATTTTTCTTTCCTCGAAATTACCGCAGCAGGTCTTGGGCGCGCTTGGTGTTCCTAAATCACCGCGAGAGACTGCAACAGTTGTAGGCACGCCCTTTCCCCCATCATCAATATAATTCTCCCGAAATAGACTCCAAATGAAATCTGCTTAAGAAATTTTCTAAATAAATTTTCTTTTGGCTGCTCCCCCTCGGGGGCATCTAATAATTCATAATTTCAATCGCATCTGCGGGATAACGATGAGAATGAGAGATGGGCTGCGTCCCCCCACTCGGTTTCGCCGGCGAGCGAGTGCGTAAATCAAATGAAATGCTCTGTCGGTCGATTGTGGTCCTTTCACAGCGTTTACACGCCACTTTGATCCAAATTTTGTATCCAATTTCATAAATCAAAGGCGAGGGGACCGCATACACATTCGGAGGAAGTCAAGGAAGGTGCTGAAACCGAGACTCCTGCCAATTGAAGACAACAATGGATGGGACACATGTTGGTGTTGCAGGGTTTTCATCTGTTCCCCACAACAGTTAAACTGTCATCCGAATGTCTCTGTCATTTAATCCTTTTTTTTTCTCTTGGTGGTGTTGTCCCATTTGCGCACCCGCGGGTAAGAAATCATTCAACATTTCCGAAAAACTCTCCACACAGACATGGGGAGAGTTTGGAGTTTTCCAACATCGTGTCGCGGTTGTAAATTATTTTTGAAAATGTCAAACCCGATGCAACCAACGATAAACAATTTTTCAAAAGTTGGTTCGTCGTCTCGGAAAAGGATGGAAGGGGTTTGCGGAAGGGGCACACAGACGACCGAGAAATTAGACACCTAATTAAGGCGTTGGGAGACGACATGATTTCCCGAGTTTAACTGCCGCCGGAATGATAGACACACCCATCCTCTGTAATCGTGTACGATGGGGATTTATTACAACTTTCATTTCAAGACGAATTACGGTAATTAAAAAGCGGTGGTGGAGAATACAGTTAAAGAGTTTAATTTAAGAACGCGCACCTGGGCACTGAACGCACTGTTCTGTTCGCATTCAAAAGATTTACTGTGTTGAATGTGTTTAAGGTACTCACTTGGGTAATCCTCTATTTGAATAGGAACTCACCTGAGTTGTGTATTTGTATGATTGTCAGTCTTTCCTACGAAATCCACTTGTGCCAGTGAGATGGAAATTTTACTAACATGTCAGGCATTGTTCGCGGAAGGACATAGGATATCTCTTATCCCGGATTAGCAAAAGTTGGTTGAACAATTATAGAAAAAAGTGGAAAATTATGAAGGGTAAACAAATCTGATGACTTATTGCCTACGCCAGCATTATGACACCTCATAGCAGCGCTGAACGTCATATTTTGTTGACAATTAAATAAAAATATTTAGAAGAAACGTTACCGTGGCTCAGTGGTTAGTGTGTCAGACAACTGCGCTGTTGGAATTCCAGAAAACACCAAAAGTTTTCTCACGGTCCTACATCTCACGAACTTCTGACAAACATTCGAGAGTATTGTTGTCACGACAAAGCTTCTCAAATCGCGCATCGGATACGGCACAAACCTGTAGGTCCGTTACATTCATGCAAAAAATATTGTAAAACTCACACGATTGGTTGTGAGAAGCCAGTCCTAGGTTTGTATGAGATTTTCGAATATTAGAACGCAATCCAATAGCATAAGCCAAGACTCTGACTTACTCATTTCATTGGAACTTCCTTCTGTCTCTAAGAAAGAGAAGCAAGCACGTTCTGATGCGCTTACCACATCGGCACCGAAAATCAGTTACCTCATGCGGCCAAAGGCAGGACACTCGCTGTGAAAATGATCCGCAGCGTCGTTGCTCTCTCCACAAGCGTTCCTTGAATGTAGCATATTACCATGCTTGGCGAAAGTGAAAGGGCCTGTCAAAATATCAATAAGTTGTCTGCAGTACCAATACAGCTTCGGCTCTTGAGAAAACGTCCTCAGAGAAATGCCAAGCAATCTCATCGAAGATCCTAACTGCAACTGCACTGCACCGGCACGGCAGCGGTATGACAACTGCACCGCAACTGCACCGCAGCCTCACCGCAGCTTCACCGCACCGCTACCGCAGTTGCGCCGCAACTGCACCGGAGCGCTGTGCCGGTGCGGTGCAGCAAGGACAAGACCAAGGTGCCCCGCTGGAGTTAGCAAAGAGCTTCCAATCAACATCGGGGTACAACAAAGAAGAGTATTAAATCCTTTGTTCCTTATTGCAGTCGTTAGATATCGGCTTGGAGGCTGCCTACTCCGAAAATGAATGTCATTGCTGACTTGGCACTGGCATTTGTATGTTCCTATACCTTGGCCGACAGTAACCAGAGTTCCAGACTGATAAGTTTTACCTCCTTCTTTAGAAAACAAACTTTTGGGGAATACTTCTTTGAGGAACTTACAGACATCGCCGATTCGGATATCAACAGCATCTGGAAATTAATCTACAAATTAAAATGGCTTCAAGACTAGCGGAAATAACCAGCTCACGTGGTAACAAAATGAACTTCATTTGGTCTAAGTGAATCCTAACGGTTACGAAGGATACCCACTTAACCTAACCTAACCTAATCTAACCTAACCTAACCTCCTTTTTACTGAAAAGTGTGGAGAGACTGACGGAGTTTCACATCCGCAAAGTTGCTCTGAGCCCACGTTCACTATCAGAGATGCTGCATGCCTCACAGTGTGTTAAATGCTGAGAGACTACGCTTCAAAATCCAGTGACGAGAATTGAATGGGCGCTTGATTGGAAAGAGAATGCCATCGGCATCTTCATCGACATTGAGAGTGCTTTTGGCAATGCGACACCGCCCAGCGGACAATCTTTCGTGCTTCTAATGGAGATCTTCATGGTGTGTAACACCATTGAACTGCGATTATCACCAATATTTCTGGCGTAGTTCCTTAAAACTTATGTAGTACTGGGAATCAGTGCAGCCTTACTCCATGGGTTGCGTCCGAACTAGTCGGGTGTATTTCCTGTAATATTTGAGTTCGGTTTTGATTTCCAGTATTTCTATTTCTCCGGTTATTCTAGGTGGCATGCGGGAGCATAATAGCCTTAAATCCATTCATTCCACGATCCCCAGCTACACCAATTAATCCCCCGACAAATCTTCAGACAAATTACAAAATCCAATCTTAACCGAAAATTGAAAATTATAAGCCAAAGTGCGCTGATTCCATTACACTAAATGCCGGTACTACTCTCTCCCTTCCTGCAAAGGGGAAGGGAAGCCCTCCAAATGGACTTATCCCCCCAGAAATGTACATTAACGTAGTCATCGCTGTGGGTAGTAGAGTAGGCGCTTCCTTCCTTTATCATTTCACCTTTTTTCCTTGCGACTTCCTTTTCACGGAGGTCGCACTTCATAATGTACAACACCAGCATCTAGACTCCTTGTAATTAACGGCCACAGGAGTTGTGTAGGTAGGACACCCTCTTAAACATCCTGTTGTGCATTTCCACGAAAATTCATTGAGTTCCTGAGTCTGTTTCAATTTTGCTTCGCTTAATTATTACCCAAAGTCCTGGGATAATAAATTTTCATTTCAAGTGGTCGTGGCGCAGCTCGAAGGAAATTTTTGCGCTGAAAGGACGATGGAAGGAACGGTTTATTTTTAGCAGTTCTACTGGACTGGGATGGGACGTTTGTTTACTTAGGCCCGAGATGCTTATGACATCTCTGGTGTTGTGTCATTGATGGATGAAGCAGAACAAGTCGTTTCTTGGTTCTAAATTAGGATGGCCCCCTTCGGACAAATGTTTATTCAAACACCCGGAATGGATGTCCTGCAGACGGATAAACTAAAGAATTTTTGCTCTGCCACTTGGAATTGGCTAGTCAGCTGTATGACTCTGCTCCACTTTGGTTAGAATAACAAACAGAATAATAATTCGGGAACACAATATGCAGACGACGACGATGGTGATGATGAGGACGACGATAAGGACGACGAAGATATCTATTTGGACATTTCAGCAGACCAACCGAATTCCACTTGGAACGATGGTCGGCTTCTGGTTGCGCTATTATTTTGAAAACCTCTGAGCTTCGGTGGTGGTGGTTGTGGTCCCTGTGGTGAGAGATTTAACACAATCGAGAGACATCTTGTGGTGGCGGCTTGGGCAATGGATTTGTGTCTACGAGTGGGAGCTACTGCGACTACTGTTTCGAGTACATTTGCAGACGAATGTGATGGAATTCGTGGAAATTCAATTAGCTACTGATGATGAGCAACGTTAACAGGAGGAATTTCTGTTGTGAATGTTTATCTGGAGAAGTGGTTTGTTTTGAAGGGGCAAGGAGAAGGGAAGTGATGACAGTAAGCGGAAGCTGTAAACAGTGTTGTGGGATGTCGTAACTTCTCAAGCGTTCAACTGGAAAGGGGTCCTGAAATTTAATACCAAAATGTAAATAGAACCTCAAGAGTTTTGCGACAACCCGGGTCGACGGTCACTCGGTTATGGAAGAAAGGATTATGGACAGAAAATCGTTTAACGAATGTCAGGCAGTAGAGGCTGTGTCGGGCTTTGCGAAGAAGTTTTACTTTTGGCCATTAGAACCAGAATTCTCCTGCCTACCACTGACAGCATTTCGCTATCGTTTCCTATTGAGTTTGAAGTCGCACGTTCGTTCAAAGTGTTGAGTACTGGTTTAGATTTTGACGGATGTCTTGGGAGACGCGGCGTAGCTCTGCGGATTTTATTCTCTACACCTTAAGACCTTCAAATAGTGTTGAGATTTTCGTGGTGTATACGAAAATATGACAGCTGTCGTGTCGTTTTTTGAGACACCCGTATATATGCCACACGATTCCATTAGGATAAAATGACGTTCCCCACTGGTTTCGGTTTCATGATCTGGGATCTTTCGAAGTGTTTTTAAGAGGTGAACTCCTTTCTTTCCTGACAAATAAGATCAGCACTATAGAGATGAATGAAGACTTTGCTATGCAAGCCCAAGAAGCTGGGAGGCATGACTTTGGGATGACACCTCCGATGAAAGGTGGCTGAGCTCAGAATACTACCAGTGAATACTATAGAATATATCTTGCTGATGTTGTTTGTGCGGTTGGAATAACTGACTGGGAACGAATACTCGGACCAGGAACCGTATCCTCGGAACCAATTGTATAATTTTCTTCATATTCTAGGCGGAAGCTGGAATCAAAGTGTAGAGCTTATACGAAATGACGTAGGTGGTATGGAAGAGCCTGAAGAAGCTGCGTAATCTGGGCAAGATCTAACTATTTACTGTTTGTGAGGTCACTATAAACTGGAAAGTATAAAGGTAAGGAGGCCAATAGGGCGGCGAGAGAAGAAGTGGTAACCCGTTGTTTGGTGGAAGGGTCTTTGACGTAAATATGCGACTGCCTTCGACACCCAGCTCTACAGAACGACTTGTCTCGGCTGCAAGGGAGTTTTCCCGACTACACCTGGCTCTACACTAGACGCTTTGTTGAACTTACCTTCTCTTGATTCTTATGTCACGGGCTGCACTATCAAAGCTATCCATTGCCTTCGGCGGGTGGTTTTTGGTATAATCGACGCTGGAGTTTTGATGTGATGCCGCTTGACGCAATGTGACATCAGAACTTCGGCTGTTGCGTAAATTCAAAGTCCAATTTCCCTGTGTTCAGGACTGCCATCGGTCAGAGTCTGATGCAGAAAGGGAATGTAGTCCTATTTTCATGCATGGCTCCAAAATCAGTCAAGGATCTGGTGCTGGTATATTTGTGGACAACACGATTAGGTTAGGTTAGGTAGATGGGTGCCTTGTGACAAGGAGTCACTGCTCACTCAGACCAACAGTACGGGTCCATTGTGCCCAATCATTTAACCCTGGAAACGCTGTAAAGAAAAACAGCCGTTAGAACCACCCAGAAAGTGATATGAATCTCAGGAGGTCCGCTAGCTCAACACTACCCAAGTCCTCCAGCTCCGAGAAGAAGTAACTACCAAGAGTCAGGTTACGAACAGATTCAATTTCTTCTTCATCCCTGCAACGTCTGCAATCGTCATTATGCAGCACACCGAGTCGCTCCGCGTGAATGCCAATGGCACAATGTCCACTAATTATGCCAGAAATGACCCGTGCGTTATAACGACTAAGTTTTACCAGAGAGGTTGATCCCTTCTTGCTGTAGGCCGACCATAGCGCCCTGGCCGTTGCGCATGTTTCCAGATGAACCCAGCGTCTGTTTGCACGACCGGTGGCTTCATCCTCTATTTTTTTCCGCAAGGAACTGATTGGGGTTGCTACAGAGGCGAGGGCGCGCGATAAGTGCAGCGCCGACCCTTTCCTAGCAAGCACGTCAGCCCTTTCGTTACCTTCGATATCCATATGCCCTGGTACCCAGCAGAGGGTAACCGCATTGGCTCTAGATATCTCGTTTAAGAGTGATTTACAGCTTCTCATGAGCCTCGCCCTAATTACGGCAGAGTCCAGAGCCTTAACGGCTGCCTGGCTGTCTATATAGACTGTGATCGTTTTACCAACGATATTACTCTCGCGTATAATTTCAGCAGCCTGTATAATGGCTGCGACCTCAGCCTGGAAGACGCTGCAGTCGTCATTTATTCTAAAGGAGCGGTTTATTCCTAGGACCTCACAATAAACTCCGGCTCCCGTGCCAGCGTCCATCTTAGAACCATCGGTATAGAAAGCCAAAAAAGAACACCCAAATGGAACGCGGGCAAACTCAACGAAGAACTCCTCTCCTCGGTGATAGATAGAGGAAAAGAAGCGATTCTAAACATAACAGGACCTCCCGAAAGGAAAGTGGATGCCACAATGGCCCTAATACATCAGGCGTGCGACGCCTCGATGCCCAGGATAAGAAAACCAAATAATTACTGGAAGCCCGTATACTGGTGGACGGAGGAAATCGCAGACCTCAGGAAAATTTGCCTACATTTCAGTCGCAAGGTAATGCGGGGGAAGAAGAAGAAACGCTGAAGCTACCGAAAACACACTGGTGGAGTACAGAGCAGCGAAACTGGAGCTCAAGAAATTCATTAAAAGGAGCAAAAAACGGAAGTGGGAAGAGCTTCGGAGAGACATCAATATGGAGCCCTGGGGCCTTGGCTACAAAATAGTGATGCGTAGGATCGGCGCGCAGACGGCCACCCCAGTTCGTCAGCACACTCTTTCCAAGCCAACCCTTTAAGGGAGCTGGAGGTCTCCCCTCATCAACAAAGTGAAGTTCCGCTGTTCAACGAAGAAGAGCTACTCCAAGCCGCAAGGGCCATGTAAAACAAGGAGGCCCCCGGACTAGATGGTATTCCAGCGGAAGTGCTAAAAGTGATCGCCCGTACGTGCCCGCAACTGCTACTAAACATATACAACAGATGCTTAGAACACGGAATATTTTCCAAAGCCTGGAAAACACAGCGGCTAGCTGAGTAGCAAAGGGAAATGGGACCCAGACTCCCCGTCAGCGTACAGACTCCCATGTATGCTGGACACAGCAGGAAAACTCCTCGAGAGAATGCTGAAGTCTCGACTCTATGTAGCAGTGGAGAGAGCAGGTGACCTATCTGAAAGGCAGCATGGGTTTAGAAAAGGTCATTCTACAATATGTGCTGTGGAAGAGGTAGTTAGGGCTGCCACTACTCGAGGAAAGTTGTTGTGTTGGCAACTCTCGACGTAAGAAATGGTGCGACATGCACCCTGGAAATAAACTTTCGAATATCACAGTATCTTCGATGGGTGATAAGAGACTACCTTAGCCACAGAGAGCTAATCTATGACACCACAGAAGGACTCCACAGGAAAGATATAACGGCGGGAGCTGCGCAGGGCTCAATTCTGCGACCAGATTTATGGAACATCTCCTACGATGGGAATTTTTCGCATGGAGATGCCCGACAACACTTTTCTTGTCGGCTATGTAGACGACATCGCTGCAGTGATCACCGCACGAGACACCGAAGACGCTTACTTAGGTGGCGCTACAGTTCGGGGTGAACCTGGGCCTCAACCAACAAGCCTCTCCATTTAGCTCGGTCTTTAGCTAATTGCCTCCAGTTGCGCACTCTAAGTTGGTCGAGGTCCCCTTGAACTTGCGCGCCACCTACGGCGATGATTCCCTCTACTGCGTCATCCCTCGGGATTAGATTCGAAGACTCTGCGGGCCGGAGTGTTGTTGTGCATTCGCTCTACATGTCCTAGCCATCTCAGACGTCCAATACGCAGATTTTTGACTAGGTCGATGTCGCTGTACAGCTCGTATAGTTCGTGATTGAATTTTCTCCTCCAAAACCCGTCAACGCAAACGGGACTGAAAATCTTACGAATAATTTTTCTCTCGAAGCGACCAAGGATATCTTCATCCTCTTTTAATAAAGTCCATGTGACAGCGCCGTAAAGCAGGACTGGGATGATCAGGGTCTTATACAGAATCTCCTTAGTAGTTCCAGATAGGGCTTTACTGTTGAATTGCCGTATAAGCCCAAAAAACAGCGATTGGCAAGAGTCATTCTTCGCTTGATTTCTGCGCTGATGTTGTTCTCAGAGTTTATAGCAGAGCCAAGGTAGACAAAGTCCCTTACTACCTCGAAGTTATAGCTGCCCACTGTGACGTTTTGTCCAATTCATCGGTGTTGGCTTTCGCTTCTTGTTGACAGCATATACTTACTGAAGACGCTAAGGGAAGACCAAATCAAGTCATGGGACAGGTGCACACATGGATGGAGGACAACGGCCTAAGCTTAGCAGTGGAGAAAACCGAGATAGTGCTGTTGACGAGTAAGCGAATACTCAGAATAATCGAGCTTCAGCTGGGTCCGGAAGTCACATACGTATACACTAAGGAAGCAGTAAAATACCTAGGAGTTAGGATAGATACGAAGCTCACGTCCTGGCAACAAATTAAGTCCACATCCGAAAGAGCCACGAAAACATGCCTATTGCTAAGCAGGCTGATGGCGAACATAGGAGGCCCCACAGCAGGTAAAAGACAACTCCTGATGTCGGTTACGCACTTAATACTCTTGTATGGCTCCGAGATCTAGGCTGACGCGTTCAAAAAGGAGATATACAGGAAGAAAGTGGCCGCAGTGCAACGTATAGGAGCCTTTCGGATAAGTAGTGACAGTCGGGCAGCGCTTAAGGCTTCAAAAACTAGCTTGCCTCGGCATCACAGGTACTATGCACACTTGTCCCACAACAGCCATTGAAGCCATAATCGGATTTACTCCGTTACATATATTTATAAAAAAGTGGCAATCCGCAGTGCAGTTAGTCTTAGAAAATCAGATGCTAATAGTACACGGGATCACGTGGATTTCATGGAGCTATTGTCCGACTTCCACGAGCTAGACATGCTCAGCACGTTCTCCGACTTTACGCCCAAATCACTCTACTTTGGTAGAAGGTTTGAGATTGTGATCCCAAGCCGTGCTATATGGAATAATGGCGGACCGTCGCTTGATCCAAAAGGTATAGTGTGTGTATAGTGTACACCGATGGATCAAAAATGGATTCAGGAGTTGGCGCCGGTGTGTTTGGACCCAACCATAAAATTTCAAAATCACTCGGAAGATTCCTAGTGTTTTCCAGGCCGAGGTTTGCGCCATTGAAACTTGTGCTAACATTAACCTGCACTCAGGCATCAAAGGTGCCTCTATCCATATACTCACCGACAGCCAAGCGGCACTCAAAGCACTGATCTCCCATTTGATCAGATCAAAAACAGTTCTAAGCTGCTTCGACAGCTTTCAAAAGCTGGCCCGACACAATAAAGTAAAATTGTGGTGGGTACCGGGACGGCAACGAAACTGCAGAGCTGCTAGCTAGGAAGGGCTCCTCTGAGTTGTTCACTGGACCTGAACCCTTCTGCGGGATATCCGATTCCGCCTTCAAACTTACCCTAAACATTTGGGAACGCAACATGTGCATCTCCCACTGAAATAACTCCCAAGGTCTCAGGCAGGCTAAAAGAGCTGTCCAACCCTTCCAGGCAGTTGATATCCTAAAATACGGCATAAATGATATAAGAAGGCTTGTGAGCTTCCTTACCGGTCACTGTCAACTTGTCTACCACCTTAACAAAATGAGAATATCGGAGGATATCACCTGCCGCCTCTGCCTAGAAGAGGACGAGACCGCAGAACACATACTATGTGAGTGTGTAGCTCTGTGTAGTACTAGGAGAAGCTTTTTCCTTAAAGAGATCATATCTCCAATAGATCTAAGGAACTCCTCCGCAGCCGTAGTTTTAGCTTTCATAAGGAGAGTAGAAGTACTGCTGCCCTAAAAGTGGCCTATGGGACAATAGATCTCCTTGGTCGCAGTGCCTACACGCCACTTGGGCGTGGCCACACACCTGTTAAAAAAAAAAAAAAAAGGCTTTGTATGCGAAAACCCTTTCCACTCGGTCGCAAGGCTGAATTCTCTGTCTCTTTTCTGCGACCCAGGTCACACTGGGGTCTTAGCGAGCGAGATTTGCAATGAGATTGATAGGCAGACTCTGCGGAGGTTTACTCAGGACTCGAAGCTACGTCCGGTATGCCTATGTCTTCATTTAGGGCTACAATTGACTGTTGGGATCCTCACAAACACAATTATTTGTGGCATGACTCTCCAGGATGTAGGTTGACTAAACGAATGCGCCCTGACATCTGTAAGAATTCACCGACATTCTTACTGTTTTTCAGGGGAAAAGAATGCAGATAACTCACAGACTCGCTTTCAAAAAGCGTCTTGATATGCTTGGCTTAGATGACACTACAGGATGGCGACACTTCAGAACATTTTCTTTGCGAGTGTTCTGCCCTTGCTGGAATGAGGTGGCTGATTTTCGGTGACGATGTCTTTTTTAGAAAGACAAGAACATTCCAATGAAATGGGTAAACCAGGGTTTCGCTCTTTGGTAGTACAGCGGATTAGCTGCGCCTGAGTCTCTCAGTCGAGCGTTTCCTTTCCCGACAAGAAAAAAAAAAAAGTTCGACAGTGACTCGCGGTAGTGTAAGGTGTTTGGCAGCATGGAGCAAGACCATATTTTGAGTTTCTGAATAATACTGGCCGAGGTAATCTGATTCAAAAAGAAGCTCTGCTGGCTCTAGGAGGGGATGCAATTGATCTTTTGGGTCGAACGGCCCAGACTGACTATCCTTCACCAGAGATACTAGTGTGCTGATAGTCATGTCGAGCATCTACCATTCCTCAATGATACCTGCTTTCATTTTGTCCCTGTTCACGTATCCTTCGCGAATATATTAAATTCATAATCACTTCTGAGGTGCAATACTAAATCTGTCACACATTGTGAAACGTTTTCCTGTAACGCACATGAACGCATCCTGAAAAATTGAATTTCCCTCACCCGTATGTAATTGAATTTGTTTTGAGCATTTTGTCATCTATCACACATCCCCTCCCATCGACTTTCCCTATCCCATTACCGAATATTTATCCCTGTTTACAGTTTTAAATTGAATAAACGTCAGCATAGATAATAATCCTTTTCCAGATCCTTTTGAAATTTTCCCTGAGAAACGGTTCCGCCTCCCATTCTGCAACCCTCATCTTCTGTATGCTGTGCAGTTCAATCCCGCATGACGTCATAAATAAAAGGAAACCCCTTCGACTCGACAACAAACAGCTTCCTATTGTTTATGAATCACTGGAATGCCCATTGATTTGCCGTTCAGTAATTTATAAAAAAACGTTTCACCAGTAATTAACTTCACAGATACATAAGACGAATGCAATTCGAGTGATAAATGATCCCACTATGGGTAGGTCCTTCGTGGATCAATGAAAAATCCGAGAACCAAATGAAGATGTCTGGTGGTTAGGGAAAATATTTTTACTGACAGCACACGATCCCGCATCTATTAATCTCATTTCAATGAGAAATCGTAGATAGAAGGAGACCGATCTGTCAATCATTTGACCCTTAAGTCAGTCGTCGTTATGTCTACTGGGGCCTTCATCTGTGCACTGCAACTTGTTCTAATTCTTTTCCGAGAAATTGGATCATTTTGGGTCATATGAGTGGGAAACTATGTATCGGCAGCTTGGGGATCTTGACAATAGTTTTCGTATGGATGGGTGTGTGTGTGTGGATAGCTGGCTTTCATCTGTCAGTTGGGATTATGGAAACATAATTTGTGGACGCTGTTTAGCATAATAAATAAATCAAATCTTTTAATACTCAGATGTTGGATGATGACAGGCGAGAGAGAGAGGCGGAGATTTATGTCCATAGGGGTGGAGGATTTCTATGCGAACAAAGAGATGATTTAGGTGTAACAGTGCTGAGGAAGACTGGGATGTGATTTCTTAATTCAATGAGAGCTTAGGACAGGATTTCTGGCCATTGTCATGAGTTGGTAAGTTAGGTGCTACTACATTTGTGGAAACCTCAATGCAATGCGATGCAGAGACTTCAATCAAATCAAAGCAACAGTAGGTCGGTGGATTAATGAATTGCTGCAGTCCGTATGGTATCTGCATCCTTTTTGAATTTTCAATGAGAACAGTGCGGCTGATGTAGAATCCAATTGTACTCAAGTGGACTCTCCATCTACTTCTTCTTCTTCCTTTTATCAGCGAGGTTATGATCCGAAAACAAGGGATCACAACCCTCTCACTACACCGCATTTCTACTGATCCGCCTGTGGGGTTCGCCTGTGGACTCTCCATCCTTCTCGATTATTTACATTTGACTCCATCAGAAGGAATCCGTAGATGGCTCCAAAAGAGAGGTCAGACTTGATTCAACCCTCTATTCCTAGGCATACCAAGGGGTCGCTTACCTTATGAAATGGTAATCTTGACACTTCTTGGAAACCGGTTTGGGGGCACACGTACTACGAGACCAAACCATCGAAGCATAGATCATTCCGTTCGGAGAAGTTGCTGTAGCGCCTCACGTACTCTGGTGTTGGGCACTCGATCCCTACGAGTTATTCCAGCAACAACGCGAAGGAACCTAATTCCGTCAGCTTGTGTCTACGACCTAATGTGAGAGTTAGAACATATACCGTCTTAGGTTAGGTTAGGTCATAGTGGCAGGCTGTAGAATGCAGCCTCACTTAGGCCAGACTAGGCCCATTGTAGTACCGCCTGAATCTATCATCCATAGGGAGAACTACCCCTGGGACAAGTTGGAGCTTGTTATGAAGCGCTAGAGGCTGCCGATGCTGATGTTAGCTAGCTCGCCTAAGTTGTAGAAGATGTAGGCTCTTAAGTGTAGTCTTTTGCGAGTGGAGAGGGCCTGCCATGTACAATGAAGGACTGGTTTCCACCTCCTTCTCATCCATGCAACTTCTGCAGAAATTATTTGCATACCGAGTTGAAAACCGATAATTACGCCATTGCACTCCCTCTTTACCTAAAGCCTTGAGCATTTCTGGCTTCATGATCACAACTCTCCTTCCAAAAGGAAGGGAATCGGTCTGCCAACTTGGGACTTGTGAGAATCTTGAGACTTGAGCATTTCTGGTCGGATTTCATCCACACCAGCATATCTGCCAACTTTTAGCGACTTGATCGTCAAAGCTACTTCCTCTACGATCATAGGTCTGTCCTCTTCCGTGCCTTGTTTGGGATTGGACAACTCTGAAAAGTGCTCCTTCCATCTGCGCAAGATGTCTTCCTCAAGAAGTGTACCGTCTTTGGATTTGAATCCTTTCGTGATATTCAACTTTCTTTCTCTGAGTCGGCGGCGTCCCTTAACTGGGTGGAAGTTTGCCAGAAGAGAACGGTCTGCCAGGACAACTTATTTGCAGATATGTGGTCATGTCACTACTTCTCACCAAACTCCTTTCAATTTTGTTCCTTGGCTAGTTTCACAGCTAATTTGCAAGTTCTTCGTGCCTTAGTGGACTGATTTGGAGAATTGGAATCCCCCAAGTGAATCCACACCCTGAAGGCTCTCTTTTTCTCTCTGATGGCTTCTTGAACTCGGGGCGTTCGAAACTTATCAGCCCTTTTCTCATCATCAGCCGCCACACCAAGCCGCTTCACCCCATAAACATCAGCCGCAGAGGCAATGACCGTTGTTGAGAACAGCTGCCATTTTGCCTCTACATCCAACCATTTCAAGGCGAACCCCACCAGCGGATCAGTAGAAATGCAGTGAAGTGGGAGGGTTATGATCCCTTATTTTCAGATCATAACCTCGCTGATAAAAGGAAGAAGAAGATCCAATTATCCCAATCACGCTCCCCCATGTCATAACATCAACACCCACGCGAACATTGAAGTCACCCATTAGGACAAAAGAATCCATATCCGCAACCTTTTCAAGGCTAGCATCTACTTCATCGAGCATACTTTGACTCAAGCTTCGGCGCTTATACCTGAACCAAAGCCAGAATCAATCTCTTAAGCTTAAGCCTTATGATCGCAACTCTCCCTCCTAAAGGTATCAACTCCAATAATCAGTCTATGTACCTAAGACTGTACTGAGTATCCCCACTCCCACCTTAGCAGACAGTCAAGGGCACTACTCCCGACAGAAAAAGCTTCCAGCCAACTGAAAGATCGACAGTTTTAGAGCCTCTCTGCTTTGCTGAGGAGACACCAGCTATATGTACCTATAGCCGGCAGCCATCCCAATCAGCTCAAGGTTCTTCCCTATGAACGATGAAACGTACCATGCGCCTATCCTAAGGTTGTCGAAATTCAGAGAGTCCATTTGTACCCATATAGGTGCACGGCGTACTCATCTCTTGACCCCCGTAATGGTTTACGAGACCATTAACAGGAGGTTCGTAGCCAATTCGGGTTGTACCCGGTAGGCTGCCGAGCAGGACAGGCCGACGACCAGACGCTTGCAGACCGACATCATTCAGGCCTTCATGTGTACGTAGATGCTAATACGTGCAATTCAGTCCTAGAGTAAATTTTTCTTCAAGCAAAGAGATCGGGTGCTAATAGAGTACAGGGTAGGTACATGTGTCTGCTTTAAAATGGCGCCCAATTCATTATGACTGGAAGTTCTAAAAATCCACTCGAATACTGAAAACAGTTCGTAGCCAAAGCGATTTACTTACTCAAAACTTCCATCCCTTGTACGCCCATACAGCACTCTTAATTTAAACAAATTACTCCGCCTTATCATCCGGATGAGGGGCATAAATCAAAACCCAAAATCCACTTTAAACAAATTCATACAAGAACCGAAACCCCACCCCGCCACAAGAAAAAGAAAACCACCGATAGAGTGCACATTTCACTACCAAACACCGAACCTGTTCACGAAATTAAATAAATCCTCACCTCTGACAGACTGGCCCCCATTCCTCTGATTCTTAGCGGTAGATAGTCTCTAAGAGCACCACCATGCAAGACCAGCGTTAACACCGTTAACACCCCGTCCACCTCTTCTGGCTTAAGCGTAACAGTCATTAAACGAAAACCCATCAAAGACCGACCAAGCAATTAAGTGGACGCTCCTTGCCAAGCGAATGTATGTGTAACTCGGGGGGTGGGGGAGGCTTAAACTGACTCTCCTCCCTCTTGGGTGACCACTCTAAATTGCATGAAATTAACATTAGAGATTGCGTTTAGCTAGACCTCCCCACCCACTTAAACGCCGCCGCCGTCACTGGAAAATCTGCTTAATGCTACTATGTCACGAAATAACAATTTTTTTTTCTCTCTCCATGCGTCCTTTTTTCGTCCTTTTTTTTGGGGGTGTAGAGAATGAAACATTAAATCTAAACTATGGAACGTCTTGGTCATGGCCAAAAACTAGGGAGGTAAACATTTACTTAACCAAAACCATTAGGCGACCACACACATAAGATTGAGATTGTTGATGGTTGTGGTGGAGGGATTCCTGCTCCTCGTGGTGTCTATATCTTTGGTGAAAGTGGAAAAGGACATATAAAAGTGGAAAAAGTCTCTCGGAAAACAGAGAAAACTCATAAAAGACGTGAAAGCAGAAGAAGAATGCGAGCGGAAAAGTGAATCTCTGCTAAGAGGTTTTTCGTGTGTGTATACGGGTCCTGTTCGTCCTTTTTTTGAACGGGGGAGGGGGTGTTTGTGGGAAGGATTTTTGTTAAGTGAATATTTGGAGAAAAAATGTTGACAATGTGTCATGTTGTAGTTTATGGTTATTCGAGGATTTTTACACTTTACCCTGGTGGGTGCAAGGTCGACTGGCAATATATCGGATGTGTAGTGAATATAGAACGACGTTTATCAAGGAGGTCAGGGACAGAACATAGTAAAGCCCTGCGTTAAATTGAATTTGTTGTCTATCTTTCGTTAGAGGATTTGCGTTCTTTTTTTATTTATCTCTGGCCACGCCCTTGTGGCGTGAAGGTACTGCGACCAAATAGATCTATTGTGCCATGGGCCATCTTTAAGGACAGCAGTAGTTCCACTATATTTATGAAAGCTATGATTACAGCTGCGAAGGAGTTCCTTAAGCCTGTTGGGTATATGATCTCTTTAAGGATAAAGCTTCTCCTAATTCTGCACAGAGCTGCACACTCATATAGTATGTGCTCTGCGGTTTCGTCCTCTTCTAGACAGAGGCAGCAGGTGATATCCTCCCTGAGGTGGTGTTTTAATTGACAGTGGGCGGTAAAGAAGCTCACAGGCCTCCTCATATCGTTTCTAATATATCTAGGGATGTCAAAACTGCTGTAAGATTGAGAGAAGGCCGATTGTGGTCATCGAGTACTGTGGACTACCAGTGGATCGATGGAAATTGACTGCATGACCCAACGCTAGCATTTAAAAGACACGAATTCTTGACAGAATGTACTGGACAAACCGATGAACAATGTAGAAAAACAACTGGCGTTCTATATCGACGGTTCTAATATGGACGTTGGCACGCGAGCCGAAGTTTATTGTGAAGCCCCAGGAATAAACCACTCCTTTGGAATAAGCGACGACTGCAGCGTCTTTCACACGTGAGAGTAATATCGTCGGTAAAACGATCACTGTCTACATAGGCAGCTTTACTGCGATTCAGGAGATACGATGGATATGATCAGGGAGTCAAGAAAGACCCAGCTGCGACATTTATTAGAGCTGTAACAGAAGGCTGCACAGGCTGGGGTGCGGATTTGTCGTGAGAAATCGGCTTCGATCAAGGGTTATCGATTTCAAGCCTATAAATGATCACTTGGATGTAATCCGCATCAGAGCTACATTCTATAATATCAGCTTAATATGTGTACATGCCCCTATCGATGACGCAAGGAGGAATTCTATGACCTCTTGGACAGTGCCTACGGAGCCTGTGATGTAAAAACTGTACTCGGAGACTTCAATGCGAAAATTGGTAAGGAAACCATCTTTGGCGGACTAGTCGGTAAGTCTCCACGACAAGACAACAGACAATGGTTTCCGACTAATTGATTTTACAGCGGCTCATAATACGGTGATAAGTAGCACTAGGTTTCCTAGACTAAGAATCCACACAGCAACCTGGCTTTCCTTTGATGGTAGAACACACAACCAAATCGACCACGTGCTAATCGACGCAAGGTACGCGTCTAACATCTTGGATGTGCGCACTTTCCGAGGGGCCAACGTCGACTCTGAACATTTTCTTGTTGCAGCTAAATTCAGAGCCAGACTGTCCAACGAGAAAAGCTGCAAGCCGCCCAGAAGAAGAAGATTAACGTTGGACACCCTAGCACACCAGAAGGAGCCAGAGCCTACAAAGAGCATCTGTCCGAGAAAGTCTCTGCAGTGCATTCACAAACCACAAACGCAAGCAATCAGCGGACCGAATACAGCAACATTATCAAGGAGGTGGCCATGACCACCCTTGGCTACCAGCCCTTGGTATGACGATGAGTGCGTTCAAGGGAAAAAGGTGACAAGAGATGCACATAAGAAAGCGCTGCAGCACAAGACAAGAGCAGCAAGAGAGGAGTCCGGATCAGAAGAAAGGAAGAGAAGAAAATTCTACGTATAAAGAAAAGAGACCACGCAGCCTCCCAGCTCCAGGATATCGAAAAGTCTCGTGAGCACAACAACATCCGGAATCGAAAAGCCATCTACTCTGTGTTATATAATCAGAGAGACCAATGCAGAGCACATCTCGCTATCACACGGGAGGAGTTATACGAAGCATGCAGGAAGATAGGAAGCAACAAAGCACCTGGACCAGATGGCATGCTCAATAAGGCAGTGAAAGTGGCTGTCCAAAAGAGGCCGGACATTTGTATAGCCACTGTGCAAAAGTGTATAGAAGAAGGAGTTTTTCCTGGGCCATGGAAGCTTCAACCTCTAGTACTGCTACCAAGATGAAACAAACCACCTAGAGAACCATCGTCATATCGCCCAATATGTTTCTCGACACTTTGGGAAAGATACTTGAACGAATAATATACAACAGACTGCTCGTGGTAGCAGAAGAGAAAGGAGTACTGTCAGACCATCAGTTCGGATTTAGAAAATCGCATTCTACCGTTGATGCCATAAAAGCGGTAGTTGACACAGCCACTGGAGCGATCCAAGGAGAAAGATGGCGAGGGAGAACAATGAAATACTGTGCAGTAGTGACTCTGGACATCAAAACTGCCTTTACCTCGGCATATTGGACATTCATAAGGAGATCGCTAGCCAGAATGGATACTCCATACTACATATTGTGGATAATTACAAGCCAATTCACCAACAGGAAGTTGAGGTACCAAACCGACGAGGGGTTAAAGTACTACAACGTCACGGCAGGAGTCCCACAAGGATCGGTACTAGGCCCTCTCTTATGGAATATCATGTACGACGGAGTCCTGCGACTAGCATTGCCACAAGGAGCTAAGATAATCGGGTTCGCTGACGATATCACCGTGGTCACCGTGGCTAAACACATCCACGAAATAGAATCAGCGACAAACGAAGCAATCGGAAAAATTAAAGACTGGCGCCGATCTGCCGGCTTAGAACTAGCAGACCACAAAACTGAAGCTGTTCTTATAACAAGTCGAAAAGCTGTTGAATATACGAATATTCAAGTCGGAACTCAGACTATAAGAACCAAGGAAGCAGTCAAATGCTTAGGCGTAATGCTCGACAACAGGTTAAGGTTTAAAACACACGTGGAATACTCGAGCAAGAAGGCTTCACTACAGCAGGCAGCCCTTTCTCGAATACTCCCAAACATCGGTGGCCCTGGATATGCTAGACGGATTTTACTATCCAGAGTGGTTAGCTCGGTTCTCCTATACGCTGCACCGGTTTGGGCGGCGTCGTTAGCGACGATAGAAACACGGAGAAAACTATCGTCAACATACAGGCTATGCGCGATAAGAACAAACAGCGGTTTCCGAACAATATCGGACGAAGCAGCCTGTGTCATAGCCGGAATAATCCCCATCGACATCCTAGCAAATGAGATGGTAAGGATCTACGAAAGGAGAACCTCGAGTCATCAAGAGGTATTGTCAGCAAATATCTTCAAGAGGATAAAGGCGGAAAAGAAGGTAACATCACTAGCTATGTGGCAAGTCAAGTGGGATAATAGTACAAAAGGTAGATGGACCTACAAGCTGATCCCCACCATTGGGGTCTGGACGAAGCGAGTGTTTGGGGATTGCAACTATCACCTTACGCAGTTCCTATCGGGTCACGGTGGCTATCGCAAATATTTACACAGATTTAGACATGATAACTCACCTCTCTGTCTACTTTGTCCAGACCAGGAGGAAGATACAGAGCATGCAATATTCCATTGCAATCGCTTTACGGAATGGAGAAATAACCTGCCAAGTCCACCATTACTTATAGACCAAATGCTGCGGACAGAGGAGAATTGGCTGGAAATTTGTACCCTTATAACGAATGTGCAAAAAGAGCTCCGAATAATGGAGAGAGCGAGGGGAGCTGAAGCAGCAATCAAGAAGTACAGCATTAATTGCTAACCAGCCCCGCAAAGTAATACCTTACGGCAGTCCCGCGGGGAAAGTGGTAGATGTGTTGAGGGTGTGGATTAGTAAGTAGGCGCATTCCTGGCATCGATTATTCGGGCTTGCGAATCGTGCATGCTAGTAGCCCGGGCTACTAGTATCTTTCGAAGATCACAAGAAAAGAAGATCAAAAAAAAAAACAAAGCAGCTGGCAGCTGGCTTCAAACCAGAAACACAGGCTCTTCGTAACAGCGAAGACAACCTAGTAACCGAAATGTAGGGAATTGTTGATGTGTTTAAGCAACACTTCACAGCAGTCGCTTAAGGGGCAGCAAACAGACAGAGTGATAGGGCAAGAAGAGAACCCGCTTCCAGTCAATGACGAACCAATACCACCACCCAGTATTGAAGAAGTTAGCGCAGCTATCAGAAAATTAAAAAAAACAACAAAGCTGGCTCTGATGGCCTCCCAGCTGAACTTTTTAAACACAGAGGCGATATCTTCGAGGTAGTTAATGAGTTTACCTACCTTGGAGCAAACACAAATCCCACAAATGACACCTTCGTGGAGATCCGACGAAGAATAACCTTAGCAAACTGCTGCTACTTCGGTTTGGCAAATCAACTGGGTTCAAAACTCCTAACTCGACAAACCAAATTAATGCTCTATAGAACGCTCATCTTACCAGTCTTGCTTTATGGCGCCGATCGCTGGGCGATAAGTAAGAAAGCAGAGCAGCAGAGCACATATTGAAAAATACTTCGTCGGATATTAGGTCGCACATGCGAGGAGGGCGAATGGAGGAGAAGATACAACCGCGAACTCAATGAGTTTTACCAGGATGTGGATGTAGTCCAAAAAGCCAAGACACGTCGACTACATTGGCTCGGCCACATTGAGCGAATGAACAACAACGCTCCAGCCAAGAGAATCTTCGAATCTCAGCCCCCATGTTTGAGATGGCAAAAAAGGCCGAAACGCCGGTATAAAGACCAAGCTAACGCGGATGTCAGAAAACTTGGTCTTCACAACTGGAAGCAGCGATCCCGGGATCGCAGAGGATGGAAGGCAGCCGTGTCTCAGGCAGAGACTCTCCAAGCGTCGGGAGCCCTTCAAGTAAGTAGTATAGACAGCCTGGCAGCCGTTAAGGCTCAGGACTCTGCTGCAATTAGATCGAGGCTTGTGAGAATCGGCAAATCACTTTCAAACGAGATATTTAGAGCCAATGCGGTGACCCTCCGCTGCGTACCAAAGCATATGGATATCGAAGGAAACGAAAGGGCTGACGAGCTTCTTAAGAAGGGATCGCTCTGCATGTATCGCAGGCTCTCCCTTTTGTAGTGACTTCAATCAATTCCTTACGGAAGTAAATAGAAGATGAACCCACCGGTTAAGAAAACAGAAGCTGGGTTCATCTGGGAACATGCGCAATGGCCAAGACGCTACCGTCGGAACTTTAGCAAGAAACGATAAACTTCTTTGATAAAACTTAGTCGTCATAACGCATGGGCCATTTCCGGCATATTGGTATTCATGCGGAATGCCTAGGTGTACTGCACCACGACTATTGTAGAAATTGCAGAGACGAAGATGAAATTGAATCTGTTCGTCATCTGCTGTGTGATTGTCCTGCCCTATCCGTTACTTCTCGGAGCTGGAGGACTTAGATAATGTTGAGCTGATGGACCACCTGAGATTCATATCACTATCTGGGTGGATCTAACAGCGGACCATCTCTACAGTATTTCCAGGACTAAATAATTGGGCACAATAGACCCGAACTATTGGTCTAAGTAATCAGTGACTCTTTTGTAACAATACACCCATCTACCTAACCTAACCTAGGGATGTCAAGTTTTGGAAGGATCGGACATCTCTTTCAGCTTGTGTTAGACTTTACTTACTTACTTAGGTGGCGCTACAGTTCGGGGTGAACCTGGGCCTCAACCAACAAGCCTCTTCATTTAGCTCGGTCTTTAGCTAATTGCCTCCAGTTGCGCACTCCAAGTTGGTCGAGGTCCCTTTGAACTGTGCGCGCCACCTACGGCGAGGAGGTCCTCTACTGTGTCGTCCATCCGGGTTAGATTTGAATACTTGTGTTAGACCTTGGGTGTTCTTTCAGTAGGGAATGCACATGTTGCTTTCCCAACTGTTAAGGGTTCTAGTCCAATGAACAACTCAGAGGAGCCTCTTCTGGCGGGCAGATCTGCACTTTCCTTGGCCTGGTTCATTCATTCATTCATTTTCAATGGCCCGCTAATCCTTCGTGAGGGTCGCGGGGGTAGGATGCTCAGGTGGACTCTCCATCCTTCTCGATCCTCCGCCATTGACTCCAATTCATCAGGGGGAATCCCTAAGCGGCACCAGGAGAGATGTCGGACTTGATCCAACCATCTATTTCTAGGCCTTCCGCGAAGTCGCCTACCTGATGGCACGGCAACCATGGCGCGTCTTGGAAGCCGGTCTGGGGGCATACGCACTACGTGACCAAACCATCGAAGCATCCTTGGCCTGGTACCCACCACATATTTGCTTTTGATTTGGGAACTGTCGAAGCAGCCTAAAACTTACTTTGAACATATCAAGTGGGAGATCAGTGCTTTGAGCGCCACTTGGCTGTTGCTGAGTATGCGGATGGTGGCACCTTAGATGCCCGAGTGCAGGTTTATACTGGCGCAAGTCTCAAGGGCGTAAAGCTCAGCTCACTGGGACACTTTCCAAGTGGTTTCGAAACTTTATGAGTGAGTCCATACACAGCGGTACCAACTCACCCACACGATTTCCTTTGGATCAAGCAGCGATCCGCCATTATTCCATGTATGCTTGGGATCTCAATCTCAAATCTCCTACCGAAGCGAAGTGATTTAGGCATAAAGTGAGAAATCGTGCTGAGCATATCTAGCTTGCGGAAGTCGGTTAAAAAATCCATGAAATCCACGTGGTCACATGCGTGCACTGACTGCATTGCGAATTGCCACTTTCTTGGCGAATATATGGTATGCAGCGGGGTGAGTCCGAGCGTCTATGGCTGCCGCAGGACAGATATGCATTGCACTTGTGATTCCAAGACATGGTAATCTTCGAAGTCTTTGAACTTGCTGATGGTTGTGACTTCATTTGTTTTGTCCACCAGATAATGGACGCGTACGTTAGAATAGGTCCAACTACCGTGGTGCACATAACTAGACCTTTGCGGACAAACCCCAAGTCTTGCCATACATTTGGCAACAGGCCCACATTGCAGTGGTCGCCTTGGTACTTTTATGTTAAATATAGAACTCCCAGTTAGGACAATTCGTAGGTATTTCACTTCGTCGAAAAAGCAATGATTATAGCATTTAGAGCCACTCAACCAAGGTTTAGCATTCTTTTCCTTTTGAATGGTATAACGACTGCCTTACTGGGGTTGATCGATAGGCCCTCGCCAGCACACCAGTTCGAGACTACAAGAAGTACATCCTGCACGGGTTGACTCACATTGTCTTTATGTTTTCCCTTGATTATGATCACTAGATCATCTGCATAGCCTCTAGCTCTGAAGCATAAGCTATTAAGTTTAGTCAGCCTTGGGGGCAGTCTTTTGCTGCGGAGACCGTTACAGAGACTTCTCCTGAAGTAAATGTTGTTATGTGGCTATCGAGCATAGTTCTAACCCATCTGGTTGTAGGTTGATCGATTCCCATGCGCCTCCTGGCACTAGTGTCGAAGAATATGCGAGAGGCTTTCATGCAGTCCTTTCTTAGGTATACGGTATACGGTCAACTTACGCCCTAATGCTAGAACTTTCGACAGTTACATGAAATCCTTCGAAAGTTTTCGGATTACTCGCTTAGTTGCCTCAACTCTCGGAGGTAGTTCGGTCGTTCCAACAGTTGTGGAGACCTGTTGCTGGGACCTGCATTGCGATTGATCGGGAAACTACCGACTGCCCAAAACTTGGCTTGGGCCAGTAGCGCAACAATCAAGTTCGTGATGAAGTGCTTACTTTACCTCCTAGCGGTGGTCCCCGGACAACTATACGTATAAACCCTTATACATGTAGGCTAAAATTCTAAGCGCGGGTTGTCTAGGGCCTCTAGTCTAGGTAACGTGGGCCAGCAACCTGCGTTACTGAAACCAGCTCGCTACAGAAACCGACACTATGCCTCGGATAAGGAATGATCACATGTTGACGACTTTTAACTATTGTACCCGGACTACCGGTAGAGAGAGTAGAGGATTTCCAGTATCTTGGGAGTATTGTCTCGACCGATGGTGGAACTGAACTGGATATAGCCAACAAGATCGCCAAAGCAAATTCCGCGTTCGGGATGTTGTCCAAAATATGGCGAAGCAATGCAATTAGTTTGAGCACCAAGATAAGACTGCTCCACTCCAACGTTGAATCTGTGCTGTTATATGGATGCAGCACGTGGAGAGTGGCCACTACTATCACCAGAAAGCTGCAAACGTTCTTTAATAGGTGTCTGCGCAATATCTTAAGGATTTTCTGGCCCAATCGTATCTCTAACGAACACCTTTACGAGAGAACGGGTCAAGAACCAATAGGCACAACTATCCAACGGCGGAAGTGGCAGTGGATTGGTCACACGTTGCAAAAGGGTGAAAGTTCCATAGCGAACCATGCTATGCAATGGAACCCTCTAACTCAGGATGGCAGAAGACCTGGCGGTCCGAGGAGAACATGGCGCAGAACAGTCGAGAAGGAGGCACGGCAGTTGGGGAAGAGGAGAACTCAGACACATTGCCAGACACCGTACACGATATCGCGTAGGCGTAGTAGAGGCCCTAGGACCCACAAAGGGATACAGGACATAAGTAAGTAAGTAACAATTGTTGTCTGCTGATGGAGTTGGTGCGTATGTTGATGGAGTTGGTGCGTCTGTTTAGAGAGTTGATGCATCTGCTGCTAAGGCTGGTGAGTCTGTTGATGGAGTTGGTGTATAAGTTAGTGAAGTTGGAGCTTCTGTTTCAACGTCTGCTGACGGCGATTTCAGTAAGATTGGGTTGGCTGTCAATACGACAGTACAGACACACTTAGGCAAGTAGAGCTCCATTGTGATGTCATGTATCCTTCCATTTGGCTAGCCAAGACTAATTAAACCCACCAGAGCTTTTAACAAAGCGAAGGATGCTCATGACGCCTGAGGACGCCAGCTCGCCGAAGTCATCAAAGAAACGAGCCCCTAGATGGAGCATTTTTTTTGGGACATGGCCGAACATATGGATTGGGTGTGGAGGATTAGTTTCCTCCTCGTCTTCATTAGAAAGTAGGCCCAACCTCTTAGCATGTTGGCCTATCAGATGGTGCCCAGCGAGGACACCGATAATGTGTCTAATCTGTGATCGCTTTAGCATAACCAGCGCGGCACTACGCTTTTGATCCAGCCTAGGCCAGATGTGTCTAGAAACAAGACACGTTGAGCCATTTTCTGCTAGTAGCGTCCAGCTTTTACAGATGTTTACATGTAGAGAGGGGTATAACCATGGTAGAATCTTTAGAGTCGTACCCTGTCTGCTGAGCTCGCCAGTCTTGCGAGAATCTCTCTGTGGCCTGGCATCCAGCATAGGTAAATATTGAACTGCTCCCTCATCTCTGTTAAGGTGGCCTTTGAAGTGAAAGAGCATGGTGATGTTACCTGCTTTATAGATCTGGATAAATTCAAAACCAATGCGTAGGGATAGCTCTTCTTCTTTATTTCAAGGCCAAGACGTGTCCTTTATCATTCAACTGAACCTTCAAACAAAGAGCAACACACAGGACATTCAGTACAATTTCGGGCCCATTTACCATTCCAATCCAGTTTGTTTTATTCTCCATTCACTCACACTACAATTAGTTGTTAATATCCTCCCCAGGACGCACGTAACAAAGTAAGACATAAACTGACCAACTGTCATCATCTTCTATTTACACCGGACTCTAGGTTCCATTGTTCTCCTTCAGTTCATCCTCGATGAGGTGTAAAATGAATTTCTGTGTTCCTTCCGCACAGATCCACCCCCTTGGCTTTATTACTACTACTAGCTGCGTGGTTATCCTAACAGGAATCTCATTCATTGTGTGTCAATTCTATGGGATATATCCGGCAGGACTCGTACTCTCATTGCGCACATACAGCAATTGTGTCTCTCACCAAAACCATATGTAGGAGTGGAGGCGGCAATGAAATCTACAAATAAAATCTAGGTTAGAGGATGTGTCCGTATCCTGCCTGTGGGTCAAACTGACGGCGAATAGCACCACTATTACTACAATTACTAGCAGCCTAAATGATTTTTATGATTTAATTTCTGCTACACTTACATTAAATGGTTGTCGTCATCGTCCTACACACATTCCTGTATGAACGCAGCACCACTAGCAACAGCGGTAGTGGATTGTCCGTTCAAGGAGTGTCCCATTTCTGTGGAAGTTTTATAGCCTCGCATGTGCACTAAATGGCAAAAGTTGTCCGGCTGTTTGAATTTCGTCCTTTTTTTTTGCTGCTGCTGCTGCTCCTCTGTAGTCCTTTTGTTTGAATGTAATTCGCTTTATCTCTGGTGGAAGCTATACTATGTGTGGTGTGGTATTTTCCTTCCACACGTGGTTTAGTATTAAATTGGATTTTTATCGTGTGTACTCGTATATGTCCTGTGGAATTCCTCATTTTCAAACTCAGTTTTGATTTTTGTTTAGCGCGAGCGGAGAATTAGAAGAGATGTACGAGTACACTGCAGTCAGGCGGGTGGAAGGATAATAGGATTCCGTTTTGATTGTGTACCCTACTCTGGATTAATGGAATTCGATTTGGATGTCCTTTTTCACGGGACACAATTGTGTGTGTCCCTTTTTTTTGTTTGGGTCAATCAGGAGTAGAAATCAATCGTTGGTAACGAGATTTATTGACCGCGCCGTCCGCTGATAGATGAATGGGAGCGACGAATTGGAAAATTTGTGTATTTTTTTGGGTTTTCCTTTCTTTTGATCCTTTTTACCCTTTTTGTGTTGCGGTGAAGGTAAGGCTCTTTTGTGTAACAATTAGAGATGTGGAAATTGGTGGGAGTTTCCTGGTTGATGTTTCATATCTTTTGTCATCGGAAAAGTGTGTAATTGACAAATTTTGTGATAAAAGGCGACAGATGTCGGTCAACATGGACCCTAATCTGTTGCAGGAATCGCACAGAATGCCCTGATTTAGAGGGAAGTGATTTAGTTTTTCATGAAAACTGTGGAAAGCAACCCGAATGCGGCAGAATAATTTCTCCAACTTTTGAATCGAGTTTTGCTTGAAGTGCCACAGGGAAGGCAGTTAGGGCCCAGTGTTTTTGCCTCTTCGGGTACATGACATGTACATGCCTTTGACTAGGTTTTGAAAATCCGTGTTAAGATCTCGATCAGTAAATGGAAGATAAATATTTCTTGTGGTTGCGGCAGAAGTTCGAAAATGGACTGTAGGGTAGGCAGGGGATTTTCTCCGATACACTCAATATTTTATGGCAAACCTCACAGGCGAACCAGTAGAAATGCGGTGGTGTGGGAGGGTTATGATCTTGTTTTCGGATTATAACCTCGCCGAAATAGGAAGACGAAGAAGACTCAATACTTTAAAATCATACCGGCTAGAGGATTCGTGCAGTGTCTTTCACGAGGAAGTACTTGATGTTCGAGAGGCTTGCTGTCTTGCTGTCAAATACAGCCCCACACCCTTTAGTACTATCGCCATCCTCATTGACAGCCAGGCTGTTGCTAAGGCGTTTCTGCTACGTCATCTAACAAACTGGTAGAACAGTGCAAATAGGAACCCGCCCGCTGGGTCAGCCAGTCAATCAGCCATCTCTGGGCCGCGGAACACAGCCACATAGAAGAAAATGAGTGAACTAATCCGCTCCCTTACGTAGGTTGCTCTCAAGGGAAGTATCTTCGCACACTTTCTTTTAAAAGCCAACAACAGATGGTATGGGTTTCGGAATTGCATTATTTCTGGATAGATGTGGCCCAACTACAACTGGCACAGAAGGCGATCTACCAAACAGAAGCAGGGCAGATATTGCTAGAACTGTGACCACTGATCCATTAGTGACCAAGCGGTGAGACTAGGCATTGCATTCTATGCACATTGCCACAGCTGCAATATTTCTAACGAGAAAGAAACAATCTTTCATTTCCTTTGCAAGTCTCCGGCTCCAGATAGAACCAGATAGAGCATATTAGGTAAACCCTTCTTTGACGACTTAACCGAGATATCGAAGAAGTAATTCAGCCACAGGGTGGATTTAAAGACCTTTACTCCGATTTCTCTTATCTTCAACTCTAACATCCGATAAGTTCACGAGTGGTGGCATTAAAATAGCACTAAGGCACTCACTGGCTTTCAGCATAGTTTGCTGTCGCAGCCACTTCTACCTACCTACCATGACAGAGGCTGAAGCTTGTCACGTACCACAGGATTCAGGTTATCATGATCACCAATATCGCCATACAAGTCTACGATATTATCACTCCAAACAAATCAACCAACTCAGAAGGAACATTTAAATAAGTTATAATGATCGATCAACAAGATCAGTAAGATCATTAAAATTGACAAAAGAACTACCAGTTGAGGACATTAGAGGGTTTCGATCCGAGATCAACACACTAGCACAGATCACAAGCATAACTAGGAATGAAAGATCAGCAAATTAAGAAGACGATCGTCAATGATCTTGGTTATGAACGACGAAAGCCAACTTCGACCGGATCATTGCGATCACCAAACATTTTATTTACAGACACAGAGATTGCTATGAATCGTGCAGATCAGCAGTGATCATATGTGAGATCATTTCTAGCAAATCTTCACGGGCAAGATCTCTTGGATCACTAATAACAGGACTGGAATACAATGCTACTTCTGAGCCTTATGGCTACGCGAACAACGCCAATCACAATTATTATGATCACGAGCAAGACCACTGCATCGAGGTTAAGATCATCACGTAGAAAATTATCGTTTCGATCCTACACCCTTAGAAACCAGTCGAATCTTCCCCTCCAGACTTGATTGAGAGGAGAATCTGGGGTTTCAAGATGGGTCCATATGTTTCTACACAGATGGGTTCAACATAGAAGAGGCAGTTGGAAGGGGTGTCTCTTCCAATGGTCTGAACATAAGTATCTCTCCGCCTTCCAGATCTCTGCGCGTTTTCCTGGCGGAGCTTATGGCGATAAGCGAGGCCTTGTCGTGGCTAAGGTACAATGTGATCTCTAATGGAGATATCACCATTTTTACTGACTGAATCTGTCACCTTCATCTTAAAAACTGCCCTACCTATCTCTTAATAAGATGACTAAACAATTCAATATTCACTTCACCTGGATGCCGGGATGCAGAGACATTCCATAGAATTGCATGGTGAACTCGTCAGGCAAGAGGAATATCAGCATGCTTCTCGCTACAGTGAAACGGCTGCTTAAGCTCAACTCTATCAACGTAACCAATCGCAGATGGACAGATAGCACTACGTGCCTCATTACTAGACAGATCTGGCCTAAGCTGAGTAAAAAATGCTCGAATTGCCTTATTAGACAGAAAATGTTGCTCATTATGATTATACGAGCAGTAGGTGTCATTATAGGGCACTGCATCATTGGAAAGCATGACATCAGGCTGGACCTTCTCGCAAACGACTTCTGTAGAAGCTGTATGGACGAGAAAGATGAGAATACCATACAACACCTCCTTTGTACGCGACAGGTTCTCTCCGTTCGTAGAAGATTGTACTTAGGGCAGTTTAGGCGGGTTGGGTAACGTCAACATCAGCAGCCTCCAACTGTGTAGTTCCTTCTGGAGATCATAGATCATGTGGCACTACAATGGACCTTTTCTGGTCTAAAAGTGCAGCCGCCACGCTTACCTAACCTAACCGAAGGCGATGCAAGTGGAGTAATTGTCAGAAAGCTTATCTTCTTCTTCTACATATTTACCAGTTGTACTATGGCGACAGATTTGATAGTTCTTGACTTGAATGCTGGTATGTCATGCATCATATCCTTCTGTACACTTTGCAGTTGAGTTTCTCAAATCGCAACTATTAATAGATTATTTCCAGTGACTCTGAGCACCTTTCATACTGTAGAGCTCTGTTCATTGCATTTTCAAACTTTATATGCCAATCAAAGCCAGCCACTCTTCGAACTTTTCTGCAAAACAATACATTTAAGCCCTTCCGGCTGACACTTAAACAGTCGGTAGGCGGCAATATGTCCTTATTACCCCTAAAACGATAAATAACAACATTTTCCAGGCCATCGACTCCTGAAATCCCTTGGGAATCCTTACAAATTGCAAAACAAAGCCCATTCACCTGCCACCTGGCAAATGACCATACACGCCATCAATAAACCACAACCGCCACCGCCGCCACTCTGCCTAATCCCTAGAATTTTAAACCTCAAAAGGAAATCCTCTTTTGGTTATTTCTTCCCCAAGTGGAGGAGTTTGTTTTTTTTTCAAAGGAAATGTTCCTCGCCATATAGTCCCCAGCACACACAACAATGATGAATGCAATAACCTCTCGCAGTGATGTGATACTGTCGGTTTTTATGCGGCCCTGACGCGTGCTTTACGAGTATTGCGGCCGTTTTTTTCGACTCTCCGACACAGTACCAGTGCCATACCAACTGTAATGAATGCAAATCCCTTGCTGACCCAAATTTCACCTTGCCAATGCTGCGGTGTGGTCGCTTATCATCTCCGCCATAGCAAAAAAGCAGTAAATTTACTTTGTTTCTCGGGTGTGTGTGTGTGTGGGATGTGTGGAAGGGGGGATAGCGAAATCCTTTTTACGAATGTGGCTTCACTTTATCAGGACCGAAGCCTCTGAGAGACCGCCACCGCTCGTCTTTGTGTGTCAAAGAATAAGGGTGCGGGGTTGAGGCTGGGGGGTTGAGGGTGCATAAAAACCCGAGAAACCGTAAGGAATTACTTTGAAGAATTCCCATTGTTATCGGGAATCGCACGCTTGTCCGATTAGGCTAGGTGCTGCTTGGCATTTACTTTCGGAAGGTTCGGTAAAAAAAAAGGACGAGAGGCACTTTTTTTTTTGTTGGTTTAATGGAAACCAAATGGCTTCCTGTGCAATATATGGCGGGATCTCATGTAATGGCAGCCATGTAGGGGTGCGATTGTGGAACACGCTATGGAAAATGGACGTAATCTTGGTCAATGGCTGTCAATCATAGGACATTAGCGCTGGGTTTGTTGGTTTCTTTTCTTTTCTTCTTGTGTTCCTTTGGGGGAGATTAGAACAGATTAGAAGGAGTGAAATGTATAGGCTTTGCACTTAAAAGGTTGCAGTTTTGTAAGAAGGATACATCTAAATTTTGTAGATCAAACTTCCACTAAGGATACTCTTGTTACTTTAGCGTGCCCGACTTCGCCAATGTACGAAGAAAATTGCCAGCTATATCCAGACGTAAAAGCGATGTTAGAAAACCCATTTCTGAACAAGATGTGATGTGAGTGACAATCCTAAAGAAGTTTTGCGCCTTCAATCTTCTTCTTCCTTTTATCAGCGAGGTTATGATCTGAAAATAAGGGATGATAACCCTCCCACTTCACTGCATTTCTACTGATCCGCCTGTGGGGTTCGCCTATTTCACCTTGCCTTCAATAAATTTTCTTATTATTTTTGAAGTTATTTCGGGTCAAAGTTGACGCTTTAAACCTTATTCAGATTTAGGAGAAGACTGCCACAGGGGTTGGGCTGCCATCAAAGTCTATACACCGTTCTTGAATGAATACCTACAGAACTAAAGGAAAGGCTTTAGGAATCCTAAACGGACCGACCAGACAAAGTTATTTAGGGACACCAGACATGCCTCCTTGTTAACACTCTTCCTAGACAAAAATCCGGAAAAATCCACAGTCAACGGCTTGAAGCTCAATCGGGGAAAAAAAAACTTACTCTGGCCATCGATTGAAAATATCAAGTTCACTGCTGATCATTCAATTGGCAGCAATGAGCAAGCGTACTGCTAGTTTTTTGTGACAAAGCATGCAACTCGGAGGATCTTGCCAATCGTCATGTATGTCACGATCCGTACTGCCAATCGTCATGTATGTCACGATCAGTACTATGTCCATGAAAAATTTGAATGTAAAAGTTATGACAGATTTTAGACATGCGGATAAACCAGGAAGATCAGGAAGATCAGTAAGATCACTACAATCGACAAGCGTGCTACGTGCTTTTTAAAGTAAACTCAATACGATCACATGGATCACTATGCTAACTGAGACTGTCTAAGGTCTGTTGGAGATCACTCTGCGGTTCAGAAGGACTACAAGCTGTATGCAAAACTTGATTCTAAAAGACACCTTTTCACAAAGATCAGTGATCGTGGTCGTGACATCGATCATATCATTACGATCACCAGATACTCTACAAATAGTGACAAACAAAGGTAAAGATCCGGGAGGAAAAAAAAAAATAAATAAAACCCTCTAGACAAGCCGGTCCAAGATGGAAGGATAAACTCTTCGATAAAGGTATGTTCGAAGAGAAAACGAGCAACAACGAAGTCAACAGCGGCTCAGCTGAGGACATGTCGCATGATCTTATTCGCGCTACTACTGCTGCGTGTGATGCATCAATGCCTAGACGTACTAGCAGCAACAGAGGCGCCCCGTGCTATTGGTGGAGCGTGGAGATCAAATCGCTACGGGCAGCGTGTCTTAAGGCCCGGCGCAGAACACAACGATCCAGAAGAAGGGATGAATTCGAAGCACACCTAGAATCACTAAGAATGGCATGACGCAAGCTAAAGCAAGTAATCAAAAGAAGCAAGACCACCTGCTTTAATAGGATATTCAATGAAGCAGACACTAACCCCTGGAGTACAGCATATCGAATTTTAATGACAAAGCTGAAGGGTTATAAGTCACCGCAAATATCTTACACGATGATGCTTAAGACAATAGTGGAGCATTTATTCCCTCAAAGGCATGCAACATAATTAGAGAAAGCATAGAAGAGGAGATACCAACAATTACAACGGAGGAACTATTCCGCGCATGCAGAAGAATAGGTGACAAAAAAGCGCGTGATGGCATATCAAATATTGCATTAAGAACAGCTGCCCAAACGAGACCACACAATTTCAAAGCAAAGTTGCAAAAGTGTCTGGAAGAAGGAGTTCTCCCCCGAGCCTTGGAAATTGCAATACTTGGTTCTACTGCCTAAAGGAAAGAACACATACGGAGAACCATCCTTATATCGCCCAATATGCCTCCTGGATACAATGGGGAAAATTCTTGACCGCATCATCTACGAGAGACTTCTTGCGGTAGCAGAAGAGAAAGATGCACTGTCCGACGTGCAGTTCGGATTTAGGAAATATCACCCAACGGTTAACGCCATCAAGATGGTAGTTGACATCGCAGCCGAAGCGATACAAGGAGAAAGATGGCCTTTTGGGACTAAGGAATACTGCGGGGTAGTGACATTGACGTTGAACAATGACGAGAACAATAAAAGAAGAAAAAAGTTTAACATCATCAGCAGCTGGCTAAATGGATGGGATAGTGCCACAAAAAGCTGATGGACCTACCAACTCACACCAAAAATCGATGTTTGGACAAGCCGCAGAGACTGTAAGTAGCATCTAACACTGTTCTTATCCGGTCATGGAGGATATCACAAGAACTTGTACAGATTTGGACACGATACCTCACCGCTTTGCCGTGAGTGTCTAGGATAAGAAGAAGCAACAGGGCACACGATATTCCACTGCAGGCGCTCATTGGAATAGCATTACATAGCTCATCGTCTATAATCGATCACATGCTGTTATCAGAATAGAGTTGGATAGAAATTGGCGCATACGTAGCGAATTTGCAAATAGAGCTGCGAAGAACCGAGAAAAATTCGCAAAGCAGCAGAAGCAGAAGCAGCAACATCTCATGCAAGATGAAAAGCAAGATATGCTAACCAGGCCCGCGAAGTAATACCTAACGGCAGTCCCATGGGGAGAGTGCTAGAAATGTGCGTGTGTGGATTAGTACGTAGGCGCACTCCTGTCATCGATTATTCGGGTTTGCGAATCGTGCATGCTAGTGGCCCGGGCTACTAGTATCTTTGGAAGATTACCACTTCCTTTGGCGCAACAAAAAGAAAAAAACAGAAAAAGTTCATACAGGTTAGGTTAGGTTAGGTTGGCTGTCCACACGAGAGTGCAGACACACTTAGACCAGTGAAGGTCCTTTGTGATACCATGGATCAAACCATTAGACCACTCAGGGACTAACAAAACCAACCGGAGCTTTTGACAAAGCGATCGATGCTCATGACGTCCAAGGACGCCAGATCGCAGAGGTCGTCAAGGAAGGGGGACCCTAGATGGAGCATTCTTTTATGCGACAGAGCTGGACATGTGCATAGGAGGTGAAGGATGTTTCCTTCCCTACAGCTTCTGCAGAAGTCGTTGGAGAAGAGACCAAGTCTTTTGGCGTGTTGGCCTATAACACAGTGTCCAGTGAGAACACCGACAACGCAGCTGATTTGTGTACGCTTTAACTTGATCAGATCGGCACTACGTTTTTGATCCTGCTTAGGCCAGATCTGCCTCGAAATGTGACACGTTGAGCCGTTTCCCAATCTTTCCGTGCTAATAGCGTTCAACTTTAGTAGATACTTACATGTAGCTAGGGGCATACCCAGGGCTTACCTATCAGGCAAAATCCTTAGAGTGGTACCCTGTCTGGCGAGGTCGTCAGCCCTGCAGTTACCTGGAATGTCTCTGTGGCCCGGCACCCAGCATAGGTGAATGTTGAACTGCTCTGTCATCTCCATAAAAGATAGACGACAGTTTAAGGCAGCCTTTGAAGTGAAGGAGAACGATTCCAGGGACTTAATTGCCGCTTGGCTGTCAGTGAAAATGCTAATATCCCTGACAGATAGTACATTACATTTCAGCCAGGACAGGGCTTCCTTAATCGCCATGATTTCCGCCTGGAAAACGCTACAATGATCAGGGAGGCGGAAGGAGATGCTCAGATTGAGCTGTTCGGAGAAAACACCACAACCCACCCCACCCTCCGTCTTAGATCCATCTGTAAAGAAGTGAACGGAACTACCATCGACAGGGGGGGAAATGTCCCATACATCCCGGTTAGGGATGCTCGTACGGAAGTTACGGTCAAATCTCAGTTTCGGTGGCGTGTAGTCCGTGTTTTCGTATTTGAAGTTGAGAAGATCAAGGATCGAGGAGTGGCCAAAGCGATAGCTAGACCACTGTGAGGAGGCTTTCAAGCGGATGGCCGCACAGGCAGCCAACTGTTTGCCGAAAATATCTAAGGGTAGCAGGTTGAACAAGATGTCCAGTGCCGTGGAGGGAGTAGTTCTAAATGCGCCACTGATGCAGATGCATGCAGATCTTTGCACCTTAGCTAGTTGAGTGAGGTGGACCGCCCTTTCAAGAGCAGGCCACCATACGATCACGCCATATAGTAGTATAGGCCTGATAACGGACACGTATAGCCAATGGGTGATTTGAGGTTTTATACCCCAGCTCCTACCTATAGCCTTTTTACAGGAATAGAGAGCTACATTAGCTTTCTTGACGAGCTCTAGTAGATTGGCCTTCCAGTTTAATTTCCTATCCAAAATAAGACCCAGGTATTTTGCGTTTTTAGAGAAGGTGAGACTGGTGCCATTTATCAAAGGATGGTCTATGAGGGGAACTTTATATTTCCTCGTGAAGAGAACGAGTTCCGTTTTATGGGGGTTAACCCCCAGTCCACAATTGGAGGCCCATTTGGTGAGCCGAAGGAGAGCATATTGGAGGATATCCCTGAGAGTGTCCGGGTGTTTACCAGAGGCAGCAATAGCAATGTCATCAGCATAGGCGATCACTCTACAACCTGACGCATCCAGGTCCATCAGTAGTTCATTAACTACCAGGTTCCACAGAAGAGGTGACAAGACTCCACCTTGAGGTGTACCGCAGCCAGCAATTCTTCTGGCCGATGCTCCGCCCAGCTGTGTGTTAATAATCCTGCATGTAAGCAATTGATTGATCAACACTCCGAGCGAAACATCCACTTTCAGATTAACAAGTGCGTCCGTAATCGCCTTTGGTTTGACATTGTTAAAAGCTCCCTCAATGTCAAGGAAAGCCACCATGGTGTATTCTTTGATGCTCAATGATTTTTCGATGGTGCGCACAAGCGAATGTAAGGCGGTCTCAACCGATTTGCCTTTGCAGTACGCATGTTGGGACGGCGAGAGCAGAGCTGGGCTAATACTTTGCCGAAGATGGATATCAACTAACCTTTTTAAAGTTTTAAGCAGAAAGGACGATAGACTGATAGGTCGGAGATCCTTTGGTTCCACGTGCGAGCTCTTTCCTGCCTTAGGTATGAATATGGCTTCAACCTCGGTCCAACGTTTGGGAATATAGACCAGATTTAGACAGCCCGACAAGATGACTTTGAGCCATGGAAGCACGATGTCCTCGCATTGCTGAATTTCAGCTGGAATAACACCGTCAGGTCCTGGGGACTTGAAGGGTTTGAAGCTGCGCATGGCCCATCGGATCTTTTCTGTAGTTATCAAGACTAAAGAGTTGCTGCAAGGTTGAGGGGGGGCATTTCCCACTTGCGATACAGCAACAGGGGAGCTACCAAGAAAGTGAGTATCCAGTAAGATGTCAATGGATTCCTCAGCAGAGGAGGTCCAGTGACCATCCGGATGCAAAAGGAAGCTGAGTATAGAAGGGCTTTTAGAGAGGATTTTCCGCAACCTGGAAGCTTCCGAGGACTCTTCAATGCTTTCGCAGAAGAGTCTCCAGGAACGTCGTTGCTCCTTCCTCAGTGAGATTTTGTATTTTCTGAGAGACAGTTTATAGGAGTCCCAATCGGCCGTCTCACGGGAGCTTTTAGCAATATTAAAAAGGAGCCTACTGTCTTTCCTAAGAGTACAGAGATTTGCATTCCACCAGGGAGGTTTCATTTTACCTCGAGGTTTGCGGAGGGGGCAGGCCTCGGCCATGGCACCATTTAGTGCCGATGTTAGGGTATTGACTAGGTTGTTAAGGTCTTCAGTGCAAGAAGGTTCAGTTAGAAAAGTTCATACATGTCATTAGTGATTGAAATTAAGATCGCTGTACGTATCGTAACTGTGCGCTTCCTAAAACGAGGATCGATTACATATAATCAAGGACAACACTATAGTTAAACCTATCAAAATGAGATCACCACAACGATCACCCTATAATCAGTCTTCACAGTAAAGATCCCGATTGCGATGACAACACGATCAACAAGATCACTGCGATCGTATAGCTGAAGGTAAAGGTTCTCAAAATTACGTCTTCTAAGTAGAAAAAACTCGGGTTAAAACGATCAGTAGAAGAGCATGGTTAATGTGGCTCGAACAGCCTTATCTTCAGGCCTTCATTTGTGAGGAGAGCTGGGGTTTATCTTAAAGAGGCGACGGTGTGAAACGTCATTCATTCTTCAGCATTCGACTTAGTATTTGAGTTTCACCGAAAGGACAAGACAATTAAGAATCACACGCTCAATTCCATACGCATCGCATCCTTTCTGATTGTCAGCAACAACAGCTCCCAAAGTCCATTCAATGGAAACGATACTCAAGATCCACTTGAAGGAGATCCACAAAAATACTCGAAACACATAAACCCCTTAAAACCGTTGAACCGTGAGAACTTCACACATCATTATCCCTGTATCCCGTAAAACCCTTTCTCATCCAAAAATAAACACTCGACAGGAAAACTACAAAAACACAAATCATACTCATTTCATCATTTCACCATTTGCCACCGGTATTCGGTGTCCCTTTTCAAGTACAAATCCTCATCGGTGATTCCCACCTTGTCAACGAATCCCCCGAAGGGATACAAAACATTCGTTAAAGTTGAACCATTCCCACAGAAGGACTCGTGTTTTTTTCTCCAAAAATAGACCGAACAACGCTTTAGGAAATGAAATTCTCATCATCAAATGGAAAAGATTGAGTGGGGAAGCCAGCCCAGGAACCTGGGGAACCCTGAGAGAAGATCGACTTCATTAAATGAATGGACTTTGAAATTAATCCCAATGGAGAAGAAAAACGTTCCGAGTCCTTGACAGATACGAACTTCCTCCTTGGCCTTGAATCAACAAATCGATTGTTATGAGCAACGAGAGAGAGAGGGAGGGAGAGAGAGTCGAGACTTGATAATGATGTCCTCTGGAAGGCATCCTAATGGAGAGATTCTCTGGTCAATTGGTCACGACTATCATGGACCTATCCACATGTCAAATTCCTAGTGGCGATGTCTATCCCCTCCCCCCGTACCCGTCGGGAAACAAATCCATCTGCAAATTGGAAATTTATTTTAGCTCTCCGGCGGCGGAGGAGGATAGAAAAAAGGGAAATCTGGCAGGGGATGATGGTCAAGCTGACCGTTGGCGCCCACATCACTTTTTCCGTTTGATTGGCAGTTGATTTGGCAATTAGTGTGCGGGCGACCGCACATTTTCGAAGGGCCAGAGGATATCTGTGTGGGAATTGGGAGTTGGACACGCGATTGAAGTGTGCGGATGTTTGTTGATTACTGTTGACCTTTTTTTTTTTTTGTTTTGTGATGGAGAAGTCTTAGGAGGCAACGTGGATGATGTGACGGTAGGACTAGACTTGGAGAGCGTATCAATTAATTAAGTAAATGATGGTGATTAAAATTGCATGAATGAGCGATGGTGCCCGTTGTCTAGGGAGACATTAGGTGACGCCGGCCGTTTTACTCTGTGGGAAATTATCGTTTCGCATTAAGTTGATTGGATTCGAGATGTTTTAGGGAAGATGACCGGTCATGAGGGATGTGGATCATCGGCTACTCTTATATTCGGAAACATAGATACTTGTTGTGTGGCTCGGAATCTTCTTCTTTTATTGAGACTTATCTAGTGCACTCTGGCAGATCGATAATAATTAACAGATACGAGGTACTGTGCTGCAGGTCTGCTCAAGTTTCAAACCCTATACAACGTCTTAATGTAAATTGAGTTGATGGGAGCACAGTCTTCTGACAGACAAAGTCTCGAATCCTGTACTCACTTTTGTTCTACTCAAAGACAATCTCATAGGAACATAACTGCATACCAAAGGCGTTCGGGGCTAAAACAAAAGCGCGTCAACACAGGAGGACACCGCAGTATTTAGGCAGGACTTTTGTTTTTAGTCCCATAACTTCACGTAATCTGTAGGTGTCCTTATGAGTGCTTATAGCTTTCTAAAGCCAAATCTCTTTCACTAAAAGTATGTCTTACTGGCCGTTGCATCACGAAATAGGTAAGGTTAGCGTGGTCGACTGAATTAAATACAGCCACACGCAGAGCTCTCGTAAGGAGACAGGCTACAGCTTAGGACAGTTTTTGAGTTGAAGGCGTGACATCACGATAAGATATCACATTCTACCTTAGCCATAACAATGCTTCCTTTATCGTCATAATCTTCATCAGGAAAATTCGCAGAGATCTGGAAGGCGGAAAAATACTTAAGTTTAGACTAACGCAGGAGACAACCCTTCCTACCACCGATTCTGTTTTGGATCTGTATATGGATCCATCTTGTAACCCCAGATCCTCCTTCCAATCAAGTCTGGAGAGGATGCGGCTTTCAACATTTTTATCGCACAGAAGTTGTGAAAGTATGTGGTCGGTGTCTTGCGGAAGGAATTCGAGATCCTTAAGAATAGAGCAGTGTCCGATACTTAGACTAGACCACTAAGTGGCACGAGCTACGAGGGCAAGGTGAAAAGTTCTCGGCCTGACAATGAAAGACTGCGATTTTCAGTTAAAAAATTATTTTATTTTTCTACATAATCTCCCTTGACTTCAACACACTTAGTGCAGCGTTTCTCCAACATCAGTATTCCTTCTCGGAAGTGAGTCTGGAAGGTTGTGAAAATATTCATCTACGGCCCTTTCAACTGCTGCATTGAATGCGAAGCGCTTCCCAGAAAAATTTTTCTTAAAATTTGGGAACAGATGGATATCTGATGGTGCCAAATCAGTTGAATAGGGGGGATGGCCGAGCAAATCGTACCCCAAATCCGGCAGTTTTCCCACCGCCAACGCATACTTGTATACAGGTGCATTGTCCTGGTGAAAGATGATTATTTACTTCTTCAAGCCAGGCCTCTTCTCGCGAATTTTGGCATCCAGCTGGTCAAGAAGGTTGGAGTAATATTTGCTTTTAATTGTTCTGCCTTTTTTCAAGGTAATCAATTAACAGGATCCCTTTCGCATCTCAAAACACAGGCTCAAAACAATGACCTTTCCGGCAGATGCGATCGACTTCGCTTTCTTTGGCGCTGAACCACCGGCTTCCACCCACTGCTTCGACTGCTGTTTCGTTTCTGGAGTGTAGTGGCGGACCCATGCCTCATTCATGGTGGCAAATCGCCGCACAAAATCGGTGAGATCCCTATTGAATCGGTCCAAAGATTGCCGCCAAAATCGTTTGCGCATTTGCGGCAAATGCGGCACCCATTTTGCGCAGAGCTTTCGCATCCCTAAGTTTTTGTGCAAGATGTTTCGCACCCTCTCTTCCGATATACACACAGCCTCAGCTATTTTACTTACCTTCACTTGCCTATCGTCCAACACGATATCATGCACTTTTTCGATGGTTTCGGGTGTGTTTGCGGTTTTTGGCCGTCCTTCGCGTGGGTCATCTTCGAGGGACGTGCGACTACGTTTAAATTCAGCTGCCCACTTTTTAAGGGTTGACATGGAAGGAGCAGAGTCCCGTAAACTTTTGTTAACTTTGGATGAATTTCCTTAGGGGTTAACCCATCCAAAACGAAGAATTTTATGACCGCACGATATTCAAGTTTATCTATTTTAACGAAAAACACGCAAGACGTCTACTGCAAAAATTCGTGTAAACAAACTATGTACTTGAGAGAACAGGTTGAAACTTGTCATACGAACTAATGAGAAGTGCACCCAGGAGGGAAAGATACATTTTTGTTGATTGGAATGCTATCTCTACGTCAGGCCGAGAACTTTTCACCTTGCCCTCGTACCACTTGCTTGCTGTAAATACCCAAAAGTCTAGAGCCGTTGTTGTGTTGGTTCTTAGTGCTCCACTGATGCATGGGCAAGCTGACCTTTGCATGCGGCCAAGATAGGTTAGGTAAATAGCTTTCTCCAACGCTTTCCGCCAGACGATCACGGACCTGATGATAGATGCATAGAGCTAGTCGCAATTTATTTCCTATTGATTTCTTACAGCAGTATACGGGTGTAGTATCTTTCTACAGCGTTCTAGGATATTGGGTTTCCAGCTAAGTATCTTGTCAGCAAAATGCACAGCGAACGATCCTAAGGATGGCAAAAGAAGGTATTGGAAGGGAGAAATGTGTTGGTTCGAGAGAATACGATGCACTTCTCAAAAAACTTCCCCTTCTGGCCGTCCCCAGGGACGACAGTATCAGGAAATTTAACTTTGGGAAAAACTTTAGTACAAAGTTAAGTAACAAGAAAGAGTGGAGCAACGAATCCACGATGTACGGACTGGGCAGCCACACGATAAAGTGGTATCCAGACGGTTCGAGAACTGGAGAGGGAACAGGGGCGGGTGTATTTGGGCCAAGGACCAAGCACTCAGAACCTATGGCCAAGTACACCAGCATCTTTCAAGCTGAAATATGTGCTATTAACAGATGCATCCAACTCAATCTCGAAAAGGGATACAGCAACTGCGACATAGCAATACTGTCAGACAGCCAAGCAGCTATCAAAGCACTTGACTTCTATGTCATTAAGTCAAAACTTGTGTGGGAATGCCTATGCAAACTTAATGAGCTGGGCAGAAACAATAAAGTTACACTTTACTGGATACCCGGTCACGTCGGGATAAAAGGTAACGAAGCAGCGGACGCCTTGGCAAGACAAGGGGCCGCAGAACCCTTCATTGGACCTGAACCATTCTGTGGAATGGGGGAACACACTATACGCCAGAAATTCAGGAAAATGGAGAGAGAAGACAGGGCAAGAACCTGGAACAACACCACAGGCCTGAGGCAGGCTAAGAAACTACTGGGATGTTACAACCGGAAAAGATTCGAAGCCTGCATCTGCCTTAGCAAGAATAACCTACGGATCCTAACAGGCTTCCTAACGGGGCACTGCAAACTTAAGGAGCATCTACGGAAACTAGGTATAACAAATGAAGGCCTTTGCAGATTCTGCAACGAGTCATGTGAGACTCCGGAACACCTTCTGGAGTCCTGTGGGGCACTGACCCACAAAAGATTGAAATACTTGGGCAAATACCAAGTATCAGAAGAGCATATGCCAACCATGGACCCACTTCTCATTCTCAGATTCTTAAAAGAAACTGGTCTGGAGAAAGAGCTCTAAGGTGAACTATTCTCGCCAAGGCAAAGTATGACCTTCAAATTCAATTCCTCGGGAATTGCAATTGCGAAGGGGACTCTAACGAGGGAACAAACCTCCCTAAGGTATTAGCAGGGGGCACAATAGACCATTAGGTGGTCGCAGTGCAAAATAACCCTACACAAATAATAATAATAATAAGTATCTTGTCAACAATGAGACTCATATATTTGGTTTTCTCTATGAGTGTCAGAGTAGTGCCACATAGGTTAGGTTAGGTTAGGTAAGATGACTGACCTGACAGAGTAAGGCTACACTTAGACAATTGAGGTCCATTGTGATACCACATGTTGATTGTACCGGAGCAATCACCGGGTACTTGGGAACCTTTACCTTTCTCAGGAGGGTTATGGCTAAGAATTGCTGTCCCCGTAGTGGCTAAGTAGAGTCACTGACTCAATCAACCCTAAAGTCAAGGTGGACCAGGAATGTAGTTGTGCAAATTGTGAAGGTGTAGGAATGCATTAGAGTATTAGAGTGACTGATTCAAACCTTTGTACTATTATGCAGTCGAACTATGTGTAATGTGGTTATAGGTTCGGCTAGGTAGGGTGACTGAATCAATTGTACCCTTAGTAGCTGGGTGCAACGGGGAGGTAGTTTTTTTGCCTAAGGGATGGTGGAAAACGCCAATGCTATGAGAAACAGGCCCGCTCTGTTTCAAGTAGGACTTTCTACTCACTAAAAAAACACCTTAAACCCTTTTCCAACCTGACACCATCCACTCCGGAACCGCTTTTGCATTATTTCAGAGGTCGGCTTTTTCATATTTGCCTCTTGCTTGCGAGTTAATTCTTTCTTGCCGGTAAGGCTTGCATCACAGGCGAACCCGACAGGCGGATCAGTAGAAATGCAGTGAAGTGGAAGGGTTATGATCCCTTTTTTTCGAATCATAACCTCGCTGATAAAAGGAAGAATAAGAAGGTAAGGCTTACATCGGGCTTACATAAATCATCTCATGAGGGTGATTATTATGTCTTCCTCTCTTCTATAAAGGAACGTACTTGATTCCAGCTCTGGTCACTCATTGACATTTTTGTCACTATGTTTTCCGGGGTGATGACGCCAATTAGAAATGATAGCGCCCCTCCTTCAGCTTCCCGTCTGTTGCACTCAAAGCACGTGTGGTTTGCGTCATCCAGTTCTGAGTCGCCATATGGGCAAGCTGGGCTCCCTGTTTTGCCCATTCTGTGGAGGTAGGCGTTGAAATAACCGTGTCCGGTAAGAAATTGGGTGACGTAATAATTTACTTCCCCGTGTTTCCGTTCCTTCCATTCAGCGATGTTGCTGATCAGCCTCGCGGTCCATCGTCCTCTGCTTTCTGAGCTCCATCTCACCTGCCATTTCTGCTTGGTGAGCTCCTTCGCCTCCTCAGTTGCCGCTTCCACTCCAATTTCCGCCTTTTTGTCGTCGATGTACTTCCTCTAGGCCGCAAGGAGATCAATAGGGGTCACTCCCGCGACTATGAGGACGGCTGGTTCCGACACCGTTCGGTACGAACTTGCAACCCGTAGTGCTGCGCGCCTTTGTACTGCGGCAATTTGTTTCCTGTCGTAGTGCGTCGGCCCATATCTCGCACCCATACAGGAAAATGGCGGGGTTGGCTGTCATCAGGAGCTCTCTCTTGCTAGCTGTTGGGCCTCCAACGTTTGCCATTAATCTGCTCAGTGACATTGTGACCTTCGTGGCTCGTTCCGAGGCAGATCTTATTTGGTGCCAGAAAGTGAGCTTCATGTTTAGGGCCATCCCTAGGTACTTCACCGCTTCCTTGCTGGTTATTACGTCCGACCCGACTTGGAAGTCGACAATAGTTGGAATGCTCTTTTTTGTCAAAAGGACTATCTCCGTCTTTTCTGTGGCCAAACCTAAGCCATGTTTTTCCATCCAGAGGTGCACCCGCCTCATTACCTGGTTGAGTTTTCTTTGCGTGCTCTCGGTGTCTTTTGCCGAAATCACCGCGGTGATATCATCTGCATACCCTACCAGGAAGGTGTCTTCGGGCATGTCCATACGAAGGATGCCATCGTAGGAGATGTTCCAGAGATCGGGTCCCAGGATTGATCCCTGCGCTGCTCCAGCAGTAATCTCCTTTATTCGTGGTCCCTCTGCGATGTTGTATAACAGCGTCCGGTCCTTGAGATAGTCCTTCACCATCCGCAAGAGATATTCGGGAATATCAAAAATGCTTTCGAGGGCGTTCAGCATATCGCTCCATCTGGCTGAATTGAAGGTATTTCGCACGTCCAGAGTTGCTAGCAATACGATTTTTCTTGAGTAGTGGTTGCCCTGTTGAGCCAATTGGACGGTCCTTACCACTTCTTTAATTGCTCCAATCGTAGAGTGGCCCTTTCTGAATCCGTGCTGTCTTTCGGACAAATCTTCTGCTCTCTGCACGGCTGCTGTAAGCCTTGGTTGTAGCAGCTTTTCTAGGAGTTTCCCTGCGGTATCCAGTATACACAGAGGCCTGTACGCTGATGGGGAATCCGGATCTCCTTTTCCTTTGCTGATCAGTACCAAGCGCTGTAACTTCCAGCTCCTAGGGAAAACCCTTCCTGGAGACAGCTATTGTACATGTTCAGCAGCAGCTGAGGACATGTCTGGGCAATCGTCTTGAGCACCTCTGCTGGTGTTCCGTCGGGTCCAGGGGCCTTTCGGTTTTGTAGTGTTTTCGACGCGAATATCAACTCTTCCTCACTGAACATCGGGGTTTCTGGTCGTTGGACCGGAGAGGTGTCGGGAGGCCGAACACGATGCGTTGGGAATAGTGTGTTCACTTTAAACTCCATCCTTTCTTCGCCGAGGACAGGGCTAGCCATCTGGGTCCCCAGTTCCCAACGGGCAGGTAGTAGGGTGCATAAGAGCAGTAGAGATGATTGTCTCAATCAATTCCTGTTACTGATATGCAGTCGTGGTCTTGTGTTTTACTAGTGCTAGTCTGGTATGGTTTGAGAGGGTCATCTGTCGTCACTACTGCTGCATTACAATCCTTTTGTGGGTAGATGGTGACCAATGCGGCGTGGGGTGTGTATAGTGACTGATTCAATCGAGTCTGTTGCTATACTGCAGGTGACTATGAGTACCCCGCATGAGTTTCTTCCCGTTGTAAGGAGGGGGCGAAGTGTATGCGGTTATGTAAGCTGAACCAGTTAGATTTTGATGTAAATCTATATCAATTAACAATATCTATGTTAGACAGATCACTTAGGTCTTCAAAGAAGTGTTCACTTAGTAGTCTCTTTCTTAGAGTATCTAGCGCTGGGCATGAATGGATGAGGAGGAGATGAATGTTGTTTTCCTCTTATTCCTCATCTCTGCAACTTCTGCAGAAATTATTTGATAGGACTCCCATTCTAATAGCATGTCTAGGTCTACCTGTCAGGCAGTGTCCTGTGATTATTCCTACTATGAGGCTTATGTTCCTTCTGTTTAGAGATAGGAGGCTTTTGGTTTTCTTTACGTCTAGTAGAGGACAGATCTTTCTGGACGATATGCACGTAATTAAGTTCTTCCATCTATTGTTTACGATTGCTAGTGCTTCGTTGAGCATGCGAAGTTTCATCGTTTGTATTGGGGGTGCCGGTACTTCTCTGTTATCAGTAAGAGGTAAACCGGTGCCTAGTTTGGCTAGTTCATCTGCTTTGCAGTTGGCTGGAATATTTCTTTGTCCCGGCATCCAGCACAGAGTAATGTTGGATCTGTCCACAATCTCGTTAAGAGATTCGCGGCAATGTTTAACTAACTTAGATCTTATTATTGGCGTTTCCAGAGCTTTGATCGGTTACTGACTGTCTATGTAGAGGACGATAGACTTATCATCTATCGGGAAAAAAAGAGAGTCTGCGCGCTGCTTCATGAATAGCCAATACTTCCGCTTGAAATATACTGCAGTGGTCCGGAAGTCGGAGAGTTGCGTTTAGCAAAGGTACATCGGAGAATATTCCCAATCCCGTACCCTCGGTTGTTTTGGAAACATCTTTGTAGATTTCAATTGCGGCGTCATTTAGAATATTACTGTTGACCCATGCGGATCTGTCAGTATTATATTTGATATTGAAATCACATAAGTGATAAGAGTGTCACATAGTTTTGGAAGATCAAAATGCCGAAGTTTTGTATTTCCTCCTGAAGAGAACCAAGACCACATCCTTTATTCCATTTAGAGAGCGTTTTGCAAAGTTCCAAGACCTCATTTGCATGAAAAACTTTCCTTTCCTTTCCACGCGTGACTACAAACTACCTAATCACTAGCTCCATTCACTACTAATCCAAGAATCCTTCAGCCAATCAATAATTTCATCGTTTTGTTACGAAATTTCCACCTAATTCCACAGAAAATCTCTCTCCGACAACTTAGTATCCTTTCGTATCCCTTTTCGTCCAACTCAGTCTGAATACGAATTCGAAAACCAGCAACAAGTGTGTGTCTGCGTCTACATCCCCAGGAGCTCCTCATGCGTGTTAATCTAAGATTACCCACGTTCCCAAAGTTGATTCCTTATAAATTCAACTTTGTTTACATGCATCACCACGAATGTCCTTTCTGTTGATCCATTGAACTAAATTTTTCTGGGAAAATTTATTATTTATGTTCCGTGCACCCCACCGCATGCGTTTTTCTTTTTTAGGGTGACCAACAAATTTCGTGGTGATGGTGTGGGAATTTGTATGTTGCGCCATGCCTTTTGTGTACCCTAACAGGTACATTGTCCTTTGAACAATGGAAGCCCCATAAAAAGACGTAAAAAACGAAAATACATAACTCAAATCCAAAAACAAAACAACAAAAGCAAATGAAATGAAAGAGAAAAGACGTGGTGGACACAAGTCAAGTGGAAACAATAACAGCGCCCATGCCCACCATAGGACCGTAGGCTAGGACAATGGAGTCTGAGGGAGGAGGCTGTTTGATAGTGTTGCCGAGAACAATAGGCCGGGCCTATTGTTTCGATGAAATAGAAATGGAATCGTAAAAATCGAATAAAATGATTGTGTGTCTGAATTTGATGACGTCTAGTGTTTCCACCTGTGAAATTGACGGTAAACGTCGCGGCGGCTATGGCAGGCTATAAACTGTTTTGGTGTAGAAGTTTGGCAGTTTTCCCAGGACGACAGCTCTATTGTTGGAATTTTCTTCCTTTTGTGTGGTGTATGATGTGGTTGTTGGTAATTGGATTGCAATTGCGTTGCTATTGTTGACCTAAATAGGAGTTCTATGCGAGTCTGCATGGGTGGGCTTTGTAGGGGAATTGAACTGGCGCCAGGATTCTGCGATCGCTTTCGATTGATTGATGTTGATTAGGAAAGTTCTTTGAATGTAGACCAAAACGATGAAGGCGAATGATAAGGACATATTTTGGGACTTTGTTTTGTGAGAGAAACATCAGGATTGGAGGGAGTTGTAGGCCTTAAATGTGCGACCTTTGTGAGATACTTTCACAGTTTTGTAGACAATTCGAGTTCTACATTCATTATTGGAGCACCGTAAGGCGGTGTCTCTTCCTCTCTTCTATAGAATCTAATAGGCAACGTGATGCTAGCTGATCTGGAAAGCACGGGGTATTCGTGACCTACATTTTGAGTTGAGATGGTAAAACTCAGTACGAGTAAGGGGATATACTCGTATAATATAAAATCTTTGAAACCTGCACCACCTCCAAACTTGATTGGAATGAGAATTTAGGGTTACAAGAGGGATCCATATGTTTCTACGCAGATGGATCCAAAACAGAATCGGTAGAAGGAAGGGGTGTCCCCTCCAATGGTCTAAACGTAAGTATCTCTCCGCCTTCTCAATCTCTGCGCGTTTTCCTGGTGGAGATTATGCTGATAAAGGAAGTCTTGTCGTGGCTAAGGTATAATGCGATACCTTATCGGTATATCACCACTTTTACTGACAGAAACTGTCACCTTCAACTCAAAAACTGTCCTAAGCTGCCGCCTGTTTCCTAACGAGATGGCTAAGCAATTCAATATTCACCTTATTTGGATGGCGGAACACAGAGACATTCCAGGGAATTATATCGCCGACACTCTCATCAGACAGGACAGCATATGGATTTCACCAAATAAAAATACAAATATTTGGCGCAACAGCTCTTTAAAGTGTCAGGGCCAAGCTTCTCGCAACCACTCATGTTGTGTGCGTTATATTTTTCACACGAATGGAAGGAACCTACAGTTTAATGCCGAATTCGAACGGCGATTTGATAAGCATTTTCGTGACAACAATATTCTCGGATGTTTGTCAGACGCTCGCGAGAGGTGGGACCGTGAAAAAACTTTTTGGTATTTTCTGGGATTCGAACTTGGAACCTCATGCGTAGTAATCCGACACACTAACCACTTACGCCACGGCGCCCACCGGATTTCGCCGAACAAGAGGAATATCGGCATGCCTCTCGGTACTGTGAAACTGCTACTTAAGCTCAGCACTATCAACGTAGCCAACTGCAGATGGGCAGATGGTACTAAGCAGCCTCATTACTAGACAGATCTGACCTAAGATGGATCAAAAATGCTTGAATTGCCTTATTAGAACCATGAACCATTGGCGTGGCAATTGACGACATTACCATTACACCATTGCTACCTACCATGACTGGAAAAATTGTTCGCTCTGTTGGATGATTGATTTGCCTATGACGTCGGTATTCGCAATCAGCGCCGAAATCAAGCGAAAGATAACTCTTGCCAATCGCTGTTTTTTTGGGCTTATAAGGCAATTCAATAGTAAAGCCATTGTCGAACTACTAAGGAGACTCTGTCTAAGACCCTGATCATTCCAGCCCTGCTTTACGGCGCTGAAACATGGACTTTATTAAAAGAGGATGAAGATATCCTTGGTCGCTTTGAGAGAGAAATTCTTCGTAAGATATTCGGTCCCGTTTGCGTTGACGGGTTTTGGAGAAGAAGATTCAACCACGAACTATACGAGCTGTACGGCGACATCGACCTAGTCAAAAAACTGAGTATTGGACGTCTGAGATGGCTAGGACATGTCGAGCGAATGGACGCCAACGCTCCGGCCCGCAGTGTCTTCGAATCTAACCTGGAGGCATAACGCAGTAGAGGACCTCCTCGCTGTAGGTGGCACGCACAAGTTCAAGGGGACCTCGACCAATTTGGAGTACGCAATTGTAGGCAATTAGCTAAGGACCAAGCTAAATGGAGAGGCTTGCTGGTTGAGACCCACGTTCACGTCGAACTGTAGCGCCACCTAAGTTAGTACGTAAGATTCCTTGAGACCAAACCTGTTCAGATATGCTCGAAGCAGCCATGTCCGGTTAGGAGCTGGCTTAAGTAGAAATTTACTTCTCCGTCATTCCGGTCCACCCATTTGTGGATATCTGGGTCCATCTTCCCTTTGTTGATTGGTTCCATCTCTCCTGTCATGCTCTCATGCTTCGCTATATTTCTTCTAGCTTGATATCTTTCACTGAAGCTCGGGGTTCTTGAATTTTGGCATCGTATATCATTACTAGATCTCTAGCCAAGATACCTGCTGGTAGCATTCCCGCGATGACAAATACAGCATTATTTGACACTATTGACACAGCAAACCCTCAGTGCACATAGTCGGTTGACGATTGCGTTGCGTATGACTTAATTGGCACTGCTTTGGCCGGTATTGGTGCCGCATACATTATGACTGACTGCATCACCCTTGACAGAATTAGTCTTCTTTGATGTCTGGGTCATCCAATGTTCGTTATTATCCTGGATAAGGCAGCACTCACCTTCGCAGCTTTGTCGAATGACTTTTGTGGAAGCTGCGTAGATGAAGAAGAGGAAGAAACTTTTCCTTACCTTCCTTGTTTCTGCCCAGCTCCCTCCCGTAGAAGGAAGCTTCACCTAGGAGCGTCCTATTACAAGGATATAGGCGATCTGATAGATATCGATATTAAGAGCCTCCTACGCTTCATAAGAAACTCAAAATGGTTTAACGAGTAGGTAGAGAGGAACTTTCTCCCATGATACACGTGGTATCACAATCGACCTGTTATTGGACTAAGTATGTTGGCGATTCTTAGCTCGCAGCCACTTCAACCTAACCTAACCTATGGCACCATTATTTACCTAAGGGAGTGCACTATAAACCCCCAGTTTGCAGAGTCGATCGCATTTTTGACGCCCAATACGGCACCATATTTCTTTTTAACTCCTCTCCATCTCTTGCCATGAATAGCTTCTTCCAATGTTGTAGTTACCCTCCGTATAGCATCTACTGTAGAACGAGATTTCTAAGTCAGTACTGTTGGTTTGAGAGTCCTCCGGCTTCATCAATTGCCACCTCCAGTCGGTTGCATATGATTCGCTCGTTAATTTGCCCTGCACTGGGCATGATGTGGAGACCACTGTGTGGCTTGCTACTCTACCTTCACCACCTGCGGTGAGTAATAAACGTCAGCTTGTCATAACTTATTGACAACATAACCTAAAAAAATCTCTTAATAACCACTAAACGTTCACTTTTTAAGCAAAGTGCCCAAGCAACGTGTTAAAGAATGAAACCCTACAGTAACATCTGCACTATAACCCAACTCCAGCATATGCTCATGTACTCATGACTCATAAGGAAGCCATAAGAATATCCTGCAATTATTGCAACACGACTATTTGCATGCCACACTCCAAAACCCCTAAGAAGCCATTTAAATTCAACACTCTGATACACACCTCCTTAATGGAAAAACCAACAAGAGTCCTTCGAAACAAAACCGAGAACCGGAAAACCCACAACATTATCCTCCTTTAAGCAACCACAACTTCGTTTAAAACTTCCATAATTTTCGAGATCGAATTACCAAGGCACTGAAGAGACCAACGAATTCCCAAAAAAAGGACAAAAAACAGGACACAAAGTGTACAATTTCTGATTTACTATCACTGAAAGGAGAAATTAATGCTCAGACACACACCACCCAACAGATGTGGATTACATTATCCTTCGAATGTCCAATCGACTGGTGATTAGGATACCCACAGTTAAAACTGCAACACACTTGTTTTTATCCTTCCCTCGTCCTGGGTGTGAGGAACGAAGGAAGGATAAATCTGTGAAATGTAATTTCAGAGAGTACTGCGATTTTAAAGCATGTGTATCCTTGCAACTTGTTTCAAAGCATATTGCCAGAAAATGGATAAGCAAATAGATCAAGGATTACTACTCTCACTCTCAGTTTTATGTGCTGTGTCCTTTGACATTTGGCTCACATTGTACGAGCAATTAGTGTTAAGGATCACTCTGTGTGGTGTGTGCGTGAAGGGTGGATTAATATGACCTGGATTCCATTCGCCAGCCGAAAAAGTGCCAGTTAAGTTAATTGCTAATGCCACTGTTAAGGACATTGTCAACATATCACAAAAAGGACAATAATGCCCAATGTGCGTGCCTACATGAAATTACACGTTTTCAAAGCAAAAATTTCACGACAGTTGTTCAAAAATTGAACGACAGAGGACAAAGGACGAAGTGAGATTAAAATCTCAAACAGGATTCATATGGAAAAAGGATTGAAATTGAAGAAATTTCCTCTTTTGAGTGACGGATTTAGGAATTCTATGGCACCTGCTTATAATACTGCAGCAGGTCCTGTCAGGATGTCATATTTTTGCAGCTCATAAACAAGTTAATTGCATTATGTGTGTGTGTGTATGCAGCAGTGTTTGCTCTTTGTGTAGTGGTGGCGAAGCATAAAAAGCGCAAGGACGACGACGACATTGACGACAGGGGGAGTGAAGTGTATTCATGCAAATGAGGGAAAATGTCAACGTGTTTACGATAAGAGCTGGCAAGAGAGTGGGAGTGGGAGTGGATTTTGGGGGGCAAAATAGCAAAAAGGACACAACTCTCCTCCGCCACTCTGGAGGTGTTTTTGGCATAAATTCCTACTGCGGTGCACTGCATTTTTGATGTGAAAACTTTTGCTTGAATATAATTTGCCGGGTGTGGGGGGTAAAAACTTGTTCCACCGATAAACACGGACAATTAGGGAGTGTTTTCGAAAAAGAGGACGACATCGTCGTCAGCGTTGTGCTCATTGAAAGTTGTTCAGTGTAATTTGTGTCGAATCCTTGTACACCTTTTTTCGAGGAGCGGCGATGAGGAAAATTTAATTGCTGCTATGCGTTTGGTTTTTCTGAGTAAAACAGTTGAATAACCACAGAGAGTCCTGGAAGTTTTCGAAGGTAATGAGTGCATGTGGCTGCTGGGTACACGGTCCTGGAGTTGTTCTGGGAAGTTGGTAAGGGAATTGACTATTTGGCATCAGTTCCTTAAGTTGGTCAGAGTGTTAATGTTTCGTTTGTTTGGGGGAAGCGGTGCATCCTAGATATATAAACAGCTTGCCACATAGGATGACGATGGAATGGTGGGACTAAGCAGTACTGTGCAATCATCAACACCGCAAACTGAAGAAATATTCTGCGAGCACTTACCACCAAGAGAATACCAGACTATCTGTAGAATAGGATACTACGACCGGTGGAGGGAACGAGTCAGTATACCGTCCCATGCGGTGTTCCCCAAGGCTCCGTACTAAGTCCGCTACTGTGGAACCTAATATATGATGATGTACTTCGGTTTTCGAAAATAATAGGTTTCGCCGAAGACATAGCAATCGTTGTAGTGACCAAACTCCTTGAGGAATTGAGCCATGACTGCAATGGAGTCATCGGGATGGTTTAGGTGTGGCTAGTACGCATGATCCTTCAACTTGCAGGCGAGTCGTAAAGACTGTAAGAGTGATCGTAGGTGATCACGTAGTAGTTTCTAAACCAGAGTTGAAGTACCTATACCTTGGCATAACTATAGATGCAAGGCTAACTTTAAAGCAACAACTGCAGTATGCAGCTGAGAGAGCAGCAAAAGCAACGGCTGCCCTCACAAGGCTCATGCCAAATATCGGCCAATGAAAGTACAAGAGGAGACTGCTCTCAGCGTTGCGGCATCGATAATGCTCAACGGCTCCCAAATATTGGCGGGTGCCATGAAGACGAAGTCATATAAAAGGAAGATAGATGCAGCTTACAGAGTCAATGCATTTAGAGTATGCACTGCCTTTTTGAACAACCTCCTAGCATGCGGCATGTATAGTGGCTGGCATGATACAAATAGACCTTCTTGCCAAAGAAGCCCAACAAAAATATCGTGCCAGCGGGACAGCGGCATCACCAGCGACGAGTCGAAGTGTTACTGAGTTACCACCAAGGACACCAAGGACAGATGGTATCCCTCTAATAAATGTAGGTGGACGCTGAGGTTGATCCCCAATAGAAATGCTTCAATCATTAGGAAGCATGGGGAGCTGAATTTTTATCTGACTCAGATGCTTACTGGCCATGGTTGCTTCAGTGCGTACCTCCACTGTGTTTGCTTATTGCCCAATGTGCGCGGAAGCAGTCAAAGATGCGGGAGACATCTATTCCATTGCCGACGATACTATGAAGAACGGCACCTGCTGGTGAACAAACTGTGTGAGGACCTAACCCCAAGCAACATCACCAGACAGATGATGAGCAGGGAAGATGCCTCGTTAGCGACACTGTAGCAACCATTACGAAGGAGCAGTGAAGACAGGAGCGACGACAAAACGCAGCTTAGGAGGCTGCCAACACGAATGAGTCGACTACCTAAGGATATAGTCCCCACTCGCGATGAAATGGCCATCGTGCGCGGAAGCAGTAGAGGATGCGGAACAGATCATATTCCATTGTCCACGATTCTGTGAAGAACGGCACCTGCTGGTGAACAATCTGGGTGAGGACCTAGCCCCAGATAAAATCACCAAACAGATGATGAGCAGGGAAGATCCCTGGGAAGAAGTTAGCGACGGCGAAACGCAGCTTAGGAGGCTTCCAACACGAATGAGTCGAGTACCTAAGGCTGAAGTTCCCCCTCTCGATGAAATGCTTGGTGGCAGTGCCGCAGGGGCCAGGTGTAGGAGGGTATGTAAGTTTGGTGGATGGAAATCCCACACTGTTACTGAGTTACTGGCTCAGCTTCATCTTTAAAAGATTCCCACTTCCCGACGCAAAAAACAAAAGCTTGCCACACGATTAATTGTATTCAAGGAAGAACTCGAAGCTGGGTATCTAATGGTATCACTTGGAACCAATCTCTGACCGGTCTAGAGCTGTTCTGCATCATAATGTTTGGGAAATGTTCTTTCTTCGACGACACCTCCTCACTATTTTTCAAGCCGCAGGTCCTGCAGATATCTTTTCCACTTGGGCCTACCTATAAACCTCTCACAAGTCGTAACTTGGAGAAAGATTACAATTGAGGTCTTGGCAAGTAGGCAAGAGTTAGTTGAACCTTAGAAACATGATGGCAGCTGGATTTAATAGATTTTCTGAAAAACCTTAGTATGACCAACAACCTAGGTTACCCCGCAATTTTGACTCTTAATTTGGGAAGTATGTACATCAGTGTCCAGTTAAGGGTGTGTTTTCAAAATAGAAAGCGTCACGAGTTCACTTCAAACTTTCTGGATTATACCACAATACAAGATTCTTTGTTGAATAAAAAGTATAGTTGAGTGGATAGAGCCTTGTGGGGCCCCATCCCAATACGATTAGAAAGTGCCTGGCGAGACACTTATATACAAACTTTGAAATAAAAAAAAAATGTTTCTGTTCAAGGACATCACTCCTACAACAGAGAGATGTTAGATAATGCTACCCCTATGCTTATCTGTCCCCAAAATCTCTGTTCCCAAGGAATTTCAATTCAATTTGAATCGAAATTACGTAAAATTAAATGAAATCAATTTGCAACCCCTCTTCGTCTACAAATGGACCATCGATTTACGCAAATTAAACCAAAGAAGTGGTTACCATCAATCTCCAAGGGGTCTGTCGCGTCCCCACAAACACCGCCTTCTCATTGAATCTGCTTGAAAGGTCAGCAAATACAGCCCAACTCCAAGTGATTTGTCCGACGCAAACCATAGCAGGGTATATCCGACCAAATGCCAAAGGACAATAAAATATGATCCAACTGCACGCGTGGGGGAGAGCGAGAGTCGGCTTTAAGTAAAATCCATCCCGCCTCCTACGTTCCAACTGTAATAAATTTATTTTTCCCTAAAGAGGAGGGCGCGCTCTCTCACATGAAAACGGCAGACGCGCCTTCAAAAACGGGAGCCAAGTCGAAAAGGAAGGAACTGAAATTGATTTCACAAGAAAATGTCTATGAAGGAACATACTCGTATTATTGAACTCAGGAGGTGAAGGCAGTCCAAGTCATGCTGCTTTCAATTGAATTGCAGGGGGTCGGGCGCCCTTTTGCTTTAAGGATAATCGATATTGTGGCCAAGTACCGACGTGACGCGACGCACGGGAGAAGGAATAATAAGAAATTCTATTAAGAACTGCAACTGTAAGGACATTAATCTAACCAAAGGAGTTGAGTACTAGAATGGACAGTCTTGGAAGGGTGGTTGTGGCTTTTGTCTACCCTCATCGATTGCAAATGGAAATGATGACGAAGGGGAATCGAAAAGGATTAAGGGGTCATTACTCAGAAGAGAGATGAGCTGTGGATTTTCTTTAATTATCACACTTCTGCCATTGAAATTATTGTTGACCGTTGCAAGTTGAGTTGGGCACCCCGCCATGTCCTCAAAGATGGTGGGTGGAAATCAACTTCCTGTCAGAACAATGGAATGATGAAACTTCTTCGAACAAATGACGAACACAGCCCCATGCCTGTCATCTCAAGTCAAATTCGTGTTGAAATGTCAAATTCTTTAAAATCGTTCAGGCATTTAGCCAATTATGTTTCTAAAGAAAAATTTAATTTAATTTGATTTGTTGGACGGACACTTCCGATGGAAGGAGTTTTTGTCATTGTTAGAGGCGACAGAAGCCCGCATACAGGCTGTTTGAGTAGTTTAAAATTTTTATTACCCGATGTGGGTCAGATTTTTCCCAAACAAATTCGTTAGAGGCCGCTAGAGAGGGTGATTTATTTGTTTTGTTAAGCTTAATCATGCGCGACGAATTGCCCAACAGACCGACGGCAAGGCGGTTTAAGTAACGAGAATTTGTTTTTCAAATTTAAATTGTTTATTGGAAATTAATTTGGAAAGATCGTAGTCCACTCGGCTGATTGAATGGCTGTGGGGAATCGAGAAGTAATGTATGATGTGTGTCGCCATTAATTGATTGTTTGAGTTTAGATTTATGAATCTAGATTGAGAGTGTTGTTGTTGAGGGTGACGTTTATGGAGGATTTGCGCAATAAATTTCGAAGTGATGTCACGTTATGAAGCACAATTTCTTTGGGGGATTGGGACATGGTGTTATTGTTCAAAAATGTCCTCCGGAAGCTGATGGGAGATCTTGTATTACGAAGGATGAAGGAGACTCTCTGAACTGCGCCAACTACAGAGGTATAAGTCTTCTCAAAATCGCATATCTCGGCTGCACGGTAGCTTTCCCGAGTACGCTTGGCTCTGCTCTAGATGCTTTGTGAAGTAACCTCATCTTGATACTAATATCATGGGCTGTACTATCAACGCCATCTATCGCCTTCGGCGGATGCAACCCACACTGGAGTTTAGATGTGATTCCATCTAAGGCATTGACACCGGAACTTCGACTATGGGACACATTTAAAGTCGACTTTCCTTCTGTTCAGGACTGCCTTCGGACAGAGTCTGAGCCAGAAATGGAATGTGGTCGTATTTTCATGGATGGTTCCGAAACCAGTCAAGGGTCTGCTAGATGTTGGTGTTCTCGTGGAATACGACAACATAAGGCTTCGCTTCTCGTTAGGCAAGAATGCGCCTATTTTTCAAGCGGAAACTTATGCAATCTTAATGGCCATGAACCGGTTATGAAGAACAGGAGGAAGGATGCCAGGTTGTGCTTAAGGCCTTGCTTAACCCAATTAACAACTTCTAAAATAGTTCTTGAATGTAAATACTCTTTAAACGCGGTCGCAAGGCTATACCTTATCTGGGTCTCAGGTCACAGTGCGATCTTGAACAAGATTTCCAGTGAGATTGCTAGGCGGTTTTGTTAGGGCCCGAACCTACTTCTCCTTAATCCCTACCTTGTCGTGGTGGAGAAGCTGAATCTATTTCCTGTGAACTGAATGATGAGCCGAGAAGAATAACTAAATTTAGTCTGCGTCCAGCTAGATGTTTTCACATATATCAGTTGGTTTGTTTTGTACGCATTGGTTGCTACTTAACTTTTGTTGTTAACCTCGCTTTAGGGGGTTTTACACTTGTATCGACATATATCAGTTCGACTGAATGGGAGGATTTAGAGACCAAAAGGTGATCACCTAAGGCAAGGTACGTCGCGCCGAGGCCTGCATGTCTGGGGGTAAGCTGAGTCGCGAGCGCAAACTCTGAATACCTGAGGACCTTCAGTTTTATCCTAATTCCTTTTACCTGCAAACAGGGAGTGGGTGCAGGCGGACATCTTCTTCCCCCTTACTCGTGGGACCAAAACATGTCTAATTTCAAAAATAATAAAAATCCAAAGCGAAGAGTGTAATTCGATCGGGCACTCCTAGCTCTATAAAAACCGATCAAGGTGTAGGAGTGGATGAAGAAGCAATTCTTCTCCGTACTTCGGATGGGGAAAGCGTTGGAGTGATTGACGTTAATCTGGAAAACCTCTTTCTAGAATCAAGCGACACTTGCTTCATCGCCAGCTCATCCTTCTCCAACCTGTCGACATCCTCCAAGCGGTCTAAGAACCAAATTGATAATCCCGAGACTAGGGATAGAAAAGTGGGAGAAACTTACGGAATGGGAGCGAAAGAGATTCCACAACGCTCGGGCCTTCCTGCAGAAACATTCGTCGGCGGAGAGTAAGCCTACTGCTAGCTCTCCAAAGAGAACAGAGGCGGCGGAGGGCACGAACGAGGAAGAGTTGATGGGACCACCTCGGAAGTCTGCGACAAGCCTCTACCAGTCAGGACATAGGGTGATCCCATCGGCAAATCCGGGGAAAAATCGTTCAGTGGAAAAGCGGAAGCCGACAAATGAAGCTTCTGATTCAATGGCTGGGGTAGTTCCAGTGTTGGGTGAGAGGATGATCAAGATGGACCCTTCCAGTGTAACTAGCCTCAGCTGCTTGGGTTCTTAAACACCTGCTCAGGGTTCTTTAACACCTCGACAACAATGCAGCTCTGCTGAACCTATTATTGACTCTTCAGCTTGTAGTTTTGCGACAGTACTTACCGCGGGTAGCCATGGCTCGGGACTAGCCAAAGTTGGCGTGAGTAGCAACTATCTAAAACAGGCGACAATACCCAACCGAATACGCAACGCTATTAGGCTAATACGGTGGCTCAGAAAGCGTGATCCGGAGTCCTACACGGACAAGGAAAGAGTGGCTCTGGATAGAGCCACTAACAGGCTTAAGCTCAAAAGGTCCACCCGGCTAAACAAGACAAGCCGTACGGAAAGAAGATCCCTCACGGCGAGTCCGAGAAGCCTCTTGTTTCCCACTTTAGCCGCGGAGGGACTTCGGCCAGCTACCGACTCAGACTCACCCGGGCCTGAGCCGGTTGTAAGCTGCAATAAGGCGACCACGACGACCTCGTCACGTAACTCACCCGCAACTGGAACTGATTTGGGACTGACCGCGGCGAGGAGGTATTGCCTCTTGCCATCCACCTCAGCTGCGGGTAGACTCAAACCGCTTACAACCGGCTCAGGCAAGGACTCACAATCTAAACCTGGGTCGATTGTTAGACGTTCCGTCGCTGACTCAGGCATTAGAGGACGCAGTGCAGGGCAGACTAGGGGAACTGGCAGGACACTGTTCGAGTCGAGGAGGGGTCGTCGGGTCTTCTTGTGTCCTCGGGTAGGGCTTCCATTGATCATTGGGTTTCCTGCGAGCATAATTGTGTGTGATATGACTCTCCAGGATGTAGGATGGCTAAACGAATGCTTCTGGATGTCTGTAAGAAATCAGCGGCATTCTTGTTGTTTTTTGGCGGAAAAGACTGCAGACAACTTATTAACGTCATGACAGCAACTTCGCTTTCGAAAAGCATCGTGATATGCTTGGCTTAAGTGGCACTACAGTCTCTGACGCCTGTGGAAAGGGCGACGACACTGCGAAATATTTATCCTGCCTTTGCTCGTGCTGGGTGGCAGATTTGGTGAGTGCTGATACTGTAAGCTCCTCATCACTGATATGTGTCATCACTGTAGGTAAGCCAGAGTTTTTCTCCCTGGTTGTACCTACAATGGATCAATGGCGCTTGCGTGCTCCAGTGGAACGTTGTATATAAGATCCTGTCTGTCGTATTATGCGAACGCCTTAAATCGCTCGTCTGTCACCTGATAGATCCTTATCAGTGCGGTTTTATGCCGGGAAAGTCCATCACACGGCAGATCTTGGAAAAAACCCAGGAATATAGAATGGATACCCATCACCTCTTCATCGATTTCAAAGTTGCCTATGAGAGCATGAGACGAATTATACAGAGCCATGTCTAGTCTTGGCATCCCTGCCAAGCTCATCTTTCTGTGCCGGTTGACGATGGAGAACTCTCGCTGTTCCACCAGTAATCAGAGTCATAAAGCCCTATCTCGAACTACTAAGGTAACCCTGTACAAGACAATAATCATCCCAGTCCTGGTGTATGACATGGACTTTTTCAAAATCGAATGAGGATGCTCTTGGTTACTTTGAGAGAAAAGTTCTTCGAGTGATCTTCGGTCCCATCTGCATAGAGGGCGAGCGGATGCGAGGAGGACATCGACTTAGCCAGAAGACTTCACATGCAGCGACTAAGATAGCTGGGTCATGTGGAGCGGATGGAGACCAACGTTCCAGTCTAGACAATTTTCAAATCGACCCCGGATGGACGGCGCAGTAGAGGATGGCCTCGCCGTAGGTGGTGCGAACAAGTGAAGGGGGACCTCAGCAAACTTGACGTGCGCAACATGAGGCAGTTGGCTCTTAACCAGGCCGGCTGGAGAGGTTTGTTGGTTGAGGTCCAGATCCACCCCGGATTGCGTGCCTTTTAAGTAAGTAAGTGTTAAGAAGGAGGCAATGCAAAGATCATTTTTCTTTACAGTGCTTATGCGTTGCAAAGTACAACAGGTTAGGTTAGATTGGCTGTTTGAACGAGAGTGCAGGCACATTTAGACCAGTAAAGGTCCATTGTGATGAGGCACAAAGTTTGATGGAAACGGATACTCCTCATTTACGACAATCGTTCAGTTTTATGTGGAAGTACGACCGTGTGTAGAATCGCAAAGCAGATGTCATGTGGTGAGGTCCCCAAACAAGACCTAGTACAGACTTTCTTGAACAAACTTCACTATAACCTAGTCTTTGAGTTAAAAGTCTGCTCATCTCTGTTTAAGGTTGGCCCTTATAGTTCATCACAAGATTTCTTTCGACAATTCTGACCTCCGTCTGTGAATTTTAAAATCTTCATTCAACCGACTTTTCTAATTCCAAAGAACTGAAGATTCATTGAATCGACTTTGAACATCGCATCCTCCAGCAACAAGTCTACCACTTCCCTTACATTGAATTTTAAGCAACTTCATGTGACTGTGTATAAATTCCCGCCCAAAGGTTTCCCTTTAAATCCTTGTCTACCTTTTCCCCAATCCATTGAACACTTCAACCCGTTTTATCCATCATCGGCAGTCAACATGCGATATCCCTTTTTAGCCCGCTGGATATTTTCGTCAGTTGGTTACGAAATTCGATTGACTCTCGATCGGAAATTCAATCAAAACTTCGCCAACCGGAAATAATCACGCCCGTAGGCTGTACTCTGGGTTTTGGATTTGCGTAGGTCCTTCCTTCTTCTATCCTTTTATTTATTTTCTCTGTATCGTCCTTTTTTCTTCGTCACAAAACACAAAAACAAACAACATATCGTCTGTAGGAATTATTATTATTGCCCCAAGGCCGGCGGGCATACATACAAATTTCAGTTTGTCAAATTAGCAAAAAGGATAAGAAGGATTCTGTGCTATGAATAAGGACTAAATCAAATAGAAGCATATCCCATTAGAACAAACAAACCAAAGAAATGAAATAAAATCACACCACACACACCCAGCCAGAGGAGAAGGAGAAAATCAAATCGCAATCAGGTCACAGAAAAAGGATAATAATGTCTCGTCTGATGATGAGGATAACCTTCATCCATGGTTGGCTGATGAAAGGATGTGTATATAGCAAAATAGTGGGAAGAGTGTAAATTGATTGAATTGAGTTGCCGATAGTACTTTAAGCAGGATATCTGCTTGGTTTTGTTTATTTATTATTCTTTCGGGATATTGGCTTGCGAAAAGGATACGTACTGTCCGGTACTGATGATGGTGGAGGGGTTTAATGGATGGCCAATTCTCTGTCCCACCACAAAAAATCAGATGCCTCCATCAAATATGACGGTTGTCCTTGTAACCACTCAGTTTGTAGGCCGAGAATGGTTCTCTCGCATGTGTTTGTCTAGGACTTTGGTCGCTCCTTACAGATGTTAATGTAAACTTCCATAAAATTCCTTCGAAAATCGTTTACGTTATGGTCGCGATCAAAATTTCCCAAACCAACAATAACAATAATCCCCTCTCAAATTATGGCAATTACTGTGACATTCCTGCTGATTCTCTCGTTGGTGGTGCTCCCTCGTCCTCCCATCCAGTAAGTGGCATCTAAAAATATGCTAAATCGACATAAATGGAACGTTTATCGTCCTTAAGAAGTACTCAAGTTCCACAAATTTCCATAGCGCCCGCGAAATTTTCATATTCACACCCAACCCCACTATCAGCCCCCGAATAACCGATGGCAAGCAGAGGAAAAAAAATTTCATCCTTTATTGAATATTCCAAGGACTCGGCATTTTTTGCTTTTTTCCTATCTCTCTGTCTCCTTCAAGTTTGTGTGTAGTGTGCCGCTGCCAAGTAAACAGACCAACGCAGCAATTTCACCCCCAATCAAACACTCTTCAAGAAATTATCCCCCAAATTGCCATTTCGGGGATATTTTCTTCTATTACCGTTAAACAGATGGAGGGATGAAGGAAAGAAAAAAGTTTTTGGTGGCGGGGCTATATAAACACATTTTCTGCGTGCGGCAATGATGAGTGGTGACCCTTAAAAGCATCCGGGGGTTCTTTTGGGGTTTGTTTATCCAGTGTGTGTTTGCTTTGGGGGTGAGAATTCGTGACCCATTGCATGGAAGTAGGTCATTCCAAAGGGATATCATTGCAAATCCTTTTTCGGGTGTTCCTTCAGAGCAGCTAACGTGATCAAATGCAATCAATAAGTCCTGGCTTACGATATACAATATCAGTTGCATGAGTCGAGGTGGGTGGGCAAAGTGTTTGCGGCAATTTAGGTAAATCAGTACAATTTAGAAAGGACCTCCCTTCCATTCATAGGGAAACACGCACTGCATTGTGTAATTGAGTTTACTACCACTACCAGCAGCAAGGAGGTATCAGAACAATAAACAAGCCCCCATGCGATTGCAATGAAAAGCCGGATCAACATTTTGCCAATTGGCAGACAAATGCCTCTCCTACTGCTGCTGCTGCACGAGACTTTAATCCTTCAAAAGGTTGTAAATTCGACTGATTTTGTTGTTTGCCAACACAACGAAGTGTAACAGAGACTAGGCGATGGATTTGTGGTAATTGTTGGGTGGTAAGGAGCGACAGAGTGTTGAAAGAGAGTTTAGAAGTTATTGCGACTGTAATTCAGCAGAGGATGTGTCGTGACATAAATTAAGCTAAAATCGATCAGCAGAAGGTGGCAGGAGGAATCCTTTTGAATCATTGGTACTGACAGTCTACGACAAAGCCCTGGCGAAAGGGATAAAATGTGGGGAATCGACTATAATTCGTTTGTCAGAGAAATCCGCAAGTTTTCAAAGTGGTACTGTAACGAGTTTTGAGCCATATACTTGACTAAGGTGGTCTTGAATGTCTCGATGGCATTCTTTCCGACGACGACGGATCATTTTCGATGAATGCGAGCATTTTCTGTCATCATCCTACATAAGCCAATGTGTTTAGTAGACACATGCCATGCTATAGCATACCCACGCAACTTCTTAAGAAGCACCAGTAGCAGTTGAGCTTCTGCACCCACTGGTAGAGAGTGCTTGAGAGGCTAAGTATTGTAGGGGTATCTCCAGTATCTTTGGATGGTCCTGTATCGACCATATCGAAACCCCGCAAATCATCATTGAGCAGTGCATTAAGCACGGAATCCCTATTGAAAAGGGGTTCCACAGTGTCTGGCTAAATATAAACACGACAAAAACTAAAGTGGTCAGCCTCGGGACAAACTACGGCTAGAAAGAGTAGAAGGAGTAGAGGGATAGCAGTGTTTTCGAAGTATTGTCTTGATCGATGATGGAAACGGATAGAATATATTCAGGCCAATCGGCAAGGCAATGTCTGCGTTTGGAATGATATCCAAGGTACGACTGTTCCGCACTTGGAAATTGACTAATTCTTCTTCTTCTTCCTTTTATCAGCGAGGTTATGATCCGAAAATAAGGGATCATAACCCTCCCACTTTACCGCATTTCTACTGATCCGCCTGTGGGGTTGGAAATTGACTACTATTATCGGAGAAAGCTGCAAGCAAAAATAATAAGAATTTGCAGGCCCAACCATGTCTCTAAGGAACTTTTCTACCAGAAAACTAGTCAGAATTCAATAGGCATCCAGCGACTGAAGTAACACTGGATTGGTCTTACATTTCGAAATAGGTGACATTCTCATAGCTACTATGCGATGTAAAGTCCTGTCACCCCCGAAGAGTATATGGCATCGTGTTTGGACTTCTGCGACGTGCTTCAACTCTCTCCAACTCATTATCAAGATTCTTGACTCTAGGTTCCTTTTCAACCGTTCTGCGCCACGTATGCCTCGAGCCACCACCGAGTTCTGCCAGATTGAGTAATGCGATTCCATTGCATGGCATGTTTGTCAAGGAAATTTTTTTCATGCCGTAGGTTTGGTTAGGTTACGTTAGGTTGGCTGTCCACACGAGAGTGCAGACACACTTAGACCAGTGAAGGTCCTTTGTAATACCATGGATCAACAGTGTTTAGTTGAATTGATGTCCAACGGGCTGCCACAGCACCTATTAGGAAGTGTCTAGTTAATACACATCGGTTAGGTTGGCTGTCCGCACGAGAGTGCAGACACACTTAGGCCAGTGAAGGTCATTTGTGATTCCATGGATCAACCATTAACTAACAAAACCAATCGGAGCTTTTGATAAAGCGATGGAAACTCATGACTTCTAAGGACGGCAGATCACCGAGGTCGTCAAGAAAGGGGGGGGCTAGATGGAGCATTCTTTTATGCGACGAGGGCTGGACAAGTGCATAAGAGGTGAAAGATGGTTTCCTCCTCCTCCTCGTCCCTACAGCTTCTGCAGAAGTCGTTGGAGAAGAGATCAAGTCTTTTGGCGTGTTGGCCTATAAGACAGTGTCCAGTGAGAACACAGACAACGCAGCTGATTTGTGTACGCTTTAACTTGACCAGATCGGCACTACGTTTTTGATCCAGCTTAGGCCAGATCTGTCTCGAAATGTGACACGTTGAGCCGTTTTCCCATCTGAGGTTGGTCGTGCTAATAGCGTTCAGCTTTAGTAGATACTTACAAGTAGCGAGGGGCATATCCAGGGCTTGCCTCTCAGGCAGAATCTTTAGAGTGGAACCCTGTTTGGCGAGCTCGTCAGCCCTGCCTTTGTGCCGTAAGGTGTGACTAATATATTGCTATTTCCTTCATCGAATTGTGATGTCAATAAGTTCCTAATCCGTTCTCGAGTGGAGGTGTTCGTTCGAGTTGCGTAGACATCTATTTACGCAAGTCTGCAGCTTGCGAATGACAGTGACATTAATTCTCTCAGTACTACATCTAAATAGAAATACCGACTCGACATTAGGTTAGGTTAGGACAGGTTAGGTAGAAGTGGCTGCCAGCTAAGAATCGCCAGCACACTAAGACCAATAATAGATACATTATGAGGATCATGGGGGAGAAGTGAGACCAATAATAGATTCATTATGAGGATCATGGGAGAAAGTTCCTCTCTATCTACTCGTTAAACCATTTTGAGCTTCTTATGAAGCGTAGGAGGCTCTTAACATCGATATCTATCAGGTCGCCTGTATCGTTATAATAGGGTGCTCCTAGGTGACGCTTGCTTTTACTGGAGAGAGCTGGGCAGAAACAAAGACCGACTCAACATTGAAGCTGAACATTCACAGCTTGGTCTTGGTGCTGTTATCATTACTCTTCCAGACTTTCGATAACATGCCGAACGCAGCTTTTGCTTTGCCGATTCTACTGTCTACATTGAGGGCGGTGTCAATGTCGGCTGAGACTATACTTCCTATCAACTTTCTTGACCTGATGTTTAGTAAAACTTATTTGAGTGGTGAAAGTTGTAAGACAGATTGCCATTGTCTTGGCCGTATTAATTCTCAACCATGCTGTCATTGCTTTGACTATGGACCATTTGGTGCAGATCCGTAATTCTATGCAAGAGAGCAAGCAAATATCATCAGCACAGTCCAATTCTTAACGTAAGACGTCATTGTCCACTTTATGCCGATGGATACTGCTTTTTACTGTCGAATATCACTGTACGAAGAACCACACTGATTGCAAGCCAATTTTACAGTGGTGAAAGTATGCAGCCTTGCCGCACCCTATATTGCACTTCAAAGTCATCAGACACGTTAACATTATGCATGACATGATACTTAGCACCCTACGTACGTTGCCTTAATAATAGCTAAGACTTTCTTATGGATACCCAGGGATAGATTCCCGATTTAAACTGCCGAAAACTCTCTCGAAGTCGATAAATAGCCGGTGAAACGGAGACCTGTACTCGATGCACTGCTCTATGATGATCCGCAAGATGTTTACATGGTCGGTGCAGGAGGATCCTGAGCGGAAACCTTATGTATCGAGAATGGAACCAACATGTTGTTTGATCGAGAAGGAGTTGTAAAAAGCTGAGACATATTGCCAGAAACCGGATACGGTAGAGTGTGGGCCTTACGACCCACAAGGGGAAAGCACGACTCCAAACAAAAACAATACAATTTCTGCCCAACTGCAGTTTTGTATCAATACGCTCAAGGAATTGCAGAAACCCGGCTTCATTGAATAAATTTAGCAAACTTCATCGCTGATCCCGAGCGGATTTCATCCAGTTTGCAACGAAGTCTTATCGTGCGATGGGACCTCGGACCACCCATTAGTCCGTCAGCCATTTAACTCACTGTTTTATCACCTAGACTATTCTAATATCCATTATCATTGACGTCATCTCCAGCTCGTTAGCTGAAATTAACTAATTTCCTGGGAGATTTTATCGAAGGGAAACGACCCATCGTGTGCCACCTATGATTGTGGAATTCAACTCACTCCTCGCCATATCAGTTCCAATCAAAATGCATTATCATGAGAAGACAAACCAAAAAATTAATTAATTAATTGTTCCCCCATTAACAATGCCATTACAATCCGTTTATATTCCTCATCAAAATATTTTTGAAAAATTCCAAAATCATTAGAAGCTCATTAAAGACACAGAAATCCCCGAAAAAACAAAAGCCCTTCGCATCTAATCGAATTAAAATTCAATCTGAATCGGAGACCACCAGCGGCTAAGTTCCCAAGCCCCTTCACCTTGGCGCTATGAATAAAAAAAAAAACCTTTTTCTAGGAATGCCGTCGCGGGACACCACTCAAAATCCAATTACAATGAATTTCCCTTGTAATCTTCGAAATACATGTTCGAAACGAGCCCGCAACTATTAATATTCATCCCAACAAGATGTGTCACATCGTAAGAGCTGTCATAACTTCGATATCAATTCATTGAGCCTGGAGAGTTCCCCCGCCTTTCCTCCGTCGGCAATTAGGTGGAACCGATGTCATAAATCCATTGGATGATGGCGCAACAGGTTGCCTCAAAATCTCGTATGCATCAGCAGCAGCAACAGTAGACGAAGAAGAACCTGAACACCCCACTCCACTAACCAACCAGCCCATCATAATCATAATGATAATGTATCCCGGAGATACCATCAAATAATATTCACCTCATAGCGCTCATATTCCTGGCGCCTGGTCGCGCACGAGAACCGTCGAAGCACCAGCAAAGGAAAAATATTCAAAAATTGTTTTCCAATGAAGCGACCGGTCGGTTGGCCGGCGACCCATTTCCTTCTCTGGATGGTGGCCGGGATCGTACATAGGGAAACTTCTAGGAAAATTGAACGAGAATAAATAAATATTCGTTGTCGTTGTAGTCGTTGCATGGATGGAACCTATTTAGCATTCTTAATGATCACATGGAGGAGATGCTTCCTTCACTCGGGTAAGGTAAACAAGGAAGCCTTCGAGAAGGGGTTGTATATGCCTATTCTCTCGCTTAGTGATGTAAATCATATTTTTCGAGGAAATCAATTCACCTGTTGCGAGAGGGAGAACCCTCGTCTGGGGGTAGAAGGCAGACAATAGGATAGACGATGCCTATCTCTCCATTGAATGGATGGAATGCCATGAGTTGGGATTCAACGATTTATATTTGTGTTTGGGAATTGAATCCTTTTATGGGATTCTGGGGCGTGTGTTTGTTGATTCATAATTTAAGGATTCCCAGATTTACACATTTGGGAGATGTTAAGATAACGAGTTTCATATGATGTGGATGTCATGTGGGAGGAGTAGGTTGATTCATGTTCCGGTGAAACCTGTTTCATTAAATTTTGTTGGGAATGCATACGTCCTTGGGATTAGACAGATAATTACCATCATTTGCCACATCGCAATCAGTGTAAGGATATGTCTTTGAAATTCATAACAGTGTTGCCATGGAACTTCTACGGGAAAAACTGGGAATTATTCGAGATAATCACAGAGAAAGGAGAGATTAGTCCTAGGGTTGTTCCACATTCCCTTTTCCTGAAGCGCTTTTCCATCTTGTTACCAGGCAATGCTAACAACGTAGATAGATCAGGGCCAATGATTACTTGTCGGAATCAGTGCATTTGCAGCATCTTCCAGGCGGACGTTCTTAAAAATCCCAGGCTCCACCAAAATTGTTGGCTTCGCTGAAGACGTTGATAGATGATAGAGCACGACAGCAATGAGTGTACTGCGACCGTACAGGAATGGCTGACCCATATGAGCCTACAGCTAGCTGTATAGAAAACGGAAGTGGTACTCGTCAGCGGTACAAGATCATTGAACACCGTGACGGTAAGAGTGGGTAACCATGATGTAATCTCCAAGCTAGGGATAAAGAACATTGGCGTCAATATTGATGCAAGGCTAACTTTCCGACAACACCTATAATGCCAAATATTGGTGGACGAAAATATGGTAGAAGATTGCTTCCAAACCCGGATGGTGGTCAAGTGAGCTCTCAACCTTACGCACTAATGCCAGAAAACTTTACAATCTGGCAAAGCGCACCAGAAATTCCGCAGACTGGGACCGCTACAAAGAAAGCAAGGGAGCCTTCAAGAAAAAGACGATCTACGCTTAAACAGCCTCATGGAGTAAATTTTGCAGTGAAATTGAATCCACCAAACACGCAGCGAGATTTCGGAAAGTTCTGTCAACGGATCACTCGGTCCCAGGATTCATCAAGAAACCGGATGGTACATGGACAGAATCATGTGCCGAGACCATTGAACTTCTCTTTGGAACTCACTTCTCAGGGTGTAGTATCATAAATCCTAATACGGAGACAACAACGTCACATGATTCAGGTGTTAGCGCTAATTACTCTCTATTCGCCGAAATTGTGGATGAATTCAAACTTAAATTGGCAATTGACTCCTTTTCACCTTACAATACGCCCGGCCCGGATGGTGTCTTCCCCATGATACTACAAAGCAGCAGTCAATACGTCATTCCGCTACTAGCGACCATTTGTCGCGGGTGCCTAAACTGTAATTTTGTACCTGAAGCCTGGGGGAAAGTTAAAGTCATAGTCATACCTAAAGCCGGTAAAAATACCCACACGAACCCAAAAGACTAATAGATCTACATATTCGCTCCAAATTAAGCCCTAGAGACATGTCCCCAGCACAACATGCCTATACAAAGGGCCGATCAGTCGAAACAGCCCTGCACGAAGTGGCAGCAATGATCGAGCAATCACTCTACCACAAAGAATTCACCCTAGCGGCCGTTTTAGACGTGAAAGGAGTCTTTATCAATGTGAAAACCGAATCAATAAGATTACCACTGGACCGACTCAGAGTATATTCCACACTCTCCGACTGGATTGAATGTGTGTTCAAGGCGAGACACATCAACTCGGAGCTGGGTGACAGCCAAGTAAATGCACTGGCTTCTAGAGGAACCCCACAAGGATGGGTCCTATTTCCTCTATTATGGACTCTAGTCGCAAACGAGATCCTTTTAAAATTAGGACATTGCGGAGTAAAAGGTGTTGCTTATGCAGATGACATCATCCTACTTATGTCCGGCAAATTTCTCGACACAATCACTGAACTTCTGTAGTCGGGCCCTGAATACCCTCCATAACTGGGCGAGAAGTTGCGGACTGAAAGTTGATCTGGCGAAAACCGAAGTGGTCCTCTTCACCAACAAACTAATAATCACAGCTTTTGGACGCCTACGACTCGGTGACACTCCACTCCAAATCTCGGATAAAGGAGTTGATTAAAACCCAGAGACATGCCTGCATAGCAACCACAGGCGCCATTAGAACCACTCCACCCGCAGCACTTTTTTTTTTATAATTTGCGCCGACTCAAAGGGTTATGAATACCTTTGTTTCCACACAGTGCGGTCGTTGGAGAGGATAGATAGAGAAAGAGAGAAATATTTTTGTTGTAGTGGTTCTTAAAGCTCAGTTGTTTGTGCTTCAGGGATTCTCCGGGGGTGACGTTCAGATAACTGGGGAGATTTTTTTTATTATTTTTTGTCTTTGCTTCTGATTCACAGTACTTTTTTCCCAATAACCGATGTCAAGGGCAAATCGCCATCAACAGAGCGAACAATTTTTCCAGACGCATGACCAGGCTGTTGCCAGTAGTGTTCACACAAGCTTTCGCAAATGATTTCATGAGAAATAATTAAATGCTTGCTGACATCAGGATTTGAACCATGAACCATTAGCGTGCCAATTGACGACGTTATCACTACACCATTGCCACCCCCCACTTGAAACAATTCTCGCACTGATTCCATAAGACTTATTTGTTAAGAAATCAGCCGCGATGAGTGCCCTGCGCCTAAAAGAATCCGACCTATGGAAAAGGGGCCACACAGGCCACCATAGCATCTCAAGATGGGCTCATCTTGACGGCACCACAGACTATCTTCTCTCCATCCCCTGACTTCAGCCTAAACGTCAAAACGGTCATCCCATCAAGGACACACTGGGAAGATGGTGGGGGCATTAACCCGCATGGTATTTCAGTCTTCACTCACGGGTCCAAAACAAACGAAGGAGTGGGTTCGGGTATCTACTCAGCAGAACCTGATATTGCAATATCACTAAGGCTTCCGAACCACGGCAGTATGTTCCAGGCAGAAGTCCTAGCGATAGCAGAGGCGGCATGAGAACTATCCACGAAACTTGTTACTAGGAAAGAGATTCACATTTACATAGGTAGTCAAGCTTCTATAAAGGCCATCTCATCCGCGGTTATAAAATCAAAGCTAATAAAACGCTGCCGCGAGGAGCTTTAAACGCTCATCCATAGCCACCATGTAAGACTCTGGTGGGTCCCACGTCACAAAGGAATTCCAGGGAACGAGATGGCGGCTGAACTGCCAAGAAAGGGATCAGAACAAGACCTGTCAATGGTCCAAAGATCACTCCTTTCTCCCCTAAAACTTGTTAAATCAAACATAGCACTTGACTTCAAACGACAAACAGAAGAAAGATGGAGACCGCTCCCATCATGCCGCGTCTCCAGAAGCATCTGGGCAAAACATGACAAGATGAAAACCAAGCTCATCCTCACTCAAAATAGACAAAACTTGGCGCTTCTCATAGGTATCATTACCGGCCACAACCTACTGGCGGCCCACCGGAAGAGAATGCGGCTAAGCACAGATGAACTCTGCAGAGGATGGGGCAACACAGACGTAGAGGAGGACACAGAACACTTCGTTAGCAAATGCCCTAATCTCTGCAATACCAGGAAGACGCTCCTTGGAGAAATACTCCTTCAACCATCTGGGCGAGCTGTCTGAAAAGCCACCAACCACTATCATGAATTTCTTAACTTCTTCAGGGTGATTCAGAGGAGGTCGTTCCATTAATACAGAACTCTAGCCATCTCGTTTTTCCTCTCTTTTCAGTTGTTCAGCCAGGAAACTCCATGTCATGGGAGCACAATGAATCTGTTTGAGATCCGAATGCAGGCTGCACTCATTCGTTGTAGCTAACCCCATTAACCTGTAACGAAGTGACATATTCCAAATACAAACCAGCGGAAACGGCGGAAAGGGAGCAAAATGCAATGTCAGAAAAAATACAAAGGTCGCACACGAGAATGTGAAGGGAACTTTGCATTGGCTCCTGATTCACATTCTCATCTTGCAGGATCTTTCCATAAAGAACAGTGCATGAAATGCATTTGGGAGAGTCTGCTCAAGGGTGGTAGTACCAATCAAGAGTGCTCTTGACAGCCTCTACAAGAATTAGTCTTGGGACCTTCCACCGATCTTTCTTTCTTTTTTGCCTTCACCCCGGTGATTGGGAATAACCCACGGGTCTGCTACTAGCTATAGCCGGCCCGTTCAATAGGTTTCCCCCAGCCTGAGAGAAATAAACCGATTTAACCATAGAGGATTTGCCGCCCCTTTGTTAACCTACCTTCCAAGCCTACCCTAAGTGCGGACTGCTACCTTCCAAGCCTGCCCTAAGTGCGGACTGGATCCTTCCTTAGCCTGCCGTAAGTGCAGACTGGGTCCCTCCTAAGCCTGCCCTAAATGCGGACTGCAACCTTCCAAGCCTACCCTAAGTGTGGACTGCTACCTTCCCAGCCTGCCCTAAGTGCGGACTGGATCCCTCCTAAGCCTGCCCTAGGTGCGGACTGGAACTCCTTCGAGATGACACACCGAACCGAGCCAAACAACAAGTCGTGTAGCCCCGGCTCGTACCAGAAGCAGCCGCAGGACGACGATAGTATTAAGCTTATCATTTCTATTCTTAGGTATAAAAATTGTTAAGGAATTATAAAAAAAAAAACCCTATTAGAACTTTTCCCAAGCAACTATTGTTAATAACCAATCAAAGAAATAAAAAGTACCTCTTTCCCAAAGTCTAGGGTGTTCCTTTGGGTTGACCCTGGGGCCGGCGAGCCCACCTCAGTCTTCGAGTAAAGATACCCTCACAAACCTAACTTAGCCTAGACAATGGCTTCTAAGGAGTGAATCTCTCCTTTTTCCTTTTAACTTTGGAGGACAAGTTTTTCTATTTTTCTCCTTTACTACTTATTTACTTAGGTGGCGCTACAGTCCGGGGTGGACCTGGGCCTCAACCAGCAAACCTCTCCAGCCAGCCTGGTAATGAGCCAGCTGCCTCCAGTTGCGCACGCCAAGTTGATTGAGGTCCCTCTCCACTTGTGTACGCCAGCTACCGCGAGGTCGTTCCATACTGCGCCGTCCATCCGGGGCGGATTCGAAGACTTTCTTGGCTGGAACGTTCGACTCCATCTGATCTTCATAAGTGAACAGAAATCGTTCAGTTTTATTTTGATTTAATCCTAGATCATTTATCTGCGCCCATGAGGATAATTCTTTGTTGATTGTAGAAAGATTCCTCCAACCGATCATGATTACTACGCCGCGTCATCTGCCTATGCCACTTCATGAAGAACTATTTCAATTTACTGCACGTGTCCCCAATTTCGTCCTTACAATCTGGCATCCATTACACGCCAGCAATTTTCTCATTTAATCTGCGCTTACATCATTACCCAACCATTATACATACCACTAGTGCCTGGAAGCAGTAAACTGCATAAGATTTCTCCAAACACCCAACTACTTTCGAGTTCCCTCCAAACTTGTCCGAATGCCTTTAAGGCTGAGGTCCTCCTTGTTCATTTTATAAAAGAAACACTCTCCCTCGAACAATTCTCCTGAAAAGTGCGTCCATAAAAATATCTCCTTGCAACAAAAAAAAAAAAATGAATGCTTGCCCCAAGAAAAAACTATGTCAGCCGAAGCTTAGTGGGTGACTTGAACACCACCCACCCTCCTTGCTAAAATTCTCCCGCCCTAAGCATTTCTCAACTCCTTCCACCATCAGCATCCTTTCATCAGCTTTTGGTAATTTAAATTAGGGTAAAAGTATGCACAAGGACTACGACTATAACTCGCAAAAAGTGCAAGCGAGGACGAAAAAAAAAAGTATCCTTTCCGGTGGTGGTATCATAATTTTTCCTCGTCCTTCCCACTTGATGTCCCCGGGAATGGTAGAGTACTGAGGCAATTAACAAAAATGAGAGCGAAAATTCCTTCTCGATGGTTGAGTACAAAGCAGGATTATAGTTTTTCATCTTTTTTTTTTGTAGGGAATCCTTGGTCCTTATTCGGACAAAGTTTGGAGAGCGCGCGCGAGTTTTTTAGTTGAAAAGGACCAACAATAACAAAGTATGTGCATCTTTCAGTTTTCATTAATGCAACGCTCATAGGGGGAGGGGCGGCGGTGGATGGTGATGGTAATGATGGGGGATTTTAGAGAGTAAATTTGCATACCTACGGGAACAAGCGTGCACGAGGGATTCCAGGAGCAGAAGGTTTCTTATGGTCGGGGTTGGGGGTGGAAAAATAGTTAAGTTACACAGTTTACAACTTGACTCGTGTACAGAGGGGGGAAGGGGTATGTTTTTCTGTGTCAATTACCGGAAACTGGTGCATGGAACTCAAGTTACAGGTGCAGGTGGTTGGTAAAGGCTTCAGAGTAGGAGTTCGCGTGGAGTGCTGTCAAATGTAAGAGATTACATAAGTGGGTTATTTAATTACACACAGGATCTGACCTACATATATCGCTGTGAAGCGGTTAGAGTACACGAAGCGGAGGCAACTTTGAAGTGAGCATTTAGAGCAGAAAATTGTATGCTTTCAAGGAAGGGAGATGGAGAAAGGTTGGGTGGTTCGACAGACAATGAAGCAGAAGAGGCTTTAGCACTTCAAGAGGTATCAATCCATATTGTTCCGTTCAAATTGGCGGATTTCGATGAGAACTTCCTTCCTTCCGATATGCATTTGAATGCGACTATCATATTCAATTTCATTGTCTTTTGACAGACACAAACTGCAGCCATATCCGATGACAGTTTTATTTGCTCTCGATAGATATTCATTACTCGACTGACCCCATGGCCCAGAGCAGCATCACTTTCCATGACCCAGTGTGGGAATAAAGATTTATTCGTCCATGGGGAATGTCACTCCTACTGCATACAGATGACTTCTCGGCTCCTTTCACATTTAAATCAAATCTGTGCATCAGGCAACAATTTACTCTTAACTGCATGTCACACAGTCAGGCAAGGCTTCAACCCCATCTACCTCTTCTTCGTCCGCAATGCATTCCATGTGTACGCCAAAGAGTGACAGTTAACACTACCGCCACACAAAATAGATAAAAAGTAGTTCTCTAGGTACAGTCCTCCTCCTTCTCTTCCTCCCGGAACACTGGATGTCCTTCCGCTTTTTATTTATTTTGTATTCGCTTCCGAAACATAGAAGAATGCTTCCTTCTCCATTCCCATTTGCTTTGCTCCAGTTCTGTTTGTATATGTTATATACCAGGGGTATCCTGTAAAAAAAAAAAAAAACTTTTACCGCTTATCCTGGCAAGGATCTTTCGTTCGTCCACATTACACGAGAGAAGATGGATTGTACACGCGAAATGTACAAATTTTTGTTGAGCTATTGTTCGAAAGTTGGAATGATGTGCTGTTGGTGCACTGACATGAAGACGAAGGAACACACAACATCCTGGAAAAATTCCTTGGCGGTGGTGTGGTGTACTGCACAAGGGACGAATGGAGATGATGTTTTGGTATTCATTTTCATTTGGGAAGCGCACTGGCAACAATGATTCTCTCAGCTGAATAATGCAACCAAGCCGCTCGCTGTGTGCAATGGGATAGGGTGTCCTGGTAGATCCTTTGGGTGTATCTACGAGTATCTGTAGAAGGGGGAAGTGTAAATGCATGAAATTGGGGTTGATTACAATTGCACCGCATATTTTTGCGGTAATGGTTATGAATTGTTATGATTGGGTTTGAAGGAAACGTGTGCACACAGTCTTGGGGTTAGGTTTTGGATGAAGGCATGAAGGATTTATGAAATGAAATGGATTAGGGCGAGGCTGGAAGGGTGAAATGTGGAAATTTATTCCTGCGGTGGTAGGGGGTAGTTTCAATCCATCAGCACTTAGCAATACTAGCATGCCTGAAGTAAAACTAAATTGAATGGAAATTTTGTTCAAGTAGATCAACGATGGAACTATCACAGGTTTCAAAGTATATGCAAGACACTGAGCTTGGCCCGTGAAACGTAGCACAGAATATGTCGTTCTGAGTGAGGTGACTTCAAGAAAAGATATTCCTTGTTTCGTGGCGACTGCTTCTTCTTGTTCTTCTTCCTATTTCGGCGTGGATATGATCCGAAAACAAGGGATCATAACCCTCCCACTTCACGGCATTTCTACTGATCCGCCAGTGGGGTTGCCTTTGACTCTTGGCGACTGCAATCCGCTAAATTCGCGCATCATAGAATTCCAAAGCCATACTCAAGTTTTTCCAAGTCAGGCTTGATATTTCTAAGCCAGAGTTTTAAAAACTGTCGTCTGGTTTGATAATTATAAGCTTCAGTGGTCTCCAAGGTAGTATCGAACACAGAAGCTCGAAAATTATTCAATTTTAACCAAGAGACTTCGTAAGCTCAGCTTTACCAGGGCCTAGGCTAAATAATTTTGAGAAGTCTACACTTTTCAGTCAAGACATTCAAATCTTAGCTCTTACAGAAGTCGAAACGGATCAAATAGTAAGAGAAACCAGGCTTATGCAAAGAAGGTATATTCCAATTCAAGAACATTCAAATCCATATTTCTTGAGTAGGAGTTCCTAAAATGAAATGACATTCTACACCAAAAACTTATTCGAAGGTTGGTTGTTGTCAGGCTCGACTTTACTCTTTCAAGCAAGATGCATTGAGATCAGTAGACTGCAACAAGTTAGTATTGAATACAGAGGACCAAGAGACTTCTTAAGTTTAGGTTTGACTCAAGGGCTTAGGCAAGTCTGTAATAATTTGTTCATATCTACAGCTTGAAGCTTTCGTCTTAGAGAGTCGAATAGTAGGCTTAAATGAAGTCAGATATAGCCAGTCATAGGAAAAGCAAGGCTTCTTAAAAACTACATGCTTCGCTAGCAATTCCTTCAGAGGCTGATTTTTACTCGGGCTGTTCAAATTTTAAGCTTCTTCGTTAAATGGACAATCCTATCCACACATGTCAGATAGTATGCTCAGATTACGAGAGTGGAATATTCTTCATCCCGACAAGGAAATAAGTCTTGAGGAGAGGAGAAATGTGTTGCCTTCTGTGTAAGGAAACTTAACATCCTTTTCCATAAAATGCAGGGATAAGAAGTAGAATCGAATCGACACTATTACTCCTCTGTCACCAGATGTGCTGAATCGCCAATGAAATCAATCTAATTGATGAACTTAACGATTCCAATAATTTGGATGAGTGACCATTCAGGTCATGCAAATGCAGACCGATAGTTTAATAAAAAGTGGAATACAATGGAAAGGGTAGTAGATGAGACATACAATACATACCATGCCAACAAGAACTCCATCGCAAACCTAAGGAAGGGAGACAATACTTTTGAAATGTGGCAGCAGATTGTTGGGAAAGACAATTCATTGATCAATGGAGTGCAGCTACTCAGTCTCCCAGCTCAAGTAATGCAAAGGGTCTTGTGATGGGAACAGCACTCGATGAGAATATTAAATTGATATTATGGTGCACAGGATGGACTTAAAAGAAATTCAATAATGGCAATACCAACGGCGTTCTCGAAGGAATATGGCCCAATCACACACTAGATGCTTATAGCAACTAATTCACACCAATATCGCGTTTGTGAAGTGGGGATTCCAAGGACTAAGTTGGTAAGCGGCTGCAATGTAACTTTAGTCATAGTTTGAGAGGGCTCATTGCTTCCACAGTACAAGGTATAAAGAACGTAAAGGCAGAGCGACAAACCATTCCTCCACAGTACAAGGTACAAAGAAAGTAAGGGCAGAGCAACAAACCATCCCAATAAGGATTTGAATCACAAGAGGTCTCTCACATAAATCACAGAGCACGTCGAAGAGTGAGGCCCATTTCACACATATCCGGCATCGTGTGTTCAGCGTCGGATACGCGGTTTTTTGTAGTTTTCACACATCACCGATGCCGTATACACGGCGTCAATTGTCAGCAGTCTATTCCTGAGGAAAGATGGATTCACACTGCCACGAGACACAGCAGATGAAACGGAGACGATACCACCAGTTACAACTGAGGAAGTTATAGAAGCCGCAGCAGCTATCAAAAGCAACGGGACGCCAGGGATAGACAGGATCCCGAACTTTGTTCTGAAGGAGGCGATCGAAACCAGACCAGATGTCTTTATACACCTATACAGAGCTTGCCTAACAGAAGGAAAATTTCCGTCTTAATGGAAACGGCAACGACTAGTCCTTGTACCAAAGGGCGACAAACCACCTGAGCAATCATCGTCGTCGTACAGGCCGTTGTGCAGTTGTGCATGTTAGATATACTGGGGAAAGTGCTCGAGCAAATTATACGGACAAGACTAGAGCAATACACGAAAGGGGACTCGGGGCTTTGTAACCGACCATTTCGATTTCGAAAGAAATGAAGCACAAAACATGCAATACAAGCTGTGTGCGATATGGCACGCGAGGCAATTGCGGGAGAAAGATGGCTCAGAGGAACAAAACAGTACTGTGCTGTGGTGACACTTGATGTCTAGAACGCGTTCAATTCAGCCGACTAGAGCTGTATACTAAAAGCACTGAGTGCCCTCCAGGTATCAAACTACCTACTGCGGATAATTATGAACTATTTCGAAGACAGAACCCTTTAGACACAGAAGAGGGACCAAAGAGGTACAGAATCACGGGAGGAGTTCCACAAGGGGCGGTACTGGGACCATTTCTATGGAACATAATGTACGATGGCGTTCTAAGAACACAAAGGCCGAACGGTTATGCCGACGATATCGCAATTGTACTAGTGGCCAAAAAATTAGAGGAAGTTGTGCAAAACTGCACTCAAACAATCGCAAACGTGAAGCTATGGCTGCAGACATCAGGTTTAGAGCTAGCGGACTAAAAAACAGAAACCATTCTCGTAAGCAGCCGTAAAAAAGTGATGCACCTCACCATACAGGTCGGTGAGCAAACTATCGATTCGAAGCCGTACATCAAGTGCCTGGAAGTGTTCCTGGACCACAGACTCAGCTTCAGGGATAAACTAATGTACGAAGGCGAGGAGGCCTCTCGGGCAATAGCTGTATGTAAGGGGATCAAGGCAGCCAATCAGAAATTTCCTAACAACCGTGAGTAGGTCAATACTCGTGTATGCGGCTCCAATATGGGCATCAGCGACGCATCGTAAGTCGTATATTAGAACGATGAACTCGACGCATAGAATCACACCTTTAAGGGTATGCTGCGCCTTTAGAACTGTATCAACGGATGCAATAAGCGTAATATCTGGTCGAATGCCTATCGATCTAGACGAAAGAAGACTGTGGTCCTACGCGAAAACGAGCACGATGGCAGAACAACAACGACGATATCGCAATTGCTATAAAAGCAGAATGGCAACATAGGTGAAACATCACAACCAAAGCGCGATGGACATACAAATTGATCCCCGAAGTTAGCAGAGAGCACGAGGAGGTAAACTACTTCTCTTCCTTTTATCAGCGAGATTATGTTCCGAAAATAAGGGATCATAACCCCCCCCCCAGCCCCCCACCCCCACTTCACCGCATTTGTACTGATCCGCCTGTGGGGTTCGCGGAGGTAAACTACTACCTAACACAATTTCTATCGGGGCACGGACGCTTCCGAGAGTATCTCTACAAGTACAAACACGCGGATGACCCATTCTGCCAGCACTGTGAAGGAAAAGTGCAGAACACAGAGCATGTACTGATAGAATGCCAAAATTATATCAGGGCCAGAACCATCCTATAAAGAACAAATGGCGGCCAAGTGACCCCAAGAAGCCTGACCTCATTTATGTTGGCGAGGAGCGAAGGCTGGGAGACTGCAAATGAAGTAATCACGAGTATGATGCAGCAACTGCGTATAGAGGAACGAGCAACGAGAATCGCGAGAAATGAAGATCCTGCCAGCTCTGGAAGCTAAAAGGAAGTGACGAAATGTCAAACCGGCCCCTGCGAAGGAATGCCTTGACTGGCGGTGCCGTAGGGCAACAACAGGATAGAGAAATTGGAGGGGATTTTTTAGCACATAACCATGCAGGAGCATGGAGTCGAGCATAACACGTAGCACGGACTACAAGTATCCATTAAGGATTTTTACCCCTACCAGCGCATCAAAAAAAAAAAAAAAATAAAAAATACACGGCGTCGTGTACCCGGTTCAAAGTATACAGAACTCAATAAGAGCGTTCACACTTATTCGGCACCGGATCCTTTTTGCCTCTTGCCGGTTCGAGGGACGTTTAAGGTACACCGTCTGCATCTCATCAGCGAGGATGTCAATTGGGACCATCCCAACCAAAACGCAGGGTGCATCGTCGGAGATAGTTCGAAAGCCGCTGATCACTCTGATTACGCAGAGCCTGTGAGCAGATGATAGCTTCTTCTCCACTCATTTGTCGCCAGTGCACCTGCTCATATCAAGGCAGCGTATAGAAATACCGAGCTGACCACTCTGGACAGCAGGATCTTGCGGGCGTATCCAGGCCCGCCGATGTTCGGGAGCATTCGGGAATGTGCTGCCTGCATCAGCGATGCCTTTTACTAGAGTACTCGACGTGGGCTTTGGAGCGCAGCCTATTATCGAGCATGATTCCAAGGTACTTCAAGGATTCTTTGGACCTGATTGTCTGGTTTCCGACCGGGAAGCTCGCATATCCCACCGTCTTGCGGCTGGTTATTAGGACAGCTTCAGTCTTGTGGGCACCTAGTTCCAGACACCAGCCATTCCTCTACTCTTATAACTCCCTCATCCGTAGCAGACTCCACCTCATGTACGTGCTTAGCTACTGTAACCACTGCGATATCGTCAGCGAAACCAATCACTTTGACTCCCTCGGGCAGTGTTAGTCGCAGAACTCCGTCGTACATAATGTTCCATAGGAGAGGTCCAAGGACCGACCCTTGCGGGACTTCTGCGGAAACGCTGTAGTGTTTAACGCCATCGTCAGTATGGTATCTTAGCTTCCTGTTGCTGAAGTAGTCCGTGACTATCCTCAGCAGGTAGTATGGTGTTTCCATCCTGGCCAGGGATCTCCTAATGAATGACCAGCTTGCCGAGTTGAACGGATTTTTGACGTCGAGCGTTATTACTGCGCAGTATCTCTTCGTCCCCCATTTCCATCTTTCCCCCTGTATTGCTTCAGTTGCTGTATCACTACCGCCTTTATGGCATCGACTGTAGAACGTGATTTTCTGAAGCCGCACAGGTAGTCTAACAGAGCTCCGTTTTCCTCCGCCACCGCAAGCAGTCTGTCATAGATGATACGCTCTGAGATCTTTCCTAGCGTATCAAGCAGGCATATTAGGCGATATGATGATGGTTGTCCCAACGGCTTATTGTCCTTTGGAAGCAGCACTAAATGTTGTAATTTCCATGGTGTACCCCCTTCTATGCGCCTTTGCATCGTTGTTAGAAAGATGTCCGGTCTCGTCTTAACAGCCGCCTTGATTGCTCTATTCGGGATGCCATCCGGTCCATGTGCTTTGCTGTCACCGATTTTTTTTACATGTCCCAAAGAGTTCTTCCGACGTGATTGCCGGGATGTGCTCCACGCTGATCTACCTCGTGATGAAGACCATAGTAGTTGGTCTATGGAGCAATAGATGCTCTACCATGGTCCTTAGCATTGCAGAAATGCTGCTGACCAGAAAAATTCCTCAGATTCTGTGAATGTGTGTGCATCTTTAATAAAATATGCCTTCGATTGGCATATATTTGAAGAACAGATAGCACTCAACATGACATGATGAAAAATTAACAAAACTCCCAAACCGTTTCATCAAATCACCACCCATTCAATCGATCCATCACCCTTATGCCACACAAAAGAATTTCCATTCATCATCAACCTAGGCTCGAGAGCAAACATAGAACCATCCTTAAGGACGTCCAACTCTTGCAAAATTTATCTATAAAACTTTAAACTTCAACATATCTCCGCAAAGTTAAGGCAAATACTTGCAACCCCCGCCCATCTACATATGTAAACATCTCTATGACCTAAAATAGTTCTGCGTGTCCTAGTCCTAGTAGCGAATTCAACGTCAGTCCCTTTTCGGAGATATGCCGCAGTGCTTCAAAATTCCAGGTGCACCCCAAAAGTCCAAACCGAACAATCTCTAAAGTTTACGAAAAACATTCTTCATTTCCAACTTAACCTCCTAACCACGAAGGGAAATGACATCCTTCTTCGTCCTCCTCCTCGCCCAGCACACAGTATGTGCCTCCCACATATCCGTACATTAAATGAGATACTCCTCTCGCTGATTACGTCATAGCCTAAAGGAATTTCTGAACAAAACAGCTGACGGCACGGCACTTCTCCTTCGAAATCCTCTCCAATCAACCCACGACCACACACCAACACAGAAATTCGAATTCTCTCTGAATCCCTACTGTACGCTATGGGGGTGTATAAATCCATGACGTCACTCGGCGAAGGAGAATGCACACATAACACAACAGTGAGAGAGAAAGAGTGCAATCCATACACACACACACGCAAACAGTGTAACGTACTTCAATGGAATTAGGGCAAGTCCAAAGGGACCAGTGAAGATTCTAAACAACACTTCTCAAAGTATCCATGAGATTCTCCTGTGTGCCTGTGTATATGTGTGTGCTTGTATCTGAAGCAGGGTTGTTTAGTGCCGGTGCGCTGCATTTTGTTGAATCCATCAGAATGATTCCATCGGTACAATCAGTCGTGTTCTAGAGTCCGTCGTTGTTGGTTCGAAACTGGTCGTAAAGTGTATCTTTTAGCCATCCATGTGTATCTAAGACGTATCTACGTTGAGTTTTTTTTTACGTTTCTCTTTATTTTACAACAAATGGAATCAACCACCGAATACGAAATGGATACGACAACTGTCTTACAATCGGCGGCAAATCTCCTTTACGATGTCGTCGATGATGACCATCAGGGGGGCAATCAAATCACCTTTGAGATTCCCTCGAATGTTGACTTGGAACGCATCAAAAGTTTGGATAATTTTACAAATCTACTCCATCGTATAAGTAATAGTGTACTCAGCCATAATAGTGTAAATGGTCATGAGCTGACATCAGCTGCTGGCGCTGGTGCTGTTGGTGGATTAGGCCATGATGCTGTGGCAATCAGTTCGGATGGTCATGTGATTACAAAAGACCAAATCAGTGGAAGTGTTGTGTTGAATTTGGCCGATTTACAAAATTCCGGTTCGTTTTTGGATCGCTTCTTCAATGGAGCCGATATGCATTCGATTATTAATTATTTGTGGATTGGTGTTGTGACATCTTTGGTCATATTGTCCGTGATATTCATCATATTCTCGTGCTATTTCTATCGCAAATTCAGAGAGTGGAAGAAGTGCAGTAAGTATTTTTTTTATTTTCTTTTTTTTTATAATTGTGTGTAAGTTTGAAAGGACACTCAGAGAGGGAGTGGGGTATTTGGAATTCCTAACACTTGGAAATGCTTGTCTTGTCGATTCACTTGTCCACTTCGGACACTTCTAGATTTAGTAACACTATCTTGTGAACTGAATCTGTTCATAATGTGGTACCACTTACAGTCCTATTAATGCTCAGCCTCCTACCACTCCTGACACTTTTAGATTTTCAAAAATTTCTATCAGGTGTCGAAAATTAGAAAAGTTGCTTTAAGGGGGTTAAATGTTTGACAGAGAAAGGATAGGTTTGGTGCATACACTTGGTAGAATCGAGCCTTATGCACTTTTAAGTATACAGTGAAATCTCCCTTAGGCGGACAGCGACGGTGCCAACATTTTTGTCTGTCCAAGGAAACGTAAAATGTATGCAATCTAAAAAAAAAAACATTTGGATAACAAAATATGTCCGTTCAAGGGAGCTGTCCGTCTAAGAGAGCTGTCCGCAGTGGGAGATTTTACTGTATTTCTTGGAAATAATGAAGTTTTCGATAAAGTAAAGCAAAGCTTCGTGTAAACATAATTAAGAACGATTTGAGGAACTTTGATTTTGTTTGAATAACCGCACAGTTGATCTGTTGGTTGCGGGAATCCAGAGGAGGTATTAGACGAAATTAAAGTTCTTTGACCTCTTCTAGATTCCTTTGAACGCATTTCTAGGACCTTTCAACAGTTTGGAGACTTTTCATTAAGAAAAATGCAATTTCCCTTTAGTTTCAACGACAGATAGACTACAGAATGTAGGATTCCTCAATAAATTTTGAGACTTAAGGGTGCTTCCTAGCTTTAAACATTCTAACTTGTGTTTCAATTCAAAAAGAAATGGAAATGTATCACCTTAAGTTTGTTGATTTTGTGGGCTCTTCATGGAAGGCAATCGTTCTCGACTAGCGCTATAAGTCATAGAGATGGAAGTACGTACTAACTTTGCTTCGAAGAAATGGTCCTTCGAGCCCGATTCAACATCAAGTAAATTTCGTAAAGTCTTTAGAATCGTGCCACAAATCATATACAGAGCTTTAAAGCTAGAAAAGGGTAGTAATCTCATGCCGTGGGATCAGGTTTGTTTGGAAATGGTCGGCAGATGCCAAAAGAATTCGAGACAACATTTTCGAGTAATCCCAGCATAGGTATACTTTCGTGTTAGACCATATTTTTGGGGATAATCTGTAGTTCTGGAGTTCATTCCATTTTCACTTGAATCCTCAGAAACTTCCTCTCCACATACAATGAAAGTGTAGGTCCTTCCTGGTTATCCGTGCATCACTTACAAACCACTGAACGGATATTTATAGGATTTTTCCTGTTGTACAGTTCAAAGGCTTTAAAATGAACTGAAGCCATACGAAGCTGCAGTTTTCTTTCTCCTATTTCGGCGGGGTTATGATCCGAAAACAAGAGATCATAACCCTCCCACTTCACTGCATTTCTACTGATCCGCCTGTGGCGTTCGCCTCATATGAAGTTGCACTATTGTGAAGAGAAATCGATTTAAGGCTTTCAACTACATAGGGAAGAAGAATAATTCGTAAAATCTGCTTCACCATATCTATGGTACAGTAATCATCAAGCAGAAAATGAATTCTAAATTCATTCTGCCATAACTTGGGCAATCAGTTGATAAACTTTGTCTTGCTACTTGGACGGTTCACTTTGAGCCGAATATATGACGAAATCCGACGATATCAAGGCTCAAACTTCCTTCAAACTTATTTAAGAAATATTGCTCCTTTGAGCTGCATTGCCTTATATCTTGTGTTCGTCTCCAATTTTGAAAAAGTTCACAAAAAATGTGCTTTCTCGATTCAGTTCTGAAGTTGTTACAATGTTGGAGTTAATACACATACATACGCATAAGAATATGACTTGTTTAAGCTTTAGCAGCTATATTTAGAGCCAGCTACCATTGGGGATACATACCACCCACCTAGAGACAAGTAAATGCGGTTTCCATTCCCAAGCCGGGCAATAGGCCTAGCGAGCTGCCTAAATCATACAGACCTATAAGTCTAACATCATTCGTCCTTAAGACAATGGAGCGATTCATAGATATCCATATTAGAGACCGGTTAGATCTGTCTAACCCTCTGCATTCGAATCAGTACGCATACAGGAAAGGCAAATCTACAGTAGGTGCCCTTCACTATCTCGTCAAAAAGATAGAAGGAACACTCAGTTCAAGGGAGATAGCCTTCTGTGCATTTCTTGACATCGAGGGCGCGTTCGATAACACTGGTTACGACTCGATCGCAAGGGCGATCAGTAGCAGAGGTATCGAAGAATCGACAAACCAACGGATTAGGGCCATGCTGGTAAGTCAATTCATTACCTCATCCTCCGGGGCAGTGTCGGTGTCTATAACTGCAGCCAAAGGATGTCCTCAAGGAGGAGTTCTTTCCCCCCTGTTATGTACAATAGTCATCGACAACTTGTTAGTAGATCTTCACAGATCAGGCTATACCGCCGTCAGTTATGCTGATGACTTGGTGGTTTTTATTAGAGGTGAACACGGCACGACAAATTCCAACGCCATTACGTCATTCAAAGTGCAATATCTTAAGTTGTAGAATGGTGTAACAAAGAAGGACTATCGATCAATCCTAGTAAAACCATTCTGGTGCCGTTTACAAGGAAGACACTGGTCAACCTTGAACCTATTACAATCAGAGGCACCACAGTAGTTTATTCCAGGGAGGTCAAATTATCTTGGTGTAATTCTTGACAAACGACTTAACTGCTGGAATTCACATATCAAGTCCGCCACAGAGCGTAGCACGCTGGGCCAGTAAACGCCTATACGGCAGAATCTGGGGTCTCTCTCTTAAGATGATACATTGGTTGTACATAATGATGGTTAGACCCATTATCACATATGTGGCCATCGTCTGGCGGCCAAAAACTCTCCAGCAGACAACCGCAAACAAGTTACAGAAATTGCAAAGAATTGCCTGTCTTGGCATTACAGGTGCGATGAGCACCTGTCCTACGACAGCTCTGGAAGCTATTGTTGGGCTAACACCTCTACCAATCGTCATTAGGAAGATGGCTGCTATATATGCCATCAGGCTGCAGCTATATTATGAGTCTAAACCAGGTCTCCTAGTGGGACATTTAAAGATACTCAACTCAATCCCTAAAAGAGACGTGTTCTGTTCTATACCAGATATTATGGTCAGGCAACATTGCTTCGGTAGGTTGAAATATTGGACCGCAGAAATTGGTCCAATGGTGCTCCAACACTAGACCTTAGAAGTCTGGTCTGGTTCACCGACGGTTCGAAAATAGATTCTGGAGTTGGAGCTGGGGTCTTTGGATCCAACACAAAGATTTCGGTACCTATGGGTACGACTCCCACTGTGTTTCAGGCTGAAATGCATGCCATTGAGATTTGCGCTAGACATAATCTCCACAAGGGGATCAAGGGCGCTAGAATACATATCTTTTCATATAGCCAAGCAGCACTTATGGCACTATCTTCCAACCTAATAGACTCCAGAACTGTGAAATGCTGCTTCGATGCATTACAAGACCTTGCCAATACAACAGGGTAAAACTCGGTTTGATGCCTGTACACCAAGGGATTGTGGGCAACGAATCTGCAGATGAGCTTGCAAGGGCTGGCTGAACCTTATTGTGGCGTCAACTGGGCGACAGCTAGAACGCTGATGAACGAATTGGAAAACAAACTTTGTCTAAATCACTGGACCAATTGGCCAGGTCTAAGACAATCCAAACGATTGATCAAGCCTTACTCCTATAAGGAAATTCTTAACTTAGATAGGGAAAGCATTAAGAAGCTTGTGAGCTTTCTTACTGGCCGTTGCGGTCTGAGATACCACCTTAACAAGTTGAACCTGTGCCAAGAGAAGGACTGTCTATTATGTTCAGAAGTGGATGAAACATCCAAATATATTCTTTGTGAATGTCCGCCACTACACTGGTTAAGAAAACGTATTCTCCACAAGGAGATACTAGCTTCAGTTGAACTGAAATGCTCCACTACTAAAGGCATACTCACTTTCATAAGGGAGGTAGTACGTCTGTTATATTAACTCCAACCCTCCGATACAGTAGATCTTAAAGGTCACAGTGTCGTTGCCACGTGGGCATGGGTTCTACAAGAGGAAAAAAAAGAAAATGACTCGTTTAATGCAAGAAGGCAGTTCTACGATCTTCTTCTTCTTCTTTTTCCTATTTCGACGAGGTTATGATGCAATAACAAGGGATCGTAACCCTCCCACTTTATCGTATTTGTACTGATCCGACTATATGACTTCAGAAAATATAGGCAGGCCTCCCGATTTTGGATCACTCTGTTACTGAGGCCAAAGAAATGCCGACTTTGTCGCATTTGTGTGATCCATGCGTATATAGGCCTGCCTCGCGATTTCTTTGGAATGAGGCAATTCTACGATGAAAGCTGAAAATGAAGAGAAGTGATAGAAGAGCATTTTATTCTGTAGGCGTAAATGTTTTGACAATTATATTTCATTAAATACTCTAAGGGTGACTGGAAGAAGGCAGTTTTTGGATATCGTTTCTGATTCACAGTATTTTTTTGCGACTGTTTCAGCACTGACTGACTTTATTTAACGGCAGCCTACCACTTAACAACCAAACACATTGCTATTACACTTGATGTTGGAGAATTTACCAAAGAAGAAAACATCCAGGGATAGCTCAGTGGTAGAGCGTTGGTGGCTAAAACCATAACTATCGCAGGTTCGTCTCCTGCCTCTGGACAAAATGTTTTCTTCTTTGATCAATTCTCCAAAAATAATCATTCTTTACATTGTTACACTTTGTCACCCAATAGTAGTATGGCACCTCGTATCATTCAGAAAACTGCGATCTGAAACTGGGTTATTTGTTAACACTTAAAGTCATCATTTGGCACTATTCCTCTAGAAAAATGTAGATCTTCGAGTGGCATTTGTTAGCTAAAGCTTCTCCTTGCTCAACATCATTGGTACACAGTAAAATCTGCGACCACTGATATCGAGAAAAACTTGCTTCCTAGGCGGAGAATTCGTATTAAGAATGATTACCTTGAAAGTAATTGATCCTATGAGAAGGAAGTTTATTCAAACCTTTAGGTATACCCAGAATTTGTAAAATTTTAAAGACATTTCATCGGACTTATGCATATTTAAAAACTGGTATCCACTAAATTCATCATAACTTTAGATCTCGTTATGAGATATTGGTCCTTCGAGCCGCATTTACTTGCTACTTTTTCCACACCGAAATGATTTCAAGGAGTTTCCCTGGCGCAGGAATGAATTCTATTACAAAAATCATCCGGATATCAAATTCAGAATCAAAAGCAAAACTCACAAACGACATTGTTACAAAGTAAGTGATCCCTAAATGCCGTCCACCTCTTCTCTAGATACCCAGTCCCCTTATCCCACCAACTATCGACAAAGTAACCAAATCGATCCACCGATTCGACAAATAATGAAAATCATCAAAACTTATAATCACCTCGAGAGAGTTTTCTAAAACAATCGGTCCTTCGAGCCGCATTGCCTGCCTAAAAACTTTTCCTCGGAAAAGCCATACCCCCCTGCCATAACTTTCCATTAAATAATTTATTTCTCTAAAAACCTCCTCCCTACAATGGTGGTGTTCGGGACCTCTAACACCAAATACACCCCATTAATATGATGGCTCCTTTGAGCCAAATTCAACTGGAAAATTTCACCCTAAAGGCAGGCACCTCCATTTTCCATCTCTACTTCTGTTCATAAATTAATAAATCATTTCCCCCTACACTCCTCCTTCAAAAAAAGGAAAAAAAAACTCCAACAAAAGCAACAGGATACCACGGGAAAAACAAGGAACCCTCAGAAAAAAAAAAAAAAACAAGTAAACATCGCAAAAATAACATCAACATGACTTCCTTCTTTTTTGTGTGTTGGGTTGGGAGAGTGAGGAAAACAACAAAAGCACGAATTAATTACTTTCCATTCCAGCTTTTGGAATGTCTACATTCATGGGAGGCCCATATCTGCAGACAAACGAGCATAGGAATGCTCCTTGAATTTTTCATTACAAATTTAATTTACTATCCCCGAATGTCCTTTTAATTTATTTATAGGTAGAAAAAAAAAACAGAACAACAACCCACCACTTTGTCGACGACGACCTTCTGTGTAAAGTTTTGTATCCTTCTTCCTTTTTCGGTAATAAAGTAATTAGCAGGATTTCTCATTTCAAATTGTTCCACTTCTCTAGATACATAGATAGATATAGTGTGCGTCTCAAAGTCTATTGGGAGAGCAGAAGAAAGGAAAAAGGAAATAAGAAAAATTTATCGCGCACGTATATCCTGGCAAATTGATTGTAAGGTACTGCTGCTGAAAGTTATTTATTTTCACATGAACATCCTGTGTGTGTGGAGGAGCGCATTTATTTTTCATGCCACCACAAGGATACACACGACCATAATAAATAGTAACTCAATACAAAAGTCCTAGATTAACTAACTTCATCGACACAACAACACAAGGAGGAGAAATACCGACCGAAAAATAAATACAAACACACCAGAGGGACGACCAAGTTTACTGTCCTGGATTTTTCCCTCTTTCAAGAGGAGAGAGTTGACCTACTACTCCACCATTGCTTGGACGATGATGAAGTGAGGTTTGGAGATAAAGTAATTAATATCGTCCCACCTGACAGGGAGTCTGGATATCCTATTTGTCTTGGAGACCTAATTTTTGTGCCTTTTGTCCTTGTGTCCTTTGTTTATGTGTAAATAGAGAGTAAGAGTAAACAATTGACAAGGATCAATTAAATGGCTCCCATATGAGTACAGCTTGACATGTTGAAGGATCCTTCTTGGGCGGAAAAAAAAAAAGTTCAAGAGGAGTATCCTTGCAAGGGGCTTTAGTTTTTTTTTCCTTCCCCCTTTTGTTGTGGGGAAAACTAGGTCGCTGACAGAGTAAATTGTGAGTCAGTCCCTTTTTTCCCTTGCACACACCACAATTTGCACCTCTAAGGGCAGAAAAAAAAAAAAACCCTCCTTGGACATTATCATATCCTTGCAGCAAAATCCATGTCAAGTACAATTCATTTCGTGATTCTATTTTTCGCCCCTCAACCCAACATGAGTGTTGACCTCTCCTTACACTTTTTATGCAAATTTTTGTAAGAAAGGATAATCTCTCCACAGGACACTGTCCAGTCTGTGATATTTTTATCCTTCGTCCGAGCTTTTGTATTCAAATACAAAATTTTTTATCGCATTTTAGAAGTACAGTGTGCTGTCCAGGGTGAATGCAATATTTATGGAAAAAAATGTCCCGACCGTTGAAGGCAATGTCCTTTCAGTTGGATAATAAATTAGAATCCTCGTGAAAGATTTATTTACATTTTTTCTTTTAGTATGTTGTTGATGCTGTTAGTGTGATGATGATCATGATTGTGAGAGTGAAATGCTGAAAATGTCCTGACGCAGACAATAGCTTTGGCTTGAGTACAATTTATGTCTGTTGACATAAGGGTTGGTGTGTGGAAGGGTGGATGGGGCTGGACGGTTGTGAGGTTAAATTCGATTTGCATAAGCTCATCGATATTAATTATAATTCATAATCATAACTGTTTTGTTAGGATCACAGATTATCATAGTTCAGAGTGTGTGTGTGTGTTTGTTTATTTGAAATGGTTGGAATAATGTTGAAGGGTTTGAACTGCTATAGTGTGGGGCAGTCCATTCAATTGTGGATTTTATCGAGGTAATTTTTGATTTATCGAAGTCAATTAACGATAGTGGTTGGTGGTGGTGGGATGATTTACGGTCTGCAACTGTTGGGGGTAATTAATTTTGATTTGGAGCAATGATTAGGCTGGTCCGTGGCGGTGGGGTGGTGGAGATTGAAAGCGGTTGGTTGCTAGAGGGAGGGTGAAGATTGCCTGAAGGTTTGAAGAATTGGTCCTTCGAACCAGATGAGTAATTTCATGTAAAACCTTTCAAAAACAACGTTTTACAAATTAGGACGACTTTACTAGTCTTTTGTCACTCTTCAGACTAAAAATATCTCGACAACTTTCAGAGGAGATTCTCAGTAAATTCCCAGTCTTCCTCAATTTAACAAAAGTTCTGTTTGCTCGAGACTTCATGAATCAAGGGGCTTTAGAAGCCATATATAAGTTCAAAATGCTTCAAAAGTTACGATAGCTTGTAGCAATTTGAACGAATTGTGCTGCAATTGGTCCTTCGAGCCGCATTGACTTGCATTGTTTTCTTTCGTCAGACAATTTCGAAGGCTTTTTCTGGCTCAACAAATGTCTTTTAGTACAGATATTAATCCGTAAATACAGATTGCACTTACAAACAAAAAGTAAATGTAAAATTTCTGAAATGATTGATTGAATGGGTCCTTCGAGTTTCTCAAACAATTTCTGTCTCAACAAATCTGCTTCATTGCAAATTAGTATCAATATACTTACTTACTTACTTACTTACGTACTTAGGTGGCGTTACAGTCCGGGGTGGACGTGAGCCTCAACCAACAAGCCTCTACATTTAGCTCGCTCTTTAGCTAATTGCCTCCAGTTGCACACTCTAAGTTGGTCGAGGTCCACTTGAAATTGTGGGTGCCACCTACGACGATAGTGGTTGGTTACTTATATACATAACAAGACACTACCATCTGTCGAGAGACGCCAATGGGCGTCGAATCGAAAACAAAGACCATAGAGATCGGAAAAAAATTGCTAATTAGTCCAGGTGACTAGATCGCAATATCATCGAAGAGCACAGAATGTGGACTGCGCTTCATCCGAGCCTAACCAACGGTATTAACCGGGGTAGGTAAACGCCTAACATCAGGCGTGTAAAGAAAAAAAAAAAACCTACGGCGAGGTCCTCTACTGCGTCGTGCCTCCGGGTAAGATTCGAAGACTCTGTGGGCCGGAGCGTTGGTGTCCATTCGCTCTACATGTCCTAGCCATCTCAGACGTCCAATACGCAGTTTCTTTTGACTAGGTCGATGTCGCTGTACAGCTCGTATAGTTCGTGATTGAATCTTCTCCTCCAAAACCCGTCAACGCAAACGGGACCGAATATCTTACGAAGAATTTCTCTCTGGAAGCGACTAAGGATATCTTCATCCGCTTTCAATAAAGTCCATGTCTCAGCGCCGTAAAGCAGTTCTGGGATGATCAGAATCTTATACAGAGTCTCCTTAGTTGTTCGAGATAGGGCTTTACTGTTGAATTGCCTTATAAGCCCAAAAAACAGCGATTGGCAAGATTTATTTTTCGATTGATTTCTGCGCGGATCTTGTTTGTAGAATTTATAGCAGAGCCAAGGTAGACAAAGTCCCTTACAACCTCGAAGTCATAACTGCCCACTATGAAGTTCTGTCCAATTCGTCGGTGTCGGTTGTCCCTTCTTGTTGGCAGCATGTACTTGGTTTTGCACTCATTTATCGCTAAACCCATTGTGGCCGCTTCCCTCTCAATGCTTGCAAACGAACCGGTGACAGACCGCTGAGTTCTTCCGATAATGTCTATATCGTCGGCGTATGCAAGCAGTTGTACAGACTTGTAATAGATTGTACCTCCAGTGTTGGCTTGTGAGTTACGCACAAGTACAATATTAAAGAAATCACATGACAGCGCGTCTAAAGCCTTTTTCGAGATCAAAGGTCTCGGTGAGGTCATTAGCGACCTCGATGGAGCAGCGAGAGTTCTCCATCGTCATTCTGCACAGACGGACGAGCTTGGTAGGGATGTCAAGTCTAGACATGGCTCTGTATAACTCGTCTCTATACACGTTATCATAGGCAACTTTGAAATCGATGAAGAGGTGGTGCGTATCAATTTTGTATTCATGGGTTTTTCCAAGATCTGCCGTAGTGTGAATATTTGGCCAACGGCGGACTTTCCTGCCTCGAAACCGCACTGATAAGGACCTATCAGGTTGGACCTATCAGGATCTTATATGCGATGTTGAGGAGACTTATACCTCTGTAATTGGCGCAGTTCAGAGGGTCTCCTTTCTTCAGGATCGGGCAAACGATACTGAGGTTCCATTCATCGGGCATACTTTCGCCCGAACCCCACAGGCGGATCAGTAGAAATGCGGTGAAGTGGGAGGGTTTTGATCCCTTGTTTTCGGATCATAACCTTGCTGATAGAAAGGAAGAAGAAGATACTTTCGTCCGACCAGATTTTACAGATGAACTGGTGCATGATCCATACCAATTCATCTCTTCCTGCCTTGAAAAGTTCAGCGGCAAGTTCATCGGCTACAGCAGCTTTGTTGGATTTGAGTTTAGGTAAGGTGGCTGTCCTGACAGGGTCAGGATACACTTAGACCAATTGGGTCCATTGTGATAAATTTGCGTTTAGATATCGCTATCCTCACTTTACTCTGAGCGGGTTGACGGGAAGCTTGACTGTCATCGTCACTGTTGAATGGCTCATTCTGCTTTACAGCGAAATATTGGTCATCATCGCCGTTTAACAGTCTGCAGAAGTGTTCCTTCCATATCCTTAGCACCGACTACGATTCTACTACTATATTGCCATTTTCGTCCCTGCAGGCTTGTGCCCTGGTTTTGAAACCCTGGCATGTTCTTTTTACCTTTTGGTAAAATTTTCGAACATCATTCCTGCAATAAAGGATCAGTAGAAATGCGGTGAAGTGGGAGGGTTATGATCCCTTGTTTTCAGATCATAACCTCGCTGATAAAAGGGAGAAGAAGAAAATTCCTGCAATAAAGTCTCTCAATCTCCTCGAGTGAGCGCTTCTCATGCTCCCTTTTCTTCTTTCTGGGAAGTCAATGCTCCTCTTTTCTCCCCCGCTCGTAGAGCTCGCGAGCAGCTCTAGTCCTTCTATGCAGCGTCGCTTTGTACGCCTCTTGTTTGCTGCATGTACTTGCCGGAATTCCTCATTAAACCAGGGGTTTCGTTGTGGTGGCCGAGAGAAACCCAGTACATCAGAGGCGGCATCTCTGACGGCTTGTTGGCAATGCTGTCATTGGTCTTTCGCATTTGCTGCTGGCGGCATAGGACTTAGATTAAGATTAGAAGAAACTCGATCGGCAAAGGTTCTGGCGGTCTCTTGTGATTGTAGCTTTTCGACGTCAAATTTCCTCACAGTATTTCGTTGATTTCGCTCCATTCTGAATATCTGCATCAGTACCTTGGCTACAACTAGGTAGTAATCCGAGTCCACGTTGGCTTCTCGGAAAGTCCGGACACCCAGAATACTGTAAGAGCGCCTTAATAGTACTTTTAAATTCGAAATAAGAAGTAATTTCTCTTCTATCACGTCTATCACGGTGGAGATCCACATTATTGGATTCTTTTTCAATCACAAATTACCAATTGCATGCGGCTCGAAGGACCAGTTTCACAAACCAAATAAACGACATCAGACCTATGTTCTTTGCCAATATTTTTTTAAACATTGATGCTTCTTATACATTAGCCCTTAGAACTGAGTTCTCATTTGGAGGACCAATTTTTCAAACAGCTAGTCAATATAGACTCTCTGAACCAAGGAAAGGTATACGCTGTCCTTCCTACAATAAGTATTCAAGAAAATTGCAAGATGAAGCAAAAAACTAACATCACACAGCGACATAATAATCTTTACTAGCATCCCCTTGAGCACGTTTCAACTATCCACTGTCATCGTCTGTGATATCTGCGAATAAAAATTCTTCGCCAATTGAATTGATTTTCACTTTCGAGGTAACTATCCGACATCGTTGTGTAATTTTTCTTCTTCACCGGAAATTAGCTCAAACTCAAGTCTTTTCGAACTTCTAAAGCACTTTTAGTATCTCCTGTACTGACTGAAGTGGCAACTTGACTTGGTGTACCCCCCAAAACGAAAAAGGACTTCACTTGGTTTTTGCACATTTCTCTTTAGAATGTTTGCTTCCTTTTTTTTCCAAACGATTTGTCGTTGAATATTTCATTTCATGTTGCTTTTGCTAGGGGCCAGACAGACAGACAGACAGTTAGAGAGACATACACGTTCCTTGTCGCTTTGTTTTATTTTCAATTTTGCAACATAGTCTCGTGGATTTTCTTTCTTATTTATCTCCCAATGTCCTGAGAGAGTTATTGGGAATTTTAAATGCAAATTTCTACAAAAAAAAGAAGGAAGACGTACATATGTAAGGTATGTGTACGTCTTGCCGGTGCTATAAATCGTGCAATGAATATTCGAAAAGAATTTCTAATGTTCATTCTGTTAGATTATTTGAATTGAGTTTCGTAGAGGAAGTGAAATCCCATTAATGGGTCCTTTGAGATGGATTTGACGGGTACAAAAAGGTATTCCCACTTAGTACTGAATTTAATTTTCTGTGAAAAGATGTTGACTTGTAAGCCCCGCGTGGTATTGAGGGGAAGACAACCCGTGAATGGGGATTGAAACTTGTGATATATTGCTCTGTTGAGGATCTATTTTAGATTAGACCTAATCGGCAGGGTATTCAAAACACATCAAAGGAGGCATTGAAGTTCGTTTGTACCTTGCAAGGAGTTGATACAAACTCTGCAGATATCTAATGTATCTTCTTGGGCAGAGTATAGCTTTTAAAGTTCATTTTAGGATTCATGCATCTAAGATGAGGGCTTTTGCTTTAATTTCAGTTAGTGTGGACGTGTTTTTGGAACAAATTTGTAGTGGTACAATGTCCCATCTCAATAAAATGTAGTTTTGTACTTTTCTCAAATCGCTTAAGGTGTTAGACTTCCCTCCGAAGTACTGTAGATACATCTATCTTCTAGGTATGTCGTAGCTAGTACATTACCGTTCGATAGATGCCCTATATACTGCATATGGCCTCGAATCAGTTGAAAGATTGAATTCCCTTCAAATGAGGCATGAGTTCTATTTTTACTGACTCAAAATATTAGTAGACATACCCGGCTTTTAGGTAATATCCGCAAAAGTTTCGAGCTAAAAATGTGAATGCGATGTACATCTGCGGGGGAAAAATTGAAAGGTGGTGCGAGTAGATGCATTTTTTGAGATGATGGGACACGCTACTTCTTTCATTGGACATTTGTATTACCTCATGTGTCAATGAGACGAAAGTACTTCCAGTATTTCTCGAAATTTATACAGCTCCCCAAGCCACAGCTTAAGAAGAAAATGAGGGCTCCTACCTCCTTTCACAACACGCTCTGACCATCAAACAGGAGCAATTTTCCAATAACCATCAACCCGGGTCACTCATTGAAATTGCTTCGCTCATAAGACCGCCATCGACCGGATTAACTACTCTATTTTATGTTGCAGCTTTTCTTTCCTTAATGCCTAGCTGTTTCGTACTTTTACACTCCCAACTTGGATTGACTTGACCTATTCGACGAAAGAAAATCCCCGAGAAAAAAAAAATTACGTTTTCCACTCAATAAAGCATAAAAATCCGGATTGCTCGCAAAGCCCACATTACACGAGTCCTTTCTCGTGTGTGACACCACTTTTTACACTCTCCACTCTGTCCCTCAGTGCTCTTTGATGGTGATTCTCAAAATGAGGTGCAAAAGAACAACAACAACCTTCGGATAAAATTGACAAAAGGATTTTAGGATTCACACATAAAAACAAGACCAACCTACATGAGCCATTTGGTTGTAGCCATTGTTGTTGCTCCTCCTGACTGGGTCAATAAAAGTCCTTTTTGTGATGTTCTGCGTCCGGTTTTTTTTTTATTTTTTTATTAAAGCATCTAGAACCGCTTTTATTTGTTTCTGTCCACCATTTTGTTGTACATCCGGTTATCTTTTTAAAATTCGTTGTATTTACATTTCGAGCATTGCTAGTGGTGTCATTAATTCGTCCTTTTACAGTGCATCACACATGCAATTGCATACGGAAGTGATAATAAGTATCCTTGGGGACGACTGGTCTCCATTCAAAATGTAATGAATTGCAAAATAAAAATTGCTCATCTTTATGTTTACAACTTTTCAGGATAAAAAAAAAAAAACCGCCAGGACTCGAACAAAAGAGCAATAAATTGTCCTTGCATGCAAATGTAAAAATAAATGATTGCGATATGTATTATATATATTTTTTTGTTGGTCCTGCCGACACATATGGCATGAATGGTGCACATAAACGCACCGGCAGCAGGAGTTACTCGATGGATTAAATTATTCAATTAATATTTTAAATTGATTGGTTGCGATTGCGATTGGAGTGGACTGTGTATGTGGGGGCAGATCCTTTTTTTTTCCTTGGAAATATTTTATTTATGACCCATCCAACAGCTGGGACGGTGTGTTAATTGCGATTGTTAAATATTTTACTTGCGTTGGTTTTTGTTTGTTTTTGGATTAAACTGAGTGTGGGTGGATTGTTACTGCTTTCCAGTTCGAAGGATCAGTTATTTAATGGGAAGCGATTAAGTTCAATAAAATAAATACAGGGAAATGAGATTGTTTCCGAACCATTCGAGAGAATAGGCCTTTGCACTTCTTTCGGCGAAGTGTCGGTAATCCTTGGTTCGAAGCGTAAATTATGTTCTTTAGCACTCGCTTTGATGCGGCTCGAAGGACCAGTTTCTTTTACTTAAAATCTTACTTGCAGTTTAGTGTAGTGTAAGTGTCAAAAAAGACACTTAGGTGGCATTATGCCTCTCCATTTAGCTCGGCCTTTAGCTAATTGCTTCCAGTTGCGCACTACAAGTTGGTTGAGGTTTCCTTAAACCACCATCAATGGAGGTTTGCTACTGCGTCACCCCTCTGGATTAGATTTAGAGACTCCGCAGGTTGGAGCGTTGACGTGCATTCGCTCTACATGCCCTAGCCATCTCAAACGCCCAATATGCCGTTCTTTTCGATGTCGCTGTACAGCTCATATAGTTCGTCATTGAATCTTCTCCTCCCAAACCCGTCAACGCAAATGGGACCGAATATCTTACGAAGAACTTTTCTCTCAAACTCAATAGATTCCATGTTTCAGCGTCGTAAAGTAGGACTGGGATGCTCAGAGTCTTATATAGAGTATTTCATATTTCCCCAGTTGTTGCAGATAAGGCTTTACTGTTGAATTGCCTTATTAGCTCAAGAAACAGCGATTCGCACCAGTTATTCTTCGTTTAATTTCTGGGCTGATGTCGTTTTCCGAATTTATAGCAGAGCCAATGTAGGCAACGTCCCTTACTACACCGAAGTTGTAGCTGCCCCTTGTGACGTTCTGTCCAATTCGTCGGTGTTGATTGTCCCTCTTGTTGACAGCAGTAGGTACATGATTTGGCCCTCGTTTACTACGAAACTTACTTTGGTGACTTTTGCTTCAATGCTTGCAAATGCCCTGTTGTCAGACCGCTGAGTTCTTCCAATAATGTCAATATTGTCGGTGTATGCAAGCAGTTGCATAGACTTTCGATAGATTGTGAATGTATCAAATTTAGGACAAACAGGTACACATATAGTGGCAGATGGGGTATTTTTTTTTTTTTTTTTTGATGCGCGAGTAGGGGTAAAAATCCTTTTTGATGCTCGTAGCCCGTGCTACGAGTTATGCCCGACTCCATGCTCCTACATGGCTACGTGCTAAAAAAAATCCCTCCAATTTCTCTGTCCTGTTGTTCCCCTGCGGCACTGCCAAGCAAGGCATTCCCTTGCAGGGGCCGGTTTGACATTTCGTCACTTCTTTTTAGCTGCCAGAGCTGGCAGGATCTTCGTTACTCGCGTTTCTTGTTGCACGTTCCTCTATATGCAGTTGCTCCACCATACTCGGTGATTACTTCATTTGCAGTCTCCCAGCCTTCGCGTAGGGCCGTAGTCTTCTTCGCATCTAGATCGATAGGCATTCGGCCTGATATTACGCTTATCGCATTCGCTTATACAGTTCTAAAGGCGCAGCATACCCTTAAAGATGTGATGAACGAGTTCATCGTTCTAATGTTTGACTTACGATGCGTCGCTGATGCCCATATTGGAGCCGCATACACGAGTATTGGCCTACTCACGGTTGTTAGGAAATTTCCGATTGGCTGCCTTGATCTCCCTATATGCAGCTACTGCCCGAGAGGCCTTCTCGCCTTCGTACATAAGGTGATCCCTGAAGCTGAGTCTGTGGTCCGGCAACACTCCCAGGCACTGGATGTACGGCTACGAATCGATAATTTGCTCACCGACCTGCATGGTGAGGTGCTTCACTTTTTTACGGCTGCTAATGAGAACGGCTTCTGTTTTGTGGTCCCCTAGCTCTAAACCTGCTATCTGCAGCCATAGCTTCACGTTTGCGATTGTTTGAGTGCAGTTTTGCACAACTTCCTCTAATTTTTTGGCCACTAGTACAATTGCGATATCGTCGGCATAACCGATGATATCTACTCCGTTCGGCCTTTGTGTTCTTAGAATGCCATCGTACATTATGTTCCATAGAAATGGTCCCAGCACCGACCCTTGTGGAACTCCTCCCGTGATTCTGTACATCTTTGGTCCCTCTTCTGTGTCTAAAGGGTTCTGTTTTCGAAATAGTTCACAATTATCCGCAGTAGGTAGTTTGATACCTGTAGGTCACTCAGTGCTTTTAGTAGTTTGATACCTGTAGGTCACTCAGTGCTTTTAACACACAGCTCCAGTCGGCTGAATTGAACGCGTTCTTGGCATCAAGTGTCACCACAGCAGAATACTGTTTTGTTCCTCTGAGCCATCTTTCTCCCGCAATTGCATCGTGTGCTATATCGCACACAGTTTGTATTGCATGGTTGGTGCTTCGTTTATTTCGGAGTCCAAACTGCCGGTAACAAAGCCCCGAATCCCCTTCCGTGTATTGCTCTAGTCTTGTCCGTATAGTCTTCTCGAGCACTTTCCCTAGTGCATCTAGCATTCACAACGGCCTGTACGATGATGATTGCTCAGGTGGTATGTCGCCTTTTGGTACAAGGACTAGTCGTTGCCGTTTCCATTGAGTCGGGAATTTTTCTTCTGTTAAGTACGCTGTGTTGAGGTGCGTAAAGACATCTAGTCTGGTTTTGATGGCCTCCTTCAGAACAAAGTTCGGGATCCAGTTTCTCCTTGGCGTCTTATTGCTTTTGATAGCTGCCGCGGTTTCCATAACTTCCTCAGTTGTAATTGGTGGTATCGTCTGCGTTTCATCTGCTGTGTCTCGTGGCAGTGTGAATCCATCTTTCCTCGGGAATAGGCTGCTGACATAGCTTGGGTGGGCAAAATCGCATCATCACCTCCTCGCGGTGCCCGCCTGCTGACAATAGAGTTCATGATTGGTGGACATATCGGTGCAGGTGCCACAACTATGATAGATGAGTATCTAAGACCATTTGTCGGGTTTCAATTCCCAGTTTTGGCTTCTTCCACGATTCAGACTGAAAATTCCTATATGTAGATGCAGCTCGAAGGACCAATTTGTGTTCTCTATAGCTCACAAATTCTCTATAGTGTAGATATCTCCTAAACAATCATATTTTCATTATTACAATTCTAGAGATGTAAAGTAAGTGTTCGCCTTGAAATCAGATCAAAGTGAGTCAAAAGGCCTTTCGTAGTCCAAAGAAATTATCACCTGATGAAAGAGAGAGTCTGTTTCTGATCAACCTTGACGCTAAGCACTCATGTTGTTCCTGGAATTTTTAATCCAAAATTTGATCCTTCGAGTTAAGTTGCTGACAGAGAAGTCGAGTCGTTGTAGAGTGTCCTGTGTGAACTTTCTAAAATGTTGTTATGCCGATTGCACGAAAATTACAATAAAAGATTTTCTATCTCAAGGATGAGGTGTTCTGAAGACGATAGGAGAAGTCTCACTGAGACTCAATGCATTTGAGTAGAGTTAGGGGTCTGGTCCTGTAGATATATGTAGCAGGGAGACTCAATGCATTTGAGTAGAGTTAGGGATCTGGTCCTGTAGATGCATGTAGCAGGGAGAATCAATGCATTTGAGTAGAGTTAGGGGTCTTGTCCTGTAGGTAAATATAGCAGGGAGGCTCAATGCATTTGAGTAGAGTTAGGGGTCTGGTCCTGTAGATACATGTAGCAGGGAGACTCAATGCATTTGAGTAGAGTTAGGGGTCTGGTCCTGTAGATGCATGTAGCAGGAAGACTCAATGCATTTGAGTAGGGTTAGGAGTCAGGTCGTGTAGACCATCTAGCATCATCCTCAATGGACAGATGAGTGTTACGCGACTGATCTCTAGGGTTCTTTCGGAAGCAATTTAGTACTAAAAATAATTTTAAAATTACATAAGGTGTTGTTCCAAAAATAATGAAAACAAATTGAGTAGAAAAGCGACTGATAGGAGGCTAGCTACTGTCGAAGAACGAACACTCTTATGAGGATGATGCAAGAAGAAAAAGTCACGATTGAGTTTCGAGGCAGAAATACTTAAAAAAAAAAAAAATAACAGAAAACCCCAACATTTTTAATCTAAAATAGTTTCGTCAAAGGGAAACTGTGTTTATCTACAAAACAAGTGCCGCAATCAACTCCTTAACAATAGCTTCTAAGCAACCTTACTCAACGTCATTAACATCAAACAAATCTCAAAATCTCCTTCAAACTCCTATCTACAATCCAACAAACAAAAATCCATTTTCATGTCAAATTCATTCCCTTTTGCCGTGACACATCCCCCCGTCCGTGTGTAAAATTCACTTGCTCCCTTCAAACACTATCCCCTCTGTTCTGCTGTGTGGAAGAAGAAAAAGTACACAACGTGCGACCTATCAAACCTCTGCTCTGACATCTTGTCATACATTGTGTCCCGCATACCAGGGATTTCTTTCTTTTTTTCTTTTTCTCTCTCCAGTCCTTTTCATGAGAAAGAAAAAAAAATTCTTTAACCATTAAGGGGAGCACCAGCAGCGATAAAATTAAATTTTCAATTGAAAAAAGGATAACATGTCCCGTTTTTGATTGACATATCTCTTTAAGATGTTTTAACGCTCTCACAGCGCAGCGGTCCGCACTCCTTGCCGAGTGGATTTGAAGTGTCCTTTCAAATGATTGATTGAAATAACACAGAAAACCATTTTTACATAATTTTCTAATTTTTCTTTTTTTTTTGCTTTTCCTTTCCAGATAAGGACATCCGCTCACATCTGAATAATGACTTGTATCCGAATGGAACTGCATGTGGTACCGCCGGAGGCCAATCGGAAGCTGGCTACTATCAAATGGAATCTCCACCCTGTTACACGATTGCCACTGGTCTGCCCAGTTATGATGAGGCATTGAATCATCAGGCACACTTTGCATTTGGAATGAAATTCCTATATCCTGTATGTCCTGCACCAATGGTAACCGCAACTCCAGCATGGGAAAAGGAGGAATTGAGCACAAAAACCCAACCATCACTACAGCATTCTCAGAGATGGCAAAATGTTGACAGTGTTGCTGCGACTACACTGCTCCCCACAAGTCACATCCGAAGTATCAAGGACTCAAGTGGAATGGATTCAACAGCAATTGCAAGAAATTTCCATCACCGAGGAGGCGATGCCGGCGAGTGCAATGAAGTGGTCATCGACGCGTGATCTTAGAAATAGATTTCTTAGAATTTTTCAAATTTTCCAAATCTATTAGTTACATTCTGCAGAACTTCCTCGAAACTCTGATTTTTTCAAACAATTTTCGCTCAAAATCTTCTCCTAAAGTTGCACAGATACTCTTCTTTGAAACTAAAAACATGTAGAACCCTCATCTATCCCCCTCGCAGCGAACTTGCTCAATCAACTCCTAACGTTCTCCGAACGTTTCTCAATCCAATTCCCACCAGATTTTGCTATTACTTCTTGCCCTTGCATATATGTATTATTTTTTATTAATTTTTTTCAAACACAAGACTGATTAGTTGTTTAGTTTTTAATTTTAATTATTTTATTTTATTTTTTATTTAAATTGTTACAACATTAATTTTTATCTTTTTAAATTTTATATTTGGAAAACAAAATGCAACATTATAGCAACAATTTATGTGTAAATACCTAGTGCCCTTAAGAAAACAAAAAATATATATATAAAGCTCTAAAATATATTTAGCTGCGCGCAACACCATTTTTTCCATAAGAAAAACTTAAGAAAAACTCATCCTTTTGCACTGATTCACGCGCTTTTTTTTGTATATATAAATAAATCTAAAGAATATTAAATATATTTAACGCGATTTGCTTGCAGAGTTTTAAATTAAAAAAATATGAAAATCAATCTATTTCCTTTTAAATTGTACAAAATGCTAAATTTAAAATATTTTCTTATTTATTTAACAACAGAATTTCCATTAAATGTATTGATACGGTTACTTTCAAGTCCGAATGTGAAGGAGAATATTTTAGTGGATTTATTTTTAAGTAAAAAAAAATAAATTTAAAAATTATATTAAAAAGAAATTCATTGAACTTGAGTTCGATTGATGAAATATACGAAAACAAATTTATTTTAATTGAAATATTTGCGTTTTCTTTTCTATCAAACAAACAAACATAAGATACAACAGTCTGTAGAGTTGTATCATTTCTAGGCAGATCTGACCAAACTGCAACTGGGCCAGAACACAAGAACTTGAGAAAAGGACTCTGGCAGATGCTGCAAGAATTGTAGCGATAAGCACTCTTCTCTGGTCAGTAGGGATGCATGCGTCTAGACTGGGAATCCCTTTTGACACACACTGCCCGCAGTTGTAAAAATGTAAATGAGAAGGAAACTTTCTCCCACTTCCTCTGCGGGTGTTCGGTTTTAAGTAGAGACCAGCACTGAAGTATAGGTAATCCCTTTTTCGACAGCTTTAAGGAAATTTCAGAGAAAATAATCACAGAGTTGATCAGTTTTCTGAATTCCGCAAGATGGGTTTGAAACATACAGAGCTCCGTCTTACACAAATTTTACGAAAGCATTTAACAGGTTTTTAGAGCTCAGTGACCAAAGACACTCACTTACTGAAGACAGGGAACTGGGAATCATTCCCAGAGACGGTAGACGATTAACCACTCAGGTCAAAATAAGAGGCAAGACGGAGCCTTAAGCATCCAGTTCTTGAGAGTTGATTAGCAACCAAAGTATGCCTGCGAATTTTTTGTCAAATATGGTGGTCCACAGAATTTCTACTGTTCCCCTTATAGCTCCCAGTCAATTGGAATTTACGGCGCCTACCTTCATGCTGGGAAACTTCTTTGACAAAAATCGGGAAAGCAGTGACTTCTAACCAACCATTCTTATCCTGGATCGCCAAAGCAAAGTCCGCGTTCGGGATGTTGTCCAAAATATGGCGAAGCAATGCAATTAGTTTGAGCACCAAAATAAGACTGTTCCGCTCCAACGTTGAATCCGTGCTGTTATATAGTTGCAGCACGTGGAGAGTGACCACTACTATCACCAGAAAGCTGCAAACGTTTTTTAATAGGTGCCTGCGCAATATCTTGAGGATTTTCTGGCCCAATCGTATCTCTAACGAACACCTTTACGAGAGAATGGGTCAGGAACCAATAGGCACAACCATTCAACGGCGGAAGTGGCAGTGGATTGGTCACACGTTCCGAAAGGGTGACAGTTCCATAGCAAACCATGCTATGCAATGGAACCCTCTAACACAGGATGGCAGAAGACCTGGCGGTCCGAGGAGAACATGACGCAGAACAGTCGAGAAGGAGGCACGGCAGTTAGGGAAAAGTTGGAGAGAACTCAGACACATTGCCAGAAACCGTACACGATGGCGCGTAGGCGTAGTAGAGGCCCTAGGACCCACAAGGGGATACAGGGGTCGAATCGCGTCCTCCGTCAACGGATGACTGGTAACGTAATTTGTACTGTGTTGTTGGTAGATCTAGCAACAACATTCATACAAATTACGTGACGAGTTATCCGTTCAAGAAGGATGTGATTAGACCCCAGGACATAAGTAAGTAAGTAACCATTCCTACCGATTTTTAATGAAGCAGGGTTTCATGAAATCTACAAGGCTATCCGGATACGTCCTTGGAAAAAATAAACCGACACAAGTTTGCGGAGAAGGTTTTGCATCTGCATCATCAGAGAAGGTGGGATAGGTCGCCATGGTAGTTTTGAACAAGCCTTTGCTCAAATTTGGAAAAGTAAATAATCTAGTCAGCCACGTAAGAGCTCTATGTGACTTACTTACTTATATGGCGCTACAGTCTGGGGTGGACCTGGGCCTCAACCAACAAGCCTCTCCAGCCGGTTCGGTCATCAGCCTGCTATCTCTAGTTGCGCGCGCCAAGTTGGCTGATGCCCCTTTCCGACAGTTCGCACCACCTAAGGTGAGACCTATTGCATCGTCCCTTGGAAACGTCTCAGTCTCTGTATGCGTAGTCTTCTATCTAGGTGGATACCTCTGCACAGCCCATACAATTCTTCATTGTAACGGGTGTGCCATCTAGTGATTTCTTTTCAAATCATAGGTTATTTTGACACTGACAGCTGTTTCCCGCTCGAAATCTTGACAGAAAGTCAGTATCATACCTCCGCCGAACGAAATGAGTCGCTTTACGCTTGAACAACATTGGCAAATATTGAAAACTTATTTCCAAAGTGAGTGCTGTGTAGTCCAAACAGTGCGTTTTTTGAAAATAAGTTTTGGCCGAAATGAAGCACCCACCGCGCCTGCTGTACGCAAGTTTGTGCAAAAAGTTCGTGAGACTGGTATGCTAGTGGACAACACTCATGGTCCCCGTCGTCGTACGGTACGCACAGACGAGAATGTGGCTGCTGTAGCCGAGAGTGTGAGACTCAATTCACGAACATCAACTCGTCATCGATCTCATTAGCTCAACATTTCACGCACTAGCCTGAGGAGAATTCTGCGCAAAGATCTGGGATTATTCGCTTACAAGGTTCAATTGATTCAGCAATTGAAAGCGCACGACCATCCGCTTCGTTATCGCTTCGCAGTTTGAGCCTTAGAGCGGCTTGAATTTGACAACGATTTTGGGCGAAAAATCATCTTTTCTGACGAGGCACATTTTCATCTCGCCGGTACGTAACAAACCAAATTGCCGCATCTGGGGCTCGGAAAACCCGCACGTTATTGTCGAGAAGCCAATGCATCCACAGAGAGTGACAGTTTGGTGCGGATTGTGGAGTGGTGGCATCATTGGACCATTTTTCTTCAAAAATGAGGCTGGGAACAACGTTTTGCTCAACGGTGGGCGTTACAGAGCCATGTTAACGACTTTTTTCATTCATTCATTCATTTTCAATGGCCCGCTAATCCTTCATGAGGGTCGCGGGGGTAGGATGCTCAGGTGGACTCTCCATCCTTCTCGATCCTCCGCCATTGACTCCAATTCATCAGGAGGAATCCCTAAGCGGCTCCAGGAGAGATGTCGGACTTGATCCAACCATCTATTTCTAGGCCTTCCGCGAAGTGGCCTACCTGATGGCACGGCAATCATGGCGCGTCTTGGAAGCCGGTCTGGGGGCATACGCACTACGTGACCAAACCATCGAAGCATAGATCGTTCCGTTTGGAGAAGTAGCTGCTCAACGTTGAGCGCCTCGCGTACTCTGGTGTTGCGCACTCGATCCCTACGAGTTATTCCAACAACAGCGCGAAGGAACCTCATTTCGGCAGCTTGTATCCGCGATCTTAATCTTTCCGTCACTACCCAAATTTCATGACCATAGGTAAGAGTTGGAACATACACAGAGTTAAAAACCGATAGCTTAGCTTGAACACTAAGTTCGGCCTTCCTTATAACAGATTGACCAAGCTCTCTCAAAATTGATCCAGCCTGACCAATTCTACAGGATAACTCGGCATTGCTCCTCCCATCACTCGTGAATAAAACCCCGAGGTACTTAAACTTCTCCACCTGTTTCAGTGGGACTCCACTAACATGCAGAGTGCACTGAATGGGTTTTTTGGAAACGACCATTACTTCCGATTTGTTCACGTTGATCTTCATTCCAGCATCATCACAAACGGCTACAAACCTTTCGAGTGCGCACTGAAGTTCGGTTTGAGAGGACCCAAGGATGACCAAATCATCCGTAAAGAAATTGAAGACATGGATTTGGACGACCTCTGGTTCATGCAGGATGGCGGGCCATGCCACAATCGGTCTTTAGCGCACCAAATTCCCAAATCGTGTTATCAGCCGTCTTGGCGATGTCAATTGGCCGCCTCGGAGTGCGATTTGACCCTTTGGACTTTTTTTTGTGGGGAACCGTGAAGGACCGATGCTATGCCAACAATCCGGAAACGATTCAAGCACTTAAGGTCAATATCATCCAAGCAATCCGTGAGTTACAGCCCGCAACCATCAACAAGGTCTTGGAAAATTGGAGTGAAGGAATGCGCTACTGCGAGGCCAGCCAAGGCAGCCACTTGAACGACGTTGTATTCCATAATTAATGGGAATATTTGCTCTTATTAATAAAGCCATAATACATGGAAAGAATTTCATTTTGTTCATTTTATTGAATTTTTAAGAAGAAACTTGTAGTTGGCCCACCCTGTATATTCTTCTCCACTCTTCGCCTATACAGATAGGTCCATAAATCACTCGAAAAATCTCCAACCAACGCCATCCACATCCGAGATTGAGTAGACCCAAAGCAATAGTAATTAGAACTACTCTTAAGGAGCAAAGTAAAGTTATAATTGTACGAATAGGCTTGCAGCGTCAACAACATCAGTTAAGGCACTGCTTCCACTAGAGAGATTGGGAAACTCTTAGCTTTCCTGACGAGTAGATGAAGGGAACGATCGTCAAGCTTCTTAAGAAAGGAAATATCTGGGTGCTACCTGCTGTAGCTAGGATAATAGCTAAACTCATCCCGAAGTGCATCAAGCAACATCTCAAAGACACACTCGATGCCGGAGAAAGAAGAAAATTGTAACGCAAATCGAAGCAAGTCCAGGAAAGCTGATAGGATAAAGTGCAGTGCAGACTTGCTCCATGGTTGATGTCCGAAATAGTCGGACAGAATTTGCTGCGATTTCAGCATTCAAATTTGATTTCTAGTATTTGTGTCAGGTAGGTCGGTAAAGTGGCGGGCCAAAAGAACCCAATTAGCGCTTAGGGTGCACCGTTTTGTTACCACGGACTCGTGTATACCTATTGTAATGGTTAGTTAAAGAAAAGGGATGTTAAGTTTAAACCTAGCCCGCCCGTGGAGTTTAGGAAGAGGATTAGTTCTCCAATCCTCTTGTCCGCTATATCTTTCAAATCCTCGAAGAAGGGTTTGCCAAAAGTTTGTTGTCTGATCCTCGCCAGGGCCGGACATCTGCACAGGAAGTGACATAGAGATTCTTTCTCATTAATATCCTTGCAGCTCCTACAAAAGGTGTTGTGGGGGATACCAAGCTTGGCCGCATGGTCTCCAACTCGCCAGTGACCTGTGATGATAGCTACGATTTTGGAAATAACTGGTCTTGGTTTGCCTAGTCACTCTTTTGACCTGAGTTTGTTGAAACTGACCCACGTCTTTCTAGATATGACACAGCTTGTGAGGCTGTTTCACCCGCGATTGGCTGGCTGGAGGAAGTGAAGGTGAATACAGCCCTTAACGGCACCAAGCGGAACTCGCAAGCCAAAACCGGAGGCACAATCTATTACAAGTCTGTACAACTGCTTGCATACGCCGACGATATAGACATTATCGGAAGAACTCAGCGGGCTGTCACCAGTGCGTTTGCAAGCATTGAGGCGGAAGCGATCAAAATGGGTTTAGCGATGAACGAGGGCAAAACCAAGTACATGCTGTCAACAAGAAGGGGAAGCCAACACCGACGAATTGGACAAAAAGTCACAGTCGGCAGCTATAACTTCGAGGTAGTAAGGGACTTTGTTTACCTTGGCTCTGCTATAAATTCTAGAAACAACATCAGCGCAGAAATCAATCGAAGAATAACTCTTGGCAATCGCTGTTTTTTTTTGGGCTTATAAGGAAATTCAACAGTAAAGCCCTATCTTGAACAACTAAGGAGACTCTGTATAAGACTCTGATCATCCCAGTCCTGCTTTACGGCGCTGAGACATGGACTTTATTAAAAGAGGATGAAGATATCCTTGGTCGCTTCGAGAGAAAAATTCTTCGTAAGATTTTCGGTCCCGTTTGCGTTGACGGGTTTTGGAGGAGAAGATTCAATCACGAACTATACGTGCTGTACAGCGACATCGACATAGTCAAAAAACTGCGCATTGGACATCTGAGATGGCTAGGACATGTAGAGCGAATGGACACCAACGCTCCGGCCCACAGAGTCTTCGAATCTAACCCCGAGGGACGACGCAGTAGAGGGAATCATCGCCGTAGGTGACGCGCACAAGTTCAAGGGGACCTCGACCAACTTGGAGTGCGCAACTGGAGGCAATTAGCTAAGGAGCGAACTAAATGTAGAGGCTTGAATGTCAACTCTTTTTGCTAGAGAACCGTTAAGGGCCGACCCTCGCCTGGCCAGCTCATCACCACGCTCATAACTCTCATGGTTGCTGTGCCCTGGGACCCAGATGAAAGTGATTCTCGAGTGAGTGCTTTGTTGATTCAATTCAAACCGGCATTGCTCTACCAGTTTTAAAGAAATGCAAACCGCATCAATGGCCTTGATGGCAGCCTGGCTATCCGAAAAAATAGCGATATTGTGGTTAGATGTTGGAAGATTGTTTAGAAGGTGGCAGGCTTCTCGAATCGCAAGAAGCTCCGCTGGGAAAACACTAGCAGAGTCTGGGAGACGAAAAGACCTTGATATATTCAGCTGGTCAGAGAAGATGCCTGCGCCGACTCCGCAGTCCATCTTCGAACCGTCCGTGTATATCCCTTTATCATAGTTTCAGGTAACGTTTCCGTTCTTCCACTCTTCTCTAGAAGGGAATTTTGTTAAGAAGGATTTTCCGAAGTTGAGTTTGGGTATAGTGTAGTCGGTCGAGGACGCAACCAGTTCACTTGGTATCGTCTCCAGGACCTTGCCGTGACCATATGGCCTTGTGGTCCAGCATCCATATTCCCTGAGCCGGACTGCGGGTCATATAGCTGTGTCTTTGATGTGTTGTTCGAGGGGGATCAGATGCAAGATCACAGTGAGAGCATCTGTTGGACAAGACCTCATTGCTCCTGTGATACCCACGCACGCCGATCTCTGTACTTTTTTGATTCTGTCGATATTGTACTTTTTGCTCAAAGGTGGCCACCAAACGATAGCGCCGTAAGTAAGAATTGCACGCACAACGGCTACGCTTGCCTTCTTAATTCGCTGTTCTATATTGAGTTTCCAACTAAGCTTCGGGTCTAGAATCGATGCTGTTCATCGATTTTGAGAAGGCGTACCACAGTGTCAACGGGGATTTTATTTGGCGTGCCTTACGCGGGAGAGATCTTCTTCCTATTTCGGCGAGGTTATGATCCGAAAACAAGGGATCATAACCCTCCCATTTCACCGCATTTCTACTGATCCGCCTATGGGGTTCGCCTATTTCACCTCAGAAAATATCGGCAGGCCTGCCGGTTTTGGATCGCTCGGCTACTGAGGCCAATGAAATGCCGATGTCGTCGCATTTTCCTGATCCAGGCGTTTATAGGCCTGCCTTTCCTCCATCGCGATGTCTTTGGAACGTGCATTGATATTGCCTTTTTGTCGAGACAGGGTTCAAATGATCTCTTCTTTGAACGGGACAATACCAGCTGAGCCGGTCGTACTCTATATTTCGTAAGATGGTTTCCTTAAAGTGAAGGCTTCCACGGATCTTCGAACTTCTTATTCGATCAAGCTTTGTCACTCCCGCTGTCATGCGAAGCATCTTCATCTCAGCTGCCGTTAATTTACTCTCATACTTTTCGTACATTGTCCAACATTGTGAACCGTATGTGAGCGCTGGATGCACAACTGCGGTGTAGAGCATTCCTTTCAACTTAGGGAGCATTTTTCTGTCACAGAAGATAGCAGAGTTTTCCCGCCACTTCATCCACCCTACGCTTAAGCGATGGTTGATGCCAGCATCACAGGTTGCATTACTATTGATCATAGATCCCAGATATTTGAACTTTTCGCACTTGGGAAGCACTCACGCTAATTGTCGTTGGCGTTTGTCGCTTTACGTCGATTGTCATTTTATTCATAGCTACGACCTGCTGACCGTTAAACATTACTAAGCAATTTGTCTGTCGTATAGAATACTATTACAACTCTTTTACCCTGAAAAGGTTATGAAAATGGGTTCGTGCTACATCTGAAGAATAAAACGACAATCATCGAAAAGCGACAAATGCCAACGACAACTGCTCTATTCAAATAAATGCCTGGAACAGGCTTGAGTGGATCAGAGAAGAGGCAGCACAAGTACTTTGTCTTTCTTGAACTAATGCGATACCAATTTTCCTCGAAAACGTCCATCCACACATCAAGTGCTCGTTGCAGGGATGTTGGATCCTCACTTATGATGGCTCCATCGTCAGCAAAGAATAATTGATGTACCTTGGAGTCCGTCACTTTACCTTCAAGTAGATAGTCAAGGACTGTAATAAAGAGCAAAGGACTTAATACACTTCCCTGGTGCACCCCGACTTTGATTGGGAACTCTTCGGTTACTCCAGCGGGGCATCTTACTCTTGTCTTTGCTCTTTAGTACATGTCCATGATCATCTGTACAAAGGTTTCTGGAACCCCTCGATGTCTTAGCGCCGCTCATATCAGATCTCTCAGAGATATTGCCGATAAATTCATTGCTATGATCAAATCTGCATGCGATGGATCCAAATGTCACGTTCTGAAGAAAAGAAGGTTTTCCAAAGAATTCGAGATCCAAAGTGGGCTAACACAAGGCTGCATTCTTTCACCAATGCTGTTCCTACTGATGACTAGAGATGTAATTTGCACGTGCTCAAGGGGTTATGAATGCTCTTTAAATCTTTTTACATAGTGCGGGCGTTGGAAGGGATGGATAGGGAAACAGACAAAGAAAGATTTGGATTAGAGGTTCGAAACTCAGTTGTTTACGTTTCAGAAAAACTCCGGGGGTGGCGTCCAGATACCGGAGGAGATTTTTGTTATTTTTTGTCTTTGCTTCTGATTCACAGTATTTTTTCCCCAACCACTGATGCCAAAGGCACATCAATCATCCAAGAGAGTGAACAATTTTTTCAGCCATATGACCATCCTACTGCCAGTGCCCGTGTTGTACCTTCGCAGTAATGTTCATACAAGCTTTATATTTCATGAGAAATAAATAAATGCTTGCTGACATCAGGACTTGAATCAATTACAATTGACGACGTGACCACTATACCAAGGGTTCGTACAGCTTTGTCAATGGGAAGCGGAGGCATACAACCCAACTGGAACATCTTGACTGCGTTGACGATGCATGCTTACTCTCTCATAGAATTATGGACCTCCGCTAAATGACAGCAGATGTGAAGAGGGAGAATGGCTTCGTTGGTCCGCAAACTAACACGGCCTTGAAACAAACTCGTCAGCTCAAATATGCATTGCAGGACAACCGGGAGAGAGAGTAGAGGATTTTCAGTATCTTGGGAGTATCTTCTCGACCGATGGTGGAACTGAACTGAATAATAGCCAACAGGATCAGGGAGCAAAATCCGAGTTCGGGATGTTGTCCAAAATATGACGATGCAATGCAATAAGTTTTAATACTAGAGTAGGACTATTCCGCTCCAACGTTGAATCCGTGTTGTTATATAGATGCATCCATTAGAAAGTCACCAATACAATCTCGGGAAACTACAAGCGCTTGTTACCAGGTGCCTGCGCAACATTTTAAGCATTTTCTGGCTCAACCGTATCTCTAACGAACATCTCTACCAGAAAACAGGTCATGAACCAATGCGCATAACCATCCAACGACGGAAGTGCCAGTGGAATGGTTACACGTTCCGAGAAGCATAACCATGTTACGGAATGGAGCCTTTAACTCAGAATGGCAGGTTATCTGGCGGTCCGAGGAGAACATGGCGCAGAACTATTGAGAAGGAAGCACGGTAGTCGGGGAGAGCTGAGGCATATTGCCAGAAATCGAACACGATGGCGCGTAGGAGTAGTAGAGGCCCTACGATCCTCAAGGGTATACAGGACATAAATAAAGTAAGTAAATACGAATAGGTAAGGTAAAGAGGCTCGATTTTACTAATTTCGAACTCATTACACAACAGAAAGTGGAGAAACTAGAAGGGTAGGTACTAATACTTACTTATTTAAGTGGCGCTACAGTCCGGGGCGGACGAACAAACCTCTCCAGCTGCCTCCTATTAAATACGCCAAGTTGCTTGAGGTCCCCCTGCATTTGTTGGCGCCACCTACCACGAAGTCGTCCTCTGCTGCGCCGTCCATTCGGGGTGGATCCGAAGATTTTCCGAGCCCCATCTGCTCTACGTGACCCAGCCATCTTAGTCGATGTACGTAAACTCTGCTAGCTAAGTCGATGTCCTTGTATAGGCCGTATAGTTCGGCATTTTACCCTCTTATCCACTCTCCGCCCATGCAGATGGTACCAAAGATCACGCGAATAATTTTTCTTCAAAGTAGCTAAGAGCCAACCCCATCTGATTTTGATAAAGTCTATGCCTCTGCGCCATGCAGTAGGACTGGGATGATAAGTGTCTTATACAGAGTTACATTAGTGGTTCGAGATAGGCCTTTGTTACTTAATTGAACATAGAACAGTGATTGGCAAGAGTAATTTAATTCTTCGTTTGATCTCCCCACTGCTGTCATTTGCATAGTTCACCATACAGCCCAGATAGACAAAGACCACTACAACCTCAAAATTACATCTACTGTTGTGGCGTTCTGTCTCGGACGCCGATGTTGGGTATCCTCTTTACTTAGTTTTGCTTTTATTGACCGCTAAACCCATTTTTGCTGCTTCCGTCTCAATGTTGGCAAATGCCCCACTGACGGCTCGCTTTGACTATGTCAATGTCATCGGCGTAAGCGAGCAGTTGTACAGACTTGTAAAATCGTGTATTATGGCAATAGTCTCTTCTGCGACTTCTTTTACTTTCAGAAGGAGGCTTAGGAATCGATAGTAGCTTTGGTGAAGGGCGTGTTCTTCACCAGCTTCTTTGAAGGCACTGGGTGGAGTATTCATCGGTAATAGTGATGGCGATGGATGCTAGTTCGTGCTATACTAGAAATCAGATTGAACGTGCGAACATGACCGCCTTGGCTCCATGAAGCATTATGTTGAGATTTTTTTTTTCGTCGTTTAAGTTATCCAACAACATCGAACAGCATAGGCGAACCCCACAGGCGGATCAGTAGAAATGCAGTGAAGTGGGAGGGTTATGATCCCTTATTTTCGGATCATAACCTTACTGATAAAAGGAAGAAGAAGAAGTCATCCAACAGCATCCCCTAAGAATAGCTCAGCCCATTCGTTATCCTGAACAGAGTAGGCCAGAGAAATATACATAGTTATCCTGAGCCACCAAATGTGTAGTTGTAACCTGCTCCTTATCTCAACTCAAGCCACCTTTAAGGTATGTCAAAGCTTGAAGTATCTCCAACTAACCCCACATATCCATTATACACAAAGTATTGCACTTACACTCAGTATTCTCAACCTTTTCCCTTCCAAAATGCTGCCATCCCTCCAGCTAGAACCTTTTCCTAGGCTTTCATTGCGAAAATTGCCCACAAATTGTAATTCAACCTTGCACATTTAATCTCTTTAATTTTCCAACAAGTTTATGCATACTGCTAAGGGCTTCAACAATTCATCCTAATCTAACCTGGAATTTATAGCGGGGTATGGTGTAGTGGTATTGTGTTTGGTCCTTGAGTGGTAGAACACGCACCACGTACAATAACTCAACGCGTACTTGAAACAAAAACTAAAAATCCAAACCCAATGTAAAAATCACAGCAAACTCTCCCCGACTAGTTCGGACACCACCCATGGAGTAAGTCTGCGCTGAAATCTTAACATCAGCTGAGTTTCAAACCACTTCTCTTCATTTCTAATGAGAAGGTCAACTCTTAGACGTCGATACGTTAACCACCAACGAATTTTTAATGAGAACCATTTTTGGATATTCTATGAACTTCCTCCGAGTACGTGCTGACTACATTTTTAGTTTCACAACTATCGCACAGAGTACATCTTGTAGGCAGTCATTCCATGCTCACTTCAGTACGATTCCTTACGAAGATCAACATTGTTGTGATGAGCCAGTTGATGTCCATTTTCGATTAGTTAGAGCGTTGGACTTTGTATGATGAGATCATACTCATGGCTTCAATGCCCTTGAAGATGCATACACTAAGGAATTTTAGTGCTAAGACGTTGACTACGCGAATTGTCGAAGTGCAGTGCAATGAATAATGCGATGATGTTTTCCCCGCCCACAAGAAAATCACTCACCCTTTGAATAAGCATTAAATTTTGTATCTGGTTAGAATTCATCAGTCAAAAGCAAATAAATTTTGCGAAAATCCATAAATCATTAGCGATTGTCATTCTGATCACGGAGTCGTTGTTTCCCAGCGAATTGATAGTCATTGCAAGCGAGGAGTCGTTAATGACTGTGACCATGTTATTTGTAGGCGCTGTGTGCCAACTGAGGCTGACTGTGACAACTTATTTGCGGTACGATGAAAGGACACTTTTTGTTGGCTGAAGTTCCAACAAGTAGCACCATAAAGGATCAGATGTTGACTAAGGGCGGCTTGATATGATTTGGTGAGCTCTGAAGGAACGTTCTTAGGAGAACAAATTACTTGCAACCTGCAAAACTGCACATTAAACCGCAGTCGAAGAAGTTTAACGACTTGAACTAGGCCAAAGATACCAGGTCTAGAAGGACATCGAAACACACATCGAAGCAAGTCCACGAAAGCTGTCAGGATTTTTTTTTTCCTTTATAATTCGCGCACACTCAAGGGGTAATGAATACCCTTAACACGTTTACAGACAGAGCGGGCGTTGGAAGGGATAGATAGGGAGAGAGAGAAAGCCAAATCTTTCTCGCAGTGGTTTTGAAGCTCTGTTGTTTATGCTTCAGAGAAACTCCGGGGGTGGCGTCCAGATAACTGATGAGATTTTTGTTATTTTTTGTATTTGCTTCTGATTCACAGTTCTTTTTCCCGATACCGACGTCATAGGTAAATCATTGTCAACAGAGCGAACAATTTTTTCAGCCATATGATCAAGCTAAGTGGAATCCGCTCACCCAGGCAGGCAGAATAGCGGGGCGCCTTAGGCAAACGTATCGCAAAGCAGTTGAGGAGGAATCGAGCTCTTTAGGAATGAGTTGAAGGCAGCTCAAACGCGTTGCAGAACTTCGAACAAGATGGCGCGCAGTCGTGGTTGACGCCCTATGTCCCCCGAGGGGTTAAAGGATCTAAGTAAAGTAAGTAAGTAAGTATATGATCAAGCTACTGCCAGTGTTATGCCTTCACAGTAGTGTTCACTCAAGCTTTCTTTCACAATTAATCGGGCTGACTTTATATATTTCATGAGAAATAAATAAATGCTTGCTGAGCTGACATCGGGATTTGAACCATGAACCATTAGAGTGGCAAGTGACGACGTTACCACTACACCATTGCCACCTCAAATGCAAATTACTGTACTAAAGTTGCAGTGCAGACTTACTCTATGGTTGATGTCTGAACTAGTCGGAGAGAATTCGCTGAGACTTTAGCACTCAGTTTTGATTTCTAGTATTTGTGTCAAGTACGCGTTGAGTTATTGTACGTGGTGTGTGTTCTACCACTCACGGACCAAAGACAATACCACTACACCATACCCCGCTATAAAATCCAGGTTAGATAAGGATGAATTGTTGAAGCCCTTAGCAGTATGGATAAACTTGTTGGAAAATTAAAGAGATTAAATGTGCAAGGTTCTATCTGCAGTTCTGTAACGGATGATCACGATCGACGTGATAGGTAGATGCAGAGATGTGGATGTATGTTTTGTGAGGTGCATGTGCATTGCGACATGGAGTGGTTGAATTGTGCCCCCCCCCCCAAACTAAGGCTTTAGTCGATGATATGCTCAATTTAGAGCACTTTCCCGAAGGTAGATCTGTCTCTGATAGAAGATAAGCACCTAGGTGATGTCTTCTTTTGTGGATTAGTGCATCGCATTGTGCCCCACAAACTAAGGCTCTAGTCGATGGCGTGCTCGATTTAGAGTACTTCCTCTAGTCCAACTGCTTTGACGAACACTCCGGCTTATCGGAAGTAGATTTGGCGAAGGTATATCCGAATCTGATAGGAGATAGGCGTCTTCTTTTGTGGATTAGTGATTCACATTCTCTTAAAAGGTATGCTGGTGTTTCTGCGAGGTCCTTGCAGAATCTGCAGTGTCTGTTCCCCTATATTTCCAGTTTCCTGAGATGCTCCCTGAGTCTACAGTGCCTGCCTGTCACGATGCGAAGTCAATTCTTGCAGAGTCTTAGGCAGGTTCTGCTTCTTTTCTGTGGCTTTCCAGAAGTTCTTTCGCCCATTTCAATCGGGGAATACATCTCAGTGCTTAGCACATTTGCTGTCTTCTTTTTTTTCAGTTCTTCTTGTATTTCATGTGGTCTTATCCCACACAAAGGTTTCGATCCAAGAAACAGGGCCATTTCTTGCTAGTCTATCAGCTGCGTCGTTCCCCTTCACACCTACATGTCCTGGTACCCAGTAGAGAGTTTCTTTATTAGTCTGGCCCAGCCTGTTAAACTTGGCGAGACACTCCTGGACTGGACTGGAGGTTGAATTGGGTACATCTTTCAAGCGCGTGAATGTCTGCTTGGATTAAATTGGGAAAAACTCCCAGGGATTCACAATATCTAGTTCTGGGCCCGTACACGGCTGCCCCAGTACTTACAGATGTTTTCGATCCGTCCGTGTACCATTTGATTGTACGATGTTTGAATTGATACTTATCGGACCCACTGCTCCAATCTCTTTTATTGCTCAGCCTTAAGTCAAATTTTCTTTAAAAGCAGTTCTTGACCATATCGTCTCTGACCCAGTAGAGAAGCAGCACTGATTTGGATAGGGTTCCTTGCTCTTTGTTTGCCATGCATTTTTCTTTCCCGATGGCCTCATTGATTATTCTCTATATGGTCTCCTTTGCGATCCTTTCTAGCACTTTGTGTAGAAGAGGTAGTTCTACGATCACCTCTTGTGGTGATTTGGCACACGTTGTCATGACTCCTATTATACAGACACAGACAAGTCTTTGCACTTTGCTGAGGGATATGCTCGTCGTCTTTAGCTTTGTTCTGCTCATCCATGCCACTGGAGTTTACTGTATGTAATGATGGGTCTAACTATCATCATGTGCTAACAGATTTTACCTGAGATATTCCTGCACACTATAGTTACTCTAGTGGCTTCAATTCAGCTTCTACTCGTTCCTTTCAGTGATAGGCAGGCAATCGAAGAAATGTCTGCTTAGAAGGTTCTAACAGAGTCCTCTGAGAGTCTACAGGTATCGTTCTCAACTAGGGGTCGCTACAATATCTATAGTGCGCTGCTGGCAACTTGCATTTCCTCTGAGTACTTGTTGAATAGGTTATGACCTGTTTTTTCTTATACGTACATACCAATGCCTTGAATTGCTGCTTAATTGTGATAAGCCTTCAAGAAGATTCTGTAAACCACTCTCATCGTCTAAGTTCGCATGAACGTTGCCAAAGGTGAATGAATCTGCACCTTCTAGTTGCAATGAAAGCATTCTTTACGTGACTTTGAACTCCTCGAATATTTTAGGCAACCAAAGTAGTTGGAAAGACTAAAATTCATCAACTCAATTGGCTAGGATATGTCCCTTATCTGGAGAGGTTTCTAGTCTCAATTTCACATTCTCTTTAAAAATATTGAAATCCAATTTTTAGTCGAGTCACTGGACCAGATTTTTACAGAATCATCTTATCAAAGTCACCATCTTCCCCGTCACGTTCAAAGAAAAAATAAATATACCTCATCATCTATATCCACAAGAGGTATCTCATTACCTTATTGCGGCACCTACTCATCTTATCTCATCTTATCACCCCCGATCGTACCATTTCCTCGACAAATTAGTTCCTATCTGCAGGTGATGACAAAACGTCCGCATCTATGGTGGCAACTTTAAGAAGTTCACCGCAACCTCAATTAGCTCTTTCGTCACTTCTTGTGTGTCCCGTGCGCGTTTAAGTGACGTCCAAAGGTGGCACTGATAAGACGCTTTTGATGTGTCCGCTCAGCCGTAAAGAGAGAGCAAAAAAAAAAAAAGTTCAGATAGTTCGCATGAGTTTCAGCACTAAAACCTTCCATAAAACCTCCAATAAACTGGAGAAAAAAATATAAGAAACAGCATCCCCTCTAATGGATATTTAACATTTATCCCCACTCCAGGGTTACATTGTCTGAGCGAGTAAAAATTGCGAACTTTTATGGACACCGTAAGGCATACACAACAAAAGATACTTTATGACGTCTTGTTTCGAACAGCAAACTTCACCTTGTTTATCGCCATCTTTTGTTTTTATGGCGCGCAAAAAAGCGTTGTGGACCGCCAACACACACAAATATTGGCCATGCCGGCCCTAAGACAAAATCCAACTGTAATTAAGGACAAACAGTGGAATGGGGTGTATTTTGACGCGTCGACGACGCACCGTTTATCGTTAATCAAACTCGTGCCTTTGCATTCAGCGTGGGGTCAATGGCAGCGTTCAGAGCAGAGGAGAAGTTCGATACGCTTTGGAGAACTGTCATTATCTTGATGAAAGTGTCAAACGTGAGGTGTCACAAGTGCACGCACACCAAACGACATGACTTTGATCGTCTGCTAGTCTTTTTATCTTGGCTGACGTCTGAGAGAGGGTTGCCTGTGATTTGTATCTAAAAATAGGTAAAACCCCAGTGAATGGCGCCAAGTCATTAGATTTCATCACCTAAACGCTAATCACTGCCTTTAGCAGGAAGTAGAGCATTTTTTTTCCTCTGTTCCATGATAAGGGAGTAGATTTGAGTGTGATGAGTCAGGAAGAAGGTATTTACGAGGTAGGGGTTGCGCGTCACTATGTACCTACCTCAGAGGGATAGGAGCGAGTCTTATCGGATTTATTGCTACCTTCCTGGACCATGACTATAGACTTTGTGTGGCATTTGCGTTTGTCTGGTGAAATTCAAAGAATACGTCTGCCGCTGAGGAGGTTTCCATTGTGACACAAAGAGTTAGGGGCCTATAAAATGCTAATCAGGTTGGATTATGAAATTAGAGTGCAGAGGGGCGTGAGTCACTTGAAATTTGTTTGAAAGACGATTTGCGGCTTAAATGGGGGATAAACGTCGGACCAGTGAGTCATTCTCGTTGAAAGGGGATTTTTTTTGGGCAAGTTGATGGACAGTCGCAATGTACTCTTTTAGAATGTCAATGATGAAGATTATGTCACTCAGGTTCTTGGATGGCGAAGTGGTTGGGTAAAGGCTATGATCAGAGCGAATATCTGAATGACAAGTGTCCAATTGGTAGCTTGTAATTTAGCTACAGACACAAATGTGGTAACAGGTGGAAATCTTGTGGTACTCCATGTTGAAGGTAGTCCATTACATATGACTGTATTATTTCCTAGAGAATCACATCGATCATTTAGCAATCATGGTGACGTTGTCAGTTATTTTTTCTTATTGAAAAGATTCTCATGATTCCAAGGAACGTACTACAAGAAGCTGTATCTCAGCAACATTCCTCTGCAGTGAGTAACCTGATGAATTCTGCTCGTCTATGTAGTTACATGCGGGTTCTAATGGGCGTACACTTGCGGAAATACAATCCTTTGTCTATTTCCGCTCACGGATATTTAATACTTTTGTTTATCACAACAACACCATGGATTCCATTCATTTGTGCTACTGTGCATTTTTGTGCACTTGCCTCAGAAGTGATGCATAGTAAAGTGTGTGGGCGCACTTGCATCCCAACTAATAATGTTATCCTCTGATGAAACTATGATAATTGCAATTCTTTTGCGTGGGTGGGTGAAAATCTTCATTAGACACTATGAGGCACTGTGTACTCATAGTAGTGTTAGATTTCTCCTGACTAAAGACACTCTTCCCTTCTCAGCTTCAAACAAAAATATTCGCGTGAGGTAGGTAGATTTCCAGCAAAGGCACCTGCTGATACCGTCATTAGATTGCGCTAAATCGAACGGTTTCGTTCTTTGGAGTCACTTCCAATGCTTTGAGTATGACACGGTTGCAATGACCATATAGACAAATACGAAGCTCGCGAGCGAAGTCTTTTATTTCGTCTTCCACGGTGGCTATCCCTAGGTTAGGTTAGGTTAGGTTGAAGTGGCTGCCAACTAAGGATCGCCGGCACACTTAGATCAACAATATGTTCATTGTGATACCACATGGATCATAGGAGAAAGTTTCTCTCTTTCTTTCATTTAACCATTTTTAGTTTCTTAAGAACCGTAGGAGGCTCTTAATATCAATATCTATCCGGTCACCTATATCGTTGTAAAAGGGGGCTCGTAGTTGAAGCTTCCGGTTCCGAAACAAGCAAAAGCCTCAAAAAAGGAAGACTCAACTGATGACGATCCCAGCAAACGAAATAAGGACAACGACCTTTCGATCTGTACGTGGAATGTTCTGTCCCTTTACAATCCACGTGCAGCCGAACAATTGGCAGAGCCTTTAGACTGCTATAAAGCAGATATAACCACCATCCAAGAAGTGCGATGGCATGGGCCGGGCAAAACGAGGGTGAAAAACTGTGACATCTACTACGGTGATTGCTACATAGGCAATAGGCAACGCTTATTCGGATGCGGATTTGTCATACGCGGCAGACATAGGCAAGAAGTCTTAATCTTCCGACACGTGAGCGAGCGTATTATGACTATCCGAAACAAGGCTAAATTCGCTAACATAAGCCTAATATGTGTTCATGCCCCCACGGAAGAAAAGGACCCTGCCACCAAAGAGTGTTTCTACGAGCTCCTCGACAAGACATATGAGCAATGTCCTAAATACGACGTTAAAATCGTATTGGGTGATCTTAACGCCAAAATAGGAAAGGAGGACATCTTTGGTAGGGCAGTCGGTAAGCATAACCTACACGACACCACGTCTGATAACGGACTAAGGCTAATTGATTTCGCTGTGGAGCGAAGTGTCACAATAGCAAGCACATGGTTTCCTCATCTCGATATTCATAAGCAGACATGGCTGTCCAATAATCATGTAACGATCAATCAAATTGATCATATTGCGATCGACGCAAGGCATGCCTCCAGTATTCTGGATGTCCGGACCTTCCGAGCGGCCAACATAGACTCGGGTCATTACCTTGTTGTAGCCAAGGTACGAGTGCGAATATCCCAAGCTGAGCAACAAAGAAGAATCACTTTGAGGAAATTTAACGTCGAAAAGCTACAATCGCAAGAGACCGCCAAACTCTTCGCTGAACGCGTATCCCGAAATCTTTCAATCACCCCTATGCCGTCAGCATCAAGTGCCGAAGCCCAATGGCAACGCTGCCAACATGCCATCAGAAACGCCGCGACTGATGTGCTGGCTCTCGCTCGCCCACCACCGCGAAACCCCTGGTTTGACGAAGAATGCCGGCGAGTGCATGCAGCAAAACAAGAGGCATACAAAGCGGCGCTGCAGCGGAAGACGAGAGCTGCTCGTGAGCTCTACGAGCAAAAGAGACGGGACGTACATCGGCTTCTCCAAAAGTAGAAGAAAGAACATGAGAAGCGCGTGATCGAGAATATTGAGAGCTTATACTCCAGGAACAATGTACGGAAGTTTTACCAAAAGGTAAAAAGAATGTGTCAGAGGAGCAATACCCGTACAGAAACCTGTAGAGATGAAAATGGAAACCTCGTAGTAGAATCACAATCGGTGCTGAGAATGTAGGAAAACTACTTCTGCAGACTGTATAACGGCGACGAAGACCAACATCCCGCTGCCAGGCAGAATGAACCATTCAACATGGACGATGATAGTCAAAATTTCCGTCCACCTGACCAAAACGAAGTGGGGATAGCAATATCCAACAAGGCTGCTGGATCTGACGGCTTACCGGCCGAACTTTTCAAGGCAGCTGGTGATGAATTGGTAGAGTGCATACACCAACTCATCTCTAAGATTTCGTCAGACGACTGTATGTTTGTTGAATGGAATCTCAGCATCGTTTGCCTGATCCACAAGAAAGGAGACCCCCTCAACTGCGCCAATTATAGAGGCATCAGTCTCCTCAACATCGGTTACAAGATCTTTTCTGTGATATTGTGTGAACGCCTGAAACCTTTTATGAACAGCCTGATTGGCCCCTATCAGTGCGGTTTCGAGCGAATGGACACCAACGCTCCGGCCCACAGAGTCTTCGAATCTAACCCCGAGGGACGACGCAGTAAAGGGAATCATCACCGTAGGTGGCGCGCACAAGTTCAAGGGGACCTCGACCAACTTGGAGTGGGCAACTGGAGGCAATTAGCTAAAGACCGAGCTAAATGAAGAGGCTTGTTGGTTGAGGTCCAGGTTCACCCCGAACTGTAGCGCCACCTAAGTAAGTAAGTGCGGTTTCAGGCCAGGAAAGTCCACCATCGTTCAAATCTTCACACATCGATAGATCCTAGAGAAAACCAACGAAGTCGAAATCGATACTCACCATCTCTTTGTCGATTTTAAGGCCGCCTATGACAGCATCTGTAGAGAAGGAGTTGGTATGTCTTGGCTAAGTGGAAACGCTTGTTTTTTCATATAATCGCATGCACATCATCATATAAACATAGCCACAATGGAGCCTTCAATTTGAGGTATGTCCCGAGTGTACGGCAAGAATAAGTTGGAACCAAAGACACTACCTTGCGGAACTCCGTCGGCGATTTCCTTAAGATCAGAATATTCGGTTCCGCGTTTAACACGAAATAGTCTGTTTTAAAGGTTAAGTAGGTGGTCCGGAATAATCGGTCTTAGGTTATACTTCAAGCCATCTTGTCAAACCCTGCCGAAGGCTTGAGAGACGCCAAGGAAAGCGCTAGAGCAAATCTTTTTAACATCAAAGGTGTTTATCGATTTATATGGAGCTCCATCATCATCTTGCACAGATGGACAAGTTTGGCAGCAATGCCAAAACTAGACGTGTTCCTATATAGCTCCTCTCTATAGGTGCTGTCATAGATGAGCTTGAAATCGATAAAGAGATGATAAGTATCGATTTGGACTTCTTTGGTTTTCTCTAAGATCTGCCGAAATGCAAAGATCTGATCGGTAGTGGACCTTCCTGGCCTGAAAGCACACTGATAGAGGCGAATCAGACTGTTGATGAGAGGTTTTAGGCGTTCAAACAATGTCACAGAAAAGATCTTCTAGGCAATGTTGAGAAGACTGATGCCTCTATAAGTAGTACCAGTTGAGGGGACCTCTTTTTGCTTACAACCCCATCCTTTTTGTTTTCTTTTTTTTTGCGTTGGAAGGTGGGACTCATTCAAAGACGAAACTGAGCCCGTACTCAGTAGGTTAGGCTAGGTTAGATTGGCTGTCTGCACCACGATGCAGACACATTTAGACTAGTAAAGGTCCATTGTGATGCCAGCGATCTACCATTAGACGGAAGGGAGTTCCTAGATGGAGCATTCTTTTGCGTGATAGAGCAGGACATGTGCATAGGAAGTGAAGAATAGTTTCCTCCTCCTCCTCGTCCCTACAGCTCCTGCAGAAGTCATTGGAAAAGAGGCCAAGTCTTTTGGCATGTTGGCCGATTAGACAGTGTCCGGTGATGACACCGATAATGCAGCTGATCTGTAATCGCTTTAGTTTAACCAACTCGGCACTGCGTTTCTGGTCCAGCTTAGGCCAGATCTGCTTCGAAATGTGACACGTAGAGCCAATATCCCACCTAAGGTTGGTCTTGATAATAGCGTTCAGCTTCAGTAGATGCTTACATGTAGCGAGGGGCATACCAAGGGCTTGCCTATCTGGCAGGATCCTTAGAGTAGTACCCTGTCTAGCTAGTTCGTCGGCCCTACAGTTTCCTGGAATGTCTCTGTGACCTGGCACCCAGCATAAGCGAATGTTGAACTGCTCTGTCATCTCTGTAAGAGACAAACGGCAGTCTAAGATGGTCTTTGAAGTAAAGGAGCACAATTCCAGGGACTTGATGGCGGCTTGACTGTCAGTGAAGATGCTAATATCGCTGACAGATAATACATTACATTTCAGCCAAGACAGGGCTTCCTTAATCGCGATGATTTCCGCCTGAAAAACGCTACAATGATCAGGGAGGCAGATGCTCAGGTTGAGCTTATCGGAGAAAACACCACAGCCCACCCCACCTTCGGTCTTAGAGCCATCTGTGTAGAAGTGCACCGAATTTCCATCATCAGGGGGAGAGCCATCCCACTCATCCCGTTCAGGGATACTCGTACTGAAGTGTCGGTCAAATCTCAGTTTCGGTGGGGTGTAGTCCGTGTTTTCATGTGTGAAGTTGAGAAGATCAAGGATCGAGTAGTGGCCAATGTGATAACTAGACCACTGAGAGGAGGCTTTACGACGAATAGCCGCACTGGCAGCAGTCTATCTGCCGAGGATATCCAGGGGTAGCAGGTTGAACATAATGTTCAGTGCCGTAGACAGGGTAGTTCTTAGTGCACCAGTGATGCACTTGCATGCGGATCTTTGCAGTTTAGCTACCTGAGAGAGGTGAACAGCCCTGTCAAGAGCAGGCCACCAAACGATCACGCCATAGTGTAGTATAGGCCTGGCAACAGACACGTAAAGCCAGTGAGTGTTTTCAGGTTTCATACCCCAGCTCCTACCTATAGCCTTTTTACAGGAATAGAGAGCTACATTGGCTTTCCTTACGCGTTCTAGTACATTGGCTTTCCAGTTCAGTTTTCTGTCCAGAATAAGACCCCGGTATTTTGCATTAACAGTGAAGGTGAGACTGGTGCCATTAATCATAGGAGGGTCTACGTGGGGAAATTTATATTTCCTTGTGAAGAGAACAAGTTCTGTTTTATGAAGGTTAACCCCCAATCCACAATTGAAGGCCCACCTAGTGAGCCGAGAGAGAGCATATTGGAGGATTTCCTTGAGAGTGTCTGGATGCTTGCCTGGACGCATCAATCGCAATGTCATCAGCATAGGCAATCACTCTACAGCCTGACCTGTCCAGGTCCACTAGTAGCTCATTCACTACAAGATTCCACAGGAGGGGGGACAAAACTCTACCTTGGGGTGTTCCGAAACAGGCAAGTCTTCTGGCCGATGCTCCACCCAGCTGTGTGTTGATAATCCTGCGTGTTAGCAATTGATTGATCAACACTCCGAGCGAAGTATCGACTCGTACTCCACCCGTACTCAGTAACATTGTTGGATTTTCACCCTCCTAACCTTGGTCCTTGCAGCACTGCCGTCAAGCATTTCATCGCGAGGGTGGCTTCAGCCTTACATACGAGTACACGTCTCGTTTGTGTTGGCAGCTGTCTGCGCCACGTCTAGCTGATGCTCCTGTCTTCGTTGTTCTTTCATGATGGTAGCCACAGTTTCACTTACTGCTTCCCAAGCTTCTTGTGTGCTCAGCATCTATCTGGCGATGTTCTCTGGTGTTAAGTCCACATCCAGTCTGTTCGCCAGCAAGTTACGTTCTCCGTGATATCGTGCACAGTGGAACATGATGTATTCCGCATTCTCGACTGCTTCCGTGCACGTTTGGCAATAAGGGTTGCCTTCGTGTCTAAATCTGTGGAGATAGGCTTTGAAACTTTCATGACCAGTAAGCATTTGCGTCCGGTAGAAGTTCAGCTCTCCATGCTTCCTATTGATCCAAGGGTCTATATTGGGGATTAATCTCTGCGTCCATCTGCCTTTGTTAGAAAAGTTCCATCTCTCTTGCCTTCTTCGAGGCTTGTCCTTGGTGGTACTTCATTGTCATTCCTATTCGTCACTGTTGACACCATTGTCCTGCTGGCACGATATTTCCGTTCGGCTTCTTTAACGAGGAGGTCTATTGGCACCATTGCAGCCACTACGCATGCCGTATCGTAGGAGGTTGTTCGAAAAGCGCGGCATACTCTCAAGGCATTGGTTCTGTAGATGGCCTAAGTCTTCCTTCTGTACGATTTCGTCTTTATGGAACCTGCCCATATTTGGGAGCCGCAAAGCATCATCGAAGTCGAAACTCTTACTAAGAGCAGTCTCTTCTTCTGGTTAGGTCCTCCAATATTTGGCATGATTCTTGCACTGTTCTTGAGCTTAAAGGTTAGCCTTGCATCTGTAGTAACACCAAGGTACTTCAGCTCTGGTTTGGAAACTACGTGAACATGATCACCATAGCTCGTCTGCTGCTGATGAGCACTACTTCGGTCTTTTCCTCTTCTGGTTTGAGGTCTATGTTTACTAGCCATTCCTGTACCATCCCGATAGCTTCAGTACTTTCGTGCTCTAACCAACAATCCCATCCTTAAACACTTGCTATTGTTGGCTGATAATTTCTGTCGTAGTACAGAGATCAGTATGATCTCCAAGATCTATATAACTTACTTAGTACTTCTGGTAAGGTTCTACTCTCTTGGGTCTTGCTCTCTGGTAGTACAATAGACCAGTTGCGTCTGAGTGTTCCAGTTGAGCGTTTCTTATCCCGACAAAAAAAAAGGTTCTACTAGGATTTAACCTCAACCAAACGTAGATCAGTTAATATTTTTGTCACAAGCGATCGCGTCGATACATAGATCATTGAGAACATCTCAAGGGATCTTCCTGAGACTAATGATCTCAATAAATCTTTTGCCTCCTTTATGCTAAGAAAATTTCTAAGAAAATTCTCGAGACTTCAGCTGATTTAATCGCCCGGTTTAAGCCACCAACGCACTGATTTAAGACGATGAAAGCCATAAGTCCCCTACAATGTCCACATTGATCACCATAGTCCGCTGAAAACGTTCGTTAACCTTGATGAATCAAAAGGAAATGACTGGAGGAGCTTAGAACCTTTGGTTCCGAAAATCCCCCCAAAAATGCACCGAATAATACTAAATCCCTTTTCCAGACATTTCCAAACAGTTCCGGTAATAAAACCATCATTACGACCATCATTCGGTCTCCCATTAAATCTTGAAAAATCGATTGACGGGAAAATTCCTTGCCCGTTTAAGATACATCCCTATCTCCCCAGAGACACCGGAAAATTCCCCCACAATCACGGGAATCCAATTTCATGTCTGAATGACATGAAAAATCATCTCACCATTCATTCGAGCGTCTCACATTCATCAACATGTTACACAGAATCGACAGAGAAAAGCATAACTATCTAAGAAGATCACCTCTACCTGAGATGAATTAATTACCAACAACAGCTCAGCTGATAGAATGAAGCGAATGCAGTCGCACGTGGAGCATAATATCGCATGGAACCCGCATACAGACGTGTGGGGAGAACCTCTTTTTTTTGCACCTAAGCGTGTCAAAGTGGGAAGTAGAAGACACAAAGATAGGTGTTGGCCAAAGCCCGGCTTTGCGTGTTGGGCGAGTTTTTTTTTTTTTGTATCTGAGAAAGTGGGATACAACGGGTGATATAGGTATGTATCTGCAACCGCTTTCTACTGCCATTCACCGTGTGCCTTATTGTATCTCAAACTCTCTGTTGTTTGATTTTGGACTGTTTCGTGTGTTAATTCGAATGAATGAGTGAGTGAAAGACATTGAACTTACATAATTGGGAGCTGAGATTGTGCGCGCATGCTTTTTGGGCAACTGACACAGGTGATCATATAAACGATCGTTAAGTAGCCGCGTACCGGCCGCGGACCGATGAAGTTGGGATAATTAATTGCGAAACCCAAAACAAAATAAAACTTGACAAATTTATACGCTTTTTGTATTTAGCTTCTGTTATGCAAATACGACTTGGAGGATACACGCGGCGGAGCGTGGGCGGTTTATATCGATAAGACGTGTTTGATAAGAATGGTAGGTTTGTGATTCTACGAGCGTTGACATTAGAACTGAGGTCTGGTGGGGGATACAGTGAAGAGAGGACAGGTTTCAATGAATGAATAAATCTGAATTTAAATAATAAACCGTCTTGGCTATATTTAAGCCAAGCCATCCAACTGTTTCAATATGAATAAGAACAGTCCTGCAGTGATCAGTAGTGATCTTGACGAAAATTTATTGCATTTGCGATCAATCGAGCACATGATGACATCTGGTCTATTCAAACGCTGATTTGATTGTCCTTTGGTTACAAAAATTCAGTGATCTGCCTGATCTGAGAGTGATCGCAGATATCTGAGTAATAGTTGCTTATGGCGTCCGTACTTGCCATAACACACGTTGATCTTGTTAATTTTTTTTTTATCGTTTAATCTTCTAACGACCGAAATGGTCATCCAAATCTTATTACCACCTCGATCTTGGTAATGGTATTGACCTCACCAATGACGATCTTGTAAACAAAATGATGTTGATCTTGAAGTTCTAGTGATCAGATCTTACTAACAATATAGCTTCCGGCATTTAATGAATTTCAAGTTCCGGTCTACTTGTCCGATCGTGGTGATCTGCTGAATTGTTTAGTGATCTTGTCATTTCGATGATCGTTATAAATGTCATGAACTGAAATGAAATGGAACCGTAAAAAATAATTCGAGCGATCATTTCATGTTGAAGATACGCTGTACGATGCTGATATTTTGTGTTCTTGCGATCAGATTGGACACCTTCAGTGATCTTGATGATCCGAGTATTACATTGATGATCTTGTAATATTTTTTAGCAATCAAACTGATCATGTGATACCCCAAATGCGGATCAGTAGAAATGCAGCTAAGTAGGAGGGTTATGATCGATTGAGTTCGGATCATAATTGGAAGAAGAAGGATACTGATCATGTAGATCAGCGACTTTTACGTCATTTTTTGGAATTTTAAAAATGTTCTTTCTCTTTACCGTTCAAGTATTGCAGATCAATGCCCCTCTTGTCTTCACCATCCCCGCGCTATCACTTGAAACTTACATTTTCCTCGACTCCATCTTACCCTCCTCTAGCCACCGAAATTCCACATCGAAATCAATGACCACCCAACTGTCTACCCGTTTCATTAGTAACCACGCGATAGCCTATAAATTCGGTTTTTATTCAAATGCCATCAATTAAGTCATTCAGCGAGAGACCCTAAATCTGTCTTAGTATTCGAAAAAGCGTCTCCATTTGGAATCCCCCCTACTGCTACTTCAGTTCGATTCTTCCGCAAGCCTACTTAGTACTTCTCATTGGTAATCATCTGAGCGACATATTTGAAGTATTTTTATTCGATATTAATTCAATTCGCCATATTCATGAGATTCAATTGAATAATCGAGCACCGCTTGCACGCCGCGCTGTCGTCGTCGGAGGGTAAACAAATATTGCGCATCGTTACCGATCGTGATGACGAAGTGCGGTTTCTGTCATAATTGTGTACTTTAGTAATTAATTTCAGAAAGATTTGTTTACTCCGGACTGTATCTACGTCAGACGCATTTAAGGCAGTTTGAACGATAAACATGCGGTAATTACCCGACTGCGTTTGGAATTGTAAAAAACTGTCGTAAAGTGAGGCAATGTCTTCCTTGTTAGAGGTTGGGGTCACGCTGAGAATTTAATGCGAATTTTTGAAATTTTTCAGACATATGTATGTCGGCTAAATGTTTGGGAAACTACTTGCTAGATGGCACGTAGGTAGCTTTGAAAATTTAGGAAAAGTCACTGTTCTATGTTTGTAAACAATTTGACAAATAGATTGAAGGTCGTGAGAAGAAAAACTGAAAACAGCGAGCTTATTCAGTACTCGGTTTCAATGTCAACGTCAACGTCAAATTTGCGTTGGGGAATACGTCAGTGACGCACTTTTGAAGGTTTTCTTCAACCCTACATATATGGGCTTACAACTCTTTGTATGTGCTTAGAACTTACATATTGAGTGTCACGTCTTACGCAGTGGTAAGGTGTCGGAGGATTTTGAAGTCCAAAGTGGAGTGCGTCAGGGATGCATACTGTCACCGCTATTGTTCGTGGTGGTCATAAGCGATGTACTTCGTGCAGCATTGATGGAAGGTAACGATGGAATTCGATTGACTATGATAATTTATCTTTGGTTGGTTGATGTGGCGGTTCAAAAAGAACCCAATTAGCGCCATTGCGCCGGTTAGATACCACAAAACCCATGAACACCTGGTTGTATGATGGAGTATTGGGTTGAAGAAGAGCCTGTCGAGCTTAGGTAAAGAATGAGGGCACCAATCCTTTTCTCAGATATTTCTCCCAGGTCAAGTTAGGTTAGGTAAATGGGCTGGTGAAGGGGAATAGAAAACCTCCACACTACACTCAGGTCAATATAGACCCATTGTGATACCCATGGGGGGAAAGGGGATAGAATAGAGAATCCCTTCCTCGTGGAAAAAAACCGTGTTTGTAAATATCCGAAAGAAAGCATTTAGTACTTACTGTGCCCGAGATACAAACCATCCAGAGGATTTGATGAAGTTTGCGATGTCATTTATTGGTCTGTTGAACTCTTCTAGATCTTCAAAGAAGTTTTGTCCAAGGATCTTATTTCTCAAATGATAGAGGCCTGGGCAATGACAGAGAAACTGGACGGTGTCCTCCTGAGCCTCTACAAAGGACTTCGTTAGTCACACGTAGTTTTTTCATGTGGTACCGCATGGTATTATGCCCCGTAATGACTCCTATTAGAATAGAGAGGGGTTTTCTATGCCTCTGTATGAGTCTATTGGTTCTTACTCTGTCAAATGACGGCCACAGCTTCCTCGTGGTGACACAAGTATGTAAAGAGGTCCACCTGTTGTTAGCCTCCATTAGGGCTTTGTTTCCTGCTTCGAGCTTGAGGGCGCAAGGCGGGATGTACACCGAGGGGTCGGATTGGTCCGAGTTTAGTGCTGAGCCTCCTCTAGCCAGTTCATCGACTTTCCCATTTCCTGGTATGCCTTCAGGACCAGGGACCTAGCAGAGCTTTACCTCGTGCTGTGTTCCAAGAACCTTGAGTTCTTCTCTACAACACTTCACAAGCTTCGATTTTATTTCTATAGCAGATATTGCTTTTATCGCCGCCTGGCTGTCGATGAAAAGGGTGATATCCTCTCGTGATATTGCCCTCATCGCAGTCTCACGAGGTGCTATTGTAACTGCTAGGACCTCCGCCTGGAAGACACTACTGTAGCTCGGAAGCCGGGCTGACATGGAGAGACCAAGCGTTTCAGAGAAGATGCCTGCGCCTACACCTATTTCCATTTTGGATCCATCGGTGTAAACAGCTAAGGATCGCTCGTTAGGCGTTCTGTCATTTTTCCATTTTTTGGCGATGCACGCTAGTCTTTGTACTTTTGTGATAGCAGCTAGGTTATTTATTTTGCTGGCTGCCTGCCACCATACAATGCTGCCATACGTTAGTATTGGCCTTACTATAGCTGTATACATCCATAGGATGATTTTGGGGCTCGGTCCCCAAGTCTTTCCAAATATTCTATTGCACGAGTAAAAAGCTATCGTGGCTTTTTTGACTCTTTCGTTGATGTTTAGTCTCCAGTTCAGTTTCCTATCGAGCACCAGGCCAAGGTATCTCGCACTATCGGAGATACTCAGGGGAGTACCCCTTACGGAAGGAGTTACGAATTGTGGAATTATTCTTTTGTTAGTGAATAGTACTAACTCTGTCTTCTGGGGATTAACCGCCAGCCCACATCTCTCCGTCCAGGAGTCAATGATTTCCAGCGCCCCTTCGATTTGTTCGCTTAGGGTCGGGAGAAATTTACCTGTTGCTAGCAGCACAACATCGTCCGCATATGCAATGGCCTTGACGCCGCTGTTTCTAAGTTTAAGAAGGACTTCGTTCAGGACAATAACTCACAGTAGTGGGGATATAACCCCTCCTTGAGGGGTGCCTCTTGAGGCATAAACTTCGAGCTTAGTACCTCCGAGTTCAACTTTGATATGTCTTTCCTTTAGCATATTGACGATCCATTTTATCACGGAATTGTGAATATTAAGGTTCGTTAGGATTCTATTGACCGCGTGCGTTTTGACATTGTTAAAGGCTCCTTCAATGTCTAGGAAAGCCGATAGTGTATATTCTTTGTTTCTCAGTGATTTTTCTATTGAGCCGACAGCACAGTGCAGCGCTGTCTCGACGCTTTTTCCTTTCGTATATGCGTGCTGCGCTGGGGATATGTCACCTGGGTGTAGTTTACTACGGATGTATATGTCAACTAGTCTTTCAAAGGCCTTTAGGACAAAGGAGGTAAGGTTAATTGGCCTAAAGTCGTTCGCAGTAGTGTGGCTTGCCTTACCGGCCTTGGGTATGAAGACCACTTTGACCTCTTTCCATGATCTAGGTATATACCCCCAAATGAGCCTGTTGAGGCACAGTTCCTTAAGTACCGGGATGATTGTAGTTATTGTTTTCTGTAGCATAATCGGGATAATCCCGTCGGGTCCTGGGGATTTAAAGGGAGAGAATGATTCGATTGCCCACTCAATTCTTTCCTCTGTGATAAGATCCGTCGGAGTTTTCGTTACAAAACTACTGTTGGTTACGATGTTATTATCTGGATGGGTCGTACAACCCGGAAAGTGCGCTTTTAGCAGTGAGCTAAGTGATTCTGCACAGGATTCAGTCCACCTTCCGTCGGGTTCCTTGAGAGATCCAAGAGTTTTTGATTCCTTGGATAGAATTTTCCTCAGTCTCGCAGATTCTGTCGTACCCTTGATTTCATTACAGAAGTGCCAGCTGCCAAGAGTGGCGTTTGGCCTTCTGTGTCTCGTTTTTATATTTCTCTGACTGGACTTATATTGTTCCCAGTCCGCTTCTAGGATAGTTCTTTTGGCCACATTTAGAAGGTGTCTAGTTACTCTCCTAATTCTAGCTAGTTCAGACGACCACCATGGTGGTGATTTTTTATCTTTTCGTTTGGTTTCTGGACATGCTTTGACATAGGCTTCATTAAAGATGGATGTAATATCCTCTGCCTTGCGATCGATGTCGGTAGGTCCGAGCCAGTTTCTATCCTGCAGGGATCTGATACCTTTCCTCTCCTCGTTGTTAAAGAGATCCTAGTTGGTTTTCCTGGGGTTCCTGTAAGGCTTGGGCAAGTCATAGTTGTTACCCACGAGGAATTCGATCATTTTGTGGTCAGAGTAGGATTCTTCCCCCATCACGTTCCACTTGTCAATAGTTAGGGCACTCGAGTTACTGGCTAAAGTTACATCTATAACTTCTCCCAGGTCAACAACTTATCTTAAGCACCTCGACTTCGCTGACGATATTCGCCTACTTTCACATTGGAAAATGGTAGCTGGGGCAAAGACAGGTGGGGCTTTGAGTTCAGTTTCAGTTTTTACTAGGGCCTTGTATGCACTGAGACCTATAAAATCCATTGTGCCAGCCCGGTGTTTAGCCGAAAACTTCGTTAATGCTCTTGATAAACCTCAACAAAGCTCCAGGCTCAATGTTGTGACCATGGGGCATTCACAAAGAATATGATCTGCCGTCTCTTTTTGCTCTCCACATAGCTGCTACTCCTATCTTATGAAGATGGTAGCTGAGTGCGCAATGACCAGTCAAGTAGCCTGTTAGGGTTCTTAAGTCTGCTTTCCTCAGCTCGAGTAGCTTTTTAGCCTTGCAACGGTTGAGATTAATGAACTTCTTTGTCTGTCTTAGGCCCTTGAGTTTGGCCCAGTACTCTGCATGATGATCATCTTCCCATTTCTTTATTTTGGTGTTTGCGCTACTCCGTGTGACTCCAAAATTGGGTTCAGGACCGAATATTGGGCGACTGGCGCCTCTTCTCCCTTAGCAGTCCGTCCGTTCGTTGCCCTCGAAGCCTTTGTGTCTTGGTATCCACAGTGACGGTGTTTTTCGATGCGAGATCTTCGAGTAGGTTTAGATAGTCCCATACAAGTTTTGATCCTACCGTGTACGATTTCAGAGCCATAAGTGCTGCCTGGCTGTCCGAGAGGATATAGATACGAGTACACTCGACCCTTCTTCGCAGACATTCTCGTACACAGAACTCGATTGCATGGACTTCCGCCTGAAATATTATTGGTGATTTCCCAAGTGCTGCCGCACGTTGGAACCTGGGTCCATAAACCCCTGCGTCAGTGCTACCATTTTCCAATTCGGAACCATCTGTGTACCAAGTTTGAGAGTTTGGTAAGACTACAACTCCTTCATTTCTCCATGTGTGGCGGTCACCTATGACCACATTGAATTTCCTGGAGAACCGGTATTTCTTGAGCATACTTAGGAAGTGTGGGCCAGCTGACCGCGGTAGTACCGAACTGGATGTGTGCAGTAGAATTGGGAAGGTAAAAGCTGCATTTGGATTGCTATCGGAAGTTTGGAGAAGTAATGTTCTCAGCTTGGGAATCAAGCTGCGACTGTTCCCCTCCAATGTAGAACTAGTACTGCTGTATCACACAAGCTGGAAACCTTCGTAAGCAGATGCCTAAGAATTTCTTGAGAATCCAATCGTATCTCCAAGGAACTACTTTATCTGAGAACGGACCAAGAACATATAGAGAAGAAGAAAGTGGCTGTGGATAGGACACACTCTATGGCACGACGACAACTCCATTGCGAAATACGCCATGCAGTGGAATCCGCTTACACAGTCAAGGCGAACCCCACAGGCGGATCAGTAGGAATGCGGTGAAGTGGGAGGGTTATGATCTCTTGTTTTCAGATCATAACCTCGCTGATAAAAGGAACAAGAAGAAGAAATCAGGCAGATGAGTGGGATGCTCTAGGCACAGGACAGTCAAGAAGGAATCAGGCTTTTTGGGAATGAGTTGAAGGAGTTAGAGCTCAAACGCGTTACAGAACTCCGAACAAGATGGCGTGCGTGCGTTGTTGACACCCTATGCGCCAAGGATTTAAGTAAAGTTACATGTACTCGTATGTATCTCAACACCTAAGCAAAGGCTCATCGAACATATTTCTGTAAAATTGGTGCCGAAACCATACAAGCCCCCTTTATCATTACATTACAATCTACTCGTCCCTTCAACTCCTTAATTAACCATTTGATTCGATATTCTATTCACTCGAACACCATTCCCTTCGAAATCCCATAATGACATGCAGTAATCAACAATGAATCATACAATGACACATCCTCAAACAGTCTCATACCCAGACACACCAATAGCCAACCATTGAAATACAAAACTAAATTTTCGTTTTTTATTTACTTTATCCTTGAAGACCTGCAAAGTCATGGAAATTTTCATTTTCAAATGAATATCCTTTAGAAATTGATGAGAATCCCTCCAGGAGTTGAGGACTCTGGTGTCACCTTTCATCAAATTTTTTGGAATCTCAAAAAAGAAAATCAATGAATGGTGTCCTTTCTTCAGGAAAGGACAAAAAAAAAACGGAAACTGCAATTGTCATTGTTGGAAAACTCCACGCCTCTGTGAAAGAGGTCGCACTCATGAAAAAAAGAAAGAAGACTGATTTGAGAACATGTGAAGTGTCCTTCACAGAATGAGAGCAGTCCAACCAGCTACACGGCAGCAGGGAGACCCACTTAAGTACCCACTTATTGGGTGTTTTTCGAGAGTTTTTCTTTCATTCCAGGACTGGGATGTTTAGAGGGTAACCTTAAAAAAACAAAGGTCCTGTGAAGGACCATTAATTTGTTACAAATCCGATTAGGGTGTTTTTATTTTTTAAGATTCAACAGCAGAGTGTTGAGAGCAACTTGCTATGCAGTTGAATGAGACAAAATTACATAATTTTGGTTTTGGTATGAATTCGAATTGAGTATGTCCTAGCAAATGCTAACAGGTACTTGAGTATTATCTAGAATCTAGTTTGTAAGATTAGAAAATCTGTAGATATTTATTAATGTTATCAAGTATTGCAAACTCCTCGTGTAGGAACGAGTTAAGAATATCACAGCAGCACGCCCCCCAACAACCAGCGCTTGTCGTAAAAGGCGACTAAGGGGACAAATCAGATCTAGGCAATATAACACCCAAGTGACCCTAGCGACACATATACCACCTTAAAAACCCTCCCACAAGTGTGCATGCGAGTCCGTGGGTTGATATGACTGGAGATCACCGGTGTCATAGAAGAAAGATCAAACAATACTAAAACAGGAGCATGCACGTGTCAAACAACAAACACCATCGCAATATGGTAATATTGCAAAACTGTATCATTATGATAATACTTGCAGAAAGGAAAGGCACTACCCCGCCAGGCACTACCACTGCTGTGCATGGTACTGATCTTATACCGAGCAGAAATGTTCGGGTCAGAGCTATACGGATTCCGGGGGCGAGCAAAATAATGAAACAGTTTGGAAGAAATTTGAGGGTCGCGAGTTGGAACGTTGGAAGCATGACCGGTCGAAGTTACGAGATGGGAGAGATGATGAATAGAAGGCGGGTGGACATCTTGTGTGTCCAAGAGACGAAATGGAAAAACACCGGAAATCGGGCGCGTTTCTTGGACGTCAGGACAAAAGATTACAAGATGTTCTACTACGGAACGGAAAAGGCTAAGAACGGAATCGGTATCATCCTTGCGGCAGAGCTACTTGGAAACGTCTTGAGCATTTCGAAGTCCAGCGACCGTTTGATGTCTCTCAAACTAGTAATACAAGGAGAGGTGTGGAATATTGTCAGTGCATATACTCACCAAAATGGGTGGAATCAGGGAGATAAAGATCCATTTTGGGTAGATTTCCACAATCTCCTTAAGAACATCCCAAAGGAAGAGTTTCTGTTTGTTGGAGGAGATTTGAATGGACATGTCGGGAAGTCAAACGAAGACTATGCAGACTGCCATGGAGGACTAGGATATGGCACCAGGAACCTTCCTGGTGAAGACATCCTAAGCATGTGCAAATCACACGGTCTTATCGTGCTAAATACCATTTTCATCAAACAAAGCCGACACCTGATCACTTACAGCAGTGGTGGAGATGAAACTCAGATTGACTACCATTTGGTAGGCAGTTTCATGAAGCCCCGGGTAAAAGATTGCAAAGTGATCCTGGGAGAGGCAATCGCTCGGCAACACCGTCTCCTGCTAACAGAAATTTTTATGAAAACACCGAAGAAAAGCAAACAAACAAGGGTCCCTGAGGAAATCAAGTGGTACAATCTGGACAAGGAAAAGGGCGTATTCGAAGTGGAATACAGATGTTGCAAGAAAAAAGCGAAGAAGAAGTGCGCCCAGCTTCAAGCAGAGAGTACGGAGGGCCTGTATCGGGAGCTGGAGAAAATATCTTCCCCGGTTGTTGATACAAACCAGGCTATCCAGGAGCTGCGAAGACACAATATGAACAAGGGCGCAACCATCTTCAAAATAGCTGCCCAAAGAAGGAGGAATGCTCAGGAGATTCGTTCGCCAAAGTTCATTAACAATGCTCATGGCCAGCTCTTGGCAGCATTGTGAAGAATTTTTAAATGAACAGTTTCCCCGGCTATACTTTCCAAGACCCACCCCTAACTGTGAAGAAATACCCGACATTACAGTCGAAGAAGTCAGTGAGGCGGTCAAATACTCAAAAAAAAAGAAAAGCGGTTGGGCCAGACGAGATGCCCTCTGAGTTCTGGAAAAAGATGGGAGACATAGGGTTCAGATGGTTCAGAATTCTAATCTCCAAATTTGTGAGAGGTGACCCAATGCCGAATCAATGGAGTTATCTTCTCCCTGTATACAAAGGGAAGGGTGATACGCGAAACTGTACCGTTCGATCAAGCTGATGTCACACACCATGAGGATCGTTGAGCGGGTATTAGGTGACCGACTGCAAAAAATAATACGGCTATCTGATGATCAGTGCGGGTTTGTCTCGGGTAAATCAACCACAGATACAATCCAAAGTATAAGGATCATAATGGAAAAACATCTTGATTCCTTAAGGGATTTGCATATTGTATTGGTTTACTTTGAAAAGGCATTCGACAGACAACCACGAGATCTGATATGGGTGGCGCTAAGACATCGAGGGGTTCTAGAAACCTATGTACAGATGATCATGGACATGTACGAGGGAGCAAAGACAAGAGTAAGATGCCCCGCTGGAGTAACCGAAGAGTTCCCAATCAAAGTCGGGGTGCACCAGGGAAGCGTCTTAAGTCCTTTGCTCTTTATTGCAGTCCTTGATTATCTGTTTGAAGGTAAAGTGATGGACCCCAAGGCACATCAGTTATTCTTTGCTGACGAAGGAGCCATCATAAGTGAGGATCCTACATCCCTGCAACGAGCACTTGATGTGTGGGTGGACGCTCTGGAGGAAAATGTGTATCGCATTAGTTCAAAAAAGACAGAATAGTTGTATTAATTTGACTGCACATTCACAGCGTCGCTGTTGTAAAACTTCAGATAGCAAAAACTACGGCTATCATTGTGAACTATTTTCTTTAAAATATCAGAGAGCATACTTCGACTATCGGGGTTCAATAGCCGGGTGTGAAAAAGAAGACCTACTCGTAATAATAAAATTATGCTCATAAATGCTATTAGCACGGTTGCTTAATTTTTTTGTATGGACATAAGACATCTGTATAATTTATTGTCTGTGATAGAAGCCCTAGGACCCACAAGGGGATAAGGACCTAAGTAATTAATATTCTAGAAAACGTTAAAGTATGTATGTAGGTTTCTGTATAAACCTTCTTCTTGTGCAAATAATAACAGCCGATCAAGTTCTAATCAGAATAATTGCAAAGTCTCTCGTAAAAGATAAAATTTTGCCTTACGCTTTCCGGCGACACCGGTGGAACCCTCTTTAAGTCTCACATTATCTACAAACACCTGCTGTTAACTTCAATTTGGTTTTTGCATAATTTATTCTATTAATAACCGCTAAGCCGCATTCAAGTTGATTAGATTCACGCGTAAAGCAAAGGAGAATGCATAAGATACAGATGAGATTGAAGCACACAGTCGAAGGCTTGAGAAATGATTTATTTAATGGTTTGTGACAGTGCTCTGGAAGCCGTTTAATGTATGAAAATCTTGATTAGTTTCGATTAATTAATCGCTGGTAATCGACAGAGTCAGTAAGACTGATTGCATTTAATCGCAGATCAAATTAAAGCAATTAGTCCGCGTGTAATCGACCGACTTTGCAATCGATATCGTATGCCAGCGGATCAATGACCGAATGAATGTATATTATAGTTGAAGTGGTCAGTATTAGGTATTAAAGTGTAGAATGGATTAGTAGCCGGCGACTGAATCCTCAAGAAAGGAAAGGAAAGAAGAAAAAAACTGACTGTGCTACCAAAGCAACGCAGACATACAAACGCACCAGGATTGCCGTTCAAGGTCCAATCACTTGGTCTGAGGAACAATCAGCAAGGACCAAAAGAAGAAGGGTCAAGACACCGAATGGTCAGGAAAGCAGCCAGTACCCAGTTCCTAAAAGAAAATAGGCGATAATCACGGAAAGAGAACAAGGAAATAAGAAACCCGAAAAGTCCGACTAACGAGGGATCAAGGAACAACAGAGAAGCCGAACAACAGCCCAAGTAAGTGAAGCAGAGCCCAACTGGACTGAAGTAAGAGCATATGCCAGGAAGCCTAAGAAACCCTCACACCCCGATGCACTGGCAATAAAACCAACAGGCACACCGTCATACGCAGAAATGCACCAGAAGATTTAGAGCCACCTCGAACTTAAAGAGCTTGGCAAGAATATGAACTACTACAAGAACAGCGAGGGTTGATCTGCTTCTGTCGATTCGCATACTTTCCAATTCCAAAGCATGGTTGAAGAAGCTTTAGCACAACAAGCTGAGGTGAAAACACTGACGCAAGAAGCACTAATTGAAGTTAAAGACCTCGACGAAGTGACAACCGAGGAGGAAATCCTCAACGTCATCAGGGAGCAAATTAAGAGCGTTTGCAGTACATCAGGCCTAGCTATCAAATCGCTTCACAAAGCCTATGGTGAGAAGCTATTTCTCCGAACGGAATGATCTATGCTTCGGTGGTTTGGTCACGTAGTGCCCATGCTGCCAGACCGCCTTCCAAGACGTGCCATGATTGCCGTGTCATCAGGTAGGCGACTTCCCAGTAGGTGTAGAAATAGATGGTTGGACCAAGTCAGACTTCTCTCCTGGAGCCATCTAGGGATTCCTCCGTTTGGTCACGTAGCGCGTATGCTCCCAGACGGGCTTCCAATACGTGCCATGATTGCTGTACCATGAGATAGGCGACTCCTCGGTATGCCCAGAAATAGATGGTTGGACCAAATCAGACATCTGGAGCCGTCTAGGGATTCCTCCTGATGATTTGGGGTCAATGGCGGAGGATCGAGAAGGATGGAGGGGCCACATGAGCATCCTACCCCTGCGACCCATTGAAAATGTATTTATATATGTACGTAAAGCCTATGGGCGAACACAAACAGCAACAGTAAGCCTTCCCATAGAAGTTGGGAATAAACTTCTCGGAGTGGGAAGAGTGCGCGTAGGATGGATGAACTGCTGCATACGAGAGAAGCTGATTCCAATCAAGTGCTACAAATTCTTCGAATTTGGTCTAAACACTGCATGCATGCATGCGGAGAAGATGGCTAAATTACAAAAGAATGCGCAAAGGACCCTAAATGTGTTCTCTGTCGTGACAAGGATAATGTCGATGGAAATCATTTCACAGGAAGCAGGAGATGTCCATCCTACCAGAAGGCGATAAAAGAATTGCGATATATCACTGCCTGGAAGGAATGCCTCCGAAAAAGGTACATGGACCCACATACTTATACCACAAATCCAGCCATGGATAGAGAGACAGCATGGTGAAGAAGGGTCCCACCTAACGCAGCTGCTTCCACTCATACCTGCATAACAAAGCTTACTGCCACAATGAAAACCCCGATCATGCGTTTTTCCGATGTCCACGGTTTCAAGGCGAGAGGGAAAAACTGGGCGCGACACCAATTCCCGAACACATAGTTGGTGAAATGCTTGCGTCCCAAGAAGCTTGGAATGCAGTGACTGAGCGCGAGAGAGAAAGGAGTCCAATGAGACTAACACGAATCCAAGTCACAGCTAAATCGGACTCTAACCACCGCTGCGATGAAATTCCAAGAAGGCGGTATACATACTAACTTACTTAGATCCTTTAACCCATCGGGGGGCATAAGGCGACAACCACTCCTGTGCACCATCTTCTTCGGAGTTCTGCAACGCGTTTAAGCTGCCTCCAACTCATTCCTAAAGAGCTCGATTCTTCCTCAACTGTTCTGCTCCACGTTTGTCTTGAAGAAAGCGGTAATAGAGGAGAACGGGTTGGTTGGTTAGGATCGGCCCTGGATGAGAATGCACTGGAAATAGGTCCAATGTACTGCCGAAGTGTAAGGTGGGTGGGTCACTCTCATACTCTAGGAACCATTTGCTTCGCTGTATGAAGGAGTTGATTTTAGCCGTGCACACGTTGCCGAGATCACTTAGATCGTTGAAAGATTATTAACCCAGGATGGCCTTCCTAATGTTGGCAAGCACAAAACAAGCACATAGGAGGTGACTGATGATCTCCTCCTCCTCTTCATCCCTACAGCTTCTGCGGAAGTCATTGTAAGGGATGCCTAGTCTTTGGGCATGTCTTCTCATGGGGAAGTGTCAGGTGAGAAAGTTTGTTATTTTGGAAAGGATTCCTCTACTGTCTTTCATGAGTCCGATGGACATAGATTTGTTGAACAACGTACATACATTTTCAATGGCTAATACTTCATGAGGGTCGCGGGGGTAGGATACTCAGGTGGACCCTCCATCCTTCTTGATCCTCCGCTATTGACTCCAACTCTTCTTCTTCTTCCTTTTATCAGCGAGGTTATGATCCGAAAATAAGGGATCACAACCCTCCCACTTCACCGCATTTCTACTGATCCGCCTGTGGGGTTCGCCTATTGACTTCAACTCATCAGGAGGAATCCATAGACGGCTCCAGGAGAGATGTCTGATTTGGTCCAACCATCTATTTCTGGGCATACCGGGGAGTCGCCTATCTCATGGGCAATCATGGCAGGTCTTGAAAACCCGTCTGGGGGCATACGCGCTACGTGACCAAACCATCGAAGCATAGATCGTTCCGTACGGAGAAATAGCTGCTCAACATTGAGCGCCTTACGTACTCTGTTGAACAACGTTCCAAATTCAAAGCCAAAGTTGTCTGGTTGTGTTGCATTGGTCTAGATGTTGTCATCGGTAATTGGCATACTTAACATAAGACGTTGGCGCTTCGATGTCGGTAATGCTTATCCTATTTGTACCAGAGGAATCTTGTCGAGCCAGTTCGTCAGCTGCACAAATCCCCAGTATGCCACAGTTACCTGGTACCCAACAAAAGGGTGAGGTTGTACTGTCCAGTTATCTCCTTAAGAGATACGCGGCAGTCTTTCACTGCATTAGATCGCGTAGTGCTGGATGCGAGGGATTTGATGGCTGCCTGACTGTCGACGTTAATAGCAATATCCGATGTTGATAGTGTATTAGCCGCTAGCCAGTCAGCGGCTTGGGGAACAGCGGTAACTCCGCCTTGAAAAACGCTGGAATGGGTTGAAAGGTTAAAAGAGAGGTGTATCTCCAGGATTTCTTAGAAGATTCTGGCACCGCCTCCGTCTTTGGTTTTGGACCAGTCCGTGGGAATTGACAGCGATTCGTTGTATATGACATCGCGTGGAGTCCACTCATTTTCTCCGGTATTGAGTGCATGTAGCCCTGTTGAACTCATACTCAGTGGGCAGGTGGTCAGTGCAATTGGGGAGATAACAGTGCATCGAAAATATTTTGGCGTGCCCCGTATGTTCCTTCCTTCATTCCTTGGAGCCTCTCAGTCTTATTACCGAGATAATAGCCAATTGATTAGTGACGATGTCAGTCATTGGGCATTGGCAATCGTATTTGTTTCAACGTTGTTGAGCGCTCCCTCTTCTCTTCTTCTTCCTTTTATCAGCGAGGTTATGATCCGAAAACAAGGGATCACAACCCTCCCACTTCACCGCATTTATACTGATCCGCCTGTGGGGTTCGCCTATGTCCTTCTATGTCCAGAAATGGCTTGTATAAAGCCATTTCTACAGATTTGCCTTTGGTAGGCGGGGGCGCCGTGACGCAAGTGGTTAGTGTGTCGGACGCGTGAGGTTTTAAGTTCGAATCCCAGAAAACATGAAAATGTTTTTCATGGTCCCAACTCTCGTGAACGTCTGACAAACATCAGAGAGTACTGTTGTCACGAGAAAGTTTCTCAAAACAAATTGCCCTTCGGATACAGCACTAAACTGTAGGTCCCTTCCGTTCGTCTGAAAAATATAACTCACACAACATGAGTGATTGCGAGAAGCTAGGCCAGGCACCTGAGGAGCTGTTGCGCAAAGTATTTATTTATTTAGGCGTGTTGTGACGTGGATAGTAAGGTACTATCAATGTTGTCCGTGACGTGTGAGTCTAGCATTCTTTCCGGAATCTTAAGAAGGAAATACGTTAGACTGATCTGTCTAAGGTCCTTTGGGAGGATGTGCGATGTCTAGCCTGCTTTGGGTTGATGTTGTTCCGAGCTCGAAACATCCCTGCAGAATGCAGCAGAGATTCTGCCATACGGTGTTAAAGGCATTCTGGAGCTGTGCTGAAAAATTACCGCCAGGTCCCGGGGATTTGAAAGGTTCGAAACTGTTCACCGCCCACTTCAGCATATCCACTCTGATCTGATGAGGAGGTGCCGGTGGGCGTACAGTATTTACAATGACAGGATCATCGCTGGAGATAGGCGTGCAGCCGGGGAAGTGAGTGTCCAAGAGCGATGGATGGTTGAATGATGCTTCGTCTGTTAGGATTCATGAGGACACTTGGTACGGTTGACGTTTTGGAGAGAACTTTTCACAGTCTAGAGGATTGACATGTGTTGTCGATACTCGGACAAAAACTGCGCCAGGATGTACGTCTGACCTTCCGAACCTGTGCTTTCAAGTTCTTCAGTCTTCCTTTGTAGATCTCCCAGTCCGGTAGTAGCCTTGTGAACTTGGCTTTGTTGAAACTTGTCCTGCTTCTGCAGGGGAGATACTTGAGTTCTGCATTCCACCATGGCGGACGATTGTCCTTGTTAAAGGACAGGATTCGTTGAAAGAACTATGGGATATGATCGATGTAGTTCGACGTAGAAAGCCGAGGCGAACCCCTTAGGCAGATCAGTAGAAATGCGGTGAAGTGGGAGGGCTTTGATTCCTCGTTTTCGGATCATAACCTCGCCGAAAAAGGAAGAAGAAGAAGTGCGACGTAGAATGCTTGTTCACAATTGCATAGCATCAAACATCCTTAGCAACTCCTTGACTTTTCACCTAAACTCCCAATCTCCAGCCGAGAATATTAGAACGTGAACATAATTCCTCATTACCCGTAGCAATAAAAACGCAAAATTTATCTACAAACACAGATCCCATCAGTAACTTCTTTCTTTCATACAAAAAGTGTCCTTTTGCAGAACAAATACTCTTCAAAATCATAACAAAATTCCTTAGAAAAGGACAAATATTTTCTTTTTATTATATTTGCCGTCATAAAAACACATTACGCGCGCGCCTCAACCTGACACAATACTATTTCCAAGAAACCATCCTTGAAACCATCATCATAACGTGACAAGTGCCATAAAAAGGAAGAAAATTTCCTTCCAAAGGATCCAAGAGAAGGCAAAAAAGAGAAGAAAAAAAAATTAATCAATTTTCAACTCAGCTGGAATTAAATTTTTCAACATCACACTATAAAGGATACAATGGCATACAAACTCATTGCCGGTGATTATCCTCTTTGCATCTTATTTAAGGATTCAATGAGAGAAGGAGCAAAGAAATAAAATGTGTTCACCAGAAGCCAAGAGGTCACTCATTCGCTATTCCTCGAGCAGAACACGTATTCAATTCACAAATTTTGTGCAGTCCTTGAAATCGAATTGATTGTATCCCGCTGTCTAGCGAGAGAGACTCAAAGGACTCTCTCCAGAGGCAAGCTAAGAAGTACAAAACGATGGATTCTCGCCTGTATTTGCAGGAAGGAACTACAATTTACAACATGGAAGCTGTACAATATAGAAATGTTTCATGAGGATATCCAGGCGTGCCATTCAATGTGAAGCTATAGGTGGACGTTCGACGAAAAATAAAATCCTTGATGCACAGCACGAGCTGGAAGGATGACTGCTGCAGCATGGCAGGAAAAAAGGACGATAATAATAATAATAACACAAATAAATACTTGGGCACGTTTTTTTTCAGTTTTTCGCAGGATATGCCTGTCTGAGTCTGCTATTATCCTGTTTAACTCACCACACGAAGCATGGGAAAATGAGGCAGCAAAGGATGAAACTCCTGCTGAGTTCTATCCCACTTTGTTGTTGCTTTCTCTCACCTCATCCGAATGATGATGAAAGTAATAATTGTCTCTCTGTTCGTCCTTAATTCCAAGGACAAACTTTATTCCACGCGAACTGTGGTGTTTATAAGTTTTTAAGAATTTTCTGCCATTCGTGTTGGCTGTAAAATACTTAGCAGGTTAATTAGTAGATACACAACAAGGATACAACAAAATGTCCTTCGTTCTACTTTGTTTGCACTCGTAATTATTTTTTGAAAAGAGGATCGAAATTAGCTGCGAAAGGATTCAGCTATGGTAGCTTAGCTGAATTATTGTAATCCTTGTCCTTGGATGGGTGTTGTTTGTTTTGATTGAAATAAAAAAGGACATTGCGCATCGTTTCCTTAATGCGGCACGATTCGGTGATATTCAAAATGTATCTCTGCAAATGATGGATGAAAATTTCAAGGCTGTGTCGTCTTTATGATTCTGGGAATTTTGTATTTTTTCTTTCACCCAACACCCCGAGGAATGGATGTGTCGCGCGGAGTTTTATAGGAAATTCAAAGGATAAAGGATATAATGGGGAGATAGGATTTTTATGAGGCCAGGCTTTGTGGTGGAAGATATTGACTGTAAGAAGATATTTGGATGAAGAAAGGAGTGAAAGTAGCGTATTCCTATGCAAATGAGCCTATATGGGCTGTTAAGCGAATTAAATCCTTTTTATTCCCTGCGTAGGATATCTGCCTTCTGTCATCAGGACTTTAGATAGAACTGTGATATGTTTGTGCGTCTCTCGTTTTATGATTCTAATCACATTGTCCTCGAAGAAGTACGGCACAATTACCCTTTCAACAGCAAATGATCGCTGTATGGGGATGGAAAAGCCTCTCGTGTATCATGTGTGGTCGTTGTTGACAGATCCACTGAGGTGAAAGTAGGCTTCGTTGGCCATGAAAAGGTTTTCATAAGAACTGGCAGTTTCTCTGTTCGCACTTAGGATGGGCTGGCCATATTATACCGAATATACTTGAGCTGCGCTGTTCAGAGGGTTTCCTTTCTTCCGGATCGGGCAAACGAAGCTGAGGTTCCATTCATGGGGCATACTTTCGCCCGACCACATTTTACAGAAGAGCTGGTGCATGCTTCTTACCAACTTATATCCTCCTGCCTTGAAAAGTTCAGCGGCAAGGTCGTCGGCTCCAGCAGCATTGTTGGATTTGAGTTTAGGTAATGTGGCTCTCCTGAGAGGGTCAGGATGCACTTAGACAACTTGGGTCCATTGTGATAAATTTGAGTTTAGATATCGCTATCCTCACTTCATTCTGATCGGGTTGAAGGGAATCTTCCCCGTCATCGTCACTATTCAATGGCTCGTTCTGCCTGACAGCGTAATATTGGCCAACGTCGCCGTTTAGCAGTCCACAGAAGTGTTACCATTAAAAAAAAACTGCGGGTTGGACGATTGAGATGGCTACGACATGCAGAGTGAATTGACACCAACGCCCCGGTCAGCAGAGTCTTCGAATCTAACCCAAGGGGCGACGCAGTAGAAAGCCTTCTCGCCGAAGGTGGCGCTCACAAGCTGAAGGAGACCTCAACCAACTTGTAGTGCGCAACTGGAGGTAATTAGCTAAAGACCGAGATGAATGGATATGCTTGTTGGTTGTTGCCCAGGTTTACCCTGTAGCGCCATCTAAGTAAGTAAGTAAGAAGTTTTCCTTCCAAGTTTCGTCCCTGCAGGCTTTTGTTCTGGATTTGGAACCCCGGCATGTTCTTTTTAATTTTTGGTAAAATTTCCGCACATCATTCCTGGCAATAAGACTTCTCAATCTCCTCGATCGGGCGCTTCTCATGTTCCTTTTTGCTTCTTTCTGAGAAGTCGGTGCTCCCCTTATCTCCTCCACTCTTAGAGCTCGCGAGTAGCTTTCGTTCTTCTATGCTGCGCCGCCTTGTAGGCCTCTTGTTTCGCTGCATTTGCCTGCCGGTATCCTTCATCAATCGAGAGGTTTCATTGCGGTGGCGTAGAGAAACCCAGTGCATCGGAGGCCACCGCTCTTCCGCATTTGCTGCTGGCGGCATAGGACTTAGATTAAGATTAAAAGAGGCTCGATTGGCAAAGGCTATGGCGGTCTCTTGTGATTGTAGCCGTCCGACGTCAAAGTTCCTCACAATATTTTGTTGATTTCGCTCCATTCTGGATACTCATATCCAACTAGGTAGTGATCCGAGTCCACGTTGGCTCCTCGGAAAGTCCGGACATCCAGAATACTGGAAGAGTGCCTTGCATCGATCGCAATATGATCGATTTGGTTGACGGTTTTTTCGACCAAAAGAGAGCAATGTCCCCTTGTCAGTATCAAGACGTGGGAACCGCGTACTAGCTACGGCAAAGTTTCGTCCCACTTCAAAGTCGATTAGCCTGAATCCGTTGTCGGATGTGATTTCATGCAGGCTGTGCTTTCCGACCATGGTACTAAAGACGTCCTCTTTTCCTAGCTTTGCGTTAAAATCTCGCAGGACAATTTTAACGTCGTGGCTAGGGCATTGCTCATACGTCTTGTCTGACGAACCCCACAGGTGGATCAGTAGAAATGTGGTGAAGTGGAAGGGTTATGATTACCTGTTTTTGGATTATAACCTCGCCGAAATGGGAAGAAGAGAAGAAGAAGGTTAGGACATTGCCCACATGTCTTGTCCAAGAGCTGGTGGAAGTCATCCTTCGTCACGTCGTCCATCTTCTCGTGTCGGGCGTGAGCGTATATAAGGCTAATGTAGGCGTATTTATCCTTAACATGGATTCCCATGAGGTGCTCGTTCACGTGCTGGAAGCCTGCATTTGTTTAGTAAGTACAAATTTTCGTTTTAAGACAATTTTTGTTGCTGACCCCAAAACTTATATACCTACTGAGCTCTGGCAGAACAAGATATCAGTTTCTAGGAACCCGTATCAGTATTGTAGTCTAGTCAAGACCGTAGTCTTAAAAATCGAATACGAGCTTCCATTGCATGCACCCTACCACAACAACTTCTTGGCTGCCACAAAATCAGTGCCCAAGTATCATATTACTTTCTATCTTACGGTACAATACGATGCTTGTGAAAGTGCCCTGCGACGTGTAAGACCTATCTAAGCCCAATTTCCGGTATTCTGCCATATCGATTCTTGGATACACAAGATATCCTCAAGGTCGTAACTTCGACCGGTCATACTTTCGACGTTCCAACTCACGACCCCTTCGTTCAAACTGTTTCATTACACCTAATTGTATTTAAACTAATCTGTATACAATAATATCTATATCTTTACATAAAATAAAACTATAGATGGTCGAATGGTATTGTCTTTCTGCGCACGCATCACACGGAAACTACCCCACGGATTTTGATGAAACTTGACATAGTGATAGCTTCTATCCTAGGTCAGTATTTGGGATACTTTTTATCTCGGGAAATGAAAGGGTTCCTACAAGATAGTCAAAATCTTTCTATACATAGAATAAAACTTTTAATGCAAAAGTGTTTCAACTCTCATCACACAAAAATCACTTAGAGTACAACTTTAAAGATGGTGTACGTCTTATCGTGATCCATCATCTATCATTTAGTGCGTGGTCTAAACTGTACGGTGGAAAATGGCGTAGAACCAAGGCCCTAACCATTAACCCTGGAAGAGGAAGCTTGAGCTGAAGTAAATCTCACTGGAAAACACTCCCACCAGCCATACAGGGGAACCAATATACCTTGGGATAACCCTGGATAAAAAGCTTAACTAGAACTCTCACCTAAACAGTGTTATCAACAAGGCGACCAGGACAGTGTTCATGTGCCAACGCCTCTATGGTAAAAAATGGGGTCTGAAGCCCAGATGATCTACTGGATGTACAGCACAATCCTCAGACCAATGATCACCTACGCCTCTCTAGTATGGTGGCCTAAAACCCAATACATCAAAGCAGTGGAATACCTAAGTCGACTGCACCGATTAGCCTATGTCGGCATTACCGGGGCAATGAGAACATGCCCGACGGCAGCATTAGGTACAATACTTAATCTCACGCCGCTGTATCTCACAGTGCAGAAAGAAACTTTGCTAAGTGCTCTTAGGCTACCTCAGATACAAAACTGAAATCCGGCGATTACACAGGCCATCTGAGCATTCTTGGAAATGACCAAAACAACCCAATTCTCAAGATTCCAGATACGATGCTCAAGAGATTTCGGTTCTCCAGGAAACTCGAAGTGGTCATTAGTGACCGTCAAGAATGGAGAAACAAAGGTCTCAAGACACCACCCAACGCACAAATCTGGTACACAGATGGCTCCAAATTGGAAAATGGCAGTACCGGAGGTGGGGTTTATGGTCCCAATTTACAGTCACTTACCATCTTCATGCAAGAGTCCATGCGATAGAACTTTGTATTCGGGAATGCCTGCGGAGAAACTCACTCAAATGAACTGTGGGATGTGATGAATTATCCTTTTCATTTAGGCCACATGCTGGCCCATTTTGCGAAGAAGGTATGTACCGGAACCCGCATCTTTATCTATTCAGACAGCCAGGCAGCGCTAAGGCCTTAGTTCCTATACGTTAGGGACAAAGGTCGTATGGGACTGTCTCGACCTCCTTGATAGCCTCGCATCCACAAATCAGGTTACCATAGCATGGATTCATGGACACGGAGATTTTGAGCGGAACGAACGAGCAGACTGTCTGGCGAGGAGAGGCGCTGGGCGCCCACTCATCGGCCCGAAACCGTACTCGGGGTAGCAACCAGTGATATTCACTCCACAGTAACAAAATGGGAAGCTAAAGGACTCGCCGAACACTGGGCCAACCAAAAGTGCCTAAGACAAGCGAAGAAGTTCCTAAACCCGAACTGAAATAGACCTAGCAAGCTACTTTAACTAAGCAAAGACAATTTGCGAACTCTAACGGGCTACCTAACCGGGCACTGTCCACGCAGGTACGTTCTTCTTCTTCCTCCTTTCAGCGAGGCTATGATCCGAAAACAAGGGATCACAACCCTCCCACTTCACCGCATTTCTACTGATCCGCCTGTGGGGTTCGCCTACTGTCCTACTGTCCACTCAGGTACCATCTTAATAAAATGAAACTTTCAGGTACGGCCATGTGCAGACTCTGTGGGGAACAAAGAGAAACAGCAGAACACATCCTTTGTGAAAGCCCAGGGGCGCAAAGAAACGATTACTCTATCTAACGCGGGTCTCGATGGGCCCAGCGGATACCTGGAACATAGAACCCAAGACATTCTTGATGTCTACCATATCAAGAGCCTACATTTTTAATTTTCGTTAACCATTGGGCCAGCACAATAGATCTTATAGATCGCAGTGCACTTGGGCCCAATCATCGCATCATCGTATCGTATACGGTGGATGCATCAAAAATTCCCAGCCAAACTCTCTCAGTTATTGCCGGGTCACCAAAAAAGTATGTGATCGGGCATTGTCGTGGTGGAAGATAATGCCCTTCCTGTTGATCATGATGATCCGCTTTTCGTGAACCACTTCAATCCTGTTAGCGGCTGACTGTAGAGCTCTGGGGTCGAATCGCGTCCTCCGTCAACGGATGACTGGTAACGTAATTTGTATTGTGTTGTTGGTAGATCTAGCAACAACATACATACAAATTACGTGACGAGTTATCCGTTCATGGAGGACGCGATTCGACCCCAGAATTATTCGCTTTCTCAAGCGGCCGTAGCTCATAATGCAGTTGTCTCTTCCTCTTCCACCAAATTCTCAGCATTACCTTCCTAAGCGACAGTCCCGGCTTTGCAAGAGTTTAGGGAGTCTCATCCTACCATCATCGTTTTCACACCACATTGTCGTATTTTTCATCACCAGTAATCAATATTGCTGGCGCCGTGGCGTAAGTGGTTAGTGTGTCAGTGGTTCCAAGTTCGAATCCCAGAAAATACCAAAAAGTTTTTTCACGGTCCCACCTCTCGCGAGCGTCTGACAAATATCCGAGAGTATTGTTGTCACGAAAAGGCTTCTCAAATTGCCGTTCGGATTCGGCATTAAACTGTAGGTCCCTTTCATTCGTGTGAAAAATATAACGCACACAACATGAGTGGTTGCGAGAAGCTAGGCCCTGGCACTTTAAAGAGCTGTTGCGCCAAACATTTGTATTTTTTTGAAATCAATCTTGCACAAAAACGGCTCAATTTCGTTCCGATTCATCAGCGATTCGCAAATTAAAACTGCGTCCAGCAAATTTCTTTTCTGTCAGATTGTGTGGTACCCAAACGTCGAGTTTCTTCAAATAGACAGCCTTCTCCAAATGATTTAAAACTCTTGTGTGGTTGACGCTTAGTTCCGAAGCGATGTCAGGACTGGTTATGGTGCCGGTCATCCTCCACTTTTCCACAATTTCATCCACTTTTTCCATCGTTGATCGCCGATAGCGGAGTTCGTCTATTCTTACTACGCGCCAACAGCTGATTGAAAGATCAAATGCTGCCAGCTTCCTTTCTAAATTGATCTACAAAATGGCACCTTTTCAACGCTGCTAAGGGCTGTCAGAGATTTTCCACTTTAACGCCATCTAGTGACAAAAAGGCTCAATACTTTCTTTCCAACCCAATATAATAGACAAGTTCATTACATGCTCCTACTGCGTAATTCATGTGTCAGCACATTCAAACATTTGTCCTACGATTGCCGATTACCGGATAAGGCGTGATACGTTAAAAATAATTCATGAATCGTCACCCAGTCATGCCGCGAAGCAATTCAAAAGAAAGAAACCCTCTGGTAGATACATTTTCAGTGCATTTTTGCTGATAAGATAACAAAAATCCTCTTCAGATACGAAATTTAATTTAGTCGTCAGCTCCAAGAAGATTAATTCACTCATTTGCGACTTGTGAACTTTTTCCCAATTCGTACTGCATCTCATTAGAACCTCGCCACTAGCGCTGTAATTAGCGCTGATTAGTATCTATCACGTACCAGGACTGAAACTGGCCACTGACCTGTTCAGCTCCGCAGAAGAAACAGGATTATGTCACACTTCGTCCAGTTTAAACCAAAATTTTGTATCTAACTGCAATGGTCAACAAAAATGTCACAAAGTGTTAATCAGTAACGCGGAATGCAAACTTCTCCTATTTTCATCGAGAATTTTCCACTCGTCACTAGACTGAATGAATGATCATCGGTTAGGTCACGCCTGAATGGCAATTAGCACGAGTGGCCAATTCTAAAAACAAGACAGTCAACAGTTCAAGGTTTCCATCAAGTGTGACGTCAAATTCTGGTGAACAATCCCAGATAAGACTTTCTCCAGTATGACGAGTAAAGTCACGAGAGACAAACTGACAGATGACGGTTCTCTCAGTCAGATGAGGTATCATGTAATCCCTTAGACTTAACGGTGTATTTGAATGGGAAAACTATTTTTAACCCTCTGACTCAAAGCTGACAAACTTCCAGAGCCAGATACTTTTGAAAGCGAAAGCGAAATGTGACATGGACCGCCTCAAGTCACCCAGTTACACCATAACCTGGGTTGTTACCAGATGTTACTGGTACCGGTGGTGGCGGTGGCTGTAGTTGCTCTGGTGCAATGGCTCACGTCACGTATCAAGTAGAATGTTGCCTCGGAACCGGTAAGTCTTGCAGTTAACATCATCATTGCAATTGCAGTTGTTTTATTCATGATAGATACGAGTAGATGCATGAATAGGCGCTGTGTCGTTTCGCTTTGGCGAAGAGGTGAATGCGCCCATTGACCCAATTACCTAGTGACTCTCTGTGGCAAGCTGGCTTAAATCGCCGATTTATTAGCTGCGAGAGGAAAAAACTGTCCGTGGTTATTGGTGGTCTTCGTGAAACGGGCTTGGAATGGTTGCTAAATGCTCCATGCTGCTGGTTTGGGGCTAGATAGACCGGTTGATGGGATTAAGAGTGGTACTGTGGCAGACAATTAGAGAATAGTTGCCCGGCAACGTCGGCGGACGTCGTGTGCTTTAATTATAATTTTAGGTGGGAGAGTGCGGCTGGTATTGTGGCTATTTTTGGCAGACGGGTTTTCGGTTGAAAGTGGAAAAGAGCAGTTGTGATGAATTGGTGGTAGAGAGTTTAAATGGGTCAAAGAATGAAAGTGAAGGGATGTGTGAACAACGGATTCTGGAGAAATTCCTTGTCAGCAATAGGCTTGACTTCATTATTGGGATAACCACAATTTTTTTTTTTTTCTATAATTTGCGCGCACTCAAAGGGTTAGGAATACCTGTAACGTGTCTACACACAGTGCGGGCGTTGGAAAGGATGGATGGAGAGAGAGAGAGAGAGAGAGAGAAAGATTTTTTGGTGTAGTGGTTCTTGAAGCTCAGTTCTTTATGCTTCAGCTATTCTCCGGGGGTGGCGTCCAGATAACTGAGCCAATATTCAGCGTTCTTCTTCTTGTAAACGGTACAACGACTGCCTTGCTGAGGTTAATCGATAGGCCCTCCCCAGCACACCAGTCCAAGACTACAAGGAGTGCATTATGCATGAGTTGACACACATTGTCTTCATGTTTGCCTTTAATGATGATCACTAGATCATCTGCATAACCTATGGTTGTGAAACCTGAACTATTAAGTGTGTTCAATAAGTCATCCACCACGAGTGACCATAAGAGAGGCGAGGACGCCGCCTTGGGGGCAGCCTTTGGCCGTGGAGACCGTCACAGAGAAATCTCCAGACGAAGATGTTATTATGCGGCTATCGAGCATGTTCCTAACCCATCTGGTAGTAGGTTCGTCTATTCCCCTTCGTCTCGTAGCACTAGTGATGGATTCATAACCAGTGTTATCAAAAGCACCTTCTATGTCAAGGAATGCACAAAGGGCGATTTCTTTGGAGCGGTAGGCAGCTTTAATCTCTGTGACGAGATAGTGAAGGGCGCCTTCCGTAGATCGACATTTCCTGTATGCAAATTGACTAGAGTGCAGAGGTATAGTCTTTCCAAGAATGCCTCTAATGTGTAAGTCTAGCAGTTTTTTCATGGTTTTCAAGAAAAACGATGTCAAGCTGATTGGACGGTAGGATTTGGGTAGCTCGCTGGGTTTGTTACCTAGCTTAGGAATAAACACCACATTTACCTCCCGCCAAGTTAGTGGAATGTATCTCAGGTTGAAGCTTGTTCTAAATAGAGCTACCAAGGCAGGCAAGATGTAATCCAGACCTTTCTGTATGAGAGCTGGAAAAATACCATCACTGCCAGGTGCCTTAAAGGGTTTAAATGAACCGATTGCCCATTTTATTTTTTCTTGACTGAACAGATTTCCAGACAAGCTGTTGACTCTTCTGGAGGTGCCACATGTGGAGCCTTCAGGAGCAACAGGTACGTGGTCGCTTAGAATTATTGAGCCAGGGAAGTGAACCTCGAGCAGAGTTTCCAGGGTTTCCCTTCGACTGGCGGTGTAGGTGCCATCAGGTTTGATGAGCAATCCCACCCCATTGGAATGATCCTTTGAGAGAGCTTTTTGGAGACGGGCTGCTACTGGAAGGGACTCGATATTTTCGCAGTTCTTTCTCCATGCTGTTCTCTTAGATTTCCTCAACTCTATGTTGAATTTAGTCAAAGCGGACCTATATTCGTCTCAATTTTTATTGCGTTTTGCGGTGTTGAAAAGTTTTCTCACCCTTTTGCGGAGTATCTCTAGCTGGTCATTCCACCACGCTACGCTCCGTTTACCTGTATTGTCATTTTGCGGGACACAGCTACTCCTGAAGGAAGAGATTAGGAAGTCATTTAGTTGGCAGGCTGCCACATCAACATAACATTTAGATCCGAAAGATGTTAGCAGCGTGTCATCCTTGACGGCGAGATTTTCGCGAAAAAGTGCCCAATTAGTTCTTCTCGGTACGTAATGCGTTTGATTATTATGTTTAACCCCACCCGAGATGTTAAATCTGATATGCTGATGATCAGATAGTGAGGGTTCATTTGACACATGCCAACTTACAACAGAATTGGAAATAAAAGGGCTCGAGATAGTGAGATCAAGCATCTCTTCTCGAATAGAATTTATAAAAGTTGGCTTGTTACCTTCATTACATACAGCTAAGTTTCTACTAGTAATATAATCAAGAAGTAATTCACCCCTTTTGTTTATGTCGCTGCTACCCCATGCCACATGATGGGAGTTGGCATCGCATCCAATGATCAGGTGACAGTTGCGACGGTGACATAGGTTCACCAAATCCTGCACAGCCACGGGCGGAACAGGCTCCGAATCTCCAGGAAAGTAGGCGGAGGCGCATACGATCTCCCGAACTCCTCCTAAAATCGGAATTTTGACCATGCAGGCCACCAAATCTCTGCTGATTAACTCTTGGATGGGAAGAAAATTTATTTTAGAACTGATTAAGCAAGCAGCCCTAGGCATTAACTCCCCATGGGCATATAACAACTTACATGTCCTACTATGAAGGCCCTTAATTTTGCCTCCAACCACCCAAGGCTCCTGAATGAAACCAAGGGCGATTTTATCCCGGATGAACCGTTGGCTAAAGATGTCCGAGGCACCTTTAGCATGATGCAGGTTGTCCTGCAGCACTTTGATGTCATCTTTCATCATTAGTGCATTATTGTTTTTCGTGGGATGGTTCCTTATTACTGGCAGACGTATTAGTGCCTGTTTTCTTAAGTTCGCCATCCCAACGAGAGTGGCCAGCAAGCCTATCCCTCACAGCAGAAGCTGTCTTGTCTAAAAGAGTGGGCACAGGTGCCGCACCCGCCATCTGAGCAGCAGATGGTGTCACAGTCGAGACACTAGCATCGCAAGTCACTGAGCCCTGCAATGTGGCCGCACTAGACTCAAGTGTACTACGTGCAACCTCATTGGAGACTTCTGAGGTGGAAGGTGCAGACACAGGTGTACTACGTTCCACAGTGTCCAGCGATGCTGCGCCCTAGGACGGGTGGCATCATCTGTAACTGCTCCTACGGCAGTTTGTGCGGGCTTCTGCTCACCTGGGACCTTGTCTGAGCTCTTCAGGATCAGCCTAACTCTGCCAAAACAATATGCCATATTGCCTTTTAGCAGCTTTAGGCGATCCATCGAGCAGTCCGTGACACCAACTACCAGATGAACAAGATCACGCTCTACGGTCCTTTGAACCACCCTCCAGTTCCAAGCGAACAAATCAGTATTCTGAGCGTCCAAAAGCGTCAGAATCTTATAAGTGGCAAAGCCGGTACTTTGTGGAAAGAACCCACGGATGATGTGTGGTTAAGGAAATGAATCCTCATCCACAAGCATCATGTTCAAACCACATTTCCCTCTGATTTTATCGGAGTTGACCCTCATCCACTCTGCAGTGGAGGGGTCTGAGCAGATAATAAGGAGCCAGCCTGATTTGTGAAACAAACCATGAAATTGTGGCTTAGCGACCTCGTCTACCAGCTCAATAATGGTGTCCATGATGCTATTTTGGACGCCGGCCATTTGCTCGGCACTAAAAGGACTGCGCGTCAGATCAGCGGGAACCACACCCAGTTTGACAGTACCTACTTTGTCCCTGTACGAGGTCTTGTCGAGTGCGGCAGTCTCGGTCCTGGCTTTTTTCTTCTGCGGAGCAGAAGGGGTAGACTCTTCGGATCGCATTCGCTTCATCTCGGTACCCTTTTCAGATTGAGAGGATTTGGCTATCTCCAGAGCACGTTCTCTGGAAGCGCCGTCTTTTAAGGCGCGATTGAAACGCCCCCTTTCAGCCGAAGTTAATCGAATGAATCCGCTGGTGCTTAGGGACAATTTCTCAACACCAGCTTCAACGGCAGTGCATCCGGAATGAACCGAGTGTTCGTCCGAGAGCATGCTGGAGGACTCTCCGCAGAGAGTGTCAGAGTCCGAGGCAGGAAGGGAAGACAGGTCCGCCTCATCCCGTGTCATATCAGCGACAATGATGAGAGGGTCGGCTCTAATAGTAGCGACCTCCTCAGGATTTATCGAAAGCACGGTTGCTGACCCAGTTGTTGATGCAGTAGAGGGTGCATCACCCTGTGAATTTTTTATAAGATCTGAAATTTTGGACCCACGAGTAGTCGGGAAAGGAAACATCGCCCACAGCAGAGCCCGGTATTCCATGGGAGGGCATAAAATAAAACAGGAGGTCGCCTGGGTATCCTGAGTTCGCATACTAACGACTAAGCACCCTCTTAGCCACGCATCCCTCGGCGTATGCTGTTCCACCTTGGATTAGAGATTTTTTCCAGAGGTTGTCTGTTGCACACTTTGACCAAATACCACAGTTATGAATTCGAGCCGAAAGGTCCAGGGAGGCCCAAGAGGACACATAGTCCGGTTGAGCGTCCTGGGACCAGTAGGCAGATTATCATGATGTAGCATTCGTTGCCCGGCGGCCGCCCCGAGGAGGCAGTGAGTCTTCTTGTAACGGTTACTCAATAGGGATCGTCCAAAAACTTTACCCTAAGAGTCCGCACCTGGCCACCAAGACGATCGCCCCTTAGTGTACGCATGTTGAGATTTGAATAGAAGGGATTTATCTAGAGTATTTCGGATATGTATATCTAAGATGCGTTCCAACGTCTTTAAAAGAAAAGAGGATAAGCTAATGGATCTGAAATCCTTTGCGGATCCATGACCCCGCTTCCCAGCTTTCGGGATAAACACAACACGAACACGCCTCCAGCTCAGGGGAACGTGGTTTAGGGGGATACAGCGTCTGTAGATCGGTACAAGCCATGGGACCAGCTGGTCCAATGTTTTTTGCAGCATAATCGGGAGAATGCCGTCACGGCCGGCCGATTTATAGGGAGAGAAACTTTTAATAGCCCAGGAGGTATTAACTGTTGTAATTGTTGTCTTAATGTCATTCCAGGAAGAAGATTGCGCGACCTGAGAAACTGGTGGGGGAGCAATCTCATTTTTACATCCTGGAAATGTGTGTTTGCATTAAAAGTTTCAGGGACTTGCTAGAGCAGAGTCCGTCCAAGTCCCATCCGGCCGTGTAACAAAGGACGGGCTAGAATGTTCCTTAGACAGAATTTTACTCAGCCTGGCAGTCTTTTATGGTCTCAATGGAATGACAGTAGTCTTTCCAGGCAAGAGACTTGGCACTTTTAATGGATTTCTTATATTCCTTCAGACAATCCTTATATGGTTAGCAGAACTTGTGTTTGAAGCAGATATTGACGATACCTGTAGTAATCTTCCTCAGATTGGATAGATCTTCGTTCCACCAAGGGGGGAATTTTTTCTTGCTGTATGTAATAGGACACGAAACCTTAAAAGCCGCACCCTTGGCTGTTTCGAGGGTTCTAATTTGGGGGTCTAGTTCCCATCTGAGTTTCCTAGACGCAGATGGAATTCGTAGAAAAAAAGACAGAGATCACTTTTAGGGCAAGTCATGATCGCTGATCCTTAACGTCTAAAAATGAATCCTAATCATTTTTAGAAAATCTCCAAGATCCTGATCATTTGAATAAACAAAAGAAATGGCTTTATTTCCTCTACTTTTCGTTGATAAGGTGGTTCCGGGGGCTTAATGTCCTCCTGTCTTGAAATTGCGTTGACCTTTAAGATTTGAATGATCGACAAATTGCGCACGATCACTGATCTGACAGAGATCGTTACAAAGAGTTTTCTAGATACAGATGGAATTCGCAAAAAAGACAGAGATCACTTTTAAGGCAAGTCATGATCACTGATATTTAAGGTTTAAGATTCATTTTCAGAAGATCTCCAAGATCCTGATCATTACAATAAACGGCAGAAATGGCCATATTTCCTCTTCTTTTTGTTGGTTAGGTGGTTACGGGGCTAAACGTCGTCTTTTCTTAAAATTTCCATGACTTTCACAAACTTAAATGATCGATAAACTTTGCAAGATCACTTATCTGACAGAGATTGTTACAAAGAGTTTCCTAGACACAGGTGGAATTCGTAGAAAAAAAGACAGAGATCGCTGACAGAGCAAGTCATGATCGCTGATCCTTAAGGTTTAAGATACATTTTAAGAAGATCTCCAAGATCCTGATCATTGCAATAAACGAAACCTTAAAAGCCGCACCCATGGCTGTTTCGAGGATCCTAATTTTGGCGTCTAGTTCCCATCTGAGTTTCCTAGACGCAGATGGAATTCGTAGAAAAAAAAGAGAGAGATCACTTTTAAGGCAAGTCATGATCGTTGATCCTTAAAGTTTAAGATTCATTTTAAGGAGATCTTCAAGATCGTGATCATTTGAATAAACAAAAGAAATGGCTTTATTTCCTCTACGTTTGGTTGGTTAGGCGGTTTCAGGGGTTTAACGTCGTTCTGCCTTGAAATTGCGATGACTTTTAAGATTTCAATGATCGACAAATTGTGCACGATCACTGATCTGACAGAGATCGTTACAGCGAGTTTCCTAGATACAGATGAAATTCGCAAAAACAAAACAGACATAGATCACTTCTAAGGCAGATCATGATCACTGATCCTCCACTGATCCTAAACTAAATTCAAGATCAACAGCATAGCCAAGGTCCTTGATCGTTTCACTAAGCAATATTTCACTCAAACAATACTCGTAGAGTGTATTTTCCCCCACGATATGTAAGAGTAAGTGACGATCATTCTACTCAAACACCACCTTTATCTCCTCTGAATAGGTGCAACGTTCTGCAACGTTTCACAAAAGAAGAACTAAATAAAAGAAGATCCATAAACAATGAGGTCTTACTCTAGGTCATCCAACAGGAAAATAATAATAACTACCTACATACCTGCTCCCATGTGATCGTGCAGCACGGCATATTCCCATTCCCATTCGTGTCCATACGTATTGTCGACCTGATTTCATTTTAATTCGACTCAAAACAAAAGTAAAAATGCAACAACAACCCGTGGTGTTTTGTATTCTGCCGGCTAGAGTCATTGAACTGGTTGTCTGTTCGTTTCACCATCAAGAAACGATCTTGCAAAGTGAATTTCCTGGAAAGGTCTACGCACTTCATGGGGCTCCTCTCCCTCGCTTATCAGATGATTTCGGTGCGTGATCACAATTCATCGATCAATCGAAGTGAATTCTTTTATATCCAAAGAAAAACGGAAAATTATGAGACACAGGTCCCGGAACTTATGATCTTGACAGTAACTCCTCGTTTGGGCCTCTTGCTTGGGTAAATATTTAACAAATTAAGTGTTGAGGGTGAGTATAAATTTGCTGTAACAAATTTTGTGATCATACATACAAGATCCCCTAGTGATATGAGTTTCGAAAGTCAAACATAAGATCGCGTCGCGGAGTTTATGTTTGCTCTGAATAAACAAGGCGATAACGAAGTTTTTTTTTTTGGGGGTAAAAGATACACTTTATGGGTGTCAATAACTCGCAGTGGGATTTTGATAATGCAGCCAGTTGTACTCATTAATGCGCGTCAAAGACCGGATAGGGCAGACACTTGTGTAATTATCTATAAGCGACTTTTGGTTGATGATTCAACATACAGATCAAGGTTGCGCATATATCATGTGGTTTGCGAAAATGACGCGGTTTATGGCAGCTTGCAATTATAGATTCCTTTAATTTCGCGCATATTTGTGCTCGCATCAATTAAAAAGCCGCAAACAGATTTTGATCGCGTTTTAATTATTCTACAGCCTAATGGCATGGAATTAATTTGAGGTATTCAGGAAGTTCATGAGGAAGCAGAAGAATGTTTGCAATCAGTAATAAGGTTAGGTGTGGTTAGCGATTTACAATTATCATTATTGAACGCCCTTTCACTTTACCACCCCAAATATTCCCCTTCGCAAGCTGTTACCTCAAGATAAAGACTTCTCTTGATCATGTTAACCTTTCCTCCACCTAAAGGAATTTATTATAGCCAACAACCACATCCATTAATGTACAAAATGTGCCGCGGCTTATTTATCCACTCATCAAAGCGAGAAAAAATCCTCTATCCCGCGGACATACTTGTAGTTTGCCTCGTTTTTTACGAGCAATTAACAAAGCTTCATCAAAATTAGTTTGAATACGAGATTACTTGTATCTTGACAGGTATCCAAACGCAAAGGTCACAAACTAACTAGACAATTGAGGATTTCCACAAATTTGTACCACATCAGGCGAAGAATATCACAATTAACAATTAAAAGGTTAACAAGACTCATGCACGGAGTTCCCATTAAGGCTTGTGCGGCGTCATGCCTACGTTGCAATGGACAAACCACAAACCCATCGGATTTTTAATGACAGGTTGACAGGCTAATGACTTAGAGGTGATGCTTATGTGCCACTGGGCTTATCCAGTGAATTGTTGTCTTGTTGTACTCATTGGGGAATAATCAGGTCAAGTTCGTTAGTTTTTCATAGCTCAAGGCTGACGTCGTGCATAACACAGATTTGCTTTTGCGAAAGGATTGGGGTTAATATGTTTATACATTTGGGCACTTTTGCGGGCTTTTCAGTCGTCAAACTGATTGCTAAATTCCAAAATGGCCATGGCCATTGAAGAGAATGGAAGGGGGTCACCGAGCACTTTGCAGCAAGATACTTTTGTCTCTACTTTGACTGATAAAGAATGAAACATTCGCCAACGGATAGCAATAGTAAGTGCACTATGCACGAAACAGGAAAGATGTTTGAAAGGTAATCTTCGACTTTCTTCTTCTTCTTCTTCCTTTTATCAGCGAGGTTATGATCCGAAAATAAGGGATCATAACCCTCCCACTTCGCTGCATTTCTACTGATCCGCCTATGGGGTTCGCCTATTTTTATTTTTTTTTTTGCGATGGTGTTTGTTGTTTGACACGTGCATGCTCCTGTTTTATTTTTTGTTTGATCTTTCTTCTATGACAGTGGTGATCTCCAGTCGTGTCAGCCCACGGACTCGCATGCACACCTGTGGGAAGGTTTTTAAGGTGGTGTATGTGTCGCTAGGCTCACTTGGGTGTTATATTGCCTAGATCTGATTTGCCCCCTTAGTCGCCTTTTACGACAAGCGCTAGTTGTTGGGGGGCGCTGCAGTGATATTCTTAACCCGTCCCTACACGGGGAGAAAGGTGATCGATCTTAAGAATAAATAGTACCAGTGTCCGGAATCTCAATGTCTGAACGTTTTTGAAAGAACTTCCGCGATGCATGTGCCTGCAACTTCTGAACGGTCAATAGATCGGTGATCTTCATCTTCAAAAAGCGAACTTAACGAGTGGCCTTAGGTTTTAAAAATAACTGATTTCAGTATATTCCTTTCTAATCCGTGGAAGATTAGTGATCTTCACATACAAAAAGTGAACTTAAGGTTCTCACGATGACTGATATCAATGCCTTAAAAAGGATTTGGTCTGAATCCCTTTTATTGAATTCTTTACACTTCACGATCATTGATCATAGTCTCTGAAAAACGAATGAAGTTTTGGACGAACTGAAACGATAGTTTTGGTGATTTGTCAAAGTTGAAGGCAGCGAGGTCTTCCAAAATGTTTTGCAAATTGATTTCTGGTACAAAAAAATATTACTTTCGGCATTCCGCGATCAGTGATCGCCATTTAGTCCAAAGTTCTTGAAGCTGATGACGATTTTCATCAATCATTATCGATCCTAAGTAATTTTAAGTAAGTACAACCAAATTTTAAGACTAAAAGGCTGATCGTGCAGTGATCCTCACTACAGTGAGGATCAGTTTTTTTTTTTTTTTTTTTTTTTTTTTTTTTTCCGAGGGTAGGTGAAAATCTTCAACAAGACACTATGAGGATCGACAGCGCGTGCTCATAGTAGTGTGGGATTCTTACCCACTAAAAAACCTCCCTTCAAAACAGACTTGTTTTTATTTTTACTACAACTAAGTATTCGACTTATCAAGTAGTTTTCGTTTCGCGAAATAATGACGTTTTGCAGGTACCTTCCCATTAGAAGTTCCTGCCAGCTCCGCAGTTTAGACGCGGTTACTTATCGCGCTAGGTCTAAAGGTTTGGTTCTTTGTAGACGGCGCAGTAAATTTCTTTCTTCCAAAAGTTGGAGGACTGTAATATTTACGTGACTTTCTAGTCGACTTCTATGCTTTCTCGTGTAGGTTTGAATTTCGTCTTCGATTGTTTTAATGCCAAGGTCTCTGTGGATATCGCTATTTCTGATATACCATGGCGCATTTACAATACCTCTTAGCACTTTGTTTTCAAAAGTTTGTAAAATTTTAATATTACTTATTTTGGTACAACCCCAGAGTTGTATACCATATGTCCATACAGGCTTTAGCACTTGCTTATATAAAAGCAGTTTGTTATATATATTAAGCTTGGAATATTTTCCAAGTAACCAATACATTTCTCGATATTTGTTATCTAGTTCTTTGCGTTTTTTCTTAACGTGCGTTTTCCATTTCAGCTTTGTATCAAGTGTCATTCCAAGATACTTAGCCTCGTTTGCAAACGGGATTTGAACCGAGTTTGAAAAGATCGGCAAATTATTTATTTTTTTATAAGTAAAATTTACATGAACAGATTTGGTCTCGTTGAGTGCGATTCGCCAAATCTTTGTCCATTCATTTACTCTATTCAAAGCTTCTTGCAGTGAATCAGTGATCAAAATCTGTCGTAGGTATCTTGGTGTACTTTCATAATTTGATCGTGAAGTGATCCTCACTACAGTGAGGATCAGTGATCAAAATCTGTCGTAGGTATCTTGGTGTACTTTCATAATTTGATCGCGAAGTGATCCTCACTACAGTGAGGATCAGTGATCAATTTTGATGAGAAGTTTGGACGTTCCTGAAATTTACTCTTGCTCAAATTTAGAACTATAATACAAGAAGCCCATTGAAGCTCCTTGACTGTAGATCTCAAATGATTTTAATGTTCTTCAGTTTAATTAGAATTGATTACAACATCAGAATTCTATGGGTAGGAAAGGCCATCGATGTCATCGAACATAAACTCTTCTTATCTACCGATCTTTGTCAGCCAATGAACGAATTCAAGACCATCTAAAGCAATCTACCAATGCAAACGACTGATATCTTAAGATAACGACTGATTGTCACGGTTATTCTTCCATCGTATGCAACGTTGACTTCGTTATATGACTTTGAATTTCGAAATAAACTAAGCTGCCGGTATTTATCTCACAGAATTTCTTAAGTTATCAATAAATTTCAGAAGCCACGAAACGATCACTAGTGATCTTTATCGATCTTGAGGGATATGTAGAACCAAAACCCACAGAGATCTCGCTCGATCTTGTTAGATCTTTCAACGGAAGAAATCTATACTTTTAGGTTGCTCCATTATCAGTGAAGATCACCATCGATCCCATTAATTCCATAAGATACGATCGAACATTAGTTCAAGCTTTCTAATTCTAAACCCATCTTCAGTATCTACGGTCATTTCTTAACGACTACTACGCATATTTTCACGATCACCGGGCTTAAATTATGATCGCATTGCCAACCAACAATAACAAATAACAGGTTTTCAGTTGACACGATCAGTTGGCGCCCATCTTACTGCATAACCAAAAAATGCTGTTTTACCATAATTTTTCACTAAACCACTTTCTTATCAGATAGACATAACATAATGCTCCTGCAGTTGTTTTCTCACGATCAAAACCTCCTCTTTTGCATCCGATTTTCACTCGAGTACCTATTCTTCAAATGTTTTTTCGAAATGCATTAATTTTTGTGATCTAACACTCATTTCAAATCGCTTTATGCATCACTTCAACGAAAACATTAGCATTTCAATGTGATTCCTTATTCCAACTCGTAATCCACATTTAAATAATTCCTAATCAAAAAGAGAGCAATCTCTCCAGTCACTCAAACGATCACAGGTAGTAGAAATCTACTACAAAGTTAGTTTTGAGTACAAACTCAAAAGTGAAAAAGATCATTCAAGCAGAACACGATGATTTCAGACGAAAGGCAGACAGAGAAAGCAAAACAATCTCAATTCATTATCACCGGTCGTAGAAGAAAAAAAAAAAGATACTGAAGCCGATACCGATCGTACTTACCCGGCTCAGCTACCTCTACTACCATTCACCAAACACAGATACTCTCTCACCAGCAATTTCAGTTTCCATTTAGTTTACAATCAGACCTCATACACTTCGGACGGAATCTAAACACGACGCTCTAAACATTTTTTTTCGTTTTTTTAATATTTTTTTGTTTACCCCGCGTTCTTATTTCAAGATCGTTTCCCCCAATGGAAAGTCTTGATCGCGAATTAACACTCGAGATACCGCATAATATGAACTTGGATACAATCGCTACACATTTACTAACAAGTAACACGGATTCCAACAAGAAAGCAGTAATTCAGTTATTAAACGGAACCTCAACGGCTACGATCACCTCAACTGATCTTCATCATCATCAGCAGCAGCGATCAGCGGCGATCGGTAATCAATTTTTCCAAAAACTCGGTGAAACACTTTTCGGATTCGGTAGTGGAAATAGCAATAGACACAGTATTGCTGTATCTAATAGTGACATATCATCCGGCACCAGGATGGATGTACTACGTAATCATATTGTAATCGATTCGGCTGACTTTGATGCTGTGGCAACAAGTGCGACCAGCGATCTGCAGCAACAGCTGGAGTACGACAAGTTCATGAATGAAATATGGATTGGAATTGTTTTGACACTGATAATCATTTCGCTGGTCTTTTGTATCTGTTCGTGCTTTTTATATCATCAGTTCAGGCAGTGGAAGAGGAATTGTAAGTATTTTTTTTTGTTCGTAGATTTTGCGTATATCTAGATGCTGCAATTGCGTAAACAGCACAAGGTGTATTCTTTTTTTTTTTTTGGTTTTATAATCGAGAGCAAAGTGAAATTGTGGTCGAAACTAGATCTGAAAGTTAGAGTTCACTAATCCAAGGTGATCGTGTTATAGATACAAGTTCAAGTGCAAGTACAAATGAGTTTTTTTTTGTTCTGGTTAGAGCCGTGTTGATCGGTTCTTGAACCCTTCTTTGTTGAGTTCAAAATATAAGTGAAACTGGGACAAGTTCTTAGTCAATTCATCATCCAGAGAAGCATCTTTTTTTTTGACAGCCGCACGATAAAGAAGCTATTAATATGGCTACTTGGAGACTGATTGTGACAACAACAACAGAACAGTGGCTTTTGTGTGGAATGAATCTGGGTCAAAAAATAAGCAACAGATTGTTCTTTTTAATTTCGACACATGTCTTGATAAACTGAAAGGAGCTACTTGTTCCGCAAACTCCTAGATGACTTGAGAATGAAGGCTTTTCTTAATCAATTAAGATAGTTGTGTTTGCATGTCTCTGATATTCATACCAGATTCATTTTGCAACAGTCCTATTCTTAAACAACTTCCATTTTTCGCGCTGACAAGGTGACTATGGAACTTTTAAAATGAAGTTAGTAGTGATCTTAAGTGATCTTCCTAGTGATCTTAAGTGATCTTCCTAGTGATCTTAAGTGATCTTCCTAGTGATCTTAAGTGATCTTCCTAGTGATCTTAAGTGATGTTCCTAGTGATCTTAAGTGATATTCCTAGTGATCTTAAGTGAACCTCCTAGTGATCTAAATTCATCTAATTAAGAAGAAACAGCAGTGATCGCAAGTGATCCCTAGGGATGGTTTCAATCCATCCTCTCTATCTATTAGCCAAAGTGCAGCAGTCATATCAAGTGATCATATGTGATCTGCACGCATCTGTCAGAAGACTATTTTAGTGATCTACCACCAGCCAACGCTTAGATTGATCAGCTTGAAATACGATGATCACGACTCCTCCGATCTTGACCAGAATCAGTGCAAGCTTATCATAAGACAGCTAAGTTGATCGCGATCTTGATAGACTGGACTTTAAAGTCTGATTGCAGTATAGTGATCATTATCCAAAAGGCTTCGGATACCATTGATACTGATGATCGTGTGGGAGAAAATTTGTACCCAAACTCAGCAAATTGCATTTCAAAATTGAAAAATCCGTCCAAGTCGATCTTAATGTGATCTTCTTGAAACTTTGACTTCGTTATATGACTTTGAATTTCGAAACAAACTAAGCTACCGGTATTTATCTTACAGAATTTCTTAAGTTATCAATAAATTTCAGAAGCCGCGAAACGATCACTAGTGATCCTTATCGATCTTGAGAGATATGTATAACCAAAACCCACAGAGATCCCGCTCGATCTTGTTAGATCTTTAACGGAAGAAATCTATCCTTTTGGGTTGCTCCAAAAAGAGTTTTCATTATCAGTGAAGATCACCACCGATCCTATTAATTCTATAAGATACGATCGAACATTTGTTCAAGTTTCTAATTCTAAACCCATCTTCAGTATCTACTGGCCTCTCAGCAAATCGCATTGCAAAATTGAAAAATGCGTGCTTAGTCGATCTTGAAGTGATCTTCGTAATCCCAGCCTATAGACAGTCATTGGTATAAAGTATTAGGTTACGCAGCTAGTCATCAATGAAATGATGATTTGAGATCAGGTTTGACTGATCTGGAATAAAGTAAATTATGCGATCGGTGATCATCAGTACATATTCACTACGAGTAAGAGTGCAGTAAATAGCACAGAATATTTCAATTAGTCTGATCACAGTATAGTGGTTATGATCGGTCTGATATCTTACACCTCATAGGTTGACGGCATTCCTTAATGGTGGGATCGATACAAGTGTAAAGCCCCTAAAGCGAGTTAAAATAAAAGTTAGGTACCAACCCAAAAATGGTGACAGAACAATTGTTCATGATCGAGGAAACTTCGGAGTTTTAAAAAATCTTCCCAATTGATAGGACTTCAAGACGATCTTGAAGTGATCTTCTAAAGTCAAGCCTATGCGCAGTGATTGCTATAAGGCCTTAGGTTACGCACCCAATCGTTGACGAAATATACTGACTTGGAATAAAGTAAATTATGCGATCGGTGATCACCAGTACTTATTCACTACGAGTAAGAGTGCAGTGAATAGTACAGAATGGGTCACTTAGTCTGATCACAGTGTAGTTTTTCATGATTCGGGAGGCTTCGGAGTTTTAAAAAATCTTCCCAATTGATAGGACTCCAAGACGATCTTGAATTGATCTTCTAAAGTCAAGCCTATGGACAGTGATTGGAACACCAGTATTTATTCACTAGGAGTGAGAGTACAATGAATAGTACAGAATAGGCAACTCAGTTTGATCAAAGTATAGTGATCATGATCGTCCATCACAGACGATCTTTCAAGGTACATCAATCATTGGGAAGACCTATAAGCACCGATTGCTATCAACTTTTAGATCTACAGTGAAGCAAATAATATGATCGGCGATCAGTGATCTTCAGTATTTATACAACAAATCCTTGAATGGTTTTAAGTCTCAGAAAGGAAGATCGTTATTCAAACTCTTGTTCCTACGATCGATATTTAGTCCTAACTGCAAGGGTGTTCTGTAAATGTTGGGCGTTCTTGTAAGTTTCCGAGTAAAACTATTCAACCCTCCTGAATTGGAAGTATATCCTTGTACGATGTCCAGAGTGCGTTGATAGCCAAAGGTCGTCATCAAATTATCCGTCCGTATCCTAGGCGTTCATTTCCGTTTCAAAACAATATATGATTCTGGCTTTATTTTGAAGCTACATTCATGCCATTATGTATGGAACAGCACATCATTTAAATGGCCGCCTCGGCTTCGCTTACAGTGCTTCAAGCGGTCGGTCCAATTTTTTGTGACTCGGTCCAATATTTACGGCGTTATTTTGGCAATAGCGTCTCGAATGTTGGCCTCGAGCTCGTCCAAAGTGGTTGGCTTGTTAGCGTAGACTAAGGTCTTGACGTAGCCCAAGAGAAAATAATCAAGTGGTGTCAAGTCGCATGATCGCGGCGGCCAATTGATGAACGCCCGCCGTGAGATGACCTAGTCGTCAAATTTCTTCTTCACAACTTTGAGCGTTTCGTCCCTTGTATGTCATAGAGCGCCGTTTTGTTGGTACCGCAGCTCGAATATATCGATGTTCTCGAGCTCTGAAAGTCGGTTAACGTCGGTCTATAGGTATAAGTGTCACCATTGACGGTAATGGCGTCTCCTTTCTCATTTCGAAAGAAATAAGGTCCGATGATACCGCCACGCCACAGGCGAACCCCACAGGCGGATCAGTAGAAATGCGGTGAAGTGGGAGGTTTGTGACCCCTTGTTTTCGGATCATAACCTCGCTGATAAGAAGAAGAAGATACCGCCATGCCATAAACCGCACAAACAGTTAATCTTTTTGGATGCATTGGTGCTTGGTCGAACATTTTTTTCGCTCCAATAACGGCAATTTTGCCTGTTGACATAGCCGCTGAACCAAAAATGGGCCTCGTCCGAGAAGATAATTTTTTGCCCAAAATCCGCATCTTCGGCCAACATCTCCAGGGCCCAATTAGCGAACTCACGGCGTTGTCTATGGTCGTTCGGCTTCAATTCTTGCGTCAATACAATCTTATATAGATGTAGGCCCAAATCCAACCGCAAAATAAGCCGGGTTAACTCTTTTGCGATGCCCAATTCAGCTGATCGGCGCCGGATCGACATTTCTGGGTCTTCCTCGATACTGACCACTACGGCGCCTATGTTTTCTTCATTTCGTACCAATCTCAGTCTGTTTGGTGGCTTAAGGTCCAAAAGAGTGTACTCATGTTCAAACTTTTCCACGGTGCGTCGAATTGCTTGCACACTGAAGCCATAATGATGACCGATCTCACGACGAAATTCACGTTTACAACTGAGCTGGAATTTCGATAATATTTTTTCATAATTTCCGCACGTCCGGCAAGCGTGAAACGGCACATGATGAAATGGCAAACCTTACTGAATATTTTGACAGCTGGAAGGCATTAGTAGCTTTGACAGCTGCTGAAACATGATAATTGGAAAAGATATCATTGCTGTCTGGTCACACTTTACTTTTTACAGTTGATGCTCATTGGGCTGGTATTGCCACGTTCAAAGCCCTGTCTCGTTAAAAAGACAATATCAATGCACGGTCCAAAGACATTGCGATGTAGCAAAGGCAGGCCTATAAACGCCTGAACCAGACAAATGCGACGACATCGGCATTTCATTGGCCTCAGTAACCGAGTGATCCAAAATCGGCGGGCCTGCCAATATTTTCTGAGGTCAAATAGGCGAACCCCACAGGCGGATCAGTAGAAATGCAGTGAAGTGGGAGGGTTATGATCCCTTATTTTCGGATCATAGCCTCGCTGATAAAAGGAAGAAGAAGATGCTCATTGGGCCCAGACTAACCGACACTAACTGGCTGAACACAATGCATGCCGCGGCCGCGCCGCGGTAGCGTAGTACGACCTGTCACAAAGTTAAAATATATGGGAACTCACTAGAGCGCCCACAATGAGGTAGCTGCGGCGTGGCGGTAGCAGTGGTGTAGTACGAAGTTGGTTTACTTTTAACTTGTGCAGCGCCACAAGTGACAGATAGAGAAATTGGCGACTGTTGAAGACTGTTTTGGTTTTCTATACGATGTTTTCGTGGTGGATTCTTGAACTGAGTTCAGCAGTAGCGCAATAAATTTGAAATATTCGTTACAGTCAAAATGGAAGAGCACGCCGTGGAAAAAATTATTTTGCTAGTGAAAGGAAAATAAATTTATCCATTTCTTATTATTTTTATTGTATTATTATAGCACAATAATCTCACAAAAATAATCAAATCTCAATAACACTCAAAAAGAAAAACACAATTTTAATCAGCTGACATTATTTGACATTACTACGCGCTACACCATTGTGGGCCTCCGGTGTTGGCTGTGTTGGCTTGTGAGCCAACACCGGAGGCACAATCTATTACAAGTCTGTACAACTGCTTGCATACGCCGACGATATAGACATTATCGGAAGATCTCAGCGGGCTGTCACCGGTGCTTTTGCAAGCATTGAGGCGGAAGCGGCCAAAATGGGTTTGGCGATAAACGAGGGCAAAACCAAGTATATGCTGTCAACTAGAAGGGAAAACCAACATCGACGAATTGGACAAAACGTCACCGTGGGCAGCTATAACTTCGAGGTAGTAAGGGACTTTGTCTACCTTGGCTCTGCTATAAATTCAGCAAACAAAATCAGCGCAGAAATCAATCGAAGAATAACTCTTGCCAATCGCTGTTTTTTTGGGCTTATAAGGCAATTCAACAGTAAAGCCCTATCTCGAACAACTAAGGAGACTCTATATAAGACCTTGATCATCCCCGTCCTGCTTTACGGCGCTGAAACATGGACTTTATTAAAAGAGGATGAAGATATCCTTGGTCGCTTCGAGAGAAAAATTCTTCGTAAGATTTTCGGTCCCGTTTGCGTTGACGGGTTTTGGAGGAGAAGATTCAATCACGAACTATACGAGCTGTACAGCGACATCGACCTAGTCAAAAAACTGCGTATTGGACGTTTGAGATGGCTAGGACATGTAGAGCGAATGGACACCAACGCTCCGGCCCGCAGAGTCTTCGAATCTAACCCCGAGGGACGACGCAGTAGAGGGAATTATCGCCGTAGGTGGCGCGCACAAGTTCAAGGGGACCTCGACCAACTTGGAGTGCGCAACTGGAGGCAATTAGCTAAAGACCGAGCTAAATGGAGAGGCTTGTTGGTTGAGGCCCAGGTTCACCCCGAACTGTAGCGCCACCTAAGTAAGTACCATTGTGGGCGAATTTTGTGAGTGCAGCGCCACACCATTTGACAGCTCTACGTACTACGCTACCGCGGCGCGGCCGCGGCATGCATTGTGTTCAGCCAGTAATCCTGTTTTGTGGCGCAGGAACCTCACCATTTGCCCTCTCCTGTTTGCAATTTCCGAAGAAATCCGCAGATGGCACCGCGCAGAGGTGGGGATGGGTCTTACTAACAGAGCTGCTAGGTTTTTGGCTGCAGTGGTTCTTTCTCGTAACTTAGTGGACCAACACGTATCGGGAGATGCTGCTCCTACGAGGCCTTTGTTAATCGTTTACCATCGTGCGTTGAGTTGCGGTTATTTTTGAATACGTAGTACTGTATCCCAACAATGATTCAAAGATTTTCAAGCACTACCCATATATATGCATTCAAAAGTATTCGAATAAACTCGATGGAGTTTTTGCTTGCTCAGAGTTTTTGACCTCTATACCCTGTTTCTTGATTAAGTTTGATGATATCTATCAAGAAACCCCACAGGCGGATCAGTAGAAATGCGGTGAAGTGGGAGGGTTATGATCCCTTGTTTTCGGATCATAGCTTCGCCGAAATAGGAAGAAGAAGATATCTATCAACGAATAGCCGGGTAAATGTGCAACGAAAGAAGACATATTTCCAAGTCAAGCAGGAATCCCTAAGTCAATCTGTCTTGAGTCTTGGATTACCATATCCAACAAACCCGATCCATTGTAATCTCCTCACGAGAACACAACTCACGTACAGTCGCACTATATTTTTCACCAAAAAAACAATAAGAAACCGCCACAATGAGCACCTTAACTTGTCCAAATACCTACACGCTTCAATATTTGCATAAAAGTTCAAAAATTTGAATTTACATCCCAAAGAGATCTACACAAATCTTGTCTCCGGTTTCATTCAAGACACGCCACCCCAGCAGGTATCCCTAAGCAATCAGATAAATCGTGTTCTATTTCCAGGTCTCGAACTTAATTTCGACAAAAAGCCATCCTACTCTCGCGCCATCAGAAATAGTTTAACGTGCTACCAACAGCCACGGCACTTAAATGTTATGTCACGTAACAAATTCAAAAAAAAAAAAAAAATGGCAAAAACCGGACCGCCACATTTTCCGCTTAATTTGAATTCAAATTTCTCAATTTATCTGATTAAAATACACATTATATCCGAACACTGCGGACAGTGCTTCAGAGCCATTACTAATTTATGGTTTCACTTTAATTACAGGCCACAAGTGCTTGACACAAAAGAGAATCACGCAAAAGAGCAAAACACCTGCCAAAGTGATGACACACCGCCTTAACTATTTCAAAGTAGAAAATGCAAAAATGAAAAAAATATCGATTGTATCTGTATCTCGAAAAAACAGTTTAAACTCTCCGATTAGATGCGAAAAAGCAAAGAAATACCAAAACACTGTCAAAGACAAAACAAACAATACGACGTGGTGCCAGTCGCTGTACGTGCAAATCATTTCTAATCAGTTGTTTGTTTGTGAACGCTTTTTGCTGTTTCGCTAAACAGTAGAGTCACCAAATAATAAATCTCACCCCACACACGCCCCCCGCCCCCCGCCCCCGACCAAAAACCCATAAAAAATTAGAACAATAAAAAAAAAGACTTATGGTGCACGTTAGACTAACTTTTGCCAGTCATAAACAGTTATCATGTCAAGAAACATAAGTTCACAGATACGAGTACCACAGAAACCGAAGAAAAAAAAAAAACTTTATGTCTTCTCAATCAAAATAGTCGAATTTGTGCTTTTTTCTTGTTTTTATGTCTCGTGTGTGACTGTTTGCTGCGATGAGAGACGGTGAAAGTTACCAAAAGACTGCGCATATAGGCGTTGAAAGTGAAATCTTTTCGTTTTATCAAAGAAAGATTCTTTTGTAGATAGTTTGGCTAGATATTGGTTCGTTTACCTTTTGTTTGAGTGGGATTTTCATTTCTGTTTCGTTTTGTTTTGTCGTGTTTTTTTGGGGCGAGGCTAATCTAATCGTGGCAAGTGTGTTGAAGTTGAAGTTTTTATTCGACAAAAGGTACATATATCGGACGAGTGTTTGGTGTGTTTCATCATAGTATCTTTCGGATACTTTCGATGGACACGAACAATTTGTAATGAAGTAGTTAATGGACATCGTTGGTTTTATGTTATCGTATCGCATGAATCGAAGTGGGCTTTATGGCTTTTTGCGTGATTGTGCGAGCGACTTGGGTAATGTGGCTGTGCATAAACATGGAGAGACACTGTGCCAACTTTTGATGATGTTGGCCTAGTTTTTTTTTTTTTTTTTATTGATTAAGTCGTTTCGACAATCGATGAAGGAGTGTTTGCAATAACACATGACTTGTTGACTAAAAACAACTCAATTGGAAGCCCTTCAAATTGAGACAGTATCATTGCGAAAATATTCACTTGCGTCTTTTGCTTATTGAAACTCGGCCTTACTCCAAGTAGACGACATTTGATGGTTGATTCCAGGAGTGGGATCCTCTAAGGTGATAGTTGATTGTTGACGATCACAATCGTCCTTTTTGCTCTCTCTCTAAGGTGACCATCAGCGTGATCATCACCATTTTGCGATCGTTTTTGTGTGACTTTGCGATCGTTTTACGGAGAGCTAGGTTAGGTTAGATTGGTTATCTGCACCACGATGCAGACACACTTAGACCAGTAAAGGTCCATTGTGATGCCGACTAATAAAACCAACCGGAGCTTTTGATGAAGCGATGGATGTTCGTGACGTCTAAGGACGCCAAATCGCTGAGGTTGTCAAGGAAGGGAGCTCCTAGATGGAGCATTCTTTTGCGTGATAGAGCAAGACATGTGCATAGGAAGTGCAGAAGAGAGAGCTATCAAAGTGTGATCATCAATTTTGACTGTCAAAAGTGTGACTATCAACTACCACCTTAGAGGATTCCACTCCAGATTAGACATGACTTAAACTCTGAAAGGGTCTCTACATCTTGACTGTAGCCACTAGTCATAAAAATGTTCTCTGCTACTTAACCTGTATCCAAGTTGAATTTAAGGAGGAAAGTTACAGCGGACATCCTATTTAGCACCCACTTTCTGGGATGTACATTAATCTCCGGAGATGATCCATCCATTCCTGAGATGATATCGGAAGAGGTGGCAAAGACAGCTTGGGCAATCAAATCATTTGCTCCACACAAAGCACCAGCAATGGATATCATTCGACCTGCATGAACCAGTGGAAACTGTTATTATTCCATGAATCACGGGAATCCTTATAGGTTGCCTTAAGCTAGGATATGTTCCTAAAGCATGGCAGGAGTACTATGCACATGTCCAGCCCTGTCGCATAAAAGAATGCCCCATCTAGGGTCCCCCTTCCTTGACGACCTCGGCGATCTGGCGTCCCTGGACGTCATGAGCATCCATCGCTTTGTCAAAAGCTCCGGTTGGTTGTGTTAGTCCCTGAGTGGCCGAATGGTTTGATCCATGATATCACAAAGGACCTTCACTGGTCTAAGTGTGTCCGCACTCTCGTGTGGACAGCCAACCTAACCTAACCATGGCATGAGTTGTGTGCCATATTCATTCCTAAAAAGGATCCACGACCTCAATGGACTTCAGATCGATCAGTCTATCGTCATTTCTGCTGAATACATTGGAACGCACATGATTGGCGATAACTATCACAACATGCATACATCTGCAGCAGATCGGTAGATACACCCCTCCACAGGGTAGATGTGGGACGAAGAGATACTGCGCAGTAGTAGCGCTCGACGTCAAAAATGCGTTCAACTCGGCAAGGTGGGTTATTCATTAGGAGCTTCCTGGCTAGGATGGATACACCATACTACCTGCTGAGGATGGTTGGTTGGTTGGTTAGGATCGGCCCTCGACGAGGATGTACTTAGACCAGAAAGTAGGTCCATTGTACTGCCGATGTGTAAGGCGGGTGAGTCACCCTCTTACTCTTGGAACCATTTGCTTCGTTGGATAGTCACGGACTACTTCAGCAACAGGAAGCTAAGATAACATACTGACGATGGCGTTAAACACTACAGCGTTTCCGCGGGAGTCCCACAAGGGTCGGTCCTTGGACCTCTTCTATGGAACATTATGTGCGACGGAGTTCTGCGACTAACACTGCCCGAGGGAGTCAAAGTGATTGGCTTCGCTGACGGTATCGCAGTGGTTACAGTAGCCAAGCACGTACACGAGGTGGAGTCTGCCACGGATGAGGCAGTTCTTATAAAAGAATGACTGGGGCTTACCGGTCTGGAACTAGCTACCCACAAGACGGTGGAATATGCGAGCTTCCGGGTCGGAAACCAGACAATCAGGTCCAAAGAACCCTTGAAGTACCTTGGAGTCATGCTGCGTTCCAAAGCCCACGTCGAGTACTCTAGTAAGAAGGCATAACTGATGCTGGCAGCACTCTCACGAATGCTACCGAACATCGGTGGGCCTGGATACGCCCGCAGGATCCTGCTGTCCAGAGTGATCAGCTCGGTACTCCTATACGCTGCCTCGATATGAGCGAGTGCACTGGCGACAAATGAGTGTAGGAAGAAGCTATCATCAGCTCACAGGCTCGGCGAACCCCACAGGCGGATCAGTAGAAATGCGGTGAAGTGGGAGGGTTGTGATCCCTTGTTTTCGGATCATAACCTCGCTGATAAAAAGGAAGAAGAAGACAGGCTCTGTGCAATCAGAGTGATCAATGGCTTCCGAGCTATCTGCGACGATACAGCCTGTATTTTAGCGCGGATGGTCCAATCGACATCCTCGCGTATGTGATGCAGAGGGTGTACCTTAGACGTCCCTCGAACCGGCAAGAGGCAAAAGGGATTAAGGAGGAGGAAAGAGCAGCATCGGCAACGCTGTGGCAAACCAGGTGGGACAGCTCTACAAAAGGCAGGTGGACCCACAAGCTCATTCCCGCTATAAAATCATGGATAGAGAGAGCGAGGGCGAACTGTAACTACCACCTCATACAGTTTCTGTCCGGACACGGCGGCTACCGGAAATATCTCCGTAGATTTGCACACGATAGTTCGCCACTGTGTCCAAAATGTCCAAAGGAGAAGGAGGACGCGGAGCATGCAGTGTTCTACTGCAGACGCTTGGCAGAAGATAGAGCAAACCTGCCAAGCCCAGATAATCTTCTAAGACACATGACGCGATCAGAGGGCGAGTGGATGGAGATCTGCTCATTCATAGTTTGTGTGTAGAACGCACTGCGAAGAGCAGAAGCCCTAAGAAGAGCCCAAGAGCTGGCTTCGGAGACTAGAGCTAACCAGCCCCGCGAAGAAATACCTGACGCCAGTCCCGCGGGGAGAGCGGTTGAAGTGTGTAGGGTATTTGTTTAGTATGTAGGCGTATTCCTGGAATCGACTTATCAGGTTTGCGAATCGTGCATGCTAGTAGCACTTGGGAAGGCGAACTCCACAGGCTGATCAATAGAAATGCAGTGAAGTGGGAGGGTTATGATCCCTTATTTTCGGATCATAACCTCGCTGGTAAAAGGAAGAAGAGGTAGCACTTGTACCAACCATAGAAAGATCTCTTCACCTCTCACTCTTTTTTGTCATCGAAGAGGCGTTGAACAACATGAGCACTAACGCAATCCTGAATAGCCTACACAAAGCTGAACTGAACACCGACCTCGAAAACTAGATTATGATGATGTCCAGAAGTCCAGAAGAATACACTCAAAGCTAGGAGACGCAACCATCTGGAAGAGGGTCTGCAGAGGAACCTCTCAAGGCGGAGTTCTCCCTTCCTTCATATGATTCCTTGTAGTGGACGAGATCCTGGTATTACTAAAGAAAAACGGCTTCAACGGGACAACTTACGCTGACGACGTGGTCATGCTGGCTTTAGGGAAATTCGCTGTGGTCTTAAGTGAAAAGCTCGACTTAGCAACTAGTGGATAACTGGGTCAGCAGCAGAGTGGTGGGAGGTATTCCTTTTCACTAGGAAGAGATCCATTCCTACATTCAGACCCCCTAATATCGGTAGTACTGAACTCAATATCTAATCTTCAGCCGGATCCCTGGGCGTAATTTTGGATTCCAAGCTAAACTGCAAGGACAACATTGATGAACACATGAAGAAAGCAAGCGTAGCCTTCTACTCCTGCAAGAAAGCGTTCAATAATAGTGGGGCTTCAAACCGTTTGTAGTGTACAGGCTTACCATGGCGGTTGTAAGACCTATTCTTACATCTGGCTCGTTAGTATAGTGGGATGTACTTGAGAAGCAATACCAGCTTTCAAGCCTCACTAAAATTCAGATGGCAGTATGCACTGGAGTCATGGAATCAATAGGAACAACACCAAACTCCGTTTAGTTTCATTGCACATGATATATACTGCAGCACCCTGGCAGCCCAAACCGCGGAGGGAAGATCGACTATGGTCATCGAACCATGTCTCCATATTCTCCCGATGGGAGACGACCAACGGATCGACGGAAACTGATCGTATGAACCCAATGCTAGCATTTGAAAGGAGCCAAAAAATACGTGACAGAATGTACTTTTATGAAACCCGGTACCAACCCTGAACGTATTTCTTGAAAAACAAGTGAACGGGGACAAAAAAGTCGTCTTATGTGAACAATTTGGTGTATCTTCCCAGCTTTTATAAGTATCTCAAGCGCTAAGGAGAAGAAAATGTACACGTTTATGAAACCTTATACTAACTTTGAATGAATTTCTTGAGAAACGAGTGAACGGGGACACAAAAGTCGTCTTTTCTGAAATAATTTGTGGTCCATTAGTTTTGATTTATATACTGACGAACATAAACTAGGCGAACTCTACAGGCGGATCAGTAGAAATGCGCTGAAGCGGGAGGGTTATGATCCCGTGTTTTGGATCATAACCTCGACGAAAAAGGAAGAAGAAGAAGACTGATAAACATAAATTGCTGCAGCAAGACTAAAGTCATTCAAATGAAAAAGAAAACCTCATAAACGGAAGCGGAACTAGTCATGATTGGTATTAAGAAGGCTCAGTGCAAATATGTATCTTCTTCGCAGCTTATAACTGCATTTCCTTCACGCTACGATAAACTATGCTGGAAATGAAATTGGTTGCTATTTAGGCAGCTAAGATACTATCAAACGATACTTTTTTTTTTTGCCTATAGGGTGGTGGAAAAACGCTGATGCGCACGAGACCTGCTCTGTTTCAAAAAGTGTGATACTATCAGCAGTCTATATGAGACCACATCTGTCCTAGGGTATATAACCCAATTGAAGACGTTCACTTTCTTAATTCTGACATAAAATCTCAAAAGCTTCAATCTTTGCATTGGTGCGTTACATCTCCTCTTAACTGGCTCAAATCACATGCCGGTCACACACTTAAGTAGATAGTAGCACACAGCAAGCTAAACTCCACTGCTTTCCCCACAACAATGCACCGGCATGCATAACCAACCACATGCTACTCTAGTCATAAGCAAACTGGGTGAAAGTCTGCAACCATGTGGAACCCCATGCAAATGTGTTTAGTAGAACGAACAACGATTCGTTTCTTTCATATTAACAGCCGGAGATTGTACATCATCAAGGAAAACAAAAACGCTTCAAAGCAAGGTAGCCTTTTGTTTGTATACAATTTTTCTTTTATAAATATATTTGAACTGTAGATACTGTATCTATAACCATCCATTAGGCTATTTAACAATAAGTGTTGTCTCCCTGACTTCAAGCACACACCTCTTTTATTATTTGCTTTTGTATCTCACGCGTTAAACTTCCGTGTACATCTTCTGTCTACAAATCTCTTAAAACAAATGCATTCAATGTCATCACACAGCATTGTATGACAAAACAACTGCGAGTATCTGTAATGCAATGCTCCTCACTCGCTTATAGAAATCGATCTTCAGGTGTCAGTCATTCATTTTCTTATTTGCTCACAATTTTCCTTTATATCTCGATACTCTAGAACGCACATCTAACTACCTGTGTGAGATGAATTCTAAAAAAAACTAAATATTGACTGAATTCAAATGAGCTATAGCCCACCAAGGCAATGCCAGTAGTAGTAGGGTCACAAAGGCTAATCGACAGCCGACGTATTGGGTTATACAATTTTTCGCAATCGTGCCATAATGATGTTTATGAAATACATTAGAATCCGAATCTCTGCCAATCGCTAGAGACGGTCGTAGATACGCGCTGCTGTATTCATAGAACCGTACGTCGTTGAATGTAAATAAAAGTAAAACTGAATGAAGAGAGAGAAAAAAACGTATCTGCAGGGCAAAAATCAATTGATTACAGTCACTCTCGGGTGTTTGATTGGGACAAACATCAATCTATCTATCCATCCTATGTGTGCTTGTGTTGATTTAACGAAAGTGTTTCTTTTTTTTCACGTTTAGATACTAATTAACAGGTGCATAGGTAGACAGCTTTTGATTAAACACAAAACCCAATTTACATTTCATTCGACGGATAAATCCGGGAATTTTACGGTTTCATTCAGTGAGATACAAACGTGCTGTTGTTGGTAGCCGCCAAACCCTTTTTCAGATATGTAAATGTGAATATCTGATAGTTAATCAATTTGGAGGGCTTACGTTAGATACGTAGATACTTGTGCGTTCGAAGCAAGTTTTCTTATCTATTTTTCTAAAAAAAAATAAATTCATTTACAGTGGCAAGATACTTTTTGTATCTTGTGAGGTCTTTTGGGGGGAAAAATACATGTGTCTGATGGCCCAGCCTATTCTTCTTTAATTACCAAGAAAATTAGTAAGAAAGGAACGATTAAGGTGCACAAAGATACGCATTTAAAGTGGTGCGATGTGTGTGGGTATGACAGGTAGTTCCCAGGCACTCGACAGAGAAGATTGGAAGACAAACCCATCTAATTGCTGTCTCGACATGCATTAGTTGTCGGAAAGTACTCCAGATACTAATTATAGACCGATTGCATGGTTCACTTTCCCTTCCCAAGTCAACTGCAATTCGCATTGGAACGGGTGCGTAAGAGGAGATACGACGTTTTATTTCTTCTGACCTAGACCCAGGAAATTAGTCACTTGTCCTATGGAATGGAGTGATAACAGTTTCTTGATTTTTCCATTACTTTTTGAGAAGATTATAATTTTTAAGTCTATACCGGTATTTACTATACCGATAGCCCTCGAAGGGCATTAAGTTGGTCGTGAAATTTGTTATGCCCTTGGGTTATAAACATGTACACGTTTTATGATGGACACGAGAATTAGGGTAGGAGTGGAAAACATTGAAAAATTACGCACAGATAGTGAGAGGAGGAGAGAAAATAGATTTTACGATCAGAGTGTGACATATTCGGATGGCCATGACTTTGGGGAGGAGTTACTCAGGAAGAAATGTCGCAGTGTGGTGATGATAAGAATTGATTTTAATACGTATGAAGGTTTTTTTAGTATTCGAATGGACAGTGGGAAGTGTTGAGTAGATGGAAAGGCGCGTGGTTTTGCATAATTCTTTCGCATTTGATGTATCTGTGATGGTAAGATGGTAGACAATGTGGATAGTAAAGATATTTTGAAGTACTTGCGAGGTCTATAAACAAATTTTATTTGTTTTATTGTATCTAGAGCCGTAGTAACTGAGGATTGTCTGGCAAAACTGTGTCTTCTTCATGAGTAAATGCTAACAGACGTATATCTAAGCATTTCGCTCCATATAATGCGCTGAGAGGGGTCCTATCTCATCTATTATGGACTCTAGTCGCAAACGAGTAAAAGTTGTTGCTTATTCAGACGACATCGTCCTATTTATGTCCGGCAAATTTCTCGACACAATCACCGAACTTCTGCAATCGGCCCTGAATACCCGTTATAACTGGGCGAGAAGTTGTGGATTGAACGTTAGTCCAGCGAAAACAGAAGTGGCCCCTTCACCAACAAAGAATGATCCCAGCTTTCGGACCCCTACGACTCGGTGACACTCGACTCCAAATCTCGGATAAAGCACGGTATCTAGGGAGCATACTTGAGCGCAAACTGAGCTGGAGAGATAGCACAAATAAAAGAATAAAGAAAGCGTACATTGCGTTCTATGCATGCAGCAGAATTTTTGGTAAAAAAAAAATGTGGACCCAAACCTGCCATCATCCACTGGATGTACACAGCCATAGTCAGATCCATTCTTACATATGGGTGCATTGTCTGGTGTTTTCCAAGCGGAAACTTATGCAATCCTAATGGCCATGAACTATAATGTGAAGCCGTGGGCGCTGTAGCGTAAGTGGTTAGTGTGTCGGGTCACTACGCATGAGGTTCCAAGTTCGAATCCCAGAAAACATCAAAAAGTTTTTTCACGGCCCCACCTCTAGCGAGCGTCTGACAAACATCCGAAAGTATTGTTGTCACGAAAAAGCCTCTCAAATCGCCGTTCGGATTCGGCATTAAACTGTAGGTCCCTTCCATTCGTGCGAAAAATATAACGCACACAACACGAGTGGTTGCGAGAAGCTAGGCCCTGTGTCTGTAGTGATAGTCAGGCTGCGCTTAAGGCCTTGCTTAACCCTTTAGCCACTTCCAAAATAGTTCGTGAAACCAAAAACTCTTTGAACTCGGTCGCAAGGCTGAATTCTCTGTCTCTTATCTGGGTCCCAGGTCACACTGGGATCTTGGGGAACGAGATCTCCGATGAGATTGCTAGACAAGGCTCAGAGGAGGGTTTCTCAAGTCCCGAACCCGCGTTGGGTCTCCCTGCGTCCTCGGTTAGGGCTTCCATTAACGATTGGGTCTCTCACGAGCACAATTGTGTGTGGCATGACTCTCCAGGATGCAGGTTGACTAAACGTATGCTCCCGAACGTCTGTAAGAAATCAGCGGCATTTTTGCTGTCTCTCCAACAGAAAAGACTGTAGACAACTTATTGGGGTCTTGACAGGCCACTTTGCTTTTGCCAAGCACCTTAACGTGTTGGGCTTAAGTGACACTACAATCTGCGACGCTTGTGGAGAGAGCGACGACACTGCGGAACATTATCTCTGTGAGTGTCCGGCCTTTGCTCGTATCAGGTGGCAGATCTTCGGTGCGGATGTGGTGAGTGCTGGTACTGTAAGCTGCTCATCACTGAAGTGCTTGCTTGGCATTCTTAGAGAGACAAGGAAATTCCAATAAAATGGGTAAAGCAGGGTTTGCTCTCTGGTAGTACAATGGACTAGTTGCATCTGAATGCTCCAGTTGAGCGTTTCCTATCCCGACAAAAAAAAAAAGAAGTCTGGTGGCCAATAGCAGAGAAAAGCACGCGTCTCAAAGAGTTGACTAAAATCCAGAGACTTGCCTGCATAGCAACCAATGACGGCATTAGAACCACCCCGACCGCAGCACTTGAAATAATTCTCCCACTGATTCCGCTAGACTTATATGTTAAGAAATCAGCTGCGATGAGTGCCCTGCACCTAAAAGAATCCAACATATGGAGAAGGGCCCACAAGAGCCACCGTAGCATCTCAAGATGGGCTCACCTAGACGCCACCACAGACTATCTTCCGCCATCTCCCGACTTCAGCCTAAACGTCAAAACGGTCATCCCATCAAGGGAGCACTGTGAAGACGGTGGGGCCATTTTACCCCACATAGTATTTTAGCCTTCACTTCTTCTTCTTCTTCTTCTTCTTCCTTTTATCAGCGAGGCCATGATCCGAAAACAAGGGATCATAACCCTCCCACTTCACCGCATTTCTACTGATCCGCCTGTGGGGTTCGCCTTTTTATTAGTATTTCAGTCTTCAACGATGGGTCCAAAACAAACGAAGGAGTAGGTTCGGGTATCTACTCAGTGTACCACGGCAGTGTGTTTCAGGCAGAAGTCCTAGCGAAAGCAGAGGCGGCATGAGAACTATCCACGAAACTTGTTACTAGGAAAGAGATTGATCTTCTTCTTCCTTTTATCAGCTAGGCCATGAACCGGAAACAAGGGATCATAACCGTCCCACTTCACCGCATTTCTACTGATCCGCCTGTGGGGTTTGCCTAGGAAAGAGATTGATATCTTGTATATTAATATGTGAACACGAAATTTATCGTACGTTTTTTTAGTATCTATTATAAAAGCAGGGGGATGAAACTTATACCATTCGAAAGGTACTGTGACCTAGATGTGCAGAAAAAAAAAATCATGTGCGTATGTTACCGTTAAGTCACATTAAGTTCCATACATGAATTCCTCATACAAAGCGCTTTAACCGAATTTATGAAGGCATTTGGAGCTTAAATCTCTTTGCTTTTCATGCACGGGGGAATGCCACAAAAAAATGTATGTCAACAAATGCATAGCGTTGTTTCTCTCGCTGTTTGTTTATTTCCCATCGGTCGAATTTCGACCACACGCGATACTAGTTTACATAGATAGTCAAGTTGCTATACAAGCCACCTCATCCGCGGTAATAAAATAAAACGCTGCCGGGACGTGCTTAAAACGCTCATCCATAGCCACCATGGTGAGTCCTAGGCCACAAAGGAATTCCAGGGAATGAGATGGCGGATGAACTGGCAAGAAAGAAATCAGAACAAGACCTGTCAATGGTCCAAAGCTCAGTGCTCTCTCCTCTAAAACTTGTTAAATCAAATATAGCACTTGACTTCAAACGACAAGCAGAAGAAAGATGGAGAGCGCTCCCATCATGCCGTGTCTCCAGCAGCATCTGGACAAAACATGACAAGATGAAAACCAAGCTCATCTTCACTCAAAATAGAGAGAACTTGGCGCTTCTCATACGTATCATTACCTTACTGACCTACTTAGGTGGCGCTACAGTTCGGGGTGAACCTGGGCCTCAACCAACAAGCCTCTCCATTTAGCTCGGTCCAGTTGCGCCACCTACGGCGATGATTCCCTCTACTGCGTCGCCCCTCGGGGTTAGATTCGAAGACTCTGCGGGCCGGAGCGTTGGTGTCCATTCGCTCTACATGTCCTAGCCATCTCAGACGTCCAATACGCAGTTTTTGGTATCATTACCGGCCACAACCTATTGGCGGCCCACCGAAAGAGAATGCGGCTAAGTACACATGAACTCTGCAGAGGATGCGGCAATACAGACGTAGAGCAGGACACAGAACACTCCCTTTGCAAATGCCCTAGTCTCCGCAATCCCAGGAAGACGGCCCTTGTAGAGTATTTCTTCAACCATCTGGGCGACCTGTCGGAAAAGCCACCAACCAACATCATGAAATTCATAACTTCTTCAGGGTGGTTCAGAGGTGGTTCCATTAACACAGAACTCTAGCCATTTTGTTTTTCCTCTCTTTTCAGTTCTTCAGTCAGGGGAGTACAATGGATCCGTTTGAGATCAGAGTGCAAGCTGCACTCATTCGCTGTAGCTAACCCCTCTAACCTAACCTAACCTATGCCCTGAGAGCTAACATAATCTACTCAATTTGAATGCTAGACGAACAGAGACAATTTTATACAATTCATCATATCTTATGCGTTTGCTAGGCGAAACCCACGGGCGGATCAGTAGAAATGCGGTAAAGTGGGAGGGATGTGATCCCTTATTTTCGGATCATAACCTCGCTGATTAAAGGAAGAAGAAGAAGAAGATCATATCTTATGCTGTAAATAGCCCCGACCTAGAACTCCAATGTCACAAAATAGACCAAATAAGACTTTTGCAACCAATTGCATGCATCTACCCTAGGCTGGATTAGAGGGAAGTGCACCTAATTGCTTCTCACGGGGGCCAAACGGTCCATCGTGTTTCCCTATTTGGTTTTGGAACCTGTAAACTCTTTATCTTTCGGTCCAGTAGTGAACCAGCATGAGCTGTTTATGAAGCGTATCACGTTCCTTAGTGGAACTTGCATAAGATCACTTATTTCGTCGAAAAACTTGTTACCCATGCGGTGTAGGCGCCGGTTTTGTAGATTTGGGGAGTCACACAGCAAGTGTTTGATACTTTCTATCTCTTCTGCGTCTTGACAGCTCCTGCAGTGGTCGGGTGAGCTGATGCCTAGTCTTACAGCCATTTTCCCTATCTCGCAGTGTCATGTAAGTGCATCTATCCTACTTTGATGAGTTTCTAGAGCCCACAAGAGTAAAGAAATATATCCGGAAATATAATTTTCATGCGCCTTTATCATATGTATAAGGAAAACAAGTGAACGGAAACAGAGAAATCGACTTTGAATAGTTCTCAACAACCTTACACTTTTATTTTCTCTTTGTTAAACGTAACTCCTATAAATAGTTCCGAAATCAGTCATATTTCTAATAAAAAACACATGAACGGAAACACCAAAATAGGTTTTGGAGAACAAAATTTATATTTTCGCACAGCTCGATGGCATTAGAATGCAGCGGATAATAAAGAAAACTAATACGAAACCACCCTTCTACAAAATATAGAAAAATCTGAATTTTTCTGATAAAAAAACAAGTGAACGGAAACACAAAAGCAGTCATTTATGACGTATTTTCATCCCCACCCATACATAGTGAACTAGGCTCAACTTTACTCTGATTAGAACTAAGCTACAACCATTTGCAGAGAGAAACAGGTGAACAGAAACGCAAACAAATTTCGAATCAGTCTATACGTCTTAGAATACTTACTTAGGTGGCGCTACAGTCCGGGGTGGACCTAGGCCTCAACCAACAAACCTTCCCACACAGCACGGTTACGAGCCAGCCGCCTCCAATTGCGCACGCCAAGTTGGTTGAGGTCCCATTCCACTTGTTTGCGCCACCTGCGAGGTCGTCCTCTACTGCGTCGTCCATCCGGGGTGTATTCGAAGACTTTATTGGCGGGAACGTTGGGTTCCATCCACTCTAAATGACCCAGCCATCTTAGTCGCTGTATGTGAACTCTTCTGGCTAAGTCGATGTCCTTATATTGGCCATACAGTTCGGCATTGTACCGTCTCCTCCACCGTCTGTGCAGACAGGACCAAAAAACGCTCGAAGAACTTTTACGTCATAGAATAGCCAAAATTAAAGTCCCCGATGAAAAATTCTGAAAGGAAATTCCTCACTTGTAGAGACAAGTGCAATTTCAAATCAAACTACCACAAACCATGTCCATTCAACCAAGACTAACCACCTTCTCTCTTTTGTAATTCTTTCCAGATCGTCATAACCTCCAACAGGCACAAGACATCGAATCAGTTAAACTGAATCCCGATGCCGATGACCCAGTTCCGGAATACACACTGGTCTCGGGTCTACCATCATACGAAGCTGCATTGGAATTAATGCAGAAATCGACAACCCTACTACCAGGAGGCGTCAGTGGCAGTAGTTCCTGCTTAATTGTATATCCTTCATTGTTCAATGCGTTCAGTATGAACGAGAAGGATTCCTGTGGAAAATCTTCATTCACATCACAATCTCCTGCGGCTATAACAACAACAACAGCAACCGGAGCAGCAGTAGCAGCAGCAGCAACAGAACCAACAACACCACAATCACCATCAATTGATGGCGATGTAACAGCAACGACAACGATGACAGTGTCACAAAATGTCAAGTGTCAAAATGTACCTCGTTTGGCATTGCATTCAATACCAAGCTATGAGGAAGCGACAGGATGTCACCCACAGCCACAGCAACAACTTCACTTCAGTGATACACGTTTGATAAAATCCCCCAGTTGGTGTGAGGACACCACGACAGTGTTACTCATTGAGAAGAAGAACTAAATTGAAGTTCGTTGAAAAACCGTAGATAAATGACTGACTTTTTAGACATCCCTCCCCAGTGGATAGAGATATAGATACATTTGTGATTCTTAAAAAAAAAAAAAACACCAAGCTGTACAGCTGCTGTGCGTTTTCAAGTAAATTTAATTTCTCTGAGAGCTGTGATTAATGAAATATTTATTTATTGTTAGTAAGGAACTACGTTAAGTTTATGTAAGGAAATAGTTTATAAGTTTAAGTTAAAAATATAATGTTACCTCGTTTTAAACAAAAGAAAAACTTAAATTACACGCTGAAGAGTATTCCAGCGTCTAGCAGACTGAGAAGCCGACTGCTAGACGCAATAACTTTAAAATAAAATTAAATAAATAAACAAATAGTAAAAATGTTAATTTAATTTGTTTTCTTCATTCCAAGCGGTCTGTTAAGTCGTATAGGGGTTCACTTTTTGTCAACCAACGGACAGGGAAAGCTAATTCTTATGAAAGTGAAGTGATCAGAACCGGATGGTCCATTAGCCAGCTTTGAACAACATCCCAAGACAGCAGACTGTGATCCAATTAGGACATATTCTGAAAGATGAGAGACTATCAATCGTTCTCCACTTTAAATCCCCAGGAACCGACGAGAATATGCCGTCAGAAAACCGTAACCACGTTTATCCCGGTACTCAAAGAAGTATAGCTGAATAGCCTCATTTGGGGATACCCACCTAGAGTATTGAGAGAGGTTTAAGTGATCTTCATAACCAATGGCCGTAAAGCAAGCCACACCACTGCGAAAAACTTTAGACCAACAAGTCTTACCTCCTTCGTCCTAAAAACTTTTGAGAGATTAGCTGACATGCACATTCGCAGCAAACTACGCCCCGATGATCTATCCCCGGCGCAGCACGCATATATGAAAAGAAAAAGCGTGGAGACAGCGCTACACTGTGTGGTTGGCTCAATAGAAAAATCATTGAAAGACAAAGAATACACACTGGCCGTTTTCTTAGACATTGAAGGAGCCTTTAACAGAAGGTCAGAACAGATGCGGTTCATAGAACCTTAAGGAAGCTCAATATTCATAACTCCCTGATAAGGTGGATCGTCAATATGCTAGAGGAAAGACAGAGAAAAGCTCGGAGGAACAAAGTTGGAAGCCTACACCTCAAGAGGCGCTCCTCAAGGAGGGGTCATATCCCCACTGTTGTGGGTAATTGTCCTAAACGTAATTCTTCTAAAACTCAGAAACAGCGGCGTCAAAACCACAGCTTACGTGGACTACGTCATGCTGCCGGCAGCAGGAAAATTCCTCCCGACGCTGAGCGAGCAAATCGAAGGAGCACTAAGATCCATTGACTCCTGGATGCAGAAAATCCACATTTCTGCGGTCAATCACAAAAAAACGGAATTAGTATTACTATTCACGAGCAAAAGAATAATTCCACAGTTTGTAACACCTTCTGTAAGGGGTACCCCTCAAGTATCTCAAGCAGTGTGAGATTCCTCGGTCTGGTGCTCGATAGAAAACTGAACATTAACGATAGAGTCAAAAAAGCCACGGTAGCCTTCTACTCGTGTAACAGAATATTCGGGAAAACTTGGAGACCGAACGCGAAAATCATCCTGTGGATGTATACAGCTATAGTAAGTCCCATACTTACTTATGGCAGCCTTGTATGGTTGCAAGCCGCCTGAAAATTAGCAACCTAACTGCCATCAGACTAGTGTGCAATGGCGCGACCAGTGCACTGAGAATGACACCTACAGCAGGACTCGAAGCCATCCTCAACCTGCTTCCGCTAGACATCTTTATACAAGCATCGGCGGCTATTAGTGCCTTAAGATTAAGTCAAACAGATAGCTGGAGACCAATTGCAGTGGGTCATAGTATGATCCTACACAGATACCTAGGCAATGTATCTGGTACAGACTTCACAAGACCATTTTCAAGCACTTACCCGAGCAGAGAAGAATAGAAAACTGGCAGAATGCCCAACCAGAGGACCACAGCCGTGTACATCGATGGATCCAAAATGAAACGGGTGTCGGTGCAGGCATCTTTTCTGAGACGCTTGGTATCTTCTTGTCAGTCAGGCTTCCGAACTACAGCAGCGTTTTCCAGGCAGAGGTCCTAGCAGTGACAATAGCGGCCCGTGAGACTGCAATGAGGGCAATACCACGTGAGGACATTACCTTTTTCATCGACAGGTAGCCAGCGATGAAAGCAATATCTGCTGCGGAAGTAAAATCGAAAGTTGCGTTGTAGGCGCCGTGGCGTAAGTTGTTAGTGTGTCGGATCACTACGCATGAGGTTGCAAGTTCGAATCCCAGAAAATACCAAAAAGTTTTCTCACGGTCCCACCTCTCTCGAGCGTCTGACAAACATCCGAGAGTACTGTTGTCACGAGTAAGCTTCTCAAATCGCCGTTCGGATTCTGCATTAAACTGTAGGTCCATTCCATTCATGTGAAAAATATAACGCACACAACATGAGTGGTTGCAAGAAGCTAGGCCCTGGCACTTTAAAGAGCTGTTGCGCGAAATATTTGTATTTTTTTTTGTTGTAGAGAAGAGCTCAAGGTTCTTGGAACACAGCACAAGGTAAAGCTCTGTTGGATCCCTAGACATGAGGGCATACTAGAGAATGAGAAAGCAGACGAATTGGCTAGAGGAGCCTCAGCACTAAACTCCGACCAGTCCGGCCCTCAGTGTACATCCCGCCTTGCGCACTCAATCACGAAGCAGAGAACAAAGCTCTAAAGGAGGCAAACAACAGGTGGACTTCTCTAGATACTTGTATCACCACGAGGAAGATATGGCCTGCATTCCACAGAGAAATAACTCATACAGATGGATAGAAAATCCCTCCCTACTCTCATAGGAGCCACTACGGGGCATAACACTATGCGATACCTCATGAGAGAGTTACATGTGACGAACGGAGACCTTTGTAGAAGCTGCGGTGACGATGAGTTTCAGGAGGAAACTAACCACTTTCTTTGCTACCGCCCAGGCCTCTATCATCTAAGAAATTATATGGGGGTGGCAATGGTGTATTGGCAACGTCGTCCGTTGGCACGCTAATGGTTCATGGTTCAAATCCTGATGTCAGCAAGCATTTATTTATTTCTCATGAAATATATAAAATTAGTCCAACCAATGGCGAAAGCTACTACACTACAGTGAAGGCATAACACTGGTAGTATGTAGCTTAGCCATATGGCTGGAAAAACTGTTCGCTCTGTTGATAATGATTTGCCTATCACATCGGTTATCGGAAAAAAAAAATACTGTGAATCAGAAGCAAAGACAAAAAATAGCAAAAATCTTTCCAGTCATCTGGACCGCAGCCCCGCAGTTTCTCTGAAGCATAGGTTAGGTAAGGTTATCATAAAGCCAACGCAAACTGGCATCTCCTTCGTTCCTCTCCCCCCTTTTCCTATCTGCCTGTGCGCTGTGCATCAGCATAAGGGTATTAATAATCCCTTCGGCGCGCACGTATTATAAAAAACAAAAAAAAACACTAGGCACCAAAGTGGGACCATCGCGATCCCTAGGCAAAAGACCTAAACCAATTCTCCCAAACAATTAATCTCCCACAGAATTTGAAGAGATTCTTGTTGTGGTTCAATGACCTCATCTGTTCTATGTTATCGAAGAAGTATCTACCAAGGTGCTTTAGCCTTGCCCTGGCAATTCCTTGGCACTCACAGAGTATATGCGTTGTAGGCATGTAGGTCATTGCAGTACCTACAAACATACGTGTTAGATAATCCTAGTCTCATAGCATGCTTCCTTAGGAGATAGTGGCCAGAGAGTATTGCTCTGTTCTTAGCCGTGATCTTTCTAATTTTATAATCTCCCAAATTTTTTTGCGGTCTAACATAGGCCTCAGAGTCTTAGACACCCTGTGACCATCTAAGTTTGACCATCTTAGATAAGCCATGTCGATGATGCTATCACGTATAATTCCCTTAGCCACGCAACGCACCCTGGTGGTTTAATACTACCAATTATGTCACTATGTGGGAGCCCCGTTCCTGGCCAGCGCGTCGGCCTGCTCGTTGCCTTCGATATCGCAGTGTCCAGATTCCGAACATAAACCGACACGGTTCTGCTTATATAATGCCTTAAGCATTGTGCGGCAATTCGTGATTATCTCAGATTTGGTGACGTAAGACTCTAGCGTCCTTAGCGCAGCCTGACTGTCAATGTAGATGGCGATATTCTTGTCGGATATTGATCCCATCTGAAGTCATTCCGCAGCTTTAAGTACAACTAGAACCTCTGCTTGGAACACACTGCATGTGTCCGGAAGTCGCAGGGCCACCTGTAGGTTCTTATCTCTCGGGTAAATACCTGACCCCGTGCCCTCTCTGGCCTTAGAACCATCTGTGTATATTCCAATCTCGTTGCGGACAGAGACTGTCTTCCTTCGTCAATCCTCTCTAATAGGATACATTACTTCGTATGGTGTGTCGAAGCCAAGGTTATCGTCCAATCCGTCAGGAATTTCGGGAAATGATTCCCTGAGAATGGACCTATGTCCTACGTTATTAGTCTTGAAGAGACCAACGTTAGTGAGCCAAAGCGCACTATTGTCCGTAAGGATGGGTATGACTATCATGATGTGTAGCCAGTGCATCATTGCGGGATTCAGGCTTCACTCTTTCCCTGCAAAACAAATACAAATATTTAACACAACAGCTCTTTAAAGTGCCAGGGCCTAGCTTCTCGCAACCACTCATGTTGTGTGCGTTATATTTTTCACACGAATGGAAGGGACCTACAGTTTAATAGCGAATCCGAACGGCGATTTGAGAAGCTTTTTCGTGACAACAATACTCTCGGATGTTTGTCAGACGCTCGCGAGAGGTGGGACCGTGAAAAAACATTTTTGGTATTTCTGGGATTCGAACTTGGAACCTCATGCGTAGTGTCCCGACACACTAACCACTTACGCCACGGCACCCACTTTTTTCCTGCGGTTCTCCTACAGATGAAAAGAGCGTTGCGGACTCTTCCTTGTATGTTAAATTTTCAAGTTTCCTATCCAGCATTATACCAAGATATCTAGCGCCATCCGAAAGGGAAAGCTCCAGCCCTGCTAGCTTAGGCAGTTTAAAGGGTGGTATCTTGTATTTTCTGCTGAAGAGTACCAATTCTGTTTTATCCGGGTTGAAGTGCAGTCCACACCCTCTAGCCCATTTTACGTGACTATTAAGAGCTGATTCCATCATTGCACTTAATGTGTCAAGGAACTTGTCCTCAACTAAAATCACGACGTCGTCCGCGTTGCTTAGTTCTTTAAGTATCCCATCGATGACTAGAACCCAAAGGAGGGGTTAGATAACGCCAATGATGGAATTCAAACTTCAGACACACCGGTTTTCCAAGGTAAATGGACAAGTATTGAGTACTTCATCAATTCCGAACAGGGGTTCAAAAGAGACTATCCAGCCTAAAATGAGCTTGTACAAAGCTGTCCTTAAGGTACACCGCATATAGTAACTCAATACTTTCTCAAAGCAAAAGCAAAAATCACAGGAACATCCTCCCGACTAGTTCGGACACGACCCAAGGAGTGTGTCTGCACTAAGACCTAATCCAACCAAAGTTCCAAACCACTACGTCAAAACAAATCTCTTTCCGATCTCTTCTACTTCATTTCCAATATATATCCTATCCATTTGGTATGTCTATCAAGTATCTATCCAAATTGACCACTCCCCCAATGCGTAGATAAAGCAAATCTCTTTCCATTTATAGACACAAGCCCCGACTAAGTATGAATCACATAAAGAATGAGAACTTACCGGTCTCGGAACCAGACCAAGTGGCGTGTTTGGATTTAGATGTGTCCACTCGCATGTAGACAGCTCCCAACCTACATAGATTCTTTGCATCTCCCATAAATCTATCTTCTATTCAAATTCGACATACACAAGCCAAGGACTAGTAGTGTCGGAAGAAACACGATCGATGAGCAAATTTTAATTTTAAATCCGCTCAGGTGATTATGTAAAATTGTCAACCATTTGTTGAGTCAAACAAAAAAGAAGAAAACTCGTATCTTATCTAAAAGATGCGAGACAACACAAAACGATCTCGTACTCAATCTCGATCTCACACACGTGACGTAGGTATGATCTGCTGCTTGACCCACATCTTCGTGTCGAGAAAAAATAAAAAAAAAAACAAAGCAAGTGCAACATGATCACCATGATCGTTGCGCTTCAAATCATTTCAAAATATTTTCCAGATGACATAATTGAAACGACGTTGTTGTTGTTGCTTTGTTGGATTATTTATCTTTACACTTTCTTCTGTTTGTCGAAAAACGAATACGATTCTCTCCAAATGGGTGAAACTACAAGTTACAGTGTAGAGGGAAAGAAGATGATAAATCTCAGATTTCAATTCATTTGTTTCAAATGGTTTCCGTCAGATGTCAGAGAACTGCATTAGTCAGAGGGACACAGGTATCGATCAGATGGCGACGTTCTTACAGATGACAGCGCCTTAAGAACGGAGACAGAGTACCTGACACAAATTGTGTCCGTGTAACCGAATATCAGGTATCCACAACTACCACCGCTGAGGGGGTGTCACAACAACCATAATGGCAGCAGCGACACAACCTGCTTAAACTGCTTTATGAATGATTAAGAGGTGAAGCGATACGTACGCATATTTGTTGGGGAGAAATATGATCCGAAATGAGTGCTTCAGCATTGGAATTATCAGGTACAGTGGGGGTTGAAAATATGGTATTTTTGCTTTCAATATGAACTCATCAACATCTGAAGAGGAAAGGAAGGTATTTTTGGAGTCGGGGTTTGAAACTCAGGTCGCGTCTTTGCTTTTGATCCGATGTGTGAAGGTTCAGACCTCAGTAAGAATAAGCCATTGACGTACTATATATGGACTGGCAGTAGGCAACTTCTCGTTGATTCCAACATTAGCGTTAGCTCTCTTGATTCGGAGCGGAAAAAAATGGAAACTCGCGCTTGTTTGAAATTTCGTTCAATGCAGTTGAGTGTGGAAAGACAGTGTTTTCATCGACATATTACAAAAAATTGATTTGTAATAAATATACGAAAATTGGGCAAGTAAAATGCATATATAACGATTTTTTATTTCAAATTTTGTTGGTCCCATCTATCGATAATTAATTGAACTAGCACATTTTCGAGGTGACATCTGTTGACTATATCGAGTCAGAGAACTCTAGGATCGGAACATTGTCCACGACCTAGCAATTTAAATGAAATGCTGGTAGCCTTTCAATATTTAAAGTCTGTTACCTTGGCAGGTCAGGTGGAAATCATAGCGATCAGGGAAACCTTGTCCCGGTTGAAATGTAGTGCATTGTCTGTCAGGGATATAACCATTTTCACTAACAGTCAAGTCTCTGGAATCGTGCTCTTTCACTTCAAAGAGCATAACTATCGTTTGTCTCTCATGGAGATGACGGAGTAGTTCAACATTCACCTAAGCCAGGTCAGAGAGAAATTCCGAGGAACTGCAAGGCTGACGAGCTCGTCAGACTGCGTACGACCGAAATGGTGGACCCTGGTTATGACCCTCGTTGCATGTAAACATCTACTTAAGCTAGACGTTGTTAGTAGAACCAACCATTGATGGCAACATGGCTCAACGTGTCATATTTCCAGGCTCGATCGAAAAACGTAGTGCCTGGTTCATTAAGCTAAAGCGATCCCAGATCAGCTAAGTCATCGGTGTTCTCACAGGACACTGTCTAACAGGCCAACATGCCGTAAGATTGGACCTTCTTTCTAACAACTTCTGCAGGACCTGTAGAGACAGAAGAATGAGGACTCTTGGTAGTTACTTCTTCTCGGAGCTGGAGGGCTTAGGCAATGTAGAGCTGACAGACCTCTTGAGATTCATATCGCTATCTGGGTGGTTGTACCAGCGGACTATCTTTACAGCGTTTCCAGGGTTAAATAATTTGGGCACAATGTACCCGAGCTATTGGTCTAAGTAAGCACTGACTCTCTTTGTCACAAAGCTCCCATCTGCCTAACCTAACCTATCTGTAGGGACAAAGAGGAGCAGGAACCACCCTTCACCTCCACTTCAGACATCTGGGTCTACCCAAAAAAAAAAAAAGGCTTCTGCATCTATGGGGTCCTTTCTTTGATGACCTCGGCGAACTGGCGTCCTCAGGCGTTATGAGTATCATTCGCCTTATTAAAAGCTCCGTTTGGTGTAGTTGGTCCCTGGGTACTCAAATCCATGACATCACAATTGACTTCTATTGATCTAAGTGTGTCTGTACTATCTTACAGACAGTCACCATAATCTAACCTAGCCTACTTTGGCAGTTAATACAATATCAGGCACTGATGACCCAATGCAGCTTCTTCTTCTTCCTATTTCGGCGAGGTTATGATCCGAAAACAAGAGATCATAACCCGCCCACTTCACTGCATTTCTATTGATCCGCCTGTGGGTTTCGCCTTGATGATCCAATACAGCAACGAGGTAAAATTATTCCCGGGAAGTATGGACTTCACAACTATACCGGATGTATCTACCACCGAGCAATCACAACTATGCCCTACACAGTGCTACAAGCAGAGTGTGTGATAAATTGGCAGGCAGGGATTCAAAGGATGTTCCTACGAAATTCAGAAGCTCAAGCTTAACACTTTTGAATGCAGGCACTACAAGTGAGATTGCGGTGAGCTCGTCCGAAGAGCGCAAGTTGAGGGCAGCCGACTCTTTTTTTTTTATAAACCTCTCTCGGGAAAGGCGAACCTACAACTCTGAGCAAGCACCTCGAAATGCGTTGACGATTATAGCTTTCTGGATATATTTCATCTGCAAGTGAGTTCCAAAGACAGAGTTCCCTGTAACAAAATGAATTTGGACGGAATGATGCTCTTGCGGTTGCCAGGTGAACATGAAAGTTGTGTGCTCTATTGGCCTGTCTGAAAAGACGTTGAAAAGTCAAGTTTCTAGGGATCATTCTGTTAAGATCTTCCGAACATCTGCATGGTAGTATTTCTAGTAAGTCTGTCATCTGCCTTCGATGAGCTAACGATTGAAGGTTGGACCTTGGACGTTAGGCTATATTACGTGAAGTGGATTTTCTGGCAAAGCCAGGACACACTTAGACCAAGGTTAGGTGTATTCCAATACCACATGTTTAAGATTCGGGTACCTAAGGGGCCTATGGAGAAGCTTAAATTATATCAGGTTGGATGTGGACTGAGAGATCTCAATGTGTCTGATGTGGCTAAGTAGGGTGACTGATTCGATCGAACCTTGCTCTTCTTGAAAACGGTGGTGGATTGTGTTTTCTTCTCGTTGGACACCACAATCTTTGCTTCTCCCCATTGCAAAGTTTTCAGTAGATCTTCGTTATTTGTGTGAATTTGTTTGCATCTGTGACCATGTGAGGTATTGGCAATAGAGTACTGGCATCGGCGAAACTAAAAATCGTACTATGTAGTGATCCTAGGAATATTGGAGAAAGAATGGATCTCTGAGGCACACCAGCATTAATTTTGCAAATGTATCTGAAGACACGGCGCCGACGACAACCTGAATTGATTTGTTTCAAGGAAAGATAGTTCATAGGAAGCTAGTTTGCATAGTAGAGCTCTATGCCAGACTCGACCAAATGCTCTTAAGATGTCTAGTGCAACCGCTCTTGATTCGCCGTGTTGTTCAATAGCTGATGTCCATAGATGGGTTACGTAGCTTAGCTGGGCTTTATACTCCCGGTCTCTTGTTGGTCCATGACCCTCGACATATTCGATAATATCGACGTTTATGGCCTTTTTCATAACTTTAGAGTGTGAATTTGGTTTAAGAGTTCCGAAAAGTTGGCGTTTAACTCAACAAGGGCATCTATAAACCAGTCAGCCGCATACTTCCCAGCTCCACTGTTCAATTTCCATCAAATATCAAACACAACGAAACCAATACTCCTGATGACGGAGGGAGGATAATCCCCTGTTTGCCACCGTAACACCATCCATCCTCATTGTCAAGGATGTGAGTAATATCCTTTCAAAAAACCGGTAAATAGATTGAGTAATTATATTTCCCAGTCCCTCCACGCTCCTGCCGGCGTATCCTTCCTCATCACTGTGTCATCATCAAAAAGTAAACAGAAAAGAACTTCAACTTTACCCCTTCCACCTTGCTGTTGGGTATCTGTCTGTCTGTCTGCGTCAATAAAATGAATGCGATACACACTCATCCAGAAATATGCTTAGAGGATATCAGATTTCTCGGATAATCATTCCATGAGACTACGCCACCAGGATATCGTGTCACCAAGTTCATTCTGTCATCCTTTGTTTCTTTTTCTCTCCAATTCCTTTGCACTAGCAAGCTGAAAAAAAGGCCTCGAAAAAGTTGAATTGAACACAAGACAGTGTGCAAAATGAAAAACCATACTAAACAGAATGGAACACATGTGTTCACCTCCAGTTTCATCAATGGGCGGAGGAGGATGTGCCAAGTGTGTGGTGTCAATTTCGCATGAAAAAAATAAGAAGCCATGGGGGAGGCAAACAAAAAATCATCCACGAAAAGGGTCTTTTATTCGCATGCTCAGCCCCTCCAGGAGAGCAAACTGATGGTCTTGAAACGGCGCGGCGGCGATGGTACATAGCGGAAGTTCTTGAAATTCTGTGACATTTTGTGGCTTCAATTAAAAAAGGAAGAGAGAGAGGGGAAGGATTATTCCTCTTTTTTATAAGAGAGAGGCGGGGGGCTGAATGAAGCCGTGATTTATGAGAATTTATTCCCGTAACGGAAGTGAATTTGTTCACACGATTCTGACAGATTTAAGGATGCAAGTTACGAGAAGCGAAGATAATGAAAAACGAGTTATTAATTATGTGTGAGAAAGGAAGTGGACTGGGGGGGAGGGCTTGGGGAACATTTTTGTTTGGCAAATTTCCAAGGGGATTTATGAGAGGTCTGTACGGGTGAAAGGATATGAAATTTGTACCATTGCGTGTGGTACTCGTATATGGTTGGAATTGAAAAATTCTCAAACTTTATGTATTTATTTATTTTCTTTGTTAAAAGTGATGTACCTCAGGGAAGTATTGTAGGACCGTTTCTGTTAATTTTTTTTCTTTTTTGAACAGAGGAGAACGGAAGGTAGGAGTGGCGATTTTTTAAGACGAACCTAATAAGCACTAGGTGCCGTTTTGATACCACAACTCATGTAATCTGGCTGTTGAAAGGTATTAATGAGAAGTATCTAAATCCAACTTTTACTATTTGTCCCTGAGACCTCCTCAAATGAGTTGAAAAATGGTTTGCTTAAAACTCGTCATCAGGTACTAGCCAGTGTCAGACAAGCCTATTTATAGTGGATAAGGCATGACGGATGATAGAAGTATCAACTCCATATGCCCCATCTTTAAAAAAGGCGATCCTATGTCTTGCAAGAACTATCAAGGCATATCCTTGCTTAATGTCGCATATACTCGTAAGATCCTATCCAACGTATTGTGTGACTCTTTCTGCAACACACTAATCGGCACGTACATCAACAATAGACACACTAAAGCAAATCCTGGGAAAGACCAACGAATATCAAGTCGAAAGCCACCAACTTTTCTTCGACTTTAAAGCCGCTTATGACAGCATTTATCGTCTTGAACTCTACAAAGCGATGACTCAATTCGGGAGACCGTCAAAACTTATCCAGATGTGTTGCGTATGTCGTATGCAACTTGGAAACAGGTCTTCTGAACTTTTCCAAACATGCACCGGGTTCCGGTAAAGAGATGCGCTGTCATGTGACTTCTTCAATATTGTGCTGGAGCAGATAGTGCGTAGGGCAGGTGTAAGCACAGAAGGAACTATGTTTCACAAATCCATCCAACTGCTGAGGAACGCGGATGATATTGACATCATTGGAAGATCCCGGCAAGCCGTTGTAGAAGCATTTACGGTAATTGAAGAGCAGGCGAAACGAGTAGGTCTTGAAGTAAATGAGAACATGTTATCAAGAAAGAAAAAATGATCTGCTCAAAACCTTGGACAGAACGTCACTGTTGATGTAGTTAAGGAGGTTACCTACCTCGGAGCAAACATCCCACAAATGACACCTTCATTGAGATCCGAGGAAGTCTAACCCCAGCAAACCGCTGCTACTTTGGTTTGGCAAAACAACTGGGTTCAAAACTCCTAACTCGACGGTTAGAGGGTTCCATTGCATAGCATGGTTCGCTATGAAACTGTCACCCTTTCGGAACGTGTGACCAATCCACTGCCACTTCTGTCGTTGGATGTTTGTGCCTATTGGTTCCTGACCCGTTCTTTCGTAAAGGTGTTCGTTAGAGATACGATTGGGCCAGAAAATCCTTAAGATATTGCGCAGGCACCTATTAACAAACGTTTGCAGCTTTCTGGTTATAGTAGTGGTCACTCTCCACGTGCTGCAATCATATAGCAGCACGGATTCAACGTTGGGGCGGAACAGTCTTATCTTGGTGTTCAAACCGATTGCACTGCTTCGTCCTATTTTGTACAACATCCCGAACGCGGACTTTGCTTCGGCGATCCTGTTGGCTATATTCAGTTCGGTTCCACCATCGGTCGAGACAATGCCCTCAGGATACTGCAAATCCTCTACTCTCTCTACCGGTTGTCCAGCAATGCATATTTGACCCGATGAGTTTGTTCCAAGGCTAATTTTAGTTTTTGCCGTATTCATTTCAGCCCGACGATGCCTGCCTCCCTCTCCACATCTGCTGTCATTTGGTGCAGGTCCATAATTTTGTGGGAGAGTAAGCATGCATCGTCAGCGTAGTCAAGATGTTTCAGTTAAGTTGTAAGACTCCATCGAATTCCTCCGTTTCCCGTCGACAAAGCTGCATGAAGCACATCGCTAATCACCAATAGGAATAATATTGGTGAAAGGATACAGCCTTGTCTTACCCCACTTTGGATCTCAAATTCCTCAGACAACCTTCCCCTGTGCAGAGCGTGACATTTGGAGCCTTCATATGTAGCTTTGATAATAGCAATTAGTTTATCGGGAATGCCTCTCCTGCGTAAGGCACGCCAAATAAACTCCCTGTTGACACTATAGAACGCCTTCTCAAAATCGATGAACAGCAGGTGCAGCGGCGATCGATATTCAACGCGGTGCGTAGTTGGAGAGTAGCTATCATAAGATGGTGATCACGTACTATCCCCACATCTGCCCCTCGCCTGTTTCGGACGTCCAGGAGACTACTTCTAAAGCGGCGGTTGATAGCAAAATGGTCAATTTGGTTGGAGGTTGCTTGCCTGTCATTGGAAACCCAGCTGACTTTGTGGCAGGTCTTGTGCTCAAACATGGTGCCACCTATCACAAGGCGGTTGGCATTGCAGAAATCCACAAACCTTTCGCCGTTGACATTGCGGTTGCCTAGTCCATGCTTCCCGATTACATGTTTGAGCCCTTCGTTGTCGCTGCCTACCTTGGCATTCAAATCCCCCATCACTATGACAATGTCTCCATTTGGTGTTGTGTTGAAGACGGCGCTTAAGAGATTGTAGAAGCTCTCCTTTTCGTCCTCAGACGAACTACACTAGCTCGCCCACATCAGGTGAATGGACAACAACGCTTCAGCCAAGAGAGTCTTTGAATCTCGGCTCTCAGGTTCGACAAGGCGAAAAAGACCGAACCTCCGGTATAAGACCAAGCTCTAGCGAATGCCGCAAAGGATGGAAGGCAGTCGTGCCTAAGGCAAAGTCTCTTCAAGGGTTGAGAGCCCTTTAGTTAGAATCTACGGCATTAAAATAGGGACATGGTCTCGCCCAGTGAGACATGGTTATCGATGTAATTCGGGTGGTGTCATGCCTTGTTGCAGTTTGGCTACACAGTTCCAGATATGACGTAGTTTGTCAGCCTGGTTCATCTTAGTTTAGGAGGAGATTTTTACCTTGACTGCTCCCAACGAAATGTGAACTAATTCCGCAAGTGGACAGTGGAGGGCTGAGTCTTGCCTAATCAGTTCGCCAGCTTGTTCGTTATAGGGTTACCTTTAATTGGCTATTAAGAGCGACTAGCTCACTTCGGCGCTCTTGTACTAGTTTGGATGATATGTCAAGCGAGGCAATGACCATTGCCGTGCCATCAGGTAGGCGACTTCCCGGTGGGCCTAGAAATAGATGGTTGGACCAAGTCAGACATCTATCCTGGAGCCGTCTAGGGATTCCTCCTGATGAGTTGGAGTTAATGACGGAAGATCGAGAAGGATGGAAGGTCCACCTGAGTATTCTACTCCCACAACCCTCATGAAGGATTAGCGGGACATTGAAAATGTATGTATGGATGTATGTATCAGCCGAGGTGATGACTTTGATAGCAGCTGATAGCAATAAGTATGGGGATCTTTCGGCTTGGCGTTGTATTTGAGTATAGGTTGATCAGGTGGTATGTTTCGGATAGCTAGTAATTCCACATAGAAAATATTGGCAGTGCCCGGAATTTCGGAAGGTAATATTTCGTTGATTGTCTACACAATAGTCTACGAGTGGAGGAGAAAAGAGGACCATCGACTTCTCGATCGAGGCGATTGGGAGACACTATTGTAGGAATGATATTCGAAAATTTGACTAAAATGTGAAAAGAACATCCCAGGGCTTCAAAGCCAGGACAAAAGCTTGCAGGGACGAAACTGATAATATAGTAGAAGAGTCGCAGTCGGTGCTAAGCATTTGGAAGGGATACATTTCACTTGCTGTGAAATGGCGACGATGACCAATACTCCGCTGTCAGGTAAAAGGAGCAATTCAACAGTGATAATGACAGTCAAGATTTCCGTCAATCCGATTAGAATGAAGTGAGGACATCTGTATCTAAACTTAAATCCAATAAACCTGCTGGAACCGACGGCTTACCGCCGAACTTTTCAAGGAAGGAGGAGATGGCATGCACTAGCTTATCTGTAAAATTTGGTCAAATAAGAATATCTTGCCCGATTCGGAAAGCAGACACTCTGAACTGCGCTGACTACAGATATTTAACTCTACTCAACATCGCATAAGATCATATCTGCTGTATTATGTAAACACATGAAACCGCTCGTCAGCAACCTGATGGTTCGTTATCAGTGCAGTTTCAGGCCGTGAAAGTTCACCAATGACCAAATATTCACACTGCGGCAGATCTTGGAAAAAACCGAGAAATATAAAATCGATACGCACGACCTCTTCACCAATTTTAAGCATGTCTATGATAGCGTGTATAGAGACCAGTTCTACAGAACCACGCATAGTGTCGGTATCCCTGCCAAGCTCGTCCGTCTGTGAAGGACGACGATTGAGGAAGTCTTACTTACTTATGTAGGTGGCGCTACAATTCGGGGTGAACCTGGGCATCAACTAACAAGCATTTCCATTTAGACCGGTATTTATCTAGGTGGGCGCCGTGGCGTAAGTAGTTAGTGTGTTGGATCACTACGCATGAGGTTCCAAGTTCGAATCCCAGAAAATACCAAAAAGTTTTTTTCACGGTCCCACCTCTCGCGACCGTCTGACAAACATCCGAGAGTATTGTTGTCATGAAAAAGCTTCTGAAATCGCCGTTCGGATTCGGCATTAAACTGTAGGTCCCTTCCATCCGTGTGAAAAATATAACGCACACAACATGAGTGTTTGCGAGAAGCTAGGCCCTGGCACTTTAAAGAGCTTTTACGCCAAATATTTGTATTTTGGTATTTAGCTAATGGTTTCCAGTTGCGCACTCTAAAACGATTGAAGTCCACTTGAACTTGAGCGCTCCACTTACGGCAAGGAGGCCCTTTACTGCGTCGTACCCCTATGTTAGATTCGAAGACTGCGAACTGAAGCGTTGGTGTCCATTCACTCTACATGTCATAGCCATCTCAAACGTCCAAAACGACGTTTTTTGACTAGATTGATGTCGCTGTATAGCTCGTATAGTTATTCTTCGAAACCAGTCAATGCAAACGGAACCGAATATCTTACGGAAAATTCTTCTCCCGAAGTGACAAAGGATATCTTCATCCACCTTCGGATGAAGTCCATGTTTCCGCGCCATAAAGCAGGACCGGGATGATCAGGGTCTTATACAGAGTCTCCTTAGTTGTTCGAAATAGGCCCCTACTGCTGAATTGCCTTATTAGTCTAATGAAACAGCGACTGGCAAGAATTATTCTTTCCTTGATTTCTGTGCTGATGTCGTTTTTAAAATTTGTAGCAGAGCCAAGGTAGGCAAAGTCACTTACTATCCGAAGTTGTAGCTGCCGACTGCGACGTTCTGTCCAATTCGTCGATGCGATCCCTTCCTGTTGATAGCGTACTTGTTTTTGCCCCATTTTGGCCGCTTTTGCTTCCATGCTTGTAAACGCAGCGGTCACAGTCCGCTGAGTTCTTCCAATAATGTCTATATCGTCACCATATGCAAGCAGTTGTACAGACTTTTGATAGATTGTGCCTCCCGTGTTGGCTTGTAAGCTCCACACAATCCGCTCAAGTAAATACAATATTAAAGAAGCCACACTAGAGTGTGTCTAAAACCTTTTTTAACATCAAAGGTCTCTGTGAGGTCACAACCGACTTTGATAGAGCATCAAGCGCTCTCCATCGTCATCGTGCATAGACGGACAAGTTTGGCAGAGATGCCAAAACTAGACATGTCCCTACATAGCTCCTCTGTATAGATGCTGTCACAGGCGCCCTTGAAATCGATAGAGATGTTGAGTATCGATTTGAGCTCTCGCAGTCAAGGATGACATGCTGCTAACATCTTTAAGATCTAAATGTGATGTTGATGTGGCAGCCTGCCAACTAAATGACTTCCTACTCTCTTCCTTTAGGAGTAGCTGTATCCCGAAAAATGACAATACAGGTAAACGGAACGTACCGTGGTGGAATGACCAGCTAGAGATACTCCGCAAAAGGGTGAGAAAACTTTTCAACACCGCAAAACGCAATAAAAATTGGGACGAATATAGGTCCGCTTTGACTAAATTCAACATAGAGTTGAGGAAATCTAAGAGAACAGCATGGAGAAAGAACTGCGAAAATATCGAGTCCCTTCCAGTAGCAGCCGGTCTCCAAAAGGCTCTCTCAAAGGATCATTCCAATGGGGTGGGATTGCTCATCAAACCTGATGGCACCTTCACCGCCAGTCGAAGGGAAACCCTGGAAACTCTGCTCCAGGTTCACTTCCCTGGCTCAACAAATCTAAGCGACCACGTACCTTTTGCTCCTGAAGGCTCCACATGTGGCACCTCCAGAAGAGTCAACAGCTTGTCTGGAAATCTGTTCAGTCAAGAAAAAATTAAATGGGCAATCGGTTCATTTAAACCCTTTAAGGCACCTGGCAGTGATGGTATTTTTCCAGCTCTCATACAGAAAGGTCTGGATTACATCTTGCCTGCCTTGGTAGCTCTATTTAGAACAAGCTTCAACCTGGGATACATTCCACTAACTTGGCGGGAGGTAAATGTGGTGTTTATCCCTAAGATAGGTAACAAACCCAGCGAGCTACCCAAATCCTACCGTCCAATCAGCTTGACATCGTTTTTCTTGAAAACCATGGAAAGACTGCTAGACTTACACATTAGAGGCATTCTTGAAAAAAATATACCTCTGCACTCTAGTCAATTTGCATACAGGAAAGGTCGATCTACGGAAGGCGCCCTTCACTATCTCGTCACAGAGATTAAAGCTGCCTACCGCTCCAAAGAAATCGCCCTTTGTGCATTCCTTGACATAGAAGGTGCTTTTGATAACACTGGTTATGAATCCATCACTAGTGCTTTGAGACGAAGGGGAATAGACGAACCTACTACCAGATGGGTTAGGAACATGCTCGATAGCCGCATAATAACATCTTCGTCTGGAGAGGTCTCTGTGACGATCTCCGCGGCCAAAGGCGGCGTCCTCGCCTCTCTTATGGTCACTCGTGGTGGATGACTTATTGAACACACTTAATAGTTCAGGTTTCACAACCATAGGCTATGCAGATGATCTAGTGATCATCATTAAAGGCAAACATGAAGACAATGTGTGTCAACTCATGCATAATGCACTCCTTGTAGTCTTGGACTGGTGTGCTGGGGAGGGCCTATCGATTAACCCCAGCAAGGCAGTCGTTGTACCGTTTACAAGAAGAAGAACGCTGAATATTGGCTCAGTGACTCTAAACGGCACAACAATCAATTTCTCCGATGAGGTCAAATATCTCGGAATCGTCCTGGATAAAAAGCTTAACTGGAACTCCCATATTAAGAATAAAATTGCCAAGGCGACTTCTGCCTTGTGGGCCTGTCGCCGTATGTACGGCAAGACCTGGGGCCTGTCTCCAAAGGTAATTTTCTGGTTATACACCATGGTTGTGAGACCCATTCTGACATACGCGTCCGTAGTCTGGTGGACGAAAACCAAAGAGGTCACAACCATAAATAAACTTACAAAACTTCAAAGACTAGCTTGCCTCGGCATCACAGGTACTATGCACACTTGTCCCACAACAGCCATTGAAGCCATAATCGGACTTACTCCGTTACATATATTTATAAAAAAAGTGGCAATCCGCAGTGCAGTTAGTCTTAGAAAATCAGATGCTAATAGTACACGGGATCACGTGGATCTCATGGAGCTATTGTCCGACTTCCCCGAGCTAGACATGCTCAGCACGGTCTCCGACTTTACGCCAAAATCCCTCTACTTTGGTAGAAGGTTTGAGATTGTGATCCCAAGACGTGATATATGGAATAATGGCGGACCGTCGCTTGATCCAAAAGGTATAGTGTGGTACACCGATGGATCAAAAATGGATTCAGGAGTTGGCGTCGGTGTGTATGGACCCAACCATAAAATTTCGAAATCACTCGGAAAGAGTCCTAGTGTTTTCCAGGCCGAGCTTTACGCCATTGAAACTTGTGCTAACATTAACCTGCACTCAGGCATCAAAGGTGCCTCTATCCATATACTCACCGATAGCCAAGCGGCGCTCAAAGCACTGATCTCCCATGTGATCAATTCAAAATCAGTTCTAAGCTGCTTCGACAGCTTACAAAATCTGTGCTGACACAATAAAGTAAAATTGTGGTGGGTACCTGGTCATGTAGGCGTTGACGTAATGAAACTGCAGACCTGCTAGCTAGGAAGGGCTCCTCTGAGTTGTTTACTGGACCTGAATCCTTCTGCGGGATACCCGATTCCGCCTTCAAACTTACCCTAAACAGTTGGGAACGCAACATGTGCATCTCCCACTGGAACAACTCCCAAGGTCTCAGGCAAGCTAAAAGAGCTGTCCAACCCTTCCATAGACAGGCAGTTGATATCCTAAAATACGGCAGAAATGACATAAGAAGGCTTGTGAGCTTCCTTATCGGTCACTGTCAACTTCTCTACCACCTTAACAAAATGAGAATTTCGGAGGATATCACCTGCCGCCTCTGCCTAGAAGAGGACGAAACCGCAGAACACATACTATGTGAGTGTGTAGCTCTGTGTAGAACTAGGAGAAGCTTTTTCCTTAAAGAGATCATATCTCCAAAAGATCTAAGGAACTCCTCCGCAGCCGTAATTATAGCTTTCATAAGGAGAGTAGAAGTACTGCTGCCCTAAAAGTGGCCCATGGCACAATAGATCTCCTTGGTCACAGTGCCTACACGCCATTTGGGCGTGGCCACACACCTGTTTAAAAAAAAAAAAAAATCGATTTGAGCTTCTTGACTTTTCTCCAGGATCTGCTCAAGTGTGAAGATTTGATCGATGGTGGACTTTCCTGACCTGAAACCGCACTGATAGGGGCCAATTAGGATGTTGATGAAGGGTTTTCAGGCGTTCATACAATATCGCAGAAAGTATTGTGAATGCAATTTTGAGGACTGATGCTTCTATATTTGACGCAGTTGAGGGAGTCTCCTTTCTTGTACATCGGGCAAACGATGCTAAGATTCCACTCATCAGGCAAACACTTGTCTGATGAAATCTTAAAGATGAGTTGGTGTATGCTGCTGCTTGAAAAGTTCGACCGGGAAGCCGTCGGGTTCAGCAGCCTTATTGGATTTCAGCTTCGACATTGCTATCTTCACTTTGCTTTGGACAGGTGGATGGAAGTTTTGATTAGACTCGTCTATGTGGAATGGCTTCGACTAAGCAGAATCCTTCTAATTTTGAGATTAAATTATACACTGCTCTTTGAATACTTTTTCCAACTGCAAACTATATAATCTACTCGTATCCTGGCGATCCAATTGATTTAAACCCTGCATCTATTACTCACAAGAAAGTATCTGCAACTCTCAAGAAAAAACTCAAAGTAAGAAAATTCCACATTCCCAACATAGATACGGAAAGAAGCTCTCAAACGATTTTAACTTCAAATGAAATTCTCTAAAATAAATTAATAAAAACCTCTGCATTCACTTTGTTCAATTTCACAAAGCAAATCTTCTTCAGTTCTACACACACACACACACACACAGGCACACATTCATACAATGAGCCACACAAGAGTGACTTTTATCCTAGCGAATCGGAGAAATGAGAAAGTTTCAAATTCAATCCATTAAATTACATCGCTTTGATACGAGAGGAGAGCGAGCACAAGGACTCGAATTTACTCGTTACACCGTCGTCGTCATCGTCGTCAGTCGAAATAGCATCGAAAATCGAATGGGGAAATTCAATTAAAGCGCCTGGAATCGCAAATGAATCAAAATGAATCAAATTGTGAATAAAATCGATCAACAGTCTCGAAGAGTATCTTCCTCCAAAGATAGACGCAAATACGAGGAGAACTTCAAAATGAGATGAGATTTCTGATGAGAGAAAGGACGATCTAAGTGATTTTACACATCTCCTATGTCCTTAAAGGTTTTTTTTTCTTTCTTTCTTTTCTTCAAAATGGATTTGCAATTTAAATGAATTAAGAGATTTCTCAAAAGAATCTTAAGCACCACATGAGGATGGGTGGGTTGCCGAACCCAGGTGTGTCAGCTGGAGTACACTTTAGATGAATCATCACCCACACTCTACGGATAGAAGTTGCAACTTTGAAGTGTTTCCTTGGCCGATTTTCGTCCTTCTTTAAATATGAATGGAAGAAGAAGAAGGAGAAGAAGTAGAAGGAACTACCCTACTAACTTGAGAGGTTTCATTCTATGTTTGAGGGTGCAAATGAATTGCACCCTTGGGAGTGCTGTTTGTTCCGAGAGGTTGTCTTAACACATCTCCACTGGTTTGTGGGGCGATGTATTCCAAATAGATTCAACAGTTTGGAGTGTTAAGAATGCTCCACAATCGGGGGGTGGAAACTGAGAAAGTGGAAAAATTCTAAAGATGATGTGATGATGATGGGGCAACCACGCTCGATGGTAATGGTAATGATGATGCTGATTAGGATGATTCATGTTTAATAGAGCGAAGCTACTATTCATCAAGATTATGATAATTTAATTATTTGTATCATTTTTGTCGTCTCGTCGTTCGGTGGAGAGAGATAAGTGGATGAGTGCAAGGTTTCACGGGTGTGCTCTATGGTCCGTGTAATATGCGCGGAGGTACGACGGAATTTAACGGCCATTTTAGTAAATTAAGAACGAAGGCCTACCCCTACCAGCTTTTTTGTTATACGAACATAGACTTACTTACTTAGGTGGCGCTACAGTTCGGGGTGAAACTGGCCTCAACCAACAAGCCTCTTCATTTAGCTCGGTCTTTAGCTAATGGTCTCCAGTTGCGCACTCTAAGTTGGTTGAGGTCCCCTTGAACTTATGCGCGCCACCTACGGCGAGAAGGCCCTTTACTGCGTCGTACCCCTCAGTTAGATTCGAAGACTGCGGACTGAAGCGTTGGTGTCCATTCACTCTACATGTCATAGCCATCTCAAACGTCCAAAATTACGTTTTTTTGACTAGATTGATGTCGCTGTATAGCTCGTATAGTTCTTCTTCGAAACCAGTCAATGCAAACGGGACCGAATATCTTACGGAAAATTCTTCTCTCGAAGTGACAAAGAATATCTTCATCCATCTTCGGATGAAGTCCATGTTTCAGCGCCGTAAAGCAGGACTGGGATGATCAGGATTTTATACAGAGTCACCTTAGTTGTTCGAGATAGGGCTTTACTATTGAATTGCCTTATAAGTCCAATGAAACAGCGACTAGCAAGAATATTCTTTCCTTGATTTCTGCGCTGGTGCCGTATACATGATTTATAGCAGAGCCAAGGTAGACAAAGTCCCTTACTACCGGAAGTTGTAGCTGCCCACTGTGACATTATGTCCAATTCGTCTATGTTGATAGTCCCTTCCTGTTCATAGCATGTACTTGGTTTTGGCCAATTTTGGCCGCTTCGGCTTCATGCTTGTAAACGCAGCGGTAACAGCCCGCTGAGTTCTTCTAACAATGTCAATATCGTCGGCATATGCAAGCAGTTGTACAGACTTTTGATAGATTGTGCCTCTTGTGTTGGCTTGTGAGCTTCGTCCAATCCATTCGTGTACAATATGAATGAAGTCATATGACAGCGCGTCTAAATCCTTTTACGATATCAAAGGTCTAGATGAGGCCATTATTGAACTGGATGGAGCAGCGAGCGTTCTCCATCGTCATCCTGCACAGACGAACAAGTTTGGCAGGGATGTCAAAACTAGACATGGTTCTATAAAGCTCTTCTCTATAGATACTGTCATAGGCGGCCTTGATCCGTAGACATGTCAACTGCGCTATTCACAATTTATTCGCCGATACACTGCTTTCTATCCTCCAGATCAAGCCAACGCCATTTTCAGAAGATTCTGGGAACTAACTTCCATTAGATGGGTAAACGATCCTATTTGTCCTGAACACTGTAGTAGTAGTCAGTAGGCCGTAGTACTCACTTTAGGATTACTATTCAGTTTTCAAGTCATAGTTAGGTTTTGTCAGATCAGTTATAGCTACCTAACACATGTAGCTCCTTTCGCATTCCCTCCTTGGTACAGGGCCGGACATATACACATGAAGGTGAAGGATGGTTCCTTTTACTATTCGTCTCTACAGCTCCTGCAGAAGTCGTTGGAAAAGAGGCCCAATCTTCTAGCATGTTGGCTTATCAGACAATTTTCAGTGAGGACACAGGTAACATAGCTGATCTGTGACCGCTTTATTATAACCAGTCCGACACTTTGTTTTTAACCCAGCCTAGGCCAGATCTGTCAAGAAATATGACATGTTGAGCCATTTTCCCATCTGTGGTTAGTTTTGCTATTAGCGTGCAGCGAGCGTCATACTCAGGATCCACCATTTCAGCAGAATCCTTAGAGTCGTACCCTGTCTAGCAAACTCGTCAGCTTGGTAGTTTCCTGGAGTGTCTCTGTGGCTTAGCATCCAGCATAGGTGAATGCTCTGTCATCTCCGTGAGAGATAAAATGCGGTTTAAGGCGGCCTTTGAAGTAAAAGAGGATGATTCTAGGAACTTGATTGCCGACTGACTGTCAGTCTTCTTCTTCTTCCTTTTTCTGCGAGGTTATGATCCGAAAACAAGGAATCACAACCCTCCCACTTCACCGCATTTCTACTGATCCGCCTGTGGAGTTCGTCTAATTGACGTTTGATTGTCAGTGGAAATGCTAATATCCAGATATTGTATTACATTTCAACCAAGCTTCCTTGATCGCCATGACTTCCATCTGAAATACCCTGCAGGTATATGGAAAGCTGAAAGAGATGCTTTTCAGAGAAGACACATCTATCCACCCTGGAGCCGTCCATGCATAGGAGGAGCATTATCCCATTCTCTGCGGTCAGCGATACTTGTTCGTAAGTTACGGTGGGTGGGGTATAGTGAGTGTAAATAAAATCCGGACATAATAGGATGTAGATGAATAGTCTGCAGTGCTTAATGACCGAGTTATTCATCCCATCAAAGAATTGATTAATTTTTTAAAAGATTTTCTCACGACCCTTAACCACAGGAACTCACTTATAGACACCATAACCCCTATGGAAATCTTAATTAAATTGCCACCATCCTCTTTTCAGCTCTATACAATTCTGTATAGGCACGCAGCAGGATGTGACTTAATTAAAGAAAGGAACATTCCATTCCGGAAATCATTTCTCTTAAAAGTCTAAGCAGATCCTTTGATAGCTTCCCACTTCTACCATATGCTACTGCATCCATTCAATCGAATGTTTCATTATATCTTTTCATTTCATACGTAATTGAGCCACAAATTTCGAAAAATATGTTCTTTTCATTCCCTATTGTCCAGCAAAATTGGGAAAAAGAAATGAACAATCATCTACGCACAGGTTAAAGGATTTCCAAGGAATAACAGCCTGCATTTGCCCAACATTAGGCACCTTTAACATCTTCTTTCCGTCAATTTGTTCCTTTGTTCGACGATTTTCAATGGACACTTTCACAATACAAGAAGAAAAATCCCCCAAAAAGGATCCTACTGCACATCCTAATGACTGTATTGTTCGACTACAAAAGCATACCAATTCGAATAAGTCACGCATCCCATGTGCAGGACATGCACACAATAATCCCAAACAGCATGCTGTGCGCAAAAAAATCTTTAAATTTCCAAGATTTCTCTGCCAAATAATCGATCACTCATTGCATGCTGTTAGGCAGTCCTTAAGTTTTGGAAAAAGGGAAAGGATCCTAGCAGGACATCATCAGTCCGCCAATAGAAATATTTTGAGGCAACAACTAAATTATTCGAGTGACAGTTCCTTGCACAAAAAAGTGAAATTTTTTTCCTCAAAAGAACTGTCACTGATTTTGACACTTAAACGACGACCCCCGTGTGTCATCTGTCATTTGTCATTTGGGTGTCATTTGTCAAAAAAAAAGAAAAACTGTTGCTGAGTGTTGATTAATGAAATTTTATTCGTTACTTTTCAAACACTATCAATCCGATTATAAATCAAGATACAAAGGAGAGGAGGAGGAGGAGAGAGAAAAATTAAATTAAAATACACAGAAGGAGAAGAGACTGAATGAGAGTCCTTAATCCAATCAACATCCGATTACGGTCTCACCTTGATATCGGCTGAGAATAAAGGGTGAGCTACGAGCGGAGGTAAAGAGACGACCGACGACGTGTAAAACTGTTGCCGACGGGTATTATAGTTGTTGGTTGCCCTTACTTCAGGTAGAACGTGAAGTTGGCTTCGTAACATAAGCCTCAGCTGAAGGGATTAAAGCAACTGCGAACGCAAATCACACGGAAGAGGGTGAAAGACGTGTAAGAAGACACTCATATGAGAGTGGCTTTTGTACGATGGAGGTCATGACGATGACGGTAGTCGGGGTGTACGTCTAAGCTTTAAGTCTCACGAAAACGGATTTGGAACCTCAATCGGATTAAGTGTGCATATGAGTTGTGGGAGAGGATGTGGCAGATATATGGGGAAACATTAATTTACTTGACCACTTCCTGCATCTATTAATGTATCTCGGTGATGTTTTCAATAAAAAAAAAAGCTGTTGTGTGAATTTTCTCTGGAAGTGGTCTACATAAAGTGTTACACGCGCTGGTTTCTATTAATCAGAGCAGTGGGGATCTGCCTGGACAATATTGCTGGTGGTTCGCCCGGAGAGCGCATGTTGATGGGCTGCTCGAGATGTTCAAAGAAAGACGGTTTCAGCCTTTCCGTCGATATTGTCATGGCAACACAGTTCAGATTCACCTAATCCGATATTCCCTCGAGTACGACAACCGGTCCCTCGCATGGTCGTTCGCTGGCCTTTCGTACCGCATCCACTCGTACGAAGACGTACTTACTTATGTCCCGGATCCCCTTGTGGGTCCTAGGGCCTCGACTACGCCTACACACCATCGTGTACGGTTTCTGGCAATGTGTCTGAGTTCTCCCCAACTTTTCCCTAACTGCCGTGCCTCCTTCTCGACTGTTCTGCGCCATTTATCCTCGGACCGCCAGGTCTTCTGCCATCCTGAGTTAGAGGGTTCCATTGCATAACATGGTTCGCTATGGAACTGTCACTCTTTCGGAACGTGTGACCAATCCACTGCCACTTCCGCCGTTGAATGGTTGTGCCTATTGGTTCCTGACCCGTTCTCTCGTAAAGGTGTTCGTTAGAGATACGATTGGGCCAGAAAATCCTTAAGATATTGCGCAGGCAGCTACTAACAAACATTTGCAGCTTCCTGGTAATAGAAGTGGTCACTCTCCACGTGGTGAAACCATATAACAGCACGGATTCAACGTTGGAGCGGAACAGTCTTAGCTTAGTCTTCAAACTGATTGCATTGCTTCGCCATATTTTGGACAACATACCGAACGCGGACTTTGCTTTGGCGATCCTGTTGGCTATATCCAGTTCGGTTCCACCATCGGTCGAGACAATACTCCCAAGATACTGGAAGTCCTCTACTCTCTCTCTACCGGTTGTCCAACAATGCATATTTGAGCCGATGAGTTTGTTCCAAGGCTGATAATTTTAGTTTTTGTCGTATTCATTTTCAGCCCGACGACGCCTGCCTCCCTCTCCACATCTGCTGTCATTTGGTGGAGGTCCATAATTCTGTGGGAGAGTAAGCATACATCGTCAGCGTAGTCAAGATGTTTCAGTTGAGATGTAAGAGTCCATCGAATTCCTCCGTCTCCCGCCGACAAAGCTGCATGAAGCACATCGCTAATCACCAATAGGAATAATATTGGTGAAAGGATACAGCCTTGTCTTACCCCACTTTGGATCTCAAATTCCTCAGACAACCTCCCCCTGTGCAGAACGTGACATTTGGAGCCTTCATATGTAGCTTTGATAATAGCAATTAGCTTATCGGGAATACCTCTCCTGCGTAAGGTACTCCAAATAAACTCCCTGTTGACACTATCGAACGCCTTCTCAAAATCGATGAACAGCAGGTGCAGTGGCGATCGATATTCAACACACTGTTCGATGATAATCCGCAGGGTGTTGATGTGATCGGCACAGGAAGATTCAGAGCGAAAACCTGCTTGTTCGGCATCGAGTGTGTCTTCGAGATGTTGTTTGATTCGCTCAAGGATGATTTTAGCTATTTTCTTAGCTACAGCACGCAGCACGCATATACCCCTCCAGTTTCCGCACTCCATTAAATTTCTTTTCCTAGGAAGCTTGACGATCATTCCCTTTTTCCACTCGTTAGGAAAGCTCTCAGCTTCCCAAGCTCTCTCTATAAGTGGAAGCAGAAGCTCAGCCGATGTTGTAGGCGCTGCTCGTAAGAGCTCTGCTGGAATACCGTCAAGTCCTACCGCCTTGTTGGTTTTGAGAGCCTTGATCGCGGTGATGATCTCATCTTTCCTGGAAGTCATGTTGCGTATTCGGGAACTTCTCACCTCGGGCATCTCAGTCTGATTTGGGAGGATGTCGCTAGGGAATACACGGTTCAAAACCGTACCAAAATACTCTTTCCATCTCTTGAGCTGGTCTTCATCCAAAATGAGCAAGGATCCGTCTAGGTTTTTCACTGGGTGTTGGCTGGAGCTGCGACCACCTGTCAGCTCTTTCGTGATTCTGTAGACGGTCCTGCTGTCGCACCTCCGTGCAGCTTCTTCTGCTTCTCTAGAAAGCGCGTTGGTGTAGTTGCGCTTATCACGTCGCTCGCTACACTGAACTTCTCTCATCTTCATGCGATATAGGGACTCTAGCTCGCTTCTCCCTGCTGCTGGGGTAGCTGCAACGCGAGCTTTCAGCTATTTTCGTTCGTCAATCCGTCTCTAGGTATCCTCGGAAAGGCACGCCCTATGTCTTCCCTGCGATCGACCGACAATTCTTTCAGCACCAGATGTAAAAACATTTTTCACAGCACACCAATGTTCTAGGATAGTTGCGGGCATTGAGCTGCTGCTTCCTTCCACGCCTTGCCAAAAGTGTTCCCTTAATTGTTGGCGCACTAAGGGATCACTAAGTCTATCGATGTTGAACCTGGGCATTCTTGTGTTGTCCTGGGATCTTCGAACTGCAGCAGTGCGTAGTTGGAGAGTAGCTATCATAAGATGGTGATTACGTAGTATCCCCACATCTGCCCTCGCCTGTTTCGGACGTCCAGGAGACTACTTCTAAAGCGGCGGCTGATACCAAAATGGTCAATTTGGTTGGAGGTTGCTTGCTTGTCATTGGAAACCCAGCTGACTTTGTGGCAGGTCTTGTGCTCAAACATGGTGCCACCTATCACAAGGCGATTGGCATTGCAGAAATCCACAAACCTTTCGCCGTTGTCATTGCGGTTGCCTAGTCCATGCTTCCCGATTACATGTTTGACCTCTTCGTTGTCGTTGTCTACCTTGGCATTCAAATCCCCCATCACTATGATAATGTCTCCATTTGGTGTTGTGTTGAAGACGGCACTTAAGAGATTGTAGAAGCTCTCCTTTTCGTCCTCAGACGAACTATTCGTTGGGGCGTAACACTGTATGATGGTGACGCGTCGTACACTGGTCCGGAATCTGGCCGTCAAAATCCTATCACCATGAGGCTGCCAGGAAATTAGGCCCTTGCGTGCTGTTGTTGTTAGCAGTAGTCCGACTCCATATTCCCGCGGACTTCCGGATGGTCTTCCAGAATAGAGTAGTACAGTGTTACGCGTTGGGGACTGGTACTCGCCCGCTTCTAACCATCTTACTTCACTTACCCCCAAAATGTCCAGTTGATATCGCATGAATTCGTTTTCCAATTGGAGGAATATGGCATTGTAAGGACCTTCGCTTCCCGAGTCGAGGAACGTCTTTACATTCCAGAAACCTATCCTTGTCCGGGTACAATAACCAAAAGTCGTCAACATGTGATCATTCCTTATCCGAGGCATAGTGTCGGTATCTGTAGCGGGCAATATTCGGTAACGCAGGTTGCTGGCCCACGTTACCTAGCCTAGAATCAAGGCCCTAGACAACCCGCACTTACAATTTTGGCCTACACGTATAGGGGTTTATACGTATAGTTGCCCGGGGACCACCACTAGGAGATAAAGTAAACACTTCATCACGAACTTGATTGTTGCGCTACTGATCCAAGCCAAGTTTTGGGTAGTCAGTAGTTTCCTGATCAATCGCAATGCAGATCCCCAAAGACGTGGGTGTACGTGAAAAGCGTCCCATGTACGAAAGGTTTGCGCTGCGTATGACGTGCTGATGGGGAAGATCGTACTTACGAAAAAATGTGCGCTGGTATTTATTCTTTTATTGATAGCGAGGTGGCGTTCAGAGCTCCCGCTACTCATTCCTGGACTGTAGCGCCACCTTAGTATGTAATATTACACAAGTTTAAATTATTTAAGAAATAAAAAATGCAGATTGCACTATAAATTTATATTACGATCTATCTGTCTATCTAATGACTGTATTTATCAGTCTAACCTCACTTGACCCAGGACCATAAAGAATAAATCGAAAGCAAAACACAATTTGCATTTTAATCTATTCCTCCCACTTTCTCGTACAGGAAATCTGATTGTTGACACCCTTTCTTCTTCTTCTTCTTATTTCGGCGAGGTTATGATCAGAAAACAAGGGATCATAGCCCTTCCACTTCACTGCATTTCTACTGATCCGCCTGTGGGGTTCTTATTGCAGCCACCCTGCGTTGTATTACTCACAATTGGATCGTATCTATGGACCATTCCACTGATTGCATACCGGCATCAGTGCCATAAACGTGACGTTAATTAATTTGTTGTCTACTGAAACATCATACAAAATTGTAAATAAATGTTCGCACGTAAGTGAGGTTAGATCGCATTTGAATAAAACCACAAAGCGGCAACAACAATAATAGAATGCTGCACCTCATCCATCTAAGGAATTCACTTAAATCCTCTGCCAGACAAGTTGATAACCTGACACAGGGTAGTTCATTTCACGTGAGATGCAACGTCATCGTTGGTAAACTATGCACATGGGGCGGTGATAAGTGAGAGTAGTGTATCTAACACAATTTGTTTTGTAAACATTTTTTTTTTTGTACGAAAAACAAGTTGGTGTAGACAAAGAGATTCGATTTTCTATTGTAACGCCAAACTGGTTCTGTTAACAAAAGTATCTAGATACAGTATCTTTGTAGAATTAATTAGTTTAATACCATCTGTGGTTGTGTGAGAGTTTATGGGTTGTTTGTTGCACAACCTGACAACGTTAGAAATTTTTATTACTTTAGGTAGGTACTTGGGGTGTAAAATCGTGCGCGGATTACGAGTATAATTGATATTACAACTTGGATTGACAGTTATTTGCAAATTGTGGAAATTCATTGAACTTAGTACATACAGGTACTTTTTGCTCATACTTTGTAAGGCGATGAGAATTGACTGACTTTGTTGCAGTCTCCACTTGACTATTATGGAGCTAAGGAGGTCTTAGGTTTCACAGCGGGCTTCTGCATTAGGTGTGCATTCTGTTCTACTATACGCACTTACGAATTGACTAAGACATCTTTCGGCACTAAGGGACTGTTTTAGGTTGTAACATAAATACTACCCGATTTTTGGATGTCTGTTTGCACCAAATGCAAAAATGTAGTCCTTTCCTTCTCCAATTTCCTTCATTAGAAAACAACATTGTCCATATATCAGGCAATTTTCTGAAGCCGTCATTAAAAAAAATTGATTGGCTCTGATGGAAAAAATACCACAAGAGCGTCTTGGCGAAGAAGAAGAGAAGACCTTGATTTCCATCCCTGGTAGTGTTGCTTCAACGCCTGACGATCTTACCTACTTCCTTAGATGGCGCTACAGTTCGAGGTGAACCTGGGCTTCTACCAACAAACCTCTCCATTTAGCTTGGTCTTTAGCTTATTTCCTCCAGTTGCGCACTTGAAGTTGGTCGAGGTCCCCTTGAACTTGTGCGTGCCACCTACGGCGATGAGGCCCTCTACTGCGTCTTTCCTTTCGATTAAATTCGAAGGCAGCGGACCGGAGCGTTGGTGTCCATTCGTTCTACATGTCCATATTATCCCAAACAACTAATAGGCAGGTTTTCGTCTAGATCGATGTCACTGTATAGCTCGTATAGTTCTCCTCCAAAACCCGTCAACGCGAACAGGACTGAATATCTGACGAAGAATTGTTCTCTCGAAACAAAGAAGGATATCTTCATTCTCTTTCAATCAAGTCCATGCTTCAGTGCCCTAAAGCAGGACCGGGATGATCAGGGTCTTATACAAAGTCTCCTTAGTTGTTCGAGATAGGTCTCTACTGCTGAATTGCATACTCGCAGAATACAAAACCAGAAATCCGAGCAAGAAATAAAAGTGGGAAGAGCTTCGCCGGGAGATCAACAGCGACCACTGAGGACTCGGCTATATGTTTTTCACGAAAAAATTAGAAGCGCAGGCTACCTGCCCCACGATGACCGTGGAACAAATGAAGAATATAGTGGACACAGTCTTTCCGGATTCCCCATCAGCATACAGACCTCTGTGTATGCTGGACACGGCAGGAAAAGATGCTAAAGCCTCGACTCACAGCAACAATCCAAAGAGCAGGTGGCCTATTCGATCAACAACACGGATTCAGAAAAGGCCACTCCACGATAGGAGCAATTGAGGAAGTAGTCAAAACCACCCACGTCACCTAAAGGGAATATCACTACTCAAGGTGTGCTGGTAGCTCTGGACGTGGCAGCTTTGGACGTGAAGAATGCCTTCAATTCGGCCAGATTGGAGATATGTTAAATGTGCTCGAGAACACTTTCAGGATACAGCAATATCTTCTAGAAATTGTGAAGGACTATCTCAAAGACAGGGAACATCTGTACGACACCGTGGAGGGCACTTACAGAAAGGAAGTCACTGCTGGAGCAGCGCTGGGCTCAATCCTTAGACCTGATCTGTGGAATATGTTCGAATATGCTCCTATGATGGAATCCTTCGTATGGAGATGCCCGAAGACACCTTCCTAGTCGGGTCGCAGATAACATCGGTGCGGTGATTACCCCAAGGGACATCGAAGAGGCTCAGCTAAAACTGAATCAGGTAATGAGACGAGTACTCGCCTGGTCTTAGTCTCGCTGCGGAAAAAACAGAGATAGTCCTCCTGACTAGGAGACGATTCCTGATAAGTGCTGAGTTCCGAGTAGGCCAAGAAGTGATAATCAGCAAACCTGCAGTAAAGTGTCTAGGAATCGCCTTGGACTCTAAACTTTCTTTCCGACAACAGATTAAGTCCGCATCTGAGCGAGCTGCAAAGGTCACGTCGTCACTGAGTAAGCTCTTGGCAAATACAGGAGGCCCAACAATGAGTAAGCGACGACTCCTCATGTCCATTACCCACGCCATTCTTTTGTATGGGTATGAGATTTGGGCGGATGCACTTAGACAGGACAAGTACAGAAAAAAATTGATCGCAGTACAAAGGCGACGAGCCCTCCGAGTTGCAAGCTCCTATCACACAGTGTCGGAACCAGCCATCCCCGTAGTTGTGGGAGTGACCCCCATCGACCTCCTAGCGACAGAGAGGAAGTACGCCCACGACAAGAAGGCGGAAGGCGGAAGTAGGAGTAGAATTGGCATTCGCGGAAGCGAAGGAGCTTGGCAAAGAAGGTGGCTTGGCAAAGAAGGCGGATCGCTGAAACGAACGGGAGGTGGACACCGAGGCTGATTATAGACGTCACGGCTTGGAACACGGCATAAGTGAACTACTTTGTCACTTAAATTCCTAACCGGAAATGGGTATTTCAACCGATACCTCCATAAGATGGGCAAAGTAGAGAGCGCAGCCTGCCAATATGGAGACTCAGTGGAAGACGACGCTTTCCACACATTTTTTATCTGTAGCAGATGGACAGATGCTGCATCAAACGATGCTGAGATTCCATTCATCAGGCATACACTCGTCTGAGCAAATCTTAGAGATGAATCGGTGTATGCAATCTACCAATTCATCACCAGCTGCCTTGAAAAGTTCGGCCGGTAAGCCATCAAGTCCAGCAGCCGTGTTGGATTTCAGCTTGGATATTGCTATCCTCATTTCGCTTCGGTCAGGTGGATGGACATTTTGACTATAATCGTCCATGTTGAATGGTTCATTTTGCCTGACAGCGGGATGTTGGTCTTCGTCGCCGTTATACTGTCTGAATGGTTCATACTGTCGGACAGCGGAGTGTTGGTCTTCATCGCCGTTATATAGTCTGAAGAAGTGGTTTTTCGTCTGACCATCGGTATACACGCATAGATCGCTAAGAAAATAGTTGCAGACATAGACGGAGTCATGGATCGAACAAATTCTTTGAACTGGAATCACAACTAATGAAAGCCAATAGCAAATCACTTTTGGCCAGCCCATGCACCTAGGTTATCTGCATTTCAAATATTTGGATAAGTCAAGTACCAGTTTCCATATTCCATCCCGCTCCAGTGTCTGCAAAAAGAAAGCACAGCATTCGAAGCGTACAGAGCGTATGCGGCAGCCATACATAACCCTTATCCCATCCATCGCAACCAGAATGAAGAACAAATTGAAAAGGAAAAGACAGCGATTGATCAGAGTACCATAGAGCAGGATAAGCATCCATCTTTCAGCAATGGCTTATCGATCATTTTGGCGATAGATACTCTAAGCAATAAAATTGATTTCACTGAAATCGGCTAAGTTTAAGGAGCTTAATTGGATACGAGTACAGATCTTATTTTGCTTAAAAGTTAACTTCCTGATATTGTATGGAGGTTATATTGTATATACGCGTACATACTCGGATTTTTACTCATTTCTTTTGGCGGGGGAGAACACGTTTCACTGGAGCATTCAGACGCAGTTGGTCCATTGCACTACTAAGCAGCGAAACCCTGATTTCATGTGTATCTCGGATTACTTGCGATAGTGGGAACTAAATATAAATTTGTTCAGCGGATTTCAAGTGATAAGTGGGCAAACAGATCAAATTGTAGAAATTTGCAATACTTCCTAAAACAGTAGACGAACTGGAGGACATTTAGTGCCTTCGGTGTATTTCCTTTGAGACACCAAAGGAGATGTAAATTCCATCTATAGCGCTGAAGACGGAAGGATTAAGCATTAGTGGTGCACAGACCCTCTCCAACCTGCTTATCGATATACTCTAACCTTCACCGAAATACTCCTTAACTACTTTATTACTACTTAAGTACACCGTTCCGAGTAAATGCGTAAAACCCACGACGAATTCCTTGGAAATTCCACAATACCTCAGCCTCTTTCCATTTAAATATAAAATTACACACTTAAGGGCGAACAAAAGGAACGTCATTATATATGGTCAGCACCTTTTGAGCCAGTGCAACCCCATTCATCGATGGTTAAGTACCCTACCCACCCATAAAAAGAGAAACATCTCCTCAGCAAAGAATCAATCTCCCTCTACGTGATCATATAATTATGTATTGAATTACAAGGATCATTATAGCAAAAGATATTTATTCCCAGTTTCTGGGATGCATCTGTTGGCATCGCCCCTCTAAGTATCATTTTCTTTTCACTTTTTGTGTGGTTGCTCACCTTCGGAGGTGGGATTCATTGAAAGGGCGCGGTAGTGGTGTATAATCGATAATCGATCGTTTTGGTCAGACAGTCGGTCATCGAATGTGATGTGAGAGAAAGGAAAAAAGTTCAAATTATCTGCTCTTCACCTGCCTACCTGCTGCTGCTGCGTGCCTCCAGATAAATTCCTGGATACTTGACCGATGTCAATCGTTTTTTTGGTGAACTACCAAGGTACACCTGCCCTGTGAGGTAATTTGCGTTCTTTTTCTTTGGATTGCGACAGGTTGCATGAATCGGAATCAAAGAAGAAGAAAAACAAAAACAGTGGAAGGAATTACAAGGATATAAACGAGGAGAGAGTGCATGTAACATAATGTATTGGCCGACACACACAAAACAATAAAACATGAAAGATATCGTTTTCGAAGAGGAGGTGCTGCAAGGATTCTTGTCTTTTTTTTTTTTTTTTTGTGATTGTCGGTTCGGGTTCTTGAGGGCGGACGGCCGGCCGGCGAGTCAATCGGCTTATGGTCAGATGGGGAACATATGTTAGATGGATAAGGATATTTTATGGACTTTGGTTCTTTTTTTTGTTGAATTGCATAAAATATCGTATAAAGGTTGAAAGAAGGTGGCTCGGGTCATAAACTATCGAGGTGAAGTCCGACTAATTAGCGGCGAACATATTGCAGACAGAGGGGTGCAGTGATAAGGTTTCGGCTGTAGTTAAATGTATCAAAGGACTTGTGCTCGGCAGGTGAATTTTAAAACTCTTAGTTACCGAAAAATAAATATAAAACTTATTGCGAAGGGAAGATAATCAATTTTAGAAAATCTCGCGTTTTTCGACTTATTACGCCATCTAGGGAGCAGTTCAGAGATTCGAAGGAATATTACTTCTTGCTTTATCAAAATGGACTGAGTACTTTCTACCTGAGGTCACAGCAAACATCCATGCACTTACAGTGCCAACAGAAATACGAATAGAACTGTAACAGACAACTTTCACTAAACCTGCTCCTAGACACTCACGTCTTCGGAAACGCAGCAGCGGACAATTTCAATCATGAATTATTCAGATCGAAAGCGGAGGCAGATTTCAAAGGAACTTGTAAACGATCGGAAGCTCTCGTGAGTGGTAAAAAGTTTCTTTTCATGCAAATCGGCAGAACCAGATGGAATTATCCCTCGAAAGGGACTGTCCACAATCGACGATATTGATGAAACCGTCAGCATAGCGAAGAAAGCAATCCAAAGAGAACAATGGAAGCAAGGCTGTAAGAAGTACTGCGTCATCATCAACTTAGACGTTAAAAATGCATTTAACACCGCGAACTGGAGAAATATCGTGCAGTCACTCGCCTCCAAAACAGTGCCGTAATATCTTCAAAAGATATTGACTGGTGCATTTTCGCAATAGAGTACTGTTTTACGACACCGACAATGGTACATACTGACAGGTGGGGTCCCTCAAGGCTCTGTGTTTGGACCCAAGATCAGCAAAAATATCGACATAGCCATCGTTGTAGTAGCAAAACTCATAGAAGTGGAGCACGATAGCAATGAAGCTATAAGAACCATCCGAGACTGGCTAACAAGCATGCTTGCGGAGGAAAAGACGGGAAGTAGTTCTAGTAAGCAGCAGAAAAGCCATGGAGACTATTCCGTCAGTAAACACGTCGTGGTTTCCAAGCCTGAACTAAACTACCTTGGCATAGTCACCTACAGTGCGCAACTGAAAAGGCAGCAAAGGCAACCACTGGTCTGGCAAGTATGATGCCAAATATTGGTGGGCTGCGATATAGGAAAAGACTGCTGCTGGCAAAAGTCGCGACGTCAATAATGCTGTATGGGCCCCAAATATGGTATGAAAACAAAAATATATAGAAGAACAATGAATGCCGAATCATTGTTCCCTGTGAAGCAGCGTTAGTTGTGGCTGGTATGGTGCCAATAGATCTACTAGCACAAAAAGCGAAAGAGAAGTATCTCGGGAGCAAACAAACGACAATGACAACCGATAGCCAGATTCCACCATGGACAAAAAGTTTACGGAAATGGCAGCAGAGATGGGATTGCTCTCGAAAAGGATGTTGAACGCACAAGATCACAAGCGTGGATCAGCAGAAAGCATGGAGATTTAAACTTCTACCTGACGCAGGTTCTTACAGGGCACATCTTCTCAGGTTTGCACAGGACGATAGCCCAGATTGTTCAACCTGCCCGGGAGTAGCTGAAGACCCTGAACATATGATGTTCCATTGTCTGCGGTACGAGGCAGAACGACAGCTAGTGGCACAGAGACTGGGGGAGGTCTTAACCTTTCCAAACATGATTAAGCACATGGTCAGCTCGGAGGATAGTTGGAAGCGACAGGGGGAGCGACCACGGAACGCAGTGCAAGAGCCTGAAACTAAGAAGTACGAAGAACAGCTTTAGAGCTGGTTACGAACCGATACTATGGAGAGAGGTAAAAGTAGTTTTTATAGCAAAGACGAAAATAGAAAGAGCCTCACATGCCACCCCGAAATATTCCAGATCCATAAGCATGTCCTAGTGTCTACTAAAAAAAACTCTGGAAAGGTTAGTGGGTATGAAGATACGCGGCAAGATCAATGTAAAAATGCTTTCGCAAAGGCCAAACGACTGGAACCAATGTTACATGTCCTTCCGTTGGATATTTATGGGAAGGAGATAGCAATGAAATCGACATTGCGACTGATAGAATCAGCACAATGAATCAGTAATGATACAGGGCATGCTAAAATCTTAAGCAGCGTAGTAGAAGTCACGGACTACTTAACACCGTTACTAGTTTTCAATGCGAAGTACAACACAAGTATTTCCAGTCGACAGAATTGGGCGGAGAATGTTATCCGGATAAATTTGAAAATATACACCGATGAGTCTAAGACAGAGGATGGTGTAGTGGCATGTTCTCGGCACCTTCTTCTTCCTTTTATCAGCGAGGTTATGATCCGAAAACAAGGGATCATAACCCTCCCACTTCACCGCATTTCTACTGATCCGCCTGTGGGGTTCGCATGTTCTCGGCACCTATTGATGTGAAACAGTCCTATGGACTACCAGATTATTGGAGGTTTAGGGTATTCGTGAAGCGGCTGAATGGCAGTCGATTCGATCGGTATCGAGCTTGGACATCGCTATTTACACCGACAGTGAGCCAACTATAAAGGCACTCAAATCACCAAGATCAGAATTGGTAAACCAATGTCGCGCATCCCTTAATGGGATTTCAAATTATTGAGATGTTACTCTGTGCTGGGTTCCTAGTCATTCTGACATTTCAGGTAACTGCAAAGTCTAAAATGGCACGAAACAGGAGCTCTCGACTACGGAAAGGGGGCTGCATTTACCTATAGAAATATCCAAATACAGAATCTCTATAGCAGCACTGGATCAGGCCAATGAGAGATGACTCATCTCATCTCATCTTGACACGTATAACCATGCGAAGTAGACATGGCTCCAATTAAACAAAAGGAAAACCAAAAGCCTGCTACTTATCAGCATACCACGTATAGGTACCCTAGTTGGATTGCTAACTGGTCATTGTGCATTAAGCAGGCGCACCGCGAGGCTTGAAAGTCCGCCCAATGACTTCTGTCGCAGCTGTATGGATGAAGAGGAGGACTTGTTATGCGGCTGCCCAACACTGTCCTAAGCTAGAAAACAAACTCTTCTGAAGTACTTATTTGAGGAACTTACAGATATTGCCACTTCGGATACCAACAGCATGTGGAAATCAATTCCAAAAATCAAAATGATTCGAAGAGCAACAGAAATAAACGGCTCACACAATGGACCTCATTTGGTTTTAGTGATTCCTAACGATTACGGAGGGTAACCACCTAACCTAACTTCATCGCATCTCCTTCGACTACTTACCTTGCCGTGGTGGAGATGTTTAGTACGACCTTATGATTCCAGAGGGCGATTGCAGTAGGGCCGCCCATGCTGTAAGGTCTCTGGAGGAGGGTCCAAGCTAAAGAGTAGTCAACCTGATTCCAGTGGTGGTGTGAGCGTGCAAATCGTGCCCAAGGATGCAAGGCTGAGGGTTACATCAGCCTCGAACGAGCTCCTTCAAGTGCTTTGGCAGGGCTTGTCGTAATAGTGCCTTATTAGTAAAACCAGCGATGCTGCGGATGGACCACTTCTCACCGGCTTACTCGTAGGACCAACATGAACATTCCAAAAGCAAATCAAACAAAACAAGACAGCACAACAAATTTCGAGGCTAGCCCTCAACTGATTACGGCGAACGCATCGACGAAACTGACATCAGCGACTAAAAGGACGACTAGGCGTGCCACAAGGACGATGTAGAAACAGCTTTATAGCCTGAGTATTAATGGAAATACTGATAGCTCCATCGTACATACTGACACTGATTCCGATTCGGTGGTAACATCTGTGTCGGAAGCTGCCACCGTAATCTGATCTACCAATAGACGACCTGCTGTAGCGGGATGTCCTACGACTAACAAGAAACAGAGTCCCAGTGCGATGGCGTACACAAAACGCAGAACAACCAAATGCGTCTTAAAGTGCCCCCTGAAGAAAGGAGAAGCTAACTGGAATGAGGACGATCGTAAGTCCACCAGTTGGGCGAGAGCCTTTCTTGACGACAAGAGTAGTCAACCTGCTTCGGGAGGGCACTCTTGTGAGAGCACTAAGTCACTATTCCAGGTGTCGTCATCCGATAAAGGAAACCCCCCTGTTGATACTAAGAGAAGTCAGCTCGCCACGGAATGGCTCCCAATTAATACAATGCGGGGGAGCCAACTCGAATCGGGAAGGCCATCAACCAGTCGTGAAATCAGAAGAGATACGGCATCCAAGAGACCCAGGTCATAGAAGGATCCTTCTAAGACCCACCCAACCAACCTACTGCACCATCTAGTGACGATCGGCATGATAAAAGCAAAATCTGGTCAGTTCTAGACAATCAAAGGGGTATGCGCATCTTGGAAATTTAAAACAATCTAGAACATCATCGTCAAAGAAAGCCGGCCAGTACTGTGATAGTAATTAGTCACTCATCTGTCAGTTGTAATCATGACTAGTTTGTAGTCTTTTAGTTTCTGTAGTTCGTAGAACCTGGAAAGTAGTCAGTCCAGTCCACCCCATTATGATTGATAAGCTGTCACTCTGGTACTCATTGGTTTCACACGATCCATTTCGGAACTGTGTGATGAGAGTGTTAATCGTCAATCATGACCATGAACTTGTAGTCATTAGTCGTTCGTAAATAATGTTCCGTCATGAAGAGTTGCTTTTCGGATATTGACTAATGGTATTCATTTTTGAATTTTAAAACAGATTTGTAGAGCCGGTAGAAGCACAACCGACCAGTTGTTCACTCTCAGAATGGTTCTTGAGAAGGCCTGAGAATATGCCAAACCTGTCTACACTTGTTTTGTGGATTTGGAAAAAGCATATGATAGGGTTCCTCGAGGCAAACTCTGGAGTGTTCTGCAGGAATATGGAATTCCTGGTTCCCTGTTAAGGGCGATTCAGTCTTTATATACAAACTGTAGAAGCTGTGTTCGGATAAACGGTGTTAAATCAATACCTTTCACTGTGGGCGTTGGACTCCGCCAGGGGTGCGTTTTGTCACCTCTCCTCTTCATTGTATATATGGATTGGATGTTACAGCGCAGCCGTGGCGGGGAATGTTTCAAAGTGGGAGACCTAAGGATTAGTCATCTGCTCTTTGCGGATGATTTGGTCATCCTTGGGTCCTCTCAAACCGAACTTCAGTGCGCACTCGAAAGGTTTGTAGCCGTTTGTGATGATGCTGGAATGAAGATCAACGTGAACAAATCGGAAGTAATGGTCGTTTCCAAAAACCCCATTCAGTGCACTCTGCATGTTAGTGGAGTCCCACTGAAGCAGGTGGAGAAGTTTAAGTACCTCGGGGTTTTATTCACGAGTGATGGGAGGAGCAATGCCGAGTTATCCTGTAGAATTGGTCAGGCTGGATCAATTTTGAAAGAGCTTGGCCAATCTGTTATAAGGAAGGCCGAACTTAGTGTTCAAGCTAAGCTATCGGTTTTTAACTCGGTGTATGTTCCAACTCTCACCTATGGTCATGAAATTTGTGTAGTGACCGAAAGAATAAGATCGCGGATACAAGCTGCTGAAATGAGGTTCCTTTGCGGTGTTGTTGGAATAACTCGTAGGGATCGAGTGCGCAACACCAGAGTACGCGAGGCGCTCAACGTTGAGCAGCTACTTCTCCGAACGCAACGATCTATGCTTCGATGGTTTGGTCACGTAGTGCGTATGCCCTCAGACCGGCTTCCAAGACGCGCCATGGTTGCCGTGTCATCAGGTAGGCGACTTCGCGGAAGGCCTAGAAATAGATGGTTGGATCAAGTCCGACATCTCTCCTGGAGCCGTTTAGGGATTCCTCCTGATGAATTGGAGTCAATGGCGGATGATCGAGAAGGATGAAGAGTCCACCTGAGCATCCTACCCCCGCGACCCTCATGAAGGATTAGCGGGCCATTGAAAATGAATGAATGAATGAATGAATTTGTCGAGCCTGACTACTCATGGTTGAAGAAGTTATTCCCTAAGACTACTGGGTCTTCAGTCATTTATAGTTATTTTTGGCTGATACCCTGTACTCTGTACTTCAATTTGGACCGGTACTGGAAAAGATTCACTAAGAGTATAATTGTCTTTGACAAGTATTCGTAGTTATATATTCTTAGTCGTTAATCATTCGTCATTAGTTATGATATGACTAATTGGTAATCTTAAATGCCTTGGGTTCATAATTCGCTTATGGTAATCATGGTTCTCAGCCACGAGTAGTTGGTAGTTAGTAGTCTGTAGAAGTAGTCTATAGAAGTAGTCTGTAAAGTAGTCTTTAGAAGAAGTCTGTAAAATATTCAGTAGTCTATGCTCACTGTTCTGTCGTGACCTTACCTTTGTAGAGTAAGTAAACACTGTCGCTGTGAAACTGAGAGCAAGTTGCTCATAATTAAGGCATACCCAATCAAGAAAGGATATTTATTTTTTCCTCCAAGAATTATCTCGGAAAGCTTATACATGTTCTTGTCCAGGAAATCATTTGGATCCAATACCAAAAGACGTATTCCTATTCAAATTCAAACTTGACTTTCAACAATTTCTAAGAGATTTGCAAAACGAATAGTTTGCGAAAGACATCCTTCCAGACTCACTCTCCTATATTTCTGAATTCCTCAGCACTTCCTATTAAAGGTACCAATATTTCAGACTATTTCCCATGCTAGCCTTTAAAATTGCAATCCAGCTCGCGAAATTGCAACCAGTACTGGATTGAATGGTAAGGGAGACATTAAAGCCATTATGTACCATCCAAGTGGGTCAATGTTCAAATGATGTGTGGAGGTTATCTGCATGCAATGCAGGCTGCCAAGGTCAGATTTGTAGGTGGAGGTGGAGCTGGAACTGAAGGTGGAGCCGAAGACGTCAAAGATACATCATATACGTCGGATGTATATGAAATTATGAGACCTTTGATACCTGCAATAAAAAGTTATCTTTTCAACAAAAATTTAGCGTTCTTCCTACCACAAACGACCAGACACGAAAAAAAAAAACTTCAAACGGTTTATTGATCAACGATCTGCTATCACATGTATCTATCGCACGTCTGGCCAAACAAAGAAGGACAGCCAATAGCTACATATATGACGGTCAATCAAAGTCGGGTAACAACAAAAGACTAGCGAACGGCTTTCTTACGAGTTGCAAGACCCACACAAAATATCACAACGGGGGTGCTCAAACGACTGCTTATGGTTTCTTGGAAAAGGGACATGCCAGGCGCTTGACAGAAATATGATACCAACACCAACAACGAAAGACGATCTGAAGGAGTACGAGTATCTACACCGACAAAGAAAACTAAGCGAGCAGAAGGATCCTTTCCAAGAAAAATATGGCGCCCAATGCAACGCTATAATCAGCAATCAGCACCCTTCTTCTCTGCAAGACCACAGATTATCCGGGATTAATTGCGCCTCATATATCATTGAATGGAAATTTATTTCCAACGAAATTGCACAGCAGAACAGGAGCAGGAGCAGGAGCAGATTTTCTTATTATAGTGTCGCCCCTCATTATTGCGACGAGTCAACCCCCTCGTATCTGTCGTACACTTGTTTCAAGGGAATTCGAGTGTGCACTGGAGCACGAATGCATGGCTTGGCCACAATCTGAAAATTACTTTTATTATGGCATACCAGGGGAGGGTGGTAAAAATAAATTAGAATTCGAATTGAGTAAGGGGGTGGCTTTCTAAGGCCCAAAATGCAATCATAAGCAGTATGATTACGTGGATAGGAGTTGGGGGCTTGGAACACTATAATGTATTAGCCGTGATGAATCATTCGTTGCCTTTCTGTTCGAAGATTGGCTTCACCTTGATGGATTGATTTATAACCAGTCCACCTCTTGAGACGGTCTCTACGTAATCCTCTTCAAAACGAGCATAGATATCATCTTCATGACGACAGCATTACACATGTGAACAATACCCGTCTCTTGAATGGAATCACTCCGATCACAAGTTCAAGAAATGCAGGATGTTCTCAGACCTAATTGAGAGGATATTCGAAATTTTATTTTCTTTCAAGTTCCACTTGAGCGCACTTCGATGTTCCTTAGCGCCCCGTACATACATACATCTCACAGCCATTTCTGCTGAGTAACTCCCCAAACAGACAGCAGATGAGATGTGTGTGTACAGATAGGAAACTGTTTGATTTGAACTCCAAAATTGAGAAGATAAAAGTGCTGCTCAGTGGTTTTCCAGTTAAATGCGGGATTTTGTAGTGGAAGTGGTGGTGCAACACCACATTAGGGCAGAGTGATCGGGGGATAAACTGAATTCCTGACGAAAACATCCTCGAGCGACGCCGTAATTAAGGAAAATAAATATTAAATCAAACCAATCCAAAGTGGGAGAGAAAATTCTCATTAAATCCTGGACGAGCGGTGCTCACTATCGTCATCATATCGAAGGAATCTAGGAGAAGACGGGGGAAGGAAGTTGATGACGAGATACTAATCAGAGGAAGGTCATTAAATGGAAATCGAACAGAAGTGCATCTAAAATCGAGTCGAATGCGACCCTTGCTTTGACAGAGGGTCCAAGACGCACATAGCTGACTGCTGGAGATGCACGGAACCAAGATGCTGCTCTTGACATCTGGAATGAAACGATGAAGAATCCTGCAAGGTTCTGATGCAGATTCAATGATCAGTAAGATTGAGCCAAAGGCGATGTTAGCTTAAAAAATTGTCGGATCTGGATTTGACGAATTTGTCCGTTTTGTCGGATTGGCCGGATGTTACAGTTTTGTCGGCTTCGTCGGATCTATCGGATTTCTCGGATTTGTCGGATCTGCCCGATTTGTCGGATCTATCGGAACTGTCGGATCTGTCAGATTTCTCCGTATTGTCGGATCTGCCGGATCTTACAGTTTTGTCGGCTTCGTCGGATCTATCGGATTTCTCGGATCTGTCGAATCTGTCAGATTTGTCCGTTTTGTCGGATTGGTCGGATCTGTCGGATCTGTCGGATTTTACAGTTTTGTCGGCTTCGTCGGATCTATCGAATTTCTCGGATCTGTCGGATCTGCGCAATTTGTCGGATCTGTCGGAATTGTCACATCTGCCGGATTTATCGGATCTGCCGAATCTACCGGATATGTCAAATCTGTCGGATCTGTCGAATCTGTCAGATTTGTCCGATCTCTCAGATCTGCCGGATTTGTTGGATCTGTCGGATTGGTCGGATTTGTCGGATCTACCGGATCTGTAGGATTTGGCGGACATGTCGGATCTGTCGGATCTACCGGATTTGTCGGATTTGTTGGATTTGTCGGATGTGCCGGATTTGTCGGATCTGCCGAATATGTCAAATCTGTCGGATCTGTCAGATTTGTCGGATCTGTCAGATCTGCCGGATTTGTCGGATCTATCAGTTTTGTCAGATCTACCGGATCTGTCGGATTTGATGGACATGTCGGATCTGTCGGAGCTTACAGTTTTGTCGGCTTTGTCGGATCTATGGGATCTGTCGGAATTGTCTTATTTGCCGGATTTATCGGATCTGCCGAATATGAAGGATTTGGCGGACATGTCGGATCTGTCGGATCTGCCGAATTTGTCGGATTTGTTGGATTTGTCGGATATGCCGGATTTGTTGGATCTGTCCGATTGGTCGGATTGGTCGGATTTGTCGGATCTGTCAAATCTGCCGGATTTGTCGGATCTGTCGAATCTGCCAGATTTGTCGGATATGTCGGATTTTTCGGATTTGAAGGATTCCTCGGACTTGCGTGTAATACCAAATGCACTGCGAAGACCCTCGTTTTACAAACAATCAATTGTTTCATTCAAACGTTTCATTAAGAATGCAAGTTCCATAGAAAAACCCCACATACGTCGTTTGAATGCTACCGCTTCCTATTGAAGCTCATTCAACCGCTAAACTATTCCACTTCTATACAATGCATCATAGCAAAAGCCCCATTACTAATTTTTGATAGACTACCTCCCGGATGGCACGCCTTTCTTTTGAATCCACACATCCAACCCCACACGTTGGATATCCTTATTCACTCGTGCTTTAGTTAAATGATGCATCAAATGGCCTTTAAGGATTAAACGTTAAATATTACACGAACTCGATCACGAATGCGAATAAATCCTCGCAAGGATGCACAGAACAATACCAATGGCACATCCCCATGTGCAAATCAGGTTGATTTCCCTCAGAACGAACGACCAGGAGCTGCGCTGAAATGAGTGCTTGTAGACGCTCATCACGTTTCCTACGGAACTGTAAAACATCTAATGGCCTACCAAGCATGGACTATTCACCCCCCGAATGAATAGTTTCTCTTGACGCTTCCGCAATTTATTTCCAAGAAAATATCTAAAATTGATCTAAGAAGGGTGTACATCGTTCGATGATGATGAGGGTGGTCATCCATTGATACACATATGCTAACCGACCCTCCTTCATCTCGAATACCACACACAGATACACTGCACAGCAGGACTCACAGTTGAACGCCTTCAACGCAAAGCAAAACATGTTTAAGGATTCGAATTACAGGCAAAGATGAGGACCTTCGGAGATAGTTTGAAGAAAATTGCTGCAAACACTGTTGCGACTGACACTGTGTATCCTTGTGGTGGGGCGATAGGAATCCCTGTTTCTGACACGTTAATCAGAGTCGGTTGGGTAAGTTGCAGCTGCACCAGTACAGTACTGAACCCACCACCACCACCGGCTACTTAATGAGATTCCTTCTCTCAGTTTTAATTTCCTGACTTTCTAGCATCCTCCTCCTCCTCCTCGCTCCTTTGATTTATGTGAGGGGATTCCTCTCATTTCAAGTATCTCCAGCCGAAGGTAATTGGCTTGTAATTATGTGCGTTTACACACATACTCATCCGGATCACATACGCGGAGCCGGAGAGATTGATGTCCTTAATTAAGGAGCATCGGAGGAGCGAGAGTGTCCGTGTTTGGAATGTCAATCAGTAATTAAAAACATTTCTCTCTCCTCTCCGACGGTTTTTTTTTCTTTGTTTTTGTTTCTCAATTTTTTGGTCGAGATTTTGGAATTAGATGTTCGTCGTCGCTATGGAGAGATACTTTTATGTGGGGCGGTCTCATTAGGTTGTAATTTATGGGCTCATGTTGGATGTTGTGTGTTGTTTAGCTTCCTGCACTGCAGTAGTCGTGGTTGGCTTGCCTGGGACAACAAGATAAAATGTGCACCTGCAGGAGGAGTATTCTTTTGGAAATTTCGGGACACAACGAATGAGGATACTCTCGACATGAACGCGGAGCATTATTTATTAATTAGACGCTGGAGGTAAGGGTAGCTCACTCATTTCCATATTTAATGCGCTAAGTAGGTGCGGAACGAGAGTGGTTTCGTTTCAGGTTTCGAATTAATTAAGAGATCCTGCAGGGACATCACTATTTTATGAGCTCTTGATTTAGTAGGGGTCTCTTTGGTTGAGGGGTAGTTTAAGGGTGGTCGCGAGGCGGTCTACAGAGGTGAGTTTGTAAGACCAATCCAATGGAAAAGGTGTAGAGACGGCGCTATGTTGTGTTGTCGGTTCTATTGAGAAAAGCGCGTCATCCTTGACGTTGAAGGAGCTTTTAACAATGTCACAACGGATGCGGCCTAGTGCACAGAGCACTCAGAAATCTCAATATCCATAGCACGCTGATCAATTGAATTGATGATACTGGAGCGAGGAATATAATAGCGGAACTCGGGGGAACAAACTTGGAAATATACGTCTCCAGGGGTATCGGTCAAGGCGAAGGAATCTCCCCACTACTGTGGGTTAATATTCTTAATGAAGTACTCCAGCAATTCAGACGTCAAAGCCATTGCATAAGCGGATGACGTTATGCTGATGAAGGCTATCCTGAACCTGCTTTTGCTAGACATCTTTGGACATGCTTCGACAGGCATAGGCGCCCTACGACCCTATGAATAAGCCAAGCAGATGGCTGAATACAAGATACAAAGAGTCATTCTACGATTCTAAAGAAATTTAGGTATTTAGGTAATGTGCCTACCTACACCATGCCTGAATTTCAGAAGCCCTCTCTCGAGAACATATCTGGGCAGGGAAGAATGGAAAAGTGGTCAGCCAACTAGCACGCAATCTATCACCATCGACACGGATGGATCGAAGATGGACATAGGCGTAGGCTTAGATATCTCCTTCGAACGTTGCGCATATCCAAATCAGTTCGCTTCCCGAACCACAGCAATGTTTTCCAAGCGAAGGTCCTAGCAGTGGCAATTGCCGTCCGTGAGACTGCAATAGACAAGACAAGGCAATACCACAGGAAGGAAGCAATTCCTGTTGTCGAAATGAAATCTTGGATGAAGTGCTGTTAAGACGAGCTAAGGCAGTACAAGGTTATGATCTTCTGGGCCCCTGGACATGAAGGTATACCAGGAAATGCGAAAGCCGACCAATTGGCCAGAAGATGCTTAGCATCTGGATCAAATCAAGTGGACCCGTTGATGAACATTTCGCCTTGCACATTGAAGATTGAAGCAGGGAAAAAGGAGATAGCAACAGACGGTCCCTTCCAGACCATCGTCGTATTTCGACGAGACGACGACCGGTAGACTTATGCAAAAAAAAACTCCTCCTGCTAGGAGGGCATAATAATCTGCGGTATTACGTGCAAAAGCTACGTCTAATGGAAGAAGACATGTGCCGGCGCTGTGGAGATGAGGAAGCCACACACACAACTCACCTTCTCTATCACTGTCCAGGTCTCATCCATCTCAGGAAGAAATTCCCCGGGCGCCACTTCTTCTAGGACCTAGAACCATCCGCTGGATGGTTTGTAAGTTCATCACAGTAAGGACCTATGTACAGCAGCAGCAGAACAAGGTTAACCAATGGGCAAGGGATATCATCTTCCACTCCTCTATGGGTATCACAAGGGGTTGACCTGAGCGTGCCGTCGTAGATAACTTCCCTTTCTCCTGCACACATACCTAACTTAAAACCATCTATATCAGCAAACAAGTATAAGTGGTCGGAAGCAGCTGGAGCTTGATCCAGTCTCTGCCGAGTTCCTGGACACGAGTCCATACTGGGCAATGGAATCCTAATGAACTACTTATGTCCTGTATCTCCTTGTGGGTCCTAGGGCCTGTACTACGCCTACGCGCCATCGTGTACGGTTTCTGGCAATGTGTCTGAGTTCTCCCCAACTTTTCCCTAACTGCCGTGCCTCCTTCTCGACTGTTCTGCGCCATGTTCTCCTCGGACCGCCAGGTCTTCTGCCATCCTGAGTTAGAGGATTCCATTGCATAGCATGGTTCGCTATGGAGCTGTCACCCTTTCGGAACGTGTGACCAATCCACTGCCACTTCCGCCGTTGGATAGTTGTGCCTATTGGTTCCTGACCCGTTCTCTCGTAAAGGTGTTCGTTAGAGATACGATTGGGCCAGAAAATCCTTAAGATATTGCGCAGACACCTATTAACGAACGTTTGCAGCTTTCTGGTGATAGTAGTGGTCACTCTCCACGTGCTGCAACCATATAGCAGCACGGATTCAACGTTGGAGCGGAACAGTCTTATTTTGGTGCTCAAACTGATTGCATTGCTTCGCCATATTTTGGACAACATCCCGAACGCGGACTTTGCTTTGGCGATCCTGTTGGCTATATCCAGTTCGGTTCCACCATCGGTCGAGACAATACTCCCAAGATACTGGAAATCCTCTACTCTCTCTACCGGTTGTCCAGCAATGCATATTTGAGCCGATGAGTTAGTTCCAAGGCTGATGATTTTATTTTTTGTCGTATTAATTTTCAGCCCGACGACACCTGCCTCCCTCTCCACATCTGCTGTCATTTGGTGGAGGTCCATAATTCTGTGGGCGAGTAAGCATACATCGTCTGCGTAGTCAAGATGTTTCAGTTGAGATGTAAGAGTCCATCGAATTCCTCCATTTTCCGTCTACAAAGCTGCATGAAGCACATCGCTAATCACCAATAAGAATAATATTGGTGAAAGGATACAGCCTTGTCTTACCCCACTTTTGATCTCAAATTCCTCAGACAACCTTCCCCTGTGCAGAACGTGACATTTGGAGCCTTCATATGTAGCTTTGATAATAGCAATTAGTTTATCGGGAATGCCTCTCCTGCGTAAGGTACTCCAAATAAACTCCCTGTTGACACTATCGAACGCCCTCTCAAAATCGATGAACAGCAGGTGGAGTGGCGATCGATATTCAACAAACTGTTCGATGATAATCCGCAGGGTGTTGATGTGGTCGGCACAGGAGGATCCAGAGCGAAAACCTGCTTGTTCGGCATCGAGTGTGTCTTCGAGATGTTGTTTGATTTGCTCAAGGATGATTTTAGCTATTATCTTAGCTACAGCAGGCAGCACGCAGATACCCCTCCAGTTTCCGCACTCCATTAAATTTCCTTTCTTAGGAAGCTTGACGATCATTCCCTTTTTCCACTCGTTAGGAAAGCTCTCAGCTTCCCAAGCTCTATCTATAAGTGGAAGCAGAAGCTCAGCCGATGTTGTAGGCGCTGCTCGTAAGAGCTCTGCTGGAATACCTTCAAGTCCTACCGCCTTGTTGGTTTTGAGTGCCTTGATCGCGGTAATGATCTCATCTTTACTGGGAGTCGTGGTGCGTATTCGGGAACTTCTCACCTCGGGCATCTCAGTCTGATTTGGGAGCATATCGCTAGCGAATACACGGTTCAAAACCATAGCAAAATGCTCTTTCCATCTCTTGAGCTGGTCCTCATCCGAAATGAGCAAGGAGCCGTCTAGGCTTTTCACTAGGTATTGGCTGGAGCTGCGACCACCTGTCAGCTCTTTCGTGATTCTGTAGACAGTCCTGCTGTCGCACATCCGTGCAGCTTCTTCTGCTTCTGTAGCCAGCGCGTTGATGTAGTTGCGCTTGTCACGTCGTACGCTACGCTGAACTTCTCTCATCTTCATGCGATATAGGGACTCTAGCTCGCTTCTCCCTGCTGCTGGGGTAGCTGCAACGCAAGCTTTCAGCTGTTTTCGTTCGTCAATCCGTCTCCAGATATCCTCGGAAAGCCACGCCATATGTCTTCCCTGCGATCGACCGACAATTCTTTCAGCACCAGATGTAAAAACATTTTTCACAGCACACCAATGGTCTTGGATGGTTGCGGGCATTGAGCTGCTGATTGCTTCCACACCTTGCGAAAAGTGCTCCCTTAATTGTTGGCGCACTGAGGGATCACTAAGTCTATCGATGTTGAACCTGGGCATTCTTGTGTTGTCGTGGAATCTTCGAACTGCAGCAGTGCGTAGTTGGAGAGTAGCTATCATAAGATGGTGATCACGTACTATCCCCACATCTGCCCCTCGTCTGTTTCGGACGTCCAGGAGACTGCTTCTAAAGCGGCGGCTGATAGCAAAATGGTCAATTTGGTTGGAGGTTGCTTGCCTGTCATTGGAAACCCAGCTGACTTTGTGGCAGGTCTTGTGCTCAAACATGGTGCCACCTATCACAAGGTGGTTGGCATTGCAGAAATCCACAAACCTTTCGCCGTTGTCATTGCGGTTGCCTAGTCCATGCTTCCCGATTACATGCTTGAGCCCTTCGTTGTCGCTGCCAACCTTGGCATTCAAATCCCCCATCACTATGACAATGTCTCCATTTGGTGTTGTGTTGAAGACGGCGCTTAAGAGATTGTAGAAGCTCTCCTTTTCGTCCTCAGACGAACTATTCGTTGGGGCGTAACACTGTATGATGGTGACGCGTCGTACTCTAGTCCGGAATCTGGCCGTCAAAATCCTATCACCATGAGGCTGCCAGGAAATCAGGCCCTTGCGTGCTGTTGTTGTTAGCAGTAGTCCGACTCCATATTCCCGCGGATTTCCGGATGGTCTTCCAGAATAGAGTAGTACAGTGTTACGCGTTGGAGACTGGTACTCGCCCGCTTCTAACCATCTTACTTCACTTACCCCCAAAATGTCCAGTTTATATCGCATGAATTCCTTTTCCAGTTGGAGGAATCTGGCATTGTAAGGACCTTCTCTTCCCGAATCGAGGAACGTCTTTACATTCCAGAAACCTATCTTTGTCCGGGTACAATAGCCAAAAGTCGTCAACATGTGATCAGTCCTTATCCGAGGCATAGTGTCGGTTTCAGTAGCGAGCTGGTTTCAGTAACGCAGGTTGCTGGCCCACGTTACCTAGCCTAGAATCAAGGCCCTAGACAACCCGCACTTACAATTTTGGCCTATACGTATAAGGGTTTATACGTATAGTTGCCGTAGGGTGTGTCCAATCGGTTGCCACTTTCTTCTTCGTATAGTGATGCTTATAGGTTCTTGGCCAATTCTCAGACCGTGATGGTACAACACACTTTCTTTGCAATTGCCCAGGCTGTACCAATGAACACACTTCTTCCAGGATATCGAAAAATAGGCCAACAAAGTGGCGAACGAAATCTTCGGTATTTCCTTTCAAAACTGAGTTGGGCACCTGTAGGTAGGCTTAACGCAGCAGGTAACTTATTGGCATCCTGAGTGCGCTATTGCGTTCCTTCTTCTGAAAAAAAAAAAGAATGAGGAAAAGAGTCATTGGGGAAAGGTCGATTTCCAAAGAAAGTTGCCCACCTACTACCCCAGTTCTCCTCACATGATATGAGTCAAAGAAAACCTCCTCCCCCACTCCCCCAATCAAGCCATAAAATCGCGAAAAGGGATTCCCCACCCGCGCGAGTCAATAATCCTTCCTAATTCACTTCTGCCTTTAAGGGCTCATTTGTAATGAACCTCACGACGGTAAATTTCTCTCTCGAATAACAGTATAATGTCACACTAAACCACATGCTGACTTGCCTTAGTACTGAGCACAACCCGAGACTAATTGCATTAAAAGGCCAACGAGCTTATGCTCGCACATAAGCAAACATAAACACGACCGCGTGGTGTGCACAAACAACACTGACACAGCTAATCAGCTTATTTGCATTCAACGAGGCACACACACACCCACACATGGAGGAGTAACTCCTCGCGTGTGTATCATCTCATCAACGAAAATTCTGCTCATTTTCACTTGGAAGGCTTCCTTCCTTCTTCGTTTCGTCTGTGCTTAGGAGCGCTCCTCGTTAGACGACAGTGTCAATGTGTATCTCCTTGTCCAATGAACCTCCTCCACCCCCTCCTCCCCCTCCTCCCCTGCCGCCCTACACGTCTTACGATTATTTCAATGTTCACTGGAAATTATCCTTTTCACTGCCAAAAGCACAAAACCCCCAAATCCTTGTGACATATGACACAGCGCGACATATCCTTTGGAGTTACATTCCAACACACAGATCCAGACACCGACACACAGCCCGGGTAAATAAATGTCAAAAGGAAATCCCGTGATTTCGGAGAAAACATTACGACACTTGATTTACCTTTTGCTATCCAGGAAACATAGAAATACAAAAAAAAAAAAAAGGACGACACCGACAACGAGGATAAAGTTGGAGGAGCAGCAGCAACACAGATTGATTTGCTTCCGCTTCCGTGATATGGGTTGACACCACCAGGCAGCAGTGTTTGTTTGGTGGTCCTTCCTCAAGGCAATTTAGTCTTTCGGCAGGATTTTTGCATAGAGGATCCAGATCCCTGATCCTTTCATACAAATTATCCTCAAACTGATTTAGAGGAAATCAAAAGGCGCACAGTTCCGCATTAGATGACAGTTGAATGGCGTCAAATGTACGCCACCATTTCCACAAAGACGTTCTCTCTGTAAATGCTGATTGATTAAGGATGGAATTGGATCCAGGATAACGGAGCAATACTCCTCCTGAGAGGTAATTTCGATTTAATGAACCATTTCGGGAGAGTACTTCCTTGCGACACACGACGATTGAAATGTGTGTGCGGTATCTGATGGAGATGACGATGCTATCTCGAGAGATCGACACGTGTGCGAGGGGAATAATTGGGTGGGAAATGAGTTCATTATGAGCAGAAGAGCGGGCGGGGAGGTCTCTGAAGGACTTGGTGACTTTTAATTAAGTCAACGTTAAGTGAATCGAAAGTGAAGGGTTTCGGCAAACGTTGACAGGTGACAAATGCGAGGATGCCTGTCAGATTTGACTTGTAATGAGATTCCTGGCAATCTGTACTGGATCAGGAAACTAAAAGTGGTGATGAGCTCTTAAATGCCAGCAGCACGTGAGCCAGCAACCTGTGTTACCGAACCCTGCTTGCCACAGAAACTGACACTATGGCCTCTAGGGAATGATTACATGTTGACGGACGAAGGTAGGATTCTGGAATGTGAAGACACTCCTCCACCCGGAAAGCGAAGGACCTCACAGTGCCAGATTTCTCTAACTGGAGAAAGAATTCTAGACTGGGCATTTTGGAGGTAAGGGAGATAATATGGTTATAAGCCAGCGAGCCAACGCGTAACATTGTACTACGCTATTCTAGAAGACCACCCGAAAATCCGCGGGACTGCTGCTGCTGACACCAACAGCACGCAAGGGCTTAATTTCCTGGCAGCCGTATGGTGATAGGATTATGATATCCAGATTCCGGACTAGAGTACGACGCGTCACCATTATACATTATGTTGCTCCCACGGATAGCTCGTCTGAGGACGAGAAAGAAAGCTTCTATAATCAACTAAGCGCCGATTTCAACACAACACCAAACAGAGACGTTGTCGTAGTGATGGGAGATTTGAATGCCAAGGTAGGCAACGACAAGGAAAGGCTCAAACATACAACCGCAATGACAACGTCGAAAGGTTTGTGGATTTCTAAAATGCCAATCGCCTTGTAAAAGGTGGCTCCATGTGTGAGCAGAGGACGTGATACAAAGTCAGCTGGGATTCCAAATACAGAAAGCTAGCTCCAATCAAATTAGCCATTTTGCCATCAGCCGCCGGCTTAGGACTCGTCTCCTGGACGTTCAAAGCAGGCTCTGGAGCAAATGTGGGGATAGTACGAGATCACTATCTTCCCGCACCGCTGCAGTTCGAAGATCCAACAGAAGAATGCCCAGATTCAACGTCGACAGGCCAAGTGATCCCTCAGTGCACCAACACTTAAGAGACCACCTTTCGCAAGATATGGAAGCAATCAGCAGCTCACTGCCCACAGCCATTCAAGACCACTGATGTGCTGTGAAAAATGTTTTTACATCTGGTGCTGAAAGAACTGTCGATCTATCGCAGGGAAGACATAGGACGTGGCTTTTCGAGGATACCTGGAGACGGATAGCCTGGAGCTCACTTAAAAGCAAGCAGAGATGAGCGAGCTAGAGTCCCTATATTGCACGAAGATGAGAGAAGTTCAGCGTAGCTTGTGTCGTGATAAGCGCAACTATATCAACGCGCTGCCTACAGAAGAAAAAGAGGCTGCAGCCAGGAGAGACAGCAGGACCGTTTACAGAATCACTAAAAAACCAACAGCCAATGGAAAGCCTAGACGGTTCCTTCCTTGTTTCGAATGAGCACCAGCTCAAGGGATGGAAGGAGCATTTTGCTATGGTTTTGAGCCGTGTACCTGCCAACGATATGCTCCCAAATCAGTTTGAGGTGCCCGAGGTAAAAATGTCCGGATACGCACCACGACCCCCAGTAATGGTGAGATTGCTACCGCCATCAAAGTACTGAAAAGCAAAAAGGCTGCAGAACTGGACGGTATTCCCAAGGAACTCTTACGAGCAGCGCCAACAGCATCGACTCAGCTACTGCTTCCATATATAGAGAGAGCTTGGGAAGCTGAGTGCTTTCTTGATGAGTGGAAGAAGGTCAGTTTCCTAAAAAAAGAAAATTGAATGGAGTGCGAAAACTGGAGAGGTATCTGCGTGCTGTCAGCTGTAGCTAACATCCTGGAGCGTATCAAACAACATCGCAAAGACGCATCCGATGCCAAAGGAGCAGGTTTCCGCTCTGGATGCTCCTGTATTGACTACGTCGATACTCTGCAGATCACGCTGGAGAAGTATTCTCGGTAAACTAATTTCTATTGTCATAGCTGCATACGATGGGCCCAAATGTCACGTTCTCCTGTCCAACGACCAGAAACCCCAATGTTCAGTTAAAAAGAGTTGATCCTCGCGTCGAAAACCCTACAAAACCGAAAGGCTCCTGGACCTGACGGAATACCCGCGGAGGTGCTCGAGACGATTGCCCAGACAAGTCCTCAGCTGCTGATGAATATGTGCAATAGCTGCATCTAGGAAGGAGTTTTCCCTAGGAGTTGGAAATTACAGCGCTTGGTACGATCACCAAGGGAAAAGGAGAACCGGATTCCCCATGAGCGCACAGGCCTCTACGTATTCTGGACACCGCAGAGAAAATCCTGGAAAAGTTGTTAAAACCAAGGCTTACAGCAGCCGTGCAGAGAGCAGATGATTTGTCCGAAAGACAGCAGTGATTCAGAAAGCGCCAATCTACGATTGGAGCAATTGAAGAAGTGGTAAGCACCGTCCAATTGGTTCAACACGGCAACCACTATTCAAGGAAAATCGTATTGCTAACAACTCTGGGCGTGCGAAATGCCTTCAATTCAGCCAGATGGAGGGATATGCTGAACGCCCTCGAAAGCATTTTTGATATTCCCGAATAGCTCTTGCGGGTGGTGAAGGACTATCTCAAGGACCAGAAACTGTTGTACTTCTTCTTCTTCCTTTTATCAGCGAGGTTATGATCCGAAAATAAGGCATCACAACCCTCCCACTTCACCGCATTTCTACTGATCCGCCTGTGGGGTTCGACCAGAAGCTGTTGTACTTCTTCTTCTTCCTTTTATCAGCGAGGTTGTGATCCGAAAATAAGGGATCACAACCCTCCCACTGCACCGCATTTCTACTGATCCGCCTGTGGGGTTCGACCAGAAGCTGTTGTACAGTACCGCAAAAGGACTTCGAATAAAGGAGATTACTGCTGGAGCAGCGCAGGGCTCAATCCTGTGACCCAACTTCTGGAACATCTCCTACGATGGCATCCTTCGCATGGAAATGCCCTAAGGCACCTTTCTGGTGTGGTATGCAGATGATATCGCCGAGGTGATTACGGTAAGAGACACCGATAGCGCGCAAAGAAAGTTCAACCAGGCGATGAGGCGGGTGCACCTCTGGATGAAAGAACATGGCTTAGGTTTGGCCACAGAAAATTTTATTTTGACAAAGAAGAGGATTCCAACTATTGTCGACTTCCAAGTCAGGTCTGGGGTTAATAAGCAGTAAAGAAGCGGTGAAGTACCTAGGGATGGCCCTAAACACGAAGCTCACTTTCTGGCATCAAATAATATCTGCTTCGAAACGAGCTGCAAAGGACACAATGTCACTGAGCAGATTAATGGCAAACGTTGGAGATCCAACAGCTAGCAAGAGAAAGCTCCTTATGACAGTCTCCCACGGCATTCTCATGTATAGGTGCGAGATATGGGCCGACGCACTACGAAAAGGGAAATACAAATACGTGTGCAAAGGCGTGCGGGCTGCAAGTTCTTACCGAACGGAGTTAGAACCAGCCATTCTCATAGTCGCGGGAGTGACCCCTATTGATCTCCTTGCGGCAGAGATGAAGTTAGTCTACAATAAAAAGGCAGAAACTGGAGTGCAAGCGGCAACCGAGGAGGCGAAGGAGCTCACCAAACAGAAATGGCAGGAGAGATGGAACTCAGAAAGCAGAGGACGATGGACCTCGAGGCTGATCAGGGAGCCCAGCTTGCCAATATGGCGACTCAGAACTGGACGCCCTCGAAAGCATTTTTGATATTCCCGAATAGCTCTTGCGGATGGTGAAGGACTATCTCAAGGACCAGAAGCTGTTGTACTTCTTCTTCTTCCTTTTATCAGCGAGGTTATGATCCGGAAAAAAGGTATCATAACCCTCCCACTTCACCGCATTTCTACTGATCCGCCTGTGGGGTTCGCCTCAACCACACGTTCCTCGATTGCAACAAATGGGAAGCTGAAAGGAGGGCGCTAGAATCTCTAATCGGCGTCATCACCCCAGTGACAAAAATGTCAATGAGTGACCAGAGCTGGAGTCAAGTACGTAGGGACGAAAAAAGTCCTTAAATCAAAAGAGAGAGAGGACGACCTAATAATCACCCTCATGAGATTTATGTAAGCCTGATGTAAGCCTTACCGGCAAGAAAGAATTAACCCGGAAGAGAAGACAAATATGGAAAAGCCGGCCCCGAAAGGGGAAAACAAACGGCACCACTCTGAAGTAATGCGAAAGCGGTTCCGGAGTGGATCATGTGGAATAAAAGAGTTAAAGGTGGTTTTTTTTAGTGAGTACCAAGTCCGACACTACTTGAAACAGAGCGAGCCTGTTTCTCGTGAGCAGTAGCATTTTCTACCACCCCTTAGGCAAAAAAATGTCACGTTCTGCACAGACGAAGATTGTCTAAGGAATTCCACATCCAAACTGGGGTAGCACAGGGCTGCATTCTTTCACGACTACTACTGGTGATAAACGATGTGCTTCGTGCAGCTTCTTCGACGGGAAACGAATGAATTCGGTGGACACTTACATTCCAACTGAAACATCTTGACTAGCCTGATGATGTATGTAGATGTAGAAGGTGACGAAAGGTGGTGTTAAGGAATAAGAACTCTACACTTTACTAAGCAGGGGGCTGATGGTGTCTTTCGGAAGATATCTACCTACCGCCATAAACAGAAATGCACCTGATGATACCCGAATGAAGCAGCAAGGATTATTCAATAAAGGACAACATTTTGAATCCGAAATCATTGCAGCTACGAACGTTAAAGAAAGCAAAAACCCAAAACGACCTTTCTACCGCTTGAGCCTTTAATTATGACAAATTTGACGTGCAGCACCTTGCATCAAACCCTTGCACCATACAATGACTCCTTTTTTTTAATAACCTTACGCGTTCTCCCTCTCATTGTTGATTGACTCATGCCGGCCACAATGAAGTTCTCAAACAAAAGATGAATTTAAATGAATTTATCATCCAAAACATCTGGCCGCTCATCCTTGGCAGATTGTTCCCAGTCGGAGCTTCATTCTTCTTCTGAAATCAATCGACCTCTATATCCTTGTGTACGTGCCGCTCCATAGACTCTGTGGGATTTGTGGCACACAAAAATCTCTGCTCCTACACGCCAGTGTCTGTGTCGTTTGAATTTTCTTCCAAAAAATTTAACTCTCCATCCAGAAGGATACTGGATACCACATCAGCATCAGCATCAGCATCATCATCTCTATCATCGTCTAGGCCTACCCCAAAAGAAAATGTAATCCGAAGCAGGGATGCTCCTTTGGGGGATAAATAATAATTTCCAAGTCGAGACAGTCATGCGGCACAAAACACACAGCACACTGGGGCACTGGGGATGAATTTGAAATGAGGTTTCGGCGATATGATGTCGGGACATTCACCAGTCGTCCTTGCATTTGTGCATCAACGTCTTCCTATTGTGTGTGTGGGGGTAACCGAGTTTTAGAAGAAAACAATTTCTCTCGGTGACTCTGTTGGATGGTTTCCCAATCCGTCTGTGTGTGTATGTGTGTGCGTGAGAGGGTGAGGTGGCGTTGAATTATGAGAATAGATGCATTACGTGACCGGGATCAATGGACCGTGTAAATTGATTGAATATTTCTTCGTCTTCTCATTCTTTTTGTTCTGCTCCTGGCACATGTTTATGGAAATTTGGAAGAAGAAGAGCGTTTGGCTGGCTGGAGACGATGTGTGAATGATGGTTATCGTGAGGAGGCTCTTTATTTCGTTTCGTTTCGGATGGGGTAACATGAAATGATCAAGTGTCATGTAAGTTATGACAGTTGTTAGAGGAAGGATTTCACGGAAATAATGGGAAAATATTTTTTTCTTCTTCTTCTGTGGTGGCAGAAGGATGATGGAGAGTTATGGCATTCAGGACGTGACGGAATGGTGTAATCTTTTCGACGAAAGTAGGTCTGGTATATAATTTGGGGATTGGATTGGTTTCTGTGCAAGGTAGGACTGTTCCAATCAAGTTGAGGTTAGAGACAAACATACAAACAGTCACACATATGAATACAAGGAGGAAGACTTACGAGAGAGGTGGGCGCCGTGGCGTAAGAATCCCAGAAAACACCAAAAAGATTTTTCACGGTCCCACCTCTCGCGAGCGTCTCACAAACATCCGAGAGTATTGTTGTCACGAAAAAGCTTCTCAAATCGCCTTCCGGATTCGGCATTAAACCGTAGGTCCCTTCCATTCGTGTGAAAAATATAACGCACACAACATGAGTGGTTGCGAGAAGCTAGGCCCTGGTACTTTAAAGAGCTGTTGCGCCAAATATTTATTTTTTTTTTTTATTTTGACTTCCGAGAGAGATGCACGGATGGCTCTAAAGCAGGCATATACCGGACTATGACTAGATACTTCAAATATCTGGAAACAACCCCAGTATATGCCAAGGAGAGGTTCACGCCCGCTTTAAGGTTAGATTAGGTTAAAGTGGCTGCCAGCTAAGAATCGCCAACACACTTGGACCAATAATAGGTCCATTGTGATACCACGAGGATCATGGGAGAAAACCATTTTGAGCTTCTTATGAAGCGTAGGAGGCTCTTTATATAAATATCTATCAGGTCGCCTAAATTGTTGTAATAGGGGGCTCCTAAGTGAGGCTTCCTTCTACGGGAGAGAGCCGGCCAGAAACAAAGAAGGTGAGAAATATTTTCTCCTCTTCTTCATCCATGCACTTCAACCTCGACAGGAAATATCGCGAGAAAGGCACCACAATGTTCTGAACTTACACGAAATCAGATCCAGACTAGCACGGGAATGCCTTGCTAATATCAACAGACTGGACCAAGCTAATGAAGTAACTCTCTAGTGGACACCTGGTCATGTAGGAGTGCAATTGACAGAAGAAAACTGCTAGGAAACCCTGTTCTTTGTACCGGAGCCTTTCTATAGGTTAGAACCGCACAAAATACGGGAAAAACTGAGACGAGGCAAAGAGCAAATAGGCCAAGCATTGAGATGATGTCACCCAAGAGTTAGGCCAAAGAACTTCTGTGGAACTACAACCAGAAAGAAAAAACAGAACATGCCTAAGCGATAGCAAGAATCGGCTCCACATGCTGACGGGCATGTTAGGGGGTCACTGCAGTCTCAAGAAGCATCCCAGGAAACTAGGCATAGAAAAATCCATGAATCCACAGAAGAAGACACCTTATGGAAGCCTACCTTTTACTAGAGGTGCATCAAACTTGGCTATATCCTCTTTAGATACTGTTCATTAAAGCAGTTGGACTGGAGGAGAAAGGAGGAGCGCTTCAAGTATCCCATCGATTAGAGTCCTACTTAGGTCATAGTCTCTACTTTCTACTCTCATTTACTCCTCTACTACATGTGGACTCCTGGTTTGTTGTTCCATCAGGCATTACGTGAAGTGCAGCACACACTTCAAAGGCCTACGACCACCCCGGAAACAGAAATTTGCCTCCTCCACATTAGCTGTTTTCATTCCGAACTAGAACAGGATACTGATACAGGGTTTCGATTTAACCTTTACAAAACTGTTCGCTTTTCCTTGAGATTAGATGTGTAGTTTTAGGCGTAAGCAACAATGCGAAAGATCGATTGTCCATGTGCGGTTGTGATATTAGATAGCGTTGTTGAATGCTTGGGACACGGGTACACCCTGGGCGATTCTAAGGTAAATATATTCTGGAGTACGCCTATACCCCTGGGTCTTCTTCTTCCTTTTTCGGCGAGGTTATGATCCGAAAACAAGCGATCATAACCCTCCCACTCCATCGCATTTCTACTCATCCGCCTGTGGGGTTCTCCTATACCCTGGGTATATTCTGAAAATGACGTCAACGCAGAAATCAAGCGAGGCAATTTGACAGCAAAGTCCTATTTCGAACAACTAAGGTCACTCTACATAAGACCCGGACCATCCCAGTCCTGCTTTACGGCGCTGAGACTTGGACTTTATTGAAAGCGAATGAAGATATCCTTGGTCGCTTCGATAGAACAATATTTCGTAAGATATTCGGTCCCGTTTGTGTTGACGGGTTTTGGAGGAAAAGATTCAATGACGAACTGTACAGCGACATCGATCTAGTCAAAAAAAAACCGCGTATTGGACGTTTGAGATGGCTAAGACATGTAGAGGGAATGGACACCAACGCTCCGGCCCGCAGAATCTTCGGATCTAACCCAGTGGGATGGCGCAGTATAGGTCCTCCTCGCCGTAGGTGTGCACAAGTTCAAGGGAACCTCAACTAACTCAGCGTGCGCAACTGGATGTAATTATCTAAAGACCGAGCTAAATGGAGAGGCTTGTTGGTTGCGGCCCAGGTTGACCCCGAAGTGTGGTACCACCTAAGTAAGTAATGCTATGCAATGGAACCCTCTAACTCAGGATGGCACAAGACCTGGCGGTCCGAGGAGAACATGGCGCAGAACAGTCGAGAAGGAGGCACGGCAGTTAGGGAAAAGTTGGGGAGAACTCAGACACATTGCCAGAAACCGTACACGATGGCGCTTGGGGTAGTAGAGGCCCTAGGACCCACAAGGGGATACAGGACATAAGTAAGTAAGTAAGTAAGTAAAGTATACCCCTGGGTAAGGTTTCTGTTTCGCTACTGTTATGCTAGTGCTAAAAAGGTCCTGCCGTTCCATCAGACTTACCGAAAATTGCCTTGGCATAATTTTGTACAATACTCTGGTTGCAGACCAGTTAGCCACTCTCAGAATGGTTCTTGAGAAGGCCTGGGAGTATACTAAGCCTGTCTACACCTGTTTTGTGAATTTGGAGAAAGCACAAGATATGGTTCCTTCAGACAAACTCCGGAGTGCTCTGCAGAAATGTAGGGTCCCTGTAAAGGATGATTCAGTCTTGCAGAAGCTATGTTCGGGAAAAGCTAAACGGGTAGACGTTAAATCAATACCTTTCACTGTGGGCGTTATATTCCACCAAGGGTGCGTTTTGTCACCACTCGTCCTCATAGTGTATATGCAATGGATCTTACTGCGCAGCCGTGGCCTTACTGCTCTTTGCGGGTGAGTTGGTTATCCTTGGGTCTTCTCAAACTGTACTTCAGCGCGCACTCGAAAAGTTTGAAGCCATTTGTGATGATGCTACGAGTACGTATAATGAAGGTAATCGTGAAAAAATTGGAAGCAATGGTCATTTCCAGAACGATTGTTCAGTGCAGTCTGCATGTTACTGGAGTCCCACTGAAGCATGTGGATAAGTTTAGGTACCTCGGGGTCTATTCGCGAGTTATTCTGTAGAATAGGTCAGGCTGGATCGATCTTGAAAGAGCTTGGTCAATCTGTTATAAGGATGGTCGAACTTAGTGTTTAAGCTAAAGTATCGGTGTTGAACTTGGCGTATGTTCCAACTCTCACCTATGCTCATGAAATTTGCGTAGAGAACGAAAGAATAAGATCGCGGATACAAGGTGCTGAAATAACTTTCCTTCGCGGTGTTGCTGGAATAGCTCGTAGGGATCGAAAGCGCAACACCAGAATACGCTAGGCGCTCAATGTTGAGCAGTTACTTCTTCGAACGCACGTGGAATACTCGAGTAAGAAAAACTTCACTACTGCAGGTAGCCCTTTCTCGAATACTGGCAAACATCGGTGGACCTGGATATGCTAGACGGATACTACTATCCAGAGTGGTTAGCTCGGTTCTTCTGTATGCTGCACCGGTTTGGGCGGCGTCGTTAGCGACGATAGAACCAAGGAGAAAACTATCGTCAACATACAGGCTATGCGCGATAAGAACAATCAGCGGTTTCCGAACAGTATCGGACGAAGCAGCCTGTGTCATAGCCGGAATGATCCCCATCGATATCCTGGCAAATGAGATGGTAAGGATCTACGAAAGGAGAACCTCGAGTCATCAGAAGCAGGTATTGTCAAGAGAATAAAGGAGGAGGAGAAGGCCATATCACTAGCTATGTGGCAAGCCAGGTGGGATAACAGTTCAAAAGCTAGATGGACCTACAAGCTGATTCCCATCATTGAGGTCTGGATGATTAAGCGAGTCTATGGGGATTGCAACAACCACCTTACGTAGTTCCTATCGGATCACGGCGGCTATCGCAAATATTTACACAGACTCGGACATGATAACTCATCTCTCTGTCCAGATCAGGAGGAATTGCAATCGCTTCAAGGAATGGAGAAATAAACTGCCAAGTTCACCATTCCTTATAGACCAAATGCTGCGGTCAAAGAAGAATTGGCTGGAAATTTGTATACTCATAACGAATGTGCTAAAAGAGCTCCGAATAATTGAGGGGCAAGGAGAGCAGAAGAAGCATTACAAGAAGCATTGCATTAATTGCTAACCAGCCCCGAGAAGTAATACCTTACGGCAGTCCTGTGGGGAGAGTGGTAGAAGTGTGCAGGGTGTGCATTTGTATGTAGGCGTATTCCTGGCATCGATTATTCGGGCTTGCGAATCATGCATACTAACAGCCCAGGCTAATAGTAAAAAAAAAAACTTCTCCGAACCGGACGATCTATGTTACGATGGTTTGTCGCGAAGTGCGCATACTCCCGAACCGGCTTCCAAGACGTGTCATGATTGCCGTGCCATCAGGTAAGCAACCCCTTGGTAGACCTAGAAATAGATCAAGTTCGATATCTCACCTGGAGCCGTCTAGGGATTCCTGCTGGTGAGTTGGAGTCAATGGATCGAGAAGGATGGAGAGACCGCCTGAGCATCCTACCCCCGCGACCCTCATGAAGGATTAGCGGGTCATTGAACGTCTATATACGTATGTATGCACGCCATAAAGGAGTTTTACCTTCCACAGAAGCACAGATGCTAAATTGTCTTGCCAAAGTTCCTATGCACCTACAAATCTCTATTGCCAAATGGATTACCTCTCACGAGACTTTGATCCACCACACTCGCACCAAAACCAGGTTTATTTAAACAAACTCTTCATCTCCAACACATTTGCTAGGAAAACACAATAATTTCCAACAGTGTGTCCACACACTGTCAACAATCCAACTGACGCCTCTTAATCTCGCCCCAAGCAGGCAAACAAAAAACTTCGAAAAAATAAATAAATATTAAACTTAAACACTAAATACTCGTATGTGTGTGTGTTTAGCCGGAGAAATTTCTGCAAAGTTAATCCGCCATGTCCATAGAGTCGCTCTCGGTCTTATCTGGCATCAAAATCTCATCTCTCGTCTATCATCCTCGCTGTCATCATCTCATTTGCAAGCAAATTATTTCATAAATTTCCGTCGCCCAAAGAGCAGATTAGACGGTATATACCCGACTCTGAGTCACCTTATCATCGAGAATCAAAAATATCAAAACAAACAAAAGGACATACACAAAGGGGTGGAATTTCATTACATTAATTCAAAGGAATCCACATACCCACACCCTTGCCCGACTGATGGCATCTAAAATCAACAAATATGAAATTTTAAGGGTTCGACGGCGACATTTTAAAATTCGTTACGAAATTTCACGCTACCGTCTGTTGTGTAGCCATTAATTCCACCACTGCTAGTGGTGGTGGTGGTGGTGGTGGTGGTGGTGTCGGAGTGCAACCCCCTTTCATATGCAAACATCGGCGGACCACGATGACAAGGACTAAGCTCGAAGAAAAAAAAAATATTAAACGCATCATTCATTTGAATCGAAATGAAATTCCAAAACATTTATTGCCGCTGTCTCGGCAGAGAATGGAAGTTTCATCCCCTTGCTACTATTGCAAGTGGGTGGGGTGGGGTGCTGAGGCTACTGAGGGTTGTCTACTGCATTATTTAAGGTAATCCGAAACTTTCTATTGTTAAATTTGATGGTTGTATGATTGGTGGGGGTAGTGGCACGTTGCTTGGGCTTTGAGTAACTGTTGGGGTGACAGGATTCCCTTCGACTTTCTTTTTTTTTTTGGTTGAGGATTATCCTCATTCCAAAACGCAATCAAATGAATCTATGAAGCATGTGGTGTTATGATCGTAGTTTTACACAACCCTCCTCGGTAGCGGCTCAACACACTTTTGGAATTGCACTGCAGATGAAGGGTGGCTGGGTGTAAGCGGTGCATAGTTATACAAGAGGCTGGGTGCAAGGGAAATTCCCTCACACCACTCAACATGCACAAAGGTTTAGTGCGTACAGTGGAGTCAATAAATTTACGACACTTTGAGGATTTGACCTTAGTATTCGTTACCTAAATGCTAGTCTTCTCGATTGTGAGGAGAAAAAAGGAGAGAAGAGGTGGCATGATAGCCGATATCAGGTGTTTTTTTTTGGCAAAATGATATATGCTTATAGTAGATGCAACACAAAACGAAGTGGAAGTAATGCCAAGTAGTAATGCATTCTTTCAAAACAAAGCAAATGCAACAGCAATGATAACTCATACTGGCTTAGGCTATCCGTGGTCACCACCCCACTACACAGCTGGCCAACTGATCACCCAATTAAATCTATTGCATACAGTACAACTGTGGAGAATCGAATATTCTTGTCTGTCTGCGCACGTATCACGCGAAAACTACTGCATCGATTTTGATGAAACTTGACATAGTGATAGCTCATATCCTAGGACAATATTTAGGATACATTTTATCTCGGGAATAAAAGGGTTCCCACAAGATAGTCATATAATGAAACTGTAATTGTAAAACTATTTCCACGCGCATCACGCAAAAACTACTACACAAGTTGAACAGAGTTTTCGCAGTTGCATTGCCTAGATCTTGATTTTCAAATGATGTTTACTTTATCATGATCCACTGGCCAGAAGCTGAGATCTAATCAAAAATATATTTCCCCAGATTTCGAATTGAATTAATTATTTCTTGATCATGATCTCGAATCTGCACTTCTCCTTTCGGTGTCTACTTGCAATATTTCAGAGCAGAGCCGACTAGCTGACGAAGCGGGGATGATATCCGACTTTGAAGCTCTGAATGTGCTTCTGCATTTTCTGCCAATTGATCTCCATACTGAACATATTGTAACATGTATTGCAGTCAGACTCAGAGAATCAGGGTGCTGATCTGCTAGACCTTACGGATGCAATAAGATCCTATTTTCATTACCAGGATAGCTGGGGAATGGTCTGACCCTACAGACCACACCAAACTTTCGACATAAAAGTTTCAAAGTTTCAACATAATTTCACAGTCAACTTTCAATCGGGAGCAGACTGAGAAAGACGTGAAGTCATTTAGAATTTCGAAATAGGAATTTATACCGAAGTGACAGTTCAAAGATGGACTGTGGGATTGGTGTGGGAATCATTTCGGAAGCACTGAGAATTTTAGTATCCTTACGCCTTCCCAATTCATCTAGTATCTTCCAGGCGGAAGTTCTGGCAATACTAATACGTGAACCGTGTCGGATAACAAGATACAATTCTACGACCATTGATATTACAGCCATTCTCATTGATCAACAGGGTGCTATGAAGGCTCTGATGTCAACAGCATCGTGTTCTCGGGGTTGCGGGAAACAGCAATCATGGGCCACCCAAGTATAAAGGAAAAACGATTTACTTCGAAGTTTTTCCAACCACTGCACCTTCTCAGTTGGTGGTACAGCGTACGGAAGAGGTCTCGCCGTTAAGTTGTCGGACGAAATCAGTCTTCTCTGGGTGCCAGGTCATAGCAAAATAGAGAGGAACGATCGGACCGACAAGCTTCTGAAGAGCTGGTCCACCCTTGACAGATCTCTGGCATAGGTAGTCCTCGAAGTAGTCCGATGCGAACTGTCAAGAGCGAAATCTTTTCACACTTTCTATCAGTGGCACACACTTTCGATCTGATAGATTTAGACATCAGGGGCCTCCTTTGCTTCTTCAGAAGCTCTAATTGGTTCTAACGAGTAGGCTGGGATTACATGATCCTTCGTGGTACCACAACGGACCTTTCTTGGGCTATGTGTGTTGGCGTAAGCTGGCAGCCACTTCAATCTAACCTAACCTATCAGTGGCAAACAAAAGATGGATCAGTCTGTAGAGTTGCATCATTTCTAGACAGATCTGGCCAAACTGCAATTGGGCCAGAACACAATAACTTGAGAAAAGGACTCGAGCAGATGCTACAAGAATTGTAGCGATAAGAACCGGTCTCCGGCCAGTAGGGATGCATGCATCTAGGCTGGGCATTCCTTTTAAAATACACTTACTTACTTACTTAGGTGGCGCTACAGTTCGGGGTGAACCTGGGCTTCAACCAACAAGCCTCTCCATTTAGCTCGGTCTTTAGCTAATTGCCTCCGGTGCGCACTCCAAGTTGGTTGAGGTCCCCTTGAACTTGTGCGCACCACCTACGGCGAGGAGGTCCTCTACTGCGTCGTCCCTTCGGGTTAGATTTGAAGACTCTGCGGTTCTAAAATACACTGCCGCAGTTGTAAAAATGTAAATGAGAAGGAAACTCTTTCCCACTTCCTCTGCTGGCTTAAAGTTGAGCCCGACATCGAAGTATAAGCAAACCCCTTTTCGACAGACAACTTTAAGGAAATTTCAGAAAAAACAATCACAGAGTTGATCAGTTTTTTGAGTTCCACAGGATGGGTTTGAAACATACAGAGCTACGGCTTACATAAATTTTACAAAAGGATTTGACAAGTTTTTACAGCTCAGAGACCGAAGACACTCACTAACTGAAGACGGAGAACTGGGAATCATTCCCAGAGACGGGAGACGATTTGCGACCTAGGTAAAAATAAGAGGCAAGACGGAGCCTTAAGCATCCAGTTCTTGAGAACCTGCCTACGGTTCTGCATATCTTTTGTCAAACATGGTGGTCCACAGAATTTCTACTATCGGAGGTTCATACAGGGAAAAGTGTTCTCTTACAGCGCCGAGTCAATTGGAATTTAGGACGTCTACCTTCATGCTGGGAAACTTCTTTGACAAACATCGGGAAAGTAGTGACTTCTTACCAACTATTCCTTCCGATTTTAAATGGAGCAGGGTTTCATGAAATCTACAAGGCTATCCGCATACGCCCTTGGAGGAAATAAACCGATACAAGTTTGCGGAGAAGGTTTTGCATCTGCATCGTCAGAGAAGGTAGGATAGGTCGCCATGGTAGTTCTGAACAAGCCTCTTACAAGCTTACATTTGGAATATAGGGTAAATAATCTAGTCAGTCATATAAGAGCTCTATGTGACTTGCTTACTAAGATGGCGCTACAGTTCGGGATGGACGTGGGCCTCAACCAACAAGCCTCAACAGTCGGTCATTAGTCTACTGCCCCCAGTTGCGCGCACCAAGTTGGTTGAGGTCCCTTTTCGATTGTTCGCGCCACCTAAGGTGAGACATACCTCTATTACATCGTCCCTCGGGAGCGGATCTGAAGACTTTTCGGGCCGGCGCTCTAGATTTCCTAGTCATCTCAGTCTCTGTATGCGTAATCTTCTGTCTAGATGGATACCTCTGTACAGCCCATACAATTCTTAATTTTATATTCTCCTCCACTCTTCCATAAATCACTCGAAGAACCTCTAAGTAACAAATGCCATCCACATCCGAGATTCTATAAACCGGGCTTACACCTTAAACCTCTTGAGTAGACCCTAAGCAATAGTACCTATGATTTGGATGGGAAACAAGAGAAACCGTATTCTTCCAAGAGCAGCAAAACGCAATCGAAGAGCGTCTACTAAGCCATCTGTGCTAGTACAGAAGAAACCTAAAAATACTTCCAAGGTACTACTACAAGACCACCTTTCAGCTAACTTGGAGGTGACAATTGAATGCAATTTGCCATGGATCGTGGTAGGGAGACTACTTTGTTCTTATGATCAACCGTTGGGCCTTTTTCCGACTGGACTGTAGGGAGGATGTAAGGAAAATCTTCAGTTTCTGATTCCAACAACAAAAATGCTTTTAAAACTTCCCACGCCTACCGTCCCTAGGAGTAGTTGTAGTGTCACCTACCGTCCGTAGGGAAATCAAAGAATAGCTACAACAGCCTTCTTCGCATAGTGCAGTATGAACGTAAGGAGACCTACCGAAGCCCTACTACAGAACCAAATTTCAGCTGACCTGAAGCTGATAATTGAACAGAATATGCTAGGACTCGTGGTAAAGGGGCTACTTTGTTCTTATGATCCACTGTTGGGCCTTTTTTCGACTCACCTATGGGTGATTTTAAAGACTTCCCCATCCTACAGTCCGTAGGAATGTTCTAGCGTCACCTACCGTCCGTAGGGAAATCAAAAAATAGTCATCTTCGCATAGTGCAGTATGAACGTAAGGAGACCTACCAAAGCTCTACTTACTACAAGACTACCTTTCAATTGACTTGGAGGTGACAATTGAATGCAATTTGCCATTGATCGTGGTAGGGAGACTACTTTGTTCTTATGATCCACCGTTGGCCCTTTTTCCGACTGGACCGTAGAGACGTTCTTAGTTTCTTAACTGATTCCAACAAAAACTGCTGTCAAAACTTTCCAAGCCTACCGTCCGTAGGGGTGTTGCAGTGTCACCTACCGCCCGTAGGTAGACATACAATTCGATTCCTTTCGAATGTTAGCCACAAAATCAATCACTCTCCAAGCAAGGCCAACAATTCCGCCAGGTACTAGACCCCTCGCCCTGTCACACATTGGAATTCTAAACATCAAATAGTTGACACTCAAGCAGCTAAAACACAGCAATCGTGGAAGAGCTAAAGCAAGTAGATTAGAGCATGTCAAGGGCTTATATTTGGTGGAGAGCCGAGGGGTTACACGGTTTACGGCCTTCAGAGAATGTTCCACTATATACGTGTTATAGTCACTTAGACTCGTCAACTACATCAGAGAATGTGACATGTATACGATTCAACAACTCTCATCGGGGGCTACGACCACAGCGTGACCAGCCAGTGATATGTTTCCGAGCAATACTCTTCATCTTTCATCAGCTCTGTGCCACAAAACGATGTGAAATAGCTGGATGACCGTCCCATGAGATGTGAAAACCGCTGTATGACTACAGATTATCGATAAGGCATCGTTGACCTTCCTTAGGGTTTGATTGATTTTGCAGCTGTGACTTTCAGTTCTCTGCAAATCCTCAGTTTTTGTTAAGCCATCTTGGCATTCTAAAACAGTTTTGGAATTGCATGAACTGTGACGATTGATTTTATAAGTTTTTGCCTCATTTAAAGTGTCGAGTGTTGGTTGGTTACTTGAACAAAGTAGCGTCCCAAACCAGATGGATCCATAGCTAACTACATACAAGTGCGCCAGCCAAGTTTAAGGTGACTATGGTTGGCACAGCAACGTTTGGTGAATGATTCCAGCTGTAACATCAGAAAATGAACTACCTACGAGTTGTTTACCCAAAACTAAACCGAGCCTTATCATGTACAAAGTTGGCCGCAAAATTCCGTCTCTTGAACAAAACAGATTCTATAAACCGGGCTTAGACCTTAAACCTATTGAGTACCTAACTTGGGAGTGGAAACACGACCTACAGCTAGAACCACATGATAGAAGAAATGAAGCAGTTCGAATGGGATATTCCATTTTAATGGCCTCCTTGACATTAGACGCTCACCTACCGTCCGTAGGGAAATCAAAGAATAGCTACAATAGCCATCTTCGCATAGTGCAAAATAAACCTAAAGAGACCTACCGAAGCCCTACTACAGGAACAAGTTTCAGATGACCTGAAGGTGATAATTGAACAGAATATGCTAGGACTCGTGGTAAAGAGGCTGCTTTGTTCTTATGATCCACTATTGGGCCTTTTTTCGACTCACCTACGGTTGATTTTAAAAACTTCCCCATCCTACAGTCCGTAGGAATATTCTAGAGTCACCTACCGTCCGTAGGGAAATCAAGGAATAGCTACAATAGTCATCTTCGCATAGTGCAGTATGAACGTATGGAGACCTACCAAAGCCCAACTACAAGACCACATTTCAGCTTGGAGTCATTTGACTTGGAGGTGACAATTGAATGCAATTTGCTATTGATCGTGGTAGGGAGACTACTTTGTTCTTATGATCACCCTACCGCCGCTAGGGAGGATCTAATGCATTTTGATTTCGAAAGCTGATATGGTTATCCTCTCACTTCCGATTGCGGGCCGAACCTGTGTAACGACCTTATTCTGTCTTCGAAATCGTGGTTTTCTATTACAGGAGCACAGACAGGAAGGAACCTGAAACACACAATTTAAGCTGATGACGAGGCACGTTAGGATCAACAATCTTGATGGGCAATCCCAAAATTTGTCTAATCATCTACCATGCTTGAAACTTTCTTCTGACGGAATGCGAGGAACTGAAACAAGCACCAAGTCATTTATTTAATGGAAAGCAAGAGACAGGAACATTTCGAACAACTAAGGAGACTCTGTGCAAGACCCTGATCATCCCAGTCCTACTTTACAGCGCTGAAACATGGACTTTATAAAAAGAGGATGAAGATATTCTTGTTCGCTTCGAGAGATATTCGTAAGATATTCGGTCCCATCTGCGTTGACGGGTTTTGGAGGAGAAGACTCAATCACGAACTATACGAGCTGTACAGGGACATCGACCTAGTCAACAAAAAAAAAAAACCGCGTATTGGACGTCTGAGATGGCTAGGACATGTAGAGCGAATGGACACCAACGCTCCGGCCTGTAGAGTCATTGAACCTAACGCTGAGGGACGACGCAGTAGAGGACTTCCTTACTGTAGATGGCGCGCACAAGTTCAAGGGGACCTCGACCAATTTGAAGTGCGCAACTGGAGGCAATTACCTAAAGATCGATCTAAATGGAGAGGCTTGCTGGTTGAGGCACAGGTTCACCCCAAACTGTAGCGCCACCTAAGTAAGTAAGTAAGGCCAAGATGCCCGAAAAGTGGTGCAGCCCTTGATGAAGCTACGGATAATTTTAAAGTCGGTATGCGACAATAAGACTGAGAGGCTCCAAGCAGTGGAAGGAGCAACACACGGGACACGCCAATATACTTTCGATGCACCGTCATCTTCTCAATTCCACTGACCATCTGCCCACTGAATATGATTTTAACAAGGGCTACACGCACTCGATACCGGACAGAAGTGAGTAGACGCAACGCAATATCCTTTACAACGAATCGCTGTCAATTTTTACGGACGGGTCCAAAACCAAGGACGGAGTCGGTGCCGGAATTTTCTCAGAAGATCTGGACATACACCTCTCCTTTAACTTTCCAGACCACTGCAGCGTTTTTTCAAGCCGATATCCCCGCAGTTCGCAAAGCCGCTGACTGGCTGGCGGCTAGCACACTATCAACACCTGATATTGTTATTTATGTCGACAGTCAGGCAGCCATCAAATCCCTCGCATCCAGCACTACGAGATCTAAGGCAGTGAAAGACTGTCGCATATCTCTTAACGAGATAGCTGGTCAGTACAACCTCACCCTTTGCTGGGTACCAGGTCACTGTGACATACCGGGGAATTGTGCAGCCGACGAACCAGCGCGACAAGGATCCTCTGGTACAGATAGCATAAGTATTACCGACATCGAAGCGCCAGCGTCTTATGTTAAGTACCTTATTCAAATTGACGCCGAGAAAGTAGCCAATCACAGATGGCAACATCTAGACCGCCAGACAGCTCTGGCCGACACTCAGTAAATACAGGTCCATTGGACTCTTGAAGCACAAGAGAGGAACCCTCTCAAAAATAACAAATGTCCTCACTGGACACTGCGTCAAAGGAAGACATGCCCAAAGATTAGGTATCCCTCATAATGACTTCTGCAGAAGCTGCAGAGATGAAGAGGAAGAAGAGACCTTCAGTCATCTCCTGTGCGCCTGTCCTGCGCTCGCCAACAACAGGAAGGCCACTCTGGATGAATACTTCTACAATGATCTGAATGATGTCGGCAACGCCTGCACGGCTAAAATTCACGCCTTCATTCAACGAAGCAAATGGTTCCAAGAGTAAGAGGGTGACCCACCCGCCTTACACATCGGTAGTACAATGGACCTACTCTCTGGTCTAAGTACATCATCATCGTCATCGAGGGCCGATCCTAAACCAACCAACCAACTATGTGATAATTTGCCCAAATTATCGGTGATAGATTGAATTATCTTCTTTGGGATAGAGCTGGAGAGGTGCAGAGGAAGTGGATGATTGTTTCTTACTCCTTTTCATCCCTGCAAAATCTACAGAAGTCATTTGAGAAACGGAGATATAAGAAATAAAGCGGGTATCCAAGAGCATACCAGCTACCCTGGTAATACCCGGGTACCCTGGGACATGCGAATATCAAGAGCACTACTGGGGACCTATCCCTTATCAGAGACAGATCCACCTTCGCTGGATGCACTTCAGACATCATCAAAGCAATTGGACTAGAGGAAGTGTTCTAATTGGGGTATTTAAACCGAATAGGGCCCTAGTTTGGGGGCACAGTAGATCTATTTAGGTCGCAATGCATTTGCCCTTAACCCATTCCAAGGCAAAAAAAAAAAAACAGTATTCCTAGGGGATAAGGAGGCCCAGTAAAGATGTATCTAAGGCATTACGCATAACAATTTTCATGCGTAGTGTTGCAAAATTTGTGTAAAAATTTAACATTAAGGTAAAATCACTCACCGAAGGAAGAATGGTGTCATGGTGTAAGCTCCATCGATGTCCACAAGCAAACTTACCCACGCACCATCCACAGAACAAAGTAATCAAACAGTTTTCCGAGTTATTCCATCCCAATCGCGGAGAGGAAAATCGCTAAGATCGCGTGTTTCACACTTATACCGCCCGCCCGTACAACTACCGAACACACCCGCATTGAACGTAAGAACGGTTATTTTCACTCCATGCCATGGCCGCCCATATGTAAACGAAATTGTGGAAAAAAAAAACCAAAAACACTTGCCCAACGGAAACATCGCACCCAGAACGGCAGAAAATTACGTACTTTTGAGGGAAAATAACTTTTGAAACGATTTCTGATATAAATTTGATGCGATCGACCAAAAAAAACCCCGAAATTTATACCTCTAAACCACTCGCACACCACCGAACAAAGTGACGGGGAATTTTCATTAATTTCGTCCACGCAACGACCATTCCAGACACACAAATCGACTTAAACACTTGCAACACACTTACCGTTGACTTTTCGCGAAGAAAAACTCAGTTTTTTGCGAAATTTTACGGTTTTTAGAATAAAATTCGAATTTCATCTCGCAAAAGCGCGCGCAAACCAATTCACATCCATTGGCATAATGACAGTTCGCTGACGGCAAGTGGTGTCGATAATGTGGTGTCGGCTATGCAGTGGGCGCACTTGTTTTGTCAATAGATCGTATTTTTTTTTTGGTTAGCATTTTTTTCTTTTATTTCTATTTGATACAAATGTGAATCAATTTTAATGATTTATACGTCAATCAAACGCAAAAAGTACAGCGTTATAGTCCTGGAACTTTTTGTGGACATATAACTTGCCGTTTTTTTGTAAATAATGCATAAACTCGATTTGTTATAATTTTTTAGTTTTGTTTTAGGTTGTTGTAAGTTTTTGAAGAAAAGTGCGTAAGTAATACAAATTTTGGTTGCACAACCTGAGCCTAAATTGAAAAGGCTACAAATTATGTAAATAGCTCTTTTTCTGTAAGACGCATACTTTCGGAGATATAATAACAACAAGAAGGGAAATATCTCATAACCTAGAGCAAACAACTACAAATGACGACTTTATACAAATCACCGTTTGTTTATTAATTTATTCCGAAAAGTGTACATCCTAAAGAAAAACAGTTAACACAATTTGTAGGATTTCTAATTGCGCTTCAAAGCAGTTAAGCACTTTTCATGACAAAATTACGTTAAAATGAATAAAAACAAAAATAAAGGGTGACCAGATAGCAATGATACTTTTTCCAATAGACCTTTTCGCGGTTTGACGTTTATGCTGTCAAAGTGTTTTGGTGGCCAACTGATGTACAATGCAAAGGACACGTGTAATGCTAGGACATACACATACACTGCCTTGGGTGGAATTTGAGGATCATTGCAAGGAGCTGAACATGGAGACCTATCGTATACCCACCGATATACTGGAGAAGGTCAACTCGACTTTGAAACTCTACGAGGGCACAAATAACTATCACAACTTCACGAGCAAGAAGTGAGTTAACTAGAAATTAGCAGCAATTTCTGGTAAGCTTAAATCCCTCTCCATTACAGAAAGTTATTGGATCCCTCGGCAAAGCGCTTCATAATGTCCTTCACAAGCGGTGAACCATTCCTCAGCCCGCAGGGCATTGGAATTCTCACGCTCAAGGTGGAAGGCCAGAGTTTTATGCTTCATCAGATGAGAAAAATGGTCGGTGTAGCCATTGCCGTGGTCAGGGGTAACACAGAGGAAGCGGCAATTGCTTGAGCGTTTACAGAGGAACAGTTGGATCTGCAGATGGGGCGCGCAGATTGCGTTTGGTGCTCGATCAGGTGAACTATGATCGTTATGGTGAGGATGGTGTCCACAAACCAGTCACTTGGGAAGAATTGGAACCGAAGTTTGAGGAATTCGTCGAGAATTACATCTATTCCAACATCTATGCAACGGAACAGGACAAGAAAAAGTTGGAGTGGTTAGACACACTCAAGAAGCATTCGTACGATGCAAGGGAAAACAAGGATGTGACAACTCAAACGTTACCCGTTATTACTAAGCAGATAGCCCAATAAAAGTAGATTTATCTAAGAATACAGATCCACTTGCACTTCTTTTTCACACAAACTGAACCAAAGAGGAGGAGACTATCCAAACGGTTGGTAACAATAAAACTCAGACTTTTTAAGAATGCAAGTCAACTTTAATGTTTTTTTTTTGTATAAAAGATGATTTAGAGTCTTCCCTTCTTCTTTTTGTTGTGTCCGCCTTTACGGTGCTGCTGACGGGGTCCAGGTGTAACCTCTTGGTACACCGGAGTAACCGGAGAGTTCTTACTCAGATCCTCGACACGTCACTGAAAGGAGAAATAAGTTAACGAATCTGAACGATCGGTTTATGAAAAAACCGACGAACTATTGATCTGCAGCTCCAGTGGACATTCCCTGTGAACCCTTGATGATATCCTTTGCTCTGCGATCCCTCATCTTTTTGAAACCAGTTCTCTCATACTTGAGCAGCCAGCGTTTTGGATCTTGTGGCACTTCAGCGTTGTAATTCTTCGGCAACTTATCCTTCCTCTTGCGATTGGTTTTCTTTTTCTTTTGCACATCTCCTGGCGTGCTTGGTGATTGTTCGATCTTGGCATCGGCAGACATCTTGGCCGCCTTGGTACTCATGACCCAGTTTGCTGCCTCCAAGCCGTCTATTTCGGAAGTTGTAGTCAGTTTTTCAAGTGCCGATAGTTTCTTGCTGACTTCGATGGCCTTCTTCGCCTTGATATGAGCATAAGCGATGACCAGCTGAGCGAGAACTTTCATGTCATTCGGTTTCAAATTAAGGAGCTCCTCGAGAGAACTTGCAGCAGTGTCTGTGGCACCGCCTCGCAAATGGAATTTAGCGGCTTGGCGCCACATGTCTGATAAATCGGCGCTGCTGACCTGAAATTAATCAGTGTAAGCGGTCGGGGAAGTCAGCAATAGATCCAACATACATTGTTCTTCTTGTACCAGCCCACTACGGATTTGAGTAGAACCGAGGCGACTTGTTTATTGTCGGTGCCCAGATGGCCACTAAGGTCCATACAACACCTGGCTTGTACTTGGACTCTCCAAGGGACAGAAGAACTTCAATAGCTTTTTCACGGCTGCCCTACAAACACTCAAAATTAAGAGGAAATTCGGTGCAAGCAATAGCAGAACCAACCTGCAAGAGGAGCAATTGGATGATGGCAAACTTGGTTGCGAATAAGGTTTCCTCATTCTCAGCTGCATACTTGTTCAACACTTCCACCGCTTCCTTGTACATCTTATCCTTGGCCAGTTGACTGCATTTAATGAGTATAGCTTGGAATTCAGCTTCGGCATAGGCTTGGACCAATTCACTTTCGCGCGCAAGATAACACAAAAAACAACTCATTGGCCACCAAAAGCGGTTTGTCACTTAAACGTCATAATTTTGACAAGCAGGCGAAAAGGTCTATTGTTATGTTTCAGCAGCTGTCAAATTACCAATGACATCCAGCTGTCAAAATATTCACTAAGGCTTGCCACTTCATCATGCATCGTTTCACGCTTGCCGAACGTGGGGAAATTATTTCAAAAATTTATCAAAATTTGGTGATCGATATCGGTGATCCTGATCAAAACGCGAACGGAGAGAAGTTATTGGATTTTTGTTGTGAAAATGGCTTATCCATCGCGAAAACTATCTTTCCACACAAAGCCATTCACAAATACACATGGTACCGTCAGAGTCTTCAGCAGAAGTCGCTGATCGATTTCTTTGTGGTGCCATCGTGTCTGAAGAGAATGGTTTGTGATGTTCGCGTATTGAGAGGAGCCGAACTGCCAACTAATCATCACTTAGTGCTGTGCAAATTGTATCTTAGCGAGAGAGTGCCTCCCCTACCAAAGCGTAAGCCAAGGATGGTTACACGCATACGATGGGAGTGGTTACAGGACGATGAGATACGGGAGACATTTGCGCGGCAAATATCTGAGAGGTTTGAACGAATTCCAACTGCTCCATCAAATGTAGAGGAAGACTGGCAACTGTTTTCAACAGCGGTTATTGCCTCTGCGGGAGATGTTTGTGGAGTGAAGCGGCTTGGTGTAGCGGCTGGTGGTGAGAAAAGGACTGCTTGGTTTAAAACGCCCGGAGTTCAAGAAGCCATCAGAGAGAGGAAGAGAGCCTTTAAGGTGTGGATTCACTTGGGGAACTCCGATTCTCGAAATTGGTACACTGAGGCGCGAAGAACTTCCAAATTAGCTGTGAAAACAGCGAAAGAACAGTCTTGGAAGGAGTTTGGCGAAAAATTGGAACGTGACCACAGATCTGCAAATAAGATGTTCTGGCAGACCGTCCGACGACTCAGAGGAAAAAAGTTGAATATCGTTGAAGGAGTCAAATCCAAAGACGGTAGACTTCTTTCCAATGAGGAGGACATCTTACGCAGATGGAGCGAGCATTTATCAGAATTGCTCAATCCCGAACAGGGCACCGAAGATGACAGACCTATGGTCGAGAGTAGGGCGGAAGGTAGTCCTACGGTAGAGGAAGTAACTTTAGCGATCAAAGCGCTAAAAGTAGGCAAATCTGCTGGTGTGGATGAAATTCGGCCAGAAATGCTCAAGGCTTTAGGTAAAGAGGGAGTGCAATAGCTCTCGCGTGTCATTAAAGTGGCCTGGGAATGCGGTGAAATACCTGGTGATTGGCAAATGGCGGTGATAGTTCCTCTTTTTAAAAAAGGGGACAAAAGAGATTGCGCCAACTATAGGGGTTTATCTCTTTTAAGTCTCCCTGGAGAAGTCTTCGCTAAGGTGCTAGAAACGCGTTCCAGAACTGTGGTTGAGGACAGGTTGGGGTATGAGCAGTGCGGTTTTCGTCCCGGTAGAAGCACAATCGACCAGTTATTCACTCTCAGAATGGTTCTTTAGAAGGCCTGGGAGTATGCCAAACCTGTCTACACTTGTTTTGTAGATTTGGAAAAAGCATATGATAGGGTTCCTAGACGCAAACTCTGGAGTGTTCTGCAGGAGTATGGGATTGATGGTTCTCTGTTAAGGGCGATTCAGTCTTTATATACAAACTGTAACGGTGTTAAATCAATACCTTCAGATAAACATTCATGGTCCGCTATGCACCAGATGTTACGCTCTATCAATCATCGCAACTGGAAGCATGTAAGGAACATGCGACAATTGCGATGACAAAGAAGCGCCACAGCTAGTGAGTGAGGTGGGAGAGATGGGATCCGTCTTTTTTTTTGCACTACCCTCACTGCACTGATAAATTTATTAGGTGCAATAAACAAATTCCCTTACTTCCTGAAAGTTGTAGCTGTTCACTGTGACGTTGTGCACAATTCTTTGGCGTTGACTGTCCTTTCTTGTTAACAGCATGTACTTAGTTTTGCCCTCGTTTATTACTAAACCCATTTCGACAGCTTCTGCTTCAGCCCAAGGGGTAGTTCTGTTCTCCCTGGGGATGATAGATCTATGTGGTACCATAATAGGCCTGGTCTGGCCTAAGTGAGGCTGTCACTCTAACCTAACCTGACCAGAGTGGTCATAATTTGGGCGGTTAGTAATTTCTATAACAATCGCAGTCCAGGTTTAGGTCCCATGCGCAGGAGAGTTCCGAGTTTCGGGTTATGTGGATAGATACAAATATTCGAAGCTACCACTCTCAACTGAAAGGAGCCTTTAGTAGTGATTTTCTGACATTGAATCCTTGAACTATATTTCATCACTGGCCCCGAGCTTTTCTGCTAGTTGCTATGTTGTATGATAATGTAGCTTCATTATAAATTTGGAAACGACGGCTGCAGATGAGGCACTTAAGGCCTACAGAACTTTAAAAGAGCTCGTTCTTGAGTTAATGGTTGGTTGGTTAGCAACGGTTCCCAATGAGGATGCATTTAAAGCAGAAATAAGTGCATTGTACGGCCGACGTGTAATGTGAACCATTTACTTCTCGGCTTGAAAGATTCAATTTTAGCCGGGCAGGCGTTTAGGTCGTTGAAAAAGTATTCACCCAAGGTAGCCTACCGATGTTGGTGAGTGCAGGACAAGTTCATAGAAAGCGACTGGTGGTCTCTTCTTCGTAGGAGATGCCTTAATCTCTGGGCACGATCGAAAGATGTGCGCAATTCAACTTAGACAGGAAATATCGCGGGCAGGACATCGCGATACTATCAGGCAGCCAAGCCGCTATTAAAGCACTGACCTCGCATGAGATCAGATCCAAACTGGTATGGGAATGTCTCACCAGGATCAAGAAACTCGGAGAAACGAACAAAGTAACCCTCTACTGGTTACCAGGACATGTAGGAGTGGAGGGGAACGAAGCAGCTGATGAACTAGCTAGAAACGGATCAGACGCGCCGTTCCTTGCACCAGAACCCTTCTGTGCGATAGGACCCCACAAAATAAGGGACGACTTAAGGAAAGAAGAAAAGAACAAATGGGCCAAACAACGGGACGATATCCCCCACGTAAGACAGGCAAAGGAACTTCTGGGGAAATACAACCAGAAAAGAAGCAGAGCCTGCCTAAGATGATTTAGTAAGAATCGGCTTCGCATTTTTGCGGGCGTGTTAAGAGGTCACTGCAGACTTAAGGATGACCTTAGAAAACTGGGAATAGAGGGAGACGCACACTGCAGATTCTGCAGGGACTTCGCAGAAACACCAGCGCACCTTATTATGGAATGCGAAGCACTGATCCACAAAAGAAGGAATCACCTTGGTGCCTACCTCCTATCAGAAACGGATTTACCTTGGCTGGATCCACTGAAGATACTCCGGTTTGCTGTAGCAGCTGGACTGGAGGAAGTGCTCTAGACCGAGCATATCATCGGCTAGAGCCTCAGTAAAGGGGGCACAATAGATCTTTTATAGGTCGCAGTGCACTTGCACCTCTCAATAATATACATCTACAATCTACATCTAATCTCTGGGCATGTCTTCCTATAGCACAGTGTGCTGTGAGGATGTTTGTTATTTTGGAGAGGTTTCCTCTCTTATGTTTCAAGAGTCCGATGGGCCTAGTTTTGCTTAGTGTTGGCCAAGGTATTCTAACAGTGTTACATTGGCCTAGATGCTGCCATTGGCTTCATTCACCGCGTCGGCTTACTTAACATAAAACGTTGGCTATTTGTACCAGAAAGCCATATCCAGTCAGCTCGTCAGCTTCGCAATTCCCCTCCATGCCTCTGCGCTATGTGAGGGCGAAGAATACCCTTGACTCCAGTTACACAATCCCGTGCCCGTCAAATACTTTTCGCCACCACTGTAAGTGTCCAACTTATTGTATTGTCACCCCTTGTAAAAGTTCAAAATTAGATTTTTCCGTTTCGTCTCGCCGACGCGAGGGTTAGGTCCTTTTCTTTTGCCACCATCATCGTTTCGTCGTCTCCCATTGGGATAATGCCAATCTGACAGACGCACACCCTTCGGAAGAGAAAAAGGAACTTTTACTTAAAGTCAGAGCATTAGGGACGTCGTCCCCCTTCCCCAAAATTCAAGGTTAAGCGATGGGGTGAACTAGGGTGGACCTTCTATAGTAGTCTCTTCCAGTAGCAATTGCATTTCCAATATCCAGTGCCAGTGCCAGTGCTAGTGCCAGTGCCCCCACCTATTCACCTGAGATTACATGCGATCAGAATGAGTAATGATGGGGATGAAGTATGAATCCGAACCAAGGGGGTGGTTGATCGTCGTTCCCCGTTTTATGGCGGCAAATCATTTTGTAAAAAGCGATAGCCATCAAAATAAAGTGTTTAGTAGTTGTAATCCGGACGAAACAGGGGGACGGCTTCCTGTTTGATTTTTGGGGGTGAAAATGGTGGTAATGCGGGAGGATTTCCCTGCAGCTGCACTCCCATGCAATTGGCAACAGAAAATTTATCACGACCCCCTTGGGGCATGCTTTCAAAAGTCCTTGTTTCGCAGGGTAAGACCAGATATTTGATTAAACAAAACTTTCAGCCTTTTGTTTGCCCCTTCCCAGAGATTTTATCCTTCAGGGGGATGCTAATGTGTTTGCATTTGAGATTAGAAAGAGAGAAAAGGAACTTGAAATCCTTGTGCAGGTTTCAGTTTTATTTGTCATCTTCCCCAAAGTGGCTGCTTAATGTCGTCGTCATCAGAGTGCGTATCTTGAGATGAATTTGAAACGATTTAATTTTATAGAGTGTGCGATGCGGACAAGTTGTTCGTGTGTTTGTTGTTCAAAGAGTGAAGGATCCTTGAGACGATTGCATATGATGAGCCATGGAGAGCAATATGGAAGTGTGCTTGCTTTGCTATTGAGATTGCACAGTTGTGCTGTGGCATTTGCAATTGGAGTGATTATGTTGGTAATTTTGTTTGTATTATGGATTTCAATTGTGCGATTATAATTCAATGAAATATTTTAAGGTACTACAAGTGAGTGGGCACTTAACCTGGGAAGGGTTGTTGATCGGGCGGCTTCGAAATAATAATCCATTTAGGTGATTACACAACTTGTCGTGTTTGGCAACGATTTTAAGCTGTGACCTCTACATGTAGCTGGGTGTTAGTCGATACTCAGGGAATAGTAAAAAGATTTTGAAGAGCCTTCAGCTGTTGACAGCCACTGGACCTGAGGAAGAAAGACAGTGATAGGGAACAAAGGAGCATGAATATGTATGTTCTTGTGCTATAATATAAATGTACACCTGTCCCTCGAATTACACGGTAGATACGTTCCACACAAAATCGTGTAAATCGAAACCGTGTAAAAATAAAGTCTGTGCACTCAAATGGAGACTGAACATCTTAGATACAGCGAGAACTCCCCATGTGTTGGGAGCCCAATAAGGCTACTTATAGTTCGCTTTCTATTTCATACAATTTGGTTCAATCTATTCCCCGAAAATTGAGGTGCACTTTGCTATCTACTCGTGACTAGACCTAAAGAGAAAATTAAGGAATCGTAACCATTTGCTTATTCCACGGACACAAGAATATCCACAATAACGAAATGGCCAACAAACTAGCAAAAACTGGGCACAGAACTGCCGACCCAATTAAGAAGAATGCGTTTGAGCAACCGAGACCTATGTAGAGTATGTGGCGACGTAGACACGGAAGAGGGTACTGCGCATTTTCCAGGCGAATGCCAGGCCTTAGTAGAGAAAGATAGAATTACTTCAATGACTTGAACTAACGAGTAAAAGCCGCCATATCAACCTAATCTTATCTATGTCCCACTATGTATTGTAAGACATCTGCCACAGATAGAGGCCGTTGTTTATAACTGCCACCATGGCAGTACTGCTAGAGCTAACTCCGCTTCACCCTGTAGTCTCAAATTGTAAAGCAAATGATCCTAAGAATGGCAAAAGAAGGGATTGGAATTGAGAAATGCATCAGCTCTAGAGATTACGATGCGCTTCTCATGAAACTTCCCCAGTGACGACAGTATTGGGAGGTTTAACTTTGAGAAAAATGTTCGTTGGAAGTTACGTAACCAAAAAAACCATGGCTGCAAAAGAAACCCCCATTTGTCCCTTTATTGACATACAGGGAGCCTTTGACAAAACTTCGTATGAAGCAATAAACTAGGAAAGGTATCGCACCCCTGATCATAAACTGGATTCTCTCCATGCTACAAAGCAGAAAAATAAAGCTAGAGTGTGGAGGATAGCTGAAAACTATTATAGCCACCAGAGGTTGTCCGCAGAGGGAAGTACTGTCTCCTCTGCTTTGGACCTTAGTTATAGACGAACTCTTAGAGCTACAAACCAAATCTGGTTACAGAGTACAGGGATACGCAGATGATGTCGTTATCAGCGTTGTGGCCAAATTCGAAAACATCATGTCGGAAATGATGCAAGGTGCCCTCAACCTAATCTCAAAATGGTGTAGAACCCAAGGGCCTAACCATCAATCCTCGAAAACGACCCTTGCATCCTTTTCTAAGAAGAGGAAGTTTATATGCATATATATTTGGCGCAATAGCTCTTTAAAGTGCCAGGGCCTAGCTTCTCGCAACCACTCATGTTGTGTGCGTTATATTTTTCACACGAATGGAAGAGGAAGCTTGAACTGAATCAAATCTCATTGAAAAACACCCCCATCAGCCCTACAGAGGAAGCAAAACATCTTGGGAGAATCCTGGACAAAAAGCTCAACTAGAACTCTCACTTAAACAGTGTTATCAACAAGGCGACCAGGGCAATGTTCATGTGCCAACGCCTCTATGGTAAGAAATGGGGTCTAAAGCCCAAGATGATCTACTGTATGTACAGCACAATCGTCAGACCAATGAACACCTACGCCTCTCTAGTATGGTGGCCTAAACACAACAAATCAAAGCTATGGAACAGCTAAATCGACTGCACCAATTAGCCTGTGTCGGCATTACCGGGGCAATAAGAACGTGCCCGACGGCAGCATTAGGTACAATACTTAATCTCACGCCGCTGCACCTTACAGTGCAGAAAGAAGCTTTGCTAAGTACTCTTAGGCTATCTCAGATACAAAACCCAGCGATTTCATAGGCCATCTGAGCATTCTTGGAAATGTCCAAAACAACCCAATCTTCAAGATTCCAGATACGATGCTCAAGAGATTTCGTTTCTCCAGGAAATTCGAAGTGGTCATTAGTGACCGTCAATAATGGAGAAACAAAGGTCTCAAGATACCAATCGGGTACACAAATGGCTCCAAATTGGAAAATGGAAGTACCAGAGCTGGGGTGTATGGTCCCAACTTTCAGCGTGCGGTAGCGCTTGGTAAATCACCTACCATCTTTCAAGCAGAAGTCCATGCGATAGAACTTTGTATTCGGGAATGCCTGCCCAGAAAGACTACCGGAACCCGCATCTTTATCTATTCAGAAAGCCAGGCAGCGCTAAGGCATTTGTTTCTATAGGCTAGGGTCAAAGCTCGTGTGGGACTGTCTCGACCTCCTTGATAGCCTCGCATCCACAAATCAGGTTACGGTAGCATGGATTCATGGACACGGAAATTTTGAGCGGAACGAACGAGCAGACTGTCTGGCGAGGGCGCCTACTCATCGGCCCTGAACCGTACTTTGGGGTACCACCCAGTGATATCCACTCCACAGTAACAAAATGGGAAGCTGAAGGACTCGCCGAACACTGAGCCAACCAAAAGTGCCTAAGACGACCAAAAGTTCAATAGTCCCAACAGAAAAAGAGCTAGCAAGCAACTTGAACTAAGCAAAGACAATTTGCAAACTCTAACGGGCTACCTAACCGGACACTGTCCACTCACGTACCATCTAAATGAAATGAAACTTTCAGATACGGCCATGTGCAGACTCTGCGAGGATCAAAGAGAAACAGCAGAACACATTCTTTGTGAATGCCCAGGGGCATCAAAGAAACTACTACTCCATCTAAAGCGGGTCTTGATGGGCCCAGCTGATACCTGGAACATGGAACCCAAGGCATTATTGAGGTTTATCAACAGCCTCAATTTTTAATTCTGAAGAATTCAGCAAAATGGAGAAAGAAGAAAGTGCGAGACCCTGGAATACGAGTTATACCTTAGGTCTGAGGCAAGCTAAGAAATTTCTGGGATGATATAGCCGGAAAGATTGGAAGCATGCATGTGCCTTAACAAGAATAGCCTACACATCCTAACAACCTTCTTAACGTGGCATTACAAACTCAGGGACCATTTAAGGAAACCAGGTATCACAGACGAAGGCCTTAGGTTAGGTTAGGTGTGGGCTGGTAGGGAGGGACGCTCTCTGCCACACTCAGGTTAGCGTTGACCCATGGGCGAAAAAGTAATCCCTTAACCAATGAAACTAAAAACTACTAACTCAGTCACTTACTTCATTTCTGCATACAAACCACCCTGAGGATTTGATGAAGTTCAGCATCTTCCGTCTATACGCCGGAGAGTTCCTCGAGATCCTGGAAGAAATATTTACCAAGGAACTTTTTCCTGGGGTGTTGAAGACTCGGACAGTGGCACAGGAAGTGAGTTGTGTCCTCAAAAACTTCCTCGTCACCACAGCGTCTACAAAGTTCCTCCTCCGTCTGGCGTAGTTTCTTCATGTGGTACCGCAGAGTGTTGTACCCCGTGATGATGCCCACGAGGGTGGAAAGGGATTTCCTATCTTTCCGAGTGATTCTCTCGGTTTTTGCTTTGTCGAAAGATGGCAAAGTTCCATGGAGTTCCATCTTGTGTTCACCTCCTCAATGGCTTTATTCCCTGCAGCGAGCTTGAGTGTGCAAGGCGGGATACACACAGGGGGTCAACTTGTTCTGGTGGGGCTGCTGAGCCGATTCTCGCCAGCTCGTCAGCTTTCTCATTGTCTGGGATACCGTCGTGTCCAGGGACCCAACAGAGCGATACCTTGTGCTATGTTCCAAGAACCCTGAGCTCTTCTCGACAACACTTCACAAGCTTCGATTTAATTTCTATGGCAGTAATCACTTTTATAGCTGCCTGGCTGTCGATAAAGATGGTGATATCTTCCGGCGGTATTGCCCTTACCGCAGACTCACGGGCGGCTGTTGCCACTGCTAAGACCTCTGCTTGGAAAACACTGTTGCGGTCTGGAAGTCGTATGGATTTTGATACACCTAGAGGGTCGGAGAAGATACCTGATCCTACACCAGTGCTCATTTTTGAACCATCTGTATAGATGGCTATAGATTCGGCATATGATCGCTTTTCCAATCTTCCCTGCTAGGGTAGGCGGTAGAGAAAGGCCTTACAAAGTCTAAATATGGCATCATGTGATCCGTTACGGGCATGAGGCCAAAGTAACCGAGTAGGATCATCGAGTGACCTGTTCTACTTGGATTCCAGTTCGCTGACTGGCTAATTTTCATAGCATTATAGCTGCTGATGTGCGTATAAAGATGTCTAGCGGTAGCAGGTTGAGAATAGCCTCGAGTCCTGCGGTTGGGGTTGTCCTCATTGCACTGGTGATGCCAATGCACGCTAGTCTTTGAACTTTGCTGATTGCCTTTAAGTTGGTGGATTTGTTGACAACTGGCCACCATACTAGATTGCCGTAGGTCAGTATGGGTCTAACTATAGCCGTATACATCCATATGTATGATTTTGGGAGAAGGTCCCCAGGTTCTACCAAAAATGTTACTACATGAGCAAAAGGCTATTGTTGCTTTCTTAATTCGTTCCTCCATATTTAGGACTCCAAGGGGAGAATAAACCTCTACAAGGTCTTAGCAGGAGGCGTAACAGGCCATTAGGTCGCAGTGCAATACATTTGGTGTAAGTCCATAATTCCATCAGATAGGAGGCAAACATCGTTAATGTAGAGATGGTGTGTAAGACTCTATTGGACCCCACCACCTTAGTTCAACAAATCCCTCTGAATCAAGACGTTGATATAGCAAACATTCACATATGTTAGACCAAACAACTTTCATTTCCTCTACCAGGTTTATCACGAGACGTCTAAGTCGTCTCTACGCGGCAATCAAGTCCCTGGAATCGCGCTCCTCCACTTCAAAGGCCGCCTTAAACTGTCGATTATCTCTTATGGAGATGGCAGAGCAGATCAACATTCGCCTATGCTGGATGCCAGGTCACAGCGACATTCCAGGAAACTGCAGGGCGACGAGCTCGTCAGACAAGGTACTACTCTAAGGATTCTGCCTGACAGGCAAGCCCTACTTATGCATCTCGCTACATGTAAGCATTTACTAAAGCTGAAGGCTATTAGCAAGATCAACCTCAGATAGGAAAACGGCTCAACGTGTCACATTTCGAGGCAGATCTGGCCTAAGCTGGACCAGAAACGTAGTGCCGGGCTGGTCAATTTAAATCGAGTTGTCGGTGTTTTCACTGGACACTGTCTTATAGGTCAACACGCAAAAAGACTTGGTCTCTTCTCCAACGACTTCTGCAGAAGCTGTAGGGACAAGGAGGAGGAAAAAATCATCCTTCACCTCCTGTGCACTTGTCCAGCCCTGTCGCATTAAAAAAAATGCTCCATCTAGGGTCCCCCTTGCTTGAAGACCTCGACAATCTGGCGTCCTTAGACGTCATGTGCATCCATCGCTTTATCAAAAGCTCGGGTTAGTTTTTTTAGTCTCTATGTGGCTTAATGGTTTGATCCATGGTATCACAAAGAACCGTCACTGTTCTAAGTGTATCTGCACTCTCGTGCGGACAGCCAACCTAACCTAACCCAAGTCCTATCCAGATTCTTATAGAAGGGTGTATCAAGTTACATGCATTTGCCTTCACATTATCCCTGCATTGCCACGAAGTAAGAAATTTAGGGACAAGAAGTCACCGGGACCCCAATATAGCTCTCAAGACGGCAGTCAAAGCATGACCAGATATGTTCATAGGAATGTACAATGCGTGCATAAAAGAAAGAATTTGTCCAGACCAATGGATAGGCAGAGTCTGGTACTATTCCCCAAAAGGGGATAAGCCACCAGGAGAACCTTCATCATTCCGCCCGCCGTACTGCTAGACACAGCTGGGAAAGTTTTTGAACGAATTATCTGCAACAGATTGAAAACAGCGACAGGAACTGCAGGCTGGCTGTAGTAACATCAATAGGGCTTCCTCCGGAAGGCAGGTTCGGCAATGGACGTGATTAGTCCAATGGTTAAAATAGCACAAAAAGCGATCGAAGGCAAGAGGTTGAAAGAGGATACCAAGGAATACTGCCCTCGATATCAAAAATGCATTCAACACTGCAAACTGCCATACACTACAGGCATTCAGAGACGTGCATGTTCCCATGTATCTCATTAAAATCGTGACTAGTTACATCAGGCGCAGAATACTAACCTACGACACAGACAAAGACTCAAAGAATACAAGATCACTAGCGGAGTACCACAGGGCTCAGCGCTAGGTCGATTACTCTGGAATGTCATGTACGACGATGGGGTCTTACGTCTTCCAATATCTGAGGAGACAAACATTTTAGGTTTCGCATACGACATTGCAATCGTTGTGTCTGGTAAGTCACTGGAAGAGGTGGAACCGGTAAGCAACTCAACACTAAGGATTGTACGGTAATGGTGGAGCTCAGCTGGTCTAGAGCTGGTGGAACACAAAACATAAGCGGTTCCTATAAGCTGCAGAGAGAAGATAGAAACAGTCAACAGTACTGTGGGTGGCCACTCAATAACAACGAAGCTTCACATAAAATACCTCGGAGTCGTACTAGATTGAAGGCTCTCTTTCAAGGAACACCTCAAGTGTGTGAGTCATAAAGTAGCGAACGCACGAATCATGCCTAAGAAAAGAGGCCCATGGAACAGTCGAAGACTACTTTTGGTCAGGGTATATTTTTTTCTTAAGTCTGGAGTGAAAGGCCGTAGAACAGTGAGACGGAGCACCTCGACCTAATTAAGATCTTTTGTACAGCCCCCTTTAGAGTCAGAGTAATGTCATTCATAATCGTCTACGCTGCACCAATCCGAGCGAGAGCCATGACGATTAGAGCAAACAGGATAAATACTTTCTCAGTGTACCGCGTTTGTACATTGAGAGTGTATGACAGCAAAAATTCCACCAAACGGCATCCTGACAGAAGAGCAGCGACGAAAATACGAATTGAAGCAGTCAGAACGAGAGTAAGCCGCTCTAATCGACGACACCCAGGATATGCCATTAAGGATGCATAGAACAGGAGTGTGCCAAGAACGCTGGAATGCCTCCGGAAAAGGTAGGTCGATCAAAACTTCAGCCGTAAGGGAGGTAGTACGTCTGTTAGATTAACTCCAACCCTCCGATACAATAGATCTTTCAGGTCGCAGTGTCAGAAAAAAAAAAAACTCCAGCCATGGACAGAGAGATAGTGCCACACCTGCATAAATTCAAGCCCATAACAGCCCTTACTGTCCGCAATGTGCTGGCTGCCTAGAAAACGTCGAACATATGTTTTTCTTAAGTGCGCGATTTCAGGGCGAGAGAGAAAAACTAGGCGCGACACCAACCCCCGAAAGTCAAGAGGCTTGGGATGCAGTGGCTGAAAATGGAATGGTTACCATGAAATCAACTGGAACGTGAGAGAAAGGAGTCCAATGCTAAATAGACAGCTATATCAGAAAACCCGTCTGCGATGAAATGCCAAGAAGGCGGTATCGCAGGGAGAAAGGTCACTGGGTACAAATCCCACGCTGCTACTGAGTACGGGCTCAGTAGATTTATTTCCACACCATCTCCTCCTCCTCAAGCCATACACACTTTGCATAACGATTTTAATTGGCAATTTGAAACACTTAAATGGGGTGCCATAGGGTTCCGAACTAGGTGGCATACTCTTTCTCCCTCATTTAATTGCCCCAACCAGTCGCGTTCTTCTGCTAAACTTTTATGCCCCTATATTGCGACGGTAATAGCTTGCGAAATGGCTTAGATTTTCGCACAGTGCCAAATAGTTTTGAGTACTTTTCCAATAAAACAACTTCCTGCCCCGTAAAAACCATTCAGAATGTTGAAGTAGAACTTTTTCGTGCCAGCCGTGACTTCTTTTTTTATGACCTGCCGAGATTTCACGTCAGTCGCGTCCCCCCAGAATGCAATTACAATTTTAATGAACCATTTGTGTGGCGAGTTCTTCTTTTTTTTTGTATTTAACGGTCTAAAGCACTTTTATTCGAACGCAATGATGTGTTTATCTTCGTATTCGGCGTTAAAAAAGCGAGTGAATCCCTATGCTCCATTATTTATGCATAAGGATGCAAAACGATGAAATAGGGAGCGCTCACGGCCCCCAGCTTTTTGCTACAGCTACTAAAGCGAACAGAATAACATGTTTCGTCAATATTTGATTTTTAGGTTCACACACTCACACATCGGATATGGGGGGCTTTGATGAATTCGTTGATAGGGAGTTTTATGTAACGAGGGGGGCTGTACATGTACATTAAATATTGAAGCTCCTCCGTCAAGCGGGAATGTAATATTTTTATAGCCTCCCCGCGAACGTATGCGAGGAGAACATATTTAAAGGAAGCCTCACAGCGATGTTAAATGTGTGTTTACATTGGGCAGATGGTTTGACGGGTTTTATGAGCGTTTTACCTTTTTCCAGGACGAATTCGTGCGATTGTTGATGGAAGAGTTTTAATGTTTTCGCTGGGTGGTCGATGGTTTGGAATGACCCCAACTAGGCTAGGTGGGAGGGTTGAATTCCTAGGAACGGGGTTTTGATTGATTTGAACCATTAAGGTGTTTTATTATTTAGATGGGTTAATGGATTTGCTGGGAATTTTATTTATGCCATTGGGCATCCATTTGGCTGACGAATATTCGGGTTTATTTCACTAATCGGGTTTAGAGGTTATCCTTGGTAGACTTTGACTTTAGTGGTATCACCAAAAAAGTGGGATAGCTATTTAATTTCTGACTATGTTGTCATTTAACGTTGTTTACTTACTTACTTACTTAGGTGGCGCTGCAGTCCGGGGTGGATCTGGGACTCAACGAACGTGATTGATCAGCTAAATTTGCTGGAAGATTCCTGGGCTTCGATCCCCAGATTTTGAAAGTCTGAAAATCGGGCGTTAGTTCTAGCCCTTTGGAATGTTTGACGAAAATACAAGCAGGTTACACCTTCCCGACTTTCGGTATCAACATTCGAAGAATTGCCTACAGTTGCGCGCTTCAAGTTGGTTGAAGGTTGTTTGCGAGGAGGCCGTCTACTGCGTAGTTACTTACTTACTTAGGTGGCGCTATAGTTCGGGGTGAACCTGGGCCTAAACCAACAAGCCTCTCCATTTAGCTCGGTCTTTAGCTAATTGCCTCCAGTTGCGCACTCTCCAAGTTGGTCGAGGACCCTTGAACTTGTGCGCGCCACCTACGGCGATGATTACCTCTACTGCGTCGTTCCTCTGGGTTAAATTCGAAGGCTCTGAGGGCCGGAGCGTAAGTGTCCATTCTTTCTACATGTCCTTGCCATCCCAAACGTCCAATATGCAGTTATTTGATTAAATCGATGTCGCTGTACAGTTCTCCTTCAAAACCCGTCAACGCAAACGAGACCGAATATCTCACGAAGAATTTTTCTTTCGAAGCGACCAAAGATATCTTCATCTACTTTTGGATGAAGTCCATGTTTCAGCGCCGTAAAGCAGGCCTGGGATGATCAGGATTTTATATAGAGTCTCCTTAGTTGTTCGAGATAGGAATTTACTGCTGAAGCGCCTTATTATCCCAAAGAAACACCGATTGACAAGAGTTCTTCTTCCCTTGATTTCTACGCTGACGTCGTTTTTAAAATTTGTAGCAGAACCAAGGTAGACAAAGTCCCTTACTACCTCGAAGATGTAGCTGCCCACTGTGACGTTCTGTCCAATTCGTCCGTGTTTTTCTGTCTTTTCTTGTTGACAGCATGTACTTGGTTTTGGCCCATTTTGGCCACTTCTGCTTCAATACTTGCAAACACACCGGTGGCGGCCCACTGAGTTCTTCCAATAATGTCAATATCGTCGGCCTATGCAAGCAGTTGTACAGAGACGATGAGTATCAGTTTGGACTTCTTTGGTTTTCTCCAAGATCTACAGAAGTGTGAAGATTTGCCCGAAAGTGGCCTTTCCTGACCTAAAACGTGCTGAAAGGAGCCAATCAGGAAGTTGTTGTTGTTGTAGCTATGGTTCCGATGCGATGGGGACAAATCAGTTTCTAAGCTCAGGAATCGAGCCACGTCTATGGGTCGTTTCCAAAGTGCATCGGGGCGCAAGTCGTTTGGCCTTGCTGTGCAGTTTGAAAGATGTTCGGTGTTGTGTGGGCCATTTCCGCAGTCAGGGCATTTGTCTTTTATGGAGGAGTTAAGGCGGTTCTTGTAGCTATTTAGTAAGCGGCACCAACCTGAGCGTAGCTGATCTAGGGTGGTACTCGTTCTTCTTCGTCTGCTGTGAGTTGTGGGCAGCCTCCGAGGACCACGTTGGGGCAGAGATTCTTCATAGAGTGGGACACAATCGTGTGATGAATGCTTTTCAATGCATCTTTGCAGATCTGTCTGTCGATCCTACTGCCCTGTGTGCCAGCATCCACGTCGTATTTGTAGATTTGGAGCCCTTTGCGAATGGAACGGGGTGGTTGTGGTACCATCGTCAGCGGATGATTAGGGTGGTCTTGGAGGTGACAAGCTAGAAGGAACTGCTTGGAGAGCATGATGCTAAAGTCCCTTACTGGAAACAACTTCGCCTCAGCATGGAGGCGATTATCATGTGGCATCAGATGACATCGAGTCCTCATGGCCGCGTTTTGGCAGACTTGAAGATGCCGCCAGTTAGTGTCACTCAGCTGCGGTGTCCAGATGGGGGCGGCATAGTTCAGCACGGAACGGCCGAGCGAGCGAACAGCGTCTTTTTATTCATTCCCCAAGAAGATCCCGCTAAGTAGTTGAGTACATTGTTACGAGGTCTAAGTCGGCTTCTGATATTTGATGCATGTGCGACGAAAGTCATCATGCTGTCGAATGTGTCGGCAAGAAGTCTTGGTTGGGTTGAAGTTGGAATTCGACGTCCTGTTATGTCTATGTCTAGGACTGACCTTATCTTCCTTGTCCAGGACTTGAAGAGTGTGGCTGAGGACTTCTCGGCCGACAGTGGTAAGTTGAGGTCTCTGAGAAATCCGTCCAGGACAGAGAGGTAGGAGTTCAGCGCTGTGCATAGTGTTGGTACGTTGGGTCCAGTTGTAGGGACCGTACAGTCGTCGGCATATGAAACAATGTTGATTCCGTCCGGAGGAAGGGGTAGTTTGGAGATGTAGAATTTGAAAAAAAGTGGCGATAAGACGCCCCACTGAGGAACTCCCTTTTTGACTCTCCGGTACCAAGACTTGGCGTTCCTGAACTGCATAAAGGACTGGCGGCTGCAAAGGTAGTTGGCCAGCCAGCGCTTGTGGGTGTTAGGTAGTGAAGACTCCATGATATCGCTTAGCAGCGTGGCTTAATCCACCGTGTCAAATGCCTTAGATAGGTCCAGGGCAACGGCTACAGTTCTACGGCAGGGTTGTTTTTGGTTGAGTCCGTTGGCGATCTGCAATAAAGATCTTGTATGCAATGATGCGTCTATAATTGTCGCAGTTGAGGGGATCTCCTTTCATGTAGATCGGGCTAACGATACTGAGATTTCATTCATCAGGCATACACTTGTTTGACCAAAATCACCAGCAGCCTTGAAAAGTTCGGCCGTTAAGCATTCAGGTCCAGCAGCCTTATTGAATTTCAACTTGGATATTGCTATCCTCACTCGCTTCCGTCATGTGGACGGAAATTTTGACTATCATCGTCTGTGTTGAATGGTTCATTCTGCCAGACAGCGGGATGTTGGTCTTCGTCGTCGTTATACAGACAGATTGCGGTTGGTTGATTTAATACAATTGTTACTACACTTGTCTCTCGCCGAGCAGGCGTCAAATAAAATACATTCCCGCCACCACTCCACTTCAAGATTTTTTAAAAAGTGACACACGACATCACTCAAGGCTGAATAATAAAAAACCTGTCAAAAGTAATTCATTCAATCCGAGTGAGTAAGCGTCACACTCGGTATCAATCTAAGTCCACAGAAAATCTGCAAAAATTTCACCCCGTCATCATTACCAAAAAACCAACCCCATTCGTATCACCCTCAAAGCCTTTGGTCGACTTCCACTTTTATCCATCTCGACAGGATGACTCATCGCAAAGAATCACCTCTCCCCGCTGGCCAAACATCCATCCATTAATCTCACCTCATAAAGTTCATCCTTCAAACTTTGTATACACCGCCATGATCTTGTTATGATACCGGACAGCAGCCGGTGGTGTACATATGACAAGACAACAGGCTGCCAAAATTAGATGCGCCCCCCCCCCCGGTTATGGTTAATGGCATTTAAAAAGCACAACTCATGTACACTCATAAATATTTCGAAAGTAATATTGGGTTGGTTGCTGCGAGCACCACCAGGATGACACGGCAGGGCAGGGTGAAAGTCATCTCCCGTTGTCTAACATTCTACTAAACATGAAGGCAAATCGAGCGAAAAATTAATTATGAGTTGGATCCTTGTCATTCGCCCCTGCCTCGCAAACGCGCGCAAGCTACTCTCCGGAGTTTTGACAAAAGGACGTGATTCGCATTCATAAAAAGTTTAACCCCGCACACCGGTGGAATCTCTCTTGGAAATCCACACAACATCACCCGACGACACAATGGCAAACCTTAAAATTGCTCCTTTTCGATTGCCAAGGATGTGTACTTGTAGTACACACACCGGTGGCACTGGCACTCGCAATATTGTGTTGTGCACATGGCAAGGGATTCTTAGCCGGAGATGGGATTTGTTTTGTGGTGGAACTAGGAGTCGGTTGTTGCACGTACAGCGAGTAGAAGTCTGCTTTTGTAAAGGATTCTGGCAGTGGCAAGATGGAAGGAAAATTACATTTCATACGCGTGAGTCATCAACTTCCGTGGCGCGCTACGAAGAAGAATGGCTGCGACAATGATCAGGAAGGAGTCAGATTACATCCTAGGGTTTCCTTTGAGTTTGACTTTGTTTGCTGTCCGTGTGTGTGCGGGAAAAGTTGGTGTAAATTAGATTTAAATTGAGAGACTGAAGTGGCGTGCCACAAGGTAACCAATTTGGGTTGCTACTTTTTGTTGCAATAAAGTGAGGTGGAGGGCACGCGTTTATTGTAATGGAAACCCTATAGAATCAGAATATAACCACACGTAGTCCTTTCGTAGGAAAAGCTGCAGCTACAATCCAAACAGAACCGTCATTTCAATATCCAAAGCTTGCAAGGATTAACTCTTCAAAACAACTAGCCCCCTGGAGTGCAAAAAAAACTCCGAAAATTAAATTTCAATTTCATCCTGAGCCGAAAACAAAATATGAATTCCTGCTTTCCTTCTCGTTTGATGTAAATCATGTGTCCAAGGACTCTATAACAATCCATCCACCCACCACTGCTGCTACTCAATTCATCAAACTGCATTTTGTTTCTCCTGCCGAACTGAAATGATGAATCCAATCCCGAGCTACAGTCCACCAAAAAGAAAAAAAACAGGACCCTCGCACACAACTCTTGAAAGTGATTTATTATTCCAATTTCCCTCTGTGTACGTTGTTAGATGTATCTCACTCTGCCTCAAAACGATTTGAATGCCAATGGCGACCTCCAGCTTGTCATTCATATTCAACAGATGTCCAACTTTCAAAGGAAGGACATGCCATTGCCATTAGAAAAAAACGAAACAGAAGACCACACTCTATCGTCTCTCTATGTTGGGCAAATATTTACTTAATATATTCACACTCCGCGATTAGGTGACGAGACAGTCTGTCAATTTACAGAGAGAGTCCACCTTTTGGGTCGTCGTTCCTGATCCATATACGGGTGCCTGGACGTGTGTCAATATTAATTCATTTTTTCCCCTTTCCATCGACTTGTTTGTGAAAAGGATTTTTCTATAGAAATTCGAGTACCTTTGGACTAATTTTTGTATTTTTTTATGTTGAAAGGTTCAAGGTAGGCATAGGAGGTGTGCATATCGCTGGGATTAAACAGAATCTATTTGCGATGACCAGAAGCAGTTGTTAGTGGATATGGTGCTTAAGTGGAAAATTATGTTTACCCTTCGGTTTAATGGGAATGATGGATGGCCAGACAGATGGATGTTAGACGGTTGAATATGCTAAGTAGGGGGTATGGTATGCACGATAAGTTTAAACAATGATCCACACAGTCAGCATACATCCACAGGGTAGAGTTGTGGATAAGACTCCTCACTAAACGTGTTTATTTGAGAAGACAATGCTTTCGTGTTCACCTCTCAGCTATCTATATTTCCTTAAAATCCACCTGTACCCTGCCGCCAAAGATTGTTTCTCATATGTTCCTCGACAAAATATATGAGCAGTGTCCTAGATACGAGATACGATAGATAGGAAAGGAAGACAACACCGCGTCTGACAATGGAGTAAGGCATATTAATTTCGCTGTGGAGCGAAACGTCACTACAGCAAGCATATGGTTTCCCCATCTTAATATTCACAAGCAGACATGGCGGTCAAATGATCATCAACCAAATTGATCATATTGCGATCGACGCAGGACATGCATCCAGTACTATGCTTGTCCGGATATCCAGATTGTATGACATCGGCGAAGACCAACATCCTGCTGTCTGACAGAATGAACCATTCAATATGACGGTGATGTCATATGTCCGTCCACCTGACTGAAGCGAAGTGAGGATAGCAATATCCAAGCTGAAATCCAACAAGGCGACTGGTCCTGACAGCCTAACGGCCGAACTTTTCAAAGCAACTGGTGATGAATTGGTAGAGAGCATACACCTACTCATCTTTAACATTTGTTCAGACGAGTGTATGCCTGATAAATGGAATCTCAGCATCCTTTGCCCGATCTACAGGAAACGAGATCACTTCAACTGCGCCAGTCATAGAGTTTCCTCAACATTGAATACAAGTTCTTTGTTGTATTGTGTGAAGATTTCATCATCAGCCTGATTGGTCCTTATCAGTGCAGCTGTAGGCCAGGAAAGTCCACTTTCAACTCGATCAAATCTGCAAACTTCGATAGATCCTGGAGAAACCCAAAAAGTCCAAATCGATACTCATCATCTCTTTATCGCTTTCAAGGCCGCCTACGATAGCATCTATATAGAGGAGCTATGTCTAGTCCTGACATCCCTGCCAAACGTGTCCATCTGTGCAGGATGATGATAGAGAAAGCTCGTTGCTCTATCAAGGTCGGTAATGATCTTTGATGTCAAGACGACGCGCTGTCATGCGACTTCTTTAATATTGTACGTGTCACCGAATGTGCGGAGCTCACAATGCAACACCAGAAGCACAATCTATCAAAAGTCTGTACAACTGCTTGCATACACCGACGATATTGACATTACTGGAACCACTCAGCGAGCTGTTACCGGTGATTCGCAAGCATTGAAGCAGAAGCGGCCAAAATGGGTTAAGCAGTAAACGAGGGCAAATCCGAGTACATGCTGTCAACAAGAGGGACGACCAATGCCGATGAAATGAACAGAATGTCACAGTGGGCAGGTAAAGTGACCGACCCCAACATGCACAAGTTATTCTTTGCTAGAGATAGAGCCATCGCAAGGGAGGATCCTAGGACTCTGCAACGAGCACTTGGCGTAGGGGTGAACGCTTTGGAAGGAAACGGGTACTGCATGAGTCAAAAAAAAAGACCGAGTACTTGTGCTACTCATTCTCTGATCCACTTAAGCCTATTCCAGACATTTATTTGAATGGAACAGTGCTTCCCAAGTGCGAGAAGTTCAAATATCAGGGTTCGCATGATGGCGACGTAAGCTGTGATTACGACATCAATTATCGCGTAAGGGTAGGGTGAATGGAGTGTCGGGACAATTGCCCTTAAGCTGAAAGGAAGGCTCTATACCGCAATTGTACGTCCAGCACTCACATACGGTTCACAATGTTGGACAATGTACAGAGCGTCTGAGGGTAAATTAACGTCAGCTGAGATGAAGACAGCAGGATTGACAAAGCTTGATCGAATAAGAAGTTCGAAGATCCGTGGAAGCCTTCACGTCACAGAAACCATCTCACGAAGAACAGATCGCTCAACGGCTCAGCTGGTATTGTCATGCTCAAAACCGAGATCATTTGAACCCCGAAGGCATGCCGATATCTTCCGAGATCAAACAGGCGAATACCACAGGCGGATTAGTAGAAATACAGTGAAGTGTGAGGGTTATGATCCTTTGAGTTCAGATCATAACCTCAGCGAAATAGGACGAATAAGAAGAAGAGCATTTCGATTTATAGTTGCTGATTGTGTCTTATTGGGTTTCTGTGTGAAGGTACGTAAGCAAATGCTATCAAAAACTATCTCACTCAAGAAGCAATTGCTTCTCCTTTCCATCCCTAGAGAGTGATGAGTCCTCTTCCACAATTTTACAGCAAATTCCCTCTCTAGTCGATGATGACATCTTGTCAGACATGGAGACGGATGACTGCCTCAAAAAAATTCTTTTGAGTGAGGACGATCTTTTGGCCAGCTCCTTAGACTCAGAAGTCTTAAACTCGACCGTGGTGGAGGTTTCTCTACCTGATTGCAGCAATAATGCTGCAGTTAGTGCAGATTAACCTTCACCACCCCATTACGGCTTCTGCGGGTCTTCTCCTCCGTCTCTTCAAGGATAGGGAAGATATCGTCTTGCTCCAAGAGCCTTGTGTTGTGGACAACTTGGTATGTGTCCACGCGTCCATTCTGAATAAATTCACAATCTCTCCCGAAAACACGGACTACACCAACCCACGTCTAAATTTTGACAAAAACTTCCTTGTCACTATCCCTTCCAGATCACTCTGGAATGAAGAGGCTTTTTTAGAAGATGAGTCGATCCACTTCTATACTGACGGCTCAAAAACGAATGACGAAGTTGGTGGAGGTGTTTTCTCTGACAGGCTTAATCTTAAGCTCTCCTTCCATCTACCAAATCACTGCAGCGTGTTTCAGGCTCAAAAAATGGCGATTAAGGAGGTCTTGTCTTAGCTAAAGAAAAACGTGATATCCGCCAAGGACATCCGTATCTTTACAGATAGCCAAGCTGCAATCAAATCCTTGGAATATAATTATATAAATTCAGTAGTAGCCCTAGACTGCCATTTGTCTCTTAAGGGGATTCCAGGAATACGCCTACGTATTAAACACACACCCTACACACATCAACCACTCTCCCCGCGGTACTGCGGTTAGGTATTTCTTCGCGGGGTTGGTTAGCAATTATGCTCTAGTCTCCGAGGCCGCCTCTTGGGCTCTTCTTAGGGCTTCTGATCCTCGCAGCGCGTTCTGCACACATACTATGAATGAGCAGATCTCCATCCACTCCCCCTCTAATCGTCTCATATGACTTACAAGACTTTCTGGACTTGGCAGGTTTGCTCTATCTTCGGCAAAGCGTCTGCAGTAGAACACTGGTCCGCATGGTCCGCGTCATTCTGGACACAGGGGCGAACTATCGTGTCCAAATCTGTGGAGGTATTTCCGGTAACCGCCGTGTCCGGACAGAAACTGTGTGATGTGGTTGTTACAGTTCTCCCTCGCTCTCTCCGTCCATGATTTTACAGTAGAAATGAGCTGTCCCACCTGGTTTGCCACAGCGTTGCTGATGCTGCTCTTTCCTCCTCCTTAATCCTTTTTGCCTCCTGCCGGTTCGAGGGAGGTCTAAGGTATACCCTCTGCACCTCATCCGCGAGGATGTCGATTAGGACCATCCCAGCTAAAACGCAGGCTGCATCGTCGGAGATAGTTCGGAAGCCGCTGATCACTCTGATTGCGCAGAGCCTGTGAGCTGATGATAGCTTCTTCCTACACTCATTTGTCGCTAGTGCACTCGCTCATATCGAGGCAGCAATATAGAAGTACCGAGCTGACCACTCTGGACAGCAGGATCCTGCGGGTGTATCCAGGCCCATCGATGTTCGGTAGCATTCGGGAGAGTGCTGCCTGCATCAGCGATGCTTTCTTACTAGAATACTCGACATGGGCTTTGAAGCGCAGCCTGTTGTCTAGCATGACTCCAAGGTACTTCAAGGATTCTTTGGACCTGATTGTCTGGTTTTCGACCCGGAAGCTGGCATATTCCACCTTTTTGCGGCTGGTTATTAGGACAGCTTCAGTCTTGTGGGCAGCTAGTTCCAGCCTGGTAGACTCCAAACATTCCTTTATTCTTATAACTGCCTCATCCGTGGCAGACTCCACCTCGTGTACGTGCTTTGCTACTGTAACCACTGCGATATCGTCAGCGAAGCCAATTACTGTGACTCCCTCGAGCAGTGTTAGTCGCAGAACTCCGTCGTACATAATGTTCCACAGGGGAGGTCCCAGAACCGGCCCTTGCGGAACTCCCGCGGAAACGCTGTAGTGTTTAACGCCATTGTCAGTATGGCATCTTAGCTTCCTATTGTTGAAGTAGTCCGTGACTATCCTCAACAGGTAGTATGGTGTATCCATCCTGGCCAGGGATCTCCTAATGAATGACCAGCTTGCCGAGTTGAACGCATTTTTGACGTCAAGCGTTACTACTGCGCAGTATTTCTTCGTCCCCCATCTCCACCTTTTCCCTTGTATTGCTTCAGTTGCCATATCTACTACCGCCTTTATGGCATCGACGGTAGAGCGTGATTTTCTGAAACCGTACTGACAGTCTGACAGAGCTCCGTTTTCTTCCACCACCGCAAGCAGTCTGTCATAGATGATACGCTCTAGGATCTTTCCCAGCGTATCGAGCAGGCATATTGGACGATACGATGATGGTTGTCCGAGCGGCTTATTGCCCTTTGGAAGCAGCACTAAATGTTGTAGTTTCCATGGTGTAGGGAATACTCCCTCCTCTATGCACCTTTGCATCGTTGTTAGAAAGATGTCTGGTCTCGTCTTAACAGCCGCCTTGATTGCCCTATTCGGAATGCCATCCGGTCCAGGTGCTTTGCTGACTCCAATTTTTCTGCATGGCCCAAAGAGTTCTTCCGACGTGATTGCCGGGATATGCTCCATGCTGAACTCCCTCGTGATGGAGACGATAGTAGTTGGTCTATGGGGGAATAGGTGCTCTACTATGGTCCTTAGCATTGCCGAGCATGCTAGTTGTGGAGGCCTGCTGCTTTTAAGTTTCTTCATCACCACTCTATACGCTATGCCCCAGGAGTCTAATTCAGCCTCGTCACAGAGACGTCTAAAGCTCCTTGACTTACTCTCCTAAATGGCTCTTTCCAGTTCTCGCCTCGCCAATTTAAATGTGGTTAGCCGCTCTTGGAAATCTTGTCTGCTTCTGGATCTCTGGGATCTGCGTCGTTCTTGTAGGCACTTCGCTCTGAGCCGTTTAATCTCGTCGGTCCACCAGTAGCAGGGCTCGCCTCTTTTACTGACAGACCTTCTGGGCATTGCTGCGTTGCCCGCTGTGGTAATGACCTGGATCAGCTGATGCGAAAGGGCCTCACCCGATCGTAGTGGCGCTGGTGTTTAACATTTCTTCGAACACGTCTTTGTCGAAAAGCGTGTCCTTCCACTTTGGTCCTGTTAGAGCGGGACGCAGTCTGCGTTTCTCTACGCCGACATTAAATAGAATTGCCTGATGGTCACTGTGGGTATAGTCTTCGCTGACCCGCCATTTGGTTTTCCGCAGGAGTGAGTTGCTCATGAATGTGATGTCAATAATTGACCCCCTGCCTGCCTTTCGAAACGTTGTACCATCGTTGGCCAGACTAATGTCCAGTGCTGCGAAGCATTCGAGGAGAGCTCTTCCCCTTGAGTCTGTGGTTCTACTGCCCCAATCAGTAGCCCAGGCGTTGAAATCTCCAGCAATAATTACTAGGTGTTTCCCTCGCGCGTCAGCTACGATGTGGTCCAGCAGCTTCAGATAGTGCGCCAGTGGTAGACTGGGGGGCGCATAGCAACAATAGAAGTGCACACCATTTATCCTTGCAGATACGAAAAGGTCAGCCTGGTGGCCGACTGACTGCGGGGCAAGCTCCCGCAGGTCAATATCGCGGCTTTTTTCGTGGTATCGTCTATCCAGCTGCTACCATTTATGGGTTTGTACGGTTCGCTTATTAGGGCTACGTCGACCCTTTTCTATCTTACTATTTGCGCCAGAAGGTCCTGCGCGGCTGCGCCGTAGTTTAGGTTTATCTGGATGACATTCATCATATTAATTTGGCCAGTGCCTTCTTGAGTACCGGGCAGTTGCTGCTACCAGCTACGTGTCTGGCCTTTTCTGGCGTGACCGTCTTACACCAGAAGCATAATGCATCCTTTTTGCATTCTTTGGCTATGTGACCCTCCTCTCCACAGTTTCTGCACTGCTTGGAACGGTCATGCTCGCTCTTGCATTGACGCGCCTCGTGGCCAAACTCCAGACACCTAAAGCATTTGGTAAGGGTTTTTCGAACACGAATACGGCAGTTCACCAACCCGACTTTGGTTTTGCCGGACTCCAGCAGCTTGTTCCACTTCTCTGCCGGCAGCCCCACTTTCTTTGCCACCGTAGGCCTTCCTAAGGCTGAGCACATCTGCTTTGGTAACCTCAATGTTGTAGCTTCGCAGATGTCTCTCCTAGTGGTGACTTCATCAAGGTCTTTGATTACGACCGTGGATCTCTAAATTAGAGTGCGGATCTCCGCCTCTGCGCCAAGGTTCTCACCCATTATGCTCCTAAATTGTTCGGTTCTGTCACCAGATTCGCGTAGCTGGAACAACAGATCGCCTTTCTGAATTCTCCTAATCTTTGTGATTCACCCAGGTTGTGGAGCTTGGGGTCCACTTTGACCCTGCGTAGTATTTCGGCGTACGAAAGTTCATCCTTGGTTGCCGCCACTATTGCGTCCGGTCGCGTTTTTCATTGACGGTATTGCCTGGCTTCTGCTCATCCTTCCTGTTCTTTTTGAGAACTTTCGACCTGGTACTGCCGCGGCCTATAGTCTGCTCGTTGCTCACCTGACCTTTCTTGGTCTATGTGTGTTGGCGTAAGCTGTCAGCCACTTCAACCTAACCTAACCTGAGGAATTCATTGCTTTGACGCCAAGCTAACTTTGTTTTATTAAAATCTATTCTTAGGCAAATGTTGGCGTAGGAGAGAGCAGCTTAAATATTTTTAAGCAATTGCTAGCTTTAGTCACAACATTTCAAGGCTAACCCCACAGGCGGATTAGTAGAAATGCTGTGAAGTGGGAAGGTTATGATCTCTTCTCTTCGAATCATAACATCGCCAAAAAAGGAAGAAGAAGATGTCACAAAATTTCAAGTAATTCTCTGATTGTAAGGGGCAAATAATCTTCAAACAAATTGAAGCATTTGCCGCAAACTCTTGGCAAAAGCAATTGCTTCCACTTACAACTCATACACATTTTTCTTGGCACCTTTGCTTTACCCATTTGACAGTGTTTCGCAAATCCCTTTCAATAAACTTTGGAAAATAAATCCCAAATCAAATTTGTGTCGCCCAATTTACATCTGAGTCAATCTCAATGCAATCATCTGTATTCGTATGCTCCGCCTGCCAAATTCAAACAAACTTCAGAAATTCAAATCAACCAACCGATTGATGTTTACTTCGCCCACACATACTAGATTACCAAGGGAAGCTGCTGTCACAAATTGATAAACCTAGAAAGGCACAAAAAGGTATCCTTCCGTCTCCTTCAAAGGCAATTTACTTCGCACAATATAAACCACACTCCACGACTCACACCCCCACAGAACAATTGTATGAAAAAGAGGAAAAAATGAAGAACACCTCCCTCCAAAGCCTGCGTCCTTCCACAGCTTTTCGCAAGGATTAGACTGTTTCAATCCGCAACCTTTTGATAGGCTTCCCTACGCTCTATCTCCATCTATTCGAACTTGTAAATCCTTCAAAGGAAAAGGGGATTTGTACGAAGATTTGAATACACTCCTCCTCGCCGGCTGGTGGATTTGTTTGTTCAGCAGGATGCGCTGTATTTAACAATGTCGAACGCCTGTAACAACAGGTAAATCTCCATCTCGGTCGACCTTTTCTTTTCATCGTCATAATTGAAATATTGACACGCAAACCTCAAAAGGGATGAGGGAAACAATGCCCGAGAGACAGCCCATTGTATGTTCGAAGTTGGAAAAAAGGGTTTTCGATACAAATTGGAAAATTGCTTTAAGGCTCCGTAGTCCGTAGCGTAGGGAGAGTGTTAATCCCATGATGAAGGCATTGTTAAGCAATGAAAACATTGATCTGAGAGCTGCTTTATAAATGCCAATGCGGTGTCGAATGATCAAATTGAGTTATTGTCCCGATTGGGAGGACTGTCATTGTTGATTAACAAGTGATAGTGAAGGGTGTTCGAAATGGGAATGTGATTCCTTTTTTTTCAGATGAATGCAGTTCAGGTTTGAGATTGTTTTCTTTTTGAAGGCAGATGAATATTAGTAGTTGATACTGGAGCTTTGAAGGCTTTGAACCATTATTTCAGAGGGAAGTGCTGGAATCCCACGGAACGAAGAACAGACGAACTCACTAGAATAGTGTTGGCCATGCAAATTTCAAAGGCCCCTACCTACATCAAGGTTCTTATTAGCTCTATGAATAAACTCGACAGAGATGAAGCCACTAGCGAAGCTAATAGACGATGGATCCACCTGGATCACTGCCAGAATGCTGAGGCCAGCTTATGGTTTGAAGAGAACAGATTCTCTGGTTAGGTTTACCCTAACAAGATGAGGGTTATGTTTCTTTTTTTTCGCATTGGAAGGTGGGAATCAAAGACGAAACTGATCCCATAGTCAGTAACAGTGTGAGATGTCCACCCACTAAACCCACCTCCCCTCCTACCCCAGGTCCACGCGGCTTTACCGTCAAGCATTTCATCGCGACGGGGGCTTTAGCCTTACATACTCGGCTCGTTCGTTTTGGCAGCCGTCTGCGCCCTGTTTCGGTGACGCTCCTCACTTCGTTGTTCTTTCATGATGGTAGCCACAGTTTCACCTACTGCTTCCCAAGCGGTCTTGTCTGACTGTGCCATTGGGATTCATGCAGAGCCTATCGGCGTATCTCACAACGACTTCAGCAAAATTTGCAGGGATGAGGAAGGAATTGAATCTGTCCAACACCTACGGCTAGTCAAACGGTAGTGCATGCGATCATATGAAAACACAAGCGTTTTCACTCAGCTGAGGCCTACCAACTCCTACTCTCAACCTCCACGCGGTGACAGCCGGGTGCCTAGTACCTTAATCCAAGAAATGGGTAACCAACCCCGTTTGGCGGATTCTTGGTGGCAGCAGATGAGAGAGGGGGGGAAGAGTGCTTTTCTCACTAGAGCACTTCTTCCTGTTCCAGGCGGCAGCGGACGAATTCCCTAGACGGAGTCAACGGTGGCGTCTATAGTTCCAGTTAGGTTTGAACTTAGTGAATACCTTGCGCGAGCTGCTTCGACGTATTCGGATCACAGGTCGGTAAGGAATTTCCAATGTTGGTCAGGACATTGGAATAGAGATGGTGGCGGAGGAGCCCTTAATGGGCCAACGGCAGCGCTCATACTCCCGTAGTGGACTACTGGCACCGGTGTACCCGGCCCCTCGTCCTAGGGGAATAATTAAGAAACTGGCCCTCCAGGTTGGGGGTTGTGCCGTCGGGGTAACTTCCCTACCACGTAAAAAGCGCATGGTTCCGAAACAACCAAAAGCCTCGGATAAGGATGACTCAACTAATGACGACCCCAGCAAACGAAATAAGGACAACGACCTTCGGATCTGTACGTGGAATGTTCTGTCCCTTTACAGACCACGTGCAGCCGAACAACTAGCAGAGGCCCTAGACTGCTATAAAGCAGATATTACCGCCATCCAGGAAGTGTGATGGGATGGGCCGGGCAAAAAGAGGATGAAAAACTGTGACATCTACTACGGTGATTGCTACAGAGGCAACAGGCAACGCTTATTCGGATGCGGATTTGTCATACGCGGCAGACTTAGGCAAGAAGTCTTAAGCTTCCGACACGTGAGCGAGCGTATTATGACTATCCGGATCAAGGCTAAATTCGCTAACATAAGCCTAATATGTGTTCATGCCCCCACAGAAGAAAAGGACCCTGCCTCCAAAGAGTGTTTCTACGAGCTCCTCGACAAAACATACGAGCAATGTCCTAAATACGACGTTAAGATCGTATTGGGCGATTTTAACGCCAAAATAGGAAAGGAGGACGTCTTCGGTAGAGCAGTCGGTAAGCATAGCCTACACGACACCACGTCTGATAACGGACTAAGGCTAATTGATTTCGCTGTGGAGCGAAATGTCACCATAGCAAGCACATGGTTTCCTCATCTCGATATTCATAAGCAGACATGGCGGTCCAATGATCATGTCACGATCAACCAAATTGATCATATTGCGATCGACGCAAGGCATGCCTCCAGTATTCTGGATGTCCGGACCTTCCGAGCGGCCAACATAGACTCGGATCATTACCTTGTTGTAGCCAAGGTACGAATGCGGATATCCCAATCTGAGCAACAAAGAAGAATTACTGTGAGAAAATTTAACGTCGAAAAGCTACAATCGCAAGAGACCGCCAGACTCTTCGCTGAACGCGTATCCCGAAATCTCTCAATCACCCCTTTGCCGCCAGCATCAAGTATCGAAGACCAGTGGCAACGCTGCCAACATGCCATCAGAAACGCCGCGACTGATGTGTTGGGTCTCGCTCGCCCACCACCGCGAAACCCCTGGTTTGACGAAGAATGCCGGCGAGTGCATGCAGCAAAACAAGAGGCATACAAAGCGCCGCTGCAAAGGAAGACGAGAGCTGCTCGTGAGCTCTACGAGCAAAAGAGACGGGAAGAACATCGGCTTCTCCAAAAGAAGAAGAAAGAGCATGAGAAGCGCGCGTTTGAGAATATCGAGAGTCTATACTCCAGGAACAATGTACGGAAGTTTTACCAAAAGGTAAAAAGAACGTGTCAGAGAAGTAATACCCGTACAGAAACCTGTAGAGATGAAAATGGAAACATCGTAGTAGAATCACAGTCGGTGCTGAGAATATGGAAAAACTACTTCTGCAGACTGTATAACAGCGACGAAGACCAACATCCCGCTGTCAGGCAGAATGAACCATTCAACATGGACGATAATAGTCAGAATTTCCGTCCACCTGACCAAAACGAAGTGAGGATAGCAATATCCAAGCTAAAATCGAACAAGGCTGCTGGACCTGACGGCTTACCGGCCGAACTTTTCAAGGCAGCTGCGGATGAATTGGTAGAGTGCATACACCAACTCATTTCTAATATTTGGTCAGACGAGTGTATGCCTGATGAATGGAATCTCAGCATCGTTTGCCCGATCCACAAGAAAGGAGACCCCCTCAATTGCGCCAACTATAGAGGCATCAGTCTCCTCAACATCGCATACAAGATCTTTTTTGCGATATTGTGCGAACGCCTGTAACCTTTTATCAACAGCCTGATTGGACCCTATCAGTGCGGTTTCAGGCCAGGAAAGTCCACCATCAATCAAATCTTCACACTTCGGCAGATCCTGGAGAAAACCCAAGAATTCCAAATCGATACTCACCACCTCTTTATCGATTTCAAGGCCGCCTATGACAGCATCTATAGAGAAGAGCTTTATAGAGCCATGTCTAGTTTTGACATCCCTGCCAAACTTGTCCGCCTGTGCAGGCTGACGATGGAGAACGCTCGCTGCTCCATCAAGGTCGGTAATGACCTCACCGAGACCTTTGATGTCAAAAAAGGCTTTAGACAAGGTGACGCGTTGTCATGTGACTTCTTCAATATTGTACTTGAACGGATTGTGCGGAACTCACAAGCCAACACCGGAGCCACAATCTATTACAAGTCTGTACAACTGCTTGCATACGCCGACGATATAGACATTATCGGAAGATCTCAGCGGGCTGTTACCGGTGCTTTTGCAAGCATTGAGGCGGAAGCGGCCAAAATGGGTTTAGCGATAAACGAGGGCAAAACCAAGTATATGCTGTCAACTAGAAGGGAAAACCAACATCGACGAATTGGACAAAACGTAACCGTGGGCAGCTATAACTTCGAGGTAGTAAGGGACTTTGTCTACCTTGGCTCTGCTATAAATTCTACAAACAAGATCAGCGCAGAAATCAATCGAAGAATAACTCTTGCCAATCGCTGTTTTTTTGGGCTTATAAGGCAATTCAACAGTAAAGCCCTTTCTCGAACAACTAAGAAGACTCTATATAAGATCTTGATCATCCCAGTCCTGCTTTACGGCGCTGAAACATGGACTTTATTAAAAGAGGATGAAGATATCCTTGGTCGCTTCGAGAGAGAGAGTTTTGGAGGAGAAGATTCAATCACGAACTATACGAGCTGTACAGCGACATAGACCTAGTCAAAAAAAACTGCGTATTGGACGTCTGAGATGGCTAGGACATGTAGAGCGAATGGACACCAACGCTCCGGCCTGCAGTGTCTTCGAATCTAATCCCGAGGGACGTCGCAGTAGAGGGAATCATCGCCGTAGGTGGCGCGCACAAGTTCAAGGGGACCTCGACCAACTTGGAGTGCGCAACTGGAGGCAATTAGCTAAAGACCGAGCTAAATGGAGAGGCTTGTTGGTTGAGGCCCAGGTTCACCCCGAACTGTAGCGCCACCTAAGTAAGTAAGTAACACCTACTGTGCGAATGCCTTGCCCTCGCCCACAGAAGAATGAAGAATCTCGGCAGTTACTTCTTCAATGCATTGGAAGAGCTACATATATCACATTGCGCTGAAAGACGTCCTGAGATTTGTATCCTTATCAAGATGGGTGTAAATTCAACATTATTTCCTTGCAGGTTCCCAGGGTAAAAATAGACCCAAGTTGGTCTTACGTCATAAGGCATACAACTACCTAACCTAACCTGAGATACAGAGCTGAGATTCAAGTACCACTTAAGTGAAATCAGACCAGCTACTGCATCCCAACAATCGAATAAAACTGGAACAAACAAATTGTCGCGTGGTGACCCAAAACATGGTTACAAGATCGATGACGACCTCGAATTGGACGGCTGTATTGCGCATATACTCGTCCCATCCAGAGATGGTTCTACTGATGTAATAGAAGCAGCAACTCACTCACACAGACCCATGCTTCGTGTTCGAATCATCAATCCCTGAAACCTCGATTTTACAAGGCATTTTCGGATGGAAGCGTAGCATTCGGCCCGATGGAAGCGTATAAATTGCTGTTCTTCTTTCTTTTATCAGCGAGGTTATGATCCGAAAATAAGGGATCACAACCCTCCCACTTCACCGCATTTCTACTGATCTTCCTGTGGGGTTCGCCTAAGAAGCGAAAAAATTACTGCAGGCAGTTAATCTTCTGTGAGATCGAGCAGGCGAAACTGATTGCTTCAGAATTGATAGAGTTCTTGCTCATCCACCTTCAACCCGAATTAAGACCACCTTGCGATCACTCATGAGGTTGCCTTGAGATTTAAAATCGATTTGAAACTGAAGCATGTCAAAAGACTGATAACCTTTATAACCTTTTTCAAAAACTCAGGCAGTATTGAGGATCTCAAATGCTACGTGGAAGGGCCGAAGCTTGCCAATCTCTTTGGGAGATCACTTCCTCGTATTGGGGTACCACCTGGAAGTATCCATACCAGATGACATTGCCGAACACTGGAGAACTCAAAGATCTGACACAAGCGAAAATGTTCATCAACCCCAACAAAATGAAGACCAGAGAGATACTGCTTGAACTCAGCAATGAAGACATAAGGATTATATTGGATTGCCCGAATGGACACTGCCCACTCAGGATCCATCCATATCAATTTGGACTATCGGACAGAGATGCAGCAGAAGATATTCTTTATAGATGCCCTGAATGAGCGTTGTGAAGCCTCAATCTAGCTAGTTAACCATTGAATAATGGACTTTACAAGACTTGATGCATATTTAAGGCTCCAGTATCACATTTATCTGCTTGCGAACTCTCGCTTTCGAAATATTGAATCTGAGTTGAGAAGTTAATGACTTTCGTAGCTTACTTACTTCCATAGGTGGTGCTACAGTTCAGGGTGAACCTGGGTCTCAACCAACAAGCCTCTCCATTTAGCTCGGTCTTTAGCTAATTGCCTCCAGTTGCGCACTCCAAGTTGGTCGAGGTCCCCTTGAACTTGTGCGGGTCACCTACGGCAAGGAGATCATCTACTGCGTCGACCCTCCGGGTTAGATTCGAAGACTTTTGTAGCTGAGGCGTAAATTAAATTGCGACATGGTGCACTGAGTAATAGTATTTTTAGAAGGCCGATGGAAGCTCGATCAATGAAGCAGTCTCTTTACAAATACAAACATTTGGCGCAACAGCTCTTTAAAGTGCCAGGGTCTAACTTCTCGCAACCACTCATGTTGTGTGCGTTATATTTTTCACACGAATGGAAGGGACCTACAGTTTAGTGCCGAGTCCGAATGGCGATTTGAGAAGCTTTTTCATGACAACAATACTCTCGGATGTTTGTCAGACGCTCGCGAGAGGTGGGACCGTGAAAAAACTTTTTTGGTATTTTCTGGGATTCGAACTTGAAACGTCATGCGTAGTGATCCGACACACTAACCACTTACGCCACGGCGCCCACTAGCAGTCTCTTTGAAGCTTTGAAATCATTTCTTGAGACAGGGCCGGCTTAGGTTAGGTTAGGTAGATGGGTGCCTTGTGACAAAGAGTCACTGCTCACTCAGACCAACAGTACGAATCCATTGTGCCCAATCATTTAACCCTGGAAACGCTCCAAAGAGAGTCCGCTGACATAACCGCCCAGAAAGTGATATGAATCTCAGGAGGTCCATCAGCTCAACATTACCCAAGTCCTCAAGCTCCGGAAAGAAGTAACTACCAAGAGTCCTCATTCTTCTGACGAATAGGGCAGAACAATCGAACAACAGGTGACAAACAAATTCAATTTCTTCTTCGTCCCTGCAGCTTCTGCAATAGTCGTTTCCGCCCGTGCCCTGAGTATCAGTATAAGGGTATTAATAATCCCTTCGGCGCACGCGTATTATAAAAAAAAAAAGAATGCAGCACACCGAGTCGCTCCGCGTGAACGTGAATGGTACAATGTCCAGTAATTATGCCGGAAATGATCCATGCGTTATAGCGACTAAGTTTTACCAGAGAGGTTGATCCCTTCTTGCTGTAGGCCGGCCATACGCTCTGGCCATTGCGCATGTTTCCAGATGAACCCAGCGTCTGTTTGCTCGACCTGTGGCTTCATCTTCTATTTTCTTCCGTCAGCAACTGATTATGGTTACTATAGAGGGGAGGACCCGCGATAAGTGCATCGCGGACCATTTTCTAGCAAGCTCGTCAGCCCTTTCGTTACCTTCGATATCCATATGCCCTGGTACCCAGCAGATGATCACCGCATTGGCTCTAGATATCTCGTTTAAAACTGATTTGTAGGTCCTCACAAGACTCGACCTAATTACAGCAGAATCTAGAGCCTTAACGGCTGCCCGGCTGTCTATAAAGACAGTGATCGTTCTACCAACGATTATACTTCCGCGTATAGTATCAGCAGCCTTTATGATGGCTGTGACTTCAGCCTGAAAGACGCTGCAGTCGTCGCTTATTCTAAAAGAGATGTTTATTCCTAGAGCTTCACAATGAACTCCAGCTCCCATGCCAACGTCCATCTTAGAACCGTCGGTATAGAACGCCAAATCTTTTTTCTTAATGGTTCTTGGGCTCTTCCAGTATATTCTGTCAGGAATTCTTGTAGTGAATCTCCTTTCAAATGCTAGCATCGCGTTCGTATGATCAGTTTCCGTCAATCCTCTGGTAGTCATCCATCGGGACAGAATGGAGGCATGGCCGTAAAGGCTCGATGGCCACAATCGGCTTTCTCTCAGTCTTACAGAGGTTTTAGCCGCCAGACTGCTGCAGTATATGTCAAGCGGAATGAAACTAAGCATGGTTTCCATTGCCGCTGTTAGTGTTGTTCTCATTGATCCCATGACTCCGATGCACGCTGCCCTTTGGATTTTGGTGAGGTCTGAAAGCTGGTATTGCTTCTCAAGTACCGCCCACTATACTAGTGAACCATATGTGAGAATGGGTCTAACAACCGCCGTGTATATCCAGTACACCATAGCTGGTTTGAAACCCCACGTGAATGGGTTTTTGCAGGAGTAGAAAGCTACGCTTGCTTTTTGACGCGTGCGCCAATATATTCCTTCCAGTTCAGTTTGGAATCTAAAATTACGCCCAGATATCGAGCTGAACTTGAGATACTTAGTTCAATGCCACCGATATTTGGGGATCTGAAGGTAGAAATTGATCTCTTCTTAGTGAAAAGAACTACCTCCGTCTTTGAAGGGTTCACTCCCAGCCCTTTGCTGCTGGCCCAGTTATCCACTAGTTGTAGTACGAAGTTGAGCCTTTTACTTAGGACTGGAGGAAATTTTCCCGAAACCAAAATAACGACATCGTCCAGATAGGCCGTCACTTTGAAGCCGTTTCCCTTCAGTATTACCAAGATCTCATGCACCACAAGGAGCCATGTACGTATTAGCAGGACCGGCTTACTCCATGAAAAATATGAAGAATACTTGTTCTAACGATCGTGACCACGTTTTCAAAAACATCTACTAAATCCTAAAAGATCGCACATGAGCCCGATGGATAATCTTATACTATGTGCTGGGCGATCACTTTTAGATTCGACAAGATCACTTTTAATCCAAAAGTTAACAGCGGGTCGAAGAAAATAGATCGCTGCTTGTGCTGGATAGTGGGATCTTTAGAACCTCGATCACTGTTGCAGTCTTTTGTCTTTTCTACGAGACGACCAGTTTATACTCTAAAAATTGTCTGTTGCACTGCCCTTTCTAATGATCGTGACGACGTTTTCAAAAACATCTACTAAATCCTGAAAGATCGCACATGAGCCCGATGGATAATCTTATACAATGGGCTGGGCGATCACCTTTAGATTCGACAAGATCACTTTTAATCCAAAAGTTAACAGCGAGTCGAAGAAAATAGATCGCTGATTGTGCTGGATAGTCGGATTTTTAGGAGCTCGATCACTATTGCAGTCTTTTGTGAGCTTTAATGTCTTTTATACGAGACGACCAGTTTATACTCTAAGAAATGTCTGTTACGCTACCCTTTCTAATGAACGTGATGACGTTTTCTAAAACATCAGCTAAATCCTGAAAGCCTTAAAGATAATCTTATACTATGGACTGGGCGATCACTTTTAGATTCGACAAGATCACTTTTAATCCAAAAGTTAACAGCGGGTCGAAGAAAATCCTAAAATCCTAAAAGATCGCACATGAGCCCGATGGATAATCTTATACTATGTGCTGGGCGATCACTTTTAGATTCGACAAGATCGCCCCTGATACCAAAATTACTCTAAGGAGTTTCAAGTTAGTCTCAAAAGCTAGTCACAATTCGAAGGTAATGGCGTTGTAGTGCACAAACAGTTTCTCATGTGAGTTGATGAGATTTTTGAAGCTTGAGCGAGAAAGACTGATCCGTGTGATCGATCTTGAAACACTTGCTGAGTAGAGCAGGCGACCCAAGCAATGAATCGCTGAATATTATTTCCTCATTTCCCAAGCATTCTTGAAGTGTGCATTTAAAAGCCCCTATTATGCCTCTGTTGTGATTTTACGATGTTATTATTTAATCTTCCACACGAAAACAAAAGTCAAAAGAAAAGTGGAAAAAAAAACCCTCGACAACAATGACAAGCATTAAGCTTGTAAACACACCTTTGGAGCAGCAGCAGAAAACAGATAACAAGAGAGAAAAAAAAATGCCGCATCGTGGTGGAAGATACGGATACCTCGGCCCAATACCCACACACCGCAGTGTCTCTCTCTGCGCCTAGTTCGCCAAACACTCTTAAGCATACCATCCCCACACACCGCCCGCGCCAACTTGTCAATCTTCTTGGTATCTCTTTGCAGTTAAATCAGTCGAGCTCTCTCGAGCTTGGATAATCTCATGCAAGTTCCACACACACAATTCAGTTCGTGTTTTGTCTCTAAAACAAAGGTAGGGCACCTTGTCGACCTTCCTCTCTTTTGTATCGATTCCAAGTGCCAGTATCGAGTTCAAGAAGTGTCCAAATTCGTGTCAGCCATCCGATGAAAAATGCCAAACATAACTTATATAAAGTTCACGCGTAATTTCTTTAACGTCACCAATGGCCAACTGCCGTATTCGGCCATAACAGCGACCACGAATGTCAGCAGCGCGTATCCGGATAATGTGATCTTGCTGATCGAGGAAAGCAACACAGACGGCGGTGGAGGAGGTGATGACGATGGCGGGTCATACTTCAAAAGCACAGCATCTGTCACGTTCATGATACTGGCGTGGGCTTTTATGCTCATCGGGTTTACGTTGTGTTGGTGCTTTCAGCTGTTCGAGAAGCAGAAAACGCAGCAAGAGCGTCTAGAACGGGACCGGAGGAGGAATGTGTGGGGCAGTGGGAATGAAAATCATCGAAGTGGAACGCAAGCTTTAGAGCCGACGATGATGGAAGCGAATGGAAGGTGTTTTGTTTTGGATGGCACTCTTGATGACATGGAGAGCAGAGCAACAGGTGAGTGGTAGATGGTAAGAGAGATGTTGTGCTTCGAAAGAGATTTTACAGAAAGTGCAGCGAGCTTTTGTGATCATGTTGGGTAAGATCGTGCGCACGAAATGAAGTATACTTTTAGGCGGAAAATCGATCGGTTTTGGAGTTTGTTCGTAAAAAATCGAACGAATGGACTTTTTATTATTTTTGCTTGTCCCTTTCGTTATTTAACACATTGGCTACCACGTGTATCGCCGGTGATCAAATCTTTGCCTAGTTGGCAAGCAGAAATATATATGTTAGGCTGAGCTGGTGGCTGAGATCTTTTGCACAAGCAATAATGGATATGTGATCACCGGTGATACATTTGTGTTTAAAACATAAATCCTTTCCTTATTTTTTGCACGTGTGCGCTGGCAGCCAACGTGTTAAATGAACAATTTTATATTTATATACAAAACTCACTAAGGCAGTGCTCTTTTGCGTTGTGTAATCTGCTATTAAAGCAGTTTAGTGTCGTGAGGCTATAGTTCACTCTGAAAGAAGACGCCTTTCAATCACAATCAAGTCGGAAAACATGACACTAAGGTGCTGTAGGTCATCAGCAAAAAGGATCAAGACCTAAAAAGGATATCATGCCAAGTTTTGATCTGATATCCGAATGGTAACTGATTGCAGTTTGAGAATCACGGGCAATAATTCGGGTAATAGCTCGAGAGATATTCAAACTGGAAAGCAAATATCCAGTCTAATCCGGACACGCAATCAAGGCTCAAAACAGTAAGCCTGAAGTGAATGAAATTTCAGCTGAATTCGAGTCTGAATTATATGGTATGTTCTCGTTCAGGCACAACAATTTTGGCCTGGGAAACCATTTCAGACTCACGGAGTTCTTTTACTATTAATTCAGTACCAGTAGAGCTTGTCAGCTTAAAGAGTAGACGCTGAACCAGAAGGAGGAAGAATCCGAAGCTTGAAACTGAGATTCCATGCTAAAAGATATGAATGCATCTTATAGCTGGAAGCAGTTGTAGGGTGCAGCTCACTAGGACAAATTCATTCTCAAATCTATGAGGATAATGGTAAAGCTAGGATTGTGGTTTGAAACATGTTCTGCATCGAAAGTCGAGGTTTGGAATCAGCAATTGCTACTGGTGTTCTCTCACGAGTAAAAATTTGGAATCAAGTCAAAAGGTTTGGACTCAGAGTTAGGATTCAACCTAATATTACTCAAATAGAAGATTTTGTTTCAGAAGCTTATGGTTCCAGCTCAAAAGTGGTGCACTTAATATTTCGCGCCACAGCTCTTTAGGTGGCAGGGCCTAGCTTCTCCCAGCCACTCGTGTTGTGTGCGTTATACTTTTCCCACAAATGAAAGGAACCTACAGTTTAGTGACTGGCGTTTTTGAGAAGCTTTTTCGTGATAACAATACTGTCGGATGTTTGTCAGACGCTCGCGAGAGGTGGGATGGTCAAAAAACTTTTTGGTATTTTCTGGGATTCGAACTTGGAACCTCACGCGCAGTGGTCCGACACACTAATCACTTGCGCCACGCCACGTTAGAATTTCGAAAAAAAAAACTTCAAAATTAGACGAGGTTATGGTTGAAAAGTTTTTGAAGACTTTGGTGTAAGAAACAGAAGTGGACTTGGAAGCAAATTGACTTTGAATTTTGGCTCAGACTTCTATCAGCAAAGCTCAGAGCTAAATATTTTGAGTCGAAAATTGACTTAGGTAGGTAGGTAGAGCGGCGGTTCAGAAAGAAGCCAATTGCGTCGTTTTGTTACCTCAAACTCGTGCATACAAGTGTGTCTGAGAGTGTTGTCGGTTGTGAAAGGTTGATGAGCTTAAACGGTCCATGGAATTCAGATAAAGGATTAGTTCTCTAATTATCTTGTCAGCTATTTCGTTTAGATCCTCGAAGGAGGGTTTACCTAGATTGTATTGTCTGGCCCTCCATAAGGCCGATCATCTGCAGTGGAAGTGGCATAGAGATTCTTTCTCAATAATGTCCTTACAGCTTCTACAAAAGGTTTTGGTGGCGGATACCAAGATTGTCTGCATGGTCGCCAATGGCCTGTAATAAACGCTTGTTTTTTTGTCGGCTGGAGCACTCAGACGAAATTATCCATTGTCCTACCAGAGGGCAAAACAAAGTATATACTGTCAACAAGACGGGAAAGCCAACACCGACGAATTGGACAAAACGTCACAGTGGGTAGCTATAACTTCGAGGTAGTAAGGGACTTTGTCTACCTTGGCTCTGCTATAAACTCTGAGAACAACATCAGCGCAGAAATCAAGCGAAGAATAACTCTTACCAATCGCTGTCTTTTTGGGCTTATAAGGCAATTCAACAGCAAAGCTCTATCTCGAAATCCTACGGCGGACTCTGTATAAGACCCTGATCATCCTAGTCCTGCTTTATGGCGCTGAAACATGGACTTTATTAAGGATGAGGATGAAGATATCCTTGGTCGCTTCGAGAGAAAAATACTTCGTAAGATTTTCGGTCCCGTTTGCGTTGACGGGTTTTGGAGGAGAAGATTCAATCACGAACTATACGAGCTGTACAGCGACATCGACCTAGTCAAAAAACTGCGTATTGGACGTCTGAGATGGCTAGGACATGTAGAGCGAATGGACACCAACGCTCCGGCCCGAAGAGTCGTCGAATCTAATCCCGAGGGACGACGCAGTAGAGGGAATTATCGCCGTAGGTGGCGCGCACAAGTTCAAGGGGACCTCGACCAACTTGGAGTGCGCAACTGGAGGCAATTAGCTAAAGACCGAGCTAAAGGGAGAGGCTTGTTGATTGAGAGCCAGGTTCACCCCGAACTGTAGCGCCACCTAAGTAAGTAAGTAAGAGCAAACCATGATTTCGTCGCTCTCTCCACAAGCGTCGCAGATTGTAGTGCCACTTAAGCCTAACACGTTGAGGTGCTTGGCAAAAGCAAAGTGGCCTGTCAGGACGCCAATAATTTGTCTATAGTCTTTTCTGCTGAGAGACAGTAAAAATGCCGCTGATTTCTTATAGACGTCCGGGAGCATACGTTTAGTCAACCTGCATCCTGGAGAGTCATGTCACACATAATTGTGCTCTTGAGAGACCCAATCGTCAATGGAAGCCCTAAGAAAGCCCCCTTTAAGCCTTGTCTAGCAATCTTATCGTAGATCTCGTTCCACAAGATCCCAGTGCAACCTGGGACCCAGATAAGAGACAGAGAATTCAGCCTTGCGACCAAGTTCAAAGAGTTTTTGATTTCACGAACTATTTTGGAAGTGGTTAAAGGGTTAAGCAAGGCCTGTGCCACTACAGACACAAATGCTATGGCCTTTCCACCTGTTCTTCACAACATAGTTAATAGCCATTAGGATTGCATAAGTTTCCGCTGGGAAAACAGACGCATATTTGCCTAACAAGAAGTGCAGGTGTCGTCCACGAAGACACCAGCGCCAGACCCTGGACTGGTTTTGAAACTGTCCATGAAAATACGACTGCATTCCATTCCCAGCACATCAGCTGAAGTTTTGGTGTCATTTCATCAGACCACATATCCATAAGACCGGAGTCGTAAGATAAGTGTCATCAAAATTCCAGTGTGGAGTATACAAAAAACCACCCCGCCTAAGATGATGCATGACTTTGATAATGCAACCCACGATATAAGTATCCAGGGGAGGTAAGTTCAGCAAAGCATCTAGAGCAGAGCCAGTAGTACTCGGAAAAGCTCCCGTGCAGCCGAGACAAGCCGTTCTTTGGAGTTTCGCGCAAAAACCAAAAAACAAACAAATATTTGGGGCTCTTTAAAGTGCCAGGGCCTAGCTTCTCGCAACCACTCATGTTGTGTGCGTTATATTTTTCACACAAATGGAAGGGACCTACAGTTTAATGCCGACTCCGAACGGCGATTTGAGAAGCATTTTCGTGACAACAATACTCTCGGATGTTTGTCAGACGCTTCGCGCAAAAGACAACCACATATTTACGCAAGAGCCCCTTCCACCAAACAACCGACGCATATGCGAGGAATGGTTTTATCATAGCCGTGTAGAACCAGAGAACCTTATTCGGTGACAAGCCCCAAGTCTTGCCAAAAGCACCCTTACACTGGCAGAAGACTGAGAGCGCCTTGGATGTTTTCGACTCAACGTGTTTAGACCAATGAAGTTTCTTATCTAAAATCACTCCCAGACATTTGGCGTCATTGGAAATGCAGATGGTGACGCCGTTTAGCACTGGCTGTGTCAGACCGGTCAGAATCCTCCTTCTCGTAAAGAGAACAACCTCAGTTTTAAGAGGATTCACGGAAAGCGCACTCCTAGTGCACCATTCATCGATCATGTATAATGCCACCTGCGCGTTAGCGCATACCGTCGCCAGGTATGGCCCGAGAGAAAGTACAGCGACATCGTCCGCATATGCCTGAGCGTAGACGTTAGAACTATTTAGAGAGTTCAACTGAGAGTCGACCACAATAATAGCTACAACTCTGATAATATCATGTCTTGATTTGCCTAGTAACTCGTTTGACTTGGGTTTGTTGAAATTGGACCACGTCTTCCTTGACATGGCATAACTAGTAAGACTGTTCCACCCGGGATTTTCCTAGGGAGTCCCGCTGCTCTGCCTGCCTGGGAAAGCGGATTCCACTGCATGACGTAGTTCGCAATGGTTGTTGTCGTTGCGCCGTTGGGGGTGTCCATTTCGCTGCCACTTTCTTCTTCGAACTGTAATGTCTATAGGTTCTTGGCTCATTCTCAGATCAAGTTGTTCGTTGGAGATACGATTGAATCCTCAAGATGATTGGTAGACATCTGTTAACGAAGGTTTGCAGCTTGCTTGTGATAGTGGTATCCACCTTCCAAGTACTGCACCTATACAGCAGTACTGATTCTATGTTGGAGCGGAACAGTCTCAGCTTGGTTCTTAAGCTGAGAACATTACTTCCTCAAACTTTCGATAGCATTCCGAATGCAGCTTTTGCCTTTCTGATTCTGCTGCACACCTCCAGTTCGGTACCACCGACATTAGCTGAGGTCACACTTCCTAAGTATAGAAAGTTGTCTACTTTCTCTACTTGTTCTCCGGCAATGTTGAATTGAGCGCGGGTGTTAGAAGTGCTCAAGGGTTGTGTTTCAAATGAAGGTCCATTATCCGAGTGAAAACAGGCAAACATTGGCGACGTAGTTGAGGTGTTTAAGGTAGGATGTCATAGTCCATCGAATTCCATGGTTTCTTTCCATCAATGCTGAACGGAGTATGTTTCATCCCTGATGACCACCAAGAGCAACAGTGACAGTATGCACCCCTGACGTACTCCACTTTGGTCTTCAAAATCGTCCGACAAATAGTGTAGGAAGTGACACTTAACCCTCGTATGATAGTAGCTATAAGTTATTCTAGGATGCCTCTTCTGCACAAGGCCAACCAGATAGCATCTCCATTCAAGCTGTCGAAAGCCTTTTTTAAGTCGACAAACAGTAGATGGAGCGGAGACCTATACTCGCCGCATAGCTCTATTATGATCCGTTAGGTGCTTATGTGCTCGATGCAGGAGGATCCAGCACGAAAGCCTACCTGTTCGACGTCGAGAGTTGAATCTAAATGTTCTTGAATCTAAGCGTTCTTATATGATTCTATCTTCAGGTCGCCCTTTTCCGGAAGTTTCATGATCCCTATTTACCTGGCCCATTGGTCCAGTGGTCTAGACGAAGTTTGTTTTCGCATTCGTTAATCAGCGTTGTAATTGTCGCCCAGTTGTCGCCACAATAAGGTTCAGAACCTATGAACGCAGATTCTGAGCCAGCTCTAGCAAGCTCATCTGCAGATTTGTTGCCCACAATCCCTTGGTGTCCAGGGACCCTACCGAGTTTTACCCTGCTGTATTTGGCAAGGTCTTGTTATGCATCGTAGCAGCATTTTACAGTTCTGGAGTCCATTATGATGGACGATAGTCCCATAAGTGCTGCTTGGCTATCTGAAAAGATATGTATTCTAGCGCCCTTGAGCCTCTTGCGGAGATTGTGTCTGGTGCAGATCTCAATAGCATGGATTTCAGCCTGAAACACAGTGGGAGTCGTACGCATAGGTACCGAAATCTTTGTGTTGGGTCCAAAGATCCCAGCTCCAACTCCAGAATCCATTTTCGAACCGTCAGTGAACCAGACCAGACTTCTAGGGTCTAGTGTTGGAGCACCATTGGACCAATTTTCGCGGTCCAATATTTCAACCTCGAATAACCTACCAAAGCAATGTTGCCTGACCATAATGTCTGGTAAAGTGCCCAATGTACCATGGGTAGGCTATATTGAAACCGAAGGTCGCCAGGGTATTCGGAGTCTGCATACTAGCGACTAAGCACTGCATGGCTAAGCATCCCTCGGCGTATGCTGTTCCACCTTGGATTAGAGATAATTTCTAGAGGCTTACTCCTCATGTCGCTCACTTTAGCCGAATACTTACAGTCGTGAATGCAAGCTGTGCATTGCAGGCGGGCGAAAAAGAATACAAGAATTCAGTTGAACAAGCAAGGAATGTTAGGCCGGTTATCTCGCTGTAGTATTCGTTGCCTGGTGGCCGCCCCGTGGAGGCACTGAGTCTTCTTGTTGCGGTTACCCAATAGGGATCGTCCAGAAACTTTACCCTTAGGACCCGAACCTGATCACCAGGGCTTGGTCTTGTTCTTCTCAAATTTATTTTCATTTAGAAACTACGATTGGGAAAGTGAAAGCTTCAAAAACGCAGTTAGATGCTTCATCTCGTGGTTTGAAGCAGGGGTTCGAGCTTATTTTTCTAAAACGCTCTTAGAATACTGAAATGCCTTTCAATCCCAAAGAGTTTCCTTCAAATCCTCACCCTTGCAGCTCAAGAGAATCCCTTAAGGAGACCAATCCATGGGAAAATTCTACACCGAAGTGTATATTACAAAACCTCTGCCAACACAAATTCCGCAAAATCCTGGCACCTATTCAAATCATCAGATCCTTATGCGAATATTGACTCAAGTCCTTTCATCCCCATTTGGCATCACATGTCATATCCAAAACGTTAGCAATGACCCAGAATCGTTCGACTATTTGTTTTTCTTTCTGCAATCTATCTCTTCGCCTTGTTAAAATAATTCGAAAGGAATTCAAGGATATCTCATTAGGATGTGAACCATACCACCACAGCCGATGGAATATCCATTTCTCATCGACTCTTTAACTAGACACAGTTGTTACGACGAACACTGTCCTCGTTCGATTGTTTACCTTCCCTTCGATACGATATTATATCGCAAAAAGGATACAAAGCAAACAGCCAGGATATTTATTGCTTCTGCACATTCCGATGCGAGACAAAAATGCAACACACACAGAGAGAGAGAGAGGGGAGAAGAATGCAATTGATCCTGTTTGAATTTGTGGCGGAGATGCCGACGAACGATGACAACAAATTACGAAGCTATACCAAGGATAATGCGACGCGAAAGGACTGGACGCCCGACGAGTAAACAAAGGATGGGCGAAATTAAGAAAAAAGAATCAAAGGAGACAGGATCTCCATAGAGTTTATCGATTTGCAGAGTGGCAGGACACCACGGGATGAAATAATTGAAATTCGTCGAGAAAACCATGCCGCGCGTAAACCACAAACGGAAGGAAACCCCAACTGCAGGGTTTCTCCTTCTCCTTTCGCATCCTTGTTTTTGCCGCTGTACAGTTGTATTTTATTCTTTTTACTGTTTGTTCGCCGTTCGTCCTGTCCTGCAGTAGTTGCTCATTGAACAATTTTTATAATGACATTCCGATGGTGGAAAACGGATTCCAATGCATTCGTGCATTCGTGCGTGCTCGGTTGGATTTTTTCGCTTTTATTGATATTGAGTTGGGGGTTTCCTCTTTTAATTACAATTGGGCGGTTTAATTGTTCTTTTTAAGTGGGCGGGGTCGCCGGTGGAGAGGCTGGAATAATCCCGAGATAGTTTGAATTTTTTCAATTATTGTCCTTTGATAGGATGGAATGACGAATATTTTTTGTGAGGCATGAGGCTGTGTGGCTGTTCACTGAGTGCAATGAATTTTTAAGAGACTGCAAGATTCAAACAACTTGTTTAAGGACTGCGAGATAAAAGAAATCAGGTCAGGTTGTTGTTTGAGATACATTTTGCTGATTGCCAGAGGTACTGAATCTGTGAGTAGTCTGAATTATTTAAATGGAAAATCGGTTCATTTAAACATTTCAAGGTTGATGGTATTTTTCCAGGAAGGTCTTGATTACACCCTGCCCCCGCCTTACAAATGCAAATATTTGGCGCAACAGCTCTTTAAAGTGCCAGGGCCTAGCTTTTCGCAACCACTCATATTATGTGCGTCATATTTTTCACACGAATGGAAGGGACCTAAAGTTTAATGCTGACTCCGAACGGCGATTTGAGAAGCTTTTTCGTGGCAACAATACTCTCGGATGTTTGTCAGACACTCACGAGAGGTGGGACCGTCAAAAAACTTTTTGGTATTTTCTGGGATTCGAACTTGGAACCTCATGCATAGTGATCCGACACACTAACCACTTACGCCACGGCGCCCCCGCCTTGGTAGCTCTATTTGGAACAACCTTCAATCAGGGATACATTCCACAATAAATATGGTGTATATCCCTACGCTAGGTAACAAACCCAGTGAGCTACCCAAATCCAAACGTCCACTCAGCTTTACATCATTTTTCTTGAATATCATGGAAAGACTGCTAGACACTCATGTTAGAGGCATTCTTGAAAAGACAATAGATCTGCACTCTAGTCAATATGCATTCAGGAAAGGTCAGTCCAGGGAAAGAGTCCCTCACTACCTCGTCACATAGATAAAATCAGCTTGCATGCCCTTTGCGCACTCCTTGCAATAGACGGTGCCTCTGATAACACCGGTTATAACTCCATCACTAGTGCCAGGGGAATCAATCAACCTACAGCCAGATGGCTTAGGGATATGCTCGATAGCCGCATAATAACATCTACATCAGGAGAGGTCCCTGTGACGTCCTCCGCAACAACAGGCTGCACCCACGCTGCACTCAGGTGGTACCCCTCGCCTTTTTTATGGTCTCTCCTGGTGGATGACTTGCTGAGTTGGCTTGACAGTTAAGGCGCTGTCGCGGTGCCTAGTGTTTTATGATAACCTCAGAACCCTACCTAACCTAACCTAATCCATCCTAGGTCAGGTGAGGTGAGCATGGCAGACTGCAGTAGATGTAGCCACACTTAGGTCCATTGTGGTACCAAATGCATCTATGATATCCACCAACAACTACCCTAAGAACCAATTGGAGCTTGTTATAAAGCGGTGGAGGTTGTTGATGTTGGTGTTAGCTAAATCGCCTAAGCTGTCGAAGAAGTGGGCTCCTAAGTGCCATCTTCTACGAGCGTAGAGAGCCTGGCACGTACACAGGAGATACAGTACGGTTTCCTCCTCTTCTTCGTCCATAAAGTTTCTATTCGTCTGCGAGAAGGCATGATCTGATGACATGCCTTCGAATGATGCATTGCCCTATAGTGACACCTTCTATAGTTGTAACGAGCGCTCTCTTCTATCCAACAAGACGACTCGGGCGTTTTTGATCCACCTTAGACCAGATCTACCTAGTAATGAGGCACGTAGTTTCTTTCTGCCCATTAACGTATATGTTGTGTCGGGAGCTCAAAACCAAAGTTGAGAAACTTGAATCAGAGAATAAAGTTTCTTTGTTTCAAAACGAGTCTTCAAAAACTCATACGGTTACTCATAGTGAGCCTTCTCCGGGTAGCCATCACTACAGTACGGACAAAGAAGAACTCGCTCACGAAACGGATTGGATACTTAAACGAAGACCATCTAAAAAACGTAAGGCTGGCTCATCGCCCGAGATTGTTCCACAACACGAACCTAATCGGAAAGCGCAGCCAAAATCTGATAAGAAAATTGAAAGCAAACGCACATATCCACCAATAAATATTACAGGCGTTGCGGACTACAATTCTTTGAGGACAATTTTAAGAACAACAATCGCTACTGCATTTAAAATAACTTCCTTGCGAAACGATGCATGGAAAATCAAGGTTAATGACGCTGAGGGCTATCGGGCTGTATCTCAAAAGCTTAACAACGGAAAAAATTCAATGGCATACTTACGAAAACAAGTCTGAGAGACCCTTGAGGGTCGTAGCTAGAGGACTTCATCCATCATGCGCTAAAGAAGACGTTATAGGTGATTTACGCTATAGAGGTTATAACATTCTCGACGCCGTGAACCTTTCAAAAAAGGAGAGAAAACGACCCGAGCGTGGAGAAGAACCTATAGTGAAACGTAAACTTCCGCTTTTTGTGCTGCAATCGATAAAACGGAAAGCCAGGAAAAGATATATAACATTCGTACAATCATGAGTATGGTCGTTAAAATCGAGCCGCTACGTGTCAACACGAAGACCATCCCTCAATGTAAGCGTTGCCAAGAGTTTAACCATACACAGGCGTACTGTCGGAAAGAGCCGCGCTGCGTTAAGTGCGCTGGAAAACACTCTTCGGAAAATTGCAGTTTGAGCAAAAATGAAAAAGCAACTTGCGTTAACTGCAAAGGAAGCCACCCAGAAAATTATCGCGGTTGCTGCGAAGTCGCTAAGGAACTACAAATGCGACGGAAAAAATCTACAACGCCGATCGTACGGGGAACAAAATCAGTCGATCGGGCTCTTAAGTCGATAGAACGTATTGCTAAGCAGACTGAGCGGGCTCGTAAACCAATTGTTCAAACTACTAAGCCGACTGAAAGGACGCTTGAGTCAGCAGGGCAGACTCTTATAACAGTCAACCAGCCTTCTGAGCCGATTAAACGTACGTCAAAGTCGTCCACTAAGAAGGCAGTCAAAGCAACCAAACGAAACGACAGACCACCCTCTGATCCGTTGAATGAAATTCTGAACTGCATCTACGCTAAGTTCGAGGAACAATGTGAATTTAACAAACGGATTCTCGAACGTCTTAGTAACGTCGAAAGCTTTTGTATGGCTAACCTTATATCTAGCCAGCGAATAAGCCAGCGAACCCCGTACGTCTGATGTATTCTCAGGCTGCAGTCAAAGCATGTTTGATCTCCGAAACCCATCTAACAAGGGAGTTGCAAATAAAGATAAGAGGCTACGCTGGTTATCACGCCTACCATCCTTCTGATAGAGCGCGGGGCGGTTCATCCTTATTCATTAAAACTAGCACCGACCATTCGGCCGATACAAGCATAGAGCTAGAAAAACTGCAGTTGTGCGCGGTAAGGGTTAAAAATAAACATCTGAGCTACAATATAGCATCTGTTTACTGTCCGCCGCGATGCTTACTAGAAAAAGATGACTACTTTCGTGTCTTTAATGACCTTGGTTCAAATTTCCTTATTGGTGGAGATTTCAACGCGAAGCACACCTTCTGGGGTTCAAGATGTACATCTTCTAAAGGAAAAATTCTCTACGAAGTGGCATATGAATTCGGTTGTTGTTTTTATTCGACAGGAAAACCGACCTATTGGCCAACTGACTCACAAAAAATTCCCGATCTTATCGATTTTTTTGTTACAAAAGGCATTTACGAGAAGTTTATTACAGTCAAAGAATGTTTTGATCTCTCTTCTGACCACTTGCCGGTAATTTTATTACTTGGAGAAGCGCTGATCAAGAAAAAAGGACCTCCAAGACTCACTAGCAATAGAACAAACTGGGAGGGCTTTAGAAATAATTGCGAAACAAATATCGCCTTAAATGTATCACTTAAAACACCTTGTGAACTAGAGGACGAAATTGATCGTTTCGTGGAAGCAATTCAAAGAGCGGCATGGAGAAACACTCCTTCTAGAAGCTATAAGATCAACCGCAACGAAAAGTATCCCAGAGAAATCATTGAACTGGTGAGGGAGAAACGAAAAGCACGAAAGAAGTGGCAAATCACTCGTGCACCGCAGCATACAACGGTCCTTAACCGACTATGCAATCGGCTTAGAGATAGTATTCGCGAATTTAAAAGCAAAAAGATAGCGAGCTACCTTGAAAATCTCTCCGGTGAAAAAGAATCAGATTATTCGCTTTGGAATGCGCTAAAAGGCATCCGGAAACCTCAAATGGAAGCACCACCAATTCGGAAAATCGATGGAAACTGGGCCAAGAGCGACAAAGGAAAGGCAGAACTTTTTGCTTTGCACTTAGAAGAAACGTTTAAGCCGTTCGACGGCCCTTCGTTAACGCCCGACTCCCCAGTCACGACATTTGACAACTTTAAAGTAAAAAAAATTGCATTGATTGAACTGAGGGAAGTGATTAAAAATTTAAAGACAAAAAAAGCTCCGGGTTACGACTGATAACGGCGCAGGTAGTCAAGGAATTGCCGAATATAGCTATTATCAAACTGCTCTATTTGATCAACGCTTCGTTCAGATTGCTTTATGTTCCGAGGCAATGGAAAGTCGCCGAGATTATAATAGTCCCGAAACCAAGCAAACCGCTAAATGAGAAGAAATCATATCGGCCTATTTCCCTATTGCCGGTTATCTCTAAAATATTTGAAAAACTTCTTTCCAAACGTCTAAAGCCCGTAATCGACGAAAGACGTCTCATTCCTGACCATCAGTTTGGATTTAGAATGAACCATTCTACAAGTGACCAAGTCCACAAAATAACTGACGTGATTGAGAAAGCTCTGGAAGAAAAAAAGATTTGTTGTGGTGTATTTCTTGACGTCTCACAAGCTTTCGATAAGGTTTGGCATGAAGGCTTGGAATATAAATTGCAACGACTACTACCACGGCAACTCTTTTTAATCCTACTATCGTATCTCACCGAGAGACTCTTTCGTGTTAAGCACGGAAATGATTACACTGACTTCAAGGAGATTGCGGCCGGAGTTCCACAAGGAAGTGTCCTTGGCCCGCTTCTATATGTACTCTACACGCGTGATATCCCGCAGGAACGAAACTGCGTCGTCGCCACGTTTGCGGACGATACGACGATATTGACCACGGGCGAAACTATTGAAGCAGCAACTGGAAAGCTGCAACATGCTATTAATAAAGTCCACGCTTGGACGAATTCTTGGCGTATTGTGCTGAACGAAAGCAAATCTACTCACGTCAACTTTACCTATAAAAAAGTGGATAGATTACCTCTATATCTTAACTCGGCTCAAATACCGTACGCGAACGAAGCAAAATATCTAAATCACACGTAAAAAAGAAACGCGACGAGCTAGAAAACAAATACCGACAAATGTACTGGCTACTCGGAAAACATTCGAAGTTGAGCCTACATAACAAACTGCTTATCTATAAGCAAGTGCTAAAGCATGTGTGGACGTATGGTATACAACTATGAGGTTGTACCAAGAAAAGCAATAGAAACATCATACAAACTTTTGAAAATAAAGTTCTTAGAACGATCGTCAACGCACCGTGGTATGTACGTAACGAAGATATTCATCGAGATCTGAGAATTCCCAGCGTCGTCGAAGAGATAACAAAATTTGAGCGTAAACACAAAGATCGTGTTCACGGCCATTGTAACCGTACCGTCATTCAACTACTTGACGCGAATAATTCAATTCGTCGTCTGCAAAGGACAAAACATTTTAAGCTCGCGTCAGAGTATATGTATGCCGGTCGCGAGAAAGGCAGGAACTTTCATTGGAATTTAACCTGCCTAAAGTTCTACATTTCATTTAACTTCGTACGAACATTTTTTTTTCTCCCAAAAATCACGTGTATCGTAAGCGCAAATAAAACTGCTGGATAAGCGTCGGCTTAGTTGTAGTATTACTTTTGAAGAGAAGTGTTTTTTTAGTGCGTAAAAATCTCACACTACCAGAAGCACGCTCGGTCGGGCCTTATGGTGTCTTTAGAAGATTTTTCACCTACTCTCGGCAAAAAAAAAAATTAACGTATATAACGCGGTGTTCAGCTCTGTGAGTGCCTATCGGAAATCTAGAGCTGCTAATGAATTCTTAGAGATCGATTCCAAGGATTGATTGATTGCTGGTTGGCTATCTGAAAAGATACGGTTATCACGGCCAAGATAAGATTCCTTTGTTCGCCATTAGTTCCGCCTTGAACACGCTACAAAGATTTGCAAGACGGCAGGAGAGTTTTAGATTAAGCGTGCCCGAGAAAACACCTCCACCAACCCACTCCATGGTTTTAAGCCATCGGTGTAAAAATGAATCGAATCATCTTCTTCTTCTGGGAAACTTCCTTCCTCCCAGAATGACCTGGATTGAGTGGTGATATGGAAGTTTTCATCAATGTCAAGGCGGGGAGTAGTGTAGTCTGTGGTTTCGGGCGAGATTTTGAGTTCATTCTTGACCACTGTGACGTTGCTTCAAGATGAACGGCTGCACTAGCTGCCATTCGCTTGCCAAACATGTCGATGGGTAACAGATGAAACAGAATGTCCAGTGCTGCAGAGGGAGATGCACGCAGTGCTCCGCTTATGCGCAAACAAGCTACCCGGTGGGCTTTACTTAGATTATCGCGGCTTATGGCTTTTTCTAAGACCTTCCACCAAACAGTCACACCGTACGTGAGTATCAGTCTAATGGTCGAGATGTAGAGTCAGTGAGTTATGCGAGATTGCAAATCTCATTCGTTTCCGATAGCTTAGTGGGACTGAGGCTGGATCTTAGATAGACTGATAGACTGGACCCATTGAAATCCCCCTCTACGAATGCGTTAGCATTGCCAAGCGGCTAATACTTGGCATGGGCTTCAGAACTCCGACTCTGAATTCCGTAAGACTTTGGTTCTAACGAAGCATAATCTCAGTTTCTGTACAGAAAGCGAATTTTGTAATAAGATAGGTCTCTGACCTTGTTCTCTTCCACATACCTCTTCAAGCTGTTCCTAAGCCCTTCGAATCACTTTGTCACTCGCAAGGGTAATCGTAGTCTGTCTCGAAAATTGTTGGTTTGGACTAGACTTGGATTCGTGATTAGGGCTTAGTGCCTCCTTTAATTCAATTCATTTACGGCTCCCAGAACGATTTCTGAATTTTAAACACATCGTAGGGCCATTCGAAAATATCCTGGGAATCATTATTTTTTCTTCGACAAAACAGGAAGTCATTAAGAAGATCAACAACACCCAACAAAGGGTCAACTGTCATCGGTTTTTTATTCAATAAAAACCCTCCCCTAGTCGTCGTCACTTCCTAAATGCGATTAACTGCATTCACGGCAATTGAATCAAACAAATTTTTTACAGATTTCATGACAAGGATGTCCTGTAATTGCCGCTGACCATAAAATTTCCGATCAAACCAAAAGGAAACAACATTCACACCAACCATCGATAAAAGACACGGAAATGCTTTGACACTTTTAAAGCCTATTAACGCGTACTCATGATCCTATTATGTCCGGTGATAAATTTGTCCCAAAAAAAAAACCCCAGCAGGGAAGCCAGGATCAAAAAGGAACCGTGAATGAACCCAATGAGGTTTGCAATTGAAAAAAAAGCAACTACCTCCGGGGTAGACAGAGGTAAAGAGCACCTACTACGAGTACAATCTCCGTTTCCATCTGACAGGATTAGATTGCTGGCAGGTAGTAATTTATTAAATGATGTCCTTTCTTGGGCGGGGGGAATTGAAAAAGGAAATAAATTTGGAAGAATTTGTTCACCGAAATTCACATCCTGATCCCATTAGATATCGATTCGGTGTGTATCTTTAAAGTTTTCATCTCTTTTTCATCTCTGGCAGGATTTTATTGGCAAACGGACACGAACTGGGACAGGATTAAATAAATTAAGAGTCAAATCGATTTGCTTCGTGCAGCAGTTCACGGATGTCCTAACATGAATTGCAAGAGGAATTCTCTACTTTTTGGGGTGATGAAACCAACCAAACGCGCCCCCAGTATTTTCGTGTTGACTGAGATCCTGGTGGCCGCCCACTGCATACCGAACGGTTTTTTTTGTTTAAGGGGGAGGATAAACTTTTGACATTCATGACCTATATGCTGCCCTGTGTGCCAGAGGGGCGCAAAAAAATTCCCATTTTAAGGAATGTTGAGGAAGTTCTCGTTTAATTTTTCATATATATTTCCAAGAGGAATCCTCTTATCCTTGATCTAAATTCTCCACTCTTACCCTCGGTGTGTTTATCAATAGATTTGATGTCGAAAAGGATCATCTAGCACTTCGCAGAAGGATATCCATTATGTACGCATATTAAGACAACAAGCACATTTTCCCATTCAACCACCGCAAAGAGTAAACACTTGAGTGCACCCTTTAACATCCTTGCGAGGATAGTACTAAAAACCAGATGTATGCGAGCGATAAACTGCACCAAGGATACGAGCGACGTTGAAGACTCTTTTCTTGCACTTTGTCTCATCATCATGTTATCTGGTTTAAAGCATCATGTGAGCTTCTTCTTCCTTCGTGAAGGGCATTACCGCAGATAGGTGTGTGTGTGTGAGTGTGTATGGATCCCAGTATGTCATCATCATCATTGTCTCTACTCCATTGGTATGTCAAGTGAAGTGCAAACACGGCGGAGTCTATCAATCACTGCTTATATCCTTATCCTTCGTTCCGCAACTTTCTTGTGAATTTTTATGCATCCTTTTGAGTACCCTATTGCAACACATACAGCATACCCACCCGCGCCGCCGCTTGACCCGGTACAGAGTGTATGTGTTCAAATCAGTGTTTCCAGGCGATAAGGAGGAACGCAGAAAAAATATCGCTGTGGAATGTGTGGGTGTTTCCTGGCGAATTCCTTTGGGCAAATAAATATTTTTTGATGGATTTACTTTCCTTTCAGTTTTTATCTGTGCGAGGGAGGATTGCATGGAAATTTCCCTATCGTTGGTCGAGTGCAGGGATCGACTAGCAGGAAACCGATTTTATGTCACATTTTGATGGAGTTATTGGTGCGACAGATGTTACCAGTAAGAATGTCTGGTGAATGCAACGACAGAATGGGTGATAAGGACACTATCGTTATTTGAGAAAATGACAACATTTCGTCCTTACATTGTCGATTGCGAATGCAGTTGATGATAGTTTATCGTGAAATTCCTTCTATGTGTGATTATGCAAAAAGGATAAGAAGGCATTGAGTGCTCTGTGGAACTTCTGGGATACATGCGGGACACATTTTATCGTCTCGCCACTATTAGAAGCGTATTATGGTCGAATGGTCCGGTGAGTCACACCCCCTTTCAGTTTGTTCATATCACTGAGTATCGTTCAGATTACATACGGTTTGAGATATCAAAAGGCTTCTGGTTTCAAAGAAATTACTGTGCCTTAGAGAGATTCTAAATTGTGTTTCCACTCCAATAGTTACCACGACGTCTGACATATTTTCTATGCATGTACGAGTAATAGCAACGACTGCCAAAGAAGTAAACTGATAGCATGAGTTTGGATCTGCAGTCCTTCAAGAGAGCCAGACCAAAGCCGTACTGGAAATAAATACTACAAATCAAAAACGAGTGCAAACCAAACGCCTAATGGGGACATCGTAATGGTGATGGGAGATCTCGATGCCAAGATGGGTAGCGACGACACCATGCTTAAGCACGTGATGGGAGTTCACGGCGTGTGAGACCGTAATGACAATGGTGAGCGGTTTGTGGACTTCTGCAATACCAACCGCCTAGTCATCGGAGGTACGCTATTTAAGCATAACACCTGCCATAAGATCAGTTGTGTCTCTACTGATAGTCAACGAACATCCAACCAGATCGACCACATTGCGATCAGTCGCCGCTTTAGAAATTGTCTAGTGGACGTCCGAAACAGACGTCGGACAAGAACGAGATCATCATCTTATGGTAGCTCATTTACGCCTTCGTACTGCATCCGTCAACAGCAACCGCTCAAACCTACTTAACATCACCAGGTTTAATATCGACCGGCTCAAGGTTCCCCAAGTGTGCCAACAGCTCAGGGACCATCTTGCCTTAGAAGCAGAAGCAATCAGCAGCATACAGGAAGAGAACATGGATGACCACTGGAGTGATGTGAAAAATGCTTTTGCGACTGGGGCACGCACGTATGTCGGTAAAAAGCAGAAACACCACCGCACATGGCTTTCTACAGACACCTGGAGACGGATCGATGAGCGTACAGCAATCAAGGCTTGCAGCGGCCTCAGCAGTAGAGAAAACCGAGCTTGAAGCCTAATACCACGCGAAGAAGAAAGAAGTGCAGCTTAGTCTGAGACGTGACAAACGTCAATATGTCAACTCACTGGCCTCAAGGCCTGAAGAAGCAGCGAGTAGGTACGACAGTAGGACTGTTTACAACATCACTAAGGAGCTCATTGGTGGTCGAAACTCCAAACAACATCCAGTCTAGACACGAACCTTCTGATTTCGGATGAGGATCAGCTCACTAGATGGAGAGAACATTTTGCTACAGTGCTAAATCACTTAGACGATGGCGGTATGATCTCGAATTCGAATGAGCAGTTCGAAGCAAAAAATTCCCGAATTCGCACCGCACCTCCCAGCAAATCCGAGATAATAACAGCAATCAAGTCCCTCAAGAAGAACAAGGCGGTGGGTATTGATGGCATCCCTGCCGAGCTATTTCAAGCGGCGCCAAATACATCGGCAGATTTGCTGCATCCGCTAATACGGAGAGCTTGTGATAGCGAACAATTTCCACAGGAGTGGAAAAGGGGGATGACCATTCAACATCCGAAAAAGGGAAACTTGGCGGAATGCGGAAACTGGAGAGGTATTTGCGTTCTTCCAGCCGTGGCCAAAATAACAGCTAGAATAATTCTGGAACGAATCAAAGAGTATTTAGATTCAACTCTCGACGTCGAACAGGCAGGCTTTCGTGCTGGATCCTCCTGCATCGACCACATAAACACCTTACGGATCATGATCGAACAATGCGTTGAGTAAAGGTCTCCGATGCATTTGTTGTTTATCGAGTTCGAGAAGGATTTCGACAGCTTGAATCGAGATCCTATTATCAAGGCTACATACGAGGGCGGTGTGTCACGTCTTACACAATGGTAAGGTGTCGGAGGATTTAGAAGTCCAAAGTGGAGTACGTTAAGGGTACATACTGTCGCCACTATTGTTCTTGGTGGCTATCAGCGATGTACTCCGTGCAGCATTGACGGAAGGTAATTATGGAATTCGTTGGACTATGACATCTTACCTTAAACACCTAAATTACGCTCACGATGTTTGTCTACTTTCGCATTGGATAATGGATCTTCATTTGATGGCCCAAAATCTAGAAGCTGAGGCAAACGAAGTGGGGCTAAAAATAAACACAGCCAAAACAAAAGCCCTGAGCACTTCTAATACCCGCGCTCAACTTAGCATTGCCGGAAAGCAAGTCGAGAAAGTTGAAGTTGATAACTTTCTATATTTAGGAAGTGTAGTCTCGGCTAATCGCGGTGGCACCGAACTGGATGTGTGCAGCAGAATCGGGAAGGCTAAAGCTGCGTTCGGAATGCTGTCCAAAATTTGGAGAAGCAATGTTATCAGCTTAAGAACCAAGCTACGACTGTTCCGCTCCAACGTAGAATCAGTGCTGCTTTATGGGTGTAGTACCTGGAAGGTTGACACCATTAACACACGCAAGCTGCAAGTCTTCGTAAACAAATGCTTAAGAATCATCTTGAGGGTTTTTTGGCCGAACCGCATCTCCAACGAATAACTTTATCTGAGAACGGGCCAAGAACCTATAAGCATTACTATACGAAGAAGAAAGTGGCAATGGATTGGACACACCCTATGGCGCGAAGACAACTCCATTGCGAAGTACGCCATGCAGTGGAATCCGCTCACCCAGACAGGCAGAATAGTGGGACGCCCTAGGCAAACGTGGGCAGAACAGTTGAGGAGAAATCGAGCTCTTTAGGAATGAGGCTGGAGGCAGCTCAAACGCGTTGCAGAACTTCGAACACGATGGCGCGCAGGCGTGGTTGACGCCCTATGCCCCGCGAGGGGTTCAAGGATATAAGTAAAGTAAGTAAGTAAAAACGAGTGCAAAAATCATGGCAAATTCTTTATCACTAGTTCGGACACCACCCGTGGAGTCAGTATGCACTGAAACCAATTGCTACCCAAGTTTCAAACCGCTGCGCTGCCCCAAAAATATCTCTCTTTTCTATATCTTCTCTTCATTTTCCACATATGTCCCGTCGATTGCATTCAAAGAGTAGAACTTTCAAACATAACTGAAGGGAGCTGCCAACAACGACTCGTTGCGCAAAAATGAATTCTGCACAATTCCCATCCTCAAAGAATTTTCAGATCCAGCCTCACACTAGGCTATATACCAAAAATTTAGAAGGAGATTGGGATGTTCTTCATTCGAAATCCGGCAAAGCAGGCGGAGCAATCGCCTCAATTCCTTTCTCCTAAAAGCGACGAAGAAAATGATCGATCATCTTATAAGGAAAAGTTCCTTTTACATGATCCTCCGCCTGCAAATCAATTTGCTTATCAACCTGCAAAGCCTACTGAAACGGCCATTCACGCTCTACAATATTGATTAACAAATCATTAGCTGTCAAAGAAACAGCCCTGCGCAATATTTTAAGGATTTTCTGGCCCAATCAGATCTCTAACAACCACCTTCACGAGAGAACGGGTCAGGAACCAATAGGCACAACCATCCAACGACGGAAGTGGCAGTAGATTGGTCACACGTTCCGAAAGGATGACAGTTCCATAGCGAACCACCCTATCCAATAGAACCCTTTAACACAGGATGACAGAACACTTGCCGGTTCGAGGAGAACATGGCACAGAACAGTAGAGAAGGAGGCACGGCAGTTGGGGAAAAATTGGGGAGAACTGAGACACATTACCAGAAATCGTAAACAATGGCACGTAGGCGTAGTATAGGCCCCAGGACCCAAAGGTGGATACAGGATTTAAGTAAGTAAGTACGGAATTTCCAAGGTTAGTCAGTGGAGGAGCCGTCAATGGCCCAATGGCGCTCATACTCCCGTAGTGGACTACTGGCACCGGTGTACACGGCCCTGCGTTCTAGGTGTATACCAGCTGGAGGAACTGACCCTCCAGGTTGTGCCGTCGGAGTAACTTCTAGAAAGACCTTAGTCCCGAAACGACCACGGTTCAAACCCGAGCTCACCCCGAACTGTAGGGCCACTTCAGTAAGTAATAGCATTCCTTTTCATTCCATTGTCCTTGGAAATGATGTCCTCTTTGATGACTTTTCTCAGACTTAACACCTCCACTCAATCGATTCGTTTGAATATAAAATTTCCTCAAGACTTTCCATTCATCCAACGCTACTCCTACACCACCTATATTGCTGTAGAAAGAAACTTCAATGCGGCATTGCGTTGCAAATTTTGATTGATGATGCCTGTTAGGTTGTAATGAAAATAAATTCTCATTTGACGTGACACGGGATGCAAAATGCCACCAACACGTCTACCATCATCATCATCATCATCATCATCATCATCATCATCAGTATTGCCACCATCGACACTCCGGGTGTAGTAGGTCGACTTCGCTATGCCAAATGACTTTTGTGTTGGCTCTTACGCAGCCTTCGTGTGTGGCCTGACAAGGAGCCATCCAAGGAATATGAATATTAGCAATTTTTAAAAAGACATTAAAATGCCACGGAACCTACGGAGAGGCTTCCTTGCAAATGATCTCCATCCTGCAGCTGGTGGTGGTGTTGCTGAGAATGTTAAGTATTTTCCCAGGTGAATTCATAGTATGGCAGCAAGGACATTATATTGCGAAGAGTTTGTACAGAAATCCTTGAAATATGGGGTTTTAATGTGATAAACGAGAGGAGAGGATTCTACTCATTTTCGTGGAATTTCGTATGACAAATGGGTGTATAGTGAGGAAGCTATTGGCAAGGACATTGTATGTGGTGGGCTTGCACAATGGTTAGAGGTGTAACTGATGCTGATGATGATGGAGTAAGAATGTTAAGGCGGCTGTTAGGAAGATAACCGGCATACGTCTGTATCTGCTCCTTTTTTATGCACTCCGGTACCTGAGTGGGCAACGAACAGTCAACTAGTCTGTAAAAGAACTTAAGTCTGCTTTGCTGAGCTCAAGTAGCTTCATAGCCTTACAACTGTTGAGGTTAATGAGCTTGTTTGCTTGTCTTGGCCCAGTACTCTGCATGACAATCAGCTTCCCATTGCTTTATTTTGAGGTCTGTGCTACTCCGTGTAATTCCAAAATAGGCTTCAGGACCGACTAGTGGGCGGTCTTCTCGCTTAGCAGTCCGCCCGTTCACTGCCCTCGAAGCCTTCGTGTCTTGGTATCCAGGCCACAGTGACAGTGTTTTTTGATGCGAGATCTTTGAGTTGATTGAGACAGTCCCATACAAGTTTGGATCCTATCATGTAGAATTTCAGAGCCACAAGCGCTGCCTGGCTGTCCGAGAAGATGTACACACTGGTGCCCTCGACCCTTTTGCGCAGACATTCTCGTACACACAGTTCGATTGCATGGACTTTCGCCTGAAATACTGTTGGTGATTTTCTAAACACTGCTGCACGTTGGAACCACTGCGCCAGTGCTAGCATTTTCCAATTTGGAACCATCTGTGTACCAAGTTTCAGAGTTTGGTAAGACAACAAGCCCTTCATTCCTCCATATATGGCGGTCACCTATGACCCGCTTGAATTTTCTGGAGAACCGGCAATTCTTGAGCATGGTATCTGGGATTTTAAGAATAGGGTCGTTTTGAAAGTACTCTAGAATCTTCAGATGGCCCGTCGAGTTTAAGGTTCGAAATCTTTGGCATAGCATAGCATAGCTTCTTTGTGTGAGACTAAGCGTTGCTCCCATTGCTGCCGTGGGGCACGTTTTCATACCCAGATAGGCTAGACGATAGATTTTATTCAACTGTTCCTGAGTCTTGACCTGTAAGCTTTTTGGCCACCAAACCAACGATGCATAAATGACCATGGGTTTGATAATGGCGCTGTACGTTCAGTATATTATCTTGCGTTTTAGCTCCCAAGTTGTACAGCGCACGCCCTGACACATAAGGATTGCTCTTGTCGCTTTCTCCGTAACCTTGTTCAGAGGTGAGTTCCAGGTGAGCGTTTCGTCAAGAATTACTCCTAGATATTTTGCTTCCCTGGATATGTTGATTGGAATATTTTTCAGAAGAATTTCTCTTCCTCGAAAAGGGTATTACTTACTTACTTAGATGGCGCTACGGTCCGGGGTGGACCTGGGCCTCAACCAACAAACCTCTCCAGCCAGCGCGGTTACGAGCCAGCTGCCTCCAGTTGCGCACGCCAAGTTGGTTGAGGTCCCTGTCCACTTGTTTGCGCCACCTACCGCGAGGTCGTCCTCTACTGCGTCGTCCATCGTTCTTAGCGGGAACGTTGCCCTCCATCCGCTGTATGTGAACTCTTCTGGCTAAGTCGAAAAGGGTACAAGTATAGTTTTTTTCAGGATTGATGGGAAGACCCTTGGTCCTGCACCAATCGGAAGCTAAATTGAGTGCACCTTGCATTAGTTCCGAAATGATGTGCTCGAATTTGCCCCTTACGCTGATGACAATGTCAACTGCATATCCTTGTACTTTGTAACCCGATTTTTTTAGTAGTTCTAGGAGTTCGTCAATAACTGAAGCCCAAAGCAGGGGTAGAGAACTCCTCCGTGCGGGCATCCTTTGGTAGCTGCTATAGTTTTATGCGAGCCTACGCACTCGATTCTTATCTTCCTGCTACTTAGCAAGATAAGGATCCAGTTTATGACCAGAGGAGCAATATTTTTCCTGATCATTGTCCATTTGATAGCTTCTTAGGAAGTGCTGTAAAAAGCTCTCTGTATATCTATGAAGGCATATAGGGCTGTTTCTTTACTTATGTCCTGTAGCGTCTTGTGGGGCCAAGGACATCTACTACGCCTACAAGCCATCGTGTACGGTTTCTGGCAATGTGTCTCAACTCTCACCAGCTTTTTTCCAACTGAAGTCGTTCTCGGCTGTTCTGCGCCATGTACTCCTAGGGCCGCGACCGGCAGGTCTTCTACCATCCTAAGGTAAAGCATTCCATTGCGCAGCATGGTTCGCTATGGAACTCTCATCTTTTCGGAACGCGTGACCAATCCACTGCCGCTTCCGTCGTTGGTTGGATGGTTGTGTCTATTGGTCGGATGGTTGTGTCTATTGGTTCCTGACCCGTTCTCTAGTAAAAGTGTTCGTTAGAGATACGATTGGGCCAGAATATCCTTAAGATATTGCGTAGGGACCTATTAACGAACGTTTGCAGCTCTCTGTTGTCACTCTCCACGTGCTGCACCCTCATAACAGCACGGATTCAACGTTGGGAGGAACAGCCTTAGCTTGATGCATTGCTTCTCCATATTTTGGACAACATCCCGAACGCGGACTTTGCTTTGGCAATCCTGTTGGCTTTATTCATTTTTCACAGCACACCAATGGTCTCGGATGGTTCCGGACAGTGTGCTGTTGATTGCTTCCACATCTTGTGAAAGGTGCTCCCTTAATTGATGGCGCACTGAGGGATCACTTAGTCTATCGATGTTGAACCTAGGCATTCCTGTGTTGTCGTGGGATCTTCGAGCTACAGCAATGCGCAGTTGGAGGGTAGCTATCATAAGATGGCGATCGTGGAAATTCCTTACCGACCTGTGTTCCGAATAGGTCGAAGCTGCTGTGCAAGGTGTTCACTAAGGTCAATCTAACTGGAACTGTAGAAGCCACCATTGACTCCTTCTTCTTCTTCTTCCTTTTATCAGCGAGGTTATAATCTGAAAATAAGGGATCACAACCCTCCCACTTCACCGCATTTCTACTGATCCGCCTGTGGGGTTCGCCTGAGCCACCATTGACTCCATCTAGGGAATTCGTCCGATGCCGTTTGGAACAAGAGGAAATGGTCCAGTGAAACGACACTCTTTCCCTCTAACCCCAAGATCTCCCAAAGGGTTTGGTTACTTTATCTCCAATCAAGGTAGTAAGCACCCAGCGGAAGCCACGTGAATGTTGGGAGTAGGAGTTGGTAGGCGTAGGCTAAGTGAGAACTTTATATTTTCATGCAATCACATGCCAGGATCGGGTCAAGAAATTTAGAAAAAGGGAGTCAAATCGGCATTGGTGGCAGGGTTCCTAAATTGTTGAACAAGTTACGGTCAAGTCTCTTGACCAAAGGTTTGAATTGTTTGAGTGTGTTTGATGATGGTGATCTTGGAAGATGATACTCAGACCAGTAGGTGTGGAGTTCTTACCTATTAAAACCACCTCTCCTATTCTAACCTATTCCTCGCGGTGCAAGGTTAGGTTAGGCTAGGTTGGCTGTCCACACGAGAGTGCAGACACACTTACATCAGTGAAGGTTTTTTGTGATACCATGGATCAACCATTAGGCCAGTCAGGAACTAACAAAACCAACCGGAGCTTTTGCGATGGATGCTTAAGACGTCTAAGGCCGCCAGATCACCGAAGTCTTCAAGGAAGGGGGACCCTAGATGGAGCATTCTTTTATGCGACAGGGATGGACAAGTGCATAGGAGGTGAAGGATGATTTCCTCCTCCTCCTTGTCCCTACAGCTTCTGCAGAAGTCGTTGGAGAAGAGGCGAACTCTTTTGGCGTCCAGTAAGAACACCGACAACGCAGTTGATCTGTATTCACTTAAGCTTGACCAGCTCGGCACTACGTTTTTGATGCAAGTTAGGCCAGATCTGTCTCGAAATGTGACACGTTGAGCCGTTTTCCAATCTGAGGTTGCTCAGTTGGATCTAAAACGTTCTAAGAATTTAATTTCTCTCAACAGATTGCATATCGACGCTATAATAGATGACATCACTGGACACTGTCTAATAGGCAAGCATGCTGCAAGGCTAGGCGTTTTTGCGAACGACTTTTGTAGAAGCTGCATGGACGAAGAAGAGGACGAAACTATTCCTCACCTTCTTTGTTTCTGCCCAGCTCTCTCCCGTAGAAGAAAGCTTCACCCAGGAGCCCTCTATTACAACGACATAGGCGACCTGAATAACATCGATATTAAGAGCCTCCTACGCTTCATAAGAAGCTCAAAATGGTTTTAACGAGTAGTAGAGAGATTTTCTCCCATGATCCTCGTGGTATCACAATGGACCTATTATTGGTCCAAGTGTGTTGACGATTCTTAGCTGGCAGCCACTTCAACCTAACCTAACCTAACCTTGGTCATGCTAATAGCGTTCAGCTTTAGTAGACGCTTAAAGGGCTTGCCTGTCAGGCAGAATCCTTAGAGTGGTACCTTGTCTAGCGAGTTTGTCAGCCCTGCAGTTTCCTGGAATGCCCCTGAGGCCCGGCACCCAGCATAGGTGAATGTTCAACTGCTCTGTCATCTCCATAAGAGGTAAACGACAGTTTAAGGCGGCCTTTGAAGTGAAGGAGTTCGATTCCAGGGACTTCGCTTGGCTGTCACTGAAAATGCTAATATGCCTAACAGATAGTACATTACAGTTCAGCCAAGACAGGGCTTCCTTAATCGCCATGATTTCCGCCTGGAAAACGCTACAATGATTAGGGAGGTGGTGCAATCTATTAAGGATTCTATTGTAGGATGGATTCCAACTTAAGTAGCTGTCATTCAAGCTTGCATCATCCCGCTGGGTCTCCTTTATTGCTCTTTCTATAAAACGTACAAATATTTCAAAGCAGTGGACCCAGTATAGAGCCCTGTGGTACTCCTTGGGCTACTGCCGGTGTTAAGGGCAGGATTCTGTATAATTTTTTCAGTTCCGTCTTTTCATCTTCTACCAACTATAGCCTTTTATGCAAACTTGGACCACTGTGTATACTTATTTCGTATGCTACTGGATGTGCCTCCAAAGACATCGCGAGGTAGAAGAGGCAGGTCTATAAATAACTGGATGACACAAATGCAAAGACATCGGCATTTCATTGGCCTTAATAACCAAGTGATCCAAAATCAGGAGGCCTGCCGATATTTTCTGAGGTTAAATAGGCGAACCCCACAGGCGGATCAGTACAAATTCGGTGTGGTGGGAGGGTTGTGATCTCGTGTTTTCGGATCATAACCTCGCCGAAATAGGAAGAAGAAGAAGACCACTGGATGTGCCTTCGAAAACCATATTTGTGCGCCCAGAATCCTGTGTTTTCTACCGACTTTGTGTCAACCAATGAACTGTCCAACGACATAGTCAGCTTTGATAATTTTTTTACATCTTATACGAGCGCGTCGCAATAATTTGTAATCCCTAAGCTGCTCCACAGTGTCCACGGAACGCATGATTATCCTAAGCTCAGCAGATTTTCTGTCGAACCTTACCCGATCAAATAATAGTGTGGCGTATCTGTAACAAGCTTCCGCCCCAATTGCTTGAGTTTGAGACGTGTTTGAGCTGCTTGAGATGAAAAGATCTGTTGCCTACTCGCCAGTATAACTAAGATGCTTGGTTAGACTTTCTTCAGAAGACCACTCCACCCGCTTTATTCCCCAATCAAATCGGTTAAAAATGTGCCAAGGTACAAACCGATTTGATTGATCTTGCAAGTAAAGTCAATCGTTCATACTACTCAACAATATATAAAATAAAATCTGACACCTCGTGCCCATTTACTTTATCTACCTATCTACCTCTCAGCTTGCTTACGTCACGTTCCATGGGAAATCCCTATTCACTGTTGAAATCGTTTCAAATAAATTTGATTTATCAGCAAAGATCTAAACCCAAACTGCAGGCGCCTGACGATAGATGGCGATAGTGTCAATTAAAACAAAATGCTTGTTGGATGATTAAATGCCAAAAGAGCGTCTTATCAGAATTCAAATAAGAATAGCTACATTTCTGACAATCAGTCTGATTGCTATAGTAGTGCCATCTATTGCTTGCAATCAGTGAAATTTCAATCACATTCTATCATCAAGTGCTTTGTGCATGATGGCAAACAGAAACCTGATAACAATTGCATGAGACCCAACGACCGATAGAGTGGAGTAATTACTATTTCTGGAAATATCGTAACTGGTATCGGACTCAACCTTGTCTAGTCACAAAGATGATTCCTTCTCCAGTCCAATATTTGACATTCCAAAGCACTGAGATGATTAGATTCTTTCTTGCCTTGGAATGAATGAATAATTACAAATACCGCACTGAGTAATAGTCTTATCTTTTAAAATTGATTTACAATTACCTCTTGAGATAGCGTAATTCGTACAAGAACATTGGAGAAGATAAATCAATTGGGTTATCGAAGAGGCTTTAGAATTGTTCGTCTCGCCTGATAAATGGTTCTTTTTTTTTGTGAACTGCGTATCTAGATATAATTTGCGATTGTATCCACTAAGAATGGAAAACTTTTGTTGGAAAGATACGAAAGAAAGTCTTATCAGACACTCATAAGATACTTTTTTAAATTATTGTCGAAGGTAATGGATTTACGACACATGACATGAAAATAGATCACCTGCCTCTTGCACATAAAAAAATATAATAATTACCTGACATGGCTGTGAAAGTTATGGCGGATGTTAATTAAGTTTTGCAATATTCTGTGGAAGTACACAGATAAGCGATGATCTTTTGAAGTGAAATTAAAAGAAGATTTTACTGGCCTTCTACATTGTATCTTTCCATGGTTACATCATAGCTATCACAGGAGTGAACGAATCTTTGGTGGTCCTAAAATAAACAAATATTTGGCGCAACAGCTCTTGAAAGTGCCAGGGCTTAGCTTCTCGCAACCACTCATGTTGTGTGCGTTATATTTTTCACACGAATGGAAGGGACCTACAGTTTAGTGCCGTATCCGAACGGCGATTTGAGAAGCTTTTTCATGACAACAAGACTCTCGGATGGTTGTCAGACGCTCGCGAGAGGTGGGACCGTGAAAAAACTTTTTGGTGTTCTCTGGGATTTGAACTTGGAACCTCATGCGTAGTGATCCGACACACTAACCACTTACGCCACGGCGCCCTTTGCAAACCTAAATTTTAGAGGCACACTCAAAGTCTTCGGCAGTTACAAATCACCACACATTCCTCTATATATATAGATTGATGTCAAGACATATGTATTTTTAAGCAGCAGCCTGACAGGCTATTTTCTAAAATGCTTGGATACACTCATGACTTAAGTTCAAGTCTTCAGCTTGAGAAAGGCAAACACTTTCGATTCTCTAAAACTTGAAAGAATCGCTCTGTATTCATTGAAAATAGAGAAGTCATTGAAGCTATTCGGGTTAGGTAAGGTAAACGGGGTTAGCTGCAGCCTGAACTCAGATCTCAAATGGATCCATTGTGCTCCCCCTGACGTGGGGTTTCCTAGTTGAAGTACTGAAAAAAGAAGAAAAACAAAATGCTAGAGTTCTGTGTTAATGGGATGACCTGCTCTGAACCATCCTGAAGAAGTTATGGAATTCATGCTGGTGGTTGGTGGCTTTTCAGATAGGTCACCCAGATGTTTGAAGAAATACTCTCCAATGGCCGTCTTTCTCGTATTGCAGAGACTAGGACATTCGCAAAGGAGGTATTCTGTGTCCTCCTCTGTGTCTGGGTTGCTGCATCCTCTGCAGAGTTCATCTGTACTTAGCCACATTCTCATCCGGTGGGCCGCCAATAGATTGTGGAAATCACAAATTGAAATCATTGAAGTCAATTTAAAATAATAAAAACCCCAATGACGTTATGAACATATTTAAACAAATAAATATCTATAAATGTCTAGAAAGTGAAATCCAATTCAACGCTTAATGATTAATGAAACGGATTGTACTATAGGTGACTTGGCTTCAGTGACTTCAATAATTACTTTCGGTGACTTCAGTGACTTCAATCCATGCAAAGCAATCACAATTTTCTTTAAAGTTTTAATAGTCGTAAATGATGACTGCGATGATGAGTCCGAAATGAATGATTGTCTTTAAAGTTGAGGTCTGAGACTGAATTGACTTCTTCTTCTTCCTTTTTTTGGTGAGGTTATGATCTGAATTCAAGGGATCATTACGCGATGTTTGATGTCGTCACCATAGATTGCTTCGATATTGATCATAGATCCCAGATATTTGAACTTTTTGGACTTGGAAAGCACTGCTCCATTCAAACAAATGTATGGAATACTTACTTACTTAGGTGGCGTTACATTTCGGGGTGAACCTGGGCCTCAACCAACAAGCCTCTCCATTTAGCTGGGTCTATAGCTAATTGCCTCCAGTTGCGCACTCCAAGTTGTTCTAGGTCCCCTTTGAACTTGTACCCGACACCTACGGCGAGGTCACCTACTGCATCATACCTCCGGGTTAGATTCGAAGACTCTGGGGGCCGGAACGTTAGTGTCCATTCGCTCTAAATTTTTTTTTTTTTTTTATAATTTGTCCGCACTGTACCTTTACCATGTTTGCACACAGTGCGGGCGTTGGAAAGGATGGATAGAGAGAGAGAGACAAACATTTTGGTGTAGTGGTTCTTGAAGCTCAGTTGTTTATGCTTCAGCTATTCTCCGGGGGTGGCGTCCAGATAAGTGGGGAGATTTTTGTTATTATTGTCTTTGCTTCTGATTCACAGTACTTTGTTCACAATAACCGATGTCAAGGGCAAATCATCATCAACAGAGCGAACAATTTTTCCAGCCACATGACCAAGCTACTGCCAGTGTTATGCCTTCGCAGTAGTGTTCACAGAAGCTTTTGCAAATGATCGGACTGACTTTATATATTTCATGCCTAGCCATCTTAAACGTCCAATACGCAGACTAAGTCGATGTCGCTGTACAGCTTGTATAGTTCGTCATTGAATCCTCCAAACGGGACGGAATATCTTACGAAAAATTTTTCTCTCGAAGCGACCAAGGATATCTTCATCCGCTTTCAATAAAATCCATGTTTCAGCGCCGTAAAGCAGGGCTGGGATGATCAGGGTCTTATACATAGTCTGCTTAGTTGTTCGAGATATGGCTTTACTGTTGAATTGCCATATAAGCAAAAAAAAACAGCAATTGGCAAGAATTCTTCGCTTGATTTCTGCGCTGATCTTGTTTTTCGTTGTTTATAGCAGAGCCAAGGTAGACAAGGTGACGTTCTGTCCAATTTGTAGGTGTCGGCTGTCCCTTCTTGTTGACAGCATATACTTGGTTTTGCCTTCGTTTATCGCTAAATCCATTTTGGCCACTCCGCCTCAATTCCTGCGAACGCACCGGTGGCAGCCCGCCGAGTTCTTCCAACAATGTCAATATCGTCGGCGTATGCAAGCAGTTGTGCAGACTTGTGATAGATTGTGCCTCCGGTGTTGGTTTGTGAGTTCCGAACAATGCATTCAAGTACAATATTAATGAAGTCACATGACAGCGCGTCTCCTAAAACCTTTTTTGACATCAAAGGTCTCGGTGGGGTGATTACTGACCTTGATGGAGCAGCGAGCGCTGTGTACGTCATGCTGCACAGACGAACAAGTTTCGCAGGGACGTCAAAACTAGACATGGCTCTATAAAGCTCTTCTCTGTCGATGTTGTCATAGGCGGCCTTGAAATCGATAAAGAGATGGTGAGTATCGGTTTGGACTTCCTGGGTTTTCTCCAGAATCTGTCGTAGTGTGAAGATTTGACAGATTTTGGACTTTCCTGGCCTACAACCACACTGTTAGTGTTAGGCTGTTGATAAGAGGGTTCAGGCGTTCACACAATATCGCAGAAACGATCTGGTGGGCAAGCAGAACCCCACAGGTGGATCAGTAGAAATGCAGTGAAGTGGGAGGGTTATGATCCCATATTTTTGGATCATAACCTCGGTGAAAAAGGAAGAAGAAGAAGAAGATCTGGTGTGCAATGTTGATAAGACTGATGCCTCTATAATTGGAGCAGTCGAGGAGGTCTCCTTCCTTGTGCATCGGGCTTGTTACGTCAGATACTGTTGAGCTTCGTTGCTCGTCATGGTGTTGTCTTTTTTGATCTGCAAACAATCATCGAGCGTTGTTTAACTTATTTCACTATTTATCGTACAACGTCGGCTGGATGCAGATTACCTGACAGCTGACATCATTTTCTCGGCAAATTCACACTACAAATCGGTTTAGCTACTATTCTCCGACAAAACTTTTCACGCTAAATGATGACTGTGACAAGCTGGATATTACTTAGTAGCTGTTTTGAGTTTTTCTCTTTCAGTTCAAAGTAATATTCGTCACAAATGCTTGCCCTTAAGCAGTACTGATAGCGTTTAAAATACGAGGACAGGCTGAAGGATTTGCCATCAACTCACATGATTTCTAGAAATGTCCTCGATGTCTTTCACTCCCCAGAACTGTATAGGTTTCTGGAAATACATACGCAGGTTGCTACTTAAGTTTTAAGATAGACAAGAAAAATAAATATTTATAATCGAAACGTATATCACTGGTAGGCTGTGGTGCAAAGATGACTAGTCCTGTAACAAAAGGAATTTGATAGAAAGGTGTTCTTGCGTTTACCAGGTGAACGTGAAATTATGCGCTCTAGTTGCTCGTAGGTCTGGTATTAGTTCTTTCGAGCATCTGCAGTATAAACAATTGCGGTCTTCTACCAGCCTTTGATGCGCCACTGATTGAAGATTGGATGTAAGTGCTGGGTCTTCTATTAATTGAATTGCTCGCCGTTGGTTACTGTCGAGTAGGTAGTGTTTTGGAGCCGAACTCCAGATGCGAGAGCAATATTCTAGAGTCAATCCAGCTTAGCTGGTGTGAAGTACCTCTTTGCTCTGAACAAGTACCTCAACTCCCTGGACGCTAATCTTGCAATTTTAAATATATTTTCGTGTCATGTTACATCAGTGTTGTCTGTGATAGCAAGTATGTGCATACTCTCCCAGGGTTTGATTATTTTCGAGTAGTTGCCTGGAGAACCGTAGACTTGTTCTTTCTAGAAAAAGTGGTGAAATCTATCAAATCGCATCTTCTCCACTCTTAGATCTTCCGTAGATCTTCGTTTAATGACTGGATTTGTTCGCATCACGGGATTGTTGTTCGAGCCCCACAAGCAGATCAGTAGAAATGCGGTGAAGTTGGAGGGTTATGATCTCTTGTTTTCGGATTATAACATCACCGAAGTAGGAAATAGGATATATATACGGGATTGTTGTTCGAGCTGTCATAGGCAGAAGTGAAAATCTTGTTGTTTGTCATCGTAAGCAGATCGTTAGCATGGAGTAGTACTTATCACGTCACAGCCACCAGTTTTATTTGTGACGCAAGGTCGCTGTCAATTTATACACGAGTGTAACGACTATTTTTCCTACAAGAATGATTAATTGAATAGTTTTCCGATATTTAGCAAACTCGCCAAACTAGATTGTCAAGTTTTATCTTTTTTTTTTGTTTATCTGATTTATAGCACAACTCCTAACACTAAACACTCTTATTAGTCAAAAGCCCCAAATATCTGTCATACGCCTATCAGTCGAAGTGGGTTGACAAGCTACCTATCATCGCCGTGATTTTTTTTTTTTTAAGTTTCGTTGTATACAAGTATTTCCCCCCCAACTGTAGATACCCAAATTTGTGTCGTTGTTCAGTTTTTGGTACATTTTTACGCTACCACCTGACAAGTGTTAATTGATTGATTCAATACTAACTTCGAGTCTGACTGACGTACATACATGTGTATTGGTCAGCTTCTTCAGGAGCTTCAACATCAACAATGGAATGCACTTAAGTTCGTCTTACTTAGGAGGTGAAGCATCAGCTGAGCTTCAACCCACACTACGTGATACTTTCGCAGTAGTCTGCGAACAATCTGCCCTCATGTTGGCGATATCACTAACAGGTAATGATTGCGTAGATACATGTATCTCGCATTTCTTGTCCATACTGGAAGATTCAAACTAATTCATCATAATTAATAAAATAAATAAGAAAGAGTGGAGGGTTTTATTTTTTGTGTGCTCAAGTTGAGAATGAGTTTTAGGGGATTGTTGTGACTGAACTTTGGATTGATGGATTGAATACTCCGTTCTGAGAATGGCACGTGATTTCAACAATATCGTGTTGCATATGGTGTGTGCACTTTTTTTTTTTTAACTTTTTCCATTTTCACACAAAATTATTATTTGTTAGTATAGCGAGTTGGTTCAATCGAGCTCGGATGAATTGAACAAATACGAGATCTAAATTTATCCATCTGTTTATCGGGTTTCATTGTGCAGCATCACTCGAGCGAGGTGTTGGATGGAATTTCACGGGATCCGGGTAATCAGATTATAGCACTTCAATCTGGCAAGAAGTCGTTGGAAGATCACAACAATTTGTGGCGAGAATTGAGTCACTCGAAGCGTAACTAAAAGCTAAAGAGTGCAATTCACTTTGACGGAAGCTAATGCCAATCTAATGGTTATTGGTGTCAGACGTGTTACACCATAGGTACTTACGACTTGTTATTATTGTCAGGAAATTAAAACAGATTGATGTGTACAGCGAACAAGGTGCTAATGGAAATATCGTGCTGTAGAGTCACGATGAAGGGTTAAAGTGTATTTGACACCGGATTCAATCCTGACGCAGTGGGTATAGGTAATCCAGAAGCCTGCACCAACGGACAATACCAAAAGGACAGTATTTGCAATAGGGAAGGCCTCGCCGTATCAATATTGAGTCGATGAGTATTCCAAAACAGACTATTGAATGCGACGAACGAGTACCATTAGAAACGATGTCGATATGACTGATAGTTTGAAATAAATCAGAACATGCATCACTTCAGACATCCTGACGTGCCCCCACTTCTTGGCAAAAATCAAATAATCGCAAAACTAAGGATCTCAAAGGCAGGCCATTTGGAACATGTGGTACTTCATTTATCTATTTCTTCCTTACATGGTTGGCAAAATCAAAATACCAGGCCCTACATAATCATCCCTTGCCTAAGCCGGAAGAACTTCAAGCACTAGTCACTCAACATGGAAGGAGGCAGCTGAAGCAAGCCACTTCGTACGAACACTATAATTGGGAAGAGGCACAAGCTGTAATCTTTTTCCTTTTCGAGCTGAAAATAGGTCTGCTTTACCTTTCCTAAGTCTCCTCGTACTTCATTTAAAATAATGACAAATTCACCGAAAGAAGCGTGAAAGAAAATTGATATCTTAGAGAGAAATATTCGCTGAAATGCTTCCTTCGAAGTCGCACCATATAAAACTATATTCATTCATTGATTCATTTTCAATGGCCCGCTAATCCTTCATGAGGGTCGCGGGGGTAGGATGCTCAGGTGGTCTCTCCATCCTTCTCGATCCTCCGCCATTGACTCCAATTCATCAGGGAGAATCTCTAAGCGGCTCCAAGAGAGATGTCGGACTTGATCCAACCATCTATTTCTGGGCCTTCCGCGAAGTCGTCTACCTGATGGCACGGCAACCATGGCGCGTCTTGGAAGCCGGTCTGGGGGCATACGCACTACGTGACCAAACCATCGAAGCATAGATCGTTCCGTTTGGAGAAGTAGCTGCTCAACGTTGAGCGCCTCGCGTACTCTGGTGTTGCGCACTCGATCCCTACGAGTTATTCCAACAACACCGCGAAGGAACCTCATTTCAGCAGCTTGTATCCGCGATCTTATTCTTTCGGTCACTACCCAAATTTCATGACCATAGGTGACAGTTGGAACATACACCAAGTTAAAAACCGATAGCTTAGCTTGAATACTAAGTTCGGCCTTCCTTATAACAGATTGGCCAAGCTCTCTCAAAATTGATCCAGCCTGACCAATTCTACAGGATAACTCGGCATTGCTCCTCCCATCACTCGTGAATAAAACCCCGAGGTACTTAAACTTCTCCACCTGCTTCAGTGGGACTCCACTAACATGCAGAGTGCACTGAATGGGTTTTTTGGAAACGACCATTACTTCCGATTTGTTCACGTTGATCTTCATTCCAGCATCATCACAAACGGCTACAAACCTTTCGAGTGCGCGCTGAAGTTCGGTTTGAGAGGACCCAAGGATGACCAAATCATTCGCAAAGAGCAGATGACTAATCCTTAGGTCTCCCACTTTGAAACATTCCCCGCCACGGCTGCGCTGTAACATCCAATCCATATATACAATGAAGAGGAGAGGTGACAAAACGCACCCCTGGCGGAGTCCAACGCCCACAGTGAAAGGTTTATTTAACACCGTTTATCCGAACACAGCTTCTACAGTTTGTATATAAAGACTGAATCGCCCTTAACAGGGAACCAGGAATTCCATATTCCTGCAGAACACTCCAGAGTTTGCCTCGAGGAACCCTATCATATGCTTTTTCCAAATCCACAAAACAAGTGTAGACAGGTTTGGCATATTCTCAGGCCTTCTCAAGAACCATTCTGAGAGTGAACAACTGGTCGGTTGTGATTCTACCGGGACGAAAACCGCACTGCTCATCCCCCAAACTGTCCTCAACCACAGCTCTGGAACGCTTTTCTAGCACCTTAGCGAAGACTTTTCCAGGGAGACTTAAAAGAGATATACCCCTGTAGTTGGCGCAATCTCTTTTGTCCCCTTTTTTAAAAAGAGGAACTATCACCGCCATTTGCCAATCACCAGGTGTTTCACCGCATTCCCAGGCCACTTTAATGACACGCGAGAGCAATTGCACTCCCTCTTTACCTAAAGCCTTGAGCATTTCTGGCCGAATTTCGTCCACACCAGCAGATTTGCCAACCTTTAGCGCTTTGATCGCCAAAGTTACTTCCTCTACCGTAGGACTACTTTCCGCCCAACTCTCGACCATAGGTCTGTCATCTTCGTTGCCCTGTTCGGGATTGAGCAATTCTGAAAAGTGCTCGCTCCATCTGCGTAAGATGTCCTCCTCATTGGAAAGAAGTCTACCGTCTTTGGATTTGACTCCTTCAACGATATTCAACTTTTTTCCTCTGAGTCGGCGGACGGTCTGCCAGAACATCTTATTTGCAGATCTGTGGTCACGTTCTAATTTCTCGCCAAACTCCTTTCAAGACTGTTCTTTCGCTGTTTTCACAGCTAATTTGCAAGTTCTTCGCGCCTCAGTGTACCGATTTCGAGAATCGGAGTTCCCCAAGTGAATACACACCTTAAAGGCTCTCTTCTTCTCTCTGATGGCTTCTTGAACTCCGGGCGTTTTAAACCAAGCAGTTCTTTTCTCACCACCAGCCGCCACACCAAGCCGCTTCACTCCACAAACATCTCCCGCAGAGGCAATAACCGCCGTTGAAAACAGTTGCCATTCTTCCTCTACATTTGATGGAACAGTTGGAATTCGTTCAAACCTTTCAGATATTTGCCGTGCAAATGTCTCCCGTATCTCATCGTCCTGTAACCTCTCCCATCGTATGCGTGTAACCATCCTTGGTTTACGCTTTGGTAGGGGAGGCACTCTCTCGCTAAGATACAATTTGCACAGCACTAAGTGATGATCAGTTGACAGTTCGACCCCTCTCAATACGCGAACATCACAAACCATTCTCTTCAGACACGATGGTACCACAAAGAAATCGATCAGCGACTTCTGCTGAAGACTCTGACGGTACCACGTGTATTTGTGAATGTCTTTGTGTGGAAAGATGGTGTTCATGATGAAACTATATTTACGTGTCAATTTAGTTAGTTTCAAAGCTTGGTGCCCCTCTTATAAAGACGAAGAAGCCCACCTAAAAGTGGAATACAGACGTTGCAAGAGACAAGCGAAGAAGAAATGCGCCCAGCTCCAAGCAGAGAGTACGGATGGTCTGCATCGGGAGCTTGACGAAATATTCTTCCCCGGTTGCTGGATGAAATATTCTTCCCCAGTAGCTGGGCGAAATATATACAATCCAGGCTATTCAGGAATTGCGGCGACGCAATAGGAACAAGGGTGCAAGCGTCTTCAAAATAGCCACTCAAGGAAGAAGGATTGTTCATTAATAATGCTCATGGCCAGCTTCTTGTGGATGGCGACAAAAATGTTCCATATGCGGCGACAGTTTGTGAAGGACTTCTGAATGAACAGTTTCCCTGGCTATTGGCAAAGAGAGACAGTCTCTGTCCAGAACGAGATTGAATATACGCAGATGGTTCTAAGGCCAGAGAGGGCACGGGGTCAGGTATAAAGGGTGAGCCAACAGATGGTGTGGATGTTGGCTGTTAATTGCTGTCATTTACTGAATTTAATGTGGTTGATCTTTTCGACAGGTGTCAAGCACTATTGTTGGCAATTTTAGTCATCGAGTCGTTTACCACACAGCAATGCATTTTTATTATTCAATTTATTACGAAAATGGACGATTTGTAAAAGAAAACATTTTGTAAAATTCGTGAAATTTTCGGTCAACATAATCGCCCTAGTGAGTCCGGAATTCGTGCAATAGTGAAGCTTTTTGAAGAAACTGGTTCGGTATCGGGTCGAACTCCATATCAGCATGTTCGGCCAGCCAAAACATCACCACTGTGAGCGAAAGTGTTCCAAACCAGCCAGACACCTCAATTCGTCGCCGAACTCGACGATTGGGGCTCAATTATGACACTTTACGGCGAATTTTAAAAGTTGATCTTCTTTTGCACGCCTATGAAATCCAAATTACACAACAATTGAAGCCTTTGGATCAGTTAGGTCTATGCCAATAACCCAGCGACAAATCAGAATCTCAAACATAACATTCAAACTAAAATTGCGGCCACTTACTTACTTACTTAGGTGGCGCTACAGTTCGGAGTGAGCCTGGGCCTCAAACAACAAGCCTCTCCATTTAGCTCGGTCTTTAGCTAATTGCCTCCAGTTGCGCACTCCAAGTTGGTCGAGGTCCCCTTGAACTTGTGCGCGCCACCTACGGCGATGATTCCCTCTACTGCGTCGTCCCTCGGGATTAGATTCGAAGACTCTGCGGGCCGGAGCGTTGGTGTCCATTCGCTCTACATGTCCTAGCCATCTCAGACGTCCAATACGCAGTTTTTTGACTACGTCAATGTCGCTGTACAGCTCGTATAGTTCGTGATTGAATCTTCTCCTCCAAAACCCGTCAACGCAAACGGGACCGAAAATCTTACGAAGAATTTTTCTCTCGAAGCGACCAAGGATATCTCCATCCTCTTTTAATAAAGTCCATGCTTCAGCGCCGTAAAGCAGGACTGGGATGATCAAGGTCTTATATAGAGTCTCCTTAGTTGTTCGAGATAGGGCTTTACTGTTGAATTGCCTTATAAGCCCAAAAAAACAGCGATTGGCAAGAGTTATTCTTCGATTGATTTCTGCACTGATTTTGTTAGAAGAATTTATAGCAGAGCCAAGGTAGACAAAGTCCCTTACTACCTCGAAGTTATAGCTGCCCACGGTGACGTTTTGTCCAATTCGTCGGTGTTGGTTTTCCCTTCTAGTTGACAGCATATACTTGGTTTTGCTCTCGTTTATCGCCAAACCCATTTTGGCCGCTTCCGCCTCAATGCTTGCAAAGGCACCGGTGACAGCCCGCTGAGATCTTCCGATAATGTCTATATCGTTGGCGTATGCAAGCAGTTGTACAGACTTGTAATAGATTGTGCCTCCGGTGTTGACTTGTGAGTTCCGCACAATCCGTTCAAGTACAATATTGAAGAAGTCACATGACAGCGCGTCACCTTGTCTAAAGCCTTTTTTGACATCAAAGGTCTCGGTGAGGTCATTACCGACCTTGATGGAGCAGCGAGCGTTCTCCATCGTCAGCCTGCACAGACGGACAAGTTTGGCAGGGATGTCAAAACTAGACATGGCTCTATAAAGCTCTTCTCTATAGATGCTGTCATAGGCGGCCTTGAAATCGATAAAGAGGTGGTAAGTATCGATTTGGAATTCTTGGGTTTTCTCCAGGATCTGCCGAAGTGTGAAGATTTGATCGATGGTGGACTTTCCTGGCCTGAAACCGCACTGATAGGGTCCAATCAGGCTGTTGATAAAAGGTTTCAGGCGTTCACACAATATCGCAGAAAAGATCTTGTGTGCGATGTTGAGAAGACTGATGCCTCTATAATTGGCGCAGTTGAGGGGGTCTCCTTTCTTGTGGATCGATCGATTGTGGATTGCGGCCACTGACCCACTTAATTTTCAGAAGCCGTGGTAGTCACATGAACGATGTTGTGTTCCATTCATAACTGCCATGGACCAAACTTCATTAATCAATAAAGTTCTACATTAATTTCACAACAAAGTGTGTTTAATTTAATAAAAACTTCTACACTAGCTGTTGGCTCACCTTTTATACTCGAGAGATATTAACCTACAGGTGGCCCTGAGATTTCCGGACACATGCAGTGTGTTCCAAGCAAAAGTTCTAGTTGTATTTAAAGCTGCGGAATTACTTGGGATAGGATCAATATCCAACAAGAATATCGCCATCTTCATTGACAGTCAGGCTGGGCTAAGGGCGCTAGAGTCTTGTGTCACTAAATCGGAGATGATCAGGAATTTCCGCACAGTGCTTAGGGCATTATGTACGCAGAACCATGGCAAATTATGTTGGGCATCTGGACACTGCGATATAGAAGGCAATGAAAAGGCTGACAACCAGGCCAAAAGAGGGGCAGAGCTCCCGTATACACACATAATCGGTAACATTAAGCCACCAAGGTGTGGCTAGGGGAATTATTCGGGATAGACTCATCAACATAGCTGATTTAAGATGGTCCAACTTAGATGGTCATAAGGTGTCTAAGGGCCTGTGTTAGACCGCAGAAAATCTGGGGAGATCATAAAATTAGAAAGATCTCGGCTAAGAACAGCGATAGGAATACTCTCTGGCCATTGTCAAGAATGTCTGGCTATACTTTTCAAGAATGTATACTCGGCATTACAGTTGAAGAAGTTAGTGAAGTGGTGAAATACTCAAAAAAACGAAAAGCAGTTGGGTTAGACCCTCCCACCTCACTGCATTTCTACTGATCCGCCTGTGGGGTTCGCCTTGGTAGTCTGGTAGTTGGTAGTCTGAGCACTATATCTATCAAATAAGAACTCGACTCGTGGTAAGGATTTCTCACAGGCGTACGACTATCAACTACAAATGCGAGGAAAAGAAAATCCACTACCTCTTCTAGAAAGAATACATTGTTCCCCAGCTTCAAATGGATAACCATAAAATCGAATCCAAGGAGGGCATTCATTTACTCGGTGTCACAGTAAACTCTGAAGTAACATGGCATGACAACAAAATAAACCAATACAAAGCACAAGTAAGATGGAGGCTGGCTCTTACGTTTGGAGCTTGGTCCTATAAGAGTATCTAGATCTATGACATTTAACAGCATCCTGAGGCAAGCAGTTCGCTTAATGGAAGAACCAACATCGAAGGCAGGTGGCATACTTATGACTGTTCTACAGGTACTACGAGTACTATGCCAGATGTTCGGAAGATCTCAACAAAATGGTCGCCAAAAACCCGATCAGGCAGGCAACTAGAGCGCACAACTTTCATGTTCACCTGGCAGTGGACTGCTAGTAGCCAACTTCGCGTCGGTTCCAGCATTAGCGCTACCTCCATTGGTTTGGAGCGGGAAAAAATGAAAGCTCACATATGTTTGAAATTTCGTTGGATGCAGTTGGGTATACAAAGGCATCCACACAAACCCAAGAGGTGTCTCTATCATTCTATGGAGAAATTCAAGATGGTTGGCAATTTGATTCCACATTTTTACGCTCCGAACCAAGAGGGCTAGTTACATTGGCGTCATTTTTTGGGCAGAGGTTGTATTGAACTGACATTTTACTAACAGTCAGTATATAGTATGCCAATGTGTTAAAAATGTTGTATCAGTATGAAGCTGGCTGCTTTGAATATCATACCACTGTGAAGTTGGGTGCTGTGCGGTTTGTATGGCTAATATAATGTTCAAATGATACTTCTTTTCAATCGACCATTTCAAGTGATCAATAGTGAGCTTCGCGATCAAAGAAAATAAATTCTTTTGACAGGTAGCCGGTTAGGCCTCTCCTTGCTTCAAATATATGTATACCCAGTCTGTGCCAACTTCAGCAGTGACAGTGATCCTCGCGATCACTCGATCATTTGTTGGTTTCCTTCAGCTTTTTCTGGAAGGCAAATAATTTCATTTGCCAGATGATATTGATCACAGTGAAGCCCTTTGTCTTCAAATAGTTTTACAATCTGCTGACTTATTAACGTCCGTCGAACGGACGAGACACTCAAGTGATCTCGCCAACAGTTTGCATTTTTTAAAAAGCAATTGACATTCATTGTTCGGAAAATACTTCTCGAATTTCGTAGTTTGCTAGAAGTTATTTGCATCGATCTTCTGGACGAACTAGAAGATCGATTCAAGGAGTAAGAAGTTCAGAAGACAGGCGCATAATGCATAACTAGTGCGAGAGGAATTCTCTCTCGCCAAATGGAAAAGAGTTTGAAAATGGGGTTTCCCTTTCTTGTAAATAAGTGGATTTCGTTTACGCACAGTATTATTTGCTCTTCGAAAGTTAATCTAAAAAGATGGAGTGGAGCGATTATGTATACTCGTGAAGTGTGCAATTGAAATTCACCAAATTCTTAAGAAAAAATATAAGTCAGTCGCAGATTTGTGTGTCGTACTATCGGACTATTCGTGGACTCGGGGGATGTAAAAGACTGTCCGAGGAGTGGTTCTCCCAGAACGATTTTTACACCAGCTTCGATTAAGGCAATGAGAAGGGCCATCGGCCAGGAGCATGCCACGGCTAATAAAATGAGATCTAGAACTCCTTACACGTACCTTGAACAAAATAAAACTGCTAAGATGATGAGAGCTCTTGCGGCGAAATGGCAAATGTTTTTTACCGAGGAGTTCATTTTCTCAATTTAGGACTTCTACAACAAGGCTAGGTTAGGTTGGCTGTCAGTACGAAAGTACAAACACACGTACACCAGTAGAAGTCCATTGTGATCCATGGATCTTTCCATTTGGCTACCCATAGAGAAAAACCAATCTGAGCTTTTCATAAAGCGAAGGATGCTCTTGACGCCTGAGGACGACAATTGGCCGAGGTCATCAAAAAAAGGAGCCCCTAGACGGAATACTCATTTTTGAGACAGGCCCGGTCAACCCACAGGCCAACCCCACAGGCGGATCAGTAGAAATGCGGCTAAGTGGGAGCGTTATGATCCCTTGTTTTCAGATAATAACCCCGCCGAAATAGGAGGAGGAAGGGACAGGGTCGGTCATGTGCATAGGAGGTGGAGGATGGTTTCCTCCTCTTCTTCGTCTCTACAGCTCCTGCAGAAGTCGTTAGAAAACATGTCCAACGTTTTACTATATTGGCCGGTGAGGACACCAATGGTGTAGCCGATCTGTTATTGCCAGCCCAGCGCTATGATTCTGATCCAGACTGGGCCAGATCTTTCTAAAAATATGACACGTTGAGCAATTTTCCCATCGGTGGTTGATTTAGCTAAAAGCAGCCAGCTTTAGTAGAAGTTTACTGGGTCCGCAATTTCGGCCGAATCTTTAGAGTCGTACCCTGTCTGACGAGCTCGTCAGCCTTCCAGTTTCCCGGAATGTTCTGTTCAGGTAATTGTTGAACTACTCTGTCATCTGCATGAGAGACAAGCGGCAGTTTAAGGCGCCCCTTGAAGTGAAAGAGCGCGATTCCAAGGACTTGATTGCCACTTAACTGTCAGTGAAAATTCTAATATCCCTGACAGATACTGCTTTACATTTCAACCCGGACAAGGCTTCCTTGATCGCTATGATTTCCGCCTGGAACATGCTACAGCGGTCTGGGAGGCGGAATGAGATGCTTATGTCGAGCTTTTCTATAACAAGCAAAATAAAATGTATGTTAAGCCTTCTACAGAGCTCATTATGTTGCCACAAGAGTAAGACTAGGCAACCATCCAGCGTCGGTAATAATTCGGGTGGGGAGTCACCTACGACGACACGGCACACTGTTTCTGTGAACAATTTAGAGCCCGTCCTAGAACCTATCGTCAAACCTTTGCCTAATGCTTCGCTTATTAGGAGGCCACTAGATCACATAACAGTCTTGGCTGGAAGGGCAAGTTCTTAAGATTATAAGGGCTTCTGCCCTAACTAAAACTAACTAAAAGTTACGGAATATGCGCGCATTCGAAGAACGATTGAAAGAAGACGATGTGGAAGAAATTTCCAAAGGAGTCTGTGTAAACATAATATCGTCTGTGCCTCGAACACCCAAGATTTGCAGGAATAGTATATAAAGCTCACGCAACAAGTCACTACACACTCTATACTCTATTCCATGACTTTACTGTGTGGAGGAAAGCTATAGATACAAGGTAAAGTTCGGGATATTTCTAGATCTAATTGGTGCCTAGAGGTGTATTCAAACGTGTTAGCTTGTCGCAAGTAAACATACAATTAGCACATAATAATAATTGCTCAAGTTGTATCTATTAAATACCCCACCCATTCACCTTCTGTCAATATTTACACTTCATCTCGAGCAAAACCACCTCTCCTCGACGTTGTCACAATTTCGCAAAGGCAAACGGGAAAGTTACAAAATTTGCAAAAAAAATACCCTCGCTGCATCTGTATCTACTATCTACACTAATACCACAGGTGTCGCACTAAGTTTTCTTTCAACCACCCACTACCGAACCCAACTTAGATCTGTAGGAACCTCTCATCTGTTCGCATCGAATTTTCCCCCCGTTCTATCTATTGTTCATCCGTGATCGATGCGCGATCATACATCGAACGCATTCTAATTTATTTACTTTTCGATCTCGAATCGCGCTAAAAGCATTTCAAGGAGGCAACCAGTAGTAAGCAATTACCACTGTGAATACACGAGCATCTGTATCTATAGCAATCCACTCGCTCGCCACCCACCCCCCGGACTGAACGCGTATATCTATTGGATGCCTTTTCTTCGATACCCGCCTGCGCGTGTGTGTGTTTGTGTGACTTATGTGTATTCGGTTTTGTTTACAAATTTAATTATTATTATTATTTTCGAATTGGAAATCAAGTTGTCGCCGGGGCTTCTCTGCTACTGTTGTTGTTGTTGGTGTTGTTGTTATCATCAGATCGTCGTCGTCGTTGTCGCTGTCGTTGGTGTGTTCTCTTTCGCGGCGATTTGATCGAATCAAAAGTCTTATTAACAAAATGACCGAGTTGTGTAGTAGACGTGCTCCACTCTGATTTGTTTTATGTGATAAACGTGAAGATACGCAAGTACGCGAATAGATAGATACATTGCCGAACGTGGTGTGTACGATACATCCGCTGTGGATATTTATTTCCCGCGTTTTGACGCGCGTTTATAATTTCATTTTTTTTTTTTTCGATTTCAATACTCGTCATGGATAAAGTTGATGTCTACGAGGACAACAGCATTGAGTTGCAGACATTTGATTTCCCGCAAAACTACACGATCCTGATCAGTAAGCTGGAGAAATTGGCACTCGGCTTGAACTCAGATCTGGAGAGTCTAACGAATTTGGGCAAGAAACACCTCGACATCGCGTTCAATGAGAATACCAGCCGTGAAGACACTGGCGGGAGTAGCAATGGTGCATCGAGCATAACTCACCTGCCCAACGGTATGACCGAAGCCGAATACAATCGTGTGGTCAGTGATATTTGGATCGGAGTGATATTGACGCTACTGATCGTCACGGTGATCTTTTTCATTTGCTCGTGCTTCCTGTACCACAAGTTCCAGCAGTGGAAGAACTCTTGTAAGTTTTTTGCTTTGAAAAACAAACAAATTTCATCAATTTCAATGGACTTTGGCTTAAAAAAAAAAGAAAAAAAAAAACGTCCAAGAGTGTTGCCAAGCCAATCAATTAAAATGTTTTTGTTGTGTGCGCAGGGTGCTATAAGAAATTGATGCTAATTGGTGGGCTAATTAATTAGCACAATTTATTCAAATGTAATGGTGGCTATGGGTGTTTAGATGATGAATCATTAAATAAATTCTAGTTTGGGGGAAGCGAAACAAGTCGGGTGGCTTTAGCTTAAGAACGCTTTCAAGTCAAAGTCCAGATTAATTGATTCTCATTGACTCCTTAGTGCAAGAACATATCTGCTTGTGAATCGGTAGTGGTTGTTAAGTGAATGGAAAAGTTGGACAAGGTCCGGTACCCTCTAGGTTATGAACGAATCTTTAGATGGAGAGCCCTTCAAAAGGTTATAGTAAGTGAATGCTAGTCATAGATACGACACTTGAATGTCTTGTATGATAGTGATCTTGCTAAAAATAAAAAATAAACTCCAACCATTGATGGAGTACTTCAGAAGCGGTTGACATTCTCTATTGGAACTGAAGTGATCGTGTTTGGGAAGTTTTTCGTATTTTGTGATAAGTGATCTTTAAGAATGATCTTTTTTTCCATAGAGATCGCTTCAACTATCCACGATCGGCATTAACCTTGGACAAGATCTTAAGAAAGACATAAACATTACAGTCATAGGAGTTACAGATCTCGAATGCCTTACAAAATAGTGATCTAACCATGTGATCTTGTCATTTAACTTCAATTGATGATCGAATTTGTGCTTGAAAAAGTGATCATGTTTGAAAAGTTACTTCCGCAGTTTGGTAGAGTAAATTTCGTTGGGCAATCTTTTAAAACGATATCTTTTCGAATAGATCATTGTAAATGTCTATGATTGTATCTAAGCACTTAAGTTTGATAGGAGAAATTGATATTCCGCATTTTAGAAAAGCATTTTAGCAGACAACATTAAGCACGATCGGCAAATTCAAATTGACCGTTGTAAAGAGCAAGGTTGCTGAGCAACTCTTGATTTCTTTAAGACTGCAAGCTTTAGTGTCAATCATCTTGATTTTTGATTAAAATTAACTAAAACTCTCGTGAATGATATTCATTGAATAAAGCTTCATATTAACCTTCGTATCGACCGGAAGCCAACTGATCGTGTTACAACATCGTTTTGTTTGTTTTTTTTTTTTTTTTATTAACAGCTCGGCATTTTCTCTAAATTTTTTAGATGTTCCTACTGCAATGGACAGTCGGCATATTACAAAAATTGTTCTAGATGTCTTCAATTTTAGACAAGAAATCTTTTTGATAATAGCCTGTCTGATGCTTGTTGCTACCAGGGATCTACACTAGCTTCTCGATCGATTTTTGAATTGTATTTCAGCATTAAATAGTGATCTCTATTTTCAAGGATCATTGTACTTTAAATTTTGTTGAACAGAACGGTCGATCTTCTGTGCACTCAAGCGGATCTACTTACTTACTTACTTAGATGGCGCTACAGTCCGGGGTGGACCTGGGCCTCAACCAATAAACCTCTCCAGCCAGCACGGTTACGAGCCAGCTGCCTCCAGTTGCGCACGCCAAGTTGGCTGAGGTCCCCCTCCACTTGTTTGCGCCACCTACCGCGAGGTCGTCCGCTACTGCGCCGTCCGTCCGAGGTGGATTCGAAGACTTTCTTAGCGGGAAGGTTGGGCTCCATCCGCTCTAAATGACCCAGCCATCTTTGTCGCTGAACTCTTCTGGCTAAGTCGATGTCCTTGTACAGGCCGTATAGTTCGGCATTGTACCTTCTCCTCCACTCACCGTCTATGCAGACGGGACCAAAGATCGCTCGAAGAACTTTTCTCTAGAAATAACCAAGGGCATCCTCATCCGGTTTTTTCAAAACCCATGCCTCTGCGCCATACAGCAGGACTGGGATGATTAATGTCTTATAAAGAGTTACCTTAGTAGTTCGAGATAGGGCTTTGCTACTCAATTGCCGTTTTAGCCCATAGAAACAACGATTGGCAAGAGTAATTCTCCGTGTGATCTCTCCACTCATGTCATTTGCGGAGCTGACCATAGAGCCTAGGTAGACAAAATCCTTTACTACCTCAAAATTGTATCTGTCTATTGTGGCGTTCTGCCCAAGACGCCGATGTTGGGTACCTCCGGGGTTGGCTTGTAAGTTTCGTACAATTCTCTCAAGTATTATGTTAAAGAGATCGCATGATAGCGCGTCGCCTTGTCTAAGACCTTTCCTGACATCGAACGGTTCGGTGATGTTCTTACCGACTTTGATGGAGCAGCGAGAGTTCTCCATCGTCATTCTGCACAAACAGGCGAGCTTGGCAGGGATGCCAAGACTAGACATGGCTCTGTATAACTCGTCTCTATACACGCTATCATAGGCAACTTTGAAATCGATGAAGAGGTGGTGCGTATCGATTTTATATTCATGGGTTTTTTCCAAGATCTGCCGTAGTGTGAATATTTGGTCAATGGTGGACTTTCCAGGCCTGAAACCGCACTGATAAGGACCTATCAGGTTGTTGACGATTGGTTTTAGGCGTTCACATAATACGGCAGACAGGATCTTATATGCGATATTTAGGAGACTTATACCTCTGTAGTTGGCGCAGTTTAGAGGATCTCCTTTCTTCAGGATCGGGCAAACGATGCTGAGGTTCCATTCATCGGGCATACTTTCGTCCGACTAGATTTTACAGATGAGCTGGTGCATGCTTTTTACCAACTCATCTCCTCCTGCCTTGAAAAGTTCAGCGGCAAGGCCGTCGGCTCCAGCAGCTTTGTTGGATTTGAGTTTAGATATCGCTATCCTCACTTCATTCCGATCGGGTTGACGGGAATCTTGACTGTCATCCTCACTGTTGAATGGCTCATTCTGCCTGACAGCGGAATATTGGTCATCATCGCCGTTTAACAGTCTGCAGAAGTGTTCCTTCCATATCCTCATCACCGACTGCGATTCTAGTACTATATTGCCGTTTTCATCCCTGCAGGCTTCTGTTCTGGCTTTGAAACCCTAGCGCGTTCATTTTACCTTTTGGTAACATTTTCGAACATCATTCCTGCAATGAAGTCTCTCAATCTCCTCGATCGAGCGCTTCTCCTGCTCCTTTTTCTTCCTTCTGAGAAGTCGATGTTCCTCTTTTCTTCTGCTCACGTAAAGGTCGTAAGCAGCTCTAGTCCCTCTATGCAGCGCCGCTTTGTACGCCTCTTGTTTAGCTGCATGTGCTTGCCGGTATTCCTCATCAAACCAGGGGTTTCGTTGTGGTGGCCGAGAAAACCCCAGTACATCAGAGGCGGCATCTCTGATGACTTGTTGGCAACGCTGCCACTGGTCTTCCGCATTTGCTGCTGGCGGCATAAGACTTAGATTAAGATTAGAAGAAACTCGATCGGCAAAGGTTCTGGCGGTCTCTTGCGATTGTAGCCGCCCGACGTCGAATTTCCTCACAGTATTTCGTTGATTTCGCTCCGTTCTGGATATCCGCATCCGTACCTTGGCTACAACTAGGTAGTGATCCGAGTCCACGTTGGCTCCTCGGAAAGTCCGGACACCCAGAATACTGGAAGAGTGCCTTGCGTCGATCGCAATGTGATCGATTTGGTTGACGATTTTTCGATCAAAGGAAAGCCATGTTCTTTTGTGAATATCGAGACGTGGGAACCGCGTACTAGCTACGACAAAGTTTCGCCCCGCCGCAAAGTCGATTAGCTTGAGTCCGTTGCCGGATGTGATGTCGTGCAGGCTGTGGTTTCCGACCACGCTACTAAAGACGTCCTCTCTTCCTAGCTTTGCATTAAAATCACCTAGGATAATTTTAACGTCGTGGCTAGGGCATTGCTCATACGTCTTGTCCAAGAGCTGGTAGAAGTCGTCCTTTATCGCGTCGTCCTTCTCCTCATGAGGGGCATGATCGCATATTAGGCTAATGTTGGCAAATTTAGCCTTGATACGGATAGTCATAAGGCGCTCGTTCACATGCTGGAAACTCAAGACATCTTGCCTAAGTCTGCCTCCAATGACAAATCCGCACCCGAATAGACGCTGTCCTTGTTGTCTGTAGCAGTCGCCGTAGTAGATGTCACAGTTTTTCATCCTCCTTTTGCCCGGCCCATCCCATCGCACTTCTTGGATGGCGGTAATGTCTACTTTGAAACACTCTAGGGCCTCCGCAAGTTGTTCGGCTGCATGTGGTTTGTAGAGGGACCCAACATTCCACGTGCAGACACGAAGGCCGTTGTCCTTTTTACGTTTGCATGGGTCGTCAACAGTAAAATCATCCTTATCCGAGGCTGTTGGTTGCTTCGTAACCAAAGGTTTTTTACGTGGTAGGGAAGTTAACCCGACGGCACAACCCCCAACCTGGAGGGCCAGATCCTTTTTTTTTGTACCCCTAGGATAAGAGGCCGGATACACCGATGTCAGTAACCCACTTCGGGGATATGAGCGCTGCCGTTGGCCCATTAAGGGTTCATCCGCCACCATCTCTTTTTCAATACCCTGACGTAGTATTGAAAATCCTTACAGACCTCAGCTCCAAATATGTTGAAGTAGCTCCAGTAAGGTATCCGCTGGTCTGTAGACGTAACCGTTGATTCCATCAAAGAGAATTCGTCCGCCGCACGTCCTCCTTCTGAGAACCTCTTGCTAGACTTCTGAGACGCATATTTCAGCCGATCAGGTCAACAAGAGATGCCTCGTCCGGTTAGACATATGCGCGCTGAAGTTCACCCAGATGTGCTTATGCAGGTCTGAGTGTTCAGCTGCACATATATCGTCAGACTCAGCATACGCTCATCGTTAGTTCACTATCAGATAGCTATCCAGCGGGCACCGCGTGGAGGTGATGATGCGATTTTGCCCACCCAAGCGGATCTATCTTTATCTATATTTCCACAACGTGGACGAATCATGTTGCAAGATCACTTGGCAATCAGTATTGCTAGACGGCAAGTTTTTTTCGGGATAGGAAACGCTCAACTGGAGCAATCAGCTACGACTGATTAATTATACTATCAGAGAACAAAACTCTGGTTTACCCATTTTATTGTCTTTCTAAGAAAGCCAAGCAAACACTTCGGTGATGAGGAGCATCCAGTACAAGTACTCACCACATCGAGGCAAAAATCTGCCACCTGGTACAAACAGAGGCAGAACACTCGCGGAGAAGCACATTAAGATGCTTGGCGAAAGCGAAGAGGCTTGTCAAGACGCCAATAAGTTGTCTTCAGTCTTTTCTGCTGAGGCACAGTATGAATGTCGGTAACAAATGTCAGGGAGCATTCGTTGTGGGCGCCGTGGCGTAAGTGGTTAGTGTGTCGGATCGCTACGCATGAGGTTCCAAGTTCGAATCCCAGAAAACACCAAAAAGTTTTTTTCACGGTCCCAGCTCTCGCGAGCGTCTGACAAACATCCGAGAGTATTGTTGTCACGAAAAAGCTTCTCAAATCGCCGTTCGGATTCGGCACTAAATTGTAGGTCCCTTCCATTCGTGTGAAAATTATAACGCACACAACATGAGTGGTTGCGAGAAGCTAGGCCCTGGCACTTAAAGAGCTGTTGCGCCAAGTATGTTTTTTTTTTTATTTCGTTTAGTCAACTTGCACACAATTGTGTTCATGAGAAACGCAATCGTCAATGAAATCCCTAACCGAGGACGCAGAGAGACTTAAAGCGGGCTCTGGTCCCAAGAAAACCATCTCTGAGCATTGTTTAGCAATCTCATCGGTGGTTTCATTCTCTAAGATCCTAGTGTGACAAAAGATACAGAATTCAGTCTTGCGAACGAGTTCAAAGAGTTTTTACATTCACGAACTATTCTGGAAGTCCTTAAGCGCTGATTGAGTGTCCCTACAGACGCAAATACTTCGACCCTTCCACCTGTTCTTCACAGCATAATTTATGGCCACTAGGATTCCATAAGTTTCTGCTTGGAAAACAGAAAGGCATATGAGAAGTGAAACATTCTCTTCACGAAGACACCAGCACCAGACCCTTGGCTCGTTTTGGAGTCATCAGTGAAAATATGGCTGCATTCCATTCCTGGCTCAGAGTCTGGCCGAAGCCAGTCCTGAACACGAGGAAAGTTCACTTTAAATTAGCGCAAGAGGTGAAGTTCTGGTCTCATTGCGTCATGTGGCATATCCATGAGAGCGGAATCTTAGGACAGGGATCACACCAAAAACTATTCCGCCTTAGACGATGGATGGTTTTCATAGTGCCGCCCATGATATAGGTATCAAGAGGAGGTAAGTTCGACAAGGCATCTAGAGCAGAGTCAGGCGTACTCGAGAAAGCTTCCATGCACCTGAGGAGATTCCAATATTTTGACTTCAAGCACTAGGTTTTCCAAGACTACAATTGCTGAAGCGTTCCGAAGGTACGTTGTGAAAATTTGCCAAAGGTCCTTTTGAATAGATTCGGTCTTCCTTCCATTGCTGCGCGTGCTGTAAAAAATGTCACATAAACAGGGGAAGGGCTTCTTCACCAGCTCATCTATAACTCCTTCGACAATAACCGATTTTCCAGTGCCCCCTGCAACTAATACATTTTCCTATCTCAGCACGGAGTTCCTCTGATCCAAGCACAAATCCATCTTTAATTGCTCAACCAATTGGTCTACAATCTCGTCGAATTGCGAAAGCTTCATCAGATCCCTTATACTCAAAACCTTATCCTCTTTGACGTCCACATCGATGACATAATTAGCGTTCTTCGTCAAGTCTGCCGCAAGGATCTTACACTCCTTCAGTACCTGAGAATCCGCCAGACTGTACCGAAAATGCTCAGGACTGATAAGAGTCCTGTCCAAGTCCTCCTCCAACTTAACCGCTTCATCCTAATTCAGAAGTAGAGACGATAACTTTGTTTTATCAATAACGAATCGTTTGAATGCGTTTTTAACGATTTTATAGTGCGTCTTCTTGTGTGCAAAGAGTTCGATTTTCTTCACAAAATTCAACGCCGTGTGCTTGGGATTCAAAGTGAGCTTCTAAGTCCTGCTTTATGATGCAGAGGCATGGGCTTTGACAAAACTGGATGAGGATTCCCTTAGTTATTTCGAGAGAAAGTTCTTCGAGCGATCTTTGGTACCGTCTGCATAAACGGTGGAGGAGACGGTACACTGGCGAACTATATGGCCTATATAAGGACATCGACTTAGCCAGAAGAGTTCCCATACAGCGACTAAGATGGCTGGGTCATTTCTTCCCCCTAAGAAAGTTTTCGAATCCACCCTGGACGGATGGCGCAGTAGAGGAGGTGGCGCAAACAAGTGGAGGGGGACCTCAGCCAACTTGGCGTGCGCAACTGGAAGCAGATGGCTCGTAACCATGCTAGCTGGAGAGGTTTGTTGGTTGAGGCCCAGGTCCACCCCGGACCGTAGCGCCATCTACGTGAGTAAGTGATCTCGATGGTCTGGTGAATGTTGTTGGGGAAATTGTCACCCTCGCCCACCACTTTCACCGTGGCATAGTAATCATTCTCGTTAGCAGTTTTTAGGCAATAAATCTGCTCGTGATCCATGAACTCCGGTAGGTTGTTCCTTGTGGGAGCAGATCTGGGAGTTCAGCTCCCATTTGCCAGATATAACATGGAACTCGAATGAACGACTGTTCTCTCGTTTTAGATCTTTGATCAGACGACGCATCTTGTCCAAACGATTGATTTTGACTACAGAATCCCTGCGCTGTAAGCTTTTTATATTGCTGACGGTGGAGAGGCTTGTTGGTTGAGGCCCAGGTTCACCCCGAACTGTAGCGCCACCTAAGTAAATTAGTAGGTGGTTGAGCGGGATAAGTTTGAGTCAGAACTTGCCATGGAAGAGACAGTCTGGCTTTTGTCGAGGGCGTTCGAGTGGTAGCTACCATTTAAACCATTTGTGCCATTGCTGAAACCTTCTACTTTGGGTGCGATAATCAGTTCTGTGGTGTGATTAATTCGGCCATAGGCGATATTGGGTCGAACGCGATCCATAGTGAGCGTAACCTGCATTGACTTGTTAATCCAAATGACCAGTATCTGTGTAAAGCTTATGACCTAAGTCTGGTCCAGCACGCTACTCTGAATCTTTTCACTCCTCAGTGCAATTATTTCACAGTCTCTTGACGACACAGGTGTCACATACACGCTCTTCAGTAGCATCACATCGGCCACCAGGGCGCACTTCACCAGGTTATTCTCCTTCAGACCTATTTCCTTCGCCACCCTGGCATTGATCCCAATTTCGGTGTCTTTGACGCTGCTCGCGTCCCATAGTGGCAGTACTTGCCGATCGTCAGACTGATGCAAAGATTATCTTAGGTAGACACAAGTTGGAAGTAGTTGTCCGGCAGTAGGATGAAGTTGTTCTTCATCCGCCGGGAGGTGACTTTAAATGTGCGTCGGAACATTGTCTTAACCATACACGCGAATTTCTGGTCGGATTACTAAGAAACAAATTACTATTGGAAGATGCTCTCATTTGCAGCGCATGACACGGCAGCAAGTGGCACTTGGTATTCTGGTTCTTCTCGGGGTTCGTTCGCAAATCTAGTGAAAGAAATGCGAAAAATTTTTGCCGCACTCACCTAGGGTGAGGAGGCACTCTACAGCGTCATCCTGATTAAGTTCGAAGACTCTGCGTGCCGGAGCGTTAGTGTCCATTCGCTCTACATGTCCTTGCAATATTTCTTTTTTTTTTTTTTTTATAATTTGCGCGCACTCAAAGGGTTATGAATACCTTTAAAATGTTTACACACAGTGCGGGCGTTGGAAAGGATGGATAGAGAGAGAGAGAGAAAGATTTTAGTGTAGTGGTTCATGAAGCTCAGTTGTTTATGCTTCAGCTATTCTCCGGGGGTGGCGTCCAGATAACTGAGGAGATTTTTGTTATTATTGTCATTGCTTCTGATTCACAGTACTTTTTCCCCGATAATCGATGTCAAGGGCAAATCATCATCAAGAGACCGAACAATGTTTCCAGCCACATGACCAAGCCACGCAGACTAAGTCGATATCGCTGTACAGTTCCTATAATTCATCATTAAATCTACTCCTCCAGAACTCGTCAACGTTAAGAAAGGCGTATTCTCGGAAGTTCAATGGTAGATTTTTCTATTTCTCTCCCCTTGGTGGAGAGCTGTTTCCATTTTTCTTTTGAAGTATGTGTGCTGAGATTTGGAGAGGGATGTTTCTAGGACACGTTCGAGCAGTGAATTCAAAAGAAATACGTGATTTCACTAAGACCTTACAAACAGAACAATCTATTTGGCAATCAGTGAAGTCGTTGATGCACTTGAAGTCATTGGAATCTTTCGTCCATCACCATATTGCTTTCTAAAGTCCGATTTATTGAAGCTTCTGTATAAAGGCACTGACCTCCATTCTGTGAATGATTAATGGTCCAATCAATCAAAGTAAAGAATTCCAGTTTCGGGGACTTCCCACTCATTTTTAGTACTCAATCCATTCTCTTACGCTGAAGTCCTCAACCTCAAGTTAGTTCACCCTGGGCTAATTTCTTAAGAAAAATCCTTTTACGCTGTAACAGTTAAAAAACATCGTAAACCACGTTACGTGAGCACAAGCGACATGGAATATCCCGTTAACAAACCAGGATACACAAGTCCACTATGCTTATTGGCGCAAAACATTTTACATTTTAATGATTCCAAACCTGTCCTGCATCAGGTTCCAAAAAGATACTTTAGCACCCCGCACCAGATTTAACACTTAATAACCGGAAATCTATAAAAAAGTTTTTATTATGCTCGCAATCAGAATGGCGACCAAAAATAATTTACGAAAACGTGTCTTTCTTTTGCACACAAAACAAATACCATACACACCCCTTTCCTTAATTAAATTCCCATTCTTTCATTATAAACAAATTCTGTTGCACAACCACCAACACCACAACAAGCTAACAGCATAAATAAATCACAAAATATTGAAACCAATAAATAATTAAACACAAAATGATTAAAAATAAATAAAAATTCATTCATTAGCAGGTAGCTACCCCAAACCCCGAACAGTTTAAGGAGTAACAGAACTCTTCCATCACGTGTTTTCCATTTATATGGCGAACTGTCAAACTTTGAAGGGTGCACAAGTTTGACATTTGTAATCTCAAATTGACATTTGGATAAGTTTTACCTTCGTAATCTCAAAATTGACATTTGGATAACTTTCACAAACTGACAGCAATAAGGCTCCGCACTATCTTAATGTGGAGTATAAAGTAGAACAAACTTTGAAAGTAATAAATATTAACATTGACTACACGATAAATGACAAACAAATGACGTAAAGATCTAGTTAAGAATTCCTGTCATGGAAATGCAGTAATTTATATTTAAATTGATCGAGTTTCGTTCGTCTTTTATTTTATTTTTTCATTTTTAATTTTTAATTCATGGGCGGGGAGGTAAACGATGTAAAGATGCAAATTAAGTTTGATTTAATGTTGATAACATGTAGTAAACTGGTTGACATTTGTTATGCATCCACAAAGTTGGATGTGTAAACGTCATGGCGGTAGTTATACGCTTATGGTGTTTTTTATGAAGAAAATGACAGCAGTGTAGTGATGAAATGGATATAAAATATTTTACTTTATGAGGCAGTTTAGAACGGCTTAACGGTTATGACTAACAATTGACAGACGTCAAAATAAAATTCAGAAATGTCTGTTATTTCACAGAAAACAGTCAGTCGAAAGCGATATTAATAACAGAAAGCAATCATCGGAGTTTATTAAAAATAGATTTGCCACTAAGGCGGTGATCGTGAAAATGATCGATTCTGCGATCGTTATGGTTTTTTTTTTTTTTCAAACAGCTTGGCATGCTGAAGTCATATTATCATGGCACTTCTTCTTCTTCTTCTTCTTCTTCCTTTTATCAGCAAGGTTATGATCCGAAACAAGAGATCATAACCCTCCCACTTCACCGCATTTCTACTGATCCGCCTGTGGGGTTCGCCTGGAGCCCATATTATCATGGCACTGTCATGCAGGATGAACAACTCTCGATCTGTGATCATGTCGATAGGTTTATCGAACTAATTTATGATTGTACAAATAACTCCTCAATGACCGGTAGTCTTCTTCTTCGTCCTATTTCAGCGAGGTTATGATCCGAACCCAAGGGATCACAACCCTCCCAATTCACAACATTTCTACTGATCTGCCTGTGGGGTTCGCCTGAATGAATTTATGGATGACCGGCAGTATGGATTTAAATGGGTAAATCAACCACAGATGCAATCCAAACTATACGGATCATAATGAGAGAGCATGGTGATTCCTTAAAGGATTTGCATATTGTCTTGGTTGGCTTTGAAAACGCATTCGGCAGACAACTAGGAGATCTGATATGGGTGCCGTGAGGCATCGAGGAGTTTGAGAAACCTATGCACAGATGATCATGGACATGTACGAAGGAGCAAAGACAATAATAAGATGCCCCGCTGAAGTAACCGAAGAGTTTTCAATCAAAGTCGGGCTGCACGAGGGAAGCGTGTTAGGTCCTTTACTTTTTATTGGAGTCCTTGAGTATCTGCGTGAAGGTAAAGTGATGGATCTCAAGGTTAGGTTGGAGGGAAGTACACCTAAATGCTTATTATGGGACCGTTCGGTCCATTGTGTTTCCCTTTGTAGTGTGGAACCTATACTTCAACGATTATCTTGCGGTCGGTTCTGTTGTGAACTAGCCTGTGCTCTTTATGAAGACTATCATGTTCCTTAGGTTAGGTTAGGTATGTGTGCTGGCAGGGAGGGACGCTCTCTGCCACACTCAGGTTAGCGTTGACCCATTGTCATACCCATGGGGGAAAAAGTAATCCCTTACCCAATGAAACTAAAAACTACTTACTCAGTCACTAATATGATGTTCTTTAGTGGGACTTGTATGAGATCCCCTAGTTCGTCAAAAAGCCTGTTTCCCATATGACTGAGGCGGCGGTTTTGAAGATTTGGCTAATCGCACAGCAGGTGTTTGATGGGTTTTGTCTCCTCTATATCTTGACAGCTCCTGCAGTGGTCGGATGTGTTGACGCCTAATCTAGCAGCCATTTTTTTGCCTAGGGGGTAGTGGAAAAACGCTAATGCGCACGGAAAACAGTCCCGCTCTGTTTCTAGTAGTGTGAGACTCACTACTCACTAAAAAACCACCTTTAACCCCTTCTTTCTACTTGACACCATCCACTCTAGAACCGCTTATCGCATTACTTCAGAGTGGTGTCGTTTTCTTTCCCCTCTGGGGACCGGCTTTTTCATATTCGGCTCCTGGTGCGGGTTTATACATTCTTGGCGGTAAGACTTTTATCTGCTTTATGTAATTTGTGAGGGAACGTTGGCGTCTACCTCTCTCTTTTTGGATCTTAGTACCGTCTCGATAAAGGAAGATATTCTATTCCACGTGTTGGTACTTGAGATCATCTAGCTTATAGCATTTTCCGGGGAAAAATCGCCTATTTCCGACTCCAGTCTACTCCTCTGTTCTGTCCATCTGCTACAGGCGAAAAAAGTGTGGAAAGCGTCGTCTTCCGCTGAGTCTCCATATTGGCAGGCTGCGCTCTCTACTTTACCCATTTTGTGGAGGTATCGGTTGAAATACCCATGTGCGGTTAGGAATTGAGTGACAAAGGAGTTCACTTCGCCGTGTTCCCGCTCTGTCCAAGCCGTGACGTCTGTAATCAGCCTCGCTGTTCACCTCCCCCTCGTTTCAGCGCTCCACCTTCTCTGCCAAGCCTGCTTGGTAAGCTCCTTCGCTTCCGCGACTGCCAGTTCTGCCCCTACTTCCGCCTTCTTGTCGTAGGCGTACTTCCTCTCTGTCGCTAGGAGGTCGATGGGGGTCACACCCGCAACTACGAGGACGGCTGGTTCCGACACTGTGCGATAGGAGCTTGCAACTCGGAGAGCTCCTCGCTTTTGTACTGCGGCAATTTGCTTTCTGTACTTCTCCTGTCTAAGTGCGTCTGCCCAGGTCTCATACCCATACAGAAGAATGGTGTGGGTGATGGACATAGGGAGTCGTCGCCTACTTATTGTTGAGCCTCCGATATTTGCCATAAGCTTAATCAGCGATGACGTGACCTTCGCAGATCGCTCAGATACGGACTTAATCTGTTGCCAGAAAGAGAGTTTAGAGTCCAGGGCGATTCCTAGATGCCTTTCTGCTGGTTTGCTGATTATAACTTCTGGACCTACTCGGAACTCGGCAATGGTCGGGATCCGTTTCCTAGTCAGAAGAATTATCTCTGTTTTTTCCGCGGCGAGACTAAGGCCATGGGCTTCCATCCAGGCGAGTACTCGTCTCATTACCTGGTTCAGTTTCAGCTGAGCCCCTTCAATGTCCCTTGCGGTAATCACCGCACCGATGTCATCTGCGTACCTGACTAAGAAGGTATCGTCGGGCATCTCCATGCAAAGTATTCCATCGTATGAAACATTCCACAGATCGGGTCCAAGGATTGAACCCTGTGCTGCTCCAGCAGTGATTTCCTTTCTGTGAGTACCCTCCACGGTGTCGTACAGAAGCTCTCTGTCTTTGAGATAGTCCTTCACAATTTGCAAAAGATATTGCGGTATCCTGAAGGTGTTCTCGAGCGCATCTAACATATCTCCCCATCTGGCCGAATTGAAGGCATTCCTCACATCCAGAGCTGCCAGCACGACGATTCGCCTTGAGTAGTGATTTCCCCTTTGGGCGAGGTGGGTGGTTTTGACTACTTCCTCAATTGCTCCTATCGTGGAGTGGCCTTTTCTGAATCCGTGCTGTCGATCGGATAGGCCACCTGCTCTTTGGATTGCTTCTGTGATTCGAGGCTTTAGCATCTTCTCGAGGAGTTTTCCTGCCGTGTGCAGCATGCACAGAGGTCTGTATGCTGATGGGTAATCCGGGTCTCCTTTTCCCTTGCTTATGAGCACCAAGCGTTGTACCTTCCACTTCTTGAAAAAGATCCCATTCTTTAGGCAGCCGTTATACATACTTAGCAGTATCTGTGGGCAAGTTTGCGCAACCGTTTTGGACCCCAAAGTATATCAGTCTATCTAGCAGCCATTACCTCTATCACGCAGTGTCCTATTAGCGCACCTCTGTTAAGATGCGAATTTCGTTTTTGTTCATCGCCAAAAGGCTTTTTGTTCTGTTTTCATCCACTGTCGCCCATAACTTGCGAGATATGACACAGTCACTTCGGGCGGACCGTGTGGAGTTAGACAGATCTCTTGCTTTTAGGTCTATTTTCCTTTTCAGTTCACCAATTGGAGTTTTTACTGACATCCGAGTTTGTCGAAAATCCAATGCTGGTCCCTTTTTGGCTAGTTCATCTGCTGTCTCATTTCCTTTTATATTGCTGTGTCCGGGAACCCAACAGAGAGCTACGTCATGGGTGTAGCACATTCTGTTCAACGTGTTACGGCATCTGGAAACTGTTTGTGATCTGACTTCTTTACTGTTTAGTGCTTTGATTGCCGCTTGACTATCTACGAAAATGTTTATCTTGGAAGGATTTAAATCTGTATAGTGTGTGCAGCCCTGTCAATGGCGAAGACCTCAGCTTGAAAGATGCTACAGTCATCCGAGAGTTTGTATGAGTCGTTGATTTCAAGTGACTCGCACAAGACTCCAGAGCCAGTTCCGATATCCATTTTAGACCCGTCAGTGTAGAGTTGAATATCCTGGACATTCATTAATGTGTTGGAGTTCCACTCTTGTCTTTTGGGAATAAAAGTGGACCCCAAAGTATATCAGTTATTATTTGTTGACGATGGAGCCATCATAAGTGAGGATTCTATGTCTCTGCAACGAGCACTTGACGTATAGGTGGAAGTTGACATTTTGGAGGGAAATGGGTACCGCATTAGTTCATAAAAAGACCGAGTACTTCTGCTGCCCGTTCTCTGATCCACTCAGGCCTATTCCAGACATTTATTTGAATAGAACAATGCTTCCCAAGTGCGAAAAGTTCAAATATCTGGAATCTATGATCAATAGCGAAGCAACCTGTGTAAGGTGGATAAAGTGTCGGGAAAACTTCGCTTTATTTTCTGACCGAAAAATGCGCCTAAACCAATAAGGAAGGCTCTACACCGCAGTTCTGCATCCAGTACGCAGATACGGTTCAAAATGTTGGACAATGAACAAAGCGTGTGAGGGTAAATTAATGGCAGCTGAGGTGATGTTGCTTTGCATGACAGCAGGAGTGACAAAGCTTGAACGAATAAGAAATTCGAAAATCCATGAAAGCCTTCATGTGAGTGAAACGAAAGGAAAAATAAATCGCGGTCATGTTCAAAGAAGAAATCATTTCTTCTTCTTCTTCCTTTTTCAGCGAGGTTGTGATCCGAAAATAAGGGATCACAGCCCTCCCACTTCACCGCATTTCTACTGATCCGCCTGTGGGGTTCGCCTATTTGACCTCAGAAAATATCAGCAGGCCCGCCAATTTTAGATCTCTCGGTTACTGATGCCAATGAAATGCTGATGTCGTCGCATTTCTGTAATCCAGGCGTTTATAGGCCTACCTTTCCTACATCGCGATGAAATGAAAGAAGAAATCATTTGAATCCCATTATAAAGGCGATATCAATGAACGTTCCAAATATATCACAAAAGGAAGGTATGCCTGGATCACCCAAGTGCAACGACACCAGCTTTTGGTTTGCTTCAGTTGCCGAAATTTTCTGAGGCTAAACAAGCGAACGCCACAGGCGGATCAGTAGAAATGCAGTGAAGTGGTAGGGTCCCTTGAGTTCAGATCGTAACTTTGCCGAAGTGGGAAGAAGAAGTAGAAGGCCACAGTAAGGATTTCGTAGCAGCAGGTCCACTGATGATTCTGATGATATATCTCACCGAGAATTATTGTAGAGCCAATCTCTATAACACTTTGGTGAAACAAAGATGACTGCGCGCGATATTTCTAAGGCATTTGACAGAGTTTGGCACCAGGCTCTTTTCTGAATGCGGTATATGGCATCGATGAGTCTTTTCTTCAATGGATTGGAAATTACCTTTCGGACCTGCATCTATCATCATGTAGTGCGGTCAGACTAAGGGAAACAGGATCTTGGTGCACCACTCCGTATGGTCACAACAGTATCCTGAATCAGATGGCAGGGGGTATGGAACTGCGTCATCTCCAGGCAGATGTGGCCCAAATACTTCCGGAAAAGAACGCAAGATCTACTAAACAGAAACCGTGCAGATATCGCAAGAGTTCTGGCAGTTAGTACTGGCCACTGGCCCATCGGGGTTCATGCGGCCAGAATAGGCATTACATTTAATGCACACTGTCGCAGCTGCAATACTGCTGACGAGATAGAAACTTCCTCTGCAAGTGTCCGGCTTTAGGCAAGGCCAGACAACACACCTTAGGTAAACCCTTTTTCGACAACCTAATAGAGCTAGCGGACATTACCATTGGGGATATTATCAGTTTCCTCAATGTAACGGGGTGGATTTAAATACTCCTTACCCCTTTTTCTTTTCATTTTCCCTAGTAGTTAACGTCCTTTTTACATCCGATAGGTCACTTGAGTTGTGGTGTTAAAACGGCGCTTCTCCGCTAATTAAGTGTCGGCTTGGTTTGTTGACACAACCACTTCTACCTAGCTACCTACCTTTCGGACCGCTCAGTACTAGCTGCTAACGGCTTCAAGTCTGCAATTCACTGTCTAAATGCTGGTGTGCCCCACAGCTCTGTTTTGACCCAGACTCTCCCGTCTGCAACTTCTAATCCAATCCATGTATTTCGCTAATGACAGTACCCTCAGTTTTTCATATTCATTCCAGCACAAGAAATTCCGACCTCGACAGCATAACCAAATGGGGTTCAAGCGATATATCCAAAACACAATGTTGTCTTCTGTCTCTCAAGCGAAACCAAAACACTTAACCATTATCCATGAATGGTACTTGCATCGCTGAATGGGCGAACCCCACAGGCGGATCAATAGAAATGTGGTGAAGTGGGAGGGTTATGATCCCTTGTTTTCGGATCATAACCTCGCCGAAATAGGAAGAAGAAGAAGGCACTTGCGTCGCTGAAACCGTAAGACTTGCCATTCTCGGTATGTGCATCAGTAACCATCTTCGATGGAACGACAACTTCGCCGAATATGCTACAAAATGTCTAAGATTCTTTAAGCATTGCAAACAATTTCTTATCCCATCCGCCCATCTGCCCAAAGGTGGAATATAACGCCTACATCTGGTCTGGTGCATCTAAGACTGTTGTGCAGATTCTAGATAGGGTACAGGACTCTATAGGTGATTGAGATCTCCATAGTCTCTTGACTATCGTAGAAGTATCTCGTGTCTTTCCCCATTTGATCGCTTTTTTTATAAAAAAAAATGCTCCAGCGAAATAGTCAGTTGCCCTTCGCACCTCCAAAATATCACCCGCAATACGCGTCATGCTACGAATGCATATCAGTTCACCCTCAAGACCAACTTCAGACGAACTGTCAACTACAGCAATTCGTGCTTAAGGGGAACGCTACGTATGTGAAATGATCTGCATTTCCTGATCATTACAACCTTCACACATTTAAGGCCAAAGCAAACCCACATCTCCCGTGCCCGTACCCTGAGCATCAGCATAATCCCTTCGGCGCGCAAATTAAAGAAAAAAAAAGTTTCTTAGTTACGATCATGCTGATAAGCTTTAAGTAGGATATGATCGTGCAAAAGAAATATCTGATCTATGAGAACACTCAGGTTCAGAAACCAAGATGTGACTGTGTAACCCCTGCGATCACGCTGGTTCTTTGTGGGAATAACTTTCGATTATGCCGGTTTATTTATTTAGCGCCACTAATCTTACTATCTACAGAAAATATGCAGGCTGATAAGTTTTGCAAGCCAGGCACTGTCGATCACCTGCAAGATCGCACTTCAGACTGTGAACACGTCGAAAACATTCTAAGTGGAGGTGACGCTGATAAGTTGTAGAAAATTGGCCACGATTAGCCCAGATTGTGATCAACCACATTGAAGTTGAAGAAATTGTCTGTGATAATTCTAAAGAATAAGGAAGCTACTCGTATGATCATGTAGGAAATTGTGTGCTTCGAACACGCCTAACTGTTGAATAAATTGTATCAGTCTGAGAAAATTGCTTGATGCTCTGAATGCGCTATTAAGTTACTTAGTAGTCGCTGGGATCATGCAAATAATACAACAAAAGATAATTGTGCGTTTCACGTGAACTTGTCGCAAGAAAGGCTTTAAGTCACACATGCGATTAGTATTTTGCCCGTTATACTACCCCATATAGACCTTTAACTATAAGAATCAAACTTACAAGTACCATCTGAATGTAGAGTCAGAAAAAGAGCAGGTCCCAAGTTGGTGCCTTGAATCACTTCATTTAAAAACCACAAGGAGTACAAGGCTGTACTATCAAAGTCGTGCATCGTCTTAGGCGGGATAGGTTAGGTTAGGTTAGGATCGGCCCTCGATGAGGATGTACTTAGACCAGAAAGTAGGTCCATTGTACTACCGATGTGTTAGGCGGGTGGATCACCCTCTTACTCTTGGAACCATTTGCTTCGTTGAATGAAGTCGAGAATTTTAGCCGTGCAGGCGTTGCCGAGATCATTAAGATCATTGTAGAAGTATTCACCCAGAGTGGCCTTCCTGATGTTGGCGAGCGCAGGACAGGCGCACAGGAGATGACTGATGATCTCTTCTTCCTCTTCATCTCTGCAGCTTCTGCAGAAGTCATTATGAGGGATACCTAATCTTTGGGCATGTCTTCCTATGACGCAGTGTCCAGTGAGGACATTTGTTATTTTTGAGAGGGTTCCTCTCTTGTGCTTCAAGAGTCCGATGGACCTGGATTTATTGAGTATCGGCCAGAGCTGTCTGGCGGTATGACATTGGTCTAGATGTTGCCATCGATGATTGGCGGGATAGTTTTAGATATAATCCTCATTGTAGATTCGCTGATCTTGCGCGATACCTATCCTACGACTCCGGTCTCATAGATATGCCACCTGACACAATGACACCAGAACGTTAGCTGTTGCGCAAATTTATAGTAAACTTTCCCCGTACTCAGGACTGGCTTTGACCAGAGTCTGATTCAGGAATGGAATGTACTCGTATTTTTACGGATGTGTCCAGTACCAGTCAAGGATCTGGTACTGGTGTCTTCGTGGAGAGAAGGTTTCACTTCTCCTATGCGTCTGTTTTCCAAGCGGAAACTTATGGAATCCTAGTGGCCATGAACTATATGGTGAAGAACACGGGGAAGGGTCGAAGTATTTACGTCTCTAGTGACAGTCAAGCAGCGCTTAAGAACTGGGTCAATCATGTAACGACTTCCAGAATAGTTGGTGAATGTAAAAACTCTTTGAACTCGGTCGGTGACTAAATTCCATGCCTTTTGTCACACTGGGATCTTGGAGAATGAGATCACCGATGAGATTGCCAAACAATGCTCAGAGATAGTTTTCTCGGGACGTTGGGTTTCCTTCCATTCTCGGTAGGGGCTTCCACTGACAATTGGTTTTTTTTTCTCTTGTACAACCCATGCCCGCGTGGCAGCGACACTGTGACCTGAAAGATCTATTGTATCGGAGCGATGGAGTTAATCTAACTGACGTACTACCATCCTTATGAAAGTGAGTATGTCCTTAGTAGTGAAGCATTTCAGTTCTTACTGAAGTAAGTATCTCCTTGTGGAGAATACGTTTCCTTAGCCAGTGTAGTGCCGGGCATTCGCAAAGAATGTGCTTGGATGTTTCATTCTCCTCTAAGCATAGCCGACAGTCCTTCTCTTGGCATGGGTTCAACTTGTTAAGATGGTATCTCAGCCCGCAATGGTCAGTTAGAAAGCTCATGAGCTTCCTAATGCTTTCCCTATCTTTATAAGGATTTCCTTATAGGAATAATATTATTCATAATGCTTTCTCTATAAGGAAATCCTTACTTAGATAGGAAAAGCATCAGCCCATGAGCTTTCTAACTGGCTTGATTAATCGTTTGGATAGTCTTAGACCATTGGTCCAGTGATCTAGATGAAGTTTGTTTTCCCAGTCGTTAATAGGCGTTGTAGCTGTTGCAGTTGACGCCGCAATAAGGTTCAGGACCTATGAACGCAGACTCTGAGCCAGCCCTAGCAAGCTCATCTGCAGATTCGTTGCCCACAATCTCTTGGTGTCCAGGGACCCAACCGAGTTTTACCCTGTTGTATTTGGCAAGGTCTTGCTATACATCGCAGCAGCATTTCAAGTTCTGGAGTCCATTAGGTTGAACGATAGTGCCATAAGTGCTGCTTGGTTGTCTGAAAAGATATGTATTCTAGCGCCCTTGATACCCTTGTGGAGATTGTGTCTGGTGCAGATCTCAATGGCATGGATTTCAGCCTGAAACACAGTGAGAGTCGTGCCCATAGGTACCAAAATCTTTGTGTTGGGTCCAAAGACCCCAGCTCAAACTCCAGAGTTCATTTTTGATCCGTCGATGAACCAGACCAGACTTCTAGATTTCAGTGTTTTAGCACAATTGGACCAATTTCCCCGGTCCAATATTTCAAACTCGAATAACCTACCGAAGCAGTGTTGCCTGACCATAATATCTGGTATAGTGCAGAACATGTCTCTATTAGGGAATGAGTTGAGTATTTTTAAATGTCGCACTAGGTCACCTGGTTAATACTCATAATCTAGCTGCAGCTTGATGGCATATCTAGCAGCCATCTTTCTAAGTAAGATTGGTGTAAGCCCGACAAAAGCTCCCAGAACTGTCATAGGGCAGGTGTTCATCGCACCTGTAATGCCAAGACAGGCAATTCTTTGCAAACTTCTGCAACTTATTTACGGTTGTCTGCTGGAGAGTTTTTGGCCACCAGACAATGGCCACATATGTGATAATTGGTCTAACCATCATTATGTACAACCAATGTATCGTCTTAGGAAAGAGACCACAAGTGCTCTAGTAGCACACTCTGTGGCGGACTTTATATGTGAATTCCAGTTAAGTCGTTTGTCAAGAATTACACCAAGATATTTGTCCTCGCTGGAATAAACTAGTGCGGTGCCTCTGATTGTAATAGGTTCAAGGCTGACCTGTGCTTTTCTTGTGAACGTCACCAGAACAGTTTTACTAGAATTGATGAATAGTCCTTCTTTGTTACCATACACCATTTTATAACTTTGCATGACGTTGGAAATTGTCGTGCCGTGTTTACCACTAATAAAAACTGTCAAGTCATCAGCATAACCGATGGTGGTGTAGCCTAATCTGTGAAGATCTACTAGCAAGTTGTCGATGACTATTGACCGTAACAGGGGGAAAGAATTCTCCCTTGGGGACAACCTTTGGCTACAGCTATAGACATCGATACAATTGTAAGCCCCCTAAAGCGAGGTACAAAAAAAGTTCAGTAGCAACCAAAAAATGCTTACAAAGCAAACGAATATAGTCACCGATACTCCCCAGGAGGAGGAGGTAATGAATCGACTTACTCGTACCAGCATGGCCCTAATCCATTGGTTGGTCGATTCTTCGATACCTCTGCTACTGATCGCCCTGCCGATCGAGTCGTAACCAGTTCTATCGAATGCGCCCTCGATGTCAAGAAAGGCACATTGACGATTGGGTTTCTCACGAATACAATTGTATGTGGCATGACTCTCCAGGATGAGGTTGACTAAACGAATGCTCCCAGACGTCTATAGGGAATCAGTGGTATTCTTACTGTCTCTCAGCAGAAAGGACTACAGACAACTTATTGGCCACTTCGCTTTCGTCAAGCCTCTTAATGTGCTTCTCTGCCTCAGGTATCAGGTTGCAGATTTTCAATACCGATGTGGGAAGTGCGTGTACGGTAAGCTTCTTATGACTGAAGTGCTTAGGTTAGGTTTGGTTAGTAGGCTGGTGTAGGAGCGGAAATCCTCTACACCACACTCAGGTCAGTATAAACCCAGTGTAATACTCATGGGGGAAAAGAAGATAGAAAAGAAAAATCACTTCCTCGTGAAGAAAAAATAAACGTCTCTGTACGTAACCTAGCAGAAAGCATATATGGTAGTACTTTCTGTGCCCGAGATACAAATCATCCAGAGGATTTGATGAAGTTTGCGATGTCTTTGATCGGTCTGTTGGACAATTCGTCTAAATCCTTAAAGAAAAATACAAATATTTGGCGCAACAGCTCTTTAAAGTGCCAGGGCCTAGCTTCTCGCAACCACTTATATTGTGTGCGTTTTATTTTTCATACGAATGGAAGGGACCTACAGTTTAATGCCGAATCCGAACGGCGATTTGAGAAGCTTTTTCGTGACAACAATACTCTCGGATGTTTGTCAGACGCTTGCGAGAGGTGGGACCGTGAAAAAAACTTTTTGGTGTTTTCTGGGATTCGAACTTGGAACCTCATGCATAGTGATCCGACACACTAACCACTTACGCCACGGCGCCCTCCTTAAAGAAGTATTATCCAAAATATTTTAGAAAGTGATAGAGGCCTGAGCAGTGGCAGAGAAAGTGGGATGTGTCCTCGTCAACCTCCTCATCGCCGCAGCCCCTACAAGGGTCCTCGTTCGTCACACGTAACTTTTTCATGTGGTATCGCATAGTGCTGTGCCCCGTAATAATTCCTAGAAGAGTAGAGAGTGATTTTCTATCTCTCTGCAAGAGTTTATTGGTATTTGCACTGTCAAATGCAGGACATAGCTTCTTCGTGATGATACAAGTATCTAGAGAGGACCATCTATTGTTTGCCTCCATTAGAGCTTTGTTCCCTGCCTCAAGTTTGAGTGTGCAAGGCGGGATGTACACTGAGGGGTCGGATTGGTCCGAGTTTAGTGCTGAACCTCCTCTAGCTAGTTCGTCAGCTTTCTCATTCCCTGGTATGCCTTCATGTCCAGGGACCCAGCAGAGCTCTACCTTGTGCTGTGTTCCAAGAACCTTGAGCTCTTCTCTACAACACTTCACGAGCTTCGATTTTACTTCTGTAGTAGATATTGCTTTTATCGCTGCCTGGCTGTCGATGAAAAAGGTTATCACCTCACCTCACCTCTACACGTGGTATTGCCCTCATCGCTGTCTCATGGCCCGCTATTGCCACTGCTACGACCTCCGCCTGGAAAACGCTGCTGTAGTTCAGAAGCCTGACTGACAAGGAGATACCAAGTGTTTCATAGAAGATGACTGCGCCGACACCCGTTTTGGATCCATCGGTGTACATGGCTATGGTTCTTTGATTGGGCGTTCTGCCAGTTTTTCATTCTTCTCTGCTCGGATAAGTACTTGAAAATGGTCTTGTGAACTCTAGGTGTGGCATTGTGTGGTCTGTACTAGATACATTGCCCAGGTATCTGTGTGGGATCATAGTATGACTCATTGCATTTCGTCTCCTGCTATCTGTTTAGCTTAACCTTACGGCAATAATAGCCCCTGATGCTTGTATAAAGATGTCTAGCCGAAGTAGGTTGAGGATGGCTGTGATTCCTGCTGTAGGCGTCATTCTCATTGCACTGGTCGCGCCAATGCACGCTTGTCTTTGTGTTTGCACCGAAGTACTTGCTTAGCTTTCATAGAAGAACATAGAAATACTAATAAAGTGGGTAAATGCCGACAAAAAGAAAGTGCGCTTGAAGTCTTTGAAGCCAAATGTCTACCACCCAAGATGCAGGCATGCGTCGACTTAAAATGCTCTGCCCACCCTTTGGGGCAATTATGCCCAAATATCCCTCCATTTTCCCTGTCAAATATTTCAAATTTGTCTGCCCACTGTCTCGTTAGGTTATTCCTAGCCTTGACCATGGCTTTTTTATATCTGTCGAACAAGTTTCTTTTCAAAAACAACATCATTCGTACGATTTAATAGTTTCCGTTTGTCACTCAAAATGCTGAAAGAATTTCCTGCGTCACTTCACCTTTTCGATGCGTCAATTTAAGCCGAAAATATCTCAAAATCTGCCAATAATCCGCAGCTTTCATTCAGGTTAAGAGTGGTTAAAAACAATGATTAATCAATCAATCGATAAAGCGCAAATATTATTCAAAACAACCTGCTATCTGCTATCTGTCGAGCAATAAAAATTAACCTGTTACGCTTCAACACCTTGACAAGAACACAAAAGGATATTAATTTCAATCCAAAGTAGTAGCATTAAAAAATAAAACCAGTTCTCTGTTCGTAATAAAATATAATTATCATCTAAACTACGCCAATCGATGTCAACAGCCATTGTTTCGCTTTCTTCATTTTTTTTTTTTCTTTTTTCTTAATTTTTATTTATAATCATTTATGTAAGCAATTCCGCTACGGAATTTCACCATGGATTAATGAAATTATATTTTTACTATAAGCATTCTATTAGCATCTGTTCTGTCAGCATTTTCCAGGTATTAACCGGTGATTCTGTTGGATTTTCTCCAACAGTTGCGCATGCGTAGACGACTCTGATTAGCACATCTTGACGTAGATAGATCTATCTGATGTCACTGAGTTAATAGGAAGTTTCTAATCAACTTTTCGGGGACAGTATCTAGAATCTTTGAATCAGTTCAATGACAAATTTTGAGCTTGTGTGTCAGATTCTAAGATTTTCGAAGTGATATCGTTTTTGGGTTGAATTTTTGCGAAAATATTTAACTACGCGTCCTCGAAAGTATCATAGTATTGTGTGCAAACAAATTAAGTGAATAAATATTTATCACCCCAAAAACGGTTGCTAAGTGAGTAAATATTTTACAAAAGAAGTTCATTAATGAAAAGAGAATGATTGTACTGTTATTTGGAGGCATTTGAACAGGTGGTTTTCTTTTTGGGGGCACGTGAGCCGAATGAGAAGCGAGTTGATAGTTAGACACGAGGTCTAGGTCATGCGGTGGGAAGCTTGTTTTGAATAACATAATATCGCGACGATTGAAAACCGGCTGTTTCGGGGAAAAACTGTTTACCAATTTTGAGCGAAAAGAATGAGATATTTACGTGAAGGGATTGATAGTAGTTTGCTTGCTTTAAATAGATTTACTTAGTTAGGTGACGCTACAGTCCAATGTGGACCTGAGCATCAACCAACAAACCTCTCCAGGTGGCGCGATTATGAGCCAGCTGCCTCCAGTTGCGCACTTCAAGTTGGTTGAAGTCCCTCTCCACTTGTTTGCGCCACCTACTGCGAGGTCGACCTCTACTGTGCTGTCCATCCGGGGTGGATTCGAAGATTTTCCAGGCTGGGATGTTGGGCTCCGTCCGCTCTACATGACTCAGCTATCTTAGTCGCTGTATGTGAACTCTTTTGGCTAAGTCGATGTCCTTGTATAGGCATTGTACCCTCTTCTCCACTCGCTGTCTCTGCAGGCGGTACGAAAGATCACTCGAAGAATTTTTCTCTCAAGACAACCAAGAGCATCCTCATCCGATTTTGACTAAGCCCATGCCTCTGCGCCATACAGCAGGATGGGGATGATTAATGTCTTATACAGAGCTACCTTAGTAGTCCAAGATAGGGCTTTATTACTCAATTGGCTTCTTAGCCCATTGGCAAGAGTAATTCTTCGTTTGATCTCCACACTGGAGTCATTTGCTAAGTTCATCATAGAGCCTAGGTAGACAAAGTCCGTTACTACTTCAAAATTGTATCTGTCTATTGTGGCGTTCTGTCCAAGACTCTTTCGTTGACTGCTAAACCCATCTTTGCTGCTTTCGTCTCAATACTTGCAAACGCCCCACTGATGGCCCTCTGAGTTCTTCCGACTATATCAATGTCACCGGGGTAAGCGAATAGTTGCACAGACTTGTAAAAGATTGTACCTCCGGTGTAGGTAGAAGTGGTTGTGTCAGCAAACCAAGCCGACATTAATTAGCGCAGAAGCGCCGTTTTAATACCACTACTCAAGTGACCTATCGGATGTCAAAAGGACGTTAACTTGTAGGGAATGCGAAAAAGGGGAAGGATTATTCAAATCCATCCCGTTACATTGAGGAAACTGGTAATATCCCCAATGCTAATGCCCGCTAGCTCTATTAGGTTGTCGAAAAAGGGTTTACCTAAGGTGTGTTGTCTGGCCTTGCCTAAAGCCGGACGCTTGTAGAGGAAGTGTAAGATTGTTTCTATCTCGTCAGCAGTGTTGCAGCTGCGACAGTGTGCATTAAACGCAATTCCTATTCTGGCCGCATGAACTCCGATGGGCCAGTGGCCAGTACTAACTGCCAGAACTCTTGCTATATCTGCACGGTTTCTGTTTAGTAGATCTTGCGTTCTTTTCCGGAAGTATTTGGGCCACATCTGCCTGAAGATGACACAGTTCCGCACCCCCTGCCATCTGCTATCAGCCTTTAGCAGATAATGCGCGAAGATGCCTCCCTTAAGGACCCCCGACGGGACGTTCACCTCCTTTGCTGGGGAAGCATCAAGGGTAGATCCCTGCCTCGCGAGTTGATCAGCTCGCTCATTTCCCTGTTGACTTTTGAGTTTAGTACAATTTTTTCAAGTATTATGTTGAAGAGATCGCATTATAGCGTGTCACCTTGTCTGAGACCTTTCCTGACGTCGAGTGGCTCAGTGGTATTCAATTGATGGAGCAGCGAGAATTCTCTATCGTCATCCTGCACATGCGGCCGAACTTGACAGGGATGCGGAGACTAGACATGCCACTGTAAAACTCGTCACTACACACGCTATCATAGGCAACTTTGAAATCGATGAAGATGTGATGCGTATCGATTTGTTTTCCAATTTAGTGTTTGTGCAGGATAATTACGGTTGGTGTTCAGGCAGACTTCGGTATGCTATACTATACTAGGGCCTTGAACGCACTGCGACCTATAGGATCTACTGTGCCAGCCCGGTTCTTAGCCCAGAACTAGGTTAAGGCTCTTGATAAACCTCAACACAGCTCTAGGTTCCATGTTCCGAATGGCTTCAGGGCTCAGTAAAGCCCGCTTAGGATGAAGAAGTCATTTTCTTGCGACCCCTGTGCATTCAAAAAGAATGTGTCCTTCACAAAGCCGGTATGCGTCTGTATCCGCTATTCCTATTTTGTGCCGGTGGTCCTTGAGTGGACAGTGTCCTGTTAATCATTCTTTGCTGGACTCAAGTAGCTTCTTAGCGCTACATTTGTTGAGGTTAGTGAACTTGTTTATCTGTTTTAGATCCGCGGATTTGGTACAGTACTCGGCATGGGCATCAGATTCCCACTGTTTTATTTTGAAGTTTGTACTTCTCCTCAAATAGGCTTCAGGACTGAATAGAAGGCGGCTGGTGCCTCTTCTCGATAAACAGTCCGCCCGTACGTTGCCCTCAAAGCCTTCGGATCCTGGTATCCAGGCCACAGTGGCAGTGTTTTTTTGACGCAACATCTTCAAGTAGATTGAGATAGTCCCATACAAGTTTGGATCCTACTCCTCTTCCTGCTCATTACGTCCTTCCTCACTGCTCATGGCCATCTTAATGACCATATCCGAAAGTTCGATAAAAATATGAAGACTTATGAAGGCTCTGCTTGCTAAGACTGGAAACCAATGGAATGAAAATATTAATTCAGTCACGTGCTCTTGTTTCCCAAGGCTCCGTACGTCCTCAGACTTATAATCTCAAAGTCTTTGAAAATAAAAGGCTTCGCCGACGACTTGACAATTGTTGTAGTGACCAGACTCCTTGAGGAATTGGAGTATGACTGCAATAAAGCCATCGGGATGGTTAAGGACTGCCTGGTACGCATGGGCCTACAACTTGCAGAGGTAAAGACAGAAGTAGTGCTCATCAGCAGCAGCCGAGTCATGGAGACTTTAAGAGTAACCGTGGTAGTTTCCAAATCAGAGTTGAACTTGATATAGATGCGATGCTAACGTTTGAGCAACATTTGCAATATGCAATTGAGAAGGCAGCAAAGACAACGGCTGCCCTGACAAGGATCATGATCATCAAAGGAAGACGTGAACAGCTTTCAGAATCTATATGTTGAGAGTACGCAGCGCCTTCCAAACAACCTCCTACGATGTGACATGGTACCAATTGACCTTCTAGCTAAAGAAGCCCAATGGAAATATCGTGCTAGCCGGACAGCGGTACTAACAGCGACGAGGCGAAGTATTACTGATGTGCCATGAAGACGAAGTCATACAGAAGGAAGACGGGAACAGCTTACAGAATCTATATGTTGAGAGTACACAGCGCCTTCCAAACAACCTCCTACGACGTGGCATGGTACCAATTGACCTGCTGGCTAAAGAAGCCCAATGGAAATACCGTGCCAGCAGGACAGCGGCATCAACAGCAATGAGTCGAAGTGTTACTGAAGTGCCACGAAGGACAAGTCTGGAGGAATAGCGAGAGAGATGGTATCACTCTGTTTTTTTTTTTTTTTTTGATATAATTTGCGCGCGCTATAGGGATAAGAATACCCTTATACTGGCTCTTACGGCACGGGCGGAATCACTTCATCTCTCTCTCATCACTCTATGATCCCCAATTTAAACTCTTGGTCCTTTAGCCAGGATGGAGTGCTGAATTTCTACATAACCCATATGCTAACTGGCCATGGTTGCTTCAGAGTCTCCCTCTTCAGGTTTAGACTCAACGATAACCCCTATTGCCCAACGTGCACGAAAGCACTCGATGATGCGGAACACGATACTATGAAGGAAGGCACCTGCTGGTGAACAATCAGGGTGCGGACCTAACCCCAGACAACATCAGATAGGTGATGAGCAGGGAAATTTCCTGGGAAGCAGTTAGTGGCACTGTGGCAACCATTATGAAGTAGCAACGAAGACAGGAGCGACAACGAAATGCGGCGCAGGAGGCTGCCAACAGGAATGAGTCCAGTATCTACGGCTGAAGTCCCCTCTCGCGATGAAATGTTTGATGGCAGTGCTGTGAGGACCAGGGGTAGGAGGGGAGGTAGGTTTAGTGGGTGGAAATCGAACACTGTTACTAAGTATGAGATCAGTTTTGTCTTTAAAAGATTCCCACCTTCCGACGCAAAAAAAAGAAAGTCATATCCTTCTTATGTCCATAGTCAGGTTCTGGAACTGTGTTTCCTTACTTACTTAGGTGGCACTACAGTTCGGGATGAACCTGGGCCTCAACCAACAAGCCTCTCCATTTAGCTCGGTCTTTAGCTAATTGCCTCTAGTTGCGCACTCCAAGTTGGGCGAGGTCCCCTTGCATTTTTGCGCGCCACCTATGGCGGGAAGGTCCTCTACTGCGTCGTCCCTCCAGATTAGATTCGAGGACTCTGCGGGCGGGAGCGTTGATGTCCATTCGCTCTACATGCCCTAGCCATCTCAGACGTCCACTACGCAGTTTTTTTGAGTAGGTCGATGTCGCTGTACAGCTCGTATAGTTCGTAATTGAATCTTCTCCTCAAAAACCCGCCAACGCAAGCGGGACCGAATATCTTATGAAGAATTTTTCTCTCGAAGCGACCAGGGATATCTTCATTCTCTTTTAATAAAGTCCATGATCCCAGATACTATGATCAAGAAATACCGGTTCTCCAGGAAATTCAATGTGGTCATAGGTGACCGCCACTATCACAAAGGACCTTCACTGGTCTAAGTGTGTCTGCACTCTCGTGTGGACAGCCAACCTAACCTAACCTAGGTGACCGCCACACATGGAGGAATGAAGAACTTGTAGTCTTACCAAACTCTCAAACTTGGTACACAGATGGTTCCAAATTGGAAAATGGTAGCACTGGCGCAGGGGTTTATGGACCCAGGTTCCAACGTGAGGCTGCGCTTGGGAAATCACCAACAATATTTCAGGCGGAAGTCAATGCGATCGAGCTCTGTGAACGAGAATGTCTGCGTAGAAGAGTCGAGGGCACTCGTATCTATATCCTCTCAGACAGCCAGGCAGCACTTATGGCTCTGAAATCCTACGCGGTAGGATCAAAACTTGTATGGGACTGTCTAAACCTACTCGAAGATCTCGCATCGAAAAACACAGTCACTGTGGCCTGGATACCAGGACACAAATGCTTCGAGGGCAACGAACGGGCGGACTGCTTAGCGAGAAGAGACGCTAGTCGCCTACTAGTCGGTCCTGAATCCTATTTTCGAGTTGCACGGAGTAGCGTTAACATAAAAATTAAGAAATGGGAAGATGATCATCATGCAGAGTACTGGGCCAAACTCAAGGGCCTAAGACAGGCAAAGAAGTTCATTAATCTCAACCGCTGCAAGACTAAAAAGCTACTCGAGCTTAGGAAAGCAGACCTAAGAACCTTAACAGGCTACTTGACTGCTCATTGCCCACTAAGGTACCATCTGCACAAGATAGGGGTAGCAGATGTGGAGAGCAAAAAGAGACGGCAGAACATATTCTTTGTGAATGCCCCATGGCCACAAGAAAAAGACTTCTCCATATCGGAAGGGCTTTATTAAGTCCTTCTGACTTCTGAAATATTGAGCCTGGAGCTTTGTTGAGGTTTATCAAGAGCCTTTACCAAGTTCTCAGCTAAACACCGGGCTGGCACAATAGATATTATAGGTCGCAGTACGTACAAGGTCCTAGTAAAGTAAGTAAGTAAGTAAAGTCCATGTTTCAGCGCCGCAGAGCAGGACTGGGATGATCAGAGTCTTATACAGAGTCTCCTTAGTTACTCGACTGTGTTTGGTACTCCTCTAAGTTCAGTGAGCTCTGACGCCATTCATTCTGGATGGCGTAGTACTCAGTACTTAAAAAGTCAATACTTTGCCTTATTCTCTGACCTAATCCATAAAAAAAAGCCAGAGCCTTCGTAAAGTATGTCTAGATAGTATTACTCCTCTGAGAACTCTGAACACATTTCCAGATAGTAGGAAGACCTACAAAATTTGTTACAATTTGTTTGTTTTCTGGTTCAGCCGTAGTAAACTGACACTTAAACTGAGTGACGGTACATGTTCTTCCAATTAAAACTTTGCATTTAGGCTCCCCGCTAACAGATTTAAAGTCATCCATAAATAGAAGAACGTGACAATGAAATAAGTAGCTCATCAACGTACCGAAACATGTCAATCATTTTAATAAATCTACCAAACGAGATATCGCTTCTAAGAACGCAAAAATATTCGCACTTAGACCCCACCAACTGTTTACACATACCTTGCCTTGTTTATAGTACAAATTCCATTCTATTTACCATTTTTGTTCACCAAGACCGTCTAACAAACTCGATATTCGTAACTATCTCTCTCTCTCTGTGATCTAGATTCTATTATCACTTCATCCCCTTACAAGGCCTTCGATATTTATTCCTATAATTAGCATCTATTGCAACAATAACCAACCTTGTACAGCACTAAAAAAAAATTGCCATATTAATATTCTTACAGCGTACCGCGATACAGAGCAGCTGGTAACCCCAATTTAACAAGTCTGATTACTGTTCACGCCTAAAAGTATGCCAAGCAACCCTTAACGACATAAATCTCCAACTAGTGTAGAAATGCGATTCTACACTTTAAAACTCATCAACCTCAATCTCATGATTTTTGTGATTTATACGAGTAATCCCTTCGACTACACCTCGTTAGCGGCCTCAGTATAATTACCGACGCGCAAACAACACCCCCAACACCTTTCTAAATAGGCTTCTCTCTCGCTTATTGACGGATACGTCGCCAAACCCCAACGTAATTTACACGGTGAACCGAATGTGTACGATGGGGTTAAACGCAACACGGGGTGTCAATTGAATTAGCCGACCATTGTGCTTGTATTTGTGCACACCCACCTGCCAGGGGTGCGGGGAATACCAACCACACTGCTAATCAGCAAATTGCGTGGATGACCGGTGTCGGAGATTTTAAACAAATGGCCAACCATGCTGTGGTGTCAGTACATGCGAACGAAACATGACACCTTAACAGCTCCATCTAATGAGTTCAACACGGAAAACTTCTTCCACATGTCAATCAAAAAATTAATGGCCGCCAGCCGGAAATAATGCTCCCACTTGTAGTGGAAGACATGTCACGCCATCTGTTATCCATTCCTAGTGCGGGTCATTAAACTTGTACTGCATACATATGTATTACTTCTTAGCCTAATGAGTTGCAGTTTTTTTTTACGAATTTCTGATGCACGAAGCACTGCGCGATCGTAAAAGTTCATTTCTATAATACTTCCCTGCACTCGCCCGTTTCCGCTCAACTCTTCCACGGTCTACCGTTCTACATGACATTTAATGACTCGCTGAATGGTAATAAAGCGATTTTATAGTTCATTTTATGTCTCAATTTATTTATTATTTTTTGCCAACCACTACAAACAATAGAGTGGCAGAGAATGGCCTGCATGCTATGCTAGTGGCTACGTGCAGCGCAACGCAGAGGACGACTTAATTTCAAATGACATCCCGCCGATAATTAGTTGATTTAATTAAAATGATTTTTTTGGGGTATCCTGTTGTCTATAATAAAATTTTATTTAGCAAAATATTTTAGACAGATATAGAGAGGGAGGGGGCTGGCCAATTTGAAAGTGATGTCAAAATTGATTTTAATGCAGTTTGCCGCCGGAAGTGTGGACGACATTATGTGGCGGTTACCGATTTTAGAGTAACAGTGGTTGCAGTAGTTGGTTAGGGGAGGTTGCAGTGAATGGAATGAAAGTCAAATTAGCGAGGACAGTAAAAACGACTATAAGGCTGTCGGAAATTAACTGAAACAATTTGATACTGAACTGTAATTGGAGGTAGGATTGCAAAGTATTAAAGAAATAATTGTAACCGTAGGTAGCCATCTTTACTTTCATTATCTAGGGAGCAGGCAGAAGGACACGTATTGAGGCAGTGGGGCAGCTTGTGGTATAAATATTTCTAGTCCTTTTGAGCGATAAAACAGTCTCATGTCTGACTGTCAAAAGCAGTCCCCTTCTATCACTGATCCTCGTGGCACTGCCGTCAAGCATTTCATAACGAGGGGCGACTTTAGCCTTAAGCACTCGGCTCGTTCGTGTTGGCAACCTCTTGTGCTGTGTTTCGTTGTCCCCCTGTCTTCGCTGCTCCTCCATAATGGTTGCCACAATGTCACTAACTGCTTCCCAGGCATCTTCTCTGCTCATCATCTGTCTGGTGATGTTGTCCGGGGTTAGGTCCTTCGTCAGTTTGTTCAACAGCAGGTGTCGTTCTTCATGATAAGGGACAATAGAACATGATGTGCTCCGCATCTTCGACTACTTACTTACTTACTTAGGTGGCGCTACAGTTCGGAGTGAACCTGGGCCTCAAACAACAAGCCTCTCCATTTAGCTCGGTCTTTAGCTAATTGCCTCCAGTTGCGCACTCCAAGTTGGTCAAGGTCCCATTGAACTTGTGCGCGTCACTTACGGCAATGATTCCGTCTACTGCGTCGTCCCTTGGGATTAGATTCGAAGACTCTGTGGGCCGGAGCGTTGGTGTCCATTCGCTCTACATGTCCTAGCCATCTCAGACGTCCAATACGCAGTTTTTTTGACTAGGTCGATGTCGATGTACAACTCGTATAGTTCGTGACTGAATCTTCTCCTCCAAAACCCGTCAACGCAAACGGGACCGAAAATCTTACGAAGAATTTTTCTCTCGAAGCGACCAAGGATATCTTCATCCTCTTTTAATAAAGTCCATGTTTCAGCGCTGTAAAGTAGGACTGGGATGATCAGAGTCTTATACAGAGTCTCCTTAGTTGTTCGAGATAGGGCTTTACTGTTGAATTGCCTTATAAGCCCAAAAAATAGCGATTGGCAGGAGTTATTTTTCGCTTGATTTCTGCGCTGATGTGGTTCTCAGAATTAATAGCAGAGCCAAGGTAGACAAAGTCCCTTACTACCTAGAAGTTATAGCTGCCCACTGTGACGTTCTGTCCAATTCGTCGGTGTTGGTTTTCCCTTCTTGTTGACAGCATATACTTGGTTTTGTCATCGTTTATCGCTAAACCCATTTTGGCCACTTCCGCCTCAATGCTTGCAAACGCACCGGTGACAGCCCGCTGAGTTCTTCCGATAATGTCTATATCGTTGGCGTATGCAAGCAGTTGTACAGACTTGTAATAGATTGTGCCTCCGGTGTTGGCTTGTGAGTTCCGCACAATCCGTTCAAGTACAATGTTAAAGAAGTCACGTGACAGCGCGTCACCTTGTCTAAAACCTTTTTTGGCATCAATGATCTCGGTGAGGTCATTACCGACCTTGACGGAGCAGCGAGCGTTCTCCATCGTCAGCCTGCACAGACGGACAAGTTTATTTATTTATTTATTTAGCTTAATACAAGCAAGCTTAAATCTAAACTTAAGAACTAACAACGAGGGACCTTAACTCTAAGCTTAACAATTTTTTTTTTTTTTTTTTTTTTTTTTTTATTTTTTTTTTTTTTTTTTTTTTTTTTTATTTTTTTTTTTTTTTTTTTTTTTTTTTTTTTTTTTTTTTTGTTGGGCCCCAGGGGGCCCACACATTTTTTATTAAACTAGGTCTTAAAATCTATCTTAAAAACTAGAGAGGGAACTGGGACTGGTTAGTTCATGAAGAGGTGTACAGGGACTTTCTAAGGGCGGATAGACTCGAATGAAAGTCTAGGGTGTTCTGTGAGTTATTTGCCAGGCGTAACATTCTGGAAATTGGTTCGAAATTTCCGTAGTTGGTGCGGTGGTGAGGGAGAAGAAAGAGCGGTACGGACCTGAGGTTTCGAGGGTTAGTGCGAAGGGAAATCATTTCCAGTAGTGCGGTGGAATCGATCATACCGGTTAATAATTGGTGCACGAAAAGTATGTCAGCGACTTCGCGACGTTTTGTAAGGGTTTGCAGGTTAATCAATTTTAGCCGGTCTTCATAGGGAGGTAAGATATAGTTGTCGGCCCATGGGAGACCGCGTAAGGCAAACCGGATAAACCTACGCTGCACAGCTTCGATTCTAAGGGAGTGTATGTTGTGATAAGGTGACCAAACTTGGCTGGCGTATTCCAGGAGTGGTCGGACAAAGGTGATATAAAGGGATTTAGAAACGTAAGGGTTTGAAAATTCTTTAGACCAGCGTTTTATGAAACCGAGAGAAGAATTGGCCTTGTGTACAATATGATCAATGTGGGAACGGAAGTTTAGCTCCCTGTCACAAATAATACCCAAATCGCATATAGAGGAGACTGAGGGAACGGGCTCGCTAAGAAAGTAATAGGTTCTGAGGGATGGGGGGAGGCGTTTACGGGAGAATGTTATGGATTGACATTTGGCGACGTTAAGTTCTAGAAAGTTTTTGTCGCACCATGTGTGGAATGAATTTAGATCGATTTGAAGTAAGAGAGAATCGGTGGGGGTAGATATTACCTTAGTGATTTTCATATCATCCGCGTAAATAGACAGATCAGAGTCTTTTATGACGTGACCAACATCGTTTATAGTTAAGACAAAGATCAGCGGACCAAGATGACTGCCTTGAGGAACCCCTGAAGTGGCGTTAATGGGGTCAGAGACTGAAAATCTGAAGAGAACCCTGTAATGGCGTTTTTCTAGGTACGATCTCAGCCATGAAATGAAAGAGGGTGGGAAACCGAGGGCTTTAAGTTTAAGGTAAATAGTTCGGTGACAGATTTTGTCAAAGGCCTTGCTGAAGTCGGTGGTAATGACATCCACTTCATTACCTTTCTCTAATGCTTGTAGTGTTTTGGAAACGAATTCGGTCAGGTTAGTCGTAGTGGACCTACTTTTTAAGAAACCATGCTGTTGTGGGGAAAAAATGGATTTGCAGTGGAAATACAGTGAGTCGTAGACAATGCTTTCGAAGAGCTTAGGGATAGAGGAAAGTTTGGCTATGGGTCTATAGTTAGAAATGTCGTTTTTGCTGCCTTTTTTATGGATAGGGAAAATAAAAGAGTCCTTCCATAATTTTGGGAAAACGGCTTGAGAGAGTGAGAGACGAAATAGAGTTGTAAGGGGCTGACACAGGACATCTACACATTGCTTTAGTAAGATGGCGGACAGACCATCGGGACCAGGGGAGAAGTCATCTTTGAGCCTATTAATTTTTTCTCGCACAATATCAGACCTAATGTCGACTGAAGCTAGAGAGGTTTGAGGACAGTTATTCAGGTAGGAGAAAAAATCTAGGTCCGGTTCGTGTACATGGTCACTATACGATTGGCTGAAAAAGGTTGCAAAGAGGTTGGAGATTACTTTAGGGTCAGCAGATGAAATATTAAGTAATTTTAGAGTGGAAGGAAAGCCGTCGGACTTTCTTTTGACGTTGATAAATTGGTAAAAGCGCCTAGGGTCAGTGATTATACTAAATTGCATTCTATCGAGGTATTCGAGATAGAGGGATTCGCAGAGGATGGAAAAGCGGGAGTAAGCTTGCTGGTAATATGCGTAATCTGAGGCAGATTTGGATACCAGGTAAGTTTTCCATAATTTGTTTCTGACGTTGCGAAGAGTACGCAATTCCTTATTATACCAAGGAGGTGATGATGAGCAGTTTTTTCGAGGCAGATAAGGGACAGATTGGAGAAGACAGTCAAAGATTGCTGTGTAGAAGAATACGAGAGCGATATCAATGGGTGTGTTAATGTTTAGGAAGAGGCTGAAATTTATGCTATTGAGTAGGTTGTTAAGTTTAACGAAGTCAGCTTTGCGGAAGTTGAAAGAGAGAGAGTTCTCAGAATCAACGGTAATGTTGACGTTTTCATACGAAAAGGCAAGAGCTAGAGGAGGGTGATATTGGTCTAGGGTGCAGAGAAGATGGTTACTCGCGGTAACCAAGGAGTTATGGGGGTCGGATGAGAAAATCAGATCTAGCTGCCTACCTAAGTTGTTGGTAATGCCACTGATCTGAAAAAGGCCGGAGTCAAAAAGACGATCAGTAAGGAGGGTTTCCTTTTCTGAGGAGGAGTTAGTAGGAACAAATGATGATTCGTCCTCAGATGGAGACCATTGTAAAAGGGGAAGGTTGAAGTCGCCAACAATTATAAAATCGTCATCAGGATTAGCGATATCTAACAGAGAGTCAACTGTATCAACGGCCAGCTGGTATGCTTGGACGGGTTGAGAAGGGCGAATATAACAGCAAACAATATATACGCTCCGTTTGGATACAGATAATTTAGCTGATACGAATTCAAAAGAAGTGGAATTTGAGAATTTGAAGAGGGTTGCATCAAGACGATTATGTATGGCTAAAAGAACACCGCGGCCGAAGGAGAGGTCTTCATGTTTCTGGCCGTCAGCGCGAAAGACTACGAAGTCAGAAGTGAATAATTCACAGTTAAGAACGTTGGGACAAAGGTTGGTTTCAGTTAGGGCAAAAATGTCGTAGGGAAGTGATTGTGATTTCAGGTGCACCATCGGGGTTTTGGTGCGAAGTCCTCTGACATTCTGATAGTAGAGGGAAAGGAGCTTTGGTGCAATTTCAATGGAGTGAGATGGATCGACTGTGATGGAGTTAGGGACGAAAATATTTATTATGATTGCTGCGAGTTTTTTGGAGATACGAGAGACGTTTGGAACCAATATGAGAGCCATAGGTTGATAGGTCTTTAGCCACAGTGGAAGAGGAGATATTAAAACTCTCATGAAAACGCGTGTAGATATTCTTAAGGGCTATAGGGTTAGTTGGGAGGCCTTCTTTTTGGATCAAGACCATGACATTAGTCTTTGTTTTTCCGTCGATGCAGACGGAGTCAGGCTTGTCATGTAAATAGGCTAGGTAAAGGCGCACATTTTCAAAAAGCCGGTTATCGCGCAATCTTGACATAATGTAGCGGCCATCGAGGTCATTGATTGTTGACGTTGGGTCTATTAATTTAGACGTGAGTTTGACGGTGGGAGGAAGCATTGGATCGAAAGTGGGGGGAGATGCAGTAGATGGAAAATTGGCCGAGATGGAACTGTTAAGAGAGACCGAGGACGAAGTATGGGCAGAGGTGCAACTGGGGGTGGTTAACGAGGAAGGATTGAGAGTGTGGGAGTGGGTGAAATTCGGATAATTAACGGTGGGGGGAGTGTTATTAGAAGAAGTGCTATGGCTTGGAGGAAGACAGGAATCAGGTGACAGATTGAAAGAGACGCGATTACTTGAAATTCTATTGGGGTAGTTGACTGAGGGAGTGGCCTTGGTGTTTGGAGAGGGAGAGGGGACCGGCGGGACATCGAAAGAAACTCGCTTGATATTCGGCGATTTGGTAGCAGACTTAGACAGTACGGCTGCCGTTTTAAAGTTGAAGTTAGGGAAGATGCCCATTTTGAAAGACCAATTTGTGTCGGGTTTAGACTTGTTAAAGGACGGGAGATGAGTACTGCTGGATTTTTGGTGGGTGGTAGGTCCATTGTTTGAAATGGTGGATTTGTTATGCGAAGAGTGGACAGAGAGTGGGTTCAACTTAATTATTAATTAACTTATCTCTATGGGTGAGGTTGTTACTAAGTCTATTATTAATTAACTTATCTATGTTAGTAGACTTGTCCGTCCATTTGCAGATACGCATCTTTCCGAGGTTGAAATTTAAACTAGCAGGGTTTTGGAATAGCCATTCGTATCTAGCCGGGAGGTCGAATTTAAAGTTGCGAAGACTTCTGTGGTGAGAAGGTAGGATCAGTTCGCATCGGGAGATGGTGATGCCGTATTTCTTTAAAAACAAATTCGTAATCCACGAGACATCAGCATTACGAGGGCTACCTTTGATGAGGAAGGTGGTAACCTGGAGGTTGTCAGGACTTAATTTATTCAGCCTACGCTGCCACTCAGAAGGTGTCCAGGTTGTTCCAAAATGCTTGATGAGTTTCCGGGGGGCAGCGACGGGTGGAGTTTCGGACTCTTGGACAGTAGGAGCAGCGAGAGATTTTGATGATTCGTCCGTCGGCAGTAAAAGGGAAGGTGGAGTTGAGCGTGAGTCGACATCTGCATCCAGTAACTCATCCAAAATTGATGTGTTGTAATGGATGTTTGGGTTATGTTGGGTATGGATAGGTAGGTCGTCGATTTTGTGGCATACCGATTCAATTCCATTAACAATGATTGAGCGCGTTGCAGTGACTTCGTCGCCGATACCATTGATTCGATCGTAAATTACGTCGAGCATTGGATCAGGTTGCCTAGGAGATGAATGCTTGCTTGACGATTGGAAGAGGATGTCAAAGTCTTCCCGTAGGGAGTTTACACATTCGCGCAATTTATCGAAAGAACTGATCTGCGAGGTATAATTAGCTTTGAGATCACAAAACACTTTGTTGAGATGGTGCAAGGTGGATTCTTCCTTCGTGGGACTGGCAAGAAATAACTCCGTCAGACCAGCAATTTTTTTTTCAATGTTACATAGTTTGGATTTGATATCCTCGGTTGAGTTCTGAACCGAGTTGCCTAAATCGTCAACACATCTAACACTGCTATCTAAGTTGGAGAGTTTACCCATAATCTTTTTAGAGAAATTTTTTTGGTGGGAGTCATTTGATTCACTAAGGCACTTTATCGCGAGGAGAACGTGCGAGAGTGAGATATTCTTGCACTCATCACAAAAGAAAAGGAGGTTGTCCGAAAGTGCTTTTACATATACCGTATTTCTTTTGTTAAGACCGACACATATGGCATGGAAAGATTTTCCGCAGATTCCTTTACAAGAAACCCAATCAGCATTATTGTCAGTGATTGGGCAGTTGATAATACCGCAAGACATGGCGAAATATAGGGTGAACAAGCGCGTCAGCAAAAATGGGGTGAATGGAATTGGTGGCACAGTGACACAGAGCACGATAATTACTGCAGATCTATGCAAAAATTTAATGGGAACACTTTTATCAAAGTCAGATGAAAGTGGGGCGAATGTCAGTACTTGAGGTAACGCACTTGAATACAGTTAGTAGGTCACTTAATTGAAATTGATTGCAAAACCGGGCGACACTTGGGGTAATGCACTGAATATTAAGTTGGCGAAAAAGCGGTTTAGACTGATTTGGCGGAAATATTGACTCGCGAAGCAGGAGAAAATGAAAACGCGTCTAAACGGTTGGACAGTTGGATTACAACTTTGGCAGGGATGTCAAAACTAGACATGGCTCTATAAAGCTCTTCTCTATAGATGCTGTCATAGGCGGCCTTGAAATCGATAAAGAGGTGGTGAGTATCGATTTGGAATTCTTGGGTTTTCTCCAGGATCTGCCGAAGTGTGAAGATTTGATCGATGGTGGACTTTCCTGGCCTAAAACCGCACTGATAGGGTCCAATCTGGCTGTTCATAAAAGGTTTCAGGCGTTCACACAATATCGCAGAAAAGATCTTGTATGCGATGTTGAGGAGACTGATGTCTCTATAATTGGCGCAGTTGAGGGGGTCTCTTTTCTTGTGGCATCTTCGACTACTTCCGTGTAAATTGGCAATAGGGGTTGTCGTCTAGTCCAAACCTGTGGAGGTAGGCTCTGAAGCATCCATGACCAGTTAGCATCTGGGTCCGGTAGGAATTCAACTACCCATGCTTCCTATTGATCCAAGTGTTTATATTAGGAATGAATCTCGGCGTCCACCTGCCTTTTTCAGAATAATACGATCTCTCCTTGGTGTCCCTGGTGGTGCCTTAGTAACACTTCGATTCGTCGCTGTTGATCCCGCTGTCCTGCGGGCATGGTATTTTTATTGGGCTTCTTTGGCAAGAATGTCTATTGGTACCATGCCACGTCGTAGGAGGTTGTTCGCAAGGCGCTGCATACTCTTAATGCATTGATTCTGTAGGCTGCCCCCGTCTTCCTTCTGTATGACTTCGTCTTCATGGCACAAGCCAATCTTTGGGAGCCATAGAGCATTATCGATGCCGCAACTCTTGCTAAGAGCAGTCTCCTCTTGTGCTTTGGTCCGCCAATATTTGACATGATCCTTGCTAGGGCAATCGTTGCCTTTGCTGCCTTCTCAACTGCATATTGCAGATGTTGCACAAAAGTTACCCTTGCATCTATAGTAATGCCAAGGTACTTCAGCTCTGGTTTGGAAACTGCCACGTGATCGTCCACGGTTACTCTCACAGTCTCCATGACACGCCTGCTGCTGATAAGCACTACTTCTGTCTTTTCCTCTGCAAGTTGTAGGCCCATGCATACCAGGCAGTCCTGAACCATCCAGATAGCTTCATTGCTCCAATTCCTTAAATGGTTTGCTCACTACTGACTGCCAAAAGCTAATAATATCTCAAAGGCACACTGGGTATTAAACATGAAAGTTTCCTCTCTGGATCCTTCTGTATCGACCACATCAACACCGTGCAGATCATCATTGAGGGTTGACTATCGATCATCACTTCACCTGCTGTTCATCGATTTTTAAAAAGCGTTCGATAGTGTCAACCGGGAGTTTATTTGGAGTGCCTTACGCAGAAGAGGTATTCCCCATAAATACAGAGGAAGGTTGTCTGAGAAGTTCCAGGTCCAAAGTGGGGTAAACCAAGCCTGCATTCTTTCACCAATACTATTTCTATTGGTCATTAGCGATGTGCTTCGTGCAGCTCTATCGACGGGAATCGGAGGAATTCGATGGGCACTTGCATCTCAACTGGAACTACGCTGACGATGTATGCTTACTCTCTCATTGAACTATGGACTTCCACCAAATGACAGCAGATGTGGAGAGGAAAGCAGGCGTCGCAGCGTCGCTCTGAAAGTTAATATAAACTTGAGACGAACTCATCAGCTCAAATAATGCTCTGATGGACAACCGGTAGAGAGAGTAGAGGATTTCCAGTATCTTAGCAGTATTGTCTCCTAAGTCAATGGTCAACAGGGCCGCCAAAGCAAAGTCCGCGTTCAGGACGTTGTCCAAAATATAGCGAAGCAATGCAATCAGTTTGAGCACCAAGCTAAGAATGCTCCATTCCAACGTTGAATTCGTACTATTGTATGGATGCAGCACTTGAAGAGTGACTATTACTATCACCAGACTGTTGGTCTGAGTGAGCAGTGACTCTTTGTCATAAGGCACCCATCTACCATCACCAGAAAGCTGCAAACGTTCGTTCATAGGTGCTTACGTAACATCTTAAGGATTTTCTGGCCCAACCGTATCTCTAACGAACACTTGTACCAGAAAACGGGTCAGGAATCAAAAGGCACAACAGAATAGGATTGGTCACATGCTCGGAAAAGGTAACAGTTCCGTAACTAACCACGCTGTGCGACGGAACCCTTTAACTCAGGATGGCTGTCGAGAAGGAGGTGCATTGCTAGAAATCGTACACGTTAGCCCGTAGGCGTAGTAGATGCCCTAGGGCCTATAAGGGGATACAGTACTCGCACATAATTGTAAAGACATTGTCCATAAAAAGCGACGAAAAACTTTTTAGACTACTCTCAGTTCCTAAAAGCTAATGAAACCTGAAAGTTGTTCTTCTTTTCCAAGCAGATGCCATAAACTATGGTTCGAAGTAGTTCTGAGAAATGATTACCTAGTTCAGTAGGACAAGTGCACTTAAATTTTCAAGAAGAGAGCACCACGTACAGTCTACAAAATCTCTGACCATATTCGAATTGAAAATCTCTGTCAATCGATCGAAACCAATTCTTCATTTTCTTCTTCAATAACGCTAGAGTCCGGGGTGGAGCTATGCCTCAACCAACAAGCTTCTCCAGTCGACTCGGTCATTAGCCAGCTGCCTCCTTTTTCGCGCGTCAAGTTGGTTAGATCCCTTTCCAACTATCCGCCCTTCTTTTACTGCGTCGTTCCTCGGAAATGGATTGACAGACTATTCGGGGCGTTGATTTCCATCTGCTCTACATGTCATAGCGATCTCAGTCACTGTATGCGTACTCTTCTGTCTAGATCGATATCTCTGTACAGTCCATACAATCCTTCATTGTATCGTCTCCACCACCCTTCGTCTATGCAGACGAGTCCATAAATCACTCGAAGAACTTTTCTCTCAGAGTAACCCAGGATATCCTCATCCGATTTCGATAGAGTCTATGCCTCTGCGCCATATGGCAGAACTGGGATGATTAGGATCTTGTGCTGGACTACCTTAGTCGTTCGAAAGAGTCCTTTGTTACTCAAGTACCTTCATGGCCCAAAGAAACAGTGATTGGCAAGATTGATTCTTAGAATGATTTCGAATTTATAGCTGAGCCTGGGTGGACAAAGTCCTTAACTACCTCAATGTCGTCTGCCTATCGAGTCATTCTATCGATGTTGATTGCCCTTTTTTGTTCAAAGCATCTACTTTGTTTTTAGCGCAGTTTGGAGCGTCCCCTCTTTTGAGGATCAGGCAAACGATGCTAAGATTTCACTCACCGGACATGGTTGGGTTGGGTTGGATGGTTGTTCACGCACAGCAGGGACACACTTAGAGCAAAAGAAGGTCCATTGTGATACCACTATGGAGAAAAACCGGATTACCAGCACTGGGGACCTACATGGAGAATTCTTAAGAGAATGAGACAGGAGGCAGGGCATTCCGTTTCGGTGTGAACCCATTCCGAAAAGATATGATTCGCCGTTAGGCATTAAACCAGTTTGACCCGGAGACGAAGCTTTTTATTTTGATAAGTTGTGTGTAGCCAGAAGGTTAAGATCTTCGAAGAAGTATTCGCCTAGTGTTTTCCTTTTCAAGGGCGATAGGGCAGAAGATGTACACAGAAGGTGTGACATGGTTTCCCCCTCTTCCTCGTCTCTGCAGCTTCTACAGAAATCGTTGAAGGGAGCACCGTGTCTTCTGGCATGTCTCCCTACCAGACAATGCCCCGCAATGACCCCAATTATCTTTCTTAGAATTTTCCTATTAACGGAAATAAGTCTATTGCCTACAATCCAGCTCTGGCTAGATTTGTTTAGAAGAGACACATGTGCTAATATTGTTTCTACTTACTATGTCATCGGACATACTTTCGTTTGACCATATCGTGCAGATGAGTTGGTGTATGCTCCCTACCAGATCATCTCCCGGTGCTTCAAAGAGTTCAGCGGCTAGACCGTCTGCTCCAGTAGCTCTATTTGACTTTAGCTTGGATATAGCTATCCTCATCTCATCGAGGTCAAGTGGACGGAAGTATTGTCCATCATCGTCCAGATCGAACACGTAATTCTGCCTGACAGTGGGATTTTCGTCGTCGTCGCCGTTTAATTGTGTGCAGAAGTGTTGCTTCCATATCCTTAGCGCCGACTGCGAATCTACCACTAGGTGTCCACCTTTGTTCCTTCAGGCTTCTTATCTGGCAGTTCGAGGTGGACCTGGGCCTCTACCAACAAGCCTCTCCATTTGTTGGGTCTTTAGCTAATTGCCTCTAGCTGCGCACTACAAGTTGGTTGAGGTCCCCTTGAACTTGTGCGCGCCACCTACGGCGAGGCTCTCTACTGTGTCGTCCCTCTAGATTAGATTCGAAGACTTTCATGCCTCGGCATGGTTCTTTTACCTTTTTTTAAACTTTTCGAACATCGTTCCTGCATTTAGCCTCAATCTCAATGAAATCTCCTCGATCGAGCGCTCCTCATGCTCCTTCTGTTTGCTTCTGAGAAATCGATGATCTTCCCTTCTCTTCTGCTCGTATAGCTCGCAACCAGCTCTGGTTCTTCTTTGCTTCGGAACTCATTAACAGAAAATGAAATTCTCAACTCCCGCACTCGTGCCCCCCTCGATTGTTCCTCCTAAATCACTTATAAATTCCTTCTGTCAAAGCCATTTGTCGAAAATCCAGAGATCGCGAATTCCACTCAAGGCTAGACGCAAATTGTGCACAATCGGCTGATCGCAAACCCAGAGGCGAAGCAAATAAGCGCGCGAACAGCAAAAAAAAAGCTCACATACGCCTCAGACGATTAACACATCACCTACACATGCGAGCGTCCAAAAGAACTTCGGGTCAACGTTACGTATACTTGTTCTTTTTTTCTCTTTTTCTGTTTGTTCTTGGCTCCGTTTTGTTGTTGTTCCCCCGCTGCTGTTGAGTGCTATAATTCCGGTTTATTTATTTATTTAACAAAAAAAAAAACTAAATTCGGCAAAAGAGCAGCTTGGTGTACACTTATCGCGCTAAATTCGAATCGCATTTCGGGCGAAATATGTATTTTCGATCGAATCTCCTGTTTTGGTTGCTGATTAAGGGTTGCTGTGGGGCGGCCTCACTGTTTGGTTTTTAGATTGAATTTCGTCATTGTTGTCCATGTTTGAGTGCGCGAAATCAGATGACATGCTGGAGGATATGGCATTTTAAATTTAGTATCAATTTACGCAGTGTGACGTCACGCACTGCGTTGGTTTTGTGTGCGATTTGTTTAGATGGATGGAAAGTTTTATTTTCTTGTTATCACGGAAAGTTTTTTGATTTGATTGCGCTGATGACATGTTTTGTGATTAATTGAGTTTGAAATTGATTGAGATGTATTGAGCTGGGTCTGACAAGATGTGGTTTAGGTCAATTAGTATGTTTTGTCTGTGAATTTAGATAGATAGATAAAGTATAGCCTCCGTATCTGCACTTACAAATGCAAATATGATGTCATTTATTTGAACTAAAGAGAGAAACAAAATGGGGATTGTTTCGACCAAAAGGGAGAACATTTATCAGCACATCACAATCCAATATATTTTCGTTTCATAAGCTTTTTTCTTCCTCCTGTTTCGGCGAGGTTATGATCCGAAAACAAGAGATCATAACCCTCTCACTTCACCGCATTTCTACTGATCCACGTGTGGGATTCGCCTTACGGTTTCAAATATCAGTTTAGGATTCGAATGTAATTTCAATTAAAATTTTCGACTCTATCAAAGGTCTGTATAACTGCTTGCATACGCCGATGATGTTGAGATTATTGGAAGAACTCAGCGGGCTGTCACCGGTGCGTTTGCAAACATTGAAGCAGAAGCGGCCAAAATGAACCAAAACCAGGTGCATGCTGTCAACAAGAAGGGACACCGACGAATTGGACAGAACGTCACAGTGGGTAGCTACAACTGCAAAGTAGTAAGGGACTTTATCTACAGTGGCTCTGCTATTTATTCTGGAACCGAAATCAGCGCAGAAATCAAGCGAAGAACATCTCTTGCCAATCGCTGTCTCTTGGGCCAATAAAGCAAATTAGCGGTAAAGCCCTATCTCGAACAACTAAAGAGACTCTACATAAGACCCTGATCATCCCTGTCCTGCTTTACGGCTCTGAGACATGGACTCTATTAAAAGAGAATGAAGATATCCTTTGTCGCATCGAGGAAAAAAATCTTCGTAAGATATTCGGTCCAGTTTGCGTTTACGTTTTTTTTTTTGAAGGAAAAGCTCCAATGCGAACTATATGATCTAAACTGCTACTTGGACGTTTGAGATGGCTAGGACAAGTAGAGCGAATGTACACCAGTTGAGAGTAGATAGGTGCCTTGTGAGAAAGAGTCTTTGCTCACTCAGACCAACAGTACAGGTCCATTGTGCCCAATCATTTAACTCTGGAAACGCTGTGTAGAAAGTCCTCTGTTAGAAACACCCAGAAAGCGATATGGATCTCAGGAGGTCCATCAGGTTAACATTACCCAAGTCCTCCAAGACATCGCGATGTAGGAAAGGCAGGCCTATAAACGCCTGGATCAGGCAAATGCGACGACATCGGCATTTCATTGGCCTCAGTAACCGAGTGATCCAAAATCGGCGGGCCTGCCGATATTTTCTGAGATCAAATAGGCGAACCCCACAGGCGGATCAGTAGAAATGCGGTGAAGTGGGAGGGTTGTGATCCCTTATTTTCGGATCATAACCTCGCTGAAAAAGGAAGAAGAAGAAGAAGATTACACAAGTCCTCCAGCTCCGGGAAGAAGTAACTATCAAGAGTCCTCATTCTTCTGACGGATAGAGCAGGACAATCACACAACAGGTGACGAACAGATTCAATTTCTTCTTCGTCCCTGCGACTTCTGCAATAGTCGTTATGCAGCACACCGAGTCGCTCCGCGCGAACGCCAATGGTACAATGTCCAGTAATTATGCCAGAAATGACCCGTGCGTTAGAACGAATAAATTTTACCAGAGATATTGATCTCTTCTTGTTGTAGGCCGGCGATAGCGCCCTGGCCGTTGCGCATGTTTCCAGGTGAACCCAGCGTCTGTTTGCTCGACCGGTGGCTTTATTCTCTATTTTTCTCCGTAAGGAAGTGATTGGGGTTACTACAGAGGAGAGGGCCCGCGATAAGTGCAGCGCCGACCCTTTTCTAGCAAGCTCGACAGCCCTTTCGTTACCTTCGATATCCATATGCCCTAGTACCCAGCAGATGGTGACCGCATTGGCTCTAGATATCTCGTTTAAAAGTGATTTACAGATCCTCACAATCCTCGACCTAATTACAGCAGAGTCCAAGGCCTTAACGACCGCCTGGCTGTCTATAGAGACAGTGATCGTTCTACAGATGACATTACTTCCGCGTATAGGATCAGCAGCCTGTATGATGGCTGTGACTTCGGCTTGAAAGACACTGCAGTCGTCGCTTATTCTAAAGGAGTGGTTTATTCCTAGGGCTTCACAATAAACTCCGGCTCCCGTGTCAACGCCCATCTTAGAACCGTCGGTATAGAAAGCCAACTCCTTTTTCTTCATGGTTCTTCCGTTCTTCCAATATATTCTGTCAGGAATTCTTGTAGGGAATCTCCTTTCAAATGCTAGCATCGCGTTCATGTCATCAGTTTCCGTCAATCCTCTGGTAGTCCTCCATCGGGACAGAATGTAGGCATGGCCGTAAAGACTCGATGACCAGAATCGTCCTTCTCTCAGTCTTATAGCGGCTTTGGCCGCCAGACTGCTACAGTATATATCAAGCGGAATGAAACTAAGCATGATTTCTATTGCTGCTGTTGGTGCTGTTCTCATTGATCCCATGACTCCGATGCACACTGCCCTCTGGATTTTGGTGAGGTTTGAAAGCAGGTATTGCTTCTCAAGTACCGTCCACCATACTAGTGAACCATATGTGAGAATGGGTCTAACAACCGCCGTGTATACCCAGTACACCACAGCTGGTTTGAAGCCTCACGTATTACTGAATGCATTTTTTGCAGGAGTAGAGAGCTACGCTTGCTTTTTTGACGCATTCGGCAATATTTTCCTTCCAGTTTAGTTTGGAATCTAGAATTATGCCCAGATACCGAGCTGAACTTGAGATATTTGGTTTAATGCCACCGATATAGGGGATCTGAAGGTAGGAATATACACCAACGCTCCCGCCTGCAGAGTTTTCGAATCTAACACAGAGAGACGACTCAGTAGAGGGCCTCCTCACAGTAGGCGGGGCGCACAAGTTCAAGGGAACCTCAACTAACATGGAGTGCGCAACTGAAGGCAATTAGCTAAAGATCGAGCTAAATGGAGAGGCTTATTGGTTGAGGCCCAGGTTCACCCCGAAATAAAGCGCTACTTAAGTAAATAAGCAAGATTCGATGTAGACACTGCTGTCGCACCTTGATGTAACTTTTACTCAGATGAACTTGAAGGTTCATCGGTCGAGCCCTTTGGTTATAGCTAAGGATACAAAAAAAGGTAATCAAGCTGGAAGATTGAATTTAAGAAGCATTTTCCGTACAATCAAAGCAGCCTTCTTGAACAAACCCTTATTGCCATTTCAAAAATTTTTAAAATAATGAAAAGGGAACTCCTTACCCATCCACCCACCCTTAATAGTAATTGCTTTGCGCAAAGATTACTACAATTTATGACTAAAGTTGTGTGTTTAATAGATCAGTGAATCTACTTATCTTGTGTTAAGGCACCAAGTGCTGGAGTCGTAAGGTCGATACTCAACGTTGTTAGACTTTTTTTTTAATCGTATATTGTTCTATATTCGAAAAGGTCGTATGAAGAAGACATGCGTGCATACAGTGCTGTTTTAAAGAACAGTTCAACCACACATTACAACTCAACAGTGACTCGATCCCGTAGAAGAAGAGAGAATAGTTAAACAACTTTGAGAGCACAGTATCTGAAATAGCAGAAGCAGAAGAAGCACAAGACTCCAAGCAGACGTCATTTAATCCCAGTAAGGGGTAGCATTGAATGCAGCCACACTTAGACCGGGTGCCACTGACTGACTGTCCCAGAGATGATATGGTCAAGAAATACTGCTTTGAAAGGAAATTTGACTCAAAGCTGAGCAACAAAAGGAACTGGAGCAGCGAATCAGATAAATACCAAATCAAACAACACACAACTAAATGGTACACAGACGGATCGAAAACATCTACTGGCACTGGGGCAGGAGTGCACGGGCCCAGGACTGGATACTCAGACCCACTTGGAGTATTCCCCAGTATATTTCAAGCAGAAGTTCACGCGATCGAAAGATGCGCGCAATTTAACCTAGACAGGATCAGTTTCATTGGGTAAGGGATCACTTTTTCCCCCATGGGTACCACAATGGGTCATCGCTGACCTGAGTGTGGCAGAGAGCGTCGCTTCCTGCCAGCCCACATACCTAACCTAACCTAACCTAGACAGGAAATATCGCGGTCAGGACATCACAATACTTTCGTGGATGGATTTGTAAACCTGTCTTTTAACAATTTTACACGAACCTACCACAATTAGGGGATGGGGTCAACCCATGATTTGTGAGATAGTTGAGCACCGTCAGACAGCCAAGCCACTATTACATCACTGATCTCGCAAGAGATTAGATCCAAACTGGTATGTGAATGCGTCACCAGGATCAACAAACTGGGAGAAACAAACAAAGTAACCCTTTACTGCGTATCAGGACATCTAGGAGTGGAGTGGAACGAAGCAGCTGATGAACTAGCTAGAAACGGATCAGACAAGCCGTTCCTTGGACCAGAACCATTTTGTAGGATAGAACCCCACAAAATACGGGAAGACTTAAGGAAAGAGGAAGAGAACAAATGGGCCAAACCGCGTGGCGATATCCCCCATATAGGCCAGGCAAAAGAACTTGTGGGGAAATATAACCAGAAAAGAAGCAGAGCCTGCCTAAGAGTTAGTAAGAATCGACTTCGCATCTTGGCGGGCATGTTAAAGGGTCACTGTAGACTCAAGGAGGACATTAGGAAACTGAGAATAGAGGGAGACGATCACTGCAGATTCTGCAGGGACTTCGCAGAAACACCAGCGCACCTTTTTATGGAATGCGAAGCATCCACAAAAGAAGAAATCACCTAGGTGGCTACCTCCTACCAAAAATGGATTTACCTTCACTGAATCGATTGAAGATACTCCGGTTTGCTGTAGCAGCTGGACTGGAGGAAGTGCTCTAGACCGAGTATACCATCAGCTAGAGCCGTATTTTGGGGCATAATAAATATTTTAAATATTTATGGTTTCCTTCTTTTCCTCCTCCATATAGCTTCTGAAGAAATCATTTGCGAGGAAGTCTTGCGTGATGGCATGCCTGCGTCCTACTATAATCGTAATGAAAGCCCTTTTCTGATTAATAAGGCAGTTGGAGCGTTCCTGATCCGGTTTAGGCCTGATCTGTCTAATAATGAGGTACATAGTGCCGTCTGCCCATCTGCTGTTGGTTGCATTGATAGCAATTTCACTGTAGTGAGATGGATGCCATGAAGTTGATAGAAGTCGATAGACTAGTCATGCAATTCCCTGGAATGTCTCTGTGTTCCGCCACACAAATGAAGTGAATATTGAATTGTTTAGCCATAAGACAGGTGACCATTTAGGGCTGTTTTTGAGCTGAAGGTGACAGATTCCAGGGATTTGATCGCTGCTTGACTGTTAGAAAAAATTGTGATAACCCAATTAGGTATCACATTGTGCTTAAGTCATGACTAGGCTTCCCTTATCGCCATAATCTCCACACGCTACAGTGATTTAGAAGGCGAAAAGAAATGCTTACATTTAAATTGTTGGAGTAGTCACCTCCAGATCAAGGTATCGCGATCTACACCGATGGCTCGAAAATGGATATATAAGTAGGTACGGGGGCGCTACTCGAACCTAGGCAAACCCCACAGGCGGATCAGTAAAATTGCGGTGAAGTGGGAGCGTTATGATCCCTTGTTTTCGGATCATAACCTCGCCGAAATAGGATGAAGAAGAAGAAGAAGTAGGTACGGGAGCAGGTTTCTACTCGAAGGCACTGCATAAACAGACATTTTTTAGACTACCAGAACCGTGCAGTGTATTCCAAACTGAAATCCTGACAATGCACAGAAGACAGTCACCTTGTTCCGTCAGATGTACGTTAGGTTAGGTTAGGTTGGAGGGAAGTGCACCTAAGTACTTATGACGGGGACCATACGGCCCAATGTGGTTTCCTTTTGCTGTGTGGAACCTATATTTAAAACCTTTGCTTTGCGGTCGGTTCTGTTGCAAACCAGCCTGTGCTCTTTATGAAGCCTACCATGTTCCTAAGTGGAACTTGTACAAGATCGCCTAGTTCGTCAAGCCTATTTCCCATATGACGAAGGCGGCGGTTTTGAAGATTTGGGCAGTCACATAACAAGTGTTTGCTGGTTTCTGTCTCTCCGCCAGATGTAACTATCTTCGTTAACAGTCATGCAGCCTTTAACTCGATAAAATCCAATACAGTCAAATCGAAGGAGGTTAAGAAATGTCGTGACCCACTGATCACCACCAGACACCATTCGGCCAAACTTTGCTGGAGTGGAGTCCTCTAAGGTGATAGTTGATAGTCATACTTTTGACAGTCAAATTTGATGATCACACTTTGTTAGCTCTTCGTAAAACGATCCCAAAACCACACAAAAACGATCGCAAAAAGGTGATGATCACGCTGATGGTCACCTTAGAGAGAGCAAAATGGATGATTATGATCGTCAACAATTAACTATCACCTTAGAGGATTCCACTCCTGGATTCCCAGACATAGCAATATAGAAGGAATCGAAAAGGCGGGTGGTTGGTTGGTTGGTTAAGATCGGCCCTCGATGAGGATGCACTTAGACCAGAAGTGCATGCAGGTCCCTTGTCCTGCTGTAGTGCAAAGTGGATGTTTCACCCTCTTACTCTAGGAACCATTTGCTTCGTTGAATGAAGGAGTTGATTTTATTTGTGGAGGCGTTGCCGAGATCTCATTTAGATCATTGAAACAGTATTCCAAGGTGGCCTTCCTAATGTTGGCGCAGGACAAGCGCGTAGGTGGCGACTGATGGTCTCTTCTTCCTCTTCATCCCTACAGCTTCTGCAGAAGTCGTTATAGAGAATGGACATGTCCACCTTATGACGCAGTGTTCGGTGAGAACATTTGTTATTTTGAAGAGGGTTCCTCTCTTGTGTTTTATGAGTCCGTTGTACCTGGATTTGTTAGGTTAGGTTGAAGTGGCTGCCAGCTGAGAATCGCCAACACATTTAGACCAATAATAAGTCCATTGTGATACCACGCGGATCTTCTTTCTTCTTCCTTTTATCAGCGAGGTTATGATCCGAAAACAAGGATCACAACCCTCCCACTTCACCGCATTTCTACTGATCCGCCTGTGGGGTTCGCCTGATACCACGCGGATCATGGGAGAAAATCTCTGTCTCTCTCTCTCTATACCTATTGGATTTATTAAGTATTGGCCAAAGTTGTCTGGCGGCGTTGCATAGGCCCAGATGTTGCTATCGGTGATTGGCCAGCTTCCCCGCGTTGCTTTAAATCTTCTTCCTTTTATCAGCGAGGACATGATCCGAAAACAAGGGATTATAACCCTCCTACTTCACCGCATTTCTACTGATCCGCCTGTGGGGTTCGCCTTCCCCGCGTTGCTTTGAATTAGGTACTTAACATAAGACGTTGTCCCTTCGATATCGGCAATGCTTATGCTATTTGCACAAGAGAAGCCTTCTCGAGCCAGCTCGTCAATTGCACGATTCCCCGGTATGTCACAGTGACCTGGTACCCAGCAAAGGGTGAGGTTGTACTGAACAGCTATCTCGTTAAGAGATATGCGGCAGTCTTTCACTGCCTTAGATCTGGTAGTGCTGGATGCGAGGGATTTCATGGCTGCCTGACCGTCGATGTAAACAGCAATATCCGAAGTTGAAAGTATTTTAACCGCCAGCCAGTCAGCGGCTTGGCGAACAGTGGTAACATCGGCTTGAAAAACGCTGCAATGGTTTGGATGGTTAAAGAGAGGCGTATATACAGGTCTTCTGAGAAGATTCAGACACCGATTCGGTGCTTGTTTTTGGACCCGTCCATGAAAAATTGACAGCGATTCGTTGTATAGGACATCGCCTTGCATCCACTCAGTTTTGTCCGGTAATGAGTGCATGTAGCCCATATTGAAGCCATACTCAGTGAAATTGGGGAGATGACCGTGCATCAAAAGTATTTTGTCGTGCCTCGTGTTGCTCCTTCCATTGCCTGGAGCCTCTCAGTCTTATTGTCGAGCTGACAGCCAATTGTTAACTGGCGATATCAATCGGAAGTAGGTCGAGCATGGTTTGGAGCGCCGCTGTCGTGTAGTATACTATTACAACTCTTTCACATTGAAAAGGTTATGAAGATGGATTCGTGGTACATCTGAAGAATAAAACGACAATCGTCGAAAAGCGAAAAACGCCAACGGTAATCGGGGTGAATATCTATAATACACACGTAGAGAACGTGTCCTCTTCCAATCCTAAGCAATTATTTGCTCAAGTTGTTATGTTAGCTGCACACACCATGAGCCTTCGGTATAACCATCCAAATGGCTATCTTTAGAGTATCCAAGACGTGCTCGAAGTCATCTGATTCGGTCCCTTTTCGACGTTCGCCGAATGTGTATTCTCATACAGAATACCATTACCACTCTGTCGCAACAGTTTTCGAAGTCGACCTAGAAATAACCGTCGAAAGAAGAAAACCACGACAACCAGGGGTTGAATCGCCGTATACGTACACGGAAGACTCGTCACGTAATTTGTATGATTGTCGTTGCTAGATCTACCAGCAATACAATGCAGTCATCCGTTCACGGATACGGCGATTCGTCCCCAGAAAAGGCCAGCTAATGACTTACCCATCGAAGATAGAATATTTCACACGCCAGCTCCTCCTGAAACATTAAACCATCTCGACTCACATCGTCCTTCAAGTAAAAAAATTTAATTTTTTTTTTATTATTTATTTGTTCGCAATAGCAACGGTTTTTTTCTAAAAGAAATCCTTAAACTTAATTTTCATAAAAAGTAAAAAAAATACAAAATTCGAAATGTCTTTTTCGTTGTTGCACCTCCTGTCCCGCTACGGACTAGAGTACACGTTAGTAGCCTAACTTATCCTAGGGGCGAGAATTTTTCTTTTTTTTCTTTAAGTCTATTGAGCGAGTATGCGTGTAGTAATAGTAGTGTAGGACAGCTTTACTTAGTGGTGGCAACCTGTGGGTCGGGCGAATTCGATTTCGATGATGACTTGTCGTCGTCCTCAGCTGATGATGATGTGGGTGTGCCGTGCATCTGCTTGACGTGCTTCTGGAAGGTTACCTTGGAGGAGTATGACTTCGGGCAGGAATCACATTTGAATGGCTTCTTGATGGTCTTTGCTGTGGCACTTGGTTCAGACGCCTTTAAGAGTGGATCCATGTGACGCTTTTGGATGTGCCTCCGCACGTGCACTTTCGCCGAGTAGCCCCGATTGCAGATCTCACACTTGAAGGCCTTCTCGCCGGTATGGGTCCTATGGTGGACGCGCTTGTCGATCTTCCGAAGGAAACGCTTGTCGCAGTAGTCGCACTTGAACTGCTTGTCGCCCTGGTGTACCCGGCGATGGATGATCAGGTTCTGGTTGGCACGGAAGGACAAATCGCAGATTTCACACTTGTATGGGCGTTCGTCGGAATGAATGCGCCGGTGGGTCTTGAGATCGCTGCTGCGGACAAAGGCTTTGCCGCACTCTTTGCAGGCGTAGCGTTTGTCGCCGTTGTGGTGCCGCTGATGCAGGGAGTAGTCCTGCCGGGTGGCAAGACCCAGTCCGCATAACTCGCACATGTAAGCCTTGTCGGAGCGATGACGTAGCTGGTGCTCAGTCATGCGGAGCCTGATGCGGAATGTTTTACCACACTCGTCGCACTTGAATGGCTTCTCGCCGGTGTGCAGGCGGACGTGTTCTACTAGGCGAGATTGCTTGTTGAAGGTCTTGTTGCAGTCTTTGCAGGGGAAGGTGCTGGACGCTGGGGTCTCCTCCTTGCAGAAGTAGTCCTTGATAGTTTTTCTCGAACGTCGTCGCTGATTGCGCGACTCTTTGAGTACCTGATGCTCTTGGGCAGCTGCTGCTGCGGCAGCGGCCACTGCTATGGTCATGACCTCCTCCTGTGGGGTCACGTCTTGCGGTTTCTTCTCCTTGGAGGCCGCTAGAGTGAGCAGCTCGTCTTGTGGAATGATGTCTTCGTTGTCGACGTTGGTTCCATTCGGGATGGCCACCATTGGCGGAGTGTTCTCGTTGTTGGTATCGCGGCGTTTGATTGCCAAAGGCACCTCTTCTGGCTCCTTCTTCACCTCGAGCATGACATCCTCGTTGTCCTCCTGAAAGATCGTGTGACACTCATGCAGGTGCGCAGCAAAGAGCTCCATATTGGCGTACTTTCCCTCACAGAAGCCACAGATCAAGAATAGCTTCCGCCGATTCATTACGAATATGTTGCCACAACTCTCGATGTTGTTCTCAAACGACGAACTCTCACTGTCCACCATTGTGACATCATCGTCCACCGCCTCCTCCACCTTAATCGGAACATGCTTCAGCAGGGTGTCGTCCACCGAAGGCGGCGGCGGCGTAGTCAGTGTCGATGTCGTCTCCGTTGAACCTTCCCTAACAAAGCGAATCCGAAACCCACCCTTCACTATCAACCCCGTGATGGCCGATGCATCTGAGTCGCTCTCTGCCTCCGAGGCGTGGTTGGAATGCGTTTCCTCGTCATTCGCCGAGAATATCTTGTGACAATCGTTCAGGTGTTTGGCAAACTGTAACATGTTCGCATACTTACTGTCGCAGAAGCCGCAGATGAGGAACAGCTTACGCCGGTTCAAGATGAATACGTTCCCACAACTCTCGATTTCATTGTCGAGCTGTGCCGTCCTTGACGACGTCGAGGATGCACTGCTGGTGGTCGCCGTCGTTGCTACTGCTGTTGTTGTTGCTGCAGTTGCCTTCCACAGAGAGCATTCGGCAAAGCGCTCCTCGTCCAGACTCTCCAGCTTGATGGGGACATGCTCTAGCACTGTGTTTATCATCCCCACGGATTGTTTAGCGGTTCTATCAACAAATTTCACCCTTTTTCCCAAACTAGATACAAAACTGCGTGCGCAACACACCAACAAAGGAAACACTCTGCCTGCTCCCACTCCACCGATTCCATTCGAGATTCGAGAAAGACGCGCGCGATCGAGTGGCATTTTTTCAGCGGCGAATTCCACTCAAGTTCGTGTTGTCCTTTTCGCTTAGAATATTCTTTGGGGTTGGCAGCGGTTGGCCGGAGAGAGATGGACAGATGTTTAAATTTCAAACTCAACGAACAACGAACTGTTGTTTTCTTGCCATCTCACTTGGTCCATGGTGGTGTTGTTGTTTTTTTTTCGGCTCTTTTTGCGAAATTCTCTTTTCGCCGGCAATTCTCTTGATAATGGCGGTTGGGTTGCTTTGCTTTGCTTTTGTGTGCGACGTGCGAAGCGAGAACAGCGTGCGAGTGTAGAGAGGAACACATGTGTTGATTTTTTTTGTTTTTTTTATGACTGGACAGATGTTTACACACGATGAAGAGGAAAAGAAGACAAAAGATCATGCAAGGCAAGGGAAAGGAGGATATGTGCTTGGCAAAAAAAAAAGAAATGATTGTGGATTGGAACTGCGTGATGCAGCTGGAGTTTATACACGCGGCGTGTCATGACTGCATTGGGTATGTGTACCCTTGGTAGGCCTAGGAATAGTTGATTGGATCAGGCGCTTATGAAGATTCCTTCAGATAGGTTTGGAGTCGATGACGGAGAATCGAGAAAGTTGGAGAGTTCACCTGAACATCCTACAGCCTTGAGCCTTTTGAAGGATAAGCGGGTCATTCATGAGGATGATGACAGTTTCCTCATAGCAGCCGTCTTTAAGCCTCTCTTGGGCCCAGGTATATTGTAGATATTAAGAAGTGATTGCGATCTAAGGTGCTAAGACTAGTCTGTGCAAGTGTAACGGGCGCAAGGCGCATCTGCCCAACAGATGCACGGGAAGTTCTCTTAAACCTTCTACTCCTACGCATAAATATTATAAAGACTGCGGCTGCCAATGCTATAAAGCTACACAGTTGATGCAACAGCGCATACTCCAATTTAGTTAGTCACATGAAGATCCCTCCAATTTAGTTAGTCACACGAAGATCCCTGCGGAAATGTCGCTACTATCTTCGCATCTCAGACTTTATGCCAAAAATAATGTATCTTAACCATCCATTCACAATTACCAAAACGGACAGCAACTAATGGGATTATCCTCAAATCCCTCAAGCAAAACCTCAACTCAACTGGCACACTGGCGGTTCAAAAATGTCAAATGGGGCTGGAGCGGGTATCTTTGGCCCCAACTAAAAGCTCTTTACACCACTAGGTCAATCGACAACTATCTTCCAAGCAGTGGTTTATCCTATCGCACTCTGCGCCAGAGAATGCATTTGAAGGAACCCCCGAAGATCACATACTAGTACTAATGTAATTGTAATGTCAGATAGCCAAGCCAAGGACGTTCCTTTGACTTTGAGTATAAGCTGGTTTGGAACTGCCTCCAGATTCTCTTGCTTGATGCACACAAATCACATAAATCTGGGTCCCTGGACAAAGGCATCCCTGGTAACCTAGCTGCTGATGAGGTTGCTAGACTAGGTGCCCAATCTCTTCTTATTGGACCTGAACCTTTCTGTGGTTTACCTACCAGCCAGATAAAAATAGAGCTCTACATTGGGAACGCGAACATATGCTCTCACATTGGAATGGACAATCTGACCTAAGGCATTCCAATAAATTTATTAATTCCTCAAAAAGTAGAACCAGAGACATTCTAAGAATGAGCAAACAATGCTAAGATCTTAACTGACTTCCTAACTGGACATTGCTCTCTCAATTACCTTCTCAATAAAATGGACTGTGTTCAATCAGATGCGTGCCATCTCTTTCTTAAAGACATCGAAATAGCCCATCACATACTATGTGTTTATCTGGCCATTGCCCAGCTTACGCTTAAGTACTTTAACAAAAGCTTCACATCACCTTCTGATATCACCTCTTCCTCAACTCGAACTATCCTTAGCTTCATCAATTAACTAGATTTCAACTAACTGACAACTGCTTCTCCGAACAACATACCAGGGGATAGCACAAAAAATCTCTTTAGGTCGTAGTGCTTCGTGGATCACTGTTTACCCTGTCACTCAACCTGGCGTCCAGTGCTGGCGTGACCCAGACGTGGAACAGATTTCTCTCAATATCAAATTGGAAATCGTCACGCATTTTGCACCTAGACAAGCGAAACAAATCATGAATAAAGAGACTCCATGTGGAGCACGCCACTCCTGTAAGCCACTTGTGGTGGTGACACGAGTCACCATGCCCCCGCCACGTCATCTCTGACTGTATTAGCCCATAAGAGAGCATGCAAATATCACATGTCTGTACGACACCAGCACCGCACTAGCCCCATATGCCAGTTGTGTGTGGATCGGGCTAATATCCTTTAACTGCCTCAATTATTGCTTAGACTGTAGAGTCTACCTTAGAAAAACGTTCTCTAAAGGACGGTATGTTTGTATGTGTACACGAAAGTGAATCAAAGCTTGATATTATTCCAAAGCATTTTACCAAATATTCTCTTGTTTATTGGAACCAATCCACAATATTTTACAACGAAAAGGTGCCTCTATCAAACCCATTTAAGGATCATACTGCTGTGTAAGTGCAATACTTGGGTGGTGGATAAGAAACTATCACACACAAGCTGTAAACCTTCGTAAGTAGATGTCTAAGAATCATCTTGAGAATCTTTTGGCCCAATCGTATCTTCAATGAACAGCAGGAGTGACAAAGCTTGATCGAATAAGAAGTTCGAAGATCCGTGGAAGCTTTCACGTCAAGGAAACCATCGTACAAAAGATAGAGCGCAACCGGCTCAGCTGGTATTGCCACGTTCAAAGAAGAGATCATTTGAACTATGTTAAAAAGACAATATCAATGCACGTTCCAGACACCGCGATGTAGGAAAGGCAGGCCTATAAACGCCTGGATCACACAAATGTGACGACATCGGCATTTCATTGGCCTCAGTAACCGAGTGATCCAAAATCGGCAGGTCTGCCGATATTTTCTGAGGTCAAATAGGCGAACCCCACAGGCGGATCAGTAGAAATGCTGTGAAGTGGGAGGGTTATGATCCCTTGTTTTCGGATCATGACCTCGCTGAAAAAAAGAGAAAGAAGAAGAAGACTTTTGTAGAAGCTGCATGGATGAAGAAGAGGAAGAAACTATTCCTCACCTTCTTTGTTTATGCCCAGCTCTCTCGCATAGAGGGAAGCTTCACTTAGGAGCCCCCTGTTACAACGATTTAGGCGACTTGATAGATATTGATATTAAGAGCCTTGTATGCTTCATTAGAAGCTCAAAATGGTTTTAGCGAGTAGGTAGAGAGATTTTCTTCCATTATCCACGTGTTATTATAATTGACCTATTATTGGTCTAAGTGTGTTGGCAATTCTCAGTTGGCAGTCACTTCAACCTAACCTAACCTAACGTAATGGTCGTTTCCTAAACGCTCATTCAGTCCACTCAGCATTTTACTGGAGTCCCACTGAAGCAGGTAGATAAGATTATGTACATCGGAGTCTTATTCACGAGTGATGGAGAGAAAAGTGGCGAGTTATCGTGTAGAATAGGTCAGGCTGGATCAATTTTGAGAGAGCTATATGAAAGGCCGAATTAAAGCTAAATTATCGGTTACTAACTCGGTATATGTTCTAACTCTCATCTATGGTCATGAAATTTGGGTAGTAACCGAAAAATAAGATCGCGGACATAAGCTGCCGAAATGAGCATACAAGGCGCTCAATGATGAGCAGCTGTTTCTCTTAACGGAGCGATCTATGTTTCGATGGTTTGGTCACGTAGTGCGTAATGTCATGATTGAAGCGCCATCAGGTAAGCGACCCTTCGGTAGGCCTAGATGGTTGGATCAAGTCCTACGTCTCTCCTAGAACAGTGTAGGTATTCTAAGAAGACTCTATATAAGACCTTGATTATCCCAGTCCTGCTTTACAGCGCTGAAACATGGACTTTATTAAAAGAGGATGAAGATATCCCTGGCCGCTTCGAGAGAAAAATTCTTCGTAAGATTTTCGGTCCCGTTTGCGTTGACGGGTTTTGGAGGAGAAGATTCAGTCACGAACTATACGAGCTGTACAGCGACATCGACCTAGTCAAAAACCTGCGTATTGGATGTCTGAGATGGCTAGGACATGTAAAGCGAATGGACACCAACGCTCCGGCCCGCAGAGTCTTCGAATCTAACCCCGAGGGACGACGCAGTAAAGGGAATTATCGCCGTAGGTGACGCGCACAAGTTCAAGGGGACCTCGACCAACTTGGAGTGCGCAACTGGAGGAAATTAGCTAAAGACCGAGCTAAATGGAGAGGCTTGTTGGTTGAGTCCCAGGTTCACCCCGAACTGTAGCGCCACCTAAGTAAGTAAGTAAGTGTAGGGATTCCTCCTGATGAATTGGAGTCAATGGCAGAGGATTGTGAAGGATGAATGAGCATCCTACCGCGGCAACCCCCATAAAGAATTACCGGCCATTGAAAATGTATGCATAGCGCATCCATACAAAACTTGTACCAAAATTATTCGTATGGCTAGTCAAACTCAAAGTAAAATCCACCAGTGAATGTCATCAAATTAATTTTTTTTTTTTTTGCCCACTATGCCATTAACCCTTGTTTTATCGTGTATTCGTTTGGAACGCAGTCCAACAAAAAAAAGTTCACACATCTGCTCCGTTCGTCGGCATATGAGGCAAACTAAGTGGAGAGGGAGATTTAATTTTATTTCATTAATTCTCAGGAATTCGTGAATTGCTGACTCAAAAGTCAAATTTTACGAGCCAACTTGACATTTCATCTGAAATGCTATCCATCATCGATTAAAATTTCGAATACCTAGGGCAACATGCAGTACTATGGATCCTTGGTACCTGACCTAGCAATCACAGCGCACGCAGATGATTTTAATGAAACACCCCTCCCAAGGGATTATGCCTGCCAAAGGAGGGAGATGGTACTATCAGGACTCTTGGATTAGCTCCTTTTGCATCCTGTGCATCGGTAGACAAAGAATTTCTTTAGATTTTGAGTCATTTAAAAACTTGTTTTTGAGTGGTGACTACACCCCTTAAGAAATTGTCCTTTGTCCTCGTTCTGCCTATTTTCAAACGAAACGAACTTCTTCAGTCGCGGGCAGGTGATTCAGGTGGGATTTTCGTGGTAAATTACTCATCCATGCTACCTGCTTGTGCAGAATGACAGCACACAGGGAGGGAAAATGTAAACACTAGAGAACGTGTTTTTTTTCTCTGCCATTTTCCCTTTCATACTTTTGTCTGTGGTTTGCCGGTTGTTTGGGTTTTGTTTTGAATTTTCTGCTTCTCGTTCGCTTCGCTTTCATGGCAGAGTGAGAGAAGGAGAAACCATTGCAAATTGACAAAACTGAACTGAGTGGACCCCTTTATCAGAATTCTTTATCTTTCTCTCTCTCTCTCTCCCTCCCATTCCCTTGTAATTCGAAGCGTTATCATCACGTTCATCTAGGCAAATAGTTATCCCTTTCATTGAGTGGGTCTCGACTTTGAGCGGCTTTAATTGCGGGTCTCTGAGTGGATTCACTTTAAAATGGGAGAACTCGTTTTTTTTTTTTTGAATTTTTGAATTTTTCTGGTCGCTCTTGAGTGCACAGCATGTTTCCCCAAAGAATTCTCGCGTTTGGGGAGAAAGAATTGATGTTACTCATACGCCCCTATGTATGATGTTGATAAGTTTCAATTAAAAATAAAAAGAAGAAAACCATGAGGCGGGGTGGGAGTTTTTTAAGAAAGAATTTGCAATTTTTTTTTTGGAATTTCCTTGAATAAAATATGACAAATCTAGACCGAAATCAGTAAGAAAGGAAGACGAAAACGCTTGTTATTCTATGTTATCTCCTCCGCTCATACTTCGTGACCACAGGCACGTCACGTCCGCATGATTATGGAGATAGAAATGTTTGCTTTGCACAGACTTTGGTGTGATATTGTGCTCTCTCCTAAGGCTTGGCGTTCAGCGTTTATGTGATTTAAGAACATAAATATTTTTTATTCGTTTTGTATACACCGAGGTAGAGTTAATAAGCCTCTGAACAGTTTCTAGGCAAAGGTAGGCAAGCAAGTGAATTGAGGAAGTATAACAACGACACTGTAGGCGAATTTCAATTTTTTTTTTGTTGCGCCAAGGGATGTGGTAATCTTCGAAAGATACTAGTAGGGCTACCAGCATGCACGGTATCAATGCCAAGAATACGCCTACGTACCCAGCGCACTTCTACCACTCTCCTCGCGGAACTGCCATTAGGTATTACTTCCAGCGGCTGGTTGTTAGTTCATGCTATATTTACTAATGTTGCTGCGTCTGCTCTTCTTGCTAACTAACATTCTAATTGCTATCACAAAAGTACAAAGATAAGCGTGCATTGCTCTACTGGAGGCGATCGATAAGTGCACCTCTTTAGATACTTGTATTACCACGAGGAAGCTATGGCCTATATTCGATAGAACAATAACCAATAGAATTATGCAGAGGGATAGAAAATCCCTCTCTACTCTCATAGGAGTCATAACGAGGTACATGTGACGAACGGAGACCTTTTCATGGGCTGTGGTGACGAGGAGGTTCAGGAGGACACAACTCACTTTCTTTGCCACTGCCCAAGCCTCCACCATTTAAGAATCGACTTCCTTGGACAATACTTCTTTAAGGATTTAGAAGAATTGTCCAACAGACTGGTAAAATGATAGACGAACCCCACGAGCGGATCAGTAGAAATGTGGCGCAGTGCGACGGTTATTATCCCTTGTTTTCGGATCATAACTTCGCCGAAATAGAAAGAAGAAGAAGTCCAACTGTATCTCGAGCATAGTAAAACGCTTTCTACTTACTTACTTACTTAGATGGCGCTACAGTCCGGGGTGGACCTGGGCCTTAACCAACAAACCTCTCCAGCTAGCACGGTTACGAGCCAGCTGCCTCCAGTTGCGCACGCCAAGTTGGTTGAGGTCCCTCTCCACTTGTTTGCGCCACCTACCGCGAGGTCGTCCTCTACTGCGCCGTCCGTCCGGGTTGGATTCGAAGACTTTCTTAGCGGGAGTGTTGGGCTCCATCCGCTCTAAATGACCCAGCCATCTTAGTCGCTGTATGTGAACTCTTCTGGCTAAGTCGATGTCCTTGTACAGGCCGTATAGTTCGGCATTGTACCTTCTCCTCCACTCACCGTCTATGCAGACGGGACCAAAGATCGCTCGAAGAACTTTTCTCTCGAAATAACCAAGGGCATCCTCATCCGGTTTTTTCAAAGCCCATGCCTCTGCGCCATACAGCAGGACTGGGATGATTAATGTCTTATAAAGAGTTACCTTAGTAGTTCGAGATAGGGCTTTGCTACTCAATTGCCGTTTTAGCCCATAGAAACAACGATTGGCAAGAGTAATTCTCCGTGTGATCTCTCCACTCATGTCATTTGCGGAGCTGACCATAGAGCCTAGGTAGACAAAATCCTTTACTACCTCAAAATTGTATCTGTCTATTGTGGCGTTCTGCCCAAGACGCCGATGTTGGGTGTCCTTTTTTGTAGACAGCATATATTTTGTTTTGCTTTCATTGACCGCTAGACCCATCTTTGCTGCCTCAATCTCAATACTCGTAAATGCCCCATTGACGGCCCGCTGAGTTCTTCCGATTATGTCAGTGTCATCGGCGTAAGCGAGTAGTTGTACAGACTTGTAAAAGATTGTACCTCCGGTGTTGGGTTGTGAGTTTCGTACAATTCTCTCAAGTATTATGTTAAAGAGATCGCATGATAGCGCGTCGCCTTGTCTAAGACCTTTCCTGACATCGAACGGTTCGGTGATGTTCTTACCGACTTTGATGGAGCAGCGAGAGTTCTCCATCGTCATTCTGCACAAACAGACGAGCTTGGCAGGGATGCCAAGACTAGACATGGCTCTGTATAACTCGTCTCTATACACGCTATCATAGGCAACTTTGAAATCGATGAAGAGGTGGTGCGTATCGATTTTATATTCATGGGTTTTTTCCAAGATCTGCCGTAGTGTGAATATTTGGTCAATGGTGGACTTTCCAGGCCTGAAACCGCACTGATAAGGACCTATCAGGTTGTTGACGATTGGTTTTAGGCGTTCACATAGTGCGGCAAACAGTATCTTATATGCGATATTTAGGAGACTTATACCTCTGTAGTTGGCGCAGTTTAGAGGATCTCCTTTCTTCAGGATCGGGCAAATGATGCTGAGGTTCCATTCATCGGGCATACTTTCGTCCGACCAGATTTTACAGATGAGCTGGTGCATGCTCCTTACCAACTCATCTCCTCCTGCCTTGAAGAGTTCAGCGGCAAGGCCGTCGGCTCCAGCAGCTTTGTTGGATTTGAGTTTAGATATCGCTATCCTCACTTCATTCCGATCGGGTTGACGGGAATCTTGACTGTCATCCTCACTATTGAATGGCTCATTCTGCCTGACAGCGGAATATTGGTCATCATCGCCGTTTAACAGTCTGCAGAAGTGTTCCTTCCATATCCTCATCACCGACTGCGATTCTAGTACTATATTGCCGTTTTCATCCCTGCAGGCTTCTGTTCTGGCTTTGAAACCCTAGCGCGTTCATTTTACTTTTTGGTAACATTTTCGAACATCATTCCTGCAATGAAGTCTCTCAATCTCCTCGATCGAGCGCTTCTCCTGCTCCTTTTTCTTCCTTCTGAGAAGTTGATGTTCCTCTTTTCTTCTGCTCACGTAAAGGTCGTAAGCAGCTCTAGTCCCTCTATGCAGCGCCGCTTTGTACGCCTCTTGTTTAGCTGCATCTGCTTGCCGGCATTCCTCATCAAACCAGGGGTTTCGTTGTGGTGGCCGAGAAAACCCCAGTACATCAGAGGCGGCATCTCTGATGGCTTTTTGGCAACGCTGCCACTGGTCTTCCGCATTTGCTGCTGGCGGCATAGGACTTAGATTAAGATTAAGAGAAACTCGATCGGCAAAAGGCTCTGGCGGTCCCTTGCGATTGTAGCTTTTCGACGTCAAATTTCCTCACAGTATTTCGTGGATTTCGCTCCGTTCTGGATATCCGCATCCGTACCTTGGCTACAACTAGGTAGTGATCCGAGTCCACGTTGGCTCCTCGGAAAGTCCGGATACCCAGAATACTGGAAGAGTGCCTTGCGTCGATCGCAATGTGATCGATTTGGTTGACGATTTTTCGATCAAAGGAGAGCCATGTTCCTTTGTGAATATCGAGACGTGGGAACCGCGTACTAGCTACAACAAAGGTTCGCTCCGCCGCAAAGTCGATTAGCCTGAGTCCGTTGCCGGATGTGATGTCGTGCAGGCTGTGGTTTCCGACCACGCTACTAAAGACGTCCTCTCTTCCTAGCTTTGCATTAAAATCACCTAGGATAATTTTAACGTCGTGGCTAGGGCATTGCTCATACGTCTTGTCCAAGAGCTGGTAGAAGTCGTCCTTTGTCGCGTCGTCTTTCTCCTCGTGAGGGGCATGAACGCATATTAGGCTAATGTTGGCAAATTTAGCCTTGATACGGATAGTCATAAGGCGCTCGTTCACATGCTGGAAACTCAAGACATCTTGCCTAAGTCTGCCTCCAATGACAAATCCGCACCGAATAGACGCTGTCCTTGTTGTCTGTAGCAGTCGCCGTAGTAGATGTCACAGTTTTTCATCCTCCTTTTGCCCGGCCTATCCCATCGCACTTCTTGGATGGCGGTAATGTCTACTTTCAAACACTCTAGGGCCTCCGCAAGTTGTTCGGCTGCACGTGGTTTGTAGAGGGACCTAACATTCCACGTGCAGACACGAAGGTCGTTGTCCTTTTTACGTTTGCATGGGTCGTCAACAGTAAAATCGTCCGTATTCGAGGCTGTTGGTTGCTTCGTAACCAAAAGTTTTTTACGTGGTAGGGAATTTAACCCGACGGCACAACCCCCAACCTGGAGGGCCAGATCCTTTTTATTGTACCCCTAGGATAAGAGGCCGGATACACCGATGTCAGTAACCCACTTCGGGGATATGAGCGCTGCCGTTGGCCCATTAAGGGTTCATCCGCCACCATCTCTTTTTCAATACCCTGACGCAGTATTGAAAATCCTTACAGACCTCAGCTCCAAATATGTTGAAGTAGCTCTGGAAAGGTATCCGCTGGTCTGTAGACGTCACCGTTGATTCCATCGAGAGAATTCATCCGCCGCACGTTCTCCTTTTGAGGAGCTCTTGCTAGACTTCTGAGACGCATATTTCAGCCAATCAGGTCAACAAGAGATGCCTCGTCCGGTTTGACATATGCGTGCTGAAGTTCACCCAGATGTGCTTACGCAGGTCTGAGTGTTCAGCTGCACATATATCGTCAGACTCAGCATACGCTCATCGTTAGTTCACTATCAGATAGCTATCCTGCGGGCACCGCGAGGAGGTGATGATGCGATTTTGCCCACCCTTTCCTTTTTGCCCAACGCTTTCTACTAGGCTATGTATAATACATAGACGTTTATTTTTTCACGAGGAAGTGATTCGTTCTATCTTCTTTCCCCCCATGGCTGTCACAATGGGTCTATATTGATCTGAGTGTGGTGTAGAGAATTTCTACCCACTACACCAACTCACTTACCTAACCCAACCTTCTCTATTATTCGAAGCCCTTTTTGCACATTTGCTACGAGTGTGCAAATTTTCACCGAATTCACCTCTGATCGCAACACGTGCTCTATAAAGAACGGTGGACTCGGCAGGTTATTTTTCGATTCTTCGAAGCGACTGCAATGGAATACTGCGTATTCTGTGTCTTTCCTTTGATCTAGACAATCTGGACAGAGAGGTGAGCTGTCTTGTCCAAATCTATGTATTTTTGCGATAGCCGCCGTTACTCGACAGGAAGTACTTATGGTGCAGTCCCCATACACTCGTTTTGTCCAGACCTGGATCGTGGTGTCCAGCTTGTAGGTCCATCTGACTTTGGTACTGCTATCCCACCTGGTTTTCCGCATAGCTATTGATGTTGCCTTCTCCTCTTCCTTCATTCTCTTGACAATAGCTGCTTCTTGATGGATCTCATTCGCGAGAATGTCGACAGGGGTCATTCCGGCTTTGACACAGGCTGCTTCGTTCGATGATTATTCTTATCGCGCAGAGCATGTTTGTTGCCGACAGTTTTCTCCGTGTTGCAATGGTCACTAATGCCGCCGCGCAAGCCGGAGCAGCATATAGGAGAAACGAGCTGACAACTCTCGATAGTAGAATCCATCGAGAGTATCCAGGAGCGGAATCCTCTAAGGTGATAGTTGATTGCTAACGATCACAATCATCCCTTTTGCTCTCTCTAAGGTGACCATCAGCCTGATCATCAACTTTTTGCGATCGTTTTTGTGTGACTTTGCGATCGTTTTACGGAGAGCTAACAGAGTGTGATCATCAATTCTGACGGCCAAAAGTGTGACTATCAACTATCACCTTAGAGGATTCCACTCCAGGTCCACCCATGTTTGATAGTATTCGAGAAAGGGCTGCCTGCAGTAGTGAGGCTGTCTTGCTCGCTTTAGAATTTTGTCTGTTGTCTAGCATTACTTCTAAATATGTAACTGCTTCCTTGGATCTTATAGTCTGACTGCGAACTCGCATATTCAACAGCTTTTCGACTTGTCATAAGAACAGCTTCAGTTTTCTGGTCTGCTAGCCAGTCCACCAGGCGGATCCTAACAAGTCTAATTTTTGCAATTGCTTCGTTTGTTGCTGGTTCTATTTCGTGGATATGATTAGTCACAGTAACTGCAGCGATGTCGTCAGCAAACTCGATTATCATAAGTCCTTGTGCGAATGTTAGTCGCAGGACTTCGTTGTACATGAGATTCCGTAAGAGAGGGCCTAGTACCATTCCTTGTGAGGCTCCTGGTAGAGTTTCCATTCTGGCCAGCGATCTCCTTATAAACGACCAATTTGCCGAGTTAAAGGCGTTTTTGATATCCAAGGTCACTTCTTTGTCCCCCAGCGCCATATCTCTCCTTGGATTGCTTCAGCTGCTGTGTTGACTACCGCTTTTATAGCATCAACGGTATAACGTCATATTTTTAATCCAAACTGATGATCTGCAAATGCTCCTTTCGTCTCTGCTACCACCAACAGTAGGTTGTATACTATTGCTTGAAGGATCTTTCTCAAAGTGTCGAGTAGACATATTGGCGATATGACGATGGTTCTCCAGGTGGCTTGTTTCCTTTTGGTAGCAGTACCAAATGTTGGAGCTTTCATGGTTCAGGAAAAACTCTTTCTTAATATGTATGTATGTTTGTATGACGCAAACAAACAAGGAAAGTGGTACAATCTGGACAATGAAAATGGCGAGACTTTGTTTTCGCGATGAAAAATTAATTCTCTCACACCATCAACGGAACTGAGAATGAAGAGTGTAGAGCTTCCCTAAAGCAAACTTGCTTAAAGAAGGGCAAAGGGACCTTCAAACGGCCATCACCAACACACCAAAGAAACATGGTGGTGGAGTCATGCGGCCAATGAAGTGATAAATGAGAAGATGGCGGTTTTCAAAGCTTGGTCAAAGTGTCAACCTAATAAAAGCCTCTTCTGGTCTAGGTATGTTTGTATTTTGGTACAGACAGGCAATCTTAACAACAGAAAACGAGAAATTTTCCAATTTTCTATCTTACTTACTTACTTAGGTGGCGCTACAGTTCGGGGTGAACCTGGGCCTCAACCAACAAGCCTCTCCATTTAGCTCGGTCTTTCGCTAATTGCCTCCAGTTGCGCACTCCAAGTTGGTCGAGGTCCCCTTGACCTTATGCGCGCCACCTACGGCGATGATTCCCTCTACTGCGTCGTCCCTCAGGATTAGATTCGAAGACAATTTTCTATCACGCAAGGTTGTTGTTCTTGCGCATTACTGTGTGAAAGGAAGATCAAACCCATGTTTGGTACCAGCTGAGCTCACAACACTTAATTTCAATCCAATCTGAATATTTTCCAACTTCTAGACAAAATAAAGCTCAAGTAAACGGCCACCTTAAACTCCTTTAGGCCTTGGCTTTTCATACAATAAATTGAATTCCTCGAATTGTGAACCCATAGAGTTCAGGTATGAATTTTGAAGTAAATCCGTTCAGCCGGTTAGGGTGCAAGTTCCAGTTTTGAATCAAATCTTAACTTTCATTGAACGAATTTATTCAGTGCTCACTATTAAACTCATCTTACGTCAAATTAAGACAATTCGTATCACATGTGACTCAAACTATCCGAATCTAAAAACATTAATTACCACATTCAGTGCCATCTAGGTATTTTATATTCTGACAGCTAAATAAACTGTCACTGTCAAATCGAAATGATTCAATTCAATTGGCCGACATTCAATTGCAATCAATTGGAAAAGTATCTGACACTATCACCAATTTCCTTTTCAATTAACTGCACCACTTCCACCATAATTTCACCTCAAAATGTCGCCACATAACGGATTTGCTGCGCCAATATTACCCTGTATAAACAAAATATGAAACTGACATTCAGTTCCAGTATGCGGTTAGGCGAAATTGCGTGTACAACTGTTGTCGGCAGCAGATGGCAGCACACACAAAAACTATTAAGACAATTGGAAAGCTGCCTTCCTTGCACCGTCTGTTCGGCTAGGGAGGGTTTTATTAGCAAATATTCCTTTCCAACTCCCCCTGACCACTAAAAGTGCAGAAGTGGGAGTGAGCTCCATAAAATTTTTGAATCTCACGTAACGTGCTGTATGCAATTCTAACGGTGTGACGCGTGTTTCAAAAAGGCTACACGCCAAATAAATTTCCATTCGCTACACCACCGTCTTTTGGCATTTTGTTTTTTTTTTGTGCTCAACCCACACCACCTACGCAGACTTAAATCAAACGGAGCGGGGGATGAAAGTGTCAGGGTTGTTGCACAATCATCCATCCTCCGCTCGAGAATCGATTTAATAACAAAAGTTCTTTCCATCTTTCTGTGTGCAATACACATGGGGAATCAGGTTAATCATTCGGCGTGCTCACTCAGCATTCTCAAGGGGGTGGTCTGACTGGCTGAGTTTTGGCTATGCAATACTGCAACCCCCTCGTTTGGGTATTCAGTATTTATTTTTGCCTCATTCGCCAAAGACGGTGACGCAGGATGCTGTAGCATTTAAAAGAGACAAAACGCACTTGCCAGTTGGATAGGGGAAGGATTGTAAAGGATGTCGGCCTTTTGTGAAATTACATTAGAAATTCCGATGGGGTTGGGGGTGCGATGGTGTTTTATTCGAGGGAATTTACAGATTCATAAATAACTATGCTATAGCAGTATTCATCTTTGGGAAGGGAGGAAAGCGGTTTTTCTCCTGACAGTGATCGTTTTTTATTCGACCATAAGGCTGACGGCAGAGGGTGGTATTGGGTTTAATGTCCTGGTAAGGCGGTGGATTGTGTGTTTTTAATGAAAATTTTTCAAAATTGCTTTGTGGAAGGTAATTTATGCAATATTCTCGAGTCAAACTGGAAAGTGTTTGGGGTAATTAAGTTTATTTTTACTGACAACAGTGAGGGGTTTGTGCAGTTATGGGTTTTGAATGAAAGTTGATTGTAAGGCTTAAGGGAAAGTAGTGAATGGTTATGGAAACTTCTGGTATTCTTGTAAAACTTAGCCTTTTCTCCGATGCTTAGCTTGCGTACATCAAAAGTAGATCTAGATTGCAACCTAAGACGTTCCAATGAACTGGTTGAAGCGGTAAGAGAGAGTGTTGCCGAGAACACACATGTGTCGTATCGTTACCGCGCTCAGCATTTTGGCGTCAGTGGAACTACATTGCGGCGCATTTGAACGATGATTTGGATTTGTTTCCGTCTAAAGTGCAATTGACTCAAAGAATTTTGCCGACAGACCGTCCACGTCGCTTGGAATATGGTCAAACAGTCGCTCGAATGGTTGATACTGAACCTGATTTTTGGAAGCAAATTTTGATGACCGACGAGGCCCATTTCACAGTCTCTGGCGCCATTAACAAGCAAAATTGCCGCATTTAGGGAACGGAGAATCCACACGAGATCCATGAACCACCATTGCATGACCAAAAAGTGACTTTGGGGCGGCGTTTGCGCCAAAACCATCATTGGCCCATTTTTCTTCAGAGAAGGCGAAATAGTCAATGGGAATCGATATCGGTGGATGTTGGCTCATTATGTCTTCTTCTTCTTCTTCTTCTTCCTTTTATCAGCAAGGCTATGATCCGAAAACTAGGGATCACAACCCTCCCACTTCACCGCATTTCTACTGATCCGCATGTGGGGTTCGCCTATTTGACCTCAGAAAATATCGGCAGGCCTGCCGATTTTGGATCACTCGGTTACTGAGGCCAATGAAATGCCGATGTCGTCGCATTTGTCTGATCCAGACGTTTATAGGTCTGCCTTTCCTGCCTCGCGATGTCTTTGGAACGTTCATTGATATTGCCTTTTTGACGAGACAGGGTTCAAATGATCTCTTCTTTGAACGTGGCAATACCAACTGAGCCGGTCACGCTCTATTTTTTGTACGATGGTTTCCTTGATGTGAAAGCTTCCACGGATCTTCGAACTTCTTATTCGATCAAGCTTTGTCACTCTTGCTGTCATGCGAAGCATCTTCATCTCAGCTGCCGTTAATTTACTCTCATACTTTTTGTACATCGTCCAACATTGTGAACCGTATGTGAGCGCTGGACGTACAACTGCGGTGTAGAGCCTTCCTTTCAACTTAGGGGGCATTCTTCTGTCACAAAAGATAGCGGAATTTTCTCGCCATTTCATCCCCCCTACGCTTACACGATGATTGATGTCGTCATCACAAGTTGCTTTGCTATTGATCATAGATCCCAGATATTTGAACTTTTCGCACTTGGGAAGCACTGTTCCAGTCAAATAAATGTCTGGAATAGGCCTGAGTGGATCAGAGAACGGGCAGCACAAGTACTCTGTCTTTTTTGAACTAATGCGATACCCATTTCCCTCCAAAACGTCCACCCACACATCAAGTGCTCGTTGCAGGGATGTAGGATCCTCACTTATGATGGCTCCATCGTCAGCAAAGAATAACTGATGTACCTTGGGGTCCATCACTTTACCTTCAAGCAGATAATCAAGGACTGTAATAAAGAGCAAAGGACTTAAAACGCTTCCCTGGTGCACCCCGACTTTGATTGGGAACTCTTCGGTTACTCCAGCGGGGCATCTTACTTTTGTCTTTGCTCCTTCGTACATGTCCATAATCATCTGTACATAGGTTTCTGGAACCCCTCGATGTCTTAGCGCTACCCATATCAGATCTCGTAGTTGTCTGTCGAATGCCTTTTCAAAGTCAACCAATACAATATGCAAATCCCTTAAGGAATCACGATGTTTTTCCATTATGATCCTTATACTTTGGATTGCATCTGTGGTTGATTTACCCGAGACAAACCCGCACTGATCATCAGATAACCGTATTATTTTTCGCAGTTGGCCACCTAATACCCGCTCAACGATCTTCATGGTGTGTGACATCAGCTTGATCGAACGGTAGTTATCACAGTTTCGCGTATCACCCTTCCCTTTGTATACAGGGAGATGGTAACTTTCCCTCCATTCATTCGGCATTGGATCACCTCTCACGAATTTGGAGATGAGAATTCTGAGCCGTCTGAACCCGATGTCTCCCATCTTTTTTCAAAACTCAGAGGGTATCTCGTCTGGCCCAACCGCTTTTCGTTTTTTGGAGTATTTGACCGCCCCACTAACTTCTTCGACTGTAATGTCGGGTATTTCTTCACAGTTAGGGGTGGCTCTTGGAAAGTATAGCCGGGGAAACTGTTCATTCAAAAGCTCTTCACAATACTGCCGCCACCTCTGCAGAATTTTGTCGTCATCCACAAGAAGCTGGCCATGAGCATTGCTAATGAACTTTGGCGAACGAATCTCCTGAGCATTCTTCCTTCTTTGGGCGGCTATTTTGAAGATAGTGGCACTCTTGTTCATATAGTGTCTTCGCAGCTCCTGGATAGCCTGGTTTGCATCAGCAACCGGGGAAAATATTTTCTCCAGCTCCCGATACAGGCCCTCCGTACTCTCTGCTTGAAGCTGAGCACACTTCTTCTTCGCTTTTTTCTTGCAGCATCTGTATTCCATTTCGAGGCGAGCTTTTTCGTCAATATTATTAGAGGGGCACTTTGACCAAGCTTTGAAAGCCGCTTTCTTCTTATTTATCACTTTCTTAGCTTCATCACTCCACCACCATGTTTCTTTGGCGTGTTGATGGTGGCCTTTTGAAGCTCCTAGCAGTGATTTGCCCTTCTTTAAGCAAGTTCGCTGTAGGGAATCCCACATATTTTGTGCTCTGCACTCTTCATCCTCAGCTCCGTTGATGGTGTGAGAGAGGTAATTTTTCATTACGAAAACAAAAGCCTCGCCTTTTCCTTTGTCCAGATTGTACCACTTGATTTTCTCAGAGACCCCTGTTTGTTTGCTTTTCTTTGGTGTTTTCATAAAAATTTCTGTTAGCAGGAGACGGTGTTGACGAGCGATTGCCTCTCCCAGGATCACTTTGCAATCTTTTACCCGAGGCTTCAAGAAACTGCCTACCAAATGGTAGTCAATCTGAGTTTCATCTCCACCACTGCTGTAAGTGATCAGGTGTCGGCTTTGTTTGATGAACATGGTATTTAACACGATAAGACCGTGTGATTTGCACATGCTTAGGATGTCTTCACCAGGAAGATTCCTGGTGCCATATCCTAGTCCTCCATGGCAGTCTTCATAGTCTTCGTTTGATTTCCCGACATGTCCATTCAAATCTCCTCCAACAAACAGAAATTCTTCCTTTGGGATGTTCTTAAGGAGATTGTGGAAATCTAGCCAAAATGCATCTTTATCTATCTGATTGCACCCATTGTGGGGAGCATATGCACTGACAATATTCCACACCTCTCCTTGTATTACTAGTTTGAGAGACATCAAACGGTCGCTGGACTTCGAAATGCTCAAGACGTTTCCAAGTAGCTCTGCCGCAAGGATGATACCGATCCGTTCCTAGCCTTTTCTGTTGGCTCATTATGTCTGCCCACAAATGTGTAAAAAAGGTCTGGTCGGTTACTGGTTTCAACAAGACGGTGCGCCATGCCACACTGCAAATCAAACAATGCAGTTTCTGCAACGAAAATTCCCTGAACGTGTGCTATCAAAAAATGGCGACATTGACTGGCCACCCAGATCTCCACCCAGATTTGACCCCTCCAGACTTCTTTTTGTGGGGTTATTTCAAAAGCAAATTATACACCAGTAAGCCTCAGACCATTGACGAGCTCAAGGCAAACATTCGTGCCGAAATCATCGCTATACCGCCCGAGATGCTCGAAAAATTTATGGAAAACGCAGCAAAAGGGCACATTTTGCTTTGATCAACAAAGGCGGCCACTTGGCGACATAAAAGATGGCGCACCCTGTACATCAGCACAACGTTGTGTCATGCTCTGACACTCCTTCATAAGCAGGCCTGCACCAACTCAGCCCGGCTTCTCTTAAACCAGCTTGTGTAGGAGCTGCAGAGATGAGTAGGAAGAATAGACCCCTGTGCCACTGTATTTTTGTAGCAAAGCACCGAGCTCATGTCTTGAAAGAATTTTAGCTGAAAGTCCGAAGTTCTTTTTGTTTATTGATAGAATGTCCAAATTATTGTTTTGAAAAGACATCTACTTCAGACTGAATCGTATCCTTGGCTTTAGATTCACATGACATTTGATCAGCAGTTGACTTGTCTGCCTTCTTACGGAGCTAAGCCAGCTTTTCTGCTCTTTCTCATCTTATTCAGAGAATTGCTTTACTATTCTATCAACTTGGATCGTGGTATTCGTGATTCCGAGGCTATGTCGGGCACTTAGTTATGTACAGCTCAGTAGGGCTTCCATCCACTGCACCTTACTATGGAGTATAATTAAAACTGGCTTCCATTCCCACCTTACTATCACTCTCACCACTGTAGGAACTCTTTAATAAACTCCACCTAATCCATGGCAAAATCCAGCAGGTCTATCAAAAAATGCAAACAACAAGGGAATTACGACAGAAAATCCTCATCTACTAAGCCCCACCGAACCGGAACACACTGTTCATAATAAAAAACGAAAGCCACGTGCAACTCGTTTTCCAAAGTTACCTCGCCACGCTGCCTCCTCCTGCTCCTTTGCCATTTTAAACGCATGGACAATTTTCTTTTCAATTTCCGAAATTGTCAACCTGTTCACACAGCAAGAGCACACAAAAAACCCCTGTGAAACCGAAACGAAAAAGGACGACAACGACAACGACAAGGACAATGAAGAGCGCACAAGAGGAATAAGAAGAAAATGTCCATGTAATAGTTGGCAAATAATAAGGACTCCCACTTTGCTACGAATAGCAGGCGCGCCACATGACACGAGTAATCCACAGGAATCATCAGCATCATCATCATCATCATCATCATCGCATCGTGTCGTTGTCGTAGTCGACTTTCTCGTGTTTGTTCCGATCCGGGTGCCTTTTTACAATTTAGTTGCAGAAACGGGGGGTGCAAAACCACCCCCATGCAGTTTTTCGCTCAAAATTACATCGAGCTACCTACTTGTGAGGCATGACAGGATGTGGGTGGATAATGGAATTCCACATTTCTACTGTTTTCTTGTATCTGCATCGCTTCACACCCTTTCTGTTTGTTTTTCGAATTAAATTCGATCTTTTTCCATTCCAATCCAACCGACCGTGGGGGGGTTCTCTTTAAGGGTGGACATGGGTATTACATAGTTTTGCAGGCTTATGGGATTTTAAAACGACAGGGGGGCGTTCGTCCCGCTAGAGATGCTTATCTCCCTTTGCCTTACGCCCGACAGGTTGAAAAATGACATAAAATGATTGGAGGAGTGCTTCTGCTTTAAAAGCAACCCCTCCACCCCCGCCAAGCATCCATTTTAGACCTCGGATTAGCCACGGCTAAGTTACTCATTTAAATTAAATTTCATTTGAGAATTCTTTCATTTTTTTGCGCCAAAAAAACGATTTCAAAATGTCATCCACCCTCTCCGGCACATAATGACATTCGTCCTGCGCCACTTTAATCCTTTTTTGTGTGTGTAACTTTCAATTGACTTTGTTAATTATAGCATTTATCCGATGAACAAAAAGCCTGGCGGCTCTGTTCTATTTTACTCATTCATGTGATCCTATTTGGCTGGTGGAATGGTTGGCGACAAAAAGGGTTGTCTATTGGATTTATTGACAGTACACCGCAAGGATATGCCGAGGGTGAGTGGGCGAGGTGGGATGACACCCGAAAATTAGATGGGAATTGATTAAATAAATTATTTTCGGGCAAACTTTTGTAATTTTCCAGAAGTAGGTACAGCCAGAGAACAGTTGTCGGAGGGTGACACTGGTAATTATTAATTGGAATTGATTTTTGAGTTTTTGAGCACAAAAGGTATTGGAATTAATTGGCTCGGTGGAAGTTGAAAGCAATTATGAGGAGGTGTTGATTTAGTAATGGACTTTAGCCCTAAAACTTGTCTGACGAATTAAAAAATTGTTTCTCCCTTAAGTTGTGTTTTAGGCGTTTTTGATGAAAGAACGTGAATTCAAAAACCTGACTCGAAACATAAGTTTGTAATAGTACAGAGTGCACACGACTTTTGGGTAAACTTCTTTTTTTTTTTTCTCTTGTACAACCCATGCCCGCAACTGCGACCTGAAAGATCTATTGTATCGGAGGGTTGGAGTTAACCTAACAGATGTACTACTTCCCGTATGAAAGTGAGTATGTCTTTAGTAGTGAAGCATTTCAGTTCCACTGATGTGAGTATCTCCTTGTGGTAAATACGTTTCCTTAACCAGTGTAGTGCCGGGCTTTCACAAAGAATGTGTTCGGATGTTTCATCCTCCTCTAGGCATAGCCGACAGTCCTTCTCTTGGCACAGGTTCAACTTGGTATCTAAGGCCGCAATGGCCAGTTAGAAAGCTCACTAGCTTCCTAATGCTTTCCCTATCTAAGTTAAGGATTTCCTTATAGAAGTAAGGCCTCATTAAATGTTTTTAAACCTGGCCCATTAGTCCAGTGATCTAGACGAAGTTTGTTCTCCCATTCGTTAATCAACGCTGTAGCTGTTATCTAGTTGACGCTACAATAAGGTTCGGGACCTATAAACGCAGATTCTGAGCCGGCCCTAGCAAGCTCATCTGCAGATTCGTTGCCCACAATTCCCTGGTGTTCAGGGACTCAACCAAGCATTACTCTGTTGTGTTTGGCAAGATCTTGTAAAGCATCGTAGCAGCGTTTTACAGTTATGGAGTCCATTTGATTGGACGATAATGCCCTAAGTGCTGCCTGGCCTGGAGATTGTGTCTGGCGCAGCTCTCAATGGCATGCATTTCAACCTGAAACGCAATGGGAGTCGTGCCTATAGGTACTGAAATCGTTGTGTTGGGTCCAAAGACCCCAGCTTCAACTCCAGAGTTCATTTTTGATCCGTCGGTGAACCAGACCAGACTTCTAGATTTCAGTGTTGTAGCACAATTGGACCAATTTCCCCGGTCCAATATTTCAAACTCGAATAACCTACCGAAGCAGTGTTGCCTGACCATAATATCTGGTATAGTGCAGAACATGTCTCTATTACGGATTGAGTTGAGTATCTTTAAATGTCCCACTAGGTCACCTGGTTTATACTCGTGATCTAGTTGCGGCCTGATGGCATATCTAGCAGCCATCTTCCTAATGAAGATTGGTAAGGGTATAAGCCCAACAATAGCTTCCAGAGCTGTCGTAGGGCAGGTGCGCATCGCACCTGTAATCCCAAGACAGGCAATTCTTTGCAACTTCTGCAACATGTTTGCGGTTGTCTGTTGGAGAGTTTTTGGCCACCAGACAATGGCCACATATGTGATAATTGGTCTAACCATCATTATGTACAACCAATGCATCATCTTAGGAAAGAGACCCCAAGTTCTGCCGTATAGGCGTTTACTGGCCCACAGTGCTCTAGTAGCACGTTCTGTGGCGGACTTAATATGTGAATTCCAGTTAAGTCGTTTGTCAAGAATTACACCAAGATAGTTGTCCTCGCTGGAATAAACTAGTGTGGTGCCTCTGATTGTAATAGGTTCAAGGCTGACCTGTGCCTTCCTTGTGAACGTCACCAGAACGGTTTTGCTAGGATTGATGGATAGTCCTTCTTTGCTACACCATTCTACAACTTGAGATATTGCACTTTGCATGACGTTGGAAGTTGTCGTGCCCTGTTTACCTCTGATAAAAACCGCCAAGTCATCAGCATAACCGACGGTGGTGTTGCCTGATCTGTGAAGATCTGCTAACAGGTTGTCGATGACTATTGACCATAACAGGGGAGAGAGAACGCCTCCTTGAGGACAGCATTTCGCTGCCGTTACAGACACCGACACTCCCCCGGAGCAGGAGGTAATGAATCGGCTTACCAGCATAGCCCTAATCCATTGGTTGGTCGATTCTTCGATACCTCTGCTACTAATCGCCCTTGCGATCGAGTCATAACCAGTGTTATCGAATGCGCCCTCGATATCAAGAAATGCACACAAGGCTATTTCCTTAGAACTGAGTGTACCCTCTATCTTTTTGACGAGATAATGAAGGGCACCTACTGTGGACTTGCCTTTGCCTTTTTGCGTACTGATTCGAGTGCAGAGGGTTAGACACATCTAACCTGTCTCTGATGTGAATATCAATTAGTCTCTTCATTGTCTTGAGGACAAATGAAGTTAGACTTATAGGTCTACAGGATTTAGGCAGCTCGCTAGGCCTATTGCCTGGTTTGGGAATGAACACCACATTAACCTCTCTCCAGGTGGGTGGTATGTATCCCCAATTGTAGCTAGCTCTAAATAAAGCTATCAAACTCGGCATGATGAGGTCGATTGACTTTTGTAGAAGTGCTGGAAAGAGACCATCACCGCCGGGAGCTTAAAAAGGTTTGAAGGTGCCCACTGCCCACTCAACTTTATCTGGACTAAATATTTTATCTGATAAACTGTTAACTCTACTTTCCACAAAAACCCCGTGGTCAAATGTGTTCGAGTACACATGAGATGTGTTTAGAGACGAACCTGGGAAATGTACCTGGAGCAGGGTTCTAAGTGTATTCGTACGATCCGTCGTGTAGGTTCCGTCATTCTTCTTCAACCCTACACAGTTGACATGGTCTTTAACAAGCGCTTTCTGGATTCGTGCCGCTGTTCGTATACCGGCAGTGGTAAGCTTAGTTATTACATAAAAAAAGAATCAAAGTAGCAGGATGACTCACGTCTAGAATATTGTAATCTGATCTACTGAACCAGAAAAGTCCACCATCGACCAGGAAAGTCCAATACGACAGATTTTGGATAAGACTCAGGAACACAAATCGATACCCAGTGCCTTTTTATCGATTTCAAAGCCGCCTATGACAGTAACATATCGAGAAGAGCTATACAGAGCTATGTCTAGTCTTGACAGACATGCCATACTTGTCCGTCTAAACAGGATGACAATGGGGAACCCACGCTGCTCCTCTTTGATGTCCGTAAAAGATTTAGATAAGGTGACGCTCCGTCATGCAACTTTTTAAAAACATTTTTTGTCGGGATAGGAAACGCTCGACTGGAGCACTCAGACGCAACTGGTCCATTGTACTACCAGAGAGCAAACCCTGACTTACTCATTTTATTGGAATTTCCTTGTCTTTCTAAGAAAGCCAAGCAAGCACTTCAGTGATGAGGAGCTTACAGTGGCCACACTCACCACATCAGCACCGAGGATCTGCCACCTGATACGAGCAAAGGAAGAGAAGCGAAGAATGGAAGAACGGAAGCCGTACCTGCAACTATGATATAGGGATATACACGGACGGTTCGAAGATGGACTGCGGAGTCGGCGCAGGCATCTTCTCTGACCAGCTGAATATATCAAGGTCTTTCCGTCTTCCAGACTCTACTAGCGTTTTCCAAGCGGAGCTTCTTGCGATTCGAGAAGCCTGCCGCCTGCTAAACAACCTTCCAACATCTAATCACAATATCGCTATTTTTTCGGATAGCCAGGCCGCCATCAAGGCCATTGATGCTGTTTGCATCTCTTCAAAACTGGTAGAGCAATGCCGGTTTGAATTGAATCAACAAAGCACTCATTCGAGAATCACTCTCATCTGGGTTCCAGGGCACAGCAACCATAAAGGTAATGAGCGTGCTGATGAGCTGGCCAGGCGAGGGTCGGCCCTTAACGGCTCTCTAACAGAAAGAGTCGACATTCCGCTTGGTGCCGTTAAGGGCTATATTCACCTTCACTTCCTCCAGCTAGTCAATCGCGGATGGAACAGCCTCACAAGCTGTGTCATATCTAGGAAGACGTGGCCCAGTTTCAACAAACCCAGGTCGAAAGAGTTACTAGGCAAACCAAGACCAGTTATTGCCAAAATCGTAGCTATTATCACAGGTCACTGGCCAGTTGGAGACCATGCGGCCAAGCTTGGTATCCCCCACAGCACCTTTTGTAGGAGCTGCAAGGATACTAATGAGAAAGAATCTCTATGTCACTTCCTTTGCAGATGTCCGGCCCTGGCGAGGATCAGACAACAAACTCTTGGCAAACCCTTCTTCGAGGATCTGAGAGAGATAGCGGACAAGAGGATTGGAGAACTAATCCTCTTCTTGAACTCCACGGGCTGGGTTTAAACTTAACATCCCTTTTTAACTAACCACTACAATAGGTATACACGAGTCCGTGGTAACAAAACGGCGCACCTTAAGCGCTAATTCGGTTCTTTTGGACCTCCACTTTACCTACCTACCTACGAGCAAAGGCCGGACACTCACAGAGATAATGTTCCGCGGTGTCGTCGCTTTCTCCACAAGCGTCGCAAATTGTAGTGTCACTTAAGCCTAACACTTTAAGGTGCTTGGCAAAAGCGAAGTGGCCTGTCAAAACGCCGATAAGTTGTCTACAGTCTTTTCTGCTGAGAGACAGCAAGAATGCCGCTGATTTCTTACAGACGTCCGGGAGCATGCGTTTAGTCAACCTGCATCCTGGAGAGCATGCCACACACAATTGTGCTCGTGGGAGACCTAATCTTCAATGGCAATAACCGAGGACGCAGGGAGACCCAACGCGGGCTCGGGACCTGAGAAAGCCTTCCCTGAGCCTTGTCTACATAGCCTTTTCAATATCGTACTTGAAATTATTGTGCAAACTCACAAGCCAACATAAGAGGCACATTATTTCGAAGTCTTTGCAATTACTCGGCTGCGCGGACGACACTGACATAATTGGAAGAAGAGAGCGTGATGTCAATAGTACTCGAGCAATGACATCAGCGCGGAAATCAAACGAAGAATCGATCTTGTCAATCGCTGTTTTTTTTTGTGCCAAAAAGGTAACTGAGTAGTAAAGCCCTCTCTCTAACGACTGAGGTAGCTGTGTACAAGACCCTGATCATTCCAGTTCTGATTTATGGCGCAGAGGCATGTACTCGTTCGAAATCGAGGATGCCCTTGGTTACTTTGAGAGAAAGGTTCTTTGTTCGTAATTTATGGACCCGTCTGCATAGATGAAGAGTAGAGGAGATGATCCAATGAAGATTCCATACAGACTGTACAGAGATATTGACCTAGCAAGGAGAGTATGCATTCAGCGACTGAGATGGCTATGACATGTAGAGCGGGCGGACATCAATGCTCCGGTCCAAAAAGTCTTCAAATCCATTCCCGAGGGACGACGCAGTAGAGGAAGGCCTCACCTTAGGTGGCGCGAACAATTGAAAAGGAACCTTAATCAACTTGACGGGTGCGACTGGAGGCCGCTCGCTAATGACCGAGCCGGCTGAAGAGGCTTGTTGGTTGAGGCCCAACTCCACCTCGGACTGTAGCGCCATAGAAGAAGAAAAAGATGATTGACTTATCTGATTGTAGCTCGGTACTCGGCATCTGTCTTTGGGCTCATCTCCTCTGATAGTTTTTGGTTTGAATCCATCAGCGTGTTGACTGGATTGCAGTTCTCCATGTTAAACCGCTTGATAAAATTTAGTGGCGCTGATCAATTGAAAGTGATCCGTCTGGGCTGCGAATAATATTCATTCCAAGCAGTGACCCAGCCTCATCTAGATATTTCATCTTAAAATGCGTTGATAACTCTCTTTTCAACTTGGCGTTGCTCCCAAATATCATAAAGTCGTCGACCCACACTCCAAGTTTGATAGTATTTTGGTGCAAATGCTTGAAATAGATGCATTGATCAATGGAAGATCGCTTGAACTTCATTTTCCGTACCAAAACATCATTTAGTTTATCATTCCAGACACGACTGGATTGCTTCAGATCATAAGGCGCTCGCTTTAGACGACAAACCTTTTCCGATTTATCACCGGCCCCGTCTGGTTGACGCATATAAATTTCTTCTGTCAGCTCGCCTTGGAGATATACAGTCACTGCAACTATTTGGTGTATCAGCATCTTATACTTGACTGCCATCGACAACAGGAACCGAATTGATGAATAACGCGCCACAGGCGAATAAGTTTCATCGTAGTCTATGCTACTTACTTGGCTATAGGCTTTGATGACAAGTCTAGCTCTATAACGCTCGATAACACCAACAGCATTGCATTTTACTATGTAAACTCACTTACTATCTATAGCTTTTCGACCAGCAGGCAGCTCGCACAACTCCCAAGTATCATTGGCTTTCAGTGATTCGTATTCGACTTTCATCGCCTCTTCCCATTGCTTCTTTTCCTCGCATTGCTTCGCTTCTGGATAGGATTTAGGTTCACTGACATCTTCAGTAGCACCCGCTAGCATCGCGTATAAGCTCTGGACAGCTCGAATATCCACAGCTTCCTACACGAAAACCTTTAACATCATATTTCGAAAAAAAGAAGGAAAACACTCCTTCACATGCCCGAAACATAAACTCGTGGACATCGCAGGTAGAGATGCTCATGAGTTCTAAGTAGAACCATGTCTGGTACGGACAAACGTCTAAAAATAGACTTCGGTGGAACCTGATCTATCCGAGGTTTTGGGCACTTTTTGCAGAGATCCTTCTTGAACTCTCTTCATCTGATGAAACTATTTGTCGAGAGTTTCACATAGAATTAATTTCCATTCACGACTTAGCAATTTGCAGGAGTGATAAGCACGGTGATGTCCTAAGTTTAAGGAGTTAATTGAGGACTTGAAAGTCATAAATGGCTGTAGACTCCGACCTCGTATCTTAAACGGTTGCTAATTCTAAACTACATCACACGGTAAACGGTTAAGAACTAGAATTGTATACTTCTCTTCAGATTTATAAAGCTGCCATTTGCTTAGGTATCCATTCGATAAGAAAACTCAGATATATTCCCTCAAACAGAAATCTCAGAAATTATTTACTTAAACAGTGCGTGACTAGAACCTCTCTACAGTTCCAAAAGTTTCCTTTACATCGAACGGCTAAATACCACCCAATACCATCTTCATTCTATTACCATCATCATGCGAATGGGAATTCAAAAATCTATTCGCCCAAAATTCAACCACCAACCGCCACCCAATTCATCACGCAATAATTACCGTCTTGAATATTTAAAGCCCCAAAAACTCCAACTTCCCTGTCGGAACCCTTTTCCGTTTCTACCCCCATTCAACACGATTCATCGCTTCCATATTTCCTCGGCATACACACCCAGCAATCACACGACTCACCACCCTAACCGAATGCACAAAACGCCATCTCCAGTATCCCACAAGCAGCTCAAACGACCCCAAACAGAAAAAGGAAACCCCTTCGAGGAGCACTTAATTACCTTCTACCCACATCCATCCTGTATCCACCCCAAAACAGAGAGAGGGGCTATGTGTATTCCAGCCACCCCAAGAAAATTCAACTTGATGCTCAACTTGTTTCTCTCCGGCCACCGTCAAGGCTCCCCTTCCCTAACACACACACACACATATCCTTTTGTATTATTGCTGCAACCCCAATCTATGGGAGCAGATGCAAAAAACTTTGTCTGAAGGAAGGTCTGGTGTTCGTTCTTTTGTTCTCTATTGAAACACTGTTGCTTCCCCATTTGAACTCATTCACTCACTCCAGTCCATCAGAGTCCCCCCCAGTTCAATTATGTTAAAAGCGGTAGTGCCTCAGGCGTTCATTTTCTTTCTAGCGACTGGTAATTAAGTTATCGACATGAAATAGAGACGGTTATGGGATGGGGATGGTGGGAGCGCCATCTAGTTAATTGCCCCTTGTACTAATGTATCCTTTTTTTTATGTCTCTTTCCAGACCGCACAAGTGACGCATTAGATCCCGCCGATGTCATTCGCCGTTATGACCTCGATGTTGAATCTCTTCCCAGCTATACAATAGTCTCGGGCCTGCCTACCTATGACGACGCTCTAGAGGAGTTCCGAAAAGCTGGCCTAATTCTCAAGCCGTCACTACCGATTTTGAAATTTTTCGATGCCGAAACAAAAGAGCTACCACCGGCTTCCGACGGTCTGCCAGAGTATGTGGCGCCCGACAATATTTCCATCGCTTCCACATGTGCCTGCGGAGCTGGAGCAGGCATACAGCCGAACCAAATCATCGAACTAAATCCGGAGCATTTGAAAATTCTTAGTCAGAAACGTTTGTCGTTGCAAATCTCATTCAGTGCTCTGCCCACCAACATCCGTCGCAATAGTCGGCCGAGAATTGATCTGTTGCAGCAAGTCGGCCGGAACAATATGCTACGGGCCCAGAGAGACCAGACACCAGAAATCCACCGCTCATCGTCGATGACATTCGATAACGAGCGGATTATGATTGAACATAGACTGAGGAAGTTGGAACAGCATCGGGGGTCTATATCGTAGCCGGAAGTTCAAACGAAAAACAAAAGAAAATGGTGTTGTGTTGGATTCCTGCCTGAATTAGATTCCATTTTTTTCGTTTTTTTTTTATATTTTTCATTTGTGGTAGTATTACTTAGATGTCAACTCATGTGTCAGTATTAGAAAGCGTAGGTGTAAGACAATTTTACTTTAGTAAATAATAAATTTTTAAAACTCTACCACGGGAAGTATTTTTAAAATTGGTGAAGGGTGACATCTAGTAGCGAGGTGAGTATTGGTATTCTGTACACGAACCAAAGGACGAAACCTATCTGTGAGTATTCAAATTAAAATGAGGTAAATGGCCATGATGAACAGGGTGTAGTTAATTTCTGCCGGAAGAAGGATGGAAACGTAAAAATGTACTTAGAGAGCAAGAAATTTAAATAACGTGGACAGCGAGTGTGTACCGCCATTGCAATACAATGTAGGGGATGCGAAAAAGCAGATGGAATGATAAACATTTACAGTTGGTTTCATTTTTGTCGTTTCGTGTATAGAAGGTCTAAGGCTGACGATGGAATGCATACTACAGTAACGTTTCAAGCTTTGTCAAGCAGGATATGTATATGCACAAATTTTCATCTCGTTTAGGCCAGCCCAGGTAAATGGAGCAGAGAGACGAAGACACAATTGTTGATGTTTTGAAATGTTCACTACCTACTCATGGAACTTTTTAACTACTAAAAATGGTTCGCTCTGTTCGCCTATGATATCAGCTGGTCAGGAAAAAAAAATACTGTGAATCAAAAGCAAAGACAAAATAACGTAACAAACCTGTCCAATTGTCTAGACACAAACCTAGTATCTGTGTTTCAAACTAGTAGACCAATTTTTCTTTCTCTGTCTATCCATTTTAAGGTTATTCATAATCCCTCGAATGCGCGTAAATTATAAAAAAAAAAATGTACTTAAGCGCTTTGAAGACCCCGATGTGGGAACTGAAAGATCTCATACTTTGGTCAGTTGCCTTCAGTTTTGACTAGTGCTTGAGGTCTATTACCATCATATATGATAACAGTCCGCATTACAGCTAAGGTTCTTAAATTGCGTCATGTTTATTAGGATGCCCTCCAAAAGAGAAAGCAAATATCAGATGAAGAAATTTGTGCTGTTGTGGTAAAAGTACTTTATCAAAGGATCAAAGGCCGACAGATAGTTCGATTGATTCCGTTCTGGAAATTTTAATGTCAGAGAGGCACTCCTCTCTGATCGACCAACGACTGATAAAGTCGCTGAAATCCTGGAAAAAGTAGAGGATGACCGGTACATATATATTCGTGACATCGCATCAGAACTAAACATCAGTCACACAAAGGAACTCGACGTTTGGGTATCACACAATCTGGCAGAAAAAAAAAACAATTCCTGGACAGAGTTTCAGTTTGTGAATCGCTGGTGAATCTGAACGAAATCGAGCTATTTTTGAAAAGATGGACTACTGGTGATGAAAAGTAGACCAAGTACGGCAATGTCACAATCTATTACAAGTCTGTACAACTGCTTGCATACGCCGACGATATAGACATTATCGGAAGAACTCAGCGGGCTGTCACCGGTGCATTTGCATTGAGGCGGAAGCGGCCAAAATGGGTTTAGCGATAAACGAGGGCAAAACCAAGTATATGCTGTCAACAAGAAGGGAAAGCCAACACCGACCAATTGGACAAAACGTCACAGTGGGCAGCTATAACTTCGAGGTAGGGGGCTTTGTCTACTGCTATAAATTCTACAAACAAGATCAGTGCAGAAATCAGTCAAAGAATAACTCTTGCCAATCGCTGTTTTTTTTTGGGCTTATAAGGCAATTCAACAGTAAAGCCCTATCCCGAACAACTAAGGAGACTCTGTATAAGACCTTGATCATCCCAGTCCTGCTTTACGGCACTAAATCATGGACTTTATTAAAAGAGGATGAAGATATCCTTGATCGCTTCGAGAGAAAAATTCTTCGTAAGATTTTCGGTCCCGTTTGCGTTGACGGGTTTTGGAGAAGAAGATTCAATCACGAACTATACGAGCTGTACAGCGACATCGACCTAGTCAAAAAAACTGGGTATTGGACGTCTGAGATGGCTAGGACATGTAGAGCGAATGGACACCAATGCTCCGGACCGCAGAGTCTTCGAATCTAACCCCGAGGGACAACGCAGTAGAGGGAATCATCGCCGTAGGTGGCGCGCACAAGTTCAAGGGGACCTCGACCAACTTGGAGTGCGCAACTGGAGGCAATTAACAAAAGACCGAGCTAAATGAAGAGGCTTGTTGGTTGAGGCCCAGGTTCACCCTGAACTGTAGCGCCACCTAAGTAAGTAAGAGGTAGCTCGCACTACTGGAGAAACTTAGGGGAATACCCCTTACGGAAGGTGTTACGAACTGTGGAATCATACATTTGTTAGTGAATAGTACTAACTCCGTTTTCTGGGGATTAAACGCTAGTCCACATCTCTCCGTGCAGGAGTCAGTCGTTTTCAGCGCTCCTTCAATTTGTTCGCTCAGCGTCGGGAGAAATTTCCTGTTACCAACAGCACAACGTCGTCCGCATAGGCCATGGTTTTGACGCCGCTGTTTCTGACTTTTAGAAGGACTTTGTTCGGAACAATTATCCACAGCAGTGGGGATATAACCCGTCCTTGAGGAGTGCCTCCGAGTTCAACTTTAATATGTCTTTCCTCTTTCATATTAATGATCCATTTTATCAGAGAGAAATAAGTAAGAATGTACAATCCAAGGGTAATAGGTAATAGTTCTTTCTGTTCGAAATGGCATCGAATCTTTCTTCGGGCAACTAAGGATTCCACAGCCCAGCGGTAGCCAGACATCAACGGGCCAGAAAAAGTCGTGCAGGATTTACAGACTAAGCGACAAAACGCGAAGGAAAACCAGATTTGCATGCACTACCTGTGAAGAGCCTGTCTGTCCATATCACAATATTCAGTTATAAAAATGCCATAAGTGCGTAAATCAAGAAAATACTTTGTAACATCACTTTTATGTAAAAATCACTTTAAATTAGAAACAAAAATAATAACATGTCCAAAATAATAAAAAAAACTTTAATAATTCCATTGTGTTCCATTAATTTCCATGCAAAATGCATGATGGTCCAGTTGGACGTATTCCATTGATGGGAAGGCTTTAACACATCCATCGGGTTAAGTTTTAAAAATCTCCAAAACCGTACACTCTCTTCGAACACACCCCGCATTTATACATCCCCGACGACTGTCACTCGACAGCTGTTGTCTCACACGCGTTCCTATCCGATGGCTGCCGTCTTCCCCTAATCAACTGTCAGTTTGCTTTGAAATATTACCCCGCGCAGCGCATCGAATTAGAAAAAAAAAGTTAAAATCCCCCAACACCGCACAAACAAAACCGATTTTTGTTTCCAATTTAAGCGAGTTTTATGTTTTTTGTGTTCGAAAACTGATGACACCGACTTGACCCACAATCGGGTGTTCATCAATCGACTCGATTCGATCGATTTCCGTCGGAAAATTGAACTTTTCGTGTTCCGCTCCGGCTGCGGGGTGTCTTTGTTGCTGGTGCAGTTTTTCGCTTCCAATTTGTTTTATAATTAATTGTCGAGTGTGCATTGTGTAACAGGGAGCAGATCCACCTCAAACAAATGTAAGTCTTGCAATTGAAACGTGTGAACGCAGTTATCGGAGGTTTTGTCGCGATAAAACCAGAATCCCAAGGCCGTCGAGGGTGGGGTGTTGCTAGTTTCTTGATGATTTGTCGACGGAAAAACATGGAATTCGAGTATTTGTTTGTTTATCTTGGCTGGGTGGTGATGGATTTCGCGCATACGGGTGTTCTTCGCTCTCAGGTGGGGGCGGTGGGGTCTTCTGAAGCCACACGTGGTGCTTCCATCGATTTGTCATTGGGATAGGTGGGGGATAGTAGGAAGTCTCTCGTCCAGCGACAGGGGCTACTGGTCATGGACGGGTGGGCATATAGTGTTTCCTGAATGGGCGCTGCTCATGCGATGTCGGAGCACGAAATTGGGCCAAATGGCCCATGGGTGGTTGCGAATGGGGCAATGGGGCAGAAAATACATTCCTTCCCATCGAAGCCGAGAGTTGTTTAACAACAAAATCAACACAAACAACGACGACAACGACGCAGAGGTGTGGCGGGGGAATATGAGTTGGTTGTCTCTTCCTGGAGAGGTGCTGTGTGCCTGCCCGAGGAGGCATGAGTGCACAGAAATTGTTTAAATGCCTTCCGCCGAATAGTTTCTTCAAAATTAGAAGAATGCGTTTTTAATGGGCACTCCATTCCGACAGAGTGGTGTGCAGTGGGCGAGGCATAGGTGGCGGTGACTGCCGCCTGCAGTGTCTGTGGGTGGAGTGATGTATGCTCGGGTATACTTATACTGATGCTATGCGCGAAGAAAATGAATTCGTGTAGGGAAGCAGTGCTTCATTAGTCTAAGCACGGGGATTACTTTATCTTCCGACAATTAAGGGATCAGTTCACCATATGGCTGAGAATTTCGGAAAAGAAATTAGTTCGATGAAGTTAAACGACGATCTAACGATTTAGCTATTAATGTAGACGTCGTGCCAGGTCACGAGGTTGGAGATATGACGCCGGTTCTAAGAACAAGAGTTGGAACGTCTATCCAGCATCTCGCATTTGTATGTATTTTATACTCTGAGGTATGACTGAAGCGTACGTACGAGTACGTGTACCCATTCTATATAAAAAAAGCAAACAACGGTTAACTCCTTTATAAGGAACAAACGCAAGGGTTAAGCCTTTCACCGCGATAAACCTATGGGTTGTACTGTAGATTGGCAACTGTCTGAGGCTTCGCATCTCTATCCTCATGTCCTGCTCCCCCCTGTGGGTCGTAAGTCAATAGGCTTGGAACGTATAAATGTTTGGGTTGCTCCCGAACTCAGTGCAACAAACGCATAATGGTCTCCGAGTTTTTGTTGAGATGGAACTCACTTGAAGCTTTCCTGAAAGGGAGTAATTGGAAGACGAAAAATGAGTGGTTTCCAACAATATTCCACGCAAGAGGTCATGGTGTGCTCATGGTAAATCATCACAATAGGTCGATAAACCAGATTTGCATCCTAACAAGGTCATGTTGAGTGTTTGATTGGATTGGCTAGGTGTCCTGTTTCTACGTAGTCAGACCATAAATGCCATTAAATATTGCTCTCAGCTCGATAATTTGAATCAAGCAGTAGAAGAAAAGCGGCCAGAGTTAGTGAAATGTTGTATTCGTTGGTTGGGAAGTTATGCAACACCCATCGTACCCACCAGACCTTGCGGCTACTGACTACCATTTCGTCAATGCTCTCTAAAACAATTTGGGCGCGAATAAATTTAATTCCGAATCAGACCGCACTTGGGAACCTTTTTTACCCAAAAGTCAGGTACTTTCTACAAAAGAGGGATTGTGTCTCTCTTTCAAAACTTTGGCAGAAAGTAATATACAATGATGGACAGTATCTGATAGATTAAATAAAGTTCTTATACAAAAAGTGTATTGTAGCATCCACAGAAAGTACTTTTCGCTCCGCATTACCAACGAGCACGGTGAGGCAATACTACTGCCATCTGTCTTGTTAGTTCCACATTTCACAATTCACCCCTAGTGACATCTACCATATTCGACAATGTTCCGGAGGTTCTTATATTTGCTATAAATACACCAACCACCAGCAGAGAAGACACAGTCGATAGAGGTAAAAATAACGAGGAACAAGTGCGATTACGGTGGGAGTTAATTATTTGCAAATTGGTGTTGAAAACAAAAGATATTCTGATTAAAAGTGGACTTGTAGACACAGTTTAAGTTGAGATTAATAAAGAATAAAATGATTTGGTTATTTTGAAGTATAACGAAGGTGAGTTGCTAGTTGCTTATAAATAAACAGTTTAAATACACAGAAAACAAGGATTTATTACTACGAACCCCAGCAAGAATATTACAGTATTTTGCTTTGAACTACAAACTTTTTTCTAACAGATGGCGCTAAAAAGTCAATTCCTGTCCTATAACACAATCCGCTTGAGGATCTTGGTTCCATGTGTATATTGGGAAGATGCCTTTCATTGTTTCCGTGGAAATAACAGCCCGAACAGTTGTATTTGCGCACAAAAATTCGCAGAGATTGTATGAAGATGACAGTTTACTAGCCATCAGTGCATACTTTATCAATGTAACTCCAAGACTAAACAGACTAAAACAGAGAAATATTTCTTCCTACATAAAACGCACTATTATTCTGGACGGTAAGGTCTTAGCACCTTATAAGACCTTTCTAATGTACATAAGTGCTTTGATTGATTGAAAAATCGCTATAAACCATTCGTTCTCTTCACGAGGAAATATAAAGTTCCCCTCGTAGACCCTCCATGATAAATGGCAGCAGTCTCATCTTCACTGATAACGCAGTCTTATTTTGGATACGAAATTGAACAGAAAAGTCAATCTACTAGAACGCGTCAAGAAAGCCAATGTAGCTCTCTATTCCTGTAAAAAGGATATAGGTAGGAGCTGGGGTATGAAACCTCAAATCACTCATTGACTGTACGTGTCCGTTATCAGGCATATACAACTCTATTGCGTGATCGTATCGTGGCCTGCTCTTGACAGGGCTGTCCACCTCACTCAGCTAGCTAAAGCGCAAAGATCTGCATGCATTTGCATCAGTGGTGCATTGAGAACTACTCCCTCCGCGGTACTGGACATTTTGTACAACCTGCTACCTTTAGATATTTTCGGCAAACAGATGGCTGCCTGTGCGGCCATCCGTTTAAAAGCCTCCTCTCAGTGGTTTAGCTATCGCGTTGGCACTCCTCGATCGCTGATCTTCTCAACTTCAAGCACGAAAACACGGACTACAACCCGCAGAAAGTGTGATTTGACCGTAATTTCCGTACGAGCATCCCTAAACGGGATGAACGGTTCACTTCTTTACAGATGGCTCTTAGACCGAGGGTGGGGTGGGTTGTGGTGTTTTCCCCGAAAAGCTTAATCTGAGCATCTCGTCCCGCCTTCCTGATCATTGTAGCATTTTCCAGGCGGAAAGCATGGCGATTAAGGAAGTCCTGTTCTGGTTGAAGTGTAATGTACTATCTGTCAGGGATATTAGCATTTTCACTGACAGCCAAACGGCAATCAAGTCCCTGGAATCGTGCTGCTTCACTTCAAAGGCCATCTTTAACTGTCGTTTATCTCTTATGGAGATGACAGAGCAGTTCAACATTCACCAATGCTGGGTGCTGGGTCAAAAAGACATCCAGGAAACTGCAGGGCTGACGAGCTCGCCAGACAGGGTACTACTCTAAGAATTCTGCCTGACAGACAAGTCCTGGGTATGCCCCTCGCTACATGTAAGCATCTACTAAAGCTAATCGATATTAGCAAGACCAAACTCAGATGGGAAAACAGCTCAATGTGTCACTTTTCGAGACATATCTGGCCTAGGCTGGACCAAAAACGTAGTGATTAAGCTAAAACGATCACAGATCAGCTGCGTTGTCGGTGTTCTCACTGGACACTATCTTATAGGCCAACACGCCAAAAGAGTTGGCTTCTTCTCCAACGCCTTCTGCAGAAGCTGAAGGGACGAGGAGGAGGAGGAGGAAACCATCCTTCATCTGCTATGCACTTGTCCAGCCCTGAGGCATAATAGAATTCTCCATCTAGGGTCCCTCTTCCTTAAAGAGCTCGGCGATCTGGCGTCCTTAGACGTCATGTGCATCCATAGCTTTGTCAAAAGCTCCGGTTGGTTTTGTTAGTCCCTGAGTGGCCTATTGGTTGATCGATGGTATCACAAAGGATCTTCACTGGTCTAAGTATGTCTACACTCTCGTGCGGACAGCCAACCTAACCTAGCCAACATCAGGGGAATAAAAACAATTTCATCTATGTAAATAACTCGTAAGTCCAACCGAAAAATAATTCTAATAATACAGCAATTTGCGTAGTGGTCTAGTAGTAACGTCATCGATTGCCATCCTATTGGCTAATGGTTCAAATTCTGGTATCCGCAAGCATTTATTTATTTCCTTCTCATAAAATATATAAAGAGGCATAACACTGCTTTATTGGATGATTGATATCAGTTGGAAAAAAAAATCCTGTGAATCAGAAGCAATGACAAAATAACAAAACAAATCTTCCCAGTTATCTGGACACCACCCCTGGAGTTTTCTGAAATCTAACATCTGAGTTTCAAACCACTACAACCAATCTTTCTCTCTCTGTCTATCGTTTGCTACGCCCTTACTTTGTAACCATTTTAAGGATATTTATAATCACCTGAATGCGGCAAATTAAATAAAAAATAAATAAATATTCAACTCGCGAATAATAACACGACCCTTACAAAAACTCGGAGGGGTCCCTAAAAATCTTTTATCTTTTCTGGAGAATGATAAATTGTTTCTCCTCTTTATTTTTCAGCGCGGCTCTACCCTTAACCTATTTCTTTGTGAATCTAATCTAATTACCAACTACTCTGACCATGTTTTATGCAATCATTAGCACCACGATCACCCATGCCCATGCTTCCTAAGTTCAATCTTCTTCTTCTTCCTCTTATCAGCGAGGTTATGATCCGAAAATAAGGGATCATAACCCTCCCACTTCACCGCATTTCTACTGATCCGCCTGTGGGGTTCGCATATTGTGTCTTCGTAGCTCCTGGATAACCTGGAGATATTTTCTCCAGCTCCCGATACAGGCCCTCCGTACTCTCTGCTTGAAGCTGGGCGCACTTCTTCTTCGCTTTTTTCTTGCAACATCTGTATTCCTAAGTTCAATGTTCAAATCATATTCCAATTGTTAAGGTACACCTCTCGATCTAGTAGCAGTCTCCTGTGAAAGAGAGGGAAGTAAACCGCTGTGTCTGGTCTCTGCATACCTCCCGTACGAGCAGGCGGAGATTCCATCTGTGAAGTTGAAGCAGTTGGTAAGGAAGGACAACTGGCTCTTCCTCGTGGGCTGTGATGCAAATGCGCATCACTCACAATGGGGTAGCAGTAATACTAATACAAGAGGTGAGTGTCTTTTTGATTTCATCCTTTCGACCAAGCTCACCATATGCAACAAGGGTTCTACGCCAACTTTTGTAGTAAGGAACAGACAAGAAGTGATTGACATAACCTTAGCTTCTTGTTCTGTTCACCTAACGGTAGAAAAGTGGAGGGTTTTGGAGGAGGCTTCTCTGTTTGGTCACAGATGGATACGCTTTCAAATTAATTTCGAGACTAGGGTTAGCAACAGCTACAGAAACCCTAAAAGTACAGACTGGGGTATGTATACAGAGCTAGTAAGGAAACATCTTAAGGATGGGCCTATTCGCAACGACGATCCTCAAGATATAGATAAGGCGGTAGATAACTTAGGCAAAGTAATGAACATGGCATTCGAAAGGGCCTGTCCACTAAGAAAGAAGTCCAAGAGGTCCCAACCTCCTTGGTGGAGCAAGGAAATCAACTCCAACAAAAAACAGGTTAGGCATTTCTACAACAGGGCCAAAGAAATAGGAGACGTTACCACATGGGATGAATATATGGACCGCAAGCGGGAGTTTAAGTACTTAATCAGGCAATCAAAAAGAAAGTCCTGGAAGGAATTTTGTCAGTCCATTGCGGATACTAGTGAAGCTTCCAGACTTCGCAAGATGCTAGCCAAAGACACTTCTGTCCCAAGCTTCATCAAAAAATCTGACGGCTCGTGGGCAGAAAGTAGCGAAGAAGTTTTAGAAACGTTAATTGAAGCTCACTTCCCAGGAAGTAGATCGCCAATGGATTCTACTACTAATAGCTACTCGTACAATGGTAGGTCAATAGGGGACGACGTAGAGAATCTCATTACATGGAAGAATCTGCGATGGGCCATTATGTCATTCGCACCATTCAAAGCACCAGGCCCTGATGGAATTTTGCCAGCTATGCTGCAAAAAGCTCCAGCCAAGGTCAGAAGCAAGCTTAGGGAAATTTTTAAACATTGTTTAAGGTCATGTTACGTACCAGTGGCATGGAGGGAAGTGCGGGTTATATTCATACCTAAAGCAGGTAAACCAAGCCACACTTCAGCGAAAGACTACAGACCCATAAGTCTCTCGTCATTCCTCCTCAAGACACTTGAAAGACTTCTTGATATTCACATCAGAAGTAAGTGTTGCAACGGGATTCTATGCAAAGCTCAGCACGCATATCTGAAGGGGAAATCGGTGGAAACAGCTTTACACTACGTAGTAGGGAAGATAGAGACTAGCCTTCACCATAAGGAATATGCACTAGCAGCCTTCCTAGATATAGAAGGGGCGTTCAATAACGTAGAAGGAAGGGCCATCAAACAGGCCCTGGAAATAATGAACGTCGAGCATAGCATTACCAATTGGCTCTGCAATATGCTAGGCACTAGAAACATTAACTCCACTATCGGAAACAGTTCAATAAGAAAATCCGTTACCAGGGGGACTCCCCAGGGAGGCGTTATCTCACCCCTCCTCTGGGTTCTAGTCATCGATGAGATACTTAAAGAACTAAGCAACACAGGCATAAGCGTCACTGCTTACGCAGACGACGTGGTGATTTTAGTTCAAGGCAAGTTCCTTGACACATTAAGTGAAATTATGGAATCAGCTCTTAATAGTCTAGAAAAATGGGCTAGAGGGTGTGGACTACACGTCAACCCGGATAAAACCGAATTGGTACTCTTCAGCAAAAAATACAAGATACCACCCTTCAAACTGCCTAAGCTAGCAGGTGTGGAGCTTTCCCTTTCGGATCGCGCTAGATATCTTGGGATATTGCTAGATAGGAAACTAAATTGGAAACTTAACATACAGGAAAGGGTCCGCAAAGCTTATAATGCTCTTTTCATCTGTAAGCGGACCGCGGGGAAAAAATGGGGCCTGAAGCCCGCAATGATGCACTGGCTATACATCATGGTAGTCAGACCCATACTCACGTATGGGGCTCTTGTGTGGTGGAAGGCAACGAATACGAAAAACACACGGGATATGTTGGCCATGGTACAAAGAACAGCTTGCATTGCCATCACGGGTGCTCTACGCACAACACCTACGGCTGCACTCGAGATCTTTCTGTATCTTTTACCATTAGACCTACAAATTAAATTTCAAGCGGGCAATAGTGCGCTTCGGCTCACTAACGTTGGTCTCTTCAGGACTAATAACATAGGACACAGCTCCATTCTCAAGGAATCTTTTCCCGGTATCCCTGACGAATCGGACGATATACTTGGCACCTTAGACTTCGACACACCATACGAAGTACTGTATCCAGTTAGAGAGGACTGGCGAAGGAAGACAGTCTCTGTCCATAACGAGATTGCAATATACACAGATGGTTCTAAGACCAACGAGGGCACGGGGTCAGGTATTTACTCGAGAGATACGAACCTACAGGTGGCCCTGAGACTTCCGGACACATGCAGTGTGTTCCAAGCAGAGGTTCTAGCTGTACTTAAAGCTGCGGAATTACTTGAGATGGGATCAATATCCGATAAGAATATCGCCATCTACATTGACAGTCAGGCTGCGCTAAAGGCGCTAGAGTCTTACGTCACCAAATCTGATATAATCAGGAATTGCCGCACAATGCTTAGGGCATTATGTACGCAGAACCGAGTCAGATTATGCTGGGTACCTGGACACTGCGATATTGAAGGCAACGAGCAGGCCGACGCGCTGGCTAAAAGAGGAGCGGGGCTCCCACGTAGCGATATAATTGGTAGCATTAAGCCACCAGGGTGCGTGGCCAAGGGAATTATTTGGGATAAAATCATTGACACGGCTAATCTAAGATGGTCAAACATAGATGGTCACAGGGTGTCTAAGACCTTATGGCCTGTGCTAAATCGCAGAAAATCTGGGGAGATAATCAAGTTAGATAGATCGCGGTTGAGAACAGTGATAGGAATACTCTCTGGCCACTGTCTCCTAAGGAGGCATGCCATGAGACTAGGGTTATCCGATACGGATGTTTGTAGGTACTGCGACGACCTACATGTCTCAGAGGATATAACTCATATACTCTGTGAATGTCAAGGAATTGCCAGGACAAGGCTAAAGTATCTTGGAAGATACTTCTTCGATAACCTTGAAGAGGTGAGGTCCTAAACCATAACAAGGATCTTTTCAGATTCTGTAGGGAGATTAATTGCTTGGGAGAATGGGTTTAGGTCTTCTGCCGTGAAGGTTCCCTAGGGATCGCGATGGGCCCACTTTGGTGCCTAGTGTTTTGTGATAACCTCATAACCCTACCTAACCTAACCTAACCTAACCTAAGGTACACCTCTCCTGGTTCCTTCATCTTCATAGAGTTTCGTATTCATTTCCACTCATGATTTCTCAAATATTTTAGTAAAAAAGCAAAAAATATTATTTCCCATACCGGGAATCGAACCCGGGCCTCCTGGGTGAGAGCCAGGTATCCTAACCACTAGACAATATGGGACTTGCTAGCAAATTGTGCCGCACGCAAACAGTTTGCGAACAAGATTAGATCGCCAATATAATCGGTTAAAATTAAAAATGCATCCAAGTTGTCGTCAGACAGCTGTTATTTTAAAACACATGTGGCATACAGGCGTATGCTTACGTGATAAAAAAGAAATACTTGTACCTACTTGGAGAAGTAAAAAAAAATTCAAGTTCCGCAAAGAAATTTCGAGATAATAAATTTCAAAGAATTGAACGGATTTGTGTAAACATTTGCACCGGAAAAACATCTAGCAGCAGGATATGTTGAATGGCATTTACCTCGACGAGGGTTATGTTTATCAATTTGTTTATAATTTGATTCGAATACTAAATAATGCAGCTGGTTGCTCACATTAAATTGTCAGAAAGGCATATGTCCTATCCTACCTCTAGGTAACGAGCCCACTTTCGTCACCAGAAACAGGCAAGAAGTATTGGACATCACACTTGCCTCCGACAGTTTCGTCCAACGCATCAAGAATTGGAAGGTGTCAAGCGAACCATCTTTCTCTGATCACAGGTATCTCCAATTCTCTCTATACGTAGATTCTATTAGCTCGCCAGTTTTTAGGAACTACCGCAAAACTGATTGGCTCAAGTACAGGTCAACTTTAGCAATTTAGTTACCTCCGATCACCTTAATCCCCCCTGCAACCCCCAAGATCTTGATCGCGTGGTTGAGGACTTAACCTCAGCATTAAATATAGCAACGACTTCTTCTTGCACCTTGATTCAACCCTGGGGCAAGAAGAAGCCGCATTGGTGGATTGCAGGTTTAGGTCCTTTAAGAAATAATTGTAGAAAACTATTTAATAATGCTAAAAGTACGAGAGACGCGTTAGATTGGGACTTGTACAAGGCATCCCTAAATATATACAAAAAAGAATTAAGGAAAGCCAAACGAAATTCTTGGAGACTCTTCTGTGGTAAAATAGAAGAAACCTCTGAGGCATCTAGGCTGAGGAAAATTCTCTCTTCAAATCCAATAACACCCAGTTATCTTAAGAAAACCGATGGGTCTTGGACTACTTCAAGCGAAGATTCGCTAAATTTACTGCTTGACACACACTTCCCAGGCAGTTCCCAAGCTGTTAGCAACATGGTTTTCAGTAATCCATCTGCACAAAGAACAAACTCCTCAAAACTGATTACACAGAGCAAGCTTCAGTGGGCACTGCACAGCTTCAAACCTCAAACCATATAAATCCGCGGGACCAGGCGGCATTATACCCGCCGAGTTGCAGAAGTCATCAGACATAATACTGTCGATGCTTGAGACAATTTTTAGAAGTTGTCTAGATCTGGTATATATTCCAAAGATATGGAGAGAAGTCAAAGTTGTCTTCATACCCAAAGCGGGCAAATGCTCTCACATAAATCCAAAAGACTTCAGACCGATAAGTCTATCATCATTCCTCTTAAAAGCATTAGAACGACTGATTGATATCCATTTACGCAACAGTATTGATAAGAAACTACTGTCGGCGGCTCAACATGCATATTGCAAAGGCAAATCAGTGGAGACGGCATATTTCATAAGGAGTATACAATGGTTGCTTTCAACAATGCCAATGTATCAGCGATTGCAGATGCACTATCAGACCTAAAGGTCGACAGCTCACTTTGCGAACTGATTAATCTACTGCTTAATGGTCGGATTATCAACTCTAAGCTGGGTGGGACGTCTGCCAGAAGGTCTGTCAGTAGAGGCACTCCGCAAGGTGGTGTTCTATCCCCCTTTTTGTGGAATTTGGTGATCAATGAGCTACTGATAATCATGGAAGGCGAGGGATGCACAGCAATCGCTTATGCAGATAATGTTGCTTTGGCCGTCTCAGGAAAGCACTTAAATACTCTAAAGGAACACATACAAAACGCTTTAAACAAGCTCACTCGATGGGTGGTTCGGTGTGGTTTGGGTGTAAACTCCCACAAAACTGAACTTGTACTCTTCTCCAGGAGATATAAAATTCTGTTAGTTCTGTTCACTTTCTCTGACACAACAAAATATTTGGGTCTCATCCTGGATAATAAATTAAGCTGGAAACCTAATAATCAAGAAAGATACAGTAGCGCTTTTCTCTTGCAAAAAAGCCATTGGAAATAGATGGGGTTTACAACCCCGAATCACTTACTGGCTCTACATCTCGGTCATTAGACCGATACTCACATACGGGGTCATTGTCTGGTGGACGGCCTTAGAAAAAGCTATAAATCGCGATTATCTAAGTAAGGTCCAGCGCACAGCTTGTCTGTGTATAGGCGGAGCACTACGTACAACCCCCTCTGCGGCACTGGACATTTTGTTTCATCTGATGCCCGTCGATATATTTAGCAAGCAAATGACAGCGAATGCAGCCGTTCGCCTCGAAGCTACCCAACAGTGGTCAAGAAAATAATTTTCCCATGCTTCCATTTTGAATAAATGCAAAATCTCTCCCGAAAACACGGACTACACCATCCCACGTCTAAATTTTGACAAAAACTTCCTCGTCACCATCCCCTCCAGAACACTCTGGAATGATGACACATTCTTAGAAGATGGGTCAATCCGCTTCTACACTGATGGCTCAAAATCCAAGGATGGAGTTGGTGGAGGTGTTTTCTCTGACAGGCTTAAACTTAAGCTCTCCTTCCGTCTTGCAAATCATTGTAGCGTGTTCCAGGCGGAAATTTTGGCGATTAAAGAAGTCTTATCTTGGCTTAAGAAAAACGTGATATCTGCTAAAAATGTCCGCATCTTTTCAGACAGCGAAGCAGCAATCAAATCCTTGGAATCGACCTCTATAAATTCCTTAGTAGCTCTAGACTGCTGCTCGTCTCTCGTGGAGATGGCTGAGCAGTTCAATATTCACCTGTGTTGGGTACCGGGGCATAGGGACATTCCAGGGAATTGTAAGGCCGATGAATTCGCCAGAATAGGAACAACTATAACCATCCTGCCGGACAAAGGCTGCTAAGGTATACCAATCGCTACTTGCAAACTTAAATTTAAGCTGGATGCTATCCAGAACCTTAGGTGGACAAGTGGAACCACATGTCTAGCGACAAAACAAATTTGGCCGAAGCTAGGTCTAAAACGTTCTAAGTTTTTGATTTCTCTCAACAGATTGCATATCGGCGCTATAATAGGTGTCATCACTGGACACTGTCTAATAGGCAAGCATGCCACAAGGCTAGGTGTTTCTGCGAACGATTTTTGTAAAAGCTGGTAGAGGAAGAGGAGGAAACTATTCCTCACCTTCTTTGTTCCTGCCCAGCTCTCTCCCATAGAAGGAAGCTTCACCTAGGTGCCCCCTTTTACAACGACATAGGCGACCTGAAAAATATAGATATCAAGAGTCTCCTGCAACAAAGACTTTCCTTATGGACGGGGGTGGACGCTCTGGAGTCTTATGGCCTAAAGATAAGTCGCACGAAAACCGAAATGGTTGAATTTCGCTTTAACAAAGGCACTGTAAGCACGGTGCAACTAAGAACAGGTGATCAACTTATTACAGAGTCGGACAGCTTTAAATACACAGGCTCACATGTCAGCGGCGAAGGGTTACTAGAAAAGGAAGTCACCCATAGAATCAAGTGCTTGAAGGCAAAACATATAAAGCAGTTATCAGACCTGCAATGATGCACGCTTCGGAGTGATGGACCGCTCCTTAGAAACTCGTACAAAAACTTCATGTCACTGAAATGCGAATGCTGAGGTGAATCAGCGGAGTGACGTTGCTTGACAAAGTCAGCAACAAGCATATAAGATGCAGTAGCAAAGTAACGCCTATCTGCGAAAAGCTCCAAGAGAAACGCCTTCGATGGTACGGACATGTTATGCGTAGACCAGACGACCATGCAGTAAGGCAAGTGTTGGTTTTGCCAAAGACGATAAAACGTTCGGGAAGACCACCCAAAACCTGGAGCGAAACCATAAAAAAAAGGTCATGCGGGAGAGGGATGTCAACGTTCGGACAATCCAGGCGACTCAAAATAGGACTCAGCCTAGGACGAAGAAGAAGATTTGTGCTACTAAACTTTAAATGGGCATTACACAACCGTTTGACCATTTGAACATGAGTAAATCACTGAAAAAACGAAGGGTCCTGGCATAACCTATAAAAACAAGAAAATTCATGTATTCTTGTGTGAATATAACGATGATTTGAAGGCTTTTACTTGCTTCAGATTGCATTCATCCTTCCGAGAGACTCAAAGTCATCGGTTTCCCAATTTAGATTACTTGCGAAACTGACCATTCTCTGCACTTTCCTCCCGCATTCCTAGACTCCAAATAACCCAATTTCAATCCCATAAAATCCACTTGTCGGTAAATTACTCCACTATTGCATTCCACTCAAGTGTTTTCAATTAAGACGAGCACTATTTGCCACAGTAATCAACCTCAATTTATACGCTGCTACTCTACCAGCCGATGCATCTTCTCAAAGATCTCAGACGAAAGACCTCTTCAACTTTTGACAGCCATTGCCTCAGAAACTTGTTGCCATCCCTCGCCTTATACATGATATCACTATACAGAGGCAAAATATTCTCCTACTAATGTCGCATTTTCAAAAATATAAACTGCAATCGATTCTCTCGAAAGAAACATCTCTCCGAGCATCGTGTGCATTGCATTCACAACCTTCTCCGTAATATCTTGAACGTATCTGTGTCTCCAAAAAGTTCTTAAAGTCCATTCGGCCAGTCAGTCTCTGTAACATTGACTTCTAGAGAGCATCATTCACTCTCTGTTGAGCAGAAGGAAAAGTTTTATTTAAAAACAAATTTTTAAAGAAAAAAAAAAGAAAATTTTTCTTAGACAAGATCTAAAAATATCTCGTGTCGCGGTGTATCGACATCCGCAGGCGTACATTACGTAGTCTTGCAGCCTCTGCATATTGCATCGGTTTTGTTTATTTCAAAACCGTTTTTGAGTTGTAACATTTGTTTTTCAATTGATAAAAAAAAAAAAAACTAGAACTAGATCAAAAGACCGAGAGTGAAAGTGATTACAATCCACACACAAGCGAGTACACATTGGACACCTTTCCTCGCAAAGCTCATTTGCATTCAAATTTCAAATTTACCCATTCCCATTCCCAGTCCCCCACGCCTCCCCTCGTTCCGTACTATTGTCTCTGCTTGTGCCGCCCGTGATGAACTATTTTTGTGCAAATGGATTTGCTTAGTGCCACAACGAACAATCTATATGGCTGGGTATGTTTTTGTTTGATTTTTTTTTTTTTTCGAAAATAACTCATAAATTAAGGAAAAACAAACGATAGGTGCACCCCCATACGGTGCCTCAAAATCTTTACTTTCGATTGCCACCGATATCGTGTTGAGATGTTTATATTTGCGGCAGATACAGACTGTGGATTGCATGTGGATCGTATTCATTGTATGAGACAGTTGTGCATGCACAAGCCAATTATTATTGGTTCTTCATTTGGTTTTATTCTTCGACTTCTGTTTCTTGTCCTCTGTGTATGTGTGTTTGTGTGTCTTGTTTTCTTCGTTGCGAATTTATTAATAACAATTTAGTGGTGGAAGGTACCGAAGAAGACACAACGCGCGACGCACAGATAGCGAGACATCATGAGTCTTCTTCATTTCGAATCAATCGTGTGTGGTGTATGATACGATACGGATACATTAGCCAACGGTCTGATAGTGTTTAGTTGTTTTTCAAAATCTAATCCGACTCACGAGTGTAGTTTGGTGCAATATGGTCGAGTGGTGTATTTATTTATATTTTTGTCCGGTGAACTTTTAAAAAAAAATTCAAAAATTCAAAAAAAACGAACTAATTTATGTGAAGAAGGAAATTTGAAGGAAATGAGGGAGTTTCATGTAAGGAAATCTTGTGCGATATCTGCTTTTATTGATTTTGAAACTATTTGCACCTTGAAAGGAAGTTCAGAGTTTAAGAATAGATTTGAAGTGTCGATGTCGTTTCTGGAATCGAGGAACGTCGTGTGATCGATACAAATATTATTTATATTCCTCACTCTGGGTAACGCACCCAAAAAACCAGTGATTTGTTGTGATAGTAGTAATATTTGGGTGGGGAAGGGTTTGAAGGTCATGCGTGTCCTTTGGAAGTGGAAGACAAAGTTTTTTGCATGCCCTTTCGTCTATTTACATAAATCAGGTCATAATCGAAACTCGTGCAAAGTGTAGTTGTGTTCTCTCAGTACGTGGCTACTTGTTCTGTACATTTTGTTTGAGGGTGATAGACAGACACACAAGTCCTTGAGTGGTATTTATGGAGCTTCAAAGAGGTACACGTTCCAAAGTTTTCTAATTAGAGCAAAACTTTATTTCAATTTCCTGGGTTAGAAGTTCGGCCCAAAAGAATCAATTTCTGAGTTTTTATTCGGAATTAATGGGCAACACATAGGTGGCGAATCGGATCCATATCCTACCTGCTTAAACCTTTGAAAAGGATATGCGATGAGTATTTTTTATTTATTTTTTTTCTCTCTTGTACAAGGAAGAAAGATCTATTGTATCGGATGGTTGGAGTTAATCTAACAGACGTACTACCTGCCTTATGGAAGTGAGTATGTATGCTCCACTACTAAGAGCATTTTAGTTCCGCTGAAGTAAGTATCTCCTTGTGGAGAATACGTTTCCTTAACATTTCCTTAATGCCGGGCATTCACAAAAAATGTGTTCGGATGTTTCATCCTCCTCTAAGCATAGCCAACAGTCCTTCTCTTGGCACATGTTAAACTTGTTAAGATGTGACTTGACCCAACCCAGTTTTACCCTGTTGTATTTGGCAAGGTCTTGTAATGCTTCGTAGTAGCATTTCACAGTTCTGGAGTCCATTAGGTTGCACGATAGTGCCATAAGTGCTGCTTGGCTATCTGAAAAGATATGTATTCTAGCGCCCTTGTGGGAGTCGTAACCATAGGTACCGAAATCTTTGTGTTGGGTCCAAAGACCCCAGCTCCAACTCCAGAGTTCATTTTTGATCCGTCGGTGAACCAGACCAGACTTCTAGATTTCAGTGTTGTAGCACAATTGGACCAATTTCCCCGGTCCAATATTTCAACCACGAATAACCTACCGAAGCAGTGTTGCCGGACCATAATATCTGGTATAGTGTAGAAAATGTCTCTTTTAGGGATTGAGTTGAGTATCTTTAGATGCCCCACTAGGTCAGCTGGTTTATACTCATAATCTAGCTGCAGCCTGATGGCATATCTAGCAGCCATCTTCCTAATGAAGATTGGTAGGGGTGTTAGCCCGACAATAGCTTCCAGAGCTGTCGTAAGGCAGGTGCGCATTGCACCTGTAATGCCAACACAGGCAATTCTTTGCAACTTCTGCAACTTGTTAGCCGTTGTCTGCTGGAGTTTTTGGCCACCAGACGATGGCCGCATATGTAATAATGGGTGTAACCATCATTATGTACAACCAATGTATCATCTTAGGAGAGAGACCCTAAGTTCTGCCATACAGGCGTTTATTGGCCCACAGTGCTCTAGTAGCACGCTCTGTAGCGAACTTAATATTTGAATTCAAGTTAAGTCGTTTGTCAAGAATTACACTAAGATATTTGACCTCGCTGGAACAAACTAGTGTGGTGCTTCTGATTGTATTAGGTTCAAGATTGACCTGTTTTGTGAACGGCACCAGAACGGTTTTACTAGGATTGATGCATAGTCCTTCTTTGTTACACCATTCTACAGCTTGAGATATTGCACTTTGCATGATGTTGGAAATTGTCGTGCCGTGTTCACCTGTGATAAAAACCGCCAAGTCATCAGCATAACCGACGGTAGTGTAACCTGATCTGTGAAGACCTACTAACAAGTTGTCAATGACTATTGACCATAACAGGGGGGAACTCCTCCTTGAGGACAACCTTTGGCTGCAGTTATAGATACCGACACTCCCCCGGAGAAGAAGGTAATAAATCGACTTACCAGCATGGCTCTTCATTCGTGTGAAAAATATAACGCACACAACATGAGTGGTTGCGAGAAGCAACCTGGCACTTTAAAGAGCTGTTGCGCCAAATATTTGTTTTCTTTTTGTTAGCATGCTCTAATCCAATGGTTGGTCGATTCTTTGACACCTCTGCTACTGATCGCCCTTGCAATCGAGTTGTAACCAGTGCTATCGAACGCGCCCTCGATGTCAAGAAATGCACACAAGGCTATTTCCTTAGAGCTGAGTGTTCCCTCTATCTTTTTGACGAGATAATGAAGGGCACCTACGATGAGTATACAGATCATAGAGCAAAGTTACCAATAAACATATACCACAGCCTAGTCTTCAAAAATATACCAAAATGAATAAAGTATGAATTTAGCAAACGAGTGGCTGCCTGTACCAATATACCGACACACTTAGAGTGATGCCACTGTATCTGTCACAAAATTAGCTATGCAAGGACTAACTATGACAACCAACCGGAGGTTTTTATAAAGCGAAGAATGCTTCTGACGTCTATGTTCGCTGGGTAATCAAAGAGAAAGGCTCCAGGATGAAGTAGTCTTCTTTTGAATAGGGCTGGACTTGTCGAGGATGGTTTCCTTCTCCTCTTCATTCCTGCAGCTCCTGTAGAAATCATTTGACAGGAGACCTAACCTTTTGGTGTGGGGGCCTATTGGACAGTGTCTATCTATAGTGTACCTGATATCTGATTTGAGCGCATCTGATCCAGCTAAGGCCAGATCTCTCTAGATATGTATATGACATTTCATGCCGTGGGTATCACAGGAGCAATGAGGTCTTGTCCAACAGATGCTCTCAGTGTGATCCTGCATCTGATCCCTCTCGAACTGCACATCATAGACACAGCTATATGCAGCGCAGTCCGGCTCAGGGAATATGGATGCTGGACCACAAGGCCATATGGTCACGGCAAGGTCCTGGCGACGATTCCAAGTGAACTGGTTGCGCCCTCTACCGACTACACGATACCCAAACTCAACTTCAGAAAATCGTTCTTAGCAAAATTCCCTTCCAGAGAAGAATGGAAGAACGGAAGCGTCGCCTGCAACTATGATATAGGGATATACACGGACGGTTCGAAGATGGACTGCGGAGTCGGCGCAGGCATCTTCTCTGATCAGCTGAATATATCAAGGTCCTTCCGTCTCCCAGACTCTGCCAGCGTTTTCCAAGCGGAGCTTCTTGCGATTCGAGAAGTCTGCCGCCTGCTAAACAATCTTCCAACATCTAACCACAACATCGCTATTTTTTCGGATAGCCAGGCTGCCATCAAAGCCATTGATGCAGTCTGCATCTCTTCAAAACTGGTAGAGCAATGCCGGTTTGAATTGAATCAACAAAGCACTCACTCGAGAATCACTCTCATCTGGGTCCCAGGGCACAGCAACCATGAGGGAAATGAGCGTGCTGATGAGCTGGCCAGGCGAGGGTCGGCCCTTAACGGCTCTCTAGCAGAAAGAGTCGACATTCCGCTTGGTGCCGTTAAGGGCTATATTCACCTTCACTTCCTCCAGCTAGCCAATCGCGGGTGAAACAACCTCACAAGCTGTGTCATATCTAGGAAGACGTGGCCCAGTTTCAACAAACCCAGGTCAAAAGAGTTACTAGGCAAACCAAGACCAATTATTGCCAAAATCGTAGCTATTATCACAGGCCACTGGCCAGTTGGAGACCATGCGGCCAAGCTTGGTATCCCCCACAACACCTTTTGTAGGAGCTGCAAGGATATTAATGAGAAAGAATCTCTATGTCATTTTCTTTGCAGATGTCCGGCCCTGGCGAGGATCAGACAGCAAACTCTTGGCAAACCCTTCTTCGAGGATCTGAGAGAGATAGCAGATAAGAGGATTGGAGAACTAATCCTCTTTCTGAACTCCACGGGCTGGGTTTAAACTTAACATCATCTTTAACTAGCCACTACAACAGGCAGACACGAGTCCGTGGTAACAAAACGGCGCACTTTAAGCGCTAATTGGGTTCTTTTTGGACCGCCACATTACCTACCTACCTACCTTCATGCCGTTCTCCCATCTGCTATTTGTTTTGCTGATAGCATCCAGCTAAAGTAGAAGTTTGCATGTACCGAGATGCCTATTCAGTAGGATATTTAGGGTAGTGCCAAGTTTAGCGAGTTCGTCAGTCTTGCAGTTATCTGGAATGTCTCTGTGGCCTGATACCCAACTTAGGTTAATGTGGAATTGGTATAGCAAGCGAAGTGAATAAATATTCCAATTTTCTAACACTTTTGCAATACCTTGCCACATCAGTCTTTCGTCCTTTTTGCAAATCATCCCCCTTCTTATTTCTAGTGGTATTATGCAGCGCTCCACCGGTCTTCAATGGGCTTTGACGAATTCTTGAAGTCAATCGATGATCAATGAAACTGAAGGCATCACAAAAAACTAAAATGTTCTGACCGAGGTAGCCTTAGACTGGATTTTAGCTAAACAACTTGCAAGCATTGTCTTAAAAGGTGCAATAGTGCAATTTGACCGTAAAAGTCGACGGCGGGTGTTTACGAAACGTTCGAACAATCGAATAAAACAAACTATGATTGCTTGACATCGTAGTCAGTTGAAGGTCACGTTAGGTAAGTTGAATGCAAACCGTAGGGCACACTTAGACCACCGGTGGGTCCATGGTGATTCCACAAGTTAATAGGACACGTAAAAACGAATTTTATGTTTCCATCGATATGGAAGTCAGCAACCATTTGAAGAAGGAAGAAATGAATTTTTCATTTTTAAGTAGATCGATCCTTACAACTTCTTCCAGCGACACGAAGAAGAACAAGTGTCTGAGTGTCTTTTTGTTGTACGAGCTAAACACCAACAGAGAAAATATAAAAAATATAAATATAAAATCTCTTTCTCCTCTTCATCATCACAGCCCCGACAATGTTTGTTTCCTGCAAATCCAAGCCATTTCAGCCTATAGTGCAGTGTTCCGTAAAGACTCCTATAAAGGTGCCAACGTGTACTCTACTGGCCATGATTGGGCGCTTCGGTCTTCTACGGTCCCGTCTGGGTCGAGTTTTCCTTGTTATAATGCAAGTGATCAGTTCCATACTCGTCGAAAATATACCATCCGAATTTTGTCGTACAAACTGTCAATAATCATAAATCGAAAGAAGGATATATTCCCCACCATCACATTCCCAAATCGGAGTGATAAGGACGTCGGTTACGAAGATTGTAACTGATGTTTTGGAAGCTTGCAATCATTCGACCTTTTGAGCAGATAAAAAGCTTAAGTATCGTTGCCGTGTAATATCCTTTCGTAAGCGTACGGCAGGCGGTGCTGAGAGTCCAGTCTTACTTATTTTCCTGATGTCGGCAAGCATTTCTTTCTTTCTCATAAAATATATATATAGAGTCAGTTCGATCGATTGTGAATTCTTATGTCAACACTATTACCAAATGGATAACACTAGCAGTAGGCTGGTCATATGGCTGCAAAATTTATTCGCTTTGTTGGATGATTGATATCAGTCAAAAAAAAAAAAAATACTATGAATCAGAAGCAAAGACAAAACGACGCAACAAACCTCCTCAGTTATCAAGACACCACCCGTGGAGTTTTCTGAAAACTAATATCTCAGTTTCAAACCACTACACCAATCTTTCTCTCTCTGACCATCCTTTGCAACGCTCGCATTGTGCAAAACACTAGGTTAGGTTAGGTAAGGTTGTCAGGTCAGCCATCTTACCTAACCAGGTCATGGCACACTTAGACTATTTAGCTCCATTGTGATACCACATGTTGATTGTACCGGAGGAATCACCGGGTACTCGGGAAGCTTTACCTTTCTCAGGAGGGTTATGGCTAAGAATTGCTGTGCCTATAGTGGCTAAGTAGGGTGACTGACTCAATCAACCCTAAAGTTAAGGCAGACCGGGAAGGTAGAATGTGCAAACGGGCATCGGGGTGATTGATTCAATCGAACCCCTTGTACTGTTGTGCAAATTGTATTGGCTGGTAGTGGGGCCTGGGTGACCGTGAATGTGTAAGGATGCATAAGAGTATTAGAGTGACTGATCCAATCGAACTCTTGGTACTACTATGCATTTGGTGTTGGCTAGGTTGGGTGACTGATTCAGTCGAACCCTTCATACCTAGGTGGGCCGTGGAGGTAGTGGGGTGCATAAGAGTAAATAAGGTGACTGAGTCAATCGAACCTTTCTACTGTTATGCAGCCGAACTATGTGTAATGTGGTAATAGGTTTGGCTAGGTAGAGTGACTGAATCAATCGAACCCCTAGTACCTAGGTGCACCGTGGTGTAAAACACTAAGGGTGTGCGCAACTTGTAAAAAAAAAAAGAAAAAAAAAAAAAAGAGCTTTCGTAATCGCAAAGAATCTCCTTTAAATTTATACTAGACTAGTCTGACACTGAGATTTTGAAATTTGCCGCCGTTTAGGAAGGCGTTTACAAAAAGGACTAGAGCTGCTCGACATCTTTGTTTTATGATGTATCACTCTAGGTAATTGCAAGACGTAAGCACTAGGTTTCACTACGTACTCCATGGGTGACATTTAAACTGATAGGCAAGTCACTTTTTTGCATTCGTTTTTGATTCGCAGTATTTCTTTGGAGATTGTTGTAGGTGTTATATGACCGCAATAAAAAAATAAATAAATACTTGGCGCAACAGCTTTTTAATTGCCAAGACCTAGCTTCTCACAACCACTCATATTGTGTGCGTTATATTTTTTCACACGAATGGAAGGGGCCTTCAGTTTAGTGCCATATCCGAAGGGCAATTTGTTTTGAGTTGCTTCCTCGAGACAACAATACTCTCGGATGTTTGTTAGACGTTCGCGAGAGGTTGGACCGTGAAAAAACTTTTTAGTGTTTTCTGGGATTCGAACTTGGAACCTCACGCGTAGCGATCCGACACACTAACCACTTATGCCACGCCGCCCGTATTGCCGCAATTAGCCGGAAGAAATTGACAGCAGGGCACTGACTACATTACTGATAAACTCACAGTGGTTTTTCCCAGTTAAATGCCCACCTCAGGGCTCTGTATTGTTAGTCCTAAGTTAACTTAAGTTCTTTAATGCCAGACGTGAGTCAACGTGATGGTATCTTTCAAATGTGTTGCAGATGTTCAGTCTGAGGATAAGTGTAGAGAGTCCGAAGCAATACTTTTCCTCTATGCGTACGAGTCGTGGGTGGGTCAGTAAAGTTTCGTTATCTGAATGCTTTGTAATGGTGGCAAGTATTATATCTTTAAACGCAGTTTGGCCTCGTCAATTGCAGCCCGGAAGGGTATGGTAAATCTCGGATTTGTTAACCTACAGAAAGGACACGAGATTCTGGCCGAAACCATCGTTTCCCGAACTGGAATTGACTGCATTTTGTGACTCTTATCAATCGACTTTAGAAAATTGAACGCTGTTTAGCTTCCTTCTGAAGATTTTATTATCACCGAATGGCATAAGCTCTATAAGTGCTCTTTCTCTACACTAGACTCTGTATATTAACTCAAATGGAACCTCTGATCGAAGCACATCTCGAGTGCCATACATTTTCTAAGAAGCATTAATGAACCCATAATTGTAGAGGCCAAGACCCCTTTTAGTTGCGTGCCCCAATTACATCTTACAAATCTCCGCCAATTCATGCTGCTGCAGGCGCCAAAAAATCGCCACCCAAGCGTTAAAAATACTTGGCGTGCGCCCTAAAACCCCAAATCCCTTGCTCTTGTAACCTATAAATGTCACCATTAAAACTTAATCCCAAGCAAATAAAAAAACGAGATATTGTTAAATTAAATATTTTAGTACTGCCCTAAAAAAAAAACCAAATGGCAGCAGAGCAGCAGCACATTGAGGGCAGAGGCTCAGCTAATGGCCAACAGCCAGCTGCCCACTCAAGCACACCAGCTGCTGCACATTAGCTCGCGTTCGCCTCATGCTCGTCTGTATCTTTGAGGTGACAAATTACAAATATATCTCATCTACGACTAGAGTTCTAATACATCTGTCAGCACAAGATGTTTCTCTCACTGATACCAGAAGCAGGAAATCAGAAAATAAATTCGAATAAAATTATACACGGAATCTGGAAGTCAATTAAAGGGTTCCACTTGGGAATATCAAAAGCTGTCTATCAAACGATTGGATTCGAGAGGTGTTCCAAAAATAATTAAAACACAATCCACATCTGATGGGGAGGCGTTGTAGTAGTTTAAACAGCTCTGCCAGCATCGTCCGTGTCGTATCATCTTCTGGACAGTATTCTGTAATTCATCATCTTGTGTGCCTGGAGAATTCAGGTCAGCGTCTTCTGTTTTCCTCTCTACTCGCTACTAATTGAGAGAATAGACAAATTGTAATTGCTTCGACAATACTTAAGTGGTTCCATCTAGTGATTTGAAATTCAAATTTGGTTGTTCCAATAGAATTCCATTCATGCTTCCGGAGGAAATCAAAGGAAAAAGTATTCATCGAGTTGGTTGTGGTTTTTCCTGACTCTTCTGACTTCTGGGTGGCGTCAATGTGTTTTTTTTTTTTTTTTTTTTAGTTCGGTGCTATGCATGTCGTGTGGATGCTGTTCAAGAGGTGATAGGGGTTATTTTTGGAATTTTTCCTCTTGGGTGTTGGGTGGGAGAAAAATTCCATTCGAATGAAGCAGGGGTATGCAACCGCTGGTGGATGAAAAGTTAGCAGAAGGGTGATGCTTAATTCTTTTGATGTACAATGCGATTTAAGAATTTCTGGAGGTAAACTCGAAAACCATCTCCAGTAAGACTTAGTTGCCGTCCTTAAGAGATTCATCTATCGCGGGTGCATTTATAGGAACACAAGTCCTGAAACAGGCTGTTTATTTCAATGCATAGAACTTTTCGAAATAGTATGACGGGTTTGGAGTATTAGAAACGTTTTTCTGGATTTTACTGCTCAGCTAGACTGTCTGTCGTTGGAATGGGCATTCCCAAAGCTTGAACCAAAGTGATGCAGTTATGATTTTTGTCAATGGATATGATATACTTTTTGTGTCGACTTCCGCTAAAGATCTTTTCTTTTTTAATTACAGTTCACATCATTGATTCGTCGCCGTGGACGCTACAAATCAACATCAACCGATTCCAGTCCAGAGGAGGAGTCACCGCCGCAACAAGCAAGGAATGTCGAACTGATACCCAATCTAACTTTTGTTGCAAATCACCAGGACACCAGTGGTCAGCATGCAAGAGCTGGACCATCCACACCAAAAACAGACAAGAGAGATATTTCAAAATTCCTGAACCGAGGTGTTGTCATCGAAATGGAGACAATCAAAAGCGTGACCAGTGTCAGCGAAGAGGCGAGCATCGAAGAAGACATCGAAGAGGCAATATCCGCAGGAAGTAGTCTGGGCTTAAGTGAGGCCCGAGGTGGTGGTGATATAGACGACATAGCAGTGAAGCGGAGAAATCTATTTAGTTTGGATGGAAGTGGCAATGAAGAGGAGGATCTGGTACTGAAGAGACATATGCTGGAAGCTAGTGAAGGCCGACAAAAAGGTAGCGATGCTGTGGCAGTAAAGCGGGAGAATCCCTTTAGTTTAGAACCTCGAGGAAAGGATCAAGAAATAAAGACACCGAATCGTAGCGCAGACGCTAGTGAAGGTCGCAAAAGTGATAAAGAAGATGATGCTGCAGCGGAGAATAGACGAAATCCTTATGAGATTGATAGTGGAGATGACGATGAATTATTTAAAATTGATGACGACCAGCTATCTGGTGGGAAATTGGCACAACACTTTGTGCTGGAACGTTCTGAGAAGAGTGCAGAGAAGAAAAACGATAAAACATTTGACAAGGAAGAGAGCGACGATAAAAGCTTGACTAATCAAAGCACAGCTAATGACGTATCAGAGATAAATGACGAGGTCTCTGGTGAGATCCAACAGACTTCAAGCTTGCCAACGAGGCCAAGTTTACCAGAAGTAGAACCAGAGAGGAGGGCATGTAAGAGTTTAGACGCTTCAATGACTTCTATGGCCCAAGAGGACAGTTTAGGCTCTATGCATTCGGAAAAGGACCATTCAGTGGGAGAAGAGGTCGCTCATGTGAATCAGACGATTGAAATGACTTTCGATGACAAGGATCTGAGTTCATTGAACCCGAGTTTGGCGAAGAATGAGAGTTTGATTGAAAGACTGTTGGCTGACACCCCACCACCACCAACTAAGGCAGATGAAAGGAAAGATGATGAGCCTCATTCGTCATCCTCATCCAGTAGGGATGATGACATGGAACAACTGAAACAACGAATACTGGCTATCAAGCAACAACAGACCGCTCAGCAGGCCAAACCCCAGCCTTTGGATCAACAAACCGAGCAGACTGCAGTGGTAGTCAAACAGATGGAACGTGTGGCCAGCGAATTCAGCAAGGATGTTCTCGAGGATATCACAGAGGAGTCAGAGAAGCAGTCTTCTTTGTCACCTTCTAGTGACAACCTAAGGAAACAGCCTTCGCCGAGTGGCGCTGATGCACCACCTACTTCCCCTGTAAATTCAATTCATGGTGACACAAGGCAAGAGGGGTCGTTGAAAGACGACTATGAGAGCATTGTCAGCTTAAACATGATCCAGATGCTTGAGGATAAGGTGTCAGAGTTGAAAGGGATCGTTGCAGTGAAAGATGCTTGCTTGGCTTCCCTGAACATGCAATTGGACTCTGCACAGCGCCGTGAGCCGACATCAAATGGTGAACAGCCACCGTCTGGGCGGGATTCAAGTAGTTTGATGACGACTTCCACAGAATACAGGACATTGCAAGAGGAATTTGGATGCGCGGTAAGTCCTTAAATCACTCTTTACAAAGAAGATTTCAGAATTGTTTCATTTCAGACCATGGACTTCTACGTGGAGCTTTCCAGGCGAGATGAACTAATTGCCAAAATCACCGACTCCCTTCAGCAATCTCTACTAGTCCGTGAGAACCTCCAAAGTGAGAGTGAAAAACTTACCACCGAAGTGCAACTGCTCCGCAAACAACTCACTGAAACTCTAGAGAATGCACGACGCAACTACTGGCCACGTGACCAGGAGAGCAATGGTCAAAGAATTTCAGAAATTTCCATTGATTTGGTTAGCGAGAGTGATGATGACTTGGATCGTCACTATCTGACCGACAATGAGGACAAGACATCCAGGCATTCGAGGAACTCCCGCGAAAGACAACTCTCCATGCCACGGACGATGGAACCCTATGACTTTGCCGATTCGGAAGTGCAACCGATTAGCAAGCAAATTGAGCAGTTCCAGAAGTATCTAACGCCAAATGAAGTTCGCCTATTCTTCATGGTTCAGAAGAAGTTCGATGATTTCCTCAGTCAGGAGCTGGAGAAGGCTCGCATGAAGTACGATGGTGAGGTGAAGATTTTGACTGATCAAATGGAAACGGAGAAGGTGGAAAGGGATGCGGAAATTAATCGTCTTCGACAGCTGTTGACTAGTGTGAAAAATGGTTCCACAGAGCTTATGCAACTGCGACAGGAGATGGACGCGGTGCATGCTAAGGAGATGAAGGATTTGAGGCAGTACTTTGAGAAGAAGTGTGCTGATCTTGAGAAGCAGTAAGATGGTTGTGTACATTTAGTTGGAGTAATAATAAAACTCTGTTTCTTCTAGGTATTCCGATGAGATATTCTCGCAGAAGAGTCAGCGACAAGACTGCAGTTCATCGGATGTTTCTGATCAGGAAATGATGCCTGAGGAAATAGCCCCGAAGTCGAAAGAGTCTAGTCCAAGAAAGAAAACAAAAGCGGAACTCCTATCAAGTCCAAGTCATAGGCAATTGACACCAAATCTTTTGGATGTGGGAGCTGGTGGAGACACTGTGGGAGTGGATGCCAATGCTAATGATGTGGTAAGTGTGCAAAGTACAGGGAGAATGTGCGTATTGTGGAAAGTAGAACATATGGTGTAGGAGATGGATTCAGCGATAAAATAATGTCTTCCGCCCGATCTAACATGACAGGATTTGAAAATCTTTTCGGTCCTACATGCGGAAATCGGAAGAATTTATTAGTTGTTGTTGTTGTTGTTGTTGTTGTAGCAACTATGTTGATTCGTATGGTTCAAACGTTAAGGTGGTATAGGTGGGTTGTCATCAGTGAGGTCGAGGCCCAAGAAAGCGGCAGCTTCGACTGGGTGAGTCCATAAGGATCTTGGTGTAAGTTCTGTGGGATGCGACGGACAACTGAACAAATGGGCGGTGTTATGTGGTGACGAGCCACGTCTGGACATTGATCAGTGATACTGTTGCGTAAGCGGTGCATATAATTGTTCAGCATGGAGCTCCAGCCCGATCGCAGTTGGGCAAGTGTGGATCTGGTGCGTCTAGGAAGCTGATCTTCACTATGATATATCGGTGGAGGACGGCCGCCTAGCACAATGTTAGTCTGGCGGTTATCAAGCGCAGTTGGTGGATAGTAGTAGTAAAGTGTACTGCTTCAAAAATGCAGTGTTTGTGGGCTAAGATTCAATACGTTTTCCCTTGGTGCTACCCGATGTAATTCCTTTATTAATCTCTTTCTAAAGGGTGGGCCATGTGGTGGTTTCTTTTTGAAATTCCTGTTATTTTGAGTCTGATAGCTCTTTCGCGCTCAAAAAATTTACAGAAACCCAGTATCATATCTCCGTGGTACGATATGGATCGCTTTATGCTTGAACAGCGTTGGAAAATATTGAAAATTTATTTCCAAAGTAAGTGCTGTGTTCCGAATTTTGAAACGAAATTTCGGTCGGAATAATGCACCAACCGTGCCTACTGTACGCAAATTTGTGAAGGAAGTTCGTGAGATTGGTATACTAATTGAATCCTCGTGTTCATCCTGTGTGCTCAGCCGAGAATATTGCTGCTGTTGCCAAAAGTGTGCACCTAAGATCGAGAGCTTCAACCCGCCACAGATCTCAGTAGCTGAACATTAGTCGCGCTAGCCTGAAAAGAATTAAGCATCAAGACTTCGGATTATTCGCTTACAAGGTCCAACTAACTAAGGTGTTGAGGCAAAATGACCATCCACTTCGTTATCGCTTCTCTGTTTGGGCTTTAGTGCAGCTCAAAATTGGCGTCGATTTTGATCAACGGCTATGCGAAAAACTACCGGATTTTGGGGCTTGGAAAATCCACACATAGTCGTAGAGTACCAAATGTATCATCGGCGTGTGACTGCTTGGTGTGGTTTGTGGAATGGCGGCATTATTGTTCCATTTTTCTTCGAAGGTTAAGATGTTAACAACGTTACGCTCAACGTAGAGCGCTACAGAGGCATGATAACCATTATTTTGTCTCCAGCAACAATCCGCCCGATTAGTCCACTTCCGTCTTCACCAAAGAGGTCCAAAAATCGCTTACAACAATCTACCCTTTGCTGGCTTTGAACTGCTCAAAGGATTCGTGGCACCCATCATGGGCTGACCTTGTTCTTACGAAAATGATAATCCAGTTTGTGCTGAAATTTCTTTACTTTTGAGTCTTTGGTTACTCAGAACAAGTTGTTTTACAAATCCTACATTTTCTGCTGTGACCGCAGTTGATGGTCCACCTAAGTGAGAGTCATCTTCAAGGGAGTCCTGTCCCCAACAAAAGCGTTTAGAGCAGCGTTTTAGAGATGGTGGAGATTCCCCCTAAACAGGCTCCAGTTCACCCTTTTTTCTTTGTAAATCCCTTCTTTACTTTATTACCGCACGATATTCAATCTTATCCATTTTTAAAGCTTTCCAAGAACTGCACATATTCAATTATTCAAATCACTATTGATGAGTAACTAATCGACCTGGACTAACGAATTCTTTGCCATTTTTCGTAAAATACTTCAAGGAATAATGGAAAAGAACATTTTTTGGGAAGTGTAGGTCGGGTATTCTTGGATTTTACTACTACGTACTTCTTTTGTTCAGTAAAAGTCAATACGCCCCTTAAAGTGGTGTTTTAAGCTCAAAATGATTCACTGGACCTACCTTACCATCATCATTCCCATAATAACCTATGCCTCACTGATATTGTGGGAAAATATCGAATAGGTCCATGCTCGAACTACCATTCGAAAGGTACAAAGACTCGCCTGCGTAGGTATCACGAGTGCGATGAGCACATGCCCGACATCGGCACTGGAAGCCCTATTGCACTTCCCACATTTATACATCAAAGTTAAGAAGACTGTTGCCGACAGCGTTTTGAAGCTTCATCTCCTTTGTAATGTGAAAGATTCTGATTCCTTCTTCTTCCTTTTTCAGCGACGTTGTGATCCGAAAATAAGGGATCACAACCCTCCCACTTCACCGCATTTCTACTGATCCACCTGTGGGGTTCGCCGTGAATGATTCTGATTTAATAGGGCATATGAAGATTCTAAACAAAATTCCGCTGCTAACTTCACCAGCAGTATATGCATCTCACTTCAGGCCCAGAAAAAGAAATCATCGTCCCAATTTCAAATCTGCTGTACCATTAGGTCAGAACACTTCTGCCTTCCAAGCAGATGTCTATGCTATAGACCTATGTGCCAGAGAATGCATAAGAAGAGGCGTCCGAAGATCACACATAAACATTCTATTAGATAGCCAAGCAGCTCTTAAAGCTCTCAAATCCTTTAGCTTTGAGTCGAAATTAGTTTGGAACTGTCGCATTACCCTCAAGCAGCTTGATGCACACAACACCCTGTCACTCACTTCGATCCCTGGCCGCATGGGCATCGCTAGCAATGAGACTGCTGGCGAACTAGTCAGATGTGGCTCCCAACTTAAATTCATTTGTTGTTGTTGTTTTTGCGCCCTACCTGAAAGCCAAATCAAAATTGAGCTAGATCGATGGGAACAACGCGAAAAGCGCTCATACTGGGACTCGCAAACAGGTCTAAGACACGCAAAGAGATTTATTCATCTCTCCAATAGAAGATCGAAAGAAATCCTAGCAATGAACCAACACAATACAAAGTTTTCAACAGTCTTCCTTACTGGTCATTGCTCTTTCAAATACTACCTTAAGAAAATTGGCATTAGTCAGTCTGACACCTGCTGACTATGTCTTGAGGATATCCCGGCATCGGTCGCAGCAGACAAAAAAAAATGTTCATAAAGGGTTCATCGTAATTTCTTTGTCAGCCCAAACTATCCTAAGCTTCCTTCGAGAAACTGATTTTAGCTAGGACACCATTGCAACACGCTTCCTTAAGGGGTTACTTATGCCCTAGAGCCCCTACTACGCCCACGCGCCATTGTGTACGGTTTCATGCAATGTGTCTGAGCTCTCCCCAAAGCTTTCTCCAAATGCCGTGCCTCTTTCTCGACTGTTCTGCGCTATGTTCTCCCCGGACCACCAGGTCTTCTTCAGGGGTTAATACAAAAGAGCACTTTGCTTTGAACTTTGAAGTACTTCGTTGGGCCTTAGAGCACCCTCCTATCACCTCACTCCCCACTTTAAAAAAAAGAAGCCAATATGCTCTGTACTATGCCATTCTTCTTCCTATTTCGGCGAGGTTATGATCCGAAAACAAGAGATCCTTACCCTCCCACTTCACCGCATTTCTACTGATCCGCCTGTGGGGTTCGCCTATTTGACTTCCCTTTACTATGCCATTGCAAACGGGTAAATTTAAAATTGTAGTCCGGATGTGCTTTTGCTACAAGACTGTTTGTTTTTTTTTTAAACTCTATTGACTTGGAAAAGAAAAGCATCAAAGGCGGCATTTATGTTCTTTGAATTTGAATTCTCCACGTCTGTTCAAAAATCGCTTTCTCTTTCAGAAAACAAACATCGAAGAGCTGAAATCATTCTATCAATCAAAAATCAGCGAAATCAATAAAAATCATGACGAGACTGTGCGCAAATTGAATGAGAAGCTGAAGCACTACGAGGGCAAGTTTCCAGAGGATGATTTCATGGTGAGTCTTGGAGTCTTTTTTTAATAACTTACACTATACTGCACGATTTAACTGGTTACAATTAACTCAATTAATATTTTCTTTTTAAAAAAAGAAAACGTTTTGCATTTATTATTGGCTGGGTGAAGGTACAGGGAATCATTGTCATGGATGTAGTAACTATCATTTGTGCTTTTCATACTGATCACTGGAGTGTTCATTTGTTGTGTGAAATGTAGTTGAACGCTTTACAATTTGATTTATTTTAAAACACACAAGTGTGGTCACAAAACACAGCAATGCGCGAAATTAGATTTCCCAATCGAATAAAGGTATAAAGCTTCGCTAACCATTTAGCCAACTAAATCTAAGAAGAAGGTCTACAACGGATGCTACAAGCTCTTCAGCGTACTAATTGTGCACTACCACTGCCAATAGGTACTCAAAAGAACTATATTTGCATCCTGGGAAAGTTCGACAACAGTAAACATTTCAGTAGCGCGATTGTATTTCAGAAGAAAATCTAAGAAGGTGTTCATCCAATAAACAAATTATCGTAATCTGCAATAGATATACACATACATACATACATTTTCAACGGTCCGCTAATCCTTCATGAGGGTCGCGAGGGTAGGATGCTCAGGTGGACTCTCCATCCTTATCGATCCTCCGCTATTGACTCCAACTCATCAGGAGGATTGTCATTATCACATCAAAAACATTAAATGGGTGCAAGCAACAGGTCACTAGTTAGGAGGAATTGGCCTTCTACACTGGGGTTTACTGCAAAACACTAGAGAATCAACAAGGAATGTAGTGTCTTTCAAGCTTATATCACAGCCGTTACCCAGGCTGTGAAAACCATCACCATAGGTAGCATCGTGGGTAAATCAATCACTGTATATTGAGAGCCAGGCATCCGTTAAAGCTCTGAAATCCGCAGTAATTGGATCTAAGCTCATTAGAATCCGCAAATGACATCTGAATGAGGTATCACAAGCCAACAAGTGACCCTACGCTAGGTACCAGAGCATATGGGCATATCAGGTAATGAAAGAGCCGACGAACTCGCTAGACTTTACACATCTCACAGGCCCACCCCTGCGTGAAGTTTCCTATTAGCTCTATAAGGCAACAGGTGATGGTCTATCTGGATACGTGCGTCACTGCCATAACGCTGTGGCCAGCTTATGATTTAAGGATAACATGTTCTAACTTTTGCCGTTATAGTACGCGGGTCATCTCTGGCATGTGATTATGATGAGCACTGTGCCATTAGGATTCATGCAGAGCGTACCGGCGTTCCTTACTGCAACTCCTGTAGGAGCTGCAGGGATGAGGAAGAAATTGAATCAGTCCAATACCTATTGTGGAATGCCCTGCCTTCGCATGAGAATGAGGACTCTCGGTAGTAATTTCTTCAATGAGTTGAAGGATCTATCTTACATTGAGCTGAAAGACCTCCGGAGATTCATATCCCTATCTAGGTGGTTCTAAACCATCGGTTCCCATTTCCGAGCTAGCAGATGCTCTGAGATTCATATCACTATCTAGATGGGTGTGAATTTAGCAGTTTCTCTTCGCAGGTTCCCAGGTTAAAAATAAAATGGGCACCTATCTCATGTTGGTCTACGTGAGCTGGTGCATGCTCCTTACCAACTCATCTCCTCCTGCCTTGAAAAGTTCAGCGGCAAGGCCATCGGCTCCAGCAGCTTTGTTGGATTTGAGTTTAGATATCGCTATCCTCACTTCATTCTGATCGGGTTGACGGGAATCGTGACTGTCATCGTCACTGTTGAATGGCTCATTCTGCCTGACAGCGGAATATTGGTCATCATCGCCGTTTAACAGTCTGCAGAAGTGTTCCTTCCATATTCTCAGCACCGACTGCGATTCTACTACTATATTGCGACTGAAGAACGAATAGCCTTCTTAAATTCCACTGGTTGGATTTAAACTACTCATCGACACTCCTCAACAGGTAGGCTACATGAGTTGTTGTATCAACACGGCACCTAGTAGCACTAGGTGGGTTCTTTTTAACAGAATCGCCACTCCTGCCCATAGGTCAATAATGGGTGGGTAAATGTCTCTATTTCTCTTCATGTTCATCCCCAGCACTACATTTCTATCAATTTTTCAAAATTCCATTCTGTGTTGTCCATTTGAGTCCATTTTAAGTTGTGGCTACAATTCCACTGTCTTCATCAAACAAAGGGATCTTGTTTGGTGGTTCCATTGCTGACATTTGTTTGCTTCCACTTTCAATCGACACAATACCTACCGGATATTGTAAACCCTTCGTTCTCGATCTAGCTACACTCCCGGACTTTCCCTGCTAAGCACTCAGCATATACGTACTTCCCGTCAAGAATTCATCCTGCTCGGAATGGCATCAGGCTTTCGAGTTTCACAATCTGCTTTTATCGGCCTTGAACTCTTCAGTGGTCTACCCCAGCAACCACTTTCAGTTAGAGCTAAACTGCCGAATATATTAAGAACAACTGTCGTTTTAAAGAACATTTTTTAGGAGTCAATTCAAGCCGCTCAACTACCATCTTTTACAAGAAATTACACAAAAGGACTTCAGACACGTTTTCCTTTTTTTGAAACCCCAAGGTTAATAAGGCTAAGCACGACAAGGACATTCCTAGGCAAAACGCAGAGACTAGCTTGCATCTGTATAACAGGAGCCATGAGAACATGTTCCACAGCAGCACTAGAGGTGATCGTTTTACTATCGCCGCTACACTTCTTCCTTTTATCAGCGAGGCTATGATCCGAAAACAAGGGATCACAACCCTCCCACTTCACCGCATTTCTACTGATCCACCTGTGTGGTTCGCCGCTACACATAGTAATAGAAAGGATCGCTAAGAGTAATCGAAGAGCGCGTCGGGAAAGAAAAATCCATCGCAAACAAAGAGCGAAGAACCCTATCCAAATCGGTGCCACTTCTGGACTGGTCCAGACATTGTATGGCCAACAAATACTGCTTTGAAAGGAAATTTTACTCAAAGCTGAGCAATAAAAGGGATTGGAGCAGGGAGTCCGATATGTACCAATGCAATCAACTTACTATTAAATGGTACACGGATGGATCGAAAACATCTACCGGGGCAGGCGTGGCGTATACGGGGGCCCAGGACCAGATACTCTGACTCTCTGGGAATTTTCCCCAGAATATTCCAAGCACGCGATCGAATGATGCGCCCAATTCAACCTCGACAGTAAATATCGCGGGCAAGACGTCGCAATACTGCCAGATAGCCAAGCCGCAATCAAGGCACTGAACTCACACGAGATTAGATCCAGACTGGTATGGGAGTGCCTTACCAAGTTCAACAAACTGAGCCAGGCTAATAAAGTAACTCTTTAATGGGTACCACGGCATGTAGGAGTAGAGACGAATGAAGCAGCTGGTGCACTAGCAAGAAACGTCTCAAACACCCCGTTCCTTCGACCGGAACCTTTCCATCGGGTAGGATCACACAAAATACGGAAATATCTGAGAAAAGAATTGAGACAAGAACATCTGCGAAACTACAACCAGAAAGGAAGCCAATATCCACTTCGCATCTTGACAGGCATGCTAATGGGGGTGGCAATGGTGTAGTGGTAACGTCAATTGCCACGCTAATGGTTCATGGTTCAAATCCTGATGTCAGCAAGCATTTATTTATTTCTCATGAAATATATAAAGTCAGTCCGATCATTTGCAAAAGCTTCTGTGAACACTACTGCGAAGGCATAACACTGGCAGTAGCTTGGTCATGTGGATGCAAAAATTGTTCGCTAGTTGATGATGATTTGCCCTTGACATCGCTTATCGGGAAAAAAGTACTGTGAATCAGAAGCAAAGACAATAATAACAAAAATCTCCCCAGTTATCTGGACGCCGCCCCCGGAGAAAAGCTGAAGCATAAACAACTGAGCTTGAAGGACCACTACACCAAATTCTTTCTCTCTCTCTCTCTATCCATCCTTTCCAACGCCCGCACTCATGTTAAAGGTATTCATAACCCTTTGAGTGCGCGCAAATTATATAAAAAAAAAAATAAAAATTGGGTCATTACGAACTCAAGGAACACATTAGGAAACTGGGAATAGAAGGGAATGGACACTGCAGATTTTGGAGGAACTTCGCATAAACACCAGCACACCTTCTAATGAAATGCGAAGCACTAATCGACAAAAGAAGGCATCACCTACAAGCCTATCTTCTGTCAGAGATGGATCTACCTTCGCTGGATCTACTTCAGATATTCCGGTTCTTCACAGCAATTGGACTAGAAGAAGTGCCCAAAGAAGACATCTCCTACGAGCCAGTCTTCTATCAGAGATGGATCTACCTTTGCTGGATCTACTTCAGATATTTAGGTTCTTCGCAGCAGATGGACTGGAGGAAGTGCTCTAAATCGAGTGTCCTAGTTTGGGGAGCACAATACTATCGGTCGCAGTGCCCCTGCACCTCACCAACTATACATTTAAATCAAGCTCTTGTAGAAGATTTTCACATTTTGGTAATGTCTTCGCTTTCCCATTCGGTATCACTGCTTAAGTGCTTCCTAGTCGTTACATATCTTGCTTAGAGGTACCCTATCGCCATGAGGATGTCTCCCTTGGGTGTTTAATTTTATGCCATGTAGAGCTGGCTGCAGAGTTTCATTTAGACGAAAACTCAGTCTTGCCGCAACGCTAGATTTCATTCTTTATTCTGCCTTCCAATATAAATCTCCGGTCGCGCATGCTTTAGGTGTTAGCAGTTTTCACTCCACATTCATGCATCAGATTGCATTTATTTCGTTAAATCTGTGCAAAACCAACAATTTAGGAGTCCTTCCTTTTAAATCTTTGAATTCCAAGAGTATGTCCTTCAATCGCTCCATTTTTCTTACCCTTGACTCCGCGGACCTTTTCCGTTTTCTGCCTTCACCCACCCAACAAATAATAGCCAAACCAAAAACAACTGTTAATATGATTGTTGTGCTAACTGCATGTATCTTTTTCTCTCACAACAAATTTCCATTCCTTCCCCCACTCGAATGAAACCCCCATAGGTTAAACCCAGTACCCCTCCCAAATCTCCTGCCCCACCCTCAACAACACCCACCAACACTTCCCTCATAATAATTGATCAAGATGAACTCAACAACGAAGAAAGCCAAGTGATACAGAAAATCATCGCGGAATACGATCGACGTTTACAGGAACAAGTGACACTGGCTCGGGAGGATATCGTTCGTGAGTTGGAAAACCAAATTCAGGTAAGTGACCTTAAACTACATATTTACGTGTGTTTGTGTGTGTTTTTCTGATTATGTAACCAAAATAGGTGGCTGAAGCATCGTCTAACACGCTTCTAATCACAAAACTAATGATTCATTGTGTTGTTGCACTATTTTTTGTACTAATTTCTTTGTTTTTGGCGAAAAGCCAATAGATGTCGCTACGACATGTGGCATATTTGTGCGCCCTTAGGACGGAATATTGGCAATTTGGCGCTGATGTAGGTATTTGGCGTTGATCCCTATCTCAATGCGTTACGCATTAGCTAGAGATGATCTCACCATTCTGACAATAAATAGAAATAAAAAAGTGTGTAACTATTTTTAGAGTGCTACAAAATTTTGAGGGAACCATATTCATGCCACACGCTCGGTCGATATAAAGTGAAAGAATTTCTTTCTTTTTGTTTTTTTGCGAAGTGTGGTGCGCTGTTGGTGACACAAGCCCTCTTGGCGTCGCGTCGCTGTAGTGAAAGTGGGTGAAGCCATTTGTTGAACTCTGGCAAATGATCATGTTGCACATTGCACTCTGCTGCTGATGGGTATTTTCGGATGGTGTTGGGATTTGTTCAACAGAAATTGGCTGTTGAATTGAATATGTGTAAGAAGCGTATAAAATGTAAAATGCGTGGGCTATTTGGCAGTGGGGAATTTTTAAAACAATTTTTAATTTTTTTTTTTTTTTGCGAGGAATGTTTGAAGTGGAATGAGTTTGGATGGACATTCTGGGGATATATGGAAGGGTCTAGGTTGTTTAGAAAGAGGCCACATTTTCGATAGAGAACACATTTTTAGGTTAGCGTCACAGTCTAATAGAAGCTGTAGGCTTTACGCGAAGTTGTTGGAAGAGAACAGTGTGCAGAAGTAATTTTGAATGCATTATTTATCTATATACATATGATTTTGACGAAGACGGCAATAAAGAAAGGGTAAATGGATGCAACTAACAGCTGAAGACTCATTCCTTGTGACTACAGAAGTGCTGTCCTCTTTTAAGTCGATATCCAGTCATCAGAACATTGATCGCAAATTCATTGTTGTGGTAACTCCAGTCCTTATAATCCCATTTCAAAACAACTAGCTTGAAGTATTTAGTGTCAAACCCTTCTGCCTTTGAGGAACTGAGAAGGAGCTGTACATAGCAAACAATCGCACATTCGAAGTGAATGAGGAGAGGTCTAATCCTATCAAAACCGAAGTTATTTTCTTCAAGATCCTAGGTAGATGTGGTGGTTCTACTTAATAAAAAGATTAAATTAGCACTAGATGCCGTTTTGATCCTAAAATCCTAATCTGTCTGAAAATATATTTGTCGAGACGAAAATTTAAAAAAATTTAAGGGTACTCGCGTTGGGCGCCAGCTTAGGGTGATTTGTCGTTGGGCGCAAGTTATGTATGATCCATAGTCTGCCTAGATTTTACAGCAACAAACCAAATACCCGAGAGCGAAAAAGTGCTTCATATAGAAATAAGGAAAGCCAAAACCGGAGGTACAATCTTTTACAAATCTGTGCAATTACTCGTTTACGCCAATGACATTGACATAGTGGGAAGAACTCAGAGGGTCGCCAGTGAGGCATTTGTATGTATTGAGATCGAAGCAGCAAGAATGGATTTAGGGGTCGATATAAGCAAAACAAAATATATGCTGTCTACAAAACAGGACACCCAACATGGACAGAACGCCACAATAGACAGATATAATTTTGAGGAAGTAAAGAACTTTGTGTTCCTAGGCTCTATGGTGAGCTCTGCAAATGACACCAGTGGGGAGATCAAACGAAGAATTACTCTTGCCAATAGCTGTTCTATGGGCTAAGAAGGCAGTTGAGTAACAAATCTCGAACTACTAAGATAACTCTCTATAAGACACTAATCATCCCAGTCTTGCTGTATGGCGCAGAGATATGGATTTTATCAAAATCGGATGAGGATGCCCTTGGTTACTTTGAGAGAAAAGTTCTTCGAGTGAGCTTAGGTCCTGTGTGCATAGACGGCAAGTGGAAGAGAAGGTACAATGCCAAACTATACGCCCTATACTAAGACGTCGAATTACACAGAAGAGTTCAGCCCGGAAAATTTTTAAATCCACCACCTCGGATGGACGGGGCAGTAGAAGACGGCCACGCGGCTGGTGGCGCAAACAAGTGGCGAGGAACCTCAACCAACTTGAAGGCAGCTGAAGGCGTGCGCAACTGAAGGCAGCTGGCTCATAATCGGGCTGGCTGGAGACGCTTGTTGGTTGAGGCCCAGGTTCACCCCGGACTGTAGCGCCACCTAAGTAAGTATATATACATACATACATACATACATACATACATACATACATACATACATACATACATACATACATACATACATATATACATACATTTTCAATGGCCCGCTAATCCTTCATGAGGGTCGCGGGGGTAGGATGCTCAGGTGGACTCTCCATCCTTCTCGATCCTCCGCCATTGACTCCAATTCATCAGGAGGAATCCGTAGACGACTCCAGGAGAGATGCCGGCGGGGGTCGCCTACCTGATGCCACGGCCACCATGGCACGTCTTGGAAGCCGGTGTGGGTGCCTACGCACTACGTGACCAAACCATCGAAGCATAGATCGTTCCGTTCGGAGAAGTAGCTGTTCAACATTTAGCGCCTCGCGTACTCTGGTGTTGCGCACTTGATCCCTACGAGTTATTCCAGCAACACCGCGAATGAACCTCATTTCGGCAGCTTGTATCCGCGATCTTAATCTTTCGGTCACTACCCAAATTTCATGACCATAGGTGAGAGTTGGAACATACACCGAGCTAAAAACCGATAGCTTAGCTTCAACACTAAGTTCAGCCTTCCTTACAACAGATTGGTCAAGCTCTCTCAAAATTGATCCAGCCTGCCCAATTCTACAGGATAACTCGGCATTGCTCTTCCCATCACTCGGACCCCGAGGTACTTAAACTTATCCACCTGCTTCAGTGGAACTCCACTAACATGCAGAGTGCACTGAATGGGTTTTTTGGAAACGACCATTACTTCCGATTTGTTCACGTTGATCTTCATTCCAGCATCATCACAAACGGCTACAAACCTTTCGAGTGCGCGCTGAAGTTCGGTTTGAGAGGACCCAAGGATGACCAAATCATCCGCAAAGAGCAGATGACTAATCCTTAGGTCTCCCACTTTGAAACATTCCCCGCCATGGCTGCGCTGCAACATCCAATCCATATATACAATGAAGAGGAGAGGTGACGAAACGCACTCCTGGCGGAGTCCAACGCCCACAGTGAAAGGTATCGATTTAACACCGTTTATCCGAACACAGCTTCTACAGTTTCTATATAAAGACTGAATCGCCCTTAACAGGGAACCATCAATCCCATACTCCTGCAGAACACTCCAGAGTTTGCCTCTAGGAACCCTATCATATGCTTTTTCCAAATCTACGAAACAAGTGTAGACATGTTTGGCATACTCCCAGGCCTTCTCAAGAACCATTTTGAGATTGAATAACTGGTTGGTTGTGCTTCTACCGGGACGAAAAGCGCACTGCTCATCCCCCAAACTGTCCTCAACCACAGTTCTGGAACGCGTTTCTAGCACCTTAGCAAAGACTTTTCCAGGGAGACTTAAAAGAGATATACCCGTATAGTTGGCGCAATCTCTTTTGTCCCCTTTTTTAAAAAGAGAAACATCACCCCCATTTACCAATCACCAAGTGTTTCACCGCGTTCCCAGGCCACTTTAATTACACGCGAGAGCTATTGCACTTCCTCTTTACCTAAAGCCTTGAGCATTTCTGGCCGAATTTCATTTACACCAGCAGATTTGCCAACCTTTAGCGCTTTGATCGCCAAAGTTACTTCCTCTACCGTAGGACTACTTCCCGCCCAACTCTCGACAATAGGTCTGTCACACTGTTCGGGATTGAGCAATTCTGAAAAGTGCTCGTAAGTAAGAGTGCTAAGTTCAAAAGAAAATTCAACTGTTCACCACAGTGTTGTGGTTCGCCGTTGCCAGCAACTAATGCAGCGGCAATCCACTGCATCTAGAATAGGAAACTTGAAAATCGTATCGTATTGTTAGCTTTTTTTCCTTCCTGATCCAAACTCTGCATAAAAGTCAGAAAAGGCCACAAAACGCTGTTGAAAGAACTTAACATACTACAGGAATAAAGTTTCCGAAACATTGGCATTTGATCGGATATTCGAATTCGATAGCAGGCGAACCCCACAGGCGGATCAGTAGAAATGCGGTGAAGTGGGAGGGTTGTGATCCCTTATTTTCGTATTACAACCTCGCTGAAAAAGGAAGAAGAGGTTTCGAATTCAATAGCAAGGCGCTTGAATTTAGATGTCCTGGGCTGCCAGCATGTAACTTGATGCAATCGAGGTTTATTGATCGACGTTCAACTCGAAACAAACGTGCTACTGCTCTTTTGTCTAGGGAATATATACGTACCTCCTGATATCAGCAGTACTCTGGGTTTTTCATTTAAGCTGAACATTTATCTTTGTCTGTAGAAAACATAGAGGTGCATCAAAGTCCAGAGAATCTACAACGCGATGCGGCTCGAAGGATCAATTTGAACACCTTTGAGCTGCTTGGAAGTTTTTTTTTACAGTTTTGCTGAATCTAAGCAAAGTGATTGCTTGGTATACCTTTGTTTTAGTACTCGTAGGTATACCATAGGCCTGTTTCACACATATCCGGCATTGGATACATGGCTTTTTGTGGTTTTCACACATCTGATGCATCCTGTTGTGCATCCGGTTCAAAGTGTACAGAACTCAATGAGAGCGTTCACACTTATCCGGCATCTAGAAATTAAATCGAAGTTTCTGAAGTATTGTCGAGAAGAGCTCAGGGTTCTTGGAATACAGCACAAGGTATCGCTTTGTTGGGTCCTTGGACACGAGGGTGGGCGCCGTGGCGTAAGTGGTTAGTGTGTCGGATCACTACGCATGAGGTTCCAAGTTCGAATCCCAGAAAATACCAAAAAGTTTTTTCACGGTCCCACCTCTTGCGAGCGTCTGACAAAGATCCGAGAGTATTGTTGTCACGAAAAAGTTTCTCAAATCGCCGTTTGGATTCGGCATTAAACTGTAGGTCCCTCCCATTCGTGTGAAAAATATAACGCACACAACATGAGTGGTTGCGAGAAGCTAGGCCCTGGCACTTTAAAGAGCTATTGCGCCAAATATTTGTTTGTTTTTTTTGGACACGAGGGTATCCCAGGGAATGAGTAAGCGGACGAGTTAGCAAGAATCGTCTCAGCAGGCCTATTAGAACAAGTTGACACCCCTGTGTGTACCCCGGCTTACACACTCAAGCTCGTTGCAAGGAATAAAGCCATTAAATAGGCGAACACAAGATGGACCTTCATGGAAACTTGTGCCCCCACCAGGAATTTATGGACAGAGATTTACTCGGAAAGAGGAAATCCCTATCCACCCTTGTGGGCGTCATCACGGGGCACAACACTCTGCGGTACCACTTGAAGAAACTACGCCTGACGGATGAGGAACTCTAAGAAGCTGTGGTAACGAGCCAGTTTTAGAGGACACTACACACTTCTTGTGCCACTATCCGGGTCTTCAACACTCCAGGATAAAGTTCCTTGGTAAATACTTCTTCCAGGATCTCGAGCAGCTCTCCAGCGTTTCGACAGGAAAGATGCTGAACTTCATCAAATCATCAGGATGGTTTGTATGCAAAAACGAAGTAAGAGATTGAGTTTTGTGTAATTTTTGGCGGTTTTTCACTACGCCTCAATGGGTAAGCGATTACTTCTTCCTCTATGGCTATCACAATGGGTCAACGCTGACCTGAGTGTGGCAGAGAGCGTCTCTCGCTGCCAGCCCGCATATCTAACCTAACCTATCCGGCATCAGATACACGGCGTCCAAAACTCATTTGAATATTATTTTGCAACATAAAAGGCAAGTCAAATCCGATTCTAAAATGAATTGGTATTTTGTATGGTTCTCGGATTGGGTGTAAGTGCTTCCAACTCAAAATCCAACATTTCCGAAAGTTAGATTGTCAAAACACCTATCAAACGTTTAAGTGACGTTTTGGAAATTGTGTCCGATACATTTGCTATAGAAACGCAATACAAAATAAGGCCCCTGGATGCATAGTTTGAAAGTTTTCATTTAGTTCTGTGCACTTCGATGTACCCGGCAGCATCTTGTACTGGATATAGCTGAGATTTGTCCGTCCACAAAAAAAAAAAAAAAACCTCGAGTATCCGGCATTTATGTTGTGTATCCGACACGCACTCTCACGGCGGCGTGTATCCGATGCCAGATATACCATATATATAGTTGAAATGGGCCTTACTATACCTTTACTCTACCTTGATAGTTTAGTGTATCCATTTGGTTATGGGCTCCTTACTTCTACTTTTGATATTACTCATTGTCTGGAACTGATTCGAATGCTATAATGAATCTTTAAACACATTTCCTGTCCAATTTTGCCATGAATGCTCTCTAGACCTCAATATTTCTTCAAAGTTTGTCCTCTACTTTTCTTCTAAGTTAAATTTCCCTCCTGGCTCTGATGACAGTTTCTGATGAAAGCCTCCCTTTAGCACCCCATTACAACTCTCCTAATCCAATTCAATTATGATTTCATCACATCACCACGTGTCAGTCAACCCATCAAAGCCTCGCCACACCCATGTTTCCCCCTCCCAACATTTCTTCTCCAACATCTCCCCATAAGCGCATCCCAAAAAAAGAATCTCTCGTTAACATTGACATACGAATGCACCGCATCTCGAACTATGACCAGCAAGAGCACATTGAACTTAAAATAGATAAAATTAAACTCAACATACGGATCAAAGAATAAAAGTGCAACAACCATTGCTCTCGCAAACAGACATGTCAAGTTCTTCCCGCGTTGTCTTCCTGATCTTCCTCCTCTTCAGCGCTTTCCTTTGTAATTGTTATAATTCCTTTGGGGAGATGGTAAATAGAAATTCATTCGAAAATAGAACCAAAATTAGAATTCAATTGAATTTATGACTAGTAGTTGTGGTGATGTTGTTTGTTGGAAAGACATTTGTTTGGCGCGAGTATTGTAAAACACAGCAGGAAGAAATTAGTGGGATATTGGATATATTGTTTCCTGTGGGAGAATTTAATTACAGATAAGCAGGGCAATAATGGGGGAGTGAATGGCGTCCCTAAGATAAAGAAAGAAATGGTGCGATTCTATGACACAAATAGGGAAATGAGGGGCCGTAAAAAGTATGACTTTTGTGAAATAAACGTAATTTTAAATGGTATAAATATTGGTATAAATCAATACCTTAACGATATAAGATGTATGGGACAAAAAAACTGGCTTCCCATGACGAATTTGTTATTTTTTAATGCAAATTAAAATGATACCGTGTGTTAAATTTTGCATAAACTGGTATAAAGCATACATAACTCGAAAATAAAAACAATTTCAACAGAATATTCTACAAATACTCACCTGAAGTTCATTCGTTGGGCTGGAAATAGAAGAAAACACGAATAGATTACTAAAAAACTCGGGAAAATTGCATTCATTCAAAACTGTTTGCATTAGCTTAAAATGTTGGCATTGCCTTTGAAACTGGTATAAATCTGTCGAGGTAGTACTAGCTTCTTACATATTTGTAGGCAAATTAAGCTACAAGATTACAAAACTGAAAAAATCAAAACTGTTGCAGTAGTTTCGAAGGAATCAGGTATTACAAATACCTCTAGGAAGCTCTAGGAAGAAAGAACTTCAATACAGTGATGCAGATGGCACAGGAACCAAAACCTTCACGCAAAGATAGCCCGCATACTAAACTTTTTAAGAGTACATACATATGTACATAGATATCTAGTTAAAATAGCCTTTTTGGACGAACCCCACAGGCGGATCAGTAGAAATTCGGTGAAGTGGGAGGGTAATGATCCCTTGTTTTCGGATCATAACCTCGCTGAAAAAGGAAGAAGAAGAAGAAGTTAAAATAGCCTTTTTGCGGATAATATTCATATAACAGGTGGGCCATCTAGTGGTTTATTTTCAAATCATAGGTTATTTTGACACTGACAGCTGTTTCCCGCTCGAAATTCTGACAGAAAGTCAGTATCATACCTCCGAGGAACTAAATGAGTCGCTTTACGCTTGAACAACATTGGAAAATATTGAAAACTTATTTTCAAAGTGAGTGCTGTGTAGCCCAAACAGTGCGTTTTTTTGAAAAGAAGTTTTGGCCGAAATGAAGCGCCCACCGCGCCGCGCCTGCTGTACGCAAGTTTGTGCAAAAAGTTCTTGAGACTGGTATGCTAGTGGACATCCAAGAGTAAGAGGGTGACCCATCCGCCTTACACATCGGCAGTACAATGGACCTACTTTCTGGTCTAAGTACATCCTCATCGAGGGCCGATCCTTACCTAACCTAACCTATGCTAGTCGACAACACTCATGGTCCCCGTCGTCGTACGGTGCGCACAGACGAGAATGTGGCTGCTGTAGCCGAGAGTGTGAGACGCAGTTCACGAACATTAACTCGTCATCGATCTTAACAGTTCAACATTTCACGCTCTAGCCAAAGGAGAATTCTGCACAAAGATCTGGGATTATTCGCTTACAAGGTCCAATTGATTCAGCAATTGAAAGCGCACGTCCATCCGCTTCGTTATCGCTTCGCAGTTTGTGCCTTAGAGCAGCTTGAATTGGACAACGATTTTGGGCGAAAGATCATCTTTTCTGACGAGGCACCTACGTTAACAAATAAAATTGCCGCATCTGGGGCTCGGAAAACCCGCACGTTATTGTCGAGAAGCGCGGTGGCGTAAGTGGTTATTGTGTCGGATCACTACGCATGAGGTTCCAAGTTCGAATCAAAGAAAATACAAAAAAGTTTGTTCACGGTCCCACCTCTCGCGAGCGTTTGACAAACATCCGAGAGTATTGTTGTCACGAAAAAGCTTCTCCAATCGCCGTTTGGATTCGGCATTAAACTGTAGGTCCCTTCCATTCGTGTGAAAAATATAACGCACACAACATGAGTGGTTGCGAGAAGCTAGGCCCTGGCACTTTAAAGAGCTGTTGCGCCAAATATTTGTATTTGTTTTTTGTATTGTCAAGAATCCAATGCATCCACAGAGAGTGACAGTTTGGTGCGGATTGTGGAGTGGTGACATCATTGGACCATTTTTCTTCGAAAATGAGGCTGGGAACAACGTTTCGGTCAACGGTGGGCGTTACAGAGCCATGTTTACGACTTTTTTTTTTACTGAAATTGAAGACATGCCACACAGCCCATGCCACAATCGGTCTTTTGCGCACCAAATTCCCAAATCGTGTTATCAGCCGTCTTGGCGATGTCAATTGGCCGCCTCGGAGCTGCGATTTGACCCCTTTGGACTTTTTTTTTTGTGGGGAACCGTGAAGGACCGATGTTATGCCAACAATCCGGAAACGATTCAAGCACTTAAGGCCAATATCATCTAAGCAATCCGTGAGCTACAGCCCGAAACCATCAACAAGGTCTTGGAAAATTGGAGTGATAGAATGCGCTACTGCGAGGCCAGCCGAGGCAGCCACTTGAACGACGTTGTGTTCCATAATTAATGGGAATGTTTGCTCTTACGAATAAAGCTTGAAAACTTGGAAAAAATTTCATTTTGTTCATTTTATTGGATTTTTAAAAAGAAACTTGTAGTTGGCCCACCCTGTACATAGATATCTTGTTAAAATAGCCTTTTTGGACGAACCCCACAGGCGGATCAGTAGAAATGCGGTGAAGTGGGAGGGTTGTGATCCCTTGTTTTCGGATCATAACCTCGCTGAAAGAGGAAGAAGAAGAAGAAGTTAAAATAGCCTTTTTGCGGGTAATATTCATATATAAACTTTTTCGACCAATCATAACTCCATAATATATTGACAAAAATAATTGACATTTGTACAAATGTCATTATTTCGCATAAAGTTTTCGAAAACAAGCATTTTCTAATTGGTATAAAATCTCGTCTAAAATAAAAACCAGTACTCATGCCTTGTATAAGAGATGCAAATTTCAAGGTAACCTTTTAAATATCTTGTTCTTCACCTTTGATCATCAAATTCATTGCAAAATCTTTTCAAAATTCAAACATTTTCCTCAAAAACCTCGAAAATCTTTCTATTTTTCATCTCTCGTTCCAATTTTTATTCCCAAAACAGCTACAAACTGATTCATTCACGCGTTAATGACTTGTACATATAGTATATTTGACCAAAATATATTCCTGTAGTCAAATTGTCTCTCAAAAAATTTCTTTTACATAAAACAAAGTCTCTCATAATTTTTTATGAATACGAGTACCCTCTTCTCGTTTTTGACAGAAAATTAGACGAACCATACGTTGTCGCCAATTTGAAATAGCAACAAATACAGAAATTCTCCACACCACTTCTAGAGATTCTAAACAAATCTCTCAGTCAGATACTCTCCCCACAAAGCATATTTGTATATTCACCACTCGAACTCGACGTCTGTGTATGGGTAATTTTTCCCAAACAACTTCACATGCCGGTTTTGAAATCTTTCAACGAATTTAGTCTACAACGGGACTTTTACGCGATCACACATCGTATGTTTAGCGGTTTTAGAATTGAGAACTAACTAAAGTCGTTCGTAATCTATTGATAGATACATAGTATCTCTCACACACACAGCATAAGTGCGTCATAGTTGAAACAATTTCGCGCTGTCGCATAACTTATTTTGGCGACACGTCTGATGCGGTGGAGAGCCATTCGGTAATTTCAAAAATCGCGCGCGCACATAACAAAAAGAAGAACTAAAACGGGCGGTACAGAGTACACTGTGTGTTTGAAAATAGATTGACTGTGGCGGATATTTGGAGATATCTTGTATCTTGTAATTGAAATAGTTTAAATTTTGACGGAACTATTGGATGCTAAGGCAATTTATTGATTGAAAAGTGCACAGAGACACAGTCTGTGTTTGATTTGAAAACTTTAACGGAAAAGTGGACGGATATAGGAATTTAAAAATTTGGCGGCAACAACACATGTTCAGCAGATTGTTTGATTTTTGCAATCGTCGCTGCTTCAATTGAGGGTGCGTGAGTATTTTGCATTTTTTTTTTTTTTTTTTGAAGTGGTCGCATTTTTGAAGTTAGTTAAATTCTGGGTCTTTGATGAAATGCGGAAGCATCGGGTCAGATGGGTTCTGTAGGACACATATGTGGATTAATTCGACAATTGTGGCAACAGTGGGAAGGCGATATTTAGGTTAATAGGAGTGTTTTACGAGTAAATTGTGGGACGTTCTTTCATTCGAGCAATGAAGCGGACAAATTAGACAGATTAATTCCATTCAAAGGTCTTCGCATGATGTGTGAGATTCTTCACGGGATGTTACATTTATGATTTATTTCCTGGTTTGGTGGGTAAATATTGATGTGCTCTAGGGGGGTGTATAGGGTAGATGCTCGCTTTTGGGTTTCCACATCTTATCGTTTGAATGTAACAGCTATACAGTGGTGCAGGCGATGTGAATGCATAGTCCATTTGACCTTTTACCTAGAAGTTGAATCCAAATCCAACTTTTGATGGCATAATTGATTCCATTACTTACTTAAGTGGCGCTACATTCCGGGCTGGACCTGAGCTTCAACCAATAAACCGCTCCAGCAAGCTGTCCTCCAGTTGCGCACGCCAAGTTGGTTGAGGTCTCCTCCACTTCTTTGCGCCACCTAGCACCTACCCTCGTCCTCAACTGCGCTGTCCATCCGGAGTGGATTCAAAGATTTTCCAGGCGGGAACGTTGGGCTCCATCTGCTCTAAATTACCCAGCCATCTTAGTCGCTGTATGTGAATTCTTCTGGCGAAGTCGATGTCATTGTATAGGCCGTATAGTTCGGTATTGTACAATACCTTCTCCTCAACACGCCGTCTACGCTAAGGTCACTCGAAGAAATTCTCTCTCAAAGTAAGCAAGGGCATCCTCTTCCGATTTTTACTAAGTCCATGTGCCATACAGCAGGACCGGGATGATTAGTATCTTATACAGAGTTAGCTTAGTAGTACCAGATAGGGCTTTGTTACTCAATTGCCTTCTGAGACCATTGGCAAGAGTAATTTCTCGTTTGATCTCCGCACTGGTGTTTTTTTAGATTGCGCCAAGGATGTGTAATCTTCATAGATACTAATAGCCGGAGTGCGATTCCACGAATACGCCTACGTACTAAACACACACCCTACACACTTCAACCACTCTCCCCGCGGTACTGCCGTTAGGTATTCCTTCACGGGGCTGGTTAGTTATTATGCTCTAGTCTCCGAGGCCGCCTCTTGAACTCTTCTTAGGGTTTCTGCTCTTCGCAGCGCATTCTGCACACATACCATGAATGAGCAGATCTTTATCCACTCGCCCTCTGATCGTGTCATGTGACTAACAAGATTTTCTGGACTTGGTAGGGGTTTGCTCTGTCTTCTGCAAAGCGTCTGCAGTAGAACACTGCATGCTCCGCGTCCTCCTCTTCGTTTGGACATATTGGACACAGGGGCGAACTATCGTGTCCAAATCTATGGAGGTATTTCCGGTAGCCACCGTGTCCGGACAGGAACTGTGTGAGGTGGTAGTTACAGTTCCCCCTCGCTCTCTCTGTCCATGATTTTATAGTGGGAATGAGCTTGTGGGTCCACCTGTCTTTTGTAGAGCTGTCCCACCTGGTTTGCCACAGCGTTGCTGATGCTGCCCTTTCCTCCTCCTTAATCCTTTTTGCCTCCTGCCGGTTCGAGGGACGTCTAAGGTATACCCTCTGCATCTCTTCAGCGAGGATGTCGATTGGGATCATCCCAGCTAAAACGCAGGCTACATCGTCGGAGATAGTGCGGAAGCCGCTGATCACTCTGATTGCGCACAGCCTGTGAGCTGATAATAACTTCTTCCTGCACTCATTTGTCGCCAGTGCACCTGCCCATATCGGGGCAGCGTATAGAAGTACCAAGCTGACCACTCTGGACAGCAGGATCCTGCGGGCGTATCTAGGCCCGCCGATGTTCGGGAGCATTTGGGGAAGTGCTGCGATGCTTTCTTACTAGAATACTCGACGTGGGCTTTGAAGCACAGCCTGTTGTCGAGCATGGCTCCAAGGTACTTCAAGGATTCTTTGCACCTGATTGTCTGGTTTCCGACCCGGAAGCTGGCGTATTCCACCTTTTTGCGGCTGGTTATTAAGACAGCTTCGGTCTTGTGGGCAGCTAGTTCCAGACCGGTTGACTCCAGCCATTCCTTTATTCTTATAACTGCCTCATCCGTGGCAGACTCCACCTCGTGTACGTGCTTGGCTACTGTAACCACTGCGATATCGTCAGCGAAGCCAATTACTTTGACTCCCTCGGGTAATGTTAGTCGCAGAACTCCGTCGTACATAATGTTCCATAGGAGAGTTCCCAGAACCAACCCTTGCGGGACTCCCGCCGAAACACTGTAGTGCTTAACGCCATCGTCAGTATGGTATCTTAGCTTCCTATTGCTGAAGTAGTCCGTGACTATCCTCAGCAGGTAGTATGGTGTATCCATCCTGGCCAGGGATCTCCTAATGAATGACCAGCTTGCCGAGTTGAACGCATTTTTGACGTCGAGCGTTACTACTGCGCAGTATTTCTTCGTCCCCCATTTCCACCTTTTCCCTTGTATTGCTTCAGTTGCTATATCCACTATCGCCTTTATGGCATCGACGGTAGAGCGTGATTTTCTGAAGCCGTACTGACAGTCTGACAAGGCTCCGTTTTCCTCCGCCACCGCAAGCAGTCTGTTATAGATGATACGCTCTAGGATCTTTCCCAGCGTATCGAGCAGGCATATTGGGCGATACAATGATGGTTGTCCGGGCGGCTTATTGCCCTTTGGAAGCAGCACTAAATGTTGCAATTTCCATGGTGTAGGGAATACCTCCTCCTCTATGCACCTTTGCATCTTTGTTAGAAAGATGTCCGGTCTCGTCTTAACAGCCGCATTGATTGCCCTATTCGGGATGCCATCCGGTCCAGGTGCTTTGCTGTCTCCGATTTTTCTGCATGCCCCAAAGAGTTCTTCTGACGTGATTGCCGGGATATGCTCCATGCTGATCTCCCTCGTGATAGAGACCATAGTAGTAGGTCTATGGGGCAATAGGTGCTCTACTATAGTCTTTAGCATTGCCGGGCATGTAAGTTGTGGAGACCTGCTGCTTTTAAGCTTCTTCATCACCAGTCTATACGCCATGCCCCAGGGGTCTAATTCGGCCTCGTCACTGAGCCGCCTAAAGCTCCTTGACTTACTCTCCTTAATGGCCCTTTCCAGTTCTTGCCTCGCCAATTTAAATGTGGTTAGCCGCTCTTGGAAATCTTGTCTGCCTCTGGATCTCTGAGATCTGCGTCGTACTTGTAGGCACTTCGCCCTGAGCCGTTTAATCTCGTCGGTCCACCAGTAGCAGGGCTCGCCTCATTTACTGACAGACCTTCTGGGCATTGCTGCGTCGCACGCTGTGGCTATGACCTGCATCAGCTGATGCGAAAGTACCTCAGCCGATCCATTATTTGTTGTGGCGCTGGTGTTTAACATTTCTTCGAACATGTCTTTGTTGAAGAGCGTGTCCTTCCACTTTGGTCCTGTTAGGGTGGGACGCAGTCTACGTTTCTTCTCGCCGACATTTAATATAATTGCCTGGTGGTCACTGTGGGTATAGTCTTCGCTGACCCGCCATTTGGTTTTTCGCAGGAGTGAGTTGCTCATGAATGTGATGTCAATGATTGACCCTCTGTGGTCGGACCTTCTATTGATCTATGTGTATGGGCGTAAGCTGCTCGTGCCCAGCTCTCTCCCATTGAAGGAAGCTTCACTTAGGAGCTTTCCATTACAACGATTTGAGCGATCTGATAGACTCAGACATCAGGAGCCTCCTACGCTTCATTAGAAGCTCAATGTGGTTCTAACAAGTAGTCATGGATTACATGGTCCTTCGTAGTACCACAACGGACCTTCTATGTGTGTGGTCGGACCTTCTATTGATATATGTGCGTGGGCGTAAGCTGGCAGCCACCTCAACCTAATATAACCTACATCCGTCCTTCTGCAGAACCACATGCTACTGTTTCTTTGTGATTCCCCTCAGTATTTTTCGTTGATGTCTAGTCTGTTGATGTCATATTCGGCTGCGGTACAAAGGTGGTGCTCTGCACTTCTTGCTTCCGAATTATCGCATGCGCTCTATTTTAATTTTTGATTTCGTCAGATACACCCAAACATTGCGGCTTTTAAGATTCAATGGAAAATCCCCTGAGAATATTTTTTTCTACAAAATGAAATCATTTCCACTTTCACATCGTCCAGCAGGCGGGTATAAAAATATAAAATAAAAACTGGCATATATGTAAAAAGAAGGAAATCAAATAATTTGGTTAAAAATAAATTTCGTTTGTATTTTTATTTGTGCAAAACCACAGAGGTCGGTTGACCAATACTTTGCACAACAGAAGTTCATATCCCGGGGAATACATACAAATTGTCAATTTTTTTTTGCAACTTAACAATGCCTCTTACAACAGCAAAACAACAAACATTTGTTTGTACAAATTTATGCTGATGAATATGCTAAATGTGGCAGCTTACGACATGCCTTCTTATCATCTAGCTAGCGCTACTGTTTATGCACACTAAATTGGGTCTTAAATCGAAGACCCACGTAAGATTAAATTTTAAGTTCTTATCAATTTTATGGAAACAATAATGTACATGAGTGTGTTTAGCATTCATTACGGAGTCATCCAAAGTTGATGGGAGTCCAGGAATTTATTTGTCTGTTCTAGACAGATAACAGCTGTGATCGATCGATGCAAATGTCCAAAACGTGGAAGCAACGTGCTCGTTATTTGCATTTATTTGTTATTAACAAATATTATGGACATTTGTTTGTCAGCTGAGCTACTTAGCTATTAATGTGGTGACGCGGTTCGTGTTCAAAGATCAGAAGAGCATCATGCATACGTGTTTTTGCGACTGTCAAGGTCCACTTTTATTTTATTTGGCATAGCAATAGCAGTAGCCGAAGTATTCTGGTGCCACTGTCAACAAATTTGTATGAATTATTATCTTTCGCAACATGTTCGGCTTCTTTAGCAAATCGTTTCCTCGGGTGATTTCGCATACAACCGTGAATGCTGTGCGTTTAGTTATCGCGAAGACCTAAGTGAACATTAACTTGAAAACTCTGTGCATTTAAAACGACATTCAGGTGGCATGGCAAGCTATCAGTTCAAGTTCCATCAATTTATCCAGTGATAAAACTAAATGGCAAAACCCAGTGAAAAAATTGCAATAAATTCTCCACCAATAGTTCGGACACCACCCATAGAGTATGTCTGAGCTGAAAGCCAGCACCACCTGAGGTTCAAACCACTGCACCAAAAATAATTCTCTCGTTTAGATAATCTAAAGCCTTTCTATGCTACATGATCGCCTGTGAATTTGTGGTAAAATTATGTACCAGTGCATCAAATTATACAGGGTGACCAGATTAGAACGATAGAAAAAAAAAATTCAAATAAAACAACAACGGTGTGAGGTATAAAATTGATTCTGGATTTATTTTGAAGCTACATACATTCATGCCATTATGTGTGGAATAGCACATCATTTAAATGCCCGTCTCCGCTTCGCTGGCAGTACTTCAAGCGGTCGGTCCAATGTTTGATGACCGAAATCCAAAATCCGGTCCAATATGTACGGCGTTATTCTGGAAATAGCGTCTCGAATGTTGGCCTCGAGCTCGTCCAAAGTGGTTGGCTTGTTAGCGTAGATTAAGGACTTGACGTAGCCCCAGAGAATATAATCGAGTGATATCAAGTCACATAATCAAGACAGCCAATTGATGATCCAGGAACACTCGCCGTGAGATGACCCAGTCACCAAATTTGAGTGTTTCGTCGCTTGTATGGCATGGAGCGCCGTCTTGTTGGAACCACAGCTCGGATATATTGATGTTCTCGAGCTGTGGCTATAGAAAGTCGGTTAAAATCGCTCTATACCTGTGACCATTGACGGTAACGGTGTCTCCTTCCTCATTTCGAAAGAAATAAGGTCCGATGATGTGTCATGCCATAAACCGCACCAAAGAGTCAATCTTTATAGATGCATTGATGCTTCGCCGAACACTTGTGGATTGTGTTCGCTCCAATAACGGCAATTTCGCCTGTTGACAGCCGCTGAACCAAAAATGGGCCTCATCCGAGAAGATAATTTTTTGGCTGAAATCCGGATCTGGCCGGAGATATTTTCAGCGCCCAATTATCGAACTCACGGCGTTCTCTATGGTCGTTCTGCTTCAATTTTTTTTTTGTGCGTCGGCCCAAATTCAACCGCAAAATAAGCCGGGTTGACTCTGGCAATGCCCAATTCAGCTGATCGGCGCCAAATCGACATTTCGGGGTCATCTTCAATACTGGCCGCTACGGCGCCAATCTAGGCAAACCCCACGGGCGGATCAGTAGAAATGCAGTGAAGTGGGAGGGTTATGATCCCTTATTTTCGGATCATAACCTCGCTGATAAAAGGAAGAAGAAGAAGACTGGCGGCTACGACGCCTATGTTTTCTTCATTTCGCACCTATCTCTGTCTGGTTGGTGGCTTAAGGTCCAAAAGAGTGTACACACGCTCAAACTTTTCCACGGTGCGACGAATTGGTTGCACATTGAAGCCATAATGACCTGATAAAACCTCGCTGATAAAAGGAAGAAGAAGAAGATTGAAGCCATAATGACGATCAACCTCACGACGAAATTCACGTTCCGTATTTACAACTGAGCCAGAATTTCGATAACATATTGTATTTTAATAATTTCCGCACGTTCGGCAAGCGTGAAACGATGCATGATGAAGGCAAACCTTCCTGAATATTTTGACAACTGGATGTCATTGGTAACTTAGACAGCTGCTGAAACATAAGAATTGGAAAAGGTATCATTGCTATCTGGTCACCCTTTATACAGAAGCAAGTTATCCTTGCGTCAAAATCACTACACCAGGCTATGCCAATATTCGAAATATACATTTCTCCATGGGATCTAGTAGAATGGTCACATTAGCCCCCGAGAGTTCCTAGATCGTGAATGTTTTGTCGAATATACAGTCGGATGGCTTCAGATTAGAACCTGGTCCTTACGTTGCATGGGTCTCACTCAAGTATGATTCAGAGAACAGAAGACACACTCCACACGACTTCTACGGCGGCACTGGAGACAATGCTACACATCATTCCCCTGTATATTTATAGGAAGGAGATGTCGGCGTTGCGGTTGAGAGAATCATCTAGTAATCGCGGACTCCTTAACACCGGTCTTAGATTTCAATATTAAGCACCACACTACTATTTCCAGTCGACTGGATTCTGGAAAATTCTGCTACAGATAGGTCTAAGACAGAGGACGGCGTAGGAGCAGGTATGTTCTCGGTACCCCTTGACATGCAACAGTCTCTTAGACTACCAGTGTATTTCAAGCGGAGACTAATGCTATTCATGAAGCTGCTGAATGGTTATCGATGAAATCGGTATTGAGCTCGGACATCGTTATTTACACCGACAGTCAGCCAGCTATAAAAGCATGCGAATCACCAATAATAAGATCAGAACTGGTTAACTTATGTCGCGCATCCCCAAATAGGATATCGAATAATTGTATTCTCACACATTTCAGTTGATTGTAGAGCAGACGAATTAGCCAAAAATAGCACTAAACAGGAGCTCTCAACTGTGGAAGAGGAGTTATTTTTACATGTAGCAATGGCAAAATACAAAATCCCCATAGCAGCACTGCCATCAGGCCAATGAGAGATGATTCAATATTGGCATTTGTAACCATTCGAGGCAGACATGGCCTCAATTAAGCAGAAAGGAAACAAAAAGTCTGCCACTTATCAGCATACAAAGCATATTTACCCTAGTTTGGTGGCTAACTGGTCACATGCATTAGGCAGACATGCCGCGAGGCTTAGGTTAGGTTAGGTTAGGTTGTCTATCCGCACGAGAGTGCAGGCAGACACACTTAGACCAGTGAAGGTCCTTTGTGATACCATTGATTAACCATTAGGCAAAAAACAAAACCAACCGGAGCTTTTGATAAAGCGATGGATGCGCATGCCGTTTAAGGACGCTAGATCGCCGAGGTCGTCAGGGAAGAGGGACCCTAGATGCAGCATTCTTTTATGCGACAGGGCTGGACAAGTGCCTAGGAGGTGAAGGATGGTCTTTTCCTCCTCCTCGTCCCTACAGCTTCTGCAGAAGTCGTTGGCGAAGAGGCCAACTCTTTTCGCGTGTTGGCATATAAGAGAGTGTCGAGTGATGACACCGACAACCCAGCTGATCTGTGATCGCTTTAGCTTGACCAGTTCGGCACTACGTTTTTGGTCCAGCTTAGGCCAGATCTGTCTTGAAATGTGACACGTTGAGCCGTTTTCCCATCTGAGGTCCTTAGAATAGTATCCTGTCTGGCGAGCTCGTCAGCCCTGCAGTTTCCTAGAATGTCCCTGTGGCCCGACACCCAGCATAGGTAAATGTTGAACTGCTCCGTCATCACCATAAGAGATAAATGACGGTTTAAGGCGCCCTTTGAAGTGAAGGAGCACGATTCCAGGGACTTGATTGCCACTTGGCTGTCAGTGAAAATGCTAATATCCCTGACAGATAGTACATTACACTTCAGCCAGGACAGGGCTTTCTTAATCGCCATGATTTCCGCCTGGAAAACGCTACAATGATCACGGAGGCGTGAGATGCTCAGATTGAGCTTTTCGGAGAAAATACCACAATCGATTGAGCTTTTCGGAGAAAATACCACAACCCACCCCACCATTGATCTTTGAGCTTACTTGGGAGGAATCACTCTTTCACTTGTTATGAGGCTGCCCACCTTTACCCCCAGCAAGAAAACAAACTCTTGGAGAATACTTCTTTGAGGAACTTCAAGATATTACCGATTTGGATATCAACAGCATCTGGAAATGAATCCAGAAATCAAAATAGTTCCAAGACCAACAGAAATAACCGACTCATGTGGTAACACAATGGACCTCATTTGGTCTAAGTGAATCCTATCGAATCCGAACATAACCTTACCTACTACGTTGGATGGGTTCTCGTTCATAATTTTAATGGACGGTTTGGTTTCTTATGAACACAATCACCCTGTTTAGGCGCTGCCTTTCAGTCTAATACTGGTTACAACATCTGCGAGGTCTTTGGAGAAGTTGCTCATGGGATTCATATGATGATGGGTATCACCTAAGCTCCTATGCAGTAGAATATTGTTACCGAAGAAACCTAAAGCAGTGGCTTGGGGGCGTGAACTTTTAGATACATACTTAGTTATGTGAAACCCACAGACGGATCAGTAGAAATGCTGTGAAGTGGGAGGGTTGTGATCCCTTATTTTCGGATCATAACCTTGCTGATAAAAGGAAGAAGAAGAAGAAGTCCGGTATCTCCTGGTGTGTCCTACCTAGGGCTTCCTTTACGCCTATGCACCATCGGGTTGGAAATCAGCTCTCTCCAACTTTTACCCAACTGCTGTGCTTCGTTCTCGACTGTTTTCTAGATATTCCATCATCCGGAGTTAAAGGGTTCCATTGCATAGGTTACTGTCATCTTTTCGGAACGTGTGAACTATCCACGGCCACTTCAGTCGTAAGATGGGTGTGCCTATTGGCTTCTGACCCGTTCTCTCGTAAAGGTGTTCGTTAGAGATACGGTTGGGTCAGAAAATCCTCAAGATGTTGCCCAAGCACCTGTTTACGAATGTTTGCAGCTTTCTCGTGATAGTAATGGTTACTCTCCACGTGCTGCATCCATATAACAGCACGGATTCAACTTTGGAGCGCAACAGCTCTTTGAGTGCCCGGGCCTAGCTTCTCGCAACCATTCATGTTGTGTGCGCTATATTTTTCACACGAATGGAAAGGACCTACAGTTTAGTGCGGTATCCGAAGGGCAATTTGTTTTGAGTAGAACAGTCTTTTTTTTTTTATATGAAAAAGGAAACCCAAATCCCAGAGCACTCAGACTTCTCTAGTCCATTATACTACCAGGCAGGAACCTTTCTTTGGTGCAGTGGTTGGAAAAACTTCGATGTAATTCGTTTTCCTTTATATTCGGGTGGCTCATGATTGCTGTTCCACAATACACTACTACCCACTGCACCACTGCCACCCCCTAGAACAGTCTTAGCTTGGCTTTCAAACTTATTGATCGAACGCGGACTTTGCTTTGACGATCCTCTTGATTATATCCAGCTCGGTTCTACCCTCTGTCAAGACAATACTCCCAAGATACTGGAAATCCTCTACTCTCTCTACCGGTTGTCTAGTAATGCATGTTTGAGACGATGAATTTTTCCAAGGCTGTCAGTTTTAGTTTTTGCCGTATTCATTTTCAGCCCGACGACGCTTGCCTCTCTCTCCACATCTGCTGTCATTAGGTGGAGGTCGATGATTCTGTGAGACAGTAAGCATACATCGTCAGCGTAGTCAAGATGTTTCAATGGAGATGTAAAAGTGCATCAAATTGTTTTTCGTTCACAAAGCTGCACGAAGAACATCGCTAAAAGGAATAGTATTGGTGATAGAAAACAGCCTTGTCTTACTCCACTTTGGATCGCAAAGTTTTCAGACAACCTTCCTCTGTGCAGAACGTGACATTTGAACCCATCTTATGCAGCTTTAATAATAGCAATTATGAGCCTAGTTTATCGGGAATACCTCTCCTGCGTAAGGTACGCCAAATGAAATCCCAATTTATGCTGTCGAATGCCTTCTCGAGACAATAAATAGGAGATGAAGCGGAGATCTATACTCGACGCATTGCTTCATAATGATCCGTAAGGTGTTGATGTGATCCACATAGGAGGATCCTGTGCGGAAACCTCCTTATTCGACATCGAGAGATGCATTAAGATGTTCTTTGATTCCACCCAGTGCCACTTTTGCTATTATGGAGACCGTAGGAGAAATACAAATACCTCTCCAGCTCCCGCACTCTGTTTTAAATTCCCTAGATATGTAGGTACTTTGTTGGAAAATAAAAATGAATTTCATAACCGTATAATCACTTTTTCCAACAACTCTCGTACATATGTCATAAACTATTGCAAAATCCGTGACATTAACAGCCACAGCTTAGATTTCTAAAAATCACGTATCTCGGTCGTAAAAAGATTTCTCAAAAAGACATAAAAGTTCAACGTACCCTCCCACATCCATCCCTTTTCAGTGCTAGTCGCCCTCAGTGTTGCTTACAAACAAAATCATAAAAACAAACCGATGACCTATTTGTTTAGGTAGACGCAATACATCTCCTTTTATCCTGCAAACGGATGCTCGCATACGTGCGTCATATCTTAATGGCGGCCTTTGTTGTACACAAAAGTGAAAACAAAAACAAATCAATCGACGACCTGTATCTCCATCTAATCAACAAACTTGTGTTCATGTTTTTCAAAAACTCTTCAACTGATAAACAAAATGTTTTCGAAAAGTAATTTTCGGGGCGCTAATGAGTGCCAAAGGACATGCGCGAATGTCCAATTTGTTGTTTTTCATTTTTTCTTGATGGAAACTCTATTTTTCACCCCGGGGTATTGAGGAATTTTCTTTCTTTTAACGGTGAAATGTAAAAATATCGTATTTCTAAGGTCAGACAGCAATTAAAAAACGTTTTCGAAAAAATTTCGAAACACGAAACATGCTCCAAAGTCGACGATTTAATAATAAATATCTTTACAAAGTGAAAGCAAAGCGTTTATAATTTTTCAAAAACCCCAAACGTGCATCTATATTGTATATCCCCCTCGTTTTATTTTTAAAAAAAACTTTTCTTCATCCGTTGCCCTTCAAAAAAGAGAAAAAAAAACGAGAAAAACTCTAAATTTACTGTCAACACTGAGGAGAAAGCTTGTGGATCTCCTTTGAATGATTCAAAACATAAATAGCTCTAACAAGGGGGAGCGTACCCCAGAGATACATCTGTTTTTTTTTAAGTAATGAATTAAATTTCTCAAATTATGACGGTAGCAGTGTCGTATCTTTGCAGTGTTTGTTAGTAAATTGAATTTAAACGAGATGCTTTGTGTCACAAGAGTAAGATACATAAATATGAATTGATTGGCATCGAAATAAAGCGCATGAAGCTTCCGTTTGGAGTACATTAATTGATTTGCATAGCAGTGCTGGGTTCTTTGTTGTCTTTTTGTGCAAATTGATATTTCGATTGAAACTAAATTGGTCAAATTGTGGCTATCATTTGGTCAATTAGTTGCAAATGAGACGCGAAAAAGAAGGAGAATCTTGAAATAACCGGAGAAATTTGTAGGCGCACGCGAATTTTGAGTGAATTCAAAGCGTACATGATTTTGTGGACTGTTTTGTACAATTGTACGAAAAGATGGAACAATAACTATATCTGCAGCAAAAAAATTCAGATCCTAGTCCAACAGAATGAAGGAATATACCAAAACAGATATTTATTTATTTGTTTAGTCTTGCACTGTAGGTTAGGTTAGGTAAGGTTGGCTGTCCGCACGAGAGTGCAGACACACTTAGACCAGCGAAAGTCCTTTGTGATACCATGGATCAAGCATTAGGCCACTCAACAAAACCAAACGGAACTTTTAATAAAGCTATGGATGCGCATGACGTCTAAGGACGCCAGATCGTCGAGGTCTTCAAGGAAGGGGGACCCTAGATGGAGCATTCTTTTTTGCGACAGAGCTGGACAAGTGCATAGAAGGTGAAGGACGGTTTCCTCCTCCTCCTCGTCCCTACAGCTTCTGCAGAAGTCGTTGGAGAAGAGGCCAAGTCTTTTGGCGTGTTGGCATATAAGACAGTGTCCAGTGAGAACACCGACAACGCAGTTGATCTGTGATCGCTTTAGCTTAATCAACTCGGTGCTACGTTTCTAGTCCAGCTTAGGCCAGATCTGCCTCAAAATGTGACACGTTGAGCCGTTTTCCCATCTGAGGTTGGTCTTGCTAATAGCGTTCTGCTTTAGTTGATGCTTACATGTAGCGAGGGGCATGCCCAGGGCTTGCGTGTCAGGCAGAATCCTTAGAGTTGTACCCTCTCTGGCGAGCTCGTCAGCCCTCCAGTTTCTTGGAATGTACCTGTGGCCTGGCACCCAGTATAGGTGATTGTTGAACTGCACTGTCATCTCCGTAAGAGTTAAACGGCATTTTAAGACGGCCTTTGAAGTGAAGGAGCACGATTCCAGGGACTTAATTGCCGCTTGACTATCAGTGAAAATGCTAATATCCCTGACAGATAGTACATTACATTTTAGCCAGGAGAGGGCTTCCTTAATCGTCATGATTACCGCCTGGAAAAGGCTACAATGATCAGGGTGGCGCAATGAGATGCTCAGGTTGAGCTATTCGGAGAAAACACCACAACCCACTTCACCTTCGGTCTTAGAGCCATCTGTAAAGAAGTGAACCGAACTAGCATCGACAGGGGGGAGGTGTCCCATTCATCCCGTTCAGGGATGCTCGCACGGAAGTTATAGTCAAATCACAGTTTCGGCGGGGTGTAGTCCGTGTTTTCGTGCTTGAAGTTGAGAAGATCAAGGATCGAGGAGTGCCAACGCGATAGCTAGACCACTGAAAGGAGGCTTTTAGACGGATAGCCGCACAGGCAGCAATCTGTTTGCGGAAAATTTCTAAGGGTAGCAGGTTGAACAAAATGGGCATTGCCGCAGAGGGAGTAGTTCTTAGTGCACCGTTGATGCAAATGTATGCAGATCTTTGCATCCTAGCTAGTTGAGTGAGGTGAGGCAGGCCACCATACGATCACGCCATAGAGTAGTATAGGCCTGATAACGGGCACGTACAGCCAATGAGTGATTTGAGGTTTCACACCCCAGCTCCTACCTAGAGCCTTTTTACAGGAATAGAGAGCTACATTGGCTTTCCTGAGTGGGCGCCGTGGCGTAAGTGGTTAGTGTGTCGGATCACTACGCATGAGGTTCCAAGTTCGAATCCCAGAAAACACCAAACAGTTTTTTCACGGTCCCACCTCTCGCGAGCGTCTGACAAACATCCGAGAGTATTGCTGTCACGAAAAAGCTTCTCAAATCGCCGTTCGGATTCGGCATTAAACTGTAGGTCCCTTCCATTCGTGTGAAAAATATAACGCACACAACATGAGTGGTTGCGAGAAGCTAGGACCTGGCACTTTAAAGAGCTGTTGCGCCAAATATTTGTTTTTTTTTTTTTATTTTTTTATTGGCTTTCCTGACGCGTTCTAGTAGATTGACTTTCCAGTTCAATTTCCTATCCAAAATAAGACCCAGATATTTTGCGTTATCAGTGAAGGTGAGACTGCTGCCAATTATCATAGGAGGGTCTACGAGAGGAACTCTATATTTTCTCGTGAAGAGAACGATTTCGTTTTTATGGTGATTAACCCCTAGTCCACATTTGGTGGCCCATCTGGTGAGCCGAAGGAGAGCATATTGGACGATTTCCCTGAGAGTGTCTGGGTGCTTACCGGAGGCAGCAATCGCAATGTAATCAGCATAGGCGATCACTCTGCAGCCTAACGTATCCAGGTCCACCAGTAGCTCATTTACTACCAGATTCCACAGAAGAGGTGGCAAGACTCCACCTTGGGGTGTCCCGCTGCACGCAATTCTTCTAGCCGATGCTCCGCCCAGCTGTGTGTTAATAATCCTGCATGTAGGCAATTGATATTGATCAAGGCTCCGAGCGAAGAATCCACTTTCAGATTTGCAAGTGCTTACTGATTAGTCTTACACTGTAAGATACAAAGATCAGTGGACCAAGATGGCTGCCTTGAGGAAGACCTGAAGTGGCGTTAATGGGGTCAGAGACTGAAAATCTGTAGAAAACCCTGTACTGGGTGGAAAACCGAGGGCTTTAAGTTGAAGGTTAATAGTTAGGTGACAGATTTTATCAAACGTCTTGCTATAGTGGTAATGACATCCACTTCCTTACCTTCCTCTAATGCTTGCAGTGTTTAGAAACGAATTCGGTTAAGTTAGTCGTTGTGGACCTACCCTTTAAGAAACCGTGCTGTTCTGGGGAAAAATAGATTTGCAGTGGGAATACAGTGGGTCGTAGACAATGCTTTTGAAGAGCTTGGGGATAGAGGAGAGTTTGGCTAGGGGTCGGTGGTTTGATATGCCGTTTTTACTGCTTTTTTTATGGATAGGAAAAACAAAGGAGTCCTTCCATAATTTTGGGAAAACGGCTTGAGGGAGTGAGAGTCGAAATAGAGTTGTAAGGGGCTGACACAGGAGGTTTACACATTTTTTTTTAAAGCTTGGTCTTGTGGCTGCAAAAATTGTTCGCTCTGTTGATGGTGACTTGCCCTTGTCATCGGTTATCGGGAAAAAGTACTGTGAATCAGAAGCAAAGGCAAAAAATAACAAAAATCTCCTCAGTTATCTGGACGCCACCCTCGGAGAATCTCTGAAGCATAAACAACTAAGCTCCAAGAACGTGCGCGGCGTGGCGAAAGTGGTTAGTGTGTCGGATCACTACGCATGAGGTTCCAAGTTCGAATCCCAGAAAATACCAAAAAGTTTTTTCACGGTCCCACCTCTCGCGAGTGTCTGACAAACATCCGAGAGTATTATTGTCACGAAAAAGCTTCTCAAATCGCCGTTCGGATTCGGCATTAAACTGTAGGTCCCTTCCATTCGTGTGAAAAATATAACGCACACAACATGAGTGGTTGCGAGAAGCTAAGCCCTGGCACTTTAAAAAGCTGTTGCGCCAAATATTTGTATTGTCCAAGAACCACTATACACCAACAATTTTTCTCTCTCTCCCTATCTATCCTTTCCAACGCTCGCACTGTATGTAAAAGTGTTAAACTTATTCATAACCCTTTGAGTGCGCGCAAATTATAAAAAAAAAAAAACTATGGCGGGCAGACCATCGGGACGCGGGGTCATCCTTACTTACTTAGTTACTTACTTAGATCCTTTAAACCCTCGGTGGGCATAGGTCGTCAACCAATCCTGAGCGCCATCTTGTTCGAAGTTCTGCAACGCGTTTGAGCTGCCTCCAACTCATTGCTAAAGAGCTCGATTCCTTCTCAACTGTTCTGCGCCACGTTTGACCACACTTCCTAAATATAAAAAGTTATCAACTTTCTCGACTTCCTGTCCGGCAATGTTAAGTTGAGCGCGGGTATTGGAAGTGCTCAGGGCTTTTGTTTTAGCTGTGTTTATTTTTAGTCCCACTTTGTTTGCCTCAGCTTCTAGATTTTGGGCTTCTTCATTTGATGAAGATCCATTATCCGATGTGAAAGTAGACAAATATCGTCAGCGTAATCTAGGTGTTTAAGGTAAGATGTCATAGTCCAACGAATTCCATAATTACCTTCCGTCAATGCTGCACGGAGTCGCTGATAACCACCAAGAACAATAGTGGTGACAGTATGCACCCTTGACGTACTCCACTTTGGACTTCAAAATCCTCCGACACCTTACCATTGTGTAAGACGTGACACACCGCCCTCGTATGTAGCCTTGATAATAGGATCTCGATTCAAGCTGTCGAAACCCGTTTCGAAGTCGATAAACAACAAATGTATCGGAGACCTGTACTCAACGCATTGTTCGATCATGATCCGTAAAGTGTTTATATGGTCGATGCAGGAGGATACAGCACGAAAGCCTGCCTGTTCGACGTCGAGAGTTGAATCTAAATGCTCTTTGATTCGTTCCAGAATTATTCTAGCTATTATTTTGGCTACAGCTGGAAGAACGCAAACACCTCTTCAGTTTGCGTATTCCGTCAAGTTTCCCTTTTTCGGAAGTTTTGTGATCATCCCAAGGTCTCCGTATTAGAGGGTGCAGTAGATCTGCCGATGTATTTAGCACTGCTTGCAATAGTTCGGCAGGGATGCCATCACTACCCACCGCCTTGTTCTTCTTGAGGGACTTGATTGCTCTTAATATTTCAGTTTTACTGGGAGGTACGGTGCGAATTCGGGAATTTTTTGCTTCGAACTGCTCATTTGAATTCGAAATCATACCGCCATCGTCTAAGTGGTTCAGCACTGTAGCAAAATGTTTTCTCCATCTAGCGAGCTGGTCCTCATCCGAGACCATCATCCTCGTTCGTGTACGATATCAGACGTCAACTGGCTCAGCTGGTACTGCCACGTTCAAAGAAGAGATCATTTGAACCCTGTTAAAAACGCAATATCAATGAACGTTCCAAAGACATCGCGATATATTAAAGGCAGGCCTATAAACGCCTGGATCACACAAATGCGACGACATCGGCATTTCATTGGCCTCAGTCACCTAGTGATCCAAAATCGATCCATTTCCGAGGTCAAATAGACGAACCTCACAGGCGGATCAGTAGAAATGCGATGAAGTGGGAGGGTTATGATTTCTTATTTTCGGATCATAACCTCACTGAAAAAGGAAGAAGAAGATCAGACGTCAACTGAGACTAGGGAGGTTTGTTGGCAGTTATTCAGGTAGCTGAAATAGTCCGGCTCGTATACGTGGTCACTATATGATTGGCTGCAGAATATCGCAAAGAGGTTGGTGATTGCTTTAGGATCGTGAGATGATGTGTTAAATAATTTAAGAGTGAAGGGAAGCCTTCGGATTTTCTTTTGACGTTAATATAGTATGACACGGAATACTACGAGTATAAGCCAAGGCCCCACTTGACAATTTTATTGGCTTTAAACAACATTTCAATTTAGTTTTCGGCTTAATGATACGATCATACTGCAGTGGTAATATAACTTACAGACGAAATACTTGAATATTAAACCGAGCTAACAGTTGGCGCCCAACGTGGGGCCGAAGTACGAATATTTCTGACAGATACAAATAACAACGGAGTTTCAAATCAAAGCGCCAAAACTCATTTTTGCTTCATGTTTTCTACCTCTCCTAATTAATTGGTGAACACTTTACAAAGATTGTCACGTTTCGATCATAACCTCACCGAAATAGGAAGAAGAAGTTGTCACACTTCCCTGACATGTGTGATATTTTGCGCGGGAAGGAAATTCCTTAAGTTTAACTGATATACATACTTCTGGTATAGGGTTTTATTCCATGTGTTACATCCTCTAAACCAACTCAATGTATCGATAGGCTACAGTGATTTGGAATGCGTGTGGTAGGAGCCTCCATTTTCAGAAGGTGGGCTTTTTAGAGACGAGTATTTCATCCTAGTTTCTAATAGAGTTTTGGTCAAAAATGACGCCCGTATCCAGGCGTATTGTAATCCTTTTTTTGATTACTTGTGTTTTATCGCATCTTCTTCTTCCTTTTTTTACTAGCGAGGTTATGATCCGAAAATAAGGGATCATAACCCTCCCACTTTACCGCATTTCTACTGAACTGCCTGTGGGGTTCGCCTTGTGTTTTATTGCATCTAATAACGTTTAAGGCTCCTTTTGTTGAAAATGACTATCCAATGTGTTGGCTAAATGTACCAGTAATATCTATGCAGGGAGTTGAGTACGGTACAGAGAGAATATCACTTCTGTGTTGCCTAACCTTTCATTCATGTTTAATTTTAACACACGCGTGTTAGCCATCAATGCTTACCACTAAATAACATCTACGATCTAGTTCTGAGTTCTTAAAAGTTCTGAAAATCCCAATAAATCAATTAGTTATCGACTTTACTTATCTAAATATTCTCCCAAAGTAAAACAACGCATTTTTCCTGCCAAGAAACAAAGAACCACGAAAACCACTTTACACTTGACCATGAGAGTTGGCGGAAAAGTAAAAATAAAGCAATTACCATCATCGACCTTACTGCTGCCGAACTGAATTCACTTTCATTATCTCGAACAGACACCCCCGTATGTCTCTAGAAAATAAACAGATGAAAATTTCTTGCCAAAAAAAAAAATTAGTACTCTCTGAAGTAGATACAGCCATGGGGGTGGGGTGGAGGAAATTCCAATGTCCATTGTATTCTTTGCTTTGGAAAACACAGAGGGAGTACATTTCCATTTAATTTTTAATTAGCCCCGATAAGATTTATCTCCTTCTATTGAATTTTATTTGCTGGACGGAGTCTCCGTGGTGTTTGTCTTGTTCCTTTATACAGATATGAATGGTGTTTAATGAATAACAAGCGTTTTCTGCCCCTTGCAGGCCCTTCTGTCGGAGACAACAACCGACGATCACAATTGGCCACCAGAGTTGATTCTCCTGCGGGAAAAGTTCACGGCAAAGAGTCAACTAGAGATAGCCCAACTGCAGATTAAACATGAGGAAGAGGTAAGTAATCCATTCCCTACCCATAGAGTATCTGTTTCATATTCTCCTCCACAGATGTCACGACTAAAGGCCGATTTTGAAAAACAATACAATCGTAAAGTTAAGCGGAACTCTGCCTTTGATCTGAGTCGAGACTTTGATCAGATAGTCTCCGAGCGAGATGGCTTGCGTGAGTTGTCCAAGACCTTCCGCAGTATCTTGTCCGAATTGGTTAGGTGCGTTAACATTTGTGAGGATGATCTCAATGCAACATTGGTGGATGAGATTCAACGAATAATGGCCAATCGGACATTGGATGGTGATGACAACGACTTGAACAACTCTCTGATGAACTGTTCGATGCTGTCCAAGAGAGTAAGATTTGCTCCTGATGTGTCTGGACTGTTGGGTGTGATTGAAGATCCTCAGCTAGTGAGCTATGTCTCATCGAAGTCCATTGGTGTTTCGAATTCCATCGATTTGGACGATTTCGATTTGAAGGAGTGCCTCGAGCGTTTGAAGTCGGAGGCAGCACATTTGTTGGAGCTCTCCGAGGAGATTCATAAGAAGAATGAACGTAAGATCAGTGAATCTAGCGGTGCAGAGAAGATTGACAACTGTGTGGAGGATGGCCTTAAGCACTATTCTTTTGTCCGTGCGAGTTCTTTCAATGAGAACATATGGCAATCAAACAAAGCCACTAGCCAGCAACTACTCTTCTCGTTGCCTCCAGATTTGAATCGTGTCCATCAGCTGAATGAGTCCATGGATGACTTCAGTTCATCGATTGCTGCCAGTGAGTTGAATTTCCAATTCCATGAGTTCAAGAATCGCTTGGTCAAATCTGAAAATGAACGCCTTCGGATGCAACAGGAACTGGAGCTAGCTGTTCAGAGAAATATCGAACTCGGCGCTGAGGTGAATAGTCTACGAGATCAGCTACAACACATCGATCAGCGTGAAGATTACCAGGGCTATGGCTTAGGGCTAATCAAAAGTCCCCAGAGGATCGATGAGGAGAAGTCATCAACATCGTTCTCACAGTTGCAAGAGAAAGCGCGCCATCTGCTGAGTAGTCCAACACAGCAAACAAATGATCCAACGTCGACGCTGCTGCAAATGATTGAGGATTTCTGTCGTGAAGGTGACAAGGTAGTGGAGAGTAGCAAGAAGGATCGAGACGATTTGCAATCGCAGGTGAGTTACAGCTTACAAATAAAAGACTGTATAAATGTAAATAAATTTATTGTTACATGTTGTTATCCATTTAATTTGCATGCAATGTCCAAAGTATTGTTTCAGTTTTGTTTCAAAATATTGTTGTACATATGTTTAGGAAGTCTCATTGATCATTCATTTATAGAAATGCTTAAATACTCGTAGCAGCAGATAATCATGCTACTTCATCTATCACCATTTCGAAACCTAGGTAGGTTTGTCTGCTTAATCTTGCCGCAAGGAACATATTTCCTCCTGCCGCCTAGAGACTTCTCAAGAAACCGATTGAAGAGTCTTTTTACGCTGGGCTGTCTATTTTGAATGCCTTCCACTTCGATCTTTCTTTTGCGTCATACATACATAGTCAGGCATATTGCATTGGTTGACTTTGAAAAACCAATCCACAGACACCCACGAGATCTGATATGAATGGCGCTAACTCATTGAGGTGTTCCAGAAATCTATGTACAGATGATGTACGATAGAGCCAAGACAAGACGCCCCACTGGAGTAACTGCACAGTTGTCATTCAAAGTCGAGGTGCACCAGTGAAGGACATAAGATCCTTTGCTCTTTACTGCAGTCCTGAACTATCTGCTTGAAGGTAAAGTGATGGACCCCAAAGTATTACATCAGTTATTCTTTGCTGACGATGAAGCCATCATAAGTGAAGATTCTACATCCGTGCAAGGAGTACTTGACGTATGGTTGGACATTTTGGAGGGATGTGGGTACCGCATTAGTCCAAAGAAGACCGAGTTCTTTGATCCACTCAGACCTATTCTAGACATTTACTTGAATGAAACAGTGCTTCTCAAATGCAAAAAGTTCAAATATTTGGGATCTATGATCAATAGCAAAGCAACCTGTGATGAAGACAACAATCATCACATAAGTGCAGGCTGGATCTCATGAAAAATAGAGCGTGACCGGCTCAACTGGTATTGTCATGTCTCCCCATCAAAAAGGCAATATCAATGAGCGTACCAAAGATATCGCGAAAGGAGCCAGGCCAAGAAGCTCGTAGATCACACAAATGCAACAACACGAGCATTAGGTATGCTTCAGTAATGAAAATCGAGAGGTTTGCCGGTATTTCCTGAGCTCAAACAAGCGAATCCCACAGGCGGATCACTAGAAATGCAGCGAAGTGAGAGGGTTATGATCCCTTAAGTTCAGATCATAGCCTCGCCGAAATAGTAAAAAGAAGAAGATGCATAGTCAGGCACCTAAGCACATCGTTCGCTTCTCTCTGTTTTGCTTACTTTTCGCAGGTCCATTGATGTTTCTTTTTTTAAAGCTCTCATCCGTCTTGAGAATACCTTGATAAATAGAACACTCCTGAAAAGCTTTAGTATGTCGCTGAGAAGGGTCGGGAGCGTCTCGATTTTTTGTTCGTCCAGTGATTTCTTGGAGTAGACTTGTTTTCGAGAGTTAACTCAGTTTCGGAACATGAACAAGTTGCATTTCATATGAGAAACCTCACAGAATCAGTTGTGGGGATCTTTGCTAGTTTCACACCATAGGGTGTCAATGTATCAGTCTCTGGCATCGTGTCAACCAGTTTACTCTCTTCGACGCTACTACGAACCCAAACATCTAGGTACAGTGGGAGGACATTCAGATCCGTAGTTAAAGTGGCATATAGCCTTCAGCTAGCTGCACACAGTATTCGCTCTGTTCTTCGTTAGTCTTTACCCATTGGTCTACCGCAGCATAATTTATTTTGGGGCTGACAGTGGCAGCATACAGCCCTTTCATCTTTAAGCTAATATCTAAACATTTTCTGCGAATCTTATGTGAAGTCTGTAACGTCATTGCGGCTGAGTTATGAATCTTTTAATGCAATTGCACGACTGAGGCCTTGGGAGTTATTCCAGTGAAAAATGCACATGTTGCGTTCTCAACTATTTAGGGTATACTCGTATTTAAAGGAAGAATCAGATATTCCGCAAAAGGGTTCGGGTCCAGTGAACAACTCAGACGTGTCTTTCCTAGCTAGCAGGTCTGCAGTTTCGTTGCCGTCAACGCCTGACCCGGTACCCACTACAGTTTTACTTTATTGTATTGTACCAATTTTTGTAAACTGTCGGAGCAGCTTAGAGCTGATTTTGAACTCATCACGTGGGAGATCAGTGCTTTAAGCGCCGCTTGGCTGCCGGTGAGTATGTGGATAGTGGCACATTTGATGCCTGAGTGCAAGTTTATACTAGCGCAAGTCTCAATAGCGTAAAGCTCGGCCTGGAAAACTCTGGGACTCTTTCCAAGTGGTTTCGAAACTTTATAATTGGGTCAATACACTCTGGCGCCATCTCCTGAATCCATTTTTCATCCGTCGGTATACCAAATGATGGTTGGCTGTCAGCTCGCGAATAAGACTGAGAGGCTCCAAGCAGTGGAAGGAGCAACACACGGGACACGCCAATATACTTTCGATGCACCGTCATCTTCCCAATTCCAGTGACCATCTGCCCACTGAATATGATTTTATCAAGGGCTATACGCACTCGATATCGGACAGAAGTGTGTGGACGCAACGCAATGTCCTTTATAACGAATCGCTGTCAATTTTTACGGACGGGTCCAAAACCAAGGACGGAGTCGGTGCCGGAATTTTCTCAGAAGATCTGGACATACACCTCTCCTTTAACCTTCCAGACCACTGCAGCGTTTTTCAAGCCGAAATCATCGCAGTTCGCAAAGCCGCTGACTGGCTAGCGGCTAGCACACTATCAACACCTGATATTGTTATTTACGTCGACAGTCGGGCAGCCATCAAATCCCTCGCATCCAGCACTACGAGATCTAAGGCAGTGAAAGACTGTCGCATATCTCTTAACGAAATAGCTGGTCAGTACAACCTCACTCTTTGCTGGGTACCAGGTCACTGTGACATACCGGGGAATTGTGCAGTCGACGAACTAGCACGACAAGGCTCCTCTGGTACAGATAGCCTATCTCTTAACGAGATAGCTGGTCAGTACAACCTCACTCTTTGCTGGGTACCAGGTCACTGTGACATACCGAGGAATTGTGCAGCCGACGAACTAGCACGACAAGGCTCCTCTGATACAGATAGCATAAGCATTACCGACATCGAAGCGCCAGCGTCTTATGTTAAGTACCTTATTCAAATTGACGCTGAGAAAGTAGCTAATCACCGATGGCAACATCTAGACCAATGTTATACCGCCAGACAGCTCTGGCCGACACTCAATAAATCCAGGTTCATCGGACTCTTGAAGCACAAGAGAGGAACCCTTTCAAAAATAACAAATGTCCTCACTGGACACTGCGTCATAGGAAGACATGCACAAAGATTAGGTATCCCTCATAATTACTTCTGCTTCAACGAAGCAAATGGTTCCAAGAGTAAGAGGGTGATCCACCCGCCTTACACATCGGTAGTACAATGAACCTAGTCTCTGGTCTAAGTACATCCTCATCGAGGGCCGATCCTAAACCAACCAACCATACCAAATGATTCCTTTTGGGTCAAGCAGCGGCCCGCTATTATTCAAGTATCGCGGCTTGGGATCTCAATCTCAAACCTTCTACTGAAGTCGAGTGATTAAGACGTAAAGTCAGTAATCCAGGAGATGCACGTGATCCCATGGGCCATTAACACCTGACTTTCGAAGACTAACTGCAATTGCTACTTTTCTGATGAATATGAATGTATGTAGCGGAGTGAGTCCGATTATAGCCTCTATGGCCGTCGTGGGACGTGTATGCATAGTACCTGCGATGAAGAAATACCTTAAGATCACTTTCATATATTTTTATTTTTATTTGGTGATTGATAGTTTAAGTCTCAGTCATTTTTATCATTTGAACGCACTGATTACTTCAAGCGTTTCTGCATTGTTTTCTAATTTTTCTTCTTTTTTTTTTGAGCAATTTGCTTTTCTTTTTCCTTTGAAGTTGTTTAAATAAATTTAAAAAAGAAAATCCATAACAAAATATAACAAAATCATGGCCGTAACCTACCCCTATCTCTTGTTACTATTTATCTCCAACCCAATCCAACAGATTGATACCGCCGACAAGCAACTAAAGGCAACGCGACAATTCCTCGAGGATCAAGCCGCTGAACGTGAATTAGAACGCGACGAATTTCTACGTGAAATAGAAAAATTAAAAACACTAATCCGTGATAAAGAGAAGGAGAGGAATTCCTTTGAGAATGCCTCTAAGGAGGTGAGTACAATCCCATCATCTAAATTGAAGGATTAGGCGGGTTTTTATCCATTCCAATTAGAATTAGAATACACTGATTTTGTTTCATATTGTACGAGTAGTAGTAACTAACAAAATAACAATTATCTAGTTCACACTTAATTAAAATAGAAATCGCGCTCTCAATAAACGCCTTATTCACTTAGTTACGTACTAATTGGGTTTCTTCTGTTCTTTTTCTTTCACAACGCTGCCTTTGAACAAAATAATCAAATCCTACACAAATACACTTCATTTCACAAAAAAATTAAATTCATATAAACTCTTATTTTCTGCACATTCACTCGATAAACTCTCTTCATTAACTCATGTTTCATAACACCTTGTGTCCTTGAACCAAAAAAAAAACTCTCACACTCACACACAACGCATGTATCTCCGCCCATATCATCCCCGTTCATTCCTCCGCCCATTAATTCATTCACGCATTTTCAGAAATACGAAAAATTGTTTCGGACAACTGTAAGTTTGTTTTTGTTTTTGTGTTCTTCGTTTTCCAACGTGATCATTTTTTTTTGTTAGTTTTCCAAAATAGCGTTTCTGACCTATCCCTTCTATTTCTCTCTCCTAGATCGATCACTTGGAGCATCAAATAAAAGATCTCACGCAGAAATTCGCCGACTGTTCGACGAAGAAAGATAAATTTGAAGTGGAACTGAAGGCGTCTATAGACAAGATTTTCGTTTTGCGTGAGATTATTTCTGAATTGGAGACACAGGTGGAGACAAAGGCCTTGAATGAGCATGTGCTGGGGGAGAAAGTTCAGGTGAGTTAAAAATAAATGAGCGGCGGGAGTCAGTCAGTAATGCAATGATTTACTTTGGTTTTATAGGAATTGGAGGCATACATTGGTTCACAGAATCGTTCCAATGAGACACTCCAGAATGAGGTACAAAGTTTGAAAACAGAAATCGGTCAAGGTTACCAGGAGAGGATACGGCAGCTGGAAGAGAAATTACAAAATACTCGACCTTCAGCGGAGCAGATCATGGTCATGGATCATATTGTAGAACAGGTGAGTTGGAATTTGATTTGGTTTACACCCAAATCTGCTTTTTTTGGTGCAATAGGGTAAATAGTTGAGGTTACAAGATCTTATTAGATTTACCGATGAGCAAAGCGTCCATACTTATATCTCCACCAATATTCATAGACGCACTTGCAAATCTGAAAGTGGATACTTCGCTCGGAGTGTTGATCAATCAATTGCTAACACGCAGGATTATCAACACACAGCTGGGTGGAGCATCGGCCAGAAGACTTACCTGTTGCGGAACACCCCAAGGTGGAGTTTGTCCCCCCTCCTGTGGAATCTTGTTGTGAATGAGGTACTAGTTGACCTGGACAGGTCAGGCTGTGGAGTGATTGCCTATGCTGATGACATTGCAATTGCTGCGTGTGGCAAGCACCCAGACACTCTCAAGGAAGTCCTCCAATATGCTCTCTCTCGGCTCACTAGGTGGGCCTCCAATTGTGGATTGGGGGTTAACCCTCATAAAACAGAACTTGTTCTCTTCACAAGGAAATATAAAGTCCCCCTCGTAGACCCTCTTATGATTAATGGCACCAGTCTCACCTTCACTGTTAATGCAAAATACCTGGGTCTTATTCTGGACAGAAAACTGAACTGGAAAGCCAATGTACTAGAACGCATAAGGAAAGCCAATGTAGCTCTCTATTCCTGTAAAAAGGCTATAGGTAGGAGTTGGGGTATGAAACCTGAAATCACTCGCTGGCTTTACGTGTCTGTTGTCAGGCCTATACTACTCTATGGCGTGATCGTTTGGTGGCCTGCTCTTGACAGGGCTGTTCACCTCCGGTAGCTAAAGTGCAAAGATCCGCTTGCATTTGCATCAGTGGTGCACTAAGAACTACCCCCTCTGCGGCACTGAACATTACGTCCAACCTGTTGCCCCTGGATATCCTCGGCAGACAGACTGCTGTCCGTGCGGCTATTCGTCTTAAAGCCTCCTCTCAGTGGTCTAGTTATCGCATTGGCCACTCCTCGATCCTTGATCTTCTCAACTTCACACATGAAAACACGGACTACACTCCACCGAAACTGAGATTTGACCGACACTTCCGTACAAGTATCCCTGAACATGATAAGTGGGATGGCTCTCCCCCTGATGATGGAAATTCGGTGCACTTCTACACAGATGGCTCTAAGACCGAAGGTGTGGTGGGCTGTGGTGTTTTCTCCGATAAGCTCAACCTGAGCATCTCGTTGCACCTCCCTGATCATTGTAGCGTTTTTCAGGCGGAAATTATGGCGATTAAGGAAGCTCTGTCTTGGCTGAAATGTAATGTATTATCTGTCAGCGATATTAGCATTTTCACTGACAGTCAAGCGGCTATCAAGTCCCTGGAATCGTGCTCCTTTACTTCAAAGACCGTCTTAGACTGCCGTTTGTCTCTTACAGAGATGACAGAGCAGTTCAACATTCACATATGCTGGGTGCCAGGTCACAGAGACATTCCAGGAAACTGTAGGGCGGATGAACTCGCTAGACAGGGTACTACTCTTAGGATTCTGGCAGATAGACAAGCCCTGGGTATGCCCCTCGCTACATGTAAGCATTTACTAAAGCTGAACGCTATTAGCAAGACGAACCTTAGGTGGGATATTGGCTCTACGTGTCACATTTCGAGGCAGATCTGGCCTAAGCTGGACCAGAAACATAGTACCGAGTTGGTTAAACTAAAGCGATTACAGATCAGCTGCATTATCGGTGTTATCACCGGACACTGTCTAATCGGCCAACATGCCAAAAGACTTGGCCTCGTTTCCAATGACTTCTGCAGGAGCTGTAGAGACGAGGAGGAGGAGTTAGCCATTCTTCATGTCCTGCTCTATCACGCAAAAGAATGCCCCATCCAGGAGCTCCCTTCCTTGACGACCTCGGCGATTTGGCGTTCTTAGACGTCATGAACATCCATTGCTTCATCAAAAGCTCCGGTTGGTTTTATTAGTCCCTGAGTGGTCTAAACTCAATCAGAACGCTCAATAAATCCGAACACACACAGGGGCGTCTGCGACTTTTAAATACATATTTGGCGCAACAGCCCACCAAGGGCCTTGGAAATTGCAACACCTTGTTCTACTGCCTAAAGGAAAGAAGCCACCTGGAGAACCGTCCTCTACTTACTTACTTAGATGGCGCTACAGTCCGGGGTGGACCTGGGCCTCAACCAACAAACCTCTCCAACCAGCGCGGTTACGAGCCAGCTGCCTCCAGTTGCGCACGTCAAGTTGGTTGAGGTCCCCCTCCACTTGTTTGCGCCACCTACCGCGAGATCGTCCTCTACTGCGTCGTCCATCCGGGGTGGATTCGAAGACTTTCTTAGCAGGAACGTTGGGCTCCATCCGCTCCAAATGACCCAGCCATCTTAGTCGCTGTATGTGAACTCTTCTGGCTAAGTCTGGCTAAGGAGAACCGTCCTCATATCGCCCAAAATGTCTAATGGATGCAATGGGAAAAATCCTGGAGCGCATTATCTACAAGAAACTGCTTGCGGTAGCAGAAGAGAAAGATGCCTTGTCCGAACTTCAATTCGGATTAAGGAAATCTCGCTCAACAGTAAACGTCATTAAGATGGTAGTTGACATCGTAGCCGAAGCGATACAAGAAGAAACATTGCGTTTTTGGAACTAGTGAATACTGCGCGGTAGTGACGTTGGACATAAAAAATGCGTTCAACTCGACGGGTTAGTTGTTTATAAGGAGAATATTAGTCGGAATGGGCACACCATACTATAGTGGCAAACTATCTGACTAATAGAAAGCTGAGTTATGATACCGACGAGGGCTTGAAATGCTACAACGTGTCTGCGGGAGTTGCACACGGTTCCCTACTCGGCTCCCTTCTGTGGAGCAACATGTACGATTCAGTTCTGCAACTATCTCTGTCGCAAGAAGTAAAAATGATTGGATTCGCTGATGATATCGCTGTGGTTGCCGTTGCGAAATATACCCACGAAATAGAGACAGTCAGAAATGAAGAATGAATGAAGAGATGAATATTCCGCATTAAAAATTGGTTAGTGGCAGTTGGTCTGGAACTGGGTAACCATAAAACTGAGGCCATCCTTATAACCAGTCGAGAAGTTCCAGAATACGTCAACATTTATGTTGGAACCAGCAAAATAAAGTCCAAAGACGCCATCAAATACCTTTTTGTGATGCTGGGCAACCGGCTAAACTTTAAGAGCCATATAGAATCCATGGGTAAAAAAGCCTCGGGAATCCAGGCAGCGCTCTGCTGCATCCTCCCAAATATGGGGAGACCCGGTTACACCAGGCAAATTCTTCTCTCAAGAGTAGTCAGCTTGGTCTTCCTTTATGCGGCGTCGGTGTGGACGAAGGCGTTGACAACAAAGGCGATACGAAATAAACTCACTTCGATATAGAGACTGTGCTCTAAGAACCATAAGCGGACTTAGAACAATCTCGAATGAAGCAGCGTTTGTCATAGCCGAAATGGTCTTCATCGACATTCTCGTAGATGAGACGCTGTGAATCTATATAAGGAGACTCCCCCATCCGCTAGATGCGGCTGCGGCGGGAGCAATAAAAGAAAAATAAATGTCAACATCGCTAGCCAGCTGGCAGAACAGATGGACCTACAAATTTATACCAAGAATCGATGTTTGGACAAGTCGCGAACACGGAGACTGCAACTATTACTTTACGCAGTTCTTATCCGGTCATGGAGGATATCGCAAGTACTTGTGCAGATTTGGACATGATACCTCACCGGTTGGCCCTGAATGTCCAGAAGAAGAAGAAGAAGAAGAAGAAACAACTGAGCACGCAATATTCCACTGCAGACGGTTCTCACATTGGAGAACAGCATTACATAGCTCATCGTCTATAATCGATCACGTGCTGTTATCAGAAGCGAGTTGGACAGAGATTGGCGCGTACATAACGAATGTGCAAATTGAGCTGCGAAGAATAGAGGAGATTCGCAAAGCAATAGAAGCAGAAGCAGCAACAGCTCATACAAGACGAATGGCATGATATGCTAATCAGCCCCGCGAAGTAATACCTAACAGCAGTCCCGCGGCAAGAGTGGTAGAAGTGTGCAGGGTGTGGATAGTATATAGGCGCATTCCTGGCATCGATATTCGGCGAATCGTGCATGCTCTAGCAGCCTGCGCTATTAGTATCTTTAGACAATTACCACATCCCTTGGCGCAACCGAAATAAAAGTCCATGAAGGACCTAGGCCTAGCTTCTCGCAACTACTCGTATCGTGTGCGTTATATTTTTCACACGAATGAAAGAGACCTACGGTTTTGTGCCGCATCGGTAGGGCATTTGAGAAGCTTTTTCGTGACAACAGTACTCTCGGATGTTTGTCATACGTTTGAGACAAGTGGGACCGTGAAAAAACGTTTCGTGTTTTCTTGGCTTCGAACATGGAATCTCCGACACACTAACCACTTGCGCCACGGCGCCCACTGTGCGACCTAAAGCACAGACAAAGAAGTTCAGAAGATATATATTTCGCCTGTGGTGAGCTATTGATCCTTTTTAAGGAGAATTTTATTCGAGCAACAACAACTAACGCCCTGATGCGGAAAAATCCCAAAAAAAGATGGAGTCATCCCTTCATGGTACGACACGTTACCAACTTTTTAATTGTCAAACAGCATTCTGCGTGCGCGTTCTTAAAACTCCTTGAAGCATTGAATGCTTATACTAGTAATTCGGGGAATACTTAGACAGACAAATGCTTATCTCCAACAGAGTAGGACGCGTCATCATCATACAGTGTTATGCCCTAACGAAAAGGAGAGCTTCTACAAACTCTTAAGTGCCGTCTTCAACACAACACCAAATGGAGACATTTTCATAGTGATTGGGGATTTGAATGCCAAGGTAGGCAACGACAACGAAGGGCTCAAACATGTAATCGGGAAGCATGGACTAGGCAACCGCAATGACAACGACGAAAGGTTTGTGGATTTCTGCAATGCCAACAGCCTTGTGATAGGTGGCACCATGTTTAAGCACAAGACCTGCCACAAAGTCAGCTGGGATTCCAACGACAGGCAAGCAACCTCTAACCAAATTGGTCATTTTGCCATCAGCCGCCGCTTTAGAAGTAGTCTCCTGGACGTCCGAAATAGACGAGGGCAGATATGCTAATAGTACGAGATCACCATCTTATGATACCTAATTTCCAACTAAAGGGTAAAGCTTGGTTGGGTCCCTGGACACTACAAACTCATAGGCTCAAATATGCATTGCTGGACAACCAGTAGAGAGAGTAGAGAATTTCTAGTATCTTGGGAGTGTTGTCTCGACCGATGGTGGAACCAATCTGGATATAGCCAACAGGATCGCCAAAGCAAAGTCCACCTTCGGGATATTGTCCAAAATATGGCGAAGCAATGCAATCAGTTTGAACACCAAGCTAAGACTGTTCCGCTCCAACGTTGAATCCGTGCTGGAGAGTGACCACTACTATCACCAGAAAGCTGCAAACGTTCGTTAATAGGTGCCTGCGCAATATCTTACGGATTTTCTGTCCCAACCGTATCTCTAACGAATACTTTTACGAGAGAACTGGTCAGGAACGAATAAGCACAACCATCCAATGACGGATATGGCAGTGGAATGGTCACACGTTCCGAAAGGGTGACAGTTCTATAGCGAACCATGCTATTCCACCCTTTAGCTCAGGATGGCAGAAGACCTGGCGGTCCGAGGAGAACATCGCGCAGAACACTCGAGAAGGATGCATGGCAGTTGGGGAGAACTCAGACACATTGCCAGAAATCGTACACGATGGCGCGTAGGCGTAGTAGAGGCCCTATGACCCATAAGCGAGTGAAGGTGAGTGAAATAGCTGAGTCTGTGTGTATATCGGAAGAGAGGGTGCGAAACATCTTGCACAAAAACTTAGGGATGCGAAAGCTCGGCGCAAGATGGGTGCCGCATTTGCTGAATGCCGATTAAAAGCAAATGCGCAAACGATTTTTGCGGCAATCTTTGGACCGATTCAATAGGGATCCGTCCGATTTTGTGCGATTGGCGATTTGTCACCATGGATGAGACATGGGTCCACCACTACACGCCAGAAACGAAACAGCAGTCGAAGCAGTGGGTGGAAGCCGGTTGTTCAGCGCCAAAGAAAGTAAAGTCGATCGCATCTGCCGTAAAGGTCATGGCCAGTGTGTTTTGGGATGCGAAAGGAATTCTGTTAATTGATTACCTTAAGAAAGGCAAAACAATTGCAGACGAATATTACTCCAACCTTCTTGACCAGCTGGATGCCAAAATTCGCGAGAAGAGACCTGGCTTAAAGAAGAAAAAAATCATCTTTCACCAGGACAATGCACCTGTGCACAAGTGTGCGTTGGCGATGGGAAAACTGCGGAATTTGGGGTACGATTTGCTCGGCCATCCCCCCTATTCACCTGATTTGGCACACTCAGACTTCCATCTGTTCCCAAACTGGAAGAAATTTGTTTCTGGGAATCGCTTCGCATCCAATGGAGAAGTTGAGAGGGCCGTAGATGAATATTTTCACAGCCTTCCAGACTCACTTCCGAGAAAGAATACTGATGTTGGAGAAACGCTGGACTAAGTGTGTTGAAGTCAAGGGAGATTATGTAGAAAAATAAAATCATTTTTTAACTGAAAATCGCATTATCATTATCAGGCCGAGAACTTTTCACTTTGCCCTTTATCGATATAACAATTCTCCTGGACTAAGAATTCCCTTGGAGTGTTTACAACTTGCAAAGACTTAAATCAAAGTTGTGTACTCGTATATGGACAAGCAGGAGAACTGGGGAATAGTCTGATCGACAACACCATACCCAAACCGAATTTTCAACACAACTTCACAGTCGACTTTCCATCTGAGTAGACTGTGAAGTCATAAAGAATTTCAAAATATCAATTTATACCGACGCGCGACGGTTCAAAGATGGACCATGGGGCGGTGTGGGAATCATTTAAAAAAAAACAGGAAGTATCAGTATCCTTACTCCATCCCCATTCATCCAGTGCGCAGTGGTTAGTATGTCGGATCACTGCGCATGAGGTTCGAATCCCAAAAAACACCAAACGTTTTTTTCACGCTCCTACCTCTCGCAAACGTTTGATAAACATCCAAGAATATTGTTGTTACGAGAAAGCTTCGTAAAGACCCTTCGGATACGGCACAAAACCGTAGGTCCCTTCCATTCGTGTGAAAAATATAACGCACCAACACACTCCAACTGCCTTATCGGACTAAAAAAGTCGCTCATCGCAACCACAGTAGGTGTCAGTACGGGGCACCGCATCATCGGTAGGCATGCCCTCAGGCAAGGTATCTTAGGAAATGACTTCTGCAGCAGTTACATGGACGAGGGGAAGGAGGAAATCATACTACACTTCCTTTTTAAGTGCCAGGATCTCTCTGCTCGCAGAAGACTACACTTATGAGCTCACCTCTTCGACAATTTAGGCGAGCTAGCTAACGTCAGCAACAGAAGCCTCCAGCGCTTCATAACAAGCTCCAAGCTTCCTAGTTTCACGGGTAGTTCTCCCTGGGGTTTATAGTTTCATGTGGTACCACAATGGGCCTAGTCTGGCCTAAGTGAGGCTACATTCTGTAGCCCGCCACCCTAACCTTATGAGCTCACCTCTTCGACAATTTAGGCGAGCTAGCTAACGTCAGCAACAGAAGCCTCCAGCGCTTCATAACAAGCTCCAAGCTTCCTAGTTTCACGGGTAGTTCTCCCTGGGGTTTATAGTTCCATGCGGTACCACATTGGGCCAAGTCTGGCCTAAGTGAGGCTACATTCTGTAACCTGCCACCCTAACCTTACCTAACCTAACACGAGTGGTTGTGAGAAGTTAAGCCTAGGCCCTTCATGGGCTGTTGCGCCAACTATGTACATATGCATATGTGAACGACACAACAATAATATTTTTAAGTGATCCTCTCCTATGTGCAAACTTCGACCAACAGACCCGGTCCACGTTACTGTTCTCCCTTGTACAAATGCACACGATTCCCACACACAGATGGGATATTTCTAAACGCACACCGGCCGTGTGACCTCTTTTCCGAAATATGCATCATTTAATTTTCTATTATTAGGGATAAGCCCCTCTGCGAATGTGTCCTAGTTTAATGTACTCTGTGTCGATGTGACCCACCACGATACCTTCATAGATTAATTCATAAAATCATTCAAAGAATCAACCTTGTAAAGTTGTTACCTCATTTCTCATCCCCCAGCTGCGTGACATCGAAAGCACCCTCGATCAGAAGACTAAAAACCTCGAAAGCCTCCATCATTCATCATCATCCGTATCGCTGAACAGTAATCCCATCGAAGATGTATCTGTCCAAGGTAAACCACCAGCAATGGCCTCAGCTCTCGTCTCACCACCACAAGGTTCACCTGTTCATCCCTCACCACGTGCACACTCATTGCCAATCGAAGGTCTGCAGCGGGTGCTGGAGAAACTCTCCAAACACACGCGAATGGAAGAGGCTGCCATGAAGCGGATACGCGATCTCGAGATGCAAGTGTCAAACATTCGCGGCAGTTGTCTGGTAAGTGATCCCGTCGTGCTTATATTTAGCCGGCATATGTATGTACAATAAATTTATAATTTTCGACCGTTAGCGTCGTCCTCAATTTTGTTCTAATTGAATTCCTCAGAAAATCCCGCCAATGTTTATTATTATATTATGCCTCCCCTTTCTGTGCTTATTTCTGTTGGTTTTCTTTCTGTTTTGTTCCACTTTAGGGTGTCAGTTTTGAATATATGTGTGGTTTGTGGGGAGAACCGCACGAGATCGTTTTGGTTCTCAATTTAGTCGTGCGATAGAATTTAAAGAGCCAACAGTGTGTAGTAGAGTATACTCGTAGTGTGCGCTCTCGAATAAAGCTTTTCAAATAGATTTTGATTAAATTAATTTAACGGTTGATAGATAGAATTTTGAAATGTGATTGTTTGGGACTCAATTTTCAACATGAATTTGAACAGCCGATCAGGGGTAAAAAGTCCCATCAGGGTGAGTCTCTGCTTTCCACGGCAATTAAATGTGTTTTTTTTCGGCCGTTTTAGTCGCCTCATTAAGAATTGGTGTAGAGAATCTAGTATCTAGACTTTGTTTCCTTCCAATCTCTTGTCTAGGTGCGTATAAATAGAACGAGGAAGAGGAAATTTATTAACAGATTCTCGCTCTTGCAGTAGCGCGCGGCAGACTGGTAGATACAGATACATTTTGTGTGTTTTTTAGGAGGCCCGCATATTTTCGGTTTCCTTGGGCTGATTTTGAGACTTTTTTTTTCTGTTTGATGAACGAGGCGATCAAGGTTTGTCTGGAGACTTAATTGGACTTTTAATAGTCTGCAGTAAAACTGTGGTTTTTGACATTTTTTTTTGTTCTGGTTTTAGACCTTTTATGTGTTTGTTTTCGATTAAATTAATTATTACGACTTCCGGAAGAGGATTGTGCCTATTTTAAGGATGAAAGACACTTTTCGTTGATGAATCCTTTTTCTTTTGTTTAATTTTGAAAAGGTTCAAGAGCTTGGAACAAGGTTATACCCTTTTCCAAACGGAAACGTATTCTTATCGCGGATAATCATGAGATTTGACTCATTTGCCGTTTACTCTAAGTGACGAACCTTTTGCCCCTTCTATGACGACTTGGCACAATCTAAGTGATTTGATAAGAAGACGAGTGAGTCAGTCTTTGCTTTATTCAAAGTCACACTGTACGTGTTTGCAGTGGCAAATCGGATGGCAATGAAAATCGACGAAGCGTTTTCGAATTTGACTGGTATAAACTGCTTTGATGGTTCTCATGCAACCCACTCATCCCACAGCGACAACAGATATACCATATTCAAAATGCAAATAGACAACCAGATTGAAGAGAAGAAGAATTTATAAATTTCCCGCTCATAGTGCAATCTAAATTGAAATAGTTATTCAGTTTGACGAACGAAATGATGAATAAGAATAAATGAACTTGGTCTACGCTCTGCAGGCGATTAGTAGAAATACATTGAAGTGGGAGGGCTATGATGCATTGAGTTCGGATCATAACTTCGCCGAAATAGGAAGAAGAAGAAGATCAGCTTCAGCAGTGACCTTGACCTTATTTACTTAAGTGGCGCTACAGCTCGAGGTGAACCTTGGGGCTCATTCAACAATCCTCTTCATTTAGCTCGGTCTTTCGCTAATTTCCTGCAGTTGCGCACTCCAAGTTGATTGAAATCCCCTTGAACTTGTGTGCACCACCTATCTTGAGGAGGCCCTCTACTGCGTCGTCTCTCCATTCTAACTACACGTCCTTGCCATCTCAAACGTCCAATATACAGTTTTTGATTAGGTCGATGTCGCTGTACACCCGGTATAGCTCGTCATTGAAAATTGCCCTCCAAAACCCGTCAACGCAAACGGGACCGGATGTCTTTCTAAGAACTTTTCTTTTGAAGCGATCAAGGATATCTTTACTTACTTACTTAGGTGGCGCTACAGTTCGGGGTGAACCTGGGCCTCAACCAACAAGCCTCTCCATTTAGCTCGGTCTTTAGATAAGTGCCTCCAGTTGCGCACTCCAAGTTGGTCAAGGTCCCCTTGAACCTGTGCGCGCCACCTATGACGAGGAGGTCCTCTACTACGTCGCCCCTCCGGGTTAGATCGAAGACTCTGCGGGCCGGAGTGTTGGTGTCCATTCGCTCTACATATCCTAGCCATCTCAGACGTCCAATACGCAGTTTTTTGACTAGATCGATGTCGCTGTACAGCTCGTATAGTTCGTTATTGAATCTTCTCTTCCAAAACCCGTCAACGCAAACGGAACTGAATGTCTTACGAAGAATTTTTCTTCCGAAACGACCAAGGATATCTTCATGCTCTTTCAATAAAGTCCATGTTACAGCGCCGTAAAACAGGACTGGGATGATCTTTAGTTGTTCGAGATAGGACTTTACTGCTGAATTGTCTTAATAGCCCAAAGAAGCACCGACTGGGAAGAGTTATTCTTCGCTTGATTTCTGCGCTGATGTCGTTTTCAGAATTGATAGTAGAGCCAAGGTAGACAAAGTCCCTTGCTATTTTGAAGTTGTAGCTACCCACTGGGACGTTCTGTCCAATTTGTTGGTGTTGATTGTCCCTTCTTGTTGACAGCATATACTTGGTTTTGCCCTCGTTTATCGCTAAACTGTTCTGGGCCGCTTCTGCTTCAATGGTTGCTAAACCACTGGTGACAGCTCGTTGAGTTTTTCCAATTATGTCAATGTCGTCGGCGTATGCAAGCAGTTGTACAGACTTTTGATAGATTGTGCCTCTGGTCTTGGCTTGTGAGTTCCGCGCAATCCGTTCAGATACAATATTAAAGAGGTCACATGACAGCGCTTCAGCTTGTCTAAAACACTTTTTGACATCAAAGGTCTCGGTGTGTTCCAACTCTCACCTATGTTCATGAAATCTGGGTAGTGACCGAAAGAATAAGATCGCGATACAAGCTGCCGAAATGAGGTTCCTCCGAGGTGTTGCTGGAATAACTCGTAGGGATCGAGTGCGCAATACCAGAGTAAGTGAAGCGCTCAATGTTGAGCACCTACTTCTCCGAACGGAATGATCTATGCTTCGATGGTTTGCTCACGTAGTGCGTATGGCCCCAGACCGGCTTCCAAGACGCGCCATGGTTGCCGTGCCATCAGGTAGGCGACTCCGCGGAAGGCCTAGAAATAGATGGTTGGATCAAGTTCGACATCTCTCCTGGAGCCGCCTAGGGATTCCTTCTGATGAATTGGAGTCAATGCCGGAGGATCGAAAATGATGGAGAGTCCACCTGAGCATCCTACCTCCGCGACCCTCATGAAGGATTAGCGGGCCATTGAAAATGTATGTATGCATGTATGTAGGTCTCGGTGAGGTCATTACTGACCTTGATGGAGCAGCGAACATTCTCCATTGTCATCCAGCACAGACGAACAAGTAAACTAGGCATGGCTCCTCTCTATAGATGCTGTCATAGGCGGCCTTGAAATCGACAGAGAGATGATGAGTATCGATCGGGACTTCTTGGGTTTTCTCCAAGATCTGTCGAAGTGTGAAGATTTGATCTATGGTGGACTTTCCTGGCCTGAACCGCACTGATAGGGGCCATTCGGAGAGTTGATGAAAGGTTTCAGACGTATATCGCAGAAACAATCTGGTATGCAGTATTGAGGAGACTGATGCCTCTATAATTGGTGCAGTTGAAGGGGTCTCCTTTCTTGTTTGGATTGACCTACAAACTTTACTTATCAGACATGGGAATCTTTCGACATAGATACATTGAATGGAAATTCATAAGAGATAAATATACAGCGACTCCAAAGGCGGGGTAAACAGTTCTTCCAAACACCTTAGGGACATTGCCCAACAGAGATCCCTTTCGTGCTCTAGGTTAGGTTAGGTTAGGTTGGCTGTCCACACGAGAGTGCAGACACACTTAGACCAGTGAAGGTCCTTTGTGATACCATGGATCAAACCATTAGTCCACCCAGGGACTAACAAAACCAACCGGAGCTTTTGACAAAGCGATGGATGCTCATGACGTCCAAGGACGCCAGATTGCAGAGGTCGTCAAGGAAGGGGACCCTAGATGGAGCATTCTTTTATGTGACAGAGCTGGACATGTGCATAGGAGGTGAAGGATGGTATCCTCCTCCTCCTCGTTCCTACAGCTTCTGCAGAAGTCGTTGGAGAAGAGACCAAGTCTTTTGGCGTGTTGGCCTATAAGACAGTGTCCAGTGAGAACACCGACAACGCAGCTGATTTGTGTACGCTTTAACTTGATCAGATCGGCACTACGTTTTTGATCCAGCTTAGGCCAGATCTGTCTCGAAATGTGACACGTTGAGCCGTTTACCCATCTGAGGTTGGTCGTGCTAATAGCGTTCAGCTTTGGTAGATACTTACATGTAGCGAGGGGCATACCCAGGACTTGCCTTTCAGGCAAAATCCTTAGAGTGGTACCCTGTCTGGCGAGGTCGTCAGCCCTGCAGTTACCTGGAATGTCCCTGTGGCGCGGCACCCAGCATAGGTGAATGTTGAACTGCTCTGTCATCTCCATAAGAGATAGACGACAGTTTAAGGCGGCTAGGGCTTGAAAAGTTTCAATTTTATCTGCTCGGTGTCAGGGTATAAGCATCTATATAAGTTTAAATTGAAGGCATCAGTAAATTTGAGAAACGACTGGAGGAAGAAGGAATGAAACAGGACAAGAGCAATCCCCTACCAAATTGGTCTGTTCTAAGTAAGTGGTCCGCATCAAACGAAAGCAGGACAAATTCGTAAGGAAATGTCATGAAATTCAATGCAAGACTGCAAAAGTCATAGGTAGCAGTTACCTTCACTTTAACTGTAACTACCCGAAGTAGTTGGAGGCATCTTTGGAATGCATTAACATCCCGTCGACCTAGTCATAAATCCTAACCGATTTATGCCAAAACGTTTACTCGTTAGAAATATTTTCCTCGGTGTGGTTGCTGATTATCGATTGTTACCGCATCAATCTGTTCTTACAATTCAGGGCGCCAACGTCTTATGTTAGCTAATTATGGAATTCGTTGGACGATGACATCTAACCTTAAACACCTAGATTACGCTGACGATGTTTGTCTACTTTCACATCGGATAATGGATCTTCATTTGATGGCCCAAAATCTAGAAGCTGAGGCAAACAAAGTGGGGCTAAAAATAAACACAGCCAAAACAAAAGCCCTGAGCACTTCTAATACCCTCGCTCAACTTAACATTGCCGGTCAGGAAGTCGAGAAAGTTGATAACTTTCTATATTTAGGAAGTGTCGTCTCGGCTAATCGCGGTGGCACCGAATTGGATGTGTGCAGCAGAATCGGAAAGACTAAAGCTGCGTTCGGAATGCTATCCAAGGGAGAAGTAATTTTATCAGCTTAAGAACCAAGCTACGACTGTTCCGCTCAAACGTAGAATCAGTGCTGCTTTATGGGTGCAGTACTTGGAAGGTGGACACCATTAACACACGAAAGCTGCAAGTCTTCGTAAAAAATTGCTTAAGAATCATCTTGAGGATTTTTTGGCTGAACCGTATCTCCAATACACAACTTTATCTGAGAACGGGCCAAGAACCTATAAGCATTACTATACGCAGAAGAAAGTGGCAATGGATTGGACACACCCTACAGCGCCAAGACAACTCCATTGCGAAATACGCCATGCAGTGGAATCCGCTCACCCAGGCAGGCAGAATGGCGGGGCGCCCTATGCAAACGTGTCGCAGAACAGTTGAGGAGGAATCGAGCTCTTTAGGAATGAGTTGGAGGCAGCTCAAACGCGTTGCAGAACTTCGAACATGATAGCGCGCAGACGCGGTTGGCGCCCTATGCTCCCCGAGGGGTTAAAGGAACTAAGTAAGTAAGTAAGTAGTAACGTCTTATGTTAAGAACCTTATTATTATTTGTGTAGGGTTATTTTGCACTGCGACCTAATGGTCTATTGTGCCCCCTGCTAGTACCTCGGGGAGGTTTGTTCCCTCGTTAGATTCCCATTCGCAATTGCAATTCCTTCAGAATTGTGTTTGAAGGTCATATGCTCTTACTTTGTCTTGGCGAGAATAGTTCACCTTAGAGCTCTTTCTCCAGACCAGTTTCTTTTAAGAATCTGAGAATGGAAAGTGGGTCCATGGTTGGCATAACCTCTTCTGATACTCGATATTTGCCCAAGTGTTTCAATCTTTTGCGGGTCAGTGCCCCACAAGACTCCAGAAGGTGTTCCGGAGTCTCACATGACTCGTTGCAGAATCTGCAAAGGCCTTCATTTGTTATACCTAGTTTCCGTAGATGCTCCCTGAGTTTGCAGTGCCCGTTAGGAAGCCTGTTAGGATCCGTAGGTTATGCTTGCTAAGGCAGATGCAGGCTTCGAATCTTTTCCGGTTGTAACATCCCAATAGTTTCTTAGCTTGCCTCAGGCTTGTGGTGTTGTTCCAGGTTCTCGCCCTGTCTTCTCTCTCCATTATCCTGAATTTCTCGCGTATGGTGTGTTCCCCCATTCCACAGAATGGTTCAGGTCCAATGAAGGGTTCTGCAGCCCCTTGTCTTGCCAAGACGTCTGCTGCTTCGTTACCTTTTATCCCGACGTGACCGGGTATCCAGTAAAGTGTAATCTTATTGTTTCTGCCCAATTCATTAAGGTTGCATAGGCATTCCCACACAAGTTTTGACTTAATGACATAGGAGTCAAGTGCTTTGATAGCTGCTTGGCTGTCTGACAGTATTGCTATGTCGCAGTTGCTGTATCCCTTTTCGAGATTGCGTTGAGTGCATCTGTTTATAGCGCATATTTCAGCTTGAAAGATGCTGGTGCACTTGCCCATAGGTTCTGAGTGCTTGGTCCTTGGCCCAAATACGCCCACCCCTGTGCCCTCTCCAGTTCTCGAACCGTCTGTATACCACTTTATCATGTGGCTGCCCAGTCCGTACATCGTGGATTCGTTGCACCACTCTTTCTTGTTACTTAACTTTGTACTAAAGTTTTTCCCAAAGTTAAATTTCCTGATACTGTCATCCCTGGGGACGGCCGGAAGGGGAAGTTTTTTGAGGCGTGCATCGTATTCTCTCGAAACAACACATTTCTCCCTTCCAATACCTTCTTTTGCCATCCTTAGGATCGTCCGCTGTACATTTTGCTCCTCTACAAGATGGAGCGGTGTTAGCTCCAGGAGTACTTCCATGGTTGCAGTTGGACACGTTCGCATGGCCCCAGTGATGCAGAGGCACGCAAGTCTTTGCACTTTAGTGAGTGTCTCCCTCGTAGTGACTAGACTAGTTCGCTTTGTCCATGCTATTGCTCCATAAGTGATCATTGGTCTCACAATGGCAATGTACATCATCAATCTTAGAATATTTGGACTAAACCCCCAAGACTTATCCGCTAGGCTCCTGCATATCAATAGAGCACGGGTAGCTTTTTTTGGATATCTCCTCTATGTGTTTCTTCCACAAGAGTTTGCTATCTAGGCGTAGTTCTAGATATTTCCCTTCCTTTACTGGTGCCAGTATCGTGCCCGACAGTCGGATTGGCTTCAGTTCAAGTTTTCTCTTCCTCGTAAACGGTACTATTGTGGTTTTGGACGGGTTTATATTTAGCCCAGCCGTGCTGCACCATTCTTGAGTTACTGTTAGGCCCCTTTGTATAATATCACATAGGGTTTCCTCGAATTTCCCCCTGCCAATCAGTACAATGTCATCAGCGTAGGCTTGACAGTTAATTCCAAGGCTTGTTAATTTTTCAAGAAGCTCATCCACAACAAGGCTCCACATTAGGGGAGATAACACTCCTCCTTGTGGGCATCCTCTTGTTGTGTTGACCCTGGTAATTCTATGTAATGTTTGAGTTTCTGCTGATCTTGTTCTCAGCAACTCATACATCCACTTAGATACTGTTCTACTAACTCCCGTTCTGTCAAGGGCTCGTTTAATAGCTTCATGTGAAGTGTTATCAAATGCCCCTTCAATGTCTGGGAAGGCGCAGATTACTATCTCTTTTGTTTTAAGAGCACTTTGGATTGTTTCCGTCAGCTGATAAAGAGCAGTCTCAGTGGATCCTGTTAAGAACCTTACCCACGGAGAAGCGGTGAATGATGTCAATCGTTGATGGCAGCATCTAGACCAGTGTAACACCGCCAGGCTACTTTGGCCAACACTGAGTAAAACAACGTCCATCGGACTCCTGAAAGGGGAACCTTTTCCAAAATAACAAACATCCTCACCGGACAATGTGCTTAAGGAAGACACGCCCAGAGATCAGACGCTCTCTACAATGAATTCAACAGAAGCTGTAGCGACGAAGAGGAAAAAGAGGGCATCAGTTACTTTCTCCGCACTTGTCATGTACTCGCCAGCATCAGGAAGGCTACCATGGGTTTTCAACAACCTAAACGATTTCGGCAACTCTTTCATACAGAGAAGAAGATGGTTCCAAGAGTAAGAAGGTGACCTATCCACCTTACATATCGGCAGTACAATGGATCTATGTCTGGTCTAAGTGCTGAGTCATATACCACCTTAGACAGATTTTAGCATCGTCGTGGTGTCCATGTAGTCTTTCACCAATTTCTACAGAAGAGAGCGCTCATTAAAGCTATAGTAGGGCACTACATTATTGGAAGGCATGCCATGAGGCTAGGCCTCGTCGCAAATCACTTCTGTAGAACCTGTATGGACGAAGAAGAGGAGGAAATCATACTAAACCTCCTTTGTGCGTGCCAGGCTCTCTCGCTCGTAGAATATTGCACGTAGGGGCCTACTTCTTCTTTTTTGGCCTACTTCTTCGACAGTTTCAACGAATTAGCTAACGCCAACATCAACAGCCTCCAGCGCTTCATAACAAGCTCTAATTGGTTCTCTTTCTGAGGAACATAGGTCCATGTGGTATCACAATGTACATTTGCTGGTTTAAGTGCGGCTGCATCTAGCTAGCCAAGCTAGCCTAACCTAACCTAGCAATCTCGATGATATCACAACTTATAGGCTGTGTCAGTAGGAATGATCTGTGCCGACTCCAAGTTCTTTTAAAGGCATAGAGAGTGCTTCCTTTTTTTGCCGATTCCAACACCTGTGCAGACTGCAACTGGAATTCGTTTTTTGGGATGCGCCTCCCTTATTTGCTGGTTGAGGGCACTTTTGGTGTTGTTATTATCTGTATCCATTACAGCGTAAGTTGCATCGTGTCCAAAAAGCTTCGTCCGCCAAAGCGTCGACTGTTACAGTTTAAAGAATATTCGAAACTCCACGTCTACCTCAGACACATACTTCTATCTGCAGCAAAGCACATTCTCTCTTGTGCACACAATACACTCCAATACACAGCTGAATTAGGTTTCCTGAAACCATGTACCATAGGAGTAAATATGAAAAGACCACACTGACCGACATTTGCGTTCAAACTTTCTTGTCCAATGCCCCAACAGCACTAATCCCCAAAATACATTACGCTCCGTCGGGAATTTCTCCAAAATATTTACATTTTCCCTTCGTAAATTTGCTGTGAATCTTCTAAACAAATCGTTTCTTCTTAAAATACCCATCAACCCTTCCAAATGTAATTTACCAGCAAACAGCATCCATTCGAGATGCATCTCGTACTCACTTCCCCCCCGAGTCTAAACAAATTCGTTTGTGTTTTTCATCTTTCTTTGTGTTTACATCGAATCTCACCCCCCACCGGAGGGGGAGTAATCAAAAGATTCACTTTCATTCGCGCAGCATTCATTACCATAACACTTCCGACAGACAGACAGACGTGATCCGTATCAATGGATGCATCACGCGCGCATAACACCCGCATTCAGTGTTGTGGCGCACACAATGGCAAACACTTCAACTCGAGAGACACAAGGGTGAGAACAACAACGACGATCTCTTTCGGAGGTCTGCCATAAAAGAGAGTGTCAGGCGAGGCGTCGCGTCGCGTCGTCCCTCTTTCAAGTGGATTTTGTTTATCGTTTCGTATTCATTATGGAAATGTTGTTCGGATAGGATAAACAATCAGAGAGGTGGAATGAGAAGGGGAGGGCACAAGTGTAAAACGATGCGAAGCGGATGCTACCTTAATTAATACTCGCGCGTCCTCTCTCTCTCGAGTGTATCATACTGATGTGGGAGATAGGAGATCTAATTAAGATGCTTCCTTGTCGAATGGTTTACTTTTCAGTTGTGGTTTGAGGTTCTTTGGAGAATGTTTAAGTGGCTTTGCAGTGTATTCAGCGGAGTTAAGAACGTTTTGCGGTGTAGTTTGTTGGGCTTTTGTTTGGGTTTCTTGAATGTTTTGAGACCGATGGTTAGTGTGATTATTTAAATTTTTATACAAAATTTTACTCAAAAGTTGTAAGCACTACGATTTACCAAACTGTTTATTCCTTTGCTTATTAATATATAGATTTTCCGAACAATCAATTGTCCTGGAACGTATTCAGCGCACTTAGTCTTAGCAAAAAGTACATTTTTCTCCTTCTACAAGCAGTACTCATAAAATCTTTATTCAGCTTTCGGTAAATTGAATCTAAACATCATTTCATTCCACGTCGTTAAAGTTTTTTTTAAAAAAAAAGTTGTAAGCAACACCATATCTGCAAGTATTTCTATCCGTACTAACTAAAAATAGGATTTTTTGAATTTCTGCAGGTTTAACAAGGTATTCAGCGCATTTAGTGATTAAAAATACGGCTTTACTCACCGCTCGTTTTTGAGATCCCGAGTCTCTCTCTGAGTGAGTTTTGAAAAACAGCATTTGGCGTATGCAAAATCAGATGTTCAACATTTTTTAATAATTTTAGGTCAAGAAATAGTAAAATTTTGGATATTCTGTTCAGCTGAATTAAACAAGTATGGCATGAAATAGACAAAATGTGATAAAAGCTTCAATTAAAATCAATTCAGCTCATGCTGAATAGTCCATTTAATATAATACTTAATTTTTTTTAAATAAGTTCATCTTCTAAAACAATCCCGATAAATTGTGCGGTCTGTTCTTTTCAAAAGTATGGGTTCAGCTTGTGCTGAATATCCTATTTGATAGTTTTATAAAGTTTATCATGTCTGATTGTTTAGCGGATGACTCACTGTCTAGATAAGACAATCGAAACCGATAACAAGGCTGCAGGGCAAATAAACTTCTTGAAATCCCTCACCAGCAGAGAGGTACACAAAGTCGAATTACCATGTAAACACACGCAGAGTTCAGCATTCATTCTGCCTGACGTCGATTTGCATCAAAAGCAATTAAGCAACCACAAACCATGATGAATGCCTTCCTCGATCACTGTAGTTTGTTGAACTCTCCCTCTCCCTGGTGTGTGTACTCTTTTTTTCTGTCAATTAATCAACGTTCGTCTCCCATTAAGCTGATAATAGAAACGGTGATATGAACAAATGCAAATTTATTCACAAATTGATAGCAATTGAGGACGATTAAGTGCAGTTGATCTGGCTAGCTTAATCAAATTTGCGCTATTCAGCGTCATTGTCTGCTTTAAATTGATAATTTTCACTAACTCCCTGTCCCTCTTGTGCTTTTCTTTTAGGAAATTCAACATGAACGTGATTCACTTCAAGAGAAGATGTCCGAGCAGATGCAACGTATCTCTGCGCTACAATCACGACTGGAGGAGCAGCGTCATCGTGCCGAAGAGCTACAGCGTCAGGGTAGTTCTGATTTGAATATTCGTATCCACGATCTGCAGAATGAGGTGCTGAATTTGAAGGAAACCCTTGAGACTCGTGACAAACAAGTGGCAAATCTGAAAAATCACCTGGAGAAGAGCAAGGCGGCGATAGATCGTTTGGAGGCAGAATTGGCGGTTGGAGTGCACAGTGATAAGAGCATTGTGGAACGTTTGGAGGCCGATTTGAAGGTGAAAAATGGGGAAATTCAGCGGCTTAAGGAGAAAATCAAGACGGAGATGATCAATAGACTGGCGTTACCCGATCTAATGGAGACAATGCTGGCGGATAAGAATGATGAAATTGATCATTTGAAGGATCAGTTGGAGGTAAAGGAGAAAGAGCTTCAAGGAGTCCTGGAACTTAACCTCAGTGAAGCTTCTAACAAGACAAAGAATGAAGGCGGTACTGGAGCGAAGGTGAGTGCAAGGACTCTCAGCGATATTGTATCCATCTCAGAATATGATGAGCCAGATGTGATTCGACGAGCTGTTGTGGAAGTAGATACTCCTCTCCTGCACCCGGGTGAAATGAGACAATCCCAGCAAACTATGGAGACATCGAAAGAGGCTGTAGCAAATCTCACCGAGAAACGGACGGGAGATTTGGCCGTTTTCAACTCACTGCACCCGGCAAGGACCTTTGATCACCCTCACTACTTCCAAGATCCGACTTTATTGGTCAACAAAACTGGCAGCACGATGACTCCACCGATCGTTCCGCGACAAATTAATTTCTCTGAATTCGGAGATGATTCAAAAATTAAAGAATCGACTCCAAAGATTCCTGAAGCTGAAAGTAAATCTCTGTCAGTTCAACTGAAAGTGGCGCAATTGCAACTGGAAGAGCTGAAAGCCAAGAAGGAGCAAATGGAAAGTGAAAAAGCATCCGAGATTGATCGTTTGTCAGCAGAGCTATCGATCCTTAAGGAGAGCAACAGAAAGTTGAAAGAAGATATTAGCGCGCTAAGGAACTCCCTTCACGTGCGTGACAGCGATTTCAAGCAACTCGAGGAGGAATTCATTGCAACTCAACTCCGTCTTGGTGGCATTCATGATGAACTTGAGAAGAAATCTGCAGAAGAAGAACGCTTGCAGTCGCAGGTGGCAGTCCTACAGCGCGAGACCAAAGAAAAATCCGATCTCCTTTCGAAACATGAGAAAAACCTCCTAAATTACCAGCAAAACGAAGAAAACTACCTTCATCGCGTAGCTGAATTAGAGGCCCGCATTCAAGCGCTATCGGAAAATGCCAAAGAAGCCGAAAACACTGCAGAGGAACTCAATTCAGCGCGTGTTGAATTGACAGAAAAAATAACTTTATACGAAAAATGCCTTTTAGACATCAACGGCTACAAGGAGCAGATTGAGAATTTCAATTCCGCTCTCGTCACCAAAGATCGTTGCATTGAAGAACAAAGGGATAGGATGCTCTCTGATGAGCAACGAATCGTACAACTCCAGGATCTCAATTCAGCGCTGGAGAAAGAGATCGAGAAGCTTCGCACGCAGACTAGTGAGAGTTCGAAACCGTTTTCTTTGGATGAAATCGCCCAGCAGGTTGAGAAGGAACTCAACTATTCAGCGCAGTTGGACTCGAATATCCTCAAAGCTATTGAGAGCGAGGAAGAGAATAACTTCGATGTTCACACTAAAACCGAAAGTGAGAAACTAATTGAGAGAGATCTGCTAAACCAATTGGAAGCTTTGCGTGCCCAGTTAGAGTTAGAAAGGGAGCAGGCTGAGGAAACCCGCAAGGAGCTCATCCAAGAGAAACAACATTCACAGGAGATTCAAGAGCAGGATGTGGCTATAATTGAGGCTATGCGAACGCGTTTAGAAGGAGCACTCAGCAAGGAGGAGGAACTGCATAAGATTCTCGACGAAGAGCGTGATAAGTGCGAAAGACTGATGACGCAGATTACTGTCTTCCAGAGGTCTGAAGCGCGCAAGTCCAGTGCTCTATTGAAGTCCCCCTCAGATTCACCTAGGAAATCTCCACGAAGTAGTGACTTCGAGTCAGAGCTTGCTGATCGGTTAAAGAGTGAAATTAAGTTGCTTAGCGCTCAGAATGAACGTGAGAGGGAGCGAGTTACTGACCTTCAGCGGAATCTTGAAAGAGAGAGAAGTCGCTTTGATACCGAGCTCAATGATCGCATTGAGTACAGTGAACGCTTGAAGAAGGAGATGGAGAAGGTCGCTCGTGACAAAGATATGGCTGAGCAGGAGGTAGAACATCTCCAAGAACGTCTCACCCTGCAGTCGCAAGAAATCGAAAGCCTTGAAGCCCGTATTGCCACTCTTCAAGAGGCTGAAACTCGCCGTGCCAATCGCAGAGACCGTCAACGAGCTGAAAATACTCAAAATGCTGTTGAACTGCAGGAGCTTAAGGCCAAAATTCAGTCTCTCGAGTCTGAGAGGGATCACCTGAATCAGACTGTGTCTCTGCTTCGTTATGACATCGATCGTGGCGCCCAACGTGAGGCCAAGTTAGCCGAGGCTCTGTCGAACACTGGAGCAGATGCATCAATTCCACAGCAGTTTATGCAGAAAATGAAGGAGATCAACAGTCTGCTGGCAGAGAATACTAAAGAAAACCGTCAAATGACTGATACTGTACAGTTTTTGGTGGAAGAGAGGCGGTCCCTTCAAAAGAAATGCGAAGAGTTGGAGAGTCAAGCAGGAAACAGTGTCAACGTGGCTGAGTTGGAGGAGAGAGCCAATCATTTGCTGGGAAGGTATCTCCGAGTTGAATCACATCGCAAGGCTCTGGTCTATCAAAAGCGATACTTGAAGATTTCCCTGCAGAGCTATCAGGATAGTGAAGCGCGACTGATAGCACAGTTGCACGGAGGGGCTTCGTGTATACCACCACCAAAGAAGCTGAGTTTTAAGTAAGTGGAGGAAAGGCTAAATCTGTGGAGCGTGCGAGTAAATTGAATTTTTCTTTTCTAGGACTGTAGCTATTGCAATCATCGCTATTCAGCGGATGAAATTCATTGGAAGACTGTGGTTCACTGGCAAGAGGATTGTCTCCAAATCGGTGTTCACAATCACTCAGCAGAAGTAAGTCTCATTTTTTTTGTTAGATTAGAAGCGGATTTGATTGATTCTCATTCGATAGGCGTACTCAACCCATCTCTATTGCATCTGTGTCAACATCACCACCATGTCGCGACACCACATCCGGACACAGTCCGTTCAGCCTCACCGAGATACCTACAGGACGTCCCCTCCAGGCACCTGGCATCATCGCAGATGCGGCGCAAAAGTTCGACTGGTCACGAATAAAGCATAAACGGGGCGGAGCCTCGGCGAACCTGGGGACCTATGAATGATAAACATGACATGACCAATCCTATTTAAGTTTTTATTTATTTAATCATAGACCTGCCCGTAATTACAAAGTAATTCTTTTTTTTTTTTTTTATTAATTTCTAAGTTGTAAGCGGAATTGAATTTCCCCCCAGTATTTCTGTATTCGCATGTGGAATGTGTGTGTGTGTGGATTGTATTTGTGCTGTTCATAGTGCAGTGAATGAATGATAAAATATATGTTTAACGAATTTGTTTAGTTTAAATCACCACTTTCTGCTTCACTAGTCATGTAAATCTTTCAAAATTTCTCTGGGCCCATTGATCTCTAATTCCATTTCTGTCATCTTCTCATTGGAAACTGTTGTGCCTTAAAACAAAGAGACCTAGTTCCTACAGAGTAAATTTTACAAACCGCATTTCGTTAGCGTTTCTAACTACATACTCTCCTCAAACAATTTTATATTTTGACAAAAAATATACAAATTTCCAGATCTGTCCAGCTGAATTGAATAATTATCCCAACAAAGGAGATAAAATGAGAAAAAATCACAACAAATGCCTTAGTATGATTAATTCAGCTCGTGCTGAATACCATATTCGGTGTATTTAGTTTGAGATTTACTCAATTTTTTCGAAAAATATACAAATTTCCCGACTCTGTCCAGCTGAATTGAATAATTATCCCAAAAAATAGAAATAAAATGAGAAAAAATCACAACAAATGCCTTGGTATAATTAATTCAGCTCGCGCTGAATACCATATTCCGTGTTTTGTTTGAGATTTACTCACTTTTTTCGAAAAATATACAAATTTCCAGAATATGTCCTGCTGAATTGAATAACTATCCCAAAAAAGAGATAAAATGAGAAAAAATCACAACAAATGCCTTGGTATGATTAATTCAGCTCGCGCTGAATACCCTATTCCGTGTATTTTGTTTGAGATTTACTCACTTTTTTCGCATTAGGAGACCTTTGGTCAATTTGTTTATAGTTAGAGTAAGTATTGTTAAGGCGATTGGACAGGATATTAAGTACTAACTTGTACATATACATACATATGATTAAGTTTTAGTTTTAAAGTTAAATTAAACATTTCTAGTGAGTAAAAGTTCAGTTTTGTATTAGTATTTGTAAAGTAATTGTATTCAGAATGATTTGTTATACTTTTCGTGTTTTTTATTCAAAGACAATAAGGAATAAAGAATTATATGAAGTACATTACCTCCTTCTTTCTCGATCTTTCTTTGTGCAACTTAAGGGGACTTGTAGTTTAGTCAAAAGGATGGACTAGACTAAACCCCTTGAACAGGGACACCAGTCTCCTAAACATCGCTTACAAGATCTTATCCGCCGCGTTGAGTGAACGTCTAAAACAATTTGTTAACAAGCTGATTGGCCCACATCAGTGCGGTTGTAGACCAGGAAAATCCACCATCGACCAAATACGAGTATTCACACAACGACAGGTCTTGGAAAAAAGCCCAGGAACACAAAATCGATACTCACCACCTCTTTGTCGATTTCAAAGCCGCCTATGACAGCTATATGAGAGGCTCCAAGCAATGGAAGGAGCAACAAACGGGGCACGCCAAAGTACTTTCGATACACCGTCATCTCCCCAATTTCATTGATCACCTATCCTCTGAATATGATTTCAACAGGGGCTACGCACTCAATACCTGATAAAACTGAGTGGACGCAACACGATGTCCTATACAAAGAATCGGTGTCAATTCCGACGGACGGGTCCAAAACCAAGGACGGAGTCGGTGCCTGAATCTTCTCAGAAGACCTGGATATGCACCTGGCGCACCCCCTTACACATTGGCAGTACAATGGACCTATTTCTGGTCTAAGTGCATCCTCGTCGTGGGCCGATCATCCTGCCAACCGTGATAGTATATATCGAGCAGATCTATACAGAAGAATGTCTAGTTTTGACATTCCTGCCAAAATGATCCGCCTATGCAGGATGACAATGGAGATCTCACGCTGCTTTATCAAGGTCGGTAACGACTGTTTGATGTCAGAAAAGGATTGGGACAAGGTGACGCCATGTCATGCGACTTGAAAGAATGCACTCACAAGCCAATCTTCCTATTTCGGCGAGGTTATGGTCCGAAAACAAGGGATCATAACCCTCCCACTTTACCGCATTTCTACTGATCCGGCTGTGGGGTTCGCCTACCCAATATAAAACAATACTTTAAAAGTCTATACAATTGCTCGCCTATATGGACGACATTGACCTAAGTGGGAGTAGAGAGCGACGTGATGTCGATGGTGCGTTCGTGGGTATGGTGAACGAGTGCAAAACAAAGTACATGCAGTCAACAAAAAAGAACAATCAACGCCGACAGAATGTCACGATAAGCAGTCGCAACTTTGAGGTAGTTAAGGACTTTGTCTACATAGGCTCCGCTATAAACTCGAGTAATGACATCAGCGCGGAAATTAAACTAAAAATCAATCTTGCTAATCGCTGTTTCTTTGGGCTAAAAAGCCAACTGAGTAGTACAACCCTCTCTCGAACGACTAAGGCAGCCTAGTAGAAGACCCTAATCATCCCAGTCCTGCTATATAGAGGATACTCTTGGCGTAGATCTATTTATCTACTCTGGACCGCGCGGCATATCCAAATCAGTTCATCTACCGAACCATAGCGGTGTTTTCCAAGCGGAGGTTCTAGCAGTGACAATAGCCGTCAGTGAGTCTGCGTTGAAGGCAATATCACAGGAAGCTATCACATTTTTCCTCGAGAGCCGGACAGCAATAAAAGCAATTTCTGCTATCGAAATAAAATCCAAGCTAGTGGTTCTTGGAACAAGGCACAAGGTTACGCTCTGCTGGGTCTCTGGGCATGAAGGCTTACCAGGAAATGACAAGGCCGTCGAATTGTTAAGAAGAGGTTCGGCATCTGGATCGGAACTAGTCGAACCCTTGCATCATGAACTCAGTTGTTAGCAGCCTATTCCCGAGGAAAGATGGATTCACACTGCCATGACACAGCAGATGAAACGGAGACGATATCACCAGTTACAACTTAGGAAGTTATAGAAGCAGCAGCAGCTATCAAACACAATAAGACGCCAGGGATAGACGGGATCCCGAACTTTGTTCTGAAGGAAGTGATCAAAACCAGACTTTTATTCACCTCTATACAGCATGTCTAACAGAAGGAAAATTTCCGTCTCAATGGAAACGGCAACGATTGGTCCTTATACCAAAGGGCGACAAACCACCTGAGCAATCATCGTCGTACAGGCTGTTGTGCATGCTAGATATACTGCGGAAAGTGCTCGAGAAAATTAAACGGAGAAGACTAGAGCAATACACGGAAGGGGACTCGGGGCTTTGTAACCGACAGTTTGGATTCCGAAAGAAACGAGGCATCAACCATGCAATACAAGATGTGTGCGATATGGCACGTGAAGCAATTGCGGGAGAAAGATGGCTCGGAGGAACAAAATAGTATTGTGCTATGGTGACACTTGGTGTCAAGAACGCGTTCAATTCGGCCGACTGAAGCTGTACTAAAATCACAAAGTGAACTGCAGGTACCACACTACCCATTGCGGACAATTGTGAACTATTTCGAAGACAGAACTCTTTACTATGACACAGAAGAGGGACAAAAGAGGTACAAAATCACGGGAGGAGTTCCACAATGGTCGGTCCTGGGACCAATTCTATGGAACATAATGTACGATGGCATTCTAGGAACACAAAGACCGAACGGAGTAGACATCATCGGTTATGCCGACGATATCGCAATTGTAGTAGCGGCCAAACAATTAGAGGACGTTGTGCAAAACTGCAATCAAACAATCGCAAACGTGAAGCTATGGCTACCGATATGAGATTTAGAGCTAGCGGACCACAAAACCGAAGCCGTTCTCACAACCAGCCGTAGAAAAGTGGAGCACTTCACCATACTGGTCGGTGAGCAAACTATCGAATCGAAGCCGTACATCTAGTTCGCAAGAGTGTTGCTGGACCACAGACCCAGCTTCAGGGACCACCTATTGTACGCAGACGAGAAGGCCTCCCTGGCAGTAGCGGCACTATGTAGAATAATGCCAAATATTGGGGGACCAAGGCAGCCAATCAGAAATCTCCTAACAACCGTGAGCAGGTCAATACTCCTGTGTGCGGCTCCTATATGGGCATCAGAGATGCATCGTAAGTCATGTAATAGAACGATGAACTCGGCGCATAGAATTGCATCTTTAAGGGTATGCTGCGCCTTTAGAACTGTATCAGCGGGTGCGATTAGCGTAATATCAGGCCGAATGCCTATCGATCTAGACGCGAAGAAGAACGCGGCACTACGTGAAAACGACCACGATCAGCATAGGTAGAACATCATAACCAAAGGGCGATGAACATACAAATTGATCGCCGAAGTTGATGAAAGCACGGAGGGGTAAACTACTACCCAACACAATTTCTATCGGGGCACCGATGTTTTCGGGAGTATCTCCATAAGTACAAGCACGCGGCTGAACGCGGAGCTTGTACTGATGGAATGCCAAAATGACCCCCAGAAGCCTGATCTCATTTATGCTGGCGAGGAGCGAAGGCTGCGAGATTGCGAATGAAGTATCACGAGTATGGTGCAGCAACCGCGTACAGGCGAACCCTACAGGCGGATCAGTAGAAATGCGGTGAAGTGGGAGGATTGTGATCCCTTGTTTTCGGATCATAGCCTTGCTGATAAAAGGAAGAAGAAGAAGAAGATGCAGCAACTGTGTATAGAGGAACGAGAGACGAAGATCCAGCCAGCTTTGGCAGCTGAAAAGAAATGACGAAATGTCAAACCAGCTCCTGCGAAGGAATGCCGGTTATCCCAGGTGGGATAGCACGGCAAAAGCCAGATGGAACCACAAGCTGATCCCCACTATCGAAGTCTCGACAATGAGAGAGCACGTGGGAACTGTAACTACCACCATACGCAGTTCCTGTCCGGGCACAGTGGCTATCGAAAATATCTCCAAAGATTTGGACATGATAGCTCGCCCTTCTGCCGAGAATGCCCAGATGAAGAGGAAGACGCGGAGCATGCAGTGGTCCACTCACTGCAAGCGCTCGCAGATGGAAGATAAACCTGCCAAGCGTAGAGCTACTGATAAGTCATATGACGATGTCGGGGGACGACTGGCTGGAGACCTGTTTCTTCATAAGCAGCGTACAGAACGAGTTGAGAAGAGACAAACGACTTAGAAAAGCCGAATCGGCAAAACATAAGTTGCTTACCAGCCCTGCAAAGTAATACCTAACGGTTGTCCCACCATGAGAGTGGTAGAAGTGTGCAGGGTATGGATGAGAACATAGGCGCATTCCTGGCAAACTCCTAACTCGACGGACTAAATTAATGCTCTACAGAACGCTCATTTTACCAATTTTGCCTTATGGCGCCGAGTGCTGAACGATAAGCAAGAAAGCAGAGCAAGTATTGGGTATCTTTGAACGAAAGATACTTCGTCAGTTATTAGGTTCCATATGCGAGGAGGACGAGGAGGCGAACCCCACAGGCGGATCAGTAGAAATGCAGTGAAGTGGGAGGGCTGTGATCCCTTGTTTTCGGATCATAGCCTCGCTGATAAAAGGAAGAAGATGCGAGGAGGACGAATGGAGGAGAAGATGCAACCGCGAACTCTATGATCTGTACCAGGATGTGGATGTAGTTCGAAAAGCCAAGACACTTCACCTACATTGGCTCGGCCACATCGAGCGAATGGACAACAACGCACCAGCCAAGAGAATCTTTCAATTGAGACGGTTTGAGACGGCGAAAAAGACCGGTATCAGAAAATTTGGTCTTCACAACTGAAAGCAACGTGCCCGAGACCATAGAGGATGCAATGCAGTCGTGTCTCATGCAGAAACTCTTCAAGGGTGTCCTTTAAGTAGGTAAGCATTCCTGGCATCGATTATTCGCGTTTGTGAATCGTGTATGATCCTAGCTCGGGCTACTAATATCTTTCGAAGATTACTACATCCCTTGGCTCTACAAAAAAAAAAAAAGGTTTTCATCAGCGTAGGGATCAAATGAATAACTGCTTGTGGAAGTCACTTTTCAGGGGCAATTGTGAACTAAAGCGGTTGGGCAGGGTGTTTGAAATTGACTGATGTCTGCTAATGATGAAGCTGGTTGGAGAAGCTTGTTAGTTGTGGTTCTGGTCCAAAGATGGCATCGTTGATTCAAAGAATATGGTAGTCATCGTCATCAGCTATTATTTAGGCATAATCATGCAAGACAGGTGCGATACTTTAGGAACTTACAACTAACATATGCTTTACTTCATAGGGCCATGTGGTACATAAATTTAAAGGAATATTTGTACTGATAAGTTCATTACTGGGTTCTCCTTTCCGAAGACTGAAATAGCCCTAAACAAAGGAACTACACGTACACAACCTCTAACAACAATTGCCATATATCACAAGTTTAAGCTTAGTTGCTGAATCATTTATGGTACAATTAGGGAAGACGCCCACAGTGTGTCACCATTCCCAATTCCTTCTGATTGAAAACGCTTCCTGAGTTCAACAAAATTGTTTACTTTATCCACCAGCACATAACCAAAAAAACAAAAACAACTTAATGCCCCAATTTGCCACCAAAGTACCATCAGCACACCACAACCTGTCCGATAATCTTCCAAGAATCCTTGACATAAATTCTTCACACCCACGCGTATAATGCAATCACTGCAACGCCATAATCATTAAAAAGCTAAAAAGTCCTTTCTCCGCTCAGTCTCCTGTCAGCAGAAAGTAATGCTCTCAATCCACCCATCGTGCACACACATCCAGAACTATGCCAGACTCCAACGTCAACAATGGTAAATTCCTTTTGTAATGTCCGGCAATTTGCTATTCCCAGGACATGTCACAAACTGTTGACAAAAAAAAAAGAAGAAAAACCGCAGATTACACACACACACAGGTGAGAGAAAATAAAGAACAATTGCAGCAACGTCAGGATTATGTGGGTCATCGCCACAACGTAGCTGCTATCAAGCGATGGGCATCCTTGCAGCACGGTGCTAATAATTAATATTCAGCACGAGTCCTGAATAAAACTGGATAAAGGATAAGTGTAACACATTACAAAAAAAAAGAAAAAAAAAACATTATTTGAAGACAGTGTCATCGCCATCATCTGCAGATGACCACAGCTGTGTGTTCGAGGATGATGACGCCTTTCGAGTTATGTCCTCGAAAGCGAGGCCATATCAATTACGAATATTACCCCACACACTAATGGTTGTGCTAATGTAATAAAAAAAAAAGCGGAACGATAGCACAACAAAAGCCACGATAAAGGGTAAAGGGCAGACAGGCTCCTATCAAATCTAAAATAGGTTCCACACACCAGCCAAAGTGTACCATCAAATCAAGTTTTGTGTTCGAAAATTTGATTATATTCCTTCGATTGTGTGTACTCTCAATCCCGGTATATCTGTTTGATTTTCAATTCGAGGGCGGGGGGGCTTAAAGTAATTGAATGCTACGAAGTGATAAAATTGATTCTGATTCGATGAAGGAGCACGGTAGTACGGTAGATGGGTGAGTAAGTGCGGAGAAGGCTCCTCTTCTTTTATGGTAAAGTGAACAAATTTGATGGAATTCAATTGTGATGGCCATCAGGTCAAGGATCTGAGTGTTTGGCACGCGGACAGGGAAAGTAGTGCAGAATAGGCGGATAGACTGCAAAATTAATTCTCAAGTCTTTTGGATTATGATGTACTAGGAGTCAATGCACAAGCACAAGAGTGGCTCTTCAATCAATGGCGGATTCAAAACTGGATGAGAAAGTGCCTGTGGCTGACCAAAGTGTTAAAAGCTTGATTTGCAGAAAAATGAGCAACTCCTCCGAGGTGGTATTCTCCTGGGTAGGTTAGGTTAGGTTAGGTAAGGGGTTAGCTGCAACGAATGAGCGCAGCCTGCACTCGGATCTCACACGGATCCATTGTGCTCCCCTGACGTGGAGTTTCCTGGCTGAAGAGCTGAAAAGAGGAAAAAACAAAATAGCTATAGTTCTATGCTAGTGGAACGGCCTCTTCTGAACCACCCTGAAGAAGTTATAAATTTCATGATGGTGGTTGTTGATTTTTCAGACAGGTCGCCCAGATGATTGAAGAAATACTTTTCAAGGGGCGTCTTCCTGGTACTGCAGAGACTAGGGCATTTGCATAGGAAGTGTTCCGTGTCTTCCTCTACGCCTGTATTGCCGCATCCTCTGCAAAGCTCACCTGTACTTAGCCGCATTCTCTTCCGGTGGGCCGGCAATTAGTTGTGGCCGGTAATGATACTTACGAAAAGCGCCAAGTTTTGTCTATTTTGAGTGAGGATGAGGTTGGTTTTCATCTTGTCATGTTTTGTCCAGATGTTTCTGGAGACACGGCATGAAGGGCACAATGGGAAAGATCCTGGAGCGAATCATTTACAACAGATTGCTCACAATAACGGAGGAGAAAGGGGCTTTGTCCAACAATTGACGCCATTAAAGCTGTAGTTAATATAGCAGCGGAAGCAATTGAAGGTGAAAGATGGCGATACGGCACCAAGGAATACTGTGCAGTAGTGACGCTAGATGTCAAAAACGCGTTTAATTCGGCAGACTGGCCCACTATAAGAAGATCTCTTGCTAGGATGGATACACCATCTTACTTGCTGCAGATAATGGCGAGCTACTTTACCAACAGGAAACTGAGGTATGATACCGACGAAGGCGTGAAGTACTACGATGTTACAGCTGGGGTCCCGCAAGGATCGGTGCTGGGCCCATTACTATGAACATAATGAACGACGGAGTTTTGCGACTACCACTGCCACCTAAAGTGAATATAATTGGATTTGCTGACGACATCGCTGTTGTTACAGTAGCAAAACAAATCAGTGAAGTAGAATCAGCTACAAATGTGGCAATCAGTCAAATCAAAAGCTGGCTAGGATCAGCCGGTTTAGAATTAGCTGACCACAAAACTGAAGCTGTTCTAATAACCAGTCGGAAATCTGTGGAATATATGTATGTACAGGTTGGAACCCAAATCATCAGATCCAAAGAAGCAATCAATGTAATGCTCGACAATAGACTGCGGTTTAAACAGCATGTTGATTATTCGAGCAAAAAAGCGTCACGACTTCAGGCAGCACTCTCAAGGATAATGCCCAACATTGGAGGACCTGGATACGCTAGGAGGATCCTACTATCCAGAGTTGTCAGCTCAGTCCTTCTTTATGCAGCTCCGGTTTGGGCGGGGGCTCTCGCGACCAAAGAAACAAGGAGGAAACTTACATCAGCCTACAGACTCTGCGCTATAAGGACCATCAGTGGTTTTAGAACTATCTCTGACGAAGCAGCCTTTGTCATAGCAGGAATGGTTCCTATCGACATCCTCGCAAACGAGATGCAGAGAATCTACAATCGGGGAGGCTCGAGCCATCAAGAGGCTAGCGAAAGAAGAAGGGTTATAGAAGAAGAAAAAGCAGCTTCAAGAGCTGTGTGGCAAGATCGATGGGATAATGCGGTTTAAGGCAGATGGACCTATAAATTAATCCCCACCGTCGACATTTGGATAAACCGAGCACATGGGAACTGCACCTACCACCTCACGCAGTTCCTGTCTGGCCATGGAGGTTATCGCAAATATCTTTACCGGTTTGGACACGATAGCTCTCCGTTGTGTCCAGAATGTCCAGACCAGGAGGAAGATACGGAGCATGCAGTCTTCTACTGTAGGCGATTTGAAAATTGGAGAAACGAACTTCCCAGTGCCCCATTCCTCATAGATCATATAGTACAATCTGAGGAAAAATGGATGGAAATTTGCGCGCTTATTACGCACGTGCAAATGCAGCTTCGAATTCAAGAAAGAATACGTCGAGAAGCAGAAAGTACAGCATAAATTGCTAACCAGCCCCGCGAAGTAATACCTAACGGCAGTCCCGCGGGGAGAGTGGTTGAAGTGTGTAGGGTGTGTGTTTAGTACGTAGGTGTATTCCTGAAAACTTGAACTAAAGCCAATCCGACTGTCGGGCACTATACTGGCATCGGTAAAGGAAGTGAAATATCTAGGACTACACCTAGGATAGCAAACTCTTGTGGAAGAAACACATAGAGGAGATATCAAAAAAAGCTACCCGTGCTCTAATGATATGCAGGAGCCTAGCGGATAAGTCTTGGGGGTTTAGTCCAAATATTTTAAGATGGATGTACATTGCCATTGTGAGACCAATGATCACTTATGGAGCAATAGCATGGACAAAGCGAACTAGTCTAGTCACTACGAGGGAGACACTCACTAAAGTGCAAAGACTTGCGTGCCTCTGCATCACTGGGGCCATGCGAACGTGTCCAACTGCAGCCATGGAAGTACTCCTGGAGCTTACACCACTCCATCTTGTAGTGGAGCAAAATGCACAGCGGACGATCCTAACGATCGCAAAGGAAGGTATCGGAAGGGACAAATGTGTTGGTTCGAGAGAATACGATGCACTTCTCAAAAACTTCCCCTCCTGGCCGTCCCCAGGGACGACAGTATCAGGAAATTTAACTTTGGGAAAAACTTTAGTACAAAGTTAAGTAACAAGAAAGAGTAGAGCAACGAATCCACGATGTACGGACTGGGCAGCCACACGATAAAGCGGTATACAGACGGTTTGAGAACTGGAGAGGGAACAGGGGTGGGCGTATTTGGGCCAAGGACCAAGCACTCAGAACATATGGGCAAGTGCACCATCATCTTTCAAGCTGAAATATGCGCTATAAATAGATGCATCCAACTCAATCTCGAAAAGGGATACAGCAACTGCGACATAGCAATACTGTCAGACAGCCAAGCAGCTATCAAAGCACTCGGCTCCTATGTCACTAAGTCAAAACTTGTGTAGGAATGCCTATGCAAACTTAATGAATTGGGCAGAAGCAATAAAGTTACGCTTTACTCGATACCCGGTCACATCGGGATAAAAGGTAACGAAGCAGCAGACACCTTGGTAAGACAAGGGGCTGCAGAACCCTTCATTGGACCTGAACCATTCTGTGGAATGGGGGAACACACCATACGCGAGAAATTCAGGAAAATGGAGAGAGAAGACAGGGCAAGAACCTGGAACAACACCACAGGCCTGAGGCAAGGTAAGAAACTACTGGGATGTTACAACCGGAAAGGCTTCGAAGCCTGCATCTGCCTTAGCAAGAATAACCTACGGATCCTAACAGGCTTCCTAACGGGGCACTGCAAACTCAGGGAGCATCTACGGAAACTAGGTATAACAAATGAAGGCCTTTGCAGATTCTGCAACAAGTCATGTGAGACTCCGGAACACCTTCTTGAGTCCTGTGGGGCACTGACCCACAAAAGATTGAAATACTTGGGCAAATACCAAGTATCAGAAGAGGATGTGCCAACCATGGACCCACTTCTCATTCTCAGATTCTTAAAAGAAACTGGTCTGGAGAAAGAGCTCTAAAGTGAACTATTCTCGCCAAGGCAAAGTAAGAGCATATGACCTTCAAACACAATTCCGCAGGAATTGCAATTGCGAATGGGACTCTAACGAGGGAACAACCTCCCCAAGGTATTAGCAGGTGGCACAATAGACCATTAGGTCGTAGTGCAAAATAACCCTATACAAATAATAATAAGCTTTGGACCATTGACAGGTCTTGTTCTGATCTGCCAATTCATCCATCCGCCATCTCGTTCCCTGGGATTCCTTTGTGTCGTGGGACCCACAAGAGTTTTACATGGTGGCTTTGGGATGTTAAGCTCCTCGTGGCATCGTTTTATTAACTTTGATTTTATAACCGCAGATGAGATGGCCTTTATAGCAGCTTGACTATCTATGTAGATATCAATCTCATTTCTAGTAACAAGTCTCGTGCATAATTCTCGTGCCGCCTCTGCTATCGCTAGGACTTCTGCCTGGAACACACTACCGTGGTTTGGAAGCCTTAGTGATATTGCAGTATCAGGTTCCGCTGAGTAGATACCCGAACCCACTCCTTCGTTTGTTTTGGAACCGTCAGTGTAGATTGAAATACTATGCGGGTTAATGGCCCCATCATCTTCCCAGTATTCTCTTAATGGGATGACCGTTTTGACATTTAGGCTGAAGTCGGGGGATTGCGTCAGATAGTCTGTAGTGGTGTCTAGATGAGCCCACCTTGAGATGCTATGGTGGCCCTTTTCCATAGGTTGGATTCTTTTAGGCGTAAGGGCACCCATCGCGGCTGATTTCTTGACAAATAAGTCTAGTGGAATCAATGCGAGAATTGTTTCAAGTACTGCTGTCGGGGTAGTTCTAATGGCGCCTGTGGTTCCTATACAAGCAAGTCTCTGGATTTTAGTTAACTCTTTGAGATGCGCGTTTTTCTCTGCAATTCGCCACCAGGCAATGCACCCATATGTAAGAATGGGTCTGACTATGGCTGTGTACATCCACTGGATGATAGCAGGTTTGGCTTCCCATTTTTTAACAAAAATTCTGCTGCACGCTTAGAACGCAATGTACGCTTTCTTTATTCTTTTATTTGTGTTATCTCTCCAGCTCAGTTTGTGGTCAAGTATGCACTTGGAGTGGACTGTCACCGAGTCGTAGGGGTCCGAAAGCTGTGATTGCTCTTTTGCTGGTGAAGAGGACCACTTCTGTTTGGATCACTTCTGCTGGATTAACGTTCAGTCCACAACTTCTCGTCGAATTATGGAGGGTATTCAGGGCCGATTGCAGAAGTTAGGTGATAGTGTCGAGAAATTTGCCGGACATAAGTAGGACAATGTCGTCTGGATAAGCAACAACTTTTACTCCGCAGCGTCCTAATTTTAAAAGGATCTCATTTGCGACTAGAGTCCATAGTAGACGAGATAGGACCCCTCCTTGCGGGGTTTCTCTAGAGCCCAGTGCATTTACTTGTCTGTCACCCAGCTTCGAGTTGATGTGTTTCCTGGGTAACATGGCTCTGTGGACTCGATGAGGATTACATTCAAAATGAATTTCTACAGACAGGATCTCGACATCACTCTGGACCTAGAACCAGAGAATGAAGTCGAGGACAATCCTTATGATATGACTGAAACAAGTAGCTGAAATGCTCTAAGGTCTCATCCATTGTCGAAAGATTTCAACAAATCATGGCATCACTCAGATGATAGAGCAATATCAAACTGGAGACGTTGGTCATTGCCCACAGGCAAACTCTGAAAGTCAGCCAATGCTTCCACAAGGCCTATCTGATATTCCTGACGAAGTAATAGTGAAAGCATTATATCCCAGATGCATTGATGCTTATACAACAAAGTCATCACGTCACCATCACACAGATGGAGTATACTTTGGTACTGGTTTGCCCCATATGATTCAACTCAGAGTATCGTTCCAAGCGACCCACCAATCAATTGGAGCTGATGAACCAACAGTATAGCTTTCAATAGACTCGGTTAGAGTGTGAGTGTCGCTCATAACCTTTGCCGCCGTAAATGCTCTCAAATCGAGATACATCCTTAAAGTGTTTCGAAACATGTGTGTGAGGCAATCACGAAAGATTCAAGTAACGTGTTGAATGCTGTACTAGCCCATTGGAGGTCAGAGAACTTTACTAAACCAAACCATGCCAATAGCATTTCAAAGAACCAAGAAGTGGGAGCAATGCTGTAACATAAAGGAAGGTTGCGGGGTGAACCTGGCTCTTAAGTAAGCTTGACTGTACCGCAAGTCAAGGAATGAAGGAACAGCATTCGTATATTCCAAGGTTTTCACCCCCATGCTGCCCATATTGTCCGAGGCTACACATAGCTCAGACTAGGTTGAGTCAGACTTTTCCTACCCTTACTGCTTTTTTTTTTTTTTTTTTTGTCGGGATAGGAAACACTCGACTGGAGCACTCAGACACACCTGGTCCATTGTACTGCCAGAGAGCAAACCATGATTTACCCATTTTATTGGAATTTCATTGACTTTCGAAGAAAGCCAAGCAAGGACTTCAGTGATGAGGAGCTTACAGTACCAGCACTCACCACATCCGCACCGAAGATCTGACACCTGATACGAGCAAAGGCCGGACACTCACAGAGATAATTTTCCGCGGTGTTATCGCTCTCTCCACAAGCGTCGCAGATTGTAGTGTCACTTAAGCCCAACACGTTAAGGTGCTTGGCAAAAGCGAAGTGGCCTGTCAAGACGCCAATAAGTTGTCTACAGTCTTTTCTGCTGAGAGACAGCAAGAATGCCGCTGATTTCTTACCGACGTCCGGGAGTATGCGTTTAGTCAACCTGCGTCCTGGAGAGTCATGCCACACACAATTGTGCTCGTGAGAGACCCAATCGTCAATGGAAGCCCTAACCGAGGACGCTGGGAGACCCAACGCGGGTTCGTGACCTGAGAAAGCCTCCTCTGAGCCTTGTCTAGCAATCTCATCGGAGATCTCGTTCCCCAAGATTCCAGTGTGACCTGGGACCCAGATAAGAGACAGAGAATTCAGCCTTGTGACCGAGTTCAAAGAGTTTTTGGTTTCACGAACTATTTTGAAAGTTAAAGGGTTAAGCAAGCCCTTAAGCGCCTTAAGTGCCTGACTGTCACTACAGACACAAATGCTACGTCCTTTCCACCTGTTCTTCACAACATAGTACGTGGCCATTAGGATCGCATAAGTTTCCGCTTGGAAAACAGACGAATATTTGCCTAACGAGAAGTGAAGTCTAATGTTGTCGACTTCCACGAAGACACCAGCGCCAGACCCTTGACTGGTTTTGGAACCATCCGTGAAAATATGATTACATTCCATTCCCGGCTCAGACTCTGACCGAAGCCAGTCCTGAACACAAGGAAAGTCGACTCTGAATTTACGCATCAGCTGAAGTTCTGGTGTCATTGCATCAGACGGCATATCCATAAGACCAGAGTCGTAAGATAAGTGTCACGCAAGTTCATCAAAATCTCAGTGTATACCAAAAAAATCGCCCAGCCTAAGACGATGGATGGCTTTGATAGTGCAACCCATGATATAAGTATAAAGGGGGAGGTAAGTTCAGCAAAGCGTCTAGAGCAGAGCCAGGCGTACTCGGGAAAGCTCCCGTGCAGCCGAGACAAGCCGTTCTTTGCAGTTTCGCGCAGAAGGCAACCACATATTTACGCGAGAGCCCCTTCCACCAAACAACCGACGCATATGCGAGGAATGGTCTTATCATAGCCGTGTAGATCCAGAGAACCTTATTCGGTGACAAGCCCCAAGTCTTGCCAAAAGCACCCTTACACTGCCAGAAGACTGAGAGCGCCTTGGATGTTTTCGACTCGACGTGTTTAGACCAATGAAGTTTCTTATCTAAAATCACTCCCAGATATTTGGCTTCATTGGAAATGCGAATGGTGACGCCTTTTAGCACTGGCTGAGTCAGACCGGTCAAAATCCTCCTTCTCGTAAAAAGAACAACCTCAGTTTTAAGAGGATTCACCGAAAGCCCACTCCTAGTACATCATTCATCGATCATGTCCAGCGCCGCCTGCGCGTTAGCACAGCTCGTCGCCAGGCATGGCCCGACAGAAAGTACGGCGACATCATCCGCATATGCCTGAGCGTAGACGTTAGAACTATTTAGAGTGTTCAACAGAGAGTCGACCACCATGCACCATAACAATGGAGACAGAGCGTCACCTTGCGGACAGCCCCTGTTTACCCCTGTCATAACATATCGGCCACAATCCGCATCCACTACCAAAGTTCTATTCATTAGCATTGCTTTAATCCACAACACTAATGTTTCATCTACTCCGTATTGTCTGGCGGAGTCGCACATGCAGTCAAAAGTCGCATTGTCAAAAGCACCCTCAATGTCGATGAAGATACCCATCGCGTATTCTCTCCTATCAAGCGCGCATTCAATTCTGGCCACTCGATTTTGAAGTGCGGTCTCAGAGGATTTCCCACGCTGATAGGCATGCTGCATCTCCGATAGTGGATGCAGTTTCAAAGCAACTTTGCGCACGTGAGATTCTACCAGTCTCTCCATACTTTTCAGTAAGAAGGATGTCAAACTTATAGGTCTGAAACTCTTGGGGAGCGAATAGTCTTTCTTACCAATTTTCGGTATGAAAGCTACTCTGACTGTCCGCCAAGGTGTAGAAATATATGCCAGCGCCAGAACAGCAGTGAAAATTCTTTTCAGTGTTGGCAGCAACTGGCTAGTCAAACGGTAGTGCATGCGATCATATGAAAACACAAGCGTTTTCACTCAGCTGAGGCCTACCAACTCCTACTCTCAACCTCCACGCGGTGACAGCCGGGTGCCTAGTACCTTAATCCGAGAAATGGGTAACCAACCCCGTTTGGCGGATTCTTGGTGGCAGCAGATGAGAGAGGGGGGGAAGAGTGCTTTTCTCACTAGAGCACTTCTTCCTGTTCCAGGCGGCAGCGGACGAATTCCCTAGACGGAGTCAACGGTGGCGTCTATAGTTCCAGTTAGGTTGAACTTAGTGAATACCTTGCGCGAGCTGCTTCGACGTATTCGGATCACAGGTCGGTAAGGAATTTCCAATGTTGGTCAGGACATTGGAATAGAGATGGTGGCGGAGGAGCCCTTAATGGGCCAACGGCAGCGCTCATACTCCCGTAGTGGACTACTGGCACCGGTGTACCCGGCCCCCTGTCCTAGGGGAATAATTAAGGAACTGGCCCTCCAGGTTGGGGGTTGTGCCGTCGGGGTAACTTCCCTACCACGTAAAAAATCGATGGTTCCGAAACAACCAAAAGCCTCGGATAAGGATGACCCAACTAATGACGACCCCAGCAAACGAAATAAGGACAACGACCTTCGGATCTGTACGTGGAATGTTCTGTCCCTTTACAGACCACGTGCAGCCGAACAACTAGCAGAGGCCCTAGACTGCTATAAAGCAGATATTACCGCCATCCAGGAAGTGCGATGGGATGGGCCAGGCAAAAAGAGGATGAAAAACTGTGACATCTACTACGGTGATTGCTACAGAGGCAACAGGCAACGCTTATTCGGATGCGGATTTGTCATACGCGGCAGACTTAGGCAAGAAGTCTTAAGCTTCCGACACGTGAGCGAGCGTATTATGACTATCCGGATCAAGGCTAAATTCGCTAACATAAGCCTAATATGTGTTCATGCCCCCACAGAAGAAAAGGACCCTGCCTCCAAAGAGTGTTTCTACGAGCTCCTCGACAAAACATACGAGCAATGTCCTAAATACGACGTTAAGATCGTATTGGGCGATTTTAACGCCAAAATAGGAAAGGAGGACGTCTTCGGTAGAGCAGTCGGTAAGCATAGCCTACACGACACCACGTCTGATAACGGACTAAGGCTAATTGATTTCGCTGTGGAGCGAAATGTCACCATAGCAAGCACATGGTTTCCTCATCTCGATATTCATAAGCAGACATGGCGGTCCAATGATCATGTCACGATCAACCAAATTGATCATATTGCGATCGACGCAAGGCATGCCTCCAGTATTCTGGATGTCCGGACCTTCCGAGCGGCCAACATAGACTCGGATCATTACCTTGTTGTAGCCAAGGTACGAATGCGGATATCCCAATCTGAGCAACAAAGAAGAATTACTGTGAGAAAATTTAACGTCGAAAAGCTACAATCGCAAGAGACCGCCAGACTCTTCGCTGAACGCGTATCCCGAAATCTCTCAATCACCCCTATACCGCCAGCATCAAGTGCCGAAGACCAGTGGCAACGCTGCCAACATGCCATCAGAAACGCCGCGACTGATGTGCTGGGTCTCGCTCGCCCACCACCGCGAAACCCCTGGTTTGACGAAGAATGCCGGCGAGTGCATGCAGCAAAACAAGAGGCATACAAAGCGGCGCTGCAAAGGAAGACGAGAGCTGCTCGTGAGCTCTACGAGCAAAAGAGACGGGAAGAACATCGGCTTCTCCAAAAGAAGAAGAAAGAGCATGAGAAGCGCGCGTTTGAGAATATCGAGAGTCTATACTCCAGGAACAATGTACGGAAGTTTTACCAAAAGGTAAAAAGAACGTGTCAGAGAAGTAATACCCGTACAGAAACCTGTAGAGATGAGAATGGAAACCTCGTAGTAGAATCACAGTCGGTGCTGAGAATCTGGAAAAACTACTTCTGCAGACTGTATAACGGCGACGAAGACCAACATCCCGCTGTCAGGCAGAATGAACCATTCAACATGGACGATGATAGTCAAAATTTCCGTCCACCTGACCAAAACGAAGTGAGGATAGCAATATCCAAGCTAAAATCGAACAAGGCTGCTGGACCTGACGGTTTACCGGCCGAACTTTTCAAGGCAGCTGGGGATGAATTGGTAGAGTGCATACACCAACTCATTTCTAATATTTGGTCAGAGGAGTGTATGCCTGATGAATGGAATCTCAGCATCGTTTGCCCGATCCACAAGAAAGGAGACCCCCTCAACTGCGCCAATTATAGAGGCATCAGTCTCCTCAACATCGCATACAAGATCTTTTCTGCGATATTGTGTGAACGCCTGAAACCTTTTATCAACAGCCTGATTGGACCCTATCAGTGTGGTTTCAGGCCAGGAAAGTCCACCATCGATCAAATCTTCACACTTCGGCAGATCCTGGAGAAAACCCAAGAATTCCAAATCGATACTCACCACCTCTTTATCGATTTCAAGGCCGCCTATGACAGCATCTATAGAGAAGAGCTTTATAAAGCCATGTCTAGTTTTGACATCCCTGCCAAACTTGTCCGCCTGTGCAGGCTGACGATGGAGAACGCTCGCTGCTCCATCAAGGTCGGTAATGACCTCACCGAGACCTTTGATGTCAAAAAAGGCTTTAGACAAGGTGACGCGCTGTCATGTGACTTCTTCAATATTGTACTTGAACGGATTGTGCGGAACTCACAAGCCAACACCGGAGGCACAATCTATTACAAGTCTGTACAACTGCTTGCATACGCCGACGATATAGACATTATCGGAAGATCTCAGCGGGCTGTCACCGGTGCTTTTGCAAGCATTGAGGCGGAAGCGGCCAAAATGGGTTTGGCGATAAACGAGGGCAAAACCAAGTATATGCTGTCAACTAGAAGGGAAAACCAACACCGACGAATTGGACAAAACGTCACCGTGGGCAGCTATAACTTCGAGGTAGTAAGGGACTTTGTCTACCTTGGCTCTGCTATAAATTCTTCTAACAAAATCAGCGCAGAAATCAAGCGAAGAATAACTCTTGCCAATCGCTGTTTTTTTGGGCTTATAAGGCAATTCAACAGTAAAGCCCTCTCTCGAACAACTAAGGAGACTCTATATAAGACCTTGATCATCCCAGTCCTGCTTTACGGCGCTGAAACATGGACTTTATTAAAAGAGGATGAAGATATCCTTGGTCGCTTCGAGAGAAAAATTCTTCGTAAGATTTTCGGTCCCGTTTGCGTTGACGGGTTTTGGAGGAGAAGATTCAATCACGAACTATACGAGCTGTACAGCGACATCGACCTAGTCAAAAAACTGCGTATTGGACGTCTGAGATGGCTAGGACATGTAGAGCGAATGGACACCAACACTCCGGCCCGCAGAGTCTTCGAATCTAACCCCGAGGGACGACGCAGTAGAGGGAATTATCGCCGTAGGTGGCGCGCACAAGTTCAAGGGGACCTCGACCAACTTGGAGTGCGCAACTGGAGGCAATTAGCTAAAGACCGAGCTAAATGGAGAGGCTTGTTGGTTGAGGCCCAGGTTCACCCCGAACTGTAGCGCCACCTAAGTAAGTAAGTAAGTTGGCAGCAACTGGTCTATACCCTCTTGCAGCATAGCTGGATATATTCCATCAGTGCCAGGCGATTTGAAACCATGATGCCACAGCATATTTGATGGCCTCAACTGTTACCACGGCTGATGCAGTATACCAGCTGAGCCGAGTTTTCTGACTTAGATCAAGCTCAGCCTGGGTAAGCGGGCCAAGCTGCGACCTAGTGATTATCTGATTGCCAGGAAAGGGTGTCTCCGGCAGAAGACTAAAAGTTTCCGCTTTCGTCTCAGTAAACTTGCCATCAGACCGTCTGAGTGACTCCGGTTTGGTCGGCTTACCTCTTTTGAGGACTTTAACCAACCTACTGGTTTCACCGAGTGTCTCGAGCCTTATTGCTTATAATGTCCAGAAATTCTGTCACGGAATGGCTTTCGCATGTTTCGTATGTTCCTACCCTTATTCCAGTCACCGCCAACGACCGTCTCCCTACCCTGTCAAGTTTAGTGTTTTATTTTAGAGAAGATAGTAGTCTAGACGACCAAATGGGGTAGTTTCCAGTTTGCTTACTTGAGTGACATGACCTATGGGTTTTCCTCTGAAACTTAATCCTCGATTTGTCGTTTTCAATTCAAAGATACGTCCCAGCACTAAGTCCCATGCCGACTATCTCCCTTCCTGCACAAGTACGTGTCACATATTCTCTGCTTTGAAACCCCTACCATTTCCCATCCTGAAGCTATGACGTACATACATACATCTAATCTTCCAAATCGCTTGCAGAAAAAGAAAAAAAAAAACAACCGGTCACGCTGATACCAGTTGAGCAGAAAATCTCCCCATGACAGTTTTCCAACTAAAAGCGTTTCCCTTATCATTTCCGTTCCACCCTTCGAAATATCAAATCACCGACTGATAAGGATGTCTGCAAACGGCAACAAAAAGCAAAAGCTCTACCACGTCTGCACAAAAGCTCTGGCTCTCTGCAGATGGTATTCCATCGTTTCTTGGTAAACACACACCGCATTCAATACGTCTCCGACACTTGTCGCATTCAAACAGCCGTTTCGGTCGGTGTTTTTTTTCCCTCCTACTCGTACATCCGGTGTGTGAAACTCCCTTTGTCTAGAATAAACTAAAAACATCCTTCAGTCCTTCGAAGGATCCTCCCAAAGACGGTTTACACCAGTATAGACCCTGTCCATAGGTGCCAACACCTACGTACTTTTTCAAAACAAACAATCTACAGTTTGAACTCAAAAACTCATCCTTTTCTGGTTTTGAAACAGAAAGTCCTTGAAATTTAAAAAAAAAAAAAAAAAAGCAAAATAGAAGCAAAATCTCAACAGATGACATTGTGGAATGTGAAAAATTCGCCTCGAGTTACACCGATAAACTATGACATATGTTCCGTGTTAGATAAAAAAGGAGGTTCCTTGTTGTTGTTGCTGTTGGTGCGCGTTGTGTGAAGGTGTAGCATTTTTCTAAATCACTTTCGAGTGTCTAGAGTTCGAGTTGTGCGAAGCGCAACCAATTTTGCAAATTGAAAGAGGTAAGTGGAATGCGCTTCAATATGGTCGAGCTGGGCACATCCTTTCCGGGCAAATATGTTGGAATCTATATATAGCTTGATGAAATCATAGAAACATAAGGTGTCCTATTGATTTTTATTTTTTATTTTTTTTTATTTATTTGTTTGTCTGGCTTTGGTGATAGTTAGTGGAAATGGATGGGTGGTTGGCTGGTTGCGGAAAAAGGGTAGGATGCCTTATCGCAGCGCGGGGGATGGATAGAATTATCGTAAATGACACTTATCAATCGATTGATATATATTCGCTGATTAGATGTCGATGCCGAGTGGAATCAGAGCTGTTGTTGGTGAGTGGTGGTAGTTGGGGAATAGATTCCACAAGTTGGCTATTTCTAGAAGGATATAGCAGAGGGAGTATCTTTGACTGGCTGGTAGCATATTTGAAATGAAATGGTAAAAGTTTCGTTTTGTTTTTGTCCCAACCAGCCCATATCAACTGACGTACTTGCAGTTGAAACTTTTTAGTTTGTAAATATTTAAACAGATCTTTGCTATGCATGTTTGCTTGTCTTAATCAAATATTGTTCACAAGTGGTAACAACCATGCAAACTTAATGCAAATGGAACGAATTCTTGGCCGTGACTTAGAAAGAGGAAGTTTCTTGCAAATGAGCACAGCGGAAGTCAATTAAGGCGCAGTATGTAACAGCTTGGATTTATTCCGGAAAACTAATTCAAAATGGTTTCACATTACATCGGCTATAAAGATTCCATTTTAAGGGTAAAGTCAATAAAATCTATTTTACCTTTCCTTAATAAATCCAAAAAGTGAATTTGATTGGTTAAATCAAATGCCAGTCACACATGATATCAAAGTCGTAAAAATCTTTGCCGATTAGTTCGGACATAACCTGTGGATAATCTAGTCAAACCTTATGCCTCCTGGGTTTCAAACTAAACTAGGTATCGCGTGTGCTCGAAATTCGACCGAGGAAAAAAAAAAGAAAAACAAATAAAGAGAGAAACAACGCTACATGTTTGCATGTGTTTTTGTTTTTGTAATATTCTTCCGTGAAGGGAAGGCAGAGGGATCTACAGACAGCCTTGAACGTGATCAAAATATTTTCAATTTGTTAGTTAAGGCGTTTTGTATGGGGAAATCATGTGTGATGTTCACTTTATTTTACCTGACTTAATGTTAACATATGCACATGATTTTCTTTTTCTGCACATCTATGGCACAGTACCTTTCGAATGATATAAGTTTCATCCTCCTCCCTTTACAATAAATACTAAAAAAATGTACGATAAGTTTCGTGTTCACGTATTAATATATAAGATACTACAAAAAAAAACAACATTCCCCCTTTAATATACTAATACCAGATCCAAACCTATTTCGTGGACCTTTATGGTTCTAGAGTAAAAACAGCCTCTCTCCAGAGGTCATGAGAAAGTTATTTTATACATCCAGCATGGACACAAACCTTCTTCTTCTTCCTATTTCGGCGAGGTTATGATCCGAAAACAAGGGATCATAACCCTCTCACTTCACTGCATTTCTACTGATACGCCTGTGGGGTTCGCCTATTTGACCTCAGAAGATATCGGCAGGCCTCCCGATTTTGGATCATTCGGTTACTGAAGCTAATGAAATGCCAATGTCGTCGCATTTGTGTGATCCAGGTGTTTATAGGCCTGCCTTTCCCGCCTCGTGATGTCTTTGCAAAGTTCATTGATATTGCCTTTTTGACGAGACAGGGTTCAAATGATATCTTTTTTGAACGTGGCAATACCAGCTGATCCGGTCGCGCTCTATCTTTCTTAAGATCGTTTCCTTGACGTGAACGCTTCCACGGATCCAGGCGAACCCCACAGGTGGATTAGTAGAAATACAGTGAAGTGGGAGGGTTATGATCTCTTGTTCTCGAATCATAAAAAATTACAAATACAAATATTTGGCGCAACAGCTCTTTAAAGTGGCAGGGCCTAGCTTCTCGCAACCACTCATGTTGTGTCCGTTATATTTTTCACACGAATCGAAGGGACCTACAGTTTAATGCCGAATCCGAACGGCGATTTGAGAAGCTTTTTCGTGACAGCAATACTCTCGGATGTTTGTCAGACGCTCGCGAGAGGTGGGACCGTGAAAAAACTGTTTGGTGTTTTCTGGGATTCGAACTTGGAACCTCATGCGTAGTGATCCGACACACTAACCACTTATGCCACGGGGCCAAATATCTCGGATCATAACCTCGCTGAAAAAGGAAGAAGAAAGAAGAAGAAGGAGGCTTCCACCGATCTTCGAACTTATTATTCGATCAAGCCTTGTCGCTTCTGCAGTCATGCGAAGCATTTTCATGTCAGCTGCCATTCATTTTTCCTCACACGCTTTGTACATTGTCCAACATTGTAAACAGTATGTGAGCGCTGGACGCACAACTGCGGTGAAGGGCCTTCCTTTGAACATAGGTAGGATTTTCCGGTCACAGAAGATAGCCGGGTTTTCTCGCCACTTCATCCACCCTACGCTTACGCCATGATTGATGTCGTCATTACAAGTTGCTTTGCTATTGATCATACATCCCAGATATTTGAACTTTTCGCACTTGGGAAGCACTGCTCCATTCAAATAAATGTCTGGAATAGGCCTAAGTGAATCAGAGAACGGGCAGCACAAGTACTCTGTCTTTTTTGAACTAATGCGATACCCATTTCCCCCCAAAACGTCCACCCACATATCAAGTGCTCGTTGCCGGAACGTAGAATCTTCACTTATGATGGCTCCATCGTTAGCAAAGAATAACTGATGTACCTTGGGGTCCATCACTTTACCTTCAAGCAGATAGTCAAGGACTGTAATAAAGAGCAAAGGACTTAAGACGCTTCCCTGATGCACCCCGACTTTGATTGGGAACTCTTCGGTTACTCCAGTGGGCCATCTTACTCTTGTCTTTGCTCCTTCGTACATGTCCATAATCATCTGTACATAGGTTTCTGGAACCCCTCGATGCCTTAGCGCCACCCATATCAGATCTCGTGGTTGTCTGTCGAATGCCCTTTCAAAGTCAACCAATACAATATACAAATCCCTTAAGGAATCACAATGTTTTTCCATTATGATCCTTATTCTTTGGATTGTATCTGTGGTTGATTTACCTGCGACAAACCCGCACTGATCATTAGATAGCTGTATTATTTTTCCCATTCGGCCACCTAATACCCGCCCAACGATCTTCATGGTGTGTGACATCAGCTTGATCGAACGGTAGTTATCACAGTTTCGTGTATCACCCTTCCCTTTGTTTACAGGGAGTAGGTAACTTTCCCTCCATTGATTCGGCATTGGATCACCTCTCACAAATTTGGAGATGAGAATTCTGAGCCATCTGAACCCGATGTCTCCCATCTTTTTCCAAAACTCAGAGGGCATCTCGTCTGGCCCAACCGCTTTTCGTTTTTTGGAGTATTTGACCGCCTCACTAACTTCTTCGACTGTAATGTCGGATATTTCTTCACAGTTAGGGGTGGCTCTTGGAAAGTATAGCCGGGGAAACTGTTCATTTAAAAGTTCTTCACAATACCGCCGCCACCTCTGCAGAATTTTGTCGTCATCCAAAAGAAGCTGGCCATGAGCATTGTTAATGAACTTTGGCGAACGAATCTCCTGAGCATTCCTCCTTCTTTGTGCGGCTATTTTGAAGATGGTTGCGCTCTTGTTCATATTGTGTCTTCGCAGCTTCTGGATAGCCTGGTTTGGAAACCGGGGAAGATATTTATTCCAGCTCCCGATGCAGGCCCGTACTCTCTGCTTGAAGCTGGGCGCACTTCTTCTTTGCTTTTTTCTTGCAACATCTGTATTTCACTTCGAGGCGAGCTTTTTCGTCTCTATTATAGAGAAACACTTTGACCAAGTTTTCAAAGCCGCTTTCTTCTCATTTATCACTTCCTTAGCTTCATCACTCCATCACCATGTTTCTTTGGCGTGTTGGTGGTGGCTTTTTGAAGCTCCTAACAGTGATTTGGCCTTCTTTAAGCAAGTTCGCTGTAGGGACTCCCACATATTTTGTGCTCTGCACTCTTCATCCTCAGCTCGGTTGATGGTGTGAGAGGGGTAATCTTTCATCACGAAAACAAAAGCCTCGCCTTTATCTTTGTCCACCCTTGTTTGACCCTTGTTTGTTTGCTTTTTTCTGTGTTTTCATAAAAATTTCTGTTAGCAGGAGACGGTGTTGCCGAGCGATCGCCTCTCCCAGGATTACTTTGCAATCTTTTACCCGAGGCTTCAGGAAAGTGGCTACCAAATGGTAGTCAATCTGGGTTTCATCTCCAGCACTGCTGAAAATGATCAGGTGTCGACTTTGTTTGATGAACATGGTATTTAACACGATAAGACCGTGTGATTTGCACATGCTCCTGTCTTCACCAGGAATGTTCATGTCCTCCATGGCAGTCTTCATAGCTTTCGTTTGACTTCCCGACATGTCCATTCAAATCTCCTTCAGTAAACAGAAACTCTTCCTTTGGGATGTTCTTAAGGAGATTGTGGAAATCTAGCCAAAATGCATCTTTATCTCTCTGATCGCATATGAACTGACAATATTCCACACCTCTCCTTGTATTACTTGTACGAGAGACATCAAATAGTCGCTGGACTTCGAAATGGTCAATACGTTACCAAGTAGCTCTGCCGTAGTAGAACATCTTGTAATATTTTATCCTAACGTCCAAGAAACACTTCCGATTTCCGGTGTTTTTCCATTTCGTCTCTTGGACACACAAGATTTCCACCCGCCTTCCATTCATCATCTCTTCCAACTCGTAACTTCGGACGGTCATGCTCCAACGTTCCAACTCGCGACCCTCAAATTTCGTCCAAACTGTTTCATTACTTTACTAGCCCCTGGAATCCGTATAGCTCTGACCCGAACATTTCTGCTCTGTCCAGGATCAGTACCAGGCGCAGCGGTGGTAGCGCCTAGGGGGGCAGTGCCTTTCCTTTTAGCAAGTATTACCATTACGTGAATGCCGGTACCTTGGTTTTAGTGGTAAACAGCATCATTTCAATCTTCTCCGGATTTACTGCGAGGCCACAGCTCGTAGCCCATGGGTGCACCTTATCCAGAGCCCTCTCCATGAGTTGACTTATCGTGGAGAGGAACTTTCCTGATACTAGTATAACCATGTCATCCGCGTACGCAACCACCTTAAAACCCTCCCTATCGAGGCGCACCAAGATTTTATTAATCGCCATTAACCAGAGCAGGGGGGAGACGAATCCTCCTTATGGAGTTCCTCTGTTTACCGTCTTAGTTGTACTACTGTTGCCTAGTGTTGCATGGATTGTACGAGTACTGAGCATAGAAACTATCCATTGGTCATTGGCCTTCCTACACCTAACTCGGTGAGAGATTCCTGAATAGATTCAGTGAAAATGTTGTTGAAGGCTCCTTCTATATCAAGAAATGTGGCGAGAGTATGTTCTTTGTAGAGAAGAGTTTTTTCCACTGTACGCACGACCTCATGAAGAGCAGTTTCTGGGGGCCGCCCTTTAAGATACGCATGCTGGGATTTCGACAGTGGAGAACTCAGGTTATCGCGGATATGGAAGTCTAGGATACGTTCTAAAGTTTTCAAAACAAAGGAGGACAGGCTTATGGGTCTAAAATTCTTCGGGGATTCATGTCCTCGCCGGCCCACCTTGGGGATGAAAACCACTTTTACACGCCTCCAGGTTTGGGGAACATGGCTTAGGTTTAAGCAACTCCTATAAATCGGTAATAGCCAGGGAATTGCTATGCCTTGCAATTTCTGCAGCATAATAGGCATAATGCTGTCAGGGCCAGGTGACTTATAGGGAGAGAAGCTATTTATAGCCCAGGAGACTTTATCATCCGTAATAATGTTTGTGATGTTATCCCAAGCTGCCAGTGGCGTACAGGTGGAACTAGCTTGTACTACTCTAATCTCACTGCAGCCTGGGAAGTGAGTACTCATTAGGAGTTCCAGAGATTCGACTAGCTTCCATCCGTCTTTTTAAGAAAAGACGGGTTGCTATGCCCTTTTGGACAAAATTTTGCTGAGCCTTGCGGATTCTTTGAGGGACTCGATAGACTGGCAGTAATCTTTCCAGCCCTCTTTCTACTGCGTCGTTCAATCGTGGTGGATTCGAAGACTTTCTTAGCGGGAACGTTGGGCTCCATCCGCTCCAAATGACCCAGCCATCTTAGTCGCTGTATGTGAACTCTTCTGGCTAAGTCGATGTCCTTGTACAGGCCGTATAGTTCGGCATTGTAGCTTCTCCTCTACTCACCGTCTATGTAGACGGGACCAAAGATCACTCGAAGAACTTTTCTCTCGAAATAACCAAGGGCATTCTCATCCGGTTTTGTCAAAGCCCATGCCTCTGCGCCATACAGCAGGGCTGGGATGATTAGTGTCTTATAAAGAGTTACCTTAGTAGTTCGTGATTGGGGTTTTGCTACTCAATTGCCGTTTTAGCCCATAGAATCAACGATTGGCAATAGTAATCCTTCGTGTGATCTCCCTACTGATGTCATTTGCGGAGTTCACCATTGAGCCTAGGTATGACAGCATATATTTAGATTTGCTTTCATTCACCGCTAGACCCATCTTTGCTGCCTCGATCTCAATACTTGTAAATGCCCCATTGACTGCCCGCTGAGTTCTTCCGATTATGTCAATGTCATCGGCATAAGCGAGTGGTTGTACTGATTTGAAGAAGACCTCCGGTGTTGGCTTGTGAGTTTCGCACAATTCTCTCAAGTACTATGTTAAAGAGATCGCATGATAGCGCGTCACCTTGTCTAAGACCTTTCCTGACATCGAACGGTTCGGTGATGTTCTTACCGACTTTGATGGAGCAGCGATAGTTCGCCATCGTCATTCTGCACAAACGGACGAGCTTGGCAGGGATGCCAAGACTAGACATGGCTCTATAAAGCTCTTCTCTATAGATGCTGTCATAGGCGGCCTTGAAATCGATGAAGAGGTGGTGCGTATCGATTTTATATGCATGGGTCTTTTCCAAGATCTGCCGTAGTGTGAATATTTGGTCAATGGTGGACTGAGTAAGTCTTATAGTTTTGGATTATATAAGAGATCACACTTCTGACACCGCAACTATAGGCTCGAGATAATAACCATTGTACAATTTTCCCAGCTTTGGCAGAAAATTCCACTTCTGACACTTTTGCATTTTGATCTTATAAATATCTCTGTCACTTCTGACACTTGAGGATACAATTTTTCATTCGATTTATCATTAAGAATACCCGGGTGGTGCATATGGTGGCGACACCTTCTTATGGAATGCGAAGCACTGATCCACAAAAGAAGAAATCGCCTAGGTGCCCACCTCCTATCGGAAACGGATTTACCTTCGCTGGATCCACTGAAGATACTCCGGTTTGCTGTAGCAGCTGGACTGGAGGAAGTGCTCTAGGCCGAGTATATCATCGGCTAGAGCATTAGTAGGGGGGGCACAATAGATCTTTTAAAGGTCGCAGGAGATCAAAAAGACATACACGGAGATCTTTCTGTGAAAGCATAAATGATCTCCCTTCAGCTGATAGGGCCCAGAAAACCCTATCCAAGAACCACAGCAACGGTATTGGTCTCCGACAAAAACCTGACGGCAGTTTTACACTGGGATACTACGAAACATTAGGTCCTCTTCTGCAGACCCACTTCCCTGACTCATTAATTACTGACCCTCACACATCTCTTCTGCATGAAAACATGCCACTCCCTCCTAATCGACGCACTAGGACTCTAGCCAAGAAAATCTTCACCCTCGATTCCATAAGATGGGCCATCTCCACGCAATAACCTTACAAAGCTCCCGGTGGAGATGGAATTTTCCCCGCCCTCTTACATCATGGAATCGACACTCTCATTGAATCTCATAGTGTCCATCTTCAGATCCAGCTATGAACTCAGCTACATCCCATCAATATGGAGAAAAGTTAATGTAGTATTCATTCCCAAAGCCGGCGCCAGATCACAATCAGACCCAAGGGCCTTTAGGCCAATCAGTCTCACCTCTGTGTTTCTTAAGGTAATGGAAAAAATCTTTGATCTTCACATAAGAAATTCCGCCCTTATAGAACACCATCTAAATAATCTTCAATTTGCATATCAATCTGGTAAATCTACAGTCACAGCCCTTTACCATCTAGTCAGTACTATTGAAGAAACTTTGTCAAAGAAGGAAATAGCCTTATGCTCCTTCCTGGACATCTCTGGCGCCTTCGATAACACATCGTTTCAATCAATTAGGTCTGCTGCTGATGTCAAAGGCATTGACCCGCAAACTACCAAATGGATATGCTTCATGCTCAGAAGCAGACTTATCACTGCCAAGCTTGGACAAATCTCAATCTTCGTTAGAACTACTAAGGGTTGTCCCCAAGGGGGTGTCCTATCTCCTCTTTTATGGTCCATTGTAGAGGACAGTATCATAAATTACCTCAATAGTTCTGGATTTCTCACCCAGGGCTACGCTGACGACGTAGTCATTATAGCTAAGGGTAAGGATGAATCCACCATTTCTGAACAAATGCAACATGCCCTAAATAAAGTAAATAACTGGTGCCAGTCAGAAGGTCTAACGGTTAACCCAACAAAAACCGTAATCATACCTTTCACCAGGAGGATAAACTTAAGCCTTCAAGCACTATCACTAAACAAAACTCAAATTGAGAAAGAAATAAAATATCTTGGGATTACTCTAGACCACAAATTAAATTGGAAACCTCATATAAACAGAACCACTGAGAAGGCGACTAAAGCCTTCTGGGCCTGCTCTAGGTTTTTCGGCAAATAATGGGGATTAAATCCAAAAATGATTCACTGGACCTATACCACAATCATCGTTCCGATAATAACTTATGCTTCGATAGTATGGTGGGATAAAGTTAATCAAGCCGTTACCCGCTCTGCCCTCCAGAAGGTGCAGAGACTAGCATGTGTAGGTATTACGGGCGCAATGCGCACCTGCCCAACAGCTGCGCTGGAAGATCTCTTAAACCTTCCACCACTACACATAAATATTATGAAGACTGCGGCTGCCAGTGCTCTAAAGCTTCACCTTTTATGCAACAATACAAATTCCGAATTACTTGGCCACATGAAGATCCTTGAGAAAATTCCGCTACTTACTTGTCCAGCAGTATGCATCTCAGACTTCATGCCCAAAAGAATCCACCTCAATCACCTCTTCACAGTAAACATACCTGACCGCAGCTACTGGGACTATCCTCAAATCCCCCAATCAAGATCTCAAATCAATTGGTACACTGATGGTTCAAAAATGTCAAAATGGGGTTGGAGCTGGTATCTTTGGCCCCAACTACAAACTCTTTACACCACTAGGTCAATCCACTACTGTCTTCCAAGCGGAGGTCTATGCCATCACCCTCCGAAGATCACATATTAATATAATGTCAGATAGCCAAGCAGCACTCAAGGCTCTCACGTCTTCTTTCTTCTTCCTTTTATCAGCGAGGCTATGATCCGAAAACAAGGGATCACAGCCCTCCCACTTCACTGCATTTCTACTGATCCGCCTGTGGGGTTCGCCTATTTGACCTCAGAAAATATCGGCAGGCCTGCCGATTTTGGATCACTCGGTTACTGAGGCCAATGAAATGCCGATGTCGTCGCATTTGTCTGATCCAGGCGTTTATAGGCCTGCCTTTCCTACATCGCGATGTCTTTGGAACGTGCATAGATATTGCCTTTTTAACAGGGTTCAAATGATCTCTTCTTTGAACGTGGCAATACCAGCTGAGCCGGTCGCGCTCTAATTTGTGTACGATGGTTTCCTTGATGTGAAAGCTTCCACGGATCTTCGAACTTCTTATTCGCTCTCACGTCCTTTGACTATAAGTCTAAGCTGGTTTGGAATTGTCTCCAGACGTCCCCAACCATAACAAGGATCTTTTCAGATTCTGTAGAGAGATTAATTGCTTCGGAGAATGGGTTTAGGTCTTCTGCCGTGAAGGTTCCGTAGGGATCGCGATGGGCCCACTTTGGTGCCTAGTGTTTTATGATAACCTCATAACCCTACCTAACCTAACCTAACCTAACTTAATGTGGATCCCCGGTCACAGGGGTATCCCTGGTAATGAAGCGGCTGATAAGCTTGCCAGACTAGGTGCCCAATCACCTTATATTGTTACCTGAACCCTTCTGCGGTTTACCCACCAGCCAGATTAAAATAGAGCTACTCCGCTGGGAATGCGAGCAAATGCTCTCTCACTGGAATGCTCAACCCGGCTAAGGCATTCCAAGAAATTTATTAACTTCTCAAAAAATAAAACTAGAGACATTCTATCAATGAGCAAACAGAATGCTAAGATCCTTTCTGACTTCCTAACTGGACATTGCTCTCTCAACTACCATCTCAAGAAAATAGGCCGTGTTCAATCGGATACGCGCCATCTCTGTCTTGAAGAAACCCAAACAGCTCAGCACATACTCTGTGATTGCCCGGCCATAGCCAGACTTAGACTAAAGCACTTTAATAAAGGCGTTACATCACCTTCTGACGTCATCTCTTCTTCAGCTCGAACTATTCTTAGCTTCATTAATGAACTTGAGTTCAGCTAGTTGACAAATTCAAAATCAATTAACCAGGGGATAGCACAAAAGATCTTTTTAGGTCGCAGCTCCAAGGGTCTGTCTCTGCCTAGCTCCTAAAAAAAAAAAAAGGTCGCAGTGTGCACTTGCACCTTACTATCATCTCTAGGGCGGCAACATATCCCTTCCATCTTTCTCGAGCTGTGGCCACGTTTTCCTCTGAAACGCTGCTTCTGCCAGGACTGATGACCTCCATGTTGTTCTTGGTCTTCCAACCCGACGTGCACCCTGAGGATTCCATTCGAAGGACTGTCTAGCAATATTGTCGTTTGACTTCCTCAGTATACGACCAATCCAACGCCACCCAACAGGTTTTCACTCCTGGTTGGATATAATTTGAGACCAACGAATCTTTAGGATGTAACGCAGACAGCGATTAGCAAAAGTGATGATTATCGAGACTTTTCAGGTTTCACGGGCATACAGAAGCACGGATTAGAACATTCGATTTGAAGAGTCTCAACTTAGTGGGTAAGGAGATTTGACTGGATTTCTAAACAAGAGACAGGATATCAAAGGCAGCACCAGCTTCATTTATTCTGCGATTATCGTCAAATTCTATCCCGCCATCAAATGATACATAACTTCCCAGACTGTTCCGCCTCCTTAATTGGTATTCTCTCTCTTGGTTGGTTAGGATCGGCCCTCGATGAGGATGCACTTAGACCAGAAATAGCTCCGCTGTACCTACTGCCGATGTGTAAGGTGTGTGGATCACCGTCTTACTCTAGGAACCATTTGCTTCGTTGTATGAATGAGTTGATTTTAGCCATGCAGACTTTAAAAATAAATATTTGGCGCAACAGCTCTTTAAAGTGCCAGGGCCTAGCTTCTCGCAACCACTCATGTTGTGTGCGTTATATTTTTCACACGAATGGAAGGGACCTTCAGTTTAATGCCGAATCCGAACGGTGATTTAAGAAGCTTTTTCGTGACAACAATACTCGCGGATGTTTGTCAGACGCTCGCGAGAGGTGGGACCGTGAAAAAACTTTTTTGTTGTTTTCTGGGATTCGAACTTGGAACCTCAAGCGTAGTGATCCGAAACATTAACCACTTACACCACGGCGCCCACCCGTGCAGACGTTGATGAGATCATTTAAATCATTGAAAGAGTATTCACCCAGATTGGCCTTCTTAATGTTGGCGAGCGCAGGACAAGCGCATAGGACATATGACTGATGGCCACTTCATACCTACACCGTCTGCAGAAGTTATTATAGGGGATGCCTACGTGTCTTCCTAAGATTCTCTTTCTTAAGACTAACACTTATTATTTGGATGATGGACAAATGGAAGAGCTATCTTGATCTTAAAACAAAAGTTCGTTGCACTTTTACTTGAGGAACGTTGGTATGTATCTTGCCAACAATACTCCTTAAAATCCACTGCTACCGCAGCTTTAAAATACCTTCCTCGGCAGGATATTCCTAAAGGTTAACATGCTCTTACATGTACACAGACATTTAATCTTCCATCAATTCTAAGAAACTGTACTCTCCTACTTCTGAAACAAGAGATACCTACATACATATCCATTCAGCAATTGACCTTTACCGTAGTATTTCACTTTTATACAAAAGTGGAAAAAATTCCATTTACCACAGGACTAATTCTTTATGTCCACCATCCTTCCACTTCCCCTCTAAGAGCATCACAGGGAAAAAGCAATTGAAACACAAAACACAATCTACCTACCTACAACCAATTAACCTAATTAAGAATAATTTTTCATTGTATTCCCGTTTTAATTGTCCCCTAATCCCTGGCGCAAGCAACAAAAAGGACTCGCATCCCTCGAATATCCCCAACCATATGCTACGGAAAATGCGACCCATTTCCTGCGTAGAAGAAAAAAATCGTCCTATTTTTATACTTTCCTGTTTGCCAATTCAATAAATAGCAAAATACATAAAATTAAGGACAACCTCACCTTTTTGCCCCAAAAACCAACCAAAAAAAGTCCTTTTATCCCTTTTTCGTTGTTTTTTTGTTTCTATTTTGCATCTCAAACCTATCAATCATGGAAAAACAAATTTTGCACCAGCGCCCACACACAGGATACGTATCCTTGTTAAATAGAGGAAAGTGTGAGAACCATAAATCTGTGCGATAACTAGATGAAGAGGAGCAGAGCTGAAAGAAAAAATTAGAAAATAATAGGTATGCGCAACACGTTCCCCGTGAACGCATCAAAACATCATCAACCCATCATAGTCTCGTTGTGTCCTCGCAATCCTTATCGTCATCAGCATCATTATTATCTGTCATCAGTGCTGCTGCTTGTCACTTCGTCAATAGATTAAATTTGTGAATCGCGAGCGGCTGGATATGTTAACATTTGTGTATCCTTGAAACTGAAGAATAAAATGGCGCCCAATGCGGGGACAACAAAACGCAAATCTCAACACCCATCAATTTGACCTTATGTTGATTCGCCCTTAGGTGGAGATTATAACTAACCATGACCACCGTCAGGGTGGCTTCCTATCTGTACACGGTCTGTATCCAAGTCCCTATGGGGATCAAATAGATAAAATTTGTATTTTTTCTTCCTGGTGACACCCACTCTCGTTAGTTTTTGTATATATCCTGTGAGTTGGTGACATTGGTTTATGGTCGGGCTTTTATGTTTATTTCATAATTTTATTCATCGAGTTGAAAATATCCTGTTTCTGTTGTTGTTACCCCTGCTGGCTTCCGAGAACCGTCGAGTATGATCCTCGAATCTCAGCACAGAGCTATCCAAATGGAGGTGGGGGTAGGAAGTACATTATAATCAACTCTCCAGATATAGTTGGATCTCTGGTGGTGGTGGGTGGTTGGGTAGAGGGACAGTGTTAGAAAATCATAAAATATGGCAAGGAAACCATAAACAACAGACGCCTGTTGACTAAGGATGAACGAAGGATGCTTACTTTTTACTGCCACTGAATGGATAGAGAGTGGGTGGGTAAATTTGTAATAAAAGTTCTCACGAATTTGTTCTAGGGTTAATTTAATTCTTATAATGGAAGGCAAGGTAGCAGTACTTCGACTTTGTAGTCCTTTTTTTCTTCGTGGGCATTTAGGTACGGACTACACATATCGACATTTGGAAAACGACATACTTTGCGCCCTTAGCCGATAGCACTCAATTTCATGTGGCAACCTTTTGGCAGGATAATACTTCTTAGGATTATATGTACATGTCCATAGAGTCATCCTGTAGATGCAGACAGATTTCCTTCATTTCAGAAACTCCTGCCTGTTTGTTCGATTTGTCCCTATGGAACAATTGAAAATTTGAAAATTTAGATTCCACCCCCCACCTGGTGCAGCGTAGTACTTCGTTGAAGTTTGACTCCATGGGGGAATACTTTGACATATACGGAGTTCGTTTGCCTTGGAAACTTAAGTGTGATTTCTCACTTAATGCTTACTGCTTTCCCCCGGGTATGGCGTTATGTCTGGGGCCTTGAACTACGTGGCGTGATAGAGAAACTACAATGGAATACATTAAAATTTTGAGGTATCTACGTGTTATCGTCACGTTCTGTAGAAGTTGTTGACACATTTGAACTCGTTTGATTCCTTTGGGACGATGGGGTGGCCACAATACGTCAGACGCAATTTCAAACAACAAATTTGAGCTAAAGTGAATTTAGTAATTCATGGAACTACATACGTATGTACATGATAGCCAGCTAAGTGCTTGCCTGTCTAGAATCTGTAACCACATTTTCTTTGTGTAATGGAGGGAGGGTGCTTTGATCTACCAAAAAGGACTACGATAGAATCCTCCTTGACTATGGGAGTGAAGGTCCTCAAAATGCTAGACTCATTCAAACAAAACTATGTTCGGACTAAGCAAGAGACAAGGCAGACTGTCCTACTTTTCTTTAGAAATCTAGCTTGTTGCTGCTTCAACTGCACGCAAGAGCCATATACCTTGAACAAGTTTTGAAATATTGACGCCAACATTCCAGACTAGGATAAGAATGATCTGCATAATTCAGAGTTACGCTTGCACAAATACAACTACTCAGAGTGCAATCCCTGACAGGTAACCATTTTACTTACTTAAGTGGCTCTACAGTTCGGAGTGAACTTGGGCCTCAACAAACAAGCCTCTTGGTCTTCAGCTTGGTCTTTCGGAAATGGCCTCCAGTTGCGCACTTCAAGTTGGTTGAGGTGGCCCGATACTGCTTACTTTTATAAGCCTTGTAGGTCCTAGGGCCTCTACTACGCCTATGCACCATTGTGTACGGTTTAGGATAATGTGTCTGAGCTCTTCCGAACTTTTCCCCAACTGTCGTGCCTCCACGACTGTTCTGTGTCATGTTTTTCTTAAGATATTGCACAGGCACCTATTTTTTTTTTTTTTTGTTTTAGGTTGCGTCAATGATGTATAATCTTCATAGATACTAATAGCATGAGTGCTACTAGCATGCACGATTCGCAAACCTGAGTAATCGATTCCAGGAATACGCCTACGTACTAAACACACACCCTACACACTTCAACCACTCTACCCGCGGTACTGCCGTTAGGTATTTCTTCGCGGGGCTGGTTAGCAATTATGCTCTAGTCTCCGAGGCCGCCTCTTGGGCTCTTCTTAGGGTTTCTGCTCTTCGCAGCGCACTCTGCACATATACTATGAATCAGCAGATCTACATCCACTCGCCCTCTGATCGTGTCATGTGACTTACAAGATTTTCTGGACTTGGCAGGTTTGCTCTATCTTCTGCAAGGCGTCTGCAGTACAACACTGCATGCGCCGAGTCCTCCTCTTCGTTTGGACATATTGGACACAGGGGAGAACTATCGTGTCCAAATCTATGGAGGTATTTCCGGTAGCCACCGCGTCCGGACAGGAACTGTGTGAGGTGGTAGTTACAGTACCCCCTCGCTCTCTCTGTCCATGATTTTATAGTGGGAATGAGCTTGTGGGTCCGCCTGCCTTTTGTAGAGCTGTCCCACCTGGTTTGCCACAGCGTTACTGATGCTGCCCTTTCCTCCTCCTTAATCCTTTTTGCCTCTTGCCGGTTCGAGGGACGTCTAAGGTATACCATCTGCATCTCATCAGCGAGGATGTCGATTGGGACCATCGCAGCTAAAACGCAGGCCGCATCGTCGGAGATAGTGCGGATGCCGCTGATCACTCTGATTGCGCAGAGCCTGTGAGCTGATGATAGCTTCTTCCTGCACTCATTTGTCGGCAGTGAACCTGCCCATATCGGGGCAGCGCATAGAAGTACCGAGCTGACCACTCTGGACAGCAGGATCCTGCGGGCGTATCCAGGCCCGCCGATGTTCGGGAGCATTCAGGAGAGTGCTGCCTGCATCAGCATTGCTTTCTTACTAGAATACTCGATGTGGGCTTTGAAGCGCAGCCTGTTGTCGAGCATGGCTCCAAGGTACTTCAAGGATTCTTTGGACAGGTATACTGTGAAATTTAGCCAATGCTTGCACAAGGCATATCTGATATTCTCGACGAAGCAATGGTGAACGTATGTATACTGTCCCAGATGCATAGATGCTTATACAACAAAATCATCACGTCACCATCACACAGATGGAGTATACTTTGGTACTGGTTTGCCCCACATGATTCCCCCCAGAGTATCGTTCCAAGCGACCCACCAATCAATTGGAGCTGATGAACCAACAATATAGCTTTCGATAGACTGGGTAAGAGTGTGAGTGTCGGTCTACTATAGTCCTTAGCATTGCCGGACATGTAAGTTGTGGAGACCTGCTGCTTTTAAGCTTCTTCATCACCACTCTGTACGCTATGCCCCAGGGGTCTAATTCGGTCTCGTCACAGAGCCGCCTAAAGCTCCCTGACTTACTCTCCTTAAGGGCTCTTTCCAGTTCAAGCCTCGCCAATTTAAATGTGGTTAGCCGCTCTTGGAAATCTTGTCTGCCTCTGGATCTCTGAGATCTGCGTCGTGCTTGTAGGCACTTCGCCCTGAGCCGTTTAATCTCGTCGGTCCACCAGTAGCAGGGCTCCTCTCTTTTACTGACAAACCTTCTGGGCATTGCTGCGTCGCATGCTGTGGTTATGACCTGGATCAGCTGATGCGAAAGGGTCTCAGCCGATCCATTATTCGTTGTGGCGCTGGTGTTTAACATTTCTTCGAACATGTCTTTGTCGAAGAGCGTGTCCTTCCACTTTGGTCCTATTAGGGTGGGACGCAGTCTACGTTTCTCCTCGCCGACATTAAATAAAATTGCCTGGTGGACACTGTGGGTATAGTCTTCGCTGATCCGCCATTTGGTTTTCCGCAGGAGTGAGTTGCTCATGAATGTGATGTCAATGATTGACCCTCTGCCTGCCTTTCGAAACGTTTCCGCTGTACCGTCGTTGGCCAGACTAATGTCCAGTGCTGCGAAGCATTCGAGGAGAGCTCTTCCCCTTGAGTCTGTGGTTCCACTGCCCCAAGCAGTAGCCCAGGCGTTAAAATCTCCAGAAACAGGCACCTATTGACGAACGTTTCCAGCTTTCTGGTGATAGTAGTGGTCACTCTGCACGTTCAGCATCCATATAATAGTACGGATTCAACGTTGGAGAGGAACAGTCTTATCTTGGTGTTCAAACTGACCCTCTACTGCGTCGTCCCTCTGGGTTAGATTCGAAGACTCTGCAGGACGGAACGTTGGTGTCCATTTGCTCTACATGTCCTATCCATCTCAAACGTCCAATATGCAGTTTTTTGACTAAGTCGATATCGCTGTACAGCTCTTATCGTCGACGCAAACAGGACCGAATATCTCACGAAGAATTTTTCTCTCGAAGCGACCAAGGATATCTTCATCCTCTTTTAATAAAGTCCATGTTTCAGCGCTGTAAAGCAGGACTGGGATAATCAGGGTCATATGTAGAACCTCCTTATTTGTTCGCGATAGGGCCTTACTGTTGAGTTGCCTTATTAGCAGTAAAAAACAACGATTTGCAAAAGTAGTTCTTTGCTTGATTTCTGCGCTGATGTCATTTTCAGAATTAATGGCAGATCCAAGGTAGACAAAGTCCCTTACTACCTCGAAGTTGTAGCTGCCTACTGTGACGTTCTGTCCAACGGTCGTCGGTGTTGATTGTCCCTCCTGTTGATAGCATATACTTGGTTTAGCCCTCGCTTATCGTTAAACCCATTTTGACAGCTTCCACCACAATGCTTGCAAACGCACTGGTAGCAGCGCTCTGAGTTCTACCAACAATATCAATATCGTCGGCGCATGCTGACGTACGTCGTACAGGCTTACGATGGAATGTACCTCTGGTGTTGGCTTGTGAGTTCCGCTTCCGCACAATCCGTTCAAGTATAATATTGAAGAAGTCACATGACAGTGCGTCACCTTGTCTGAAACCATTTAAGGGTCTCGATGAGGTTATTACCGACCTTGATGGAGCAGTGAGCGCCAGTGCTCCATCATTATCCTGCGCAAATGGGCATGTTTGGCAGGAATGTCAATAGCAGAGAAAAACACTCAAAGAGTTGACTAATATCCAGGGAGACTTTACTGCATAGCAACCACAGGCGCCATTAGAACTACCCCGACGGCAGCACGTGAAACAATTCTCGCACTGATTCCACTAGACTTGTTTGTTAAGAAATCAGCCGCGATGAGTGCCCTGCGCCTAAAAGAATCCAACCTATGGAGAAAGGGCATCATAGGTATCATTACCGGCCACAACCTATTGGCGGCCTGCCGGAAGAGAATGCGGCTAAGTATAGATGAACTCTGCAGAGGATGCGGCAACACAGACGTAGAGGAGGACACGAAACACTTCCTTTGCAAATGCCCTAGTCTCTGCAAGACCAGAAAGATGGCCCTTGGAGAGTATTTCTCATCTGGGCGACCTGTCTGAAAAGCCACCAACCACCATCATGAACTTCATAAATTCTTCAGGGTAGTTCAGAGGAGGCCATTCCATTAACATAAAACTCTAGCCATTTAGTTTTTTCTCTCTTTTTAGTTCTTCAGCCAGGAAACTCCGCGTCAGGGGAGCACAATGGATCCGTTTGAGATCCGAGTGCGCGCTGCGCTCATTCGCTGCAGCTAACCCATTTAACCTAACCTAACCTAAGCCATTGGAGTTCATGCAGAGCATATCGGCGTACAAGTACCTCATAACGGCGTAGCAAATTGAATCTGTCAGACAACTGTTGTGCGAATTCCCTGCCCTAGCCGACAGAAGAATGAGTACTTCTTCACTGAGTTGGAGGACCTTCGTCACATTGAACTGAAAGAAATCTTCACATCCACATCTCTATTTGGGTGGTTTAAACCAGAGGTTTCCCTTTCACCTGCTGAGAGAGCACTGAATAATACAAGGAATGAAGAAACCATATGCACCAAGGCCAAGTACCGTCTAAAGATTGTTCCTGGAAGCTATCCCCCACCCATCGTTAACGAGGAGCGAAGCCTCCCACGCCAAACAAGTATAACCCTGGCCCAACTCCGCTCAGATTGGTGTCGTCTCGTGAACAATTACCTATCCCACATCGGCCCAAAACACAGATGTCCGACTACAACAACGGTCCACATGATAATGAAACACGTCTTCAACTGCCCAGCTAATCGCACCCTGAAGCGTTGTGGACCCGTCCTATTGACGTGGCCCTTTTCCTTGGCCTGGAAATAAATGAAATTGAAGCTGCTTCAACAACGATTGGAGAAAGTTCTCAACAATATCGGCGGAGATATAGAAGTAATGGGCTATGTTGGGCCCCAATTCTACTCGACGACAATTCTACAAAAACAGCAATCAATCAAGAATGTCTTTGCCCTCTCCGGACTTGCCTGTATGGACATTCTAGTAATTATTGATGAGGCCCTCGAAAACAAGTTGTCTTCTGAAAATCTGTGCCACTTGTTTGGATTTTAATTAGGTCCACACCGTTTGGAATCCTCATTGTGTAGGTGTGCTCCTCCTCCGAGCTGTCTTCTATTTTAAATTGTTTTCTCCGAGATGATTCAATATGGAATTGTCAGGAGCAATACGACTCCCATTCTGACACTTCCCTTCTGTGCAACCTCCCTACAAATTCAATTAACAAAAAGAAAAAGAAAAGTAATTCTAATTGATTCACCTTTCTGTTTCGTGAGATTGTTCTCTTAAAGAAACTGTGTCCCTTCGTGATCCGTGCGATTTGTATGTGCTTCCCTCCTTTCATAGTGAAATATCCTTGTCATGCACTTTCTCGAACCTTTTCGTTTACAATAATTAAATATTCGTTTTCCATTTTTCCCTTCATACACTTGTTGCTGTGTCTCATTTCTCTCCATAAAGTGCTTCCTCAATCTCCCTAGCGACAGACTCTCACTAAGTGTGGGCGTTGCCTCCAAAGAAATTCAATAAAATTATCAAAAAAAAAAAAAGAAAAGAAGAAGCAAAGTGAATCCTCGTTTCCTTCGTATAATTGGATTCATTTCTCTCAAGGATTTCTCCTCCGTCATGTGTGGGGTCTTCCCTGCGCCCATCTGTGGGTGACACATTCGTCTCTGACCAATTGTTGGTCACACGTGCGTTCGAAGTAAATTTAAAAAAATTAACCGAAACTCGAAAGCTTACTAATTACCTTGGCTAGGCAGTAGAAACTTTCATGCAACCGGTAGTCGGTTTGTAGTCACAGTTTTGGTATACATCTCCCCTAATGACCACCCCTGCCAGGTTGACCGTTTTGAATGTCAAATGTGAAGGGTGGTCGGGGGGATATTCACTCGAAAGCAATGTGAAACCAAAAAAGTAACAATACGCCACAGTGAACAGCTAGAAGTTTTCACTTTGAATTTATTTATTCAGTCAAAAACGGGCCAGGAAAAAACAATTTTGTCAAATATTGACAGCAAAGCTATGTATCTCTCTTACCTATTGTTTCTGTATCTGTGTATTTTTTGGATTTTTATTAGTGGTAGATACCCACGGCGTATATTGTTATGACTTTGATGAAACACCCACGTGATGACGAAAGACTGCGTGTGATGAAAAGAGAGTGCAAACAAATAGGAGTGGGATCCTATTTGTGCGCTGAATAGGTTTATTGAGTTTCATGAGAATGGAATTTGGTAATTGGGTCCACTTATGCATTCACAGAGAGAACTTCAGCTTTGAACACGACCGCAGATGAGGTTTAATAACTCATCAGCCTTCTGAAAGAAAAGCGTGCATTAAATGAGAAGATGAGTTGTCCTTTTCACTCAAGCCACATGCTGGCCCATTTTGCGAATAAGGTATGTAGCTACACACATTAAATGAGAAAGTACTGCGCCGATTGTGGTAGGTCTCTGCGGAGGTACTACAATATTCAATTTGCTTGTCTAGGTTAGGTTAGGTAGATGGGGGCCTTGTGGCAAAAGAGTCGCTGCTCACTTAGACCCACAGTTCAGGTCCATTGTGCTCAATTATTTAACCCTCGAAACACAGTATAGATGGTCTTCAGTAAGAAGCACCCAGATATCGATATGAATCTCAGGAAGTTTATCAGCGCAACAGTCCTCCAGCATCGAGAAGAAGTAACTACCAGGAGTCCTCATTTTTCTGACGGATAGGGCAGGACAATCACACAGTGGGTGGCGAACAGATTCAATTTTTTCTTCGTCCCTGCAACCTTTACAATAGTCGTTGTGCAGTACTCCGAGTCTCTAGATTCTTCTTCTTCCTTTTATCAGCGAGGTGATGATCCGAAAATAAGGGATCATAACCCTCCCACTCCACTGCATTTCTACTGATCCGCCTGTGGCGTTCGCCTACTCCGAGTCTCTAGATATCTTCTTTAAAAGTGATCTGCATATCAACACAAGGCTGGACCTAGTTACAGCAGAGTCATGAGCCTTAACGGCTGCTTGTCTGTCTATATAGACCAACAATGCTACACTCGTGTATAATTTCAGCAGGCTATATAATGGTTGCGACTTCGGCCTGAAAGATGCTGCAGTCGTCGCTTATTCTAAAGGAGTGGTTTATTCCTAGGGCTTCACACTAAACTCCGGCTCCCGTGCCAACGTCCATCTTATACTATACTATACTATACTATACTAGGGCCCTTGTACGCACTGCGACCTATAAGATCTATTGTGCCAGCTCGGTGTTTAGCCGAGAACTTAGTTAAGGCTCTTGATAAACCTCAACAAAGCTCTGGGCTTAATGTTCCAGAGGTCAGAGGGGCTCAATGAAGCACACCCGAGATGGAGAAGTGTTTTTCTTGCGGCTATGGGGCATTCACAAAGAATATATTCTACCGTCTCTTTTTGCTCTCCACATAGCCGGTATACGTCGGTATCTGCTACTCCTATCTCGCGCAGACCTGCCATAAGATCAGTTGGGTCTCTACTGATAGGCAACGAACATCCAACCAGATCGACCACATTGCGATCAGTCGCCGCTTTAAAAATTGTCTCCTAGACTCCCGAAACAGACGTGGAGCTGACGTCGGACAAGAACGAGATCACCATCTTATGATAGCTCATTTACGCCTTCGTACTACATCCGTTAACAGCAACCGCTCAAACCTACTTAACATCACCAGATTTAATAGGCTCAAGGTTCCCCAAGTGCGCCAACAGTTCAGGGACCATCTTGCCTTAGAAGCAGAAGCAATCAGCAGCATATTGCAAGAGAACATGGATGACCACTGGAGTGCTGTGAAAAATGCTTTTGCGACTGGGGCACGCACGTATATCGGGAAAAAGCAAAAACACCACCGCACATGGCTTTCAACAGACACCTGAAAACGGATCGATGAGCGTACAGCAATCAAGGCTCGGATTGCAGCGGCCTCAGCAGTAGAGAGAACCGAGCTTGAAGCACAATACCATGAGAAGAAGAAAGAAGTGCAACGTAGTGTGAGACGTGACAAACGTCAATATGTCAACTCACTGTCCTCAAGAACTGAAGAAGCAGCGAGTAGGTGCGACAGTAGGACTGTTTACAACATCACTAAGGGGCTCATTGGTGGTCGAGACTCCAAACAACATCCAGTGAAGAGTCTAGACGGTAACCTTCTGATTTCGGATGACGATCAGTTCACTAGATGGAGAGAACATTTTGCTACAGTGCTAAATCACTTAGTCGACGGCGGTATGATCTTGAATTCGAATGAGCAGTTCGAAGCAACAAATTCCCGAGTTCGCACCGTACCTCCCAGTAAAACTGAAATAATAACAGCAATCAAGTCCCTCAAGAAAAACAAAGCGGTGGGTATTGATGGCATCCCTGCCGAGCTATTTCAAGCGGCGCCAAATACATCGGCAGATTTGCTGCATCCGCTAATACGGAGAGCTTGGGATAGTGAACAATTTCCACAGGAGTGGAAAAGGGGGATGATCATTGAGCTTTCAAAGAAGGGTAACTTGATGGAGTGCGGTAACTGGAGAGGTATATGTGTTCTTCCAGCTGTAGCCAAAATAATAGCTAAAATAGTTCTAGAACGAATTAAAGAACATTTAGATTCAACTCTCGATGTCGAACAGGCAGGCTTTCGCGCTGGATTCTCGTGCATCGACCACATAAACACCTTACGTTGGGTATAGGTCTCCGCTACATTTACTGTTTAACGACTTCGAGATGGCTCTCGACAGTTTGAATCGAGATCTGCTATCTGGTTGGCCTTGCACAGGAGAGGCATTCCAGAAAACTTATAGCTATTATCAAGGCTACATACGAGGGCGGCGAGTGTCACGTCGTGCACAATGGTAAGGTCTCGGAAGATTTTGAAGTCCAAAGTGGAGTACGTCAAGAGTGCATACTGTCCCCACTATTGTTCTTGGTGGTTATCAGTGATGTACTCCGTGCAGCATTGACGGAAGCTAATTATGGAATTCGTTGGACTATGACATCTTACCTTAAACACCTAGATCCGATAATGGATCTTCATTTGATGGCCCAAAATCTAGAAGCTGAGGCAAACAAAGTGGGGCTAAAAATAAACACAGCCAAAACAATAGCCCTGAGCACTTTTAATACCCGCGCTCAACTTAGCATTGCCGGACAGGAAGTCGAAAAAGTTGATAACTTTCTTTATTTAGGAAGTGTGGTCTCGGCTAATCGCGGTGGCACCGAACTGGATGTGTGCAGCAGAATCGGGAAGGCCAAAGCTGCGTTCGGAATGCTGTCCAAAATCAGGAGAAGCAATGTTATCAGCTTAAGAACCAAGCTACGACTGTTCCGCTCCAACGTAGAATCAGTGCTGCTTTATGGGTGCAGTACCTGGAAGGTGTACACCATTAACACACGAAAGCTGCAAGTCTTCGTAAATGCTTAAGAATCATCCGCATCTCCAACGAACAACTTTATCTGAGAACGGGCCAAGAACCTATAAGCATTACTATACGTAGATGAAAGTGGCAATGGATTGCACACACCCTACAGCGCGAAGACAACTCCATTGCGAAATACGCCATGCAGTGGAATCCGCTCACCCAGGCAGGCAGAATAGCGGGGCGTCCTATGCAAACGTGGCGCAGAACAGTTGAGGAGGAATCGAGCTCTTTAGGAATGAGTTGGAGGCAGCTCAAACGCGTTGCAGAACTCCGAACACGATGGCGCGCAGGCGTGGTTGACGCCCTATGCCGCCGGAGGGATTAAAGGATATAAGTAAGTAAGTATCTTGTGCAGGTTCTAAAGTCTGCTTTCCTAAGCTCGAGTAGCTTTCTAGCCTTGGTTGAGATTAATGAACTTCTTTGCCTGTCTAATGCCCTTCAGTTTGGCCCAGTACTCTGCATGATGATCATCTTCCCATTTTTTTATTTTGATGTTTGCGCTACTCCGTGTAACTCCAAAATAGGATTCAAGACCGACTAGTGAGCGACTAGCGCCTCTTCTCACTAAACAGTCCGCATGTTTGTTGCCCTCGAAGCCTTCGTGTTCTGGTATCCAGGCCACAATGACGCTGTTTTTCGATGCGAAATCTTCGAGTAGGTTCAGACAGACCCACACAAGTTTGAATCCTACCGTGTACGATTTCAGAGCCACAATTGCTGCCTGGCTGTCCGAGAGGATGTAGATACGAGTACCATAGACCCTTCTTGTGCAGCTTAAGTGCACTCAGCATAGCTGAGCATCTTGGAACCGTCGGTATAGAATGCCAGTTCCTTTTTCTCCATGGTTCTTCGGTTTTTCCAGTACATTCTGTCAGGAATTCTTGTAGCAAATCTCCTTTCAAATGCTAGCACCGGGTTCATGTGATCAGTTTCCATCGATCCGCTGGCAGTCCCTCATCGGGACAAAATGGATGCATGTCCATAAGGGCTCGGTGACCACGATCAGCCTTCTCTCAGTCTTACAGCGGTTTTGGCTCTCTAGACAGCTGCAGTATAAACCAAGCGGAGTGAAACTAAGCATGGTTGCCATTGCCCCTGTTGGTGTTGTTCTCATTGATTCCATGACTCCGATGCGCTCTGCCTCTGGATTCTGCTGGTCTCTCAAGTACCATCCACCATACGAGTACTAGTGAATTTGCTTGCTTAAGGGACAGCAGATATCAAAGTAAAATGTAACACAATGGACAACATTTGAGGTACAAACAAGTATTAATTTCACTTGAACACGCAATAAGAAAAAGACATTGATCGTCCTTCTTAACGTCTCCGAAATAGGTTCGGATATCTCGCTGTCTTATGTATATCTTCAGCGTGCCTGCGAATGCCTACCTTTCAATGCCTATCGCCTATTGCCTAGCCTGTTCGTCTGGAATTAAAGTGGAAAGTTTGTCGAAAATCCGAAAACACAGAAGACCTGACTCCCCCCATTTCATTCACATCTGCTTTCTCATTACGTTCCTATTCCAGGCACAATAGGTTAGGTTGGGTAAGTGGGTTGACATTGAGGGGTAGAAATCATCTACACCACGCTCAGGTCCATATAGACTCATTGTGATACCCGATGGGGGGAGAGAAAGAAAGAAATAATCCCCTCCTCGTTAAATATAAACGCATAACCCAATAGAAAGCATTTAGTACTCACTGTGCCCGAGATACAAACCATCCGAAAGATGGACAGTTTATCTTAATATTAAAAGAAGTGTTGTCCGAGGAACTTTTTTCTTAGATGGGCAGTGTCCTCGTGAATCACATCACCACAGCCCCTGCAAAGGTCTTCGTCCGACACATGTAGCTTTCCATGTGGTATCGCATAATGCTATGCCCCGTAATGACTCCTATAAGAGTATATAGAGAGTTTTTATCATTCTGCGTAAGTCTATTGATACTTCTTTTGTCAAAAGTGGGCCATAGCTTCCTCGTGGTGATCCAAGTATCCACCTATTGTTCGTCTCCATAAGAGCTTTATTTTTTTCTTCGATCTTAAGTTTACAAAGCGGGATCTACACTGAGGGGCCGGAATGATCCGAGTTTAGTGCCAAGCCTCTTGTCAGTTCGTCGGCTGTCTCGTTCCCTGGTCTGCCCCCTTGTGAACCTAGAGCTCTTCTCGACAACCCTTCACAAGCTTTGATTTTATTTCTGTACGAGATATTGCTCTTATTGCTGCCTGGCTGTTGATGAAAAAGGTGATATCCTCCTGTGGTATTGCCATCATCGCAGTCTCACGGGCTGCTAATGTCACTGCTAGGACCTCTCCCTGGAAAACGCTGCTGTAGTTCTAAAGCCGAACTGACAAGGAGATACTAAGTAGTTCAGAGAAAAAGCCTGCGCTTACAGATATTTCCATTTTGTTCGTTAGATGTTCATCCGGTTTTCCGTTCTTCTCTGCTCGGGTAGGTGCTCACAAATGGTCTCTTGAAGTCTAGCTATAGCGTAGTGTAATCGGTACTGGATACATTGTCTGAATATCTCTGTAGGAGTATAGTATAGCCCATTACATTTGTTCTCCAGGTATCTGTCTGGCTTAATCTTAGGGCACCGATAGCCGCTGATGGTTGAATAAAAATGTCTAGCGGAAGCAGGTTGAGAATAGCCTTGAGTCCTGCTGTAGGCATCGTTCTCATTGCACTGGTACTACCAATGCTCGCTAGACTTTGTATTTTTGTGATGGCCGTTAGGTTGATAGTTTTATTGGTGGCTTGCCACCATAGGTTAATATAGGCCTTGTTATAGCCGTATACGTACAGAGGATGATTTTGGGATTCGATCCCCAAGTTTTTCCAAATATTCTGCTGCACGAGTAAAAAGCTATCGTGACTTTTTGACTCTGTCGGTAATGTTCAATTTCCAATTCGGTTTCCTATCGAGCATCAGATACGAGTATCTCATGCTGTTAGAGATATTTAGACGGACACCCCTAACAGAAGGTGTAACGAATTGTGGAAATTTTCTTTTGTTAGTGAATAATACCAACTCAGTTTTCTGGAGATTGACCGCTAATCCACAGCTCTTCGTCCAGGAGACTATGGTCTTTAGCACCCCTTCAATTTGTTCGCTAAGCGTCGGAACAATTTTTCCTGTTGCCAGCAACACTTCGTCGTCCACATAGGGTATGGGTTTCTAAGTAAATTGATAAATCATAAACAGTTAATTAGTTAATCCACGAACCACTATCCTCGCAGATGATACTGAAAGAACAATAGATGGCGCTTAGATATTTGATATTTGGCGTTTAACATCCAACACTGCTGTCAGAAGGGAGTGGAAACGTTCTAAGCTCTGCACTGACTTTCATTTCTTTTATTAATAGCGAGTCGGCGTTCGGATCGCCTTCAATTCGCTACAGAAAGTTGTTAATTAGTAGAATATTGACTAGATGGCACAGTTGACTTAAGAAATAAAAAGTGTGCACACAAAATAATTCCGAAGGGAACACAACCTTCAAATAAAATAAAACCTTCGGAAACCTCATCTGGTTATGAAAACCAAACCCAAACCGTTCTAATCCAGAGATTCCATCCATTAATTACCTCACACCTAATCCCAGATCCAAACCTTTAGTAGCTATTACTAAGTACTCCCTTGTTGTTGCGACACGAGGATTAAATACTTCGATGAACTGCCAAACTTTTGCCAGCTCTTCAAACAATCCTCCCACAGAATCAACAACTTTCACTACACACTCCATCCATGTGTCGTCTAATTAAATGTCAATCAACTGGGAAATCTCAATTTCCCCAATTAAGGCAAACAGCTCCCCCATGTGCTTGGTTGCCTTTTTCTACTCTTTGTCATGTCATCTGGCTGAGATCCTACATCAACTCTTTAACACACCACCATCCAGGACCAACCCGTTAAAGTTCATCGTTGTCGCTCGCTTGTTTCCACAACATGGCACTGATTAACGCTTCGATTTGAATGATGTGCCTCTGCACACATCATTCCCATGCCATCGATTTAATTCACTCATCTGGAAGTGAAGTAATCGAAAATCGAAAACAAGGGAACGATGTGTAATCGTCTTGTGGAACTTTAACACACATGCTCAGGATCCTGAATGGCGAAGATACGCAAGGATTGTTGCACACAAGAATTCATCAGCGCAGCACAAACAATAAAGAATCCAGTCAGCTGTTTGTTGTCGAAGTCGGTCGATGGCCATATCCTTTTTTTTTTTATCCTTTCTCTGTGTTTACTCAGCGATGTCGTGATATCCTTTTTTAGTCCTTTCTACAACAGAAAATCAATTGAAGGAATTTATGTTTCAAACTAGAACATACACAAGCGGATGGAGGCAGGAAGGCCATATGGTTTCGCTGGCTAATGATGCAGAAAGATGAACAAAAAACAAAAAAGGAAAAGGAAATAAGACATAACAGCGCAATCACAGAGGAAGGATATGGAGAGACGGGCGGCGGAGTTGGGGGTGTCGATAGTAAAGTGCTGATGTTAAAAATGAATTTATTCTCTTCCTGTCTTCATGATGAATTGGATGACATTCTTATGGCTTCATTCGAGCTATAAGTGCTGGTTGATGGGTCCTACTGGGTAGGTTATTGAAAACTGCTGGAGTTAGTGAACACTACCCGATGGGGCTGGTGGTATGTATTTCAAAATCTCCGCTAAACTCAGATTGAACGGGAAATTATTGTTTACGTAGATTCTGCTCATAAATGTGACTCTTTGGCGTTTAATAGATGCTGCTTCGTACCAACCATAACGATTAAATTGTTCAAGTAATAAAAGTAAATAATGTAACCACATACAATACCTAGAATAATCAAACAACCGCTCGAGGAAAATACTGTGAATTAAAAACGAATGCAAAGATACCCAAAGAGTATGCAATGAAATCTAATGCCAACCGAGTTTTAAGACATCTGCATCTAGAATATACCTCTTTGTTATCTCTTCCAACTTATCTCGTGCAATGGCTTAGTTACAATAAAAGAATCATACTCTTAGGCGTAAGTTTATATTAGAAAGAAATTCGAACACTAAAAGGCATCAAGCTACACCGCCTCTCCTTGTGTATAAGTCGAAGCGGTATAGTTTTTGCTAATGAGACACAAATTATTGGCTGTTCGCTAGCATGTCAGAGCCTTTGAACCATTCCTCATAGACCATGATAGTTAAAATTTCCGTCCACCTGACCAAAGCGAAGTGAGGATAGCAATATATCATATAACCAAAAAGTCAAACAAGACTACTGGAACTAACGGCTTACCGGCCGAACTTTTCAAGGCAGCTGGGGATGAATTTGTAGAGTGCATGAATGACTGATGAATGGAATCTCAGCATCGTTTGCCCGATCCACAAGAAAGGATACTCCCTCAACTACGCCAATTATAGACGCGTCTTCTCAACATTGCATACAAGATCTTTTGTGCGATATTATGTGAACGCCTGAAACCTTTCATCAACAGTCTGATTGGACCCCATCAGTGCAGTTTCAGGCCAGGAAAGTCTGCCATCGATCAAATCTTCAAACTTCGACAGATCCTGGAGAAAACCAAAGAAGTTCAAATAGGTACTCATTATCTCTAGCTGGTTGGCTTTGACAGCATCTATAGAGAAGAGCTATATAGAGACATGTCTAGTTTTGACATTCCTGCCAAGGTTAGGTTAAGTTAAAGGGGTTAGCTGCAACGAATGAGCGCAGCGTGCACTTGGATCTCAAACGGATCCATTGTATTCCCCTGACGTGGAGTTTCCTGGCTAAAGAACTGAAAAGAGAAGAAAAATAAAATAGCTAAAGTTCTGTGTTAATGGAACGGCCTCCACTGAACCACCCTGAAGAAGTTATGAATTTTATGATGGTGGTTGGTGACTTTTCAGACAGGTCACCCAGATGGGAAATACTCTCCAAGGGCCGTCTTCCTGGTATTGCAGAGACTAGGGCATTTGCAAATGAAGTGTTCTGTGTCCTCCTCTATATCTGTATTTAGCCACATTCTCTTCCGGTGGTTCGCCAATAGGTTGTGACCGGTAATGATACCTATCAGAAGCGCCAAGCTTTGTCTATTTTGAGTGGAGATGAGCTTGGTTTTCATCTTGTCATGGAGACAGGGCATGATGGGCTGTCCATCTTTCTTCTGCTTGTCGTTTGAAGTCAAGTGCTATGTTTGATTTAACAAGTTTTAGGGGAGGAAGGACTGCGCTTTGGGCCATTGAAACGTCTTGTTCTGATCCGTTTATTGCTAGTTCATCCGCCATCTCTTTGCCTGGAATTCTTTGTGGCCTGGGACCCACCAGAGTGTTACATGGTGGCTTTGGATGAAAATTTTAAGCTCCTCGTGGCAGCGCTTTATCAGCTTCGATTTTATAACCGCGGATGAGATGGCCTTTATAGCAGCTTGACTATTTATGTAAATATCAATCTCTTTTCTAGTAACAAGTTTCGTGGATAGTTCTCGTGCCGCCTCTGCTATCGCTAGGACTTCTGCCTGGAAAACTGCAATGGCATAGTGCCCCGTATTTACGAGTATCCCAGAGATGACACGTGTATTGTTACGACTTGGCTTAACGAAAGAACGTGTTCTCAAATCATAAGCTGGCCACAGCGTTCTGGCAGTGATGCACGTATCCAGATAGATCCATCGCCTGTTGGCTTCGCTAGTGGCTTTATCTCCGAAGAGTTTATTTATAGAGCTTATGGGGATCTTCACGCAGGGAAAGGCAAGCGAGATGTGCAACATCTAGCAAGATCATCTGCTCTTTCATTACCCGATAAGCCAATATGCCCTGGTGCTCAGCGTAAGGTAACCTTGTTGGCTTGTGATGCCTTATAAGGATGCCTTTGCAGATTCTACCAAGCTTAGATCTAATAACTGTAGATTCCAGGGTCTTAACGGATGTCCATGTGCACAGTAATTGATTTGCCCATGATGTTGCCTTTGATAATAATGCAGCCTGGGTGATGGTTGTGATTTCAGCTGCATTCGTTGTTAATTCTGAACGAGTGGTTGAACCCCTAGTTTTGCAGTAAATCACAACTCCTACATCGACATCCATATTGGAACCATCAGTGTAGAAGGTCAATCCCTCATTACTAGCGACTTGTTGGTTTTTCTAGTCATTTCTGGCAGAAATTCTGAAAGAGAATATCCTGTCAAATGTCAGCATCGATGCCATACAGTCGGTTGCTACATGCCTACTTGTGACATCCCATCTGGATAGGATGGAGGCGTGACCGTGTGTTGCTGATGACGAGGATCCTACTTCCTCTAACTGAGTGACAATTCGAGGGTTAACAAGAGCACATCTTGCTTGTGTATGGAATGAAAGTCGGACATATTACAAAAGATAATGACCCTTTGAACCTACTTTTGCCACTTCGAAACCATATTAAATTGCATCACCCTGTGTACATTCTCTTCCATTTATCAAAATTCAACTTTTCAAAATGTATGTACCCGGTGCCGGATAAGTGTGAACGCTCTCATTGAGTTCTGTACACCGTACGGCATCGGATATGTGTAAAAACTACAAAAATCCATGTACCCGATGCCGTGTATCTGATGCCGCATATGTGTGAAATGATCCATAGGGCCGCTAAGGAGGTCATATAGACCCGCGTCTTCAAAGAAAACCAAAGAAAGAAGTCTGGAACGTTTAGACTGTGCGATCTTGTGGGCTAGTGCAAATTGCCAAAACGAGAGATTTCGCGGCGGTTGTCCCATCCTGTTGGAAGTACATATTCTCCAAGCACAGTTCGTCTACTTGCGGAAGCAAGAAGTCGTTGATCATGCTTTTGTAGAGCTCACCAGTCACAATAACAGTGTTGCTGTCCAATCACCAATCACAATAATATACTGGTCTTGGACCCCATTATCAAACCCATGATCACTTATGCATCATTCGCTTGGTGGCTAAAAACCTTACAGGTCAAGACTCAGGAACAGTTGAATAAAACCTACCATCTAGCCTGTCACGGCAGCAATGGAAGCTATGCTTAGCATGACAACACTATACCTTGCAGTACAAAAAAGAAGTTATGATGAGTGCTCTTCGGCTGCCCGAGATTTCGGACCTTAAAATCGGAAACTTGACGGGCCATCTGAAGATTCTAGAGATCCAGTTACCATGCTTAAGGAATACCGGTTCTCCAGAAAATTCACGGTGGCCATAGGTGACCGCCATATATGGAGGAATGAAGGGCTTGTAGTATTATCAAACTCTCAGACTTGGTACACAGATGGTTCCAAATTTGGAAATGGTAGCAATGGCGCAGGAGTTTACGGACCTCGGTTCCAACGTGCAGCAGTGCTTAGCAAATCACCAACAGTCGCCGGATTGCCGTAAGGTAATCGCTTCGTGAGGCTGGTTAGCAATTAATGTTATGCTTCATGTGTTGTTTCTCCCTGTCCTCCTTCTCTCAATTATTCGGAGCTCTTTTTGCACATTCGCTGTGAGTGTACGAATTAACAGCCAATTCTCCTCTGACCGCAGCATTTGGTCTATAAGGAATGGTGGACTTAGCAGGTTATTTCTCCATTCCGTGAAGCGATTGCAATGGAACTTTGCGTGCTTTGTATCTTCCTGATAGTTTGGACATTGTGGACAGAGAGGTGAGTTATCATGTCCAAATCTGTGTAAATATTTTTGCGATGATCGCAATGACGTTGAGCAGCTACTTCTCCGAACGGAATGATCTATGCTTCGATGGTTTGGTCACGTAGTGCGTATGCCCCCAGACCGGCTTCCAAGACGCGCCCTGGTTGCCGTGCCATCAGGTAGGCGACTTCGCGGAAGGCCTAGAAATATATGGTTGGATCAAGTCCGACATCTCTCCTGGAGCCGCTTAGGGATTCTCCCTGATAAATTGGAGTCAATGGCGGAGGATCGAGAAGGATTGAGAGTCCACCTGAGCATCCTACCCCCGCGACCCTCATGAAGGATTAGCGGGCCATTGAAAATGAATGAATGAATGAATGAAAGAACGCCTTGACCCGATAAGAACTGCATAAGGTGGTAGTTGTAGTCCCCATACACTCACTTGGTCCAGACCTCAATGGTGGAGATCAGCTTATAGGTCCATCTACCTTTTGTATTGTTATCCCACCTGGCTTGCCACATAGCTAGTGATATTGTCTTGTCCTCCTTCTTTATTCTCTTGGCAATACCTGCTTCTTGATGACTCGAGGTTCTCGTTTCGTAGATCCTTACCATCTCATTTGCAAGCATGTTGATGGGGATCATTCCGGCTACGACGCCGGCTGCTTCATCCGATATTGTTCGGAAACCGCTGATTGTTCTTATCGCGCATAGCCTATATGTTGACGATAGTTTTCTCTGTCTTTCTATCGTCGCCGCCCAAATTGGTGCAGCATATAGAAGAACCGAGCTAACCACTCTGGATAGTAGAGTCCGTTTAGCGTATCCAGGTCCACCGATGTTTGGCAGTATTAGAGAAAGAGCTGCCTGCAGTAGTGAAACCTTCTTGCTCGAGTATTCCACGTGCGTTTTAAGCCTTAACCTGTTGTCGAGCATTACTCCTAAATATTGGACTGCTTCCTTGGTTCTTACAGTCCGATTTCCGACTCGAATATTCCCATATTCAGCAGCTTTTCGACTTGCTATAAGAACAGCTTCAGTTTTGTGGTCTGCTAATTCTAAGCCCGCGGATCCTAGCCAGTCCTTAATTTTTTCGATTGCTTCGTTTGTTGCTGGTTCTATTTCGTGGATGTGTTTAGCCACGGTGTCTACCGCGATGACGTCAGTAAACCCGATTATCTTAATTCCTTGTGGCAATGCTAGTCGCAGGACTCGTCGTACATGATATTATATAAGAGAGGGCCTAGTACCAATCCTTGCGGGATTCCTGCCGTAATGTTGTAGTACTTTACCCCCTCGTCGGTTTGGTACCATAACTTCCTGCTGATGATGTAGCTTGTAACTATCCTCAATAGATAGTATGGAGTATCCATTCTGGCTAGCGAACTCCTTATGAACGACCAATTTGCCGAGTTAAAGGCGTTTTTGATGTCCAGAGTCACTACTGCACAGTATTTCTTTGAACGGACGGACTACTTAGCGAGAAGAGGCGCCAGCCGCCCACTAGTCGGTCTTGAACTCTATTTTGTAGTTACACGGAGTAGCACAAACCTCAAAATAAAGCAATAGGAAGCTGATTGTCGTGTAGAGTACTGGGCTAAGATAAGCAAAAAAGCCCATCAACCTCAACCGTTGTAAGGCTAAGAAGCTACTTGAGCTCAGCAAAGCAGACTTAAGGACCTTAGCAGGCTAGTTGACTGGTCATTGCGACGGCTGATCGCAATGTGGTCTATCTGGTTGGATATTCTCTGCCTGTCAGTAGAGACCCAACTGATCTTTTGACAGGTGTTATACTTAAACAGCATATCTCCAATGACTAAGCGGTTGGTATTGCAGAGGTCCACAAACCGCTCACCGTTATCATTACGGTCTCCAACGCCGTGAACTCCCATCACGTGTTTAAGCATAGTGTTGTCGCTACCTACATTGGCATTGAGATCCCCCATCCGTATTGCAATGTCTCCATTAGGCGTTTGGTTGTAGACCGCGCCTAACTGGCTATAAAAATTGTCCTTTTCATCCTCAGTCGCGTCTCGAGTCGGAGCATAGCACTGTATGATGGTAATTTTTCTTATTTTACTGTGGAACCTAGCCGTCAATATCCGGTCACTGTGAGGTATCCAAGATATGAGGCTTACTCGTGCTGTTGTAGTTAGCACCAGTCCTACTCCGGACGCCCGTGCACTTCTAGCTCATTTACAAGAGTATAGCATGACAGTATTCTTTGTTGGGGAGATGCATTCCCCAGCATCGAACCATCTTATTTCGCTCAGCCCTAAGATGTCTATTTTATACCGTGCGAATTCGCGCTCCAATTGGAGGAATCTGGCGTTATAAGGCTCTTCCTGAAGTGAGTCCAGGATGGTCTTAACGTTCCAGAATCCGATCGTTGTCCATGTTCGATAGGCAAAGGTCGTCATCAAATTATTCGTCCATATCCGAGGCGTTAGTTTCCGTTTCGGAGCAATTGTTTTTTTTTTTTACGGTTGCGGCGCGCTGGGCCACAGACCAACGGACATTTATCCTGTTTTGTCGTGCAGGGGGCTCGCCATTCGTCCTCTTCCGATCGCAATTTCGAGAGAAATTCCCAGATGGCACCACGAGGAGGTGGAAATAGGGCTTACGGAGGTGCGAGTTGTTCGGCAGTGGCTCTTTCTCATTATTTAGCGAACCAACACCTATCAGGAGATGCTGCGCCTACGAGGCCGTTGTTAGTCGTTTACCATCCATCATTGCCCCGGAACCAGAAAACTTTGCTTATTCTCGTGTCCGTAAAGGATTTTCAGTAGAAAATCATCCTTATCGCGGTCAAGGTTTGGGAGGGCTTGGCTGTTATTTGCAGGCAATTGGAGGTAGGCAGGCAATAGCTGATGCACTGGTTGCACTTCAAGTTTTCCACTAAAACTCGCTATAAATATGCCCAATTGCGTGGCCGGTTATCTGGTTGATGCTGCAGGGTACTCTTCAACATTTGTATCCACAGCAGCGATATTTTCGACTGCACAGCTGCTTCGGGGCTGGTCACGTCTGCCAATGTCCCGTGTTTAGTCAGTTTCCTCGAGTGGAGTGGCTAAACACCGCAGTGTTTACCCAGTTGATGCCACGCGACCAGGGAATGGACGACAATATTTCCTAATTTCCTTTTCCTCTTTTTGTTTATAAAAAGGTACAATGATTTGAGATATTAAAATTGTGGTAAAATCACCGTTGGCACAAGGTAGGCAGATACACCACCGACTCTTATCATGAAGGGCAAGAAATATCTTCAAGTTTCGTCTTAACCAGTCTCTTCCTCAAGACAGAACCTAGCCACAAGCGCCAAGTAAGTCTGGATCATACTTCAATGCTCCCTTAGCTCCTATTTAAGGCTAAAGAAAACCAAATCCACCCAATTAAACTGGGACCTATAAATCACTTATCGTTAAACTTTTCTCCATTTGCAGTCTGTCAAAACATGTTTTCCTGGCATCCAACCCACACTGTTTTCAAAAGGACATACCACACAAATTCTTGAGACGACATCAACAGACCTTGAACTCATTCATGGTTTTCCCTTGAAAACCGCTTAACCAAAACGCAAAGCAGTCACGCACAGTGTAAGCGCAATTGCCTACCTTAAACGTGAGCATTTACGTCAAAGTGGACACATTACCTTTCGTAAGATTATCCCTGAAAGCATATTTATAGACACATTCGGGATGAAATAGTTCCACGTGATCAGCGTGAACTCCAATGAACTCACAAGTAGAGAATTACCCGCACCAACTATGAAGCACAACCCAGCGGCTTATAAGTAGCACCCCCACATCGATGAATAAATGCGTTGTGACAACGGAAAAGAAATACCATTCGCAGCTGGATAAATGCTACCAACCCCCCCGCTAATGGACAATATCCTGTTTTGGTGCCTGTTCCCATTGATTTTCCTTTACATCTCTCTCTCTGTCTCTCGGAAAATAACAGAAACAAACTAATGGAATTCCAAATGGATTAGGTCCAATCAATCGATGTAAAGTCAACTGTTGGACTTTAAGGCAACGCGCTTTGGCCTTTTATCCCTCGTGACTCGACTCGTCCTTTTTGCACAAGCGTGGGGTCGAGACACGAGGACCAGCAAAACAGAATTCTGTTCAGCGAAATTGAAGTAAATTTCACAAGATAATCGTTTAGGATCACGCCGTCGTCGTCGTCCAAAGACAAGGATAATTGAAATAAATTTATGCTAATTTTGTTTACATCATTCGTCGTAGTCCTTGCCCGTTGGCTTGTATACAAGAGAAATTCTTGTTCCAAGGAACTAATCTCATTCATCTCCCCAAAGATTACTTATGGCTGATTATTTAATCAGACGAAGAAAAGGAGAAAGGGAGAAAAAAAAAATTGAAAAGAATAAGGATAATGGAGGAGGAGGTATCCTGTGGTGGACTAAGAATACGTCAAAGTGTGGCCTTCCACTTGAAGACCCAGAGAAACAGAGTGAGAGCTTAAGTGAGTGGACTCAAATGTAATCATCATCCTGGGCGTCCTTCGCATCATAATCATCATCATTACTATCAGCGCTCATGGGAGCTGAGCTGTTGGACGTTGGACGACTACAATGACCACACAACAGAAACTTAATTAAAATGTCATACACAATTTGGAAGATTGAACGCACACCATGCATCTATTTCCTATGGTTCATCTCATGGTCATGAACAATGGAGGCCGAAATCACTGTTAGGACATTCGTTATGGGAATTGTTCTCTGCCTCATTAGGTTTCCTATTTTTGTTTATCTGCATGCCATGCCCATAGCCTGGGGGGGACTGCATCTGGGGATATCCTGATTCAGGAGAGTTTGATTCCAATTTAACCCCAAAATGCCTCAAAAGGTCAGAAGTGAATTAAATTTCTGAATTTCAAAACACAGATTGGATGTTGTTATGATTGACGATTTCGAATGGGTTTATGCCTAAGGAATTATCCAAACCGCAAGTATTCCTCCAACTTTGTAGGTTAGCGGGTACTTCCCTGCACAATTTGGTTCTCTTATGTTCGGCATTTGCTTGTCTGGACTTTGGACATCAGAAGTTAAATTATTAGACGTTATGTGGAATCTATTGAAGGCTCTTACGACCTCCAACATTCAATGTCTTTTGGTGGCTTGCGGATGCCCCAAAGTTATGTTCATTTCCGCTTTCCCCATTTGAATTCATTTCACGTTTGGCTGACCACAGGGGTTCAGTCTAGGGCCATTTCTTTTATACTTGCAACTCAGAAAACGTCGTCGTCGTAGGGGTAGCCCCACGGGCGGATCAGTAGAAATGCGGTGAAGTGGGAGGGTTGTGATCCCTTATTTTCGGATCATAACCTCGTTGATAAAAATAAAAAAAAAAGGAAGAAGTAGAAGAACTTAGAAAACGTCGTCTAGAGCGAAAGATTCAATGACACACTTTCTCGTAGCCAATTGTATTGATCGCTGAAGTCTGGTGATCGCTGATACTCCTGGAGACGGTAAGGGTGACCGCAAATTAGACTCGACATCTCAGTGTTATTGCAGATTCCAGGGATAGGTATGTAAAAGAGTCGTTTATACGTAATACATACGTGGGCATTCGAATCGATTATATTGCTCGTACAGTATCTGCAAGGTAGTTGCTGACTGTTGAGAAGAAATACTTTGCTTGTGACTGGCGCGGCCGTCTATGAAGATCACTCAATTTTTTTCCTTCAAACAAGCACTGAAGATCACTTGTGATGAGGTCCACAAGTTACACATTCCAAAGATCTCGGTAAGCCATTCCCAAAAGTTGAATGTGATACAGATCACTGAAGATCACCAAAGGTCGAGCTTGCCCTTAAGATCACTAGCTAATGCTCACTATCGAAACTTTTGCAAACAATGTCAGTGTTAAGCTAGCCGTTGATAATGGTGAAACTGTATGAAGTTTTGAACATTCAGCGTGTAGATCTTGAATTTTAGGTTAATATTCGAGACCTGATCTTGAATCTTCGAGGCAGGCTACGTTCTTCGTCTGCTATGGGTGGTGGGCGGCCTCTGAGCGCCACGTTGGGGCATAGATTTTCCATAGAGTGGGACACAGTCGGGCGATGAATGCTTTCAATGCATGTTTGTAGGTCTGTCTGTCAATCCTGGTGCCCTCCGTGTAAACATCGAGGTCGTATTTTTTTTTAGATTGAATTTCGTGGACTTTGCAGGCAATATGTCGCTCGTTATACCAGAGAAGTTCCAGCACATTCTTCGTATTATGAATACGAACATCGATGGCAAACGCAAGGTGACCATCGCCATGACTGCAATCAAGGGTGTGGGTCGTCGTTACGCCAACATTGTCCTGAAGAAGGCCGACGTTGACTTAACTAAGCGCGCTAGAGAATGCACTGATGAAGAGGTCGAGAAATTGGCACCATTATCCAAAACCCGAGGCAATATAAAATTCCAAACTGGTATCTGAACCGACAAAAGGATATTATTGACGGTAAATACACCCAGTACACGTCGTCATACCTGGATTCCAAGCTCCGCGACGACTTGGAGCGTTTAAAGAAGATCCATGCCCATCGTGGTGTGCGTCACTACTGGGGTCACCGTGTCCGTGGTCAGCACACCAAGATGACTGGTCGCCGTGGTCGCACTGTCGGTGTGTCCAAGAAGAAGTAAACGCTTAAAGGACTTCTTTTATACTTCCTACATGTTAACGTGTCACAGACTCGTCGTCCAACGACGAATTTGTGTTTTATTTGCAGATTTGGAGCCCATTGCGAATGGAACGCGGTGGTTGTAGTACCATCATCAGCGGATGATTAGGGTGGTCTTGGAGGTGACAAGCTAGAAGTAACTGCTTGGAGAACATGGTGTTATGGTCCCTTACTGGAAGCAACTTCGTCTCAGCACGGAGGTGATCATCATGTGACATGTGACATGTGACATCCGATGATGGTCCTTTTGACAGGCTTGAAGATGCTCCCAGTTAGTGGCACTCAGCTGCGATGTCCAGATGAGGACAGCATAGTTCAGCACGTAACGACCGATTGCCTTGTATGTGGCGAGTACCATCTCTTTATCTATTCTCCAGGAAGATCCCGCTAAGGACTTGACATTGTACCCCAGCTCAGCTACGCTTATGCTGGTGTCGCTTATTAAACAGCTACAAGAACTGTCTCGACGCCTCCATAGAAGACAAATGACTGCGGAAATGGCCCGACCAACACCAAACATCTTTTCAACTGCCCAGCAAAGCCAATCGACTTGCGCCCGATGCGCTTTGGGAACGACCCATAGACGTGGCTCGATACCTGTGCCTAGAAACTGATTTGTCCCAGGCTCGATTCCTGAGCCTAGAAACTGATTTGTCCCGAGCGGAACCGTAGCTGCTACAACAACAACAACCTGATCTTGAATGCAAGATTGGTAATCACCCCTCATGCAAATAATCCATAGTCTCTGCATCAGGCATCTTTTCTGTTCTTCATCTGTCTGGTGATGTTGTCTTGGTTTAAGTCCTCCCTCAGTTCGTTCACCAGCAGGTGCTGTTCTAAATAGTGTCATGGAGAATTGACCGCGTCCTCGAATGCTTTCGTGCACGTTGGGCAATAGGGGTTGTCGTCGAGTCCAAACGTATGGAGGTAGACTCTGAAGCAATCATTCAGTTACCCATGCTTCCTATTGATCCAAGTGTCTATATTGGAGATCAATCTCTGCGTCCATCTGCGTTTGTCAGAAAAGTTCCATCTCTCTTGCCATTCTTCCAGACTTGTCCTTGGTGGTACTTCAGTGTCACTTCGACTTATCGCTGTTGACACCATAGTCCTGCTGGCACGATATTTCCATTCCGCTTCTTTAACGAGAAGGTCTATTGGCACCATTCCAGTCACTACGCATGCCGCGTCGTACAAGGTTGTTCGAAAGGCGCTGCATACACCCAATATTTGACATGATCCTTGCCAGGGCAGCCATTGTTCTTGCTGCCTTCTCAGCTGTATGTTGCAGATGTTGCTTAAAAGTTAACCTTGAATCTATAGTAACAATGTACTTTAGCTCTGGTTTGGAAACTACAACCCACAGTTACTCTTATAGTCTCCATAACTCATCTGCTGCTGATGAGCACTACTTCGGTCTTATCCTCTGCTAGTTTTAGGTCCATGTTTATTGTTTTTGGTGTCGCTGTCCTGCTGGTATTTCTGTTGGACTTCTTTACCGAGAAGGTCTAGCCAGTCACTACACATGCCGCGTCTTAGGAGGTTGTTCGGAAGGCGCTGGATACTCTCAACGCATTGATTCTGTAAGCTGCTTCCGTCCTCCTCTGTTCGACTTCGTTTTCATAGCACCAGCCCATATTTGGGAGCCGTAGAGCATTACCATTGCCGCAACTCTTGCTAAGAACAGTCTCCTCTTATGCTTTGTTTACTTACAGTTCGGGATGAACCTGGGCCCCACCCAACAAGCCTCTCCATTTAGATCGGTATTTAGCTAATTGCCTACAGTTGCGCACTCCAAGTTGGTCGAGGTCCCCTTGAACTTGTGCGCGCCAAATACGGCGATGATTCCCTCTACTGCGTCGTCCCTCGGGGTTAGATTCGAAGACTCTGCGGGCCGGAGCGTTGGTGTCCATTCGCTCTAAATGTCCTAGCCATCTCAAACGCCCAATACACAGTATTTTGACTACGTCGATGTCGCTGTATGCTTTGGTCCGCTGATATTTAGTATGATCCTTTCTAGTACAGCCATTGGCTTTGCTGCCTTTTCAGCTGCATACTGCAGATGTTGTTTAAAAGTTAGCCTTGCACCTATATACATAGTAATAACAAACTATTCTAACTCTGGTTTGGAAACTACCCATGGTTACTCTTAGTCTCCATGACTCGCCTGCTGCTGATAAGAACTACTTCTGTCCCTTCTTCTGCAAGTTGTAGTCCTGAACCATCCCAATATCTCCATTGCAGTCATGCTCCAACTCCTTAAGTATTTTAGTCACTACAATGATTGCTATGCTAGGCGAACCCCACAGGCGGATCAGTAGAAATGCGGTGAAGTGGGAGGGTTATGATCCCTTGTTTTCAGACCATAACCTCGCTGATAAAAGGAAGAAGAAGAAGAAGTAGAAGAATGATTGCTATGTCGTCGGCGAAGCGTGTTATTTTCGAAGATCTGGGGATTCTAAGTCTGAAGACCTTATCATACATTAGGTTCACAGTAGACGACCTAGTATGGATCCTTGGGGAACACCGCCTGTGACATCATACTGCCTCCTCGGTTTCGTAGTCCAGTATCCTATTGCTGAAATGGTCTGTAATTATCTTCTGCAAGTAGTCTGGTACTCTCTTGGCGATAATTTAGAAATATTCTCGTCCTGTATGTGCAGGGTTTTCAGTAATCGCCCATTCCATGAAATTGGCAATTTTATCGACAGTCACGCTTCTCCATTTTCTAGCCATCCTCATCACTTTGTCATATTTCAAATCCAACGAATCATCTTTTACTACTTTCATAGCAATTTTCGCAAGAAAACTCTGAGAATCTCTTCCAAGTAATACAATGCCCACACGTAACTCCAACCCCTGCCAGGACTACCTGAGTGGATTAATCCTACACTCTTGGTTAGGTGCCAAGATCAGATGACAATTTGTTATTATTTTGTTTACAAACTGTTCTGTGCCTTCTATCCTGTCATGTGAGATGTGTGACCTTTTCACAGATGACCATGAACTTTTCCATGTTCGTACATACATACGAGTACGTCCACCCATGATGGCATACCTGTTCCGGGGGATGATTTTATTTTATTCCATTTCACCGCACTCACTTCTTTAATTAACTTAAAAATTAAGTTAAATAAATACAGGTGCACCGAATTACCGGTCCATGAATGACATATTTAATTTAACCATTTCGCGGTTAATTAACCCGCCACCACCACTGTGGTTTGCATAACAATTGCAAGAGAGCACATCATTTTAGCAGGACCAATTCATATTCTCTGAATGTGGCAGTTGCCATGCCTTCAAAGCTGATTGCGACTCGCAACAATGCACTATCGATTGCTGTGTGAAATTTACTTCAGTCTTCATGAGATATCCTTACTCAAGTGAAACTGCTGAATCCTCTTTTCATTTGTGAATGGGAGGGTTCTACAAGGAATAGAATTGAATTTTTGAATTTTACGCCCCGGTTACGTATACCTCGTAAAAGTTTCATTTATAGTTCAGTTGCAGATACAAAAACTAAGCAAGATTCTGTGGGATTACTTTGTTTTGCAAGTTTAGAGAGAAAATGCGATGAAAACTGCGGGGTATGCATCAGTTTCCCATGAATAGCAACCAAAGTGATGAAGTTATACTCTTCGAAAAATAATAGGGGATAAGCAGCATGCACCCACATGGGGTTTAAATTTTTATGATGCCAATGAAATTGGGAAGTAAAGGAAGCTGCAAAGGACACTACTTTAGTTTTGAAATGAAAAAAGAAAAATTACGCAAGAACGCTAAAAATCCATTAAATTCCTACTTAGGGGTTCCGTCATCGATTGCCTTGCTAATGGTTGATGGTTGAAATCCTGGGGTCGAATCGCCCTATTCGTGAACGTATGACTGGTCGCATAATTTGCATTGCATTGTTGGTAGATCTAGCAATAACATACATACGAATTACGTAACGAGTCATCCGTTTACGTATACGGCGATACGATCACTGATGTCAGAAAGCATTTATTTATTTATTCCTCATGAAATATATAAAGAGTCAGTTCGATCAATTGCGAAAGCTTGTGTCAACACTATTGCGAATGCATAACACTGGCAGTAGGTTAGTCATACGGCTGGAAAAATTGTTCACTCTGTTCAGGTGGTTGGGAGAAAAATACTGTGAATCAGAAGCAAATCAGAAAAAAAAAATCAAAATTTCCCCTGTTATCTGGTCACCACTTATTTACTTACTTACTTACTTACTCTAGGTGGCTCCACAGTTCGGGGTGAACCTGGGTTTCAACTAACAAGTCTCTCAATTTAGCTTGGTCTTTAGCTAATTGTCTCCAGTTGCGCACTCCAAGTTGGGCGAGGTCCCCTTGAACTTATGCGCGACACCTACGGCGAGGAAGTCCTCTATTGCGTCGTCCCTTCGGGTTAGATTCGAAGACTGGACACCACCCGTGCAGTTTTTCTGAAACCATCTGAGTTTCAAACCAATCTTTCTTCCTCTATCCTTTTCAACACCCGCACTGTATAACACATTTTAAAGGTATTCATAACCCCACGAATGCGCACAATTTATATAAAAAGAAAAGAAAACTCGAAGAGCAAAAGCCCCTTAGGTTAGGTTAGGTTAAAGTGGTTGCCAGCTGAGAAACGCCAACACACTTAGACCAATAATAGGTCCATTGTGATACCACATGGATCATGGGAAACAGAAGACCCTTCCTCAGCCCAAAACTATCCTAAGCTTCCTTCGAGAACTTGATTTCAGCTAGGACACCATTGCAAGATGCCTTCCTTCTGGGGTTAGTACAAAAGATCACTTTGCAGATCGAAGTACTTCGTTGGGTCTTAGAGCACCCTCCTATCATCCCACTCCTCACTTTGAAAAAAAAGAGCAAATGAAGAATTTCAAGGACTTGGCAGGGAAATTTAGCAGTCAATGACTTTAAACCGGGAAAGTCCAACGGATGGATAAAAATAGTAAGACTGGGGAAGGATGATGCACGAAACTGTGATAATTACCATTCGATCAAGCTGATGCCACACACCATGAAGATCGTTGAGTGGGTATTAGGTAGCCGATACGGCTATCGGATGATGGGATGTGATAAATTATCCTTTCCACTCAGGGTTTGTCGCGAGTGAATCAACCACAGATGTAATCCAAAGTATAAGAATCGTAATGGAAACACATTGTGATTCCTTAAAGGATTTGCGTATTGTTTTGGTTTGGTTGACTTTGAAAAAGCATTCGACACTCAACCACGAGATCTGATATGGGTGGCGTTAAGACATCCCGGAGTTCCAGAAACCTATGTACAGATGATGTACAATGAAGTCAAGATGAGAGTAAGAAGCCCCGCTGAAGTAACCGACGAGTTCCCAGTCAAGTCGGGGTGCACCAAGGAAGCGTCTTAAGTCCTTTGCTCTTTATTGTAATCCTTGATCCTCTGCTTGAAGGTAAAGCGATGGATCCCAAAGCGCGCCAGTTATTCTTTGCTTACGATGCATCCATCATAAGTCATACGTCCCTGCAATGAGCATTTGACGTATGGGTCAATGTTTTGGAGGCAAGAGCTAAAAGGCACCAATCTGTGCATTTAATTAGAAATTCGACACCACTATACCCTGTAGAATATGAGGTGGGAAGGAGAGTTGACTTCACACAAAAAAGTAGTGCACTTCTGAACGGAGCAGTTCAAAGCCAAAGGCGGGTGAGAAGAGGAATCTTCTCCAGTTATAGGAACTTTCCTTTTCGCCTCTCAGATCCCTTTCGACATTTCACTGATATTCAAGTCACGACCAAGTCGCTGGATCCGAACCTGCGTTAGGTATCCCTGCGTCCTCCATTGACGATTGAGTTTCTTACGAAAAAATTATTTGTGGCATGACTCACCAGGATTTAAGTTGATTAAACGAATGCTACCGGACATTTGCAAGAAATCAGCGGCATTCTTGCTGTCTCTCAGTAGCAAAGACTGCAGACAACCTATTGGCGTCTAGACAGCCCTCTTCGATTTCATAAAGCATCTTAATGTACTACGCTTAAGTATGCTACCGTCTATCATGCTGTGGAGAGACCGACGACGCTGCGAGTGTACTGTCTTTACTCGTATAAAAAAAAACATAAAATATTTGGCGCAACAGCTCTTTAAGTGCCTGGGCCTAGCTTCTCGCAATCACTCATGTTGTGTGCGTTATATTTTTCAAACGAATGGAAGGGACCTACAGTTTAGTGCCGTATCCGAACGGGCGGCGATTTGAGAAGCTTTTTCAAGACAACAATACTCTCGGATGTTTGTTTGACGCTCGCGAGAGGTGGGACCGTGACAAAAACTTTTTGGTGTTTTCTGGGATTCGAACTTGGAACCTCACGCGCAGTGATCCGACATACTAACCACTTACGCCACGGCGCCCACGCTTTGCTCGTATCAGGTGGCAGATTTTCGATGCCGATGGATGAATCAGGGTTTTGCTATCTTGTAGTACAATGGAACAGTTGCGGCTGAGTGCTCCAGTCGAGCGTTTCCTATCCAGACCAAAAAAAGGTTGCTAGAGAGGGTGGCAATGGTGCAGTAGATGGTTACCTCAGGTTAGGTAAGGTGGCTGACCTGACAGAGTCAGGGGGGCATACTTAGACCATTTAGGTCCATTGTGATACCACATGTTGATTGTACCGGAGGAATCACCGGGTACGCGGGAACCTTTACCTTTCTCAGAAGAGTTATGGCTAAGAATTACTGTGCTTGTAGTGGCTAAGTAGGGTGACTGACTTAATCAACCCTAAAGTTAAGGTGGACCAGAAAGGTAGAGTGTGCAAACGAGTATTGGGGTGATTGATTCAATCCAACTCTTTGTACTGCTGTGTAAATTGAATTGGCTGGTGATCGTGAAGGTGTAGGGATGCATACGAGTATTAGAGTGACTGATTCAATCGAACTCTTGATACTATATATGCATTTGGTGTTGGCTGGGTCGGGTGACTGATTCAATCAAACCCTTCATACCTAGGTGGACTGTGGAGGTAGTGGAGGTGACTGATTCAATCGAACCTTTGTACTATTATGCAGTCGAATGTGGTTATAGTGCAGTGGATAGTGTGTTTACTTGTTTATCGATATGTACAAGTTCAAACTCCGATTTCAGCAATCCGAGTATAAACAGGAAAATGAATAACATCGGAGTTTTTCCAACGATCGTACTAAAGAAAGGCTCCTGTCTGGTAGAACCATGGACTGGAGAGTCTGAGTGCACTGTGATTGGGATCGCTGGAATTTCTCCACGTTGATTCTAAGCTAGTTCTTAATTGCCGTTTGCCTCTCAACGCGATGGCAGAGCAGGTCAGCATTCACCTTATTTAAACGCCTGGAGACATATTATTTGAACTTGATGCGATCATTTAAATCAAATCGATGGACCGTTAGTGTTATACGAAAAAATAGATCAGAATCGTTCGAGCATAAGCACATAAACACAAATTATTGTCATACGAGGCACTGTCTTATTGTACTCAAGAAGTAGTGTTCCTGTTGTACTCAAGAAGGAGTGGTCTCTTCTTAAATAAAAAATTCTGCAGAAGCTTCAGGGACTTAGGTTAGGTTAGGTTAGGTTAGAAGGAAGTTCGCCTAAGTGATTTTCACTGCGACCAAAGGAGAATTGTGTTTCCCTTTTTGTTTGTTTGTGGAACTAGTAGCGAACCAACCTGAGCTCTTTATGAATCATATCATGTTCCTTAGTGGAACTTGTACAAGATCTCTTAGTTCGTCAAAAAACCTGTTACCCATATGGTGTAGGCGGCGGTTTTGTTCATTTGCGCAGTCACACAGCAAGTGCTTGATAGTTTCTATCTCTTCTACGTCTTGACAGCTCCTGCAGTGATCACGTGAGTTGATGCCTAGTCTTACAGACATTTCCCCATATCGCGCAGTGTCCTGTACTAAGTGCACCTATCAAGAAATCTTTTTTATTCATTGCCAGCTTTTGGTTCTTCCTTCACCCAATACCGGTCATAAACTACGAGATAGATACAGTCGCCTCTGGTCATCCATAAGAAGTTGACCAGCTCTCTTGTTTTCAGGTCGATTTTTCTTTTTAGTACTCCAATAGGAGCTTCTACTGATGTCTAAGTATGTTTTGTATCTAATGCTGATCCTTTTCTGGCTAGTTCATCTGCTATCTCATACATACATACATACATACATTTTCAATGGCCCGCTAATCCTTCATAAGGGTCGCGGGGGTAGGATGCTCAGGTGGGCTCTCCATCCTTCTCGATCCTCCGCCAATGACTCCAATTCATTAGGAGGAATCCCTAGGCGGCTCCAGGAGAGATGTCGGACTTGGTGTAACCATCTATTTCTAGGCCTTCCGCGGAGTCGCCTACCTGATGGCATGGCAACCATGGCGCGTCTTGGAAGCCGGTCTGGGGGCATACGCACTTTATGACCAGACCATCGAAGCATAGATCGTTCCGTTCGGAGAAGTAGCTGTTCAACATTGAGCGCCTCGCGTACTCTGGTGTTGCGCACTCGATCCCTTCCAGTTATTCCAGCAACACCGCGAACGAACCTCATTTCGGCAGCTTGTATCCGCGATCTTATTCTTTCGGTCGCTACCCAAATTTCATGACCATAGGTGAGAGTTGGAACATACACCGAGTTAAAAACCGATAGCTAACACTCAGTTCGGCCTTCCTTATAACAGATTGGTCGAGCTCTCTCAAAATTGATCCAGCCTGACCAGTTCTACAGGATAACTCGGCATTGCTCCTCCCATCACTCGTGAATAAGACCCCGAGGTACTTAAACTTACGCGCCTGCTTCAGTGGGACTCCACTAACATGCAGAGTGCACTGAATGGGTTTGTTTTGGATACGACCATTACTTTCGATTTGTTCACGTTGATCTTCATTCCAGCATCATCACAAACGGCTACAAACCTTTCGAGTGCGCGCTGAAGTTCGGTTTGAGAGGACCCAAGGATGACCAAATCATCCGCAAAGAGTAGATGACTAATCCTTAGGTCTCCCACTTTGAAACATTCCCCGCCACGGCTGCGCTGCAACATCCAATCCATATATACAATGAAGAGGAGAGGTGACAAAAGGCACCCTTGGTGGAGTCCAACGCCCACAGTGAAAGGTATTGATTTCACACCGTTTATCCGAACACAGCTTCTACAGTTTGTATATAAAGACCGAATCGCCCTTAACAGGGAACCATCAATCCCATACTCCTGCAGAACACTCCAGAGTTTGCCTCGAGGAACCCTATCATATGCTTTTTCCAAATCCACAAAACAAGTGTAGACTGGTTTAGCATACTCCCAGGCCTTCTCAAGAACCATTCTGAGAGTGAACAGCTGGTCGATTGTGCTTCTACCGGGGCGAAAACCGCACTGCTCATCCCTCAAACTGTCCTCATCCTGCTATCTCATTCCCTTCTATATTGCTATGTTCGGGATAAGAAGTTCGAAGATCCGTGGAAGCCTTCATTTCAAGGAAACCATCTTACGAAAAATAGAGCGCGACCGGCTCAGTTGGTATTGTCACGTTCAAAGAAGAGATCCTTTGAACGTTCCAAAGACATCGCGAAGGACGGGCAGGCCTATAAACGCCTGGATCACACAAATGCAACGACACCAGCATTTGATTTGCCTCAGTAACGAAGTGGTCCAAAATCGGAAGGCCTGCCGATATTTTCTGAAGTCAAACAAGCGAATACCACAGGTGGGTCAATAGAACTTCAGTGAAGTGTGAGGGTTATGATCTCTTGTTTTTGGATAATAACCACGCCGAAATAGGAAGAAGAAGATTGCTATGTCCGGGAACACAGCAGAGAGTTTCATCATGGGGATTGCATCTGAAAACTGCTTTTGATCTAACTTCCTCGAGGTCTAGTGATTTGATTGTCACTTGACTGTCCACGAAGATAGTGATCTTGGAAGGATTGAGTTTCTTCCTGTGAATAGTCCGTGCTGCTCTTTCAATAGCGAAGACTTCAGCTTGAAAGATACTGCAGTCATGCGGCAGTTGGTATGAGTCTTCGATTTTGAACGACTCACAGAAAACTCCACAATCAGTTCTTATATCCAATTTAGACCCGTCCTAGTAGAGTTGAATGACCTGTTCATTAGTTGATGTCTTGGAGTCCCACTCTTGTTTTCGGGAATAAACATGGAGTAATTCATATAGAAGTCTATGTAGGGTATGACATAGTCAGTTGTTCTATCGAAATTTTTTCTGTACCTGTGTTTTTTTTTTTTTTTTTGTTGGGATAGGAAACGCTCAAAGGCGAACCCCACAGGCGGATCAGTAGAAATGCGGTGAAGTGGGAGGGTTATGATCCCTTATTTTCGGATCGTAACCTCGCTGATAAAAGGAAGAAGAAGAAGAAGAAGGGATAGGAAACGCTCAACTGGAGCACTCAGACGCAACTTGTCCATTGTACTACCAGAGAGCAAACCATGATTTACCCATTTTATTGGAATTTCCTTGTTTTTCTAAGAAAGCCAAGCAAGCACTTTCGTGGTGAGGAGCTTACAGTACCAGAACTCACGACATCCGCACCGAGGATCTGCCACCTGATACGAGCAAAGGCCGGACACTCACAGAGATAATGTTCCGCGGTGTCGTCGCTCTCTCCACAAGCGTCGCAGATTATAGTGTCACTTAAGCCCAACACGTTAAGGTGCTTAGCAAAAGCAAAGTGGCCTGTCAAGACGCCAATAAGTTGTCTACAGTCTTTTCTGCTGAGAGACAGCAAGAATGCAACTGATTTCTTACAAACGTCTGGGGGCATGCGTTTAGTCAACCTGCATCCTGGAGAGTCATGCCACACACAATTGTGCTCGTGAGAGACGCAATCGTCAATGGAAGCCATAACCGAGGACGCAGGGAGACCCAACACGGGTTCCGGACCTGGGAAACCCTCCTCTGAGCCTTGTCTAGCAATCTCATCGGAGATCTCGTTCCCCAAGATCCCAGTGTGACCTGGGACCCAGATAAGAGACAAAGAATTCAGCCTTGCGACTTAGTTCAAATAGTTTTTGGTTTCACGAACTATTTTGGAAGTGGTTAACGGGTTAAGCAAGGCCTTAAGCGCAACCTGACTGTCACTACAGACACAAATACTACGGCCCTTCCACATGTTCTTCACAACATAATTCATGGCCATTAGGATTGCATAATGCTTTCCGCTTAGAAAACAGACGCATATCTGCCTAACAAGAAAAGAAGTCTAATGCTGTCGTCTTCCACGAAGACACCAGCACCAGACCCTTGACTGGTTTTGGAACCTTCCGTGAAAATACGACTACATTCCATTCCTGGCTCAGACTCTGGCCGAAGCCAGTCCTGAACACAAGGGAAGTCGACTCTGAATTTGCGCATCAGCTGAAGTTCTGGTGTCATTGCATCAGACGGCATATCCATAAGACGGGAATCGTAAGATAAGTGTCGCACAAGTTCACCAAAATTCCAGTGTGGAGTGTACCAAAAACCGCCCCACCTAAGGTGATGGATGGCTTTGGTAGTGCAACCCATGATATAAGTATCGAAGGGAGGTAAGTTCAGCAAAGCGTCTAGAGCAGAGCCAGGCGTACTCGGGAGAGCTCCCGTGCAGCCGAGACAAGCCGTTCTTTGGAGTTTCTCGCAAAAGGCAACCACATATTTACGCGAGAGCCCCTTCCACCAAACAACCGACGCATATGCGAGGAATGGTCTTATCATAGCCGTGTAGATCCAGAGAACCTTATTCGGTGACAAGCCCCAAGTCTTGCCAAAATCACCCTTACACTGCCAGAAGACTGAGAGCGCCTTGGATGTTTTCGACTCGACGTGTTTAGACCAATGAAGTTTCTTATCTAAAATCACTCCCAGATATTTGGCTTCATTGAAAATGCGAATGGTGACGCCTTTTAGCACTGGCTGAGTCACACCGGTCAAAATCCTCCTTCTCGTAAGAAGAACAACCTCAGTTTTAAGAGGATTCACCGAAAGCCCACTCCTAGTACATCATTCATCGATCAAGTCCAGCGCCGCCTGCGCGTTAGCACAGCTCGTCGCCAGGCATGGCCCGACAGAAAGTACGACGACATCATCCGCATATGCCTGAGCGTAGACGTTAGAACTATTTAGAGTGTTCAACATAGAGTCGACCACCATGCACCATAACAATGGAAAACCTGTGTAGTATAAAACTGCAAGACTTCACTTCTGACACTTTTCGAAAAGACTAATTTTAACCACGCTATGAAGCAGTGATATCCATCATCCCTTTGAGGCTGAAGAGGTCTTAAAAAAAAGAGATCACAATACTCGTATGTATTGAAAAAGTATGCACAGTGCTCTAGAAACCCCACTTCTGACACTTCCCTAAATAGTCCCCTTTCTAAGTAGTTTTCTATTTTAACGTTTAAATACATTTATATATGATACCACCTCAAATGGTTCTTCTATTCGAGTCATCAGGTCGTGTATGGATTGGTTTGGAAACCATACTTTTAAGAATAATCGCACTTCTGACACTTTCACAAATACCCTCAATGTCAAAAGCTTGCACTACTTTACAGCATAAATTCATTTTCTTAACATTTCGGTCTGATGAACTATGTTGGGAAACGGATGTTCCAATCTCACTTCTGACACCATGAAGGCAAGTTTTTTTTTCACTAAATAGTCAGTTTGAGGGGCGATAAAGGAAGCAGTGGAAGTTGTACAAAATGATTTTCTTGATATTATTAGTACGATAAACTCTGTCCATTGGTTCCGAAATTCTCAAAATTGAAAAACTATGCAACGTTTGTGAATAAATAAAATGAAATTTGTGAACAATTTTTTCGTCTATGTTTGAAGGACACTTGGACGAGAAATAAAGACGGACATTCACCCAAATGTAGCCATAAATCACTCATACTGTCGTTCACAATTTCCAAAGGATACGTCCAATAAACGTCCATGCAATCAATGAAATAAAGTCAAATCGAAGCTGAGAGGCAAAAAGAAGGATTCCACCCCTAAGTGTCTTTGCTCAAAGTCCCTTTACTCACTTGATACAACGGATATGAGTGACAAGTTGGGCATTTGGTTTTTATTGACCAAACGTGATCGAAAATCAATTAAAATTCCGCTGCATGCATCCTGTGTATCGCAACTATTTACCTTTGTAATTCAATTTGACATTTTAATGGCAGATAATTAAAAACGCAGATTCAGTGGAAAACCTTCATATGTAGCGAATAAGCAAAATACCGGCCGGCCTCCTCATGCATACATAAAATCAGGATTTCACATTTGATTACAGCGAATGGCTTCCAATCCAGGATATGTCGGATTATTGCTAACGAAAAACATAAACATTCCGCAAAAAAATAAGCCACGATGGATGTCCTTGTTGATGTCGCTTTTTATGTCGGTTGTCACTTTTTTTCTTTTCCTGCATAAAGTCGTGACATTCAGAGGTTTGCCTCCTTGATGGCCTTCAAGGATGCTCCATAATTGAATGAGAAGTTAAACCCCATGCTATGTTCAGTGACGTCCTTTTGTTTTATACGAACTGAATTCGGATTGTCAATTTGCTTCTTCGTTTTGAAGAGTTTCCGATTCATAAAAGGATTCTTGAGACATCAGGATATCCTTGTTCATTTTGAGGAAAATGAAATTTATTCTTAAAGCCTATCGCCGCAAGTTATTGGGGCACAGGGGTTTCGGACTTTTTGACAAAGATCATTCTGTGAGGGTTCTCTGAGGACTTTATCCAGGTCCTGGTGGATGCGCGTGCTGATGGCAATCTTTTGTTATCCATGTCAACGATAATGTTTAATTATTTCAAGCATCTGATAGCAGGGTGGTGAGTGGGAGAAGAAAAAAAGAAAGTAAATGGAAACGAAAGAAGGAGGATGAGTATACAAATACTTGATACTCGGGATGATATCCTTGACAATGGGTAAATTTCAATAAGATTGGTAAATTTGTTTGCGGAGATAAATTACTTGAGACATTGATTGCGAATGTGGGGCAGAAGGATGAGAAGATGCCTTGCGGTCTGGCTTCATTTCGAATGAAAGTAGCAGGTTGCTTGCATTGTTAAGTGAAAGCGACGATAGAGATTGAGAATGATGAATGCCTATTCATTATTTTTTTTGTATAAGAAATCTGTCTTTGATTGTTAAGAAGGTGAACAGGAGTCGGCATAGAGGTGATTCATTCTTTTCTTAGACTTTCGGAACCATCCTCGTCTCAAGGCTGTTGCGAAGCACAGAGATTCAAAATTTGCAGAATTTTAGAGAACAGAATCTGCAGAAATGTATAAACTCAGTACTTAACCATGTAGAGATTGGTGTAGATATCCCACTTCTGACACCTCCCTGAATTGTCTTGTTTTACAGCTTTTCTTCGTTTTAAAAGATTCTCCCTCACGAATGAATATTTGCCCGAAAAATACCTTCAGATCGAGTATTAATCGATAGAGCAACCTTCTGCACTTCTGCACAACGTGTGGTCCTAACCACTAGACGATCACGGCCATATGTATACAACCAGAAAAGAAGTAGAACCTACCTAAGAGTTAGCAAGAATCGACCTCGCATCTTGACGGGCATATTACAGGTCACTGCAGACTCAAGGAGCACCTCAGGTAACTGGGAATAAAGAGAGACGGACATTGCAGAAGTACCAGCGCACTGATCCATAAAAGAAGAAACCACTTAGGTGCATATCTCCTATCAGAATTGGATCTACCTTCGCTGGATCCACTCAAGATACTGATATCGGGGATATTTCCATCCGTAATTAGTGAGATTATGGGCCATGGGCGACTGGATGTGGACTCACTGTCAACCCAAGTAAAACTGAACTGATGCTCTTTACCACTTAAACCAAAATACCGACCTTCACGCTTCCACGGCTAAATAATCATTACCTATCCTCCAGTGTTAAGTACTTAGGTGTGGTACTTGATCCAAAACTAAGCTGTAAGCTTAACATTGAGCAGCGGGTAAAGAAGGCCTGTATGACTTTCTATGCTTGCAGCAAGACCTTTGGTAAGAAGTGGGGACTTCGCCCGAAGATGGTTTTATGGATGTACAATGCCGTGGTGCGTCCCAATCTTTCCTATGGATCGCTAGTCTGGTGGCCTGCGTTAAGGAAAGCTTATAACATTAAACTTATCAATAGGGTATAAAGAACTGCGGCTATAGGCACAACGGGTGCCATGAGAAAATGTCCAACCGAAGCCTTGAACGATATCCTGCACCTTTTACCACTCGATCTTCACATTGTGCATCCATCAGCATGTAGTGCGGTCAGGCTAATGGAAACAATGCTGGTGCACCAATCCTCATGGTCACAACAGTATCCTGAATCTGCTGCCGCAGGATCTGGCAGCTAATCTGACCGACTATGTAACTCCCACAGTGAACTTTATAAATGACATCACGGTCAGATTCCCAACCAGGGCGGAATGGGAAACTGGCGAACTTACAAATGAGTTGGATGGATTTGTAAACCCGTCTTTTAACAATTTTACAGGAACCTACCACAATTAGGGGATGGGATCAACCCATGATTTGTGAGATACAAATGAGTTCGAAACAACTATCTTCACCGACAGTTCAAAAATGGACTGCGTGGTAGGGGCGGGGATATTCTCTGATTCTCTCAATATTGCCAGGTCTTACCGGCTTTATGATTCGTGCAGCGTTTTCCAGGCGGAAGTTTTTGCTGTACGTGTGGCCTCCCGACTACTTGAGCAAACCTCTACACCCCTAAACACCATTGCCATCCTCATTGACAGCCAGGCCACAGTCAAGGCTATAGTACGAGTATCTGCTCCTACATCCTCGAGGCACCTGGGGCCACGCTTAGGCTACCAGGGGGGTCAGCAAGGTGGCGGATAGCCGAACGGCCTTCAGATATGTAGGCTAGCTGCGAATAACCAATAATCAGTCCCCGACCACGAGCGGCAGAATGGAGGGTGTGAGGGAAAAAATCACATGAGCCCTGTGAAGTATCTGTGACAGAGCGAGTAGACGCCGCTCTTAAATAAGTGTCCTATCCCGAAGGCAAGGTGTTACGCGACCTGTGCTGAGGCCTGAATGGTGCTGGGGATGTAAAATCAATACAGCATCTCTAACGGAGCCCTCCAGATACCTGGTGACCTCTGGTTGAAATAAAGCCTTACCACGCTACAGGCGGCTATGACTATGGCAAGTGTGATACGATGACTGTACTGGGCAAAAAAATAGCCGAACTTGCTGAATTCATCAAGGATAAGAACAATGTGCATCACAAGATTCGTAAACTGGTGAGTTCTATTCGTACCACGTATGAAAAGGCATTGGACCCTGAAAACGAACGACAAGAACATTTACACGTTGAAAGGCAGGATAAGACTACACAAACCATACAGTCAAAACCGCTAAACTACCGAGCAGCAGTCCTGAGACCACTGAGGCGTCAAAGCCTGCGGTAGATAGCTGTGAGATACGACCACAAACGCCCAAACGCAGGCGGGAAAGCAAAATTACGAGCCAGCAGCTCCCAGCCGCGAAGAAGAAAAAGACCGTGGTCCCGATAGGAAAAGAAAAACCCGTCTAGGTGGAAACCCATAACACGAAAGCCGAAAAGTGGGAAAAGCCAAGAGGAAGTACCAAAAAAAGGCTGAAAGCGCGCCCAGATGCTTTAGTGATTAAAGCTAAGGATGGTCTCTCTTATGCAGAAATGCTGCACAAGGTAAAGGACAACCCTGAATTGAGAGAGCTCGGCCAAAAGGTCAACCAAATCAGGAGGACGGCCAAAGGAGACCTACTCTTAAAACTAAGGAGCCTCCCAACAACGGAAACGACCAAGCTTCATGCATCCGTGGAAAAGGCCTTGGGAACAGAAGCGGAAGTGAAAACCCTAACGCACGAGGTACTCATAGAAGTCAAAGATCTGGACGGAATCACAACGAAGGAGGAGATCTGCGAAGCCCTAACCAAGCAATTAGAGGGATCCAAAGAGTACCATGTCGGAACAAGTGCCATAAAGTCTCTGCGAAAAGCTTACTTAGGGACACAGATAGCGACAGTGAGCCTGCCAGCGGAAGCCTGCTGTGTTGTGACGAAAAGGACACAAATAGCAACCATGTCACAGGAAGCGGCAAATGCCCAGCCTTCCAAAAAGCCTTGAGAGACCTAAAACACCTTATATGAAGATAAAACAGCTCAACCTCAATCACTGCGAAGCTGCGAACGATCTCCTCATACAATCTGTGCGCGAACAAAAAGTAGACGTCGTAATCCTTAGTGAGCCCTACAAAGAATTCGATGCAAACGCGTGGATAACGGACACTACGGGAAAAGCGGCCATATGGACCTGTGGGAAAACCGCCTTCCAAGAGAGAATGCCAACATCAGGAGATGGTTTTATATGGGCAAAAATCGACGGAATATATATTTATAGCTGCTATGCACCACCAAGCCTCTCGATAGCAGAGTTCGAAGAGCTGCTGGACAAACTCGTAAACGATGCTTTAGATCGAAAACCGGCGATCATTGCTGGCGACTTTAATGCATGGGCCGCTGAATGGGGATGCAAAGAAACGAACAGACGCGGAAGATCCCTACTGGAGGCTTTTACAGCCCTAGACGTGGTACTAGTAAACAGCGGAAATAAACCCACGTTTTGCAGAGGAAGCGGCGCTTCTATTATAGACATCACATACGTAAGTAGCTCCTTGATAGGAAGAACAAAGCGGGAAGTCAGTGACCTCTATACTCATAGCGACCACCAGGCGATAATATGTGAAGTACTGCCGGAAGCAAGAAGACAAACACCGCTAGCCAGGCTACCCCAGAAAAAAGGCTGGAAATCAGACTCTTTCGACGTGGAAGCATTCACATGTATCTTCAACAGAAACGCAGTACTGACGGGTCGTGCGGGCAGTAAAGCAATGCAGGCCATAAATGAGGTTACACGGGCATGTGACGCCACAATGAGGAGAAGAAAGGCTATGGAACATCGTCCCCCAGTTTACTGGTGGAATGAAGAAATCGCGCATCTACGTACCAAGTGTCATCGAGCGAGAAGGGCGTATACGCGATCTAGAGCGAGGGCCGTCTCCAGTGAACTGCAAGAAGACTACAGGGTGGCTCGAAAGGAACTAAAAACAGCTATACTAAAGAGCAAACGGAAGTGTTTCGCCGAGCTGTGTGATGAAGCTGACGAAAATCATTGGGGCAAAGCCTACCAAATCGTCATGAAAAAATTGAAAAGGTGCCAGCCACAGATTTCCACCTGCCCAGAGTTCTTACACAACATCGTGGTCGGACTATTTCCTCAGCAATAAGAGAACGCATTCTCGGATGATCCAATAGTAGAGGCACCAACAATCCGAGAGGTAACCAAAGAAGAAATTATCGAGATTTGCAATAAAATTGGAGATAAAAAAGCACCTGGACCAGATGGTATCCCAAATATAGCACTCAAGACAGCTATAAAAGTAAGCCCAGAAATGTTTATTAACATTTACAACTCGTGCCTGAAGGAAGGAGTCTTCCCGGATCAGTGGAAACGGCAAAACCTAGTACTTCTTCCCAAAGGTAAGAAACCACCAAATGAACCTTCATCATACCGCCCGCTCTGTATGTTAGATACGGCTGGCAAAATATTGGAGCGAATCATCTATAACAGGGTAGAGGCAGCAATTCAAGAACCTGGAGGTCTTTCAGAACACCAATACGGTTTTCGAAAAGCGCGCTCAACAACAGATGCAATCAATGTGGTAGTTAAAACGGCACAAGAGGCTATACAGGGAAGAAGATGGAAAGGCGGTTCCAAAAAGTACTGCTTGGTTATAACTCTTGACATAAAAAACGCCTTCAATACGGCAAATTGGAGTCACATCTTACAAGCGCTCAGAAGGATGAGAGTTCCACAATACCTCATAGACGTCATTGTTGACTACTTCAGGTGCAGAATCTTGGTATACAATACAGACCGCGGCCCCAAGGAATATAAGATCACAGGTGGAGTACCACAGGGCTCAGTCCTTGGCCCTTTGCTCTGGAATATTATGTATGACGGTATACTGCGACTTCCTATACCGGCAGAAACAAAAATAGTGGGATTTGCTGATGATATCGCCATTATTGTCACTGCTAAACTGTTGGAGGAGGTGGAACAGATAAGCAATGCGATAATAAGGATAATACGAACATGGCTCACCTCAATTGGTCTAACACTGGCGGAGCATAAAACTGAAGCAGTCCTGATAAGTAGTAGAAAGAAGGTAGAAACTCTCACCATTATAGTCGGCGGCCATGAAATAACATCTAAACCGCATATAAAATACCTAGGTGTCATGATAGATACGAGACTTTCATTTAGAGATCACCTTAAGTATGTAGACCGAAAAGGTGCAATAGCAAGTGCTGCACTCGCGCGTATCATGCCCAACATAGGAGGACCAAGACATAGCCGTAGGTTACTGCTGGCTAGAGTGGTTACGTCTATAATCCTATACGCCGCACCAATTTGGGCCGGGGCCATGGCAATTAAAACATACAGATCACATATCACATCTGTGTATCGAATATGTGCATTGAGAGCTAGCTGCGCATTTCGCACTACTTCTAGCGATGCAGCTTGCGTGGTAGCGAGAATGCTCCCAGTAGATATCCTGGCAGTAGAACAGCAACGTCAGTACTGCGCAAGAAGAGAAAGAAACGAGGCCAGCGAAAACCGGCTCTATAGAGCAGAAAGCCTAAGAGAATGGCAAGAACGCTGGAATGCTTCTGAGAAAGGCAGGTGGACCCATAGGCTCATACACCAAATCCAGCCATGGTTCGACAGACAACATGGAGAACTTGAGTTCTACTTAACGCAGTTCCTAACGGGCCATGGATGCTTTCGTTCGTACTTACATAAGTATAAACACGACAATAGCCCTTACTGTCCGCATTGCGCTGACTGCGTAGAAAACGCGGAACATATATTTTTTGAATGCCCAAGATTCCTCGACGAAAGGAATGCACTAAGGAGTGAACTCGGCCACCCACTGACGCCAGAAAACATCGTTGGCGAAATGCTCAAAAGACAGGAGGCATGGGACGCAGTCGCTGGGAGCACAATGCGCATAATGAAGATTCTAAGAACCCTAGAAAGAGAAAGGAAAGAATCAGACCGGCGAAATACAATCAATGCTGAGCAGGATAATGCAAACAGGCACTAGTCGAATACATCAGACTAAAACCCCCCCCGCGATGAAATGCTTGACGGCAGTACCGCGGGGAATGGGGCGGTCGTGGGAGGGGGGTTTAGTGGGTAAGAGTCCCACACTGTTACTCAGGATGATTACCCCTCCCAATCAAAAAAAAAAAAAAAAAAACATCCTCGAGGCTAGAAGAACAGTGCAGAACTCGCCTCGCTAGTTAAGCTCACGGGCAGTTATCTGCCCTTGATGTTTCCCTAGCAAAGGCGGTGAACGTCTCTTTGGGGGTCCTTAAGTGAGGCATCTTCGTGCATTATCTGCTAAAGGCTAATAATAGATGGCAGGGGGTGCGGAACTGTGTCATCTCCAGGTAGATGTGGCCCAAGTACTTCCGGAAAAGAACGCAAGATCTACTAAGCAGAAACCGTACAGATATCGCAAGAGTTCTGGCAGTTAGTACTGGCCATTGGCCCATCAGGGTTCATGCGGCCAGAATAGGTATTCGTTTTAATGTTCACTGTCGCAGCTGCAATACTGCTAACGAGGACGAAACTATCTTACTCTTCCTTTGTAAGTGTCCGGCTCAAACAGCTCACATTAGGTAAACCCTTTTTTGACAGCCTGATAGAATTAGCGGAGATAAGCGTTGGGGATATTATTAGTTTCCTTAATGCAGCGGGGTGGATTTGAATAATCTTTACTCGTTCTCCCTTTCCCTACAAGCCACGACCGTTTCACATCCGTTTAGGTCACTTGAGTTGTGGTAAACGGCACTTTTGTGCTAATTATGTATCAGCATGGTTTGCTGTTACAACCACTTCTACCTACCTACCTACTCCGGTTCATAGTAGCAGCTGGACTGGAGGAAGTGCTCTAGACCGAGCATATCATCGACTAGAGCCTTAGTTTGAGGGGCACGATAGATCTGCTAAAGGTTGCAGTGCACTTGCACCTCACAACAACTATATCTATCTATCTAACCACACTTCTGACACTTCGGGGAATGTTTGTAGACCCAAGTTATTCACCATTTTACGGAATAAAATACACGAAGAGCCCTACTTCGGATACCTTATCAAACAGTCTCAATACAATGAGTTATGTCTCCAAAAGAGATTCAGACTTCTGACAGCTGAATCGGTAGAGCAACCACACTTCTGACACTTAAGAGAATGTTTGTAGTTTCAAGTTATTCACCACTTCGAACACCTTATCAAACGGTCTCAATACGATGAACTATGTCTCCAAAAGAGATTCAGACTTCTGACAGCTGAATCGCTAGAGTAACCACACTTCTGACACTTCAGAGAATGTTTGTAGTCTCAAGTTATTCACCACTTCGGACACCTTATCAAACGGTCTTAATACGATGAGCTATGTCTCCAAAAGAGATTCAGACTTCTGACAGCTGAATCGGTAGAGCAACCACACTTCTGACACTTAAGAGAATGTTTGTAGTTTCAAGTTATTCACCACTTCGAACACCTTATCAAACGGTCTCAATACGATGAGATATTATAAAGATATTATAACTACGGATTCTAAATGCAGTCTACTAACTCAAGAAACGGTTCTTCTCAGAACTTCCTAACTAAGACAATCCGACCTTTAGTCTGCATACTCCAACTAAATGTTGAAGATATAAGCAAGTCCAAAAGCGAATTCCTTTCTAAGATTCTTAAGGACAATGCTATTGACGTAGCAGTTATCCAAGAAATCCATTCGGCTTCGGAAGCTGACTTTAGTAATCGAGGCAAAATACACGGATACTCGGCCATCGGAGTGCTATACCAGCAGGCATATGGTTCTGCCACTTTCATTCGCAACGGCGTAAAGAATGCGAGGTTAATCCAGCAAAGCTCCACAGACAACGTATTCTGCATCACCGTAGAAGTTGCTGGCACACGCATCACCAACGTATATAAACCTCCAACTATGCCGTGGCCACGAAGTGTCATACCACTCTTTTACCACCCTGCTGTCTATGTGGGTGATTTTAACAGCCACCATACATCATGGAGATACGCAAATAACGACCTGAATGGTCTTGAGCTATCAAAGTGGGCCGATGTTAACAGTCTTCACCTCGTCTTCGACGCCAAGGATGCCGGCTCCTTTCATTCCAGACGGCGGCTCAGGTACTACAAACCCGATCTCACATTTGTGAGCTGCAACCGCGATCTAAGACCTTTTTAATCCAGTCGTCAAGTCCTCGCAAACTTCCCTCGTAGCCAGCACAGACCCATTGTCATTGCCACCGGCATACAAATACCTATTGTTGAATCTGTTGCCCAACCTAGATGGAATTTCACTAAAGCCTCCTGGGACGAGTACACAAAAGACCTGGACGCCAATATAAGATGGATTCACCCGCTAGCCAAAAATGAACGAGTCGTTCGTCGGCACCATTCTTTCTACAGCCAAGAAATACATTCCAAGAGGATATCGGAAGCAGTACATCCCTGGTTGGTCGGATGATTGCGATCGCCTTTACAAAGAGTTCGAAGCGAATGGAGTGCCCACAGCAGTGATAAGCTTCTCCAGTCCCTCGACAAGGATAAAAATGGCAACACACGATCGAGAATAAAAGTTTCGTCCACTCCAGCCGCAAGGCCTGTCGCCTGCTCCGCACACTCGGCTGCAGCACGCCAAGTTTAGCCCCAAAACTTTCAATTAGCCCGAACGCGATAGCTTCCAGAATAGTAAAGCTTTCCAAGGCTCCCCCGGATAAAATCGAAACCAAACTCATCAAAAAGAATCTTAAGCTACTGAAAGCAGAGTCACACGCGCTAGCAGAGTTCTCAAGCCCATTCACACTGCAGGAAGTAGAAGCATCACTCCAAAACTCAAGTCACGCAAGGCCGCTGGGCTAGATGGGATATTCCCGGAATTCCTTATTCACAGCGGCATTCATTTTAAGAACTGGCTCGGGCATTTCTTTTCAAACATACTGGAAACAGGGCACTTCCCCGCTAACCACAAGAAATCAAAAGTAATCGCTTTATTCAAACCTGGTAAGCCTAGCAACCAGCCAGTGAGCTACCGCCCAATCGCTCTACTCAGCGTTGTATACAAGATTTTCGAAAGGCTGATTTACAACAGAATAGAACCCGCCATCAACGCAGTGGTGCCTATAGAGCAGGCTGGGTACAGAGCTGGGCGTAGCTGTTCGGATCAAGTATTAGCGCTGACGACTCACATTGAAGCAGGTTACCATGCCAACCTAAAAACATCAGCGGTATTCATCGACCTTACTGCAGCGTATGATACAGTCTGGAGGGACGGTTTGATTCTGAAGCTTCTTCAAGTCGTAGCCACAATCCTAAACAACATGCTTAACGACAGACCATTCCAGATTTTCCTGAACGAGGAGCATAGTTCTCGCAGAAAACTGAACAACGGACTCCCTCAAGAATCAGTGCTGGCACCTCTGCTTTTCAACTTGTACACCCATGATCTTCCAAGTACAGAATCAAGAAAATTTGCATATGCGGACGACCTTGCCATAGCCACACAACACTGGTCCATGTTTAAAACGGAAGCAACGCTAACGAAAGATCTTGCCACACTAGGCTCGTACTTCAAAAAGTGGAGACTGTGTCCAAGTATGACCAAGACGGAAGTTTCATGTTTCCACCTTAACAATAAACTTGCCAACACTAAACTGTCGATACAATTTAACGAGGCTCAGCTTACCCACAACTTTTTACCCAAATATCTTGGAATTACTCTGGATCGTACCCTGTCGTTCAAGCAGCACCTCATTAACACTGCAGCGCATCTCAACTCCCGCAACAACTTCATACAAAAGTTGGCATCAACGACTTGGGGCGCTCCCGCTAAAACATTACGCTCCGCCTCCCTGGGGTTGGTATTTTCCACCGCCGAATATTGCGCCCCCGTCTGGCTAAATAGAGCTCACACCAATAACGTCGACGTGCAGCTTAATACTTCAATGCACATAATTACAGGAACTATTAGTACTACCCCAACGAGGTTTCTCCCGGTATTAAGCAACATCCTTCCAGCACACCTCCGTCGCCAAAATGCCTTACTGCGCGAGTTCAACTAAATCAATGCCAACCTACTCTTGCCAATCCACAACGACATCGACTCTAGTGTAAGATCTCGTCTTAAATCACGGCGCCCTCCCCTAAGACTGGCACTAGAATTTAGCACCAGGAACTTCAGCGCAACGGAAGTATGGAAGAACGAGTGGAGTTCCTCTTCTGCGAACGACTTAATAATACATTTTCCTACATCCATGTCATCCAGGTCACAAGTTTACAAGTTACCAAGTTTAACAAAATATCTTCAAATAGCGTGAAGACGAATCGAACTTCCTGCTTTGTGACGATGCCTACCTTTTTAGAGCCAAAAGATCATCACATTATAGGAAAATTTGACACGAATACCTCTCCTGTATCTTTCGATCCAAATAAGCACTTTGCTCCACAAAAGCTGACTGAATTGATAACCCCACTTCGGACACTAAAATAAACTGTTCAATGTTTACTATAGAACAGCTATTTAGAAATTCCACGCCATGAATACTGAGAGAAATATCCTCACTTCTGTCATTCATGCAAACTGAGTTCAAGTGCCTTTTTACCCAAAAGACTATAAAGTCCTAAGCAGCTTGGCCTGAGCACCACTTCTAACACCTATGAACATTTCCAAGTCGTTTGACTTATTGCATTTATACGCCTTGTCCTCGAAGAATATCTCGATTATAATAATCATTCCAACAAAAGAAAATATAATTCTTGACGGACCCCCACTTCTGACACCTCATTCACTGCTTTACTGCACTATGGCCACAACAAAGTTTAAGAATACTTTGAATGGTGTAGATAAAATAAAGTACCTATGTCTGCCGAAAACATCACAAGGCCACACTTTTATGTCTTTTTCTTAACGTCTATTCGTTTACCTCATGGGAATGGCCGACAGGTAAACAATTTTTGTCTTTGTTTGAGCTTTATCGCCGGAGACCTTTTTCCTTTTCCACTTTCCTCACATCCCGAGACGACGGACAAACACCTGTCATTTCCCCTAGTTGACTTTGACTTTGTCTTCGTACCATAGATAGAGGAAGAATTTAATAGGCTTTTCAGTTGAACTTTCAAGGATACACAATCCTTTCGGTAGGAAACTTTTCGTACTCAGTACGTAATCACTTCTCGTTTGGTGTGCCCCCGAGACAGTGTTGGTACGTCCTTCGATAATTGGATGTAAATCGAGTGAAAACTGAACCAGTCGCTTACCAAGAATGGGTATGAGACTACAGCACATGCAAGAGATTAGTTTTCTGAACAAAAAAAAGAATAAAATCGAAGCTCGTCAGCGAATAGCATGAAATTCGAATCATGCTTGTGGGCGGTGGTTACTCATTGAAATCCAGATACGACAAGTCGTCCAGTGTTCGGATTTAATGAAAGATTGTGGTTTTGTGGGCTATTGGCGGTTGGGTTCCCTTCGTTTTTGTTTCCTGTTGATTCCGAATTTGAGATGAATTGAGGATAATTTGATGAAAGATTGTTTTTCCATTTCCATCATGGTTCATGGACGAACGGCTGAGTAATTGAGCAAATTTATCCGAACTTCGATTAAAGAGATTCGTGGTTACTAAGTCGATTCGAGGAATCGATGTGGGGATGTTTGATGTTGGAGAATTTCCTAGAAGTGCTAATAGATTGAACGCGTGCTACATGTGAGATTGACAGATTTATGACGGGAATTATGCGGTGGAAATTTAAACTCTGACACACGATAGACGTTAACCTTGATATTTCGCACGTGGAGGGCGAACAATCGAGAAGCAGCAGTAATTCATTTGAGTAGATTTGAGGCACTGGTAGTCAGGGACCGGGCGCCATGTATCCTGAACCGTGACCGCAAAGGAACTGACAAGTCAGCCTTTGCAGATACATTAGTAATATGATTTGGAATTACAAGTTATCGTGCTTGAAGGAACTTCGTGATATGTCCTATAGATGGGCTTAACTAAGTGTCAGAAGTGTGGTTTCCACATAGATTTAGCAAACACCTGACGGTCCCTTTAAGGAGATAGCTCTCATATGACTGAAAGATGTTTTAATAAACTAAAGTGACGAGTGTTTTCAAAACACTGAAACGAAATACATTTTAAAATGAAATTCTACTCAACTTTGAGCTACAAAAATGTCTTTGGTGTCAGAAGTGCGAGTTTCCGACTAATGCAAGGACGACGTGACGTTATTTCTTGGAAAAATTAGTTTCATAGATGGGAATGTGTTTGCCCACTTAAGTGGAGAATGTCTTGGAAACAGGTCTATTTAGGGAGGTGTCAGAAGTGGGGTTTCCACATAGATTTAGCAAACACCTGACGGTCCCTTTAAGGAGATAACTCTCATGTGACTGAAAGATGTTTTAATAAACTAAAGTGACGAGTGTTTTCAAAACACTGAAACGAAATACATTTTAAAATGAAATTCTACTCAACTTTGAGCTACAAAAATGTCTTTGGTGTCAGAAGTGCGAGTTTCCGACTAATGCAAGGACGACGTGACGTTATTTCTTGGAAAAATTAGTTTCATAGATGGGAATGTGTTTGCCCACTTAAGTGGAGAATGTCTTGGAAACAGGTCTATTTAGGGAGGTGTCAGAAGTGGGGTTTCCACATAGATTTAGCAAACACCTGACGGTCCCTTTAAGGAGATAACTCTCATGTGACTGAAAGATGTTTTAATAAACTAAAGTGACGAGTGTTTTCAAAACACTGAAACGAAATACATTTTAAAATGAAATTCTACTCAACTTTGAGCTACAAAAATGTCTTTGGTGTCAGAAGTGCAAGTTTCTGACTAATGCAAGGACCATGCGACGTTACGTTAGGCGAACCCCACAGGCGGATCAGTAGAAATGCGGTGAATTGGGAGGGTTATGATCCCTTATTTTCGGATCATAACCTCGCTGATAAAGGAAGAAGAAGAAGAAGATGCGACGTTATTTCTTGGAAAAAATAGTTTTATAGATGGGAATGTATTTACCCACTTAAGTGGAGAATGTCTTAGAAACAGGTCTATTTAGGCAGGTGTCAGAAGTGGGGTGGCCATACAAATCTGATGAAAACTTAAGATCTTGTGGGGGAAGAATTAATTGAACCGAAGGGAACCTCAAGAAAACGTATTAACACACTAAAGTGGTGAATGGCTTGCGAATAGAAATATTTCTGGATGTGTTAGAAGTGGGAATCCCTTTAAAAATCTTCAAACAATATGTAGATTAGGCTAGGTATGTGGGCTGGCAGGGGGCGACGCTGTCTGTTACACTCAGATCAGTGTTGACCCATTGTGATACCCATAGGGGAAAAAGTAATCGCTTACCCATTGAGACCTAGTGAAAAACCAGCAAAAATTATACCAAACTCAATCACTTACCTTATACGAGTAAGGCAATTCAATAGTAAAGCCCTATCTCAAACAACTAAGGAGACTCTGTGTAAGACTTTGGTCATCAAAGTCCTGCTTTACGGCACTGAAACATGGACTTTATTAAAAGAGGATGAAGATATCCTTGGTCGCCTCGAGAGAAAAATCCTTCGTTAGATATTCGGTCCCGTTTGCGTTGACGGGTTTTGGAGGAGAAGATTCAATCACGAACTATACGAGCTGTACAGCGACATCAACCTAGTCAAAAAACTGCGTATTGGACGTGTGAGATGGCTAGGACATGTAGAGCGAATGGACACCAATGCTCCGGTCCGCAGAGTCGTCGAATCTAACCCAGAGTGACGACGCAGTAGAGGTCCTCCTCCTCGTAGGTGACGCGCACAAGTTCAAGGGAAGCGCAACCAAGCGCGTTCAAGAGTGCGCAACTGGAGGCAATTAGTTAAAGGCCGAGCTAAATGGAGAGGCTTGTTGGTTGAGGTCCAGGTTCATCCCGAACTGTAGCGTCACTTAAGTAAGTAACTAATCGTTTACTTCGTTTTTGCATACAAACCACCCTGATGATTTGATGAAGTTCAGTATGTTTCCTGTTGAATCGCCGGAGAGCTCCTCGAAATCATTGAAGAAATATTTACCAAGGAACGTTTTCCTGGAGTGTTGCAGGCCGGGACAGTGGCACGGGAAGTGAGTAGTGTCCTCAAAAACTTCCTCGTCACCACAGCCTCTACAGAGTTCCTCCTCCGTCAGGCTAGCTTCTTCAAGTGATACTGCAGAGTATTGTGCTCCGTGATGATGCCCACGAGAATGGAAAGGGATTTCTTATCTTTTCGAGTAATTCTCTCGGTCCTTGCTTTGTCGAAGGATGGTCATAGCTTCCTAGTGGTGGCACAAGTTTCCATGGAGGTCCATCTTTACTGCAACGAACGTGAGTGTACAAGGCGGGATACACACAGGGGGATCAACTTGTTCTAGTAGGGCTTCTGAGCCGATTCTTCTTAGCTCATCGGCGTTCTCATTACCTGGGATACCCTCGTATCCAGGTGCTCAGCAGAGCGATATCTTGTGCTGTATTCCAAGAACCCTGAGCTCTTCTCGACAACACTTCACAAGTTTCGATTTAATTTCTATGGCAGTAATTGCATTTATAGCGGCCTGGCTGTCGATAAAGATGGTGATACCTTCTGACGGTATTGCCCTTATAGACTCATGGGCGGCTATTGCCACTGCTAAGACCTCTGCTTGGAAGATGCTGTTGTGGTCTGGAAGTCGTATGGATTTCGATATACCTAGTGGGTCGGAGAAGATCCCTGATCCTACGCCAGTGCTCATTTTTGAACCATCTGTGTAGACGGCTATAGATTCGGCATTAGGTATATGACCGCTTTTCCATTCTTCCCTGATAGGGTAGGCGGTAGAGAAATGCCTTACAAAGTCTAAATATGGCATCATGTAGTCCGTTATAGGCACGAGGCCAAAGTAATCAAGTAGGATCATCGGGTGACATATTCTATTTAGTTTCCAGTTTGATAACTTCTCATGGCATTAATGGCTGCTGACGTACGTATAAAGATGTCTAGCGGTAGGAGGTTGAGAATAGCCTCGAGTCCTGTGGTTGGGGTTGTCCTCATTGCACTGGTAGTGCCAATGCACGCTAGTCTTTGAACTTTGGTGATAGCCTTTAAGTTGGTGGCTTTGTTGACAGCTGGCCACCATACTAGATTGCCGTAAGTCAGTATGGGTCTAACTATAGCCGCATATATCCATAGTATGATTTTGAGAGAAGGTCCCCAGGTTATGCCAAAGATTCTACTACATGAGTAAAAGGGTATTGTTGCTTTCTTAATTCTTTCCTCTATATTCAATCTCCAATTGAGCTTTTGTCCAGTATGAGGTCCAGGTATTTTGCGCTATCGGACAATCTGAGTGGGATACCATCAACAGAAGGGGTTTCAAACTCTGGTGTTTTTCTTTTGTTCGTAGAAAGTACTAGTTCGGTTTTTTTGGGATTAACCTTTAGACCGCAGTTCCTGGCCTATATGCTAAGAGTATTTAGGGCTCCACCAAGTTGATCGCTAAGGGTAGGCAGTTTACCTGTTGAAGCAAATGTCCATTGTCGTACTACATGGATCAATGATTCCCAGAAAGAACTACCATTAGAACCATCGCCCGATTGTTATTTATACAGGGTTTGTATAAAAAGTATCGGGAACAAATTTTTTCTGTTTGAATTTTGAAGGTCTGACCTTCAAAACGCGTCAAGCGTCAGTCCCCTGCGAGCGTTTATCCAGGCTAGATCGAGTTTTTAGTGGACCCATATCACTCGGTGCAAGCTCAAAATACAACGAATGATTGAACAGCGGTACGCCATCAAATTTTGTGTTGGACTGGGGAAATCGGGTACGGAGATGTTGGGCATGATTCGCCACGTGTTCAAGGATGAAAGCATTACACAAACTGGCACACTGCGGAATCACTTCGTCCAAAAAAGGCTCAAATGAGCATATCTAGAGTGAAAGCCATGCTCATCATTTTCTTTGATGCCAAGGAGGTGGTCCACTACGAATTTGTACCTGACGGGCTGGCAGTGAATGGTGCTTTTTACCTAGAAGTGCTAAGAAGACTGAAGGGAAGGGTCAACCGGGTGAGAAATTGGGAATTGCACCACGACAATGTACCCAGCTACATCTGCTCCAAGGTGACCGATTACCTGATGCAAAACGGCATCCCGACAATTCCCCAACCCCCTTACAGTCCCCACTTGGGCCCATGAGATTTTTTTTCCTTTCCCAACCGCGAAATCCTTCCTCAAAGAACACCACCATGAGGGACCGTCAAAGAAGCTTGCACGCGTGCCCCTAAGGACCTTTCGAAATCCACCTACAAAGGAGCCTTCGATTCGTGGAAAAGCCGCTGGCAAAAGTGTGTCGACGCTCAAGTGATGTACTTTAAGGAATTTTAAGGTTTTGTAGCAATATCTGAAATAAATGTATTTTTCCGAAACTTTTCCCGATGCTTTTTATAAGTACCCTGTACATCGCTGCCTGCTGATGTTGGCTTTAGCCACTTCGCCTAAGATTAAAGTTAGGTAGATGGGTGCCTGTGACAAAAGAGTCACTACTTAGACCTATTGGCCTTACCGCAGACTCACGGGCGGCTTTTGCCACTGGCGATCTGATGAAATTGGCCATGTTTTGCCATGCCGTTATATTTGTGAATGGTTTGATCTGGTGGCATGCTTCGCGGTTAGCGAGTAATTCTGCCTGAAAAATACTGGCCGTATCCGGAAGTTTATTTGACTGATAAAGGACTGACACTGCAGTCCATCTTTGAACCGTCAGGATATTACCATGGCCGTCGCTGCTCAGCACCCAGGCTCTCTGAGTATGATCGCGCTAAGTGTTGTAATGTATATTATTTGCAGATCTAGGGTTAAAAGATGCAGGAAGACCATTAAAGCATCTGACGGAGTTTACCGTATAGCGCCTGCAGTGTGCCTCTACATGCTGTTCTTGTACCTTTTTAAGTTTGGTTATGTTATACTCTTATCTCAGAGCCGGTCACATTACTATTGACCCATAGGCGAGGATTGGAGAAGAAGTTCGAAGATCCGTGGAAGCTTTCACATCAAGGAAACCATCGTACACAAATTAGAGCGCGACCGGCTCAGCTGGTATTGCCACGTTCAAAGAAGAGATCATTTGAACCCTGTTAAAAAGGTAATATCTATGCACGTTCCAAAGACATCGCGATGTCGGAAAGGCAGGCCTATAAACGCCTGGATCAGACTAATGCGACGACATCGGCATTTCATTGGCCTCAGTAACAGAGTGATCCAAAATCGGCAGGCCTGTCGATATTTTCTGAGGTCAAATAGGCGAACCCCACAGGCGGATCAGTAGAAATGCAGTGAAGTGGGAGGGCTGTGATCCCTTGTTTTCGGATCATAGCCTCGCTGATAAAAGGAAGAAGAAGATAGGCGAGGATTGGACAAACTCTAGCTCTGTCCATCCATGGAGTCAGTTTGGTTGCAGGCCTCATTTTTTTCTGAAAGTTTTGTTGCAGATGTAGAAAGCTTAACATGCTTTCCTAACGTGTTGTTTCATGCTTAGGTTCCAGTTAAGTTTAGGTTAACTCCTAAATACCTACCAATGTGCGATAGGGAGGGCGGTTGGTCCAGAAAGTGTGAAGTCAAGTATTTTGGTTTTTGTGGCATTTGCCATGATTTCGCTTCACGGAAGGAAACCTTCCTGATACTTGCATCACCATGTCAAATGCATACATAAGTCATTCGATTGTTTCTATGCTTACCAATAGAATCATTCAGGTAAGACTAGGAAATAGCAATGCAACTGAATTTTCCAGTAGGGGAACACCTCGGGCGGTGTTATTTGACCTTAACAGTGACTCGTAACCATGAATAAAATACCTTTAATATTATGTGGAGAGTGAAGGTATTTTATTCATGGTTACGAGTCACTGTTAAGGTCAAATAACACCGCCCGAGGTGTTCCCCTACTGGAAAATTCAGTTGCATTGCTATTTCCTAGTCTTACCTGAATGATTCTATTGGTAAGCATAGAAACGAATCGAATGACTTATGTATGTAGATTTCTATCCCTAGCTCCATAAGGGACTTAAAAATTACTTTAGCCATTCAATATGCTCACCACACTACTGTAAAAGTACGTATTAATTATTTAACTAGTAAGCATGTACAAACTAAGCTAATGACTCCACTTCTGACCCTAAAGCAAAATTCCACTTTCGTGCATAAGTACGTTTTTATTTTTTTGAAAATACATTTCTTTTTAAATCCCAATTTCCTCGAAAGGCTGTCGACTTTTACGGGGTGCCTGATGATGCCTCTTCTGACACTTCTGAAACTGCCGGCACTTAAGAAAACTTTTGCTTTGTAGCTCTTCTTGTATAACAAATTTTCTTAAATTTTCTTTCAGTTCATGCAGCCATTTTCACAAAATACCACTTCTAACACATACGCGTACATAGTTTCAAGTCATTTAACAAACCACCAACAAATTGAATGCAAACTAGACTGTAAAACTCAGTTCTGAAACAGTACCTACATCATCTCCTTTTCTACGAAACCGCGAACTCTTTAGTTGCCTCACTAGAGTATGGAACAGCTTAAGGATTGTTACGTTGAACGCGCATTAAAAGTTTTCCATAGTTCATAACCTCATGTTCATCACATTCTACAATCCGCCCCCAATGACTCAGTCAACTTTCAGTGAATATGAAATCAACTTACGGCGAACTTGTTGTCCCTTGTAAACCTACACCAAAAATCTCCTAGTGCAAAACTTACCACCAACAAAGCCATTTTTTTTTTCTTTTTGTTTTCTCCCATTCATCACTCACTATGTATGCTTTTCAATAATTCTCCTGATCCCTTCACATCCTCGAATAATACTCTCCCATCCTCACGTGCAGCTCAACTTTTCCCCAAGAATACATACTCGTGCACACCCACCAGCTTTACCAGACTTCTTGCTTCCATACGTCCATTGCCCAAAGGCTCCATCAATTTGCATCCACTCGAAAATTTTGTGAAACTTATTCGGGAATACATTTCTTTTATGGATAGTGTGGTCATGGGGTTAGACTGGTTGCCCGTAGGACGGGACAAATGCCACATCTATTAGTTAGCACTTTGTTGACTAAAAGTTTATCCTCGTTGGATGGATGCAATGCGTTCGACGACTGTGATTGAATTATATACTCGTACACTGGTGAGTTGGTAATACACTTAGGGAATTGTGGAGAATTGCAGCTAGAATTTTCAATGGAAACCAATCCAGCAGATGGCCAACAAATTTGCATTTACAACTTATTCAAATTGATAACCAACGAGAGGATAAGAGAGCTTTCATTTTAAAGAGTTTACAAATAAACAGCATCATCAAGATCCGCGTCATATCCGATATCAAAACCTGTTAGGCACAGTTTGTTCTCGTTGCCGATAGATGTAGTTAGTTGATTGATCCATTTAGCGAGGTCGGTGCCGCTGCGAGCGCCGTCTCACTATGAGTAGATCGAACACAAATGCACAATGTAATTTTCGTTTCTTTATTTAAGGAAACTGAAGAAGCTCTTGAAACGAAAAATAAACTGGAACACGAACACCACCATGAATAAGATGTAAACGTCTTTTTGAATGGTCTTCATTAATCCGGAGAATGTCGCGGAACAGGACCGCTTGAATTCCCTGGTGAAAAAGGTTTCTTTTTCTCGGGAGCAGGATCACAGAAATTCCTGAGGACAATTTTGCGAGGAGTCGAGGGTTCTTGAAAAATGTCTTCTGGCTTGAAAGATTCCTCTTGGGAGGAATGTGTTGTCTTGAATGAAAAACTTCTTGAAGATCCGCTTGGTTTAAAATTCCGTCGACTATTTTTAATTTTGAAAATTTTAGACTTTTCGAAAATTTTAAAAGCAAAGACTACTCGATATCTTCAAAAAATAAACCGAGCAGGTTCCACACCTACGGGTGTTATCGAGAGTGGAATGTCTCGATGACAAACGTCACAAGATGTCAACCGCCACATCCATTTAGCGAGGTTGGTGCTGCTACGAGCGCAGCGCCGTCTCACTTTCAAAAATAGAAAGCAAATGCGCAACGTCGGAAATATCTTCTGTAATTTATTTCCCAAATAAAGGACAGAATCATGCGCCATGTCCCTAGAACTCCTTTTTCGAATTCACTTCCCAGTGTGTAGTATTATAAATCCTGATACGGAGACTACAACCTCACATGATTCAGGAGTTAGCTCAAACTACACTCGATTCGCTGAAATTGTGAATGAACACAAACTGAAAGGGGCAATTGACTCCTTTTCTCCTTACAAGATCGCCCGGCCTGGATGGTATTTCCCCCATGATGCTACAAAGCAGCAGGGAATACGTCTTTCCGCGGCTGGCGACCAAAGTGTAAATTATGTACCTGAAGCCTGGAGGAAAATTAAAGTCATCTTCATACCTAAAGCTGGTAAGCCGACCTACATGAACCCAAAAGACTTCAGGCCGATCAGCCTGTCTTCATTCGTGTTAAAGACCTTCGAAAGACTAATAGATCTACACATTCGCTCGATATTAAGCCCTATAGACATCCCCAGCACAACATGCCTTTACAAGGGCCGATCATTGCGACGTAGTGGAGTAAAAGTTGTTGCTTATGCAGACGACATCGTCCTCCTTATATCCGGCAAATTTCTCGACACAATCACCGAACTTCTGCAATCGGCCCTGAATACCCTCCATCACTGGCCGAGAATTTGTGGACTGAGTGTTAATCCAGCGAAAACAGAAGTGGTCCTCTTCACCAACAAAAGAATAATCCCAGCTTTCGGACCCCCTTACGACTCGGTGACACTCCACTCCAAGTGCATACTTGACCGTAAACGGAGCTGGAGAGATAACACAAATGAAAGAATAAAGAAAGCGTACATTGCGTTCTATGCTTGCAGCAGCATTTTTAGTAAAAAAATGGGAACCCAAACCTGCCATCATCCACTGGATGTACACAGTCATAGTCAGACCCATTCTTATATGGGTGCACTCACCCCACGACTTAAGTAATGACTAAATGCGACCATGGTCGGATTCGACTGTCGTATACGAGTTGAAGAATTGGGCCCATTGTCTGGTGGCCAATAGCTGAGAAAAACACGCATCTCAAAGAGTTGACTAAAATCCAGAGACTAGCCTGCATAGCAACCACTGGCGCCATTAGAACTACCCCGACCGCAGCACTTAAAGCAATTTTCGCACTGATTCCACTAGACTTATTTGTCAAGAAATCAGCCGCGATGAGTGCCCTACGCCTAAAAGAATCCAACCTATGGAGAAAGGGCCACACTGGCCAGCGTAGCATCTCAAGATGGGGTCACCTAGACGCCACCACAGACTACCTTCCGCCATCCCCCTATTTCAGCCTTAACGTCAGAACGGTCATCCCATCAAGGGAACACTAGCGAGATCGTGGGGCTATCAACCGCATAGTATTTCAGGTCTTCACTGACGGGTCCAAAACAAGCGAAGGAGTGGGCTCGGGTATCTACTCAGCGGAACCTGATATTGCAATATCACTAAGGCTTCCGAACCACAGTAGTGTGTTCCAGGCAGAAGTCCTAGCGATAGCAGAGGCGGCACGAGAACTATCCACGAAATTTGTTACTAGGAGAGATTGATATTTATATAGATAATCGAGCTACTATAAAGACCGTCTCATCCGCGGTTATAAACTCAAAGCTAATAAAACGCTGCCGCGAGGAGCTTAAACTGCTCATCCATAGCCACCATGTAACACTCTGGTGGCTCCCAGACCACAAAGGAATTCCAGGGAACGAGATGGCGGATGAACTGGCAAGAAAGGGATCAGAACTATACCTGTCAATGATCCAAAGCTCAGTGGTTCCTCCCCTAATACTTGTTAAATCAGACATAACACTTGACTTCAAACGACAAGCAGACGAAAGATGGAAAGCACTCCCATCTTGCCGAAAGCATCTGGACAAAACATGACAAGATGATAACCGAGCTCATCCTCACTCAGACAAAACTTGGCGCTTCTCATAGGTATTGTTACGCATGGGTGAACGCACTCCGGAAGCCCAGCTGAAGTTTGACAGAAGATAACTACCTTGCACTTAGGTTAGGTTAGGTTAGGATCGGCCCTCGATGAGGATGTACTTAGACCAAGAAGTAGGTCCATTGTACTGCCGATGTGTAAGGCGGGTGGATCACCCTCTTACTCTTGGAACCATTTGCTTCGCTGAATGAAGTCGAGAATTTTAGCCGTGCAGGCGTTGCCGAGATCATTAAGATCATTGTAGAAGTATTCACCCAGAGTGGCCTTCCTGATGTTGGCGAGCGCAGGACAGGCGCACAGGAGATGACTGATGGTCTCTTCTTCCTCTTCATCTCTGCAGCTTCTGCAGAAGTCGTTGTGAGGGATACCTAATCTCTGGGCATGTCTTCCTATGACGCAGTGTCCGGTGAGGACATTTGTTATTTTTGAGAGGGTTCCTCTCTTGTGCTTCAGGAGTCCGATGGACCTGGATTTATTGAGTATCGGCCAGAGCTGTCTGGCGGTATGACATTGGTCTAGATGTTGCCATCGATGATTGGCTACTTTCTCGGCATCAATTTGAATAAGGTACTTAACATAAGACGCTGGCGCTTCGATGTCGGTGATGCTTATGCTATCTGTACCAGAGGAGCCTTGTCGTGCAAGTTCGTCGGCTGCACAATTCCCTCCAAGGCGGGCCACCATACCAATACTCCATACATGAGAATCGGTTTAATGACCGACGTGTATAGCCAGTGCATGATGCTTGGTTTAAGGCCCCAGGTGGAGCCTACTGCTTTCTTGCAGATGTATAGAGCGGCCAGCGATTTCCTGGCCCGTTCGACGACATTCTCCTTCCAAATTAGCTTGCGGTCAAGCTTTAGGCCTAAATAGCTAGCACTATTTGAAAGCTTGAGGGTGGATCCCCTTATCTTGGGCGGAGTGAAGTCAGGTAGCTTGTGTTTTCTTGTGAATAGAACTAGCTCGGTCTTCGTCGAGTTAACGGAGAGGCCGCATTTATCGGTCCATCTGAGCAGTTCATTGAGAGCAGACTGCATGACATCGGCCAGCGTCTGCGGGTATTTGCCTGTTGTTAGAATGGCGACATCATCTGCATAGGCAATAACATTGCATCCAGTTTTTTCGATCTTTAGAAGGGCCTCGTTGAGCACCAAATTCCACAATAGTGGAGACAGTACACCCCCTTGAGGGGTGCCTCGATGTACATGTCGCTTGACAGTACTACTTCCGAAGGATGCTGTTATCACCCTGTTCTTTAGAATGTGTTCTACGAAACAACAGATGGGTTCGCAGATGTTGAGCCTACGTAAGGCACTGGTAATCGAATTTGTTTCAACGTTGTTGAAAGCTCCCTCTATGTCTAGAAATGACACTAGGGTGAACTCTTTGGTTGAGAGTGATTTTTCGATAGGGTGGATGATGGAGTGCAAAGCCGTTTCCACAGACTTGCCTTTTTGGTAGGCGTGCTGTGACATGGATAGTAGGGTGCTATCAATAGTGGCCTTGATGTGTAGGTCCAGGATTCTTTCCAGAATCTTGAGAAGGAAGGACGTTAGACTAATAGGTCTCAGGTCCTTTGGGAGGGTGTGCGATGTCTTGCCTGCTTTGGGTATAAAGACCACTCTTACCTCGGTCCAGGCAGTTGGTGTTGTTCCGAGCTCAAGACAAGCCTTCAGAATGCAGGAAAGATACTGCCATACTATATTGAAGGCCGTCTGAATCTGGGCCGGAAAAACACCATCCGGTCCCGGGGATTTGAATGGTTCGAAACTGTTTACTGCCCATTTCAGCTTATCTTCGCTGATAAGATGAGGATGTGCCTGTGGGCGTGCAGCAATTACCAGGGCGCGATCATCGTTGGGGGTAGGCGTGCAGCCGGGGAAGTGAGTGTCCAAGAGCAGGTTGAGCGATGCTTCGTCAGATTCAGCCCAGGATCCATTGGGATTCATGAGGACACTAGGTATAGTTGGTGTTTTGGAGAGGACTTTTCGCAGTCTAGAGGATTGAGACGTGTTGTCAATACTCTGACAAAAACCGCGCCAGGATCTGCGTCTAGCTTTCCGAACCTCTATTTTGAAGTTCTTCAGACTTTCTTTGTAGATCTCCCAGTCCAGTGGTAGCCTTGTTCGTTTGGCTTTATTGAACTGCTTCCTGCTTGTGCAGCGAAGGCTGTTGAGTTCTGCATTCGATTGCGGAAGACCAAGGGTGCGGTACTGTGACAGATTTCCAGCTTGTACTCCAGATAGCGGTGATCGGAAAACGAATGACTGTCAGATACAGTCCAGTTGGAAATTGCAGGATAGATATTTTGGGAAGCAAAGGTGACGTCAAGCACCTCTTGCCGGGTCTTGGTAATAAAAGTAGGACTATTTCCTCTGTTACAAACTACTAGGTCGGTGCCTACTAAATACTCGAAAATAGACCTACCTCGGGGGTTAGTGTCGGTACTTCCCCATAGATCATGGTGCGCGTTGGTGTCGCACCCCAATAAGATGGCTTCTCTTCTCCTCCTTGCTTCATCTACCACTTCTTCCACTTCCTTGGATGGAGCAGACTCGGGGTCTTCATAGGGTAGGTATCCTGACGCCAGCCAGATGATGGTGTTTTTTGATTTAAGCAGCGTTACTGCTAGGTCTCTTGTGCTATGCAAGCTCGTGTTCTACCTACATTCTTCGCGTGGTATAGCGTATATCCTGGGGCCCTTAATCCTATGACGGTGTCATCTCTTATCCAAGGTTCTTGGATCAGGGCGATGTCAAAGCCTCGTTCACTGAGGCGAAGTAACAGGTTAGCGGATGCTAAGGAAGAATGGTGGAGATTAATCTGTATCAGTTTTAGCATCATTATGAGCTGATACGGACCTCTCCACGACGGTAGCGTTTAGGTCATCGGGGGATGATGGTTCATCATCATGGATTACAACGCGGGGGAGGGCGGGAGTCGCCGAGTTAGAGGGACCTGCGATGCTATTACGGTCCGCCGTGAAACGCCTTACATCGATTACCTTCAGACCACAACGGATCTTAAACTCCTTCGCGCGGAGTAGAGGTATTGATTCGGCAGTTAGAGAGATGACTAGCGAGCGGCGAGATCTCTTGGTGTCGTTATCCGTTTTTTTAGAGCTCGGTGGCTCCTCAAATGCCTTCCAGTCTTTGACTGGTAGGTCCGGATTTTGGTAGGCAATCAGGCTAAGAACTTTTGCTGGCTCGGGCGGTTCGAGTGGAACCCAGACAGATCCTTGCTTTCGGCCTGTGGGGGATTTGGCTCCGTTCCACCGCCTTGAGCTTGGCTCCTGGCCAGATTTCACCTATGCTGCTAATGGCAGCGGCGATGAAGTCGACCGACTTCTGATCGTCGCATGCGATCAGCTTGACGAAGCCTTGATGCCAGCCAGCGTCTTGAAAGGTGGGTGGAGAGTTGGGATGAGTTATTATACGCTCGTAAAGGCAGTTCATCACTCTGCCTTCAATGAGCCTCCACTTATCGTAGGAGATCCTCCCCTCTTCGTCAGACAGGTCCACTATCGCGACGACGAGGCTGTCCTTGACCGTCTCGGAGAAGGGTTTGGAGCTCACTGAGCTCTTTGTCTTCTTCGAGGCGTTGGACTCCTCGTCTACGGACCTGCGTCTCTTGGGCGCAGAGTCTATCGCGACTACGGACTGACCCCCAGCTTGGTTTGGTAAACCAGATCGACTCGGTGTGTCGTTAGCGTGGGAGCGATACTTTCGAGGAGAGGGATTCACTCTCTGATTCGTGGGTTGGCGAGTGCCCCGGGTGGAGGACTGGCGTGAGCCACGGGTGGAAGGGTGGCGTGTGCCACGGGTGGTTGGGTGGCGTTGCCCACGGATAGCGAAGTGCCGCAGAGGCTTTAGCTTCATTAGCTCGCTGAACTGTCGGGCAATGTCAGTTGCTCAGACATGGGATTCCCGCTCCTGCTGACTCCACTCCTTTTCCGTCTTTTTGCCTAATCGGTCAAGGATGCGGAAAGCCGCTTTAGTCTCACGACTTAGCGATTTCCTTTCTTGGTCAGTGAGCTTGGGAAGAGGTGGAGGAGCTGAACTGCACGTGGGTGTAGCGCTATTCAGCTCGTCCGACAGCACGGAGCACTCGCTGACGGAATCGTCAATGCAGAGATTCTGCAGATGCTCTTCCACACGTGTAGTGCTTTTAGAGCTGCCGACGATGTCGGCTGTTTCCGGGTTTTTTTGTTGAGGTCCGGCCTCAAGGTCTGGTTTTTTGTATGTGTTAGAAATTTTGGTCCCACGAGTAGCTAGGGAAAGGGTGGTCAGTCTGCACAGAGCCCCGCATTATGCAGATAAGGCAGTTGATACCAGAGCGTGCCCGCTGTCTCTGGATACACCGTTTACGACTGAGCTATTTTTGGTTGTCCTGGGCCCTCAGCCAGGCTGATCCTCGGCACGGTACGGTTGACACCTTGATCCAGCCCAGGGGGAAGAGTTGGGGGAGGGGTGGGGAAGAAAAGAAGGATAGGAGAGACTAGGTAGGATGATTATCTTTTAGTTTTTACTTCGAGCCTCTTCAAGTGAGTCGCTCATCGTTGCGGCGATACCGCTTGGGACGTGATACGTCCCCGATGTCGATTCCAAGCGTCTTGAGCTCTAGTATAAGCCATCACACCGCGACAAGGTAGATAATCAAGTGATGGTACCTTGCACTTACACAGATGTCATGACGGGTGTCATTCTCCAGTTCGTCATCAACCAATAAAGTCATACTCAAAGTTAAGCCTCGTGTTCGATTTCTTAACCTTTTATTTCTTTCGCCATCCTTTCGTTGCGCACCCTAAAATCCGCGAATACGCAACAGGAGTGGAATCCTCTAAGGTGATAGTTGATTGTTGACGATCACAATCATGCCTTTTGCCCTCTCTAAGGTGACCATCAGCGTGATCATCACATTTTTGCCATCGTTTTTGTGACTTTACGATCGTTTTACGGAGAGCTAACAAAGTGTGATCATCAATTTTGACTGTCAAAAGTGTGACTATCAAATATCACCTTAGAGGATTCCACTCCAGTATCATTACCGGGCACAACCTATTGGCGGCCCATGGGAAGAGAATGCGGCTAAGTACAGAGGAACTCTGCAGATGAGGATGAATAATGAAATGCCTTAGTCTCTGCAATACCAGAAAGACGGCCCTTGGAGAGTATTTCTTCAACCACCTGGGCGACCTGTCTGAAAAGCTACCAACCACCATCGTGAAATTCATAACTTCTACTGTGTGGTTCAGAGGAGGCCGTTCCATTAGCACAGAACTCTAGCCATTTGGTTTTTCCTCTCTTTTCAGTTCTTTAGCCAGGAAACTCCACGTCAGGGGAGCACAATGGATCCGTTTGAGATTCAAGTGCAGGCTTCACTCATTCGTTGCAGCTAACCCCTTTAACCTAACCTAACCGAACACATGCAAACAAGAAAGCGACACTGCTTAAAAATAATGGTACAAAACGAACTTCTTCTTGAAGATTCTTGATTGCACAAATCCTTGAATTCCGGTTAAAATTCTTGAGGAAAGCATTCTTGATAATCTTAAAGGAATCTCGTGAATCAGGTCCACTTGAAGGACTTGAAATTAAAAAGGTGTTTCTCGGGGAACGGGACCGCTTGAGTCCTTGGGGCATCAAATCTCAGCGTCGTAGTCGGCGAATTCACAGAGTTTTCTGGAGGCAGGTCAAGTCGGTGTGAAAATTCTGTGACGTCTGAATTATGATGTGAACATTTTTCAGTTCAAAAATGAAACGGACGACTCGATGCGTTCCACATCTAACATACTTGTGCTATCGAGAGTCAAACGAATACGATGTCATACATCCCGATGGCAAATAGCAACCGCCACATCCATACGTAAAGCTATACAGGTTAGGTTGTATGGTTACTTCGTCCATGCAGCTTATGCAGAAGTCATTTGCGAGAAAACCTAGCCTTATTGGCATTCCTTCGAATGATGCAGTGCCCTTTAACGGCACCTACTCTATTTGTAATAAACGCTCTCTTCTATCTAACAAGACAATTCGAGCGCTTTTGATCCAACTTGGACCAGCTATGTCTAGTGATGAGCCATCTGCGGTTGGTTACGTTGATAGTGTTGAGCTTAAGCAGCAGTTTCACTGTAACGAGAGGTATACCGATATTCCCTTTGTTCGACGAAGTCTATATGCTAGTGCCCTGCCACGCAATTCCCTGGAATGACTCGGTATCGCGACATCCAAACGAGGTGAATATTGAATTGTTTAGCCATCTCGTTAACAGACAAGCGACAATTTAGGGCAGTTTTTGAATTAAAGATAACAGATTCCAAGGATATGATCGCAGCTTGACTGTCAGTAAAAATGGTGATATCCCGAGGTACCTTAGCCACGATAGGGTTTCCTTTATAGCCATAATTTCCGCCTGAAAAAGGTTGCAATGATCAAGAAGGCAGAAAGAGATGCCTATGTTCAGATCATTAGAGAAGACACCTCGTCCTACTCCCGGTTCTGTTTTGGATCCATCAATGTAGAAGCATATGGATCCCTCTAGACACCACATATCCTCCTCCCAATCAAGTCTAGAGGGGATGTGGGCTTAACATTTTTTTGTCGAACAGAAGTTGTGGGAGTATGTTGTCGGTGTATTGCGGGAGAAATTCGAGATTGTAAAGAATAGAAGAGTGTCCGGACTAGGCGAACCCCACAGGCCGATCAGTAGAAATGCAGTGAAGTGGGAGGGTTATGATCCCTTATTTTCGGATCATAACCTCGCTGATAAAAGGAAGAAGAAGAAGAGTGTCCGGACTAAACCGTCATGCGAATGGCGGCATCCAAGCGTGGAAGTTGGAAGTTTTAAACCATTTCCAATTCGAATCAACTGACTCCAGCCATCTCTCCTCGACGCTAGAAAATGTTCCCCACTTCCGAGAATCAATATTCATATCTGCACCGTTTATAAATCCACTTGGTCAACAAAATCCAACATGAACGCTCGACTGCTGTTAACGGAATTACCCTCCAATTAGGTAGCTTAAACGCAAATTTCCCTCTCCCCAAAGTGAAAAAGAAACACAATTTCTGAGTCCCCTCCCATGGGAATCCGACGAATTCCAATTCTTGATATCCCTCAGCACGTATCCAAAACTCAATTTGTCCTCTCGCAAATAACCTTCATCCCCCATGCCAAGGGGTCGCAGCTAGTCGGTGATTAGAATCGGTCTAAGCGATGAGAAAAAAAAGGTTGTTATCCATCATCGCACAGACTGAACTATAGCAAGCAGACAGATACAGAAAGCGGTTGCAATCGATACACCCCCAAGGACGCAATTGAAATATTAGCAAATACACTAGGGGAGAATATAATAGCGACCTCAGGTAACGGTCTTATTCGTGACATTAATATGACTCGCCATGACTTTGAACAGGAAAAACCCCACACAACCACCTGAGAGGTGGTGTGCCAATGTATTATTGATTTTGTGAATGGGAATGTCGGTCTATCTTTTCTCGTCTAGGAGGGGTTGTGAACTTTCGTTAGAATGGTATACCGAGAAAGAAAGATCTAACGATTGGATTTCGATAACTTTTTTGTCTAAGAATTATCGTACATGACTGGATAAGTTTTTTAATGAAGTTTTTCGTACATCACAGAACGGGGAAAGGTGTCAAATATACCGAAAATGAAAGTGTAAGACGAGATGGAAAAGATGCGCACTCATGTTTGTCTTAAATTACGGAATTTCGGTTGGGGTAATTGGAATACGAGCAATGGATTTCAGATAAATCAAAGGTTTGATGTACTGGCGCAAAATATATCTACTTCACTGAGCTTGATGTGGAAATTTGATCCGAACATTAGATAAATCCTTCCTCCACATGTTCCTTTTCATGATTTTCAAGGAGCTAAAGAGAGCTGCTTGCTTTAATAGCTGACATCATGGATGTGGTTAAGGGCCTCACGTTGGGCGCCAAAAAGTGTCGATGCTAATAGGAGTCAAGCCATAAGGGAACGAGAAAATTAACTGCATTATTAATAGTGTGTCTAGGAACCCTACTTCTGATGTTCTCCACTTTAGACCAGACATGCCAGACAGTTTCAAAAGATTTCCTAATTTCAATGATCATTTCCTCGAAAATTACCGTCAAGACAATGTTCAAAATAATTTGCTGCTTTATAGGATGAAAGGTTGGTTTTAGTTTTAAATTACCTTTCAATTCATGTACGCATTTGCGAAATTGGATGCCATATTGTTAGCTTAAGTCCTTCGTACCCTTATGGGTCTTACGACATCAATCACGCCTACACGCCATTGTGTTCTCTTTCCCAGCTGACATTCCCGACATGCCTTTTCGACTGTTCTATACCACGTCATTCGAAGACCACCCTGTATTCGCCCTAGTTGTGTAAGCAGGTTCCATTCATCCTTACACGAACTGTGACCAATCCACAGCCACTTTCGCTTTTGTATTATAATCGCATCTTTACGTTCCTGGCTTGTTTCCTCATGAAGCTGTCTGTTTGAGATACGATTTCGCCAGTGCACTTAGACAGTGATTAACAAGACTTTGCAGCTTTTCTGTGACAGTGATGGGCACTTTCCAGGTACTGCAGCCATATGTATAACAGTGCCGATTCCACATTCGAGTGGAACTGTCACAGCTTAGTGTTTAAGCTGATTGACCTGTTTCTCCATATTTTAGACAACATACTGAATGCAGCCTTAACTTTAGATATGCGGTTACTATAATGTCTAATTCGGCACCACCGTCAATCCAAGACAACAGAAGTTTTCTACTCTCCCGACCTGTTGTCCTGCAATGCTGATCTGAGTGGTTGGTAAGATCGAAGGACGGCTAAGGATTTTAGTTTTGTAGGAGTTAATCCTCAAACCTACCAAGTTTGTTTCTGCCACCAAACCACCATTCGGTGGCCGTCTGGTGGCCGAACATTGGCAAGGAAATTGAAAATTTAGAACGTGAATGTTATGCATGAAGTGAAGTGTAATGAAGCAGTCATTGAAGAAAGTACAGCACCCATGGGAATACCCATCCGCTCGTTCCATGGCAGAGAATTCATATAGACTCTGCAGGTCCGTTCTTCAACAAATATTTTTTATTAGTGGTTGACGCTCATTCGAAATGGCCAGAGATTATATCGATGAATGGCATGGCAGCAGTAAAGACAATTGAGCACTTGCGCGAAATATTTGGCCGCTACGGGTTGCCTTCCATGTTGGTCAGCGATAATGGGTCTATGTTTACGTCGGAGGAGTTTAAGGAGTTCATCAGAAGTAATGGAAGTTCACCGATCCATATCATCCAGCCACCAATGGCCAGGCTGAACGTTTTGTGCAGAATATGAGGGCCGCACTCTGCAAGATGATGAACGATCCCTGCAGTCTAAACCTAAAACTTTGGGGACCTGCATTGCGATTGATCGGGAAACTACTGACTGCACAAAACTTGGCTTGGCCAGTAGCGCAACAATCAAGTTCGTGATGAAGTGTTTACTTTACCCCCTAGTGGTGGTCCCCGGGCAACTATACGTATAAACCCTTATACGTGTAGGCTAAAATTGTAAGTGCGGGTTGTCTAGGGCCTTGATTCTAGGCTAGGTAACGTGGGCCAGCAACCTGCGTTACCGAAAATTGCTCGCTATAGACCCCGACACTATGCCTCGGATAAGGAATGATCACATGTTGACGACTTTTGGTTATTGTACCCGGACAAAGATAGGTTTCTGGAATGTAAAGACGTTCCTCGACTCGGGAAGCGAAGGTCCTTACAATGTCAGATTCCTCCAACTGGAAAAGGAATTCATGCGATATAAACTGGACATTTTGGGGGTAAGTGAAGTAAGATGGTTAGAAGCGAGCGAGTACCAGTCCCCAACGCCTAACACTGTACTACTCTATTCTGGAAGAGCATCTGGAAGCCCGCGGGAATATGGAGTCGGACTACTGCTACCAACAACAGCACGCAAGGGCCTAATTTCCTGGCAGCCTCATGGTGATAGGATTTTGACGGCCAGATTCCGGACTAGAGTACGACGCGTCACCATCATACAGTGTTACGCCCCAACGAATAGTTCGTCTGAGGACGAAAAGGAGAGCTTCTACAATCTCCTAAGCGCCGTCTTCAACACAACACCAAATGAAGATAAATGCCAAGGTAGGCAGCGACAACGAAGGGCTCAAACATGTAATGGGGAAGCATGGACTAGGCAACCGCAATGACAACGGCGAAAAGTTTGCGGATTTCTGCAATGCTAACCGCCTTGTGATAGGTGGCACCATGTTTGAGCACACGACCTGCCACAAAGTCAGCTGGGTTTCCAATGACAGGCAAGCAACCTCCAACCAAATTGACCATTTTGCTATCAGCCGCCGCTTTAGAAGTAGTCTCCTGGACGTCCGAAACAGGCGAGGGGCAGATGTGGGTATAGTACGTGATCACCATCTTATGATAGCTACTCTCCAACTACGCACTGCTGCAGTTCGAAGATCCCACGACAACACAAGAAGGCCCAGGTTCAACATCGATAGACTTAGTGATCCCTCAGTGCGCCAACAATTAAGGGAGCACTTTTCGCAAGGTGTGGAAGCAATCAGTAGCTCAATGCCCGCAACCATCCAAGACCATTGGTGTGCTGTGAAAAATATTTTTACATCTGGTGCTGAAAGAATTGTCGGTCGATCGCAGGGAAGACATATGGCGTGGCTTTCCGAGGATACCTGGAGACGGATTAACGAACGAAACCAGCTCAAAACTCGCGTTGCAGCTACACCAGCAGCAGGGAGAAATGAGCTAGAGTCGCTATATCGCATGAAGATGAGAGAAGTTCAGCGTAGCGTGCGATGTGACAAGCGCAACTACATCAACGCGCTGGCTACAGAAGCAGAAGAAGCAGCACGGAGGTGCGACAGCAGGACTGTCTACAGAATCACCAAAGAGCTGACAGGTGGTCGCAGCTCCAGCCAACACCCAGTGAAAAGCCTAGACGGTTCCTTGCTCATTTCGGATGAGGACCAGGTCAAGAGATGGAAAGAGCATTTTGCTATGGTTTTGAACCGGATATTCGCTAGCGATATGCTCCCAAATCAGACTGAGATGGCCGAGGTGAGAAGTTCCCAAATACGCACCACGACTCCCAGTAAAGATGAGATCATTACCGCGATCAATGCACTCAAAACCAAGAAGGCGGTAGGACTTGACGGTATTCCAGCAGAGCTCTTACGAGCAGCGCCAACAACATCGGCTGAGCTTCTGCTTCCACTTATAGAGAGCTTAGGAAGCTGAGAGCTTTCCTAACGAGTGAAAAAAGGGAATGATCGTCAAGCTTCCTAACAAAGGAAATTTAATGGAGTGCGGAAACTGGAGGGGTATCTGCGTGCTGCCTAGCTAAGATAATAGCTAAAATCATCCCGGAGCGAATCAACAAGAATCGAATCGAAAACACACTAGATGCCGAACAAGCAAGTTTCCGCTCTGGATCCTCCTGTGCCGACCACATCAACACCCTGCGGATTATCATCGAACAGTGTGCTGAATATCGATCGCCACTGCACCTGTTGTTCATCGATTTTGAGAAGGTGTTCGACAGTGTCAACAGGAAGTTAATTTGGCGTGCCTTACGCAGAAGAGGTATTCCCGATAAACTAATTGCTATTATCCGAGCAACATATGAATGCTCCATATGTCACGTTCTGCACAGAGTCCTATTATTATTATATTAGTCCTATTGGTGATTAGCGATGTGCTTCGTGCTGCTTTGTCGACGGGAAACGGAGGAATTCGATGGAATCTTACATCTCAACTGAAACATCTTGACTACACTGACGATGTATGCTTACTCTCCCACAGAATTATGGACCTCCACCAAATGACAGCAGATGTGGAGACGGAGGCAGGTGTCGTCGGGCTGTAACCTAATACGGCCTTGGAACAAACTCATCGTCTCAAATATTCATTGCTGGACAACTGGTAGAGAGATTAGAGGATTTCCAGTATCTTGGGAGTATTGTCTCGACCGATCGTGGAACCGAACTGGATATAGCCAACAGGATCACCAAAGCAAAGTCCGCGTTCGGGATGTTGTTCAAAATATGGCGAAGCAATGCAATCAGTTTGAGCTAAGACTGTTCCGCTCCAACGTTGAATCCGTGCTGTTATATGGTTGCAGGACATGGAGAGTGACCACTACTATCATGAGAAAGCTGTAAACGTTTGTTAATAGGTGCCTGCGCAATATCTTAAGGATTCTCTGGCCCAATCGTATCTCTAACGAACACGTTTACGAGAGAACGGGTCAGGAACCAATAGGTACAACCATCCAACGGCGGAAGTGGCAATGGATTGGACACACGTTCCGTAAGGGTGACAGTTCCATAGTGAACCATGCTATGCAATAGAACCCTCTAACTCAGGATGGCAGAAGACCTGGCGGTCCGAGGAGAACATGGCGCAGAACAGTCGAGAAGGAGGCACGGCGGTTGGGGAGTTGGGGAGAACATACATTGCCAGAAACCATACACGATGGCGCGTAGGCGTAGTAGAGGCCCTAGGACCCACAAGGGGATACAGGATATAAGTAAACCTAAAACTTACTAACTACTTTATATGCGATTCAGGAAAACTCCAAATGCTGCAACGGGAGTGTCGCCTTGCACATTGTTCCTGCAACAGGATATTCGCATCGTTCTGGACTTAGTTCGGTCCAACATCAAAGATGACATCCAAGAAAAGTTGAGGGCAGCATACGCAAGTGTAACGCAGTACCATCCTCCCGATACAGTACAAATGAGAAATTACACCAACAAGGACAAGAAATGGGAGTTTGGTAAAATACATAGTTCGAAGGGATGGACCTCTTCATTATTATATCAACGTACACGGGAAACTCAGACGAAGATATACTGATCAAATTTTATTGTGCAAGGATTCCGATCTAGAGACAATTTCAGAACTTCCTGCAGCACAACCCACTGCCCATGTATCGAAGTCAACGGCTATTCCACAGTCATCGAGGAAGCTCCAGTTACCAAAACCGATACAAGATACCATTCCAACTCCATCTTCAGTGCGCGAACAAGAAGGTAGTGTCAACAAGACTACCAATGAGAAACCAGAACAAGGACCAAAACACCTGCGGAGGAGCTCTCGCCTGAGGTAACCAGTGAAATTTCTTATAGAAGAAGACCTATTTCTACACGAAGATGTATAACAACTTGCAACTTGAATAGTTTGCGGAAGTGTCAGAAGTGGATTTTGAATAAGGGAATACGACAGGACGTATCGAAATTTATTTTCTTCCTAACCACATTCATAAGGAATTCTTTTTTGAATTAATTATCCACAACTTAAAGCTGCATTCGTTTGCTCCTTTAAAGGTCAAGCTCTTATTAATTTAATACTTAACCTGTATGTCCCTTGTCCTTTTGTTACTATTCAACAGGTAAGGATGCATGTTGGCATTTTCCAGGAATTTCCCCCGCAAAAAAGGAACTAAAGACGACATGTCTTTGTTTGCAATTCTTCAGAAGCGAATGATGTGTGTGGAAATATGTATTGCCTCAAAGGACATGGAATTTCGCATTCCCTCTATAGAACTTTTCTCCATTCAGAGATTGAAAAACTTTTCATAGTAACCACAGCGACACGGCAAAAAAAAAAAAAAAAAACATTCGACATTGGAAGGATGTGTCTGTGGTTGTCTCTATGGTATTCAATGGAAAACCTATCTCTGAACGGCGCCATTACAGTTTAAAAGGAAAACATACCTTGTATCAAAGGACATGAATATCAATATTTGCCCGGTGAATCCAGGGATAATGTTCCATCATTCGGCGAACTGATTGGAGGGAACTACCCCAGCAACTGAGGCAAATTGCGCCACAACCAACAATCGCTTGAAATACATCAAATTACTCAAATAAAAAAAAAAAAAAAAGAAGTGATTAATCGCACCATCTTCCCACATACACTCCATCTAGCCATCAATCTATCCTCGACAGTCCTTTGACAGTCTTAATTATGCCACAACCAAATTAGGAGTATACAGATAATGATGTCACCGCGTTTTAACCCCTTAACTGAGTTCTTGTACATGTAATCAAAGTAATCACAGAAGCATAAGGATAATATCCTGCCTTGTCCTTCAACAAAACAGAAAAAAAAAAACCAAACTGCTACCTCCACAGGATCATCTTTAATTAAGTTTTCTTCACTCAGTAACTGTAAATTAAACGCAAATTGAACGAGGATAATTAAATTTCTTACTTTTCACGTTTGTGTGTGTCCTTAAAAGGATGTTGCGCAAAAACCCCCTCATGGAAATAGCGTCATAATATTTATATGCGTCATAGCCGTCGCCGCCGCCGCCGAGCGATTACAAATATCAAAAAAGGAGCACGCTCCTCGAAAAGGATAGACTGAAGCAGGGCATACGTACGTATCAGATAATCCTTGACGGAGGGATGAAGTTTCGCCTTTTTAAATCTGTTTTCGCTCTTGAAGGTGAGGTTATTGGTATTAAATTCCCCCACCAGGACCATTTCGTCCTTAATGGGGTAAGTAGTTTTTAATGGATTCACCTATTAGCCTTTCCCATTGATGGCGTCTTTCTCCATAAATCTATACGCAGATCCTTAAAGTCCCCATAGCATAAAATGTGCCATTCTCCGAGTTTTTTTTATCGCCTCCGAGCCTGTGGATCCTTAAAGTCCTAATTGCTCTTTAAAAAGTAAACCCCACACCCTCGGCTTTTATCGTTCGTTATCCTTTCTAAGGAGAATCAACAAAAAACAAAAAAAGAACTAGAGAAGCAAATAATATTATTCAAAATAAAGTCGCTCGCGTGGTGTGCGCTTCTAAGAAGGAGCACCAGCCAGGACAATTAATGCAAATATCCTTAAAAATAAAATAAAATGTAAATAAAGACTCTAGGGCGCCAGCAGCACCAGAGGTTTTGAGATGAAAGAATGCAAAATGCGCGATAATAATTGCAACGCTTCGCATGGCAATTGACGTACGGAGGATGCGCTGCCTTCCCTGAATGTCCTTGTTATAAAATTAATTTTTTTTTTTTTTTCTCTTTTCCTTTGGATACCATCTGCCCACACATTTATGAGGATTTCTTGCATTCGTTTCAGATATTCTCGACTAGATACAGAGACAAAACTTCTTCTAAGGATTCACCAGAAGGATACCACCAACTAACAAAAGAGTGCGAGTATCCAGCCAATGGTCATGGTGAGTTCAGCAGTATTAGGTGCTGCAACTGGCACGGGCCTGGCATTATTGTTAGCCGTCACCATTGTTATGTATCGCTACTACTTGCTGAGGAAGCGTGGCAAGGAATGGGACGAACTGGATCGCTGGGAGGAGACGAAGATTATGCGAAAAGTCAAGCTGAAGGTAGGTGTTACACATATATATATATATCCCCTTCCGGTTGTTTGCATTCTCATTTGATTTGGGTGATTAAAAAAATACAAGAGTGGGGGTGTGACGAAAGAGATCATTCATCCGTGTCTCGAAATTTCTTGTCGGTTTCGTTTGGGTGTCCTTTTTGATGATGTAAATGAGATTTGGAGTAATGATGTTTGCCTATAAATAGGATTGGAGCATGTGTTTCGTTTCATTTTCGACATGACACTGAGGCGATGGCAACACGTGGCGGTGGGAGGGGACTTTTCTATGAATATTTGCTATTCTAAAGGAATTGGGAAGGATCTCCGTCATGAGGAGGGGTGTGAAATATATATAATATGGCAAATGTCAAGGGTCTTATTGAGTTGATTGAATGATATCCCATTTGGGATAGTCTTGCTGAATGTAAACGTTTTTCTAGTATTGAAGCACGACACGTTTTTTTTTGACAGGATTAGCAGGTGACAGAAATATTGTATGAAAGGGTTTGAGATAATTAAACGGATTTACCTACATCGGTTGTGATTCTGCTAAGCGACTTTGGAAGACCAATTTTCGCTTTGTGATTAGGTCATTGAATAGGGATTGAGGCCTTTCAGTAAGGGCACCGGTGATTGCTATTTACCGATGCCTTAGAGGTTCGTCTGGGTTCGTCACGTGTCCATGGAATAAATCCGAATTATTCTTGGAAAATGGTGGTCCATCGAAAATACAATACCAAAAGTGGAAATGGATCGGTGGTCCTCCAAGCAGAAGAATAATTTATTTGCGGGATTTAATTAAAAAAAAGAGAAGCTAAGGGGAGTAGTCGCTTCTTGACCTTTTTACCTAGAAAGTGCCTACCAAGTTGTCGGAGTTTATGTTGTTAAAATCCGTCGGTAGTAAATATTCATAATGGGGTTTCATTAAATAGGTATCAGTTAACACGAGGTATTGGGGTCGTTGATTCCCCTACCGTTGCCCCTGTCCGGGGCTTATTGGAAAACTGCTGAACGGATTATAGTCATTTTTGTTTTATTGATTAGGACATCTTCTGGATAAGGTTCGTATAAAGCTCTTGAGTTTGTGAGACCACGAAAAGTGACAATTCAATTCATGTTTTATTTATTCACATTCTTTTAAAGACTTTACAATTGATAACCTGCGAAGTCACATGACTTATCTTACTTACCTACTTAGTTCCTTTAACCCCTCGGGGGGCATAGGGCGTCAACCATGCCTGCGTGCCATCTTGTTCGAAGTTCTGCAACGCGTTTGAGCTGCCTCCAACTCATTCCTAAAGAGCTCGATTCCTCCTCAACTGCTCTGCGGCACGTTTGCCTAGGGCGTCCCACTATTCTGCCTGCCTGGGTGAGCGGATTCTACTGCATGGCGTATTTCGCAATGGAGTTGTCTTCGCGCCGTAGGGTGTGTCCAATCCATTGCCACCTTCTTCTTCGTATAGTAATGCTTATAGGTTCTTGGCCCGTTCTCAGATAAAGTTGTTCGTTGGAGATGCGGTTCGGCCAAAAAATCCTCAAGATGATTCTTTAGCATTTGTTTACGAAGACTTGCAGCTTGCGTGTGTTAATGGTGTCCACCTTCCAAGTACTACACCCATAAAGCACCACTGATTCTACGTTGAAGCGGAACAGTCGTAGCTTGGTTCTTAAGTTGATAACATTGGTTCTCCAGATTTTGGACAGCATTCCGAACGCAGCTTTAGTCTTTCCGATTCTGCTGCACACATCCAGTTCAGTGCCACCGCGATTAGCCGAGACCACACTTCCTAAATAAAGAAAGTTATCAACTTTCTCGACTTCCTGTCCGGCAATGTAAAGTTGAGCGCGGGTATTAGAAGTGCTCAGGGCTGTGTTAGAAGTCTTTTGGTTGTGTTTATTTTTAGTCCGACTTTGTTTGCCTCAACTTCTAGATTTTGGGCTATCAAATGAAGTTCCATTATCCGATGTGAAAGTAGACAAACATCGTCAGCGTAATCTAGGTAAGATGTCATCATCCAACGAATTCCATAATTAGCTTCGGTCAATGCTGCACGGAGTTCATCGCTGATAACCACCAAGAACAATAGTGGGGACAGTATGCACCCTTGACGTACTCCACTTTGGACTTCAAAATCCTCCGACACATTACCATTGTGTAAGACGTGACACACCGCCCTCGTATGTAGCCTTGATAATAGCTATAAGTTTTTCTGGAATGCCTCTCCTGCGCGAGGCCAACCAGATAGCATCTCGATTCAAGCTGTCGAAACCCTTCTCGAAGTTGATAAACAGTAAATGTAGCGGAGACCTATACTCAACTCATTGTTCGATTATAATCCGTAAGATGTTTATGTGGTCGATGCAGGAGGATGCAGCGCGAAAGCCTGCCTCTTCGACATCGAGAGTTGAATCTAAATGTTCTTTAATTCGTTCTAGAACTATTTTAGCTATTATTTTGGCTACAGCTGGAAGAACACATATACCTCTCCAGTTACCGCACTCCATCAAGTTTCCCTTAGCTTAATGATCATCCTCCTTTTCCACTCCTGTGGAAATTGTTCACTATCCTAAGCTCTCCGTATTAGGGGATGCAGCAAATCTGCCGATGTGTTTGGCGCCGCTTGAAATAGCTCGGCAGGGATGTCATCAATACCCACCGTTTTCTTCTTCTTGAGTGACTTGATTACTGTTATTATCTCGGTTTTACTGGGAGGTGCGGTGCGAATTCGGGAGTTTGTTGCTTCGAACTGCTCATTGGAATTCGAGATCATAGTGCCATGGTCTAAGTGGTTTAGAACTGTAGCAAAATGTTCTCTCCATCTAGTGAGCTGATCCTCATCCGAAATCAGAAGGTTACCGTCTAGATTCTTCACTGGGTGTTGTTTGGAATTCCGAACCCCAATGAGCTCCTTAGTGATGTTATAAACAATCCTACTGTCGCACCTACTCGCTGCTTCTTCAGCCCTTGAGGCCAGTGAGTTGATATATTGACGATTGTCACGTCTCACACTACGCTGCACTTCTTTCTTCTTCGCAGGGTATTGGACTTCAAGCTCGGTTCTCTCTACTGCTGAGGCCGCTGCAATCCGAATCTTGATTGCTGTACGGTCCTCGATCCATCTCCAGGTGTCTGTAGAAAGCCACGTGCGGTGGCGTTTCTGCTTTTTACCGACATGAGTGCGTGCCCCAGTCGCAAAAACATTTTTCACAGCACTCCAGTTGTCATCCATGTTCTCTTCCAGGATGCTGCTGATTGCTTCTGCTTCTAAGGCATGATGGTCCCGGAACTGTTGGCGCACTTGGGGAACCTAGAGCCTGTCGATATTAAACCTGGTGATGTTAAGTAGGTTTGAGCGGTTGCTGTTGACGGATGCAGTACGAAGGCGTAAATGAACTACCATAAGATTGTGATCTCGTTCTTGTCCGACGTCAGCTCCACGTCTGTTTCGGACGTCCAGAAGACAATTTCTAAAGCAGCGACTGATCGCAATGTCATCGATCTGGTTGGATGTTCGTTGCCTATCAGTAGAGACCCAACTGATCTTGTGGCAGGTGTTATGCTTAAACAGCGTGCCTCCGATGACTAGGTGGTTGGTATTGCAAAAGTTCACAAACCGCTCACCATTGTCATTACGGTCTCCCACGCCGTGAGCTCCCATCACCTGCTTAAGCATGGTGTTGGCGCTACCCACCTTGACATTGAGATCTCCCATCACCATTACGATGTCCCCATTGTGGCTATAAAAATCACCCTTTTCATCCTCAGTCGCGTCTTAAGTCGGAGCATAACACTGTATGATGGTAATTTTTCTAACTCTACTCTGGAACCTAGCTGTCAATACCCGGTCACAATGGGGTTTCCAGGATATGAGGCTACTACGTGCTGCTGGAGTTAGCATAAGTCCTACGCCGGAACTCCGTGCACTTCCAACTGGTTTACGAGAGTAGAGCATGACAGTGCTTTTTGTTGGGGAGATGTATTCCGCAGCACCTTATCACGCTCAGCCCTAGATGTCGATTTTATACCGTGCGAATTCACGCTCCAATTGGAGGAATCTGGCATTATAAGCCCCTTCCTTGAGTGAGTCCAGGAGGGTCTTAACGTTCCATAATCCTATCGATGCCCGTGTTCGATAGCCAAAGTTCGTCAACAAGTTATCAGTCCGTATCCGAGGCGTTTGTTTCCGTTTCGGAGCAATTCGTCTTTCTATGGTTGCGGCTCGCTGGGCCACAGACCAACCGACACTTATCCTGTTTTTTTCGCGCAGAAAGCTCGCCATTCGTACTCTCCCTTTAGCAATTTCCGAAGAAATTCCCAGATGGCACCACGAGGAGGTGAGTGTAGAGCTTACTAACAGAGCTGCTAGGTTTTCGGCTGCAGGAGATTATTCCTTAGATTTAACTTATTAATATAAATTCAATCATCAAAGTGAATTTTGTTGTGCTTTAGAAATTGATTTGAAACTGAAGTATTATGAAAATGAAATTGTGGAATTTATGAAAACAATTAGTATTTAATTTAATTTAGTGAGCGCCGCGCAGTGGCCTAAGTGGTTAGTATGTCGGATCACTGCGCGTGAACTTCCAAGTTCGAATCCCAGAAAACACCAAAAAGTTTTTTCACGGTCCCACCTCTCGCGAGCGTCTGACAAACATTCGTGAGTATTTTTGTCTCGAGAAAGGTTCTCAAAACAAATTGCCCTTCGGATACGGATCGGTTCTTTCTGCGTGTGCAAAAGTATAACGTACACAACATGAGTGGTTGCGAGAAGCTAGGCCCTGGCACTTAAAGAGCTGTTGCGCCAAATATTGATTTTATTTTTTTATTAATATTTAATTCAATTTAAGTTACGAATTTACTTTTCAATTTGTTAAATGTGCTAAAAGATTGAAGTGCTCTAGACCGAGTATATCATCGGCTAGAGCCGTAGTATGGGGGGTATAATAAATCTTTTATAGGCCGCAGTGCACTTGCACCTCACCCTCACATACATCTATATCTACATCTACATCTACAAGACCCAAGTAGTTTGCACTTTCTGAGAAGGAGAGACTAGTGCCATTTATTGTGGGAGGGTCTATTAGGGAAACTTTGTATTCCCTCGTGAAGAGAACAAGTTCTGTTTTGTGAGGGTTAACCCCAGTTCACACTTTGAGGTCCATCTGGTGAGCCGGAGAAAGCATATTGTAGGATTTCCCTGAGAGTATTTGGGTGTTTGCCTGAGGCAGTAATAGCAATGCCATCTGCCATAGGCAATCACTCTACATCCTGTCCTTTCTAGCTTTCTTAAATGTGTGTGTGTGTGTGTGTGTCGATAAATAAGTGTTGCCAACTAGAGAGGGATATTTGAAAATTTCCCTTTTCTGAAATTTCCTCCTCACCGTCCTATGGTTGTGGGATACGATGGCAAAACTTCCTGCCCAAGGTTCCTGCACGTACTAGGTTGTTACGTAGTTGGTACAGCAACCACCTGCACTATTCCAAGCTTTTCACCACGAAACCCAATCACCAATTCCCCATTGGTCTGTGGTAGAATATTTGTCTGCAAATGCAAAGTTCTGACGTCGACTTATTGGACTTCTGCTACCAAAGCATTCATTCAGAAGGCAAGGGTAGTTGCAGTGAGTAGACGTCATACTGGGATATTCTTCTCATCAACGTTGCTGGTTTATGCCTCTGAAATACAACCGAGGATGGTTGCTGCCGGGACTATTGCACAGGAGGAAAATTGGTTCAAAGCTGAAGTAAAGTTTGGAGAGTTATCTTTTGGGGGAGGAACGAATCTTTCTATTTGCATTTTAAAACTTGACAAGAGAAGCCTATGCAATGAACTCTTTGGCCAGGCAAAGCGCATCTTAGGATTCCCATTTCGGTAGGATTTGAGAGAATAAAGAAGAAGTTTTGGCATCATCATCAGTTATTCTTTGCTGACGATGGAGCCATCATAAGTGAGGATCCTACATCCCTGCAACGAGCACTTGATGTGTGGGTGGAAGCTCTGGAGGGAAATGGGTATCGCATTAGTTCAAAAAAGACAGAGTACTTGTGCTGTCCGTTCTCTGATCCACTCAGGCCTATTCCAGACATTTATTTGAATGGAACAGTGCTTCCCAAGTGCGAAAAGTTCAAATATCTGGGATCTTTGATCAATAGCAAAGCAACTTGTGATGACGACATCAATCATCGCGTAAGCGTAGGGTGAATGAAGTGGCGCTATCTTCTGTGACAGAAAAATGCCACCTAAGTTGAAGGGAAGGCTCTACACCGCAGTTGTGCGTCCAGCGCTCACATACGGTTCACAATGTTGGACGATGTACAAAACGTATGAGAGTAAATTAACGACAGCTGAGATGAGGATGCTTCGCATGACAGCAGGAGTGCCAAAACTTGATCGAATAAGAAGTTCGAAAATCCGTGGAACCCTTCACTTCAAGGAAACCATCGTAAAAAAGATAGAGCGCGACCGACTCAGCTGGTATTACCACGTTCAAAAAAGAGATCATTTGAACCCTGTCTCGTCAAAAAGACAATATCAATGAACGTTCCAAAGACATCGCGAGGCAGGAAAGGCAGACCTATAAACGTCTGGATCAGACAAATGCGACGACATCGGCATTTCATTGGCCTCAGTAATCGAGTAATCTAAAATCGGCAGGCCTGCCGATATTTTCTGAGGTCAAATAGGCGAACCCCACAGGCGAATCAGTAGAAATGCGGTGACGTGGGAGGGTTACGATCCCTTGTTTTCGGATCATAACCTCGCTGATAAATTGAAGAAGAAGAAGAATGAAGAAGTTTTGGCAATGCAGATGAACAAGTTCCGATTTCTGTCCTGGGAAGACACTACTGGACATATAACTGGGTTCTTACAATAGTCAAGGAGTAAAAGAAAAGGATACCAATATATACCAGAGCAAGCGACCAACCGAGATTTAAATTCCTCCACCAATACTCAAAGAGTAGGCATCATGAATTTATCCGCTCAGAACGGTGATGCTCAGACTACGACTCGTTGATGTACTGTGTCGTAGCTCACCTTAAAGCTCTCTCCATATCACAATCGTTAAGACAAACGAAAACCCTTCCTATTTGCGATGACCTTCGATGACAGAGTACGCAGACATTACTTACTTAATTTGCTTACCTAAGTGGAGCTACAATGCGGGGTGAACCTGGGCCTCAACCAACAATCCTCTCCATTTAGATCGATTTTTAGGTAATGTCTCCAGTTGCTCACACCAAGTTGGTCGAGGTCGCCTTGAACTTGTGCGCTCAACCTACGGCGAGAAAGCTCACTACTGCGTCGTCCCTCCCAGTTAGATTCGGAAACACTACGGGCTATTCGCATTCCATGTGCTAGCCATCTCAAACGTCCACTACGCAGATTCTTGACTAAGTCGATGTCGATGTAACGGGTGGGCCATCTAGTGATTTTTTTTTTAAATCATATGTTATTTTGACACTGACGGCTGTTTCCCGCTCGAAATGTTGACAGAAAGTCAGTATCATACCTCCGCGGAACGAAATGAGTCGCTTTACGCTTGAACAACATTGGCAAATATTGAAGACTTATTTCCAAAGTGAGTGCTGTGTAGCCCAAACAGTGCGTTTTTTGAAAAGAAGTTTTGGCCGAAATGAAGCACCCACCGCGCCTGCTGTACGCAAGTTTGTGCAAAAAGTTCGTCAGACTGGTATGCTAGTGGACAACACTCATGGTCCCCGTCGTCGTACGGTGCACGCAGACAAGAATGTGGCTGCTGTAGCCGAGAGTGTGAGACTCAATTCACGCACATCAACTCGTTCATCGATCTCAACAGCTCAACATTTCACGCACTAGCCTGAGGAGAATTCTGCACAAAGATCTGGGACTATTCGCTTCCAATTGATCCAATTAATTCAGCAATTGAAAGCGCACGACCATCCGCTTCGTTATCGTTTCGCAGTTTGGGCCTTAGAGCAGCTTGAATTGGACAACGATTTTGGGCGAAAAATCATCTTTTCTGACGAGGCACATTTTCATCTCGGCGGCTACGTTAACAAACAAAATTGCCGCATCTGGGGCTCGGAAAACCCGCACGTTATTGTCGAGAAGCTAATGCATCCACAAAAAGTGACAGTTTGGTGCGGATTGTGGAGTGGTGGCATCATTAGACCAGTTTTCTTCGAAAATGAAGCTGGGAACAACGTTTCGGTCAACGGTGGGCGTTACAGAGCCATGTTAAGGACTTTTTTTTCACTGAAATTGAAGACATGGATTTGGACGACCTCTGGTTCATGCAGGATGGCGCGCCATGCCACACAGCCCATGCCACAATCGGTTTTTTGCGCACCAAATTCCCAAATCGTGTTATCAGCCGTCTTGGCGATGTCAATTGGCCGCCTCGGAGTTGCGATTTGACACCTTGGACTTTTTTTTGTGGGGAACCGTGAAGGACCGATGTTATGCCAACAATCCGGAAGCGATTCAAGCACTTAAGGCTAATATCATCCAAGCAATCCGTGAGTTACAGCCCGAAACCATCAACAAGGTCTTGGAAAATTGGAGTGATAGAATGCGCTACTGCGAGGCCAGCCGAGGCAGCCACTTGAACGACGTCGTATTTCATAATTAATGGGAATGTTTGCTCTTACTAATAAAGCCATAATACTTGGAAAAATTTTCATTTTGTTCATTTTATTGCATTTTTAAAAAGAAACTTGTAGTTGGCCCACCCTGTACAGCTCGTATGGTTCGTCATTCCTCCGAAACCCGTCAACGCAAACGTGACCGAATATCTCACGAAGAATTTTTCTCTCGAAGCGACCAAGGACTTCTGAATCCGCTTTCAATAAAGTCCATGTTTCAGCGCCATAAAGCCTTAGTTGAAGAAACAGCGATTGGCCAGATTTATTCTTTGCTTGATTTCTGCGGTGTTGTCGTTTTCAGAATTAATGGCGGAGCCTACAAGGACCCTTACTACCTCGAAGTTGTACCTGCCCATTGTGACGTTCTGTTCACTTCGTCGGTGTTGATTGTCCCTTCTTGTTGTCGCTTAACCCGTTTTGGCCATCTGCAGCAACCAGCTCTCTCCATCATTATCCAGCACAGACGGACAAGTTTGGCAGGGATGTCATGACTAGACATGGCTTCTTCCTATAGATGCTATCGTAGGCAGCCTTGAAATCGATAAAGAGATAATGAGTATCGATTTAGACTTCTTAGGCCTTCTCCAGGATCTGCCAAAGTGTGAAGATTTGATCGATGGCAGACTATCCTGGCCTAAAACCTCACTGATATAGGCTAATCAGACTGTTGATGGAAGGTCTCAGGCGTTCATACAATATCGCAGAGAAGATTTTGTGTGCAATGTTGAGGAGACTGATGCCTCTATAGCTGGCGCAGTTGAGGGAGTCTCCTTTCTTGTGGATCGGGCAAACGATGCTGAGATTCCATTCAATAGGCATACACTCGTCTGAACAAATCTTAGAGATGAGTTGGTGTATGTTCTCTACCAATTCATCACCAGCTGCCGGCATCGGCGGGTAAGCCGTCAGGTCCAGCAGGCTTGTTGGATTTCAGATTGGATATTGGTGTCCTCACTTTGGTCTGTCTACGTTGAATAGTTTATTCTGCCTGACAGCGAGATGTTGGTCTTCGTCGCCGTTACACAGGCTGCAAAAGTTATTTTCGAAATTATTAGCTCCGAGTGTGAGTACGCAGACGTTACTTACTTATTTAGGTGGTCCTACAGTCCGGCCCAGTGGACCTGGGCCTCAACCAACAAACTTCTCCAGCCAGCTGCCTCTTGTCGCACATGCCAAGTTGACTGAGGTCCCCCTTCTCTTGTTTGGACCACCTACCGCGAGGTCGTCCTCTACTGCGCAGTCCATTCGAGGTTGATTCGAAAGCTTTCTTGGCTAGAACGTTGGGCTCCATCCACTCTACATGACCCAGGCATCTTAGTCGCTGTATGTGAACTCTTCTGGCTTAGTCGATGTCATTGTATAGGCCATATAGTTCGGCATTGTACCTTCTCCTCAACTTTTTTTCTCAGAGTAGCCAAGTGAATCCTCATTCGATTTTGACAAAGTCCATGCCTTTGCGCCATACAGCAGGACTGCGGTGATTAGTGTCCTATACGGAGTTACCTTAGTAGTTCGAGATAGGGCTTTGTTACTCAATCGCCTTCTTAGCCCCTGAAAACAACAATTGGCAAGAGTACGAGTACAAGAATACGCAGACGTTATGACTTTCAAAATGACCTCCAACCCATGCAACTATAATTAAAAATTGACTAGCATACAGCCTTAAGGTTTGATTATGTCGCATCCACGTGTTCGCAGCAGCCGTACCAATTGCAAATCTTCCTTGTTCCTTCAAAACTCCTCAGCCTCATGCTCATTGTCATCCTCATTCTCATCCTTTCATAGAAATAAGATTTCCCATAAAAAGAATTTCGACCAACAAAGTGAAGTCAACTAGAAAATTGCATCAAATACACTAAAAAACAAAAAAGGACCTCTCACTGACCAAGGGCACACAGCTCACCATCAGCCACCGGCGAACGGCCATCGTCCATCTGTCGGATCTTGCCGCTAAATTTCATTCGAAAATCCGCAAAAATTGCAACAAATTCCCCTAGAAAAAGATACAAATTCAAATAATTCACCCAAATTCCGCATCCTACCTAGTGCACACCTCCTTTCACCAAACAAAATCAATTACACAGAAGCATTACATTTCTGGAGAGGATCCTTTTTAAAATTGCACAATACCCATTAAATGATCGTAACACCCCAGCCGAATGTCCTTTTCTATTCGCTTTCAACCATTCAAGAGCATTAGAAACCATAAAAAGGTTCGTTTAAGGACCCACTCTTTAGCAACAATTAAATCCTTGACATCGCAAGAACACAGAATAGAAAAACTCGCCATTTGTCATTCCAACTTGATCGTCCTTTAAGTGCGTTTTATTATCGAATTGACACCTTCTCTGGATATACAGGGACACCTACAATGATCCAATTGACACTCAATCCTGGACAAATAGACGACAAACACTGATCGATAGAGAAAAAGTAGAAAGGATCAATGAATGTAGAATGTAGAAAGAAAAAGGACGAAAATTTCATTAAAAGCAACAAATAACTGGCAAATAAGGATCAAAAGAAAGAATCCATTATACGGTGTGCTATTTACACACTATAATTCCATAGAACTGACCGAACAATGTGAGCGGAGAATGGAAATAGTCCTGAATGAATGAATTGATGCGGCGCGCGTAGTTCTGGACAAAAAGAAATCAACTCAAGCGTTTGTTACTTTGGAAATTTTTGAACGAAGAGAGAAAGGACTCATTGATGAATGAAATATTATTGATCTACGAAGATCCTTTTATTAGGTCAACTGGCATAGAGTTTTGTTCAAAAACTTTTTTGCCGACAGAAGGGACGACGATCGGCACTGAGCTGAGTGCAGATCCTTGGGGAACAATCGTGTGGGCAACACTTGTATATATATATTTGGTGGGTTTTTACGATCATTTGCAGATCGTTGATATACCTGCGTGGTTGCAGGGTGTTTATGAGTGTCCTTTGTCAATTTTCTTATTGGTAGTGGTCATTAATCAAAGACCCAAGTCCTTATCGGTCATTTTGTGGTCGCTTACTGTGGTAGGTCTGTGTTTGTCCACCTTCGGCTGCTGGTTTTGTTTGTTACACGGTTATGCGTTGTGGTAGCGAATGTCCTTAGGGATTGTTTGAATAGTGGCAGAGGGTGCGCGTGTAAATTAATCCCGCAACCAAAACAAACATTTAATTTATCATCCGAGTCTGTGTGATGTATTCAAATGGATAAGTATAAACAAATTAAAGAGATATTTGGAGTGCCTCAAGGCTAGCAAGTAGTACCTGTTCTTCTTAATTTTTATTTTTTTTTTTGCTTTTGCTTATGAACTTAGAGTCGTGGAATCTTTATTGAAATATGAAGCACAGCTGTACCAATCTATAATCTATCGAAGCATAAGAACACCCTCCTCAAAGGATTCATTTAAACATTTCATTCAACGAAACCACATTGAACAATACAAATCAATTGAACCCCTTTCTATTCATGTCAAGGGATTACTATGGAAACAGTTTCATCTCTTAATCAAATCAGAGCATATACAGGTATCCTTTCCACGGGAAACAACTAATGAATTGCCCACAAAACAAATATCCTTTCCATTATTGAGTGTGATTATTATTTCTTTTGATATCAATTTCCTCGCGAGCATAACAAACACAACATATGCAAATAGTGATCCTTTATAGTCCTGTCACATTGAATCATTGTCGTTTTCCTTAAAAAAAAAACAACAACAAACAAATGTAACCAAAAGCTAATAAACGATTGAAAGGGAAGGAGAGGACATCGAATAAAATGCGCGCATGGCTAAGCAGTTGTATCCTTTCAAAAAGGATAATTGTAATTATTATTATTATTCATCTGCCGCAAGGAAAACAAGAAACACGACACAAAAGGACCCTCAGCTCTCATGTGTTGTGTGTGCGATTTTCTAATTTGTCGACGAGGGTAGATGTTTTTGAAGTGATGGCGGCCGCCATAGTTTCGAGGGTTGTCCATCCCTCATTCGTCGCGTCGCTGACTTAGGGTAACATTTCTAATTTCTTTCAATCGAATGATTTCATGATGATTGATAAAGTACTTCTTTATTGAATAATAAAAGTACCATTGGTGCAGCCAGACCAGGGGAGATACACATGTATAAATCATTTCGTTACAGAGCTACCTTGTCGCATGTAGTGAGTCGAATTTTATTTATTCATTTTGTTTCTACTGTGTACGAGATCGGGAGAGAGATACATCCCTTGTACGTATTTGGAAAAAAGGGGTTGGGCCACGGATGCATGGAATAAATGTTTAAAAGACTTTTGTTTGCTAGATTTGGAGAGAACATGATTTTAATGAGGTACAGCGTTACCCCGGGCAATATGGTTGACAATCTGATTATTAACTCTTCAATGGGAAAATAAATCCTTTTTCCATCAAGGCAGAGGGGGGTGATTTTTAATTTGTAAATTTCGTTTTTCAAAACGAATTAGTTAGGTTTTGGTATTAATTTGATGCATTGGACTTAGAATTGGGAGCAGTCTACCCTTTGAATGGCTGGTCAAACGGTAGTGCATGCGATCATATGAAAATACAAGCGTTTTCACTCAGCTGGGGCTTACCAACTCCTACAGTCAACCTCCACGCGGTGACAGCGGGGTGCCTAGTATCTTAATCCAAGAAGTGGGTAACCAACCCAGTTTGGCGGATTCTTGGTGGCAGCAGATGAGAGAGGGGGCGAAGATTGCTTTCCCACTAGAGCACTTCTTCCTGTTCCAGGCGGCAGCGGACGAATTCCCCAGACGGAGTCAACGGTGGCGTCTATAGTTCCAGTTAGGTTGAACTTAGTGAATACCTTGCGCGAGCTGCTTCGACGTATTCGGATCACAGGTCGGTAAGGAATTTCCAATGGTGGTCAGGACATTGGAATAGAGATGGTGGCGGAGGAGCCCTTAATGGGCCAACGGCAGCGCTCTCACTCCCATAGAGGACTACTGGCACCGGTGTACCCGGCCCCTCGTCCTAGGGGAATAATTAAGGAACTGGCCCTCCAGGTTGGGGGTTGTGCCGTCGGGGTAACTTCCCTACCACGTAAAAAATCGATGGTTCCGAAACAACCAAAAGCCTCGGATAAGGATGACTCAACTAATGACGACCCCAGCAAACGAAATAAGGACAACGATCTTCGGATCTATACGTGGAATGTTCTGTCCCTTTACAAACCACGTGCAGCCGAACAACTAGCAGATGCCCTAGACTGCTATAAAGCAGATATTACCGCCATCCAGGAAGTGCGATGGGATGGGCCGGGCAAAAAGAGTATGAAAAACTGTGACATCTACTACGGTGATTGCAACAGAGGCAACAGGCAACGCTTATTCGGATGCGGATTTGTCATACGCGGCAGACTTAGGCAAGAAGTCTTAAGCTTCCGACACGTGAGCGAGCGTACTATGACTATCCGGATCAAGGCTAAATTCGCTAACATAAGCCTAATATGTGTCCATGCCCCCACGGAAGAAAAGGACCCTGCCTCCAAAGAGTGCTTCTACGAGCTCCTCGACAAAACATACGAGCAATGTTCTAAATACGACGTTAAGATCGTATTGGGGGATTTTAACGCCAAAATAGGAAAGGAGGACGTTTTTGGTAGGGCAGCCGGTAAGCATAGCCTACACGACACCACGTCTGATAACGGATTAATGCTAATTGATTTCGCTGTGGAGCGAAATGTCACCATAGCAAGCACATGGTTTCCTCATCTCGATATTCATAAGCAGACATGGCGGTCCAATGATCATGTAACGATCAACCGAGTTGATCATATTCCGATCGATGCAAGGCATGCCTCCAGTATTCTGGATGTCTGGACCTTCCGAGCGGCCAACATAGACTCGGATCATTACCTTGTCGTAGCTAAAGTACGAATGCGGATATCCCAATCTGAGCAACAAAGAAGAATTAATGTGAGAAAATTTAACGTCGAAAAGCTACCATCGCAAGAGACCGCCAGACTCTTCGCTGAACGCGTATCCCGAAATCTCTCAATCACCCCTTTGCCGCCAGCATCAAGTACCGAAGACCAGTGGCAACGCTGCCAACATGCCATCAGAAACGCCGCGACTGATGTGCTGGGTCTCGCTCGCTCACCACAGCGAAACCCCTGGTTTGACGAAAAATGCCGGCGAGTGCATGCAGCAACACAAGGGGCATACAAAGCGGCGCTGGAAAGGAAGCCCAGAGCTGCTCGTGAGCTCTACTAGCAAGAGAGACGGAAGAACATCGGCTTCTCCAAAAGAAGAAGAAAGAGCATGAGAAGCGCGCGTTTGAGAATATCGAGAGTTTATACTCCAGGAACAATGTACGGAGAAGCAATACCCGTACAGAAACCTGTAGAGATGAGAATGGAAACCTCGTAGTAGAATCACAATCGGTGCTGAAAATATGGAAAAACTACTTTTGCAGACTGTATAACGGCGACGAAGACCAACATCTCGCTGTCAGGCAGAATGAACCATTCACAATGGACGATGATAGTCAAAACTTCCGTCCACCTGACCAGAACGAAGGATAGCAATATCCAAGGTAAAATCCAACAAGGCTGCTGGACCTGACGGCTTACCGGCCGAACTTTCCAAGGCAGCTGGGGATGAATTGGTAGAGTGCATACACCAACTCATCTCTAAGATTTGGTCAGACGAGTGTATGCCTGATGAATGGAACCTCAGCATCGTTTGTCCGATCCACAAGAAAGGAGACCCCCTCAACTGTGCCAATTATAGAGGCATCAGTCTCCTCAACATCGCATACAAGATCTTTTCTGCGTTATTGTGTGAACGCCTGAAACCTTTTATGAACAGCCTGATTGGACCCTATCAGTGCGGTTTCAGGCCAGGAAAGTCCACCATCGATCTTCACACTTCGGCAGATCCTGGAGAAAACCCAAGAATTCCAAATCGATACTCACCACCTCTTTATCGATTTCAAGGCCGCCTATGACAGCATCTATAGAGAAGAGATTTATAGAGCCATGTCTAGTTTTGACATCCCTGCCAAACTTGTCCGTCTGTGCAGGCTGACGATGGAGAAGGCTCGCTGCTCCATCAAGGTTGTCGGTACCGACCGACTTTGATGTTAAAAAAGGTTTAGACGCGCTGTCATGTGACTTCTTTAACATTGTACTTGAACGGATTGTGCGGAACTCACAAGCCAACACCGGAGGCACAATCCATTACAAGTCTGTACAACTGCTTGCATACGCAGACGATATAGACATTATCGGAAGATCTCAGCGGGCTGTCACCGGTGCGTTTACAAGCATTGAGGCGGAAGCGGCCAAAATGGGTTTAACGATGAACAAGGCAAAATCAAGTATATGCTGTCAACAAGAAGGGAAAGCCAACATCGATGAATTGGACAAAACGTCACAGTGGGCAGCTATAACTTCGAGATAGTAAGGGACTTTGTCTACCTTGGCTCTGCTATAAACTCTGAGAACAACATCAGCGCAGAAATCAAGCTAAGAATAAGTCTTGCCAATCGCTGTTTTTTTGGGCTTATAAGGCAATTCAACAGTAAAGCCCTATCTCGAACAACTAAGGAGACTCTGTATAAGACCCTGATCATCCCAGTCCTGCTTTACGGCGCTGAAACATGGACTTTATTAAAAGAGGATGAAGATATCCTTGGTCGCTTCGAGAGTAAAATTCTTCGTAAGATTTTCGGTCCCGTTGGTGTTGACGGCCTAGTCAAAAAACTGCGTATTGGACGTCTGAGATGGCTAGGACATGTAGAGCAAATGGACACCAACGCTCTGGCCCACAGAGTCTTCGAATCTAACCCCGAAGGACGACGCAGTAGAGGGAATCATCGCCGTAGGTGACGAGCATAAGCTCAAGGGGACCTCGACCAACTTGGAGTGCGCAACTGGAGCCAATTAGCTAAAGACCGAGCTAAATGGAGAGGCTTGTTGGTTGAGGCCCAGGTTCACCCCGAACTGTAGCGCCACCTAAGTAGGTAAGTAAGCTCAAGTGAGGTATCCGCTGGCCTGTAGACGTCACCGTTGATTCCATCGAGAGAATTCATCCGCCGCACGTCTTCCTTCTGAGGAGCTCTTGCTAGACTTCTGAGACGCATATTTCAGCCATTCAGGTCATCAAGAGATGCCTCATTCGGTTAAACATATGCGCGCTGAAGTTCACCCAGATGTGCTTACGCAGGTCTGAGTATTCAGCTACACATATATCGTCCGACTCAGCATACGCTCATCGTTAGTTCGCTATCATATAGCTATCCAGCGAGCACCGCGAGGAGGTGATGATGCCATTTTGCCACGCCCACCGTATAATAATTGAGTCATAATCTTTGGCCAGATTCAATCAATAGATCTGATGTCAGCTTTCTGCAACCCCTGTTGATACATATTTCCATCAGAATTTGGTCATTTGTACAGTCGGCTAAAAATTCGAATCATTAACAGCACTTTGTTATTTTTTGATGCGCAGGTAGGGGTAACAATCCTTTATGTAGCCCGTGCTACAAGTTATGCCCGACTCAATGCTCCTGCATGGTTACGTGCTAAACAAAAAACTCTCCTATTTCTCTGTCCTGTTGTTCACTTGTGGCACCGCCAGTCAACGCATTCCATTCGCAAGGGCAGGTTTGGCATTTCGTCCTTTCGTATCTCCTCTAAACATTTGCGTGTTGTTGTTGTATATGCGTAAGTCCGTCTGCCTGTGCATTCGACCTGCGTTACCTGTGTGTCTACTTGTGTTCATGTTCATGTGTTTTCCTGGCTCTTTTTCCTTTCTCGCTCTAGTCGCCTCAGCTCTTATCTTTGGCATACGAGCACACTACGTTCCAATTCGTACCGAAGTGGATGTCAATGCAGTCTGGAAGCTTTGCTGTGTTGTTATCTATAGAGTTACCAATAAATGAAAGTAATTCTATAAATTTGATTAGCATTGCCAATGTTTCTACGTAATCACCAAAAAACTAATTTATTAAGGCCTTACCATAAAAATAATTTTCCTCCATAATTGCTAGTCATATTCAAATACATTGGCATTAACTTGTCAATTAAACTTGCAATTAAAATCGATTTAAATTTAATACCCAACTCCAATGATAGTGTTAAAGTTACCACTTTCTTAGGCAAAGGCTTCTAGTATTTTAGTATACGTCATTTTTTTTATTACCCTTAATTAGTTAGTTCAATTAGTTCATTAGATAACAATTAGTAGTGTCCTCTGGTGGATTTTTTTTTAAGGAAGTAATGAAGTAATGAATGATATCTGATTTCATTGGTAAATGATTTGTCATGAATGTACATACTCCTATGTACGAGTATATTGAAATGGTAGTGTCGAAAAGGTTATTGAATGTGCACACAGAAGGCTCACGAATTGATCCTAGGATCGAAAGTAGCGATCATATACTAGTCACCACCACACTAGATGGCACTAAATGGCACCAGTCTCACCTTCTCTGAAAATGCAAAATATCTGGGTCTTATTTTGGATAGGAAATTAAACTGGAAGGCCAATCTACTAGAGCGCGCCAAGAAAGCTCATGTAGCTCTCTATTCCTGTAAAAAGGCTATAGGTAGGAGCTGGGGTAGCAAACCTCAAATCACTCATTGGCTATATGTGTCCGTTATCAGACCCATACTACTATATGGCGTGATCGTATGGTGGCCTGCTCTTGACAGGGCGGTCCACCTCACTCAACTAGCTAAGGTGCAAAGATCTGCATGCATCTGCATCAGTGGTGCACTGAGAATTACTCCCTCCGTGGCACTGGACATCTTGTTTAACCTGCTACCTTTAGATATTTTCGAAAAACAGATGGCTGTCTGCCATCCGCCTGAAAGCCTCCTCTCAGTGGTCTAGCTATCGCTTTGGTCACTCCTCGATCCTTGATCTTCTCAACTTCAAACACGAAAACACGGACTACACCCCGCCGAAACTGAGATTTGACCGTAACTTCCATACGAGCATCCCTAACCGGGATGTATGGGACACTTCCCCCCCTGTCGATGGTAGTTCGGTTCACTTCTTTACAGATGGATCTAAGACGGAGGGTGGGGTGGGTTGTGGTGTTTTCTCCGAACAGCTCAATCTGAGCATGTCTTTCAGCCTCCCTGATCATTGTAGCGTTTTCCAGGCGGAAATTATGGCGATTAAGGAAGCCCAGTCCTAGCTGAAACATAATGTACTATCTGTCAGGGATATTAGCATTTTCACTGACAGCCAAGCGGCAATGAAGTCTCTGGAATCGTTCTCCTTCACTTCAAGGGCCGCCTTAAACTGTCATCTATCTCTTATGGAGATGACAGAGCAGTTCAACATTCACCTATGCTGGGTGCCGGGCCACAGGGACATTCCAGATAACTGCAGGGCTGACGACCTCGCCAGACGGGGTACCACTCTAAGGATTTTGCCTGAAAGGCAAGCCCTGTGTATGCCCCTCGCTACATGTAAGTATCTACTAAAGCTGAACGCTATTAGCACGACCAACCTCAGATGGGTAAACGGGTCAACGTGTCACATTTTGAGACAGATCTGGCCTAAGCTGGACTAGAAACGTAGCACCGAGTTGATTAAGCTAAAGCGATCACAAATCAACTGCGTTGTCGGTGTTCTCACTGGACCCTGTCTCATAGGCCATTACGCCAAAAGACTTGGTCTCTTCTCCAACGACTTCTGTAGAAGCTGTAGGAACGAGGAGGAGGAGGTCGCCATCCTTCACCTCCTATGCACATGTCCAGCCCTGTCGCATAAAAGAATGCTCCATCTAGGGTCCACCTTCCTTGACGACCTCGGCGATCTGGCGTCCTTGGACGTCATGAGCATCCATCGCTTTGTCAAAAGCTCCGGATGGTTTTGTTAGTCCCTGAGTGGACTAATGGTTTGATCCATGGTATCCCAAAGGACCTTCACTGGTCCCTGAGTGGCCTAATGGTTTGATCCATGATATCACAAATGGCCTTCACTGGTCTAAGTGTGTCTGCACTCTCGTGTGGACAGCCAACCTAACCTAACCTAACCTACAACAATATAACAGAAACCATAACAGTTAAAAACATCCGAAAACTATACCACATCCTACAGCAAAAAAGGACACCATATCAGTCTCCAATGGGTACCAACCCATGTGGACATCAAAGGAAATGAAATAGCGGACACCATTGCCAAAAAAAAGAAGCAAACATCATAGCCAGAACGCCAGAAAGTCATTAATAACCAGACTACAACGAATCAAACTATACTTCACCGCACAAGAATCCAAGAATGAACACACCGTGGCAATGGAAAGGAAGAAGTACGAAAACATAAAATCCTTTTACAACATCATAGTCCAAGCACCAAGGAAGCTGGTTGCGAGAAGCTAGGCCCTGGCACTTAAAGAGCTGTTGCGCCAAGTATTTATTTATTTTTTTTTTTTGCCAAGGAAGGAAGCAATAGCGAGATTAAGACTCAAGACTGGACATAGCTGCCTAGCCGGACACTTGAAAAAAAATCGAAATACAGGAGACTGACATACCATATGCAGCTTATGCAACATGAATGAACAGCGGGACGAAGATCATCTAACAAGATGCCCAGCACTGGACGAAGCAAGGCAGCAAAGCAACAGCATAACACACTTATACTGAACTGCTCGTGGAAAAATGGCCTAGGCCAACTTTCTCCATTGGATAGCCACAACAACAACGCCAACAACAACAACACAACTACATGTTATCAACATACAAGAATCTATCTGTCCGAAATTTAGGACAGAATGTTACTGTTGATGACCTCAACTTCGAAGTGGTCAAGGAGTTCACCTACCTTGGAATGAATATTTATCTCACAAACCACATCTTCGCGGAGATTTGAGGAAGAATAGTCCTAGGAAACCGCTGCTACTTATGTTTAGCAAAACAACTCGGTTCAAAACTCATAACTCGAAGAACTAATCTTAAAAAAAAAAATATATATTTGGCGCAACAGCTCTTTAAGTGCCAGGGCCTAGCTTCTCGCAACCACTCATGCTGTGTGCGTGGAAGGGACCTACAGTTTAGTGCCGTATCCGGACGGCGATTTGAGAAGCTTTTTCGAGACAACAATGCTCTCGGATGTTTGTCAGACGTTCGCGAGAGGTAGGACCGCGAAAAAACTTTTTCTGGGATTCGAACTTGGAACCTCATGCGTAGTGATCCGACACAATAACCACTTACGCCACGGCGCCCACAAATCTTACCAATCCTGCTATATGGCGTCAAGTGCTGAGTGATGAGTAAGAAAGCTGAACTGAACTCTTTCGAGAGAATAATACTTTTTCGGATATTAGGAGGGCGAATGGAAGAGGAGATTTAACTGCGAACTCCATGAGCTGTATCAAGATGTGGATGTAGTCCAAAAAGCTAAGATACGTCAACTACATTGTGTCGGACACATCGACTGAATGGAGAACAATGCTTCAGCCAAGAGTATCTTTGAATCACAGCCCTAAAGTATGAGACGAAGAAAACCACGAAAAAAACTAAGCAATGGCCGGTGCAAGAACTGCATAAACTGAGAGCAGGAAGTAGGAAGGATGCTGTGTCGGGAGCCCACTAACTAAGCAAGAACTTCATTCAAAATAAAGATTTTCGACAAGTACGCATCGTCACCATAGAAACGTACTCCAAGCGATGAGAAATTTCCACGAATCTATGTTCGAAATTCGAGTTCGAATATATTTCAAAATCAAATACAACAGTTTCCTGACGAATGTTGCATCAAAAAATCCGATTCTGTGACACTGCGACGGCAAATTGAATACCGCAGATACAGAGATGTATAAATCTACTATTTCGTCGAGGATTATCAACTCTTTAGTGTCGGATTAGTGTCATAAAATCGGTGGTGTCCTAGAAGAAGAAACAACAACAAAACAAGGACATACCGCACGAACCTCGAAAGAATATGTCTTCAGCCACTCCTGACTAATTTAATAAACAAACATACAAATGAGTGACGCAGACCGATTTGGCGAACCAGGTACACGAGAAGTACCAGGAGGCGGAGCGTTCGTAAGTAATTGAATACGAAACACGCATAATTGTTATAGTAGATACAACAACTGCAATTCTCCCCTCCTAATTTTGAGTTGCCATTGTATCTATTATGTGCTTCCTTTTCCTTTTCCTAGTTACCTACCTACTAATGAATGGAATCGGTACTCTACAACTCAACAATGGATAAGGGATGACGACGGTTCGGTATATAAACTCCGATCATTGCACTCGTTAGCATCAGTTCACAATCGTTTGCGATCGAGTAGACTTCCCAGTTTTGTTCTTTTTTATTTTATTGCATCTCTGTTTGAAACTAAAGAAAATGTCGCGATCTTTCCTTATGGAATCCTTACTCAGTGATACTCCGACGAAAAAAGAAAATTTGAATGTACGACGTGCTCCACCTCTGCCAATGCTGCCATACCCTGCGTGCTATGTCGGAAGTTATCTATTCTCGTTGGGAATTCAACAACAGCAACAAGCCATCCACCAACGTCGGATCTTCCATGGCGAATCACATCCGCACATGTTCCATCCATATTCAGCTGCATCTCTAGCATCTGTCAAACGAGAATACGACGAATATCCCTCACCGGAACGTCTAAGCGGTAGCTCTGGCTATACGGATTTTTGCACCTCACCATCATCCACCACCAGTCAAGACTACCAGTCATTCGATGAGGTATTCTCCCCAACAACATCAAAGATCTCACCCACGACATCACCCTCAAAGGCTGCGTCTATTTCTCCAACAATTTCCGACTATGCCGATTCGAGTAAGAGAATCCGAACAGCGTTCACCAGCACACAGCTGCTGGAACTCGAGCGGGAGTTCTCACTAAACCCCTACTTGTCCCGCCTGAGGAGAATCGAAATTGCGAATCGCCTAAAGCTATCCGAAAAGCAGGTGAAAATTTGGTTCCAAAATCGTAGAGTTAAACAGAAGAAGGGCGGCTCCGAGAGTCCGACTTTCAATTTTACCAACAATTCACCGCCGGACAGTGACACGAAGAGCTCGTGCTGCTGTCACGACAAGTCACCATCATCGTCGATCAGCTGTGCTGACACCTCGTGCTCCACGAATTCATAGAAACGGTGTCGCCAGCAGTTTTGGATTTCTTCTTCTGTGAGTAGTGAGTAATTAGTTCATAGCTAGCTGTATCTAAACCACATGTACATACGAGACAAAAAAAAAAAAAAAAAATACGAAGACGTGAAAATAAAGTCAAGAAACTGTTTTTCCAAAATTTTATTCTTTTATTTGTCGACGCGACCGACGCGGTTTTCTGGTTATAGCGGGAAGAGTTGCTGCATAAACTGCACTGGAAGTTAGGATGGTCCCTCCTGTCGTGTCAGTTTATTTGGGAAAGGATTGAACACCACCAAATCAGTGGTAGTTGTTGACTTTCCTATTCCAATGAAGGTAGGACCATGGAGCCAACTTTGGTAAATTGTTGTTAGAAATGAAACCACAATACCCCATACAGTGCTTCAGTCTAGGTTAGGTTAGGTTGGGTAAGACTAGTAGGCTGGCGAAGAGGAATCCTCCACGTCACACTCAGGTCAATGCATTGTGATACTAATTGGGGGGAACAAGTTGTCGTCCTTTATCCATTCAATACCAAATTTTTCAATTGCTTTTGTGTTGTTACATACAAACCATTCTGCGGATTTGATGAAGTTCAAAGCTCCTCTAGATTCCGGCAGAAGTGTCTCCTATTGTAATGTTGGCCCGGGCAGTGATACAGAAAGAGAGTTACGTTAAGCCAACGGTGCATCCAGAACATCTAAAGGTATAAACCGTAGAAGAACTAGGGGTCAATGACCGACAAGTCGTGACAGCGGTAACGATTGTCACAGAGTGTGCCAACAAGCCAATAAAGTTTTCGCCTGCATAAATCATATTGCTGTGATGTTGGTTGCATTTCGCCGTAGATTTCTTCCCGCTTTCGTTACTCTCGCTCTGTCAAATCAGAACCCAAAGAGCGAACGGGATCGATATCGATCTTGCTGATCTTGACAAAGGGGCTCGACTCAGCTGGAAAATTTGCTGTGGTGCAAAGCGAAGAGGTGAACGAACGGTGGAAGCGAAAAGCGCGGCAGCGAGTGCATGAGACGGGTGCTTCGGTGTGTGTGTGAGCGGCAGCAGCGATTAGCAGTTTTTGGCTTGCGATTGTGCCGCTGGCTGACTGGTTGAGGGTTAGTGCAGATGACAATAGAAATCAATTTTGACGGTTGCGGAGGTTGATGAATTGAGCCGTTGATCTGGGTACTGACTTTTGCCGTTGGAACGGGAGAAGACCAATTGGCTGGCGACTGGAGAAGCGGTTTGGCCGTTGGACTTGGGGATTATCTTTTATTGCTGAGGTGACCAGCGTCCGTTTTTTTTTTTTTTCTTTGACGAACAAAAAAAAATTTGGGTGGCCGTCGGCTTTTGAAAGGAGCACTTCTACCGAGTATTGGACTTGGTGGTTGTTTTTTTTTTTTATTTGCTTGTGGTGGACTGGTGGTTGTAGTGAGCGTGACCATGGGAAGCGGAGTAGAGCGGGAGGAGAAGTACGGCGATTTTATGAGGGACGAGCTGCGTGAGGAAATATGGCAGCAGCGTCTACGTGTAAAAGCAGACTTAATGTCAGTTTCCCTTGATGAGTTTTCTTAGGTAAACTTACATTTCCGTCAGGAAGAAGAATCCATAGGACTATGGCCATATTCTCAATGCCAACTTCATATCCTCACCGGGATTAGGTAGCCTATAACTCGTTTATCACATTGACTGCCAAACCAATTTCAAAATAAATTTCTCATTACCTGCATTGTCTTATACACAAACCAACAAATAGAGACCGTATCATGTTGGTTAGCAAAGGCACCCACGGAAACAGTAAAGGCGTCCACTGGCTATCATATTTGATAGCCATGGCAGTCAATGTGTTATTTGGCAAGACTAACTGATGAAGTTGTCGCTGATGCCTTACTGTCTTTAAAATGCAATTGCTGCTGTCGTTTACCTTTAAGATCTATACAAGTCTTCTCTAACAACTTCTGCGCTTCCAACGATGCAAATGTTTTTAAATTCAGGATTCAGTCAGGATTTAGATCGAAGATTTAGGCGAACCCCACAGGCGGATCAGTAGAATTGCGGTGAAGTGGGAGGGTTGTGATCCCTTATTTTCGGATCATAACCTCGCTGATGAAAGGAAGAAGAAGAAGTCAGGACTTAGATCAAATCGAAGTTGCAAGACCGTGATTTTGTATATTGACGACGAATTAGATATATTGATGCCAAAGAAGTAAGCCTCCTCATTCTTCTTGATTTTTCAACACGTTCGATACAGTTGATCACTCGACCTTTCAAAGTCCTACAAGGCGGTCATAAGAGAACACAACTTACATGTTCACCTGCCAACCGCAAGAACATCATTCTACCAAAATTCATTGTTACAGGATAAGCAATCTTTGGATCTCAATCTCAGACGAAATATTTATAGAAAACTATCAATATATCGCAAGCAACAGACGTCTGCGGGAAAATCGTGGCGCTGATGGAGCATTATTGTTTTCTCTCTTCCGAGAGAAGTTTATAAAAAAAAAATGATCCAAGCTAAAACAGTTTTCATTCTTCAGTCGTATCTAACAGGAGAACATACGTGTTATCGAGGAAAAGGCTTCTAGTCTACTTCCTGTTCGTTATGGAGAACCACATGGTTCAACTCTGGGTCCCATACTTTTCGTTCTCAATATTAGTGATCTCCCACAGACTGTAAGGCATTCTTCCATCAAAATGATTGTTGATGATGTACAGATATGCACGGTGTGGCTGCGGTATGGTTGCGGTGCAGTTGCGGTGCGGCTGCGGTGCCGTTGCGGTGCACCTGCGGTGTGGCTGCGGTGCCGTTGCGGTGCGGCTGCGGTGCGGCTGCGGTGCGGCTGCGGTGCGGCTGCGGTGCCGTTGCGGTGTGGCTGCGGTGCGGCTGCGGTGCGGCTGCGGTGCGGCTGCGGTGCGGCTGCGGTGCGGCTGCGGTGCGGCTGCGGTGCGTCTGCGGTGCCGCTGCGGTGCGGCTGCGGTGCGGCTGCGGTGCGGCTGCGGTGCGGCTGCGGTGCGGCTGCGGTGCGGCTGCGGTGTGGCTGCGGTGCGGCTGCGGTGCCGTTGCGGTGTGGCTACGGTGCCGTTGCGGTGCGGCTGCGGTGCGGCTGCGGTGCGGCTGCGGTGCGGCTGCGGTGCCGTTGCGGTGCGGCTGCGGTGCCGCTGCGGTGCGGCTGCGGTGCGGCTGCGGTGCGGCTGCGGTGCGGCTGCGGTGTGGCTGCGGTGCGGCTGCGGTGCGGCTGCGGTGCGGCTGCGGTGCGGCTGCGGTGCGTCTGCGGTGCCGCTGCGGTGCGGCTGCGGTGCGGCTGCGGTGTGGCTGCGGTGTGGCTGCGGTGCAGCTGCGGTGCGGCTGCGGTGTGGCTGCGGTGCGGCTGCGGTGCGGTTGCGGTGCGGCTGCGGTGCGGCTGCGGTGCAGTTGCGGTGTGGCTGCGGTGCCGCTGCGGTGTGGCTGCGGTGTGGCTGCGGTGTGGCTGCGGTGCCGTTGCGGTGCCACTGCGGTGCGGCTGCGGTGCGGCTGCGGTGCCGCTGCGGTGCGGTTGTGGTGCGTCTGCGGTGCGGCTGCGGTGCGGTTGCGGTACGGCTGCGGTGCGGCTGCGGTGTGGCTGCGGTGCGGCTGCGGTGCGGTTGCGGTGCAGCTGCGGTGCGGCTGCGGTGCGGCTGCGGTGCCACTGCGGTGCGGCTGCGGTGCGGCTGCGGTGCCGTTGCGGTGCGGCTGCGGTGCAGTTGCGGTGTGGCTGCGGTGCCGCTGCGGTGTGGCTGCGGTGTGGCTGCGGTGCCGTTGCGGTGCGGCTGCGGTGTGACTGCGGTGCGGCTGCGGTGTGACTGCGGTGCGGCTGCGGTGTGGCTGCGGTGCGGCTGCGGTGTGGCTGCGGTGCGGTTGCGGTGCGGCTGCGGTGCGGCTGCGGTGCAGTTGCGGTGTGGCTGCGGTGCCGCTGCGGTGTGGCTGCGGTGTGGCTGCGGTGCCGTTGCGGTGCAGTTGCGGTGTGGCTGCGGTGTGGCTGCGGTGCCGTTGCGGTGCGGCTGCGGTGTGACTGCGGTGCGGCTGCGGTGTGGCTGCGGTGCGGTTGCGGTGCGGCTGCGGTGCGGTTGCGGTGTGGCTGCGGTGTGGCTGCGGTGCGGCTGCGGTGCCGCTGCGGTGCCGTTGCGGTGCAGCTGCGGTGCGGCTGCGGTGCGGCTGCGGTGTGGCTGCGGTGCGGCTGCGGTGCGGCTGCGGTGCGGCTGCGGTGCGGCTGCGGTGCGGCTGCGGTGCGTCTGCGGTGCCGCTGCGGTGCGGCTGCGGTGCGGCTGCGGTGTGGCTGCGGTGCAGCTGCGGTGCGGCTGCGGTGTGGCTGCGGTGCGGCTACGGTGCGGCTGCGGTGCGGTTGCGGTGCGGCTGCGGTGCGGCTGCGGTGCAGTTGCGGTGCGGCTGCGGTGCAGTTGCGGTGTGGCTGCGGTGTGGCTGCGGTGCCGTTGCGGTGCCACTGCGGTGCGGCTGCGGTGCGGCTGCGGTGCCGCTGCGGTGCGGTTGTGGTGCGTCTGCGGTGCGGCTGCGGTGCGGTTGCGGTACGGCTGCGGTGCGGCTGCGGTGTGGCTGCGGTGCGGCTGCGGTGCGGTTGCGGTGCAGCTGCGGTGCGGCTGCGGTGCGGCTGCGGTGCCACTGCGGTGCGGCTGCGGTGCGGCTGCGGTGCCGTTGCGGTGCGGCTGCGGTGCAGTTGCGGTGTGGCTGGGGTGCCGCTGCGGTGTGGCTGCGGTGTGGCTGCGGTGCCGTTGCGGTGCGGCTGCGGTGTGACTGCGGTGCGGCTGCGGTGTGGCTGCGGTGCGGTTGCGGTGCGGCTGCGGTGCGGTTGCGGTGTGGCTGCGGTGTGGCTGCGGTGCGGCTGCGGTGCCGCTGCGGTGCCGTTGCGGTGCAGCTGCGGTGCGGCTGCGGTGCGGCTGCGGTGCGGCTGCGGTGCGGCTGCGGTGTGGCTGCGGTGCGGCTGCGGTGCGGCTGCGGTGCGGCTGCGGTGCGGCTGCGGTGCGGCTGCGGTGCGTCTGCGGTGCCGCTGCGGTGCGGCTGCGGTGCGGCTGCGGTGTGGCTGCGGTGCAGCTGCGGTGCGGCTGCGGTGTGGCTGCGGTGCGGCTACGGTGCGGCTGCGGTGCGGTTGCGGTGCGGCTGCGGTGCGGCTGCGGTGCAGTTGCGGTGTGGCTGCGGTGCCGCTGCGGTGTGGCTGCGGTGTGGCTGCGGTGCCGTTGCGGTGCCACTGCGGTGCGGCTGCGGTGCGGCTGCGGTGCCGCTGCGGTGCGGTTGTGGTGCGTCTGCGGTGCGGCTGCGGTGCGGTTGCGGTACGGCTGCGGTGCGGCTGCGGTGTGGCTGCGGTGCGGCTGCGGTGCGGTTGCGGTGCGGCTGCGGTGCGGCTGCGGTGCGGCTGCGGTGCAGTTGCGGTGTGGCTGCGGTGCCGCTGCGGTGTGGCTGAGGTGTGGCTGCGGTGCCGTTGCGGTGCGGCTGCGGTGTGGCTGCGGTGCGGCTGCGGTGCGGCTGAGGTGTGGCTGCGGTGCGGTTGCGGTGCGGCTGCGGTGCGGTGGCGGTGTGGCTGCGGTGTGGCTGCGGTGCGGCTGCGGTGCGGCTGCGGTGCGGTTGCGGTGCGGCTGCGGTGCGGCTGCGGTGCGGCTGCGGTGCAGTTGCTGTGTGGCTGCGGTGCGGCTGCGGTGCGGTTGCGGTGCGGCTGCGGTGCGGCTGCGGTGCGGCTGCGGTGCGGTTGCGGTGCGGCTGCGGTGCGGCTGCGGTGTGGCTGCGGTGCGGCTGCGGTGCGGCTGCGGTGCGGCTGCGGTGCGGCTGCGGTGCCGTTGCGGTGTGGCTGCGGTGCCGTTGCGGTGCGGCTGCGGTGCCGCTGCGGTGTGGCTGCGGTGCCGTTGCGGTGCGGCTGCGGTGTGACTGCGGTGCGGCTGCGGTGTGGCTGCGGTGCGGTTGCGGTGCGGCTGCGGTGCGGTTGCGGTATGGCTGCGGTGTGGCTGCGGTGCGGCTGCGGTGAGGCTGCGGAGCCGTTGCGGTGCGGCTGCGGTGCGGTTGCGGTGCGGCTGCGGTGCCGTTGCGGTGCAGCTGCGGTGTGACTGCGGTGCGGTTGCGGTGCGGCTGCGGTGCGGCTGCGGTGCGGTTGCGGTGCGGCTGCGGTGCAGCTGCGGTGCGGCTGCGGTGCGGCTGCGGTGCGGTTGCGGTGCGGCTGCGGTGCGGCTGCGGTGCGGCTGCGGTGCAGTTGCGGTGTGGCTGCGGTGCCGCTGCGGTGTGGCTGCGGTGTGGCTGCGGTGCCGTTGCGGTGCGGCTGCGGTGTGACTGCGGTGCGGCTGCGGTGTGGCTGCGGTGCGGTTGCGGTGCGGCTGCGGTGCGGTTGCGGTGTGGCTGCGGTGTGGCTGCGGTGCGGCTGCGGTGCAGCTGCGGTGCGGCTGCGGTGCAGCTGCGGTGCGGCTGCGGTGCGGCTGCGGTGCGGTTGCGGTGCGGCTGCGGTGCGGCTGCGGTGCGGCTGCGGTGCAGTTGCGGTGTGGCTGCGGTGCGGCTGCGGTGCGGTTGCGGTGCGGCTGCGGTGCGGCTGCGGTGCGGCTGCGGTGCCGTTGCGGTGTGGCTGCGGTGCTGTTGCGGTGCGGCTGCGGTGCCGCTGCGGTGTGGCTGCGGTGCCGTTGCGGTGCGGCTGCGGTGTGACTGCGGTGCGGCTGCGGTGTGGCTGCGGTGCGGTTGCGGTGCGGCTGCGGTGCGGTTGCGGTGTGGCTGCGGTGTGGCTGCGGTGCGGCTGCGGTGCCGTTGCGGTGCGGCTGCGGTGCGGCTGCGGTGCGGCTGCGGTGTGACTGCGGTGCGGCTGCGGTGTGACTGCGGTGCGGCTGCGGTGCAGCTGCGGTGCCGCTGCGGTGTGGCTGCGGTGCCGTTGCGGTGCGGCTGCGGTGTGACTGCGGTGCGGCTGCGGTGTGGCTGCGGTGCGGTTGCGGTGCGGCTGCGGTGCGGTTGCGGTATGGCTGCGGTGTGGCTGCGGTGCGGCTGCGGTGAGGCTGCGGAGCCGTTGCGGTGCGGCTGCGGTGCCGTTGCGGTGCGGCTGCGGTGCCGTTGCGGTGCGGCTGCGGTGCCGTTGCGGTGCGGTTGCGGTGCGGCTGCGGTGCAGCTGCGGTGCGGCTGCGGTGCGGTTGCGATGCGGTTGCGGTGCGGCTGCGGTGCGGCTGCGGTGTGGCTGCGGTGCGGCTGCGGTGCGGCTGCGGTGCGGTTGCGGTATGGCTGCGGTGTGGCTGCGGTGCGGCTGCGGTGCGGCTGCGGTGCGGCTGCGGTGCCGTTGCGGTGCGGCTGCGGTGCGGCTGCGGTGTGGCTGCGGTGCGGCTGCGGTGCCGTTGCGGTGTTGCTGCGGTGCCGTTGCGGTGCGGCTGCGGTGCCGCTGCGGTGCGGCTGCGGTGTGGCTGCGGTGCGGCTGCGGTGTGGCTGCGGTGCGGCTGCGGTGCCGTTGCGGTGCGGCTGCGGTGCCGTTGCGGTGCGGCTGCGGTGCCGTTGCGGTGCGGTTGCGGTGCGGCTGCGGTGCAGCTGCGGTGCGGCTGCGGTGCGGCTGCGGTGCCGTTGCGGTGTGGCTGCGGTGCCGTTGCGGTGCGGCTGCGGTGCGGCTGCGGTGCCGTTGCGGTGCGGCTGCGGTGTGACTGCGGTGCGGCTGCGGTGTGGCTGCGGTGCGGTTGCGGTGCGGCTGCGGTGCGGTTGCGGTGTGGCTGCGGTGTGGCTGCGGTGCGGCTGCGGTGCCGTTGCGGTGCGGCTGCGGTGCGGCTGCGGTGTGACTGCGGTGCGGCTGCGGTGCGGCTGCGGTGCCGTTGCGGTGCGGCTGCGGTGCCGTTGCGGTGCGGCTGCGGTGCGGCTGCGGTGCCGCTGCGGTGCGGTTGCGGTGCGGCTGCGGTGCGGCTGCGGTGTGGCTGCGGTGCGGCTGCGGTGCGGCTGCGGTGTGGCTGCGGTGCGGCTGCGGTGCCGTTGCGGTGTGGCTGCGGTGCCGTTGCGGTGCGGCTGCGGTGCGGCTGCGGTGTGGCTGCGGTGCGGTTGCGGTGTGGCTGCGGTGCGGCTGCGGTGTGGCTGCGGTGCGGCTGCGGTGCCGCTGCGGTGTGGCTGCGGTGCCGTTGCGGTGTGGCTGCGGTGTGGCTGCTGTGCCGTTGCGGTGCGGCTGCGGTGTGACTGCGGTGCGGCTGCGGTGTGGCTGCGGTGCGGTTGCGGTGCGGCTGCGGTGCGGTTGCGGTGTGGCTGCGGTGTGGCTGCGGTGCGGCTGCGGTGCCGTTGCGGTGCGGCTGCGGTGCGGCTGCGGTGCGGCTGCGGTGTGACTGCGGTGCGGCTGCGGTGTGACTGCGGTGCGGCTGCGGTGCGGCTGCGGTGCCGCTGCGGTGCGGTTGCGGTGCGGCTGCGGTGCGGCTGCGGTGTGGCTGCGGTGCGGCTGCGGTGCGGCTGCGGTGTGGCTGCGGTGCGGCTGCGGTGCCGATGCGGTGTGGCTGCGGTGCCGTTGCGGTGCGGCTGCGGTGCAGTTGCGGTGTGGCTGCGGTGCCGTTGCGGTGTGGCTGCGGTGCGGCTGCGGTGCCGTTGCGGTGCGGCTGCGGTGTGACTGCGGTGCGGCTGCGGTGTGGCTGCGGTGCGGTTGCGGTGCGGCTGCGGTGCGGTTGCGGTGTGGCTGCGGTGTGGCTGCGGTGCGGCTGCGGTGCCGTTGCGGTGCGGCTGCGGTGCCGTTGCGGTGCGGCTGCGGTGCGGCTGCGGTGTGACTGCGGTGCGGCTGCGGTGCAGCTGCGGTGCGGTTGCGGTGCGGCTGCGGTGCGGCTGCGGTGCGGCTGCGGTGTGACTGCGGTGCGGCTGCGGTGCGGTTGCGGTGTGGCTGCGGTGCGGCTGCGGCTGCGGTGCGGTTGCGGTGTGGCTGCGGTGCCGTTGCGGTGCGGCTGCGGTGCGGCTGCGGTGTGGCTGCGGTGCGGTTGCGGTGTGGCTGCGGTGCGGCTGCGGTGTGGCTGCGGTGCGGCTGCGGTGCCGCTGCGGTGTGGCTGCGGTGCCGTTGCGGTGTGGCTGCGGTGTGGCTGCTGTGCCGTTGCGGTGCGGCTGCGGTGTGACTGCGGTGCGGCTGCGGTGTGGCTGCGGTGCGGTTGCGGTGCGGCTGCGGTGCGGTTGCGGTGTGGCTGCGGTGTGGCTGCGGTGCGGCTGCGGTGCCGTTGCGGTGCGGCTGCGGTGCGGCTGCGGTGCGGCTGCGGTGTGACTGCGGTGCGGCTGCGGTGTGACTGCGGTGCGGCTGCGGTGCAGCTGCGGTGCGGTTGCGGTGCGGCTGCGGTGCGGCTGCGGTGCGGCTGCGGTGTGGCTGCGGTGCGGCTGCGGTGTGGCTGCGGTGCGGTTGCGGTGTGGCTGCGGTGTGGCTGCGGTGCGGCTGCGGTGCGGCTGCGGTGCCGTTGCGGTGTGGCTGCGGTGCGGTTGCGGTGCGATTGCGGTGCAGCTAGATGGTGCACCTCCATTAGTGGATGCAGCCGCAAAGCCTCCGTAATGAGGAGGTTCGTTTCAGCCTTTGGGAAGAATGTAATCGGCCTTATACTAACTTTTTGTATGGAAGCCACTCTGACTGTCTGCCAAGCCAGCAATGACAATTCCTTACAGAGTTGGCAGCAACAGTTTTATAGGCTTTTGCAGCATAGCTGAGTATATTCCGTCGGTGCTAGTTGATTTGAAACCATCAACAGATGTCGCAGCACATTCGATAGCCACGACTGATGCAATATACCAATTGCGCCGAGTCTCCTGGCTTAGATCAAGCACAGACAGGGTTAGGGGGCCCAGCCGTGATTTTCTGAAAATTGCGTCTCGAGCAGGAGACTTTTCTGGTCACAGCACAGTCAAATATCATTTACACACACGAGTTAACTCTGAAAACTATTGACCTTAGTCTGACCAAGAATCTCACGATTAGTAGATTGCGAACATTCGATATCTGCATGATTAGACTCTTAAACAAATCCAGAGGGATGAGCTGCAAGAACGGCATAAACGGTTGACAACTTTCTATCAATTCTTCATTCAGCATCGCTAATTCCAAACCGATGTCGATGTATAGAAAAGGGACGACGCCTTGGTAGGTCTCCTAATAAGTGTAAAATTGTTTCCGGCAAACCCACTACGCTTCAATTAAAATAAAAGAAAATGTTCATTTGTCCTCAAATATCCCGAGGATTCATTCCAAATTAAGCCCCATTCCAGTTCCGACTTTAATCCGACGAGCATGGCAAATTGTAATCCCTCTCGATGTACGTCACATAATTTCACGCTTCCTCTGCGGAAACATACGAGTAAATGTCAAACTGCATTTGCATCCCCATGCCATCCCATCCTTTTGTATGGCTGCCGCCGCCATTTAAATAGAATTAAGTCAAACTGTCAAATCCCTGAAGTCCATTTATCCCTCGCTTATTCTGTGATCTCTGTGCGAATACTTTGCCTTTGTCCCTCCCGTCAGGAATCAGGCAAAGCCAGGCTAACCAACTTTAGCATTTGAACGTTTTTATTACTTTTTATCCTTTTGTAGGTCCTTTTGCTTCAGCCGTCGTCGTCTCTCTCACTCGTGCGGGTGAATAATTTGTTTTGCTTCCTCGGTGGTGTCCTTTTGTGCTCGCTAGCGCGCTTCTTTCTGATTATAGACCCAGGGGAACGATAAAATGAAAATCGCTCCATTTGCCGGGGAGGCGGAGGAGGGCGCAACAAAGCAAGCTTTATTGTGTGTTTGGTGGTAGTCAACCAACGGCAGGAGGTGTCTTCCTTAGAAGTGCTGCAAAGGATATCGCACAGTATATAGATGACGGAGTATCTAGGCCGCCAAATTGTGTTCCTGGTGTTGATGATGATGATGATAATGATGATGACGACGACGACGACAACGGTGACAGCTAGCTAAAGGAGACAATTTACTCTTCCCAGCTGGTGGCACTGATTGAATATTGAATTTTAATTAAACACTTGTTACACGTGCTTCGTTGGCGCCGTTGACACCAGGGGGGATGGATGACGACAACGATGTCGTCAATGGGGATGAGAAAGGACATTATCGTGCAGCAGGTTTTTTAAAAGACTTTTGATTGCATTTCAGGGATGAAGGTTAGGAGAACATTATAGTTATGCTTTACGAAATCTTGTGCTGTAAGCATACGACTATTGGAATAAGCCTAAGAAAATCCCGGGCCTCACGTTGGGCGCCAATTTCTATGAAGTACTTCTGTGGAGGAGTTAATGGAATACTTGAAAGTGAGCACATCGTACATGGAAATAAAGTCTTGTTTGATATTAAAATCTTGCTACACTGGGGTTCTGCGCTGAGCAACAATTGGAAAAACTAAGACAGGACCATGGAACCAATTTCGGTGTAATACCAGATAAATCGCTGTTCGAAATGAAACCTCAGTACCCCTAGTTTAGGCATGTAGGCTGGCGAAGAGGAATCCTCCACGCCACACTCAGGTCAATGCAGAACAATTGTGATACCCTTGAGAAAAAGCGTCCCTTGCCCTTTATAACACTTTTCAGCACAAAATTTTTCAATTGCTTACTGCGTTGTTACATACAAACCATCCTGTGGATTTGATGAAGTTCAAAGCTCCTCTAGATCCTGGAAGAAGCATCTGCCAAGGAATCTATTCCTGGTGTGATAGAGGCCCGGACAGTGACACAGAAAGTGGGTTGTGTTCTCATAGACTCCTTCGTCACTGCAGCCTCTGAAAAGATTTTCTTCCGTTTGACGCAATTTCCTCATGTGGTACCGCAGAGTATAATGTCGAATGATAATTCCTATGGCGTCGGAAAGGAACTTCCTGTCTTTCCGTATAAATCTCTCGGTCCTGGCTTTGTCTAAAATGGGCCATAGCTTCCTTGTGGTGGTACAAATCCCTATGGAGGTCCATCTGGTATTTGCCTTCCTGTGGCAATTTTGCCTGCTTCAAGTTTGAGTGTACAAGGCGGTGATATTCACAGATGGCTCAGCTTGTTCAGATACAGATGTCAAGCTTCCTCTTGCTAATTCATCAGCCTTCTCATTGCATGGTATGCCTTCATGTCCAGGGACCTTGTGTTGTGTTCCAAGAACCCTGAATTCCTCTCGACAGTACCTCAAGCAAGACTCAATTTTATTTCCATAGCAGAAATATATTTTATAGGTGCCTGGCTGTCGATAATGAAGGTGATACCATCTGGTGATATCGCCTCTATCGCAGACTCACAGGCGACTGTTGTCATTGCTCAGACAGCCGCTTGGAAAATGCTGTGGCATGTGATGCAGATTGACTTCGATATAACCAGCGGTTCGGAGAAGATGCCTGAACCTATGCCAGTGTCCATTGTAGAGCCATCTATGTATACTGCTATGGAGTGCGCGTTTGGACCACTTTTCCATTCTTCTCCGCTAAGATAGACGCTAGAGAAGAGTCTTGTGAAGTCTAGGTATGGCATAATGTAGCTCGTAATAGGTACGTGACCTGGATATTTCTGAAGGATCGTTGGACGGTGCTTCAGCCTAACCGAAAAGCAAGCGGCCTACTTTAGGCAGTAGAATACGCTGGTAATTTTTATTTATTTATTTATTTATTTTCCTAAGGGGTGGTGGAAAACGCTACTGCTCACGAAAAACAGTTCCGCTCTGTTTTAAGTAGTGTGAGAGTTGGTACTCACTAAAAAACCACCTTTAACCCTTTTCTACTTAACACCATCCACTTTGGAACCGCTTATGCATTACTCCGGAGTTTCCTTTTCCCTGTGGGGACCGGCCTTTGCATGTTTATCTTTTTCTGCGGGTTTATTCTTTCTTGCCGGTGAGGTGTTCATCAGGCTTATGTATATCTCGTGAGGGTATGAGTTGATCTTCCTCTCTCCTTTTTCCCTTTAGTACTGCCACGACAAAGGAGCATATTTTATCCCATTTGTCTTTAGGTTAGGTTGACTGTCCACACGAGAGTGCAGACACACTTAGACCAGCGAAGGTCCTTTGTGATACCATGGATCAAACCATTAGGCCACTCAGGACCTAACAAAACCAACCGGAGCTTTTGACAAAGCGATGGATGCTCATGACATCCAAGGACGCCAGATCGCCGAGGTCGTCAAGGAAGGGGGACCCTATATGGAGCATTCTTTTATGCGACAGGGCTGGACATGTGCATAGGAGGTGAGGGATGGTTTCCTCCTCCTTCTCGTCCCTACAGCTTCTGCAGAAGTAGTTCGAGAAGAGACCAAGTCTTTTGACGTGTTGGCCTAAAAGACAGGGTTCAGTGAGAACACCGACACCGCAGCTGATTTGTGTACGCTTTAACTTGATCAGATCGGCACTACGTTTTTGATCCAGCTTAGGCCAGATCTGTCTCGAAATGTGACACGTTGAGCCGTTTACCCATCTGAGGTTGGTCGTGCTAATAGCGTTCAGCTTTAGTAGATACTTACATGTAGCGAGAGGCATACCCAGGGCTTGCCTGTCAGGCAAAATTCTAAGAGTGGTACCCTGTCTGGCGAGGTCGCCAGCCCTGCAGTTAGCTGGAATGTCTCTGTGGCCCGGCACCCAGCATAGGTGAATGTTGAACTGCTCTGCCCATTTGTTTTTACTGGATAGCATTTTTCCCACTACGTTTTCTGGGCCTATGTCGCCTATCTCGAGCTGCAGCCTGCATCTTTTCGCCGTTCATTGTGTGCTCTACGGTGTTATGTGCAGAGTCATCGTACTGACATGCCGGGCATCCCACTTTCCCTATCTTATGCAGGTACGGCCTGTAAGAAACTGAGTAAGATAGAAGTTTACTTCACCATAACTTCACTCCTACCACTCAGCAACGTTGTTGATTAATATTGCTGTTCATCTATTTCTGGTTTCGGAGTTCCAACGTTCTTGCCAGCGTTCTTTGGTGAGCTCTTTAGCCTCAGCTTTAGCAACATCTTTTCCAAGTTCAGCTTTCTTTTGGTGGATATGTATTCTTTCCGCTGCTAGGAGACCGATGGGAGTCACTCCTGCGATTACGAGGATTGCAGGCTCTGAAACCGTGCGATATGAGCTTGCTACCCGCAGTGCTGCTCTTTTCTGTTTTGCTGCCATACGCTTCCGATACTTTTCTTGTCTGATCGCATTGGGCCAGATTTCACTGCCATATAATAGTACGGCATGTGTGATCGACTCTAACAAACGATCGTATCTCTAACGAACACGTTTACGAGAGAACGGGTCAGGAACCAATAGACACAACCATCCAACGGCGGGAATGGCAGTGGATTGGTCACAAATTCCGTAAAGGTGACAGTTCCATAGCGAACCATGCTATGCAATGGAACCTTTAAACTCAGGATGGCAGAAGACCTGTCGGTCCGAGGAGAACATGGCGCAGAACAGTCGAGAAGGAGGCACGGCAGTTGGGGAAAAGTTGGGGAGAACTCAGACACATTGCCAGAAACCGTACACGATGGTGCGTAGGCGTAGTAGAGGCCCTATGACCCACAAGGGGATACAGGACATAAGTATATGTGATCGACATTAAAAGTTTTCGCTTACTTGCCGTGGGGCCTCCAACGTTCGCCATTAATCTGCTCAACGATGTGGTAACCTTTTCGGCTTTCTCTGCCGCGGGCTTAATGTGCTGCCAGAAGGTGAGTTTTGTGTCCGGTCTCGGTTCCAGGTACTTTACTGTGTCCTTTGTTTTTGTTATTTCCGAGTTCACTTGGAATTCAGAAATAGTAGATATTCATCTTCGTGTCAGCATGACTATCTCTGCTTTCTCTGTTGCAATGCTTAGACCGTGATCTTCCATCCAGTAACTTACCCGTCTTATGATTTGGTTTAGCCTCATCTGTGCATCCTCTGTCCTTCGTGCAGTAATCACTACGGCAATGTCATCCGCGTAGCCGACATGGAAACTGTCATCGGGAGGTACCTGACGTAGGAGGTATGCGTAGGATACCATCGTAAGAGATGTTCCACAAATCGGGTCCCAGAATGGAACCCTCTGTCTTTGAGGTACTCTATTACCATCCCTAGTAGATACTCCGGTACTCTGAAAATGCCTTCTAGAGCCTTTAATATGTCTGTCATCTGGCAGAATTAAAGACATTTTCTACATTCAGCGTTGCGAGCACAACTATCTTTCTGGAATGATGGTTTACCTGCTGAACTCCCTGAGCGGCCCTAACCACTTCTTCCACATCTCCTATTGTAGAGTGGTCCTTCCTGAAGCCTGTCAAATAGATCTCCTGCTGCCTGAACTGCCACAGTGAGTCGCAACTTCAGCATCTTCTCAAACAGCTTTCCGATGCTTTCCAACAGGCACAGGGGCCTGTACGCTGATAGGGTGTCCGGGTCTCCTTTTCCCTTGCTGATTAGTACCAGGCGCTGCATTTTCCAGTTTTTGGGAAACACGCCTTGCATTAAGCAGATGTTGTACATACGAGTATTAAGCAACAGCTGGGGACACCTTCGAGCAATTACCTTTAAAGTTTCTGCTGCTATATTATCGGGGCCTGGGGCATGGTTTTAGCGGCCATCATCAGCTCTTCTACATTAAAGCTTGGAACCTCTTCTTGTTTGTAAATGAGTGATTCTCGCTCCCTAATTGGATGTGTGGGGAACAAAACGCAAAACGATGTTTCCATTTTATTTGCATTTAATGTTGGACAAGCAGCTTGCGCCCCTAACTTACGCATAACTACTCCATAGCCTAGGCCTCAGGGGTCATTATTCAGATCCCGTCTCAGATCTTCCCACTTCTGCTTCTTGCTCCGACATATTTCCCATTTGAGCTATAGCTTAGCGGTCTTGCACTCTGATAAAAAAAATAAATAAATATTTGGCGCAACAGCACTTTAAGTGCCAGGGCCTAGCTTCGCGCAACCACTCATGTTGTGTGCGTTATATTTTTCACACGAATTAAAGGGACCTACAGTTTAACATTGTATCCGAAGGGCAATTTGTTTTGAGAAGCTTTTTCGAGACAACAATAATCTCGGATGTTTGTCAGACGCTCGCAAGAGGTGGGACCGTGAAAAAAACTTTTTGGTATTTTCTGGGATTCGAACTCGGAACCTCACGCACAGTGATTTGACAAACTAAACACTTACGCCACGGCGCCCACTACTCTGATAGTACATGCATAATTTCTCCGACGTTTTTCCTCCTTCCTCTGATGACTCTGCGCCTAAGATGTAGACATCTCCTCCTGAGCTCCGCGATCTCATCTGTCCACCAGTAGACCGGTTTCCTGTGCCTGTTTCGATTGAATGCGCTCGGAATAGGAGGAGCCGATTGCATGTCATTGTGTTTGGGAAAGTATTGACATAAGAAGCGAAGGACAAGTTACTTTAAATTACGTCCTGCAACAACATAAATCAAGAATATGAGACAATTCCCCTTCCTCCCACAATAGTGAAGCCCAATCTGGTGCAAATTGAAGGTAGTCCTCTTCTTCTTCTTCCATTTTTCAGCGAGGTTATGATCCGAAAACAGAGGATCCTAACCCTCTTCCTTCACCACATATCTACTGATCCGCCTGTGGGGTTCGCCTTGAATTGAAGGTAATGAAGGTAGGAAAGAGCATAAGTCATTTGTCTATCTAGTGTCATTATGGCGACCTCTGCGGATAGTTAAAGAACAGTATCATGGTCGCTAGTGCTCTGTTAGCCATTACAAATGAATACCAACCCAGTCTCACCTCTAATTGAATTTCCATTGTTGGGCGCTGTGTTGGGCGCCATTCATCTTAGGTTAGACTAGCAATATTAAGAGAATAAAGGATAGTATCATGGTTACTGCTGTTCGGCTCAACATAACAATGTTCTAGAAGAAGAAACAACGAAGGAACTGTTTGAAGCTGAGAGAATATACAAAAACAACTCCAATGAGTCAAAGATAAACTACGCAGTAGATTTAGGTCAGTCGTCGCGTCACAAATCATATTTAACTGCGTCAACAAGTCTTTGAATCGACGCCAATTTACTAAAGATTAAGTTCCGCAACGACAACCCGCGCCACCCCCTCTTATGCTTATACTTCAAAATAAAATCCCAAAAGTCCTTACCCACACTGCCGCCGTTCGACGTCCACTTTGTCTAACCATGGACGATTTTATCGATTTTTCGTTTCCATTTTTGCACTTTATTCACTCACTCCACTTTGGTCATGTCCTTGCAATCAACAGTGTGTATATGGGTTAATAAATTCAAATATTACACGTAGACACAATATGTTCGAAGGAGTAGAAAAAAAATAGAAGTATTCATAGTTAAAGTGCAATTGCGATAAAAATAAAAGCTTTCTCTCTCTCCCCTTCTCTCTCTCTCTCTCTGGCTCCTCGTTTGTATCCTTGCCTGTGGCTATACTCAATGGAGTACCATTCAATTTGGTTAGCAGTTTCTTTGCCCAACGCCATGCCTTTTGGCCATGAAGTACTAATGGAAAATCCTTTTTTCGGACAGGATACCCAACAAAAAACAACCTTCACAGATTGTGGGGCTGATAGCAATGGAAAAGGGAACGTAAAGCTTTAAAGGGCAGACAGTCTTAGTACAAGATATCCTTTGAGGACGACTTTCTTTTCAATTTAAAGAGATAACAAACAGAAACAAATTTGTATTCACTTGATTGCTAGTCGGTTGGGGGGAGGGTGGCAGAGAAAAGCAAACACAAACTTTGCCATCGTTCTACAAGTCAAGGACTCGCCCCTGGATATTCTTATACAGAAACGATGTCCTGTTGCAATTTCGCAACAGGTATTAATGGGAGCACTTTGGCTTTTCTCGGTATTTGTGTGTACTTTCTCACCTTAAGGTTGCTCAATGCGTAAGAAGAAAAAAAGCTACTTTGCCAACAAAGTTATCTGGGAAAGGAAGTACAAGGTACAAGGATTTGGTTTTTGTTCTCATGGTAAAGTGAACTTAGCTGAAAATTCTACTCCTTTTCGAATCGTTTGAGAAGAAATAGACGATATTCCATTGGGCTACCATGTTGGACCTGTACTGTTTCATGAAGAGTATACTATATGGAAACAGTCTGAGAGATATGGGTCTAGCACTAACCAAAACCACCTAAAGTTAGAGATTCATATTCCAAACTGAGGATTCTTAAATATAGGAGCGTCTTAGCTGAGGTGTGGAGTTTCCGGTGGCGGGGATAACTATCAAAATCACGGAAAGTATGCGGGGAAGCCAAAGACATGCAATGAACTCAGTAAAAAAATTACATCTGTCTTGTACAGTGACAAGCGTTCGAGTAGGTGATAAGTGTTCAAATGAAAGCAATAAGTAAAAATGTTTCGATAAGTTAGCACTCGTAATTTTACTCCAAATATATCTACTTATCACTTTTCATTAAAAAAAAAAAACCAAAAACGTGATATGCTGCAGAGCAATAAATGAATATTGAATTCATATTCGAAAAGTGATGTATGGCAAGGGCTCTGTTCAAAACGATAAGTTAAGATGATATTTATCACTTTAATAAAATTGATAAGTTGCCAAATAAATATTACTTCTATGCAAGTTAATTTTTTTATAAAAACAAAAATGGAACTGTCACCCTTTCGGAACGTGTGACCAATCCACTGTCACTTCCGCCGTTGGATGGTTGTGCCTATTGGTTCCTGACCCGTTATCTTGTAAAGGTGTTCGTTAGAGATACGATTGGGTCAGAAAATCCTTAAGATATTGCGCAGACACCTACTAACGAACATTTGCAGCTTTCTGGTGATAGTAGTGGTCACTCTCCACGTGCTGCAACCATATAACAGCACGGATTCAACGTTGGAGCGGAACAGCCTTATCTTAGTGTTCAAACTGATTGCATTGCTTCGCCATATTTTGAACAACATACCGAACGCGGACTTTCCTTTGGCAATCCTGTTGGTTATGACCAGTTCGGTTCCACCATCGGTGGAGGCAATACGCCCAAGATACTGGAAATCCTCTACTCTCCTCTACCGGTTGTCCGGCAATGCATACTTGAGGCGATGAGTTTGTTCCAAGGCTGATCATTTTAGTTTTTGCCGTATTAATTTTCAGCCCGACGACGCCTGCCTCCCTCTCCACATCTGCTGTCATTTAGGACGGTTCATAATTCTGTGAGAGAATAAGCATACATCGCCAGCGTAGTCAAGATGTTTAAGTTGGGATGTAAGAGTCCATCGAATTCCTCCGATTCCCGTCGAAAAAGCAGCACGAAGCACATCGCTGATCACCAATAGGAATAATATTGGTGAAAGGATACAGGTTTGTCTTACCCCACTTTGGATCTCAAATTCCGCAGACAACCCTCTTCTGTGCAGAACGTAGCATTTGGAGCCTTCGTATGCAGCTTTGATAATTGCAATTAATTTATCGGGAATACCTCTCCTGCGTAAGTCACGCCAAATAAACTCCCTGTTGACAGTATCGAACGCCTTCTCAAAATCAATGAACAGCAGGTGGAGTGGCGATCGATATTCAACACACTGTTCCATGATAATCCGCAGAGTGTTGATGTGGTCGGAGGTTGAGGAGGATACAGAGCGGAAACCTGCTCGTTCGGCATCGAGGTGTCTTCGACATGTTGTTTCATTCGCTCCAGGATGATTTTAGTTATTATCTTAGCTACAACAGGGAGCACGCAGATACCCCTCCAGTTTCCGCTTAAATTTCCTTTCTTAGGAAGCTTGACGATCATTCCCTTTTTCCACTCGTTAGGGAAGTTTTCAGCTTCCCAAGCTCTCCTCATAAGTGGAAGCAAAAGCTCAGCCAATGTTGTTGGCGCTGCTCGTAAGAGCTCTGCGGAAATACCGCCAAGTCCTACCGCCTTGTTGGTTTTGAGTACCTTGATCGCGGTAGTGATCTCATCTTTACTGGGAGTCGTGGTGCATATTCGGGAACTCCTCACCTCGGGCACCTCGGTCTGATTTGAGAGCATATCGCTAGCGAATACGCTGTTCAAAACCATCCATCTCTTAAGCTGGTCCTCATCCGAAATGAGCAAGGAGCCGTTTAGGCTTTTCACTGGGTGTTAGATGGAGCTGCGACCACCTGTCAACTCTTTCGTGATTCTGTAGACGGTCCGGCTGTCGAGCCTCCGCGCAGCTTCCTCTGCTTCTGTAGCCAGCGCATTGATGTAGTTGCGCTTGTCATGTCGCACGCTATGCTGAACTTTTCTCATCTTCATGCGATATAGGGACTCTAGTTCGCTTCTCCCTGCTGCTGGGGTAGCTGCAACGCGAGTTTTCAGCTACTTTCATTCGTCAATCCGTCTCCAGGTATCCTCGGAAAGCCACGCCATATGTCTTCCCTGCGATCGACCGACAATTCTTTCAACACCAGATGTAAAAACATTTCTCACCACACCAATGGTCTTGGATAGCTGCGGGCACTAAGCTGCTGATTGCTTCCACACCTTGCGAAAAGTGCTCCCTTAGTTGTTGGCGCACTGAGGGATCACTAAGTCTATCGATGTTGAACCTGGGCATTCTTGTGTTGTCGTGGGATCTTCGAACTGCAGCAGTGCGTAGTTGGAGAGTAGCTATCATAAGATGGTGATCTCGTACTATCCCCACATCTGCCACTCGCCTGTTTCGGACGTCCAGGAGACTACTTCTAAAGCGGCGGCTTATGGCAAAATGGTCAATTTGATTAGAGGTTGCTTGCCTGTCGTTGGAAACCCAGCTGACTTTTTGGCAGGTCTTGTGCTCGAAGATGGTACCACCTATCACAAGGCGGTAGGCATTGTAGAAATCCACAAACCTTTCGCCGTTGTCATTGCGGTTTCCTAGTCCATGCTTTCAGACTACATGTTTGAGCCCTTCGTTGTCGTCGCCTACCTTGGCATTCAAATCCGCCATCAATATGACAATGTCTCCGTTTGGTGTTGTGCTGAAGACGTCACTTAAGAGATTGTAGAAGCTCTCCTTTTCGTCCTCAGACGAACCATTCGTTGGGGTGTAACACTGTATGATGGTGACGCGTGGTACTCTAGTCCGGAATCTGGCCGTCATAATCATATCACCATGATGTTGTCAGGAAATTAGGCGCTTGCGTGCTGTTGTTGGTAGCAGTAGTACGACTACATATTCCCGAAGACTTCTGGATGGTCTTCCAGAATAGAGTAGTACAGTGTTACGCGTTCGGGACTGGTACTCGCCCGCTTCTAACCATCTGAGTTCACTTACCCCCAAAATGTCCCGTTTATATCGCACGAATTCTTTTTCCAATTGAAGGAATCGCTTCCCGAGTCGAGGAGTGTCTTTACATTCCAGAAACCTATCTTTGTCCGGGTACAATAGCCAAAAGTGGTCAACATGTGATCACTGCTTATCCGAGTCATAGTGTCGGTTTCTGTAGCGAGCTGGTTTCAGTAACGCAGGTTGCTGACCTACGTTACCTAGTCTAGAATTAAAGCCCTAGACAACCCGCACATGCAATTTCAGCCTACACGTATAAGGGTTTATATGTATAGTTGCCCGGGAACCACCACCAGGAGGTAAAGCAAGCACTTCATCACGAACTTGATTGTTACACTACTGGCACAAGCCAAGTTTTGAGCAGTCAGTCAGTCAGTTTCCCGATCAATCGCAATGCAGATCCCACAATGCAGTATGTAGCTTGTCTAGTATTGAAGCTATGTACGTATTATTCTCCTCGAATTAAATTTCTTGAATTTGTAACTAAATTTCATGTGTCTTTGTGGAGGCTGCTTCGAAAGGAAACTGAACTGAAAGTGGAATAGAACTGCAATGAATCAAAAATCGCATTGATACGAAGAAAAAAAAAGATGTGCCACAGGAAAGGCAGTTTAGACCTCTACTCTTAGGGAACTATCAAATATTACCTTTCGGGTTTGTTGCCAAGTTTTATTTACCAATTTATGGAGTCTGCTCCTGAAAGCTAGCTTATTCGTGTTGCCTGAATTTGTTGGCAAAGTTTGAATGATTCCTCCAATCTGAACCTAAATATCTTTAAAAGCCCCGGTCACATTGTGTGGCTTCAACTGTACGGCAGATACAGAATAAACTGTTCCCCTTCCGGACGGAATAAAAGCTTTCCAGAGACTATATGGTTGTGTTACTACATCCTCAATAGTTTGCACCAATTTTAAGGGATTCTCTCAGAACGAATGTTTCCATTAAATACCAGTAAAAGCTTACAGTTTTCCCCTCTAATACACATTTAAGTAGACGTGAACTTATCTTTTTTTTTCCCCATCCACACAGAGCATGACAGTCGTATTCTCTCCCGAAAATGGCTTGGCTCTTTCGCTATTGAAATCATCAGGTGGTGGATGGAGGTTCTTCCTCTCAACCAACAGGTTGAAATCCACAAGAAAATAAAAATCGATTTCTTCTTAATTTCCACCCAACCGTGATGTTATACACACAAAACGGATACAAGGATACAAGGATACCCTCTCTTTCAGTCACCTGCCATTAAAGAATTCGCCCAGCAACTAGTACTGGTTGGCAAAAGGATTGCAAAATAAAAATTCGCCTGGGAAACTTCGTCGAAAAAAGGATTACGAAAGAGTAAATCTACTATCGGGGGATAACAGATATTTTTTTTGCTTTAAATTGCCCCAAAGGGATATGCGTCAACCCTTACAAATCCTATGTCATGTACATAACAGATTAATGAGACATAATTGAAGGATATTACTCGTATCACATTTTCACTAGTTAATTACGAAAATGAGCTGAAAAACCCGCTCGTGCTTGACCAAAACAGTCACCAAGAGAGCAGAGTTTCCTGGAATATCCTTTTCAATTGTAACGAATGCATGTTGCAAGCGTATAATTTTGCTCCGACATTGATGTCATGAGTGATGTGGTGATGACATGGAGAGGAGAGTTTGTGTCATCTCGTCAACCACACCCGGTCATCGTTGTCATAATTCGAAAATGACAGGTTTCGGTGGTTGCTTAGTGTTGAGGCTTTGGTTTTTCTAATCAAAACCAGGAGTAACCACAGGTATTGGGTTAGGTAAACACACATGCAACGTGCTGTAATTAAATAATTTGTCCTTGCTTGCTGTGTTTGTCGGACGATGGTTAAGGGATTAGGATGTGTTCATCTCATGGGCGTTAGTGGTGATATATGATGATTTATGTTGTCGTGTGTGATTTAGGGTTGACATAATGGAAAGGGATTAGTTGCTAACACAGGAGATGGAAGTTGGAAAAGAACTGTGTTCAAATTTGTTACAAATACTACATGGATACATGCAGTTAATTGGAGTGCCACAGGGAAGAAAATTTGTGCCTCTACTTTTAAATGCTTTCTACGCATCGCTTCTGGAATTATATCTGCTTAAACAGTTCATTCTGGAGGGGTGTGGGTGCAAATTAAAGTTGACAGGGGATAGAAGATTAGATGCTTTGGGGGGAAATCGCAAGCGGACAAAAACTGCATTTAGAATTAGCTGGGACTCCCTATCTTTAGTACTCTTAAGGAGAAATAGTAGATGTATGTAGATGTATATGATTGAGAGGTGCAAGTGCGACCTATAAAAGATCTATTGTGCCCCCCTTACTAAGGCTCTAGCCGATGGTATACTCGGTCTAGAGCACTTCCTCCAGTCCAACTGCTACAGAAAACCGGAGTATCTTCAGTCGATCCAGCGAAGGTAAATCCGTTTCTGATAGGAGGTAGGCAACAAGGTGATTCCTTCTTTTGTGGATCAGTGCTTCGCATTCCATAAGAAGGTGCGCTGGTGTTTCTGCGAAGTCCCTGCAGAATCTGCAGTGTCCGTCTCCCTCTATTCCCAGTTTCCTAAGGTGCTCCTTAAGTCTGCAGTGACCTGTTAGCATGCCCGCCAAGATGCGAAGCCGATTCTTACTAACTCTTAGGCAGGCTCTACTTCTTTTCTGGTTCTATTTCCCCAGAAGTTCCTTTGCCTGTCTTATTTGGAGGATATCGTCCAGGCGAACCCCACAGGCGGATCAGTAGAATTGCAGTGAAGTGGGAGGGTTAGGATCCCTTATTTTCGGATCATAACCTCGCTGATAAAAGAAAGAAGAAGAAGAATTTGGAGGATATCGTCCCAATGTTTGGCGCATTTGTTCTCTTTTTCTTTCCTCAAGTCGTCCCTTATTTTGTGGGGTTCTATCCCACAGAAGGGTTCTGGTCCAAGGAACGGCTTGTCTGATCCGTGTCTAGCTAGTTAATCAGCTGCTTCGTGCCCTTCCACTCCTACATGTCCTGGTACTCAGTAGAGAGTTACTTTGCTTGTTTCTCCCAGTTTGTTGATCCTGGTGAGACATTCCATACCAGTTTGGATCTGATCTCATGCGAAGTCAGTGCTTTAATAGCGGCTTGGCTGTCTGATAGTATCGCGATGTCCTGCCCGCGATATTTCCTGTCTAAGTTGAATTGCGCGCATCTTTTGATCACGTGAACTTCTGCTTGAAATATACTGGGGAATATTCCCAGTGATTCTGAGTATCTAGTCCTGGGCCCGTACACTCCTGTCCCAGTACCAGCAGATGTTTTCGATCCGTCTGTGTACCATTTAATTGTGTGTTGTTTGAGTTGGTATTTATTGGATTCGCTGCTCCAATCTCTTTTGTTGCTCAGCTTTGAAGCAAATTTTCTTTCAAAGCTGTTTTTCTTGACCATATCATCTCTGGGCCAGGCCAGAAGCGGCACCGATTTGGATAGGGTTACTCGCTCTTTATTTGCGATGCATGTTCCTTTCCCGATTCCCTCTTTGCTGATTCTTGAAATGGTCTCCTTGGCGATTCGCTCTAGCACTATGTGTAGTGGAAGTATCCCTACGACCACCTCTAGAGCTGCTGTGGGACAGGTTCGCATAGCTCCTGTTATACATATACAGGCTAATCTTTGCACTTTGTTGAGGGATGTCCTAGTCGTGGTTAGTCTAGTTCTGTTAACCCATGCCACTGACCCGTAAGTGATGATGGGTTTTACTAGCATCAGGTACATCCATCTCAGTGTGGCTGGGCTACAACCCCAGGTCTTTCCTGAGATGTTTTTGCACACCATAAGTGCTCTAGTGGCTTTGGTTACCACAGTGTCTACATGTTCTCTCCAGAGGAGTTTGCTGTCTAGTGTTAGACCTAGATACTTGACCTGTTTCTGTGGGTCAACCCTAATCCCTTCCAATAGGATGGGTTGCATACGCTTTAGCTGTCTTTTCTCGGGTATCACAGTGGTTTTGGTAGGGTTCACTCTAAGTCCTACTCTTTTACAGCACTTCTGTGTGATTCGTAGACCTTTTTGAATGATTTCGCATAGCGTTTCTTCAAATTTCCCTCTTGCGACAATGACTATATCGTCGGCGTACCCCTGGCACGTAATGCCGGCATCTGTCAATTTGTGCAGTAGTTCATCTGCTACTAGGCTCCACATCAATGGTGATAATACCCCTCCTTGTGGACAGCCTCTAGTGGTGCTTATTGTAATGGTTTTTTTGTCCCACCTTCATCTCAGCAGTCCTAGCTCTTAGCATCTCACACATTCAGTTACGTGTGGTGTGATTTACTCCTTTTATTTCGAGACCCCTCCTAATTGCTTCATGGGAGGTGTTATCGAAGGCTCCTTCGATGTCTAGAAATGCGCATACTGCTGTTTCCTTGCAATAGTATCTAAACATCAATTTCATCGGAATTCGAAATTGAAATCTTTAAAAAAAATGTTTCGAATTTGGTATCCCACAGGAGACCGCAATCGTACCACCGCTGTTAAGCTGCTTTAAATATGCTTGGATCAAAAGGAGTTTGCGGTAAAGCCGATTTCATCAATCGCAAGAGCCTTTAAATTTCTCTTTCTCACACTACGGTGGTCGGTATCTATGTATCTTCACCGCAACCCAACTGATTTTCAAGTCATTAATTATCCTATTACTCGAATGATGTAACCTCAAACTCAGTCTTATTAAAATTGCAACTCTCCCACGTTCAACCTAGTCAGAGAATCCAATAGAAGTCTAAAAAACTTGTCACAAAAAAATGCAACAATTAACAAAGAAGGAGTTCAAACACCGACGCAGTGATGCAAATCCAATCTGTCTTGCTCCTGCCGAAGTCTCTTGACAAACAATTGATCATTGAAAGGACAAAAATTGCATTCCATTCAATTGTCCGTGAAAAATTTATATTCTTCGAGTATTTTCTGAATGGGCCACTCAAAAGGATGAAAGGCAGACTGATCCCCCAGGGAGGCATAATAAACACTTGTTCCCCCTGCGATGCAATTATTGTCAAGTATGGTTCCAATAGCTTCAAGGATCAGCAGGTAGATCACTTCAATCGATCTTGTTTTCCCTTTTTTTTTTTTTTGGTTCGGCAAAGTCATACTGCGCAACTTTCGGGAATTGCTAAATCGGCCACTCCAACCGATCCATTCAGGTGATTCGAATTCATTTGTTTGAATGCTTCATTCACAAGTGGATCGATCGCCTGCTGTTCATGCAACACTCGATTGCCAGATGGGCAAAAGTTTAGTTTGTCTACCTGTTTTGTAGGAGTTTTTATAGAAAAAGATTCCAACAGTGCCATTTGCAACAAGCACTTCATGAATGAATTGAAAACTGAAGATATAGTGTAACCGATCGCTGTACCCACGATCACTAGAAGAAGATCCTTCTGAAGGTCAAGTGCTGTCAATGGGATTCTAATTGTTTGAAAGTGGATTCTCAAGTTGTTGGAACTTGTTAAACTATCATTAGCTGATTGTTTGGTTGGCGGTGAAAGAATGGGATAGAGAGGCATGGGAATGTTACGATCAGTTCTACCTGTGCACGATCAGGTGTTCAAAGAAGGTTTTGTCTTCGGCTTTCTCTCTGTGGAGATAAAAGAATGTCTATGCCAGACAGTTTGTCGCCAAATTCGTCTGGGAATTGGTGACTAGTTGTCTGCTAAGGATCTTGTCCTCATGGGAGTCATTTAAGATCGATTTTGAGGCGTGGTGAATGGCTAACCATGAAATTGGAAAGATTTTGAATTATTTTTAAATATTGGGCTTGTCTACTGAATTGAAAGAGCAAATGTAAATTCTGTAGTCCTGGTTGTAACTGGTTGTTTAGAAGCAACGTCATAAATTTGGATCCAGGCGAACCCTACAGGGGGATCAGTAGAAATGCAGTGAAGTGGGAGGGTTATGGTCCCTTATTTTCGGATCTTAACCTCGCTGATAAAAAGGAAGAGAAAGATGAAGTCATAAATTTGGATCCATTTGTGAAGTGAAAAAAGACAGTCAATGAGAGAGAAACGAAAGCTGAAGTGGAAAAGACTGATCTTGCCCTATTGGATATCTGGATTACAACCATGTGATCTTAGCATGTGATTAGAGGAAACAAACGACCAATTTAAAGCATATCCAAGGCACAAGAGGCGATTATGTTAAAAATTTCCTTATGAATTGCCTGGATGCGCAGTTAATTGGAGTGCCAGCCGGAAGGCAATTCGGACCTGTTTTGTTTTAGGAGCTTTTTAATTAGAGCCTCAGAAGTTTGTAACACGCTTCTTCTTCTTCTTCCTTTTTTATCAGAGAGGTTATGAACCGAAAACAAGGGATCACAACCCTCCCACTTCACCGCATTTCTACTGATCCGCCTGTGGGGTTCGCTTCTATCCATTAAATGATTGATAGTCTTGAAAATTCTGTTCAAAACTGTATGGATGTACACTCAAATTGATAAGAAATGTGAAAAGGACAAGGAGTTTCGAGAAGACATAGATAGTAAACGACAACTGCAGTGAATATAAATAATGGATTAGACACCACAGTGCCACAGGGCAGTCTTTTGGGACTTTAACATTAGATTCGTGCATATCTTGCCAGTAGAAGGATTGTAAGAAAACATTTTCTCTACGGCAACAATCCGCCAAAGAGCGAGAAGCCCTATCCAAATCTGTGCCGCATCTGGACTGGCCTAGAGACAATATCGAACATACTGTTTTGAGAGAAAATTTGGAACCAAAGCTGATAGGTACCATTTCAAGAAACATACTATTAAATAGTACATGGATGAATGGAACATCTACGGGAACTGAGGCTGGCGTATACGAGATACTCAGAATCTCTGGGAATTTTCGCAATGTGATCGAAAGATGCGCCCAATTGAACATCGATAACTAAGACATCGCAATACTGCCAGATAGTCAAGCCGCAATCAAGGCACTAACCTCACACAAGATCAGATCCAGACTATTCCGGGAGTGCCTAACTAAGATCAACAGAGTGGCAAATAAACTCACTTTCTACTGAATACCAGGAAATGTAGGAGTGGAGGGAAACAAAGCAGCTGATGGACTAACAAGAAACGACTCAGACACCCCGTTCCTTGGACCTAAACCTTTCTGTGGGATAGGACCACACAAAATACGGGAATAACTGAGGAAAGAAGTAGAGAGCAAATCAATCAAGCATTGGGATTATATCCTGCAACCGACACAGGCGAAATGACTTCTAGGAAGCTACGAGTACAACCAGAAAAGAAGCAGAACTAAGACTTAGCAAGAATTACTGCAGACTCAAGGAGCACCTTAGGAAACTGGAATACAAGCGAATTTTTCTTCTACTTCGAGCCTTTAACTCCTCGGGGGGCATATGGCGTTAACCACGCCTGCGTGCCATTTTCTTCGGAGTTCTGTAACGCGTTTGAGCTGCCTCCAACTCATTCATACAGTGTTCGATTCCTCTTCAACTGTTTTGCGCCACGTGTGTCTAGAGCGTCCTGCTATTCTGCCTGCCTGGGTGAGCGGATTCCACTGCATGGCGTATTTCGCAATGGAGTTATTTTCGCGCCGTAGGGTGTGTCCAATCCATTGCCACTTTCTTCTTCGTATAGTAATGGTTACAGGTTCTTGGCCCGTTCTCAGATAAAGTTGTTCGTTGGAGATGCGGTTCGGCCAAAAAATCCTCAAGATGATTCTTTAGCATTTGTTTACGAAGACTTGCAGCTTGCGTGTGTTAATGGTGTCCACCTTCCAAGTACTGCACCCATAAAGCAGCACCGATTCTACGTTGGAGAGGAACAATCGCAGCTTGGTTCTTAAACTGATAACATTTCTTCTCCAGATTTTGGATAGCATTCCGAATGCAGCTTTAGCCTTCCTAATTCTGCTGCACACATCCAGTTCGGTGCCACCACGATTAGCCGAGACCACACTTCCTAAATAAAGAAAGTTATCAACTTTCTCGACTTCCTGTCTGGCAATGTAAAGTTGAGCGCGGGTATTAGAAGTGCTCAGGGCTGTGTTAGAAGTCTTTTGGTTGTGTTTATTTTAAGTCCCACTTTGTTTGCCTCAACTTCTAGATTTTGGTCCATCAAATGAAGATCCATTATCCGATATGAAAGTAGACAAACATCGTCAGCGTAATCTAGGTGTTTAATGTAAGATGTCATAGTCCAGCGAATTTCATAGTTGCCTTAGAATGCTGCACGGAGTACATAGCTGATAACCACCAAGAATAATAGTGGCGACAGTATGCACCCTATACGTACTCTACTTTGGACTTCAAAATCGCCCAACACCTTACCAGTGTGCACGACGTGACACTTGCCGCCCTCGTATGTAGCCTTGATAATAGCTATAAGTTTTTCTGGGATGCCTCTCCTGCACAAGGCCAACCAGATAGTATCTCGATTCAAGCTGTCGAAAGCCTTCTCGAAGTCGATAAACAGCAAAAGTAGCGGCGACCTGTTTTGTTCACGGTCCCACCTCTCGCGAGCGTCTGACAAACATCCGAGAGTATTGTTGTCTCGAAAAAGCTTCTCAAAACAAATTGCCCTTCGGATACGGCACTAAACTGTAGGTCCCTTCCATTCGTGTGAAAAATATAACGCAACATGAGTGGTTGCGAGAAGCTAGGCCTTGGCACTTAAAGAACACTTGCGCCAAATATTTACATTTTTATGTAGTGGAGACCTGTACTCAACGCATTGTTCGATTATGATCCGTAAGACGTTTATTTGGTCGATACGGGAGGATCCAGCACGAAAGCCTGCCTGTTCGACTTCGGGAGTTGAATCTAAATGCTCTTTGATACGTTCCAGAATTATTTTAGCTGTTATTTTGGCTACGGCTGGAAGAACGCAAATACCTCTCCAGTTTCCGCATTCCGTCAAGTTTCCTTTTTTTCGGAAGCTTAATGATCATCCCCCTTTTCCACTCCTGCGGAAATTGTTCACTATCCCAAGCTCTCCGTATAAGAGGATGCAGCAGATCTGCCCAATGTATTTGGCGCCGCTTGAAATACCATAGTTCGACAGGGATGCCAGCAATACCCACCGCTTTATTCTTCTTGAGGGATTTGATTGCTGTTATTATTTCGGTTTTACTAGGAGGTACGGTGCGAACTCGGGAATTTGTTGCTTCGAACTGCTCATTCGAATTCGAGATCATAGTGCCATGGTCTAAGTGGTTTTGTAAAAAGAAAGTCCCAACATGGTGGAATGAAGTGCTATCAAAGCTTAGGAAGATGACCAGAGCGATCTTCAATATCTGCTACAATCACAACTTCTGGCAGCCCTACAAGGACTACCTAAAAATATATAAGGAGTCCATCAGAATGGCAAAAAACAGGGCTGGAACGATTACTGCCAGTATATCGATTTCCTCAAAGAATCCGCAAGGCTCTGCAAAATTTTGTCCAAAGGGCATAGCAACCCGTCTATTCTTAAAAAGACGGATGGAAGTTGGACGGATTCTTCTGCGGCATCTCTGGAACTCCTAATGAGTACTTACTTCCCAGGCTGCTGTGAGATTAGAGTAGTACAAGCTAGTTCCACCTGTACGCCGCTGGCAGCTGGGATAATATCACAAACATTATTACGGAGGATAAAGTCTCCTGGGCTATAAATAGCTTCTATCCCTATAAGTCATCTGGCCCTGACTGCATCATTCCTATTATGCTGCAGAAATTGCAAGACATAGCAATTCCCTATCTATTACCGATTTATAGGAGTTGCTTAAACCTAAACCATGTTCTCCAAACCTGGAGACGTGTGAAAGTGGTTTTCATCCCCAAGGTGGGCCGGCGAGGACATGAATCCCCGAAGAATTTTAGACCCATAAGCCTGTCCTCCTTTGTTTTGAAAACTTTAGAACGTATCCTAGACTTCCATATCCGCGATAACCTGAGTCCTCCACTATCGAAATCCCACCATGCGTATCTCAAAGGGCGGTCCACAGAAACTGCTCTTTATGAGGTCGTGCGTACAGTGGAAAAAACTGTTCACTACAAAGAATATACTCTCGCCACATTTCTTGATATAGAAGGAGCCTTCAACAACATTTTCACTGAATCTATTCAGGAATCTCTCACCGAGTTAGGTTTAGAAGGATTTATTAGCCATTGGATAGTTTCTATGCCCAGTACTCGTACAATCCATGCAACACTAGGCAACAGTAGTACAACTAAGACGGTAAACAGAGGAACTCCACAGGGTGGAGTCATCTCCCCCTGCTCTGGTTAATGGCGATTAATAAAATCTTGGTGCGACCTGATAGGGAGGGTTTTAAGATGGTTGCGTACGCGGATGATGTGGTTATACTAGTATCAGGAAAGTTCCACTGCACGATAAGTCAACTCATCGAGAGGGCTCTGGATAAGGTACACTCATGGGCTACGAGCTGTGGCCTCGAAGTAAATCCGGAGATGACTGAAATGATGCTGTTTACCACTAAAACCAAGGTACCAAGGTCGGAGTCGGTGCAGGCATCTTCTCTGACCAGACTCTGCTAGTGTTTTCCAAGCGGAGCTTCTTGCGATTCGAGCAGCCTGCCGCCTTTTAACAATCTTCCAACACCTAACCACAATATCGCTATTTTTTCGGATAGCCAGGCTGCCATTAAGGCCATTGATGTGGTTTGCATTTCTTCAAAACTGGTAGAGCAATGCCGGTTCGAATTGAATCAACAAAGCACTCACTCGAAAATCACTCTCATCTGGGTTCCAGGGCACAGCAACTATGAGGGTAATGAGCGTGCTGATGAGCTGGCCAGGCGAGGGTTGGCCCTTAACGGCTCTTTAGCAGAAAGAATCGACATTCCGCTTGGTGTCGTTAAGGGCTATATTCATCTTTACTTCCTCCAGCTAGCCAATCGCGGGTGGAACAGCCTCACAAGCTGTGTCATATCTAGAAAGACGTGGCCCAGTTTCAACAAACCCAGGTCAAAAAAGTTACTAGGCAAACCAAGACCAGTTATTGCCAAAATCGTAGCTATCATCACAGGTCACTGGTCAGTTGGAAACCATGCGGCCAAGCTTGGTATCCCCCACAACACCTTTTGTAGGAGCTGCAAGGATATTAATGAGAAAGAATCTCTATGTCACTTCCTTTGCAGATATCCGGCCCTGGCGAGGATCAAACAACAAACTCTTGGCAAACCCTCCTTCGAGGATCTGAGAGAGATAGCGGATAAGAGGATTGGAGAACTAATCCTCTTCCTGAACTCCACGGGCCGGGTTTAAACTTAACATCCCTTTTTTGTTTTTTTTTTAACTAACCACTACAATAGGTATACACGAGTCCGTAGTAACAAAACGGCGAACCCTAAGCACTAATTGGGTTCTTTTGGACCGCCACTTTACCTACCTACCTACCTAAGTGGTTTAGAACTGTAGCGAAATGTTCTCTCCATCTAGTGAACTGGTCCTCATCCGACATCAGAAAGTTACGGTCTAAGCTCTTCACTGTGTGTTGTGATCCTTAGTGATGCTATAAAACGTAGTGCCGAGTTGGTTAAACTAAAGCGATCACAGATCAGCTGCGTTAGCGGTGTCATCACCGGACACTGTCTAATCGGCCAACATGCCAAAAGACTTGGCCTCTTTTCCAATGACTTCTGCAGGAGCTGTAGGGACGAGGAGGAGGAAGAAACCATTCTCCACTTCCTATGCACATGTCCTGCTCTATCACGCAAAAGAATGCTCCATCTAGGAGCTCCCTTCCTTGACGACCTGAGCGATTTGGCGTCCTTAGACGTCACGAGCATCCATCGCTTCATCAAAAGCTCCGGTTGGTTTTATTAGTCCCTGAGTGGTCTAATGGTAGATCCTTGGCATCACAATGGACCTTTACTGGTCTAAGTGTGTCTGCATCGTGGTGCAGACAGCCAATCTAACCTAACCTAACCTAGTGATGCTATAAACAGTCCTATTTCTTCAGCCCTTTAAGCCAGTGAATTGATGTGCTGACGTTTGTCACCTCTCACACTACGCTGCCTTTCTTTCTTCTTCGCACGGTATTGGGCTTCTAGCTCGGTTCTCTCTACTGCTGAGGCTGCTGCAATCCGAGCCTTGATTGCTGTACGCTCATCGATCCGCTTCTAGGTGTCTGCAGATAGCCATGTTCGATGGTTTTTCTGCCTTTTACCTAGATAGGTGCGTGCCCCAGCCGTTAAAGCATTTTCCACAGTGCTTCTACGGCTGGGCATGGTTATCCATGCTCTCCTGCATTGAGCTGCTGATTGCTTTGCTTCTAAGGCGAGGTGGTCCCTGAACTGTTGGCGCACTTGGGGAATCTTGAGCCTGTCGAAATTAATCTGTTTCGGACGTCCGGGAGACAATTTCTAAAGTGACGGCTGATCGCAATGTGGTCGATCTGGTTTGATATTCGCTGCCTGTCAGTAGAGACCGAACTGATTTTGTAGCAGGTGTTGTGCTTAAACAGCGTACCTCCAATGACTAAGTGGTTGGTATTGCAGAAGTCCACAAACCGCTCACCGTTATCATTACCGACTCGAACGCCGTGAACTCCCATTACCTGTTTAAGTATTGTATTGTCGTTACTTACATTCGCATTGAGATCCTACATTGGCATTAAGATCCCCAATCACCATTACGATGTCCCCATTAGGCGTTTGGTTGTAGGCGGCGCCTCTAGGCGGCGCGTCTAGAGTCGGAGCATAACACTGTATGATGGTAATTTTTCTAACTCTACTTTGGAACCTAGCTGTCAATATCTTATCACTATGGGGTTTCCAGGATATGAGGCTACTACGTGCTGCTGGAGTTAGCATGAGTCCTACGCCAGAGCTCCGTGTACTTCCAGCTGGTTTACCAGAGTAGAGCATCACAGTGCTTTTTGTTGGGGAGATGTATGGTATTCCCCAGCATCGAACCGTCTTATCTCGCTCAGCCCTAAGATGTGTATTTTATACCGTGCGAATTCGCGTTCCATTTGGAGGAATCTGGCGTTATATGGCCCTTCCTGAAATGAGTCCAGGAGGGTCTTAACTTTCCAGAATCCAATCGTTGTCCATGTTCGATAGCCAAAGGTCGTCATCAAATTATCCGTCCGTATCCGAGGCGTTAGTTTCCGTTTCTGAGCAATTGTTTTTTTTTTTTTTTTATGGTTGACGCTCGTTGTGCCACAGACCAACCGACAATTATCCTGTTTTGTGGCGCAGGGGTCTCGCCATTCGTCCTCTTCCGATCGCTATTTCCCGAGAAATTCACAGATGGCTCCACGAGGAGGTGGAAGTAGGACTTACTAACAGAGCTGCAAGTTGTTTGGCTGCAGTGGCTCTTTCTCGTTACTCGTATTTTGCGGGAACAATACCTATCGGGAGAGGATGCTTCTACAAGGCCTTTGTTAGTCGTTTACCATCCTATAAGCGTATTGCAGATTCCATACTACATGGACTTCGCAGAAGCACCAGTACTCCTTCTTTTGAAATGCGAAACACTAATCCTCAATAGAAGACATCACTTACTTACTTAGGTGGCGCTACAGTTCGGGGTGAACCTGGGCCTCAACCAACAAGCCTCTCCATTTAGCTCTGTCTTTAGTTAATTGCCTCCAGGTGCGCACTCCAAGTTGATCAAGGTCCCCTTGAACTTGCGAGCGCCACCTATGGCGAGGAAGCTCACTACTACGTCGTCCCTCGGGGTTAGATTGGAAGAAATCACTTAGGAGCTTATCTTCTATCAGAGATGGATTTACCTTGGCTAGATCCACTTAAGATACTCCGAATCATCAAAGCAGCTGGACTAGAGGAATTACTCTAAATCGAACATATTACGGACTAGAACCTTCATCTGGGGGGCGCAATAGGTCTACAGTGCACATGCATCTCACAAACCATACCATACGGCCACAGGCGATAGAAAATCACCACAAGCATGACATATTCGTTCAATTTTGTATCCTTTAAGATAAAAGAATGGAAAAATTGAAAGCAATGGCCGAATTCCGTTTCTTAAATAGGACATGAGACTACACTGCATAGCACCCTTTACTTACCTCATACAACTCGTAATATCAAGTAGTTCTCCGAGCTCAGATTTCCATCTATAATGATCTCATTGCTATATTCCACACAAAATTTCCCCCCCGTGGAACACATGTGGAACGCATTACTTAGCTTTCACTTATCATCTTAAAATTTAAAGACAAACTGCCGCCATCATAAAGCTTCTCATACCGTTTATCTCTGCTAAACTGCCAAATACATTCAAATATTTACGAGGCAACCATTTATACTCCTCCTAGCAGACAACACAAACACAAATAGACAGCCATTCCTGCTAAGCTAAGAAGTGTAAGGTACACACGCCGACGACAACCTGACGGCTGCAATGGCAAATAAAGAAAAAAAGAAAACACTCCTCTCCGTGGTCTCTCCTTAACGAGTCAGGATAACAAAGGACGAAGTAATGAAAAAAATGCGCCCCCTCATCCCTCAGGCCGGCAAAGTGAAAAGTATTCAACAAGTTGCTTACCACCGCGAAAAGCGTAGCCGCACACTGTGAGTTTTAATGAAAATTAATGACAGACAGGACATTAAAGGTAAGAAATGCAAATTGTTACGAGAAAATAAAAAAAGGATAACCCCATCCGTTCGCGCTGACCTTGAGTAATGTCATGCTGGGGTTATTGTCATCCTCACATACATATGTATATGTAGACGAAGGCAAAGACAAAGCTGTGTGCTGTGCCTTCCATTCAATGAATCACAATATGTTCGCCAAAATCTGACTGGATTATCTGGGAAAGTAATTCCAATGAAGGCGGGGGGCGGAATCCCCCTTCCAAAAGCACCTGCATGTATGTTGCTCTGTGTGTAACTCTTGATTACATCGCTCATTCTGTATGCATAACACAAAGCGCTCACTATAATACTCGCGCAGGAGAATTTATTAATTCGTGTGTACGGGGAGGGCGGGCTGCTGCCATTCGCAAGGATGACGACGATGCCTTCTATGTGTATGAGGATAATCTCTGATTCCACAAACAATAACATAAAAATGTTTCCCTCGCATAGATGTCGTATTAAGATAAGGCAAACGAAAACAATGTCCTTCTCCCCCCCGCCCCGGGAGTGGCCCACAAATTGCTTCTTCTTCAAGTTTGAGTTCGAGTGATAGGAATGGGGGCAAGGACCTCCCTGTTGCATGCCTCAAATTGCTTAATTTCGGACACTTTTCTTGTGCACAAGAAAATTTATAATATAACGGAGCGAATAATAATAAAAATAAAAATGAATGACGTGAGGTCTTCCACTAATCTGGAGGACTTGGGTTACTTATCCTCGTGGGGTAGCAGTCGTCCAAAACCTCGATTTCTTTTCCTTTTCGTTTTTTAGGTCAATTGGATATGATGGTGTGGTAATGTGGTTTAAGAGGCATTTTTTGTGCTTTCTCGGGCTCCTACTCTTGGGTACAATTTATTGCCTTTGGGGGAATATAATTACTGCTTAGACGGGTCTTGGGGTTTTTTTTTTTTTTTGTTGGGGATAGGTCTTGAGATTGAGAGGTAGGCGCAGAGGCACTTTTTCTTTGGGCGGGGGGCATCTAAGAAAATGTGAAAATTAGGAGCACAAATGGGGGGAGTGGGTGTGGATTTTATCGGGACTAATATTTTAGAATAGAGTACTGTGCGTGTGTGTGTTTGTGCGATGGCAACTTAATGGCGGCAATGTGACGGATGGTTTAATTGTGGAGTGGGCGACCGACGACGGCGGCGGTATAGTGTTTGTAAATTTCTAAATGCTAGCTGAGGGTTGCTAAGAGGTTAATGAGATTTATAATTGAGGGCAGACATGGGAACAAAATAAATGGAATTGATGGTGAAGCTTAAGAGACGTGAATAGGCGAATGATGGTTTTTTTTTTTTTTTTGTTCATTCGGATGACCTCTTTAAATATCGGTCAGCCGTGGAAAGGTTGATTAATGCCGAGGAGGTTTCTAAGGCTTTTGTGTATTCGGAAGAGAAATGGGTCAAGAAGTCGTATTCAAATGGATGAGTAGAACCGCTGTCATTAGGGTTGGCTTGGGTTGGGTGGCTCAGCAGGGACACACTTAGACCAAAAGAAGGTCCATTGCGATACCACTATGGAGAAAAACCGGACTACCAGCACCGGGGACCTACATGGAGAATTCCAAGAGAATGAGACAGGAAGCAGGGCAACCGGTTTTGGTGTGAACCCATTCCGAAGAAGTATGATTCGCCGCTAGGCATTAAACCAGTTTCACCCGGAGACAAAGCATTTTATTTTGCTTAAGTTTTTTAAGATCTTCGAAGAAGTACTCCCCTACGGTTTTCCTTCCCAAGACCGATAGGGCAGGATAGGTACACAGAAGGTGTGTCATGGTTTCGTCCTCTTCTACGTATACGTATAAACCGTTACACATGTAGGCTAAAATTGCAAGTGTGGGTTCTGCAGCTTCTACAGAAACCGTTGAAGGGAGCACCGAGTCTTCTGGCACGTCTGCCTACAAAACAATGCCCTGTGAGGGCCCCAACTATCTTTCTTAGATTTGTCCTATTAACGGAAATGAGTGTACTGGTTTTTCTACAATCCAGCTCCAGCTAGATTTGTTTAGAAGAGAGACATGTACTGATATTGTTCCACCTACTGTATTCCATTCTAATGGCTGCGGTATCTAATTGGAATTTTATCGATTTAATGGGGCTCCGATCTGCAGTCTCCTTAGCTAGCTCGTCCGCCTTGAAATTGTCTGGAATATCCCTGTGGCCTGGAACCCAGCACAGGAATACGTCTCACCTGACAGCGATTTCGTTAAGATATCCGCGGCATTGCTTTAGCAACTTCGATCGAATTATTGGCGATTCCAAGGCTTTTATCGCAGCTTGACTGTCTATGTAGAACACAATAGCGCTGCACTCTATCGAGTTAATTGAAAGCCATGTCGCGGTTTCATGGACTTTCATGACTTCTGCTTGAAATATACTACAGTGATCCGACAGTCTTGTGGTGATTCAGATATCCAGTGCACTGGAGTAAACACCCGCACCTGTTCCAGACGCTGTCTTGGATCCATCTCTGTAAATCTCTATCGCGGGTTAGTTTAGAATTTTGCATTTCTGCTAGGAATCCTGGTATTATACTTGACGTTAAAGTCCAAATATGTCCCCTATTTGTAGTCCAAAATACTAGGAATAATGTTATGGCCGTTTAGAAAGCTTCCGTGGCTCATATTTCCACGAGCCAGTTGTGAGGATTCCCTAAGCCGTAATGCTGCTTTGGCCCATATCAGCTTCCCAAAGATATCAACGGAATCAGATGAAGCATAGTTCCTAGTGCAGCTATCGGAGTAGTTCTAAGGGCGCCCGCAATACAGACGGACGATAGCATTTGGACCTTCTCAAGTATAGCAAATGTTGCTTTCCTTGTTCAATGCCGTCCACCAGACTAGTACTCCGTACATAAGGATGGGTCTAACGACTGCCGTATATATCCAACTACACGTATAAACCGTTACACATGTAGGCTAAAATTGCAAGTGCGGATTGTCTAGAGCCTTGATTCTAGACTAGGTAACGTGGGCTGCCTGCGTTGTTGAAACCAGCTCGCTACAGAAACCGACACTATGCCTCGGATAAGGAATGAGAACATGTTGACGACTTTTGGCTATTGTACCCGGACAAAGATAGGTTTCTGGAACGTGAAGACGATTCTCGACTTGGGAAGCGAAGGTCCTTACAATGCCAGATTCCTTCAATTGGAAAAATAATTCATGCGATATAGACTGGACATTTTGGGGGTAAGTGAAATCAGATGGTTAGAGGCGGGCGAGTACCAGTCCTCAACGCGTAACACTGTACTACTCTATTCTGGACGACCATCCGGAAGTCTGCGGGAATATGGAGTCTGACTAATGCTAACAAACACAGCACGCAAGGGCCTAATTTCCTGGCAGCCTCATGGTGATAGGATTATGACGGCCAGATTTCGGACTAGAGTACGACGCGTCACCATCATACAGTTTCATGCCCCAAAGAATGGCTCGTCTGAGGACGAAAAGGAGAACTTCTACAATCTCTTAAGTGCCGTCTTCAACACAACACCAAATGGAGACATTGTCCTAGTGATGGGGGATTTGAATGCCAAGGTAGGCGACGACACCGAAGGGCTCAAACATGTAGTCGGGAAGCATGGACTAGGCAACCGCAATGACAACGGCGAAAGGTTTGTGGATTACTACAATGCCAACCTGCCAAAAAGTCAGCTGGGCTTCCAATGACAAGCAAGTAACCTCTAATCAAATTGACCATTTTGCCATCAGCCGCCGCTGTAGAATTAGTCTCCTGGACGTCCGAAACAGGCGAGGGGCAGATGTGGGGATAGTACGTGATCACCACCTTATGATATCTACTCTCCAACTACGCACTGCTGCAGTTCGAAGATCCCACGACAAAACAAGAATGCCCAGGTTCAACATCGATAGACTTAGTGATCCCTCAGTGCGCCAACAATTAAGGGAACACCTTTCGCAAGGTGTGGAAGCAATCAGTAGCTCTATGCCCGCAACCATCCAAGACCATTGGTGTGCTGGGAAAAATGTTTTTACATCTGGTGCTGAAAGAATTGCCGGTCGATCGCAGGGAAGACATAGGGCGTGGCTTTCCGCAGATACCTGGAGACGGATTGACGAACGAAAACAGCTGAAAGCTCGCGTTGCAGCTACCCCAGCAGCAGAAAGAAGCGAGCTAGAGTCCCTATATCGGATGAAGATGAGAGAAGTTCAGCATAGCGTGCGACGTTACAGGCGCAACGACATTAACGCGCTGACTACAGAAACAGAGGAAGCTACACGGAGGTGCGACAGCAGGACCGTCTACAGAATCACCAAAGAGCTGACAGGTGGCCGCAGCTCCAGCCAACACCCAGTGAAAAGCCTAGATGGCCCCTTGCTCATTTCGGATGAGGACCAGCTCAAGAGATGGAAAGAGCATTTTGCCGTAGCAAACATATCGAACTGCGTATTCGCTAGCGATATGCTCCCATATCGAACTGAGGTGCCCGCGAGGTGAGAAGTTCCCGAATATGCACCACGACTCCCAGTAATGATGAGATCATTACCGCGATCAAGGCACTCAAAACCAACAAGGCGGTAGGACTTGACGGTATTCCCGCAGAGCTCTTACGAGCAGCGCCAACAACATTGGCTGAGCTTCTGCTTCCACTTATGGTAAGAGCTTGGGAAGCTGAAAACTTTCCTAGCGAATGGAAAAAGGGAATGATCGTCAAGCTTCCGAAGAAAGAAAGTTTAATGGAGTGCGGAAACTGGAGGCGTATCTGCGTGCTCCCTGCTGTAGCTAAGATAATAGCTAAAATCATCCTGGAGCGAATCAAACAGTATCTCGAAGACACACTCGATGCCGAACAAGCAGGTTTCCGCTCTGGATCCTCCTGTGTCGACCACATCAACACCCTGCGGATCGTTATCGAACAGTGCGTTGAATATCGATCGCCACTCCACCTGCTGTTCATCGATTTTGAGAAGGGAGTGTCAACAGGGAGTTTATTTGGAGTGCCTTACGCAGGAGAGGTATTCCCGATAAACTAATTGCTATTATCAAAGGTACATATGTCACGTTCTGCACAGAGGAAGGTTGTCTGAGGAATTTGAGATCCAAAGTGGGGTAAGACAAACATGTATCCTTTCACCAATATTATTCCTATTGGTGATTAGCGATGTGCTTCGTGCTGCTTTGTCGACGGGAAACGGAGGAATTCGATGGACTCTTACATCTCAACTGAAACATCTTGACTACGCTGACGATGTATGCTTACTCTCCCACAGAATTATGGACCTCCATCAAACGACAGCAGATGTGGAGAGGTAGGCAGGCGTCGTCGGGCTGAAAATTAATACGGAACATACTAAAATGATCAGCCTTGGAACAAACTCATCGTCTCAAATATTCATTGCTGGACAACCGATAGGGAGAATAGAAGATTTCCAGTATCTTGGGAGTATTGTCTCCATCGATGGTGGAACCAAACTAGATGTAGCCAACAGGATCGCCAAAGCAAAGTCCGCGTTCGGGATGTTGTCCAAAATATGGCGATGCAATGTAATCAGTTTGAACATTAAGATAAGACTGTTCTGCTCCAACGTTGAATCTGTGCTGTTATATGGTTGCAGCACATGGAGAGTGACCACTACTATCACCAAAAAGCTACAAACTTTCGGTAATAGGTGCCTGAGTAATATTTTAAGGTTCTGACCCAATCCTATCACTAACGAACACGTTTACAAGAGAACGGGTCAGGAACCAATAGGCGCAATCATCCAACGACAGAAGTGGCAGTGGATTGATCACAAATTCCGAAAGGGTCACAGTTTCCTAGCTAACCATGCTATGCAATGGAACCCTTTAACTCAGGATGGCAGAAAACCTGCCGGTCCGAGGAGAGCACTGCGCAGAACAGTCAAGAAGGAGGCCCGGCCGTTGAGGAAAAGTTGGGGAGAACTCAGACACATTGCCAGAAACCGTACACAATGGCGCGTAGGCGTAGTAGAGGCCCTAGAACCCACAAGGGGATACAGGACATAAGTAAGTAAGTAACGCAAGGCAGCTGCTCAGCCGTTCCTCTCCTCTCTTTTCCCATACGCCCGTGCACTGAGCCTCAGTATAAGGCTATCTATAAACCCTTCGGCGCGGGCATATTATAAAAAAAAAATAAAAAATCCAACATGCATGATCATCGTGATCAATGATGTATTTCTTGACCTCTACTCTTCAGCCCTTCTGTCAGAGGTCCAGGATACTTTTCATTTTTTTTTTAAATAAAAAGGAAAACCAAAATCCCAGAGCACTCAGAGTCTCCGATCCATTGTACTACCAGGCAGGAACCTTTTCTTTGGTGCATTGGTTGGAAAAACTTCGATGTTATTCGCTTTTCCTTTATACTCGGGTGGGCCATGATTGCTGTTCCCCGCTGGGGCTTGAACCTGCACACATCAGTTAACGAGCAAACACACTCCATTGCCACCCCGTCCACGATACTTCATCTATGATGTTATATGGGAAGGCCCAAATTCTATTGGGAGTTCATCCTTGATTACAAGATTATAATAGAGGAGCACCTAAAAGTGCTATTCACCTTCCAATCTTTCTTCTCAGCTCAAGAACTTCGCAACAATCAATAAGAATGTCCTTGAGTAGTCCAAGATCAGTATGTATTATAAACCACATGAATGATCTAAATTGATATCAAATCGAATAAAGTGGTAGCCCTGACGGTAAGGAACTAGTGCCATTCATCAGAAGAAAAATTGTATATACTATCCTAGATAAGTAGACCTGCCCTTGAACCGAAATCCTTGACCAACGAGCTCTCACGGCGATCGGTTCTACGTACCATAGCAACTCGAGGACAATACCTCGACTAAGGATCGTCAATCTCAGCTACAACAACCAAAATGATAAGAAATGCCAATTCTCACAGAAGTCCCTCAAGGTTCCACTGTAGATACCCACTTTATTATTCATTCATTCATTCATTCATTCATTTTCAATGGCCCGCTAATCCTTCATGAGGGTCGCGGGGGTAGGATGCTCAGGTGGACTCTCCATCCTTCTCGATCCTCCGCCATTGACTCCAATTCATCAGGAGGAATCCCTAAGCGGCTCCAGGAGAGATGTCGGACTTGATCCAACCATCTATTTCTAGGCCTTCTGCGAAGTCCCCTACCTGATTGCACGGCAACCACTTTATTAAATTAAATAAAATCAAGTCAACTCAACCGCAACCGTAACCCTTCAACTTGCATAGATTATTCAGTCCCTGATTTGTGGTACCGAATATCCTCTGTGCAATTAGGTACATACATTCCCCGCAAAATGGGCCAGCATGTGGCCTGAGCGAAAAGGATAATTCATCACTCCTCTGTGCAATTCAAAATTCATGCGGATAAGCCCCTTTTCATCCCCTGACTGCAAAAATCTGTTAGTTTTTCCACACCCACACACTTTTAATTGCACAAATAAGAAAAAAAAATGTATGTCAAACCCTTCGTCCTTTTTATATTTGTGTGTCACTATGGCAAACACAAATACACTCGCCACCCACCATCAAACCACCTGTGGTATCATGTGACCGTGAAAATATAGTTTAAAGACAAAAAAAAAAAAAAAAAGTAAAAGAAAGCTCAACCTAAAGCTTTTACTACCCCAACCTCCCAATCGAAAGCTCAATGCCAATTGCGTATTTATTCACATCACGCATACAATCTAACGTATTTCAAGAGCACACAATGCGTGTGGTGCGCTTCGCCAACCAATACCGCTAGCAAAAGCATCTGGGAAACTTTTTTGCAAAGCGTATCCTTGCAAAAACAAATCACATGACAGCATGGGGAAACAGAAACGCACACCACCCCCTGTTGGGGAAAATTCACACGCAAATCATTCGGGAAATTTTGAGAAAACTCTTCGCCTCTGGTCGGCGGTATTTTCAGTATCAGTTCACTGGTCGGAGTTTTCGCATTCGTTCGAAATTTTTATTCACTCGGTCGGCTCTCTAACTCACTTGGATTTTACTCATCTCACGCACGGTTGCGGTGGGTGGAGCGCGAGCGAGAGGGGACTATAGAGAGAGAGAAGGATCCTTGCTGATTTTTTTTTGCTTTTTTGTGTGGAAAGGAAGCGCAACAACTACTCTCCCTTATGAAGTATTTATGAGTGTGAACGAAAATTCAATTATCCTTAATTTTTGCTCCTTATACTCGTACAGAACAAAGTGATATCCTTGATGTTTTTTTTTTCTTTTTTTTTTTGCAAATCGAAAAATCAAATTCTAACGGTGCTTTGATATTTAATGAACGAGATATTAATGTGAACACAAAAACAGAAAACAGGTTCGCCCCCTACCTCCCCACCGACTATAACTCGGACTCCTTGGAGGAGGTCCTTGTTATAAATACTTTCGGTGTACACACGGATTGTTCGTCGTCGCATGATGGATATGAAAATTTAATATTGAGCGAAATTAGTTGGATGTCTCTTCGTGGAATACGGATCAACTTTCGGAAAATTCTCCACCGCATGTGAAGAACATGTCCTCTGAAAAAAAAAGAAAAGAAATCCCAAAAAAAGGACGTAAAATACAACAACAGACAAAGTACAAGAAAATCCTCTCTAATTGATGAAAATTGATTTTCTTTTTTTTTTTTTTTTATCTCCTCATCGTGTATATGTTTTGTGGTTGTTTCGTGTCCTGTGGGATACAACAATTTCAACATCCTTTTTCAATATTCATTGGTTTTTTTTAATTCCCTTTTTTTTTGTTTTTAAATATAATTAATGCAAAGTGAACCATATACAAACAATAAAGGATATATGTACCCCGGCGGGGGTGCTCATTTATATTCAGCATATGCCTCGAGTAACCAGTGTGTGTGTGTATGTGATAGTGATATACATCTGTGAAGTGGTTTTAATGCAATTTTCTTTTTTAAATTTAATTTGCATATTTGCGGTTGAATATCCCTGAAATTGAGATAAAAAATAAAAAAAATGCTGCTGTGTGTGTGTGGAAAATTTTAAAGCATTTTCCGTTGATTTGATTAAGGACATGCGGCACTGTATACTGTACTGTAAGTAGGAAATTTAATTTGTTTTTAATTAGTGTCGGAGCACGTAGGAATTTAATGCTGGAGAATTGAAGTTAATGAGGAAAGTAGGGTTATGTTTGCTTTAAGCACTGCTGTTAGGGTCTGGAAATTTAAATAAAATATTGCTGCCGATAAAGTGGAGAATAATGTCCTCGAATGTAGGTCCACTAGGGGCAAGGAATTAAGGATAATATCATTACTGGCCCCATCCATCTGCGGCAAATGTCAGGAGGAAGCCAAGGAAATGGACGGGATGCACAACATATTGTATCCTTTCACTTAAATCAAGAATTGAATCAATTGTGTCCACTATTCGATTCTCTCGAGAGCTAACAGTAGCAAGGATGCATTTCTCATCAGACAATCGCGCATGTGTGCAAGTTCAATAAAAACTGAACTGGAATTCACCCTTACTGTTGTAGTCTTACAAGCGCTACCTTCTTCTTCTTCTTCTTCTTCCTATTTCGGCGACGTTATGATCCGAAAACAAGGGATCATAACCCTCCCACTTCACCGCATTTCTACTGATCCGCCTGTGGGGTTCGCATATTTGACCTCAGAAAATTTCGTCAGGCTTGCCGATTTTGGATCCCTCGGTTACTAAGGCCAGTGAAATGCCGATGTCGTCGCATTTGTGTGATCCAGGCGTTTATAGGCCTGCCTCGCGGTGTCCCTGGAACGTTTATTGATACTGCCTTTTTGACGAGATAGGGTTCAAATGGTCTCTCCTTTGAACGTGGCAATACCAGCTGAGCCGGTCGCGCTCTGCTTCTCATCAGATGGTTTTCTTGACGTGAAGGCATCCACGGATCTTCGAACTTCTTATTCCATCAAGCTTTACCACTCCTGCTGTGACTTCCTTCAACTTAGGGGACATTTTTCTGTCACAGAAGATAGCGGAATTTTCTCGCCACTTCACTCACCCTAAGCTTACGCGATGATTTATGTCGTTATCACAGGTTGCTTCGCTATTGATCATACAATACTTACTTACTTACTTAGATGGCACTATAGTCCGGGGTGGACCTGGGCCTCAACCAACAAACCTCTTCAGCCAGCGCGGTTACGAGCCAGCTGCCTCCAGTTGCGCACGCCAAGTTGGTTGAGGTCCCCCTCCACTTGTTTGCGCCACCTACCGCGAGGTCATCCCCTACTGCGTCGTCCATCCGGGATGGATTCGAAGACTTTCTTAGCGGGAAGGTTGGGCTCCATCCGCTCTAAATGACCCAGCCATCTTAGTCGCTGTATGTGAACTCTTCTGGCTAAGTCGATGTCCTTTTACAGGCTGTATAGCTCGGCATTGTACCTTCTCCTCCACTCACCGTCTATGCAGACGGGACCAAAGATCGCTCGAAGAACTTTTCTCTCGAAATAACCAAGGGCATCCTCAACCGGTTTTGTCAAAGCTCATGCCTCTGCACCATACAGCAGGACTGGGATGATTAGTGTCTTATAGAGAGTTACCTTAGTAGTTCGAGATAGGGCTTTGCTACTCAATTGCCGTCTTAGCTCATAGAAACAACGATTGGCAAGAGTAATTCTTCGTGTGATCCCCCTACTGATGTCATTTGCGGAGCTCACCATAGGGCCTAGGTAGATAAAGTCCTTAACTGCCTCAAAATTATATCTATCTATTGTGGCGTTCTGTCCAAGACGCCGATGTTGGGTGTCCCTTTTTGTAGACAGCATATATTTTGTTTTGCTAGACCCATCTTTGCTGCCTCGGTCTCAATACTCGCAAATGCCCTATTGACGGCACGTTGAGTTCCTCCGATTATGTCAATGTCATCGGCATAAGTGAGTAGTTGTACAGACTTGTAAAAGATTGTACCTCCGGTGTTGGCTTGTGAGTTTCGTACAACTCTTAAGTACTATGTTAAAGAGATCGCATGATAGCGCGTCACCTTGTCTAAGACCTTTCCTGACATCGAACGGTTCGGTGATGTTCTTACCGACTTTGATGGAGCAGCGAGAGTTCTCCATCGTCATTCTGCACAAATCTACGAGCTTAGCAGGGATGCCAAGACTAGACATGGCTCCGTATAACTCGTCTCTACACACACTATCATAGGCAACTTTAAAATCGATGAAGAGGTGGTGCGTATCGATTTTATATTCATGAGTTTTTTCCAAGATCTACCGTAGTGTGAATATTTGGTCAATGGCGGACTTTCCCGGCCTGAAACCGCACTGATAAGGACCTATCAGGTTGTTGACGATCGGTTTTAGGCGTTCACATAGTACAGCAGACAGGATCTTATATGCGATGTTGAGAAGACTTATACCTCTGTAATTGGCGCAGTTTAGAGGGTCTCCTTTCTTCAGGATCGGGCAAACGATGCTAAGGTTCCATTTATCGGGCATACTTTCGTCCGACCAGATTTTACAGATGAGCTGGTGCATGCTCCTTACCAACTCATCTCCATCTGTCTTGAAAAGTTCAGCGACAAGGCCGTTGGCTCCAGCAGCTTTGTTGGATTTGAGTTTAGATATCGCTATCCTCACTTCATTCTGATCGGGTTGACGGGAATTTTGACTGCCATCGTCACTGTTGAATGGCTCATTCTGCCTGACAGCGGAATATTGATCATCATCGCCGTTTAACAGTCTGCAGAGGTGTTCCTTCCATATCCTCAGCACCGACTGCGATTCTACTACTATGTTGCCATTTTCGTCCCTGCAGGCTTTTGTTCTGGCTTTGAAACCCTGGCATGTTCTTTTTACCTTTTGGTAAAATTTTCGAACATTATTCCTGCAATAGGGTCTCTCAATCTCCTCGATCGAGCGCTTCTCATGCTCCTTTTTCTTCTTTCTGAGAAGTCTCTTTTGTCCTTCGCACGTAAAGCTCGTAAGCAGCTCTAGTTCTTCTATGCAGCCCCGATTTGTACGCCTCTTGTTTAGCTGCATGTGCTGCATGGGCATTCTTCATCAAACCAGGGTTTTCGTTGTGGTGGCCGAGAGAAACCCAGTACATCAGAGGCGGCATCTCTGATGGCTTGTTGGCAACGCTGCCACTGGTCTTCCGCATTTGCTGCTGGCGGCATAGGACTTAGATTAAGATTAAGAGAAACTCGATCGGAAAAGGCTCCGGCGATCTGTTGCGATTGTAGCCGCCCGACGTCAAATTTCCTCACAGTATTTCGCTGATTTCGCTCCATTCTGGATATCCGCATCCGTACCTTGGCTACAACTAGGTAGTGATCCGAGTCCACATTGGCTCCTCGGAAAATCCGGACACCTAGAATACTGGAAGAGTGCCTTTCGTCGATCGCAATGTGCTCGATTTGGTTGACAGTTTTTCGATCAAAGGAGAGCCATGTTCCTTTGTGAATGTCGAGACGTGGGAACCGCGTAGTAGCTACAACAAAGTTTCACCCCGCCACAAACTCGATTAGCCTGAGTCCGTTGCCGGATGTGATATCGTGCGGGCTGTGTTTTCCGACCACGCTACTAAAGACTTCCTCTTTTCCTAGCTTCGCGATCGCATTGCTTAACAATAAAAGTATTTTGTTCTAAGAGATACTTGTAAATACTTATATTGCTCCATATTCCTATGACGTGTTCACTCAATTATAACTTCCTCGCCCGAACACACACGAACACGGACATAACAGAAAAGGAAACCGAAGAAAAAGAATACACGAAGAGTACCATCCCCCTTCCGTGACCCAGTCGGCTTTATTCTTAAAGATAGCAAAGAAACAGTGAAAGGAGAACAAAGAAATTAGATTATTACCTTCACTGAGTGCAGATTCTGGTCATGATTAAGAAAAAATTAATTAGATTCTGAATTTTGGAAAAAATTATTTTCGATATTGCTCAGCTTCTCGTTAATGTAGAAACATGATTTTCAGCTTAAAATCTGCATCTTAAAAAGTTCTAAACGTCAAAACTAATTTTACAAAAATCGACAATGCCGACGTTGATGTTATTTGTGCTTCTTAGTTTCTTTGTCACTTTTCTTGGCCTCTGACGCTCCAAACCGAATAAAGAGCTTTATATGAACCTGCTCCAGGAGATTTCCTAATTTTCTTCTTCTTCCTATTTCGGCGAGGTTATGATCTGAAAACAAGAGATCATAACCCTCCCACTTCATTGCATTTCTACCGATCCGCCTTTGGGGTTCGCCTTTCCTAAGAGATTTCCTAATTAATAAATTAAAAATTATTTTAACCCGTTCAGCCATTTTCCGTGTAGCCAGTGATAAAGGCAATATCAACTTTATTTTATGTTAGTAGGGATAACGTTATGCCTCCTCTAACAAGTCTGATGTAAAGAAAATGACACACGATCACTCCAGATGGATTGTGAACCGTGAATTGGCAAAGAGCGGATTTCTTTGAATACAAAAAGAGCATACACTTAAGTTTGATGAAAATGTTCATTTTCTAGAAATTTCTTAACGAAAACAATCTACTTTAACACCCTCGCCCCTCAATAATCTACTCCAACTAATTTCCTTCGAATACATCCTCAATCCACGCACTGTCGATTTCTTCTATTAGTTTCCGCTTGTAGATTGTGAATTCTTTCTCGTGTACTGCCCCCGGGGTAGCTTCACAATAATCCCCTTTGAAAGGATTTTTCAATTCATTTTCCGGCTTCCTCCTTGAAATAGAAAATAAAATTAAAAAAAATTCTCCAACTCTCGAGTAGAAAATTCCAAAGAATTTATGTTTCACGTGGAGTTACTCGTAATTGATTCAGGAGAGGCAGCGAAAATCCTTTCGAATCTTTTGAGAGGATCATTCACCTGCCCGAAGGAGGAGGAGGAGGAGGAAGAGTTCTCTGAATTGTTGTTTCTAGCAAATCCTATCTTCACGACAAACAGTAGATAATGCGACTGAGAGAGAGCAAACGCTTTTATGGAAATGACCCTTCCTGCTCTCGGGAGAGATTATGAAATGTTTGTGCAGACAATTTATCAAGTAGTTACGTGAACATGTGCAATCCGTTAGCCGATTTCCTACTCCATTACTACGGATGTGCTGTTAATCTTCATCGTTTGGTAATACAGTATGACAATGATGCATGATTTTCCCCATTCTTATGATGCAACGTTATCCTGACGCATTCGTCGTCTCAAGTGAAGACGACAGGGCAGACAAGATGAAGAAAACCAGCGGAATGAGGATAATCGATGTTCAGTCGGAGCTATGAGGGTATCTCTGGCGTTTTTAAGGAAATCAATCATTCCTTGTGCAGAGCTTCGGATGGATGGTATTTGTGTATCTCTTGAGTGTGCACAAATTTTCAAAACTATAATATCATGGGGAATGTTAAATATGCATGAATCACAATGGAGAAAATTCGCAAAGGAAACGGAAGCAATGCTACGAAACGTAGAGAGGAGGTATCTATCTATCTATCTGCATCTATTGTTTATCTATATCTATACAGCTAAGTTCAGCTTCAGTCGACAAGGAAGAACGTTTTAATAGAAGAATAGAAATATTCCCAACGTGGATAGTGTTTTATAATTTGGTTCAGATTCGTTTCGGGAACGCTAACTACGTTTAAAAATGTATTTTAGTTAAAAATATGTACATATGTACTTACGTACACATTCATATGTAAGTAAATGATAGAAGCGACTCACCTGGAAAGAAAGAAGAACAAAACTTGTTAGTCAATTGTATTCTTATGTTTTCTAAGCTACACTACATAGCTGATGGCTAAACGTTCAATGCATGTGTTTATCTATTTTATATATCTTAACCCCTATAAGGAATATCATGATCTAATTGAAAATAATAATTCGAATTGGAGATAATGCTCAATCCTCTAAGTTATAGAACTGCAAAGTCTAATTAATATCTGTCCAGTAGTTTTTGCGTGATGCGCGAACAGACACGGTTGTAGTTATCATTTCATTATAGGACCACAAAGTACCTATAGAACATAAAACAACAAATTGACTTCAATGGTTTTCGAAATCCTTCAGAATTTAACTGTCTCCGACATCTCTCTGAAGTGTAATGTACTATCTGTCAGGGATATTAGCATTTTCACTGACAGTCAAGCGCCTATCAAGTCCCTGGAATCGTGCTCCTTCACTTCAAAGGCCGCCTTAAACGGTCGTTTATCTCTTATGGAGATGACAGAGCTGTTCAACATTCATCTATGCTGGGTGCCAGGCCACAGGGACATTCCAGAAAACTGCAGGGCTGACGAGCTCGTCAGACAGGGTACTACTCTAAAGATTCTGCCTGACAAGCAAGCCATGGGTATGCCCCTTGCTACATGTAAGCATCTACTAAAGCTGAACGCTATTAGTATGACCAACCTTAGATGAGAAAACGGCTCATCGTGTCACATTTCGAGACAGATCTGGCCTAGGCTGGATCAAACACGTAGTGCCGAGTTGGTCAAGCTAAAGCGATCACAGATCAGCTGCGTTGTCGGTGTTCTCACTGGACATTGTCTTATAGGCCAACACGCCAAAAGACTTGGCCTCTTCTCCACAGACTTCTGCAGAATCTGTAGGGATGGGGAGAAGGAGGAAACCATCCTTCACCTCCTATCCACTTGTCCAGCCCTGTCGCATAAAAGAATGCTCCATCTAGGGTCCCCCTTTCTTGAAGACCTCGACGATCCGGCTTCCTTAAACGTCATGTGCATCCATCGCTTTATCAAAAGTTCCGATTAGTTTAATGAATCCCTGAGTGGTATAATGGTCGGTCCATGGCATCACAATGGACCTTTACTGATTTAAGTGTGTCTGCACTCTTGTGCGGACAGCCAACCTAACCTAACCTAACATCTCATTAAAAATCAATTTTTACTTGCAGCTGCATATAACTATAGGCCAAGTTGGATGTACACTGCTGTGGTGTGTCTCATACTTCCATATGGATCACTAGTCTGGTGGCCTGCGTTAAGTAGAGTATACAACATCAAACTTATCAACAGAGTGAAAAGAACTCTGACTATAGGCGCGACGAGGGCCATGAGAACATCTCTAACCGAAACCTTGAACGTAATCCTGCACCTTTTACCACTCGATCTTCATATTATGCGTTCATCATCATGTAGTGCGGTCAGACCAAGGGAAACAGGATGCTGGTGTACCAAACCTTATGGTCACAACAGCATCCTGAATCTGCTATAATGGGATCTGGCAGTTAATCTAACCGACTATATAACTCCCACAGTGAACTTTAGAAATCACGTCACGGTCATATTCCCAACCAGGGCGGAATGGGAAATAGGCGAAGTGACAAATGGATTCGAAACAACAATCTTCACTGATGGTTCAAAAATGGATATCCCCGGTATGGGCGGGGATATTCCCGGATTCCTTCAATATATTCATGTCTTACCGGCTTCCTACTTCGTGCAGCCTCTTCCAGGCGGAAGTTCTTGCTGTATGTGAGGCTTGCCGCCTACTCAAGCATACCTCTACACCCCTAAACACCATAGCCATTCTTATTGACAGGAAAGGAACTCGCCTCTCTGGGTCATTGGTTCAGGATCAGTCACCTTTGGGTACCGAGTTACAGCAACTTTGAGGGAAATGAGCGAGCTAATGAACTAGCGAGGCGGGGATCTGCCCTTGATGTTTCCTAGCAAAGGCGGTGAACGTCCCTTAAGGGAGGAATCTTTGCGCATTATCTATTAAATGCTGATAGTAGATGGCAGGGCGTGCGGAACTGTGTCATTTCCAGGCAGATGTGGCCCAAATACTACTGGAAAAGAACACAAGATCTATCAAATAGAAAACGTGCAGATATTGCAAGAGTTCTGGCAATTAGTACTGGCCACTGGCCCATCGGGGTTTATGTTGCCAGAATAGGCATTGCTTCAAATGCGCATTGTCGCAGCTCCAATTTTGCTAACGAAAAAGAAACAATCCTACACTTCCTTTGCAAGCGTCCGGCTCTAGGGACATTAGTTCAACCCTTTTTTGTCGATCTAATAGAGTTAGCGCAGATAAGCATTGGGGACATTATCAGTTATCTCAATGTAACGGGGTAGATTTTAATAATCTTTACTCCTTTTCCCTTTCCCTACAAGTTAACGACCGTTTTACATCCGATAGGTCTCTTGAGTTGTGAGGCGAACCCCGCAGGCGGATCAGTAGAAATGCGGTGAAGTGGGAAGGTTGTGATATCTTATTTTCGGTTCATAACCTCGCTGATAAAAGGAAGAAAAAGAAGGTCACTTGAGTTGTGGTACTTAACCGGATCTTTTGCGCTAATTAAGTTTCAGCATGGTTTGCTGATACAACCACTTCTACCTACCTACCTATAGGCCAAGTACTGAAGTCGAATCGCATTCTCCGTCAACGGATGACTAGTAACGAAATTTGTATTGTGTTATTGGTAGATCTAGCAACAAGATACATACAAATTACGTGACGAGTTATACATTCACGGAGGACGTGATTCAACCCCTGGGTTCGTAAAAATGTTGATAAAACGTGACATATCCGTTACCATAGTAGTAACAAAATGTGAATCTTCCAATTGTTTCTGTCTGTTCATCCGCTGGTATGTACAGGGTAAACGGGTGGAGAGATTTGCTTTAAACTTCATAGCTGAGGTAGATTAGGTCAGGTTTGCTGGCTGTGCGAGAGTACAGTAGAGCGTACTGTCTTCTTCTTCTTCTTCCTTTTATCAGCGAGGTTATGATCCGAAAACAAGAGATCATAACCCTCCCACTTCACCGCATTTCTACTGATCCGCCTGTGGGGTTCGCCTAGAGTAGAGCGTACTGTATGGATGTATTATTCCATTTGGCTACTCAGTGACTAATTAAAACAACCGGAGCTTGTATTAAAGCGAAGGATGCTCATGACGCCTGAGGACGTCAGCTTGCCGAGGTCATCAAAGAAAGGTGCTCCTAGATGGAGTAGTCTTTTTTTGGGACAAGGCCGGATATGTGGATAAGCATTAAAGGCTGGTTTCCTTCTTCTATGCGTCTCAACAGATTCTGTAAAAGTCGTTAGAAAAGATGTCGAATCTTTCATCAAGTTGGCCTATCAGACATTGTTCAATGAGGATACCGATAATGTAGCTGATCTGTGATCACTTTAGCATAAATGTTTACATGTTTGGAGAGGCATACCCAGGGTCCGCCCTTTCGGCTGAATCCTTAAGTCATACCCGGAATGTCTTCGTGGTCTGACACTCAGAAAAGGTGAATCTTGAACTGCTCCATCATCTCCGTGAGAGGCAAACGAGAGTTTAAGGCAGCCTTTGAAGTAAAAGAACACGATTCCAGGGACTTGATTGTCGCTTCACTTTTGCATTAGTTTCAACCAAAAGAAGGCTTCCTTGATCCCCATGATGATTTCTACCTGAAATACGCTACAGTGACCTGGGAGGCGGAAGGAGATGCTCAGGTTGAGCTTTTCAGAAAAGACAAAACATCACACCGCACTTTCGGTCTTGGAGCCGTCTATGTAGAGGTGAACTGAACTACCAGCTAAGGTATGTCGGGTCAGAATATTCGAAACGAAATCAAACTTTAGGAATCGAAACTATAACCTGGAACCTCTGCTGGTTTAAAAAAAAAAAAAAAAAATTCTCGAAAAGGGCTCCAACAATTTTGTTTATTTTTACTACGGTCTACACTTATGGTGGCTCCATCGACAGAAAAGAATAACTGGTGCACTTTGGGGTCCGTCATTTTACCTTCAAGCTGATAGTCAAGGACAGTAATAAAGAGCAAAGGACTTAAGGTGCTTTCCTGGTGCATCCCGACTTTGATTGGTAACTCTTCGGTTACTCCAGCGGGGCATCTTACTCTTGTCTTTACTTCCTTGTTCATGTCCATGCTCATTGGAACGTAAGTTTCTGGAACCCTTCAGATCATATCAGACCTCGTTGTTCTCTGTCGAATGCTTTTTCAGAGTCAACCAATAAAATATGAAAATCCTTCAAGGAATCACAATGTTTCTCCATTATGACCCTTATACTTTGGAGTGCATCTGCGGTTGATTTACCCTCATTCATTATCATGAAAGTCGTATTCTTTTTTGCAGTCGACCACCTAATACCCGCTCAACGATCTGCACGGTGTTTGACATCAGCATTGGTTCGGTATTGGATTGTCTCTCATAACCTTGCGGTTGAGAATCTTGAGCCATCTGAACCCGATGTCTCCCATCTTTTTCAAGAACTCTTCAAAATAGCCGCTCAACGATGGAGGAATGCTCAGGAGATTCATTCGTTAAAGTTCGTTAACAACGCTCAGGGACAGCTTTTTGTGGTTGACGACAAAATTCTGTATAGGTGGCGTATCTGTCCCAATCGTTTTGATCTCCTCACTAACTTCTTCGACTGTAATGTCGGCTATTTCTTCACAGTCAGGGATAGCTGTTGGAAACTATAGACGGGGAAGCTGTTCATTCAAAAGTACATTACAGAACTGTTGCCACCTACACAGAATTTTGTCGTCATCTACGAGAAGTTGGCCATGAGCATTGTTAATGAATTTTGACGAACCAATGTTTTCCATAGTTAAGCGGCTAATTTGAAAATGGTTCCGCCCTTGTTCATACTTTGTTGCCGCAGCTTCTGGTTTGTATCAACAACCAGGAAGACCCTTCGTATTTTCTGCTTGAAGTCTGTGTTATAGGTATTTCGACTTTTGACCAAGCTTTGAAGGCCACTTTCGTCTCACTAATCACGTTTTTAGCTTAATCACTCCACCACCATGTTTCTTTGGCATAAAGGTGAAGTCCTTTTGAAGCTCCTGGCAGTGAATTGGCCTTCTCTAAGCAAGTTCACTGTAGGAAATCCCAAGAGTGCTCTGCACTCTTCATCCTCAGTTCCGATGATGGTTTCTGTGAGAGAGGTCGTTTTTCTTGGTGAAAACGAAATCTTCTTTGTTCAGATTGTACTACTGGATTTTCTCAAGGACCCTTGTTTGTTTGATTTCCATCACTATCTCCATACAAATTTCTGTAAGCAGGAGACGGTGCACAGCGCTGAGCACAGCGATCGCCTCTCCCAAGATCTCTTGGCAATCAGTACGTTTTCCATAACATGGTATTCTTCTTCCTTTTATCAGCGAGGTTATGATCCGAAAATAAGGGATCATAACCTTCCCACTTCACCGAATTTCTACTGATCCGCCTGTGGGGTTCGCCTCCATTTCCATAACATGCTAACGTCTGGAAAAAATCCTTGACAGGCGGAATTTTTCGAATATTCATTATTTCAATTGAAAAGTGCAAAATTCTGGAAACCATTTTTAAAATCGTCATCCTATCGTCTGCTGTGAACAACAAGAATCTAATTCAAAAGCAGGCTTAAAGATCCAGTGTGGAATTTTCTTGAAAAGACGCGCTCTTTACAAGTTTCAATAACTGTTTGATTGACATTTTCAGTGCTAAACGAAGCCGGCAAGCTTTTACGAACGTCAAAAACAGGCATTTTGAAGTACAACTAGCCCAACAATGAAAAGTAAAACAAACGTTTTAAAGGGGCAAAAGCAGCATTTCTTGTTTGTATGGTGTTTCTGGAGAAACAAAGTTCCAATTTGAAACTTTTAGTAATTTAATCTCACGAAGTTGATTTCGAACTAAGTGAAAAATTAACCGCAATCCTTCCATTAAGTAGCTCGAATAACAAAATCCACCCAAATGCAAACGTTAACTCATGAATTTCTCAAAAATCGGCTCACAAAATCTACTCTTATACTCCAACTGAAGGCGATAACCATAAAAAAGGAACTTAAGCCAACACATGCCAAAAAATCTCACCCGTGCGTTGGAAAACTTTACATTTTTCAAAAACTTTTCCTTTTCATGTTTTTTGCTGAAATAGAAAAGGACTTCCTTCACCCACGTGTACGGCCCCCAAAAAAACAACACAAAACTACTATCAAACAATAAATAAATAAATAAATAAATAAATACAATTGTCCTTGTGCCCCACCTTCTGGCACTTTCCTTCGAACAAGAGGAGACTACAACGAAGCGGCTGTGTCGTGCTTCATTTCCTAAAGTGCCATCTGCGGAACAACAACATACACAGACACACACGCAAGGATACATCGGCGGATACGTGCAAAGGATATGAGGAGGATACACTGCCATTGTATACACCTCAGTGAGATATGTTAAAATTCTCCATAAATATGAGGATGAACATGGCAAGGAAAGTTGGCAACAGAGTGAGCGAATTGGAAAGGTGAAACGAGCCAATATGTCGCCATGGCAACAATTGTTACACAGCAACTGTATGTGTGTGACAGTGGGCACGCACAAGGACTCGTCCAGTCAGTTACTGTAATTTATTTCTCAAAATGATAATATTTTTCAATTTTTCATCCCTTTCTCTCGTCGTTCCTTTGTTCGAAAACAAAATGATGACGATGACAATGATATCCTTATGCAACAGGATAACTAGCACACAATCCAACAGAAATGGCGGCGACAATTTGTCACAATTAATAATGACACCCCAAAACGAATGGGAGACCGAGCGACAGAGAACGAAGAAACAATTGAAATAGAATCAAAAGGGAAGACGCGCGGAGGTAAGGATGAGTGCCTCCATACTGTATGTACTCTTATGTACGTCTATTGATGTAGTACCTACTTGAAGGATCGTATTGTCGTTACGTTTCTGTTATTTTCAATTCAATTTGTTTTTCTTTTCAATTTTATCCGCTTTGAGAGGTGTCTTTACTGCTCCTGATATTACTGCTTACTGTGTTGTTGTTGATTGTTATCCTGGCAATCTGTCGACGCACAGCAGCGTCAGGATTGACACACTTCATCGGCAGAAGGCTCAGAGAGTGTGTGTGTGTGGAGAGTGCAACTATGATGGTATGGAGTGGAATTGAATGCTTTCGAAATCTCTTGAACTTTCCCCATTGTATTCGAGTGCGGAGTGGGCGGCGTAGGAGGTTGCTCAAAGTTCACATTGAACTGGATTTAAGCGATTTAAAATGTTGTTTACGAGATATTGCTTTTGATAGATGTCCTGGATGGAATTCGCTAGAGATTTGGGCGATTTTCTTTGATACAAATTGTTTGTATCTGGAAAGGGAGGGTATCTTCGTCTATTTTGTAATGGTTATGTCAGTAAATGTCACCCAATACCTACTGCAATCGTTAGAGGTACATAACTTCTCAGTCAATAGAATAAGAACACATGAGACCGTTGAAATTGGCGCCCAACGCGAAGCCGAAAAACGTCTTATGCAGATAATGTGGATTTTGATTGATTGATTTTCGGTGGTTTCGTAATAGAACTGCAATCATCTCGGTGTACGCAATTAGTGGAGGCAACTGGCATATGATACTTCTGGATGAAATATGTTGGTTGAGGGCTCAGGTTTAACCTCGACTGAAGCCAGAGAATTGAGAAGCTGGCGTTCAGAAAAGGAACACAAATCAGAATTCCAATTGATGGCTAATGAAAATTGTGCCAATATATGGCACCTGAAATTCTTCTTCTTCCTTTTATCAGCGAGGTTATGATCCGAAAATAATGGATCATAACCCTCCCACTTCACTGCATTTCTACTAATCCGCCTGTGGGGTTCGCCTTATACATATGGCACCTGAAATTATACAACCGAACGCAATCAATTAAGACTTCGTTGCATAACTTTTGGTGTAAGCGTCACTTGGCATTACTATTGGCGTACTGTATGCACATTCCGTAGCTGGGACGTCAATATAGGAGAATGAATCTATGTACAATGATACTTTCTCCAACTGTTATGTTTCAGCAGTTGTCAGAGTTACCAATGGCATCACGGTGTCAAAATATTCAGTAAGGTTTGGCATTTCATCGTGCATCGTCTCACGCTTGCCGAACGTGCGGAAATTATTAAAAATATTATCGAAATTCTGGCTCAGTTGTAAATACGCAACGTGAATTTCGTCGTGAGGTCGGTCCTCATCTTGGCTTCAGTGTGCAGGCAATTCATCGCACCTTGGAAAATTTTGAGCGTGAGTACACTCTTTTAGACCTTAAGCCACCAACCAGGCAGAGATTGGTGCGAAATGAAGAAGACATAGGCGTCGTAGCGGCCAGTATCGAAGAAGACCCAGAAATGTCTGGGTTTGTTCTCGCTCCCAGTGGCATACACAACGTTCTCGTAACTCTTAAAAAACGTTACAATGTCGGGAGGTTTGGATATTTTATCCCTTAAAAAGGAAGATGTCACCAAGATGTTGGCCACTTGCACCCATTTGGGCAGCAAAAATGTAAACTTCAAGCCTCGCCCGGATGGCGATAATATCATCAACTTGGGTAAGACCTGGGAGAAATTGATGTTGGCTACACGTGCCATTGCTGCCATCGAATACCCACAGGACGTCTACGTCATCTCATCTCGTCCTCTTGGTCAGCGTGCGGTGCTCAAATTCGCCAAGTACATCGACACCACTCCGATTGCTGGACGTTTCACTCCTGGCGCATTCACCAATCAAATTCAGGCCGCTTTCCGTGAACCACGTTTGTTGGTAGTTACCGATCTATCGACTGACCACCAGCCGCTTATTGAGGCCTCGTATGTGAATATTCCGGTCATCGCCTTCACCAACGCTGATAGCCCTCTGCGCTATGTGGACATTGCCATCCCATGCAACATCGAGTCACCACACTCGATTGGTTTGATGTGGTGGTTCTTAGCTCGAGAGGTGCTCCGTTTGCGCGGTACCATTTCGCGCCAGTCGGACTGGGGTGTCGTCGTCGACTTGTTCTTCTACCCCGTTCCTGAGGAAAGTGGGAAGAAGGAGGCTGCAACCAATGAGGTGTTGCCACCACCAGTCAAGGTTGACGAAGTCGCCGACCATCCAGTTGAGGAGACAAACCACTGGGCCGAGCAGGTGGTTGCCGCCGAAAGCGCCAGCACTGGTGCCGAAGACTGGGCCGACGATAACGTCAAGACATCATGGGGCGGTGATGAACAGTTCTAAACAGACACGAAAGTAACTATTGTTACCGAAAATATATCGAAAAAATGTTCATTCGGCGCCGATCAGCTGAATTGGGCATCGCCAGAGAGTCAACCCGGTTTATTTTGCGGTTGGATTTGGGCCTTCATCCATATAAGATTGTGCTGATGCAAAAATTAAAGCCGAACTCTCCAGCCGCAGAGTCTTCGAATCTAACCCGGAGGGACGACGCAGTAGAGGACCTCCTCGCCGTAGTTGGCGCGCATAAGTTCAAGGGGACCTCGACCAACTTGGAGTGCGCAGTTGGAGGCAATTAGCTAAAGACCGAGCTAAATGGAGAGGCCTATTGTTTGAGGCTCAAGTTCACCCCGAATTGTAGCGCCACCTAAGTAAGTAAGTAAGACCATAGAGAACGCCGTAAGTTCAAAAAAATTGCCGTTATTGAAGCGAACACAAGCCAAGCATCAATGCATCCACAAAGTTTGACTGTTTGGTGCGGTTTATGGCATGGCGGTATCATCGGATCTGGCCCAATCGTATCTCTAACGAACAGCTTTACGAGAGAACGGGTCAGGAACCAATAGGCACAACCATCCAACGGCGGAAGTGGCAGTGGATTGGTCAAACGTTCCGAAAGGGTGATAGTTCCATAGCGAACCATGCTATGCAATGGAACCCTCTAACTCAGGATGGCAGAAGACCTGGCGGTTCGAGGAGAATATGGCGCAGAACAGTCGAGAGGGAGGCCCGGCAGTTAGGGAAAAGTTGGGGAGAACTCAGACACATTGCCAGAAACCGTACACGATGGCGCGTAAGCGTAGTAGAGGCCCAGGACCCACAAGGGGATACAGGACATAAGTAAGTAAGTATCATCGAACCTTATTTCTTTCGATATGAGGAAGTAGACACCGTTACCGTCAATGGTCACAGGTATAGAGCGATGTTAACCGACTTTCTATGGCCAGAGCTCGAGAGCATCGATATATCCGAGCTGTGGTTCTAACAAGACGACGCTCCGTGCAATACAAGTGACGAAGCGTTTGTGAAATAGAAATTTGGTGACTGCGTCATTTCACGGCGAGCGGTTATCAATTGGCCGCCGCGATCATATGACTTGACACCACTCGATTATTTTCTCTGTGGCTATGTCAAGTCCTTAGCCTATGCTAACAAGCCAACCACTTTGGACGAGCTCGAGGCCAACATTCGAACGAAACGCTATTGCCAGAATAACGCCGTACATATTGGACCGAGTCATTAAAAACTGGACCGACCGTTTGAAGCACTACCAGCGAAGCTGAGGCGGCCATCAAATGATGTGCTATTCTACACATAATGGCTGGCCTCGAGATGGCCAATGCATGGTGACCCTAGTCTGGGTTCCAGGCCACAGCAACGTTGATGACAACGAACATGCTCACGAACTGGCCAGGCGAGGCTCAGCCCTCCACTGTTCACTTGTGGAACTTGTTCAGACCCCGCTCGGAGCAATTAAGGCAAACATCTCCTTAATCTCTCTTAGAAAAGCTAACCCTTAATGGTCTAGGTTAACGAACTGCGTCATATCCAGAAAGATGTGGCCTAACTACAACAAGACCAAAACAACCGCCCTATTGAACAGAACGCGCAAAGACATTGCCCGTATAATCGCGATAATCACGGGACACTGACCGGTAGGAGAGCACGCAGCCAAGCTAAGTATCCCATATAATACACACTGCCGTAGTTGCAACATAGCCACCGAAAAGGAAACAATTATCCACTACATGTGCACTTGTCCAGCACTAGCTAGGGCTAGACATCAAGCATTAGGCAAACCCTTCTACAATTCACTTGACGAGATCTCGGGTAAAAACATAAATGAGCTAACCCTCTTCTTAAACTCCACAGGCTGGCTCTAAATTGTCCTCACCAACACACATCAACATCCAAGGTCGCATGAGGCGTGGTATCAAAACGGCACAACTGTCTCTGTTTTACAGAACCGCCACTTCTACCTACCTACCTACCTACACACAATGGCATGAATGTAGTTTCAAAATAAATCCAGAATCAATTTTATATCTCACATCGTTATTGTTTTATTTCAATTTGTTCCCCTATCTTTCTTATCTGGTCACCCTGTACATATATTCATTGTTTGTAGCATTTCTTCTTTCTTAACAGCGATTCCCTGTTAATGTGGGAATATCCCTGTGACGATAGTCAGTAGAAACTGGGAGCAAGTGAGAATTAAGCTAAATTTATACTAGCACCTGAAAGTATATCACCGAAGGCAATCAATTCAGATTTCTTTGCATACTCCTTTGTGCCGAAAGTTGTAAGCGTCCTTCGTAGCTGCCATCAGATTTTTTTTAATTACCCTTGGATCCATATAACAGGGGGTTTCTCGAGTAAAATGTAAATTTCTTGTCGCAGTTAATCTTAAACTTTCCTCTGCCACATGTAGGTACAATGTCACCTACTGACGTCACACATAACCTTCTCTCTTCATTTCTAATCTCTCTGATAATTTCAAGACATTATACTTTCTAACAAAATTACAACTCCATTATTACGAGACAAGGAGAAGGCTCCCCCTCACGCAGTCCTGCCCCCACCCCCCAAAGCCGACACAAGCCAAGTTCCCAATTCAAAATGTTTAATGAACCATAACTTGGTATATAAATTTCCCGCAAACAAAACAAAGAACCAACAAAAAAGAAAAGGACTTCTAAGAGCTCTCTTCAGCTCCGCGTGTCGTTGCTTTTTTTTTTTTTTTACTTTTTACATTTTAATTTCTTCATGTTGTTTACTTTAAAGCTCTCTTTCTGCTTCTCCTTCCAAGGACACCAGGAACAAAGGCAACTTTTCCATTCTTCATCCTCCTTCCAGCATGACGAGAAAAACACAGAACTTCTAACGGTTGTCGGTGTGTATCAATAAATAACTCATGATGTGTTGACAGAAAGCCATCAAGGCGCAAAACGGCAAACGAATATAGCCAGAAAGGACCTCTCGCTTTCGTAAAAAAAAGAAAAGAAAAACTGACGAAGGCAACACACCCAGCACCTCGAAAAGGTGATATTAATTTCGACCAAGAAATTCTCTACATATCCTTTCACAAATAGGAATTTCTACCAATATATGAGCCAAAAAGAAAATCTTGGAAATTCTATGAATTTTCACGAAGGATATTCGCAAGGAATCTCCGAGTGATTACACATTCCAAAGGCAAACTTTTATTGGATAGGACAAGAATTAATGATGAAAGTCAATGTCCTTAATATGCTGATGATGTGATGGCTTGTTCGCTCGCGCCAAACAGTCTGCATCAAATTAGGCTCTAATACACTTGTCAGGCCATAAAGAACATCCTTCGACGGACATTTGTCTCCCTTTATCTCAATCTCAATTTGCAACAGATATACGGAGTACGTATAAAGTTTTTTGTCGTTGTTCCCATCATAAGGGGAAGCCTAAAAGTTGTCCCTATATCGATTTTTCTCTTTCCCTAAACCATAGACATTGAGTGAGAGAGAGAAAGAGAGTGTTTGTCATCATCTCTAGCTAGCAGCACCCTCGTATCCTTGAAGCCAATACAACTTCTACAAATCAGTCATCATCCCATTCAGAATCTATCATCGGGTAGGGATACGAAAAAAAAAAAACTTTTTCTCCTAGGTAAGGGGTGTCAAAACAAAAGCGTCGTCGTCCTGAAAATTGAAAATCTTATCACTCACACACACACACACACACGTAGGTAGATAAAGCGCGATCCTGAAATAAAAAATTCAAGAAGACGGGAAGGGAAACTTTGCAAATGAGATTTTGTAAATAAAGTTTAACAAAGTTGATGGCGTCATTTCCTCCATCTAAAGGACAATAATTGACGTCATTCCGTCTTCCTTCATATTTTGTTTTTTTCTTCGTCCTATGTTCGTATATTCGCGTCGCAATCAATGTGGATTTGTGTATCCTTAAATGAAGTTGTTAATTTTAATTCCTCTATAGGTACTTGTGTGTGGTGCCAGGATAAAGAAAAATGAGCTTCCAAATGGACATTAGAAGAAATTAGTCGAAGGATAAGACAGACATTTCATTTGTATAAAAGTTTTCCTCTCCAGGATGAAAAAGGATATCATTTTGCTGCACTTTCGTTTGTGCTCTGTTATTTCCTTGAGCGAATCGCTATTGCTGGCTTTATGTGGCTTCCGGTTTTTTTTTTTGTTCTTGGCTTCGTCCTTAGGGTTCCTTTCTAGTGCAAGGAGAACTTTTAAAGTGAAAATTTAATTGCAAATTGGTCGTGTGGTGTGGTAGTAGCTATAACTGATGGTGGTGTGGTTGAAAGGGAAGAGAAAGTTATTTCGAGGATATTCTCTCGTTTTAAATTTCGCGCAATAAATTCAATTTTATTTCGCGAAGGTGGTGCGCGAGTGGAGTCCTTGTATTCTTCGTCGTGTTGGAGTATTTTTATAAGTTTTCTTGGTTTTATTGCATTTGCAACTTTGTTAAGCGATACTTTGTTTGGGAGGTTAATCGACAAAATGCTACTGTGTGTGGGGAATACGAAATAAAGTCGGGGGTGTGTTTGTTTCTTTTTTATACAAATTCAAACAACTCTTGGCAGACAGTCAGACTCCTAGATTTTGAATGAAACCAAGGACTGTCCTTGAACTGCGCTGCGATTTTTGCTGTAGATGTTGTCTTAAAGTGTCAGTTGGTGGACTAAAGTGTCAAGGAAAATTCTCAGGACGCAAGTTTGATGGGATGGAGTAAGTAAAAATAAAACGAAAGACTGCGACATCTACTGTGCTGACTATTACAAGAAAAAAAACAGTTGCAAGACCAAAGAATAAGGAGCGGAGTTTAACGTTAGGGTCGTAGGGGCTTTTGGATTTCAACATAGGCTACAGAGTGAACTATGAATGAGCGGGGATTATCCATAACTCGAACTACAATGATTAGAAGTAAGTAGCAACTATTCATGTCAAACAATGGCTACAATAAGCGAGAGATTTTCAACCAAGCTCAAAGGAGTGTGGATCATGAGTGGAAGCTCATGATGATGAAGGAACTTTAACCTGCTGCGATCCGATCCGATTTTTAAAAAAAATTGCTCTGTGCGGCATCTGTGGGTGCCGTGGCGTAAGTGGTTAGTGTGTCGGATCACTACGCATGAGGTTCCAAGTTCGAATTCCAGAAAACACCAAAAAGTTTTTTCACGGTCCCACCTCTCGCGAGCGTCTGACAAACATCCGAGAGTATTGTTGTCACGAAAAAGCTTCTCAAATCGCCGTTCGGATTCGGCATTAAACTGTAGGTCCCTTCCATTCGTGTGAAAAATATAACGCACAGAACATGAGTGGTTGCGAGAAGCTAGGCCCTGGCACTTTAAAGAGCTGTTGCGCCAAATATTTGTATTTGTATTTTTCCGTGCGGCACGAACTTCGCCCTCTCTCGCACTGTTTTTTCAACTCTTTCCTTCATTGTTCTTCCGACTTTCTCCGACTATGTCATCTGGAGTGCACATGGCGTATTCAAGGTGCCGTCCGTCAGAATCCGCAGCTTCCATTACTCGAAAAAATGGTTGTCATTGGCGTGGTTGACGGAAAGGACAGTTCGAACAGCACATACGATAACAGTTACAATTTGCTTTCTGTTTCGTTTTTTGTTGATTGAACTGTCCATGGGTTACCGACGGAATCAACGGATAAAAAGTATAACTTTAACCAACTCTGTCCCTCATATCCGCACCGCAATGGCACTGCAGTGGCACCGCGACGACACCGCACCGCAGTTGCGCTCTTGGCTGGCACAAAGGATATCTGACCATCTGTGCGTATCTGCTAATTAAACATGGAAGGAATCAGCAAAGCAAAGAGTGACCACCTAGCCAGAGTTTTCAAAGAAAATTGAATCGACGTTGTCGTATTTCAAGAGACACACTGCTCAGACGAAGGTAGCCTGACAAGAAGAGGTAGAATCAATGGTTACACATTAGTAGGAGCATTATACCACCATGCTTATAGAATAGCGACCTATATAAGATCGTCAGTCGAAAATGTATGATTAACTGAAAGCAAGGATAGTGATGACCTCTACCTAGTTACAATCACTCACCCGACCACTGCAGGAGCTGTCAAGACGCGGAAGAGATAGAAAGTATCAAACTCTTGCTGTGTGACTGCCCAAATCTACAAAACCGCCGCCTCTACCACTTGGGCAACAGGTTCTTTGAAGATCTAAGTGATCTTGGGCAAGCTTCACTCAAGAACATGATACGTGATTGGGAAACTAACGTTGGATCTGCACTTCACAACTCGGCTTAGTTAACGTCGGAGTTGTGTTTTTTATGTCTGTTTTTTATAATGGTAAGGAATTTTAGAGTAGATCTGAGCAACATTCGTGGGCTCAGATCGAATTTTGTTTCTGTGTACGTCCACGCCGCCAAATATAGACCAGCTCAGCTGTTTTGGCTCTTTGTGAAACACAGGTGGGTCAAAATTCCGATCCTTCGGAATTCGATCTGCCTGGATATAGCATTGAGCCATTATTCTTCCACCATCACGGTCTCGTTGTATATATACGTAGTGATGAAGCCTACCAAATTCTCCCACAATACGGCCAATGTTCCAATTCGGAATTTAATTTCTTGTGGCTGAAACTCCATGTCCGTAGGCAGTTAATCCACTACTGTTTCATTTATAGAAGTCCAAATATTGACAGCAATTCAACTTATAATGAGTTTGATGCGCTGTCAGACTCCATCCTAAGAATTGTATCCCTGTACCCACATTCTGAAATCGTCATTGCGGGCGATTTCAATGTCCACAATTCTATTTGGCTTCGCCACTCTGGACAGACAACACCCGAAGGAAGGTATGTTGAGATTTTTTCTGAGGTAAATAACCTAACCCAGCTTGTGAATGAGCCAACTCGTGTTCCGGACATAACTGGCCATACCGCCAACACTCTGGGCTTGTTCCTTAGTTCCGATCCTAATAAATACACGGTAAATGTATTATCGCCTCTAGGTTCGTCAGACCACTGTGTCATATCGGCCAATTTCTCGTACTCCAACCACAAAGCTAAAGAACAAACTCCAAAAAGAACAGTTTGGCTATACGAGAAAGCCAATTGGAATGAATTAAATAAGTTCTTTAGGAATTTTAACTGGTCGCTATGCTTCCTCGATAGCGATGTGGACGCCGCGGCTGATATGATTACTAATACAATTCTCCTAGGTATGAGAACTTACATCCCTCACAGGATAAAAGCTATTAGACCCAAGGAAAACGCGTGGTATGACTCGAGCTGTAAAGAAGCTATTAGGTTAAAGGAATTAAGTTTTCGGTCTTACAAGGCCAACCCAACTGAGGAAAACCGAAAAAAGTTTAAACGAGCCAGAAATGACTGCAATGCCCTCATTAACCGAGTTAAGTTCTCCCACGACCAAAAGTTGAGGCAAAAAATACTACATTGTCCCAAGGGTCGTTTAAGAATTCGGCCTCGTCATCTATACCGACGCTCATTCATAACGACGTACCAACTGTCAGCTCCTTAGACAAAGCTAATCTGTTCGCTGCTCACTTTGCAGCAAACTCCACACTGCCAGATAGTGCTTTGTCTCCACCTGTACTTGAGAGCGTCGAATTTTCCATGGGACAAGTCCACTTTCGCACTCGTACAGTTGCAGGAGTACTCAAAGGTCTTAACATACACAAATCCGCTGGCCCAGATGGTATACCCCCTATTGTTCTGAAGAGGTGTTCTTCTTCGCTGGCAAAACCACTGCGCAAGCTTTTCCACCGATCCTACTCTTCAGGTCTCTTTCCGAGTAAGTGAAAAACAGCATTTGTCCAGCCCGTACCTAAAAAAGGTGATTCTTCTTCTCTCTCCAACTACCGACCCATTGCACTAACGTCCCTTCTTTCCAAGGTCATGGAAACGCTGATAAACCGTCAGCTAATGAAATATCTTGAATCACGAAAGCTTCTCAATGACCGACAGTATGGCTTTCGTGGCAACAGGTCCACTGGTGATTTGATGTCATATCTCACCGATAAGTGGAACCAATCTCTGCACCACTCCGGTGAAAGTAAGATTATTGGTCTTGATATTTCAAAAGCATTTGACAGAGTTTGGCATCAAGCTCTTTTGTCGAAAATGCGTGCATTTGGGATCGATGATACTCTTCTTCTATGGATTAGAAACTACCTTTCGGGCCGTTCAATTCAAGTTGTTTTGGACGGCTTCAAGTCCGAATCTCACCAAATAAATGCTGGTGTCCCCCAAGGCTCTGTTTTGTCTCCGACTCTCTTTCTCATTTTCATAAATGATCTTCTGTCTGCAACTTCTAATCCAATCCATTCCTTCGCTGATGACAGCACCCTCAGTTTTTCATATTCGTTCCCAAACTCACGACCCTGCTCTTCGGCCGTGGACGAAGAACGACAACGTATGTTAAACACATTAAATTCCGACCTTGACAGCATATTTAAATGGGGCTTAACCAATAGAGTAGAATTTAATGCTTCCAAGACTCAATGCTGTCTTCTGTCATTAAAGCGAAACCCTACACATCAGCCATTATCCATGAATGGCACTTGCATTGTAGAAACCGAAAAACTTTCCATGCTCGGTATGTGTGTCAACAACAAACTCTGTTGGAACGACCATGTATTCGAAATCGCCAAAAATGCAGCGAAATGTTTAGGTTTCCTAAAGCGGTGTAAGAAATATTTCACCCCCTCTGATTTGGCTTCAATTTATAAGGCGTACATTCGCCCTAAGTTAGAGTATAACGCTCACATCTGGTCTGGTGCACCAAAAACCATATTGCACTTGCTAGATAGGATACAAAAAACGCGCGATAAGACTCATAGGAGACACGAATATTACAAGCAATTTTGCTTCGCTCGAACACCGTCGTAATGTCTCCTGCCTATCCCTGTTTTATCGATATTTCCACAGAAAATGCTCAGTTGAGATAGCCAATAGCATTCCTCCCCTTCTTCGTTTTAACCGCAATACTCGCCATGCCTCGAATGCTCATCAGTTTACCCTTAAGCCTATCTTCGGACGTACCGTGAAATTTAGAGATTCTTTTATGAGCCGCACAACATGTTTGTGGAATGCTCTCCCCGAGTCTGCTTTTCCTCTCCATTATAACCTACAGTCATTTAAGACCAATGTGCATCGGTGCCTCGTTTCCCCCTAACCCCTCTTCCTTAACGCTCACGCTATGTATAATGCATCAAAAGGGTAGTCATAACCCCTTTAGCGCGAGCAAATTAAAAAAAAAACAAAAAAAAAAAAAACATGATGATTTATAAAGAGCACAGGGTGGTTCGCCAATGGACCGGTCGATAGATAGACACAAAAAAAGACTAAGTTTGTACAGGTTCCACAACATAAAGGGAAACACAATGGACCGTTTGCCCCCCCGTGAGAAGCATCTAGGTGCACTTCCCTGTAACCTAACCTAGCCTAGTTACAATCCCAATAGAAGACTTAAAAATTTGCCAATATCTACAAACGTCCTAGATCATTATGGCCCCTTGGTATGTTACCAGTCTACCAACACCCAGCAATCTACGTCGGCGACTTCAACAGTCATCACACCAATGGAAATACTATTCAAATGATGAACATGGTGTTTATTTCCGATACCAAAAGTAAAGGAACGTTCGACTCTGGACGTTGCCGGAGATATTACAATCCTGACCTTTGTTTCGTAACACTTAGTGATACAGCACGCCCCCACCAAGTGACCAGACGAGTTCTTAACAATTTCCCTAAAAGTCAACATTACCCCGTGATACTAGAAAGTGGAATTAAATTCCCGCTTATACACTCTATCACCCGCCCCAGGTGGAACCTAAATAAAGTGAACTGGGAAAAATTCTCTTTAGAACTCGACGCCAATGTTAGATGAATACCTCCAATTTCCCAAAACTATAATAGAGTTGTTGGCATCGTTACATCCACAGCTAGAAAATGAATACCAAGAGTTTATCGGAAAGAATATAGTACATTCCCGGCTGGAGTTCGGACAGGGAAAGACTCTACCAGCAATACCTCTTAACTGGTGATTCTGAAACAGGAGAAAAGCTCCGCACATTCCTCAACGAATCCCGAAAACAAAAATGGGAAGAAACTATAAATAATCTGGACTTCATAAGATCAAGCAGAAAGGCGTGGAGTCTGCTCCGAAAGCTTGGTGGTTGTAATTCTATTTTTTTTTTTTTTTTTTTTTATAATTTGCGCGCACTCAAAGGGTTATGAATACCTTTAACATGCTTACACACAGTGCGGGCGTTGGAAAGGACGGATAGAGAGAGAGAGAGAAAGATTTTTTTTTGGTGTTGTGGTTCTTGAAGCTCAATTGGTTATGCTTTGCACCAAACAACATGGCATAGACCCAGAGCTTATCTCTAAACATTCTGTGGACATATCAAATGCCAAAGCTGAAAAAACACACACCAGACTGGTTAATCGGGCTTTAAAAGACTTAAAGTCAACCACCCCTGAAACCTCAGAATACGTTAGAGAATTTTCCCTGCCTGAACTGGAAGCCGCCATCGCGAAAACCAAGACTGGAAAAGCAGCAGCACTCGATGGAATCTATCCGCAGTTTATCAAAAACTGTGAAAAGAACGCAAAGATATGGCTTTGTAAATTTTACAGCAACATTGTCACCAGCGGAATACTACCAAAATAATTAAAAAAAAAGCGAAGGTTACAGCTCTTCTCAAGCCAGGTAAACCAGCTAACCTCGCGGATAGCTACTGCCCGATAGCACTTTTAAATGTTTGCTACAAAATTCTCGAACGACCTATTTACAATAGAATTGAATCTGTAATAAACAAAGTTATCCCGATTGAGCAAGCAGGATTCAGAGGAGGGAGGAGCTGTGCTGGCCAAGTATTGTCGTTAACAACTCATATTGAAGCTGGATTCGAGACAATTGGAAAAAAACAGCCGTGGTGTTTTTGACCTAACAGCCGCGTATGATACTGTATGACGCACAGGCATGATATACAAGCTTCTAAAAGTGGTTCCATGCAAAACAATATCAAACTTTGTAAATAATATGCTCAGCAACCGGTCTTTTGAAGTTTTTACTAACGACTCTAAAAGTATGCCAAAACAGGTAAGCAATGGCCTACCACAGGGCTCAGTCTTGCCCCCTTTACTGTTCAACCTATACGCTTATGACTTACCAAAGACAAGGTCTGCAAAATTCCAATACGCTGATGATCTCGCTCTCGCAACTCAACATCAAAGACTGCATGATGAAGAAACAGTACTCACCGATGGCTTACAAATTCTGAGTAACTATTGTATTTCAAAAAATGGAGATTCACACCATCATTGAGCAAAACTGAATCACCTTACTTACTACTTACTTAGGTGGCGCTACAGTCTCCTTAGTTGTTCGAGATATGGCTTTACTGTATCACCTTGTTTCCATCTTAACAGTGAACTAGCTAACACGGATTTGGAAATCGAATTCAACGGCGTTCTCTAACCATTCAATAAGAAACCAAAGTATTTAGGAGTAACTTTAGATAGAACTCTTACTTACTTGCAAACAACATCTTGAGAATACATCTATTCATTTCATTCATTCATTTTCAATGGCCCGCTAATCCTTCATGAGGGTCGCGGGGGTAGGATGCTCAGGTGGACTCTCCATCCTTCTCGATCCTCCGCCATTGACTCCAATTCATCAGGGAGAATCCCTAAGCGGCTCCAAGAGAGATGTCGGACTTGATCCAACCATTTATTTCTGGGCCTTCCGCGAAGTCGTCTACCTGATGGCACGGCAACCATGGCGCGTCTTGGAAGCCGGTCTGGGGGCATACGCACTACGTGACCAAACCATCGAAGCATAGATCGTTCCGTTCGGAGAAGTAGCTGCTCAACGTTGAGCGCCTCGCGTACTCTGGTGTTGCGCACTCGATCCCTACGAGTTATTCCAACAACACCGCGAAGGAACCTCATTTCGGCAGCTTGTATCCGCGATCTTATTCTTTCGGTCACTACCCAAATTTCATGACCATAGGTGAGAGTTGGAACATACACCGAGTTAAAAACCGATAGCTTAGCTTGAACACTAAGTTCGGCCTTCCTTATAACAGATTGGCCAAGCTCTCTCAAAATTGATCCAGCCTGACCAATTCTACAGGATAACTCGGCATTGCTCCTCCCATCACTCGTGAATAAAACCCCGAGGTACTTAAACTTCTCCACCTGCTTCAGTGGGACTCCACTAACATGCAGAGTGCACTGAATGGGTTTTTTTTGGAAACGACCATTACTTCCGATTTGTTCACGTTGATCTTCATTCCAGCATCATCACAAACGGCTACACACCTTTCGAGTGCGCGCTGAAGTTCGGTTTGAGAGGACCCAAGGATGACCAAATCATCCGCAAAGAGCAGATGACTAATCCTTAGGTCTCCCACTTTGAAACATTCTCCGCCACGGCTGCGCTGCAACATCCAATCCATATATACAATGAAGAGGAGAGGTGACAAAACGCACCCCTGGCGGAGTCCAACGCCCACAGTGAAAGGTATTGATTTAACACCGTTTATCCGAACACAGCTTTTACACTGCACAACACTCCAGAGTTTGCCTCGAGGAACCCTATCATACGCTTTTTCCAAATCCACAAAACAAGTGTAGACAGGTTTGGCATATTCCCAGGCTTTCTCAAGAACCATTCTGAGAGTGAACAACTGGTCGGTTGTGCTTCTACCGGGACGAAAACCGCACTGCTCATCCCCCAAACTGTCCTCAACCACAGCTCTGGAACGCTTTTCTAACACCTTAGCGAAGACTTTTCCAGGGAGACTTAAAAGAGATATACCCCTGTAGTTGGCGCAATCTCTTTTGTCCCCTTTTTTAAAAAGAGGAACTATCACCCCCATTTGCCAATCACCAGGTGTTTCACCGCATTCCCAGGCCACTTTAATGACACGCGAGAGCCATTGCACTCCCACTTTACCTAAAGCCTTGAGCATTTCTGGCCGAATTTCGTCCACACCAGCAGATTTGCCAACTTTTAGCGCTTTGATCGCCAAAGTTACTTCCTCGACCATAGGTCTGTCATCTTCGGTGCCCTGTTCGGGATTGAGCAATTCTGAAAAGTGCTCGCTCCATCTGCGTAAAATGTCCTCCTCATTGGAAAGAAGTCTACCGTCTTTGGATTTGACTCCTTCAACGATATTCAACTTTTTTCCTCTGAGTCGGCGGACGGTCTGCCAGAACATCTTATTTGCAGATCTGTGGTCGCGTTCCAATTTCTCGCCAAACTCCTTCCAAGACTGTTCTTTCGCTGTTTTCACAGCTAATTTGCAAGTTCTTCGCGCCTCAGTGTACCGATTTCGAGAATCGGAGTTCCCCAAGTGAATCCACACCTTAAAGGCTCTCTTCTTCTCTCTGATGGCTTCTTGAACCCCGGGCGTTTTAAACCAAGCAGTTCTTTTCTCACCACCAGCCGCCACACCAAGCCGCTTCACTCCACAAACATCTCCCGCAGAGGCAATAACCGCTGTTGAAAACAGTTGCCATTCTTCCTCTACATTTGATGGAACAGTTGGAATTCGTTCAAACCTTTCAGATATTTGCCGTGCAAATGTCTCCCGTATCTCATCGTCCTGTAACCTCTCCCATCGTATGCGTGTAACCATCCTTGGTTTACGCTTTGGTAGGGGAGGCACTCTCTCGCTAAGATACAATTTGCACAGCACTAAGTGATGATCAGTTGACAGTTCGGCCCCTCTCAATACGCGAACATCACAAACCATTCTCTTCAGACACGATGGTACCACAAAGAAATCGATCAGCGACTTCTGCTGAAGACTCTGACGGTACCACGTGTATTTGTGAATGTCTTTGTGTGGAAAGATGGTGTTCATGATGGATAAGCCATTTTCACAACAAAAATCCAACAACCTCTCTCCGTTCGCGTTTTGATCAGGATCACCGTTCCTCCCAATCACACTCCCCCATGTCATAACATCTACACCCACATGAGCATTGAAGTCACCCATCAGGACAAAAGAATCCATATCTGCAACCTTTTCAAGGGCAACATCAACTTCATCTAAGAAAGCTGCGTACTCTGACAGAAGGTTCGGTGCATACACCTGCACCAATGCCAGAGTTGATCTTTCAAGCTTGAGCTTTAAGATCGCAACTCTCCCTCCTAATGGTATCCACTCCAATACTCTGTCTGTCAACCTGGGACTTGTGAGTATCCCCACTCCCGCCCGAGCAGACATTGAGGGTGCGACTCCTGACAGGAAGAGCTTCCACCCAACCGAAAGGTCCACAGTTTTAGAACCTCTCTGCTTTGTTGAAGAGACGCCAACTATATCTAGTCGACTTTTAACAGCCTCCCCAACAAGCTCAAGATCCTTCCCTGTGAGCGATGAGACGTTCCATGTGCCTATCCTAAGTCGATGCCGTTGTCGAATCTCAGAGAGTCCATCTGTGCCCCTATCGGTGCACAGCGCGTTCACCCCTTGACCCCCGTAATGGTTCGCGAGACCATTGACAGGAAGCTCGTAGCCATTTCGGGTTTGACCCGGCCGGCTGCCGAGCGGGACAAGCCGACCACCAGACGCTCGCATCCTGACACCCTTCAGGCCTGGCTCCAAAGGATGCCCTGGCTTACCAGGCTTGGCAATATCCGAGGCCGGTCGTCTTCGTGTCATCATGGGGTGTGCGCTTTGTTAGCCGTGACTGGGTTGTATGGATGGGAATAACTATTTAAGTTACCCCATCCGCACATCCCAGTCACGTTGCCCGCCCCCCACCACGAGGAGGTCAGCTGCCAGGGGGGCGAGAATACATCTAGCAAACTAAAAACAAGAAATCATCTGTTTCATAAACTAGCGTCAAGCACATGGTGAGCCTCGCCCAACACTCTCAGCTCAGCTGCTCTTGGGTTGGTTAAACAGAGCTAAACAGTGCCCATACCAATAGAATTAACAGGTACAATCAGATCAACGCCGTGGGCCAGCACCTTGCGTTACTAAAACCAGCTCGCTACAGAAACCGAGACTATGCCTCGGATAAGGAATGACCACTTTTGGCGATTGTACCCGGACAAAGACAGGTTTCTGAAATGTAAAGACGCCCCTCGACTAGGGAAGCTAAAGTCCTTACAATGCCAGATTCCTTCAATTGGAAAAAGAATTTATGCGATATAGACTGGACATTTTGGGGGTAAGTGAATTCAGATGGTTAGAAGCGGACGAGTGCCAAATTCCAACGCGTACCACTGTACTACCCTATTCTGGAAGACCATCCGGAAGTTCGCGGGAACAACAACAGCACGCAGGGCCAAATATCCTGGCAACCTCATGGTGATAGGATTATGACGGCCAGATTCCGGACTAGAGTACGACGCGTCGCCATCATACAGTGTTATGCCCCAACGAATGGCTCGTCTGAGGACGAAAAGGAGAGCTTCTACAATCTCTTAAGTGCCGTCTCCAACACAACACCAAATGGAGACATTGTCATATTGATGGCGGATTTAAATGCCAAGGTAGGCAACGACAACGAAGGGCTCTAACATGTAATCGGGAAGCATGGACTAGGCAATCGCAATGACAACGGCGAAAGGTTTGTGGATTTCTGCAATGCCAACCGTCTTGTGATAGGTGGCACCATGTTTGAGCACAAGACCTGCCACAAAAAAATAAACAAATATTTGGCGTAACAGCTCTTTAAAGTGCCAGGGCCTAGCTTCTCGCAACCACTCATGTTGTGTGCGTTATATTTTTCACACGAATGGAAGGGACCTACAGTTTAATGCCGAATCCGAACGGCGATTTGAGAAGCTTTTTCGTGACAACAATACTCTCGGATGTTTGTCAGACGCTCGCGAGAGGTGGGACCGCGAAAAAACCTTGAAAAAATCATGAAAAAACCGTGGACCGTGAAACCTGCCACAAAGTCAGCCGGATTTCCAACGACAGGCAAGGAACCTCCAACCAAATTGACCATTTTGCCATCAGCCGCCGCTGTAGAATTAGTCTCGTGGACGTCCGAAACTGGCGAGGGGCAGATGTGGGGATAGTACGAGATCACCATCTTATGATAGCTACTCTCCAACTACGCACTGCTGCAGTTCGAAGATCCCACGACAACACAAGAATGCCCAGGTTCAACGTCGATAGACTTAGTGACCCCTCAGTGCGCCAACAACTAAGGGAGCACTTTTCGCAAGGTGTGGAAGCAATCAGCAGCTCAATGCCCGCAACCATCCAAGACCATTGGTGTGCTGTGAAAAATGTTTTTACATCTGGTGCTGAAAGAATTGTCGGTCGATCGCAGGGAAGACATAGGGCATGGCTTTCCGAGGATTGACGAACGAAAACAGCTGATAGCTCGCGTTGCAGCTACCCCAGCAGCAGGGAGAAGCAAGCTAGAGTCCCTATATCGCATGAAGATGAGCGAAGTTCAGCGTATCCTGCGACGTGGCAGGCGCAACTACATCAACGCGCTGGCTACAGAAGCAGAAGAAGCTGCACGGAGGTTCGACAGCAGGACCGTCTACAGAATCACGAAAGAGCTGACAGGTGGTCGCAGCTCCAGCCAACACCCAGTGAAAAGCCTAGACGGTCCCTTGCTCATTTTGGATGAGGACCAGCTCAAGAGATGGATGGTTTTGAACCGCGTATTCGCTAGCGATATGCTCCCAAATCAGACTGAGATGCCCGAGGTGAGAAGTTCCCGAATATGCACCACGACTCCCAGTAATGATGAGATCATTACCGCGATCAAGGCACTCAAAATCAACAAGGCGATAGGACTTGACGGTATTCCCGCAGAGCTCTTACCAGCAGCGGCCACAGCATTGGCTGAGCTTCTGCTTCCACTTATGGAAAGAGCTTGGGAAGCTGAAATCTTTCCTAACGAATGGAAAAAGGAAATGATCGTCAAGCTTCCTAAGAAAGGAAATTTAATGGAGTGCGGAAACTGGAGGGGTTTCTGCGTGCTCCCTGCTGTAGCTAAGATAATAGCTAAAATCATCCTCGAGCGAATTAAACAACATCTCGAGGACACCTCGATGCCGAACAAGCAGGTTTTCACTCTGGATCCTCCTGTTCCGATCATATCAACACCATGCGTATTATCATCGAAGAGTGCGTTGAATATCGATCGCCACTCCACCTGCTGTTCATCGGTTTTGAGAAGGCGTTCGATAGTGCCAACAGGGAGTTTATTTGGCGTGCCTTACGCAGGAGAGGTATTCCCGGTAAACTAATTGCTATTACCCGGGCTACATATGAAGGCTCCAAGTGTCACGCTCTGCACAGAGGAAGGTTGTCTGAGGAATTTGAGACCCAAAGTGGGGTAAGACAAGGCTGTATCCTTTCACCAATACTATTCCTATTGGTGATTAGCGATGTGCTTCATGCAGCTTTGTCGACGGGAAACGGAGGAATTCGATAAACTCTTACATCTCAACTGAAACATCTTGACTACGCTGACGATGTATGCTTACTCTCTCATGGAATGATGGACTTCCACCAAGTGAAAGTAGATGTGAAGAGGGAGGCAGGCATCGTCGGCCTGAAAATTAATTCGACCTTGGAACAAACTCATCGGCTCAAATACAAATATGCATTGCTGGACAACCGGTAGAGAGAGTAGAGGATTTCCAATATCTTGGAAGAACTGTCTCGACCGATGGTGGAACCGAACTCTTTATAGCCAACAGGATCGCCAAAGCAAAGTCCGCATTCGGGATGTTGTCCAAAATATGGCGAAGCAATGCAATCAGTTTGAACACCAAGATAAGACTGTTCCGCTCCAACTTTGAATCTAATATTTGGCGCAACAGCTCTTGAAAGTGCCAGGGCCTAGCTTCTTGCAACCACTCATGTTGTGTGCGTTATATTTTTTTACATGAATTGAAGGGACCTACAGTTTAATGCCGAATCCGAACGGCGATTTGAGAAGCTTTTTCGTGACAACAATACTCTCGGATATTTGTCAGACGCTCGCGAGAGGTGGGACCGTGATAAAACTTTTTGGTGTTTTCTGGGATTCGAACTTGGAACCTCATGCGTAGTGATCCGACACACTAACCACTTACGCCACGGCGCCCACCAACGTTGAATCTGTGCTGTTATATAGTTGCAGCCCGTGGGGAGTGACCACTACTATCACCAGAAAGCTGTTCGTTAGTAGCGGCATCGTAGCGACACCGCAGCCGCACAGCAGTTGCACCGTTGGCTGTAGTGCGACTGCGTTGCCGCTGCGGTGTCACTGCGGTGCAGCTGCGGTACGGATACGGTGCTCAATCCGCTCACTTTATTTTTTCGATTTGAGCTCTAAACCTGGATCTAAATTCAAGGTTTAAAGTTGAGCGTGTTGGATTCTCAGTTGAGAAACCCGGCTAAACAATTCTTTAAACTACGATGATGTCCAAACCCAGGTTTCACCTCGAAGTTGAAGCCGTAAAAGACTCTAAAGACTCTAAAGTATAGAATCGGGTTCTACGCGTTAAGTGTAATTTAAAGAATTAAGCAAATGAGGCCAAGCCTTAACAGAGAAGCTTAACACGGAAGGTGGTTGAAAGAGGCGAAAATACCAAAACGGCGAGACTTGAACGGTTTGAACCCTCACTCTAGAGTTTAAGTCGAAGTTTACGCCCATCGTTACATCATTTTCTAAAATCTATGTTTATTGAGAGAAACAACTAAGCAATGAGATTTTCTATCTCTAGAACCGACCAAGGAGCTAAAGCTTAATTTTGTGTCCCCGCCCTTCATTCATCCATTCATCATACCTCCTCAGAGAAGCAAATAAAAGTTTTTCAACGCAGAAGTAATAGAATCCTTCAAAACCACCTTGAAGTAGCAAAGGACTAACAATCAATTTGAATAGTGCAGTCCTTGAACTCTCCAAGTCCCCGAAAGGGATATCGCTGATGGTATTCCCAAAAGAATCTTCAATTTTGAGAATGACACAAACTAACGTCCTTTGCATATGTTCTGTGCACCCTTTCAACATCAAAAACGAACCGAAGCCAAAGGACATTTCTAAGGATCCATTTCACATGCTCCAATTCTCTTCGAGAATCCAAACAACTACACCATCAACAAACGCAGAAAAAGAATAGAAATTACAAATCATATCTGCCTGCCAATATCATCCCTTTATTGAATATCCTTGCAAAAAATCGACGAAAAAAACAAACGAATCCTTTCCCAATATATTTGCGGTTGTGATCACAGAGAGGGAAAAAAAGCGACGCGTCGAGTTCAACAATAGCGAATATTTCTGCTCCTCTGTTTTGATGCCATTGTATCCTTTTTTGTCTGTTTAGTTGTTTGTCGGGGCGCTGAGCGAATCCTTTCATGTGAATTGCGAGATGCGAGGGCCAATGACGAATGATCCATAATAACCCTTTCATTGGCCCGGCAACGCGCTATTGACATATAAATGCTATCTATCGATTGTACGTGCTCTCATTATCCTTTCGCATAGAGAGTTGAAGCCGTAGTTGTCGTCGTCCTCCATTGGGTGTGCATGTGTACGAATTCACAGGATATTGCTTTTCGCTATTATGATTGCAAAGTTTTCTTTATATTTTTGTTCTTGTGACGACGTTTCCACTGGAGGCAATTATTTTTCTATTCATTGTTCCGAACAGAGAGACACATAACTCACAGGATCAGATGAAGGATGATGGTAACTGTTTGTCTCTGTGCTGCTCTGTGGTGGAGTGAATAAAATGCGAATAATGTGATCATTGATTGCAAATGGGATTAGGGAATTTATTTCACCAATTTATGTTATTTGCTTGTGTCCTTTTGATAAAGGATATTGTACAGCACAAATGGCCGCTGATGGATTGTTTATGTATGGGAAAGGGATTTGGGGCGAATTTATTTTCGAAAATCTCTAAAATTATGCCTCCGGGTGGGCTCCTTGGGAAAGGAGATTGTTAAATAAGGATTCTCTTTCTGTCGTAGTTTGCACTTTTTATAAGACGGCTTATGCATGGCTTAGAGGCTGAACCTATTTTGTAGATGGATAGGGAGGGGTATTTTGAGAAATTCGCTGAGAAATAGATTTCTGAGTTATACAGCTCGCTGCTGGTGAACAAGATATACTCGTAATGCAACAGAAAGCGCAGAAGACTGTTAGGCCAAGTTCACCTTACAATTAAATTTTACTAAGCCTTGGGCGAGTCTTAGAAAGGCGTGGCTAAACTGTTGTGATTGTTCCAATGAATAGGGAAAATAAACGCTCAGTTCACTAACTCAATCGGAAATATTTTATTTTAAGAAAAACAGTAGCCTTATATACTAAAAGTTTCCACTGATAGCTTATATGCTAACAGTGGTTATGTACTTGACAGCAGTGTTAATTATCATTGATTTTATTAGCGTGACTGCTGTAGTGATGACTGATGTTGGGAAATATTCCTTTCATAGATATATCACTTACCCCCACACCTATTTTTGGATTACGGTAGCTAGCTTGTTAAGTAAACGTTCAGACCTTCTAAGTTTTTGTGGCGTTGCTTCAGCAACTCCAAGAACAGGTGGATTACCAGGTGATAATAACCGTGTTGACTTCGCCGCCGGTGGTGAAAACAAACCGATGTTTGTTAGACTGGATGCTGATCCGATTATGACGTCAGAGTCGTCTGAGTCATGTGGACTACTACTTGATGTTGGCTTACTGTAATTTGCGAAATTATTAGTATTGGAATCAAAACTACTTGCCTGAGGTAACAGCAGTTCGGCATTGGCCGGGCTTTGTGATGTTGTCCCCTCCGTAGATGATCGATTTCGGATCTGGTTTTGGTGACGACGCCAGATTCCTTTGCTAGATTCGACCAAGTACATTCGGCAACCCAACGGCTTCTTGATGACAGCTTCCAGCCATTTCTTCTTCTGTAGGTACTGCCTAACAAAAACAGTTTGATCTGGTTTGAACTTTAGAACCCCATGAGCTGCCTTTTTACGTTTACTAGTTGAAACGTCTGGTAGCATAACAGAAAGTAGAGTGCGGTGTGGCCGCCCGTGCAGTTCCTCCGCTGGTGAAATTCCGCCATCGTCATCGCAATTCGAATTCCCTTCTAAAATCTTGAGAAACGCAGTTTTGAATGTACGCACCATCCTTTCGGCGGCTCCGTTGGATTCGGGGTTGAAAGGTGCTGCGCGTAGGTGAGTAATGGAGTTGATGCTGCAGAATCGTTGAAATTCCCTTGACGTGAATTGTGTGCCATTGTCCGACAACATAGTTTTCGGCAACCCTTCCTGAGCGAATATGGACCTTAATGCTTGAATCGTCGCCTCTGACGTCGTTGAAGTCATACGGACTACGAAAGAAAACTTTGACTTGGAGGCTACCACAAGGAGCCACATAGACTTCTAGAAAGGTCCGGCATAATCAATATGCACCGGCTCCCAAACCTCTTTAGCTACTGGCCAGCTAGTGTACTCCCTGGAGGGATGGCTAGCATTAACCTGACATGCACTGCACTGTGCAACCAATTTAGTGATGGCATCGTCAATGCCAGGCCACCAACAGGAACGTCTGGACAACTGCTTCATGCGAGTGATTCCCCAGTGTCCTTGATGTATCAGGCCTAAAACTCTAGACTGCAGCTTGGCAGGAACCACCACCCGAGGGTTCTCACTGTGAAGGAGTAACACGTTACTACTTACGCTTAGGTTTAATCTCCTCCGGAAATATGGCAATGTAAGGTCTTCTGATTTCGGAAGCTGCTTTGGCCAACCATACTGTACATATTCCACGACTCTCCTGATTGTCGCATCTTGTTGCGATGCTTCAGCGATGACCGTCGCATTGATGGGAAAATCGTCGATTATGGCTGAGTAGACGGCTTCCAGTTGATGGCACGAATCCTCGGAGTGGTCAAATTCGTCATCTGGGCCCACGGGCAATCGGGATAAGCAGTCCGCATTTCCATTCTGTTTGGTCGGTCGATACCGAATGGAATAGGTATAGCCCATTAAGGTGATGGCCCACCTTTGCAAACGTTGAATTGTCATCTGGGGGAGCTTCTTGTTTGGATTGAAGATGGTCACCAAAGGCTGGTGATCAGTAATCAGCTCAAACTGCCTTCCAAATAGATATTGGTGGAACTTTTTTACACCAAAGATGATTGATAACGCCTCCTTCCCAATCTGGCTGTAGCGTCTTTGTGCTTCCGTGAGTGTCTTCGACGCGAAAGCGATGGGCTTTTCGTGACCATCTGGATATACGTGGGAGATGACTGCTCCTATACCATGCGATGATGCATCAGTTGCCAGGGTGATTGGCAAACCATCCTGGAAATGTACTAGCCGAGAGACATTCATGATAATGTCCTTAAATGCTTGAAATGAGTGTTGTTGAGCCTTTCCCCACACAAATGGCACATCGGTGGCTCGAAGTTGATTCAATGGAGCTGCTAGTTGGGCGAAATTGTCGACAAATTGGTGATAGTTCAACTCTAAGTCTGGCTTTTAGGTTAAGCTTAAGCCCGGTGAATTTTCCAGAAGGCATGAAGATACGACCGGAAATTGCTTCAGAATTTAAAAGTGGTCTGAGTCAGAGTTGAAGCTATTTAAATATGAGTAGTAATGAACGAGCTATATGTGAGAACGCAGTTTGTGATATGGTTTTACCAAAGGCTGGGTTACCTCGTCGGTTCCCGGGTTGTTTCCAAAAAGAAACACCTTAGAAACTGTGGGAAAGATGTACTTTATTGGAATTCAAGTGTTTAACAATTTCTCCAAATAATTCCGACGGCTTAGTCTATCTTAGGTGGGGACTTTCGGCTGGTGCGTTCCCGGAGTGGTCACAGTTCTTCTGAGGGCGGATGGCTCGGCCACAGGGTCCGTTGTGAAGACAGTCTTAAAGTTTAGGGATCTGCTGGCGCTGCAAGATTTACTTTTGAGGGTAGACCCGTGGTTCGGGATTCTGCATTTGACGGCGGTTCCAGAGTATCAGGATCTACGTTTGTAGGGCAGGCCTAGGGCTCAGAGATCTGCATTTGACGGCAAGATAAGTAAGAGTATCGGGATCTACTTTTCAGGATTCTGCAATTGACGGCGGTTCCAGAGTATCAGGATCTACGTTTCTAGGATACACCTGGAGCTCAGAGACCTGCGTTTGACAGCAAGCTAAGAGTATCGGAATCTCCTTTCATGGTCCGTGGCTGGTGATTCTGCGTTTGACGACGGTTCCAGAGTAGAAAATGACGAACAAACAAAGAAGTGGAGGAGGAGCATTCATACATGAATCTGGAGTCAAGGTCTTAGTTTTTAGTCGGAGTTAGGGCTTCTAAGAGGGTGTATATTGTGAGGTGTATATTAGTAAGAAAGACGGTTGAAAAACGAAGAAGAAACTTCATATAGCTGATTTGAACTGTAAGTTTGGGTTTGTGGTCCTAATTTGTCCTCTGAGTTATATTCTGTTTTGAAATCCGGATTTTGGGTCAAGTTTTCTTCTTCTTCTTCCTATTATCAGCGAGGCTATGATCCGAAAACAAGGGATCACAACCCTCCCACTTCACCGCATTTCTACTGATCCGCCTGTGGGGTTCGCCTATTTGACCTCAGAAAATATCGGCAGGCCTGCCGATTTTCGATCACTCGGTTACTGAGGCCAATGAAATGCCGATGTCGTCGCATTTATCTGATCCAGGCGTTTATAGGCCTGCCTTTCCTACATCGCGATGTCTTTGGAACGTGCATTAATATTGCCTTCTTAACAGGGTTCAAATGATCTTTTCTTTGAACGTAGCAATATCAACTGAGCCGGTCGCGCTCTATTTTTTGTACGATGGTTTCCTTGATGTGAAAGCTTCCACGGATCTTCGAACTTCTTATTGGATTTTGGGTCGTCTATAGGCTACAAATATGTATTATCAAAAATAGTCTGAGAGACTAAGCTTTGATGAGTTATTTTTAGAATTCGGGTCCACAAGTAGTCACATTCCTTTTGAGTAATCGTTTAAAAATGCTTCCAAGCTGGGATTGTAGGCACTGCAAGCAGTATGACTCTGTTGCATTTTCGATGACTAACAGAGAAAAGCTTACAATTTACTGAAAATTTAAAATGATTTCTATTCAATTCCTGACCTCTAAATTAAAATGTCATCGGAAGCACGACAAAGCACATTTATCCCTCGAATTCCGCATAAATTAATTCTTTCATTTCCACGCATTCATTATCCTTATAGAATTCACAGATTCGGAAACAACTGAATAGGTATGCATTTGTAAATTATTCTGACATTCAACTCACGGCAGCACCGACAACCATAAAAATAAACATGAACCATTCGAGTTGTCTAGGTTGAGGAAACCATTAATGCAACTGATGGCCAGAGGTGGCCGAACTGGAGGTATTTGCTTTGAATTTACAGATTTTAATGGATAAACTCGTATTCAGTTAGACATCAGCAAAGTTTAGAATTTGCATTCGTTTTCATAAATTATTAGAGGCTATGGGTATGTGTACGTGTACGAATGCACTGAATATCCCCTATGCGAATGCACGGCTAATGCCTACGCATAACTAGTCCTGTTTGGAGAATAATCGTGACCATTGTATTTTGGTTTGAGAAATATTTAATTAATATTAGTAGCTTTGAGGCAACTGACAGGTGGTGGGATGCTGAACTTGCCTGTGGTTTACTTTGATTCGGAATCGGAATTGATGGCCAATGAAGCAGGCGAGGCTATGAATATGTAGTTATTTGAAAAACCAATCAGAGGTCAGTATTATATCAAGTTTTTCAAAAGTGACGCAGCCTTCTTCTTTGTATATATTTCTCAGCCATGATTCTTTATATGGGGGGATCGCGAAACCCCTGTGTTCTAAACGGCCTTTTTAAATTCGGTCCAAGATCCATTGAGCCATACCAGATATGGGAATCTTAAAGGACTAGTCATATGCTCAAAACCTTCTTCCAAGTGGACAGCAATTTTAAATGTCCAAAACTGCCCAACGTTGATAGCTGGACAAAACCAAACACAAAAAGTTAACACATTTCTCTCTAAAGTGTCCAGCTTAAGCAACCCAAAAAAAGAGCATCAGATCACATAAGATTCAACAGGGACTAGCAGGAATACGCTATGTAGCACACAGCAACTCTAGAATCTTCGTATTCCCAGCTAGTAGATGAAGTTAGGTAACAACCACTCTATTGGTCTAAGTGAGCAGTGACTCTTTTGTCACAAGGCACCCATCTACCTAACCTAAGCTAGGCAACCGCTCAACTAGATACTATCGGGGCAGAGATAGATATTAGAACTTGAATAGAACTTGGTTCCAAGTGGAATGAGATCAAAACCACTTGCCATGCTTTTGTGGACGCCGCCTACGTTGGTCAGTAAAATCTTACGAATAACAAAGACAGAACTAGCCCTTAAAGCCAGAGTTAGCTTACCATGAGAGACAGTTGAATGATGATGAAGAGACTAAGAAGCTAAGGCTTTTAAATATCAAGCCAGGGTCTAGGCTTTAGTTTTAAGTCGAAATTATAACTCCAAAATGATGGCTTTTAGACAGAATTATATGAGCAAGAAAGGCGGTTGAACAGCGATACATAAAACACAAAATAGTGACCTCACAACATCGTTACGAATTCTAAGCCGAGCTTGGTATTCAGGTTTGTTCTTCTTTAAAAATCTAGATTTCAAGTTATTCTGGGCGTCTTTACAGTCAGGTGCATTGAATTAGATGAAGATGGAAGGCAATGGCTTGAATGATGCCTATCCCATGATCACCACCACATAAAGAAGTGCTAAGAAAGGCATGCGTCAGATGGAGGTGGTATAGGGAATCAAGTGAAGGTATAAGTCCAGGTTTTAAGTCACAGTTAAAACTCAAAGATGTTAAACACTTAGACGGGCTTAGTGAGAAAACACTAGCTTAAGGGGAGAAATGACAGAACTAAATCTAAGTTTCTAGCGCCTTAAACAAAGCGGCGCTTAGAGTTTGAACTCCTTTCCCCCCATGGGTATCACAGTGGGTCTATTGACCTGAGTGTGGTGTAGAGGCTTTCTATCTCCTACACCAGCCCACATACCTAATATACCTAACCTAGGTTTTAAGTCGAAAATAGTATAAACAGAAAACCTCGTAGCGAGGAGTGAAAGGCAGTTCAAATATACGAGAAGCCCTAAGAGGTATAAAAGTAAAAATTTAGGACTCAAAAATATGCAACCTAGGCTTCAAATAGAGAGCCCTCAGATGGGAGTGGTAGAAAATAAACTAACCCCAAAATTCAGTTAAAAATTACAGAATTAAGAAATAAAGACTTCATAACATCGATTAGAGTTCTAAGTCTAGGTTTCAAGTCTAAGTTAAAGCTGGTTAAGTTAGGTTAAGTAGGCTTATGAGGTTTTCATAAAATACTAGGCACCAGGGTGGGCCGATCGTATTCCCTAGGGTTAAAGCTCTGAGTCACACAATGTTTTAAATTTTACTTCTGAGTGGGGAATCTGAAAATATTAAAGTTTTCGAAGTCAAATATCTTCTTCTTCTTCTTCTTCCTTTTTATCAGCGAGGTTATGATCCGAAAACAAGGGATCACAACCCTCCCACTTCACCGCATTTCTACTGATCCGTCTGTGGGGTTCGCCACAAGTTCGAAGTCAAATATCTAATTTAATTCAATTATAGATTTTGTGTTCCAGAAATTGTGTAGGTCTAAGCCTGGCAGCGGAGAGGTCTATAGACCTTTTGGACAACGCTTCAAGTCGCCATGTCCATTGTGAGCTGATTGCGCATTTTACTCGTACGATGAGAAATCTTCTTTTTTTTTTAACTAGGATAGGTTCTAATCTAAAAATCTATCTATTAAATCTAGAGTATATTTTTTCTTTAGTCGTACATGCCTATGCGAAAATAGAAGGTTTATAGCGAGTGAACTGGGGTGGATTTCCAGTTTGTTGATGTAATTGTAAGTAGATCTTCGTAAGATGTTGGCATTTCTAATGAACCACGGGGCGCAGGTGATGGCTCGTAGGACCTTTGACTGTCTTCTTTCTAGTTTGGCAATGTTGGAAGCGGATGAAGTACCCCAGAGTTGGATTCCGTATGACCAAATTGGATTGATAATAGTGTTACGCGAGCGCACAAGCCGACGAAGAAACATAAACCACCGAGAAGCCCTGAGAAACATCTCGTAGCTGTCAACCTGAAGGTACCAGAACTTTCCAGATTCTTGGCGGATGGAATTCCAGCGGCGAATTGGAAAGTTGGTAATTTGTCGGGAAAGCCAGAGCCAAATATAAAAGGAGGTTATCAAAAGCCCAGCGACGAGTTTTGTTTTGGTCAGCGTTGACAGCCGACATTAGAGACGCGCAGATTATAAGCCTAAAGAAAAAAAATGTACTAGATTTTATTTTTTTTGTTAAAGTAAATTTAGTTAAAAAACAATTTATTGAAATAAATAAGAAATTAAAAAAACCCTCTCGGGAACCAGAAAAATTCTGTTCTTTTTGTCACCACCGTCCGTCGCAGCTTTGAAAGTGTTCGGCTTGATCGGCGAATTTTGTAACAATAGCATTATAGACCAGCAATTTATTTTTAAGGCTTAGTTTTGAGTTTCTGTTTAACAACCAGTGGAGTGTTTTGAATTTAAGTTGGATTTGAGCTGATTTCTTGTCTATGGGTTTGCTCTAAGTGAGATGGCGATCTAGATGGATGCCTAAGTTCTTATACTCCGAGTGTTGTGGGATGGTGAGACCATTGATTTTGATGTTGGCGCAATTTCCTTTCCTCAGGGTAAATGTAATGTAAGCACATTTGGTTTCATTCACTTTTATTCTCCAAGTCTCTCAAGACGTTGAGATGCGAGATTTGGCTCTTTATGAGAACTGATGATTGCTGTATCGTCTGCAAATGTTGAGGATAGTGTGAAGTGATTAGTTGCCATGTCACCAACGGCTCCCTTGAGGGACTCCGGCTTCGATATTGTATAGATGGGATGTAAATTTCTTGTATTTAGTGTGGAATTTACGAAAGGTAACTTCCTAAAATGCCGTTGGTGTTTTGTGGAAGTATTATCCTTATTTTGTGTAACAGTCCCTTGGTTCAAACCTTATCAAAGGCTTGGGTAATATCAATGAACAAAGTGGAATAATATTGTTTTTCTTCGAACGCTCTTCTAGTTTTTGTAACAAAAACGATGCCTCCGATAGCATCGTTCACCGCATCAAGAATTGGAAGGTGTTTAGGAGCTTTAAGAAATAATTGCAGAATGCCAAAAGTACGAGAGACGCGTTAGATTGGGACTTGTACAAGGCATCCCTAAATATATACAAAAAAGAATTAAGGAAAGCCAAACGAAATTTTTGGAGACTCTTCTGTGTTAAAATAGAAGATACCTCTGAGGCATCTAGGCTGAGAAAAATGTTCTCTTCAAATCCAATAACACTCAGTTACCTTAAGAAAACCGATGGGTCTTGGACGACTTCAAGCGAAGATTCCCTAAATTTACTGCTTGACACTCATTTCCCAGGCAGTTCCCAAGCTGTTAGCAACATGGTTTTCAGTAATCCATCTGCACAAAAAACAAACTCCTCAAAACTGATTCCACAGAGCAAGCTTCAGTGGGCACTGTACAGCTTCAAACCATATAAATCCGCGGGACCAGACGGCATTATACCCGCCGAGTTGCAGAAGTCATCGGACATAATCCTGCCGATGCTTGAGACAATTTTTAGAAGTTGTCTAGACCTGGTATATATCCCAAAGATATGGAGAGAATTCAAAGTTGTCTTCATACCCAAAGCGGGCAAATGCTCTCACATAAATCCGAAAGATTTCAGGACGATAAGTCTATGGTCATTCCTCCTAAAAACATTAGAACGACTGATTGATATCCATTTATGCAACAGTATTGATAAGAAACTACTGTCGGCGGCCCAACATGCATATTGCAAAGGCAACTCAGTGGAGATGGCATTACACTCATTGGTGCGTAAAATAGAATATTCCCTATTTCATAAGGAGAATACAATGGTTGCTTTTCGGGATATAGAAGGCGCTTTCAACAATGTCAATGCATCACATACGGGGTCATTGTCTGGTGGACGGCCTTCGAAAAAGCTATAAATCGCGATTATCTAAGTAAGGTCCAGCGCACAGCCTGTCTGTGTATAGGCGGAGCACTACGTACAACCCCCTCATCAGCACTGGACATTTTGTTTCATCTGATGCCACTCGATATATTTAGCAAGCAAATGGCAGCGAATGCAGCCGTTCGCCTCGAAGCTACCCAACAGTGGTCAAGAAAAAAATTTGGCCACGCTTCCATTTTGAATAAATGCAAAATCTTTCCCGAAAACACGGACTACATCATCCCTCGTCTAAATTTTGACAAAAACTTCCTCGTCACCATCCCCTCCAGATCACTCTGGAATGATGACACATTCTTAGAAGATGGGTCAATCCACTTCTACACTGATGGCTCAAAATCCAAGGATGGAGTTGGTGGAGGTGTTTTCTCTGACACGCTTAATCTTAAGCTCTCCTTCCGTCTTCCAAATCATTGTAGCGTGTTCCAGGCGAAAATTTTGGCGATCAAAGAAGTCTTATCTTGGCTTAAGAAAAACCTGATATCTGCTAAAAATATCCGCATCTTTTCAGACAGCCAAGCAGCAATCAAATCCTTGGAATCGACCTCTATAAATTCCTTAGTAGCTCTAGACTGCCGCTCGTCTCTCGTGGAGATGGCTGAGCAGTTCAATATTCACCTGTGTTGGGTTCCGGGGCATAGGGACATTCCAGGGGGTTGTAAGGCCGATGAGCTCGCCTGAATAGGACCAACTATACCCATCCTGCCGGACAAAGGCTCCTTAGGTATACCAATCACTATTTGCAAACTTCAATTTAAGCTGGATGCTATCGAGAGTACGAACCTTAGGTCGACAAGTGTATCCACATTTCTAGCGACAAAACAAATTTGGCCGAAGCTAGATCTAAAACGTTCTAAGTTTTTGATTTCTCTCAACAGATTGCATATCGGCGCTATAACAGGTGTCATCACTGGACACTGTCTAATAGGCAAGCATGCCACAAGGCTAGGCGTTTTTGCGAACGACTTTTGTAGAAACTGCATGGATGAGGAAGAGGAGGAAACTATTCTTCACCTTCTTTGTTCCTGCCCAGCTCTCTCCCACAGAAGGAAGCTTCACCTAGGAGCCCCCTTTTACAACGACATAGGCGACCTGAAAATATAGATATCAAGAGCCTCCTACGCTTCATAAGAAGCTCAAAATGGTTTAACGAGTAGGTACGAGGAAATTTCTCCTATGATCCATGTGGTATCACAATGGACCCATTATTGGTCTAAGTGTGTTGGCGTTTCTCCGCTGGCAGCCACTTCAACCTAACCTAACCTAACCATCATCTATGTGTGTCGTAAGTTGTTCAAGTATGAGCTTCTCGAATGCCTTGGATACAATGGGGAGGAGGCTTATAGGTCTATAGGAGCTTACATTCTTAGGATCTTTTCCTGGTTTAGGGACTACTATGATAATGGATTGTTTCCAGTAGTTCGGGAAGTAACTAATGGGTAGTGAAGCATTTAATATATATGGAAGCTGTGCTACGGCAGCATTGGGAAGATCCTTCAACGTTTTGGGAGTAATACCATTGCATCCAGGTGTTTTATTTTTTATTTTTAAGTTTTTGATTGCCTCCGCTAAGTTTTTATCCTTTACTTTTATAGGAGTTTGCAACTGGGTGTCAGGCATTTCGGAGAGAGATCCAGAATTTGAGTATTGGTTTGATGTAAAGACTTTGGCAGAAGTGTTCGGCAAACGCTAAACCTTTCGTGGTATAGTCTCTAGCCCAGTTGTCATAAGATAAACGAAGAGGGGATTCTACTTGAGCGGGCCGTTTGAACTGTTTCGTGACTACCCAGAGAGAGTAGTCGGTTTTATTAGTTGGCGTTAGGGTCAGTTCTTTTCTAAGCTTTAAAGCGTTATGGAGGGCATAAGTGCATCTTCTTAGTTGGTGTCTTAGGACTGGAGACCTACATCGTTGCCATTTCTTTCTTAAGTGTCTCTTCCCTTCAAAAGTTCTTCAATGCGAGGAGACTTTATATCGTGTACGAGGTTTCTATTGCAGGGTACTGCTGCGCTGTGTGCGGTATCGGTTATGACTTGGTTGAAATTTAGGATTGCATTATCTATTTCTGCTCTGGACTTCGAGATCTTAGGGTTAACGTGGGCGCTTATATATTTCTAAAATTTAAGCCAGTATGTATTTTTGTTGGTAAGAAAAGTTGATGGAGAAACTAGAGTTGTAGGGTTCCTTCTCCACGTGATTAGTTAGTTTAGTTTAGTTATTTACACTATTTATTTCATTAAAAAAGAAAATACAAATAGATACAAATTCATTGTAGACATAATTTCTTAGTCTTTTATGGTTTGGTTGAAGGCCGTCTACCAGATTGACATTTAGAATTTTATAAAAAAAATTTAAATATTTCTACCTATTGTTCGTGAATCGAAAGTTTATTTTTAAAAAAATTCTTCAATTATGCAATTCCTGTAGCGTAGGGCATTCGTCGTGTAAATATAGAGTGAATCCCAGCCTTTGTCGCCGTTGAATATGCTTATCCTCCAACTCAAGTGTACGTACTCCAAAAATATTTACACGGAATTCTTGAAGAATGGGACATACTGCTAGGAAGTGGTATACATCCTCTCGCTCTTTCCGGTTGCATATATCACACAGTATAGGAAGTTCTGGGCGGTGTGGGATATAATTAAGTGGTAGAAGTTTCCCTCTTATTTTGAAGATGGTGCTCATCATATCGGTGGATTTACCAGCTAGAAAATATGTTCTATCTCGCAAATGGAGGTTAAGGCTGCTATAATATAGTCTGTGCTGCGACGCTTGGGCTTCTCTTAAGAATCTATCATACAATCTATGATCTGTTTTCTCCAGCAGGGTCTTAAACTTTTCCTTCAAAGTTCCTAACTGCTCATTGGGGTTAACTGTTAAATTAAAATCAAAAACGGATGCTAATTTCTCCCACTCTTGTACACAGATTTCCCTGGTTGATAGCATATGGGATAGAACTATCTTTGGTAGTCTGTTCTCGTTCATCGTCATAACTCGTAACACATAATCTAAGTGGAGCTTGAGGGCATCCAAGAACATGGGAGCTATACCAGTCTCTAAGTGGAACATGTAGATGGGCGAACTACTCGGCAGCTTAAGTGCTCTCCTTATAAAATAGCGAAGAAATATTTCCGCCTCTTCGAATGGACGGTACCCCCATGCTTGTGCTCCGTAAAGAATAATAGCAATGCAGTTGCACGGAATATTTTCAGCTTCGCGCTATGTGATATGCTTTTGGTGCTAATGCAACTTCCCCATACTGAACCAACTGCTCGCTTTGCTTCTGCTAGTTTCGATGTTAAGTGCTTCTTCATGTGAAGGTTTGATGCTATCAAAACTCCTAAGTACTTATATTCTCTCACGACTTCAATTTGCTCGCCCTGATACGTCCACTTTTCACCTCGGCAGTACCTGCCCTCACCTTTTCTGAAAATCATCATTTTCGACTTTGCTAGGTTTAGTGACAAATTGCAAATTTTGAAGTAGTTTTCCAATCTACGTATCATCGGCTGCATTTTTTTTTTTTTTTTTTTTTCTTGTGCAACCCATGCCCGCGTGGCAACGACACTGCGACCTGAAAGATCTATTGTATCGGAGGGTTGGAGTTAATCTAACAGATGTACTACCTCCCTTATGAAAGTGAGTATGTCCTTAGTAGCGGAGCAGCCAACGACCATACCACGCTGAGAGTATCGGTTCTCGTCCGATCATCAGCTGCATTCCTTCAATAGTATCCGCGAGGAGAGCCATGTCATCTGCAAACAACAGTGCCGGAATTTTCGTTCTGTTTATCTCTATTCCTCCTTTAATGTCATCTACTATGTCGTTTATATATAAAATAAACAGCAATGTGCTAAGGATGCACCCTTGTTTTACACCCATTGTCGTTTGGAACTCCTCAGATAAGTGGACTCCATCCCAGATGCACGCCATGTTTTTTTCATACATAGCCCTTAAAACGTTTATGCCTTTTGTGGAAAATCCGATTTTGTAGAGCTTATAGAAAAGTGATTCGCGTGGTATAGTGTCAAAAACTGCTCGGAAATCTACAAAAAATGCATACAGCTTCTTGCGCTTCTTTTTATAGATCTCTGCTATGCTTACAAGTGTAAATATTTGATCCGTTGTTGAATACATTCTTCTAAAACCTGCTTGAAATTCGTGCAGAATTTTCTTCTTTTCAACCCAGGCGGAAAGGCTTTCGAAAAGCACAGCCGCAAACAGCTTGGTCGATGCGTTCAGGAATGATATTCCCCTGTAATTAGCTGGGTCCTCATGGCTTCACTTCTTGTGCAACGGGTATATTATAGCTTTGCGAAAGCTCCCTGGGACGTCTGCAGAGTTAAAGATTCGATTAAATTCAGATGTAAGTTCTGTTAGAAATTCCGAGGTGCAATTCTTGTAGAATTCGAAAGGCACACGGTCCTCTCCTGGAGCTTTATTAAGTTTAGCCTTCTTAATTGCATTTTGAACTTCATCTAATGTGATAGGGGTATCTAAGAATTCATCATCAATCGAAGGGGCTGCATATTGAAACGACGGTGATATAAGTGCTGTGTTGAGGAGGTGGCTGAAATTATCTTTCAGCATATGTGCTTGTACATTTCTCTTTCCATTTATGAGCTTCACGGCTTTCCTGAATTCTGCTGTCGATTTCGCTCCATTTAGTAAGTCAACGTTTCTCTGGACATATGCCTGTCTTTTCGATAAGCAAAGCTGTTTAAAGTATTTGTTAGCCGCGTGATTATGATCTTTGAATGATCTGATGAAAGCTCTAGACTTGCTTCAGCGGTATATTTGGCGCAACAGCTGTTTAAAGTGCCAGGGCCTAGCTTCTCGCAACCACTCATGTTGAATGGAAGGGACTTACAGCTTATTGCCGAATCCGAACGGCGATTTGAGAAGCTTTTTCGTGACAACAATACTCTCGGATGTTTGTCAGACGCTCGCGAGAGGTGGGACCGTGAAAAATCTTTTTGGTATTTTCTGGGGTTCGAACTTGGAACTTCATGCGTAGTGATCCGACACACTAACCACTTACGCCACGGCGCCCACAGTTGCTACATTTTTTTAAGTTCGGATTTAACTTTGCTTTACTACAGTCTACTGAACTGTGTAGATCCCCAAAACTTACGCAAACAGCAGGAAGAGTGCAGTATATTTCCTGGTGTGACCGAATTCTTAGCAGTTAGCATATTGAATTGGTCCGCTACGCTTGTGAGGTTCCTCGACTGTAATTTATCGATTCAGGGGGTATTAATGGCTGTAAATCGGGTGAATTTCATTCTTCTTAAGAGTTTTTGGATTGAATTCAAGCTCACATCTAAAAAGCGGTTGGGGCTTGTTTTCTCTATTTTTAAAGTTGTAAACATATCTAACTTTGTGGCCTTCTACTAAGAAATCTCGGTACACAATATTGGTAGTCTTCTCAGAACCTGTGAGAAACTGATTGGCGCTATCCAGGATACTATCACATTGGCTGAAAGCACCAAAAATTTCTTCTATTGGAGAGAGATTCGATTTTATTGAAAAAAAAACCTACACACCCATCAGAATACTAAAATTCGGCATCGTTTCAAATCAAAATGAACAATTTGTTTAATGGTATCGATTCGGACACCAAAGTCCTTGAACAGAAATCTTACAATCAAGCATTTCCACCCGCCCCAGGCATAGCCCTAAACCAAGATTCAATGAGAACATGGGGAACATAAAAAAGTTTAAGTCTCCCATTGCTACTCGACAAATATAATGAATTCGAACAAATCCCATCTGTGATTTAGGGATAATATAACTCAACAGCTACCCCATGACCCTTCCCTGTATCCTTGTCTGAGCATTGCCACGTGCTGCACTAAAAATCAATAAATCATCGAAAGCGACGAAGGAGAAAAGAAAAAAAAATATGATGAGGACAAGTCTTCCTCCCAATAAATTCCAAATTGGGATCCTGCTCCCCATACATACGTAGTTACAGAGAAAAATCCTAAGGCTATTGATATGAACTCTACATCCTTGGTTACCATAACCAACCAACCCCACCCCCTTCCCCATATAAATATCAATAATTGAATCAGTCAAATGAAAATCATTGCGGATTTTTATTCATTTTCCACGTTGGGTTGTTTAGCAACAGGATGTTACACAAGTACACCTTGGGTATCCTTAAACCATGGATACACCATAAAATTGCCAAAAAAAAAAAAAGCAAATATCTACGTGCGCGCGTTGCCTTTGAATAGCATAACCAAAAGGAAACAAATATCAATCAGTCTAGGCTAAGCAAAACAAAACAAAAAAAAAAAAATCGCGAAACTATATATCCTTAACGAAAGGACTAAAATTACATAAAAATTTGGACGAAAACCATTTATGATGGAAATGAGAGGAGCACGCCGGCCGGCCGCCATATTCATTTCACACGAAAAAAAAAACTTTGTATCCAAGGACATGGATAAATATTCCTTTTCATCTGGCCAGGACACGATAACAACACGACGAAATATAATACCTCTTCCCCACAGCGAAACCACCTCAAAACACCCCTTGCCCGCCGCCTGTTTTTCCCAGATTTGATTTTCTTCATTTCGTTCTTCTTCAGCCAGGACAACGACTTGAGGTCCTTTAGCAACGATTAGAACACAGGCTTCATATCATTTTCTTGTGCCTTTCCCTGTTGGCGGTGTGGTCAGTAGGTAAAAAAAAGAACTGAGTAAATATTTGGTTCATTATTGGTTCTCCTTTGTGTACCCCCGAATGCCCAACACACAGGAGAGAGCACAAAGGACTTCTTTTTTTTTGTGTACCTACCAGTATTTTGGGAGGACGAGGTCGTCCTCTTTTTGGTAATAAAATCAACTTTAAGGTTCACAGAAGAGAAGAACGAATGTCCCTATCCAAGGACATATACCTATCAAAGAGAGAGAACGAGAGAGAGAGAGTAGGTGCCTAGGTGGGCAATTGAGAGACGAATAAAATTGCTTATGCATAATTCACCAGAATAGACAGACAGATATACGAGTATGTATGTACATAGAGCGACAGGAGCAAGATAACAAGTGTTATGCCTGAGAGATTTCCTTTGTGTATAGGGTATTCCCGGCTTTGTTTCTAATTTTGGGAAGGCAAGACGGCGAACGATGTCCTTTGTCATATCAATTTGTAAATGTAATCAGAGTATAGAATGTGGGGGGCGGGCCGGCCGGCTAGAATGGTGTTTACTGTGTGAATAATGGATGCATTACGATGAGTACACTCTTCTAAGTTGGCTGTCGATAAGACAGTGACCTCATGGATGTTTAATCGCCTGTCAGCCGGGGAAGATTCATTCGATGATACTTGCAAAAGGATATTATAAAAATTAATCCAAGGAAAATTGCTTGCTTCTTTGTTTGCTTAGGTATGGGGGGAGCCTTGTTGTTGATTCTATGGCGATGAGCTGGAGATACTATTTTTGGTGACCTTTTCAAAATTGCTGTTTATATTTTAAAGTGGTTGGGCCTTGGGGTTCTCTTGTACGGTTGGATAGGAATGAAATGGCTCCTTCCAGGAAGAGTACTTAAGTGTTGACGACTTTCCTTTCTAGTGACAACAGCAGCAAGATGAAAATCGACTTGTGTTCATTCAGAGGGTACAAGATCAACCCCGGCCATGGCAAGACTATGGTCAAGATTGACAGAAAGACCTTCGCTTTCCTGGATAAGAAATGCGAGCGTTCGTACTTGATGAAGAACGTAAAGGTACCTGGACTGTACTCTACAGTCGCAAGCACAAGAAGAGTATCGAAAAGGATATGAAGAAGAAGCGCACCCACCGAACGCAAAAGTTCTAACGTGCTATTGCGCATCACTGGCCGAAATCATGGCCAAGCGTAAGATGAAACCAGAGGCATGCAAAGCGCTATGGGGGCAAACCATCAAAGTTGCCCAGAAGGCCTCCAAAAAGGCAACAGCTCCACCATAAACCAAGGTTAAGTCGGCATCCATCTATCTGTTCAACTACAATAAACGCAAAACTAAAAATGCCAAATATCTCAAGGTTAGGTTAGGTTAGATTGGCTGCCTGCACCACGATGCAGACACACTTAGACCAGTAAAGGTCCATTGTGATGCCAATGATCTACCATTAGACCACTCAGGGACTAATAAAACCAACCGGAGCTTTTGATGAAGCGATGGATGTTCATGACGTCTAAGGACGCCAAATCGCTGAGGTCGTCAAGGAAGGGAGCTCCTAGATGGAGCATTCTTTTGCGTGATAGAGCAGGACATGTGCATAGGAAGTAAAGAACGGTTTCCTCCTCCTCCTCGTCCCCACAGCTCCTGCAGAAGTCATTGGAAAAGAGGCCAAGTCTTTTGGCATGTTGGCCGATTGGACAGTGTCCGGTGATGACACCGATAACGCAGCTGATCTGTAATCGCTTTAGTTTAACCAACTCGGCACTACGTTTCTGGTCCAGCTTAGGCCAGATCTGCCTAAAAATGTGACACGTAGAGCCAATATCCCACCTAAGGTTGGTCTTGCTAATAGCATTCAGCTTCAATAGATGCTTACATGTAGCGAGGGGCATACCAAGGGCTTGCCTATCTGGCAGAATCCTTAGAGTGGTTCCCTGTCTAGCGATTTCGTCCGCCTTACAGTTTCCTGGAATGTCTCTGTGACCTGGCACCCAGCATAGGTGAATGTTGAACTGCTCTGTCATCTCCGTAAGAGATAAAGGGCAGTCTAAGACGGTCATTGAAGTAAAAGAGCACGATTCCAGGGACTTGATAGCCGCTTGACTGTTAGTGAAAATGCTAATATCGCTGACAGATAATACATTACATTTCAGCCAAGACAGGGCTTCCTTAATCGCCATGATTACCGCCTGAAAAACGCTACAATGATCAGGGAGGCGGAACGAGATGCTCAGGTTGAGCTTATCGGAGAAAACACCACAATCTCAGAAATCTCAGTTTCGGTGGGGTGTAGTTCGTGTTTTCATGTGTGAAGTTGAGAAGATCAAGGATCGCGGAGTGGCCAATGTGATAACTAGACCACTGAGAGGAGGCTTTAAGACGAATAGCCGCACTGGCAGCAGTCTGTCTGCCAAGGATATCCAGGGGTAACAGGTTGAACATAATGTTCAGTGCCGCAAAGGGGGTAGTTCTTCGTGCACCACTGATGCACATGCAAGCGGATCTTTGCACTTTAGCTACCTGAGAGAGGTGAACAGCCCTGTCAAGAGCAGGCCACCAAACGATCACGCCATAGAGTAGTATAGGCCTGACAACAGACACGTAAAGCCAGCGAGTGATTTCAGGTTTCATACCCCAGCTCCTACCTATAGCCTTTTTACAGGAATAGAGAGCTACATTGGCTTTCCTTACGCGTTCTAGTAGATTGGCTTTCCAGTTCAGTTTTCTGTCCAGAATAAGACCCAGGTATTTTGCATTAACAGTGAAAGTGAGACCGGTGCCTTTAATCATAGGAGGGTCTACGTGGGGAACTTTATATTTCCTTGTGAAGAGAACAAGTTCTGTTTTATGAGGGTTAACCCCCAATCCACATTTGGAGGCCCACCTAGTGAGCCGAGAGAGAGCATATTGGAGGATCTCCTTGAGAGTTTCTGGGTGCTTGCCAGACGCAGCAATCGCAATGTCGTCAGCATAGGCAATCACTCTACAGCCTGACCTGTCCAGGTCCACTAGTAGCTCATTCACTACAAGATTCCACAGGAAAGGGGACAAAACTCCACCTTGGGGTGTTCCGCAACAGGCATGTCTTCTGGCCGATGCTCCACCCAGCTGTGTGTTGATAATCCTGCGTGTTAGCAATTGATTGATCAACACTCCGAGTGAAGTATCCACTTTCAGATTTGCAAGTGCGTCTGTGATTGCCTTTGGTTTGACATTGTTAAAAGCTCCCTCAATGTCAAGGAAAGACACCATGGTATATTCTTTAATGCTCAGAGATTTTTCAATGATGCGCACAAGCGAGTATAAGGCTGTCTCAACGGATTTGCCTTGCAGTACGCATGTTGAGACGGCGAGGGCAAAGACGGGCTAATGCTCTGACGGAGGTGAATATAAATCAGCCTTTCCAGCGTTTTCAGTAGAAAGGACGATAGACTGATATGTCGGAGATCCTTTGGTTCCACATGCGAGCTCTTATCTGCCTTAGGAATGAAGACAACTTCAACCACGGTCCACGTCTTGGGGATGTAGACCAGATTAAGACAGCGCGATAAGATGGCCTTGAGCCATGGAAACACAATGTCCTCACATTTTAGAAATTCAGCAGGAATAATGCCGTCAGGTCCTGGGGACTTGAAGGGCTTGAAGCTGCACATGGCCCAGCGGATCTTTTCTGCAGTTACTATAACCACGGAGTTGCTGCACGGCAGAGAGCAAGTACGGGTGATACCCGATAACGAAACAGTAACAGGGGAGCTACGAGCGAAGTGAGTATCCAGTAAGATGTCAATGGATTCCTTAGCAGAGGTGGTCCCAAATATCTCAATCTCGAGTGAGAATATATGCGATACAGCTGGAAAGCTTGGGGCGCTGCTCTAATTCGGCAAAAATAGTCCAGTACCTGTTCGCAAAAGATTTCAGTCTAGAAAAACATACTTCAGTACTTTACGGATCTAATTTCCACCCGAAGGTCCTTTAGAAATGAGTTCTATGTAGTTTGGTTGTCTAGTAGCTTGTGACTGGTTTTAGCTCGAAAATTGCTAAGCTACTCATTCCATTCCATTGTTCGGATAAACTTCACACAATTCAACGCTAGGCAGAGACATTATCACATTAGAACAGATCAATTCAGGTTGTTGTCGACGGAGGATCATCCTATATATTTCTTATTTATGTTGGTGTACCTCAGGGATCCATTCCTTCTCCAACATTATTCCATTTTAATGATCTTCTAGTTTCACCCATGACAGCACCCTAGTAGTATATTGCTCATACAAAACGCCCGTGCCAGCTATACCATAGTCAGAGATGAGAGTAAATCCAAACAATTAACGAAGATCTGGTAGTGGCCAAAATAATAAAGGAGTGACACGAAACTGAAATCAAACAATCACAAACGTGAAGCTATGGTCGAAGCCGTACATCAAGTAGCTGAGAGTGTTGCTGGACCATAAACTCAGCTTCAGAGGTCACCTAACGTACACGGGCAAGAAGGCCTCTAGGGCAGTAGCGGCATTATGCAGACTTATGCCAAATATTGGGGGACCAAGGCAGCCAATTAAACACATTTTAACGGCCGTGAGTAGGCCAATACTCTTGATGCGACCTCAATATGGGCATCAGCGCTTCAGGATACCGCAATATTTTCTAGAAATTGTGAAGGACTATCTCAAAGACAGGGGACTCCTATACTACACCGTGGAGGGTACTCACAGAAAGGAAATCACTGCTGTAGCAGCACAGGGCTCAATCCTTGGACTTGATCTGTGGAATATCTCCTATGATGGAATCGTTCATATGGAGATGCCCGAAGACACCTTCCTAGTCGGGTACGCAGATGACATCGGTGCGGTGATTACCGCGAGAGACATCGAAGAGGCTCAGATGAAACTGAATCTGGTAATGAGACGAGTTCTCGCCTGGATGGAAGTCCATGGCCTTAGTCCCGCCGTGGAAAAAAAAAGAAATAGTCCTTCTGACTAGGAGACGGATCCCGACAAGTGCTAAGTTCCGAGTAGGCCCAGAAGTGATAGTCAGCAAACCGGCAGTAAAGTATCTAGGAATCGCCCTGGACTCTAAACTTTCTTTCTGGCAACAGATTAAGTCTGCATCTCAGCGAGCTGCAAAGGTCACGTCGTCACTGAGTAAGCTCATGGCAAATATCGGAGGCCCAACAATGAGTAGGCGACGACTCCTCATGTCTATCACCCACGCCATTCTTCTGTTTGGGTGTGAGATCTGGGCGGATGCACTTAGACAGGAGAAGTACAGAAAACAAATTGCCACAGTACAAAGGCGAGGAGCCCTCCGAGTTGCAAGCTCCTAACGCACAGTGTCGGAACCAGCCTTCCTCGTAGTTTCGGGAATGACCCCCATCGACTTCCTAGCGACGTAAAGGAAGTACGTCCACGACAAGAAGGCGGAGGTAGGAGCAGAATTGGCAGTCGCGGAAGCGAAGGAGCTTACCAAGCAGGCTTGGCAAAGAAGGTGGAGCGCTGAAACGAGGGGGGAGGTGGACAACGAGGCTGATTATAGACGCCACGGCTTGGACAGAGCGGGAACATGGCGAAGTGAACTACTTTGTCACTCAATTCCTAACCGGACATGGTTATTTCAACCAATACTTCCACAAGATGGGTAAAGTAGAGAGCGCAGCATGCCAATATGGAGACTCAGCGCAAGACGACGGTTTCCACACCTTTTTCGTCTGTAGTAGATGGGCAGAACAGAGGAGCAAACCGGAGTCGGAAATAGGCGATTTTTTCCCGAAAAATGCTATAAGCAAGATGACCTCAAGTACCGACACGTGGAATAAAATATCTTCCTTCATCGAGACGGCACTCAGATCCAAAAAGAGAGAGGAAGACGCCAACATTCTGTCAGAAATTTCATAAAGCAGATAAAAGCCTTACCGGCAAGAATGTATAAACCCGCACCAGGAGGTGAATATGAAAAGGCGATCCCCAACGGGAATAGAAAACGACACCAGTCTGAAGTAATACGACAGGCGGTCCCGGAGAGGATGGTGTCAAGTAGAAAGAAGGAGTTAAAGGTGGTATTTTAGTGAGTAGTGAGTCTCACACTACTAGAAACAGAGCGGGACTGTTTCCCGTGCGCATTAGCGTTTTTCCACTTCCCCCTAGGCAAGAAAAAATGGACATCAGCGAAGGCACTGTAAGTCGTACATTAGAAGGATGAGCTCGGCGCACAGAATCGCATCTGCGCCTTTAGAACAATGTCAGCGGATACGATAAGTGTAATCTCAGGCCGAATGTATATCGAAGACCATGGCACTACGCGCAAACGAGCACGATGACAGAAGAACAACCATAGGAGCCATAAAATCAGAATGGCAACATGGGTGGAACATCACAACCAAAGGGCGATGGAGATATGAATTGATTCCCGAAGTTGGTAAATGGATTACCAGAAGGCATGCGTAGGTAAACTTTTACTTAACACTATTTCTATCGAGGCGTGGATGCTTCCGGGAGTATCTCTACAAGTACAAGCACGCGGATGACCCATTCTGCCAGCACTGTGAAGGAAAATTGCAGAACGCAGAGCATATACTGATGGAATGCCAAAATTACACAAGGGCCAGAAATATCGTAAAAAGAGCGATTGGCGGCCAAGTGACCCCAAGAACTTGATATCATTTACGTTGGCAAGGAGCGAAGGGTGGGAGACTTTAAACGAAGTAATTACGAGTATAATGCAACAATTGCGTATAGAGCAACGAGCAACGACAAACGCGAGAATCAAAGATTCTGTCAACTCTGGCAGCTAAAAGTCAAACCGACCCCTCTGAATGAATGCCTTGGCTGGCGGTGCCGTAAGGAAAAAGCAGGACAGATCAATAGGAAGAATTTTGTAGCAGGTAACCATGCATGGGCATATATTCAGGCACAACTCGTAGCAGCACAACTGAGGTATCTTTTCAGAGCAAAGAAGTACTTGAAAACGCTGCAACTTCTTCTTTTATAGAAAACGCAAGTAAGACCGGAGCTTGAGTTCTGCTCTCACGTTTGGAGCTCATCCCCAAAACACTATCTATGTCTATGATACTTGACAGCATCCAAAGGCGAGCAGTTCGCTTAATAGGAAATCTAGCACGTACGTCCAATCTCCAATCGTTAGCTCATCGAGGAAGGTGTCAGAGTTATGCCCATTCAACAGATACTGCCATGGCTGATCTCAAGAGAATGATCCCTACAAACTCAACTTTTCAAAGTCCTACCAGGCCAGGAAATATTGCTTAGTGATAACCCTGGATATCAAAAATGCATTCAACACTGCAAACTGGATCCATATACTAGTGCCACTCAGAAATTTACGAGTCTCAGCGTATCTCATAAAAATCGTGACGAAATATTGTACTTCAAGCACAGAATCTTAGCCTACGACACAGACAACGGACCCAAAGAATACAAGATCACTGACGGAGTATCACAGGGGTCAGTGCTAGGTCCCTTACTTTGGAACGTCATGTACGATGGGATCTTGCGTCTTCCAATACCCGAAGCAACAAAAATAATCGGATTTGCGGACGACATTGCAATCGTTGTAAGTGGCAAACTACTGGAAGAGGTTCTCATGCTTGCAGAACATAAAATAGAAGCGGTTTTTATAAGCAGCAGGAAGAAGGAAACGATAGATATTACTGTGGGTAGCCACATAATAACATCGAAGCCCCACATAAAATACCTCGGATTCATACTAGATATGAGGCTATCCTTCAAGGAACACCTCAAGAGTGTGTCTCACAAAGCAGCGAATGCCAACGCTGCTCTCGCACGAATCATGCTTAATACAGGAGGCCCTAGGCATAGTCAAAGATTACCTTTGCCCACAGTAATAGCGTCTATAATCCTCTACGCCGCACCAATCTGGGCGAGAGCCATGACGACGAAAGCAAACAGAAGGTATACAGAACATGTACATTAAGAGTATGCTGCGCATACCGTACCACCTCCAGCGATGCAGCCTATGTGAGAGCAAAAATGCTACCAATAGACATCCTGGCAGAAGAGCAGCGACGACAGTATGAATTGAGACGCTCAGAACAAGAGCAAACTGCTTCAACCGGCGAAACCCAACAGATATCACTAAGAGTACAGAGCATAGGAGAGTGTCAAGAACGCTGGAACGCTTCCGAAAAGGGTAGATGGACGCATGTGCTCATACCTGAAGTAAAACCATGGATAAAAGACGGCATGGTGGGGAAGGGTTTCATCTAACCCAGTTGCTGACAGGTCATGGATGCTTCCATTCATAAATACAATACAAGCATGATGACAGCCCCTACTGTCCACGATATGCTGAGTGCATTGAAAGTGTCGAACATGTGTTTTTTTGATGCCCCCGGTTTCTAGATGAAAGGGAAGCACTGAGGCAGAAATTAGGCGTGGCACTAACTACCGAAAACCTAGTTGCTGAAATGATTAAGAGCTAAAATGATTGGAATGCAGTGACTGAAATTGCCAGAACTATCATGAGCAAATTAAAAATATTGGAGCGTGAGAGAAAAGAGTCCAATAGGACTAACACGAATACAAATGACAACTAAGTCAGAAACCCCCCTACGATACAATGCCAAGAAGGTGGAACCGTAGGAAGAAAGGGTAAGACGGGAGAAGATGTTAGTGGGTAAAAGTCCCACACTGTTACTGAGTACGGGCTCAGTTTCGTCTTTTGAAGATTACTACCTCCCAGCGTAAAAAAAGAGAAGTCCTACCAAGCAGGTCACTAAAGCGCACAACTTCCATGTTCAACTGGCAACCGCAAGAACATCATTATATCAAAATTCATTCTGTTTCAGAACAAGCAATATTTAGAACTCACTTCCAGGCGAAATATTTCCAGAAACCCATAATCTGAACAAATTGAATTGCAAAATCAACAGAGATCTGCGGGCATCTCGGGTCGCTGGCTCAGCGTCACAAGTTCGTCTTTCCCGATAGAGGCTTATAAAGCAAATTGGAGAAGGACAGCAACAGATGGATGCCCCATACAAGAGTATCTGTCAAAAGCAAAAACCCTCCAACTCTGTGAAGAAGGGACTGCTGAGAGTCGTAATTCTTATGTTGGCAAGGGAAGGACATTCTCATAGCAGTTGACGGACAGATTTAATTTCTCCTCCGTGCCTGCAGTACTGGTGTGCTTCCAGGACCTTTACCAAGCAACTTCAACGTGCTGGACTTATGTATCACCACCGTTTCGGATGCCTGTGGAGAGGGTGATGACACTGCGAAATACTATATTTCATCTGCAATAGTTCAGGTGGGTTGCTTGGATCAATTGGTGGATTTTTGGACCTGATATGAAGAATTCTGATATAGGCGAACCACACAGGGGGATCAGTAGAAATGCGGCGAAGTGGGAGGGTTGTGATCCCTTGTTTTCGGATCATAACCTCGCTGATAAAAAGGAAGAAGAAGAAGAAGATGATATGATGAATTCTGATATCGTAACCTTCTCACAAGTACCAGTATTTGAGTCTGAGTGCTCCAATGGAGTCCGACAAAATACGAGAAGAAATTTGTTAGCCATAAGCCAAGCCTCGGGCACCGATCGAGTCCATGATTTTAAATCCATCTAAAACGGAATGTTAGCGACCTTACGAAAACAATTAGAGGATATCTCTGTCCCGGAAGGGTGTATCGAATTTTTCCTCTCCATATCAATTCACTTACGACCAATGACTTCCCACACAAAACATTTAGCTAACCACTTCCAATCACCCCCCGCCCATTCACCTCATAAAGAAAAAATCGAATCGAAAACCCCTCCTGAGAACTAATTAAGATCGCAATATCCTTAACATCTGACCTCGGGTATAGAATAGCAAAGAGAATCCTTCAACCCCGAAGGATAAATAAATGGTTCATCTCCCGCGTTGGCGGCCAAATTTCGATTAAAAGCAATTCACTCAGCAACACACAATGACCAACCAAAGTGTTTCATCCGTCGGCTATTGGTAACGATTTCTAAGAAACTCCTTACTAAGTGCCGCATTAATTCGCAATAATATCCTTAAAATAAATGCCGGTCCTCTACACTCAATTCGCCCACCTAACCCAGCCTCGATCTATTTTGATTGCCTCTCTGTCTCTCATCCTCGATGCATATCCCTTTAATGGAGGCCATATCAACTGATATAGGTATTGGGCCAAATTAATATGACTTCACTTCTCGTCTGAAGCCGAAGAAATGCGAATGAAAAGGGAAAGGTTAACCTTTGACATTTCACCATTTCCACAGATAAAAAGTTTTCCCCACTCGATGCGGGCATACCAAGGATTCACCGAATGCGAGAGCACTTTGTCGAAATGGAAATTTTCAATGTACAATCTGGAGAATGTAAATGCGCGGGGTGGGGGTAAGGATCTGAATCAAAATTCCATTTGGGAAATGTGCACACGGATAGGCAGGGCCTGGTGGAGAGATAAAAATGACTTACACACGAGGCAGGCAGAGTGGAGACGCAAGAGTTTCCCATTTTCCTTGGTGACTCTCGAATTAATTGCTTTTATAGGCTTTTGGACATAATACAAGGAAAGTAAGGGATGCGTACACATGCACATACGCACACGAAGATGAATGATGTGTATGGAGAGAGAGCTTCTGATGATACATGGGTTTAGTGATGGCCAGGATATCCGCTTAATCCTCGAGCGTTGTTTTCTGCTGTTGGATTTGATTGTCCCCCGTCAGTCGATCGGAATCCAATTACATGGTTCTGTTGGCGTCACAATGTGGGGAGAAAGTTTTTTTTTTCAATTAAAAACTCATTTGGAAATGAAAGGATTGAGTGAGATGTAAACGATAGATGGCGCTGGCAGTGAATTGAGTGTAAGAAGGAAGGCGATGCGTCACAAGGCATATGTAACAGCGGAAAATGGTTTTTTTTTTTTAAACTGTTGTATTTATCTCTGCCCGGAACAAGCTTCACTTCCATGGCCACTGTTCAACCCGCTTTTGAAGAAACTTGATGACACGCAGCCTATGTTATTTCAGATATAACACCGGACATGGCAGTGTACGTTTCATCGCAATCGGATACGCAGTTTTTGAGTGAAAAAGTTGCAGACAGACAAATTTTTCCTGATTTGTAATAGATTTACAAAATCAATATCGATTTCCAGATTTAAGGCAATTCACCTCATTAGCAACTATTATAGCTTTCCAGATTGTGCTTAGAGTTATAAAAAAAAAGTCGGAAAGCTTTGTGATCTTGCATAGTGTACCATCGGGTGTGGGTAGCGAGGATCTTGGAAATCGCAACAAATAACTTTACTTTTTTTTTATTGAAGAGAGAATGCATCATGCATCGTCAGAAAGCTTTGGCCAATCAGCCCCCTGGTGTGTCGGACCCCAACCGACTAAAAACTCTCCATCTTCAGGCGAAACCCACCCCGAAACTGGCATTACTTCAGGGTGGTGCCACTTTCTTTGCCTCTCTGGGCTCCACTTTCTACTTTGACCTTTTATGAGCCGGTGCCCCTGATTTCTCCTCGGTCCTTGGATTTCAGTACCGTCTCGGTAAATGAAGATATCTTATTCCATTTGTCGATACTCTCGATCATCTGCGTTGTCTGGAGAAAAATTACCTATTGCCGATTCCAGTCTGATCCTCTTTGCTGTCCATCTGCTGTAGATGAAGAAGGTGTGGTAAGCGTCGTCTTCAGAGAGTTGCAGTATTGGCAGGCTGCGCTTTCTACTTTTCCCATTCTGCATGGGTATTGATAGCCATGTCCGCTTAAGAATTGGGTGATGTTATAATCCGCATCGCCATGTTTCCGATCGGTCCACGTAGTTACGTCCCTGATGAGCCTTGTCCTCTGGTTTCGGCGGTCCACCTGCTTTGCCACTTTTGCTTGATGAGCTGCTTTGCCTCTGCAGCTGCCATTTCTGCTCCAACTTCCGTCTTTTTCTTGTGGACGTATTTCCTCTCAGCTGCTAAGAGTTCAATGGGGGTCACTCCCGTGATTACGAGAACGGGTGGTTCCAATACTGTGCGGTAGGAACTTGGAATTCGAAGAGCTCCACGGCGTTGAACTGCCGCCATCTGTTTTTAGTATTTCTCCTGCTTAAGTGCGTCGGCCCAAATCTCGCATCCATATAGAAGGATGGCGTGCGTAATAGACATGAGGAGTCGTCGTTTACTCATGGTTGGACCCCCAATGTTTGCCATGATCTTGCTGAGTAACGTTGTGATCTTCGCAGCTCGATCGGACGCTGGTTTAATAATATGTCGCCAGAAGGTAAGTTTGCAGCCTAGGATCATCCCCAGGTACTTTACTGCATCCTTACTGGTGATCACATCTGATCCAACTTGGAACTCGACGTGTGGTGGAATTTGTTTTCTGGTCAGGAGAATTATCTCCGTCTTTTCCGTTGCTAGGCTCAGTCCATGGTCAGCCATCCAGGGGAGGACCCTCCTCATTACTTAATAAAGCCTTCTCGCTGCATCCTCTGTATTTCTTGCAGTGATCACCGCACCTATGTCGTCTACGTAACCTACCAGAGAGGTGTCTTCGGGCACCTTCATACGGAATATTCCATCGTAGGAGACGTTCCATAAGTCTGGTCTCAATATTAAACCTTGCGCTGCTCCTGTAGTGATTTCCTTTCTGTGGGGTCCCTCTACGGTGTTGTATATCAGTTCGCGGTCTCTGAGGTAGTCCTTCGTTATTCGCAGGAGATATTGCGGGACCCTGAAGGTGTTTGTCAACGAGTCTAGCCACCTGGCTGAGTTGAAAGCGTTCCTCACGTCTAAAGCTGCCAGCACAACTATGTTCCTCGAGTAGTTATTGCCATGTTGGGCGGTTCGGACTATCTTAATCACATCCTCGATCGCTCCTATTGTGCAGTGTCCTCTCCTGAATCAGTGTTGTCCTTCGGACAGGTCACCTACACACACCATAGAACAATAGGATGTCCGTAAGAGGGCGTATTGACCAACATTGGCATCAACAGAGAAACGTTTAAAGAAACCCTTTCTGATTTTTTAAAGAAAGAACTCCAAATAGCTCGGAAATGGTTATGACCCTGCGACCAGCCAAAAGGTTTTAATATCTATGACCATGTTTAGATAGAAAATTCACCTGGAAAAACATGGATCACCAAAGAGGCTGCTTGTGCTCTCGAAGCAGGCAAAAGCCTAGCAGGCAAGTCTGAGAGATGTAGCCCGAGCGTTAAGCGTTGGATGTACATATATATTGACACTGTGAGAGCAATGATCACCCGTGGAGCAATAGTGTGTCCAAAACAGATCATTCCATTCACAACGAAACATATTACTGAGTTTATGCGAACATGCCCAACTGCCACTATACAGGTACTTCTGAAACAAACTAGCCTACACCTTGTGGTCAAGGAAAGCACAAACTGGACGATTTCAGAGTAATAAATTGGGAGGCACGGGCTCAGTAGATCGAAAGAATACAACGCATTTCTCAGGCGAACCCCACAGGCGGATCAGTAGAAATGCGGTGAAGTGGGAGGGTTGTGATCCCTTGTTTTCGGATCATAGCCTCGCTGATAAAAGGAAGAAGAAGAAGAAGCATTTCTCAAAAAACGTCCCCTTCTACCAATCCCTAGATACGATGCCTCTAGAAAGTTGAATTTTAAAAGGGATTTTCCTACAAAGGTCAGCAACAAGAGGGACTAGACGGTCGATGAATCCACAGCCTATAGGCTAGCCAACCACACAACATAGTTGTACATAGGGGTAACTATCACAGGAGTGAGAAGAGAACATATGCTCTAGATAGATGCATCCAAATTAATCTTGACAAAAGATGTCAAACATTGAAGTAACTATCAAGGCATTCGCAGCTCCCAACAGAACTCCAGAATAGGGAGATGGTCACGGTTCGCTACTCTGGACCTCCAATCCGGGTATTGGCAAGTTGAGATGGCAGTTGGTGACAAAGAAAAAACTGCATTTTCCGTGGGCACAGGCCTTAATGAGTTTAATGTCCTGCCGTTCGGCCTTACCAATGCGCCTGCAACGTTCCAGCATCTTATGGATGTCGTGCTTCAATGACTGACACACACGGTCTGTCTAGTCTATCTGGACGATATCATTGTTCACGGAAAGACTTTTGACGAACTGCTACAACACCTAGAGTCCATATTCCAGAGACTACGACAGGCAGGCCTCCATTTGAGGGAGTCGCGATCGACATTTTGGGACCCCTACCCATCATAACTCAAGGTAACAAAAACGTTCTAATTTTTTGCGATTATTTTACGAAGTGGCCATACCCCCACCGGATCAGACTGCAGAGACGGTTGCAGAAGCCCTTGCTGTACAAGTATTCTCGCGATTCGGAGTTCCCCTCCAGCTATACTCGGACCAAGGGAGAAATTTTGAATCCTCTGTCTTTAAGCACACATTGGAACTCTTTGGTATCGACAAGACACAAGACACCGCGCTGCATCCACAATCAGGTGGCATGGTCGAGCGATTCAACCGCACGCTCCTGAGCTATCTCGCCAAATATACCGCCGAAAACCAGAGGGGCTGTGATGTTCACCTTCCATTTCTGCTCGTAGCCTATCGGACAGCTGTCCATGAGGCAACGCAACAAACACCTGCATTCTTAACATTTGGGCCTGAACTCCGGTTGCCCACAGAACTGTTCACTGGTCCTCCCCCAAACCGACCCACAACCACTTCGAAGTATGCAGAAGACTTAGCAGCGCAATTGGAGACCGTGTCCGATCACATCCTCAAGAAAGAATTAAAGAAAATGGAGAAAGAAAACAGTAGCACAACCTGGGAGTGCGTGAAGACAGACAGATTTTGGAACGAGTCCAGTGAGACTCCGAAAAGCCCTTCACGTACAAGAAGAATAGCCCTAACTGTGCCATGTGCCATTTTGGAGAGCAAAAAGAGACGGGAGAACATATTCTTTGTGAATGCCCTATGGCCGCAAGAAAAAGACTTCTCCATCTCGGGAGGGTTTTATTGAGTCCCTCTGACTTCTGGAACATTGAGCCTGGAGCATTGTTGAGGTTTATCAAGAGCCTTAACCAAGTTTTCAGCTAAACGCCGGGCTGGCACAATAGATCTTGTAGGTCGCAGTGTGTACAAGGCCCTAGTATGGTAAAGTAACTGTGCCATGTAGAGGCATATTAGTCTGCTATACACAGTTCGCTACATTTCGGGGTGAACCTGGGCCTCAAACGGTAATGCGATTATATGAAAACAACAAGTTTTCACTTAGTCTAGGCCTACCAACTCCTACTCTCCATGTTGGTTCCTAGTGCCTTGGTCCGAGAAATGGGTAACCAACCCCTTTGGATTATTCTTGGCGGTAGCAGACGAGAGAAGCGGGGGCAGTGCTTTTCCACTAGAGTACTTCTTCTTGTTCCAGACGGCAGAGGATGAATTCCCTAGATGAAGTCAACGGTAGCGTCTACAGTTCCAGTTAGGTCAAACTTATCGAACACGTTGTGCGAGTTGCTTCAAAATATTCGGATGACAGCTCGGTAAGGAATTTCCAAGTCAATTCAATTTAGTCAAGACCTTGGAACAGAGATGGTAACGGAGGAGCACTTAATGGACCTACCGTAGTAGAATACTGGCACCAATGTACCCGACCCCTCGTCCTGGGGGTATAACAAGTGGAACTGGCTCTCCAGGATGGATGTGCCGTCGGGGTAACTTCTCTACCATGTAAAAAAAACATTGATTCCTGCCTGGTGTAACCACGAATGAAGTCCAAGGATTCAGATGTATAAAATCTACAAACGTCGTCTGTTTACTGAATTCAAAACCACGTATCACGCAAATTGGAATGAACTACACCAAGGATGGAAAGCACATCGTCGATACTTTCATTATGAACCGATGACTCAAACAGGCTTTTTCCAGTCTTCATTGGTAAAAAGGACTCACGAGCAGAACACCGCACTTAGCAGATACAGTGAAGTCAAGTTGATTTTTATACTTTGATGCAATTATAGCTACCCTCTGCAGCTACAGGGAAGTCCTCTGCGGACTTGAACAGGCAGTCTGTTGGTCTGTGCCACGAGATTTTGAAGGATACGGGGAACTTCTTTCCCACATTTTGTTGACCACATCCATACCAAATTCAATTACCTTTCCCAGATCTTCCGAATGATTTTCGAGCAAAACCATGAATGTGCAATTTCTCATCACTCTTCTCGCCAACCCTGGCTCCTCCTTAGCAACAAAAAAAAAAAAACCAATAACCTGTCCACCGACGGATTACAAAATCAACCGCCCAACGAATCACATTCCCACTCTCCATCTTTTTTTTTTTTTTTAATTTAATTTTGCGACATCTCTCCCTCAAAGGCATTGTATCCTTGAAATGTTAATGCTCAAAAGTAATTCGTGTAATCCTTAAAGAAGTCACCAAACTAATCCATTTAGCGTCTTGTCCTGACTTTCACCCACAAACACACATATTCAAGCTGTGGCCGGTGACAACTGCGGTGACGGTAGAGAGTACGGATGGAAAAAAAAGGATCAACAAACATCGAACAGAAAAAAAAGGACCTTGGTGCAATAATCGTAAAAGCGGATTTATTACAGAGAAAAATAGGACAACGGAAAAATAAAATAAGACACACTTTAGCACACGTCAACTGCCAGCCATCTTTCTGTCATCTTTTCAGGATTTTTCATTCTTTCTCTTCGTCCTTTGTGTGTATATGTGTGTGGTTGGGGGGTTGTGTCACATTGTACCTGTTTGTTGTCACATTCAAATTGTTCTCCTTCAAATAGGATTAAAAAATGTTATCGTGTCCTTCCACTCTGGCATGGGTTTTGTATAATCATCATCATGATCATCAGGAAGTCATGTCCTGTCATCGCGCAGTGTGATGTCAATTGTTATGGTTAAGTCTTGTTTCTTACGAGTATTTCCTTCCGTCCATTGTTCGAGGATTTTTTTTTCAATTTTTTTATAAAGAAACGCGCCGCAGGACTCCTAGTTTAGCCTCGTGCTGATGAAACTACTTTCGATTAGCAAATTTACCGAAACATTATAATTTCCGGTGATGTGTTTGTTATCCTTCCGTCGACTTTCCTTTTTTGCCTCCGCATAATGGCCTTTTGTACCAGCTACTGCGTGGGCTTTAGCGCCAATGTGTAATTGCTTTTCTGGCTGCTACTGCCGCTCATCGTATGTAGATCCTTTCCATTCAAACAAGGATAATCCCTTCTCTCTTGCATTTTATTTTGAATGCAATTCACATCCGCATGAGTTACACAAAATTTAATTGAATCAGTTCATCCTTGATCCACAAAAAAAATAAAAATAAGGATGTTGAATGAAATTCAATTGTTTGTGGCAAATCCTGTGCGGGTGCTTCTCTGTGTGAGACTGAGAATTGCTTGTGAATGGTAAATCCTTGCAGAATATGAATTTTGACTTATGAACCGGAACCGGAGAAAGGATTCGTATTTTGCTGCTTTGTGTGTGTTTTTTCTTCGCGCAGATTTGCATTTACAATTGGATCAGGGTGATGGAATGTATTTTTAGACGAAACACAGGAAAGCGTTCTATTTCATGACCTGGAAGTGAGTATATGTACCACTTTCAGTCAGGGAATGCTTAGAGAGAAATTGTTTTGTGTGTGGTTGATCCTTTTTTAAATCGCTGTTGGGGTAATTGAAAAACGTTGTCCTTGGAAGGTTTGAACCCAACTATATCCGTAGCCCTCGTCCTACCGACTATGGGACTACAAATGATCCAACTCAAACTACGTAAGTCGCAATGATGACTCTGACTTTGTAAAAGTCTGCTTCCCATTTTCAAAGTCGGGATTTATAAACATAAGACGAGTTGATTCATCTGTGGTTCCAGAAGCTACTGTAGACGGTTTCAACGTTCTTTTAAGGGATTAGGTTTGAAACAGAGGCTTAATGTTTCCTAAGCTTCATGATAAATGTACGCTTGCAGCCCTTTAAGCGGAGGAAAGACGCAGAAGTTCTAGAATTATGTGTATGTAGGCTTGGGTTAAGTTTTAAAGGACGACTTATAGGTACATCTAAGCCAGTCAAAAAAGCGACGACAGCTTTCTACTCATGCAACAGAATATTTGGAAAAACTGGGTCTGGGACCGAACACCAAAATCATCCTATGGATGTATACAGCTATAGTACGGGCCATACTAACTTATGGCAGCATTGTATGGTGGCAAGCCGCCTGTAAAACTAACAACCTAACTGCCATCAGAAAAGTACAAAGAATAGTGTCTATTGGTGCGACCAGTGCAATGAGAACCACATCTACAGCAGGACTCGACGCCATCCTCAACCTGCTTCCACTAGACATCTTTATACAAGGATCGGCGACTATTAATGTCGTAAGGTTAAGCCAAACAGATAGCTGGAGACCAAATTCAATGGATCATACTGTGATCCTACATAGATACCTCCCGGAGAATAGCTGAAATATAAACAATTGAGCTTCAGGAACCACTATACCAAAAATCTTTCTCTCTCTCTCTGTCCATACTTTCCAACGCCCGCACTGTGTGTAAACATGTTAAAGGTATTCATAACCCTTTGGGTGCGCGCAAATTATAAAAAAACAAATGCCTGGGCAATGTATCTAGTACAGACTAAACAACGCCACACCTAGACTTCACAATACCATTTTCAAGCACCTACCCGAGCAGAGAAGAATGGAAAACTGGCAGAAGGCCGAACCAGAGTACCATAGCCGTGTACGCCGATGGATTCAAAATGGAAACGGGTGTCGGTGCAGGCATCTTCTCTGAAACGCTTGGCATCTCCTTGTCAGTCAGACTTCCGAGTTACAGCAGCGTTTTCCAGGCGGAGGTCGTAGCAGTGGCAAAATCGCCCCGTTAGACTGTGATGAGGGCAATACCACGTGAGGATATCACCTTTTTGATCGACAGCCAGGCAGCGATGAAAGCAATATCTGCTACAGAAGTAAAATCGAAACTTGTGAAGTGTTGTAGAGAAGAGCTTAAGGTTCTTGGAACACAGCACAAGGTAGAGCTCTGGACAAGAAGACATACCAAAGAATGAGAAAGCTGACGAACTGGCTAGAGCAGCTTCAACACTAAACTCGGACCAATCTGACCCCGCCTTGCACACTCAAACTTGAGGCAGGGAACAAAGACCTAACGGGGCAAACAACAGATGGTCCTCTGTAGGTATGTACTTTTATCATCACGAGGAAGCTATGGCCTACATTTGACAGTGCAGAAACCAATAAACTCATGCAGAGGGATAAGAAATCCCTCTCTACTCTCATAGGAATTATTACGGGGCACAACACTATGCGATAGGGAGCTGCGGCGACGAGGAGGTTCACGAGGACACAACCCACTTTCTCTGCCACTGCCCAGGCCTCTAGCACCCTAGAAATAGATACCTTGAACAATACTTCTTTAAGGATTTAGAAGAAACTCTAATGCGCACGAGAAACAGTCCCGCTCTGTTTCAAGTAGTATGAGACTCCTACTCATTAAAAAACCACTTTAACCCCTTTCAACCTGACACCATCCACTTGGGAACCGCTTTACCATTACTTCAGATTGGTGTCGTTTTATTTCCCCTCTGGGGACCGGCTTTTCCACATTTTTCTCCTGGTGCGGATTTATAATATCTTGCCGGTAAGGCTTTCATCAATTTGGTAAGCTTGCTCAGGGTATATTTACGTCCTTCTCCCTCTTTTTCGATCTGAGTACCGTCTCAATGAATAAAGATATTTTATTCCACATGTCGATACTCGAGGCCATCTTGTTTACGGCATTTTCTGGAGAAAATTTGCCTATCTCTAACTCCAGGCTATTTCTTGAGAGTCTTCGTATTGGCAGGCTGCGCTCCCAACTTTTCTCATCTTGTGAAGGTACCGGTTGAAGTAACCATGTCCGGAAAGGAACTGTGTGATATAATAATTCATTTCACCATGCGCCCGCTCCGTCCATACAGCAACGTCTCTGATCTGTCCACCTTCCCTTCTTTTCGGTGCTCCATCTGTTTTGCCACTTCTGCTTCGAGAAATGCTTCGCCTCTGTAGCTGCTGCTGCCGTTTTCGCTTTCTTGTCGTGGACGTACTTCCTTGCTGCTGCTAGGAGATCAATGGGCGTCACTCCTGCCACTACTAGGGCGGCTGGCTCCGACACTGTTCGGTATGAACTCGTTATCCGAAGGGCTCCTATACGTTGCACCGCGACCACTTTCTCCCTTTATATCTCCTTTTTGATCGCGTCAACCCAGATCTCGGAGCCATATAAGAGTATTGAGTGTGTGACCGACATCAGGAGCCTTCTTTTACTTGCCGTGGGACCTCCTATGTTCGCCATCAGTCTGTTTCGTGGCTCTTTCGGATGCGGGTTTAATTTGTTCCCAGAACGTGAGCTTCGCATCCCACACGTGAGGCGAACCCCACAGGCGGATCAGTAGAAATGCGGTGAAGAGGGAGGGTTGTGATCCCTTATTTTCGGATCATAACCTCGCTGATTAAAGGAAGAAGAAGAAGAATGTGAGCTACGTATCTTTCCGAACTCCTAGATATTTTACTGCTTCCTTAGTGTATATACTTCCAGTCCCAGCTTTTTTTTTAGGTTGCGCCAAGGATGTGTAAGTGCTACTAGCATGCACGATTCGGAAACCTGAGTAATCGATTCCACGAATACGCCTACGTACTAAACACACACCCTACACACTTCAACCACTCTCCCCGCGGTACTGCCGTTAGGTATTTCTTCGCGGGGCTGGTTAGCAATTATGCTCTAGTCCCCGAGGCCGCCTCATGGGCTCTTCTTAGGGCTTCTGCTCTTCGCAGCACATTCTGCACACATACTATGAATGAGCAGATCTCCATCCACTCGCCTTCTGATCGTGTCATGTGACTTACAAAATTTTCTGGACTTGGCAGGTTTGCTCTATCTTCTGCAAAGCGTCTGCAGTAGAACACTGCATGCTCCGCGTCCTCCTCTTCGTTTGGACATTCTGGACACAGGGGCGAACTATCGTGTCCAAATCTATGGAGGTATTTCCGGTAGCCACCGTGTCCGGACAGGAACTGTGTGAGGTGGTAGTTACAGTTCCCCCTCGCTCTCTCTGTCCATGATTTTATAGTGGGAATGAGCTTGTGGGTCCACCTGCCTTTGGTAGAGCTGTCCCACCTGGTTTGCCACAGCGTTGCTGATGCTGCCCTTTCCTCCTCCTTAATCCTTTTTGCCTCTTGCCGGTTGGAGGTACGTCTAGGATATACCCTCTGTATCTCATCAGCGAGGATGTCGATTGGGACCATCCCAGCTAAAACGCAGGCTGCATCGTCGGAGATAGTTCGGAAGCCGCTGATCACTCTGATTGCGCAGAGCTTGTGAGTTGATGATAGCTTCTTCCTGCACTCATTTATTGCCAGTGCATCTGCCCATATCGGGGCAGCGTATAGAAGTACCGAGCTGACCACTCTGGACAGCAGGATCCTGCGGGCGTATCCAGGCCCGCCGATGTTCGGGAGCATTCGGGAGAGTGCTGCCTGCATCAGCGATGCTTTCTTACTAGAATACTCGACGTGGGCTTTGAAGCGCAGCCTGTTGTCGAGCATGACTCCAAGGTACTTCAAGGATTCTTTGACTGGTTTCCGACCCGGAAGCTGGCGTATTCCACCTTTTTGCGGCTGGTTATTAGGACAGCTTCGGTCTTGTGGGCAGCTAGTTCCAGACCGGTAGACTCCAGCCATTCCTTTATTTTTATAACTGCCTCATCCGTGGCAGACTCGTCAGCGAAGCCTTCCAGACCCAGCTGGGGCTCGATTATTGTGGGTATCCGCTTCCTCGTCAGCCACTGCTAAGCTTAGGCCATGGTCCTCCATCCATGTGTGCACCTGTCTCATGACTTAACTTAGTCTTCTCTTAGCGTCTTCGGTGTCCCTTGCGGTGACCACTGCAGCGACGTCGTCTGCATAGCCGACCAGAAAAGTGTTTTCGGGCATCTCCATGCGAAGAATTCCATCGTAGGAGATGTTCCATAAATCCGGTCCCAGAATTGAGCCCTGCGCTGCTCTGGCCGTTATTTCTTTCCTGTGGGGTCCTTCTGTGGTGCTCCAAGGTGTGTGGCTAGGGGAATTGTTTTGGATAGAATCGTCAACATAGCTAATTTAAGATGGTCCAACTTAGATGGTCATAAGGTGTCTAAGGCCTTGTTGCCTGTGTTAGACAGCAGGAAATTTGGGGAGATCATAAAATTAAACAGGTCAGGGCTAAGAACAGGAATACTCTCTGGCCATTGTCTTCTAAGGAAGCATGCGATGACACTGGGTTTATCAAATACGAATGTTTGTAGGTACTGCAATGACCTACATGTCACGGAGGATATAACACATATACTCTGTCAATGCCAAGACGTTACCAGAACAAGGCTAAGGCACCATGGAAGATACTTCTTCGATATGCTAGAAGAGGTAAGGTCCCGGATATAGGGACATCTTCAAATTCTGTAGGGATATCAAGTGTATGGGAGAATTGGTTTATGTTTTTTTTCCGTAAAGGTTCCCTTGAGATCGCGATGGGCCCATCTTGGTGCGTAGTGTCTAATGATTACCTCATAACCCTAGTCAGCCTAACCTAACCTAACTCAACCTATAGTATTTTCTTTCGAGATTGAGTTGGAAGCTTCATGCGAAGTGTTATCACGCGAGTTCTACCTCTTTCGTATCAAGAGCTCTTTGAATTGAGAAAGAGTCGCCTCAGTAGATCTTCCCACTCTGTATACATGCTGACAGTAGTGACGGGGGTGTGTGTTAAGTACATTCTCTCTTAGGTAGTTATCCACAATATTTTTCATTGTTTTAAGAAACGATGTTAGGATTATTGGGCTGTATGGCTTCAGCTGTGTTGGGTCTTTTTTTTCCACTTTTGGTACAAACACAACTTTCAACCGTATCCACTGGTTTGGAGTATATTCCAATACGAGACTACATCAGAAATAGGGCTGATGTAATACCATCCACGCCTGGTGACTTGAAAGATTAAATGGAGCTGATTGCCCATTCAATTCTCCCTCTAGAACAGGCTATCTGTTATACCTGCATACCCGTTTCATTAAGCACCGTCTTTGAAGACAATACAAACTGAATTTTGGAGTTCATCTCGACCGGTTTAACCGATTTTCAAATCTTAAGGCAATTCCTGACTTGATTTACTAGATGGTGGCTTTCTTCGTAATACGATACCTTCTAGATGCATCCGAGTATACAACTGGGGGAGCAATCATAGGAAAAACCGTAGTTGATTGTTAAAATCGCTGCTTAAACCATTTCCAATCGGATGTCACTGTTCTCTCAAAATAAATCGGCGGCCGCATCGCAATTCCACACATTCCCTTCCCCGGTTGGCCTAAGCAAAACCAATTGCAATTTCAATTTAAGCACTTTCGCATCCACATATCGCTCTCATCTCTCAAGCATCTGTTTCCTCTCCTTTCCGCCCCTAAAACACTTACAATCAATTGAATTCAATTTTATATTCATTGTGATTTCATTACCAAACACATTCGATTCACAATAAAAATGCTCAGCCCCATTTCACCGAGACGAATCAAATCAAATCTGGCTAAGCTACACTGAAATAAAATGTTCAATCTCTATGCGAACCATCCTGATTCATCTCTCAGTGAGTATCTATCATCGGGGGATTAAAAACTGCAAATACCCTCCCCTCTTCAACATGTTACGCATCCTTAATAAATTAGTCAAGGCAATAAAATGTTTCAAGTTTCTGTACACGCACCACTCTCTCTCCCTCTCTCTCTCTCTCTCTCTGTGATTTAATTCAATAAAAATAGTTACGTCGTGCACAACCACCCCTGTGGGACCCCATTATGCGACGATCGCTGTCGTCTCTCGAGAGGGTTGGCCGAATGCGAAAACAATGAAACAACATACCAGCTACTTGCATTGTCATAGTTTTTCCATTCACCTCTGATAATTTGGTGTTAAATTTCTATTTAAAAGGATTTCGTCCTCCTTTTAGCCAGGACATACTTCAGGATACAAATAATGAATTACATTACGCAATTGATAGAAGATTACATTAAACTATGAGAGAGATAGAGGAGGGGTGGTGCTATATGTGTGACGAGCAATTAGGGGTTGCAATTCAAAGGAGAATCAGATGTCCTTTTTTGTCCTGGCAGTATAAAGTTTAGTACGTGTCATTTGCAGCTTCGTTGGACAAATGAAAACTAAATGGTGGGACAATGAGAAAAAAGTGGAAAATTTTCCACCTTATTTAACGGTAATGCAATGATTAATGGGATTTTCATGGTTCCTTGTTGAGATTTTGTTTTTTTTTTTTGTGTCTTGTTGTGTTGTTATCCTGTAGTGAGAATAATGTTTAGGTTAGGAGCACTTTTAAGAGGATGTTATGTGTTTAAGTGGTGGTTGTTGTCGACTTTAGTTGAAAGGAGAATACTCCGGGGTTGGTTTGATGGATGGCGAGTTGTTTGGGTTTTATGAGGTTTTTTTCTGAGTACCTACTGGTACTTGGAGGTGTATTGCGCGTTGCAGTGCTGACCTAGTTAGGATCCATTGTGGAGTGTACTGGGAGCAGACGGTTTTATCGAACTCTGAGACGTAGTCAAATAAAATTGTTCCAAGTTATAGCCGATGATGATGATGATGGCGATGATAGTAAGGAGGAATTGGCCTTCTACAGTGACGGCTCCAAGGTGGATGTCAGTGTAGGAGCTGGGGTCAATCATTCCCTCAGAACTAACAACAAATGCAGACTCTCCCAGGCCGCAAGAATCATTACCAAAAGAAACATTGTTGGTACCTATGTTTCTGTGTACATTGGCAACAACCAGGCAGCCGTTAAGGCTCCGGAATTCACAGCAGATTCGTAAGAATCTGCAAACGGAATCTTAATGAGGTAACACAAGTCAGGTGGGCGCCGTGGCGTAAGTGGTTAGTGTGTCGGATCACTACGCATGAGGTTCCAAGTTCGAATCCCAGAAAACTCCAAAAAGTTTTTTCACGGTCCCACCTCTCGCGAGCGTCTGACAAACATCCGAGAGTATTGTTGTCTCGAAAAAGCTTCTCAAATCGCCGTTCGGATACGGCATTAAACTGTAGGTCCCTTCCATTCGTGTGAAAAATATAACGCACACAACATAAGTGGTTGCGAAAAGCTAGGCCCTGGCACTTAATGCGCTGTTGCGCCAAATATTTATTTATTTAACACAAGTCAGCAAGGTGACCCTGTGCTGAGTACCAGGGCATATCGGGTAATGAAAGAGCAGATGTTGCACATCTCGCTGGCCCTCCCCTGTGTGAAGGTTCCAATTAGCTCAATAAATAAACTCGACGGGGATGAAGCGACTAGCGAAGTCAACAGGCGATGGATCCGTCTGGATACGTGTGTCACTGCCAGAACTCTTTAGCCGGCTTACGATTTGAGGAGAACAAGTTCTTTGGTTAGGCTTAGTGATAACAGTACGCGGGTCATCTCTGGCATAAAAACGGGGCACTGTGCCATTTGGTGTTCATATGGAGCGTATCGGCGTACAACGACTTCTGCTGGAGCTGCAAGAATTAGTAAGAAATTCAATCTTTCCGACACCTAAGGAAAGGCAGGCCTATAAACACCTGGATCAGACAAATGCGACGACATCGGCATTTCATTGGCCTCAGTAACCGAGTGATCCAAATCGGCAGGCCTGCCGATATTTTCCGAGGTCAAAGAGGTGATCCCTTGTTTTCGGACTATAACCTCGCTGACAAAAGGAAGAAGAAGAAGTTCGTCTCTCGAACTACAGCGGTGTTTTCCAAGCGGAGGTCCTAGCAGTGACAATAGCCGCCCATGAGTCTGCATTAAAGGCAATACTACAGGAAGGTATCGCCTTTTTCCTCGAGAGCCGGACATCAATAAAAGCAATTTCTGCTTTCGAAATAAAATCCAAGCTAGAGCTTCTTGGAACAACTCACAAGGTTACTTTCAGCTGGGTTCCTGGACATGAAGGCATACCAGGAAATAACATGGCCGTCGAATTAGCTAGAAGAGGTTCGACATCTGGATCAGAACCAGTCGACCTCTTGGTAACTATCCCGCCTTGCACACTGAAGCTTAAAGCAGGGATTAAGGACCTAACCGAGGCTGGCGATAGATGGTCCTCCCTAGACACTTGTACAGTGTTTCTCCAGGAGGATGAAACGAGAAGAAAGGACAACATCTATAGCAAGCCAGTTGGGATAACACGGCAAAAGCCAGATGGAACCACAAGCTGATCGCCACTATCAAAGTCTCGACAAAGAGAGAACACGCAGGGACTGCAACTACCACCATACGCAGTTTCTATCCGGGCACAGTGGCTATCGAAAATATCTCCTTCTGTCCAGAATGCCCAGATGAAGAGACGCGGGAAATGCAGTGGTCCACTGCAGGCGCTCGCAGGGGGGAAATAAGCATGCCAAGTACATAGCTACTGATAAGTTATACGACGGTCAGGGGGCGACGGCCTGAAGGCCTGATTCTTCATAAGCAGCGTACAGAACGAGCTGAGAAGAGTTAAAAGACTTAGAAGAGCCGTATCGGCAAACGCAGATGATATAGCATAAGTTGCTAACCACCCCTGCGAAGTAATACGGCAGTCCCATCGTGTGGATTAGAACGTTGGCTCATTCCTGCCAAACTCCTAACTCGATGGACCAAATTAGTGCTCTACAGAACGTACATCTTACCAATTTTGCTTTATGGCGCCGAGTGCTGGACGATAAGCAAAATAGCAGAGCAAGTATTGGGTACTTTTGAACGAAAAATACTTCGTCAGATATTAGGTCCCATACGCGAGGAGGGCGAATGGAGGAGAAAATACAACCGCGAACTCTATGATCTGTACCAGGATGTGGATGTAGTCCGATAAGCCAAGACACATCTCCTACATAAGCTCGGCCACGTCGAGCGAATGGACAACAACGCTCCAGCCAAGAGAATCTTTGAATCTCAGCCCCCAGGTTCGAGACGGCGAAAAAGACCGAATCTCCGGTATAAAGAATAAACTGTCGCGGATGTCAGAAAATTTGGTCTTCACAACTGGAAGCAGCGTGCCCGGGACCATAGAGGGTGGAAGGCAGCCGTGCCTCAGGCAAAAGCTCTTCAAGAGTAGGGAGCCTTTTAAGTAGATAAGCATTCCTGGCATCGTAGCTTGGGCTACTAGTATCTTTCGAAGATTACCACATCCCTTGGCGCAACAAAAAAAAAAAAAAAGAAGAAGACATTCGCCAGCGTAGAGATCAAATGAGTAATTGCTTGGGAAAGTCACTTTTCATGGGCAATTTTGAACTAAAACGGTGTGGCAGGGTGTTTGAAATTGACTGATGTCTGCTAATGATGGAGCTGGTGGGAGAAGCTTGTTAGTTGTGGTTCTGGTCCATTATTTGCTGTGGCGCCATTTAAAGATGTATATCCCTATCTAGGTGCTTTCCCTTCCGAGCTGACAGACCCTCTGAGATTCATATCCTTAGCTAGATGAGTATAAATTTTGCAGGTTTTCCTTCAAGTTGTCACGAGAAAAATAAAATGAGCACAATGGTTGATCTAAGTTCGCAGTGACCTACGTCCGAAGGCACCCATCTACCTAGCGATCTATCCACATATGCTGCTTATGCTTGCTCCAAACGCACGTTTCCTCTCCAGAGGTCTCGTGCTGATTTCAACAACTTTTATCGTCCTCAGCGTTCCTAACGCTGTTTCTCAACCCACTCTTCCCGATAAAGCTAATCCGAAGTGTCTGTCTGTTTACTACCAAAATGTAAGAGGACTGCGCACAAAAACTTCTGACGTATTCTTGAACTCCCAACAGCACCCTTATGACGTTTTTGCTTAACAAGAAACTAATCTTACCCCTAATATTAATGATCAAGAAGTTTTCACTTCCGACTTTTACATCTTCCGTAAGGACGGCTCAGTCCCTCGTGCTCCTTTTTGCGATGATCCCTCTAGCGTTCGTTTTCATGGACGTGGCGTTCTTCTGGCTGTCCGCACCTGTTTCGATGCATTAGCTTTCACCATCCCCAACACTTCTTTCCTTGAATTTATTTGCGTAAAAATAAATTTATCTAATCGTTCCCTTTATGTCTTGTGCTGCTACATTCCTCCTGCTCAACCTACTAACTTATATCAGCTTCCTGTTAATGCGTTTGACTCTGTGATTTCGAGTGGAATTTTCCCGAAGTTGTGGAAAAAATCTTTTATTATCCCCATCCATAAGAATGGCTGCAAGAGTGATATTTCTAACTACAGACCAATTGCTAAGCATTCAAGCATACCTAAGCTCTTTGAGAGTATCGTCTACGATACGGTGTTCTTTCACTGTAAATCGATCTTCTCCCCCAAGCAACATGGGTTCTTAAAAGGCAGATCTACAACCACCTACCTTACTGAGTTTCTTTCCAACACACTAAGTCTGTTGGAAAATGGTAAAGAAGTAGACGTCGTGGTTACTGACTTCAGTAAAGCGTTCGATAAAATCTCTCATCCAATCGTACTCCTCAAACTCAAAGCGCTTAGTTTTCCACCAATTATTATTTCATGGGTAAAGTCCTATTTAGAAAACCGACTATATAGTGTCCTCTTTAGATCATCCGTCTCAAACCCTATCCGTGCGACCTCAGGAGTGCCATAGGGTAAACACTTAGGTCCCCTTCTCTTCGTAATTTCTATTAACGACGTTGAGCTTGTCATTAAGAGATCCGACCTACAGATCTATGCTGACGACATGAGGATCTCTAATCAAATTTCTTGCACTGGTGATTCTCTTTCACTGGAAGCTGGCCTTAACTTGCTCTTTAACTGGTGCCGTCAAAACCTCTTAGAGCTTAATGTGAAAAATTGTCAATCAATTACTTACTCTCGGAAGCGCCCTCCCTTGCCACAAAGAAAATATTTTATTAACAATGAGCTCATCCCCACAATTACCTTGATTCGTGATCTGGCCATCCTCTGTGACAGTCAACTCAACTTTGGCGCACACATAGATAACATAATTAACAGGGCTAACTCAGCACTTGGACTTGTTAAGCTTTGGTCGAAAGAATTTTCTAATCCATACGTCACCAAATCCCTGTATAAGGGGTGGGCCATCTAGTGATTTCTTTTTAAATCGTAGGTTATTTTGACACTGACACCTGTTTCCCACTCAAAATCTTGACAGAAAGTCAGTATTATACCTCCGCGGAATGAAATGAGTCGCTTTACGCTTGAACAACATTGGAAAATATTGAAAACTTATTTCCGAAGTGACTGCTGTGTAGCCCAAAAAGTGCGTTTTTTGAAAAGAAGTTTTGGCCGAAATGAAGCACCCACCGCGCCTGCTGTACGCAAGTTTGTGCAAAAAGTTCGTGAGACTGGTATGCTAGTGGACAAGACTCATGGTCCCCGTCGTCGTACGGTGCGCACAGACGAGAATGTGGCTGCTGTAGCCGAGAGTGTGAGACTTAATGCACGAACATCAACTCGTCGTCGATCTCAACAGCTCAACATTTCACGCACTAGCCTGAGGAGAATTCTGCACAAAAATCTGGGATTATTCACTTACAAGGTTCAATTGATTCAGCAATTGAAAGCCCACGACCATCCGCTTCGTTATCGCTTCGCAGTTTGGGCCTTAGAGCAGCTTGAATTGGACAACGATTTTGGGCGAAAAATCATCTTTTCTGACGAGGCACATTTTCATCTCGGCGGCTACGTTAACAAATAAAATTGCCGCATCTGGAGCTCGGAAAACCCGCACGTTATTGTCGAGAAGCCAATGCATCCACAGAGAGTGACAGTTTGGTGCGGATTGTGGAATGGTGGCATCATTAGACCATTTTTCTTCGAAAATGAGGCTGGGAACAACGTTTCGGTCAACGGTGGGCCATGACAGAGCCATGTTAACGACTTTTTTTTTACTGAAATTGAAAACATGGATTTGGACGATGTCTGGTTCATGTAGGTAGGCGCGCCATGCCGCACAGCCCAAGCCACAATCGGTCTATTGCGCACCAAATTCCCAAATCGTGTTATCAGAAGTCTTGGCGATGCCAATTGGCCGCCTCGGAGCTGCGATTTAACCCCTTGGACTTTTTTTTTTTTGTGGGAAATCGTGAAGGACCGATGTTATGCCAACAATCTGGAAACGATTCAAGCACTTAAGGCCAATATCATCCAAGCAATCCGTGAGCTACAGTCCGAAACCATCAACAAGGTCTTGGAAAATTGGATTGATAGAATGCGCTACTGCGAAGCAAGCCGAGGCAGCCACTTGAACGACGTTGTATTCCATAATCGATGGGAATGTTTGCTCTTACTAATAAAGCCATAATATATGGAAAAAATTTGATTTTGTTCATATTATTGCATTTTTAAAAAGAAACTTGTAGTTGGCCCACCCTGTATTACCTTCGTTAGACCACTTCTCGAATACGCCAGCCGAGTCTGGTCTCCCTACCATCAAGTCCACATTCAGAGAATTGAAGCTGTTCAGTGTAGATTCATCTGTTTTGCCTTACGGGGTCTGGGCTGGGATGACCCGTTCAACCTTCCTCCCTACGAGAACCGCCTTAAACTCTTAAATCTTCAACAACTAAAGATTCGTCAAGACATCGCCGATATACTTTTTGTTCATCAGTTACTGGCTGGAACCATTGAGTGTCCTCATCTGTTACAACATATCTCTGTCAACACGAATCCTCGCTGCTTGAGAACAGTTCCCCTATTTCACCTAGAGTACCACCGAACCGACTACGGCCAAAACGAACCTACGACCAGAGTGCTACGTATCGCAAATCCCTGACATTTTTGATTTCCACTGTAGTAAGTCTACTCTGAAACATTACCTCCGCTTATAGTGCCATATTTCATGTTAGTCACCCTCCTCCCTCCTTCCCCTAGTTGCCCTAAGTTTTAACTCTGTTCTTGGCCCTAAGTTAAATCTAAGTAAGCAATCTCTGCGAAAAAATTATGGAACGATTAGTGGCTAACCAATTGCAGGTCTATTTGGAGGTGAATGAATTGTTTATTAAAGAACAGTCTGGATTCAGAGGAGGACACTCATATGAGACAGCATTAAATTGGCTATTATTTGAGTGGAAGAAAGAATTAGATGATGGTAATTCCGTGATAGCTGTCTTCTTGGACTTCAAACGAGCCTTTGAAACGATTGATAGAGACATATTAGCACGCATTCCGCAGGAATTTCTCCGAAATTTCAGAGCGCCGCCGTCGAATGCTTTAAATGAAACTCAAGCTACCTACATGAAGTTCCAACTCAAATTCAAGATATCAAAATCTATGTTCCGCACTGATAGCTTTTCATAGAAGTACATCTACTGTATCCAACCCTATCCCGGCCTTCATTTCTGATCCCCATTGTCATACGTTTGCACTTGCTTAACAATCTCGTAGCCATAAAAACGGCTTACTCCATCCGTTTTTATTACATTTTAAGCTACAGCTCTCTGGATGGGTTTTTAAACCTAAACGCTATACCCCTCAAGGAGTCTATTTACATACATCCAAACGTACCCTTAAGAACATCCTTAAAATCACATTAATTTGCGACTTCAATTCCATGCCAAATGTCAGATTTCTATCATTCACCCACACTCCTGCCGCTCTGATTACGGATATTCCTCTCCTGGTTTGGGTAAAATCGATGACTATTTCCCTTAACATGGTCCATTCCCTCATATCCTTAAATGAGCTGGGGAGTCTCCATGACAAGAGCATAAAAGGTTAACCAAATAACTTCCTAATGGCAAATATATTTCTCAATCCCCCTCCAAAAAAAAAAAAAACTTATAAGAAGAAGAAGGCCCAAACTGAAGTACACAACATAGTCATCTGGGAGCCTCGGATTATCCTGCTGAGCATATGTAGTATAGCTACATGTATGATTAGGTGGTTGGCATCCACATTATGGCCACTTTGAATGTGGTAACAATGTTAATGATGTTGCCAGAGACTGAAGAGCACTTCGAAGACTAACTAATTTCACCCCACCACCGAAGGATATGCCTCCCTCCGCTCTATAGAGCCCTTATGCGTCTGTGTCGTCATGTAACTCTCCCTTTGTGGCTTAATTTTCGGGCATACCGTACCTCTTTTTATGGCTTTTAGCTAGTCACACAAAATAAAAAGAAAAGGTGTTACGCCCGACAGGAGGCGTAAGGTGACAGGACTACGAGTAAATTTTATGACCTCCCCACCATCTACGTAAGAGAATGTCAAGGTACTCCACGTCAATCGGAGTAATTGCTGTGTGATCGTAAAGAGAATTTCCTTTTCCTTCCTTCAAGATGGTAGAAAGGACTTTTTTTTTTTTTTTTTTTTTAGTATTTTCTTGTGGAACGTCAAACATTTTCATTGCGGTAAATTAATTTCGTACTTTTGATTCATTTAATTGGTATTACTTTGTGAGTTTTTTATGAAAGCGGGGCGGGGGGAAAAGTTCGCAAAGTGGTTTTCATTTTGCTGTTCCTTGGAAGAATGACAGGTCAATTTGTGTGTGTGTGAGGTTATAGAGCATAAAACTGTTACACGTGAACGTAATTATAAATTTTTATTCACGCGGAAATTGTTTAACAAATAAATGACTTGTTGTTGTGGTATGACGACATCAGAGGGTGAGTGTCTGGAAAGAATTTGATTTGTGTATACAAACTTTGGGGAGGGTTTAGGTTGAGAACGGATTTGCGCTTGGTCCATAAACATTCTTGATTTTGAAGACCCAATATGAACTGTGAATAACCCTGAGACACAAACCTTTGTGGAACTTAAGTTGCTGTTACAATGGCAAGGGAGCAAAAACTGTTATCTTTTCTTTTGTAATTTGCGCGCACTCAAGGGATTATGAATATCCTTAAAATGTTTAACATAGTGCAGGCGTTGGAAATATTATCGAGAGAGAGAAAGAAAGACAAAGAAATAGAGAGAGAGAGATTGGTGTAGTGGTTTGAACACAGATGGTAGGCTAGGTTAGGTAAGGTAAGGTGGCTGACCTGACAGAGTCAGAGCACACTTACACCATTTAGGTCTATTGTGATACCACATGTTGATTGTACCGGAGGAATCACCGGGTACTCGGGAACCTTTACCTTTCTCAGGAGGGTTTGGCTAAGAATTACTGTGCTCGTAGTGGCTAAGTAGGGTAACTGACTCAATCAACCCTAAAGTCAAGGTGGACCGAGAAGGTAGAGTGTAGAAGGGGTGATTGATTCAATCGAGCCCTTTGTACTATTGTGCGATTGTATTGGCTAGTAGTGGGGCCTAGATGACCGTGAAGGTGTAGGGATGCATAAAAGTATTAGACTGACTGATTCAATTGAACTCTTGGTACTACTAAGCATTTGATATTGGCTAGGTCGGGTGACTGATTAAGTCGAACCCCTCATACATAGGTGGACCGTGGAGGTAGTGGGGTGTATAAGAGTAACTATTTTTTTTTTTTTTATAGTTTGCACGCGCACATGGGATTATTATTTTTTTTTTTTTTTTTTCCGAGGGTAGGTGAAAATCTTCAACAAGACACTATGAGGATCGACAGCGCGTGCTCATAGTAGTATGGGATTCTTACCCACTAAAAAACCTCCCTTCAAAACAGACTTGTTTTTATTTTTACTACAACTAAGTATTCGACTTATCAAGTAGTTTTCGTTTCGCGAAATAATGACGTTTTGCAGGTACCTTCCCATTGGAAGTTCCTGCCAGCTCCGCAGTTTAGACGCGGTTACTTATCGCGCTAGGACTAAAGGTTTGGTTCTTTGTAGACGGCGCAGTAAATTTCTTTCTTCCAAAAGTTGGAGGACTGTAATATTTACGTGACTTTCTAGTCGACTTCTATGCTTTCTCGCGTAGGTTTGAATTTCGTCTTCGATTGTTTTAATGCCAAGGTCTCTGTGGATATCGCTATTTCTGATATACCATGGCGCATTTACAATACCTCTTAGCACTTTGTTTTCAAAAGTTTGTAAAATTTTAATATTACTTATTTTGGTACAACCCCAGAGTTGTATACCATATGTCCATACAGGCTTTAGCACTTGCTTATATAAAAGCAGTTTGTTATATATATTAAGCTTGGAATATTTTCCAAGTAACCAATACATTTCTCGATATTTGTTATCTAGTTCTTTGCGTTTTTTCTTAACGTGCGTTTTCCATTTCAGCTTTGTATCAAGTGTCATTCCAAGATACTTAGCCTCGTTTGCAAACGGGATTTGAACCGAGTTTGAAAAGATCGGCAAATTATTTATTTTTTTATAAGTAAAATTTACATGAACAGATTTGGTCTCGTTGAGTGCGATTCGCCAAATCTTTGTCCATTCATTTACTCTATTCAAAGCTTCTTGCAGTTTTTCTGTAGTATCTTCGACCGTTTTACCTACTGTCAAGATAGCAGTGTCGTCGGCAAATGTAGCTAGCTCAGTGCCTTCTACTTGCGGTATATCACGAGTGTATAATAGATATAAGACTGGACCAAGAACGCTTCCTTGCGGCACCCCAGCCATTATTTCCTTAAAATCTGAATATTCGTTTCCACATTTGACGCGGAATAGCCTATTCGTAAGGTAGTTCTTCAAAATATTATATAGGTGCTCTGGCAGAACTTGTCGTAATTTAAACTTTAAACCTTCGTGCCAGACCTTGTCAATGGCTTGAGAAACGTCAAGGAATACGCTTGAACAAATCTTTTTTTCTTCAAGTGATTTTTCGATTACATGTGTTATTCGATGTACTTGTTCAACTGTAGAATGCTTACTTCTAAATCCGAATTGATGATCAGGGATGAGATGCCCTTCTTCTATAACCGGCTGTATTCGCCTAACCAATATTCTCTCGAACACTTTGGATATAATTGGAAGAAGCGAAATCGGTCTATAAGAGGTTTTTTCATTCGGCGGTTTTCCAGGCTTAAGGACCATTATAACTTCGGCGACTTTCCATTGACTGGGAACATATTCTAGTCTAATCGCGGCGTTTATAATGAACAGAAGCTTAATTAGAGCTTTTCTTGGTAGTGCTTTAAGAACCTCTCCCGTAATTAGGTCGTATCCAGGATTATGGCTACCCTTAATATGTTAAAACACAGCGCGGGCGGTAGGAAAGTTAGGAGGAGATAAGAGGAGAAACCGATGGTTTTAATTGGTTTTAAATGCTTGTGTGCTATAATAAGAGGGAAAAACACAGCTTTCCATAGCGTTCCACATCCGTGTTGTACGGCTCAGGAAAGAATCACTATATTTCACAGTACGTCCGAAAATAGGCTTGAGGGTGAACTGATGAGCATTCAGGGCATGGCGAGTATTGCGTGAGAACTGTTGAAGGGGTGGAATGCAATTGGCTATTTCGCTCGAGCACTGTTTGCAAAAAAATCGATAAAACAAAGAAAGACAGGAAACATTTCTTCGGTGTTCAAGCGAGTCTATAGACTCCGCAATGTTTCTGTCCCGTATTAGTTTTAACGCACGATTTTGAATCCGATCTAATAGGTGCAATATCATTTTAGGTGCACCAGATCAGATGTGGGCGTTATACTCGAGCTTAGGGCGGATGTATAACTTATATATCGCAGCCAGATCAGAGGGGGTAAAGTATTTCTTGCACCTTTTAAGGAATCCTAAACATTTCGCAGCGTTCTTGGCGACGTCAAATATGTTATCATTCCAACGTAAGTTGTCGTTAACACACATACCAAGAATGGAAAGTTTTTCGGTTTCGGAGATGCAAGTGCCATTCATTGATAATGGCTGAGGGTTTAGGTTTCACTTGAGCGACAGAAGACAGCATTGAGTTTTTGAAATATTAAATTCCACTCTGTTCTTTGTACCCCATTTAATTATGCTGTCAAGATAGGAATTTAATGAGCTTATCATACGCTGCCGCTCCAGTTCCACAGCCAAAGAGCAGGGCCGTGAGTCTGGAAACGAATATAAGAAACTGAGAGTACTGTCGTCAGCGAAGGAGTGTATTGGATTAGAAGTAGCAGCCAAGAGTTCATTAATAAAAATAAGAAAGAGAGTCGGAGACAAAACGGAGCCTTGGGGAACACCAGCATTTATATGGTGAATTGCAGATTTGAAGCCGTCCAAGACAACTTGTATTGAACGACCCGAAAGGTAGTTTCTAATCCATTGAAGAAGAGATTCATCGATACCAAAAGCACGCATTTTCGACAAAAGAGTTGGATGCCAAACTTAGAAATATCAAGCGCAACAATCTTACTTTCACCAGATTGATGGAGAGATTGGTTCCACTTTTCGGTGATATATATTTACCATCAAATCACCAGCGGACCTTTTGCTACGAAAGCCGTACTGCTGGCCATTAAAGAGCTTTCGGGATTCAAGATATTTCATAAGCTGACGATTTATCAGCGTTTATATGGCCTTAGAAAGAAGGGACGTAAGTGCAATGGGTCGGTAATTGGAAGGAGAAGAAAATTCGCCTTTTTTAGGGACGGGCTGGACAAATGCTGTTTTCAATCTACTCGGAAAGAGTCCAGAGGAGTAGGATAGATGAAAATCTTACGCAGTGGTTTTGCCAGCGTGGAAGAACACCTCTTCAGAATTATGGGGGAGATAGCATCTGGACCAACGGATTTGTAAATGTTAAGATCTTTAAGTACTCTTGCTACAGTACGAGTGCGAAAGTGGATTTGTCCCATAGAGTATCCGACGCGCTCAAGTACAGGGGAATGCAGGCCACACTCTGGGAGTGTGGAGCTTGCAGCAAATTAAGCTGCGAGCAGATTTGCCTTGTCTAAAGAGCTTACAGCTGGAATGTAATTCTTAACGAGCGTTGGGATGGAAGATGAAGCACAATTTTTTAAATTTTTTTACGAATGACCAGAAATTTCTGCTACTTTTGGGACAATGTAGAATTTTTTGCCTCAATTTCTGGTTATATTTGAATTTTACATTACGAATGTGGGCATTGCAGTCATTTCTGGCACGTTTGAATTTTTTCATATTTTCCTCAGTAGGGTCGGCCTTGTAGGAGCGGAAACTTGACTCCCTCAAGTCGTACCACACATTTTCCTTTGGCTTGATACTCTTCACTCTGCAAGGAATGAAGGTTTTCATGCCAAGGATGATGGTATTTGTGACCATATCGGCGGCGGCATCCACGTCGCTATCGAGTAAGCATAGCGACCAGTTAAATCTCCTAAAGAAGCTGTTCAAGCCGTCCCAGTTGGCTTTCTCGTATTGCCAAACTATTCTTTTTGGAGTCTTTTCTTTAACTGAGTGGTTGATGTACGAGAAATTAGCGGATATAACGTAGTGGTCAGACGAACCTAGAGGCGACAATATGTTCATACTATACTTATCAGGGTGAGATGTCAGAAACATGTCCAGAGTGTTGGCGGTATGACTGACAATGTCGGGTTTTCATGTGGGCTCGTTTACAAGCTGGGTTAAATTATTTACCGCAGCAAAGATCTCAACATACCTTCCTTCGGGTGTCGTCTGTCCAGAATGTCGAAGCCAACCAGAATTGTGTATATTGAAATCGCCCGCAATAACGATCTCAGTACGAGGAAAATGGGAAACAATTCTTGAGATGGAGTCAAACAGCACATCAAACTCATTACAAGTAGAATTGGTGTCTAAGTTGGGGCTTCTATAAATAAAGCAGTAGTGAATAATTTGCCTACGGACGCTGAATTTTAACCACATGAAATTAAACTCCGGAATGGAACAGTGGCCATATTAAGGTTGAATTTGGTAGGCTACATTATACGATAAATGGCGAGACCACGAATGAGAAAAGAATAATGGCCCCAGGCTATATCCAGGTAGGTTTAAATCTGAAATATCAGAATTCTCACCCACCTGTGTTTCACCCATTGCCAAAACAGCTGGCCTGTATTTACAAGGAGGGGGCAAATTGTAAGCTGTTGTGTTAGCTAAACCAGTTAGATTTTGATATAAATCAATATAAATTTACAATGAATATGTTAGACAGATCGCCTAGGTCTTCAAAGAAGTATTCACGTATTAGTCCCTTTCTCAGAGTAGCTAGCGCTGGGCATATGCCAAGGAGATGAATGTTGTTTTCCTCTTCTCCCTCATCTTTACAACTTCTGCAGAAATCATTTGATGGGACTCCCATTCTAATAGCATGTCTACCTATCAGGCAATGTCTTGTGATTATTCCTACTCTGAGGCAATAATCTGTTTAGAGACAGGAGTCTTTTGGTTTTCTTCACGTCTAGTAGAGGCCAGATCTTTCTGGTTTTTCATCTGTTAACTCAGATGTTTATCTTTCAGAAAAACTCTGCGGTTGGCGTCTATATAACTGGGGAGATTTTTGTTATTTTTTGTCTTTGTTTCTGATTCACAGATTGTGGGCGCCGTGGCGTAAGTGGTTAGTGTGTCGGATCACTACGCGTGAGGTTCCAAGTTTGAATCCTACAAAACACCAAAAAGTTTTTTCACGGTCCCACCTCTCGCGAGCGTCTGACAAACATCAGAGAGTATTGTTGTCTCGAAAAAGCTTCTCAAATCGCCGTTCGGATACGGCACTAAACTGTAGCTCCCTTCCATTCGTACGAAAAATATAACGCACACAACATGAGTGGTTGCGAGAAGCTAGGCCCTGGCACTTAATGAGCTGTTGCGCCAAATATTTATTTTTTTTTTATTCTGATTCACAGTATTTTTTTTTTTTTCGATAACCAATGTCAACGCGACGTTTGGGTACCACACAATCTAATAGAAAATGATTGTGATCGAAGAAGGGTAAGGCTCCCCAACTGTTGCAAAGCCAGGACTGACGCCAAGGAAGGTGATGCTAAGTATTTGGTTATTTGGTGGGACTGGAAGGGAACCATGCATTATGAGCTGCTGCCACCTGGCCAATAGATTGATTCTCAACTCTACTGTCAGCAGCTAACAATATTAAATGAAGCAATTCAAAAAAAGCGGCTGGATTTGATCAACAGAAAGAGCGTTGTTTTCCACCACGACAATGCCAGACCACATACTTTTTTGGTGACCCGCCAAAAACTGAGTGAATTTGACCGGGAAATGTTGATGCATCCACCGTATAGCCAAGACCTTGCACCGTCGGATAATGGTGTAAAGTTGAATTCCATAAGGGGCTGCGAAAACCACTTGTCAGAGCTTTTCGCCAAGAAATCCCAGAAGTCCTATGAAGATGCAATCATGGCTTTGGCCAGAACAATTGTAAAAGCTCATCGATCAAAACGGACAGTATTTGTTTAAATAAAATTCATCTAAAACTTGCAAAAGAAGTTATCTGAGCTTCGCTACAAAAGGCTCAATAATTTCCTTCCAGCCCAATGTTTTTGTTACGCTTTCAGGGGTACTTACTAATCGCCTTGTGTGCACCTGCACCTGCACCTACCAGACGTGAGATAAAAGCTGGAATGAATGCTTTTCGATCCGAAAGTTAGAAAACAATCAAAGTGCATGTCCTCATTTTCAGAGGTTTTATCGCACACCAAGCTTTGGAGAACTTTACATGTATTTTGGACAATTTTATACAATTGCCGTGTTTTTTTGAAACCTAGTTAGCCAGTCGTTCACTTAAACGATTTGCCAGCCAGCCAAAGCCAGCCGATTTTATACGAACATATCTCTAGAAACCAAGCAACCTCGCAATTACAGCAACGACAAATAACTAAAAAACATTCGTTTTTGCGCAGCCTGAAATTAGGCATCACGAAATTCCCAGCCAGTAACTTTTTGCTGGGGATAAAATCAAGAGTAGTAGCCAGCCGGTTGTTGCATTTATTTTATGTGTACAATTTTACTTTACTAGCAACTACTGGCTGGCTAGGTTTCAAAAAAACACGGCTAATACTACTTAGCGAAAGCACAAACATTCGTGGAACATAAGTGGATGTTAGGCTAAAAACTTCATTCGAAAGAATGGGATTTCAAAAAATTACGAACAAAGAAAGCATATTTGGTGACTGTTTTGAAAATCGAAAATTTCCACACAGAGATACGTCCTGCACTATTGATCCTTCTTTTAAATTAAAACAAAAGTATCTCCTTTCGACAATATTTACTGGGAATATTCACATCCTAACCCCAGGGTGAACATTGCTTCGTTAATATCGCCCAAAGGATAAAGCGCAACAAACATGTCAGGCTACAGATTATCAGATATACAAGCAGCAGCTCTTCGAAGCATCTCTCCGTTCAGACTGCAACCCTATATCCTTGCTTGCTTGCTCCACTACAGTTTGTGTCTCCCTTTCCCTTCGTCATGTTAAATTCAATCCCTTTCTCGTCCCTACCACCAGGCTCCTTAACACAATTTGATCTAATAGAAGGATTTTGTAGGACTTCCGCAAGTCACTTGGGCTGCCATACAAAAGCTCTCGCTGGCATGATTGCAAACTTGTGTGGGGAAACACAAGGATTTTTCCATTTTTAGTTCCGCAAATCAAATTATAACTTCGGGGGGTTGTCCTGGAAATCTAATTTCAAGGGGAAAGGGACAACGTTTCATGTAAATAAACTCGACCAAGCCTGGAGTATCTATGAGAACATCTACTGATGCTCTGCAGGGCAGTGTAATATTCATAGATGCTTGTTAGTACTATCTCTTTGTATGGTCCAGAAATACTTGCATAGATATAGTTATAGAAGCAAACTGCATCCAATAAACCCTGCATAGATGAGGAACAGGAAATGGAGATGTGATTTGGCTCACTCATTGGAAGAAAATTAATTAAATATTGTCATTGGAGTATGTACTCGTACATAGGAAGGTATCTATTAACGTTTTGAATAATTCGAAGTCCGATATCCCAGCAGTGGCATTCCTCTTCCCATACCTTCCCCAAAGCCTCTACGTGGTATGCATTTTAATCAGATGAATTGTTGACTAATTAGTAATTGCAAGTGCGGTTTTGATTGACTAGGGAGACGCCGTTTCATACCACTAATTGCATTGAATTAATTAAAGGGTCCTTGCGGAAAAGGACATTAAGTTGTTGTGCGTCCTTGCCTGATATTGTGAAATTTCATTAACGAACAAGACTTACACATGTGCATTGCCTTTCTCATCAACAGATGGCGCAACACAAGTAACAATTGTGGCGGTTGACGTCTTTAACGTTTGCCATCGAGACGTTCGACTCGATAACACCTTTAGGTATGGAACCTGCTCGGGTTATTTTTCGATCACATCGAGTTATCTTTGTTTTTTTTTTAATTTCAAAAAGTCAAAATTTTTCAAATTCAAAAATAGTCGACACTGAAATTTGAAACCAACCGGTTTGGTTCTACAAGAACCTTCTTATAATTCGCCACACCAAGGACTTAGACGACTCTGGAAATTTGCCGCAGCAGTTTGCAAGATCCTAGGATTTCTCCGATTCGTGTTCTTCAAACCATCAAGCGTTCCTGCTCCCGAGAAAAAAATCGTTTTACACAAGAGAATTCAAGCGGTCCTGTTCGACAACATTCTCTTCAGAAATAAGCAAGACCATTCAAGAAGACGTTTTCCTTTCTTCCAATTTGTGTGTTCCTGGTTGTTCCTGTTCAGTTTCTTTAGTTGTTTATTGCGGAATTAATTTACTGAAGATTTTTAAAAGTTGTGCATTTGTGTTCCAGCTACTGTTAGTGAGGCGGCGCTCAAAGCGACACCGACCTCGCTAAATCTGGTGACTCCGAAGTGATAGTTGGAAGCAGATGCCAATTGCACGCTCGCCTCGTACAAGAGGTCAGGAAAAAGGCGCAGAAGGACCCGAATACCTCGACAAGTGAGGAGAGAACTTCCACGAGTCTCAAACCCGACTCGACTCAGGAAGCCATGTCGAACACGATGGATGCAGCGATGTTGGAAGTCATCAAGCAGCTGCGCGAAGGGCTTTCGCTGGCGAATAAGGCGATTCGAACGCTCAAGGCCGAGCTCAACCGCCGCGAATTTACGCCCTCACCAGCAAGCAATCCAGCAGTGCTTGAGGCTTCCGGCCCACAGGGTCCTCCTGGGCAATCCCTGCTAAACCGTAGCCAGCCAATGACAACATCAGCTGCAGACATTTCGACATACGGTCAGTTCTTGCCAAACGACAGTCAGCCAACGATGACAGCAGCTGTTGGCTGCCCGACGTACGGTCAATCCCAAGCAGCTGCAGCCGTTGGATTGCTCCCTCATGCTTCGACAGCTGCCCTTGACGCCCCAAGACCTTTCACCCAACGGTTTCAGCTACCAAGGTTCGACGCGCTTTACCCACAGCTGTGGTTGGCTCAGGTTGAAATAGCCTTTCAGCTGAGTGGGATCCACAGCGAGGCGGAGCGGTTCGCACATTTTTTGGTTAGCCTGGAGGGTGTAGCTTTACGGGCGGTCGAAGACATTGTGACCAACCCACCTTCGACAAACAAGTTTGCGGCGCTTAAAGAGCGACTCGTCCAGAACTTTGCGCCAAACCTAGAGTCACAATTACGTCGCATGCTCAGGGGAGAAGACACGGAAGGCAAAAAGCCCACGGCCATCCTAGCGCAAATGAGGCACCTTGCTTCTGGCCGGTGTGATTCTGCCATCATGCGGACGTAGTTCTTCGACCGCTTGCCCGAGAGTATGCCCACCGTCCCGATAGCCACTGGACAAGAGGACCTGGACAAACTGGCGGAAGTTGGGGACAAGATCTTCGACATGTCCAATGCACACCTGTGTGCCATCGCGTCCCCAGGTCCAGCTCTAACACCGGCGGTCCAGGCTCTGTCGCAGCAGGAGACTATTACTCTAGACAAGCTGGTCAAGTCTATCGAGGCTCTGCGGAAGGACGTCAACGCGATTAAATGCAACAAGCCAACGACAAGTCGATCCTCGTCACGCCGCAGATCGATTAGTCGAACCAAGCCTGCCGAGAAGGACCATGACCTCTGCTATTACCACAGCAGATTCGGTGACGAGGCCAGGAAGTGTCGGCAAGGGTGTCGAAAAGGGAAGGCGTCGGAAAACTAGGCCTGCCGTTGAGCGAAATGGAGCTCGCACACGGCAACGAACGATTCCGCCTCCGAGTTTCCGACAAGAAGACGTCCATCAACTTCCTGATTGACACCGGTGCAGATTTGTCCGCCAAGGGTGCCACCATCTCGACGTATGGGACCACGACGATTGAAGTGGACCTAGGTCTTCGACGACCATTCCGCTGGTCGTTCACCTTTGCTGATGTCACGCAAGCGATCATTGGTGCAGACTTCATTCATCATTATGATCTCACCATTCGCTTGAGTCAACGGATGCTGCTCGACAACACAGCGCAGATGAGCATTGGTGGAAGTCTCGTCAAGTCTCAGCAGCCCACGGTCCGTACCATAGACAACGGCAACCCATACTTCGACATCTTGGAGAAGTACATCGAGGTCACTTGCGATACCAACAACAACGTCTCCGAGTATTCTGTGCAGCACCACATCATCTTTCACGGGGATCCAGTGGCAGAACGCGCCCGCCGCCTGGCAGGTGACAAGCTTACGATAGCCAGAGACGAGTTTCAGCTGATAATGCAGCGAGGTATTTGCCAGCCGTCGAAAAGCGAATGGGCCTAACCACTCCATATGGTCGAGAAGAAAACTGGCGGTTGGAGGCCATGCGGTGACTACCGTCGGCTCAATCGAATCACAGTTCCAGACCGGTTGGCAGGATGCACGATCTTCTCGACGCTCGATCTCAACCGAGCGTATCATCAGATCCCGCTAGCAGTAGAAGACCGACCGAAGACTGTCCTCATAACACCTTTCGGCCTCTTCGAATTCAACGTTATGACGTTTGGTTTGTGCAACACTGCGCAGACCATGCAACATTTCATGGACACGGTTCTGAGAGGGTTGAACTTCTGCCACTGCTACATCGATGATATACTGATCGCATCAGCCAACGAGAGTGAACATCGCCAGCATATTCACATCGTCTTCAGCCAACTGGAAAAGTTCAGGTTGACCATCACCGTCTCCAAGTGCTTCAACGGCCAAACAGAAGTAAGGTATCTCGGATACATCGTTAGCTGTAATGGGAATAAACCTCCAGCTGACCGAGTCGTAACCATTGCCGAGTACCCAAAGCCAGACACAATGAACAAGCTCAGGAGGTCCCTGGGATCCTGGAACTTTTACCGCAGTTGTCAGCCAGGCGCTGCCGAGACCCAGGCTCCCCTTGTGCAACTGACCGACGCCCGATTGAATGGACACCTGATGCTGAGAAGGCATTTAAAGAATGCAAAGTGAAGCTAAAGGAGGCCGTCCAACTCGCTCACCCCAGGGCAGACCTTCCTTTAGTTTTGCGATGCGACGCATCAGACACGTCGATCGGCGCTGCTTTGGACCAACGCATCGGAGACCAGCTACAACCTCTTGCCTTCTTCTCCAATAAGCCCATCCCAAGAGAAGCCCGATACAAGGTTTACGATAGGGAGCTGTTTTCGATTTATCAACCAGTCAAGCGCTTCAAGCACTTCATCGACGGAAGGGAAGTGGTCATTCTCACCGACCACAAGCCGCCAATCCATGCTTTTGCCTAACAAAGATTTTTGCGTTTAAGCGTGGGCAGAGGGTCAATAATATTGGCGAATGATTTCTTAAAGAAAACAACAGAGATGTGTATGGACACTTTTGTACTTTGCTAAACTTTGCTAAACCAACGTAGAATCAGTGCTGCTTTATGGGTGCAGTACTTGAAAGGTGGACAGCATTAACACACGCAAGCTGCAAGTCTTCTTAAACAAATGCTTAAGAATCATTTTGAGGATTTTTTGGCCGAACCGCATCTCCAACGAACAACCTTATACGAGAACGGGCCAAGAACCTATAAGCATTACTATAAGAAGGAGAAATTGGCAGTGGATTGGACACATCCTACGGCGCGTAGACAACTCCATTGGGAAATACGCCATGCAGTGGAATCAGCTCACCCAGGAAGGCAGAATAGTGGGACGCCCTAGTCAAATGTAGCACATAACAGTTGAGGAGGAATCGAGCTCTTTAGGAATGAGTTGGAGGCTGCTCAAACGAGTTGCAGAACTCCGAAGAAGATGGCGCGCAGGCGTGATTGACGCCCTATACCCCCCGAGGAGTTAGAGGATCTGAGTAAGTAAGTAAAAAAGATACAAGAAATTCTACAAGGCTGAGCGCTTGGACCTATGCCTTTAATCATATTGACGATTGATTACGAAGGGTCAATGGACGTTTTATGACAAGTTCTGAACCTTTATTTGATGACGCCACCATCTGCCTTTCGAATAAGAACCAACGTAATAGAATTCTGACCGGAAATCAGACTGTAAACATGCTAGAAGGTTAACTCTATTCTTTCAACGCCAACTAGGTGTTCTTAGTGGGTCGTATCCAACTTGTTTCGCATCACTCAACGATAGGAGTTATTAAATCTGAAACTGCCAGAAATTTCAGTTATAGATAGTTAGCCATAAGCAGATGAGCTAGTTTCTTTAAAAAAAGAGCAAATATTATACAGTAGGTGCTTCAGTGCCTGTGCCCTTCATGTCGGTCGGAAATGCTTTAAAACTTTTCACAAGCCTCCCTCGCAATGACAGTGAACATATATTTTGTATCTCTCCCTCCAAACAGTGCTTATAAATCAAATTGAAAACTCTAGACTGGATAGACACTAAGAAAATAAAAATAAAATGCTCTAAGCGGCAAGTATTAAAAAGTTAAACACAAACGAAGAACGCAACCCAAGTGCTGTAGATATAAAATAAATTTAATAAAAATCTTTCACCATTAACGAATCGCTGAGAGATAAGATGAGTGGCCTAGGCCCAGCCGCGTGCTGGCTAGCCCACAAACGACTCGAATCTTGGTCACGTATGGCTAAGGAGCGTGTCGGTGCTGTGCGGCGAATACCAGCCGAACGTAATTCAGAGGATAACCCATCGACGACACCACCGCCGATGACACCATCATCGGCTTCGTCAACCACTAGCGGTGGCACGGGCGGTAGTGTCAGTGGGGGAAGTTATGATTTGCCAAATGATTCTTCATTGGAGGTTCGAAAAGTTAAGGAAAACCTTTACAAATCCAACTCAAAACTAAGTGTGGTGTATTTTTTTTGGATTCATTTTAGGAATGTCAAGTAACTAGAGAAGCACAAGCCATCCAACCATTAGCATCGGTTCCGGCCCATACAGTTAACACTGAGCTGCTACGCGGCCCTTTGGAAGTCAGCCCTAGTCCATTGCATATGCATTTACAGCATCAGAGTAAATCATTCCCGCCGCGACTGCAGCGTACACCATCTGTGTCGAGTCAAAGTAGTATAGATAGTGCACCATCAAGACAATCGGTAAGCTATAGCCCCCCGCCTCACTCAATAATGCTCACAAATTCTATAGGATTATTTGTATTTTCAGGGACATCGTGGTTCATCACCACAGATTCGAACTTTTGGACCAGATGGACGCAGCTCACTACCATCCGAACATGGACTACCGCACGTAAGTCAACTTGGACCCACACTGTTTATTAATCGGAATGACGAAGTGATATTTGTTTAGATTTCCCGCTCGCCAAGTCCAATGCGCACAATCAGCTTAGATGCCCGTTGCTGCTCCCCGGCAGCCTCGACCGATCTTAGCGATATACGAACACCATCACCATCGCAGAGTAGCTTGGCATCCATCGCCGGTGGCAGTGCGAGTAGCATTTGCTTGCAGAGTCCAAAGGTAGGTCGTTGTCTATCGCCACTTTTGATACCACCTCGATCTCAGCCAGGAGGAGTTGAACCGGGATGTGGTCCCGCATCACCATTGGGCGCTTTGCAACCAGATTTGTACACCCGACAAGATGGACCGATTTACTTGACTGCACCCGAATCGAGTCCAGCACTGGGACGATTGCATTTGAGGGTGAAGTATGATTACCATTTGTTTGATCTGACTGTACATCTGATTGAGGGTGAGTACTGTGATGTAAGGTTTGAGTTCGAATTGTGTGATCTTTCGATGTGTTCCATATGCTTAGCTCACAACCTTTGCCCAATTGAAGAGGGAGGCTTTCGAGATCCGTATGTACGGCTGATGTTGCTTCCCGGAGTCGATGAACGCAAGCGGCAGACGCACATTCATCGTGGCGAATCGAATCCGTATTTTGATCAGCATTTCAAGTTCCCCGTTTCTAGGGATCAGTTGCAAGGAAAGGAGTTGATTTTGCAGGTCTTGGACTATGATCGGTATTCGCATAATGATATCATCGGAGAAGTGAGGGTTATGATTGATGAGTTGGATCTATCTAAGTCTGTTGAGGTAAGTTCGTATTCAAAGTTTTAAATTTTTATCACGTTTAGACAGTAGAGTGCTCGGTTAAAATGTGCGACAAGATTTGGTAGATTTTGACGAGTTCTCTAGCTCACCAGTTGCTGGGATTGTCAATTTTTAGGGGATGCTCAATCCAAAAAGTATGGGGAAGTCTACTTTGAACAGCAGCAGATTCGTATAAGGAGGATATCTACAAGTCTGAGTGCTTAGGCCTCCACTTTTAATCATGTTGGGCAAACTTGATTTCAGGCAAAACACAATTTTTCTCGACAGCAGCACCTCCAATAAACTATCTTAAGTTGCCATAAGTATTTTAAGGAGCAGTTTCAGAAGGTCCAAACGTTTTTCTATATCATCAAACGACTCTACGGAAAATAAGGGTAAAAATGAAGCAGATAGCAGCTTATTAATGTTCATGGAGAAGTTCCACAAGGCTAAGCGCTTACACCTGCGCTTTACATCTTTAAACGCACATCAGCAGACATTAATGCTATGAGAATTAGCCATTTAGCAAACTGGAAACCAAATAGAATAGGTCACCCGATGATCCTACTTGATTACTTTGGCCTCGTGCCCATAACGGACAACACGACGCCATATTTAGACTTTATAAGGTCTTTTTCTACCGCCTACCCTAGCAGGGAAGAATGGAAAAGCGGTCATGTACCTAATGCCGAATCTATAGCCATCTACACAGATGGTTCACAAATGAGCACCGGCATAAGATCAGGCATCTTCTCCGACCCCCTAGGTATATCGAAATCCATACGACTTCCAGACCACAACAGGGTCTTCCAAGCAGAGGCCTTAGCAGTGGCAACAGCCGCCCGTGAGTCTGCGGTAAGGGCAATACTGACAGAAGGTATCACCATCTTTGTCGACAGCCAGGCAGCTCTAAAAGCGATTGCTGCTTGAAGTTTGTGAAGTGTTGTCGAGAAGTGCTCATGGTTCTTGGAAAACACCCTGGACACGTAGGTATCCTATACAATGAGAAAGCCGACGAGCTAGCAGGAATCAGCTCAGCAGCCCTACTAGAACAAGTTAACCTCCCTGTGTGTATTTCGTCTTGCACACTCAAGCTCACAGGGAATAAAGCCATTAGAGAGGCGAACTCAAGATGGACCCCTATGGAAACTTGTGCCACCACCAGGAAGCTATGGCCATACTTCTATAGAGCAAGGACCGAGAGAATTGCTCGGAAAGATAGGAAATCCCTTCCCACCCTCGTGGGCAACATCACGGGGTACAACACTCTGCGGTACCACTTGAAGAAACTACGCCAGACGGAGGAGGAACTCTGTAGAGGCTGCGACGACGAGGGAGTTTTTGAGGACACTAACCACTTCCTGTGCCGCTGTCCGGGTCTTCAACACTCCAGGAAAAAGTTCCTTGGTAAATATTTCTTCGAGGATCTCGAGGAGCTCTCCGGTGTTTCGACAGGAAAGATGCTGAGCTTCATCAAATCATCAGGGTGGTTTGTATGCAGAAACGCCAGACGGAGGAGGAACTCTGTAGAGACTACGACGACGAGGGAGTTTTTGACGACACTACCCACTTCCTGTGCCGCTATCCGGGTCTTCAACACTCCAGGAAAAAGTTCCTTGGTAAATATTTCTTCGAGGATCTCGAGGAGCTCTCCGGCGTTTCGACAGAAAAGATGCTGAGCTTCATCAAATCATCAGGGTGGTTTGCACGCAGAAATGCCAGACGGAGGAGGAACTCTGTAGAGGCTACGACAAAGAGGGAGTTTTTGAGGACACTACCCACTTCCTGTGCCGCTATCCGGGTCTTCAACACTCCAGGAAAAAGTTCCTTGGCAAATATTTCTTCGAGGATCTCGAGGAGCTCTCCGGCTGAGCCTCATCAAATCATCAGAGAAGTTTGTATGCAGAAACGAAGTAAGTGATTGAGTTTTGTAATAATTTTTGCCGGTTTTCCACTAAGCCTCAATAGGGAAGGGATTACTTTTTCCCCATATGGGTATCACAATGAGTCAACGCTGACCTTAGTGTGGCAGAGAGCGTCTCTCCCTGCCAGCCCACATACCTAACCCAACCTACACTTGCGCTCTTATTCATACTGCGACTACTCTTTAAGAGATCTGCATTTTTATTTGATGACGGCACCGCCTACCTTTCGAATAAGGACATACACTACGGAGGAATAGGTTGCCATAAGCAGTTCAAGGAGGAGCTCCGAAAGGCGGCGTTCTTACACCTATTCTTTTTATTGCGATGGCAATCGACTTCAAAAGAACTTTTAGTTACGAAACACTGTCCTGGGAATTCATCAAGCCCGCGAATACTTACTTAGATGGCGCTACGGTCCGGGGTGGACCTGGGCCTCAACCAACAAACCTCTCCAGCTAGCACGATTACGACCCAGCTGCCTCCAGTTGCGCACGCCAAGTTGGTTGAGGTCCCCCTCCACTTTTTTGCGCCGCCTACCGCGGGTGGAGTCCGCGAATAGCCAAACAAATAATCGTGAAAAGAAGGTGTTGAACGGCTTCGTAGAAAACGCGCAAGGGATGGGGCTAACTACCAACAGGGACTAAGGTTTCTAGAACTACTGTGCTTTGCCATCTTGAACGTAATCATTTGTAACAATCCAGTCTAGCCTTGCCATGAACAACGAGGGAAGGCAAGCCGCTGCTGAAGTACAAAACCCTTACAAAAACTATGACTATCGCACCAGCAGTGTCTTCTGTGTCTCGCAAAACGAATGCTAAGTAGAGGTAAGCTGAAACGATATACCTATGATTGCGAAGAAAAGTCTGCTCTTCTACTATAAAATCCCCTTCAAGTTTCATAGGAGAAACTTCCGAATTGTGACGGTGTCACACGCATAGTAGCTGCCTATAGAGGAGCCGCTCGCTTTCATATGCTGTACGTGTCAAAAGAATTCTCTCCAATAGATGGAGCACAAGTTATCAGAAAAAGGAAGAATCTATCAAAAAGTTGTCCCGGATTACGCTTTTTACCTAAAAAGAAAGACTCTCGGTGAGTACCTCTTCAAATACCCTTTGGTCCTTCGAGCAGAACCGCACTTTCATTCATCAAAACCATTACCATCCGTTCGCCGCCATAAAGGTGGCGTATGACATAGAGAGCTAGAAGTCGATACTGTCTTCTACTTCTTCCTTTTATCAGCGAGGTTATGATCCGAAAACAAGGGATCATAACCCTCCCACTTCATCCCATTTCTACTGATCCGCCTGTGGGGATCGCCTCTGGGAGTCGATACTGTAGCAATTTCAAAGTCCAGGGGTCACTACATATAAGATGTGAGATGGCGAAAAGCTAGAAAAAAAAAACTAGGTGATCGCAGGTTGACTTTGCGAACTGAAGAAAGTATCACCAGTGCCAGGAGAATCGGGAAGAAAATCCGCGCCTACACCACTTCAAAGGATGTGTTTCGAAATTTTTTTAATTTTTAGCTATTTTTCCTTTCGTGGTTCTGGAAGCATGCATGAATCAAAGGGGGAAATGGTTAAAAATTAAAACAAAATACTAAGCGATCATGGACGGATCATCACAGTGATCTTTTGGCGATCAAAACAGAAGTGCTTATCCTTTTTTCCAGCTTTATCTTCCGTTCCTATTGCAAAACCCTTGAACTGAATACGAGTATATATTATTTTCTTAGATTTGGGGTGATCTCCTCCGGATCAAGAAACCCCCAGAGGATCGCCCAGAACTCCTGCTTTCATTGAATTACTTGCCACAAGCAGAACGTCTGACCGTTGTCATCATGAAAGCGAAAAATCTCGACAGCATGCAGGAGCCCTATGTTAAGGTAGGTCTTCAACTCCTTGAATATAAATGGCAGCAAGAACACATTTCCACTTTCCACTATCTAGCTCTATTTGATTCAAAACGGCAAACGGGTTAAAAAGAAGAAGACCAGCAGTGGCAAGTCTGATGATCCATCGAATCCCATTTGGAACGAGGCGTTCACATTTAATTTACCATCATCTGGAATGCCAACTGCAGCATTAGAAGTGAGTATTCTACAGCCTTTCACACGACGATGTCAACTTGATATGTCTCTTCCGTTCCAGTTGTATGTTGTAACCACTGGTGGTGAGGCCAATGCAATTGGTAGCTGTGGCATTGGGCCGCAAGAGAATGGTCCAGGACGTCAGCATTGGCATGATATGATACACAATGCACGCAAGCCGACCGCAATGTGGCATTATCTGAGATAAGGATATGCGACGGAAAATAACCACAAAAGGATGAAACTTATAACAGAAAGCAGTTACAACCAAAACTAAACAAGAGGATAAATCAAATTTTCATACTTTATTCTGCAGCACACATCATCTGATACTTCATTCGAATGCTGGAGTTTCTTGGGTGAGGATATCCTTTTTATCCTTCAATTAGTTGGGTACTCAGCATTTCATTGCGCGTTTGCATGTCAACAACATTTTTGTTGGCGCTGACCTTTTCCTTGTTGATTTCTTCTTTATATCCTTCGAGTGGCAGATATTTTCTTCACGATGTCAACACGAGTGTTTCCCCTTTGAATCCTTTCTATAGGTTTTCCTTTTCGGGATTTTTTATTTTTTTTTTTATGATTTTTCAATGCGCGCCCTTATTTTGCACGAATTTCCATTTTATTTTATTTTTCATCGAGTACGAGAGCATCAATCATGTGACACACCCCTTTCTTATGCGAGTTTAGAGTTGACAAATTTATTAAGGAACAAAAAGGACATTGTATACATTGAATGTTAAGTGGTTCAGTGATTTCAAGTTTTGAGTGCATTTTCTTTTTTTTTTTTAACTCGAGTTTGGGGTTGACATTTGGATTTTATACTTTTGTTGGGAGAGTTAAGTGTCATTCTGACGTTTAGGATGTCGTTTTAATTTTAGCGTGTACAGTGGATTGGATCAATTTCGAAAGTAACAAAAGCAAAGGAAACGTCAAACGAATCAACAAATTTAAGTGGATGGCGGTAAGTCCCTCCTTTTGAAGGAACAACAAATGGCATTTCGATTGCCGCCAAACTACATAAGGGTGCAGGCAAGTGATATTTAAGAAGTCCACGGAGTACTCAGGTTTAGTGGCATCTGGCAACTTCTTCTTCTTCTTCCTATTTCGGCGAGGTTATGATATGAACTCAAGCCCCCCACTTCACTGCACTTCTACTGATCCACCTGTTTGACCAGCAATACTTCCCTCCCAATTCTGGATCAATTCGTTACTGTGGCAAACCATTGTGCTGGTGGCATTGCATTTGTGTGACCCCGGACTTCATAGGCCTGCTTTTCCTTCGAGATGGCTTTGGAACTTTCATTGATATTACCTTTTTGACAAGACAGGGTTCAAATGATCTCTTTTTTGAACGTGACAATATCAGGTGAGCCGGTCGCGCTCTATTTTTCTTGAGATGGATCCTTTGACGTTAAGGCTTCCACGGATCTTCGAATTTCTTATTCCATCAAGCTTTGTCACTCCTGCTGTCATGCGAGGCATCTTCATCTCAGTTGCCGTATATTTACCCTCGTACATTATCACAATGGGCCCAAGCTGTCTAAGTGTGGCCTGACCCCGTCAGGACAGCCACCTTTACCTACCTTCGTACATTCTGAACCGTATGGGAGTGCTGGACGCACAACTGTCGTGTAGAGCCTCCGTTTCAGTTTAGGGAGAATTTTTCGGTCTCAGAAGATAGCAGAGTCTTCCCGCTTCTTCATCCACCCTACCCTTACACGATGATTGATATCGTCATCACAGGCTGCTTTGCTATTGATCACAAATCCCAGATATTTGAATTTTTCGCACTTGAAAGGCAGCGTTCTATATACAGGGTGGGCCAACTACAAGTTTCTTTTTAAAAATGCAATAAAATGAACAAAATTAAATTTTTTCCATGTATTATGACTTTATTATTGAGAGCAAACATTCCCATTAATTATGGAACACAACGTCGTTCAAGTGGCTGCCTCGGCTGGCTTCGCAGTAGCGCATTCTATCACTCCAATTTTCCAAGACCTTGTTGATGGTTTCGGGCTGTAGCTCACGGATTGCTTGGATGATATTGACCTTAAGTGCTTGAATCGTTTCCGGATTGTTGGCATAACATCGGTCCTTCACGGTTCCCCACAAAAAAAAGTCCAACGGGGTCAAATCGCAGCTCCGAGGCGGCCAATTGACATCGCCAAGACTGCTGATAACACGATTTGGGAATTTGGTGCGCAAAAAACCGATTGTGGCATGGGCTGTGTGGCATGGCGCGCCATCCTGCATGAACCAGAGGTCGTCCAAATCCATGTCTTCAATTGCAGTAAAAAAAAAGTCGTTAACATGGCTCTGTAACACCCACCGTTGACCGAAACGTTGTTCCCAGCCTCATTTTCGAAGAAAAATTGTCCAATGATGCCACCATTCCACAATCCGCATCAAACTGTCACTCTCTGTCGATGCATTGGCTTCTCGACAATAACGTGCGGGTTTTCCGAGCCCCAGATGCGGCAATTTTGTTCGTTGACGTAGCCGCCGAGATGAAAATGTGCCTCGTCAGAAAAGATGATTTTTCGCCCAAAATCGTTGTCCAATTCAAGCTGCTCTAAGGCCCGAACTTACTTACTTAGATCCTTTAACCCCTCGGGGGCATAGGGCGTCGAAGGCCCAAACTGCGAAGCGATAACGAAGCGGATGGTCGTGCGCTTTCAATTGCTGAATCAATTGGATCTTGTAAGCGAATAATCGCAGATCTTTGTGCAGAATTCTCCTCAGGCTAGTGCGTGAAATGTTGAGCTATTGAGATCGATGACGAGCTGATATTCGTGAATTCAGTCTCACACTCTCGGCTACAGCAGCCACATTCCCATCTGTGCGCACCGTACGACGACGGGGACCATGAGTGTTGTCCACTAGCACATCAGTCTCACGAACTTTTTGCACAAACTTGCATACAGCAGGCGCGGTGGGTGCTTCATTTCGGCCAAAACTTATTTTCAAAAAACGCACTGTTTGGACTACACAGCACTCACTTTGGAAATAAGTTTTCAATATTTGCCAATGTTGTTCAAGCATAAAGCGACTCATTTCATTCCGCGGAGGTATAATACTGACTTTCTGTCAAGATTTCGAGTGGGAAACAGCTGTCAGTGTCAAAATAACCTATGACTTAAAAATAAATCACTAGATGGCCCACCCGTTACATACATTTCAATGGCCCGCTAATCCTTTATGAGGGTCGCGGGGATAGGATGGTCATCCTTCTCAATCCTCCGCCATTCACTCGAACTTATCAAAAGGAATCGCTAGACGGCTTCAGGAGAGATGTCGGAATTTAACCAACCATTTATTTCTAAGCCTACCTGATGGCACGGTAATCAGGGCACGTCTTGGAAGCCAGTCTGAGGGCATACGCACTACGTGACCAAACCATCGAAGCATAGATCGTTCCGTTTGGAAAAGTAGCTGCTCAACATTGAGCGCCTCGCGTACTCTGGAGTTGCGCATTCGATGCCTACGAGTTATTCCAGCAACACCGCGAAGGAGTCTCATTTCGGCAGCATGTATCCACGATTTATTCAAATAAATTTCTGGAATAGGCCTGAGTGGATCAAAGGACGGGCAGCACAAGTATTCGGTCTTTTTTGGACTAATACGGTACCCATTTCCCTCTAAAACGTCCACCCATACGTCAAGTGATTGTTGCAGGGATGTAAGAGCATCACTTTATGATGTCTCCATCCTCAGTAATGAATAACTGGTGCACTTTGGGGTCCGTCATTTTACCTTCTAGCAGATAGACAATGATTGTAAGCAAAAAGAGCAAAGGACTTAATACGCTTCCCTGCGGCACCCCGACTTTCATTGGAAACTCTTCGGTTACTTCAGCGGGAAATCTTACTCTTGTCTTGACTCCATCGTACATCATCTTTATAGGTTTCTGGAACCCTTCGATGTCTTAGCGCCATCCATATCAGATCTTGGGTTGTCTGTCTAATACTTTTTCGAAGACAACCAATAATTTTTTTTTCGATGAACCAATTGTTCTTGCTTCGGCAGAACATATACTAAAATTGGAACGATACAGAGATGATTAGCATGGCTCCTGCGCAAGGATGATACGCAAAATCGTGAAGCGTTATGGGCGGTCTGATATCTCACACCTCATAGGTTGACCGCATTCCTTAATTGTGGGATCGATACAAGTGTAAACGCCCTAAAGCGATGTAACAACAAAAGTTAAGTAGTAGCCAAAAAATGCTTACAAAACAAACCAAGACAACCAATATAGTATGCAAATCCTTTGAGGAATCACGATGTTTTCACAATAGGATCCTTCTACTTTGGATTGCATCTGCGGTTGATTTACTCGAGACAAACCTGCACTGTTCATCAGTCGGCCAACTAATACCCACTCAACGGCGCCGTGGCGTAAGTGGATAGTGTGTCGGATCACTACGCATGAGGTTCCAAGTTCGAATCCCAGAAAACACCAAAAAGTTTTTTCACGGTCCCACCTCTAGCGAGCGTCTGACAAACATCCGAGAGTATTGTTGTCACGGAAAAGCTTCTCAAATCGCCCTTCGGAGTCGGCATTTAACTGTAGGTCCCTTCCATTCGTGTGAAAAATATAACGCACACAACATGAGTGGTTGCGAGAAGCTAGGCCCTGACACTTTAAAGAGCTGTTGCGCCAAATACATATTTGTTTTTGATCTTCATGATGTGCGAACCCCATAGGCGGATCAGTATAAATGCCGTCAAGTGGGAGGGTTATGATCCCTTGTTTTCGGATCATAACCTCGCTGATAAAAGGAAGAAGAAGAAGAAGATCTTCATGATGTGTGACATCAGCTAGATCGAAGTGCAATTCACACAGTTTTGCGTATATCACTCAACACAGCGAGAGGGTAACTTTCCCTCCATTTATTCGGCAATGGATCACCTCTCATAAGTTTGGAGATAAGAATCCTGACCCATTTGAACCCGATGTCTCCCATCTTTTTTCAAAACTCAGAGGGCATCTCGTCTGGCCCAACCGGTTTTTTTGTTTTTTTGTGTATTCCAACGTCTCACTAACTTCTTTGACTGTAATGTCGGGTATTTCTTCACAGTCAGGAGGAGATCTTCATCTTCTTTCTGAAGTCCTTCACAATACTGTCGCCATCTATACAAAATTGTGTCATCATCCACATAAAGCTAATTCTCAGCATTGTGAATGAACTTTGGTGGACGAATCTCCTGAGCATTCCTCCTTCTGTGCGGCTATCTTGAAGATGGCTGCGCCCTTGTTCATATTATGTCGTCACAGCTCCTGGATAGCTTGATTGTTTGCCCTGATGGGTATCTCCCATACCCAACCAAGTTCGATTGGTATCAGCAACTGGTGAAGATATTTTCCTTAGCTCCCGATACAAGCCCTTCGTACTCTCTACTTGGAGCTATACGCACTTCTAATTCGCTTCTCTCTTGCAATGTCTGTCGAAGTGCAATTCGAGTCGGGCTTTTCCGTCTCTATTATTCTTCTTCCCATTTATCTCTTCTTCTTATCTTTTCTTTTAAAGGCGTCTGACAAAACTCTACCTAAAACGACAGATGCGGTTCCTTGAACGTTCGAACCAAGAAAGAACTGTTTAAGTCCGGAGTCATGGTAGGTAGGAGTGGTTGTGTCAGCAAACCATGCCGACACTTAATTAACGCAGAAGCGCCGTTTTATTACCACAACTCAAGTGACCTGACGGATGATAACTACTAGGGGAAAAAAGAAGAAAAAGGGGGAAGGATTATTCAAATCCACCCCGTTACATTGAGCCCGGAGTCATACAGTGAAATCCATTTATTCAAGAGGAAAGCATAGAAGGTTAGTTGCCTAAAGTGTTGAGCAGGACGTTTGACGTTTTCATTAGTTATGGGACGACGCCGACGTCACGTACACACTCAATCAAATAAGTCCCTAAGCCTAGTTGACGCACTATGTAAATGCCCTTTCGCAGCTAGCGACCTGCGAACTGCAACACTATTTTTAGCGCAATTATAACCACAAAATTGGCAATCCTATCATTCCAAAAGAACAGGGTTTAGGCTGTCTATCGCTTAATATAAAAATATATTTAGTTTCAATTTGTTTCTGCGAAGAAATAACACAACAGTTCGCTGATGTTTCTTGCGAATAAACGAACGTTTCTTGGGAACTGTCAACTTTTATTCACATTCACCAATGTATTAGGTGAGATCATGGTTGAATTTATCGAAAAGAAGGTGAGGTACTTTGTATCTTTCACGTTTAGGCAATTAGTCACAAAACGGATGAGAACTAAAGTTACTGTGAATGAAATGTCAGAATTGGCGAATATTCGCTCGATCACAGTTCGCAGTACGCTTAGCTATGAATATCTTTCCTGGAGATTTTGTACACTCAACTTATGCTTTTCGATCGTTCAAGTTCAAAGTCTCGACTCAAACTGTATCACAGAAAAAGTCTCCAACATATATTCAAGACCACCACCAATTACAATCTTATGTGTGAACCGCTGGTGGATGTATTAAATAAAATATCCCAGTTCCGATCACAAACGATGAAAGAAATATAATGGGAATTGAGTTATTCCGGAGGGAAATTTATTCTGACAATTCGCATTACGTCTGAGATGGTTTGTCTTATTTGAACACTAAGAGTTGAATACAATGAGCGCTAAAATGATCCCACAGGCGGGTCAGTAGAAATGCGGTGAAGTGGGAGGGTTATGATCCCCTGTTTTCGGATCATAACCTCGCCAAAATAGGAAGAAGAAGAAAAAGCTAAAATAATCCCATACCATTACCCTGCCTTCATCAAACTCTACAGTCATTTTTGGTACACTTGGGGTTCAGTTGCTGGTTTGTAGGCCGTCATACAAAAGTCCTTCCATCAGAACCACAGATGGAACGCTGATTTATCGCTCCAAATCACTGAATTCCAAAAAGATGGAGGAAAATCAAAATGACCTTTTGCGAATTATCCTCGCTTTTTCCTATTACCATCTCTTACCTTCGGTTTCTTAAGGCTCTGGCATCCTCGGAGGATATTTTCCAAAAGCCGTTGTCGCATCGGCTAGCCACGAAGAAGAAGTGGCAAAAGAATCTTTAAGGGCGTGTCAGGCACAACACACACACAACCCGCCAAGCAGGTATAACAGAAAAAGAAACCGAAGGAAAAGAGAATACAAAGGGTAACATACCCCTTCCCCCAACCAGTCGGCTCTGGTCTTAAAGATTGCGAAGAGATAGCGATCTCTAATGAGTGCAGATTCTGAATTTTTGAAAAAGATATTTTTGATCTGATCTTATCTTCTAAATGACGGATCACAATAGAGCATACAGCGTTTTGAAAGTTAGACTCTAAGCAATGCAACCCTGTTTATGTTGTGCGTGTTCAAACACTTTTAAACTTATAGTTTTCAGTAACCCTTTCGTTTACTGTGTAGCCAGTGGCCTAAATGTTGACTCAGGATATAAGCTATAACTATGCGAAATTCAATCAAAATCTGCGCAGTAGTTTCCGTGTGATCCGTGCCCAGACAGACAAAAACGTTTGATTTCAACGGAAGCCTCTACAATGATGTTGCTGGAGAATCCCTGCATTTTATGGAAGGAACCTTCAGTGAATTTTGCTAGTTAAAGGATATTTTCTTGAGGCTAAAATACAGGAATGATGTTCGAAAATTTAATCAAAAGGTAAGACCAGAACATACCAAAACTTTGAATGCAATCAGTTTGAACGCCAAGCTAAGACCGTTCCGCTCCAACGCTGAATCCTTCTTCTTCTTCTTCCTTTTATCAGCGAGGTTATGATCCGAAAAAAAGGGATCATAACCCCCCACTTCACCGCATTTCTACTGATCCGCCTGTGGAGTTCGCCTCGGCTCCAGCGCTGAATCCGTGCTGTTAAATGGATGCAGCAGGTGGAGACTTACCACTACTATCACCAGAAAGCTGCAAACATTCGTTAGGATTTTCTGTCCCAATCATATCTCTAACGATCACCTTTATGAGAGAACGGGTCAGGAACCAATAGGCACAATCATCCAACGATGGAAGTGACAGTAGGTTGGTCAGACATTCCGAAAGGGTGACAGTTCCATAGCGAATCATGCTAGGCAATGAAACCCTTTAACTCAGGATGGCAGAAGACCTGGCGGACCGAGGAAAACATAGCGCAGAATAGTCGAGAAGGAGGCACGACAGTTGGGAAAAGTTGGGGAGAGCTAGGACACATTGCCAGAAACCGTAGACGATGCCGCGTAGGCGTAGTAGACGCCCTAGGATCCACAAGGGGATACAGGACATAAAAATAATAATAAATAATAAGACTTTAAAGGCAGAATAGAAGTCTGCAGGGACGAAGATGGACACCTAGTGGTAATGGAAGGAACACTTCTGCAGACTGTTAAACGGTGATGATACCCAAAATCCCGCTGTCAGGCAGAATAACGTGTTTGGGCGGTCTGATATCTCATACCTCATAGGTTGACCGCAATCATTAATTGTGGCATCGATACAAGTGTAAAACCCCCTAAAGCGAGGTAAACAACAAAAGTTAAATAGCAACAAAAAAAAAATGCTTACGTGTTCAATCTGGACGATGATGGACAACACTTCCGTCCACCCGACCTTGACGAGGGGAGGATAGCTATATCCAAGCTAAAGTTGAATAAAGCTGCTGGAAAGGACGGCCTCGCAGCCGGAATCTTGAAAGCAGTGAGAGATGATTTGGTAGGGAGCATACACCAACTCATCTGTGAAATATGATGGGACAAAAGTATGCCCGATGAGTGGAGCTTCAACATCGCTTGCCCGATCCTTAAGAAAGGGGACTCCCTAAACCAATTACAGGGGCATCAGCCTCCTAAACATCGCTTACAAGATCTTATCCACCGTGTTGTGTAAACATCTAAAACCATTTGTTAGCAACCTAATTGGTCCATATCAGTCGGGTTGTAGACCAGGAAAGTCCACCATTCACACTACGATAGACCCTGAAAGAAAAAAAAACCCCAGGAATACAAAATCGATACCCACCACCTCTTTATCGATTTCAAAGCCGCCAATGACAATATATATCAAGAAGAGCTATACAGAGCTGCGTCTAGTTCTAACATCCTTGCCAAACGTATCAGCCTATGCAGGATGACAATGGTGAACTCACGCTGCTCCATCAAAAAAGGTTTTAGGCAAATTGACGCCCTGTCAAGCGGCTTGAAAGAATTGTATGCATAAGAGGCACAATACTTCTAAAGTCTGTACAACTACTCGCCTTCGGGAACGATTTCTTCCTCCTTTTATCAGCGAGGTTATGATCCGAAAATAAGGGATCACAACTCTCCCACTTCACCGTATTTCTACTGATCCGCCTGTGGGGTTCGCCTTCGTTTGGTTTGCCTTCGGGGGACGACATTGACGTAATTAGGAGAAGACATTTTGATGTCAATGGTGCGTTCGTGAGTATTGAAGCAGAAGCGGCAAAAACAGAGTACATGCCGCCAACAAAAAAGGACAATCAACATCGACAGAATGTCACGATAGACAGTCAAACCTTTGAGGTACAATAGTTAAAGACTTTGACTATCTAGGCTCCGCTATAAATTCGAAATCAAACGAATAATCCATAATGTCAATCGCTGTTTCTTTGGGCTAAGAAGGCATTTGAGTAGGACAGCCCTCTCTGGAATGACTAAGGTACCCCTGTACAAGATCCTTTTATCCCAGTCCTGCTATATGGCTCAAAGTCGTGGACCCCGTCGAAATGTCGGATGAGGATGCCTTTGGTTCGAAGAGAATGGTTCTTCGAGTGATTTATGAACCCATCTACAAAGACGAAGAATGGTGACGAAGACTCAATGAAGCATTGTACATATGTGCTGTAGGGAGGTTAGGTTAAGTTAGGTAAGATTGGCTGTCCAAACGAGAGTGCAGACACGATTAGAGCAGTGAAGCCCCTTTGTGGTACCATGGATCAACCATTATGCCACTCAGGGACTAAGAAAACCAACCGGAGCCTTTGATAAAACTGTGGATACTCATGACATCTAAGAACGCCAGATCGCCGATGTCTTCAAGGAAGGCGGACCCTAGATGGAGCATTCTTTTATGCAACAGGGCTGGATAAGTGCATAGAAGGTGAAGGATGGTTTCCTCCTTCTCGTCGTTCCTACAGCTTCTGCAGAAGTCGTTAGAGAAGAGCCCAATTCTTTTGGCGTGTTGGTCAATAAGACAGTGTCCAGTGAGAACACCGACAACGCAGTTGATCTGTGATCACTTTAGCTTGACCAGATCTGTCTCGAAATGTGACACGTTGAGCCGTTTCCCATCTGAGGTTGGTCTTGAAAATAGCGTTCAGCTTTAGTAGATACTTATATGTAGCGAGGGCCATACCCAGGGCTTGCCTGTCATGCAAAATCCTTAGAGTAGTACCCTGTCTGGCGCACTCGTCCACCCTGCAGTTTCCTGGAATGTCCCTGTGGCCTGTCATCCAGTATAGGTGAATGTTGAACTGCTGTAGAGAGATATAAACAAAATCAGAAGAGTACGCATATAGCGCTGAGAGATCTATTGTATCGGATGGTTGGAGTTAACCTAACAGACGTACTACCTCCCTTACGAAAGTGAGTATGTCTCTAGTAGTGGAGCATTTCAGTTCCACTGAAGTGAGTATCTCCTTGTGGAAAATACGTTTCCTTAACCAGTGTAGTGCCAGGCATTCACAAAGAATGTGTTCGGATGTTTCATCCTCCTCTAGGCATAGCCGACAGTCCTTCTCTTGGCACAGGTTCAACTTGTTAAGGTGGTATCTTAGGCCGCAATGGCCAGTTGGAAAGCTCACTAGCTTCCTAATGCTTTCCCTATCTAAGTTAAGGATTTCCTTATAGGAATAATGTTTGATTAAACGTTTGGATTGTCTTAAACCTGGCCCATTAGTCCAGTGATCTAGACGAAGTTTGTTCTCCCATTCGTTAGTCAACGCTGTAGCTGTTGTCCAATTGACGCTACAATAAGGTTCGGGACCTATAAACGCAGATTCTGAACCGGCCCTAGCAAGCTCATCTGCAGATTCGTTGCCCACAATTCCCTGGTGTTCAGGGACCCAACCGAGCATTACTCTGTTGTGTTTGGCAAGATCTTGTAAAGCATCGTAGCAGCATTTTACAGTTACGGAGTCCATTTGGTTGGACGATAATGCCCTAAGTGCTGCCTGGCTATTCGAAAATATGTGAATCCTAGCGCCCTTGATTCCCTTACGGAGATTGTGCCTGGCGCAGATCTCAATGGCATGGATTTCAGCCTAAAACACAGTGGGAGTCGTACCCATAGGTACCGAAATTTTTGTGTTGGGTCCAAAGACCCCGGCTCCAACTCCAGAATCCATTTTCGATCCGTCGGGGAACCAGACGAGACTTTTGGGGTCCAGTGTTGGAACGCCATTGGACCAATTTCCGCGGTCCAATATTTCTACCTCGAATAACCTTCCGAAGCAATGTTGCCTGACCATAATATCCGGTATAGTACAAAACATGTCTCTTTTAGGGATCGAGTTGAATCTGGATACCCAGCCCGATTAGAATCCTTCGACGATTGTGTCAGCGGTGACATCGTGGAGCGGAACAGCTTCTGGCCACCTCGTGAATCGGTCTATCATCGTCAGCAAGTATCGGTGGCCCTTACACAAGGGCATCACAACAATGTCGATGTGAACATGTCGAATTCATTCGCTTGGCAATGGTATGTGTTCCGGCTTGTTCTTGACGTAGCGACCGATCTTACTTTGCTGACAGGCTAAACACGACCTCTCCCAGGTATAGATGTCCTTGTTCATGTTTGGCCAAACATAGCTCCTGCTGATTAGGCGTCGTGTGGATCATGCACTTGGGTGTGATAGATTGTGGCTGTGGTCGAACACCCTTCTGCGCAGAAGTTTGGGTACAAAGGGACGAATGTCCGCTCTGCTGGTGTCGTAGAATACAACCGCATCTGTACCATTGATACGTAGTCCTCGAAGCTGGAGTAATGTCGTCGTTGGGGCAGCGATGAGTTGCTGCAGTTCTTTGTCTTCTTGTTGCATGCCCGCTAGCTCTCGCGTACCGACAATGACGGGCATGTTGATGGTATGGATGCGGAATAGTTCGTCAGCCTCGATGTTGTCTTCTCCTGAGATATGCGCAATGTTCTTACAGTATTGTTCGATTTCTTCGAGTTGTCGCGCTGCTCGCTCACAAGCGTGGTCCAATTTCTTATCGAAAGCATGGATTAGCAGCCTATGGTCGGTAAGAATGACCAAGGTCTTCTGGCTTGAAGGATTCCTCTTGAGGGTAAATGTTGTCTTGAAATGAAAAGCAAACTACTGCGAGTGAGAGTTCAGAGTCGAAATTTAGACTTTTCCAAAATTAATAAACAAAGACTACTCGATGAGTCTTCGAATCTAATCGCGAGGGACGACGCAGTAGAGGGAATCATCGCCGTAGGTGGCGCGCACAAGTTCAAGGGGACCTCGACCAACTTGGAAAGCGCAACTGGAGGCAATTAGCTAAAGACCGAGCTAAATGGAGAGGCTTGTTGGTTGAGGCCCAGGTTCACCCCGAACTGTAGCGCCACCTAAGTAAGTAAGTACTCGATGTGTTCGAAAAATAACCCGACCAGGTTCCACACCTACGGGTGTTATTGAGAGTAGAACGTCTCTATGACAAACGTCAACCGACACATCATCGTCGACAGTAGCGCCATCTAGATAGGAAAGTAATGCATGTTTCCTTCACAGAATATGGGTTCCAGTACATGCCTGAAGGCAGCGCAGAGCTTCCTCATACATACATACATACATTTTGAATGGCCCGCCAATCATCCATGAGAGTCGCGGGGGTAGGATGCTCAGGTGGACTCCCCATCCTCCTCGATCCTCCGCCATTGACTCCAATTCATCAGGAAAAATCCCTAAGCGGCTCCAGGAGAGATGTCGGACTTGGTCCAACCATCTATTTCTAGGCCTTCCGCGAAGTCGCCTACCTGAACGCACGGTAACCATGGCGCGTCTTGGAAGCCGGTCTGGAGGCATACGCACTACGTGACCAAACCATCGAAGCATAGATCGCTCCGTTCGGAAAAGTAGCTGCTCAACATTGAGCGCCTCGCGTACTCTGGTGTTGCGCACGCGATCCCTAACAGACAGCGCAGTGCTTCCTCATTCGAACATAAATTAAACTTGTTGTCTGCCCATCTGCGTGCTCAATATTTTAAGGTTTGTCCTGTTAGGTATGTCCCAAATTCAACCAAGTTCGATGGTTTTCTGATACCTGTCCCCTTTTGTGAATGGTTTTGTTTCCCAAAAAAAGCATTTAGCACCTCTCACTCCAGCATTCGAAATTTTGAAACCACCACAAACTTTATAGCATTTACAACCAGCCCACCAACAAAATCACACAAAATGAATCCAACAGCAAACAGCATCAACCAAGAATAATAACTTGAACTAAACAACATATTTCACTAATTTTAATCAAAAAAAGAAAATATGTATTTTATACAGAACTTTTCTAATTTTAATAAAACCAAACTGAAATAATTTGTTATAAGAAAAACAAAACAAAATCAAATTCTTATGAAACAAAATAACCAAAAAGACACAAAAAATATATAAATTTTAGTACATTTTTTAGAAACATAGAATGTATAGTATATTTTATTTTTTTAATTTTCGATGAATTTTTTCCTTTTTATAAGAATATATATATATATTTAACACTTAAAGGAAAAATACTAATAACGAATTTTTCAATTGCCTATATAAACTATTTATTTCCCAATTTAGTTCTCTATACAAACTAAAAGATATATATGTATGTGTACTATAATTGAAAATTATATTTAGTACTTAAATACAAAACTACTAACACTATTCACTATTCCTACTTTTGTAAAATTATATAGATTCTCTATATAAATCCACAACTAAATTATATCAACAAATGTAAATAAAATAAAAATATATAGTAAAACATATTTTACATTTGCTCAAACAAAAAATAAAATCAAATTTATATTTAATAAGGTTTCAGATGAATTTTCATTTCTCTTTCTATAAATGTCACAATACATTTTGATCGAACATGAGACAAGGAATTGTTGTATGATTGTTCCTCTAATTTAACTAAACACAAAATAGATACCAACAGCCCCCCGCCCCCTATTCTAATTGAGAAGAGAGATATAAATAAAAAAATAAATTAATTAAAAAAAAACGCTTCAACGTACTGTGCTAAATATTTTTAAACAACAAAATAAAGTGTCTATGTACTATTTTATCTAAAAACAAAAAAGGTATATTAATAATAAAAGTTTATACATGTCTATGATATATTTAAGTAAAACTAATAGTATTCTATGAAATGATATATAAATATTTCTTACTGTCCAAACGTGTAAACAAGAAGCATCATTTTTCATGTTAGCTTCTATTAAAAACAAAAAACAAAAATTTAAAACTAACACATACCAAAAAAACCTACACAAATTCATATAAAATTTTACTTAAATACTTGCAAATCTATAAAATATTTGTCCATTAATACAATAACCTAAACAATGTCTACAAGGAAATAAATAAATAAAGGAAACATATATTTACATTCATGTATAAATAAATCTGTTGTAGAAACAAAGTTACAAAAAACTGTTAAAACAAAAAGAAAATTCTGGTAAACCACACAATAACGACAACAAAAATTAACAAAATGTACCTAAAAATGTATTTTTTAGATAAACAATATGTTAACTTATGCGACGATTGAGGGAAAACAATATAGTGTTGCTAAAAAATAAAAACAAATACAAAACAACACAATAAATAAAATTCTATTTATAATGCATGTTACTATAGCAAATATATATGTAACTGCATTTATAGTTATTGTTTAGTGAAGAAGAAAATATGCTATACAAGTACATAATGAAATATATAGAGAATCAGTGTATTAAATAAAATAAAAAAGAAAAATATATAAGCGAAACAAATAATATTTTTAAATATTATTACACTATAGTAAATATTTGATGAACAGTGTAAAATGTGTAATGATGAAAAGGAAATTATTATTAACCACTAATGAACAAATTATGCATTATACACACACACAAACATTTAAAAATAAAAAACAAATAAAAATATAATAATAAAAAAATTAAATTAAATTTAAATTTGTTTAATTTTTTTATTTTTAGTTGTAAAGAAAGTTATTGCGGGCTTTTACATATCTAAGGTTAGAATGAACTTTATTAGTCGAAATACAAAACAGAAAACGGAACTGGAAAGCCAAGCTTCTTGAGCGGACCAGCATTGCGATTGATCGGGAAACTACTGACTGCCCAAAACTTGGCTTGGGCCAGTAGCGCAACAAACAAGTTCGTGATAAAGTGCTTGCTTTACCTCCTGGTGGTGGTCCCCGGGCAACTATACGTATAAACCCTTATACGTGTAGGCTGATATTGCAAGTGCGGGTTGTCTACGGCCTTCATTCTAGGCTACGTAACGTGGGCCAGCAACCTGCGTTACTGAAACCAGCTCGCTAGAGGAACCTACACTATGCCTTGGATAGGGAATGATCACATGTTGACGACTTTTGGCTATTATACCCGGACAAAGATAGGTTTCTGGAATGTATAGACGCTCCTCGACTCGGGAAGCGAAGGTCCTTATGCCAGATTCCTCCAATTGGGAAAAAAGAATTCATGCGTTATAAACTGGACATTTTGGAGGTAAGTGAAGTAAGATGGTTAAAAGCGGGCGAGTACCAATCCCCAACGCGTAACACTGTACTACTCTATTCTGGAAGACCATCCGGAAGTCCGCGGGAATATGGAGTCGGACTACTGCTAAAAACAACAGCTCGCATGGGCCTAATTTCCTGGCAGCCTCATGGTGATAGGATTTTGACGGCCAGATTCCGGACTAGAGTACGACGCGTCACCATCATACAGTGTTACACCCCAACGAATAGTTCGTCTGAGGACGAAAAGGAGAGAGTCTGCAATCTCTTAAGCACCATCTTCAACACAACACCAAATGAAGACATTGTCACAGTGATGGGGGATTTGAATGCCAAGGTAGGCAACGACAACGAAGTGCTCAAACATGTAATCGGGGAGCATGGACTAGGAAACCGCAATGACAACAGCGAATAAAAAAATTAAAAATAAATATTTGGCGCAACAGCTCTTTAACTGCCAGGGCCTAGCTTCTCGCCATCACTCATGTCGTGTGCGATATATTTTTCACACGAATGGAAGGGACCTACAATTTAGTGCCGAATCCGAACGGCGATTTGAGAAGCTTTTTCGTGACAACAATACTCTCGAATTTTTGTCAGACGCTCGCGAGAGGTGGGACCGTGAAAAAACTTTTTGGTGTTTTTCTGGGATGCGAACTTGGAACCTCATGACAACGGCGAAAGATCTGTGGATTTCTGCAATGCCAACCGCCTTGTGATAGGTGACACCACGTTTGAGCACAAGACCTGCCACAAAGTCTTCTTCTTCTTAGGTGGCGCTACAGTTCGGGGCAAACCTGGGCCTCAACGAACAAGCCTCCCCATTTAGCTCGGTCTTTACCTAATTGCCTAGTTGGTCGAGGTCCCCTTGAACTTGTGCGTGCCACCTACGGTGATGATTCCCTCTACTGCATCGTCCCTTGGGATTAGATTCGAAGAGTCTGCGGGCCTGAGCGTTGGTGTCCATTCGCTCTACATGTCCTAGCCATCTCAGACCTCCAATACGCAGTTTTTTGACTAGGTCTATGTCCCTGTACAGCTCGTATGGCTCGTGATTGAATCTTCTCCTCCAAAACCCGTCAACGAAGAATTTTTCTCTCGAAGCGACCAAGGATATATTCATCCTCTTTTAATAAAGTCCATGTTTCAGCGCTGTAAAGCAGGACTGGGCTGATCAGTGTCTTATACAGAGTCTCCTTAGTTGTTCGAGATAGGGCTTTACTGTTGAATTGCCTTATAAGCCCAAAAAAACAGCGATTGGCAAGAGTTATTCTTCGCTTGATTTCTGCGCTGATCTTGTTTGTAGAATTTATAGCAGAGCCAAGGTAGACAAAGTCCATTACTACCTCGAAGTTATAGCTGCCACTGTGACGTTCTGTCCAATTCGTCGGTGTTGGCTTTCCCTTCCACAAAGTCAACTGGGTTTCCAATGACAGGCAAACAACCTCCAACCAAATTGACCATTTTGCCATCAGCCGCCGCTTTAGAAGTAGTCTCCTGGACGTCGGAAACAGGCGAGGGACAGATGTGGGGATGTACGTGATCAGTGATCACCATCTTATGATAGCTACTCTCCAACTACGCACTGATGTAGTTCGAAGATCCCACGACAACACAAGATTGCCCAGGTTCAACGTCGAGAGACTTAATAATCCCTCAGTGCGCCAACAATTAAGGGAACACTTTTCGCAAGATGTGGAAGCAATCAGCAGCTCAATGCCCGCAACCATCCAAGACCATTGGTGTGCTGTGAAAAATGTTTTTACATCTGGTGTTGAAAGAATTGTCGGTCGATCGCAGGGAAGACATAGGACGTGGCATTCCGAAGATGCCTGGAGACGGATTGATGAACGAAAACAGCTGAAAGCTCGCGTTGGAGCTACCCCAGCAGCAGGGAGAAGCAAGCTAGAGTCCCTATATTGCATGAAGATGAGAGAAGTTCAGCGTAGCGTGCGATGTGACAAGCGCAACTACATCAACGCGCTGGCTACAGAAGCAGAAGAAGCTGCACGGAGGTGCGACAGCAGGACTGTCTACAGAATCACGAAAGAGCTGACAGGGGGTCGCAGCTCCAGCCAACACCCAGTGAAAAGCCTAGACGGTTCCTTGCTCATTTCGGATGAGGACCAGCTCAAGAGATGGAAAGATCATTTTGCTACGGTTTTGAACCGTGTATTCGCTAGCGATATGCTCCCAAATCAGACTGAGATGCCGAGGCGAGAAGTTCCCGAATACGCACCACGACTCCCAGTAAAGATGAGATCATTACCGCGATCAAGGCACTCAAAACCAAGAAGGCGGTAGGACTTGACGGTATTCCAGCAGAACTCTTACGAGCAGCACCAACAACATCGGCTGAGTTTCTGCTTCCACTTACAGAGAGAGCTTGAGAAGCTGAGAGCATTCCTAACGAGTGGAAAAAGGGAACGATCGTCAAGCTTCATAAGAAAGGAAATTTAATGGAGTGCGGAAACTAGAGGGGTATCTGCGTGCTCCCTGCTGTAGCTAAGATAATAGCTAAAATCATCCTGGAGCGAATCAAACAACATCTCGAGATACACTCGCTACCAAACAAGCGGGTTTCTGCTCTGGATCTTCCTGTGCCGACCACATCAACACCCTGCGGACTATCATCGAACAGTGTGTTGAATATCGATCGTCACTCCACCTGCTGTTCATTGATTTTGAGAAGGCGTTCGACAGTGTCAACAGGGATTCATTTGACGTGCCTTACGCAGGAGAGATATTCCCGATAAAGTAATTGCTATTATACGAGCTACATATGAAGGCTCCAAATGTCACATTCTGCACAGGGGAAGGTTGTCTGAGGAATTTGAGATCCAAAGCGGGGTAAGACAAAGCTGTATCCTTTCACCAATGCTATTCCTATTGGTGATTAGCGATCTACTTCATGCAGCTTTGTCGACGGGAAAAGGAATTCGATGGACTCTTACATCTCAACTGAAACATCTTGACTACGCTGACGATGTATGCTTACTCTCTCACAGAATTATGGACCTCCACTAAATGACAGCAGATGTGGAGAGGGAGGCAGGCGTCGTCGGGCTGACAATTAATACGGTAAAAACTAAAATTATCAGCCTGACAGCTTGTAGAAAGAGTAGAGGATTTCCAGTATCTTGGGAGTATTGTCTCGACCGATGGTGGAACCGAACTGGATATAGCCAACAGGATCGTCAAAGCAAAGTCCGTGTTCCGGATGTTGTCCAAAATATGGCGAAGCAATGCAATCAGTTTGAACACTAAGATAAGACAGTTCCGCTCCAACGTCGAATCCGTGCTGCTATATGGTTGCAGCACGTGGAGAGTGACCACTACTATAACCAGAAAGCTGCAAACGTTTGTTAATAGGTGCCTGCGCAATATCTTAAGGATTTTCTGGCCCAATCGTATCTCTAATGAACAGCTTTACGAGAGAACGGGTCAGGAACCAATAGGCATAACCATTCAACGGCGGAAGTGACAGTGGATTGGTCACACGTTCCGAAAGGGTGACAGTTCCATAGCGAACCATTCTATGGGACCCTCTAGCTCAGGATGGCAGAAGACCTGGCGGTCCGAGGAGAACATGGCGCAGAACAGTCAAGAAGGAGGCACGGCAGTTAGGGAAAAGTTGGGGAGAACTCAGACACATTGCCAGAAACAGTACACGATGGCGCGTAGACGTAGTAGAGGCCCTAGGACCCACAAAGGGATACAGGACATAAGTTAGTATGTCCGCAGATTATAAGGAACTTTTTCGGCTCTACCACCCAGGTGAGTCGACAGAGTTAAGTTGGGATCTGATCTGAGAAATCCGTCTAGGACAGAGAGATAGGAGTACGTTGTGCATAGTGTTGGCACGTTGGGCCCAGTTGTAAGGGCCGTACTGTCCACCCAGCTAGGCTTAATTTTGTCCCCAAAATAATAACTCTGCAAATGATCAAAGGCCCTTTACACCTGACTATACCAAGAAGACTCCTATCAGCCAGTTTAAATCGCAAGAGTACAACCCATTTCTAAAAATTCTTTGATATCCCAACTTAATTACCAGTTCATTACATCCACTTTCCCTTTCAATTGCTATTAATTGCTATCCTTTGTTATTAAAACTTCCAATCAACCCATTCGCCCACCACGTCATCCTCTGGGTCTACCCCAACACCACCACCACTGCCACTTATTTCCGCATCAACTCTCCATTAGCACAATAAAAAATTCACTTCACACATCAACGCGCACGCACCGCTGCTGTACGGGCTGCAAGGCTCGTCACTGACTGTACCGACAACGATGATGGAAATGTTCAGGACTACAGAAAAATTACAGTGTTCCATGCGAGTATGCATGGGATTGTCTCCTTTAGGTCAAGTGTTTCCCTTGAGTTAAATTTCCCATCATAAATAATAAATCGGAAAGCAAGAACGCTCGATGGGCGGAGGACACAATTTCACTCGAAGCCTTTGCGATGCCACGGGTGCAAAGCTGATAAAAAGCACGATGACACCAAAGGGGTTGACGTTATGGTTCGCTGGTTAAGGGATACTGTATGCATCGGATAACAATATTGTTTTCATCCGGTGGAGCATACCGAGGGGCATATGGCGGAAAGGATTTTTTTTTGTTTTGCATTTTCAGTGGAACGATGTTCAACAGGGCTTGTTGGCCTGAAAGTGTTTCGATAACGAGTGGCAGTGGACGACTATTTTTGGATTTACAGCCACAGGCAAGCAAAATGCTTCTATTTTCTGTCGATAGCTTCAATCATAAATCTAGAGGTGTCGTATTCATACAATCTATCAACTGGAATTGAACTACTTGCAATGCCAACCCACATTGCTATTTACACTGCTATTTTCACTGCTACTTTCACTGCTCTTTGCACTGTAATTTCGCTGCTACATTCCCTGCTAAATAACAGTGTAAATACACTACTTTTTCACTGCTTCTTGCAGTGGTCCTTTCACCTCTAATTCGCATTGCTATTTGCATTACTATTTCGACTGCTATTGGCTCTGTTTTCTTCACTGCTCTTGGAATAGTAATTTTCTGGATTATTCCCTGCTATTTGCTTCTCGAAAATGATGCTCTGGACCGTATAATCACAGTTCAAGAAGTCACCTCGGTGATACATCGTTGCAGTCTAAACAAGGCACCAGGAGAGGATCGTGTTACTTATGAATTTTTTAAATATGCAACGGAAGAGTTTTTGGAAAAACTTGTGGACGTATATAATTCTATATTGAACACGGGCGAAGTGCCGGCAAGCTTCCGTAAGAGCATAATTTTACCTCTGTTTAAAAAAGGAGACGCCAACAGCCCAAATAACTACCGTGGTAGGTATATCGCTTTTGAATTCCGTAACGAAAATTTTGACGGGTGTCATCTTGGAACGTCTGACACATAGGACACGGCAAAACCACTTGATAAGCGAGTTCCAGGCTGGATTTCGAAAGGAATATTCAACGGTGGACAACATTTTCACATTAACCAGCATTGCAAGGACGTATTTGGACAGAGGTAAGAAGTTGTACGCATTCTTCGTCGTTTTTAGAGCCGCCTTAGACTCCGTCGATAGGAACGCCCTCTTCTACAAGCTGAGCAACCTGGGATTATCCACAAAATTGCTGAGGGTAATTAAAAGCCTTTATAACGAGAACCCAACTGCAGTATGGAATGGGATCGAACTGTCGAAGTGTTTCAATCAAAAACGGGCGTAAAGCAGGGATGTCTACTCAGTCCACTCCTTTTCTCAATCTTTTTGGACGACCTTACGACCTTTTTGACCGGAGAGATCTCATTTAATGGAATCTCTATCAAAGTTCTATTATATGCTGACGATATAGTCATTCTGGCAGACACCCCAAACATGATGCAAATCATGATAAACAAGTTGTTTCAGTACTGCCATCTGTGGAATCTCGAGGTGAATACAGAAAAATCGAAAATAATGGTTTTCCGGAACGGCTCAGGAAGATACTCTAGAGAGGAAAATTGGATCTGGGGAAGTGTTGAACTGGAGAAGGTTAAGGAATATAAGTACCTCAGGGTCCTACTCACACCAAATCTGTCGTTTAAGAAGCACCTTCAAATGAAACTAAAGGAAGCAAAAACAGCCATCAACTGTAACTGGGGAGGGGTCCTGGGCAAGAAAAATATCGCCCCAAGTGCAAAGTATAAAGTTTTCGATGCAGTGATGAGATCCATCATGTGCTATGCGGCGCAAGTGTGGGGAATTTGTCAATATGAAGAAGTAGAGAACGTACTAAGATTTTTCATAAAAAAAATCTTCAGATTGCCAGAATGCACTCCCACATATGTACATGATACATCTTGAAACTGGACTACCACCTTTACATTTATTTACTCTTCGCTTACATTTTAATTATATAATGACGGCAATAGCCCTACCTGGTCAGCGGCTTCCTAACATTGTTGTACGTCACTTACTACAGCGAAAACTTAAGTTTTTCAGGGAATGGGAAAGGCTGGGAAGTTTACACAACGTTCCTCTATTGGAGAGCAGTACGTCATTATGGAAAGATGCTTTTCAAATACTTCTGGTCAAAATTAAACTTAGCTCGTTCGAGAATTTTACTGATAATGGAAAGCAGAGCACTACAAGGAATTCGTATGGTTTACTTCAGCATGACCTTAAGGACAAGAACTATTTCCACGATCGCCACTGTCTAGACAAAACATCTACAATATTTAAGGCGAGGGGGGAGCTTGTGTACTTAAACTACCAACCATATCGAACCGATCGATCTCCCGATTGTACTCTATGCAACCTTCGAATCACAGAAGACGTTCGGCACTTCATAGGCACCTGTCCAATTCTAAAGGAGATCAGACGAAATCATTGGGGAAGAAACCTTTTAACTGCTAACGAGGTCGTGGAGATACTGAATGGACAAGATTGGAATAAGTTGTACAGTTTCATGAACCTCTCTTTAAGATACCGCTCACAAATTTTAAATGCGGCCTTTTAAATCTATATAACCAATATAACATTCAAACAGATGAATTTAATATGTAAATGCTATGGATGTATAATTCTGAAATGAGCTTTAATCAAACTTTCCAATAGATCATTATTATATTGTAACATTTATTATTGACGGATTGGGTGCGAGAAAATGATCTTCTAAGCGAATTCCAAGCGGGGTTCAGAAAAGGTTACTCCACAGTAGACAACATTTTCACATTGACAAGCATCGCCCGGTCATACCTTGATAAAGGCAAAAAAATGTATGCGTTCTTTGTTGATTTCAAGGCAGCCTTCGACACTATTGACAGAAACCCGCTGTTCTACAAGCTTTACTCAGCTTAGGGGTATCTTCAAAGGTCCTAAGGGCCATACAAAGTCTTTATGAAGACAATAAAGCAGCTGTTTGGGATGGCCACAACCTGTCCAACTGATTTAAGTCTCAAATGGGAGTGAAGCAAGGTTGTCTCATGAGTCCACTTCTATTTTCAATATTTCTGGATTATCTTGTGACCTTTTTAACAGGTGAAATTGTGTTCGACGGACTCCAAATAAAGCTGCTTTTATACGCAGATGATATCGTCATTCTATCAGAAACTCCAATGATGTTGCAGATGATGATAAATAAGCTCCAAAACTACTGCAATTTATGGAACCTGAAAGTGAACACCGCTAAGTCCAAAGTAATGGTTTTTAGAAACGGGTTTGGACGATACTCAAGGCAAGAAAGATGGACTTGGAAAAACCAGAAACTTGAAGTCGTTAAGGAGTATATTACATCTCAAGTATCCTTCAAGGCCCACCTGGGAGAAAAACTAAAGGAGGCGAAAAAGGCAATAAATTGCAGTTGGCGGGGATTCCTTGGTAGGAAAAACGTTCCATCGAGCAGCAAATTTAAGGTTTTCGAAGCGGCTATAAGGTCAATCATGTGCTATGCTGCACAAGTTTGGGGTATATTCGAGTACGAAGAGGTTGAAAAGCTTTTAAGATATTTCTTTAAAAAAAATCTTTAGATTACCCAAAAACACACCGACATATATGTTGCACCTTGAAACTGGTTTATCTCCTCTCTATATCTTTACATTAAGATTGCACTTTCTCTACATTCTGAAAGTAATGGAACTCCCAAACTACCGCCTTCCACACATCGTCGCAAAATATTTGGTACAGCGGAAGCTGCAATTCTTTAACGAGTGGTCGAGGCTTAGCGACGAACATAGTATGCAGCTAACGCACTATAATGCAGAATCTTGGCGACGTTCTCTGAATCAGCTGTTGTCCGTTATTGAAGAGTCTACCTGTGCGAAGTTTAGATTGAAAGCCCAACAAAGTGAGACCAGGTGTACGTATCCCTTACTCAAACACGATCTGGCTGCGAAGAATTATTTCCACGATCGGTTCAGCGTTGATGTAATCTCTATCATCTTTAAGGCGAGAGGCGAACTACTTCGGCTGAACTTCGGCCTCATATAAGCGACGAGAATGAGGAATGCAGGCTATGCAACCTTCGAACAAAGGAAGACGTTTTTCATTTTATTGGAGCTTGCCCAATATTGAAAGAAATCAGACAAGCGTACTGGGTAAAGAGGCGCTATCAATGGCTGAATCCATCAGAACTCTAGATGGTGATTACTATCTGGCTGACGTGCTGGCTAACTATCTTAAGGCTGCATTAAAATACCGGCAGCAAATAATGAAGGAAGCATTTTAAATCACTACATTTGCATAAAACTTTAGCCTAATTCTCTCTTTTCTTCGGCTGACGGCAATGGCCAAAGTCTTTTATTGTAAATTATTGTAAAAAATTTAATATGAAGTTTAAAAAATAAATTTACTTTACTACTTATAACATTTATTTTTCTCTCTTTCTGGCTGACGGCAATAGCCAATGTCAATTTTTTGTATAAATTTGTATTTAAATTTATAATTTCTTCTTCTTCTTCCTTTTATCAGCGAGGCTATGATCCGAAAACAAGGGATCACAACCCTCCCACTTCACCGCATTTCTACTGATCCGCCTGTGGGGTTCGCCTATTTGACCTCAGGAAATATCGGCAGGCCTGCCGATTTTGGATCACTCGGTTACTGAGGCCAATGAAATGCCGATGTCGTCGCATTTGTCTGATCCAGGCGTTTATAGGCCTGCCTTTCCTACATCGCGATGTCTTTGGAACGTGCATTGATATTGCCTTTTTGACGAGACAGGGTTCAAATGATCTCTTCTTTGAACGTGGCAATCCCAACTGAGCCGGTCGCGCTCTATTTTTTGTACGATGGTTTCCTTGATGTGAAAGCTTCCACGGATCTTCGAACTTCTTATTCGATCAAGCTTTGTCACTCCTGCTGTCATGCGAAGCATCTTCATCTCAGCTGCCGTTATACGTTATACTCTCATGCGTTTTGTACATCGTCCAACAATGTGAACCGTATGTGAGCGCTGGACGCACAACTGCGGTGTAGAGCCTTCTCATCAACTTACGTGGCATTTTTCTGTCACAGAAGATAGCGGAATTTTCTCGCCACTTCATCCACCCTACGCTTACGCGATGATTGATGTCGTCATCACAAGTTGCTTTGCTATTGATCATAGATCCCAGATATTTGAACTTTTCGCACTTGGGAAGCACTGTTCCATTCAAATAAATGTCTGGAATAGGCCTGAGTGGATCAGAGAACGGACAACACAAGTACTCTGTCTTTTTTGAACTAATGCGATACACATTTCTCTCCAAAACTTACACCCATACATCAAGTGCTCGTTGCAGGGATGTAGGATCCTCACTTATGATGGCTCCATCGTCAGCAAAGAATAACTGATGTACATTGTGGTCCATCACTTTACCTTCAAGCAGATAATCAAGGACTGTAATAAAGAGCAAAGGACTTAAAACGCTTCCCTGGTGCACCCCGACTTTGATTGGGAACTCTTCGGTTACTCCAGCGGGGCATCTTTCTCTTGTCTTTGCTCCTTTGTACATGTCCATGATCATCTGTACAAAAACCGCACTGATCTTCATGGTCGCTCAACGATCTTCATGGTGTGTGACATCAGCTTGATCGATTGATCGGGTGATCAGCCGAACATGATTATCACAGTTTCGCGTATCACCCTTCCCTTTGTATATAGGGAGAAGGTAACTTCCCCTCCATTGATTCGGCATTGGGTCACCTCTCACAAATTTGGATATGAGAATTCTGAGCCATCTGAACCCGATGTCTCTCATCTTTTTCCAGAACTCACAGGGCATCTCGTCTGGTCCAACCGCTTTTTGTTTTTTGGAGTATTTGACCGCCTCACTAACTTCTTCGACTGTAATGTCGGGTATTTCTTCACAGTTAGGGGTGGCTCTTGGAAATATAGCCGGGAAAACTGTTCATTTAAAAGCTCTGCACAATACTGCCGCCACCTCTGCAGAATTTTGTCGTCATCCACAAGAAGGTGGGCATGAGCATTGTTAATGAACTTTGGCGAACGAACCTCCTGAGCATTCTTCCTTCTTTGGGCGGCTATTTTGAAGATAGTGGCGCTCTTGTTCATATTGTGTCTTCGCAGCTCCTGGATAGCCTGGTTTGCATCAGCAACCGTGGACGATATTTTCTCCAGCTCCTGATACAGGCCCTCCGTACTCTCTGCTTGAAGCTGGGCGCACTTCTTCTTCGCTTTTTTCTTGCAACACCTGTATTTCACTTCGAGGCGAGCTTATTGTCACTATTATTAGAGGGGCACTTTGACCAAGCTTTGAAAGCCGCTTTCTTCTCATTTATCACTTTCTTAGCTTCATTACTCCACCACCATGTTTCTTTGGCTTGTTGATGGTGGCCTTTTGAAGCTCCTAGCAGTGATTTGGCCTTCTTTAAAGAAGTTCGCTGTAGGGAATCCCACATATTTTGTGCTCTGCACTCTTCATCCTCAGCTCCGTTGATGGTGTGAGAGAGGTCATTTTTCATTACGAAAACAAAAGCCTCGCCTTTTTCCTTGTCCAGATTGTACCACTTGATTTTCTCAGAGACCCTTGTTTGTTTGCTTTTCTTTGGTGTTTTCATAAAAATTTCTGTTAGCAGGAGACGGTGTTGTCGAGCGATTGCCTCTCCCAGGATCACTTTGCAATCTTTTACTTGAGGCTTCACGAAACTGCCTACCAAATGGTAGTCAATCTGAGTTTCATCTCCACCACTGCTGTAAGTGATCAGGTGTCGGCTTTGTTTGATGGACATGGTATTTAACACGATAAGACCATTTGATTTGCACATGCTTAGGATGTCTTCACCAGGAAGTTTCCTGCCCTTCATGGCAGTCTTTATAGTCTTCGTTTGACTTCCCGACATATCCATTCAAATCTCCTCCAACAAACAGAAACTCTTCCTTTGGGATCTTCTTAAGGAGATTGTGGAAATCTACCCAAAATGCATCTTTATCTCTCTGATTGCACCCATTTTAGAGAGCATATGCACTGGCAATATTCCACACCTCTCCTTGTATTACTAGTTTGAGAGACGTCAAACGGTCGGTGGACCTCGAAATGCTCAAGACGTTTCCAAGTAGCTCTGCCGCAAGGATGATACCGATTCCGTTGTTAGCCTTTTCCGTTCCGTAGTAGAACATCTTGTAATCTTTTGTCCTAACGTCCAAGAAACGCGCTCGATTTCCGGTGTTTTTCCATTTCGTCTCTTGGACACACAAGATATCCACCCGCCTTCTATTCATCATCTCTTCCAGCTCGTAACTTCGACCGGTCATGCTTCCAACGTTCCAACTCCCGACCCTCAAATTTCTTCCAAACTGTTTCATTATTTTGCTAGCCCCCGGAATCCGTATAGCTCTGACCCGAACATTTCTGCTCGGTCCAGGATCAGTACCATGCACAGCAGTGGTAGTGCCTGGCGTGGTAGTGCCTTTCCTTTTTGCAAGTATTACCATAATGATACAGTTTTGCAATATATCCATATTGCGATGGTGCTTGTTGTTTGACACGTGCATGCTCCTGTTTAAGTATTGTTTGATCTTTCTTTTATGGCACCGGTGATCTCTAGTCGTGTCAACCCACGGACTCGCGTGCACACTTGTGGGAGGGTTTTTAAGTTAGTATATGTGTCGCTAGGCTCACTTGGGTGTTATATTGCCTAGATCTGATTTGTCCCCCTTAGTCGCCTTTTACGACAAGCGCTGGTTGTTGGGGGGGCGCTGCAGTGATATTCTTAACCCGTCCCTGCAAGGGTATTTCAATTTATAATTTGTTTAATAAAATTTATCTATCTATCTATCTATCACTGTAATTCGAACTGCTATTTGTACTACTACTTTGCCTGCAATTTGAACTGGTATTTTGCCTGCTATTTGAACTGCTACTTTTACTGTCATTTTAACTACTCTTTGCGTGGTAATTCTCACTGGTACAGTCACTGCTATTTGTACTGCTATTTCCCGTGCTTTATCAGTGCTCCTTTCAACTCTACTTCGCACTGCTATTTAAACCAAACTTTGCCTGCTATTTGAGCTGCTCTTTGCTCTATTAGCGGAATTTTTTTTAACGATTTGTTTTATCTGCTAATTTATGTAGTAGTCCTGTGGTCTTATATACGTGAACATGCAGATCTTTATGACCTCTCAAGAGATTTACGAAATGCAATAGAACATCGTCACTGGTAATAATTTCGTGCGCAGTGAATGGGGATGGTCAACATTTAAGCCTGAAACGCTGTCTATATCTATCCTCCGGCAAATCACAACTTTCTGTAAAGCGTTGACACGAATCTTCTGAAGTAAATTCTATGTTAAATAAGGTTACTTCAATCAATCAAACGCCTTGTAGAGCACCCAACTTGACGACAAAATCGCCACCTCCCGCCCATTCCATGACTCAGGTATCGTGATTCGAGTCTATGATAAGCAAAATCCCAGTGAACTCAACCCAAAACTAGATATGATTAATTCAAACGACTAACTGAGACAAGGAAACACACCCAAGTTCTACTTCGTATAACCCCATTTCCCCGCCCCAGTTTCTATGCCTATTCCATTTGAGGAAAAATCTTTGTATGCCCCCCCATAACTCATCCTTCCAATCCGCGCCCACTTCAATCCACATATTTCACACTAATTTCCCTCCACTTAAGATACACCAAGAACGCCGCGCCGCAGCACTCCACAAAGGGTGAAAAGATACTTTTATGCCCAAAGGATCTCATCATGACGTCAGAAAGAACAAAAAACATCAAAGGCGAGAAAAAATACTCCACGCCACTCTCCACAAACAGAAAACAAACACAAAAACCAAGAGGCAAAGCAAAGTGAAAAACTGAATGAAAAAGCAGAAACAAATTAAAAAAAAAATGAAAACATAATCAACATAGAAAACATGTGACAAACGCGAGAAGAAAAAAGCGACCAAAACAAAAAACCAAAACGACTGACAACGAAGCGACGACGACGACGAGGTCTCTCTCAAATGCGACAGACTTCTCCCTCCCAGTTTTCGATTGATAGCGTTCGTGATAGCTTGCTGGGGTGCTGGTGTTGGATTTAATAAAAAAAATTCACTTTCCGACGGGATAGATACGAGTACACCGGTAAACCCGCTCAGATACAAGTATCTATCGGTATTTTAATTGCGAGGAAAATCCTTTTGATCCTTTGAAGGATTAACGATCGGGTGTGGGTGGGGGTGTTTTTTACAAGTGTTTACATGAGCCCTACCACCGGAAGTGCAAGGTGAAATTGTGAGTTTGTGGATTCCAATGTGGATCGTAGGTAGCGCGGAGGTCGGTTAGATTTTTGTATCTTTTGATGGTATTTTTGGTATTTGCAGGTGGATTTCATCCACTTGCCTGCGTTTAAGAAAATTGTTTTCTTTTTCTGGGATTGCTGCCATCTGGTCTACTGATGGTCGGTGCCTTATTGATCCCTAAGCACAGAGCAAGCCAGAGCCGCACGCAGAAGAAGAGTTAATTTGTCTTTTCTGCTTTGATGTCTATTTCTGGCATCAATTGAAAGTGATTTTATTGTTTTTCCTCAAGTAGGGGGAAAGTACTTGTACTCTAATTGAATCTCTAGAAGAATGCTATTTTGATTGAGAAATCACAGGTTGTTCCATAGAAGATACTGCATGAAGTATGAAGTGTATCTTGACACATTTGTTCGACTAAAATCCATAGTCCGTGCATTCGGTTTCATTAATTAACATTTAAATTTCACAATATCATCGCACAGATACAATTACTAGCAACCCTCGTCATTGGAAATGAAGAAATTTATTATAATCGTGGACTGTGTCGCGTTCCCTCGGTTGTAGCTAGATACTTGTTCGTTTTTCAACGCTGATTTAAGTGCCATAACAATTAACTGTAATAAAAATTAATTAACCGAATGTGACTGTCCAACTGCTGCGTACAACGACATGATGAAGATGTTGGTTGATTTTTGAATAACTTACGTTCCACTAGTGGGAGTGTGTGCGGTTCGGTGCATATGTGGAAAACTATCTTTTTTTTCTCCGAAAAATAAATACATCATGAAGTGGTCCTTTCAATGGATTTTACTACTAGTGGTGGTGGTATACTCCAATGGAGTGTATTCGTCTGATGAGGATGAAGAGGACTATCACAGTGATAACTCATCGCCACCAGATACTATTGCATCGACGAATAATGGACAGAATGGTAAGTGGGGGGGCTGACTCAGATATTTTTTATTTTTTTTTTTGAAACGTATAAACTCCATGAGTAGATATGCAATGACCTAAGAATGGAATATTCCCGCTTATCAATGGAGGAAACCACATATTTCTGCGAAACTGTGTGCATATAGAGCGCACTTTGTAGTACTAATCGGGGGTGAGGAGGTTATCATCGACTTGACTGTAATGTTTGGGTCTGAGTTTTCATTTTGCTTGAACAGAGTGAAAGATTCATCCGATTTCGACTGAATTAAACAAATTGAAATGCAGATAAGTGTTGGCGATCAGCTAAGCGCTTTCTGTCTGTCGCCAGAACAAGCACACTATGGTTCACAATTCTTATCGAAAGCTCAACAGATAGCTTAGGATTTCGATCGATTCACATTCACTTTCTACCTTCAAATTCAGCCGATCTCACTCTTCCAGTTAACGAATGTATTGTGGTATAGATAGATAAGTGAGAGGGCGTCTGAGAACGCTGGTACATTGACGAAGCTTATTGCAGGGTTCCTTGGAGGCACCTAAAGCATCTTTGGCACAGTGCATGTGAAGAGCCTTGGGCATAAGTATCAGCCATTATATGAGGCTCATTTTAAGAGCAGCATTTTCGATCAAGCTCGACAGAACCAACAATTTTTGAGCATCCCGTCAAAACCTATTAGAAACGCTCGAAATATGGCATCCAAAACTCGTTTGAAAGCTGAAATCGAATGCACACAACCTTCACGAAATACATTAAGCAACTTGGCTCAAGATCACTCTAAGGATTGCGATCTTTCTGTCTATATTGTAGAACACACACAAATTATGTCGAACATTTATAACCCTAAATCATTGCCTTAATTACCGTTTTTCTTTTTTTCTTCTAAAAACGAAAATATCACTTAAATGGTGATCACTGATCGTCGGTATCAGACGGATTTTCTTGCAAAAATTACAAAAAAATTACCATGATCGTCAGTATGTAGTGATTTGTTACTATAAGTCGTGAAGATCACCAGGTGTTGATCATCACCAAATGGTGATCGTTGATCATTGATCTTTGATCGTTGATCTCCACCAGCATGTTTCCATAAAACGCATAAAACGGATAAAAGCTCAACGAGTTTCAATAGATTGTGATCGATCGCTGTTCACTGATCGTCAGCGGGGGGTTTCAAGTAAATTTCAGATTAATCCTCGAACCTCATGATCAGTAGCCTAGCACACTCAGCAGTGAGCCACGGCAAGGCGGCATAGCATGATGCTCGTATCGAAAAATACCACAAAGTAGGCTGAAAATTAAAATGAACAGTATGGTTTGATACGGTGACAAGTAGAAGGATTTAATTTCACTTCCTTCGTGATGTTAATCAGAAAATGAAGCTATACTAGTACAAGACTTAATTGGTCGATATGCACTTTTAGTAATGATAGTATGACTGAAGGCGGATGGACATGGAGATGGAAAAACCGAAAAACGCAAAGGCAAACCAAAGATCGGCATACTGGGCTCCATAGTGATCGAATAGACAATACCTGATCTTGTCCAACAGATGCTCTAAATGCGATCCTGCACGTAATTCCCCTCGAATTTCCTATTAAAGAGACAGCTATATGCAAGGGCAAACCAAAGATCGGCTTAGTGGGCTCCATAGTGATCGAATAGACAATAGCTGATCTTGTCCAACAGATGCTACAAATGTGATCCCGCACGTAATTCCCCTCGAACTTCCTATTAAAGACACAGCTATATGCAAGAGCAACACAAAGATCGGCTTAGTGGGCTCCATAGTGATCGAATAAACAATAGCTGGTCTTGTCCAACAGATGCTCTAAATGTAATCCAGTACCTGATCCCCCTGGAACTTCCTATTAAAGACACTTTATGCCTAGTTCAGCTGAAGCAATCAGGATGCTATACCGCAAAGCCATATGGTCACTGCAAAGTCCTGTAGACGACACCAAGTGAACTGGTTGCGTCTTCGACCGACTACAGGATATCCAAGCTCGGCTTTAGGAAATTATTCTTAGCAACATTCCCTACCAGAGAAGAATGGAAGAACGAAAGTGTTATCAATGACTATGCTACAAGTATATATATGGAGAGTGCGAAGATGGGCTGCGGATTCGGTGCAGGCATCTTCTCTGACAAACTAAATGTATTGAAGTCTTTTCGTCTCCCAGACTCTGCCAGTGTTTTCCAGGCGGAGCTCCTCACGATTCGGAAAGTTTCCCGCTAAATAACTTCCCAGTATCTAGCCACAGTATCGCTACCTTTTCTGATAGGTAAGCTGCTATCAAGGCCACTGATTCTGTTACCACATCCTCAAAACTGATAGAGCAATGCGGGTTTGAAATTATTAAAAAAGCATCCTACTCTGCGCACTATCTGCTCCAGTCCAGCATGAAATTGAGAAAATCATATGGCAGCGCGCCTGCTTGCCAAAATCTGATACAAGTTCGAAATTGCACAGAACATCGCATATTTCCTGAATTCAGACATCGCATTGTAGAGTTCAAAACGATGAATGCTGTCGTATGCGGTCTTAAGGTCGATGAACAGGTGGTGAGTTCCGACATGAAATTCGTCGGTCTTTTGCAGGATTTGACTCTGTGTGCTGAAGAAAGGATTAAGACGTTCACGCAGTAGATGGATAGGATCTTGCATCCGAAATTTAGCAGGGATATGCTTCGGTAATTCTTGCAAGACATGGGGATAGCCCTTTTTCAAGATGGGGCATTATTGAGTTATTATTTTCGCATTATTTATGGCAACAGCTGTTATTACCTCTGGAGGAGATGTTTGTGGAGTGAAGCGACTTGATGGTGAGAAGAAAACTGCTTGGCTTAAAGCGCCAGGAGTATAAGAAGCCATCAGGGAGAAGAAGGGGTGTGGATTCACTTGAGGATTCTAGCAAACGGTAAACTAAAGCGCCAAGAACTTGCAAATTAGCTGTGAAAACAGCGAACGAACAAACTTAGAAGGAGTTTGGTGTGAAATTGGAACGTGATCACAGATCTGAAAATAAGATGTTCTAGCCGGCTCAGAGGAAGCACGTTGAATAACGTGAAAGGACGTTACACTCTTCCCAATGAGGTGGACATCTTACGCGGACAGAGCGAGCACTTTTCAGAATTACTCAACCCCGAACAGAGCACCGAAGATGACAGACCTATGGTCGAGAGTAGAGCGGAGAGTTAGTAACTTTGGCGATGAAAAGTTGGCAAATCTGCTGGTCTGGATGGAATCGGACCAGAAATGCTCAAGGCTTTAGGTTGGCAATGTGGTGAATGTGAATGTGAAACACCTGGTGATTGGTGGAATAACTCGATCCCTTCAAGTTATTCCAGCAACACCCCAAAGGAACCTCATTTCGGCAGCTTGTATCCGCGATCTTATTCTTTCGGTCACTACCCAAATTACACGACCATAAGGCAAGGTGATTGGCAAATAAGAGTAATTGTTCCTCTTTTTGAAAAAATGATCAAAAGAGATTGCACCAACTATAGGGGTGTATCTCTTTCAAGTTTCCCTTGAAAAGTCCTTGATAAGGTGTTGGAAACGCGTTCCAAAGCTGTGGTTGAGGACCGTTTCGGGGGTAATCAATTCGTTTTTCGTCCCAGTAGAAGCACATCTGGCCAGTTATTCACACTCAGAATGATTCTTGGGAATGCCTAGGAGTATGCTTAACCTGTCTACACTTGTTTTGTTGATTTGGAGAAAGCATAGGTATGAGAGGGTTCATCGAGGCAAACTCTGGAGTGCACTGCAGGAGTATTGGATTGATGGTTCCCTGTTTCGATTCAGTCTTTATATACAAACTGCAGAAGCTGCGTGCGGGTAAATGGCATTAAATCAAGACCTTTCGCTGTGGGCGTTGGACTCGACCAAGGGTGCGTTATGTCACTTCTTCTCTTCATTATGCAGTGTGGGCGAACTACAAGTTTGTTTTTAAAAATGCAATAAAATGAACAAAATGAAATTTTTTCCATGTATTATGACTTTATTATTGAGAGCAAACATTCCCATTAATTATGGAATACGACGTCGTTCAAGTGGCTGCCTCGGCTGGCCTCGCAGTAGCGCATTCTATCACTCCAATTTTCCAAGACCTTGTTGATGGTTTCGGGCTGTAGCTCACGGATTGCTTGGATGATATTGGCCTTAAGTGCTTGAATCGTTTCCGGATTGTTGGCATAACTTCGGTCCCTCACGGTTCCCCACAAAAAAAAGTCCAAAGGGGTCAAATCGCAGCTCCGAGGCGGCCAACTGATATCGCCAAGACGGCTGATAACACGATTTGGGAATTTGGTGTGCAAAAGACCGATTGTGGCATGGGCTGTGTGGCATGGCGCGCCATCCTGCATAAACCAGAGGTCGTCCAAATCCATGTCTTCAATTTCAGTAAAAAAAAAAAAGTCCTTAACATGGCTCTGTAACGCCCACCGTAGACCGAAACGTTGTTCCCAGCCTCATTTTCGAAGAAAAATGGTTCAATGATGCCACCACTCCACAATCCGCACCAAACTGTCACTCTCTGTGGATGCATTGGCTTCTCGGCAATAACTTGCGGATTTTCCGAGCCCCAGATGCGGCAATTTTGTTTGTTAACGTAGCCACCGAGATGAAAATGTGCCTCGTCAGAAGATGATTTTTCAAAAAATGCACTGTTTGGGCTACACAGCACTCACTTTGGAAATAAGTTTTCAATATTTCCCAATGTTGTTCAAGCGTAGAGCGACTCATTTCGTTCCGCGGAGGTATGATACTGACTTTCTGTCAAGATTTCGAGCGGGAAACAGCTGTCAGTGTCAAAATAACCTATGATTTAAAAAGAAATCACTAGATGGCCCACCCGTTATATACGAGTATGGACTGGACGTTACAGCGCAGCCGTGGCGGAGAATGTTTCAAAGTGGGAGACTTAAGGATTGTCTTTGAGTCTTCTCAAAGCAGACTCGAAAGGTTTTAAGCCGTTTGTGACGATGCTGGAATGACGGTAAACGTGAACAAATCAGAAGTAATGGTTGTTTGCAGAATACTCAATCAGGGCACTCTGCATGTTAGTGGAGTCCCACTGGCACTCTCCTGCCATTGTCTTCTAAAGAACCACGCTATGTGACTATTATTATCAAATACGGATGTTTGTAGGCAGTACAAGTATAGAGTCTCCTTAGTTCTTCGAGATAGGGCTTTACTGTTGAATTGCATTATAAGCCGAAGAAAACAACGATTGGCAAGAGCTATTCTTCGACTGATATCTGCGCTGGTCTTGTGTGCAGAATTTATAGCAGAGGCAAGGTAGACAAAGTCCCTTACTACCTCGATGTTATAGCTGCCCACTGTGACGTTTTGTCCAATTCGTCGGTGTTGGCTTTCCCTTCTTGTTGACAGCATATACTTGGTTTTGCCCTCGTTTATCGCTAAACCCATTTTGGCCGCTTCCGCCTCAATGCTTGCAAACGCACCGGTGACAGCCCGCTGAGTTCTTCCGATAATATCTATATCGTCGGCGTATGCAAGCAGTTGTACAGACTTGTAATAGATTGTGCCTCCGGTGTTGGCTTGTGAGTTCCGCACAATCCGTTCAAGTACAATGTTAAAGAAGTCACATGACAGCGCGTCACCTTGTCTAAAACCTTTTTTGACAGCAAAGGTCTCGGTGAGGTCATTACCGACCTTGATGGAGCAGCGAGCGTTCTCCATCGTCAGCCTGCACAGACGGACAAGTTTGGCAGGGATGTCAAAACTAGACATGGCTCTATAAAACTCTTCTCTATAGATGCTGTCATAGGCGGCCTTAAAATCGATAAAGAGGTGGTGAGTATCGATTTGGAATTCTCGGGTTTTCTCCAGGATCTGCCGAAGTGTGAAGATTTGATCGATGGTGGACTTTCCTGGCCTGAAACCGCACTAATAGGGTCCAATCAGGCTGTTGATAAAAGGTTTCAGGCACTCACACAATATCGCAGAAAAGATCTTGTATGCGATGTTGAGGAGACTGATGCCTCTATAATTGGCGCAGTTGAGGGGGTCTCCTTTCTTGTGGATCGGGCAAATGATGCTGAGATTCCATTCATCAGGCATACACTCGTCTGACCAAATCTTAGAGATGAGTTGGTGTATGCACTCTACCAATTCATCCTCAGCTGCCTTGAAATGTTCGGCCGGTAAGCCGTCAGGTCCAGCAGCCTTGTTGGATTTTAGCTTCGATATTGCTATCCTCACTTCGTTTTGGTCAGGTGGACGGAAATTTTGACTATCATCGTCTATGTTGAATGGTTCATTCTGCCTGACAGCGGGATGTTGGTCTTCGTCGCCGTTATACAGTCTGCAGAAGTAGTTTTTCCATATTCTCAGCACCGACTGTGATTCTACTACGAGGTTTCCATTTTCATCTCTACAGGTTTCTGTACGGGTATTGCTTCTCTGACACGTTCTTCCGTAGATTGTTCCTGGTGTATAAACTCTCGATATTCTCAAACGCGCGCTTCTCATGCTCTTTCTTCTTCTTTTGGAGAAGCCGATGTTCTTCCCGTCTCTTTTGCTCGTAGAGCTCACGAGCAGCTCTCGTCTTCCTTTGCAGCGCCGCTTTGTATGCCTCTTGTTTTGCTGCATGCACTCGCCGGCAATCTTCGTCAAACAAGGGGTTTCGCGGTGGTGGGCGAGCGAGACCCAGCACATAAGTCGTGGCGTTTCAGATGGCATGTTGGCAGCGTTGCCACTGGTCTTCGGCACTTGATGCTGGCGGCATAGGGGTGATTAAGAGATTTCGGGATACGCGTTCAGCGAAGACTCTGGCGGTCTCTTGCGATTGTTAAATTGCTTCGATGTTAAATTTTCTCGCAGTAATTCTTCTTTGTTGCTCAGATTGGGATATCCGCATTCGTACCTTGGCTACAACAAGGTAATAATCCGAGTCTATGTTGGCCGCTCGGAAGGTCCGGACATCCAGAATACTGGAGGCATGTCTTGCGTCGACCGCAATATGATCAACTTAGTTGATCGTGACATGATCATTGGACCGCCATGTCTGCTTATGAATATTGAGATGAGGAAACCATGTGCTTGAGAGAGTTTGGTGAAGGTTAAAGTGGGGGTTTTGTAATCGGTCGAAGACGCAATCAGGCTAATACTATGGCCGTAGGGCAAGGCAGTCCACCACCCAGACTCTCTGAGCCTGGCTGCGCCGCATAGTGCAGTATCCTTGATGTGTAGCTCAAGGTTTAGGTGGAGGATCAGAGTCAGAGGGCAGGATCTCAGAGCGCCCCTGACACCTACACATGCCGCTCTTTGGACACTTTCCTATATGTCATCTATTTCCTCGTATGCTCCGATGAAATATGAAAAATAGAGCATCCCATCAGCAGCCCATCGAAGGACAAGATTAATGCACCTCTTCCCATGGTTGACACCATCCATCCCACCTTTGTCACCTCATTTCTCATTTTACCCCCAAAGAAAACCCGAAAGATTAATTATCCAATCTACGACCGAGCGATCCGCGTTAAGTCCCTCCAACTAAGCTTCTAGCTTCATCTGTGCATCTGCGACAGTTGTCAATTCTAAAATTGTCACCAAGCACAACGAAATATGGTCACCACCACCTGAAACAAAGTCCATCCCAAGGCCCGGCGATTAATTAATCTAAAATAAAACCGACTTCCAATCCACTGGCAGCCGCGAAGAACAAAACAAAACAATTTTAGATCCTCAGCTATTTATCTCTCAGAGATATTTTTAGACTCCAATGATCCGCTTCATCAAGATTGGGAAATCGTCGTTTTTTTTTTCTATCTTTTCGAATAAAAAAAAAAAAAATTAGAACACAAAGTGGACAATAATAAGTTGATTTATGAAAATTCCGAAAGAAGAGTATAAAAATACCCCCGTGGATTTTTTTGTCGAAAATTTAATAGCTCTCGCATGGGAGTCAGAGGCGAACCGGATATCCATCAACACTTGTTGCAGATACATGCACACATACCGTCGTAGATAGATTTTTATGTTGCCGAAGGGCTTACCGTTTCTTTTAATTCGACAAACGAATGCAAAATATCTCACGCTTTGCGCTAAAGTGTCATTAAACTGCGACGGACGTTTGCTCCGCCTTCTTGGTTGGCCTTCCTCGGAATGAAGTAGCGGCTCAATGGTGCTGGTGGCAGTTTTATTGTCAACTTACGCACTTGGAATGAGAATATACATATCAGCCGGAGCACTATAAAATTATTAACGCTTCCTTTGGATGATAACTGAATTAGAATTAGCGCGTCGTCACCGCCACTGTTGCGCATTGTATCGTCGTTCCTTTGGAGCTGGGGCACATAGCTGCGCGTCCGATGCGACGACGTAACCAAGTCATGTACAGGCCGGCTGGCCGGCGCAATAGTGTACGTAATACGAGTATGTCTCGTAATGAAGATGGCGTTCATCTACTATATCTACGAGTACTATAGGTTCAGAGGCCCTGTACGCATACACTTTTCGGTTAAACATCAGAAATGACGATAACGACGATCATAATCGGTGATTAGAGTGACATGACTTGGCAGGGGCACTGCAAAGGCGGCTTATTTGTCGACGTATGGTGCGCGCCTTCGTTTTGAGTTCACTTGCTGGCTGTCCAAGTGGTGCTTTTCCGCTCGAGAAGTTTGAATTATTCAAATCGCGAACGCTGGCGGTAAATATTCGCATACGCAATTAAGGGAGTGAGTGAGGGTAATGATGGAATATTAACTGGATTATAAGTGGTGTACAAGTGCCGTATGAGTGGTGATTAAGCTTTTGATTAGTGGAATTTTGATTAATTGCGCCAGATGCGATGGAGTTGGAGGTGGAGCTAGAGCCGTCCGAAAGGAAGACGATAGCGAAATGAAATACAAGTGGGCGTAGAGAACTTTGTGAGAGGAATGTGGTGTGGCCTGCGATTGAAGTTCCAATAACAGCTGCATTCTGCAGTGGTTACCACCTTCCACATGTAAACTTTTGTAAGAGGGAACTATATTTTAAGCAACAGATGCCTTTTTCGTAAGAAGACGGATGTGCGAAGTGAATAGTTGGCCAATCCCAGGTCTACGTCTATCTTTGTAGCAGTTCATGGAACTAATGTCATGTTGGTGTTCAGTACCTTTAGGAGGGCAAAACAGGCAGAGGGTCTTTAATGAAACTTAGCTGCTCAGACCTACCGAGAGGCATAAATTCCTAATCGTTGGCAGAATTAGGAGGATTATGCAATGGCTGCAGAGTTCATCAATATATACGTGCAAACATTTACTTAAGCTAGATACTACCAGTAAGGCAAACCGAAGATGGGAGGATGGCACCACGTGCCATATATCCAGGTAGATCTGGCCTAGGCTGGATCAGAAACACTCTAATGGTTTCATCTTGCTGGATCGGTCGGATATCAGCTCCATTATAGGTGTCCTCAGAGGACACTTTCCAGTAGGTCTACACGCGAAGATGATTTCTGAAGGAGCTGCAGCGTTGAAGAGGAGGACGAAAACATCCTCCATTTCCATTGTACCTTTCCAGTCCGATCCAAAAGAGGACTACTTTATCTTGGAGTGCTTCTTTTCGATAATCTTAGGGCCAGGCGAACCCCACAGGCGGATCAGTAGAAATGCGGTGAAGTGGGAGGGTTGTGATCCCTTATTTTCCGATCATTACCTCGCTGATAAAAGGGAGAAGAAGAAGAAGAATCTTAGCGACGCATAGCGAATACAGACGCCAATAGCATCCTTCGCTTTATAAAAAGCTCCAGTTGGTTCGCTTAGTAAGCCCATGTGTAGCAGATTTAGTTCTAGATCCTGTCGTATCACAATGGACCTTTCTAAGTTTGTCTATATTTTGATACAGACAGGCACGCTAACCTAATCAAATCTTATCAATATCTCTTAGTCATCTTATTAAGGAACAAGCTTCGATCGATATTTAACGTTAAAGACGTGTTATGTAAAGCACTGTCTGGTGGATAGCGGGTTGTGTGTGCAGATTTTTTGTTGGTGGACCAAAACAAATTGTCGTATTAGCATAACACCTGCGATAATCTGTTTTGGGAAACTAACGTTGGATCTGCACTTCACAACTCGGCTTAGTTGTGTTCGGAGTTGTGTAGCAATTCAACTTATAATGAGTTTGATGCGCTGTCAGATTCCATCCTAAGAATTGTATCCCTGTACCCACATTCTGAAAACGTCATTGCGGGCGATTTCAATGTCCACAATTCTAATTGGCTTCGCCACTCTGGACAGACAACATCCGAAGGAAGGTATGTTGAGATTTTTTCTGAGCTAAATAACCTAACCCAGCTTGTGAATGAGCCAACTCGTGTTCCGGACATAACTGGTCATACCGCCAACACTCTGGACTTGTTTCTTAGTTCCGATCCTAATAAATAGGTAAATGTATTATCACCTCTAGGTTCGTCAGACCACTGTGTCATATCGGCCAAGTTCTCGTACTCCAACCACAAAGTTAAAGAACAAACTCCAGAAAGAACAGTTTGGCTATACGAGAAAGCCAATTGGAATGAATTAAATAAGTTCTTTAGAAATTTTAACTGGTCGCTATGCTTCCACGATAGCGATGTGGACGCCGCGGCTGATATGATTACTAATACAATTCTCCTAGGTATGAGAACTTACATCCCTCACAGGATAAAAGCTATTAGACCCAAGGAAAACGCGTGGTATGACTCGAGCTGTAAAGAAGCTATTAGGTTAAAGGAATTAAGTTTTCGGTCTTACAAGACCAACCCAACTGAGGAAAACCGAAAAAAGTTTAAACGAGCCAGAAATGCCCTCATTAACCGAGTTAAATTCTCCCACGACCAAAAGTTGAGGAAAAAAATACTACATTGTCCCAATGGTAGTAAAAAACATTAAGAATTCGCCCTCGTCATCTATACCGACGCTCATTCATAACGACGTACCAACTGTCAGCTCCTTAGACAAAGCTAATCTGTTCGCTGCTCACTTTGCAGCAAACTCCACACTGCCAGATAGTGCCTTGCCTCCACCTGCACTTGAGGTCGTAGAATTTTCTATGAGACAAGTCCACTTTCGCACTCGTACAGTTGCAGGAGTACTCAAAGGTCTTAACATACACAAATCCGCTGGTCCAGATGGTATACCCCCTATTGTTCTGAAGAGGTGTTCTTCTTCGCTGGCAAAACCACTGTGTAAGCTTTTCCACCGATCCTACTCTTCAGGTCTCTTTCCGAGTAAGTGGAAAACAGCATTTGTCCAGCCCATACCTAAAAAAGGCGACTCTTCTTCTCTCTCCAGCTACCGACCCATTGCACTTACGTCCCTTCTTTCCAAGGTCATGGAAACGCTGATAAACCGTCAGCTAATGAAATATCTTGAATCACGAAAGTTGCTCAATGATCGACAGTATGGCTTTCGTGGCAACAGGTCCACTGGTGATTTGATGTCATATCTCACCGATAAGTGGAACGAATCTCTGCACCACTCTGGTGAAAGCAAGATTATTGCGCTTGATATTTCAAAAGCATTTCACAGAGTTTGGCATCAAGCTCTTTTGTCGAAAATGCGTGCATTTGGGATCGATGATACTCTTCTTCTATGGATTAGAAACTACCTTTCGGGCCGTTCAATTCAAGTTGTTTTGGACGGCTTCAAGTCTGAATCTCACCAAATAAATCCTGGTGTCCCCCAAGGCTCTGTTTTGTCTCCGCCTCTCTTCCTCATTTTCATAAATGATCTTCTGTCTGCAACTTCTAATCCAATCCATTCCTTCGCTGATGACAGCACCCTCAGTTTTTCATATTCGTTCCCAAACTCACGACCCTGCTTTTCGGCCGTGGATGAAGAACGACAACGTATGTTAAACACATTAAATTCCGACCTTGAGGGCATATTTAAATGGGGCTTAACCAATAGAGTGGAATTGAATGCTTCCAAAACTCAATGCTGTCTTCTGTCATTAAAGCAAAACCCTACTTATCACCCATTATACATTTCCACAGAAAATGCTCAATTGAAATAGCCAATAGCATACCTCCCCTTCTTCGTTTTAACCGCAATACTCGCCATGCCTCGAAGGCTCATCAGTTTACCCTTAAGCCTATCTGCGGACGTACCGTGAAATATAGAAATTCTTTTATGAGCCGCACAACACGTTTGTGGAATGCTTTCCCCGAGTCTGCTTTTCCTCTCCATTGTAACCTACAGACATTTAAGACCAATGTGCATCGGAGCCCCCTTTCCCCCTAACCCCTCTTCCTTAACGCTCACGCTATGTATAATGCATAAAAAGGGTAGTCATAACCCCTTTAGCGCGAGTAAATTATAAAAAAAAAAATTCAGTTACGAAGCAACCAACAGCTTCGGATACGGATGATTTTACTGTTGACGACCCAAGCAAACGTAAAAAGGGCAACGATCTTCGTGTCCGCACGTGGAATGTTAGGTTCCTCTACAAACCACGTGCACCCGAACACCTTGCGGAGGTCCTAGCATGTTTTAAAGCAGACATTACCGCCAAGAAGTGCGATGGGATGGGCCGGGCAAAAGGAGGATGAAAAACTGCGACATCTACTACGGCGATTTCAACAGACAACAAGGACAGCGTCTATTCGGGTGCGGATTTGTCATTGAAGGTATACTCGGGTCTTGAGTTTCCGGCATGTGAACGAGCGCCTCATGACTACCGGTATCAAAGCTAAATTCGCAAACATTAGCCTAATATGCGCTCACGCCCCTCACGAGAAGATGGACGACGCGGCAAAGGCTGACTTCTACCAGCTCTTGGGCAAGACCTACTACAATGCCCCACACACGATGTTAAGATTGTCCTAGACGTCTTTAGTAGCGTGGTCGGAAAGCACAGCCTGCACGACATCACATCCGATAAGGGACTCAGTCTGAATATTCACAAGGGAACATGGCTCTCCTTTGATCGAAAAACCGTCAACCAAATCGATCACATTGCGATCGACGCAAGACACTCTTCCAGTATTCTGTGTGTCCGGACTTTCCGAGGAGCCAACGTGGACTCGGATCACCACCTAGTTGCAGCCAAGGTACGGATGCGGATATCCAGAACGAGGCGAAATCAGCAAAATACTGTGAGGAAATTTGACATCGAAAAGCTACAATCGCAAGAGACCGCCAGATCCTTTGCCGATCGAGTTTCTCTTAATCTTAATCTAAGTCCTATGCCGCCAGCAGCAAATGCGGAAGACCAGTGGCAGCGCTGCCAACAAGCCATCAGAGATGCCGCCTCTAATGTACTGGGTTTCTCTCGGCCACCACAACGAAACCCCTGGTTTGATGAGGAATGCCGGCAAGCACATGCAGCAAAACAAGAGGCGTACAAAGCGGCGCTACATAGAAGGATTAGAACTGCTTACGAGCTCTACGTGCGCAGGAAACAAGAGGAACATCGACTTCTCAGAAGGAAGAAAAAAGTGCATGAGAAGCGCTCGATCGAGGAGATTAAGAGACTTTATTGGAGGAATGATGTTCGAAATTTTACCAAAAGGTAAAAGAACATGACAGGGTTTCAAAGCCAGAACAGAAGCCTGCAGGGACGAAAAGGGCGACATAGTAGTAGAATCGCAGTCGGTGCTGAGGATATGGAAGGAACACTTCTGCAGACTTTTAAACAGCGATGATGACCAATATTCCGCTGTCAGGCAAAATGAGCCATTCAATAGTGACGATGGCAGTCAAGATTCCCGTCAACCCGATCAGAATGAAGTGAGGATTCCGATATCTAAACTCAAATCCAACAAAACTGCTGGAGCCGACGGGCTTGCCGCTGAACTTTTCAAGGCAGGAGGAGATGAGTTGGTAAGGAGCATGTACCAGCTCATCTGTAAAATCTGGTCGGACGAAAGTATGCCGCGCGATTGGAACCTCAGCATCGTCTTCCCGATCCTGAAGAAATGAGACCCTCTGAACTGCGCCAACTACAGAGGTATAAGTCTCCTCAACATCGCATATAAGATCCTGCCTGTCGTATTATGTGAACGCCGAAAACCGATCGTCAACAACTTGGTAGGTCCTTATCAGTGCGGTTTCAGGCCGGGAAAGTCCACCATTGACCAGATATTCACACTACGGCAGATCTTGGAAAAAACCCATGAATATAAAATCGATACGCACCACCTCTTCATCGATTTCAAAGTTGCCTATGATAGCGCGTATAGAGACGAGTTATACAGAGTCATGTCTAGTCTTGGTATCCCTGCCAAGCTCGTCCGTCTATGCAGGATAACGATGGAGAACTTTCGCTGCTCCATCAAAGTCGGTAAGAACATCACCGAACCGTTCGATGTCAGGAAAGGTCTTAGACAAGGTGACGCGCTATCATGCGATCTCTTTAACATTATACTTGAGAGATTTGTACGAAACTCACATGCCAACACCGGAGGTACAATCTTTTACAAGTCTGTACAACTACTCGCTTATGCCGATGACATTGACGTAATCGGAAGAACTCAACGGGCAGTCAATGGGGCTTTTACGAGTATTGAGATCGAGGCAGCAAAGATGGGTTTAGCGGGCAATGAAATCAAAGCAAAATATATGCTGTCTACAAAAAAGGGCACCCAACAGTGGCGTCTTGGACAGAACGCCACAATAGACAGATACAATTTTGAGGTAGTAAATGACTTTGTCTACTTAGGCTCTATGGTGAGCTCCGCGAATGAAATCAGTGGGGAGATCAGACAAGGAATTCCTCTTGCCAATCGTTGTTTCTATGAGCTAAGACGGCAATTGAGTACCATAGCCCTATTTCGAGCTACTAAGGTGACTCTTTATAAGACACTAATCATCCCAGTCTTGCTGTATGGCGCAGAGGCATGGGCTTTTTCGAAACCGGATGAGCATGCCCTTGATTGCCTTGAGCAAAAAGTTCGTCGACTGATCTTTGGTTCCGTCTGCATAGAGGGTGAATGGAGGAGAAGGTACAATGCCGAACTATACGGCCTATATAAGGACTTTGACTTAGCCAGAAGAGTTCACATACAGCGACTAAGATGGCTGGATCATTTAGAGCGGCTGGAGCCCAACGTTCCCGCCAAGAAAGCCTTCGAATCCACCTCGGATGGACGGTGCAGTAGAGGACGACCTCGCGGTAGGTGGCGCAAACAAGTGGAGGGGGACCTCAACTAACTTGGTGCGCAACTGGAGCTGGCTCGTGACCGTGGTGACTGGAGAGGTTTGTTGGTTGAGGCACAGGTCCACCCCGGACTGTAGCGCCACCTAATTAAGTAAAATGTGTTACAATAGCGTAGTCAACGCTAGTGCACACGCATAAATTTTGCCGACGGAAATCTTCTTCATACGACATATGACCTCGTCTCAATCGAAGTTATACGGGGGAAAAGATTCCACCTGAATATCGGAACCATACGACCGACGCAGTGATCAATGTGTTGGATGAACTTCGACACTTTGGAGCAACTGCGCAGAAGAGACAGACCACATCATTGGTTCGTTAAGAACTGGAAGTAACAGGTTAAAAATTTGGCTGGCTAAAGGGGTTTGTTGGTTGATGCCCAAGTTCACCTCGGACTGCATAGACATCTAAAACAAGTATTTACAATTTTCCCATATTAGTGGAGCGCATCTGTTTGCAAGTATGACGACAATGAGTCGAGTTCAATTAGTAAGTAAGTCATCTAGCTGCTAACAGTATCTAGTAGCAATAGATGAAAGAAAATGTGTGATTGCAGAACTCTCCAAGGCGATGCGTAGCTTTTTCTAAAGTCATCCACCAAAGGACTGATTGTATTTGGTACCTGACTCGAGTTAATTATAGGCATATCGCCAAGCTGTCGTAGTCAGAATCACTGGAAATTTTCCCCCGGCAATACCCAAACAGAAGTTCACACGATCGAAAGATGCGCTCAATTCAACCTCGACAGGAAATACCATGGGCAAGACATCGCAATACTGTCGGATAGCCAAGCCGCCACCATCGAAATTATATCCAGACTGATATGGGAGTGCCTCACCAAGATACTGGGATAGGCTATTAAATTCACTCACTACTGGGTACCAGGACATGAGGGGATATGGAGCAGCTGATTTACGAGCAGGAAATTGCTCAGACACTCCGTTCTTTGGAGCGGAACCTTTCTATGGGATAGGACCACACAAAATACGGGAGAAACTGAAGGAAGAAGAAAAGAGCAAATAGGTCAAGCATTAGAATGATATCCCCCAACCCAGCTGGTGAAAGAACTTCTGGGGAATTACAGCAAAAAAAGAAGCAGAACCTGCCTAAGACTTAGCAAGACTTACTGCAGACTTAATGAGCATCACATCAGCTAGCAGCCTATCTCCTATCAGAGATGGATTTACCTTGGCTAGATCCACTTCAGATACTCCGGCTAATCGAAGCAGTTGGACTAGAGGAAGTGCTCTCAATCAAGCATATCATCGACTACAGCCTTTATTTGGGGGCACAATAGATCTACTGAAGGTCGCAGTGCACATTCACATCGCGGACCATATATCTATATGTACCTGTTAGAGTTAACATCTTTAACACACAAAGTGATCGTTCGCTGTTGTGATGCCAAATAGTGTCAAGATAGTGCATAGCAGAGTTATGTACACTATTGCTTTCGAATAAGAAGCGCACGGTCTAAGAAACTAATCGATTGCTCTTTGATTTATAAAACGATGACTGATCTTGTAACATCTCTCTCGTCAGAGTCGACCAGACAGTACTTTAAATAGCAGAGAAAACAGAACGCTCTTAAACGTTGTAAATTCAGTAAGGTAGGGGTCTAGTGATCAGTGATCGTTAAGTGTCCCGATCCTCGATAAAAAAGCTAAGTACTATCGCAACTAAAATTCCTTTAACACTTTGATCAGTTTCTGAATACGAAAACGATTAGTTCTAGCGTTCCAATAAGAGATAAAATAGTGCTCCGATTGAAGATCATGCGACTGGATCAATACACGATCACTACAGGATCGATTCAGTGATCATGTATTGATTGCATTATTTATTACCCCACAAATCTCTAAGGCTTTTTAATTTTCAATCAGATGCAGACAATTTTGTTTCCCGATATACACACGTTCCTAAAACACTTCCACATGCCACAAACTAATGCCGTAACTTCACTTACCACCACTTCCCATCGAACCGCTTCTAAATCATTTGAATTTGACATCAAGCAAATAAACAACTTACAAGCATCCTTCCAACCAACCTCGGTGTGACAAATTACAGCCTCCATTCTCTTTGATTGACTCAAAAATAAATTCCACTACTGAATGCATCACGAATCAAAAGGATTTCAAATCGGATTCAAAATGAATGCGATAGTGGATCTCTGCCTTTGCGTCAAAGGAAACTCTAAATTATGCGCCAAATTGAATTTGATTCCCAAATCTCTGCGCCCTCCCCACATCATCTTTCACATCTTCTGCTTCTGCACAAGGTGCGTGTAATTATACTCTGATTAGCATACGTACACCACCGCCACAAGTGCATGCGTTACTTCATTCTCTCCTCGTGCCGCCACCAGCCAAAGTCTATTTATGCAACCTTCCGTCTCCGTCTCCATCCTATAAATAGACGAAGCGCATAAAATATCAAAGACAAACGATCGCACGCTCGTACAACCAAAGAGATACTTAGGATGAAATTAATCATTGCACTGCCAAAGGAGAGTTGTTGTAACGCGCATCACCCAGAACGAGAGGGTCCTCTTCTGTATCTGTATCCATCCTGTCAACCACGAAAATCGAAAAACCACACCACACACATGCATATGATATACAAACTAAAAAAAAAAAAAAAAAAAAAAACATCACTGGCCTGATATGGATGCCCTGAGGTACCCTCTTGAGTTTACATGATTTAACGGTTTATCAGCCGCAACAAAGGGCGACAACAGGTTCAACTCCAAGATGAGGTGAAGTGCAGGCGTCTTGACTTATTTTTTTGACATTAGGGTGGCATTCTTGTTCGTGTACTCTCACTCTTTGGAATTCTGTTGCACCATCACCACCGCCCGGGCCCGTATGAATGCCATATTGCACTTCTGCTGGTATTTCAATCATGTTCGGCTGATTTATTTAGCCTCGCCCTGCGCTGCTGTCTGTTTCAGTTCATGTGATGATGACGATTGTGACGTTTTTCTTTGAAATCGAGATGATTGCATTCTGCCAACTGTTTGTAATTATCTACAACTGGCTCTGTGGGGTTGTAGATACTCTCTGTACTATGTATCTAGCTTCTCTTTTGTTGTGCGTTGTCTGTGCGAATGGTGGTGGCGGCGGCGGCGGCTCTGGGTGGATGGTTGCTCTCTGTATGCATGGGAAGTGAGATTTGTCCATCAATTTTGAGTGAGATATGAGGAAAAAATCGTTTTAATGAGGACAAGTTAGCTCTGCAATGATGACACTGGTGGTGGGTGCTGTGATGAGTATCTATAGATGTGTTCTTTGACTTGGCGGCAATAGTTTCGTGGGCTTTTAAGAGAACTCGTGGCAGAAATAGTATTTTTATACTTTGCATAGTTTTGCAGTGGTGTTAGAAGAAGGTTATAGGAAGTAGATCAAGGGTTCTGATAAAGAAAGTCTGCCAAATCCTATAGACAACATTTTCTTGTAAACTACACTGGCGAATTCATATTTGTTTGTAGTAAGATGCAATACGTATTAGTGCATGTTGGGCTTCTTTCCATGTTGCCTCTGTGAACTGCGAGCATAAACTAGAAATGGTTCGCTAGATGGCGCTGCTTTAGATAGAGCCAGGTAGGACTACCAGGACTTCTGATCGAAGCATTATTGGAGCACCCTTTACCAAGATCACTGATAAGATACTCTTACGCGACCGCACAACCGACACGGAAACATAAACAACCGAGAAGCCCTGAGAAACATCTCGAAGCTGTCAACCCGAACAAGAACTTTCCAGATTCTTGACGGATGGAATTCCAGCGGCGAATCGGAAATTTGGTTATTTGTCCGGAAAGCCAGACCCAAATAGGTATATAAGGAGGTTGACAGAAGTCCAATGGAGAGATCTTTGTTGGCAGCAGTGAGAATGATCACTAGAGACGTGCAGTTCTCAAGCAAAAATAAATTGTACTAGATTTGTTTGTGGAAAATTTAGTTCTTTTGTACAATCATTTATTTGAATAAAAAAAGAAGTTCACCTTCTCGGTGGGCGCCGTGGCGTAAGTGGTTAGTGTGTGTGTCGGATCACTACGCATGAGCTTCCAAATCCAAATCCCAGAAAATACCAAAAAGTTTTTTCACGGTCCCACCTCTCGCGAGCGTCTGATAACCATCCGAGAGTATTGTTGTCACGAAAAAGCTTCTCAAATCGCCGTTCGGATTCGGCATTAAACTGTAGGTCCCTTCCATTCGTGTGAAAAATATAACGCACACAACATGAGTGGTTGCGAGAAGCTAGGCCCTGGCACTTTAAAGAGCTGTTGCGCCAGACATTTGTTTCGTTTGTTACCCTCTCGGGAACCACAGTACTTGTGCTTTTCCTCCAGTTTCCGTCCAAACCTTGGAACTTACGGCGTAATCGGCGATTTTTGTAACAATACATTGCTGATCGTAGCCCCTATGACAAATAGATAAAACGTTGATCCAGTCATAGGTCTTGATTGCGTCGATGATCTACGATCACTGATCGATTCATTAAACTAGATTTGTGTCTATTTCTTTGGAAGAATTAACAATATAAAGGTTTCTAATGCATCGTTCTAAGACTTTTAATACGTTTTAGACTGAGGACGCAATAAGTTATATTGTAGTCTGTGATCATAAGCTTTGCGCTTTCCTGATCATGTCATCCAAAATAGTTCGTGAAACCAAAAACTCTTTGAACTCAGTCCCAAAGCTGAATTCTCTATCTCTTATCTGGGTCCCAGGTCACACTGGGATCCTGGGGAACGAGATCTCCGATGAGATTGCTAGACAAGGTTCAGAGGAGGCTTTCTCAGGTCCCGTTTCCGCGTTGGGTCTCTCTGCGTCCTCGGTTAGGGCTGCCATTGACGATTGGGTCTCTCACGAACACAATTGTGTGTGGCGTCACTCTCCAGGATGTAGGTTGACTAAACGAATGCTCCCGGTCGTCTGTAAGAAATCAGCAGCATTCTTGCTGTCTCTCAACAGAAAAGACTGCAGAGAACTTATTTGCGTCTTGACATGCCATTTCGTTTTCGCCAATCACCTTAACGTGCTGGGCTTAGGTGACTCTACAATCTGATACTACAAGGGCGATGAGATCGCGGAACAATATCTCTGCGGGTGTCCGGTCTTTGCTCGTATCAGGTGGCTGATGTGGTGAGTGCTGGTACTATAAGTTCCTCATCACTGAAGTGCTTGCTTAGCTTCAAGAAAATTCCAATTAAATGTGTAAACCAGGGTTTGCTCTCTGGTAGCACAGTGAAGCAGTTGCGTCTGAGAGCTCCATTCAATCGTTTCCTTCTTCTTCCTTTTATCAGCGAGGTTATGATCTGAAAATAAGGAATCACAACGCTCCCGCTTCACAGCATTTCTACTGATCCGCCTTTGGGGTTCGCCTATTTGACCTCAGAAAATATCGGCAGGCCCGCCGATTCTAAATCACTCGGTTACAGAGGCCAATGAAATGCCGATGTCGTCGCATTTGTCTGATCCAAGCGTTTATAGGCCAGCTTTTCCTTCATCTCGATGTCTTTGGAACATCCATTGATATTGCCTTTTTAACAGGGTTCAAATGATATCTTCTTTGAACGTGACAATACCAGCTGAGCCGGTCGCGCTCTATCTTTTGAACGATGGTTTCCTTGATGTGAAAGCTTCCACAGATCTTCGAACTTCTTATTCGATCAAGCTCTGTCACTCCTGCTGTCATGCGAAGCATCTTCATCTCAGCTGCCGTTAATTTACTCTCATACGTCTTGTACATCGTCCAACAGTATGAACCGTATGTGAGCGCTGGACGCACAACTGCGGTGTAGAGCTTTCCTTTCAACTTAGGGGGCATTTTTCTGTCACAGAAGATAGCGGAATTTTCTCGCCACTTCATCCACCCTACGCTTACACGATGATTGATGTCGTCATCACAAGTTGCTTTGCTATGGATCATAGATCCCATATATGATCCCAATGGGAAGCACTGTTCCATTCAAATAAATGTCTGGAATAGGCCTGAGTGGATCAAAGAACGGGCAGCACAAGTACTCTGTCTTTTTTGAACTAATGCGATTCACATTTCCCTCCAGAGCGTCCACCCACACATCAAGTGCTCGTTGCAGGGATATAGGATCCTCACTTATGATGGCTCCATCGTCAGCAAAGAATAACTGATGTACCTTGGGGTCCATCACTTTACCTTCAAGCAGATAATCAAGGACTGTAATAAAGAGCAAAGGACTTAAGACGCTTCCCTGGTGCACCCCGACTTTGATTGGGAACTCTTCGGTTACTCCAGCGGGGCATCTTACTCTTGTCTTTGCTCCTTCGTACATGTCCATGATTATCTGTACATCGATTTCTGGAACACCTCGATGTCTTAGCGCCACCCATATCAAATCTCGTGGTTGTCTGTCGAATGCCTTTTCAAAGTCAGCCAATACTACATGCAAATCCCTTAAGGAATCACGATGTTTTTCCATTATGATCCTTATAATTTGAATTGCATCTGTGGTTGATTTACCCGCGACAAACTTGCACTGATCATCAGATAGCCGTATTATTTTTTGCAGTCGGCCAACTAATACCCGCTCAACGATCTTCATGATGTGTGACATCAGCTTGATCGAACGGTAGCTATCACAGTTTCGCGTATCACCCTTCCCTTTGTATATAGGGAGAAGGTAACTTCCCCTCCATTGATTCGGCATTGGGTCACCTCTCACGAATTTAGAGATGAGAATTCTGAGCCATCTGAACCCGATGTCTCTCATCTTTTTCCAGAACTCACAGGGCATCTCGTCTGGTCCAACCGCTTTTTGTTTTTTGGAGTATTTGACCGCCTCACTAACTTCTTCGACTGTAATGTCGGGTATTTCTTCACAGTTAGGGGTGGCTCTTGGAAATATAGCCGGGAAAACTGTTCATTTAAAAGCTCTGCACAATACTGCCGCCACCTCTGCAGAATTTTGTCGTTATCCACAAGAAGGTGGGCATGAGCATTGTTAATGAACTTTGGCGAACGAATCTCCTGAGCATTCTTCCTTCTTTGGGCGGCTATTTTGAAGATAGTGGCGCTCTTGTTCATATTGTGTCTTCGCAGCTCCTGGATAGCCTGGTTTGCATCAGCAACCGGGGACGATATTTTCTCCAGGTCCTGATACAGGCCCTCCGTACTCTCTGCTTGAAGCTGGGCGCACTTCTTCTTCGCTTTTTTCTTGCAACACCTGTATTTCACTTCGAGGCGAGCTTTTTGTCACTATTATTAGAGGGACACTTTGGCCAAGCTTTGAAAGCCGCTTTCTTCTTATTTATCACCTTCTCAGCTTCATCACTCCACCACCATGTTTCTTTGGCTTGTTGATGGTGGCCTTTTGAAGCTCCTAGCAGTGATTTGGCCTTCTTGAAGCAAGTTCGCTGTAGGGAATCCCACATATTTTCTGCTCTGTACTCTTCATCCTCAGCTCCGTTGATGGTGTGAGAGAGGTAATTTTTCATCACGAAAACAAAAGCCTCGCTCTTTTCCTTGTCCAGATTGTACCACTTGATTTTCTCAGAGACCCTTGTTTGTTTGCTTTTCTTTGGTGTTTTCATAAAAATTTCTGTTAACAGAAGACGGTGTTGTCGAGCGATTGCCTCTCCCAGGATCACTTTGCAATCTTTTACCCGAGGCTTCATGAAACTGGCTACCAAATGGTAGTCAATCTGAGTTTCATCTCCACCACTGCTGTAAGTGATCAGGTGTCGGCTTTGTTTGATGAACATGGTATTTAACACGATAAGACCATTTGATTTGCACATGCTTAGGATGTTTTCACCAGAAAAGTTCCTGGTGCCATATCCTAGTCCTCTATGGCAGCCTTCATAGTCTTCGTTTGACTTCCCGACATGTCCATTAAAATCTCCTCCAACAAACAGAAACTCTTCCTTTGGGATCTTCTTAAGGAGATTGTGGAAATCTACCCAAAATGCATCTTTATCTCTCTGATTGCACCCATTTTGGGGAGCATATGCATTGGCAATATTCCACACCTCTCCTTGTATTACTAGTTTGAGAGACATCAAACGGTCGCTGGACTTCGAAATGCTCAAGACGTTGCCAAGTAGCTCTGCCACAAGGATGATACCGTTCTTAGACTTTTCCGTTCCGTAGTAGAACATCTTGTAATCTTTTGTCCTAACGTCCAAGAAACGCGCCCGATTTCCGGTGTTTTTCCATTTCGTCTCTTGGACACACAAGATATCCACCCGCCTTCTACATTTCTTCCGCTCGTTACTTCGACCGGTCATGCTTCCAACGTTCCAACGTTCCAACCCTCAAATTTCTTCCAAACTATTTCATTATTTTGCTAGCCCCCGGGATCCGTACATCTCTGACCCGAACATTTCTGCTCTGTCCAGAATCAGTACCAAATATTTGGCGCAACAGCTCTTTAAAGTGACAGGGCCAAGCTTCTCGCAACCACTCATGTTGTGTGCGCTATATTTTTCACACGAATGGAAGGGACCTACAGTTTAATGCCGAATCCGAACGGCGATTTGAGAACCTTTTTCGTGACAACAATACTCTCGGATGTTTGTCAGACGCTCGCGAGAGGTGGGGCCGTGAAAAAACTTTTTGCTGTTTTCTGGGATTCGAACTTGGAACCTCATGCGTAGTGATCCGACACACTAACCACTTACGCCACGGTGCCCACATGCTCATGCTGATCAGTACCATGCGCAGTAGTGGTAGTGCCTGGCGGGGTAGTGCCTTTCCTTTTTGGAAGTATTACCATAATGATACAGTTTTGCAATATTACCATATTGCGATGGTGTTTGTTGTTTGAAACGTACATGCTCCTGTTTTAGTATTGTTTGATCTCTCTTCTATGATCTTTCTTCATTCGATCGTTTCCTATCCTGGCAAAAACAAAAAATAAGGAAATGCCGTTCAGTGAAGAATTACGTTTTTAGTCCTTACAACGAACGGGTTGAACGAGGTAATTTTTTGTGGATACGGCATGATCTCCCGATCGTGTCAGTCTATGAAATTGTCGGAAACTTCTGTTAGCAGCACTGCAATAAACCGGGTCGCACAGGAGCCTATGGCTCTCAACGAAAGCAACTACTGATCGATCCACTTCTTTAACTATGAGGACTCCCGATCATGTCACTTTAGTAAGTGATCTGCAGTAGGAATGTGCCATCTAAAGCTAGTGATTGATTTGTCATAGCGATCATCAGGACGATCGTAGCCAAGAAACAATTTTAAATCTGATCGGAATACTCAAAAGGCCCTCATTCTCGAAATGTGATCTTTTCTTCGTGGAATATTTCGTAATCTTATGACCCATTGGTCTCAAAAGAGGCCTCACACGATCAGTGATCAAGACACTACCCTGATCGTGTCACCTCATAAAATGGTCTTCAGTTGAAGTACAATACTTATATGATTGCTGCTGCAGTGCTTAATAGTTATGGCTACGATCGGCCCATCATTATGATCACTCTCTGACCTTTTAATCATGACTCTCCTTCTAGTGATCTTACTTCGTATTCTTGTCATCGAAACCAGCACACAATTTTAATATATTCACAACGCATTAAACTCAATAAAGTCCAGTCTCGATGCGGAATCAAATTCCAGTAGCTGGTGTGGAATAACCCGCATCAACTAATATATTATGTTAATTTCGGTTTGGAGGAAATTTTCTAATGCCCTTAATGGTTCATAAATTCACACTTGTTAACACATCCGTCTGAATAAATTCTAATCACTGGACAATCGAATCGAGGATTTTTATGGGTTATGACAGTTTTAATAGGAATGACAACATAACGTTTTGTATAAGTCAACCGTTTGTTTAGTTTCTCGCCTGAGGCTTATGGAAAGGCCTCATAAAACAGCGACCTATTTAGGCGGACTTTAATGTCTTATTTACAGAGATTAAGATTCCTAGAAAGTTATTTTTTTGTTTCTCTCTGTCAATGATGACCTTCACATACCCTCCAACAGATTGCGCTACTCTCAATTAGTCAATTCATAGTCATAACCCGATCATGGATCCCGTCAAAACAAATAAATCTCCAAAGTATCTCTCGAATAGATCGAAGCCCCTGTTCTTGTCGTTGGCGCACATGTCAAAGCTCATCTCGAAGATTGATGAAGCGTATCATGAGCTCATGCTGTCACTTGCTTATCTTTATTTCTTTTTCCCCTGCTATCCGTCGTCTTACATGAAACTGCGTTTATCTGAAACTTCTTTTTTTTTTTTCTTTTGTTTTTCAGATATTTTTACATGCTGCTCGGAAGTATTCGGATCATGTCGGACATCATGCGAGAATGTAAGTAAAGCGATCTTCATTTATTTTTTTGGTTTTTCTTTTGTGGACAGACTCTCACTATCTGGAGGAATGTCCTTTTGGGAAGGACGCTGTGTGTTCATAAATTTATTACCCATCCACATGCGATTAATTTCCATAATCTCAACAACACGGTGATTAATCAAATCGCAAGCGACTGTACGCCAACAGGTGGAGCCACATAATTTAGTTGAACAGCGAATTATTCATTATGAATTGACAGGCGTTCAGGCGATTAGTTTTGTTTTTTTCTTATGAGAGACATCGATAAATACACGACAATAAGAGTAAATTGATGGTTAATTAGGAACGGACTTATTTGCCTAGCTAATGGGATGGAGGTAGAGCCTGTTGCAGTGTGCAAACTCATAATTACAAGTCCACGCATTTATGCATCCGTTTAGGTGTAATCTTCTCTTTGTGCCTCTGCCTTAACTGGTTTTACGGTGCGCGGCGGCGCTGAAAAATGCACCGGGATGGAGTGTAACGAACTAGTCTTTGGGACTAATCAATGTGGATGCCGCCACTGAAGCTAGGTGTGGGCCTGTTGCAAGTCTACGACAACGAGTTTAGGAAAGAAAAAATCAATTTTCCAGTCAAGTAATTGGTTTCATGCGGTTCATAGATTTTACGACGGATCATGTGTACATGTCAGAGGGCGGGGCCGGGGTAAAAGGAGGCGTTGGGTATGATATGAATTATTAAAGGAAATAATTGCTTTATTTAGTGCGGCGATTTGTTTTTGCCAGTGCACAGCTTGGGAGCCATCGATTAAAGAATTCTGAAAATAGACTGCATTTTGTTAGAGTAATTGAATTACTTAGATAAAAGAGAAAAATCGTTCTGTATATAATAGCGCCTGTAAGGTGCATGTATAGCCTGCAATGTTTCGACTGCAAGACTAGTATTCGTGTGAAGCTTGAGTAGCTCATGTCGACACGAACTTTTAATATTGGCAGGCTGCTCGATATTGACGATCAGATACACACGATAGAACTGGCGAGCATACCAGCTACAGCATATGATTACAACACTTCTTCTTCCATTTATCAGCGAGGTTATGATCCGAAAACAAGGGATCACAACCCTCCCACTTCACCGCATTTCTATTGATCCGCCTGCGGGGTTTGCCTATGTAATCTAAGTCTTATGTGTATTTTGATCGCGACGACGATGATAAAATATCGCTGATTCAAGCTCTAAGATAGAATTGAGGGAAGTCCAATTACCATGACTTTGAAGGACTGGCATACCACCGAAACCTGTTTACCGATAGAAAGATTCTGGAGGATGTATGATCGCAACAATATACGTTCGCCTATCTAATCCCAATATGGGCTCTGGGCTCACAATTATGACATCTGATAGCTGACTCAAGCAAACTGAACCAAATTTTGAGGAAAGCAAGAGTCCTGACCACGATCGTACACATGTATCTGTCGACCGTGCATGATCATTGATCGAAATTCCAATTTCTTTAGACATAGATCATGCCACTTTGGGATGCTTCTAAATATTTTCATATTACTGAGTAATACTGAAGTCTAGAGAGTTTACCGATCGCAGCGCTATGAATGCCACGATCAATTATCAATGCAGTCTCCACGATGCAAGTATAATATCGTCTCTGATCTTTTGTTAAACAATTCACTCGAGCAAATGCAAGTGAGATGATCGTTGATAAATGATAAATTGCTGATACCTACTGATCGTAACACTCTGAGATCACGATCAGTTCTCGATCTTGCATGAACCACATCGGCTCTGATCTTCTGTTTATAAATTTATTCGAGCAAATGCAAGTGAGACGATAGTTCATAAAAATGTCTGATACCGATCGTGACACTCTAGGAGACTACGATCAATTCTCGATGCAGTACCTCGCAAGGACCACATCGGCTCTGATCTTATGTTAATCAATTTATTCGAGCAAGTGCAAGTGAGATGATCGCTAATAAAAATTTCTGATACCGATCATAACACTCTAAGAGACCATGATTAATTCTCGATGCAGTACCTAGCAAGGACCAGATTAGCTCTGATGTTTTGTTAATCAATTTATTCGAGCAGATGTAAGCGAGATGATCGTTGATACAAATTTCTGATACCTACTGATCGTAACACTCTAAGATCGCGATCAGTTCTCGATGTAGTATCTCGCAAGGACCACATCGGCTCTGATATTCCCGCACACCTAAGTAAGAAGATAGTTGATCAAAATTCGAATACTGATCGTAACACTCTAGGAGACCACGATCAATTATCGATGCTGTACCTAGCAAGGACTAGATCGGCTCTGATCTTTTGTTTAACAATTTATTTGAGCAAATGCAAGTAAGATAATAGTTGATAAAAATGTCTGATACTGATCGTTACACTCTGAAACCACGATCAGTCCTCGATGCAGTACCTAGCAATTATCGCATCAGCTCTGATATTCCCGCACACCTAAGTAAGAAGATCGTTGATCAAAATTCTAATACTGATCGTAACACTGAAATGATCGTTGATAAAAATGTCTGATACTGATCATAACACTCTAAGAGACCACGATCAGTTCTCGATGCAATACCTTGAAAGGACTACATCGGCTCTGATATTTCCGCACACCTAAGTAAGAAGATATGGGCCGGGCAAAAGGAGTATGAAAAACTGAGACATCTACTACGGCGATTGCCACAGACAAAAAGGACAGCGTCTATTCGGGTGCGGATTTGTCATTGGAGGCAGGCTTACGCAAGAAGTCTTCAGTTTCCGGCATGTGAACGAGCGCCTTATGACTATCCGTATCAAGGCTAAATTTGCCAACATAAGCTTAATATGCGTTCACGCACCGCATGAGGAGAAGGACGACGCGACAAAGGATGACTTCTACTAGCTCTTGGACAAGGCGTATGAGCAATGCCCTAGCCACGACGTTAAAATTATCCTAGGTGATTTTAACGCAAAGCTAGGAAGAGAAGACGTCTTTAGTAGCGTGGTCGGAAAGCACAGCCTGCACGACATCACATCCGGCAACGGACTCAGGCTTATCGACTTTGCGGCGGGGCGAAACATTGTCGTAGCTAGTACGCGGTTCCCACGTCTCGACATTCACAAAGGAACATGGCTCTCCTTTGATCGAAAAACTGTCAACCAAATGGATCACATTGCCATCGACGCAAGGCACTCTTCCAGTATTCTGAGTGCCCGGACCTTCCGAGGAGCCAACGTGGACTCGGTTCACTACCTAGTTGGAGCCAAGGTATGGAGGCGGATATCCACAACGGAGCGAAATCAACGAAATACTGTGAGGAAATTTGACGTCGAAAAGCTACAATCGCAAGAGACCGCCAGAGCCTTTGCCGATCGAGTTTCTTCTAATCTTAAATTAAGTCCTATACCGCCAGCAGCAAATGCGGAAGACCAGTGGCAGCATTGCCAACAAGCCATCAGAGATGCGGCCTCTGATGTACTGGGTTTCTCTCAGCCACCACAATGAAACCCCAGGTTTGATGAGGAATGCCGGCAAGCACATGCAGCAAAACAAGAGGCGTACAAAGCGGCGCTGCATAGAAGGACTAGAACTGCTTACGACCTCTACGTGCGCAGGAGAAAAGAGGAACATCGACTTCACAGAAAGAAGAAAAAAGAGCATGAGAAGCGCTCGATCGAGGAGATTGAGAGACTTTATTGCAGGAATGATGTTCGAAAATTTTACCGAAAGGTAAAAAGAACATGCCAGGGTTTCAAAGCATGAACAGAAGCCTGCAGGGACGAAAATGGTAACATAGTAGTAGAATCGCAGTCGGTGCTGAGGAAATGGAAGAAACACTTCTGCACACTGTTAAACGGCGATGATGACCAATATTCCGCTGTCAGGCAGAATGAGCCATTCAACAGTGACGATGACAGTCAAGATTCCCGTCAACCCGATCAGAATGAAGTGAGGATAGCGATATCTAAACTCAAATCCAACAAAGCTGCTGGAGCCGACGGCCTTGCCGCGGAACTTTTCAAGGCAAGAGGAGACCAGTTGGTAAGGAGCATGCACCAGCTCATCTGTAAAATCTGGTCGGACGAAAGTATGCCCGATGAATGGAACCTCAGCATCGTCTGCGCGATCCTGAAGAAAGGAGACGCTCTAAACTGCGCCAATTACAGAGGTATAAGTCTCCTCAACATCGCATATAAGATCCTTTCTGCCGTATTATGTGAACGCCTAAAACCGATCGTCAACAACCTGATAGGTCCTTATCAGTGCGGTTTCAGACCGGGAAAGTCCACCATTGACCAAATATTCACACTACGGCAGATCTTGGAAAAAACCCATGAATATAAAATCGATACGCACCACCTCTTCATCGATTTAAAAGTTGCCTATGATAGCATGTATAGGGACGAGGTATACAGAGCCATGTCTAGTCTTGGGATCCCTGCCAAGCTCGTCCGTTTGTGCTGAATGACGATGGAGAACTCTCGCTGCTCCATCAAAGTCGGTTAGAACATCACCGAACCATTCGATGTCAGGAAAGATCTTAGACAAGGTGACGCCCTATCATGCGATCTCTTTAACTTAGTACTTGAGAGATTTGTACGAAACTCACAAGCCAACACCGGAGGTACAATCTTTTACAAGTCTGTACGACGGCTTATGCCGATGACATTGACATAATCGGAAGAGCTCAGTGGGCAGTCATTGGGGCATTTGCGAGTATTGAGATCGAGGCAGCAAAGATGGGTCTAGCGGTCAATGAAAGCAAAACAAAATATATGTTGTCAACAAAAAAGGACACCCAACATCGACGTCTTGGACAGAACGCCACAATAGGCAGATATAATTTTGAGGCAGTTAAGGACTTTGTCTACCTAGCCTCTATGGTGAGCTCCGCAAATGACATCAGTAGCGAGATCACACGAAGAATTACTCTTGCCAATCGATGTTTCTATGGGCTAAAACGGCAATTAAGTAGCAAAGCCCTATCTCGAACTACTAAGGTAACTCTCTATAAGACACTAATTATCCCAGTCCTACTGTATGACGCAGAGGCATGGGCTTTGACAAAACCGAATGAGAATGCCCTTGGTTATTTCCAGAGAAAAGTTCTTCGAGCGATCTTTGGTCCCGTCTGCATAGACGGTGAATGGAGGAGAAGGTACAATGCCGAACTATACGGCCTGTACAAGGACATCGACTTAGCCAGAAGAGTTCACATACTGCGACTAAGATGGCTGGGTCATTTGGAGCGTATGGAGCTCAACGTCCCCGCCAAGAAAGTCTTGGAATCCACCTCGGATGGACGACGCGGTAGAGGACGAGCTCGCGGTAGGTGGCGCAAACAAGTGGAGGGAGACCTCAACCAACTTGGCGTGCGCAACTGGAGGCAGCTGGCTCGTAACCGCGCTGGCTGGAGAGGTTTGTTGGTTGAGGCCCAGGTCCACCCCGGACTGTAGCGCCATCTAAGTAAGTAAGTAAGTAAGTAAGAAGATCGCTGATCAAAATTCTAATACTGATCGCAACAATCAAGAACCTAAAACTGGCCTTGTAAACGAGGAACGCTTTTCCTCAACTAAAACGCAATGCGGCTTACTGATCGCGTCACATTATGCAACGACCTTCCATTGAAATACTTTGCATTCTTTTGATCGAAATTGAGCAAATAGTCTATGGCTAATGACTAATTCTGAATTGGGCGTCAGTTAAGGTATGATCACGAACTCAGCGATCTGTTGATCATGCTTGGCGAGCATGGGATAAAACCAAGCGCCTATATCCCAAAAAAGTCTTTACGTGTAACCTTATTCAAAATGGTAAATTATTTACTTTTTACAAAAGCTAACGCAATCAAAATTATTTACAAAAACTTGATCTGTCAATTCATCAAGACACAACTAGTGCGCCGCTCATGTCACTGTCGAAAATTAACCTAAATTTCCAGCCGCTAGCGATTGTTCTTTTTCCGCCCGATACGTACCTCTAATCCCCCATTCCGGTAGTCAATAGCTGCAAAGACAGACAAAGAAATCGAGAACAATTGCTCCAAAGTGTCAGACTAATCGCTAAATCGACAACCACCAATGCAGAACAATGCAACCGAATACCTTCAACCTCATCCAGAGGATTACGTCTCAATTGAGAACCACGCAAACGTGGGAAGTAGATTCCGAACCTACTCCTATTCCTTCACAGGTGATGATTTAATCCGCCTTTTCAATTGCTATGTGTGCGCGCCTACCTCTGCCGACACGTACAGGAAGATGCATTCATCTGCCGAGTGAATGGGAAGCATCTCATGTTGACAAAACACTTGAAAAATAGTGCGCAAAAAAGGTGGAAAAAATCGGTTCAAAAGGAATAATTGCGGTCGATTATCTGCCAGGATCAATGCTCGTAAATCTGTCACACACACCGGAGGGCTGTCAAAGGTGGAAAACTGAAAGCGGAAGGAGACACAACTGACATCGTGGGTGTATGACAGAGCCATCGTGTTCCACTTCATTAGGGATTGTGAGAAGTTGACCAGATTGTTGTTGCTTTGTTGCGGACAAGAGGTTGAGGGAATCTCACACTGCGTCATCGCTACCTTTGTGTGGTCATATCAGATGCAGTTGTGTTGCATGCAAGCAAATGGTGGTTCCTTTCTATATTTATTGTGAACAGTATCAGATTTCCTTTTCTTTATTCTTTGATCCATGCAATAGGATACTATCTGTCATGACATTCGAGTGCGTTCGTAGAGTGGAAAGCAATTAAATTTGTCAAAATATTCCAAGATTTAGGATGTGTTGAGAGATTTATACAAACGACTATGACATACCGCTACATGGCACTGTACTCGAATGACAGATGTCAAGCGATTCGAATTTCTTGACACCAAATTATGTCAGCGTTGACGGATTTATGAGAAATTTATCTTCGATTTGGAAAAACTCGTATTCGAAAGGAGATCCAAGTGACAATGACATTTCGAATGGGCTCACACATGTGACAGATAGAGAAACCTCTTTCGACGCAAATCATTCTCTGGCATTTAATTGAGTTATAAAACTGAATAGAAAACGCATGGCAAAACGACATTTAATTTGACGTCCCACATATAGCAAAACCGCAAACGTCAAATCTTTCTGACAAACATCATAATGGTCGTTGACGTCCTATTCGGTGTGGGGGCCCCTAAGGCCATGGGAGGATATCTGCGACTGGTGGATAGACGCACGATAAAGATAAGCAAATCAATTAAATGCATGGCACTATAAGTGAAGATGTTGCAGAGTGCTGTAGAACGACATTCTATTTCGTTGGCGCTTCTACTTCTCCACTGACAATGACATTCAGTGTCCGGTTTTAGTTTCTCTCTTATTGCGGCCACATGGACTATCTATGGAGGAATTTGTATAGTGATTTGGCTAAGCCTAGGCGTGTGATGTTTCTTTGTTGCAAGACATCTTGCCGGCGTCAGTGGAATGAAAAGAAAAAAAATTATTAAACGAGTCACAAGTTGAAGGCTTCCTGTTTGTTCAACGAGTGCCTGACGGTAATATGACACTTTGACAGTTTATTTGCGTCAAATCATTGACAGAGAAGTAAGCATAGGCACCTTCGGCTGGACATTATCTTTCAGTGGATCGTTGTAAAAGGAAATATGGTTTTACGACTTGGGAATTGCATTCTCTATAGCTTGTCCTGTCATGTCATAAATCTGATTTTATTGTCCTTGAACTAACATAGTCTCTAGTCGGCCGTCCATTAGAATGGCCAATGAAACCATCAAAATGTAAGAATTTCGTAATGATGTGCCTTTCAGAGAGCTTCTTGGTTGAAGACTTACGTCGTAAAGTCGATAAAATGTTGCGAAATTATGCAATTTTATGTTCAACTTGATGGCTCAAGAGCAGGTTTGAACGGCACTTAAGTCGAATAAGTACGCAAATTGTCATCATTAATTTTTTTCAGTTTTATTGGAGATCAAAGGCTTGGATTAGACGCACTATATGGTGGGATACCCAATGCTGTAACAGTCTCAGTGCCTGTCTCTCAGTAGGAAAGCATCCTTATTGGATGTCCCCATCCTCCGCAAATTGGAGAAATATTTTGCGAGTACTTGCCACCAAGAGAGACTGAGACTACCTGCAGAAGACAATGTCGGACTATTTTAGAAATAGGATAGTGCACTACAGCAACGACGATGGAACGTGGCAGTATAGCGACACAGGTGGTGTCCCCCAAGGCTCTGTTCTAGGTCCGCAACTATGGATGTATGTATGATCAAACTTAGAATCCCGAGGTCTTCGAAAATAATAGGCTTCGCTGACGACATAGCAGTCGCTGTAGTGACTATATTCATTGAGGAGTTGAACCATGACTACAATGAAGCTATCAGGATGGTTCAGAATTGGCTAGTTCGAAAGTTAGGTTAGATAGATGGGTACCTTGTGACAAAAAGTCACTGCTCACTCAGACCAGCAGTATGAATCCATCGTACCCAATCATTTAACCCTGGAAATGCTGTAAAGAAAGTCTGCTGATACAAGCAACTAGATAGTGATATGAATCTCAGGAGGTCCATCAACATTACCCAAGTCCTCCAGCTCCGAGAAGAAGTAACTACCAAGAGTCCTCATTCTTCTGACGGATAAGGCAGGGCAGTCACACAACAGGTGACCCTGCAACTTCTGCAATAGTCGTTATGCAGCACGCAAAGGCGATCCGCGTGAATACCAATGGCACAATGTCCAGTAATGGCTAGTTCGAATGGGTCTACAATTTGCAGGAAAGAAGGCAGAAGTAGTATGTACTCATCAGCAGCAGGTGAGTCATAGAGACTATAAGAGTAACCATGGGTAGTTTCAAACCAGAGTTGAAGTAACTTGTCATTGCTGTAGATGCAAGGCTAACTTCTATGCAACATCTGCAGTATGAAGCTGAGAAGGCAGCAGGACGCCTGTCCTGGAAAGGATCATGCCAATTATCGGCGGACCAAAGCACAAGAGGAGACTGTTCTTAGCTAGAGTTGCGGCATCGATAATGCTCTGCGGCTTCCGCTTCCAAATATGGACTGGTGCCATGAAGACGAAGTCGTACAGAAGGAAGACGGAAGCAGTTTACAGAATCAATGCTTTGCGAATATGCAGCGCCTTCCGAACAAGCTTTTACGACGCGGCATGGTACAATAAACTGTCTTGCTAACGGAAAATAAATAAAATCAATATTTGGCACAACAACTCTTTAAGTGGCAGGGCCTAGCTTCTCGCAACCACTCATGTTGTGTGCGTTACATTTTTCACACGAATGGAAGGCACCTATTTTTTTTTTTTTGTCGGGATAGGAAACTCTCGACTGGAGCACTCAGACACAACAGGTCCATTGTACTACCAGAGAGCAAACCCTGATTTACTCATTTTATTGGAATTTCCTTATCTTTTTAAGAAAGCCAAGCAAGCACTTCAGTGATGAGGAGCTTACAGTACCAGCACTCACCACATCCGCACCGAGGATCTGCCACCTGATACGAGCAAAGGCCGGACACTCACAGAGGTAATATTCCGCGGTGTCGTCGCTCTCTCCACAAGCATCGCAGATTGTAGTGTCACTTAAGGCCAATACGTTAAGGTGCTTGGCAAAAGCAAAGTGGCCTGTCAAGACGCCAATAAGTTGTCTACAGTCTTTTCTGCTGAGAGACAGCAAGAATGCCGCTGATTTCTTACAGACGTCTGGGAGCATGCGTTTAGTCAACCTGCATCCTGGAGAGTCATGCCACACACAATTGTGCTCGTGAGAGACCCAATAGTCAATGGAAGCCCTAACCGAGGGCGCAGGGAGACCCAACGCGGGTTCGGGACCTGAGAAAGCCTCCTCTGAGCCTTGTCTGGCAATCTCATCGGAGATCTCGTTCCCCAAGATCCCAGTGTGACCTGATAAGAGAGAATTCAGTCATGCGAAACAGTTCAAAAAGTTTTTGGTTTCACGAACTATTTTGGAAGTGGTTAAAGGGCTAAGCAAGGCCTTAAGCGCAGCCTGACTGTCACTACAGACACAAATGCTACCTGTTCTTCACAACATAGTTCATGGCCATTAGGATTGCATAAGTTTCCGCTTGGAAAACAGATGCTTAATTGCCTAACGAGAAGTGAAGTCTAATGTTGTCGACTTCCACAAGGACCCCAGCGCCAGACCCTTGACTGGTTTTGGAACCATCCGTGAAAATACGACTACATTCCATTCCGGGCTCTGACTCTGACCGAAGCCAGTCCTGGACACAAGGAAAGTCGACTCTGAATTTGCGCATCAGCTGGAGTTCTGGTGTCATTGCGTCAGACGGCATATCCAGTCGTAAGATAAGTGTCCAAGTTCACCAAAACTCCAGTGTGGAGACCAAAAACCGCCCCGCCTAAGACGATGGATGGCTTTGATAGTGCAATCCATGATATAAGTATCGAGGGGAGGTAAATTCAGCAAAGCGTCTAGAGCAGAGCCAGGCGTACTCAGGAAAGCTCCCCTGCAGCCAAGAGGCACCTATAGTTTAGTACCGTATCCGAAGGGCAATTTGCTTTGAGAAGCTTTCTCGAGACAACCATACTCTCGGATGTTTGTCAGACGCTCGCGAGAGGTGTGACCGTGAAAAATCTTTCGGTGTTTTCTGAGATTCGAACTTAGAACCTCACGCGCAGTGATCCGACACACTAACCACTTACGCCACGGCGCCTCTAAAGAAGCCCAACAGAAATATCGTGCTAGCAGGACAGCGGCATCAATAGCGATGAGTCGAAGTGATACTGGGGTACTACTAAGGACAAGTCTGGAAGAATACCAGAAGAGATGGTATCACTTTTATGAAGGCAGAGATTGATCGCCAATATAGACGCTGGAATCAATAGGAAGCATGTGGAGCTGAATTTCTACCTGACCTAGATGCTTACTGGCCATGGTTGCTTCAGAGCCTACATCCAGAGTTTCGGACTCGATGGCGACCCCTATTGCTCAACATGCACGGTAGCAGTCGAGTATGCGGAACACATCATCTTCCATTGATACGATTCACCTGGTCGTGAACAAACTGGGTGAGGACCTAACCTCAGGAAACATCACCAGATAGATGACGAGAATGGAAGATGCTTGGGAGGCAGCGACACTGTAGTAACCATTAAGAAGGAGCAGCGAAAGCAGGAGCGACAACAAAATGAAGCGCAAGAGACTGCCCACACGAATGAGTCGAGTAGCAAGGGTTAAAGTCCCCGACGGTGGTCAGCAACGTTTAAGCCATTAGAGGGAGTAGAATGGCTCTCGCACGTCATTAAAGTAGCATGGGAATCGGTGAAGCACCTTGTGATTGTCACTCCGTTCAAAACCAGCCAAGAGAGACTGCGCCAATTAGACAGGTATATCTGCGAGTATGCTAAGCCTGTCTATATTTGTTTTCTGGCAAAGTTCCTGGTGGTAAGCAAACTGGCTTCCAAGTCGTGTCATGGTTGTCATACCAAGTCCAGGATGAGATGCCTGGATCAAGTCCGACATCTCTCCTGGACCTGTCTGGGGATTCCTCCTAGTCAATCGAGGCCAATCGCAAAAATTCGAAAACGATGAAAAGGTCACACAGGCATCCTGACAAGCAGATCACTGGAAATGTATGCATGTACGAGTAATCTATTGAAGTCGGCAAAATATCGTAAAGATTACTAGTGCCGCGCAATGGTTCAGTCAGTCTAATGCGGCTTTCATCGAGTAAAGCAGGTAAACGAAAAGCAAAAGCGAACCTTCTGCATAGAAAGGAAATCTGACATAGCACACGTCCAAAGCCTTTGTGTAGAAGGTAGTTATAGGAGACAAACTCAAAGTATTCGGCTGCAAGGGCAAAGTCTGCCACAAAACCCATCGTAGTGGCTCAGAGGAGCATGAAGTGCGCTGAATCTACGGCGGCTATACTTGGGTATAAGAAATAAAGTTCTCATGCTATTTGCCTATTCGCTGTCACTTCTGCCTAGCATCGCACTAAAATGATGCAAAAGATGCATGCACTAGAACTCACTCAAAAGGTTTCACACTGACGTCCACTAGGCTCCGCCGGTTTGGCTTGCGAATTGAGTTCAAAACTCATTTAATCCAATGCCGAGGCTAATAACAAGCCCCCCTCAAGCGTCAATGGTAACAAAATCCAACCCGATCGCATCTTCGCCTAAATTTGAATTCCCCCCACCCAAGTCCTCCAACTTTCTACTGCACAACAACCTTGCATGTGTAACTCTTGTAAACGATCATTCCGGTCTGTTCGCCTATTAAATTAAGATACTTAACAACTTTATCAATCTTAGATAATCCCCGGTCAGACATACAGAGCCGAGCGACGGTCACCGTCACCATTTGCCTGGAATTGCAATTATGTTTTCGTTATCATAAAATATAATCTTCCAAACGAGTTGGCCAATGCCTCCATAGGCCAGTCAGCCAGCAGCTGCAACGACTAGAAACAGTGCTGCTGACTGACTTTAATATTTCGCTCCCCGATTGTCCCTCATCCAGAGATGGAGCGCAAGACTGTTTAGCCTTCCATTTCGATTCGCATGTCACTTGTGTTGTGTGACTTTTAATCTTATACAGATAGCCAGCGCGGAGAAGGAAGCGAAATATGCAATAAAATCGCAAATCCCAAATGAATCTGAGAAATATTTGTTGCGAGTAGGCAATCAGCTAAACAACCACCATACCGGCCGTTGCATGGAAACACCACGCAATGGACTAATTGCCCGAGATAAGGCATTCCTCATTGAGGTTAGTTTGCTCGTTCGGTGTCAAATGCAAAGTTGTTGATCTATCAGAGTCGATTCGTGGAACTAGTTTTGCATTGGCAACATTGTTGATTGGAGCCTTCGATGATTGGATAAATGTCCACCTCCAACTTGACTTTGCAACACCAGCCACTCCCCCCGTCACATGCAACAATTTCCACGATCGTCGGCGTTTCTCGGAACTAATCATTATTCTAGCAAACAAATTGCCGATCATTGACGGTGCCTAGGTATAATCCTCTAACAAATTTCATAAGTCACACTCTCTCTCTCCGCGTTTCGATGACGAAAAAGAGGAAAAATAAATAAAAACTGAACAATTCCCTCAATAAATCATCGAAACGCAGACCCTACCACTTCACCCAGAACACAAACAAAACGAAACCCGAGAGGCACCACTGCGACATTAGAATGCGTGCCTTAGCAGCCTCGGTTATGACTGCATACGAGAGCAATGCACAGTGGCACCTACCACGCCCCATGAATATTAATTAATCCACCAAGAGTGTGTTGTCCCCTTCCTGGGGAGAGATTAGTTTTAATGATATCTCCTTTCAATGGTTTATTGTCCTGCTGGCAAAAGGAAACACTCGTGAACGATCGATGATCTGAAAATATTGATTCAAGCAATCGATGGGAGGAGGATTTGGAGAAGCGCATTTGACAAGGGGATTCCAAAAAATTTCGATTTGATGGTAGAGTGTGAGGATGCATGTTAAGATCTTCCTATGCACGTTTCAGGTGCATATTTTGACAGTTTCCTTTGCTTCCTTTTGTTGTGCTGTGTGCTCTGCCTTTGGAGGGACGTTTTGTTTTGAGAAGAATGCCGGTATATTGCTGAGTGAAATTTGATATTAATTTTGAAATAGATCGCCTCTCTCTCATTGTTTAATATAGAGAGCTCAGTTTTTCCGTATTACTGGTCTTGGAAGCCGGTCTTGGAACATGCACACTACCTGATCAACCCATCGAAGCATAGAGCGTTCCACTCGGAGAAGTATCTGCTGTTGCTCATTTGATTCTTGCGTGTCATTCAAGCAACACGATTCTTCTTTCTTAGGTGGCGCTACAGTTCGGTGTGAACATGGGCCTCAACCAACAAGCATCTCCATTTAGCTCGGTCTTTAGCTAATTGCCTCCAGTTGCGCACTCCAAGTTGGTCGAGGTCCCCTTGAACTTGTGCGCGCCACCTACGGCGATGATTCCATCTACTGCGTCGTCCCTCGGGGTTAGATTCGAAGCAACACGATGAACGAATCTTATTTTCCAAAATGCACGATTACAACAAATTTGGTCTACAGCTTGGCTTTGTTTGCAAGGCTTATTCGGAGATCTCTGCGTTAAGCATTTGGATTTTAGAAAAGGAAAAGTGAAGAAAGATACACGCACTATCTAGAGTAAGCAACAACTTACTCGAATGAAAATCAAAACTGAATGCAAAAACTCGAGGCAACTCTCCCCAACTAGTTCGGACACCAACCATAAAATGAAGCATAATACCACCTGAGCTTCGAACCACTACACAAAAAATGTACCCAATTTCATAACCCTTGTATTCATTTCCAACTACTATCGTAGAAAAAATAGCAATATGTCGAACCAGAAGAGGAAGAAGACTAGGAAGCTTCGTGGTCACGTCAGCCATGGACATGGTCGTATTGGCAAGCACCGTAAGCATCCTGGTGGTCGCGGTAATGCTGGTGGCATGCACCATCACCGCATCAACTTCGACAAATGCCATCCGGGTTACTTCGGTAAGGTTGGCATGAGGAACTTCCACTTGAGGAGACAACACAAGTTCTGTCCATCAATCAATTTGGACAAACTGTGGTCTCTGGTTGGCGCTGAAAAGTACGCTGAACTCGTTAAGGAGAAGAGCAACAAGGCTCCGGTAGTTGATTTAGTACAATTCGGCTACTACAAATTGCTAGGACGCGAACACCTGCCCAAACAGCCAATCATCGTTAAGGCCAAATACTTCTCGAAGAAGGCTGAGGATAAGATAAAGAAGGCTGGCGGAGCTTGCTTGTTGCGCGCTTAAATTAAGGTTTTCCACGTGAAGCAGCGTTACATTTAACAACCAAAATGTACAACTGTACAATTTTTTAATAAAATTAACGAGAATTTCATGAAAAGAGTTATGGCTTTGGTCGTAAACGACACCAACGACACCTTCATGAAGATTCGACGAAGCGTAGCCCTGGGAAATCACTGCCACCTCTTCTTCTTCATCTTCTTCCTATTTCGGCGAGGTTATGATCCAAAAATGAGAGACCACAACCCTCTCGCTTCACCACATTTCTACTGATCCGCCTGTGGGGTTCGCCTATTTGACCTCAGAAAATATCAGCAGGCCTCCCTGTTTTGGATCACTCGGTTACTGAGGCCAATGAAATGCCGGTGTCGTCGCATTTGTGTATAGGCCTGCCTCTCCTGCCTCGCGATGTCGCTGCTACCTCGGCTTAACAAAACAACTGGGCACAAACCTCCTAACCCGACGGACTAAATTAACGTTCTACGGAAGCGTAATCTTACAAGTCCTGGTATATGGCGCCGAGTGCTGGACGATAAGTAAGAAAGCAGAGCTAATGTACGAATAGAACACCTTCGAGGGACATTATTACGGAGGATAAAGTCTCCTGGGTTATAAATAGCTTCTCTCCCTATAAGTTACCTGGCCCTGACAGCATCATGCCTATTATGATGCAGAAATTGCAAGACATAGCAATTCCCTGGCTATTACCGATTTATAGGAGTTGCTTAAACCTAACCCATGTTCCCCAAACCATTCCAGAGAAGAATGGAAGAACGGAAGCGTTATCTGCAACTATGATATAGGAATATACACGGACGGTTCGAAGATGGACTGCGGAGTCGGCGCAGGCATCTTCTCTGACCAGCTGAATATATCAAGGTCTTTCCGTCTCCCAGACTACCTAGGCTCTATGGTCAGCTCCGCAAATGACATCAGTAGGGAGATCACACAGAGAATTATTCTTCCCAATCCTTGTTTCTATGGGCTAAAACGGCAATTGAGTAGCAAAGCCCTATCTCGAACTACTAAGGTAATTCTTTATAAGACTCTAATTATCCCAGTCCTGCTGTATGGCGCAGAGGCATGGGCTTTGACAAAACCGGATGAGGATGCCCTTGGTTATTTCGAGAGAAAAGTTCTTCGAGCGATCTTTGGTCCCGTCTGCATAGACGGTAAGTGAAGGAGAAGGTACAATGCCGAACTATACGGCCTGTACAAGGACATCGACTTCACTTCAGTTCACATACAGCGACTAAGATGGCTGGCTCATTAAGAGCGGATGGAGCCCAACCTTCCCGCTAAGAAAGTCTTCGAATCCACCCCGGACGGACGGCGCAGTAGAAGACGACCTCGCGGTAGGTGGCGCAAACAAGTGGACCTCAATTAACTTGGCGTGCGCAACTGGAGGCAGCTGGCTCGTAACCGTGCTGGCTGGAGAGGTTTGTTGGTTGAGGCCCGGGTCCACCCCGGACTGGAGCGCCATCTAAGTAAGTAAGTAGGTTCTGTCTCCCAGACTCTGCTAGCGTTTTCCAAGCGGAGCTTCTGGCGATTCGAGAAGCCTGCCGCCTGCTAAACAATCTTCCAACATCTAATCACAATATCACTATTTTTTCGGATAGCCAGGCTGCCATCAAGGCTATTGATGCGGTCTGCATCTCTTCAAAACTGGTAGAGCAATGCTGGTTTGAATTGAATCAACAAAGCAAAAGGGTAATGAGCGTGCTGATGAGCTGGCCAGGCGAGGGTCGGCCCTTAACGGCTCTCTAGCAGAAAGAGTCGACATTCCGCTTGGTGCCGTTAAGGGCTATATTCACCTTCACTTCCTCCAGCTAGCCAATCGCGGGTGGAACAGCCTCACAAGCTGTGTCATATCTAGGAAGACGTGGCCCAGTTTCAACAAACCCAGGTCAAAAGAGTTACTAGGCAAACCAAGACCAGTTATTGCCAAAATCGTAGCTATTATCACAGATCACTGGCCAGTTGGAGACCATGCGGCCAAGCTTGGTATCCCCCACAACACCTTTTGTAGGAGCTGCAAGGATACTAATGAGAAAGAATTTCTATGTCATTTCCTTTGCAGATGTCCGGCCCTGGCGAGGATCAGACAACAAACTCTTGGCAAACCCTTCTTCGAGGATCTGAGAGAGATAGCGGACAAGAGGAGTGGAGAACTAATCCTCTTCCTGAACTCCACGGGCTGGGTTTAAACTTAACATCCCTTTTTGTTTTTTTTTAACTAACCACTACAATAGGTATACACGAGTCCGTGGTAACAAAACAGAGCACCTTAAGCGCTTATTGGGTTCTTTTGGACCGCCACCTTACCTACCTACCTACCTAGGTCTCGTGTGCGAGGACGGCGACTGGAGGAGGAGATTTAACAGCGATTATGAGCTGTACCAAGATGTAGATGTAGTCCAAAAAGCTAAGATACGTCGACTAGATTGGCTCGGCGACATCGAGTTAATGGATAACAATGCTTCAGCCAAGAGAATCTTCGAAGCACAGCGCCAGGTTTGATTAATTTAATCTTTGAACCTCTCGAGGGGCAAAGGGTGTCAACAACGCCTGCGCGCCATCTTGTTCGGAGGTCTGCAATGCGTTTGAGCTGCCTCCAACTCATTCCCAAAGAACTTGATTCCTCCTCGACTGTCCTGCACCACGTTTGCCCAGGGCGTCCCTGTTCTGCCTGCCTTGGTAAGCGGATTCCACAACATGGCGTATTTCGCAATGGAGTTGTCTTCGCGCCGTAGGGTGTGTCTGATCCACTGCCACTATCTCATTCACACAGTAGTGTCTATAGGTTCTTGGCCCGTTCTCAGATAAAGTTATTCGTTCCCCAGGTTTGACGCAAACCACCGAACGTTCGGTATAAAGACTATGCAATCTCGGATGCCAGAAAACTGGTCTGCATAACTGGAAGCAGCGAGCAAGAAGAATGCTGTATCTCAGCCAGAGACTCAATATGGGCCGGAACATGTAGATGTAGATGTAGATGTATATTATTGAGAGGTGCAAGTGCACTGCGACCTTTAAAAGATCTATTGTGCCCCCCTTACTAAGGCTCTAGCCGATGATATACTCGGTCTAGAGCACTTCCTCCAGTCCAGCTGCTACAGCAAATCGGAGTATCTTCAGTGGATCCAGCGAAGGTAAATCCGTTTCTGATAGGAGGTAGGCACCAAGGTGATTCCTTCTTTGTGGATTAGTGCTTCGCATTCCATAAGAAGGTGCGCTGGTGTTTCTGCGAAGTCCCTGCAGAGTCTGCAGTGTCCGTCTCCCTCTTTTCCCAGTTCCCTAAGGTGCTCCTTAAATCTGCAGTGACCTGTTAACATGCCCGCCAAAATGCGAAGCCGATTCTTACTAACTCTTAGGCAGGCTCTGCTTCTTTTCTGGTTGTATTTCCCCAGAAGTTCCTTTGCCTGTCTTATTTGGGGGATATCGTCCCAATGTTTGGCCCATTTGTTCTCTTCTTCTTTCCTTAAGTCTTCCCTTATTTTATAGGGTCCCATCCCACAGAAGGGTTCTGGTCCAAGGAACGGTGTGTCTGATCCGTCTGGCTAGTTCATCAGCTGCTTCGTTCCCCTCCACTCCTACATGTCCTGGTACGCAGTAGAGAGTTACTTTGTCTATTTCTCCCAGTTTGTTGATCCTGGTGAGACATTCCCATACCTGTTTGGATCTGATCTCATGCGAGGTCAGTGCTTTATTAGCGGCTTGGCATATGGGCCGGAAACCCATTAAGTAAGCTTAGCCATAAACTAAATGTGTTATTGGAGGGAAGGTTGTTGGTTCAAATAAAAGCTAGTCAAAGCCGTGAGTAAAATCTAGGAACAGTTCTTCGCAATTTGTTTGAACAACAACCATGGTGTATTGACTGAAGCTGAATACCACCCCATTCCTTCTGTGCGTGTATTGTTTTTCGCATGATTTGAAGGATCTATTGTATTGAGTCATATCTAAGCGAAGTTTGTATAGGTTAGGCTAGGTTAAAGGGGTTAGCTGCAACGAATGAGCACAGCCTGCACTCGGATCTCAAACGGATCCATTGAGCTCCCCTGACGTGGAGTTTCCTGGCTGAAGAACTGTAACGAGAGGAAAAAACAAAATAGCTAGAGTTCTGTGCTAGTGGAATGGCCTCCTCTGAACCACCCTGAAGAAGTTATAAATTTCATAATGGTGATTGGTGGCTTTTCAGAGAGGTCGCCCAGATGGTTGAAGAAATACTCTCCAAGGGCCGTCTTCTTGGTACTGCAGAGACTATGGCATTTGCAAAGGAAGTGTTCTGTGTCCCCCATCTACATCTGTGTCCCCGCATCCTCTGCAGAGTTCATCTATACTTAGCCGCATTCTCTTCCGGTGGATCGCCAATAGGTTGTGGCCGGTAATGATACCTATGAGAAGCGCAAAGTTTTGTCTATTTTGAGTGAGGATGAGTTTGGTTTTCATCTTGATATGTTTTGTCCAGATGCTTCTGGAGACACGGCATGAAGGGAGCGCTTTCCATCTTTCTTCTGCTTGTCGTTTGAAGTCAAGTGCTATGTTGTATGAGCTTTGGACCATTGTCAGCTCTTGTTCTGATCCCTTTCTTGATAGTTCATCCACCATCTCGTTACCTGGAATTCCTTTGTGTCCTGGGACCCACCAGAGTGTTACATGGTAGCTTTGGATGAGCATTTTAAGCTCCTCGCGGCAGCGTTTTATTAGCTTTGACTTTATAACCGCGGTTTATATGGCCTTTATAGCACCTTGGCTATGTATGTAAATATCAATCTCTTTCCTAGTAACAAGTTTCGTGGATAGTTCTCGTGCCGCCTCTGTCGCTATGGCTCCTGCCTGGAACACACTACTGTGGTTCGGATGCCTTAGTGATATTGCAATATCAGGTTCCGCTGAGTAGATACCCGAACCCACTTCTTCGTTTGTTTTGAACCCGTCAGTGAAGACTGAAATACTATGCAGGTTAATGGCCCCACCGTCTTCCCAGTATCCCCTTGATTGGATGACCATTTTGACGTTTAGGCTGAAGTCGGGGGATGGCGGAAGATAGTCTGTGGTGGCGTCTAGGTGAGCCCATCTTGAGATGCTACGGTGGCCCGTATGGCCCTTTCTCCATAGGTTGGATTCTTTTAGGCGCATGGCACTCATCGCGGCTGATTTGTTAACAAATAAGTCTAGTGGAATCAGTGCGAGAATTGTTTCAAGTGCTGTGGTCGGGGTATTTCTAATGGCGCATGTGGTTGCTATGCAGGCAAGTCTCTGGATTTTAGTCAAATCAAGAAGCTTAATTTTAAGTCCTTGTTCAATTTTAATTAAAAGATTTTTAGGACTTTGACAACCGGGCTTCCCAGAATAATACGCAATAGAGGTAGATACTGAACTGCAAGCAAAATCCACGTTTTAAAGATCGTCCATCCGCTCTGTCTTCAAACTTCCGTTTCATTCATTACCTCACCGTCTGTTGCTTGTTTGTGACAAGAATTCATAACACCGATGACACAGCAAGGTGTCATATATAAAATACATAACCATATCGTGCAATTAAGCCGAAAAGGAAATCATTGTAATTGGAAATTAATTATGAACTATGAGCAGGTGTTAAGCCCATTTGGATGTTTAATTGCTTAAATGAAATTGAGCGACAAAGTTGGCAAAGCGTTGTCAGAGTTTTGCCAATGTAAGCGCTGTCATCAAATATGTTTGGCTGTACTATCAAGCGACTTCATTCAAATGTCAGCCTCTCCTAATTTCTTTTGAAAGCCCTAGAAAGACTAATTGATGTACACGTAGGTACTAGACTATATATTCCCAACCTGCGTAGAAATCCGTAGAAGCTGCCCTTTCGTTCACTCGTGGGAACTATTGAGAAATCATTTCAAAATAAAATTCTCGATATTCAAGACGCTTTAAATGACGTCAAAACTGAGCTATAACGGGTGCACTGAACACCCTAAGGATTGATAACTCTCTCTGTTGCTGGATTGAGTAAATGTTTGTAAGCCGGGTCATCCACGCAAAGCTAGGGAGTTGTGAGTTAACTAGATCTGTGTGCAGAGGAACCTCCCAAAAGGGAGTACTATCACCACTTCTTTGGCTACTAGTAGCTAATGAGGTACTCAAGATTCTGGAAAGGGACACGTTCAGAATTATAGCGTATGCGGACGCCATATTGGTGAAATATGTCTCAACAATAAGAGACCTGATGGACTCGGCTCTCAAAAAACTCATCAAGTGAACGAACACAGTTGGTCTTGGAACTAGCCCGCTCAAACAGAAATGATCTTCACAAGGAAATATCAAATGCCTTGCATCACTCGACTTATACTGAACGACAAAGTCCTGAAGTTGGCGGACCATGCCAGATATCTAGCGTTAAGCTTGGATAAGAAACTCATCTGGAACCTGATGCCCTATACGCCTGTGGAAAGGCTTTTGGCCCAAAATGGGGCTTTCAGCCTCCGGTAGTCCACTGAATGTAAGCGTCTATTGGACTTATGCTAATGCTGCTACGTTTCTCTTCTATAACGAGTAAAAAGGGTGGCTTGTTGTATAACTTTTGCAATTAGGACAACCTCAACTGCTGCCTTGAAAACAATGCTTCTCCTTCTTCCCATTGATATATGTATTCGGGAAACTTTTATCTACAAAAGCAGCACTGAGCTTTAGAGGATTACAACAGTTATCATGAATGGATACCGGTCATTCGAGAATTCTGACCAACTATGTTGTACCTAGCGCAACGGGCTATATGATCCCACATTATAGTTTCGATGTAAGATAAAATCGACTGAGAATCTAAGAGGATTCTAAATTCATCTGTGATAGAGATATACATAGATGGATCCAAAATGGCATGTGGTACGGGAGTAGGAGTCTTTTCCAGCTCACCTGACATGGCATACAAATTATCACGGCACTTTGGAATCACTGCAGCATATTTCAAGTGCAAATCTCGGGAAGTCGGGATGCAACAGCCTGACTTTCTATGAATACAACAGAGGATCTTGCTATAGTAATATAAATAGACAGCCAGGCAGCAATCAAAACCTTAGAGTCCCCAACGATAGGACTCAAATTGGTTAAGCAATGCCGCAGGTCTCTAAACGAGATCGAAGATAGATGCTATGGTGTCCCAAGTCATAAGAATATTTCTGGCAACTGCAAAGCGGATGAATTAACGAAAGAAGGTGCCAGTCAAGACTTCGGTGGAAATAGTGAAGCTGTATCAGCCCCTATTGATGTGATCTAATTCCAACTGAACACTCAAGCCAATGTCAGGTGGAGCACCCACACGGAATATTATAGGCAGACATGCCAGAAGACTGGGTTTTCCCTTCAACGAATTCTGCAGAAGCTATAGAGACGGGGAAGAGTCGATAACTCATCTTCTGTGCTATCCATGCTGAGAAGGAAAACCTTAAGAGAGTACTTCTATAAGTCCTAGACGACCTCTTGGGTCTTGACGTCTGCAAGATTAGCAGCTTTGTCTCCAGGTCAAATAGAAGATTGGACCGCACACGTAAAGTCAAATAGACAAACAGGAAGAGTATTGTACTTAGTATACAATCCAATAAGGATTGTTTGACTTTTTGGTTATGAGTACCGGGGGCTCCGGACTGCCTATAAATGGTACCACAATGGAACTACTTCTTAGTTTAAGTAAATCGTAGGTTAAGCTTGTGGCAGCATATACATATAACAAGGAAACTTAAGTCCCAGAGCACTCAGACCCTTCAGTCCATTGTACTACCAGGCAGAAACCTGTTTTAGTGCAGTGGTTGGAAAAACTTCGATGTTAATCGTTTTCCTTTTTATACTCGGGTGACTGATGTTTGCTGTTCCCCGCTGAGGCTTGAACTTGCACACATCGGTTAACGAGCAACCATACGAGTACTATCCACTGCACCATTGCTACCCACTTGTGGCAGCCGTTCTACCTAATCTAACCTAATTGCTTATATGTGGCAAATAGCTGAGGCGAACCCCACAGGCGGATCAGTAGAAATGCGATGAAGTGGGAGGATTATGATCCCTTGTTTTCGGATCATAACCTCGCTGATAAAAAGAAAGAAGAAGAAGATGTGGCAAATAGCTGACTGTCACTTGTAAGACAAAAAAGTATTTTCTTCATAATAGTCATATAACCATGATGAAACAGATACTATTTTCAAAATTAGACCCTGAACAACGAATTGCGAGTTCAATGTGTTCAATTTCGTGCACTAGTTTCTGTGTGATGTATGTTCAAACACTTTTGCATTTACAATTTTAATGAGATGTTAATGTTGACCCAAGTATATCTATCAGCTATCACTGTACCAAGTTTCTTCAAAATCCTTTCAGTAGTTTCCGTGTGATGGGTGCACAGACAGACAAAAACATTCGACCCTCTATAGTTTTATTCTATGCTACAGCTGTCATACATATGTCGAAATGGCACGTGCTATACTCTTGAACATAAGTTAAGTGTCAAATGGTAATGACAGTGACATCTTTCAATTTTGTCACGATTGAACGCAACTGAACTTAAGTGCTTCACAAGTTAATTAATTCAAAATCGAAATAGACAGTTGGCAGCCTCAGCTAATTAAGAAATAAGTTAAAAAAGCAAAGTCCACCCAACTATAAGCCCACCAAATGAACACCTGCTTCTACGGACCTCAATCAATACACTAGAGGCACACCCAATCCGATCACATTCCCAACGTCCAGCGGCCGTTTAATACAAATTGCAACTAGTTTGCATGTAGATCTAGCCATTGCACGGCACACTGCGGCCGCTTGGCTTACCAATTTCAATAAACATGTCCAACTTAATCGGATTCCAATCGTCCAGAGTAATTATCTAGTGCCAGCCACTGCCGACTATTTCATAATTTCTTGATCCTAATAGCCCAGCAGCGGCAACAGCAGCAGCTACTCAACGGACCAAGACGCAGCAGCTCTAGAATTTAATTTTATCGCCACAACTCACGCTGGCCGCCTAGATAGAGACATTTTGACAAATGTCTACTCAATGAACCCGTTAACATAACATCTACGCCGTGTCGCTTTCCAGTCGGCGACTGTTCCATAAAATTGAACAACATCAATCGGGCTGCGAATTAACTAGTCATTTGCATGTAGTTTGTCATTCGGGGCTTTCCACGGAGGAGGGGGTTGCAGTCGCAATAAATTATTTAGACGGGAAGACTATTTCACGCAACTCCATACACAGTGGCGAGGCAGTGTTCTGCGTGAGAAACCAAACACATGTTGCACATGGATTGCAATTAAAAACTTAGCACACGATTCTTAATTGGAGGACATTTGTCTGACAGTCGCTGTTGCTGTTGTTTTTGTTAAGGCTACAGGCGGTAGTATAGCGCATGAGGCAGCGATATGCCATCATCAGCTCCCGCTGGAATTCAATCAATGGAATTGCAACAATTGATCACAGCTATTATCAACTTTCAATCAGAACATGATTAATGGATCGATAGGATTTAATGGACGCGATGGGGAAAGATTCTTCCGCTTTCTGCTTGGCAGGATGGGGCATTAGTGTGTGGTTGGACATCAATAAATGTTTGCTTCACATTTGATGCATGCACCTACTTAATTGCGTGAGGTTGTAAGGTAATTACTCACTATAGCTGTCTCGGGGACACACCTCTATACGCTTAGAGATCTTTTGGAAAACGCTTTCTAAATGGTTTCAAGGATGTGGTCTCAGCTTCAATCCACAAAAAACGGAACTGCTCCACTTCACAAGGCAATGCAAAATTCCGTATTTTCGTCCTACAAAACTATGTAGCACTAGCCTGACACTCGTAGGTGAAGCCAATTATTTGGATCTCATTCTGGACAAGAAACTTAGATGGAAACCGAAGATCCTAGAACTTGTAAAGAAAGCCACTATAGCTCTGTGACTTATGTCCTGTATCCCCTCGTGGGTTCTTAGGCCTCTACTACGCCTACGCGCCATCTCGTACGGTTTCTGGCAACGTGTCTCAGCTCTCCCCAACTGCCGTGCTTCCTTCTCGACTGTTCTACGCCATGTTTTCCTCGGACCGCCAGGTCTTCTGCCATCCTGAGTTAAAGGGTTCCATTGCATAGCATGGTTCACTATGGAGCTATTACCCTTTGGTGAACGTGTGACCAATCCACTCCCACTCCCGTCGTTGGATGGTTGTGCCTATTGGTTCCTGACCCGTTCTCTCGTGAAGGTGCTCGTTAGAGATAAGATTGGGCCAGAAAATCCTTAAGATATTGCGCAGGCACCTACTAACGAACGTTTGCAGCTTCCTGGTGATAGCAGTGGTCACTCTCCACGTGCTGCATCCATATAACACCACGGATTTAACGTTGGAGCGGAACAGTCTTAGCTTGGTGTTCAAACTGATTGCATTGCTTCGCCATATTTTGGACAACATCCCGAACGCGGACTTTGCTTTGGCGATCCTGTTGGCTATATCCAGTTCGGTTCCACCATCGGTTGAGACAATACTCCCAAGATACTGGAAATCCTCTACTCTCTCTACCGGTTGAGAGAAAGCTCTGTAATGCTGTAAGAAAGCAATAGGAATTGAATATGGACTACAGCCACGAACTACTTACTGGCTCTATGCATCCATCCATTATACTAACGTATGGCATAATCGTCTGGTGGAGGGCTTTGGAGAAAGCCTTTCAACTTATCTATCTTGACCGTGTGCAAAGATTGCTTGCCTATGCAACAATGGAGCACTAAGAACCACCCCAACAGCGGCTCTAGACATTCTGTTTCACTTGCCACCTTTCGATATTTATAGCAAACAAGTGGTTCCACTCGCATGGAGGTCATATCTCTGCGCTCTAGTACCGGACACTCGTCTACTCTCAGCGACCTTGAATTCCTTCCGCAAGACACCGACTACGTATACCAATAATTTCTGTTCGATAAAAACTTTGAAACCGACATACCATCCAGACATGACTGGGAGGAGGATCAGGGGTTACAAGATGAATCCATATGCTTCTACACAGATGGATCTAAAACAAAATCGGGAGTAGGGAGGTGTCTTCTCCAACGATCTAGACATAAATATCTCCTTCCGCCTTCCCAATCACTGCAGCATTTTCCAGGCGGAGATTATAGCGATAAAGGAAGCCTTGTCGTGGTTAAAGTACAATGGGATGTCTAATTGCGATATCACCATTTCCACTGACAGTCACTTTCAACTCGAAAACTATCCTCAATGGTAACTGAACTCTTAACAAGATGGCTAAACAAATGTGGGCGCCGTGGCGTAAGTGGTTAGTGTGCCGGATCACTACGCATGAGGTTCCAAGTTCGAATCCCAGAAAACACTAAAAAGTTTCTTCACGGTCTTACCTCTCGCGAGCGTTTGACAAACATCCGAGAGTATTGTTGTCACGAAAAAGCTTCTCAAATCGCCGTTCGGATTCGTGTGAAAAATATAACGCACGCAACATGAGTGGTTGAGAAAAAGCTAGGCCCTGGCACTTTAAAGAGCTGTTGCGCCAAATATTTGTTTGTTTGTGTTGGCGATTCTGAGCTGGCAGCCACTTCAACCTAACCTAACCTAACCTAGGGCTTCACAATAATCTCCGGCTCCCGTGCCAACGTCCATCTTAGGACAGTCGATATGGAAAGCCAGTTCCTTTTTCTTCATCGTTCTTCGGTTTTTCCAGTACATTCTGTCAGGAATTCTTGTAGGAAATGCTAGCATCGGGTTCATGTGATCAGTTTCCATCGATCCGCTGGCAGTCTTCCACCCGGACAAATGAAGGCATAGCTGAAAGGGCTCGATGACCACAATCGGCCTTCTCTCAGTCTTACAGCGGTTTTGGCCGCCAGACTGCTACAGTATATATCAAGCGGAATGAAACTAAGCATGGTTTCCATTGCCGCTCTTGGTGTTGTTCTCATTGATCCCATGACTATGATGCACGCTGCCCTCTGGATATTGGTGAGGTTTGAAAGTTGGTACTTGTGTCTCAAGTACCATCCACCATACTAGTGTACCATATGTAAGAATGGGTCCGCCGTGTATATCCAGGATACCACATCTGGTTTGAAGCCCCACTTACTACTGAATGCCTTTTTGCAAAGAATAAAAAGCTTGTTATCCTTAGGCGAACCCCACAGGCTGATCAGTAGAAATGCGGTGAAGTGGGAAGGTTATAATCCCTTGTTTTCGGATCATAACGTCGCCGAAATAGGAAGAAGAAGAAGAAGAAGACAACTTGTTATCCTTCCAGTTCAGTTTGGAATCTAGAATCACGCCCAAGTATCGAGCTGAACTTGAGATACTTAGTTCAATACCACCGATATTTGGGAGTCTGAAGGTAGGGATCGATCTCTTTTTAGTAAAAAGAAATACCTCCGTCTTTGAGGGGTCCACTCCCAGTCCTTTACTACTGAGCTAGTTAGCCACTAGTTGAAGTGCGAGATTGAGTCTTTCACTTAAGGCCGAAAGAAATTTCCCCGAAACCAGGACAACCACATTGTCGGAGTAGACCGTCGCGTTGGAGCCGTTTTCCTTCAGTATTACCAAGATCTCATCCACTACAAGAAGCCATATTAGAGGAGACAGAAATCCGCGTTGGGGAATCCTCTGCAGACCCTTCTCTAGATGGTTGCATCTCCCAGCGTTGAATATATAATTCTCGATTGAAGCATCTGTGTAATCCAGTTGCATAGGCTAGATTTGGAGTTAAATTTGTACGTCATGATGCCAGTATAAGACATGAGGTGCCCTCGGTGTCCTAGCTATCACTACGTAGTCCTATTTTGCACATTTCTTCAAATGAAGCGTTTCTCTCGCTACCTATCCTCGTATCAAAGAATACACTGTACTCTCCACAAATAAGGTATAAGTTGTAACACCAGTGCACGTCGAAAATGGAGTACACAATCTGCATTCATTGAGGTGTATCTGTGTTTGAGGAGTCAAGCTGAGAACTTACATTTTAGGGGGTCTCCTTCTTCTATAAGCAACTACTTCAGACACGAAAAGGAGCAAAATTAAAGGTAGCACTCAAGCGCTGGTAAATATTGCGTACAGCTGAGCTTTTTGATTTCTTTAACTGCGTCTCAACAAATTGAAATGTATCCGTGTGCTCCACAGACAAATCTGTGAGGTGAAACACAACATTTTGAGATGATGGGACATTAAGTGTTGCCTCATGTATGAGTAACACAAGTTCGGATACGTCATTACTGCGAAAAATATAAAACACATAACACGAATGATTGCAAGAAGCCATCCAGACGTCTAAGAGTAGCACGCCCAGTAAGAAGTGGATCAGGTTCTCTAAATCCTTAAGGGATCACCTTCTTGATGATGGCATTACTAAAGCATCCGAGGCGTGAACCCCAGGTAAATTTTGCGTATTTGTGTCTATTCTATACTACCTCACAACTAGCGAAAGGGACATTCAATCAAAGTTCTTGACTTCCCCACGGAGATGATTGGAGCTATTATGAAATGCATTGAATGCTCGATGTTGTACATAACTAGATTGCCATTGAATCCACTTCTATCTACTTAAAGTGGCGATACATCACTTTCTCCAATCGATAAACCCCCCGACACCACCAAACAAATCGTTAACTAAGCCAAAAATTCGTCTCACATCGCCCACTCATTAGTTACTAATCACACTGTCCCATACTACCGCGCGCCGACCTCCACTCCAAATACAATCAATTCTTGAGCCACATGCCTTGGAATCCCAAATGTAACCATAATCAACTGTGCAAAGCAATTAACGTGATTAACTGACTGCTGTTCTTCATTGACATTGACATTCGCCACAGGCGGTGGCCAATCCCATGGAACAAACCCCGTCCACACAGAGATGTGGTCTCCTCGCCAGCCTCGACCACAGCATGAAAAATAATCGAAAAACAAAACAACCTAACAAGCACACCACACCACAGACAGCACACCATCATCGGGGAAAACAAAATGCAAATTATCCTTGATGCGTCTTTTAATTTGTTTCGCGCATCCACGCACTCGTACAGCGCCCGGTTGGTGAACAGAACACAAAACCCAACACACGCAACAGGAACACATTGTGGTGGCATGTCACCTAGCGTTTAGGGAGAGGCGTTTTGTCCCACCATCTCTCCAACAACAATTGCAATCAACAAAACATGAAACACTTTTCCAACATCGAAGAGACGAGATAAAAATCATCATCTCCTCCAGAGGGATCGGATCCCTTACAGTTTTATTGCGCGCCCAGCGTGTGACATGGACCCTGCCTTGACGTTTTTTACTACGAAGTATTAAATTTCCAAAGATACTTTTTCTTTTCAACATAAGATACGAAAATTTATTGTCATCAGTGGAACGTGAGTGGAACAACGACCCACGAGATTGAACACCATCGACCACGATGATGATGATGATGATGTGTTTCTCTAACCCAAAACGGGAAGAAGGAAGATTAGGAAAGATCTTTATCTGCCAAACACAAGGAACAGCCAACAGGCAACAGCAGCAGCACTCGGACAAGTTATTCCTTTCAATTTACACGTATCCCATGACATGTTTCTAGATAAAAACGATGAAACATTACGAGAGAGATTTTGGTTATGGTGAAGGAGTGCCTAGGCCCGTTGTGGTTATCTCTGGAACAGGATTCAAGTAACAAATTGTGGGCTAGATATTGATTAGGATGAGCCGAGCTAAGGATTGTCCAGTGGGTGGAGTGAGAAGATTATGAGATGTCAGAGGTGGTTGATTTGTTGAGAGGAAAGTAATGAGTGTGACCCCTTTGGCTGGGGTTCACTTCAAGTGGTGCCAGGAAAGAGATTCGATTTGACCTGATTGAAACTAGAGAGGCAACTGGAAAGATGCAGCAAAAGACAAGTTTTCATCCAATGTCGTCAAACTTTTTTGACAGTTGGAAGGAAGAAATAACTTACTTACTTAGGTGACGCTGCAGTTCGGAGTGGACATGGGCTTTAACCAAAACAACTTTCCAGTCAGCCTGGTTACGTGCCAGCTGACTCCAGTTGCGCACGCCAAGTTGGTTGAGGTCCCCCTGCACTTGTTTGCGCCACCTACCGCGAGATCGTCCTATACTGGGCCGTCCATCTGGATTCAAAGATATTCTTGGCCGGAACGTCGGGCTTCATTCGTACTACATGACTCAGCCATCTTAGTCGCTGTAAACTCTTCTGGCTAAGACGATGTCATTGTATAGGCCGTGCAGTTCGGCATTGTACCTTCTCCTCCACTCGCCGCCTATGCAGACGGAATCAAAGATTATTCGAGAAACTTTTTGTTCAAAGTAACTAAGGACATCCTCCTCCGATTTTGACAAAGTTCATACAGCCATACAGCAGGACTGGAATGATTAGTGTCTTATACATAGATACAGCTCAACCCAGCTTTACTGCCTCTGTCTCAATACTCGTAAACGACCCACTGACGGCCCGGTGAGTTCATCCAATAATGTGGCGTAATCTAGTAGTTGTACAGACTAGTAAATGATTGTACTTCCGGTGTTGGCTTTGAGTTTCGTACAATTCTTTCAAGTATTATGTTACAGAGATAGTATGATAGCACGTCACCTGGTCTAAGACCTTTCCTGACATTGCACGTTTCTGTGGTGTTCTTACTGACTTTGATGGAGCAGCGAAAGTTCTCCATCATTATTCTGCACGGACGGACGAGCTGGGCAGGGATGGCGAGACAAGACATGGCTCGGTATAACTCGTCTCTATGCACGCTAGCATTGAAAGATATCCCTCGGTAAACTATGACATAATTTCTGTTCCACAATGTGTCCAGTGTTAGGTTAGGTTAAGTTGGCTGCCCACACGAGAGTGCAGACACACTCCAGTGAAGGTCCTTTCTGATACCATGGATCAAACCATTAGGGCATTCAGGACTAGCAAAACCAACCGGAGCCTTTGACAAAGCGATGGAAGCTCATGACATCCAAGGACGCCAGATGGCCGAGGTCGCCAAGGAAGGGGGATCCTAGATGGAGCATTCTTTTACGCGACAGGGCTGGACATGTGCATAGGAGGTGAATGATGGTTTCCTCCTCCTCCTCGTCCCTACAGCTTCTGCAGAAGTCATTGGAGAAGAGACCAAGTCTTTTGGCGTGTTGGCCTATAAGACAGTGTCCAGTGAGAACACCGACAACGCAGCTGATTTGTGTACGCTTTAACTTGATCAGATCGGCACTACGTTTTTGATCCAGCTTAGGCCAGATCTGTCTCGAAATGTGACACGTTGAGCAGTTTACCCATCTGAGGTTGGTCGTGCTTATAGCGTTCAGCTTTAGTAGATACTTACATGTAGCGAGGGGCATATCAAGGGCTTGCCTTTCAGGCAAAATCCTTGGAGTGGTACCCCGTCTGGCGAGGTCGTCAGCCCTGCAGATAGACGACAGTTTAAGGCGGCCTTTGAAGTGAAGGAGAACGATTCCAGGGAATCGTTGATAGCCGCTTGGCTGTCAGTGAAAATGCTAATATCCCTGACAGGTAATACATTACATTTCCGCCAGGACAGGGCTTCCTTAATCGCCATCATTTCCGCCTGGAAAACGCTACAATGATCAGGGAGGCGGAAAGAGATGCTCAGATTGAGCTGTTCGGAGAAAACACCACAGCCCACCCCACCCTCCGTCTTAGATCCATCTGTAAAGAAGTGAACCGAACTACGATCGACAGGGGGTGAAGTGTCCCATACATCCCGGTTAGGGATGCTCGTATGGAAGTTACGGTCAAATCTCAGTTTCGGCGGGGTGTAGTCCGTGTTTTCGTGTTTGAAGTTGAGAAGATCAAAGATCGAGTAGTGGCCAAAGCGAAAGCTAGACCACTGAGAGGAGGCTTTCAGGCGGATGGCCGCACACACACGAATGGAAGGGACCTACAGTTTAATGCCGAATCCGAACGGCGATTTGAGAAGCTTCTTCGTGACAACAATACTCTCGAATGTTTGTCAGACGCTCGCGAGAGGTGGGACCGTGAAAAATCTTTTTGGTATTTTCTGGGATTCGAACTTGGAACCTCATGCGTAGTGATCCGACACACTAATCACTTACGCCACGGCGCCCACACACTTAGACCAATAATAGGTCCATTATGATACCATATGGATCATGAGAGAAAGTTTCTCCTACCTACTCGCTAAACCATTTTGAGCTTCTTATGAAGCGTAGGAGGTTCTTAAAGTCGATGTTTTTCAGGTCGCCTATTTCATTGTAATAGGGGGCTCCTAGGTGAAGCTTCCATCTACGGGAAAGAACTGAACAGAAAGAAAAGTCGTTCGCAAAAAGGCCTAGCTTTATAGCATGCCTGCTTATTAGACAGTGTCCACTGATGGCATCTATTATAGCGCCGATTTGCAATCTGTTGAGAGAAACCATATTCTTAGAACGTTTAAGATCCAGTTTCTGCCAAATCTGTTTTGTCGCTCGACATGTGGGTCCACGTGCCCACCTAAGATTCATACTCTCGATAGCATCCAGAGTGAAGCCCTAAGAATAAGCCACTCCTAGGCCAAAGTCACGGCTATTGCACAGGCTCCTGAAATTATACGCGGGAGTAGTATCGTTGGTAAAACGATCACTGTCTATATAGATAGCCAGGCAGCCGTTAAGGCTCTGAACTCTGCTGTAATTAGATCGAGGCTTGTGAGGATCTGCAAATCACTTTTAAACGAGATATCTAGAGCCAATGCGGTGACCTTCTTCTGGGTACCATCAGGGTATATGGATATCGAAAGAAATGAAAGGCTGATGAGCTTGCTAGGAAGAGGTCGGCGCTGCATGTATAGCGGGCTCTCCCTTCTGAAGCGATTCTAATTAGTTCCTTACGGAAGAAAATAGAAGATGAAGCCACCGGTCGAGCAAACAGACGCTGAGTTCATCTGGACACATGCGCAACGGCCAGGGCGCTATGGCCGGCTCTTAGCAAGAAAAGATCAACCTCTATAGCGAATCTTAGTCCTCATAACGCACGAGTCATTTCCAACATAAGTACTGGTCACTATGTGGGTACCGTGGCGTAAGTGGTTAGTGTGTCGGATCACTATGCGTGAGGTTCCAAGTTCGAATCCCAGAAAACACCAAAAAAAGTTTTTTCACGGTCCCACCTCTCGCGAACATCTGAAAAACATCCGAGAGTATTGTTGTCTCGAGAAAGCTTCTCAAAACAAATTGCCCTTCGGATACGGCGCTAAACTGTAGATCACTTCCATTCGTGTGAAAAATATAACGCACACAACATGAGTGGTTGCGAGAAGCTAGGACCTGGCACTTAAAGAGCTGCTGCGCCAAGTATTTATTTTTTTTATGCGGAACGACTCAGTAGTCTACACAACGACTATTGTAGAAGTTGCAGGGACGAAGAAGAAATTGAATCTGTTCGTCACCTGCTGTGTGATTGTCCTGCCCCTATCGGTCAGAAGAATGAGGACTCTTGGTAGTTACTTCTTCTCGGAGCTGGAGGACAGACTTGGGTAATGTTGAGTTGTTGGACCTCCTGAGATTCTATCACTATCTTGCTGGTTCTAACAGTAAACCTACCTCTACAATGTTTCCAGGGTTAAATACTTAGGCGCAATGGACCCTATCTGATGATCTAAATGAGCAGTGACTCTTTTGTCACAAGGCACCCACCTACCTAACCTAACCTAACTCCAAATTTCACTATAACGCGAAATAAATTTGAGGAGAATTCGATGCAGTACGTCTTTTCCATCTATTGAGGTGGGACATTGTACCAGTGCATATTTCTATAGAAACTAGGCACAAATCTGTGTCCCATCCAGAAAAGTTCTCCCTGGGTGTGACAGTTCTAATACATAACCTCCAATGTATGTACATATGTTAGCATATCCTTCTGGCATTCGAACGGTGGGCGCCGTGGCGTAAGTGGTTAGGGCGTCGGATCACTACACATGAGGTTCCAAGTTCGAATCCCAGGAAACACCAAAAAGTTGTTTCACGGTCCCACCTCTCGCGAGCGTCTGACAAATATCCGAGAGTATTGTTGTCACGAAAAAGCTTCTCAAATCCCCGTTCGGATTCGGCATTAAACTGTAGGTCCCTTCCACTTGTGTGAAAAATATAACGCACACGACATGAGTGGTTGCAAGAAGCTAGGCCCTGGCACTTTAAAGAGCTGTTGCGCCAAATATTTGTATTTGGCATTCGAACCTTACAGCTTCCGCTAAGTGGTCCAACGCATTCCACTAACTATGATCGACTCGCATATGAAACTTACTCAAATCTTATTAACGAGACTAGAAAGAATAGGCAAATCAAGTTTATTAAAAAAGTCGGAGGCATATCATATATTTGGCAAGTACCAGCATTAGACCCATTTCGACTCACAGACCGGTATTAACCAAAAGACTACAAGCAGCCCAGTGCATCTTTAAGATAAAATTTGCAGAACAGGCTAAAGGCTACGGATTTGGCACGTCGTTTAGATATTCTACTTTCAGCACAAAGTGTTCAAGGTACTCAACTGTTATGAACGAAAGCAAACGAATTTTTACAACAATATCTATTTCTTCCAACAATTCTTCTTTTATGCGTTATACATTTTTTTTTTTTGTGATAAATTGACCGAGCTACATTTTTTATCGGCGCGGCGCTTCTGTTATTATTTTTTAATGAATTGTTTATGTGTTCAACCATATAAACAACTCGTAACAATTCTGTGAAAGAATAATTAATTTCTAAAAATAAATCAAGCGTGGGCATGCGAATGAGTGGTTTTTTGACTCAACTTTCAATTGGTTCTGAAGACTCTTGAAGCAATGATGCTAGTGGACAGCTACAACTTTAAGGTAGTAAGGGACTTTGTCTACCTTGGCTCTGCTCTGGGCTAATAGTGCAATTCAGTAGTAAAGCCATATCTCGAGCTGCTAAGGAGACTCTATATAAGACACTGATCATCCCTGTCCTGCTTTACGTCGCTGAAGCATGGACTGTATTGAAGGCGGATGAAGATATCCTTGGCCGCTTCGAGAGAAAAATTCTTCGTAAGATATTCAGTCCCGTTTACGTTGACGGGTTTTGGAGGAGAAGATTCAATGACGAACTAAACGAGCTGTACGTCACAGCAACATTGAGAGGAATGCGCGAGCTGATGAACTCGCGAGGCAAGGATCTGCCCTTGATGCTTCCCTAGCAAAGGAGGTGAACGTCCTTAAGGGAGGCATCTTCGCGCACTATCTGCTAAAGGCTAATAGCAGATGGCAGGGGGTGCGGAACTGTGTCATCTCCAGGCAGATGTGGCCCAAATACTCCCAGAAAAGAACGCAAGATCTACTAAAAAGGAATCGTACAGATATCGCAAGAGTTCTGGCAGTTAGTACTGGCCACTGGCCCATCGTGTTTCATGCGGCCAGAATAGGCATTACATTTAATGCACACTGTTGAAGCTGCAATTCTGCTGACGAGATAGAAACAATCTTACACTTCCTCTACAAGTGTCCGGCTTTAGGCAAGGCCAGACAGCGCACCTTAAGTAAACCCTTTTACGACAACCTAATAGAGCTAGCGGAGATTAGCATTGGAAATATTATCAGTTTCTTCAATGTAACGGGGTGGATTTGAATAATCCTCACTCCTTTTTCTTTTCCTTTTTCCCTAGCAGTTAACGTCCTTTTTACATCTGATAGGTCACTTGAATTGTTGTATTAAAATGGCGCTTCTGCGCTAATTAAGTGTCGGCATGGTTTTGCTGACACAACCACTTCTACCTACCTACCTACCTACCTACCTAAACGAGCTGTACAGCGACATCGACCAAGTAAAACAAAACTGCGTATTGGCCGTTTGAGATGGCCAGGACACGTAGAGCGAATGGACATCAACGCTCCAGCCCGCAGAGTCTTCGTTTCTAACCCAGAGGGACTACGCAGTCGAGGGCATTCTCGCCATAGGTGGCGCGCAGAAGTTTAAGGTGACCTCAACCAACTTGGAGTGCACAACTGGAGGCAATTAGCTAAAGACCGAGCTAAATGGAGAGGCTTCTTGGTTGAGGCCTAGGTTCACCTCAAACTGTAGCGCCACCTAAGTTAGTACATAAGTAGGCGATCTTAAAACAACACACATAAGTACATAAGAGATTGGAAAGATAGTATTGAACCTTTTGCAGTTCAAAGTTCGAATGATCTTTGGTCCCGTCTGCATAGACGACGAATGGAGGAGAAGGTACAATGCCGAACTATACAGCCTATGCAAGGACATCGACTTAGCCAGAAGAGTGCATATACTAGGATGGCTAGGTCATATAGAGCGGATAAAGCCCGCCCGATGGCGACCTCAATTAACTTAGCTTGCGCAACTGGAGTCAGCTGGCTCGTAACTGGGCTGGCTGGAGAAGTTTGTTGGTTGAGTCCATCTCGGACTGTAACGTCACCTAAATAAGTAAGAAACTGAATTTTTATTCAAACAAATATTTTTCGAGCAAAACCTTGATTGCATCTTCACAGGAGTTCTGGGATTTCTTGACGAAAAACTCTGAGAAGTAGTTTTCACGGTCCCTTTCTTTTTTTTTTTTTTTTTTTTTTTTTCCTAACGGGTTTTGGAAAACGCTACTGCTCACGAAAAACAGGCCCGCTCTGTTTCAAGTAGTGTGGGACTTGGTACTCACTAAAAAACCCCCTTAACCCTTTTATTCTACTTGACATCATCCACTCCGGAACCGCTTTTGCATTACTTCAGAGTGGTGTCGTTTTCCCCTTTCGGGTCCGGCTTTTTCATATTTGTCTTCTCTTGCGGGTTAATTCTTTCTTCCCGGAAAGGCTTACATAAATCTCATGAGGGTGATTATTAGGTCTTCCTCTCTCTTTTTTGATTTAAGAAATTTTTCTAAAAAGGAACGTATTTAATTCCAGCTCTGGTCGCTCATTGACATTTTCATCACTATGTTTTCCGGGGTGATGACGCCGATTAGAGATTCTAGCGTCCTCCTTTCAGCTTCCCATCTGTTGCACTCGAAGAACGTGTGGTTTTTGTCGTCCAGTTCTGAGTAGATATATTGGCAAGCCGAGCTCCCTGTTTTACCCATTCTGTGGAGGTAGGCATTGAAATAATCGTGACCGGTCAGAAATTGGGTGACTTAATAATTTACTTCCCCGTGTTTTCGTCCCTTCCATTCAGCAATGTTGCTGATCAGCGTCGCAGTCCATCGTCTTCTGCTTTCTGAGCTCCATCTCTCAGGCCATTTCTCTTTGGTGAGCTCCTTCGCCTCCTCGGTTGCCGCTTCCACTCGAATTTCCGCCTTTTTGTCGTAGACTTTCTTCCTCTCTGCCGGAAGGAGATCAATAGGAGTCACTCCCGTGACTATGAGAACGGCTGGTTCCGACACCATTTGGTACGAACTTGCAACCCGTAGTGCCGCGCGCCTTTGTACTGCGGCAATTTGTTTCCTGTATTTCTCTTGTCGTAGTGCGTCGGCCCATATCTCGCACCTACACAGGAGAATGGCGTGGTTGACTGTCATCAGCAGCTTTCTCTTGCTAGCTGTTGAGCCTCCAACGTTTGTCATTAATCTGCTCAGTGACATTGTAACCTTCGTTCCGAAGCAGATCTTATTTGATGCCAGAGAGTGAGCTTCGTGTTTAGGGCCATCCCTAGGTACTTCACCGCTTCCTTGCTGGTTATTACCTCAGACCCGACTTGGAAGTCGACAATAGTTGGAATCCTCTTCTTTGTCAAAAGGACTAACTCCGTCTTTTCTGTGGCCAAACCTAAGCCATGTTCCTTCATCCAGAGGTGCACCCAACTCATCACCTGGTTGAGTTTTCTTTGCGCGCTCTCGGTGTCTCTTGCCGTAATCACTGCGGCGATATCATCTGCATACCCTACCAGGAAGGTGACTCCGGGCATTTCCATACGAAGGATGTCATCGTAGGAGATCGCGGTCCTTTATGGAACTCTACTTTACATTCTCTTTACTTTGCATTCTCTACATTACATTAAGATAGTTCTGCATGGACCGAAACAAATAGTAATCCAACGGTCCAAGGTCTGGGCTATACGGTGGGTGCTTCCCAGTCAAACTCTTCCAGTTTTTGGCGGAACATAAAAGAAGTATGTGGTCTGGCATTGGCCTGATGAAAGACAATGCCCTCTGTTGCGCAACTCCGGCCGATTTCCTTGATCCGCTTAATCTAATAATGTTAGCTTCTGATAGTAGAGTTCAGAATTAGAAAGAGCAAAGACAAGAGTAAGATGCCCCGCTGGAGTAACCGAAGAGTTCCCAATCAAAGTCGGGGTGCACCAGGGAAGCGTCTTAAGTCCTTTGCTCTTTATTACAGTCCTTGATTATCTGCTTGAAGGTAAAGTGATGGACCCCAAGGTACATCAGTTATTCTTTGCTGACGATGGAGCCATCATAAGTGAGGATCCTACATCCCTGCAACGAGCACTTGATGTGTGGGTGGACGTTTTGGAGGGAAATGGGTATCGCATTAGTTCAAAAAAGACAGAGTACTTGTGCTGCTCGTTCTCTGATCCACTCAGGCCTATTCCAGACATTTATTTGAATGGAACAGTGCTTCCCATTGGGATCATATCTGAGATCTATGATCAATAGCAAAGCAACTTGTGATGACGACATCAATCATCGTGTAAGCGTAGGGTGGATGAAGTGGCGAGAAAATTCCGCTATCTTCTGTGACAGAAAAATGCCCCCTAAGTTGAAAGGAAGGCTCTACACCGCAGTTGTACGTCCAGCGCTCACATACGGTTCACAATGTTGGACGATGTACAAAAAGTATGAGAGTAAATTAACGGCAGCTGAGATGAAGATGCTTTGCATGACAGCAGGAGTGACCAAGCTTGATCGAATAAGAAGTTCGGAGATCCGTGGAAGCTTTCACATCAAGGAAACCATCGTACAAAAATTAGAGCGCGACCGGCTCAGCTGGTATTGCCACGTTCAAAGAAGAGATCATTTGAACCCTGTTAAAAAGGCAATATCTATGCACGTTCCAAAGACATCGCGATGTAGGAAAGGCAGGCCTATAAACGCCTGGATCAGACAAATGCGACGACATCGGCATTTCATTGGCCTCAGTAACCGAGTGATCCAAAATCGGCAGGCCTGCCGATATTTTCTGAGGTCAAATAGGCGAACCCCACAGGCGGATCAGTAGAAATGCAGTGAAGTGGGAGGGCTGTGATCCCTTGTTTTCGGATCATAGCCTCGCTGATAAAAGGAAGAAGAAGAAGAAGTAGAGTTCAGATTTAATCGTTTGGTCAGGCGGCAGCAGCTCATAGTGCATGGGTCCCTTTCAGTCCCATCAAGTATTCAGCATCACCTTCCTTGGCGTCAGTCCGGCTTTGTAACAGTTTGGGGAGCATCACCCTTCTTCGACCACTTTAATGCCATCTAGTGGAAAAAAGGCTCGGTACAATATATTTGAAGTTCAAAACTCACGAAAGAAAACTTAGTGCCACTTGTCCATTACGTTTCTGTCCTGTGTAGTCAGTGAAGTTGTTTCAAACTTGGGTGCTAGTTTGTCTCTGTTACACCACGGTTTGAGTCTGAACTAATTGAGAAGCATTGTTGCGATTTTTTGCATTACTCTCTGTAGGTTAAGATAGGTTAGATTGAAGTGGCTGCCAGCTGAGAAACGCCAACACACTTAGACCAATAATAGGTCCATTATGATACCACATGGATCATGGGAGAAATTTCCTCCTATCTACTCGTAAAACCATTTTGAGCTTCTTATAAAGCGTAGGAGGCTCTTGATATCTATATTGATCAGGTCGCCTATGTCGTTGTAAAAGGGGGCTCCTAGGTCAAGCTTCCTTCTATGGGAGAGAGGTGGGCAGGAACAAAGAAGGTGAGGAATAGTTTTTTTATTACTCTCTGTAAGTTTCCGTGAATTTCAAATAATTTCAAGGTTGTACTTGCCACTTGAATTAGTACTCGTAGTCTGTTATTTAACAAGCGAATACGTGACACATCCACAGGTTTAAAAATTGCGCTACTACGCCTAAAAAATAAGATACATGAAAATTCGTATCGCTCGTATATGGGGAGATACGAAATTAAGTAGTCCGATTGTAGTTAAACTACCCTAAGATCTGTTCCTGACATATAAGTCATACGTGGTACAAATTTCATGACGATCGGTTAAAGTGCCTATTCGGAACATGCGTACAGACAGACAGAAATTCGCTTATATATGTATAAAAACTGATCAAATAATTAGAGTTCTATTAAGAGCTATTCATTTTATAGCGACGCAAGGTTTATATTAAGGAAACAACTTGCACGACATCGAAGTTCGCAAATCCGCTTGCAAATTCTCCATCTTACGTTCAACCACAAAACGATCGTCCACCGGACCCCATCATTCAACTTGAATGAAACATAGTGCAGTATGAACTGCACCATGCTCTGCCGATTTATCTCCCTTGACAGTGACATTTAAGTATGCCCGCTCGCTCATCTCGTGTAATGCTCATCTCCTCGTCGTGGATTTATCTTTAATGTTGACTTTAATTTAAATTTAATTTCTCCTCTTTTACTTTGGTCGCGTTATCCTCTTGCGCATTCCGCATCCGCATGTCGTGCAATAAAGTTCATGGAACTTGTTTTCACACAGAGACAATCGTGTTTTTTTTCTTTTTCGGTTTTTCTTGCTTTTTTGACAGTGAAAAGCGAAGCTATTTTCGGTTGCCCACTACACCACACAGAAGATCGTGTGCGATCGGGATTGTCATGCCCGCGACAGATAAATCCCGAGAGGCCGTACTCCGAGTAAAAAGAGGATCAACAGAAAAACAAAAAAAAAGTGTGATACTCTTAATTACGCATCGTGTTGTCGTTTGATGAGCCTTAGCACGGATTGCAATCAGGCCCAAAAGTGGATGTCACCGATGGGGAAGATGGGGGCCCTCTACATACAGCCTTGTGTCGATCCATGTGTGGATTTTTATCGCGACAGAGCGATGCAAAAAGGTCACACAATCGAAAATGTGTTAATTGGACTAATTAAGTTAACGAGCGAATATTTTTTATTTCGTCGAGTGGAAAGGAAATTCTATTGATTCCATAGTCTAGCTGGCAGAGGGCGGCGGGTGGGGAATGCCAAGTGGTTGGTTGTCTTTTGTGGGTGAGATGGAAATCGTGCGGAGACATTAAGTTTTATGGAGCTTTAAATAGAATTTTTATGGACCTTTGGAGTATCTATTGGTTTATGGCGTCTCTATTTCATGCTTTTTAGCGGATAATTATTTTTCATTTTTTTTTTTGTTCCCTCTGTGAGGCCGTGAAATTTTCAAGACAGGTGGAGAGCTGGGGATTCCTTTGGGTTTTATTGTCTAGTAGACATGATTTTAGGGAGTCTTTTTGATGCATTTTTTAGATTAAGATGACAGTCGCGGTTTTATGGGTGACTGTATAGTAGGAGGGTTGTCTCACAGAACGTGCGCAAGAATTATCCACAATTTTGTACGAAGTTACCTTATTTAAAGAACAGACTAGTTGGAATCATCATTCACCCTCTGTAGGAATGTTTTTATAAACATTTGTGGTCTTCTAACCCCTGATGAGCTGCAGTCTGAATCTAGGGATGAGACTGGACTATCGAAGCCGGAAGGAATTACTGGGACGTTGGCTGGCTTTTGGGAAGATGTGCCAAAGGCTTTCAACCTCGGAAGGACCGATCTTACCCAGGACGACAAAAAGCATAGACTGTCATAATTAACTGAAGATTTTCGCGTAGACTAATCTACACAGGGAACCCTGAATATGAAATGGTACGTTATCATCTTCCTCTTCAAACTGCCTGTTGCATCCTCATTTGGAATTCAACTCTTCCCATCGACGGACTGCATTCTCGTAGACAAGGTACAGACTGGGCCAGAGCTCATATGCTTGAAACGGCATACATAGACAAGCAGTTCCTACGTGGAGGAACTATTACCCATCCGCAGCCAGGACTTAATAGTTAAGTTAGCGTGGCTGTCTGTACGAGAGCACAGGCACACTTATACCATTAGAGGTCCATTGTGGTGCCGTGGATCTTTCCATTTAGCTACCGACGGACTTATTAAACAAACCGAAGCTTTTAATAAGCGAAGGATGCTCATGACGCCTGAGGACGCCCGTTCACCGAGGTCATACAAAAAGGAAACCCCAGATGGAGCAGTATTTTTTCGGACAGCGCCGTATGTAGCAGGTGAAGGATGTTTTCCTCCTCTTCTTTGTCTCTACACCTCCAGCAGAGGTCGTTAGAAAAGAGGGCCAACCTTTTAGCATGTTTGCCCATCAGAGAGTGTCCAGTGGGGACGCCGATAACATAGCTGATCTGTGATCGCTTTAGCATAACACTACGTTTCTGATCCAGCCTAATCCGCATCTGTCTCGAAATATGACACGTTGAGTTGTTTTCCCATCTCATGGTTCATCCTACTAATAACGTCCAGCTTCAGTAGATGTTTATATGCAGCGAAGGGCATACCCAGGGTCCGCCATTTCGACAGAATCCTTAGAGTCGTACCCTGTCTGGCGAGGTCGTCAGCCTTGAAGTTTCCCGGAATATCTCTGTAGCATGGCAGCCAGCTTAGGTGAATGTTGAACTGCTCCCTCATCTCCATGGAAGACAAACGACAGTTTAAGGCGGCCTTTGAAGTGAATGAGCATGATTCCAGGGATTTGATTACCGATTGACTGTAAGTGCAAATGCTAATACCCCTGACAGACATTGCATTACATTTCAGTGAGGACAGTCTTCGTTGATCGCGATGATTTCCGCCTGAAATACGCTACAGTGATCTGGGAGATGAAAAGAGATGCTCAGGTTGCGCTGTTAATGGAAGACACTACAATCCACCCCACTTTCAGGCTTGCAGCCGTCTGTGTAGAAGTGAATTGAACTGCCCGTCAGGATACTAACATGCATGTCTGCTCGATTAAACAAGCTCATTGGAAGACATTTGCGAGACCAGCAACCAACTCGATAAGGATCGAGATAGGAGCACTCAGGCGCAACTGGTCCGTTGTAGTACCAGGAAGCAAAGGCTGTTTTACACGCTTTACAGGGATTGCTCCGTCTTTCATAGAATGTCGAGTAAGTGCTTCGGTGGAGGAGCTTATGACTGCAAAAGCAGAATAGTTGGAAAGAAAGTTGCCTCTCCACAAGCATCTAAAATTGTAGTGTCACTGAAGTCGAGCACATTAAGGTAGTTGTCAAAACCATAGTAACCCATCAGAATGCCAATTTTTGTTTCCCTAGGTGGTAGGGGAAAAACGCTAATGCGCACGGGAAACAGTCCACTCTGTTTCTAGAAGTGTGAGACTCACTTCTCACTAAAAAAACCACCTTTAACCGCTTCTCTCTACTTGACACCATTCCCTCCGGGACCGCTTATCGCATTACTTCAGAGTGGTGTCGTTTTCTATCCCCTTTGGGGACCGCCTTTTCATATTCACCTCCTGGTGCGGGTTTATACATTCTTGCCGGTAAGGCTTTCATCTGCTTTATGAAATTTCTGAGGGAATGTTGGCGTCTTCCTCTCTCTTTTTGGACCTGAGTGCCGTCTCGATGAAGGATGGTATTTTATTCCATGTGTCGGTACTCGAGGTCATCTTGCGTATAGCATTTTTCGGGAAAAAATCGCCTATTTCCAACTCCAGTCTGCTCCTCTGCTCTGTCCATCTGCTACAAACTCTGGGGTCATCCAGAGTGAACTCTATATCGAAACTAGCAACAAAGTGCCCCAAGACAACTGTCTTACAACTAGAGAGGATACTAACTCCTACCAAAGCTAAGCATTCAAATTGGAAGCACATTGCTCTAAGAGCCTTCTCCTCTACCATCCATAGGGAGGGTCATCCAGAGTGAACTTGATATCGAAACTAGCTACAAAGTGCCCCAAGACAACTGTCTAACAACTAGAGAGGATACTAACTCCTACCAAAGCTAAGCATTCAAATTGGGAACACATTGCTCTAAGAGCCTTCTCCTCTACCATCCATAGGGAGGGTCATCCAGAGTGAACTTGATATCGAAACTAGCTACAAAGTGCCCCAAGACAACTGTCTAACAACTAGAGAGGATACTAACTCCTACCAAAGCTAAGCATTCAAATTGGAAACACATTGCTCTAAGAGCCTTCTCCTCTACCATCCGTAGGGAGGGTCATCCAGAGTGAACAGGTGTGGAAAGCATCGTCTTCCACTGAGTCTCCATATTGGCAGGCTGCGCTCTCTACTTTACCCACTTTGTGGAGATATCCGTTGAAATACCCATGTCCGGTTAGGAATTGAGTGACAAAGTAGTTCACTTCGCCGCGTTCCCGCTCTGTCCAAGCCGTGACGTCTGTAATCAGCCTCGCTGTCTACCTTCCCCTCGTTTCAGCGCTCCGCCTTCTTTGCCAAGCCTGCTTGGTAAGACCCCACGCTTCCGCGACTGCCAATTCTGCTCCTACTTCCGCCTTCTTGTCGTGCGCGTACTTTCGCTCTGTCGCTAGGAGGTCGATGGGGGTCACTCCCGCAACGACGAGGACGGCTGTTTCCGACACTGTGCGATAGGAGCTTGCAACTCGGAGGGCTCCTTGCCTTTGTACTGCGGCAATTTGTTTTCTGTACTTCTCCTGTCTAGGTACAACCGCCCAGATCTCACACCCATACAGAAGAATGGCGTGGGTGATGGACATGAGGAGTCATCGCCTATTCATTGTTGGGCCTCCGATATTTGCCATGAGCTTACTCAGTGACGACGTGACCTTTGCAGCTCGCTCAAATGCAGACTTAATCTGTTGCCAGAAAGAAAGTTTAGAGTCCAGGGCTATTCCTAGATACTTTACTGCCGGTTTGCTGATTATCACTTCTGGGCCTACTCGGCACTCAGCAGTTGTCGAGATCCATCTCCTAGTCAGAAGGACTATCTCTGTTTTTTCCGCAGCGAGACTAAGGCCATGGACTTCCATCCAGGCGAGAACTCGTCGCATTACCTTTTAGCTGAGCCTCGTCGATGTATCTCGCGGTAATCACCGCGCCGATGTCATCTGCGTACCCGACTAGAAAGGTGTCTTCGGGCATCTCCATACGAAGGATTCCATCATAGGAAATATTCCACAAATCAAGACCAAGGATTGAGCCCTGTGCTGCTCCAGCAGTGATTTCCTTTCTGTGAGTATAGAAGTTCCCTGTCTTTGAAATAGTCCTTCACAATTTCCAGAAGATATTGCAGTATCCTGAAGATGTTCTCGAGCGCATCTAACATATCTCCCTTCTTCTTCTTTCTTTTATCAGCGAGGCTATGATCCGAAAACAAGGGATCACAACCCTCCCACTTCACCGCATTTCTACTGATCCGCCTGTGGGGTTCGCCTATCTAACATATCTCCCCATCTGGCCGAATTGAAGGCTTTCCTCACATCCAGAGCTGCCAGCACGACGATTCGCCTTGACTAGCGATTTCCCCTTTGAGCGGGGCGTGGGTGGTTTTGACTACTTCCTCAATTGCTGCTATCCTGGAGTGGCCTTTTCTGAATCCGTGTTGCCGATCGGATAGGCCACCTGCTCTTTGGATTGCTGCTGTGAGTCGAGGCTTTAGCATCTTCTCGAGGAGTTTTCCTGCCGTGTCCAGCATGCACAGAGGTGTGTATACTGATGGGGAATCGGGGTCTCCTTTTCCATTGCTAATGAGTGCCAAGCGTTGTACCTTCTACTTCTTGAAGAAGATCTCTTCCTTTAGACATTGGGATGTCTTGGTGTTGAGCAGGAGAGATCTCCATTGCTCTAACAGAGTGAGCCGGGAAGAGTGTGTCCACTATGTTCTTCGTTCGTTCCGCGGTCATCGTGTGGCAGGTAGCCTGCGCTCCTAATTTTTTCATGACAACCCTATAGTCGAGTCCCCAGGGGTCGCTGTCTATCTCTCGGCAAAACTCCTCCCACTTTTGTTTCTTGCTGGAATTGATGGCCCTCTTGAGCTCGGATTTTGCGGTTCTGTATTCCGCGAGTGCGCCTTCCGTGATTTCAGCGTGTCTGCGCCTTCCCCTGGTGACCTTGCGTCTATGGTGCAGGCATCTCCTTCTATGTTCAGCAATCACCTCCGTCCACCAGTACACTCGCTTTCGCCCTCCAATTGAGTTACTAACTCGAGGCATCGACGCATCGCATGCGCGAAGTAAGAGTTACATCGTCGCTTGAGCTTTTATTTCAGCTGTCCCCGTCATTTCTAAGATGGCTTCCTTCCCTTCCTCTAGCGTGGCCGTGAGAACCCCTTCATTTAGCCAAAAATACAAATATTTGGCGCAACAGCTCTTTAAAGTGCCAGGGCCTAGCTTCTCGCAACCACTCATGTTGTGTGCGTTATATTTTTCACACGAATGGAAGGGACCTACAGTTTTTAATGCCGAATCCGAACGGCGATTTGGGAAGCTTTTTCGTGACAACAATACTCTCGGATGTTTGTCAGACGCTCGCGAGAGGTGGGACCGTGAAAAAACTTTTTGGTGTTTTCTGGGATTCGAACTTGGAACCTCATGCGTAGTGATCCAACACACTAACCACTTACGTCACGGCGCCCACTCTTCATTTAGCCGACTGGTCGCTCATTCATTTACTCTAGGCCGCTCCCGGCGTACTCCTCGAAGACTCTCCAGTTTTTCACCTTTGCTAATAGCTCTTCTGACGCGAAAGTAACATCCGGTATTGTTTCGGCATATCCGGGTCGCCTGAAGGTGGGTGTGCTTCATAATTCATAATTTATAATTCATAATTCATAGAACCATAGAACCCCAGTCTGGCAGCCATCTCAAGTATCTGCCTACCTCGTGAGTCTATGTTAGGCATTCCCCAATCTAAGGTATTGGCATTAAAATCGCCGGCAATCAGAATGCCAATAAGTAGTCTGCAGCCTTTTCTGCTGACAAACAGCTAGAATACCGCGGATGTCTTACGTCCGGGAGCATTCTTTTAATCTATCTGCATCTCACACAATGTTCGCAATAAAAATCAAACGTCAATGAGAAGCCCTGCCGAGGACTCAGGAAGCCCCAATGCAGCTTCATCTCCTGGAGAATCCATCTCTAACCCTATTCTAGCAATCCCATCGAAGAATTCCCCATCGTTCCCCTTATGCAGTCCACCCTCAATAGGGGCTCAGCGAAATCCCATTCCTTTCAACTGAGCAGTTCATTAGCCAACAAACTGTTAACGAAAACATCCATAAATCTGTCACGTAACTCAACCAAATCAGATAGATATACTCGTACGTCCACCTAATGAAGTATCGCGTGGGACAACCCATCAAGTGGAATCAAATCGGATTCAATGTGACTTCACATTCAATCAAGCGCTCCCCCCAAACCAACAACCAACTGGACTAGGGATTAGCTTAATCCTCTGCATCCGCAACCAAGCCCTGTGCCTCCAGCACAAACAAATTCTGTATGTGTACTCGCCTAGACCATGTCTGATTGCATTTTTCGCCGCCGCCGGTAATTTATTAAAATCCTTGGCGCAGAGATTTGCATAACTAATCAAGTGGCACACCACCACAGAGGAGTACAACGTCAGGGCGACAGGGTAAACATAACACCGACGCTGTTCAAACAAGATCACGCTCGTAAAAGTTCCGTCACACTTGTGGTCCCTACCCTATCCTGCGACAGTTTCGACGAAATAAAATGGCATAATGCAATGTTTCGCTAGGAGACGCTTGTGTCGCCGTTGGGATCTGCGAGTAAATGCCATTACGATGTGGATAGCATGTAGCCTTACAAGGATTCTTCCAGTTTCGTGTGTGGCCACCATAATACTGAATATTCATCAAGACGGCCGGCAACCAAACTTCCTTTATTCCTCCTGTCGTTGTTGCTGATGAATTGGACTAAGCATGCATGCATGGCGCGCTGTTAATTTGTTATCTGTGACCTCCGGCGCGGTGGTAAGGGCTGTGCTTCTGCTTTACCGTGGCTCCATCTATGCGATCTCTCTGGTCAGTTCATCATCATCCATTCATCTCAGAAGATTACGTCTATCTTCCAACAGCCTCAGTGCGCGAAGAGTATTTTAATCTGTTGTGCTGATGCCTTGAGGGGGAGTTGTTGCATGTAAGTTGGGAAATGATTTATGAACTTGCAGTGGGGGGACTATGTATGGTATGCTGTTGTGTGACAATTGAAGAGGGGGCCTTTGGGGCGACTAAGGATTTGCATGATGTAGCATTAATCATTTACAATATATGAATGCATTCATGTGTGTGTGTGTTTTATCTTTCCTTGCAGTTGTCCCTCGTTCAACTTGCTGCTGCCGACTTGAACGGACGTGGTTATCGTGTCGGCGAACTGAAGAAGTTCTGCTTACCAATTCAGGTGGGTGTACACGGAAATTATATACCGGCTTCCATAATTTATTCTGAATAATGGTCTTGATGACAATTGTGATTATTGTTTTGTATCTTGACAGGTGGAGTTTTGGAACTGCATGAATAGGACACTGCAAGGTGAGTTGGGATTTTGAAATAAATGATTTCGACTGAGGAGATGGAATGCTATTTGGTGGATTATTTGACAGCGGTGGGGGCTAGGTAGACACACTTAGCCCAGATGAAGTAAATTGTTATACCACGGGATCTACCACTAATCAAGGCTACACGTATTAAACCATCCGGAGCTTTCTGTAAAGAAAATGTTGCTTCCGACATTAATGTTCGCCAGCTCGTCGAGGTCATCGAAGAGATGACCTCCCAGATAGAGTAGCTTTCTTTTATGCAAGCCTCTGCTAGCCATTTGAAGAGAGGCATATTCTTTTGTCGTGTAGGCCTACAGTGTGCTGTGAAGACTTCCACTCTTAGCTTGACTGCAAACTGTACATCTCTAGACTTACGAGTGAATAAATCATAGTTATGCGAAACAGTATAAGTGCTACTATGCAGCCTTATGGAACCCCTACATTGGCCTTCCGTCTTTGTGAATACCAATTGCAGTAAGTTAGTGCGGCAATAGTACAGAATACACCAACGATTTCTTTCGGCGCTGTTCTAGTTAGCCATCAACTCTTGACGCACGCCCATGTTTCGACCCGAAGACCTTCAAATCTCAAAGAGATTCAGTCACCTTAGTATGACCCAATAGATTCAGGAAAAGCATACATACAGTGCAGATTTACTGCAGATTTCCTCGACCATATCGGTAACAGTCAGAACAGACACTTAAGTCACTTCCACTGAACCCCAATTTTGACAATATTTCCCACTTGACTGCACCTTATAAGCCCGAATACGTGGTTTACTTAACCTCTCCTCATTCAGCTTGACTGATCTTTACAAGTTTTTAGCTTCTTACACGTCAGTGATCGCTCTCTAAACCCCATTTGTGTCAAAAAGAGTGCCACCTACCCTATCAATTCCACTCAACTGATCTCCGCGAAGATCAAACGCAAATACCCATTTGCAAAAGTCACTCGCTAATCTCGGCAATCTTCCACACACTCGTACCTTTGAAATAAATATTCTCTAATCGATGCATGCCCCTCATTATGTTGGACTACATCCAACTTGATGGCCATCTCTCAGCGCGCCAAATGCGACCACCACTCCTCTGTACAAACATCAAAAAGCCAACATTCCTCCGTCGACTTCAATTGACCACCGCACCACGAATCATAGGCCATATGGGCAATCAATTAAATACGACGCGATCGATCGGTGGCACTGTGACTTTCATTGGCGCATGCTAATCTCCTCCGAGGCGTCAGTGTGCCACTCACATCTGATCTACACTTGAGTATTTTACACACGCATTTCCCCTCTCCTCCTTGCAGCCGTTCAACGTGGTTCACAGTGGTCTGGGCGACGCTGCTGCTCCCTCGGTATGTCACCAAGATGCCGGAACGCTTGTGCAACATCATCATCTACAGAGGAATTGATTTATGCGTGCCGCCAAAGCGATGAACAGCATATGTTTTCGTGTTTTGAGCGTCAGGAGGCCGGCGATCGATGTTGTGGCAACGCTCGAACATCAGAGTGTCTACAGGTAATAAATTCATTCAACGCATAGACTGGTGTCACTCAAGTTACACTTACAACTTTCCACAGGCATGTCGGGAGATATTCGAGCCACATTCGCCGCAGAAGAAAGCCAACCGAAGGCCACTGGATCAGACGTGCGGCGAGAAGAACCTGGATGTGCTGCAGTGCGTCAAGAATTTTACGGACATGACACCGGTGACCAATTCACAGAAATGTAAGTTTATACTGGAAGATCTTGACCACCCATGACACACTTATCATTTCAGATCTTCCTTGCTGTGAGTTTTCTACGGACGAGAAGTGTCGCACGACCTGTCGGCAGGCTCTCAAGAATGGCGAAAGCACAGACGTCATAATCGACGACTTGGAGGCTGGCGGCTGTGGACCACCACTGCCCCATGAACCACTTTGGCAGTGTTTCCTGTCGGCCGGCAAGAAGGTCTTCATTCCGACATCCAACATAAACGAGGTCTCCCAGATCAATCAGATTGGCATCGATTCGGCCAAGCTGCACTGCTGCCATAAGGCCATTGCGCCGAAATGTCGCCGACTCTGTGTCCAGACCTTCTCCAATGACTGGACCACCACGAGAGGGTATTTCGACGTCGACTGTCTCATGCAGCCCAACGAGCTCGAGCTCCGTCAGTGCATAGACGAAGTGGATGAACCCTGTGAACTTGGCTGCGATGGACTGTCGTTCTGCTCCAACTTCAACAATCGCCCAACGGAGCTGTTTCGCAGTTGCCATTCCCACGCCGACATGGCTGCGCGATCTGATGTCGCCGAGTGGGCTCGACGAGGCTACGTCAGCCTCCCAGGCAACAACCTACCAATCAAAAACATCTCCATATGCTCGACGGAAAAGTGGCGTGCTATTGCCTGTACTCTGCAGATCAAGCCCTGCACAAGGGTCAAGCACTATAACCACATCTGCCGCGAAGACTGTTATGAGATCCTAAGCGAGTGTATGGATTGGACGAGGGTAACCACAGGCGTTAATGTAGCTGCCATTTGCTCACAACTCCATCCCGAGGGTGAAGAAGGGCCCTGCGTTTCGCTCAAGCCCTATCTCGAGCCAAGCGATGCGCCGCTCGAAACTGGCGGACATCACGGTCTCACCGAACCCTGTAAAGGACATCCCTGCAACTCGACAGAGGCGTGCCTTCCGAATCGAAATGAAAGCACGGGATTCCAGTGCATTCCCGGCTGTGCCCTCGGTGAGGCTTCGGCTTATATGGTGCCATTCGGAGCTTATGTACGAATACCGGTCTCTCCGACGCAGAGGGGGAGTTTCAAGGTCTGCCGCTGCGGTGTCAATGGAAGAATTGAACACTGCCAGCCACTGCCTAGTTTCTCCTACGATTCTTGCAGTCTAGGAGGACGCGGCATCGAGCATGGAGTCTCGGTCTACTTGGAATGCAACATCTGCAGCTGCTTTGCCGGAGAGATAACCTGTACTAAGAAGCAATGTCGGATACCGGGCATCTCGGATCACTCATACACCAGCTTGCCCTGCAATTGTCCGACGCATTACGTACCGGTTTGTGGGAAAAATGGGAATACCTACCATTCGGCATGTGTGGCCAAGTGTCTAGGCTTACAGGATAGCGATATAGAATTCGGGGCGTGTACCTCATGGAATCCCTGTGAAGTGGGATCCTACACTTGTCCATCGGGAGCAAAGTGCGTGGAAGACCGGAAAATTTGTCTCTCTGTGATGCACAGGCCTTGCTTGCAGTATCGATGTGGTAAGTTTGTTGAAAATCCATAAACCTTTCTACATTCTAACCCTCTTCCTAGTGAACTTGACGTCGGACTGCCTAAATGCCGGCCAACCTGTCTGTGACACAAAGGGCGTGACATATCCCTCCGCTTGCGATTTACTCAACGCCAAGGGTCAACTAGCCCACTTTGGAGCGTGCTTCCGAAGCTGTTCGTGGAAAGGACCAGTGTGTGGGATCAACGGAGCCACTTACCGCAACGAGTGCGAAGCTTGGGCCGATTACATCCTCGTAGACTACAAGGGCCGCTGCAAGGAAGTCGGTGTGCTAGCTTCCGACATGGGTCGTCGCTGCAAGCTACTCAAGTGCCCACGACCCCTCTCACCCCACTGTCAGAACATCGTTCCACCCGGAGCCTGCTGCCCCATTTGCTCGGGCGCATTCCGCGTCATCTATTCCCGTAAACAAGTTGACCGGGCACTCTACGCCCTAAAAGGCAAAAACATGGAACTCCTAACCCTGCGAAGCATTCTCAAGGCCCTCGACGAACTCATTCAAGTCTCTGAATGCCAACTCACTGGCTTCCTCACAATGGAGGTCGATATCTTTGTCGGCGTCGTTCCACGAACCCTCAAACCTTCTGACATTCAAATCGAAGCCTGCACAAGGGAAGCCCAAAAGATCGCCACCCTAATCCAATCGCAGAGTCATCGGGTGACGACCAATTTAGCGCTAAGTGCACTGACAGTGGCGAACATGGTCCAACCAACTGTAGAAAGTTCCGCACATGTGTGGAACGTAATTTCAAAATACGTCATTGTTGTGTGGATAGCACTCACCTTTAGGCAGACATTTTAGTTTATTTTTATTTTTAAGTTCAAACCTTTATTTATTTTTCGTCTAGAGTAAATAATGTGAATTCAAGGTGCCAACATGTAGAAGTTCTTGTTTTAGGTTAGTTTCCATTGGATGTTGTTGTATATTTTAGTTTTTTGAACGAGAGCAAGCACAAATTATGGAATAAAATTGTGATATTAGGGTAAATCGAAAAAATAACCGGGGGAACAACTAGACAAACATTTGACATAGGATTTAGGAAATTATTTAAATAAAACAGATTTTTATTCGTTACCAAAGTTTTGATATTATTTTTTTGTTTAGGAAGTGTAAGAGTCAATTGTAGACGTAGTACTCAACTTGTATAGATTATTTGTTGTTAGGAAGTATCTGACATTATTATCTAGTCTGTAAATGATAATCGATATAAGGGTTGAAATAAACGACAAAATAGTTTTTTATTTAACATTGGTTGTTTCGAAATTGTTGCAACGGGTGGGCCATCTGTTGGTTTCTTTTTAAATTACATTGACAGCTCTTTCGCTGTAAAAAAAAATTGACAGAAGCGAAATGTCATATCTCCGTATAACAAAAGGAATCGATGTACTGCTTGAAGAACTTTGGAAAATATATTGGGTCTTCCAAAAGACAGAGAAACGGCATGAGGAGCGCACGATCGAGAATATTGAGAGCTTATATGTATGTACTCCAGGAACGATGCGCGTAAGTTTTACCAAAAGGTAGATAGAACGTGTGGAAAGAGCAAAACCCGTACAGAAGCCTCGCAGTAGAATCACAGCAGGTGGTGCGGATATGGGAAAACCACTTCTGCCGACTGTATAACGGCGATAAAGACCAACATTCCGCTGTCAAGCAAAATTAACCAATCAACATGGACAATGATAGTCAGCATTTCAGTCCACCTGACCAAAGCGGCAATATCCCAACTGAAATCCAACAAAGCTGCTGGACCCGACGACTTACCGGTCGAATTTTTCAAGACAGCTGGTGATGAATTGGTAGAGAACATACACCAACTGGTCTCAAAGATTTGGTCAGAGGAGTGTATGCCTGATGAATGGAATCTTAGCATCGTTTGCCCCATCCACAAGAAAGGAGTCCCTCTCAACTGCGCCAATTATAGAGGCATTAGTCTCCTCACCATCATATATAAGATTTTTTCTGCGATATTGTGTGAACCCCTGAAACCTCTCATCAACAGCCTGATTGGCTGGCGGTTTCAGGCCAGAAAAGTCCAATATCGATCAAATCTTCATACTTCGGCAGATCCTGGTGAAAACCCAAGAAGTCTAAATCAATACTCATCATCTCTTTATCGCTTTCAAGGCCGCCCTACATACGAGTATAGAAAGGAACTATATAGCACCATGTCTAGTTTCGATATCCCTGAGAAAATTGTTCGTCTGTGCAGGATGACGATGGAGAGCGCTCGCTGCTCCATCAAGCTCGGTAATGGCTTCACTAAGACCTCTTGATATTTAGCGATAACCGAGGGCAAAACCAAGTATATGCTGTCAACAAGAAGGGACAGCCAACACCGATGAATTGGACAGAACGTCACAGTGGGCAGCTATAACTTCGAGGTAGTAAGGGACTTTGTCTACCTTGGCTCTGCTATAAACTCTGAGAACAACATCAGCGCAGAAATCAAGCGAAGAATAACTCTTCCCAATCGCTATTTTGTTTGGCTTATAAGGTAACTCAACAGTAAAGCCCTATCTCGAACAACTAAGGAGACTCTGTATAAGACCCTGATCATCCCAGTCCTGCTCTACGGCGCTGAAACATGGACTTTATTAAAAGAGGATGAAGATATCCTTGGTCGCTTCGAGAGAAAAATTCTTCGTATGATTTTCGGTCCCGTTTGCGTTGACGGGTTTTGGAGGAGAAGATTCAATCACGAACTATACGAGCTGTACAGCGACATCGACCTAGTCAAAACACTGCGTATTGGACATCTGAGATGGCTAGGACATGTAGAGCGAATGGACACCAACACTCCGGCCCGCAGATTCTTCGAATCTAACCCCGAGGGACGTCGCAGTAGTGGACCTCCTCGCCGTAGGTGGTGCGCACAAGTTCAAGGGGACCTCGACCAACTTGGAGTGCGCAACTGGAGGCAATTATCTAAAGACCGAGCTAAATGGAGAGGCTTGTTGGTTGAGGCCCAGGTTCACCCCGAACTGCAGCGCCACCTAAGTAAGTAAGTAAGAGACCTCATGATGCCAAAAAAGGTTTTGTCCAGGGTGATGCGCTGTTATGTGACTTCTTTAATATTGTACTTGAGCGGATTGTGCGGAACTCACAAGCCAACACCAGAGGCAGAATCTATCAAAAGTTCTTACAGCTGCTTGCATACGCCGGCAATATCGACATTGGGCTCACCTCAACTTTCAAATGCCATAGACAAAGCCAGGGGGCAAATCATGCAACTTTTCAGACGATCAGTTTGGACGATAGCAACCGGCGAATGGAAAAATTTGTTGCATATTACAGCGGTTAATATTTGCCTACCACAGTTGGTTGCGCATTGTTGGCTGTATAACGCCTAAATGTATGTTTGAACTATAGCAAAAACCGCAATCGTCAAAAGTTTACATGCATTTAGGCGTTATACAGCCAACAGTGGGTAACCAACTGAAATATTAACTCCTACAATATGCAACAATTTTTTCCATCAGTCGATTACTATTGTGGGCGCCGTGGCGTAAGTGGTTAGTGTATCGGATCACTACGCATGAGGTTTCAAGTTCGAATCCCAGAAAACACCAAAAAGTTTTTTCACGGTCCCACCTCTCGCGAGCGTCTGACAAACATCCGAGAGTATTGTTGTCACGAAAAAGCTTCCCAAATCGCCGTTCGGATTCGGCATTAAAAACTGTAGGTCCCTTCCATTCGTGTGAAAAATATAACGCACACAACATGATTGGTTGCGAGAAGCTAGGCCCTGGCACTTTAAAGAGCTGTTGCGCCAAGTATTTGTTTTGATTACTATTGTCCAAACGATAATCGTCTGAAAAGTTACGTGATTTACCCCCAGGATCTTATTATGTGGCAGCAAGTCTCATTGATTCAACTCTCAACTATCGACGTCGAACAGGCAGACTTTCGTGCTGGAACCTCCTGCATCGACCACATAAACACCTTACGGATCATAATCGCTACATTTGCTGTTTATCGACTTCGAGAAGGCTTTCGACAGCTTGAATCGAAATGCTATCTGGTTGGCCTTGCGCAGGAGAGGCATCGCAGAAAAACTTATAGCTCAAGGCTTCATACGAGGGCGGTAAGTGTCACGTCTTACACAATGGTAAGGTGTCGGAGGATTTTGAAGTCCAAAGTGGATTACGTCGAGGGTGCATACTGTCGCCACTATTGTTCTTGGTGGTTATCAGCGATGTACTCCTTGCAGCATTGACGGAAGGAAATTATGGAATTCGTTGGACTATGACATCTTACCTTAAACACCTAGATTACGCTGACGATGTTTGTCTACTTTCACATCGGCTAATGGATCTTCATCTGATGGCCCACAATTTAGAAGCTGAGGCAAACAAAGTGAGGCTAAAAATGAACACAGCCAAAACAAAAGCCCTGAGCACTTCTTCTAACAACCGCGCTCAACTTAACATTGCCGGACAGGAAGTCGAGAAAGTTGATAACTTTCTTTATTTAGGAAGTGTGGTCTCGGCTAATGGCGGTGACACTGAACTGGATGTATGCAGCAGAATTAGGAAGGCTAAAGCTGCATTCGGAATGCTATCCAAAATCTGGAGAAGCAAAGTTATCAGCTTAAGAGCTAAGCTACGACTGTTCCGCTCCAACGAAGAATCGGTGCTGCTTTATGGGCGCATTACTTGGAAGGTGGACGCCATTAACACACGCAAACTGCAAGTTTTCGTAAACAAAGGTTTAAGAATCATCTTGGGGATTTTTTGGCCGAACCGCATCTCCAACGAACAACTTTATACGAGAACGGGCCAAGAACCTATAAGCATTACTATACGAAGGAGAAAGTGGCAGTGGATTGGACACACCCTACGGCGCGAAGACAACTCGATTGTGAAATACACAATGCATATATAGAAGAAAATAATCTTATCCCTGACCACCAGTTTGGGTTCAGAAGCAAGCATTTGACGATTGACCAGGTGCATAGAATTACTAACGTAATCGAGAAAGCACTTGAAGAAAAACAAATTTGCTCAAGCGTATTTCTTGACGTCTCGCAAGCCTTTGATAAGGTGTGGCATGATGGCTTGAAAGGCAAACTACCACAAGTTCTCTGTATGCTTATACGATATTCTAGAATCATATCTCGGGAATAGACTCTTTCGTGTTAGACATGGAGTCGAATATTCCGAGCTGACAAAAAATTCGGCCGGCGTACCGCAAGGAAGCGTTCTTGGGCCGCTTCTCTATTTGCTATATACTCGTGATATACCGAACGAAGATGGCACTATTCTTGCTACGTTTGCCGCTATCCTAGCAGTACGAGTAGGCAAAACAATCGAGGAAACGACTGCAAAACTGCACTGAATAATGCAAATGAATGGATAAGGGACTGGCGGATCGCCCTCAACGAATCTAAATCTGTTCACGTGAATTTAACTTATAAGAAAACTAATGACTTGCCAATTTTCCTAAACTCGGCCCGACTACCTTTTGCAAACGAGGCCAAATACCTGGGAATGACACTCGACGCAAGGCTGAAATGGAATTCGCGCGTGAAAATGAAACGTAAAGAACTCGAGATCAGATATAGAGAAATGTACTGGTTACTCGGAAAACATTCCCAGTTCAGTACTGAGAACAAACTGCTTTTATACAAGCAAGTGCTAAAGCCGGTGTGGACCTACGGTATACAACTTTGGGGTTGTACCAAGAAAACAAATGCAAATATTTTACAAGCTTTTCAAAATAAAGTGCTAAGAGAAATTGTCCAAGCACCGTGATATAGTAGAAACGACGATATCCACAGGGATCACGGAATTCCGACAATCGAAGCTGAAACTAGAAGCTTCGCGAAAAAGCATAAAAATCGACTAATCGGACATGTCAACAATACAGTCCTACAAATTTTGGATGAGAGCAATTTATTGCGCCGATTACAAAGGACGAAACCTTTCGACTTGGCGAGATATTTATTAACCGCGTCTAGATTGCGGAATATGCAAGATCTTTCAGTGGAAAGAAACCTGCTAAACGTTTTTATTTCGTGAAAGAAAAATTCCTGGATAAGTTATTACTTAGTTGCGATATCTAACAAATTTATATCGAAGGGTGGTGTTTTTTTATTCAGTAAGAATCTGACACTACTATGAGCACCCGCTAGAACTAGATTCTAGATCCTAAACTTAACTGGAAACCAAACATAGACGAACGAGTAAAGAAAGCATGTATAGCCTTCTATGTCTGCAACAGAACCTTCGGCAAAAGATGGGGCCTGCAATCAAAACTGACCCGGTGGATGTACACAGCCGTAGCACGCCCAATCCTTACCTACGGGTCGATAGTATGTTGGCCGGCCCTTAAAAAAGCCTATAACATAACCAAACTAAATAAAATGCAAAGAGCAGCATGCATAGGCACCACAGGCGCCCTACGGTCAACTCCGTCAGACGCTCTAACAGTCCTGCTATACCTTTTACCCCTAGATCTACATATCACAAACATTTCAGCGCACAGCGCAGTCAGACTCAGAGAGTCCAAGTGCTGGACTGCGAAACCCTATGGACACAGCAATATCCTAGATTCTCTACCAGGAGAACTCGTATTGACTCCAACAGACTACATCATCCCCACATTGGAACTTCACAAAGCGTTTCGATGTACAATTCCCTACAAGAAAATATTGGCAAGATGGACAGGCGACCAGTGGTTTCGATCTAACAGTCTACACCGTTGGGACAAAAATCGACTGTGGGGTTAGTGCGGGTGTTTTCTCGGAGTCCCTGAACATCGCAAGATCGTACAGACCCCCGGACGCTGCCAGCGTCTTCCAAGCGGAATAACTCGCCATTCGCGAAGCCTGTCACCAAATCAAGTCACACACAAATACACTACCAAGGCAAAGAATCGCTATTTTAATTGATAGCCAAGCTGCTATCAAAGCCATTGCCCCGGAAACCATTTCCTCGAAATTAGTACTAGAATGCCGACAGGAGCTGGCCTCGCTAGATGGCCAATGGATGGTGACCCTAGTCTGGGTTCCAGGCCACAGCAACGTTGATGGCAACGAATATGCTGACGAACTGGCCAGGCGAGGCTCAACCCTCCACTGCTCACTTGCGGAACCTGTCCACACCCCGCTCGGAGCAATTAAGGGAAACATCTCCTCAATCTTTCTTAGAAAAGCTAACCTTAAATGGTCTAGGTTAACGAACTGCGTCATATCCAGAAAGATGTGGCCTAACTACAACAAGACCAAAACAACCGCCCTATTGAACAGAACGCGCAAAGACATTGCCCGTATAATCGCGATAATCACGGGACACTGGCCGGTAGGAGAGCACGCAGCCAAACTAGGTATCCCATATAATACACACTGCCGTAGTTGCAACATAGCCACCGAAAAGGAAACAATTATCCACTACCTGTGCAATTGTCCAGCATTAGCTAGGGCTAGACATCAAGCATTAGGCAAACCCTTCTACAATTCACTTGAGGAGATCTCGGGTAAGAACATAAATGAGCTAACCCTCTTCTTAAACTCCACAGGCTGGCTCTAGATTGTCCTCACCAACACACATCAACATCCAAGGTCGCATGAATCGTGGTATCAAAACGGCAAAACTGTGCTAATTGGGTCTCTGTTTTACAGAACCGCCACTTCTTCCTACCTACCTACGAGCACGCGTTTTCTATTCTCATAGTATCTATGGAAGATTTTTCACCTACCCTCGGGAAAGAAAAAGAAAAAAAAAACATGCAGTGGAATCCGCTCACCCATGCAGGCAGAATAGTGGGACGCCCTAGGCAAACGTGGCGCAGAACAGTTGAGGAGAAATCGAGCTCTTTAGGAATTAGTTGGAGGCAGCTCAAACGCGTTGCAGAACTCCGAAGAAGATGGCCCACGGGCGTGGTTGACACCCTAAGCCCCTCGAGGGGTTAAAGGATCTAAGTAAGAGTTCGCAGAAACTTCAACTACCAGACGGGGCATTATTTTTTTTGTAAGTCGTAGCCTAAAGGAAGACAGAGGCTTTCTAATTAATGACCATACCTGTATTCAGGCCCAAATGGTATAAGGTAAGGAGTGATCTTGCAGCTACGAGAAAACTATTCAGCAGAAAACACTGGCTATTGTCTATCAACGATTAACTTGAACCTGATTATGAATTATTTCTTAATGTCAGAGAGAATACTAGAAAACGTCATTTTTTAAGCCCTGACTGTTCCGCTGCACTTAACTCATAGTGGCGATCTGTAGGATGCACTAGAAAACAGTAGAACTCAAAATCCACTCAATGCACTTTTTCAACTCTCCCAAAAGCATGCAATATTTTTCATGTATTACATTGGGCAACATTTTCAGAAAGTGCTCAGATTTTAATCCATAGATAATTGTACTTTAGCTGACAATAATTGATTATGCTCTGAATCATACGAATTTGCTGATCACTGCTCATAAAGTTTATGAAGATCGACAGTTCTATTGAAATAACAGCATATGTGTAGCTATGCCCGCTAGTTTCCGACAAATTCTCACTCAAGAGCGAAACCGTATAAAACTAAAACTGACCACTACTCCGAGCGGTACTTGGATGTTGGATCGTGTGTTTTCTCGTTTTCCTGTTCCAAACTGGAAGATCTACCGCGATCTTCAACAAATGCGCTCAAAATCAAATATGCGCGACGCAGTCATCTAATCTTCAGTTGCTCCAGAGCTCTCGTTTGAATTGGATCTCTTATTCTCAATTGTATTCGCATTTTGAAACAAAAAAGAATTTTTATTTTTTTTATTTCTGTGAATAATTAAATTTAAGTAAGCCTGTGTTTTACTTGTCCGACACCTCACACAATGAGGTCTTTCTGTGTGTCTTTGGTTGCTCTGTGTGCGCTAGCAGCTACAGGTAAATATAATTAAATACGATCATTCCTGTTTCATTAAATTTGGGAAGTTCAATAGTGCGGTCAGTTTAATGGCCGGCGACGGCGGGTAGTGCAGATTGTTGGGCGATTGTGTGGAACACAAAAACGTAGAAAAAGTCGTCTCACTGATAAGAATGTACGAATATATTTAGAATTGCTTTAGTTAATCAATTTGTTTTGCGGTCAATTGTTTCTCCGTCGTGGTCCAGTTTTGTTTTTCATGCAAATAATCTCTGTGATTGTGTTTCACAAAAAAAACAAAAGAGGAGGATTTAAAGTCTACAAACAGCGGGTATCAGACGATGCTGCGATAGATAGAGGTACAGCGTATGTATTATACATGGGTACAGTTACACGATCATGTTAGGGATTACGGTGCCAAGCATCATTCGATATGAGTTACAGTTTTTCATTTTACTGTACTTAGACTATATAGCATTTCTTAGGTGATCTTCAATGATCCTCAATATACTGAAGATAGATGAACAGTTTTAGGGGCGTTTGATGATCGGTGATCTGTGCTCTATAGCGATATTGTTTGTTAATAAATTGACAGATAATTCAATGCGTTTATCTGCACATTTTTGTCAGAAAAACAACGTTGAACCTATTTCAAAAGTGATCCTCACTCACTTCGATTTCAGTTTTGTTTTTAGAATAAAGTCAAACAAACATATTTAGACATTCGTGTCCAATTTTGATTAGTTTATTCGAATGCAAACATTTATTAGTGATCTTCACTGATCTACGTATTTTTCGAACTAAAAGAAAATATCTCCAAAGGTGGTGAAGGTGCATACATCATTTCAAAAGATTGTCTGCCTTTCTTTGTTATGAGAAATTTTTACAACCATTTGCAAAATGATCGTTAGTGATCCTCAAGTTATTTTCAGTTAGCAGAATCCAAAAATATCAAAAGCGCATACGAATAAAGCTAGACAAGAAGTTTTACACGTATGTAGATCTATTTTCTCCATTTTGAATCGAATCTTAAAGTGATCTTCAGTTATATTTTTTTTAGTACCAAATAAGAAACATCCCGTAAGGTAAGGGATGTTATAGATGTAGCAAGTTAGAAAAGTTTGGCCGTTATTACTTGCAGCAAAAACTTGTTCCCAATTATTTTGGAGGCGATCTTCAGCGATCCTCAATGTTACTTTCAATAGAAATACCGTAAAGAGCTCCAAATATTTGAGAGTGATGCTAGACAAGGAATTTGTCGCATTCAGTGATAAGTTATCTATAGTAGTCACCGTTTCTTTCCGTCATTATAAATTCTTTGCCGTTTATGTGCATGACCTAAGTTTATGGCTGCTTCACCATTTTCTACAATGATTGCAAGAAGCTATCTTTAGTACATTTCACACATAATCTCAAGTCTACTGTAGAATGAAAAGCGTTAACATTTTGGTGATCTTCCGTGATCCTTCATTGTGCTCTCAATGGTAGGCGTTTATCTCCACCTAGAGCCGTTTCTGGTAACTTTTCTTAGTGATCTCCAATGATCTTTAGTATCGCCTTAACTAAAACGAAAAAAAGGGATATATAGCGATGTAATATTTAGTGATCTTCAAGACTGCCTTTAAGGAGAAAAGTTCCGTAATTCTCAGGAAACTTAATATAAGCACAGAACAGTTAAGCTTTTCTTTTATAACAGAAAGCCTAGTTTGGTCTTTTAAGTGATCTTAAGTGATACTCACTGACGCTTTCAGCAAGATCATTTCAGAACACCCAGACTACTAGGTGATTATATTTTGATATTATCCGCCATGTTTCAGATGAATTTGTGCTAATTTTTCGAAATAATCGTGAGTGATCCTTAGTGATCTTCAAGTTTAATGTTCTTACTGCAACAAACTTAAGCTCATCCCCACAAGTTCTCTTCAATGATCGTTAGTATAGTTCTTGTTGAGAAACTTGTTTATAAAATCAACATGGAGCTTTTTTGTAGAACGATCATGAGTGATCCTTTGTGATCTTTATTGATCTTTAGTCTTAATGCTTTTATTACAGCAAATTTAGGCCCATTTCCGCAAGTTCTCTTCAGTGAACTTTAGCATAATTTTTGTTGAGAAACGTGTTCAACAGCTTCTATGTGGAAGCGATCATGTGTGATCCTCTGTGTTCTTTAGTGATCTTCAGTTTTAATGCTCTTATTGCAGAAAATTTAGGCCCATTTCCGCAAGTTCTCTTCAGTGATCTTTAGCATCATTTTTGTTGAGAAACTTGTTCAACAGCTTCTATGTGGAAGTGATCATGTGTTATCCTCTGTGATCTTTAGTGATCTTCAGTTTTAATGCTCTTATTGCAGCAAATTTAGGCCCATTTTCAAGTCCCTTTCAGTGATCTTTAGCAAAGTTTTTGTTGAGAAACTTGTTCAACACGGAGCTTCTTTGTGGAAGCGATCGTGAGTGATCCTCTGTGATCTTTAGCAGAACGTCTAATAAGAATAATTACAACCATTTCGCTGAGTTATAGTAAAGCTTTGTTAGGTATCTCCATCAGCTTACTTATGTTAAATTTGAAACCACCAAGCTGTGAAGCAAGAAATTATACTTAAAGTACACCTCGCCCAAAGTCGTTATTAATTTTAACCTTTACTACATTCTTTACGCATTTCTCGCTTCATCTCCTTCCAGCTGTTGCCACCAATCCCCCGGTATGGGATCCAACATACTCGGTTCGCGGTACCCTTCACATTCCATATGCTGAAATCGCCGAACCTTTCTATGCATGGTATGATAAGCGAACCAGTCGTTCTCGTATCGATTACTATGGTGGTATGGTGAAAACTTATCAACTGGCTCAAGAGGCACATTATGGAACATCCCTCAAACTGGCACCAGTCACAACAGCAAAGGAGCTGAATAAGGAAACCTGCTTACAAGTCAATGGCACCTCTGAGAACAGAGTCGAGATCCAATCAATCTTACCCGAGGTGAAGAGCTTCACTCTGATCGGAACAGAAACTCTCTTGGGAATGGTCTGTGATAAGTTCCGCTTGGAAGAGGTCATTGGCATCAAAAAGAACGTCTACACTCTGTGGGTACGCTACAAGAAGTCACCAAAATTCCCCTCCTCCCGTATGCCAATTCCAGTTCGTTATGAGATGAGAGGATACAACACTCTGTTGGGTTCGCACTATGATCATTACTATCTGGACTATGATAGCTACTCGCATGATGATGTTCCAAATGAAGTTTTCGAAATTGATCCAGGTAAGGTGGACTTTTACTGAAACTGAAACTGAATAGGTTCACATTTCTGTTGTTCGCGTTTAGAAATGGTTTGCGTCGGCTTCCCTGGACCTGGTGAGGGTCACTATGCCACCTTTAACCCAATGAAGGAATTTATCCATCCAACCAAGGATCATCATGTCGATATGGAGTTCAAAAGATTCAAGGGAAAACATGGAGTTCGTTACATGAATGACACCGAGCACGAGCTCCGTAAGAACATCTTCCGTCAGAATCTGCGTTACATTCACTCAAAGAACCGAGCAAAGTTGGGATACTCATTGGCAATCAACCATTTAGCTGATAAGACTGAAGATGAACTGAAGGCACGACGTGGATACAAATCCTCTGGAGTGTACAACACCGGCAAACCCTTCCCCTACAATACCCAGAAATTGAAGGATAACCTTCCAGAACAATTCGATTGGAGGCTACTAGGAGCTGTTACTCCTGTTAAAGGTGAGATATCTCTTCTAACATACAGTCAGTGTCTCTCGGAGTTCATCCATTTGTTTCTTCCCTTATAGATCAATCGGTTTGTGGATCCTGCTGGTCTTTCGCTACCGTCGGTGCTGTAGAAGGTGCCTACTTCCTTAGCAATGGTGGCAACTTAGTTCGTCTGTCGCAACAGGCTTTAATCGACTGCTCCTGGGAGTTTGGCAACAATGGCTGTGATGGCGGTGAAGATTTCCGCGCTTACCAATGGATGATGAAAGTCGGAGGTATCCCAACTGAGGAAGATTACGGCCCATACCTGGGCCAGGATGGTTTGTGCCACCTTGACAGTGTCAACCTGGTTGCCAAGATCTCTGGTTTTGTGAACGTGACAACAAACGATCCGAATGCCTTCAAAATTGCTCTGATTAAGAACGGACCACTTTCGGTATCTATTGATGCCTCACAAAAGAGCTTCGTTTTCTACTCACATGGTGTATACTACGAGCCCGAGTGCAAGAACCGTATAGATGAATTGGATCATGCAGTCTTGGCTGTCGGCTATGGAAAGATCAATGGCGAGGAGTATTGGCTGATTAAGAACTCGTGGTCTACCTACTGGGGTAATGATGGATATATACTCATGTCCACTAAGAACAACAACTGCGGAGTCATGACTGCCCCCACATATGTAGTAATGGCTTGAATGTTGCACTGTGTGCAGCTTCTAGGTTTCGAGATTTCGAAGGAGTGATTTCCTGAATAAATGCTTTTACCAAAATTTTTGTTTTTCGGGTTTTCTTTGAGATTTTCCTGACTTTCTTAGCCTCAAGTTCAGCTTAGGCACTTGCTGCTTGCAAAAAACTCATATGTTCGAGGGTAACCACTTATGAACAGCAAAACAGACTGTCGAAACCGGAGTTTCAGACTCTAGACAGGCAATCTACTTGTATCAGGGTACCAATGCTAGGGATGCTCTGCTTGAAGATAAAAGTTCCATGGCAGTGGACTAGTCAGCAACAAACAGGAAACTTGAAGTAGAAGAAATTTCTGACATCTAAACAAATCGGGACAAATTGTACCGAATTCCAGACATCATAGGTACCTTATGGCTTTTAAGGCTCCAAACCGCAGGTACGTCATATATTCGTATATACAGGTGTGAACCTATCAATGGCAATTCTGGGAAAAGCTGGAGAGAGTCCGTGAAGTTTTTTTTTGTTTTGCTGTTTGGTGCAGAAGCATGGACCTTACATTATGTTTGGCTGCTTCAAGGAATATTTTTTGCTCCCGTTTGTATAAACAGAGAGAAAGCAAGTTGCAATGGCAAACTACAGGGTGAGCCAAGGAGGTGTGATGTTTTGCAACGGCTGTAGCTCTGCTAATGTTTTTGGAATGCGCCCTTTCAGTTGCCATAGAGCGTTGGACGGTTCAACATCTTGTGTTTGCGTGTGACACCTATCGTCGTATGGGCGGTTCGGTTGCTGCTACACAGCGAGCATTTCCACGCCACTTCAACATCGGACGTCAAGGAAACGTTCCAACAAAGAATACAATTTCAAAATTGATACAGAGCTACCATTAGTTCTTTGAGACCAGGTACTGCTCGGAGCGGAGATCGAACAGTGAGAACTCTGCAAAACGTTGAGAGAATAAGGCAAGCTGTGGAAACCAAGGTTCTTGCAGAAAGACTCCGCATGCTTGATCGATTGTCGACGGCTGTCATAAGAGAAATTCGTGCGCTTCCACCGACAATATAAGAGAGGTTCATAGAGAATTTGTCAACCCGTCTTCGTGAATGCTTGGACAACAGCGGACGTCGTTTTTCCGCTACCAGCTGACAAATTGGGTTCAGGATGCACTAGAGAGCAAGGAAACGGCAGTATGCCCATTTCTAGACATCGAAGGAGCCTTCGAGAACATCCCCCAGAAGCAATTAGGAGGGGTCTTGAAATAAAAGGAATAAACCACATCACAAGTAATTGGGTGTGTGAGATGCTGAGACAGAGGTGAGGCAAAAAACCATCGCAATAAGCACCACTAGAGGATGCCCACAAGGAGGGGTATTATCACATTTGATGTGGAGACTAGTAGTAGATGAACTACTGCACAAATTGACAGACACCGGCACTAAGTACCAGGGGTACGCACTATAGCAAGAAGAAAATTTGAAGAAACGCAATGTGAAATCATTCAAAGGGTTCTAAGAATCCTACGGAAGTTGTGCGAAATGGAAGGACTTAAAGTTAACCCTACCAAAGGAGGCCACACGGGCCACCGTAGCATGTCAAGATTTACTCAACCAGACACCACCACAGACTACCTTCTGCCATACCCCGTATTCAGCCTAAACATCAAAATAGAATAATGGGAACACTGGGAAGACGGTGGGGCCATTAACCCGCATAGTATTTCAGTCTTCACTGACGGGTTCAAACAAACGAAGGAGTGGGTTTGGGTATCTACTCAGCGGAAGCTGATATTGCAATATCACTAAGGCTTCCGAACCACGGCAGTGTGTTCCAGGCAGAAGTCCTAGCAATAGCAGAGGCGGCACGAGAACTACCCACGAAACTTGTTACTAGGAAAGAGATTGCCATTTACATAGATAGTCAAGCTGCTATAAAGGCCATCTTATCGGCGGTAATAAAATCACAGCTAATAAAACGCTGCCGCGAGGAGCTTAAAGTCCTCATCCATAGCCACCTTGTAACTCTCTGGTGGGTCCCAGGACAAAAAGGAATTCCAGAGAACGAGATGGCGGATGAACTGGCAAGAAAGGGATCAGAACAAGACCTGTCAATGGTCCAGAGCTCAGTCCTGCCTCCCCTAAAACTTGTTAAATAGCAAACATAGCACTTGACTTCCAACGACAACCAGAAGAAAGATGGAGAGAGCTCTCATCATGCCGTATCTCCAGAAGCATCTGGACAAAACATGACAAGATGAAAACCAAGCTCATCCTTACTCAAAATAGACAAAACGTAGCGCTTCTCATTAGTGTCATTACCGACCACAACCTATTGGCGGCCCACCGGAAGAGAATGCGGCTAAGTTAAAATGCAGAGTCTGCAGAGGATGCGGCAACACAGACATAGAGGAGGGCACGGAACACTTCCTTTGCAAATGCCGTAGTCTCTACAGTATCAAGAAGACGGCCCTTGGAGAGTATTTCTTCAAACATCTGAGCGACCTGTCTGAAAAGCCACCAACCACCATCATGAAATTTAGAACTTCTTCAGGGTGGTTCAGAGGAAGCCGTTCCATTAACACAGAACTCTAGCTATTTTGGTTTTGCTCTCTTTTCAGTTCCTCAGCCAGAAAACTCCACATCAGGCGAGCACACTGGATCCGTTTGAGATCCGAAGGCAGGCTGCACTCAGTCGTTGCAGCTAACCTCTTTAACTTAACCTAACCCTACCAAAAGCACTGCGATACCCTTCACCAAGAAAAGACAGCTAAAGCGTATACAACCTATCCTACTGGAGGGGATCAGGGTCGACCCACAGAAACAAGTCAAGTATCTAGATTTAACACTAGACTGTAAACTCCTTTGGAAAGAACATGTAGAAGCTGTGGTAACTAAAGCCACCAGAGCACTTAAGGTGTGCAGGAATATTTCAGGTAAAACCTAGAGATGCAACCCAGCCACACTAAGCTGGATGTACATGATGATAATAAAACCCATCATCACTTATGGTGCAGTGGCATGGGTTGACAGAACAAAGCTAATCACGATAAGTATATCCCTGAGCAAGGTGCAAAGATTAGCCGGCATATGTATAACAATAGGGGTTCCTCGAGGCAAACTCTGGAGCTTTCTGCAGGAGTATGGGATTGCTGGTTCCCTGTTAAGGGCGATTCAGTCTTTATATACAAACTGTAGAAGCTGTGTTCGGATAAACGGTGTTAAATCAATACCCTTTACTGTGGGCGTTGGACTCCGCCAGGGGTGTGTTTTGTCACCTCTCCTCTTCATTTTATATATGGATTGGATGTTACAACGCAGCCGTGGCGGGGAATGTTTCAAAGTAGGAGACCTAAGGATTAGTCATCTGCTCTTTGCGGATGATTTGGTCATCCTTGGGTCCTCTCAAACCGAACTTCAGCGCGTACTCGAAAGGTTTGTAGCCGTTTGTGATGATGCTGGAATGAAGATCAACGTGAACAAATCGGAAGTAATGGTCGTTTCCAAAAAACTCATTCAGTGCACTCTGCATGTTAGTGGAGTCCCACTGAAGCAGGTGGAGAAGTTTAAGTACCTCGGGGTTTTATTCACGAGTGATGGGAGGAGCAATGCCGAGTTATCCTGTAGAATTGGTCAGGCTGGATCAATTTTGAGAGAGCTTGGCCAATCTGTTATAAGGAAGGCCGAACTTAGTGTTCAAGCTAAGCTATCGGTTTTTAACTCGGTGTATGTTCCAACTCTCACCTATGGTCATGAAATTTGGGTAGTGACCGAAAGAATAAGATCGCGGATACAAGCTGCCGAAATGAGGTTCCTTCGCGGTGTTGTTGGAATAACTCGTAGGGATCGAGTGCGCAACACCAGAGTACGCGAGGCGCTCAACGTTGAGCAGCTACTTCTCCGAACGGAACGATCTATGCTTCGATGGTTTGCTCACGTAGTGCGTATGCCCCCAGACCGGCTTCCAAGACGCGCCATGGTTGCCGTGCCATCAGGTAGGCGACTTCGCGGAAGGCCTAGAAATAGATGGTTGGATCAAGTCCGACATCTCTCCTGGAGCCGCTTAGGGATTCCTCCTGATGAATTGGAGTCAATGGCGGAGGATCGAGAAGAATGGAGAGTCCACCTGAGCATCCTACCCCCGCGACCCTCATGAAGGATTAGCGGGCCATTGAAAATGAATGAATGAATGAATGAATGTATAACAAGAGCCAGGCGAACCTATCCCACAGCAGCACTAGAGGCAATCGTAGGTATACCTCCGCTACACATGAGCGTGCTAGAGCGAATTATATAAGGAGACCATATTGATAATTAGTAAAGAGGGCATTGGGAAAGGAACATGCATCGCAAACAAAGAGCGAGTAACCCTATCCAAATCGGTGCCGCTTCTGCACTGGCCCAGTGACGATATGGTCAAGAAATACTCCTTTGAAAGGAAATTTGACTCAAAGCTGAGCAACAAAAGATAATGGGGTAGTGAGTAGACGGATCGAAAACATCTACTGGCACTGGAGCAGGAGTGTACGGGCCCAGGACTTGATACTCAGAATCACTGGGAATATTCCCCAGCATATTTCAAGTAGAAATTCACGCGATCAAAAGATGCGCGCAATTCAACCTGGACAGGAGCCAAACCGCTATCAAAGCACTGACCTCGCATGAGATCAGATCCAAACTGGCATGGGTATGCCTTAATAGGGTCAACAAACTGGGAGAGGCAAATAAAGTAACTCTCTACTGGGAACCAGGACATGTAGGAGTGGAGGCGAACGAAGCAGCACCAAGGAAGCAATCAAATACTTAGGAGTAATGCTCGACAACAGATTAAGGTTTAAAACACGCGTGGAATGTTCGAGCAAGAAGGCTTCACTACTGCAGGCAGCGCTTTCTCGAATACTGCCAAAAATCGATGGGCCTGGGTGTACTAGACGGATTCTACGGTCCAGAGTGGTTAGCTCGGTTCTTCTATATGCTGCACTGGTTTGGGCGGCGACGATAGAAACACGGAGAAAACTATCGTCAGCATACAGGCTATGCGCGATAAGAACAATCAGCGGTTTCCGAACAATATCGGACGAAGCAGCATGTGTCATAGCCGGAATGATCCCCATCGACATCCTCGCAGATGAGATGGTAAGGATCTACGAAAGTAGAATCTCGAGTCATCAAGAGCAGGTATTGTCAAGGGAATAAAGGAGGAGGAGAAGGCAACATCACTACCTATGTGGCAAGCCAGGTGGGATAACAGTATAAAAGGTAGATGGACCTACATTGAGGTCTGGACCAAGCGAGTGTAACTCACCTCTCTGTCCACATTGTCCAGACCAGGAGGAATGTACAGACCATGCAATATGCCATTGCAATTGCTTCACGGAATGAAGAAATAAGCCAGTACACCATTCCTTATAGACCCAATGCTGCGGTCAAAGGAGAATTGGCTAGAAATTTGTACCCTCATAACGAATGTGCAAAAAGAGCTCGGAATAATTCAGAGAGCAAGGAGAACAGAAGCAGCAATACAAGAAGCATAGCATTAACTGCTAACCAGCCCCGAGAAGTAATACCTTACGACAGTCCCGCGGGGAGAGTGGTAAAAGTGTGCAGGGTGTGGATTAGTACGCAGGCGCATTCCTGGGATCGATTATTTGGGCTTGCGAATCGTGCATGCTAGCAACCCGGCTACTAGCATCTTTGGAAGATTACCACATCCCTTGGCGCAATCAAAAAAAAAAAAAAAACCTTTTTATAGAATGCGAAGCACTGATTCACAAAAGAAGAAATCACCTAGATGCCTACGGATCTACCTTCGCTGCGTCTACTCAAGATACTCAAGTTCATAGTAGTAGCTGGACTGAAGGAAGTGCTCTAGACCGAGTATATCATCGACTAGAGCTTTAGTTTGACGAGCACAATACATTTGTTAAAGGCCGCAGTGCATTTACACCTTATTTCAACGGTATCCATCTATTTATGTATGTAAATAAATAAATAAATAAATATTTGGCGCAACAGCTCTTTAAGTGTCAGGGCTTAGCTTCTCGCAACCACTCATGTCGTGTGCGCAATATTTTTCACACGAATGGAAGGGACCTACAGTTTAGTGCCGTATCCGAAGGGCAATTTGTTTTGAGATGGATGGATGTCAGACGCTCGCGAGAATGTGGCACAGTGAAGTTCTGGGATTCGAACTTAGAACCTCACGCGCAGTAATCCGACACTATCCACTTACGCCACGGCGCCCATGTATGTAACTTAACTGAAATATGAAGTTCGTTGGATCTGATTTTGAGAAGATCGTACTTTATCGAAAAATACCATCCATTTTGAGGTTAGAACGAAAATTCCGATTTCGTCTCGAATTGCTATCCCACAGACCCCAGATATGAAGTTAGAAGCAAATCCTCTCAGCGGTTTGGCCGCAGTTATACATCCAAGAGGAAAACAGACAGACAGATAGAATGTAGGGACCATATTTTTGAGTTTCTCCCAATAGCTTTTTTTTTTTTTTAAATCTCGAGATCGGAAACTTTTTTACGAAAACCTAACTATAGCAAATGAAAAAGTTAAAAGCGCATGGTACGAGATGTTCTTGAAATTATTTGAAAAACATATAAAATTTGTTAAATCTTTTCAAATCACTCACCTCTTAGAAGTTGCTTGGTCTCTCCAATGGATGGCGCTCTTGATTCACTTCACTGAAGATGCATTAACCGAAAGAGGAACCAGAAGGGGATTTGTAACATTACACACCGGATGTGCAGAAATGCAGGATCGAGCACGAAATTTAAAAGGATTTACTCTACAAACGGGACTAAAGGGGCAGGGGCTTGCTTTTTTTACAGACCAATTGGATAGGCACTTTTTTTAAATGAAACACGCGAGTAGGAACAAAATGGGAAAAGCGACGCATTATTGTGACACTTGGAGACACTATTGACACTTTTATTTGATGGAAAACGACAGAAACTGAACACACTTTCAAAGAGGAGCGTATTTCCCGTAGAAAAACACGCGAAATTTAAAAAAGAAATTGGAACAAGGCATGGACACATATTTTTTGGATTTTCACTAAGGGGAACACGAAGGGCTTCTTAGAGATGATGGGTACGACGAATGGGCAAGGCTTTGATTTTTAATTTTAACCAAAGGAATTAAATCACATTTTCTTTTGGCAATTCTGAGATTTAAATTGACCGAAGGACACACAAAGACACACTCACGAGAATTTGACAAGATTTACACTTACAAGGGACTGGGAATGCTAAATAGAAACACTTTGCCTGAAAACCGGCTCATTTTACAAACAGCACTTTGTATAGAGACTACTTCTAGGGGCTTTGCTCAATACTTTCACTAATTGGGGCATATGGGGGCTTTGTAGGGGGAACACTTTGCAGAGACATTTTGAAAAATATTCACTTTTCAATGAACTAGGAGCACGATAAAGACCAGAGGCTTTCGGATATTCACTTTATAATGAAAAACTTTAGCTGATTTAAAAAAAAACAAACATTTTGCTTACACAATTCAACAGAAGCCGACGCATAAATAACAGAGACCGACGACATTTGTGACAAAAATACGAATAAACTAACGACTCCATTACAAATCAGCCGACAACGGACGATTATTTTCAATTTTTCACCACGAATTTCCTTCTCGACCGACATTTCAAAGATGGCTACTTCCCGCACAGAGAACAAACTTCAAGGCGATTTCCGATATACACCGCCGGGGACGATATTTTATGCAAATTCTATCCACAAACCGTTCGCGAACAATTTAAATTCGTTTACTTGCCGAAAAACTAACTTTTAGCAGTAAATTTCAAGTGGGAAAGATTCTTATTTAAAATTTCAAAGATGGAGGACACAAAGTGCTTCCTCCACCTTGCATGGATTCCAAAAGGGAATTTCCGCCCCGACAAGTGAAACGGAAATTAAGCTTAAACTTCATTGCCCCGGTTAATATTTTACGTGAATAATGTGTAGAAACACTTAAATAACAAACTGAAAGTATTTATTTGAATGAAAACTTAGCATTTTGTAATGAATTTATAATTTTTTGCGGAGAAAATCTTCCAATTGAAATTTACTGCTGGTGAATAAAAGTCTAACGGTACTTTTGAGCTTGGTGAGACGACCTGCTACAGTGGTGAGCAGTGCTGCCAGTGTGCGTAAAACAAATTATTTGAATTTGGATAGGAAATATTTTGAAGACGCTGGTGTAATTTATTTATCTTTTTTTTCTTTCACTGCCCCGGGGAAATACATAGAAATTGGATGATATGGTTATAGAATCTTTGTGTTATCACTGAATATTCTGAGAATAAGGTACCGAAGAAGATAAATAACAAAATCAAATGTTATATAGTAAAATTGATTGCTTTACTCCAAGTAAAAGGTGTCATCTCGATAAAGTAGGAGCTGCACCAGCTTAAGATGTTCCCTGTCGAACCTGCAGTTATCATGTGGAAAAAAGAAAAAAAATCAGTTAATCGATTGATTTACAGCCGACTGATTAGAAGGAATTCGTTAAAATACTTTCGGCACTCGGAAAATTGAATAGGATGTACTACTCCGAGCCAAATTAGTGAGAAGGGCAGCAAATACTACAAGCCACGTCTTGAAAACCAATATGTAACCATAAACTGCCAGAAAAAGACGTCAAATTGCATCTTTCTTTATAGAAAGACTTCATTGGCATTGGAATATGCTTAGAAGCTCAATGTAATAAAATGGGACTGCTTTGGGTGAGAGGGCACGTAAGGACTTGGCTCTAGATATCTCATTTAAGAGTGGTTTACTGCTTCTCCCAAGCCTTCACCTAATTACAGGAGAGTCCAGAGCCTTAACGGTTGCCTGGCTGTCTACTTATATAGACAGTAATCGTTTTACCAACAATATTACTCTCGCGTATAATTTCAGCAACCTGCATGATGGCTGTGAAAGCAGCCTGAAAGACGCTGTCGTCGTCGATTATTCTAAAGGGCTTCACAATAAACTCCGGCTCCCGTGCCAACGTCCATCTTAGCACCGTCACGTCCATATAGAAAGCCAACTCCTTTTTCTTCTTGGTTCTTCAGTTCTTCCAGTACATTCTGTCAAGAATTCTTGTAGCAAATCTCCCTTCAAATGCTGGCATCGGGTTCATGTGATCAGTTTCCGTCAATACACTGGTATTCCTCCATCGGGGCAGAATGGAGGCATGGCCGCAAAGGCTCGATGACCACAATCGGCCTTCTCTCAGTCTTACAGCGGTTTTAGCCGCCAGACTGCTGCAGTATATGTCAAGCGGAATGAAACTAAGTATGGTTTCCATTGCCGCTGTTGGTGTTTTTCTCATTGATCCCATAACTTTGATGCACTCTACCGTCTTTATTTTGGTGAGGTTTGAAAGCTAGTATTGCTTCTCAAGTACCGTCCCCATACTAGTGAACCATATCTGAGAATGAGTCTAACAACCGCCGTATATATACAGTACACCACAGCTGGTTTGAAGCACCACGTATTACTGAATGCCATTTTGCATGAGTAGAAAACTACGCTTGCTTTTTTGATGCGTTTGGCAATAATTTCCTTCCAGTTTAGTTTGGAATCTAGACTTAGCCCAGATATCGATTTGAACTTGAGATACTTAGTTCAATGTCAGCGATATTTGGGGGTCTGAAGGTAGGAATCGATCTCTCCTTAGTGAAAGAACTACCTCCGTATACCTCCTAGCCCTTTGCTACTGGCCCAGTCATCAACTAGTTGTAGTGAGAAGTTGAGCCTTTCACTTAGGACTGCAGGAAATTTTCCCGAAACCAGGATAACGACATCGTCCGCATAAGCCGCCACGTTGAAGCCGTTTTCCTTCAGTATTGCCAAGATCTCATCCACCACAAGGAGTCATATTAGTGGGGACAGAACTCCACCTTGGGATGTTCGTCTGCAGACCCTTCTCCGAATGGTTACATCTCCTTGCGTTAAAAAAATAATCCTTGATTGAAACATCTATGTAATCCAGTTTCTGAGGCTGGTGTTGAGATGAGCTATGTGCAGACTGTTCAGGATCGCGTTAGAGCTTACGTTGTTGAACTCCAATGTTTAAGAAAGCCCCTAGGCGATAGGTCTCAGGACTTTTGCGTTTGTGTGGCTCGCTTTCTCTGCTTTAGGAATAAATACAACACGCACCTCTCGCCATGCTTTAGGAACAAAACCTAGCTTAGGCATCCTGTGAAGATACGCTTGAGCCATGAAATAGCAATATCCACTGACTCTTGCAACATCACAGATCGAATGTTTTCATTCCTGGTGCCTTGTATGGGGCAAATGATTTAATTGCTTAAGCTATCTTTTCGTCATCTATTATATTTGCACCTCTGCCGCGCTTATTTCCGAAGGCGTCTCTGGAATGGGTAGATCATCTCCGGAAATTGATGTACATCCGAGTAAGTGAGTACTCAGCAGCATGTACCGGGTATGGACTAAGGGTAATGAAAAGGCGGACTCTCTAGCAAAACAAAGGTCAACCTCTGAGTTCTCTGGTCCGCAACCATTTGCTGCAACTGACAGGCGATTGGTACGAGTAGAGTACCTGATCAACTACTGGACCGCGGCGGAACACCAGAGAGTTAAAGACAGGCAGAAATGGCTGTTACAATGCCGCCTGGCACAACTCGTAGAGAAGTTCTAACCCTGAAGCGAAGAACACTGAACAGGGTGGTAGCATTATGTACAGGTCGTGGCATATTTCGGATATCACCTGGAGAAGATGGGTCTTCTGGAGGATAACACCTGTGAACTATGCTTGAAGGAAGTTGACACATATATTGTGTCGATGTCCGGCGTTAGCTATGCTAGCAGAAGAAGGGGCGTCACTAAGTAGAAACCCAGAAGATGAACCAGATTTCCGTTAAACAGATACTAGCATTGACACGAGGAAGCAAAGCCAGAGAAGAACTGTGAAGAAATCCAAGGAGTTTCTCCGCCTAAAAAAGATCGTGGTAGAGAGACGAAAAGGGATTCGAAAATCTCTCGAATTATTTGTATACATGCAGGCTTTAAGTTCAGAGCTCTGTCTTCATATCGCCCCATTTGCCTACCTAGTATGATGGGTAAAATAATATACAATAAGCTGCTACCTATTTTCGAAGAAAGAGGCGGTCTCTCGGTAGATATTGGTGTTGCAGGGATTGAAGGAAGAAGATGGCGGTGGGGGCCAAAGGAGTACTATGCCGTAGTTACACTTGATATCAAGAACACTTTTGATTCACCAAGTTGGTCATGTATAATGGACTCTCCTCAAAGAATAAATACGCCAAGCTATATTCTTAACGTGGTATGTAAGCGACTAAGGTACCAAACACTATAATATGTCGACAGTCGTTCCACAAGGATCAGTGCTAGGTCCCCTTCTGTGGTACATCATATATGACGACGTGCTCAGGTTGCCAATGCCGTCAAGAACGAGTCATAAGCTTCGCGGACGACATCGCTGTTGTGATCATTGTGAAATACGTTCACGAGGTAGAATAAGAAACAAAGCAATCTGAAAAATAGAAACCTCATTGGAGACAGCATGCTTGGATTTAGCGGAGCAGAAGACGGAAGCAGTTCTAGTCGCAAGCCGCAAAGCGAAGGAAATATGAACATGTACGGAGAAGATCAAATGATTAAATTTAAACAGGTAATCGAATACCTATGTGGAATGATAGACAATAGGCTGAACTTTAAGCTGCACAGTCGATACTACAAGGATACTGCCAGACGTCGGTGGACCCAAATATAGTCGTAGGACTTTATTGTCCAGAGTAGTAGATGTAGATGATCTAGATATATATAATAGTGAGGTGCAAATGCATTGCGATCATTGAAAGATCGATTGTGCCCCCATACTACGGCTCTAGCCGATGATATACTCGGTCTAGAGCACTTCCTCCAGTCCAGCTGGTGCAGCAAACCGGAGTATCTTCAGTGGATGCAGCGAAGATAAATCCATTTCTGATAGGAGGTAGGCACCTAGGTGATTTCTTCTTTTGTGTATTAGTGCTTCGCATTCCATTAGCAGGTGCGCTGGTGTTTCTGCGAACTCCCTGAAGAATCCGCAATGTCCGCCTCCTTCTATTTCCAGTTTCCTAGGAATAGAAGGATAGGTGCTCCTTGAATCACCAGTGACCCGTTAACATGCCCATCAAGATGCGAAGGTAAATCCATTTCTGATAGGAAGTAGGCACCTAGGTGAATTCTTCTTTTGTGGATGAGTGCTTAGCATTCCAAAAGAAGGTGCGCTGCTGTTTCTGCGAAGTCCAGAGTAATAAGCTCAGCACTACTATACGCAACCCCAGTGTGGGTTGGCGCTTTGGCAACAAAAGAATCCAACTGTCTTAGACTCAGCGCTGAAGGCCAATTTGCTCCTATGGAACAGCGTCAGAACAAGCAGCATATGTCATAACCCATCGATATCCTGGCCGACGAAATGGAAATAAGAGTTAAAACCTAAAACTAGGGGAAGGCTCATAGGAAGGATAGGTTCATAAGAAAGAAAGGTACCTTCTGGGAAGATCGGCTGAGGTGGAGGTCTAGTGAGTGAAAATGGGTCTAGCAAGTGAAAATGGGTCTAGAAGTGTTAGCCGGACTCAATCGTAAAATAATTTAAAATCGCTTGAGTGCTATGATGGTCGGAAAGTGGCTGTGCTCTAAAGATAGTTAGAGTGTCAGCCTTGTTCCACTAGAAGGCTATACGATATTGCATTTACAGCATGCAAACGCCTATCGATGTGTGGATTGTAATTTTAGCCGTCTCCTCCTGCAATCAGTGCATAGAAAGCTCTAAAAATTGTTTCTTTTAAATTTACTTCCTATATTTAAAAATAAAAGTTCTCAGTAACAACTAACACGATGTATCTACAAACTAAGCAATCAACTGTTCAGCTGCATGCTCCTCAAATGGCTCATTCGGCAGTCGAGCGGGATTCTGCAAGAAATAATCACATTTAGGATCGGTACGCGATCTAATTCACTTGGAACTCACAATCTTCTTCGCCCTCTTCTCCAGAATACCATAGGCAAAGTGGTTGATAATTACTCCCGTGGGTAGCGCTACACCCTGCACTCGGTAAATGCTTCCGTTCTCACCCTCCTTGGCCACCTCGTGCACCGCAGCGATGGTACACTTGCCCAGGAACCGCGTCGACGCAACCATTGGTCCACGAGAGATGTCGATGTGGGTGCCCACTCGATAGAGGGTAACACGACCCTGATTTTGGGACAGAATACTAGGAAGCTGTTCCTTCTTGTAGCGATTGTCAGCAAACATCTTGATGGCCAGCTCACTGTTCACCTCGAGACGTTCGATTTTGAGGTCTCGAGCGGCGAGTTTGACCATTTCCGCGGATATTGCTCGAAGTTCGTGGTTAGCTGGTGACCAGCCTTGTGTAGAGATGTAGATATCATGGACAAAGCTTCCAGATTTGACTAGAAATGGAAAGGGAGTCAAGAAAAGTTGAGATGATGAGACAAATTCTTACTATTTGGACCCGGGAAGCTGTATAGCTGGAGGCCAGCTTCTTCTTTGAAGCTTTCCTGCAGCGCTGCACCCAACATGAAGGAACAGCTTCTCCAGAATGCCCTGAAATACAGAGAATTCCCTCATGAAACCTTGGTTTTCCAAAAGGAACGTGCTTCCCCCTACTTATTGACCAAATGGGGATCCGTGACAGAGAAATTCAGCAACTGCAGCGTACAGGACTCCTGCAGCGGTCTGTATATATCCCACGGAATGTTGCCATCAATCAGCGCCAGCGCGGAGCGTTTGCAATGTCCCTCGGTCAAGTGCTGGGCGCAGTTGTACGGCGTCGAGATCCCGCGGTTCATCATTAACGTCACGTCCTCCGGAAGGCCGAGGTAGCGAACTTCGATTTTCTCTATCCGCCCGATGCTGTCCTGTTGGCGTTTTGTCTCCTCGTCGAACAGTTGGTTGCGTTTGGCTATCGAATCTGTTGTGGACATGAACCCTGGAGGAGTAGAGGTTATGACATGGACAGCGAGTAGGGTTTGTCGCAGAAAACTTACGAAATGGTGTGAATCTTGAAAGAACTTGCAGCGATTTCCACTGCTGGTGGAAGATTTTTGTTGCCAGAGTCATATTCGTTATGAATTGTGGAGAATTAACTCGGTTTGTGAGAGTTATTCAATATTTTCCGCGAGAAAAACAATTGGAATTTCTTTTCTTTTGAGCGGTTTGACAGATGGCGGCATGCATATGGTGGATAGGTGATGCCAAGTCGAAAAAAATTCGGTGGAGATTTATAGACCAATTCGTCTGGTGAACTCTTCGGTTGCATCTGCTGGATCACATGAGCATATCTGTGGCCTCAAGGAATAACAACATAAGTTGACTTATGCCAAAATTGAGTTATTTATTTTAATTTTTAATTGTTTTATATAATTTTTCTTCAGAAAAGACGAACCTATAACGCTGAAACAGCACCCGGAGATGTTTGGAATTCATTATCTGAAGCGGAAAGTGGGAAATACACGATACAACTGTTGTACCAACGGTTTGACAGCTTTGGTATTGTATACGATAATTGCTTCGTGTATATCAACCGACCGTTGTACCGATATCGTACGGTCGCTTAGTCTTGACTCCACAACCGCTGTTACATGCGCAGATTGTGTGGAAATTATATGGTGTGAATGTGTATAATGACTGAACAAAATGACTGGTTGCGGAGGCAGATTGTATAATGTGTGTGCTGCATACAAGTGTTGGGACCATGTCAGTACAACACAGTCGGTACGAGAGTTGTATCGAGTATTTCCCACTGTAGGGAGGTGAGACCATAAATAACAACTTTAAATGCATTTTCTGAAATGGTGAAAGGCGCTTATGGCGTTATTCCTTGCTGCCATTGATAAAAATTAAAGTGCATTCTATTGCCCTTATTGCCTATTACTTTCGTGGGCAGTTCTGGGGAATTCAATGAGCCTAAGGCAAACGTTTCGAGCACATGAATAATTTTGTGTAGTACCTGCTCTGAATTATGCACTTCAATTATAGCGGTGAAGCAGTACATCAGAGAGAGCGAAAAGCATCACCTAAGGGTCAAAATATCGATTATCTTATTGATTTCACTTATTGAGAGATGGTTGCGAAAAGCTGGACCAAATATTTTTTTTTATTGAGACATGGGCAAGCTGCAAACATTCGGAATTATTCTTCCATATAAAGCAAGCGGTAAGTAGACATATACGTTGAATGTACATTTACACAGACAACACCTCTTTGTACTTTCTATCATTGGTATAGACTCAATAGGACGTGAAATTGTTCGCTCTCCAATGGAAAGCACAAGGTAAAAATACCTGGAATGCAGTGAGTAGCTAAACAAATCACATTTCCACAGAACTTAAATGATTAGAATGAGAAATGAGGCAGAAGGAACAAAACACGAATATTTTGAGTAGTGAGCACTGATCGCCCTCATCATTGGATTATAAAAATGCCCATATAGCACTGCCGTGGAGGTAAAAGGACAATGGAGAGAATGTGCTTAAAATGGGTTTCAGCTCTATGCTGTCCTTGAGTACGAGATCTGTAACGGCTTTCGACAGAAAAAATAGGCGTTCTAGCAGGAAACAAAGCTGTTCATCAAGAACGTTTAACCTTAATACAGTCCTTCCACTTCGTTTAATAGTAATGGCGTAAATCCGATTTGTATTTCAATCAAAGCAATATTTTCCGACTGTTAAATTCCACCGTGAAAGCGATTGCAATTTTGAATTTGTCTTTATTCTTCTCAACAGTGAACCAATATAATTTGGCGTTATTTGTGTCCTTTGTTTGCTCTACATATTGACGTTAAGAAAGAAGAAAATACATCTGTTATTAAGTATAATTGCGATGGCAGTTTAAATAGAATTTGTTATGAATTTGTGCCACATATGAAATTCTACGCTTCGTGAATTTATGAAAGTTCGATGTTGATTTTGGTGAATTTTTAATCGTGAATTACCCCAAATAATAACATCGCATAATAGCACCGAGAAACGGTCCCACAGTTAAAAATTTCGTACCTAACCCAACCTTCTACGATAATTTCCAAATCAAAACAAACCATTGTTCCTTGAAAACAAAGCAAAAATGCTTCTTATTGGATCATTTGCATGTGCTGCGACATGTGTGTTTATTCACTGATCCGTTTTTAAATACCACCTACCTGCTGGCTTTTGTAGACGGATTTCGCTATGTGCGACGAACTTTCCAGATGATATTCTCATTATGCAAATTACGTACCTACCACAAATAGAATATTTTCCCTAAACAGTTTGGAAGTCTCTGTGGTGGCAGTCACTAAAGCCACTGAACTGTGTGCCTCCAATTGTGTCGTTTTGACGTTTAACAAAAATTTGTGTTTTGTCATTGCGGCTAGCAAGCAATAGAAGCTTTTTCCCGCAAAGAAACTCGTTTTTTCAGTTTTTCTCAAATTATTCGCCAGCAATAGACATTCTATTCCATAAATCATGTCTGTAGACATCGCCAGAGATATTCCACGAGCTGGATTCAACTTCGACAATTGCAAGCGGTGAGTAAATGCGTCGTCATCCTCCCTTGGGCCACATAACCTCTGTTCTTTGTTTCCCTCTCTCCTCCAGGAATGCAGCCCTTTTGCAGAACGGATTCGTCGCTCCAAAGGTCGTTAAGACCGGCACCACCATCGTCGGTATCATCTACAAGGACGGCGTGATCCTGGGGGCTGATACCCGCGCTACCGAGGGACCGATTGTCTCGGACAAGAACTGCTCCAAGATCCACTACTTGGCCAAGAACATGTAGTAAGTATCAGGAGCAACCTGTTCCCCCCTCAAATGCTTAGGTGTCGTCTGCTTTCAGCTGCTGTGGAGCCGGCACTGCCGCCGACACAGAGATGACCACCGACACGATTGCATCCCAGTTGGAGTTGCATCGCTTGAACACTGGCCGGCAGGTTCCTGTGGTGGCAGCCAACACTCTGCTCAAGCAGATGTTGTTCCGCTACCAAGGACACATCAGTGCGGCCTTGGTCTTGGGCGGGGTGGACAAGACGGGAGCATACATCTACTGTATCCATCCACACGGTTCGACAGACAAGCTTCCGTATGCCACCATGGGGTCGGGCAGTTTGGCCGCCATGTCGGTGTTTGAGTCGCGCTGGAAGCCCGAAATGGAGGAGGAGGAGGGAAAGATCCTGGTACGCGACGCCATCCGCGCGGGTATTTTCAACGACTTGGGCTCCGGGTCGAATGTAGATCTGTGCGTGATCCGGAAGGACTCCTTTGATTACTTGAGGAACTATGAGCTGTCTAATCAAAAGGGCGAGCGGAAGGTAAGGTAGTTGCGCGGTTCTCATGGGAATCTCACTGATTTCTTGTTTTTCAGTTGAACTACGACTTCAAGTTGGGAACCACGGCGGTGTTGGACACAAAAATTCACAAGTTTGAGGTCATCGAGGAGGTTCTGCCCGTCCCAATGGAGGAATGAGGAACTAGTGTCTCTACAAATCGATCTATATTGTAAAATGATTTATAAACATTTAATTCAAGGGGAGTAAAGCGGAATTGTCCTGTTTTTCTATTATTTCTCGCTTTTGGTGCATGGGTTTCGGTGTAGGCTTCCAATTTTTGCCAGTCGCTGACTTATTTGAGTGGGGGTTACAGCTTTACCAAGGTCTTTGACTGAAGTAGAACCTCACATGCCTTACGAATATTATGGATTCCTACTGTGACTTCGCACCCATTGTGCTGAGTGTTTCCAATGTCTTTATCTAAGCGCCAAAAACGCTTCTCGATGTCAACACAGTGGCTCCTGCTCAACTAATCTATGCCACGTTTGCCTGGGGCGTATCGCTGTTTTGGCTGCCTGATTCCACTGTATGGCATATTTTGCAATCGAGTTGTCGTCGCGTCGTAGTGAGTGGCCGATCTACTGCTACTTTCTCCTCCATTTGGTAGTCCCTATAGGTTCTTCATCCGTTCTCTGAGTGCTGTTCATTAGAGACATAATTGGGTCAAAGGATCATCAAGATAATTTGAATTAAATTCGAAGAACAAAAACAAAGTAAAATAGGCCTGAACACCATCTTGTATCCGCCATATTGGAATATGCATATGCTTGCATTATCCACAAGAATCGCTCTTTAATTTGATACCTGAATCGTTAAAATCCATCCAGAAACGAAGAAGTTACGACAAAAGCAAATCGAGGCTAAGAGCTGTACACTTTGTTTGACTGCCGGCCAAAGTTTTGGGTCGGTCAGTATACTGCTTTCTGAGAGTTTCTGGTGGCCTGGTGTTTCACGAACATTTTTTGATGAATTTTCATACATATGGGCGGCGGTTCTACATGAGCTGAGACCAAGTCCAACATTTACGACAGAGGGTGCAGATACAGAATACCGAGTGGTCCGATGTGCGTGTGGCTGTGCAAACGGGGCTTAGGTTGAGTAGGGTTATGAGGATATCACAAAATATTAGGCACCATAGTGGGCCCATCGTAAGACGACAACATTAGACTTCTTTTCTCGTTAGGCAAGCAGGCGTCTGTTTTCCCAGTGGAAACTTATGCAATCCTAAGGGCCATGAACTATGTTGTGAAGAACAGATGGAAGGGCCGTAGTATTTGTGTCTGTTGTTACAGTCAGGCTGAGCTTAAGGCCTTGTTTAACCCTTTAACCACTTCCAAAATAGTTCGTGAAACCAAAAACTCTTTGAATTCGGTCGCAAGGCTGAATTCTTTGTCTCTTATCTGGGTCCCAGGGCACACTGGAATCTTGGGGATCGAGATCTCCGATGAGATTGCTAAACAAGGCTCAGAGGAAGCTTCCTCAAGCCTCGAACCCGCGTTGGGTCTCCCTGCGTCCTCAGTTAGGGCTTCAATTGACGATTGGGTCTTTCACGAGCACAATTATTTGTGGCATGACTCTCCAGGATGTAGATTGACTAAACAAGTGCTCCCATACGTCTGTAAGCAATCAGCGGCATTCTTGTTGTCTCTCAGCAGAAAAGAATGTAGACAACTTACTAGCGTCGTGACAGGTCACTTTACTTTTGCCAAGCACCTTAACGTACTGGGCTGATACTACAATACTGATACTGAGTGATACTACAATCTGCGATGCTTGTGGCGAGAGCGACGACATCGTGGAACATTCACCCTGATTGTCGTTGGCGTTTGTCGCTTTTCGACGATTGTCGTTTGATTCATAGCTACGAACTGCTGACCGTTAAACTTTAGTAAGCAATTAATTTGTCGTGTGAATACTATTACAACTCTTTTACATTGAAAAAGTTATGAAAATGGATTCGTGCTACACCTGAAGAATAAAACGACAATCCTCGAAAAGCGACAAACGACAACGACAATCAGGGTGATTATCTCTGTGAGTGTCCGGCCTTTGCTCGTATCAGGTGGCAGATCCTCCCGAGTTGATGTGGTGAGTGCTGGTACTACAAGCTCCTCACCCTACGTAAAGGAATGGATCAACAGGAAACATGGAGAAGTAAACTTCTACATGATACATTTCCTATTAGGGCACGGAGGCTTTCGGGAATATCTCTACAAATACGTAGATGACCCATACTGCCTGCACTGTGAAGGCAAAATCGAGAACGCGGAACATGTTTTAATGGAATGTCGGATGTATACGACGGCCAAAAACATACTACATAGAGAAATTGGCGGCCAAGTGACTTATAAAATTCATGCTGATGACGAATGAAGCCTGGTACACAGCGAACGAGATCATCACCAACATGATGCAACAACTACGTCTGGAGGAACGAGCAGCAGCGAGAAGTGAGGGTCCTACAAACACCGGAAGGTAGACAAAAGGTGCACAAAAGAGCCCTCATATGCAATGTAACGCAAGTGAGACGTTAAAGACACACAATGAGAAGTGAATTCACGCAGTAATAGAAATTTGAATGTGCCAATTGAGCTGCTGTAAAGCAGCAGAAGCATAAGAAGCAGCAATGGCTCATCGCAACTGCACCGCAACTGCACCGCAGAGGCACCGCAGCCGCACCAGAACAGCACCTCAAATACACCGCAGCTGCACCGCAACTTCACCACGGCCGCACCGTAACTGCACCACAGCGGCACCACAGAGGCACCGCAACTCCACCGCAGCCACACCGCAGCCGCACCGCAACTGCGATGGTAAGTCCCATGTCTTGCCAAAGGCACTGCGAAAAAACTGAGAGCACATTGGATATTTTCGACTCAACATGCTTAGACCAAAGACGTTTCTTATCCAGAATCACTCCTAGATATTTGGCTTAGTGTGGCGGTGACTCCCTTTAGCACTATCTGAGTTATACCGGTCAGAATTTTTCTTCCCGTAAAGAGAACATCCTCAGTTTTAAGTGGATTTATTGAAGCACGTTCCTAGTGCACCATACATCAATCATGTCTATGATCGCCTGCGCTTTAAAACAGACAGCATAGCATAACTTCACTGAAAAAAAAAGGAAGAAGTCGCTAGGCATGGCAGTATCATCCGTGTATACCTGAGCGTAGACGTTAGAAATGTTTAGAGTGATCAACAGAGCGTGCACCACCATGCACCATAGCAGTGAAGACTGGACTCCGCCTTGCGGACAGCCACTGCCATAACATATCGGTCACAATCCGCATCCATAAGCAAAGCTCAGTTCAATGCTTTAATGCAAGGCCCTAATGTTTCGTCTACCCCGTATTGTCTGGCAAAACTATAACTATCGTGGGTTCGTCTTCTGCTTTTGGACAAACTGTTTTCTTCTTTGACTGATTTCCAACAATATAAAATGACATCCGACTTCAGCAGTTTCTGTTAGCACAACAGACTCCTTCATACAGTAGAAGTCCATGCTAAGATCCTCCTCAAGCAAGAGCAAGACTGTACCAAAAATGATTAAGTTGCATAGCAAATCCTGCTTAAGAGAAAGATGTTTGTGTTTCACAGTTGAAGGACTCTATCTCGCTTGGCCATATCAGAATGGCTTAGGTTAGGTTAGGTTAGGCTAGGTAGGGTTATGAGGTTATCATAAAACACTAGGCACCAAAGGGGGCCCATCGCGATCCCTAGGAAACCTTCGCGGCAGAAGACTTAAACCCATTCCCCCAAGCAATTAATATCCCTACAAAATTTGAAGAGATCCTTGTTATGGTTCAAGGACCTCACCTCCTCCAAGCTATCGAAGGAGTATCTACCAAGGTACTTTAGCCTTATCCTGGCAATTCCTTGACATTCACAGAATATATGAGTTAAATCCTCTGAGACATGTAGGTCATCGCAGTACCTACAAACATCTGTATCGGATAACCCTAGCCTCATGGCATGCCTCCTTAGGAGACAGTGGCCAGAGAGTATTCCTATCGCTGTTCTTAGCCTCGATCTATCTAACTTAATTATCCCCCCAGATTTTCTACGATCTAACACAGGCCACAAGGCCCTAGACACCCTGTTACCATCTAAGTTTGGCCATCTTAGATTAGCCGTGTCAATGATTTTATCCCGGATAATTCCCTTAGCCATGCACCCTGGTGGTTTATTACTACCAATTATATCGCTACGTGGGAGACCCGCTGCTCTTTTAGCCAGCGCGTCGGCTTGCTCGTTGCCTTCGATATCGCAGTGTCCAGGTACCCAACATAATCTGACTCGGTTCTGCGTACATAATGCCCTAAGCATTGTGCGGCAATTCCTGATTATCTCAGATTTGGTGACGTAAGACTCTAGCGCCTTAAGCGCAGCCTGACAGTCAATCTACAAATACAAATATTTGGCGCAACAGCTCCTTAAAGTGCCAGGGCCTAGCTTATCGCACCCACTCATATTACGTGCGTTATATTTTTCACACGAATGGAAGGGACCTACAGTTTAATGCCGAATCCGAACGGCGATTTGAGAAGCTTTTTCGTGACAACAATACTCTCGGATGTTTGTCAGACGCTCGCGAGAGGTGGGACCCTAAAAAAACTTTTTGGTATTTTCTGGGACTCGAACTTGGAACCTTATGCGTAGTGATCCGACACACTAAGCACTTACGCCACGGCGCCCACGTGCTGACTGTCAATGTAGATGGTGATATTCTTATCGGATATTGATCCCATCTCAAGTAATTCCGCAGCTTTAACTTCTGCTTGGAACACACTGCATGTGTCCGGAAGTATCAGGGCCACCTGTAGGTTCGTATCGCTCGATTAAATACCTGTCTCCGTGCCCTCACCGGTCTTAGAACCATCTGTGTATATTGCAATCTCGTTATGGACAGAGACTGTCTTCCTTTGCCAGTCCTATCTAATAGGATACAGTACTTCGTATGATGTGTCGAAGTCTAAGGTGTCAAGTATATCGTCCGATTCGTCAGGGATTCTGGGAAAGGATTCCTTGAGAATGGAGCTGTGTCCTATGTTAATAGTCCTGAAGAAACCAACGTTAGTGAGCCGAAGCGCACTGTTGCCCGCTTGAAATTTCATTTGTAGGTCTAATGGTAAAAGATACAGGAAGATCTCGAGTGCAGCCGTAGGTGTTGTGCGTAGAGCACCTGTGATGGCAATGCAGGCTGTTCTTTGTACCATGGCCAACATATCCCGTGTGTTTTTCGTATTCGTTGCCTTCCACCACACAAGAGCCCCATACGTAAGGATGGGTCTGACTACCATGATGCATAGCCAGTGCATCATTGCGGGCTTCAGGCCCCACTTTTTCCCCGCGGTCCGCTTACGGATGAAGGAGCTTTATATGCTTTGCGGTCTCGTTCCTGTATGTTAAGTTTCCAATTTAGTTTCCTATCCAGCATTATACCAAGATATCTAGCGCGATCCGAAAGGGAAAGCTCCACCCCTGCTAGCTTAGGCAGTTTGAAGGGTGGTATCTTGTATTTTCTACTGAAGAGTATCAATTCAGTTTTATCCGGGCTGACGTGTATTCCACACCCTCTAGCCCATTTTTCGAGACTACTAAGAGCTGATTCCATCATTTCACGTAATGTATCAAGGAACTTGCCCTGAACTAAAATCACCACGTCGTCCGCGTAATCAGTGACGCTTATGCCTGTATTGCTTAGTTCTTTAAGTAGCCCATCGATGGTTAAGGTTCAAGTCCCAGCGGGGAACAGCAATCATGGGCCACTCAAGTTTAAAAGGAAAAACGAATTACATCGAAGTTTTTCCAACCACTGCACCAAGAGAAAGGTTCCTGCCTGGCAGTACAATGGACCGGAGAGTCTGAGTGCCCTGGGATTTGCGTTTCCTTTATAAAAAAAAAATCACATCTATAACTAGAACCCAGGAGAGGGAGTTAATGTTTCTAGTGCCGAGCATATTGCAGAGCCAATTGGTAATGCTATGCTCGACATTTATAGATTCTAGGGCCTGTTTGATGGCCCTTCCTTCTACATTATTGAAAGCACCTTCTATGTCTAGGAAGACTGTTAGTGCGAATTCCTTATAGTGAAGGCCCTACTACGTCGTGTAAAACTGTTTCCACCGATTTCTCCTTCAAATATGCATGTTGATTTGCATAGAATGCCGTTGCAACACTTACTTCTGATGTGAATATCAAGAAGTCTTTCAAGTGTTTTGAGGAGGAATGACGAGAGATTTATGGGTCAGTAGTCTTTCGCTGAAGTGTGGCTTGGTTTACCTGCCTTAGGTATGAATATAACCCGCACTTCCCGCCATGCCACTGGTACGTAGCATGACCTTAAACAATGTTTAAAATTTCCCCTAAGCCTGTTTCTGACCTTGGCTGGAGCTTTTTGCAGCATAGCTGGCATAATTCCATCAGGGCCTGGTGCTTTGAATGGTGCGAATGTCATAATAGCCCATCGCAGATTCTTCCATGTAATGAGATTTTCTACGTCGTCCCCTATTGACCTACCATTATACGAGTAGCTATTAGTAGTAGAATCCATTGGCGATCTACTTCCTGGGAAGTGAGCTTCAATTAACGTCCCTAGAATTTCTTCGCTACTTTTTGCCCACGAGCCGTCAGATTTTTTGATGAAGCTTGGGACAGAAGTGTCTTTAGCTAGCATCTTGCGAAGTCTGGAAGCTAGTAATTTACTAGTATCCGCAATGGACTGACAAAATTCCTTCCACGACTTTCTTTTTGATTGCCTAATTAAGTACTTAAACTCCCGCTTGTGGTTCATATATTCATCCCATGTAGTACCGTTCCCTATTTCTTTGGCCCTGTTGTAGAAATGCCTAACCTGTTTGGAGGCTTACTCTTGGATAGTTTTTCTTCAACGATCTATATTATTGACTTCAAAATCTCTGCTCCATAGAGATATTACACTCAATCTATGTTAGTATGAATGTATATCATAGGAGACCACTTCTATATACACTTGAAGGTAGACGCCTCTATCGTCAGATGCAAGCAAACTTGAAGATACGTGGAGATATAGTAAATTGATTGCAACGCAATAGCTAGTGTTTTCGAGTTCTTCTATCTAACTGCTTTTATGGTCGCCAATTTCTACATACGACTGTCTTTTGTGCCTTTCCAATTGGATGTAGTTAATAGTTCCAAAATCCCACACCTAAAAAAAAACAGAGCTGTCTAGAGCTTTAAAGTACGACTGAGTTCTCCTTCACCTTTTTTATCCCTAGGATCGATTGCCTACCCTTTTTCCAGCTCTCAGTCAGTCAGCCTTCCCGCTGTGGATAGTGTAGTACTTCAATTCATCGTAAAATATATTTAAGCTCTTTCCGCGCTATCCCTAGATCCAGATCTTATACTTTGGAAGAAATAAAAATTCTTATTTTGTAGCAAAAACGAAGGACCTTACAAATCCCTCAAACATTATCCAGACTGTACAACTCACACAAAACTGTGTTTCTTAATTTATTAAACTAAATAATTTATTCTAAAAAAAAACAACCTCAATCGTAATCTCATAAGTATGACAAAAAACATGAAAAGAACGTCTACAGCACAGCAGCACAACATGGAAACCGAGGTCATGTACAAATAATACTCGAAAATTATCCTAATTCAGCGCATATTCCTTGTGAACAATCAAATCCCATGTGTCCTTCCATCGTAACTCCGTTACCTGATTGCCAGTTAACTTCTCAATTCCATACGTTATCGGCAATAGTCGTCGATACACATAGAAGACTCCGAAAATCCATGCGATCACACCTAGTCTATAGGCTCGAACGTACCAAGGATTTGTGGTAAACCGCCTTAGCAGATAGTCTATGTGCTCCAGCATATAGCACAGGAGTAACATCTTGAACAGCAACGATGGCAAGTAGTTGTGCAGAAAGAGAGTACGTTCCACAAAGAAATAAGGCAGATAGTGGAACAGGTATCCTCCAACGAATATATCACCAACTTCGAGAAATCTCTGCCATTCTCGAGGGGGTAGGTCATAAGCCAGGCGTCGGCGACGAATCAAGTAGAAGATGAACAGACCGAGGTAGACGAAAATCGAGAGGGTGCCACTGTACCAGATGGCGATGTTGCCCAGGAGATGAATCTGTCCATTGGACTTTTTGTCCACCCAATAGGCGATACCCTTATCTAACAAGGGCCATTCCAGAGGTTCAGAGCTGTACATGTGCGAGGCTATCTCGTTCTTTGTACTCCAAATCATTTTCGATTGCAGCTCAAAGAATTTGTCCCAAAAGGAGAGTTTGGTTTTGCTTGTCGGAATCATTTCGGCATTGAGGAGCTGTCGTTCACGTTCACGTTGATCTTGAGCTGGAAAATAAAAGAAACTGGCTTTAGTGACGGACTGACCTGCGCTTGGCTTTAGGCTTACTTTTGGTGTACCGATGTTCCTCAACGTTCCAAATGGCATCTTTATTGTTTGTATTCCTGTCGCCCACTACTTCGTGCTGATTGAAACCCCAATCGGGAAGCTGTTTGCCACTGTACCGAAGAGCCACTTCTGTTGTCACATGGACTAGTCGGACTTGAGATTTGATTGCGTGCCAAACTGGTCCTTCCTAAAAAAAGAAAAAATTAGTCTTATGAGCTTTCTTTAAGGCTTCCGCTGGATCCTATTTAGTTAGGTCGGCCCACACAGCAGTCCCCTTTTTGTTTGGGTTTCTCAAAGTAAAGAGAACTGAATATTCTGGGGGAACCATAGAATCGAGGGAAAACTAGCAAAGTATCACATAAGACACTTCTACTCACCGTTTCCTTATTCAAAATATGCACCTTCCACAGCAGCTGTCCCTCCATTTTAATCTCGTAGTCAATGTAACAGGTAACTTCCTGACAAGCCGGGGTCATTGGCGCTGCAACATCATGACTATTCAACGCCCGACTTGTTATCCCATGAACCAGCTGAATAATGTCCCCGTCCCTTATTGGATCCAGCTCATCCCCCACGACCAACTCCTCCTTTGTGGGTCTCTTTACAATCCACCAGTTGTTGACGTCCTTAAAGCTATAGCACGTAACCTGCTGTTGATGTGAAGAGCCCCTTTTATCAGGATACCGTACTGGATAGACATGGGCGTGTGAATGAAGCCAACAAGCCCGTCCATGAGTATGCCTCAAGGTTATCTGTGAGCCATGCACAATCTTCAGTGGTTGCCCCTTTGTAATCGATGCCAACCCACCCTCTAGTGAAGCTTGAAAGGCACTAGTCATCACGTTGTCATGTGGTCCCGCTTTTGTGAGGATATTCAGGTGAAGATAAAAGACGCCAATGTAGATTCCAATGGGGATTATACTAAATATTACCGCTCGACTAAGAGCCTGAAGGATTATCTGGAAATCTAAAATGAATCATAGTCATCATTGACCATAGAGAGGACTGTATGGCATTACCTGTAACTGAAGCATCGTAGAGCATATTCCATAGATACCGGCACATCAAATAAAATGCCAAGCATCCTGAATAGAATCCCACATACTTAACACTTAAAGCGAAGGCGAAGAACGATGCTGAAGCCAGTCCAGAGATAATCCATCGGGGGCTTGCGAAGCTACTTTTTTGAAAGCGCAAGAGGTGCAGTAGACCTAGAGTACAGAAAAGCAGAAGCATCGATTCCATGAGGATGAATCTAGACTGCGTTAGTAGGGAATTGTCTGGAAATAAAAAAAAATCTTTAGAATAGAAGACTGGAAATCCATGGGCTCACTCTAACCAAAAATAATCAGTAGACCACCTAGCAGAGCGGTCCATCGATTCACTGGAATTTCTAGCAAGAGTTTGTACGCAGCTGGTGATAGAAGACTACCGCATAGAGCTGGTAAAAATCTCAACCAAAAAACAGGCACATTCGGTGTGTATGATGATCCAATCCGTGGGAAGGTATAGTTCCCATCATAGCCAGCGAAGTTTGATACAGCGGCGATAAGCTGCTTCCCCAGCGGCGGATGTTGATCGAAGAAGAAAATATTTCTGATATACAGAGATATGTATTTACCATAATGAAGTTCATCGAACCTGTAAGAGATTGGAAAAGGTGCTTAAGAACAGTGTAAACTTAAACAGAGAGGCTTAAAAAATTTGGTTGACGCTAACCTAACAGTTTTTTACAATAACCCAGTCTTCACACTGAGTTGACTTTAAACGCCAATAATCAATAGATCGAATGCTGCACAATCGTCCATCTTGAGGTATCATTCAACACAGGAAAGTAACCCCAGGTGTGCTGGTATAGGTACAGCGGCACCCTTTAATTACCGTAAAAGGAATTTTTAGACAACGAGCTCTCCAGCTTTCGTTCCAAAGGCTTTGAATCGAATATTTTGCAACATTTTCGAAGTAGAGCAAGGACGACTTTGAACTGTTTCTCTCAATAAAGAGGTCGATGTTGGAACAATGATTGGTTACCAAAGAAGAGAAACTCATAACCACTCAGACAAGGGTCACAAAACCATAAATAGTTTCTAGAGGTGCACTATCAACTACTTCGATAGGAGTTCAAACAATGAATGTTTTCCAGATACGGGAGACTAATAACTACACGAGTATTAGTATGACCTCCATTAATCCCAGAGCAAGGAGACTAGAAACTACAAAAGAAACAGGAGGCAGATCGAATACCAGAGACGAGCAGTTAGACCCAACATAGGACATAGTACGAGCCACGAAAGGCTGCCCGAGACGTGAGACTATAAGCCGATCGTTGTCTGACTCGATTTATAGTCCAGACTTAGTGGCCTCTTGCCTTTGCAAACTCATTCATTTCCGTTTCGGGCTACCCTACCCCCGGCTACCCTGGTCATTGACGAGGAACACTTAGACCATAATAGGTATATTGTGCTGCCACTAAGTAGGAACCCGTACTGTTCCTGAGACTGTTTCAATATTGACAAGCTCAGGTCACGTGCATAAATAATGAGCGATGATTTCTTCCTTATCTTTGCTTTTGTAGCTCATGCAATAATTGTAAGGAATGCCCTATCAGTGAGCATGCCTACCAAGAGCACAGTGTCTGGTGATGGCATTTGTTTTTTTTTTCCCCCTCTTGTACAACCCATGCCCGCGTGGCAACAACACTGAGACCTGAAAGATCTATTGTATCGGAGGGTTGGAGTTAATCTAACAGACGTACTACCTCCCTTATGAAAGTGAGTATGTCCTTAGTAGCGGAGCATTTCAGTTCCACTGAAGTAAGTATCTCCTTGTGGAGCATACGTTTTCTTAACCAGTGTAGTGCCAGGCATTCACAAAGAATGTGTTCGGAAGTTTCATCCTCCTCTAAACAGAACCGACAGTCCTTCTCTTGGCACAGGTTCATGGCATTTGTTAGTTTAGAAAGGATTCCTATTCTGTGCTTCCGAAGTCACAGGTCTAGGTGATGCCATCGGTGATTGACTCTTGAACTGCCCTACTTAATTCAAAAATGCTCCATTTAGGGTAAGGATTAATGCCAAGTTGGGAGATATCAGACTGAGAACATTAAAAATCCGAGTTAAAGAGGACACTGATATTGTTCAATGTATTCTAAGGAAGTTGTGAAACGGATCATATGATACGCTATCCCTTATGAAATAACCACGCCCCATTAAAGTGGGCGCCGTGGCGTAAGTGGTTAGTGTGTCGGATCACTACGCATGAGGTTCCAAGTTCGAATCCCAGAAAACACCAAAAAGTTTTTTTCACGGTCCCACCTCTCGCGAGCGTCTGACAAACATCCGAGAGTATTGTTGTCACGAAAGAGCTTCTCAAATCGCCGTTCGGATACGGCACTAAACTGTAGGTCCCTTCCATTCGTGTGAAAAATATAACGCACACAACATGAGTGGTTGCGAGAAGCTAGGCCCTGACACTTTCAAGAGCTGTTGCGCCAAATATAATATAATAATAATTAAAGTGGGTGGGGAGTTGTGAAATGAAAACTTTCTACAAAGATGTAACTTTTTCGACTTTTTAAGAGAACGTCCCTAAAAAGTGGGCGGGGCCCAATATGATGTGTCGATATATAGAAGAGATCAATACTTACAAGAGCAGATCGACAATAGACCAAATTTTCACACTAAAGCAAATCCTGGTAACGACAAACGAATATCAAGTCGAAACTCAGCATCTTTTCATCGACTTTAAAGCCGCTTATGACAGCAATTATCGTCCTGAACTCTACCAAGCGATAGTCCAATGGTCAAAACATATCCAAATATGTCCCGTAACGCTGGAAAACACGCGATGTTCTGTGTAACTTGGAAACAGGTCTTCTGAACATTTCCAAACATGAACCGGGTTCTGGCAAGGAAATGCGCTATCATGTGACTTCTTCAATATTGTGCAAGAGCAGATGTAAATGCGTAGGACAGGTGTAAACATTGAAAGCACTATCTTTCACAAATCCATCCAACTTCTGGGATACGCGCACGATATTGACGTCATCGGAAGATCCCGGCAAGCCGTTGTAGAGGCATTTACGGCAATTGAAGAGCAGGCGAAACGAATAGGTCTTGAAGTAAATGAGGACAAGACTAAGTACACAAAAAATTATCTGCTCAAAACCTGGGACAAAACGTCATTGTTGATGACTACAACTTCGAGGTACCGTAAGCTGGGGTTACTTTGTGCCTGCAAGGTTTCTTTGTGCCAACCGTGCTTTTTTAGATTCAATTTCACTTTATCAACACGTTTACATAAAATATGCACATTTTTTCACTTTGCAAGACTGCTGGAAAAACTTTCCAGTAATTATCGAGTAATCACTGATTTCTTTGTCTTTATGTTTTTGAATAATGACATGCGATTCAAAATTAAGTTTTTGGCGGGAAAGTGCTAGTGCGAAAAATTTCATCTACAACCAAAAAACTAAAATCGCAACGGAATTGAAGGTGATTATAGTTAATATAAGTAAATCCAAAGACATCGCGATGTATGAAAGGCAGGCCTATAAACGCCTGGATCAGACAAATGCGACGACATCGGCATTCCATTGGCCTCAGTAACCGAGTGATCCAAAATCGGCAGGCCCGCCGATATTTTCTGAGGTCAAATAGGCGAACCCCACAGGCGGATCAGTAGAAATGCGGTGAAGTGGGAGGGCTGTGATCCCTTGTTTTCGGATCATAGCCTCGCTGATAAAAGGAAGAAGAAGATAAGTAAAACCTATTGTTTTCATTTTTACGTGCCATTTTGAACAAGGTCGCAACTTCATGGGGTAACTTTGTACCACCGTCCTTGTTGTTGCAACTGGCACAAAGTTACCCCCTGTGTATTGATCTTCTTTTTCACATTCAACGTTCTTGGTACAAAGTAGCCCCTTACTTTTTAATTTAAAAATTTAAGGTTCGACACTTGAGCCGAAATGCCTCAAATGCATATAAAAAAGATAGGAGAACGGCCCTACCGAAATTCACACCGGAAGCATTGAAAAACGCCGTGCAGGAAGTCCGAAGTGGAGTAATTTCAATTCGAAAAACGAGCGAAAAGTACGGTATTCATAGGAATACTCTAATGAATAAATTAAAAGATGCTAATTCAAATGTTCCGGGACGTCAAACCGTTTTCAGCGCCGAAGAAGAGTCAAGATTTATTAAGCACATTATTGCTACATCCACTTATGGTTTTTCAGTCACTCCTCTTGATTTAAGACGAATTGTCAAGAGCTATTTGGACAAATCAGAAAGGAAAGAAACTCGTTTCCGGAATAACATGCCTGGCCTTGAATGGACAAAATCATTTATGGACCGACACAAATCTATTTTAGCGCATAGGGTTGCAAAAAATATTTCACGAGCTCGAGCTGGGATCGACGAGTAAATAAAAAATAAGTATTTTGGCCATTTGCAAACAGAGCTTGATAACATTCCAGAAAGCAACATATGGAACTACGACGAAACAAATCTTGTAGATGATTCAGGATCGAAAAAAGTATTGGTAAGAAGAGGAACCAAATATCCTGAAATTTTAAGAAACTCTACTAAGGCATGTACTTCTATAATGGTATGTGGTAATGCAGCAGGTGAGGTAGCCCCAGTTTATCTAAACTATAAATCACTAAAGTTGTGGCATTCTTGGATAGAAGGTCGTCCCGATAAGGCGCGTTATAATTGCAGTAAATCGGGCTGGTTCGATGGTCAAAGCTTCGAAGATTGGTTTACGATGCAAATGCTTTCTATTTAAAAAAAAACAAAGTGGTAAAAAGTATTGATTGGTGATAATTTAAGTTCACACTTAAATATGGAAGTGATACAAACCTGCGAAAATAATAACATCGCCTGTTGCATTGCCACCTAACGCGAACCATTTGTTACAGCCTTTGGACGTGGCTTATTTTAGACCTGTTAAAGAGGAATTGAGCAAAATCTTAACAGCATGGAAACACACTGAATATGGCAAGAAATGTACTACAATTCCAAAGGATTGCTTTCCGGGTCTTTTAAAGCAATTGTTTCAAAAATTGGAGCAAAATGGACCAGAAAGCTTAAAGTCTGGCTTTCGTAAGTGTGGTATTTATCCACTTAATAGAAACATTGCCTAAAAATGTTCTGGAAGCCAGCCTTCCATTGGAAGGCATTTTAGCTGACTCCTTTATTGAGTTTTTGCAAACCCAAAGAGATGATATCACAAAAACTAGGCAGATAAAAGGACGAAAACGATTGAATGTGGCTCCAGGAAAGAGCATAGCCGTAAAGGACTTGGTGGTTTCAGACGAGAAACAAAATAAAAACAGTCCCAAAGAGAAGCGTGCCTTAAGTTCCACTTTGGAAGAAAGTGACATGGATGCATATTCCCTCCGAAAAAGTGATTGTAGCGATTTTGCTGTAGAATCTGATCCTGACGATCCAGTTGCGGGCTCTGATATTGAGGAATCTGATCCTGACAATCCAACTGCAGGGCCATCATCCAGGCGGCGAAAGGCTTATTCTTTTAAAGTGACTGATTACATCCTGGTTCCATACGGTGGACATCAGTATCCAGGCAAAATTAATGAGCTGATGGTAACACTTTCTTGGTTAGTACCATGACAAAAAGTGGACTATTTTGGAAATGGCCGCGCTATAAGGATGAAATTTGGTATGATATTAAAAACGTAATTGTGGTGATTAATGAACCCAAATTTGTATCTAAAAGGGGTCTTTATAGTGTCCCCGAAATATCTTATTAAACATTTTTTTTAACCCTTTCACTTTTTTTTCGTAAATAAAAATCCTTCACTTGTTTGTTTAAAAAATGTTGTTATCATGTGTTTTAATGGTATATGGGGTAAAATTGGACCAAACTTACATTTGGACAAGATTACCAAAGGATTTCGTCAGTGGCACAAAGTTACCCCAAACGTGGGGTAACTTTGTGCCACACTTTGAAGGCTTATATGCTAAAAATCGTAAGTCCTTTCGTTAATTAGCGAACGTTTCCTTCATTGCTTAATGCTTAAGATCAAAATGGTATACCTTATTTTGTTTCTTTCATGAGGAAGCAAAAGTTTCTTACATAAAACATCAAAACCTGGCACAAAGTAACCCCAGTTTACGGTAGTTAAAGAGTTTACCTAACTCGGAGCAAACATAAATCCCACAAGAGACACTTTCGTGGAGATCTGACAAAGAATAATCTTAGCAAACCGCTGCTACTTCGCTTTGACAAAACAACTGGGTTCAAAACTCCTAACTCGATGGACCAAAACAATACTCTAGTGAACGCTCATCTTACCAGTCTTGCTTTATGGCGCCGAGTGCTGGACGATAAGTAAGAAAGCAGAGCAACTATTGGGTACCTTTGAGTGAAAAATACTTGGTCGGATATTACGAGTAGGTCCCACATGCGAGGAGGGCGAATGGAGGACAACCGCTAACTCTATGAGTTGTACCAGGATGTGGACGTAGTCCAAAAAGCCATTGGCTCGGCCACATCGAGCGAATGAACAACAACGCTCCAGCCTAGAGAATCTTCGAATCTTAGCCCCCAGGTTCGAGACGGCAAAAAAGGCCGAACCGCCGGTATAAAGACCAAGCTATTACTTACTTGCTTAGGTGGCGCTACAGTTCGGGGTAAACCTGGGTCTCAACCAAGCTGTTACGGATGCCAGAAAACTTGGTCTTCGCAACAGGAAGCAGCATACCCGCGATCGCAGAAGATGGAAGGCAGCCGTATCTCAGGCAGAGACTCTCCAAGAGTCGGGAGCCCTTTAAGTAAGTAAGTAAGCCATACCTTCATACTTTGTTAGCGCTACTTTCTATGATTTCTAATAAAAATGTTGAAAAAATGACAAGGAAAAGGAGGATTTAAAAATGTTAAACACTTTTATGGCTTCGGACTCTCAAAGCCGAAATTTAGGGACCAGAAAGAGATGTCATACAGACGGACAGATGGACATGGCTTAATCGACCCGGATGCATGTACTGATCATCAATATGCCACGAAAACGTTTCCTTCGTGCGTTTGATGAAAAACACTGAATAAGTGATGGAACTTTTTCCGTAAACAAATGGTTCATGGTTCAAACCCTGATATCAGCAAGCAGTTATTTATTTATTTCTCATGGAAAATGAGAAGCTCGTGTCAGCACTAGTTCGAAGGCATAACACTAACAGTAGGTTGGTCATATGGCTGGAAAAATCATACAGTGAATCAGAAGCCAAGACAAAATAACAAAACAAATCACTCCAATTATCTGGACACCACTCCCGGAGTTTTTCTGAAACTCAATAGTTGAGTTTCAAGCCAAGATACAAATCTTTCTCTCTCTGTATTTCCTTTTCAACGCCCACATTGTGGAAAACATTTTAAGGATTTTCTCAATCAATCTCGTAGTTCGATGTATCACCTGCCTCCTTTGTCTTAACTCACATCCCAACGGCCTTAGAATATCAAGGTGCTATGACATTTGTACAATTAAGAACAATTAAATGCTGTGCTTCATGGTGCTCCTCATCAGTAGCTTAAAACATGTTTTAAATCCCCTGGGGTACTCGAGAGAGATGTATCCAAAAAAGCAATTGACGATAGCCAATTTCAAAGCATTAGCATTCAGTTTTAATCTCTACTTTTTTTCCACTTTTTGCAAAAGCTAAATAATTAACGCAATTAGTTGTTAGACGAATGGTTAGACTACTGTAAGGACCGGTCTCTCAAGATCTTGTTAAATACACCACAAAAAAGTTGACATTCGTCATCCCTCGCAATTAAATTTCTCAACTATGACGTGTCCAAAAGAAATAGAAGAGAGAAAAACTTCGTAAGATCCTTGGACCTATCTGAAAAATGCATATCAAAAAGAAAGCAAGACTGCAAGCTAGAGTTTAAGGTCTAGTCTAGTTTTCCGCCACACGGCGGAAACAGCGCGGATGCAAACTGCGAGGATCAACATCGCGGATCTAATTCACATTACAGTCTTCATATTCGGTCATATCTCTCCGCGCGGATCGTCATTCGAATCGTTTAAGCCACAGCGCAGATTCCACCTGTCTGAACTGGGTCTAAATCTGAACTAGGCCTGAATCCAACCACTACAACAGTGAATCAAGCTGATTAATGGACAGCAAACAAAGTTCAAGCCAGAAATGTCTTCAAATCACAGCTCTAGTCGTAACTGATGATTACAAGGCCACAAAGAGTTCAAATTCCAACTCCAAATAGGAATTTATGACCTTTAAACTAATAACATTGGCAACACTTTTCGAAAACCATCAAGGGAGTCATTTAACGATGTTTCAGAGCTTAATTAAGTTTATAGCCGATGAAGATCTGCAAATGATTCAGTTTGTTGACCTCTGTGGGAGACTCTGTGCATTGTATCTTTTAACTACTTTTGCCATTCAACTCTCTCCCCACAGCTGAAAATGTATCTCAAACATAGCAGATAGATTGCATTTCCATACCATCTATGCAAATACGAGTATGCTTCTCAGAGATAAGTCATCAAAATCAAAGCCATCAACGCAATAGAAACTATTTTGACAGCGAAGGCGTGAGTTTTCCTCAGATTTTAGGTTAAAATTACCATTTGCTTGTTATTAACGGTCCATTAACATTAAATGTAAATTTTTAAATTGTTTAGCTAACTATGGCTCGGCCAATTAAAACCTGATTTCGGCCAATCACAATATAACAATGAAACGTGTCTACTATTTCTTTTGTAGAACTGTGCGGCGGTTAAGTTAGTTAATTACCATAAATTGAATTGCAAACATTGCTCTTACTCATGCGATTGAGTTGCTATGCTTAAGTGTGACTCAACATTAAAGGCTTGCCGGCTAAAGTCGCTCTTGTGCATGCCATTTGTATTACATAAATGGAGTAACAAAAGAGCAACAGTAAGCTGTCTTTCCCGAAAGAAAGTGATTTACTAGAATTCGCAAAGAATTTTTATTGTTCCCCTGCGGGACAGGTGATAAAAGATACATTTCAATTCAATTCAGAGACAAGTGGCATATTGCCACTTTTTTGTGGTTTGTTTAATGGGACCTCGAGCAACCAGTCCTTGCAGTTGTCTAACTATACTCGTACGTCAAGCAACTCATTTAGCTTTGAAAAAAAGATAGAAATTAAAAATGATTTGTAATGCCTTCAACTTGGTTGTCGACTATTGGCACCAACAGACAGTTGTTAAGTTTTTTATGATTCTTGAGAGCATTCCAGGGGATATAAAACGTGTTTGTAGTTACTGGAGGTGAGCAGTTGATTTGTAGTCATCTGGTCTAGCTGATCAAGACTCTTTTTGAATACAAACGGTTGGAGATAAATGCTGTAACACTTTCGTATCCGATTCTGTGTTTTAAGTAGTGATGGGGGTTTATTTTTGAAAAGTGGGGGCTAGTGTTACATAAAGTTAGTAGCTGGGTATAAAATAATAAAAAGAGGAGACGTAATTAGTAAGAAATGTTTGCAAGAAGTCGTCGAAGGAAAGAACTTCTACTAAAGACTATGTCCAGTACCTGAGTAGGTTAGATTGGGTTAGATGAAGTGGCTGTCGTAGCAGAGTCAGAACACACTTAAACCAAGGTTAGATCCATTGTGCTTAGAGGCCCTTAAACACTATCTAAATCTACTTGATAGCTTCCAGAGGTAAGCAATTCGCTCAATAGAAGATCCAGCACTTACTTCCAACCTTGAATCGTTGGCTTATCAAAGGCAGGTGGCAGATTTATGCCTATTTTACGGATACTACAATATTAGAAGAGCTCACATACAGCGGCTAAGATGGCTGGGCAATGTAGAGCGGATGGAGCCTAACGTTCCAGCCTGGAAAGTCTTCGAATCCACCCGGATGGACGGTGCAAGACGACCTCGCCGTAGGTGGCGTTAACAAGTGGAGGAGGACCTCAACCAACTTGGTGTGCACAACTGGAGGCAGCTGGCTCTTAACCGGGCTGGACGGAGAGGTTTGTTGGTTGAAGCCCAGATCCACCCCGGACTGTAGCGCCACCTAAATAAGTAAGTACTGATACTACCATGGCAGATGTTCGGAAGATTTCAACAGAATGATCCCTAGAAACTCGACTTTTCAACGTCCTACCAGGTAGACCACTAAAACATACAAATTTTATGTTTACCTGGCAATCGCAAGATCATCTTTCTACCAAAATTCATTCTGTTACAGGGAAAGCAATCTTCGGAACTCGCTCACAGACGAAATATTGTATTTCCAGAAAGTTATAGTCTGCAAGAATTTAAATGCAGAATAAGGAGACATCGGCGGGTATCTCGGGGCGCTAGCTCAGCGTTATAGGTTCGCCTCTCCCGAGAGAAGTTTATAAAAAAAACATATTTCAAGAACTGGAAGTTGCCAGGGGCGCCGTGGCGTAAATGGTTAGTGTGTCGGATCACTACGCATGAGGTTCCAAGTTCGAATCCCAGAAAATAGCAAAATGTTTTTTCACGGTCCCACCTCTCGCGAGCGTCTGACAAACATCCGAGAGTATTGTTGTCACGAAAAAGCTTCTCAAATCGCCGTTCGGATTCGGCATTAAACTGTAGGTCCCTTCCATTCATGTGAAAAATATAACGCACACAACATGAGTGGTTGCGAGAAGCTAGGTCCTGGCACTTTAAAGAGCTGTTGCGCCAAATATTTGTATTTTGAAGTTGCCAGGCTATTCTTTTCAGGGGAGATGTGGACTGAAAGATCTAAATGCGCCTGCCTTTGTGGCTGAGTAAGGTGACTGATTCAATGGAACCCTGAATGTTTAGGTGGACTGTGTATATAACGATCATCTTGTCCTCTTGCAGAAAATGCTTCAGCATGATATCTTGAATTTGACAGGAACTCGATGTGATTCAAATATGGCAAGTTAGATGCATGTTATTAGCTAAACCATTTGGGAAGACATCAATAAATGTCGGAAAAATAGAGGAGCTGAATCGGAATGGAGCTGATAGTGGAGAGAAAAAAAAAATGCAGAGATGAAGCACGAACACTTTAAGGGACATCTTCTCTTATAAACAGAGAATGGGTACCGCAGTACCATCAAACGTAGAAGAGCACTGCGACTCTGGAACAAAATCGTGGTTCTTACTCCGACTTGTGTGCTTGAAATCTCTCATCTTTGGAACCTATTCCTCGTTCGTGCTCTGACCTAAGGTGTTGCTAGTTTCCCTTATTTGGAAAACACTTGCGATTCAAGCTACGACATCAGAGGTTTATAACAAATGGTTTTTCAATTGGGACTCCCCATTTCTCCAAAAAGGTTTCTCGGCTATACGTGAAGTTAGCTGTCGGTTTGTTTGACGTTTCAACTGGTCTATACTTTCCATTTCATCATGGAAAAGTACACGTTGCAACAATCTGTGCAAATTATGCGAATTTTTATCAAAGTTCGCGTTCGGTTGTAACAAGTCTGTGTGTTCATTCTCAGCGATGAAGCCCATTTCTGGCTCACCGGCTTCGTTAATAAGCAAAATTGTCGCATTTGGGCAAGCCAGCAACCCGTAGCTATTCACGGCATGCAATTACATGTCACGCTGGAGTGGTTATGGGCCCATACTTAACGCAGTGATTTCAAATATACGGCGCCACATGTCACACAGCTGACCAAACTGCCCGTAGTATCTCCAGAAATGGAGTAGTCAATTGGCCGCCTTATTTCTTGGAGCTATTTCAAGTCCTTGGCTTACGCCAATAAACCAGAGACTTTGTATGACTTCAGGACCAACATTGAGCGCGAAATTGTCGGCATACCGCCCAATTTGTGAGAAAAAGTCATGGAAATTGGGTTCATCGCATTTATTTGTGCAGATGTTTCGGCGGAGGACATTTGAATGATGTTGTGTTCCATAATAAATGGCATCGATCGTACTATAACCCGAATACATGTTTTTTAATATCTCCAACAAAATTTGTTTTATTTAAAAAAAAAAAATAATTGAGGCCCGCTCGATGAAAAACCATACAGTGTCTGCACTCTGGAAATAATTCACGACTCGTAGCCCACACTGCGAGTCCTTCGTGGTCTCCGGTTGGCAGTTGTTATCTGGTACTTATTTGTACTTTGTCATAAGTGGATGACAGTTTTTCATCTTTGGGACACATTCGTGGGTTATGCTCCCTGACGAGGGCTTATAATCTCTAGTCCCTGGGATTTGTTAGTTATCAATAGTCAAGGCTTGCTAGTAATTTCTTTTCTCTGGTATCTAATCGCTGTTTCTAATCTCTATCATAAATGCTTGGAGCTAGGAACAGGCATTTAAGCGACAAAAAGTCGAGGCAAGATAATATGTAGGTTAGGTTAGGTTACAGACACACTTAGGTCTATTGTGACGACATGTATCTTTCCATTCGGCTATCCTGGGACTGATTGAATCAACTGGAGCTTTTAGAAAAACGAAAGATGCTGGTATAGGGCCGGACATGTACATAGAAGGTGATTGATGGTTTCTCACTCCTCTCCGTCTCTACTGCTCATGCAAAAGTGTTAGAAAAGTGGTCCCAACCTTTTAGTTTGTTGGCCTATCAGACAGCGTCCATTGTGAACGTATCTGATCTGTGATCGCTTTAGTATAACCAGCCCAGCACTATCGGTCTTAAAATGTAGTACGTTGAATCATTTTTCCATCTCTGGTTGATTCAGTTAATAGCGTCCAACTTTAGTAGATATTTACATTCAGCGATAGTTCGCCATTTCGGCAGAATCCTTAGAGTCGTACCCTGTCTGGCGAGCTCGTCAGCCTTGCCGTTTTCGTGAATAAGACAACAAATCAAAAGCACAGCTGTGTATCAAAGGAAGATCCAACGAAAGAGTTTTCTATCTCCTTCCTATGAGAAGTGAGGGAAGAAAACCGCTGTGCCTGGTCTCTGCTTATCTCCCGTACGAGCTGGCGGAGATTCCATCTGGTAAGATGAAGCAGTTGGTAAGGAAGGACAACTAGCTCTTCATCGTGGGCTGTGATGCAAATGCGCATCACTCGCAATGAGGTAGCAGTGATATCAATACAAGAGGTGAGTGTCTTTTCGATTTCATTCTTTCGACCAAGCTCACCATATGTAATAAGGGATCTACGCCAACTTCTGTAGTTAGGAATAGACAAGAAGTGATTAACATAACACTAGCTTCTTGTTCTGATCACCTAACGGTAGAAGAATGGAGGGTTTTGGAGGAGGCATCTCTTTCTGATCACAGATGGATACGCTTCCATATTAATTTCCAAACTAGGTCTAGCAACAGTACAGACTGGGGTATGTACACAGAGCTAGTAAGGAAACATCTTAAGGATGGGCCTATTCGCAGCGGCGACCCTCAAGATATAGATAAGTCGGTAGACAACGTAGGCAAAGTAATGAACATGGCATTTGAAAGGGCCTGTCCACTAAGAAAGAAGTCCAAGAGGTCCCAACCTCCTTGGTGGAGCAATGAAATCAACTCCAAGAAAAAACAGGTTAGGCATTTCTACAACAGGGCCAAAGAAATAGGGGACGGTACTACATGGGATGAATATATGGACCGCAAGCGGGAGTTTAAGTACTTAATTAGGCAATCAAAAAGAAAGTCGTGGAAGGAATTTTGTCAGTCCATTGCGGATACTAGTGAAGCTTCCAGACTTCGCAAGATGCTAGCTAAAGACACTTCTGTCCCAAGATTCATCAAAAAATCTGACGGCACGTGGGCAAAAAGTAGCGAAGAAATTTTAGAGACGTTAATTGAAGCTCAATGCCCAGTAAGTAGATCGCCAATGGATTCTACTACTCATAGCTACTCGTATAATGGTAGGTCAATAGCGGACGACGTAGAAAATCTCATTACATGGAAGAATCTGCGATGGGCTATTATGTCATTCGCACCATTCAAAGCACCAGGCTCTGATGGAATTTTGCCAGCTATGCTGCAAAAAGCTCCAGCCAAGGTCAGAAACAGGCTTAGGGAAATTTTTAAACATTGTTTAAGGTCATGCTACGTACCAGTGGCAAGGAGGGAAGTGCGGGTTAAATTCATACCTAAGGCAGGTAAACTAAGCCACACTTCAGCGAAAGACTACAGACCCATAAGTCTTTCGTCATTCCTCCTCAAGACACTTGAAAGGCTTCTTGATATTCACATCAGAAGTAAGTGTTGCAACGGCATTCTATGCAAAGCTCAACATGCATATTTGAAGGGGAAATCAGTGGAAACAGCTTTACACGACGTAGTAGGGAAGATAGAAGCTAGCCTTCACTATAAGGAATTCGCACTAGCAGCCTTCCTAGACATAGAAGGTGCTTTCAATAATGTAGAAGGAAGGGCCATCAAACAGGCTCTGGAATCTATGAATGTCGAGCATAGCATTACCAATTGGCTCTGCAATATGCTCGGCACTAGAAACATTAACTCCCTCTCCTGGGTTCTAGTTATAGATGTGATTTTTTTTTTATAAAGGAAACTCAAATCCCAGGGCAATCAGACTCTCCGGTCCATTGTACTGCCAGGCAGGAACCTTTCTTTTGGTGCAGTGGTTGGAAAAACTTCGATGTAATTCGTTTTTCCTTTTAAACTTGGGTGACCCATGATTGCTGTTCCCCGCTGGTTCTTGAACCTTAACCATCGATGGGATACTTAAAGAACTAAGCAATACAGGTATAAGCGTCACTGCTTACGCGGACGACGTGGTGATTTTAGTTCAGGGCAAGTTCCTTGATACATTAAGTGAAATGATGGAATCAGTCTCGAAAAATGGGCTTGAGGGTGTGGAATACACGTCAGCCCGGATAAAACTGAATTGGTACTCTTCAGTAGAAAATACAAGATACCACCCTTCAAACTGCCTAAGCTAGCAGGGGTGGAGCTTTCCCTTTCGGATCGCGCTAGATATCTTGGTATAATGCTGGATAGGAAACTAAATTGGAAACTTAACATACAGGAATGAGACCGCAAAGCATAAAATGCTCTCGCGGGGAAAAAGTGGGGCCTGAAGCCCGCAATGATGCACTGGCTATACATCATGGTAGTCAGACCCATCCTTACGTATGGGCTCTTGTGTGGTGGAAGGCAACGAATACGAAAAACACACGGGATATGTTGGCCATGGTACAAAGAACAGCCTGCATTGCCATCACAGGTGCTCTACGCACAACACCTACGGCTGCACTCGAGGTTTTTCTGTTTCTGTTGTTCTTTTACCTTTAGACCTACAAATTAAATTTCAAGTGGGCAACAGTGCTCTTCGGCTCACTAACGTTGGTCTCTTCAGGACTAATAACATAAGACACAGCTCCATTCTCAAGGAATCTTTTCCCGAAATCCCTGACGAATCGGACGATATACTTGACACCTTAGACTTCGACACACCATACGAAGTACTGTATCCTATTAGAGACGACTGGCAAAAGAAGACAGTCTCTATCCATAACGAGATTGCAAAATACACAGATGGTTCTAAGACCAGTGAGGGTACGGGGTCAGGTATTTACTCGAGAGATACGAACCTACAGGTGGCCCTGAGACTTCCGGACACATGCAGTGTGTTCCAAGCAGAGGTTCTAGCTGTACTTAAAGCTGCGGAATTACTTGAGATGGGATCAACATCCGATAAGAATATCGCCATCTACATTGACAGTCAGGCTCCGCTAAAGGCGCTAGAGTCTTACGTCACCAAATCTGAGTTAATCAGGAATTGCCGCACTTCCTGCTTAGGGCATTATGTACGCAGAACCGAGTCAGATTATGTTGGGAACCTGGACACTGCGATATCGAAGGCAACGAGCAAGCCGACGCGCTGGCTAAAAGAGGAGCGGGGCTCCCACGTAGCGATATAATTGGCAGTATTAAACCACCAGGGTGCGTGGCTAAGGGAATTATTCGGGATAAAATCATTGACACGGCTAATCAAAGATGGTCAAACTTAGATGGTGACAGGGTCTAAGGCCTTGTGGCCTGTGTTAGATCGCAGAAAATCTGGGGAGATAATCGAGTTAGATAAATCGAGGCTAAGAACAGCGATAGGAATACTCTCTGGCCACTGTCTCCTAAGGAAGCATGCCATGAGACTAGGGTTATCCGATACGGATGTTTGTAGGTACTGCGATGACCTGTGTACATGTCTCAGAGGTTATAACTCATATACTCTGTGAATGTCAAGGAACTGCCAGGATAAGGCTAAAGTACCTGGGTAAATACTTCTTCGATAACTTGGAGGTGGTGAGGTCCTTGAACCATAACAAGGATCTCTTCAGATTTTGTAGGAAGATTAATTGCTTGGAGGATTGGGTTTAGGTCTTTTGCCGTGAAGGTTTCCTAGGGTTCGCGATGGGCCCCCTTTGGTGCCTAGTGTTTTATGACAACCTCATAACCCTACATAACCTAACCTAACCTAACCTCCTATGAGACACCCAAACTCAAAGTTATTCTAATCAAACAAGTTCACAATTGGTGGCCAAGAAAAAGTGCGATACAAGTTGAGCAGCATATTCGATTAATGTCACTGGCACCTGCCTACTTGTTGTTGTGTCCAGTGCGTTAACAGATTCAAGGCTAACAACATTGCCGGGGATCATAAACCTCTGTGCATAATTTCACAATTTCGCTAATTTTTTCCACATTACTGGTAATAAATGGAAAAAAATTTCCATAAATATACAATTTTTAAGAATTTCAAATAAACTTCCACGCGTTCGCGAGCCGTTTCTGTTTCGATCTACGGCCGTCAATCTATCACTGTCATTTAAAGTTTTAAATTGATGTGCAGATCAACTGCGCAAAAGTCATTAATCTTTAATGGTTTCTCAATTAGCAAAATAAAACTTCAGCAAACAAGTTAAGAAATACTGTTAGCTTTCACGCTAATTGAACGATTATTACACTTTAATTTGTTCAACAAATTTGACATTGGTACTTTGACATTTCAGTGTTTGGTGTCAAATTTGCGAAAATAAGCGGAATGCTTCTAATTTAATATTATTTCCCTCAAATTCTTAATGTTGTAGGGTCTCCTTCATATAACCTTTCAACTACCATTGACGTTCTTAAGACGGACATCAAACTATTGAGTCGCCATTGGGGTCATTGTCACTAACGCCCTTGGCTACTGTCAGATTTATACTAAATGGTTAAAAAGTTTGCCAAATATACCCTTAATCGATCACTAACTCCATTTTGCGCAGATATTTACTGTCAAAGTCTTAAAGTGAAAATGGCAGACGGAAATATACCATCCAAACCTTCTTCACTAAACCCTTCAGCCGCCGTTGTTGTCAAAACAAACAATGTGGCACTAGCACCCATGGCTACTGTCAAGTTTAAGCTTAAAAGTGCAAATCTCCGCGATAATTGACAGGCAGAACAAGATCGAAGACTTCTTCAACTAAGCCTTCAACTGCAGTTGACGTCAATTTGATAAAGATGCTCATGTGTCATACTGTCAACTTATAAGAAATTTCTTCCGTTGACCCTTCGACATTCATACCAGTGACGCATATAGAAATCGAAACAAAGGGATATCCGGTCACCCATCATATTTATGTACGTCATTTCAAAATTCAGACAGTTAACTGAAAATACCGTGAATCAAATAAAACTTTCTACTTTGCCATTTCGTCTCAAATCATTAACTCAAACATCGTCGATGTAAATTAACAAAATCTGACACTTTTTACCACAGCACATAGCTATTCCCTGGGCCAATCCAACCGGTTGTGGTCACGCATTAAAAGTAACGATACTAACAAGTAATCAGAAAATGGCACTTGGCGCACACATTCCCGGGTTCAAAATGATTAATGTCTAAATGAGAACGGAAAACCAAACCAACCAGCCCACTGGTAGGTAATCTTTAAATTTAAATCTACTCGCGCCATCTTACAGCCCACCACTAGTGTGTCAAGCATCAGCTGTAAGTGGGTCACATCTCTAAAGGAGACATTCAACCCGCGTCACCCAAAGACCCAACCCAGGTTGGTACTGCTCTCCCGACTATTGACAAAATGGCAATCGCATACATAAACTGAGTTTTAGGAACTACTACTTACACAACATTGTTCGGCGCCGATAGCTTATAGAAACGCGTACAAAACGCCACCACAAACAGTAGTAACGCTACCAAATCAAACCTAAGGCTGATCATAAAGTTCGCACGCTCCTCGGGTTGCCGCTGTACATCCATAGACGATGAATACCCTGCCAGAGCTTCTGCTGTGGCGCCCTCGGAACAGCAACAGCACGCACAGTCATCCTCACGATCGCTGGTGGGAAATGCTGCTCGTGCAACGCTCGTCCGTGATAGCTTCTCGTTGTCAGTGGTATTCTGTAAATTGGCCAAAATACTACCATTGCAACATGACTCGTGAAACGAAGCGTTCGTTGACGCCGCCGACGGTGAACGGTCCGACGAAAGTTTTTCAAGTTTCTCACTGGAACCGCGCTGAAGTCTTTCGTTCGCTGGAGGCATAGTGCTTGACGCTGACGCTGGTGTTGAGGAATTTTCTGTGTTGCTTTGAAGTTTGTTAAGTTTTTTCGCTGAATTTGTTGTTGTTGTTGTTGTACGTCGTCGTAGTAATGTGCTCGTTAGAGTGGCCATTGTTTTGTTATTTCTCACATACACACGCGCGCGCCACACTACGATACATAGATACAATTCAAAGGCACATTGTTTCAAAGATCTATAATTAGCACTCAATTCAGTCACTCGAGAGTAGATTTTTTGACACTTTCACCCGTGAGATTGGGAAGGTATTCGGTTTTGAGATGAAAGTCAAACGCGATCAATGTACGTCGTCAGACACACCGTTAAGCCAGCACCATCGCCACGTAACATCGGACACAGACTGAAGAAATGTAGTTAGAAACGTCTCAAGAGCCTGGAAAAGATACACCAAAGAAAACAAGAAATCAAAAAGTGCTTAAGCGCGCGCACACTCTCTTAAAAAAAAAAAGTCGGTTTGCGAGCTCGTTCTAGATACAAAACCAAATCTGGTTCTCAAAAGCCGTTGTCCAGTTAGAGGTCCGTTCCGTGAATGGGGTTTTCGTATCTCTTTTACCTGGTCTTACCTTTTATTGTACTCGTATCTTTGTTTGATGGAATTTTTGCGCTCTCTGCTTTGCTGGTGAATTTCATTTTCTTTTGCTTATGGGTATCTGGATTCGTTAAAGCTTGGATTGATTTGTAAACAAAGCAATGAGGAGATGTGTATTACCACCAAGAACTGTTATCTTGTGTGTTAGGTACTTTCATTTCTCCACTTCACACAGGTGAGGAGTTTTGTAATAAGAGACTAGTAGCAGACAGGTGTCTCTCTTAAAGAAGTTGAGTATCTAGATACTTGGCGGTGGTGGTTAATACGAGTATACTGGATGGATGGATGGATGGATTGAGCGAGCTGGCATATTGCACTGAGTAATAAAACAGGTATGTGGTGGGTTTACGTGCTGGTAATGCGATGTTGATTTGCATTTGCAGATATTTATAGAATTTCAAGAAATGTTGTTCTCTTGGTTGTTTTTTTTTTTTCTTTTTGAAATGGCTGGTATTGTACCTGCCTACAGCGAATTGTTTTCTTCAGTAAAAATACAGTAGATAGATACAGTGACCTTGGTGATAGGCAATATCCGTGGGAGGAAACACGTAATGAGAGTTTATTAGATACTTTCAACAATGAGTTTGAGATTTCTAAGGAAACAGGTTAAAAATCAATCAGCGTTGAGAGTGCAGCAGGAATCAAACTAACGATAACCGAGTAGATAAACAAATTTATGAGCATACTTGCACTTGTGTCGTGTTCTTTGTAAATTACTTAGATTTGAAATTCCAACAAAGTCGTTAAAAAATATCATGTTTTGAAAAATCCATAGAAAAGCAGAAATAATGGGTTGGAAAGAACGTAGTGATCCTTTTTGCCACTGGATGGTATTAAAGTAAGAAATCCTTGGTAATATTAATCCGATTTGGCAACTCTTACTAGCGTTTGAAAGGTGTCATTTTATAGATCAATTTAGAAAAAAACCCATGGAATCAGATTTCAAGAGATTGTGGACTTCACGTCAACTCGGACCAGCCTTGTAACTGCCGAAGGTAGCAGGGGTGGAGCCTTCCCTTTCGGACCGCATTAGATATATAAGTATTATGCTAGAGAGCAAACTAAACTGGAAACTTAACACACAAATCCGGGGGACTTATCCTCAGCCCAACACATACACACAAAGGGTAAAAGTGTGGAAACTGCCATACATCATGTTGTCGGCTCTATAGAAAAACCACTTAAGGATAAAGAGTTCACCGTAGCTGCATTTTTGGACTTTGAAGGAGCCTTCAATAATGTAAATACCGAAGCGGTTAAAAGAACTCTAAGAAACCTAGACATCGACATTAGTCTTATTAACTGGATTGTTAGCATGCTCGGGCGTGGCAAAATCGCATCATCACCTCCCCGTGGTGCTCGCTGGATAGCTATCTGATAGTGAACTAACGATGAGCGTATGCTGAGTCTGACGATATATGTGTAGCTGAACACTCAGACCTGCGTAAGCACATCTGGGCGAGCAGCGAGCATATATTTAACCGCACGAGGTATCTCTTGTTGACCTGATCGGCTGAAATATGCGTCTCAGAAGTCTAGCAAGAGCTCCTCAGAAGGAGGACGTGCGGCGGATGAATTCTCTCGATGGAATCAACGGTGACGTCTACAGACCAGCGGATACCTTACCGGAGCTACTTCGACATATTTGGAGCTGAGGTCTGTAAGGATTTTCAATACTACGTCAGGGTATTGAAAAAGAGATGGTGGCGAATGGGCCAACGGCAGCGCTCATATCCCCAAAGTGGGTTACTGACATCGGTGTATCCGGGCCCTCATTCTAGGGGTTGCATAAAAAGGATCTGGTCCTCAAGGTTGGGGGTTGTGCCGTCGGGTTAACTTCCCTACCACATAAAAAACTTTCGGTTACGAAGCAACCAACAGCCTCGGATGCCGATGATTCTACTGTTGACGACCCAAGCAAACGTAAAAAGGGCAACGATCTTCGTGTCTGCATATGGAATGTTAGGGACCTCTACAAATCACGTGCAGCCGAACAACTTGCGGAGGCCCTAGAGTGTCTCAAAGCAGACATTACCGCCATCTAAGAAGTGCGATGGGATGGGCCGGGCAAAAGGAGTATGAAAAACTGCGACATCTACTACGGCGATTGCTACAGACAAAAAGGACAGCGTCTATTCGGGTGCGGATTTGTTATTGGAGGCAGACTTAGGCAAGAAGTCTTGAGTTTCCGGCATGTGAACGAGCGCCTCATGACTATCCCTATCAAGGCTAAATTTGCCAACATTAGCCTAATATGCGCTCACGCCCCTCACGAGGAGAAGGACGACGCGTCAAAGGATGACTTCTACCAGCTCTTGGACAAGACGTATGAGCAATGCCCTAGCCACGACGTTAAAATTATCCTAGGCGACTTTAACGCAAAGCTAGGAAGAGAGGAAGTCTTTAGTAGCGTGGTCGGAAAGCACAGCCTGCACGACATCACATCCGGCAACGGACTCAGGCTAATCGACTTTGCGGCGGGGCGAAACTTTGTCGTAGCTAGTACGCGGTTCCCACGTCTCAATATTCACAAAGGAACATGGCTCTCCTTTGATCGAAAAACTGTCAACCAAATCGATCACATTGCGATCGACGCATGGCACTCTTCCAGTATTCTGGGTGTCCGGACTTTCCGAGGAGCCAACGTGGACTCGGTTCACTACCTAGTTGTAGCCAAGGTACGGATGCGATATCCACAACGGAGCGAAATCAACGAAATACTGTGAGGAAATTTGACGTCGGGCTGCTACAATCGCAAGAGACCGCCAGAACCTTTACCGATCGAGTTTCTTCTAATCTTAATCTAAGCCCTATGCTGCCAGCAGCAAATGCGGAAGACCAGTGGCAGCGTTGTCAACAAGCCATCAGAGATGCCGCCTCTGATGTACTGGGGTTTTCTCGGCCACCACAACGAAACCCCTGGTTTGATGAGGAATGCCGGTAAGCACATGAAGCTAAACAAGAGGCGTACAAAGCGGCTCTGCATAGAAGGACTAGAGCTGCTTACGAGCTTTACGTGCGCAGGATAAAAGAGGAACATCGACTTCTCAGTAAGAAGAAAAAGGAGCATGAGAAGCGCTCGATCGAGGAAATTGAGAGACTTTATTGCAGGAATGATGTTCGAAAATTTTACCAAAAGGTAAAAAGAACATACCAGGGCTTCAAAGCCAGAACAGAAGCCTGCAGGGACAAAAATGGCAATATTCAGTCGGAGCTGAGGATATGGAAGAAACACTTCTGCAGACTGTTAAACGGTGATGATGACCAATATTCCGCTGTCAGGCAGAACGAGCCATTCAACAGTGACGATGGCAGTCAAGATTCCCGTCAACCCGATCAGAATGAAGTGAGGATAGCGATATCTAAACTCAAATCCAACAAAGCTGCTGGAGCCGACGGCCTTGCCGCTGAACTTTTCAAGACAGAAGAAGATGAGTTGGTAAGGAGCATGCACCAGCTCATCTGTAAAATCTGGTCGGACGAAAGTATGCCCGATGAATGGAACCTCAGCATCGTTTGTCCGATCCTAAAGAAAGGAGACCCTCTGAACTGCGCCAACTACAGAGGTATAAGTCTGCTAAATATTTAAAATAAGATCCTGTCTGCCGTACTATGTGAACGCCTAAAACCTATCGTCAACAACCTAATAGGTCCTTATCAGTGCGGTTTCAGGCCGGGAAAGTCCACCATTGACCAAATATTCACACTACTGCCGATCTTGGAAAAAACCCATGAATATAAAATCTATACGCACCACCTCTTCATCGATTTCAAAGTTGCCTATAATAGCGTGTATAGATACGAGGTATACAGGGCCATGTCTTGTCTTGGCATCCCTGCCAAGCTCGTCCATTTGTGCAGAATGGCGATGGAGAACTCTCGCTGCTCCATTAAAGTCGGTAAGAACATCACCGAACCATTCGATGTCAGGAAAGGTCTTAGACAAGGTGACGCGCTATCATGCAATCTCTTTAACATAGTACTTGAGAGAATTGTACGAAACTCATAAGCCAACCCCGGAGGTACAATCTTCTTCAAGTCTGCACAACTACTCGCTTATACCGATGACATTGACATAATCGGAAGAACTCAGCGGGCCGTCAATGGGGCATTTACGAGTATTGAGAAGGAGGCAGCAAAGATGGGTCTAGCGGTCAATGAAAGGAAAACAAAATATATGCTGTCTACAAAAAAGGACTCCCAACATCGGCGTCTTGGACAGAACGCCACAATAGACAGATACAATTTTGAGGTAGTAAAGGATGTTGTCTACCTAGGCTCTATGGTCAGCTCTGCAAATGACATCTGTAGGGAGATCACACGAAGAATTACTCTTGCCAATCGTTGTTTCTATGGACTAAAACGGCAATTGAGTAGCAAAGCCCTATCTCGAACTACTAAGGTAACTCTTTATAAGACTCTAATCATCCCAGTCCTGCTGTATGGCGCAGAGGCATGGGCTTTAACAAAACCGGATGAGGATGCCCTTGGTTATTTCGAGAGAAAAGTTCTTCGAGCGATCTTTGGTCCCGTCTGCATAGACGGTGAGTGGAGGAGAAGGTACAATGCCGAACTATACGGCCTGTACAAGGACATCGACTTATCCAGAAAAGTTCACATACAGCGACTAAGATGGCTGGATCATTTAGACCGGATGGAGCCCAACGTTCCCGCTAAGAAAGTCTTCGAATCCACCCCGGACGGACGGCGAAGTAGAGGACGACCTCGCGGTAGGTGGCGCAAACAAGTGGAGGGGTACCTCAACCAACTTGGCGTGCGCAACTGGAGGCAGCTGGCTCGTAACCGTGGTACCTGGAGAGGTTTGTTGGTTGAGGCCCAGGTCCACCCCGGACTGTAGCGCCATCTAAGTAAGTAAGTACAATCTGGACAAAGAAAAAGTCGAGACTTTTGTTTTCGTGATGAAAAATTACCTCTCTCACACTATAAACGGAGCTGAGGATGAAGGGTGCAGATCACAAAATATGTGGGATTCAATACAGCGAACTTGCTTAAAGAAGGCCAAATCACTGCTAGGAGCTTCTAAAAGCCATAAACAGCACGCCAAAGAAACATGGTGGTGGAGTTATGAAGCTTAAGAAGTGATATATAAGAAGAAAGCGGCTTTCAAAGCTCGGTCAAAGTGCTCCTCTAATAATAGAAACGGAAGCTCGCCTCGAAGAAGAAGAAGTGCGCCCAGCTTCCAGCAGAGAGTACGGAGAGCCTGTATCGGAAGTTGGACAAAATATCTTCCCCGGTGGCTGATGCAAACCAGGCTATCCAGGAGCTGCGAAGACACAATATGAACAAGAGCGCAACTTCACATCGCCTCAGAACTAAACATCATTTGGAAAAGGCTGGCTACACAAAGAACCTCGACGTTTGGGTATCACACAATCTGACAGAACAAAATTGACTGGACATAATTTTAATTTGTGAATCACTTGCGAATCAAAACAAAAATGCTCTATTTTGGAAAAGATTGATCACTGGTGATGAAAATTGGATCACGTACGACAATTTGATGCAAACAAGAGTGTGGCCGAAGAAGTGTGAGGCTCCCCAAACTGTTGCAAGGGCCGGACTGACGCCAAAGAAGGTGATGCTGAGTATTTGGTGTGAGTGCAAGGAACCCATGCATTATGAGCTGCTGCCACCTAGCCAAACGATTACTTCTGAATTCTAACAAGATTAAATGAAGCGGGTCAGGGAAAGAGGGCGGAGTTGATTAACAGAAAGGGTGTTGTCTTCTACCACAACAATGCCAGACCACCACCACATACTTCTTTGGTGAATTGACAAAAACTGAGAGAGTTTGACTGGGAAGTTTTGATGCATCCACCGTATAGCCCAGACACTGGAGCATCGGATTACCATTTGCTTCGTTCCTTGCAGAATTATCTTGATGATGTAAAATTGAGTTCCATAAGGGACTGCAAAAACCGCTTCTCAGAGTTTTCCGCCAAGAAATTCCAGAAGTCCTGTAAGGATGCAAATAAGGTTTTACTCGAAAAGTGACAAAAGGTCATCGATCAAAATGCTCAAAATCAAACAAATAAATTTGTCTTTTTACAAGCCAAGAAACAATCCAGACACCCGTCCATGGTAGGCATAAGTTTTTCAGGAAAAGTTGCCACAGTATGTTCTTCATGGGCTTCAAACTTTGCAAAGCCTTTTCCTACAAAACAGTTCCAAATTTGCAGTCCAAAAGATTTGGGTCAAGGTTTTTCAAGGACCACTCAGATACACTTGCATACTACGGAGCTTACTCTTCTAGGCAAGCTGGCGATGGTTTAGGCTTCTCAGTCGGCTCTGAATCGTTGTGAAAAAACCAGAAGCCTATTTCAAATAAGGTATTAGTAAAAGACCTGACAACTGATTCGATTATGGTTTCTTGCTTCACTTTTGCACCCGTTTTGATGTTTTTTTTTCTCAGAAATGGAGGTTTGGTCATACCATCGTAGGTCACTCCACTTGGTTTGTTTTAGAACACTTTCATTGTGAAAATGATCGATAATCCCTTTCACTTTACATCGTCAATTAAAACAGGCTATCCTCAAACACATAGCTGAGCAATTACAAGTTAATCCTTAATTCGGTACTCTTCAAGTACCATCCACTGTACGACTCCACTTCATTCACTAAACCAACTTATGTGCACTCAACCCAATTCCTCCAACGTACACGCATTTCCCATTTCGAGGAATACACGCTGTCCAATGTATACACCGTCAATCCCTACCTTCATCAGCATACCAACAAAGGCAGCACCATTGGAATCATCAACACTCCATCGGCACAAATGATGAGGGCGACCAACGAAATTCTAAGAAAAAAAGAAACCAACCCCTTCCACTGCAGTCGGAACGCCATACTAACCCCCAATGGCAATGCCATGTATGGCCCGTTCCCGAAATTGTGTACCACGATGTTTCCAATCCATCTCGCACTCACACCCACTTCTGCCTCATTTTCGAGTGTTCGTCCTTTCGAGGGTGTGATTCCCAGAGAACCGGTATTCGGTGGCATTCGCCGTGTGTGTCCTTGTCCTCGACCTAGTTTAATGTCAATGTCATTGACGTCGTCGTCATCGTCGTTGTCGTCGTCGTATTTTATTTGTTTTCTCTTTTATTTCTCCACCACCACCAAACCACAACAACCCAACACAATACAGCGAAGGACCTCCTATTATATCCTTTCCAACCAGGGAGCACCATAAGTGGAAGAATGAGGAAAAAAAATCATTTTTTTTTTATTTTCACAGCCTGTCTGCTTTTATCCTTTCCTCAACGCGAGGACCACCCCCATACTCCGAAGTAGCACCAGCCACGAAGGCAAAAAAAAAAAAACAACTTCCCTCAGCATGGAAAGAAATCTCATCCCTGGCGAGTGGGTGAGGATTGTGGTGCGGATGCCTCAGAATGCGAGGGTGTGCAACAAACACTCTGCCCAAAATAAAGTGCGTCCTCTCTGCGATGCCGCTAGCTGTAGTGTGAACTCACTCTTAGCGACTGTAGTGCTCCAGAAACCTAGAAATTACTCTGGCAGGTAGACAGGTAGGCATACGTTGGGATCTCGTCAATGGTTGTTCCATTGGTGGTGGGGATGATGGTTTGGGGGTCAGGCGAAGATACAGAATGTCGTTGGAACAAGTGCATCGACGAGGGACTCCATCGCCGTCATACAGAATACAGATTGTTGATGGTGCTGCGGTGGTGGCTTCGTGTCAAGCTGAATTGGATGAATGGATGGATGGAGTGTGCATTTGTCGGTGGTGGGTTCTGTTTTGTGTGCGCTGGGGTTCGTGGGAATTCGAATGAAGAGATTCCAATTTGGTTGGCTAAAGTGAGAGAAGTTTTAAGTTTCGGACGAACTTTACGGAAACTTTAAAGGGTTTCTCTAGGCACATACAGATAGAATCCGTTTTACTAAGCTTATTTCTAGCCAAATCTACTCCTTCCTAGACAGAAGTCAACAGAAAGTTATGAAACCGTAAAAATACGCTTTTTGAAGAATTCTGAGCAAGATGACATTTAAACTGTCAATGCTTCGAGATCAACGTCAAAGTGCACGATCAATCCAAATCTATTCGCTCGAAGGACGTTAAAGTATACAGTTGCTTGTAAAACACGACAAAATAAGAGAAGTACAAGCAGCTACTAGTGACTGCTGCTTACTTCTTTTGAACAACACTTTGACAGTATAGAAGTTCTTAATATTTTTAAGAATTTCTCAAAAGATTCTCCATTTTTGACATATTTGACAGTTGATGAGATTTTACTCGATTAGGTACGCAAATGTCTAACAATTGTCAAAAGTTTAACGATTTCTGCAAACAAAATAAAGAATTTGACAATTTCTTTATTTGAAGTATACTCTTGTACTTTGACATATTTGACGTATCTGTCAGTTTATATGATTCGGCTCCATAAAGCTAGCGATGTAACATAAAGGGTGACCAGATAGCAATGATATTTTTTTCCAATTGTTATGGTTCAGCAGCTGTCAAAGTATTCAGTAAGGTTTGCCATTTCATCATGCATCGTTTCACGCTTGCCAAACGTGCAGAAATTATTAGAAAATATTCATGAAATTCCGGCTCAGTTGTAAATACGCAACGTGAATTTCGTCGTGAGGTCGGTCGGCATCATGGCTTCAGTGTGCAGGCAATTCGTCGGACCGTGGAAAAGTTTGAGCGTAGAAACACTCTTTTGGACCTTAAGCCACCAACTAGACAGAGATTGGTGCGAAATGAGGAAAAAATAGTCACCGAAGCGGCCAGTATCGAAGGAGATCCAGAAATGTCGATTCGGCGCCGATCAGCTGAATTGGGCATCGCCAGAGAGTCAACCCGGCTTATTTTGCGGTTGGATTTGGGCCTTCATCCATATAAGATTGTGCTGACGCAAGAATTGAGGCCGAATGACCATAGACAACGTCGTGAAAATTGGCGACTGGATCATCTCACGGCGAGCGTTCATCAATTGGCTGGCGCGATCATGCGACTTGACTCCACTCGATTATTTTCTCTGGGGCTACGTCAAGTCCTTAGTCTACGCTAACAAGCCAACCACTTTGGACGAGCTCGAGGCCAACATTCGACATGCTATTGCCAGAATAACGCCGTACGTATTAGACCGAGCAATCAAAAATTGGACCGACCGCTTGACGCACTGCCAACAAAGCCGAGGCGGCCATTTAAATGATGTGCTAGGTTAGGTTAGGTTAGGTTAGGTTGGCTGTCCACACGAGAGTGCAGACACACTTAGACCAGTGAAGGTCTTTTGTGATACGAGTACCATGGATCAAACCATTAGGCCACTCAGAGATTAACAAAACCAACCGGAGTTTTTGACAAAGAGATGGATGCTCATGACGTAAAAAGGACGCCAGATCGCAGAGGCCGTCAAGGAAGGGGGGCCCTAGATGGAGCATTCTTTTATGCGACAGGGCCGGACATGTGCATAGGAGGGAGATGAAGGATGGCTTGCTTCTCCTCCTCGTCCCTACAGCTTCTGCAGAAGTCGTTGAAGAAGAGACCAAGTCTTTTAGCGTGTTGGCCTATAAGACAGTGTCCAGTGAGAACACCGACAACGCAGCTGATTTGTGTACGCTTTAACTCGATTAGATCAGCACTACGTTTTTGATCCAGCTTAGGCCAGATCTGTCTCGAAATGTGACACGTTGAGCCGTTTACCCATCTGAGGTTGGTCGTGCTAATAGCGTTCAGCTTTAGTAGATGCTTACATGTAGCGAGGGGCATACCCAGGGCTTACCTTTCAGGCAGAATCCTTAGAGTGGTACCTTGTCTGGCTGGTCGTCGGCCCTGCAGTTACTTGGAATGTCTCTGTGGCCCGGCACCAAGCATAGGTGAATATTGAACTGCTCTGTCATCTTCATAAGAGATAGACGATAGTTTAAGGCAGCCTCTGAAGTGAAGGAGAACGATTCCAGGGACTTGATTGCCGCTTGGCTGTCAGTGAAAATGCTAATATCCCTGACAGATAATACATTACATTTCAGCCAGGACAGGGCTTCCTTAATCGCCATGATTTCCGCCTGTAAAACGCTACAAAGATCAGGGAGGCGGAAAGAGATGTTCAGATTGAGCTGTTCGAAGAAAACACCACAACCCACCCCACCCTCCGTCTTAGATCCATCTGTAAAGAAGTGAACCGAACTACCATCGACAGGGGAGGAAGTGTCCCATACATTCCGGTTAGGGATGCTCGTACGGAAGTTACGGTCAAATCTCAGTTTCGGCGGGGTGTAATCCGTGTTTTCGTGTTTTAAGTTGAGAAGATCAAGGATCTAGGAGTGGCCAAAGCGATAGCTAGACCACTGAGAGGAGGCTTTCCGGCGGATGATCGCACAGGCAGCCATCTGTTTGCCGAAAATATCTAAAGGTAGCAGGTTGTACAAGATGTCCAGTGCCGCGGAGGCAGTAGTTCTCAGTGCACCACTGATGCAGATGCATGCAGATCCTTGCACCTTAGCTAGTTGAGTGAGGTGGACCGTCCTGTCAAGAGCAGGCCACCATACGATCACGCCATATAGTAGTATAGGCCTGATAACGGACACGTATAGCCATTGAGTGATTTGAGGTTTAATACCCCAGCTCCTACCTATAGCCTTTTTACGGGAATAGAGATCTACATTAGCTTTCTTGACGCGCTCTAGTAGATTGGCCTTCCAGTTTAATTTCCTATCCAAAATAAGACCCAGATATTTTGCGTTTTCAGAGAAGGTGAGACTGGTGCCATTTATCATAGGAGGGTCTATGAGGGGAACTTTATATTTCCTCGTGAGGAGAACGAGTTCCGTTTTATGGGGGTTAACCCCCAGTCCACATTTGGAGGCCCATTTGGGTGAGCCGAAAGAGGGCATATTGGAGGATATCACTGAGAGTGTCCGGGTGATGTGCTATGCTACACATAATGGCATGAATGTAGCTTCAAAATAAAGCCAGAATTAATTTTATATCTCACACCGTTGTTGTTTTGTTTCAATTTTGTTTCCTATCGTTCTTATCTGGTCACCCTGTATAAGATCTGTTTTTTTAGAGGTGAGGGCGCTCGAGTTTCGCTCTCAAATGGTTCCGAAGTATTTTCTGAGAAACCTGGGGTCGCTCTGAAATCGCTCCGAAGTCAATCCGGGTTTAGCTTGCGTAAGGGAAGTGGAGCTGTCAAAACTATATGTCACATTTGAGGTTATCATCTATTTTTGTCTTAAATTATGTTTGAATTGATAATAATCTACTTGGTATACATTAAGCTACCGATTTGAATATAGAAACTTAGTTCAGAGTGAAAAATGAATTCGCATTGGCAAAATGTCCGCATGACAGCTCGTTTTTTGAGAATGTAAAACCCAGGTTTCCTTGACACACCCGAGACATGTCAAAAAAACCTGAGTCTACCCTAGGGCGAATCTAAAAAAAAACAGATCTTTTGTTCCAACTTCAGTCAACTTAACAAGTAAAATTTCAAAGAAAAGTGAAAATTTACCCTTGTAGTCAACCCCAGGCCAAAGCAAGGCAAATATTATCTTTTTCACTTCACTCTCCGAAATTAGATTGCACTTCGCCGTGTATAGGTACTGTATGCTGGTACTCGTAGTATCCACCCAATTCATAACGATTTACATTACATACCGACACAGCTTGCTGCTGCTATGGCTGCTACTACTGCCCCCAACCTGTCCACGCACCATTCGCGCTCTCTCGCTCTCCCACTTTTCATCGTCAAAAATATGTGTATGTATACTCATGCAAATGGCAAATAGAGTAGACTACTCCAGATTTACCCCAAGGGTGAGTCACCACTTTTGTGCATCCTTGCACAACGCGCAGGCAGACAGAACCCCAACCATTTTGTGTGCGCCTTGCGCCATCTAGTCCTCTCACTCATCCCGTGTATTGAGTGAGTGCTAACTCATACCATTTATGCTACTAGTTAGTGAACGTTGTCGAGGATATTCCCTTTAGAATGGGAGGGATGAGGGTTGGTAGCCAGCGGCGGAAAGAGCAAATCAAGAGGATTTACTGCGAAAACAGGAGGACACCATATGGTGGTATTGGTTTGGAAGCGAAATTCATTGGATTACTCGTAAGTTGGAGCAGGGTATGCAGTAATGTTTTGCAGTACTTCTTTAGTACCGGGTTGCCGTGGTGAAAATTTGTAGGCGGTATTGGTTTAATGCTTTTATTTGGGGCACAATCAGATCCTTGTGACTTTTTCTGTGTGGTTTGCAATATTATTAACTGTATATGTATGTATTTTAGCTACAGAAGGAGAACATAAAACACCATCGTTACCACCTGCGCCAAAATATAAAGCTATAACATTCCGGCCCATAAGTATGCAAGGACATTTTTCCTAAACTTCCCAAACTTTTCCAATGGGAAGACAATGGCAAAGTCTTATTAAAACTAGTATCGCGTGTGGTCGAGGCTCGACCGAGGGGAAATAAACAAACAGCGAGAGAAACAACTCCTATATACTCGTATTTGTTTGCATAACTTTTATTTTAATATTCTCCCTAGCAGGCAATTCAACAGTAAAGCTCTATCTCGAACAACTAAGGAGACTCTATATAAGACTTTGATCATCCCAGTCCTACTTTACGGTGCTGAAACACCACTTCTGTTTTCCGCAGCAGAGGGAATCATCGCCGTAGGTAGCGCGCATAAGTTCAAGGGAACCTCGACCAACTTGGAGTGCGTAACTGGAGGCAATTAGCTAAAGACCGAGTTAAATGGAGAGGCTTGTTGGTTGAGGCCCAGGTTCATCCCGAACTGTAGCGCCACCTAAGTAAGTAAGTAAGTCATCAAAATGCCTTTATTTAATTGGATAACGCGTTTTGAATGAGGAAATCATGTGTGTATGTTCACTTTATTTTATCTGACTTAACGGTAACATACGCACATGATTTTTTTTCTGCACATCTACGTCACTATTCCTTTCGAATGATATAAGTTTCATCCCCCTCATTTTACAATAAATATTAAAAAAACGTACGATGAATTTCGTGTTCACGTATTAATATAAAGGATTTATCCAGTAGTTTTTGTGTGATGCGTGCCGGGACATGTTTAGCCCTAGTTATCTTTTTACTGAACGTCACTCTAAAGATTCGATTAGCTTTCTGGATCATTAGCTAAAGCTGACTTCAATGATTTGATACTCAAAAAGGGTGTCTACTTTAAGAGGTAAAAATAAAGCGTCAACATTCACACATTAGTCCTGGGTAGGCCAAAAAGAGAACTAAACGACATTGAGCCAGCTTAGTTCTCTTTCCAAAGCGGACTAAGAAAATCGGTCCAGCGAACACCGAAGGTAAAAATCTGATTAAACTGTTGACGCAAAGATGGAAAGGAAGTCCATTATCATGTATACCACAGATAGCTTCTGAAATAAGGGTGATTCACGAATGCCTTCATGCTTCAATTTTTTTAAATACGAAGATCAAGGACTTGAGATATCTACTACACAGAGTTTGCTACTGATACATTGCCTTTTTGGCTGCAGTTTTTCTATTGGGGACAGGCCTAGACGAAGAGGCTTAGAGAAGGTCGATCCAAAGTGGCGATGTAGACCTAACGTTTGATAGGCATGTGCAAGGGAAACTTGATATCAACCAACTTGCAGAACACGATCAAAAACAGCTGTCAAAGGATGTACGACGGAGTTCTGCGACTAACATTGCCCGAGGAAGTCAAAGTGATTGGCTTCGCTGACGATATCGCAGTGGTTACAGTAGCCAAGCACGTACACGAGGTGGAGCCTGCCACGGATGAGGCAGTTATAAGAATAAAGGAATGGCTGGAGTCTACCGGTCTGGAACAAGCTGCCCACAGGACTGAAGCTGTCCTAATAACCAGCCGCAAAATGTGGAATACGCCAGCTTCCGGGTCGGAAACCAGACAATCAGGTCCAAAGAATCCTTGAAGTACCTTGGAGTCATGCTCGACAACAGGCTGCGCTTCAAAGCCCACGTCGAGTATTCTAGTAAGAAGGCATCGCTGATGCAGGCAGCACTCTCCCAAATGCTCCCGAACATCGGCGGGCCTGGATCCGCCCGCAGGATTGCTGTCCAGAGTGGTCAGCTCGGTACTTCTATATGAGTGACAAATGAGTGCAGGAAGAAGCTATCATCAGCTCACAGGCTCTGCACAATCAGAGTGATCAGCGGCTTCCGAACTATCTCCGACGATGCAGCCTGCGTTTGAGCTGGGATGGTCCCAATCGACATCCTCGCTGAAGAGATGCAGAGGGTATACCTTAGGCGTCCCTCGAACTGGCAAGAGGTAAAAAGGATTAAGGACGAGGAAAGGGCAGCATCAGCAACGCTGTGGCAAACCAGGTGGGACAGCTCTACCAAAGGCAGGTGGACCCACAAGCTCATTCCCACTATAAAATCATGGACAGAGAGAGCGAGGGGGAACTGTAACTACAACCTCACACAGTTCCTGTCCGGACACGGTGGCTACCGGAAATACTTCCATAGATTTTGACATGATAGTTCGCCCCTGTGTCCAATATGTCCAAACGAGGAGGAGGACGCGGAGCATGTAGTGTTCTACTGCAGACGCTTTGCAGAAGACAGAGCAAACCTGCCAAGTCCAGAAAATCTTGTAAGTCACATGACACGATCAGAGGGCGAGTGGATGGAGATCTGCTTATTCATAGTATGTGTGCAGAATGCGCTGCGAAGAGCAGAAGCCCTAAGAAGAGCCCAAGAGGCGGCCTCGGAGACTAGAGCATAATTGCTAACCAGCCCCGCGAAGAAATACCTAACGGCTGTAATGCGGGGAGAGTGGTTGAAGTGTGTACGGTGTGTGTTTAGTACGTAGGCGTATTCCTGGAATCGATTACTCAGGTTTGCGAATTGTGCATGCTAGTAGCACTCGGGCTATTAGTATCTATGAAGATTATACATCCTTGGCGCAACCTAAAAAAAAAAAGCTGTCAAAGGATCGCTCTAAGGTATGGTATCTTTGTCCACTTTGATTTCATTCGTAACAATCAAAGCATTGATGGTGCCTGGCTATGAAGTATTGCTCTTTCAGCGGCGTAAATTTGAAAAGAGATTGATCGATAAAGGCGCAGTCTTCAAGACTATTGGTGGTGCGTAGGCAGTTTCTGAAAAACACTGTTGGAAGGACGCTGAAAAATGTTTGAAATCATCACTAGCTTAAACGTAGATCCCGTAAAGTACAAGATGTTTGAAGAAATTTCTCTACTACCCTACCAACGGCAATACTATCTTTATGAAGTCCTATGACAACATCCTATTTCATTAGAAGTCATTCACATTCAAAAGAAAGGAGTTCATTTCTCCTTGATTTCCACAAAACTAAGGACTGCCAATGCAACAAAAAACTCCGACATATCCATATGTATATCAAAAGGATATCAAATGCACAACCCCCATACACGCAAATGTGACAAATGCCAATAGAGATTCATACCACCATTGCCCCGGTGCATGCGCCTCTTTCAACCCAAAGTACACAATTTCCCCCCCCCAGGCATTCACACATTCACACTCATACGACTATTGTTACAAAAAAGAAAAATGAACACCCTAAGGCTCCAGCATTCTGCAAAGGAAAAAAACCCGACATCCACCTAAGGTATGCTAAAAATTACAAAATTCCAAAACGTACACAAAATTTCTTACAACACTCAGTCCACCCAACCCCCCTCATCACTTCCGTGATTTACTATTTTTGTCTCGCTCTCAATTGTTTTGCAATAATAAAATAAATAAAAACAAACACAAGTGAAACAGCATGATAAAGGACCAAAGCGCCGAATGATAGTGTATAGCTGGAGCATAAAAAAGGTACCAGCGACACAACCTCCCCGCATACACGCTGCTTCCACCTAACACAACAAAAAAATGATTGTATACGTAGAAAAAAATGGGAAAAAGGACTTCTCTCTATCCTCAAACATGCAAGAAAAAAAAAAAATAAAAAATCGAAACGAAACGAACCCCAACACACAGAGACACACAGCCGCACACAATCGACATCCCTAACAACAACCCCCCACAGAAAACAGTCCAATTCGGGATTGACTGGAGTGTGGAGTGTGGCTCCGTATAGCATACAAACAATAAATTTTCTTCCTTTTCAACCAAAAAGGATCTCTCTTGCTGTACTACGCCGCCTTCTTTATACACACATCTGTACTGTGTAAAAAAAAAAAATTATTTTCCTCATCACCCCAAGAGGAGGACGAAAAAACCAGCACGGAATCCTTTGCGAGAAATAAAAACGCCACCGCACTCCAAATGTAGGAAAGGACAAACAAAAAAAAAAAAGAAAAGAAAAACGAGAAACTCCTACACCTACTCTTGCCGGTCCTTTGGAATCCTTTTTTTTTCGGCCACGGCCAACAACGTTCGAAGAGATCCTTTTTCTATACTTCGTCCTCTTCTCATCCCGCTGTCGACGCCTTCCGACTTCCTCTCTTCGCCCATATTTACACTCCCGCGAGTAATACGAAAATAAAAGGAAAATAGTTGAAAAATTAAAAAAAAAAGGATATACATACATATAGATACCTACAGTCGTTCGTCCTGGATTTTTTTTTTCCGTGGTTTGTGTGCTGTATTATCCTGTCTTCGGGTTTTTCGGGAAAGTGTCGCACGACGGCGAAAGTTTTTTTTATCTCGCTTTTTTCCGTTCCGGTGACTGGGAGGAAGGACACCCACCATATTATTAGTACAAAGGACATCAGCTGCTGCTGCTGTGAATGGGAGTACAACGGTGAAGAGGCGAATAATAACGTGGAGGTGGAATCACGAGGACTACAACGAATTTCCTTTGAAATTTTTGGTGGTAAGTATGTAAGGGCAATGGGGGGGGGTTGGGTATAGACGTATACCAGCACTAGCTGTGTGTATTAATCAATATCCAGCACTGCATCCTGTGTGTTTTTGTTTGCACACACACGGCTTAAATGTACGCGAAACTTTCGCTTTAAATGCGAGTGCATGCCTGGACCATCCATCCATTCCATTCGGTATAATGTCAGACGCCAGACCACGAAATCAAAGCTTGCTTAATCCCACAGTCCCCGGAAGGCGTCCCCTTATACCTACACACAGCACACAGCATCCGTAGGATCTCTGTGTGAAAGTGAAATCGATTTGCCCGTTTTTCGGGAGGCAGGCAACACACAGGCGATAATGCATCATACCCAGCCGTTGTACCACACAAGCACCGTTGCCGCCGCCGAGCCGCCAAAAGGATATCGTCAAGTGAAAGGATCAAATACAATTTGGGGGTGATGCAGGTGTGCACAACTCGCCATAGCACAAACAGCCATCTTGTTTCGCACTCACATACACACACGGTATTCTCGCATAGTCTGCCAGCGCCACTACGCCCATCGACCCAGCCACCCCTCCCCCAATTCTAGCAGCAGCCTACTTTCTGACAGACAAACAGACCCCCAAACTGTGCGATTTTCACTCCACATGCACATTTTTTCCTCATTCTTTAGCATTTTTTATCCTTATCCTTGCAAACAGACACAAAAAAAATACTCAACCCACATAATTCTTTCTTTTTTTTTTTGTTCGTCAACCCCCTCCAGGTTTGCCTTTCCAAGGACCCAGCACAATTATATGAACGCCTCTCCTGAGGCCCTCAAACCACACCGGTTGTCTGCTTTCCACCATCCATACACAGCAGCTATCCATTCTTTGGGGGGCCAGTTCGCCAATCCTCTTTCTGCGATACTTACCCGGCTCAGGAGTCAACTCAGTCCTTTCCGGGGACGGGTTGGTTTTGCCAGTTCAATTCTGAGTAACGTGGGGTGCGAAGGTATTGCATTAACGGGTCGTGTGTGTTACTGGGAATCAAGTACTTTTTTTCCTTTTTTTTTTTCTCTCAGTGCATCCAAGTTGCATATCCTTGCTGGTGATGAAGGACTCATTTTTCGGGGGAATATTTTTTTAACACCCACCCGCCTCACACTGGGCTTAATTTCTTGGAAATTATTTGTTTTCAACGCGCACTTATTGTTACTTACTGGAAATACGTGTTGTAATAAGGATACAAATTACAATCGTCCTTAAAATGGGTGCGAAGGACACTAACAGTACCAACGGAAAGGTGTGATAAGTTACTTTACAAAGAAAATTAAAAAAAAATATACTTTACACACATTTACAAAGTAAATCTGATGGAAGGAAAAAAGGAAACGTTCGTCCTTTTTCCAGGATAACTTTGACGTTTATTGCTTTCGGTTGTTCTTCTTCCCTTTTCTTTTGCTTGGTTTTGTGTTGCCAAACATTGACGTTTGCCAGCGCGCAGGTCATCAGCGCGTTAAAGTGTTTTGATAGTGCTTACTGGGTTGTATGTCTTAGAAATGGTGGGTGTCCTCACGCATTGTTGACACTCCAACTTTGACAGAAGATACTACTGTTTGAGGATGTGTTGTTGAAGCCTGTTGCTTTCTTTTGAAAAGGATGAGGATCTTTGTCTCGCTTTAGATAGGGAGTTAATCAGCATTTAAGATCGATGGTATTGAGAAGGACTTTAAGTGGCAGGTTGGACTTGAAGCGTTGCCATTATAAAAGGGAATCCCATATACTCCCATATACTGTACTTTTGAAAGAGCAAAGAGCTGTAAGGACTTTGGCAACCAGCAGATATTAATGTGTTGCCGAAAGCTGGATATCATTCTACAAGCGGGACGCGGTTTTGAACACTCTCTTCGAACCTTAACTCTGTCATGTCACTCCTATAAGAGACTAGACCAAAATGAAATGAAAGTTAGAACTACTAAGCCTAACGTGGCGTAAGCTTATCATTGTCAAAGGATCCTTGCGTTCTTTTTCTAAAAGCAATCCAAGTATGGTTAGTTGTTCAGATCTGGTCTACATTCCAACAGTTTGAAGAGTAGTCAAGGTGGTTTTGATACTTAAAGCTGGTAAACGTTTCCACGTAAATCCAAAAGACCTCAGACCCATTAGTCTATCATCACTCCTTCTATAAAACACTAGTACGGTTTATTAATATCAATTTATGCCACATACAACTACTGACTGCCGCTCAACATGCAACATGCAAAGGCAAATCAGTGGAAACGGCATTACATACGTTAGTACGAAAGATCGATTGTTCCATGCATCACAAGGAGTACTATACACAATGGTGGCATTCTTAGATATAGATGGCGCTATTAACAACGTCAACACATCAGCAATTACGGATGCACTATCAGATTTGAAGGTAGATGGATCACTTTGCAAATTGATCACTCTGCTGCATACTAGTCGGGTCATCAACTCAAAGCTGGTTGGGTCATCTGCTGGAAGATCTGTTCATGGAGGCACCTCACAAGGTGGCGTACTATCGCCTCTTCTTTAAAATTTGGTGGTCAATAAACTACTGACTGTGGGCGCCGTGGCGTAAGTGGTTAGTGTGCCGGATCACTACGCATGAGGTTCCAAGTTCGAATCCCAGAAAACACCAAAAAGTTTTTTCACGGTCCCACCTCTCGCGAGCGTCTGACAAACATCCGAGAGTATTGTTGTCACGAAAAAGCTTCTCAAATCGCCATTCGGATTCGGCACTAAACTGTAGGTCCCTTCCATTTGTGTGAAAAATATAACGCACACAAGATGAGTGGTTGCGAGAAGCTAGGCTCTGGCACTCTAAGAGCTGTTGCGCCCAATATTTATTTATTTAATAAACTACTGATAATCCTGAAAGATGACGGATGCACGATGATCGCTTATGCAGATGACGTTGCTATAGCAGTTTCAGGAAAGCACATAAACACTTTTAAAAGACTCTAAGCTAACCAGATGGGCAGTTTGATGTGGCTTGGGTGTGCGTGTGAACCCCTACAAAACTGAAGTGGGGCGCTTTTCTCTTGCAAAAATTCTATGGGGATCAAATGGTGCTTGCAACCTCATATAACACACTGGCTCTATATCTCGGTTATAAGACTAATACTTACGTATGCCTGATGGACTGCCTTATGTAAAACCATAAACTGAGCAAATTCCAGGGATCAGCTTGTTTATACATAAGCTAAGCGCTTCGAACGACACCCTCTGCAGCACTGGACATATTGTTTCATCTGACGCCCTTGATATCTTTGGAAGACAAATGACAGCTAGTACAGCCGTTGGACTTAAAGCAATCTCACGTCCAGTAAAGAATTTTGCCACGTCTCCACTCTGAATAATTTCAGAATCGCTTTCGAGAGCATAGACTATAGACTAAGAAGTTCCAGGTAACAGCAGGACGAGTCATACTCTCAATAGGACGTACTTGAACTTATTACTATTGCTCCTAGATATTTTCGGCAAACCGATGGCTACAAGTGCGCCCGCTCGTCTGAAACCCTCCTCCCAGGGGTCTAACCTCCAAGTTGGCCATTCTTGATCTTAGATCTTCTTCTTCTTCTTCTTCTTCTTCTTCCTTTTATCAGCGAGGTTATAATCCGAAAACAAGGGATCACAACCCTCCCAATTCACTGCATTTCTGCTGATCCGCCTGTGGGGTTCGCCCACGATCTTAGATCTACTGAACTATACATCTGAAAACACCGAATACATTCCACCGAAACTCAGGGGTCGAATCGCGTCCTCCGTCAACGGATGACTGGTAAGGTAATTTGTATTGTGTTGTTGGTAGATCTAGCAACAACATACATTCAAATTACGTGACGAGTTATTCGTTCATGGAGGACGCGATTCGATCCCAGGTTTGATAAGAACTTCCGTACAACTATCCATGCCCTGCTCGGATGGGAAAACGTTACCAGGATCAAAAGGAGTTCGACTCACTTCTATACAGATTGATACGAAACCGAAACTAGGGTGGGTGGTAGGGTCATCTATGAAATGCTCAACAGGCATCTCCTTTCGCCTCCCAGATCACTGTAGCGTTTTCAGACAGAAATTATAATGATTAAAGAACCCCTGTCCTGGGTAAAATGTAATGTTAGTCAGCCAAGCGGCAATTAAGTCCTTGATGTCGTTCTCTTTTGTTTCAAATGTCATTCTAGACTCTCACTGAGATGGCAGAGTAATTCAACATTCACCTATGCTGGAATGCAAGCCACGGAGATATTCCAGGTAACTACAAGGCTGATGAGCTCGTCTCGACTCGATTTGGTAATACCCTAAATATTCCATGATCTTCTGCGAACTTCTACTTAAGCTGGACCTTATGTCCTGTATCTCATTGTGGGTCCTAGGGCCTCTACTACGCCTACGCACCATCGTGTACGGTTTCTGGCAATGTGTCTCGGCTCTCCCCAACTTTTCCCTAACTGCCGTGCCTCCTTCTCGACTGCTCTGCGCCATGTTCTCCTCGAACCAGGTCTTCTGCCATCCTGAGTTAAAGGGTTTCATTGCAGAGCATGGTTCGCTATGGAACTGTCACCTTTTCGGAACGTGTGACCAATCCACTGCCACTTCCTTCATTGGATGGTTGTACCTACTGGTTCCTGACCCCTTCTCTCGTAAAGATGTTCGTTAGAGATACGATTGGGCCAGAAAATCCTTAAGGCTTCTATTAACGAACGTTTGCAACTTCCTGGTGATAGTAATGGTCACTCTCCAACATTCAACATTGGAGCAGAACAAAAAAAAAATACAAATATTTGGCGCAACAGCTCCTTAAAGTGCCAGGGCCCAGCTTCTCGCAACCACTCATGTTGTGTGCGTTATATTTTTCACACGACTGGAAGCGACCTACAGTTTAATGCCGAATCCGAACGGCGATTTGAGAAGCTTTTTCGTGACAACAATACTCTCGGTTGTTTGTCAGACGCTCGCGAGAGGTGGGACCGTGAAAAACTTTTTTGGTATTCTCTGGGATTCGAACTTGGAACCTCAGAGCAGAACAGTCTTATCTTGGTGTTCAAACTGATTGCATTACTTACTTACTTGGACAACATCCCGAACGCGGACTTTGCTTTGGCGATCCTGTTGGTTCCACCATCGGTCGAGACAATACTCCCAAGATACTGGAAATCCTCTACTCTCTCTACCGGTTGTCTAGCAATGCATATTTGAACCGATGAGTTTGTTCCAAGGCTGATAATTTTAGTTTGTTCCGTATTAATTTTCAGCCCGACGACGCCTGCCTCCCTCTCCACATCTACTGTCATTTGGTGGAGGTCCATAATTATCTGAGAGAGTAAGCATACATCGTCAGCGTAGTCAAGATGTTTCAGTTGGGATGTAAGAATCCATCCATCCATTAAGCTGGACGCTATCATAGGGCATACCAAATATCCAGACAGATCTGGCTTAGGCTAGATCAAAAGCATTCAAATGGTTTGATCTTTCTGAAGCGATCAGACACTATCGGTGTCCAATAGAACTATACGCCAAAAGGTTAGATGCCTTGTCAAACCATTTCTGTAGTATCTGGAGGGACGAGAAAAACCATCTTTTATTTCCTCTGCATCTGTAGAGCCATATCCAAAAGGAGACTACTCCACTTTGGAGCACTCCTCCTCAATAATCTTCGTCACCTGGCGAATACTTACTTACTTACTTACTTAGATGGCGCTACAGTCCGGGGTGGACTTGGGCCTCAACCAACAAACCTCTCCAGTCAGCACAGTTACGAGCCAGCTGCCTCCAGTTGCGCACGCCAAGTTGGTTGAGGTCCCCCTCCACTTGTTTGCGCCACCTACCGCGAGGTCGTCCTCTACTGCGCCGTCCGTCCGGGGTGGATTCGAAGACTTTCTTAGCGGGAAGACTTTCTTAGTCGCTGTATGTGAACTCTTCTGGCTATGTCGATGTCCTGGTAAAGGCCGTATAGTACGGCATTGTACCTTCTCCTCCACTCACCGATATCGCTATCCTCACTTCATTCTGATCGGGTTGACGGGAATCTTGACTGTCATCGTCACTGTTCAATAGCTCATTCTGCCTGACAGCGGAATATTCATCTTCGCCGTTTAACAGTCTGCAGAAGTGTTCCTTCCATATCCTCAGCACCGACTGCGATTCGACTACTATATTGCCATTTTCTAGTCCTTCATTTGGCAATATAGTCCTTCTATGCAGCGTCGCTTTGTACGACTCTTGTTTAGCTGCATGTGCTCATCAAACCAGGGGTTTCGTTGTGGTGGCCGAGAAAAACCCAGTACATCAGAGGCGGCATTTCTGATGGTTTGTTGGCAACGCTGCCACTGGTCTTCCGCATTTGCTGCTGGCGGCATAGGACTTAGATTAAGATTCGAAGAAACTCGATCGGTAAAGGTTCTGGCGGTCTCTTGCGATTGTAGCTTTTCGACGTCAAATTTCCTCGCAATATTTCGTTAATTTCGCTCCGTTCTGGATATCCGCATCCGTACCTTGGCTACAACTAGGTAGTGATCCGAGTCCACGTTGGCTCCTCGGAAAGTCCGGACACCCAGAATACTGGAAGAGTGCCTTGCGTCGATAGCAATGTGATCGATTTGGTTGACAGTTTTTCGATCAAAGGAGAGCCATGTTCCTTTGTGAATATCGAGACGTGGGAACCGCGTACTAGCTACGACAAAGTTTCGCCCCGCCGCAAAGTCGGTTAGCCTGAGTCCGTTGCCGGATGTGATGTCGTGCAGGCTGTGCTTTCCGACCACGCTACTAAAGACTTCCTCTCTTCCTAGCTTTGCGTTAAAGTCGCCTAGGATAATTTTAACGTCGTGGCTAGGGCATTGCTCATACGTCTTGTCCAAGAGCTGGTAGAAGTCATCCTTTGACGCGTCGTCCTTTTCCTCGTGAGGGGCGTGAGCGCATATTAGGCTAATGTTGGCAAATTTAGCCTTGATAGGGATAGTCATGAGGCGCTCGTTCACATGCCGGAAACTCAAGACTTCTTGCCTAAGTCTGCCTCCAATAACAAATCCGCACCCGAATAGACGCTGTCCTTTTTGTTTGTAGCAATCGCCGTAGTAGATGTCGCAGTTTTTCATCTTCCTTTTGCCCGGCCCATCCCATCGCACTCTTTAGATGGCAGTAATGTCTGCTTTGAGACACTCTAGGGCCTCCGCAAGTTGTTCGGCTGCACGTGATTTGTAGAGGGACCTAACATTCCACGTGCAGACACGAAGATCGCTGTCCTTTTTACGTTTGCTTGGGTCGTCAACAGTAAATTCATCCGTATCCGAGGCTGTTGGTTGCTTCGTAACCGAAGATTTTTTACGTGGTAGGGAAGTTAACCCGACGGCACAACCCCCAACCTTGAGGACCAGATCCTTTTTTATGCAACCCCTAGGACGAGGGGCCGGATACACCGATGTCAGTAACCCACTTCGGGGATATGAGCGTTGCTGTTGACCCATTAAGGGTTCATCCGCCACCATCTCTTTTTCAATACCCTGACGTAGTACTGAAAATCCTTACAGACCTCAGCTTCAAATATGTCGAAGTAGCTCCGGTAAGGTTTCCGCTGACCTGTAGACGTCACCGTTGATTCTATCGGGAGAATTCATCCGCCGCATGTCCTCCTTCTGAGGACCTCTTGTTAGACTTCTGAGACGCATATTTCAGCCGATCAGGGCAACAAGAGATGCCTCGTCCAGTTAAACATATGCGCGCTGAAGTTCGCCCAGATGTGCTTACGCAGGCCTGAGTGCTCAGCTGCACATATCCGTCAGACTCAGCATACGCTCATCGTTAGTTCACTATCAGATAGCTATCCAGCGGGCACCGCGAGGAGGTGATGATGCGATTTGGCCCACCGTCACCTGGTGAATACAGGCGTCAAATTCGCTTTATAAAAAATCTCCAGTTGATTCTCTCAGTATGTCCATGTGTAGCTGATTGTGTGCTAGATCACAATGGACCTCCTCTGGTCTATATACGTCTGTATTTTAGTACAGACAGCCACCCTAACCTAACCTAACCTAACCTAAGCACTTATGTCTTCAATGAAGAACCGAAATGGTTTTGATTGCCTTCGGTAGGCCCGTATGCTATGAACATGAGCATGTCCTTGAAACATTTTTTTAAATTTTGTTGTGTGAGGATGTGTTACTTGTAGGCGTGGTTAGGGTTGAAAAATATCTAGAATTTCCCGATAAGTTTTGTTAAAATTTTGTTTTGTAGGTTGGTATAGTTTTGAGATGGTTGCACATGAAGTTCGATAGAATTTATATAGCTGGGGAGTAGGATACAAGTATGATGGATGTTATGTGCTATATGCTATACGAGTACGTTTGACTAACAGTATAATCTAGGTGAAATTGCAAATGTAGATCGTCTGTGACGTGTACCCGATGCATTTTCATCTAATTCTATAGACTTCGAGCTGAGTATCCTGTGCTTTATATCCGGCATTGGATAAGTATGAAAAATACTTGAAGTTGTATATCCGATGCGGTATATTTACGAAGAGGGCTCTAAGGGTGAATTTTCACAATCGTTGTCAAAAGTTAATCGAAATCAATGGACTGCAGATGAAGTGGCTGGTAAAGCTTTTGGAAAAGACTTATATCAAGTTTCAAGTGGATATGCGCTGATATGCCTAGGGCTACCGCTTGGAAGAATCAGGAAATATCTACTTTAAAACCTAGTCGTTGAGTCCTCTACTTAGTTGCACTCTAGACCTTACTCATTCCTACTTCAGAGGTATCCATACTTTTAGTTCTGAGATCTTAAAAAGTTCTGCCGAAACGCGACTTTCTACGCTCCTCTGCCATGTTCAGAGAATAGCTTCTGTTTGAGAAGCGAATTGCTTTCCTATGTTCTTCAGCATTTGACTGCCTAATCAAGTAGACCAAGAATTCAGTGGATGCTTATTCGCACAAGGAAAAACCAGACTCTTACCTAAGAATATGAAACTGACTATACCCAAGTCCATATCAGGTGCAATCAGTAAATTTTGTAAGTACGGTGTCCTCGAGAGAGAAGACTAGGTTTTCTTTGGCCTGGGCTACATATGTATCAAAACTCCGAAGCTCGTATTTTTAAGAGAACCTAACACATCTTAAAACACAATCAAGGACCCACATTGACTTGCATAAATTACCACTTTACCTTAATCTGTTTAAGTGAACCCCTAATCCAATCTTAACTCTCAAGGCATACGTACTCACAAGTTACTTTTCATTACAGAATTTCCTAAGCACATCCGCTAATTGCCATTCACCATGAATTTCACACCATTTGGCGGTCCATTTCCCGGCACCATACCAGGAATACCACAATTCACAGCTTCAGCAGCGCCTCTAGTCACCACGGTTACTACAAATCAGGATACATCTAGCAATCGCTATCACAACTCTACCGCAGTTAATATGACACATTTCAATCAACCACTACCGGCGGCTACAAGTACAATTCCTACGGCCAAGTTCCGCGCAGAAGATGCCGCAAATGCGGATAAGTACAACAATGGTCACCTGGTTACCACAGGGGTCACACAACAGCAGTATACTACAACAAACCCCTACATTCAACAATCGGAGGGCGATAAGCGGCTGGCAACGGTGCCAACTATCTCGTATGTACAGAATTCAATTATTGCAACTGCAGGGGCTGGATCTACCGGAGGTCATATACAACAAGCACCACAAGAACTCACACAGGACTTGTGCAATGCAATATTGCAGCAACAAAGTGTGGACACAAAGAGAGGTGAGTATGCGGATGTCTTGATTCTGCAAAGAAGGTCATGACAATTCGACTTTCCTTTTAGCGCTGCAAAACTCTACTTGGCAGAGTCTGACACCGGGTACAACCGTAGCAGATTATCTGTCACACTTACCTGCTAGTACTCTACCATTGTCCCTGCATCATTTCCTGAAGTATTCAGCCGAAACGATCAAGAAGGAGAATCAAAATGTAGTAAGTTCCTTAAGGGCTCTTAGATTCGCTCATAGGTTAGACGTTTTTTTCCTTCACTCAAGATACAAACGGGACCACCAATAGGACTAGGCGCGATAACGATACCTCAGCATCAAGCTCCGACCCAGCTAGTAACTCATCAGCAAGTTCAGCATCCATCACAGCAGCTTCCACAGCAGGGTACCTCCACTCAGAATGCCTCAACCTCCACAACAACGGCCACAACAACGAAGAAGAAAAAACGGAAAAAACATCCGAAGGAGCGAAAGCCAAAGCTGCGTCCAGGTGAAATCCGTGTAACAACAGCTCTCGATGGTAGTCCGTTGTATATGTGTCCAGAATGTCAAGTCGCCTATCCAGAACAGGATCTCCTAGAAATTCATCTTGTCGGGCATAATCTCGAAAGACGCTACATCTGTGACATATGCAATGCGGCACTTAAGCGAAAGGATCACCTGACGCGTCACAAGCAGTCACATAATCCCGAAAGGCCCTTCATTTGTACCGTCTGCGTAAAGGCTTTCAAAAGGAAAGAACAGCTGAGTCTTCATTTTGTCATCCATTCCGGTGAGAAGCGCCATATTTGCATCGAATGCGGCAAGGGATTCTATCGGAAGGACCATCTACGAAAGCATACTAGATCGCACATAGCTAGGCGTGTTAAGGCCGAGCTGAGTATGCAAAATCAAAATGGCGGCACAAGTATGTTGCAGCCAAATTTGAGTATACAACAGCAAGCGCAAGCAGCAATGCAGCAACATCAACAACAACAACAACAGCAGCAGCAGCAACAGCAGCAGCAACAACAAGTGCAACAGCAAGTACAACAACAACAACAGCAAGTAGTACAGCAACAACAACAGCAGAATAATCAACAACAAGTTCAACAGCAGCATCAGATGCACCAACAACAACAACAACAAATGCAACAGCAACAACAACAGCTACATAGTCAAACGCAACAAAATGTTGCACAACAGCAGCATCGACAACAACAGCAGCAGCAACAACCCCAACAAAATCAAATGATGAACTGAGGGTGTGAGAGGCAAAGCGGCCTGCAATCCGATGTTGCCTCTATAATTGATGTAAGTAGAATCCTAAATGCTTCGAAGAATTTTGTTGCTTAAGACCGGAAAAAGGATCAAACTTTGGTTCTTCTTCTGTTGGAACTACAACTGTCGGGATCTATTTGAAACAGGACACCTGTAGGAAAAAATATTGTGTTCCCATTAGGGAACAGGTTTACTGAGGTGGCGATACAAAAAGATATGGTCCAACTGCCTGGAGATGTTTATAAGTTCTAGTTGCGGAACCTCCTTGTAACTGCTCGCTACAGTCAGCGTTTGATGCTGAACGTCTGTGTAGCCCAACACGTAGCTGCGGAAACGTACGCATAAGCAGCGGTTTGTCTCGGGTAATTGGACCTAAGGTGGAAGTTTAAAAAAAACATTTGCTTCAATCAGTTCAACAAAAGTCTGTAAAATCCTGTAAATATATTCTTGATACCTTAAGATAGAGCTGACCAACTTTTGATTACTTTTTGATTCCGTCTGTCGAAGGACTCCGTTGAACATAGCAGTTTTGTTGGTCGAAAGCCAATTGAAAAACCAACAAAGGACGCAGCAGTTTGCGTTGATTAGTAAACGAGAGGCCACTAGGAAGTTTTGGCTACACTCTGACTGGGTGTTCTTGCATGACTGGGTGTTATTGGGACTCGAAAACCTGTAGGGATACTCACTGGTTCGTTGTTTATTGGTCAAATTGATAGGACCGCAGATCTAAATTGATTAAACACATCGACAAATCCCTGACATTTTTTTTCTAGAATTGAATGAAATTCATGAGAACTTCCAAAATTTTCGATTTGCTAATAAATCATCTGTGAGTGCGAATATTTCAAAAGTTGCGTTCACGTTTGATCTTAAAATTTCCTTCAACTATTTCAGAATATTGCCAATTTTTGGATATTCCCCTTTGAGTGCAAATAACTCAAATATCTCTGCGAACGTCCAACAAATTCTATCTTTTTTTTATAATTTGCATGGTCCAGGGGTTATGTATACCCTTATGGTGTGATACACAGTGCGGGCATTGGAAGGAGAGAGAGAGAAAGATTGGTGAAGTGGTTTAAAGCTCAGATAGTATGTCTCAGGAAAACTCCGGGGATGGTGTCCAGATAACTAGGGAGATTTGTTTTGTTATTTTGTCTTTCCTTCTGATTCACTGTATTTCTTTCTTGGCCCCCTGATGTCAGAGGCATATCAATCATCCAAATGTCCAGTGAAGGTCCTTTGTGATACCATGGATCAAACCATTAGGCCACTCAGGGACTAACAAAACCAACCGGAGCTTTTGACAAAGCGATGGATGCTCATGACGTCCAAGGACGCCAGATAGCAGAGGTCGTCAAGGAAGGGGGACCCTAGATGGAGCATTCTTTTATGCGACAGGACCGGACATGTGCATAGGAGGTGAAGGATGGTTTCCTCCTCCTCCTCGTCCCTACAGCTTCTGCAGAAGTCGTTGGAGAAGAGACCAAGTCTTTTGGCGTGTTGGCCTATAAGACAGTGTCCAGTGAGAACACCGACAACGCAGCTGATTTGTGTACGCTTTAACTTGATCAGATCGGCACTACGTTTTTGATCCAGCTTAGGCCAGATCTGTCTCGAAATGTGACACGTTGAGCCGTTTACCCATCTGAGGTTGATCGTGCTAATAGCGTTCAGCTTTAGTAGATACTTACATGTAGCGAGGGGCATACCCAGGGCTTGCCTTTCAGGCAAAGTCCTTAGAGTGGTACCCTGTCTGGCGAGGTCGTCTGCCCTGCAGTTACCTAGAATGTCCCTGTGGCCCGGCACCCAGCATAGGTGAATGTTGAACTGCTCTGTCATCTCCATAAGAGATAGACGATAGTTTAAGGCGGCCTTTGAAGTGAAGGAGAACGATTCCAGGGACTTGATTGCCGCTTGGCTGTCAGTGAAAATGCTAATATCCCTGACAGGTAATACATTACATTTCCGCCAGGACAGAGCTTCCTTAATCGCCATGATTTCCGCCTGGAAAACGCTACAATAATCAGGGAGGCGGAAAGAGATGTTCAGATTGAGCTGTTCGGAGAAAACACCACAGCCCACCCCACCCTCCGCCTTAGATCCATCTGTACAGAAGTGAACCGAACTACCATCGACAGGGGGGGAAGTGTCCCATACATCCCGGTTAGGGATGCTCGTACGGAAGTTACGGTCAAATCTCAGTTTCGGCGGGGTGTATTCCGTGTGTTCGTGTTTGAAATTGAGAAGATCAAGGATCGAGGAGTGGCCAAAGCGATAGCTAGATCACTGAGAGGAGGCTTTCAGGCGGATGGCCGCACAGGCAGCCATCTGTTTGCCGAAAATATCTAAAGGTAGCAGGTTGAACAAGATGTCAAGTGCCGCGGAGGGAGTAGTTCTCAGTCCACCACTGATGCAGATACATGCACATCTTTGCACCTTAGCTAGTTGAGTGAGGTGGACCGCCCTGTCAAGAGCAGGCCACCATACGATCACGCCTATAGAAGAATAGGCCTGATAAGGTACACGTATAGCCAATGAGTGATTTGAGGTTTAATACCCCAGCTCCTACCTATAGCATTTTTACAGGAGTAGAGAGCTACATTAGCTTTCTTGACGCGCTCTAGTAGATTGGCCTTCCAGTTTAATTTTCTATCCAAAATAAGACCCAGATATTTTGCGTTTTCAGAGAATGTGAGACTGGTGCCATTTATCATAGGAGGGTCTATGAGGGGAACCCAGATACAAACCATCCAGAAGGTTTAGCGAAGTTTGCGTTGTCATTATCGATCTGTTGGACACTTCATCTAGATCGTTAAAGCAGTACTGTCGAAGAATCTTATTTCTTACTTGATAGAGGCCTGGGTAGTGTCTCCCTGAACCTCCGCGTCACCACAGCCCATACAAAGGTCTTTGTTCGTCACATGTAACTTTTTCAGGTCGTATCGCATAGTGTTATACCACGTTATGAATTCTATGAGAGTAGACAGGAATTTTTGTCCACCCTGCATAAGTCTACTGGTTCTTGCTCTGTCGAATGTAGGCCATAGCTTACTTACTTACTTACTTAGGTGGCGCTACGGTTCGGGATAAACCTGGGCCTCAACCAACAAGCCTCTCCATTTAGCTCGGTCTTTAGCTAATTGCTTCCAGTTGCGCACTCCAAGTTGGTCGAGGTTCCCTTGAACTTGTGCGCGCCACCTATGGCGATGATTCCCTCTACTGCGTCATCCCTCGAGGTTAGATTCGAAGACTCTGCGGGCCGGCGCGTTGGTGTCCATTCGCTCTACATGTCCTAGCCATCTCAGACGTCCAATACGCAGTTTTTTGACAAGCTCGATGTCGCTGTACAGTTCGTATAGTTCGCGATTGAATCTTCTCCTCCAAAACCCGTCAACGCAAAAGAGACCGAAAATCTTACGAAGAATTTTTCTCTCGAAGCCACCAAGGATATCTTCTTCCTCTTTTAATAAAGTCCATGTTTCAGCGCCGTACACCAGGACTGGGATGATCAAGGTCTTATATAGAGTCTCCTTAGTTGTTCGAGATAGGGCTTTACTGTTGAATTGCCTTATAAGCCCAAAAAAACAGCGATTGGTAAGAGTTATTCTTCGATTCATTTCTGCGCTGATCTTGTTTGTAGAATTTATAGCAGAGCCAAGGTAGACAAAGTCCCTTACTACCTTGAAGTTATAGCTGCCCACTATGACGTTTTGTCCAATTCGTCGGTGTTGGCTTTCCCTTCTTGTTGACAGCATATACTTGGTTTTGCCCCCGTTTATCGCTAAGCCCATTTTGGCCGCTTCCGCCTCAATGCTTGCAAACGCACCGGTGACAGCCCGCTGAGTTCTTCCGATAATGTCTATATCGTCGGCGTATGCAAGCAGTTGCATAGACTTGTAATAGATTGTGCCTCCGGTGTTGGCTTGTGAGTTCCGCACAATCCGTAGGCCATAGCTTCCGCGTGGTAATACAAGTATGAAGAGAGGTCCACCTATTGCTCGCCTCCATAAGAGCTTTGTTCCCTGCTTCGAGTTTGAGTTTGCAAGACGGGATGTATACTGAGGGGTCGAATTGATCCGAGCTTAGTGCTGAGCCTCCTCTAGCCAGTTCGTCGGCTTTCTCATTCCCTGGTATGCCTTCATGTCCAGGGACCTTACAGAGCTTTATCTTGTACTGTGTTCCAAGAACCTTGAGCTCTTCTTGCAGAGAAGAGCTTTGCTTTTATAATTGTAGCAGATATTGCTCTAATCACTGCCTGGTTGTCGATGAAGAAGGTGATATTCTTTTACCGGTTAGAGTACGAGCGATTTTATAATTCGCTTTGCTTTTAATGCTTAACTTAAATTTTGCTATCCTTCAGGATTAAGGAAGTATCTACGTATTCGACACCTAAAACCTAGCATTGCCCTCATACCTTCATACCTATTGATTAATAAAAAAAAAATATTCACCGCAGTAGTAGTTCTAAAAAGTTATTTCCAAATTCTTACCCAAACTCTTTTAAACAAAATTAGCAACAAATTATTTAATTTAATATGTGATACCGTTAAAAAAAGAACAAATACATTCGATGTATGAATATAAGCAATTGTTTACACTTTTCTATAATTTTGAATAACTACTTTTATGTAGAAATATATATAATTTATAATTTCAAAAGCAATGCAATTCAAATTGTCTGAAATTGCACGAACAAAATATGTATAATTCTAATAACAAAACAAAAGTAATAAAATATATTTTTATATATAAACACCAAGACAAATTAAAATTAATAAATGATGTACTAAAACTATGTATAGAAGTAATAATAATAAATGTTTACTATTAGAAATAAAATATTTTTACAAGAGAATGGTAACAAAAGGAAATATTAAAACATAATTCACTAAAATGTTTGCTTTAGGCAAACCAACAACAAGCATTATACAATAAAAATTAAATTAATGTAGAAATGATTTAAGGAACTAAGAAAATATTTGTATTGGGGAAAAAAAGGCGGATGTAGGGAAACTACTTTCATGTCGGGAAAGAGTCGACAAAATAAATATTTTTCAAATTAATTTCCTTTTGCTGGTGTTTCTATGAAAATTCAAATTTAACAGTCAAGTAATGGATATTCTAACGCCATCAGTACACTGACTGTAAGGGAACCGAAGAAGATGATGAGGTAGAGAAGAAAAGGAAAGTTGAGGTAAATGAACGAGAAATAAACACATGATGGCCAGGTGACTGTGATGCAAAAGTATTTTCCTGCAAAATGAATTCTTTGTTGTTGTTCACTTGGTATACAGAGAACGTTAAGGTGCCCGTTGCATTTACCCTGGAGTGCAGAGTCTTAAGGGTTCGTTCCGATTTTATAGTAGGGAGAGAATAAAATGCGGTACTACCCTTATGAAGGATGAGCGGGCCGTTGAAAGTTTACGTTTTGTGGTTTGTATTATGCAGGATAAAATATCTTAGTATGGCGTGCGTGTTAATTGAAGTTGATTGTTAATGAATGTTGAGCTGAAGATAAATAAATAAATATTATATTTGGGACAACAGCTCTTTAAGTGCCAGGGCCTAGCTTCTCGCAACCACTCATGTTGTGTGCGTTATATTTTTCGCACGAATGGAAGGGACCTACAGTTTAATGACGTATCCGAAGGGCAATTTGTTTTGAGAAGCTTCTTAGTGACAACAATACTCTCGGATGTTTGTCAGACGTTCGCGAGAGGTGGGACCACGAAAAAACTTTTTGATGTTTTCTGGAATTCGAACTTGGAACCTCACGCACAGTGATCCGACATACTAACCACTTACGCCACGGCGCCCACAAGATGAAGATGATGTAATATAATATTTTTATTCACAACTTAGTAATGACATTCCTAGACTGTAGGTTCTCAACCATTTTATTTCAGACTATGCACTATCATTCCAGGAATGTCATTTTTCTAAGAATGTTTTAAATTTTTTTTATTTTTAAAGTAGTCTTGAAATGTGATGCTCTACCCCTCTATTGATGCCGAATGACGAAACTTGCCTACACATTATCATTCTCGATGCATCAGTTTCTGTCCTTCTATCAAAATGTACGTGAAGTGTTAATTCCAACATTTTCTACATCATTCCGGTCGTAATTTCTTATACCAAGTTACACGCTATCATATTCGTGTTTCTTTTTTAGCTCAGACACATCAGAGCTCTGCATTCGTTTTTCTTTTTTCATTCAGAGCATGCTCTGAGCGCACTCTATGAGCTCTGGATTAATTGACCGAGCGTTCAGAGCAAAATCCTGAGCACAGTCGTTTTTCGTGTTTGACAGGAGAGGAGGAAAAAAAAAGTGCAAAACAATTGAAATGGCGGACGAAATTTTTTTGTTCTGGTGCAGAAAGTAAATATAACATAAAAAATAACTATCAATAGATATTCTATTCACATTTTGACAGCTCAAGCTCTAATTACTAATTAAATAACTCAGAGTGTTTCATGAACAAATCTGAACGCTCTGAGCACGCTCGGTTCAGAGCACGTTCAGAGCGCGCTCGATGTGCTCGAGAAAAACGCTTCATATTGTGTGTCATTCAGCAAAAATGTCATTTCAAGAATGACAGTGTGTATCCTTCCTTAGCGAAAAAGTGTTCACTTATGTAAAGGGTGAGCCAGCAGATAGTGTGGATGTTGGCTGTCAAATATTGTCATATATTGAATTAAATGTCGTTCATCTTTCCGACAGATATCAAGCACAATCTTTGGTCGTGGAGTCGTTTACTACAGAACAACGCACTTTCGTTATTCAATCTTATTCCAAAAATGGGCGATCTGTAAAAGTAACATTTCGTAAAATTCGTGAATTTTTGGGTGAACATAATGTGTGAGTCCGGAATTAGTGCAATAGTGAAGCGTTTTGAAGAAACTGGTTCGGTATCGGATCAAACTCGGCCAGCACGTACACGCCAAATCATCAACACTGTGAGCGAAAGTGTTAAAAACCCACCAAGAACCTCAATTCGTCACCGAAGTCAATTTATTGCGTACAAGTTACAAGTTAACTTTATTGAGGCATATAATTCAGTACACTAATATTTACAATCAATTTAAATTTTGGTGGACTTAATGATATGTCTGACTTAAAGAAAATTTATTAAATATTTAAGACGATATTTATCAAAATCAATTACAATATAGGCGTGAAGTCATTTCATTTGTATAAGCTTGCTCCCCACATACAGTCACTACTTTGCTCTTTTTTGGCAATCTTAACTTAATGACTAGAGCTCAAGACTAAAACTAAAACTAAAAGGAAGACTACAACTAAAAGGAAAAATTATCGAAACATATATATAGTGTGCAGTTGTCTACAATGATTGTAGAACCCTTAAAATCCTAAATGGTTTCCTATATAAGTAAATAATATAATCATAAGGAAATCTAAGGCATTCTTCGTTGAAACAAAGGCTTGTGTTAGCAGTCACTTCTCTTCAGGTTTATGTTATATTCTTTATATAAATAATATCATCCTCTATAATTAATAGAGGATGCTTTTTCATAAAACGGGGCTAGCAGGTTTTCATTTAAATCTGGTCTTAATAGAGGTAAGGACCTCTCATTTAATGAGCTTAATGGTGACAAATAATATCGATCCACCAGACTGTCATCGATATTGGAGTCTATTAAAGATCTTACTAGTGGGCTTGGGTGAGAACTTTTTCGTTCCATCTTTTTTAAAAGAAGATCTATTTGGTAGCTCATAAGAGGTTTAATATGGGTTGCATCGTATATAGTTTTGTTAGAAAGCCATCTTTTATTCGGCTTTCTAAAAAGTCCGCTGCAAGATCTCAGGATTTTCCTTTCGAAAACCACAATTTCTTTTGCTACAGTGGGTGATATGGTAAGTCATGTACCGAATCCATATGTCAGAATTGGTCTTATGTGGGTCTTGTACATCTTAGTTTTTCCGAACATGTATTTAGAATAAAGTAAAGGTTTTAGTGCTCTGACTACCATTCTTGCCCTATTAAGCAGAGCCCTACCATGCTTGTTCAAGAGAAATCGATTCTGAAAGTTGATTCCGAGGTACTTTGTATCGGAGCGTAATGGAATTGGAGAGTTGTTTATTTTCAAACATAGGTATTTCCCCTCCCTAACTGCAAGATAGCGTCCTTTCCCACTAGCGTTTCTAAAGCATGTCAATCCACATTTTCTGGTATTAATTTTTAATCTCCATTTTTTTTAAATAATTTTCCACGTGTGTCTTTCTTTAATTTTGTCAAGGGCTTGAATTGGTCGCAAGTCGCTTGCCAATATAATGGTGTTATCTGCGAAATGCATTGATCCAAATTCTCCCGATATAGGGTCTGGAAGAGGAAAATCTTGTTGATAGACATTAAATAAAAATGGCCCTAGTATCGATCCTTGCGGAACACCTGAGTTCACAGGGAAAAAATCCGTGTGCTCAGATCCAATAAATATTGCTGTTGTTCTGTTTGACAAGAAGTTGTGAATCATCCTAATAAGCCAATTCGGAAAGCCTAGTCGTATGAGCTTGAATAGAAGACCATGATGCCAAAGCGAATCGAAAGCCTTTTCAAGGTCAATATCTAAGCTCACTGAACATATTTTGTTTCTTATGTTTTGAATAACCTTGTTCTGGAATATGCATGTGCATGTTCTGTGGAATTTCCTTTTTTAATTTATTGCGTACAAAATTTCAAGATCGCATTATTCCGGTTAGTGGAAGAGTTAATTGGTAATGCAATTTGACACATTTAGACTTCTTCCTGTGGGGTTATTTGAAGAGTAAGGTCTATGTCAATAGCTCAGTGATAATTCAGGATCCCAAACATAAGATCCAAACTAAAATTGCGGCAATTGACCTAACCTTCGGATGGTCGCTTGCAACACAAGTCGTGGTGGTCACATGAACGATGTTGTGTTTCATTCATAATTGCCATGGACTGAATTATTATACATTCATTCATCAATAAAGTTCTACATTGATTTTACAATAAGTGTGTGTTTAATTTAATGAAAGCTTCCACACTAGATGTTGGCTGACCCTTTACATTCCCATCCACTTCATATTTTTGCGAAATTATACCCGCGAATGGCTGACACTACATTGTGGCTTATGAATTTTTAATTTTCCTGAATCTAAGATTTAATTTCATAACGGACACGCAGTCCATATCTGGAAATTTAAACGACATACCTCCCGTTTTAACAAATACTTCGCTGATCTTCTTGAAATTTTGCTTAATAGTCTTTAAGCTATCTGCAACACTCAAGGGCTTTTATTAATATTTCCGCTTCAGGATCTATTGGCAGATATAGTTTGATCGAAAAGAATTATCGTTTGTACCACGCTTAAGGGTACTCATGGGTATTAGCTGCTCTTCTGTGACCTGATTCACATGTAGCAATGGCTGTCACTAAAGTTTCATTTTGCTTGGAAATAGTAACAATAGAATTGAGAAAAGTTTCTGATTTTTTCTGAATGAACAAATTAAAGAAGCAAGTAATATAATGAAAGTAGTGTTACGCGAGCGCACAACCGATACGGAAATATAAACAACCGAGAAGCTCTGAGAAACATCTCGAAGCTGTCAACCCGAAGGTACAAGAACTTTCCAGATTCTTGGTGGATGGAATTCCAGCGGCGAATTTGAAATTTGATTATTTATCTGGAAAGCCAGAGCCAAATATATAAGGAGGTTGACAGAAGTCCAATTTTGAGTTCTGCTTTTGGTCAGCGATGACAGCGGCTATTAGAGACGTGCAAAGTTCAAGCCAAGAAAAATTGTAGTAGATTTTTTCTGTAATGAATTTCATTTAGTTAAAAACAATTTTAATAAAAGCAGTTGAAAAACCCTCTCGGGAACCAGAAAAATTCGTCTCCACCATCCGTCGTAACTTTGGTAGTCTTTGGCTTGATCGGCAATTTGTGTAACAGTAGATTATAATGAAACTAATGCCAAAGTAGCGATTTGGTGTATTTTTTAATATTCAGCGGAGTTGCAAGAATTAAGAAACAGAGACATGAAATACAGTCCCGAAGTCCTTAAAATACACTCGAAACCTCAAAGCAACCGACTTAGAATGGCATCTTGGATTCTTTACTTTAACTTTATAATGATGTAAACGTTGTAGAGACAAAAGAGTTTATTAATTAATGAAAATCAATCCATAATAACCAAAGTTATAACGAAATTAAATACATCGTATTCAAGCCACTAAAAAATGGCACACACTCGCCATATAAGCAAATCCTGTAGGAAAATGATTGGGTGTATATCCTAACTTTGCATTGCCATTGAACACGTCCTTAACCAAGTTTAAATCATTTTATTCCAGTTGAGTTTCCGCTGGAAGTAAATATCTTTAAATTAGAGAATTTCCCTTAATATTTGCAGTTGTAAACGTTTATAACTAAAACACATTGGTGCAGCAACAGCAAATGTTGCAACGTAAGACCTAAAGCTACGTCTCCACCATACGACGAATGGTCATAACACCATTTTTGCTAGAAAACAGGGCACAATTAAGCCGTCTGACAAAAGGCGTTTTACTTTAACCGCTCAGAGCAGACCTCGAGCACATCGAGCGTGCTCTGAACGTGCTCAGAGCGCTCTGATCTGTTTATTTACTCTGATGTCATTTGATTAGCAATTATAGGTTAAGCTGTCGAAATATGAATAGAATATCTATAGATTGTTATTTTTTAGGTTATATTTACTTTCTGCACAAGAACAACAAGTTTCGACCGCCATTTCAATTGTTTTGCAATTTTCTTTTCTTTGTCCTCTTCTGTCAAATATGAAAAATGGCTGTGCTCAGGATTTTGCTCTGAACGCTCTGTCAAATTATTCAGAGTGCATAGGGTGCGCTCTGAGCATACTCTGAACGAAAAAAAAAAAAAAACGAATTCAGAGCTCTGATGTGTCTGAACTAAAAAAGAACACAATTTTTTTTTTGACAACTCAGGCTCTGCTCTGAACGAAAAAGAAAAACGCCTAAAGTGTCGTATCAACTACATCCCTGTATACATATTTAACAACTTAACCACTGTTTCTCTATCCATTCTGCTGTTGGCATCCTTACATACAATCCAGGGAATTGTAAGGCCGATGAACTTCCCAGAATAGGAACAACTATACCCATCCTGCTGGACAAAGGCTCCTTAGGTATACCCATCACTACTTGCCAACTCAAATTTAATGTGGATGCTATCGAGAGTACGAATCTTTAGTGGGCAACTGGACTCACATATCTAGCGACAAAACAGATTTGGCCAAAGCTGGATCTAAAACGTTCTAAAAATTTCGTTTCTCTCAAAAGATAGCATATCGGCGCTCTAATAGGTGTCATCACTGGGCACTGTCTAATAGGCAAGCATGCTACAAGTCTGGGCCTTTATGCGAACGACTTATGTAGAAGCTGCATGGATGAAGAAGAGAAAGAGCCTTTCCTCACCTTCTTTGTTTCTGCCCAGCTCTCTCCCATAGAAGGAAGTTTCTAGGAACCCCTATTACAACGATATAGGGGACCTAAAAAATATCGACATTAAGAGCCTCCTACGCTTCATAAAAAGCTCAAAATGGTTTAAAGAGTAGGCAGGAGAAACTTTCTCCCATGATCCATGTGGTATCACAGTGGACCTCTTGTTGGTCTAAGTGTTTTGGCGATTCACAGCTGGCAGCCACTTCAACCTAACCTAACATAACCTAGGTCTACTGATGTCATTCTGCGCTTTCAACACTTTATAATCGAAAGAAAAAATATGGAAATGAATCAGCATGTAACAGCACGGGCTTAGGAGAATGAAAGTTAAAACTAAAATATAGAAAAGGGTGTAATGTAACGGACTAGCAATTTCCGACATTTTCTGCAAATCAAAAATTTTCCGAGAATTTCTAAAGAGTAGCTTACGACTTTATCAAACTCCAAAATAACATTTTACCCCGCAAAATTATTAAATTTTCCGTGAAAATATATTCTAGCACTTTTCATCTAGTGTGCTCACCGCCTCAGCCCCTAATTACCATAAATTCCGCCATACCATTACAAAATGAACCCCAGATGGCCATAATAATGACACGATGAACCCATCATTACACGGAATGAATCCCAACCCAAAGGAAAAACAACAACTGTGAGCAGAAGAAAAGAAAAATATGGTCGCAGATTGAAATTATTCTCCGAAGCGAAATTCGTTCGTCATCACTCGTTCGCAGTGCGAAAACGGAAGCAATTAACAATAATTTGAGAGGAAAACTTCCCCAAAACACAGTCCACATTGAGTTCATCCGAAAATCAATGAATTTATTCGATTTTCCGACGAAATTTCCCGATCGACAGAAATACTAGTTCTCTCCCGAGGCAGCTTAGTGGAAAATTTCGCTCGAAAAAGGCGAGACGACGGCAGAAAAAAGAACGAAACAACGGACGGAGAACAAAAGCGATAAAGGGCAGCGGCAGCGCACCGAAAAAAGCACAAAGAAACGTAGAAGTTGAAGAAAGTGAAGACGACACAGCGACGACGGTGACGGCAGCGGCGGAGCGACAGAATGACAATCAAACCCATTGGACAGCAGAAATCGTCGGAAGGAGGGGGTGGCGGCGGCGGCGGTGGCAAGAAAGACTCCCATGGTCATGTTCAGGTCGTCGGCGGAGAGACTCCAAATCAAAATGTCGTACGTTCCACACATCGGAGTGTCGTAATCGACAGCCATGCACAGGTGAGTGTGAGTGTGAGTGCGGTAGTCATTCCTAGTCCAAGTCCATAGCCACAGCTACAGCCGCGCGAAGTGCAGTCGCAGCACGCAGCAGCATGTGCTGTTTGAATGTAAATACTGTCGTGGGTGGGGGTGGGTGTGGAGCTGACATTTGCGTTTTTGTTTATTTCTCGTCGATGGGGTGGGGGTGGGCGCAACGAAAAAAAAAAAGAAGGGATTTGCGAGCAAGAGATAGCTCTTCCTAATCAAATGTGTGAAGGAAACTGGGAGCCATTTGGTGGTGTACAGCACAGGAAATGGCGTATGTTGGATGTTAATTGGAGTACTACGGCCCTACTGTGTGGAGTGAGGTCACCTTTGTTTGGCAGCGAAGTAGGAAGTGTGCGCAAAGTGCGCTATGGTGTGAAGTTACGTGGAAGTGATGAGTTTTAGAATTGCTGCATCGAGTTTGGGGATTAGTAGTGTGCGTCGAGTGGAGTGGGGGGCGTTGATTCGCGGGCTTTCGAGGAGCATGTAGGTGTTGTCCGTTCAGTGTAACGACGATTGCAAAGATTGGGGTGAATGAAAGTCTTCTGTTTAAAGGTTTCTGGCATGGCATGGTTGTCATTTCATGTAAGCGACCTTTAAGGAATGATTATACAGCTTGCTTGTCCTCTAGGGTGCCTTGTCGCACCTAAAAAGTTGTGAAAATCGATTCAGAAACCGTCTAAGGTTGGCTCATACGCTGATCGGACTGATTATTTCCTCTAGTAGTACCATTTTCCCCCGAAAGCGGCGTGGATTGTGGTGTACTCTCTGAAAAGTATCTCCTTTCGCTTCCCAGCTTACATTAGCGTATTTCAGGAAATCATGGCGATCAAGGAAGCCTTGTCCTGGTTGAAATGCAAATGCAGTATCACTGACAGTCAAGCTGCAATCAAATCCTTGGAATTCTGCTCTTTCACTTCAATGGCCGCATTTAACTGCCATTTGCGTCTCATTGTGATGGCAGAGCACTTCAACATTCACTTGTGCTGAGTGCCAGGGCACAGAGACATTCCGGGAAACCGCCAGGCTGACGAGCTCGCTAGACAGGGTACGACTCTAAGGATTCTGTCGAAATGGCGGACCTTGGGTATGAGTTGCTGAGGTGGGGGGACGATCCTTGGTCGGGATGAGCTTCCCGAGTCGCTCTGGTACGTAGAACCGATCGTCGTGAGAGCGCTACAGCTACAAGGCACGCTTGGACCCCAACTTGGCAAACATCTGTCCTGATTGCAACAACGGCCCGCACGACGTACCACATCTTTTCAACTGTCGGGCAAACCCAACAACACTTACCCCAGAAGCACTCTGGAGCCATCCAATCGACGTTGCTCTATCCTTGGGTATGCCCCTCGCTGCATGTTAACATTTACTAAAGCTGGACGCTATTAGCAGAACCAACCACAGATTGGAAATTGGTGCAACATGTCATATTTCGGGACATACCTGGCCTAGTCTGGATCAGATACGTAGTGTTATGCTAAAGCCACCACAGATCACCTACGTTAACGGTGTCCTCACTGGATACTCTGGGCCCCTTTTCTAACAATTTCTCCAGGAGCAGTAGAGACCTAAACCGAGGAGGAAATCATCATTCACCTCCTATGCACATGTCCGGCCTTGTTCCAGTAAAGACTGCTCCATCTAGGAGTTCCTTTCTTCGATGACCTCGGCAAACTGTCGTCCACAGGCCTTATGAGCATCCCTCGCTCTATTTAAACCTCCGGTTGTCTTGATTAATCCTTGGGTAGCCAGATGGAAAGATCAATGGCATCTCAGTGGACCTCTACTGGTCTAAGTGTGTCTGTACCTAAACTTCATTTTTATTTCAAAGTGATCAGATCGATAACGATCCCCAGATCCCACTGAAAGCAGTCAGGACAATGTATCAAACCCCAGCGGGGAACAGCAATCACCAGATACCTGAGTATAAAATGGAAAAAAATACCATCGAAGTTTTTCCAATCACAGCATCAACGAGCTCTCACGACGATCGGTTCTACGGACGTACGTACGTCACGGAGCGACTCAAGGACAATTCCTCGACCAAGGATCGTCAACCTCAGCTACACAGCTACTACAACAACAACAACATGTATCAAACCCGAAAATCTACTAAACAAGAGGCGGCATCGAATCAGGATGTCATTTTGTTGCTTGTACGCCTCTTCAGCGATTAATCCTAGCTAGAGATACTCTTTCTCGCTCCCAAATGTCTCTCTGGCCTTGATCCTACCTATTGACGTTATGATTTCTCTGCAGGTTATCTCTAGAGGATCCCACTTGCTCTTCTATGCAATGCTTGACATTGGCATAGTGTTTCTGCAGCTTTCTTCAAGGCATAGTCCTCTAGAACAGTGGTATTCATACTCTTTCTTTCAAATTCTTCCTTTGGCATGTACCCCTTTGTATTAATTCATAGAAAATGCAGATCCCAGTGCATCTGCACTGTTTGGAACGCACAACTGGCATAATGATTCAAAGATTCCATCCATCAAGTAAAGATTGTCAAAATGCTCGTCCTTTGGAAAGTCATCAGATACTGCGAATCGCGGTGCAGGCAATGTTTCTGGCATTGCACCTTGTGGAGGTTAGCGCGAAGAAAACACAATCCACCACCTTTTCCAGGAAGAATACATCTACTGTTCCCCAGCATCACATGGTAACCAAATAATTGAGAACCAGGGAGACCATGCATTGATTGGGTGTCACAGTAAACTCTGGAGCGATCCAAGATCGGGAGGCCTGCCGATATTTTCTGAGGCGATAGGCGAACCCCACTGGCGGATCTGTAGAAATGCGGTGAAGTGGAAGGGTTATGATCCCTTGTTTTCGGATCATAACCTCGCCGAAATAGGAAGAAGAAGAAGAAGAAGACAGTAAACTCTGGAGTAACATGGCATGACCACACATCCGACATCGCAAAATCAGCTTACTGCTTCGGTGCTTTAGCAATGACAGCTTAAGCTCTCTGGATGGGAAGGAGGTGGCGAAGAGGGACTGCACCTTCGCGTGGGAAGAAAAATACAGGTTTTTCAACCGCATACTAGTTTTATTTTTTTTTTACCCATGGATGAGTTATCGTTTTAGAGCAAAGAAGTATCATACAACGCCGCATCTTGTTCATCTTTCATACAAAGCACGACTTAGACCGGGGCTTGAGTACTCCTCTAACGATCGCCCCCACGCACTATCTTAATCTTCACTTGACAGCATCCAGAAGTGAGCAATTCGCTCAATAGTAGAAGATGCGGCACTAATGTCCAACCTTCAATCGAAGGCAGGTGGCAGGCATATGCCTGCCTGCCATAACAGACGTTTGGAAGATCTCAACAGAATGATCCCTGGAAACTTGACCTTTCAACGTCCTACCAGGCAGGCCACTAGAGCATACGACTTTCATGTTCACCTTGCAACCGCAGGAGCATTATTCTATCAAAATTCATTTTGTTACAGGGCAAGCAATCTTTGAAACTTACTCTATTCAAAGTCTGACACTCTTGAGGAAACGAATGGTATCGCCGTGAGTGGAATAAAGTGTGGCAGTGGCGGCGGGTTCTGAAACAAGTCCCATTCCCATTGATTTTGAATTCAACGCCACGTTTGCTTAGCGCGACTTACTCTTTTGCCGAATTGTAGATTCCACTACACTGCTGTCGAACCCCACAGGCCGATCTGTAGAAATGCGGTGAAGTGGAAGGGTTATAATCCTTTGTTTTCGGATCATAACCTCGCCGAAATAGGAAGAAGAAGAAGTAGATTCCACTGCATGATCTATAAGAATAGATATACCATGAACTGTGACCTATTCATTACCATTCTCCCACTGATGTCAGGTAAAGTGATTCGTTCCAGAATACTGCTAAGACTCCAGAAGCAGTCTGAAGACACTCTTAAAGGAATCTTCATATCTGACCTCATGATGCACGCATCTTTTGTTTTCTCAACTCTGCTGCCCAATACCCAGTTTGATACCATCATCGATGTACGCACAGGTCCGTGAGTAACAGATATAAGGATGACGTTGTTCTAAGCACTGACAATGGGAGGAGACTTCAATCAGTGAAAGAAGCGTTTGCTGTTAACCTGACGCGCCAGTAGTGAAGTAGCGAAGCGAGACGTTTCCGTACTTTATCCAACAGTCCAGAAAATAGTACTTGACCTTGGCACTTGTTTATATTCGGCGAAGCATACATGTAGATATGGATATGGGACGATTGTTAGACTCTGCTTTGTTGTTTCGTCCATTGAAGCTTGGCCAGAATTTGTGTTCGGTTCTAAAACAAGCAATACACCCGTTGATGTTCTTTATTTTTGTCTTTTCTTGCAGAGTCCTCAACGTCGTGGAGATGTGTACGAAGAGATTTCACGCCATCGACGCAGTCCACACAAAAGGTGAGTATTTCCTTACGATTACCTCTTAAGCATCGCAATTGATTGGCGTTTATTCCAATTGCAAATCTCAGCAGTGGACGATCCAAACGTGAACACCACAAGCGTGAGCGTGAACGGGAGAAAATCACCACCACCGTTCAGCAATGCAATAGCCCCCATCATCCAGCTTTTACCCCGAATTTGGGCAATAATTCTCCAGGCGAGCAATCCCCCACAGTGTCGTGCCAGTCTCCATCCTCAACAGCCCAGGTGGCTGCAAATCTCTTAAAAGCTGTCGAAGAGGCCTATTCCGGTTACAACAGTGGCGATGAACATCTTCGCCCCAAGGAGGGTTACATCAGTCCAGAGGAATGGAAACTACGCGACGAGCAATTCGACAAAATGATGTCCGAACAAGGATTCATTCTCAAGAATATCGAAGAGGACGGTGCATGTTTGTTCAGAGCAATATCTCTGCAGATCTTTGGTGATGAGGAGATGCATGATCAGATTCGTCAGCAGACAATGGATTATATTGTAAGTTGTTGACGAAACAACCACTTTAGTGGACAGACAGTCTGATTTGTTTGCCTTTTTAGTACCAAAATCGAGAGTATTTCTCGCACTTTGTCACTGAGGACATAAATAGCTACATCAAGCGCAAGCGCAAGAAGGACTCACATGGTAATCACATTGAAATCCAAGCTATGTCCGAGATTTACAATCGCCCGGTGGAGCTGTATTGCTACAAATCAAGTAAGAGATCGGGAATTCGTTTGCCTGCCTTGTACTATACAAATGTTTGATTTTCTTTGCAGCACCGATCAACATTTTCAATTCTGAGCAACTGAACAAGGGATTTCCTCCTCTGCGACTGTCGTATCAACGTGGATCTCATTACAATGCAATAATTGATCCGTACAATGCAACTGTTGGTGTGGGCTTAGGTTTGGCTGGCTATAAGCCTGAGCTACAGACAAAGGATGCGGTACTACTCAGCGAACAGCTTGAGATCGAACAGGTTAGTGAAGGGGACAGTAGAGGTTCTCGCGGACAGCGGTATATTCATCTTTCTCTTTCAGACAATGTTTGAGGACAAACTGAAGACAACCGATTGGGAGGCCACAAACGAGGCAATCGAGGAACAAATTGCACGTGAGTCGTACTTGCAATGGTGTCGCGAGAACATGCAAAAGGCACGCATGCCGGCTACAACTGCTACCAACAACAGCAACCATGCAAGTGGTAGTAGTGCTGCAGCAGCCACTACCTCAGCCACGGTCACGTCGGCTGAGGCGGCTGCAATAGCATCGCCTTCAAAGTACCATCAACAGCATTTGAGAAACTCAACGTGTACAGTTACCAATGATAATCTCAATTCATCGACATCGTCCACTTCATCGGTGGGTTCGTTGCCACCAGCTGCGGTGCCCTCACCATCGGCTACATCAGCAACTACTGCATCTACGTCGGCGTTGACTGTTGGCAATTTGTCGCCAAAGTCGTTGACGGCATTTGCTCAGAGCCTGCGCAAGGACTCGGAATTGTGCTTCGACAGTGATGACACCGATATGAGCAGCACAAGTTCGATTGACCATCCGTCTGGTGAGAAATTGGCTAATCGTGGCAAGAAATCAAAAAATCGCGGCCCTAACTCGCGGCTAAGCAAGAGACGGCGACGCGAAATTGCGGGCAGTGGTGGTAGCGGTACAAATGGAGAGGACAAAGAGTAAGTTTTACAGAAAATTTCGTAAATTTTGTCGCTTTCAGGTTTACTAGGGAGACTTCGAAACCTTGTCCACTTTTTGGATCACCAGAGCTTGTAGAGTTTTGAATTTTGCTTGTGCTTGCTATCTGGTTGTATGGTTCTCTTCCCTTACTCAGCTGGCCTTCTGTACAATGGCTGCTTAGTTCAGAGTCTAGCCATTCAGTAGGTTGGCTTGCTAGCAGTAGACGATGGACTTACTCAATAGCACTGTCTAGCTGGGCTCGCTCGCCATCAAAGGCTCTTCTTTCTCCGAAAACAGCCTAAAGTTGGGCGCAAACTTGATTGCAAATTACACTGATGGACATTGGTTTTGCCCATCAGGCGAACCCCACAGGCGGATCAGTAGAAATGCAGTGAAGTGGGAGGGTTATGATCACTTGTTTTCGGATCATAACCTCGTCGATATAGGAAGAAGAAGGGCATTGGTTTTGCTACTTAACTTTGTGCTAAAGCATTTCCGTAGTCATATGAGGTGCCTGGCATCTTCAATTCCAATTCTTAGAGCCCAACACAGCACGTTATAGATTAAATCATTTTGGCAGTAGTTTCACTTTACACAGACAGTTCTCGTGCTATATCACATCGGAACAATCTTACCCGCACGCTTAGGCTTTAGGACAAGGACGAGGAAAAGAGTAGATTTACCGGTATACTTGCTCTCTACAATCGGCTATAGCTTGAGTCAACTGGTTACATGAAGCTCCTTACCCTAGCTTCTTCCAATTCTACGTTAATTTGTTTTACTTTAGCTTCTGACGTTACCACCGACGCCAGGTTCACTATCAAATCAATACATACACCCACATATCGTCTATCATTCACCCACTCTTCCAACATCTCAATAACATGTCTTTCTATGCAGCAACAACAACGAAGCAGACAAACTGCCAACCGCCAAGCAGCAGAAGGGCGCAACATTCTGTGATTCTGAAACAAAGCGCTCAAGGCCAACAACCCCAGCAACCAGTACAACATCTGAAAAACCCAATCTTCAGCAACAACAACCGCAAAAGGCTACAGCAGTTACAGCTTCCCCAAGGTCTTCATCGCCAACGCCATCGTCATCCTCTTCATCGTCGCCCGGCACATCGAAACAAGTCGCAGATAAAGATGACACAAATGCAGCCGCCCCCTCATCATCCTCGTCACCACCACCACCAACATCATCGCCATCTTCAAATCAGCCGCCTTTGTCGACATTCTATCAGTCACTGTTAGAGTCGTCATATGCCGCTGATGGTACGTGCAATGGTACTGTTACCCTCACAACCGACCCAACTAAATGTTTTGTTTTCAAACCATCTTCCACCCACAGGTTTTCTGCAACTTTCTGAAAGCGAAATGCTCCAACAAGCTATCCAGCTCTCCACACAGGAATACCTGGAGGATCAGAAGCGAAAAGGCGGTTTTCTACGTTAAGCTTTTGCCTCTTACAAAGCCCAACACACACTTATATATATGCTTAATCGTTTCCTTCTATTTTTTACCACACACACACACACACACTGAATACACTATAAACCTATTCGAAATCCTCTCTTTGAATTAGTACGTAGAATTAAAAAAACAAAATTTACCAATGTAAATGAATTTACATGAAAATTATAAAAAAAAAAAAAAAAAAAAATACAAATACACTTATAGGTGGTAAGAGAAACTACTACTACTGCTAAACACTACTATCGCTACTAGTACTACACAAGAAGGGCCAATGCTATCCGGCCAAGCGCTCTATTTCTCTTTACAGGTGCCAGCCCGTTGATTATACTTTTTCCCCATTTTTGTTCTGTTTTTCGTAGTTTTTCAAAGAAAATTCTATGTTCTATGTTTTGTTTTGTTTTTTCTTTATTTGCACTCTTTCGTTTGTTAAACTTTTCACCACTATTTTGTTCTTGTTTAGCTAGATTTTTTTCTATTTTCTTTTCCTGTATTTGTTTTCCGCAATATTAGTGTAAACACAAATAAAACCCAGGGGAACTACATAATTAATACTTTTTTTTTTTTTTTTTTGTTGTTAAAAATTTAGTATACATGCATTATATAGGTAAACATGCAGAGAATAGAAAAGAAAAAAACAAAAATATATAAAAAAAAAACTATGTAATTATTATTCTAATATTAATTAATTAAAAACTAATTCATTAAGCCAACCGTATTTTAGATATACGGGCCAAGGGGTTCAAATGAAAAGCAAAAAAAAATGTATTTTATTGAAATAACTCTTTTTTTTTTGTTTAAACATTTTTTTTTTTGTTCTTTTGCTGAATAAAGAAAAATTGAGAAATATTTAAATGATTTGGTCTTTTTTGTGTTTTAAGGGGGAGGAGGATCCATTTTGGGGGTGGGCCATGGTGTAGTGCTAAAGTGAACACTACTGCGAAGGCATAATACTGGCAGTAGCTTGGTTCATATGACTGGAAAAATTGTTCGCTCTGTTGGATGAGCAATATGCCTATGACGTCGGTAATTGCAAAAAAAATAAAATACTGTGAATCAGAAGCAAAGGCAAAAAATAACAAAAATCTCCAGATCTCTCTGTTTCTCTGAAACATAAACAACTGACACTACACTTTAATTCTATTGTGAATAGACTCTCGCAATAAGCCCTTAAATCTTTCTCTCTCTCTCTATCAATCCTTTCCAATGGCCGCACTGAGTGTAAACATCATTGACATACTATATACACTCATTCAGAAAATTATTCGCACAAATACTTTTTAGCCAAATATGCGTAATATGTTTTTTGTGTTGAACCCCAAGAAAAAGTTTTCAACACAAAAAACATATTTTTTTTTTTATTTTGTACATTTGTTCTGTATGTTCAACTAGTTGTATTCATGCTGAAAGATAACGAAATCTAAACTAACGGTAGTGTGCCCACTGTTTTTTTAATTTTATATGGAAAAAGCAGACACAAAATTATTCGCAGAAGCACAAGGGATGTTTTGTAAGCTGCACTCATTCTGTTAAATGACTTGATCGAGGCAACAAGCAATGAATGTAGAATATTTGCGAATATATACAGTGAGAAAAAACTCGAGAAAAGCGATATGGGAGGTAAAAATCGGAAACATCTTTGGAAGAAAAAAAGCTCATCCTTCAGCTAGTTTGCCAAGCAAAGACATATCGCGAGACTGGTGATCTTGTTGGGAGATCTTTTCACCGTCATTAGCCAATGGATAGTCGCTATGCTCAGCACTAGAACTATTCAGGCATCTCTATGAAACAGCACCATAACCAAATTTGCCAGTAGAGGAACGCCCCAAGGTGGAGTCATCTCATCTCTACTATGGCTAATAGTCATGAATAAAATCCTTTTATGCTTAGACAGAGAAAGAATTAAAGTAGTTGGGTATGCGGACGACATGGTGATTTTAGTGTCGGGACTTTTCCCTCCCGTGATAAGTGAGATCATGGAGAGTGCTCTAAGTAAAGTCACCGCATGGGCCAGAAAGTGTGGAGTTGGAGTCAACCCAAATAAAACTGAACTGATGCTTTAGCCCCACAAAAACCAAAATACCCGACTTCAATCTTCCTTGATTAAACGGTCAGATACTCTCCTTATCTTCCAGTGCTAAGTACCTAGGAGTTATTCTAGATCCTAAACCAAACATAGACGAACGAGTAAAGAAAGCATGTATAGCCTTCTATGCCTGCAACAGAACCTTCGGCAAAAGATGGGGCCTGCAACCAAAATTGACCCTGTGGATGTACACAGCCGTAGTACGCCCAATCCTTACCTACGGGTCGATAGTATGGTGGCCGGCCCTTAAACATGCCTATAACATAACCAAACTAAATAAGGTGCAAAGAGCAGCATGCATAGGCATCACAGGTGCCCTACGGTCAACTCCGTCAGACGCTCTAACAGTCCTGCTACACATTTTATCCCTAGATCGACATATCACAAACATCTCAGCGCACAGCACAAACAGACTCAGAGAGTCCAAGTGTTGGACTGCGAAACCCTATGGACACAGCAATATCCTAGATTCTCTACCAGGAGAACTCGTATCGACTCCAACAGACTACATCATCCCCACATTGAACTTCACAAAGCGTTTCGATCTACAATTCCCTACAAGAAAAGATTGGCAAGATGGACAGGCCAGACCAGTGGTTTCGATCTAACAGTCTACACCGATGGGTCGAAAATGGACTGTGGGGTTAGTGCGGGTGTTTTCTCGGAGTCCCTCAACATCGCAAGATCGTATCGACTCCCGGACGCTGTCAGCGTCTTTCAAGCGGAAGTACTCGCCATTCGCGAAGCCTGTCGCCAAATCAAGTCACACACAAATACACTACCAAGGCAAAGAATCGCTATTTTAATCGATAGCCAAGCTGCTATCAAAGCCATTGCCTCGGAAACCATTTCCTCGAAACTAGTACTAGAATGCCGACAGGAGCTGGCCTCGCTAGATGGCCAATGCATGGTGACCCTAGTCTGGGTTCCAGGCCACAGCAACGTTGATGGCAACGAACATGCTGACGAACTGGCCAGGCGAGGCTCAGCCCTTCAATGCTCACTTGCTGAACTTGTTCACACCCCGCTCGGAGCAATTAAGGCAAACATCTCCTCAATCTTTCTTAGAAAAGCTAACCTTAAATGGTCCCGGTTAACGAACTGCGTCATATCCAGAAAGATGTGGCCTAACTACAACAAGACCAAAACAACCGCCCTTTTGAAAAGAACGCGCAAAGACATTGCCCGTACAATCGCGATAATCACGGGACACTGGCCGGTAGGAGAGCACGCAGCCAAACTAGGTATCCCATATACACTCCGTCTCACTTGATTACGAACAGGCAGTTTTTTTTTTTTAATGTTACGATATTTTTCAAACCCTTCGCTAATCTGGAAAAAACCAATTGCACAAGGAATGAAGGATACATTATGTTTATACTGTAAAAAAAAAAAAGGGATTAAGTTGATAAAGCAACTTTTATGACGCTTTTCCCAAAAAGGTCATCAAATTTACCTATTTTTTTTGTCTCATTTGATTACGAACAGTAGCTAAACCTACCTGTTAGAAGCTTGAAAGGTAAAAAACAATACAAAATTTGTTTGTATAAATAAATGTTGGTTTTATTCAAAGAGTAGCAATAGTTTTTAGTAATGGGTACTACCTCCTGATCGCTGAATCACTTCAAGTAGCCTGCTGTGTAGAGATTCATAGAGTGCTGTCAAATAATCTAGCGAAATTTCGGACCAGGCTCGTTTTATGGCTTCAATAATCTCTTCCGTTTCATCATATTGCCTTTTTCCTTCGTAGACTTTTCTTGAAAGTCAACCCCACACGTTTTCCATGATGTTCAGGTCGGGTGAATATGGCGGCCATTCAAGTAGGTTTACATTTTGGTTCTGAATCCAGGCTTTTGTTGTCCGTGCGGTATGTATCGGTGCATTGGCTTGTCGGAAAGTCCATCGCTGTCCACCAAACATCTCCGAAAACTGCGGAAAAGCTCTTTATCGATTTGTAAGTGATTGCCGTCATTTTGGAGCTTTGCAAATCCAGCTCCACAGTTCCGTAATAGCTTATTGCTCCCCATACCATTACACCACCTCCTTTGCTGTGCCGCATTTGAAAATGCATTTCTTCTTTTCTCAAATCATGGAAATAACAGCTGTATCCATCAGGCCCGTCCAAATTTCCAAATTTTCATCAGAAAAGACGACGGTATGCCACTCTCGATTCCACCTGATGTGACTTGTTGCAAAATCAAGCTGCTGGATTTTACGTGCCGCATTCAATGGTGGTTTCCTCTTCATTTTTTCATGGCGAATATGGCTGGCCTTCTGTATCATGCGAAGAACAGTCGATCTGCTAGGTGTAATTCCAGTTTCTGCCTTAATTTTACTTACGGAGAGCCTTGAATTTGAAGCAGCTCTCAGTATCGCCCGCCTTTCCTGACATGTTGTTGCTTTGCTGACTCTTCCTTTGCGGTTTTTCCATACTTCTCCGGGTCCTTAATAAAGCTGTGTACAACAGTGGTGCCTCTTCGAATATTGCTGGCTACGAAACGGATGGATTTTCCTTGTTCCCGGTAAGCTCGAATTAGGCCTATTTCCTCCTTGGTTAATGTCTTTCCTTTACCCATAGTTGTAGATTGTATGAAGTTATTTCTTGAACTAAGCTCCCTAATACTCGAAGTATCCTTTTATTTGATTTAAAACACGGTAACAGGTAGCTTAAGCTACTGTTCGTAATCAAGTGAGACAAAAAAAACAGGTAAATTTTATGACCTTTTTGGGAAAAGCGTCATAAAAGTTGCATTTATCAACTTAATCCCATTTTTTTTTTACAATATAAACATAATGTATCTTCCATTCCTTGTACAATTGGTTTTTCCAAGATTAGCGAAGGGTTTGAAAAATATCGTAAAATTAAAAAAAAAAAACTGCCTGTTCGTAATCAAGTGAGACGGAGTGTAATACACACTGCCGTAGTTGCAACATAGCCACCGAAAAGGAAACAATTATCCACTACATGTGCAATTGTCCAGCACTAGCTAGGGCTAGACATCAAGCATTAGGCAAACCCTTCTACAACTCACTTGAGGAGATCTCGGGTAAGAACATAAATGAGCTAACCCTCTGCTTAAACTCCACAGGCTGGCTCTAGATTGTCCTCACCAACACACATCAACATCCATGGTCGCATGAGGCGTGATATCAAAACTGCACAACTGTGCTAATTGGGTCTCTGTTTTTACAGAACCGCCACTTCTACCTACCTACCTACCCTAGGGGTATTGTCCACAAGTTTAGAAATTAAGGAAATTTGGAGAATAAGCCAGGTAGGGGGCGAAAGAAAATATTGTCAGCAGCAAATGAGCGGCACATCATCAAGAAAATAAAGAAAAATCCGAAGACACCTGTAAAATTACTGAGCGCGAAGATGTCTCAAATAATTAATAAACCAATCTCTATTGAAACAGTAAGACGGACTTTAAAATCGCACTGTTTGCATGGCAGAATTGCACGTCGCAAAGCCTTCATTTCTGAAACAAATAAGAAAAAAAAGACTTAATTTCGCCAAACAGTATGTGAACAAGAGTTCAGAGTTTTGGAAGTCCGTCATTTTTAGCGACGAGAGTAAATTTAATTTGTTTGGTAATGATGGCAAGCACACGGTTTGGCGACAAGCAAATACTGAGCTAAAACAAGCTAATCTCCAAGCAACCGTGAAACACGGTGGTGGTAACGTCATGATGTGGGGGTGTATGTCTGCAAGTGGGGTAGGACAAATGGTTATAAGATGGATCAATATGGATACATGAACATTCTGAAAAGAAATCTCCAGCAAAGCGCCACAAAACTGGGTCTAGAGTCAGAATACATCTTCCAACAGGAAAATGACCCAAAACATACTGCCCATAACGCTAAAATGTGGTTACTTTTTAATACACCCTCGCAATTAAAAACACCCCCACAGTCACCCGACATTAATCACATCGAACATCTTTGGGCTCAGCTTGAGAAAAATATTAGAAATCGGCCTATCACCAGCAAAGCTTCTCTTAAAGAAGCCCTCAAGCAGGAATGGCTTATAAGCCCAGACTTCACTAAGAAACTTGTGGATAGTATGCCAAGACGTTTGCGAGCCGTAATTGAGGCTAGCGGTGGCACAACACCCTATTGATATGCTCCCCACGCTCTGAATTTTGTTATTTTCTGTTTTAGTTTTTTTTTTTGTGAGAATAATTTTGTGTTACGTTTTATTAAAGTTATTTTTTTGTTAGCTTCCCTATTTTTATGAATTAAATATTTTGTTTTGTTTGTTTTTAACTATGTATTAAGAATGAAGACAGAAACATTTTTTTAATATAATATTTTGAATTTTAATCAAAGAAAATGGTTTAATATTATTTTAATCTTTATATATGGTCTTGTGCGAATAGTTTTGTGAACATGTGAATGCACTGCTAGTGAAATGTCAGTTCCATGATATCTCTGCCCAAAAAATGACGCCAACATAACTAGCCCTCTTGGTTCGAAGCGGAAAAATGTGGAAACAAATTGCCAACTATCTTGAATTTCTCCATAGGATGGTAGAGACACGTCTTGGGTTTGTGTGTATTTACTAAATAAAACGATTGAAATTTTAATTGTTGAAGCATTGTTTGCAACAGGTGTCACCTGCAAAATGTGTTTGTACATTATATGTGAACATTAATATGTGAACACGAAATTTATCGTACGTTTTTTTAGTATTTATTATAAAAAAAAGGGGATGCAACCCATATTATTCGAAAGGTACTGTCCCATAGATGTGCCGAAAAAAGAAATCTTGTGCGTATGTTACCGTTAAGTGAGGTAAAATAAAATTAACATACGCACATGATTTCCCACACAAAACGCTTTAAACAAATTAATGAAAGCATTTTGATCACGTACATGACTGTGTGAGCTTAAATCCCTTTGCCTTCCCTGTACGGGACAATATTTCAAAAAATATGTTCTCTGGCTGTTTGTTTTTTCCCCTCGGTCGAATTTCGACCACACGCGACACTAGTAATTACTGATAGATGGAACCAACAAAATTCAAATAAAAAATCGTTATGTATGCATTTGAGTACCCATAAGTTGGACAGTATTCGTAAATTTATTACGAATCAATTTTTTATGTAATACGTCAATGAAAACACTGTCTCTGTACATCCAACGAGATTGCAAACAAGTTGTGAGTTTCCATTTTTTCCGCTTCAAACCAAGAGAGTTAGTGCTTATGTTAGATCCAATGCGAACTTGGTTACTACATCGTAAGTTACACCAACTGCCAGCCAGCTTTAAAAGAACTCGAATCGCCAATAATAAGATTTAAAAAGCAATGATGTCGCGCATCCCTAAATAGGATACCGAATTATTGCAATCTCACTCTGTGCTGGGTTCCTGGTCATTCGGATATTTTCGGTGACTGCAGAGCAGACGAATTAGCCAAAAATTTCACGAAACAGGAGCTCTCTACTGCGGAAGCTGCATCTACCTATAGAAACGACAAGATACAAAATCTCTGTAGCTGCACGGAATCAGGCGAATGAGAGATAGCGGAATCTTGACACATGTAGCCATAAAAACAAAACGTCTGCTCAGCAGCCGATCAGCAGATCACGTATAGGTACCCTAGTTGGACTGCTTACGGGTCACTGCGTACTAGGCAGTAGGCAGGCACGCTGCGAGGCTTGGAATTCCGGCCAATGTCTTTTGTCGGAGGCATCTCTCTTTAACTTGCTCTGCGGCTGCCCAGCACTAAATATAATATTAGTCGAACAGGTGTAGTATATTGTCCTGAAATTTCAGACCATATCCGCCGTCGGATATTTGGATTTCTGTAGTTTTCACACACATCTGAAGCCATATCCACGGCACCGTGTATCCGGTTCAGAGTGTAGAGAACCATGAGAGCATTCACACTTATCCGGCGCCGGATATACCTACGGTTAATCCATCAAAAACTTTCATCATTCCATTCAAGAAATTTAAATCTCCAAACATACACCCCTATTATGGTTAGCGAATCGAACGTTCGACTCAAGTCGAACCTCCCGTCGAATTACTTCTGTCGCTTTATACACTTCACGGATGACATTTTTTTACGTGGGCGCCGTGGCGTAAGTGGTTAGTGTGTCGGATCACTACGCATGAGGTTACAAGTTCGAATCCCAGAAAACACCAAAAAGTTTTTTTTTTTCACGGTCCCACCTCTCGCGAGCGTCTGACAAACATCCGAGAGTACTGTTGTCATGAAAAAGCTTCTCAAATCGCCGTTCGGAGTCGGCATTAAACGGTAGGTCCCTTCCATTCGTGTGAAAAATAAAACGCACACAACATGAATGGTTGCGAGAAGCTAGGCCCTGGCACTTTAAAGAGCTGTTGCGCCAAATATTTGTATTTGTATTTTGATGACATTTTATTGTTTTTTCCTTTGTCAGCACTTATTCTTTATTCGAATGAAAATGTTTGCTAACAGCAATACCACGACAGAAGCAATTCGCTGACAGTTCGACTTGAGTCGAACGTTCGATTCGCTAACCATAATAGGGGTGATAAACACTAAACGCTGTTCAAGTTAATTTTTATAGTGAAGCCAACTATCTAGGTGTTACACTAGACCAGAAACTCTGGTGTCTTCCGCAATGAAAATTACACCTATTTCGGACGGAGTGCTTGCCAATTCTATTAGCCCCACATTGGGCGCCAATAATGTGTAAATGTCTGTTTGCGCAAAAACAAGTTTCTGAAATCAGCCCAAGACTTAGATATCCGCTTTCGGTTCTCTCTTTTTTTCGTTTGTTTGCGTCATAATATGTAAGTCTGTCCTTTCTTCTTTATTCCTTACTAGCTAGCTTTGGTACATCATTACCACTAAATCGTGGCTACCCGTCTGCATGGCCGATGCAATGCGATATGTCTGTGCTTATAAACGAATAAAGAAAGTTATTGCGATTCGGATTGTGCAAAAATGCTGACTTCTACGAACTCGCATCGTCCTATCTCTACACATTTCCTAGTGCTTATGAGAACCATCTCGGTTTATTGTCCTTTGGGCTATTTTAATCTCCTCGTTTATTACTACTCTACTCTACTGTTCAGTGTTTCCAGAATTATAAAAAAGTACGAAGATCAATACCATACCTACTTCCTAAGAAAAATGTTAGAGCATGTGCATGCACCACTGCAAGTGTCACGTTTTTGAATGTGACACGACTAAGAAGTGAATAAATATGCTAAACAGTGCCACAGGTTGAAGACTAGATCAATAAATGATGCAATTTATCGGAACGTGTACATCACCTGTATAAGTTCAAAATTTCTGTACAAATAGATGAAAAGCGAAAAACATGTTCAACTTCAAGTTCAACCAACAATAACTTTTTTAGTTTAAACAAATTCGTCTGTTAGCCTAATTATAGTGAATGTGGTTTCTGCAAATATTAGTACTCAGTGTGTTTCGTACACGCTTCACTTTTGGGTTCGACGTGTGTACATATGTGGCTGGACTATACATCTGTGTAAATGTTTATTAGATTGGTGACAGATGAGTACTCAAACCTTTTATGTGGATTGAGGCAGATTCCTCAAGCGGGTGGCACGCGTCAACATGCTGTTATGAATTACATATGAAGTCTCCATACTTTACTTTGAATGGCGCGATACGCTGTATTTAAGTGGGCCTCTCCAGTTGCATAAGCCAAATTCGTTGATGTCTGCTGCCATAGAAGATGGGGTCTGTCTCGTGAGCATAGTTTAGGATTCATTTGAGGAGTCGTCATTGGTATTCACCTGCTTTACATGTACCTAACTCCTTTGAACGCTGGATATATATTATATTTTCTTCTATGTCACTGTACAGGCCAGATAGGAGTACAGGTCTTTTTCCAAGGACAAGTATCGCTCTGTCTAACAGTCACCTTTCTGACATAGGTGACTTTGATATCAAAACTAAAATCTTCAGGCTATGGCGCAAGATTTGACTGCCTGAATTATAAATCAATCCTGCAAGCGATAGGTGGCAGACCAGTCATAATGCTGGGATAGATGATCTTACAGATAAGCTGGCGCCTATTCTCTACTCAATCATCTGCTTATTCTGTTCTTAGAAAATTTGAACTAGGATATATTTTTTATTGTTTTTGCCTTATGTTGAGGCCCAAGTTCACCCCGGACTGGAGCGCCATCTAAGTAAGTAAGTAAGTAAATACACTAACTGATCTCTAAGATTTGATCAGACGAGTGTACGTATATGCCTGATGTATGGAATCTCAGCCTAGTTTGCCCGATTCACAAGAAAAGAGACCCGCTCAACTGCGCCAATTATAGAGGAATCAGTCTCCTAAATGTTGCATACAAGGTCTTTCTGCCACATTGTGTGAACGGCTGAAACCTTTCATCAACAGCGTAATTGGTCCCTATCAGTGCGATTTCAGGCCAGGAAAGTCCACCACATCGATCAAATCTTCATACTTCGGCAGATGGTGAAGGAAACCGAAGAAGTCTACATTGAATCAGAAGCGGCCAAAACGCGTTAAGCGATAATCGAGGGCAAAACAAAATGCTGTCAACAAGAAGGGATAATCAAACGACGAATTGGACAGAACGCCACAGTGGGCAGCTATAACTTCGAGGTAGTAAGGGAATTTGTCTACCTTGGTTCTGCTATAAATATACTGTAATATTCTGGCTGGGGTTCGTTTAAATAAAACTGTCTTTTGTGTATTTCACTGTTTATTTATTGTCAACTACTAACTTTACTTCAACACTTTATTCTTTATTTATTTCAAATTAAACTGTCGCTACAGATTTACTTTCAATACGTCGTTTGTTTTTCACCACTGATCTAATCTCCATCTTGTAATCACTGTATGCACTTATAAACAACTGTGTCCACGATGGTTGTGGTATGGGTATTTATATAAGATACAAGTCCTTCTAGAAAATGCTAGATGTCGCTCGGGATGAATTGATGATCCTGGAATAATTGGGATATTGTGTGGAGCAATTGTGAAACATAAGCACATCAGGTGGGAATATTTACTGCTAGCAGGCAGTAGATGTTGTTGTACGCAGTACCTGACGATATACTTGATACTACAATACAAATAGACAGCGCAGAAATCAGACGAAGAATAACTCGTGTCAGTCGCTGTTTTTTCCGGGCTAAAAGGCAATTCAATAGCAAAATCTTATCTCGAACAACTAAGGAGACTCTATATATGATCCTCTTCATCCCAGTCCTGCTTTACGGTGCTGAAACATGGACTTCACTAAAAGAGGATGAAGATATCCTTGGTCGCTTCGAGAGAAAAATTCTTCGTAAAATTTTTGGTCCCGTTTGCGTTGACAGGTTTTGGAGGAGAAAATTCAATCTCGAAATATACGAGCGACATCGACTTAGTAAAAAAACTGCGTATTAGACGTCTGAGATGGCTAGGACATATAGAGCGAATGGACACCAACGCTCCGGCCCGCAGAGTCTTCGAATCTAACCCCGAGGGACGACGCAGTAGAGGGAATCATCGCCGTAGGTGGCGCGCACAAGTTCAAGGGGACCTCGACCAACTTGGAGTGCGCAACTGGAGGCAATTAGCTAAAGACCGAGCTAAATGGAGAGGCTTGTTGGTTGAGGCCCAGGTTCACCCCAAACTGTAGCGCCACCTAAGTAAGTAAGTAAGAACAGGGCACCGAAGATGACAGACCTATGGTCGAGAGTAGGGCTGAAAGTAGTCCTATGGTAGAGGAAGTAACTTTGGTGATCAAAGCGCTAAAAGTTGGCAAATCTGCTGGTGTGGATGAAATTCGGCTAGAAATGCTCAAGGTTTTAGGTAAAGAGGGAGTGCAATGGCTCTCGCGTGTCATTAAAGTGGCCTGGGAACGCGGTGAAACACCTGGTGATTGGCAAATGGGGGTGATAGTTCCTCTTTTTAAAAAAGGGGACAAAAGAGATTGCGCCAACTATAGGGGTATATCCCTTTTAAGTCTCCCTGGAAATTCTTCACTAAGGTGCTAGAAATGCGTTCCAGACCTGTGGTTGAGGACAGTTTGGGGGATGAGCTGTGCTGTTTTCGTCCCGGTAGAAGCACAACCTAACTGGTCGGTTCACTGGTTCACTCTCAGAATGGTTCTTGAGAAGGCCTGGGAGTATGCTAAACCTGTCTATACTTGTTTTGTTGATTTGTAAAAAGCATATGATAGTGTAATATTCTTGCTAGGGTTCGGTTAAATAAAACCGTCTTTTGTGTATTTTAATCGGTTATTTATTATCAAACACCAACTTTAATTTAACACAACATTCAATCACTTTATTCTTATTTATTTCAAATTAAATTGTTGCTACAGATTTACTTTCACAATGTCGCTTGTTTTCACCACTAGTCGAATATCTCTTGTAATCGCTGTATTCACCTTATTACAACTGTGTCCACGATGGTTGTGGTATGGGTATTTATATGAAATTGCAAGGGGTTCTAGAACATGCTAGATGTTTCTCCGGGTGAATTGATGGTCCTGGAATATTGGGATATTGTGTGGAACAATTGTGGAACGTAAGCTCATCAGGTGGAATATTTACTGCTAGCAGGTTTTGCAATAGATGTCGTTGCTACAGTTTGAGATACAGTGTTTTAGTTTTTGGTACACAAACCATCCTGTAGTCAATGCTACAATAGGGTTCCTAGAGGCAAACTCTGGAGTGTTCTGCAGGAGTATGGGTTTGATGGTTCCTTGTTAAGGGCGATTCAGTCTATATATACAAACTGTAGAAGCTGTGTTCGGATAAACTGTGTTAAATCAATACATTTCACTGTGGCCATTGGACTCCTCCAGGGGTGCGTTTTGTCACCTCTCCTCTTCATTGTATATATGGACTGGATGTTGCAGTGCAGCCGTGGTAGAGAATGTTTCAAAGTGGGAGACCTAAGGATTAGTCACCTGCTGTTTGCGGATGATTTGGTTATCCTTGGGTCCTCTCAAACCGAACTTCAGCACACACTCGAAAGGTTTGTAGCCGTTTGTGATGATGCTGGAATGAAGATCAACGTGAACAAGTCAGAAGTAATGGTCAATTCCAAAAAAAAAAACCCATTCAGTGCACTCTGCATGTTAGTGGAGTTCCACTGAAGCAGGTGGATAAGTTTAAGTACTTTGGGGTCTTATTCACGAGTGATGGGAAGAGTAATGCCCAGTTATCCTGTAGAATTGGTCAGGCTGGATCAATTTTGAGAGAGCTTGGCCAATCTGTTATAAGGAAGGCTGAACTTAGTGTTCAAGCTAAGCTATCGGTTTTTAAATCTGTGTATGTTCCAACTCTCACCTATGGTCATGAAATTTGGGTAATGACCGAAAGAATAAGATCGCGGATACAATCTGCCGAAATGAGGTTCCTTCGCGGTGTTGCTAGAATAACTAGTAGAGATCGAGTGCGCAACACCAGAGTACGCCAGGCGCTCAATGTTGAGCAGCTACTTTTCCGAGCGGAACGATCTACGCTTTGATGGTTTGGTCACGTAGTGCGTATGCCCCCAGACCGGCTTCCAAGACGTGCCATGGTGGCCGTGCCATCAGGTAGGCGACCCCGCGGTAGGCCTAGAAATAGATGGTTAGACCAAGTCCGACATCTCTCCTGGAGCCGTCTAGGGATTCCTCCTGATGAGTTGGAGTCAATGGCGGAGGATCGAGAAGGATGGAGAGTTCACGTGAGCATCCTACCCCCGCGACCCAGATGAAGCATTAGTGGGCCATTGAAAATGTATGTATGTATGTATCGTTTCCGAAAGCCAGGTTGAAATAGTTAATATTATTGTGGACCACGCAGACAAAGTCTCATTTGACGGTAAGAAGTTTTCACATTGACTTACTCTTCTCATACACTTCACCACTGAAAACTTTAAGGATCTTCCCACGGCAACAAGCAGAAAGCAATGCATGTAGGATTATGCATCGCTCCAAATCATAAGAAACCATCAATACTTCAAAAAAATTCAAATGTCACGGTCGGTCGTTATTCTGAGCACAATCTGTCAACTTTAAACATAAATCCGACGAGTTCAATGCATTCCCTCGCACAATTCATCAACCCCCTTCGGAGATATGACCGTTGTTCTCAATCCATTTCTAAGTTTTCAAAGTTGTTGGTCAACATCCGTTGATGAACACCGAGACTAACAACTTTTCGCCTTTGTCTGCTCGAAATTTGTTTGCATGATACACTTGACGAGAGCAGTTTATTAAATCTCCCCCTCCACCCGCAGTGCCCGCATAGAGAAAAAGAAAGGAATACACTCCCTCCCACGTACACACATAAACTTTAAAATGAGTTAAATTAATTTCGAATTAGAGGAAGATCAAATAAACGAGCCACCAACTTGACGCTAGAGCTCTTAAGAAAATTGCCTCAAGTTGTCTACTGTCCGTCATTTAACTCGAAAGATACACAGGGTGCAGACTTTCATGCAAATGTCCTAAGGGTGGATGCAACAAATGTCTGCACGGCTGTGGAGCCGGAAAATGCGTCGCCCATAAAGAACATTTTATTGACCTTAGCAATTTTTATTGAGTCGTACGCAAGAGGTGAAGTACGTAGTTTGTGTGCCTTCCATTGGTCCTTTCTCCCAGGGGAATGTACGTACTACAGATGCTGGACGCCAAACGACAAATTGATAGTCTGTGTTTAATTGGAAAACTGTATGCAGATGAGGGTGGGATTGTGTAGGCAGATAAGTTCTTTTGGCACCAAATTTATTGGACTTGGATTGGAGTGGCTTTGGTATCGAATGGGTTGAATCATCTTCCATGCATGACAATGGCGTCAAATATTTATTTAGATATTTTGGCATAATGCCAAATGAATGAGGTTGACACAACTGATTAAGGAATAGAGAGAGGTTGTTAGGCCTATGACAATTCTAATTAGATTGTAATTCGTTGTGAATTTTGTATATGTGGGCCCTATGGTGACGCCTCCTAGATAGAAATGGGGCTAGCTGAAAGCTCTATCTACTTAGGTTAGAGAGAAGTGCACCTAAGTGCTATTCACGGGGACCATATGGCTCATTGCATTTTCCTTTTTGATTGTGGAAACCTCTAACAAGACGCTTTATCTTTTCATCGAACCTGCTGTGAACCAGCCCGCACTCTTTATGAAACATGCCATATTCCTTAGTGGAACTGGATACAGGATAGTTCATCAAAAAGTCTGATTCTCATATGCCGGAGGTGGTTTTTTTTGGATTGCGCCAGCGATGTGTAATCTTCATAGATACTAATAGCCCAAATGCAGTAGCATGCACGATTCTTATTTACTTAGGTGGCGCTACAGTTCGGGGTGAACCTGGGCCTCAACTAATAAGCCCCTCCATTTAGCTCGGTCTTTAGCTAATTGCCTCCAGTTGCGCACTCCAAGTTGGTCGAGGTCCCCTTGAACTTGTGCGCGCCACCTACGGCGAAGATTCCCTCTACTGCATCGTCCCTCGGGGTTAGATTCGAAGACTCTGCGGGCCGGAGCGTTGGTGTCCATTCTCTCTACATGTCCTAGCCATCTCAGACGTCCAATACGCACTTTTTTGACTAGGTCGATGTCGCTGTACAGCTCGTATAGTTCGTGATTGAATCTTCTCCTCCAAAACCCGTCAACGCAAACGGGACCGAAAATCTTACGAAGAATTTTTCTCTCAAAGCGACCAAGGATATCTTCATCCTCTGATAGGGTCCAATCAGGTTGTTGATAAAAGGTTTCAGGCGTTCACACAAGATCGCAGAAAAGATCTTGTATGCGATGTCGAGGAGACTGATGCCTCTATAATTGGCACAGTTGAGGGGGTCTCCTTTCTTGTGGATCGGGCAAACGATGCTTCATCAGGCATACACCACCATAGGGGTGATTGAGAGATTTCGGGGTACGCGTTCAGTGAAGAGTCTGGTGGTCTCTTGCGATTGTAGCTTATCGACGTTGAATTTTCTCACAGTGATTCTTCTTTGTTGCTCAGATTGGGATATCCGCATTCGTACCTTGGCTACAACAAAGTAATGATCCGAGTCTATGTTGGCCGCTCGGAAGGTCCGGACATCCAGAATACTGGAGGCATGCCTTGCGTCGATCGCAATATGATCAATTTAGTTGATCTTTACATGATCATTGGACCGCCATGTTTGCTTATGAATATCGAGATGAGGAAACTATGGTATGTGCTTGCTATGGTGATATTTCGCTCCACAGCGAAATCAATTAGCCTTAGTCGGTTATCAGACGTGGTGTCGTGTAGGCTATGCTTACCGACTGCCCTACCAAAGACGTCCTCCTTTCCTATTTTGGCGTTAAAATCGCCCAATACGATTTTAACACATTGCTCGATTTTAGGACATTGCTCGTATGTTTTGTCGAGGAGCTCGTAGAAACACCCTTTGGTGACAGGGTCCTTTTCTTCCGTGTGGGCATGAACACATATTAGGCTTATGTTAGCGAATTTAGCCTTGATCCTTGATACGCTCGCTTACGTGTTGGAAGCTTAAGACTTCTTGCCTAAGTCTGCCGAATAACCGAATAAGCGTTGCCTGTTGCCTCTGTAGCAATCACCGTAGTAGATGTCACAGTTTTTCATCCTCTTTTTGCCCGGCCCATCCTATCGCACTTCCTGGATGGCGGTAATATCTGCTTTATAGCAGTCTAGGGCCTCTGCTAGTTGTTCGGCTGCACGTGGTCTGTAAAGCATATCTGCATCTGCTGCATATCATGAACTGCTAACCAGCCCCGCGAAGTAATACCTTATGGCCGTCCCGCGGGTAGAGTGGTAGAAGTGAGCAGGGTGTGGATTAGTAGGTAGGCGCATTCCTGGCATCGATTATTCGGGCTTGCGAATGGTGCGTGTCAGCAGCCCGGGCTACTAGTATCTTTCGAAGATTACCACATCCCTTGGCGCAACCAAAACAAAACAAAAAAAAACATGCTACACATCTACAATCAGGTCATTAAAGCCGAATATGGATGACGGTGTTATCTCCAGAAATGGCCCAGTCAATTGGCCACCTCGTTGGTTTAATATTGACTTCATTGAATTTTTTTCTTTGGGGTTATGTCAAGTAGATGGTCTATGCCAATAAACCGCAGACTTTAGACGACCTTATGACCAACATCGAACGCGAAATCTAGATAGGGATGCGTATGGGTGAATGATATTTCCAGAAGAGGCAGAATCTAATTCCAGCATTTTCTAACCAATTCTTTGAATTCCTAGATTTAATTCTCGTCTACCCAATACTATAATCCATCAGACAGATGAAAAGCTCCTAGAACTGTACAATTTTTCTCATTTGCCTGAGTTTAATATCCTTTCCTCGGAAAAATCTGTGCCTCCCTTTCGTCATCGTCATTAAAACCTTTTTTTAGATTCTACTGAAAAACTCACGCTTGGGCGATTCACTAATGAAAAGGATATCACCCCAGTAACACAGGAAACACAAATGTCCTAAAGTCCGGTTTTTACATTCCCTTTTAACGGTGTATAGCTTGGTCAGTTCATTCCATCGTTAAAATTGAAAATGACTGCTTATTACTTAGGGGATTACCTGCTAACTGCTGCTCTCCAAGGTGATACAATATAAATTAAGGACAACAGCGAAATGACTTGATTCAGGAAATGACGTTGTAGAGATATACACACAATCTGTGGAGTGGTAAGCAAGGAATCCTTTTAACCGATTTAGGATTTGCAGAGTGAAATGCGTGACTATTAAAAGAAAACAATAGAATGCCCGCTATAAGGACATGTATAGAGACAGAGAGGACGAGTAGATAACCTCACGACACCCACATATTCCCAGGACTCTCCATCCACATCTTTGGAATGGATTGTCTTGAAAAGAATTTACAGTGATTCGATTGGCTGAGACAACGCAACGACCTTGAATACTATGATGCTGCTGAGATTTGAGAGGGAGAAAATGTATGTGTGCAACAAGTTGAAGAGCTTTCTTTTGGGAGGAGAAAAAATTCCCTCAGTGGTGTGCTTGAGGTGGGAAATCTTTAGAAGGCGAATGTGGCAATCGAGTTTAAATGGTCATGCTTGTGAGAATTTTTATCTGGGAATACATGGCTTTATGAGATTTTGGATTCAAAAGTAAAAGAACTCACTTTTGGAGATTGATGATAGTCGGCTTTGAAGGGAGAAAATTTGATACCCAGGTGTCGGTGGTCACCAAATAGCAGAAGGGGTGGGAGAGCTATTGCCGTTGATGATACTAAAAGTCAAAGTGAACAACTAAGGATCAGATGCAAGGACTTATTTATTAAGCCACTGTAAGCAGAGTATCGTTGGAAGAATTGGTGTCTGACAAAATTCTAAACCAAGCAACGACTGTTAGTCTAAGAAGATCCATTTCGTACGCAGATTACATTCAGGCATGGTCTGCTCATGAGTACGTCGAGGTATTCAGCCTCTGCGATCCCCTCCTATGTCAGCAACGAAGTAGTGGTGTTATTCCCAAGCCAACAGGGAGGTGATCAAGGAGTAGTAGGAATGATTCAAGAAATTCTCCCCGTCATATTGGACCAAATCCTATAAATTTGCAAGAGAATCGGAAACCAGAAGGCGCCGCCTGGCATCGATGGCGTCTTCAATATCACACTCAACGTAGCAATCACACGTCAGCCGGAAATATTCTCTGTCTCTGTCTCTGAGGGTAGGAGTATTTCGGCATCAATGGAAGGTTCAAGGACTGGTCCTGCTCCCAAAAGGAAGCAAGGCACCCCAAAACCCTTCCTCGTATAGACTAAATACGATGGGAACAATTACGAGTGTGTTATATGTGACAGATTCGAACCAGCAATTCAATTTCAAATTCAATTTAAATTTTTATTAATTCCATGAATTTAAGCAATTACATATCCGACCTGCGAAGCCTTGTGGCTTATCTGCAGGAAGAAGAAGGTGGAGTTGCGGAGCACCAATATGGTTCCCGTAAAGCTCGCTCAACGATTCAACGATTGACACTATCGCAGAAGTTGTAAGCACTGCGAGGAAAGCCATAGAGGCACTAGATATCAAACATACCAGACATAAAGAGCGCATTTAATACAGTGAACTGTACATTTATCCTGCAACCACTCATGGCCAAAAGAGTACCAGAATATGTGCAAAAAATATTGGTATACTAATCCAAAAACAGGGTGCTGCTCTACGATTCAGAGGATGGGGCAGTGCAATACAACATAATAGGTGGCGTCCCCCCAAGGCTCCGTGTTGGGTCACTTGCTGTGAAACTTAATGCATTGTATAATGATGTCCTTACGCCAAGGACCTCAGGGTTTGCCAAAATAGTTGGCCTCCCTGATAACATTGCCATCGTGGTGGTACCCAAACATCTAGAGGAGATAAAGCACGACAGAAATGAGTGCATTGACTGACCCATAAGGGGGTGCAGTTAGGTCAGGTTAAGTTAGGTAAGGTGGACAGACTTAGACCACTTGGGTCTATTGTGATACCACGTAGAGTTAGGACCGGAGGAATCACCGGTTACTGGGGAACCTTAACTTTTTTCAGGAGAGAACTCGTGGAGAATAGTTGTGCATGAAGTGGCTAGAAAGGCTGGGCGCCGTGGCGTAAGTGGTTAGTGTGTCGGATCACTACGCATGAGGTTCCAAGTTCGAATCCCAGAAAACACCAAAAAGTTTTTTCACGGTCCCACCTCTAGCGAGCGTCTGACAAACATCCGAGAGTATTGTGTCACGAAAAAACTTCTTAAATCGCCCTTCGGATGCGGCTCAAAACTGTGGGTCCCTTCCATTTGTGTGAAGAAATATAACGCACACAACACGAGTGATTGCGAGAAGCTAGGCCAATGCACTTGAAGAGCTGTTGTGCCAAATCGATCTCGAGGGTAGGATGCTCAGGTGGATCCTCCATCCTTCTCGATCTTCCGTCATTGACTTCAACTCATGAGGAGGAATCCCTAGACGGCTCCAGGAGAGATGTCGGACTTGATCCAACTATCTATTTCTAAGCCTATCGGGGAGTCGCCTACCTGATGGCACGGTAATCATGGCACGTCTTCGAAGCCGGTCTAGGGGCTAACACATTACGTGAGGAAACCATCGAAGCAAAGATCGTTCCGTTCGGAAAAGTAGCTGCTCAACATTGAGCGCCTCGCGTACTCTGGTGTTGCGGACTCGATCTCTACGAGGCATTCCAGCAACACCGCGAAGGAACCTCATTTCGGCAGCTTGTTCCAGCGAACTTATTCTTGAGGTCACTACCCAAATTCCATTACCATGATGAGAGTTGGAACATATACCGAGTTAAAAACCGATAGCTTAGCTTGAATACTAAGTTCGGCCTTCCTTACAACAGATTGACCACGCTCTCTCAAAATTGATCCAGCCTGACCAATTCTACAGGATAACGCGGCATTGCTTATCCCATCACTCGTGAATAAGACCCCGAGGTACTTAAACTTATCCACCTGCTTCAGTGGGACTCCACTAACTTACAGGCATTGAATGGGTATTTTGGAAACGACCATTACCTCCGATTTGTTCACGTTGATCTTCATTCCAGCATCACAAACGGCTACAAACCTTTCGAGTGTGCGCTGAAGTTGCGCCAAATATTTGTTTGTTTGGCTAGAAAGGCTGACTGACTCAATCAACCCTAAAGCCAAGGTGTACCGGGGAGGTATAGTATACAAACAAGTATTGGGGGTGATTGATCCAATCGAACCCGATGTACTGTTGGGTAAGTTATATAGGCATGTATGGGCTCTACATGCAGGCGTAGAGATGCATAAGGGTAATAGAGTGACTGATTTAATCGAACTCTAAGTACTGCTGTGCATAGGGGATTTGACTAGGTAGGGTGACCGTTTCTATCAAACCCTTCATACCTAGGTGGACCGTGGGAGTAGTGCGGGGTGCATAAGACAAAACGAGGTGACTGATACAATCAAATCTTGCACTATTATGCAGTCGACCTATGGGTAATTGGTTTGGCTAGGTTGGGTGAATGAATCAATCGAACCCTTAGTACCTAGTTGCACCGTGTAGTTCATGGGAGTAATAGAGTTGATTGACTCAATCAATCTCTGTGTAGCTGTGGGGGTGCAGTTAACTGCACAATAAATGGTAGTAGTACTCGTGAGCGGTAGAAGGGCTATAAGAGTGGCCAAAGACAAAGTACCTTGGCGATGGAAGTCTAACTTTCCGACAACATCTACAATATACCGCCGCTAAGGCGGCAACGGCGACATCAGCACTATTAGTGGACCAAAGTTAGGTAGAAGATTGCTCCAAACAATAGTGGTTACATCAGTAATCCTCTATGGATTGGGTGGCAGTGGTGCAGTGGGTAGTGTGTTTGCTCGTTAACCGATGTGTACAGGTTCAAGCCCCACCGGGGAACAGCAACCATCAGTCACCCGAGAAAATAAAGGAAAACGAATTACATCGAGGTTTTTCCAACCACTGCACCAAAGAAAGGTTCCTGCCTGGTAGTACAATGGACCAGAGAGAGTCTGAGTGCTCTGGGATTTGGGTTTCCTTTTTTTTTTTTTTAAATAAAAAAGGAAAATCGTCTATAGATCCCAAATAGAGGCGGAGGCTATGCAAATTGGAATCTACAGACGGAAGACCGATGCGCAATACAAAACCAACACGCTAAGAGGAATCATAGCCTTTCGAATGACGTCATGCTATGCAGCTTATGTTGCAGCTGCCATGGTGCCGATTGACATTTTGGTACATAAAGCCCAGGAGAAATATTAATACAGGACGATACGGAACCACAACGAAGGGTGACCAGTCTAGCCGAATGACAACGAAGATGGGACTGCTCTGAAAAAGGCAGATGGACGCCACAGAACCAAAAAAACATCAACTGGAGGAGAAATTAGGTGAGGCCATCACCCAGGAGAATATAACCAGACAGATGGTAAAGTCTCAGGAAAGCTGAGACGCAATCAACGAGACTGTTGTCCAAAATAATGAAGAAAGACTGGGAGCAGAGCAAAGCAGCAACATTTGATATACCCACATAACATCTATCCAGGAACCATATGTGCGGAACAAGCAGATGTGTGGTTTTGGATGTGTTCGTGGAGTAACGGTGTTATGTGACGAGCGATCTGAAAGGCCGAGAGCTTGCCTAATTGTGCCGAATTTCCACTCAGTAAGCAAGCTTGGACAATTTTGTGGTCAGGACTTGGTTGCTGCAGCTGCAAGCTACGAAACAAACGGAAGTTGGAAAACCTTCATCGTTGCGTCGGCTTATTTCCCTTATGATTCGGTAATGCCTCCACCACCGAAGGCGGTTGCCGAACTCATAAAGTATTGTGACACTCGGGAGACGGGACTAGTCATGCTAATGCTCTGAATACAGTCTGCGGCAGCAGCAAATGCAACATAAGAGGAAACCATCTCCTAGACTTTATACAATCATCTGGTATGGCAATGTTGGCTCCCAGCCAACTGTTGTTACGACAAGGAGGCAGGAGGTAATTGACTTTACTTTATATAATAGGTATTTCAAGTCGATTACTAACTGGAGGGTACTGCCGGAAGTGTCCTTATCAGATCATAGATACATCGTTTTCCAAACCGAATGCGAAGCTTAAACTTTGTAGGAGAGGAGAAATCCGAGGAAAACCAACTGGGTGCGGTTTAGGAAAGAGCTAGACAGATCTGTCAAAACTCCAACTAAACTCAGAACGAAACGAAAGGTTGAGGATGCTGTTCAAAACCTGACCAGTATTTTGAACTGGCGTGTCCAATGACAAAAAACTCCTGCAGAACGCCGATTCCCTGGTGGAGCCCGGAACTGCAGCGGCTTAGGAAAGAATCCAGAAAACTTCTAAATAGGTCTCTTAAGACAAATTTAGAAGGCGACTGGGATCTCTTTAGATCGAAGCAAAAAGACAATAAGAAGTTAATTCGGTTATCGAAAAGTGCTTCCTATAGAGATTTTTGTGAAAGGATCGAGACACTCGGTGAAACCAGTAGGTTGGTTAAAGTCCTCAAAAGAGGTAAGCCGACCAAACCGGAAACACTCAGACGGTCTGATGGCAAGTTTACTGAGACGAAAGCGGAAACTTTTAGTCTTCTGCTGGAGACTCACTCTCCTGGCAATCAGATAATCACTAGGTCGCAGCTTGGCTCGCTTACCCAGGCTGAGCTTGATCTAAGTCAGAAAACTCGGCGCAGCTGCTGAGACACCTTGGCGGACAGTCAGAGTAGCTTTCATACCGAAAATTGGTAAGGAAGACTATTCGCTCCCCAAGAGTTTCAAACCTATAAGTTTGACATCCTTCTTACTGAAAAGTATGGAGAGACTGGTAGAATTTCACGTGCGCAAAGTTGCTTTGAAATTGCATCCACTATTGGAGATGCAGCATGCCTATCAGCGTGGGAAATCCTGTGAGACCGCACTTCAAAATCTAGTGGCCAGAATTGAATGTGCGCTTGATAGGAAAGAATACGTGATGGGTATCTTCATCGACATTGAGGGTGCTTTTGACAATGCGACTTGTGACTGCATGTGCGACTCTGCCAGACAACACGGGGTAGATGAAACATTAGTGTTGTGGATTAAAGCAATGCTAATGAATAGAACTTTGGTAGTGGATGCGGATTGTTGCCAATATGTTATGACAGGGGTAAACAGGGGCTGTCCGCAAGGTGGCGTTCTGTCTCCATTGTTATGGTGCATGGTGGTCGACTCTCTGTTGAACACTCTAAATAGTTCTAACGTCTACGCTCAGGCATATGCGGATGATGTCGCCGTACTTTATGTCGAGCCATGCCTGGCGACGGCTGTGCTAACGCGCAGGCGGCGCTGGACATGATCGATGAATGGTGCACTAGGAGTGGTCTTTCGGTGAATCCTCTTAAAACTGAGGTTGTTCTTTTTACGAGAAAGAGGATTTTGACCGGTCTGACTCAGCCAGTGCTAAAAGGCGTCACCATTCGCATTTCCAATGAAGCCAAATATCTGGGAGTGATTTTTTTCATTGGTCTAAACACGTCGAGTCGAAAACATCAAAGGCGCTCTCAGTCTTCTGGCAGCGTAAGGGTGCTTTTGGCAAGACTTGGGGCTTATCCCCGCATAAGATTCTCTGGATCTACACGGCTATGATAAGACCATTCCTCGCATATGCGTCGGTTGTTTGGTGGACGGGGCTTTTGCGTAAATATGTGGTTGTCTTTTGCGCGAAACTCCAAAGAACTGCTTGTCTTGCCTGTACGGGAGCTTTCCCGAGTGCGCCTGGCTCTGCTCTAGACGCTTTGCTGAACTTACCTCCCCTTGATACTTATATCATGGGTTGCACTATCAAAGCCATCCATCGTCTTAGGCCGGGCGGTTTTTGGTATACTCCACACTGGAACTTTGATGAACTTGCGCGACACTTACCTTACGACTCCTGTCTTATGGATATGCCGTCTCATGCAATGACACCAGAACTCCAGCTGATGCGCAAATTCAGAGTCGACTTTTCCTATGTCCAGGACTGGCTTCGGTCAGAGTCTGAGCCGGGAATGGAATGTAGTGATATTTTCACGGATGGTTCCAAAACCAGTCAAGGGTCTGGCGCTGGGGTCTTCGTGGAAGTCGATAACATTAGCCTTCACTTCTCGTTAGGCAAATATGGGTCTATTTTCCAAGCGGAAACTTATGCAATCCTAATGGCCATGAACTATGTTGTGAAGAACAGGTGGAAGAGACGTTGCATTTGTGTCTGTAGTGACAGTCAGGCTGCGCTTAAGGCTTTGCTTAACCCTTTAACCACTTTCAAAATAGTTCGTGAAACCAAAAACTCTCTGTCTCTTATTTGGGTCCTAGGTCACACTGGGATCTTGGGGAACGAGATCTCCGATGAGATTGCTAGACAAGGCTCAGAGGAGGGTTTCTCAGGTCCCGAACCCGCGTTGGGTCTCCCTGCGTCTTCGGTTAGGGCTTCCATTGACGATTGAGTCTCTCACGAGCACAATTGTGTGTGGCATGACTCTCCAGGATGTAGGTTGACTAAATGCATGCTCCCGGACGTCTGTAAGAAATCTGCGGCATTCTTGCTGTCTCTCAGCAGAAAAGACTATAGGCAACTTATTGGTGTCTTGGCAGGCCACTTCGCTTTTGCCAAGCACCTCAACGTGTTAGGTTTAAGTGACACTACAATCTACTACGCTTGTGGAGAGAGCGACGACACCGCGGTATATTATCTCTGTGAGTGTCCGGCCTTTGCTCGTATCAGGTGGTGAGTGCTGGTACTATAAGCCCCTCATCACTGCAGTGCTTGCTAGGCTTTCTTCGAAAGTCAAGGAAATTCAAATAAAATGGGTAAATCAGGGTCTGCTCTCTTTGCGTCTGAGTGCTCCAGTCAAGTGTTTCCTATCCCGACAAAAAATAAAAAAAAATAAAATAAGGCTAGAGCCCCTCTCGCGATGAAATACTTGACGACAGTGTCGCTAGGACTAGGAGCAGAAGGGAAGGTGGATTTAGTTGGCGGAAAATCGTTCAGTTTCGTTTTTAATAGATTCTCACATTCCAATGACAAAAAAACCTCTGGGATTCATTCGTACTTGATAGTCAGTTGTCACTGGTTAGTAGCCATGAATGGTTAATAGTCGATCGTTACTGGCGTTCATTGGTCCATAGCAGTATTCTGGCTCTGGGACACATTCGTCGTTCGTACAAGATCATGCCTGGCTTCAAGTCCCTGATTACGGGAATTTGGGGTTGCATGGCAATATCCTGACTCCTAATGTTCCGAACATGAGATATAAAACAATAACAGAGAGATGAAATCCTTGATGTAATCCAAGATCATTCTCCGTACATAGCACGGTATGGAATAAGCAACGAAAGGATGCGAAAGGATCTGATGAAAGCCTTAATTGCAGTTAAACCTTAGCACTTTGTCTAAGTAGAACAAACACAGGCCTGTTCGTTAGTCATGAGTAGCATTGAAGAAGTTTTGAAATTGGCGCCCAACTCTAAGTCAATTCTGTTCTTGCAGTTCTTTTGATTTGGAAAGGACACATTTTCTCTAGCTTAGATTCCTATAAGGGACGTGACATTAGTCTGCAACACAACCAGAACTAAGCACTGTAAATGTGCCCATTCATCCATTTCAAAAACAAGCTCTCATTCATTTGAAAAATAAAAAAATCCATCCCAAAACATAAAAAAAGATTGACACATCTCTACACCTTTAAGGACATTCACATACTAAATTACCACTCATCATCATTAGCCTTCGTAAAAAAAAATTTCCTCTTCGAAGCTTTCCTCTTCAGGAGAAATTTCCCTTACACCAGTCACGCACACATACATCTACAAAAGCCACCTCATCTAACCCATATCCCCACTGAAGAAACCATCTCCAACCAATACGATTTCTTTGAGTGGGTGTACGTACATACGCATCCTTATCATCGGAGACCTTATCTCCTCACACGAAATAATTTCGAGGACCAAATGAACTCGAATTTCAAATATAAAAGAACCTGCAACACTGGTCCTTACAACATTCATTCACTGACTTCGCTACAGTGAAGAGTAACAAGAGTGCCAAAGCAAGGACATCGCAAGTATTTCATAAAATTCACAAACAAAAAGTGAAAAGGATTAAGAAAAAAAAACTCCTTTCAAAAAAATAAGTGCTGTGTTGCGTGATATTATCCGTCCTAAAATAAAGGACATTCTAGTTCAACTTTAAAGTGTTCCAAGAACCTGTGTGTGTCGTTTAGCGGTTTTATTTAAATTATCCTCGAACACAAAATTACCGCCAGGTGAGTAACAATATACAAAGAAAAATAATGCCAAAGGAAGAACAATTATTGACACTGATTTGAGGCGTGAAAGTCCTTTGTCGGAATCTCATCTAATTGTGTTCCTTCAAGAGGAAATTACAGTCTACTATCCTTGTTGACATGGCCATACCAAGTGGTCCCCGAAGTGGAGGCGGTAATAAATGGCCTACCTGTTGGATTCTTATTTTTCTCATTCCACGACTTAGCCGCAGGATAAGTGGTAGAGAAAGTTCATCCTTAATTTACATTTTTAATCTCCTGTGTGTATAGTGTGTGCGCGCTATTATTTGACGGAATGAATGTCCTGGAATTGAAGGATCCTAGATGAAAGGTGGACGATGGAAATTGTCATGATGCCACTGTCATTAATTCTAATTCTCTGCTTGTCCTTTGTTCTAAGTGGCCTCAGGGGAGGACGCCGAACTATTGTTCACAACCATAGACCAATCACTTTGGAAAGGTTGTCTGGTTAACTAACCAGGGAATTTCTCATTTACATGGAAATACTCTTCCAATTTGTCCATTCGGTTCTTCATTTTGATTGCAGTGATTTTTTAAAAATTAATTGAAGGGAAATCGCTAACTGTGTGTTGGAGGTTGATGAGGATGACAGTGATGGAACTATGACCAACGAACAAATTATGCGATGGAATTGACTCACTAGAGTCATTTTTTTGGACATGAGGGCACGCGAATAGCAATTTATAAAGACAAGCCATGTATCTGTTGTGCGTTTGGAAACCTCAATATATATATTTTTGTATCAAGACTTTGTGTGGGAAGTCATAGACGATAGGTTACGTACTTAGGTGTAGTTGTCTTTTAACCGTCACCTGGTCTTCAAAACAAGACCAAAAGAAAATGGTCGTAAAAGGTAATACAAATGCGCACGTGGTCGTTCTTAATTTTGGTAGTTTTCTTTTGTCCTTTCTGATAGTGGATAAATCCGATAGAGGCCCCTCGTTGGGCGCCAATGTATTAGCCTGTTGTTGATCGTAGCTGTAGCTAATTTTCGAATTTGTACAATTTAAATCTATTCATGTCCACAAGTTAAAAACTGTTCTGATCACTTTACTGCTGTTTTATCGCAAATCAAAATTATAAATTAAATGGCGCCCAACGCAAAGCTCATCGCATACAACTCTAAATTAAAAACAAAAAACAAAAAATTATGTATAAATGTTTGTGGCAGCAGCTCTTTAAGTGCCTGCGTCTCGTTCGTTATGTCCTGTATCCCCTTGTGGGTCCTAGGGCCTCTACTACGCCTACGCGCCATCGTGTACGGTTTCTGGCAATGTGTTTGAGTTCTCCCCAACTGCCGTGCCTCCTTCTCGACTGTTCTGCGCCATGTTCTCTTCGCACCGCCAGGTCTTCTGCCATCCTGAGTTAAAGGGTTCCATTGCATAGTATGGTTCGCTATGGAACTGTCACCCTTTCGGAACGTGTGACCAATCCACTGCCACTTCCGTCGTTGAATGGTTGTGTCTATTGGTTCCTGATCCGTTCTCTAGAAAAGGTGTTCGTTAGAGATACGATTGGGCCTGAAAAACCTTAAGATATTTCGTAGGCACCTATTAACGAACGTTTACAGCTTTCTGGTAATAGTAGTGGTCACTCTCCACGTGCTGCATCCATATAACAGCACGGATTCAACGTTGGAGCGGAACAGTCTTATCTTGGTGTTCAAACTGATTGCATCGCTTCGCCATATTTTGGACAACATACCGAACGCGGACTTTGCTTTGGCGATCCTGTTGGTTCCACCATCGGTCGAGACAAAACTTCCAAGACACTGAAAATCCTCTACTCTCTCTCTACCGATTGTCCAGCAATTCATATTTGAGCCGATGAGTTTGTTCCAAGGTTGATCATTTTAGTTAATTTTCAGCCCGACGACGCCTGCCTCTCTCTCCACATCTGCTGTCATTTGGTGGAGGTCCATAATTATCTGAAAGAGCAAGCATACGTCGTCAGCGTAGTCAAACTGTTTCAATTGGGATGTAAGAGTCCATCGAACTCCTTCGTTTCCAATCGACAAAGCTGCACGAAGCACATCGCTAATCACTAATAGGAATAGTATTGGTGAAAGGATACAGCCTTGTCCTACCCCACTTTGGATATCAAATTCCTCTGACAACCTTCTTCTGTGCAGAACGTGACACTTGGAGCCTTCATATGTAGTTTTGATAATAGCAATTAGTTTATCGGGGATATCTCTCCTGCGTAAGGCACGCCAAATAAACTCCCTGTTGACACTATCGAACGCCTTCTCAAAATCGATGAACAGCAGGTGCAGTGGCGATCGATATTCAACACACTGTTCGATGATAATCCGCAGGGTGTTGATGTGGTCGACACAGGAGGATCTAGAGCGGAAACGTCCGGCATCGAGTGTGACTTCGAGATTTGTTTGATTCGCTGCAGGATGATTTTAGCTATTATCTTAGCTACAACAGGCAGCACGCAGATACTCCTCCAGTTTCCGCACTCCATTAAATTTCCGTTTTTAGGAAGCTTGACGATCATTCCCTCTTTCCACTCGTCAAGAAGCCCCCAGCTTCCCAATCTCTCTCTATAAGTGGAAGCAGAAGCTCAGCCGATGTTGTGGGCACTGCTCGTAAGAGCTCTGCGGGAATACCGTCAAGTCCTACCACCTTATTGGATTTGAGTGCCTTGATCGTGGTAGTGATCTCATTATTACTGGGAGTCATGGTGCTTATTCGGGCCTTTCTCACCTCAGGCACCTAAGTCTGATTTGGGAGCATATCGCTAGCGAATACGCGGTTCAAAACTATAGCAAAATGCTTTTTCCATCTCTTGAGCTGCTCCTCATCCGAAATGAGCAAGGAGCCGTCTAGGCTCTTCACTGGGTGTTGGCTGGAGATGCGACCACCTGTCAGCTCTTTTGTGATTCTGTAGACGGTCCTGCTGTCGCACCTTCATGCAGCTTTTTCTGCTTCTGTAGTCAGCGCATTGATGTCGTTGCGTCTGTCACTACGCTGAACTTCTCTCATCTTCATGCGAGGCACTCTAGCTCACTTCTTCCTGCTACTGGAGTAGCTCGTGAGCTTTCAGCTGTTTTCGTTCGTCAGTCGATCTCCAGGTATCCTCGGAAAGCCATGTCCTATGTCTTCCCTGCGCTCGAGCGACAATTCTTTAAGCACCAGATGTAAAAACATTTTTCACAGCACACCAATCGTCTTGGATGGTTGCGGGCAGTGAGCGCTGCTGATTGCTTCCACATCTTGCGAAAGGTGCTCCCTAATTTGTTGGCGCGGTGAGGGATCACTTACTCTATTGAGGTTGAACCTGGGCATTCTTGTGTTGTCGTGGGATCTTCAAACTGCAGCATTGCGTAATTGGAGAGTAGCTATCATAAGATGGTGATCTGGTACTATCCTCACATAAGATACAGACGTCCGGGAAACGTAAACCTACATCCCGGAGAGTAATGCCACACACAATTGTGTTCGTGAGAGACCCAATCGTCAATGGAAGGCCTAACCAAGGACACAGGGAGACACAATGCGGGATCGGGACCTGAGAAAATCTCCTCTGAACCTTGTCTAGCAATCTCATCGGAGATCTCGTTCCCCAGGATTCCAGTGTGACCTGGGACCCAGATAGAAGACATAGAATTCAACCTTTTGACGGAGTTCAAAGAGTTTTCGGTTTCATGAACTATTTTGTAAGTGGTTACAGGGTTGGTTGGTTTAGGATCGGCTCTCGATGAGGATATACTTAGACCAGGCAGTAGGTTACCGATGGTTACAGGGTTAAGCACAGCCTGACTGTCACTACAGATGCAAATAGTACGGTCCTTCCACCTGTTCTTCACAACAAAGTTCATGGCCATTAGGATTGCATACGATTCCACTTGGAAAACAGACGCATATTTGCCTAACGAGAACATAAGTCTATTGTTGTCATCCTCCGCGAAGACACCAACGCTAGACTCTCGACTGGTTTTGGAGCCATTCGCGAAAATACGACTGCATTCCATTCCTGGCTCAGACTCTGGTCGAAGCCAGCCCTGAACACAAGGAAAGTTGACTGAATTTGAATGAAACTGAATTTGCGTATCAGCTGAAGTTCTGGTGTCATTGCGTCAGACGGGAAATCCATGATACCGGAGTCGTAAGATAAGTGCCGCGCAAGTTCACCAAAATTTCAGTGTGGAGTATACCAAAAACCATCCCGCCTAAGACGATGGATCGCTTTGATAGTGGAGCACATGATATAAGTATCAAGAGCAAGTAAGTTCAGCAAAGCATCTAGAGCAGAGCCAGGCGTACTGGGAAAAGCTCCAGCTTCAATAAGCTTCTCTGGATCCACACGACTATGACAAGGCCATTCCTCACTTATGCGTCGGCTGTCTGCCGTCTGTCTGTTGGTTGTGGCTGCCTTTTGTGCCAAATTCCAAGGAAAGGCGTGGTTTTTGTTTTATAATATGTACTTGTAGTGATAGCGAATCAGGAGTCGACTGAAATCATAGTATTAGTTTTTCAAAAGCTGCTTCATCTTTATAGGAATTGCAGTCATCTTTATGGCTTACTTCGTAATAAGAAATTATTTTGTGGTAAGCGGAATAAGCGAACTTTTTCTTCGAAGTTCAGTACTTTGCTTCTACCCTTTTCTATCTAGTTTCTACACGTTAAAGATTTTAGTTAATTAATTGGCTTATTCGGAGAGGAAATGAAAAGATAATTCCTTCTGTATCTTCTTCTAGCGTATACTAGCAAGTGTACTTTGTCGAGGATGGCTCTTAAATATTCACCCGATAATCATCTGCTGATATCCTCCCCATAGGTGAACCCCACAGGCGGATGAGTAGAAATGCGGTGAAGTGGGAGGGTCATGATCCCTTATTTTCGGATCATTACCTCGCTGATAAAAGGAAGAAGATCCTCCCCATAGGAGTGATCTGAATAGTCGATAAATAGCTTTTGTTCGTTCCCTATGGGGCCGCTAATACCCTTGCAACTTCAAAGTTCCGCAACACACTGTAGATACCTAGGCTATGAGGGTATTATTTATATTCCAAACCCACCCTATCCGGTTTCACGTATTCGAGCTTGTTGCTTTTGTAACACGAAAAACTTCTTAAGTAAAACAAATCTATTTTCAAATTGTGTTATCCGATGTCAGCTATCTGGCGCACTGATAAGTACTTAATTGAGTTCGTTGAGTTCCGAGAAAAGAGATTTTGATAACGAATACAGGTGCCACGATCAAGATGAACCCACCTGCCACAAGGACAACAAATGCAACTGAAATTAGCAACGTAAGGTACTGATAAGATTTAGACCAGTATGATGCCGTATAGTAGCACGCGCTGTAGATAAAGAAAGTATCTAAGGAGTTGATAGGTGACGACACTTATCAATTGCTTTGATAAACACAAACGAACCAGTCACTAGGTCAGCGAATACATGTGTTATTTTGTGAATGAAATCAAAAACTTCACAGTTGTGTGTTCTCAACCCACACTCGCGACAAGGTTTCTTCTAGTTTTGCATCGAAATTGAGTTCGTTGAAAAGAAAAGAGTTAACCACCCTCCTCCCGTTTCGGTCTTCTCAATCAATTGCCAATCATATGTGGGATAGAGAAAACAAACTTTAAATAGAAAGCAAAACATCACCCCCTTGGGAACGGCGCTAGCAACCAGAATCGCATTGTAATCGCATACGCGTATCCTTAATCCAAATCTACGTCATGCTTCTACTTCGCACCACTACTGGCGCTCGAGTGAAAGAATTTCAAAAATCTCTCAAACACTTTCAATAAGCTGTGAGTACGCGTAGAGCATATTCCGATGTCAGGAGATACCTGCTGCTCCACGCATTCCTTTTTCTCACCGACACCCTGATGCGATCAACTTTCGATTTGTGGAAGAGTAGCCTAAAGCCAGAAGCTGGATGTGTAGAAATTTTTAAACAAAAACCGATGTGAAACGCAAGGACATGGGTGTAGAACTGGAAACTCTTTCAATTGGCTTCCTGGTAGTCCTGGTTGTTATTATTGTCCACGATAACAATCGTGGGTAAATAAATAACTCTCTAAAGGGGGTGTCTCCAGGGAACAACTACCTCAGAGAGTTTTTTTTTTTAAATTGAATATGCATGGCATGAATATTTTCAAAGTTTCAAAGTGACACAAAAAAGGAAAGGGTGAGCCTGAAGAAAGGACTTTATAGTCCTTTGAAAGTAACTTTTTGAGTGTGTGGTGTTTTGGTAAACAGATGGGTAAACAATGGATATTTCTGAAGGGAACTCCACAAGTTGCAGTTGGTAAATTGTGAATCCTTGTGAATCCCAGTTGGATTTTTTTTTGCGAAGAGTGGCATTCTCGTCGATTTCATCCGCGCGGATTTTCAACAAAAGGATTCCTTGTTGCTTGGAGGAATGTGACATTATTGTGTGTAGTTCTTTAAGGTTGCATGCATATTGTCAAATGAGTCAATCGACTTCAGACTGGAATCGCAGACATGCGAGCAGTTCTTGTATTTGTTTCTATTTATTTCCTTTGATTGTATTAACACCCCACGAAGCGAAGGCGAACCCCACAGGCGGATCAGTAGAAATGCAGTGAAGTGGTAGGGTTATGATCCTTTATTTTCGGATCATAACCTCGCTGATAAAAGGAAGAAGAAGAAGAAGATTGTATTAATACCTTCTTCCATGGAAGTTGATGGTAAACTAGACTTCAGCGAACTCGCACATCATAGAATTTACGAACTTATTCAAAGCAGGATACCACCAATTTGGAAAGTGGTAGAGCAAGGATTCTGATGACAAGAAAGCATCGCACACTTTGGTTAGGTTAGATGAAGCGGTAGGCAACCGATACCTGTCGACTCGGAAAACCCTGCACAAGCTCGCAGCGTTACCCGTTTTACCTGCTAAGAAAGAATCCATAATCTTGTCCGCCTTAAGCAAGAACTTTCGCAGAACCCCACGATCGACAAACAAACGTACCTGTTGCTGTTGTTGTAGTAGCTAAGGTTCCGCTGGGGACAAATCAATTTCTAGGCTCAAGAATCGGGCCACGTCTATGGGTCATTCCCAAAGTGTATCGGGGCGCAAGTAGGTTGGCTTTGTTTGACAGTTGAAAAGATGTTTGGTGTTATACGGCCATTTCCGCAGTCAGGGCATTTGTCTGCTATGGAGGCATCGAGACGGTTCTTGTAGCTGTTTAGTAAGCAACACCAGCCTGAGCGGAGCTTAGCTAAGGTGGTTCTTGTTCTTCGAGGCAGACTACGTTCTTCGTCTGCTATGGGTGGTGGGAGGCCTCCGGGAACCACGTTGGGGCAGAGACTCTCCATAGAGTGGGACACAGTCGTGCGATGAATACTTTTCAATGCATCTTTGTAGGTCTGTCTGTCGATCCTGGTGTCCTTCGTGAAGACATCGAGGTCGTATTTGTAGAGTTGGAGCCCTTTGCGAATGAAACGCAGTGGTTGTGGTACCATGATGATTAGGGTGGTCTTGTAGGTGACAAGCTGGAAGGAACTGCTGGGAGAGTCTGGTGTTATGAACCCCTACTGGAAGCAACTTCGTCTCAACATGGAGGTGGTCAGCATGTGTCATAAAAAAAAAAAAAAAATTTGGCGCAACAGCTCTTTAAAGTGCCAGGGCCTAGCTTCTCGCAACCACTCATGTTGTGTGCGTTATATTTTTCACACGAATGGAAGGGACCTACAGAATCTTCATATGTCGGGCCAGACTTAGTTCTTCTTTGCTCTAGGTCTGCCTTCTATCCGTAAGGATACTTCTTCCCCATTTTTCTGCGCGAAGCTGATCCATTCTTAGCTCGGCTTCTTTGAATAACATGAGTCCATCTATAGGTATACCTAGATCGCTGAACATATCTCAGAATAGCACAATGATGTTGCCGAGCGTAGGGCAGTGATTGTGATTGACTTAATGTTCACAACTGTAGGCAGCTGACTTATGGCCATGTTGACCAAGGTCTGGTCCATCCCCAACTCATTCAAAGTAAGTCAGTTTTAGCATTGGCCATTGCAGATGTAGATGCATGGCTTCTGAGGTGCAAGCCAACTGCTACCTATGCCCGATACACTGTTTATTTTGTTCACGATTCGCAAACCTGAATATCCGATGTCAGGAATACGCCTACGTACTAATCCACATTATTCATACTATAACCACTATTCCCGCGGGACTACCGTTAGATATTACTTCGCGGTGCTGGCTAGCAATTTATGATCTCCTTTCTCCGTTTGCTGGGTCGACACTGGGTTCTGCGTTTGTCATTCTTTGTTCCATGCGAGATGTCTGGGCTTGGCACTGTTGCTCTGCCTAACTCTTTCCAACCACTGAAGTTCCTTCATGATTATAGCTGCAGCCTGTCTCACTGCATCCTATATTGTGCTCGATGTTATCATCAAGTCTACAATATTCTCTGGACTAAGTGTTTCTTGTGTGGACACTGAGAAAATATGTCCTCAACATCTTCTCTGACCTCTCCGGAATTCAAACAGGTAAGGCATTCATCGACCCCAAACCGGTTTAGATACGCTTGAAAGCAGCCTTGTCCGGTCAGGAGCTGGCTGAGGTAGAAATCCACTTCTCCGTGCTGCCGGTCCATCTATTTATGGATATTCGGTATAAGTCTATGGGTCCATCTTCCCTTCGAAGACTGGTTCCATCTACCTACCTACCAGATCCTGCGGTAACAAATTCAGGATACTTCTGTGACCATACGGATTGGTGCACCAGCATCCCATTTCCCTTAGCCTGACCGCACTACATGATAATAGCTGCATAATGTAAGGATCGAGTGGTAAAAGGTGCAGAATAGCGCTCAAGGCATCGGTTGGACATGTTCTCATGGCACCCGTTGCGCCTATAGCCGCTGTTCTTTGTACCCTGTTGATAAGTTTGATGTTATAAGCTTTCCTTAGCGCAGGCCACCAGACTAGCGATCCATAGGAAAGAACGGGACGCACAACGGCAGTGTACATTCATAAGACCATCTTCGGGCGAAGTCCCCACTTCTTGCCAAAGGTCTTGCTGCAAGCATAGAAAGCCACACAGACCTTCTTTACCCGTTGCTCAATATTAAGCTTCCAGCTTAGTTTTGGATCAAGTACCACACCTAGGTACTTGGCACTGGAGGATAGGGAGAATAGATGATTTTTTAGCCGTGGAAGCGTAAACGTCGGTATTTTGGTTTTAGTAGTAAAGAGCATCAGTTCAGTTTTGCTTGGGTTGACGCTGAGTCCACATCCAGTGCCCCATGTGCTAATCTTGCCCAAGGCAACTTCCATAATCTCACTGATTACGGATGGAAACATCCCCGATACCAGTATTACCACGTCATCCGCATACGCGACAACCTTAACTCCATCCCTATCAAGTCCACAATTTGACTCTTGTTTCAAGTGATAATTTCTTTGCCGTCAGAATGAGGATAGTCCAGGACACTTTCACTTTTTATTATGACTCGTTAGGTTTCAACCAACTCTCATAAATCCTCACATTAAACACCACACCGTAGCAAGTTTAATCCCAGGTTGGATGAATTAAGCGTGTATCCTTGCAAACGAATTACCCCATCTCTATGCAAACGTAAATCACCCACACACACCCCATAGGAGGTTCCTTTACAAATTGATTCAATTCCATGTGCAAATATTTACGATAGTAGTGGAAGAGGATTTAACCCGATTACCAGAGGCATGCAACCACACAAACGCAAAACGATTTGTCTCCTGGGTATGTGCGAGCAAAGAATATTTCAAAGACTGCCGTGGTGCATCCACTTTTGTGGCTTGGCTTGGCTTGGAAATATGAAATAATATCCTGAAATAGTTTCTGTACTAAAGGGACTTTTGTCTCTTGGCAGGAAATGAGATCCTGGTAACAAGAAATCACAGTGCAATGCGAGTGTTGAATGGCAAATTGATTGCTCTGGCTTATTGTTCTGTCAAATACGTGTTCAAATGCAAATTCTATTTGTATCCTTATTAGGAAGGATACTAATAACTTGTGAAGGGGAATATCTTTGGAAATGATTTGTAAGGAATGTGGGTATCATCTTTTCAATCTGAAACTTTAGAAAGCAGAGGAATTTTAGAAGCTTCATGATGACAATATCATATCGAAAGCATCGAAAGTAGCCGATGCACAGGGCGAGGTGTAAGGAGTTGAAAGGACTTGTTCATTAGAAAACAGGACAAACATAAAGATGTGATGCAGGTTATGGTTATTTGTGCTTTGGGTGATAGGTAAACCCCTACTAGTACAAAGGTTTCCCATTGGGTTTCAAATCCAAGGAAATGAGATTATTTTACAACAACTCGAGGGTTCCCTTTAGGACGTAGTATAGTATGAGAGAGACTACGATCAGGTATTCTATCTACATGATCCGCAACATCACATTTGCCTACGTATAAGCAGCAAAATCATCCCAAGTCAGCAACTCGAAGCCATTCACAGAATGCAATTACATCCACAAAAGTTGACTGATTGGTTCGGGTTTCATGCTACAGTAGTCATTGGTCACAGTCAATGGAGTTCGCTATGCTGACTTAGTACTTTTGAGATAAATTGGAAGAGGATGACTTAGTTAATACGTGGTTTCAACAAGATGGCGCTAAATGCCACAGAGGAGACCATTGCTAGGTTAGGCATGTGTGTGCCTTGTGACCACAGAGTCACTGTTCACTTAGACCAACAGTTTGGGTCCATTGTGCCCCTGGAACGCTGTAAGGTATAAGGTATGGTACATCCGCTGTGTCAAAACTACCCAGACAGTGATATGAGTCTCCAGAGGTCCATCCGCTCTACATTACTTAATTCCTTCAGTTCCGAGAAGAAGTAACTATCAAGAGTTCTCATTTTTCTGATGGGTAAGACAGGATAATCACACAGCAAGTGGCGAACAGATTCAATTTATTCCTCGTCCATGCAGCTTCTACAATGCTGTACAACGATGAATTCCGCATGAATACCAATGGCACAGTGGTCAGTTATTACGCCGAAAATAATGACTAAGTTTCAACAGAGAAATGATTTCTTCCTTCTAATGTGCGACCATAGCGTTCGGGCCGCTGCATGTGTCGGTTTTTTCGACCGGTAGCTTCATCTTGTCTTTGCTTCCTTAAAGAGCTAATTGGTACCCTTTTTGCAAGCTCATCAGCCCTTTCGTTTCCTGCGATATCCATATACCCTGGTTCTAAGCAAAGGGTCACCGCATTAGCTCTAGATATCTTGCTTAAAGCGATTTGAAGATCCTCTCGAGCCTCGAGTCTTAAAGGCTGCCTGGCTATCTACTCGCATAAGACAGTAATCGTTTTTCCAGCCACGATTTCGGTCTGAAAGACACTACAGTCGTTGGTTCTTTCACAGCTGGCCAAACAATGGAGTTATTGAAGTCGAAGTTGGGTGACCGTGTTATCTCTTGAAATGGACCTCGTTCATGTGATTTGATGCCTCTAGACTGTTTTTGGGGGGCGACTTTAAATATCTAAGCCAAATGCTCTAGAAGGCATCAGCTCGATGATCGAATGCGAAATTGCCGGCATATCGACCGACTTGTACGAAAATGTCATGTAAAACTGGGCTCGTCGCATTCACTCGTGCAGGCCGTTCCTTGGAGGACATCCGAATGATGGTTTATTTCATATTTACCGGCATCGATGGTTAGGTTAGGTTAGGTTGAAGTGGCTGTCAGCTTCCTTTCTATCCTTTGTGATACCACTCGGATCACGTAGTCCCTACCTTATCATTAGAACCATTTTGAACTTCTGATGAAGCGTAAGGCGAACCCCACAGGCGGATCAGTAGAAATGCGGTGAAATAGGAGGGTTATGATCCATTGTTTTTGGACCATAACCTCGCCGAAATAAGAAGAAGAAGAAGAAGAAGAAGATGGTGAAGCGTAAGAGGCTTCTAATATCTATGTTTGCCAAATCGCCTAAATCGTTGTAGTAGAAATCTCCTTAGCGAATCTTCCTTCTGTGGGAGAGAGCTGGATGAGCTTGAAGCAAGTGATGAATGCTTTCTTGCTCGTCCTTGTCCACATAGCTTCTACAAGAATTGTTTAAGAATACACCAATCCTTGTTGCATGCATGCCTATTAGACAATGTCCAGTGATAAGAGCTATTGTAGCACCAACATACAATCTATTTATAGAAATCAAGTTCTTAGAGCGTTTTAGACCTAGCTTGAGCCACACCAGTTTTGTCGCTAAACACGCTCTATTTGTCCACCTAAGGAGTTTGCAGGTAGCGATCGGTATACCTTATTTGGAAGGATGTGTATAGATGTTCCTATGTTCCTGGCGAGCTCATCAGCCTTACAGATTCACGGAATTTCCCTATGCCCTGGCACCCAACACAGGATACAGATCAGCCAGTGTTTTTTTTTTTTTTTTGGGTGCGCCAAGGGGTGTGGTAATCTTCTAAAGATACTAGTAGTCCGGTCCGGGCTGCTAGCATGCACAATTCGCAAGCCAGAATAATCGATGCCAGGAGTGTGCCTACGTACTAATCCACATCCTGCACACTACTACCATTCTCCTCGCGGGACTGTCGTTAGGTATTACTTCGCGGGGCTAGTTAGAATGTCAGGCTATTTATCTTGCATGAGATGTGGCTTCTTCTTCTGCTTATGCTGCTCAATTTGCACATCCACTATGCATGCGCCCGTTTCTGTTACTGCATGTATCATAGATGATACGCTCTAGGATTTTTCCCAGCGTATCGAGCAGGCATATTGGGCGATACGATGATGGTTGTCCGGGCGTCTTATTGCCCTTTGGAAGCAGCACTAAATGTTGCAATTTTCATGGTGTAGTGAATACTCCCTCCTCTATGCACCTTTGCATCGTTGTTAGAGAGATGCCCGGTCTCGTCTTAACAGCCGCCTTGATTGTCCTATTCGGGATGCTATCCGGTCCAGGTGCTTTGCTGCCTCCGATTTTTCTGCATGCCCCAAAGAGTTCTTCCGACGTGATTGGCGGGATGTGCTCCATACTGATCTCCCTCGTGATGGAGACCATATTAGTTGGTCTATGGGGGAACAGGTGCTCTATTATGGTCCTTATCATTGCCGGGTATGTTAGTTGTGGAGACCTGCTGCTTTTAAGCTTCTTCATCACCACTCTATGGGTGGGCGCCGTGGCGTAAGTGGTTAGTGTGTCGGATCACTACGCATGAGGTTCCAAGTTCGAATCCCAGAAAACACCAAAAAGTTTTTTCACGGTCCCACCTCTCGCGACCGTCTGACAAACATCCGAGAGTATTGTTGTCACGAAAGAGCTTCTCAAATCGCCGTTCGGATTCGGCATTAAACTGTAGGTCGCTTCCAGTCGTGTGAAAAATATAACGCACACAACATGAGTGGTTGCGAGAAGCTATACCCTGGCACTTTCAAGAGCTGTTGCGCCAAATATTTATTTATTTATTTATTTATCACCACTCTATACGCTATGCCCAAGGGGTCTAATTCAGCTTCGTCACAAGGACGCCTAAAGCTCCTTGACTTACTCTCCTTAATGGCCCTTTCCAGTTCTCGCCTCGCCAATTTAAATGTGGTTAGCTGCTCTTGGAAATCTTGTCTGCCACTGGATCTCTAAAATCTGCGTCGTGCTTGTAGGCACTCCGCTCTGAGCCGTTTAATCTCGTCGGTCCACCAGTAGCAGGGCTCGCCTCTTTTACTGACTTTTACTTGCCTCAACCGATCCATTATTCATTGTCGCGCTGGTGTTTAACATTTCTTCGAACATGTCTTTGTCGAAGAGCGTGTCCCTCCACTTTGGTCCTGTTAGGGCGGGACGTAGTCTGCGTTTCTCTTCGCCGACATTAAATAGAATTGCCTGATGGTCACTGTGGGTATAGTCTTCGCTGTTACCGCGTGTGTTCACTTGTTATTGTGCGTCTGAGCAAGTCACCTGCGTTACATTGCATATGTGGACGTTTTTCTGTAACTTTGTCTACCTTCCAGTGTTTGTAGGATCCTCATTTCTCACTGCTGCTCGTTCCTCCAGACATAATTTCTGCATCATGCTGGTGATGATTTTGTTTGTTGTGTTGCAGGCTTCATTCGTCGTCAGCATGAATGTTATTAGTCCTCTCGGAGTCACTTGGCCGCCGGTTTCTGTCTCTAATGTATTTCTGGCCGTCGTATACATCCGGCATTCCATCAAAACATGTTCCGCGTTCTGGATTTTGCCTTCACAGTGCGGGCAGTATGGCCCATCCAGGTATTTGTATTTGAGGAGCTACTCCCGAAAGCATCCGTGACCCGATAGAAACTGTGTCATGTAGGAGTTTACTTCTCCATGCTTCCTGCTGATCCATTCCTCTACGTTGGGGATCAGCATATGGGTTCTTCCTTTCCTTCCTTTCTTCCTTTGGCTGTGGTGATCCACCTATGTTGCCATTCTGCTTGTACAGCCTCGCTGGTTACTGAGGGCTTTTTAATTTCCAAATCTATTGGCATTCGACCGGAGATTACGCTAATCGCCTCCGCAGACACCGTCTGAAAGGCACAGCACACTCTGAGCGATGCGATTCTGCTGGCCGAGTTCATCCGTCTCATGTACGTTATCCGGTACGTCGCTTGTGCCCATATGGGAGATGCGTACATAAGGATCGACTTGGTTACCGTTGCTAGCAGGTTTCTATTTGGCTGCTTGGGTTCTCCAACGTTTGGCATTAATCTTGACAGTATCGCTACTGCCCGGGAGGCTCTCTCGCCCGCGTACATCAGGTGCTCTTTAAAATTTAGCCTGTGGACCAGCAGCACTCCCAGGTACTTGATGTGTGGGCGCGACTCGATATTTTGCTCACCGACATATATTATGAGATATTCTACCTTTGTTCTGCTGCTTATTAGCATTGCTTCTGTCTTTTGATCTGCCAGATCCAGACCTGATGCCTGTAGCCATGCCTTCACGTTCCTTATTGTTTGGCTGCAGTTTTCGGACACTTGTTCTAGTGTTTTTGCTATGACGACTACTGCAATGTCATCAGCATAGTCGATGATTTCAACTCCGCTCAACCTTGGCGTTCTTAATATGCCATCGTACATTATGTTCCACAGGACTGGGCCTAGCACTGACCCTTGGGGAACTACTCCCGTGATTTTGTACGTCTCAGGGCCCTCTTCCGTGTCATAATGAAGGATTCTGTCACAGATCGACCAGTTAAAACAGGGGCATGTGCACCTGAAATGTCAAAACCCTAATATAGCGGCGGCCACACGTGTGTCAGCATTAATTTTCATAATCTTGACGACCCACTGAATAAGATTATGAGCTATCGCACACTTGACAGCTTCGGTTATCATCGATTCGTCAAATTAATGTCTCAGATTGTACAAGCATGACAATTTTAGGTTATGACGACGAAATGCTAAAGTACATCGTTCTTATACAATATTATTTCTGACCATACAAACAGAAGTCCTTGAAGTACTGTTGCCGATCGAGATATAAAAATAGCCACGTGCTTGAAATTTATCGCATTACCACTCACTTGAACTTGAGCCCACACTAAATCAAACAAAGCAAATGTCAATCTCCTGTCATATGTCAAATTTCGAGTGACATCCTCTTTGGAATAACAATTCTAAACCTGACTTTCTAAAACTGGAAATTAGTTTTTAAACCGTGTGCACCGCATCCCCGTGTATCACTTAATTAGGAATGAAAACTTCCTAGCTTCAGTCATCTCACAACCACCTACACATCTGATTGTCATGTCAACGGTGACAATTGTCGACGATGTGAAACGTACTTAATCAGTAGAAACACGTTCGAGAGTTTCAAATTGAATTGAATCAACCGGATGAATGAATCAAACAAAACGAAATGTGCACATGGTTTAAGAACCATGAAATTAAGAAAAAGTTAAGACAAGGCCAGGAGGAGACGAGGATGGGTGATTCTCCATCGATGCTCTATCGATGCGAAAGAAAGTCATCAGAGATTTTCGAGAGTAAAACATCCCGTGTACACCATGTGAACACATCCGGACTCAATGAGGCGTTTTATAAGCAATTCACATATTAAATGTTTTTTTCTTTCGCTTTTATTGTTTAGGGGTAAGGGTAGGGGTTGTAGGGAAAGTTGTTACACTTTAGAGGCTTCAGACGGATGCGGAGAATTTCCAATATAGCTGTTCGGTAAATAAGTTAAATTTGCGTACGATTTCTGCCGCGGGCAATTGGCGTAAAAGGCTGGAAATAATTTGAAAAGTCTCGATTGGGAACCGCCTTAGCTGGGGGAAGAGGCTTGGGGTTTGGATCCAAGGCCATTGCTCATATTTCGTTGATTTTAAAGGGCAACGTTTGCGTTTTGAATATTAAGTTCTTCCGATGCCAACGGATTAAAGACGGAAACGTGTTAACGGTGTAGTGATGCGAAACGATGGGTTGTTGAGTGGTTTTTGGGGATTTACCCACGTACAACCGATAGTAATGTGGTGACAATTGTTGCTTCAAATGGTCACATTTGATTGAATTTAAATGTTAATGGGTTTCTGGGTTTCTTTTAAGGCAAATAAAGGGATGGATTCCATTAGTGAAATCGACGTCTGGGTCGTCGTTTGTAAAACGTATGTGTTATCGTTTAATTTTAACTAAGGATTCCTTGCATTTCCTTGGGTTGTTCTTATTTGGCTGAAAATCCAGAGCTGCCAGAATCTTTAGATCCTTATAAGGAATTTCTTTTTTGAGATGAGAAGCATGAGTATGTATCCCTCTCAAGAATGAGATGATTACGTACGAAATAGAGAACCGCTTTCCTTTTATAAATTTTCCAAGATTTCCTTTGAGTCCACGTACATATTTGGCAACATTTGCTGACTGGTGCTGACTAAGGGGACATATTGAAGACATATCCTTATGGCTCCGTTAAGAGTTATCATCTCTTTAAGTAAAGGGACAACCCACAACTTCTACAGACATCGTTTGAAAGACAGACGCCTTTTGAGTGTAAAACTAGAGAAAAGTGACACATAAGGACAACGATTATAGTGCCGCCCCTAGGCCCACGGTGCCTTTCTCCCATCTTTGTCTGGCTTTGGATTTAGCGACAGGCGTAGTTACGAGTAGTTTGCTTTTGGGGCATGGATTTGAAAGTGGTAACCGCTCTGGCGAGCTCATTAGCCTAGCTGGCTAACTGGCACTGAAAGCGAATGCTGAATGTGAACCGCCGTGCAAGGCTGGTGAATCACACGCATTTCAGGACTCCAGGGATTGTCTGCGAAATTTTTGCAGGCGAACCCCACAGGCGGATCAGTAGAAATGCGGTGAAGTGGGAGGGTTGTGATCCCTTGTTGATCCCTCGCTGATAAAAGGAAGAAGAAGAAGAAGAAGGGACTGTCTGTGAAATTGTTGTTTCAGCAGAAACATGCAACAATGATCTACGAAACAGAACTCAACTCAACCCCATGCTCAATTAATGATCTTCTGTCTGCACATAAGTACAGCCATCCCTACCCACAACCGCACATTGTGGGTGGGAATCGTTTTTGCGGAGCTACGCTCAAATCTCAGTTTCGATGGGATGAAGTCGACATTTCTAGGTATAAAATCAAGTTTGTCCTGAATTAGCAGCCTCAACGAGGTAGGGTAGACCCTTCTTCTTCCTCCTTTTATCAGCGAGGTTATGATTCGAAAACAACGGATCATAACCCTCCCACTTCACTGCATTTCTACTGATCCGCCTGTGGGGTTCGCCTAGGTAGGGTAGACCCATTCAGCTGAAAGATCCTCAGACATCCTATCGCCTTTCGCTGTATTAATGTAGAGTAGACGGAAGATGGGCTTTTAGTTATTTGTACTTTACTCACTTACCTAAGTCCTGTCATCCCTTGCGGGGCATATGGCGTCAATAATGCCTACGCGCCATCGTGTTCGGACATTTGAAACGCGTTCTAACTCTATCTAACTCATTCCCAAAGCTCTGGATTCCTTTTCAACCTTTCTGCCGCACCTATACCTAGGACGACCTCTGGTTGTTAAGTAAGGCGATTCCACTATATGTCTTGAATTTTCTTGGCGCTATACAAACTCAATCACTTACTTCGTTTCTGCATACAAACCACCCTGATGATTTGATAAAGTTCAGCATCTTTCCTTTCAAAATGCCGGACAGCTCCACGAGATCCTGGAAGAAATACTTACCAAGGAACTTTTTTCTGTGGTGTTGAAGACTCGGACAGTGGCACAGGAAGTGGGTAGTGTCCTCAAAAACTTCCTCGTCGCCAGAGCTCCTATAGAGTTCCTCCTCCGTCAGGCGTAGTTTCTTCAAGTGGTACCGGAGAGTGTTGTGCCCCGTGATGATGATCACGAGGGTGAAAAGGGATTTCCTATCTTTCCGAGTAATTCTCTCGGTCCTTGTTTTGTTTGTGGACGTCCATCTTGCGTTGGCCTCTTTGACTTCCAGACCATGGACCATCTGGTGCGATCAATCCATTGTCATTTCCTTCGTCAAATTGTGATGTTAATAGGTTTCTGACTCATTCTTCAGTAAAGGTGTTCCTTCCAGATGCGATTAGGCCAGAAAATCCCAAGGATCATACATAGAGATACGCCCAAAGGTGCGACCAATCCATTGTCATTTCCTTCGTCGAATTGTGATGTTAATAGGTTTCTGACTCGTTCTCCAGTAAACGTGCTCTTTCCAGGTGTGATTTGGCCGGAAAATCCCAAGGATGATCCGTAGAGATACGCCTCAAGGTGCGACCAATCCATTGTCATTTCCTTCGACGAATTGTGATGTCAATAGGTTCCTGACTCGTTCGCTAGTGGAGGTGCTCCTTTCAGATGCGATTAGACCAGAAAATCCCAAGGATGATACGTAGAGATACGCCCCATGATGCGACCAATCCATTGTCATTTCCTTCGTCGAATTATGATGTCAATAGGTTCCTGAGTCGTTCTCTAGTAAAGGTGCTCCTTCCAGATGCGGTTAGGCTAGAAAATCCCAAGGATGATACATAGAGATACGCCCCAAGGTACAACCAATTCATTGCCATTTCCTTTGTCGAACTGTGATGTCAATATGTTCCTGACTCGCTCTCTAGTGGAGGTACTCCTTCCAGTTCGAATTGGGCCAGAAAATCCGAAGGATGATGCGTAGACATCTATTTGCGAAAGTCCCCAGCCTACGAATGACAATGACGTAGATTCTCCAAGTCTTGTATCCATAGAGTAGCACTGACTCGACATTGGAGCAGAACAGTCGCAGCTTAGTCTTGCTGTTGCAAACAATACTCTTGCAGATTTTGGACAGCATGCCGAATCAAGCTTTGGCTTTCCCGATTCTACTTGTATCTAGTTCGGTGCTGTCGTCGCGTTGGTCGAGACTATGACAGTTACCAACTTTCTCGACCTATTGTCCAGCAATTCTTACTTGAGAGGTGGAAGTTGTAAGGCTGGGGCTTTTGCCTTGGCTATATTATTCTTCAACTCTGCTGTCCTTGTAGATCCACAATTCTATGCGAGAGCTGGCAAATATCGTCAGCGTAATGTAGATGTTTAAGGCGAGATTCCATTGTCCACTTAAGGCCGCTGTTATTTACTGGCAAGACTGCACGAAGAACATCACTGATTACAACCAAAATTAATAGTGGTGAAAGTATGCAGCCTTGTTGCACCCCGCTTTGGACTTTTTTTTGCATTGGAAGGTGGGAATCTTTGAAAGACGAAACTGAGCCCGTACTCAGTAACAGTGTGGGGTTTCCACCCACTAAACCCAGCTCCCCTCCTACCCCTGGTCCTCGCGGCACTGCCGTCAAGCATTCCATCGTGAGTGGGCTTCAGCTTTACATACTCGGCTCGTTCGTGTCGGCAGCTGCATGCACCACGTTTCGCTGTCGCTCCTGTCTTCGTTGTTCTTTCATGATGGTAGCCACAGTTTCACAGGCGAACCCCATAGGCGGATCAGTAGAAATGCGGTGAAGTGGGAGGGTTATGATCCCTTGTTTTCGGATCATAACCTCGCTGATAAAAGGAAGAAGAAGAAGAAGAAGAAGAAAGAAGCCACAGTTTCACTTACTGCTCCCTAAGCTTCTTGCGTGCTCAGCATCTGTCTGATGATGTTCTCTGGTTCACACCCAGTCTGCTCGCCAGCAAGTTACGTTCTTCGGGATATCGTGCACAGTGGAATATGATGCGTTCCGCATCTTCGACTGCTTCTGTGCACGTTGGGCAATAAGGGTTGTCTTCGTCTCTAAATCTGTGGAGGTAGGCTTTGATACATCCATGACAAAAAAAAAAAATATTTGGCGCAACAGCTCTTTAAAGTGCCAGGGCCTAGCTTCTCGCAACCGCTCATGTTATGTTCGTTGTATTTTTCACACGAATCGAAGGGACCTACAGTTTAATGCCGAATCCGAACGGCGATTTGAGAAGCTTTTTCGTGACAGCAATACTCTCGGATGTTTGTCAGACGCTCGCGAGAGGTGGGACCGTGAAAAAACTTTTTGGTGTTTTCTGGGATTCGAACTTGGAACCTCATGTGTAGTGATCCGACACACTAACCACTTACGCCACGGCGCCCACATATCCATGACCAGTAAGTATTTATTTCAGCTCTCCATGTTTCCTACTGATCCAAGAGTCTATATTGAGGATCAATCTCTGCGTCCATCTGCCTTTGTCAGAAAAGTGCAATCTCTCTTGCCATTCTTCGAGGCTTGTTTATGGTGATACTTTAGTGTCACTTCGACTAGCCGCTGTTGACACCATTGTCCTGCTGGCATGATATTTGCGTTCAGTTTCTTTAACGAGGTCTATTGGCACCATTCCAGCCACTATGCATTCCGCGTCCTTTTAAAGGCGCTGCATACTATTAAGGCATTGGTTCTGTAGACCACCTCCGTCTTCCTTCTGTATGGTTTCGTCTTCATGGCACCTGCCCATATTTGGGAGCCGTTAAGCATCATCGACGTCGCAACTCTTGCTAAGAACAGTATCGTCTTCTGCTAAGGTCCTCCAATATTTGGCATGATCCTTGCCAGGGCAGCAGTTTTTCTTGCTGCCTTTTTAGCTGCGTATTGCAGATGTTGCTTAAAAGTTAACCTTGCATATTGCTAATAGCTTTGAGTTTCTCAGGGATACCTCTCCTGCGCAGGGAACTTCAGATGAATTCCCGATTTGCACTATCGAATGCTCTCTTGATGTCGATAAATATCAGATGAAGCGAAGACAAGTACTCGACCCAAGTGCTCATTAATGATCCACAATCGTTAGGTTAGGTTAGGTTGGCTGTCCACACGAGAGTGCAGACACACTTAGACCAGTGAAGGTCCTTGGTGATATCCACAATCGTCGATGCTGGATAATCCAAAGCGGAAACCTGTTTATTCGGCATCCTTTGGCTATTATCTTGGAAACCGCCAGAAGAACGTACATAAATACCTCTACAGTCTCCGCATTCTGTTAAATTTCCTTTCTTCGGATGCTCAATGATTATTCCGTATTTCAACCCTGCTGGGAAGCTTTCCCCTGCCCTCTTCAACCATCCGGGTGATCTGTCATGAAATTCATAACTTCTTCAGGGTGGTTCAGAGGAGGCCGTTCCATTAACACAGAACTTTATCTATTTTGTTTTTTCCTCCCTTTTCAGTGCTTCAACCAGAAAACTCCATGTCAGGGGAGCACAATAGATCCGTTTGAGATCCGAGTGCAGGCTGCACCCATTCGTTGCAGCTAACCCCTTTAACCTAAACTAACCTGACCTTCCCATGCCCTTCTTATAATTAGGTGAAGCCGGTATGCTGATATACTTGGCGCTGCCATCGAACAGAAACGCTTATTTTTTCCTCGAGTGCTTTGATCGTGGCTATGATCACCGAGTTACTGGAAGGACTGATGCGTATTCGCGTATTTGTTGTCACGGACAGCTCATTTGAGTGCGAAGGAGCGACGCTATCATTCAAATTAGTATCTTGACAGTAACGAAATGTTTGGTTTCACTTCCTTTATCTCCAACCCATAGCACATTACCATTGAATTTCGCTAAAAGTCTCCAATAGCAAAGAGTAGCTGCAAGTCGCTAAAAAACGACAAAAGTAGATGGAGTTCTACATCTTAACGTCATAAAAATGGTCTTGTTACCAAGACAGGTTGTAGAATACATTCTTCTTTATTTTCCAAAACACATGACATTCATTCATTACGACTTAGGAATGGAAAGCGGAAGCCGCTGCAAAGAGACTTTAAGAATTTTAGAATCAGGTACTTCCTGTCCATGTCCATTGTAATCACTTTTTTCATTGACACAATACCCTCTACTAATCAGTTCCGATATTCAAGCTCATGACAGTTGTAATCACAAAAACACAGGAAATTGGTTTGTGATAGATAGCTGTGATTTGCACGATTCAGGAAATTACTGAAGACATCGCGAAATTGCAAATTTGTGTTTCTTTGACGCGTAAACGATATCAAAAAGCTGTTCGCCAAGATAAGTAGTTTTGATTAATTTACCAAAAAATATTATAAACAAAACTGAAGGTAAATGCACAAGCTATGGATCGGGGGCTGATAATTTTCGATTGGACACGCTATCTGTGATGTTGATTCATTTGCTGATATTTGAAAATACGACGTGATTGCCTGTTTGAATGGTTTAGTTCTTGGTTTTCCCCCTTTAACTGTCACTGCCTTTTGGGGGACGTTTATCTCATTTGTCAAATACGAATGAAGCTTGAAATGTTTGTTTTTCTTAAGCGACTACAAATCCTTGTTCTCAAATATGACAGAAGTTACAAATGCTGACCCAGATTGCACGACGGCTTTATTGCCATCTTTCGACAAAATCTCTCGCCAAAGTATTTTTCTGAAGCTGAAGACCCCCACCTTTCTTTAACTCGTGGATTGGATCTTACCTAGATAACCGCTGATGCAAAGTTCTCTTTTCTTTTGCCTAGGGGGTAGTGGAAAAACGCTAATGCGCACGGGAAACAGTCCCGCTCTGTTTCTAGTAGTGTGAGACTCACTACTCACTAAAAACCACCTTTAACCCTTCCTTTCTACTTGATACCATCCACCCCGCGACCGCTTATCGCATTACTTCAGAGTGGTGTCGTTTTCTTTCCTCTCTGGGAACCGGCTTTTTCATATTCATCTCCTGGTGCGGGTTTCTACATTCTTCCCGGTAAGGCTTTTATCTGCTTTATGAAATTTGTGAGAGAATGTTGGCGTCTTCCTCTCTCTTTTTGGATTTGAGTACCGTCTCGATGAAGGAAGATATTTTAGTCCATGTGTAGGTACTCGAGGTCATCTTCCTTACAGCATTTTCTGGGGAAAAAATCGCCTATTTCCGACTCCAGTCTACTCCTCTGCTCTGTCCATCTGCTACAGACGAAAAAGGTGTGGAAAGCGTCGTTTTCCGCTGAGTCTCCATATTGGCAGGCTGCGCTCTCTACTTTAACCATCTTGTGGAGGTATCGGTTGAAATACCCATGTCCGGTTAGGAATTGAGTGACAAAGTAGTTCACTTCGCCGTGTTCCCGCTCTGTCCAAGCCGTGACGTTTGTAATCAGCCTCGCTGTCCACCTCCCCTTCGTTTCAGCGCTCTACCTTCTTTGCCAAGCCTGTTCGATAAGCTATTTCCCTTCCGCGACTGCCAATTCTGCTCCTACTTCTTGTCGTGGGCCTACTTCCTCTCTGTCGCTCGGAGGTCGATGGAGGTCACTCCCGCAACTACGAAGACGGCTAGTTCCGACACTGTGCGATAGGAGCTTGCAACTCGGAGGGCTCCTCGCCTTTGTACTGCGACCATTTGTTTTCTGTACTTCTCCTGTCTAAGTGCATCCACCCAGATCTCACACCCATACAGAAGAATTGCGTGGGTGATGGACATGAGGAGTCATCGCCGTTGGACCTCAGATATTTGCCATGAGCTTATTTAGTGATGACGTGACCTTTTCAGCTCGCTCAGAAACGGACTTAATCTGTTGCCAGAAAGAAAGTTTAGAGCCCAGGTCGATTCCTAGATACTTTACTGCTGGTTTGCTTATTATCACTTCTGGGCCTACCCGGAACTCAGCAATTGTCGGGATACGTCTCGTAGTCAGAAGGACTATATCTGTTTTTTCCGCAGCGAGACTAAGGACATCCAGGTGAGTACTCGTCTCATTAACCGATTCAGTTTCAGCTGAGCCTCTTCGATGTCCCTTGCGGTAATCACCGCACCGATATCATCTGCGTACCCGACTAGGAAGGTTTCTCTTTAGATCGCCAGAGTATGATACCATTAACGTCTCCTAGGGCGTTCCTCAAGGTAGTCACCTGGGACCAATGGTCTTTATCTTAACAATAAAAGATGTTGATGATATGAACATTTTTAAATAAATCTTATCTACAACCGACTCCCGTTTACAACCTAGACAGGTTTTACATTATTTACTTAGTAACTTACTTATTTATTAAGGTGGCGCTGCAGTCCGGCTGGACCTGGGTCTGAACCAAGAAACCTCTCCAGCCAGCCCGGTTGCGCACGTCAAGTTCGTTGAGGTCCCCATTCACTTGTTTGCGCTACCTACAGCGAGGTCGTCCTCTATTGCGTCGTCCATCCGCGGTTGATTTGAAAAATTTCCGGGCTGGAGCGTTAGGCTCTATCCGCTCTACATGACCCAGCTATATAAGTCGCTGTATGTGAGATTCTTTGGCTAAGTGGATGTCATTGTATAGACCGTATAGTTTGGCATTGTACCTTCTGCTTCATTCGAAGAAATTTTCTCTCGAAGTAACCCACAGCCTCCTCATCCAACTTGGACAAAGCCCATGCCTCTGAACTATACTACAGGACTGGGATGATAAGCGTCTTATACAGAGCTACCCTAGTAGCAAGGCTTTGTTACTCAATTGCCTTCTTAGCCCATAAATACAGTGATTGGCAGTAGTAATTCTTCGTTTGATTTCACCACTGCTGTCGTTTGTGAAGCTCACCATAGAACGTAGGTAGGCAAAGTCCTTTACTAGGTTAGGTTAGGTAGATGTGTGCCTCGTGGCAAAGAGTCACTGCTCACTCAAGCCAACAGTACGGGTTCATTGTGCCCAATCATTTATCCCTGGAAACGCAGTAAAGAAAGTCCGCTGTCAGAATCACCCAGAAAGTGATATGAATCTCAGGAAGTCCATCAGCTCTACATTACGCAAGTCCTCCAGCTCCGAGAAGAAATAAATGCCAAGACTCCTCATTCTTCTGATGGATAGGGCAGGACAGTCATACAACAGGTGGTGAACAGATTCAATTTCTTCTTCGTCCCTCCAACTTCTGCAATAGTCGTTCTGCAGCACACAGAGTCGCTCCGCGTGAACGCCAATGGCACAATGTCCAGTAATTATGCCAGAAACGACCCGTGCGTTATAATGACTAAGTTTTACCAGAGAGGTTGATCTCTTCTTGATGTAGACCGGCCATAGCGCCCTGGCCGTTGCACATGTTTTCAGATGAACCCAGCGTCTGTTTGCTCGACCGATGGCTTCATCCTCTATTTTCCTCTGTAAGGAACTGGTTGGGGCTGCTACAGAGGGGAGGGCCCACGATAAGTGCAGCGCCGAACCTTTCCTAGCAAGCTCGTCAGCCTTTTCGATACCTTCGATATCCATATGCCCTGGTACCCAGCAAAGGGTCAACGCATTGGCTCTAGCTATCTCGTTTAAGAGTGATTTGTAGCTTCTCACAAGCCTCGACCTATTTATAGCAGAGTCCAGAGCCTTAACGGTTGCCTGGCTGTCTATATAGACAGGGATCATCCTACCAACGATATTTCTTCCGCGTATAATTTCAGTAGCCTGCATGACGGCTTCGATCTTGGCCTGAAAGACGCTGCAGTTCTAATGGAGTCCTTTATTCCTGGAGCTTCTCAATAAACTCCGGCTTCCGTGCCAACGTCCATCTTAGAACCGTCGGTGTAGAAAAAATACAAATACAAATATTTGGCGCAACAGCTCTTTAAAGTGCCAGGGCCTAGCTTCTCGCAACCACTCATATTGTGTGCGTTATATTTTTCATGTGGAAGGGACCTACAGTTTAATGCCGACTCCGAACGGCGATTTGAGAAGCTTTTTCGTGACAACAATACTCTCGGATGTGATCCGAGACACTAACCACTTACGCCACGGCGCCCACGGTGTAGAAAGCCAACTCCTTTTTCTTCATGGTTCTTTGATTCCAGTATATTCTGTCAGGAATTCTTGTTGTGAATCTTCTTTCAAATGCTAGCATCGGGTTCATGTGATCAGTTTCCGTCAATCCACTGGTGGTCCCCCATCGGGACAGAATGGAGGTATGGCCGTAATGGCATGGTGACCACAATCGGCCTTCTCTCACCCTTACAGCGGTTTTAGCCGCCAGACTGCTGCAGTATATGTCAAGCGGAATGAAACTAAGCATGGTTTCCATTACCGCTGTTGGTGTTGTTCTCATTGATTCCATGACTCCGATGCACGCTGCCCTCTAGATTTTGGTGAGGTTTGAAAGCTGGTATTGCCTTTCAAGTACCATCCGCCGTAGTGAACCATATGAGAGAATGGATCTTACAACCGCCGTGTATATCTAGTACACCAAAGGTGGTTTGAAGCTGTGTTATGTCCAAGACTTCCCTTCTATTTGATGTTACAAAGGTGGGGTCATTGCCTCTATTACAAATAACAAGATTGGATTCTAGATTGTAATTAAACAAAACTTTGCCTCTAGCATTGATGTCGGTGCTACCCCACAGAGTATGGTGGGCGTTGGCATCACATCTCAAGACTAAGATTTTTTCACCTTTTTGAGACGCTGATATGAGCGACCACAGATTTTCCGAGGGGACGTTGATGCCGTCATCGTAAGGTAGGTACGCAGACGCCACCGTGCAGTTTCCGCTAACCTCTTTCACATTCAGCATTGTCAAGTCGCCGGAGCTGAAATGAATATTATATCTGTCTATTGTGGCTTCTGTCCAAGACGCCGCTTCTGTCCTTTTTCATGGATAGCACATACTTCGCTTCCATTGACCGCTAAACTCATCTTATCTACCTTTGTCTCAATACTCGCAAATGTTCCGACGACGACCAGCTGAGTTTTTCCAACCATGGCAATGTCATCGCCGTAAGTGAGTTGTTGTACAGCCTTGTAAGCGATTTTTCCTCCGGTGTTGGCTTGTGAGTTTCGCACAATTATGTTAGGGAGTCACCTTGTCTATAACCTTGCCTGACATCAAACGATTCGGTGGTGTTTTTACCGACTTCGATGGAGGAGTGAGAGTCCTCCATCATCATTCTTCACAGACGAGTGAGCTTGACAGGGATGCCGAGACTAGGCATGGCTCTGTATAACTCGTCTCTATATACCCTATCATAGGCAACTTCGAAATCGCTGAAGAAGTGATGCGTATCGATTTGGTACTCCTGGGTTATTGTTTTTCCAAGATCTGCCGTTCTCACATTGATGACATCATCAACAAAGTCAACTCCGATCTTTGTTTTTTCAAACCTTGATCAAAGGAATTCTCCAACCCCTGTGTCACCAAATCCCTTTACATAACCTTTGCAAAGCCCCTTCTTAAGGTTGCTAGTCAAGTTTGGTCATCTAAGGCGAAATTTATTCCCTGAGAATTGAAGCTGTCCGGTTTATTCGCTTTCCTTGGGTTCACAGGTACAATTTGCTTCCCTATAAAGATCGACTAAAACTGGGCAATCTACAAACCCCCAGAAAACGCACAGTGAAGTTGGCGTTATACGCTTTGCGCCTCAGATGTTAACGATCAAAGTTGACTACCTCCCTCCTACAGTAATCCTCGTAATGTTAGGTCTATTCCCCCTATTCCATCTTACATATGGTATACCCCAGCGGGGAACAGCAATCATCAGCCACTCGAGTATAAAGGAAAATGAATTACATTGAAATTTATCGAACCAGTGCACCAAAGAAAGGTTCCTGCCTAGTAGCACAATGAACCGGAGAGTCCGAGCCCACATGCTTCCCCTAAAATATTCCCAATCATTCACAACCACAAAATCAACCTCTAGGATACGAAATTAATTTGAATTCTACAAACTCCTGACGGTAAATTGTCAACAGGCAATAACTTTCCCATTCAATCGAGTGCATTTTTCTTCGAAGAACTTTAATCCTTCAGGGGTTAAGGATACGACTCTTCATCTCTGTGTTGTTGGTGAGGATATAACAATTCTCGTAGAAGGATATTGTTTAAGATTTTCATGCTACAAGGGTACCTGGAGGACTTCTTACGGTCGCATGGACTTAAACTTTATGCATCCTTGTTTACAAGAGATAAAAGTGCTATTATCCTGTTTTGGGAGATTTTATCCTTAGAGTTTTCGGTTTTATGAAGAAGTGATCCCTGAGAGGTATTTGAAAGGTTCAAATTTATGTTCGCACATTAAAACTGGGTTAAGGGTATTAACTCATTTTATGAGCTCATAAGGAGTCAATTAGGTGACAAATTTTTGACCATTCAGGATTAAGTGGAGCAGGAAAAGATGTGAAGTGTAATTTTGCCGGTAAGTCAATTACGTGATTTTCGTTGGAACTTTATCTTGAAAAAAAAAACAGAGAGTCAAGGTTCAGACAAAGGTTTTACTTTCAAGTGTTATTTTAGATGCTGTGATGTCAACTTCAAGTTGCCAGCATGTCAGGTTATAGCCTTGCCATGGCAAGTCTCCTTTTTATATGTCAAGCTGGTAGCACATTCACTTCGAGGTAGTAAGGGACTTTGTCTACCTTGACTCTGCTATAAATTCGGAGATCAAGCGAATAATAAGTCTTGCCAATCTGTTGTGTTTTTGCGCTAATAAGGTAATTCAAAAGTAAAGCCCTACCTCGAACAACTAAGGAGACTTTATATAAGACCCTAATCATCCCAGTCCTGCTTTACGAATGAAGATATCCTTAGACAAATTCCTCTCAAGATATTCGGTCCTGTTTGCATTAATGCCTTTAGGAGGAGAAAATTCAATGCAGAACTATACGAGCTGTACAGCGACATTGACCTAGTCAACGGCGTTTTCGACGTTTGAAATGGCTAGAACATGCAGAGCCCATGGACAGCAATGCTTTGGCCGACAGAGTCTTTGAATCTAACCCACTAGAGGGCCTCCCCGCCATGGGTGGTGCGCTCGGGTTCAAGAAGACCTCAGCCAACTTGGAGTGCGCAACCAGAGTAGAGCTGTAAATTAACGACAAAATGCTTACTCTTATGTATACCTTATTTCCGTAACGTATTTGCGTGTGAGCAACGTTTCAACGGTATTGGTATGGTATCGTATGTAACGTATCTTATACATTAATACATGAACACGATATTTATCGTACGTTTTTTTAGTGTTTATTATAAAAGGAGGGGGATGAAACCTATATCATTCGAAAGGTACTATGTCATAGATGTGCAGAAAAGAAAAATCATGTTTGTTTATTTCCCCTCCGTCGAACGTCGACCATACGCGATACCAATACCAAATAAAAGGGTGAGATAGACAACTTTAGTTTGCGAGCTGAAAAATGTCACCAGTTGTCAGTTTACAGGTATCATGCAAAGTTAAACTGCTTACTCATACATATGAAATTGTCAGATATGAAGAATGGCGGGAAATTCCATTTACATTCACAATCTAAACCACACACGAACAAAATCATGCGAAAGTAACGATAACATGTGAGGTCCATCGGACTCCTAAGACACAAGAGAGGAACACTCTCCAAAATAGCAAACGTTCTCACCGGACACTACGTTATAGGAACCCATGCCTTATGAATAGGCATCTCCTACAATGACTTCTGCAGAAGCTGTAGGGATGAAGAGGAAGAAGAGACCACTAGTCACCTCCTATGCCCGCTTGTCATGCGCTCGCCAACAATAGGAAGGCCATCCTGGATGAATACTTTTTCCACGATCTAAATGACCTCGGCAACGCCTGCACGGCTAAACCTAACACATTCATACAACGAAGCAAATGGTTCCTACGGTAAGAAGATGACCCACCCACTTTACACATCATCAGTTTAATGGACCTACTTCTGGTATAAGTGCATCCTCATCGAGGGTCGATTCTAACCAACCAACCAACGATAACATATTTGTAACGACCTGAATACCCTCCACAACTGGGCGAGAATTGGTGGACTGAACGTTAATCCAGCGAAAGCAGAAGTGGTCCTCTTCACCAACAAAACAATAATCCCAGCTTTCGGACCCCTACGACTCGGTGACACTCCACTCCAAGTCTCGGATAAAGCACGGTATCTAGGGTGCATACTTGACCGCAAACTGAGCTGGAGCGATAACACAAATGAAAGAATAAAGGAAGCGTACATTGCGTTCTATGCTTGCAGCAGAATTTTTGGTAACAAATGGAGAGCCAAACCTGCCATTATCCATTGGATGTACACAGCTATAGTCAGACCATTCCTACATATGGGTGCATTGTCTGGTGGCCAATAGCAGAGAAAAACACGCATCTCAAAGATTTAACTAAAATCCAGAGACTTGCCTGATTAGCAACCACAGGCGCTATTAGATACGCCCTGACCGCAGTACTTGTTACAATTCTCGCACTGATTCCACTAGACTTATTTGTTAAGAAAATAGCTGCGATGAGTGTCCTGCACCTGAAAGAATCCAACCGATAGAGAAGGGGCCACACGGGCCACCGTCCATTTGAACTCACCTAGAAGCCACCACAGACTATCTTCCGTCAACCCCCGACTTTAGCCTAAACATCAAAACAATCATCCCATCAAGGGAATACTTGGAAGACGGTGGGGCCATTAACCCGCATAGTATTTCAGTCTTCACTTTCTTCTTCTTCCTTTTTATCAGCGAGGTTATGATCCGAAAATAAGGGATCACAACCCTCCCACTTCACCGCATTTCTACTGATCCGCCTGTGGGGTTCGCCGTCTTTCAGTCTTCACTGACGGGTCCAAAACAAACGAAGGAGTGGGTTCGGGTATCTACTCAGTGGAACCTGATATTGCAATATCACTAAGGCTTCCGAACCACAGCAGTGTGTTCGAGGCAGAAGTCCTAGCGATAGCGGAGGCGGCACGAGAACTATCGACGAAACTGTTACTAGGAAAGAGATTGTCAAGCTGCTATAAAGGCCATCTCATCCGCGGTTATAAAATCAAAGCTAATAAAACCCTGCCGCGACGAGCTTCCTATGCTTATCCAAAGACACCATGTAACACTCTGGTGGGTCCCAGGACACAAAGGAATTTCAGGGAACGAGATGGCGGATGAACTGGCAAGAAAGGGATCAGAACAAGACCTGTCAATGGTCCAGAGCTCAGTCCTACCTCCCCTAATACTTGTTAAATCAAACATAGCACTTGACTTCAAACGACAAGCAGAAGAAAGATGGAAAGCGCTCCCTTCATGACGTGTCTCCAGAAGCATCTGGACAAAACATGACAAGATGAAAACCAAGCCTCCCCTCCTTACTCAAAATGCACAAATCTTGGGGCTTTTCATAAGCATCATTACCGGCCACAATCTATTGGCGGCCCACCGGAAGAGAATGCGGCTAAGTACAGATGAACTCTGCAGAGGATGCGGCAACACAGACGTAGAGGAGGACACGGAACACTTCCTTTGCAAATGCCCTAGTCTCTGCAGTACCAAGAAGACGACCCTTGAAGAGTATTTCTTCAACCATTTGGGCAACCTGTCTGAAAAGCCACCAACCACCATCATGAAATTTAAAACTTCTTCAGGATGGTTTAGAGGAGGCCATTCCACTAGCACAGAACTCTAGCTATTTTGCTTTTCCTCTCTTTGCAGTTCTTCAGCCAGGAAACTCCACTTCAGGGGAGCACAATGGATCCGTTTGAGAACCGAGTGCAGGCTACACTCATTCGCTGCAGCTAACCCCTTTAACCTAACCTAACCTAGCCTTGTTTTCGCATTCACAGAGTACGTATATGTGTGATATCCTCCGACACGTGTAGGTCATTGCAGTACCTGCAAACATCCGTATTTGATAATCACCAGTCTCATAGCGTGCTTCCTTAGAAGACAATGCCCAGAGAGTATTCCTATCGCTGTTCGTAGTTGTGATCTTTCTAGTTTTTTAATCTCCCCAGATTTTCTGCGATCTAACACAAGCTACAGTTCCTTGGACACCCTACGACCATCTAAGTTGGAACATTATATGTTAACTATGTTGCGCGGTAATTCCTGACTATTTCAGATTTTGTGACGTAAGACTCTAGCGCTTTTAGCACAGCCTAACTGTCAATATAGATGGCGATAATTTCATCGGATATTGATTCCATCTCAAGTAATTCCGCAGCTTTAAGTACAAATAGAATCTCTTCTTGGCACACACTGCACGTGTCCGGAAGCCTCAGAGCCACCAGTAGGTTAATATACCTCGAGTATATACCCTACTCTCTGTTTTTAAAACCATCTGTATATATTGCAGTCTTGTTGTGGACAGAGACTGTTTTATTTTGCCAAACCACCTAAGTAAGCAAGAGGTAGCACATTAGCTGCGACTTCTTGCAGGAACCTTCTAAGAACTTAGGTTTACATTTGTCCCCTCTCTTCTCCCTATCACTTTGAAACAGACAAACCACCTCGCTTTCCTAACCAACAAGTTTAAGCTTCTTCAAAAATGTTGCTGTACATCGAATATTTTCGAACTTTTTAAACAAGGCGTGTGGAATTTAAGTCCCCGAAAAGATTTTCATTTTTACAAAGAAACCCTAATGACTGCATCACTTTGATGTTGAAAGGAGACAAAGTTTTTCAACTTTAAACAAGAGGTGCAAGGACACGTCATCCCTCTTGGGATTTTAATTGAAAACAATTTTCCAGAAGCACCAACGAAATCCAATCCCTTTGGGTACTTCCAAATTCGATCATCCTTTTGCAAAGCAATACAACCGTATCTATGCTTACAATATTTTACTTGACGCTGAATAGCTGAATTAATCGGTTTCTTGAATATTCCATTGCCACCCACTCCTTGCTGTAGCAATTCAATAAAGGAGATGATGTATTACCGTTGTATTATCCTGCGGTTAGCTTCCAAATCGCTCATCATCATATCCTTTTTGGAAATTTGTATTCTTTGGAAGATGAAATCGAATAAAGTGCGAATAAATTGGCCCACAATTCATGTCTGAAGAGGAACATGCTGTTCCTGGCTGTAGTAGGTATATCAACCTATTCTATGCCTTATGAGGCAGAGTTGATTGAATTAAGGGTTGTGCTGGAGCATTTGTAGGTTCTCCCGCATATTGTTGTCTGAGGGATATTTTTATTTACAGCGAAATAGGTAAACTTTGTCCTTGTGGATAGTGCTTCCTGGTATTTTCTTTTTTCTTTTATAATATGAGTGGGTTCGAAATTAATTCATAGTTGTCGTGAGTTAAGTATAAAAATAAATTTTATAGTTTAAGGGAAGCCTACAAATTTCATCGTCGTAGCTAGTTCGCTTACATGAGCTTTAAAATGAACTCAAGCTTCCGGTATAAACGATGATAGAAAACTTTACACAGTTGGGAGAGAGTATTTTCTGGCCTACACTATATCACCTCTATGAGGGTAAAACGATCTAACTTTCCTAATTGCTTCGTTGTACAATTAGCAAAATTTAGCCGACGGCTTCTATTCAAGGTTTCAGTTCAATTTCTTGCAAAGAATTTAACAAGAATTTATTCATAAGAAAACCACTCCCACTGGACAGGGATAGGAACTCACCTAACCCGAACGGATTCTCTCTCAAAAGAGCATATGAAGGGGAATAGAGTCATAATAAAATTAAAGTACTGAAATTCAAACTTTAAAAACGGAAGTTGAACAAAGGAAAAAGAAAATGAAATGACAGCTTACCTCGTGTTTTAAAGGGCAATAGAGAAGAAAGGATACCTAATGAAAAAGTGGATGACATTCTTGAATCCTGTGCGACAATAATGGTTCGAATGAAATTTGATTATTTTCAAATGCTTTTGGTTGAAGTGGGTTGCATTTAGATGGCGAAGACGGTGGTTAATGTTAAGAAGTTGCAGTTAGAGATCTAAATACAGTGAGACAATATAAAACCGAATGCAATGTCCTTTCATCACGTCAACTATAAACTCCATCTATCGACTTGAATGATGTGGTTACTGCCTTTCTATGCGGGTCTAAGGATGACTATTACAGAATCAATTTTTCAGTAGGATTGAATGAGAATGAACGAAGGAACTGATATACAGGTATAAGGGTTCGCCTTTCCCAAGAATTTGTGCTCAATAGCAGTCTTTTGTACCTAAGCCCTTGAAGAAAGTCCTAGTCAAAGTTTTTCGTAAATCTAGTGATTCATTCCGATGACATCGTAGCCTCTCGAAAGCAGGATACTGATGAAGGTTGCCTCCCGTCGTACTTTCGCTTTCTAAGAACATGGTTAATGAATTTGCCTCATGAATGCTGCTGGACGACACGATGTTGTCTCATTCCTAGAGAAAGCTTTCACTTTAAAGAATATACTCTAGCCGCATATTTAGACGTCGAAGGGGCGTTTAACAACGTAAAGACGACATAGATTAATGCGGCACTAGTTGAACTAGGAGTAAAAACAGAGATAGTCAACTGGATTGACGAAATGCTTAAGGGCAGAATAGTCAACTCCGAATTAGGTGAGAGCATCGTAAAGAAAACAGTTACAAGAGGAACCCCGCAAGGAGGAGTAGTTTCTCTCTTGCTCCTGCTCCTTGTTGTTAACAAAATCCTGAAGATTCTCAAAACCAACAGAGTAAAAGCAGTTGCATACGCAGACAACATAGTATTCATGACCAGCGGGAAATACTTACCTACAATCAGTAACCCCATGGAATCTGCACTAAAGGAATTGTCCTCCTTGGCACAACAAAACGGTCTTAGTATAAATCCGACTAAAACTGAACTGGTTCTGTTTACCAAAAGAAGGAAAATAGAAGAATTTGATCACACTAAACTGAGTGGAATTCATCTGAATCTCTCCACAACAGCTAAATATATCGGAACCATCCTTGATTTGAAGCTCACCTGGAAAAAGAACACAGAAGGAGGAATGAAGAAAGCGCTTTGCGCATTCTATACATGCAAGAAAACCTTTGGTAAACAATGGGGTCTTCGTCCGTCCATGATTTACTGGATGTGCACAGCGATTGTCAGATCCATCCTTACCTACGGAATTATTGTATGGTGGAACGCAACAGACAAAACCAGCTATCTTAACTCACGAAGGTACAAAGATTAGCATGCATAAGCATTACAGGAGCACACAGAGAGATCAATACCACGAGTGGGTTTAGAGATGATGCTAAATATCCCCACCCTCCTAAGTGAGTACATGGTAGGTAGGTAGGTAAAGTGGCGGTCCAAAAGAACCCAATTAGCGCTTAGGGTGCGCCGTTTTGTTACCACGGACTCGTGTATACCTATTGTAGTGGTTAGTTAAAAAGGGATGTTAAGTTTAAACCCAGCCCGTGGAGTTCAGGAAGAGGATTAGTTCTCCAATCCTCTTGTCTGCTATCTCTCTCAGATCCTCGAAGAAGGGTTTGCCAAGAGTTTGTGTCTGATCCTCGCCAGGGCCGGACATCTCCAAAGGAAGTGACATAGAGATTCTCATTAATATCCTTGCAGCTCCTACAAAAGGTGTTGTGGGGGATACCAAGCTTGGCCGCATGGTCTCCAACTGGCCAGTTACCTGTGATAATAGCTACGATTTTGGCAATAACTGGTCTTGGTTTGCCTATTAACTCTTTTGACCTGGGTTTGTTGAAACTGGGCCACGTCTTTCTAGATATGACACAGCTTGTGAGGCTGTTCCACCCGCGATTGGCTAGCTGGAAGAAGCGAAATGTCGACTCTTTCTGCTGGAGAGCCGTTAAGGGCCGACCCTCGCCTGGCCAGCTCATCAGCACGCTCATTACCCTCATGGTTGCTGTGCCCTGGGACCCAGATGAGAGTGATTCTCGAGTAAGTGCTTTGCGATTCAATTTGAACGGGCATTGCTCTACCAGTTTTGAAGAGATGCAAACCGCATCAATGGCCTTGATGGCAGCCTGGCTATCCGAAAAAATAGCGATATTGTGGTTAGATGTTGGAAGATTGTTTAGCAGGCGGCAGGCTTCACGAATCGCAAGAAGCTCCGCTTGGAAAACACTAGCAGAGTCTGGGAGACGGAAAGACCTTGATATATTTAGCTGGTCAGAGAAGATGCCGACTTCGCAGTCCATCTTCGAACCGTCCGTTATATCCCTATATCATAGTTGCAGGTAACGCATCCGTTCTTCCATTCTTCTCTGAAAGGGAATTTTGTTAAGAAGGTTTTTCCTGAAGTTGAGTTTAGGTATCGTGTAGTCGGTCGAGGACGCAACCAGTTCACTTGCTATCATCTCCAGGACCTTGCCGTGACCATATAGCCTTGTGGTCCAGCATCCATATTCCCTGAGCCCGACTGCGCTGCATATAACTGTGTCTTTGATGTGTAGTTCGAGAGGGATCAGATGCAAGATCACACTGAGAGCATCTGTTGGACAAGACCACATTGCTCCTGTGATACCCACGCACGCCGATCTCTGTACTTTTTCTTATTCTGTCGATAGATGAGTACATACGATGCACAGCTGCCAAAAGTTCGATCCGTAGCAAACAATCGGGCGCATGGAAGCAAAGCTCCTATGGACATGGATCTATACTCAACAGGTATAGCATAACCGATCTCAATAGAAAAACTGATTATATCATACCCTATATAGATTTCGACAAGAATTAGCAAGAGTGGGACTCCAACACATTAATTAATGTACAGGATATTAAACTCTACACTGACGGGTCTAAAATGAATATCGGAACTGGCTCTGGAGTTTTCTGCGAGTCACTTGAAATCAACGACTCATACAAACTCCCGGATGACTGTAGCATCTTTCAAGCGGAGGTCTTCGCCATTGACAGGGCTGTGCAGGCTATACATAGCAAAAAACTAAATCCTTCCAAGATTAACATTTTCGTGGATAGTCAATGAAAACACTAGACAAGAGGGAAGTCAGATCACAAACACTTTCCAGATGCCGTAACACGTTGAACAGAATGTGCAACACTCATGATGTAACTCTCTGCTGGGTTCCCGGACATAGCAATATAAAAGAAAACGAGATAGCAGATGAAGTAGCTAAAGAGGGATCAGCATTGGATTTTCAACATACTGATACTCGGACATACTGATAATTGGGCCAATTGGTGAACTAAAAAGAGAAATAGACTTAAAAGCAAGAGAACTGTTTAACTCCGCATGATCCGCCAGAAGCGACTGTATCATATCTCGCAGCTTATGGCTGATAGTGGATGAAAACAGAACAAAAAGCGTTTTGGCGATGAATAGAAAAGAAATTCGCATCTTGGCAGGTGCACTAACAGGACCTTGTGCGATAGGGGTAATGGCAGCTAGATTAGGCGTCAACACACCCGACCACTGCAGGAGCTGTCAGGATATAGAGGAGACAGAAACTATCAAACACCTGCTATGCGATTGCCCAAATCTACAAAATCGCCGTCTCCGGCAGACAGGTTTTTTGACGAACTAGGGGATCTCATACAAGTCCCACTAAGGACCATGATATGATAGGTTTCATAAAGAGCACAGGCTGGTTCACAACAGAACCGACCGCTAGATAATATTTAAGTATAGGTTCCACACTACAAAGGGAAACACAATGGACCGAATGGCCCCCGTGATAAGCACTTAGGTACACTTTCCTCCAACCTAATCTAACCTAAGGCTTACTCCTATAAAACCACACCCTCCTGGATATATACGGAATGGATTTTCAGAACGCTTAAAAAAAGGTCTAAACATATACAAATCCGCTGGTCCAGATGGTATTCGCCCCATAGTTCTTCCAAGCTGGTAAAACCTCTGCGTAAGCTTTTCTGTCTATCTTACACTTCTGGGCTCTTTCCGAGAAGATGAAAAAAACCATTCGCCCAGCACGTCCCTATAAAAGGCGAATCTTCCTCCTCGTCTAATTACCGACCCATTGTACTTAGGTGCCTTCCTTCCAAGATCAAGCAAACACTGATAAATCGTCAGCTTATGCAATAGCTTGATTCACTTAAACTCCTCAATGATCGGCAGTATGATTTTCGTAGCAACAGGTTCACTGATGATCAGATAGCATATCTCACCGAGAAGTGGAACCAGGCGCTCCATAATTTCGGTGAAACAAAGACGGTTGCGCTCGATATTTCTAAGGCATTTGACAGAGTTTGGCATCAGGATCTTCTGCCGAAAATGCATGCATCAGGCGTGCGATGAGTCCATTCTTCAATGGACTCTTCAATGGCCGCTTAATACAAGTTGCCTTGAATGGCTTCAAGCCCGCAATTCACCATATAAATGCTGATATTCCCCAATGCTCCGTTTTGTCTCCGACTCTCATTTTTATAAATTACCTCCTGTCTGCAACTTTTAATCGAATCCATTCCATCGCTGATGAAAGTACCCTCAGTTTTTCATATTAGCCCTAATCGAGGACACAGTGAGACCCAACCCAGGTTCGCGTCCTGAAAAAAACCTCCTTTGAGCCTTGCCGAGCAATTTCATCGGAGATCTCATTCCCCAAGTTCCCAGTGTTATCTGCAACCCAGATACGAGCCAGAGAATTCCGCCTTACGACCGACTTTAAAGAGTTTTTGCATTCACGAAGTATTTTGGAAGTGGTTTAAGGGTTAAGTGGAGCCTAACTATCACTACAGACGCAAATACTTTGACCCCTCCTCATTATCTTTATAACATAGTCCATGGCCATTAGAATTACATAAATTATCGCTTGGAAAACAGACGCATATTTGGTTAACGAGAAGTGAATTCTAATATTCTCGTCTTCCACGAAGACACCACAGCACAAGGCCCTTGATTGTTTTTGGAGCCATTCATGGAGATTCGACTACAAGCCATTCCTCGCTTAACCCTTTAAACACTTCCAAAATAGTTCGTGAAACCAAAAACTCTTTGAACTCGGTCGCAAAGCTGAATTCTCTGTCCCTTATCTGGGTCGCAGGTCACACAGGGATCTTGGGGAACGAGATCTCCGATGAGATTGCTAGACAAGGCTCAGAGGAGGCTTTCTCAGGTCCCGAACCCGAGTTGGGTTTCCCTGCATCCTCGGTTAGGGCTTCCATTGACGATTGGGTCTCTCACGAACACAATTGTGTGTAGTAAGACTCTCCAGGATATAGGTTGACTAAACGTATGCTCCCGGACGTCTGTAAGAAATTAGCGGCATCCTTGCTGTCCATCAGCAGAAGAGACTGTAGACAACTTATTGGTGTCTTGACATACCACTTTGCTTTCGCCAAGCACCTTAACGTGCTGGGCTTAAGTGACACTACTATCTGCGATGTTTGTGGAGAGAGCGACAACACTGCGGAACATTATCACTGTGATTTTCCGGCCTGTTAGCTCCTCACCACTGAAGTGCTTGTCTGGCTTTCTTAGAAAAACAAGGAAATTCCAATAAAATGGGTAATCCAGAGTTTGCTCTCTGGTAGTACAATGTACCAGTTGCGTCTGAGTGCTCCAGTCGAGGGTTTCCTATTCCGACAAAAACAAAAGAAAAAAAAGAAAAAAAAAATCGTGGGTCAGACTCTAGCCGAAGCCAGTCCTGAACGCAAGGAAAATCGGCTTTGAGTTTAAGCAACAACCGAAGTTCTGGTGCCATTAGTTCAAGGCTCAGAGGCCATATTGATGAGACCAGAGTCGTAAGGATAGCGTCTCGCTGGGTCATCAAAACTCCAGTTTGGGTTGTAACAATGCAATAAGTTCAGCAAGGCATCTAGGTGTGGGCCAGGCGTATTCGAGAAAGCTCCCGCGCAGCTGAGACAAGCCATTCTGTGGAGTTTGGCGCAAGAGGTAGTCACATATTTACCCCAAAGCTTCGTCCACTAAACACTGGACTGGTCTAGTCATAGCCATACAGACGCAGTGGACCTTATTCGGTGATAAGCCGTACGTCTTGCCAAAAGCACTCCTACACTGCCAGAAAACTGACAGCGTCTTGGATGTTATCAAAATGACATGTTTAGACCAAGGGAGGTTTCTTATCGAGAATCATTCCTTCATTGGGAATATGAACAATGACGCCCCTTAGCACTGTCTGAATCAGACCGGTCAGAATTTCCCTTCCCGTAAAGAGATGAAGTTCAGTTTAAGAGGATTTACCAAAAGCCAATTCCTAGTGCGCGATCCATCGATCATATTGTCTAGTGCCGCCCGTAAGTTAGCACAAATCGTACTCGTACTTGTATTTGGCGCAACAGCTCTTTAAGTGCCAGGGCCTAGCACAAATAGCAGCTAGGTATTGCCCCAGAGAAAGTACGGACACATCATTCCTCAGTGTGGAGCTAGAAGTGTTTAGAGTGTTCAACAGAGAGTCGACCACCATGCACCATAGCAGTGGAGATAGGTTATGTTAAGTAGATGGGTGCCTTGTGACAAAAAGAGTCACTGCTCACTCAGACCAACAGTACGGGTCCATTGTGCTCAAATTATTTAACCCTAGAAACGCTGTAAAGATAGTCCGCTGTTAGAACCACTCAGATAGTGATATGAATCTCAAGAGGTCCGTCAGCTCTACATTACCCAAGTCCTCCAGCTCCAAGAAGAAGTAACTACCAAGAGTCCTCATTCTTCTGATGGAAAGAGCAAGACAATCACATAGCAGGTGACGAATAGATTCAATTTCTTCTTCGTACTTGCAACTTCTACAATAGTCGTTATGCAGCACACCAAGTCGCTCCGCGTGGATGCCAATGGCACAGTGACCAGTAATTATGCCAGAAACGACCGGTGCGTTATAACGACTAAGTTCCATCAGAGAGGTTGATCTCTTCTTACTGAAGGCCGGCCATAGCGCCCTGGCCGATGCACATGTTTGCAGATGCACCCAGCATCTGCTTGCTCGACCGCTGGCTTCATCTTCTATTTTCTTCCGTAAGGAACTGATTGGGGTTACTACAAAAGGGAGGGCTCGCGATAAGTGCAGCACCGAACCCTTCCTAGCAAACTCGTCAGCCCTTTCGTTTTCTTCGATATCCATATGCCCTGGTACCCAGCAGAGGGTGACCGCATTGACTCTAGATATCTCGTTTGGAAGTGATTTGCAGGTCCTCACAAGCCTAGACATAATTACAGCAGAGTCCAGAGCCATAACGGCTGCCTGACTGTCTATATAGACAATGATCATCCTACCAACGATATTACTTCCGCGTATAGTTTCAGCAGTTTGTATGATGGCTGTGACTTCGGCCTGAAAGACGCTATAGTCCTCGCTTATTCTAAAGGAGTGGTTCATTCCCAGGGTTTCACAATAAACCGTGGGGATAGAACGCCGCCTTGTGGGCAGCCCCTGTTTACCCCTGCCATAGCATATCGGCCACAATCCATATCCACAACCAAAGTTCTCTTCATTAGCATTGCTGAGACCCACAACACTAATGTTGTGTTCAGCCCATGTAGTCTAGCAGAGTCACACATGCAATCAAACGGCACAATATCGAAAGTACCCTCAATGTCGATGAAGATGCCCATCGTGTATCTTTCCTGTCAAGTGCGAAATCAATTTAAAGTAAAAGGTTAATAGTCAGTTTAAAGTTCGCTTTTCGCTGCTTTGTAATCCGTATTAAATTAAAAAATTTAAATTGAATCATTTAACCACTTTTCTCCTTACAACTTCAAATGTCTTAAGGTGGAATCCTCTTGATTCCCACTTCTCCGTGTTTGGCAAGCCCCCTCAACACCATCTTCAGTTCAATTTAATTAAATCATTTTCATCTAATTCAACACAGCACACCGGCCACTGCCGCCGCCGCCTGACCACATAGATAAACTTAATGAACTTCATAAGCCTTCAACACGCCCACACAGGCAAACATTTACCCCCTTAAATGACCGAGTAAGCTTGTAATCAAAAGAAACAAAAAGCAAAAAAGCAAAAAAGCAAAAAAAAACCTAAAAAGGCAAACACGACCCAACGATTTGTGTCGGTCGGTTAAAAGTTAATCTCTCTCTAATAATACCCTATTCACCCCGACAGCATTTCGTATCCTGCAATGTATCGCCTGGTTAAACATCCTTAAGGAGATCACAAGAAAGGCAAAAAACACAACAAAACAAGGAAAAATAAAAAGGAGAGACAATCTCAGCACATATTCTCAAGGGAATTGGATACTTGACTCTTGTATTGTTTACAGGAAATGAGTGTCCTTCAGACACCCATCTGTACGAGAGAGTTGTTGAGCATTATAATAAAAAAAATGCTGCTTCCTGGACTCTATACACAAGAAAGGATAATTGAAACATTTTCACATGTTAGAAGTCAAGCAGTCCTCAAGTGAGCATCTTTTCTTTTTCAAAAATTTTGTCAGTTACTTGCTTCACTCTACTACTATCTGTCAAATCGAATCTGGTCTTGGGCTGCACGAAAAGTAAAGAAACGCAGTTCATGCTGTTAACTGTCAAACTAGGGAAAAATTAGAAATGTCAAAGATGTGTCATTTGATTGTCATTGAGGTGAGAAAAAACATGCAAATTTATAATTGCAATTCATAACATCAGCATCAGCATGTTTGACAACCTCAATCAAACTCAAAAAAATTCGCACTTGTACCAGTTGTCAAGGTTGTCAAACATACAATGACAGATGATTGAAAAATTTGACAACAAAAAAAAGAAATTCGCAAATCAATCAGCAAATGGAATTGAATTCATGTTGAATTTATCTGACAGTAAAATTTGAATGACACTTGTTGCAGATAACCGGGAGACATGGCTCATTAAGTCAGACTTGTCAAAAGAAGGTCAAGTGTTTCTTGCATTCTCCTGCTTCCTCCCATCATGGATGGAAAATAAGGAATGAGCAGAGTTCTACTACTTGATGTTGGCAATGCTTCTAAGAAGTTGCACTTTGAAATGTCACAGTTGTCACAATTGTCACAGATGTCATAGGGATCTTCTTCTTCCTTTTTCAGCGAAGTTATGATCCGAGAACAAGGGATCATAACATTCCCACTTCACCGCATTTCTACTGATCCGCCTGTGCGGTTCGCCTGTCATCCCACAGATGTCATAGGGATATGGATAATTTTGATATAACAATTTTGTCACAGCTTGGCAACTCGCCTTATCTTGAACTTCTTATATTCTAGGAACTGGAACTCTTACCTTAATGAACTTATTGCAATTTTCCACTGAAATGGTAAACTTCAGACACTACAGCACTGTCTAGCTGTAGAGCTGACATAGTTTGGTGCTCAGGTTTGACAACCTACCGCACACAGCTCTTGCTATTCGATTGTTCACATCGAAAGTAGCAGGCATTGTGTTCTCTCTTAACCTGTTGCTCTCTCTTAACCTGTTGCTCTCAATGCATACTTGTTTTTTGTTTTGATGCGCGGGTAGTAGTAAAAATCCTTTATGGATACTTGTGGCCCGTGCTACGAGTTATGCTCGACTCCATGCTCCTGTATGGTTACGTGCTAAAAAACCCCTCCGGTGTCTCTGTCCTGTTGTTCTCCTGCGGCACTACCAGTCAAGGCATTCTCTCGCAGTGGCAGGTTTGACATTTCGTTACTTCTTTTTAGCTGCCACAGCTGACAGGAACTTCGTTTCTCGCGTTTCTCGTTCCTCTATACGCAGTTGCTGCATCATACTTGTGATTACTTCATTTGCAGTCTCCGAACCTTCGCTTATCGCCAATATAAATAAGGTCAGGCTTCTTGGGGTCACTTGCCCGCCAATTGCTCTTTCTAGGATGTTCCTGGCCCTGGTATAATTTTGCCATTCCATCAGTACATGCTCTGCGTTCTGCACTTTTCCCTCACAGTGCTGACAGAATGGGTCATCCGCGTGCTTGTACTTGTAGAGATACTCCTGGAAGCATCCGTACACCGATAGAAATTGTGTTAGGTAGGAGTTTACCTCACCATGCTTTCTGCTAATCCATTCATTAACTTCGCGGATCAATTTCTATATCCATCGCCCTTGGTTGTCTTTGGTTGTGATATTCCATCGTACGTTGCCGTTCTGCTTTTATAGATTCTATAGCTGTTGTTCCGTCATGCTGGTCGTTTCCACGAAGGGCCGCAGTCTTCTTCGCGTCTTAATCGATCGGCATTAAGCCTGATATTACGCTTATCGCATCCGCTGATACAGTTCTAAAGACGCAGCATACCCTAAAAGAAGTGACTTGATGCCATACGATGCATCGCTGATTCTCATATTGGGGCCGCATACAGGAGTATTGAACTACTTACGGTTGTTAGGAGATTTCTAATTACCTGCCTTGGTCCCCCAATATTTGGCATTAGTCTGCATAGTGCCGCTATTGCCCGGGAGGCCTTCTCGCCTGTGTACATTAGGTGGTCCCTGAAGCCGAGTCTGTGGTCCAGCAACACTCCCAGGTACTTGATGTACGGCTTCGATTTGATAGTTTACTCAGCGACATGTATGGTAAAGTGCTCCACTTTTTCACGGCTGCTTATGAGAATCGGTTCGGTTTTATGGTCCGCTAGCTCTAAACCCGATGTCTGTAGCCATAGCTTGACGTTTGCGATTGTTTGATTGCAGTTTTGCACAACTTCCTCAAATTTTTTGGCCACTACTACAATTGCGATATAGTCGGCGTAACCGATGATGTCTACTCCGTTCGGCCTTTGTGTTCTTAGAATACCATCGTATATAATGTTCCAAAGAATTGGTCCCAGGACCGACCCTTGTAGAACTCCTTCCGTGATTTTGTACCTCCTTGGTCCGTCTTCTGTGTTATAGTAAAGGGTTCTGTCGTCGAAATGGCTCACAATTATCCGCAGTAGGTAGTTTGGTACCTGCAGGTCACTCAGTGATTTTAGTATACAGCTTCAGTTGGCTGAATTGAACGTGCTCTTGACATCAAGTGTCAGCACAGCACAGTACTGTTTGTTCCTCTGAGCCATCTTTCTCCCGCAATTGCCTCACGTGTTCGTATTGCATGGTTGATGCTTCGTTTCTTTCGGAATCCAAACTGTCGGTTACAAAGCCCCGAGTTCCTTTCCGTGTATTGCTCTAGTCTTGTCCGTATAATTTTCTCGAGCACTTTGCCCAGTGTATCTAGCAAGCACAACGGCCTGTACGATGATGATTACTCAAGTGGTTTGTCGCCCTTTGATGCAAGGACTAGTTATTGCCTTTTCCACCGAGACAGGACTTTTTCTTCTGTTAAGCGTGCTGTGTAGAGGTGTGTAAAGACATTTGATATGCGTTTGATCGCCTCTTTAAGAACAAAGTTCGTCCATCCCTGGCGTCTTGTTGCTATTGATAGGTGCTGCGACTTCTATAACTTCCTCAGTTGTAACTGGTGGTATCGTCTTCGTTTCATCTGCAGTGAATCCATCTTTTCTCGGGAATAGCCTGCTGACAATTGAGTTCATGATGTGTGGGCATATCGGTGCAGCTGCCATATCAATGCATACTTATGAGGCTAAGGATTTGTCAGACTTATTGATGTAAGCGCCTCCTGTCAAGATACTTACCGAGGAATGTGGTCTAGGGAGCAACCAAGAGTTGTGAATCCTAGAATTCGAACTGTCTTCCATTGAGGGGGGACATCCCTCAAGATCTCGGACAAGGCCCAATATCTAGGACTAATCCTGGATAAGAAACTGAATTGGAGACTTAATACTAAGGAATACTAAGGAGAGACTAAAAAAGGCTTCGATTGCCTCCTACAGATGCAACCGCATTTTCGGTAGAAATTGGGGACCAAACCCAAAAATCATTCTTTGGATGTACACAACGATCGTTAGACCCATACTCACATCCAGCACGTTAAGGCACTTGGCGAAAGCGAAGGAGCCCGTCAAAATGCCAATAAATTGTCTGCAGTCTTTTCTGCTAAGAGACAGCAATAATGTCGCTGATTTCTTACAGACGTCCGGAGCATACGTTTAGTCAACCTGCATCCTGGAGAGTCATACCACATACAATTGTGTTCGTGAGAGATCCAATCGTCAATGGAAGCCCTAATCGAGGACACAGGGAGACTCACATGGGTTCAGGACTTGAGAAAGCCTCCTCTGAGCCTTGTCTCGTTCCCCAAGAACCCAGTGTGACCTGGGACCCAGATAAGAGACAGAGAATTCAGCCTTGCGACCGAGTTCGAAGAGCTTTTAGTTCAAGGGTTAAGCAAAGCTTTAAGTGCAGCATGACTGTCACTACAGACGCAAATACGACGGCCCTTGCACTTGTTCTTCACGACATAGTTCATGGTCATTAGGATTGTATAAGTTTTCGGTTGGAAAACAGACGCATATATGCTTAACGAGAAAAGAAGTCTAGTGTTGTTGACTTCCTCGAAGACACCAGCACCAGACCCTTGACTGGTTCTGGAACCGTCCGTGAAAGTACGACTGCATCCCAGTCCTGGCTCAGACTCTGGCCGAAGCCAGTCTTGAACACAAGGAAAGTCGTCTCTGAATTTGCATATTGGCTGCAGTTGTGGTATCATTGCATCAGACGGCATATCAATGAGACAGGCATAGAGGGCCTACCCGCCGTAGGTAGGGGGCACAAGTTCAAAGAGACCTCGACCAATTGGGAGTACGAAACTGGAGGCAATTAACTAAAGACCGAGCTAAATGGAGACGCTTGTTGGTTGAGGCCCAGGTTCACCCCGAACTGTAGCGCCACCTAAGTAAGTAAGGAGTCGTAAGATAAGTGTCGTGCAAGTTCATCAAAATTCCAGTGTGGAGTATACCAAAAACACCCCGCCTAAGACGATAGTTGGCTTTGATACTGCAGCCAATGATATAAGTATCAAGAGGAGGTAAGCTGAGCAAAGCATCTAGAGCAGAGACACTCGTACTCGGAAAAGCCCCCATGAAGAAAAACTCCGGTAGCGGAACTGGAGATAGTTCTTGGTTTGCTGCCAATGGATCTCTATATGCAAGAGTCTGTGGCCAGTTATTGGAAACGGCTGGAAATCAAGGCCAACCGGACATGCTCAGGTTCTAAGCAGATTGTCAGGAACAAACGTAAGTAGCGACTACCTGTTGCCTTACCTTGACTTCAGTAGACCCTTCTCCTGCATCTTTCCAACCAGAGACGAATGCAGAAGAAATGTTAGACATCAAATTTTATGCATCTATAGAGATGGTTTCCGCCTCCCTGAACTTTGTAGCGCTTTCCAGGCGGAAATCGGAATGATTAAGGCAGCCATGTCCTGGCTTAAGTGTAATGTGCTATCTGTCAGGGATATTAGCATTTTCCCTGACAGCCAAGTGGCAATCAAGTCCCTGGAATCATAATCCTTCACTTCAAAGGCCGCCTTAAACTGTCGTTTATCTCGTATGGAGATGACAGAGCAGTTCATCATTCACCTATGCTGGGTGCCGGGCCACATGGACATTCTAGGAAACTGCAGGGCGAACGAGCTCGCCAGATAGGGTGCCACTCTAAGGATTCTGCCTGACAGGCATGCCCAGGATATGCCCCTCGCTACATGTAAGCATCTACTAAGGCTGAACGCTATTAGCATGACCAATCTCAGATGGGAAAACGGCTCAGCGTGTCACATTTCGAGACAGATCTGACCTAAGCTGGACCAAAAACGTATTGCCGACCTGGTCAAGCTAAAGCGAAAACAGATCAGCTACGTTGTCGGTTTTCTCACTGGACACTGTCTTATAGGCCAACACGCCATACAGATGGTTCAAAAATGGAAATACAATAGGCGCAGCCCGAGCAGACTCTATATTCAGGGAGTATTTTCCAAGCAGAGGTTCTAGCAGTAACGATAGCCGCTAATCTTGTTTCAAAGATGACAATACCACGAGAGGATATTACCAGTTCCATTAATAGTTCGGGAGCTCCAGGGAGCTACTTCTTCCATGACGTTGAAGAACTACCTGAAGTTTCTCTTTTCAATCGTTACAGGCTCGTTAAAAGCACCTAACTCGGATCCACCAGTGTAGGAAGAACATACTTTAATGTGCATCACAAAGGATCTTTAAAACCCTCGTACCTAACTTCACCTAATCCAAGGACTTATCAGAAAGTTTATTTTGAGCTCAAACTGGTTTGCCACTGGTCACCAAACTCGTAGACATTCGCTGCTATTCCGAGATCGGTATAGTCCAGGTTGTTGCTTGTAAGACTGCATTCAATTCAACCAGTTTGCATAGGCAGAGGACTGCAGAGTCCTGCGTTGATTACCAAAAGAATCCATTAGTGCCGACAGTGTTGTCGAATTCGTGCTTTCGCAGTTTGCTTTGATATCTGAAATTTCACATCAAGACATTACTACAGCGTTGTGACTCCAACCTTTAATTCCTTTCAAGGTGCCCTAAGAGTCCTCTGACAAAATTGTGCCCACAACCTTGCCGTCAAAATGCATAATCCCAGTTCCCTTTTGGGTCATTAGTACTAATGTTATGTCACCACTGTCATAAAAGGTCTCCATGAACTCGCAAAAGTGTCATCCAAAAGTTAGTATCACTTTGCCACCAGATATAGAAGCGCCCCCAACACTCGCATTACATTCAATTTTCCCACAATAAGATAGCTTAACACACACCATCCGGCCTAAAGCCCACACGTTCACCCCTAAATACGAGATAAACAAATTAACGTTCTCATCTAACTCCATTACTTGGTGATATTCCCACAAATTATCATAACAATACCCAACAAATCGCCTTATTGTCATTCAAAATGCCACATCCACCACCCACCTCGACGATGACGTACAGCCCCATTTACAATATCCGTTTCTATTAAAACCACCCCCGTTAGCGGTTTTGCACCCCTAATTAGCAATAACAATGGATCTCTATCCTTTATCCCGTTTCACCCATTAGGCAGACATTTTAAACTGTTTCATTGCCCGCGCTGAGTCCGAGAGATTTCAAATATATAAATCGCCCATGGGGTCCAATTAGGACGGAAAAACCGGAATCAAAGAAAAATCCTTTTAAGACAACTCCGATCCCGTTGGCATTTCTGATTGCAACATTGGCTGTACGACAGATGAGAGTAGCCTTGAAGTGCCGCCGTGAGGATTAAGAAAAGTCAAGTTTTATAATTAGTTTTGACAACTGTTTGGACATTTATTTCACCACGAAGTTTTGGAAAATTCTATCATCCACACGCACACACATATAGAACAAGGAGGCTCCTTATATGTATAAGCAAACCGAAAAGTTAAGAGTTAACAATTTTGATTATGTTGATGTGGATGAATTTCTAAGAGGGAAGGACGATTCATATTCAGGACACGATAAAGTGGGTTGGGTATACATCTATCATAAAGGAGGATGGACACATCCTTCCTTGATTAGACAAGATTAAGTTTTGTCTTCAACGTCGTCGTCGGTCGATAGGTTTAATGAATATCCTGTTAAATGTTTGCCATCCAAATTGGGGGTGGAGATTGTGAATTATATTCATAACCAGTTCCGGAGGCTTGGAGTGTGGGAAGTACTGAAGCAGATAATAGAGAGATTGTTTTGGAGACAATATGGGGGGAGCTGCGTTGAATTAGACAGGCTATAGCTGACTCTGTCTTTAAAAATGATCAAGAAATTCGAGGCATCAACTCAGCTTCAAGCAAGCAAATGTGATCCTAGTATTCGTTGTTTGCAATTCGCATTGACATCCAAACATCATTGAGTCGACTTATGTAATGTTCTAGGGATCACGATGGGCCCACCTTGGTGCCTAGCGTCTTATGATAACCTCACATTCCCCTACTCAACCCAACCTAACCATGTCAGATTGAAAGATCCTTCTCGACTTTTGCAATAGAACTGATGGCATTTACGACCATTTGGCTCAACTTTCATTTTCAGTCTTGAGAGTTGAGATTCTAAAGTGTGGCCTTCTCTTGCTCTTTTCGTTTCCGAGGGCTGCCACTTACACTCTATCGATTCACTCAATATATTGTAGCATCCACAGAAAGTACTTTTTGCACAACGAGTATGGTGTGGCAGCACTAATGCCATCTTTCAAAACGCCCACCATGCACATTAGGTCCATATTCCACAATTCATCCCTAGTTAAATCTAGCATATTCGAAAATGTTCTAGAGGTTCTTGTATTTCTAATAAGTACACCAACCGCCAGGAGAGAAGACACAGTCGATAGAAGTGAAAATAGCGATAAACGGAAATAAAACTAGTTGTTATTATCACAATTCTATTAAAGGAGTGATTAAGAGAAGCTTAAAGCAAGAAAGAACTATCGACGCCAAGATTTTGACATTGAGTAAAGAAGAGCCAGCAAAGGATGTGCAATCTATTAAGAGCTGGCCAAAACTTTGTGAAAAGCGATTAATAGCAGACAAGAAACACCAACTTTTAAGACATACCCTTAGCTCATGCTAAACGCTTTGTGTAAAAAAGTGATTAAGTGATCCTTGCCTGGAGTATCCATTCATTCTTAGCTTATACTCGACACTTTGTAAAAAGAGTGATTAAGAGCAAGAAAGAACTGTCAAAAGAGCAGTTAACTGCATTTAATATTCACTCCTAGAAAATCCTCAGCTATATTTCGTGACAGAGGATGTACTGTCTCCAATGCCATGGAATCTAGTGCTCAACGAAGCCATTCTGAAGATCGAAAATCTAGATGCAAGGTTGAAGTGGGCGCCGAGGCGTAAGTGGTTAGTGTGTCGGATCACTACGCATGAGGTTCCAAGTTCGAATCCCAGAAAATACCAAAAAGGTTTTTCACGGTCCCACCTCTCGCGAGCGTCTGACAAACATCCGAGAGTATTGTTGTCACGAAAAAGCTTCTCAAATCGCCGTTCGGATTCGGCATTAAAAACTGTAGGTCCCTTCCATTCGTGTGAAAAATATAACGCACACAACATGAGTGGTTGCGAGAAGCTATGCACTGGCACTTTAAAGAGCTGTTGCGCCAAATATTTGTATTTGTATTTGTAAGGTTGAGATGTTGTTACTATCTTAATAGCAGGCAAATACCCACAGACGCACGCCGATGGCATGCAGTCTGTTCTTAACAAACTGGTCAGATGGACCGACAGCAGCGGCCATTTCGTTAATTCGACGAAGACCGAGCTAGTCCTATTCACGAGAAAACACAAACTCTCTGACTTCACTCAAACTAAACTAAGAGGATCCGTTGTTAAACTTTCCAGTTCACTGAGAACTTCTCCCACAGCAGCGCTCCAAACCATGATCTAGGTTAGGTAAGGTTAGGTTAAAGGCGTTAGCTGCAACGAATGAGTGCAGCCTGCACTCTGATCACAAACGGATCCATTGTGCTCCCCTGACGTGGAGTTTCCTGGCTGAAGAACTGTAAGGAGAGGAAAAAACAAAATAGCTAGAGTTCTGTGCTAGTGGAACGGCCTCCTCTGAACCACCCGGAAGAAGTTATGAATTTCATGATGGTGGTTGGTGACTTTACAGACAGGTTGCCCAGATGGTTGAAGAAATACTCTCCAAGGGCCGTTTTCCTGATATTGCAGAGACTAGAGCATTTGCAAAGGAAGTGTTCCGTGTCCTCCTTTACGTCTGTGTTGCCGCATCCTCTGCAGAGTTCATCTGTACATAGCCACATTCCCTTCCGGTGGGTCGCCAATAGGTTGTGGCCAGTAATGATACCTATGAGAATCGCCAAGTTTTGTCTATTTTGAGTGAGGATGAGCTTGGTTTTCATCTTGTCATGTTTTGTTCAGATGCTTCTGGAGACACGGCATGAAGGGAGCGCTCTCCATTTTTCTTCTGTTTGTCGTTTGAAGTCAAGTGCTGTATTTGATTTAACAAGGGGAGGTAGGACTGAGCTTTGGACCATTGACAGGACTTATTCTGATCCCTTTCTTGCCAGTTCATCCGCCATCTCGTTCCCTGGAATTCTTTTGTGTCCTGTGACCCACCAGAGTGTTACATGGTGTCTTTGGATAAGCATATGAAGCTCCTCGCGGCAGCGTTTTATTAGCTTTGATTTTATAATCGCGGATGAGATGGCCTTTATAGCAGCTTGACTGTCTATGTACGAGTAAATGTCAATCTCTTTCCTAGTAACAGTTTCGTCGATAGTTCTCGTGCCGCCTCTGCTATCGCTAGGACTTCTGCCTGGAACACACTGCCGCAGTTCGGAAGCCTTAGGGATATTGTAATATCAGGTTCCGCTGAGTAGATACCCGAACCCACTCCTTCGTTTGTTTTGGACCCGTCAGTGAAGACTGAATTACTATGCGGGTAATGGCCCCACCGTCTTCCCAGTGTTCCCTTGATGGGATGACCGTTTTGAGGTTTAGGCTGAAGTCGGCGGAAGATAGTCTGTGGTGGCTTCTAGGTGAGTTCATCTTGATATGGTACGGTGGCCCGTGTGACTCCTTCTCTATCGGTTGAATTCTTTTAGGCGCAGGGCACTCATCGCAGCTGATTACTTAACAAATAAGTCTAGCGCAATCAGTGCGAGAATTGTAACAAGTACTGCGGTCAGGGTGGTTCTAATGGCACCTGTGGTTGCTAAGCAGGCAAGTCTCTGGATTTTGGTTAAATCTTTAAGATGCGTGTTTTTCTCTGCTGTTGGCCACCAGGTAATGCACCCATATATAAGAATGGGTCTGACTATAGCTGTGTACATCCAATGGATAATGGCAGGTTTGTGTCCCCACTTTTGACCAAAAATTCTGCTGCAAGCATAGAACTCAATGTACGCTTTCTATATTCTTTCATTTGTGTTATCTCCCCAGCTCGGTTTGCGGTCAAGTATGCACCCTAGATACCGTGCTTTATCCGAGACTTGGAGTGGAGTGTCACCGAGTCGTAGGGGTCCGAAAGCTGGGATTATTATTTTGTTGGTGAAGAGGACCACTTCTGTTTCCGCTGGATTAACGTTCAGTTCACCGTGCTGGCTGGAGAGGTCTATTGGTTGAGGCCCAGGTCCACCCCGGACCATAGCGCCATCTAAGTAAATAAGTAAGTAACGTTCAGTCCACAACTTCTCGCCCAGCTATGGATGATATTCAGGGCCGATTGCATTAGTTCGGTGGTAGAGTCGAGAAATTTGCCGATCCTAAGTAGGACTCTGTCGTCTGCATACGCAACTCCGCTGTGTCCTAATTTTAAAAGGAACTCGTTTTGCGACTAGAGTCCAGGAGTAGAGGAGATATGACCCCTCCTTGCGGGGTTCCTCTGAACGCCAGTGCATTTACTTGGCTGTCACCCAGCTGCGAGTTGATGTGTCTCGTCTTGAGCATACATTCAATCCAGTCGGAGAGTGTGGAATCTACTCTGAGTCAGTCCTGTGATAATCTTCTTGATTCGGTTTTCAGATTGTTGAAGGCTCCTTCCACGTCTAAAAAGACCGCTAAGGTGAATTCTTTGTCGTAGAATGATTGCTCGATTATTGCTACCACTTCGTGCAGGGCTGTTGTGACTGATCGGCCCATTGTATAGGCATGTTGTGCTGGGGACATGTCTCTAGGGCTTAATTTGGAGCGAATGTAAAGATCTATTAGTCTTTCAAAAGTCTTCAACACGAATGAAGACTGGCTGATCGGCCTGAAGTCTTTGGGATTCGTGTGGGTCGGCTTACCAGCTTTAGGTACAAAGATGACTTTAACTTTCCCCCAGGCTTCAGGTACATAACTACAGTTTAGGCATCCATACAAAATGGTCGCTAGCCGCGGAATGAAGTATTCCCTACTGCTTTGTAGCATCATGGGGAAGATACCATCCGGGCCGGGCGTCTTGTAAGGAGAAACCATGATCTACTCGTACTTACTCCCAGTTGACATTGTCAGCAAAAACAATTAGCTATCAGCTCAACGATTAGACTAAGGGACTCCAAACAATGGAGAGAGCAACACACGGGATACGACAAAATACTTTCGATGCATCGTCATCTTCCCAAAGTCACTAATCGCATGCTCATTGAGCTCAACTTAAACATGCACTACAGGCACTCAATACCGGCCAAACTGAATGAACGCAACGCGATGTCCTATACTAGGAACGGCAATCATTGTTCACGGACGGGTTTAAACCAAGGACGGAGTCAGTGCCGGAGTTTCCTCGGAAGGCGTAAATATCCACCTCCCTTTTAGCCTTCCAAGCCATTGTGGCATTTTTTAAGCCGAAATTACTGCTGTTCGTCAAACTGCTCACTGGCTAGCGATAAAAGGAAGAAGAAGAAATCAGACAGCCATCAAATCCCTCGCCTGCACGGCTAAAATCAACTCTTTCATCCACAGGAGTAGGTGATGGTTCCAAGAGAAAGGGAGTGACCCGCCCACGTTACGTATGGGCTCCACAATGGGCCTGTGTCTGGTCTGAGTGTATCCCCATCGAGAGCCGTTACTAACCAACCAACCAACCATATTTTGTGACAAAATTGAACATTGAATCCATTTTGAATGGAAAACGTACATACTTTCGCTGGTCTATCAAAATAACCTGAAAAGAACAGTCTCAAGAACAGTCGACTCATAGCAATTGATGAGCAGTTAACAAATATGTACTCATCCAATGATTAATAGGTCAGTCTAAACCCATCTTCTTATAGACACTTTGAGAACAGAGCACTAGCAAGTTCTTAAGAGCAAAACATGTATGAAAAGAGCAGTCAAGAACAGTCGATTCATTGCATATGTTCACTCATCAATTTTTTTATTTGAACTCTTCTTATCGTTGTAAAGAAAAATGAAAAAGACCTTCAGACATCGACAATTAAATGAAAAGATGAGCAACTAAGAACAGCTGACTCCTAAAGCTCACTAGGCGCTCACTAGGCGCTTTGACGCAATTCAAGTGATTAACAGGTTAATCTGTTCGAGCGCAGAGTCTGTGACACATTCGACTGTAACCAGAATATTTTAAATAGAACGCCTTCAGTAAACCGTCTTACACAGATATATTAAAGGAACACTAAGCCGTGAATAGGGGACAACTGCTACACGAAAAGAACGGTAAGAGTGGCAGATTTATGGAATCACTTTTTCGTAGAATTTTTCACGAGGAAACGGAAGCGAAGAGCAAAATTTGTGTGCATCGAACCCTAGTTTGATGCTTTCCTTTTCGAATATAATTAGAAAGAGCTCTAAAATGGTTACTAAAACACTGTTACATGAAAAGAGCAGTTAGTAGCAGTTAAAAGCAGACATTCTCAGATAGAAACAACGTTTATTTCGTAACACATTTAACCGAATATTATATCCCACAGTGAAGGCTGTGTTTCCTTGGCATCAATATCTTTGACGAGATTTCCAACATGTAAGGCTACAGCTAGCTCATTGCCTTTCTTGGGCAGCTTAATGAGTGCCGTTCCATCGTATCGCACCACTATTCGTGATGAGTGTTCACATTTGTTGGTCGCACGCTTTTGTGACATTGCATTACAGTATGTTCCCGGTGGGACGCATACTTGTATCCTTTCTTGAAAGTCCTCTACACCAGAGCTTACAATCAGGAAACCTTTGTTGCCGCGACAGAATGCTATCACACCTTTGGTGTCATTGGACCAGACGTTCTCCAAAGGGCTGTCGCCGACTGCATTTCTAAAGGCAACCATATTCGCTATAGCGGGCCAACGATGTTCACAGACCCAGTCTTTCTTGCACTGGCCACTCGAATCGAATGTTGGACTTTTGATGTTGTAGGACTTGTCATGTGGTGGACCATCTTGATCGCTGTTGAATTTGAATGAGCTCATCACACGCGGAATGCCGTATGGGTAGGCCAAAGTGAACGCGTAGGCCGCCCTAAATTCCCTGGGGCTCTTGTAGTTCAAAGTGTAGGCATTCTGTCGCTGCAAATCGTGGTTGTCCACAAAAGTGAGTGCACTCTCAGAGGGTAACATTCCCATCTGAGGACCGCCGTAGTTTTCAAGAACGGATGCGTTAAGTTCCTTTTTAAAGAATGCCGCCATGTTGGTAGGATGAGCAAACTCTGTGACTGTTCCCAGGTGGGTGTAGTTGAATTTCCAACTATCGCCGACTTCTTGGAAAAGGAAGGGATAAGAGCCTGGTTCGAAGTTTCCTAATATCTCAGACAGTGGATTCAGGCCAGTGTAGATTTTCTAGAAATGGAAACAATGTAGGTGAGGCCTTGAGAGCTTGTCAGTTACCTTCAAGTCTGCGGGGTACATGTGCTTTGCGGCATCAACCCTGAAGCCAGCAGCACCGATTGCAGTCAAGTAGTTTAGGAAATCTGTGATGGCCCTCTGGACATGCGGAATAGTCTGATTCAAATCATGAAGACCGACCAACTCGCAGACGCGGGCCTCCGTGGGATTGTTGAAGTCAGTTATTTGACATGTAGGCTGATTGAAGTGGGACCTGTTGTACGGCACCGCTGGGTAGAGAAAAGTATTGGGATCAGCAACGGATCCGCCAGTTCCCGAAGCTGGAGCTGGGGCATTGCCTGTCATGTGATTGGGGACTACATCTACGTAGATTCTGCAAAGAGGCTGGTTTCAGGTTAAAGATTTGAGATTGTATTTGGGACTCACCGTATTCCAGCTTTGTGGCATCTTTGTGTCATTTGGAGGAAGTCATAGGCATCACCAGATCTTGTCCTGACTTCGTATGAAATCGGTTGGTAGCGTTCATACCAAGGTCGACCGGCTATAATAAGATTCTCGCTGACCGGTGACGTCTGCACGCCTGCATAGCCCATTGGGCCGAGGAATTCCTCACATTCCTTGGCAATGTCTAGGAATTTCCACTCGTGGAGATGGACTATAACGCTGCGATTGGGGAGGTAATGCGGATTATTGAATGGAAGACTGGCAGAAGCGCCTTCATCGATTTCTTCAGGTGTAGTCGAGGATACTAGTTCCGTTGTTGTTTGTTGTCCTTGTGTGGATGATTCGTCTTCAATTGGTGTTGAGCCAGGACTCGAAGGTGTTGTTGTTGTTGTGGTGTCATCTTCACTCGGTTCTGTTGTGGGTTCTGTGGATGAATCTTCATGCGTCGTACATCCCGGATCTGTGGTTGAATCCGTCGTGCTGTCTTCATCACTGGGCCCTGTTGTTGACTCTGCGGATGAATCCTCTTGTGTAGTGGTTTCACTTGGTTCCGAGGATGTAGATTCCGGTGTCACTTCCGTTGATGGATCTGTGGATGAATCCGTCGTGGTGTCTTCATCACTCGGCTCCGTTGTGGGTTCTGTGGATGGATCTTCTGGCGTCGTGGTGTCAATTGGTTCCGAGGATGTAGATTCCGGTGTCAGTTCCGTTGATGGATCTGTGGATGAATCCGTCGTAGTGTCTTCATCACTCGGCTCCGTTGTGGGTTCTGTGGATGGATCTTCTGGCGTCGTGGTGTCAATTGGTTCCGAGGATGTAGATTCCGGTGTCACTTCCGTTGATGGATCTGTGGATGAATCCGTCGTGGTGTCTTCTTCACTCGGCCCTGTTGTGGATTCCGTCGATGGATCTTCAGGCGTCGTTGTGTCAGTTGGCTCCGATGATGTACTTGTAGATTCCGGTGTCACTTCCGTTGATGGATCTGTGGATGAATCCGTCGTGGTGTCTTCATCACTCGGCTCCGTTGTGGGTTCTGTGGATGGATCTTCTGGCGTCGTGGTGTCAATTGGTTCCGAGGATGTAGATTCCGGTGTCAGTTCCGTTGATGGATCTGTGGATGAATCCGTCGTAGTGTCTTCATCACTCGGCTCCGTTGTGGGTTCTGTGGCTGGATCTTCTGGGGTCGTGGTGTCAATTGGTTCCGAGGGTGTAGATTCTGGTGTCACTTCCGTTGATGGATCTGTGGATGAATCCGTCGTGGTGTCTTCATCACTCGGCTCCGTTGTGGGTTCTGTGGATGGATCTTCTGGCGTCGTGGTCTTAATTGGTTCCGATGATGTACTTGTAGATTCCGGTGTCACTTCTGTTGGTGGATCTGTGGACGAATCCGTCGTGGTGTCTTCATCACTCGGCTCCGTTGTGGGTTCTGTGGATGGATCTTCCGGCGTTGTGGTGTCAATTGATTCCGAGGATGTAGATTCCGTTGATGGATCTGTGGATGAATCCGTCGTGGTGTCTTCGTCACTCGGCCCTGTTGTGGATTCCGTCGATGGATCTTCAGGCGTAGTTGTGTCAATTGGCTCCGATGATGTACTTGTAGATTCCGGTGTTACTTCCGTTGATGGATCTGTGGATGAATCTGTTGTGGTGTCTTCACCACTGGGCTCCGTTGTGGGTTCTGTGGATGGATCTTCAGGCGTCGTGGTGTCAATTGGTTCCGAGGATGTAGATTCCGTTGATGGATCTGTGGACGAATCCGTCGTGGTGTCTTCATCACTCGGCTCCGTTGTGGGTTCTGTGGATGGATCTTCCGGCGTTGTGGTGTCAATTGGTTCCGAGGATGTAGATTCCGTTGATGGATCTGTGGATGAATCCGTCGTGGTGTCTTCGTCACTCGGCCCTGTTGTGGATTCCGTCGATGGATCTTCAGGCGTAGTTGTGTCAATTGGCTCCGATGATGTACTTGTAGATTCCGGTGTTACTTCCGTTGATGGATCTGTGGATGAATCTGTTGTGGTGTCTTCACCACTGGGCTCCGTTGTGGGTTCTGTGGATGGATCTTCAGGCGTCGTGGTGTCAATTGGTTCCGAGGATGTAGATTCCGTTGATGGATCTGTGGACGAATCCGTCGTGGTGTCTTCACCACTGGGCTCCGTTGTGGGTTCGGTGGATGGATCTTCCGGCGTCGTGGTGTCAATTGGTTCCGTTGATGGATCTGTGGATGAATCCGTCGTGGTGTCCTCATCACTTGGTTTCGTTGTCGGTTCGGTGGATGAATTCGTCGATGAATTTGAGGATGCATCTGTTGTGGTGTCATCGTCACTCGGTTCTGTTGTGGGTTTGGTGGAGGGATCTGCTGCGGTTGTGGTCTCACTTGGTTCTGTCGATGGATCCGTCGATGGATCTTCCGACGTCGTGGTATCACCTGGGGCCGAGCTTGACGATGGGTCTGTGGATGGCTCTGTGGTTGGATCCGCTGGAGTCGTTGTGTTAGTTGGTTCCGAAGGTGATGATAATGTTGTCGAATCCGTGGACGATTCCTCCGATGCACCTGTGGTTGAATTCGTGGATGGATTTTCCGTTGTTGTGGCGTTATTTGGACCCGACGGCGTTGTTTCTGTTGGTGAGCCTGTAGATGAACCGGTCGATGTATCAACTGGTCCCAAGGATGATGTGTCCGTTGTTGAACTGGAATCTGTAGTAATGTCATCATCAGTCGGCTGCCAAGGTGGGACGTCAGTTGTGGATTCATTGGGGATTGATTCTGTAGTGCTAGGTTCTGGTGGCACTGTTGTTGTATCAGGAACTGCTGTTGGCGATGGTGTGGTGCTATTACCCTGAGTAGGCGATAGAGTAGTCGATCCATTCAAACTGGGTTCCGTAGTTGGCGGTGGCAATGTCGTCGACCCATTATTACCTGGACCACATGGTGGTGGTACAGGATATGGTGGATGACATGGCGGTGCCCATGGTGGTGGCATCGGCGGCCGTGTTCCATTACAAGGCGGCAGCATAGGATGTGATCCATTACAACCAGGTAGCCAGGGTGGAGGCATCGGCGGCCGTGTTCCATTACAAGGCGGCAGCACAGGATGCGATCCATTACAACCAGGTAGCCAGGGTGGAGGCATCTGTCCACACGGTGGATACACGTAGATTCCACCTCCCGGTAGCCCCGGTGGAGGTGGTCCCAAACCAATCACGGTCAGAATACTCACTACTAATCGGTCCATTCTATACTAAATCGGTCATCTAGTGGAAACCTTCTTATATTTTGCTCTGAGTGAACGTACGTCTTTTGTTTGACTTAATGCCACCCCTCTGGCTTTACACAGCTGCACTGCAAGTGCGCACTTAAGACGCACAACTGATAGTTTGCTTTTGTTCTCCCTTTGCAGTATGTCAACATTCAGCAGAGCACTTCTCGTAACAATGTCAATATTATTGATACTGAATATCGTCGAGGCTGGTCCATTCACATTGACCTTCCCAATGTCAGTTCGCAATGGCCGGCAAATACGTGCTCCATTCAAAAATCCCGATGTGATGGTTGCCCGTGGCTTTGGAAAGAGGGACGCAGCCCTGAGTCGAGAGAAAATTACCGCCAGCGGATTGGAGGATCTCGATGATGAGAGGTAAGTGTTACAGCTGCATGTCCATACCCCCTGTCTATAATGTTCTCTTTGTACAGCATTCCAATCGATTGGATGGCCCATGAACTTACAGCAAATCCAGCCCTCATTCGGCTTCTCCTCCACCGGTTTGTTGACATGAACCATGATGGTATGATCAGTGCCAGGGAATTACTTGGAAACTCACAAGACGCTGCAAACGAAATGTACTAAAATCGTTACACACACACAGCACCCTATATTGTTTCTATACAAAATTATAAATAAAATATAACTACGGCCTCCGAAAAGATTTTACACTTCAAATGCTCTGCAAAGCCATTAAAAATATTCTATAACAGGGCTGGAAGAATATTCTTAATGGGAACGTACAGCAGTTTCTTACATAAAAATGTTCATTTCTTAAAAGAAGTTATAAAAAAAAGTTATCTGTCCTAGAAATAAGCCTCTAAACAATGTGTGTATTATAATTAACCAGAAAATGCAAATGTAAAAAAATTTATAAAATAAATTGTTAAATCAGATGGAGATGTAAACCAAAGAAAAAAAAATTGTTTTTAGTACTAAATAGTGGAAATAAATATATAAAAACTTGAACCAACAACATGCTCATTAATAAATGTTTGATTTGCTTACTTACTTGCCTAGAAGGCGCTACACTCCGGAATGGACCTGCGCCTCAACCGACAGATATCTCCAGCCAACTGCCTCCAGTTGCGCACGCCAAGTTGGTTGAGGCCCTCCTCTACTTGTTTGTGTCATCTGCATCGAGGCCGTACGCTACTGCGCCGTCCATCCGGGATTGGATTCAAAGATTTTCCGGGCTCCATCCGCTCTACATGACCCAGCGATCTCAATCGCTGTATGTGAACTCTTCTGGCTAAGTCGATGCGCTTCTATAGGCTGTATAGTTCGGCATTGTTCCTTCTCCTCCACTCGCCGTCTATGCAGACGGGATCAAAGATCCCTCGAAGAACTTTCCTCTCAAAGTAACCAAGGACAATCTCATCCAGTTTTGACAAGGCCCATACCTCTGCGCCATACCGCAGGACTGGGATGATTAGTGTTTCTTACGGAATTGCCTTAGTAGTTCGAGATAGGGCTTCGTTACTCATTTGCCTTCTCAGCTCATAGAAACAGCATTGGCAAGAGTAATTCTTCGTTTGAACTCCCTACTAATGTCATTTGCGGATCTCACCATAGAGCGTAGTCCTTTATTACCTCAGAATGATATATTTATTGTGGCGTTCAGTCCAGCGGAGGTACTCAAGACGATTGCCCAAACATGTTCTCAGCTGCTGCTGAACATGTACAATAGCTGTCTACTGGAAGGGGTTTTCCCTAGGAGCTGGAAGTTACAGCGCTTGGTACTGATAAGCAAAGGAAAAGGTGACCCGGATTCCCCATCACCGTACAGGCCCTTGTGTATGCTGGACACCACAGGGAAACTCATAGAAAAGTTGTTAAAACCAAGGCTAACAGCAACCGTGCAGAGAGCAGGAGATTTGTCCGAAAGACAGCACGGATTGGAGCAATTGAAGAAGTGGTAAGGACCCTACAATTGGGTTAACAGGGCAACCACTATTCAAGGAAAATCGTATTACTAGCAACTCTGGACGTGCGAAATGCCTTCAATTCAGCCAGATGGAGCGATATGCTGAACGCCCTCGAAAGCGCTTTTGATATTCCCGAATATCTCTTGCGGATGGTGTGGGTGCCGTGGCGTAAGTGGTTAGTGTGTCGGATCATTACGCATGAGGTTCCAAGTTCGTATCCCAGAAAATACCAAAAAGGTTTTTTCACGGTCCCACCTCTCGCGAGCATCTGACAAACATCCGAGAGTATTGTTGTCACGAAAAAGCTTCTCAAATCGCCGTTCGGATACGGCACTAAACTGTGGGTCCCTTCCATTCGTGTGAAAAATAGAACGCACACAACATGAGTGGTTGCGAGAAGCTAGGCCCTGGCACTTTAAAGAGCTGTTGCACCAAATATTTGTATTTTTTTTCTTGCAGATGGTGAAAGACTATCTCAAGGACCGGAAGCGGTTATACAAGACCGCAGAAGGACCTCGAATAAAGGAGATTACTGCTGGAGTAGCGCAAGGATCAATCCTGGGACCCGATCTCTGGAACATATCCTACGATGACATCCTTCGTATGGAAATGCCCGAAGACACCTTTCTGGTAGGGTATGCAGATGATATCGCCGCGGTGATTACGGCAGGAGACGCCAATAAACGAGCAAAGAAAACTCAATCAGATGATGAGGCGGGTGCACCTCTGGATGAAAGATCATGGCTAAGGTTTGGCCACAGACAAGACGGAGATAGTCCTTTTGACAAAGAAGATGATTTCAACTATTGTCGACTTCCAAGTCGGGTCTGAGGTAATAACCAGCAAGGAAGCGGTGAAGTACCTAGGGATGGCCTTAAACACGATACTCACTTTCTGGCACCAAATAAGATCTGCTTTGGAACGAGCTACGAAGGTCAGAATGTCACTGAGCAGATTAATGGCAAACGTTGGAGTCCCAATAGCCAGCAAGAGAAAGCTCCTGATAACAGTGACGCACGCCATTCTCTTGTATGGGTGCGAGATATGGGCCGACGCACTAAGGCAAGAGAAATGCAGGAAACAACTGGCCACAGTACAAAGGCACGCGGCACTACGGGCTGCAAGTTCGTACCGAACGGTGTCGGAACCATCCGTCCTCATAGTCGCGGGAGTGACCCCTATTGATTTCCTTGCGGTAGAGAGGAAGTACGTCTACGACAAAAAGGCGGACATTGGAGTGGAAGCAGCAATCGAGGAGGCGAAATGGCAGGAGAACTGGAGTTCGGAAAGCAGAAGACGATGGGCTGTGAGGCTGATCAGCAACATCGCTGAATGGAAGGGACGCAAACATGGGGAAGTAAATTATTACATATTTGGGGACCTGCATTGCGATTGATCGGGAAACTACTGACTGCCCAAAACTTGGCTTGGGCCAGTAGCGCAACAATCAAGTTCGTGATGAAGTGCTTACTTTACCTCCTATTGGTGGTCTCCGGGCAAATATACGTATAAACCTTTATACGTGGAGGCTAAAATTGTAAGCGCGGGTTGTCTAGGGCCTTGATTCTAGGCTAGGTTACATGGGCCAGCAACCTGCGTTACCGAATATTGGCCGCTACAGAAACCGACACTATGCCTCGGATAAGGAATGATCACATGTTGACGACTTTTGGCTATTGTACCCAGACAAAGATAGGTTTCTGGAATGTAAAGACGCTCCTCGATTCGGGAAGCGAAGGTCCTTACAATGCCAGATTCCTCCAATTGGAAAAAGAATACATGCGATATAAACGGGACATTTTGGGGGTAAGTGAAATCAGATTATTAGAAGCGGGCGGGTACCAATCTCCAACGCGTAACACTGTACTACTCAATGCTGGAAGACCATCCGGAAGTCCGCGGGAATATGGAGTCGGACTACTGCTAACAACAACAGAACGCAAGGGCCTAATTTCCTGGCAGCCTCATGGTGATAGGATTATGACGGCCAGATTCCGGACTAGAGTACGACGCGTCACCATCATACAGTGTTACGCCCCAACGAATAGTTCATCTGAGGACGAAAAGGAGAGCTTCTACAATCCTTTAAGCGCCGTCTTCAACAAAACATCAAATGGAGACATTGTCATAGTGATGGGGGATTTGAATGCCAAGGTAGGCAGCGACAACGAAGGGCTCAAACATGTAATCGGGAAGCATGGACTAGGCAACCGCAATGACAACGGCGAAAGGTTTGTGGATTTCTGCAATGCCAACCGCCTTGTGATAGGTGGCACCATGTTTGAGCACAAGACCTGCCACAAAGTCAGCTGGGTTTCCAACGACAGGCAAGCAACCTCCAACCAAATTGAAATTGAAATTGACCATCCGACGATACCTGGAGACGGATTGACGAACGAAAACAGCTGAAGGCTCGCGTTGCAGCTATTCCAACAGCAGGGGAAGCGAGCTAGAGTCCCTATATCGCATGAAGATGAGAGAAGTTCAGCGCAGCGTGCGACGTGACAAGCGCAACTACATCAACGCGCTGACTACAGAAGCAGAAGAAACAGCACGGAGGTGCAACAGCAGGACTGTCTACAGAATCACGAAAGAGCTGATAGGTGGTCGCAGCTCCAGCCAGCACCCAGTGAAAAGCTCAAAAGATGAAAAGATCGTTTTCGTACCGTTTTAAAGGGTGTATTCGCTAGCGATATGCTCCCAAATCAAACTGAGATGACCGAGGTGAGAAGTTCCCGAATATGCACCACGACTTCCAGTAAAGATGAGATCATTACCGCGATCAAGGCACTCAAAACCAACAAGGCTGTAGGACTTGACGGTATTCCAGCAGAGCTCTTTCGAGCAGCACCAACAACATCGGCTGAGCTTCTGCTTCCACTTATAAAGAGATCTTGGGAAGCTGAGAGCTTTCCTAACGAGTGGTAAAAGGAAATGATCGTAGGCGTCGTCGGGCTGAAAATTAACTAAAATTATCAACCTTGGAACAAACTCATCGGCTCAAATATGAATTGCGGGACATCCGGTAGAGAGAGTAGAGGATTTCCGGTATCTTGGGAGTATTGTCTCGACCGATGGTGGAACCGAACTGGATATAGCCAACAGGATCGCCAAAGCAAAGTCCGCGTTCGGGATGTTGTCCAAAATATTGCGAAGCAATGCAATCAGTTTGAACACCAAGATAAGACTGTACCGCTCCAATGTTGAATTCGTGCTGTTATATGGTTGCAGCACGTGGAGAGTGACCACTACTATCACTAGGAAGCTGCAAATGTTCGTTAATAGTTGCCTGCGCAATATCTTAAGGATTTTCTGGCCCAATCGTATCTCTAACGAACATCTTTACCAGAGAACGGGTCAGGAACAAATAGGCACAACCATCCAACGACGGAAATGGCAGTGGATTGGTCACACGTTTCGAAAGAGTGACAGTTCCATAGCGAACCATGCTATGCAATAGAACCCTTTAACTCAGGATGGCAGAAGACCTGGCGGTCCGAGGAGAACATGGCGTAGAACAGTCGAGAAGGAGGCACGGCAGTTGGGGAAAAGTTGAGGAAAGCTGAGACACATTGCCAGAAACCGTACACGATGGCGCGTTGGCGTAGTAGAGGCCCTAGGACCACAAGGGGATACATGACATAAGTAGGTAAGTAAGTTGGGTATTTAGATAAGAGGAGAGCCCTGTCCTTCTGGATTTTCTACCAACATCTGCCGCGCTGTGATTATATAGTCGATACTTTCTTTCACATTAGTATGGGGAAGAAATATTAACCGATATCGGTTTCAACGTGGCCAAGCCAGCCACTTGCAGTATGCCCACTCTAACAGTTAAGAAATGGTATGCATTTTGTAAGGAAACGCAAATCCCAAAGCCCTCAGCAGACTCTCCGGTCCGTTGCACTACCAGACAGAAACCTTCTTTGATATGTTACAGTGGTTGGAAGAAACTTCGATGCAATTCGTTTTCCTTCATACTCGGGTGCCTGATGATTGCTGTTTCCCGCTGTGGCTTGAACCTGCACACATTGTTAAGGAGCAAACACACTACCCACTGCACCTCTGCCACCCTGTCCGTAAGAACAACAAAAAGTATTTGAAAACTTCGTAGAATACCCCTGATAGGAACGCATCCTACATTTTTCTGTAACACATTGTACGAGTACCTATTAGATTAAAAAAAAAAAATTAAAACATTAATCTATCTCCTCAGAAAATTCAAACGTAAACTGTTAATTGTAATATATTGTTAAAACAGGTGGAGCTGGATAAATAAGAAAAAAAAAAAAAAAACATTTCAAGTACTTCTAACTATAATTAAAATTAAAAAAAAAAAATTAGCACAACATGTGGTCACTAATAAATATTTGTTGTCAGTAGAAGTTGCGTTGATATATAAGGATGGCTGCAGTTCTGACTTGCACGTCAGTAAAGTGTTTTAGATCTTGAAGATGAAGTTCTTAATAATTTTGTTGCTGGCAGTTATTGCTGCAACAGTACAGTGCTCCCCAGATGGTGAGGTATTAATCGACGAAGGTGGGTTGATTGAACCAAAATCAAATGAAGGTGAGACTCTGATCGATGACGGTGGATTGATTGCACCAAAATCAGACGAAAACGGAGACTCTTCATCATCAAAGGGAAGTGAAGAAAATCAAGTGGTAGAAATTAATAAAATTCCAGTACAACCTTTGTGGCCAGGACTAAGAGATTTTCGATATCAACCACGTATTCCAGGCTTTCTTAGACCACGTATTCCCATCATCAGGCGAACATCAGCATCGCCATCAATGGAGTGATCTAATGCTTTGTGAAAAGGAATAAAGTTGAACAATTTGAAATGCAATGAAGTTCTTTTGAGAGCTTTCTTGGAGCTGAGTGAATTGTTCTGCTGCCCAGTATAAGACCAGGTAACAGGAGCAGGCTAGTTCACGTAGGAGTCTCAAGAAAACTAAGTGCGAAATATTTGCCAGGGAGTTAGATGGGAGATATATGCAGATCTCTACAAAAAGATGTATTCCTAGGTAGATCGTACCACTTATGATCGATGAATCTTAGGAAGTTACAAAGCCCAGTTGCGGAGAGAAAGAGAGCGGTATAGGAATACACTAGGTTGGGTTAGGGTGGCAGGCTGCATATGAAGCACTTAGACTAGGAAAGGCCCATCGTGGTACCACATGGATCTAGGATCCCAAAACAGAACTACCCTTAGAAACAGTAAGAGCTTGTTATGAAGCGCTGAATACTGTCGATGTCGGCATTACTTAAACTGTCGGAGGAGTAGCCTGGAAACGCTGTCAAGATAGTCTGCTGTTAGAACTGCCCCGATAGTGATATAAATCTCAGGATGTCCGTCAGCTCAACATTACCTAAGTCCTTCAACTTCGAGAAGAAGTGACTACCAAGAGACCTCATTTTTCTGACGGATAGGGTAGGACAATTACATAGCAGGTGACGAACAGATTCAGTTTCTTCTTCGTCCCTGCAACTTCTGCAATAGTCGTTATGCCGTTATGCAGCACACCGATCCGCTCCGCGTGAACGCCGATGGCACAATGTCTAGTAATTATGCTGGAAACAATAGGCTAGTGCCCTGCCTGGTGAGTTCATCGGCCATGCAATTCTCTGGAATGTCTCTGTGTCCCGGCAACCAAAATGAAGTGAATATTGAATTGTTTGACCACCTGGTTGATAGACAGGCGGCAAGTTTTAGAACTGAAGGCGACAGATTCCAGGGATTTGATTGCAGCTTGACTGTCAGTAAAAGGGGTGCTATCCCGGTAGATGTCACATTATAAATAAGTCACGACAAGGCTTCCTTAATAGCCATAATCTCTGCCTGAAAAATGCTGCAATGATTTGGAAGGCGGAAGGAGATACTTATGTTCAGATCATTGGAGAAGACACCCCCTCCCACTCTCAACTCTGTTTTGGATCCATCGGTGTAGAAACATATGAATCCCTCTTGCATCTCCAAATCCTCCTCCCACTCAAATCTGGAAGTGATACGTGTTCCTCATTAACATGTACAAGTATAAATAAGGGTGTGTGACAAGATGGATTGGGTTACAATAAAAGTGTCACAATGCGGGTTTTAAATGTTTTGTCGAATAGAAATTGTAAGAGTATGTATTCGGTGTCTTGCGGGAGTAGTTCGAGATCGTTAAGAATAGATGAGTCTCCGGTACTTAGACTAGACCACTGAGATATGGCCTCCCAATGGAAATATCGTGCCAGCCGGACAGCGGCACCTACTGCGACGAGTCGAAATGTCACTGAGGCACCACCAAGGACAAGTCTGGATGAATGGCAGGAGAGATGGGATCACTTTGATAAAGACAGGTAGATGCAGAGATTGATCCCCAATATAAACGCTTGGATCAATAGGAATCATGGGGAGTTGAATTTCTACCTGACCCAGATGCTTACTGGCCTTGATTGCTTCAGAGCCTTCCTCCACACGTTTGGACTAGACAACAACCCCTATTGTCCAACGTAGACGGAAGCAGTCGAGGATGCGGTACACATCATGCTGCATTGTCCACGATACCATGAAGAACGACACCTGCTGGCGAATAAGTTGGGTGAGGAACTAACCCAAGACCTAACTTAGTGACACTGTAGCAATCATAATGAAAGAGCAGCGAAGACCAAAGCGACAACGAAACACAGCGAAGAAGGCTGCCAACACGATCGAGCCGAGTGCCTAGGGCTAATGGCTCCCCTTGCGATGAAATGCTTGACGACTTGCCCCTTGTTTACTATAGATATCTAAATGGCAGATGAAACAAAATGTCTAGAGTCATTCCTGGTGTGGTTCTTAGTGCTCCGCTGATGCATAGGTAAGGTAAGATAGGTTATGTAAATAGCCCCCATACAATCGAGTCATACGTTAGTATAGGCTTAATGACAGATACATAGCGCCAGTATGTAATTCGTGGCTGTAGTCCCCACTTGTTACCGATTGCTTTCTTACAGCAGTATATAGCTGTAGTGGCGTTGTTAACGCTTTCTAGGATATTCGGATTCCAGCTAAGTTTCTCATCGAGAATGAGATCTAAATATATAGGAGTGCAAAAGATCGCTGAGCCTATTGAGGTGTTTTCCTGAAACAGTAGTGTCATCTGAATAAGCAATCATCTTACAGCCTTCTCCTTTCAGGATTAGAAGCAGTTTATTCACCTCTAGGACCTAAAGAAGGGGAGAAAGCGCCCCACCTTGCGGAGAACCTCTACTCACAAACCTTGGAGAGAGCTAGCGCGTCGCCCAACTCAGAGTTGACAAACCTGTCCGTCAATAACTGGCTAACCAAGGCGCCAATCGGAGCCGCAGTTCTAACATTGTTAAAAGCTCAATCGATATCGAGAAATGGTACCAGTGTGTATTCTTTGCAATATAAAGATTTTTCAATGATGCGCTTCAGCGAGTGAAGGGCGGTTTCTATCGATTTCCCTTTACCATTTGCATTCTGGGAGGGCGATAGCAGGTTAGTATTGATGCTGTAGCGAACTTGACCACCTAATAGTTTCTCCAGAGTCTTCAGGAGAAATGATGACGGGCTTATCGAGCTTTTAGCTGCCTTCGGTATGAAAACCACATTGACACAGTAAAGGATTGCGTGAGATAATAACGCACGTTACTTACTTATTTATGTCCTGTATCTCCTTGTGGGGCCTAAGGCCTCTACTACGCCTACGTGCCATCATGTACGGTTTCTGGCAATGGGTCTTAGCTATCCCCAATTTTTCCCCAACTGCCGTGCCTCCTTCTCGACTGTTCTGCATCACGGTCTCTTCGGGCCGCCGGGTCTTCTGCCATCTCATCATTACTGGGAGTCGTGGTGCGTATTGGGGCATTTCTCACCTTGGGCACCTCAGTCTGATTTAGGAGCATATCGCTAACGAATACACGGTTCAAAACTGTAACAAAATGCTCTTGCCTTCTCTTGAGTTGATCCACATCCGAAATGAGCAAGGAGCCGTCTAGGCGTTTCACTGGGCATTGGCTGGAGCTGCGATCACCTGTCAGCTCTTTGGTGATTCTGTACACGGTCCTGCTATCGCACCTCCTTGCAGCTTCTTCTTCTTCTGTAGCCAGAGTATTGATGTAGTTGCGCCTGTCACGTCGCACGCTACGCTGAACTTCTCCCATCTTCATGTGATATAGGCACTCTAGCTCGCTTCTCTTTCTTGCTGGAGTAGCTGCAACGCGCGTTCTTAGCTGTTTTTGTTCGTCAATCCGTCTCCAGGTATCCTCGGAAAGCCAAGTCCTATGTCTTCCCTGCGATCGACCGACAATTCTTTTAGCACCAGATGTAAAAACATTTTCCACAGCACACCAATGGTCTTGGATGGTTGCGGGCAGTGAGCTGCTGATTGCTTCCACACCTTGCGAAAAGTGCTTCCTTAGTTGTTGGCGCACTGAAGGATCGCTAAGTCTATCGATGCTGAACCTGGGCATTCTTGTGTTATCCTGGGATCTTCGAACTGCAGCAGTACGTAGTTGGAGATTAGCTATCATAAGATGGTGATCTCGTACTATACCCACATCTGCCCCTCGCCTGTTTCGGACGTCCAGGAGACTACTTCTAAAGCGGCGGCTGATGGCAAAATGGTCAATTTGGTTGGAGGTTGCTTGCCTGTCGTTGGAAACCCAGCTGACTTTGTGGCATGTCTTGTACTCAAACATGGTTCCACCTATCACAATTCCACAAATCCACAAACCTTTCACCGTTGCCATTGCGGTTAGTCCATGCTTCCCGATTACATGTTTAAACCCTTCGCTATCAGTGCCCACCATGGCATTCAAATCCCCCATCACTATGACAATGTCTCCATTTGATGTTTTGTTGAAGACGGCGCTTAAAGGATTGTAGAAGCTCTCCTTTTCGTCCTCAGATGAACTATTCGTTGGGGCGTAACACTGTATGATGGTGACGCGTCGTACTCTAGTCCGGAATCTGGCCGTCATAATCCTATCACCATGAGGTTGCCAGGAAATTAGGCCCTTGCGTGATGTTGTTGTTAGCAGTAGTCCAACTCCATATTCCCGCGGACTTCCGGATGGTCTTCCAGAATAGAGTAGAACAGTGTCACGCGCTGGGGACTGGTACTCGCCCGCTTCTAACCATCTTACTTCACTTACCACCAAAATGTCCAGTTTCTATCGCATGAATTCATTTTCCAATTGGAGGAATCTGGCATTGTAAGGACCTTCTCTTCCCGAGTCGAGGAGCGTCTTTACATTCCAGAAACCTATCTTTGTCCGGGTACAATAGCCAAAAGTCGTCAACATGTGATCATTTCTTATCCTAGGCATAGTGTCGGAGCTGGTTTCAGTAACGCAGGTTGCTGGCCCACGTTACCTTGTCTAGAATCAAGACCCACACTTGCAATTTTAGCCTACACGTATAAGGGTTTATATGTATAGTTGCCCGGGAATCACCACCAGGAGGTAAAGCAAGCACTTCATCATGAACTTGATTGTTGCGCTACTGGCCCAAGCCAAGTTTTGAGCAGTCAGAAGTTTCCCGATCATTCGCACTGCAGACTAACGCGCGTTAGTCTTGAATCTTTGCGGTCTTCAAATATCTTCAAAAGATTTTTAATATTAGTTCACGCTATTGTTCTACTTCTTACATTGGATGCTTCTTCAGGAAATAGAGATTCGTTTGGTATGGCGGATTGGAACTCAGCTGGTGCTAGATTGCATTCCTCCACGGGTAATGTCTGAACTAATTGGTCAGAATCAACATTTTTTTCGACTACTTCTTTGCTAGCTCTAGGAGGAGGGCTATTTCATCTTGTTGCACGTGGTGGGTACTTGAACCTGAGGCTCATTTTTCAAACATATGCATTTACGAACGATGTTGCGTAGTCTATTGTCAAGTCATCTTACGCGTACCTTTTCTGGGGTAAGTACTGCAACTGTCTTGCAGTCTCTGTAACAGATAAACTTATAAATGATCTTCAAAGTTTCAATTGTGCAATGCACTGTCCGACTGTTGGATTATTTACTCAGTTGGATAGAAGATTGTATAACTGTCTGCTGTTTGACAAAAGATCCCTCTACATTTTATTAACAGCCATCTACGACTTGACTTGTTTAAACATTCATCTATTGTTCGTTAGTATTTTTTTGTCTACAAATTATATCAGACGTCAGACTAAAGATCGTTGGAGACACAACTAACTTTATTTTAGTTTACTCAACATGAAGTTCCTAGTAGCTTTGGCATTGTTTGTCGGTTGGGCAGTTTCCGCAGATGGATTAATACCAAAACGTTCTGATGTTGTTCCAAATCTCACAATTAATGCCCCAAATTTTCCAGATCTTCCAGTCGGAGACGTTCTTGGGTGTGGATTTAAACCAGAGGATGGTGATGCTGACGATAAGGATGGAAAGAATTAATGAGAAAATGCTATTCAATCACCTGTAAAAGGTGTTCCAGCGTGTAGAACGTCCATAGGACCGCAACGCCGGCCAGGACTGTGCCCACAACGTCCACATCATGGTCAATCTGGACAAGTACAAGAACGGAAATGGCTAGGACAACGCCTACCACAAGGTCAACCAGAACAAGGACAAGGGCAACAACCAGCACAGGGCGGACAACAATAAGAACAACCTTCTGAGGCATAAGCTGCTTATCTTTCAAACGAATTTGGTTTATTAGAAAAAATTGTTTTGGCCTTTCTTTGTTTCTTCTTTGATCAAATTTCAATAAAAATTATAAAAATATATGGTACATGAACCCTCTTTCTTTGCTACCATAAGACCCAAAATGAGAAATGATGAGCCAAAATCCATTACAAAATTTGATTCAATTTGCAAGGTTGCGCTATGATGTAAAGGTGTCTTTACTTGAAGGCTGAGGTGAGTTCGGCGGCCCCAGGGTCAACCCGAAAGAATACTCTAGACTTTGGGAAAGAGGTACTTTATTGTGGTTACTTATATTGGTTGTTAACAACGGCTAGCTTGGAACAGTTCAAATACGTCTTAGCTAACAATTCTTATACTTAACAATATTGTAGTCGTACGGCAGCTGGTTCTGGTACGGGTTGTTGTCCGGCTCGGCTCGGTGTGTCGTCTCGAAGGGCTCCAGTCTGCACTTAGGCCAGGCTTAGAAGGTCGCAGTCCGCACTTAGGGCAGGCTTGCGATAACCCAGTCCGCACTTAGGGCAGGCTAAGGAGGGACCCAGTCCGCACTTAGAGCAGGCTTGGAAGGTACCATTCCGCATTTAGGGTCGGCATAGGAGGGACCCAGTCTGCACTTAGGGCAGGCTTAGGAAGGATCCAGTCCGCACTTAGGGCAGGCTTGGAAGGTAGCAGTACGCACTTAGGGCAGGCTTAGGAGGTAGCTTTAAAAAAAAGGCGGCAAATCCGCTATGCTTTAACCAGGTTGTTTCTCTCAGACGGGGAGAAACCTATCGGACGAGCCGGCTATGGCCAGTAGCAGACCCGTGGGTTATTGTCCAATCACCGGGGTGAAGGCAGGAAAAAGATTGGTGGAGAAGTCCGTAAACTATTTCAGTGAGAGGCTGTCAAGAGTACTGCTTGAGCAGACTTTGCCGAATGCCTTTCATGCGCTCTCTTTTATGTGGAAATCCTGCCCGACGAGAATGTGAATCAGGAGCCAATTGAAATTCGACTCGCTTTTCTCAGTTGCCTCTGTTCATGCTGAGGACTCGGAGTGTATTCGAGGTTCGCAACCTGCCAACAGATGGCGGCCTCCGCATTAAGTGTTTTAGCGAGGTGTGCGCAGTGTGTGGATGACTGGCTTGTTTGTATTTCTGTGGCGGTGGATTATGTCACTTCGTTACAATGAGTTCCTATCTTTGTCTCACTATCAACGAATATGGCAACATTACACGGCATATGTTGCTTGCAATTTCAGCTCCGTCTCAAGTATTGTCCTCGCTGAATGGATTAACTTCGGTAAATACTAGTTGCTTGGTGAACTTTTCAATTAGGTACTCAATACTGTAGAATTCATGGCGTGGAGTTGTGCTGAACGGAGCTGGATCAGGCTGAATAGTGGCGTCAAGTTTGAAAGATACAGAAGTTTATGTTTATGTAGTACATAGTAAAGGTCAACTTTAAGCAATTTAGTTAACTCAGATCACCTTAATCCCCCCTGCAACCCCCAAGAACTTGATCGCGTCGTTGAAGACTTAACCTCATCCTTAAATATAGCAATGACTTCTTCCAGCCCCTTGATTCAACCCAGGGGCAAGAAGAAGCCGCATTGGTGGGTTGCAACTTAGGTCCTTTAAGAAATAATTGTAGAAAAATTGTGCATAATGCGAAAAGTACGAGAGACGCGCTAGATTGGGACTTGTACAAGGCATCCCTTAACATAAACAAAAATTAATTAAGGAAAGCCAAACGTAATTCTTGGGGACTCTTCTGTGGTAAAATAGAAGAAGCCTCTGAAGCATCTAGATTGAGGAAAATTCTCTCTTCAAATCCAATAACACCCAGTTACCTTAAGAAAACCGATGGGTCTTGGACGACTTCTAGTGAAGATTCGCTAAACTTACTGCTTGACACTCATTTCCCAGGCAGTTCCCAAGTTGTTAGCAATATGGTTTTCAGCAAACCATCTGCACAAAAAACAAACTCCTAAAAACTGATTACACAGAGCAAGTTTCAGTGGGCACTGCACAGCTTCAGACCATATAAATCCGCGGGACCGTACAGCATAATACCTGCCGAGTTGCAGAAGTCATCGGATATAATCCTGCCGATGCTTGAGACAATTTTTAAAAGTTGTGTAGACTTAGTATATATCCCAAAGATATGGAGAGAAGTTAAAGTTATCTTCATACCCAAAGTGGGTAAATGCTCTCACATAAATCCAAAGGATTTCAGACCTATAAGTCTATCATCATTTCTCTTAAAAACATTAGAACGGCTGATTGATATCCATCTACGCAACAGTATTGATAAGAAGCTACTGTCGGCGGCCCAACATCCATATTGCAAAGGCAAATCAGTAGAGACGGCATTACACTGACTGGTGCGTAAAATTGAATATTCCCTGTTTCATAAGGAGTATACAATGGTTGTCTTTCTGGATATAGAAGGCGCTTTCAACAATGTCAATGTATCAGCGATAGCAGATGCACTATCAGACCTGAAGGTCGACAGCTCACTTTGCGAATTGATTAATCGACTCTAAGCGGGGTGGGACGTCTACCAGAAGGTCTGCCAGTAGAGGCAATCCGCAAGGTAGTGTTCTATCCCCCTTTTTGTGGAATTTGATGATCAATGAGCTATTGATAATCATGGAAGGCGAGGGATGCACGGCGATCGCTTATGCAGATGATGTTGCTTTACCTGTCTCGGGAAATACTCCAAAAGAACTTCTACAAAACGCTTTAAGCAAGCTGACTAGATAGGCAGTTCGGTGTGGTTTGGACGTTAATCCCCACAAAACTGAACTTAACTCTTCTCCAGGAAATATAAAATTCCATTAGTCGACCCTCCTTCTCTCAATGGTATCAGCTTACTTTCTCTGACACAGCAAAATATTTGGGTCTCATCCTGGATAAGAAATTAAGCTGGAAACTTAATATTCAAAAAAGAGTAAAGTAAGCTACAGTAGCACTTTTCTTTTGCAAAAAATCTATCGGGAATAAATAGGGTTTACAACCTCGAATCACTCACTGGCTCTACATCTCAATCATTAGACCGATACTCACATACGGGGTCATTGTCTGGTGGACGGCCTTAGAAAAAGCTATAAATCGCGATAATCTAAGTAAGGTCCAGCGCACAGCTTGTCTGTGCATAGGCGGAGCACTACGTACAGCTCCCTCTGCGGCACTGGAGATTTTATTTCATCTAATACCCCTCGATATGTTTAGCAAGCAAATGGTAGCGAATGCAGCCGTTCGCCTCGAAGCTACCCAACAGTGGTCAAGAAAAGAATTTGGCCACGCTTCCATTTTGAATAAATTCAAATTCTCTCCCGAAAACACGGACTACACCATCCCACGTCTAAACTTTGACAAGAGCTTTCTCGCCACCATCCCCTCCAGATCACTTTGGAATGATGATACATTTTCACTCACTTCACTGACGGCTCAAAATTCAAGGACGGAGTTGGTGGAGGTGTTTTCTCTGACAGGCTTAATTTTAAGCTCTCCTTCCGTCTTCCAAATCATTGTAGCGTGTTCCAGGCGGAAATTTTGGCGATTAAAGAAGCCTTATCTTGGCTTAAGGAAAACGTGATATCTGCTAGAAATATCCGCATCTTTTCAGACAGCCAAGCAGCAATCAAATGCTTGAAATCGACCTCTTTAAATTCCTTAGTAGCTCTAGACTGCCGATCGGTTCTCGTGGAGATGTCTGAGCAGTTTAATATTCACCTGTGATGGGTGCCGGGGCATAGGGACATTACAGGGAATTATAAGGCCGATAAACTCGCCAGAATAGGAACAACTATACCCATTCTGCCGGATAAAGGCATCTTAGGTATACCAAACGCTACTCGCAAACTTAAATTTAAGCTAGATGCTGTCGAGAGTACGAATCTTAGGTGGACAAATGGATCACCATGTCTAGCGACAAAACAGATTTGATCAAAGCTGGATCTAAAACGTTCTAAGAATTTGATTTCTCTCAACAGATTGCATATCGGCGCTATGATATGTGCCACCGCTGGACACTGTCTAATAGGCAAGCATGCTGCAAGGCTAGGCGTTTTTACGAACGACTTTTGTAGAAGCTGCATGGACGAAGAAGAGGACGAAACTATTCCTCACTTTCTTTGTTTCTGCCCAGCTCTTTCCCGTAGAAGAAAGCTTCACCTAAGAGCCCCCTATTACAACAATATAGGCGACATGAAAAATATAGACATCAAGAGCCTCCTACGCTTCATAAGAAGCTCAAAATGGTTTAACGAGTAGGTAGGAAAAACTTTCTCCCATGATCCATGTGGTATCACAATGGACCTATTATTGGTCTATTGTGTTGGCGATTCTCAACTGGCAGCCACTTCAACCTAACCTAACCTAACCTTATGTAATAGATAAAAACTCTTTGAAGCACACGAAAGCGTAAAGACGAAGTTCCATCGAACTTTGCATTCTGTTGGACATTTGAAGTTGTATTATTCGGGTCTGACTACATATTTTGTTCGCGGAGTTGCAAGTAATAAGCATTTTGGGCTGAAGTCAATTACTCACTTATAAGGTCGCCTTGGAAGCAGGTTTACACTAATATTCCTGTAGCACTCTTGGTCTAACAGAGAAGCGAGTCCCAACAAAACGTCAGATTGTGAATGTATCTCGAAACTAAAAGTAACAACGCACGAGAAGCTAGAGCCTTGGTTGTAATACTATTTGAGTGAATATGTGTTTAAAGTATGCTGTCATATTTCAAGGCATTGTGTTACATTATAGGAACTAACTTAGGTCATGGCTAACTCATCACTTGATGTAGCTTAGTTCTAAGATTATGGGCTGAAGGAGGAGACCATGAGACAGATATCTTGATCTGCAAAAGAATTTTCGAAACGAAACCTTATGCTTGTGTACAGAAGGAATGTTGAATATTGAAGGAAGAAGTTGAGAAGCAACAAAAGCTGCTGAATAGCCCTCGTTCCATACCTAGTCTTGCTTACTCGGCCTCAGTCACCTCTTCGCCATGTCATCAGTTCTAAATCTTCAATATCAACTTCAAACTTTCCGCCTTAGATACAAACCATTTGTATAAAATACTGACAGCTTGGGCATGCTTTCGTAATCACGTCGATCGTTTGCACAGTTGTGCATGAGATGCGCAATCACAAACAATTCAAAATACAAAAAGAACTTGCAGCTGCATCACAAATATTTGCATATTGCAAGGATTAATAAAGAAAATTGAATCGGTCAGTGGGTACTCTCTTTGTTTGCAAAAGATATAAATTGAAGCTGTCCTGTGCTGAGCGCAGTCGATTGCTTGAAGACACAAAATGAAGTATCTTGCAGTACTGATACTGCTGACTGGTACAGTAATTGTCTGTGGACGTCAGGCAGCTGACCTTCGGAAGCAGACTCTGTTACCAGAACTTTTAGAGTCGGAAGATGTATCAGGACGTAACAAAAGGGCGATACATATCCCGATTCGACGACTTCCAATACCAAAAATTCCAATAATTCCAAAAATTCCTATACGTCCCCCTCATATTCCAATTTGGACACCTCCATGGATTCGACCGAAGCCAACAACTCGTCCACCACCAACTACGACAGCAAAACCAGTAACAACAACAACCCGGCGACCACCAGTGACGCATCCATGGCCAACCTTCTGGCCTAGACCAACCACGACAGCAAAACCAGTAACAACAACAACTCGCCGACCACCAGTGACGCATCCATGGCCAACATTCTGGCCTAGACCAACCACGACAGCAAAGCCAGTAACAACAACAACACGCCGACCACCAGTGACGCATCCATGGCCAACCATCTGGCCCAGACCAACCACGACAAAAAAACCAGTAACACGCCCACCACCAATATCTACGCTTCCGCCCACAAAACCAACCGAAGGGCCTCAAACTACGGAAGAACCAGGAACTACAGATGGACCAACTACGACGGAAGAACCAGGAACTACAGATAGACCAACTACTACGGAAGAACCAGAGACAACAGAAGGGCTTGAAACTACAATAGACCCTGAAACTACTACGGATGAACCTGCAGCTACAGACGGACCAACTACTACGGAAGAACCAGGAACTACTGATGGAACAACTACTACGGAAGGGTCACAGAATACGGAAGAACCAGAAACTACAGAAGGACCTGCAACTACAGACGGATCGACAACTACGTCTGAAGTTACAGAAGAACCAACTACTACACAAGAGCCACAAACTACGGAAGAACCAGGAACTACAACATCTGAAGCTACAGAAGGACCAACTACTACGGAAGAACCAGGAACTACTGATGGAACAACTACTACGGATGAACCTGCAGCTACAGACGGACCAACTACTACGGAAGAACCAGGAACTACTGATGGAACAACTACTACGGAAGAACCTGCAGCTACAGACGGACCAACTACTACGGAAGAACCCAAAACTACAGAAGGACCTGGAACTACAGACGGATCGACAACTACGTCTGAAGCTACAGAAGGACCAACTACTACACAAGAGCCCCAAACTACGGAAGAACCAGGAACTACAACATCTGAAGCTACAGAAGGACCAACTACTACGGAAGAACCAGGAACTACTGATGGAACAATTACTACGGATGAACCTGCAGCTACAGACGGACCAACTACTACGGAAGAACCAGGAACTACTGATGGAATAACTACTACGGAAGAGTCACAGACTACAGAAGAACCAGAAACTACCGAAGGACCTGGAACTACAGACGGATCGACATCTACGTCTGAAGTTACAGAAGGACCAACTACTACACAAGAGCCGCAAACTACGGAAGAACCAGGAACCACTACGTCTAAAGCTACAGAAGGACCAACTACTACGGAAGAACCAGGAACTACTGATGGAACAACTACTACGGAAGAGTCACAGACTACAGAAGAACCAGGAACTACAGAAGGACCAGGAACTACAGACGGATCGACAACTACGTCTGAAGCTACAGAAGGACCAACTACTACGGAAGAACCACAAAGTACGGAACAACCAGAAACAACGGAAGGACCGGGAACAACAGAAGACTCAAAAACTACAGAAGGCCCAGGAACTACGGAAGAACCCACGACTACGGAAGAACCAGCAAGTACTCAAGAACAGCAATCTACAGAAGGGCCACAAACAACAGGAGCTCCACAAACAACGCAACAACCGCCATCGACACCAAGCCCACCTCCATGCTACTTCCCCATCATTTCTGTTTATCTGTCATTCTGGCCGTTCTGTTGTTACAATTAAGTGTATTCAGCAAACGATGTGTGACACTTCATAAATTTGTAATTATTTTCGTTTTACGTTTAAAGAAATTGATTCATATTACTTGCGCTGAATATAGCCTAAGACTAGGTGTTTAATATTTATTAGGTACCAGGAACTAGAATTAATGGCGCTGAATTGTGCTGAATAGAGCTGAATTGTGCTGAATAGAGCTGAATTGAGCTGAATAGTGACAATGCCACGAGTACAATTCTTGCCAATAATTCTTAAAAAAAAAAGTTCTATAGTAGGTCGGAAGATGGTTCAATACAACTAGCAGTATCAAGCTGTTCTGGGCAGATGCTTGCTTTTACTTTAAAGGAAAGCGAAGCTGGCGAGTTTTGAAATTACAGGATCAATGGTACTAAAAAAAAATGGATTGATGGATTCTTTTCTGTGGGAAATTTCAAACAGAAAAGGAATCGAAAACTTCATTTCCACAGGTGAAGGACGTTTAATTTCACATAGAACTGTGATTCCAATCGCTGTTCAGGCTTCAGTTGATCATACAGACAGACAGAATTGCGACACTCGGGACCCTCTATAGTAGAAGCAGTAATGCCAAGATTCGTCAAAACCTCATGATCGAACATTTTCACAAAACCAATGTGAGTAGTTCTAAAGGATCTGTGATTCTCTGTGCCACAGAAGTAGTAGAGCTGAACAGGGTAGAGGTTGTGAAAGCCTATGTAGTCAATCCAAGCTTAATCAATTGTTAGTATCTTGTTCCAAGCAACTGTCGCGTAGTTAGCTACGTGTACTAAAAATCCACAAAACTATGCTTCAAGTCAGGCGACAATAAGACGTAAATTCAACTACTGGCTGCTTACAGATACTATATCCACTGAGGTGTGTTGTGACCATGTTGGACTGCGCGTTCATCAATGAAGTCTATCACTTGCAGTCTTACCGGATATTATCAGCCTTATCGTTCCGCTTCATTTGCTAGTTTGACGGGTCCAATATCCTATAACTAACGAGGCTAACGATTGCTTTCTGTCAGAAGGACCGTGGAAACTTCAATTCAGTTTAGAGTTTCAGAACGTAAAATGAATCTTCTACCCGCACTGCTACTATTTACAACCAGTGTTTGCCTGTGCTTTTCGTGACAACAATACTCTCGGATGTTTGTCAGACGCTCGCGAGAGGTGGGACCGTGAAAAAACTTTTTGGTATTTTCTGGGATTCGAACTTGGAACCTCATGCGTAGTGATCCGACACACTAACCACTTACGCCACGGCGCCCACTTCTCAAATCGCCGTTCGGATTCGGCATTAAACTGTAGGTCCCTTCCATTCGTGTTAAAAATATAGCGCACACAACATGAGTGGTGGCGAGAAGCTAGGCCCTGGCACTTTAAAGAGCTGTTGCGCCAAATATTTGTTTGTTGTTTTGTTGTTTGCCTGTGCGTGTCCATCAGAAATAACAAATCCGAAATCACCCGCACTTACAGTCACTATCATCACCATGACTGGCAGCGCCACGCCACCCTACATCTGATATCTCAACCCAGTAGGTCATGTACAACCATAGCTGACTTACCAACCTCTACCGCCATATTCACATTTACCACACCAACCACCACCACCAAGTTCAGAGAATTCACTTCTATAGCTGCTATACCCCACCAAGCTTGTCTATGACGGCATACTGTCAGATGCTGGACGATCTTGAAGCCGAGGCACGAGGGAAGTCACGTAGCCGGAGACTTCAATGCATGGGTAGAGTGGAATAGTGCTATGAGAAGCCAAAGAAGCGATGCGATGCTAGAGGCCTTTGGGAGCATCGATCTAGTGTTACTAAACCATGCTAGAGCACTTTTCATTGTCGATCTGACCTTCGCCAGCAGGTCAATAGCGAGAAAGATGAAATGGCACGTCTCAAACTTGTACACGAACAGTGACTACCACGCCATCATTTTCGAAACAGAGAGTAAAGAGCGACCCCAGCACCGCAACCCCCCTCCGAAAGTGCACAAGTTGACTACATGTTAAGGACGCAGCATAAGAATAAGCCATGGAAGTGACCGTGAATAAGTCAGTGGTCTCTACTGACAGACAGCCAACATCCAACCAGATCGATCACATTGCGATCAGCCGTCGACGCGTCGTTTTAGAAATTGTCTCCTGGACGTTCGAAACAGACATGGAGCTGACATCGGACTAGAATGAGATCACCATCTCATGTTCACTCATATACGCTTTGGTACTGCATCCGTCAATAGCAAACGCTTAAGCTTACTTAACATCACCATATCGACAGGCTCATGGTTCCCCAAGTGCGCCAACAGACACCTGGAGACGGATCGATAAGCATACAGTAAACAAGGCTCGGCTTGCAGCAGCCTCAGCAGTAGAGAGAACCGAGCTAGAAGTCCAATACAGTACGAAGAAGAAAGAAGTGCAGCGTAGTGTGAGACGTGACAAACGTCAGCACATCAACTCATTGGCTTCAAGGGTTGAAGAAGCAGCGAGCAGGTGCGATAGTAGAACTGTTTATGGCATCACTAAGGAGCTGACTGGTGGTCGGAACTCCAAATAACACCCAGTGAAGAGCCTAGACGGTAACCTTCCGATCTCGAATGAGGACCGGTTCACTAGATGGAGATAACATTTTGCTACAGTTCTAAACCACTTAGACGATGGCGGTATGATCTCGAATTCGTATCTCCCATTAAAACCGAAATAATAACAGCAATCAAGTCCCTCAAGAAGGACAAGGCGGTGAGCATTGACGGCTTCCCTATCAAACTATTTCAAACGGCGCCAAATACATCGGCAGATTTGCTGCACCCTCTAATACGGAGTGCTTCTTCATCTGTATGCGGACCGCGGGGAAAAAATGGGGCCTGAAGCCCGCAATGATGCACTGGCTATACATCATGATAGTCAGATCCTTACGTATGGGGCTCGTGTGTGGTGGAAGGCAACGAATGCGAAAAACACACGGGATATGTTGGCCATGGTACAAAGAACAGCCTGCACTGCCATCACAGGTGCTCTACGCACAACATCTGCGGCTGCACTCGAGATCTTCCTGTATCTTTTACCATTAGACCTACAAATTAAATTTCAAGCGGGCAACAGTGCACTTCGGCTCACTAACGTTGGTCTCTTCAGGACTAATAACATAGGACACAGCTCCATTCTCAAGGAATCTTTTCCCGGAATCCCTGACGAATCGGACGATATACTTGACACCTTAGACTTCGACACACCATACGAAGTACTGTATCCTATTAGAGAGGACTGGCGAAGGACGACAGTCTCTGTCCATAACGAGATTGCAATATACACTGATAGTTCTAAGACCAATGAGGGCGCGGGGTCAGGTATTTACTCGAGAGATACGAACCTACAAGTGGCCCTGAGACTTCCGGACACATGCAATGTGTTCGTAGCAGAGGTTCTAGCTGTACTTAAAGCTACGGAATTACTTGAGATGCGATCAATATCCGATAAGAATATGGCCATCTACATTGACAGTCAGGCTGCGCTAAAGGCGCTAGAGTCTTACGTCACCAAATGTCAGATAATCAGGAATTGCCGCACAATGCTTGGGGCATTATGTACGCAGAACCGAGTCAGATTATGTTGAGTACCTGGACACTGCGATATCGAAGGCAACGAGCAAGCCGACGCGCTGGCTAAAAGAGGAGCGGGGCTCCCACGTAGCGATATAATTGGTAGTTTTAAACCACCAGGGTGCGTGGCTAAGGGAATTATTCGTGATAGAATCATTGACACGGCTATTCTAAGATGGTCAAACTTAGATGGCCACAGAGTGTCTAAGGCCTTGTGGCCTGTGTTAGATCGCAGACAATTTGGGGAGATAATTAAGTTAGATAGATCGAGGCTAAGAACAGTGATAGGAATACTCTTTGGCCACTGTCTTCTAAGGAGGCATGCCATGAGACTAGGGTTGTCCGATACGGATGTTTGTAGGTACTGCGATGACTCAGAGGATATAACTCATCTTCTTCTTCCTTTTTCAGCGAGGCCGTGATGCGAAAACAAGGGATCACAACGCTCCCACTTCACCGCATTTCTACTGATCCGCCTGTGGGGTTCGCCTATTTGACCTCAGAAAATATCGGCAGCCCCGCCGATTTTGGATCACTCGGTTACTGAGGCCAATGAAATGCCGATGTCGTCGCATTTGTCTGATCCAGGCGTTTATAGGCCTGCCTTTCCCACATCGCGATGTCTTTGGAACGTGCATTGACATAGCCTTTTTAACGGGGTTCAAATGATCTCTTCTTTGAACGTGGCAATACCAGCTGAGCCGGTCGTGCTCTATTTTTTGTACGATGGTTTCCTTGAAGTGAAAGCTTCCACGGATCTTCGAACTTCTTATTCGATCAAGCTTGGTCACTCCTGCTGTCATGCGAAGCATCTTCATCTCAGCTGCCGTTAATTTACTCTCATACGTTTTGTACATCGTCCAACATTGTGAACCGTATGTGAGCGCTGGACGTACAACTGCGATGTAGAGCCTTCCTTTCAACTTAGGGGGCATTTTTCTGTCACAGAATATAGCGGAATTTTCTCGCCACTTCATCCACCCTACGCTTACACGATGATTGATGTCGTCATCACAAGTTGCTTTGCTATTGATCATAGATCCCAGATATTTGAACTTTTCGCACTTGGGAAGCACTGTTCCAATCAAATAAATGTCTGGAATAGGCCTGAGTGGATCAGAGAACGGGCAGCACAAGTACTCTGTCTTTTTTGAACTAATGCGATACCCATTTCCCTCCAGAACGTCCACCCACACATCAACTGCTCGTTGCAGGGATGTAGGATCCTCACTTATGATGACTCCATCGTCAGCAAAGAATAACTGATGTACCTTGGGGTCCATCACTTTACCTTCAAGCAGATAATCAAGGACTGTAATAAAGAGCAAAGGACTTAAAACGCTTCCCTGGTGCACCCCGACTTTGATTGGGAACTCTTCGTTTACTCCAGCGGGGCATCTTACTCTTGTCTTTGCTCCTTCGTACATGTCCATGATCATCTGTACATAGGTTTCTGGAACCCCTCGATGTCTTAGCGCCACCCATATCAGATCTCGTGGTTGTCTGTCGAATGTATTTTCAAAGTCCACCAATACAACATGCAAATCCCTTAAGGAATCACAATGTTTTTCCATTATGATCCTTATACTTTGGATTGCATCTGTGGTTGATTTACCCGAGACAAACCCGCACTGATCATCAGATAGCCGTATTATTTTTCGCAGTCGGCCACCTATTACCCGCTCAACGATCTTCATGGTGTGTGACATCAGCTTGATCGAACGATAGTTCTCACAGTTTGGCGAATCACCCTTCCATTTGTATACAGGGAGAAGGTAACTTTCCCTCCATTCATTCGGCATTGGATCACCTCTCACGAATTTGGAGATGAGAATTCTGAGCCATCTGAACCCGATGTCTCCCATCTTTTTCCAGAACTCAGAGGGCATCTCGTCTGGCCCAACCGCTTTTCGTTTTTTGGAGTACTTGACCGCCTCACTAACTTCTTCGACTGTAATGTCGGGTATTTCTTCACAGTTAGGCGTGGCTCTTGAAAAGTATAGCCGCGGAAACTGTTCATTTAAAAGTTCCTCACAATACTGCCGCCACCTCTGCAGAATTTTGTCGTCATCCACAAGAAGCTGACCATGAGCATTGTTAATGAACTTTGGCGAATGAATCTCCTGAGCATTCCTCCTTCTTTTGTGCTCTGCACTCTTCATCCTCAGCTCCGTTGATGGTGTGAGAGAGGTAATTTTTCATTACGAAGACAAAAGCCTCGCCTTTTTCTTTGTCCAGATTGTACCACTTGATTTTCTCAGAGACCTTTGTTTGTTTGCTTTTCTTCGGTGTTTTCATAAAAATTTCTATTAGCAGGAGACGGTGTTGCCGAGCGATTGCCTCTCCCAGGATCACTTTGCAATCTTTTACCCGAGGCTTCATGAAACTGTCTACCAAATGGTAGTCAATCTGAGTTTCATCTCCACCACTGCTGTAAGTGATCAGGTGTCGGCTTTGTTTGATGAACATGGTATTCAACACGATAAGACCGTGTAATGAAGACATGCTTAGGATGTCTTCACCAGGAAGGTTCCTGGTGCCATATCCTAGTCCTCCATGGCAGTCTTCGTAGTCTTCGTTTGATTTCCCGACATGTCCATTCAAATCTCCTCCAACAAACCGAAATTCTTCCTTTGGGATGTTCTTAAGGGGATTGTGGAAATCTAGCCAAAATGCATCTTTATCTCTCTGATTGTACCCATCGTGGGGAGCATATGCACTGACAATATTCCACACCTCTCCTTGTATTACTAGTTTGAGAGACATCAAACGGTCGCTGGACTTCGAAATGCTCAAGACGTTTCCAAGTAGCTCGGCCGCAAGGATGATACCGATTCCGTTCTTAGCCTTTTCCGTTCTTAGCCTTTTCCGTTCCGTAGTAGAACATCCGGTAATCTTTTGTCCTAACGTTCAAGAAACGCGCCCGATTCCCCGTGTTTTTCCATTTCGTCTCTTGGACACACAAGATATTCACCCGCCCTCTATTCATCATCTCTTCCAGCTCGTAACTTCGACCGGTCATGCTTCCAACGTTCCAACTCGCGACCCTCAAATTGCGTCCAAACTGTTTCATTATTTTGCTAGCCCCCGGAATCCGTATAGCTCTGACCCGAACATTTCTGCTCGGTCCAGGATCAGTACCATGCACAGCAGTGGTAGTGCCTGGCGGGGTAGTGCCTTTCCTTGCAAGTATTACCATAATGATACAGTTTTGGAATATTACCGTATTGCGATGGTGTTTGTTGTTTGACACGTGCATGCTCCTGTTTTAGTATTGTTTGATCTTTCTTCTATGACACCGGTGATCTCCAGTCGTGTCAACCCACGGACTCACATGCACACTTGTGGGAGGGTTTTTATGGTAGTATATGTGTCGCTAGGCTCACTGGGTGTTATATTGCCTAGATCTGATTTGTCCCCTTAGTCGCCTTTTACGACAAGCGCTAGTTGTTGGGGGGGCGCTGCAGTGATATTCTTAGCCCGTCCTTGCACGGGTCCATTCGCCCTCCTCGCATGTGGGACCTAATATCGGACGAAGTAGTTTTCGCTCAAAGGTACCAAATATTTGCTCCGCTTTCTTACTTATCGTCCAGCACTCGGCGCCATAAAGCAAGGCTGGTAAGATGAGCGTTCTGTAGAGCATTAGTTTGGTCCATCGAGTTAGGAGTTTTGAACCCAGTTGTTTGCTAAGGTTATTCTTGGTCGGATCTCCACGAAGGTGTCATTTGTGTCCAAGGTTTTCAGCAGATATTTTCTTGTTTATTGACAACATGTACTTAGTCTTGTCCTCATTTAGTTCAAGACCTACTCGTTTCGCCTGCTCTTCAATTGCCGTAAATGCCTCTACAACGGCTTGCCGGGATCTTCTGATGATGTCAATATCGTGCGCGTATCCCAGCAGTTTAATGGATTTGCGAAAGATCGTGGCTTCTGTGTTTACACCTGCCCTACGCACTATCTGCTCCAGCACAATGTTAAAGAAGTCATAATCACGGAATCTGCTGCATGTTTGGAAGAGTTCGGAAGAGCTATTTCCAAATTGCACAGAACATTTCGTGCTTTCCAGCGTTACGCAACACATCTGGATAAGTTTGGACGGAATTGGGCCATCGCTTGGTAGAGTTCAAGACGATGAATGCTGTCATAAGTGGCTTTGAAGTCGATGAAAAGGTGCTGAGTTTCGACTTGATATTCGTTGGTCTTTTCCAGGATTTGCTTTAGTGTGAAAAATTGATCTATTGTCGATCTGTCGGGCTGAAAGCCACACTGCTACGTGCCGATTAGTGTGTTGCAGATAGGTTTTAGACGTTCACACAATACATTGGACAGGATCTTATATGCGACGTTTAGCAGGGATATGCCTCGATAGTTCTTACAAGACATAGGATCGCCTTTTTTGAAGATGGGGCATATTGAGCTGATACTCCAGTCGTCTGGCATGCTTTCCTCTATCCATACTTGACTGATGACTTGGTGCATACAGCCTACCAAGATATCGCCTCCGTATTTGAAAAGTTCAGCTGAGAGGCCATCAGAGCCAGCGGCTTTGTTGGTTTTTAGTTTTCAGATAGCTGCGCTAACTTCTTCAATACTGGGTGGTGGTATTGGTTCGTCATTGACTGGAAGCGGGCTCTCTTCTTGCCCTATCACTCTCTCTGTTTGCTACCCGTTAGGCAACTGCTGGAAGTGTTGTTTAAACACATCAGCAATTCCCTGCACACATCAGCAAGAGCCTGTGTTCCGGGTTTGAAATCAGCTGCCAGCTGCTTGGCTTTTCGATAGAAATTCCGGATGCTGTTGAGCTCAAAGCGCGAAGGTTACCACGGAAGTTGTAAGAAGGGCAAAGCAAACGTGGCTGGATATTATATTTCATTTCCTTCCATTCAACCTTTTCATTAAAGGTTCTGCCGCAAAACGAGCTCTCAGACTGAGAGAATCAAACTATGGGCATCCGGCGATATTAAAAATAATAAAGACATCAGACTACACAGTCCCCTACAATGATTTCAACATTGATATCCCTATCCTATCCCCAAGCCGAGTAGAATGGGAGTCAAAAAGTGTAGATAAAGATTAAGAGATCATGATACACACCGATATGGCTCGAAAATGGATACGGGTACAAGAGTAAGCTTCTACTCGGAGGCACTGCAAAAGCAGGCATCTTTTAGATTACCAGAAGCGTGCAGCGTATGCCAAACTGAAATCCTGGCAATAGAAAACGTCTTGACCCACTGATCACAATCAGACGCCATTCGGTCAAACTCTGCTGAGTCCTCGACATAGCGGTGGCACTGGTGTAGCGGTAACGTCGTCAATTGTCACGCAAATTGTGAAAGCCTGTGTGAGCCTGTGTGAGTACTGCGAAGGCATAACACTAGCAGTAGCTCGGTCATATGGCTGGGAAAATTGTTCGCTCTGTTGATGATGATTTGCCTATGACATCGGTTATCGGGGAAAAAAATACTGTGAATCAGAAGCAAAGACAAAAAATTACAAAAACCTCCCCAGTTATCTACGCCATCCCCGGAGTTTCTCTCAAACATAACCAATTGAACTTCAAGCCGGTACACCAGAAATCTTTTTCTCCCTCTATATCTATCCTTTCCAACGCCCGCACTGTGTGTAAACATGTTAAGAGTATTCATAACCCCTTGAGTGCGTGCAAATTTTAAAAAATAGCGATCTAGAGGGGATCGAAAAGGCGGATGCTTCAGCAAGGATGGGGCCTGCAATTAACATTAGCGAAGCGCATACATCCATACTGCCACCGATTGGCAAACTGACAATAGACGAGAACCAAAGCAGAGGCCAACTCGTCCTGGCTATCCAGGGCGGACTGTGCGACCACTTGTATGTTATGGCCGGGACTAAACAAAATGAAAATAAAGAGCCTTCTGGCACTAGATTGATCCTCTATCCGCATCTTAACTGGAGTCATCACAGGACACTGTGCCATTGGGGTCACATGGACAGTAGAGTCCCCGATGATTTATGCAGAAGCTGTGGAGATGGGAAAGAAATGGAGGCAATCCAACATCTGCTATGCCACTGCCTCGCCCTGCAAGAACGGGGCATTCGTGTCCTAGCACTCAGTTCAGTTTTTTTTTTTAGATTCGTAGTGGATGGCATCTATTACAGAGGAACCATATATTAGGGAAAGACTTGCTCTTCAGGAATATCTATATGTCTGCTTTAAGTTTTTTTTATTTTTGTATAGAGATACGTACAATGCAATCATACAACTGCAGTCTAGTCATATCCGGTGGAAACTAAGACGTAGATTGAATCTGCAGCTACATGGAGCGAATTGTGTGCACAGCTGCGGGTAATTAAGTGCACAATAGGGTAGCTGCAGTTTGATATGATGTCATCGCGAATATTTACATTTAATTAGTGGCAGAGCAAAACTTGTGTCAACAGTCCTTGTGGTCAGTGGTCGGTGTTTCGCATGCGACGAATGGTATAAATTACAGGCCCGGACACCGGTCAAGGCATAGTTAAGTATCTCTTAGCACAAAAAACATGAAGTTAATAGTAGTTTTGGTATTGTTCGCCGTTTTGGCTGTGGCCGTTGCAAAGCGCCCTTCGAAGATCCCAGATGCTGATGAGGACGAGCGTCCAAGCAATCTTTCTAAGGCATCGTCAGAAGAGAGCTCTGAGGAAAAAAAAGGAAAGAATGGACTAAAGAAGCCAATTTTACCACCAAGACGTCGTCATCCAGGACAGGGTAAGCCACAGGGTCCACCATCACAGGATCAAGAACATGGAGACGAAAAAGAACCAGGCCGTCGTCCACCACAGGGGCCACATCCACCAAAGGGAAAACGCCCACAGCGTCCAGGACATGGCCCACAACCAGGACATGGTCAGCAACCAGGAAAACACCCACAGCGTCCAGGACAGGGTCATAAACCAGGACAACACCCACAGCGTCCAGGACAAGGACAACAACCAGGACAGGGTCAACAGCCAGGACAAGGACAACAACCAGGACAAGGCCAACAGCCAGGACAGGGTCAACAGCCAGGACAGGGCCAACAGCCAGGACAAGGACAACAACCAGGACAAGGTCAACAACCAGGACAAGGTCAACAGCCAGGACAAGGTCAACAGCCAGGACAAGGTCAACAGCCAGGACAAGGCCAGCAGCCAGGACAAGGCCAGCAACCAGAACAGGGTCAACAAGCAGAACAGTAAGATGGATCCGCTGACAGCAAAGCATGAATATCTATCCTTTTCTGTATATTCTATGTAAAGCACATGTAGTCCATAAAAAGCATTGAAATCCAAGAAGTTCTTTTGAGACATCCGTCCTTTCAGATACTCGTACATACTCGTCCGTCAAATCGGAGAGTCAGCCAGTGAAATGAAAGACAATTTGCAGGGGGATATAGAATATCATACGTTTATTATGTGAGTGCGGGATATGTACACAAATCTAGCGACACCCAGGATAATGGGGAAGTTACTATGCTAAAGCCCGACGAACAGGTTCGACTGGCTTGGTACTTGCTGCATTGCAAGGAGGATTAGACGCCGGCTGCCTGACTGGTGCCACTGGGTTAGGCCACCAAGTCGGAAGGAACGGCAGCGGTTGTGGACCGGTTCCGATTTGGTCGGTGCGTGCTGCATCACAGGGACTCTGATGTGCCGGTTGACTGATTGGCGTGAATGGGCTAGGTCCCCATGAGTAAGGGAAGGCTGTCCATGCAGGAGTTGTTGCGGGCGGCTGCTGTGCTATTTCATCTTTTTCGTCACGTTCCGCATCACAAGGAGCTTTGGGGGCCGGTTGACTGATGGGTGCCACAGGGTTAGGGCCCCATGGATATGGGAAGGTTCCCCAAGATGCACTTGGCATAATGGGCACTGGCACCCACTGAACAGGGAACAGAGATACAGGATATTTATATGCATTTGATGTTTTCGTGGTGATGGTTGTAGAAACTTCCGAAGTTGTATCCGCGGATGAGGATGAAGAACTTTGGTAGGAACGGAGCAGGTACTGCAAAGCATATGGCAATTGGCCACCGAAGTCCTTCTTTAGTCGATTTATTATTTTCTCAATGTTGCAAGGCTTATCGCGGGTATCCTTTGGCACAGGCCCGGTTTCAGGTAGATTCTCAGTATCCTGGGGAGAACGGTCGACAGGAGATTCCTCTTCAGTATCAGGGTATTGAGGCAATTCCGGTTTGCTTTCTGGCACTACAGGTTCTTCTGGTTGAATCTCTTCCCCCTCGGGTGATGCAGGTTCGCTATCCACTACCTCAGGGTCTTCAGGCAGTTCCGGTTCGCTATCTACCACTTCAGGCTCCTCTGGTTGAATCTCTTCCCCCTCGGGTGATGCAGGTTCGCTATCCACTACCTCAGGGTCTTCAGGCAGTTCCGGTTCGCCATCTACCACTTCAGGCTCCTCTGGTTGAATCTCTTCCACCTCGGGTGATGCAGGTTCGCTTTCCACTACCTCAGGCTCTTCAGGCAATTCAGGTTCGCTATCATCCACTTCAGCCTCCTCTGGTTGGATCTCTTCCACCTCTGGTGATGCAGGTTCGCTTTCCACTACCTCAGGGTCTTCAGGCAATTCAGGTTCGCTATCATCCACTTCAGCCTCCTCTGGTTGGATCTCTTCCACCTCTGGTGATGCAGGTTCGCTTTCCACTACCTCAGGGTCTTCAGGCAATTCAGGTTCGCTATCATCCACTTCAGCCTCCTCTGGTTGGATCTCTTCCACCTCGGGTGATGCAGGTTCGCTTTCCACTACCTCAGGGTCTTCAGGCAGTTCCGGTTCGCTATCTACCACTTCAGGCTCCTCTGGTTGGATCTCTTCCACTTCGGGTGATGCAGGTTCGCTTTCCACTACCTCAGGGTCTTCAGGCAGTTCCGGTTCGCTATCTACCACTTCAGGCTCCTCTGGATGGATCTCTTCCACCTCGGGTGCTGCAGGTTCGCTTTCCACTACCTCAGGGTCTTCAGGTAGTTCAGGTTCGCTATCAGCCACGTCAGGCTCCTCTGGTTGGATCTCTTCTACTTCGGGTGCGGCAGGTTCGCTTTCTACTACCTCAAGGTCTTCAGGCAGTTCCGGTTCGCTATCTGCCACTTCAGGCTCCTCTGGTTGGATCTCTTCCACCTCGGGTGCTGCAGGTTCGCTTTCCACTACTTCAGCCTCTTCAGGCAATTCAGGTTCGCTATCAGCCACTTCAGGCTCCTCTGGTTGGATTCCTTCCACTTCGGGTGCTGCAGGTTCGCTTTCCACTACCTCAGGGTCTTCAGGCAGTTCCGGTTCGCTATCTACCACTTCAGGCTCCTCTGGTTGGATCTCTTCCACCTCGGGTGCTGCAGGTTCGCTTTCCACTACCTCAGGATCTTCAAGCAATTCAGGTTCGCTATCAGCCACTTCAGCCTCCTCTGGTTGGATCTCTTCCACTTCGGGTGCTGCAGGTTCGCTTTCCACTACCTCAGGGTCTTCAGGCAGTTCCGGTTCGCTATCTACCACTTCAGGCTCCTCTGGTTGAATCTCTTCCACCTCGGGTGCTGCAGGTTCGCTTTCCAGTAGATCACGGTCTTCAGGCAGTTCAGGTTCGCTATCAGCCACTTCAGGCTCCTCTGGTTGAATCTCTCCCACCTCGGGTGCTGCGGGTTCGCTTTCCACTACCTCAGGATCTTCAGGCAATTCAGGTTCGCTATCAGCCACTTCAGCCTCCTCTGGTTGGATCCCTTCCACTTCGGGTGCTGCAGGTTCGCTTTCCACTACCTCAGGGTCTTCAGGCAGTTCCGGTTCGCTATCTACCACTTCAGGCTCCTCTGGTTGGATCTCTTCCACCTCGGGTGCTGCAGGTTCGCTTTCCAGTAGATCACGGTCTTCAGGCAGTCCAGGTTCGCTATCAGCCACTTCAGGCTCCTCTGGTTGAATCTCTCCCACCTCGGGTGCTGCAAGTTCGCTTTCCACTACCTCAGGATCTTCAGGCAATTCAGGTTCGCTATCAGCCACTTCAGGCTCCTCTGGTTGGATTTCTTCCACTTCGGGTGCTGCAGGTTCGCTTTCCACTACCTCACGGTCTTCAGGTAGTTCCGGTTGGCTATCTACCACTTCAGGCTCCTCTGGTTGAATCTCTTCCCCCTCGGGTGATGCAGGTTCGCTATCCACTACCTCAGGGTCTTTAGGCAGTTCCGGTTCGCCATCTACCACTTCAGGCTCCTCTGGTTGAATCTCTTCCACCTCGGGTGATGCAGGTTCGCTTTCCACTACCTCAGGCTCTTCAGGCAATTCAGGTTCGCTATCATCCACTTCAGCCTCCTCTGGTTGGATCTCTTCCACCTCTGGTGATGCAGGTTCGCTTTCCACTACCTCAGGGTCTTCAGGCAATTCAGGTTCGCTATCATCCACTTCAGCCTCCTCTGGTTGGATCTCTTCCACCTCTGGTGATGCAGGTTCGCTTTCCACTACCTCAGGGTCTTCAGGCAATTCAGGTTCGCTATCATCCACTTCAGCCTCCTCTGGTTGGATCTCTTCCACCTCGGGTGATGCAGGTTCGCTTTCCACTACCTCAGGGTCTTCAGGCAGTTCCGGTTCGCTATCTACCACTTCAGGCTCCTCTGGTTGGATCTCTTCCACTTCGGGTGATGCAGGTTCGCTTTCCACTACCTCAGGGTCTTCAGGCAGTTCCGGTTCGCTATCTACCACTTCAGGCTCCTCTGGTTGGATCTCTTCCACCTCGGGTGCTGCAGGTTCGCTTTCCACTACCTCAGGCTCTTCAGGCAGTTCAGGTTCGCTATCAGCTACTTCAGGCTCCTCTGGTTGAATCTCTTCCACCTCGGCTGCAGGTTCGCTTTCCACTACCTCAGGATCTTCAGGCAATTCAGGTTCGCTATCTACCACTTCAGGCTCCTCTGGTTGGATCTCTTCCACTTCGGGTGATGCAGGATCGTTTTCCACTACCTCAGGATCTTCAGGCAATTCAGGTTCGCTATCAGCTACTTCAGGCTCCTCTGGTTGAATCTCATCCACCTCGGGTGCAGCAGGTTCGCTTTCCACTACCTCAGGGTCTTCAGGCAGTTCAGGATCGCTATCAGCCACTTCAGGCTCCTCTCGTAGAATCTCTTCCACCCCGGGTGCTGCAGGTTCACTTTCCACTTCTTCAGGCAGTTCCGGTTCGCTATCTACCACTTCAGGCTCCTCTGGATGGATCTCTTCCACCTCGGGTGCTGCAGGTTCGCTTTCCACTACCTCAGGGTCTTCAGGCAGTTCGGGTTCGCTATCAGCCACTTCAGCCTCCTCTGGTTGGATCTCTTCCACCTCGGGTGCTGCAGGTTCGCTCTCCACTACCTCAGGGTCTGCAGGCAGTCCCGGTTCGCTATCTGCCACTTCAGGCTCCTCTGGTTGGATCTCTTCCACCTCGGGTGCTGCAGGTTCGCTTTCCACAACCTCGGGTGCTGCAGGTTCGCTTCCTACTACCTCAGGATCTTCAGGCAGTTCCAGTTCGCTATCCGCCACTTCAGGCTCCTCTGGTTGAATCTCTTCCACTTCGGGTGATGTAGGTTCGCTTTCCACTACCTCAGGATCTTCAGGCAATTCAGGTTCGCTATCAGCCACTTCAGCCTCCTCTGGTTGGATCTCTTCCACCTCGGGTTCTGCAGGTTCGCTCTCCACTACCTCAGGATCTTCAGGCAATTCAAGTTCGCTATCAGCCACTTCAGGCTCCTCTGGTTGGATCTCTTCCACCTCGGGTGCTGCAGGTTTGCTTTCCAGTAGATCACGGTCTTCAGGCAGTTCCAGTTCGCTATCCGCCACTTCAGGCTCCTCTGGTTGAATCTCTTCCACTTCGGGTGATGTAGGTTCGCTTTCCACTACCTCAGGGTCTTCAGGCAGTTCAGGTTCGCTATCTGCCACTTCAGGCTCCTCTGGATGGATCTCTTCCACCTTGGGTGCTGCAGGTTCGCTTTCCACTACCTCAGGGTCTTCAGGCAGTTCAGGTTCGCTATCAGCCACTTCAGGCTCCTCTGGTTGAATCTCTTCCACCTTGGGTGCAGCAGGTTCGCTTTCCACTACGTCAGGGTCTTCAGGCAATTCCGGTTCGCTATCAGCTACTTCAGGCTCCTCTGGTTGGATCTCTTCCACCTCGAGTGCTGCAGGTTCGCTTTCCAGTAGATCACGGTCTTCAAGCAGTTCAGGTTCGCTATCAGCTATTTCAGGCTCTTCTGGTTGAATCTCTTCCACCTCGGGTGCAGCAGGTTCACTTTCCACTACGTCACGGTCTTCAGGCAGTTCAGGTTCGCTATCAGCTACTTCAGGCTCCTCTGGTTGGATCTCTTCCACCCCGGGTGCTGCAGGTTCGCTTTCCACTACGTCACGGTCTTCAGGCAGTTCAGGTTCGCTATCAGCTACTTCAGGCTCCTCTGGTTGGATCTCTTCCACTTCGGGTGCAGCAGGGTCGCTTTCCACTACCTCAGGGTCTTCAGGCAGTTCCGGTTCGCTATCTACCACTTCAGGCTCCTCTGGTTGGATCTCTTCCACCTCGGGTGATGCAGGTTCGCTTTCCACAACCTCGGGTGCTGCAGGTTCGCTTTCTACTACCTCAGGATCTTCAGGCAGTTCCGGTTCGCTATCAGCCACTTCAGCCTCCTCTGGTTGGATCTCTTCCACCTCGGGTGATGCAGGTTCGCTTTCCACAACCTCGGGTGATGCAAGTTCGCTTTCCACTACCTCAGGGTCTTCAGGCAGTTCCGGTTCGCTATCTGCCACTTCAGGCTCCTCTGGATGGATCTCTTCCACCTTGGGTGCTGCAGGTTCGCTTTCCACTACCTCAGGGTCTTCAGGCAGTTCAGGTTCGCTATCAGCCACTTCAGGCTCCTCTGGTTGAATCTCTTCCACCTTCGGTGATGCAGGTTCGCTTTCCACTACCTCAGGATCTTCAGGAAGTTCCGGTTCGCTGTCAGCCACTTCAGGCTCGTCTGGTTGGATCTCTTCTACCTCGGGTGATGCAGGTTCGCTTTCCACAACCTCGGGTGCTGCAGGTTCGCTTTCTACTACCCCAGGATCTTCAGGCAGTTCAGGTTCGCTATCAGCCACTTCAGCCTCCTCTGGTTGAATCTCTTCAACCTCGGGTGCTGCATGTTCGCTTTCCACTACCTCAGGATCTTCAGGCAGTTCAGGTTCGCTATCTGCCACTTCAGGCTCCCCTGGTTGGATCTCTTCCACTTCGGGTGCTGCAGGTTCGCTTTCCACTACCTCAGGGTCTTCAGGCAGTTCAGGTTCGCTATCAGCCATTTCAGGCTCCTCTGGTTGAATCTCTTCCACTTCGGGTGCAGCAGGTTCACTTTCCACTACCTCAGGGTCTTCAGGCAGTTCAGGTTCGCCATCAGCCACTTCAGGCTCCTCTGGTTGAATCTCTACCACCTCGGGTGCGGCAGGTTCGCTTTCCACTACCTCAGGATCTTCAGGAAGTTCCGGTTGGCTGTCAGCCACTTCAGGCTCGTCTGGTTGGATCTCTTCCACTTCGGGTGATGCAGGTTCGCTCTCCACAACTTCGGGTGCTGCAGGTTCGCTTTCCACTACCTCAGGGTCTTCCGGCAGTTCTGGATCGCTATCCGCCACTTCAGGCTCCTCTGGTTGGATTTCTTCCACTTCGGGTGCTGCAGGTTCGCTTTCCACTACCTCAGGGGTTTCAGGCAGTTCCGGTTCGCTATCTACCACTTCAGGCTCCTCTGGTTGGATCTCTTCCACCTCGGGTGCTGCAGGTTCGCTTTCCACTACCTCAGGGTCTTCAGGCAGTACAGGTTCGCTATCTACCACTTCAGGCTCCTCTGGTTGAATCTCTTCCACCTCGGGTGCGGCAGGTTCGCTTTCCACTACCACAGGATCTTCAGGAAGTTCCGGTTGGCTGTCAGCCACTTCAAGCTCGTCTGGTTGGATCTCTTCCACTTCGGGTGATGCAGGTTCGCTCTCCACAACTTCGGGTGCTGCAGGTTCGCTTTCCACTACCTCAGGGTCTTCAGGCAGTTCAGGTTCGCTATCAGCCACTTCAGGCCACTCTGATTGAATCTCTTCCACCTCAGGTGATGCAGGTTCGCTTTCCACTACCTCAGGATCTTCAGGCAGTTCAGGTTCGCCATCTGCCACTTCAGGCTCCCCTGGTTGGATATCTTCCACTTCGGGTGCTGCAGGTTCGCTTTCCAGTAGATCACGGTCTTCAGGCAGTTCAGGTTCGCTATCTACCATTTCAGGCTCCTCTGGTTGAATCTCTTCCACTTCGGGTGCAGCAGGTTCACTTTCCACTACCTCAGGGTCTTCAGGCAGTTCAGGTTCGCCATCAGCCACTTCAGGCTCCTCTGGTTGAATCTCTACCACCTCGGGTGCGGCAGGTTCGCTTTCCACTACCTCAGGATCTTCAGGAAGTTCCGGTTGGCTGTCAGCCACTTCAGGCTCGTCTGGTTGGATCTCTTCCACTTCGGGTGATGCAGGTTCGCTCTCCACAACTTCGGGTGCTGCAGGTTCGCTTTCCACTACCTCAGGGTCTTCCGGCAGTTCTGGATCGCTATCCGCCACTTCAGGCTCCTCTGGTTGGATTTCTTCCACTTCGGGTGCTGCAGGTTCGCTTTCCACTACCTCAGGGGTTTCAGGCAGTTCCGGTTCGCTATCTACCACTTCAGGCTCCTCTGGTTGGATCTCTTCCACCTCGGGTGCTGCAGGTTCGCTTTCCACTACCTCAGGGTCTTCAGGCAGTTCAGGTTCGCTATCAGCCACTTCAGGCTCCTCTGGTTGAATCTCTTCCACCTCGGGTGATGCAGGTTCACTTTCCACTACCTCAGGGTCTTCAGGCAGTTCCGGTTCGCTATCTACCACTTCAGGCTCCTCTGGTTGAATCTCTTCCACCTCGGGTGCGGCAGTTTCGCTTTCCACTACCACAGGATCTTCAGGAAGTTCCGGTTGGCTGTCAGCCACTTCAGGCTCGTCTGGTTGGATCTCTTCCACTTCGGGTGATGCAGGTTCGCTTTCCACAACCTCGGGTGCTGCAGGTTCGCCTACCACTACCTCAGGGTCTTCCGGCAGTTCTGGTTCACTATCTGCTACTTCAGGCTCCTCTGGTTGAATCTCTTCCACCTCGGGTGATGCAGGTTCACTTTCCACTACCTCAGGGTCTTCAGGCAGTTCCGGTTCGCTATCTACCACTTCAGGCTCCTCTGGTTGAATCTCTTCCACCTCGGGTGCGGCAGGTTCGCTTTCCACTACCACAGGGTCTTCAGGCAGTTCCGGTTCGCTATCATCCACTTCAGGCTCCTCTGGTTGGATCTCTTCTACCTCGGGTGATGCAGGTTCGCTTTCCACAACCTCGGGTGCTGCAGGTTCGCTTACCACTACCTCAGGGTCTTCCGGCAGTTCTGGTTCACTATCTGCTACTTCAGGCTCCTCTGGTTGAATCTCTTCCACCTCGGGTGCTGCAAGTTCGCTTTCCAGAAAATCACGGTCTACAGGCAGTTCAGGTTCGCTATCAGCTACTTCAGGCTCCTCTGGTTGAATCTCTTCCACCTCGGGTGCAGCAGGTTCGCTTTCCACAACCTCGGGTGCTGCAGGTTCACTTTCCACTACCTCAGGGTCTTCAGGCAGTTCCGGTTCGCTATCTACCACTTCAGGCTCCTCTGGTTGAATCTCTTCCACCTCGGGTGCGGCAGGTTCGCTTTCCACTACCACAGGATCTTCAGGAAGTTCCGGTTGGCTGTCAGCCACTTCAGGCTCGTCTGGTTGGATCTCTTCCACTTCGGGTGATGCAGGTTCGCTTTCCACAACCTCGGGTGCTGCAGGTTCGCTTACCACTACCTCAGGGTCTTCCGGCAGTTCTGGTTCACTATCTGCTACTTCAGGCTCCTCTGGTTGAATCTCTTCCACCTCGGGTGATGCAGGTTCACTTTCCACTACCTCAGGGTCTTTAGGCAGTTCCGGTTCGCTATCTACCGCTTCAGGCTCCTCTGGTTGAATCTCTTCCACCTCGGGTGCGGCAGGTTCGCTTTCCTCTACCACAGGGTCTTCAGGCAGTTCCGGTTCGCTATCATCCACTTCAGGCTCCTCTGGTTGGATCTCTTCTACCTCGGGTGATGCAGGTTCGCTTTCCACAACCTCGGGTGCTGCAGGTTCGCTTACCACTACCTCAGGGTCTTCCGGCAGTTCTGGTTCACTATCTGCTACTTCAGGCTCCTCTGGTTGAATCTCTTCCACCTCGGGTGCTGCAAGTTCGCTTTCCAGAAAATCACGGTCTACAGGCAGTTCAGGTTCGCTATCAGCTACTTCAGGCTCCTCTGGTTGAATCTCTTCCACCTCGGGTGCAGCAGGTTCACTTTCCACAACCTCGGGTGCTGCAGGTTCACTTTCCACTACCTCAGGGTCTTCAGGCAGTTCAGGTTCGCTATCAGCCACTTCAGGCTCCTCTGGTTGGATCTCTTCCACCTCGGGTGATGCAGGTTCGCTTTCCACAACCTCGGGTGCTGCAGGTTCGCTCTCCACTACCTCAGGGTCTTCCGGCAGTTCTGGTTCACTATCTGCTACTGCAGGCTCCTCTGGTTGAATCTCTTCCACTTCGGGTGCTGCAGGTTCGCTTTCCAGAAAATCACGGTCTTCAGGCAGTTCCGGTTCGCTATCAGCCACTTCAGGCTCCTCTGGTTGGATCTCTTCCACCTCGGGTGCTGCAGGTTCGCTTTCCACTACCTCAGGATCCTCAAACTGTTCAGGTTCGCTATCAGCCACTTCAGCCTCCTCTGGTTGGATCTCTTCCACTTCGGGTGATGCAGGTTCGCTTTCCACTACCTCGGGTGCTGCAGGTTCGCTTTCCACTACCTCTGGTTCACTATCTACCACTTCAGGCTCCTCTGGATGGATCTCTTCCACCTCGGGTGATGCAGGTTCACTTTCCACTACCTCAGGATCTTCAGGAAGTTCCGGTTCGCTATCTACCACGTCAGGCTCCTCTGGTTGGATCTCTTCCACCTCGGGTGCTGCAGGTTCGCTTTCCACTACCTCAGGGTCTTCAGGCAGTTCCGGTTCGCTGTCAGCCACTTCAGGCTCCTCTGGTTGGATCTCTTCCACCTCGGGTGCTGCAGGTTCGCTTTCCACTACCTCAGGATCTTCAGGAAGTTCGGGTTCGCTATCAGCCACTTCAGGCTCCTCTGGTTGGATCTCTTCCACTTCGGGTGCGGCAGGTTCGCTTTCCACTACCTCATGATCTTCAGGCAATTCAGGTTCGCTGTCAGCCACTTCAGGCTCCTCTGGTTGAATCTCTTCCACCTCGGGTGCGGCAGGTTCGCTTTCCACAACCTCAGGATCTTCAGGAAGTTCCGGTTCGCTGTCAGCCACTTCAGGCTCCTCTGGTTGGATCTCTTCCACCTCGGGTGCTGCAGGTTCGCTTTCCAGAAGATCACGGTCTTCAGGCAGTTCCGGTTCGCTATCAGCCACTTCAGGCTCCTCTGGTTGAATGTCTTCCACCTCGGGTGCTGCAGGTTCGCTTTCCACTACCTCAGGATCTTCCGGCAATTCCGGCTCGCTTTCCGCCACTTCAGGCTCCTCTGGTTCGATCTCTTCCACGTTGGGCGCTGCGGGTTCGCTATCCACCACTTCAGGCTCCTCTGGTTGGAACTCCTTCACATCGGGTACTACCGGTTCGATTTCTACTACCTCTGGATCTTCAGGCACAACTGCTTCACTATCTGGTGATGGAAGCTCCTTTAACTGATTCGACTCCACATTAGGTAGTGAAGGTTCACTGAGGACTGGTAGTAGTTCCGCTGGTTGCTCTTCAGGCGCACTGGACTCTCCTACTTCTTCTTCTTCTTCATCACATTCCAGATCTTCCGCAGATGGCAGTTCGGGAATTGGAGCAATGATAGAGTCACTCAGTGGTAGGGGTGTTGGTTCTGGAATTTGTTCCTGTACATTCTCCACAGCCGGTACATTTGGAATCTCCTCGTCTTCGTCGCATTCGAAGTCGTCGTCGTCTGGTAGGACTGCCTCCTCGACACTTGGCTCACTAGACGGAGCTTCTGGAGCAAGAAGCACTTCTTCAGGATTTTCGTGAATTTCAACTTCCTCCTCACTTTCGTCGTCACACTCCAAGTCATCGATGATCGGGTCTTCATCAGCTGGAGCAACAATTGCTTCCGGTGTTGGTACTGGAACTTCTTCCTCACTTTCGTCGTCACACTCTAAGTCATCGATGATTGAGTCCTCATCAACTGGAGCAACAATTGCCTCCGGAGTTGGTAGGGGAACTGGATCCGATATGGATTCAGTTGGCGCGTCATCTTCCTCGTCACATTCTAGGTCTTCGTCGCCAAGTTCACTTGGAATCGGTAGTGACTCAATGATGGATTCAGGAACTGGTAAGCTTGCCAGTATACCATCTTCAATCAACTCATCTTCAGGTTCATTCGGGGGCACCACATCGCCTTCATCCGATGAAGAGTCAGGAATCACACCTGGCTCTTCAGCAGCTGGTTCTAGTACCGCATCGCCACTACCAATTTCGTCTTCTTCATCATCACATTCTAGCTCATCTTCCGTCAAGGGCTCATTTCCAACTACGCTTTCATCAAGAGCGCCTGTAACAAATATTTAAGTCTCTTAATTGACTGCTGATGCCGTCCCTTTCTCTTACCAGTACCCACCTAGATCAGCTATTTTAATATAATCTCCGGCTTTAGCCCTTAAATCACTGCCGCCGTCTACGTCAGCACTTGCTGGTCCCACTCTAACGCGATCCAAGCTCGCAGAGGTCACAAGGCCGATCACAAACGCGGCGAACAGAAATATCAACCTCATCCTACTGAAGGTGTTTATCAAATTCACCTGATGCCTAGAACTCCGCTGCTATCTGCTTTTAAAGCCCGACTATGTTGGAGCCTCCTAGGGGCGTTGACAATATAAAATTTGGCACATTTGCCAAATATTGATCCCAATGGTGTTGTTTGTTCTATTCTTGTGGCGACGACGACGCATGTTTACACAGTTGCCCCGCTTAGACAGATATGTTGATCTTTTGTTTGAGAAAAGCGTTCTTTTGGCAGCGGGTTTCGATGAAAGCTTTGCAAATAGATAGTTTTGCACTTAACACCAATCTTTTTCGGCTTCTCGGGTAGTCGCTGCTTGGGAAATGAAGTCCAGCCGGCTCTTGAAGTTCTGCTCGATGGGTAGTGTTGCAGGCAATAGTGTGGATTGAAGCTCGTTTCGGTAGATGTTGACATTTCTCGGTCTGTTCTTCGAAAAGAATTGCGTAGATCTGTAACTAGATCTGTAGCAATGGATGGGGGGAGGGCAGGTCTTAACACAAACACTGTCTGTGTAAACAGAATTTTGCTTAACTATCTGCCACTGGATGATCATTTGACGCAAATCAAGTGGTTGGGGTTTGATTTGTCGTTCAGCTCGATTGCCTTACCTAAAGGTACTCAAAGCCTAATGAATCTTTTTTTATACAGCGACACACACAAAGCTGAGCCAATAGCTTCCACGCACCTGGACCCAATGGCATCACGAATAGGGCAATCAAAGAGGAGGAGGTATTCCCTACTCCATGGAAATTACAACATTTAGTGCCGCTTCCCAAGCGCAATAACCCGCCCGGACAACCATCATCGTATAGCCCAATATACCGGCTTGATACGCTAGGAAAGATCCTAGAGCGTTTCATTTATGACAGACTGCTTGCGGAGGAAAACGAAGCGCTGTCAGACTTCCAGTACGGCTTCAGAAAATCACGTTCTACCGTCGGTGCCAAAAAGGCGGTAGTCGATACAGCAACTGAAGCAATACAGAGGGAAAAGTGGAGATGGGGGACGAAGAGATACTGCGCAGTAGTAACGCTCGACGTCAAAAATGCGTTCAACTCGGCGATCTGGCCGTTCATTAAGAGACCCATGGCTAGGATAGATACACCATACTACCTGCTGAGGATAGTCACAGACTACTTCAGCAACAGGAAGCTAAGATACCATACTGACGATTGCGTTAAACACTACAGCGTTTCCGCCGGAGCTCCGCAAGGGTCGGTTCTTGGACCTCTACTATGGAACATTATGTACTACGGAGTTCTGCGACTAACACTGCCCGAGGGAGTCAAAGTGCTTGGCTTCGCTGACGATATTGCAGTAGTTACAGTAGCTAAGCACATACTAAAGGTGGAGTCTGCCACGGAAGAGACAGTTAAGAGAATAAAGGAATGGCTGGAATCTACCGGTTTGGAACTAGCTGCCCACAAGACTGAAGCTGTCCTAATAGCCAGCCGCAAGAAGGTAGAATATGCGAGCTTCCGGATCGGAAACCTAACAATGAGGTCCAAAGAATCCTTGAAGTACATTGGAGTCATGCTCGACAATAGGCTGCGCTTCAAAGCCCACGTCGATTACTCTAGTAAGAAGGCGTCGCTGATGCAGGCAGCACTCTCCCGAACATCGGCGGGCCTGGATATGCCCGCAGGGTCCTGGTGTCCAGAGTGGTCAGCTCGGTATTTATACATGCTGCTTCAATATGGGCGGGTGCACTGGCGACAAATGAGTGTACGAAGAAGCTATCATCAGCTCACAGGCTCTGTGCAGTCAGAGTGATCAGTGGCTTCCGAACTATCTCCGACGATGCAGCCTGCGATTTAGCTGGGATGGTCCCAATCGACATCCTCACGGATTAGATGCAGAGGGTGTACCTTAGACGTCCCTCGAACCGACAAGAGGCAAAAAGGATTAAGGAGGAGGAAAGGGCAGCTTCGGCAACGCTGTGGTGGTGGGACAGGTCTACAAAAGGCAGGTGGACCCACAAGCTCATTCCCACTATAAAATCACGGGCAGAGAGAGCGAGGGGGAACTGTCACTACCACCTCACAGAGTTTCTGTCCGGACACGACGGCTACCGGAAATACCTCGATAGATTTGGACACGATAGTTCGCCCCTGTGTCCAGAATGTCCAAATGAGGAGGAGGACGCGGAGCATGCAGTGTTCTACTCCGACGCTTTGCAGCAGGTAGAGCAAACCTGCCAAGCCCAGAAAATCTCGTAAGTTACATGACACGATCAGAGAGCGAGTGGATGGAGATCGGAACCTCTAAGAAGAGCCCAAGAGCCGGCCTCGAAGACTAGAGCATAATTGCTAACCTAACAGCAGCCCCACGGGGAGAGTGGTTGAAGTGAGTAGGGTGTGTGTTTAGTACGTAGGCGTATTCCCGGAATCGATACTCAGGTTTGCGAATCGTGCATGCTTCTAGCACTCGGGCTATTAGTATCTACAAGACTACACATCCGTGGCGCAACCTTAGCGACACTTCTACGAACATCGACTGATATGGAATAAGGACTAAAGACTGCCGGTACTCTTGACTTGACATGACTTGACATGACTGACTTGTTTCGGGCTAGGTAATACAAAATCTCCGGTGATCATCAACAAGATTGCCTGTAACTGCAGCCAACTGATTTTCAAATTCGACGCTGGGTCCGAGGCACCGCAACTTTCCACGCTCATGCAGCGTTGCTCTGAGCTTTTTAGTTTCCACTTTAGAAACTTGAGTTCAGTCCGCTACACCTACTGCGTTGTATTTGTAAGAAAACTGTTGGCGTAAAGTATTCACACGTTTACGCGCACAATGGAGCAATCGAGCAAAACACTGCGCCTTTCGTATGCTTTCGTGTGGACATCAAGCGCAGTGTCCTTTAAATTTATAAACCCAATGATGGTCTGAAAGGAAAAGATAGAGAGGAGAGTTAAGGAGCGGATAGGTATGAGGCAGAGAGAGGTGAATCCTTATATCATAGATTGTAGGTTTCTTAAATGTGGAGGAAGGCAAAACATTCCACTTTCGTGTTGCATGGTTAAAAAACGAACTTTTGAATTTCACGGTGCGCCCGAAATCAGGTTCTAAGACGTAGGCATGCGCAGAAGATCCCGCACGGGAATTTCGATTGAACTGACACGCGGGCAGGACACAACTATCCTATCAACATCCGCACTAGGCAACTAATATCCCGGCGGTGATCCAGCAAAGGAATTTGGCTATAATCGACTGATCACCAATCAATTTAAATGCTTGTCGCTGAACACGTTCTAAGAAACTCAGATATGTTGTGGGAGCTCGTGCCCATAGATACGAGTTATACTCTAGATACAGCACTCCACCAGGTCGTATCGAGCATAGAAAGATCCCTCCAGTTCAAGAAGTTCACTCTTGGGGCGTTCCTAGGCATTGCAGGGGCGTTCAACAACGTTAGACTGACGCGATCCTGAACAGTCTGCACAGAGCTCATCTCAACACCGGCCTCTGCAACTAGATTGCACAGATGCTTCAATCAAGGATTATACGCAAGGAGATGTAACCATCCGGAGAAGGATCTGCAGAGGAACACCCCAAGGTGAAGTACTGTCGCCGCTAATATGGCTCCTTGTGGTGGATGAGATTTTGGTAATACTGATGGAAAACGGCTTCAACGTGACGGCCTATGCCGACGATGTCGTTATCCTGGTTTCGGGAAAATTTCCTCCAGTCCTAAGTGAAAGGCTCAACTTCGCACTACAACTAGTGGATAACTGGGTCAGCAGCAAAGCGCTGGGAGTGAACCCCTCAAAGACGGATGTAGTTCTTTTTAAAAAGAAGAGATCAATTCCTACTTTCAGACCCCCAAATATCGGTGGCATTGAACTAAGTATCTCAAGTTTAGCTCGATATCTGGGCGTAATTGTAGATTCCAAACTAAGCTAGAAGGAAAATATTGGCGAGCACGTCAAAAAAGCAAGTGTATTTTTCTACTCCTGCAGAAAGGCATTCAGTAATGCGGGGGCTTCAAACCAGCTGTGGTGTACTGGATTCTCACATATGGTTCACTAGTATGGTGGACGGTACTTGAGAAGCCATACCAGCTTTCAAACCTCACCAAAATCCAGAGGGCGGCGTGCATCGGAGTCATGGACAACACCAATAGTGGCAATGGAAACCATGCTTAGTTTCATTCCGCTTGACATACACTGCAGCAGTCTGGCGGCTAAAACCGCTGTAAGACTGAGAGAAAGCCGATTGTGGTCATCGAATGCCTCCATTCTGTCCCAATGGGGCACCACCAGTGGATTGACGAAAACTGATCACATGAACCCGATGCTAGCATTTGAAAGGAGATTGACTACCAGAATTCCTGACAGAATATACTGGAAGAACCGAAGAACCATGAAGAAAAAGGAGTTGGCTTTCTATACCGACGGTTCTAAGATGGACGTTGGCACGAGAGCCAGAGTTTATTGTGAAGCTCTAGGAATAAACCACTCCTTTAGAATAAACGACAACTGCAGCGCTTTCAGGCCGAGGTCACAGCCATTATACAGGCTGCTGAAATTGTACGCGAACGTATAACGGACGATCACTGTCTATATAGACAGCCAGGCAGCGGTTAAGGCTCTGAACTGTAATTAGGTCGAGGCTTGTGAGAAGCTGCAAATCACTCTTAAACGAGATATCTAGACCCAATGCGGTGACCCTCTGCTGGGTACCGGGGCATATGGATATCGAAAGTAACGAAAGGGCTGACGAGCTTGCTAGGAAAGGGTCGGTGCTACACTCATCTGAAGCAACCTCAATCAGTTCCTTATGGAAGAAAATAGACGATGAAGCCACCGGTCGAGCAAATAGACGCTGGATTCATTTTGAAACATGCGCAACGGCCAGGACGCTATGGCCGGCCATTAGCAAAAAGAGATCAATTTCTCTGGTAAATCCTAGTCGTCATAACACACGGGTCATCCCTGGCATAATAACTAGGTACTGTGCCATTGGTATTCATGCGGAACGCTTCGGTACCACAACGAACAAACACTTTTGCGCAACTACAACTTTTGCTGAAGCTGCAGGGATGAGGAAGAAATTGAATCTGATTGCCACCTGCTGTGTGATTGTCCTGTCTTACCCATCAGAAGAATGAGAACTCTTGATAGTTACTTCTTCTCGGAAGTAGTAGTAGTGATGGAAGTGATGCAAATAAACCTGCATCGCAGTGAGGTTGCGACTGCATGCTTGATCAACTACATTATCAAGCATAACGTCTCGGATATACTGGTACAAGAGCCATGGATCAACGACAACAACCAGATCCAAGGGCTCAAAAACAGGAATTATACGTTGTTCTACAAAGCGAACGAAGGTAAAATCAGGGATTGCATACTTTTAAAAAACAATATAAGGGCATTTCTTTTGAATAATTCCAGTGATGGCGATCTAGTAGCAGTCTTCTGTAAAAGAGAGGGAAGAAAACCGCTGTGACTGGTCTCTGCTTATCTCCCATACGAGCTTGCGGAGATTTCATCTGGTAAGATGAAGCAGTTGGTAAGGAAGGACAACTGGATCTTCATCGCGGGCTACGATGCAAATACGCATCACTCGCAGTGGGGTAGCAGTGATACCAATACAAGAGGTGAGTGTCTTTTCGATTTCATTCTTTCGACCAAGCTCACCATATGCAATAAGGGATCTACGCCAACTCTTGTAGTAAGGAACAGACAAGAAGTGATTGACATAACACTAGCTTTTTGTTCTGATCACCTAACGGTAGAAAACTGGAGGGTTTTGGAGGAGGCATCTCTTTTTGATCACAGATGGATACACTTCCATATTAATTTCCAAACTAGGGCTAGCAACAGCTACAGAAACCCTAAGAGTACAGACTGGGGTATGAATACAGAGCTAGTAAGGAAACATCTTAAGGATGGGCCTATTCGCAACGGTGATCCTCAAGATATAGATAAGGCGGTAGACAACTTAGGCAAAGTAATAAACATGGCATTCGAAAGGGCCTGTCCACTAAGAAAGAAGTCCAAGAAGTCCCAACCTCCTTGGTGGAGCAATGAAATTAACTCCAAGATAAAACAGGTTAGGCATTTCTACAACAGGGCCAAAGAAATAGGGGACGGTACTACATGGGATGAATATATGGACCGCAAGCGGGAGTTTAAGTACTTAATTAGGCAATCAGAAGTCCATTGCGGATACTAGTGAAGCTTCCAGACTTCTCAAGATGCTAGCTAAAGACACTTCTGCCCCAAGCTTCATCAAAAAATCTGACGGATCGTTTTTTTTAGAAACGAAGTTTTAGAAACGTTAATTGAAGCTCCCTTCCCAGGAAGTAGATTGCTAATGGATTCTACTACTCATATCTACTCGTATAATGGTAGGTTAATAGGGAACGACGTAGAAAATCTCATTACATGGAAGAATCTGCGATGGGCTATTATGTCACTCGCACCATTCAAAGCACCAGGCTCTGATGGAATTTTGCCAGCTATGCTGCAAAAAGGTCCAGCCAAGGTCAGAAACAGGCTTAGGGAAAATTCTAAACATTGTTTAAGGTCATGCTACGTACCAGTGGCATGGAGGGAAGTGTGAGTTATATTCATACCTAAGGCAGCTAAACCAAGCCACATTTCAGCGAAAAACTACAGACCCATAAGTCTCTCGTCATTCCTCCTCAAGACACTTGAAAGACTTCTTGATATTCACATCAGAAGTAAGTGCTGAAACGGCATTGTATGCAAAGCTCAACATACATATTTGAAGGGGAAATCGGTGGAAACAGCTTTACACGACGTAGTAGGGAAGATAAAAGCTAGCCTTCACTATAAGGAATTCGCACAAGCAGCCTTCCTAGACATAGAAGGTGCTTTCTATAATGTAGAAGGAAGGGCCATCAAACAGGCCCTAGAATCTATGAATGCCGAGCATAGCATTACCAATTGGCTCTGCAATATGGTCGCCACTAGAAACATTAACTCCACTATCGGAAACAGTTCAATAAGAAGATCCGTTACCAGGGGGACTCCCCAGGGAGGCGTTATCTCACCCCTCCTCTGGGTTCTAGTCATCGATGGGATACTTAAAGAACTAAGCAATACAGGTATAAGCGTCACTGCTTACGCGGATGACGTGGTGATTTTAGTTCAGGGTAAGTTCCTTGATACATTAAGTGAAATGATGGAATCAGCTCTTAATAGTCTCGAAAAATGGGCTAGAGGGTGTGGAATACACGTCAACCCGGATAAAACTGAATTCGTACTCTTCAGTAGAAAATACAAGATACCACCCTTCAAACTGCCTAAGCTAGCAGGGGTGGAGCTTTCCCTTTCGGATCGCGCTAGATATCTTGGTATAATGCTGGATAGGAAACTAAATTGGAAACTTAACATACAGGAACGAGACCGCAAAGCATATAAAGTTCCTTCATCTGTAAGCGGACCGCGAGGAAAAAGTGGGGCCTGAAGCCCGCAATGATGCACTGGCTATGCATCATGGTAGTCAGACCCATCCTTACGTATGGGGCTCTTGTGTGGTGGAAGGCAAGGAATACGAAAAACACACGGGATATGTTGGCCATGGTACAAAGAACAGCCTGCATTGCCATCACAGGTGCTCTACGCACAACACCTACGGCTGCACTCTTCCTGTATCTTTTACCATTAGACCTACAAATTAAATTTCTGGCGGGCAACAGTGCACTTCGGCTCACTAACGTTGGTCTCTTTAGGACTAATAACATAGGACACAGCTCCATTCTCAAGGAATCTTTTCCCGGAATCCCTGACGAATCGGACGATATACTTGACATCTTAGACTTTGACACACCATACGAAGTACTGTATATCCTATTAGAGAGGACTGGCAAAGAAAGACAGTCTCGGTATTGCAATATACACAGATGGTTCTAAGACCAGTGAGGACACGGGGTCAGGTATTTACTCGAGAGATACGAATCTACAGGTGGCCCTGAGACTTCCGGACATATGCAGTGTGTTCCAAGCAGAGATTCTAGCTGTACTTAAAGCTGCGGAATTACTTGAGATGGGATCAATATCCGATAAGAATATCGCCATCTACATTGAAAGTCAGGCTGCGCTAAAGGCGCTAGAGTCTTACGTCACCAAATGTCAGATAATCAGGAATTGCCGCACAATGCCTGGGGCATTAAGTACGCAGAACCGAGTCAGATTATGTTGAGTACCTGGACACTGCGATATCGAAGGCAACGAGCAAGCCGACGCGCTGGCTAAAAGAGGAGCGGGGCTCCCACGTAGCGATATAATTGGTAGTATTAAACCACCAGGGTGCGTGGCTAAGGGAGTTATCCGGGATAAAATCATTGACACGGCTAATCTAAGATGGCCAAACTTAGATGGTCACAGGGTGTCTAAGGCCTTGTGGCCTGTGTTAGACCGCAGAAAATATGGGGAGATAGTTAAGTTAGATAGATCGAGGCTAAGAACAGCGATAGGAATACTCTCTGGCCACTGTCTCCTAAAGAGGCATGCCATGAGACTAGGATTATCCCATACGGATGTTTGTAGGTACTGCGATGACCTACATGTCTCAGAGGATATAACTCATATACTCTGTGAATGTCAAGGAATTGCCAGGATAAGGCTAAAGTACCTTGGTAAATACTTCTTCGATAACTTGGAGGAGGTGAGGTCCTTGAACCATAACACGGATCTCTTCAAATTTTGTAGGGAGATTAATTGCTTGGGGGAATGGGTTTAGGTCTTCTGCCGTGAATGTTTCCTAGGGATCGCGATGGGCCCACTTTGGTGCCTAGTCTTTTATGATAACCTCATAACCCTACATAACCTAACCTAACCTAATCTAATTCTTCTCGGAACTAAACGACTTAAGAAATGTAGAGCTGATGGACCTCCGGAGATTCATTTCATATCACTTTCTGCGTGGTTTTGACACAGCGGTTATATCTTTTACAGTATTCCAGGGGCACAATGGACCCAAACTGTTGGTCTAAGAGAGCAGTGGATCCATGAGTTACATAGCCCAACCCTTAATGATACTTACTTATCGGGCTTCCGACGTGTAAAGTCTCTATATGATACCCCGCAGCCCTCCCTCCTTGATACCTGACACTCAATTTAAAGTTCTTTAGGCCAAGCCTTCTGGCATCCGTGATTGCTTAAAAAGAAGGATCGGAGCTCAGCCAGTATTCTACTTACTTACTAACTTAGGTGGAGCTACAGTTCGAGGTGAGCCTGGGCTTCAATCGACAAGCCTCTGCACTTAGCTCGGTCTTTAGCTAATTGCCTCTAGTTGCGCACTCCAACTTGGTCGAGGATCGAGGATACAGTGCTCCTATTTTTAGAACAAATTCGAGCACGTGGGAATCTCATACAAGGACTCGTAAATGTCAAAGCTTACTGAACCAAGGATGATGTGAAAAGGACGAAATAAAAAACACAAGCCAGTGCAATTATACATAAAACAATCTATTTCTCCAATTTATTGAACAAAATAGAACAGCTTAAGGGAGAGAAGGATCAACTCCTACACACGTTGTTTAGTTGCTGCTTCCTTTGCTGCCTGTCTAGCTGCCAAGAAATCAGCCAATACACGATCGGTGATGGCGTTCACTTCGGCATTTGAAACAATTCCATCGAAGAGAATTTCATCAGGGATGCTGTCATCCTTCTCGACCTTAACCATCTTTACCTTAACCTCTTCAATTGGTTCACCAGTGACCTTATTCTTAGATTTCTTGACGGTTTTGATAGTTTGGATTTCGTAAGAATCGTTAGATTCGTCTTCGTAGTCGTCCCAATCGTTAGGGTCGGATTCTACTACCTCTGGGGCTTGTGCGACAACCGATGAACTGGCGGCGTTCGATGAGCTTGCAATGCTGGATGAACTGTCAGCACTCGACGAACCGACAACGTTCGATGAACTGTCAGCATTCGAGGAGCTTTCAATGTTGGATGAACTGTCCGTATTCGATGAACTAGCAGAGTCGTCAGTTACAACTTCGGTGGCGACAGATGATCCTTCGTCAGATGTTACGATGTTCGACGAAGCGATGTCAGATGATTCTGCAACGGATGATGCAACATCTTGGGATACTACGTCAGACGATACCACATCGGAGGATGCGACATCAGAATCCGCGGTGTTAGATGATGCCACATCTGAAGATGCGATATCAGACTCCGCGGTGTTAGATGATGCCACATCTGAGGATGCGATAGCTTCAGAGGCAGAACTACTGTCTTCGTTTGACTGCGAAACAGACTTTATGTGATTGGCAGTGCGGTTGAACCATCCAAGACTCTCCCAGGCGCCGACTGAATCCGTCGAGTTCGAGTTCTCCGCGTTATCAACGTTGGTGCGGTTCGATCGCCCACGCCAAAAACGACGGCGGGATGCTTGCGTTTCATAGCCATCGTCTAGTGATCCGTCGCTGGCAGTGCTATTTCTAGATCGTCCACGGAAACGCCTACCACGTCGGACGTAGCCATCGCTGCCATCTGTAACAGTACTATTGCTTCCAATTTTCTTTACCCTTCTCCTCGTTGTCGTTGTCACTTCCTCCCAGTCATCGGCATTGTCTTCATTTTCAGTAGCACTGGCGTTCTTTCTTTCGTTCCACCTCGATCTTCTGCGGTTAGCTTCAGCACCTCCATCCTCGCTGTCTTCCGAAACTTCGACACCGTCGATGGAGCCAGACTGATCTTTTCTATTCTTCCTCACTCTTCTGGTGGTAGTGACTTCTTCCCATTCATCTCCAGAGAAGTCAGTGCCATTTATAGAAGAAGAATTGTTTCCTCCGCGTCTTCTGTAGGTCTTGCCACTGCCGGAAGTAACTTCTTCCCATTCGTCTCCTGAGACTTCAGTTCCATTTACGGACCAATTCCTTCCATTTCTTCTTATTTTTCGACCACTGGACGAAGATGATTCTTCTTGTCCATCGCTTGAAGCCTCACTGCCGTCACTAGAGCCTACCTGATTTCTTCCATTCTTCCTGGATCTCCTGGTGGTGGTGGTAGTCTCCTCTTCCTCGCCGGCCTCATCACCTTCGTTGGAACCTGATGCTTTCCATCCATTCCTCCTGGACTGCCTGCCGCTGGTGGAAGTCGATTCTTCTTGTCCGTCGCTTGAAACTTCAGTTCCGTCACTTGAGCCCGTCTGATTCTTTCCATTCTTCCTGGATCTCCTGGTGGTGGTGGTAGTCTCCTCTTCCTCGCCGGCTTCATCACCTTCGTTGGAACCTGATGCTTTCCATCCATTCCTCCTGGACTGCCTGCCGCTGGTGGAAGTCGATTCTTCTTGTCCGTCACTTGAAACTTCAGTTCCGTCACTGGAGCCCGTCTGATTCTTTCCATTCTTCCTGGATCTCCTGGTGGTGGTGGTAGTCTCCTCCTCCTCGCCGGCCTCATCACCTTCGGTGGAACCTGATGCTTTCCATCCATTCCTCCTGGACTGCCTGCCGCTGGTGGAAGTCGATTCTTCTAGTCCGTCGCTTGAAACTTCAGTTCCGTCACTTGAGCCCGTCTGATTCTTTCCATTCTTCCTGGATCTCCTGGTGGTGGTGGTAGTCTCCTCTTCCTCGCCGGCCTCATCACCTTCGTTGGAACCTGATGCTTTCCATCCATTCCTCCTTGACTGCCTGCCGCTGGTGGAAGTCGATTCTTCTAGTCCGTCGCTTGAAACTTCAGTTCCGTCACTTGAGCCCGTCTGATTCTTTCCATTCTTCCTGGACCTCCTGATCGTAGTGGTAGTCTCCTCTTCCTCGCCGGCCTCACCGCCTTCGGTGGAACCTGATGCTTTCCATCCATTCCTCCTGGACTGTCTGCCGCTGGTGGAAGTCGATTCTTCTTGTCCGTCACTTGAAACTTCAGTTCCGTCACTTGAGCCCGTCAGATTCTTTCCATTCTTCCTGGATCTCCTGGTGGTAGTGGTAGTCTCCTCCTCCTCGCCGGCCTCATCACCTTCGGTGGAACCTGATGCTTTCCATCCATTCCTCCTGGACTGCCTGCCGCTGGTGGAAGTCGATTCTTCTTGTCCGTCGCTTGAAACTTCAGTTCCGTCACTTGACCCCGTCTGATTCCTTCCATTCTTCCTGGATCTCCTGGTGGTGGTGGTAGTCTCCTCCTCCACGCCGGCCTCATCACCTTCGTTGGAAACTGATGCTTTCCATCCATTCCTCCTGGACTGCCTGCCGCTGGTGGAAGTCGATTCTTCTAGTCCGTCACTTGAAACTTCAGTTCCGTCACTTGAGCTCTGATTCTTTCCATTCTTCCTGGATCTCCTGGTGGTGGTGGTAGTCTCCTCTTCCTCGCCGGCCTCATCACCTTCGGTCGAAACTGATGCTTTCCATCCATTCCTCCTGGACTGCCTGCCGCTGGTGGAAGTCGATTCTTCTAGTCCGTCGCTTGAAACTTCAGTTCCGTCACTTGAGCCCGTCTGATTCTTTCCATTCTTCCTGGACCTCCTGATCGTAGTGGTAGTCTCCTCCTCCTCGCCGGCCTCATCACCTTCGGTGGAACCTGATGCTTTCCATCCATTCCTCCTGGACTGCCTGCCGCTGGTGGAAGTCGATTCTTCTAGTCCGTCGCTTGAAACTTCAGTTCCGTCACTTGAGCTCTGATTCTTTCCATTCTTCCTGGATCTCCTGGTGGTGGTGGTAGTCTCCTCCTCCTCGCCGGCCTCATCACCTTCGGTGGAACCCGATGCTTTCCATCCATTCCTCCTGGACTGCCTGCCGCTGGTGGAAGTCGATTCTTCTAGTCCGTCGCTTGAAACTTCAGTTCCGTCACTTGAGCCCGTCTGATTCTTTCCATTCTTCCTGGACCTCCTGATAGTGGTGGTAGTCTCCTCTTCCTCATCAGTCTCATCACCTTCGGTGGAACCGGATGCTTTCCATCCGTTCCTTCTGGACTGCCTGCCGCTGGTGGAAGTCGATTCTTCTAGTCCGTCGGTTGAAACTCCGGTACCGGTTATGGAGCCTGCTTGGTTTTTACCGTTGTTCCTGGATCTCTTGATGGTGGTGGTAGTCTCCTCTTCCTCAACAGTTTCATCACCTTCGTTGGAACCTGATGCTTTCCATCCATTCCTCCTGGACTGCCTGCCGCTCTTGGAAGTCGATTCTTCTTGTCCGTCACTTGAAACTTCAGTTCCGTCACTTGAGCCCGTCTGATTCTTTCCATTCTTCCTGGATCTCCTGGTGGTGGTGGTAGTCTCCTCTTCCTCGCCAGCGTCATCACCTTCGGTGGAATCTGATGCTTTCCATCCATTCCTCCTAGACTGCCTGCCGATGGTGGAAACTGATTCCTCTAGTCCGTCACTTGAAACTTCAGTTCCGTCACTTGAGCCCGTTTGATTCTTTCCATTCTTCCTGGATCTCTTGATGGTGGTGGTAGTCTTCTCTTCCTCACCGGTCGCAACACCTTCGGTGGCCCCAGATGATTGTTTACCAATTCTTCTCGAAATCTTGCCACTGGTGGTAGCCAGCTTCTCCAGCTCATCGCTAGATGACTCAATGTCATCACTGGAACTTGACTGACCCTTTCCTATCTTCTTGATTTTCTTTGTCGTTGTTGATGTCTCTTTCCATGACTGATCGCCTTCGTTAGAACCCGCCAAAAACTTGTCGTTCTTCTTTGACGACTTGCTGCTGGTTGCCTTCACCACTTCTACGGCAGCGCTGGACGATGCAGAATCATCACTTGCTCCCGAATCATTCTTACCGCCTTTCTTGATCTTCTTGGTAGCGGTGGTTGACTCTTCCCATGATTCCCCATCACCTTCGCCGGAACTGGCCGAAGACTTCTCGTTCTTCTTTGATGATTTGCTGCTAGATGACTTCACCACTTCTACGGCAGCGCTGGAGGATGAAGAAGCATCACTTGCTCCCGATTCATTCTTACCACCTTTCTTTATCTTCTTAGTAGTCGTGCTTGACTCTTCCCATGATTCCCCATCACCTTCGCCGGAACTGGCCGAAGACTTCTCGTTCTTCTTTGATGATTTGCTGCTAGATGTCTTCACCACTTCTACGGCAGCGCTGGACGATGCAGAATCATCACTTGCTCCCGAATCATTCTTACCGCCTTTCTTGATCTTCTTGGTAGTGGTGGTTGACTCTTCCCATGATTCCCCATCACCTTCGCCGGAACTGGCCGAAGACTTCTCGTTCTTCTTTGATGATTTGCTGCTAGATGTCTTCACCACTTCTACGGCAGCGCTGGACGATGCAGAATCATCACTTGCTCCCGAATCATTCTTACCGCCTTTCTTGATCTTCTTGGTAGTGGTGGTTGACTCTTCCCATGATTCCCCATCACCTTCGCCGGAACTGGCCGAAGACTTCTCGTTCTTCTTTGATGATTTGCTGCTAGATGTCTTCACCACTTCTACGGCAGCGCTGGACGATGCAGAATCATCACTTGCTCCCGAATCATTCTTACCGCCTTTCTTGATCTTCTTGGTAGTGGTGGTTGACTCTTCCCATGATTCCCCATCACCTTCGCCGGAACTGGCCGAAGACTTCTCGTTCTTCTTTGATGATTTGCTGCTAGATGTCTTCACCACTTCTACGGCAGCGCTGGACGATGCAGAATCATCACTTGATCCCGAATCATTCTTACCGCCTTTCTTGATCTTCTTGGTAGTGGTGGTTGACTCTTCCCATGATTCCCCATCACCTTCGCCGGAACTGGCCGAAGACTTCTCGTTCTTCTTTGATGATTTGCTGCTAGATGACTTCACCACTTCTACGGCAGCGCTGGAGGATGAAGAAGCATCACTTGCTCCCGATTCATTCTTACCACCTTTCTTTATCTTCTTAGTAGTCGTGCTTGACTCTTCCCATGATTCCCCATCACCTTCGCCGGAACTGGCCGAAGACTTCTCGTTCTTCTTTGATGATTTGCTGCTAGATGTCTTCACCACTTCTACGGCAGCGCTGGACGATGCAGAATCATCACTTGCTCCCGAATCATTCTTACCGCCTTTCTTGATCTTCTTGGTAGTGGTGGTTGACTCTTCCCATGATTCCCCATCACCTTCGCCGGAACTGGCCGAAGACTTCTCGTTCTTCTTTGATGATTTGCTGCTAGATGTCTTCACCACTTCTACGGCAGCGCTGGAGGATGAAGAAGCATCACTTGCTCCCGATTCATTTTTACCACCTTTCTTTATCTTCTTAGTAGTTGTGCTTGACTCTTCCCATGATTCCCCATCACCTTCGCCGGAACTGGCCGAAGACTTCTCGTTCTTCTTTGACGATTTGCTGCTAGATGTCTTCACCACTTCTACGGCAGCGCTGGACGATGAAGAAGCATCACTTGCTCCCGATTCATTCTTACCGCCTTTCTTAATCTTCTTGGTAGTGGTGGTTGACTCTTCCCATGATTCCCCATCACCTTCATTGGAACTGGCCGAAGACTTTTCATTCTTCTTCGACGACTTGCTGCTAGATGTCTTCACCACTTCTACGGCAGCGCTGGACGATGAAGAAGCATCACTCGCTCCTGCCTCATTACTTCCGCTTTTCTTGTTCTTCTTAGTGGTAATCGTAGTCTCTTCCTCCCACTCCTCTCCACCGCTAATGCTGGATCCTGCCTTATTACTAGAACCCTTCTTCGATTTGGTTTCATTAATCTGGCTTAGCTCTTCAAGGTTGGCGCTTGATGACTCGCTGTTTGCCCTTGAGCCTGATTTATCCTGACCACCCTTCTTGACATTCCATTTAGTTGAGGTGGACACTTCATCCCAAGTTGAACCATCAACAGGTGATGAGCCAACCTGGTCTTCAATGGGTGCTGAAGATTCTTCTACAGGAATGGGTTCGAAATCTCGTTCGGATATTGGTTCATCAGATGGTTCAGAAACGGGTGTTGGTTCCTCAGCTATTGGTTCCTCGGATGGTTCAGAAACGAGTGCTGGTTCCTCAACTGTTGGTTCCTCAACTATTGGTTCCTCGGATGGTTCAGAAACGAAAGCTGGTTCCTCAACTGTTGGTTCCTCAACTATTGGTTCCTCAGATGGTTCAGAAACGGGTGTTGGTTCCTCAGATGGTTCGGAAACGGATGCTGGCTCCTCAACTATTGGTTCCTCAGATGGTTCAGAAACGGGTGATGGTTCCTCAACTGTTGGTTCCTCAGCTATTGGTTCCTCGGATGGTTCAGAAACGGGTGTTGGTTCCTCAGATGGTTCGGAAACGGATGCTGGCTCCTCAACTATTGGTTCGTCAGATGGTTCAGAAATGAGTGCTGGTTCCTCAACTGTTGGTTCCTCAACTATTGGTTCCTCAGATGGTTCAGAAACGGATGCTGGTTCCTCAACTATTGGTTCAAAATCTCGTTCGGATATTGGTTCCTCAGATGGTTCAGACACTGGTGTCGGTTCCTCAGATGGTTCAGAAACGGGTGCTGGTTCCTCGGATGGTTCAGAAATGGGTGTTGGTTCCTCAACTGTTGGTTCCTCAACTGTTGGTTCCTCAACTGTTGGTTCCTCACCTATTGGTTCCTCAGATGGTTCAGAAACGGATGATGGTTCCTCAACTGTTGGTTCCTCAGCTATTGGTTCCTCGGATGGTTCAGAAACGGGTGTTGGTTCCTCAGATGGTTCGGAAACGGATGCTGGTTCCTCAACTATTGGTTCCTCGGATGGTTCAGAATCGGATGCTGGTTCATCAACTATTGGTTCCTCAGATGGTTCAGAAACGGGTGCTGGTTCCTCAGCTGTTGGTTCCTCAACTATTAGTTCCTCGGATAGTTCAGAAACGGGTGTTGGTTCCTCAGATGGTTCGGAAACGGATGCTGGTTCCTCACCTATTGGTTCCTCAGATGGTTCAGAAACGGATGATGGTTCCTCAACTGTTGGTTCCTCAGCTATTGGTTCCTCGGATGGTTCAGAAACGGGTGTTGGTTCCTCAGATGGTTCGGAAACGGATGCTGGCTCCTCAACTATTGGTTCCTCAGATTGTTCAGAAACGGGTGATGGTTCCTCAACTGTTGGTTCCTCAGCTATTGGTTCCTCGGATGGTTCAGAAACGGGTGTTGGTTCCTCAGATGGTTCGGAAACGGATGCTGGTTCCTCAACTATTGGTTCCTCGGATGGTTCAGAATCGGATGCTGGTTCATCAACTATTGGTTCCTCAGATGGTTCAGAAACGGGTGCTGGTTCCTCAGCTGTTGGTTCCTCAACTATTGGTTCCTCGGATGGTTCAGAAACGGGTGTTGGTTCCTCAGCTATTGGTTCTTCGGATGGTTCAGAAACGGGTGTTGGTTCCTCAACTGTTGGTTCCTCAACTATTGGTTCCTCGGATGGTTCAGAAACGGGTGCTGGTTCCTCAACTATTGGTTCCTCAACTGTTGGTTCCTCAACTATTGGTTCCTCGGATGGTTCAGAAACGGGTGATGGTTCCTCAACTATTGGTTCAAAATCTCGTTCGGATATTGGTTCCTCAGATGGTTCAGACACTGGTGTCGGTTCCTCAGATGGTTCAGAAACGGGTGCTGGTTCCTCGGATGGTTCAGAAATGGGTGTTGGTTCCTCAACTGTTGGTTCCTCAACTGTTGGTTCCTCAGCTATTGGTTCCTCGGATGGTTCAGAAACGGGTGTTAGTTCCTCAGATGGTTCAGACACGGATGCTGGATCCTCAACTATTAGTTCATCAGATGGTTCAGAAGCGGGTGTTGGTTCCTCAGATGATTCAGAAACGGGTGATGGTTCCTCAACTGTTGGTTCCTCAGCTATTGGTTCCTCGGATGGTTCAGAAACGGATGCTGGTTCCTCAACTATTAGTTCATCAGATGGTTCAGAAACGGGTGTAGGTTCCTCAGATGGTTCAGAAACGGATGCTGGTTCCTCAACTATTGGTTCCTCAGATGCTTCAGAAACGGATGATGGTTCCTCAACTGTTGGTTCCTCAACTATTGGTTCCTCAGATGGTTCAGAAACGGGTGATGGTTCCTCAACTGTTGGTTCCTCAGCTATTGGTTCCTCAGATGGTTCAGAAACGGATGTTGGTTCCTCAGATGGTTCGGAAACGGATGCTGGCTCCTCAGCTATTGGTTCCTCAGATGGTTCAGAAACGGGTGATGGTTCCTCAACTGTTGGTTCCTCAACTGTTGGTTCCTCAACTATTGGTTCCTCAGATGGTTCAGAAACGGGTGCTGGTTCCTCGGATGGTTCAGAAACGGGTGTTGGTTCCTCAAATGTTGGTTCCTCAACTGTTGGTTCCTCAACTATTGGTTCCTCGGATGGTTCAGAAATGGGTGTTGGTTCCTCGGATGGTTCAGACACGGATGCTGGATCCTCAACTATTAGTTCATCAGATGGCTCAGAAACGGGTGATGGTTCCTCAACTGTTGGTTCCTCAGCTATTGGTTCCTCAACTATTGGTTCCTCGGATGGTTCAGAAATGGGTGTTGGTTCCTCGGATGGTTCAGACACGGATGCTGGATCCTCAACTATTAGTTCATCAGATGGCTCAGAAACGGATGCTGGTTCCTCAACTATTGGTTCCTCAGATGGTTCAGAAACGGGTGTTGGTTCCTCAGATGGTTCAGAAACCAATGCTGGTTCCTCAACTATTGGTTCCTCAAATGGTTCAGAAACGGGTGTTGGTTCCTCAGATGGTTCAGAAACGGATGCTGGTTCCTCAACTATTGGTTCCTCAGATGGTTCAGAAACGGGTGTTGGTTCCTCAGATGGTTCAGAAACGGATGCTGGTTCCTCAACTATTGGTTCCTCAGATGGTTCAGAAACGGGTGTTGGTTCCTCAGATGGTTCAGAAACCAATGCTGGTTCCTCAACTATTGGTTCCTCAAATGGTTCAGAAACGGGTGTTGGTTCCTCAGATGGTTCAGAAACGGATGCAGGTTCCTCAACTATTGGTTCCTCGGATGGTTCAGAAACGGATGATGGTTCCTCAACTATTGGTTCCTCGGATGGTTCAGAAACGGGTGTTGGTTCCTCAGATTTTTCAGAAACCAATGCTGGTTCCTCAACTATTGGTTCCTCAAATGGTTCAGAAACGGGTGTTGGTTCCTCAGATGGTTCAGAAACGGATGCTGGTTCCTCAACTATTGGTTCCTCAGATGGTTCAGAAACGGGTGTTGGTTCCTCAGATGGTTCAGAAACGGATGCTGGTTCCTCAACTATTGGTTCCTCGGATGGTTCGGAAACGGATGCTGGTTCCTCAACTATTGGTTCCTCAGATGGTTCAGACACGGATGCTGGATCCTCAATTATTAGTTCATCAGATGGTTCAGAAGCGGGTGTTGGTTCCTCAGATGGTTCAGAAACGGATGCTGGTTCCTCAACTATTGGTTCCTCAGATGGTTCAGAAACGGATGCTGGTTCCTCAACTATTGGTTCCTCGGATGGTTCAGAAACGGATGATGGTTCCTCAACTGTTGGTTCCTCAACTATTGGTTCCTCGGATGGTTCAGAAATGGGTGTTGGTTCCTCAGATGGTTCAGAAACGGATGCTGGTTCCTCAACTATTGGTTCCTCAGATGGTTCAGAAACGGGTGTTGGTTCCTCAGATGGTTCAGAAACGGATGCTGGTTCCTCAACTATTGGTTCTTCAGATGGTTCAGAAATGGGTGCTGGTTCCTCAACTGTTGGTTCCTCGGATGGCTCAGAAATGGCTTCTGGTTCCTCAGCAATTGGATCATCTAGTTCAGGAATGGGTATCTCCGGAGCAGACTCAGGGTTAGGTTCCTCATCATCTGGTTCAATAATTTGAATCGACACTTCTGGAATGGGCTGCTCTACATTAGGTTCGTCAACAATAGGTTCTTCAGATGGCTCAGAAATAGGTGCTGGTTCCTCAACTATTGGGTCCTCGGATGGTTCAGAAATGACTTCTGGATCATCTAGTTCTGGAATGGGTACCTCCGGAGCTGATTCGGGGATGGGCTCCTCAGCGACTGGTTCAATAATTTGAATCGACACTTCTGGAACGGGCTCCTCTACAATAGGATCTTCTACAATCGGTTCACTTGCCACTGGCACTTCCTCTACAGGTGCCACTGGCTTCACCGGTTTCACTTGCTTCTTCTTAAGTCGACACTGCTTCAGCTTTTTACCTCGCTTTCCATTATCGATTCCTTCCTTGGGACTTAAAAACACCGCCGGTATCACAGGTCGTATGCTTGAACTCCCTTCAACTCCACTTGCTAATTCGTTGCCAATCGTCGATAGCGATTCTACAATCCTCTCTTCTGGTTTATTGACACTTGCGGCAGCCACCAGGCCAACGCAGAGTAGCGCACAAATCGGCACCACGGCGAGTCTCATATTTGCGCGCTTCGCAACTCCAAATGATTCCGAATCGCAGCATGCGTACCGTTTTTAAAGGAACCAACCCACGTGAAATAAACCGAACAAAAACTCCCGAAAAACCTGAGTCAATACCATGCGCGCCCAAAACCAACCCAACCCTCGGCTAATATTTTTCAAATTTTTGCTATATTTACTATTTTCTGTTGATATTTGAACGATGTTCGAACGGTGTTTGAACAGTTGATGGCGGCAGCATCCCCTGTCGCACTGAAGCAGTCTTCGAAAGTCGTGAAATTTGCACACGGTTCAAAGTGTTTCGACTCGCCATTACGAGGTAAATGTGATTTCGAAAGAAGGTTTCGAGATGAAATGACTTTCCGGGAAAGGGTTTGGTCCTGCTGGGTGGAAATAATTCGCTCCCATTTTTTGTCTGATCAGTCTTGAGTTTGGTAATGAAAGGGCTTGACCAGCGCACAATTTTGACGCTGATGCTTTACACTGCTTGGAGGTTTTCATGGTCTGGGTAATCCTGTCACGACTTTCGACGGCTAAACATGCCTTTTGTCAGAATTGTTCGAAGTAAAAGTGTCAAGTATCTATGCCAGATCTGCTGGCACTCTAATGCGACAACGTCATATTGAAACAGTTGTTGGTGTTTGTCAAAGATACACAGTTGCTACTAATTGACGCACTGCAAGAACGAAGATCCAAAGCTGAGAAGAATAATCAATTCTCTGGAAAAATGGCAACTGATCAGAATGCTTGGCTCCTTGAAACATTAATCGGAATATCTGTGAGGATACACGGTAGACAGGCTAAGGTCTGACGTTTGTTGTGCTCGGTATCTGTTGGAAAGTGGCGATCTAATGCGACTTTTCTTCGACATTTCAAGAAAGTTTCGAAATAGGAACGTCATGTGTGAAATATTTGACCCTAAGCTCGAACTTTGAAACACAGACATCTGCCTCGAACTTTGAAACACTCTCTTGTGCCAAGGACTCCCATCGAAGCTATTGAACGGATTTTACGATTTGTTCTGACGTTTAGATTGTGTGACCGTTTTGACATCTAGCTCGAATGTCTGAACTTCGAAAATTGTATGAACTTATTCACGGAGCTCGTACATACGTAATTTTGAAGGATATAGGGATGGAATTTTCGACGTTTGCATTCCTAAGCCCCCCCTGGCAGCTGACCTCCTCGTGGGGGGGGGGTCAACGTAGCTGGGATGTGCATATGGGGTAACTTAAATAGTTATTCCCCATCCATACAATCCAGTCGCGGCGAACAAAGCGCACACCCCATGATGAAAAAAAGAAGACGACCGGCCTCGGATATTGCCAAACCTGGTAAACCAGGACATCCTTTGGAACCAGGCCTGAAGTGTGTCAGTATGCGAGCGTCTGATGGTCGGCCAGTCCCGCTCGGCAGCCGGCCGGGTCAAACCCGATAGGGGCACAAATAGCCTCCCTGAATTTCGACAACCGCAACGACCTAGGATAGGCACATGGAACGTCTCATCGCTCACAGGGAAGGACCTTGAGCTTGTTGGGGAGGCAGTTAAAAGTCGACTAGATACTCGTATAGTCGGCGTCTCTTCAACAAAGCAGAGATGTTCTAAAACTGTGGACCTTTTGGAAGGGTGGAAGCTCTTCCTGTCAGGAGTCGCACCCTCAATGTCTGCTCAGGCGGGAGTGGGGATACTCACAAGTCCCAGGCTGACAGACAGAGTATTGGAGTGGATACCATTAGGAGGGAGAGTTGCGATCTTAAAGCTCAAACTTGAAAGATCAACTCTGGCATTGGTGCAGGTGTATGCACCGAACCTTCAGCCAGAGTATGCTGCTTTCTTAGATGAAGTTGATGCTGCGTTTTAAAAGGTTGCGGATATGGATTCTTTTGTCCTGATGGGTAACATCAATGCTCACGTGGGTATAGATGTTATGACATGGGGGAGTGTGATTGGGAGGAACGGTGATCCTGATCAAAACGCGAACGGAGAGAAGTTGTTGGATTTTTGTTGTGAAAATGGCTTATCCATCATGAACACTATCTTTCCACACAAAGACATTCACAAATACACGTGGTACCGTCAGAGTCTTCAGCAGATGTCGCTCATCGATTTCTTTGTGGTACCATCGTGTCTGAACAGAATGGTTTGTGGTGTTCGCGTATTGAGAGTGGTCCAACTGATCATCACTCAGTGCTGTGCAAATTGTATCTTAGAGAGCGAGTGCCTCCCCTACCAAACCGTAAACCAAGGATGGTTACACGCATACGATGGGAGAGGTTACAGGACGATGAGATACGGGAGACATTTGCGCGGCAAATATCTGAAAGGTTTGAACGAATTCCAACTGTTCCATCAAATCTAGAGGAAGAATGGCAACTGTTTTCAACAGCGGTTATTGCTTCTGCGGGAAATGTTTGTGGAGTGAAGCGGCTTGTTGGTGAGAAAAGAACTGCTTGGTTTAAAACGCCCGAAGTTCAAGAAGCCATCAGAGAGAAGAAGAGAGCCTTTAAGGAGTGGATTCACTTGGGGAACTCCGATTCTCGAAATCGGTACACTGAGGCGCGAAGAACTTGCAAATTAGCTGTGAAAACAGCGAAAGAACAGTCTTGGAAGGAGTTTGGCGAGAAATTGGAACGTGACCGCAGATCTGCAAATAAGATGTTCTGGCAGACCGTCCGCCGACTCAGAGGAAAAGAGTTGAATATCGTTGAAGGAGTCAAATCCAAAGACGGTAGACTTCTTTCCAATGAGGAGGACATCTTACGCAGATGGAGCGAGCACTTTTTAGAATTGCTCAATCCCGAACAGGGCACCGAAGATGACAGACCTATGGTCGAAAGTTGGGCGGAAAGTAGTCCTACGGTAGAGGAAGTAACTTTGGCGATCAAAGCGCTAAAAGTTGGCAAATCTGCTGGTGTGGATGAAATTCGGCCAGAAACGCTCAAGGCTTTAGGTAAAGAGGGAGTTCAATGGCTCTCGCGTGTCATTAAAGTGGCCTGGGAATGCGGTGAAACACCTGGTGATTGGCAAATGGGGATGATAGTTCCTCTTTTTAAAAAAGGGGACAAAAGAGATTGCGCCATCTACAGGGGTATATCTCTTTTAAGTCTCCCTGGAAAAGTCTTCACTAAGGTGCTAGAAATGCGTTCCAGAGCTGTGGTTGAGGACAGTTTGTAGGATGAGCAGTGCGGTTTTCGTCCCGGTAGAAGCACAACCGACCAGTTATTCACTTTCAGAATGATTATTGAGAAGGCCTGGGGGTATGCTAAACCTGCTTACACTTGTTTTGTGGATTTGGAAAAAGCATATGATAGGGTTCCTCGAGGCAAACTCTGAAGTGTTCTGTAGGAGTATGGGATTGATGGTTCCCTGTTAAGGGCGATTCAGTCTTTATATACAAACTGTAGAAGCTGTGTTCGGATAAACTGTGTTAAATCAATACCTTTCACTGTGGGCGTTGGGTTCCGTTCTCTCTTCTTTATTGTGTATATGGATTGGATGTTGCAGTGCTGCTGTGGCGCAGAATGTTTCAAAGTGGGAGACCTAAGGATTAGCCACCTGCTCTTTGCGGATAATTTGGTCATCCTTGGGTCCTCTCAAACCGAACTTCAGCGCGCACTCGAATGGTTTGTAGCCGTTTGTGATGATGCTGGAATGAAGATCAACGTGAACAAGTCAGAAGTAATGGTCGTTTCCAAAAAAACCCATTCAGTGCACTCTGCATGTTAGTGGAGTCCCACTGAAGCAGGTGGATAAGTTTAAGTACCTCGGGGTCTTATTCACGAGTGATGGGAAGAGCAATGCGGAGTTATCCTGTAGAATTGGTCAGGCTGGATCAATTTTGAGAGAGCTTGGCCAATCTGTTATAAGGAAGGCTGAACTAAGTGTTCAAGCTAAGCTATCGGCGTTTAACTCGGTGTATGTTCCAACTCTCACCTATGGTCATGAAATTTGGGTAGAGACCGAAAGAATAAGATCGCGGATACAAGCTGCTGAAATGTGGTTCCTTCGCGGTGTTGCTGGAATAACTCGTAGGGATCGAGTGCGCAACTCCAGAGTACGCGCGGCGCTCAATGTTGAGCAGCTACTTCTCCGAACGGAACGATCTATGTTTCAATGGTTTGGTCACGTAGTGCGTATGCCCCAGACCGACTTTCAAGACGTGCCATGGTGGCCGTGGCATCAGGTAGGCTTAGAAATAGATGGTAGGACCAAGTCCGACGTCTCTCCTAGAGCCGTCTAGGGATTCCTCCTGACGAGTTGGAGTCAATGGCGGAGGATCGAAAAGGATGGAGAGTCCACCTGAGCATCCTACCGCAGCGACCCTCATGAAGGATTAGCGGGCCATTGAAAATGTATGTATCCATTACTTAGACATCATCTTCGCTTGAAACAATAGATTGAGTCAGGAAATCCTTCTAGAAAAATTCCAAATTCGAAATAAACCTCAATTTCCTCTCAAGGTAAAGTGACTCGCATTGGCATTCAGTTGCTCATTGATATCTACCGATTGACAGCAACACATGTCGAACATGTCGCACAATGTTATTAAACATGTCAACAAGCACCTAATCACAGCGCATTCAATAGAATGCCACAATGCGTACCAAGATAACGCCCAGCAGTCGTGTTGTACAACGCAAAGACTTCCACTTTTTGAAATTACGTTTTCGATGAAATTCAGACCGAAACCCCACAGCGGTATCTGTGAAACACATGCGACTTGGAAAAGCACTTATCTTAATTGGTTTCCCTATCCCTAGACTCCGATATATAAGGTGATGTAACAGACGTTACTCTAGTCAATTTCCGAAGCCACACAAGAATTAAGACATGTTTTGGGCTCAGGTAGTGCTCCCGCTTATCGTTGGATTAGCTGTCATATCTTGGCAAAATGTGCAAGCGCTGGAGTCTGTAGCCATCCTTAAGGTTAACAATTCGACAAGACCGGGGAATGTAAGTACGGTCAAGGGTCTGATGAATTGCGTTGACAACTTTCCATATTTTCAGAAAACGGTATTCGAGGCGCCATCACTAGCCGATAACTTCCTGTATACGTACTTTGCTTGCCGCGACAAGCAAAACGGTTTACGTCTACCAGTTGCTGGAAGCTGCGTCGACTATTATGAGTGTCACCAGGGTGTGGCAGAACGCTTAACATGTAGCCCGGGGAAACACTTTAGCAATCACGGTTTGGCATGTCTTGATGCTCGTCTGTCAAGTTGTAAGGCCGAACAATTGGATGTCATTTGTGAGGGTCCGTGTTGCGGAAAAAGTGATGGCCTTTACCCGGCTGAGGATAGCTGTTCCGATTTTAATATCTGTGTCAATGGACTGAGCTTTCGAAGGAGTTGCGGTAGATTGTTGCACTTTAGCGCTGACAATCTAGTTTGTGACATTCCTGAGAGATCTAGATGTAGTGCAGTCATTGACAAGGATATTATTGATGAAGCCGAAGTCAGTGTGTCAAAAGCTGTGATGTACACGGTCTCTCATCGAGTCTGTCAGAATCATCCCAACGGCTACTTTGCTCCGATTTTAGGCAGCTGCAATAAATTTTATGTATGCGTGAATGGTGTAGGATATCTGAAGTCATGTGGCAAGTTACCATTCAATGCTGCGACACATTACTGCGATTCAAGGATTCGTATGTACTGCCCAGAAACTGATAAAACTGATGTCATCCTGGACATAGAGTATGCTGAGATAGACCCAATGCCAATGCCTTTGCCAAGACCACATGGTACACAACTTCGACCATTCAAACCAATTCCATTGGATTTAGATGGAGACGAAGAATTAGAAGAGAATGAAGTGGCGCCCTATGTTCCACCTCACAGGAGGCCCCAAAATGGTAAGGAGCCAAAACCAGTTCATATTGAAGAAGAGGACCTAGACGAGGATGTAACAGGAGTCTACGTCCCACCTCACACGAGGCCCCAAAATGGTAAGAAGCCAAGACCAGTTCATATTGAAGAAGAGAACCTAGACGAGGATGTAACAGGAGTCTACGTCCCACCTCACAGGAGGCCCCAAAATGGTAAGAAGCCAAAACCAGTTCATATTGAAGAAGAGGACCTAGACGAGGATGTAACAGGAGTCTACGTCCCACCTCACAGGAGGCCCCAAAATGGTAAGAAGCCAAAACCAGTTCATATTGAAGAAGAGGACCTAGACGAGGATGTAACAGGAGTTTATGGTCCACCTCACAGGAGGCCCCAAAATGGCAAGAAGCCAATTCCAGAAGAAGACACAGTCAACCAAGGACCGCATTCCGGCAAGAGGCCTAGACCAGTAGTTGTAGAAGAAGAGAGGGAGGAAGACGAAGAAGATGTAGCAAGCTGGCCCATTTGGGGAAAGAAACCAGTCCAGAGACCACCAAATCCAGAAGAGGTCCATGAGAAACCTCAAAATGGAAAGCGCGAGCCAATCCCTCCACAACAGGGAGGACAAAATCAACCAAGACCATCACATCCCAAACCAAATCCACCACATGTCGAAGCACCTGAAGAAGTGGAGGATGCAGAGGACATCGTTGTATTAGCCAATTCGAATATCTGTTCTGATCAACCAGTTGGTGCGCTGATGGCAATGCCAGGAGATTGCAGCAAGTACATTCGCTGTCGTTGGGATTGGTATCAGAGGCGTGTCGCTGAGCTGTTGACTTGTCCACTGGACATGCATTTCAATGCAAAGTCCAAGTATTGTGATTGGCCAGAGAATGCCGGCTGTATAGCTGAATCAAAGGACACAAAGGACATCAATACGAGGAAGAATAAGTTCACAAAAGATTTCAAGAACATTTTAATTAATTAAATGATTATTATGTATTTTTTTTTTTTTTTATTTTAAATTTTATTATTTGTTTCTAATTTTCCATATTATTTAAAAAAAAATGTAATAATTACAAAATGGAGTACTAACACGTTATTTTGCACTTAAAAATGCGTTTTTCTGTCAATAGATGGCGACACATTTCATCTGTCATTTACATATGTCATCGAATCTCTTAGACATCTTGTCAAGAAATAATTGGATTGAGTGGAGTTGGAGTTACAAGCAGTTGTACAGAATATCCTCTTCTTCCTATTTCGGCGAGGTTATGATCCGAAAGCAAGGGATCATAACCCTCCCACTTCACTGTATTTCTACTGTTCCACCTGTGAGGTTCGCCACAGTTTTACATAACATCAAGGCAAGAAAAGCAACTGGAAACGATCGAATCCCACACGAATTTTATAAATACTGCAGCCATGAATTGGCGAACACCTTACTCCAACTACTGCTTCTTAGTACAGACTACACTACGCCGTACCAAAACTTCACGAGACCATTTCGAATCACATACCCGAGCAGGGAAGAATGGAAAAACGATAGAACACCTAACGAACGATCCATAGCTGGGTACGCCGATTGATCCAAACTGGAAATAGGTGTAGCCGCAGGCATCTTCTCTGAACCGCTTGGTATCTCCTTGTCAGTTCGGCTTCCAAACTACAGCAGTGCTTTTCAGGCAGAGTTCCAAGCAGTGACAATAGCAGGCCATGAGACTGCGATGAGGGCAATTCTACACGAGGATATCACCTTTCTCATCGACAGCCAGGCAACGATAAAAGCAATATCTGCTACAAAAATAAAATCGAAGCTTGTGAAGTATTGTAGAGAAGGAATCAAGGTTCTTGGAACATAGTACAAGATGAAGCTCTGCTGGGTCCCTGGACATAAGGGCATACCAGGGAACGAGAAAACCAACGAACTGGCTAGACGAGTCTCAGGCACTATGCTCGGATTATTCCGACCCGTCAGTATACATCGCGCCTTGCACACTCAAACTCGAACCAGTGAACAAAGCTCTAATGGAGGCGAACAATAGGTAGACCTCTCTAGGTACTTGTATCACCACGAGGAAGCATAGCCTATATTCGACAAAACAAGAACCAAGAATAGAAAATCCGTCTCTATTCTCATAGAGTCACCCCTTACGTGACTGCACACACCTCGTCGTGGTGTAAGGGCCTAATAGAGGTCAAAGACTCTTCGGATTTATTCCCTAGATAAGATTCGAAACCAAGCTGCAGTCGACCCAAATCCTTCCTATCCCATCACTCATTTCCACTCTCCCCTCGGGCGGGCCGGATCAAGGTGTTATACGACCCGTGCCGAGGTTCAACCTGGTTGCGGGCCCATCCAAAAAATGGCTTTAGTCGCGAACGAAGTATTCGGATGCCTGGCGACCTCAGGATTAGCTAGCCTTATCTGTGTATTGCGGATCTCTGCACAGTCTGACATCCCTTTCTCCGCTAGTCTTGGGAACACAAAATTTTAAATCGGACGGTAGTACGGCGCTTAAGCTGCCTACCGGTAAAGCTCCTGAAGAGCTGGTTAGTGGGAAGACTGTGGCTATACATGGTCCAACTATAATACTACCAATAGTCGCATGGAGCCCCATGGTACTAGTACCAACCACGTTCCCCTAAGGACTCTTCCGGAATACGGCGTATAAAATTTCTCAGGAAGAAGTTCCTTGGACAATACTTCTTTAAGGATTTAGAAAAATTGTCCAACAGACCGGCAAACGACATTTTACATTGTCCAACAGACATTGTGACCTTCGCAGCTTGTTCCGAAGCAGATGTTATTTGATACCAGAAAGTGAGCTTCGTGTTTAGGGCCATCCCTAGGTACTTCACTGCTTCCTTGTTGGTTATTACCTCAGACCCGACTTGGAAGTCGACAATAGTTGGAATCCTCTTCTTTATCAAAAGGACTATCTCCGTCTTGTCTGTGGCCAAACCTTAGCCATGATTTTCATCCCGCCTTAAAAGTGGGACGCGATATTCACGCCCGCCCTTAAAGTGGGACGCGACACTCTCGCCCACCCTTAAAGTGGACCAGGACAACCGACGAATCAACCGCAGAACGATCCCTGGCGATCCAAGAGCCATAAGAAGCAACACTCAGCGAGCCGATCAACCCGCCAATAGATTATATTTTATATGTATATTGTAATTATTGTATAAAATCAGTCTCGGTCAATAAAGACAACTCTTTCCCGAAGTGTTAGGGTGTTTCTTTAGGTAAACCACGGACCCGGCGAGCCATTTGCCATTTGGGCGTGGCCACACACCTGTTTAAAAAAAAAAAAAAAAATCATCTGCAGTCTTTTCTGCTGAGAGACAACAAGAATGCCGCTGATTTCTCACAGACGTCCGGGAGGATTCGTTTAGTCAACCTTCATCCTGGAGAGCCATGTCACACATAATTGTGTTCGTGAGAGACTCAATCGTTCATGGAAGTAAAACATGTCTAGCACATGTTTTTTTTTTTTTTTTTTTTTTTTTTTTTTGTAGGGATAGGAAACACTCGACTGGAGCACTCAGACACAACTGGTCCATTGTACCGCCAGAGAGCAAACCCTGATTTACCCATTTTATTGGAATTTTCTTGACTTTCGAAGAAAGCCAAGCAAGCACTTCAGTGATGAGGAGCTTACAGTACCAGCGCTCACCACATCCGCACCGAAGATCTGCCACCTGATACGAGCAAAGGCCGGACACTCACAGAGATAATGTTCCGCGGTGTCGTCGCTCTCTTCACAAGTGTCGCAGATTGTAGTGTCAATTAAGCCTAACACGTTAAGGTGCTTGGCAAAAGCGAAGTGGCCTGTCAAGACGCCGATAAGTTGTCTACAGTCTTTTCTGCTGAGAGACAGCAAGAATGCCGCTGATTTCTTACAGACGTCCGGGAGCATACGTTTAGTCAACCTGCAACCTGGAGAGTCATGCCACACACAATTGTGCTCGTGAGGGACCCAATCGTCAATGGAAGCCCTAACCGAGGACGCTGGAAGACCCAACGCGGGTTCGGGACCTGAGAAAGCCTCCTCTGAGCCTTTTTTAGCAATCTCATCGGAGATCTCGTTCCACAAGATCCCAGTGTGACCTGGGACCCAGATAAGAGACAGAGAATTCAGCCTTGCGACCGAGTTCAAAGAGTTTTTGGTTTCACGAACTATTTTGGAAGTGGTTAAAGGGTTAAGCAAGGCCTTAAGCGCAGCCTGACTGTCACTACAGACACAAATGCTACGTCCCTTCCACCTGTTCTTCACCACATAGTTCATGGCCATTAGGATTGCATAAGTTTCCGCTTGGAAAACAGACGCATATTTGCCTAACGAGAAGTAAAGTCTAATGTTGTCGACTTCCACGAAGACCCCAGCGCCAGACCCTTGACTGGTTTTGGAACCATGCGTGAAAATACGACTACATTCCATTCCCGGCTCAGACTCTGACCGAAGCCAGTCCTGGACACAAGGAAAGTCGACTCTGAATTTGCGCATCAGCTGGAGTTCTGGTGTCATTGCATCAGACGGCATATCCATAAGACAGGAGTCGTAAGATAAGTGTCGCACAAGTTCATCAAAGTTCCAGTGTGGAGTATACCAAAAACCGCCTCGCCTAAGACGATGGATGGCTTTGATAGTGCAACCCATCATATAAGTATCGAGGGGAGGTAAGTTCAGCAAAGCGTCTAGAGCAGAGCCAGGCGTACTCGGGAAAGCTCCCGAGCGGCCGAGACAAGCCGTTCTTTGGAGTTTCGCACAAAAGGCAACCACATATTTACGCGAGAGCCCTTTCCACCAAACAACCGACGCATATGCGAGGAATGGTCTTATCATAGCCGTGTAGATCCAGAGAACCTTATTCGGTGATAAGCCCCAAGTCTTGCCAAAAGCACCCTTACACTGCAAGAAGACTGAGAGCACCTTGGATGTTTTCGACTCGACGTGTTTGGACCAATGAAGTTTCTTATCTAAAATCACTCCCAGATATTTGGCTTCATTGGAAATGCGAATGGTGACGCCTTTTAGTACTGGCTGAGTCAGACCGGTCAAAATCCTCCTTCTCGTAAAAAGAACAACCTCAGTCTTAAGAGGATTCACCGAAAGCCCACTCCTAGTACACCATTCATCGATCATGTCCTGCGCCGCCTGCGCGTTAGCACAGACCGTCGCCAGGCATGGCCCGACAGAAAGTACGGCGACATCATCCGCATATGCCTGAGCGTAGACGTTACAACTATTTAGAGTGTTCAACAGAGAGTCGACCACCATGCACCATAACAATGGAGACAGAACGCCACCTTGTGGGCAGCCCCTGTTTACCCCTGTCATAACATATTGGCCACAATCCGCATCCACTACCAAAGTTCTATTCATTAGCATTGCTTTAATCCACAACACTAATGTTTCATCTACCCCGTGTTGTCTGGCAGAGTCGCACATGCAGTCAAAAGTCGCGTTGTCAAAAGCACCCTCAATGTCGATGAAGATACCCCTCGCGTATTCTCTCCTATCAAGCGCGCATTCAATTCTGGCCACTAGATTTTGAAGTGCGGTCTCACAGGATTTCCCACGCTGATAGGCATGCTGCATCTCCGATAGTGGATGCAGTTTCAAAGCAACTTTGCGCACGTGAAATTCTACTAGTTTCTCCATACTTTTCAGTAAGAAGGATGTCAAACTTATAGGTCTGAAACTCTTGGGGAGCGAATAGCCTTCCTTACCAATTTTCAGTATGAAAGCTACTCTGACTGTCCGCCAAGGTGTAGGAATATATGCCAGCGCCAAGCCAGCGGTGAAAATTCTTTTCAGAGTTGGCAATAGCTGATCTATACCCTGTTGCAGCATAGCTGGATATATTCCACCGGTGCCAGGCGATTTGAAACCATCAAAAGATGCCACAGCATATTTGATGGCGTCATCTGTTACCACGGCTGATGCAATATACCAGCTGCGCCGAGTTTTCTGACTTAGATCAAGCTCAGCCTGGGTAAGCGGGCCAAGCTGCGACCTAGTGATTATCCGATTGCCAGGAAAGTGAGTCTCCAGCAGAAGACTAAAAGTTTCCGCTTTCGTCTCAGTAAACTTGCCATCAGATTTTCTCAGTGACTCCGGTTTGGTCGGCTTGCCCCTTTTGAGAACCTTAACCAACCTGCTGGTTTCACCGAGTGTTTCGATCTTTTCACAAAAATCTCTATAAGAAGCACTTTTCGACAACCGAATTAACTTCTTGTAGTCGTTTTGCTTCGATCTAAAAAGATTCCAGTCACCTTCTAAATTTGTCTTGAGTGACCTATTTAGAAGTTTTCTGGATTCTTTCCTAAGTCGCTGCAGTTCTGGGCTCCACCAGGGAACCGGAGTTCTGCAGGGGGTTTTTGTCATTGGGCACGTCAGTTCAAAACAGCTGGTAAGGACGCTAGTCAGGTTTTGAACAGCATCCTCAACCTTTCGTTTCGTTCTGAGTTTAGTTGGAGTTTTGACAGATCTGTCTAGCTCTTCCCTAAACCGCACCCAGTTGGTTTGTCTCGGATTCCTCCTCTCCTGCAAAGTTATGGCCTCGCATTCGATTTGGAAAGCGATGTATCTATGGTCTGACAAGGACACCTCCGGCAGTACCTTCCAGTTAGTAATTGACTTGAAATACCTATTAGATAAAGTCAAATCAATTACCTCCTGCCTCCTTGCCGTAACAAAAGTTGGCTGGGAGCCAACATTGTTAATTACCATGCCAGACGATAGTATAAAATCTAGGAGATGGTTTCCTCGTATGTTACATTTGCTGCTGCCCCAGACTGTATTCTGAGCATTCGCGTCGCAACACATGACTAGTCCCATCTCCCGAGTGTCACAGTACTTTATGAGTTCGGCAACCGCCTTCGGTGGTGGAGGCATTACCGAATCATAAGGGAAGTAAGCCGACACAACGACGAAGGTTTTCCAACTTCCGGTCGTTTCGTAGCTTACAGCTGCAGCAACCAGGTCCTGTCCACAAAATTGTCCAAGCTTGCTTACTGAGAGGAAATTCGGCACAATTAGACAAGCTCTCGGTCTTTCAGATCGCTCGTCACATAGCACCGTTACTCCAAGAACACCCCCAAAACTACATATGCGCTTGTTCCGCACGTATGGCTCCTGGATAGATGTTATGTGGGGTTTTGTACGCACCACGGAAAGTCTGCTACTTAAGAGAGCGGTAGCAGCCTTTGAGTGGTGGAGGTTTATCTGCGAAAATATCAAAGATATATTCAAAGCTAGCACATGTTGAATCTGAAATGCTCCAAGAAATTGATCTCTCTCAATCGATTGCATATTGGCTCTATTATAGGTGTACTTACAGGACACTGTCTAATAGGCAAGCATGCAACAAGGCTTGGCGTATATTCAAATGGTTTTTGCAGAAGCTGCATGGACGAAGAAGAGGAAGAAACTATTACTTGCCTTCTTTGTGCATGTCCAGCTCTCTCCCATAGAAGGAAGCTTCACCTAGGAGCTTTCTACTTTAACGATTTAGGCGATCTGATAGATTTAGACATAAGAACCCTCCTTCGCTTCATTAGAAGCTCTAATTGGTTCTAACGAGTAGGCTGTGACTACATGATCCTTCGTGGTACCACAACGGATTTTTCTTGGTCTATGTGTGTTGGCGTAAGCTGGCAGCCACTTCAACCTAACCTAACCAAACCTAATGGAAGCCCTAACCGAGGACGAAGGGAGACCCAACGCGGATTCGGGACCTGTAAAAGAATCTTCTGAGTCTTGTCTAACAATCTCATCAAAGAACTCGTTCCCCAGGATTCCAGTGTGACCTGGGACCCAGATAAGAGAAAGAGAATTCAGCCTTGCGATCGAGTTCAAAGAGTTTTTGGTTCCACGAACTATCGTACCATCAGACGAGATGATGCGGATAGTAGAATAGACCTCATCTCTTTTTACTTGCAGCTTACTTAAGGTTCTCGTTATACATGAGTTTATATTAATTTTTTTACTTCATTCAGGCCTAACCTACAGCATATTCGACCTCTGACGATGAGTTTGAGAGAGCAACCCACTAGCTCCTTCTTGACTTATAATAATGGGTAGTGCTAGTCTTAACCACTTTGGTTTCCTTGATTCCAAACTTCGCTTTATCCTTGACACCAACCTTAGAGTTCCTAGCAAATAAAAAAAAAAAAAAACTTTTTTTTTTTGTAATGTTAATGCTTTGGAGCCCTTACCCCTTAAACCCTACCCAAGGTACTTTGTTTATTTGAAAAACTAAAATTTTTGTTTTGACGTGAAAACGTCCCAAGAACCCTGGGTAGGAAAATTCGGGAAAAATATGAGTGGGGTTCTAGGGTTAATGACATTGCAGGCAGTACAGCTAAAATTCGTCTGATAGTTGCCCCTTCTGATGTTTCGAGTAACCACTTTTCCTGCTTTGAGTTGACCTCTGATCCAAGCTTTTCAAAACCTAAACAAAGATTTTCAACGGCCCGCTTATACTTCATGAGCGCCGCACGGGTAGTGTGCCCAGGTTGCCCCTTGAACCTTCTCGATACTCTGCCATTAACTCCAACTCATCAGGAGGAATCCCTAGATGACTCCAGGAGAGATCTCGAACTTGATCTAACCATCTATTTTTAGGCCTACCAAGAGATCGCTTACCTGCTGGCATGGCAATCATGAATTTTCAAAACCTAATGCCTGATATTGAGGCAAAAACAAATTGAATCTTTGAAGGTTGACAGGTGGCTCCTAGTTGCTTCCAGATTGCGCTCCGAATTCATTCATTGGCCACATCCAAATGCTTATTTCCTGATCTTATGACCCTTCAAGGTCTATCCTTTTTTAAGTGAGTCGCTCAGTAACTTCTAACATTTACCAGATTCAAGTGATTCATAAAAGCAATTTCGTCAACAAGTTGCGCTGGCAACGAGTCCAAATTAACATGTCAAACACTTGTTCCAGTTGTCAGCTTCATCTGATAACAACTTAATGACACTTGTCTGACACAAGGCGAACAAAGCGCAAGAGCACATCACAGTTTTAATTAAGAACGATCGTGTTAAACAAAAGTTTACCACGTCTATTCTATATAAGAGAGTTGGCATTGGTAGGTTATAGCAGTTTGACAACGCAGCGATTTCACTGCTGATTTGTACTGATTCTGACATATCCTCCAACATGACAGGTGTGCATGACATGATGAGGTGAATCTGTCAGTAATTAATATGAAATTTCTCGCAGCCTTTTTACCGGTGATCCTTTTCGGAATTGTAACTCTTTCCCTGATGGATGCGTGGATAGTTAAGAATCCCTCCCTGCCGTTAATGGGTCCTGTAAGATTACCAAAAGTCAATGATGATGACGTCTCCAATCCGGTAAGAATAGAAATGTCATCCACGAGTTGATATTTTGCAATTTCTTTCTACTTAGGTTGTTGTCTCCACTGACACGGCGCTGTACGAGAAATACGTCTGTCGAGGGAATCCTGATGGCCTGAGACTTATCGTACCCGGGAGTTGTTCGCTGTACTATGAGTGCTTCTACGATGTAGCAAGTGTCAATTCGTGCGGATATCTTACGCCGTATTATGACCCTATTTCAGCAAGTTGTGTAGCTGAAAGTACTTGTGTAGAAAGGGACATTGTAGTTCCGGGTGGACCTGTCGGATGTACTGGTGTATGCTGTGGCAAGAGCGCTGGTCTATACGCTAATCCAGGCAACAATACGCAATTCTATTTCTGTAACAACAATGCGGGTATATTGCATTCGTGCTGCAGTGGCCAGCAGTTCAATCCAATAACCTGTGCATGTGATGTACCGGCAAATTGTCCGCCATGAGCGTAGATAGTAGATTCTATTTTTTTTTTTGTATAAATATATTATTTTTGCTTTAAGTTGACAGTTTTCTTCTTGTTGATTCCTCCCTTCTGTTTACACTGTAAGTGACAAACCTATTCGCTTGCGATGGACGTAGTTTTTGTTCGTTTTGACGCAAAATTGATAGTTTGCTTGGAGGAAACAAAGACACACGTCTAAGCATCAATTATACAATAAAACAAGCAAATTTGTGGACAAATATTTATTCAGTGTTTATTTATTCGTATATTATGATTGATCAGCTTGGGCGTCTCTATGCGTTGACAGCGAAGGCGACGTCATTCAAGGGCATGGTGCAGGTATTTGACGTGCTTATGATAATCTGGAATGAAAAGGAATCAGAATTATCAAATTTGACACTGGCTAGCATCATGTGAACTTGACCTGTTTTGTCAAGTGTTTCCATATCACTCCTCCATTTCTGCCCAATGGGACAGCTCTTAAATTCGATTGATGGGTTATGTAAGCAAAAGTCACGGCAAGAGGTAGAAACACCTTCGTAGAACTCCAACAGTAATACAGATAAGCACGTAGCGTCGGAGTTTTAATGAACTGACCAAAACCAATGGGAGATGGCGTACCAAGTAGTTATAATGAAACTGAAGAGCTTCCGGTCAATAGCTTACACCTACCCAAGATTGTTGGAAAACATTGTCAGTGGGATATTCCCAAGGCAACAGGAAACCCCTTTAGATGATCAGCAATCAGAAGAAATACATTCAATCCCTACAGTTATCGTAGAAGAAGTAGTGCAAGCCCCCAACCGATTCGGAGAGAAAAAAGTACCTGGACTAGATGGCATACCCAACATAGCCCTTACAACCACAATTAGAACCCGACCAGAAATGTTTGCGAATACTTACAGTTCATGGCTGAGTGAAGGAGTTCGGGTCAGAGCTATACGGATTCCGGGGGCTAGCAAAATAATGAAACAGTTTGGAAGAAACTTGAGGAAGAAATTTCCAACGAGTTGGAACGTTGGAAGCATGACCGGTCGAAGTTACGAGCTGGAAGAGATGATGAATAGAAGGCGGGTGGATATCTTGTGTGTCGAAGAGACGAAATGGAAAAACACCGGAAATCGGGCGCGTTTCTTGGACGTTAGGACAAAAGATTACAGGATGTTCTACTACGGAACGGAAAAGGCTAAGCTCATCCTTGCGGCCGAGCTACTTGGAAACGTCTTGAGCATTTCGAAGTCCAGCGGCCGTTTGATGTCTCTCAAACTAGTAATACAAGGAGAGGTGTGGAATATTGTCAGTGCATATGCTCCGCACAATGGGTGCAATCAGGGAGATAAAGATGCATTTTGGGTAGATTTCCACAATCTCCTTAAGAACATCCCAAAGAAAGAGTTTCTGTTTGTTGGAGGAGATTTGAATGGACATGTCGGGAAGTCAAACGCAGACTATGAAGTCTGCCATGGAGGACTAGGATAAGGCATCAGGAACCTTCCTGGTGAAGACATCCTAAGCATGTGCAAATCACACGGTCTTATCGTGTTAAATACCATGTTCATCAAACAAAGCCGACACCTGATCACTTACAGCAGTGGTGGAGATGAAACTCAGATTGACTACCATTTGGTAGCCAGTTTCATGAAGCCTCGGGTAAAAGATTGCAAAGTGATCCTGGAAGAGGCAATCGCTCGGCAACACCGTCTCCTGCTAACAGAAATTTTTATGAAAACGCCAAAGAAAAGCCAACAAACAAGTGTCTCTGAGAAAATCAAGTGGTACAATCTGGACAAAGAAAAGGGCGATGCTTTTGTTTTCGTAATGAAAAATTACCTCTCTCACACCATCAACGGAGCTGAGGATGAAGAGTGCAGAGCACAAAATATGAGGGATTCTCTACAGCGAACTTGCTTGAAGAAAGCCAAATCACTGCTAGGAGCTTCAAAAGGCAAGGCTTCAACACACCAAAGAAACATGGTGGTGGAGTGATGAAGCTAAGAAAGTGATAAATGAGAAGAAAGCGGCTTTCCAAGCTTGGTCAAAGTGCCCCTCTAATAATAATGACGAAAAAGCTCGCCTCGAAATGGAATACAGATGTTGCAAGAAAAACGCGAGGAAGAAGTACGCCCAGCTTCAATCAGAGAGTACGGAGGGCCTGCATCGGAAGCTGGAGAAAATATCTTCCCCGGTTGTTGATGCAAACGAGGCTATCCAGGAGCTGCGAAGACACAATATGAACAAGAGCGCAACCATCTTCAAAATAGCCGCCCAAAGAAGGAGGAATGCTCAGGAGATTCGTTCGCCAAAGTTCATTAACAATGCTCATGGCCAGCTTCTTGTGGATGACGACAAAATTCTGCAGAGGTGGCGGCAGTATTGTGAACAACTTTTAAATGAACAGTTTCCCCGGCTATACTTTCCAAGAGCCAACCCTAACTGTGAAGAAATACCCGACATTACAGTCGAAGAAGTTAGTGAGGCGGTGAAATACTCCAAAAAACGAAAAGCGGTTGGGCCAGACGAGATGCCCTCTGAGTTCTGGAAAAAGATGGGAGACATCGGGTCCACATGGCTCAGAATTCTCATCTCCAAATTCGTGAGAGGTGATCCAATGCCGAATCAATGGAGGGAAAGTTACCTTCTCCCTGAATACAAAGGGAAGGGTGATTCGCCAAACTGTGATAACTATCGTTCGATCAAGCTGATGTCACACACCATGAAGATCGTTGAGCGGGTATTAGGTGGCCGACTGCGAAAAATAATACGGCTATCTGATGATCAGTGCAAGTTTGTCTCGATTAAATCAACCACAGATGCAATCCAAAGTATAAGGATCATAATGGAAAAACATTGTGATTCCTTAAGGGATTTGCATGTTGTATTGGTGGACTTTGAAAAGGCATTCGACAGACAACCACGAGATCTGATATGGGTGGCGCTAAGACATCGAGGGGTTCCAGAAACCTATGTACAGATGATCATGGACATGTACGAAGGAGCAAAGACAAGAGTAAGATGCCCCGCTGGAGTAACCGAAGAGTTCCCAATCAAAGTCGGGGCGCACCAGGGAAGCGTCTTAAGTCCTTTGCTCTTTATTACAGTCCTTGATTATCTGCTTGAAGGTAAAGTGATGGACCCCAAGGTACATCAGCTATTCTTTGCTGACGATGGAGTCATCATAAGTGAGGATCCTATATCCCTGCAACGAGCACTTGATGTGTGGGTGGACGCTCTGGAGTGCAATGGGTATCGCATAAGTTCAAAAAAGACAGAGTACTTGTGCTGCCCGTTCTCTGATCCACTCAGGCCTATTTCAGACATTTATTTGAATGGAACAGTGCTTCCCAAGTGTGAAAAGTTCAAATATCTGGGATCTATGATTAATGGCAAAGTAACTTGTGATGACTGCCACATGGTACGGTAGTACACCGGTAGTACGGTAGTACTAATAACAACAATCACAGCGAATCGGAACCCCCTGCGAATTTGGTAACAGAGGTAGAATTGAGTGGGCAATAAGATCGTTCTCCCCCTTTAAATCCCCAGGACTTGATGGGATTATACCGATCATGCTGCAAAAAACTGCACCAATCATTACCCCAATTCTCAAAAGGCTATTTGCCAATAGTCTTAAACAATGTCACATACCAAGAACATGGAGGGAGGTAAAGGTGGTTTTTATACCCAAGGCGGGCAAAGCTAGTCACACCACCGCGAAGGACTTCAGACCAATAAGCCTTACCTCTTTCATCCTGAAAACTTTTGAAAGATTGCTCGACATCTACATACGTAGTAGAATACGCCCGGGCTACTTATCCCCAGCCCAATACGCATACACGAAGGGTAAATGTGCGGAAACTGCCCTACATCATGTTGTCGGCTCTACAGAAAAATCACTTAAGGATAAAGAGTTCGCTAGCGATATGCTCCCAAATCAGACTGAGGTCCCCGAGGTGAGAAATGCCCGAATACGCACCACGATCAAAGCACTCAAAACCACACTAGCTGCTTTCTTGAACATTGAAGGAGCCCTCAATAATGTAAACACCGAAGCGGTTAAAAGAACCCTAAGAAACCCAAACATCGACATCAGTCTAATTAACTGGATTGCTAGCATGCTCGAGGAACGACATATAACCACCGAACTTAAGGGTTCAAAGCTCGAAGCATACGCCTCGAGGGGTAATCTCCTCACTGCTTTGGGTCATTTTTCTTAATGAGGTACTACAACAACTAAGGTACAGTGGGGTCAGAGCTACAGCGTACGCGGATGACGTCGTGCTGCTTGCAACATTTAAATTCCTGTCTACCCTTAGCGAACAACTTGACGGAGCCGTAAATATTCTTAGCATATAGGCCAGGAGCTGCGGTCTAAAGGTTAATCCCCAAAAAACCGAACTCGTACTTTTTACGAACAAGAGGAAAATACCGGAGTTTAGTACACCTTCTGTTGATGGTATCCCACTCAGATTGTCCGATAGCGCAAAATACCTGGGCCTTGTACTTGACAAAAAGCTCAACTGGAAATTAAATATAGAGGAAATAATTAAGAAAGCAACAATAGCCTTTTACTCATGTAGTAGAATTTTTGGTAGAACCTGGGGACCCTCCCCCAAAATCATACTATGGATGTATACGGCTATAGTTAGACCCATACTGACTTACGGGAAGTGTGTGTCTTCTGTTTGTGATGGCACGTAGCTGGACATTGATCGCTAGATCTACTGACTTACGGCAATCTAGTATGGTGGCCAGCTGTCAACAAATCCACCAACTTAAAGGCAATCACCAAAGTTCAAAGACTAGCGTGCATTGGCATCACCAGTGCAATGAGGACAACCCCAACCGTAGGACTCGAGGCTATCCTCAACCTGCTACCGCTAGATATCTTTATACGAACATCAGCAGCCATTAATGCTATGAGAATAAGTCAGTCAGCGAACTGATCCAACTCGATTACTTTGGCCTCATGCCCGTAACGGATTACATGACGCCATATTTAGACTTTACAAGGCCTTTCTCTACCGCCTACCCTAGCAGGGAAGATTGGAAAAGCGGTCATATACCTTATGCCGAATCTATAGCCATCTACACAGATAGTTCAAAAATAGCACTGGTGTAGGATCAGGTATCTTCTCCGACCCTCTAGGTGTATCAAAATCCATACGACTTCCAGACCACAGCAGTGTTTTCCAAGCAGAGGTCTTAGCAGTGGCAATAGCCACCCGTGAGTCTGTGGTAAGGGCAATACCGCCAGAAGGTATCACCATCTTTATCGACAGCCAGGCAGCTATGAAGGCGATTACTGCCATAGAAATTAAATCGAAGCTTGTGAAGTGTTGTCGAGAAGAGCTCAAGGTTCTTGGAACGAGAGTATCCCAGGCAATGAGAAAGCCGATGAGCTGGCGAGAATCGGCTCAGCAGCCCCAACAGAGCAAGTTGACCACCCTGTGTGTATTCCGCCTTGCACACTCAAGCTCGCTGCAGGGAATAAAGCCACTGAGGAGGCGAACACAAGATAGAACTCCATGGAAACTTGCGCCATCAAAAGGAAGCTATGGCCATCTTTCGACAAAGCAAAGACCGAGAGAATCATCCGTAAAGATAGGAAATCCCTTTCCAACTCGTGGGCATCATCACGGGGCACAACACTCTGCGGTACTACTTGAAGAAACTACGCCTGACGGCGGAGGAACTCTGCAGGGGCTGTGGTGACGAAGAAGTTTTTGAGGACACAATCCACTTCCTGTGCCACTGTCCGAGTCTTCAATACTCCAGGAAAAAGTTCCTTGGTAAATATTTCTTCCAGGATCTCGAGGAACTCTCTGGCGTTTCAACAGAAAATATGTTGAACTTCATCAAATCATCAGGGTGGTTTGTATGCAGAAATGAAGTAAGTGACTGAGTTAGTAGTTTTTAGTTTCATTGGGTAAGGGATTACTTTTTCCCCCATGGGTACCACAATGGGTCAACGCTGACCTGAGTGTGGCAGAGAGCGTCCCTCCCTGCCAGCCCACACACCTAACCTAACCTAACTTGTGATGACGACATCAATCATCGTGTAAGCGTAGGGTGGATGAAGTGGCGAGAAATTCCGCTTTTTTCTGTGACAGAAAAATGCCACCTAAGTTGAAGGGAAGGCTCTACACCGCAGTTGTGCGTCCAGCGCTCACATACGGTTCACAATGTTGGACGATGTACAAAAAGTATGAGAGTATATTAACGGCAGCTGAGATGAAGATGCTTCGCATGACAGAGGGATCGAATGATCGAATAAGAAGTTCGAAGATCCATGGAGGCTTTCACATCAAGGAAACCATCGTACAAAAAATAGAGCGCGACCGGCTCAGCTGGTATTGCCACGTTCAAAGAAGAGATCATTTGAACTCTATCAGAAAGGCAATATCAATGCACGTTCCAAAGACATCGCGATGTAGGAAAGGCAGGCCTATAAACGGCTGGATCAGACAAATGTGACGACATCGGCATTTCATTGGCCTCAGTAACCGAGTGATCCAAAATCGGCGGGGCTGCCGATATTTTCTGAGGTCAAATAGGCGAACCCCACCGGCGGATCAGTAGAAATGCGGTGAAAGTGGGAGGGTTATGATCCCTTGTTTTCGGATCATAACCTCGCTGATAAAAGGAAGAAGAAGGGTCATTCGCCTCTAGTTCATTAAGACTACATGATGAATGAATCTTTACTAATATTCCAAAACGAACAATGTATCTATGAAACTCTTTATGAATTGTAAAATTGAAGAATATGAATAAAGAATAAAGAATAAAAAAAAGAGAGAGATCAGAGAGATAGATCTAAAAACTCCTGGATCACACACATGCAACAATACCAGCATTTCCTTTGCCTCGGTAACGAAGTGATCCAAGTCGGGAGACCTGCCGACATTTCCTGAAGTCAAACAGGCGAATCTCACAGGCGGATGAGTAGAAATGCTATGAAGTGGAAGAGTTATGATCTTTAAGTTCAGATCATAAATTCATCGAAATAGGAAGAAGAAGTACAGAGTTCTCGAATCTAACCCAAAGTGACAACGCAGTAGAGGACGCGCACAAGTTCAAGAGGTCCTCGACCAACAAGTGTAGTTCTTGGGAATTTCTATCTTTAAGGATTTATCTGCTTTCTATATTTTTTTTAAGTTTTTAGCAAAGGCACTGCGAACAGATAGATCCATTGTGCCAAATAAAAATACAAATATTTGGCGCAACAGCTCTTTAAAGTGCCAGGGCCTAGCTTCTCGCAACCACTCATGTTGTGTGCGTTCTATTTTTCACACGAATGGAAGGGACCTACAGTTTAGTGCCGTATCCGAACGGCGATTTGAGAAGCTTTTTCGTGACAACAATACTCTCGGATGTTTGTCAGATGCTCGCGAGAGGTGGGACCGTGAAAAAACTTTTTGGTATTTTCCATTGTGCCAGGCGCCATCTTTTAGGACAGCAGTAACTCAACTCTCTTTACGAAAGCAATAACTACAGCTACGGAGGAGTTCCTTCAGTCTGTTGGAGATATGATCTCTTTATGGAAAAACCTTCTCTTAATCCTGCACAGAGCTGCACACTCACATAGTATGTGTTCTGCGGTTCGTCCTCTAAGGATATTTGAATCTAACCCCTAGCGACGACGCAGTAGAGGACCTCCTCGCCACAGGTGGCGCGCACAAGTTCAAGGCGAACTCGACCAACTTGGAGTGCGCAACTGAAGGCAATTACCTAAAGACCGAGCTAAATGGAGAGACTTTTTGGTTGAGGCCCAGGTTTATATCGAACTGTAGCGCCGCCTAAGTAAGTACGTTTCGTCGTTTGACAGGTGATATCCTTCGAGAGAATCGTTTTATTGAAGTGGCACTTTAGATGACAGTGTCCGGTAAGGAAGTTCACAAGCATTCTTACGTATATATCGTTTCTGCTGTATTTAAGGATACCAACTGCCTTTTTTTTTGAAGGGTTGGACAGCTCTTTTAGCTTGTCTAAGACCTTGGGTGCTATTCTAGTGGGAAGTGCACATGTTGTGTACCCAACTGTTAAGCAAAATCAGACACTCCGCAACAGGGTCCTGCTCTAAGGAACGAGTCAGAGGAGCCTTCTCGGCAACGCCTACGTGGCCCGGTACCTACCACAGTTTACTTTGTTGTATTGGGTCAAGTTTTGTAAACTGTCAAAGCAGCTGAAAATTGATTTTAAACTGATCAAGTGGTAGATCAGTGTTTTGAGGGCCCCTTGGCTGTCGGTGAGTATTTGGATGATGGCACCTTTGATGCCCGAGTGCAGGTTTATGCAAGCGAAAATCTCGGCGTGGAAAACACTGCGACTCTTTCCAAGTGGTTTGGGAACTTTATAATTGGGTCCATCCATACACACTGGCACCAATTCCTGAATCGATTTTTGATCCGTCGGCATACCACACGATTCCTTTCGGATCAAGCAGCTATCCATCATTATTCCATGTATCACGGCTTGGGGTCTCAATCTCAAACCTTTTACTGAAGTGAAGTAATTTGGGCATAAAGTCAGAAGCATATCTAGCTCGGGTTAATAAATCCATGAGATCTACGTGATCACATGCACTATGGTATATTCATCGGACTTTCGAAAACGAACTGCACTGCGAGTTGCCACTTTCTTGACGAATATATGTCGCGAGGGTATCTGATTATAGCCTCTATGTCTGTCGCAGGATTAGTGTGCATTGTATCTCTGATTCAGAGACGTGCTAGTCTTATCTAAAGATTCAGAAACGGATTTATCTATACATCACTTGCATTTGACTTAAAAAAATGCGCTCAAGATCATTTAGTCCAGATTTGCTATTATTTCCGACAGAGATTTCACAAAGCCAATTCGCACTATTGCTTCCCATTAAGCCAGAGAGATGAAGGTCCTGCCGAAAGTTTAAACTGTACCGTGCAATAGAAAAGATTGTTTAACTTCAGATGAGGAATACTTTCTTTTTATTTTAATTTACTCGTAGAACTGCCAGTGTCGTATAGTTGGAAAATAAAACTGAATTCACGAGAGGCCAAGGCGAACAGGACGGTCAAAACTGGACAGATCTCACTGACACCGACAGCGACGCCTTACGCAACTTTCTTCAACGTAAAACAGTTCACGAGTTCAAAACGTTTACTCGAAACTTAGCACCGAACAGACAATTTCTAACCACGTTTCGCGAATACTTCGAGTTCATTGTTCCGCAATGACTAACGAAGTTTGCAAAAAATTATATCACACGAGTACATGCCTACCCAAAGTTAGACCAGCCCCAGATATGAAATTAAAAATCAAATCGAATGTAGATTTTCTATCTACCAACACGTACTCCGCCTTCACATTCATCCAGATAAGATTACGATGCCAATGAGCCAATGTCAAAAATCCATGCTCATTAGTCGGGGCACCTTATCGCTCCTGGAACAACTACAACCACCCTAATCAGTGCTGAGTATTTTGGCAACGTGTTGTTTCCTTATAAATACCTGCCTTTGCAGAAACCAATGCCAATTAAATTGTGAAGTCGTTTCGCAATCGTGTTCCATTGAAGAGTCCCCCAATCATAAGAAGCAACCGGTTAGACTGTCCGAAATAAAATGAAAAGTTCGTATCGCATTAGTATAGATTGGAAGTTATTAATAAAATGTTATCTCTTTCTACGCAGCTATCACCTTATTCTGTGGATTACTGGTGATTGCTGGCCTAGCCAGATCTCAATCGGGTGAACCAGCTACTGGACCATCGGGAACTGTATGTGAATCAGAAGGCGGATCATGTGTGGGCATCGCTAATGGAACTTTAATTGCATATGCGGGCAATTGCAGTAAATACATTGTGTGCTTCCTTGAGTGTGGCTGCGACATGGATTGCGGGGAAGGGACGCAATTCAATGCCGATTTGCAGGTTTGCGATTGGCCGGAGAATGCCGGCTGTGATTCATCGTATTCAACACCGGGAGGCAATCCAACAGGATCAACTCCAGGCGGATTACCAACACCACCTAGTCCAACACCAACACCAACTAGTCCAACACCAACACCAACTAGTCCAACACCAACACCAACTAGTCCAACACCAACACCACCTAGCCCAACACCAACACCAAGTAGTCCAACACCAACACCACCTAGCCCAACACCAACACCAACTAGTCCAACACCAACACCAACTATTCCAACACCATCTCCTGGTCCAACACCATCTCCTGGTCCAACACCGTCTCCTGGTCCAACACCATCTCCTGGTCCAGCAACTGGACCATCAGGTCCAGTTTGTGAGTCAGCTGGTGGATCATGCGCCGGTATTGATGATGGCACCCTGATTCCCTACAAAGGTAACTGCAGTGCATTCATTGCATGCATAGGGGGATGCGGTTGTGATATGGAATGCCCAGATGATTTGCAGTTCAACGCCGACTTACAAGTCTGTGATTGGCCGCAGAATGCCGGTTGTGATCCATCGTATTCAACACCGGGAGACAATTCAACAGCACCAACTCCAGGCGGTACACCAACACCAGGTGGTTCACCAACCCCAGGTGGAACACCAACCCCAGGCGATTCACCAACCCCAGGTGGATCACCAACACCGGCTACACCAACACCGTCTCCTGGTCCAGCAACTGGACCATCAGGTACAGTTTGTGAGTCCGCTGGTGGATCATGCGTCGGTCTTGATGATGGTACCCTGATTCCCTACAAAGGTAACTGCAGTGCATACATTGCATGCATAGGGGGATGCGGTTGTGATATGGGATGCCCAGATAATTTGCAGTTCAACGCCGACTTACAAGTTTGTGATTGGCCGCAGAATGCCGGCTGTGATCCATCGTATTCAACACCGGGAGACAATTCAACAGCACCAACTCCAGGCGGTACACCAACCCCAGGCGATTCTCCAACACCAGGTGGTTCACCAACCCCAGGCGATTCACCAACCCCAGGTGGATCACCAACACCGGCTACACCAACACCGTCTCCTGGTCCAGCAACTGGACCATCAGGTACAGTTTGTGAGTCCGCTGGTGGATCATGCGTCGGTCTTGATGATGGTACCCTGATTCCCTACAAAGGTAACTGCAGTGCATACATTGCATGCATAGGGGGATGCGGTTGTGATATGGGATGCCCAGATAATTTGCAGTTCAACGCCGACTTACAAGTTTGTGATTGGCCAGACGATGCTGGATGCAGTAATTAGAAAACTCGGTGCCAAAACTTCGGAATAAAATGAAAACGAATGTCTACTAATGTACTGTTCAATGTATTTGTATTGTCTAAACTTTCTCAAACACGAATTATTTATCCTTCAAAAGTCGAAGCAAGAGTCTCTTCTTTCTTTCAAGTTTCACATTGGTTCGCCATTTCCAGGATGACCTGCCTCTAGAAGCGCATGGGCAGTCCCTGCCTTCTTATGTTCATTTTTCTCGCTGGTCAATCAGGCATTGTGTCGATGAGACTTTCTCTAGTTAGTCTACGCCGTCACGCAGTGTAACAAGCCGATTCAAACAATTTTATTTGCTTGGTTCCTTATTTAGGTTCAACGATATTTGTTTCTACATGAGTCCCGTTTCCTCTGGATAGTCTCTGCTTGGACAACTTGGTTGAAAGTAATCTACATTGTATGGTCTCATAAGAATGGCAGAGTGTTTGCTAGTTAAGCGCGGTGTGCATGTTTAATCCCCAGCGGGGAACAGCAGTCATCAGCCACCCGACTATAAGTTTTTCCAACCACTGCACCAATGAGCTCCCACGATATTCGGTCCTACGCCCTGTACCAACTCGAGGAAAACACCTCGACACTTACAAAATTTGCAAATCTCATGCGCTGGGACGGCACATAAAATGGTAAGTCAGGGTCAATTCCAAACAATATTCTGCAGGACACTTAACACTTTTGTGTTAATGGGCTCCTAACCCGTAGAGTCTCTGCCTGAGACACAGCATTCTTTAATCTTCGTCGATCCCGGGCACGGTGTTTCCAGTTACGCAGATCAAGCTTTTGGCATCCGCGATTACTTGGTCATTATACCAGCGCGGTGGTTCTGTGATTTTCGTCGTCTTAAGCCTAGGGATTGTGATTCGAAGATTCTCTTGGCTGGACAATGGCTGTCCATTCGCTCGATGTGGCAGAACCAATGTAGTTGACGTATCTAAGCTTTTTGGACTACATCCACACCTTGGTATAGTCCATAGAGTTCGCGATTAGATCTCCTCCTCTTACTTATTATCCAGCACTCGGTACCAACTAGGAGGACTGGTAAGATAAGCGTTCTCTAGAGCACTAATTCAGTCACTCGAGTTAGGAGTTTAGAGCCCAGTTGCTTTGCTAAACCGAAGTAGAAGGGGTTTCATGTGCTATTCTAAGGTAAGCTGCATAAACCGTAAACTCTGCCGCTTGAACTTTACATTAACTACTACTTTATCCTGTAACCCCTCGGGGGGCATAGGGCGTCAACCACGCCATCGCGCTATCTTATTCGGAGTTATGCAACGCGTTTGAGCTGCCCCCAATTCATTCTTAAAGGGCTCAATTCCTCCCCAACTGTTCTGCGCCACATTTGTGTGACCAATCCACTGCCACTTCCGCCGTTGAATGGTTGTGCCTATTGGTTCCTGACCCGTCCTCTCGTAAAGATGTTCGTTAGAGATACGATTGGGCCAGAAAATCCTTTAGATATTGCGCAGGCACCTATTAACAAACGTTTGCAGCTCTCTGGTGATAGTGGTGGTCACTCTCCACGTGCTGCAACCATATAACAGCACGGATTCAACGTTGGAGCGGAACAGTCTTATTTTGGTGCTCAAACTGATTGCATTGCTTCGCCGTATTTTGGACAACATCCCGAACGCGGGCTTTGCTTTGGCGATCCTGTTGGCTATATCCAGTTCGGTTCCACCATCGGTCGAGACAATACTCCCAAGATACTGGAAATCCTCTACTCTCTCTACCGGTTGTCCAGCAATGCATATTTGAGCCGATGAGTTTGTTCCACGGCCGTGTTAATTTACAGCCCGACGATGCCTGCCTCCTTCTCCATATCTGCTTTCATTTGCTGGAGATCCATAATTCTGTGGGAGAGTAAGCATACATCGTCAGCGTAGTCAAGATGTTTCAGTTCAGATGTAAGAGTCCATCGAATTCCTCCGTTTCCCATCGACAAAGCTGCATGAAGCACATCGCTAATCACCAATAGGAATAATATTGGTGAAAGGATACAGCCTTGCCTTACCCCACTTTGGATCTCAAATTCCTCAGACAACCTACCCCTGTGCAGAGCGTGACATTTGGAGCCTTCATATGTAGCTCAGATAATAGCAATTATTTTATCGGGAATACCTCTCCTACGTAAGGCACGCCAAATAAACTCCCTGTTGACACTATCGAACGCCTTCTCAAAATCGATGAACAGCAGGTGCAGTGGCGATCGATATTCAACGCACTGTTCGATGATAGTCCGCAGGGTGTTGATGTAGTCGGCACTGGAAGATACAGAGCAGAAACCTGCTTGTTCGGCATCGAGTGTGTCTTCGAGATGTTGCTTGATTCGCTCCAGGATGATATTAGCTATTATCTTAGCTACAGCAGGCAGCACGTAGATACCCCTCCAGTTTCCGCACTCCATTAAATTTCCTTTCTTAGGTAGCTTGATGATCATTCCCTTTTTCCACTCGTTAGGAAAGCTCTCAGCTTCCCAAGCTCCGACTATAAGTGGAAGCAGAACCTCAGCCGATGTTGTTGGTGCTGCTCGTAAGTGCTCGGCTGGAATACCGACAAGTCCTACCGCCTTGTTGGATTTGAGTGCCTTGATCGCGGTAATGATCTCGTCTTTACTGGGAGTCGTGGTGCGTATTCGGGAACTTCGCATCTCAGTTTGATTTGGGAGCATATCGCTAACGAATACACGGTTTAAAACTGTAGCAAAATGCTCTTTCCATCTCTTGAGATGGTCCTCATCCGAAATGAGCAAGGAACTGTCTAGGCTGTTCACTGGGTGTTGGCTGGAGGTGCGACCATCTGTCAGCTCTTTCGTGATTCTGTGGACGGTCCTGGTATCGCACCTCCGTGCTGCTTCTTCTGCTTCTGTAGCCAGCGCGTTGAAGTAGTTGCGCTTGTCACGTCACACGCTACGCTGAACTTCTCTCATCTTCATGCGATATAGGGACTCTAGCTCGCTTCTCCCTGCTGCTGGGGTAGCTGCAACGCAAGCTTTCAGCTGTTTTCGTTCGTCAATCCGTCTCCAGATATCCTCGGAAAGCCACGCCCTATGTCTTCCCTGCGATCGACCGACAATTCTTTCAGCACCAGATGTAAAAACATTTTTCACAGCACAGCAATGGTCTTGGATGGTTGCGGGCATTGAGCTGCTGATTGCTTCCATACCTTGCAAAAGGTGCTCCCTTAATTGTTGGCGCACTGAGGGATCACTAAGTCTATCGATGTTGAACCTGGGCATTCTTGTGTTGTCGTGGGATCTTCGAACTGCAGCAGTGCGTAGTTGGAGAGCGGCTATCATAAGATGGTGATCACGTACTATCCCCACATCTGCCCCTCGTCTATTTCGGACGTCCAGGAGACTACTTCTAAAGCGGCGGCTGATAGCAAAATGGTCAATTTGGTTGGAGGTTGCTTGCCTGTCGTTGGAAACCCAGCTGACTTTGTGGCAGGTCTTGTGCTCAAACATGGTGTCACCTATCACAAGGCGGTTGGCAGAAACCCACAAACCTATCGCCGTTGCCATTGCGGTTAGTCCATGCTTCCCGATTACATGTTTAAGCCCTTCGTTTTGTTGCCCACCTTGGCATTAAAATTCCCCATCACTATGACAATGTCTCCATTTGGTGTTTTGTTGAAGGCGGCGCTTAAGGATTGTAGAAGCTCTTCTTTTCGTCCTCAGACGAACTATTCGTTGGGGCGTAACACTGTATGATGGTGACGCGTCGTACTCTAGTCCGGAATCTGGCCGTCAAAATCCTATCACCATGAGGTTGCCAGGAAATAAGGCCCTTGCGTGCTGTTGTTGTTAGCAGTAGTCCGACTCCATATTCCCGCGGACTTCCGGATGGTCTTCCAGAATAGAGTAGTACTGTGTCACGCGTTGGGGACTGGTACTCTCCCGCTTCTAACCATCTTACTTCACTTCACCCCCAAAATGTCCAGTTTATATCGCATGAATTCCTTTTCCAATTGGAGGAATCTGGAATTGTAAAGACCTTCTCTTCCCGAGTCGAGGAGCGTCTTTACATTCCAGAAACCTATCTTTTTCCGGATACAATAGCCAAAAGTCGTCAACATGTGATCATTCCTTATCCGAGGCATAGTGTCGGTTTCTGCAGCGGGCAATATTCGGTAACGCAGGTTGCTGACCCACGTTACCTAGCCTAGAATCAAGACAACCCGCACTTACAATTTTAGCCTACACGTATAAGGGTTTATACGTATAGTTGCCCGGGGACCACCACTAGGAGGTAAAGTAAGCACTTCATCACGAACTTGACTGTTGCGCTACTGGCCCAAGCCAAGTTTTGGGCAGTCAGTAGTTTCTCGATCAATCGCAATGCAGGTCCCGCGCCGTAGGGTGTGTCCAATCCACTGCCACTTTCTCCTTCGTATAGTAATGCTTATAGGTTCTTGGCCCGTTCTCAGATAAATTTGTTCGTTGGAGATGCGATTCGGCCAAAAAATCCTCAAGACGAGGCTTAAACATTTGTTTACGATGACTTGCAGCTTTCGTGTGTGAATGGTGTCCACCTTCCAAGTACTGCACCAATAAACAGCACCGATTCTACGTTGCAGCGGAACAGTCGCAGCTTGGTTCTTAAGCTAATAACATTGCTTCTCCAGATTTTGCATAGCATTCCGAACGCAACTGTTGTCTTCCCGATGCAGCTGCACACATCCAGTTCGGTACCATCGCGGTCAGCCGAGACTACACTTCCTAGATATAGAAGTTGTTAACTTTCTCGACTTCCTGTTTGGCAATCTTAAGTTGAGCGCGGTTGTTAGAAGAAGTGCTCAGGGCTTTTGTTTTGGCTGGGTTTATTTTAAGGCCCACTTTGTTTGCCTCAGGTTCTAGATTGTGAGCCATCAGATGAAGGTCCATTATCCGGTGTGAAAGTAGACTAACATCGTCAGCGTAATCTAGGTGTTTACGGTAAGATGTCATAGTCCAACGAATTCCATAGTTACCTTCCGACAATGCTGCACGGAGTATATCGCTGATAACAACCAATAACAATAGTGGCGACAGTATGTACCCTTGACGTACTCCACTTTGGACTTCAAAATTCTCCGAAACCTTATCATTGTATAAGGCGTGACACTTACCATCCTCGTACGTAGCCTTGATAATAGCTATAAATTCTTCTGGGATGCCTCTCCTGCGCAAGGCCAATCAGATAGCATCTCGATTCAAGCTGTCAAAAGCCTTCTCGAAGTCGATAAACAGTAAATGTAGCGGAGACCTATACTCAACGCATTGTTCGGTTATGATCCGTAAGGTGTTTACGTGGTCGATGCAGGAGGATCCCAGGTTCACCCCGAACTGTAGCGCCACCTAAGTAAGTAAGTAAGCAGGAGGATCCAGCCCGAATGTCTGCCTGTTCGACGTCGAGAGTTGAATCAAATGCTCTTTGATTCGTTCCGGAATTATTCTAGCTATTATTTTTGTTACGACTGGAAGAACGCATATACCTCTCCAGTTACCGCACTCCATCAAGTTTCCCTTCTTTGGAAGCTTAATGATCATTCCCCTTTTTCACTCCTGCGGAAATTGTTATCTATTCCAAGAACTCCGTATTAGAGGGTGCAGCAGATCTACCGATGTATTTGGCGCCGCTTGAAATAGTTCGACAGGGATGCCATCAATACCCAACGCCTTGTTCTCCTTGAGGGACTAGATTGCTGTTATTATTTCGGTTTTACTAGGTGGTGCGGTACGAATTCGGGAATTTGTTGCTTCGAACTGCTCATTCGAATTCAAGATCATATCGCCGTCGTCTAAGTGATTTAGCACTGTAGCAAAATGTTCTCTCCATCTAGTGAGCTGATTCTCATCCGAAATCAGAAGGTTACCGTCTAGACTCTTCACTGGATGTTGTTTGGAGTTTCGACCACCAATGAGCTCCTTAGTGACGTTGTAAACAGTCCTACTGTGTCGCACCTACTCGCTGCTTCTTCAGCCCTTGAGGCCAGTGAGTTGACATATTGACGTTTGTCACGTCTCACACTACGCTGCACTTCTTTCTTCTTCGCACGGTATTGGGCTTCAAGCTCTGTTCTCTCTACTGCTGAGGCCGCTGCAATCCGAGCCTTGATTGCTGTTCGCTCATCGATCCGTCTCCAGGTGTCTGCAGATAGCCATGTGCGATGGTTTTTCTACCTTTCACCGACATAGCTGCGTGCTCCAGCCGTAAAAGTATTCTTCACAGCATTCCAGTGATCATCCATGTTCTCCTGCATTGTGCTGCTGATTGCTTCTGCTTCTAAGGCAAGGTCGTCCCTGAACTGTTGCCACACTTGGGGAACCTTGATCCTGTCGATATTAAACCTGGAGATGTTAAGTAAGTTTGAGCGGTTGCTATTGACGGATGCAGTACCAAGGCATATATGAGCTTCGAGAGAAAAATTCTTCGTAAGATTTTCGGTTCCGTTTGCGTTGACGGGTTTTGGAGGAGAAGATTCAATCACGAACTATACGAGCTATACAGCGACATCGACCTAGTCAAAAAACTGCGTATTGGACGTCTGATATGGCTAGGACATGTAGAGCGAATGGACACCAACGCTCCGGCCCGCAGAGTCTTCGAATCTAACCCGGAGGGACGACGCAGTAGAGGGAATCATCGCCGTAGGTGGCGCGCACAAGTTCAAGGGGACCTCGATCAACTTGGAGTGCGCAACTAAAGGCAATTAGCTAAAGACCGAGCTAAGTGGAGAGGCTTTTTGGTTGAGGCCCAGGCTCACCCCGAACTGTAGCGCCACCTAAGTAAGTAACTAAGTATGAGCTAACATAAGATGGTGATTTCGTTCTAGTCCGATGTCAGCTCCACGTCTGTTTCGGACGTCCAGAGGACAATTTCTAAAGCGACTGCTGATCGCAATGTGGTCAATCTGGTTGGATGATCGCTGCTTATCAGTAAAGCCCCAACTGATCTTGTGGGAGGTGTTATGCTTAAACAGCGTACTTCCAGTGACTAAACGGTTGGTATTGCAGAAGTCTACAAACCGCTCAAATTTATCATTACGGTCTTCAACGCCGTGAACTCCCATCACGTGTACTGAGATCCCCCATCACTATTGCGATGACAACTGAGAACAATTCAACGAAGGAAAGGGCAATAGATTGGTCACATCCTGCGGCACGAAGAACATTTTGTTGGAATCTCCTTACTCAATCTGGCAGAACTGGTGGTCGCCCTAGGCATACGTGGTGCAGAACGGTTGAAACGGAATCTAGAGCTTTGGGAATGAGTAGCAGAGAGTTGAAGCGAATTGCAGAAGTCCGAATATAATGCCGCGCAGGCGTTGTTAGCGCCGAATGCCCCTTGAGGGGTGATACGAGTAGTACCTAAGTAAGTAAGTGCTGGTGAATATGATTTCGGCTGCGGGTGTTATGGACGAGGATACTTCGTCTATGAAGTAGTCCAAGTGTTGAGTATGTTGACTCTGCCTGGATATTCCTAATTAGGTTAAGTTGAATGGTATCACGAACCATCAATAACTTCAGGCTCTTGTGCATTTCGATGGACTCGGTGAACGAGCTTAACACGAAGCCATTTCGCAGTGCAATGTTTTGATTCACTTAAAGATCAAATGTGATGGCCCAAGCACGCTCCCCTGCGGTACACCGCAATCAACTCCATATTCAGCAAGTCTGATCACATATAGTTCTGTATATTGATGCCGATTTCTTAGGTATAAGCGTAACCATCTACAGCTAGTCCCAATTCACATCAGTTTCGAAAGTAGATGATCCACTGTATGGAATGCTTTATACAAGTCAATAAGGAGCAAGGCAACCATCTGAAACACAAGAACACAAGGTTCACAAGAGCTGAGTTAGTGCGTGACTTTTGTCTCAAATTTCAAATTCTTTTGGATAAGGAATTCTTGAATTGTACAGTTTACCACTCGTTCGAGTATATACGAGTATACTACACAAGAAGAATAGATAGATAGTTGTTGAAGTTGCCCAGCTCGCCTCCTTTGTGAGCTGTTATAAGTTTCCTCAGCTTTGCAGATCTTCAGATGACTTGTTCACAGTGCTGAAAGTAAGATAGTGTCGGAAAAAAATATGATCAGAAACCCCATTTTGTTTGCCATTTTGCAAGATGGACTCCTGCTGAATACAATTTTGCCTCGACTGAAGGAAGAAACAATCATTTTTGTGCTGAGTAAAATAAATTCTTTAATAATTCACAATTAGGACCAATTACAAGGTTTTCGGTTTTCTAGATCATGCAACATGTTGTCAGGCAACTTTATACGGTTATAGAGAACATAACGCTAGTTTTTGGTTGGCATAATTAGAAGGTGCATCCAGCCCGCTCGGGCATATCACACAGTTGAGTCATGCGATTGAAATGCATGCCCGATGGGCAGAAGACATCGGCGCCGCATTCATCGAAGCATGCTACGAACTTGCTGCAATCACCTTTGTATGGAATCAGGCTGCCGTCAGAACGTCCAATGCAGGATCCACCAGCGGATTCACAGCGTTGACCAGATGGACCGAAACGTTGTGCAGATAGTCTTTGTTGTTCAGCTTCCCGGGCTGCTGCGACGGCGAGAGGGCATGGAGCATCTGTAACACATGGTGGTGTTGTAGTTTCACAAGGTGGTGCGGGGGTTTCGCAAGGCGGTGCGGTGGTTGGGCATGGTGGTGTTGTGGATGGTGTTGTGCACGGAGGTGTTGTTGGTGTTGTGGTTGGTGTAGTGCACGGAGGTGTTGTGGGCGTGGTTGTACACGGAGGTGTTGTGGTTGGTGTTGTGCATGGAGGAGTTGTTGGTGTGGTGGTTGGTGTTGTGCACGGAGGTGTTGTTGGTGTTGTGGTTGGTGTAGTGCACGGAGGTGTTGTGGGCGTGGTTGTACACGGAGGTGTTGTGGTTGGTGTTGTGCATGGAGGTGTTGTTGGTGTGGTGGTTGGTGTTGTGCACGGAGGTGTTGTTGGTGTTGTGGTTGGTGTAGTGCACGGAGGTGTTGTGGGCGTGGTTGTACACGGAGGTGTTGTGGTTGGTGTTGTGCATGGAGGTGTTGTTGGTGTGGTGGTTGGTGTTGTGCATGGAGGCGTTGTTGGTGTGGTGGTTGGTGTTGTGCACGGAGGTGTTGTTGGTGTTGTGGTTGGTGTTGTACATGGAGGTGTTGTTGGTGTTGTGGTTGGTGTTGTGCATGGAGGTGTTGTTGGTGTGGTGGTTGGTGTTGTGCATGGAGGAGTTGAGGGTGTTGTTGTTGGTGTGGTGCATGGAGGTGTTGTGGGCGTGGTTGTGCACGGAGGTGTGGTGGTTGGTGTTGTGCACGGAGGAGTTGAGGGTGTTGTTGTTGGTGTTGTGCACGGAGGAGTTGAGGGTGTTGTTGTTGGTGTTGTGCACGGAGGAGTTGAGGGTGTTGTTGTTGGAGTTGTGCATGGAGGTGTTGTGGGCGTGGTTGTGCACGGAGGAGTTGAGGGTGTGGTTGTGCACGGAGGCGCTGTAGTTTCACAAGGCGGCGCTGTAGTTTCACAAGGTGGTGCTGTAGTTTCACAAGGTGGCGCTGTAGTTTCACAAGGCGGTGCAATAGTTGTATCACATCCAGGTGCCACCTCTGCTGCAGCAAGCGTTTGAATATCTTCTACACAATTCGATGTGGCCACACAATTTCCAGATGATGGGTCATAGAATCTGGTTGGATTAGCACAAGATTTCAACTGACTACTTCCGGATTGGCATTCATAGTATTGAGTACAAGTACCCGGCACCATAATTCGTTGTCCATCTCCTTTGCCATTGCAAACAAATTTAGCGTAGAGCTCATTATTGATACCGCTTCTTGGCTGTCAAATTATTGTAAAATTTTAATTAGATGTTGAACAGATCAGTTGAGAAGTTCTCCAATAGTCTTACCTGAATGACAAAGCCCTGTACTCCAATTAGTCCAAAGAGGACACTGAACAGTATTCCGGAAGTCCTTGACATGATTCTACAGAGCGTTAGAGGAATACTGAAGGGAAGGTCTGTATTGCTATCACTGATGCAAATGCCTATGTGACACTGACAACTAAGAACCGTTTCGGTCTTTTTATAAAGCAAATACATTACATTAATGATGATTTTTTTATTTCTCACTTTCAACTATCAGATGTCTATTTGCCGATTAAATTGATGGTTAGAGGGTAGGTTGACAGTGTGTGGTATCTGTAATGGGAGTCAAGATGCCGCATGAAGATCTTTGTACGAAGGTAGTGGCTGCGTGTTATCTACATCGCGATCCGTGTTTTCAGATTCAGTGACACTGAAGATGGCAATGATTCGAACAGTGGCTGTGAATTAAGAAAATTGAAGAGGGAGATTTGTTATCGTCTGCGGTTGCTATGGACGAATGAAAGGAAGTGTCATGTGCCCATTGACAGATCTGTTGGATAAGAGAACGTTAAGTGCTGCATGTTAAGATCACTGTCATGTCATTTAGAAACTTTTGTTAAATGTTTTTTTTTTTTTTCAGAGATGAATAGATTGAGTTGAACGTCCAGAAACATGGTTTTTAATTCACTCAAGACTACAAGTGCATGTGTTTTGGGGAAGATAATTTGGCGCTGCTAAGTACAATGAGCAGGTTATGCAGGTTAGGTAAGCTTAGGTAGAATGGCTGCCCCAAAAACTACAATAATTCTTATGGAATTGTATGCTAAGTGTAATACTTTCCGTGTTTGTCTGTTTGAGTTTGCGTGTGTGGCACAATCTTTAGGTGAACCAATTTGACCTGGAGGCAAAAGTGCTAATCTTGCAGATGTCAAGACCCAAGAAGTCGTCTATGACGTTACAGAAGTATGCTTCTAAGGTTTTCCTTCTCAGCATGGATAGCGCAGGACAGTTGCGCAGAAGATGGGTAATCGACTCTTCCTATTCCTTGCCTCTGCAGCTCTTACGAAAATCATTGAATGGAACATGTAATCTCTTCTGGCATGTCTCCTTAACAAATATTGCCCCTTGGAGGTGCCGATTGTAAAGTTCATTTTTTTCCTATAGCCATTGTCTTCCTATGATCTAGGCATGTCCGAATTTGTCTAGACATAAGACAGGTGCTAATATCGCTCCACCTGACATTGGCAATTCTTACCGCTTCAGTGTTCAGTTGGAATTTGATCACATCAAAAGGGGTTGATGGAGCTTCATTATTTTCAGCGAAGTCTCGACTGGCACACTCTTTCGCTAGCTCATCCGCTTTGCAGTTTCCTGGAACATCCCTCTGACCTAGTACCCAGGATAGGGACAGTTCGCATTTATCTGCGATCTCGTTTAGAAATCTGCGGCATTGCTCAACCAACTTCGATCTTATCGTTGGCAATTCCAAGGCTTTGATTGCTGCCTCCCTGTCTATACGTATTACTACAGCAAGATTATCTATTCATAGAAAGTCAGGCCGCTGCATCCCGCTTGGAATATGCTACAGTGATCCGGAAGTCTAATGGTAATTTTTGTATCAGATGAGTTGGAAAAGACTCCTGATGCCATACCACATGCCATTTTGAATCCGTCGGTGTTTGTCTCTATCACAGACGAATTCAGAAATCTGTTAGATTCCCAATCGGTTTTACATGGAATTCTCGTTTGGTGTCCTATGGCGAAATCATTATGTGGGATCGTATAGTCCATTGTGCTAGGTATAGCATCGTTTAGCATAGTTTCTGGGCATCACAGGGGCAATGAAAATGTCCCCAACGGCATCAATGGGAGCAATCCTTAGCCTAACACCGCTACACCTTGCTGTTCAAAAAGAAGCTATGTTGATTGCTCTTAGGCTGCCCAAGATTTCAGACCTTAAAATCGGCAACTTAATAGGCCGTCTGAAGATTCTAGAGTACATTCAAAATTACCCTATTCTCAAAATCCCAGATACCATGCTCAAAAAATACTGGTTCTGCAGAAAATTCAATGTGGTCATAGGTGTGGCCACACATGGAGGAATCAAGGGCTTGTAGTCTTACCAAACTCTCAAACTTGGTACACAGATGATTTCAAATTGGAAAATGGTAGCACTGGCGCAGGGGCTTATGGACCCAGGTCCCAACGTGCGGCAGTGCTTGGGAAATCACTAACAGTATTTCAGGCGGAAGTCCATGCAATAGAACTCTGTGCATGAGAATGTTTGCGAAGAAGGGTCGAAGGCACCCGTATTTACATCCTCTCGGACAGCCAGGCAGAACTTATGGCACTGAAATCCTACACAGTAGGATCCAAACTTGTATGGGACTGTCTGAATCTACTAGAAGATTTTGCATCGAAAAACACAAAACATCACTGTGGCCTGGATACCAGGACCAGGAGGAGGAAACCATCCTTCACCACCTATGCACATGTCCTGCTCTATCACGTAAAAGAATGCTCCATCACAATACTTACTTACTTAGGTGGCGCTACAGTTCGGGGTGAACCTGGGCCTCAACCAACAAGCCTCTCCATTTAACTCGGTCTTTAGCTAATTGCCTCCAGTTGCGCACTCCAAGTTGGTCGAGGTCCCCTTGAACTTGTGCGCGCCACCTACGGCGATGATACCCTCTACTGCGTCGTCCCTCCGGGTTAGATTCGAAGACTCTGCGGGCCGGAGCGTTGGTGTCCATTCGCTCTACATGTCCTAGCCATCTCAGACGTCCAATACGCAGTTTTTTGACTAGGTCGATGTCGCTGTACAGCTCGTATAGTTCGTGATTGAATCTTCTCCTCCAAAACCCGTCAACGCAAACGGGACCGAAAATCTTACGAAGAATTTTTCTCTCGAAGCGACCAAGGGTATCTTCATCCTCTTTTAATAAAGTCCATGTTTCAGCGCCGTAAAGCAGGACTGGGATGATCAGGGTCTTATACAGAGTCTCCTTAGTTGTTCGAGATAGGGCTTTACTGTTGAATTGCCTTATAAGCCCAAAAAAACAGCGATTGGCAAGAGTTATTCTTCGCTTGATTTCTACGCTGATTTTGTTAGAAGAATTTATAGCAGAGCCAAGGTAGACAAAGTCCCTTACTACCTCGAAGTTATAGCTGCCCACGGTGACGTTTTGTCCAATTCGTCGATGTTGGTTTTCCCTTCTAGTTGACAGCATATACTTGGTTTTGCCCTCGTTTATCGCTAAACCCATTTTGGCCACTTTCGCCTCAATGCTTGCAAAAGCACCGGTGACAGCCCGCTGAGATCTTCCGATAATGTCTATATCGTCGGCGTATGCAAGCAGTTGTACAGACTTGTAATAGATTGTGCCTCCGGTGTTGGCTTGTGAGTTCCGCACAATCCGTTCAAGTACAATATTGAAGAAGTCACATGACAGCGCGTCACCTTGTCTAAAGCCTGTTTTGACATCAAAGGTCTCGGTGAGGTCATTACCGACCTTGATGGAGCAGCGAGCGTTCTCCATCGTCAGCCTGCACAGGCGGACAAGTTTGGCAGGGATGTCAAAACTAGACATGGCTCTGTAAAGCTCTTCTCTATAGATGCTGTCATAGGCGGCCTTGAAATCGATAAAGAGGTGGTGAGTATCGATTTGGAATTCTTGGGTTTTCTCCAGGATCTGCCGAAGTGTGAAGATTTGATCGATGGTGGACTTTCCTGGCCTGAAACCGCACTGATAGGGTCCAATCAGGCTGTTGATAAAAGGTTTCAGGCGTTCACACAATATCGCAGAAAAGATCTTGTATGCGATGGTGAGGAGACTTATGCCTCTATAATTGGCGCAGTTAAGGGGGTCTCCTTTCTTGAGGATCGGGCAAACGATGCTGAGATTCCATTCATCAGGCATACACTCGTCTGACCAAATATTAGAAATGAGTTGGTGTATGCACTCTACCAATACATCACCAGCTGCCTTGAAAAGTTCGGCCGGTAAGCCGTCAGGTCCAGCAGCCTTGTTCGATTTTAGCTTGGATATTGCTATCCTCACTTCGTTTTGGTCAGGTGGACGGAAATTTTGACTATCATCGTCTATGTTGAATGGTTCATTCTGCCTGAGAGCGGGGTGTTGGTCTTCGTCGCCGTTATACAGTCTGCAGAAGTAGTTTTTCCATATTCTCAGCACCGACTGTGATTCTACTACGAGGTTTCCATTTTCATCTCTACAGGTTTCTGTACGGGTATTACTTCTCTGACACGTTCTTTTTACCTTTTGGTAAAACTTCCGTACATTGTTCCTGGAGTATAGGCTCTCGATATTCTCAAACGCGCGCTTCTCATGCTCTTTCTTCTTCTTTTGGAGAAGCCGATGTTCTTCCCGTCTCTTTTGCTCGTAGAGCTCACGAGCAGCTCTCGTCTTCCGCTGCAGCGCCGCTTTGTATGCCTCTTGTTTTGCTGCATGCACTCGCCGGCATTCTTCGTCAAACCAGGGGTTTCGCGGTGGTGGGCGAGCGAGACCCAGCACATCAGTCGCGGCGTTTCTGATGGCATGTTGGCAGCGTTGCCACTGGTCTTCGGCACTTGATGCTGGCGGTATAGAGGTGATTGAGAGATTTCGGGATACGCGTTCAGCGAAGAGTCTGGCGGTCTCTTGCGATTGTAGCTTTTCGACGTTCAATTTTCTCACAGTAATTCTTCTTTGTTGCTCAGATTGGGATATCCGCATTCGTACCTTGGCTACAACAAGGTAATGATCCGAGTCTATGTTGGCCGCTCGGAAGGTCCGGACATCCAGAATACTGGAGGCATGCCTTGCGTCGATCGCAATATGATCAATTTGGTTGATCGTGACATGATCATTGGACCGCCATGTCTGCTTATGAATATCGAGATGAGGAAACCATGTGCTTGCTATGGTGACATTTCGCTCCACAGCGAAATCAATTAGCCTTCGTCCGTTATCAGACGTGGTGTCGTGTAGGCTATGCTTACCGACTGCTCTACCGAAGACGTCCTCCTTTCCTATTTTGGCGTTAAAATCGCCCAATACGATCTTAACGTCGTATTTAGGACATTGCTCGTATGTTTTGTCGAGGAGCTCGTAGAAACACTCTTTGGAGGCAGGGTCCTCTTCTTCTGTGGGGGCATGAACACATATTAGGCTTATGTTAGCGAATTTAGCCTTGATCCGGATAGTCATAATACGCTCGCTCACGTGTCGGAAGCTTAAGACTTCTTGCCTAAGTCTGCCGCGTATGACAAATCCGCATCCGAATAAGCGTTGCCTGTTGCCTCTGTAGCAATCACCGTAGTAGATGTCACAGTTTTTCATCCTCTTTTTGCCTGGCCCATCCCATCGCACTTCCTGGATGGCGGTAATATCTGCTTTATAGCAGTCTAGGGCCTCTGCTAGTTGTTCGGCTGCACGTGGTCTGTAAAGGGACAGAACATTCCACGTACAGATCCGAAGGTCGTTGTCCTTATTTCGTTTGCTGGGGTCGTCATTAGTTGGGTCATCCTTATCCGAGGCTTTTGGTTGTTTCGGAACCATGCGGTTTTTACGTGGTAGGGAAGTTACCCCGACGGCACAACCCCCAACCTGGGGGGCCAGATCCTTAATTATTCCCCTAGGGCGAGGGGCCGGGTACACCGGTGCCAGTAGTCCACTACGGGAGTATGAGCGCTGCCGTTGGCCCATTAAGGGCTCCTCCGCCACCATCTCTATTCCAATGTCCTGACCAACATTGGAAATTCCTTACCGACCTGTGATCCGAATACGTCGAAGCAGCTCGCTCAAGGTGTTCACTAAGTTCAACCTAACTGGAACTATAGACGCCACCGTTGACTCCGTCTAGGGAATTCGTCCGCTGCCGCCTGGAACAGGAAGAAGCGCTCTAGTGAGAAAAGCACTCTTCCCCCCCTCTCTCATCTGCTGCCACCAAGAATCCGCCAAACGGGGTTGGACCTCCTTTATTGGTCTAAGTATGTCTGCAGCAGCAAAGCAGGCTTAAGGACGTTAACAGGTTCCTTGATTGGTCATTGCCAACTCAGGTGCCATTTGCACAAAATAGGTGTAGCAGATACAGACGCATGTCGGCTATGTGTAGAGCAAAAAGAGACGACAGAACATATTCTTTGTTAATGCCCCATGGCCGCCAGAAAAGTACTTTTCCACCTCGGGAGGGCTTTACTGAGCCTGGGGCTTTGTTGTGGTTTATCAAGAGCCCTTAACCAGTTCTCGGCTAAACACCGGGCTGGCACAATATAGGTCGCAGTGCGTACACAGCCCTCGTATAGTACAGTGTAGTATAGCATAGTTGACGAGATTTCTCAAGTAACGGGTTCGTTCCGTTCGTGATAACTGTTGCTACTTTTGCAGATAAAAGTTTCCCAAATATATCAATGGAACGAAGGTGAAGCATTGCTTACAATACAGTAGTTGGGGTTGTCCTAATTGCAAAATGTATACTGATACAAGCCATCCTTTGTGCTCCTTCTAGAAGAGCAATGTAGCTTTTTTTTGTCTAGTGCCAGCCACCAGACTAACGCACTGCGCATTAGGCTAGGTCTGACAGTAGTCGTATGCATCCAGTGGATTACTCGAAACTGAAGGCCCCATGCAGGGGCTATGTATGTCATGTCTTAGTGGTATTTTTGGACTTTAGCAAAGCATTCGACTAACAGAAGCTGATCGAAGCAATTCAAAGATTGGGAATAAAGGGAAAGTTGACGAATTAGCTTAGACTATCTAGGACCTTCGTGTGATAATCAAAGATTTCTAAACGTACATGTATAGATATGTACATTTTCAATGGTCCCCTAATCCTTCATGGGGGTCGCGGGGGTAGGATGCTCAGGTGGGCTCTCCATCCTTCTCGATCGTCCAACATTGGCTTCAACTCATCAGGAGGAACCGCTAGACGGCTGCAAGATGAGAGATGTCGGACTCGATCCAACCATCTGTTTCTAGACCACCTGATGGCATGGCAAAGATTTCTACAGTAGTGAAAAGACAGTGCAGTATGGAGTTCCGCAAGGTTCAAAACTCAGTCCACTACTCTTCATACTATTCATAAGCGAATTGCTGCAATGTCTCCCGTTTCCCGTTTGCATATGCAGATAATAACACAGCGATTGTTGCTTGTCACAGAACTGTAGAAGAAGCAACTAGGATGATGCAGTCAGAGTTCAATGAAGTAGGACAATTGTGTCATGATAATGGTCTTATGGATCAGAAGCTAAATGCTTCTAATTTTAATAGGGGAAGGGCTGTAAGTTACAATGAACACGCGTCAATATGCTTTTTGAATGGACTAAAGGATGCGACACCGAGTGTCAACCCACAAAAAGCAAAACTGGTCCCATTCACAAGGAATTACAAAAATTCAATACAAATGTGGCACCAGTTTGACACTCGTAGATAAAGCCAGCCGGCCTTGGAGAAAGCCGTTCACCTAACTTATCTTGGCCGTTCGCATATGCATCAGTTCAGCACTGAGAGCCACCCCAACAGTGGCACTAGACATTCTGTTTCACTTGCCACCTTTGAATATACATATATACCATATATATATATATTTGGCGCAACAGCTCTTTAAGTGCCAAGGCCTAGCTTCTCACAACCACTCATGTTGTATGCGTTATATTTTTCTCACGAATGGAATGGACCTACAGTTTTGGTGCCGAATCCGAACAGCGATTTGAGAAGCTTTTTCGTGACAAGATGAGAGGTGGGACCGTGAAAAAACTTTTTGGTGTTCTCTGGGATTCGAACTTGGATTCATGCGTAGTGATCCGACACACTAACCCTTACGCTACGGCGCCCACTACCACCTTTGGATACTTATAGTAAACAAGTGGTAGCTTGTGCTGCCATTTGCATGAAAGTCATGTCTCAGTGGTCTAGTCTAAGTACCGGATACTCCTCTAGTTTTAACGATCTTGAATTCCTTCTGCAAGACACCAACTACATAGTTCCTCAATTTCTGTTCGATAACAACTTTGAAACCCGCATTCCCTTCAAACTTAACTGGGGGGAGGATCTCGGGTTACAAGAGGAATCTATATGCTTCTACACAGATGGATATAAAATAGAATCTCGAGTAGGGGGAAGTGTCTTCTCCAACGATCTAAACTTAAGTGACTCCGTAGTAACTTCCGCCTTCCCAAGCATTGCGGTGTTTTCCAGGTGACGATTATGGCGATAAAGGAAGTCTTCTCGTGGCTACGGTACAATGCGATATCTAATCGGGATGTTACCATTTTTATTGACAGTCAGGCTGCGATCAAATGTCTGGAATCACCTTTAACTCAATAACCGCCCTAAATTGTCGCCTGTCTCTCAACGAGATGGCTTAAGAATTCAATTTTCACCCCATTTGGGTGTGGGGACACAGAGTCATTTCAGGGAATTGCAGGGCCGACGAACTTGCCTGGCAGGGTACTTGTCTATCCATTTCACCGAATAAGGTGAATCTCGGCATGCCTCTCGCTAGAGTGAAATTGTTGCTTAAGCTCACTGCTATCCACGTAACCAATCGTAAATGGGCAGACGGAACGGCGTGCATCATTATTAGACAGATCTGGCCTAACCTGGGTGGGCGCCGTGGCGTAAGTGGTTAGTGTGTCGGATCACTACGCATGAGGTTCCAAATTCGAATCCCAGAAAATACCAAAAAGTTTTTTCACGGTCCCACCTCTCGCGAGCGTCTGACAAACATCCGAGAGTATTGTTGTCACGAAAAAGCTTCTCAAATTGCCGTTCGGATTCGGCATTAAACTGTAGGTCCCTTCCATTCGTGTGGAAAATATACCGCACACAACATGAGTGGTTGCGAGAAGCTAGGCCATCGCACTTTAAAGAGCTGTTGCGCCAAATATTTGTATTTTTGCCCTAACCTGGATCAGAAACCCTCCAACTGCCTTATTAGATAGAAAGGGATGTTCATTAGAATGATAGTAGGTGGCATTACGGGGCACAACATAATTGGCGGGCATGCCATCAGGCTTCGCAAATGACTTCTGCAGAAGCTGTATGGATGAGGAAGAGGAGGCAGACGCTCTCTGCTCGTAGAAGATGCACTTATACAGGAGACTACTTCTTCGATAATTTAGGCGAACTGCAACATCAGCCGCCTCCAGCGCCTTATAAGGTTAGCTCCAGTTCTAAGGATAATTATGTCTGGTGATCATAAATTTAAGTGGTACCACAATGGGACTTTCCTGGTTTAAGTGTGGTTGCATCTAATGCATCCTGCGACTAAGATGGTTGGGTCATGAAGAGCGGATGGAGCTCAACGTTTCCGCCAAGAAAGTCTTCAATTCCACCCAGGATGAACGGGGCAGTAGAGGACGACCTCGCGGTAGGTGGCGCAAACAGGTGGAGATGGACCTCAATCAACTTGGTGTGTGCAACTGGAGGCAGATGGCTCGTAACCGTGCTGGCTGGAGAGGTTTGTAGGTTGAGACGTAGGTCCACCCGGACTGTAGAGCCACCTAAGTAAGTAAGTAATGCAAACTGCCAGGCTATTCTAATCGAAGGAAACCTTACAAATAGCATTCTCAGATTGACCTGGTCATACTGGTCATTCTTCCTGGTCCACAACAACTTCAGCGTCAGTCAAACGCGGCACTTTTGGCAACTTTTTGCACGTCTGCTTTATTTCCTTTTACACTTTTCTTATACAACAAATGGAGTACCAACACTGACTTACAAATTAACACCCATCTAATCGGATGCACAACGGACATTGCTTGGTTCGTCACAAGCATTAACAAGCGCATTGTAGTACCTCGTACTTCCGCAGGACTTCTTGTACGAATGCCCGTCAATGCAAAAGTAGTAATCCGTGCATGAACCCGGTACAATCAGCATGGTTCCGTCGGCCTTATCGCGGCAGACAAACGATCCGTATAGGTCGTTAGGGTCAAACCAATTGCCACATGGTCCCGGTGCTGGTGTTGCACATCCAGAGCAAGGTGGTGGTAGAGGAATCACACAATCCGTATTATCGACCTCAACACAATCCGATTGAGTGACACATTGCTGTGATATTGAGTCGTAGTATGTGGGACACGATATCTTATCAACTTGACCATTTGAACATGAATAGTACTGGCTGCAACTTCCCGGAACTAGAAGCCTTGTACCATCTGCTTTATCCTGACACACGTACATCTCGTAGAGGGTATTGTCGACGCATTCTCCAGTTGCTGTCTAAAAGGATACTCGGTGTAAGGACCTCCAATCAAACCTCTGTTAGATACCTTACCTTCTTGTTGAACCTTGCAGCACTGCCTAGTCCAAAAAGGACGACAAACAGAACTACTGACACTTTGGCTGTCATTTCGATACTGATGTTGAATTTGCTAGACTCTTGAGCTTTATATAGCTTGCAGGCTTGATGCGTCACTTTGATTGGCTTCTGATCTAGCAAACGGTTTACAGTAATCAAATCGAATTGTTCCTCTTCTTATCTCCCCTTTTTATAATTAGCAACAAGAGTTGAAATTAAAAAAAAAAACTTATCATGGCTTGATAATGATTAAGGCGGTTGGGGTTTCGAGGCTGCACCCATTGTTCTTATTGTGTCTTTAGTGGCACTGAACGTGGATTTTTTTTCCTGTAAACAAGTAAGTTACAAGGAATTTGACATGTTGCTATTGTTCGCTTTCAGAGATTTCATGTTGTGATCAGCGGTTTCCATGTAACATGCCAAATATGTCTTAACAGCGAAACAACAAAGACTATTGGTGAGTCACAGTACAGTAGTTTTGGATCTTCCCAGGAAACAGGTGCTGCTGGCGCAATAAATCAATTGATGATCTCAATATTTGCTCGACGTCAAACGTTTGTCGACGTCCAAAGAGGGCTCTTCTATCTCTTCCTTCTGAGATTTATTTTTATTTTTTTTTGCTTTACCACATTTTAACTTTAAGAAAGCCGTTTGAACGTGACTTTTGGACGACTGCAGCAAGGTATGTTTTAGAAAATATAGGTTAGGTTGCAACGCACCAGTAGATGCCCATTGTGATGCCATGAATCATTTCATTTGGCTACCCAGGGAACAATAAAATAAATCAGAGCTTTTAATAAAGCGAAGGGCCCCTCTGGACGGAAGTTCGCAAAGGTCACCGAAGAAAGGATCCCCTAGATGGGACAGGACCATGTACATAGGAGGCGATTGCTGGTTTCATTCTCTTCTTCATTTCAACAGGTCCTGCAAAAGTCGTTCGAAAAGTGGCCCAACCTTCCAGAATGTTGGCCTATCAGACACTGATAATGTAGCTGACGTAGCCCGGTACTACGTTTCTAATCCAACCTAGGCCAGATCTGTCATTCATTCATTCATTCATTAATTTTCAATGGCCCGCTAATCCTTCATGAGGGTCGCGGGGGTAGGATGCTCAGGTGGACTCTCCATCCTTCTCGATCCTCCGCCATTGACTCCAACTTATCAGGAGGAATCCCTAAGCGGCTCCAGGAGAGTTGTCGGACTTGATCCAACCATCTATTTCTAGGCCTTCCGCGAAGTCGCCTACATGATGGCACGGCAACCATGGCGCGCCTTGGAAGCCGGTCTGGGGGCATACGCACTACGTGACCAAACCATCGAAGCATAGATCGCTCCGTTCGGAGAAGTAGCTGCTCAACGTTGAGCGCCTTGCGTACTCTGGTGTTGCACACCTGATCCCTATGAGTTATTCCAACAACACCGCGAAGGAACCTCATTTCGGCAGCTTGTATCCGCGATCTTATTCTTTCGCTCACTACCCAAATTTCATGACCATAGGTGAGAGTTGGAACATACACCAAGTTAAAAACCGATAGCTTAGCTTGAACACTCAGTTCAGCCTTCCTTATAACAGATTGGCCAAGCTCTCTCAAAATTGATCCAGCCTGACCAATTCTACAGGATAACTCGGCATTGCTCCTCCCATCACTCGTGAATAAAACCCCGAGGTATTTAAACTTCTCCACCTGCTTCAGTGGGACTCCACTAACATGCAGAGTGCACTGAATGGGCTTTTTGGAAACGACCATTACTTCTGACTTGTGCACGTTGATCTTCATTCCAGCATCATCACAAACGGCTACAAACATTTCGAGTGCGCGCTGAAGTTCGGTTTGAGATGACCCAAGGATGACCAAATCATCCGCAAAGAGCAGATGACTAATCCTTAGGTCTCCCACTTTGAAACATTCCCCGCCACGGCTGCGTTGTAACATCCAATCCATATATACAGTAAAGAGGAGAGGCGACAAAACGCACCCCTGGCGGAGTCCATTGCCCACAGTGAAAGGCATTCATTTAACACAGTTTATCCGAACACAGCTTCTACAGTTTGTATATAAAGATCGAATCGCCCTTAACAGGGAACCAGTAATCCCATACTCCTGCAGAACACACACATACTCCTGCCAATCACCAGGTGTTTCACCGCATTCCCAGGCCACTTCAATGACACGCGAGTGCCATTGCACTCCCTCGTTACCTAAAGCCTTGAGTATTTCTGGCCGAATTTCATCCACACCAGCAGATTTGCCAACTTTTAGCACTTTGATTGCCAAAGTTACTACCTCTACCGTAGGACTACTTTCCGTCCAACTCTCGACAATAGGTCTGTCATCTTCGGTGCCCTGTTCGGGATTGAACAATTCTGAAAAGTGCTCGCTCCATCTGCGCAAGATGTCCTCCTCATTGGAAAGAAGTCTACCGTCTTTGGATTTGACTCCTTCAACGATATTCAACTTTTTTCCTCTGAGTCGGCGGACGGTCTGCCAGAACATCTTATTTGCAGATCTGTGGTCACGTTCCAATTTCTAAGACTGTTCTCTCGCTGTTTTCACAGCCAAATTGCAAGTTCTTCACACCTCTCTGCACCGATTTCGAGAATCGGAGTTCCCCAAGTGAATCCATACCTTCTTCTCTCTGATGGCTTCTTGAACTCCGGGCGTTGTAAACCAAGCAGTTCTTTTCTCACCACCAGCCGCTTCACTCTACAAACATCTCCCGCAGAGGCAATAACCGCTGTTGAAAACAGTTGCCATTCTTCCTCTAGATTTGATGGAACAGTTGGAATTCGTTCAAACCTTTCAGATATTTGCCGCGCAAATGTCTCCCGTATCTCATCGTCCTGTAACCTCTCCCATCGTATGCGTGTAACCATCCTTGGTTTACGCACTCTCTCGCTAAGATACAATTTGCACAGCACTAAGTGATGATCAGTTGACAGTTCGGCTCCTCTCAATACGCCAGATCTGTCTCGAAATGAAATACGTGGACCCATTTTCCCATCTATGGTTGGTTCTGCTAATAGCGCAAAGCTTTAGTAGATGTTTACGTGTAGCGAGGGTCATACTCAGGGTCCACCATTTCGGCAGAATTTTTAGAGTCATACTTGAAGCCGTGTGTGTAGAAGTCAACTGAATTACCATGGGATAGTATTTCCCAATTTATTGCGGTTAGGGATGCTCGTTCGGAAGACGTGGTCAAATTTCAGTTTCGGCGGGGTATAGGTGGTGTTTTCATGGGTAAAGTTAAAAAGATCAAGGATCGAGGAGTTTTCAACTGGATCACTGTGGAGAGACCTTTTGTCAGATGGTCGCACTGGGAGCCATCTGTTTGCCGACAATATTTAAGGGCAGCAGGTGAAACATAATGTCCAATACCGCAGAGGGAGTAGTTGTTAGTGCACCGTTGATACACATACATGGAGATCTTTGCCTTTTAGCCAATCGAGTGAGATGAATAGCCACCAAACCATCACGCCATACAGTAACTTAATAATGAATACATTTGATTCGACGTTGCATGCTCCAGCTCCTATCTATAGTCTTTTTAGAGAGTGGCAATTGCTTCCTTACGCGTTCTGATAGATTGGTTTTCCAGACTAGTTTCTATCCAAAAAAAGACCCAATTACTTTGCATTTTCTGTGAAGGACAGACTGGAACCATTTAACGGACAAGGGTCTATGAGAGGAACTTTCTATTTCCTCGTGAAGGGAACAAGCTCTGTTTTATAGGGGTTAACTCCGCGTCTACATTAAGAGGTCCTATAAGATGGGTTTAGTTTCCTTGCGTATACGTATAGTCTGTGCTGATCTTTCAATGGCGAAAACATCAGCTTGGAAGAGCTTGGGAGTTTGTATGAGTCGCTGATGTTGAGTGCATTACAGAAAACTTCAGCGCCGGTTCCTTCGTTCATCTTGTGTGAACACTACTGCGAGGACATAACACTGACAGTAGCTTGGTCATAAGGCTGGACAAATTTTTCCTTCTATTGATAATGATTTGCCTATGTTATCGGTTATCGGAAAAAAAAAATACTGTGAATCAGAAGAAAAGACAAAAAATAACAAAAATCTCCCCAGCTAACTGAACGCCACCCCTGGAGTTTCTCTGAAGCATAAACAACTGAGTTTCAAAAATCACTACACCAAAATCAATCTCTCTCTCTATCTATCCTTCCTAAACCCCGCATTGTGTGTAAACTTGTTACGGGTATTCACAACCTCTTGAGTGCGCGCAAAACTATAAAAAAAAAAAGTTATACCCGTCAGTGTACAGTCGAAAGTCCTGTGTCCTGATGAATGTATTGCATTCCCACTCCCATCTTCCGAAAATATGAATAGAGTACTTCTTATAAAAAGTGAACAAATACTCACACTACGACTCTCGGCAACAGCATATCTGTTGTAGAGGAACTCCTCAATGTGGGGTCTTGTCTCCTCTTCTATGGCTTATTGTCATCAACAAAATGTTGTGTAGGCTTGCTAGGGATGGAGTTAAGGTCATCGCGTATGCGGATGATGTGGTAATTCTGGTATCGGGGATGTTTCCATCCGTAATCAGTGGGATTATGGAAGGTGCCTTGTGCAAGATTAGCTCATGGGCCACTGGATGTGGACTCAGCGTCAACCCAAGCAAAACTGAACTGATGCTCTTTACCACTAAAACCCAAATACTGACGTTTACGCTTCCACGACTAAACAATCTACTCTCCCTATCCTCCAGTGCTAAGTACCTAGGTGTGGTACTTGATCCTAAACTTAGCTGGAAGGTTAATATTGAGCAACGGGTAAAGAAGGCCTGTGTGGCTCTCTATGCCTGTAGCAAGACCTTTGGCAAGAAGTGGGGACTTCGCCCAAAGATGGTCTTATGGATGTACACTGCCGTGGTGGGTTCCATTCTTTCCTATGGATCGCTAGTCTGGTGGGCTGCGCTAAGGAAAGCTTACAACATCAAACTTATCAACAGGATACAAAGAACAGCGGCTGTTGGCGGAACGGGTGCCATGAGGACATGTCCACCCGAAGCCTTGAACGTTATTCTCCACCTTTTACCACTCGATCTTCACATTATGCATCTATCATCATGTAGTGCGGTCAGGCTAAGGGAAGCAGGATGCTGGTGCACCAATCCGTATAGTCACAACAGTATCCTGAATCTGCTACCGCAGGATCTGTTAGCTAAACTGACCGATTATATAAACGATGAAGATCTCTCCCTGCTCCAAGCCGGTAAGAACACCACCCAACCATTCGATATCAGGAAAGATCTTAGATAAGGTGACGCCCTATGATACGATCTCTGTAACATAATACTTAACATTGTGCGAAACTTACAATCCACTTCGGAGGTAGAATAATTCATAAGTCTGTACAACTACCCTCTTACGTCGATAACATTGACATAGTCGGAAGAACTCAGCGGGCTGTCAATCGGTCGTTTGCGAGTATTGAGACAGAAGAAGCAAAGATAGGTTTAGTGGTCAATGAAAGCAAAGCAAATATATGCTACGAAAAAGGACACCAAACATTGGCATCTTGGACTAAACGCCACAATAGACAGATATAGTTTTGAGGTAGGTAGTAAAGAACTTTGTCTACCTAGGCTCTATGGTGAGCTCCGCAAATGACACCAGTGATCACATGAAGAATTACTCTTGCCAATCGGTGTTTCTATGGGCTAAGAAGGCAACTGAGTAACAAAGCCCTATCTCGAACTACTAAGGTAACTTCGTATAAGACACTAATCATCCCAGTCCTGCTGTATGGCTCATAGGCATGGACTTTGACAACATAGGATGAGGATGCCGTTGGTTACTTTGAAAGAAAAGTTATTCGAGTGGTCTTTGGGTCCGTCTGCATAGACGGTGAGTGGAGGAGAAGGTACAATGCCGAACTATACGGCCTTTACAAAGACACCGACTTAGCCGGAAGAGTTCACATACAGCGACTGAGATCTCTAGGCCATGTAGAGCGGATGGAGCCCAATGTTTCTCTTTGATCATTTAACCCCTCGGGAGGCATAGGGCGTCAAGCACGCCTGTGGGCCATATTGTTCGAAGTCCTGCAACGTGTTTGAGCTGCCCCCAACTCATTCCTAAAGAGCTCGATTCCTCCTCAACTGTTCTGCTTCACGTTTGCCTAGGGCGTTTTTATTTTTAGCCCCACTTTGTTTGCCTCAGCTTCTAGACTTTGGGAAATCAAACGAAGATCCATTATCCGATTTGAAAGTAGAAAAACATCATCGGCGTAATCTAGGTAGGTAAGATGTCATAGTCCAGTGAATTCCATAGTTACCTTCCGACAATGCTGCACGGAGTGCATCGCTGATAACCACCGACAACAATAGTGGCGACAGTATGCACTCTTGGCGTACTCCACTTTGAATCTAAAAATCTTCCGATACCTTATCATTGTGTAAAACGTGACATATACCCCCCTCGTATGTAGCCTTGATAATAGCTATACGTTTTTCTGGGATGCCTCTCCTGCGCAAGGCCAACCAGATAGCATCTCGATTCAATCTGTCAAAAGCCTTCTCGAAGTCGATAAACAGCAAATGTAGCGGAGACCTGTACTCAACGCATTGTTCGATTATGATCCATAAGGTGCTTATGTGGTCGATGCAGGAGGATCCAGCACGAAAGGCTGCCTGTTCGACGTCGAGAGTTGGATCTAAATGCTCTTTGATTCGTTCCAGAATTATTCTAGCAATTATTTTGGCTATGGCTGGATGAACGCATATACCTATCCAGTTTCTGCATTGCGTCTAGTTTCCCTTTTTCGGAAGTTCAATGAGCATCCCCCTGCACTTCTTTCTTCTTCGCACGGTATTGGGCTTCTAGTTCGCTTCTCTCTACTGCTGAGGCTGCTGCAATTCGAGCCTTGATTGCTGTACCTCATCGATCCGTCCCCAGATGTCTGCAGATAGCCATGTGCGATCGTTTTTCTGCCTTTTACCGACATAGGTGTTTGCCCCAGCTGTAAAAGCATTTTCCACAGCATTCCAGTGGTCATCCATGTTCTCCTGTATTGTGCTGCTGATTGCTTCTGCTTCTAAGGCGAGGTGGTCCCTGAACTGTTGGCGCACTTGGGGAACCTTGAGCCTGTCGATATTAAACCTGGTGATGTTAAATACGTTTGAGCGGTTGTTGTTGACGGATGCTGTGCGAAGGCGTTAATAAGCTACCATAAGATGGTGATATCCTTCTAGTCTGATGTCAGCTCCACCTCTGTTTCGGACATCCAGGAGGCAATTTCTAAAACGACGGCTGAACGCAAAGTGGTCGATATGGTTGGATGTTCGCTGCCTGCCTAGTGTTGTCGCTACCTACCTTGGCATTGAGATCCTTCATCACCATTACGATGTCCCCATTAGGCGTGTGGTTGAAGACGGCGCCCAGCTGGCAACAAAAATTGTCCTTTTCATCCTCAGTCGCGTCTTAAGTCGGAGCATAGCCCTGTATGATTGTAATTTTTCTTACTCTATTGTGGAACCTAGCCATCAATATCCGGTCAGTATGAGGTATCTAAGATATGAGGCTTCCTCCTCCTGCTGGCGTTAGCATCAGTCCTACTCCGGACACCCATGCACTTCCAGCTGGCCAGAGTAGAGCATGACAGTGCTTTTTGTTGGGGAGATGTATTCCCCAGCAACGAATCATCTTATCTCGCTCAGCCCTGAGATGTCTATTTTATAGCGTGCGAATTCGCGTTCTATTTAGAGGAATCTGGCTATCTTTCTCTAAAGTTATGCCATCACCTTCGATTGCAAAGGGATTGGTTGGAAACCTTCGCCTACTACCAATTGGCTGGATAATAGATTAAGACTGACGGAACCGCTGAGTCCATTGGACCCGTATGGGTTTGTAGTTGGGATTACATCTTGAAAAATGTTCACCGGTTTTTTTTTTGTTTTTTGTTTTTAGTGAAGTTCTTGTTCCTTTATTAGTAAAGACAATAACCGTAGTCTCTTTATCAAATACATTCACCTACCTACCAATCAGTGTGGAGAATTATCTTAACCGTTTGATTTGCCATCTAGTGGAAAGTCATACTTCTCACTGCTGAAAGCGTGTAAAGCTTGTGAAGCTTGTCTGGTAACTTTCTAATAATTTGAAGAGTCCGTATCTATTAATGTGTGATGCTGATACTAGACTGTTCTTATTCATTCGACAATTTGACGTCAACTTTTGTTTACAGCAAGCTAAGTGCAGTGGCATAACACGAACCTCAGTGTGACCACATCTATTCCTTTACGGATGCATTTGGCAGACATATCTAAATGTCAAAGATGGCCACTACCTTGCCAACTAACTCTGTCGGACAAAATCGGAATAAATAAACACCAAAGTCATGCATTTAAAGAAATAAAATTTATTACACAGTTTCCATGCACCTTATGACAACTCTACCTCGATACAGATGTGTTTGTGTTTTGGTTTTTTTTTTTTACCAACTCAAAGTACATCCAGCAAACTCTGGCCAATCGCAGAATTTAGCGTTTGCATTGAAATGCAAACCCCGTGGACATTTTCCAACAAAAGCCACTCCATCCTCGCATGTAAGAAAATCACTGCAACTTCCACTTCTTGGTAACAAAGTTCCCGAAGCAATGCCTACACAGGCGTCTGCGCTATTCTCGTCCATAACAGCGAACACTAGCTCCTTGTTATCCGTTTCTTCTATCGCCGCGTCTACTTCAAACTGATTGCTAGAGCCCTGAATTGTGTTGCCAACCACAGAATTACTGGTGCCGCTCACCCAATTCACATTTGACACGATGCCCGTGTTATTGAGTTTAACATTGGCGTTAGCAATGAAAAGTCCCGTGTTGCCTGTACCCAGATTGATTTCATCACTACCAGTATCATTGGCGTCACGAACGCCATCTGCGTTTACAGAGATTCCTGAATCGCCAATAGCGACATCTAGTGTCTGTATATGTGAAACTTGCTTCTTGTTGACAGGGAGTCCAGTGTGCCTGATCGGGATTGTCTTGTTGTTAGCAACTATCTTACCTCCACTGACTACATATGCGCTTGATGATCCCACGACGGTGTTACCAACTTCGACACTATTACTACCGAGGACAACGTTTGCATTGGAAATCGTGCCAGTGTTGTTGAGCGAGAAGTTTGCATTGTCAATGAACACACCCGAATTGTTTCTGCCAAGATCTATGTTGCCAATGGAAGCGTTATGTGTTTGAGCAGCGCTGGATAGGATTTGACTACTGGAACCATTGGGGGAGATTTCGTAATAGTTATAATTGCCTGTATCTGTATTGCCGACCTCGGTGTTACTACTACCGCTCACCAGATTGATGTTGTTTGCGATGCCGGTATTTGCAATTTCAAGGTTCGCGCTGCCAACAAATATGCCACTGTTACCGGTACCAAGACTGGTATTTCTAGTTGCAATAGCACTGGCTACTTGCTGAACTTCTCCATTGCCGACTTCCACAGCCTTAACCTTAACCTCTAGATCACCATCGACCTCGCCTTCTACACACCTTGAAGTATGGGCTTCAATACAACTCCTGGCTGTTGGATCAAAGTGTCGCTGGCCACACGATTGTTCAAAGGCTCTTTGCTGCAGGCAGGCAAAGTACTTTGAACAGCTCCCTGGAACGGGGAACATCGCTCCATTGGGCTGACCAAGACAGATGGCTTCAGCGGCAATTGTTGTTAGAACCGGTGTTGGATTTTTTGGCTTCTCGACTGGGGTTTTCACTTTGCAGGTTGACACTTTCGCATCAATACATGATCCTGAGTCAGAACTGAAGTGAAGTCCCTCCTTGCATTTCTTGACCATTGCATTGCTACCGACGCATACGTAGAACTCATTGCAGTTGGTCTTCGATGGAACAAATGCTCCGATTGCCTTGCCGACGCAGATGTTTTTGGGTGTTTTCTGCTTCTCTTGCTTCGATTCTGGTTTTGATTCTGGCTTTGGTTCTGGTCTTGGTTCTGGCCTTGATTCTGGCTTTGATTCTGGCTTTGGTTCTGGCTTTGACTCTGGCCTTATCTCTGGCTTTGACTCAGGCCTTAATTCAGGCTTTATCTCTGGCTTTAGCTCCGCCTCTGGCTTTACCTCCGCCTCTGGCTTTACCTCCGCCTCTAGTACAGAAATCACCCCCTGTACACAATTAGATTTCGATTCATGCCAGCAAGTCTGTGTTACAGGATCAAAATGCAATGCAGGGCCACAATCCAATAGTACTCCTTGATCAGCCATACAAATGTAGAACTTGGAGCATTCGCCAGGAACTTGAATTAGTTCACCATCCTGATGGCCAGCACAAGATACCCGCTCTACCATCTGTTCTGGCTGCACCCACTGTCCTTGTACGCAGAAAGATCTCGCCTCCTCAATGCAGCTTCTGGTGACAGGATCAAAGTGCGCTCCAACGCCACAGCTGTTTTGAAATTCCATGCCATTCAGACAGGTATAGAATTCAGAGCATGCACCAGGGACCGGAAGCAGTATACCATCTTGCTTGTCAGCACAAGGAGATGCACAATGTGCCAACGAATACGTTCCACAAACTATAAGCAGGCCAATAACTCCTGAAAAGGAATAGAGATTTGATTTGGAAAATATCTACGAAAGGTCTTGCGAATGGTCCTACCTTTCATATTGAGAACTTTGTTTTGCGCTGCGAAGCACTGCCATGATCTTGATTTCATTTGCCGCTTTTATAGGACGCGCAACATCTTTGTCAGATCGCATACTGATATCGTAAAAGTTAAGATCGAATCTATGACCTGGTAGTATCTGGAAAATGTTTTAGGCAAAAACATTCGACAGTGTGGTATCTCTAATGCAGTTTTATCTATTAGTTTGCAAGGTAAATTAATTGTAGAGAAAAAAATTAAAAGAAATGGGGTGAGCTGATAAGAATCATGGCGTCTTGTATGTCACGCAAGACACGCGCCACAAAGTACAATTGCATGCTGCTGGCAATCGCAGTGATATGAATACCTTTGCGGGTACTACAAGTATAGTGTGGATATGCCGACACATGACGAACCTTGATCATGCACCGGAGAATAATCAGTCACTGCTAAGCAGTACAACATTTCAAAGGGCATCAGTCTTAGCAACGATCTTGCGAACCTTTCACAATTTTGTTTGCTTTACGGCTTGGTTCCTTCAGGCTTTTTTTTTTAAAGATTCTAGTCACGCTCTTAAACTATAAACGTTACATGCATAATTGTTTATACAAATTACGTAAGTATATGTGGAATATTTATCTGTAGATACAGATGGCTCGATAACTATCTCGATGTAACGATACCGACATAGGCACTCCATAACCGCTGGCATTCCACAGGGCTCTATTCTCGGACCGCTCCTATGAAATATATTGTACTGAGGCGCGAGTCTCATAGAGTAATTATCATAGGTTTGACCGACAACAGAGCGATTGTTGTTACTGCAAAAAATTTAGACGAGTTGGAACTGAAGCTTTGGCAGCACACAAAAGGAAGACTTTGGTAAAGATAAAGAGAGGAATCACAAAATGTATACCTACTCGGCGGTTTCAGGGATGCTGCCAAACGTTGGGGCACTAAGAGGCGCCAGGAGAATAGTACTGTCTAGAGTTGTGAACTCAACAATGCTCTACACATATCCAACCTGGTCGGAGGCACAATCGGTTGCAAATAAACGGCGTTTATAGACTAACTGCATTTCGAGTTATATCGGCTTATATGATAATGCGGTTGAGGTGGTGTACGACATCGCGGGTATGATCCCCATCCTGGCTAATGAAGCAAACAAAAAAAAAACTCTAGACAGACGAATGGAAAAACAAAGAGTAGCTGGACATAAAGCCTAATCCCCAGGATAGAACGGTGATATATACCACGGTCTAGAAAGTTCATTATCTAGCGGCAGTTATGGTTTACTTACTTACTTAGATCCTTTAACCCCTCGGGGGGCATAGGGCGTCAACCACGCCTGCGCGCCATCGTGTTCGAAGTTCTGCAACGCGTTTGAGCTGGCTCCAACTCATTCCTAAAGAGCTCGATTCCTCCTCAACTGTTCTGCGCCACGTTTGCCTAGGGCGTCCCGCTATTCTGCCTGCCTGGGTGAGCGGATTCCACTGCATGGCGTATTTCGCAATGGAGTTGTCTTCGCGCCGTAGGGTGTGTCCAATCCATTGCCACTTTCTTCTTCGTATAGTAATGCTTATAGGTTCTTGGCCCGTTCTCAGATAAAGCTGTTCGTTAGAGATGCGGTTCGGCCAAAAAATCCTCAAGATGATTCTTAAGCATTTGTTTAAAAAGACTTGCAGCTTTCGTGTGTTAATGGTGTCCACCTTCCAAGTACTGCACCCATAAAGCAGCACTGATTCTACGTTGGAGCGGAACAGTCGCAACTTGGTTCTTAAGCTGATAACATTGCTTCTCCAGATTTTAGATAGCATTCCGAACGCAGCTTTAGCCTTCCCGATTCTGCTGCACACATCCAGTTCGGTGCCACCGCGATTAGCCGAGACCTCACTTCCTATATAAAGAAAGTTATCAACTTTCTCGACTTCCTTTCCGGCAATGTTAAGTTGAGCGCGGTTGTTAGAAGAAGTGCTCAGGGCTTTTGTTTTGGCTGTGTTTATTTTTAGCCCCACTTTGTTTGCCTCAGCTTCTAGATTTTGGGCCATCAGATGAAGATCCATTATCCGATGTGAAAGTAGACAAACATCGTCAGCGTAATCTAGGTGTTTAAGGTAATTAGCTTCCGTCAATGCTGCACGGAGTACATCGCTGATAACCACCAAAAACAATAGTGGTGACAGTATGCACCCTTGACGTACTCCACTTTGGACTTCAAAATCCTCCGACACCTTACCATTGTGCACGACGTGACACCTACCGCCCTCGTATGCAGCCTTGATAATAGCTATAAGTTTTTCTGGGATGCCTCTCCTGCGCAAGGCCAACCAGATAGCATCTCGATTCAATCTGTCGAAAGCTTTCTCGAAGTCGATAAACATTAAATGTAGCGGAGACCTATACTCAACGCATTGCTCGATAATGATCCGCAAGGTGTTTATGTGGTCAATGCAGGAGGATCCAGCGCGAAAGCCTGCCTGTTCGACATCGAGAGTTGAATCTAAATGTTCTTTAATTCGTTCTAGAATTATTTTAGCTATTATTTTAGCCACGGCTGGAAGAACGCATATTCCTCTCCAGTTACCGCAATCCATCAAGTTTCCCTTCTTTGGAAGTTTAATGATCATCCCCCTTTTCCACTCCTGTGGAAATTGTTCACTATCCCAAGCTCTCCGTATTAGGGGATGCAGCAAATCTGCCGATGTATTTGGCGCCGCTTGAAATAGCTCGGCAGGGATCCCATCAATACCCACCGCCTTGTTCTTCTTGAGGGACTTGATTGCTGTTATTATCTCGGTTTTACTGGGAGGTGCGGTGCGAATTCGGGAATTTGTTGCTTCGAACTGCTCATTCGAATTCGAGATCATACCGCCATCGTCTATGTGATTTAGCACTGTAGCAAAATGTTCTCTCCATCTAGTGAGCTGATCCTCATCCGAAATCAGAAGGTTACCGTCTAGACTCTTCACTGGATGTTGTTTGGAGTTGGTTTGGTGGGGCGTTTCCTACAACGGGGTAGGTTAGGTTAGGTTGTGGTATGGCATGATATGAGGGAAGTTCATCTTAGAGAGTGCTTTCTTCTGTATCATGGCAGCTCCTTCAGTAATTAGGTAAGTTGATTCCCTATGCTTATGGGTAATAATGAGGGGGGAAAATAGCCACATCCGTGGCTCAGGAAAGAATCTCTATATTTGAGAGGACGTCCATAATCATCCAAGTTAGGTTGTCGTTAACACACATACCGAGGATGGCAAGTTTTTTCGCCATTCATTGATAACGGCTGAGGGTTTGGGTTTCGCTTGAAGGACAGAAGACGGCATTGAGTTTTTGATGCATTAAATTCCTTGTACCTCATTAATTTAGGCTGTCAAGTCCGGAATTTATTGAGCTTAACATTCGCTGCCACTCCAGTTCCACAGCCGAAGAGCAAAGCCGTGAGTCTGGAAACGAATATGAGAAGCTGAGAGTACTGTCGTCAGCGAAGGAGTGTACTGGATTAGAAGTAGTAGACAAGATCATTAATAAAAATAAGGAAGAGAGTCGGAGACTAAATGGAGCCTTGGGGAGCACCAGCATTTATATGGTGAATTGCGGACTTGAAGCCGCCGAAGATACCTTGTATTGAACGGCCCGAAAGGTAGTTTCTAATTCATTGAAGAGGAGATTCATCGATACCAAATGCACGCATTTTCGACAAAAGAGCTGGATGCCAAACTCTGTCAAATGCCTTAGAAATTTCAAGCGCAACAATCTTACTTTCACCAGAGCGATGGAGAGATTGGTTCCACTTTTCGGTGAGGTATGCCATCAAATCACCAGTGGACCTGTTGCTACGAAAACCATTCTGCCGGTCATTGAGGAGTTTTCGTGAATCAAGATATTTCATAAGCTGACGATTTATCAGCGTTTCCATGGCCTTAGAAAGAAGGGACGTAAGTGCAATGGGTCGGTAGTTGGAGGGAGAAGAAGATTCGCATTTTTTAGGGACGGGCTGGACAAATGCTGTTCTCTATCTACTCGGAAAGAGTGCAGAGGAGTTGGATAAATCGAAAAGCTTACTCAGTGGTTTTGCCAGCGTGGAAGAACATCTCTTCAGAATTATGGGTGAGATATCATCTGCACCAGCGGATTTGTGAATGTTAAGATCTTTAAGAACTCGTGCTACTGTACGTGTGCGAAAGTGGATTTGTCCCATAGAATATCCGCCGCGCTTAAGTACAGGGGGACGCAGGGCACAATCTGGGAGTGTGAAGCTTGCAGCAAATTGATCTGCGAGCAGATTTGCCTTGTCTAAAGAGCTCACAGCTGAAATGTCATTGTAAACGAGCGTTAGGGTGGAAGATGAGGCACAATTTTTTACATTTTTTACGAACGACCAGAAATTTCTGCAATGTAGAATTTTTTGCCTCAATTTCTGGTCATACGTATATTTGAATTTTACACGATGAATGTGGGCATTACAGTCATTTCTGGCACGTTTAAATTTTTCATGTTTTCCTCTGCAGGGTCGGCCTTGTACGACTGGAAACTTAACTCCCTCAGCCTTACAGCTCAAGTCGTACTACGCATTTTCCTTTACTTACTTACTTATGTCCTGTATCCCCTTGTGGGTCCTAGGGCCTCTACTACGCCTACGCGCCAACGTGTACGGCTTCTGGCAATGTGTCTCAGCTCACCTTGACTTTTCCCCAACTGCCGTGTCTCCTTCTCGACTGTTCTGCGTCATGTTCTCCTCGGACCGCCAGGTCTACTGCCATCCTGAGTTAGAGGGTTCCATTGCATGGCATGGTTCGCTATGGAACTGTCACCCTTACGGAAAATGTGACCAATCCACTGCCACGTCCGCCATTGGATGGTTGTGCCTATTGGTTCCTGATCCGTTCTCTCGTAAAGGTGTTCGTTAGAGATACGATTGGGCCAGAAAATCCTTAAAATATTGCGCAGGCACCTATTAACAAACGTTTGCAGCTTTCTGGTGATAGTAGTGGTCACTCTCCACGTGCTGGAACCATATAACAGCACGGATTCAACGTTGGAGCGGAACAGTCTTATTTTGGTGTTCAACCTGATTGCATTGCTTCGCCATATTTTGGGCAACATACCAAACGCGGACTTTGCTTTGGCGATCCTGTTAGCTATATCCAGTTCGGTTCCACCATCGATCAAGACAATACTCCCAAGATACTGGAAATCCTCTACTCTCTCTACCGGTTGTCCAGCAATCCATATTTGAGCCGATGAGTTTGTTCCACGGCCGTGTTAATTTACAGCCCGACGATGCCTGCCTCCTTCTCCATATCTGCTTTCATTTGCTGGAGATCCATAATTCTGTGGGAGAGTAAGCATACATCGTCAGCGTAGTCAAAATGTTTCAGTTGAGATGTAAGAGTCCATCGAATTCCTCCGATTCCCGTCGACAAAGCTGCACGAAGCACATCGCTAATCACCAATAGCAATAGGATTGGTGAAGGGATACACCCTTGCCTTACCCCACTTTGGATCTCAAATTCTTCAGACAACCTTCCCCTGTGCAGAACGTGACATTTGGAGCCTTCATATGTAGCTTTGATAATAGCAATTAGTTTATCGGGAATACCTCTCCTACGTAAGGCACGCCAAATAAACTCCCTGTTGACACTATCGAACGCCTTCTCAAAATCGATGAACAGCAGGTGCAGTGGCGATCGATATTCAACACACTGATCGATGATAATCCGCAGGGTGTTGATGTGGTCGGCACAGGAGGTTCCAGAGCGGAAACCTGCTTGTTCGGCATCGAGTGTGTCTTCGAGATGTTGCTTGATTCGCTCCAGGATGATTTTAGCTATTATCTTAGATACAGCAGGCAGCACGCATATACCCCTCCAGTTTCCGCACTTCATTAAATTTCCTTTCTTAGGAAGCTTGACGATCATTCCCTTTTTCCACTCGTTAGGAAAGCTCTCAGCTTCCCAAGCTCTATCTATAAGTGGAAGCAGAAGCTCAGCCGATGTTGTTGGCGTTGCTCGTAAGAGCTCTGCTGGAATACCGTCAAGTCCTGCCGCCTTGTTGGTTTTGAATGCCTTGATCGCGGTAATGATCTCATCTTTACTGGGAGTCGTGGTGCGTATTCGGGAACTTCTCACCTCGGGCATCTCAGTTTGATTTGGGAGCATATCGCTAGCGAATACACGGTTTAGAACCGTAGCAAAATGCTCTTTCCATCTCTTGAGCTGGTTCCCATCCGAAATGAGCAAGGAGCCGTCTAGGCTTTTCACTGGGTGTTGGCTGGAGCTACGACCACCTGTCAGCTCTTTCGTTATTCTGTGGACGGTCCTGCTGTCGCAGCTCCGTGCTGCTTCTTCTGCTTATGTAGCCAGCGCGTTGATGTAGTTGCGCTTGTCACGTCGCACGCTACGCTGAACTTCTCTCATCTTCATGCGATATAGGGACTCTAGCTCGTTTCTCCTTGCTGCTGCGGTAGCTGCAACGCAGCTTTCAGCTGTTTTCGTTCGTCAGTCCGTCCCCAGGTATCCTCTGAAAGCCACGCCCTATGTCTTCCCTACGATCGACCGACAATTCTTTCAGCACCAGACGTGAAAACATTTTTCACAGCACGCCAATGTTCATGGATGGTTGCGGACAGTGAGCTGCTGATTGCTTCCACACCTTGCGAAAAGTGCACCCTTAATTGTTGGCGCACTGAGGGATCACTAAGTCTATCGACGTTGAACCTGGGCATTCTTGTGTTGTCCTGGGATCTTCGAACTGCAGCAGTGCGTAGTTGGAGGGTAGCTATCATAAGATGGTGATCACGTACTATCCCCACATCGGCCCCTCGCCTGTTTCGGACATCCAGGAGACTACTTCTAAATCGGCGGCTGATGGCAAAATGATCAATTTGGTTGGAGGTTGCTTGTCTGTCGTTGGAAACCCAGCTGACTTTGTGGCAGGTCTTGTGCTCAAACATGGTGCCATCTATCACAAGGCGGTTGGCATTGCAGAAATCCACAAACCTTTCGCCGTTGTCATTGCGGTTAGTCCATGCTTCCCGATTACATGTTTGTGCCCTTCGTTGTTGTTGCCTACCTTGGCATTCAAATCCCCCATCACTATGACAATGTCTGCATTTGGTGTTGTGTTGAAGACGGCACTTAAGAGGTTGTAGCTCTCCTTGTAGCTCTCCTTTTCGTCCTCAGACGAACTATTCGTTGGGGCGTAACACTGTATGATGGTGACGCGTCGTACTCTAGTCCGGAATCTGGCCGTCAAAATCCTATCACCATGGGGCTGCCAGGAAATTAGGCCCTTGCGTGCTGTTGTTGTTAGCAGTAGTCCGACTCCATATTCCCGCGGACTTCCGGATGGTCTTCCAGAATAGAGTAATACAGTGTTACGCGTTGGAGACTGGTACTCGCCCGCTTCTAACCATCTTACTTCACTTACCACCAAAATGTCCAGTTTATATCGCATGAATTCCTTTTCCAGTTGGAGGAATCTGGCATTGTAAGGACCTTCTCTTTCCGAGTCGAGGAGCGTCTTTACATTCCAGAAACCTATCTTTGTCCGGATACAATAGCCAAAAGTCGTCAACATGTGATCATTCCTTATCCGATGCATAGTGTCGGTTTCTATAGGGAGCAATATTCGGTAACGCAGGTTGCTGGCCCACGTTACCTAGCCTAGAATCAAGGCTCTAGACAACCCGCACTTACAATTTTGGCCTATACATATAAGGGTTTATACGTATAGTTGCCCGGGGACCACCACTAGGAGGTAAAGTAAGCACTTCATCACAAACTTGGTTGTCGCGCTACTGGCCCAAGCCAAGTTTTGGGCAGTCAGTAGTTTCCCGATCAATCGCAATGCAGGCTCCCATTTCCGTTGGATTGATACTCTCAACTCTGCAAGCAATGAAGATTTTCATTTCGCCAAGGGTGACGGTATTTGTAATCATATCGGCGGTGGCATCCACGTCGCTATCGAGGAAGCATAGCGGCCAGTTAAATCTACTAAAGAAGCTGTTCAAACCGTCCCAGTTGGCTTTCTCGTATTCCCAAACTATTCTTTTTGGAGTCTTTTCTTTAACGGAGTGGTTGATGCACGAGAAATTAGCCGATATAACACAGTGGTCGGACGAACCTAGAGGCGACAATATTATACTTATCAGGGTGGGATGTCAGAAACAGGTCCTGGGTGTTGGCGGTATGACTGACAATATCGGGAATTCGTGTGGGCTCGTTCACAAGCTGGGTTAAATTATTTACCGCAGCGAAGATCTCAATATACCTTCCTTCGGGTATTGTGTATCCAGAATGTCGAAGGCAAGCAGAATTGTGTATATTGAAATCGCCCGCTGCTTCATTCCCTTCTTTATTGCTATGTCCAGGAGCCCAGCAGAGAATAACTCCGTGGGTGTTAAATATACTGTTCATAGTCTGTCGGCATGCGGCGACTGTTTTTGATCTGATTGGTTCGCTGTCTGATGCCTTGAGTGTTGCTTGACTATCCAGTCCACGAAGATTGTGACCCTAGATGGGTTTAGTTTCTTCGCAAAGTCTGTGCTGCTCTTTCAATGACGTAGACTTCGGCTTCGAAGATGCTACAGCCAGCTGGGAGTTTTTATGAATCCTTGATGTTGAGTGATTCACAGAAAACTCCCGCCCCGGTTCCTATGTCCTGTCCATTTTAGATCTATCAGTATAGTGCTGAAAGCCCTGTGTGCTGGTTAATGCGTTGGATTCCCACACTTGGCTGCCGGCAAAAAGAATGTAGTATTCCTTGTGAAAGTCTATGTAAGGTACGTCGAGACGAAATCAAATTGGTCTATGTCTTTGAAATATAGATCTGTGTCCATAGGAGCTTTTTCTCTAACCACCCTTACGAGAGAACGGGTCAGGAATCAATAGGCACAACCATCCAACGGCAGAAGTGGCAGTGGATTGGTCACACGTTCCGAAAGGGTGACAGTTCCATACTTTGCAATGGATGGTAGAAGAACTTGCGGTCCGAGGAGAACATGGCGCAGAACAGTCGAGAAGGAGGCACGACAGTTAGGGAAAAGTTGGGGAGAACTCAGACACATTGCCAGAAACCGTACACGATGGTGCGTAGGCATAGTACAGGCCCTAGGACCCACAATGGGATACAGGACATAAGTAAGTAAAATAGGAGCTTTGCCTCAATGTGCTTGATTATCTAGAACAAATCGTGCTTTCGGCAGCTGTGATTCGCATGAACTCATCCAGAAGAGGAAGATTGAGTATCATTTCCAATCCTGTCTGAGCCGGGTAGGTGAGGTGGCTGTCCTAGCAGAGTCAGGATGGACTTAGACCAAATTTAGATCGACTGTGATACCATGAGGTAGCAGACCTCTATTTTTGTGAACAGGGGGTAAAAACATCGGCTAAAGTATACCGACAAACCGTTCTGGAATACGTCGTCACTTCACTTAATAGCACTTTGTTTCAGAATCAGCAGTGGACATAAGCAAAGCCTACTCAACTATGCCTTCAAAACAATGTTCCAGACTTTATTGGGACTCAGAACTGGTCATCTGGAAGTGCCGATTTGAATCCACTGAGCTACAAACTGTGGACGGTGTTGAAGGATGTGGTATTCCTTAAATGATACACTAACATTGAGTCCTTAGAGCCCGCGTTGGTCTTAGCTGTAACCAATTTTCTGATAGAAGAGGTGCTTGACTTAATATTTATCGGGCCATGGCGGTTATCATCGACACCTCCATTGCTTTAGATTTGACGAGTGGCCAGAATGTTCTGCATATCTTGGATGCGCCGAAGACCCATAACGTGTTGCCTTTAACTGCCCAAGGTTTCTTGAGGAAAGACGGAACGGAAATCAAAGGAGTTGAGTATTTCAACTTGGAGTTATCACGATGACGACAAGATCCGGAAAATCAAAAATCGTCACGAAAGACCATAGTGGAGCATTTGGACAGGGTACCGTGTTTGGAAACATATCCTAGTACCACTGGACTCTCAGACGCATGGCACTAACACTCCCTGGCTTTGGAATGTGTGCAGAAACTCAACGAATATGAGATTCAAAATGAATTGACGGTTGGAAGTGGAAAGGTAGATCGAAGGAACTGAAAAGGCCGACAGACTGGCAAAGCTAGGATCAGCCTCGGAATTTCTTGGTCCCTAACCATTTGCTGCACTAAGCAGAGGAGTGGTAACGGGCTTGATCAAGAGTTAGGCCTCTACAGATGGCTGTGGGTGAGCCAAAAGGGTGCTAGAAATGTCGGAAGGCTGCACTAAATGAAAGCTTCTGAAAATGAAGCGAGAAGAACACAACTGATTAGAACCGTTGGTTACAGGACACGGTAACTTCAGACATCATTTGAAAGAGATGGATCTTCTGGAAGATTATACCTGCAATCCATGCCTGAAAGGTGTCGAAACAGAGCAGATATACTATTCCAATCCCCGGCATTAGCTAGCGCACAGCGGACGCCTGAAAGAAATCGATGCTCCTTATGGTGTTCCCACAATTGAGAGCTTCACACATTTTTTTACATTTAATCCTTTATTATCACTAATATATCATTTACAATGCTACACATAAACAATTAAAAAGAAAAAAAAAAGAAATTAAAAGCACTTAGCCATCTCTGGCCAATCGCAATAGTTGCGGTCCGCATTGAAATGTAATCCCGCTGGGCAAGGCATCTCCACTGGCACATTGTGATCACAAACTAAATACTTTCCACATTCCGTTGGATGTCTCATCAAGGCTCCATTATCTCGGTTAAGGCAGCTATTCGCCGATACAACAGGTGCCTGTACTACAGGAGCAATCTCTATGCAATTGGATTCCTCCAACTCAACGCAGGACAATGTTATCGGACTAAAGTGTCGCTTGCCGCATGTCTTGCGATAACCCGTATTCCTAAAGCAGAAGTAGAAGTCCGAGCATTTACCTGGAGCGGCAAGAAAGATGCCGTCGCGTTGACCACGACAGACCTGGTCCATTGTTGAAGGTTGTTCTGGGCTGAGAATCAATGGAGTGTCGTACGTTCCATAGACTACCCCAGTGGCTTGGACGCTGCAATGGACATTGCTGGGTAGATCACATGAAGCGGTAATCGGATTAAATTGCATCAGATTGCAAGTTTTAAGGATGCCAGTATTGCCCATGCAAACGTAGTATTGGGAGCATGTACCTGGCACAGCAACACGAGTTCCAATTCGCTGATTTTGGCACATTTGCTGTGCCAATGGATCATATTCCTGTGGTCGCTGTTGTGGTGGTAGAGGGTCAGGATTTTGAGCTGCTGAAGGGACTTCGACTTCCTTCTCAAATGAGCGTACACAAGCTGAGTGGTTTACATCGAAATACATATGCCCACAATCCTTAAGGAATGCCTTGTTGTTCATGCAGAAATAGTATTTCCTTGAGTCTCCGACGACGGGTAGTTTGACACCATCAGCTACACCGAAGCAGGGGGCTACTTCAGGCTGTGGTATATTTACACACAGCTTTGTTTGGCCGTCAAACTGAAGGGAACCACACGATTGCAGGAATGGCGTCTCCTGCATGCATTCGTAGAATTTGGATCTATCACTAGGCACTGGTAACTTCTCGCCATCCACATGCCCCGAGCAGACATTTGAAGGTAAGGGAAATGGTCCAAAGCTAATGCAACCGGCCTTGCCTGGCAAATCGCACACAGATCGACGAGCATCAAAATGATTCGCGCCACAGCTGCTTAGCACGGCGACGCCCTTAACACAAATGAGATATTCAGTGCAGCTTCCAGGAATCGACAGGAATACTCCATCCTTTCCAAGGCAGCGACTTTGATGAAATTCCGTAAGGGAGACCTTTGAAAAATCGTATTACACTGACTGCGGATGGTTCAGAAGCTAACAACTCACCCTTCCTCCGTCGGCTGTCACCAAGACTACCAGTGCGCTGAAGATCGTCAAAATATTAAAACCTGTGGGGAGGAGGTAAGGTTATTTGACTCTAACTTGTGTCTGATTATCGAACCTTTCATTTCGTATCGTTTTCGTTGTGTCCTAGCTTCGAAAGGCAACTACTATGCTTTCGGCTTGCATCACATGCTTTTATATTTCAGAATTGAGGCTACAAACTGTTCCCAGAATCTGTCAACGGCTTCGCGTAAAATGGTGACACATAGTGCGACAGAAAATAGAACTTAAACTGATTAAAAACAAGAGTTTCGCAAGACCTCGTTTGAAGCTCTGAGGTAGCGACAATGATGGGCGATAAGATTAAGATCGACAGCGCGTACAGAAGCTTTCAGTCTAATGCGATGCGACGTTGAGAAGCCTTATCGACTTCAAATGCAGGAAGTCGCCAACACAATTGCGAAGTTGAATTGTAAAATGTTACTCACTGGCTACTTAAGAGCCGAGCTCGTGAATATTTCTGTCACTTTGTCAGAGTAGGCTGGTCGATGCAAATGGTTAGGCAATTAGAGTGTTAGAACATCGTCACAGTGCAGTCATCCGCTCCTCTGTGGTAGGAAGATTATTCTGCGCATAAAGTCACAAAGCGTTCCACGTGGAAGGAGCTGTATGACGATGAAAAGGACGAGGAGACTGGCGAACCGGAGTCCGGATATGGCAACGAAAAGATACTTGGGATCACTGAATGAAGTTGCAACGATCGATCCCATAAAATCGAAAGATTAGCTTCTTCCACGAAGTAGTTCTGACTCAACACAAATGGTTTTTAGGTTTCCTACTAACTCTTTACGAGGAGAATTCTGACCACACTGACGCGTCACTATCCCTATTTCCGATGAAGCCAAATATCTAGGAGTGATTCTGGATAAGAGACTTCCTTGGTCTAAGCACGTCGAGTAGAAAATATCCAAACCCCTCTCAGTTTTATGGCAGTGTAAGGGTATTTTTGGCAAAGGTAAGGTCCTCTGGGTCTATGTGGCTATCATAAGACTATTCCTCCCATATCCGTCGGTTGTTTGATGGAACAGGCTTACGCGTAAATATGTGACTGCCTTTTGCTCCAAACTACAAAGAACGACCTGTCTCAGCTGCACCGGTGCTTTCCTGAGTACACCTCCTCTTGATACTTATATCACAGCCTGCACTACCAAAACCATCCATCACCTTAAGAAGGGAGGTTTTCGTTTTCTCTGCTTTCTACGATCCATCCCTCCAGCCATTTCTTCACCTCCTCAGTTGCCGCTTCCACTCCAATTTCCGCCTTTTTGTCGTAGACGTACTTCCCCTCTGCCGCAAGGAGAACAAAATAGGGGTCACTCCCGCGACTATGAGGACGGCTGGTTCCGACACCGTTCGGTACGAACTTGCAACACATAGTGTCGCGCGCCTTTGTACTGCGGCCATTTGTTTCCTGTATTTCTCTTGTCGAAGTGCATCCATAGAGGAGAAGGGTGTGGGTGACCGTCATTAGGAGCTTTCTTTTGCTAACTGTTGGACCTAGAACGTGACTTTGTGACCTTCGCAGCTCGTTCCGAAGCAGATCTTATTTGATGCCAGAAAGTGAGCTTCGTGTTTACGGCCATCCCTAGGTACTACACCGCTTCCTTGCTGGTTATTACCTCACACCCCACTTGAAAGTCGACAATAGTTGGAATCCTCTTCTTTATCAAAAGGACTATCTCCGTCTTTTCTGTGGCCAAACCTAAGCAATGTTCTTTCATCCAGAGGTAAGCCCGCCTCATCACCTGATTGAGTTTTCTTTACGCGCCATTGGTGTCTCTTGCCGTAATCCCCGCGGCGATATCATCTGTATACCCTACCAGAAAGAAGACGGAGGAGATGTTCCAGAGATCCGGTCCCAGGATTGAGCCCTGCTCTGCTCCAACAGTAATCTGCTTTACTCGAGGTCCTTCTGCTGTGTTGTATAACAGCTTCCGATCCTTGAGATAGTCCTTTACCATCCGCAAGAAATATTCGGGAATATCAAAAGTGCTTTCGAGGGCGTTCAGCATATCGCTCCATCTGGCTGAATTGAAGGCATTTAGCACGTCCAGAGTTGCTAGTAATACGATTTTCCTAGTGGTTGCCCTGTTAAGCCAATTGTACGGTTCTTACTACTTCTACAATTGCTCCAATCGTAGAGTGGCCCCTTCTGAATCCGTGCTGTCTTTCGGACAAATCTCCTGCTCTCCGCACGGCTGCTGTCAGCCTTGGTTTTAACAACTTTTCCAGGAGTTTCCCTGTGGTGTCCACTGTCCAGCATACACAGAGGCCTATACGCTGATGAAGAATCCGGGTGTCCTTTTCCCTTGCAGATCAGTACCAAGAGCTGTAACTTCCAGCTCCTAGCGAAAACTCCTTCCTCGAGACAGCTATTGTACATGTTCAACAGTAGCTGAACTCCGCTGGTATTCCGTCAGGTCCAGGGGCTTTTCGGTTTTGTAGGATTTTCGATGCGAGGATCAACTCTTCTTCACTGAACATTGGGGTTTCTGGTCGTTGGATCGGAGAGGTGTCGGGAGGCCGAACACGATGCGTTGGGAAGAGTGTGTTCACTATTAACTCCATCCTTTCTTCGCCGAGGACATGGCTAGCCATCTGTGTTTTCGCATTACGATCTCTTGGTTCTAAATTCTGCTAGAATGTCTTCCGTGGGTCTCAAACCTTTAACCACTTCTAAGTTAGTTCGTAAATGTAAAAACTCTTTGAATTCGGAAACAAGGCTGAATTCTCTGACTATTGCCTGGGTCCCAGGTCACAATGGGATCTTAGGGAACGAGATCTCCAATGAAATTGCTAGGCAAGGCTCAGAGGACGTTTTCGCAGCAACCGAATCTGCCTTGGATCTCCTTGTGTCCGTCCATTGATTATAGGGCTTCTCACGAACACAATTGTATGCGGCACGACTCTCCAGGATGTAGGTTAACTAAGCGAATGCGCCCGAACATCTGAAAGAAATCAGCAGTATTCTTCCTGTCTCTCAGTAGAAAAGGCTGCAGACAACTTGTTGGCGCCTTCGATAGGCGACTTCGCTTTCGCCAAACTAGTGCTAGACTTAAGTGACACTACAGCCTGCCGCGCTTTTGGAGAGAGCAATGATACTGCGGAACATTTTCCCTGCGAGTGTTCTGCCTTTGCTCGTAACAGGTGGCAGATTTTCAGTGCCTTTGTGGTGAGTGCTGGTAAGGTGTAGGAATATATGCCAACGCCAAGCCACCGGTGAAAATTCTTTTCAGAGTTGGCAGTAACTGATCTATACCCTGCTGCAGTATAGCTGGATATATTCCATCAGTGCCAGGCGATTTAAAACCATCAGAAGATGCCACAGCATATTTGATGACCTCAACTGTTACCACGGCTGATGCAGTATACCAGCTGCGCCGAGTTTTCTGACTTAGATCAAGCTCAGCCTGGGTAAGCGGGCCAAGCTGCGACCTAGTGATTATCTGATTTCCAGGAAAGTGAGTCTCCAGCAGAACACTAAAACTGGACACGCCAGTTCAAAACAGTTGGTAAGGACACTGGTCAGGTTTTGAACAGCATCTTCAACCTTTCGTTTCGTTCTGAGTTTAGTTGGAGTTTTGACAGATCTGTCTAGCTCTTCCCTAAACCGCACCCAGTTGGTCTTCCTCGGATTCCTCCTCTCCTTCAAAGTTATAGCTTCGCATTCGATTTGGAAAACGATGTACCCATGGTCTGATAAGGACACCTCCGGCAGTACCCTCCAGTTAGTAATTGACTTGAAATACCTATTAGATATAGTCAAGTCAATTACCTCCTGCCTCCTTGCCGTAACAAAAGTTGGCTAGAAGGCCGACATTGTTTATTGCCATACCAGATGATAGTAAAAAGTCTTGGAGATGGTTTTCTCGTATGTTGCATTTGCTGCTGCCCCAGATTGTATTCTAAACAATAGCATGGCAAGATATGACGCCCGTGCAGGGACGGGTTAAGAATATCACTGCAGCGCCCCCCCAACAACCAGCGCTTGTCGTAAAAGGTGACTAAGGGGACAAATCAGGTCTAGGCAATATAACACCCAAGTGAGCCTAACGACACATATACTACCTTAAAAACCCTCCCACAAGTGTGCATGCGAGTCCGTGGGTTGACACGACTGGAGATCACCGGTGTCATAGAAGAAAGATCAAACAATACTAAAACAGGAGCATGCACGTGTCAAACAACAAACACCATCGCAATACGGTAATATTCCAAAACTGTATCATTATGGTAATACTTGCAAGGAAAGGCACTACCCCGCCAGGCACAACCACTGCTGTGCATGGTACTGATCCTGGACCGAGCAGAAATGTTCGGGTCAGAGCTATACGGATTCCGGGGGCTAGCAAAATAATGACACAGTTTAGAAGAAATTTGAGGGTCGCGAGTTGGAACGTTGGAAGCATGACCGGTCGAAGTTACGAGCTGGAAGAGATGATGAATAGAAGGCGGGTGGACATCTTCTGTGTCCAAGACCGGAAATCGGGCGCGTTTCTTGAACGTTAAGACAAAAGATTACAAGTTGTTCTACTACGGAACGGAAAAGGCTAGGAACGGAATCGGTATCATCCTTGCGGCAGAGCTACTTGGTAACGTCTTGAGCATTTCGAGGTCCAGCGACCGTTTGATGTCTCTCAAACTAGTAATACAAGGAGATGTGTGGAATATTGTCAGTGCATATACTCCCCAAAATGGGTGCAATTAGTGAGATAAAGATACATTTTGGGTAGATTTCCACAATCTCCTTAAGAACATCCCAACGGAAGAGTTTCTGCTTGTTGGAGAAGATTTGAATGGACATGTCGGGAAGTCAAACGAAGACTATGAAGACTGCCATGGAGGACTAGGATATGGCACCAGGAACCTTCCTGGTGAAGACATCCTAAGCATGTGCAAATCACACGGTCTTATCGTGTTAAATACCATTTTCATCAAACAAAGCCGATACCTGATCACTTACAGCAGTGGTGGAGATGAAACTCAGATTGACTACCATTTGGTAGACAGTTTCATGAAGCCTCGGGTAAAAGATTGCAAAGTGATCCTGGGAGAGGCAATCGCTCGACAACACCGTCTCCTGCTAACAGAAATTTTTATGAAAACACCGAAGAAAAGCCAACAAACAAGTGTCTCTGAGAAAATCAAGTGGTACAACCTGGACTAGGAAAAAGGCGAGGCTTTTGTATTCGTAATGAAAAATTACCTCTCTCACACCATCAACGGAGCTGAGGATGAAGAGTGCAGAGCACAAAATATGTGGGATTCCCTACAGCGAACTTGCTTAAAGAAGGCCAAATCACTGCTAGGAGCTTCAAAAGGCCACCATCAACACGCCAAAGAAACATGGTGGTGGAGTGATGAAGCTAAGGAAGTGATAAATGAGAAGAAAGCGGCTTTCAAAGCTTGGTCAAAGTGCCCCTCTAAAAATAATGACGAAAAAGCTCGCCTCGAAATGGAATACAGATGTTGCAAGAAAAAAGCGGGGAAGAAGTACGCCCAGCTTCAAGCAGAGAGTACGGAGGGCCTGCATCGGGAGCTGGAGAAAATATCTTCCCCAGTTGCTGATGCAAACGAGGCTATCCAGGAGCTGCGAAGACACAATATGAATAAGAGCGCAACCATCTTCAAAATAGCCGCCCAAAGAAGGAGAAATGCTCAGGAGATTCGTTCTCCAAAGTTCATTAACAATGCTTATGGCCAGCTTCTTGTGGATGACGACAAAATTTTGCAGAGGTGGCGGCAGTTTTGTGAAGAACTTTTAAATGAACAGTTTCCCCGGCTATACTTTCCAAGAGCCACCCGTAACTGTGAAGAAATACCCGACATTACAGTCGAAGAAGTTAGTGAGGCGGTCAAGTACTCCAAAAAACGAAAAGCGGTTGGGCCAGGCGAGATGCCCTCTGAGTTCTGGAAAAAGATGGGAGACATCGGGCTCAGACGGCTCAGAATTCTCATCTCCAAATTTGTGAGAGGTGACCCAATGCCGAATCAATGGAGGGAAAGTTACCATCTCCCTGTATACAAAGGGAAGGGTGATACGCGAAACTGTGATAACTACCGTTCGATTAAGCTGATGTCACACACTATGAAGATCGTTGAGCGGGTATTAGGTGGCCGACTGCGAAAAATAATACGGCTATCTGATGATCAGTGCGGGTTTGTCTCGGGTAAATCAACCACAGATGCAATCCAAAGTATAAGGATCATAATGGAAAAACATTGTGATTCCTTAAGGGATTTGCATATTGTATCGGTTGACTTTGAAAAGGCATTGGACAGACAACCATGAGATCTGATATGGGTGGCGTTAAACCATCGACGGGTTCCAGAAACCTATGTACAGATGATCATGGACATGTACCAAGGAGCAAAGACAAGAGTAAGATGCCCCGCTGGAGTAACCGAGGTGTTCCCAATCAAAGTCGGGGTGCACCAGGGAAGCGTTTTAAGTCCTTTGCTCTTTATTACAGTCCTTGATTATCTGCTTGAAGGTAAAGTGATGGACCCCAAGGTACATCAGCTATTCTTTGCTGACGATGGAGTCATCATAAGTGAGGATCCTATATCCCTGCAACGAGCACTTGATGTGTGGGTGGACGCTCTGGAGGGAAATGGGTATCGCATTAGTTCAAAAGACACAGAGTACTTGTACTGCTCGTTCTCTGATCCACTCAGGCCTATTCCAGACATTTATTTGAATGGAACGGTGCTCCCTAAGTGCGAAAAGTTCAAATATCTGGGATCTATGATCAATAGCAAAGCAACTTATGATGACGACATCAATCATCGCGTAAGTGTAGGGTGGATGAAGTGGCGAGAAAATTCCGCTATCTTCTGTGAGAGAAAAATGCCACCTAAGTTGAAAGGAAGGCTCTACACCACAGTTAGGCGTCCAGAGCTCACATACGGTTCACAATGTTGGTCGATGTACAAAACGTATGAGAGTAAATTAACGGCAGCTGAGATGAAGATGCTTCGTATGACAGCAGGAGTGACAAAGCTTGATCGAATAAGAAGTTCGAAGATCCGTGGAAGCTTTCACATCAAGGAAACCATCGTACAAAAATAGAGCGCGACCGGCTCAGCTGGTATTGCCACGTTCAAAGAAGAGATCATTTGAACCCTGTTAGAAAGGCAATATCAATGCACGTTCCAAAGACATCGCGATGTAGGGGAGGCAGGCCTATAAACGCCTGGATCAGAGAAATGCGACGACATCGGCATTTTATTGGCCTCAGTAACCGAGTGATCCAAAATCGGCAGGCCTGCCGATATTTTCTGAGGTCAAATAGGCGAACCCCACAGGCGGATCAGCAGAAATGCAGTGAAGTGGGAGGGTTATGATCCCTTATTTCGGATTATAACCTCGCTGATAAAGGGAAGAAGAGAAGAAGTATTTTAGTAAATTAAATACATACTCGTACATTTTATGAAACGTCACTTCTGCGTTACCTTCCCTTTCATTCGATGTAAAAGATTGGAATTATATCAACGAACTAGATCTAGCTGATCCGTCCTTTAACAAATCCGATACAATCGATATTCTGCTCTGTGCAGACAAGGCGTATGAAATTTTGCAGGGCGAAGTCATTCAAAGTAGCAACGGTCGTCGAATTGCCCAGAAAACTGAACTCACTGATGATCCAAAAAAAAAACTCTCAACGCTTTATTTAATCACAATCAACCTTAAATCGTACAACCAGCGCTCCTTGGCCAGTCGCAAACTTTGATGCTGTTATTGAAATGCAAGCCACTTGGACAGTTCTTCACTACTGCTACTGTATAGGCACATTGAATGAAGCGGGTACAATCCGCAGGATAAGGTAACAAATCGCCATTTGAGACTCCTGAGCTAGTGCACTCTTTTCCTGTAAACGCACCTGAAGGCGGTGCTGCTGTTGGTGGGGCAGTTGGTGGAGCAGTTGGTGGGGCAGTTGTTGGAGCCGTTGGTAGAGCAGTTGGTGGAGCAGTTGGTGGGGCAGTTGGTGTAGCAGTTGGTGGTGCAGTTGGTGGCGCAGTTGGTGAAGCAGTTGGCCCTGCTGTCGGTGCTTCTGTACCTCCACCAGGTATACATGGAATCTCCGAACTCGGTCGACAATACTTCCACGACGCGTCAAAGTAATATCCATCAATACAACTTTTTAAAGCGGCATTACCATTCCCATCACACGAATAAAACTGTCTGCAATTGGTCTCATGCGCAACATTAGCGCCAAGCACTTGCCCCTGGCATGCCGAACCTGCTGCATATAGCGGTGCAGCAATTAATAATATTCCAAAACCCAACAGCACTACCAACAGAAAGATAAATTGAATAGTTATTAACTTTTAGCGGATACTTGACGGACCAACCTTTCATTGTCTGATGCTATTTCTCACAAAATACTTTCTAGAAACGTGAAAACCTGTAAGCCTAAGCCTTATATAGGTTCGCAGTTTATCTTAATTTTATGCGATAAAAATAAAATAAGATACGGGGATAGTAGCGTTTATTATTCATGTGGGATGTGGAACATAAAATAATAAATTTTTTTATAGATTTTGGGAATTGCTCGTTATTTTGTTTTTATTGGTTTCAATGATAAAAAAAAATGTTTTCGTTGGTCATACAAACATCTGTTTTTAGCTCGGTGGGTCGTTATCCAATGTCGTAAAGCAGAAGATTAAAGCGAGTGATAAGGGATGTAGAGCAGAACTTTCGAAAGCTCTCGATAAGATGTTGCAGAATAAATTTCAATTTTAAAATAAATCCAAAAGTCGAGCATTTTAAATGCAATTGCACTACATTAGTGGTTTGAAACTCAGGTGACATTTGGTTTCAGTACAGACTTACTCCATGGGTGCTGTCTAAGCTAGTCAGGAGGAATTTTCCGCGATTTTTACATTAGGTTGTAGATTTTAGTGTTTATTTCTAGTACGCCTGGTACGCGACCCTTCGATCAAGCTGATATCACACACCATGAAGACCACTGGACAGGTATAAGGTGCGAACAAAAAATGGCTATCTAATAATCAGAGTGGGTTTGTCGCGGGTAAATCAACCACAAATGCAATCCGAAGTAAAAGAATCATAAGGGTTTCAGAAACTTATGTACGATGGAGCAAAGACAAGGGTAAGACACCTCGTTGAAGGACCCGAAATGCTAGCAATTAAAGTCGGAGAGCACCAGGAAAGCGTATTAAGCGCTTTGCTCTCTATTGCAGTCCTTGACTATTTGCTTGAAGGTAAGACGACAGACTCGAAAGTATTCTTTGTTGACGATGAAGCCATCCTACGTGCTTGCAATAAACTGTGCTCGTTCCCTGATCTACTCAGGTCTATTCTAGACATTTATTTGAATGGAACAGTGCTTCTCAAGTGCAAATCTGGGTTCTATGATCAATAGCAAAGCAACCTGTGATGACGGCATCCATAATCGCGTAAGCATAGGGTGGATGAAGTTGCAGTAGAACTCCGCTATCTTCTGTGACCCAAAAATGCCTCCTAAACTGAAAGGAAGCTTTTATCCTGCAGTGGTGTGTGCCACTCATATATAGTTTACAATATTGGCTACAATGTACAAAGCGTACGACGTTAATTAATGGCAGCTGAGTTAAAAATACTTCGCATGATCACGGTAGCGGCAAAGTTTGATCGAATAGTTCGAAGATCCGTGGAAGCCTTCTCGTCAAAGAAACTGACTCAGTTTGTATACATATATACATACATTTTCAATGGCCCGCTAATCTTTCATGAGGGTCGCTGGGGTAGAATTCTCAGGTGGACCCTCCATCCTTCTCGATCCTCCGCCATTGACTCCAACTCATCAGGAGGAATCCGTAGACGGCTCCAGGAGAGATGTTGGTCTTGGTCCAACCATCTAGGCCTACGGAAAGTCTCCTACCTGATGGCATGGCAATCATGGCACGTCTTGGAAGCCAGTCTGGGGGCATACGCACTACGTGACCAAACCATCGAAGCATAGATCGTTGCGTTAGGAGAAGTAGCTGCTCAACATTAAGCGCTTCCCTTACTCTGCTGTTGCGCAGTCGATCGCTACGAGTTATTCCAGCATCACCGCGAAGGAATCTTATGTCAGCGGCTTGTATCCGCGATCTTATTCTTTCGGTCACTACCCATAGGTGAGGTACCCCGAGGTACTTAAACTTATCCACCAGCTTCAGTGGCACTCCACTAACATGCAGAGTGCACTCAATTGGCGTTCCGGAAACGACCATTACTTCCGATTTGTTCACGCTGATCCTCATTCCAGTATCATCACAAACGCATACAAACCTTTCGAGTGCGCGGTTTGAGAGGACCCAAGGATGACCAGATCATTCGCAAAGAGCAGATGACTCATTTTTAAGTTTCCCACTTTGAAGCATTCTGCGCCACGGCTGCGCTGAAACATCCAGTCCACATATACAATGAAGAGGAGAGCTGACAAAACGCACCCTTGGCGGAGTCCAACGTCCACAGTGAAAGTTGTTGATTTAACTCCGTTTATCCGAACACAGCTTCTACAGTTTGTATATAAAGACTGAATCGCCCTTAACAGGGAACCATCAATCCCATACTCCTGCAGAACACTCCAGAGTTTGCCTCGAGGAACCCTGTCATATGCTTTTTTGAAATCTACAAACAAGTGTAGGCAGGTTTGAGATACTCTCAGGCCTTCTCAAGAATAATTCTGAAAGTGAATAACTGGTCGGTTGTGCTTCTACCGGGACAAAAAGCGCATTGCTCATCCACAGCTCTAGAACGCATCTCTAGCACCTTAGCGAAAACCTTTCCAGGGAGACTTAAAAGAGATATACCCCCATAGTTGGCGCAGTCACTTGTGTCCCCTTTTTTAAATAGAGGAAAAATCACAAGGTGTTTCACCACATTCCCAGGCTAATTTAATGACACGCGAGGGCCATTGCACTCCCTCCATACCTAAAGCCTTGAGCATTTCTGGTCGGATTTCATTTGCCAACTTTTAGCGCTTTGATCGCCAAAGTTACTTCCTCTACCGTAGTACTACTTTCCGCCCAACTCTCGACCATAGGTCTGTCATCTTCGGTGCCCTGTTCGGGATTGAGCAATTCTGAAAAGTGCTCGCTCCATCTGCGTAAGATGTCCTCCTCATTGGAAAGAAGTATACCGTCTTTGGATTTGACTCCTTCAACGATATTCAACTTTTTTCCTCTGAGTTGGCGGACGGTCTGCCAGAACATCTTATTTGCAGATCTGTGGTCACGTTCCAATTGCTCGCCAAACTCCTTCCAAGACTGTTCTTTCGCTGTTTTTACAGCTAATTTGCTGTTTTTACAGCTAAGTTCTTCGCACCTCAGTGTACCGATTTCGAGAATCGGAGTTCCCCAAGTGAATCCACACCTTAAAGACTCTCTTCTTCTCTCTGATGGCTTCTTGAACTACGGGCGTTTTAAACCAAGCAGTTCTCTTCTCACCACCAAGCCGCATCACTCCACAAACATTTCCCGCAGAAGCAATAACCGCTGTTGAAAACAGTTGCCATTCTTCCTCTAGATTTGATGGAACAGTTGGAATTCGTTCAAACCTTTCAGATATTTTCCGCGCAAATATCTCCCGTATCTCATCGTCCTGTAACCTCTCCCATCGTATGCGTGTAACCATCCTTGGTTTACGCTTTGGTAGGCCAGGCACTCTCTAGCTAAGATACAATTTGCACAGCACTAAGTGATGATCAGTTGACAGTTCGGCCCCTCACAATACGCGAACATCACAAACTATTCTCTTCAGACACGATGGTACCACAAAGAAATCGATCAGCGACTTCTGTTGAAGACTCTGATGGTATCACGTGTATTTGCGAATGGCCTTGTGTGGAAAGATAGCGCTCATGATGGATAAGCCATTTTCATAACAAAAATTCAAAAACTTCTCTCCGTTCGCATTTTGATCAGGATCACCGTTCCTCCCAATCACACTCCAGCATGTTATAACATCTACACCCACGTGAGCATTGATGTCACCCATCAGGACAAAAGAATTCATATCTGCAACCTTTTCAAGGGCAGCATCAACTTCTTCTAAGAAAGCTGCATACTCTGACTGTAGGTTCGATGCATACACCTGCACCAATGCCAGAGTTGATCTTTCAAATTTGAGCTTTGAGATTGCAACTCTCCCTCCTAATGGTATCCACTCCAATACTCTGTCTGTCAACCTGGGACTTGTGAGTTCTCCCACTCCCGCCTGAGCAGATATTGAGGGTGCGACTCCTGCCAGGAAGAGTTTACACCTATTCAAAAGGTCCACAGTTTTAGAACCTCTCTGCTTTATTGAAGAGACGCCGACTTCATCTTGTCGACTTTTAACAACCTCCCCAACAAGCTCAAGGTCTTTCCCTGTGAGTGATGAGACGTTCGACGTGCCTATCCTTAGTCGATGCCATTGTCGAAATTCAGAGAAGCTATGTGTGTCTAGCGCCCTTGACCCCCGTAATGTTTCTCGAGACCATTGCCAGGAAGCTCGTAGTCACTTCGGGTTATACCCGGCCGGCTGCTGAGCGGGACAGGCGGACCACCAGACGCTCGCACACTGACACCCTTCAGGCCTAGCTCCAAAGGATGCACTGGTTTACCAGGATTGATAATATCCAATGGCCGTTTCTGCCGTCTTGTCATCTTGGGGTGTACGTTTTGTTAGCTGTGACTGGATTATATGGTTGAGACTAACTATTTCAGTTACCCCATCTGCACATCCTAGTCACGTTGCCCGCCCCCACGGGAAGTTCAGCTGCCAGGGGAGTTCGTATTGTCATGTCAAAAGAAGAGACCCCGTCAATAAGGCAATATCAATGATGGTTCCACAGAAAGAACAGAAAAATAGACCTAAAAACTCCTGGATCATACAAATGCAACAACACATTTGGTTTGCTTTAGTAACGAAGTGATCCAAAATCGGGAGACCTGCCGAGATTTCCTGAGGTCAAACAGCTGAATCCCACAGGCAGATCGGTAGAAATATAGTGAAGTAGTAGAGTTATGATCCCTTGAGCTCAGATCATAGCCTCGCCGAAATAGGAAGAGAAGAACATAAGGCCACGCCAACATTTTTACGGAGCTTCAACACAAAAAGCAGGCGTTACCCTCTTTAAAGCTGCTATATGATGCTAGTTAGGTCCTAGGTTCGTTTCTCGCATATCCAGTATCAGATGCATAGGTAAGGTTAGGTAAGGTAAGGGTGGTTGTCTCCAAGATGCAGACATACGTACACCAGAAGAGGCCATTTGTGATACCACGGGATCTATAACTAATCGAGGTTACTCAAGGAATAATGAAATTATCCAGAGCATTTTATAAAGCGAAGGATACTTCTGGCATTAGTGTCCGCCATGTCACCGGGCTCATTGAAGGGATGAGTTCTAAAATAAATTTATCTTCTTTTAGGCAAGGCTGGACAGGTGCAGAGGTAATGGAGGACCCTTTGTTTCTCCTCTTCATCCCTGCAGCTCCTGTAGAAATCGTTTGAAAAGAGATCTAACATTCTGGCGGTGGGTCCATTAGGCAGTGTTCTGTAAGAAGACCGATAACAGAAATGATATAGATGTGCCTGGATATACCGCACATCATACCAACCTCCTATCTGCGAGGTAAAAGTTTGCACTTAGCAAAGGGCATCTCACATCATGCCATTCCGGTAGGATTTTGATGATAGGCACCATGACGAGCACTTAAGCCTTGCAGTTGCCTTCCAAGTCTGTGAAGTAGTTCCCAGCATAGATGAATGTTAACTTGCTCCCCAATTCCCATGAGAGACAAGCGGCAATCGTGAGAGACCTTTAAAGTGATTGATCACTTGCCAGTGACATTTACGAGAGGCGATAGTGTAGTGGTAATATCGTCGATTGCCACGCTAATGGTTCATGGTTCAAATCCTGATGTCAGCAAGCATTTACTCATTTCCCATGAAATATGTAAAGTCCAATCAATTGCGAATGCTTGTGTGAACACTATTGCGAATGCATAACACTGGCAGGAGGTTGGTCATATGACTGGAAAAATTCTTCGCTCGGTGCGATGATTGATACGCCTATGACATCAAGTGGTCGAGAGAAAATACTATGAATCAGAAGCAAAGACAAAATAACAAAACAAATCTCCCCAGTTATCCGGACACCACCCCTGGAGTTTATCTGAAGTCTAATATCTGAGTTTCAGACCACTACAACAATTATTTTCCCTCTGTCTGTCCTGTCCAACGCCCGCACTGTGCTAAACATTTTAAGGGTATTCGTAACCCCTTGAATCGGCTTTAAGATTAAAGAAAAACACAATAGAACCAATTGTGGTGACAGTGATAAGGTAACAGATCCCACATCAACCAACGACTGTTTTATGTTATATTTCACACTTCTCAACTTATCTACCTACTTTGACTGGCATCGAGTCCCTCGTCAAGCTAATTCCCCAATCCTTAAGCAACATGTGAAGCTGTTACGCATCCTACATGACTGAATCTACATTCGTATCATTTTCAATGAAATCTGAACTGATAGCATAATTTTAGGAACTACATCTCCTATCGATTCAATTAGTCGACACCTCTTGGAAATTGATTGCACAGAAGTGTTTGTAATTTAATTGAAAATCAAAAGCAATAACAACCATATTTTAGGCGTCAATAAAATTCCAATTATGAATACATTCAGAACGATGATTACTCACCATCTGGTAGATTCTACTGTGACCTCTGAATTGGTATCTTTAAGTTCGCACTTATCTACAACAGAAGACTGTGGAAAGTGATTGACAAAGCACAGCACGATGTAGGCGAAAATACCACACACGCCGGAAACAGGTCTTCAAATGAATGATACCGGGAAGCCCCCTTATCTAATCAACCCCCAGTGATCTCCGAAGGAAGTTAATTCCCCTGAATACCAGATAATATTACTTGTTTATTCAAATCAATTCTTTTGATAGACAACAAATATATTGGCGATGACGAAATGGTATCTAAAAGGTACACAATTGTTGGTGACCGTATCACGGTCAGATTATCACGAATCCCTGATAAAGTTTGGCAAGAGAAGTACGTTGACCAAATTCGGTATAATTTATGGTCAGTCTTACCTTAGAATCGAAACTGAACAGAGGCCATGAAAGGTAGGTAACACAAAAATAAAGGGTACGTGGCGAGATCGACTTATTTGAATCCCATTTCAGCTCTGATAATAGCGCTGTGTATCTTGGGCGTGATAGCAAATTCACAAACGAAAGCGGATGGAGGTCTTACCGGAAATGAGTGCTATGGTCAGGCAAACGGTGCTCTCATTCCGTATCCAGGCGATTGTACGAAATACTTGGTTTGTCAGTGGTATGATGGAACTGTGATGAATTGTCCGAGCGGATTGCATTTTAATCCAGTTTTGTGTGTATGTGATTGGCCAACGTCGGCAGGATGCACACAGGGTGGTATTTCATCAACACAAGCACCATCAACACAACCACCAGCAACCGAACCACCATCTACATCTGCTCCAACTCCAATACCAACTCCAGCACCTACTTCAACTCCGATAGTAACACCAACACCGCCAGTTACGCCAACACCGCCAGTTACGCCAACACCGCCAGTTACGCCAACACCGCCAGTGACGCCAACACCGCCGCCAACACCAACGCCAATAGTTACGCCAACACCGCCGCCAACACCAACGCCGATAGTTACACCAACCCCGACAGTTACCTCTACACCAACACCTACAGCACCTCCATCCCCAACTGTAACACCAACTTCCACCTCTCCACAAACCCCCACACCAACTCCGACTTCACCATCTAATCCGATACCAACATTGCAACCTGAAAGTGACATTTGCATAAACCAGGAGAATGGTGCCCTTTTCCCTTATCCATATGACTGCGCCTGGTATATTCGATGTGAAGCCAACACTCCAGTCGTTGAACCTTGCACAGAAGGATGGCTTTTCAATCCGATCCTTCTCATTTGCGATTATCCGGAAAATGTTGACTGCATAGCCACTCCTTATCCGACAACGACACATCCTACAACGCCCTCAACAACTTCGACATCCACATCGCCTCCAACACCGGCGTCGACACCCGGAACTATCCCAACGCCAATAGTAACGCCGACGACCACAACAGTTGCAGCTTCTACACCAACTTCCACCTCATCACTTGGTCCAGTACCAACACCTGGACCTGACAATGACATTTGCATAAACCAGGAGAATGGCGCCCTTTTCCCTTATCCATGGGACTGCGCCTGGTATATTCGATGTGAGGGCAACTCCCCAGTCATTGAACCTTGCACAGAAGGCTGGCTTTTCAATCCGATCCTTCTCATTTGCGATTATCCGGAAAATGCTGGCTGTATAGCTACTCCTTATCCGACAACAACACATCCTACAACGGTCCCAATAACTTCGACATCCACATCGACATCAACATCGACTCCAACACCGGCGTCGACACCTGGAACTATCCCCACACCAATAGTAACACCAACGACCACAACAGTTGCAGCTTCTACACCAACTTCTACCTCATCACTTGGTCCAGTACCAACACCTGGACCTGACAATGACATCTGCATAAACCAGGAGAATGGCGCCCTATTCCCTTATCCATATGACTGCGCCTGGTACATTCGATGTGAGGGCAACTCCCCAGTCATTGAACCTTGCACTGAAGGCTGGCTTTTCAATCCGATCCTTCTCATTTGCGATTATCCGGAAAATGCTGGCTGTATAGCCACTCCCTATCCGACAACGACACATCCTACAACGGTCCCAATAACTTCGACATCCACATCGACATCCACGTCGACTCCAACACCGGCGTCTACACCTGGAACTATCCCCACACCAATAGTAACACCAACGACCACAACAGTTGCAACTTCTACACCAACTTCGACCTCATCACTCGGTCCAGTACCAACACCTGGACCTGACAATGACATTTGCATAAACCAGGAGAATGGCGCCCTTTTCCCTTATCCATGGGACTGCAGCTGGTACATTCGATGTGAAAGTAACACTCCAGTCGTTGAGCCTTGCGCAGAAGGCTGGCTTTTCAATCCGATCCTTCTCATTTGCGATTATCCGGCAAATGCTGGCTGTACACCCACACCTTATCCAACAACAACACCGACTTCATCCATAACCCCAACTCCTACTACAGCTCCAACTTCTACATCAACCCTGGCACCTACGTCATCCCCTCAAACCCTTCCCACACCAACTACAAGGCCCACGTCAACTGCATCTAATCCAACATCCGAACCTTCCTCCTCAACAAATACACCAACTACACCGGAGCCCTCAACCAATCCACCTTATGTTGGAACAGGTGTATGCGCAAATCAAGAGCTCGGCACTTTGCTTCCCTATCCCGGTAAGTGCTCCCTATACATCGTCTGTGAGGAACCAGCTCCAATTGCCATTTCTTGTGGACCAGACTTGGAGTTCAATGCTGAACTGAAGAGCTGCCAAACTCCAGAGGAGGCGGGCTGCTCAGTTGTGAAAACCACGACCACAACTACTGAACCGACAACTCCATCGATTAACACAGGAATTTGTGCAAACCATCCTATCGGTGACTTGATTCCGTACCCAGGAAATTGTTCGCAGTATATTCGATGTGAGCTTCCTGCTCCTATAGCTTTGGAGTGCCTAAATGGCCTGGAGTTCAATGCACAACTGCAGCTTTGTGATTCCGTTGAGGATGCAGGGTGCTCGGAGCTACCCACCACGACTACTATTGTTCCCGATACTCCAACAACCGATTCCCCCATCCCACCCGGAATGACTGGCATCTGCAGAGGACAGCAGGAGGGTGATCTCATACCCTACCCTGGAGTTTGCAGCAAATACATCATCTGCGAGAACCCCATCCCAATAGCTCAAAAATGTAGTGCTGGTCTTCATTTCAATCCCGTTTTGGGTATCTGTGATGAACCCGATGGTGCAGGATGTTCGAACGAAGGAGAGTCTTCCACTACATCTCCGCAGACAACCACACAATCGCCCTCTAATCCCGAAATGACTGGCGTCTGTAGGAATTACCAAGTAGGCGACTTCATTCCATACCCAGGAAGCTGCACCAAGTACATCCGATGCGAGATTCCAGTACCGATCGCCCAAACCTGCAAGTCGGGACTATTCTTCAATGAGGCTCTGGGAATTTGCGACACCGCTGAGAGTGCAGGCTGTCCTGGCTATTCAACAACAACTGCCAATCCCGGTGAAGGTACCACTACCAACCCTTCCACAACTACACCAAAACCACTCTCTACCACTGGCATTTGTCGTGACCAACAGCTCGGGGATCTAATACCTTATCCTGGAAACTGCAGCAAGTATATAATTTGTGAGGCTCCTGTCCCCATCGCTATAGCTTGCAATGCCGGTCTTCATTTTAACGCCGAACTGCAGATCTGTGATGATCCTGAAGCTGCAGGCTGCGAGCCAACACCAAGCACAACAATTCCCACCACCAGTCCAGAACCACCACCCGTCAGCAATGTCTGCTGTGGCCTTCCCATCGGAGAATTGATTCCATATCCAGAAGACTGCAGCCAATACATCCGCTGTGAGTATCCCATACCGTTGGCGTTGTCATGCAGCAGCGGACTACACTTCAACGCTGCCACACAGCAATGTGAAACCATCGAGAACGCCAACTGCCAGTGGTACACGACAACCACTCCACCTCCTCGGACTTGTGCAACAGAACCCAACGGAACACTTCTTCCATTCGAAGGTGACTGTAAAAGATACAACTACTGCTCCAATGGAGCATCAATACCACTGCCCTGTCCTGGCGGCACTATCTTTAGTGAAGACGCTGGCGCATGTGTTCAGGGAACTACCTGTCCAACGTAAATGCCTCTAAACTTAGAATAAAAGATATTTTTCTATCTGACCTGCTCGTGTAGTTTTTATTTTTGGCATTCTCATTCCAGATAAGGTTCCTTATCTAATGCAAGATGGGTTTCGACTTGTTCACTTCATTTGATTAGAGGAAACGATAATTGTTTTATCAAAGATACGAGAAGGTGAGAGATACACACACACTTTGACTCATTTGTTGTTGAGCTTGAGGGGTCTTTGGATGTCCCATCATATGATCCCACATATCTGTCACTTGAGGAGAATATGACAGTTCAAGTTCGAAACAAAAGAAAAGACTTTCGAACTCAAAGCCAGATCTGTAAGGTCCTGTACTTCGAACAGTAACATGAAATGACAGTCTAGATTCGAAGTCCAGCACACAAGTGATTCGTGAATGACACCGGTTGTGTAATGAAGTCGATTGAAGCTCGTTCAAATCCAGATGCACGTAAAGCTTTGCTTTTGAAATCGGTGATGGAATGCAATTCGTTTGCTATTTTCGAAATTGAACTGTCAGTTCAAATGTCAAATTTAAGATATTTTATACGTCAAACCGAAATTATAAGGTCTGTTCGCGTATCCTTCCAAATTAGGGAATTTTTATGAGAGAGTTAGAAATGTTCTAATGCTACGAATCTTAGGCTAGGTTAGGTTAAGTTGAAGTGGCTGTCAGCTTACGCCAATGCACTTAGACAGGAGATAGATCCTTTGAGATACAACATGAATCATGTAGTCCCTACCTTCTAGTTAGAACCATTTTGAGATTCTGATGAAGCCTAAGAGACTTCTCGTATCTATGTTTATCAGATGGGCGATTTTTTTTTTTTTTTAGAAAACTCCTAAATGAAGCTTCCTTTTGTGGGAGAGAGCTGGGCATGGTTTCTTTCTCTTCTTCATTTATACAGCTTCTGCAAGAATCGTTCAAAGGTACACCAAGCCTTGTTGCATGCTTGCCTATTAGGTTAGTTTAGGTTAGGTAGGACCGAGAATCCTTTACACCCCACTCAGGTCAGTGATACCCACGGGGAAAAAGAAGATAGAGAGGAAAAATCTCTTCCTCGTGAAGAAAAAATAAACGTCTCTGTCTGTAGCCTAGTAGAGAGCATATAGTACTCACTGTGCCCGAGATACAGACCATCTAGAGGATTTCATGAAGTTTGCGATGTCGTTGATCAGTCTGTTGGACAATTCTTCTAAATCCTTAAGGAAGTATTGCCCAAGGTATCTATTTCTAAGGTGGTAGAGGCCTGGGCAGTGGCGGAGAAAGTGGGTTGTGTCCTCGTGAACCTCCTCGGTCGTCACACGTAACTTTTACATGTGGTGTCGCATAGTGTTGTGCCCCGTAATAATTCCTATGAGAGTAGAGAGCGATTTTCTATCCCTCTGCATGAATTTATTGGTTTCTGTACTTTCAAATGTAGGCCATAGCTTCCTCGTGATGATACAAGTATCTAGAGAGGACCATCTGTTGTTTGCCTCCGTTAGGGCTTTGTTCCTTGCTTCAAGTTTAAGTTTGCAAGGGATGTACACTGAGGGGTCAAATTGGTCCGAGTTTAGTGCTGAACCTCCTCTAGCCAGTTCGTCAGCTTTCTCATTCCCTGGTATGCCTTCATGTCCAGGGTCCCAGCAGAGCTCTACCTTGTGCTGTGTTCCAAGAACCTTGCAACACTTTACGAGCTTCGATTTCACTTCTATAGCAGATATTATCTTTATCGCTGCCTAGCTGTCGATGAAAAAGGTGATATCCTCACATAGTATTGCCTTCATCGCAGTCTCTGCTAGGACCTCCGCCTGGAAAACACTGCTCTAGTTCAGAAGCCTGACTGACAAGGAGATGCCTGCGTTTCAGACAAGATGCCTGCGCCGACACTCGTTTCCATTTTGGAGCCATCGGTGTACACGGCTATGGTTCTTTGGTTGGCCGTTCTGCCAGTCATCCATTCTTCTCTGCTCGGGTAGGTGCTGGAAAATGGTCTTGTGAAGTCTAGATGTGGCGTTGTGTAGCATTGCATGACCCATTGAATATGATCTCCAGCTATCTGTTTGGCTTAACCTTACGCACTAATAGCCGCCGATGCTTGTATAAAGATGTCTAACGGAAGCAAGGTGAGGATGGCTTCGAATCCTGCTGTAGGTGCGGTTCTCATTGAACTGGTCGCGCCAATGCACGCTAGTCTTTGTACTTTTGTGATGGCAGTTAGGCTGTTAAATTTGCAGGCGGCTTGTTACCATACAAGGCTGCAATAAGTTAGTATGGGCTGTATAGCTGCATACATCCGTAGGATGATTTTGTGGTTTGGTCCCCAAATTTTTCCGAATATTTTGTTTCATGAGAAGTAGGCTTTTTTGATTCTATCGTTAATGTTCAGTCTTCAATTCAGTTTTCTATCGAGCATCATGCCGAGTTATCTCGCACTGCTTGAGATACTTAGGGGATGGTACCCCTTACGTATTGCGAACTGTGGAATTATTTTTTTGTTGGTTAATCGTACTAATTCCGTTTGCTGGGGATTGACCGGTAATCCACATTTCTGCATCCAGGAGTCAATGGCACTTAGTGCCCCTTCTATTTGCTCGCTTAGCGTCGGGAGGAATTTTCCTGTTGCCAGCAGCACGACGTCGTCCGCATAAGCTATGGTTTTGATGCCGCTGTTTCTGGGTTTTAGAAGAACTTCGTTTAGGACAATTACCCACAGCAGTGGGGATATAACCCCTTCTTGAGGAGTACCTCTTGAGGATTAGGCTTCCAACTTTATTCCTCCGAGCTCTACTTTAATGTGTCCTTCCTTTAGCATATTGACAATACACCTTATCAGGGATTTGCGAATATTGAGGTTCCTTAAGATTATATGAACCGTATCTGTTCTGACATTGTTAGAGGCTCCTTCAATGTCTAAGAAAGCGGTCAGTCTATATTCTTTGTCTTTCATTGACTTTTCTATTGAGCCAACCACCACACAGTGCAGCGCTGTCGCTACACTTTTTTCCTTTCATCATCAGGGCGTAGTTTGCTGCGAATCTTTCAAAAGTTTTAAGGATGAAAGAGGTAAGACTTAATGCTTGCCTATTAGACAGTGCCCAGTGATGACACCTATTGTAGCACCAATATGCAATCTATTGAGAGAAAACAAGTTCTTAGAATGTTTAAGATCCAGCTTGGGCCAAGTCTGTTTTGTTGCCACTTGTCCACCTAAGATTTGTTCTTTCGATAGGATCCACCTTAAATTTGAGTTTGCAAGTAGCGATCGGTATACGTATACCTAGAGTATCCTTATTTGGTACCATGGGTATAATTATTCCTATTCTGGCGAGTTCACAAGCCTTGTTTTGCGTTGGAAGGTGGGAATCTTTCAAAGATGAAGCTGAGCCCGTACTCGGTAACAGTGTGGGATATCCACCCACTAGACTCACCTCCCCTCCTGCTCCGGGTCCTAGCGGCACTGCCGTCAAGCATTTCATAGCGAGAGGGGCTTCAGCCTTACATAATCGGCTCATTTGTGTTGGCAGCCGCCTGCGACACGTTTCGCTATTGCTCCTGTCCTCGTTGTTCTTTCATGATGGTAGCCACATTTTCACTTACTGCTTCCCAAGTTTCTTGCATGCTCAGCGTCTGTCTGCTAATGTTTTCTGGTGTTAAGTCCACGCTCAGTCTGTTCGCCAGCAAATTACGTTCTTCATGATATCGTGCACAGTATAACATGATGTGTTCCGCATTCTCGACTGCTTTTGTGCACGTTGGGCAATAACGGCTGTCTTTGTGTCCAAATCTGTGCAGATAGGCTTTTTTTTTTCAGAGCACTCAGACTCTCCGGTCCATTGTACTACCAGGCAGGAACCTTTCTTTGGTGCAGTGGTTGGAAAAACTTCGATGTATTTTGTTTTCCTTTATACTCGGGTGGCTGATGATTGCTGTTCCCCGTTGGGGCTTGAACCTGCATGCATCGGTTAACGAGGCAGATAGGCTTAAAAACATCCGTGACCAGCCAGCATTTGCTTCAGGTAGAAGTTCAGCTCTCCATGTTTCCTACTGATCCAAGGGTCTATATTGAGGATCAATCTCTGCGTCCAACTGTCTTTGTCGGAAAAGTTCCATCTCTTTTGCCATTCTCCGAGGCTTGTTTTTGGTGGTACTTCAGTGTCATTTCGACTCGTCGCTGTTGACACCATTGTCCTGCTGGCACGATGTTACCGTTCAGCTTCTTTAACGAGGAGGTCTATTGGCACCATTCCAGCCACTACACATGCCGCGTCGTACGAAGTTGTTCGAAAGGCGCTGCATACTTTCAAGGCATTGGTTCTGTAGACCACCTCCGTCTTCTTTCTGTATGATTTCATCTTCATGACATCTGCACATATTTGGGAGCCGTAAAGCATCATCGATGTCGTAATTCTTGCCAAAAGCAGTCTCTTCTTCTGTTTAGGTCCTCCAATATTTGACATGATCCTTGCCAGAGCAGCCGTTGTTCTTGCTGCCTTCTCAGCTGCATGTTGCTTAAATGTTAACTTTGCATCTATAGTAACGCCAAGATACTTCAGCTCTGGTTTGGAAACTACAACGTAGTCGCTCACAGTTACTCTTATAGTCTCCATAGCTCGTCTGTTGCTGATGAGCACTACTTCGGTCTTTTCCTCTGCCAGTTTTAGGTCCATTTTTACTAGCCAGTACTGTACCATCCCGATAGCTTCATTACATTCGTACTCCAACTCTTCAGAGAATCACAAGCCTTAGGATTCCCTAGAATATCCCTATGCCATGGCACCTAACACAGATGCACATTGAACTGCTCCGCCATCTCTGCGAGAGACGATCGGCAATCTAGAGCTACTAATGAATTCATAGAGATCGATTCCAAGGATTCGATTGCTGCTTGGCTGTCTGGAAATATACGGATTCTCGAATGGAAGGGACCTACAGTTAGCTTGCTCAAATCATTTTGTAGAAGTTCCTTTAGGGTATTGAGGTGCTTCCCTGAGATTGCTATAGCAACATCATCTGCATAAGCGACTACCGTGCATCTCTCGCCACCCAGGATTATCAATAGTTCATTGACCACCAAACTCTAAAGAAGAGGGGATAGAGCACCACCTTGCAGAGTGCCTCTTCTAACAGATCTTGCTGCGAATTTTAGTGCAAAAAAATTCTTTGGGAAGATTTATGACATCTGTCAAATCTGTCAAATCGCTGCATGTCATTTTTTGTTGGCTTCTGTGGTTGAGTTGACGTTTGACGTTTAAAAAGTGAGCGACGTTTGACGTTTAACTCTCTCTGAGAGGACAATTTTACCCCCTCACTCTTTGAACTGTGACAAACTACGAATTTATGGTAGAAAAAGTACGCGATCAGACCTATAAGTTCACAGATGACAGCTCATTGAATGATATTTACGCATGTGCACGGAGAAGACGTGTTTTACCAAATCAATGCCATAACCGTTGGTAGTCAATGTCAAGTCTTACTTTACAATGACACTCGAAAGAACACGTACCAGTACTTGTATCTAGAAACCACTTAACATTGACATAACTAAAGAATAAATAACACAATTGAATTGCACTAGAACACAGGCACGCAAAGAGCACTGGGAATGTACACAGCGATCTTATCGAATTCATGCCACCATGTTGTAATACAGTCGGCATTTCTTAAGTTTGATAAAAAAGGTAGTATCTGCAGAAATAACATAATTTAAAAACAATTCCTCCGATCGATAATCAAATTTCAGATACTTTTGAGGAAATCAATTCGCAAATATTTTTAAAAATATTTGATATGTCAACTCGGTGTAGTTGTTGAAGAGTTAGAAAGGGGTGATCCGCAAATACGGATCGTTAAACTGCTTTCTACAGAAACGTGTGTCCACATTTTTACATCAACTTGTCCATAAACCATGCTTCAAGTGTGTTTTGTATAGTGGTTGCGTGACAAGCTAAATAAAGTGATTTTAGCAATAAAACCTACTGAAACCTGCATTAATAGATAGAGAGAGGATAGACAGATAGATAGAGAGATAGAAGGATTGGTCTAGTGGTTTCAAGCTCAGATGTTATTTCCGAAAATCTCCGGGGGTGGCGTCCAGATAACTGGGGAGATATTTGTTATTTTTGTGTTTGCTTCTGATTCACAGTATTTTTTCTTTTTTTTCACCACATATCAATGAACCAACCGTGCGAAGAATTTTTTCAGCCACATGATCAACATGTTGCCAGTGATATGCCCTCACAATAGTGCTACACAACTGGGGCAACAAGCAAACATTCGACAACGGCAGAGCGCGCTCCTTCATCAACCTGACGTTCGCCAGCAGAGCCATAGCAAGGGGGATGAAATGGCAAGTCTCAGACCTGTACACAAACAGCGACCACCAGCCCATCATATTCGAAACGGAAGAGCAACACCGATCACAACACCGCAAACCCCCTCCAAAAGTACAAAAGCTGCGCTGGGAAACAATAGACGTAGATACCGAAATGCTCGAGTACATGATAAGCAACATGGACATACTCGTAGAAAGAGGCACAGCAGAAAAATAGACTAAAGAAGTCTTAAGGTCCTTATCCAGAGGATGCGACGCAGCCATGCCACGAAAGGGAAATGGAAATGGAAGAACACCTGTGTACGGGTGGAATGATGACATAGCCAACACGCGAGCAGAATGTCACAGAATGCAGAGGTCCCAGCAGAGAGCCCGAGGTAGAGGCACACATGACTATGAGGTACTGAGAGAACAGTTTCAGAGGAAGCGATCACAACTCCGCAAGCTGGTAAAAACGAGCAAAGCCGAATGCTTCCAGGCACTCAGAGATGATCTACAAGTCAATCAATGAGTAGGCGCGTATCAAATAGTCATGAAAAAATGAAAGAATGGCACGGCAGCTGCACCGACTTGCCCGAATATCATGCACTCAATTGTCTGTGCTCTTTTCCCGACGAAAGAGTACCCTACCACAAGGAGCAGCGGAAGAAACAGAGACAATACCAGCAGTCACCACAGAGGAAGTTTTAGAAGCCGCGGCAACAATAAAGAGCAACAAGACGCCGGGAATGAATGGAATCCCGAACTTCGTGCTAAAAGGAGCCATTAAAGCAGGACCACCGATCTTCACACGCCTTTATACGACATGTCTAACGGAAAGCAATATCCCACTACAGGGGAAATAACTACCAAAGGGAAATAAACCACCTGAGCAACCGTCATCGTACAGGCCGTTGTGCATGCATGATACACTGGGAAAAGTGTTAGAAAAAAAAAATACGTACAAGGCTAGAGCCATACATGGAAGGAGACTCAGGACTCTCTTCTCGACAGTATGGCTTTAGAAAGAAACGATGCACCATAGCGACGATAAGGGCAATGTGCGACATTGCACGCGAAGCTATCTCTGGACAAAGATGGCTAGGAGGGAGCAAGCAATATTGCGCCATCGTAACACTCGACGTCGAAAACGCATTCAACTCAGCCAGCTTGAGCTGCATAGTTAGAGCGCTAAGCAATCTGCGTAGGTGTACGCACTACAACTACCTGCTGAGAATAATAGGCAGCTACTTCAGTGAGAGAACTCTTCATTACGACACGGAAGAGGGGCATAAGTCCGCCAAGGGTTAGTACTAGGCCAACCCATAGAATCGCATCATTAAGAGTGTGTTGTGCCTTTCGGATGCTGTCCGCAGAGGCAATTAGCGTAATCTTCGGTCGAATGCCAATCGATTTGGAAATAAAAAAGTCCCACCCAAACAGGACCAAAGTGGAAGGACACGCTCTTCGACAAAGACATGTTCGAAGAAATGTTAAACATCAGCGCCACAACGATTAACGGATCGGCTGAGGCCCTTTTGCATCAGCTGATCTATGTCATAACCACAGCGTGCGACGCAGCAATGCCCAGAAGGTCTGTCAGTAAAAGAGGCGAGCCCTGCTATTGGTGGACCGACGAGATTAAACGGCTCCTGGCGAAGTGCCTACAATCACGACGCAGATCTCAGAGATCCAGAGGGAGACAAGATTTCCAAGAGCGGCTAACCACATTTCAATTGGCGAGGCGAGAACTGGAACGGGCCATTAAGGAGATTAAGTCAAGGAGCTTTAGGCGGCTCTGTGATGAAGCTGAATTAGACCCTTGGGGCATAGCGTATAGAGTGGTGATGAAGAAGCTTAAAAGCAGCAGGTCTCCATAACTAACATGCCCGGCAATGCTAAGGACCATAGTAGAGCACCTATTCCCCCATAGACCAACTACTATGGTCTCCATCACGAGGGAGATCAGCATGGAGCATATCCAGCCAATCACATCGGAAAAACTCTTCGGGGCATGCAGAAAAATCGGAGACAGCAAAGCACCTGCACCGGATGGCATCCCGAATAGAGCAACCAAGGCGGCTGTTAAGACGAGACCGGACATCTTTCTAACAACGATGCAAAGGTGCATAGAGGCGGGGTATTCCCTACACCATGGAAATTGCAACATTTCTGCGAATAATACTGCCCGAGGGAGTCAAAGTAATTGGCTTCGCTGACGATATCGCAGTGGTTACAGTAGCCAAGCACGTACACGAGGTGGAGTCTGCCACAGATGAGGCAGTTATAAGAATAAGGGAATGGCTGGAGTCTACCGGTCTGGAACTAGCTGCCCACAAGACTGAAGCTGTCCTAATAACCAGCCGCAAGAAGGTGGAATATGCGAGCTTCTGGGTCGGAAACCAGACAATCAGGTTCAAAGAATCCTTGAAGTACCTTGGAGTCATGCTAAGCTTCAAAGCCCACGTCGAGTATTTTAGCATCGCTGATGCAGGCATCACTCTCCCGAATGCTCCCGAACATCGGCGGGCCTGGATGCGCCCGCAGGATCCTGCTGTCCAGAGTGGTCAGCTCGGTACTTCTATACGCTGCCCCGATATGGGCAGGTGCACTGGCGACAAATGAGTGCATGAAGAAGCTATCATCAGCTCACAGGCTCTGCGCAATCAGAGTGATCAGCGGCTTCCGAACTATCTCCAACGATGCAGCCTGCGTTTTAACTGGGATGGTCCCAATCGACATCCTGATGGGATGCAGAGGGTATACCTTAGACGTCCCTCGAACCGGCAAGAGGCAAAAAGGATTAAGGAGGAGGAAAGGGCAGCATCAGCAACGCTGTGGGAAACCAGGTGGGACAACTCTACCAAAGGCAGGTGGACCCACAAGCTCATTCCCACTATAAAATCTTGGACAGAGAGAGCGAGGGGGAACTGTAACTACCACCTAGCACAGTTCCTGTCTGGACACGGTGCCTACCGGAAATACCTCCATAGATTTGGACACGATAGTTCGCCCCTGTGTGCAGAATGTCCAAACGAAGAGGAGGACGCGGAGCATGCAGTGTTCTACTGCAGACGCTTTGCAGAAGATAGAGCAAACCTGCCAAGTCCAGAAAATCTTGTAAGTTACATGACACGATCAGAGGGCGAGTGGATGGAGATCTGCTCATTCATAGTACGTGTGCAGAATGCGCTGCGAAGAGCAGAAGCCCTAAGAAGAGCCCAAGAGGCGGCCTCGGAGACTAGAGCATAATTGCTAACCAGCCCCGCGAAGAAATACCTAACGACAGTACCGCGGGGAGAGTGGTTGAAGTGTGTAGGGTGTGTGTTTAGTACGTAGGCGTATTCCTGGAATCGATTACTCAGGTTTGCGAATCGTGCATGCTAGTAGCACTCGGGCTATTAGTATCTATGAAGATTACACATCCTTGGCGCAACCTACAAAAAAAAAAAGAAACAAAACACGCAGTAACAGAAATTGGAATGTGCAAGTTGAGCTGCTGCAACGCAGCAAAAGTATAAGAAGCAGCATGGGCTCATCCGTGATGAATACCGTGACATGCTAACTAGCCCCGCGAAGTAATACCTAACGACAGTCCCGCGGACAGAGTGGTAGAAGTGCGCAGGATGTGGATTAGTACGTAGGCGCATTCCTGGCATCGATTATTCGGGGGCCATTATTGTGAGTAAGGGTAAAGCCACGCTGGCAGCTTCGGTGTAGGCGAGCAACCACTAGAATTGCCGCCCTCCTCACTTACACCAAAGCTGCCTCCATGGCCTCTGCTAACAGACAACAATCCATAGAAATGCAGTGCAGTGGGAGGGTTATGATCTATTGTTTTCAGATGGTAACCTGCCGAAATAGCAGTTCTTCTTCTTCTTGGATTTCTTCTCAGGCCTATTTTCAAAATATGTCACATCTGGTGCAATCCCATAACCCAGTGTAAGACCAGTCAAGGAACGTCCGTATAGCGCAAATGTGTTCAACAAATGCTGCACGAAGACCAGCACTGATAGTCGCTAGAAAGAGAAGTGGTGACATCATGCAGCCTTGTAGTACCCCGTTTAGAGCGTCAAAGCTCTCCAATTGTATAGAAAGTGACAATTAGCACCAATCCAGCTGTCTTAAGCTCAGCGGATATGTCATCTGATTTTGATTGAGTGTTCTGAATGTGGTCGAAATGTCTGCATTTCTGGGAGATGCAGCACACCATAGTTTCCCGGAGTTCGTCCGTGTTGGCTTGCACTGCACTGTTTATTGCTTCAGCTGCTAGATGGACTCGTCTTCTGGTTGCAATGATGCACAAGATCCAGTTCTATTTTGATCGTCTAGATGATCTGCCCAGGCGGGATAATCATCGTTATCTGATTCATCACTAAATCCACTATCACAAGCGATGTTTGACCATGAGGAGATCATGCTTAGATGTGGCCCAAGTGACAAACTCCAGCCTCACATGAAAAGCGACGCCAATTTCATATCACATAAGGCATGAAAAAAATACTATCAAAGGCATTCCGCTCTAGAATGCATTTCATTTATATCAGAGAAGAGAATTTATTGACCCGACTCCTACACAAGCAGATATTTCATGCAGTGCCATCGACCCCCTGCCTAGATCTTCACAAAATGATCAATTCACTGTCAAGGCTCAAATGGCATGTGCATGTAGCAGACATCAATTCCGTAAACAAGAACTTCGATCTTCCTGTGTCAACGCATTTTCCCTTCCATCGCACTATCGCTCTTCCGTTTCACAGCACTTTTATCGATGCTTTTACAGAACCAAGACTCAAGCCATGCCGATTACAAATCAAACATGCCCAACTTCCTTCTTCATGCCGAGGGCCATGATTTATCAATTAACAGCAAAAAAGAAAACAACGTTCTGCTCTCACAATTACGATCTAATGAAGCACTCATCTTCAATGAAACTGTTAATTAAAAGCCTCCAAACGAGGGTCCTCTGCCATTGGTGAAATTTATAAATTGCAGACCATTGTTTGCGATAACGCACGAAATCAGATACCTTACCTGCGGCAGTATAAAACGCTACCGTCATCCGATAAAGGTTTCAGTTCTAGAAGATATTTCCGCAATTATACTGAAATCTCCGCTACCATCATGAAAGGTACCGTCGGGAAAGTCCTTGCCGAAGGCTAATCCTTTTGTTTTTCTCATCCGTGTCTTTGTTTTATTTCACAGCTCTTCTAGTAATTATTTTGTCTATAGTTGGGTTGGCGAGTGCCCAGAACTACAGTTCGGTAAGTGATCAGTGGACCTGGCTCATCAGTTTCTAAATTCATCTTTATAATTCCAGTACTGTAAGGATACTGCAGGTATATATGCGGTGCCTAGTCCAGGGGATTGTGAACACTTTATTTTGTGCACTGGACCGGTTGGATCACTCCTTGAATGTCTCGACGGCAAGTGGTTCGATGCAAATTATCTGGTATGCCGTCCAAAAGAGGTCGCCGAATGTGATGGGCCCGTAGTTTCTGTACCCGATTGGGTGCTGCAGCTATGCAGCACTCTGGAAGTGGGTCAGACAGTTCCCGCTGAGTCATGCAGCAATTACTACATCTGTTATGGAACAAAAGCCTATCAGTTGCGCTGTCCAGGTGATCAGCATTATTCGCGTGCCTATTCGGCTTGTATGAATCCAGTTGATGCTGGCTGTAAGGCACTGAATATGATGTGCATTGGTGAAGCTCCTGGCTTTACATTCTCAGCCCAAGTTTGTGAAAACTACTATACTTGTAATAGCAGTTATATACCAGAGTTAACTGCATGCGGAGGAGGATTGTATTACAATGCGAACACTGGAAATTGTACTGATCCGGCTTCTTCGGGTTGTAATAATCCTGTGACCATACCAACCACCACACCAACGACCACCAAATCAACGGCCTCAACATCTACCTCAACAACGACGAAATCAACACCCACAGCAACACCTACGCCAACACCCTCACCAACACCCACACCAACACCCACACCAGCAGGCCCACCAACTCCCACACCAACACCCACACCATCAGCACCCTGTCCGTCCGAAACAACTCCAGAATCCCCCACAACAACACCACCCTGTCCGCTCATATCAACCCCACCGACTATAAAATCAGGCCAGTCCGCTATTGCTCCTGTAGCGGCACCAATTTGCAATTCCGCCAACACAGGCACATTCTTCCAGCATGCCCAATGCAACCGCTTCTACATGTGCTTCAACTCGGCCGCTCTGGAGTTCAAATGTGACGACGAACAGTACTATGATGCTGCGCTAGCATATTGCGTCGACGACAAAGATGGAACTCTTTGCCCCGGCGCGTAATAAAGATCGACATCTATGAAGTAGATTTGATTTCTATGATTAATACCTTTTCCACGACAGGATCAAGGGAAGTCTTCATTTCAGCTTAACCACTTATGTTAGTTTTAATGGATACAATAAAGTTGGTCTTGATGAAGTGTTTAGATTTTACTTTCGCAGAAGCAGGGCTCAGAAGTTCAAAATTTAGATTGGGATATCTGTAAGATGAATCAATTGCTAACATGCAGGATTATCAACACACAGCTAGGCGGAGCATGGGCCAGAAGACTTGCCTGCTGCGGAACACCCCAAGGTAGAGTCTTGTCATCTATTCTGTGGAATCTGGTAGCGAATGAGCTACTAGTGGACCTGGATAGGTCAGGCTGTAGAGTGGTTGCATATGTTCATGACATTGCGATTGCTGCGTCTGGCAAGCACCCAGACACTCTCAAGGAAATCCTCCAATATGATCTCTCTTAGCTCACCAGACGGGCTTCCAAATGTGGATTAGGATTAACCCTCATAAAACAGAACTCGTTCTCTTCACGAAGAAATATAAAGTTCCCCTCGCAGACCCTCCTATGATTAATGGCACCAGTCTCACCTTCACTGTTAATGCAAAATACCTGGGTATTATTCTGGACAGAAAACTGAACTGGAAAGCCAATCTACTAGAACGCGTAAGGAAGGCCAATGTAGCTCTCTATTTCTGCAAAAAGGCTGTAGGTAGGAGCTGGGTTATGAAACCTCAAATCACTCCCTAGCTATACGTGTCGATTATCAGGCCTATACTACTTTATGAGGTGATCGTTTGGTGGCCTGCTCTTGACAGAGCTGTCCACCTCACTCAACTAGCTGAGGTTGCAAAGATCTGCATGCATGTGCATCAGCCGTGAGAACTACTCCCTCTGCGGCACTGGACTTTTTTTTTTAACCTGCTATCCTTAGATATTTTCGAAAGACAGATTGCTGCCTGTGCGGCCATCCGTCTAAAAGCCTCCTTGCAGTGGTCTAGTTATCACATTGGTCACTCCTCGATCCTTGATCTTCTCAACTTCAAACACGAAAACACGGACTACACCCCACCGCAACTGAGATTTGACCGAAACTTCCGTACGAGTATCCCTGAATGGGATAAATGGGATAACTCTCCGCCTGATGATGGTAATTCGGTGCACTTCTACACAGATGGCTCTAAGACTGAAGGTGGGGTGGGTTGTGGTGTTTTCTCTGAAAAGCTGAGCATCTCGCTCCACCTCCCAGATCACTGTAGTGTTTTTCAGGCGGAAATTATGGCAATTAAGGAAGCCCTGTATTGGCTAATATGTAATCTACGATCTGTTAGGAATATTTGCATTTTCACTGAAAGCCAAGCGGCAATCAAGTCCCTGGAATCGTGCTCCTTCACTTCCAAGGCCGTCTTCAACTAGCGTTTGTCTCTTACGGAGATGACAGAGCAGTTCAATATTTACCTATGCTGGGTGCCAGGCCACAGAGGCATTCCAGGAAACTGCAGGGCAGACGAGCACGCCAGACAGGGTACAACTCTAAGGATTCTGCCAGATAGGCAAGTCCTTGGTATGCTACATGTAAGCATCTACTAAAGCTGAACGCTATTAGCGAGACCAACCATTGGTGGGAAATTGGCTCAACGTGTCACATTTCGAGGCAGATCTGGCCTAAACTGGACTAGAAACGTAGTACCGAGTTGGTTGAGCTAAAGCGATTACAGATCAGCTGCGTTATCGGTGTCCTCACTGGACACTGTTTAATAGGCCGACATGCCAAAAGACTTGGTCTCTTTCCAACGACCTCTGCAGGAGCTCTTGGGACGAGGAAACCATCATTCACCTCCTATGCACATGTCCAGCCCTGTCGCATAAATGAATGCTCCATCTAGCGGCGTCCTTCCTTGATGACCTCAGCGATTTGGCGTCCTTAGGCGTCATGAGCATCCATCGCTTCATCAAAAGCTCTAGTTGGTTTAAAAAGTCCCAGAGTGGTCTAATGGTAGTTCCTTGGCATCACAAAGGACCTTTACTGGTCTAAGTGGACAGCCAATCTAACCTAACGTAGCTTAAGATACATCAGTACTTCAGACATCGACTTATCAGCAAAGCAAACATCAAATCGCTCTGAATTAGATCATCTCTTAACTTTGCACTATGAAAGTGGGCGTGGCGTTGCGAAATATAAACTTGTTGGTTAGATGTGAGTTTTTTTGCTAGTTTCAGGGTTCTTCTTGTCTTCGAAGCTTAGAGCGCTTCACAATTGGTAGATAAGTCTTGTAGATTTAGATGTAGATCTATGGATCGTGAAGTGCTTTGTGTTCCCCAAACAAGAGCTCAATTCGATGACTTGTTTGATTTAGAGCACATAATCTAACCTAGTTCAGCTGCTTTGATAAATTGGAGTATCTGAAGGGGATCCAGCGACAGAAGATATGCTCCTAGGTGAAGAAAGTTTTTTTTTTGGAACGCCGGTAAGGGTAAAAGGGACAAGACGTATGAGCAATGCCCTAGCCACGACGTTAAAATTATCCTAGGTGATTTTAACGCAAAGCTAGGAAGAGAGGACGTCTTTAGTAGCGTGGTCGGAAAGCACAGCCTGCACGACGTCACATCCGACAACGGACTCAGGCTAATCGACTTTGCAGCGGGGCGAACCTTTGTCGTAGCTAGTACGCGGTTCCCACGTCTCGACATTCACAAAGGAACATGGCTCTCCTTTCATCGAAAAAGTGTCAACCAAATCGATCACATTGCGATTGACGCAAGGTACTCTTCCAGTATTCTGGGTGTCCGTACTTTCCGAGGAGCCAACGTGGACTCGGATCACTACCTAGTTGTAGCCAAGGTACGGATGCGGATATCCAGAACGGAGCGAAATCAATGAAATACTGTGAGGAAATTTGACGTCGGGCGACTACAATCGCAAGAGACCGCCAGAACCTTTGCCGATCGTGTTTCTTTTAATCAAATCTAAGTCCTATGCCGCCAGCAGCAAATGCGGAAGACCAGTGGCAGCGTTGCCAACAAGCCATCAGAGATGCCACCTCTGATGTACTAGGTTTCTCTCGCCCACCACAACGAAACCCCTGGTTTGATGAGGAATGCCGGCAAGCACATGCAGCAAAACAAGAGGCGTACAAAGCGGCGCTGCATAGAAGGACTAGAGCTGCTTACGAGCTCTACGTGCGCAGGAGAAAAGAGGAACATCGACTTCTCAGAAAGAAGAAAAAAGAGCATGAGAAGCGCTCGATCGAGGAGATTGAGTGACTTTATTGCAGGAATAATGTTCGAAAATTTTACCAAAACGTAAAAAGAACATGCCAGGGTTTCAAAGCCAGAACAGAAGCATGCAGGGACGAGTAGAATTGCAGTCGGTGCTGAGGATATGGAAGGAACACTTCTGCAGACTGTTAAACGGCGATGATGACCAATATTCCGCTGTCAGACAGAATGAGCCATTCAACAGTGATGATGGCAGTCAACATTCCCGTCAACCCGATCAGAATGAAGTGAGGATAGCGATATCTAAACTCAAATCCAACAAAGCTGCTAGAGCTGACGGCCTTGCCGCTGAACTTTCCTAGGCAGGAGGAGCTGAGTTGATAAGGAGCATGCACCAGCTACATATGAAGGCTCCAAATGTCACGTTCTGCACAGGGGGAGGTTGTCTGAGGAATTTGAGATCCAAACTGGGGTAAGACAAGGCTGTATCCTTTCACCAGTTATTCCTATTGGTGATTAGCGATGTGCTTCATGCAGCTTTGTCGACGGAAAACGGAAGAATTCGATGGACTCTTACATCTCAACTGAAACATCTTGACTACGCTGACGATGTATGCTTACTCTCACACAGAATTATGGACCTCCACCAAATGACAGCAGATGTGGAGAGGGAGGCAGGCGTCGTCGCGAGAACTCGGACACATTGCCAGAAATCGTACACGATGGCGCGTAGGCGTAGTAGAGGCCCTAGGACCCACAAGGGGATACAGGGCATAAGTAAGTAAGTATGCACCAGCTCATCTGTAAACTCTGGTCGGACGAAAGTATGCCCGATGAATAGAACCTCAGCATCGTTTGCCTGATCCTGAAGAAAGGAGACCCTCTGAACTGCGCCAACTACAGAGGTATAAGTCTCCTAAATATCGCATATAAGATCCTGTCTGCCGTATTATGTGAACGCCTAAAACCGATCGTCAACAATCGGATAGGTCCTTATCGGTGCGGTTTCAGCCGGGAAAGTCCACCATTGACCAAATATTCACACTACGGCAGATCTTGGAAAAAACCCATGAATATAAAATTTATACGCACCACCTCCTCATCGATTTCAAAGTTGCCTATGATAGCGTGTATAGAGACGAGTTATACAGAGCCATATCTAGTCTTGGCATCCCTGCCAAGCTCTTTCGTTTGTGCAGAATGACAATGGAGAAATCTCGCTGCTCCATCAAAGTCGTTAAGAACATCACCGAACCGTTCGATGTCAGGAAAGGTCTTAGACAAGGCGACGCGCTATCATGCGATCTCTTTAACATAATACTTGAGAGAATTGTACGAAACTCACAAGCCAACCCCGGAGGTACAATCTTTTACAAGTCTTTACAACTACTCGCTTATGCCGATGACATTGACATAATCTGAAAAACTCAGCGGGCCGTCAATGGGGCATTGACGAGTATTGAGATCGAGGCAGCAAAGATGGGTCTAGCGGTCAATGGAAGCAAAACAAAATATATGCTGTCTACAAAAAAGGACACCCAACATCGGCGTCTTGGACAGAACTCCACAATAGACAGATACAATTTTGAGGTAGTAAAGGATTTTGTCTACCTAGGCTCAATGGTCAGCTCCGCAAATGACATCAGTGGAGAGATCACACGGAGAATTACTCTTGCCAATCGTTGTTTCTATGGGCTAAAGGGGCAATTGAGTAGCAACGCCCTATCTCGAACTACTAAGGTAACTCTCTATAAGACACTAATCATCCCAGTCCTGCTGTATGGCGCAGAGGCATGGGCTTTGACAAAACCGTATGAGGATGGCCTTGGTTATTTGGAGAGAAAAGTTCTTCGAGCGATCTTTGGTCCCGTCTGCATAGACGGTGAGTGGAAGAGAAGGTACAATGCCGAGCTATACGGCCTGTACAAGGACATCGACTTAGCCAGAAGAGTTAACATACAGCGCCTAAGATGGCTGGGTCATTTAGAGCGGATGGAGCTCAACTCTCCCGCTAAGAAAGTCTTCGAATCCACCCCGGATGGACGACGCAGTAGAGGACGACCTCGCGGTAGGTGGCGCAAACTAGTGGAGGGGGAACTAAACCAACTTGGCGTGCGCAACTGGATGCAGCTGGCTCGTAACCGTGCTGGCTGGAGAGGTTTGTTGGTTGAGGCCCAGATCCACCCCGGACTATAACGCCATCTAAGTAAGTAAGTAAGGGTAAAAATCCTTTATGGATACTTGTAGCCCGAGCTATGAATAATGCCCGACTCCACGTTTCTGAATGGTCACGTGCTAAAAAAAATCCCTCCCGTTTCTCTGTCCTGTTGTTCCCCTGCGGCACCGCCAGTCAAGGCATTCCTTCGCAGGGGCCGGTTTGACATTTCGTCACTTCTTTTTAGCTGCCAGAGCTGACAGGATCTTCGTTTCTCGCGTTTCTAGTTGCTCGTTCCTCTATACACAGTTGCTGCTTCATACTCGTGATTACTTCATTAGCAGTCTCCCAGCCTTCGCTCCTCGTCAACATAAATGAGGTCAGGCTTCTTGGTGTCACTTGCCCGCCAATTGCTCTTTCTAGGATGTTTCTGGCCCTGGTATAATTTTGGCATTCCATCAGTACATGCTCTGCGTTCTGCACTTTTCCTTTACGGTGCTGGCAGAATGGGTCATCCGCGTGCTTTTACTTGTAGAGATACTCGCTGAAACATCCATGCCTCGATAGAAATTGTGTTAGGTAGTAGTTTAAATCCCCATGCTTTCTGCTAATCCATTCATCAACTTCGGGAATCAATTTCTATGTCCATCGCCCTTTGGTTGTGATGTTCCACCTATGTTACCATTCTGCTTTTATAGATTCCATAGCTGTTGTTCCGTCATCGTGCTCGTTTTCGCGTAAGGCTGTAGTCTTCTTCGCGTCTAGATCGATAGGCTTTCGGCCTGATATTACGCTTATAGCATCCGCTGATACAGTTCAGTTCTTCTACAGTTCTTCCATAATAAGGTGTGTTGATGTTTCTGCTGGTTTCCTACAGAATCTGCAGTGTCTATTCCCTTCTATTCTCAGTTTCCTAATATGCTTCTTGAGCCTACAGTAGCCTGCTAACATGTCTTTTAAGATGCAAAGTCATAGTTTCCCACAAGTTCTGTCGCCTGACTCTTCTTCTTCTTCTTCCTATTTCCGCGAGGTTATGATGCGAAAACAAGGGATCACAACGCTCCCACTTCACCGCATTTCTTTTAATCCGCCTGTGGGGTTCACCTCTGTCGCCTGTCTCAATGGGGGGATATCATCCCAGTGCTAGCGACATTCACTCCATTTTTATTTTTACAGTTATTCCCCTTTTTTGTGTAGTCCTGTCGCACAAAAAGGTTCCGATAAAAGGAACAAGGTGTCTGAGCCGTCTTTTGCTAGTACATTAGGTCCTTTGTTCAGCTCCAATTCTATATGTCCTGGCACCCAGTAGAGAGTTACCTTATTAGCTTGACGGAGTCAGTGGGTCTTGGTGAGGTACTCCCATACTATTCTGGATCTGATCTTATTTGAGTTCAGTGCCTTGATTGCGGCTTGGATTTCTGACAGTATTGCGATGTCTTGCGCTTGAATTGCGCGCATTTTTCGATCGCGTGAGCCCCTGCTTGGAATATACTAGGGAAAGTACCCAGAGGTTCATAGTATCTAGTCCTCAGCCCGTACATTCCTGGCCGAGTACCCATCTGTGTACCAGTTAATTGGATATTATTTAAATTGATACTTGTTAGACTCGCTGCTCCAATCCCATTTTATTGCTCAGCTTTGAGTCAAATCTATTTCAAAGAAGTATCCCTTGACTATATCATCCCTGGGCCAGTCCAGAAGCGGCAATGAATTGAATAGGGCTTCTCACTTCTTGTTTCCGAGGCATTTTACTTTCACGATGCCTCTTTAATTACTTATTGTACTTAAAGCGCTCCCGATCCATGAAGAGTCCTGCCTGAGACACGGCTGGCTTCCACCCTCTACGGTCCCGGCCACACAGCTTTCAGTTGTGAAGACAAAGTTTTCTGGCATCCACTACAGCTTGGTCTTTATATCGGAGGTTTGTTCTTCTTTGCCGTCTCAAACCTGGGGCTGAGATTTAAAGACTCTCTTGGCTTACATTACGTTAACGTTATGTCCTGTATCCCTTTGTGGGTCCTAGGGCCTCTACTACGTCTACGAGCCATCGTGTACGGTTTCTGGCAATGTGTCTGAGTTCTCCCCAACTTTTCCCCAACTGCCGTGCCTCCTTTTCGAGTGTTCTGCGCCATGTTTTCCTCAGACCACCAGGTCTTCTGCCATCCTTAGGTAAAGGGTTCCATTGCATAGCATGGTTCGCTATGGAACTGTCACTTTTTCGGAACGTGTGACCAATTTACTGCCACTTCCGTCGTTGGATGGTTGTGCCTATGGATTCCTGACCCGTTCTCTCATAAAGGTGTTCGTTAAAGATACGATTGAGTCAGAAAATCCTTAAGATATTGCGCAGGCACCTAGTAACGAACGCTTGCAGCTTTCTGGTGATAGTAATGGTCACTCTCCACGTGCTGCAACCATATAACAGTACGGATTCAACGTTGGAGCGGAACAGTCTTATCTTGGTGCTCAAACTGATTGCATTGCTTCGCCATATTTTGGAAAACATACCGAACGCGGACTTTGCTTTGGCGATCCTGATGGATATATCCAGTTCGGTTCCACCATTGGTCGGGACAATACTCCCAAGATACTGGAAATTCTCTACTCTCTCTACCGGTTATCCAGCAATGCATATTTGAGCCGATGAGTTTGTTCCACGGCCGTATTAATTTACAGCCCGACGATGCCTGCCTCCTTCTCCATATTCTTCTTCCTTTTATCAGCGAGGCTATGATCCGAAAACAAGGGATCACAGCCCTCCCACTTCACCGCATTTCTACTGATCCGCCTGTGGGGTTCGCCTATTTGACCTCAGAAAATATCGGCAGGCCTGCCGATTTTGGATCACTCGGTTATTGAGGCCAATGAAATGCCGATGTCGTCGCATTTGTCTGATCCAGGCGTTTATAGGCCTGCCTTTCCTACATCGCGATGTCTTTGGAACGTGCATAGATATTGCCATTTTAACAGGGTTCAAATGATCTCTTCTTTGAACGTGGCAATACCAGCCTCCTTCTCCATATCTGCTGTCATTTGCTGGAGGTCCATAATTATGTGGGAGAGTAAGCATACATCGACAGCGTAGTCAATATGTTTCAGTTGAGATGTAAGAGTCCATCGAATTCCTCCGTTTCCCGTCGACAAAGCTGCGAGAAGCACATCGCTAATCACCAATAGGAATAATATTCGTGAAAGGATACCGCCTTGTCTTACCCCACTTTGGATTTCAAATTCCTCAGACAACCTTTCTCTGTGCAAATCGAGACTATCGAATGCCTTCTTAAAATCGATGAAACAGCAGCTCGATGTTCAACGCACTGCTCTATGATGATCCGTAGGGTTTTACATGGTCGAAAGGAGAAGGCGAGCCCCACAGGCGGATCAGTAGAAATGCAGTGAAGTGGGAGGGTTATGATCCCTTATTTTCGGATCATAACCTCGCTGATAAAAGGAAGAAGAAGAAGAAGACAGAGAAGGATCCAGAGCGGGGACCTGCTTGTTTGGCTTCGAGGGTGTCTTTGAGATGTTATTTGATTCGCTCTAGGATGTTAGCTACAGCAGACAGTACGCAGATATCCTTCCAGTTCTTGCGCTGCATTAAATTATCTTTCTTAGGAACGATCCCTCCTTCCAATCGTCCGGAGAGCTCTCAGTTTCCCAAGCTATCTCTGTAAGTGGGAGCAGTAGCTCAACCGATGTTATGGGCGCTGCTCTTAAGAGATCTGTAGGAATACCGCCTTGTTTGTTTTGAGTGCTTTGGTCGTGCTGCGTATTCGGGCATTTCTCACCTCGGGCACTCAGTCTGATTTTGGAACATATCGCTAGCGAAAACAGGGTCAAAACCATAGCAAAATGTTCCTTCCATCTCTTGAGCTGGTTCTCATCCAAAATGAGTAAGGAACCGTCTGGGCTTTTCACTGGGAATTGGCTGGTGCTGCGACCACCTGTCAGCCCTTTGATGATTCTGTAGACGGTCCAGCTGTCGCACATCCATGCAGCTTCTACTTCTGTAGCCAGCGCATTGATGTATCTGCGCCTCTCACGTCGCACGCTACGCTGAACTTCTCTCCTCTTCATGCGATATAGGGACTCAATCTCGCTTCTCCCTGCTGCTGGAGTAGCTGCAATGCGAGCTTTCAACTGTTTTCGTTCGTCAATCCACGCCACGCCTTATGTCTTCCTTGCGATCGACCCACAATTTTTTTAGTACCAGATGTAAAAACATTTTTCACAGCTCAACAATGGTCTTGGATACTTGCACGCAGTGAGCTGCTGATTGCTTCCACATCTTGCGAAAGGTGCTCCCTCGATGGCGCACTGACGGATGACTAAGTCTGTCGATGTTAAACCTGGGCATTCTTGTGTTGTCGTGCGATCTTTGAACTGCAGCAGTGCATAGTTGGAGAGTCGATATCATAAGATGGTGATCTCGTACTAACCCCACATCTGCCCCTCGCCTGTTTTGGACGTTCAGGAGACTACTTCTAAAGCGGCGGCTGATAGCAAAATGTTCAATTTGATTGGAGGTTGCTTGCCTGTCATTGGAAACCCAGCTGACTTTATGGCAGCTCTTATGCTCAATCATGGTGCCACTTATCACAAGGCGGTTGGCGTTGCAAAAATCCACAGACCCTTCGCCGTTGTCATTGCGGTTGCCTAGTCCATGATTCCCGATTACATGTTTGAGCCCTTCGTTGTCGTTGCCTACCTTGGCATTCGAATCCGCTATCACTATGACAATGTCTCCATTTGATATTGTGTTGAAGACGGCGCTTAAGAGATTGTAGAAGCCTCCTTTTCATCCTCAGACGAGCCATTCGTTGGGGCATAACACTGTATGATGGTGATGCATCGTACTATAGTCCCGAATCTGGCCGTCATAATCCTCACTTGGCTTAGCCATAATTGTTGATTCGCTCAACGTGCCTTGCCTTTTTGGACTACACCACTCGGCACCATTAAGCGAGACTGGTAGGATGAGGGTTCTATTCATTCTATTCTCTTCGATTGGCTTGAATGCCTCTACAATGGCTTGCCGGGATCTTGATGATGTCAACATCGTCAGCGTATTCCAACAGTTGGATTGATTTGTGAAAGATATTGCCTTCCATGCTTACACCTCCCCTTCGCACTATCTGCTCCAGCACAATATTGAAGAAGTCACAATCACCGAATCTAGTGCAAGTTTGGAAGAATTCGGAAGAACTGTTTCCAACTTGTACAGAGCACCACATGCTTTCCAGCGTTAGGCGACACATCTGAATAAGTTTTGACGGTATCCCGAATTGGGCCATCGCTTGGTAGAGTTCAAGACGATGAATGCTGTCATAATCGGCTTTAAAGTCGATGAAAAGGTGATGAGTTTCGACTTGATATTCGTTGGTCTTTTCCACGATTTGCCTTAGAGTGAAAATGTTTGTCTATTGTCGATCTGCTGGGCCAGAAGCCACACTGATACGTGCCACACTTAGTGTGCTGCAGAGAAGTTCTAGACGTTCACACAATGCGTTGAATAGGAACCTATATGCGACAATTAGTGACGCCTTCTTTTATTATTGTTAGTATAGTCACCCTTGCGATCCTTTCTTGAACTATTTGCAGCGGAGGTAGTCCAACAGTGACCTCTAGTGCTGCTGTGGGACAGATTCTCATGACTCCTATTATATTGTACATATGCATTCTAGTCTTTGTACTTTGAGTAGGCATGTTGTACTTATAGTTGAAGTTTAAGCGGCGACTAAATTTTGACATTTACAGCATGCAGAATGCAAATGTATCATATTAAGCTTCAGCGAAAAAATATTTCTAGCTCTTCTGCTTCTGATATGCAGCTGCAAAGCATACTAGATTTATTCACCACGATATGTGTCAAGATATGTGCTAAGATTTGACCATCAATTAAATAACGGACATGTGCTCCAACAGAACCTCCTACTTCCATAAGCCATTATCACCTTGTTTGCTTATAAGGAACCCTTCAAATTCCAATGCCGCTCAAGTATGTACACAGAGTACTTTATCGTATCTATCAATCTGCATTGGCACTACTTCACAGTTCGGTTCTATATAAAAAAGTCATACCCCCTTCCAAGGACCAGTCGATTTCGCGAAGTCTTTCGAAATGAGCGGTAAGGCTTCTTGCATCCAAGCTGGCTAAGTGAATTCTAACTCGATTCCATTTCAGTTCCAAAACTCGTCATTTTATCTTTAACCTTTCTGCTGGTTCGGTTGGCCAGAGGTGTTAGTATTTCGTTTTCGTTTCTTACAAAACATTGTTGTTATCCAACCTGAGTTTCGTTCTAGACTGACAACCTGCCAATATTGCATCCCCAGTGCAGTGAAAACGAAGATGCATTGAATCCAACTCAACTGCCATATCCGAATGACTGCACTAAGTTCTACAAATGCTCCGGTGGTTTTGCCTTTCCCATGAGCTGCCCCCGTGGATTGCATTGGAGTGTACCGACCAATCGTTGTGAATATCCATCGGCGGCTGGCTGTGATAAAAGCATTGTGGTACCACCAACAAGGACACCCAGTGCAACTGCTAGAGACAATAATGAAGGTGTCGTGACTGCTGACTGCCCAATTGGTGAAAATCCCAGTAATCCAACACAATTAGCTTATCCTGGTGATTGTGGTCGGTTTTACAAATGCGAAGCTGGGATAGCTTATCCCATAAGTTGCCCAACGGGCTTGCATTGGAGTACGGCCTTAAATCGTTGTGAATGGCCAAATGTGGCGAATTGTGCATGGAGTTCACAGACTTCAAGACCAAAGCCAGCTTCTCCAGCACCAGCTCCACCAACACCAGCTCCACCAGCACCAGCTCCACCAGCACCAGCTCCACCAACACCAGCTCCACCAGCACCAGCACCACCAACACCAGCACCACCAGCACCACCAGCACCAGCACCACCAACACCAGCACCACCAGCACCAGCACCACCAACACCAGCTCCACCAACACCAGCACCACCAACACCAGCTCCACCAACACCAGCACCACCAACACCAGCTCCAGCAGTTTCAACACCAGATCCGTCTGTATTATCAGACCTAAATGCATATTGTAAGTCTAAGGTTAGTCAGTCGGGCTACTTACCATACCCAGGAGATTGTAAGCGATTCATTCAGTGCTCCTATGGTAGAGGCTATATTCAGAGTTGCCCAGGAACCCTGCTATTCAATTCCAAGCTGTTAGCTTGCGCTCGTACTTGTGTCTAAAAGATCAAATAAAACTTATGCACCTTTGAGAACCTAAACCCTTTTGGCTTCTAAATGATTCCCTTAGGTACACAGCAATGCGATCTTCTCTCACTCCTGGATGACATCCTTATCTTAGGGACGTGGACGTTACTTACTTACTTAGGTAGCGCTACAGTTCAGGGTGAACCTGAAAAGTATGGAGAGACTGGTGGAATTTCACGTACGCAAAGTTGCTTTGAGGCTTCATCCGCTATCGGAGATGCAACAAGCCTCTCAGCGTCTAAAATCCTTCGAGACTGCGCTACAAAGTCTAGTGGTCAGAACTGAATGCGGGCTTCACAGGAAAGAATATGTGATGGCCATCTTCATCGACATTGAACAAGGCGACGTTTGATTGCATGCGTGACTCTGCCGGACAACACAGAGTAGAAGAAGTATTAGTCTTGTGGATCAAAGAAAAGAACTTTTGTTATGGATGCGGATTGTTGCCGATATGTTATGGCAGAGGTAAACAGGGGCTGCCCATAAGACGGCGTTCTATCTCCACTGCTACAGTGCATGGTGGTCGACTGTCTGTCACTCAACAGTTCTAACGTCTACGCTCAGGCATACTTTCTGTCGCGTTATGCCTAATGACTATTTGTGGCAACGCGCAGGCAGCGCTCGACATGATCGATGAATGGTGCACTAGAAGTGAGCCATCAGTGAATGCTTGTAGAACTGATGTTGTTCCCCTTACAGGGAGTAGGATTCTGTCCGGTCTGATTCAGCGTGTCACTGTCCGCCTTTCCAATCAGGGAGTGATTCTGGATAAGAAACTTCCCTGATCTAAACATGTCAAGCCGAAAACATCCACGACGCTCTCAGTATTCTGGCAGTGTTAGAGTGTTTTTGGTAAGACCTGGGGCTTATCGCCGAATAAGATCCACTGGGTCTATAGGGCTATGCTAGCTACATTCCTCGCATATGCGTCGATTGTTTGTTGGAAGGGGCTTTCGCGTAAATATGTTAATGCGACTCCAAAGAACAGCTTGTCTCAGCTACACGCGAGCTTTCCCGAGTATGCCTGGCTCTGCTCTAGATGCATTGTTATCCTTACCTCCTCCTGTACTATCAAAGCCTTAGGCGAGGTGGTTTTTGGTATAGATTAGGTTAGGTAGATGGGTGGCTTGTGACAAGAGTCACTGCTTCCTCACACGAACAGTATGGGTCCATTGTGCCCAATCATTTAACGCTGGAAACGCTGTAAAGAGAGTCCGCTGTCAGAACCACCCAGAAAGTGATATGAATCTCAGGAGGTCCATCAGCTCAACAATACTTAAGTCCTCCAATATTCCTAAGGCTTCACAAAAAACTTCGGCTCCCGTGCCAACGTCCATCTTAGAACCGTCCTTTTTCTTTATGGTTCTTCGGTTCTCCAGTATATTCTGTTAGGAATTCTTGTAGTCAATCTCATTTCAAATACTAGACTGAGCCAGGGATCGAATGCAGTCGTTTTTTCACGAATGGCTCCAAAACCAGTCAAGGGTCTGATGCGGGCGTCTTTATGGAAGATGACAACATTAGGCTTCAAGGACGCTTCCTTGTGGTACCCCAGCCATAAAGCTTCGATGTGTGCCGGGGAATAGTCTATTCGAAAGGTAAGTCTTCAAAATATTATATAAGCACTTGGGCGTCACTTGCCTTAATTTGAACTTTAAACCGTGGTTGGTTGGTTAGGATCGGTCCTCGACAAAGATGCACTTAGACCAGAAGTAGGTCCATTGTGCTGCCGATATGCAAGCTGGGCAGTCACCTTCATACCCTGGGAACCATTTGCTTCGTTGTATGAAAGCGTTAATTTTAGCCGTGCAGGCATTGCTGAGATCACTAAGATCATGAAAAAAGTATTCACCTAGGGTGGCCTTCCCAATGTTGGCGGGCGAAGGACAAGCGCATAGAAAGTGACTAATGGTCTCTTGCTCCTCTTCATCCCTACAGCTTCTGCAAAAGCCTTTGTAGGGGATGCATGCCTAGTTTTTTGGGCATGTCTTCCTATGACGTAGTGTCCGATGAGAACGTTTGTTATTTTGGAAAGAGTACCTCTGTTGTGTTTCAAGAGCCCGATGGACGTAGATTTGGTAAGTGTTAGCTAAAGTTGTCTGGCTGTGCTGCATTGGTCTAGATGTTACCACCGGAGATTGGCCACCTTCCCTGCATCGATTTGAATAAGGTACTTAACGTAAGACGTTGGCGCTTCGATGCGGATAATGCTTATGCTATTTGCACAAGAGGAGCCTTGCCGGGCCAGTATGTCAGCTGCACAATTCCGTGGTATGTCACAGTGACCTGATATCCAGGAAAGGGTGAGGTTGTACTGACCAGCTATGTCGTTAGGAGATACGCGGGCTTAGATCTCGTACTGCTGGATGCCCACTAGTGGGCAGGTGGTCAGTGGAAGTGGGAGGATGGCGTTGCATCTAAAGTATTTTGGCATGTCCCGTGTGTTGCTCCTTCCACTGCTTGGAGCTTCTCAGTCTTATTGCTGAGCTTATAGCCAATTATTTACTGACGATGTTGATGAAAAGTAGGTGGAGCATGGTTTGGAGCGCCGCTATGGGAGAAGTTTTCAGTGCACCGGAAATGCTGAGACATGCTACTCGCTGAGTGTTTTTTCCATTATGGAAAACTTTACCATTTATGGATAACCTCGCCGAAATAGGAAGAAGAAGGATAACTTTAAGCCTTCATGCCAGACCTTGTCAAAGGCTTTACAGACGCTTAAACAAATCTATTTGGACCAATATGCTTGCAAAGAAGATATTTATTTTAGATCGTAGGAAGTCACTTATTGCCTACATTCACAAGGAACATGGTCATCTTAAATTGAGAAGTAGCCTCTTTTGTCCTCTTTTTAGATGAGTTACCTTAGCCTTAAGTAGTTCATGTCTTCTTCGGGCTACATCTTGAGGCGAAGTTTTCTACAACTAGAGTAGACTGGGAGTATATTAATACTGAACAGGTTCTATCATATGTACATGTCACTACAAAAAGAATGGAAGCCGGAACCTTCTCAAGCTTCCTCTGTGCTTACTAGAAACTAATTTTTAATTTTTAATTTTTTTTTTTTATAATTTGCGCGCACTCAAAGGGTTATGAATACCTTTAACATGTTTACACACAGTGCGGGTGTTGGAAAGGATAGATAGAGAGAGAGAGAGAAAGATTTTTGATGTAGTAGTTCTTGAAGCTCAGTTGTTTATGCTTCAGCTATTCTCCGGGAGTGGCGTCCAGATAACTGGGGAGATCTTTTGTTATTATTGTATTCCTTGACGTTTCTCAAGCCTTTGACAAGGTCTGGCACGAAGGCTTAAAGTTTAAATTACGACAAGTTCTGCCAGAGCACCTATATAATATTTTGAAGAACTACCTTACGAATAGGCTATTCCGCGTCAAATGTGGAAACGAATATTCCGATTTTAAGAAAATAATGGCTGGGGTGCCGCAAGGAAGCGTTCTTGGTCCAGTCTTATATCTATTATACACTCGTGATATACCGCAAGTAGAAGGCACTGAGCTAGCTACATTTGCCGACGACACTGCTATCTTGACAGTAGGTAAAACGGTCGAAGATACTACAGAAAAACTGCAAGAAGCTTTGAATAGAGTAAATCAATGGACAAAGATTTGGCGAATCGCACTCAACGAGACCAAATCTGTTCATGTAAACTTTACTTATAAAAAAATAAATAATTTGCCGATCTTTTCAAACTCGGTTCAAATCCCGTTTGCAAACGAGGCTAAGTATCTTGGAATGACACTTGATACAAAGCTGAAATGGAAAACGCACGTTAAGAAAAAACGCAAAGAACTAGATAACAAATATCGAGAAATGTATTGGTTACTTGGAAAATATTCCAAGCTTAATATATATAACAAACTGCTTTTATATAAGCAAGTGCTAAAGCCTGTATGGACATATGGTATACAACTCTGGGGTTGTACCAAAATAAGTAATATTAAAATTTTACAAACTTTTGAAAACAAAGTGCTAAGAGGTATTGTAAATGCGCCATGGTATATCAGAAATAGCGATATCCACAGAGACCTTGGCATTAAAACAATCGAAGACGAAATTCAAACCTACGCGAGAAAGCATAGAAGTTGACTAGAAAGTCACGTAAATATTACAGTCCTCCAACTTTTGGAAGAAAGAAATTTACTGCGCCGTCTACAAAGAACCAAACCTTTAGACCTAGCGCGATAAGTAACCCCGTCTAAACTGCGGAACTGGCAGGAACTTCTAATGGGAAGGTACCTGCAAAACGTCATTATTTCGCGAAACGAAAACTACTTGATAAGTCGAATACTTAGTTGTAGTAAAAATTAAAACAAGTCTGTTTTGAAGGGAGGTTTTTTAGTGGGTAAGAATCCCACACTGCTATGAGCACGCGCTGTCGATCCTCATAGTGTCTTGTTGAAGATTTTCACCTACCCTCGAAAAAAAAAAAAAAAAAAAAAAAAATTATTGTCTTTGCTTCTGATTCACAGTACTTTTTTCCCGATAACCGATGTCAAGGGCAAATCATCATCAACAGAGCGAACAATTTTTCCAGCCACATGACCAATCTACTGCCAGTGTTATGCCCTCGCAGTAGTGTTCACAGAAGCAAATGATCGGACTGACTTAATATATTTTATGAGAAATAAGTAATTGCTTGCTGACATCAGGATTTGGACCATGAACCATTAGCGTGGCAATTGACGATGTTACCACTACACCATTGCCACCCCCCTTTGGTGCTGGCTTCTAAAATCCAGAGTCTGACACATGCTTTCAGAAGATTTAGGATTCCATAATGCTGCATAACTACAAATTATAAAACAAAGTTCCCCGTCACGTCCGTCTGTCTGTCTGTCTGTGCGCGTTGTTCTCCGTACCTACTGAGTGGATTTTGTTCCGGTTTTCACGATTAGATAGGCTGATCCAAGAGAAAGGTTTTGATGTATTACTAATGAATGCCTTGTGTAAATGAATTGACCTATGACGATGAATAATGTGAGGTCGGAAAAAAAGTATCATCGATCAGGCAATCACGACTTAAAGTTTTTACACGAAATTTAATGGAGATTGCGCAGTTGTATTGCTTACAGTTTAATTTTCAAAATTGTGTATGTTTTACCGTAATCCGCCCCCACGATACTGTATTCTAATCTAAAATACGTATCTCTTGCAGGATTCAGAAGCTAATTCACTGCTTTCTCTTGATGATAATCTCGAATCTGCACTCATTGGATGCAATCATTTTTTAATTTTTTTATTCTTATTTTTTATTCTCTTTTCGCTGTCTCTTCGCAATCTTTAAGAGAAGAGCCGATTGGCAGACGGAAGGGGATAGTACTCTTCGTGTTTTCTTATTTTTCGATTTCTTTTCAGCAATACCTGCGTGACGGGTTGTGCGTCATGTGCGTGTTTGTGTTTCCACGTATGTGGATTCACATTGGGGAACTTATTTCAACATTTTCAGTATTACATTCCATTGGCAATCATGCTTCAAAAAATAGTTGAATGAGCGTCAAGTAAAATGCGGGCGAGGCAAGGCGAGTGCTTGATATTGCGATAAGACTGTCATCTAAAGGTGAAAGAAGATCGCATTGCTGTGAGCCTAAGGAAGTCATTTAGAAGCCAAAAGGGTTTAGGTTCTCAAAGGTGCATAAGTTTTATTTGATCTTTTAGACACAAGTGCGAGCGCAAGCTTATAACTTGGAATTGAATAGCAGGGTTACTGGGCAACTCTTAATATAGCCTCTACCATTGGAGCACTGAATGAATCGCTTACAATATCCTGGGTATGGTAAGTAGACCGACTGATTAACCTTATACCTACAATATGCATTTAGGTCTGATAAATCAGATGCTGCTGCTTGTGTTGGAACTGGTGCTGGAGCTGGAGCTGGTGTTAGAACTGATGATGGAGCTGGTGTGCGAGCTAGTGCTGAAGATAGTGCTAGAACTGGTGCTGGCTTTAGACTTGGAGTTTACGAACGCCATACACAATTCGCCACATTTGGCCAATCACAACGATTTAAGTCCGTACTCCAATGCAAGCCTCCTGGACAACTTAAAGGGTAAGCCACCCCGGTTTTGCATTTATAAAACCGACCACAGTCACCAGGATAAGGTAAGTGCGTTGGATTGCTGGGATGCTCATTAATTGGACAGTCAGTAGTCTCGACACCATTATTATTGTCTCCAGGAGTTGCCCTAGTTGTCCTTGTTGGTGGTACCACAATGCTCCTATCACAGCCAGCCGCCGATGGATATTCACAACGATCGGTTGGTATGCTCCAATGCAATCCATGGGGGCAGCTCATGGTATAGGCAAGACCGCGTAAGCATTTGTAGAATTTGGTACAATCATCCGGATATGGTAGTTGAACTGCATACACTGCATTATTGTTCTCACTGCACTGGGGATGCAATATTGGCCGGTTGTCAGACTAGAACGAAACTCAAATTGAATAGCAACAGTGTTTTGTAAGAAACGAACGAAATATGATACTAACACATCTGGCCAACCGAACCAGCAGAAAGGTTAAAGTTAAAATGACGAGTTTTGGAACTGAAATGGAATCGACTTTGAATACACTTAGCCAACTTGGATGCAAGAAGCCTTACCGCTTAGATTGATAGATACGATATAGTACTTGGTGTACATCCTTGAGCTGTATTGGAATTTGAAGGTTTTCTTAAAAGTTGTTCGGACAACAAAACTCACCGAATGACAATGCTTGAATGATTTATTCAAACAACAGTCGAAACTAATTTGCATTAAATAAATTCTACAACTGAGAAGATATTGGGAAACCGAGAGGGGATACCGACGTGCGCGTTGAGTGAGTAGCGTCTGAAAGAAGAAGATTGCATCATCGTCGTCGAACCGGAAACTTCGTGACGGTTGCGCAGATTGTGAAGTCGTTAGCTGCTGGAGGTAGCCGCAAGCCTCGAGCGATTTGACTGTAAAGTAAACAAGGTGGTCATGGTGTATAGAAGTAGGAGGCTTTGATGAAGCACATTAATGCCAAATATTCGGCGTCGAGATTAGATAAACACTACTACGATGTAACTGGTAGCAAATGTACTGACTTATTATGTTCGTATGTTGTAAACGAAACAAGAAATAAGGAAGACATCGATTTGGAAAAGCATCGCAAGATAGTCGATATCAGTCTTTCAACAAAACCATAACAATGATCAGCTTCAACTAGATCTTGACAAGTGGCAGAAGATGAAGATTTATTGGTATGTAGTATAAGAGAAAAACCCATTCCAGTTTATCTTCGCCAGGATGTTGGTCTGCTACCTGAGCAAGGAGAACAGAATTGTTGTCATTGCTAAACCAAAGTTATCTACTTTTTGTTTTATAATTTTGCGGGCACACAAGGGGTTATGAATACCCTTAACATGTTTACACACAGTGCGGGCGTTGGGGTAGGGGAGATATTTTATTTAGCGTATGGATACAAAAAAAGGAAATTACAAAACATATATATAGACATTCTATAGTTGCAATGATTGTAACCAGGCCTATAGAACAGTAATGGCAAAACTCAAAGGCACTAGGGCACCCTCCCCCTCATGCCCTCTCCTTATGCAGAAAATTGTATCGGGGTTGTTTCCACCTCAAACACCAGCAGAGCGTATAGAGCCACCTCCGGAAGTAGAGGACATCCCAACTGTCACGCAAAGGGAACTCCTGGATGTATGAAGACGATTCGAGGATACCAAGTCATTGGATTGGATGGCATACCGAACAAGGCCCTTAAATTAGCGATTTGTGGAACTCTACAACAAGTGTCTAACAGAAGGAGTTTTTCCAGACCAATGGAAAAAGCAACGTCTAGTGCTGCTGTCTAAAGGGAAAAAACTACCAGACGAGCCCTCGTCATACCGTCCCATGCCTGTTAGACACAATGGATAAAATACTGGAGCGAATCATATGCAACCGATTAGAAGTGGCAATTGGTGAAGCCGGGGGACTCTCCAACCAACAGTACGGTTTTAGGAAAGCTCGTTCTACAGTAGACGCAATAAGAAGGGTAACTACAACCTTGGAAGAAGCTATTCAGGGCAGGAGATGGAGAGTCGGTGCAAAGAAATACGGTGCCGTAATAACATTGGACGTCAAAAACGCGTTCAATTCTGCGAATTGGGGACTCATAGTGCAATCGCTTAGGTCAATGATGGTGCCATGGTTCTTAATTAAAATAATACTGAGCTACTTCGAGAAACGGTTTTTGCTCTTCGATACTGACGATGGAGTAAAGCAGTACCACATATCTGGCGGAGTTCCACAAGGATCGGTATTAGGCCCTATCCTTTGGAACATTATGTATGATAGGGTTCTAACGCTTCGAGTCCCAAATGAGGCAAACATCATAGGCTTTGCCGATGATATTGCAATTGTCGTCGTTGCCAAACATCTAGAAGAAATAGAGGATATTGCAAATGAATGTATCCGAAAAGTCAAACGGTGGAGGCAGCAGTCGGGTTAGAGCTCGCCGAACATAAAACAGAGGCAGTATTGGTAAGCAGCCGCAAGAAAAGAGAGGAAATCACCATCAGAGTAGGAGATCATAATACGAATTCAAAATCGGTTATCAAATACCTAGGTGTGATAATCGACGAGAGGCTCAGTTACAAGGAGCACCTTGAAAGAACGTGTGACAAAGCGGCTCGGGTGAGCGGTGCCTTATCAAGAATAATGATAAATATAATAGGACCTAGGCAACAAAGGAGACTTATTCTATCAAGGGTGGTGCAGTCCATCCTTATGTATGCGGCACCCATATGGGCCAAAGCTATGATGAAAAAGACATACGCAAGAAGGATAAACTCTGTCAACAGACTATGTGCGCTGAGAGTATGCTGTGCCTTTCGTACGGTGTCAGACGAGGCAGTATGTGTCATCGCGGGAATGCTACCAGCGGATATCTTGGCTATCGAGCTACAAAGGACCTACGACGCAAAAATTCAGGAACCTCAAGCGTCAGTCAAAAATATCAAGCTGGAAGAAAGACAGCGAAGCATTAGAGCATGGCAGGAGCGATGGAACCAGTCCTCAAAGGCAAGATGGATCCATCGACTTATACCGGATATCCAAAAATGGATGGACCGGAAACACGGAGAGGTAGATTTCTATCTTAGCCAGTTCCTAACCGGACATGGCTGCTTTCGAGCGTATCTCAACAGGTTTGGGCTCGATAAATCTCCCAACTGTCCAAATTGCGGAGAAGCCTCAGAAAACGCTCAGCACGTACTTTTTCAGTGCCCACGTTTTCATATAGAGCGCAGAAAACTGGAGGAAAAAATTGGAGAAATACCAACCCCCGGAAACATTGTGCACCATATGATAGCATCGAATGCAATATGGGACGTGGTGAAACAAGTTGCAACGATAATCGTGCAGGAACTTAGGCGGCTGGAAAGAGTCAGAGAGAGCAACCAAGTCCAATCGGCAACACTTTTGGAACAAGGAGCGGAAGACAGCGAAAGAAGAGCATAAATAGCTAACCAGCCCCGCGAAGTAATACCTAACGGTAGCCCGCGGGGAGAGTGGTTGAAGTGTGCAGGGTGTGGTTTAGTACGTAGGCGTATTCCTGGCAACGAGTATTCAGGTTTGCGAATCGTGCATGCCAGTAGCTCGGGCTACTGGTATCCTTAGAAGATTACACACCCTTTGGCGCAACCATAAAAAAAAAAAAAAGGCGGTAGCGTCTGATGAAAGGCTATTGATGTCGTCTAGGTTATCCGTATATGACAGCTCAGGGCAGTTGAGCAAGGTGTGTTACATCGCTCGGACGGGAGCGCCACATAAGCAGGACGGGTCAGTAGTTTGACCCCATTTGGCTAAGGTATCGTTGTATCTCTCAGTAGAAGTCCGTATCCGGTTTAGGTTGCACCATGCTTTCCTCGGTAGTTCAAATTTGGGTTCCCTGTTTTCGTTTCTGAATATTGGACTTTGTCTACCGGAATTTGCCTATGAAGATGACCAAGATTCTTCCAGGGAGAAGTTTTCAGCACTTAACTTTTTTACGAGTTCTATTGGGGGGTGTCTTGAGGGCAGTCTCAGGATGGTGGAGCTCCCAATCTCAGCACAAAGTGGAATTCTCGCATTGCTTTGGATTTTGTAAAATTCCTTGATCAGGGCCTACTTTCTTCTTAGATCGGGTAGAGCTATGTCGCAAAGCATGGACAACCTTTCAACTGGGGTTGGCTTTATGGTCCCAAATATTAATCTCATGGTGGTGTTCAGTTGGGGGTCGATATAACTAGTTGGTATGGTAACTATTGAGGCTAATGGGGCTCCATATTCTGCAGTTGAATAAACCAGCGAGAGAGCAGAGGTGCGTAGGCAGTTTGCGGAGGCACCCCAGGAGGTGCCTGCCAGTTTTTGAATCACGTTATTTCTTGACTTTCATTTTTGCGCGATTTTGGTTAGATGAGGCTTGTACGTCAGAGTTCGATCTAAGGTGATACCGAGACATTTTGGAGTAAAGTTGTGTCTCAGGTATACACCATCGTCCGCTTTTTTGGAAAGTGTCTTATTGAGGAAATCGCATCCAGACTTACGCAGTTCTAGACCATTAGTTAATAATTTCGCTGGCTTTTGCGCGAGAATTCATTGCTGTGTTGAAGGTATAGATTGGAATTAATCCCCCGGCGTATTACCATGCAGTCTTTTTAGTTGAACTATACTTGGCATATTTAGCGACATTTTTCCCTCCGTTTTCGGCCTTATACATTGGTAGGGATTCAAGTAGATATAGAAATAATAGCGGACTAACTCTTAATGGTTTTATTACAACGAAGGATCACTTAGAATTAAAATTATAATCTTAAAACTAAGACAGCTAAGATATTCGACGAGAATCAAACAACAATGCTCTACGTGACGGAATGTGCTGACCATTCAAAATGATGGCGAGCGACGAATCTGTGCCCGTCGGATTTCTATTACAATGTCTGTACCTCCCTTTGGGGTACGGTGTGTCTTAAAAGACGAGCAACACTATTAGAGTGTTGTTAGAATCCGGTTATAATAATATGGATCCATAGATTTTAATCGGGATAACTCTATAAGCAAAGCTAGTAGTCCCACTAACGAGTTTCTTAAAAACAAGTTGGCAAATCGCAGTACTTCTTCCAAGATCTTTGTGGAACTTATACGAGATCTTATTGCCTAACGTACAATCCTTCCTATTACAATGACTTAGGCGACCTGATAGATATCGATATTAATTATTAATGGTTTTAACGAGTAGGTGTAAAGATTTTCTCCCATGATCCACGTGGGAGAACACTACTTACTTACTTAGATCCATTAACCTCTAAAAGGGCATATGGTGTCAACTACGTGTGCGTGTCATCTTGTTTGAAGTTCTGCAACGCGTTTGATCTCATTCCTAAAAAGCTCGACTCCTCCTCAACTGTTCTGCGCCACGTTTACCTAGGGCGTCCCGCTACTCTGTCTGCCTGAGAGAGCGGATTCCACTGCATGGCAAATTTCGCAATGGAGGTGTCTTCGCGTCGTAGGATGTGTCCAATCCTTTCTCCTTCGTATAATAGTGCTTATAGGTTCTTGGCCCGTTCTCATATAAAGGTCTTAGTTGGAGATACGGTTCGGCCGAAAAATCCCCAAGATGATCCTTAAACATTTGTTTTCGAAGATTTGCAGCTTGCGCGTGTGAATGGTGTCCACCTTCCAAATACTCCATCTGTAAAGCACCACTTCGTTGGAGCGGGACAGTCGCAGCTTAGTTCTTAAGCTGATAACATTGCTTCTCCAGATTTTGGATAGCATTCCGAACGCAGCTTAAGCCTTCCTATACCGCTGCACATACCCAGTTCGGTGCCACCGCGATTAACCGAGACCACATTTCCTAGATAAAGAAAGTTATCAACTACGTGGACTTCCTGTCGGCAATGTTACGTTGAGCGCGTGTATTAGAAGTGCTCAGGGCTTTTGTTTTGGGGGTGTTTATCTTTAGCTCCACTTTGTTTGCCTCAGCTTCTAGATTTTGGCCCATCAGATGAAGATCCATTATCCGATGTGAAAGTAGACAAACATCGTCAGCGTAATCTACGTATTTAAGGAAAGATGTCATAGTCCAGCGAATTCCATAGTTGCCTTCCGTCAGTGCTGCACGGAGTACATCGCTGATAACCACCAAGAACAATAGTAGCGACAGTATGCACCCTTGATGTACTCCACTTTGTACTCCAAAATCCTCCGACACCCTACCATTGTGTGTGACGTGACACTTATCACAATGGACCTATTACTGGTCTAAATGTGTTGACGATCCTCAGCTGGCAGCCGCTTCAACCTAGCCAAAGATGCTTCATGCAGTTTTGAATGCCATGTAGGTTAGGTTAGGTTAGGTGGCTGTCCTAACAGGGTCAAGACACACTGAGACCACTTGGGTCCATTGTGATACCACGTAGAGCTGGGACCTTAACCTATTGGGGGTGACTGATTCAATCGAACTCTAAGTACTGCTATGCAGGGTGTTAGGTAGGGTGACTGATACAATCGAACCCTTATCCTAGTTGCACCGTGAAGGTGGGGTGCATAGGAGTAATAAGGTTGATTTCAACTAAACCAATTGAATTTCCCCATGAATCTGTATAAGTTTATAATGTCTATGTTAGACAGGTCACTTAAGTCTTCACAGAAGTATTCCCCTAATATTTTCTTTCTCAGGGTAGCTAGCGCTGGGCATGTGCCGAGGAGGTGGAGATTGTTCTCCTCTTCCTCTTCATCTCCGCAGCTTCTACAGTAATCACTTGCTGGGACTCCCATTCTAGTGGCGTGTCTACAATACCATGTAATCCTCCAGTATATCTTCTTCGACTACATACCTTGTCGCGGTGAAGACGCTTAGTAAGGACCTAATGATCCCGGAGCCCGATTGCAGTAAGTCCACCCACACTGTAAGGTGTTCGGGGGAGGGTGTCTGAAGATCTGAAGTGTAGTCAACCCATTCTAAGGGGTAGAGTGAGCGTTTATGCAAACCGTGGCCGGAGATGAAAGGCTAAGGGTTATATCAGTCACTAACCAGCTCTTTAAGGTGCCCCGACAGGGCCTGTCATAATAAGCCTTACCGCGAGTAAGACCGGCTATGCTGGCGGTGGACACTTCTCACCGGCTTACTCGTGGGAACACGCAAAAAATTTCAAACACAAAATCAAACAAAAAAACAAAGACAAACACTAATACAAGATCCGAGGCTCTGCCTCCTAACGCAACGAACAAGGACAACGAACAAGGACAACGAACAAGGACAATGAACCGAACGACAAACTTTCATACATAGACACGACAGACAGCGCTAAAAATACGAGCCTTTCGGATTCTGATTCCAGATCCATTGACCTTTCCGCTTCTCATACGGTGTCCCATGCAAAAGCCGTATCGGCACGTTGCGGGCGCGCTATCCAAAAGAGAAACTCCCCCAGTGCCAAGAAGTACAGAAACCTTCGCTTGGCAAAGCACCTGCTTGCACGAATTCTCGAGAAACCAGAGGAATCGTGGGGGCAAAAGGACAAAAAGACGTTACGCTTGGCGGGCAGCATTCTCGCTGAGGAGACCAGACAACCCGAGTCGGGAGGATAGGCCTCTTCAACGAGTAAGAGTGTGCCACTTGATAACAAAAGGCCACCCCAAAAATGCGCACGCTCGGCGACACAAAGCAAGTCTCACCTGAGTCGGTGAGACCTACGAACAGCAATAGGCCTTACGGTAACACCCCGAACCGTCAACTTGAGTTGGGAGGACGATCGGGTGTAGTATCTAAAACGGACTCAACGTCGAAGATCCCAGGACGCCGTCTCCAAGACCGCGAGGAAGGACAAGAATACCGAGCCCGTGCTCAGGTTCTAAAAGAAGGTGGCGAAGGATCACCTGGTGTTCGGTACCTGCGACAGCGGAAATGAGGAGGGCCGTATCAGTGGAGACTCCTCAAGGCAAGACTTGCGTCCGACATGATAGCGCATTGTCTTAAGAATCCAACGGCTACTCCACCGACCTTTTCGGACTCTGGTTGGTACCTAAACGCTGCAAAGCTTCTGAAATGCAGCAATAGCAGCTCCATCGCGTTCCTCATCTTGTCTGGACAGCCACCTTACCTAGCCTAACCTAACCCTTCAGTAAGTATTCAGCACAGATTTCATCTTATAGTTCCAAAATTCGTCTTAAAAAGCTGCCATCCGATCCGAGAGATCTGAATTCTTCCAAACCGTTCACCACCTACTTCAACCTCTTCTCACTGATTAAGTCAACAAAAACATTCGTGAGTATACAGCCAGTCAAGTGAGTTCACATTGACAGATTCCCCGATTCATGCGCAGTTCACAAGCCAAACCATAGACAATAGCTTCTCTTATCATCTCGAAAGTAATGTACCTATTGGTAGTACTTCCAGTTGACCTTCAAGCTCATATAAGTATCTAAAACTACGTCATTTCCGGTCTTGTAATTCTAACAAATGTCTCCACTATCACCGGGAAGAGATAACAAAAGAAAAATCAAAACACCTTCAAGACTTTTCTATGACTTATATAACCATATCGCACAGAGTCTAACCCAATCAAAGCGGAATTCTGTGAGCCTACAAGTATCGGCATGTTTCAAACAATGTCAATCAATCAATGTCAATAGAGAAACCTAATAACCTCAAGACCGTCTCAAGCTCAAGTAGTTTCCTGTACCAAGATAATCAACTTTCTCAAGAAACCCTGCTTACTTTGTTCACAAAGATGTGTAAGTCTCGTAATTGCCACTTACGATCCACACACACGTTACGTTGATTCATATTATTTTCTAATTAAAGCGAAGTACGGCACTCTAAACAGTAAATTGCAATTAATTTTCCCTTATCGTTTGTTTTATTCAATCTATTAAACAAATATTTGTTGGACAAACAAACAAAAAAAGCACAATACATCGTTTCGATGGCATATAAATGAAAGTGGATCATAGTGGATCGTAACAGGATTATTCGAGACATTGCAAACGAAACAATGTGTAGTGAGTTTCTTTTTTTTAAATAAATCATTTGATGAAGCAATTTATAGATAAATATTCTCGCTTTTTACAGCAAAATATACTTTCGTCATTTTAATGGTCCTTTTGGCCAATTCAGCAGTTCAAGGGAGGAAACCACCAGATCAAGGGGTGGCTAACATGAACTGCCCTTTGGACGATGATCCCTTTAATCCAACACACCTACCATATCTGGGAGATTGTTCAAAGTTTCTTAAGTGCTCATACGGTAAGGCTTACACAATATCATGCCCCAGAGGCCTGCAGTGGAGCATTGAATTGGATCGATGTGAAGGTCCAGATGTTGCCCGTTGTGATCCGACGATAACAACGCCTAAGCCGGTTATCGGCGGTGCTGGCTGTGACTTTGATTACAAACGACATCCGACCGATTGTGATAAAGCTATACAGTGTGCCGGTGGCATAGAGTCAATCATATACTGCGTGCACAATACGTATTGGAATCAGGATCTGAAGAAGTGTGTTACGGATGATAGCCATTGTTAGGGCTAAGCAGCTGGTTGATGGGATTTTATAAATAAAGTGAATTTTTACTTGATGCGAGTAATTGGTGGTTGTTGCTGCTTAGAGATAGGGGGCTTCGTAGACCGCGTGAGGGCAACTTAAACTTTTCTGTCACGCTCGGTACTCAGGTATTTCGATGAATCCTTAAAGCGTTACTACTCTCCTTCTGTCTTCTTCTTCTTCTTCCCTTTTTCCCTTCCCTTCCCTTTTTTCAACGAGGTTATGATCCGAAAATAAGGGATCATAACCCTCCCACTTCACCGCAGTTCTACTGAACCTGTGGGATTCGCATCACTCTCCTTCTGCTTTGTCGCAGAAAAGACAAATAAGGTCTCAAATATGTATGGATTCCTAATTTGGGAACGTGAAACACTCGAATCTATATGGATGGTTGCCTTGCCTCGGCAGAGAACTGAGTAGATTGAAGAGCATGTGCGTGAGTCTGCCAGTTAAAGACCCAAATTGTATTGTTCTACTTCACGAGGTTCATTCAGTTCTAATTGGCAAATATGGGTAACCATCTGAGTATTAACTAACTTCAGCAACTAATCGAAATTGATACTCCTACTCCAACTGCGTACAGCAGAAAAGCTTAAAGAGGATATCTCCTTCCGGATTTAAGGTTATAGACAGGAAATCGAATACTGTCCCAACGATAAGGATTTTGGAGTTCACACAATCGACCAAAATCGATGGAACTCTTCAATCTCAACCAAACCCTCATACATATTGCGTATACCTCTTCTTATTCTTTTTCTTTTTCCAGCGAGGTTATGATCCGAAAGCAAGGGATCATAACCCTCCCACTTCACCGCATTCCTACTGATCCGCCTGTGGGTTTCGCCTATATTGCGTATACTTCTCTGATATTAAATACCTTCATGTGGACAAGTGCATCCAACAAAAGTTGGCCAGGTAGGTAGCTTCATTTTAACTACGTTTTGCTTACATCCTGAGTTCGAGTTCTACAATCCCCCTACTGTCTATGTGAAATAGATCCGAGTATCTTATGATCCTCAGAGCTTTTGGAATCTTCGTAACAAAACTTACTTACCTCGGCAACAAAGTACCTTACACTTGAATAAAATCCTACACGTCTATCAGAAATATGTCACCCTTGCGACTTCTTATCTTACTAAGTAGCGCTACAGTCCGGAGTGGACCTGTGTCTCAACCAACAAACCTCCACAGCCAATCCGGTTACGAGCCAAGTTGCGCACGCTAAGTGGGTTGAGGTCGCCCTCCACTTGCTTGCGCCACCTACAGCGCGGTTGTTCTCAAGTGCGCCGTCCATCTGGGATGGATTCGAAGAATTTCCAGGCTGGAATGTTGAGCTCCATCTGCTCTACATGATGCCAAACGATAGTGTTTGCGATTACATATATGAAAACATAAAATTCTCACTCAACTCAGCCTAGGCCTACCAACTACTGCTCTCCACCTCCACTTTGGTAACCGCTGGGTGCCTAGTACTCTGATCGGAGATTGGGTAACCAAGCCATTTGAAAATTATCTTATGGGCAGCAGACGAGAGAAGATTGCTTTCTCACTAGAGCACCTCTTCTTGTTCCAGATGGACGCGGATGAATTACCTAGACGGAGTCAACGGTGGCGTCGAATAGACGAACCTCACAGGCGGATCAGTAGAAATGCGGTGAAGTGGGAGGGTCCTTTATTTTCGGCTCATAATCTCGCAGAAATAGGAAGAAGAACGGTGGCGTCTAGAGTTCCAGTCAGGTTGAACTTAGTGACGATCTTGTGTGAGCTGCTTCGACATATTCGGATTGTAGGTCGGTAAGGAATATCCAAGGTTAGTCAGGACTTTAGAATAGAGATGGTGGTGGAGAAACCCTTAATGGGTCAACGGCAGCCCCCATACGCTACTTCACATCCTTTCTGTATAGAAAAATAGATCCTCCATGGATTTCATCCACAAGCCTTGTAACTTAACGACTTACAAGGGTTGGAATTAAAAAAAGGAAGAAGATGCAAGGGTTCTCAGCTAGAGGGCATCGTCGTACATTGGATTCTACAGTAGAGGACCTTGCATAGAGCCGTGAGGAATACAACTAGCGTTGTATTACTCTGCTCCATCGGGCCGATAAATATAAAAATAACTTGGGTCTAGTAGTAGTAGCGATAGGACGCCTAACGAACAATCCATGCCTGTATACACCGATGAATACAAAACAGAAATAGGTGTAGGCGTAGGCACCTTCCCTGAACCGCTAGATGACTCTATGTAAGTTCGGATTCCGAACTACAAAAGAGTTTTCCAGCAGAGGTCCTAGCAGTGACAATAGCCGCCCGTGAGACTGTGATGAGGGCAATACCACAGGAGTATATCACTTCTTTGATTGACAGCTAGGCAGCCATCAAAGTAATATCTTCTACAGAAATAAAATTGAAGTTTGTGAAGAGCTGTCGAGAACAGCTCAATATTCTTGGAACACAGCACAAGGTAAAGCTCTACTGGGTCTCTCGACATAAGCACATACTAGGGACCGAGAAAAGTCGACGAACTAGCAAGAGGAACGAGCTTGGCAGCGATCCCAAGACTAGACATGGCTCTGTATAACTCGTCTCTATACACGCTATCATAGGCAACATTGAAATCGATGAAGAGGTGGTGCGTATAAATTATATATTCATGGGTTTTTTCCAAGATCTGCCGTAGTGTGAATATTTGGTCAATGGTGGACTTTCCCGGCTGAAACCGCACCGATAAGGACCTATCCGGTTGTTGACGATCGGTTTTAGGCGTTCACATAATACGGCAGACAGGATCTTATATGCGATATTTAGGAGACTTATACCTCTGTAGTTGGCGCAGTTCAAAGGGTCTCCTTTTTTCAGGATCAGGCAAACGATGCTGAGGTTCCATTCATCGGGCATACTTTCATCCAACCAGATTTTACAGATGAGCTGGTGCATGCTCCTTACCAACTTATCTCCTCCTGCCTAGAAAAGTTCAGCGGCAAGGCCGTCGGCTCCAGCAGCTTTGTTGGATTTGAGTTTAGATATCGCTATTTTCACTTCATTCTGATCGGGTTGACGGGAATCTTGACTGCCATCATCACTGTTGAATGGCTCATTCTGCCTGACAGCGGAATATTGGTCATCATCGCCGTTTAACAGTCTACAGAAGTGTTCCTTCCATATCCTCAGCACCGACTGCGATTCCACTACTATGTTGCCATTTTCGTCCCTGCAGGCTTCTGTTCTGCCTTTGAAACCCTGGTATGTTCTTTTTATCTTTTGGTAAAATTTTCGAACATCATTCCTGCAATAAAGTCTCTCAATCTCCGCGATCGAGCGCTTCTCATGATCCTTTTTCTTCTTTCTGAGAAGTCCACTGCTCTCCTGTTCCTCTTTTCTCCTGCGCACGTAGAGCTCGTAAGCAGCACTAGTCCTTCTATGCAGCGCCGCTTTGTGCGCCTCTTGTTTAGCTGCATGTGCTTGCCGAGATTCCTCATCAAACCAGGGGTTTCGTTGTGGTGGCCGTGAGAAACCCAGTACATCAGAGGCGACATCAGAGGCATTTGCTGCTGGCGGCATAGGACTTAGATTAAGATTAAGAGAAACTCGATCGGCAAAGGTTCTGGCGGTCTCTTGCGATTGTAGCTTTTCGACGTCAAATTTCCTCACAGTATTTCATTGATTTCGCTCCGTTCTGGATATCCGCATCCGTACCTTGGCTACAACTAGGTAGTGATCCGAGTCCACGTTGGCTCCTCGGAAAGTACGGACACCCAGAATACTGGAAGAGTGCCTTGCGTCGATCGCAATGTGATCGATTTGGTTGACAGTTTTTCGATCAAAGGAGAGCCATGTTCCTTTGTGAATGGCGAGACGTGGGAACCGCGTACTAGCTACGACAAAGTATCGCCCCACTGCAAAGTCGATTAGCCTGAGTCCGTTGTCGGACGTGATATCGTGCAGGCTGTGCTTTCCGACTACGCTACTAAAGACGTCCTCTATTCCTAGCTTTGCGTTGAAATCACCTAGGATAATTTTAACGTCGTGGCTAGGGCATTGCTCATACGCCTTGTCCAAGAGCTGGTAGAAGTCATCCTTTGTCGCGTTGTCCTTCTCCTCGTGAGGGGCGTGAACGCATATTAGGCTAATGTTGGCAAATTTAGCCTTGATACGGATAGTCATGAGACGCTCGTTCACATGCCGGAAACTCAAGACTTCTTGCCTAAGTCTGCCTCCAATGACAAATCCGCACCCGAATAGACGCTGTCCTTTTTGTCTGTAGCAATCGCCGTAGTAGATGTCGCAGTTTTTCATACTCCTTTTGCCCGGCCCATCCCATCGCACTTCTTGGATGGCGGTAATGTCTACTTTGAAACACTCTAGGCCCTCCGCAAGTTGTTCGGCTGCACGTGGTTTGTAGAGGAACCTAACATTCCACGTGCAGACACGAAGATCGTTGTACTTTTTACGTATGCTTGGGTCATCAACAGTAAATTCATCCGTATCCGAGGCTGTTGGTTGCTTCGTAACCAAAGGTTTTTTACGTGGTAGGGAAGTTAACCCGACGGCACAACCCCCAACCTGGAGGACCAGATCCTTTTTTAGGTACCCCTAGGACGAGGGGCCGGATACACCGATGTTAGTAACCCACTTCGGGATATGTGCCCTGCCGTTGGCCCATTAAGGGTTCATCCGCCACCATCTCTTTTTCAATACCTTGACGTAGTATTGAAAATCCTTACAGACCTCAGTTTCAAATATGTCGAAGTAGCTCCGGTGAGGTATCCGCTGGTCTATAGACGTCATCGTTGATTCCATCGGGAGAATTCATCCGCCGCACGTCCTCCTTCTGAGGACCTCTTGCTAGACTTCTGAGACGCATATTTCAGCCAATCAGGTCAACAAGAGATGCCTAGTCTGGTTAAACATATGCGCAATGAAGTTCACCCAGATGTGCTTACGCAGGTCCGAGTGTTCAGCTACACATATAGCGTCAGACTCAGCATACGCTCATCGTTAGTTCACTATCAGATAGCTATCCACCGGGCACCACGGGGAGGTGATGATGCGATTTTGCCCACCAACGCTATCCAATACCTCGTGAAAAAACTACATATGACGGAGGAAGACATTTGCAGGGGCTGCGGTGACGAAGAGGTTTAGGAGGACACTATCCACTTTCTTTGCTACTGCCCAGGCGTTTGCCATCTCAGAAATAAGTTGCTCAGACAATACTTCTTTCAGAATTTAAATGAGTTCTCCAGCAGAATGGTGAACGATATCGCAAATTTTATTAAATTCATCGGATACCCATGGGTATCAAAATGGGTCTGCATTGACCTGAGTGTCATGTAGAGGATTTTAACACCTCCTACGCCAACCCACTTACCTAACCTAACCTAACACAACATAGCTTAGCTTGATGTTTGGTCTAATGTGCCTGGTATCTACTCTACATTGTCTAGGGAAATACTAACAAAAATCTATAAGATAATGGCACAAAAAATTTAAGAGATCCCTTCACTTTATGTATGTTCCACAAATACCGTAAAGTCTACCCTTGGACAGAAATAAACAGAACACGGCTGAACTACCATAGTTACTTATTTACTTAGGTGGCGCTACAGTTCGCGTGAACCTGGGCCTCAACCAACAAGCCTCTCCATTTAGGTCGGACTGTTGCTAATTTGCTCAACATGGTCCAGTACGATTCAAAGCGGCCCAGCACGCTTCCAACTTCATTAGCAAACACCACCCGACTCGCATTCGCTCCATGCATCCTTAATTGCAAGCGCATTACTCAAGAGGGAGTACTTTGGCGTTTGACAAAACTCTAAAAATCAAATTCAGTCGAGGTCCCCTTGAGTTTGTGCACGCCACCTACGGCGAGGAGGTCCTCTACTGCGGGTTAGATTCGAAGACTCTGCGGACCGAAGCGTTGGTGTCCATTCGCTCTACATGTCCTAGCCATACCATAACCATCTCAATATCCCAATCGCAATTTCATTTTAAAAGTTTCGATGTTCGAAAATTTACGAGTATTATTGGTTCAATTTATTCGAGCATCCTTCCCACTGTAAAAATCAAATTACAATTAATTTGACCTTATCTTCGTGTACTTGGCAGGTGCAATCGCTCACGTCATTAAGAATAATATTTACATGAACTGATTGTTTGCAAAAACTAAAAAAAAAAAAACAAAACATAGCCCCCATTGCATATAAATGGATGTGGAACACAGTGGATCGTAAGAGACCAATTCGAACAATGTGGGGTGAGTGTTGCATTAAATTTCGTCCTGACGAATTAAGAAAAACAGAATTATTTCAGCAAAAACAATTTTCGTACTATTAACGGTCCTATTGGCCCATTCGGCGGTACAAGGAAAGAAGAAGAGCGCCGGTGTAGCTCATTACATGTGCCCATTGGATGATAATACAAGCAATCCAACACATCTTTCAGTTCAAGGCGACTGTACAAGATTTATGAAGTGTTCATACGGTATCGCGTATACGTTATCCTGTCCCAATGGTCAGCACTGGAGTGCGAGTCTGGATCGTTGCGAAGCTAGAGAAGTCGCTCAATGTGATGCGAGTGCAACAACGCCTAAACATGTTGTTGGAGCTGGCTGTGACTTTGAAGTCAAACGCCATTCGACCGATTGTAAAAAGTTCATACAATGTATAAGTGGCCAAGAAATAGTCGTAGAATGTTTGCCAGATATGTTCTGGAATGAAGAGAAGTTAAGGTGCGATTTTGACGACAGTAGTTGTTAGGTCCAAGAGGTCTTAAATACAAAGGGAATCCCTAATGAAATTATAAGTTAATCGTGTTTTTTTCTTATCAAATATTCTAAGGATCTTCTTCTTCTTCCTTTTATCAGCGAGGCTATGATCCGAAAACAAGGGATCACAACCCTCCCACTTCACCGCATTTCTACTGATCCGCCTGTGGGGTTCGCCTATTTGTCCTCAGAAAATATCGGCAGCCCCGCCGATTTTGGATCACTCGGTTACTGAGGCCAATGAAATGCCGATGTCGTCGCATTTCTCTGATCCAGGCGTTTATAGGCCTGCCTTTCCTACATCCCGATGTCTTTGGAACGTGCATTGACATTGCCTTTCTAACAGGGTTCAAATGATCTCTTCTTTGAACGTGGCAATACCAACTGAGCCGGTCGCGCTGTTTTTTTTGTACGATGGTTTCCTTGATGTGAAAGCTTCCACGGATCTTCGAACTTCTTATTCGATCAAGCTTTGTCACTCCTGCTGTCATGCGAAGCATCTTCATCTCAGCTGCCGTTAATTTACTCTCATCGTCCAACATTGTGAACCGTATGTGAGCGCTGGATGTACAATTGCGGTGTAGAGCCTTCCTTTCAACTTAGGGGGCATTTTTCTGTCACAAAAGATAGCGGAATTTTCTCGCCACTTCATCCACCCTACGCTTACACGATGATTGATGTCGTCATCACAAGTTGCTTTGCTATTGATCATAGATCCCAGATATTTGAACTTTTCGCACTTGGGAAGCACTATTCCATTCAAATGAATGTCTGGAATAGGCCTGAGTGGATCAGAGAACGGGCAGCACAAGTACTCTGTCTTTTTTGAACTAATGCGATACCCATTTCCCCCCAGAGCGTCCACCCACACATCAAGTGCTCGTTGCAGAGATGTAGGATCCTCACTTATGATGGCTCCATCGTCAGCAAAGAATAACTGATGTACCTTGGGGTCCATCACTTTACCTTCAAGCAGATAATCAAGGACTGTAATAAAGAGCAAAGGACTTAAAACGCTTCCCTGGTGTACCCCGACTTTGATTGGGAACTCTTCGGTTACTCCAGCGGGGCATCTTACTTTTGTCTTTGCTCCTTCGTACACGTCCATAATCATCTGTACATAGGTTTCTGGAACCCCTCGATGTCTTAGCGCCACCCATATCAGATCTCGTGGTTGTCTGTCGAATGCCTTTTCAAAGTCAACCAGTGCAATATGCAAATCCCTTAAGGAATCACGATGTTTTTCCATTGCGGTCGGCCACCTAATACCCGCTCAACGATCTTCATGGTGTGTGACATCAGCTTGATCGAACGGTAGTTATCACAGTTTCGCGTATCACCCTTCCCTTTGTATACAGGGAGAAGGTAACTTTCCCTCCATTCATTCGGCATTGGATCACCTCTCACGAATTTGGAGATGAGAATTCTGAGCCATCTGAACCCGATGTCTCCCATCTTTTTCCAGAACTCAGAGGGTATCTCGTCTGGCCCAACCGCTTTTCGTTTTTTGGAGTATTTGACCGCCTCACTAACTTCTTCGACTGTAATGTCGGGTATTTCTTCACAGTTAGGGGTAGCTCTTGGAAAGTATAGCCGGGGAAACTGTTCATTTAAAAGCTCTTCACAATACCAAATATTCTAAGGATATTACTACAAACCAAGAGAACTAATCGACATTACAGTCGAGGCGGTGAAATACTTAAAAAACCGAAAAGTGGTTCGGCCAGACGAGATGCTCTCTGAGTTCTGGAAGAAGATGGGAAACGTCGGGTTGAGATGGCTCAGAATTCACATCTCCAAACATATAAGAGGTCATCCAATAGCGAATCTCAATGGAGGCAGAGTTACCTTCTCCAGGTCTTCAAAGCCAAGGGTGATACTCGAAGCTGTGATAGTCGCCGACTAGTTAAGCTGGTGTCACACGCCATCGTTGAGCGTACGGCTACCTGATGAACAGTGGGGTTTGTCGTGGGTAAATCCACCACAGATGCAATCCAAAGTATAAGAACCGTAATGGAAAAACATGGTGATTCCTCAAAAGAATTTGCATATTGTATTGGCTGGCTTTGAAAAGGCATTCGACAGGCAACCAAAAGATCTGATATGGGTGGCGCTAAGACATCGAGGGGTTCCAGAAACCTATGTGCAGATGATTATGGATATGTACGAAGGAGCAAAGACAAAAGTAAGATGCCCCGCTGGAGTAACCGAAGAGTTCCCAATCAAAGTCGGGGTACACCAGGGAAGCGTTTTAAGTCCTTTGCTCTTTATTGCAGTCCTTGACTATCTGCTTGAAGGTACAGTGATGGATCCCAAAGGTACATCAATTATTCTTTGTTGACGATGGAGCCATCGTAAGTGAGGATCCAACATCCCTGGAGCGAGCACTTGATGTATGAGTGGACGTTTTAGAGAGAAATGAGTATCGCATTAGTTAAAAAAAGACAGAGTAGTTGTGCTGCCCATTCTCTGATCTATTGAGGCCTATTCCAGACATTTATTTGAATGGAACAGTGCTTCCCAAGTGCGAAAAGTTCAAATACCTGGGATCTATGATCAATAGCAAAGCAACTATGATGACTACATCAACCATCGCGTAGTCGTAGGGTAGATGAAGTGGCATGAAATCTCGGCTGTCTTCCGTGAGCGAAAAATGTACCCTAAGCTGAAAGGAAGGCTCTACACCGCAATTGTGCGTCCAGCAGTCAAATACGGTTCGCAATGTATGAGAGCCAATTTACGGACGTCATAAACGTCTTGAGGAGCGTTCATGTACTTAGAATTCTCTCCATGTCGGGGAATACAAGTATGGTCTACTTGAGCTAGCTAAGCCATTTGTCGATAGCTGCCTTAATGCTCTCAGTTCAGATACATCTTTGATGATGTGGCAGAGCTGGATCTTGTAGTTGTTTTAGCCGAGCTTATTGCAGATATTTTTGAGTGGACAGTCGAACCTTTAACCGAGACGAGGCCAGGTAAGCCGTTTTGTTTGTGATTCGACTATCAGGAAGAAGTCAAGGATATCTGCCCCATGCGACTTAGGTTAGATTAGGTTAGGTTGGCTGTCCGCACAAGAGTGCAGACGCACTTAGACCAGTTAAGGTCCTTTGTGATACCATGGATCAACCATTAGGCCACTCAGAGACTAACAAAACCAACCGGAGCTTTTGATGAAGCGTTGAATACACATAACGTCTAAGGACGCCAGATCGCCAAGGTCGTCAAGGAAGGGAGATCCTAGATGGAGCATTCTTGTATGCGACAGGGCTGGACAAGTGCATAGGAGGTGAAGGATGGTTTCTTCCTTCTCCTCGTCCCTACAGCTTCTGCAGAAGTCGTTGGAGAAGAGGCCAAGTCTTTTGGAGTATTGGCATATAAGACAGTGTACAGGGAGAACACCGACAACGCGCCTGATCTATGTTCGCTTTAGCTTGACCAGCTCGGTACTACGTTTTTGGTCCAACTTAGGCCAGATCTGTCTTGAAATGTGACACGTTGAGCAGTTTTCGCATCTGGTCATGCTTATAGCGTTCAACTTTAGTAGATACTTACATGTAGCGAGGGGCATACCCAGGGCTTGGCTGTCAGGCAGAATCCTTAGAGTGGTACCCTGTCTGATGAGCTCGTCAGCCCTGCAGTTTCATGGAATGTCCCTGTGGCCGGCACCCAGCATAATTAAATGTTGAACTGCTGTGTCGTCTCCATAAGAGATAAACGACAGTCAGGTCACTGTGACATACCGGGGAATTGTACAGCCGACGAACTAGCACGACAAGGCTCCTCTAGTACAGATAGCATAAGCATCACCGACATCGAAGCGCCAGCGTCTTATGTTAAGTACCTTATTCAAATTGATGCCGAGAAAGTAGCCAATCATCGATGGCAACATCTAGACCAATGTCATACCGCCAGACAGCTCTGGCCGACACTTAATAAATCCAGGTCCATCGGACTCTTGAAGCACTAGAGAGGAACCCTCTCAAAAATAACAAATGTCCTCACTGGACACTGCTTCATAGGAAGACATGCCCAAAGATTAGGTATCCCTCATAATGACTTCTGTAGAAGCTGCAGAGATTAAGAGGAAGAAGAGACCATCAGTCATCTCCTGTGCGCCTGTCCTGCGCTCGCCAACATCAGGAAGGCCACTCTAGGTGAATACTTCTACCATGATCTTAATGATCTCGGCAACGCCTGCACGGCTAAAATTCACGCCTTCAATGAAGCAAATGGTTCCAAGAGTAAGAGGGTGACCCACCCGCCTTACATATCGGCAGTACAATGGACCTACTTTCTGGTCTAAGTACATCCTCATCGAGGGCCGATCCTAACCAACCAACCAACCAACGACAGACAGACAGCGGCCTTTGAAGTGAAGGAGTACGATTTCAGGGACTTAATTGCCACTTGGCTGTCAGTGAAAATGCTAATATCCCTGACAGATAGTAGATTACATTTTAGGCAGGACAGGGCTTCCTTAATCCCCATGATTTTTGCCTGAAAAACGCTGCAATGTTCTGGAAGGGGAAACGACATGCTCAGATTGAGCTTTTCGGATAAAAAACCACAACCCACCCCACCCTCGGTCTTAGAACCATCTGTAAAGAAGTGAACTGAACTAGCATCGACAGGGGGAAGGTGTCCTATTCATCCTGATCAGGGATGCTCGTACGGAAGTTTCGGTCAAATCTCAGTTTCGGCGTGTTTTCGTGCATAAAGTTGAGAAGATCAAGGATCGAGGAATGGCCAATACGATAACTAGACCACTGAAAGAAGGCTTCCAGATGTATGGCCACACTGGTACAAATCTGTTTCCCAAAAATATCTAAGGGCAGCAGATGGAACAAAATGTCCAGTACCGCAGAGGGTGTAGTTCTCAGTAAATCACTGATGCGCATGCATGCAGATCCTTGCACCTGAGCTAGTTGACTGATGTGGACAGCTCTATCGAGAGCAGGCCACCATACGATCACGCCATATAGTAGTATAGGCCTGATAATGGACACATACAGCTAGCGCTTGATTTGAGGTTTCATAACTCAGCTCCTACCTGTAGCCTTTTTACAGGAATAGAGAGCTACACATTGGCTTTCCTGACGCTTTGCAGTAGATTGGCTTTCCAGTTCAATTTCATATCCAAAATATGGTAAGACCTAGATATTTTGCGTTATCAGTGAAGGTGAAGGATCATAGGATGGTCTGTGAGGGGAACTTTATATTTCCTCGTGAAGAGAACGAGTTCCGTTTTATGGGGATTAACCCCTAGTCCACATTTGGAGGCCCATCTGGTGAGCCGAAGGAGAACATATTGGAGGATTTCCCTAAGAGTGTTTGGGTGTCAACCGGAGGCAAGTATTTATCAAAACGAGCCCCACATTCGGATCAGTAGAAATGCAGTGAAGTGGAATTATTATGATCCCTTGAGTCCAGATCATAATCTTGCCTTCATAGGAAGAGGACTGCGGAGATATTTTTCAAGCTTTGGGCTGCTTCCTGCAACAACGAGGATACAGCCCTCTCACAGAGTAAAGTGTTACCTTTGCCCTTCATCGTAGGAGACTAGATCCTTACCTAATATCTTTAGAGTAACTTACTGTACTACTATACGCAGTAGAGGAATGCTTCACCTTAGTTGGCGCGAACAATTGGAAAGCGACTTCAGCGAACTATAGGCAGCTGGCTTATGACCGAACCGACTGGAGAGGCTTGGTGGTTAAGGTCCAGCTTCACCCCGGACTGTAGTGTCATCTAAGTAAGTAAGTTAGTGTAACTTACTGTGTGTACTGACGCAACTGGTCTTGGAAAATAATAGGAGCAGTCCATATTAGTTGTACTCGTACGTCAACTCAGATGAAATAGAAGACCAACTTGTTTGAAAAAGTTTTAGTAACTTACCCTGTAAAGTTCCATTTTCGCCAGGATCAATGAGCAGAAGGGAATATTCATTTGTTGCAAGACCGCTACTTAGTTCAACAGTAGAACATCTGAGCTTCTATTTCTTTCCTCTCTGAAGAATGTTGGCTAAGAAAACCTCTGCAAGGAAAATGATGTCCCTTCCATTCGTGTGAAAAATATAACGCACACAACATGAGTGGTTGCGAGAAGCTAGGCCCTGGCACTTTAAAGAGCTGTTGCGCCAAGTAATTGATTTGAAGGAAAATTATGGCAGGGAGAAAACTGTTCACTGAAATAGCAATGGTTTAGAAAGGATTAGGCATGGATATAGTGATATCTCTGAGAAAACCACAATAGGCTCGCAATAGTGCGCACGGTAATCACAAACAACTCCCAAGATATACATCTATTCATTATAAAATAATGAATACGTTCCACAAAGAATATACCCGGTTTCTCTTCAATCAAAACCACCCCAATCCACTGATGCATTCACGACTAAACCAAGTTCCACAACAGTCAATGCAAAAACTATTTGACACAAACTTCTAGAACTTATTTCAGAAAAAGTAAAATGGCGCAGAAATTCCACGTTTTATTCAATCATAACATCAATCAACTATCGACAGTCGCTCGGAGTCCACTGACAATTCCTTAAGGTCTTGCTCCAATAAGTTCCAGGCGCGCAATCCCTTACAATTTGGTTGCCATTATCGCATTGTATATATTTTGTACAATCGGTTGGATGTGATAGAAATTCTACTCCTTCGGCACATAAAGTTGGTACTTTAGTAGTTGGACGTGGTGTAGTTGGGGGTCTAGCAGTAGCTGCAGTAGTACGTTTGGTAGTTCCACCAGCTCCAGTTGTCGTAGAACATCCGGCTAAAGCGGCATCAATACAATCGTTTGCGATCACACTCCATTCACGTCCTTCGCGGCATTTGATGCGAAACGCTAGGCCGTTGTAGCATTGCAAAAATGCCTTGCATTCACCGGGTATAGTAAATTTCTGAACGCTGGTTGGATCAGAACATTCTGGCATTGCAACGGGAAGGTTTGGATCTGGTCCGGCTGTTGGTGGTGTTGGACTTGTTGTTGGTGCTGCTGTTGGTGGTGTTGGATTTGTTGTTGGTTTTGTTGGTGGACCTATTGGTGGTGATGTTATTGGTGGTGCTTCAGTTATTGATGGTGTTCCACTTTTACATTTAGCAACAAAAGGACTCTCACAACGGTGCGTCTTAACATCCCAATGCAAGCCATACGGACAGCTCAGAATGTAGGACCTACCATAGGAGCATTTAAGAAATTTCCCACAATCAGCAGAATGTGCAAGCAGCGTCGGATTATTTGGATCATCGTCCAATGGACAGTCAGCGTTTATGTCACCACTTGCACTCAGAGTTCGGATTTCTTTTCGCTGGCAATTTGCCACGCTGGGATCCTCACAACGATTAAGTTCCTTACTCCAGTGTTGTCCACCAGGGCAAGTCATTGCATACGCATTTCCGCCCAGACATTTATAAAACTGTCCGCAGTCAATGTCATTCGGTAAATGTGTAGGATTCGATGGATTTTCATCAAGTGGACACATTGGATTGTATTCGAATTGAACAGTACGTGGCTGTACAACTTGACAATTAACCACGTGTGGATGATAGCATTTACTCAGTGATTGACTCCAGTGCAATCCAACTGGACATGCTATCGGATAGGCCAAACCATCTAGACATTTATAAAATTTTCCACAATCACCGGGATGTGGAAACAAAGTGTCACCTGATGGACTCGCATTTGATGGGCACTCAGGACTCCAAATGGGTCGGTCGAGGGCATTGGCAATAGAAATTACGACGCTAAGCGCGAGAAATATCCACACACTATCTGGAAGAGATGAATGAATTTAGGTTCCACAAATATACATACGAAACAAACCTTCCATTAAGGTGCGAGAGGTTTCCGATTTTTCACCGAATGAACTCGTCACAGGGGATGGTCACTGATATTTATTGAAAATCTTTTCAAGTGGGCAGCGTACATAAGTGACAATATTGAGAGATACACTTCAAATCGTACCATTAGGTGAAGTTGTTTGCTTTCAACGGTGTAATTAGTTATTAATGGATGACGTTAAAGAAAATCAAGCAAAAGCCAAGATTGCACGCAAGGCAATTGCATTGGGATCCATTCTTTTTGTTTTTATTTCGATTGTTCGAGTGGGTAGCCCCATCTAGCCAAATAGGGTATTGGAGGTTGTTTGAAGGGGAAGTCTTTTTCTGAACTGATTGACCCTTGAAGTAAAGTTCGTTGAAGATGGTGCGCATGTGTGTCGTACTGTGAACCAGGATCCTTCTGCCCATCTCATAGCTTTAGTCCTGCTTTGCCGTGTACAAGAAATAGACACGTACTCTTTGCTCGATGCACTCTATAGCCATTTACGAAAACAATAGCAAAGCTGATTCGTAGCTTTGAATTCTGAGTCAACCAATGACACTAGTATAGGTGAAAGCATATATCCCTGCTGGACCCCACTTCAAATATATGTAACTAGAGTCAGCAACGTATTAAGAACATCAAAGTGTAAACCGAGTGTATACAGATTTTCTTAAGAAGTACCTGTGCAATTGCATATTTACCAGTACATATTGTTTTGAAGAGCAAGCAACCTCCAACCAATTTGACCATTTTGCCATCAGCCACCGCTTTGAAAGTAGTCTCCTGGACGTCCGAAACAGGCGAGGGGCAGATGTGGGGATAGTACGAGATCACTATCTTATGATAGTTACTCTGCAATTATGCACTACTGGAGTTCGAAGATCCACGTCATCACAAGAATGCCTAGGTTCAACATCGATAGACTTAGTGATCTCTCAGTGCGCCAACAACTAAGGGAGCACCTTTTGCAGAGTGTGGAAGCAGTCAGCAGCTCACTGCCCGCAACCATCCAAGACCATTGGTGTGCTGTGAAATATGTTTTTACGTCTGCTGCTGGAAGAATTGTCAGTCGATCGCAGGGAATACGTAGGACGTAGCTTTCCGAGGATACCTGGCGACGGATTGACAGGCAAAAACAGCTGAAAGTTCGCATTGCAGCTACTCCAGCAGCAGGCAGAAGCGAGCTAGAGTCCCTATATCGCATGAAGATGAGAGAAGTTCCGCGTAGCGTGCGACTTGTCAGATGCAACTACATCAAAAGAAGCAGAAGAAGCTGCACGGATGTGCGACAGCAGGACCGTCTACAGAATCATCAAAGGGCTGTCAGGTGGTCGCAGCTCCAGCCAACACCCAGTGAAAAACCTAGAAGGTTTCTTGCTCATTTCGAATGAGAACTAACTCAAGAGATGGAAGGAGCATTTTGCTATGGTTTTGAACCCTGTTTTCGCTAGCGATATGCTCCCAAATCAAACTGAGGTGCCCGAGGTGAGAAATGCCCGAATACGCACCACAATCAAAGCACTCAAAACCAACAAGGCGGTAGGACTTGACGGTATTCCCGAGGAGCTCTTACAACCAGCGGCACTTCTACATGACTACACATCTCGCCGTGGTGTAGGGGCCTAGTAATGGTCAAGGATTCTCGGGTATTTCCCCAGATGAGACACAAGCCAAGTTGTAGTCGTCCTAATCCCTCCCCTTCATATTTTATCGTTTCCTCTCTCCTCTCCGGTGGACCGGATCAAGGTGTATTACGACCCGTGCCGAGGATCAGCTTGGCTGGGGGCCCACTTTAAATAATAGTCCAGTCGCTAACGGAGTATCCGGATACCTCTCGACCTCCGGATTAGCCTGCCTTGCCTGCACAATGCGAATCTCTGTGCAGGTCGACCTCCCATTCTCCGCCACTCGTGGGTCCAATACTATAAACAATAACAAAAACCAAAAACATATAAAAAATATAAAAAAAAGTAAAAAAAGATGACGGTCCTCTTAAAAACCCGTCTTCCAGCCTCCTGGGAAGCATACCCGTAAGCTCTGCTGTGACAATCCCATCTAGCGCATTGGCCTTGAGGCCTAGCACTGGCGTTGCAAACAGTTGTAAGCAGGTGGACGCCCCCAGGATTGCTGAACGCGCGTCTGGTACACTGGCGGATAGGACAGTAGTTTCAACACCTGGTCCCATCGTAAAGGCAGACCATGAAACGCGAGGGGGCATACCCTTTAATATCTCTGCACCTTCAGGGACAGCTAACTGTTCGGCCTCAAGCTTGCAGCACGCTGCGCCCTCCACTTCGAAGGATCCACATCCCCTTCTCAAATCCCTTTCATGGTCGACGGACGGCTCGGCTTCGAGCTTGCCGAATGTCGCTCCCCCTAAGATCTCCTACCAAGATCGCCGGCTAGCTTATAAGCTAATTCGCCACATCCAGGAAATTCCTGAGCAGGATAGAACCCAGAAGCATAAGACTTCTTTAAGCTGGGCACTCAAACGTGTCCAGCTCCCCCCCAATTCATCCAGCAAGGACTTGTCGTCCAAACGCCAGAGGTCTCAGGATGAGTCTCCCACCCTTGCCAAAAAGACCAAGGTAGTACCTTCTATTGATACTACCAAGCCCTTCAACCAAGTGCTTAAGGCACACTTGGAGATCGCAGTCGTTGACCATAGCGATCCGGATGGCAGCATTACGGCGGATAAGTGGAGGAAGATGGAGATTAAACTCGCCACCAACTGTCTCCAAATCCTACGTGACCATCCCGGCCCTGATGTTTCCTGCAGGGATGGTGGCTGGCATCAAGGGCATGTCAAACTCATTGCCTGCGGTGACCAAAGATCGAAGGATCTCTATAAACTTGCTGTCTCCAGATTAGGACAGGTTTGGCCAGGTGCACCGTTGGAGGTCGTGGAAAAGGACCAGATTCCTAACCGACCAAGAACACGTGCTACCATTCCGGCTGAACCCTCTGATCCTAAAATCATCCTGGATATTCTGAAGGCAAACAACAGCTCCCTTCCTACCCATAATTGGAAGATTGCCAAAGTGGACGAGCCGAGAGGAGACGTCAGAAGTGTGATCATTGTCATCAATGAAGAGTCTCTGGCCCCCTTGGCATCTTCTAAACGGGTAGTAAATTATGGATTTAGCTCCATCACCTTGAAAGTCTACGAATGTGACGAGAAGGAGCTCGATAAAGTACCTCCCAAGCAGGTTGCAGTCCCTTCTGCACCAGCTAAGAACACCTTTCCTTCCGAGACCCTTCCCTCGCTCCCTTGCGCCGATCCATCTTTTTCGGGGGTTGACTCCTCGTCGACAGACACCGAAATAGTTGACGCTCTCCTGAAATTGGACTTTTCTGGTCCTCCCTCTCCCTCACCATCACTCCTGGACAGTGACCCATGTGGCTTCTCTCTCTTAAGGATGACCTTCTGTCATCAGATTCAGAGGAAGCCAATAATACCGTGGTAATGGTATCTGTAGCGAGAAGTAGCCCCAATGCTGCGGATCCTACAGATTAACCTGCATCACTCCATCACGGCTTCGGCCTCCCTTATTCTCCGGCTCAGCAAATACGGGGAAGACTTAGTCTTGATCCAGGAACCATGGGTTATTGGAAACCGGGTTTATGGACTCAAGACTCCAAACTACAAATTAATCTACGCAAGAAAGGAAGGTAAACCGAGATCCTGTATCCTTGCGAAGACCATTCTTTTACTCTCTCTCGGATTCTTGTAGGACGCTCGCGAGAGGTGGGACCGTGAAAAAACTTTTCGGTATTTTCTGGGATTCGAACTTGGAACCTCATGCGTAGTGATCTGACACACTAACCACTTACGCCACGACTGGAATTGCGATCAAAAAATTATTGGCTGGTATCGGCTTATTTAGGTCACGATCTTATGGGCCCACTCCCCCCGGACATCTTCGGGTGCTTGATTGCTAAAGCAGAGAGTCGAAACACTGGTCTCATCATTGGCTGTGATGCGAATGCCCATCACTCAATCTGAGGCAGTTCCGACATAAATGAAAGAGGTGAGCAACTTTTTGACTTTATCCTTAGTACTAAACTCCTAATCTGTAACAGGGGGTCCAAACCGAAATTCATTACTCGCAACTGACAAGAAGTCCTGGACATAACTCTTGTCTCCGATCACTTATATAACTCGGTTAAGGACTGGAGAGTCTCTGATGAGCACTCTTTTTCAGACCACCGTTACCACTTGCAGAGAGAGCTTGGGAAACTGAGAGTCTTCCTGACGTGTGAAAGAAGGGAACAATCGTCAAGATTCCTAAGAAAGATAATTTAATGTAGTGCAACATATGGAAGGATATCTCCTTGCTGCCTGCTGTAGCCAAAATCCTGGAGTAAATGAAACAACATCTCGAAGACACTACTCGATGCCGAACAAGCAGGCCTCCACCCTGGATCCTTCTCTGTCGACCCACGCTAACCCCCTACTAATCATCATCGAGCAGTGCGCTGAATATTGATCGCCACTTCATCTGCTGTTTCATCGATTTTGAGGAGACATGCGATAGTGTCAACAGGAAGTTTATTTGGAGTGCCTAACGCAGGATAAATATTCCTAATAAATCAGTTGCTATTAGAGTTACATAGCAGATGGGTCCAAATGTCACGATCTGTACAGAGGAAGGTTGCCTGAGGAATTTGAGATACAAAGTGGAATAAGACAAGGCTGTATTATTTCACCAATACTTTTCCTATTGGTGATTAGCGATGCTCTTCATGCAGCTTTGTCGACGAAAAATGACGAATTCGATGGACTCTTACAAGATGGACTCTGACGTCTGACGATGTATGCTTACTCTCTCAAAGATTTATGGACCTCCATCAAATGACAGCAGATGTGCAAAGGGAAGCAGACGTCGTCAATCCGTTAATAAGACAAAAACTAATATGATCAGCTTTGGAACTAACTCATCGGCACAAGTATGCATTGCTGGACAACCGGAAGACAGAGTAGTGGGTTTTCAGTATCTTGGGAGTATAGCCTCGTCTAATGATAGAACCGGAACTTTGGAACTAACTCATCGGCACAAGTATGCATTGCTGGACAACCGGAAGACAGAGTAGTGGGTTTTCAGTATCTTGGGAGTATAGCCTCGTCTAATGATAGAACCGAACTGAAAATAGCCAACAGGAATCCCAAAGCAAAGCTCATGTTCAGGAGTTTGAACACCAAGCTAAGACTGTTCTGCTCCAACGTTGAATCCTTGCTGTTATATGGATGCAGCACTTAGAGAGAAATCTGAAATCGTTCGTTAAGAAGTACCTGCGCAGCCCCTTAAAGATGTTCTGGCCCAATCGTATCTCTAACGAACACCTCTATCAGAGAACGGGTCAGGAACCAATAGGCACAACCATCCAACGACGAAAGTGTCAGTGGATTAGTCACACGTTCCGATCAGTTAATCATGCTATGCAATGGAACCCTTTAGCCCAGGGAGGCAAAGTATTTGGCTATCTGAGAAGAACATAGTGCAGAGCAGTCGAGAAGGAGGCATAGCAGTTGGGAAAAAGGCACATTGCCAAAAATCGTACACCCCGGCGCGTAGGCGTAGTAGAGACCCTATGACTCACAAGAGTATACATGACAGAATTTGTACAGTTTTCAAAAGATTTCAATACAATTCAAATACCATCCACTCCGGTGCAGACTTGACTTTGACCTTATTTAAAGGCTACTATCGATAAAAACCGAATTCAAGGTCGACAAGGAAGGTGATCATCACCCAGACAATGCATTTTTCGCAGATAAAACAGGAAACATTCATCTTGTTCCACTTTCACAGCAGATATCTTTGTATCTGCAAATGATATCATTGATTTCCACGAAAAACACTGTTCGATAAAATACGTTTTTTTTTATTTTTTGCTGACAAGGAAAACTCTAGTAAAACACTAATTTACTGATAGTGTTCCAAATAGCCTCACATAGTACCAATTTAGCTATTAAAATGCCATCCACAAAGGGCCGCTCTCCTTGTTCAACACGATACCTAACACAAGGCGATGTGTATCTGATAAAACCACACCCCTTACATTTAGCTGTTATTTCGGGCATCTCTTGATTTTATATAAAAGATCAGTATCGCGCAATTACTGACGAGTTTCTTAAGAATTTACACACGAGCAGACACTTTAAGAATAAGAGTATATAGAATAGGATCCACAAAGGAAAAAGGACGAAACAAAACGAAAGGACTACTATTGGAGCCTAGACAATGAAAGGTAGTGACACATACGTGTATTATGTGTGTTTTACGGGTTCCTTTGTGCCAGGATTCATATCCGATTTGAACTGTGTCGTTGTGTACTTTGTGTCTCCTGTGTTACGTTGCTTTTTGCGAGATTTTCGAGTGTCGCAGTAGGTTAATCTATTATTTCTTTGTAGTTGTCATTTTGACAGTAGTACTAGCTGCTGTGCTCAGTGTTGATGCAAAGCCATCGATAGGAACTCAACGGGTGAGTGGAATACATACTGTGGAACGTATTGAGATAGATCATAAAAGATTGCTTTTCAATTTCATAGACTTTGTGCACGGATGAATCGAATGGAACATTCATTGCGGATGATGAGTATTGCTGGAGTTTCTTTGTGTGCTACAACGGAGAGTTAGTAAATCAGAGATGTCCTCCAGGAAGTTACTTTGATGAAACGGATCTATACTGTCTACCGGACACGAATAACACTTGTACCCAGCAATGCAGCGTAGATGGCCAATTTAGTGCGCATCCATCAAACTGTAACTTGTTCTATGTTTGCTATCAGGGTGAACTTGTGGAACAGAGTTGTGGACCAAAAAGTTACTTTGACCAAGTAAACCTATACTGCCTGCCGGATAAGAATAATACTTGTCCACAACCGAATTGCACCGTGAATGGGGCATTTAGCCCACATCCAACCAATTGCAGTGCATTCTACGTTTGCTATGAGGGCGAACTTGTGGAACAGAGTTGCGGTGCCGGAAGTTACTTCAATAAGACGAATCTGTACTGTCTTCCAGATACGGACAATGTTTGCCCCGAAACACAATGCAGCGTAGATGGCGCCTTTAGCCCACATCCAAGCAATTGCAACTTATTCTATGTTTGCTATGAGGGCGAACTTGTGGAACAGAGTTGCGGTGCCGGAAGTTACTTCGATAAAACGAATCTGTACTGCCTACCGGATACGAATAACACCTGCCCTGTGCCTGTCTGCACAGTAGAAGGAGCATTCAGTCCACATCCCACGGAGTGTGCTTTGTTCTACGTATGCTACAATGGTCTACTTGTAGAACAAACTTGCGGCAATGGCAGTTACTTTGATAAAGACAATTTGTATTGTTTGCCTGATGATGAGAATATTTGCTGGCCATTAACGCCCACACCGACGCCAGAAAATTGCACATGCGTGGGAGGATATACGGACGGTGAATTTGTAGCAAGTCCTGACAGCTGCTACTCGTACTACATATGCAGTGCTGGTGATCTTGTGGAACAAAATTGTGGATACGGAAATTATTTCGACAATAGCACCAAAAGATGCGAGCGAGACACAACTGGCGAGTGCTGGCCTACGAACACAACATCAACGTCTACAACTAGTGCACCGTGTAAGTGCCCGGGAGGCTATGAGGAAGGCGATTTCGTACCTAGTTCCGACAACTGCTACTCATACTATGTGTGCACCCAGGGTGCACTTGTAGAGCAAAGCTGCGGACAAGGAAATTATTTTGATAATTCTACCAAAACCTGTGAGAGAGATGACAATGGAGTTTGCTGGCCGACAACAACCACACCTGCTCCATGCGCATGCCCCGGTGGTTTGGAAGAAGGTGATCTGGTGGGAAATAGCGACAGCTGTCATTCCTATTTCATCTGTACACAAGGCGAACTGGTAGCACAGAGCTGCGGAACTGGCAACTACTTTGACGTCAATAGCAAGACCTGTGAACGCGATACCAATGGAGTTTGCTGGCCGACAACAACCACGCCAGCTCCATGTACATGCCCCGGAGGCTACGAAGAGGGCGATCTAGTGGGAAATAGCGACAGTTGTCATTCGTATTTCATCTGCACACAAGGCGAACTGGTAGCACAGAGCTGCGGAACTGGCAACTACTTTGACGTCAATAGCAAGACCTGTGAACGCGATACCAATGGAGTTTGCTGGCCGACAACAACCACACCAGCTCCATGCACATGCCCCGGTGGTTTGGAAGAAGGTGATCTGGTGGGAAATAGCGACAGCTGTCATTCCTATTTCATCTGTACACAAGGCGAACTGGTAGCACAAAGCTGCGGAACTGGCAACTACTTTGACGTCAATAGCAAGACCTGTGAACGCGATACCAATGGAGTTTGCTGGCCGACAACAACCACACCAGCCCCATGCACATGCCCTGGAGGTTACGAAGAGGGCGATCTGGTGGGAAATAGCGACAGTTGTCATTCGTATTTCATCTGTACACAAGGCGAACTGGTAGCACAAAGCTGCGGAACTGGCAACTACTTTGACGGCAATAGCAAGACCTGCGAACGCGATACCAATGGAGTTTGCTGGCCGACAACAACCACACCAGCTCCATGCACATGCCCCGGTGGTTTGGAAGAAGGTGATCTAGTGGGAAATAGCGACAGTTGTCATTCGTATTTCATCTGCACACAAGGCGAACTGGTAGCACAAAGCTGCGGAACTGGCAACTACTTTGACGTCAATAGCAAGACCTGTGAACGCGATACCAATGGAGTTTGCTGGCCGACAACAACCACGCCAGCTCCATGTACATGCCCCGGAGGCTACGAAGAGGGCGATCTAGTGGGAAATAGCGACAATTGTCATTCCTATTTCATCTGCACACAAGGCGAACTGGTAGCACAAAGCTGCGGAACTGGCAACTACTTTGACGTCAATAGCAAGACCTGTGAACGCGATACCAATGGAGTTTGCTGGCCGACAACAACCACACCAGCCCCATGCACATGCCCTGGAGGTTACGAAGAGGGCGATCTGGTGGGAAATAGCGACAGTTGTCATTCGTATTTCATCTGCACACAGGGCGAACTGGTAGCACAGAGCTGCGGAATTGGCAACTACTTTGACGACAACACCAAGACCTGCGTACGCGATAACAATGGAGTTTGCTGGCCGACAACGTCTTCTTCAACAACATCTTCAACAACAACGCCATCAACAACGACGCCTTCAACAACAACGCCTTCTACAACCACGCCTTCTACAACAACCCCATCAACAACAACGCCCTCGACAACAACGCCTTCTACGACAACTCCTTCAACAACAACTCCATCAACAACAACACCTTCGACAACAACTCCATCAACAACAACACCTTCTACAACAACTCCATCAACAACAACACCTTCTACAACAACTCCTTCAACAACAACACCTTCGACAACGAAACCCACAACTGAGGCACCTTGCACCTGTACTGGTGGCTACGAAGACGGCGAATTTATCCCGTATCCTGGCAACTGCTCCCTATTCTACATTTGCTATAACGGTGACCTAATCGAGGAGTCATGTAAAGAAGGAAACTACTTTGACCCAGAATCGAAGAGCTGTGTCTGGGACACAACAGGGGAATGCTGGCCGTTACCGACCACGCCTACAACGTCAACTACCACCAAAATAACACCATCACCCACAACACCCTCAACGACAACACCTTCAACAACAACACCATCAACAACGACGCGTTCGACGACAACTCCATCAACAACAACTCCATCAACAACAACGCCTTCTACAACCACTCCTTCTACAACAACGACATCCACAACTGCGGCACCTTGCGAATGCCCTGGTGGCTATAAGGACGGCGAACTTATCCCGTATCCTGGCATATGCTACTTGTTCTACATTTGCTACAACGGAGAACTAGTTGAGAGATCGTGCGGAAATGGAAGCTACTTTGACGCTGAGTCGAAGAGCTGTGTCTGGGACACAACAGGGGAATGCTGGCCGTTATCTACGACGCCCACAACGTCAACTACCACCACAATAACACCTTCACCCTCAACACCTTCTACAACAACCCCTTCAACAACAACTCCATCAACAACAACACCGTCAACAACGACGCGTTCGACGACAACTCCATCAACAACAACTCCATCAACAACAACACCTTCTACAACAACACCTTCTACAACTACTCCTTCTACAACAACGCCATCCACAACTGCGGCACCTTGCGAATGCCCTGGCGGCTATAAGGACGGCGAACTTATCCCGTATCCTGGCATATGCTACTTGTTCTACATTTGCTACAACGGAGAACTAGTTGAGAGATCGTGCGGAAATGGAAGCTACTTTGACGCTGAGTCGAAGAGCTGTGTCTGGGACACAACAGGGGAATGTTGGCCGTTACCGACCACGCCCACGACGTCAACTACCACCAAAATAACACCTTCGCCATCAACACCTTCTACAACAACACCTTCAACAACAACTCCATCAACAACAACACCCTCAACAACGACGCCATCAACCACCACGCGTTCGACGACAACTCCTTCAACAACAACCCCATCCACAACAACGCCTTCGACAACAACTCCTTCAACAACAACGCCTTCTACAACAACGCCTTCTACAACAACGCCTTCTACAACAACTCCATCAACAACAACTCCATCGACAACTGCGGCTCCGTGTGAATGCCCCGGTGGCTATAAGGATGGCGACTTTATCCCCTATCCTGGCAGTTGCTACTTGTTTTATATTTGCTACAAGGGAGAGCTAATAGAGGAGTCGTGCAAGGAAGGAAACTACTTTGACGCAGAGTCGAAGAGCTGTGTCTGGGACACAACAGGAGAATGTTGGCCGTTACCGACCACGCCCACAACGTCAACCACCACCAAAATAACACCTTCACCTTCAACACCCTCAACGACAACACCTTCAACAACAACTCCATCAACAACAACACCCTCAACAACGACGCCATCAACCACCACGCCTTCGACGACAACTCCTTCAACAACAACCCCATCAACAACAACGCCTTCGACAACAACTCCTTCAACAACAACGCCTTCTACAACAACGCCTTCTACAACAACGCCTTCTACAACAACTCCATCAACAACAACTCCATCGACAACTGCGGCTCCCTGTGAATGCCCCGGTGGCTATAAGGATGGCGACTTTATCCCCTATCCTGGCAGTTGCTACTTGTTTTATATTTGCTACAAGGGAGAGCTAATAGAGGAGTCGTGCAAGGAAGGAAACTACTTTGACGCAGAGTCGAAGAGCTGTGTCTGGGACACAACAGGAGAATGTTGGCCGTTACCGACCACGCCCACAACGTCAACCACCACCAAAATAACACCTTCACCTTCAACACCCTCAACGACAACACCTTCAACAACAACTCCATCAACAACAACACCCTCAACAACGACGCCATCAACCACCACGCGTTCAACGACAACTCCTTCAACAACAACCCCATCAACAACAACGCCTTCGACAACAACTCCTTCAACAACAACGCCTTCTACAACAACGCCTTCTACAACAACGCCTTCTACAACAACTCCATCAACAACAACTCCATCGACAACTGCGGCTCCGTGTGAATGCCCCGGTGGCTATAAGGATGGCGACTTTATCCCCTATCCTGGCAGTTGCTACTTGTTTTATATTTGCTACAAGGGAGAGCTAATAAAGGAGTCGTGCAAGGAAGGAAACTACTTTGACGCAGAGTCGAAGAGCTGTGTCTGGGACACAACAGGAGAATGTTGGCCGTTACCGACCACGCCCACAACGTCAACCACCACCAAAATAACACCTTCACCTTCAACACCCTCAACGACAACACCTTCAACAACAACTCCATCAACAACAACACCCTCAACAACGACGCCATCAACCACCACGCCTTCGACGACAACTCCTTCAACAACAACCCCATCCACAACAACGCCTTCTACAACAACGCCTTCTACAACAACTCCATCAACAACAACTCCATCGACAACTGCGGCTCCCTGTGAATGCCCCGGTGGCTATAAGGATGGCGACTTTATCCCCTATCCTGGCAGTTGCTACTTGTTTTATATTTGCTACAAGGGAGAGCTAATAGAGGAGTCGTGCAAGGAAGGAAACTACTTTGACGCAGAGTCGAAGAGCTGTGTCTGGGACACAACAGGAGAATGTTGGCCGTTACCGACCACGCCCACAACGTCAACCACCACCAAAATAACACCTTCACCTTCAACACCCTCAACGACAACACCTTCAACAACAACTCCATCAACAACAACACCCTCAACAACGACGCCATCAACCACCACGCGTTCAACGACAACTCCTTCAACAACAACCCCATCAACAACAACGCCTTCGACAACAACTCCTTCAACAACAACGCCTTCTACAACAACGCCTTCTACAACAACGCCTTCTACAACAACTCCATCAACAACAACTCCATCGACAACTGCGGCTCCGTGTGAATGCCCCGGTGGCTATAAGGATGGCGACTTTATCCCCTATCCTGGCAGTTGCTACTTGTTTTATATTTGCTACAAGGGAGAGCTAATAAAGGAGTCGTGCAAGGAAGGAAACTACTTTGACGCAGAGTCGAAGAGCTGTGTCTGGGACACAACAGGAGAATGTTGGCCGTTACCGACCACGCCCACAACGTCAACCACCACCAAAATAACACCTTCACCTTCAACACCCTCAACGACAACACCTTCAACAACAACTCCATCAACAACAACACCCTCAACAACGACGCCATCAACCACCACGCCTTCGACGACAACTCCTTCAACAACAACCCCATCCACAACAACGCCTTCTACAACAACGCCTTCTACAACAACGCCTTCTACAACAACTCCATCAACAACAACTCCATCGACAACTGCGGCTCCGTGTGAATGCCCCGGTGGCTATAAGGACGGCGACTTTATCCCCTATCCTGGCAGTTGCTACTTGTTTTATATTTGCTACAAGGGAGAGCTAATAGAGGAGTCGTGCAAGGAAGGAAACTACTTTGACGCAGAGTCGAAGAGCTGTGTCCTGGACACAACAGGGGAATGTTGGCCGTTACCGACCACGCCCACAACGTCAACTACTACCAAAATAACACCTTCAACACCCTCAACAACAACACCTTCAACAACAACTCCATCAACAACAACACCCTCAACAACGACGCCATCAACCACCACGCCTTCGACGACAACTCCTTCAACAACAACTCCATCAACAACAACACCTTCGACAACAACCCCTTCAACAACACCGCCTTCAACAACAACCCCTTCTACAACAACCCCATCAACAACAACCCCTTCGACAACAACCCCTTCAACAACAACACCTTCTACAACAACGCCTTCTACAACAACCCCTTCTACAACAACTCCATCAACAACAACGATATCGACAACTGCGGCTCCGTGTGAATGCCCCGGTGGCTATAAGGATGGCGACTTTATCCCCTATCCTGGCACATGCTACATGTTCTACATTTGCTACAACGGAGAACTAGTTGAGAGATCGTGCGGAAATGGAAGCTACTTTGACGCTGAGTCGAAGAGCTGTGTCTGGGACACAACAGGGGAATGTTGGCCGTTACCGACCACGCCCACAACGTCAACTACCACCAAAATAACACCTTCACCCTCAACACCCTCAACGACAACACCTTCAACAACAACTCCATCAACAACAACACCCTCAACAACAACGCGTTCGACAACTCCATCAACAACAACTCCATCAACAACAACCCCTTCAACAACAACCCCTTCAACAACGACACCTTCAACAACAACACCTTCAACAACAACACCTTCAACAACAACTCCCTCGACAACAACGCCTTCAACGACAACGCCTTCTACAACAACGAAAACTACAACCGTGGTACCATGTACCTGTCCTGGTGGCTATGAAGAAGGTGAATTCGTGCCACATCCATCAAGCTGTTACTTGTTCTACGTCTGCTATGAGGGTGAACTTAGAGAAGTATCTTGTGGGTATGGTAACTATTTCGATAATCAGACCAAGAGCTGTGTTTTGGATACAGATAAAGTGTGTTGGTCACAAAGTTCGTCTTCGTCAACAACAGCCGCGACAACTTTATCAACAACAACCGCTCCATGCACTTGTCCCGGCGGCTACGAAAATGGTGACTTCGTACCACATCCAGACACTTGCTATCTGTTCTACGTTTGCTATCAAGGCGAACTCTCTGTATTGTCCTGTGGAGTGGGAAATTATTTCGATAATAATACCAAAAGCTGTGCCTACGATACAACGGGCATCTGCTGGATTAATTCCACAACTCCCGCACCAGAGACATGCGCCAATGGCTCTCAAGAAGGAGAACTCAGTCCAAATCCGTCATCATGCTATTTGTACTACATTTGCAGCAGCGGTGAGCTTGTGGAAGGTAATTGCGGAATTGGAAACTATTTCAACAATGCCAGCAAACTTTGTGAACCCGACGCTAATGGATGCTGTTGGCCAGTAAAACCAACTCCACCCGCGCCCTGTGACTGTTCAAATGGACTTAAAGAAGGACAACTGATTGCGAATCCATCGTCATGCTCTTCCTTTTACATTTGCTATGGCGGCGAACTTGTAGAAAATAATTGTGGAACTGGAAATTATTTCAACAATGTTTCCAATGTTTGCGAACCTGATACTGGTGGAAGCTGTTGGCCTGTAAAACCAACTCCGCCCGCGCCCTGTGACTGTCCAAATGGACTTAAAGAAGGACAACTGATTGCGAATCCATCGTCATGCTCTTCCTTTTACATTTGCTATGGCGGCGAACTTGTAGAAAATAATTGTGGAACTGGAAATTATTTCAACAATGTTTCGAATATTTGCGAACCTGATACTGGTGGATGCTGTTGGCCTGTAAAACCTACACCACCAGCACCTGAACCGACGCCTTGTGAGTGTCCGAATGGACTAAAGGAAGGAGAGATTATAGCGAATCCCTCGGCGTGCTATTTGTACAATCTGTGTCACGACGGCAAGCTTGTGGAAGGTCATTGCGGAACTGGAAACTATTTCAATAACGCTTCCAACTTGTGTGAACCCGATACTGGGGGATGTTGTTGGCAAGTCATACCTACGCCACCCACACCCTGTGACTGTCCAAATGGACTTAAGCAAGGCGAATTCACGGAGAATCCAACAGCATGCTACTTATACTACCTTTGCTACAACGGCGAACTTGTGGAAGGTCACTGTGGTACCGGCAATTATTTCAATAACGCCACCGGTATTTGTGAACCCGACCTTGGAGGTTGTTGTTGGCCAGTTGAGCCCACACTACCACCGCCACCATCACCAACACCTTCGCCCTGTGAATGTTCAAATGGAGCGCAAGAAGGACAATCCACTGCTCATCCATCGTCATGTTATTTGTTCTATATTTGCCATGACGGCGAGCTTGTGCAACAGAACTGTGGAACTGGAAACTATTTTAACAACGTCACCAATATTTGCGAACCTGACACTGGTGGATGTTGCTGGCCAAAGACAACCACTTGCTCTGGTGGTTATCGAACCGGGGAGTTCATTGCCGATACCGATGATTGTGACAAATTTTACATTTGCAACGACGGAGCACTTGTGGCACAAGAATGTGGTGTCGGTTATTTCTTCGACATCGACAATAAATATTGCACTCGGGACATCAATGGAACTTGTTGGACTGCAGAGCCTTCAGGCAGCACGTGCGTAGGTGCACCTGATGGTACATTCTTACGAAATGACGCAGCATGCGATAAATTCTTCTTTTGCTACAACAACACTAAGTACATTCAAGAATGTGGCATCGGAAACCTTTTCAACAGCGCCACCCTTGCATGTGCTCGTGATACTTATGGCACATGCTGGAAGAAAATACCCAATGTCTGTGCGAATCAAATTACTGGCACCTTCGTACCAAACCCAAATAATTGTCAAGAATTCTACGTTTGCCTTAAGAACCGTGCCGTATTGCAGCAATGCGGCGATGCCAATTGGTTCAATCCAGAGTCAATGATCTGTCAACCTGATCTGAAGGCCCAATGTGTAAATGTTTGTCGGGGTACCAGTAACACAACCAACTTGGCTCATCCAAACTGTAATCAGTTCTATCGATGCCTCGATGGTCGGACGGACAGTGTTGAAAATTGTCCCACAGGCACCAATTTCGACGCAACTGATGGCATATGCAAATCATCGGCAATATGTGAAGCTGACTTATGTTACAAGTCGATAAATGGTGCTGTTCATCCAGTGCAAAATGACGTTACAAGTTTCTACACGTGCTACAATCAAATGCCGATCAAACTCAGCTGTCCCGATGGCACATCATTCGATTCTGATCTTTTAGTCTGTACACCAGACACTGGTGTGAGTATTTGCTTAGCAAAGTCGCAGTCATAAAAGGACGCCACTAATGTATTTTATCCAATTTCAGAGGTGTATTGGACAAAAGAATGGCCATCTAGTACCGTCTTTCAATAATCCCAACGCATTTTATGTCTGTAGAAATAACATGGCTGTTTTCGAGCAATGCCCATCGTACGCCATCTTTGATGCTAAGAAGAGGATTTGTGTCCATGCTGAGCGAAGGCGTCTTGCCAACAGTGTAAGATTATTGTGTCTTTTGCTGTGAAAAATACAATGCAATATCTATTTCTTTTTCTACAGATTTGTGCAGATGAACCGAATGGCACCATGCTGTCAGGAAATGCATGCAACACGTTCCATATTTGTTTGGACGGTCAAAGTATAGAGCAAAATTGTGGAGCATATTCATCGTTCAATCAAAAGCTTAGTCAATGTGTATTTAATTTATCCTGCTACGATCAGAATGAAGTAAGTTATTCCATGTGGATCGTAAGTTTATAAGAACTACAGCATTTGTTTCTTATTTTTTTGTTAGATTTGCATCAGATCATCTGATATTGAAAAGTTCCCTGACGCTAGATATGAAACGTCATTCATAAAGTGTAAACGGGGCTTAGCGGTTGTTGAAAAGTGTCCCAAGGGCATGATTTACAGTCATGATATTGGATATTGTGTGCTCAGAGATCTGGCAATGACCCACGATGAACTAGATGAGGTAAATGTGACAAAGAGCACGTGAATGGAAACATTTAGATTTTACTATTCGTTTACAGATTTGTGACAATGTCCCCGACAATACTTTGACACCAGCTTTAGACTGCCGTAAGTTCTACATCTGTCGCAACAGAGTTGCCATGCTACAGCAATGTGCCATCGATCAGTATTACGATATAAAGACTGGCAGCTGTCAACCTGACGTCGAACGTCAATGCTGGTTACGAAGTGAGACGTTAAGGAGAAGTTTCCATTTGAAAACGGTAAATTTAGATAACGCATATGAAGTAGTTACATAAGTACACATCAGCTGTGTTTAAATTTTTTGTATAACCTCAATATAATGCAATAAATGAAAACACATTTCCAGAAGCGAGATTCAGTATTTATTTTTTTTTGTTTTTATTCCAAATTCTGACTGTTTTTCGTTGTTGCATCTCTTTTTGGTTTGAAACTTCAAAATGTTGACTTGGATTGCAAATGACAAAAATATTGAATTTCGCCTGGAAGTCCAAGTTCCAAGTGTCAAAACAACTGTCACTGTGTTCCTCTTTTGACAGGTCTGTCATGAGGGTCAAATTCGTGCTGATCCCAGTGATTGTGAGCAATTCGAGATTTGCACTTATGGCGTTTGGACGAGAGAAGCGTGTCCAGCAGGACAATATTTCGATTCCATCACAAAAGTCTGTAACAATGACAGTAAGTGTCTAACTGCACGATCTACGGTAGAGTGCTTTGATGACATGCCACTACGTGCGTCTGAAGAACTCTGTACGGACTACTATCGTTGCGTGCAGAATCAGTGGAAGATAAAAAAATGTCCTGTTGGACAATTTTTCAGCAGTAAAATGGCAGCATGTACAAACGATGCAAGTTCCTGTATTCCAGGACTGGAAATGCGATCCACAAATGAGAACCGTTGCTCTTCGAACGAAACCCGAACTAGTAATGTCAATTGTGGTATATATCACATCTGTTACGAAGGTGAATGGTGGTATCGTTACTGTGAAGAAGGGACCTACTTCAATAAGTCGCTGGGAACTTGCGTTTCCAATGATGGCACCTGTATCTTGATGTCGAAGGCTGGGCCTTGCAAGAATGGCACAGTGAAGAAGTCAGATTTTGATCCATGCATTAATTACTACCTCTGTGCTGACGGAAATTGGACAGTCCAACATTGTCCGGTTGGACATCACTTTAATGAGTCCCGCAAAGCCTGTATGCTTGATTATGAGGACAGAGTATGTAAAGCTGAGGTAAAGAATGTATCGTCGACATGTGTTGAAGGTAGCCGACGCCACATGACATCAGTTTGCACAGCATTTGAGGTATGTTCCTTTGGCAGGTGGCTATCAGTTGAGTGTCACACCGGCTTCTACTACGATACAGCGCTGGAAAAGTGCATTGCCAATCGGGGCGAATGCTCAACGAATGGTTTAATGCGACGCGAGTGTGTTGACAATACATCTCGTACAAATCAAAATAACTGCAGTCAGTTCTACTATTGTTCACGAAATGAATGGCATCTGGAAAGCTGTTTGGAAGGATTCCAGTACAATGCAACCATCGACAAATGTATTCCAACGAACAGTACCTGTGCTGTGAGAAACCAGACAAATTGGATACCAGGAAAGTGCGTTGGCATCAAAAGTGGAACGTATATATCCCACGAAACTGACTGCACTAAATACTACCTCTGTATAGATGACCAAGATATTGAAGCAAACTGTAGCTATGGTAAGTTCTACGACAAGGAGAGCAAACTCTGCCAACTAAATGACGGCGCATGTCCACTCAAAGCGCAAGCAGATAACACTATCTGCGCATCCAAGCCAGACGGTAGTCGAGTACAAAATCCCGGCAACTGCACGAGTTTCTTCATATGTAGTGAAGCACAACCGCTACTGTCGTACTGCTATCCAGGGATGTACTTCAACGCCGAGCTAGGCGTATGCCAAACTGACACCGGCATTTGCAATAAGCCACGTCTCTGCGACGATAACCCTGGCGGTCATTTGCCGCATGAGACCTACTGCAACATCTACTACGCATGCGTGCGTGGGCTTGCCATACCAGTGGCATGCGAGGAGGATGAAATTTTCGACCCGACAACACGAAAGTGTACTGCTGACGTGGAACATCGCTGCCTAGATGGCATACTAATCAGCGATGAAATATGCAGCAAAACAGAGAATGGCGTACCCCTTGTTGACTCCGATGACTGCACCAAATATATTGTATGCACCAATGGACTAGCACAGACGTTCCAATGTCCGCAGGGACAATTCTTTGACAGTTCCCTAATGTTCTGCATGCCTGACAATGGTTCATGTCCATATGTAGATAACCCAGACGTTCCAAATAATTCCAGCATCCCCCCCGATCCGATTTCATGCATTGGCAAACACGGCGATCTAATGCCTGATCCCGAGCACTGCAATGAGTTCTACATATGCATATATGGAAATCTTCGACATGATCGATGCTTTGATGGAGAATTCTTTGACATTAACACATACAGCTGTACCAAGATGGGTACAGATGAAAAGTGTCGAACTGCTGCGGAAATGTCAACTTTATGTGCGACCAGCGAAGATGGAACGAATTTTGCCGATCAGACTGACTGTCGGAAGTACTACCAGTGTAATGACGCTGAACTGCAATCGAAAAAGTGTCGAACTGGCGAAAGTTTCGACACCCTACTAGGTTTCTGTAGACAAAGTGATGGCACATGTCTGCTGGAAAATGGCCAGAGGGTTGGAGCTTGTGCTGGTAAACATGGTAAGCTGGCACCGAATGTAGAAAACTGTCGCGGTTACTTTACGTGTGTCAATGGACAGAAGATCTCAGACGAATGTGAGAATGGGGAGTATTTTGATAAAGCAAAGAGTGATTGTGTGAAGGATGTCAATAATACTTGCAGACCTGTGGAGGATGAGTTCACCAATACAACACAGTTGGTAAGTAAATTGGAAATGATTGTCATCAGTCTGGTGTTAGGATGACAGGAGATTTCGAGCTCAAATTTATTTGCAACCAATCAGACAATGACAAGTTGTCATGTCTGATGAAATGTGTGAACGATGACAGCTGTCATTTTTAAGTAAAAACTACAAAAGTGCATCTATCAGCTTAAAATGTGGGCGCCGTGGCGTAAGTGGTTAGTGTGTCGGATCACTACGCATGAGGTTCCAAGTTCGAATCCCAGAAAATACCAAAAAGTTTTTTCACGTTCCCACCTCTCGCGAGCGTCTGACAAACATCCGAGAGTATTGTTGTCACGAAAAAGCTTCTCAAATCGCCGTTCGGATTCGGCATTAAACTGTAGGTCTCTTGCATTCGTGTGAAAAATATAACGCACACAACATGAGTGGTTGCGAGAAGCTAGGCCCTGGCACTTTAAAGAGCTGTTGCGCCAAATATTTGTATTTTAGCTTAGAATGTTAGGACTAGAGCAATTCAAAGTTTGAAAATTGTGACTCAGTTTACCTTCATTCAAGAAGTGACAGCTGTCATCTTTGACAGATCTTCACACATTTTCTTACTCTTTTACCCACACATCATGAATTTCAGAGCTGTGTCAATCTCACCGAACTCGTATTCTATCCAAATGTGCTCGATGGTTGCAAGACATTCTTCCAATGTGTCAAGGGCACACCAAGGGTCCATAAGTGTCCAGATGATTTGCTTTTTAATGGTGAATCCGGAATATGTGATTGGAAGGACTATGTGACGTGTATCGATATGACAGAGCATCATCGAAAAGATGAGGTAAGCAAAAAAAAAAGGAAATAATACTTACCTGACATTTCAAGAGAACTGTCAATCTCTTTGACAGATATGTGTGAATGCAAGCAATGGTACGCGTTATGGAAACACCGAAGATAACTGTGATTCATATTACATTTGTAATGATGGCAAATTGAGTAATTTTAAATGTGACCAAGGACTGAAGTATAATATGGAAGCGGAAAAATGTGATCTCGCTGCAAATGTCAACTGCACGATGACAGTTTGAAATGACATTAGTACTAGGAATCTTAAATTAGGTGGTGGGGAGTAACTGACTTATTCAATGGTGGAGGGTAAATATTTATTTATGAACATAAATTCAATGAAATTGTGATATGAATTTGTTCAATGCTTTCGAGAAAAATTGGGATACGAATAGATACATGTGCTTTAGAATGAAAATTCGTATTTTGTTTTCTTTTTTTTTTTTGAGTGAGAAGCATTGGTGTATCTGGTATGTATAAGGCAACTACAGCTTCTTCTTCTTCTTCCTTTTATCAGCGAGGCTATGATCCGAAAACAAGGGATCACAACCCTCCCACTACACCGCATTTCTACTGATCCGCCTGTGGGGTTCGCCTTCGTATAAGGCAACTACAGCTGACCCAGCAAAAGACACATGAATGCACGTCAAGACTGCGGAGCATTGCCCATACAAATGCTTTCCGCTTTCGCGGAGGAGAATAGAGGAGCATCAACTTCTGAAAAAAAAGCAAAAGGAGCATGAGAAGCGCTCGATCGGGGAGATTGAGAAACTTTATTGCATGAATCATGTTCGGAAATTTTACAAGCCAGGGCTTCAAGGCCCTGTCGGTACCGAGAATATGGAAGAAATACTTTTGCAGAAGAAGATTAACGTTGGACACCTTAGCACGACAGAAATAGCCAGAGCCAACAAAGAGCACCTGTCCGAGAAACTCTCTGCAGTGCATTCATCAATCACAAACGCAAACAATCAGTGCAGTGGATCGAATACCATTCCATTATCAAGGAGGTGGCCGTGATGACCCTTGGCTACCAGCCACCACCAAACAGAAGCCGTTGGTATGATAAAGAGTGCGTTCAACGGAAGAAGGTGACAGAAGATGCACATAAGAAAGCGCTACATCGCAAGACAAGAGCAGCGAGAGAGGAGTACCTGATCAGAAGAAGTGAAGAGAAGAAAATTCTGTGTAAAAAGAAAAGGGACCACGCATCATCCCAGCTCCAGGATATCGAAAAGTCTCATGAGCGCAACAACATCCGGAATTTATATCGAAAAGCCAAGCAGCTGGCAGCTGCTGCCCAGAACGCAGGAACTTTGTCACATCGAAGGCAACCTAGTCACCAAAACGCAGAGAATTGTTGATATGTTAAAGCAACACTTCCAGCAGTTGCTTATCGGGCAGCAAGCAAACAGAGAGAGTGATAGGGCAAGAAAAGCCCGCTGAAGAAGTATTGAAGAAGTTAGCCCAGCCATCAGAAAAATTAAAAACAATAAAGCCGCTGGCTCTGACGGCTTCCTAGTTGAACTTTTTAAATACGGAGACGATAACTTGGTAGGGTGCATCCACCAAGTCATCAGCCAAGTATGGCGACGACTGGAGTATCAGCTCTATAAGCCCCACCTTCAAAAAAGGCGATCTTATGTTTTGTAAGAACTATCGAGGCATATCCCTGCTAAATGTCGCATATAAGATCCTATCCAACGTATTGTGTGAACGTCTAAAATATTTCTGTAACACACTAATCGCGAGAGGTGGGACCGTGAAAAAACTTTTTGGTGTTTTCTGGGATTCGAACTTCTAGCCTCATGCGTAGTGATCCGACACACTAACCACCACGGCGCCCACCTCTCGCGAGCGTCTGACAAACATCCGAGAGTATTGTTGTCACGAAAAAGTTTCTCAAATCGCCGTTCGGATTCGGCACTAAACTGTAGGTCCCTTCCATTCATGTGAAAAATATAACGCACACAACATGAGTGGTTGCGATAAGCTAGGCCCTGGCGCTTAAAGAGCTGTTGCGTTAAAAAAAAAAACACACACACACTAATCGACACGTACTAGTGTGGCTTCCTACCTAGCAGATCGACAATGGATCAATTTTTTACACTAAATCAAATCCTGGAAAAGACCAAGTCGATCAAGTCAAATCTCACCACCTTTCGACCACCATCGACTAGCCGCTTATGTCAGCATTCATCGTCTTGAGCTCTACCATACCGGGATACCGTCAAAACTTATCCAGATGTGTCGCCTAACGCTGGAAAACACGGTTCTATGCAACTTGGAAACGGGTCTTCTGAACTTTTCCAAACATGGACCGGATTCCGGCAAGGAGATGTGCTGTCATGTGACTTCTTCAATATTGTGCTGGAGCAAATAGTGTGTAGGGGAGGTGTAAGCACAGAAGCACTATCTTTCAGAAATTCATCCTACTGCTGGGATACGCGGCCGAAATTGATATCATTGGAAGATCCCGCCAAGCCGTTGTAGAGGCATTTACGGCAATTGAAGAGCAGGCGAAACGAGTAGGTCTTGAACTAAATGAGGGCAAGACTAAGTACATGTTGTCAATAAACAAGAAATTATCTGCTGAAAACCTTGGACAGAACGTCACTGTTGATGACTACAACTTCGAGGTAGTTACCTACCTAGGAGCAAACATAAATCCCACAAAATGACACCTTCGTAGAGATCCGACGAAGAATAACCGAAGCAAACCGATGCTACTTTGGTTTGGCAAAACAACTGGGTTCAAAACGATCCAGTTGGGCGGACCAAATTAATGCTCTATAGAACGCTCATCTTACCAGTCTTGCTTTATAGCGCCAAGTGCTGGACGATAAGTAAGAAAGCAGAACAAATATTGGGTACCTTTGAGCAAAAAATACTTCGTCGGATATTAGGTCCCACATGCAAGGAGAGCGAATGGAGGAGAAGATACAACCATGAACTCTATGAGTTGTACCAGGATGTGGATGTAGTCCAAAAAGCCAAGACACGTCGATTACATTGGCTCGGCCACATCGAGCAAATGGACAACAACCCTCCAGCCATGAGAATCTTCAAATCTCAGCTCCCAGGTTCCGGCAGAAAAGGTCGAACCATCGGTATAAAGACCAAGCTGTCGCGGATGCCAGAAAACTTGGTTTTCACAACTGGAAGCAGCGTGCCCGGGATCGCAGAAGATGGAATGCAGCCGTATCTCAGGCAGAGACTCTCTAAGGGTCGGAAGCCCTTTAAGTAAATAAATAAGTATACTTCTGCAGACTTCTTAATATCGACGGACCAATATTCCACTATCAGGCAGAACGAGCCATTCAACAGTGACGATGACAGTCATGATTCCCGATATCTTAACATAAATCCACCAAATCTGCTGGAGCCGATGGCCTTGCCGCCGAACTTTTCAAGGCAAGAGGAAATGAGTTCGTAGGGTGCATGCACCAGCCCATCGGTCAAATTTGGTCGGACGGAAGTATGCCCGATGAATGGAAACTCAGCATTGTTTGCGCAACGAAAGGAGTCCCTCTGAACCAACTAGAGAGGTATAAGTCTTCTCAACATTGCCTACAAGATCCTGTCTGATGTATTATGTGAACGCCTGAAACCGATTACCAACCACCTGATAGGTGCGGTTTCAAGCCGAGAAAACCCACCATTGACCAAATATTCACACTACCGCAGATCTTGGAGAAAACCCATGAATATAAAATTGATACGCACTACCTCTCCATCGATTTTAAAGTTGCCTTTGATAGGATGTATAGAGATGAGTTATACAGGACCATGTCAAGTCTCGGCATCGCTGCCAAGCTCGTCCTTCTGTACAGGATGACGATGGAGAACTCTCACATAAGGTAGGTAGGTAGGTGTGGTGATTTTTCCAATAAAAGAAAAGAACCCACTAGGTGCCGTTTTGATACCACAAACTCATGTACCTTCATGTAAAAGGTGTGCTGGTAGGGAGTCTCTAGATCCAGCCCGTGGAGATTTAAATCTTTAAGGTTTTTCTCTGGGACTTCCTCAGGGGAATCGAAAAAGGGTATTCCTAGATCTTGTTGTCTGGCTCTAGCTAGTGCCAGACAGGCGCACTAAAAATGCTTAAGGGTTTCCTTCTCAGTTGCGACATTGCAACTGCGATAGTGGGTGTTGTGTGGTATACCTAGTTTGACTGCATGGTCTCCTATAGGCTAGTGACCCGTGGTAGTCGCTGTTATCCTAGCGATGTCCCTACGCGTTCTGTTTAAGAAGTCGCTTGTTTTTGCTTTGTTGTAGTTTGGCCACATCTTTCTAGATATGACACAGTTTGTTAGGCTCAAGTGGACTGAGGTTGGCTTGGTCAATTTTGAGGATATTTCTACTTTGACTGCTCCAAGCGGAATCTAAACTGATTCCGCAAGAGAGCTGTGGAGAGCTGTGGAGATCTGAGCCTTGCCTAGACATTTCATCCGCAAGTTCGTTTCCATAAACGTTACTATGCCCTGGAACCCAAATCAGGGTTACCTTGAATTGGGCATAAGCGAGGCTAGCTCATTTCGGCATTCTAGTACCAGCTTGGAGTACATAGTAATCAAGGCAATGGCTTTTATGACACAGCTTGGCTGTCAAGGAATGGTGATCTTTTGCCTTGGCGTTATATTTGTATGTAATTTGATCTGACGATAGGCTTCCCGGACAGCGAGGAATTCTGCCTGGAATACACTGGCAGAATCCGGATCCATCTATATGATTTAGAGATGTTTAGGTTTTCGGAAAATACACCCGCACCGACTTTATAGTCCATCATTGAACCGTCTGTGTGGATCCTTACGTTGAAATCCTTAATCACCTGTCCATCTTGTCATTCTAAACTTGGGGGAATTGAACGTCGAAGCGCTTTGTGAAATTCAATTTAGGTATCGTGTAATCCGTTGAGGGTAAAACGAGTTCTCTCTGCAAAGAGTTTAAAATGTTACTATGCCATACTACTGACCCATATGTGAGAATTGTTCGTACCACGGCTGTGTACATCTATAAGGTCAATTTTGGTCCCGAAGGTTTTGCTACAAGCATAGAAAGCTATACATGCCTTCTTTACCCGTTGTTCCATGTTTAGCTTCCAGTTAAGTTTAGGATCTAGAATAACTCCTAAATACCATTGACCATTTAGCCGAGGAAGTGAAGTAGCGTATAGCTACTACGTATATAGTAGACTATAGCGCTTCCTTAGTAAGTAAGTAAGTTCTAAGGATAGAAGACAAAATGCCTTAGATATTCATAACTACTTACGTTTCAGGACAGACACAAACATAGCTGCAAGGTTTTTAAAGAAATCAACCAGCATGCAGAGAACGAAGGAAGGCATCAAGATTACTCATTGAGATTTAAACGGGAACGTCAACGATCCTGTGTCCCATAATGGGTCTTAGGGCACCAACCATGCCTACGCACCATCGTGTTCGGTTCCTGGTGATGTGTTTCAGCTCAAACCAGCACTTTTCCAGTTGACAAGATTCCTTTTCGACTGTTCTGTGCCACGTCATACCAGGACTTCCCTGTATTCGCCGGTTTCTTGTCGGGCAATACAATTTTCGTCCTTTATATAAATTCTCTGTTTATACTGTCAAACGCCTTTTCAGAATCAATGAACAGCAAGCGTAGCGAGACCTAGCCTCGACGCATTGTTAGACAATGATCCCTAAGGTGTTAATATGGTCACCGCAGGAGGATCCAGAACGGAAACCGACAGCTGCAAGAAGCACGCAAATGCTCAGCTATTTTTCTTTGGGTGTTTGACACGCTCTCCTTTCTCTGTTCTTCAGGGATGGTTTCGCTGTTCCAAACCTTCTCTACTAATGAAAGCAGTAGATCTGCAGTTACTACAAGCTAAGCCTTATAGAACACAGCGGAAATGCCGTCAAATCCTGCGGCCTTGTTTCGTTTGAGTGCTTCAATCGTGGCTACGATTTCATCTTTACTTGAAGGAGAGATTCGAATCCTAGAATTTTAGGCGTCGGACAACTTCTGGAGCAAACCTTCATCCATCATGCTACTTAAATCAACGTAGAAATATTCCCTCTATCTCCTTAGTTGGTCCTCGTCAGAAATCAGCAGAGATCCATCCAAACTCTTCACTGGATGTTGGCGCAAGCTATGACCAACTATCAGCTCCTTTGTGATTCTGTACACGGTTCAGCTATCGCATCTACTTGCTGCTTCTTCGGCTTATTCGGCGAGTACGTAGATAGCATTTCTTTTATCACGGCGCACGCTACGCTGAATTTCTCTCATCTTCATGCAGTACAGGCACTCGAGCTCGTTTCTACCATCTGCGGGAGTGGCTGAAATGCGAACATTCAGTTGCTTCCGCTCTGACATGACCTCTCCGTGATCTTCCGACAAGAATTTTTGCTCCGATGGCGAGTACAGTTTTCACAGCATTCCAGTGCTCATTAATGCTCGGTGGCATGGCGCTGTTGAATGGTTATCTCCCTTGAACAGTATGACCTCATGAAGGATTTACTATTTTAAATCAGTATAATAGCTGCTTTCTAACAGGGGTTGTATGTTCAATGAAACAATCGGGTAAATTGTTGCAGACGTCAAATTTTAAAATGATTCCGAATGCATCCAGCTCAAATACTAAGACACAAAACTTCTCATCGCACTTGTTTGCCGAGTTAAAAATACACACAGCCACAATCTAAAAATACAAACCACACCTCCTCAGTGACATTTCTGATAAGAACTTATTTTTAACCTTTTCCAAGACCTTTTCCGAAGTCCCACACTCCAAGACCAATTATCCAATTATAGCTCTTCAAAACCAACATGAAAGAATCTGACTGCGAAATTCACCACACAACGACGCTATAGGAACAATACCAGGAACCTTAATACCACACTAATGTTTGTTGGTAAATAATCCATGTGTATTCCATAAATATCTTCCCTTACTTGTGTCCAGAAATACTTGTCTAGCTGATTCCACAGATAGCCGAAGCCCTACGATTGACTCTCAAACTTTTGTAAGAACAAGATACTCAAACGTCACGGAAGCGCGAAGACTTCTCTTTGGAAAACAGTCAAGGCATAGACAGACACGTTTATTGTCGTCACCGGCAGGAAGAAGGTCTTTTTTCTGATTCCAATGTTTTGACAGACATTGGTTGCCATGGTCGTCCATTGGAAGTGGAACAAAGAGTAAGTCATGCGTTATTCCCCTGCACTTCGTCCGGATATGCATTTTAAATGACCTTAAGTGGGGAAGTCTACGTGCCAATAGTGGGTTGGACTTGTTGGCATTCCAGTATCCTGTATGTGTCAGTTCAAGTAACAACGTCATGGTGTTTTCATTTCTTCACATATTTCGTCACATGTCATGGTTGTGCTAAGGTACAAGGTAGGGACTTCTGGATCTGGGTTAAGTTTGTGAAAGGACGTTAGCTTCATTACCATTGACAGCTTTAATTTGACATGAGTACAATTGGCGGGCCAAGACAAACCATTCAGCGAGGATAGTTCATTGAATTTATTGAAGGATATACGTATATACTAATGACCTGGTGGTATCCATTAATAGTCAATTAGAGGTGATAGATACGCGTATGCTTCTGAAAGAAAAGTCTCAATGGAAGTTCTTAAAGCAAATGACCTTTGGTGCGATAGACTCACAGAAACGAAAAGTTCTCAACTAAATGAATGACGGTAATTGGAAGGTAAATGATAGTAAACGACACTAATAGAGTAGCAAAAGCTGTGAATAGAAGGGCCTAAGAAGAGGAATCTGAACGTGCCCAGAGCCAGTTTTATCCATTTTACCCACATCAGAGGAACTATCTGGCTGGTCAAACGGTAGTGCATGCGATCATATGAAAACACAAGCGTTTTTACTCAGCTGAGGTCAACCAACTCCTATTCTCAACCTCCACGCGGTGACAGCCGGGTGCCTATTACCTTAATCCAAGAAATGGGTAACCAACCCCATTTGGCGGATTCTTGGTGGCAGCAGATGAGAGAGGTGGGGAATAGTGCTTTCCCACTGGCACTTATTTCTTTTCCAGGCGGCAGCGGACGAATTCCCCAGACGGAGTCAACGATGGCGTCTATAGTTCCAGTTAGGTTTGAACTTAGTGAATACCTTGCGCGAGCTGCTTCGACGTATTCGGATCACAGGTCGGTAAGGAATTTCCAATGTTGGTCAGGACATTGGAATAAAGATAGTGGCGGAGGAGCCCTTAATGGGTCAACGGCAGCGCTCATACTCCCGTAGTGGACTACTGGCACCGGTATACCCGGCCCCTCGTCCTAGGGGAATAATTAAGGAACTGGCCCTCCAGGTTGGGGGTTGTGCCGTCGGGGTAACTTCCCTACCACGTAAAAAATCGATAGCTCCGAAACAACCAAAAGCCTCGGATAAGGATGACTCAACTAATGACGACCCCAGCAAACGAAATAAGGACAACGACCTTCGGATCTGTACGTGGAATGTTCTGTCCCTTTACAGACCACGTGCAGCCGAACAACTAGCTGAGGCCCTAAATTGCTATAAAGCAGATATTACCGCCATCCAGAAAGTGCGATGGGATGGGTCGGCCAAAAAGAGGATTAAAAACTGTGACATCTACAACGATGACTGCTACACAGGCAACAGGCAACGCTTATTCGGATGCGGATTTGTCATACGCGGCAGACTTAGGCAAGAAGTCTTAAGCTTCCGACACGTGAGCGAGCGTATTATGACTATCCAGATCAAGGCTAAATTCGCTAACATAAGCCTAATATGTGTTCATGCCCCCACAGAAGAAAAGGACCCTGCCACCAAAGAGTGTTTCTACGAGCTCCTCGACTAAATACGACGTTAAAATCGTATTGGGCGATTTTAACGCCAAAATAGGAAAGGAGGACGTCTTCGGTAGGGCAGTCGGTAAGCATAGCCTACACGACACCACGTCTGATAACGGACTAAGGCTAATTGATTTCGCTGTGGAGCGAAATGTCACCATAGCAAGCACATGGTTTCCTCATCTCGATATTCATAAGCAGACATGGCGCTCCAATGATCATGTAACGATCAACCAAATTGATCATATTGCGATCGACGCAAGGCATGCCTCCAGTATTCTGGATGTCCGGACCTTCCGAGCGGCCAACATAGACTCGGATCATTACGTTGTTGTAGCCAAGGTACGAATGCGGATATCCCAATCTGAGCAACAAAGAAGAATTACTGTGAGAAAATTTAACGTCTAAAAGCTACAATCGCAAGAGACCGCCAGACTCTTCGCTGAACGCGTATCCCGAAATCTCTTAATCACCCCTTTGCCGCCAGCATCAAGTACCGAAGACCAGTGGCAACGCTGCCAACATGCCATCAGAAACGCCGCGACTGATGTGCTGGGTCTCGCTCGCCCACCACCGCGAAACCCCTGGTTTGACGAAAAATGCCGGCGAGTGCATGCAGCAAAACAAGAGGCAGACAAAGCAGCGCTGCAAAGGGAGACGAGAGCTGCTCGTGAGCTCTACGAGCAAAAGAGACGGGAAGAACATCGGCTTCTCCAAAAGAAGAAGAAAGAGCACGAGAAGCGCGCGTTCGAGAACATCGAGAGTTTATACTCCAGGAACAATGTACGGAAGTTTTACCAATAGGTAAAAAGGACGTGTGAGAGGAGCAATACCCGTACAAAAACCTGTAGAGATGCAAATGGAAACCTCGTAGTAGAATCACAGTCGGTGCTGAGAATATGGAAAAACTACTTCTGCAGACTGTATAACGGCGACGAAGACCAACATCCCGATGTCAGGCAGAATGAACCATTCAACATGGACGATGATAGGCAAAATTTCCGTCCACCTGACCAAAACGAAGTGAGGACAGCAATATCCAAGCTAAAATCCAATAAGGCTGCTGGACCTGACGGCTTACCGGCCGAACTTTTCAAGGCAGCTGATGATGAATTGGTGGAGTGCATACACCAACTCATCTCTAAGATTTGGTCAGACGAGTGTATGCCTGATGAATGGAATCTCAGCATCGTTTGCCCGATCCTCAAGAAAGGAGACCCCCTTAACTGCGCCAATTATAGAGGCATCAGTCTCCTCACCATCGCATACAAGATCTTTTCTGCGATATTGTGTGAACGCCTGAAACCTTTTGTAAACAGCCTGATTGGACTCTATCAGTACGGTTTCAGGCCTGGAAAGTCCACCATCGATCAGATCTTCACACTTCGAGGAGCTTTATAGAGCCATGTCTAGTTTTGACATCCCTGCCAAACTTGTTCGTCTGTTCAGGATGACGATGGAGAACTCTCGCCACGCCATCAAGGTCGGTAATGACCCCACCGAGATCTTTGATGTCAAAAAAGGTTTTAGACATGGTGACGCGCTTTCATGTGACTCCTTTAATATTGTACTTTAACGGATTGTGCGGAACTCACAAGCCAACACCGGAGGCACAATCTATTACAAGTCTGTACAACTGCTTGCATACGCCGACGATATAGACATTATCGAAAGAACTCAGCGGGCTGTCACCGGTGCGTTTGCAAGCATTGAAGCGGAAGCGGCCAAAATGGGTTTAGCGATAAACGAGGGCAAAACCAAGTATATGCTATCAACAAGAAGGGAAGCCAACACCGACGAATTGGACAAAACGTCACAGTGGGCAGCTATCACTTCGAGGTAGTAAAGGACTTTGTCTACCTTGGCTCTACTATAAATTCTGAAAACGACACCAGCGCAGAAATCAATCGAAGAATAACTCTTGCCAATCGCTGTTTTTTTGGGCTTATAAGACAATTCAACAGTAAAGCCCTATCTCGAACAACTAAGGAGACTCTGTATAAGACCCTGATCATCCCAGTCCTGCTTTACGGCGCTGAAACATGGATTTTATTAAAAGAGGATGAAGATATCCTTGGTCGCTTCGAGAGAAAAATTCTTCGTAAGATTTTCGGTGCCGTTTGCGTTGACGGGTTTTGGAGGAGAAGATTCAATCACGAACTATACGAGCTGTACAGCGACATCGACCTAGTCAAAAAACTGCGTATTGGACGTCTGAGATGGCTAGGACATGTAGAGCGAATGGACACCGACAATCCGGCCCGCTGAGTCTTCGAATCTAGCCACGAGGGACGACGCAATAGAGGACCTCCTCGCCGTAGGTGGCGCGCACAAGTTAAAGGGGATGGAGAGGCTTGTTGGTTGAGGCCCAGGTTCACCCCGAACTGTAGCGCCACCTAAGTAAGTAAGTATCCGACGGTTGAAGAAAATAGAACAAATAGCCTTTTGCCGATGAATAAAAAAGAGATTCGCATCTTGACAGGTGCGCGAGCGATAGGGGTTCCATACTACAAAGGGAAACACAATGGCCCGAATGGCGCGCGTATTTGTCGCACGTCCCGAAGAAAGAGTAGGCTTTTGCGTTATGGCGCCAAACACCCACTTGGGAAAGCCGAAGTCTCTACAGACGGAAATGCCAGAAATGACTGTAACATTACTTTGAATTGTGCTTAATCCCAACGAGACCAAAAGTGAGGCGAAAAATATTGTAATGTCCTAAAGGCAATATATCTTATTGGTATTTCGTTAAAAGGATTAAAGGTTCCGCCTCATCAGCAATCCCAGCTCTTGTCTACAATGATATGAATGTCAGAGTCTACAAAGGGAAAGAAGATCTGCTGAAAGCCTGCTGCAGTATTCGTGGCAAATTCCACCTTACCAGGCAGCTCTCTTCCTCCAACTATGTTGAACCGTGTTCAACACTTTCTAGGACAAATATTTTTCTGAATCCGTTCAGTTGCTAGAGTCCTTAAAGATCTCAGCTGCAACAAATCTTCAGGTCCAGATGGAATTCCGCCACTTGTTTTGAAGAGGTGTTCTTCTACCCTGGCCAAACCTCTACGTAAGATCTTCCACTTATCCTATTCCACTGGCACTTTTCCGGATAGGTGGAAACTAGCGCATGTCCAGTCAATTCCCAAAAAGGGCGGCAAAACCTGCCCTTCTAACTACCGACCCATAGCTTTAGCATCAGTGCTTTCTAAGGTCATATAGAGGATTGTCAATTACGAGTACCATCTCATGAGATACCTAGAAAGAAACCATCTCCTGATGACGATAAATGACCGTCAGTATGGTTGTAGGTAACAGCGTTCCCCTGGCGAGATAATATCTCACTTTTCGGACAAATGGAACCAATGCATCCATGGGGAATAGTTGCTTTTGATATTTCCAAGGGTACAGCACATTGCCCTGGTTAACAAGCTACAAGGTTATGGCATTGGTGACATTTTCTCGAAATGAATTGCGAGCCCTTTAAGTAATCGATCAATACAAGTTGTGTTAGATGGATATATGTTACTTCTACCTGCTTCTCAACTAATGCTGGTGTTCCACAGGGCTTAGTTCTCTCTCTAACCCTCTTTCTAATATTAATCAACGACCTTCTCTCTCTTACTCGCAACCCACTCCTTCGCGGATGACAGCACTCTGGACTTCGCTTATTCTTTAACGACTCCACGACAAGGGCCCCAAGTTGTAGAGTCCCAGCGACAACGCATGTCAATCGGACTTAATCGTCAATTACTTACTTAGATCCTTTAACCCCTCGGGGGGCATAGGGCGTCAACCACCCCTGCGCGCCATCGTGTTCGAAGTTCTGCAACGCGTTTGAGCTGCCTCCAACTCATTCCTAAAGAGCTCGATTCCCCCTCAACTGTTTTGCGCCACGTTTGCCTAGGGCGTCCCGCTATTCTGCCTGCCTGGGTGAGCGGATTCCACTGCATGGCGTATTTCGCAATGGAGTTGTCTTCGCGCCGTAGGGTGTGTCCAATCCATTGCCACTTTCTTCTTCGTATAGTAATGCTTATAGGTTCTTGGCCCGTTCTCAGATAAAGTTGTTCGTTAGAGATGCGGTTCGGCCAAAAAATCCTCAAGATGATTCTTAAGCATTTGTCTACAAAGACTTGCAGCTTGCGTGTGTTAATGGTGTCCATCTTCCAAGTACTGCACCCATAAAGCAGCACTGATTCTACGTTGGAGCAGAACAGTCGCAGCTTGGTTCTTAAGCTGATAACATTGCTTCTCCAGATTTTAGATAGCATTCCGAACGCAGCTTTAGCCTTCCCGATTCTGCTGCACACATCCAGTTTGGTGCCACCGCGATTAGCCGAGACCACACTTCCTAAATAAAGAAAGTTATCAACTTTCTCGACTTCCAGTCCGGCAATGTTAAGTTGAGCGCGGTTGTTAGAAGAAGTGCTCAGGGCTTTTGTTTTGGCTGTGTTTATTTTTAGCCCCACTTTGTTTGCCTCAGCTTCTAGATTTTGGGCCGTCAGATGAAGATCCATTATCCGATGTGAAAGTAGACAAACATCGTCAGCGTAATCTAGGTGTTTAAGGTAAGATGTCATAGTCCAACGAATTCCATAGTTGCCTTCCGTCAATGCTGCACGGAGTACATCGCTGATAACCACCAAAAACAATAGTGGTGACAGTATGCACCCTTGACGTACTCCACTTTGGACTTCAAAATCCTCCGACACCTTACCATTGTGCACGACGTGACACTTACCGCCCTCGTATATAGCCTTGATAATAGCTATAAGTTTTTCTGGGATGCCTCTCCTGGCATCACTCTGGCTTCTCTTCAGTGTCGAATAAATCTTTCACCTTTTAATCGTCAATTGGGGTGTTAAAAACCGAGTTGAGTTCAACGCGTCAAAAACTCAGTGTTGTCTCCTGTGTCCCAAGCGTGACACCAACGTTGCCAAACTAAAAATGAATGTAGTTGATGTAGACGAATTTAATGGCTTGTCAATGATCGGGATGCAACTAGCCCAGAGCTACGTTGGAAGCAGCAGATTGGTCATGAGCATCTATCGCTTTATCGAAAGCGTCGGTTGGCTTTATTAGTCCCTGAGTGGTCTAATGGTAGATCCATGACATCACAATGGACCTTTACTGACGTAAGTGTGTCTGCACATCCAACTTAACCTATCTTAACCTAGGGATAATATTGTAAAAACTAAAGCTTTCAAAAACGGTAACACAAGTTCACTAAAAACCTAAACGTTCGAAGTATCAAGAATTTCTTTGACAAGAAAAAAGGTTAAGCCTTAAAGAGGACAGATGAAAATGTCTGAGCTTGCTGCAAAACTGACATCTTTGAGTGGAAAAAAGAAACATGTTTCGCTGAACTGTAAAATATCAGCGAAGCATCGATTTGATGAGAATCAAAGAGTAAGCTGGTCTGGGCCAAAATATACTGTCATGCTCTCAATTATATCTGAGATGTAACGGACGTTGCTATCAAGTACTTCAAGCTTGTAGACTCATTTCAATCCCTAAATAGTTTTACGAATAGGAATAGAAACCATATCGTACTTTGTCTAAGTAAAGACTGCCGCACGAGCCTACCAAACAACACACTTGTACGTCATTCAAAATATTTCCTTCGATTAAATTTTAAAATCATAAATGTCTATGCGTGGTGTCCAAAAACGTGTCCTTATGCATGTGTTCCATAATTATGGACCCACAATCTATCTATGTATGCTTGTACACATAAGTATCAATCAATTTATACAAAAATACGTCATCAATAGAGAAGACAAAAAAAAAAAAAAAAAAACATGTTATGTCCACCTTTCGTCATGTCTCCTCGTGGCTTGTCAACCAATTATCCTTCCCCCACGTATGCACTACCACTTTTCTATAGCAATTAGGGGAAATACATTACCTATACAATCACACTTTGATATTGTCAACGTATTGGTCACGATTGCTTCAATAGTAATTGAAGTTCTTAACATGGTCATAATCCATTATTCGGAATTGTGCCGTCGAATGAGAAGGTTTTTGTTTCGGATTTTGAAAAATATTTCATATAGCAGTTGGTTGTGTGGTTCTGCATAAGGATATATTGATCAATAAATATTGTGTCAAACGTAATTGATGTTAGATTAGAGCAAAGTTTCGAATTGTGTCAAATTGTGTGTATCGTAGGGAGTTTTTCGTTTTTGAATAAAGTGGTACCGATTTGAAAGTGAATTTTTTTTAAAACCAGACAAAAAGGATAACAACCCCTTTGGATAAAATTGACAATTATAAGGACTGTAGGGTACGTACATATGAGAGTGCAAGCATATATTCATCAAGATGTCGTTTCAAAATTTGAGTTAAACTGTGAATAGAATTTTTGGCTGCTTTGTAGCCGTTTAACCAAGCAGTCATTCTAAATGTTACTTTATTTATTATTCGCGAGAAGGGTATGTTAGCCTGCCATCTAACGATCTATTGTCTCTCCTATAAATGCATTGTAGAGGTTTGTTCCCTCATTAGAGCTCCCCTCGCATTGCAATTCTTACTTACCTACTTAGGTGGCGCTATAGCTCGGGGTGAATCTTGGCCTCAATCAACAAGCATCTCCATTTAGCTCGGTTTTTAGATAATTGCCTCCAGTTGCGCACTCCAAGTTGGTCGAGCTCCCCTTGAACTTGTGTGCGCCACCTACGGCGAGGAGGTCCACTACTGCGTCGTTCCTCGGGGTTAGATTCGAAGACTCTGCGGGCCGGAGCGTTGGTGTCCATTCGCTCTACATATTTTAGCCATCTCAAACGTCCAATACACAGTTTTTTGACTAGATCGATGTCGCTGTACAGCTCGTATAGTTCGTGATTGAATCTTCTCCTCCAAAACCCGTCAACGCAAACGGGACCGAAAATCTTACGAAGAATTTTTCTCTCGAAGCGACCAAGGATATCTTCATCCTCTTTTAATAAGGTTCATGTTTCAGTGCCGTAAAGCAGGACTGGGATGATCAGAATCTTATAGAGAGTCTCCTTAGTTGTTCGAGCCAGGCGAGGCTCAGCCCTCCACTGCTCACTTGCGGAACTTGTCCACACCCCGCTCGGAGCAATTAAGGCAAACATCTCCTCAATCTTTCTTAGAAAAGCTTACCTTAAATGGTCTAGGTTAACGAGCAGCGTCATATCCAGAAAGATGTGGCCTAACTACAACAAGACCAAAACAACCGACCTATTGAACAGAACGCACAAAGACATTGCCCGTATAATCGCGATAATCACGGGACACTGGCCGGTAGGAGAGCACGTAGCCAAACTGGGTATCCCATATAATACACACTGTCGTAGTTGCAACATAGCCGCCGAAAAAGAAACAATTATCCACTACATGTGCACTTGTCCAGCACTAGCTAGGGCTAGACATCAAGCATTAGGCAAACCCTTCTACAATTCACTTGAGGAGATCTCGGGTAAAAACATAAATGAGCTAACCCTCTTCTTAAACTCCACAGGCTGGCTCTAGGTTGTCCTCACCAACACACATCAACATCCAAGGTCGCATGAGTCGTGGTATCAAAACGGCGCAACTGTGCTAATTGGGTCTCTGTTTTTACAGAACCGCCACTTCTACCTACCTACCTAGTTGTTCGAGATAGGGCTTTACTATTGAATTGTCTTATTAGCCCCGATTGGCATGATTTAGAAGACAAAGTCCCTTACTACCTCGAAGTTGTAGCTGCCCACCGTGACATTCTATTCAATTGGTTGGTGTTGATTGCCCATTCTTGATTACAGCATATGGTATTCTTGGTTTGGTCCTAGTTTATCGCTAAACCCATTTCGGTCACTTCTGCTTCAATGCTTGCAAACGCATCGTTTCACGCTGAGTTCTCCCAATTATGTCAATATCGTCGGCGTATGCAAGCAATTGTACGGACTTGTGATAAATTGTGCCTCTGGTGTTGGGTTGTGCCTCTGGTGTTGACGTGTGATCTCTGGACATTCCGTTCAAACACAATATCAAAGAAGTCACATGACAGCACGACACCTTCTCTAAAACCTTTTTCGACATCAAAGGTCTCGGTGGTGAGCATTCTCCATCGTAATCCTGCACAGGCGGACAAGTTTGGCAGGGATGTCAAAACTAGACATGGCTCTATATAGCTCCTCTCTATATATGCTGCCATAGGCGGCCTTGAAATCGATAAATAGGTGGTGAGTATCGATTTAGACTTCTTGGGTCTCCTCCAGGATCTGCCGAAGTGTGTAGATTTGATCGAAGATAGATTTTCCTGGCCTGAAACCGTACTGATAGGGCCCAATCAGACTATTGCTAAAGGGCTTCAGGGGCTCACACAATATCGCAGAAATAATCTTGTATGGGATATTGAGGAGACTAAATAAATAAATATTTGGCGCAACAGCTCTTAAAAGTGCCAGGGCGTAGCTTCTCGCAACCACTCATGTTGTGTGCGTTATATTTTTCACACGAATGGAAGGGACCTACAGTTTAGTGCCGTATCTGAACGGCGATTTGAGAAGCTTTTTCGAGACAACAATACTCTCGGATGTTTGTCAGACGCTCGCGAGAGGTGGGACCGTGAAAAAACTTTTTGGTGTTTTCTGGGATTCGAACTTGGAACCTCATGCGTAGTGATACGACACACATTGAGGAGACTGATGCTTCTATAATTGGACCAGTTGAGGGGGTCTGCTTTCTTGTGGATCGGACAAACGATGCAGAGATTCCATTCATCAGTCATACACTCGTCTGACCAAATCTTAGAGATGAGTTGGTGTATGCTCTCTGCCAATTCATCACCAGCTGCCTTGAAACGTTCGGTCGGTAGGCCTACATTGCAATTCTACAAAGAATTAGACTTTAGGGTCCTGCATACGTATTTATTTTCGGCGAGAATAGACCACCCTTAGAGCACACTTTCCAGTCCGGCTTCTTTGGGGTATTCGATAATGCGAAGCAAGTCTATGGTTGGTGTAGAAATACCTGTTCATATGATCATAGGTGACCGCCACACATGGAAGAATGGAGTGCTTGTAGTCTTACCAAACTCTCAAACTTGGTACACAGATGGTTTCAAATTGGAAAACAGTGGCACTAGCGCAGGGGTTTATAGACCCAGGTTTCAACGTGCAGCAGCGCTTGGGAAATCACCAACAGTATTTCAGTCGGAAGTCCATGCAATCGAATTCTGTGTACGAGAATGTGTCGGGTGCACTCGTATTTACATCCTTTCGAACAGCCAGGCAGCACTTATGGCTCTGAAATCTTACACGGTAGAATGCAAACTTGTATGGGACTGTCTGAACCTACTCGAAGATCTCGCATCGACAAACACCGTCACTGTGGCCTAGATACCAGAGCACGAAGGCTTCGAGGGTAATGAATGGGTGGACTGCTTAGCGAGAAGAGGCGCTAGTCGCCCACGAGTCGGTTTTGAACCCTATTTTGGAATAACACGGAGCAGCACTAACCTCAAAATAAGACAATGAGTAGCTGATCGTCATGCAGAGTACTGGGCCAAAGTCAATCGCCTAAGACAGGCAAAATGTTCATCAACCACAACCGTTCTAAGGCTAAGAAGTTTACTCTCGCTTACTCTCGCGTAAATATGTGGTTGTCTTTTGCGCGAAACTCCAAAGAACGGCTTGACTCGGCTGCACCGGAGCTTTCCCGAGTACGCCTGGCTCTGCTCTAGACGCTTTGCTGAACTTACCTCCACTCGATACTTATATCATGGGTTGGACTATCAAAGCCATCAATCATCTTAGGCGGGGCGGTTTTTGGTACACTTAACACTTAACTTACGACTCCAGTCTTATGGATATGCCGTCTGATGCAATGACACCTGAACTCCAGCTGATGCGCAAATTCAGAGTCGACTTTCCTTGTGTCCAGGACTGGCTTCGGCCAGAGTCTGAGCCGGGCATGGAATGTAGTCGTATTTTCATGGATGGTTCGAAAACCAGTCCAGGGTCTGGCGCTGGTGTCTTCGTGGAAGTCGACAACATTAGACTTCACTTATGCAATCCTAATGGCCATGAACTATGTTGTGAAGAACAGGTGGAAGGGCCGTAGAATTTGTGTCTATAGTGACAGTCAGGCTGCGCCTAAGGCCTTACTTAACCCTTTAACCACTTCCAAAATAGTTCGTGAAACCAAAAACTCTTTGAACTCGGTCGCAAGGCTGAATTCTCTGTCTCTTATCTGGGTCACAGGTCACACTGGGATCTTGGTGAACGAGATCTCCGATGAGATTGCTAGACAAGGCTCAGATCAGAGGAGGGTTTCTCAGGCCTTGAACCCACGTTGGATCTCCCTGCGTCCTCGGTTATGGCTTCCATGGACGATGTCTCTCGCGAGCACAATTGTGTGCGGCATGACTCTCCAGGATGCAAGTTGACTAAACGCATGTTCCCGGACGTCTGTAAGAAATCAGCGGCATTCTTGCTGTCTCTCAGCAGAAAGGGCTGTAGGCAACTTATTGGTGTCTTAACGGGCCACTTCGCTTTTGTCAAGCACCTTAACGTGTTGGGCTTAAGTGACACTACAATCTGTGATGCTTGTGGAGAGAGCGACGACACCGCGAAACATTTGCTCTGTGACTGTCCGGCCTTTGCTCGTATCAGGTGGCAGATCCTCGGTGCGGATGTGGTGGGTGCTGGTACTGTAAGCTCCTCATCACTGAAGTGCTTGCTTGGCTTTCTTAGAAAGACGAGGAAATTCCAATAAAATGGGTAAATCAGGGTTTGATCTCTGTTAGTACAATGGACCAGTTGCGTCTGAGTGCTCTAGTTGAGCGTTTCCTAACCCAACAAAAAAAAAAAAAAAGGCTAAGAAGCTACTTGAGGTCAGCAAAGCAGACTTAAGGACCTTAACAAACTACTTGACTGGTCATTACCCACTCAGGTACCATATGCACAGAATAGGAGTAACAGATACGGACATATGCCAGATGGAGAGCAAAAAGATACGTGAATAGCCAATAACCACAAGAAAAAGACTTCTCCACCTCAGGTGAGCTTTACTAAGCACCTCAGACATTTGGAACATTGAGCTTGGAGTTTTGTTGAGACTTATAAAGAGCCTGAACCCAGCTCTCAGCTAAACACTGAGCAAACCTCGGGTAGAACACACCTTTTAGCTACGTTATATCAAGAAAGACATAGCTAGCTACAAAAAACCCAAATCAAACTTGCTAAGTAGCACATCAAGATCAGATATTGCCAGAATTAAATCCATAACCAAAGGCCATTGGATGCCATTTTGGCGTCCCGCATAACACATTCTGCCGCAGCTGCAGAGATACTAACGAGGAAGAAGATCTCCTCCACTTTTTTTGCAGATGGCCGACCCTAGCTAGAGCCAGACAACTTACTCTAGGTAAACCCTTCTTCGACGACCTGAGGGAGATATCTGACAAAAGGATTGAACTCGGCAGGGTGGGTCAAGTATATCTCTCTTTCTCAACAGAAAACTTCATCATACAACCAGGTTACATGAGTTTATGGTATCAAGTATTGCATAAATAGCTCCAATGGGGTTCTCTTGAACCGCGCACCTCTGTGGCTCTGATTCCATAGAAAATAAGAAACCTCTGCCCTGGGATTCGAAAGGTGATTTAGAAAAAAAACAGAGCTTTGCATTTCTAACTAAATCCGCAAATAGGTTTCGCATACGTGGTCAACAGCTCATTCACTCCTTTGTCCCTAGGGTATACCATCATAGTGTCAGGACATCTATGCGAATATAATGACTTCAAATGTGGCGCATACAGGTGTCATGGAATTTTTAACTACTCTCACGAAACGTATAGCCACTCGGCCAATAAAATCAATACCAACGACTATATGAATAGTCAGTTGCTCTCGTCTATTAGTACACTAAAGCATTTCCCAACTGAGGTCTGTTCAGTGAGAAGGATAGTATACACTTTGAAATTGGATGGATAGGAGTCAAGCTATCAATTCTATTTTAAGATTCAGACAGACCTGTCGGGCCAATAGGTTGCAATTCACATGCCATGCTTAGTTGCACCAACAAACAGAAACATCAAAATGCAATTAAATTCAACGCCCTATCCGATGCTTTAAAAATAGCTCATTCATTATATATTTATTAAAACGAAGCAACAATTATAAATCCTATCAAAGGACATCTTACGTGTTTGGAACTATTTTTTTTTTTTTTTTGCTTTTCCTTCTAAAACAAAAGAAATACATAGTCAGCACTATAGGCACTCATGGATTCCATATATTAACTTGTTGAATGCAAAATGAATGCCTCACAGCTTGTGTATGCCCATCGGTTGCCATTAGGTTGCCAGATAGTCGATTTTGTGGATTATTATCGACTCAACTTCTACACTTATGAATGAGAAATACAAACTTCTGTTTGCTCTGTCTACTTGCATTCAACTCTCAAGCCACTGAACTGATTCTGATGCGGTTTACCAATGCATACAGGGTGGCCCAAAAACACTCATCCGATGTTGTTTTACTATATCTTTAAAATGAAACGATATAGTTTCATCATTTTTATCCAAAATGTTTACTTGGACCTGTAAGTTTTCCATTACTCCATTCCATTACTTTTTGAAGATGATATCGGTCAAGTGGGTGCTGCTATTGTTGATGACCGTTTGGGCTCTTTTTACAGCACTTTCAATCGTTTTGGCTGCACGGCAACTTTTCCGAGTACGCCTGGCTCTGCTCTAGATGCTGAACTTACCTCCCTCGATACTTATTTCATGGGTTGCACTATCAAAGCCATCCATCATCTTAGGCGGGGCGGTTTATGGTATACTCCACACTGGAATTTTGATGACCTTGCGCGGCACTTATCTTACGACTCCAATCTTATGGATATGCCGTCTGATGCAATGACACCAGAACTCCAGCTGATGCGCAAATTCAGAGTCGACTTTCCTTGTCTTCAGGACTGGCTTCGGCCAGAGTCTGAACAAGGAATGGACTGTAGCCAGTCAAGGGTCTGGTGGTGGTGTCTTCGTAGATGTCGACAACATTAGATTTCTTTTCTCGATAGCCAAATATGCATCTATTTTCCAAGCGGAAATTTATGCAATTATAATGGCCATGAACTATGTTGTGAAGAACAGGTGGAAGAGCCGTAGCATTTGTGCCTATAGTGACAGCCAGGCTGCGCTTAAGGCCTTGCTTAACTCTTTAACCACTTCCAAAATAGTTCGTGAAACCAAAAAACTCTTTGAACTCGGTCGCAAGGCTGAATTCTCTGTCTCTTATCTGGGTCCCAGTTCACTCTGGGATCTTGGGGAACGAGATCTCCAATGAGATTGCTAGACAAGACTCAAAGGAGGCTTTCTCAGGTCCCGAACCCGCGTTGGGTCTCCTTGTGTTATCGATTAGGGCTTCCATCGACGATTGGGTCTCTCACGAGCACAATTGTGTGTGGCATGACTCTCCAGGATGCAAGTTGACTAAACGCATGCTCCCGAACGTCTGTAAGAAATCAGCAGCATTCTTGCTCTTGAAAAGACTGTAGATAACTTATTGATGTCTTGACAGGCTACTTTATTTTTGCCAAGCACCTTAACTTGTTGGGCTTAAGTGACACCACAACGCTTGTGAAGAGAGCGATGACACCGCGGAACATTATCTCTGTGAGTGTCCGGCCTTTGCTCGTATCAGGTGGCAGATGCTCGGTGCGGATGTGGTGAGTGCTGATACTGTAAGCTCTTCATTACTAAAGTGCTTGCTTGGCTTTCTTAGAAAGACAAGGAAATTCCAATAAAATGAGTAAATCAATGTTTGCTCTCTGGTAGTACCAGGACCAGTTGCATCTGCAGTCGAGCGTTTTCTATCCCGACAGAAAAAAAAATCGTTTTGGCGAGACCTTCGGGCGATAAGTTCTCGCACTCTTATCGGATATTCTCTTTGAGAGCTTCCAGAGTCTGTGGATTCCCGTGACATCAAAAAACCCCATAGGAAGAAGTCTGGAGCGGTCAAATCGGGTGGTCTTGCCGGCCAGTGTAAATTGCCAAAACGAGACATTACGCGACTCGGAAACGCATGCTTCAAAATGTCCATTGTCGCACGAGCTGTGTGTGCGGTTGCACAGTTCTGTTCAAACCACATGTCCTCCAGTCGCAATTCGTCAATTTGCGGCAATAAAAACTCATTGATCATGGTTCTGTACCGCTCACCGGTCACAGTAACCGTTTTACCCATGGCGGTTTCGGAAACACGAGTCCCGATGACACCTCCGACGTAAATGGCGCACCATGTAGTGACTTTGACTATAAGTAATGGCTCTTCGTGAATGATACGTGGATTCTCAGTACCCCAGAAGCACGTATCCGTTCAGATGGAAATGTGCCTCGTCGCTCATGGTGAATTTCATCAAAATCACTGACGAATTATTTCGTAAAAAATAGTCACGAATACCTATATATTTCGCGATCTTGAGGAGTATACCATTTCATGGCTTATGAGTATATATTCTGCATCTGTTAGCTTCACAAATATCAAAACAGAATAGACTAAAGCCGCCATTTGCAAAAGTTATAGCATCTTCCGCTAGGGTGATACGTTTTGGGCCACCTGTAGGCGTCTTTGCCAAAGGCTTTACTTACTTATGTCCTATATCCCCTTGTGGATCCTAGGGCATCAACTACGACTAAGCGCCATCGTGAATGGTTCCTGGCAATGTGTCTGAGTTCTCCCCAACTTTTATCCGACTGTCGTGCCTCCTTCTCTACTGTTCTGCGCTTAAAACTAAAACTATTTCATTGTTTACTTACTTATGTCCTGTATCGCCTTGTGGGTCCTAGGCCGTTTACTATGTCTACGTGCCATTGTGTATAGTTTCTGGCTCAGCCCAGCTCAGGTCCCTCCAACTGTCTCGACTATTCCGCGCCATGTTCTTCTTGGACCGCCAGCTATTCCGACATCCTGGGTTAAGGGGTTCCATTGGATAGCATGGTTAGGTTAGGTATGTGGACTAGTAGGGAGAGACGCCTTCAGCCACACTCGGGTCAGCGTTGACCCACTGTGATACTCATAGGAGAAAAAGTAATCCTTTGCCCATTGGGGCCTAGTGAAAATCGGCAAAAATTATACAAAACTGACTCACTTACTTCGTTTCTGCATACAAATCACCCTGATGATTTGATGAAGTTCAGCAAAGCCGGAGAGCTCCTTGAGATCCTCGAAGAAATATTTATCAAGGAACTTTTCCTGGAATATTAAAGACTCGGACAATGGCACAGGTAGTGGGTAGTGTCCTCAAAAACTCCCTCGTCATCACAGGCTCTACAGAGTTCGTCCTCCGAGTGTTGTGACCCGTGATGATGCCCACTAGGGTGGAAAGGGATAACCTATCTTTCCGAGTAATTCTCTAGGATCTTGCCTTGTCGAAGTATGGCCATAGCTTCCTGGTGATGGCACAAGTTTCCATGGAGGTCCAGGCTTTATTCCCTGCAACGAGCTTGAGTTTGCAAGGCGGGATACACACAGGGGGGGTCAACTTATTCTAGTAAGGCTGCTAGCTCGTCGGCTTTCTCGTTGCATGTGATACTCTCGTATCCAGGGACCCAACAGAGCGATACCTTGTGCTGTGGTCCAAGAACCCTGAGCTCTTCTTGACAACACTTCACAAGCTTCGATTTAATTTCTATGGCAATAATCGCTTTTATAGTTGCCTGGCTGTCGATAAAGATGATGATACCTTCAGGCGGTATTGCCCTTACCGCGGACTCACGGGCGGCTGTTGCCACTGCTAAGACCTCTGTTTGGAAGACGCTGCTCTGGTCTGGAAGTCGTGTGGATTTCGATATACCTAGGGGGTCGGAGAAGATGCCTGATCATACGCCAGTGCTCATTTTTGAACCATCTGTGTATAATAGATGGCTATAGATTCAGCGTTAGGTATATGACCACTTTTCCATTCTTCCCTGCAATGGTAGGCGGTAGAAAAAGGCCTTACAAAGTCTAAATATGGCGTCATGTAGTCCGTTATGGGCACGAGCCCAAAGTAATCAAGTAGGGTCATCGAGTAACCTATTCTATTTAGTTTCCAATTTGCTGACTGGCTAATTCTCATAGCATTAATGGCTGCTGACGTGCGTATAAAGATGATAAGATAACATTGTTAACTATGGAACTGTCAACTTTTCGGAACATGCAACGAATCTACTGCCCTTTCCACCGTTGGATGGATGTGCCTATTGGTTCCTGACCCGTACCTGGTAGAGACGCTCGTTAGAAATACGGTTGAGCGAGAACATCCTTAAGAAGTTGCGCAGGCACTACTTCACGAACGGTTACTGGTTTCAAGTGATAGTAATGGACACTCTCCACGTGCTGAATCCATATAATAGCACGGAATCAACGTTGGAGCGGAACAGTCTTAGCTTGTGGTTCAAACTGATTGCATTGCTTTGCCATATTTTGAAGAACATTCCAAACGCCGACTTTGCTTTGGCTAGCCTGTTGACTATATCCAGTTTGGTTCCTCCATTGTTCGAGACAATACTCATAGGATACTGAAAATCTTCTATGCTCTCTACCGGTTGTTCAGCAATGCATATTTGAGCCGATGAATTTGTTCCAAGGCTGTTAATTTTAGTTAATTTTCAGCCCGATGACACCTACTTCCCTCTACACATCTGCTTTCATTCGGTGGAAGTCCATAATTCTGTGAGAAAGTAAGTCTAGATTGTCAGCGTAGTCAAGATGTTTCAGTTGGGATGTAAGAGTCCATCCAATTCCTCCATTTCCCGTAGACAAAGCTGCACGAAGCGCATCACTAATCATCAATAGGAGTAATATTGGTGGAAGAATGCAGCCTTGGGTTGCCCCACTTTGGATCTCGAATTCCTCAGACAACCTTCCTCTGTGCATGAGGTGGCATTTGGATCCATAGTATGTACCTAAGTGTCTGTTTAATCAATGCGAAATTCTTGAGACACCCGTTAACTAATAAGCTAAAGGCTGAGCTAAATGGAGAGGCTTGTCCACCCCAAACTGTAGCGCCACCCAAGTAAGTAATTAAACTAATAAAAGCTTGCTTCAGAGTCAACCTTCAAAAATTCTATTACCAAGCATTGGAATGGGATGAGTTTTTAACATTTTTACTCGACTGATTCTGGCAACATTGCATGAGGTATACTACCTGCAGTTGTCCGAGGTTCCAGCGAACTCAGTTATTAATTGCAAGCACAAATGCTATTGCACGGCTCGGTTTGTTGTATAAAATATTCATGCAACTATAGGGCAACTGATATGTAATGAATTGGTGCCCCTCACAAGGACAGTTGAGTTGAAATTGATTTTCTATTTTTTTTGTATAGCTTAATGCATGGGGACACGGTTGCAATAATATGGGAATAATGGTCGTGTTATCCATTTCAAAAGTAAACAATTGAATAAACATGCAGGATATTCTCATTATTCTGACTTGATGTCCTGTACAGGAGCAATTGGAAATTGGATGGGTACTTAGTTATTTGCGTTTGGGGAATTAGGTTCCTCGTTGGCGTACCACTCAGAACATTTGGATGTTGATGATGTGGACTTCGCATGGCAATTTAATAATTTATAATGTTGCCAGCCTAGCAACACTTATCACTAAGTCAACACCTAACTGTTGCATACTTTGTTGCAACTGACAATCATGCTTTTTCATGATGACTTATATCGTATAACGTATCGTAGCAGAAAAATGAGTTTATTGACTACACCCCAGGTTTCGTCAAAGAATTCTTAAATCACACAATTCGATTAACAAATTTTGTTATTAAAGGGCCAAGAACCTATACACATCACTATACGAATGAGAAAGTGGCAGTGGATTGGACACAACGTACGCGCGAAGACAACTCAATTGCGAAATACGCCATGCAGAGGAATCCGCGCACCCAGGCAGGCAGAATAGTAGGACGCCCTAGGCAAAAATGGCGCAGAACAGTTGAGGCGGAATCGAGCTTTTTAGGAATGAGTTGGACGGAGCTCAAACGTGTTGAAGAACTTCAAACACAAGTGTGGTTGGCGCTCTATGCCACCCGAGGGCTTAAAGGAAATAACTAACTAACTAAAGATGTTTATTTTGGCGTAATTCGTCAGACTAAAGAAGGAGATCGAGATCAAGTTGGAACCGTATAATGATACTAGGTGGAACGTCAAGAAGGCGCTGCGCCACGTAAATACGCATTCCTCTGCAATCTCTGCATCAGTGCACCTGGTGCTCAGAGACCACCAACTGCAACAGCAATACTGCGTCCAGGACATCCTAAGCCTCAGTGCAAATATCTTCAGTTATGACATGAATTTCTTCATGATCGACGAAGCTCTTTCTGACGTCAATGGATTTCTCAAGAAGCAGAGCACATGCTTTTGGAGAATTCAGAATCTATAGCTGATACACAAGTGAAAGGCCTTTATACCCAAAAGATTGGCTGTTTGGTGTGGAAAAACTACAGGGTAGCTGATTGGGCCTTACTTCTTTAAGGACGCCACAAGCAAGGCTGCCACAGTTACTGGGCAGAGCTATGGACAACTATTGGATGACTTCTTGGACGCCGAAATGGAAAAGTAAGGTTTATTCCTAAAAGGAGAATATCCTTCAAAATCCGATATGCAGCCCAATTGAGTGTCAACGGAATGAGCTACATAGACTTTTCTGAAACAGCTTCCAGGATACGTAGCAAACGATTACATGCGACTAGGTGACTCTCACGTCCATTTCCTTCGCCGAAATATGTCTGCTAAGTTTATGAAGATCGCAATTGCAGAGTAAGGATAAATCTTTTCATTTTCTGTAGCCCATCGAACATAATTAGAATTTGTTCCTGTACTTGCGATCGAATAGCAACCTACTCCTGAGCAGTGTTTGATGTTTTTAAATCTGCTACAAGCTACGGTGCAAGCCAAAACCCTTTTAATTTCGATTTGTATTTCCGTACCTATATTGGTGAACCACCACAATCCCCAAGCTGGAATATTTTCTATACCTCATGGCCTCTAGGACAACTGGTATAGATTTATAGAAATACTTTCAACAACCTTTCTAACTTAAGGGGCGCTGAAGTTCAGAGTGAACCTGCAAAATGTGCCCTTTTTGCTGCGTTTTCCATCACTTTTTCGAGCATCTCGAGCGGTATAGCGATGATTTCGGCACGAATGTTTGCCTTGGGTTCGTCAATGGTCTGAGGCTTGCTGGCATATACTTTGATTTTCAAATAACCCCACAAAAAGAAGTCCGGAGGGGTCAAATCTGGAGATCTGGGTGGGCAGTCAAATTCACCATTTTTTTTGACAGCACACGTCCAGGGAAATTTCGTTGCAGAAACTGCATTGTGTGATTTGCAGTGTGGCGTGGCGCACCGTCTTGTTGAAACCAATAACCGTGAAGACCTTGTTCACACATTTGTGAGCAGACATAATGAGACAACATCCACCGATATCGATTCCCAATGACTGTTTCGCCTTCTCTCTGAAGAAAGATGGCCCAATGATGGTTATAGCGCAAACGTCAGCCCAAACTGTCACTTTTGGTCATGCAATCGTGTTTCATGGCAGGCGAACCCCACAGGCGGATCAGTAGAAATGCGGTGAAGTGGGAGGGTTGTGATCCCTTGTTTTCGGATCATAACCTCGCTGATAAAAGAAAGAAGAAGAAGAATGGTGTTTCATGGATCTCGTGTGGATTCTCCGTTCCCCAAATGCGGCAATTTTGCTTGTTAACAGCGCCAGAGGGTATGAAATGGGCGTCGTCAGACATTAAAATTTGCTTCCAAAAATCAGGTTCAGTGTCAACCATTCGAGCGACTGTTTGGCCGTATTCCAAGTGACGTGGACGGTCTGTCGGCAATATTCTTTGAGTCAATTGCACTTTATACGGAAACAAATGCAAATCATCCTTCAAAATGCGCCGCAAGGTGGTTCCACTGGCGCTAAAATGCAGAGCGCGGTAACGATACGACACATATGGGTTCTCGGCAACACTCTTTCTTACCGCTTCAACCAGTTCATTGGAACGTCTTGGGCGTTAATGAACTGCATGTCGACGATCTCCCACTGTCCCGAGTTCAACAAAATTCGACACCAAACGACGAATAGTGTTGTCAGACGGTGCTTGTTGGCCACGATATTTTCGACGATATGCACGTTGAGTTAACACAACTGAACGAATATTTTTAATGAACAGCGTCACTATTTCGGGCGGTCTGATATCTCACACCTCATAGGTTGACCGCATTCCTTGATTGTGGCATCGATACAAGTGTAAAACCCCCTAAAGCGAGGTAAACAACAAAAGTTAAGTAGCAACCAATGCTTACAAAACCAACCAATAAAATCATTTCGCGTCACTATTTCGGCGCATTGTTTCGGTGTGATTCATGGTTAAAATTATACTGAATTGACGTTTCAAAGCCATGTCTACTCAAGTCAATCCGTTGATAACTGTCAAAGTTATTCAATGTTTACATACCGACATAAAAGATTGCGCACCAGTTATATTTGGCGCAACAGCTCTTTTAGTGTCTGCGTCTAGCTTCTCGCAACTACTCGTGTTGTGTGCGTTATATTTTTCACACGAATAGAAGGGACCTACAGTGTAGTGCCGTATCTGAAGGGCATATTGAGAAGCTTTTTCGTGACAACAATACTCTCGGATGTTTGCCAAACGTTCACGAGTGGTGGGACAGTGAAAAAACGTGTTTGGTGTTTTCTGGGATTCGAACTTGGAACCTCACGCGCAGTGAACCGATACACTAACCACTTGCGCCACTGCGCACACTGTTGAATTGCCCTATTAGCCCCAAATAACCAGCGATTGGCAAGAGTTATTCTTCGCTTGATTTCTGCGCTGGTATCGTTTTCAGAATTTATAGCAGAGCCAAGGTAGACAAGGTCCCTTACAACCTTGAAGTTGCCCACTGTGATGTTCTGTCCAATGCATTGATGTTGATTGTCCGTTCTTGTTGACAGGATATACTTGGCCACGTTTGCGGCAAAATTTTGGTCACTTCTGCTTCAATCCTTGCAAGCGCACTGGTGACAACCGGCTGAGTTCTTCCAATTATGGCAATACCGTCGGCGTATACAAGCACTTGTACGGACTTTTGATAGATTATGCCTCTGGTGTTGACTTTTGCGCAATGCGTTCCAGTACAATATTAAGGAAGTCACATGACAGCGCGTCATCTTATCTAAAACCTATTTTGACATCAAAGACCTCAGTGAGGTCATTACCGACCTCGATCTCCTTTGTCATCCTGCACAGACGGACAAGTTTGGCAGGGATGTCAAAACTAGGCATGGCTATAGTAGTTCCTCTATATAGATGCTGTCATAAATACAAATATTTGGCGCAACAGCTCTTTAAAGTGCCAGGGGCTAGCTTCTCGCAACCACTCATGTTGTGTGCGTTATATTTTTCACACGAATGGAAGGGACCTACAGTTTAGTGCCGAATCCGAACGGCGATTTGAGAAGCTTTTTCGTGACAACAATACTCTCGGATGTTTGTCAGACGCTCGCGAGAGGTGGGACCGTGAAAAAAACTTTTTTTGGTGTTTTCTGGGATTCGAACTTGGAACCTCATGCGTAGTGATCCAACACACTAACCACCACCACTAATGCTGTCATAGACGGCCTTGAAGTCGATGAAGAAGTGGTGAGTATCGGTGTGGACTTCTTGGGTGTTTAGGTTTCGCTGACAAATGTTATCTTTTGTGTCCAAACACATGTTGAAGGCTACGTGACCTCATGCGCATATAAGACATCTTTATGCATGCATGAGGACGTAGCCAAACTTTTTACAATTGTGAAACCGAACGACAAAAATTGATTAACTTCTGAGGACAGAAATACTCCCGAATGTTTGTCAAAATACGAGTACATCTCGCTGCTTTTTGCTTGAACCTTGCACAGGATTCCTGCCCCTAAATGCCCATATATTATAATTAATCAAAACTAACTCAAAACTGTGCTATCTAACCTTCAAGTTCAGCCTAACTATGGGTTCTACTCCAGCAATAGAATATGCAGCATAGTCATTCGTTCTAAAAATATATGTTAGCTTCCATCGCATTTAACTCATTTGTACAAAATATTAATTACCCGCAATTAAGTAAGCGGCTACACAGGTTTGCATAGGCAATCCCTGCTAGGACTACCCCCCTTGCACCATTCCTACAATAAGGCCAGAGACCTTAGTGACAATAGCCGAGTGTTTAAACAAATAAGACGTTACACATGAGCGTGTGTATTCTATTTATTTATTGTCATTAGCTAAATTACTCTCTAGTCTCTACGCTCGTGGAATGTTAAGTATGAGGTTGACATTTTTTTTTTTTACTAAAAGCAAACATTCAACCGGAAATGGACAAGCCATTAATTCTACTCATTTGTTGATACGGATGATTTGTTTCACTCCATTTCCCCATTCCAATCATTGGCATTGCTCCACTTTTTAACCCTTGGGTGTAGGATATCAAGTTAATGCAACCGTAGTCCGGTGGTTGGCGAGAGGACACGAAGGGAACAAGGATGGCTATTGGCGTTTTAATAATAAATTATGGGTCTGGATGCAGCTGTTGCTGTTTTAATCGAAACCAATCGACGAATAGCTTGTTTATCAATTTTAGAGAATTAAATAAAATTGAATTAAACCATGTTTATATAAAAAAAAAGTTTTAAAGGGATATATAGCTCGGGAGGGGACAGGATTAGTTTCGAGTTTTTTTAAAAATGCATCAACAAGTTTTATTCAGCTGGTGACAAAGAGATTTAGTCCGATTTTTCATACAGAAACGGTTGCCGTTCCCCCCTTTTTTTAAAAAAAAGTGACGCTAACGACCCAGGGGCATTTCATTCCTTAATATCCTCCTAAAAATATTAACTAGCATTTTGCTGCAGAGATTGTCCATTTCGGTAGAATCAAGAGGTCTTCTGATGGAGCTTCAGACTGGTTTGACTCTGGAGTGTTCTGCAGGAGTATGGGATTGATGCTACGTATGGGGCTGTGTGTGGTGGAAAGCAACGAATACGAAAAACACACGGGATATGTTGGCCATGGTACAAAGAACAGCTGCAATTGCCATCACATGTGCTCTACGCACAACACCTACGGCTGCACTCGAGATCTTGTTACGTGCAAATTTCGCACGAGATCCTTTGTCCCCTCCATCCAATTCTCACCCGTCCACCATTTTTGGCCTTCCAATTTTATTCCGTTGTCTTCTTGGAGCAGTGGTCTCGTTAAGCGTTCCTGGATGGTTCCGCCATTCAGTGCTTATACCTCCCCACACGCTTCAAGGGGGGCAACAAAAGCAGGTACTCCGGGAGACAGAGCCCAACGGTCGGTTGGCAACCCTCTGATGCGGATGGACCGTCCGCCAACGATGTGAACTAAGTCAGCGATGAAGAAGAGGGTGGACTGCCCTAACACCACCAGGGCATATGTATCTACAACATAAAGGACGAGTACACAACAAGATACATCACACATTTACCCAAACATCGCAAACATTCAACACAACTTGTACGAGCATGAGCAGCGGTCAACGGACTGGAGGAGGTTCAGTCCAAATTCATAAACTCATCAATGGCCGAGAGCCCGACGTTTATATTTTATCATTTGTACGGGGTGGCACGTCATCGGCTAGTCCCTTTTCCCCAAATCTGCGTGAGATTCCACCGGGATAGCTAGCTTTCGCGGACTGAATAAAATAATAGGAATACGAGTGGGTACTCAGGCTTCTTCCTCCTCAGGAGTGTCCAACGCAAGGCGTTGTTTGACACATTTACATTTTCAATAACCTCTTTTCTTCTTGCTAGGTCCAACGCCAAGCGTTGTTTGACAAATTTCCTCCTTCGTCTCATATTTCTTCGCTTTTGTATTTTTCGCGATATTTTTTTGAATCTTTAATTTTGCGTTCACTAGCCCCTCAGTTACTAGCGCTTGCTGTGAACGTGGCACCAAGGTAAAGAGCGAACCTTGGGAATGCGTAACCCGACCCTCTGAACTGCCAGTTGGAGGCGATTTCAGAGAGAGAGAGCCATTGCAAAAATGGAAAGAGCTGCTAGATAGCGGCGTTCAAGGAACGGTTGCATGCTTCAGCAAAAGAGCGGAGTACTGCACATAAAGCCGTCCTTGAACTGGTAATGGCTGAATAAGCGGTAGGCCAATTTTCAGAGAGAGGCTCTCGGTCGGTTAGGCAAAGTGCTGAGGCGAGTTCAGCACTTCTTGGTTGACCACGAAAGTGAGCGGAAGAGCGCTAAAGTGATCGAGGAGTTTTTTTTTTTAGCAGTGAGCAAGTTCGTTAACAAGCGGAAAAGTCCAGAAGGGGACTAAGACTAAAATACAGAAGGGAAGGAGAAGGAGCAAATAGGAGCACTTGAGGAAGATTTGAGGAGGAACCCTTTCGAGACGAGGCGAAAGAGGCAGATTACCCACTCAGGAAAAATATAAGTTGTTTTAATTCTATTTCGAATTCTGTTTGTGCGCTTAGTGTAGGATTTTGTGTGTCATAAATCCCGGTAGGGTCTCATACCGTAAATTTCCCGGTGAAAGCGGGACACGCGACCTAATTCCGGTTTAACGTTCAAGTTTCGGGACCGGTGATAGCGGGCCACCCCAACGGCTTTACATTCGTAAAAACGGTTGGATACAACCGTTGTTCTTTTTTAATACGGTTAAATACAACCCTTGTTTTTTTACCTTTCATCATTTTCTTCTCGTGGAAAAACTTTTCTTAAATAAATTGGCCGTACTCATAAAGAGTGTTATAACGCACGTTCGTTGTTCTTTTATTTTCTCCTTGGCATCATTTCAGGATTCCCACCCCATTCACTTTCCCAAAAAGGTTTCCCGATCCCTTTCAAAGATCTGGTGGCGCCCATTCCTCGAGTAAACAGCCAGACGTCCGTGTAAACGGAATTCCAGTGAACTCACCCCAGCTGAGTAACCGGGAGAGCAGCATCCCACAGGCTGCTGTTGTTGCAATTTCCCGATCCTCTTTACATTATCTGTGGCTATCTGTCACTTTCGATTTTAACCCCTTTCGCGTGCGCGGCCGGTTTTTGTGTGTTCGTTTCTTAAATTAAATTTTCGGGAATAATTCTATTGAAGAATTTTATTGCGACAATCTTTCTGTATCTTTTACCACTAGACCTACAAATTAAATTTCAAGCGGGCAACAGTGCACTTCGGCTCACTAACGTTGATCTCTTCAAGACTAATAACATAGGACATAGCTCCATTCTCAAGGAATCTTTTCCCGGAATCCCTGACGAATCGGACGATATCCTTGGCACCTTAGTTTTCGACACGCCATACGAAGTCTTCTGCTTCTTCTTCTTCTTCCTTTATCAGCGAGGTTATGATCCGAAAACAAGGGATCACAACCCTCCCACTTCACCGCATTTCTACTGATCCGCCAGTGGGCTTCGCCTATACAAAGTATTGTATCCTATTAGAGAGGACTGGCGAAGGAAGACAGTCTCTGTCCATAACGAGATTGCAATATACACAGATGGTTCTAAGACCAGTGAGGGCACGTGGTCAGATATTTACTCGAGAGATACGAACCTACAGGTGGCCCTGAGACTTCCGAGCACATGCAGTGTGTTCCAAGCAGAGGTTCTAGCTGTAATTAAAGTTGCGGAATTACTTGAGATGTGATCAATATCCGATAAGAATATCGCCATCTACATTGATAGTCAGGCTGCGCTAAAGGCGCTAGAGTCTTACGTCACCAAATCTGAGATCAGGAATTGCCGCACAATGCTTAGGGCATTAGGTACGCAGAACCGATTACAAATTATGTTGGGTACCTGGACACTGCGATATCGAGGGCAACGAGCAAGCTGACGCGCTGGCTAAAAGAAGAGCGGGGCTTCCACGTAGTGACATAATTGGTAGTATTACATACGTCCGGGAGCATGCGTTTGATCAACCTGCATCCTGGAGAGTCATACCACACACAAATGTGCTCGTGAGAGACCCAATCGTCAATGGAAGCCCTAACCGAGGACGCTGGGAGACCCAACGCGGGTTCGCGACCTGAGAAAGCCTCCTCTGAGCCTTGTCTAGCAATCTCATCGGAGATCTCATTCCCCAAGATCCCAGTATGACCTGTGACCCAGATAAGAGACAGAGAATTCAGCCTTGCGACCGAGTTAAAAGAGTTTTTGGTTTCATGAACCTTAAGCGCAGCCTGACTGTCACTACAGACACAAATTCTACGGCCCTTCCACCTGTTCTTCGGAACATAGTTCATGGCCATTAGGATTGCATTAGTTTCCCCTTGGAAAACAGACGCATATTTGCCTCACGAGAAATGAAGTCTAATGTTGTCGGCTTCCACGAAGACACCAGCGCCAGACCCTTGACTGTTTTTGGAACCATCCGTGAAAATAAGACTACATTCCATTCCCGGCTCAGACTCTGACCGAAGCCAGTCCTGGACACAAGGAAAGTCGACTCTGAATTTGCGCATCAGCTGGAGTTCAGGTGTCATTGCATCAGACGGCACATCCATAAGACTGGAGTCGTAAGATAAGTGTCGCGCAAGTTCATCGAATTCCAGTGTGGAGTATACCAAAAACCGCCCCGCCTAAGACGATGGATGGCTTTGATAGTGCAACCCATCATATAAGTATCAAGGGGAGGTTAGTTCAGCAAAGAGTCTAGAGCAGAGCCAGGCGTACTCGGGAAAGCTCCCGTGCAGCCGAAGACATAACTCGGCCTGTGATGTTGCTAGAGTCAGTGGATATTGCTATTCCATGGCTCAAGCGTATTTTCAAAAGATGCTTTAAGCTAGGATATGCTTTCAAAGCATGGCGGGAGGTGCGTGTTGTATTTATTCTCAAAGCAGAGAAAACGAGCCACACAAACGCAAAAGACCTGAAATCTATCAGTCTGTCGTCTTTTATGCTGAAAACTTTGGAGCGGTTAATAGAGGTACACATAAGAAACGTGATTGGGGATGATTATCTATCTAAATCACAACATCCATACATCTGCGGCAGATCGGTAGACACAGCCCTCCACAGGGATGTATCAAGCATAGAATGGTTCCTCCACTTCAATGAGTTCACACTTGGGGCGTTCCTAAACATTGAAGGGGCATTCAATAACGTAAGCTCTGACGCGATCCTGAACAGCCTACACAGAGCTCATCTTAACACCGGCCTCTGCAACTAGATTGCACAGATGCTTCATTCGAGAATAATTTTTTCAACGCAAGGAGATGTCGCCATCCGGAGAAAGGTCTGCAGAGGAGCCCCCCAAGAAGGAGTTCTATATAGCTCCTTGTAGTGGATGACATCTTTGAAATACTGTAAAAAACGGGTTCAACGCGACCACCTATACCGACGATGTGGTTGTCCTGGTTTCGGAGAAATTTCCTCCAGTCCTAAGTGAAGGCTCAACTCCGCACTACAATTAGTGGATAACTGGGTGAGCAACAAAGGGCTGGGAGTAAACCCTTCAAAGACGGAGGTAGTTCTCTTCACGAAGAAGAGATCGATTGCTACCTTCAGACAATTTTTTTTTTATAATTTGCGCGCACTCAAGGGGTTAGGTTAGGTTAAGGGGGTTAGCTGCAACGAATGAGTGCAGCCTGCACTCGGATCTCACACGGATCCATTGTGCTCCCCTGACGTGAAGTTTCCTGGCTGAAGAACTGTAAAGAGGAAAAAACAAAATAGCTATAGTTCTATGCTAGTGGAACGGCCTCCTCTGAACCAGCCCGAAGAAGTTATAAATTTCATGATGGTGGTTGGTGACTTTTCAGACAGGTCGCCCAGATGGTTGAAGAAATACTCTGCAAGGGCCGTCTTTCTGGTTGCAGACTACGGCATTTGCAGAGAAAGTGTTCTGTGTCTTCGTCTACGTCCGTATTGCCGCATCCTCTGCAGAGTTCATACTTGTTGTACTTAGCCGCATTCTCTTCCGGTGGGTCGCCAATAAGTTGTCGCCGGTAATGATACTTACGAGAAGCGCAAAGTTTTGTCTATTTTGAGTAAGGATGAGCTTGGTTTTCATCTTGCCATGTTTTGTCCAGATGCTTCTGGAGACACGGCATGAAGGGAGCGCTCTCCGCCTTTCTTCTGCTTATCGTTTGAAGTCAAGTGCTATATTAGATTTAACAAGTATTGAGGGAGGTAGGACTAAGCTTTGGACCATTGACAGGTCTTGTTCTGATCCCTTTCTTGCCAATTCATCCACCATCTCGTTCCCTGGGATTCCTTTGTGTCGTGGGAACCACCAGAGTGTTACATGGTGGCTTTGGGTAAGCATGTTAAGCTCCTCGGGGCAACGTTTTATTAACTTTGTTTTTATAATCGCGGATGAGATGGCCTTTATATCAGCTTGACTACCTATGTAGATATTAATCTCATTTCTAGTAACAAGTTTCGTGGATAACTCTCGTGCCGCCTCCGCTATCACTAGGACTTCTGCCTGGAACACACTACTGTGGTTTGAAAGCCTTAGTGATATTGCAATATCAGGTTCCGCTGAGCAGATACCCGAACCCACTCCTTCGTTTGTTTTGGACCCGTCAGTGAAGACTGAAATACTATGCGGGTTAATTGCCCTACCGTCTTCCCAGTATTCTCTTGATGGGATGACCGTTTTGACGTTTAGGCTGAAGTCGGGGGATGGCGGCAGATAGTCTGTGGTGGTGTCTAGAAGAACCCATCTTGAGATGCTACGGTGCTACTCAAGGGGTTATGAATACCCTTAACATGTTTACATATAACGCGGGCGTTGGAAAGGATAGATAGAGAGAGAGAGAGAGAGAGAAAGATTTCGGTGTAGTGGTTCTTGAAGCTCAGTTGTTTATGCTTCAGAGATTCTCCGGGGGTGGCGTCCAGATAACGGGGGAGATTTTAGTTATTTTTTGTCTTTACTTCTGATTCACAGTACTTTTTTCCCGATAGCCGATGTCAAGGGCAAATCGCCATCAACAGAGCGAACATTTTTTTTACTTCCAGTGTTATGACCTACGCCTGTCCGAGTCTTCAACACTCCAGGAAAAAGTTCCTTGGTAAATATTTCTTCCAGGATCTCGAGAAACTCTCCAGCGTTTCAACAGAAAAGATGTTGAACTTCATCAAATCATCAGGGTGGTTTGTATGCAGAAATGAAGTAAGTGACTGAGTTAGTAGTTTTTAGTTTCATTGTGTAAGGGATTACTTTTTCCCCATGGGTACCACAATGGGTCAACGCTGACCTGAGTGTGGCAGAGAGCGTCCCTCCCTGCCAGCGCACATACCTAACTCAACCTAACCTAAGGCTCATTCTCACATAACATATAGTTCACTAGTGGTAGATGGTACTTGAGAAGCAATACCAGCATTCATTCCTCACAAAAATCCAGAGGGCGGCGTGCATTGGAGTCGTGGGATCGATTAGAACAACACTAACAGCGGCAATGGAAACCATGCTTAGTTTCATTCCGCTTGAGATATACTGCAGCAGTCTGGCGGCTAAAACCGCTGTAAGACTGAGAGAAGACCGATTGTGGTCATCGACCCTTTACGGTCATGACTCCATTTTGTCCCGATGGAGGACTATCAGTGGATTGACGGAAACCGATCACACAAACCCGATGCTAGCATTTGAAAGGATATTGACTACAAGAATTTCTGACAGAATATACTGGAAGAACCAAAGAACGATTAAGAAAAACGAGTTGGCGTTCTATACCGACGGTTCTAAGATGGATGTTGGCACGGGAGCCAGAGTTTATTGTGAGGCCCTAGGAATAAACCGCTCCTTTAGAATAAACGACGACTGCAGCGTCTTCCAGGCCGAGGTCGCAGCCATTATACAGGCTGCTGAAATTATACGCGAGAGTAATATCGTTGGCAAAACGATCACTGTCTATATAGACAGCCAGGCAGCCGTTAAGGCTCTGGACTCTGTCGTAGTTAGGTCGAGGATCGTGAGAAGCTGTAAATCACTCTTAAACGAGATATCTAGAGCCAATGCGGTGACCCTCTGCTGGGTACCAGGGCATATGGATATCGAAGGTAACGAAAGGGCTGACAAGCTTGCTAGGAAAGGGTCGGCGCTGCACTTATCGCGGGCCCTCCCCTCTGCAGCAACCCCAATCAGTTCCTTGCGGAGAAAAATAGAGGATGAAGCCACCGGTCGAGCAAACAGACGCTGGGTTCATCTGGGTTTATCTGAAACATGAAACAACGGCCAGGGCGCTATAGCCGGTCTTCAGCAAGAACAGATCAACCTCTCTGGTGAAACTTAGTTGTTATAGCGCACGGGTCGTTTCTGGGATAATTATTGGTCATTGCGCCATTGGCGTTCACGCGGAACGACTCGGTGTGCGTGCATAGCGACTATTGTACAAGTTGCAGGGACGAAGAAGAAATTGAATCTATTTGTCACCTGCTGTGCGATTGTCCTGCCCTCTTCTTCTTCTTCCTTTTATCAGCGAGGTTACGATCCGAAAACAAGGGATCATAACCCTCCCACTTCACCGCATTTCTACTGATCCGCCTGTGGGGTTCGCCTATTTGACCTCAGATTTCGGATCACTCGGTTACTGAGGCCAATGAAATGCCGATGTCGTCGCATTTGTCTGATCTAGGCCTGCCTTTCCTACATCGCGATTTCCTACCTTCTTCATCAGAAGAATGAGCACTCTTGGTAGTTACTTCTTCTCGAAGCTGGAGGACTTAGGCTGACGGACCTCCTAAGATTCATATTACTATCTGAGTGGTTCTAACAGCGAACTATCTTTACAGCGTTTCCACGGCTAAACGTCTAAGTGAGCAATGACTCTTTTTTTTTTTTGTCACAAGGCACCCATCTATCTAACCTAACCTAACCCTTAACTTAAGAAATCAACTACGAAATGCCACTCCAACAGTTTAAAAGTTCGGTATAAAGGAAGGAGTAACCTCCATTTGTATATTTTTAAAATCTGCGCGTAGGCTTTTAATAAGTTTTGTTTGTATTTCAAGTTAATAGCCTAAAATTGAGGTCATCATTGGGCTCCCATCCATAGTTCTAATTTGGAGTTTTCCTTGCTCTTTAAATTACAGGATATCGATAGCTTAAGTTATTCTAATTGCTTTGCGTGTTGTTATTATTCTATACATGTATGTACGCATGTAGGGTATATTGAGTTTGATCCATAAAACAAGACTGTTGATTGTAATATGTATCTATAATCTGTCAATCCATAATTTTTTTAAAGTAACATTGCTTAGTTCAGGAATCTGAATTGACAACAAATATGGAAGCCTAAGTTGTTATTTTTTCAGACACGTCCTTTTGGATATCGTCAAATTAAGTCCTCAGCCTAAAATGCGTTACCAGGCTTGGTAACAGCTTTACTTCACTCAAATCATTTCATACCTTAAGGGGCATAGGGCGTCAACAACGCCTGTGCGCCATCTTGTTCGGAGTTCTGCAACACGCTCGAGCTGACTCCAACTCACAGTATAGTACATAATTGGCAACCAATTGTAGTTATGTTAATAACAGTGCTGCCACTCAGTAACGTTTATATTCTGCCATAGCTGTCATTTAATCATGCTAAACTACACGCTTCAACAATGCGTCGAAATTGTAAAAATCTATATGCATATACAAGGTGGGACAGAAAGAACTTTCCGATTTTAAGAGAACGTAGATAAGGTTAGGGTAGGGATAGCAAACCGCGGGAGGTGGCGATAGACAGCGGTAGTCGTACGGTTTTCAGTTGTCATAATGGTTCGGACGGGAGTACACCGTGCGTTTGTTGTCGAAGAATTCATTAAAAAGGGCGGGTCGCCGACTGCGACGCAGCGTGCTTTTCGCATACACTTCGCACTCGGTCGACGTGATTCAGTTCCTGACAAAAAAATAATACGCCTTTGGGTGTCAGACTTTAGAGATTCAGGCTCCCAAAAAGAAGTCTCCTGGACGACCTCGTACTTCAACAGGAGCGGAAAATATGACCGCTGGCAGGGCTTCGATTCAGCGATCTCCACGGCGATGGTCTGCATGCAAACACGCGGCGGGGAATGCAATAGCACATGAACTTGCTAACATTCCGCCTGAAATGACTCACCGAGCAATGGAAAAGGGTTTCTCAGTGTATCGATAATGGAGGCCACCACTTGAGTGACGTAATTTTTAAAACTCAATTTAAAAACTGCATTATGTGTATTATTTAGAAATAAAATTATCTCTTCGATATCTTGTTTGTTTTTTGTTACATTAGCATTCCAAATGAGGGAGTTCTTTTTGCCCCACCCTGTATAAAAACTGCCTGTTCGTATGTACGCTAAGATCTCAAAAACTAACCATCCGATTGAGCTGAAACTAACACAATATATTTGCTATGAAGTGAGAAGTGCAAGTAAATCAAAAGTTTGAAGAAAGATTGAACATAAATGTTTGCAAATTTATTTCATGGGAGGAGCGGATGATGTCGGATAAGCTGCACAGCGCAAAAGATTCAAATCAGGCGCCGAACATTGGGTAAACGCCGAACTGCAAAATTTGTTTCATAACCACAAATAAGGGACCTACAGTTTAATGCCGACTCCGAACGGCGATTTGAGAAGCTTTTTCGTGACAACAATACTCTCGGATGTTTGTCAGACACTCGCGAGAAGTGGGACCGTGAAAAAACTTCTTGATGTTTTCTGGGATTCAAACTTGGAACCTCATGCGTAGTGATCCGACACACTAACCACTTACGCCACGGCGCCCACATATCTTATACATATATTAATAAGTGAACACGAAATTTGTCGTACGTTTTTTTAGTGTTTATTATAAAAGGAGGGCGATGAAACTTATATCATTCGAAAGGTACTGTGCCATAGATGTGCACAAAATAAAAATCATATGCATATGTTGCCGTTAAGGCGGGTAAAATAAAGGGACGAACACATATGATTTTCCCATACAAAACGTTTCAACCAAATAAATGAAACCATTTTGATCTCGTTCATGGCTGTATGAGCTTAAATTCCTTTACCTATGTATACATTCCTTGCACGGGAGGTCGAATTTCGATCACACGCGATACTAGTAATTATAAACACACTTCAAACATAATAATTTAATCCGTTGTTGTAAAAATACATACTCTGTTCGCAAATGATGCGCGAGCATCTTGCAATAAATTTACTTCCACCGTAAAAAGGAGTACACATTTTGAAAAGAAATGATTTTATTAGGAAAAAGTGGGCGCGTCCGTAAGCGTGCTTGAAAAATGTTTACATAACGCAAGGAATATGCCGACTTATCGGGAAAAAAGTACTATGAATCAGCAGCAAAGACAAAATATAACAAAAATCTCCCCAGTTATCTGGACGCCACTCCCGGAAAATCTCTGAAGCAAAGACAACTGAGCTTCAAGAACCACTACACCAAAATTGTTCTCTGTCTCTTTATCCTTTCCAACGCCCGCACTGTGTGTAAACATGTTAAAGGTATTCATAACCTCTTGAGTGTGCGCAAATTATAAAATTGGGGACCTGCATTGCGATTGATCGGGAAACTACTGACTGCTCAAAACTTGCGCAATCGTATCTCTAACGAACCTTTACGAGAGAACGGATCAGGAACTAATAGGCACAACCATCCAACGGCGGAAGTTTTAGTGTGGTCACAAGTTCCGAAAGGGTGACAGTTCCAATGCGAACCATGCTATGCAATGGAACCCTTTAACTCAGGATGGCAGAAGACCTGCCGGTCCGAGGAGAACATGGCGCAGAACAGTCGAGAAGGAGGCACGGCAGCTGGGGAAAAGTTGGGGAGAACTCAGACACATTGCCAGAAACCGTACACGATGGTGTGTAGGCGTAGTAAAGGCCCTAGGACCCACAAGGGGATACAGGACATAAGTAGGAAGTAGTAAATTATAAAAAAAAAACTTGCTATACATGGACATAATAAAACTGCTAAGGGTCACTCTGTACACGTATCACGCGGAAACTACTACATAGATTTTGATGAAACTTTGCACAATGATAGTTTATATCTCGGGTCAAGATTAAGGATTCTTTTTATCTCGGGAAATGGCAGGGTTCCTACAAAATAGTCAAAATCTATCTACAGGGTGGGCCAACTACAAGTTTTTTTTTAAAAATGCAATAAAATGAACAAAATGAAATTTCTTCCATGTATAATGGCTTTATTAGTAAGAGCAAACATTCCCATTAATTATGAAATACAATGTTGTTCAAGTGGCTGCCTCGGCTGGCCTCGCAGTAGCGCATTCTATCACTCCAATTTTCCAAGGCCTTGTGATGGTTTCGGGCTGTAGCTCACGGATTGCTTGGATGATATTGGCAAAAAACAAAAAACAAATATTTGGCGCAACAGCTCTTTAAAGTGCCAGGGCCTAGCTTCTCGCAACCACTTATGTTGTGTGCGTTATACTTTTCACACGAATGGAAGGGACCTACAGTTTAATACCGAATCCAAACGGCGATTTGAGAAGCTTTTTCGTGACAACAATACTCTCGGGTGTTTGTCAGACGCTCGCGAGAGGTGTGACCGTGATATTGGCCTTAAGTGCTTGAAGCGTTTCCAGTTTGTTGTCACAACATCGGTCCTTCACGGTTCCCCACAAAAAAGAGTCCAAAGGGGTCAAATTGCAGCTCCGAGGCGGCCAATTGACATCGCCAAGACGGCTGATAACACGATTTGGGAATTTGGTGCGCAAAAGACCGATTGTGGCATGGGCTGTGTGGCATGGCGCGCCATCCTGCATGAACCAGAGGTCGTCCAAATCCATGTCTTCAATTTCAATAAAAAAAAAAGTCCTTAACATGGCTCTGTAACGCCTACCGTTAACCGAAACGTTGTTTTCAGCCTCATTTTCGAAAAAAAAATGGTCCAATGATGCCACCACTCCACAATCCGCACCAAACTGTCACTCTCTGTGGATGCATTGGCTTCTCGACAATAACGTGCGGGTTTTCCGAGCCCCAGATGCGGCAATTTTGTTTGTTAACGTAGCCGCCGAGATGAAAATGTGCCTCGTCAGAAAAGATGATTTTTCGCCCAAAATCGTTGTCCAATTCAAGCTGCTCTATGGCCCAAACTGCGAAGCGATAATGAAGCGGATGGTCATGCGCTTTCAATTGCTGAATCAATTGGACTCTGTAAGCGAATAATCCCAGATCTTTGTGCAGAACTCTCCTCAGGCTAGTGCGTGAAATGTTGAGCTGTTGAGATCGATGACGAGTTGATGTTCGTGAATTGAGTCTCACACTCTTGGCTACAGCAGCCACATTCTCGTCTGTGCGCACCGTACGGTGACGGGGACCATGAGTGTTGTTTACTAGCATACCAGTCTCATGAACTATTTGTACAAACTTGCGTACAGCAGGCGCGGTGGGTGCTTCATTTCGGCCAAAACTTCTTTTCAAAAAACGCACTATTTGGGCACAGCACTCACTTTGGAAATAAGTTTTCAATATTTCCCAATGTTGTTGAAGCGTAAAGCTACTCATTTCGTTCCGCGGAGGTACGATACTGACTTTCTGTCAAGACTTCGAGCGGGAAACAGCTGTCAGTGTCAAAATAACCTATGATTTAAAAAAATCACTAGATGTCCCACCCGTTACATGGACATAATAAAACTGCTAAGGGTCGAATGTTCTTGTCTTTCTGCACACGTATCACGCAAAAACGGCTGCATAGATTTTAATGAAACTTTGCACAATGATAGTTTATATCTCGTGTCAAGATTTAGGATTCTTTTTATCTTGGGAAATGGCAGGGTTCCTACAAAATTGTCAAAACTTATCTATATATGTATATAATAAAACTGTTTCCACGCGCACCACACAAAAACTACAGCACGAAATTGAACGGGACTTCCACGGTTGCACTGCGTGGTGCCTAGCCGTTAAAATGATGTATTTGTGTCGTGATTCGCCATCCAAAAGCTGAAATCTAATCAGAAATAAACATTTTCCAATTGACGAGTTGTGTGTTGTATGTGCTCTGGCGGGGATTCCCACTCTGAAAATTATTTTATTGAGTTTGAACATTTTCAGTATTGTATTCAATTGGCAATTATACGTATACCATATGTATATTTTAACAATTGAATGAGCCTCAACTAAAATGCGAGCACTAGTCAGCTAGTCTCAAATAAAAGTGCTGACTCCAATCCTCCGAATTTGACAAGCAAGTAGTAGCAACCACGCCCACTTTTCGTCTGATTCAAATAGGTAGAACTCAAGAAAGTCTACCGCTGAGTATTTAAGTACAACAAGAAACTTTGATTAGAGAAAAATCATAGGGAATCGTTCAAATGATTACACATGATTGGTAGCAGTTCCATGTAACCTTTACGAGTATTTCTCTCCTTTTTTAAATATAATTTAGATACACGTTTTAAAATGTCCAATTATTTTTTTTCCTTTATAGGTCAAACAATGAGCGCGTAGGCAGACAGTAACCGCGTGCATACAATCGGATTTTCTTATTAGCTTTGTATTTGAAGGACACTAAGCAACAAATTACAGTGTCCTTCTCCATACGTACAGAATGTACTACAACGACAATGGAACTCACCACAGTGGTATCTATTCGACCACCTACGCCCCACCACACATGGAAATTACAGTGGAGAATGTCGATGGCGGCGATGAAAACGCAGTAAATTCAAGTGAGGATCTAACAGAGGATATCAACAAAAGGAAATTCAAACGCCACCGGAACTCAATAGACGGTGGTTACTTGTCGGTGCCATCGTTGCGCAAAGGTCCGAGGCCGCGTTCGACAATACTGCGGCGACAGATCTCATCCAGTCCGGCGAAGACGGGTTTGCAGAGATTTGGTAATAAATTTCGTGCGAGACGTTTGAGTCAGGATTCGGGAATTGGTACTGCAGGACGTGGCTTTGTCGTCGGAGGGGTGAGTATTCAAATGAATAATGTATGAAGGGCTGGTCGCTGTCGATTTTTAATTATTTGTAAACGTTTATTTTCGGAATGGAAATGCGTGAGTGGGAAGGCAAAAATGTGTGTGGCATTTGGACAAAAGTTCTCCTGTAAATATTGGTTTTGTGTGGGTTACATAAAGGAGGTCAGTGGTCGTATGGGGTGAGCACAGGAAGTGAATGAATAGAAGACGCATAGCCGAATGTCGTATCAGTTGGTTTCCATTCATGTGACCCAAATAGATCCACTATGGAGCTGATAGATATTAAATAATGTTCGTAATTAGAAGCGAACCAACAGGGTTTTTCATTTACTCATTGAGACGGTGTTAAAGTTTGGTGAAAACTGCCTGCACTAACAAGACTTGCAGCATACCTTAGTAGGTGTTTTCTGTACAAGCTAACGTTGTAAAGGGTGTTCTTTTGAAATATTGTGCTAATGTCAGGAATTCAGTTTGAATTAAAAATCTTTATTCCTTAAGAAGAGTGGTTAAGGACATTATGTTTTGAATATGACTTCAGGCATATGTCTTCCTCGGCTGTTTTCGACAAAGTGCATCCTATCGGTCCAATTTGCTGTAATTAGGTCGAGGCTTGTGAGGACCTGCAAATCACTTTCAAACGAGATATCTAGAGCCAATGTGGTCAACCTCTGCTGTGTACCAGGGCATATGCATTCTTCTTCTTCCTTTTATCAGCGAGGTTATGATCCGAAAATAAGGGATCACAACCCTCCCACTTCACTGCATTTCTACTGATCCGCCTGTGGGGTTCGCCTCTGCTGTGTACCAGGGCATATGGATATCGAAGGAAACGAAAGGGCTGACGAGCTTGCTAGAAAAGGGTCGGCGCTGCACTTGTCGTGGGCTCTCCCCTTTGTAGTAACCCCAATCAGTGCCTTATGGAAGAAAATGGAAGATGAAGCCAATGCTCGAGCATACAGACTCTGGGTTCATCTAGAAACATGTGCAACGACCAGGGCACTATGGCCAGCCTTCAGCAACCTCTCTGGTGAAACTTAGTCGTTATATCGCACGGATCATTTCTGGCATAATTACTGGTCATTGTGCCATTGACGTTCACGCGCAGCGGCTCGGTGTGCTGCATAACGACTATTGTAGAAGTTGCAGGGACGAAGAAGAAATTGAATCTATTCGTCACCTGCTGTGTGATTATCCTGTCCTTTCCATCAGAAGAATGAGGATTGTTGGTAGTTACTTCTTTTCGGAGCTGGAGGACTTAGGCAATGTAGAGCTGACGGACCGCCTGAGATTCATATCACTATCTGGGTGGTTCTAACAGCGGACTATCTTTGCAGCGTTTCCAGGTTTAAATAATTTGGGCACAATGGTCCCGAACTGTTGGTCTATGTGAGCAATGACTCTTTTGTCACAAGGCATCTATCATTGGTGGGGGGCGACGTGGCGTAAGTGGCGTAAGTGGTGCCGTGGCGTGGTTAGTGTGTCGGATCACTACGCATGAGGTTCCAAGTTCGAATCCCAGAAAATACCACAAAGTTTTTTCACGGTCCCACCTCTCGCGAGCGTTTGACAAACATCCGAGAGTATTGTTGTCACGAAAAAGCTTCTCAAATCGCCGTTCGGATTCGGCATTAAACTGTAGGTCCCTTCCATTCGTGTGAAAAAATATAACGCACATAACATGAGTGGTTGCGAGAAGCTAGGCCCTGGCACTTTAAAGAGCTGTTGCGCCAAATATTTGTATTTTTTATACATAATTGGTCCAATTTCGGGCCACTCTTTCGAGCATTTGAGGCTCTTTCTCACCAATAACATCAAACAGTGGGCGTAGTTGAGTCTGATGGATCTCTTCTGGATTTGCCTCACTCCAGAAATAGCAATTGTATTATACTTATTCACAAACTGTTCTTTTTCTTCTTCCTAGTTCGGCGAGGCTATGATCCGAAAAAAAAAAAAAATTATCTGCCTCGTCAAAAAACACGATTTTTCGAATAAAAATAAGGCTCGGCTTCAAGCTGCTCAAGAGCGCAATGCGCGAATTCCCGACGGAACCCATGGTCTCGTCGTTTTAGTTCTAGTACCGGCTGGATCTTATGCGGGTGTAGGCCGAGATATTTTCACAAAATTTTCCATATAATGGACGGACAAAGGCAAAATTGTTGCAATCGAGGTGGAATTGACAATTCCGGAACTTCCGACACACTACAGTTTCTTCTGCACACACATTGTTGATGCGTTGTTGGCTCGGCATCATCTAAAGTGTATGCGGTACGAAATTTATCAACAACACCACGACCAGTGAGCTCAGTTGGTCGATTATGAAAACCGACAAAATCACGTAACCTTCTACACCTTTCCCGAATTGAAGACCGATTTTCAAAATAAGTTTGAATGATACCAAAGCGTTCTTGTTATTGCGTTGATTTGTCAAACAATACTGAACATAAATGTGAAAAACTGTCAGAAATGATAATACGGTTTGAAAGCTATCCCTATTGGAAGATATATCAGTTTTAAAGAAAAGAACCTTTACATAGGTTAACATAGGGCTCGCCGAAACATTTACGTCATCGGGTCACATGTGGCTTTGATTTCCACTCTTCATGACAAGTCCCTTCACCCGAAAGCTATTCATGATAACATCCCGCTTAAAATCTAAATGACATCTGCAGCAAGACTAAAACCGCAACGGATCTATAATCAGAGGTCCTACATTGAGAAGCTGATCACCAAAAGCCGACAATAATGTTCGTCTTGAAATTTTCCACGAAATTGATGCTAAATTCTAAAATTTTTTAAAATTTGTATGAACTCCGAACTCAGAATTTTGCGGAAGATGTTTCTGACCTGAAAGATCTCGAAAAGTGGTCGAAAGTTTGACTTTAGAAGAGATAGCATGTACTGCGGTACGATAAGATAATGTTTGGAGCCCAAGTGCTCTGCGACCTATAAGATCTGTCGTGCTGCCCAATGGTTAACCAGAAATAAAATTAAGGCCCCAATGTCTTGGGTTCCAGGTGTCAGGTATCCGCTGGGCCCATCGACACCCGCGTTAGAGTAAGGCCCAATGCACACGAAGCAACTGGAAAAAAACTGATCAGCGATGCGAATTGGTAACTAGTTTGCTTTGAGTCATACCCTGTGTAATCAAATGGGACGCCGCACACGACGCTACTGGTTGAAAACTCATTTGCGATTCACAAAAACCAGTTTGTAACCAGTCGTCTGTTGATTTTCATGTCGGGTTGCCTATTGATTTCAGTTTCTAGTTAGCCGAAGATGAGCGAACAACAGACCAACCTGTTGCTGGTGGGGGAGGTTGAAAAACATCCTATTTTGTACAATTATCACCTTCCCGGCCTTTTGAAGAAAAGTGAAACAGAGAAGGGGTGGATAGAAGTCGGAAATGTCGTAACAAACGGTTCTGAAAATTGTTTTCAAGGTATGGGTGTACCCAAAACCTTCTTACTATTCTTCTCCTCCTCCTGAGATAGTAATACAACATGATGGTTTCATCATTGCTCGAGTCTTCCGAAGACATTTCACGCCCGGTATCCATGAGGACACTGAACGTACTAGAGATTTTGATTGGTGATGAGTTTCCTCGTGTATGGAGTCAAGTCACCGCTGAGTCCGTAACTGGTCTGTAACCCGACTTGCCAATCGGTTTAGTTTTTTTCCAGTTGCTGCATGTGCATTGGCCCTAATCGTTTCTTTGTGGCCCCTGGCCATTCACAAAAATTGTATTCTGCTGTTTCTCTTTGTTTTCCGCAGAGTCTTCTTCTTCTTTTTATGTCCTGTATCTCCTTGTGGGTCCTAGGGCCTCTAATACGCCTACGCGCCATCGTGTACAGTTTCTGGCAATGTGTCCCAGCTCTCCCCAACTTCCGTGCCTCCTTCTCGACTGTTCTGCGCCATGTTCTCCTCGGACCGCCATGTCTTCTGCCATCCTGGGTTAAAGAGTTTCATTGCATAGCATGGTTTGCCATGGAACTGTCACCCTTTCGGAACGTGTGACCAATCCACTGCCACTTCCGCAGTTGGATAGTTGTGCCTATTCGTTTCTGACCCGTTCTCTCGTAAAGGTGTTCGTTAGAGATACGAATGCGCCAGAAAATCCTTAAGATATTGCGCAGCCAGCTATTAACAAACGTTTGTAGCTTCCTGATGATAGTAGTGGTCACTCTCCACGTGCTGCATCCATATAACAGCACGGATTCAACATTGGAGCGGAACAGTCTTATTTTGGTGTTCAAGCTGATTGCATTGCTTCGCCATATTTTAGACAACATCCCGAACGCGGACTTTGCTTTGGCGTTCCTGTCGGCTGTATCCAGTTCGGTTCCACCATCGGTCGAGACAACACTCCCAAGATACTGGAAATCCTCTACTCTCTTTACCGCTTGTCCAGCAATGCATATTTGAGCCGATGAGTTTGTTCCAAGGATGGCAATTTTAGTTTTTGCCGTATTAATTTTCAGCCCGACGACGCCTGCCTCTCTCTCCACATCTGCTGTCATTTGTGGCAGAGTAGGCATACATCGTCAGCGTAGTCAAGATGTTTCAGTTGAGATGTAAGAGTCCATCGAATTCCTCCGTTTCCTGTCGACAAAGCTGCACGAAGCACATCGCTAATCACCAATAGGAATAGTATTGGTGAAAGGATACAGCCTTGTCTTACTCCACTTGGGTCTCAAATTCATCAGACATGCTTCCTCTGTGCAGAACGTGACATTTATAGCCTTGTGGCTTTGATAATAGCAGTTAAGGGGAATACCCCTCCTGTGTAAGGCACGCCAAATAAACTCCCTGTTGACCCTATCGAACGCCTTCTCAAAATCGATGAACAGCAGATGGAGTGACGATCGATATTCAACGCACTGTTCGATGATAAGCCGCATGGTGTTGATATGGTCGGCACAGGAGGATCTAGAGCGGAAACCTGCTTGTATGCGCTCGAGTGTGTCTTCAATTTGTTGTTTAATTCCCTCCAGGATGATTTTAGCTATTATCTTAGCTACAGCAGGCAGCACGCACATACCCCTCCAGTTTCCGCACTCTATTAAATTTCCTGTCTTAGGAAACTTGATGATCATTCCCTTTTTCCTTGCCTTATTGGATTTGAGTGCCTTGGTCGCGGTAGTGATCTCATCTTTACTGGGAATTGTGGTGCGTATTCGGGCATTTCTCACTTCGGACACCTCAGTCTGATTTGGGAGCATATCGCTAGCGAATACACGGTTCAAAACCGTAGTAAAACTTGAGCTGGTCCTCATCCGAAATGAGCAAGGAGCCGTCTAGGCTTTTCGCTGGTTGTTGGCTGGAGCTGCGACCACTTGTCAGCTCCTTGGTGATTCCGTAGACGGTCCTGCTGTCGCACGCACCTCCGTGCAGCTTCTTCTGCTTCTGTAGCCAGCGCATTGATGTAGTTGCACTTGTCACGTCGCACGCTACGCTGAACTTCTCTCATCTTCATGCGATATAGGGACTCTAGCTCACTTCTCCCTGTTGCTGGAGTAGCTGTAATGCGAGCTTTCAGCTGTTTTCGTACGTCAATCCGTCTCCAGGTATCCTCGGAAAGCCACGCCCTATGTCTTCCCTGCGATCGGCCGACAATTCCTTCAGCACCAGATATAAAAACATTTTTCACCACACCAATGGTCTTGGATGGTTGCGGGCAGTGAGCTGCTGATTGCTTCCACACCTTGTGAAAGGTGCTCCCTTAATTATTGGCGCACTGAGAGATCACTAAGTCTATCGATGTTGGACCTGGGCATTCTTGTGATGTCGTGGGATCTTCGAACTAAAGCAGTGCGTAGTTGGAGGATAGCTATCATAAGATGGTGTTCTCGTACTATCCCCACATCTGCCCCTCGCCTGTTTCGGACGTCCAATTTGGTTCGAGGTTGCTTGCCTGTCGTTGGAAACCCAGCTGACTTTGTGGCAGGTCTTGTGCTCAAACATGGTGCCACCTATCACAAGGCGGTTGGCATTGCAGAAATCCACAAACCTGTCGCCGTTGTCATTGCCGTTACCTAGTTCATGCTTCCCGATTACATGTTTGAGCCCTTCATTGTCGTTGCCTACCTTGGCATTCAAATCCCCCATTACTATGACAATGTCTCCATTTGATGTTGTGTTGAAGAAGGCACTTAAGAGATTGTAGAAGCTCTCCTTTTCGTCCTCAGGCGAGCCATTCATTGGGGCATAACACTGTATGATCGTGACGCGTCGTACTCTAATCTGGAATCTGGCCGTCATAATCCTATCACCATGAGGCTGCGAGGAAATTAGGCCCTTGCGTGCTGTTGTTGTTAACAGTGGTCCAACTCCATATTCCCGTGGACTGCCGGATGGTCTTCTAGAGTAGAGTAGTACAGTGGTACGCGTTGGGGACTTGTACTGTACTCGCCCGCTTCTAATCATCTGATTTCACTTATTACCAAAATGTCCAGTCTATATCGCGTGAATTCATTTTCCAATACGATACGATGATCTGTTGAGCTGCCCAATGTCTTGTGTTCCAGGGTTCCAGGTATCCGCGTTAGAGTAATCGTTTCTTTGCGATCCCTGTGCATTCACAACAAAAGTGTTCTGCTGTTTCTCTTTGTTCCCCGTGGAGTCTGCACGTTGCTGTATCTGATTTATTTTATTCAGTGGACATTATCCGATTAGGTAGCCGGTTACAGTTCGCAAATCCTCTTTGCTCAGTTCTAGCAGCTTGTTTGCTCTATTTTTGTTATTTTAGACCCCTTTGGTTGGCCTAGTGCTCGGCGACTCCTTTGGCTTCCCATTGTGTGATTGTGGAGTGGATACCACTGGGTGGTACCCCGAAGTACAGTTCAGGGCATATGAGTGAGTGCCCAGGGACTCTCCTCGCCAGAAAATCTACTCATTCGTTCCCCTCAAAGCCTTCGTGTCCAGGAATCCTTGTTATAGTAACTTGATTTGTCGACGCAAGGCTATCAAGGAGGTCGAGCTTTGACCTTACCCTACCCAAGGAATTAAGGGCCCTTAGTGCTGCCTGACTGTCCGAATAGTTGTAGGTGCGGATTCTGGTAGTGTTTCGCCACAGGCATTCCCGAATGCGTAGTTCTATTGCATTGGCCTTGCTTGGAAGATGATAGGTGACTTCTTAATCTTGGCAGTTACTAATGACCACTTCGAATTTTCCGGTGAACCGAAATCTCTTGGGCATCGTATCTGGAATCTTGAAGATTGGGTTATCTTGGATGTTTTCAAGAATGCTCAGATGGCCTGTAAAATCGCCGGGTTTCAGTTCATGTATCTGAGGGAGCCTATGAGCACTTAGCGTAGCTTCCTCCTGCATTATGAGGTGCAGCGGCGTGATGGCATGCTGCCGTCGGTCACGTTTTTTTTTTTTTACCTCGGCAATGCCAACACAAGCTAATCGGTGCAGTTGGCAGCACAATGACTGTTATGAGTAGGTAGCATCGAGGTTGCCCCTTGAGTGAGAGTACAAGCGTCGTAAAGGCATTTTTTCACGAAGTTTCGAAGAGTTCTCCGTTACTAATCGACATTTCGCTACACTGGTGACTATTCTGTGAATGATTTTCCCCTTTCGACCAATGACTCCTCAATCTGCTAAGACAGTGAGCAGTTCAAGATAGGTATTAGCTTTATTAGACCTCACAAAAAGTACGTATGTCTTTCATGAGATTATGCGTCTAATATCCATTTGTCTTTCTAGGATGTGCAAGTCACAGACGCCATCGTGAAGCATCACAAAAGCATTGACAACATCTATAATTTTATCAACGAATCCAAACTATCCATACCGACCTTCGTAAAGATGTACACACCTTCAAACAACAATGACATCGAAGCACCAATTATAAAGGAGAAAACCGAATCCTTGCATAAATCCAACTCAACAGCAATTAAGTTGCCGCCATTCATGGAGGATGACAGCGAACGAAGGTAAGTCTTGCAGTAACCCCCTTTCCGTGGATCTAATTACAAATTTTTGCAGTCCGACTCAAGCATTTGGGCCCAAAGTTGGCAATGAAAACATACCCGGTACTGCCATGCAAATTGGTCTCGACCTAGAACTAGACGCAATGGGTGGTGATTCATCGTACTCACATCCGCTTGAGTCAACCCCATCGAACATATTGCCAGACAATCAATTGTTTTATAAGCAATCACCATTGGACAAGTCCAAGACAAGTTCATCTTCAACCCTTGATAGCAGTACAAACAATAGCTACTTCAGTAGTAGAAAAACAAGTAAAAGGAATAGCTCTGTCGATGATAGTGACGAGAGGCGAATAAGTAAGCAAGATAAGGAGGTAAGTTTTCGGACAAGGCACAAGGGCATTCGACACATACAGTCATTTTTCTTAGGGTCTTGATCCAGAATCACTTATGTTTCGAGATGGACGTCGAAAAATCGACATGGTATTGGCTTGGGAGGAAGAGGACGAAGGTGTTATGACAGAAGCTGAGGCGAAACGTCGTGATAATCGTCGAATTTTCATGGAGAATCTCATCAAAGAAGGTCTTGAAGTTGAACTGGAAGACAAGACGCAATCGTTCAACGAGAAGACATTTTTCCTAAAAATCCATTTACCCTGGAGACTGGAAACACGACTTGCCGAGGTTATGAATCTGAAATTGCCAGTGAAGCGTTTTATTACAATCAGTGTGAAGGCTTGGGTGAGTTTCAAAAAAGAAAACTTTTACAGATTGGAATTGTACAAAAATGTTTCTTCGGAGCACAGTAAATGGCGCTCGCATCAAAAAATTCCACTTCTGACACCTGTGTTCAAAAACAGCAGTTTTATTGCCCTAAGAACTGTGAACATTTTGAAAAGACATCAGTCGTGTTGCATCAGCTTTCGATTCAGCAACGAAGACATCGCGATTTGTGAACCCACTTCTGACACCTCTCCTGTTTCATTTTACTGAAACCGTCTGAAACTACGACGTTCTTCGGAGAACCGGATGTCGGCTTGCCTGCTTCATTTACGTGAATACCTAGACACCCTACTTACTTATTTTTATTTGTGTTTGCTGGTTTAGATTTGCTAAACTTTGGCCAAAGCATCCTAGAGGTGTCACAAGTGCTCAGAGACTTTCACAGAAATATCTCTGCCATTTCTTTCCCAAAGCCTTAAATCTTGTCACACCTTCAGCTCGCATATGTCTAAATGGCGTTGATGTAAAGTAACTGGGTCCCTACCATGATTGGAAGACCAACATCTTTCAAAATGAACTTGTTCTTCATACGAATAGCATCCACTTCTGACAGCAAATCCAGTATACGAGTGCGCATACTTCACGATCATTCTACACCTCTAGAGAGTTCATTCTATACCTTTGCAGTTCCCTGATGGAAGGAATGATTATGGACTAAGTCCAGCCTTTTTTTTTTGAGCTAGGAGGCGAGGAAGGCAGAGACTAACCCCTGGAGCACTGCGATCTAAAAAGATCTTTTGTGCTATCCCCTGGTTAATTGATTTTGAATTTGTCAACTAGCTGAACTCAAGTTCAAGTCCAGCCATATAAAGCCTTCAAACAGTATCTAACGCTTGCAATATTTTCCAGGGTGAAGAAAACATGATGGCCCGTAGAGTTCAAGTGTGGAAAAACATATGGAAACGCCTGACAAGGGTGATACAACTCGAAAGTTCAGTACTGGAAGGTGAAACAACTTACAAAGCATCAACAGCCGGTGGCAACCCCGAAGAACAGTAAGTAAAAAGAATAACTCTTAAGCTCAAGTTCAAAATCTCGACGTCTTACAGATTCATTGTGAAAGATCGTTGCACGAGTTACACCAGTGCCCAGCGTACCCTTATGGTGATGCAAGTTCTTCTACGGACCCGTTTCGATGAAAGCGATCGAGTAGGAATTCGCCGTCTTCTCAACGACAAGACCTATCTGGCCTGCTTTCCGCTTCACGAAGGTCGCTACGATCGTCCGCATTCGAGTGGTGTGATCTTTGATCGTCGAGTGCTCCACCAAACCTGGGCACATCCCTCTCAGTGGTATAAAAAGCAACCACTGTGCCTGGTGCGGAAGTATTTTGGTGACAAGATCGCTTTATATTTTTGTTGGCTTGGTTTCTACACTGAAATGTTGGTATACCCCTCGATCGTTGGTACACTATGCTTTCTCTATGGACTCGCATCGATCGATTCAAAAGACAACATACCCAGCAAAGAGATCTGTGATCTATCTGGGACAGGAAATTTAACCCTATGCCCGCTATGTGATACTGCATGCAGCTACCAAAGCTTGGCCGATTCCTGTCTGTTTGCGAGGATCACTTATCTATTTGACAATCCGTCGACAGTATTCTTTGCCATATTCATGTCCTTTTGGGGTGAGTCCTGCTACCGTTTCTATTTGGAAGACTGTATTAAGTTTTGTGCGTTCTTCCTTAGCGACAACGTTTCTAGAATTATGGAAGCGAAAACAATCGGTGATCGTATGGGAATGGGATCTGCATAACATTGAATCGGATGAAGAGAATCGGCCAGAGTTTGAAACCAGTGCTACGACGTTTCGTATGAATCCTGTTACAAGAGAAAAGGAACCTTATATGTCGACGTCGAGCAGGGCCGTGCGATTTGTGATCACTGGAAGTGCTGTGGCTTTTATGGTAGATCCACGCCGCCTTCTGTTACGATTGATCGTAAAGTCAGTCTTTGAATGTTTCTTTCAGATATGCATAGTTCTTGGTGCCGTTTTGGGGACAATCATATACCGTATCTCATTGGTCGCCGTGATCTATGGCGGAGGAGGATTTTTTGTCAAAAGACATGCCAAACTCTTTACCACCGTTACCGCTGCTCTTATCAATTTGGTTGTCATTATGATTTTAACGAAGGTAAGTTCCAAAGTTTAAGTAAAGTCTCACTTTGAGAAGAATAAAAAATAAAAATGTTTCTCTAGATTTACCACAAGATGGCGCTAAGACTAACGAACCTGGAGAACCCACGTACTCACACAGACTTCGAAGACTCGTATACGTTTAAGATTTTCTTTTTCGAGTTTATGAACTTTTACAGTTCACTGATTTATATAGCATTCTTCAAGGGGCGGTTTTTTGACTATCCCGGCGATGATGTAGCACGACGTAGTGAGTTCTTTCGACTGAAGAATGATATTTGTGATCCGGCCGGATGCCTGTCGGAGTTGTGTATCCAGCTGGCGATCATAATGGTGGGGAAGCAATGCTGGAATAATTTCATGGAATATTTGTTTCCAAAATTCTACAATTGGTGGCGCCAAAGGAAGCATAAGCAAGCAACTAAGGATGTTTCACACTTGCACATGGCATGGGAACAGGATTATCATATGCAAGATCCAGGACGATTGGCACTGTTCGATGAATATTTGGAAATGGGTAAGTTGGTTGTTGGGTTGGCATCGTCTTAGACATTTGAGATTCTATTGCATATGTAGTGCCAAGTGCCTTCCTTAGAGAGGTCTATAGTAGTATAGGTTGAGGAGAACTCCAGGATCTTTGTTAGTTTCGGTAGAATGACGGACGTGTTTGCTTTCATTGACTATGGATTGAATGGCGGGACATTTCGAGAGCAAGTGGAGAAGAGACTTCTAGGTATCAAAAGATAGTGTGGAAAGAGGGTTTTTTTTTTTTTTTTTAGGTTGTGCCAGAGATGTGTAGTCTTCATAGATACTAATAGCCCGAGTGCTACTAGCATGCACGATTCGCAAACCTGAGTAATCGATTCCAGGAATACGCCTACGTACTAAACACACACCCTACACACATCAACCACTCTCCCCGCGGGACTGCCGTTAGGTATTACTTCGCGGGGCTGGTTACCAATTTATGCTGTACTTTCTGCTTCTCGACGTATTCTTTCTTGAACTCGAAGCTGCAATTGCACGTGCGTAATAAACGCGCAAATTTCCATCCAATTTTCCTCAGATTGTACCATATGATCTATGAGAAATGGAGGACTGGGAAGTTCGTTTCTCCAGTTTTCAAATCGCCTACAGTAGAAGACTGCATGCTCCGTCTCTTCCTCCTGGTATGGACATTCTGGATACAACGGAGAGCTATCGTGTCGAAACCGTTAAAGATATTTGCGATAACCTCCATGGCCAGACAGGAACTGCGTGATGTGGTAGGTGCAGCTCCCATGTGCTCGGTTTATCCAAATGTCGATGGTGGGGATTAATTTATAGGTCCATCTGCCTTTAACCGCATTATCCCATCGATCTTGCCACACAGCTCTTGAAGCTACTTTTTCTTCTTCTATAACTCTTCTGCTTTCGCTAGCCTCTTTATGGCTCGAGCCTCTCCGATTGTAAATTTTCTGCATCTCGTTCGCGAGGATGTCGATAGGAACCATTCCTGCTATGACAAAGGCTGCTTCGTCAGAGATAGTTCTAAAACCACTGATGGTCCTTATAGCCCAGAGTCTGTAGGCTGATGTAAGTTTCCTCCTTGTTTCTTTGGTCGCGAGAGCCCCCGCCCAAACCGGAGCCGCATAAAGAAGGACTGAGCTGACAACTCTGAATAGTAGGATCCTCCTAGCGTATCCAGGTCCTCCAATGTTGGGCATTATACTTGAGAGTGCTGCCTGAAGTCGTGACGCTTTTTTGCTCGAATAATCAACATGCTGTTTAAACCGCAGTCTATTGTCGAGCATTACTCCTAGGTATTTGATTGCTTCTTTGGATCTGATGATTTGGGTTCCAACCTGGACATTCATATATTCCACAGATTTGTTTTGCTACGGTAACAACTGCGATGTCGTCAGCAAATCCAATTATATTCACTTTAGGTGGCAGTAGTAGTCGTAAAACTCCGTCGTACATTATGTTCCATAGTAATGGGCCCAGCACCGATCCTTGCGGGACCCCAGCTGTAACATCGTAGTACTTCACTCCTTCGTGGGTATCATATATCAGTTTCCTGTTGGTAAAATAGCTCGCCATTATCTGCAGCAAGTAAGATGGTGTATCCATCCTAGCAAGAGATCTTCTTATAGTGGGCCAGTCTGCCGAATTAAACGCGTTTTTGACATCTAGCGTCACTACTGCGCAGTATTCCTTGGTGCCGTATCGCCATCTTTCACCTTCAATTGCTATATTACCTGCTAGCTTTAATGGCGTCAATTGTTGAGCGAGACTTTCGGAATCCGAATTGGTGGTTGGACAAAGCCCCTTTCTCCTCCGCTATTGTGAGCAATCTGCTGTAAATGATTCGCTCCAGGATCATTCCCATTGTGTCCAGTAGGCATATCGGGCGATACGACGATGGGTCTCCTGGGAGTTTGTTTCCTTCCAATAAACGAGATGTTGCAGTTTCCATTGATTAGGGAAAATTCCTTCTTCTAGGCACTTTTGCATTGTTGCAATTAAGATGTCTGGCCTTTTTTGAACAGCGGCTTTCACTGCTTTGATAGGGATGCCGTCAGGTCCGGGCGTCTTATTGTCACCTATCTTTCTGGATACGATTGTCAATTCCTCTGTTGTAATCACTGGAATTAGCTCTGTAAAGTTTTCTCTGGTGATTGCGCACGTAGTAGATGCTCTCCTTGGAAAAAGGTATTCTACTTTTGACTTCAGCATTATCGGGCATGTTATCTGCGGAGAGTTGTCGCCCTTAAGCTTTGTCATCACCATCCTATACGCCGTGCCCCAAGGGTCTACGTTAGCTTCATCGCAGAGCTGTCTGAAACATCTTGCTTTGCTCTCCTTGATAACTCTGCTTTACTGTTTTCGCGCCAGCTTAAAGGACGATAGGTACTCCTGAAAGTTGGGTGTGTTTCGTGATCTTTGTACTTTGCGTCTTGCCTGTAGACACTCTGCTCTAACTACCCTGATCTCGTCGTTCCCCCAGTAGCAAGGCAGGCGTCTTCTACTTGGGGCCATCCTGGACATTGATGCATCGCACGCCATGTTGATGGACTGGGTGAGGTGGCGAGCTGAATTTTCTGCCGATCCTTGGACTAGCGTGAAGGTGTCAACCACTTCCGCGAATGTATCTTTGTCGAAGAGCTTATCCTGCCATTTCGGACCAGTCGATTTCGGCCGGTGAGTGCTTCTGGCGTTACCGATGTCAATTATAACAGCTTGGTGGTCACTGTGGGTATAATCTTCTCTGACTCTCCATTTAATTCCCCGCAGGATGAAGTTACTCGCTAACGTGATGTCAATTATGGAGCCCATGCCTGCTCGGCGGAAGGTGTTATCCCTACCTACGTTTGCGATGCCTACGTTGAGAATTGCAAATGTTTCCAGGAGGGCATGACCCCTTGCGTTGGTAAATCGACTGCCCCATTCCGTCGCCCATGCATTGAAATCTCCGCCAATAATCACTGGAGTTCTTTCCCGAGCATCGGCCACGAGGTTATCTAGCATCTCCTGATATTCAATTATAGTCCAGCTGGGCCGAGCATAGCAAATATAGAAGTGACCGCTGATTTTGGCCCGAACGAAGCCCTCTGACTCTTCATTGGCATCCTGGAACGCATGTTTCCCACATGACCATATTGCGGCCCGCTTTGATCAATCACAGATGCTGCTGTTGTCCGGAATTTTATATGGCTCGCTGATCAAGATTACATCTGCTTTTTCATCCTTGATGGTTTGTGCCAGGATATCCTGAGCTGTCTCACAATGGTTGAAGTTAATTGGATAACCTTCATGGTTTCTTGTAGCATATCGCTTTCTTGAGGACAGGGCATTTGTTGCCGCCGGCTATGTGCCTTGCATTTTCCGGGTTTACTTTCCTGCAGAATATGCAGGATGGTTCCTCGCTGCAATCTCTCGCGATATGTCCCTACAGAGTTTGGAGCGGTCTTCTTCGCTCTTACAATGCTTGGCTAGATGTCCGAATTCGAGACACTTAAAACATTTCTGTAGCTGCGTCCGCTCACGAATGCGACAGACTACCCAGCCAATTTTGATGCGTCCTGCTTCCAATAGTTTCTTCGCGCTTTCTACAGGGAGATTAATTATTGCCGTTTGGGTTTCACCGTACGCCTTCCGCAGGGAAATGATGTCAGTAGTCGTGACCCTGCCCAAATCGAATTGGGCTCTGATCGCCGCGCATACGTCCTCTTTGGTAGTGACCTCGTCGATGTCTCTGACTTCGACCGTGGTACGATGAGTGGGCGTTCTGACTTCAGCCTGTTCTCCTAGGGCTTCACCAATGACGTTTTGTTTTGTCTCCTGCTTCCTTCTGTTGTATCAGAAGATCCCCTTTTTTCGTTCTCCTGATTCTGGATACCGCCTTGCCCACAGCTTCCAACTTAGGGTCTGCTTTTACGCTGCGGAGTATCTGGGCGTAGGAAGCCTCCCATTTCGCTTCGATGACGATGGCATCAGGTTTTGCCCTGCTTCTTTTTGGTGGCCTTCTTGTTTTTAACAGCTGACCGTTTTTGACAGCTGTGGAAAGAGGGTAAAATAGAAGATTTGTGTGGAGATTTTCTCGGAACCCAGAGTTCCAATTATCATTCTGAAAGCGATACCAAGAACTTTAAATTTTTATCATACTCAGGCTTAAGTCTAAGGACGAACCTCGAATGAGTCCCATAGATGGGAGACTATCAATAGTGCAGTTGCAAGTATGAACCATGAATTACTCCCAGACACAGGAAACCACTTAGGTCGGAGGACGGACTAGACCAAGGCGAACCCCACAGGCGGATCAGTAGAAATGCGGTGAAGCGGGAGGGTTATGATCCCCTGTTTTCGGATCATAACCTCGCTGATAAAAGGAAGAAGAGGAAGAAGACGGACTAGACCACGTATGACATTCTGAGATATACAGAATATTTGAAATTATTTGCGTCACTTGAGCAATAGCGGCCTCAGCTCGCATAGACCTACGGGAGTCCTTAGCTTTATCGTAGGTGGAGGATAGAGAATCTCCTCAAATTTAATAGCACAATATGTACCTTTGCGTTGGACTGCCCTCAAAATTTAGCAGGAAAGCATCCCTTTGACCTTAAGTTTTGCCATAAATGGTTCAAACATTCAGGTCATACAGTGATTGGCCTACCCACAGTCATAAGTGTTTTGAGGAATTTGTGGATTATCCCTAAAAATACTCCGAAGGTTAGTATTTCAAACTTTAATCTCAAATCTATATCTTCCCCAGTTCTGCAATACGGCTTCGTTACACTCTTCGTCGCAGCATTCCCGCTAGCACCGCTTTTTGCTCTTCTCAACAACGTAGCTGAAATCCGTTTGGATGCCTATAAAATGGTCACACAAGCACGTCGACCATTAGCTGAACGAGTAGAAGACATCGGAGCCTGGTATGGCATCTTACGAATCATCACCTACACCGCCGTCGTCTCGAACGCATTCGTAATTGCCTACACCAGTGACTTTATACCGCGCATGGTCTTCAAATTCGTCTACTCCGACACTAACACTTTGTCAGGCTACATAGAGCATTCTTTGTCCATTTTCAACACGTCGGACTATAAGGAAGAATGGGGCGCCACTAGTAGTGAGCATGATCCGGATACTTGCCATTACAGGGGCTATAGGTACAGTATAGCTTCACTCTTGAAATGGACTCGAGATTTACTTTCATTTTTAGAAACGGCCCAAGCGATCGGGATCCCTATGGACTGAGTCCGCATTATTGGCATGTTTTTGCGGCCCGTTTAGCATTTGTTGTTGTTTTTGAGGTAAGTATCCTTTCGCTTTGTTAATAGGCTTTGTTCATAAGGTTCCTTTGCAGCACGTAGTATTCGTTGTCACTGGCATTATGCAATTCATCATTCCCGATATACCGGCGGAAGTGAAGACACAAATGCAACGCGAACAATTACTAGCCAAGGAAGCTAAGTACCAACATGGCCTGCGCAAGGCACAACAAGGAGACAATCAAGATTTGTTAAGTTTATTCCGTGATGCAAGCAGTCGCACTGGAGGTACAATGACTGGCCGAGGTAGCTGGGCTAGACGATTAAGCCGTATGAGTGACGGTCTGGAGGCACATGTTGAAGTAGCATCTCGACCGCGACGATCTATGGAATCTACGGTATGGGAAGTTTCTTGACATGAGGAAGACGAAGAGGGCGAAGGTCGAGCGGGAGTATAGCAGAGATTTCTTTAGTTTTAAGTTTCTTATAATCATTGTAGTTCAAATCGGTTCCTTGTGAATAACTTTGTAAATATGTATTTAAAACATGGAAAGGAAATAAAACAATCAACACTATAAGTACCTGCAAGAAGGAGTTGGCTTTTAAGAAGAGATTAAGATATCATTCGACAATAACAGCATTGCATCATCTTGTCACTCTGTGCGCCTTCTGAGACATATCCGAAGCCTTCGACGACCATCTCGTTTCAATCTATAATTAATGCATTTATACCAACGGCATTGATTCAAATGTCATTAGATGGATATGCTCCACGCTAAGTAGCAGAACCGTCTCTGCCAAGCTTGGACAAACTTCGATCTCCATTAGTACCACCGATGGTTGGCCTCAAGGCGGTATTCTATCTCTCCCACTAGGGTCTATTCTAGTAGACCAAGCGACCTTAGCGACCTAAACAATCATGATTACGCCGATCTTCTTCTTCTTCTTCTTTTTCCTATTTCTGCGAGGTTATGATCCAAAAACAAGGGATCATAACCCTCCCACTTCACCGCATTTCTACTGATCCGCCTCTGGGGTTCGCCTCATGATTACACCGATGACTAAGTCATAATGATAAAGGGCACTCAAGAGTCCAGAAATAGATGAATGGGGCCAGTCAGAAGGGGTAAAAGCCAACCCCACCAAAACAATTGTCATTCCATTCACTAGGAGAACTTAACTAAATCTCCAAACATCATTTCTTAATGGCATTCAACTTATTTTCTTAAAGGAAACAGAGTATCTAACTCTAGACCAAAAACTGAACTAGAAACCTCATCTAGACAGAACCATCAATAAGGCAACCAAAGCCTTCTGGCCCTGTTTCAAACTTTTTGGTAAAAAACGGAGTCTAAGGTCTAAAATGATTACCTCACCATCGTCACACCAATTATCGCGTACGCATGCCCGTCCATGCGCTAGGTCGGTTCTGCCCTGAATAAAATGCGAACAATGACCTGTGTAGGCATTATGGGAGCGAGGCGCCGTTGCGATGGAAGTTCTGCTAGACCTCCTACCTCGGCATTTGAGAATATTATGTAGACTGCGACTGCCAGCGCTTTAAAGATTCATCTCTATGCAACATTAAAGCATCGGATCTAGTTGGACATATGAAGATAAAAATGTTCGCTGCTCTCCGCACCAGCAGTATGCATGACGGACTTCATGCCCAACAAGATCCATCTGAGTCGCACTTTTGAAGTGGTTATCGCCGAACGAATGCTCTGGCATAATTCTCGAAACCCTTAATCCGACCACCAAATCAACTGGTATACCGACACACGGTTCAAAAATGAAAAACGCGGTGGGCGCTGGAGTTTTCGGCCCCAATTTCAAACTGTCTAAGCCAATAGAATGCTTTACTTCAATTTTTCAAGGCGAGGTTCATGCTATTGAACTTTGCGTCAGAGAATGCATCGGAAGAAACCTCCGCAGATCTCACATTAGCAATTTTTCAGACAGCCAAGCAGCTCTTAAAGCTCTCATGCCCTATAACTTTGACTCTAAGTTAGTCTGGAACTGTGTACAGACTCTCCTGCTGCACACAACAAAATCACACTCATTTGGGTCCCTGACCATAAGGACACCACTGCCAATAAAGTTGCTGACTAACTAGTCAGAACTAGTGCCCAATCTCGGTCCATTGGCCCTGAAACCTATCATTCTTAACCTCCTCCTTCTTCTTCTTCCTTTTATCAGCGAGGTTATGATCCGAAAACAATGGATCATAACCCTCCCACTTCACTGCATTTCTACTGATCCGCCTATTCTTAACCTCTCCATTTTTGAAAATGACTTTCGCGCCCAAACGAGCAGTCAAAAAACCCAGCAAACTATAATTCTTTTGCGACTATGTCTCTTGCAACATGAAGCACCCAAAGAGAATGAAGTGGCCAACCTATGTGTTCAAAATTTATTCACAAAACTACAAACAATACAATTCAGTGTTTAGCCCTGTGGGTTGCTCTTGCTGTCTTGGGCTTTGCACGGAAGATACTTGTATCCAAAGTTTTGTAAGGATGCTCAGCAATTGGCTGAATCGATCTTGCCCTGCGTGCCTCATGATCTTCCAGCAGATGCGGTGCTAACAGGAGAAACAATTGCTGAAAGAAAACTTGACTTAATTCCTGTCTGCCAAAAGCCTCCTCCATCCTACCTCTGTCCATGACGGTAATCCAAAACTTGAGAAGCACAACTCCCAGTAGGGTAACCCCAAATGGGCTATAGACATTCGTAGGTATTCACTAAAAGTCTCCGCTAGAAATTGCCACTTTAATTTGTTCAATTCGAGAAGAAAGATCCTCGGATTGGTAATGCCACTTGTCTCGTATACCAAACAAACCTAAAATGATAGCACACCTGCAGTCCATCGCCAAACAAAAAAAGTGCTCATCCCTCACTCATTACCTTCGCTACATCGTTGACACTATTCAATTCGAAAATTTTACTTTTCGGTGTCAACAGCGGTCCAACCACTGAGGAATCCTTAGACAAGGCTTCAGCCTGCTGATGGGTATACAGCGGTTCGATATTCTCCCGCAAAAGAGTTATTTGAAGAAGATGCGGAAAGTGTATGCATCCAACGCGACGTGTATCGCTTGCTGGAATGCAAACACAATGCAATCTAGGAAAAGAACAAGCGTTAGACTTACGAGCATACTGATAGCTCCAGTACAAAACAAATCCATCTGTAGACAGATAGAATTTTTTCATGTCCTCTGGGAGGTACACACAGTGCCTTTGCTCCCAGTTTAGTACTTGAGCCTTCTCGCATGGTTGCCGTTTCTCACAGGATACATTACAAATGCGAGGCACGTTGGCTAAGTGAACAAAATTGTATAGTGAAGGCGGGCAGCACTAGTTCTGGATACTTACAGAGAGTCTTCATAAGCCCGAGGGTTAAATTATCGTAGAATGCATCTTCTGGTGTTTGCTTCTGTGACATTTTCTAGTTCAAGTTTTGAGAATTTTTCTTATTGTTTTTGAAAAATAAATATGAAGTGGATTGCAACTGAAAATAGATTATACGGTGAGCTTGTTGATATGACATAAACAGAGTTACTTCGCAACCGGAATTCCATGCGCAAGTGCAAGGAGTAGTCACGTTTGATTTGGCATTGGCATGGACATTTGTAGGGATGCCATGCAGATAGCTCTGAGCTTGAAACAGGATAGATATTGAACTTATGATGGGCAAAACAGGCAGTTGAAACTGCAATTTGAGGATAGACAGTGATGTGCACAACTTGCAGAGGAAAAGAAAGAAGTAGTGCTCATCAGCAGCAGGCGACTCATGGAGACTATAGGAGTGGGCGATCATGTGGTAGTTTCCAAGCCAGAAGTACCTTGGCATTACCATAGACGCAAGGCTAACTTTTAAGCAACATCTACAATATACAGCTGAAAACACAGCAAGGGCAACGGCGGCCCTGGTGAGCATCATGCCAAATATCGGCGGACCAAAACATAAGAGGAGACTGCTCTTAGCAAGAGTTGTGGCATCGATAATGCTCTATACCTCCCAAATATGAGCTGGTGCTATGAAGACGAAGTGGTACAGAAGGAAGATGGCGGCAGCTTACAAAATCAACGCGTTGAGAGTATGCAGCGGCTTCCGAACAATCTCCTACAACGCCGCATGGTACTAATAGACCTTCTTGCTAAGGAATTCGAACAGAAATACCATGCCAGCAGGATAGCGGTATTGACATCGACAAGTTGAAGCGTTACTGCGGAAGAGCTGGAGAAAGCCATAGACTAGAGTTAGAACTAAGTTGGGTTTTGGATGACAGATAGGACTTATGCACAGGGAGTTTTAATTCCTCCAAGAACGTCGATGGAGTTATTGAACATAGGTTGACTGTATGGTACTCAGTAGTTTTTAAGACCTTGAATTGGGAAGTCTATTTGGTTGTCATTCCTGCTTTGCTTCCAATTTGTTATAATTCTTTTATTCTGACAATATTGACCATGACTTCCGAACTTCGCCTCTACCAGGAAGTGTGTTAGTCTCCTCTGCCAGCTTGACAAACTTCGCCTTTATCAAGAAATTTGTCTTTCAGATTGAAAAGTGTTTAAGGTTTGTTTAACAGAGTCCCTGATCTGCCAGTTTGTCTCAAAACCTTGTAACGTCATTGCTTTCTTGATGAGTCTTTGCCATCTTCACATTTGAAGAGGAATTTGTTCGCAAGGAGTTGTCCAATTCTTAACCAGAGCATCCATCCCTTAGAGTACATTTTAAAAAGGAAGGAAAGGTTTGCAAGTATTGCGACGAAAGCGGAACTGGCAAAGCAAAGAATCAATACCACCAATCGCTGTTCCTTCGAGCTGAGGGGGATATTGTGTAACAGATGTCTTTCCAGACGAACCCAAGACACCTTAGGATGATCCTCGTCATCCCAGTTTTGCTATTTGGCGCAGAAGCTGGGCCATACCAGAAGCGGATAGAAGTGTTTTAGGTAACTTCGATGAAAACGTTTCGGTTTCGGTTCCATTTGTATAAACAAAGATCAAGCTATAGAGAAACCTGGTCAGAAATATTTGCACTTAACACATAAAGAAGCTGCGTCATGTGGACCATCCCAGAAGGGCAGCCCATTCAAATCACCTGACGCATGTACAGGGATAACCCAATCTATGATCTTAAGGTCACAAATCGAAGCCTTCCAACGGATTAGACCATGATCTGTGCAACTGAAGCAACAAACGACGCCATTGCATATATCGTACGAACCAGAATCAAGCATTTCAGAATTTTTATAGCAAAAGTTACACGCTCGGGAACGACAAATGAAAATATTGGAACGGATAAGCTCTGTAGGAGCAAATATGTAAAATTTGATAAATTTGACAAAAAATCACTCACCTTCTGTATATCGGTCGTACTCTGCATTGGAAGACTCTTGATTGATCAATAACGGTTGAATGCTTTTCACCTTTACTTCACTGACGATGTATTAACCGAAAGAGGAACCGGAAGGAAACTTTGAATATTACACACCGGATATGCTGACATGCTGGATCGAGCGCGAAACTGATTTACACTACAAATGGGACCAACGCAAGCACGGGCTTGCTATTTTTTTACAGACCACTTGGACACTTTTTTTTAAATGGAATAGTGCGGGGAACTTAATTCTCCGTAAAAGAAAAACACACGAAAAGAAACAAAGGTGAACAATGGACTCAATACCGACATTTTTTTATACAGACCACTGGCAAGCACTATTGACACTTTCACTTGAGGGAAAACGACAGCAACTGAACGCACTTTCAAACAGGAGGGACTTTCCGGTGGGAAAACAAGGAGAATAAGGCATGGACACATATTTTTTCCGATTTTCACTAAGGGGAACACAAGGGGCTTCTCTGGATACGACAAATGGACAAGGCTTCGATTTTCATTTTAACCCGAGGAACTAAATTAAACTTTCTTTTGAGAGGGGAACACATTTTGAAATTTAAATTGACCGCACTCCCGGGGATTGGGAAAGATTCACACTTAAAAGGGGCTGGGGACGCTGAAATGAAACATTTATTCACTGGGAAACGCAACCGTTTTACAAAGACCACTTCTCATGGAGACTACTTCTAGGGGCTTCGCTCACTACTTTCACTAATTGAGGCGAATAGGGTCTATTTAGGCGGAAAGACTTTACAGAGACATTTCCTGTTTGAAAAGAAAGAGCACTTTCAAATGGATTAGGCACGCACGATAAAGGACAGGGGCTTTTGGATATTCACTTCTGGACGCGCTTCAGCAGATTTAAAAAAAAAATATTTTTCTTACACACTTTAACGCAACAATTACAAAGATCGACGAAATTTGTGACAAAAATACGACAAAACTCACGACTCCACTACAAATTAGCCGACAACCGACGATTATCCATTCTTCACCACGAACCAACGGCCAGCGAGATTTCAAAGATGGCTACTTTCGGCACAGAGCAAGAATTTCAAAGCGATTTCCGATTCGTGAAACGTGCAACGAACGAACAAATTCCCGTCAAATACATCGCCCGACGACGATATTTCATGCAAATTCTATGCGTAGCCCGTTCGCGAACAATTCAAATCCATTTATTTGCCGAAAGACTAAGTATTTGCAACGAATTTCAAGTGGAAAATTCTCTCATTTGAAATTTTAAAGATGGAGGACATAAACTACTTCCTCCAGCTTGCACTCATTCCAAGGGGAATTTTCACCACGACAATTGAAATGAAAATTTAAACTAGAAATTCACTCGCCCCCATTTATATTTTACGTGAATAATGTTTAGAAATTCTTAAATAACAAACTGAAAGTATTTATTTGGCTGAGAGCTTACCATTTTTGAATGAATTATTATTTTTGCGCAGAAAATTTCCCAATCGAAATTGGTTGCAGGTGAGTAGAAGTCTAACGGCACTTTCAAACTCGGTAAAGACGACTACTTCAGTGGTAGAGTCGAGAGACGGTGCTGCCAGTACATATACAACTAAAAGAAATTTATTTAAATGTGAATAACGAACGTTTTGAAGGCGCTCGCTGGTGTAATTTATTTTTTACCTGGATGAGGAACAGTAATCGACTAGAAATTGCGTAGTGTGATTTTTGCATAAGTGCCTGTCATTTAGTAATTTTCATTTGGTAAACAAATATTTCTTTTGGTCACATGATTTTAATTTATTTCTCTAATTATCTTTGATTTTGGAATGAATTCGGTGTTTGGGCATTTGGTAATTTTTAATAAGCATTCGGCGACACTTTGCTACGTACCAACTCAGGGCAAAAGCAGCAGTGTGCCAACCTTGCTACGCAAAATGGCAGTAAAAAGATGGCAAAGAGATCTTTGTTACAACGCTTAGCAAAAGCGTTCACCTCGTTTTGCTGTCAGATTAAGGAATAGTGTTGCTTGCGGAGCATCTATGGAAACTAGGTATAACAAATGAAGGCCTTTGCAGATTCTGCAACGAGTCATGTGAGACTCCGGAACACATTCTGGTGTCTTGTGGGGCACTGACACACAAAAGATTGAAATACTTGGGCAAATACCAAGTATCAGAAGAGGATATGCCAACCATGGACCGGCTTCTCATTCTCAGATTCTTAAAAAAAAAACTGGTGTGGAGAAAGAGCTCTAAGGTGAACTATTCTCGCCGAGGCAAGGTAAGAGCATGTGACCTTCAAACACAATTCCGCAGGAATTCCAATTGCGAAGGGGACTCTATCGAGGGAACAAATCTCTCCAAGGTATTAGCAGGGGGCACAATAGACCATTAGGTCGCATTGCAAAATAACCCTACACAAATAATAATAATAATAATAAGGAATAGTGTTTATATATTTTTATTTGCTTGTGATTTCATGTCTTCTTCTTCTTCCTGTTTCGGAGAGGTAATGATCTGAAAACAAGCGGTCATAACCCTCCCACTTCACTGCATTTGTACTGATCCGCGTGTGGCGTTCTCCTGTTTAACCTCAGAAAATATTGGTTTTTCGTGAGATGGTTTCTTCGACGTGCTTGTGATTTAATGATTTTGTATAAATATAAATTGCGTTGAAATTCCAAAATTCCTAACAAACGACAGTAAAAAGAATTTGGAGAACATTTTGAATTCTTTTGATAAACGCAGGGGCTATACAGAACAAAACTTTTAAATATATCAATGCTACCCTTCACCTACTATAATTTTATGTGGCATTGTATTTTTTTCGCTTTTAAATTTCTTGACTTGTATTTTATACATGCTAATGAATTTCGCGCGAAATTTCATAATTTTCATTCCATATCATAAAATACAAACCAATAACATAAAATAATTCGCCAAATAAAATACAGCGAAATGACAGTCAATAGGAAGCGAACCAACGGAGAAGCTAGCTACTAAAAACGCGAGCTAAGAACACACTGTTTTTGTTTTCACATTATGAAAAGCGAAAAAGCGTTTCCGATATAGTTCCTTCAGAGCAAATTTCCAATGGTCCGATGGAAAAACCATATCTAAAATCTTTTTTGGTTTGCATTCTTTTTACCAAATTTATTAAAACGATGAGAAGATACACGATGCAGAAAAATGTTGGTAAGTGAATAATTCCTTTCTCAGAATCCAAATCATCAATCGAAGCAGAGATGGCAAGAATGCACCGAGCAAAGCAGTTGTTAGACCGTTACTATGACAAACAAAGCATATTCCAGTAAAGATGTGGAAAGAACTAATACTTCCTTCAGCAAGAGCATACGTAGGAGAATTATATTTTCTGAAACTGGTCGAAATGTTTTCATAAAATGTTACTATTTCTATCGTATCTTACATATGGCACCCTTACGATAAAACTGTAGTAATTCAAAAATCGCGATTTTCTTGGTTGTAAAAAACTGCAATCCTAAAAAAAACTCCATCATCCCTTTAAAGCATATTAATCTAGTTTTATATTTCCTCCGTACTTAGAGCAAGCCATTAAAGATGATTTATTGTCAGCTACACACATTTCAGCAAAAGAAATGTGTATGCCTCGCAAACAGTTCTTGCGTTTTGTTCAAATACAAAAAAAAATACAAATATTTGGCGCAACAGCTCTTTAAAGTACCAGGGTCTAGCTTCTCGCAACCACTCATGTTCTGTGCGTTATATTTTTCACACGAATGGAAGGGACCTGCAGTTTAATGCCGAGTCCGAACGGCAATTTGAGAAACTTTTTCGTGACAATAATACTCTCGGATGTTTGTCAGACGCTCGCGAGAGGTGGGACCGTGAAAAAACTTTGTGGTATTTTCTGGTATTCGAACTCGGAACCTCATGCGTAGTGATCCGACACACTAACCACTTACGCCACGGCGCCCGCGTTTTGTTCAAAACTGTCTTTTTCGAGTTACAACTCACCCGTTTGTTGAATTCTGAATAAATCTTCCTCCCCTAGAATGTTGAATCTCAGCAAAGTAAACGGGGAATAATCTCTCGTTCTGTCATAAGTCGAATATGGAAAGAGAACTCGCAAATATCGTCAACTCATGACTGAATTAATAAATTAACTCGGTCCAGTCCCTGAAACTCAAAAACCTGGTAACTTTCGTATTTTGCGCAAATTCAACAAATTTCTTTAAAGTTGCAACGTACTATCATTGTATATATGTACATCTTGGATGTATATACATACAATGGTACTATACAATTTATCGTCTTGGTAAAAATATACATCATACCAGCTCCTTCAAAATGTTCGTTATTCACATTTAAATAAATTTCTTTTAGTTGTACGAGGGCAAAGTGAAAAGTTCTCGGCCGGACAATGAAAGACTGCGATTTTCAGTTAAAAAATGATTTTATTTTTCTACATAACACACTTAGTCCAGCGTTTCTCCAACATCAATATTCCTTCTCGGAAGTGAGAGTCTAGAAGGCTGTGAAAATATTCATCTACGGCCCTCTCAACTTCTGCATTGGATGCGAAACGCTTCCCAGAAACTAATTTCTTCAAGTTTGGGAACAGATGGAAATATGAGGGTGCCAAATCAGGTGAATAGGGGGGATGGCCGAGCAAATCGTAACCCAAATCCCGCAGTTTTCCTATCGCCAACGCACACTTGTGTACAGGTGCATTGTCCTGGTGAAAGACGATTTTTTCTTCTTCAAGCCAGGCCTCTTCTCGCATTTTGGCATCCAGCTGGTAGTAGCTAATGGTAGCTGGTAGCTAGTAATATTCGCCTGTAATTGTTCTGCCTTTCTCAAGGTAATCAATTAACAGGATCCTTTTCGCATCCCAAAACACACTGGCCATGACCTTTCCGGCAGATGCGATCGACTTCGCTTTCTTTGGCGCTGGACCACCGGCTTCCACCCACTGGTTCGACTGGTGTTTCGTTTATGGCGTGTAGTGGTGGACCCATGTCTCATCCATGGTAACAAATCGCCGCACAAAGTTGGTCGGATCCCTATTGAATCGGTTCGAGGATTGCCGCGAAAATCGTTTGCGCATTTGCTTTTAATCGGCATTCAGCAAATGCGGCACCTATCTTGCGCAGAACTTTCGCATCCTTAAGTTGTTGTGCAGGATGTTTCGCACCCTCTCTTCCGATTTACACACAGCCTCAGCTATTTCACTCACCTTCACTTGCCTATCGTCCAACACGATATCACGCACTTTTTCGATGGTTTCGGGTGTGGTTGAGGTTTTGTCCGTCCATCACGTGGGTCATCTTCGAGGGACGTGCGACCACGTTTAAATTCAGCTGCCCACTTTTTAACGGTTAACATACAAGGAGCAGAATCCCCGTAGACTTTTGTCAACTTTGGATGAATTTTCTTGGGGGTTAACCCATCGAAAACGAAGAATTTTATGACCACACGATATTCAAGATTATCAATTTTAACGAAAAACACGCAAGATGTCTACTGCAAAAATTCGTGTAAACAAACTACTTGAGAGAACAAATTGAAACTTGTCATACGAATTAATGAGAAGTGCACCCAGCCAGGAAACATAAATTTTTGCCGATTGGAACGCTACCGCTGCGTCAGGCCGAGAACTTTTCACCTTGCCCTCGTATATGTACTGGCAGCACCGTCTCTCGACTCTACCACCGAAGTAGTCGTCTTTACCGAGTTCGAAAGTGCCGTTAGACTTCTACTCACCAGCAACCAATTTCGATTGGGAAATTTTCTGCGCCAAAAATAGTAATTCATTCAAAAATTGTAAGTTCTCATCCAAATAAATACTTTCAGTTTGTTATTTAAGAATTTTTAAACATTATTCACGTAAAATATTAATCGGGCCGAGTGAATTTCAAGTTTAAATTTCCATTTCAATTGACGGGGTGAAAATTCCCCTTGGAATGAGTGCAAGGTGGAGGAAGTACTTTGTGTCCTCCATCTTTAAAATTTCAAATAAGAGAATTTTCCACTTGAAATTCGTTGCAAATACTTAGTCTTTCGGCAAATAAATGGATTTCAGTTGTTCGCAAACGGCTATGCATAGATTTTGCATGAAATATCGCCGTCGGGCGATGTATTTGACGGGGATTTGTTCGTTCGTTGCACGTTTTGAAATTCGTGCTCTGTGCGGGAAGTGGCCATCTTTGAAATGTCGTTGGCCGTTGGTTCGTGTTAAAGAATGGATATTCGTCGGTTGTCGGCTGATTTGTAGTGGAGTCGTGAGTTTTGTCGTATTTTTGTCACAAATTTCGTCGATCTTTGTAATTGTTGCGTTGAAGCGTATAAGAAAAATGTTTTTTTTTTTTTTTAATCTGCTGAAGCACTTCCAGAAATAAATATCCGAAAGCCCCTGTCCTTTATCGTGCGTGCATAATCCATTTGAAAGTGCCGTTGCTTTTCAAACAGGAAATGTCTCTGTTATGTCTTTCCCCCTAAAAGACCCTATACGCCTCAATTAGTGAAAGTAGTGAGCGAAGCCCCTAGGAGTAGTCTCCATGAGAAGTTGTCTTTGTAAAACGCTTGCGTTTCCCAGTGCCTACATGCTTCATTTCAGCGTGGCCAGCCCCTTTTAAGTGTGAATCTTTTCCAATCCCCGTGAGTGCGGTCAATTTAAATTCCAAAATGTGTTCCCTTCTCAAAAGAAACTTTAATTTAGTTCCTCGGGTTAAAATGGAAATCGAAGCCTTGTCCATTTGTCGTATCCATCGTCTCTGAGAAGCCCCTTGTGTTCCCCTTAGTGAAAATCGAAAAAAAATATGTGTCCATGCCTTGTTCTCCGTGTTTTCCCACCGGAAAGTCCCTCCTGTTTGAAAGTGCGTTCAGTTGCTGTCGTTTTCCCTCAAATAAAAGTGTCAATAGTGCTTGCTAGTGATCTGTATAAAAAAAATAACTGTAGTGAGTCCACTGTTCACCTTTGTTTCCTTTCGCGTTTTTTTTTTTACGAGAAGTTAAATTCCCCGCCCTATTCCATTAAAAAAAATGTCCAAGTGGTCTGTAAAAAAAATAGCAAGCCCCCTAGTCCCATTGGTTCCATTTGTAGTGTAAATCAGTTTCGCGCTCGATCCTGCATGTCAGCATATCCGGTGTGAAATATTCAAAGTTTCTTTCCGGTTCCTCTTTCGGTTAATACATCGTCAGTGAAGTGAAAATGAAAAGCATTCAACCGTTATTCATCAATCAAGAGTCTTCCAATGCAGAGTACGACCAATATACAGAAGGTGAGTGATTTTTTGCCAAATTTATCAAATTTTACATATTTGTTCCTACAGAGCTTATCCTTTCCAACATTTCCATTTGTCGTCTCCGAACCACGACCTTACGGGTAGTTTTGGTTATAGAAAGTCTGAAATACTTGATTCTGGTTCGTTTGATGTACGCGATGATATCATTTGTTGCCTCAGTTGCACAAATTATGGTCTAATCCGTTGGAAAACTTCGATTTGCGATTTTAAGATCATAGATTGGGTTGTCCCTATGCACGCATCGGGTGATTTGGATGGGCTGCCCCTCTGGGGTGTTCCACATGGCGCAGCTACTTTATATGTTGAATGCAACTCTTTCTGACCAGGTTTCTCTATAGCTCTCTTTGTTTATACAAACGCAACCGAAACCGAAGCGTATGATTGAAGTCTCCTAAAACACTTCTATTCGCTTCTGGTAAGGGCCATACTTCTGCAACAAATAGCAAAACAGATATGATGAGGATCGTTCTAAAGTCTCTTGGGTTCGTCTGGAAAGACATCTGCTATTCAATTTCCTCCTCAGCAAAACAACATTCGTCGAAAAGCGACAAACACCAACGATAATCAGGATGATTAGTTCCTCGCTTTACCATATCCGCTTTCGTCTCGATACTTGCAAACATTTCAGTGACCGCCCTCCCTCGCTTTTTAAAATCTACACTGTGGGATGGATGCTCTGGTTGAAGAATTGGACAACTCCTTGTGAACAAATTCCTCTTCGAAGGTGAAGATGGCAAAGACTCATCAGGAAAGTAATGACGTTCCAAAGTTTTGAGACAATCTGGCAGATAAGAGACTCTGTTAGACAAACCTTAAACACTTTCCAATCTGAAAGACAAATATCTTGGTAAAGGCGAAGTTTGTCAAGCTGGCAGATCAAAGTTTGGCAAACCAAGCTGAATGCAATCTTCGAAGATTTGAAAATATAACATGGAATGGAACTGAAAGGTTTTATCGCAACCTTAAGGGCATTTGATTACGGAGCGTGTTATGCGAGTTGATGCTCGTTTTCAAGATTACTGAATGAGCACTCCAAATAGCAACTCCTTAGACCAAGCACGACCAAGAACCTACAACGGCCAAGTGAAACACTCGCATTTAGTCCACGGAATCGACACATCCGTGCGAACTTTATTTGAATACAAAAGTCCATTCGAACACGAAACAACGGAAGACATTGTCTAAAAATACGACCTAGTGCTATACTCTGTGACATTTTCAATAGAAATCCACCGATTCTAGATCGCTGAGCATCTTATCCCGAATCTGTGGCTTGGGATCCTCTTTGATTTCCGTTGGAACGGCGCCAACCTGTCCCAGCATGAACTCCAGCTCGTCCGTCGTCAGCTTTTCACCGCGCAGCTCTAGCGCCCCAATGAATCGCTTTCTCATCTGCCCCTCATGGTAGACGAATATTGTTGGCAGGTTTTTCTCCGGGAAGTTAGGTATGCACGTCGTGGCAATCGATCGCAGGAACTTTGTTTGTGGGAACTTCACCGCCAGCTGTTGCATGTGATGGTGTATCAGTGCACACAACGGCACGCCATTCGCGTACAAGTGAAGCACAACCCAGATGCCCTCACCAGCCTTCGTCACTTCGTCCACGTAGTCCTGTCCAGAGATTTCTCGCACCGAACCGAACCTGGCTTTGTCTGTGAAGGCGCGCATCTCAGCGATTCTCTTGCGGCGGTACTCCTCCAGCACTGCCTCGTCCTCGGAGTCCTCCAACTCGTCCAGCTCGTCCATGTCCATGTCCTCGAGCTTCTTCTGCGCCTCCCCACCCGTGCGCTTCTCAATGGCAGTCTCAAGCATCGACACGATCTGGTCTTCAGTGATCTCGGCTTCCTTCTGCTTCGGCGGGAGGATCCCCTTAGCGCGGAGGGCGTCATTCCACTCGGTGTCCTCGTTTGGGTCCTAGAAATCAAGACGAAAATATTTACATGCCCATATATGGTCATGTTCATGTGCTGCGGAGAAAGTCCGACGGGTTCTTCTAGCTCTCACCTGCATTTTGTGATAAATTTCTGGGTCTCCACTTGAGCGTGAAAGGGTTTATCAAATTCTTACTGAAAACCGCGTTTATTTCACTCAGGAATCGGAGGAAATCAAAGAAATCTGAGAATTTACTCAGATTAGTCACCCAAGGAGCGCACTGCCCAAAGAAAGAAACAAGACAAACGTCAAGCAAACGCCATGCTGAAAAGATAAAAGTGATGCCAAGTCGAAATAAAACAAAAGCAGATGGAATTCAACTCGATTTTTAATTACAGCAGTTTTTTTGTTAAAAGAGATACTTTATGATACAACTTAACATATTTACCATCTTACAGTTAATTTTAACTTTGTTCTGCGCATCTACCCCAGAAAAGCTTAAGTATACTGGAATACATCATATTTACGCCTTCCTGAGGTCACTTACGTCACGTTTTTCTGACAAACATGTGCAAGGCAGTATCTTGTATAGTTGTGTCGTGGGTGTACTGTACATGCGCTGTTTCGCCCAAATTACTATCTGGGGATGAAAATGTGAATTTCAAAGAGATATGCGTATTCTCGGAAAAACGAATGTAGTGGTGTTCTATTGATAGATTTGCTTTGCTTACTTTTTGATTTAACTGGAATATAGCGCCCACGTCTTGTCTGGTGCACCCAAGACTGTTCTGTACATTCTAGATAGGGTACAGAACCGCGCGTTAAAACTTATAGATGATAGAGATATTGTGAACTCCATAGTTCCACTTGAACATCCTAGAAATGTCTCGTGTCTTTCCCTATTTTGTCGCTTTTTGTATAAAAAAATGTTCCAGCGAAATAGCCAGTTGCATTCCTCCCCTTCTAAACTTCACTCGCAATACGCGTCATGCTTCGAATGCACATCAGTTAACTCTCAAGCCTAACTTCGGACTTACTGTCAAATACAGGGATTCGTTCATAAGCCTTGCAGCAGGTTTGTATTTCCTCATCTCATTATAACATTTAAAGCCAACGCAAACCGGCATCTCCTCTGTTCCTCTCCCCTGTGTTCCATTCTGCCGTGCCCTGAGAACCAGTATGAGGGTATTAATAATCCCTTCGACGCGCGTAAATTACGTAAAAAATATAAAGAACTCACAAACTAATAACAACACGAATAGTGAGTATAATTTGGTCAGTAACAAAAAGTGACTAAAGCGAGTGGGTACGGCGAATTGATTTCAATCTCAATCTCTGTCGTAGGTTTTGAATACTCCTAACATATTCTTACACAGTGCGTATGTTGGAAAGGATAGGTAGAGAGGGAGAAAAATTTAGTGTAGTGGTTTGTAGCTCAGTTATTTATTCTTCAGAAAAACTCCAGGGGTGGCGTCCAGATAACTCGGGAAATGTTTGTTATTTTTTTGTCTTTGCTTCTGATTCACAGTATTGTTTTCCCGACCATTGATGTCATAGGCATATCAATCATCGAACAGAGCGAAACATTTTTCCAGCCATTCCAGACCAAGCTACTGCCAGTATTATGCCTTTGCAGTGGTATTTCTTCCTTTTCTTCATCCATGCAGATTCTACTAAAGCCGTTCGCAGAAAAGGTCCAGACTTATAGCATGCTTGCTTATTAGACGTGGCCCAGTGACGACACCTATTATAGTGCCAATATGCAATCTATTGAGAGAAATCAAATTCTTAGAGCACTTTAGATCCAGTTTTGGCTGAATCTATTTTGTCGCTAGACATGTTGGTCCCCTTTTTTTATAATTTGCGCGCACTCAAGATGTTATGAATACCCTTAACATGTTTACACACAGTGCGGACGTTGGAAAAGATGGATAGAGAGAGAGAAAAAGATTTTGGCGCAGTGGTTTTTGAAGCTCAATTCTTTATACTTCAGAGAAACTCCGGGGGTGGCGTCCAGATAACTGGGGAGATTTTTGTTATTTTTTGTATTTGATTCTGATTCACAGTATTTTTTTCTTGATAACCGATGACATAGGCAAATCATTATCAACAGAGCGAACAATTTTTCCAGCCATATGACCAAGCTACTGCCAGTGTTATGCCTTCGCAGTAGTGTTCACACAAGCTTTCCCAATTGATTGGACTGACTTTATATATTTCATGACAAATAAATGCAAATGCAAAGAAGAAGAAGAAGAAGAAGAGAAGAAGAAGAAGAAGAAGAAGACATGACAAATAAATGCTTGCTGACATCAGGATTTGCACCATGAACCATTAGCGTGCCAATTGACAACGTTACCACTACACTATTGCAACCCCACGGTCTTTTTTGCCGTCTCGAATCTGGGGCTGAGATTCAAATATTCTCTTGGCTTCAGCATTATTGTCCATTCGCTCGACGTGTCTTGGCTTTTTGGACTACACCACTCGGCGCCATAAAGCAAGACTGGTAGGATGAGCGTTCTATTCGTTCGATTCTCTTCGATTGCCTTGAACGAGTCTACGACATCTTGCCGGGATCTTACGATGATGTCAATATCATCAGCGTATCCCTGCAGTTGAATGGATTTGCGAAAGATAATGCCTTCCGTGCTTACACCTCCTCTACGCACTATCTGCTCCAGCACAATATTGAAGAGGTCACAATCACGGAATCTCGTGCATGTTTGGAAGAGTTCGGAAGAGCTGTTTCCAAGTTGCACAGAGCATCGCGTGCTTTCCAACGTTAGGTGACACATCTGAATAAGTTTTGACGGTATCCCGAATTGGGCCATCGCTTGGTAGAGTTCAAGACGTTGAATGCTGTCATAAGCGGCTTTAAAGTCGATGAAAAGGTGATGAGTTTCGACTTGATATTCGTTCGTCTTTTCCACGATTTGCCTTAGTGTTCAAATTTAGTCTGTTGTCTATCTGCCGGGCCGGAAGCCACGCTGATACGTGCCGATTAGTTTGCTGCAGGTAGGTTCTAGATGTTCACACAATACGTTGGATAGGATCATATATGCGGCATTTAGCGACGCCGTCTTTTATAATTCTTAGTGTAGTCACCCTTGCGATCCTTTCTTGCACTATTTGCAGCGGAGGTAGTCCAACAGTGACCTCTAGTGCTGTTGTGGGACAGATTCTCACGGCTCCTGTTATACAAATGCAGGCTAGTCTTTGGACTTTGCCTAGGCATGTCCTCGTTGTACTATAGCTAAGGCTTACCCAGCGACTAAATTTTGTAGTTTACAGCGTGCAAAATGCAAATGTATCATAATAAGCTTCAGTGTAAGAAAATGTCTACCTCTTCTGCTTTGGACATGCAGCTGCAAAGCCGACTAGATTCATTAACCACAATATGTCAAAATCAAGCAACTTGCTAAGACAAAACCATCAATGAATCACGAGCATGTGCTCCAACAGAACCTCCTACTTCCATAAGCAATTATCACCTTGTTTGCTTATAAGGAACCCTTCAAATTCCAATGCCGCTCAAGTATGTACACAGAGTACTTTATCGTATCTATCAATCTGCATTGGCACTACTTCACAGTTCGGTTCTATATAAAAAAGTCATACCCCCTTCCAAGGACCAGGCTCCGTTAGAGACGATTGGCAGTCTAGAGCTACTAAAGAATTTATAGAGGCCAATTCCAAGGATTTGATTGCTGCTTGGCTATCTGAAAAGATGCGGATAACACGTTTTTCTATAGCCAAGATAAGACTTCTTTAATCGCCATTACACACGCTACAATGATTTGGTAGACGGAAAGAGAGGTTAAGATTAAGCCTGCCAAAGAAAACACCTCTACCACTCCACACTCAGTTTTTAGTTTTCGAGCTATCCTCAGGGACAAAGAAGTGGAGGAAACCATTCTCCATTTCCTCTGCACTTGTCCAGCCATATCCAAAAGAAGACTACCATATCTCTTGGAGCACTTCTCTTCGACAATCTTGGCGACCTGGCAAATACGGACATCAGAAGCACCCCTCGCTTTGTAAACAGCTTCGGTTGGTTCTCTTAGTAAGTCCATGTGTAACTGATTATGTGCTAGATCTACTGGTATCACAATGGACCTCTTCTGGTCTAAGTGTGTCTGCCACCCTAACCTAACCTAATCCTACTACAATCGTTGAATGTTTTACTATTCGACATTAGCTCTAAGGGCCCAGCTATGTTAATAACTACTATGCTGAGACAAAGGGCTAGTTGGTTAGATTTGCAAAGTATTCCTCAAAACTTCAGCGAAATAGACAGACACATCTTGGTCTTCGAAAGACTTTTGTCTCTCGTCAGCCATCATGCATTGAATGCTCATCAAATAACTGGCAAAATACATACTAATACCAGACAAACCGATCTATCTCTACTTAAGTACATACATCACATGTTTGGAAAATAATTGAAAAATTCCATTTATCGCAAAAACACGCTCACACTTTGTCTCATTAACGTACTCCAGCCGATAAGACTGCGCGATTTGATAGATATATTACTCACATTGAACTTGCAACAACACTCCCCTGTCCATTGATTCATAATAAATACTACTGCTGCTTAAATCTAAATAAAAATATAAAAAATGAATAGTTCCACTTATTCTAGTTAAATTTAGTACAAATGAATGCGAATCTATCGCCTATCATTGCGTTTCTGGGTAAAAGATAAGTAGGGCTATTCGATTAGAAATTAATTAATGAAACGAGTTGGAGTAATTTGCAAATAAAAATTGTCACGTGTGCATAATTTACTCACCGAAAATAGTTCGGCATATGTAATTCTTTTTGATTGATTGGCTAAATTGGATGAACTAACCTCTTCGACTTTTCAACTGAGGCTCCTCTTTTCAGAAAACAAAGGATTATGCAAAGATATGCTTCTTGGACGTAATTGTTAAGCGCATCTTGCGTTGGTTCTGATTTCTAATCACCAGGCCGCTTGTGCCGCCGTACGACAACAGAGCGCTTGAACTATAACAGCCTTTTCAGTTGCTTCCATACAAGTGTATAGGCAGTTCCTTCGATGCTTTCTTTTATCTTCTTCTTCCTTTTATCAGCGAGATTATGATCCGAAAACAAGGGATCACAACCCTCTCACTTCACCGCATTTCTACTGATCCGCCTGTGGGGTTCGCCTATTCGATGCTTTCTTTTATTACACTCCTATTGGGTATTTCATTCAGAGCCCCCCATTTTATTTTTTAAATAAAACAGCTTGGGTTGAAGCAGCGCAAAGAAGGAGGAATGCTCAGGAGATTCGTTCGCCAAAGTTCATTAACAATGCTCATGGCCAGCTTCTTGTGGATGACAACAAAATTCTGCAGGGGTGGCGACAGTATTGTGAAGGACTTTTAAATGAACAGTTTTCCCGTCTATACTTTCCAAGAGCCACACCTAACTGTGAAGAAATACCCGACATTACAGTCGAAGAAGTCATAAGGCGGTCAAACTCTCCAAAAAAGCGATTGGGCCAAACGAGGTTCCCTCTGAGTTCTGGAAACAGATGGGAGACATCTCTAAATTCATGAGAGGTGATCCAATGCCGAATCAATGGAGCGAAAGTTACCTTTTCCCTGTATACAAAGCGAAGGGTGATACGCGAAGCTGTGATAGCTACCGTTCGATCAAGCTGATGTCACGCACCATGAAGATCGTTGAGCCGGTATTAGGTGGCCGACTGGGAAAAATAATACGGCTATCTGATGATCAGTGCGGGTTTGTCTCGGGTAAATCAGCCACAGATGCAATCCAAAGTCAAATGATCATAATGGCAAAACATCGTGATTCCTTAAAGGACTTGCACATTGTATTGGTTGACTTTGAAAAGGCATTCGACAGACAACCACGAGATCTGATATGGGTGGCGCTAGGGGGTTTGAGGGGTTCCACAAACCTATGTACAGATGATCATGGACATGTACAAAAGCGCAAAGACAAGAGTAAGATGCGCCGCTGAAGTAACCGAAGAGTTCCCAATCAAAGTCGGTGTGCACCAGGGAAGCGTTTTAAGTCCTTTGCTCTTTATTACAGTCCTTGATTATCTGCTTGAAGGTAAAGTGATGGACCCCAAGGTACATCAGTTATTCTTTGCTTACGATCATAAGTTAGGATCCTACATCCTTGCAACGAGCACTCGATGTGTCGGTAGACGTTTTGGAGGGAAATGGGTATCACATTAGTTCAAAAAAGACGTACTCTGATCCACTCAGGCCTATTCCGGACATTTATTTGAATGGAACAGGGCCTCCCATGTGCGAAAAGTTCAAATATCTGGGATCTATGATCAATAGCAAAGCAAGCTGTGGTGCGACATCTGTCATCACGTAAGCGTAGGGTGGATGAAGTGGCGAGAAAACTCCGCTAACTTCTGTGACCGAAAAATGTCCCTTAAGTTGAAAGGAAGGCTCTACACCGCAGATGTGCGTCCAGCGCTCACATACGGTTCACAATGCTGGATAACGTACAAAAAGTATGAGATTAAATTAACGGCAGCTGAGATGAAGATGCTTCGCATGTCAGCAGGAGTGACAAAGCTTAATCGAATAATAAGTTCAAAGATCCGTGGAAGCCTTCACTTCAAGGAAACCATCTTATGAAAAATAGAGTTGGTATTGCCACGTTCAAAGAAGAGATCATTTGAACCCTGTTAAAAACCAATATAAATGAACGTTCCAAAGATATCGCGAAGCAGGAGAGGCAGGCCTATAAACGCCTGGATCACACAAATGCGACGACATCGGCAATTCATTGGCCTCAGTAACCGAGTGATCCAAAATTAGGAGGCCTGCCGATATTTTCTGAGCTGAAATAGGCGAAACCCACAGGCGGGTCAGTAGAAATGCGGGGAAATGGGAGGGTTATGATCCTTTGTTTTCGGATCATAGCCTCGCTGAAATAGGAAGAAGAAGGATTGAAGTAACAACGATGCCATTAATTGTGAAACACAACATCATTCAAACGTCCTCCACGGAAACGCCTGCAGGAGTGAATGCGCTGAACACAATTTTCCATAACTTCTGCGCACAACAAAATGTTGGTCCGATGATGGTTCAAAGAAATCGAATTAAATCACTACATGACGTTTGGATTGCAGATTCTCAACCCTGCCATTGAACTCCTGTTCCAGTGTGAATTTGAGTTGAGTCGGAATACTTCGTCAGCGATTATCCGTTGCTTGACTTATCGCGCCATTGCGAAAGCAGAGCTAAGATTACCAAGTAAACGAAACAATTTATTGCAGAGGCCAATAACATCGTCAGGGCGTTGGCTTAACCCAATCATTGGCAGAAGTTAATGCACAGCATTATGACAACGACTTCGCAGGTCAAACAACTGGAGACATCCACTCATGTTGTGACTAAGTCACTTTGGTAGTCTTAGGTCTCTAGCTTACTTAGCTGGTGCTACAGTCCGGGTTGGGCCTAGGCCTCAACTAACAAACCTTTCAAGCCAGGCCACTTACGAGCCAGCTGCCTTCAGTTGCATACGCCAACTTGGTTGAGGTCCCACTTCTCTTGTTTTCGTCACTTGCCGCGAGGTCGCCCTCTACTGCGCCGTCCATTCGGGAGGTGGATTCGAAGATTTTTTCGGGCTGGTACATTGGGCCCCATGCGCTCTACATGGTCCAGCTATCTTAACCGTTGTATGAAAACTCTTCTGGCTAAGTCGATGTTATTGTACAGTTCAGCATTGTACCTTCTCCTCTACTTGCCGTCTATGCAGACAGGACCAAAGATCACTCGAAGAACTTTTTTCTCAAAGTAGCCAAGGACATCGAATCTAACCCGGAGCGACGACGCAGTAGAGGACCTCCTCGCCGTAAGTGGAGCGCACAAGTTCAAGGGGACCTCGACCAACTTGGAGTGCGCAACCGGAGGCAATTAGCTAAAGACCGAGCTAATTGCTAAAGGCTTGTTGGTTGAGGCCCAGGTTCACCCCGAACAGTAGCGCCACCTAAGTAAGTAAGTAACCAAGGACGTCCTCATTCGACTTGAACAAAGTCCATACCTCTGCGCCATATAGCAGGACTGGGATGGTTAGTGTCTTGTGTAATGTTCCGCATGGGGAACAAAGGATTTTATCAGAGGAAAGAGAAAACACACAGAAGCACTTTGCGTTCGTTTGTAGCTTAACGCACTCAAATCAGACTCCCTAATTCGTCGTATTCACCTTTCCTCCATGCCTCTGCTTTTCTTACTTTGTGACCTCTACACTATGGGAACTATCACAATGGCACAAAGGCAAATAATCCACTTAAGTGGCCCACACACGTCGTCTTGCATTATGTCATTATGGCAATATCTGTCACCAGTCACATTGCATGTGTTATTGTGTTTTGTTATGTCACACAATAGCGTATCACATTGCAATGTCGATCGCTGGTTGCACTGCAAGACATATGACACATGGAAATAGTCATTTGGAGTTGGAATTATGAAACATGGTCACTCGGTCACTCCATCGAGTGCAATGTCGCTCGACGACGGGAATGGGTTCGTCTGTGGTCTCTCGTTTGGGCGCACAACACTTATACAGAGTTACCTTGGTAGTTCGAGATAGGACTTTGTTACTCAATTGCCTCCTTATGGGCTACATAAATACAGCCATTGGCAGGAGTAATTCTTCGCTTGCCTAGCCTAGGTAGACAAAGCCCTTTACTACCGCAAAACTCTATCTATCTATTGCGGCGTTCTATCAAAGACGACTATCTTGGATGTCCTTTTTTGTAGACATCATACTTGTACAGGGTGGGCCAACTACAAGTTTCTTTTTAAAAATGCAATAAAATGAACAAAATGAAATCTTTTCCTTGTATTATGGCTTTATTAGTAAGAGCAAACATTCCCATTAATTATGAAACACAACGTCGTTCAAGTGGCTGCCTCGACTGGTCTCGCAATAGCGCATTCTATCACTCCAATTTTCAAAGACCTTGTTGATGGTTTCGGGCTGTAGCTCACGGATTGCTTGGATGATATTGGCCTTAAGTGCTTGAATCGTTTCCGGATTGTTGGGATAACATCGGTCCTTCACGGTTCCCCACAAAAAAAAGTCCAAAGGAGTCAAATCGCAGCTCCGAGGCGGCCAATTGACATCGCCAAGACGGCTGATAACACGATTTGGGAAGTTGGTGCGCAAAAGACCGATTGTGGCACGGCGCGCCATCCTGCATGAACCAGAGGTCGTCCAAATCTATGTCTTCAATTTCAGTAAAAAAAAAACGTCGTTAACATGGCTCTGTAACGCCCACCGTTGACAGAGAGGTTGTTCCCAGCCCCATTTTCGAATAAAAATAGTCCAATGATGCCACGACTCCACAATCCGCACCAAACTGTCACTCTCTGTGCATGCATTGGCTTCTCGACAATAACGTGCGGGTTTTCCGAGCCCCAGATGCGGTAATTTTGTTTGTTAACGTAGCCGCCGAGATGAAAATGTGCCTCGTCAGAAAAGATGATTTTTCGCCCAAAATCGTTGTCCAATTCAAGCTGCTCTAAGGCCCGAACTGCGAAGCGATAACGAAGCGGATGGTCGTGCGCTTTCAATTGCTGAATCAATTGGACCTTGTAAGCGAATAATCCCAGATCTTTGTGCAGAATTCTCCTCAGGCTAGTGCGTGAAATGTTGAGCTGTTGAGATCGATGACGAGTTGATGTTCGTGAATTGAGTCTCACACTCTCGGCTACAGCAGCCACATTCTCGTCTGTGTGCACCGTACGACGACGGGGACCATGAGTATTGTCCACTAGCATACCAGTCTCATGGTCTTTTTTGCACAAACTTGCGTACAGCAGGCGCGGTGGATGCTTCATTTTTGGCCAAAACTTCTTTTCAAAAAACGCACTGTTTAGGCTACACAGCGCTCACTTTGGAAATAAGTTTTCAATATTTCCCAATGTTGTTCAAGCATAAAGCGACTCATTTCGTTCCGCGGAGGTATGATACTGACTTTCTGTTAAGATTTCCAGCGGGAAACAGCTGTCAGTGTCAAAATAACCTATGATTTAAAAATAAATCACTAGATGGCCCACCCATTATACTTAGTTTTGCTTTTATTGACCACTAAACCCATCTGGCTCAATACTCGCTAACGTCCCACTGACAGCCCGCTGGGTTCTTTAGACTATGTCAATGCCATCGGCGCGGCGTAAGCGAATAGTTCAGTACAGACTTGGACTTGCAAGATTGTGCTTCCGATGTTGGCTGGTGAGTTTCGAACTTGACATAGCCCCAAAGAGAATGGTCCCGAAGCGTCCAATCACTCGAACGAGATAGGCAATTAGCTGGTGCATTTCTGGAGGTAACACGGCCACCAAACTTCGGTTTCACTAACTCGATTGTTTGGCACTTGGCGCCGTCTTGTTTAAACCACATATGCTCCGAATTATCCTCCCGCTGTTTATCCCAAAAATAGTTAGTCAACATGGTCCGGTAGCGATCACTGTGTTGCCAGCATAATTGAAGAAGCAGCATAGGCCACTAACCCCTTCAGCATGAAACCCGCACCAATCAGTCAATTTTTCTGGATGTAATTGCATTTCGTAATTGGATTCGGTTTGCTGACTTGTACAAATGCGACAATTTTGCTTATCAACGAAGTCGTTAAACCGGAAATGGGCTTCACCGCTGAGAATGAGGAAATTGGAGTTGTCGAGCGTAAATGTATCGAAACCAAACGTGAATTTTGATTAAAAAATTCGATAATCTACAAACGTTGTTGAAGCGTGTACTTTTCTATGTTTTTTTTTTTTTTTTAATTGGAGAGTGGGGCGATAGGACGGTTCTCTAGGCATTCACATACTATATATGGACTACTAGTAGCCAACTTCGCGTTGGTTCCAACATTAACAATAGCTCTTTTGGTTCGGAGCGGAAAAAAATGGAAACTCACACTTGTTTGATATTTCGTTGGATGCAGTTGGGTGTGCAAAGACAGTGTTTTCATTGAGATATTGATTCGTAATAAATATACGAATATTGTTAAGGGGCATATATACGAAGTTTATGGGGCAGTAAAATGCGTATACGAGTATAACGACTTTTTTTAATTTTGTTGGTTCCATCTATCGGTAATTATTTGAACCAGCACATTTTCGAGGTGACATCTGCTGCAAACAAGGCCTCAACAATTTGACTTTTAACCGTTTTACTAAGCAAATCCACACAAAGCCAAGAGGTGTCTCTACCATTCTATGGAGAAATACAAGATGGTTGGCATTTTGTTTCCACATTTTTCCGCTTCGAACCAAGAGGGCTAGTTATGTTGGCTTCATTTTTTGAGTAGAGATTGTACCTTAAGCGTTTCCTATCTTTAAATTTGAATAAAACAAACTGTGAGTGAGATTGAAATTTAAATTTTTTATTTATTTAGAAGGCCAATGTACTCGTATGCCATTACATCATTCAAATGTCCGCCGCAGCTTCGCTGGGTAGGCGCATACGAAACGTCCAATTTTCCATAATTCTCGCGCATAAATTAGGCTGAATTGGACCAATGGCATTGATTATGTTGGCTTTCAGGGCAGTGGTGGTTTGGGGTTTATTGGCATAGACATACAAGAAGAAGTCGAACGGGGTCAAATCGCACGATCTCGCTGGCCAATTCACATCGCATCCCCGTGAAACAACTATGTTCGGAAATCGCTCGTGCAGAATGTTCATCGTGGCACCAGCTGTGTTCCATGCTGTTGAAACCACATGTCGTCGGTGTCAATATCATCCAATTCGGGCCAAAAGAAATTGGTTATCATCGACCGATAGCGCTCGCCGCGATGGCCTCGTCAACGTCGTTCTCAAAGAAGTATGGATCGATGATGCCGCCAACCCAAAATCCATACCGAACAGTGACTTTCTCTAGATGCATTGCAATTTGGCGGATCTCGTGTGGATTGTTATCGTCCCAAATTCGACAATTTTGCTTGTTGACGAACCCATTCATCCAGAAATGGGCCTCGTCACTGAATATGATCTTTGGACCGAAATTGAGGTCAACTTCCAACTGCTCGAGAGCCCAGTTAGCGAACCAACGGCGTTCACTATGGTCATTAACTTTGAGCGCCTGGGTCAGTTGAATCTTGTACGGGTGTACGCCCAAGTCATGACGCAAAATTCGCCAAAATGTGGTCTGCGAAAGGCCGAGTTCTTGTGCGCGGCGCGCAATTGACTGCCTCTGATTCTCCTGCACACTCTCACAAACAGCGGCGATATTTTCGATCGATCTTGCATTTCGTTGGCGTTGGCGGATTGTTCACTGAATCGGTCGACTCGAATTTATCCACTACGTTGCGAATAGTCCTCTCGGAAGGACGATTATGGCGACCGTAAAATGGACGAAGCGCGCTAAATGTTGCACGAACAGAAGACCCACTTTCATAAAACAATTTAATCATTTGCACATGTCGTTGAACGCTATAACTCTCCATGTTGATTTGGCAAAAATCTAAATAAATGACAGCCAATTTGACAGATGTAGCGTCAACAATATGGCCGCAATCACCTGTCAAAGTTCGGAAATCCCTACTGGAAAACCCTTTATAGTATGTCAATGTCTCTAGAACCCAAGCAAAGTACTTCGACCTAAAAAGTGATCTTTTGTACTAACCCCTGAAGGAAAGCATATTGCGATGATGTCCTAGCTGAAATCAAGTTCTCGAAGGAAGCTGAATATGGTTTGCGCTGAGGAAGAGATTATATCAGATAGGGTGATAAACCCTTTATGAACAATTTTTTGTCTGCTGCGAGCGATCGCGGGGGATATTCAGACATGATGCGGTCAGCAGTTTCAGTGTCCTCAAAATATAGTCTGCAATTGTCAGATTGACTAGTGTCAATTTTCTTAAGGTGGTATTTGAGAGAAGAATGACCAGTAAGGAAGTCAGTTAAAAACTTTGTATTATATGATTAAAGACGAGTACAAGGGACAATTTAACCGGCAGGTAACTTCACGCATGACCCAGAAACCCCATTGGAAAATGGGACGTCCCATACTTAGTTACCCCGATAAGATTTCTGACCTATCCCAATACGACTTCTTACGCCACACAAAATATCAAAGTATGCAGTAATATAATTTATCTAAATTATAATACCCCAACCTGCAATAATATAATTGCAAAACATTATCACAATTTGATCTAATTTTGCCTGCTAAAATAAAAGGCCAATCAGACACATTTTATTTGATATCATAAATATATGTGGCCTCTAATAATTGTGAGATCGTTAAACGAGCAAAATAGAGCGCCACAGTCCAATTAAGACAAAAAACTGACTATCTATATTTGACCATGATTTATTTTAATCTAAATAGAATCATAAGGTTTATGGCTGCACTGATATTGGGCAACAATTGTTTTCGGACATATATCAAAAAAGATTTGAAAAAAAACGCATTATCTCCGGTTGGAGATAAAAGTCGAAAATAAACAAGGCATTGACCGAAACTTGTCGTGACACATCGCAGATTAGTGAGCGATGTGATCGATAAGAAGCCTTGCCTACGATCTGGTAAATTAAGTTCTGATTCTGGCAGCTACTAGAGGCATGATGGAACATTTTTTGTCCAATTTTCGAGTAGAATTCGGTTATACTATACTAAGTGTAAGCTCTGGTACAATGGACCAGTTGCGTCAAGGTGCTTCAGTTGAGTGTTTCCTATCCCGACAAAAACAAAGAGCATAAACCTTGTGCTACAGAGTTCTATGTTGGATTCAGGTTTTTGGAACAAATAAATCGCTTAACCGAATCAGAGCTTCAGTCATCCGACAAGCTTCTTGTTGAGAATTGTCCAGGCTAAAGCTTCAGGGCGGTATTAGCACTTCCATAGAACGTCAAGCTGTAGCTAAAGCCATCTCGTTCACAGTAAATAATTAGTAAAGTCACAGAAGGTATTTAAATTCCCTCAGAACGCACGATAGATCATGGGAAACTCCATGATGAATCTTCCATTTTCTAACGTAACCCTCTGACTAAGTCTAAAACTTCAGCGCCTCTAAATGGCACAACCATTGGTGTTTCCGATGAAGTAAAATACCCATGAATTGTCTTAAATAAAAACCTTAACTGGAACTGCCATATTAAACACAAAATTGCCAAGCCGACGACTGCCATGTGGGTCTGTTGCCGTATGTACGGCAAAACTTCGGGGCCGTTCCCCAAAGGACAAATAAAAATACAAATATTTGGCGCAACATCTCTTTAAAGTGCCAAGGCCTGGCTTCTCGCAACCACTCATGTTGTGTGCGTTATATTTTTTCACACGAATGGAAGGGACCCACAGTTTAATGCCGACTCCGAACGGCGATTTGAGAAACTTTTTCATGACAACAACACTCGCGGATGTTTGTCAGACGCTCGCGAGAGGTGGGACCGTGAAAAAACTTTTTTTGGTGCTTTCTGGGATTCGAACTTGGAACCACATGCGCCACGGCACCCCCCTCCCCAAAGGACACATTCTGGTTATATTCCACGATCGGTGATTAGAGCCATCCTAACGTACGCGTCTATTGTCTGGTTGTCACAACCATCAACAAGCTCTATGAACTTCAGGGATTAGGATGCCTCGGAATCACAGGTACATTGCATACCTGTCCTACGCCAGCCATAGAGACTATAATCGGACTCACCCCGCGACATGTATTTGTGAAGAAAGTGGCAATCCGCAGTGCAGTTAGTCTTTGAAAGTCGGATGAAAATAGTGCATTTGATCACATGGATTTCATGGATTTATTAACCGACTTCCCCGAGCTAGATATGCTCAGTATGGTTTCCGACTTTATATCTAAATCACTCCTCTTCGGTAGAAGGTTTGAGATTGAGATCCCAAGCCGTTATACATGGAATAATGGCGGACAGCTACTTCATTCAAAGGGAATCGTTTGGTATACCGACGGATGAAAAATCCAGTCAAAAATTGGTGCCGGTGTGTATGGATCCAATTATACATACATACGTTTTCAATGGCCCGTTAATCCTTCATGAGGCTCGCGGGGGTAGGGTGCTCAGGTGGACCCTCCATCCTTCTTGATCCTTCGCCATTGACTTCAACTCATTAGAAGGAATCCCTAGACGGCTCCAGGAGAGATGTCGGACTTGATCCAACCACCTATTTCTAGGCCTACCTGATGGCACGGTAATCATGGCACGTCTTGGAAGCCTCCCTGGGGGCATACGCACTACGTGACCAAACCATCGAAGCATAGATCGTTCCGTTCGGAGAAGTAGCTGCTCAACATTGAGCGCCTCGCGTACTCTGGTGTTGCGACAATAGCAACACCGCGAAGGAACCTCATTTCGGCAGCTTGTATCCGCGATCGTATTCTTTCCGTCACTATCCAAACTTCATGACCATAGGTGAGAGTTGGAACATACACCGAGCTAAAAACCGATAGCTTAGTTTGAACACGTTCGGCCTTCCTCATAACAGATTGGCCAAGCTCTCTCAAAATTGATCCAGCCTGACCAATTCTACAGAACAACTCGGCATTGCTCTTCCCATCACTCGTGAATAAGACCCCGATATACTCGTACTTAAACTTATCCATCTGCTTCAGTGGGACTCCACTAACATGCAGTGTGCACTGAATGGGTATTTTGGAAACGACCATTACCTCCGATTTGTTAGCGTTGATCTTCATTCCAGCATCATCACAAACGGCTACAAACCTTTCGAGTGCTCGCTGAATTTCGGTTTGAGAGGAGCCAAGGATGACCAAATTATGCGTAAAGAGCAAATGTCTAATCCTTAAGTCTCCCAATTTGAAACAATCTCCGGCACGGCTGCACTGCAACATCCAGTCCATATATACAATGAAGAGGAGAGGTGAGAAAACGCACCCTTGGCGGAGTCCAACGCCCACAGTTAAAGGTATTGATTCACCGTTTTCTGAACACAGGTTCTACAGTTTGTATATAAAGACTGAACTGCCCTTAACAGGGAACCATCAATCCCTTACTTCTGCAGAACACTGCAGTTTGTGTGAGGAACCTTATCATATGCTTTTTCCAAAACCACAAAAAAATAGTGTAGACAGGCTTAGAATACTCCTACGCCAGTTTCAAAACCAGTATTTTCCAGGCCGAGCTTTCCGCTGTTGAGATTTGCGCACCGATAGCCAAGCGGCACTCAAAGCACTGATCTACCACTTGATCAGTTCAAAATCAGCTCTTACCTGCTTTGACAGTTAACAAAACTTGGCCCAATATAATAAAGTAAAACGGTGACGGGTACAGGGCCACATAGGCGTTACCAGAGAAGGCTCCTCTGAGTTCTCCATTGGACCAAAACACTTTTGCGGAATATCTGATTCTGCTTTCAAACATACCCTTAACAGTTGGGAACGCAACATGTGCATTTCCCATTGGAATAACACCCAAGGTCCTAGACAAGCTAAGAGAGCTGGCCGACCCTTTGAAAAAAGCCAGTTTAATACAGCAGAAAGCTTGTGAGCTTCCTTGCCCGACACTGCCATCTAAAATACCACGTCAATATATTTAGACTCTCGGATGATAATACCTGCCGCCACTGTCTAGAAGAGGACGAAACCACCGAACACATACTATGTGAGTGTGCAGCTCTGTCCAGAATTAGGAGAAGCTTCTTCCTTAAAGAGATTATGTCTCCGACAGACATAAGATTCTCCTCCGCAGCTGTAGTTATTGCTTCTGTAAGGAGAGTTGTCCTAAAAGTCGATCTCTGACACATCAGGGATCGAATCGCGTCCTCCGTCAACGGATGACGCCGTGGCGTAAGTGGTTAGTGTGTCGGATCACTACACATGAGGTTCCAAGTTTGAGTCCCAGAAAACACCAAAAAGTTTTTTCACGGTCCCACCTCTCGCGAGCGTCTGACAAACATCCGAGAGTATTGTTGTCACGAAAAAGCTTCTCAAATCACCGTTCGGAGTCGGCATTAAACTGTAGGTCCGTTCCATTCGTGTGAAAAAATATAACGCACACAACATGAGTGGTTGCGAGAACCTAGGCCCTGGCACTTTCAAGAGCTGTTGCGCCAAATATTTGTATTTTGTCAACGGATGACTGGTGACGTAATTTGTATTGTGTTGTTGGTAGATCTAGCAACAACATACTTTTTTTTTTTTTTTAAACAGATGTGTGGCCACGCCCAAATGGCGTGTAGGCACTGCGACCAAAGAGATCTATTGTGCCAGAGGCCACTTTACAGGGCAGTAGTGCTTCCACTCTCCTTATGAAAGCTATAGTTACGGCTGCGGAGTTGTTCCTTAAATCTATTGGAGATCTGATCTCTTTAAGGAAAAAGTTTCTCCTAATTCTACACAGAGCTACGCACTCACATAGTATGTGTTCTGCGGTTTCGTCCCCTTCTAGGCAGAGGCGGCATGCGATATCTTTCGTAATTCTCATTTTGTTAAGATGGTAAAGTAGTTGACAGTGAGCGGTAAGGAAGCTCACAAGCCTTCTTATGTCGTTTCTGCCGTATTTTAGGATACCAATTGCCTGTCTTTGGAAGGGTTAGACAGCTCTTTTAGCTTGTCTGAGACCTTGAGAGTTGTTCCAGTGGGAGATACACATGTTGCGTTCCCAAATGTTTAGGGTCAGCTTAAGGGCAGAATCAGATATTCCGCAGAAAGGTTCAGGTCCAGTGAACAACTCAGAGGAGCCTCTCCTAGCTAGCAGGTCTGCAGTTTCGTTGCCGTCAACGCCTACATGACCCGGTACACACAACATACATAAAAATGATGTAACCAGTTATCCATTCACGGAGGACGCGATTCGACCCCAGATCTATCTGTTCGCAGTGCCCTTATGCCAAATGGGCGTGGCCAAAATCTTAAAAAAAAGAAACCTAAAACTTAAAATGAAATGTTCACCATCTATCTCAGGATGGCAGAAGACCTGGCGGTCCGCGGAAAACATGGCGCAGAACAGTCGAGAAGGAGGCACGGCAGTTAGGGAAAAGTTGGGGAGAACTCAGACACATTGCCAGAAACCGTACACGATGGCGCGTAGGCGTAGTAGAGGCCCTAGGACCCACAAGGGGATACAGGACATAAACATAAGCCTCTAAGAAAGTAGGTAGGTTCTGCAACCGTCTTCTCCTCTTTCCTTAACTCAGAAGTATGTCTGTCCGCTGACCGGATGTGATAATAGTACTTTGTACAGACATCAAGTTTGTGCTAGAATTCGATAACGAATCGATCTGAGTATGCCACTAACTGTCAATAGTGATACCGTTAAATGAAGAAAACCGTTGATAGGTACGTTAAAGTATAATACCACTGTCCGATAAGCTATTCATGGCGCAGAATCAATTAGACACTAGTGGGGTTTTTTCAGCGCATTCGACGGAACGGGCCACTTATCAACAAAATGTTTGAATCCGCATAATACGCGGTTGTATATTACCATGACAATATCTCAAGAACCCACTTCAAATCCATTAAGAAGTAAATCTCTTTACAACTTACGGGACTAATTGAACATTTCACGATTAGGGCTCATGATTAGCCCTTTCGAACTTCAATTCGAGATTAGCTCTTTGACCTCGCACTGAACCAGGAAATGGTGATCAGAAATAGAACAAGACGGAACTTATTCTCGGAAACGTCATGTCCAAATTAATATAGAAATCCGTCAACCACCGATCAAAAGGCCAATCTACCAATCATCGTAGTTGAAAACACGGCAACTGATAACACCTCGCGCTGTTGGTGGTGATATCTTTAAGTCAATTGATAAAAGTATCCAAGTTTGGAGAATTGCGCTTATAAATTCATATAAATGTGGACACTTGGCTAAGGCTGATTGAAAATATAATCGCAGCTACCATTCAGTTAAGACTTGGACTACTGAGTGGAAAGAACTATTCGTCTGCAAAAAAAAAAAAAAAAACGGACTTTGAAATAGCTAAATATGCATTTAAGGACTGTTGCCGTGTGTGTAGCACTTGTTGCTGGAATTACTGCAGCAAATGGTTTTAAAGTGCGTTCAAGTGTCAAAATGTGGATTGTACTAACTTTTTCTTCTTAACCTTAGATCTATCGACCTAAATTCGGAAACGAAGTCGAACCTTTGGCAGCATGCTCAGAGCCTAGTGGTACTTTTATGCCGAATGAAGACAGTTGCAAGGATTATTACCTTTGTGCTAATGGACAGCAAATTCCGTTGACGTGTGGTGATGGTTTCTACTTTGATGAACTGACAAAGGTGTGCAAGGAAGACGATCAATATATCTGTAATGAGAGACCATCGACAGAAAACCCAATATATGACTGTTCAACAAAACCGACGCCATCTTTTATTCCTATCGAAGGAAGTTGCTATGAATACCAACTATGTATTTTTGGTGAATCGATTCCGCTACAGTGTGCAGAAGGACAATTATTTTCGGAGGAATTGTCGTATTGCGTCCAGGATGTAGACGGAACGTGTTGGGGCTCTTCATCGACAACCACAACAGAGCAGCCAACAACAGAGCCAACAACTGTAGAACCGACGACAGCAGAACCAACCACTCCTGAACCAACAACCGCAGAGCCTACAACTCCTGAACCATCAACTGCAGAGCCAACAACTCCTGAACCGACAACTGCAGAACCAACAACTCCAGAGCCAACGACTGCGGAACCAACAACGCCTGAACCAACGACTGCAGAGCCATCAACTCCTGAACCAACAACACCTGAGCCAACAACTGCGGAACCAACCACTCCTGAACCAACAACCGCAGAGCCTACAACTCCTGAACCAACGACTGCAGAGCCAACAACTCCTGAACCGACAACTGCGGAACCAACAACTCCTGAACCATCAACTGCAGAGCCAACAACTCCTGAACCGACAACTGCAGAACCAACAACTGCGGAACCAACAACTCCTGAACCAACAACTGCAGAACCAACGACACCTGAACCAACAACTCCTGAACCGACGACAGCGGAACCAACAACTCCTGAACCAACGACTGCAGAGCCAACAACTCCTGAACCGACGACTGCGGAACCAACAACGCCTGAACCAACGACTGCAGAGCCAACAACTCCTGAACCAACAACTCCTGAGCCAACAACTGCGGAACCAACAACTCCTGAACCAACAACTGCAGAACCAACGACACCTGAACCAACAACTCCTGAACCGACGACAGCCGAACCAACAACTCCTGAGCCAACAACTGCGGAACCGACAACTCCTGAACCAACAACTCCTGAACCAACAACTGCAGAACCAACAACTCCTGAACCAACAACTGCAGAACCAACAACTCCTGAGCCAACAACTGCGGAACCAACAACTCCTGAACCAACAACTGCAGAACCAACAACTCCTGAACCAACAACTGCGGAACCAACGACTCCTGAACCAACAACTGCAGAGCCAACGACTCCTGAACCCACAACTGCAGAACCAACGACTCCCGAAACAACAACTGCAGAACCAACAACTCCTGAACCAACAACTGTAGAACCAACAACTCCTGAACCAACAACTGCGGAACCAACAACTCCTGAACCAACAACTGCGGAACCAACGAATTCTGAACCAACGACTGCAGAACCAACAACTCCTGAGCCAACAACTGCAGAGCCAACAACTCCTGAACCAACAACTGCAGAACCAACGACTCCTGAACCAACAACTGCAGAGCCAACAACTCCTGAACCAACAACTGCAGAACCAACAACTTCTGAACCAACAACTGCAGAGCCAACAACTCCTGAACCAACAACTACGGAACCAACGACTTCTGAACCGACTACTCCTGAGCCAACAACTGCGGAACCAACAACTCCTGAGCCAACAACTGCAGAGCCAACGACTCCTGAACCAACAACTGCAGAACCAACAACTCCTGAACCAACAACTGCAGAACCAACAACTCCTGAACCAACAACTGCAGAACCAACAACTCCTGAACCAACAACTGCAGAACCAACGACTTCGGAACCAACGACCGCAGAGCCAACGACTCCTGAACCAACAACTGCAGAGCCAACAACTCCTGAACCAACAACTGCAGAACCAACGACTCCTGAACCAACAACTGCAGAGCCAACAACTCCTGAGCCAACAACTGCAGAACCAACGACTCCTGAACCAACAACTGCAGAGCCAACTACTCCTGAACCAACAACTGCGGAACCAACGACTTCTGAACCAACAACTGCAGAACCAACGACTTCTGAACCAACAACGCCTGAGCCAACAACTGCGGAACCAACAACTCCTGAACCAACAACTGCAGAACCAACAACTCCTGAACCAACAACTGCAGAACCAACGACTTCTGAACCAACGACCGCAGAGCCAACGACTCCTGAACCAACAACTGCAGAGCCAACAACTGCAGAACCAACGACTTCTGAACCAACGACTTCTGAACCAACGACTGCAGAGCCAACAACTCCTGAGCCAACAACTGCGGAACCAACAACTCCTGAACCAACAACTGCAGAACCAACAACTCCTGAACCAACAACTGCAGAACCAACGACTTCTGAACCAACGACCGCAGAGCCAACGACTCCTGAACCAACAACTGCAGAGCCAACAACTGCAGAACCAACGACTTCTGAACCAACGACTGCAGAGCCAACAACTCCTGAGCCAACAACTGCAGAGCCAACAACTCCTGAACCAACAACTGCAGAGCCAACAACTCCTGAACCGACAACTGCGGAACCAACAACTCCTGAACCAACAACTGCAGAGCCAACAACTCCTGAACCAACAACTGCAGAACCAACAACTCCTGAACCAACAACTGCAGAACCAACGACTTCTGAACCAACGACTGCAGAGCCAACAACTCCTGAGCCAACAACTGCAGAGCCAACAACTCCTGAACCAACAACTGCAGAACCAACGACTCCTGAACCAACAACTGCAGAGCCAACAACTCCTGAACCAACAACTGCAGAACCAACAACTCCTGAACCAACAACTGCAGAACCAACAACTTCTGAACCAACAACTGCAGAACCAACGACTTCTGAACCAACAACTCCTGAGCCAACAACTGCGGAACCAACAACTCCTGAGCCAACAACTGCAGAACCAACAACTCCAGAACCGACGACAGCCGAACCAACAACTCCTGAGCCAACAACTGCGGAACCAACGACTCCAGAACCAACAACTGCGGAACCAACGACTTCTGAACCAACAACTCCTGAACCAACTACTGCGGAACCAACTACTGCGGAACCAACAACTCCTGAACCCACAACAGCTGAACCAACAAGTGCGGAACCAACCCCTGCACCATCGAATGAAGCAGTTACAAAATAAATAAAGTTTTAGGACTTAAACTCTACGATCTAGTTGTAGCGGTTTTTTTTTCATAGAAACGTGATCAGACTAATAAAAACCAAAAATGGATCAATTACTCAATTCGAGAAAGTTTTGCTGCGCGGTTATAGGAAAAGTTTAAGTCCCAGGCTTATGTGTTTGTTTGATTTGGTTTTTCTTGACTTTTAGTTATGATGGATACAATGGTGGCAACACTTCGCGAGTTGTTTGACCAAAAAATTCTCGTTTTTGTTAACGTCGTAAACGCTATTCGGAATAAGCGTAATGCAATCGAATCGAATCGTTGGTTCAAGAACACTTTGAAGGTGTTCCTATCAGTGCCCCATGGCCGCAAGAGAATCCCTTTTGATTTCTGGAACATTGAGCATGAAGCTTTGTTGAGGTTTATCAAGAGCCTTAACCAAGTTCTCAGCTAAACACCGGGCTGCCACAATAGATCTTTGAGGATGCAGTGCGTACAAGTTAGCGAAGAAAACAAAACTGTTTTTATGTACGCATTGCAACTTTATTACCGTTAATACATGCAGGAAAACAAGGGGGATATTGATTAAAAATTGTGAATACACACATGAAGCGGAGCTACGAATACATTTTTGAACTCCTGGTGGCTTTACCACCACGACGATGGTTCATCTTTTCCTGCGCCAGGTTTCTGTTTAATTTCATTTAAAAGCTGCAACAAAACAAAATTAGTTAAGTCCTAGCCATGCACTCCCCCCAATGCAGTCCTTACCTTTGTGCGAAGGTTTTTAATTTTCCTGAGTCTCTCAAGCCAATTTGAGGCGTAGGGATGGTTCCTCTTCATACTCTGATAGACATGCGAAGCCAACTGAAAGATAATAGCAAACTTTTAGCGAAGCAAGTAAAACTTAAACGAAATATATCACATTAGCATGCAAAGCTAGCTGCCGAGCTAGTAGTGGTGCACTACGATCGGATACAATCTTCGGTTCTGGATGGCAGACGAATTTGGCGATCTCATGGCGTGCCTTGACAAATACACGATTCGTACCCAGCTCTAGAGGTTGTACTACTACACAGGCATAGTTGAATTGACCCTACAAAACCACAGAGAAGCATTACAACGTAGGTGACGAAGCTATAGATCCAAAGGTGTACCTTAATGGTGTTCAGATTGTATTCCTCTCCACTTTCGTTGTAGACGATGCTAACGTAGTCGTTGCCGATGTGTTTCTTCTTCTCATTACAGTTTGGGTCGTTGTCATGGTTCGGCATAAGCGTGGCCACATGGAAGGTTATCTAAAAATCGAAAGAAGTTACACAAACCATAGCGCTGGCAGTCAATCCTGCTTACCTGAACGACGTCGTCCTTCCAAATGTAAGTGAAATTTCCATCCGAACCATTGGTGTCCATGTTCACAAAGAGATTATTCTCCTTGGCATCCTTAAGGTTAACCAGGGTTCCGATGTTTCTTAGAAACTCAGCATACCTCACACTACCGTAGCGATTCCTTAGAATCTCTGTTTCATTGTTGCACTGACCTGGACCAACGTAGAGAACTCCAAATTTATGCGTTTCAAATGGCGGAATCAGGTCCAACAGTGTTATGGTGGCCATGTTGTCAGCACCGACTTTTAGTGGCGGCTCTGAAGGCTGCAGCTGTCCATTGTGGAACAGCTGTAGGAACACAAAACTTGGACTGATGCCGAGCTTTGAGTTCATTGAGGCTTTGGAAGCGCCAAAGGATGGCAATGCCAACGAAAAATTATTCTTTCCGTTTACCTCTCGAACTACCGAGATCGTCTTGGAGCGGCCACGAATCATGTCGCCATTATTGTTGCCATAGTCGCCCATGCCGCCGCCGACATTCGATGAGAATGAAGCAACTTTAACTGCCGCGTTCTTGGCTAGAAGTCTTGGTGATAGTGGGGCATTCGATTGTGGCGCTTTGGCGCTTGTGTTTATCTTCTGAAGGTCCAATGGAATTTTTAAGCTCGTAGCTGACGCAGAACAAGTAACTGGATTCACAGACATTTGATTGGTAACATCATCGGCGGAATGTTGCTTCGGTGGTAGGCTCGGTTCCTTGCCACCACCAGAAGTGGTGACTTCAAGTCCTTTCTTGGCGGATTCGGCAGCATTCTGTCCTTTCTCATCGTCTTTTAGCGAATCGGCCTGGCTGGGAGGCGTAGAGCCGGCAATTTCTTCAGGAATTGCTTCACAACTGACGCGAATGTCTTTTGTGTAACCACTGCTAACGACGACCTTCTTCTTTGCCGCATCATCCGAATCAGTTTGAGTTAAGAGAGACGACGGTCCGGGAGCCGCAAAGTCTCTATTACTTGTTGGCCTTCTCAAACATGTACTCATCTCTGGGCTGGAGTTAACCCTTCGCACTGGATTGCGAGCCCTTGTGCGACCATCTTCAAAAGCTGTTCCTTCTTCGTCTGCCTCACCATCGCTGAGACTACTGCCCGAGGCGTCTTTTCCCCGTTTCGAGGTTTTTGGGATGTCGATGGGCCCCGATGCGGAAACCGCTGAAGTTATCTCTTCCTGGCGCCGCAGCGCTCGTACTCTGGCTACGGCGAGTCTAGTAGCTCGTTCCTGCTCAACAGGTTCGCGAGGAGACAGAGTCGCTAGTGGTGGTGCTGGTGAAAGCAATTTCGCCTCCTCAACGAAATCCGGACCAAAGACACCGCCATGCATGGTGGGTAGAAAGAGTGTAATCAAATCACTCAGAGGAAGTTCGCTTCCAAGACAGTCATTAGCGATAGGATTCTGAATGTGCATTATCCAGGAGATGTTGCCTGTGGGACGGCGTACGTAAATCTCTGCCCATCCGGTGCATGAGCGGGCACATATCGATTGCTGTGATGATGAACTGCCAGCACTAGCATTGCTTATCTGGTTTAAGGAGTTCCCAAAATTAGACGAAGTCTCTGCACGATTTTCTTGCTCTGGATTAGATCCACGACGTGATAGCGCCTCTAAAGATACAGACGAGCTGTTGGATGTCTGTCGGTGTGTCTGATGTTGCGACGAAGAGGAAGTCGATGTGGATGTTAAGTCAGTAGATGTGCCAGACTCCGTTCCACTGCTGTATTGTAAGCTAGCCTTGGTGTAACGTCGGTTAGGAGGCTGAACATCGGTTCTTGGCTCAGTGGAAACTGGTACCATCCCGCTGGTGGCAGTGATTTCAGGTGATATTGGTCCCCCAGCGTATGAATTCGGAGTTCCGGTGACATCGCTCTTGGCATAGGGTGAATTGCTTTTGTTCATCAAAAGTGAACAACGGTCGCAGAGGCCATTCGCCTTCGGCGCTGATGGACAACCGTTCGTTGTGATAGTCACTAGATTATGACCCACCAGCCAGGTCTGAGATGGGCCGTCCTTCAGCATGCACTCAACTGCTGGTAGCCTAGAAAACCGATGTACAATCTCGGGTAATACCACTGAAAACCAACAAATTCCAATACCTTTTGGGCAACGTGGAACATGGCGAGAATGTATGCCTTGCTAGAAAATCGATGCAAGTTTCTGCCAGTTCGGCTTGAATGCTCTTCAAGTTATCACTCAGATCGAAGGGGTTGTCGCGATTCTTACTGACGCGCTCTGTCAGACTAGTACTACGCTGGCGGCTGGACGAATCCTCATTCCGCAGGGTATGATCCTTCGTCAATAGATTGGCGTCCGCTTGGAGACCCTACATGGAATAAAATGAAACTCCAGAGCTTACCTCGGCTTCCTTCTACTTACCGATAAGATATACATAACAAAGTTCTTTCTCATGCTCATCTTGCACTTCAACAGCCATCCGGTCATGACATGATGCGCCAAGGAAACCGTATAATGGTCATACGGATGAGGTTTGGTATAGCTGAGCGACACTGCAAAGACGTACATGTAGTGCCTCGGGACGAAGTTTGCAAACAGCTCGTTCGGCAGACGACTCAAAACTGGGGAGACACAAGCAATTAATAAGCAAACAGTCTATGTGTATGTGTGTGTGTGTAGTGCGCTCAACTTGAAAGAAATTCCAGAACTGGGATCGCCACACTAGCTGTTTTAGACATCTTACTGATCTCGAGCAGAACTTCGGCTAGCTGTCGCGACAGAGTATCTGGCATCTCAAGGATCATAATGGTGAGGGTGTTTATGCAAATGTGCGCGTTGGCATTCGAACGGATCACCACTTTTACTGCCTCGATCATTCGCAGCTTAAGGTCTGACGAGATGTACTGATGGTAGATCACCAAGCTTGCAATAGCCGGCAGAAGCAAAGCATTGAATTCGTCTGAAGATGGTTTAGTCGTGTGGAAATTACGCGGCGCCGACTTTGGATCGGGAAGTACATTACAAAGTGCTGATGCTAGAGCTTCCATATCGTTGCCCAGAATGAGGGCTCTATTTTGCAGAATTTGGGGAAGTTCCTTGACGACCAGCTGGAAAATGTGATAATCTTCCCACGAGAACATATTTATCATCTGTTTAGGAAGATATCGTATTCTATTCTCCACTACTCACCCTTGTCCTCTTCGATACATTTTACGATGATCTTGCACGCCCTTCGAATCGAAATCGGTGTGAAGCTTAATGTGGTGTGCTCCTGACCAGCTGGCACCGAATGACCACCAATTCCATGCATCGGAAGCATAGAATCGATTCCGAGATATGGGCTAAAACGTATTGTTCCACTCTCATGATCTGGATAACCGATGTGATATGAGACGTTCGCTCGCGCCTTCAGCATCCAAATGAAAATCTGCACAACACCTCTGAGTATACACCTTTTGCTTTATTTTTTTTTAAATATAGGCAAACTCACCTTACTCCTAATCAGATTGCAATGTTCAAAGATCTTCGGCTTCTGATAGTGCTGCTCAAGATGGCCCACCAGGATATTAAATACCCTAATCGCATGACTCGAAGGCAGACGGTACAGCTTCACAACGAAAATCCTTATCAGCCCATCGACCACCGCACAAACATCCTGAATCTCCCCCTCCGACTTACACACGCTCTCATCTGAAGCATGCTGTTCGAATGGCCGATTCAATATTTTCTCCAAGATATCAATTAGTTCACCACATCGTTTCGTATCACAGTGCAGTGCGAACTCAACCAAAGCCTTACAAACCACCACTCTAATCGTAAGATCAGGCTCACTAGCAATCCCTCCAAACACCGGAATGACAATCTGCTGTAGTATCTCCTCTTCATAGCTGGCTCGACTGGCTTCCATAATCTGCATCAACGAATGGATTGTCTTCACTCGGATATTTGTGTTGGGAATACGATAAAATCGGCTAACAAACTCATTGAGAGCCGTCAACCATTCGGGCTTTGTCGCAGAGATCTTCTTCGATCGATAGTCAATTAGATTTAGAACCGAGAACTCTGGTCGACTCTCCGATACACGCTCGATCAGATCAAAAATTTTATCTCTATTCGCTAGTAACTTGTCGCCATGCATAAGTTTTTCTATGACATCAATGGTTTCGTGGAAATTCTCCTGCAGTGGGGTGATGTCATCGCCTTGTTTCTCTACCAAAGTATACATGAGTCTATGTTCATATCTATACTGTAACTACACTTACTGTGATAAGTATTATTATCCGCAATTGCCGATAGAATCTCACATATGATATCCCAAATTCGTTCGGGAAGCTCTTCACCATACTTACTGACAACCATTCGAATGCTGAGTATCACTTCGTACGTGACGATCACTTCCTTGCTTTCGAGCACCTATTTCAGAAGGATGCATTCAATTTGGTGGGCTTTTGGGAAGACTTATCTTACTTACATGTAAAAAGCTCATCAGGACTGAGGATCTGGTCGAAAACATCGGTGAGGAGACCAATGCAAGAGTTGACCCAAATATACCCATATTGGTGTGAAACACTGCACCACGCAGAAGGCTCGGATCATTGTAGTAAGCCTTGTCGTTTAGAATGTTACACATGATCAGCAGCGATGAGTAGCCCAGGTTTGTGCCAAGCAATTTTTTCATATTCTAAAATAATGAGAAAGAATAATAATATGGTATCGGGTAAATAAGCCGCAGGGTAGGCACTTGGGACCACATCTATTTTGCCACAAAATTTCTGGGTCTCTCTATACTTCTATTTGGTCTTTGTATGAACGACGAGGGGGCGCCGTGGCGTAAGTGGTTAGTGTGTCGGATCACTACGCGTGAGGTTCCAAGTTCGAATCCTACAAAACACCAAAAAGTTTTTTCACGGTCCCACCTCTCGCGAGCGTCTGACAAACATCCGAGAGTATTGTTGTCTCGAAAAAGCTTCTCAAATCGCCGTTCGGATACGGCACTAAACTGTAGGTCCCTTCCATTCGTACGAAAAATATAACGCACACAACATGAGTGGTTGCGAGAAGCTAGGCCCTGGCACTTAATGAGCTGTTGCGCCAAATATTTATTTTTTATTTATTTTATGAACGACGAGAAAGTCGACATAAACTGAGTAAATGACTTCGGCACAGAAATCTCCTTACGCGAAGTCGCTATAGCGACGTGGGTTTTACACCGACGAATCCCTCAGGGCGTGTTCACAATTGCACAAACCTTGCAATTACTCGTTGTCTTCGATAAGAATAGATCTCTTGCTATTGCTTAATTTAATGCAAAGATACTCGAATCGTCTTCGGCATTATTACTAGCCATTGTGGCTGGTAATGTTCATCAGAAAGCCCTAATTTGTCCGCTTTAACTCGACTTAAGATTTGTTTTAAAAGTTCTTCCAGATCTTAGCTTTCCACGTTGAAGTGGTAATGTGTTATTGAGTGATAGGTTGTCGGTTCAAGTACCAACCATACCCATTCAAGTTTTCTTGCAATACAATAAAATGGTGTAATCATACACCACCTAATGCACTTGAAACAAATACTAGAAATCATAAGCGAATGCAAAAACTCCGGTAAAGTCTCCCCAAATAGTTGGGACACTGCCGTTGGAGGAATCATGTACTGAAAGCTGAGTTTCAAACCACTACACCAAATGCAACATTTCCAACTTACGTCGTGCAATTTCATTAAAAAGTTTAACGCAAGTTAATAGTTACTATACGTCTGAAATGGATCGTATGCTACCATGTCCCTTACGATTTAACCGCCACCAATGTAGTGGGCAATGGGTTGTGAAAAGAAGACTTTCTACTGAAATATACATAAATGAAATGACGGCCGTTTCTTTCAAGGCATTCTTGCAGCTGGACCCTTACATTTTCAAAAATGCAAAAGCAAAACGTAGGTGCAATGGCCGCAACTGCATGGCGCATATATTCCCACAGGGTCTGAATCGTTCGAAGATTCTTCTTCTTCTTCCTTTTATCAGCGAGGTTATGATCCGAAAATAAGGGATCATAACCCTCCACCTTCACCGCATTTCTACTGATCCGCCTGTAGGGTTCGCCTGTTATTGTAAACCGTCGACTTGAGGTATCCCCACAAAAAAGAAGTCGCGAGGAGGCCAGGGAAGGTCTCCATACTTGCTAATTAATTTCCTCGGAAAAATTGCCCTCAACTTCTCCATCGATACTCTGCACGGAGTGGCATCGTTTTACTGAAATAGCGTTCTGTTGTTATATCCGAGAAACAGGTGCAGTTGCGGCAACTGAAACTCGACGATTATTCGGTAATACACTTCCGCAGTCAGCATATGCACCGATATGCCCACACATCATGAACTCAATTGTCAGCAGCTTATTTCCGAGGAAAGATGGATTCACACTGCCACGAGACACAGCAGATGAAACGGAGGCGATACCACGAGTCACAACTGAGGAAGTCGTAGAAGCCGCAGCAGCTATCAAAAGCAACAAGACGACAGGGATGGACAGGATCCCGAAATTCGTTCTGAAGGAGGTAATCAAAACCAGACCAGATGTCTTCACACACCTTTATACAGCATGCCTAATGGAAGGAAAATTTCCGTCTTAGTGGAAACGGCAACGACTAGTACTCGTACCAAAGGGCGACAAACCATCTGAGCAACCATCGTCGTACAGACCGTTGTGCATGATAGATACGCTGGGGAAAGTGCTCGAGAAAATTATATGAATACGACTAGAGCAATACACGGAAGGGGACTCGCGGCTTTGTAACCGACAGTTTGGATTCAGAAAGAAACGAAACACCAACCATGCAATACAAGCTGTGCGCCATATAGAACGTAAAGCAATTACGGTAGAAAGATGGCTCGGAGAGACAAAACAGTACTGTGCTGTTGTGATACTTGACGTCAAGAACGCGTTCAATTCAGCCAACTGGAGTTGTATACTAAAAGCACTGAGTGACATGCAGGTATCAAACTACCTACTGCGAATAATTGTGAATTACTTCAAAGATAGAACCGTCTACTATGACACGGAAGAGGGACCAGAGAAGTACAAGATCACCGGAGGACTCTCACAAGGGTCGGTTCTGGGACCAATTCTGTGAACCATAATGTACGATGGCATCCTAAGAACACAAAGGCCGAATGGAGTGGACATCATCGATTATGGCGACGATATTGCAGTTGTAGTAGTGGCCAAAACATTCGAGGAAGTTATACAAAACTGCAATCAAGCAATCACAAACGTGAAGGTATGGCTATAGACATCAGGTTTAGAAATAGCGGACCTCGAAACCGAAGCCATTTTCATAAGCAGCCGCAAACGAGCAAACTATCGAATCGAAGCCGTATATCAAGTACCTGGGAGTGTTGCTGGACAGTGTTACGGACAGTAGTGGCATTATGCAGACTAATACCAAATACTGGAGAATCAAGGCAAGCAATCACAAATCTTCTAACGACCGTGAGTAAGTCAATACTCTTGTATGCGGCCCCAATATGGGCATCAGCGACGCACCGTAAGTCGTTCATTAGAACGATGAACTCGGCGCATAGAATCAAATCTTTAAGGGTATGCAGCGCCTTTAGGACTGTGTCAGTGGATACGATAAGTGTACTATAAGGCTGAATGCCTCGAAGAAGACCGCGCCACTACGTGAAAACGAGCACGATGACAGAAAAGAAACTATAAAAGCTATAAAAGCAGAATGGCAGCATAGGTGGAACATCACAACCAAAGCGCGATGGACATACAAATTGATTGATTGGATTAGCAGAAGGCATGGGGATTTAAACTACTACTTACCACAATTTCTATCGGGGCATGGATGTTTCAGCGAGTATCTCTACAAGTAAAATCACGCGGATGACCCATTCTGCCAGCACTGTGAAGGAAAAGTGCAGAACGCGGAGCATGTACTGATGGAATGCCAAAATTATATATGGGGTAGGAACATCCTTGAAAGAGCAATTGGCGGCCAAGTGACCCCAAGAAGCCTGATCTCATCTATGCTGGCGAAAAGTGAAGCCTGCGAAACTGCAAACGAAGTAATCACGAGTATGATGAAGCAACTGCGCATAGAGGAACGAGCAACGAGAAGCGCGAGAAACGAAGATCCTGCCAATTCTGGCAGCTAAAAAAGAAGTGACGACATTTCAAATCTGCCCCTGCAAAGGAATGCCTTGACTGGTGGTGCCGCAGGGGAAAAACAGGAGGGTTTTTTTTAGCACGTAGTCAGGCAGGAGCATGGGGTCGGACATAACTCGCAGCGCGGGCTACAGTATCCATAAATGATCTTTACCCCTACCCGCGCATCAAAAAAAAAAAAAAAAAAAAAAACAAACTACCGCAGACACTGTTTTTCCCTGATTAAACAAATAAGGACCAATTATCCCTCGGGTAGAAATCGAAAACCACACTGTGGTTTTTGGACAATGTAAAGGTTTTTTGATGGCGTTATTGAGGTACCAGTAATGCATGTTCTGTTCATGCGCATAACCATCGATCTGGAAACCCCACAGGCGGATCAGTAGAAATGCGGTGAAGTGGGAGGGTTGTGAACCCTTGTTTTCGGATCATAACCTCGCTGATAAAAGGAAGAAGAAGAACCATCGATCTGGAAATGAGCTTCGTCACTGAACAGTATGTTTCCAAGCGTTCTTGCTGTTCGAAAACGTTCCAGCATTGCTCTTGTGTAGGCTTCTGGTAAAAGATAGTCAGTTTCGTTAAGACCCTGAACAATGTATGGGTGGAACTTTAATTTCTTTTTCAAAATAACGTGCATTGTTGATTTTTTAATTTCAGTAGAGGCCGTAATATTTATCATCGATTTGAGGCGCATGTACTGAAGTCGCTGCTAACGTTGATGGTCCCGGAGGAATTCCGCTGGCCATTATGCCTTCTTGTCAGAACCTTTGCACCCACGATCAGATCAGTTACCCGCTCGGCTCATCACTTAATCGTCGAATATTGAAGCGAGTGCAAAAGGCGTAACGTGCACGAACCAGTGATTCACCGCTCTTAAAATATTGTTCAGCCGCGAATGCGCGATGCGCTCCCGACCAATGACTCATGGCCCTTTCTCGAATACTGCCAAATATCGGTGGACCTGGATAAGCTAGACGGATTCTACTATCCAGAGTGGTTAGCTCGGTTTTTCTATACTCGTATGTTGCAGCGGTTTGGGCGGCGGCGTTAGCGACGATAGAAACATAGAGAAAACTGTCGTCAACATACAGGCTATGCACGATAAGAACAATTAGCGGTTTCCGAACAATATCGGACGAAGCAGCCTGGGTCATAGCCGGAATGATCCTCATCGACATCCTCGCAAATGAGATGGTACAGCAGGTATTGTCAAGAGAATAAAGGAGGAGGAAAAGACAACATCACTAGCTATGTGGCCAGCCAGGTGGGATAATAGTACAAAAGGTAGATGGACCTACAAGCTGATCGCCACCATTGAGGTCTGGACCAAACAAGTTTAAGGGGACTGCAACTGCCACCTTACGCAGTTGCTATCCAGTCACGGCGGCTATCGCAAATATTTACACAGATTTGGACATGATAACTCACATCTCTATCCACATTGTCCATACCAGGAGGAAGATACAGAGCATGCAATATTCCATTGCAATCGCTTCACGGAATGGAGAAATAACCTGCCAAGTCCACCATTCCTTATAGACCAAATGCTGCGATCAGAGGAGAATTGGCTTGAAATTTGTACACTTATAACGAATGTTCAAAAAGAGCTCCGAATAATTGAGAGAGCATGGAGAGCCGAAGCGAGAGGCGAACCCCACAGGCGGATTAGTAGAAATGCGGTGAAGGCTTATGATCCCTTGTTTTCGGATCATAAACTCGCTGATAAAAGGAAGAAGGAGATGGAGAGCCGAAGCAGCAATACAAGAAGGATAGCATTAATTGCTAACCAGCCCCGCGAAGAAATACCTTACGGCAGTCCCGCGGGGAGAGTGGTAGAAGTGTGAAGGGTGTGGATTAGTACGTAGGCGCATTCCTGGCATCGATTATTCGGGCTTGCGAATGGTGCATGCCAGCAGCCCGAACTACTAGTATCTTTGGAAGATTACCACATCCTTTGGCGCAACAAAAAAATAAAAATAAATAAAAAATAAAAACTCATGGCGACTGTAATATACGAGTATGCGCGTCGAACGATACCTCCCCCGCCTAGTTTTTAAGCAGTTACAATTTAAACTTGAACATTTTCCACTGTACATTTGAAAACCGTACAACAAACCTACACCATTTTGAAGTAGTCGCCAAGTCCTACAGGAGTGTTAGAATGTGATAGATGAACAAACGCGAAACAAATAGTATTTGCTTGAAGCTGATAGTCAGAAACCCATCCTACATCGACCTGAAACAAAGCCAACACATTTTCCGCTCCACCCTACAGTTTACGAAGAGCAAGAGGAATAACAAAATAAAAATAAACAACTTGCGCGCACATCTAGCCAAGCCAAAGCAACATGAAACGAATGAGCTTCAAAACAAACCATCAAACTGATAGCTCGCTCAGCGATTAGACTTCCAGCAACAGTGTACGTCGTAGGTGACTTTGACACTGACAGCCTCAAGTGGCCACTCACAGATTGATTCATATTTCTATCTATTGCTAGGCGTAGCTCTGCAGTGTAACTGTGTAAATTAATTAATTTAGTTCGTTGTCCAATTTTATCCAAGCCTTGATCTTCAACAATAATGATCTAAAGATTGTAGTAATGAGTTCCATTGGCGGAAATAACAACAACAGAGCTTCGCCGCGTATACTCTGCGTTGGAATGTGCGTACTTGATATTGTTCACGTTTGTGATAAGTTCCCCGAAGAAGACACCGATCGCAGGTGCCTCAAAGGCTATTGGCAACGTGGTGGAAATGCATCAAACAACTGCACAGTGCTAAGGAATCTCAATGCAGACTGTGAATTCTTGGGCATGCTGAGTGAATCAGCTGCATTTCAATTTCTCCAAGATGACTGCCACAAGCGTGGCATAGTTATAGACAACTGTCCAAGTACCGGTCAAGATCCACCATTTTCCTCGGTGCTGCTAAATCAAGAGAGTGACTCTCGAACAATTATTCACTCGAATTCGAATTTTCCGATTCTGACTTTTGAGCACTTTAAGCGAGTGAACTTGGCCGACTATAGTTGGATACACTTTGAAGGCAGGAATCCGGAGGAGACCTTGCAAATGATGCAGAGAATTCATGAATTCAATGGCAATCATGACGGACGGATTAAGATCTCATTGGAGCTAGAGAAAATCAAAGAGGAACTACTTGTTCTAATCGAGTTAGCGAATTATGTATTTCTAGGTAAGGAGTTGGCGATATTTTTGGGCTGGAATAGTGCTAAGGACGCTGTGGAGGAACTACGAGAAATGTGTGGCAGGAAGAATGGAATTATTTGTACATGGGGTTCATCAGGAACGTGCTGTTTGACTGAAGCAGGGGATTATCATCACATTCCACCGTATCCTCCAGAAGAGATTGTTGATGCACTTGGAGCTGGGGATACCTTTTGTGCAGCAGTTATTTATGGAATAGACCGGTTGGGACTATCACTGCCGGAGGCAGTGGATTTGGGGAATAGAGTAGCGGGATTTAAGTTGGGGCACTCTGGATATGATGCTGTAAAGGAGTTCAAAGTGCAAGGAGTGTGAGCAATAAAGAGTACGATGGAAAATTACATGGAACGTTGCTTTTTTTTTGTCGTATATACTCGTATCTATTTCTTAGTCAATTACTTCACTTTAGGTCGCGCTTCAGTCCGGGGCGGACCTGCGGCTCACTCAACAGCGAGCCCGGTTACGGGCCAGCTGTCTCTAGTTGGTTGAGGCCTCAGTCAATTTTGCCCGACTCATTATATTTCTGTAATTTTCAGATTTTACCAATCATTTTCGAACAGAATTCATTTTAGGCTTCAGGAGTTGTGGCAGGGGCGCAATGATAAGGAACGTCAAGCACTTGTTGTTGTAGCACCTGTGTAGCTGAGGTTGACGATCCTTGGTCGAGGTATTGTCCTCGAGTTGTTCCGCTCAGCCAAACAGATGGCTAGAGACCAAATGCAATGAGTCATACCACGTTCCTGTAGAGATATCTAGGCAATGTATCTAGTACAGAATACATAACGCCTTACCCAGACTTCACGAGATCATTTTTAATCACCTATCCGAGCAAGGAAGACTGGAAAAATGACAGAACACCTAACGAGCGATCCATAGCTGTGTACACCGATGGATGCAAAATGGAAATAGGTGTAGGTGCAGGCATCTTCTCTGAAACGCTTGGTTTCTCCATGTCAGCTCGGCTTCCGAACTACAGCAGCGTTTTCCAGGCAGAGGTCCGCGCAGTGACAGTAGCCGTCCGTGAAACTGCGATGAGGGCAATACCACGGGAGGATATCATTTTTTTCATCGACAGCCAGGCAGTGATAAAAGCAATATCTGCTATAGAAATAAAATCGAAGCTTGCGAAGTGTTATAGAAAAGAGCTGAAGGTTCTTGGAACACAGTACGAGGTAAAGCTCTCCCTGGTCATGAGGACATACCAGGGAGTAAGGAAGCCGACGAACTGGCTAGCAGAGGCTCAGCACTAAACTCGGACCAATCTGAACCCTCAGTGTACATCCCGCCTTGTACACTCAAGCTCGAAGCAGGAAACAAAGCCCTAAAGGAGGCTAACATCAGGTGGACCTCTTTAAATACTTGTGTCACCATGAGGTAGCTATGGCCTGCATTCGACAAAGCAAGAGCCAGACTTATACAGAGGGATAGAAAATCCCTCTCTACTCCAATAGGAGTCATTACGGGGCATAACCACATGGGCGGTGCCACATGAAAAAACTACGTGTGACGAACGAAGACCTTTGTAGAGGCTGTGGTGACGAGGAGGTTCAGAAAGACACCACCCACTTTCTTTGCTACTGCCCAGGCCTATTATTTGAGAAATAAGTAAGGTCACTATTTTTACTAGTTTCATATGTGGACTGGAATGGAAAACCGATGTTAGTCATTGGCAGGTTTTCAGCCCTTAACGCGTTGCCATGTGCAGAACTATGATGTACTTATGACGTTCTAAGACAGCGTTGAAGCTTGGTTGGTCACTGTACTATACTAGGGCCTTGTACGCACTGCGTCCTCAAAGATCTATTGTGCCAGCCCGGTGTTTAGCCGAGAACTGGCTTTAGGCTCTTGATAAACCTCAACAAAGCTCTAGGCTCAATGTTCCAAAAGTCAGAGGGGCTTCATAAAGCCCTCCCAAGGTGGAGAACTCTTTTTCTTGCGACCATGGTGCATTAACAAAGAATATTCTCTGCCGTCTCTTTTTGCTCTCCACATAGCCGACATGCTCCTGTGTCTTACTTACTTACTTAGGTGGCGCTACAGTTCGAGGTGAACCTAGGCCTCAACCAACAAGCCTCTCCATTTAGCTCTTTTTTTAGCTAATTGCCTCCAGTTGCGCACTCCAAGTTGGTCGAGGTCCCCTTGAACTAGTGAGCGCCACCTACGGCGATGATTCCCTCTACTGCGTCGTCCCTCGGGGTTAGATTCGAAGACGCCTGTGTCTGCTACTCCTATTTCGTGCAGATGGTACCTGAGTTGGCAGTGACCAGGCAAGTAGCCTGTTAAGGTCCTTAAGTCTGCTTTCCTAAACTCAAGTAGCTTTTTAGCCTTACAACGGTTGAGGTTGATGAACTTTTTTGCTTGTCTTAAGTCCAGTACTTTGCATGACGATCAGCTTCCCATCGTTTTATTTTGAGGTTTATGCTATTCTGTGTAACTCCAATGTGGGGTTCAGGACCGACTAGTGGGCGACTGACACTTCTTCTCACTACGCAGTCCGCCCGTTCGTTGCACACGAAGCCTCCGAGTCCTGGTATCCAGGCCACAGTGACGGTGTTTATCGATGCAAGATCTTCGAGTAGGAGACAATCCCATACAAGTTTGTACCCTACCGTGCAGGATTTCACAGCCATAAGTGCTGCCTGGTTGTCCGAGGGGATGTAAATACGAGCGCCCTCGATCCTTTTTCGCGGGCATTCTCGTATACAGAGTTCGATTGCATGGACTTCCGCCTGAAATCCTATTGGTGATTCCCCAAACGCTACTGCACGTTGGGACCTGGGTCCATAAACCCCTGCGCCAGTGCTATCATTTTCCAATTTTGAATCCGCTTACCAAGTTTGAGAATTTGGTAGGACTACAAGCCCTTCATTCATCCAAGTGTGGAGGTCACCTATGACCACATTGAATCTTCTGGAGTACCGGTATTTCTTGAGCATGGTATCTGGAATTTTGAGAATAGGGTCATTTTGAATGCACTCTAGAATCTTCAGATGTCCTGTAAAGTTGCCGAAATCTTTGGCAGCCTAAGAGCAATCAGCATAGCTTCTATTTAAACAGCAAGGTGTAGCAGTGTGAGCCTAAGCACTTCTAACTTCCATTGGGGCCGCTGGTTGGTCAGAACAGAAACCAAGTAAATCGCTGACTGCATGTACCATACAGCTTTAACGTTGTTGTTGTTGTAGCAACTATGTTGATTCGTATGGTTCAAACGTTAAAGTGGTGTAGGTGGATTGTCATCAGTATGGTCGAGGCCCAAGAATGCGGCAGCTTCGACTGGGTGAGTCCATAAGGATCTTGGTGTTAGTATTGTGGGGTGCGATGGACAGCTGAACAAATGGACGGTGTTATGTGGCTATGAGCCGCAGTCCGGCCATTGATCAATGATACTGTCGCGTATGCGGTGCATACGCCATGAGTTCAGCATGGAGCTCCAGCAGGATCGCAGTTGGGCAAATGTGGATCTGGTACGTCTAGGGAGATGTTCTTCACTATGATGTATCGGTGGAGGACGGCCGCCTAAATAAATAAATAAATATTTGGCGCAACAGATCTTTAAGTGCCAGGGTCTAGCTTCTCGCAACCACTCAACTCATATTGTGTGCGTTATATTAATGGAAGGGACCTACAGTTTAGTGCCGTATCCAAACGGCGATTTGAGAAGCTTTTTCGTGACAACAATACTGTCGGATGTTTGTCAAACGGTCGCGAGAGGTGGGACCGTGAAAAAAACGTTTTGGTGTTTTCTGGGATTCGAACTTGAAACCTCATGCGCAGTGATACGACACACTAACCACTTACGTCACGGCCCCCACGATGTTAATCTGGCGGCTATCAAGCGCAGTTCGGACAGCGTGTTGGTTCCGAGTTCAACGCCAATTTGTGACACGCTGGGACGAGTAGTGTATGGGACCTATTAACCTCTTCACGGTATGAACGGATGTCAGATCAAATATGCTCGGAGGTGTAGGGAGGCTGAGTAGATCTCTGTTTGGGTGATTGGGACGGTTGCAAGCTAGTAAGAACTGTTTCGACAAAAGCTCGTTATGCTATTTGACTTTGAGCAGCTTTGTTTTCTGATGAAGGTGATCTTCATGGGACATACAGTGACAGCCTGTGATAATGCGTAGAGCAGCATTCTGGCTTGTTTGGAGTTGATGCCATTGAGTATCACTGAGGCGTGAGGTCCAGATTGGTGCCGCATAATTAAGAACCGATCTTCCGATTGCTTGACATGTGGTGAGGAGAGTTTCTTTGTCTTTCCCCCATGTGCTAACGGCCAGGGATTTTAAGACCTTATTCCTGGACATGACTCGTTTACTGACATTTCTTGAATGACTAGAGAAAGTCAGTAGATTGTCGAATGTGACTCCAAGAATCTTTGGGTGGTTGGTTGTCGGGATCGCCCTGCTATGTATCTCAATGTCGAGTTGTAGGTTTACCTCTTTGGTCCAGGTGGTGAATAGGGTGGATGAGGATTTTTCTGGGTAGAGTTTGAGATTGCGGCTGGCGAAAAAGTCTTCCAATCCATTGATGTGGCAGATTAAGCGGATGTCCTTTCCTGAGGCGAGAATGGTGCAGTCGTCGGCATACGATACCAATTTTACTCCGGATGGTGGTGTGGGGAGTTTCGCCAGGTAGTGGTTAAAAAGGATCGGAGAAAGTACGCCTCCTTGAGATACCCCTTGACTTTCCTAAATTGTGGTTTACAGTTACGTAATTCAACGAATGTTTTAATGGTATCAAGCGCTGGTACTAGGCCGAACTCCAGTAACGAGCAGCTGTCCAAATTGCTCCTCTCTCCATTTGCAACTGCAAGCATAGTATGTCCACTACGAATAATACATTTATATATCGCAGTTTGCTGATCAAAATCCCGGATACTATTTTCCTGTGCAATTTGAGGTCATTCTCTTGTGCTCGAGACGATAGAACTATCTGAGTCTAGTCGCCATAAAGACGATAGTTTTTGTTTGACTCTTTAGTCGACTGTTGTCTGCTTGAAGCTGCTTTTAGGGGTAACTACTTGTGCTAGCCCCGTTTATGGAAAATACTCTTGATTCAAATGTTCAACGTGCTTTCCCTAGCTCCCAACAGAAATTCCTGGGAAACAACATTTCAGTATATGTCCAACAAAGTGATAAATTCAACGCTGCATGACAATGACCAATTTCATTCACAAAATAAACGACCTTGCATCGAATATTTCTTTATTTCTTTTTGAAAAGTAAGGAAGTCGTACCATATCAACCAAATTAAGAATGAATTCTTGGAAACTGCGACTATCTTTCCGAAATTAGATAGATCCTATCTCAACCGACAAATGATTGGAAAAAAAAAAAAAAACATGTCCATCGTAGGGGAATCGCACATCCTTATCTAGCTAGACGAATCGATCATACTCGTAATACATCAGTTAGTCAGATGGCCAAGACCCAAGAATTCACTGTCACCATAGGTGACGTGATAACACCACCACAACATGTAGATATCTTAGAAAAGCTTGATAAAATGCTCAAGTGATGAGCGCTAGATTTGCAAAAAATAATGATAACCAAACCTGGAATCGATCGATACGTATATAAATGCGAACAACAGTTTAAAGTAGTTTGGAAATGTAAAAGCGACCACCAGTCAGTTAAGACATCGACCACAGAGCACAAGTTATCCTCGAGGAGGAAACACATATACTACGTACTAGCCTACAAGTGAAGGCTACAAGTGAAGAGGATTTTGAATTGATAGACATGCGTCTAATGATGATTATTTGGTGTGTGGCCCTTGCTGCTGGAATAGGCGCAACAAGTGGATTAACAGTGCGTTCAACTGTGAGCAATGTGGATCGTGATGACTCATTATATTTTTTTGTCTAATCGTAGAATCGCAGATATGATGGGATTGTTACTTTTGAGGCTTGCACAGAATCGACAGGAACGTTTTTACCAATTGAAGGCAGCTGCATGGACTATAATCTTTGTATTAATGAAGAACTCGTACGGTTTACATGTGGTGAAGGGAATTACTTTTACGAAGAAGGTGGATATTGTAAGCAGGATACGGAATATGTTTGCAATCCACGTCCAACAACAGAAGAGCCAACAACAGTACCAGAGTACACTTGTGAATCAGAACCGACGGGGAATTCAATTCCTATCGCTGGAGAATGCTATAAATATCAGCTTTGTATTAATGGTGAATCGATTCCACAACAATGTCCAGCGGGGCAATTGTTTTCTGTTGAATTCAAATACTGCATCATTGACGATGATGGTACTTGTTGGGACTTATCATCGACAACAGGAGACGGATCTACAACGGAGAGTGTAACAACGACGACAGAGGAGCCAAATACATCCTCAGAAGAACCAACCACGACAGAAGAGTCAACAACAACTGCAGAACCGACAACAAGTGAAGAGCCGACAACGACCGAAGAACCAACAACGACAGAAGAGCCAACTACGACTGAAGAGCCAACAACTACAGAAGAGCCCACAACCACAGAAGAGCCAACAACAACTGAAGAACCAACAACCACGGAAGCGCTAACAACGACAGAACAGCCAACAACCACAGATGAGCCAACAACAACTGAAGAAACAACAACAACTGAGGAACCAACAACGACAGAAGCGCCAACAACAACAGAAGTAACAACTGAAGAGTCAACAACTACAGAAGAACCGACAACTGAAGAACCAACAACGACAGAACAGCCAACAACCACAGAAGAACCGACAACGACGGAAGAGCCAACGACCGAGGCGCCAACAACAACTGAAGAACCAACAACTACAGAAGAAACAACTGAAGAGTCAACAACGACAGAAGAACCGACAACTGAAGAACCAACAACGACAGAACAGCCAACAACCACAGAAGAACCGACAACGACGGAAGAGCCAACGACCGAGGCGCCAACAACGATAGAAGAACCAACAACAACAGAAGAAACAACTGAAGTGTCAACAACGACAGACGAGCCAACGACGACAGACGAACCAACAACAACAGAAGTAACAACTACAGAAGAACCAACAACGACACAACAGCCAACAACCACTGAAGAACCGACAACGACGGAAGAGCCAACGACCGAGGCGCCAACAACGACAGAAGCGCCAACAACGACAGAAGCGCCAACAACGACAGAAGAACCAACAACAACAGAAGAAACAACTGAAGAGTCAACAACTACAGAAGAACCAACAACAACAGAAGAAACAACCGAAGAGTCAACGACGACAGAAGAGCCAACAACGACAGAAGAACCAACAACAACAACAACTGAACCAACAACAACAACAACTGAACCAACAACAACAACTGAACCAACAACAACAACTGAACCACCAACAACGACAGAAGAGCCAACAACAACAGAAGTAACAACTGAAGAGTCAACAACTACAGAAGAACCAACAACGACGGAAGAACTAACAACGACGGAAGAGCCAACAACGACAGAGGCTTCAACGACGACAGAGGCGCCAACAACGACAGAAGAAACAACTGAAGAGTCGACAACTACGGAAGAACCAACGACGACAGAAGAACCGACAACCGCAGCACCAACAACGACAGAAGGACCAATAACCTGCGAGGGTATTGTCATCGGATACGTTCCACACCCAGATTGCGATAAGTTCTACTTCTGCATGAATGGAGTAGGCACAGTTCAACTTTGCCCTGAGGGAAATTACTTTGATCAATCAGCCAGTCAATGCAAGCCCGACGAAACAGGCGTTTGTTTGGGTCGCTGTTCAAACGTTGTAAGTGGAACACGTTTCCCCGACGAAGACAACTGCCAATGGTACGTCGAGTGCCAAGCAGGTGAGGAATACTCCTTATCTTGTCAGACAGGTTACTATTTTGATGGAGCAACCTTAGAATGTGTAGAAGATGTGGACAATACTTGCGGCAGCACTTCTCCTACTGTATGCCAGGGCGAAGCAGATGGTACAATTATTCCACATGGTGCATGTGGATCCTATTACGTATGCAATAACAACGAAGCTGAAGTACAGAACTGCATCGATGGATATCGTTTCGATGTGGAAGAATTGGAATGTGTCGCCGATCCAACGTTTACCTGTTTCTGTGAACTAAATCCACAAGCAACCTTTGCAAGCGATACCTGTAATGAATACTACGAGTGTGAGAATGGCGAGGCTTTAATTCAGAGCTGCCCAGCGGGACAATACTATGATCCAACTGAGCTTAGTTGCATCATCGATGAGAATGAAACCTGTTTGGTAACAACATCCACAACAGTAGCCACCCCAATAACAACAGAAGGAACAACTGGAGAGTCAACAATTACAGAAGAAACAACGACGACAGATGAACCGACAACTGCAGCACCAACAACGACACAAGCGCCAACGACAGAAGGACCAATAACCTGCGAGGGTATTGTCATTGGATACGTTCCACACCCAGATTGCGATAAGTTCTACTTCTGCATGAATGGAGTAGGCACAGTTCAACTTTGCCCTGAGGGAAATTACTTTGATCAATCAGCCAGTCAATGCAAGCCCGACGAAACAGGCGTTTGTTTGGGTCGCTGTTCAAACGTTGTAAGTGGAACACGTTTCCCCGACGAAGACAACTGCCAATGGTACGTCGAGTGCCAAGCAGGTGAGGAATACTCCTTATCTTGTCAGACAGGCTACTATTTTGATGGAGCAACCTTAGAATGTGTAGAAGATGTGAACAATACTTGCGGCAGCACTTCTCCTACTGTATGCCAGGGCCAAGCAGATGGTACAATTATTCCACATGGTGCATGTGGATCCTATTACGTATGCAATAACAACGAAGCTGAAGTACAGAACTGCATCGATGGATATCGTTTCGATGTGGAAGAATTAGAATGTGTCGCCGATCCAACGTTTACCTGTTTCTGTGAACTGAATCCACAAGCAACCTTTGCAAGCGATACCTGTAATGAATACTACGAGTGTGAGAATGGCGAGGCTTTGATTCAGAGCTGCCCAGCGGGACAATACTATGAGCCAACCGTCTTTAGTTGCATCATCGATGAGAATGAAACCTGTTTGGTAACAACCTCCACAACAGTAGCCACCCCATAAAATTTGCTATTTTTCTACATACCTTCCACGATGTTTGACAATACGGGATGTAGTTCACCGTATGGCATAGGGTCATCACACATAATGCCAATGTTTCGTTAGGAAATATTGTATAGCACATTACCAGTTCCAGAATATCCAAGCACTGCAAACCAATGGCGTCGTCCTTCACAATACAACTGAGGTGGCAGGCGTTTCTATTGCAAATAAAATGAAAATTAAATAAATTTACTTTAAAACAAAACGTTTCGTTTCGTCTTACTGGACAATTCCAACAACGATCTCGTTCTCTAGATGAGCGGCATTGAATTTAATTAGTCTCACCAACATTTCTAGGTACTGACAGAGAAGGGAACCTTCTTGAATCGCTGGAATCCATTGGAGCATGAATTTTCCAATCTGAAATGAAAAGAAGAAATTCCATTTGAGGATAGTTTTGCAAGTTTCTTAAAATTAGCACTAGATCTCCTCAACTAAGAATTCACTCGACAAACTGACTGCTTGCACTGTGCACACTCTGTACTCTTTTCTTTCCTTTTTTCAGAGATCAGAGACAGACATCGTTAGACACAAATGCTAAAGATAAGAGAGGATCATTATTATTATTTGTGAAAAGGGTGTGTTACACTGCGACCTAATAGAACCCTTCTAATGCCTTGTAGAGGTTTGTTCCGCCATTAGAGTTCCCCTCGCATAACAATTCTTTCCAGAATTAGATTTGAAAGTTTTGCACTCTTACGTATTTTTCACAAGAATAGATCAACCTTAGAACACCCTCTTCAGTTCAGGTTTTTTGAAAATGAGAAGCGGGTCTATGGTTGGCGTATCGTCATCCAATATTTGATAATCTCCCAATTTGGGCCAGTGCTCCACAAAACTCCAGAATGTGCTCCGCAGTCTCACTGGACTCGTTGCAAATTCTGCAGAGTACTTCTTCTGGTATATCTAGTTTCCTTGGGTGTGCCTTGAGTCTACAGTGACCCGTTAGGATGCGTAGGTCATTTTATTTAGGTCAATACATGCTTCGAAACATTTTCGGTTATAGTTCTTTAGTAGGTTCTTTGCTTGCCTCATATTTTGATTGTTAGTCCAGGTTTCCTCTCTCGACATTCCTGTATTCTTATTTTAAGGTATAATCCCCTATTCCGCAGAATGGTTGAGGACCTATAAAGGGTTCTGCTACCCCTTTTCTTGTTAGCCAATCCGTTGCTTCATTACCTTCTATACTGGCATGACCCGGTAGCCAATAGAGAATTATTTTATTTCTTCTTCCCAATTCGGTAATCTGTGTTGGCATTCCCACACAAGTTTGGACTTGATGACATGGATATGAAGACAGGATAGGATACACAACTACAAGCGGTGCAGCCAAAACCAAGAGCATCGATAGAAGCGAGTAGGAATGCATAGGATCATAGATTTCTCGTCTTGCAGACACTTTGAATTACTGAAAAAAAATCTGCTTAACGAAACACGAAGAATGGTGGATGACTTTCAGAAGCTGCCAAAAAGCACCCCACAACATTACCTACATATGTAAGTAAAAAAGGCAAAAATTCCTCGTCTTTGATCCTCCCCATGGCCCCCCGCCGGAAATGGCTATTCACCCTTTAAGTATCTAGTGTCAGCTAAGAATTTACACGCATGTACTTAATCGTGCGCTGTGGTTCATTAAGACGCAGGTGGGGAGTTAACCCCATAAAATCTCACTTAAGCCAAGGTGTGTAGGTACTCGTACCGAGGGCTGCAGGCCCAGCTGGTGATAAAACAGTGCTGGTCGCGAACGGTCCCTATCGATGCCCAGGCGAGGTCGGCAGTATAATTGCCTTATCCTGGTATATCGGCGTAAGTGGTTAGTGTGGGCACCGTGGCATAAGTGGTTAGTGTGTCGGATCACTACGCATGAGGTTCCAAGTTCGAATCCCAGAAAACACCAACAAGTTTCTTTCCCACCTCTCGCGAGCGTCTGACAAACATCCGAGAGTATTGTTGTCACGAAAAAGCTTCTCAAATCGCCGTTCGGATTCAGCACTAAACCATTAGGTCCCTTCCATTCGTGTGCAAAGTATAACGCACACAACATGAGTGGTTGCGAGAAGCTAGGCCCTGGCACTTTAAAGAGCTGTTGCGCCAAATATTTGTATTTGTTTTTTGGTATGTCGGCTCTGCCATGTATGTCTGACTCTCCTTTCCGGACCTACTCGTGGGACCAGAAATCTTTAAAAAAAAAATGGAAAACAAGATGGGGTCTTATCTCCTCTTCTATGGCTTATGGTCATCAACAAAATCTTGTGTAGACTTGACAGAGATGGAGTTAAGGTTGTCACGTATGCGGGAGACGTGGTAATACTGGTAACGGGGATGTTTCTACCCGTAATCAGTGAGATTATGGAAGGTGCCTTGGACGAGATTACCACATGGGCCACTGGATATGGACTCAGCGTCAACCCAAGCAAAACTGAACTGATGCTCTTTACCACTAAAACCAAAATGCCGACCTTCACGCTTCCACGGCTAAGCAATCATCTACTCTCCTTATCCTCTAGTGCTAAGTACCTAGGTGTGGTACTTGATCCAAAACTAAGCTGGAAGCTTAATATTGAGAAACGTGTAAAGAAGGCCTGTGTGGCTTTCTATGCTTGCAGCAAGACCTTTGGTAAGAAGTGGGGACTTCGCCTGAAGATGATTTTATGGATGCACACTACCGTGGTGCGTCCCATTCTTTCCTATGGATCGCTAGTCTAGTGGCCTGCGTTAAGGAAAGCTTATAACAACAAACTTATCAACAGGGTACAAAGAACTGCGGCTATAGGCGCAACGGGTGCCATGAGAACATGTTCAACCGAAGCCTTGAACATTATTCTGCACCTTTTACCACTCGATTTTTACATTATGCATCTATCATCATGTAGTGCGGTCAGGCTAAGGGAAACAGGATGTTGGTGCACCAATCCTTGTGGTCACAACAGTATCCTGAATCTGCTACCGCAGGATCTGGCAGCTGATCTGACCGACTATATAACTCCCGCACTTTAGAAATGACGTCACTGTCAGATTCCCAATCAGGGCGGAATGGGAAACTGACGAACTGACAAATGTGTTCGAAACAACAATCTTCACCGACGGTTCAAAAATGGACTACGGTGTAGGGCCAGGGATATCCTCAGATTCCCTCAATATTTTCAGGTCTTACCGGCTTCTTGATTCCTTCAGTGTCTTCCAGGTGGAAGTTTTTGCTGTACGTGTGGCCTGCCGCCTACTTAAGCAAACCTCTTACACCCCTAAATACTATTGCCATCCTCATTGACAGGCAGGCCGCTATCAAGGCTATAGAACCTGTCACTACATCCTCGAGGATAGTAGAACAGTGCAAAAAGGAACTCGCCTCGCTATGTCATCGGTTAAGGATCTGTCTCCTTTGGGTTCCGGGTCACAGAAACATTGAGGGAAATGAGCGAGCTAATGAACTCGCGAGGCAGGGATCTGCCCTTGATGTTTCCCTAGCAAAGGCGGTGAACGTCCCGTTGGGGGTCCTTAAAGGAGGCATCTTCGCCCATTATCTGCTAAAGGCTGATAGCAGATGGCAGCGGGTGCGGAACTGTGTCATCTCCAGGCAGATGTGGCCCAAATATTTCCAGAAAAGAACGCAAGATCTACTAAACAGAAACCGTGCAGATATCGCAAGAGTTCTGGCAGTTATTACTGACCATTGGCCCCTCGGGATTCATGCGGCCAGAATAGGTATTCCTTTTAATGTTCACTGTCGCAGCTGCAATACTGCTAACGAGAAAGAAGATATCTAACACTTCCTTTGTAAGTGTCCGGTTCTAGGCAAGGCCAGGTAGATTTTTTGACAACCTGATAGAATTAGCGGAGATAAGCGTTGGGGACATTATCAATTTCCTCAATGCAACGGGGTGGATTTGAATAATGTTTACTCTTTCTCCCTTTCCCTACAAGCCACGCTCGTTTCGCATCCGTTTGGTCACTTGAGTTGAGGTAATAAAACGGAACTTTTTGTGCTAATCATGTATCAGCATGGTTTGCTATTACAACCGCTTCTACCTACCTATTACCTACATATTGTCGATAGAATTTAGAGAAGAGCGATTTGTTTTATACAAGACGACACACTAAGATCCCATCTACAACCATTGGCTTATCGAATATTAGTAGCTATTCTATGTTTATTCTATAACCATGGCGGGTGTCCTGAAGAATTGAATTAACTGATTATCTAGAAATGCAACTATTCTCGTCAACAGCATGGTCATTTCCCTAAAAACTCTTCTTCTTCGAAACAGGACAACTAGGGAATGTGCAATCTTCAGCAATTCAACACCAGAGTCTACAGACAGCTGCAGCAAATAGCAGATTAAAAAAAAAAATATGTAATACCATCGCATTTGTGTGGGTGAAGATCATGGAATACTCTTGCAACGGTATGAGTCTAGAAGTGGATTGCTTACTTAGGTGGCGCTACAGTCCGGGATGGACCTGGGCCTCAACCAAGAAACCTCTCCAGCCAGCTCCGTTACGAGTCAGCTGCCTTCAGTGGCGCCGTTTAAAAAAAAAATAATAATATTTGGCACAACAGCTCCTTAAGTGCCAGGGCCTAGCTTCTCGCAACCGCTCATGTTGTGTGTGTTATATTAATGGAAGGGACCTACAGTTTAGTGCTGAATCCGAACGGCGATTTGAGACGCTTTTTCGTGACAACAATACTCTCGGATGTTTGTCAGACGCTCGCGAGAGGTGGGACCGTAAAAAAAACTTTTTCGTGTTTTCTGGGATTCGAACTTGGAACCTCATGCGTAGTGATCAGACAGACTAACCACTTACGCCACGGCGCCGTTTACCTGTGGTGTATTCGAACACTTTCCGGGTTGAAACGTTGGGCTAGATCAGCTCTGCATGATCCAGCAATCTTAGTCGCAGTATATGAACTCTTCTGGGTAAGTCAACGTTGTATTGCCCGTATAGTTCGGCATTGTACCTTCTTCTCCACTCGCCGTACGGGACCAAAGATCAGTCGAAGATTTTTTCTCTCAAAGTAGCCAAGGGCATCCTCATCCGATTTTGACAAAGTCCATGTCTCTGCGCAATACAGCAGGACTGGGATGATGAGTGTCTTACACAAAGTTACCTTGGTAGGGCTTTGTTACTCAATTGCCTTCTTAGCCCATAGATACAGCGATTGGCAGGAGTAATTCTTCGCTTGATCTCCCCACTGATATCACTTGCGGAGTTACCAATAGAGACTATGTACACAAAGCCCATGTGTGTTGGCGATGATGTACGTTCATTCTATAAATGAAGCAAACTCACCTTCTCCTCGAAATGAGTGATATCCTTTCCGTTTTCAGTCAAAGCAATAAGCAGCTCCAGCCGATGCTTAAGATCTTCGGGAACCTCATGATTCTGAAAGCAAACAACACAATATACCCCTTCCCAGCCTCCAATTCGATTCGCCACATCAACTCACTTGAATTACGAGAAAGAAGTGTTCCCGCATAATAGTCAGATTCCTATACTGAGTCTGTATGAGAATCTTGTAGAAGGTCAGCGTAGTCTGACGATGTTCTGTCAACTTGTTGTCCACAATCAGATCCTTTGTTAGGTTCCACAGCTTGGTGACCTTCGACTGAAAGACCACAACTATTAAACCACTTGCTGCATCCACCCAGCAACCTCACCTCATCCAGATTCTCTGAGCGCAAATGCTCACCCAGTTCCTTTAGTGTTTTGCATCTCTGTGCCACCGGCGTCTCGGGGCGTAGTTCCATTTCCACCACGCCGGCGTAGTGCCGTCGGTCACGCTCTTCCTTGGCATTCGCTAGAAATCGTCAATAGGATTGGACTTAGTTTTGCCTGGAGGAGGTCCTATCCTACTTACCGCTGGTATGCTTGCCAAGCGAGCGAAAGAACTGCTTGAATTTGTTCAGACTGTCCTTGTCTTTGGAGCTCATTTTCTCGACTATTTGTCCAGGAATTCGCAGTGTCTGTGGCGGTATTTTCAATTTAGAAGCAAATTTGTAAAAAAAAACTCCAACAGAAATGAGAAAAACAAAAGTGGAACTCTCTTCTGAGGAAACTGTCAGATTTCTGCTTGACAAGTACTGAGGGAAAATTCAGAAAACATATGTTTGAAAATTTCCCACAACAAGAGTGGGATTTTTTCGAAATAAACGGATGGGTATGGATAGGAGATGGCGCTGATAGTTCTGGTGGTGGTTAAATAGCGCTTCTAAGGAGTTGAGGATAGGAATAGACGCGTTTTTTCACGAATGCTTTTAAGCAGCACAGAAAAACGTATCGAAAAACAAATACGGCTGATGTTGTGCTGCAAAAAATAGAAAGAAAGGCAACAACAACTCAACTAAACTGATTGTGCTAAAATATAAAGCAATTGCTATGAAAATTAACCATTTGTAGCATTTGCTTACTTTCGTGTGATAGAAATCTAACTTAAGCAATTGCTGCGCTCGGAAATGGAGACGTAACAGAAAGCACTTTATTCGCCAGCGTTTCCTCAGACCTTAAATCATCCGGATAGAAGCTCATATTCGCCGATGGTTCCAAAACGTTTAGGCTAGGCTAGGTTAGGTAAAGGTGGCTGCCCTGAACGTCCAAAACGTTTACTAACACCTCCTGGGCTGTGGCACTAGAAAACGACCACAAAAATTGTCATTTTACCGTAATTTGGATCAATATTCACCGCAGAAGCATTTGCGATTCCAGAAACCGGAAGAGCAGCTCCCAAAATGAGTGGTAAACATGTCATATGTATAGACAATCTCTCGATACTAAAAGCCATACAAAATCCCAATAAAAATACTTTATTAGTTACTCGCAACACAACCAAAATCATATGGATTCAAGGACCGTCGCCGATGAAGCTCCTACATATGGTATGCAAACAGAGCACGACTATATACATTTGAAGCGTTCAGTAAGTTCGACCTGCTTAATTATATACACCGATTGTTGAATACACTCCAACAGGACAGATGGAACTCCGACAACCATCACTACGAAAAAATAAACCCTGATAGATTGAATCCATTTTAACTGCCGCACATCTTAAAATGTAGGTGGTGACAATAGTGTAGTGGTAACGTCGTCCATTGTCACGCTCATGGTTCATGGTTCAAATCCTGATGTCAGCAAGCATTTATTTATTTCTCATGAAATATATAAAGTCAGTCGGATTAATTCCGTTCCATTCGTATGAAAAAATATAACGCACACAACATGATTGGTTGCGAGAAGCTAGGCCCTGGCACTTTAAAGAGCTGCTGCGCCAAACATTTGTATTTGTATTTATAGTCGGATTAATTGCGAAAGCTTGTATGAACACTACTGGGGAGGCATAAATTGTTCGCTCTGTTGATGATGATTTGCCTATGACGTCGGCTATCGGAAAAAAAATACTGTGAATCAGAAGCAAAAAAAAACAACATATCATTTCTCAACCCTCACTACTTCACTATCGAACTAATAATGATAAAATGGAAGAGAATGGAACATTTCGGGTGTGGAACGTGACTTTTCCTCTCGACTTTTATATTTCCTTCATGACTGTCCCCTTCTCTTTACCCCTCACTCTTCTCACCCAAAAACTATCGACATAGCGCATTCATCAATTAACGTTTAAATAAGGTCATACTATGTAGCAAAAAATTAATGCCAAATGGCGTAATAGAAATAAGGCCAAACGTGAAAAGAAATAATACTAGACGGTTTTAATTGAAGGGCCCAGGAGTAAAACCACTTACAGCAATGTAAAGCGGTGCCATCCTGTAGCTTTCAAGGATTCCTATCACTAGTTGCATTCATTTTTGGTGTGGAATAACCTTAAACCCGTAAAAAAAGCGATAAAGTTTCGATATGCGGGGGAAAAACCACTTTATCTAACTTTCAAATTTGTTTTTCCTTAAATCGTTGTTGTGAATTGGATTTACCACTGGACCATTCAATTGTAATCTAAACAAATATATTGCACAACTTGAGTCTTGATCACAAAAGAATTATTGCAAAAGGGTTTCACCCCTTTTCCTGGAAGATTTAGCAGTCACTCCGCTAAGGGTAAGTGATTGCTGTGGAGGACTTGATATCTTAGGAGCACTTGGATAAATGGATTTCACACTATATGACATTCTTCGACTCATATACCGGACCTTCCCAAAACTTAGGAACTTATGTATGTCCCATCTCCGAAAAAATTAAAATTGGGCTTATATCCTGATGGAGTTGTCTTTAAGACCATAATTGTCCATATGAAAGTTCGAATATCCGTGGAAACCTTCACGTTAGGGAAATCATCTTATGAAAAATAGAGCGCGACCGGCTTAGCTGGCATCGCAACGTTCAAAAAAAAGATCATTTGAACTCTGTTAAAAAGGCAATATCAATGAACGTTCCAAAGACATCGCGAGGCAGGAGAGACAGGCCTAAAACGCCTGGATCACACAAATGCAACGACATAGACGTTTCATTGCTCTCAATAACCGATTGATCCAAAATCGGGAGGCCTGCCGATATTTTCTGAAGTCAAATAGGCAAACCCCACAGGCGGATCAATAGGAATGCGCTGAAGTGGGAGGGTTATGATCGCTTGTTGTTGTAGGTCTGTTTTTTTTTTTAGAGCTCGATGTGCTCGGGTTTCGCTCCAAAATAACTGCTGTATTTTTTTGAGAAATCTGCGGTCGCTGAGAGAAATCTTTCTGAAGTCAGCCCAGGTTTTCCTTGAGTAAAGAAAGTGGAGCCGTCAAATGATACGTGGTATTTGTGGTTAACATTTATTGTACATATCGTGGAAACAATAAACCCGGGTTTTTGCCTTGAATTTTATTTAAATTAATAAGAAACCTATTTGGTATCCGATTAATTAATGATGCAAGCGGGGAAATTAAGTTCAGAGGGAAAAATAAATTCAAATTGGCAAAATATCCGGATGACAGTTTCAATGCGCTGTTCAAGAAATAGAAAACCCAGGCTATTTTGACACACCCGAGAATTGTAAGAAAACCTGAATAGACTCTGGGGCGAATTTAAAAAAAAAAGAGTCAGATCTATTATGAATAATTTTTCGAATTATATTTGTGTATTTATGATTCGAGAATTTTTTTAATTAGTCCGCCGAGTTGGGCTCCTTTTTGTCTCTCTACCACGATTCATCTTAGCCGGAGAGACTCTCTGGACTTCTCCACACTTCTTCTCTGATTTGATTCCTCGTGTCAACGCTAGCATCTGTTTAATGGAAATCTGGTTCATCTTTTGGGTTTTCACCCAGTAGCGCCCCAAGACCACCCTTCTTCTGATAACTAGTGCCGGACATTGACACAATACATCTGCCGCCACTTTAACTTCCTCTAGGCATAGTTCATGATGTTATCCTCCAGAAGACCCACCCTCTTCATATCATACCTGAAATTCCCATCACCTGTAGATAACGCCACCATCCATTTCAGTGTTCTTCGCTCCAGACTTAGCACTTCTCTACGAGTGGTACCAGTCGGCATTTTAACAGCCACCACAGGGACATCTCTACCGCGACCCAGTTGTTAATCAGGTGCTCTACCATTCCCACGCCAATTGCAGCAAATGGTTCCAGACCAGAGAACTCAGAGGTTGACCCTTGCTTTGCTAGAGATTCCGACTTTTCCTTACCCTCAGTCCCTATGTACCCTCTCATCCAGAGCAGCAACATTTCATTTCTAAGTGAACACTCATTAAGTTTCTGAACACATTCCAAGGCAATGATGTATTGATATCTGTTTGTTTGATGCGTTTATTCACTGATTGATTGTCCAGTACTATAGTATAATACAGCCTGACAATCTTTCAGGAGAACGCCAATGCATGCAAAAAGGCAATCCTATCGGCTTGGTAAATTGAGGTACATTTCCCCAAGCTAATATGACAGGCTAGCTCTAGTTCTTCTGAAAAGATATGAATCTTCCGTTCCAGAAGTGTTCTATTCCCGATAAGACCTTTGTGATACATATCGCTAACATGCATTGTTTTTATTCCATTTATGGACATATTCAACTCCCTAAAATTGTTTTTGATGAGATCTACGATTTTCCTATATCCTAGATGAATAAGCAATGGCAGTAGTTCTTTGGGTTTGGCAGCACTTTAACCGTACAGTCGCATTAAAAACCGTTTTTTTATGTATTTTTTCCAATCAGTAGTTGCCAGCACTGCGCGTGAAATTTGTTTTGCCAAAAGCGCAGCAGCTGGGATTGTGCGTCCGCCATCAACTACACAACTACAATCTTCAACAGACACAGGGGCAGAGAAATTGTTAAATATTTCCTCAAAACCAATCCAAATTGGCAATTTCAAGTTCGAAATCGAAGGGCAATACTTGATTCCGAACATCGCCGGTAGAATTTGCCGCAAAATCCAATCCACACATCTGCATATCACGCTAAACGTCAAGCGCGTCTCAGGTAAAATTTCTCCGCCATTCGTGTGTTTGTAAATGTCAACGAAATCCCGTTGCAGCACCGGAATTAATATTTAAGTTCAGCCAGACGCGAAAGGAAACATTTTCGGTGAGTAATTCGCTTTTGTTTGAATATTTTGTGGTTTCTGTTCTCGTTTCGTGACATTTAGAGGTTGATTTGCATTGGGGCGGATATTTTTAGACGGAAATTGCATATTTTCTGTCAGCTTTCTGTGTGGGATGCGTGTACATTGTCCTTGCTGTTGTGTGGTGTGGGGGCAGCCACAGTATGATTTCTTATTTGTTCTCGTTTTGATGGGAAATTCTCCTTTTTTGGTTGAACTCAGCAGAGATGATTGGAATTGTCGCTGCCCTTGTACTAGTTTTGCGCCGTCTCTCCTCGGTCGTGCTGTAGAAGTTCAACTTTCGGTATATTGCCGGTGTGACCAGAAGCTGTTCACAAAAAAAAAAAAAAAAAATATTTCACTCCCTGGAAATTGGGATATACATTTGGTTTTGTCCTCTCGGCTAGGAGTGTAGAGGTGATAAGTCTACGCTTACTAGTTTCAGAGGAGAAACTCTGGTCTATTGTCCTTCCTCCCCTATTCGATTAAGGTGGCACCCTAATCCGGTGCGGGGCTTAGCCTCAACCATTAACTTTCTTTCCAATTACACGCGCTATCGCAGTTAAAGGCTGTTTTTACTGCGATAGAGTCGAAGACTTGGGTCTTACTTACTTGAGTGGTGCTACAGTTCGGAGTGAACTTGGGCCTCAACCAACAAGCCTTTCCACTTAGCTTGAGCCAGGTAGCCATTAAGGCTCTGTTATCCACAGCAATTAGATCTAAGCTTGTTAAAATCGTTAAGCGGCATCTTAATCAAGTATCACAGGCCAACCGGGTGACCCTATGCTGGGTACCAGGGTACATGGGCATACCGGGTAATGAAAGAGCAGACGAACTCGATATAATGGGGTCGGCGTTGCACATTTCGTAGGCCCTCCCCTGCGTGAAGGTTCCTATTAGCTCTATAAATAACGAAGCCAACAGACGGTGGATTCATATGGATACGTGCGTCACAGCTAGAACGCTCTGGTCGGCCTGTAATTTGAGGAGAACACGATTTCTGGCTGGGCTTAGTCGTAACGATACGCGGTTTATCTCTGGCATAATCACGGGGTACTGTGCCTTTGGGATTCATGCAGAGCGTATCGGCGTACCTCACAATGATTCTGCAGGAGCTGCAGGGATGAGTAAGACGTTGAATCTGCCCGACACCTGCTGTGCGAATGCTCTACCCACGGCCAACAGAAGAATTAATACTCTGTAGCTACTTCTTCACTGAGTTGGAGGACATATGTACGTCACATTGAGCTAAATGACCTCCTGGGATCCCTGTCCCTATCTAGGTGGTTCTACACTAGCGATTTCCTTTTTTGCGCTGGATAACGCTTTGAGATTCATATCTTTATCTAGATGGGTGCAGATTCAGCAGTTTTTCTTGCAGGTTCCTAGGGTAAAAATAAATTGGGCACAATGAATCTTTGTTGGCCTAAGTGGGCGGTGACTTCGTCACAAGGCACCAATCTACCTGCCCTAACCTGACCTTAGCTTGATCTTTAGTTCATTGCCTCCAGTTGCGCACTTCAAATTTGTTGAGGTTCCCTTGAGCTTGTACGTCACATTTACGGCGAGAAGGACCTCTACTGCGTCGTCCGTCTGGGTTAGATTCGAAGACTTGGTCAGAGCATTGCTATCCATATCCGCACTACATTACCTAGCTAACCTTAAGTTCTGGAAGGGAATTTTCTTAATCAATTTGTTTTCGCTTTACTTCTTGTTAAGTCCATGTCTTGGCCTACCTTCTTCATGTACAGTCAATTCAGATAGCACCTTTTTTTTATAAAAAGAAATCCAACTCCGAGAGCAATGCGAGCCCCCGACCCATTGTACTACAAGGCACGAACCTTTCTTTGGTGCAAGGGTTTTGTTTTCCTTTTTTTTTATGCTCGGCTGACTGATGATTGCTGTTAAACACTGTGGCTTGAACTTGCACACATCGGCTAATGAGCAAACACACTATCAACGGCACCATTGCCACCCACCAGATAGCATCATAGATCTCCTAAAGCATTTTGAACTGAAAGCTTCTCTAAGAGCTCTTTAATTCGACTTTGACAAAGTCACTGCTTCTCATCATCTTACGAAAAATATTGTCATGTTCAACGAAGAGATCTCATTCAAGATGTCAGAGTTGATGATGAATTCGACGTGTTTTGAGTGAGCTAGCAGCTAGCAGATGTCTTCTGGTTCAAGGTAGAATTTATCTAAGTAACGATGACGAGTTCTGGCCAGACAGTCACAGTGACATCAGATATGTTCTGCTGATTTTTTGCCTTTGTTGCACATTCTGCATATATGTACGTACATATATGTTATCTTGTGTGATCGGCACAGTCAGGAGATTTCTATTTGATTCGACAAAGGCGGATCAGTAGAAATGCAGTGAAGTGGTAGGTTTACGATCTCTTGTTTTCGAATCATAACCTCACCGGAATAGCAAGAAGAAAAAGAAGAAGTAACCTGTGGCAAATCCTGTAGCTATTCGAACCTGACTCCTAACTAGCTGTAGGAGTTCTTTCGTTCTTTTGTTAGCTTGTCTGTTACCTTCAGTTTCCATCCAGTAATGATGCGCTTTTTCCTTTATCCAATTCAGTACAGATTTTTGCTGTACTGACTGGTAATCCGCAGAATGGTCTTGGCATCATAAGTTTCAATGCCGCTCCTGTTCTGGCATTTAATTTCCTTAATGTTCCGCTGTGCATTGGCACCTAAATGAGCTGAACTCTGTGCTGGTTAGCTTAATGAGTAGTTAAAGGCAGTCCCATACTAGTTTGGATGTTATGACGTGATCCGCAATTGCTTAAGCTACGATTCCACTATATACTCTACAATTACACGAGCCCAAGGTCTCGGATTTCTGCAAACACCGGTAAGAGTAGATGAACTCTTCCAGAGGTGAGTACAATTTACTGGTTGTGGTCAACCTAACCGTACATTGTGAGATTTTGGACCGCCCAATATGAATATATAACAAATGGTCAAACGTTTGACCAATTTCGCTAGAAAACAGGGCTCCTTTAAGCCGTTTGACCAAGTGTCGCATCAAAACTATGCCAAACTACGAGTATAAGCGCCCAACGATACGATGATTGGGGCCCAAGTGCACTGCGACCTATAAGATCTATTGTGCTGAATGCGGAAGCGGCTAAACGTTTCTTCTTCCTTTTATCAGCGAGGTTATGATCCGAAAACAAGGGATCATAACCCTCCCACTTTACTGCATTTCTCCTGATCCACCTGTGGGGTTCGCCTAGCGGCTAAACGTTTGTATAAAAAGATATGAAGATTTGCCCCCTCCACTCCAACCTTCCAATTATTCCCCAAAAATCCCTTTCAACTCAGCAATCAAACAAATAGTTTCCTCCTACTCTGGTCACACTATTTATTGCACACAAATTCACGTGGCCCAAAGCAGAGATTTTCTTCTTCTCTTGTTCTCTGTCGGCTTTTGTTGCAAAATTGTTGCTTTCTGCTCGTGTAAAGCATTTGATTTTGTACGTTTTCCATGTCTGAGTTGCTACGAGATTTCAATTAGCATCGATCAATCGGCCAAAGAGCGTGACTTGAAGATTCATTTTCAAATGTTTACTTGGCCACTTAACGTCGATTCTAATCTAATATTTCAATAGTTTCGCTGAAGAGAGTGATCTTTTTTTTTTTTTTTACGAATAGTTGGCCATCCACATTCTTATCTCTGTCTGTAGGGGGAGGGAGGCGTTTTGTTTTGTTTACTTTTCATTGATAACAACCAGTTTCTCTGCGCTACCACATCGTCAATTTCAATTAATTTTCACTTTTTTTTCTTTTCTGTTACAGACAATCTTTGTGTCGTTCGTCTTGTTGTCGTCTACAGTTTTTTGGGTAAGAAAACAATAATCAATAATGAGTTCAACAGAGGAAGCACCAGCAACAGCACAGGAGCCACAGGTGAGTTAAGTTCTTCCATTCAATCGAATCGTTGAATGCATATTAAATTGTTTACTTCTCACTGTGTCGTCGTTCGTTGTATTTGATTATAAATAGATTTGCTAATTTTGTTTTGGGGAGGGCAACATGTTCAACGGTAGATCTAAGCGAAAACAAGTTTTGTTTAAGAACAGGAAAAACAAAATTTCCGGTCGCGCCCGGTTCTTGCTGCTCTCTGACCTTGGGAGGAGAGAAAACCACCAAGATGTGAAGGCTAAACTGTGGAAGAGTATTGTTCTAATTCTGCTTGAAAGCTGGTTGCAATGCTCCTAATAACAGCTGCCTCAGAAGTATTACTGTTTCCGAAACAAACAGTTCGTCTAGAACAAAACAGATGTCATGGTCTGACTAATACGATTGCGAAGAGTAGACATTGTTGAGCTGATAACTCAAAGAATTCAATAACATGCGCTTATCAGCGATGGCCATCATATGAAGTAATTTCTTCTATTTCAAGTGGCCACTCATATGAAATCCTATTAAGGTTTGACATTAGGATAGGTTAGTTTGGATAGAGAGGTCTATTTCTAATCTTATAAATCTGAGTATCTTATCTTTGTTGCAGTTAATCATACAACATGTGATTAAATTACAGACCAACTCTTCATTGTTTAGTGGGCCGCAGAACCACTACGCCTGAGGTTCAATGTTCGGATCCCAGAAAACACCAAACAGTTTTTTCACACGGTCCCACCTCGGGCAAACGTCTGACAAACATCCGAGAGTATTGCCACGAGAAAGCTTCTCAAAAACAAAATTGCCTATCGGATGCGACACAAAACTGTAGATCCCTTCTAATCGTGCGAAGAATATAGCCCTTACAACACGGTGGTCGCGAAAAGCTAGGCCCAGGGACCATTCCTGGGATGTTGCGCCAAACTCTTCATTTCAGTGACCGTCCTGCCCTCCCTTCCTTTTTGAATTCTACTCTAAGGGATGGATGCTCTGGTTGAACAATTGGACAATTCATTGTGAACGACTTCCTCAATTATTTCATTCGAATGTGGTGATCCAATAGCGGGAGGCCTGCCGATATTTTCTGAGGTCAAATAGGCGTATCAGTAGAAATGCGATGAAGTAGGAGGGCTATGATCCCTTGTTTTAGGATCATAACCACGTCGAAATAGGAAGAAGAAGAAGGTGAAAATGGCAAAGACTGATTAGGAAAACAATGGCGTTTGAGACAAACTGTCAGATCAGATGGAAACAAACCTATCCTGTTAGTGGACGATTGAAAACCAATTGGTACTCTTTAGGAAGTGAAGCCGATTCTATATCTGAGCTCTCCTGTTACCTCTGCGGTGCTTGCGAAGAACTTGGATCCTAAAGTACGTAGGGCGGACAGTGCAGATGTTGCATTGACTCTACTTCTTCTTCATCTTCACCCATCTTCTGCATAAATGTTGAACTCTACTTACTATTTGTGGAGCATGACTCCAATGCCTTGTTAAGATGCGTATAGAGGATCATTGCTTTGTTTTCGTTTTGTTTACTTCCGGCCATAACGTACGGGAGGTGGCATATTTCTCCCTGGATAGCCAGGACCCGATGGATTCTTTCTCTATTATGTCGTCTATTATACTATACAGTTTATCAATCGTTGGCAATCTGTAGTGGAATCCTCTAAGGTGATAGTTGATTATCACACTTTTGACAGTCAAAATTGATTAGCTCTCCGTAAAACGATCGCAAAGCCATACAAAAACGATCTCAAAAAGGTGATGATCACGCTGATGGTTACCTTAGAGAGAGCAAAAGTGATGATTGTGATTGTCAACAATCAACTATCACCCTAGAGGATTCCGCTCCTGGATGTGTCCGTTTCACTGATGTTCATTGCCGACTCCATTTGCCTTTATATTGCTAGGTCCGACAACCCAGCAGAGTTTGACCGAATGTTGCCTGATGGCGATCAGTCAGACATTTCTTAATTGCCCTTCATTTGATTATATTGGATTTCGGCTTGGAATACACTGCATGCTTCTGGTAATCGAAAACATTCCTGTTTTTGCAGTACTTTCGAGTAAAAACCTGCGCCCGTAGCTACCTGTATATCTATTTTCGAGCCATCGGTGTGGATCGTGATCCCTTGATGTTTGCCTAAACTTTTTGACTCCCAGTCTACTCGGCTTGGGAATAGGATTGGGACGTCAATGTTGGAATTATTGTAGGCGACTACGTAACCCGGCTAAATATCCCCGCAAGTCTGGAGCTGTTAAATTGGGCGATCTTACCGGTCAGTGCAAATCGCCCAGACGAGACATAAGGCAACCTGGAAACACATTCTTCAAAATGTCCATTTTTGCGCGAGCTGTGCGTGCGGTTGCACCGTACTGTTGGAACCGCATGTCCTCCAGTCTCAATTCATCAATTTGCAGCGATAAAACTCATTGGTCATGGTTCTGTATCGCTCGCCAGTCACAGTAATGGTTCTTCGTGAATGATACGTGGATTCTTAGTGCCCCAGAGGCGCAAATTTTGTTGTTTACGTATACGTTCAGATGGAAATGTGCCTCGTCCTCGTTCATGATGAATTTCGGCCGAAAATCACGAGTCACAAGTATTCCGCGATCTTGTGGAGTATAGCGTTCCATGGCTTGTCGATGTGTATTCTACATCTGTTTACTTCACAAGTATCAAAACATAACTGACCGCCATTTGCAAAGTTATAGCATCTTCCGATAGGGTGATACATTTTGGGCGCCATCTTGTCTGTTTGTCGTTTGGATCTAAATTATTCTTTCTTAACACGCAGCCAAACTATGTATCCCATATAATACACACTGTCGTAGTTGCAACATGGCCACCGAAAAGGAAACAATTATCCACTACATATGCACTTGTACAGCACTAGCTAGGGCTAGACATCAAGCATTAGGCAAACCCTTCTACAATTCACTTGAGGAGATCTCGGGTAAAAACATAAATGAGCTAACCCTCTTCTTAAACTCCACAGGCTGGCTCTAGATTGTCCTCACCAACACACATCAACATCCAACGTCGCATGAGTCGTGGTATCAAAACGGCACAACTGTGCAAATTGGGACTCTGTTTTACAGAGCCGCCACTACTACCTACCTACCTAACTAGCAGATCCCCGCGACTTTGCGTTAAAATATACACAGTGACCACATACGAACGATTGAAATAAAACAACAACGGTGTAGGATATAAAATTAATTCCGGCTTTATTTTGAAGCTATTATACATTAATGCCATTATGTGTGGAATAGCACATCATTTAAATGGCCGTCTCGGCTTCGCTGGCAGTGATTCAAGCGGTCGGTGCAATATTTGATGACTCGGTCCAATATGTACGGCGTTTTTCTGGCAATAGTGTCTCGAATGATGGCCTCGAGTTCGTCCAAAGTGGTCAGCTTGTTAGCGTATACTAAGGACTTGACGTAGCCCCAGAGAAAATAATCGAGTGGTGTCAAGTCGCATGATCGCGGTGGCCAATTGATGATCGCTCGCCGTGAGATGACCCAGTCGCCAAATTCCTCCTTCACAACTTTGAGCGTTTCGTCGCTTGTATGGCATGGAGCGCCGTCTTTTTGGAACCACAGCTCGGATATATCGATGTTCTCGAGCTCTGGCGGCAACAAGTCGGTTAACATCGCTCTATCCCTGTGATAATTGACGGTAACGGTGTCTTTTTCCTCATTTCGAAAGAAATAAGGTCCGATGATGCCACCATGTCATATACCGCACCAAACAGTCAATCTTTGTGGATGCATTGATGCTTGGTCGAACACTTGTGGATTGTGTTCGCTCCAATAACGGCAATTTTGCCTGTTGACATAGTCGCTGAGCCAAAAATGGGCCTCATCCGAGAAGATAATTTTTTGGCTAAAAATCCGGATCTCCGGCCAACATTTCCAGCGCCCAATTACCGAACTCACGGCGTTGTCTGTGGTCGTTCGCCTTCAATTCTTGCGTCAGCACAATCTTATATGTATGGAAGGCCCAAATAAAAAAATAATAAATAAATATTTGGCGCAATAGCTCTTGAAAGTGCTAGGGCCTAGCTTCTCGCAACCACTCATGTTGTGTGCGTTATATTTTTCACACGAATGGAAGGGACCTACAGTTTAGTGCCGTATCCGAACGGCGATTTGAGAAGCTTTTTCGTGACAACAATACTCTCGGATGTTTGTCAGACGCTCGTGAGAGGTGGGACCGTGAAAAAACTTTTTGGTGTTTTCTGGGATTCGAACTTGGAACCCCATGCATAGTGATCCGACACACTAACCACTTACGCCACGGTGCCCAAATCTCAACCGCAAAATAACTGGCGTTGACTCTGGCGATACCCAATTCAGCTGATCGGCGCCAAATCTACATTTCTGGGTCTTCTTCGATACTTACCGCTACGGCGCCTATGTTTTCTTCATTTTGCACCAATCTCTGTATGGTTGCTGGCTTCTTCTTCTTCTCTTCCTTTTATCAGCGAGGTTATGGTTCGAAAATAAGGGATCGCAACCCTCCCAGTTCACTGCATTTCTACTGATCCACCTGTGGGGTTCGCCTGTCTGGTTGCTGGCTTAGATTCCAAAAGAGTGTACTCACGCACAAACTTTTCCACGGTGCGACGAACTGCCTGCACACTGAAGCCTTGACGGCAACCGACCTCACGACGAAATTCACGTTCCGTATTTACAACTGAGCCGAAATTTCGATTATTTTTAATAATTTCCGCACGTTCGGCAGGCGTGTCCATTCACGTTTTGGTTGTGGGACTTGCTTCTGTGGAACAGCTTCCAAGTCGTTCGTTCGTTTTAATCAAAGAGATAATGCACTTAAAGCAACGTCCAATAATGAAAGTTCCTTCTGCGGTCGAATTCAATGATAACAGCCACATTGTTAGTCTCCATCTTGTAAAGTTTATTTCCTATTCGTCCGAACTCCCAATTTTTACATTAACAGTATAAGTTTCGCACTACGTTTGCTACAGTTTAACATTTAACAACGCTTTTCAATCTGTGTATTACCAACAAATTGGTAGCATTGGTGGCATTGGATCGTTCCTCTTTCCGCTTTCTGCATCGTTTAACTAAGAAATAACCTTTCAACTCAAATCGTAAATTTAAAATTTTACCTGCAGTCAAGTCCTCGTGATTTGGAAAAAATCGAGGAGGAGAAACTAAAATCAAAGTATCCCGCAGCTGGTTTACGCGGTCCAGGCGGACATTCAGCTTTCCTACAAAAGAGACTGCAAAAAGGGGTAAGTTTGAACCTATCATCCACCAAGTAGTTCAGTTTTTAGAACTTGTTTTCTTTCTCTTTTCAGCAAAAATTCTTTGATTCTGGTGACTATCAGATGGCCAAGCAAAAGGGTGGCGGCGTTAAACAAGTCTTTGCCAATAAAGTGTCCACAGGTGAAGCGATTCCAACACCAGAAACAGTGCCTGCTCGAAAGACCTCGATCATACAGCCATGCAACAAATTCCAAACGACGAGTTAATTCCCAATTCCTCGACGACCCCGATGTCCCAACTAATTGTGTACTCTCCACCACTTTAAACTAACAGTGAACCGAAGCATTACTCTTAAACAAACTAATCTACTATTATACTACCTACTCGTACGATACGTTATTTACTCGCTGTAATCATTTTTTTTTTGTTTTTTTTTTTTTGATAATTATTTGTTTTTCTTTTCGATTTTTGTTTTGCAAAAAAATTTATGTATTTATTTAAATAATTTTCTAGGACATAAACACTTATTCGCGTAAGTTTTTCGCGTTTTAAAAAATGATTTCTATTCACCATCACCAGTAGCAGCGGCGAAAGTGGTTATTTTAATAAATTTTTGCTCAAAGAGCTTTAATATTGTAAATTTCTTTGTTGTTGTCTCTCTTTCAAATGTAAATTTAAGCGAAGAGAAGAGTATATACTTATCACAGATCGCTAGAGATGTTTCCTAGAAAACTTGCTTATTGTCTTAGACACTGATGTGCATGAGCTCCTTGTTGCTTATTCGGGCATCCATTTGGTTTCATTCAGTCTATGCATTGCTTGCTATGTTGTTAAGGAACATACGTCACCCTGTTCTATCCTAGACCGGTTTAGCGGTAGAAGTTGATGTTTGTTCCCGGTGTTCCACGTTCCATATCAAAACACTTTCGAATTCACACACTTTTCCGTGTTTCATGTCGATTTTCGAATATTTTTAACTCAATTCCTTGAAAGTCTGTGATAGAGTATGAGTGTTCTTCTCAATTGCATGGTTTATTTTTTCCTTGCTAGTTTTTTTCATTAAAAACAAACACATTATGCGCTGTATTATGAATAAAGTTTTAAATTAAATCAACAAAATGCGCTGGAAAAATTAATAAAAATACTATTTAGTGATATTAGAGTCCTTGTTGTTGAAGTTAAGTTGAAACATATTGAAATTCCAACGAGGAACTTACTTAAAACATGCTGTTTGCCTTATTTTATCGATGCAAAACGCGCAGAAAGCAAAACTGTTGATTAATAAATGAGAATGTAATACAAAACAAGGAAATTAAATAAAGTTGAAAGTTAATAAAACAAAACAATGTTAAATTAAGACAAACTGAATATGTTTTATTATATTAGGTTGCAACATAATGTAGCGTCCACAGAAAGTACTTATCGCACTGCATTGCCAACAAGCCTGGTGTGGCAACACTAATGCCAGCTGTCAAAACTTCCATTGTGTACGTCAGTTTGTTTCACATTTCAGATTCCACAATTCACCCCTAGTGACATCTAGCATTTTCGAAAATGTTCTAGTCTAGAGGTTCTTGTATTTGGTATAGAAACACGAACCGCCAGCAGAGGAGACAGGCGATGGGAAAAAAAAACTGATTTGTCCTTGATGCGAACACTTTACGTTAGCGCACCACCAGTACGGTTTTCGGGAAAGCCACAGGATCACCTCAGCCCTAAACATGATTTCATCGCAGATCACCAACGGACTCAGCCAAAAACAACCTTGTCATAGAACTGTTGCCGTCACCCTGGACCTATTTAAGGCATTTGTCACGGTGGATAATGCCACGCTGCTACGCGATATCCTGGAGTCTCCACTACCCAACACCCACAAGCGCTGCCTGGCCAACTATCTTTGCGGCGGCTCATCCTTTGTGGAGTTCAAGAACGCTAAGTCTCGGTACCGGAGAGTCGAAACAGGCAGTTCCACGGGGAGGCGTCCTATCGCCACTTCTTTTCAACTTCTACATCCCCAAACTGCCCCCCTGGACCTCCTGGTCGCCCTGGACTACTAACACCCAACATCCACAAGCGCTGGCTGGCCAACTACCTTTGCGGTCGCCAATCCTATGTGGCATTCAGGAATGCCAAGCCTCGGTACCGGAGAGTCAAACAGGGAGTTTCACAGAGGGGCGTCGTATTGCGACTTCTTTTCAACTTCTACATCTACAACCTACTCTTCCCCCCGGACGGAATCATTATTGTTTCATATGCCGACGACTGTACGGTCCTTACAACTGGGCCCAACGTGCCAGCACTGTACAGCGCTGAACTAATATCTCTCTGTCCTGGACCGATTTTTCAGAGACCGCAACTTACAACTGTCGGCCGAGAAGTCCTCAGCCACACTCTTCACGTCCTGGACAAGGGAGATAAGGTCAGTCCTAGACATAGACATATTAGGACGTCGAATTCCAACTTCCACCCAACCAAGACTTCTTGGCGTCACTTTCGATAGCATAATGCCGTTCGCCGCACATGTATCAAACATCATAAGCCGACCTAGATCTCATAACAATGTACTCAAGTCCTTAGCTGGATCTTCCTGGCGAATGGATAAAGGGACGCTACTCGCCACATACAAGGCAATCGGTGGTACTGAACTATACCGCCCCCATCTGGACACCGCAGTTGAGTGACACTAACTGGCAGCATCTTCAAGTCTGTCAAAACGCGGCCATGAGGACCGTCACCGGATGTCACCTGATGTCACATGCCGATCACCTCCATGCTGAGACGAAGTTGCTTCCAGTAAGGGACCATAACACCATCCTCTCCAAGCAGTTCCTTCTAGCTTGTCATCTCCAACAGCACGCTAATCATCCGCTGACGATGGTACCACAACCACCCTGTTCCATTCGCAAAGGGCTCCAAATCTACCAATACGACCTCGATGCCTACACGCAGGGTACCAGGATCGACAGACAGACCTACAAAGATGCATTGAAAAGCATTCATCATACGAATGTGTCCCACTCTATGCAGAATCTCTGCCCCAACGTGGTCCTCGGAGGCCGCCCATCACCCATAGCAGACGAAGAACATAGCCTGCCTCGAAGAGCAAGAACCACGACTCAGCTACGCTCAGGTTGGTGGCGCTTACTAAACAGCTATCAGAACCGTCTCGGCGCCTCCATAGAAGACACATGCCCTGATTGCGGAAATGGCACCAAACACCGTTTCAACTACCCAGCAAAGACAACCGACTTGCGCCTCGATGCCCTTTGGGAACGACCCATAGACGTAGCTCGATTCCTGAGCCTAGAAATTGATTTGTCCCCAGCTGAACCGTAGCTGCTACAATAAAAACAACAAAAGCGACAAACGCCAACGACAATCATTTGATTTTCGGCCGACAAACTTATGTACGCGAAATTCCGGAACACGAGATCGCAGTACAGGAAAGTCAAACAAGGTGTACCATAGGTAGGTGTCCTGTCTCCCAAACTTCTGCATCTCTAAGTTGCCTCCTCCACCTGACGGTATAAATCTTGTGTCGTATGCGGACGACTGCGCGATCCTCGCTTCGGGCCCAAAATTACCTGAGCTGTGTATGGCTCTAAACAACTAATTAGCGGTCGTAGAACAGTTCTGCAGCAGCCGCAATCTACAGCTATCAGCGGAAAAATCCACGGCCACACTGTTCACATCCTGTACAAAAGAACTGAAGCTACACCTGGATATATCAGTCGCAGATCGACCCATAGTCACAGTCACACAGCCAAAACCTTTGGGTGACACTTTTGATAGCATGCTAGCGCACACGCATTAAACATCTACAGCTGCATCCGATCACGCAACATGTACTAAAATCTCTGGCAGGCAGTTCCTGGTGGAAAGACAAAGAAACGCTGCTAGCCACCTATAAAGCGTTCGACCGGTCCGTCGTGAATTACGCTGCTCCCATCTGGACTCCACAGGTGAGCAACACAAGCGGGCGGAATTTTCAAGCGTGGCAAAACTCAGCCATGCGAGTTATCACCGTTTGCCATTTAATGGCACATAAGGAACACATTCCCGTGGAGACTAAACTAAATCAAAGAGCACAACACCATGCTCTCCCAACAGTTCCACCTGCAAGAGCATCCCAACCACTCTCTAACAACGCTGTAGCACCCACCTCGGCATATCCGCAGAAACCTTAAAATGTTCCAAAGAGATATCGACACCTACACTTAACTCCCGGATTTCGACACCCAGCCAGCGCGAAAAGGATGCCATCAAAAGAATTCAGTGCTAACACAGTTGGAAATCATCACCCAAACATTGTCCTAGGTGGTCGTCCTTCTCCCATAGCGAATAAGGAAGGTCACTTACTACACTAAACTAGGGCAACCTTAGCCCAACTACATTCGCGATGGTGCCGACTGTGCTTGATTTACCCGCGACAAATCAGCACTGATCATCAGATAGGTTAGGTTAGGCATGTGGGCTGGTGTAGGGGATAGAAAACCTCTCCACCACATTCAGGGGTTGAATCGCGTCCTCCGTCAATGGATGACTGGTAACGTAATTTGTATTGTGTTGCTGGTACATCTAGCAACAACATCCATACAAATTACGTGACGAGTAATCCGTTCACGGAGGACGCAATTCGAGCCCAGATCAATATAGAGCCATTGTGATACCCATTGGGGAAAGGATATAGATTAGAGAATCCCTTCGTCGTGAAAAGCAGAAAATAAATCGTCTTGTACATATCCCAACGAAAGCATTTAGTACTTCCTGCTGTGCCCGAGATACAAACCATCCAGAGGATTTGATAAAGTTTGCGACGTGCGTCGTTTATCGGTCTGTTAGACAACTCTTCTAAATCCTTAAAGAAGTGTTATCCAAGGAACTTATTTCTCAAATGATAGAGGCCTGGGCAGTAGCAAAGAAAGTGGGTGGTGTCTTCCTGAACCTCCTCGTCACGGCAGCCTCTATAAAGGTCTTCGTTCGTCACACGTAGTTTTTTCATGTGGAGTCGCATGGTGTTATGCCCTATAATGACTCCTATTAGAGTAGAGAGGGATTTTCTATCCCCCTGTATGAGTCTGGTTCTTGCTCTGTCGAATGCAGGCCATAGCTTCCTTGTGGTGACACAAGTATCTAAAGAGGTCCAGCTGTTGTTAGCCTCCGTTAGGGTTTTGTTTCCTGCTTCGAGTTTGAGTGTACAAGGCGGGATGTACACTGAGGGTTCAGATTGGTCCGAGTTTAGTGCTGAGCCTCCTCTAGCCAGTTCGTCGGCTTTCTCATTCCCTGACCGGGGACCCAGCAGAGCTTTACCTCGTGCTGTGTTCCAAGAACCTTCAGCTCTTCTCTACAACACTTCACAAGCTTCATGACCAGGGACCCAGCAGAGCATTTCCTCGTGCTGTGTTCCAAGAACCTTGAGCTCTTTTCTACAACACTTCGCAAGCTTCGATTTTATTTCTATAGCAGATATTGCTTTTATCGCTGCCTGGTTGTCGATGAAAAAGGTGGTATCCTCTCGTGGTATTGCCCTCATCGCAGTCTCACGGGCTGCTATTGTCACTGCTCGGACCTCTGCCTGGTAAAACGCTGCTGTAGTTCGGAAGGCGAACTGACATGGAGAGACCAAGCGTCTCAGATAAGATACCTGCACTTACACCTATTTCCATTTGGATCCATCGGTGTACACAGCTATGGATCCCTTGTTAGGTGTTCTGTCGTTTTTTCAGTCTTCGCTGCTCGGATAGGTGCTTAAAAATGGTCTCGTGAAGTCTAGGTAAGGAAAGGTAAGAAAGGATACCCCCTCAACTGCGCCAATTATAGAGGCATCAGTCTCCTCAACATCGCATACAAGATCGTTTCTACAATATTGTGTGAACGCCTGAAACCGCTTATCAACAGCCTGATTGGACCCTATCAGTGCGGTTTCAGGCCAGGGAAGTCCACCATCGATCAAATCTTCACATTTTGGCAGATCCCAGAAGAAGTTCAAATCGATACTCACCATCTCTTTACCGATTTCAAGGACGCCTATGACAGTATCTATAGAGAAGAGCTTCATAGAGCCATGTCTAGTTTTGAAATTCGTGTCAAACTTGTTCGTCTGTGCAGGATGACGATGGAGAACGCTCGCTGCTCCATCAAGGTCGGTAATGACCTCACCGAGACCTTTGATGTCAAAAAAGGTTTTAGACAAGGTGACGCGCTGTCATGTGACTTCTTTAATATTGTACTTGAACGGATTGTGCGAAACTCACAAGCCAACACCGGAAGCACAATCTGTCACACGCCTGTACAACTGCTTGCATACGCCGACGATATCGACATTATTGGAAGAACTCAGCGGGCTGTCACCAGTGCGTTTGCAAGCATTGAAGCAGAAGCGGCCAAACTGGGTTTAGCGATAAAGGAGGGCAAAACCAAGTATATGCTATCAACAAGAATGGACAATCAACACCGACGAATTGGACAGAATGTCACTGTGGGCAGCTATAACTTCGAGGTAGTAAGGGACCTCGTCTACCTTGGCTCTGCTGACAATGATACCAGGGCAGAAATCAAGCGAAGAATAACTCTTGCCAATCGCTGTTTTCTTGGGCTTATAAGGCAATTCAACTGTAATGCCCTAAATCGAACAACTAAAGAGACTCTGTATAAGACCCTGATCATCACAGTCCAGCTTTACGGCGCTGAAACATGGACTTTATTAAAAGAGGATGAAGATATCATTGGTCGCTTCGAGAGAAAAATTCTTCGTAAGATATTCGGTCCCGTTTGCGTTGACGGGATTTGGAGGAAAAGATTCAATCACGAAGTATATGAGCTGTACAGCGACATCGATCTAGTCAAAAAACTGCGTAGGTATTAAACGTCAGAGACGGCTAGGACATGTAGAGCGAATGGACACTAACGTTCCGGCCCGCAGAGTCTTCGAATCTAATCCCGAGGGACGACGCAGTAGAGGGAATCATCGCCGTAGGTGGCGCGCACAAGTTCAAGGGGACCTCGACCAACTTGGAGGGCGCAACTGGAAGCAATTAGCTAAAGATCGAGCTAAATGGAGATGCTTGTTGGTTGAGGCCCAGGTTCACCCCGAACTGTAGCGCCACCTAAGTAAGTAAGTAAGTCTAGGTAAGGCGTTATGTAGTATGTACTAGATACATTGCCTAGATATCTCTGCAGAATTGTGGTAGGTTAGGTTAGGTTAGGATCGGCCCTCGATGAGGATGTACTTAGACCAGAAAGTAGATCCATTGTACTGCCGATGTGTAAGGCGGGTGGATCACCCTCTTACTCTTGGAACCATTTGCTTCGTTGAATGAAGACGTGAATTTTAGCCGTGCAGGCGTTGCCGAGATCATTAAGATCATTGTAGAAGTATTCACCCAGAGTGGCCTTCCTGATGTTGGCGAGCGCAGGACAGACGCACAGGAGGTGACTGATGGTCTCTTCTTCCTCTTCATCTCTGCAGCTTCTGCAGAAGTCATTATGAGGGATACCTAACCTTTGGGCATGTCTTCCTATGACGCAGTGTCCCGTGAGGACATTTGTTATTTTTGAGAGGGTTCCTCTCTTGTGCTTCAAGAGTCCGATGGACCTGGATTTATTGAGTGTCGGCCAGAGCTGTCTGGCGGTATGACATTGGTCTAGATGTTGCCATCGATGATTGGCTACTTTCTCGGCATCAATTTGAATAAGGTACTTAACATAAGACGCTGGCGCTTCGATGTCGGTGATGCTTATGCTATCTGTACCAGAGGAGCCTTGTGCTAGTTCGTCGGCTGCACAATTCCCCGGTATGTCACAGTGACCTGGTACCCAGCAAAGGGTGAGGTTGTACTGACCAGCTATCTTGTTAAGAGATATGCGACAGTCTTTCACTGCCTTAGATCTCGTAGTGCTGGATGCGAGGGATTTGATGGCTGCCTGACTGTCGACATAAATAACAATATCAGGTGTTGATAGTGTGCTAGCCGCTAGCCAGTCAGCAGCTTTGCGAACTGCGGTGATTTCGGCTTGAAAAATGCTGCAGTAGTCTGAAAGGTTAAAGGAGAGGTGTATGTCCAGATCTTCCGAGAAAATTCCGGCACCGACTCCGTCCTTGGTTTTGGACCCGTCCGTGAAAATTGACAGCGATTCGTTGTAAAGGACATTGCGTTGCGTCCACTCACTTCTGTCCGGTATCGAGTGCGTGTAGCCCTTGTTAAAATTATATTCAGATTAAGAGTAGACTGCATGTCATCAGCCAGCGTCTGCGGGTATTTGCCTGTTGCCAGAATGGCGACATCGTCTGCATAGGTAATAACATTGCATCCAGTTTCTTCGATCTTTAGAAGGGCCTCGTTGAGCACCAAATTCCACAATAGTGGAGACAGTACACCCCCTTGAGGGGTGCCTCGATGTGCATGTCGCTTGACAGTGCTACTTCCGAAGGATGCTGTTATTACCCTGTTCTTTAGAATGTGTTCTATGAAACAACAGATGGGTTCGCAGATGTTGAGCCTACGTAAGGCACTGGTAATCGAATTTGTTTCAACGTTGTTGAAGGCTCCCTCTATGTCTAGAAATGACACTAGGATGAACTCTTTGACTGAGAGTGATTTTTCGATAGGGTGGATGATGGAGTGCAAAGCCGTTTCGACAGATTTACCTTTTTGGTAGGCGTGCTGTGACATGGATAGTAGGGTGCTATCAATAGTGGCCTTGATGTGTAGGTCCAAGATTCTTTCCAGAATCTTGAGAAGGAAGGACGTGCGATGTCTTACCTGCTTTGGGTATAAAGACCACTCTTACCTCGGTCCAGGCAGTTGGTGTTGTTCCGAGTTCAAGACAAGCGTTCAGAATGCAGGAAAGATACTGCCATACTATGTTGAAGGCCGTCTGAATCTGGGCCGGAAAAATACCATCCGGTCCCGGGGATTTGAATGGTTCGAAACTGTTTACTGCCCATTTCAGCTTATCTTCGCTGATAAGATGAGGGGGTGCCTGTGGGCGTGCAACATTTACCAGGGCGCGATCATCGTTGGGGGTAGGCGTGCAGCCGGGGAGTGAGTCTCCATGAGCAGGTTGAGCGATGCTTCGTCCGATCGCGCACAGGATCCATTGGGATTCATGAGGACACTAGGTATAGTTGGTGTTTTGGAGAGGACTTTTCGCAGTCTAGAGGATTGAGACGTGTTGTCAATACTCTGACAAAAACCGCGCCAGGATCTGCGTCTAGCTTTCCGAACCTCTATTTTGAAGTTCTTCAGACTTTCTTTGTAGATCTCCCAGTCTAGTGGTAGCCTTGTTCATTTGGCTTTATTAAATTGTTTCCTGCTTGTGCAGCGAAGACTGTTAAGTTCTGCATTCCACCATGGGGGACGATTGCCCACCTTTCTTCTTGTGATTTGACCGGATTCGATGAAAGCTTTATTAAGTGCAGAAGTTAGAACGGTGTTTAGCTTGTCTAATTCCAACTGTGTAGTTGGTGTAGTGTACACTTGATTGGATAGTTGAGCAGAGAGGGATTTATTGTGTAAGCATCAGTCGGTTTTCCGTCGATTGCGGAAGACCAAGGTTGCGGTACTGTGACAAATTTCCAGTTTGTCCTCCAGATAGCGGTGATCGGAAAACGAATGACTGTCAGATACAGTCCAGTTGGAAATTGCAGGATAGATACTTTGGGAAGCAAAGGTGACGTCAAGCACCTCTTGCCGGGTCTTAGTAATAAAAGTACGACTATTTCCTCTGTTACAAACTAGTAGGTCGGTGCCTACTAAATACTCGAAAATAGACCTACCTCGAGGGTTAGTGTCGGTACTTCCCCATAGATCATGGTGCGCATTGGTGTCGCACCCCAATATGATAGCTTCGAATGACCCACTGCATTTGGTCTCCAGCTATGTGTTTTCTGTTGGCTAGTCAAACGGTAGTGCATGCGATCATATGAAAACACAAGCGTTTTCACTCAGCTGAGGCCTACCAACTCCTACTCTCAACCTCCACGCGGTGACAGCCGGGTGCCTAGTACCTTAATCCAAGAAATGGGTAACCAACCCCGTTTGGCGGATTCTTGGTGGCAGCAGATGAGAGAGGGGGGAAGAGTGCTTTTCTCACTAGAGCACTTCTTCCTGTTTCCAGGCGGCAGCGGACGAATTCCCTAGACGGAGTCAACGGTGGCGTCTATAGTTCCAGTTAGGTTGAACTTAGTGAATACCTTGCGCGAGCTGCTTCGACGTATTCGGATCACAGGTCGGTAAGGAATTTCCAATGTTGGTCAGGACATTGGAATAGAGATGGTGGCGGAGGAGCCCTTAATGGGCCAACGGCAGCGCTCATACTCCCGTAGTGGACTACTGGCACCGGTGTACCCGGCCCCTCGTCCTAGGGGAATAATTAAGGAACTGGCCCTCCAGGTTGGGGGTTGTGCCGTCGGGGTAACTTCCCTACCACGTAAAAAACGCATGGTTCCGAAACAACCAAAAGCCTCGGATAAGGATGACCCAACTAATGACGACCCCAGCAAACGAAATAAGGACAACGACCTTCGGATCTGTACGTGGAATGTTCTGTCCCTTTACAGACCACGTGCAGCCGAACAACTAGCAGAGGCCCTAGACTGCTATAAAGCAGATATTACCGCCATCCAGGAAGTGCGATGGGATGGGCCAGGCAAAAAGAAGATGAAAAACTGTGACATCTACTACGGTGATTGCTACAGAGGCAACAGGCAACGCTTATTCGGATGCGGATTTGTCATACGCGGCAGACTTAGGCAAGAAGTCTTAAGCTTCCGACACGTGAGCGAGCGTATTATGACTATCCGGATCAAGGCTAAATTCGCTAACATAAGCCTAATATGTGTTCATGCCCCCACAGAAGAAAAGGACCCTGCCACCAAAGAGTGTTTCTACGAGCTCCTCGACAAAACATACGAGCAATGTCCTAAATACGACGTTAAGATCGTATTGGGCGATTTTAACGCCAAAATAGGAAAGGAGGACGTCTTCGGTAGAGCAGTCGGTAAGCATAGCCTACACGACACCACGTCTGATAACGGTCTAAGGCTAATTGATTTCGCTGTGGAGCGAAATGTCACCATAGCAAGCACATGGTTTCCTCATCTCGATATTCATAAGCAGACATGGCGGTCCAATGATCATGTCACGATCAACCAAATTGATCATATTGCGATCGACGCAAGGCATGCCCCCAGTATTCTGGATGTCCGGACCTTCCGAGCGGCCAACATAGACTCGGATCATTACCTTGTTGTAGCCAAGGTACGAATGCGGATATCCCAATCTGAGCAACAAAGAAGAATTACTGTGAGAAAATTTAACGTCGAAAAGCTGCAATCGCAAGAGACCGCCAGACTCTTCGCTGAACGCGTATCCCGAAATCTCTCAATCACCCCTATACCGCCAGCATCAAGTGCCGAAGACCAGTGGCAACGCTGCCAACATGCCATCAGAAACGCCGCGACTGATGTGCTGGGTCTCGCTCGCCCACCACCGCGAAACCCCTGGTTTGACGAAGAATGTCGGCGAGTGCATGCAGCAAAACAAGAGGCATACAAAGCGGCGCTGCAAAGGAAGACGAGAGCTGCTCGTGAGCTCTACGAGCAAAAGAGACGGGAAGAACATCGGCTTCTCCAAAAGAAGAAGAAAGAGCATGAGAAGCGCGCGTTTGAGAATATCGAGAGTCTATACTCCAGGAACAATGTACGGAAGTTTTACCAAAAGGTAAAAAGAACGTGTCAGAGAAGTAATACCCGTACAGAAACCTGTAGAGATGAGAATGGAAACCTCGTAGTAGAATCACAGTCGGTGCTGAGAATATGGAAAAACTACTTCTGCAGACTGTATAACGGCGATGAAGACCAACATCCCTCTGTCAGGCAGAATGAACCATTCAACATAGACGATGATAGTCAAAATTTCCGTCCACCTGACCAAAACGAAGTGAGGATAGCAATATCCAAGCTAAAATCGAACAAGGCTGCTGGACCTGACGGCCTACCGGCCGAACTTTTCAAGGCAGCTGGGGATGAATTGGTAGAGTGCATACACCAACTCATTTCTAATATTTGGTCAGAGGAGTGTATGCCTGATGAATGGAATCTCAGCATCGTTTGCCCGATCCACAAGAAAGGAGACCCCCTCAACTGCGCCAATTATAGAGGCATCAGTCTCCTCAACATCGCATACAAGATCTTTTCTGCGATATTGTGTGAACGCCTGAAACCTTTTATCAACAGCCTGATTGGACCCTATCAGTGCGGTTTCAGGCCAGGAAAGTCCACCATCGATCAAATCTTCACACTTCGGCAGATCCTGGAGAAAACCCAAGAATTCCAAATCGATACTCACCACCTCTTTATCGATTTCAAGGCCGCCTATGACAGCATCTATAGAGAAGAGCTTTATAGAGCCATGTCTAGTTTTGACATCCCTGCCAAACTTGTCCGCCTGTGCAGGCTGACGATGGAGAACGCTCGCTGCTCCATCAAGGTCGGTAATGACCTCACCGAGACCTTTGATGTCAAAAAAGGCTTTAGACAAGTTGACGCGCTGTCATGTGACTTCTTCAATATTGTACTTGAACGGATTGTGCGGAACTCACAAGCCAACACCGGAGGCACAATCTATTACAAGTCTGTACAACTGCTTGCATACGCCGACGATATAGACATTATCGGAAGATCTCAGCGGGCTGTCACCGGTGCTTTTGCAAGCATTGAGGCGGAAGCGGCCAAAATGGGTTTGGCGATAAACGAGGGCAAAACCAAGTATATGCTGTCAACTAGAAGGGAAAACCAACATCGACGAATTGGACAAAATGTTACCGTGGGCAGCTATAACTTCGAGGTAGTAAGGGACTTTGTCTATCTTGGCTCTGCTATAAATTCAGCAAACAAAATCAGCGCAGAAATCAATCGAAGAATAACTCTTGCCAATCGCTGTTTTTTTGGGCTTATAAGGCAATTCAACAGTAAAGCCCTATCTCGAACAACTAAGGAGACTCTATATAAGACCTTGATCATCCCAGTCCTGCTTTACGGCGCTGAAACATGGACTTTATTAAAAGAGGATGAAGATATCCTTGGTCGCTTCGAGAGAAAAATTCTTCGTAAGATTTTCGGTCCCGTTTGCGTTGACGGGTTTTGGAGGAGAAGATTCAATCACGAACTATACGAGCTGTACAGCGACATCGACCTAGTCAAAAAACTGCGTATTGGACGTCTGAGATGGCTAGGACATGTAGAGCGAATGGACACCAACGCTCCGGCCCGCAGAGTCTTCGAATCTAACTCCGAGGGACGACGCAGTAGAGGGAATTATCGCCGTAGGTGGCGCGCACAAGTTCAAGGGGACCTCGACCAACTTGGAGGGCGCAACTGGAAGCAATTAGCTAAAGACCGAGCTAAATGGAGATGCTTGTTGGTTGAGGCCCAGGTTCACCCCGAACTGTAGCGCCACCTAAGTAAGTAAGTATGTGTTTTCTGTTTGGCTTCCACTAGGAGCCGCACGCCGATGCTTGTATAAAGATGTCTGGCGGAGCATATTGATCAACAGATACCCGCTCAACGATCTTCATGTCGTGTGACATCAGTTTGATCGAATGGCAGTGGAGGTAAAAACAAACAAACAACTTTTTTTTTTTCAATAAAATTATATTCTCATTTATTTAATATATAATTATATATTTTTTGTTTACCTAAACTAAAACATTATTTCTTTTTATCCAAAATTTTTTTACATAAATGTTTTGTCTTCGTATTTTTTTCTTTTCTAAATTATGTACAAAAAATCAATTTCCTCAGAAGAGTATGTCTTATAATCGTCCCCCTCAAGGGGGCGTTTTCTTTCAAAAAATTCAATTCATTTACACAAAAGTTTCACAAAGTTTTTTCCTTTTTTTTTCATTTTTTCTTTTTCAAATATGTTATGGTTTTTTTTTTAACAATAAATATTATGACACAATACTTGCTGCATGTTTAGGCTGTTTTCCCTGTGAAGAAAAAACTCGTCAAAAAATGGGTTAAAAAGTTACAAAATTTTGCGTGCGTTCACGCAATTTACAAGAAACACTTGCACAAGAGGCCATCGCCAGGGATGGTGGCTAGTGTTAAATTTAATTTTTAAAAATAAATTTCTTTTAATTTTTTTTTTCGTTAAATTTCAATAAATACTAATACTCGTATAGTGTAGTTTTTAAATTGTATTTCCTACATTTAAGCATTATTCTTGTTTTAATTTTTTCTTTGAGTAATATTTAAATTTTCTACGCAAATGCAAATACTTTTTGTTTCTTTGAGTGAGTGTGTAAAATTCCCAACAAAATAATGACTGTTTGAGTTCGTTTTAAGTATAATTCCCTAATGTATTTAAATCTTTTTGTTTAATTTAAATTTTCATATGCTTTGATTATTTTGTATGCTTTACTACATCAATTCCGATTGTTACCCATCTGGTCGTGGTTTGTGTTAATTTTTCTTTTAAATATTGCTGTAAGGACCATTATACAAACGTGTTTTATATTTAAACGTATACTCTTATATGGTTTTTGATATTGTATACGTAGTTATACTAAAATTTATATATATTTCTTTTTAATTATTGGTCCTCCCGACAGCTTTGATTTACAAATAATTTGATTTTCTCATTTTAACTTTGATTTAAACTTTATTTTGATTTAAATATATCGTTTTGTATTGTTTTATATAATGTACTATATATGAATATTTAAATGATAATATTGCTTTGTGTCCTTATATTTGTTTTGTGATTTCTTATTATGATTTTTACTTAATTTAAATTTATTTAACACGGCTGTGGGGGAAAGTTTTGTGTATGCGCGATAGTTCAGGAAGTAAAAAGCTTTAGAGCCTTGATTTGACCGAAAATCTATTCCTAAATTTTGCTGTTAAATATTTGAATAAGAAAAAGGTATGTGGCTGCACAGGAGACGATGCGTATAGAAGAACATTTTGGAAAGTAGAAAATAAAGTAATTATGCTTAGAGCCCTGCGTATCACCTCTGAGCAAGGAGACGGCAGCATGAGCCTTTCTGGATATCGAAGGAGCCTTCGACAACACCCCCCATGAAGCAGTTAGGAGGGGCATCGAAGTGAAAGAAGGAAACCACACCACAAGTAATTGTACTGCTGTGACAGAGGTAAGGCAACAAACCATCACATTGAGCACTACTAGAGACTGCCCGCAAAGAGGAATATTATTCGCTATTAATGTGAGCCTAGTAGTAGGCCTACAGTACCTACAGGCAGTAGAAATACAGTGCAATGGGAGGGTTATGATCGTTTGTTTTCAGATTGTGATATTAGGTCCCAGTAGTCGTTGTTGTGGAATCCCCACGATTCGTCCTGGCTATTACGGCGTTAGACTCAAACTCCCTCAAGGCGTCGTGATTGGGGATAAAATACCTCGGTTTTTAGCGAGTTGCTATATAGAAACGCAGAGGTGTTCGGTTGGCTTCTAGATCAGAAGTCACTTGTTCTTACCTAAATTCCACACTTCGCACATTGAACCCTATATTGCCTAGTCGGCATATTCCATATTATTAGTTGAGTGACCGATGTCATCCAAAGCACGCTTGAACTGAGTATTGCCCATTCGGCATATTCTATGTTATTAGTTGAACGACCGTTGTCGCTCCACACGAGCTCGTCTTACAGATATACTTCAAGTAAACATATTGCAACCCAAGCTTATATTGTTCGCTCTCTGCTTAGTGCTTAATGCAGGCAAGTGGTTTTCACTTTGGGTTCTAATTACCCATGGTGGTTGTATGTTTATTTGAAGCATATCTGCTTAGATTACATGAGATTATTTGTTACTTGTGCCATCTGGGTTCAATTTACGAAGTGCAGTGTTTGTGTGTTTATTTTCGTTAATCGTTTAAAAATTGATAGATACTGACAGTCAAAGATACACCGACGACTACGACATCATTCAAAAGGCTTTAAGAATTACACAGAAGTAGGCCTTAGTGTGAACCCTACCAAAACCACTGTGGTGCTCTTCACGAAGAAAATGCAGCTGAAGTGTATCCAACCTATTCTACTGGAAGGGATCATAGTGGACCCACAGAAAAAGGTCAAGTATCTATGCATAACACTAGATAACAAACTTCTGTTGAAGGAACATGTATCATGGAAGCTGTGGTCATCAAAGCCACTGAAGCACTTTTGATGTGCAGAAACATTTTAGGTAAAACGTGTAGGTGCAGCGCAGCATCACTGAGGTGGATGTGCATAATGATAGTCAGGCCCATCATCACATAAAGTGCAGTGTCATGGATCAGCAGAAGAAGGCTTACCATGGCGAGGAAATCCCTAAGCAAAGCTTAAAGACTACCCTGTATCTGTCGGAGAGGGAACTATGGGAACTTGTCGCAGAGCAGCAGGAGATATGATCGTAGGACTACCTCCGATACACATATGGCTAGAAAGGATCACAAAGAAGATCATATTAAGAATAACCAAAGAGGACATCGGGAAAGGAAAATGCATCGCAAACAAAGAGCGAGAAATCCTATCCAAATCGGTGCCTTTTCTGGACGGGCTCAGAGGCGATATGGTCAAGAAATACTATTTTGAAAGAGGGCTGAAAGCTGAGCAATAAAAGCGGTTGAAGTAATGAGTCCGATAAGTACCAATTCAAACAACTTCTTCTTTCTATTTCGGCGAGGTTATGATCCTAAAGCATGGGATCATAACTTTCCCACTTCACTGCATTCCTACTGATCCGCCTATTGGGTTCGCCTATTTGACCTCAGAATATATCGGCTGGCCTCCTGATTTCGGATCACTCGGTTACTGAGGCCAATGAAATGCCGATGTCGTCGCATTTGTGTGTTCCAGGCGTTTATAGGCCTGCCTCTTACCAATTCAAACAACATGCTATTAGATGGTACACGGATGGATCGAAAACATGTACAGGCACTGGGGCAGTCGTGTATGTGCACATGACCAGATACTTAGAATCTCGCGGAAGTTTCCCCAGTATATTCCAAGCAGATGCTCAATCTCGACAGTAAATATCACGGGCAAGACATTGCAAGACGCCATCAAGGCACTGAGCTCTATTGGAATCAGATCCCGACTAGTGTGGGAATGTCTCACCAAGATCAACAGACTGGGCCAGACTAATAACGAAGCTCTCTACTAGATACCAGGACACATAGTAGTGGAGGGAAACGAAGCAGCTAACAAGAAACGGCTCAGACAGCCCGTTCCTTGGATCGGAACCTTTTTGTGGAATATGACCACACAAAATACGGGAAGAATTGAGAAAAGAAAAAGTGAGCAAATGGGCTAGCACTGGGACGAAATCCCCCGATTGAGACAAACGAAAGAAATTCTGGGGAATAACAACCAAAAAAGAAGCAGAATTTGCCTAAGAGTTGGCAAAAACCGATTCTGCACCATGCTAACTGGCGACTGCTCAAGGATCACATCCGGAAACGGGGAATAGAAGGGAACTGATATTGTAGATTCCGCAGGGACTTTGCAGAAATACCAGCACACCTTATGGAATGCGAAGCAGGAGTGGAATCCTCTAAGGTGACAGTTGGAAGTCAGATTTTTGACAGTCAAAATTGATGATCACACTTTGTTAGCTCTCCGTAAAACGATCGCAAAGTCACACAAAAACGATCGCAAAAGGGTGATGATCACGCTGATGGTCACCTTAGAGAGAGCAAAAGGGATGATTGCGATCGTCAACTATCAACTATCACCTTAGAGGATTCCACTCCAGTAATCCACAAAAGAAAGCATCACCTATCAGAGATGGATCTACCTTCGCTGGTTCCACTTCAGATACTCTGGTTCATCAAAGTAACTGGACTAGATGAAATGCTCTAAATCGAGCATCCATCGACTACAACCTTAGTTTAGGGAGCACAATAGATCTATCATAGGTCGTATCGCACTTACTCCTCACCGACCATACATCTACTACTACTACTCTTCTATCACCCCTGAGCAATGCTGTAAATCCCTGCTATCTGTTTCGTATCGACTTAACGAAAGTTTTTGACAGATAGAATCTTTGAAAACCCATGATTCCCGTTGCAGTTTTTCGTTTTATGCGTCAAATCGATTTCTAAAACATTTTTTAAGAGAATTTTGAATAAGGGTTCGGTTGCAGAAAGGTAGGCATAGCACTTAAAGGTCCAAAACGAGATACAACAAGGCATTTTGTCGATGCTTTTGTAAGTCTTTGGCATTGTGTTCCAAGGGAAAGTCCTAGCGATAGCAGATGCAGCACGAGAACTATCTACAAAGCTTGTTACTGGAAAAGAGATTGACATTTACATAGTCAAGCGGCTATAAAAGCCATCTCATCTGCCGTAATGAAATCGAAGGACATAAAGGAATTCCAGGGAACGAAATGTCAGACGAATTGGCAAGAAAGGAATCAAAACGAGACCTGTCAATGGTCCAAAACTCAGTTCTTCCTCCCATCAAATTTGTTAAATCAAACATAGCACTTGACTTCAAACGACAAGCAGACGAGGGATGAAAAGCGCCGTGCCCCGTCTCCAGAAACATTTGGACAAAACAGGACAAGGTGAGAACCAAGTTCATCTTCACTCAAAACAGACAAAACTTGTCTCTTCACGGGAATCATTACCAATCACAACCTACTGGTGGCCCACCGAAAAAGAATGCGTCTAAATAAAGATGAATTTTGCAGAGGCTACGGCAACATAGACACAGAAGGGGATACAGACTACTTCATATGCAAATACCCTAGTCTCTGCATTTGCAGAAAGACCTTCCTTTGGACAGTATATCTTCAACCATCTGGGCGACCTGTCTGAAAAGCCACCAACCACCATTCTGAAATTCTTAACTTCTTGAGGATGGTTTCGAAGAGTCCGCTCCAACACCACAGAACTTTAGTCACTTTGCTTCTTTCTCTATCCTTTCAGTGCTTCAGGCAGGAAATTCCACGTCAGGGGAGCACAATGGATCCTTTTGAGATTCGAATGTAGGCTGCACGCATTCGATGAAGCTAACCCCTTAAACCTAACCTAACTTAGACTGTGGTATGGTATCGATGGAAGACGATGTATACAAGCATCTTATTTTCAATTTGCGATTTTATATAGTTGATGGACAGCAGTGCTGTAGCAATCCGTATGCATTCGTTACTCGGTAACAGGTATTCCATGAAACCCGAAGTAACGTTTCGTTACTTTCAAATAAATATCGTAACACACATGCCATCGTTTCCTTCGCATGTGGTTTAGGTTGTGCATGTAAATGGAACTTTCTGTCGTCAATTCAAATCCGAAAGTTTCATATGTAGGAGTGTGCCGTTTAACGTTGCTTGGTACCTATACACTGACAACTGATGACGTTTTTCAGCTTACAAGTTGAAGAGGCATGCCTTATTCGTTGAGGCACGTGGATCACAGGGGGAAGTTTCTCCCTATCTACTCGTTAAACCATTTTAAGCGTAGGAGGCGCTTAATGACCGTGTTTTGGTGAGAACTACGTAAAGCAAAGTGAAAGCTTCTAAACAAAACAATACCCACCCAATCTGGCTTAAGACTTTTTTTTATTGTTTGAAGATTGATGATTGAATTGAAAAGTATGAACAAGTTGTAGTGAATCATTCAATTTGAATCAAATTGAATGAAAAAGCTCTTTGCAGCGCTCTCTGAAATTGAGTAGCGCAAACTAAACATCCCAACTCGGTTTTTACTGGAGAAAAACGCTAAAGTGGTTGTCAGTAATATTTTGTTGTTGTACTTCGTGCTTAATCTTACTTCACTGAGAAGTGACGTGTCACCAAAACACGCCTAATGTCGATGTTTTTCAGGTCGCCTATATCGTTATAATAGGAGGCTCCTAGCTGGAGTTTCCTTCTACGGGAGACAGCTGGGCAGAAACAAAGAAGGTGAGGAATAGTTTTTTCCTCTTCCCTATCCATGTAGCTTCTACAAAAGTCGTTCGCAAAAAGGCCCAGCCTTGTAACATGCTTGCCTGTTAGACAGTGTCCAGTGATGATACCGATATGCAATCTTCTTCTCAATCTGAGAGAAATCAAATTCTTAGAACGTTTTGGATTCAGCTGTGGTGAACCCATAGGCGGGTTAGTAGAAATGCGGTGAAGTGGGAGGGTTATGATCCCTTGTTTTCGGATCATAACCTCGCTGAAAAGGAAGAAGAAGATCCAGTTTTGGCCAAATTTGTTTTATCGCTAGACATGTAGGACCACTTGTCCACCAAGATTTGTACTCTCGATAGCATCCAGCTTAAATTTGAGTATGCGAGTAGCGATTGGTGTACCTAAGGAGCCTTTGTGCGGCAGGATGGGTATAGTTGTTCCTATTCTGGCGAGTTCATTGGCCTTACAAGTCCCTAGATTGTCCCTGTGTATCTTTTTTTGTTCAGTTTGTGTATGCGCTTGCGTTCAAACCAAATAATTGATATACGTTACCATACCAAAACCTTTAAAACGTTACTCATACGTATTGTACTGCAGTAACGAAAGTAACGAGTAACGATTACTTTGTAACGGTAAGATAGATCAAAAGTAATGGGCACACATTTTGTCGTTACTTTTTCACTTCTAATGGACAGACAGATTATAATAAGCAATACAAAATTTCAGCACAAATAATTAAAGAAAAAAAAAAAAAAAAAAACAGTTTTTTCAGCAACAAATATAATATTTCTGCTATTTTGTGTAAAATTAATTTCCCTCAAGGTCGAACAAACTCTTAATTTAATTTAATATACAAATATATTTTTATATTTATCAATAAGTTCTCTTAGACAATAGCTTAAGTTTGTGTTTATAAAATTTGTAATACTATAAATATTTCTCTAATGTGATGTACAATATAATATATAATTTATTTATTTATTTATTAAATATATATGTATTTGTTTGAAACGCTAAACTCTGTTTCCCTTCTGTACAATTAATTTAGAAATTATGTTACGCTTTTTTGGATAAAAAATTCCCATTGACTGGAATATTATTTACAAAAATATATTAATTAATTAAAAAACAAACTTTTTTATTTATATAACTATATATCATATATATATATTAATAGTAGGTGTATTAGAATAGGAATGTTATAATGAAAATCTATGAGTAAGGCTGCTTACGTGTGATGGACTCTGATGTGATTTTTTGTTTTTTTTTTTTTAAGAATTACTTTTGATTATGCTTTGTAGTTGAAGTATTTTTTCTCTTATTTTTCTTTGCCTTTTAAAAAATTGTTGGACTGAACGTTAAAGGGGTTAACACTTAAATATAAAAAAAAAATAATTTTGGTAAGAATATTGAAAAAAGAGATGAAAACTTTAGCGTGAAATTGGAGAGAAAAATCAGAGAGCTGAACTTTGTCATACTTACTTTGTAGCTATATTGCGAATGTGTTTAAAATGGGAACGCCACGTTATACCGCTGTACAAAATCCTGCATGGAAAATCATAATATTTTAAGATTCCCGCAGCATAGAATCATGCATGCAGAGCATTGGTAAAAATGCCGTACGGGTTCGTAACACGCCCTGAGCACCTGCAGTTGAGGCCGCCCCAGTACTGTTTGATTCGTTTCGAATTTAAATTTATTCAATTCTTCTTCTTCTTCTTCCTTTTATCAGCGAGGTTATGATCCGAAAACAAGGGATCATAACCCTCACACTTCAGCGCATTTCTACTGATCCGTCTGTGGGGTTCGCCATTATTCAATTGTTGCATATATTTTAATTCTCCATCTCAAGAAATCAGGGAATTGTTGATGTATTTAAGCAACACTCCCAGCAGTTGCTTAACGGCTAGCAAACAGATAGAGTGGTAGGGCAAGAAGAAGACCCGCTTCCAGTCAATGACGAACCAATACCACCACCCAGTATTGAAGAAGTTAGCGCAGCCATCAGAAAACTGAAAAACAACAAAGCCGTTGGCTCTGATGGCCTCCCAGCTGAACTTTTTAAATACGGAGGTGATGTCTTGGTAGGGCGCATGCACCAAGTCATAAGCCAAGTATGGATGGAGTATCAGCTTTACGAGTATATGCACCATTTCCAAAATCCTATGTCCTGCAAGACCTATCGAGGCATCTTCTTCTTCCTTTTATCAGCGAGGCTATGATCCGAAAGATCCGAAAGACCTATCGAGGCATATTCCTGCTAAATGTAAAGGGTGTTCCATAATTCACGCAAAATTTGAATTTTGCGCCATTTAATAGTACAGTGGCGCCAACGGAAAAAAAGATAACAATGTGACAGCTGACATTCCGGGGTTAGTAAAAATGGAGCGCTATACGAAAGACCAACGCATTTTCATTGTTGAGCAATATTGGCATTGTGGATGCTGATTTTTCGAACAAAATCATCTTCAGTGATGAAGCTCATTTTCATCTTGATGGCTTCGTTAATCGTCAAAATTGTCGCATTTGGGGTTCAGAAAACCCACGAGTAATTGTTGAGAAACAAATGCATCCACAACGCGTGACTGTTTGGTGCGGATTTTGGGCTGGAGGCATTATCGGACCATTCTTTTTCGAAAATGCGGCTGGTCAGGCAGTAACAATTAATGGTGTTCGTTATCGTGGTATGATAACCCAGTTTTTAGTGCCTAAATTACAAGATATGGATGTGACCAACATGCGGTTTCAACAAGACGGTGCCACATGCCATACAGCCAGAGAAACAATTCAATTACCGCATGAGTCATTTCCTAATCGTGTAATCGGTCGTTCTTGCGATCAGAATTGGCCATCCAGATCTTGCGTTTTAACGACATTGGACTTTTTTCTTTGGGGTTTTTTGAAGTCAAAGGTCTATGCAAACAAGCCCACGACCACCAACGCCTTGAAAGAGGAAATTGGGAGGTGTGTTAATGAAATTCAGCCACATTTATGCGAAACGGTCATAGAAAATTTCAATAAAAGAGTACGTACTTGCCAGCAAAGCCGTGGCGGCCATTTATCCGTTGTGCTATTCCATACATAACCTCAATCTGTATACTCTATGAATCAATAAGAAATTTAAGCTTTCTAATTAAAAATCTGTATTTTCTATCAAAATTACATTTTGCGTGAATTATGGGACACCCTTTAGCATATACTCGTAAGATCCTATCCAACATATTGTGTGAACATCTAAAACCTATCTGCAACCCACTAATCGGTACGTAACAGTGTGGATTCCGGTCGACAATAGACCAAATTTTCATACTAAAGCAAATCCTTGAAAAGATCAACGAATATCAAGTCGAAACTCACCACCTTTTCATCGACTTTAAGGCCGCTTATGACAGGATTCATCGTCTTGAACTCTACCAAGCGATGGCCCAATTCGAGATACCGTCAAAACTTATCCAGATGTGTTGTTGGAAAGCACGCGATGCTCTCTGCAACTTGGAAACAGCTCTTTCGAACTCTTCCAAACATGCGCCGGATTCCGGCAAGGAGATGCGTTGTCATGTGACTTCTTCAGTATTGTGCTCGAGCAGATAGTGCGTAGGGCAGGTGGTAACACAGAAGGCACTATCTTTCACAAATCCATTCATCTGCTGGAATACGGGGACAATATTGACACCATCGGAAGATCCCAGCAAGCCGTTGTAGAGGCATTTACGGCAGTTGAAGAGCGGGCGAAACGATTAGGTCTTGGAGTAAATGAGGACAAGGACTACAAGTGTTTGTCAACAAACAAGAAATTGGACAGAACGTCACTGTGGATGACTACAAGTTCGAGGTAGTTAAAGAGTTTACTTATCTCGGAGCAAACATAAGATCGAGATCTGACGAAGAATTACCCTAGCAAACTGCTGCTACTTTGGTTTGGCAAAACAACTGGCTTCAAAACTCCTAACTCGACGGACCAAGTGAATGCTCTTTAGAACGTTCATCTTACCAGTCTTGCTTTATGGCGCCTAGTAACCCTCGACAAGTAAAAAAGCAGAGCAAATATTGTATACTTTTGAACGAAAAATACTTCGTCGGATATTAGGTCCCAAGTCGACCCCTCGGTGTACATCCCGCCTTGCGCCCTCAAGCTCGAAGCAGGAAACAAAGCCCTAACGGAGGCAAACAACAGCTGAACCTCTTTAGATACTTGTGTCACCACGAGGAAGCTATGGCTTGCATTCGACAGAGCAAGAACCAGATTCATACAGAGGGATAGAAAATCCCTCTCTACTCTAATAGGAGTCATTACGGGGCATAATACTATGCGGATGAAAAAACTACGTGTGACTAACGAAGACCTTTGTAGAGGCTGCGGCGACGAGGAGGCTCAGGAGGACACCGCCCACTTTCTCTGTCATTGCCCAGGCCTCTATCAATTGACAAATAAGCTCCTTGGATAACACTTCTTTGAGGATCTAGAAGAGTTGTCCAACAGACCAATAAATGACATCGCAAACTTCATCAAATCCTCTGGATGGTTTGTATCTCGGGCACAGTAAGTACTAAATGCTTTCTTTAGGATATGTACAAAGACGATATTTTTCCACGAGGAAGGGATTCTCTATTCTATCCCCTTTCGCCCCATGGTTATCACAATGGGTCTATATTGACCTGAGTGTGGTGTGGAGGTTTTCTATCCCCTACACCAGCCCACTTACCTAACCTAACCTTAGGTCCCATGTGCGAGGAGGGCGAATGAAGGAGAAGATACAACCGCGAACTCTATAAGTTGTACCAGGATGTGGATGTGGTCCAAAAAACTAAGACAAGTCGACTACGTTGGCTCGGCCATATCGAGCGAATGTACAACAACGCTCCAGCCAAGAGAATCTTTGAATCTCAGTCCACAGGTTCGAGACGGCGAAAAAGACCGAAATCAAGCTGTCCCGGATGCCAGAAAACTTGGTCTTCACAACTAGAAGGAACCTGCCCGGGACCATTGAGAATGGAAGGCAGTCGTGTCTGAGGCAGAGACTTTTTAAGCGGCGGCTTGGGCTAAGGCTTAGATCCTTTAACCCCTCGAGGGTCAACCACGCCTGCGCTCCATCTTGTTCGATGTTTTGTAACGCGTTTGAGCTGCTTCCAACTCATTCCTAAAGAGCTCGATTCCTCCTCAACTGTTCTGCGCCACGTTTGCCTAGGGCGTCCCGCAAGGGTCGGGAGCCCTTTAAGTAAGTATTTCAAGAAATTGAAAAATGAGATTACTCCAACGCACAACAAAACGAGAGATTATACTCCTCATCGCCTCATGCTTACGGATGGGTATTCGTTTTACTAAGCAAATTCCCTCTGTGTGTACAACATTAGATGTTTTCATTTGCTTATTCACGCACACAATCATTTCACAATCGGTGCTGAGAATATGGAAAAACTATTTCTGCAGACTGTATAACGGCGACGAAGACCAACATCCCTCTGTCAGGCAGAACGAACCATTCAACATAGACGATGATAGTCAAAATTTCCGTCCACCTGACCAAAACGAAGTGAGGATAGCAATATCCAAGCTAAAATCCAACAAGGCTTCTGGACCTGACGGCTTACCGGCCGAACTTTTCAAGGCAGCTGGGGATGAATTGGTAGAGTGCATACACCAACTCATCTCTAAGATTTGGTCAGACGAGTGTATGCCTGATGAATGGAATCTCAGCATCGTTTGCCCGATCCACAAGAAAGGAGACCCCCTCAATTGCGCCAACTATAGAGGCATCAGTCTCCTCAACATCGCATACAAGATCTTTTCTGCGATATTGTGTGAACGCCTGAAGCCTTTTATGAACAGCCTGATTGGACCCTATCAGTGCGGTTTCAGGCCAGGAAAGTCCACCATCGGTCAAATCGTCACACTTCGGCAGATCCTGGAGAAAACCCAAGAATTCCAAATCGATACTCACCACCTCTTTATCGATTTCAAGGCCGCCTATGACAGCCTCTATAGAGAAGAGCTTTATAGAGCCATGTCTAGTTTTGACATCCCTGCCAAACTTGTCCGTCTGTGCAGGCTGACGATGGAGAACGCTCGCTGCTCCATCAACGTCGGTAATGACCTCACCGAGACCTTTGTTGTCAAAAAAGGTTTTAGCTAAGGTGACGCGCTGTCATGTGAATTCTTTAACATTGTACTTCAACGGATTGTGCGGAACTCACAAGCCAACACCGGAGGCACAATCTATTACAAGTCTGTACAACTGATTGCATACGCCGACGATATAGACATTATCGGAAGAACTCAGCGGGCTGTCACCGATGCGTTTGCAAGCATTGAGGCGGAAGCGGCCAAAATGGGTTTAGCGATAAACGAGGGCAAAACCAAGTATATCCTGTCAACAAGAAGGGAAAGCCAACACCGACGGATTGGACAAAACGTCACACTGGGCAGCTATAACTTCGAGGTAGTAAGGGACTTTGTCTACCTTGGCTCTGCTCTATAAATTCTACAAACAACATCAGCGCGGAAATCAAGCGAAGAATAACTCTTGCCAATCGCTGTTTTTTTGGGCTTATAAGGTAATTCAACAGCAAAGCCCTATCTCGAACAACTAAGGAGACTCTGTATAAGACCCTGATCATCCCAGTCCTGCTTTACGGCGCTGAAACATGGACTTTATTAAAAGAGGATGAAGATATCCTTGGTCGCTTCGAGGGAAAAATTCTTCGTAAGATTTTCGGTCCCGTTTGCGTTGACGGGTTTTGGAGGAGAAGATTCAATCACGAACTATACGAGCTGTACAGCGACATCGACCTAGTCCAAAAACTGCGTATTGGACGTCTGAGATTGCTAGGACATGTAGAGCGAATGGACACCAACGCTCCGGCCCGCAGAGTCTTCGAATCTAACCTCGAGGGACGACGCAGTAGAGGGAATCATCGCCGTAGGTGGCGCGAATAAGTTCAAGGGGACCTCGACCAACTTGGAGTGCGCAACTGGAGGCAATTAGCTAAAGACCGAGCTAAATGGAGATGCTTGTTGGTTGAGGCCCAGGTTCACCCCGAACTGTAGCGCCACCTAAGTAAGTAAGTAAGCACACAATCATTTGTATGGGATTTTGTGCTGCGGGGATTCTGTGCGGCAGGATCTTGTGCTGCGGGGTTCTGTTCGGCAGGATTTTGTGCTGCGGTGTTCTGTTCGGTAGGATTTAGTGCTGCGGAATTCTGTGCGGTAGGATCTTGTAGAAGGGATTCTATAAACGGTAACTAAACTAAGGGGATTTGTGTTGATTTCTAAAGACTCTTTCCTTTGGTCCCTATTGAGGGTCTGGTAAATTGTGACTTCGTGGCTGTCAAATTGAAAATACACAGGAAGGTTGAAGCAGTGACCAAGACAGTTTACTTGACTCCGTGTCTACTCGCATTCTTCAGACTGTCAGATCGAAAGATGAACAAAGCTAGCACTCCCCTGACGACTTTCTGTTGACTAACCTCCCCACGGTATTTGCTTTTGATTACAGCTCCAAAATCGCATCAGTTTCGATCCAAGAATTTGAAGTTTTTACCGACTCAGGTTGAAAGTTTTCTTCGTTTCGAACATTATGTAGAGCTGATGCTGCATCACAACTGTACTGATGTGGTTCTGAATTCACCCGTAGTCTTCAAATCTAATGCACAAAATATTTCTTCTAATCATAATTTCTTCCGAAATCATTAGAAAAGTATTGAATTTTGCTTCGGTTTGCTCTTCTCCTGCCAAGAGGCTTTTTGTTCGCCATAAGTGTGCATGGGACATACATACTATGGTTGCATACAATGAAGAAAATTTAAAGAAAATCGTACTACGGCAGTTACAGATGAATCAACTTCTCATGGGCAGAAGACAGCTGAAGTGCCCCTCAAGTACTGCGAAATGAACAAAACCCCCACGTCGACCCTTTCGAATCGCTTAGCTCTGTCTCTTTCTGCTGAACAATGAAGTCCTTGACTGCTTTTCTCTTAAGTTGACTGTGAGTGAGATATTTGCGAACAATCTCACTTCAAAACAAATATTTGGCGCAACAGCTATTTAAAGTGCGAGGGCCTAGCTTCTTGCAACCACTCATGTTGTGTGCGTTATATTTTTCACACGAATGGAAGGGACCTACAGTTTAATGCCGACTCCGAACGGCGATTTGAGAAGCTTTTTCGTGACAACAATACTCTCGGATGTTTGTCAGACGCTCGCGTGAGGTGGGACCGTGAAAAAACTTTTTGATGTTTTCTGGAATTCGAACTTGGAACCTCATGCGTAGTGATCCGACACACTAACCACTTACGCCACGGCGCCCACAATCTCACTTCGGTCTAATCTTTTCAAGAAGATACCTAGCACACAACCTTTAGGTTGAAACATGCTATTATTGACAGACTGGAATTAACCGACATAATAGTCTGTCCAAATGGAACAGCACCTTAGGGTTTGTCAAAGTACTCCTCATTCCAGTTTGGTGTCTAATAGCTCCGGTGCTGTTAACATCTTGTTGATGCGATTGACATTAAATGGGTGAAGGTGGTATATGAAGGTATTTCCCAGATATCTGTGACAGCAATCTGTCCAGACCTAGAGCCATCATTGTTGTGCTGTTGAGTTTGTTATAGTAGATGTGAAAACAGTGAGAAATCCTGGATTGTGGGCACTATAGAGGCATCACATTGCTTACCATACATCGAGTCTCAAAGTATGTATACGAGACGATACTCAAAAAAAAAAAAAAAAGTAAGAAGGACTGTGGAAAGACAACTTTTGAATGTGCAAAGTGAATTTCGACCAGCCAATAGGACCATAAGGAAGTCTACACTGTTTCATAGATATGAAGAAGGCATTCGATACAGTAAGTAAAAGGAACATCTGGATAAGCATAAGGAATAAAAGATTGGAAGAAGACCTTATGAATGTAATCAATAGTATATATCCTACAATGTAGCTAGAACTCTCAACAGAATGTCAAATGAATTTGAAACATCGGAAGGAGTCAGACAAGTGAGTATCCTTATCCACTTTTGTTCATCTGCGCCATGGATAACGCAATCAGACAGTGTCAGGAAAGAATGGAAAGCTTTAAAGCGGGATATAGGCGATTGGAACCTATCTCTCTATTTGCCTGCGCTTTTGCCGATGACATTGTGCTCTTGCAAACTCTGAGAAGAAGTTAGAGACAAACGTAAAAGTCTCAAAAAGACGTCTCAATGTCGAAAAAACTAAGGCGATGCTGGTAAAGAATGGAAAAGGGCTGGTAAGAGTGAGTGGGGATAAAGAGACTTTTGAGAAGTAGAAAGTTATAAGTACGAGTATCTAGAAAGCGTCATCAATAACAAGCGGAATTCCAAGGAGGATTTGAAGGCAATAATTCAAGCTACAAATAAGCTGTAAGCGGTGTTGCAAAAAAAAATCCTGCATCATAAAGAAATAACTCGAGTACTACCAGTATTGCTGCATGGGGGTGAAAACTGGATCCTTTCTGAAAGACAAGAAAAAAAAAAGTGCAGGCCATGGAATTGAAGTACCTTCGAAGAGTGATAGGGGCAAGGAGAACTGATAGAAAAAGGAATGAAAACACCCGAAAGGAGCTAAATGTAGAATCAGCGAAGAAAGCTATGGAAGAAAAGAAACTTAGATGATTTGGACACCTAGTGAGAATGGATAATAACAGTCAAGTTGACACAAATATGGGAAGCTAGAACGGAAGGAAAAAAACAAAAGAGGAAGGCCGAAAACAACGTGGTGGAGAAAACTTTCAAAGATGTCAGAGAAACCTGAAACTCAGCAAAGGAAGTAGCTAACTTATGTCCTGTATCCCCTTGTGGGTCCTAGGGCCTCTACTACGCCTACGCGCCATCGTGTACGGTTCTGGCAATGTGCCTGAGCTCTCCCCAACTTTTCCCTAACTGCCGTGCCTCCTTCTCAACTATTCTGCGCCATGTTCTCCTCGGACCGCCAGGTCTTCTGCCATCCTGCGTTGAAAACTTCCATTGCATAGCATGGTTCGCTATGCAACTGTCACCCTTACGGAACGTATGACCAATCCACTGCCACTTCCGCCGTTGGATGGTTGTGCCTATTGGTTCCTGAACCGTTCTCTCGTAAAGGTGTTCGTTAGAGATACGTTTGGGACAGAAAACCCTTAAGATATAGCGCAGGCACCTATTAACAAACGTTTGCAGCTTTCTGGTGATAGTAGTGCTCACTCTCCACGTGCTGCAACCATATAACAACACGGATTCAACGTTCGAGCAGAACAGTCTTATCTTGGTGCTCAAACTGATTGCATTGCTTCGCCATATTTTGGACAACATACCGAATGCGGACTTTGCTTTGGCGATCCTGTTGGCTATATCCAGTTCGGTTCCACCATCAGTCGAGACAATACTCCCAAGGAAGTAGCTAGAGACAGAAAGAAGTGGAGACAATTTGTGAAGGAGAGAAAGACGGAAATTGGAGACAGAACCTCGATCCATTTAAAAATAAAAGTACTCGAAGGATGACAGTCAAATCTAAGGAGTACGCTTGTTTGGTACGATTATCTAATAGAAAGTTTAAGAAAAATCCTACGTCCTTTAACACTCGATCCAACAATTAAAAAAAAAGGCAAACTAAACTTTGGAATGAACAAGGAAGATCTATAGATTATCTTTATGCTTAACCTTTAAATACTACCTAGTAAATAGCTAAGAAGGCAAACTAGAATAGGCCCAGCAATGGAACCCATTGGAACACCACTATAAACTACCAACAATTTTTATTTTGATTTCATTATGCAAATGCTTGTTGTTTTTTTATTTTTCGTATCTTAATCCATAATATTTAAGTACATGCCACACAAGGATATACATAATATACTATTATTATTTGCTTTACTAAATTTATCCCTAAGTAAGTACGTTTAAGTGTGTGATTCTGTTTGTTTAATACCATTCTTGACCTCATAATACTAAATATTTATATCTATTCCTAGCATCTACATACATATATGTATCTTTTTGTGTGATGTCAGAAGAATAAGATCTAAATTTAATTTTTAAAAAAGCTAAGTACCACATGCTGTCATATAATCTTTCGTCTTTAGTGTACGTAGAGGAGGAACAGGAAGTAGAGAACGATGAACGACGACGACGACAACGACGACGACGACGACGACGGAGAAGAAGACTATGAATAAATAACTATATTTGGTAAGGATCGACTGAATCAAACGTCTGTCTCAGTGCTGCTGATATGCAATGAGTTGCTGTCACTTCCGGTATGATTTGTCAGTTGAACTGTTGAGCCAGTTGTCGTTGTTGTCGGTGTTAGGGGTGTTTGCTCTGTTAGCGGTGTTGTAGGAGGAGCTGCAATTGCTGTCGATGACGATGACGTCTGTTGAATTTGTGACTGCGGACTAGTTGGCGTTGGTGTGGCCGGTATTTGATGCCAATTAATGCTATTCTGCGAGGTTATGTTACGCGTTTTGACTAGTGGTGGATTCTTGATTGATGCCGAAAATGCCATACCTCGACGAAGAGTCGCTCTGAATTTTTATTTTTTTGTTTTTTGAATAAAATTGAATTGATTTGGTCTTTCAAAAGACTGCGGCTATTTTCTTTATTCATTTCGTTTATATGATGTATGTATGGACAAATACAACAATATTTTGATTAAAGTCGAGCAACATTCAGAATAATAAAAAAAAAAAAGTGATTGAATAAGAATAGTGTGTGCGTTTGAACAACTCGAATAATATATAACGGAAACGATTTTCGAAATGAATAAAGACAATCACCATGCATGAGAATTGAATTTGAATTTTGAAAACAACAAAACTTACCTGGTTGGACTTGGTGGTGGATATGATATACCACGATGACTAGGCGATAATAAATTGCCCGACTGACTATTTGTTGGTCCAGGTACAAGCAACGTATTGTTACTATAAGTATGGTAAAGGTTACTACAATAAGAAGAACCATAACAAAAAAGAAACAACAATTAAACACTACATTGACTTTGAGCGGTGTTGTGTGTATAGCAAATAATATTTAAAAAGAAAAATTTATTCCGAATGGTATAATATTTTTGCCCTTGGATGTAACAATATAAATAATAGGTGAAGTAACGCTGGTGTTCATGTAATCTGATCTACATATGTAAATGGATTTATACTGATGAGTTTTGAATTTATGACGAATTGCGAGCAACATTCAAATTCTAATGATTCGTTTGTATGATACAGTGTAGGTCGGAGAAATCGATATAGTTCGATTTTTTTTTCTGGACGACTTGTTCGTGTGATAAGTAAGAGTATTCAAGCACAGCTCCTATGGACATGGTTCTATACCGCAAAGATACAGAACAGATCTCGATACGACAACTGACTATGTCATACCCTACACAGACTCCAATAAGAATAATTCCACGCTTATTCCCGAAAGACAAGAGTGGGACTCCAACACATTAACCAATGAACAAGCCATTCAGCTCTATACAGACGGGTCTCAAATGGATACAAGAACTGGTTATGGAGTCTTCTGTGAATCACAGCAGCAGAATCTTTCAAGCCGAAGTCTTCGCTATTGAAAGTGCAGCACACACCATTCACAGAAAGAAACTTAATCCTTCCAAGATTACCATCTTCGTAGATTTTTATTTTTTTTTTGAGGTAGATAGGGAGGAACGCAGAGACTGACCCTGGAGCACTGCCACCTAAAAAGATTTTTCGTGCTATCCCGTGGTTAATTGATTTTGAGTTTGTCAACTAGCTGAACTCAAGTTCATTAATAAAGCTAAAAATAGTTCGAGCTGAAGAAGAGGTGACGCCAGAAGGTGATGTGACGCCTTTATTTAAGTAATTTAGCCTAAGTCTGGCTATGGCCGGGCAATCACAGAGTATGTGATGGGCTGTTTCGGTGTCTTCAAGACAGAGACGGCACGTATCCAACTGAACACGGCTCATTTTCTTGATATGGTAGTTGAGAGAGCCATGTCCAGTTAGAAAGTCAGTAAGGATCTTAGCATTCTGTTTGCTCATTGATAGAATGTCTATTCTATTTTTCGAGAAGTTAATAAATTTCTTGGAATGCCTTAGGCCGGGTTAAGCATTCCAGTAAGAGAGCATTTGTTCGCGTTCCCAGCGGAGTAGCTCTATTTTAATCTGGCTGGTGGGTAAACCGCAGATGGGTTCAGGTCCAGTATAAGGTGTTTGGGCACCTAGTCTGGCAAGCTTATCAGCCGCTTCATTACCAGGGATACCTTTGTGACCGAGGACCCACATTTGTGTGGTATTATTGTGTGCAGCAAGCTGCAAAAGCGTCTGGAGACCGTTCCAAACCTTGGAGTCATGCTCGACAACAGGCTGCGCTTCAAAGCCCACGTCGAGTATTCTAGTAAGAAAGCATCGCTGATGCAGGCAGCACTCTCTCGAATGCTCCCGAACATCGGCGGGCCTGGATACGCCCGCAGGATCCTGCTGTCCAGAGTGGTCAGCTCGGTACTTCTATACGCTACCCCGACGGTGCACTGGCGACAAATGAGTGCAGGAAGAAGCTATCATCAGCTCACATGCTCTGCGCAATCATTAGTGATTAGTGATTAGCGGCTTCCGAACTATCGCCGACGATGCAGCCTGCGTTTTAGCTGGGATGGTCCCAATCGACATCCTCGCTGAAGAGATGCAGAGGGTATACCTTAGACGTCCCTCGAACTGGCAAGGGGCAAAAAGGATTAAGGAGGAGGAAAGGGCAGCATCAGCAACGCTGTGGCAAACCAGGTGGGACAGCTCTACCAAAGGCAGGTGGACCCACAAGCTCATTCCCACTATAAAATCATGGACAGAGAGAGCGAGGGGGAACTGTAACTACCACCTCACATAGTTCCTGTCCGGACACGGTGGCTACCGGAAATACCTCCATAGATTTGGACACGATAGTTCTCCCCTGTGTCCAATATGTCCAAACGAAGAGGAGGACGCGGAGCATGCAGTATTCTACTGCAGACGCTTTGCAGAAGACAGAGCAAACCTGCCAAGTCCAGAAAATCTTGTAAGTCACATGACACGATCAGAGGGCGAGTGGATGGAGATCTGCTCATTCATAGTATATGTGCAGAATGCGCTGCGAAGAGCAGAAGCCCTAAGAAGAGCCCAAGAGGCGGCCTCAGAGACTAGAGCATAATTGCTAACCAGCCCCGTGAAGAAATACCTAACGCCAGTACCACGGGAAGAGTGATTGAAGTGTGTAGGGTGTGTGTTTAGTACGTAGGCGTATTCCTGGAATCGATTACTCAGGTTTGCGAATCGTGCATGCTAGTAGCACTCGGACTGTTAGTATCTATGAAGATTACACATCCTTGGTGCAACCTAAAAAAAAAAAAAAAACAGTTCCAAACCAGCTTAGACTTATAGTCAAAAGACGTGAGAGACTTGAGTGCTGCTTGGCTATCTGACATTATATTAATATGTGATCTTCGGAGGTTTCGTCTAATGCATTCTCTGGCGCAGAGCTGGATGGCATAGACCTCTGCTTGGAAGATAGTAGTGGATTGACCTAGTGGTGTAAAGAGTTTGTAGTTGGGTCCAAAGATACCAGCTCCAACCCCATTTGACATTTTTGAACCATCAGTGTACCAATTGATTTGAGATCTTGATTGGGGGATTTGAGGATAGTCCCAGTAGCTGCGGTCAAGTATGTCTACTGTGAAGGGGTGATTGAGATGGATTCTTTTGGGCATAAAGTCTGAGATGCATACTGCTGGACAAGTAAGTAGCGGAATTTTCTCAAGGATCTTCATGTGGCCAACTAATTCTGAATTTGTATTGTTGCATAAAAGGTGAAGCTTTAGAGCACTAGCAGCCGCAGTCTTCATAATATTTATGTGTAGGGGTAGAAGGTTTAAGAGAACTTCCAGCGCAGCTGTTGGGCAGGTGCGCATTGCGCCCGTAATACCTTCACATGCTAGTCTTTGCACCTTCTAGAGGGCGGAGTGGGTAATGGTTTGATTAACTTTATCCCACCATACTAGCGAAGCATAAGTTATTATCGGAACGATGATTGTGGTGCAGGTCCAGTGGATCATTTTTGGATTTAATCCCCATTTTTTGCCGAAAAACCTAGAGCAGGCCCAGAAGGTTTTAGTCGCCTTCACAGTGGTTCTGTTTATATGAGGTTTCCAATTTAATTTGTGGTCTAGAGTAATCCCAAGATATTTTGTTTCTTTTGAGAACTTAGTTTGAGTATTGTTTAGTGATAGTGCTTGAAGGCTTAAGTTTCTCCTCTTGGTGAAAGGAATGATTACGGTTTTTGCAGGGTTAACTGTTAGACCTTCTGACTGGCACCAGTTATTTACTTTTTTTAGGGCATGTTGCATTTGTTCAGAAATGCTGGATTCATCCTTGCCCTTAGCTATAATAACTACGTCGTCAGCGTAGCCCTGGGTGAGAAATCCAGAACTATTGAGGTCATTTATGATACTGTCCACTACAATCGACCATAAAAGAGGAGATCGGACACCCCTTGGGGACAACCCTTACTAGTTCTAACGGAGATTGAGATTTGTCCAAGCTTGGCAGTGATAAGTCTGCTTCTGAGCATGGAGCATATCCATTTGGTAGTTTGCGGGTCAATGCCTTTGACATCAGCAGCAGACTTAATTGATTGAAACGATGTGTTATCGAAGGCGCCAGAGATGTCCAGGAAGAAGCATAAGGCTATTTCCTTCTTTGACAAAGCTTCTTTAATAGTACTGACTAGATGGTGAAGGGCTATGACCGTAGATTTACCAGATTGATATGCAAATTGAAGATTATTTAGGGGGTGTCCTATACCGCGGAATTTCTTATGTGAAGATCAAAGATTTTTTCCATTACCTTAAGAAATACAGAGGTGAGACTGATTGGCCTAAAGGCCTTTGGGTCTGAATGTGATCTGGCGCCGGCTTTAGGAATGAACACTACATTAACTTTTCTCCATATTGATGGGATGTAGCTGAGTTCATAGCTGGATCTGAAGATGGCCACTAAAGATTCAATGAGAGTGTCGATTCCATGATGTAAGAGGGCGGGGAAAATTCCATCTCCATCGGGAGCTTTATAAGGTTTTTGCGTGGAGATGGCCCATCTTATGGAATCGAGGGTGTAGATTTTCTTGGCATCTTCGTAGATAGTCAGGCGGCAATCAAGGCACTAGAGAGCGTGGAAGTTAGATCAAAAGCAGTTTCCAGATGCCGAAATTCACTGAACAATATATGCAACACCCATGAGGTAACTCTCTGCTGGGTTCCCGGACATAGTAATATAGAGGGAAATGAGACAGCAGATGAACCAACCAGAAGGGGATCAGCATTGGAGATAGAATACATTCAGACATCAGTAAATGTTCCTATTGGTGTACTTAAAAGAAAAATTGACCTCAAAACAAGAGAACTGATTAATTCCGCATGGTTTAACAGAGGCGACTGTATCATATCTCGCAGTTTGTGGTCCATACTGAATGAAGGAAGAATCAAAAGTCTGCTGGCAATGAATAAAATATAAGTCCGTATCTTGGTAGGTGGTAGGTGCGCGTTAGGGGAAATGGCCACACGACTAGGCATCAACTCCCCCGAACACTGCAGGAGCTGTCAAAACGCGGAAGAAATAGAAAGTGACAAACACTTGTGACTGCCCAAATCTGCAAAACCGCCGCCTATCACTTGGGCAACAGGTTCTTTGAAGATCTAAGCAAGCGGGCAACCTTCACTAAAGAACATGATACGATTTTCGCCAATGGGGTTGTTCGCCAATGGACCGGCCGATAGATAAAGACAAAGAAAGAGTAAGCTTTTACAGGTTCCACAACATAAAGGGAAACACAATGGACCGTTTGGCCCCCGTGAGAAGCACCTAGGTCCATATCCCTCTAACCCAACCTAAGAGTATTCAACCCGATTTAGACGATTTCTAGATCAATAGTCATCACTCATCATAGGCGAACCCCACAGGCAGATCAGTAGAAATGCGGTGAAGTGGGAGGGTTGTGATCCCTTGTTTTCGGATCATAGCCTCGCTGATAAAAGGAAGAAGAAGAAGAATAGTCATCACTCATCAATCCTTAACGCGGCTGGGTTGTGATGGAATTGGTAGAGCATATACGGGTTTTCCTATAGGGATTTCGGAACTTTGACAGGTGATTGCGGCCATATTGTTGAGGCTACAGCTGTCAAATTGGCTGTCTTGCCAAATTAACATGGAGAGTTATAGCGTTCAACAACATCTGCAATTGATTAAATTGTTTTATGAAAGTGAGTCTTCTGTTCGTGCAACATTTCGCGCAAAATAATATTCAGCGACAGGCCCATTTCTGGATGAATGGGCTCGTCAACAAGCAAAATTGTCGAATTTGGGACGATAACAATCCACACGAGATCCCCCAAATTGCAATGCATCTAGGATTTTGGGCTGGCGGCATCATCGGTGAGAACGACATTGGCCAGGCCATCACCGTCAACGGTGAGCGCTATCGGTTGATAATAACCAATTTCTATTAGTCCGAATTGGATGATATGGACACCGACGACATACGGTTCCAACAGGACGGCGCTCCGAGCCACACAGCTGGTGCCACGATGGACATTCTGCACGAGCGATTTCCGAACATGGTTATCTCACGCGGAGGCGATATGAATTGGCCGCCGAGATCGTGCGATTTGACCCCGTTAGACTTCTTCTTGTGGAGTTTTCTTAAGTCACAGGTCTATGCCAATAAACCATAAATCACCACTGCCCTGAAAACCAACATAATCAATGAGGTTGGTCCAATATAGCCTGCGCCAATTTATGCGTCAAAGTTATGGAAAATTGGACGTTTCGGATGCGTGCCACCCAGCGAAGCCGCGGCGGACATTTGAATAATGTTATATTCCATAATGGCATCCATGGTCCTTCTAAATAAATACAAAATTTCAACGATATCTCACTCACAGTTTGTTTTATTTAAATTAAAAGATAGGAAACGCTTAATGGAAAACCCTTTATGTACCAACTCATTCCAAAATTTGGTCCGGAGTGTGTATGAATGATGAATGGAATCTCAGCATCATTTGCCCGATCCATAAGAAAGGAGACCTCCTATTATAGAGCATTAGTCTTCTCAACCTTGTATACAAGATCATTTCTACGATATTGTTCAAAAGCCTGAAACCTTGCATCAACATCCTGATTGGCACCTATCAGCGCGGTTTGAGGCCAAGAAAGTCTTGATAGTGTAGTCAAATTTTTACACTTCGACAGATCGTAGAGCAAATCCAAGTCCAAATCGATACTCTTCTTCTTCCTTTTATCAGCCAGGTTATGATCCGAAAATAAGGGATCACAACCCTCCCACTTCACCGCATTTCTACTGATCCGCCTGTGGGGTTCGATACTCATCATCTCTTTATCGATTTGAAGGCCATCTTTGACAGCATCTATAGAGAGGAGCTATATAGAGCTATGTCTAGCTTTGAAATCCCTGCCAGACTTGTTCATCTGTGCAGGATGACGATTGAGAATGCTCGCTGCTCCATCAAGGTGGGTAATGACCTCACCGAGACCTTTGATGTCCCGAAAGGTTTTAGGAAAGGCGGCGAGTTGTGATGCGACTTCTTTAATATCGTACTTGAGCGGATTGTGCGAAAATAACAAGCCAACACCAGTGGTGCGATCTACCAAATGCGTGTATAAGAACCTGATCATCACAGCCCTTCTTTACGGCGCCGAAACTGGACTTTATTGAAGGCGGATGAAGATATTCTTGGTCGCTTCGAGAGAAGCAAAGGGTCCCGTTTGCGTTGACAGGTTTGGAGAAGAAGATTCAATGACGAACTATACGAGTTGTACTGTCTCTTATCTCGGTCCTAGGTCACTTTGGGATCTTGGGGAACGAGATATCCGATGAGATTGCTAGACAAAGCTCGCAGGAGGCTTTCTCCGGTCCCGAACCCGCGTTGGGTCTACATGCGTCCTCGGTTAAGGCTTTTATTGACGATTGGGTCTCCCATGAGCACAATTGTGTGTGGCATGACTCTTCAGGATGCAGGTTAACTAAACGTATGCTCCCGGACGTGTGTAAGAAATCAGCGGCATTCTTGCTATCTCTCAGCAGAAACGACTGTAGACAATTTATTGGCGTCTTGACAGGCCACTTGGCTTTCGCCGAGCACCTTAACGTCTTGCGCTTGAGTGATACTACAATCTGCGACGCTTGTGGAGAGAGCGACGATACCGCGGAACATTTTCTCTGTGAGTGTCCGGTCTCTGCTTGTATTAGATGGCAGATCCTCGGTGCTGATGTGGTGAGTGCTGGTACTGTAAGCTCCTCATCACTGAAGTGCTTGCTTGGCTTTCTTAGAAAGACAAGGAAATTGTAATAAAATGCATAAATCAGGGTTTGTTCTCTGGTAGTACAATCGACTAATTGCTTCTGAGTACTCCAGTCGAGCGTTTCCTATCCCGACAAAAAAAAATAAAAAATGCAAGTTGTACAGCAACACCAACATAGTCAAAAAAAAATTCGTATTGGATGTTTGAGATGGCTAAGACATGTAGAGAGAATGGACACCAACGCTCCGGCGCGCAGGGTTCTCGAATCTATTCCAGAGGGACGATGCAGTATAGGGGCTCCTCGCCGTAGATGGCGCCTTCAAGTTCAAGGGACCTAAACCAACTTAGAGTGCGCGACTAGAGGCAGTTAGCTAAAGACTAAATGGACTGGACTTTTGGTTGAGGCCTGGGTTCACTGTATCGCAATTTAAGCAAAAGATGCTTCCTGATTAAGGCCCAAGTCCATCCCCAATTGGAGCGCCATCTGGAAGTAATAGTATCGCTACTGGATGTAACACATCCCTAAGTATAAATTAAAAGTACAATTTCGATACCGAGTTTTCGTTTGTTTTGTTTTAAATAAGCACGCAGGCATCTAATGTTTAAACATCTACTTTGACTTTGTCTGCATGTTTTAGCTTTCACTACATTGATACAGTTATATATACATCATCCTCTAAGGACCACCATTTTTATTGTATTTCCTGTTAACTCACGATTGATTATGATGCAAATTTAAATTCGGCAAGCTCTGTCCAAGATGATTGATCGGTTGCACCGATAGTGTATTCGATGATACCGCTATGATCTTCTGTTTGTGCGGACTAGTTGCCAGAGTCTTTGGTTTTGGTACATACCCTTGATTTGTACCTAAAAAAAAAAAAGTTGAAGCATTAGATCAGAGAATCCGCAAATATACCTTGAACTCACTCATAACACTCGATCCTTCATCACTTGACAATGAATTGGTTTTTTCAAAGTCCACCGATATATTCCTCGAATCATTCCATTCAACCGAACCGCTATGGCTATTATTTGCACTTGATACATGACTACAAATTGAACTGTTCATTGGACTCTTTTTGACGCCCAATGAATCGGCTGTACCACCACTAGCACCACTGCCACCATATCGGAAGTTGTCCCAATTATTACCGCTGCCCTGCTTCAGTCTTGTGTAGATATGTTTGGCTCGTTTTAGCGACTCGTACCAATTCTTTGCCTCAGAACACTGGAGAGTGAAGGCTGTTGTCGCCACCTGAAACTCATTCAAATAGATGCAGTTCAACGTATTGTTGTTGTGCTGCACAACAAGTCGATCGGTTAGGTAAGGCTGTCGGATGACTTTTAAGGCGCCAAGACCTTTCTTCGCTATTGTCTTGCACACGAGCAGAATGTCAGTCAACAGAAAGCAATGTACATCGGCTTTGCCAAGATTATCTTTGTATTTATGATCACCTTCCATAAATAGATGGCGCACCTGATGGGCGGGACAGCCCTTCATCGGAGCACACAAATCGAACATGACACTATGTTGTTTGATTAGCTTTTCTAGATGCTCATTGTTGGTGTCCTGTAACGGAATTTTTGACGTTTTACGATTTATGAAAAACTCACCAAACTCACCACAACATCATAGGACTCAATGCGTGCCATAACACCTTTCAGACGCTCATTCTCCTGCCTCGTTGTCAAATGATTATTTACACTGCATACGAAATTCTCCACCGAATGCATCTAAATTAAAATTTCAAATTTATTCACCATACAGTTCTTGACAGTTCACCACAGTTTACCATTTCATCAATCGCTTCAGCGTCGTCCTCATCGACAACATGCCGTCGTATCGCTGTCAGTAATAAATTATATTTAGTCAGTCTTTGCATGGGCCGAACCAAAATGTCAGCCAATCGCAAACGATTGCACATCTTTTGCGATTCACACCACGCCAGGTAGGCGGTAAAAAGGGCATTATTTCGATTCAGTTCCTTGCAATAAAACTGACAGGTGCTTTGTTCCGCGCAATACTTCTTGTATGGTGCGAATGTCGTTGCGAATGTAACGAAACCTTGACGAAAGAAATCAATGCAAAGTGGCGCATGACTGGCAACACTACTCGCCACCATTGGATACAGGTAGAGAGTCCAAAATTTTTGATTAGCTTCACAAATATCACGGACATTAGAGAATAACTTATGCTGGTCCACATCGGTGAGAAGTTTCTCCTCTTGAATAGCTTCCAAGCAAGCAAGGAACAACTTTAAAACGGGGAAACCCACTATAAGACTTTGACACCTGTCAAACAATTTATTTCAACTTACATCAGTGACAGTTTGCAGCGCATGAATATAATACACTTCTGTTGTTACTAATTCCCAAATTGCCGTCTGTATTTTCGTCTCGACATCTGACATATTATCACAGTGAACAAAATCTTTCCAAGACGCATGCATGTTGTCCAAATATCCTAGCGCTGCGTCAAAATCCGGATGATCGAAACTTAACGAAGCACTTTTTTGTGGTACGCCATTTTTAGCGTAGTTATTCAGCAATTCACACAATTGACTTTGGTGTGGATTTTTAATGCCAAATAAACCGGACCAACGTTGTTTCAGTTGTTTGCCGGGAATACTGCGTTGTTCCGATTCGGTGGTCTCCTCAGTTGAAGCCGATGACAGGAGTCTTGGTGGGCGGGTACGGGAACCCTAAATGAATTTGGAAATGTCAGAAATAAGAGAAAAAATGGTGCTAAAGGGATTGCCATACAAATGAAGCAGCTTTTTGAAGAGTTTTCTTGCCGTCCCTTTCGGTGATGATTAAGTGACGACCAGCTAAATTCTCCACATCAGTATTTTCATCGAAGGAAGAAGTATAAGGCGGGGATCCTAGAAGAATGAATGAAATATTTTTATGTTATTGCATATTTGAGAGGGTATGACGTTTAAAATCAAAACACAGTGATATTGATTTCGTGATTATAGACCTACTAGCTAAAAGCCCGACGTGCGTTGCAACATCTTAACCATTCTCGTGAATCAATCTATCTAATTGTGAAACCCGGAACAAAATCCGTTCAGTAGTTACAGAGAAAAACGCACACAGACAGACAGACAGACGCGGCGTTGGACTTTGTTTTATAATATGCCGTGCTGATATTGATAGGGACTGCTTATTCTGTAAAAAAAAGTTTCCACTGAACTGGAAATAATTTGAAATTGTAACCTATCAAGGATGGTGTCTGATATTAGGTTGGAAAGAAAGTGTTGAGCCTTTTGTAGTGAAGTTCAAATATTCTCCACTTTGATCAACCTGACATTTTGCCATTTTTCGGGCAAAATCATAATTGCATCCTCATAGGACTTTGAGGTTCTTCTATGGAACTCTACTTTACATTATTAAGATAATTTCGCATGAACCGAAACATATGGTAATCCGATGGAACATTGTCTGGACTTCCCAGCCAAACCCTCTCAGTTTTTGGTTGATTACCAAAGAAGTATCTGGCCTGGCATTGCGTGATGGTCTTCGATCAACTTCGGCAACTTTCCCTGGACCGCTTCAATTAATTTTATTAGCTGTTATGATCTTTTTCGCACTACTTTGGCGTACGTGATTCACTTTTCGACACCAGCAATCAATCTTCTTTTCTTTCGATTCACCAGCGATTAATAAATTGAAATTCTGTCAGATTGTGTGGTACCCAACCGTCGAGCTTCTTTATGCAGCCAGCCTTCTCCAAATGGACAACGATCTTCAGATCTGTACGTGGAATGTTCTGTCCCTTTACAGACCACGTGCAGGCGAACAACTGGCAGAGGCCCTAGACTGCTATAAAGCAGATATTACCGCCATCCAGGAAGTGCGATGGGATGGGCCGGGCAAAAAGAGGATGAAAAACTGTAACATCTACTACGGTGATTGCTACAGAGGCAACAGGCAACGCTTATTCGGATGCGGATTTGTCATACGCGGCAGACTTAGGCAAGAAGTCTTAAGCTTCCGACACGTAAGCGAGCGTATTATGACTATCCGGATCAAGGTTAAATTCGCTAACATAAGCCTAATATGTGTTCATGCCACCACGGAAGAAAAGGACCCTGCCATCAAAGAATGTTTATACGAGCTCCTCGACAAAACATACGAGCAATGTCCTAAATACGACGTTAAAATCGTATTGGGCGATTTTAACGCCAAAATAGGAAACGAGGACGTTATGGTAGGGCAGTCGGTAAGTATAGCCTACACGACACCACGTCTGATAACGGTCTAAGGCTAATTGATTTCGCTGTGGAGCGAAATGTCACCATAGCAAGCACATGGTTTTCTCATCTCGATATTCATAAGCAGACATGGCGGTCCAATGATCATGTAACGATCAACCAAATTGATCATATTGCGATCGACGCAAGGCATGCCTCCAGTATTCTGGATGTCCGGACCTTCCGAGCGGCCAACATAGACTCGGATCATTACCTTGTTGTAGCCAAGGTACGAATGCGGATATCCCAATCTGAGCAACAAAGAAGAATCACTGTGAGAAAATTTTACGTCGAAAAGCTACAATCGCAAGAGACCGCCAGACTCTTCGCTGAACGCGTATCCTGAAATCTCTCAATCACCCCTATGCTGGTAGCATCAAGTGCCGAAGACCAGTGACAACGCTGCCAACATGCCATCAGAAACACCGCGACTGATGTATTGGGACTCGCTCGCCTACCACCGCGAAACCCCTGGTTTGACGAAGAATACCGGCGAGTGCATGCAGCAAAACAAGAGGCATAGAAAGCGGCGCTGCAAAGGAAAACGAGAGCTGCTCGTGAGCTCTACGAGCAAAAGAGACGGGAAGAACATCGGCTTCTCCAAAAGAAGAAGAAAGAGCATGGGAAGCGCGCGTTTGAGAATATCCAGGAACAATGTACGGAAGTATTACCAAAAGGTAAAAATAACGTGTCAGAGGAGCAATACCCGTACAGAAACCTGTAGAGATGAAAATAGAAACCTCGTAGTAGAATCAAAGTCGGTGCTGAAAATATGGGAAAACTACTTCTGTAGACTGTATAACGGCGACGAAGACCAACATCCCGCTGTCAGGCAGAATGAACCATTCAACATAGACGATGATAGTCAAACTTTCCGTCCACCTGACCAAACCGAAGTGAGGATAGCAATATCCAAGCTAAAATCCAACAAGGCTTCTGGACCTGACGGCTTACCGGCCGAACTCTTCAAGGCAGCAGGGGATGAATTGGTAGAGTGCATACACCAACTCATTTCTAATATTTGGTCAGACGAGTGTATGCCTGATGAATGGAATCTCGGTATCGTTTGCCTGATCCACAAGAAAGGAGACCCCCTCAATTGCGCCAACTATAGAGGCATCAGTCTCCTCAACATCGCATACAAGATCTTTTCTGCGATATTGTGTGAACGCCTGAAGCCTTTTATGAACAGCCTGATTGGACCCTATCAGTGCGGTTTCAGGCCAGGAAAGTCCACCATCGGTCAAATCGTCACACTTCGGCAGATCCTGGAGAAAACCCAAGAATTCCAAATCGATACTCACCACCTCTTTATCGATTTCAAGGCCGCCTATGACAGCCTCTATAGAGAACAGCTTTATAGAGCCATGTCTAGTTTTCATATCCCTGCCAAACTTGTCCGTTTGTGCAGGCTGACGATGGAGAACGCTCGCTGCTCCATCAAGGTTGGTAATGACCTCACCGAGACCTTTGATGTCAAAAAAGGCTTTAGACAAGGTGACGCGCTGTCACGTGACTTCTTCAATATTATACTTGAACGGATTGTGCGGAACTCACAAGCCAACACCGGAGGCACAATCTATTACAAGTCTGTACAACTGCTTGCATACGCCGACGATATAGACATTATCGGAAGAACTCAGCGGGCTGTCACCGGTGCGTTTGCAAGCACTGAGGCGGAAGCGGCCAAAATGGGTTTAGCGATAAACGAGGACAAAACCAAGAATATGCTGTCAACAAGAAGGGACAGCCAACACCGACGAATTGGATAGAACGTCACAGTGGGCAGCTATAGCTTCGAGGTAGTAAGGGACTTTGTCTACCTTGGCTCTGCTACAAACTCTGAGAACAACATCAGCGCAGAAATCAAGCGAAGAATAACACTTGCCAATCGCTGTTTTTTTTGGGCTAATAAGGCAATTCAACAGTAAAGCACTATCTCGAACAACTAAGGAGACTCTGTATAAGACCCTGATCATCCCAGTCCTGCTTTACGGCGCTGAAACATGGACTTTATTAAAAGAGGATGAAGATATCCTTGGTCGCTTCGAGAGAAAAATTCTTCGTAAGATTTTCGGTCCCGTTTGCGTTGACGGGTTTTGGAGGAGAAGATTCAATCACGAACTATACGAGCTGTACAGCGACATCGACCTGGTCAAAAAACTGCGTATTGGACGTCTGAGATGGCTAGGACATGAAGAGCGAATGGATACCAACGCTCCGGCCCGCAGAGTCTTCGAATCTAACCCCGAGGGACAACGCAGTAGAGTGGCGCGCACAAGTTCAAGGGGACCTCGACCAACTTGGAGTGCGCAACTGGAGGCAATTAGCTAAAGACCGAGCTAAATGGAGAAACTTGTTGGTTGAGGCCCAGGTTCACCCCGAACTGTAGCCCCACCTAAGTAAGTAAGTAAGTAACGCCAATTTGACTTGTTCATAAACTAATTAAGCCAAAAGTGAGCCTCGTTACTAAATACGATTTTTCCGTAAAGATAAGGGTAGACTTTAGCTCAAGAGCCAGATCCGCGAACTCTCGACGCAAGCCATGGTCTCGTGGCTTTAGTTCCGGCGCCAGTTGGAACTTATACCGGTGTAGGCTGAGATCATTTCCTAAAATTTTCGACATATTGGATGAACAATGCCCAAACTGTTGCGATTGACACCGAATTGACAATCCGGAACTTTCGCGGTATTTTCATTCAAGGCGGCTACCGTTTCTTCTGTACGCACATTACCTTAACGCGTTGTTGGATTTGCGTCATGTAGAATGTACGTGTTATGAAATTTATCCACAACGAACGAACGACGAATAGTGTCCTTACGAATAGTTGGTCGATTATGAAGACCAAAAATATCACGTAATTGCTACACGTTTCTCGAATAGAAACCGATTTTCAAAATAAGTTTGAATGATACGAAAGTGTTCTTCTGGTGTAGGTTAGGTTAGGTTAGGTTAGGCAGATGGGTGCCTTGTGACAAGGAGTCACTGCTCACTGCTCCAACAGAACGGGTCCATTGTGCCCAATCATTTAACCTTGGAAATGCTGTAAAGAAAAACCGCCGTTAGAACCACCCAGAAACTGATATGAATCTCAGGAGGTCCGCTAGCGCAACACTACCCAAGGCCTCCAGCTCCGAGAAGAAGTAACTACCAAGAGTCCTTATTCTTCTGACGGATAGAGCAGGACAGTCACACAGCAGGTGATGAACAGATTCAATTTCTTCTTCGTCCCTGAAACTTCTGCAATAGTCATTATGCAGCACACCGAGTCGCTCCGCATGAACGCCAATGACACAATGTCCGGTAATTATGCCAGAAATGACCCGTGCGTTATAACGACTAAGTTTTACCAGAGAAGTTGATCTCTCCTTGCTGTAGGCCGACCATAGCGCCCTGGCCATTGCGCATGTTTCCAGATGCACCCAGCGTCTATTTGCTCGACCGGTGGCTTCATCCTCTATTTTTGTCCGCAAGGAACTGATTGTGGTTGCTACAGAGGGGAAGGCCCGCGATAAGTGCAGCGCCGACCCTCTCCCAGCAATCTCGGCAGCCCTTTCGTTACCTTCGATATCCATATGCCCTGGTACCCAGCAGAGGGTCACCGCATTGGCTCTAGATATCTCGTTTAAGAGTGATTTGCAGCTTCTCACAAGCCTCGACTTAATTACGGCAGAGTCCAGAGCCTTAACGGCTGCCTGGTTGTCTATATAGACAGTAATTGTTTTACCAACGATATTACTCTCGCGTATAATTTCAGCAGCCTGTATAATGGCTGCGACTTCGGCCTGGAAGACGCTGCAGTCGTCGTTTATTCTAAAGGAGCGGTTTATTCCTAGGGCCTCACATTAAACTTCGGCTCCCGTGCCAACGTCCATCTTAGAACCGTCGGTATAGAAAGCCAACTCTTTTTTCTTCATGGTTCGTCGATTCTTCCAGTATATTCTATCGGGAATTTTTGTAGTGAATCTTTTTTTGAGTGCTAACATCGGGTTCATGTGATCAGTTCGCGTCAATCCGCTGGTGATCCCCCATCGGGGCAGAATGGAGGCATGGCCATAAAGGCTTGATGATCACAACCGGCCTTCTCTCAGTCTTACAGCGGTTTTAGCCGCCAGACTGCTGCAGTATATGTCAAGCGGAATGAAACTAAACATGGTTTCCATTGCCGCTGTTGGTGTTGTTCTCATTGATCCCATGACTCCGATGCACGCCGCCCTCTAGATTTTGGTGATTTTTGAAAGCAGGTATTGCTTCTCAAGTGCCGTCCACCATACTAGTGAATCACATGTGAGAATGGGTCTTACAACAGCCGTGTATATCCAGTACACCACAGACGGTTTGAAGCCCCACGTGTTACTGAAAGCCTTTTTGCAGAAGTAGAAAGCTACGCTTGCTTTTTTAACGCGATCGGCAATATTTTCGTTCCAGTTAAGTTTGGAATCTAGAACTACGCCCAGATACCGAGCTGAACTTGAGATACTTAGTTCAGTGCCACCAATATTTGGGGGTCTGAAGGTAGGGATTGATCTCCTCTTAGTGAAGAGAACTACCTCCGTCTTTGAAGGATTCACTCCCAGCCTTGTGCTGTTGACCCAGTTATCCACTAGTTGTAGCGCGAAATTGAGCCTTTCACTTAGGGGGAAATTTTCCCGAAACCAGGATAACGACATCGTCCGCATAGTCTTCTGGTGTAAGTCTGGTGATGATTTGTTAAACAATACTGAACATAAATGTGAAAGAACTGTCAAAAATGACAGTACGGTCTAAAAGTTATCCGTGTTGGAAGATCTATCAGTCTTCAAAACACGCTTTTGCAAATGTGTCGACTCTTTTCAGAAATTTTATTAACTTTACTACACGAAAACAGCTGATTAAATGATCAAATGTTCTAAATTGATCTACAAAATGTCACCCTTCAAACGCTGGTAAGAGTTGTTAGAGCGGATGACGTTTGTCTTCAGTGAAGTTCGACTCTCGATAGCACAAATATGTGTGGAACGTGCTTAGGTAGTGTGAAACGCATCGAGTAGACCTTTTCATTCTTGAAGTGAACATTCTTCATACTCAAATTCAGTACACATAGAAATTTCATACAGAGCCGTTCTTTTCTCAAAGAACTTTTTGCGAATTCGCGCCGACTACGTTACTGAGGACCTAGTCGACTGGAAAACTTCCTCAAGCAAGATTTTGCCAAGAATTCACCGACTTTGCTGTGGAATTAGTCGGCTCTGAAAATTCACAAGCAGCGGTCCTGTTCCTCAAACGCTGAGGTTCGATACCAAGCGGGATTCCTTCTTGAAGAATTCTTCAAATAATGGGTGGCAATGGTGGAGTAGTAACGTCGTCAATTGCCACGCTAATGGTTCAAATTATGATGTCAGCAAGCATTTATTAATTTCTCATGAAATATAAATATAAAGTCAGTCCGATCAATTGCGAAAGTTTGTGTGAACAATACTGTGAAGGCATAACACTGGCAGTAGCTTGATCATATGGCTGGAAAAATTGTTCGTTCTGTTGATGATAATTTGCCCATGATATCGGTTATCGGAAAAAATACTGTGAATTAGAAGCAAAGACAAAAAAATAACAAAATCTCCCCAGTTATTTGAACGCCACCCCAGGAGTTTCTCTGAAGCATAAACAACTGAGCTTCAAACCACTACACCAAATCTTTCTCTCTCTCTCTCTATCTATCCTTTCCAACGCCCGCACTGTATTTAAACATGTTAAAGGTATTTATAACTCCTTGAGTGCGCGCAAATTATGAAAAAAAAAAAAAGAAAATTCACCAACTTCTTGGCTGTAGGAAATTTGGCAATTCAAGATCCTCACACAGTGATTCGCTTCACAAGTGATCGGAATTCAAGATCCTATTCAAGAGGATTGCTTCAAGCAATGAAGATTCCTCAAGAAGACGTTTTGATTTTCTTTTTTTCTCAAAGCAGTTTCGTTTGTGTTTTACAAAAAAATACAAATATTTGGCGCAACAGCTCTTTAAAGTGCCAGTGCCTAGCTTCTCGCAACCACTCATGTTGTGTGCGTTATGTTTTTTGCGTGCGGCGTTTTGTTTGCTTTCTTTTCAAGAGTTTTCATTCGTCTTTTACTGAAGATTTCCTACGTTTGTGCATTTGATTTCCCTATTGGTAGCGAGAGGGCATGCGACCGACCTCGTTAAGGATTTGTGGAGCTATTCGACTCCGGATTTCACACTAGCTCCACAACTTTTTCACTTTAATGCCAACTAGTGGCTAAAGTCTCAACACTTTCTTTCAATCCCATGTTTTCTTATTTTTTCATTGAAACCGTGTATAGAATTAAGGACGTACTTGTGACTGTTGACGTCTTGTGACGTTTGTCATCGAGACGTTCGACTCTCGATAACACCCGTAGGTGTGGAGCCTGCTCGGCCATATTTTCGATTACATCGAGTAGTCTTTGTTTTTTTCATTTCCAAAAAGTCTAAAAATTTCAAATTAAAAAATGGTCGATTCTGAAAATTCGCTCGCAGCAGTTTGCTTTTCTTTCCAAGGCAACATTTCGCTCAAGAGAAATCCTTCAAGCCAGAAGATCTTTTTCCAAGAACCCTCGACTCCTCGCAATTGACCCCCGGAATTTCTGTGATCCTGCTCCCGAGAAAAAACCTTTTTTTTCCAGGGAATTCAAGAGGTCCTGTTCCACGACATTCTCTTCAAAATAATCAATACATTTGAAGAAGACGTTTTCCTTTTTTGTTTGTTCTTTTACAAGTTTTTTTTCACGTGTATGTGTGTGCATTTGATTTCCTCCTACTGCTAGTGAGGTGGCGCTCGCAGCGACACCGACCTCGCTAAATACTCAATGTCAAAATTGACATCTCACATTCGTCACTGGAAACTTAAACCTGTCAATCCGTCACAGACTTACCTGATTCCAAAAAGCTAGGTAAATTATTGTCCGTTATTGTGATCTGCGAGAAACTTAAATTCCTCCGTCGTAATGAATTGCTCAGGGCATCGCTGTCAAATACAAACAGTATTCAATATTCACTTACAAATGTCAAAATTCAATTACTTACGACAGTGTAACACCCTTAATTGCTGGAATAAATTCCTCCTCTTGACAGCCATTTTCGAAACAAAAACTCACCGAGAAGAATTCCGAACTGGAGATCTAAATGAAAGGAATACAAAAGAATATATTTAAAGTAAAATGAACAAGAATAACGAATAAGGATATTGACATCCTGTCAACGGTGATTAAAGTGTCAGAAAATTTGAAAAAAAAAAAACAGTTTTCTTTGGATAAAGACATTTCGGTCTTGTGGAGAATATTTTGTCAGTCCCTTGTCAAAAGTTATCGAACCCAAATCAACAAAATATGAAAATTTTCCAATTCGTCTGACTTTCAGAATGCAGCTTAGTTTGGAATTATTTGCGGAGACTGTCCGAGAAAAGTGGTTAAGTGGAATTTATTTTACGCAGTGTCTACGGGAAAAGTTCAAAAGTTTTCGGGTGAAATGGTAGAGTTGGTGGAATGGAGGAGGATTTTTCCTTTTTGTGCTTGACCAGAGGGTGGGTGGGTAATTGTGAAACTTTAAGGTTAATAGTTGAAATATTGAATAAAGTCAGTGCATAGGTGTGTTTTGATTTTGAAAGGATAGCTGCAAAGTGAAATGCAAAGCACTAGTATTGTTAGGCGAAAGCGGAATAAACGGGTTGAAGAGTTGATTGTTTGGTTGGCTTGGTTAGTAACAGCTTTCGATGGGGATGCACTTTGGCCAGAAATAGGCACATCGTATTGCTGATATGTAAGGGGGATGGGTCACCTTCTTACTCTTGGGACCATCTACTTCTCTGCATGAAAGAGTTCATTTTAGCCATGCAGGCTTTGCAGACATCATTTAGATCGTTGGGAAAGTATTCACTTAAGCTAGCCTTCCTGATGTTGGGGCGTGCAGGACAGGTGCATATAAAGTGACTGGTGGTCTGTTCATCCTTACAACTTCTGCAGAAATCATTATAGGGGGTGCCAAAACTATGGGCATGTCTTCCTATAGCACAATGTCCGATGAAGAAGTTTCTTACTTTGGAGAGGGTTATTCTCCTGTGATTCAGGAATCTGATGGATCTGGTTGATCCACTGAGTAAGTGTTGGCCAAAGTAGCCTACCGGTGTTACGCTGATTGGCTTAAAAGTCGGCGCCTCGATGTTGGTGATGATTATAGTATTTGTACCAGAGGAGATTCTTCGACTTAGCTCGTCAGCTGCACAATTCCTCCGTATGTCACAGTGACTTGGTACACAGTAAAGAGTGAGGTTGTACTGTCCAGCTATTTGGTTAAGAGATACGCAGCAGTCTTTCACTGCCTTAGATCTCCTAGTGCTGGAAGAGTTGATAGCTAGGCTATTGGTTGACAGAAAATAGTAAGATTTACCAGTAATGACGTCAAAAATGTAAGGACAACAGAGGATACATTCAATGGCAGCTGAACATGGTTATTAGGATATCAAGCATGAACAGCGTATTCTACAATATCAGCCAATATGCAAGCTTATCAAGCATTTATCTTTGATTATAAGTATACTATGCCTACAATCATATCTAGGATAGGTGGTTTAGATATGATGAAGTAATCGAAGGACGAAGGAAGGAAGGAGTTGCACAACAAGCTAACGATGTTTGACAATATTCTGTACAGAGGTACTCCTCCGACCGTCTAACCATCTGGCGTTCCAAACAATTTTAGAGAGGCTTTAATTTTCCCCATTGATAGAATAGGAAGTCCACCAGATCCAGCAACTTAGAGACGCATTCCTTCTTCTTAAATGCTTCCTTCCTCATAAGCTGGAGGCATAAATCTATCAAAACTCTGTACAACTGCTTGCATACGCCCACGATATTGAGATTAGTGAAAGAACTCAGTGGATTGTCATCGGCGCGTTTGAAAGCATTGAACCAGAAGCCGCCAAAATGGGTTCATACGCAAAAACTAAAATGATCAGACTTGGAACAAACTCATCGGCTCAAATATGTATTGCTGGACACCCGGTAGAGAGAGTAGAGGATTTCCAGTATCTTGGGAGTATTGTCTCGACCGATGATGGAACTGAATTGGGTATAGCCAACAGGAAGTCCAAAATATGGCGAAGCAATGCAATCAGTTTGAACACTAAGCTAATATTATTCCATTCCTTTGTTGAATCCGATGCAAGGTGCATCATTTGCGAAGAAAAAGGAATTAGCAACATCAAACACGCGGCAGGAAGCATAGTATGCCCGGTATACCAAGAAGCTGCAAAAGTCGTAAGAAGAATATGAAAGTGCTGCAACTAAACTTAAGCCACTGCGAAGCGGCACAGGACATCTTGACACAAACCGTTCGCGAATTAAAGATAGATGTTGCCGTATTATGCGAGCAGTACAAAAATCTCGATGATACAGTTTGGGCTGCGGATGATCCAAAAAAGCTGCGATTTGGGCCTGTGGAGATTGCGCCTTCGGAGGAAAAATGATGACACCCGGAACAGGCTTCGTGCGAGCAAAGGTCAAAGGAGTGCATGTCTATAGCTGTTATGCATCTCCAAACAACACCATTGAGGAGTTCCAAGGTATGCTTGATATGCTCGTGGATGATGCTAGAGGTCGTAGCCCAACAATTATAGCTGGATTGAGGCAGCGTACGGACCAATAGAAGGGGAGAAGCTCTCCTAGAAGCCGTAGAAGCCGTCGTCACTAGACCTAATATTGCTAAATACAGGAAGTGAGCACACTTTTAGTGGAAATAGGGTAGGCTCCATAGTTGATATCACCTTTGCAACTAGTTCCTTATCGAGAGGCGCCAACCGAAGAGTCAGTAATCAATATAATCACAGCGACCACCTTGCCATCCTGTTTAAAGTACAACCTAGGAGACCAACCCAGGAACGCCCAAAGAAGGCACAACGAATGGGGTGGAAAATAGGCACCATGGACAAATACACTTTTGCCGTGATTTTTGCAGAGTCAACAATAAGCCCAGGAACAGCAAACGCTATGGCCGCTGAGGTTAGCGAATAAGTAACTAGGGCTTGCGACGCATCCATGGTGGAACCAAGAGATAGCAGAGCTACGCAGCAAGATCCAGAGGTTTGTCCACTCATCAGGACCTACGGGTGCAATTCAAAGATAGGCGAAGAGAGCTAAATCTAGCCATCCGCAGAAGTAAGAGCAATGGCTTTAAGAAACACTGCGAGCAAGCAGATGTAAATCCTTGGGGCACCGCCTACAGAACAGTAATGGCAAAACTCAAAGGCACTAGGGCACCCTCCCCCTCATACCCTCTCCTTATGCATAAAATTGTATCGGGGTTGTTTCCACCTCAAACACCAGCAGAGCGTATAGAGCCACCTCCGGAAGTACAGGACATCCCAACTGTCGCGCAAAGGGAACTCTTGGATACCGAACAAGGCCCTTAAACTAGCCATTAAAACAATTACGCAACCATTTGTGGAACTCTACAACAGCTGCTGTCTAAAGGGGAAAAAACACTTGAAACTTGAAGCTTGAAAACCCCAGCTTTATCAACTCATGTGTGATTGAACAGGTTAGATCAATGCACCTTCGGCATCATTGCATACAGCCGCTTAGGCCATAACCTGCAGGCATATGATTACTGCCGTGATTAGTATAGCGCTCAGGAAATAGCGACAGTGATCAAGTTACGGAGTGAACGTCTGAAACTTACCAGTGCTGTAGAACTTATGTAACTTGGTAAAGAGAGAGGATATCTAACATTTCGCTGGAAAGTGTCCCATTTTAAGGAGATATAAGGAGGTTTATCTTCAGAAGTAATGTGCTAAAGCTATCTTAGTACAGTCCTCATTCACAAGAATGGCGCCCAACGTGGAGTCACACACGACTCTGATCTTTAAGCAATCCTTTGTTTAAAGCGCGTCAGTCGTACTAGTGATCCAAAATCGGGAGGCCTGCCGATATTTTCTGAGGTCAAATAGGCGAAACCCACAGGCGGATCAGTAGAAATGCGGTGAAGTGGGAGGGTTATGATCCCTTGTTTCCGGATCATAACCTGGCCGAAATAGGAAGAAGAAGAAGAAGTGTGTAGTTGTGCTGCCATCTTATTTTTGATTTTGTTTGCTATTTCGCACATGAGGTAAGTGATGTGATCTGATTGGTAACAAAATACGTACGAAAATTTGGTAAGAAAATACGTCAATTCAGTAAGGCACATCTAAAGGAGGTTCGCACTTGCTATTCTCATTCACCGTCTTTAGCTTCCTTGCTTGTCGTTCTGCCCCGCCTGATTTGCTTAGATGTAGTAGCACGTCGCCATTTTTTCTGGTTCACCTAACCTCCTTGATCTTAGAAATGTGAAAGCGAATTTAAGTGCACAAATGATTACGACGAGACCTACTTCATGGTCCATAATCCCAGTGGTGCCTTTCATCTGTCTCACGCAGACACAAATACCCCTCAACAACTCGGGGGTGTATTTCTTTCAGACAAAGCAGTTTTCGAAAATAAAATATTGAATCATTTGAAATCGTAAAACTTGAGTAAACTTCCTCATAAAACTCATCCCGAAGTTTTCCCAGAACTTGTTGCTTCATCGAATCCATCTAGTCTTCATCTAATTGTAATCACCACGACTGAACTCACAAGCTCTTGAAATATCATTTCAAAATCACACCACACAGTATCCTTCCGTTTTACGACTTGACCCAAAAGTTGTCATAAAACCATTTTTATGGCAAAAATCAAGAAACAAAAATATGAAAACCGCCTTGACTTGCCCTCCTGCTGTCTCGTCGAAACATTTATGATTCACTTGTCGCCGCCGTCGACATTGTCAGCACCGTGCCATCGTCGACGACTGGCTCTCGTAAACTTTTGTCGAAAATGAAAAGTTTTGAATGCGTATATGTCGTTTTTATGAGTATATTAGTCCCAACTCAACCCGCTGTAGAATTTTAAGACACATATGAGACAGAGAACCTCTCTACCATAAAAGTAGAAACTTAGCCAAACTTTTCCCCTTACGTTGGAAAATCGTATTTTACACTTCAACGGTTCCATGTGGATGTCTCGTAGCCTTTTACGGCCAAATTTTGTCAAACAATTCAGGATGTCTTTATCATTTTTTCATTCGAGACTGAATTTGAACTTTTGTGGGAAGAGACTGCAACAATGTAGACAATTTGGATATCTTTGGGACGTTGGGTCGAGGTACATCCCAGACAGAAGGCAAGCATGTTGAGAAACAAGGATATTTTGGAGCTTTCTATATGTACATCGACTCATCTGGCTAGGAGTGCCTTTTATATCAATAAAGGCGGCAATTTTCCCTTTGTTTGCATTGAATTGAGGAGGATGCAGTGATGGTTGGTGAAGTACCCACTGTCTAAGGCAGTCGGCAGGGGAATCTACGGAATCTACCGCCATCAGCAAATGCAACAAACTCCAGAGAGCGGACCTTAAATTCCAATCGATGTCTATCTAGAGATGCTCCAGAAGATTTCCAGTATCTTGGGAGTATTGTCTTGACCGATAGTGGAACCGAACTGGATATAGCCAACAGGATCGCCAAAGCAAAGTCCGCGTTCGGGATGTTGTCCAAAATATGGCGAAGCAATGCAATCACTTTGAATACCAAGCTAAGACTGTTCCGCTCCAATGTTGAATCCGTGCTGTTATATGGATGCTGTACGTCGAGAGTGACCACTACTATCACCAGGAAGCTGTAAACGTTCGTTAATAGGTATCTGCGCAATATCTTAAGGATTTTCTGACCCAACCGTGTCTATAACGAACACCTTTACGCGAGAACGGGTCAGGAACCAATAGGCACAATCATCCAACGACGGAAATGGCATTGGATTGGTTACACGTTCCGAAAGGGTGACAGTTCCATAGCTAACCATTCTTTGCAATGGAACCCTTTAACTCAGGATGGCAGAAGACCTGGCGGTCCGAGGAGAACATGGGCGCAGAACAGCCGAGAAGGAGGCACGGCAGTTGTGGAGAGCTGAGACATGTTGCCAGAAACCATACACGATGACGCGTAGGCGTAATAGAAGCCCCCAAGAACCACCAAGGGATACAGGACAAAGTATAAGTAGAGATACTCCAAGGGAGGATGATACATGCTTACCACCAGAGTGACCAAAAATAAAACCCAGGTGAGCTAGTAAAATACATGACGAACCCCTGATTGCTTCTTGAGGAGGAAGGCTTTTCTATCAGCTGGCCACTTTCTGTCTACACAATGGGTAGTCTTGAGAGCGTTTTTCAAATGATATTCCGATTTCGCTTTTCTGGAATGCAAAGGTTAGGTTAGGTAGATGGGTGCGTTGTAACAAAAAGAGTCGCTGCTCACTTAGACCAACAGTTTGGGTCCATGGTGCCCAATTATTTAACCCTGGTAACGCTGTAAAGATAGACCGCTGTGAGAACCACATAGATAGTGGTATGAATCTCAGAAGGTCCGTCAGCTCTACATTGTCTAAGTCCTCCAGCTTCGAGAAAAAGTAACTTCCAAGAGTCCTCATTCTTCTGACGGATAGGGCAGGACAATCACACAGCAGGTGACGAATAGATTCAATTTCTTCTTCGTCCCTGCAACTTCTACAATAGTCGTTATGCAGCACACCGAGTCGCTCCGCATGAATACCAATGGCACAGTGACCAGTAATTATGCCAGAAATAATCCCTGCGTTATAACGACTAAGTATCACCAGAGAAGTTCATCTCTTCTTGCTGAACGCCGACCATTGTGTCCTGGCCGTTGCATATGTTTCCAGATGCATATGTGTTTGACTGCGTGCTTCATTTTCTATTTTCTTCCGTAAGGAGCTGATTGGGGTTACTACAAAAGAGATGGCCCGCGATAATTGCAGCGCCGACTCTTTCTTAGCAAGCTCCACAGGGACATTCCAGGAAACTGCAGGGCGAGAGAGCTCGCCAGACAGGGTACTACTCTAAGGATTCTGCATGATAGGCAAGCCTTGGGTGTGCGCCTCGCTACATGTAAGCATTTACTAAAGCTGAATGCTATTAGCAAGATCAACCTCAGATGGGAAAACGGCTCAAAGTGTCACATTTCTAGACAGATCTGGCTTAGGCTGGACCAAAAGCTAAAGTAATCACAGATCAACTGCGTTGTCGGTGTTCTCACTGGACACTGTGTTATAGACCAACATGTCAAAAGACTTGGCCTCTTCTCCAACGACTTCTGCAGAAGATGTAGGGACGACGAGGAGGAGGAAACCATCCTTCACCTCCTATGCACTTGTCCAGCCATGTTGCATAAAAAAATGCTCCATCTAGGGTCCACCTTCCTTGTAGACTTCGGCGATCTGGCGTCCTTAGACGTCATGTGCATCCATCGCTTTATCAAAAGCGCCGATTGGTTTTGTTAGCTCCTGAGTGGTCTAATGGTTGATCCATGGTATCACAAAGGGCCTCCACCGGTCTAAGTGTGTCTACACTCTCGTGTGGACAGCCAACCTAACCTAACCTAACCTCCTTTCAAGCTCGTCAGCCCTGGAATGGAAAGAATTGTGATCGACCGATCGGCGCGAATCGTTGTATTACGATCTGCAGTCCCGAAAGAAGGACACCTGCTGAAAATCCAACCGTAGAAGGACAGACAATGGTTGTGTTTTTGAACAGCTAAGACCCAAAGTAACTTAACGACCAGAAAAATAGACCGAAGAGATGGGATGGAGCAGTAAACGTATGCTGTATGAGACACAGGGATAGCGGACAGGAGCTCAGCCGTAATGATAGGAACATATCACATCATGAAGCTGATCCAGCTACACCTTCATTGCAGCAAAACTGCCAGAAACACTACGTAGACGGGAAATCGTCTTAGATAGATGCGGACTTTCTCCTCTAGCCACCATCAGCAAAAGCAATTACGGACTGCGTCTGTGATGGCCAAGGTTTAGAGGTTACTTACTTACTTAGGTGGCGCTACAGTTCGGGATGTACCTGGGCCTCAACCAACAAGCCTCTCGATTTAGCTCGGTCTTTAGCTAATTGCCTCCAGTTGCGCACTCCAATTTGGTCGAGGTCCCCTTGAACTTGTGTGCGCCACCTACGGCGATGATTCCCTCTACTGCGTCGTCTTTTGGGGTTAGATTCGAAGACTCTGCGGGCCGGAGCGTTGGTGTCCATTCGCTCTACATGTCCTAGCCATCTCAGACGTCCAATACGCAGTTTTTTGACTATGTCGATGTCGCTGTGCAGCTCGTATAGTTCCTGATTGAATCTTCTCATCCAAAACCCGTTAACGCAAACGGGACCGAAAATCTTACGAAGAATTTTTCTCTCGAAGCGGCCAAGGATATGTTCATCCTCTTTTAATAAAGTCCATGTTTCAGCGCCGTAAAGCAGGACTGGGCTAATCACAGTCTTATACAGAGTCTCCTTAGTTTTTTTTTAAGGTTTAGAGGTTGGGATGTCCTTATTTGCAGAGACTCTAACTCGCATCGTCTACAATTGGCAAGAAGCAATATCAATAATCGGAATTCCTTACCTCATGTAGCTCCAAGAGTTCCCGCAAATCTATGCGAGCTGAATGTGCCAGTTCTTCGGCAGACATCTAACCGAACCAAAAGCATCGCATATCCTTGGAAATCTGACAACATTTCTCTTTCCTCGGACGACAGAACCTCTGTGGTGCTATTCCTCTAAATGACACAACCCTGACTCTATCTCTGTCTTAAAGGCTTCAAACAGGACCTTCACTTTCATTACTTTTCATTTTGTTTGCCACCATTTTTCCCAATGACCACTGCATCTCCTCGTATTGCAATTCTGACGCAGCAAAATTCTTCCACTTTTGGGAAATGAATGAAACACGCAAAGGACAGCGACTACTTGAGACACAAACAAAGTGGAATACTCATCGTTGCACTATCAAGGATTTCTTGATTAACCAGTGCCAAACAATGACTCCCTTCTATAACATCAGTATAAGCAAACAAGAAAAAAAAAAAAACCCTTTTCACAGTCTCAAAGGATAATCGCTGTAATGTACTCCAAACTGACATTTATTGTATTTCACTTCGAGATGCCGATGTACACTTTTTCTTAACTTCTGTTGCTGACTCAGTAGTAACATGCCATCGCCCTTCGGCACACATTTTTGACACTTTAAACTTTTGTGAGGATATCTTTGTTTTTTTTTTTTTTGTCCGCACTTTTGGGAAGCACTTCCTTAAAGAGTCCTGTGTGTTGGGAATAACTCTTGAGAGACATTTCGACACAAAGCAGGGAGAAGAACTAATGCGTGCAAAATGTGCATTAGGGATTTGCATCACGTTCTTAACGTTAACCTTAAGTGCTTGGAATGGACGACAAGAGAACCAATGGACTTGGGTCTTTTGTATTTTTCTTTCGACTTTCGAAGGATAAAATTCTCCCACAAGTTAATCGGAGGAAAGTTGTTTTTTTTTTCTTTTTTTTTTTAACTTTTTATTTGCCATCTTCCTTCTCCTTTGGGTTAAGTTTTCTTGAGCGCAAGCACAGAATGGTGAGCTATCGTCATGGTTGTCATCGTCAGAGGTCCTTGAATTTAATTTCCATTGCTATGTACCTTCGGAGAGCGAACGAGGACTCATGGGGATGAGAAAAAAGATTGCTGAACAGCTGGGATTTAGTTTTTAATTTCGTAGAAAATGGGTTCTTGGAGCAATAAACTTTTAAGAACTGAATGACAGGTGTGGAAGGAATTGCAGAAAAGGATATAAAATGTGGAGAAGTGTAGACTTAAAGGATATCCGGTGGACATATTCGGTTTTTTTTCTGTTCGTTTTATTTCATGACCAAGGAGTGAACAACTTTAAACATGAAGAATTTGTCTAACACTGCAGGAATGTGACTGGCATTTTGAATGAGTTTAGTGAAGGAAATCAGGATTATATTTGCTTGGATGTCTTCTCACTAACTCATGTCACGTTCACGTGGATGTTTCTCGATAGAAACCATTTGTAGACTTCACATGACTCGAATGTGGCCCCTGCCTTGAAGTCTTTGTTCCTAATTTGTGGCATTACATGTTTGTTTGGCTGTCCAAGGCTGTCATAAGTCCACGGAATAGGGATCCTGAGAATGGCAGATCCTTCCAACGGAAGGGGGAAATAATGCGGTACACGATTGACGTAGAAGGGTGTTGTTCGTTAGTCTCTCCATGCAGCAGCGACTGAGAATGGAAGGATTATTTCCATAGCTGATTGGACGGTCCCAAAAAAGTAACACACAATGGCGATTTCATGAACTTGGTGGTGGATTTTAGTGTCAAGCACGGTACAAGAAAGATGACCCTTGGCTAGCCCATGGATATTTGCAAACATCTGGGGTTGAATCAAAGTGGCTACGTAAGTGACATGGAACTAAAATTTTAGCAGAGACCATTCATGTAGAATTCGAGTACCTAATGAAGAGGAAAGAATCAGAAAGCAAAGACGACAGCAAATAGATAGAACTGCGACACCGTCAAAGTAACTGTTAACTGAGAATTGTGGTTCTCTAAGTCCAGAGTTTCAAAAGTTGCAGGAGTGTGACAACCTTCTGATGGTCAAACGGAGAGATAGATAGCTTGCTGAATCCATAAGCGTTCCAAACAAAGCTTATGGCTTCAAGAAGCTATGCTCTAGACAGTTCTCTAACCCTTTTAAGTAGAATGCCACAAGGTTCTTTACTATGTCCTATATATATTAATTTTTCTTGTAGCCAGAAAGTATTAACATTAGAATTCAGGTGGAGGGGTCTGAAGAATAACCTTTTATTTATTTTTCTTCGCATCTTTCGGAGATGACATGGTATGGCAGAAGAGGCCGCTTAGCGGCATTTAAATATCAGAACTCACGTGACCTTATCGGATGTTAAACTCAAAAATAACGCAAATTGGAGTCTTCTTCTTATTTCGGCGAGGTTATGATACGAAAACAAGGGATCACAACCCTTCCACTTCACCGCATGTCTAGTGATACGCCTGTGGGGTTCGCCTGGGTCAAATTGGAGTACGTCTGGAGGACGTCTTTAAGTCCACCCTGGTCCCTATTGTCATGAAATTTGGGTACTGATCGAAAGAATAATTTCTCGGATACAAGCTGCCGAAATGAGGTTCCTTCGCGGTGTTGCTGGAATAGCTCGTAGGGATCGAGTGCGTAATACCAGAGTACGCGAGGCGCTCAATGTTGAGCAGCTACTTCTTCGAACCGAACAATCTATGCTTCGATGGTTTGGTCACGTAGTGCGTATCCCCAGACCGGGTTCCAAGACGTGCCATGGTTGCTTTGCCACCTGATGGCAACTCTCCGGTAGGATGGTTGCACCAAGTCAGCCATCTCTCCTGGAGCCGTCTAGGAATTCCTCCTGATGAGTTGGAGTCAATGGCGGAGGATCGAGAATGATGGAGGGTCCACCTGAGCATCCTATCCCCGCGACCCTTATGAAGGATTAGCGGCTCATTGAAAATGTATGTATGTATGTATGTAAGTCCACCCTGTGGCATCAAGAAAGCTGATCACTTCTCCAAAACTTTACTCCGGTATCTCTGCTAGGTTGTCAAAGAAGGGAATGACAAGCGTGCGCCGCCTGGCCCTACTTAGAACCGGACTCTTTCAGAGGAAATGATAGATTGTTTCTCGCAATGTTTATAGGATGCAATACAAGGTTGCCCACAAGGTGGAGTTCTATCCCCCCTGTTATGGTCAATAGTCATCGACAACCTGCTAGTAGATTTCCGCAGATTAGGCTACACCACCATCGGTTATGCTGATGACCTGGCGGTATATATTGGTGGTAAACACCGCACGACAATCTCCAATGTCATGCAAAGCGCACTACTTCAAGTTTCTGAATGATGCAATAAGACGGACTATCCATCAATCCTAGTAAACCCGTTCTGGCACCGATCACAAGGAAGACACAGGTCAACCTTGAGCTTATTACAATTAAAGGCACCAAACTAGTCCATTCCAGTGAAGTCAAATATCTTGGAGTAATAATCGACAAACGACTTAACTGGAATGCACATAGCAAGTCTGCTACAGAGCGTGCTACTAGAGCACTGTGGGCCAGCAGACGCCTATACGGCAGAACTTTCGGTCTCTTTCCCAAAATGATACATTGGTTATACATAATGATAGCGAGACCCATTATCACATATGCGGCCATCGTCTGGTGGCCAAAAACTCTCCAACAGACAATGGCAAACAAGCTGCAGAAGTTGCAAAGATTTGCCTGTCTTGGTATTGAAGGTGCGATGCGCACCTACCCTACGACAGCTCTGGAAGCTATTGCCGATTATGATTATAAACCAGGTGACCCTGTGGGACATCTAAGGATACTCAACTCAATTCCTAAAAAGGACATGTTCTTCACTTTACCAGATATTATGGTCGGGCAACATTGCTTCGGTAGGTTATTCGAGGTTGAAATATTGGACCGCGGAAATTGGACTAATGGTGTTCCAACATTGGACCCTAGAAGTCTGGTCTTGTTCACCGACGGATCAAAAGTGGACTCTGGAGTTGAAGTTGGGGTCCTTGGACCCAACACTAAGATTTCGGTACCTATGTGTACGACTCTCATTGTGTTTTAAGCTGAAATCCATGCCATTGAGATCTACGCCAGACACAGTCTCCTTAATGGGACCAAGAGCGCTAGAATACATATCCTCTTAGATAGCCAGGCAGCATTTAGGGCATTATCGTCCAACCTAGTGGACTCGGTAACTGTCAAATGCTGCTACGATGCATTACAAAAGCTTGTCAAACATAACAGGGTTAAACTCGGATGGGTTCCTGGACATCAGGGGATTGTGGGCAACGAATATGCAAATGAGCTTACTAGGGTTGGCTCAGAATCTGCGTTCATAGGCCCTGAACCTAATTGTGGCGTCAACTGTGCAACAGCCACAATGCTGATTAAGGAATGAGAAAAAAAACTTCGTCTAGACCACTAGACCAATGGGCCAGGTCTAAGGCAATCCAAACGATTAACCAAACCTTATTCCTGCAAGGAAATCCTTAACTTAGATAAGGAAAGTATTAGGAAGCCGGTAAGCTAACTGGCCGTTGTGGCCTGATATACCACCTTAACAAGTTGAACCTGTGTCAGGATAAGGATTGTCGGTTATGGCTGAGGAGTATGAAACTTGCGAATACATTGTTTGCAAATGGCCGGCACTACACTGGTTAAGGAAACGTATTCTTCACAAGGAGATACTTGCTTCGGTGGAACTGAAGAGCCCCTGCTACTAAAAACATACTTTCTTTCATAAGGGAGGTAGTAGGTCTTTTAGATTAACTCCAACCCTTCGATATAATAGATATTTCAGGTCGCAGTGTCGTTGCCACGCGGCCATGGGTTGTACAAAAGGAAAAAAAAAAAATGCCTAGTCTTGCCGCTTAGATCCCAATGGGTCCGTGGTTTGCAATAATTGCGACAACTATAGTAATTCTGCACGGTTCCTGTTTCATGATCTTGTGTTCTGTGCTAGTTGGGCCACATTTCCTTTGAAAAAATCCAATTCCGCAACCCATGCCATCTGTTGTTGGCCTTTGCTATGAAGTGCGCGAAGACATTTCCCTTGAGAGCCCACAGAGGTAAGAGAACCGTCTCCATCAGGGATCCGTCAAGGACAGATGACTGCCTTGCATTTGCACATTCCCCTCTATGTTGCTGTATCCCGGCACCGAGAGGTGAGTGATCCTAAGCCGATAATCCAGCGATGCGAGTTCCTCTTTGCTCTGTCCCACCAGTTTGGAAGATGGCATAGCAGAAACTATTTCCTTGACAGCAGTTTGGCTAATCAATCTTCTTCTTCTTCTTCCTTTTATCAGCGAGGTTATGATCCGAAAATAAGGGATCACAACCCTCCCACTTCACCGCATTTCTACTGATCCGCCTGTGGGGTTCGCAGCCTGGCTATCAAAAAGGGTGGCAATGGTACTAAAGGCAGTAGGGTTGTATTTCAGTAGACGGCAATCCTCATGTACAGCAAGTTTTTCGCCTGAAAGACAGGTTGAGTGTATCAGAGAAAATCTCTGCAGTCCACTTTTGAACTATCGGTGAAGATCGTGACTTATTACTCATTTTTCACTTCACCTTTTCTCACTCTGCTCTGACCGTTAGGTCATTTCTAAAGTTTACTCTGGGTATTGCGTAGTCGGTTAGTGTGTCTATCAGTTCCTTTTCTGAGATACGAGTATAATCCCACCTAAGTGGTCCCTTTCACCCCGTTCACTTTGGAATAACTTGCAATCTAATGGATTGCATTTCTGAAAAGGGGAACTTGCTTCCACCACAAGTAATCACTCACAGAAATCAATTTGATCACGTCCCTGCACTAAATTAAATTACAAACTACTTTCCTTCAAATCACGTTCGTTCCTTTACCGTTGTAGGATAACAAATATGATTACAAAACTAATAACAGTAAATTTAAAAATCAATTTAAGTCCCAATACTCTACTCGAGACTGGTCTGTCTCGTACATGCAGGTTACTACGAGTGGACTCTAGAGTTCAACCAAGTTAATTAGTTATCCACCCCTGTAACAACCTATTCTCCCGATGGACTTAAGGGGACACACCGTCGCGTCAGAATGAACAAAGTGTAGCACGAGTCCAATGAATAACCGAAGGGTCTACCGCAAGAAATTCTCCTTTGCAATTATTTTCTTCTCTCTACTTACCTCACTCCTGGTTAGAAGTGGTTTCTTTCGTTGCATAAACGAGGACTTCTTCTTGTGCAGCGTTGTTGTTGGTGTCGCCACCATTGTCGCATTTGATCCCTGCGGAGTAACGACGCTGTGGTTTTGTTGACCGACACTTGCGTTTGTTAAGACACCGCCTACACTAGAAGAGTTGGTATTACTACTTCCTGCGGTCGGAATAGCACCACTTCCTGGCAGAAGTCCAATGCCAGCCGTCACACCACCAGAGACAGGACTCAATGCACACGTACCGGGAATTGTTGTTGTACCACCACCTCCACCGCTGCTACCACCGAGGCAACAAATTTTGTTGCATGCTGTTGACGCCGATGAGGATATCGATGGATTATGGGTATGTGCATGATGATGTACTGGTAGCACTGAGGCGGTTGGTGGATAATGGTGCTGTGAGGGTGATGGTGGCGTTTGATGATAGTGGTTGTGCGAAGCAGCAACAGAGCCTATTGGCGGATGACTATAGGCAGCAGCTACAGTAGGCTTCGATGGAGTTTGCGGAGATGATGTATCCAATTGCTCAGACTTGTTTGGTTTGGGGGAAACGAAATGTTACAAAGAAAAGTTTTTTTTTTTTATTTCGGGGGAAAACCCAAAGCAAAATAGAAGGACCAACGCAAAAATGGGGGGTGATGGGGGAAAAACTGAACAAAGGATGTGCCTTCTCACTAGGGAGTCATTGAAAAATTTAGAACCAAAAACAAAAAAAAAAAATTCTTTTATTCCAATTTCACACTTCAATACTTACCACGCGGGATTTTTGGCCAACAGCCGTACCATGTGGACAGGCTACCATTGAGTCCAGACCATCCAAGTGGGTGAGGCTCTTCGATTTCAACTGTGAATAGAGAGAAAAGCAAAGAGAAAGGAGAAGTTTAGTGCATGGCTGACAAGTCGACAAGTTTGATTGATAGTTTTAGGAAAATGAATGCAAATGGACAAGGTTTAGGTTTTAGGGTGAATTCTGAGTCAGGTGGGAACGTAGAACAGTGATGGTGATGGTAATATGTCCAAAAATCGAAAAAGCGCTTTTGAAGCAGAGTAGAGTTGATAGACTTGATGTAGTACGACCAAGTTGCTCCCTAGACCAACAAATTTGATGTCCATTTCTTGTAGTAGATCAGAATGAGAAAAATATCCAACAGATGGTCGAAACCTATTTTGAATTCTGCTAATCATAGATCGCATACTCTGTCCAATCTTCCGGTCAGTCAAAAACTACAGCCATAGACTGATCACGCCTTTGATTCGATGAATTGGACGTGGAAGGAGTTTTCGTCAGATTCTCGTTGGATGCTAATTCAAAGGAGTGAATGAACTGGGATGATTCTAGGACATGTAGGAGTGGAAAGAAATGAGGCAGCAGCACTGGACTGGAAACTTTATGTGCAATAGAACGAGTTAAAATACGGGAAGAACAGAGAAAAGGAGGAGAAAAAATCGGCCCCCGATTGAGACAGACGGAAGGACATCTGGGAAACTACAACCAGGAAAGAAGCAGAACATGCCTGAGAGTTAGCAAGAATCGACTTCGCATCCTGACAGGCATGCTAACTGGTTACTGCAGACTCAAGGAGCAGCTTAGGAAACTGGGAATAGAAGGGACTCTGCAGAAGTTGTGTGAAATGGTAGTGCTACCAAAACCACTATGGTACTTCTTCTTCCTTTTATCAGTGAGTGTAGATCCAAAGAGTATTAGAAATGATCGCAAAGGAGATCATATTAAGAATAAATTAAAGAGGGTGTCGGGAAAGGAAAATGCATCACAAACAAAGAGCGAGAAATCCTATCCAAATCGGTGCCGCATTTGGATTGATCCCAATGCGATATGGTCCAGAAATACTATTTTGAAAGATGGCTCTAAGCTGTGCAATAACAGCGATTGGAATAGTGAGTGCGATAAGTACTAATTGATACAACATGCTATTAAATGGTACACGGATGGATCGAAAACATCTACATGCACTGGGGCAGTCATATACGCGCCCATGATCAGATAGTCAGAATCTCAGGGAATTTTCCACATTATATTCCAAGCAGATGTTCAATTTCGACAGGAAATATCACGGACAAGACATCGCAAGCCATCAAGGCACTTAGCACTATGGGAATCAGATCCAGACTGGTATCTCTCTACTGGGTACAAGGACGCGTAGGAGTAGAGGGAATGAAGCACCCAGCAAGAAATGGCTCAGGCACCCCGTTCCTTGGACCGGTGGACGGTGGATTGGTCAATGCTGGACTTTCCCGGGCTGAAACCGCACTGATAAGGATCTATCAGGTTGTTGACGATCGGTTTTAGGCGTTCACATAATACGACAGACAGAATGTTATATGCGATGTTGAGGAGACGTATACCTCTGTAATTGGCGCACTTTAGAGGGTCTCCTTTCTTCAGGATCGGGCATACGATGCTGAGGTTCCATTCATAGAGCATACTTTCGTCCGACCAGATTTTACAGATGAGCTGGTGCATGCTCCTTACCAACTCATCTCCTCCTGCCTTGAAAAGTTCAGCGGCAAGGCCGTCGGCTCCAGCAGCTTTGTTGGATTTGAATTTAGATATCGCTATCCTCACTTCATTATGATCGGGTTGACGGGAATTTTGACTGCCATCGTCACTGTTGAATGGCTCATTCTGCCTGACAGCGGAATATTGATCATCATCGCCGTTTAACAGTCTGCAGAAGTGTTCCTTCCATATCCTGCGATTCTACTACTATATTGCCATTTTCGTCCCTGCAGGCTTCTGTCCTGGCTTTGAAGCCCTGGCATATTCTTTTTACCTTTTGGTAAAATTTTCGAACATCATTCCTGCAATAAAGTCTCTCAATCTCCTCGATCGAGCGCTTCTCATGCTCCTTTTTCTTCTTTCTGAGAAGTCGATGTTCCTCTTTTCTCCTGCGCACGTAGAGCTCATAAGCAGCTCTAGTCCTTCTATGCAGCGCCGCTTTGTACGCCTCTTGTTCAGCTGCATGTACTTGCCGGCATTCCTCATCAAACCAAGGGTTTCGTTGTGGTGGCCGAGAGAAACCCAGTACATCAGAGGCGGCATCTCTGATGGCTTGTTGGCAACATTGCCACTGGTCTTCCGCATTTGCTGCTGGCTGCATAGGACTTAGATTAAGATTAAGAAAAACTCGAAAAATAAGCAGAATCTGCCGAAAAATCCACTCCGCACCTTGATAGGCATGCTAACTGACCACTGCTCAAGGATCACCTAAGGAAATTGGGAATAGAAGAGAACGGACATTGTAGATTCTGCAGGGACTTTGCAGAAACACCATCACACCTTCTTATGGAATGCAAAGCACTAATCTACAAAAGAAAGCATCACCTAGGTGCCTTTCTCCTATCAGAGACAAATCTTCCTTCGCTGTATCTGCTTTAGATATTCCGATTCATCAAAGTAGCTGGACTAGAGGAAGTGCTCTAAATCGAGCTTGTCATCGGATAGAGCCTTAGTTTGAGGGCCACAATAGATATACTAAAGGTCACAGTGCACATGAACCTCACCAACGAGACGTCTACATCTACACGGTTGCACGTTTGGTGCTCATTTCAGAGAATGTTCTTCTTACGAAACACAATGCAAACAAATGAAGGCAAAAGGAAAGATAACACGTAAAACTAACCTCTTTTTGTAAGACATTTGCAGTCAATTACGGGTAAATTTACTAGTTGAAGTCAGGACGTCACCGCACGTGCTAACAAAGTGTTTTCGAATATTATTAGTTTTGTACTCTGTATTGCCAAACAAATTAGTCGTATCAGTACCTACATACATATGTCCCAACGCCCATAGCATGTTATTGTAATAACGACACGCGCACCCAAAAGTTCAAGCTTTCGTCTTGAAGTTCTACGACTCTGGCAGTCTCTCATTCTGTTATCCATCACATTTTGACGCCCGCAATACACAATATCTACATGTTGTTTAGCCAAACAATATGCGACTTAGCAATTAAAAAAAAGGAAAACTTTATGACGTACCAGCAAAGAGTCCACTCCCTACGCATAGCAGCAGCTATACCAGCAGATGTCAAGAACTAAACCCTTGCAGTATGTCATTTCCGGCGGTTTTATTCGAAAACATAATATTTTTATCGCCTTTGTTTCCTGCTTTCTCTTTCATAATCCATCTCTCCACCTGACGGACGCTAATTAATTCCAACCCCAATGTAACGGAAAACACGCCTAATTAGAGTCAAGAACTATGTGTAGAGCTTGCAGATGTCAAATAGCGCCATCTTGTTGTCGTTTATGACACTTCAATTAAAAATTCATGAAGGATATCTGCCGAGCATGAGGACTATGCGTGCACTTAACCTTGCTTTTCATTTCAATTATTGCAGAAATCACAACTATTTGGGCTGTGTTCCATAAGTATCCCATCTGTCATGCACTTGACATATTTATATGAGAAAGGGATAGAAGTACCTCCTTCGAATGGCTTGTCAAGCGGAATAGAGCTTTTTTTTTTCATCATCATCGGATTGAAAAAAATTGGAAAGGATTCAAGAACCTCGTTCATGTTATGGCATCCTCCAAAAACATGAAGACACATGCCACCGACACACAACGACGAGTTGTATTTTTCGCATTTGAATCTGAGGATGACGCATGTTTGATGAAAAGCATAAAAATATTCTTTATAGCTCTGTGTGTGTTCATTTTTGTGTGCAACTCGCTCTCGCTCTCCTTCAAGGACTCGGTTTCTACAGTTCGTCAACATTTCGTCCTGTCTCCTTACTTTCCCTTATTCGGGGATTTTTTTCTCTCGTGGCAATGATTTATGGCATTCCAATGTATAATACACGCAAGACAGTGGTGTCGAGTGAGAGTAGTATGAGGCTGAACGCAGTCATTGAAGCCGAATGTGGTTCATTGTGCAGGCTCTGCAAAGGGGGCTGTGTTCAAAGAGTGGGTGTCGTGTGTGCTGTGCAAAATTTATATTCAGGTGGTAAACATATGAAATTTTCTCGTTCGTTTCCTTCCTGTACATAAATGATATTCAAATCGAAAAATTGAATGCAGGAGAAAATCTGTCAACGTTTAGACGGGTGTACGGTCCGGATTTGTAGTGCATTGGTTAGGGGCTTGTGTCAGTGTGGTACTGTCATCTCGTTTTTATATTCATGAAAGTAATTTACATATGTAGATTGAAATGCATTTAAAGATGAACACGTGTTACATGACATGTTAATAGTTTTCAAGGAGTAGTAGTATGAGGCGGTCCCCACAGGCGGATCAGTAGAAATGCTGTGAAGTGGGAGGGTTATGATCCCTTGTTTTCGGATCATAACCTCGCCGAAATAGGACGAAGAAGATGTTATGTAAAACCTCACTGATAAAAGGTAGAAGAAGAAGAAGGAGTAGTAGGTTATGACTAGGACTGAGAGCGCTGTTGATCACACGTCAGACTTGACATCATCTATATGAAAGCTCATCCAAATCGAATGGACGAATGGACGCAAATGCACGACTTAAGAAGGACTTGAATCCCTGGCCCCATGTTTGAGCAAACTAGGAGACTGAACCTCTGTTTCAATGACCAAGCTATCACGGATGCAATAAAGCCGGCTGAATGGAAGCAAACCACAGAGGATAGATGAATATGGAGGGCTCTAGCAGATTTGTTGGATTTCAGTTTAGATATCACTATCACTTCACTCTGATCGGGTTGAAAGGAATCGTGACTGCCATCGTCACTGTTGAATGGCTCGTTCTGTTTGACAGTGGAATATTGGTCATCGTCGCCGTTTAACAATCTGCAGAAGTGTTCCTTTCATATCCTCAGCACCGACTGCGATTCTACCACTTTATTGCCATTTTCGTCTCCGTAGGCTTCTGTTTTGGTTTTGAAGCCCTGGAATGTTCTTTTTACCTCAGCGGGGTCTCAGGTAGAGGCTATTCATGGGCCAGAAGCATGTCAAGAAGATGATTTTCACAAACATCAAATCTTGGTCCAAGAAGATCCATCCAAAGCTTCAGAAGATTGATCATGCTCCGACATTTGGAAAAATCGGTGCATACTTGTTCAGTAAGTGCTCGGCATAAGATACAATACGGAGACGTATTTTTTTTTTTTGGGTTGCGCCAAGGGATGTGGTAATCTTCTAAAGATAGTAGTACCCCGGGCTGCTAGCATGCACGATTCGCAGAATAATCGATGTCAGGAATGCGCGTACGTACTAACCCACACCCTGCATACTTCTACCATTCTCCCAGTGGGACTACCGTAAGGTATTACTTCGCGGGGCTGGTTAGCAATTAATGCTATGCTTCTTGTATTACTGCTTCTGCTCTCCTTGATCTCTTAATTATTCGGAGCTCTTCCTGCACATTCGTTATGAGTGTACAAATTCCCAGCCAATTCTCCTCTGACCGCAGCACTTGGTCTATAAGGAATGGTGTACTTGGCAGGTTATTTCTCCATTCCGTGAAGCGATTGCAATGGAATATTGCGTGTTCTGTATCTTCCTCCTGGTCTGGACAATATGGACAGAGAAGTAAGTTATCATTTCCAAATCTGTGTAAATATTTGCGATAGCCGCCATGACCCGATAGGAACTGCGTAAGGCGATAAGTGCACTCCCCATACACTCGCTTGGTCCAGATCTCAATGGTTGGAATCAGCTTGTAGGTCCATCTACCTTTTGTAGTCTTATCCCACCTGGCTTGCCACATATCTAGTGATGTTGCCTTCTATTCCTCCCTTATTCTCTTGGCAATACCTGCTTCTTGATGACACGAGGTTCTGCTTTCGTAGATCCTTACATCTCATTTGCGAGGATGTCGATGGCGAACCCCACAGGCGGATCAGTAGAAATGCGGTGAAGTGGGAGGCATGTGATCCCTTGTTTTCAGATCATAGCCTCGCTGATAAAAGGAAGAAGAAGTCGATGGGGATCATTCCGGCTGTGACACAGGCTGCTCCGTCCGATATTGTTCGGAAACCGCTGATTGTTCTTATCGCACATAGCCTGTATGTTGACGATAGTTCGATAGTTTTCTCCGTGTTTCTACCGGTGCTAACACCGCCGCCGAAACTGGTGAAGCATATATGTAGAAGAACCGACCTAATCACTCTGGATAACAGAATCCGTCTAGCATATCCAGGTCCACCGATGTTTGGCAGTATTCGAGAAAGGGCTATCTGCGGTAGTAAAGACTTTGTGCTCGAGTATTCCACGTGCGTTTTAAACCTTAACCTGTTGTTGAGCATTGCTTCTAAGTATTTGACTGCTTCCTTGGTTCTTATAGATTGATTTCCGACTCTAATATTCGCATATTCAGCAGCTTTTTCACTTGTTATAAGAACAGCTTCAGTTTTGTGGTCTGCTAATTCTAAGCTGGCGAATCCAAAGCCGACGAATCCCAATTTTTCCATCGCTTCGTTTGTTGCTGATTCTATTTCGTGGATGTGTTTAGCCACGGTGACTACGGCGATTTCGTCAGCGAATCCACTTATCTTAACTCCTTGTGGCAATGCTAGTCGCATGACTTCGTCGTACATGACATTCCATAAGAGAGGGCCTAGTACCGATCCTTGCCGGACTCCTGCCGTAACGTTGTAGCATGGAGATGCGTGTTTAGGTCAGAATGCTAAACATAAGTCAATTCGGCTTCCAAATTCAGCTGGACAGGTTTTATCTTAGTTGAATGTCATTTCGAAAGTTTTCCTGAATTTATCTTACGTTCCTGACCGACGACAGACACACAAGGGGTTACACTTACTTACTTGCTTAGATGACGCTACAGTCCGGGGTGTACCTGCCAACCGACTTGGTCATTAGCCAGCTGTCTCTAGCTGCGCGCGCCGAGTTGGTTGAGGTCCATTTCTAATTGTCCACGCCGCATGAGGTGAGGCCTTCCTCTACTACGTCGTCCATCGGAAATAGATTTGAATGCATTTTGGGCCGGGGCGTTGATGTTCATCCGCTCTAAAGTCATAGCCATCGAAATCGCTGCATGCCTAATCTTCTGGCCAAGTCGATATCTCTGTACAGTCCATATAGTTCTTCATTGTATCTTCTCCTCCACTCTTTGTCTACGCAGATGGTTCCATAGATCTGTCGTAGTGTGAGTATTTGGTCGATGGTGGACTTTCCTGGGCTATGGTTGTTAACAAATGGTCTTAGACGTTCACACAATTGCGGTGAAGTGGGAGGGTTATGATCCCTTGTTTTTGGATCATAACCTCGCCGAAATAGGAAGAAGGGCAAACGATACTAACGTTCCACTTATCGGTCATTCTTTCGTCCGACCATATTTTACAGATGAGTTGGCGTATGCTCCCTACTAAATCATCTCCCGCTGCCTTAAAGAGTTCGCTCCAGCAGGTTTATTTGACTCTACTTTGGATATAAATAGCTATCCTCACCTCGTTATGGTCGGGTAGACGGACCATCCGGTAAACGGACGGCTGTCCATCATCATACAGATCGAACACATTATTCTGTCTGATAGTGGAATTTTGGAGACATCGAAGGGTTCTAGAATCCTATGTACAGATGATCATGGACATTTACATTTAAGTCCTTTGCTCTTTATTACAGTCCTTGATTATTTGCTTGAAGCTAAAGTGATGGACCCCAAGGTACATCAGTTATTCTTTGCTGACGATAGAGCCATCATAAGTGAGGATTCTACATCCCTGCAACGAGCACTTGATGTGTGGGTGGACGTTCTGGAAGGAAATGGGTATCGCATTAGATAAAAAAAGACGGAGTGCTTGTGCCGCCCGGTCTCTGATCCACCTAGGTCTATTCCAGACATTTATTTGAATGGAACAGTGCATCCCAAGTGCGAAAAGTTCAAATATCTGGGATCTATGATCAATAGCAAAGCAACTTGTGATGACGACATCAATCATCGTGTAAGCGTAGGGTGGATGAAGTGGCGAGAAAATTCCGCTATCTTCTGTGACAGAAAAATGCCCCCTAAGTTGAAAGGAAGGCTCTACACCGCAGTTGTACGTCCAGCGCTCACATACGGTTCACAATGCTGGACGATGTACAAAACGTATAAGAGTAAATTAACGGCAGCTGAGATGAAGATGCTTCGCATGACAGCAGGAGTGACAAAGCTTGATCGAATAAGAAGTTCGAAGATCCGTGGAAGCTTTCACATCAAGGAAACCATCGTACAAAAAAAAGAGCGCGACCAGCTGATATTGCCACGTTCAAAGAAGAGATCATTTGAACCCTGTTAAAAAGGCAATATCAATGCACGTTCCAAAGACATCGCGATGTAGGAAAGGCAGGCCAATAAACGCCTGGATGAGACAAATGCGACGACATCGGCATTTCATTGGCCTCAGTAACCGAGTGATCCAAAATCGACAGGCCTGCCGATATTTTCTGAGGTCAAATAGGCGAACCCAGCAGGCGGATCAGTAGTAATGCGGTGAAGTGGGAGGGTTGTGATCCCTTATTTTCGGATCATAACCTCGCTGATAAAAGGAAGAAGAAGAAGTGGGATTTTGGTCATCATCGCTGTTGAACAGTCTGCAGAAGTGTTCCTTCCATATCCTTAGCACTGACTGCGATTCTGCCCCTGCAGGCTTATGGTCTGGGTTTGTTAAGGATACATACATACGTACATTTTCAATGGCCCGCTAATTCTTCATGAGGGTCGCGGGGGTAGGATGCTCAAGTAGACTCTCCAGCCTTCTCGATCCTCCGCAATTGAATCCAATTCATCAGGAGGAACTCCTAGGTGGCTCCAGGAGAGATGTCGGACTTGGGCCAACCATCTATTTCTAGGCCTTCCGCGGAGTCGCCTACCTGATGGCACGGCAACCATGGCGCGTCTTGAAAGCCGGTCTGGGGGCATACGCACTACGTGACCAAACCATCGAAGCATAGATCGTTCCGTTCGGAGAAGTAGATGCTCATCATTGAGCGCCTCGCGTACTCTAGTGTTGCGCACTCGATCCCTACAAGTTATTCCAGCAACACCGCGAAGGAACCTCATTTCACAGCTTGTATCCGTGATCGTATTCTTTTGGTCACTACCCAAATTTTATGACCATAGGTGAGAGTTGGAATATACACCGAGTTAAAAACCGATAGCTTAGCTTGAACACTAAGTTCGGCCTTCCTTATAACAGATTGGCCAAGTTCTCTCAAAATTGATCCAGCCTGACCGATTCTACAGGATAACTTGGCATTGCTCCTCCCATCACTCGTGAATAGGACCCCGAGGTACTTAAACTTATCCACCTGCTTCAGTGGAACTCCACTAACATGCAGAGTGCACTGAATGGGTTTTTTGGAAACGACCATTACTTCTAATTTGTTCACGTTGATCTTCATTCAAGCATCGTCACAAACGGCTACAAACCTTTCGAGTGCTCGCTGAAGTTCGGTTTGAGAGGACCCAAGGATGACCAAATCATCCGCAAAGAGCAGATGACTAATCCTTAGGTCTCCCACTTTGAAACATTCTCCGCCACGGCTGCGCTGCAACATCCAATCCATATATACAATGAAGAGAAGAGGTGACAAAACACACCCCTGGCGGAGTCCAATGTCCACAGTGAAAGGTATTGATTTAACACCGTTTATTCGAACACAGCTTCTACAGTTTGTATATAAAGACTGAATCGCCCTTAACAGGGAACCATCAATTCCATACTCCTGTAGAACACTCCAGAGTTTGCCTCGAGGAACCCTATCATATGCTTTTTCCAAATCCACAAAACAAGTGTAGACAGGTTTGGCATACTCCCTGGCCATCTCAAGAACCATTCAGAGAGTAAATAACTGGTCGGTTGTGCTTCTACCGGGGCGAACACCGCACTGCTCATCCCCCAAACTGTCCTTAACTACAGCTCTGGAACGCGTTTCTAGCGCCTTAGCGACGACTTTTCCAGGGAGACTTAAAAGAGATATACCCCTATAGTTGGCTCAATCTCTTTCGTTCCCTTTTTTAAAAAGAGGAACTATCACCCCCATTTGCCAATCACCAGGTGTTTCACCGCATTCCCAGGCCACTTCAATGACACGCGAGTGCCATTGCACTCCCTCGTTACCTAAAGCCTTGAGTATTTCTGGCCGAATTTCATCCACACCAGCAGATTTGCCAACCTTTAGCGCTTTGATCGCCAAAGTTACTTCCTCTACCGTAGGACTACTTTCCGCCCAACTCTCGACAATAGGTCTGTCATCTTCGGTGCCCTGTTCGGGATTGAGCAATTCTGAAAAGTGCTCGCTCCATCTGCGTAAGATGTCCTTCTCATTGGAAAGAAGTGTACCGGCTTTGGATTTAACTCCTTCAACGATATTCAACTTTTTTCCTCTGAGTCGGCGGACGGTCTGGCAGAACATCTTATTTGCAGATCTGTGGTCACGTTCCAATTGTTCGCCAAACTCCTTCCAAGACTGTTCTTTCGCTGTTTTCACAGCTAATTTGCAAGTTCTTCGCGCCTCAGTGCACTGATTTCGAGAATCGGAGTTCCCCAAGTGAATCCACACCTTCAAGGCTCTCTTCTTCTCTCTGATGGCTTCTTGAACTCCGACAAAAATTAGTTCTAAATGCCTGTGGGTTATAATGAGGTGGAAAAATAGGCCATTCCACAGGAAATTTTAAGGATATTCGAGAAGATTGGCTTATCCTTTCAAATTTTATGACAAATTATGACTTCAGTCACAGTATCTCAAATGAAGAGACATCATCTATCAATGTAGGGTGTATGAGGGTGTGTTCAGTGGGCATATCGTAAATCCATTTAAGTGAATTAAAGTGTATTCCTCTTCATTTTTTCCACTTTTCATTACTCAACGAAGAAAGAAATGAAAAAAAGTGGAATGCCATCCACGCAATCGATGAGCATTTTATTGTCAACCATTAATACCAAATGCACACCCATACACGCACGTATAGTCAGAGAAAACTACACTCAGTGACACACTGGCGGCACTGATCTGATGCACACAATTGTCAGAAAATCACAGATAAAATGTCCTTTCACTGATTTTTCGCTATAAACGAGAGAAAAGGTTTTTTTTTCCACTTTTTTCTTTTTTTTTCCACTTTTTTACTTAACTATTTTTTTGCAACTTTGTGACGACAATTATTGATTGTCAACATGACAATGAAGTATTGACTGACATGGATGGTTTAGTGGAGATTTTTAGTGGTAGAGTGCACTAGTTTTGTGGAAAAGGTCGTAAAAAATATGGTTATGTGGTTGAGAATGTTGACGACCCATTTCATGGGAAATGGATTCAGTGAACGCGTCCAGACGATTGGAAAGAACTCTTCAAAGTTCTTTTTATTGTAGCAGTTGGTGGGAATGACTACTTTACAATTTTATGAAGTTTTTATGTTACTAGCTGTTTGTGCGGGCTTCGCTGGAGTACTAAAACCCTGCATGAGAGCTTACTTGTATCGTTCTGTATGCTCAAGTACATAGTAGGGACAGAAATACTGTTACATGGAATATTTTTCTTTGATTTTATTTCTTTAGTTTGTAATTGAATATTAAGTACGAAAAGTGCAAGGTCATTCAAAATGGCTACCCTTTGATTTAATACAGGTCTTAAGTCGCTTGTGCTGCACGCAGCTCCTCCATTCTAGGTAAGACCAACATGGTCTTCAAGGAGTCAAAGTAAGGGCATACCATATCCTCCAACACCGCCCACAGCAAGTAGTTCTATGGATTAAAATCAAGATTTGCTGACGGCCAGTCCTGAACTCTCTAAAGGGGAGCTTTTGCTTTATGCGCCGGAGCAGAGTCTTCCTGAAATGTCCACTAGTGGTTCTGAAACAAAGTGCTATTAAGTGAAGTGACGACCTGTTCTAGAACGGTTTGTTAGTACACTTTAGCCGATGTTTTCACCCCTTTTTCACAAAAATGGATGTATGTTACCCCATTGATCAACTTGTGATATTTTCTTTTTGAAATTTACTTAAGGTTGTCCAAAAAGAGTTTACCTAGAGTTCGATGTCGGGTTCTGCTCAAAGCCGAACACCCGCAGAGGAAGTGGGAGAGAGTTTCGTTCTCATTTACATTCTTACAACTGTTTGAGATGGTTAGGACATGTAGAGCGGATGGACACCAACGCTCCGGCCCGCAGAGTCATCGAATCTAACCCGGCCTCCTCGCTGTAGGTGGCATGCATAAGTTCAAGGAGACCTCGACCAACTTGGAGTGCGCAACTGCAAATAATTAGCTAAAGACCGAGCTAAATGGAGAGGCTTGTTGGTTGAGAACCAGGTTCATCCCAAACTGTAGCGCCACCTAAGTAAGTAAGTAACTGCAGCAGTGGATGTTAAAACAGATGCCCACTCTAGTCGCATTCGTCCGTATTGGCCAGTGACCTGTGCTTATCGCTACAATTCTTGCACCGTCTGTCTGACTCATTTTCTCAAGTTCTTGTGTTCTGACTCAATTGTAGTTCAAGCAGATATGCTTGGAAATGACACAACTCTGTAGACTGTTACACCTTTTGTGTGCCACTGATAGAAAGTGTGAAAAGACTTTGTTCTTGACAGTTCCAATAGGAACGAACCATATTGGAGTTGTATACCCATCAAGTAATATTTCCTACATCTACACATGTACCTATAAATATCGAAATCTGTAAACGTAAATCTCAGTTCTCTGTGTTATCGTGTGTGGACATGCTTTCAGGGACGCGGTCGTCTTTCCCCGTTTTGATATCGTTCAGCCTCAAGTCTTCGTTCTGCCCGATTGTCCTATCATATCTGGTCACTTTCATCTTGTGATCCTGTCCATCGTCGACCATACTCTTCACGTAGCTATTCCCCGCGGAATCGTTGAGCACCAATGTGGCTGGCATCTTCAAAGCCAAGATGTCATCAAACTTTTCAATGAACGTCGCCAGGCGGTTCTTCATTGGCGGATCAGCGGAATCGTGGAAGAGATTCCCATCGCCCTCGAGTTGGTCCTTAATTGCACCTTCGATAGTGGTAAATCGTCCTCCCAAAGCTGAAGCGCCCACCTCGTACACTGTTTCTGGGATTTCCAGCTGACACGTCTCTGCCTCTCGAGAGATCCTCATTGTTCTCAGTTTGGACCTCTATTCGTATTCCTTCAATCTGTTATAAGAAAGGTCGAACTTAGTGTTCAAGCTAAGCTGTCGGTTTTTAACTCGGTGTATGTTCCAACTCTCACCTATGGTCATGAAATTTGGGTAGTGACCGAAAGAATAAGATCGCAGATACAAGCTGCCGAAATGAGGTTCCTTCGCGGTGTTGCTGGAGTAACTCGTAGGGATCGAGTGCGCATCACCAGAGTACGCGAGGCGCTCCATGTTGAGCAGCTACTTCTCCGAACGGAACGATCTATGCTTCGATGGTTTGGTCACGTAGTGCGTATGCCCCCAGACCGGCTTCAAAGACGCGCCATGGTTGCCGTGCCATCAGGTAGGCGACTCCGCGGAAGGCCTGGTTGGACCAAGTCCGACATCTCTCCTGTAGCCGTCTAGGGATTCCTCCTGATGAATTGGAGTCAATGGCGGAGGATCGAGAAGGATGGAGATTCCACCTGAGCATCCTACCCCCGCGACTCTCATGAAGGATTAGCGGGCCATTGAAAATGTATATATGTATGTACATATGTTCGTATTCCTTGGTCTTCTATGCCGCCGTCAGGTTTCACCTCGCTGGTCTTGGTGCCGCAATGGTCGCAGACAGTTGCCATGATGACAACGTCCTTGAAGTGAGGGATATCCCTGAGCTTAATGTTCGTCTCGCAGGGTGCCTTACAAGATGGGCAGTTTGCCTGGAAATGGAAAACTTCGCTGTGGAGCTCTTCAATTGGCCACGATCCCTCGGCGATTGGTTTTAGCAGATAATTCTCGTTCTCCAGCTTGGGTTCCTCTTCTTCTGCCAGATCCTCGGGAGACTACATGCCCAGCAGCTTGTCCTGCTCAGAGGTTTTAAAGAACTGAGATATCTTGCAGTTTGGGTCCGGAGCCGATGCGCGGAGATTCACCACAAACACGTTGCCAGAGATGTCTTCCAGGATCAACTTGAATGGGAATGTCTCCTTGAACTACTGCAGTCGCTGAATGTATTTATCTATGCTCTCGGTAACGTCTGGGTTGTTTATGCGTCGTTTCTCCTGGTCCTGGCTCAGGCAACGTATTGTCCGGTCGAAGATTTTCTCAACGGTGGTCCCCTCATCCTTCTGCGTCCTGGCTGGGATTTCCAACTCTGCTTTGGGCACAAATGTGGTTGTGTAGTCGAAGCGGACAATCTTACGATTCCGGTGCTCGACGTTGCGCACCTTCAGGACGATGTGGGTTCCCTGTTTTTGGATCTCAATTGCCGACTGAACTTCATTGTTCTCGAAGCCGCAGTAACCGCACTTAAAGGACATCAGGACGATTTCCTTGTAAAATGGGATCTTCGTGAGCAGCAGGCGGGTCGAATCGGTCTCGAAGCATCGCCTACAGGCCGATTCGACGTCCGTCGTCTCAGGATCCGGGTCGTTTATTTCGCCGAACAGAGGCTCGGTGCTGCTGTTGTTGGTTCCGGCAACTTCGCCGGACGTACGTCGTCATTGGAATATCGTTTCCCTTTGTGGACGACAATTTGTTGAATTTGGAGATCTGTTCTCTTTTTTTCTGGAATAATCAAAGAACACACACACTACCATGGTAGGGTGCACAAGACTACCTTTGCAAGGGATCTGTCAAAGGCACATTCCCTTCTCACTAGCTCGTCGGTCGTTTCTCTCTGTATTGCTATGACCTGGGACCCAGAGAAGACGGATTTTGGTCCAACAACTTAGCGCCGTGAGCTCTTCCCAAAACTGTTCCATCAGCTGGAAAGACGCCTGACTATCAATGAAGATGGCGATTTTATCAATGGGTGAACACTTGCGTCCTATTATCTGATACGTGTCACATATTGCCAGAACTTCCGCTTGGAAGACGGCGGATGAATCGGGAAGGCGTAAGGATATTAGTTCCTTTCCAAACAGGTAACCGCACTGACTCCCCGTCCACCTTTGAACTGTCGCGTCGGTATAAATAGCTATTTTGGAATCCTTCATGACCTTCACCTCTTTCCCAGTTTGCTCTGGATGGAGAGTCGACTGTGAAATTGTGTTCACAATTCAGTTGGGGTGTGGTGTAGTCAGTCAAAGTTTTGCCCAGCAGTTCTGGTAAAGATAATCGAATCTTACTGTGCCTTCAACGTCTAGCAGCTCAGCATTTTACTTCTCCAAGTCTAGTCTGACTACGTGCTGAAATGTATTTAATGTGGAAGACAATTGGTAGAAGATGCAGAAGCACATTCAGAGTTTCCGTCAGGAATGTCCGCATGGCACTCGTTCTTTGCACTTTACTTTTTAGCTTAATGTTGTCGTCTTTACTCAGGGCAAGCCACCAAACTAGTGACCCATACGTAAGTAGTGGACGTATTGGCACTGCATGTATCCAGAGACGTAAGTATTGAATGTATTCCCGCATAAGGACCATCTTCGGTCGAAGTCCTCACTCTCCGCACCAAAGGTTTTGCTGCAAGCGTAGAAAGCTACGCTTTCACTCGTTGTTCGATGTTTAACTTCCTGTTGAGCCTTAAGTCCAGCATGACTCCCAAATACCTATTGCTGGAGGATAAAGGATACGTTGATGCGTAAAGGTCGGTATTTTGATGTTGGGTGTACAAAGCATCAGTTCAGGTTTGCTGCGATTAACACTGAGTCCACAACTAGTGGCCCAAGTGCTTACCTTATACAACACTCCTTCCACGTTTTCCACTTTTCATCGAAGGATACATTCCTGATGCTAACATTGCCACGTCGTCCGCATATCCTTTAATCACCGTCTCTGTGACAGTCTTGACAGGATTTTGTTCAAGTCTTGTACTTCACTCAAAACCTGCTTACAGAACCGAATGAATCTAGAAAGGGGTGGAACCTTTCACTCTGATGTACTCGAAATGGATGAAGGATTCGATCTTTCTTCCCATTAAAACCCCTTAAAGTACCCTTTTCCTAAATGTTTCTCCAGTGCCTATGCATTATTAAATAAAATTCTCCCCCCCAACACGTGCGACAAAATCCCTTTATCCGCTTCAAAGTGACAATGACTAAACAATGTGCTTATCAGCAGTAGCATCCACTCTGCTGAATTGCAACAATTAAATGTTTTGTTCTACAATTAAACTAACAAACTCCTGACACGCTAGCACAATGGCTTTCAGTTATGCGTAAATGGAACACCTCCCAATGTCACGAATCCCAACAGACTGTCAGTGTACCATATTTACCATGAAAGGATACTTACCATGAGGGGCTTGTGTGCCCATTATGAAATGAATTGGAAATTGAAATTTGTCAATACTCGGGGGTTAATATATGTACTGTTGCACGCCCACTACCCTCAAAATATAGCCCACATTCGGCATCTTTTGAAGAGATGGCCATCCGAGCTAACAACAACGTGCCTGTTCAATACAACTACAATAGGAGTGGCTGAGGTCAGTTGGCGAAAAGGATGTGGGCGGGGGCACTTTTGTTAGCAAGTGGATGTCTACATTTCATACGGATCACCATGGTAGCCGCCAAAGTAACCTACAAATTTATTTACTCTAAATCCAGCCGAACAACGTCATACTTTTACCCACTTCATGGCCGGGCGTGCAAAGGAGTATATATTTATGATCTGGTAAACAGAAATGATTTCGAGCTGAATGTGTAAATGGGATAAAAGTGAATGGAATTCCTTTTGAAGGATATTCATGAGTGGCTTTATGCACGCACGTCGGAATCGAGGGTGGCATACAGTATTCATTGTATATACTCGAGGGATTTTGTTTTTATTATGAGCTTTGCGAAAGTCCTTCGATGTGGTGTGGTGCGATGAACAGTGTTAATCATTTGACAAATTGATGATGGCAATGATTTTTTGCAGTAAATGTGAATTTGAAAGGAACTTCGAAAGAGTGAAGATGGTAAAAAAATTGATGGTGTCTGGGTTAAGGACATAAAAAAAAAAATACTTTTGCTTCACATTTTCTATTATAGGCATCCTTCTTTGTGGGTTTAGAAGTGTCAACCTTGCCAACCAAATGCCATAAAATACCACCTCGAGTGAAGAAAAGGATATCATAAACTTTTGAATCCAAGTCGCGATTAAATTGCAAAAAAGGTAGAAGATCTGCTTTTAATTTCCGTTGCAAAGGTATATAACAGCTAAAGTTGTACTGGATCGAATTAGACATTCCACTCTCGATGTCAAACAAAGAGGTTTTCGCCCGGGATCCTCCTCGACCATATAAACGCCTTGCGGACCATTATAGAGCAGTGCGTCGAGCATCATATATGCTTTTATCAAAGCTGCATATGAAGGGTCCAAATGGCACAGAGGAAGGTTGTCTGAGGAATTTGAGATCCAAAGTGGGGTAAGACAAGGTTGTATCCTTTCACCAATACTATTCCTATTGGTGATTAGCGATGTGCTTCGTACAGCTTTGTCGACGGGAAAGAATTCGATGGACTCTTACATCTCAACTAAAATATCTTGACTACGCTGACGATGTATGCTTACTCTCTCACAGAATTATGGACCTCCACCAAATGACAGTAGATGTGGAGAGCGAGGCAGGGGTCGTCGGGCTGAAAATTAATACGGCAAAAACTAAAATTATCATGCAATGCTGGACAACCGCTAGAGAGAGTAGAGGATTTCCAGTATCTTGGGAGTATTGTCTCGACCGATGGTGGAACCGAACTGGATATAGCCAACAGGATCGTCAAAGCAAAGTCCGTGTTCGGGATGTTGTCCAAAATATGGCGAAGCAATGCAATCAGTTTGAACACCAAGCTAAGACTTTTTCGCTCAAATGTTGAATCCGTGCTGTTATATGGATGCAGCATGTGGAGAGTGATCACTACTATCATCAGGAAGCTGCAAACGTTCGTTAATAGGTGCCTGCGCAATATCTTAAGGATTTTCTGGCCCAATCGCATCTCTAACGCACACCCTTACGAGAGAACGGGTCAGAAACCAACAGGTACAACCATCCAATGACGGAAGTGGCAGTGGATTGGGCACACTTTCACCATAGGGTGACAGTTCCATAGCTAACCATGCTATGCAATGGAACCCTTTAACTCAGGATGGCAGAAGACCTGAGGGTCCGAGGCGAATATGCGGCAAACCAGTCCAGAAGGAGGCACCGCACTTGACGAAAATTTTGGGAGAGCTGATGATGGCGCGTAGGCATAGTAGAGGCCATAGGACCCACAAAGGGATACAGGACATATGTAGTAAGTAAGTAGTGCGTTGAGTAAAGGTCTCCGCTTTATCTGCTATTTATCGACTTCGAGAAAGCCATCTGGTGTGCCCTGCGCAGGAGAGGTATCCCCGAGAAAGTCCAAGCCATTATTAAGGCAACATATCGGGGTGCTACGAGTAAGTGTCATGTCTCGCATAATGATAAGGTGTCTGATGACTTTGGAATCCAAAGTGGGGTACGACAAGGCTGCAGCTTTCACCACTGTTGGTTGTATCAGTGATGTTCTTCGTGCAGCTGTGACGGTAAATAACATCGGGATAACGTGGACAGTGACATCTTATTAAACCTGCATTACGGTGACGACATATGCTTGCTCTTGTGCTTAGTTTCCTCAAGTGGTACCGTAGAGTATTGTGCCCCGTGATGATGCTTACGAGGGCGGAAACGGATTTCTTGTTTTTCTGAGTAATTCTCTCAGTCCTTGCTGTGTGGAATGATGGACATAGCTTCCATGAAGGTCCATCTTGTGTTCGCCCCTCTCATGGCTTTATTCTCTGCAACGAGTTAGAGAGTCGAATGCGGAATACACACAGGGGGGTCAACTTGTTCTAGGAGGGCTGCTGAGCCCATTCTTGTTAGCTCGTCGGCTTTCTCATTGCCTGGGATATCCTCGTGTCCAGGGAATCAGCAGAGCGATACCTTGTGCTGTGCTCCAACAACCCTGAGGTTTTCTCGACAACATTTCACAAGCTTCGATTTAATTTCTATGGCAGTAATCGCTTTTAGAGCTGCGTGGCTGTCGATAAAGATGGTGATACCTTCTGGCGGTATTGCCCTACCGCAGCCTCACGGGCGGCTGTTGCCACTACTAGGACCTCTGCTTCTTCTTCTTCTGCTTCCTTTTATCGGCGAGGCTATGATCCGAAAATAAGGGATCACAACCCTCCCACTTCACCGCATTTCTACTGATCCGCCTGCTGGGTTCGCCTATTTGACCTCAGAAAATATCGGCAGGCCTGTCGATTTTGGATCACTCGGTTACTGAGGCCAATGAAATGCCGATGTCGTCGCATTTGTCTCATCCAGGCGTTTATTGGCCTGCCTTTCCTACATCGCGATGTCTTTCGAACGTGCATTGATATTGCCTTTTTAACAGGGTTCAAATGATATCTTCTTTGAACGTGGCAATACCAGCTGAGCCGGTCGCGCTCTATTTTTTGTACGATGGTTTCCTTGATGTGAAAGCTTCCACGGATCTTCGAACTTCTTATTCGATCAAGCTTTGTCACTCCTGCTGTCATGCGAAGCATCTTCATCTCAGCTGCCGTTAATTTACTCTCATACGTTTTGTACATCGTCCAACATTGTGAACCGTATGTGAGCGGTGGACGCACAACTGCGGTGTAGAGCCTTCCTTTCAACTTAGGTGGCATTTTTCTGTCATAGAAGATAGCGGAATTTTCTCGCCACTTCATCCACCCTACGCTTACGCTATGATTGATGTCGTCTTTACAAGTTGCTTTGCTATTGATCATAGATCCCAGATATTTGAACTTTTCGCACTCGGGAAGCACTGTTTTATTCAAATAAATATCTGGAATAGGCCTGAGTGGATCAGAGAATGGGCAGCACAAGTACTCTGTGTTTTTTGAACTAATGCGATACCCATTTCTCTCCAGAGCGTCCACCCACACATCAAGTGCTCGTTGCAGGGATGTAGGATCCTCACTTATGATGGCTCCATCGTCAGCAAAGAATAAATAATGTACCTTGGGGTCCATCACTTTAGCTTCAAGCAGATAATCAAGGACTGTAATAAAGAGCAAAGGACTTTAGACGCTTCCCTGGTATACCCCGACATTGATTGGGAACTCTTCGGTTACTCCAGCGGGGCATCTAACTCTTGTCTTTGCTCCTTCGTCCATGTCCATGATCATTTGTACATAAGTTTCTGGAACCCCTTGATGTCTTAGCGCCTCTATCAGATCTCGTCGTTGTCTGTCGAATGCCTTTTCAAAGTCAACCAATACAATATGCATATCCCTTAAGGAATCACGATGTTTTTCCATTATGATCCTTATACTTTGGATTGCATCTGTGGTTGATTTACCCGGGACAAACCAGCACTGATCATCAGATAGCCGTATTATTTTTCGCAGTCGGCCACCTAATACCCGCTTAACGATCGCTATGGTGTGCGACATCAGTTTGATCGAAGGGAGAAGGTAACTTTCCCTCCATTGACTTGGTATTGGATCACCTCTTATAACTTTGTGAAGTCTAAGCCATCTGAACTCGATGTCTCCCATCTTTTTCCAGAACTCAGAGGGCATCTCGTCTGGCCCAACCGCTTTTCGTGTTTTGAAGTATTTGACCGCCTCACTAACTTCTTCGACTGTAATGTTGGGTATTTCTTCACAGTTAGGGGTGGCTCTTGGAAAGTATAATCGGGGAAACTGTTCATTTAAAAGTTCTTCACAATACTGCCGCCACCTCTGCAGAATTTTGTCGTGATTCACAAGAAGCTGGCCATGAGCATTGTTAATGAACTTTGGCGAACGAATCTCCTGAGCGTTCCTCCTTCTTTGGGCGGCTATTTTGAAGATGGTTGCGCTCTTGTTCATATTGTGTCTTCGCAGCTCCTGGATAGCCTAGTCTGCATCAGCAACCGGGGAAGATATTTTCTCCAGCTCCCGATACAGGCCCTCCGTACTCTCTGCTTGAAGCTGGGCACACTTCTTCTTCGCTTTTTTCTTGCAACATCTGTATTCCATTTCAAAGCGAGCTTTGTCGTCACTATTATTAGAGGGGCACTTTGACCAGGCTTTAAAAGCCGGTTTCTTCTCATTTATCACATTCTTAGCTTCATCACTCCACTCCTCTATGTTTCTTTGGCGTGTTGATGTTGGCCTTTTGAAGCTCCTGGCAGTGATTTGGCCTTCTTCAAGCAAGTTCGCTGTAGGGAATCCCAGATATTTTGTGCTCTGCCCTCTTCATCCTCAGCTCCGTTGATGGTGTGAGAGAGGTAATTTTTCATTACGAAAACAAAAGCCTCGCATTTTTCTTTGTCCAGATTGTACCACTTGATTTTCTTAGGGACCCTTGTTTGCTTTCTTTTCCTTGGTGACTTCATAAAAATTTCTGTTAGCAGGAGACGGTGTTGTCGAGCGATCGCCTCTCCCGAGGCTTCATGAAACTGGCTACCAAATGGTAGTCAATCTGAGTTTCATCTCCACCACCTCCTGTAAGTGATCAGGTGTCGGCTTTGTTTGAAGAACATGGTATCACTTTGGCTGCCAGTGCGCTGAAAAAGGTAAAATTTATGTTTTAAGCACAAATGTATCAAAGATTTTTGTTGTGATCACCGGTGATACACGTGGCAGCCAACGTGTTAACACGATAAGACCGTGTGATTTGCACATGCTTAGGGTGTCTTCACCAGGAAGATTGCTGGTGCCGTATCCCAGTCCTCCATGGCAGTCTTCATTGTCTTCGTTTGACTTCCCGACATGTCCATTCAAATCTCCTCCTCCTAGCCAAAATGCATCTTTATCTCTCTGATTTCACCCATTTTGGGGAGCATATGCACTGACAATATTCCACACCTCTCCTTGTATTACTAGTTTGAGAGACATCAAACGGTCGCTGGACTTCGAAATGCTCAAGACGTTACCAAGTAGCTCTACTGCAAGGATGATACTGATTCCGTTCTTAGCCTTTTCCGTTCCGTAGTAGAACATCTTGTAATCTTTTGTCCTAACGTCCAAGAAACGCGCCGGATTTCCGGTGTTTTTCCATTTCGTCTATCGGACACACAAATGATCTTTCTTCTATGACATCGGTGATCTCCAGTCGTCTCAACCCGTGAACTCACAACCACACTTGTGTGAGGGTTTTTAAGGTGGTATCTGTGTCGCTAGGCTCACTTGGGTGTTATATTGCCTAGATCTGATTTGTCCCCTTAGTCGCCTTTTACGACAAGCGCTAGTTGTTGGGGGGGCGCTGCAGTGATATTCTTAACCCGTCCCTGCACGGGGAATTAATTGTCTCTGAAATACCATCAGAAAAAACCGAATCCGGAAAATTTGCATATCATTGGCACAACCTATTCTGAGCATCAGTGCTGTGATTTAATCAACCAAACTGATAGATTGCCTGAATGTCCGGAAGGATAGAGAAGAAACTGTTCAAAAATGATGCATTCACGTACCCAGTTACCAACTCTATTAACTCTGAGATAAATAAGTATATTATCTGATTATTTAACAACGAGTTAAACTGATCACATCTCCACACTCCGCTACTCCTCATCGCACAACAATTATGCAAGCAAAATTCATAAAATAACTTGACCACTCTATACAACATTGAATCGTATAAAGCAGCTCGGTCGTCAGTAATGAGATATTGCAACTGACTAATTGAATTAGCACAAATGAAATCCAGGAATCCTTTGTCATATCCAGTCCAACCAACCAACCAGAAGCGGAGCCATCATCCCAATCGTCTAACCGACAATAATTCAATTTTCTGTTTATTAGTTCAGTTGAATGATTGTGTGCCCAGTTCATCTGCAAATCCTGATAGTCAATAGTACTGTTGACCACATTTCTAAAGATAAGAGGTATCCTCACACACTTACATATTTTCGGTTCATCTAACGCAGTTAATCCTTTCTCTGTGCTGCGGCTTTGAGTTGATTAATCAATTCAAGGATAAATTGCATCCAGTCAAGTAGTATCTATCTGCATTTTCTCCTAACCATGTATGTAATTGCTTTTTTAGATTATCGGCGTCTGCAATGCCGATGAAAGCAATGTATTTGTGTCCTGCAGCATTCTTCATTGTAGACAGGACAGACTCGCTTATGTGCGCATTATCGTATCGAATTTCAAAATAGGGGGGTGGCAACTGACAGCTGTATCTCATCTCATGGACTTTTTCAAGGTCTACGAGTACGTCTGGGTGAGCAGAGTCCTGTTTTAATTTTAATTTATTTATTTTTTGTATACATTCTCTGTATCTTGTTCCTTTTGTTTGCATATTTTGGGAATTTTAATTAAAATCACTCGCGGTTGTTGTGGATTCGTTTTCTACGAACATTTCAGACATTTGAATGGAATGGTGAATGGCGGGAAAGACTTCTTAAGGGTTTAAATGGGGGAAAGGTGTTTTGTAGAATTCTGCGGCAAGTATAGCTCTGCTACTGCTTAATATACGAACACAATCTTAAAGTCTTAAAAATACAAGAAATTGTTAAGGAATGGAAGCATACTATATAGGTCGTTGTTCAGGGTCTAGAATACTAAAATAGATGTTTGGATGAACGATGTCCACAAAACCAGTGTCACTCCATTTGAACAAGAAGCCTTTTGGTATATAGATACCATCTTAGCTCTACAAGAGAGTTTCTTGATGGTGCACTGATGGCTGAGTAACACCAACCCAATATTGAATCTTCTTCTTCTTCTTCTTCTTCATATTTCGGCGAGGCTATGATCTGAGCTCAATGGATCATAACCTGCACTACATTTCTACTGATCCGCCCATGGGGCTCAGAGGAACAAAACAGTATTGTGATGTGGTGACACTTGATGCCAAGAACGCGTTCAACTAACCCGACTGGAGCTGTATACTAAAAGCTCGGAGTGACTTGCAGGTACCAAACTACCTACTGCGGATAATTGTGAGCTATTTCGAAGACAGACCCTTTTACTATTACACAGAAGAGGGACCAAGGAGGTACAAAATCACGAGAGGAGTTCCACAAGGAACGGTCCTGGAACCAATTCTATGAAACATAATGTACGGTCAAATAGGCGAACCCCAAAGGTGGATCAGTAGAAATGCAGTGAAGTGGAAGGGTTATGATCCCTTATTTTCGGATCATAACCTCGCTGATAAAAGGAAGAAGAAGAAGAAGAAGAAGAAGAATATAATGTACGATGGCATTCTAGGAACCCAAAGGCCAAATGGAGAAGACATCACCGGTTACGCCGACGATATCGCAATTGTAGTAGTGGGCAAACAATTAGAGGAAGTTGTGCAAAACTCCAATCAAACAATCGCAAACGTTAAGCTATGGCTACAGACATCAGGTTTCGAGCTAGCGGACCACAGAGCCGAAGCCGTTCTCACAAGCAGCCGTAAAATAGTGAAATACCTCACCATACAGGTCGGTGAGCAAACTATCGAATCGAAGCCGTGCATCAAGTACCTGACAGCGTTGCTGAACCACAGATTCAGCTTCAGGGACCACCAAATGTACGCAGGCGAGAAGGACTACCGGGCAGTAGCGGCACTATGCAGACTAATGCCAAATATTGGAGGACTAAGGCAGCCAATCAAAAATCTCCTAACAACCTAACAACCGTGTATGCATACTCGTGTATGCGGCCCGAATATGGGCATCAGCGACGCATCGTAAGTCATACATTAGAACGATAAACTCGGCGCATAGGATCGCATCTCTAAGGGTATGCTGCGCCTTTAGAACTGTATCAGCGGATGCAATAAGCGTACTATCAGGTCGAATACCAATCGATCTAGACGCGAAGAAGACTGCGGCCCTACGTGAAAACGAGCACGATGACGGAACAACAGCTATAGAAGCTATAAAAGCAGAATGGCAATGTAGGTGGAACATCACAACCAAAGGGCGATGGACATACAAATTGATCCGCGAAGTTGGTGAATGGATTAGCAGAAAGCACCATGAGGTAAACTACTACCTAACATAATTTCTATCGGGGCACGGATGCTTCCGGGAGTATCTCTACAAGTACAAGCACGCGGACGACCGATTCTGCTAGCACTGTGAAGGAAAAGTGCAGAACGCGGAGCATGTACTAATGGAATGTCAAAATTGTATAAGGGCTAGGAACATCCAAGAAAGAGCAATTGGCGGCCAAGTGACCCCAAGAAGCCTGACCTCATATACGTAAACGAGGAGCGAAGGCTGGGAGACTACAAATGAAGTAATCATGAGTATGATGCAGCAACTGCATATGGAGAGGAACGAGCAAAGAGAAATGAAGATTTTGCCAGCTCTGGCAGCTAAAAAGAAGTGGCGAAATGTCAAACTGGACCCTACGAAGGAATACCTTGACTGGCGGTGCCGTAGGGGAACATCAGGACAGAGAAATTGGAGGGGTTTATTAGCACGTAATCATGCAGGAGCATGGAGTCGGGCAGAACTCGCAGCACGGGCTCCAAGTATCCATAAAGGATGTTCACCCCTACCCACACATAAAAAAAAAAACGCCTGTGGGGTTCGCCTGGAAATATTGGTAGGACTCCCGATTTTGGATCACTTCGCATTGGAACGTTCATTGATATTGTCTCTTCGACGGGGCTGGGTTCAAATGATCTCTTCTTTGAACATGACAATGACAGCTGTGACGGTTTCTTTGACGTGAAGGCTTCCATGGATCTTTGGACTTCTAATTCGATTATACTTTATCACTCCTGCTGTCATGCGAAGCATCTTCATCTCAGTTGTCGTTGATTTACCCTCAAAAGCTTTGTACATTGTCCAACAATGTGAACCGTATGTGAGTACTGGATGCAAGACAGCAGTATAGATCCTTCTTTTCAGCTAAGGGGGCAGTTCTCCGCCACACCGTAGGCTTACACGATGATTGATGTCGTCATCACAGGTTGTTTTACTATGAATCATAGATCCCAGATATTTGAGCTTCGCGCTTGGAAAGCACCGTTCTACTCAAATCAATGTCTGGAATAGGCCTCGGTGGATCGGAGAACGGACAAATCAATAACTCCGTCTTTTTTGGACTAATGCGGTACAAATTTCCCTCCACAACGTCCACTCATACGTCAAGTGCTTGTTTCAGGGATGTAGGACTCTAACTTATGATGGGTCCAAAATCAAGCAGGTAGTCAAGCACTGCAATAAAGAGCAAACGACCTAAGAGGCTTTTCTGGTGCACTTCGATAATGATTAAGAATTCTTCGGTTACTCAAGCGGGGTACTCTTGTCTTTGCTCCCTCGTACATACCCATGATGATTTGTACATAGGAGTCTGGAACGATATCTTAGCGTCACCCATCTCAAAGAAACCAACATTGAACATGGAAAACGTTAATCGTTGACTCAATGACGCGTAATGAGGATGCGGTAATCGCAAAATATGCAAGCTAAGCAAGCTATCCATTCATTTCTAAAGTTCCTACGAGAAGAATCTCGTTTATTCTGCGCAGGCATATAGCTGTCAAAGGAACAGCGACTTGAGGGGGGTTCCTAAATGAGTTCTCTGCATTCGAATGACGTTCCTATGTGTAAGTTGATCTGTCATAGAGATGGGCATTGAGTTCTGCTTTACCAAAATGACTAGGTTAGGTTAGGTAAGTGGGCAGGTGTAGGGGGATAGAAAACCTCCACACCACACTCAGGTCAGTATAGACCCATTGTGATACCCAAGGGGGGAAAGGAGATAGAAAAAGGAAATCCCTACCTCGTGGAAAAATACCGTCTTGTAAGTATCCTAAAGAAAGAACTAAGTACTCACTGTGTCCTAGATGACCAAAATGACTAAGAATAGTCCTGGTAGGCAGATGTAGATGAAGATGAATGGTTGGTGAGGTACAAGCGCACTGCGACCTATGCTAGATCTTTTGTGTCTGCAAACTAGGGCTCTAGTCGATGTGCGTCCTCGATTTAGAGTACTTCCTCTAGAATGATTGCTTTCATGAACCGGTATCTGAAGTGTATACAGCGAAGGTTTCATCTTAGATAGAAGATAGGCTCCTTGGTGATGCAGGTACAAACAACTTCTTGCAGCGAAAATTCAACAGTAGGTACCTTGTGTACAGTCGCATCCATATTTCCCTTACTATTGTATTTAGACAGGCAGTTGTCTCTCACACTAATAGGCTTGTAGTCTTTGGATGTGGAATGATTGGATTGAATATTTGTAAAGACTTCCAACAAAATAAAAATTTCCTTTAACTTTTGCTGCATCACATGTTTCAAAGTAAATAATCTGATTGTCCAAGGAATGTCGCATCAGCATAAGTACCAGCAGCATAATGGCACTAATATAGTGGACTGCTGCGGCAAACGGCTTAAAAAAGCAACCAGTCTGTATGGTTAAACATTTACTTGGAGATAAATCAAAGAGCTTTGTCTGCATCAGAAAGTGTTGAGTTTGAGCAAGAAGCCCAGGACTCCTCCTTTAAATCTATGCCTATCTGTCTGTCTGATTCCATAATAGTCCAATAAGAGCTCAAAGTTCATAAGACAAATGCACAATTAGCATTCAGTTCTAGACATCTATCACCCAATTAGCAGCAATCACTGCAACATTTCAACACAAACTAGTAAATGTCAGCAAAACTTCCGGCATTATGTAATTGTTTCAATAAACTTAGCAAACAACCACCACACACATTTGGCACAAATTCATTAGAAACTTTCCGCCACACAAATGATACTTCCCTTGTTATGCCACTCCTTAGTGCCACCCTGCCACTCCTAATTTTATTCCAGACCTCAAAATCAAAAGAAAAAACCTCAGCAAACGCAGCCAAATATTCAAAATCACAGAGGCATTCCTAACAAAGTGAAAATAAAACGAAAGCCACAGGACTCCCCATTGACCTGTTAACGAAGGCACAACACACTCCTTACAGTGTTATCCCAAAATCATCATCGCATTCAAAATAATAACGTATAATAAAGTATTTTCATACTTTCGCCCGCCACTCACACTGCAAATGATCCTTGAACTAAGTGTCTACGGCTGTATGGAGAATGTATCTAGCGTTCCTTGTTGAGTGCTTTCATGTTATGCCGTTGACCATTTGATGAGTCCAACAACCCTTCAGGGTATTGTTGGCTCCGATATAGAGAGACAACAACTTCATTGTCACATACTTCGTGTTTACACTCACATACATATGTGTGATATGTCCAATTACCGTTATTATTCCTGCGCGCCATACATATAAGGATAGCTGCAGCTATTACAGGATATGAGATGTAACAATCAGCACAAGTGGGGGAATAGTTGGATGAAAATAAAGTGGAGTTCAAGTTTTGAATTCTGTTCGTGCGTTGTGCAACTGGAGGAGTTTGTAGTTAGTTTTGGCAGATAGAAGGCCAGGAGAAGGCAGGAGCGTGGTAATAAAACAGCAAAAAAGTTATGTTTTGTGAGACCTGTCTCCAGTGGAGTGGATAGGTAGTTCTTATAAATTGCATCGGGCGGAGAGGAAGCCTTTAATAAGAAGAAGTATTTGAATCTCCTCTAGGTGTCAGTAGTGGTAGTGGTTGAGAAGAACCATAAACTAATTCTTCGACCTGCAAGTCTTGTAGATGATCTAGAATCTCCTTGAGTTTCTAGGTAACTATAGGAAACTAAATACGGGTAGGTGTTAGAAGTGGATGAACCTTATACCGCAATAAACACGATATCCGAGGAACGTGATTATCTGAGAAGTATCTTCACTATTTTGTATGATAAAAATCTCTCAACTCCTTAGCTGTTAGAAGTGGCAATAGCATGAGAATCCGTTCACTCAATACCGGACAGAGTTGAATGGACGCAACGCGATGTCCTATACAACGAATCACTGTCAATTTTCACGGACCAAGGACGGAGTTGGGCGCCGTGGCGTAAGTGGTTAGTGTGTCGAATCACTGCGCGTGAGGTTCCAAGTTCGAATCCCAGAAAATACCAACAAGTTTTTTCACGGTCCCACCTCTCGCGAACGTCTGACAAACATCCGAGAGTATTGTTATCTCGAAAATGCTTCTCAAAACAAATTGCCCTTCGGATACGACACTAAACTGTAGGCCCCTTCCATTCGTGTGAAAAATATAACGCACACAACATGAGTGGTTGCGAGAAACAAGGCCCTGGCACTTAAAAATCTGTTGCGCCAAATATTTATTTATTTTTTAAGCACGGAGTTGGTGCCGGCATCTTTTCAGAAGACCTGGACATACGCCTCTCTTTAAACCTTCCAAATCATTTCAGAGTTTTTCAAGCCGAAGTTACTGCTTTTCATCAAGCCGCTGACTGGTTAGCGGCTTATACTCTATCAACATCAGATATTGCTATCTACGTCGATAGTCAAGCAGCCATCAAATCCCTCGAGTCCAGCAGTACGAGATCTCTTAACGAGATAGCTGGTCAGTACATCCTCACCCTTTGCTGGGTACCAGATCACTGTGACATATGGGGCAATTGTGCAGCTGACGAACTGGCCCGACAAGGCTCCTCTGGTGCGCAAACAGCATAAGCATTATCGGCGTTGAAGCGCAAACGTCTTACGTTAATACCTTATTCAAACCGACGCACGCAGAGAAAGTGGTCAATCTCCGATGGCAACATCTAGGCCAATGCAACATTGGCAGACAACTTTGGCCAATACTTAACAAATCTAAGTTAGGTTAGGTTAGGTTGGCTGTCGCACGAGAGTGCAGACACACTTTGACCAGTGAAGGTCTTTGTGATACCATGGATCAACTAACAAAACCAACCGGAATTTTTGATAAAGCGATGGATGCACATGTCGTCTAAAGACGCCAGATCGTCGAGGTCTTCAAGGAAGGGAGACCTTAAATGCAGCATTCTTTTATACGACAGCGCTGGACAAGTGTATAGGAGGTAAAGAACGGTTTCCTCCTCTTCCTCGTCCCTACAGCTTCTGCAGAAGTCGTTGGAGAAGAGGCCAACTCTTTTGGCGTCTTGGCATATAAGACAGTGTCCAGTGAGAACACCGACAACGCAGCTGATCTTGACCAGCTCGGCATTACATATTTGGTCCAGCTTAGGCCAGATCTGTCTCGAAATGTGGCACGATGAGCCATTTTCCCATCTGAGGTTGGTCGTGCTAATAGCGTTTAGCTTTAGTAGATGCTTACATGTAGCGAGAAGCATACCCAGGGCTTGCCTGTCAGGCAGAATCCTTAGAGTGGTACCTTGTCTGGTGAGCTCGTCAGTCCTGCAGTTTCCTGAAATGCCCCTGTGGCCCTGGGTACCTAGCATAGGTGAATGTTGAACTGCTCTGTCATCTCCATAAGAGATAGATGACAGTTTAAGGCTTCCTTTGAAGTGAAGGAGCACGATTCCAGGGACTTGATTGCTACTTGGCTGTCAGTGAAAATGCTAATATCCCTGACAGATAGTACATTACACTTCAGCCAGGACAGGTGAGACTGGTGCCATTTGTCATAGGAGGGTCTGTGAGGTCTGTCTTTATATTTCCCCGTGAAAATAACGAGTTCAGTTTTATGGGGATTAACCCCTAGTCCACAATTGGAGGCCCATCTGGTGAGCCGAAGGACAACAAATTGGAGGATTTCCCTGAGAGTATCTGGGTGTTTACCGGAGACAGCAATCGCAATGTCATCAGCATAGGTGATCACTCTGCAGCCTGACGTATCCAGGTCCACCAATAGCTCATTTACTACCAGGTTCCACAGAAGAGATGACAAGACTCCACCTTGGGGTGTACCGCAACAGGCAAGTCTTCTGGGCGATGCTCTGCCCTGTGTGGTAATAATCCTGCATGTAAGCAATTGATTGATCAACACTCCGAGCGAAGTAACCACTTTCAGATTTGCAATTGCGTCGGTAATCGCCTTTGATTTGACATTATTAAATGCTCCCTCAATGTCAAGGAAAGCCACCATAGTGTATTCTTTAATGCTCAACGATTTTCCAATGATGCGCACAAGCGAATGTCGTCATATTGGGACAGCGAAGGCAAAAACGGGCTAATGCTCTGTCGAAGGTGGACGTCAATCAGCCTTTAAAACGTTTTCAGTAGAAAGGACGATAGATTGATAGGTCGGAGATCTTTTGGTTCCACGTGCGAGCTTTTTCCTGCCTTATGTATGAGATGACTTCAACCTCGGTCCATAGCTTGGGAATATAGACCAGATTTAGACAGCCCAACAAGATGACTTTGAGCAATGGAAGCACAGTGTCCTCGCATTGCTGAATTTCTGCTGGAATAATACCGTCAGGTCCTGAGGACTTGAAGGGTTTGCAACTGCGCATGGCCCATCGGATCTTTTTTTTTTCTTCTTCTTCTTCTTCTTCTTTTTATCAGCGAGGCTATGATCCGAAAACAAGGGACCACAACCCTCCCACTTCACCGCATTTCTACTGATGCGCTTGTGAGGTTGGTATGTGGGATTCGCCCATCAGATCTTTTCTGGAGTTACCAAACCTAAGGAGATGCTGCAAGGTTGAAGGGAGGTATTTACCAATTGCGAGACAGCAATAGGGGAGGTACTAGGTATCCAGTAAGATGTCAATGGATTCCTTAGCAGAGGAGATCCAGTGTTCATTCGGATGCAAAAGGTAGCTGGTTATAGAACGGACTTTAGAGAGGATTTTCCCCAACCTGGAAGCTTCCAAGGACTCTTCAATGCTGTCACAGAAAAGTCTTCAGGATCGTCGTTGCTCTTTTCTCAGTGAGATTTTGTATTTCCTGAGAGACAGTTTATAGGAGTCCCAATCAGCCGTCTCGCGGGAGCTTTTAGCAATATTAAAAAGGAGCCTACTGTCTTTCCTAAGAGTACTGAGATTTGCATTCCACCAAGGTGGTTTCTTTTTACCTTGAGGTTTTGCGGAGTGGTCAGGCCGCAGACATGGCACCATTGACTGCCGATGTTATGACCAGAAACCCCGATGTTCAGTGAAGAAGAGTTGATCCTCGCGTTGAAAACACTACAAAACCGAAAGGCACCGGCACCCGACGGAATACCAGCAGAGGTGCTCAAGACGATTACCCAGACATGTCCTCAGCTGCTGCTGAACATGTACAATAGCTGTCTCCAAGATGGAGCTTTCCCTAGGAGCTGGAAGTTACAGCGCATGGTACTGATCAGCAAGGGAAAAGGAGATCCGAATTCCCCATCAGCGTACAGGCCTTTGTGCATGCTGGACACCACAGGGAGACTCCTAGAGAAGTTGGTAAAACCAAGGCTTACAGCAGCCGTGCAGAGGGCAGGAGATTTATCCGAAAGACAGCACGGATTCAGAAAGGGCCACTCTACGATTGGAGCAATTGAAGAAGTGGTAAGGACCGTCCAATTGGCTCAACAGGGCAAACACTATTCAAGGAAAATTGTATTGCTAGCAACTCTGGACGTGCGAAATGCCTTCAATTCAGCCAGATGGTGCGATATGCTGAACGCCCTCGAAGCATTTTTGATATTCCCGAATATCTCTTGCGGATGGTGAAGGACTATCTCAAGGACCGGAAGCTGTTATACAACACCACCGAAGGATCACGAAAAAAGGAGATTACTGCTGGAGCAGCTCAGGGATCAATCCTGGGACCCGATCTCTGGAACGTCTCCTATGACGGCATTCTTCGTATGGAAATGCCCGAAGACACTTTCCTGGTAGGGTACGCAGATGATATCACCGCGGTGATTACGGCACGAGACACCGAGAGCGCGCAAAGAAAACTCAACCAGGTGATGAGGTGGGTGCACCTCTGGATGAAAGAACATGGCTTAGGTTTGGCCACAGAAAAGACGGAGTAGTCCTTTTGACAAAGAAGAGGATTCCAACTATTGTCGACTTCCAAGTCGGGTCTGAGGTAATAACCAGCAAGGAAGCGGTGAAGTACCTAGGGATGGCCCTAAACACGAAGCTCACTTTCTGGCACCAAATAAGATCTGCTTCGGAACGAGCTACGAAGGTCATAATGTCACTAAGCAGATTAATGGCAAACGTTGGAGGCCCAACAGCCAGCAAGAGAAAACTCCTGACGACAGTCATCCACGCGATATGGGCCGACGCACTAAGACAAGAGAAATATAGGAAGCAAATGCCCGGAGTACAAAGGCGCGCGGCACTACGGATTGCAAGTTCATACCGAACGGTGTATGACCGTCCTCATAGTCGCGGGAGTGACCCCTATTGACCTTCTTGCGGCAGAGAGGAAGTGCGTCTACGACAAAAAGGTGGAAATTGGAGTGGAAGCGGCAACCGAGGAGACGAAGGAGCTTACCAAACAGAAATGGCAGGAGTGATGGAGTTCAGAAGGCAGAGGACGATGGACCGCGAGGCTGATCAGCAACATCGCTGAATGGAAGGGACGGAAACACGAAGAAGTAAATTTTCACGTCACCCAATTTCTTACCGGACACGGTTATTTCAACGCCTACCTCCACAGAATGGGCAAAACAGGGAGCCCGGCTTGCCAATATGGCGACTCAGAACTGGACGACGCAAACCACATGTTCTTCGAGTGCAACAGATGGGGAGTTGAAAGGGTGGGCGCTAGAATCTCTAATCTGCGCCATCACCCCGGAAAATATAGTGTCAAAAATGTCAATGAGTGACCAGAGCTGGAATCAAGTACGTTCCTTTATAGAAAAAGTGCTTAAAACAAAAAAGAGAGAGGAAGACATAATAATCACCCTCATGAGATTTATGTAAGCCTGACCGGCAGGAAAGAATTAACCCGCAAGTAACAGCAACAGCAAACGTTCTAACCCGACACTGCGTCATAGGATGACATGCCTAAAGGCTAGGCATCCCCTACAACGATTTTTGCAGAAGCTCTATGGAAGAAGAGAAGGAAGAGACTATTAGTCACTTTCTATGGGCTTGTCCCACACTCGCCAGCATTAGGAAGGTGAATACTTTTTGTATGATCTTAGTGATATCAGCAATGCCCACACGGCTAAAATAAACACTTTTATGCCACGAAGTCTAAGTGCATCTTCGTCGAGGTCCGTTCCTAACCAACCAACCATCAGATTCCGTTGGGAGATCCTAAGCCGAATGGCTGGCCATAGCATTTGTTTAAAGCAATTTTGAGTGGTTTCTGATCCTGGAATAGTCGTTCTAGCTTGAGGCGAAATAAGAGAGATGGTGTATGAATAGGTGTCAGAAGTGGAGTACTAAGAAAGTCCGTTTAACTATATAAGAGAGATCAGGGTCGTTTAGGTAGCTATTCGTAACATGTTGATAAGAGCTACTCTATTGCCTGTAGAATCCTTGAGCTCCAATAAGGAACAAGTGTCTGAAGTGGACAATGTTTCCTTAAGTAATGAAAAATCGGGTGGTAGCATATATTTTGCGTGACGTTTAGGTAGCTATTCGTAACATGTTGACAAAAGCTACTCTATTCCCTCTAGAATCCTTGAGCTTAGATTACGAACAAGTGTCAGAAGAGGACAATGTTTCCTTGAGTAATGAAAAATCGGGCAGTATCGTATATTCTGCGTGACTGATTTTTATTTGGATGCTGAAGAGCTTTCAAAATTTTAAAGATTCAAGGCAGACTAACAACTGAAAAGTGTCCGAAGGGGTAGGGATGTGATTCTTATACGTAGGCTCGACCTACAGAAATCTTGCGTCCACCGTACGGTATTCTTGGCGTGGTACAAACACCCTATACATACATGTATTACAAACTCGTGCCTGCCCTTTTACTGTCAAAATACCTCCTTACGTCCACCTCTCTCTCATCGCCTACAATGTACCTTCCAAGTACACAATTTCGTCCTTACATTCCCTCAATTCGTTTACAACGAAATTAAGTTACGTGTCATGAATCTTGTAGTAAAATAATTTATTGATTTCACTTGTTGTTGCTGTTTGTTCACTTTTTTTCCATCATATGTCCCTGACATCCTTGTAATTTGATTCAGCAGTTGTTACAGCAGAGATTTGTTACAAACACCCACCTCCATCACCGCCTGTTGACAAGGATACAAAATACACATCAGCACAAAAGAAAAAAAAAAAAGAAAAGAAACTCGCCGCTGATTTATTTATACGCAACTGAATGTTTCATTTACGACGAAGGAAACCCGTCAGATTCGGTTAGAGTTTAGTGGCATGAGGTGCGAATTATGAGTCGTAATAAAATTCGTCCTTAAATGCAATAAAACATTTCTGTCGGGCTACCTTTTCATACTTTCTTTCTTTCGGATTTTATTGTTCGCAACATTTTCCATTTGATAATTTTTGTATGATTGAAATTCTTTCAAGGACGACGCGTTCGGAAAGGGACACATAAATTGAAAAGGGCAGTCAGACACGAGTTCAAGAGTTAAGGACAGACAGTCGGAGGTACGAGTAGAAGTATTGAGTTTTATTTGTGGTTATTGTTGCAAATGATTGGGAAATTCTGAACAAGAATGATTTTTATTGCATCGACTACGGTTACGGTTGCTGAATCTTGAGAGTGGAATCTTCGATTTATGTGTTGTTTGCCTTTGTCGGTTGTTGGTTGTAATTTTTTATGGTCCTGTGATGGCATACTTTGTTGAATGGATTTTTATTTGGGCCCAACAAAGAGTTGTAATAAATTTTCGGACAATGAGAGTGGCGAATTTTTAAGGATTTTAATAATCCTTTGGCATTTGAAATATCGCTGCTTCTGTGCCAGCTGATCCTGATTCCACCTCTCCCAACTGAGCTTACTCTTAAGGGTTAGGTGAGGTCAGGTTAGCGTGGCAGGCTGCATTAGAAGCACCCTCACTTGGCCCAGCAAAACTGCATTGTGGCACCATATGGATCTATGATTGTCAGAAATCACTACCCTTAGAGCCAACTAGAGCGTGCACGATGGTGCAGATACACTGAGACCAGTAAAGGTCCATTGTGATGCCAAGGAATTACCATTAGACCACTCAGGGGTTAATAAAACCAAACGGAGCTTTTGATGAAGCGATGGATGCTCATGATGCCAAATCGCTGTGGTTATCAAGGAATGGAGCCCCTAGATGGAGCATTCTTTTACGTGATAGAGCAGGGCATGTGCATAGGAGGTGAAAAATGCTTTCCTCCTCCTCATCGTCCCTACAGCTCCTGCAGAAGTCATTAGAAAAGAGGCTAAGTCTTTCGGCATGTTGGTCTATTAGACAGTGTCCAGTGATGACACCAATAACGCAGCTGATCTGTAATCGCTCTAGCTTAATCAACTCGGCAATACGTTCCCGGTCCAGCTTAAGCCAGATCAGCCTCGAAATGTGACACGTTGAGCCAATTTCCCACCTATGGTTGGTCTTGCTGATAGCATTCAGCTTTAGTATGTGCTTACATGTAGCGAGGGACATACCTACCAAGGGCTTGACTATCTGGCAGAATCCTTAGAGATGTACCCTGTTTGGCGAGCTCGTCCGCCCTGCAGTTTCCTGGAATGTCTCTGCGGCCTGGCACCCAGCATAGGTGAATGTTGAACTGCTCTGTCATTTCCATAAGAGACAAACGTCAGTTTAAGGCTGCCTTTGAAGTGAAGGAGCACGATTCCAGGGACTTGATTGCCACTTGGCTGTCAATGAAAATGCTAATATCCCTGACAGATAATACATTACATTTCAGCCAGGACAGGGCTTCCTTAATGACTTCCGCTTGAAAAACGCTACAGTGATTAGGGACGCGAAACAAGATGCTCAGGTTGAGCTTTTCGGAGAAGACACCACAGCCCACCCCACCTTCGGTCTTAGAGCCATCTGTGTAGAAGTGTACCAAATTACCATCATCAGGTGGAGAGTTATACCATTTATCCCGTTCAGGGATACCCGTACGGAAGTTTAGGTCAAATCTCTGTTTCGGTGGGGTGTAGTCCGTGTTGTCATGTGTGAAGTTGAGAAGATAAGGATCGAGGAGTGCCCAATGTGATAACTAGACCACTGAGAGGAGGCTTTTAGACGAATGGCCGCACTGGCAGCAATCTGTCTGCCAAAGATATGTAGGGGTAGCAGGTTGAACAAAATGTCCTGTGCCTCAGACGGAGTAGTTCTTAGTACACCGCCGAGCCACATGCATGGAGATCTTTGCGCTTTAGCTAACTGAGAGAGGTGGACAGCCCTATCAAGAGCAGACCACGAGACGATCACGCTATAGAGTAATGTAGGCCTGATAAAGGACACGTAAAGCCAGAGAGTGATTTCAGGTTTCATACCCCAGCTCCTACCTATAGCCTTTTTACAGGAGGAGAGCTGCACTGGCTTTCTTTACGCATTCTAGTACAATAGATTGGCTTTTCAGTTCAGTTTGCTGTCCAAAATAAGACCCAGGTATTTTGCATTGACAACAGTGAAGGTGCGACTGGTATCATTAATCATAGGCAGGTCAACGAGGGGAACTATATATTTTCTCGTTTTATGAGGGTTACCCCCAATCCACATTTGGAGGCCCATCTAGGTAGCCGAGAGAGAGCATATTGGAGGATTTCCTTGAGAGTGCCTGTGTGCTTGCCAGACGCAGCAATCACTCTACGGTCTGATCTATCCAGGTGCACTAGTTGCTCATTCACTATCAGATACCACAGAAGAGGTGACAAGACAAGGGAAAAGGTGGAAATGGGGGACGAAGAAATGCTGCGAAGTAGTAACGCTCGACGTCAAAAATGCGTTCAACTCGGCAAGCTGGTCATTCATTAGGAGATCCCTGGCCAGGATGGATACACCATACTACCTGCTGAGGATAGTCACGGACTACTTCAGTAATAGGAAGCTAAGATGCCATACTGACGATGGCGTTAAGCACAACAGTGTTTCCGCGGGAGTCCCGCAAGGGTCGGTTGTGGGACCTCTCCTATGGAACATTATGTACGGCGGAGTTCTGCGACTAATACTGCCCGAGGGTGTCAAAGTAATTGGTTTCGCTGACGATATCGCAGTGGTTACAGCAGCCAAGCACGTACACCAGGTGGAGTCTGCCACGGATGAGGCAGTTATAAGAACAAAGGAATGGCTGGAGTCTACCAGTCTGGAACAAGCTGCCCACAAGACCGAAGCTGTCCTAATAACCAGCCGCAAAAAGGTGGAACATGCCAGCTCCGGGTCGGAAATCAGACAATCAGGTCCAAAGAATCCTTGAAGTACCTTGGAGTTATGCTCGACTACAGGCTGCGCTTCAAAGCCCACGTCGAGTATTCTAGTAAGAGGGCATCGCTGATGCAGGCAGCACTCTCCCAAATGCTCCCGAACATCGGCGGGCCTGGATCCGCCCGCAGGATTGCTGTCCAGAGTGGTCAGCTCGGTACTTCTATACGCTGCCTCTATATGGGCAAGTGCACTGGCGACAAATGAGTGCAGGAAGAAGCTATCATCAGCTCACAGGCTCTGCACAATCAGAGTGATCAGCGGCTTCCGAACTATCTCCGACGATGCAGCCTGCGTTTGAGCTGGGATGGTCCCAATCGACATCCTCGCTGATGAGATGCAGAGGTATACCTTAGGCGTCCCTCGAACTGGCAAGAGGTAAAAAGGATTAATGAGGGGCAAAGGGCAGCATCAGCAACGCTGTGGCAAACCAGGTGAGACAGCTCTACAAAAGGCAGGTGGACCCACAAGCTCATTCCTGTAACTACCACCTCACACAGTTATTGTTCGAACACGGTGGCTACCCGAGATACCTCCGTAGATTTGGACACGATAGTTCGCCCCTGTGTCCAAAATATCCAAACAAAAAGGAGGACGCAGAGCATGCAGTGTTTTACTGCAGACGCTTTGCAGAAGATAGAGCAAACCTGCTAAGTCCAGAAAATCTTGTAAGTCACATGACAAGATCAGAAGGCGAGTGGCTGGAGATCTGCTCATTCATAGAATGTGTGCAGAACGCGCTGCCAAGAGCAGAAGCCCTAAGCAGAGCCCAAGAGGCGGCCTCGGAGACTAGAGCATAATTGCTAACCAGCCCCGTGAAGAAATACCTAACGACAGTACCGCGGGGAGAGCGGTTGAAGTGTGTAGGGTGTGTGTTTAGTACGTAGGCGTATTCCTGGAATCGATTACTCAGGTTTGCGAATCGTGCATGCTAGTAGCACTCGGGCTACTAGTATCTATGAAGATTATACATCCTTGGCGCAACCTAAGAAAAAAAAAGAAAAAAAAAAACGGTGACAAGACTCCATCGTAGAGTGTACCGCAGCAGGCAAGTCCTCTGGGCGATGCTCAGCCCATCTGTGTGTTGATAATCCTGCATGTTAGCAATTGATTGATCAACACTCCGAGCGAAGTGTCTTCTTTCAGATTTGCAAGTCCGTCTGTGATTGCCTTTGGTTTGACACTGTTAAAAACTCCCCCAATGTCAAGGAAAGCCACCATAGTATATTCTTTAGACCTTGGTGGAGGCTGTTGATGTTGGCGTTAGCCAATTCGTATAAACTGTCGAAGAAGTAGGCCCCTACGTGGAATCTTCTGCGAACGGAGAGAGCCTGGCATGTACAAAGGAGATGTAGTATGGTTTCCTCCTCTTCCTCGTCCGTGCAGCTTCCACAGAAGCCGTTTGCGAGGAGACTTAGCCTGATGGCATGGCTTCCAATGCTGTAATGCGCTGGAATGACACCTTCCATATTTGTAATAAGTGCTCTCTTCTGTCTAGATGAGACAATTCGAGCGCTTTTGATCTAGCTTGGACCAGATCTGTCTAGTGATGAGGTACGTAGTGCCATTTGCCCATCTACGGGTAGTTACGCAGCAGTTTCACTGTAGCGAGGGGCATACCGATATTCTCTTTGGTGGGTGAAAGGCTAGTACCCTGCCTGGCGAGTTCGTCGGCCATGCATTTTCCTGGAATGTCTCTGCGTCTCGGTATACAAATGGAGTGATTATTATTTAGCCATCTCATTAAGAGATAGGCGGCAATTTAGGGCAGTTTTTGAATTCAGATCACAGGGCTTTGATCCCGGCTGGACTCCCAGTAAAAGTAGCAATATTCCAACAAGGTACCACATTGTGCCTTAGCCACGATAGGGCTTCCTTTGTCCCCTAATCTCCGCCTGAGAAACGCTGCAATGACTAGGAAACCGGAAAGAGATACTTATGCTTAGATTATTGGAGAAGACACTCCGTCCTACTCCTGATTCTGTTTTGGATCTATCAGTGTAGAAGCATATGGATCCTTCTTGCAACCCCAGATCCTCCTTCCAATCACATCTGGAGGTGATGCGGGTTTACATTTTTTTTCGAACAGAAGTTGTGGGAATATGAAGGTGGTGTCTTGCGGGACGAATTGGGGATCGAGATTTTCCGGTTCTTAGACTGGGCTTCCATGTAAGTTGCCACTTGTTCGCTATAGATATCCAAGGGTGGAGGGTGAAACAGAATGTCTAGAGATATTGTTGGTGTGGTTCTTAGGTAAGACGACCTTTACACTTGACCAAGATAGGTTAGGTGAAGAGCTTTACCCATGGCAGTGCACCAGATGATCACGCCATTCATTAGTATGAGCCTAATGTCAGGTACATCGAGCCAGTATGTAATTCGTGGCCATAGTCCCCATTTGTTTCCGATTGCTTTCTTACAGCAGTCTAGAGTTGTAGACTTCTTAACACGTTCTAGGATATTGCGTTTCCAGATAAATTTCTTATCGAGACTCAAATCAAATCAAATATTTGGCTTTGCCAACGAGTGTTAGACTAGTGCCACATGGTTTTGGAGGGTTCAAATGTGGAATTTCGTATTTTCTTGTAACGGGGACTAGTTCTGTTTTTTTTTTTTTTTTTTTGAGTCGACACCAAGACTACATCCTTTAGTCCATTTAGAGAGCGTTTTGTAAAAGATCTGTGAGTGTATCGATGTGGTTTCCTGAGACAACAATGTCATCCTTCTCCTTTCATGATTAGAAATACTTCATTCACCGCAAGGTTTCAAAAAAGGGGAGAAAACCCTTTCTCTACTTACGAACCTTCGTCGCTCAGCTTAAAGTTGACAACCCTGTCTGTCAACAACTGGTTCTTAAGAGTTATATAATAAAAATATTAAATTTGGATAAGTGTCTGAAGTGGCTTTCAAAGCGCGGGAAATGCAGTAGTCAAAGAACAATTCCTCCCTTCACCATGAGAGTTTGTCATCTGTAACTATCAGAAGTGGCAAGGGGTTCATACTTGTCAGAAGTGACAAGATATCGTTGCTTAATTATAAATCGATTGGGCATGTAATACGATAATTTCTACTTATCTCAGATCCTGTCCCTGCCGTTCTAATTCATAGGAAATAGTGAGTGACAGCTGACAAGTGTCAGAAGTGGAGTCGTAGAGAACTCCTTTGAACTTCGTAACAAAGAAATCAACCATCATTGAAGTCAAAGATATGTATTTTGCCTTGTGATTCACAATGGGCTGTTAATGAACAAGTGTCAGAAGTGGACGTGTTGCAAGTTTTTGTTTATTAATTAAAAAATTAACGTAGTTATATACTTTATCTAGATGGGTTTTCATTTGTTTCAGGTGCTAAAGGCTGTAAGAGTTTTGAAAAATGAATAAAAATTAACTAACAGGTGTCAGAAGTGGCAGTTTTAAGATCCAGTTGAATAGTCATCAAATGTGTGTTGAGGCAAAATCGCTAATAATTATTCCATTATCGCAACTGATTGTTTTTAGATTCAAATCCACCCACTGGCAAGGTTTATGTCTAGATCCCACAATAAATCGAACGCCACAGTCAGGCCATAGCCCACATAAAGATAAATCCCGACCACTGCATCCTGTGCTATCGGTATCAGGACTTGGAATGAATTACGTTTCCAGCAAAATATGAACCGGGAATCCATTTATAAATCATGTTTACTGCGACGTTTTAATGAGGTCAAACCTCCCCGTTGCCAGCGTTACTCCGCACTATTTATGGAGTATTTTTCCATCGTATTTTTGCAACTCTACAATTGCAAATCCACTTGGTTCGAAACATACCCTACTACATCCCATGGATGCATTCAACGAGTGTAACCTGGTCTTTTGAGTTGACTGACCCTCTTCTGGTAGGGGGGGCAAAGAATGGATCGAACATAATGAGGCTAAGCAAACCGAGACAAGGATATCTTTTGTTTTTCCTCGTACCGTATGGCAGTGCACCAAAGGACTATTTGTCGAACAAATAGTTGCTACCTTACGATCGCTCTCTCTCTAACAACCCCTCTCGGGGGCGGTTTCCTCTTCAAATGAAAATGAAATTTTCTGTTGAAACTAGCGGCGGGTATATTCACAGATGTTCGTCCTTATGGAATATGCATAAAGGAAATTTGCATAATGCAATAGTACAATGGCAGGACAGACCCACGGGCGGTAGCACTGTATGCGGTGGGAAAAAGGATATGTTTTACTTTTGTTTTATTTCGCGTTATTGTTCTGTGTATTATTTTTCAGGTGTTGAAGTGCATCGAGGAATAAAGGAATTCTCATATCCTTGATGGTGGAAATTATATTTCACTGATGAGATATTCATGCAGCGCAAGAGGCAGGTGTTGGAAAGTGCTTTCACGAGAATAGTCCTAATGAAATTGAACATTAGGCGAGCATGTTCGCCCGGTAAGGAGTAAGTGTGATACAATGAAGGGGTGTTGCTGAAAAATTATTGTTATAACCGACAAAAGCGGAAATAATGAGATTTTGCATTTTCTGTAGTCTGCTGTTGATGGGAGAAGGGTTAATCAGAATGACAGTCGGTTGATAAGGTCACGAAGGGATGGAGTGTTTTTTTTTTTGAATTTCCAATTCGATTCGTATGAGCTTAACTGTAATCGTGCAGGTTCTTCCCTGAGAAGTTGCTGCTTAAAAGTGCACTTGAAACTGTAGCAAATTTGCTCTTAGGTGCTGTGAAGAACTTTAAGCTAGTTAGCCATACTGTAGTTTCGGCTCAGCTGGTACTGTCACGTTCAAAGAAGAGGTCATTTGAAGCCTGGCAATATCAATGAACGTTCCAAAGACATCGCGAGGCAGGCATGCCTGGATCACACAGATGCATCGACATCGGCATTTCATTGGCCTCAGTAACCGAGTGATCCAAAATCGGGAGGGCTGCCGATATTTTCTGAGGTTAAATAGGCGAATCCCACAGGCGGATCAGTAGAAATGAGGTGAAGTGGGAGGGTTGTGATGCTTTATGTTCGGATCATAAGCTCGCTGAAAAAATAAAGAAGAAGAAGGGGACGTTGGACTCCACCAAGGTTGCAATTTGTCATCTTTCCTCTTCATTGTGTATATGGACTGAATGTTATAACACAACCGCGGCGGAGAATGTTTCAAAGTGAGACACTTAAGGATTAGTCATCTACTCTTTGCGGGTGATTTGGTCATCCTTGGGTCCACTCAAATCAAATTTCAGCGTACAATCGAAAAGTTTGTAGCCGTTTGTAGTGATGCTGGAATGAGGGTAAACGTAAACAAATCGGAAGTAATGGTCGTTCCTACAACGCCCAGTCAGTGCACTCTGCATCTTAGTGGAGTCCCACTGAAGCAGGCGGATAAGTTTAAGTACCTCAGGATCTTATTCACGAGTGATGGAAAGAGCAATGCCGAGTTATCCTGTAGAATTGGTCAGGCTGGATCAATTTTCTGAGAGCTCGGTGAATCCGTTATCAGAAAGGACGAACTTGAACACTAATCAAGCCAAACTATCGGGTTTTATCTCCGTGTATGTTCCAACTCTCTTGTATGATAAAAATTTGGGTAGTAACCGAGAGAATAAGATCGCAGATGCAAGCCGGCAAAATGAGGTTCTTTTGTAATGTTGTTGGGATAACTAGTAGAGAGTACTTAACCAGAGTACGTGAGGCGTTCAATGGATGAGCAGCTACTTCTCCGAACGCAACGATCTATGCTTCATACCCATGTCTCCTATGCCCCCTAATCGGATTTCAAGACGTGTCATGATTGCCGTGTCATCAAGTAAGCGACCCTTTGGTAGACATAGAATAATAGTTAGATCTAGTCCAACATCTCTCCTAACCCTGCCTAAGAAATCTCCCTGATGAGTTGAAGTCAGAGGCGTAGGATCGAGAAGGATGGAGAGCCCACCTGAGCTTCCTTCCCCCCCGAACCTCATAAGGGATTAGTGGATTAGCTTTGATCTACAAAGATTTGTCTACCCCGTACAGTAAGATGTGCTTTGTTCCTCAAATTGAAACAACTGTTCGCTTTACTTCTGCTAATTTGGATATTAACTGTTTTCTCATAAGGCAGCGAAACAAGAGGCATATAAAGCGGCGCTGCAACGGAAGACGAGAGCTGCTCGTGAGCTCTACGAGCAAAAGAGACGGGAAGAACATCGGCTTCTACAAAAGAAGAAGAAAGAGCATGAAAATCGCACGTTCGAGAATATTGAGAGCTTGTACTCCAGGAACAATGTACGGAAGTTTAACCAAAAGGTAAAGAGAACGTGCCAGAGAAGCAATACTTTCTGTACTTGTAGAGGTGAAAATGGAGACCTCGTAGTAGAATCACAGTTGGTGCTGAGAATACGGAAAAACTACTTCTGCAGACTGTACAACGGCGACGAAGACCAACATCCCACTGTCAGGCAGAATGAACTATTCAACATAGACGATGATAGTGAAAATTTCCGTCCACCTGACCAAAACGAAGTGAGGATACCAATATCCAAGCTAAAATCCAACAAGGCTGTTGGGCCTGACGGCTTATCGGCCGAACTTTTCAAAGCACCTGGGGATGAATTGGTAGAGTGCATACACCAACTCAACTCTAAGATTTGGTCAGACGAGTTTATGTCTGATGAATGGAACCTCAGCATCGTTTGCCCGATCCCCAAGAAAGGAGACCCCCTCAACTGCGCCAATTATAGAGGCATCAGTCTCCTCAACATCGCATACAAGATCTTTTCTGCGATATTGTGTGAACGCCTGAAACCTTTCATGAACAGCCTGATTGGAACCTATCAGTGCGGTTTCAGGCCAGGAAAGTCCACCATAGATCAAATCTTCACACTTCGGCAGATCCTGGAGAAAACCCAAGAATTCCAAATCGATACTCACCACCTCTTTATCGATTTCAAGGCCGCCTATGACAGCATCTATAGAGAAGAGCTTTATAGAGCCATGTCTAGTTTTGACATCCCTGCCAAACTTGTCCGTCTGTGCAGGCTGACGATAGAGAAAGCTCGCTGCTCGATCCAGCTTGGTAATGACCTCACCGAGACTTTTGATTTGAAAAAAAGGTTTTTGGACAAGGTGACGCGCTGTCATGTGACTTCTTTAATATTGTACTTGAACGGATTGTGCGGAACTTACAAGCCAACACCAGAGGCACAGTCTATTACAAGTCTGTACAACTGCTTGCATACGCCGACGATATAGACATTATCGGAAGAACTCAGCGGGCTGTCACCGGTGCGTTTGCAAGCATTGAGGCGGAAGCGGCCAAAATGGGTTTAGCGATAAACGAGGGCAAAACCAAGTATATGCTGTCAACAAGAAGGGAAAGCCAACACCGACGAATTGGACAGAACGTCACCTTGGCTCTGCTATAAACTCTGAGAACAACAACAGCGCAGAAATCAAGCGAAGAATAACTCTTGCCAATCGCTGTTTCTTTAGGCTTACAAGGCAATTCAACAGTAAAGCCCTATCTCGAACAACTAAGGAGACTCTGTATAAGACCCTGATCATCCCAGTCCTTCTTTACGGCGCTGAAACATGGACTTTATTAAAAGAGGATGAAGATATCCTTGGTCGCTTCGAGAGAAAAATTCTTCGTAATATTTTCGGTCCCGTTTGCGTTGACGGGTTTTGGAGGAGAAGATTCAATCACGAACTATACGAGCTGTACAGCGACATCGACCTAATCAAAAAACTGCGTATTGGACGTCTGAGATGGCTAGGACATGTAGAGCGGATGGACACCAACGCCCCGGCCTGCAGAGTCTTCGAATCTAACCCCGAGGGACGACGCAGTAGAGGGAACCATCGCCGTAGGTGGCGCACACAAGTTCAAGGGCACCTCGACCAACTTGGAGTGCGCAACTGAAGGCAATTACCTATAGACCGAGCTAAATGGAGAGGCTTGTTGGTTGAGGCCCAGATTCACCCCGTACTGTAGCGCCACCTAAGTAAGTAAGTAAGATGCCAAGACCATTCTGTGGATTACCAGCGAGTACGGGAAAATCTGTATTAAAAACTGGCTAAGAGAAAAAATCGCATCATTACTGGATGGAAACCGAAGGTAACAGACAAGCCAAGATCTTTCTGCCAAATACTTCAATTTAGCTAAGGACCGAGCAATTAGCTAAGGACCGAGCTAAATGGAGAGGCTTGTTGGTTGAGGCGCAGGTTCACCCTGGCAAGTTAGTCTGAGTGAGCAGTGACTCTTTGTCAAAAGGCACCCATCTACTTAACCTAACCTAGCCTCCGAATGGAACGATTTAGGCTTCGTCTCCATATCTCCTATGTCCCTAAATCGGCTTTCAAGACTTGGCATGATTGCCGTGTTATCAAATAAGCGACCCGTTGGTAGACATAGAACAATAGTTGGATCAAGTCCGACATCTCTCCGAACCGCGTCTAGGAATTCCTCCTGATGAGTTGAGCTCATTCAGACAGAGGATCGAGACGGATGGAGAGTCCACCTGAGCTTCCTTCCCCCGTGACCCTCATAAGGGATTAGCGGATTAGATTTGATCTACAACACTAATGTTTCGTCTACCCCGTACAGTAAGACATGCTTTTGTTGCTGATGCAACTTCCCCAAATTGAGCCAACTGTTCGCTTTGCTTCTGCCAATTTGGATGTTAATACTTCTTCATGTTAAGGTTTGATGCAATCACCACTCCCAATAATTTAAATTTGCTCACCCTGATACGTTCACTTTTTTCCTTGGTAGTAGCTACCCCGTCGTTCTTGAAAATCGTCATCGAATTTGCTGGGTTAAGAGACAAATTCCAAGTTTTGCAATAGTTTTCCAATCTTTTTGTCATCAGTTGCAGACCTGCTGCGGTATCTGCAGGGAATGCCATATCATCTGCAAATAACTGCGCCGGCATTTTTGTTTTACTCCACTCTATTCCTCCACGAATAGCATCTATTATGTCCTTAATATATAAAATAAACAGGATGTATCCTTTGTCGTACACCCATTGTCGTTTCTGACGTCAAACTCAATTCCACAAATGCATGCAAATTGTATAGTCACTGTCAGCCAAATTATTAGATTTCACTTGCACATCCCATTCACTCGGGTATTATCCTTCGAATTTGTTTCGTCCTTTATTGTCTCCCACTTTATTTTTCATAATGAATCCCCTTCAAATGCAAATTAAATTTGTTTTTCTATCAATTTCCCTCGAAGGATGGTCATTAAAATACTTGCAATGTGGTCTCGAAATATAATGCCCGCATGTCACGTAAATGGGTCAAAAACCCTGCCATTAAAAAACAAAAATAAAAAAAATAAAAACCTATAACAAAACTACATAAATGAACATTGCCAAAACAGGAGCAAAAAAAACAGAAAAAAAAAGAATGAATGAAATAAAATTACAAGGATCTTACACCACTTGAACCAAAAAAAAAAAAAAAATGTTTTTCAACATCGTTCCTGCCACCAGGACGACGCGAGCGAGTACAACAGCTTACAGCTCTTTCCTGGCTCGTGGTATGCGTGTATGTGCGGCGGTAACAGCAGTAAAACTTGTAAGGATTTAATGAAATCCTAAAGAATATAAGTAGCGGTTGATGGAGTACGAGTATGCCGGGTAGGTGAAACATAATTAAGTGGGTGGTGGTGGGTTACGTTGCCTCCCTGTTGTTCTTACCTTGAGAGGCATTTTTCAAATGTCACAACTTGTAGTAGATGCGGAGGATGTTGTTGTTGTTGTTGTTATTTTACATAAACCCCTCAAGATGACTATCAATTATTGTTGTGTAATTTTAATAAGGCTTTCTGGCTCTCTCCTGTTGTAGGTTATAATGTTGTTGAGTTGAGGATTGCTTTTGTATAACCTTAAGGTGTTTAACATGGTTAATGTAGGACTAACGGGTGTCCTTTAACTAAGATCTTTTGCGAGTTAAGCAATTATCGTCTAAACAAACCGTTGTTTGAAAGGAAAGGTGGCTTGTAGTTCATAAAGGTCTTCGGCTGACCTACAAACTCTTTTACGTTTCGTAAAGTAACTAAGACTGAAATGAGTTTGGCATCAGGTATTGTGTATGGGTGCCCATACGTAAGACATTTGCCACAGATGCTTGTGAGTCGACTCTGATGAGTGGTAACAAGCGGAATTAAATTTCGCTCCATTTTGAATGCATGCAAGTCACAAAGGAAGCATTTTGTTTGTAAGTACAAATGATCAGCTTTGCGTGAAGTCCTATTTGAAAGTAAGGACTTGTTCATTGACGCAAACTGCGCTGGAGAGATAACACAAATGAAAGAATAAAGAAAGCATATATTGTGTTCTATGCTTGCAGTAGAATTTTTGGTACAAAATGGGGACCCAAACCTGCCATCATGTATTGGATGTACACAGCCATAGTCAGACGCATTCTTACATATGGTTGCATTGTCTGGTGGCCAATAGCAGTGAAAAACACGCATCTCAAAGAGTTGACTAAAATCCAGAGACTTGCTTGCATAGCAACCACATGCGCCATTAGAACCACCCCGCTCTCTCAAAATTGATCCAGTCAAATCTGGAGATCTGGGTGGCCAGTCAATGTCGCCATTTTTTGACAGAACACATCCAGTGACTGTTCGGCCGTATTTCAAGCGACGTGGACGATCTGTCGGCAATATTCTTTGAGTCAATTGCACTTTATATGGAAACAAATGCAAATCATCCTTCAAAATCAAGTCCCTGGAATCGTGCTCCTTTACTTCAAAGACCGTCTTAGACTGCCGTTTGTCTCTTAGAGAGATGACAGAGCAGTTCAACATTCACCTATGCTGGGTGCCAGGTCACAGAGATATTCCAGGAATCTGTAGGGCGGACGAACTCGCTAGACATGGTACCACTCTAAGGATTCTGCCAGATAGGCAACCCCTTGGTATACCCCTCGCTACATGTAAGCACATACTGAAGCTGAACGCTATTAGCAAGACCAACCTTAGGTGGGATAGTGGCTCTACGAGTCAGATCTGGCCTAAGCTGGACCAGAAACATAGTGCCGAGTTGGTTAAACTAAAGCGATTACAGATCAGCTGCGTTATCGGTGTCATCACCGGATACTGTCTGTCAACATGCCAAAAGACTTGGCCTCTTTTTTAAAGACTTCTGCAGGAGCTGTAGGGACGAGGAGGAGGAGGAAACCATTCTTCACTTCCTATGCACATATTCTGCTCTATCACTCAAAAGAATGCTCCATCTAGGAGCTCCCTTTCTTGACGACCTCAGCGATTTGGCGTCCTTAGACGTCATGAACATCCATCGCTTCATCAAAAGCTCCAGTTGGTTTTATTATTGGTCTAATGGTAGATCCTTGGCATCACAATGGACCTTTACTGGTCTAAGTGTGTCTGCATCGTGGTGCAGACAGCCAAACTAACCTAACCTATCCTTCAAAATGCGCCACAAGGTGGTTCCACTGGCGCCAAAATGCTGAGCGCGGTGACGATACGACACATGTGGCTTCTCGGCAACACTCACTCTTACCGCTTTGACCAGTTCATTGCAACGTCTTGGGCGTTAATAAACGGCATATCGACGATCTCACACTGTCCAGTGCTCAACAAAATTCGACACCAAACGACGAATAGTGTTGTCAGACGGTGCTTGTTGGCCACGATATTTTCGACGATATGCACGTTGAGTTAACTTAACTGAACGACTATTTTCAATGTACAGCTTCACTATTTAGGCACATTGTTTCGGTGCTAAACGGTTTACAGTTAAAATTGTACTAAATCGGCGTTTGAAAAATATTTCTACTCAAGTCAATCGGTTGATAAATGTCAAAGTTATTCACTGTTTACATACCGACATAAAAGATGGAGCACCAGTTATTTGTTAAGAAATCAGCTGCCATGAGTGCCCTGCGCCTAAACGAATCCAACCTATGGAGAAGAGGCCACACGGGCTATTGTAGCATCTGAAGATGGGCTCACCTAGACTCCAGTACAGACTATCTTCCGCCATCCCCCGACTTCAGCCTAAACGTCAAAACGGTCATCCCATTAAGGGAATACTGGGAAGACAGTGGGGCCATTAACTCACATAGTATTTTAGTCCTTTCTTCTTCTTCTTCTTCTTCCTTTTATGAGCAAGGTTATGATCCGAAAATAAGGGATCATAACCCTCCCACTTCACTGCATTTCTACTGATCCGCCTGTGGGGTTCGCCTTTAGTTCTTACTGGCAGGTCCAAAACAAATGAATGAGTGGGTTCGGGTATCTACTCAGCGGAGCTTGATATTGCAAGATCACTAAGGCTTCCGAACCACAGCAGTGTGTTCCAGGCAGAAGTCCTAGCGATAGCAGAGGCGGCTCGGGAAGTATCCACGAAACTTGTCATTAGGAAAGAGATTGATATATACATAGATAGTCAAGCTGCTATGAAGGCCATCTCATCCGCGGTTATAAAATCAAAGCTAATAGAACACTGCCACGAGAAGCTTAATATGCCCATCCAAAGCCACCATGTAACACTCTGGTCGGTTGCAGGACACAAAGAAATTCAAGGGAACGAGATGGCGGCTGAACTGGCAAGAAAGGGATCAGAACAAGACCTGTCAATGGTCCAAAGCTCAGTCCTACCTTCCCTAATACTTGTTAAATCTAACATAGCACTTGACTTCAAACGACAAGCAAAAGAAAGATGGAGAACGCTCCCTTCATGCCGTGTCTCTAGAAGCATCTGGACAAAACATGACAAGTTGAAAACCAAGCTCATCCTCACTCAAAATAGACAAAACTTGGCGCTTCTTGGTGCGACTTGATAGGGAGGGTTTTAAGGTGGTTGCGTACGCGGATGATGTGGTTATACTAGTATCAGGAAAGTTCCTCTCCACGATAAGTCAACTCATGGACAGGGCCCTGGATAAGGTACACGAGCTGTGGCCTCGGAGTAAATCCGAAGAAGACTGAAATGATGCTGTTTATCACTAAAACCAAGGTACCGGCATTCACCCCCCTCAAACTAGACGGTCAGCCTCTCTCACTTCGCTCCAGTGGAAAATACCTAGGCACGGTTCTAGACCCAAAACTTAGTTGGAAACTCAATATAGAACAGCGAATTAAGAAAGCAAGCGTAGCCTTCTATGCCTGTAATAAAAGAAATGGGGACTCCAGCCAAAGATGACCCTTTGGATGTACACAGCCGTTGTGCGTCCAATTCTTACTTATGGCGCTATCGTTTGGTGGCCAGCTTTGAGCAAAAAGTACAATATCGACAGAATGAAAAAAGTACAGAGATCGGCGTGCGTGGGTATCACAGGAGCAATGAGGTCTTGTCCAACAGATGCTCTCAATGTGATCTTGCATCTGATCCCCCTCGAACTACACATCAAAGACACAGCTATATGCAACGCAGTCTGGCTCAGGGAATATGGATACTGGACCACAAGGCCATATGGTCACGGCAAGGTCCTGAAGACAATACCAAGTAAACTGTTTGCGTCCTCGACCGACTACACGATACCCAAACTCAACTTCAGAAAATCCTTCTTGACAAAATTCCCTTCCAGAGAAGAGTGGAAGAACAGAAGCGTTACCTGCAACTATGATGTAGGGATATACACGGACGGTTCAAAAATGGACTGCGGAGTCGGCGCAGGCATCTTCTCTGACCAGCTTAATATATCAAAGTCTTTCCGTCTCCCAGACTCCGCTAGTGTTTTCCAAGCGGAGCTTCTTGCGATTCGAGAAGCTTATCGCCTTCTTAAAAATCTTCCAACATCTAACCACAATGTCGCTATTTTTTCGGATAGCCAGGCTACCATCAAGGCCATTGATGCGGTTTGCATCTCTTCAAAACTAGTAGAGCAATGCCGGTTCGAATTGAATCAACAAAGCACTCACTCGAGAATCACTCTCATCTAGGTCCCAGGGAACAGCAACCATGAGGGTAATGAGCGTACTGATGAGCTGGCCAGGCTAGGGTCGGCCCTTAACGAATCTCTAGCAGAAAGAGTCGACATTCCGCCTGGTGCCGTTAAGGACTATATTCACCTTCACTTCCTCCAGCTAGCCAATCGCGGGTGAAACAGCCTCACAAGCTGTGTCATATCTAGAAAGACGTGGCCCGGTTTCAACAAACCTAGGTCAAAAGAGTTACTAGGCAAACCAAGACCAGTTATTGCCAAAATCGTAGCTATCATCACAGGTCACGGGCCAGTTGGAGACCATGCGGCCAAGCTCGGTATCCCCCACAACACCTTTTGTAGGAGCTGCAAGAATATTTATGAGAAAGAATCTCTATGTCACTTCCTTTACTGATGTCCAGCCCTGGCGAGGATCAGACAACAAACTCTTGGCAAATCCTTCTTCGAGGATCTGAGAGAGATAGCAGACAGGAGGATTGGAGAACTAATCCTCTTCCTGAACTCCACGGGCTGGGTTTAAACTTAACATCCCTTTTTTTAACTAACCACTACAATAGGTAGGTATACACGAGTCTGTGGTAACAAAACGGCGCACCCTAAGCGCTAATTGGGTTCTTTTGGACCGCCACTTTACCTACCTACCTACTTGGCGTTTCACATAGGTATCATTACCGGCCACAACCTATTGTCGGCCCACCGGAAGAGAATGCGGCTAAGTACAGATGAACTCTGCAGAGGAGGCGGCAACACTGCCATAAAGGAGGACACGGAACACTTCCTTTGCAAATGCCCTAGTATCTGCAGTACTAGGAATACGCGCCTTGAAGAGTATTTCGTCAAGCATCTGGGCGACCTGTCTGAAAAGCCACCAACCACCATCATGAAATTCATAACTTCTTCAGGGTGGTTCAGAGGAGGTCGTTCCATTAATACAGAACTCTAGCTATTTTGTTTTTTCCTCTCTATACAGTTCTTCAGTTAGGAAGTTCCATGTCAGGGGAGCACAATCTATCCATTTGAGATCCGAGTGCAGGCTGCACTCATTCGTTGCAGCTAACCACTTTAACCGAACTTAACCTAAGGATTTGTTCATGAAAAAAAAGGAATAAGCGATAAAAAAGTGAAGGAGAATTCCAAGAGGGTTTATATATACAAATTTCAATGACCCGCTTATCCTTCATGAGGATCGCGGGGGGTAGAATACTCAGCTGGAGTCTCCATCCTTCTCAATCCTCTGTCTGAATGGCTTCAACTCATCAGGAGGAGTCCCTGGACGGCTTGAGGAGAGATATCGGACTAGATTCAGCCATTATTCTATGTCTACATATGGGCCACTTATTTGATGACACGGCAATCATGACACGTCTTGGCATCTAATTTGGGGACATTGGGGACATGAGGACGAAGCATAGAACACTCCATTCAGAGAAGTAGCTGTTCAACATCTCTGGTATTGCACACTCAATCCCTACTTTCTTATTCCTGCAACACTGCAAAGGAACTTCATATCAGCTTGTATAAGCGATCTTGTTCTTTCGGTCACTACCCAAACTTCATGACCGTAGGTGAGAGATGGAGCATATACCGGGCTAAGGACCCACAACTTAACTTGAACATTAAGTTCGGCCTTCCTTACAAAAGACTGACCAAGCTCTCTCAAAATTGATCCAGCCTAACCAAATCTACCGGATGAGGATGCCCTTGGTTATTTCGAGAGAAAAGTTCTTCGAGCGATCTTTGGTCCCGTCTGCATAGACGGTGAGTGGAGGAGAAGGTACAATGCCGAACTATACGGCCCGTACAAGGACATCGACTTACCCAGAAGAGTTCACATACAGCGACTAAGATGGCTGGGTCATTTGGAGCGAATGGAGCCCAACGTTCCAGCTAAGAAAGTCTTCGAATTCACCCCGGATGGACGACGCAGTAGAGGATGATCTCGCGGTAGGTGGCGCAAACTAGTGGAGGGGGACCTCAACCAATTTGGCGTGCGCAACTGGAGGCAGCTGACTCGTGACCGCGCTGGCTGGAGAGGTTTGTTGGTTGAGGCCCAGGTCCACCCCGGACTGTAGCGCCATCTAAGTAAGTAAGTAACCAATTCTACAGGATAGCTCGGCATTGCTCTGTCTATCATTCGTGAATAAGACCCCGAGGTACTTAAACTTATCCACCTTCTTCAGAGGGACTTCACTAACATGCAGAGTGCACTGGAAACGATCCTTACTTCTGATTCTTAAATCGCTATCTACGTCCGGAATTATATTACTTGCGCTCCTGTGTTTTGTCTCGTTTATATCCACAGACAATAGGTACATGTTCAGATCTCTTTATCTTTCGGAAACGAAATACAGCTCCACCTGCCACAATCAAGGTCCACACGTTCATCTTTCCGCAATCTTCGACAGAAAAAGTCTCCACCGTTCGACGGCAAAAATAACTGGCTCGTGGTAGGATTAAAGTCCCAAGATGTCTGTTTATTCGACAGGATTACTGACTTCACACCTTGTTACGCATTTCTCACGTCTAATTCAAAATGTTCCATCCTTTCCTTGCTCCTTCACCAAAGGATCCAATATGAAAAACAAAAGTTTTTCTTTCCAACAAAAGAAAAAAAGTTCTCCGTACCACATGTACGAAGAGAGAAGAGGAAAAAAAAATATCCAGAAATAAATCAGAGGAAAAATTAATTTAAGGACTCACTCCCTCTGTTGATTATCCCTGAAATTTCCCCAGAGTGAGTCATCGCTATTCCCCCACACAAATTTATCATTAAAATGATATAAATTCAACAATCAGACTGGCGACGACTTGCACTCAATCCGATGGCAATAAATCGTTTGTCTGTCGTTTCTAAATCCCCGACAGTGCATTATCCTTTCACTCCCTTCCAAAGGAACATGATGTCATTGTACCCTTAAATACACAATAACACCGACCGATTGCAGACGGTAAAACAAAAGACCCTCGATGGTCTCTCTTTGTTTCTAATGGCAAAGATAATGAGAGTGTGAGGGGTGGCCGGGTATCAGGTTCATTTCAAAAAGGATAACACAAAGGATTCACTCTGAATTCGATGCTTGAAATGAGAAAGAAAAAAAAAAAAAAAAAAAAAAACAGCGAACAATCGACTGACATTTGTCGATTGTTCTTTCGTTCATTGCATTCGATAGTCATTAAGAGTCCTGTGTGTCTTCTTGTACTCGTACTAAAGGATACACCCAAGCGGAAAGGATAGATGGATTTAAGAGTTAATACACTTTTTCTATGTATTGTGTGGTACTTACAGTTTTGTGGTATGATTTTTCGGTTCGAAGTGGTTGTGTTAAGTGCCTGCAATTTCTCTTCTTTAAAACAAGGATACTTGCTTTTTTATTTTTACCACAAAAGAAGGACAAGGAGGGCGAAAAAAAAAACAAATGACTCGTAGAACATATGAACAGAACAATCCCAGCCAGTTGGTGTCGATTTTTCGATTGTTTTGTGTGTGAGTGACTGAGGGTAAGCGAGTGTGAGTGAGTGCTTGGATGAGGGGATTTGTTCTCGAAATCTATAAGGATACGGTTCAGGTGATTTCACTTTGATTTTGTTGTTTTCTTCTTTCGTCTATTCTGAGATTTTATTTTTTATTTTTTTGTTTTTCCTTTTGTTGATTGATGAAATGAATCTGTTTTCTTTGTAGCTGTATGTGTGTGCGGGGGGTCTCTATTTATACGAGTGTTATTTGTTGGGGAATACCAAGCAAGCATTCGAGGTAGGTGAACCCCAAAGGGAATAGAATAGTGATTGAGTAGCTTGAGGAGGAGGAAAATTTAATTTGAAGGATTTAAAGGACGATGGACGAAAACAAGTCTTTAAGGAATTTATTGGGAAGTCACAAACACTACGGCGTATGTGGAACAACTTTACTTTGAAATTGGAAATTGGTCACACAACGCAGTTGAGAGATATTGAATTTGGTAGGCAATGCCATTGAAGGACAAGGATTAGAGTGGAAATAAGAGCATTATTGAATGGATCTATGGAACGTGGTCCTTCCATAGCAATCCTTGCCATGGTAGAAATCCTAACAACAGGGACTACAGCCCATTGAGCTGTGGTACTCAAGTAGTGAAGATGGCGCTGTATAAACTGGTAGCGGCTATAGGAAAATCTTACCCTCTTCAGAAGAGGAATTCACTCCTAGCAGGAGACTTCACTTCTGCAATTCTACCCCGGAGAGCTGACGCAGTAGAGGGCCGTAGGTGGCGCGCACAAGTTCAATGGGACCTCAACCAAATTCAGGTGCGTAGCTGGAGGCAATTAGCTAGAGACCGAGCTAAATTGAGAGGCTTGTTGGTTGAGACCCAGGTTCACTTGGAAATGTAGCGCCACCTAAGTAAGTAAGTAAGAAACCTTCACTTATGTTGTAGTAAAGGCCTTAGGACAAGCTGTGGACCAATTGCGTCTGCATCATTTTCCCTCAGACGGGGTTGAATGCATGCTTAAACAAAGAGCCGGCCTTTCGAGGCACTTCAAAGGATGAGCCTTAATCCACCAGCACTCACCAGGGAATGGATTACTCCATCAATTCTTACAACAATTCTCCTAAGAATATGGCTGGGTGAAAGGAGGGATATGAACCCGAACAACACATCTACTTTCACGGACGCCGACAGTTTAAAAATGGAAGCTGTTGTAGGCTCTGGCATATGTTGAAAAGAACTCCCTATTAGCCGGACAGTAAATCCTGTATTCTATCGAAATGGACAATCCAGATTTGCCCAAAAAGATACAACAATACCACATCGGGGATTTGGTTCAAGTACGGGTATACAACAACAAACTTGGTACCTTAGGTTAGGTTAGGGCGGTTGTCTTTAGCAAAATACAGACACAGTCAGACCAGAAGAGGTTCATTGTGATACCACTGGATCTAGCACATAATCAGCTACAAATGGACTTACTTACAGAATTAACCGAAGCTTTTTATACTTCAAAAGACGTTTTTGATGTCTGTATTTGCCGGGACACCAAGGTTTTCGAAGAGAAGTGCTTCGAGATAGAGCAGTCGTTTTTTTTTGTATAGCGCTGGACAAGTGCAGAGGAAATGGAGGATAACCACCATTCGTCCTCTTCGTACCTGAAAGAAGGGCAAGTGGGCCTATTGGACAGTGTCCTGTGACGACACCGATTGTGGAGCTGATATATGATTGCATCGGCAACGTCAAACCATTTGAGCGGTTCAGATCCAGCCTAGGCTAGAACTGTTTAGATATTTGGTACGTCGTTCCAACTGCGATTTATCTTGCTGATAACGTTCAGCTTAAGTAAAAGTCTGCAAGTAGCGAGCGGCATACCCTCAACCTGGTAGTAGCAAGTCTGGTGAGTTCGTCAGCCTTGCAGTTACCTGGAATGTCTCTGTGGCCTGGCACCTAGCACAAGTGAATATTGAATTGCTCTGCCATCTCCGTGAGAGACGAGCGGTAGTCAAGAGGGTCTTTTGAAATAAAGGAGAAGAACTCCAGGGACTTAAAAGCTGCTTAGTTGTCCGTGAAAATAAGCAACTTGGTATCCTAGACATCGATGTAATGTAGCCTGTTAGAGAGGATTGGCAAAGGAAAGTAGTCTCCTTTTACAATGCACTGGCAATATATGCAGATTGTTCCAAAACCAGTGAGGGAATGGGGTCAGGTGTATACTGGAGAGATATAAACCTACAAGTGGCTCTGTTCGAAACAGAGGTTCTACCTATACTCAATCCTGCCGAATTATTTATTTAAAATGGATCAACATCCGATAAGAATATCTCCATCTATTTTGACGCACGTTACAAAATTTAGATTGGTCAGGAATTGCCGCACAATGCTCAGGGCAATATGCACGCAGAACCATGTGAGAAAGAGACGCAGTGCCCAAGAAAGGAACAGAGTTTCCACAAACTAGAATAACTAGAAGCATAAACCACTAATGTGCGTGGGTAAGAGAATTATTCTAACTAGAAACACCAACATGAGTAACTTAAGATGGTCCAACATGGGAAGGACATAAAGTATCTACGGCCTTGTGGCCTGTGTCGCAGATGGCAGAAGTTCTGTGGAGTTAATAGAACTAGGCAGACCACAGCTATGAACACCGACTGGGATACTTACTGGTCATTGCCTTCTGGGGAAGTACGCTGCGCTCAAAACAAGGATTGTTGAAATTTCGTAGGAAAATTAAGTGTATGGTAGAATTGATTTAAGTTTTCTGCCCTTAGGTTAGGTTAGGTTGAAGTGGCTGCCAGCTGAGAATCGCCAACACACTTAGATACTTACGTGCGTTGTGATACCACGTGCCTCATGGGAGAAAATTTGTATCTACTCATTTAACCATTTTGAGCTTATTATGAAGCGTAGGAGGCGATGTTTTTTAGGACATCTATGTATGTCGCTGTAAAAGGGGGCTCATAGGTGAAGCTTCCTTCTACAGGAAAGACCTGGGCAGAAACAAACAAGGTGAGTTTCTTCCTCTTTTTCATCTATGCAGCTTCTACAAAAAACGTTCGCAAAAAGACTTACCCTTGTAGCATCCTTGCCTATACCAAAAATGGGGAAGAAGGACCCAACACAGCCTAAGTCATACAGACCGATCAGTCTAACATCGTTTCTTCTTAAAACAATGGAGAAAGCTGTGGACAACCATTTAAGTACTTAAGGAGGTACTTATTACATCCCCACTGCATTATCGTCAGAATGCATACAGAGCGGGCAGGTCCACCGAGACTGCTCTTTATCAGCTGACGGAAACAATCCAAAGGGCCCTTGAAACAAAAGAGATAGTAATCTGCGCCTTCCGAGACATTGAAGGGGCATTTGATAACACTTCACATGAAGCTATTAAACGAGCCCTTGACAGAAAAGGAGTTAGCTGAACAGTATCTAAGTGGATGTATGAATTGCTGAGAACAAGATCAGCAGAAACTCAAACTTCACATGGAACTATCAGGGTCAACACAACAAGAGGATGTCCACAAGGAGGAGTGTTATCTCCCCTAATGTGGAGTTTTGTTTTGGATGAGCTTCTTGAAAAATTAACAAGCCTTGGAATTAACTGTCAAGCCTACGCTGATTGCCAGGGGGAAATTCCAGGAAACCCTATGTGATATTATACAAAGGGGCCTAACAGTAACTCAAGAATGGTGCAGCATGGCCGGGCTTAATATAAACCCGGCCAAAACCACAATAGTACCGTTCACGAGGAAGAGAAAACTTGAACTGAAGCCAATTCGACTGTCGGGCACGATAAGATAGCAAACTCTTGTGGAAGAAACACATAGAGGAGATATCAAAAAAAAAACTACCCGTGCTCTAATGATATGCAGGAGCCTAGCGGGTAAGTCTTTGGGATTTAGGCCAAATATTCTAAGATGGATGTACATTGCCATTGTGAGACCAATGACCACTTATGGAGCAATAGCATGGACAAAGCGAACTAGTCTAGTCACTACGAGGGATACACTCACTAAAGTGCAAAGACTTGCGTACCTCTGCATTACTGGGGCCATGCGAACGTGTTCAACTCCTGGAGCTAACACCGCTCCATCTTGTAGTGGAGCAAAATGCACAGCGGACGATCCTAAGGATGGCAAAAGAAGGTATCGGAAGCGGGAAATGTGTTGGTACGAGAGAATACGATGCACTTCTCAAAAAACTTTCCCTTCTGGCCATCCCCGGGGACGATAGTATTAAGAAATTTAACTTTGGGAAAAACTTTAGTACAAAGTTAAGTAACAAGAAAGAGTGGAGCAACGAATCCGCGATATACGGACTGGGCAGCCGCACCATAAAAAGGTACATAGACGGTTCGAGAACTGGAGAGGGCACAGGGGCGGGCGTATTTGGGCCAAGGACCAAGCACTCAGAACCGATGAGCAAGTGCACCAGCAACTTTCAAGCTGAAATATGCGCTATAAACAGATGCATCCATTTCAATCTCGAAAAGGGATACAGCAACTGCGACATAGCAATACTGTCAGACAGCCAAGCAGCTATCAAAGCGTTTGACTCATTAAGTCAAAACTTGTGTGGGAATGCCTATGCAAACTTAATGAATTGGGCAGAAACAATAAAGTTACACTTTACTGGATACCTGGTCATGTCGGGATAAAAGGTAACGAAGCAGCAGACGCCTTGGCAAGACAAGGGGATGCAGAACCCTTCATTGGACCTGAACCATTCTGTGGAATGGGGGAACACACCATACGCGAGAAATTCAGGAAAATGGAGAGAGAAGACAGGGCAAGAACCTGGAACAACACCACAGGTCTGAGGCAAGCTAAGAAACTACTGGGATGTTACAACCGGAAAAGATTCGAAGCCTACATCTGTCTTAGCAAGAATAACTTACGGATCCTAACGGGCTTCCTAACGGGGCATTGCAAACTCAGGGAGCATCTACGGAAACTAGGTATAACAAATCAGGGCCTTTGCAGATTCTGCAACGAGTCATGTGAGACTCCGGAACACCTTCTGGAGTTCTGTGGGGCACTGACGACATACTGACAAAATACTTGGGCAAATACCAAGTATCAGAAGAGGATATGCCAACCATGGACCCACTTCTCATTCTCAGATTCTTAAAAGAAACTGGTCTGGAGAAAGAGCTCGAAGGTGAACTATTCTCGCCAAGGCAAAGTAAGAGCATATGACCTTCAAACACAATTCCTCAGGAATTGCAATTGCGAAGGGGACTCTAACGAGGGAACAAACCTCTCCAAGTTATTAGCAGGGGGCACAAGAGACCATTAGGTCGCAGTGCAAAATAACCCTACACAAATAATAATAATAATCCTTGCCTATTAGACATTGCCCAGTGATGACACCTATTATAGCGCCGATATGCAATCTGTTGAGAGAAATCAAATCAGAAATCAGCTTCGGCGAACCCCACAGGCGGATCAGTAGAAATGCGGTGAAGTGGGAGTGTTATGATCCCTTGTTTTCGAATCATAACCTCGCTGAAATAGGAAGAAGAAGAAGATCCAGCTTTGGAGTCCACTTGTCCACCTAAGATTTGTACTCTCGATAGCAGCTAAAATTTGCAAGTAGCGATTGGTATACCTAACGAGCCTTTGTCCGGCGGGATGGGTATAGTTGTTTCTATTCTGGCGAGATCATTGGCCTTACAATTCCCTGGAATATCCCTACGCCCAGCACCCAACACAGGTGAATATTGAACTGCCATCTTCGCGAGAGATGATCGGCAGTCTAGAGCTACTAAGGAATTTATAGAGGTCGATTCCAGGGATTTGATTGCTGCTTTGCTGAAAAGTCTGAAAAGTTGCGGATATCTCTAGTAGATATCACGTTTTTCTTAGGCCGGATTTATTTAATCGCCATTATTGCCGTCTGGAACACGCTACAATCATTTGGAAGTTAGAAGGAGAGCTTGAGATAAGGCCTGTGAGAGATCACACCTCCACAAACTCCGTCCTTGGTTTTTGAGCCGTCAGTATAGAAGTGAATTGATTCGATCATCATTCCAGAGTGATCTGGTGGGGATGGTCATGAGGAAGTTCTTATCAAAATTTAGATGTGAGATGGTGTAGTGCGTGCTTTTGGGAGGGATTTTGAATTTATTCAGAATGGAAGCGTAACCAAATTCTTTTCTTGACCGCTGTTGGGTAGCTCCAAGGCGAACGGCTGCATTCGCTGCCATTTGTTTGCTAAATATATCGAGGGATATCAGATGAAACAAAATGTCCAGTGCCACAGACGGAGTTGTTTTGCCGTTAAAGTTGCCTAAGGATCTCGATATTCCCATTATGGTGACAGGCGTTTTATGATAACTCCATAATCCTACTCAACCTAACCCAACCTAAAGCCTGCAAATCATAGCAGTGTATTCCAAATGGAAGATTTGATTACTAACAGTCTTCCAATGAATTGTACTCGCTGATAACCCTTTACCATTTATATGGACAGCCTAACAGCCATGACGTGTACGGCCTGCTTTCTATGTTTATGCCTAAGAACGATCCAAATATTCATTCTGAAAACAGGCCAGTTCAGGAAAGCTGCAAGAATGAACTTCACCTCGATCTGTATTTTTTTCTGCTTTAAAGATAGACTGGATTTATGGAAATCCTATTGAATAAGTACCTAGCTTTATAATTTACCTATTTATCTACTCAAGAACGATAAAGGTCGGATAATTGCTGTTAATCTTAACGCAGGACAGTTGACGAGGTGTCATGGAATTTCAGAAACGTTGGTAGAAGTTGAGATACATCGCCAGTAATAGTGCTTAATCGTATAGGCATAACGCATAAACGGACACAGGATCTGAGACCTTTGAATAGCAAAATGAGGGTGGCTTGGTGTATATTGTATTTAGTTATTGAGTGGTAGGTTGTCAGTTAAAGTTCGATCCGTAGCTGTTCAATTTTTGCAAAAATAAAATCAGATTACCAACACTTGGAGTAATCTTACAACTGCTTGAAAAGAATAATGTGAATCATAAACAAATATAAAAAAAGAATCGCAGTTCAGACACCACCCATGCAATGAAACCTAATAGTCGTTGAGTTTCAAAACCTACTTACTTACTTAGGTGGCGCTACAGTTCGGGGTGAACCTGGGCCTCAACCAACAAGCCTCTCCATTTAGCTCGGTCTTTAGCTAATTGCCTCCAGTTGCGCACTCCAAGTTGGTCGAGGTCCCCTTGAACTTGTGCGCGCCACCTACGGCGATAATTCCCTCTACTGCGTCGTCCCTCGGAGTTAGATTCGAAGACTCTGCGGGCCGGAGCGTTGGTGTCCATTCGATCTACATGTCCTAGCCATCTCAGACGTCCAATACGCAGTTTTTTGACTAGGTCGATGTCGCTGTACAGCTCGTATAGTTCGTGATTGAATCTTCTCCTCCAAAACCCGTCAACGCAAACGGGACCGAAAATCTTACGAAGAATTTTTCTCTGGAAGCGACCAAGGATATCTTCATCCTCTTTTAATAAAGTCCATGTTTCAGCGCCGTAAAGCAGGACTGGGATGATCAAGGTCTTATATAGAGTCTCCTTAGTTGTTCGAGAGAGGGCTTTACTGTTGAATTGCCTTATAAGCCCAAAAAAACAGCGATTGGCAAGAGTTATTCTTCGATTGATTTCTGCGCTGATTTTGTTTGCTGAATTTATAGCAGAGCCAAGGTAGACAAAGTCCCTTACTACCTCGAAGTTATAGCTGCCCACGGTGACGTTTTGTCCAATTCGTCGATGTTGGTTTTCCATTCTAGTTGACAGCATATACTTGGTTTTGCCCTCGTTTATCGCCAAACCCATTTTGGCCGCTTCCGCCTCAATGCTTGCAAAAGCACCGGTGACAGCCCGCTGAGATCTTCCGATAATGTCTATATCGTCGGCGTATGCAAGCAGTTGTACAGACTTGTAATAGATTGTGCCTCCGGTGTTGGCTTGTGAGTTCCGCACAATCCGTTCAAGTACAATATTGAAGAAGTCACATGACAGCGCGTCACCTTGTCTAAAGCCTTTACCGACCTTGATGGAGCAGCGAGCGTTCTCCATCGTCAGCCTGCACAGGCGGACAAGTTTGGCAGGGATGTCAAAACTAGACATGGCTCTATAAAGCTCTTCTCTATAGATGCTGTCATAGGCGGCCTTGAAATCGATAAAGAGGTGGTGAGTATCGATTTGGAATTCTTGGGTTTTCTCCAGGATCTGCCGAAGTGTGAAGATTTGATCGATGGTGGACTTTCCTGGCCTGAAACCGCACTGATAGGTTCCAATCAGGCTGTTCATGAAAGGTTTCAGGCGTTCACACAATATCGCAGAAAAGATCTTGTATGCGATGTTGAGGAGACTGATGCCCCTATAATTGGCGCAGTTGAGGGGGTCTCCTTTCTTGGGGATCGGGCAAACGATGCTGAGATTCCATTCATCAGGCATACACTCCTCTGACCAAATATTAGAAATGAGTTGGTGTATGCACTCTACCAATTCATCCCCAGCTGCCTTGAAAAGTTCGGCCGGTAAACCGTCAGGTCCAGCAGCCTTGTTCGATTTTAGCTTGGATATTGCTATCCTCACTTCGTTTTGGTCAGGTGGACGGAAATTTTGACTATCATCGTCCATGTTGAATGGTTCATTCTGCCTGACAGCGGGATGTTGGTCTTCGTCGCCGTTATACAGTCTGCAGAAGTAGTTTTTCCATATTCTCAGCACCGACTGTGATTCTACTACGAGGTTTCCATTTTCATCTCTACAGGTTTCTGTACGGGTATTACTTCTCTGACACGTTCTTTTTACCTTTTGGTAAAACTTCCGTACATTGTTCCTGGAGTATAGACTCTCGATATTCTCAAACGCGCGCTTCTCATGCTCTTTCTTCTTCTTTTGGAGAAGCCGATGTTCTTCCCGTCTCTTTTGCTCGTAGAGCTCACGAGCAGCTCTCGTCTTCCTTTGCAGCGCCGCTTTGTATGCCTCTTGTTTTGCTGCATGCACTCGCCGGCATTCTTCGTCAAACCAGGGGTTTCGCGGTGGTGGGCGAGCGAGACCCAGCACATCAGTCGCGGCGTTTCTGATGGCATGTTGGCAGCGTTGCCACTGGTCTTCGGCACTTGATGCTGGCGGTATAGGGGTGATTGAGAGATTTCGGGATACGCGTTCAGCGAAGAGTCTGGCGGTCTCTTGCGATTGTAGCTTTTCGACGTTAAATTTTCTCACAGTAATTCTTCTTTGTTGCTCAGATTGGGATATCCGCATTCGTACCTTGGCTACAACAAGGTAATGATCCGAGTCTATGTTGGCCGCTCGGAAGGTCCGGACATCCAGAATACTGGAGGCATGCCTTGCGTCGATCGCAATATGATCAATTTGGTTGATCGTGACATGATCATTGGACCGCCATGTCTGCTTATGAATATCGAGATGAGGAAACCATGTGCTTGCTATGGTGACATTTCGGTCCACAGCGAAATCAATTAGCCTTAGTCCGTTATCAGACGTGGTGTCGTGTAGGCTATGCTTACCGACTGCTCTACCGAAGACGTCCTCCTTTCCTATTTTGGCGTTAAAATCGCCCAATACGATTTTAACGTCGTATTTAGGACATTGCTCGTATGTTTTGTCGAGGAGCTCGTAGAAACACTCTTTGGAGGCAGGGTCCTTTTCTTCTGTGGGGGCATGAACACATATTAGGCTTATGTTAGCGAATTTAGCCTTGATCCGGATCGTCATAATACGCTCGCTCACGTGTCGGAAGCTTAAGACTTCTTGCCTAAGTCTGCCGCGTATGACAAATCCGCATCCGAATAAGCGTTGCCTGTTGCCTCTGTAGCAATCACCGTAGTAGATGTCACAGTTTTTCATCCTCTTTTTGCCTGGCCCATCCCATCGCACTTCCTGTATGGCGGTAATATCTGCTTTATAGCAGTCTAGGGCCTCTGCTAGTTGTTCGGCTGCACGTGGTCTGTAAAGGGACAGAACATTCCACGTACAGATCCGAAGGTCGTTGTCCTTATTTCGTTTGCTGGGGTCGTCATTAGTTGGGTCATCCTTATCCGAGGCTTTTGGTTGTTTCGGAACCATGCGGTTTTTACGTGGTAGGGAAGTTACCCCGACGGCACAACCCCCAACCTGGAGGGCCAGTTCCTTAATTATTCCCCTAGGACGAGGGGCCGGGTACACCGGTGCCAGTAGTCCACTACGGAAGTATGAGCGCTGCCGTTGGCCCATTAAGGGCTCCTCCGCCACCATCTCTATTCCAATGTCCTGACCAACATTGGAAATTCCTTACCGACCTGTGATCCGAATACGTCGAAGCAGCTCGCGCAAGGTATTCACTAAGTTCAACCTAACTGGAACTATAGACGCCACCGTTGACTCCGTCTAGGGAATTCGTCCGCTGCCGCCTGGAACAGGAAGAAGTGGTTTCAAAACCACTACACCTAAAAATACTTGTATACGAGTACATACATCGTTTCTACCTCTTCTCTTCATTTCCAACTTACGTTGTGAAATCGCATAATTGCATTAAATGAGGCATACTCTCAGGCGTACGTTATTATAGGCCATACAGCTCTACACAGCCGTGTCTAAAATGGATACAGGAACTGGTTCTGGAGTCTTCTGTGAATCACACAATATCAACGACTCATACAAGATCCCAGACGACTGCAGTATCTTCCAAACCAAAGTCTTCGCTATTGAAAGTGCAACACAGACCATTCGCAGAAAGAAACTTAATCCTTCCAAGACTACCATCTTCTGGGTTCCTGGACATAGAAATATAGAAGGGAATGAGATAGCAGATGAACTAGTCAGAAGAGGATCAGCATTGGAGATAGAACACATTCAGACATCAGTAAAAGCTCCTATTGGTGTACTAAAATGAAAAATCAACAAAACTGATTAGCTCCGCATGGTTTAACAGAGGCGACTCATATCCCGTAGTATATTATTATTACTACCAATTTACTTTCGGTGAGTCAAATGGCAAGAAATGGATGCGACACAAAATTTGAAGGCAATGGCTGTAAGATTTACCAGAACGGAAAGAAATATTGACCGCAACGCTCCGTAATAGTGTTTACCTTCTAAACACGTCTGGTAACAGCCTTACCACAGTCAATGGAATAACTGGTAGTAGTTTTACCGCCGTAAATGAAGACGATAGCTACTTATGGCACCAGAGAATGGGTCACCTCAACTTTTTTAATCTACATAAGATAAACGAAAACACAACGGGAATCAAGTTGTTACCAAAAAGAGAGGAAATTATTTGCACCATTTGTGTAGAAGGAAAACAAACCAGGCAACCGTTCAAGCATGTGGGAACCAGAGCTACCCAACCTCTGCAAGTAATCCACTCCGACTTATGTGGACCGACGGAAGTAAAATCTCTTGGAGGTGCAAATTATTTGTTGACCTTCATTGATGACTACTCGAGAAAGGTATTTGTATATTTTCTTAATGGTAAAAGCAATGTTTTAGAAAATTGCAAGGAATTTAAAAATCTCGTAGAGAACCAATGCAACAAAAAAATTAAAATCCTCCGTACAGATAGTGGTAAAGAATACATTAATCATAATTTTGAAGTTTATTTAAAACAGTTTGGAATTAAACATCAAACGACGAATCCATATACCCCTGAGCAAAATGGGTTATCGGAACGTATGAACCGCACTTTAGTTGAGCGAGCTAGGTGCATGCTACTTAATGCGAATTTAGGAAAAGTGTTTTGGGCAGAAGAAGTATCTACGACGGCTTACGTTGTCAACCGCTCTCCAACGAAGGCATTGAATTATAAGACACCGGAAGAACTTTGGACTGGAAAAGTACCTGCTGTAAGTAACCTGAAGGTTTTTGGATGTAAAGCAATGGTTCACATGCCCAGAGAAGGAGGCAAAAATGGGATTAAAAATCGAGAGAATTATTATTCGTCGGGTATTGTGATGACACAAAGGGCTACAGGTTGTATGATCAGGCTAGAAAACAAATTATTAAAAGTAGAAATGTTGTAAAACGAAATTATGTACTAATGACATTTTCTGATTCACAGCCACAAAACACAAAACTTAATGAATCGGAAAGGAAATAGTCGATGCTACGAAAACATCTGAAGAATCATTTGATGGGAGCAATACCGCAAACGGCCAAAAGGATAATGATGACCTTACAGTTGATGATTTGAAACCAACTACTCGTACAATGACACTGAGACCTAGAAACAAACAAGGAAAAACGTCTTCAGTTACTTACCTTTGCCAAAATAACTTACTTTCTACGATTTCGATAAAGGATCCGGAAAGTGTTGATGAGGCTTTATCTAGTGAATTTGCCAACGTTTGGAGAGATGCGATGAATGTGGAATATAATTCTTTATTAGAAAACAACACGTGGACACTGGTTGATTTACTAGCCAATAAAAGAGCCATTCCAGCAAATGGGTGTACAAGACCAAGACTGATGCTGATGGAAGAGTCGCGGGTTATAAAGCAAGGCTGGTAATCAAGGGCTACGAACAACTAAAGGGCGTTGAATATGGTGAAGTATATGCACCAGTGGTAAGACAGGCATCAATAAGGTACCTGTTTGGTTTGGCTGCCAAATATGACTGTAGTTACTGCATTTTTGCAGGGGGATATTGATGCTGAAATATATATGTGTCAACCACCCTGTTACGAAGAAGGAAACAAGGTTTGTAAGTTGAACAAGTCAATTTATGGCTTGAAATAAGCTAGCCGACAATGGAATATTAAATTGAGTAATACATTGAAAGAAATTGGATTATAATGCGTGTAGTGTAGATCAATGCGTATACTACAGAATTTGTTCTCAAGATATCATATTTATTACTGTATACGTTGACGATCTTCTTTTGTTTTACAGCAATGCGAAGACCATGCAGTCAATCAAACAAAAATTAAAGGCCAAGTTCAATATGAAAGAGTTCGGAGAAGCTAATCATTGCATTGGCTTTAAAATAGCGCGTAACAAGAAAAAAAAATATATTTGAATCAAACGACATACTTCGAACGAATTTTGCAAAGATTCAACATGAATGAATGCAAAATAGCTTCCTCACCATGTGATGCAAATACCAAATTGACCTGCTCTAACAGTGATAGTAATATCCTAAAAAATATGCCATATCAAGAAGCTGTTGGCAGTTTGGTATACCTATCTCAAGGGACCAGATCTGACATCAGTTATACCGTAAATTTGTTAAGTAGATTTAACAACAAACCAGAAATTCAGCATTGGACAGCAGTTAAGAGGCTACTAAGGTACTTGAAGGGGACTAAGAAGTGCAAACTCGTTTTTAAAAGGAACACTGCTGGGAATATTACTGGCTTTTGCGATGCCGATTGAGCTTCGGACAGCGAAGATAGAAAGTCGTGCACAGGTTATGTGTTTATTTTTCAAGGAGCCGCGATATCTTGGAGTTCTAAGAAGCAACAAACAGTTGCGTTGTCAACCACTGAAGCCGAGTACATGTCCTTGGCTTCTGCTACTCAAGAGGCGATGTGGCTCAAGCAATTAGAGGAGGAGTTGTGGCCTGATTTGAATGAAATCCCTTTGCCTATATATTGCGATAATCAAAGTGCAATTTTACTTGCAGGTACAGATGCATTTCATGCTCGTAGTAAACACATTGATGTGCGTCATCACTTCTTGCGGGAGAAGATAGCCACCAAAAGAATCGAAGTCCGTTTTGTGGGAACTACTGAGATGACTGCTGATATCCTGACTAAAGCTACACACAAACCGACACATGATATTTGTGCTAGAAAAATGAGTTTGCATTTATGGGAGGATGATAGTAATAAATGCTAACCCTATTATTCAAAACGAATAGTCTTTGATATTAATGTCAATTTATGAATACTTTTTCATTATATTCCTATATCTATTTTGCTCACTTATCTTTTGTCACTTAACCGAACATGAAACATGTTTGCTCACATCTTTTATTTAAACCTTTCTTTCTCATTAAATATAAAAGCATTTCTACAATACTACTTGGGCAACAGGTTCTTTGAAGATCTAAGTGATCTTGGGCAAGCCCCACTAAAGAACATGATACGATTTATAAAGAGCTCAGGGTGGTTCACCAATGGACCGGCCGATAGATAGAGATAAAGAAAGAGTAAGTTTTTACAGGTCCCATAAACATAAAGGGAAAGACAATGGTTGAAAGACATAGATGCTTCCGATCATACCTGCATACATTTTTTTCGATGCCCACGGTCTCTGGCACTAACCCCCGAAAACATAGTTGGTGAAATGCTTAAGAGCCAAAAACCTTGGGATGCAGCGACTGAAATTGCCAAAACTATCATAAGTATATTAAGAATATTGGAATGTGAGAGAAAAGAGTCCAACAGGACTAACACGAATAGAAACGACAACTAAGTCAGTAACCCCCCTGCGATGAAATGCCAAGAAGGCGGTACTGTAGGGAGAAAGGGTAAGAAGAGAGAAGGGGTTAGTGTGTAAAAGTCCCACACTGTTAAGTTCATTTAAATCAGTGGTGCAAGTTTATTTGTCTACTTTCGCTGTTTGGATGCACTTCACTCTATATCTACTTATGTACGTCACTTCTGTGCTTTCGCAGAGAATTAGACATTTTTGAGTGCTGCCAGCTAACCAACATAAGGTTGACATTTAGTTTTGTGTTTTTCTTTTTAAGCTTATTAGAGTTCTGAACTACAACAACACGTTGTTTTGGATTAGCAATTAGTATTCCCGATGTTGGCTCCACGCACGAGTGTATCTCTATGCCAGTTGAGGGAATTTAATTCGCCACAAGCAAGCTGCATACATATTAACTCACTTAAGCGCTTATTCCACTTGTGGATGTGACAGGAGATGAATTTTGAAGATTTTTAAGTGCCATAAGCTTACATAATTGACATGTGCCGTTCAAGGATAACTCACATTAATGCTAAAGAACTCTTAATGTTGTGCTTGTGGCGAGGAATATGATTGAATGTCTTACCTCGTTGTCAAGGGATTTTTCGGATACTTTTTGGAGGTTATTAAAAAGTTCATCATTTACCTGAAACGAAAGGAATGTATAAAACATTTTAATTAAAATTAAAAAAAAAATAAAAAATTAAAAATAAAGAAAACGAAAGGAAAACAAGAAAAAATCTCATAAATCTCTCACAGGTGTCTGGAAATGTTCTTCTCCTCTTTCTGTAGGAACATCGCGCAGAAATTAAAAATTTGTTTGTAGGTTGACCTCAAGCGTCAATTAAAAGTTTATCTGTTTCCAAAGGGAAGCGACACGTTTCCCTGAATACCACCAAAGGTCATCATTTTCAAAGTGAAGTATGTTTGGACTTGTAGTGGGCTAAAAATAACTTGTCGATTGCAAACAAGCAGGAAGAGCTGAGTATGATTTCCATGAATTTCTTTCGAATGTATTCCCTGGTCAATGTTTGGTTTGCGGTATTTCGAGTTAATTAAATGAAAGTGCATTTTCGGAGAAATTGCTGCTAGGTAATCAAATGCATACCTGATTCTGGGGAAGCCTCTGTTTGCATTGGGATTGTTAATTAGATACAGAACGAAACCAGGGCAATGAGTTCAGAGTTACAAATTTGAAGTATCGGGTTTTTCATTAGGAGCGTCATATTTAGTTCTTTTTTTAAAGGAAATAGCTTGTGTTTGAGACACCAAAAAGGAATGTGTTTCGGGTTAAGGCACCATTGACGCCATTAATTATGGAACACAACACCATTCATATGTCCTTCACGGAAACGTCTGCATGAATGAATGCGATAAACCCGATTTTCCATGACTTTTTCGCACACATCGAACGATATTTCTCTTTCGATGTTAGCTCTGAGATTGTCTTAAGTTTCTGGCTTATTGGCACAGGCCGTGGACTTGACATAGACACAAAATCCAGAGCGGTCCAATCACATGAACAAGGCAGCCATTTCTGTAGATAACACGGTCACCGGACTTCGGCTTCAAGAACTCGATTGCTTGGCCAGCTGTGTGGTATATGTGGCGCCATCTTGTTGAAACCGCTTATGCTCCAAGTCACCTCTTCCAAGCCCTGTCAGACTACCAGTACGGCTTCAGCAAATCGCGTTCTACCGCCGATGCCATAAAGGCAGTAGTAGATACAGCAACTGAAGCAATACAGGTGATTCGGTGCAGATGGGGGACGAAGAGTTACTGTACAGTAGTAACGCTCTACGTCAAAAATGCGTTCAAATCGGCAAGCTGGTTATTCATTAGGAGATCCTTGGCCAGGATGGATACACAATACTACCTGCTGAGGATAGTCACGGACTACTTCAGCAATAGGAAGTGAAGATACCATACTGACGATGGCGTTAAACACTGCAGAGTTTGTGGGGGAGTCCCGTAAGGGTCGGTCCTTGGACCTCTCTTTTGGAACATTATCTACGACGGAGTTCTGAGACTTACACTGCCCGAGGGAGTCAATTGGCTTCGCTGACGATATCGCAGTGATTATAGTAGCCAAGCACGTACACGAGGTGGAGTCTGCCACGGATAAGGCAGTTATAAGAATAAAGGAATGGCTGGAGTCTGGAACTAGATGCCCACAAAACTGAAGCTGTTCTAATAACCAGCCGCAAGAAGGTGGAATATGGGAATATAGGGTCGGAAACCAGATGATCAGGTCCAAAAATCCTTGAAGTACCTTAGAGTCATGCTCGACAATAGGCTGCGCTTCAAAGCCCACGTCGAGTACTCTAGAAAGAAATCATCGCTGATGCAGGCAGCACTCTCCCGAATGCTCCCCAATATCGGTGGGCCTAAATCCGCCCACAAGATCCTGCTGTCCAGGGCTTTGTACTTCGTTACGCTGCCCCGATATGGGCGGGTGCACTGGCGACGAATGAATGTAGGAAGGAGTTATCATTAGCTCACAGGGTCTGTGCGATCAGAGTGATCAGCGGCTTCCGAACTATCTTCGACGATGCAACCTACGGTTTAGCCGGGGTGGTCCCAATCGACATTCTCGCGGATGAGATGCAGAGGGTACACCTTAGACGTCCCTCGAACCGGCAAGAGGCAAAAAGGATTAAGGAAGAGGAAAGGGCTGTATCCGCAACGGAAACAGGTGGGACAGGTGGACCCACAAGCTCATTCCCACTATAAAATCATGGACAAAGAGAGCGAGGGGAACTGTAACCTACCACCTCACACAGTTCCTCTCCGGACACGGCAGCTACCGGAAATACCTCCATAGATTTGGCACGATAGCTCGCCCCTATGTCCAGAATGTCCAAACGAGGAGGTGGATGCGGAACATGAAGTGTTCTACTGCGGACGCTTAGCAAAGGTTAGGTTACGTTAGGTTGGCTGTCCACACGAGAGTGCAGACACACTTAGACCAGTGAAGGTCCTTTGTGATAAGTAAGCTTAGCAAAAGACAGAGCAAACCTGCCAAGCCCAGAAAATCTCGTAAGTCACATGATGTGATCAGAGGGAGAGTGGATGGAGATCTGCTCATTCATAGTATGTGTGTAGAATGCGCTGCCAAGAGCAGAAGCCCTAAGAAGAGCATAATTGCTCTGCAGCCCGGCGAAGAAATACCTAACGGCAGTCCCGTGGGGCGAGTGGTTGAACTGTTGGGTGTGTGTTCAGTCAACATGGTCCAGTAGCAATCTACATCGACTGGGACTACGTTGACAACATCATTGAAGAAGAAGTATAGGCCAATGACCCCTCCAGCATGAAAATCCCACTAAACAGTCAATGTTTGTGGATTGCATTTGGGAATGGCTGCTTCGCGTTGGTGGCATCCCCAAATGGGAAATTTTTCCTGATTAAAGAAGCTTGAGCCTGAATTGGGCTTCATCGCTGAGAATAAGAAAATCGAGGTCAGCGCACGTAAAGTTGTCGCAACCGAACGCAAACTTTTTATAAATTTGCAAGCGTTGCTGAAGCGTGTACTTTTCCATGATTAAATGGCGAGTATAGGCGAGTTGAAGCATCAAACAAACTGCCAGCTAACTTAGTGCAAAGCTGAAACATGACGCTTTCCACATGGTTCGTTTTTTTTCTGCTTTACATATATTGTCATTCCCCAACGCAGGATGATTTCTGTAATTGGTTGCTGGTATGATAGCACCCCAGTTGTTGTGGCGAATATGCCTCAATGTAGGTATGCAGCGCATCGATGGCAATATTTTTTGCCACTTGAGCAGGAAAGGGCTGAGTTGTCTTTTGAACTGTACGATGTCTGAATGTGAATAGCTTTATACTTCGAGTTTGCGAATAATCAAGCAGAAACTGATCGTAATAATAGCCTTTGACAGGAGATTTGATTTTAGAAATCCTGAAAGAAACGATTTGGTACACCGTTCGTGTCACTAGAAAAGGGGAACTGACCTTCTGCACTCCAAAATGGATGTCGGTTAAGATGCTGGAATCTTACTGTTAAACCTGAGAAGTCAACCCCTTCTTCAGAATTAAGGCCATTGCAGAGCCTTCCATTTTTCAGGCGGCAGTAATCCAATGAAGATTAGTAAGATACTCCTGCGGTGGCACGTGAATAACACAGCAGCACCCAATGCAAGGGACCATGGCGTATGCCCTATCCATGCAATTAAAGGCTCAGATACTTTTTAAGGTAACGATCAGACTTGTCTCTTTCCTATCCTTTTTCTTTTGTAAAATTTCCAGTCGGTACTGTGAAAGACTTAATACTCGTATACCAGGAAACCATAATTAGAATAAATATGCGCTGCGATCACCTGTCCATGGTCGGTGGTATATATGCGGAGTGTCTCGGTATAATCCACTCCGCCTATCACTTGCTATGCGAATATCCTGCCCTAGGAAGCAGTTTCTTTGCGAAGCTCAAGGACTTACGTGAAACTGAGCTAAAAGACCTCCTGATACTCAGATCTGTATAAGAGTGGTTTCAGCTCCTTGATAGTTCTTTCGGTAAAATTACATCTTTTTGTTTCCAACTGAAACATGCTTCAAGCAAATGTAGGTACTGGTCTAAGGCGTGCTATACAAATACAAACAACATACAGACACTTTTCTGTTCGACCATACCATCCTTATTTTTGCAAGTTAATCTGGCAATCATTTAAAGTTTCCATACATAACTCTACGGGCTTAGTGCTAATTGAACATAACTAACAAGCCAAACTATTCCACAAACGCCTGCAGTCGCAAAAAAAAAAAAACCAACCTCTTTCCGCCCAAAGAATCCTGCAAAAATTCTCTGATTAGCCTGCAAACTCACTTCGCAACCAACTTCTATTAGCACTCCACTATCCCCGCAGAAATAGTTTTCAAAAAGTTATCATGCAATCATCAACATCCATCCATCCAATTGTATGTCCCAATTAGAGAACACTTTTCATCCACACAAAGCCCCACAACCATCAATGGAAGCCTCCTCCTCCTCCTCCTGCTCTTCTGGTACTCATTCACTGAATACACTTTCAATTAACAACATTCACTTAGTTGTGATGGAAAAGTGATGAGAGTGCAGAAACATCAACTTTTCTCGCATTCCACCATGAAATTCCTCCCGAACACCGCTGACGCTGGTAGAAAAAAAAAAAATAAAGGTTACGTATACGCAGTGTGTGCCCATAACGAAATTTGCACACACCACCCCCTGCCACTTGGCTTTTCGGATTTACTGGGAATTCGTTGTTATACCCATTCAGAGTCCTGTTTCTCTCGATGACAATGCACTACCGGTAGGACGATACCAGGGAAAAATGAATGCAACCGTGCGTGCGGGATCAAAGAGGGGAGGCCATCATTTAAGTTCATTTGCCTGGAAGCACGGATAAGTATTTCGTGTATATTCCTGATATCGTGATTGCGGTCAACTGGAAGCTTATTGTATATCCATGGCATACATGTGTGCGATGTCCTTTTGATCGGAGGAATAATTATTGAGAGCCCACCGATGACGATGGATAATCGAGCAAAGGATGCCGGGATTGAGTTGGGAGAGAAACGAAATTCTACAATATTCCGTGCCTCGTCTTAGTGCGGATGGAAGTCGAAGGAATGTGCTATGTCAGAGAGAAGGTCCCGAAAAGGATTACGGAGTGAATCTATTTTTTTCTATTTATGTCATGTGACGCTGGAGAGATAGATATGTATGAATTCCATTGGAGAATTCTTTTATTTAAATTTCGCTATAGAGATGCTTTTCTAGTTCTTTTATTGCGTCGCCTTTGGAGTAAATTTATTTTACATTTTCATGAGGACCTTTGGCATATCTTTTTCTTTTTCTTTTGAGTAGGGTTGCCAGAGGTAGTGTCTGGTAGGTATGAAGACAATAAGAAGACTTTAGTGGAGTAGGATGTAAGAATAGGATGCCAATAGCTTTGAATAGTGCACTCCTGTTAGCTGCAGGTGCTTGAAATCTATATCTGTTAAATCTGAAATTCTGTTAAATGGCAATGAAATCGAAAATCTCGAGACCAGAGACTGTTTCCGGGATAAAAATAAAAGCAGCGAAAAGTAGGGTTATTTTGAATGTTCTAAGTGCCGAACTATTTAGGGGTGAAATGGCTTGTTAGAGACTATCTACTAGCGCCCTTCTTGACACAAAACGCGCTTTTGGTAGCATCGGCTATGACTCTATCACTAGTGCCATGAGACGCAGGGGAATCGATGAACCTTCAACCAGATGGGCTAGAGCTATACTCGATAGCCACATAATAACATCTACGTCAGGAGAGGTCTTTGTGACGGTCTTCGCAGCAAAAGGCTGCCCCCAAGACACCGTCTTAGTGTCTCACCTCTCTTACGGTCTCTCTCGCAGTGTATGACTTCTTAAATAGGTTTCAGAACTATAGGCTATGCGGATGATCCAACGACCATAATCAAGGGCAAACATGAAGACAATGTGTGTCAACTTATGCAAGATGCACTCCTTGTAGTATCAAGCTGGTATGCTGGCGAGGCCAGATTAACCCCAGCAAAGCAGTCGTTGTACCATTCACAAGAACAAGAACGCAAAACCTTGGTTCAGTGACTTTAAATGGTACAAACGTTGTTTTTTCCGATGAAGTTGAATACCTAGGAATTGTCCTAGATATAAAACTTAACTGGAACTCTCATATTAAACCAAAATTGGCAAGGCGACTGCTGACATCTGGGCCTGGTGCTGTATGTTCGGTACAACTTGACTGCTGTTCACAAGAGTCGCATTCTGGTTATACACCATGTTGGCTAGACCAATCCTAACATAGTGGGTCCTTTGACTGGTGGTTACAACCATCAACAAGCTCAATAAACTTCAAGGACTAGGATGCCTCGGAATCACAGGTACATTGCATATCTGTCCTATACCAGCCATAGAGACTATAATCGAACTCACCTCGCTACGTACATTCGCCAACAAAGTGGCAATCCGCTCTGCAGTTAGTCTTCGAAAGTCGGATGAAAACAGTACAAGTAATCACGTGGATCTCATGGATTTACTCACCGACTTTCGCGAGCTAGATATGCTCAGCACGGTTTCTGACTTTATGCCTGCGCCTTTGTAAAAGGTTCAAGATTGAGATCCCAAGCCGTGATACATGGAATTAAGCGGGCCGCTGCTTGATACAAGGGGAATCAGTGGTATACCGAAATGGATTCAGGAGCTGGTGTCGGAGTACGACGCGTCACCATCATACAGTGTTACGCCCCAACGAATAGTTCGTCTGAGGACGAAAATGAGAGCTTCTACAATCTCTTAAGCGCCGTCTTCAACACAACACCAAATGGAGACATTGTCATAGTGATGGGGGATTTGAATGCCAAGGTAGGCAGCGACAACGAAGGGCTCAAGCATGTAATCGGGAAGCATGGACTAGGCAACCGCAATGACAACGGCGAAAGGTTTGTGGATTTCTGCAATGCCAACCGCCTTGTGATAGGTGCATTGAGCACAAGACCTGCCACAAAGTCAGCTGGGTTTCCAATGACAGGCAAGCAACCTCTAACCAAATTGATCATTTTGCTATCAGCCGCCGCTTCAGAAGACCATCCAAGACCATTGGTGTGCTGTGAAAAATGTTTTTACATCTGGTGCTGAAAGAATTGTCGGTCGATCACAGGGAAGACATAGGGCGTGGCTTTCCGAAGATACCTGGAGACGGATTGACGAACGAAAACAGCTAAAAGCTCGCGTTGCAGCTACCCCAGCAGCAGGGAGAAGCGAGCTAGAGTCCCTATATCGCATGAAGATGAGAGAAGTTCAGCGTAACGTACGACGTGACAAGCGCAACTACATCAACGCGCTGGCTACAGAAGCAGAAGAAGCTGCACGCAGGTGCGACAGCAGGACTGTATACAGAATCACGAAAGAGCTGATAGGTGGTCGCAGCTCCAGCCAATACCCAGTGAAAAGCCTAGACGGCTCCTTGCTCATTTCGGATGAGGACCAGCTCAAGAGATGGAAAGAGCATTTTGCTACGGTTTTGAACCGTGTATTCGCTAGCGATATGCTCCCAAATCAGACTGTGATGCCCGAGGTGAGAAGTTCCCGAATACGCACCACGACTCCCAGTAAAGATGAGATCATTACCGCGATCAAGGCACTCAAAACCAACAAGGCGGTAGGACTTGACGGTATTCCAGCAGAGCTCTTACGAGCAGCGCCAACAACATCGGCTGAGCTTCTACTTCCACTTATAGATAGAGCTTGGGAAGCCGAGAGCTTTCCTAACGAGTGGAAAAAGGGAATGATCGTCAAGCTTCCTAAGAAAGGAAATTTAATGGAGTGCGGAAACTGGAGGGGTATCTGCGTGCTGCCTGTTGTATCTAAGATAATAGCTAAAATCATCCTTGAGCGAATCAAACAACATCTCGAAGACACACTCGATGCCGAACAAGCAGGTTTCCGCTCTGGATCCTCCTGTGCCGACCACATCAACACCCTGCGGATTATCATCGAACAGTGTGTTGAATATCGATCGCCACTGCACCTGCTGTTTATCGATTTTGAGAAGGCGTTCGATAGTGTCAACAGGGAGTTTATTTGGCTTGCCTTACGCAGGAGAGGCATTCCCGATAAACTAATTGCTATTATCAAAGCTACATATGAAGACTCCAAATGTCACGTTCTGCACAGGGGAAGTTGTCTGAGGAATTTGAGATCCAAAGTGGGGTAAGACAAGGCTGTATCCTTTCACCAATACTATTCCTATTGGTGATTAGTGATGTGCTTCATGCAGCTTTGTCGACGGGAAACGGAGGAATTCGATGGACTCTTACATCTCAACTGAAACATCTTGACTACGCTGACGATGTATGCTTACTCTCCCACAGAATTATGGACCTCCACCAAATGACAACAGATGTGGAGAGGGAGGCAGGTGTCGTCGGGCTGAAAATTAATACGACAAAAACTAAAATCATCAGCCTTGGAACTAACTCATCGGCTCAAATATGCATTGCTGGACAACCGGTAGAGAGAGTAAAGGATTTCCAGTATCTTGGGAGTATTGTCTCGACCGATGGTGGAACCGAACTGGATATAGCCAACAGGATCGCCAAAGCAAAGTCCGCGTTCGGGATGTTGTCCAAAATATGGCGAAGCAATGCAATCAGTTTGAGCACCAAAATAAGACTGTTCCGCTCCAACGTTGAATCCGTGCTGCTATATGGTTGCAGCACGTGGAGAGTGACCACTACTATCACCAGAAAGCTACAAACGTTCGCTAATAGGTGTCTGCGCAATATCTTTAGGATTTTCTGGCCCAATCGTATCTCTAATGAACACCTTTACGAGAGGACGGGTCAGGAACCAATAGGCACAACTATCCAACGGCGGAAGTGGCAGTGGATTGGTCACACGTTCCGAAAGGGTGACAGCTCCATAGCGAACCATGCTATGCAATGGAACCCTCTAACTCAGGATGGCAGAAGACCTGGCGGTCCGAGGAAAACATGGCGCAGAACAGTCGAGAAGGAGGCACGGCAGTTAGGGAAAAGTTGGGGATAACTCAGACACATTGCCAGAAACCGTACACGATGGCGCGTAGGCGTAGTAGAGGCCCTAGGACCCACAAGGGGATACAGGACATAAGTAAGTAAGTAAGTTGGTGTGTATGGACCCAATAATGAAGTTTCGAACCCACTTGAAAGGAGTCCCATGGTTTTCCAAGTCGAGCTTTACGCTATTGTGATTTGCGCTGGCATAAACCTGCACACTAGCATCAAAGGTACCACCATCCACATACTCACCGATAGCCAAGCGGCACTCAAAGCACTGATCACCCACTTGATCAGTTCAAAATTAAGAAGTCCTAAGCCGGTTCGACAGTTTACAAAACTTGACCCAATAGAATAAAGTAAAGCTGTGGTGGGTACCGGCCCAGGTAGGCGTTGGCTACAATAAAGCTCCGGAAAGCTGAGTCGTTCATTGGACCAGAACCCTTTTGCGGAAGATCTACACTTCTTCTTGTTCCAGACGACATCTATTGCGCTCACTAAATTGAACTTAGTGAACACCTTACACGAGCAGGGACAACGATCTTTGCGTCTACACGTGGAATGCTAGGTCCCTCTACAAACCACGTGCAGCTGAACAACTGTTGCAAAGCGGATATTATCGTCATCCAAGAAATGCAATGGGATGGGCCGAGCAAAAGGAGGATGAAAAACTGCGACATCTACTACGGCGATTGCTACAGAGAACAAGGACAGCATCTATTCGAGTGCGGATTTTTAGAGGCAGACTTAGCAAGAAGTCTTGAATTTCCGGCATGTGAACAAGCGCCTTATGACCATCCGTATCAAGGCTAAATTCCGCAATATTAACCTAATATGCATTCACGCCCCTCATGAGAAGATAGGCGACGTGACGAAGGATGACTTCTACCAAATCTTAAACAAGATGTATGAGCAATGCCCTAGGTTAGGTAGATGGGTGCCATCTGACAAGGAGTCACTGCTCACTCAGACCAACAGTACGGGTCCATTGTGCCCAATCATTTAACCGTGAAAACGCAGTAAAGAAAATCCGCCGTTAGAACCACCTAGAAAGTGATATGAATCTCAGGAGGTCCGCTAGCTCAATACTACCCAAGTCCTCCAGCTCCGAGAAGAAGTAACTACCAAGAGTCCTCATTCTTCTGACGGATAGGGTAGGACAGTCACACAACAGGTGACGAACAGATTCAATTTCTTCTTCGTCCCTGCAACTTCTGCAATAGTCATTATGCAGCACACCGAGTCGTTCCGCGTGAACGCCAATGGCACAATGTCCGGTAATTATGCCAGAAATAACCCGTGCGTTATAACGACTAAGTTTTACCAGAGAGGTTGATCTCTTCTTGCTGTAGGCCGGCCATAGCGCCCTGGCCGTAGCGCATGTTTCCAGATGAACCTAGCGTCTGTTTGCTCGACCGGTGGCTTCATCCTTTATTTTTTTCCGCAAGGAGCTGATCGGGATTGCCACAGAGGGGAGGGCCCGCGATAAGTGCAGCGCCGACCCTTTCCTTATGCCCTGGTACCCAGCACAGGGTCACCGCATTGGCTCTAAATATCTCGTATAAGAGTGATTTACAGCTTCTCACGAGCCTCGACCTAACTACGGCAGAGTCCAGAGCCTTAACGGCTGCCTGGCTATCTATATAGACAGTGATCGTTTTGCCAATAATATTACTCTCGCGTATAATTCCAGCAACCTGTATAATGGCTGCGACCTCAGCCTGGAAGACGCTGCAGTCGTCGTTTATTCTAAAGGAGCGGTTTATTCCTAGGGCCTCACAATAAACTCCGGCTCCCGTGCCAACGTCCATCTTAGAACCGTCGGTATAGAGAGCCAACTCATTTTCCTTCATGGTTCTACGATTCTTCCAGTATATTCTATCGGGAATTCTTGTAGTGAATCTCCTTTCAAATGCTAGCATCGGATTCATGTGATCAGTTCCCGTCAATCTGCTGGTGATCCCCCATCGGGACAGAATGGAGGCATGGCCGTAAAGGCTTGATGATTACAACCGGCCTTCTCTCAGTCTTACAGCGGTTTTAGCCGCCAGACTGCTGCAGTATATGTCAAATGGAATGAAACTAAGCATGGTTTCCATTGCCGCCGTTGGTATTGTTCTTATTGATCCCATGACACCGATGCACGCCGCCCTCTGGATTTTGGTGAGGTTTGAAAGCAGGTATTGCCTCTCAAGTGCCGTTCACCATACTAGTGAACCATATGTGAGAATGGGTCTTACAACCGCCGTGTATATCCAGTACACCACAGCCGGTTTGAAGCCCCACGTATTGCTGAAAGCCTTTTTGCAGGAGTAGAATGCTACGCTTGATTTTTTAACGCGTTCGGCAATATTTTCGTTCCAGTTAAGTTTCGAATCTAGAACTACACCCAGATACCGAGCTGAACTTGAGATACTTAGTTCACTGCAATATTTGGGGGTCTGAAGGTAGGGATTGATCTACTCTTAGTGAAGAGAACTACCTCCGTGTTTGAAGGATTCACTCCCAGCCCTTTGCTGTTGACCCAGTTGTCCACTAGTTGTAGCGCGAAATTCAGCCTTTCACTTAGGACTGGAGGAAATTTTTCCGAAACCAAGATAACGACATCGTCCGCATAGGCCGTCACGTTGAAGCCGTTTTCCTTCAGTATTACCAAGATCTCATCCACCACAAGGAGCCATATTAGCGGGGACAAGACTCCACCTTGGGGTGTTCCTCTGCAGACCCTTCTCCGGATGGTTATATCTCCTTGCGTTGAGAGCAATGCCCCAGCCACGACGTTAAAATTGTTCTGAGTAATTGCAACGCAAAACTGGATGAAGACGAGGACATCATTAGTAGCCGGCACAACTTTGCGGCGGGACGAAACGTTGTCGTAGCTGGTCTTGATATTGACAAGGGCACATGGCTCTCTTTTGATCGTAACACCAGGGTGGTTCCGAAATAACATCGGAATTAGTTAAGGTCCAAGTTCACCCCGAAGTGCGGACTTAGAGTCAACCCGAATAAAACTGAATTGATGCTTTTCACCACGAAGACCAAAATGCCCGAATTCACGCTTTCACGACTAAACGGTGAGCTACTCTCCTTATCTTCCAGAGCTAAGTACCTAGGAGTTATCCTAGATCCTAAACTTAACTGGAAACTAAAACGTAGACGAACAAGTAAAGAAAGCATGTATAGCCTTCTATGCCTGCAACAGAACCTTTGGCAAAAGATGGGGCCTGCAACCGAAATTGACTCTGTGGATGCGCACCGCCGTAGTACGCCAATCCTCAGTTATAGGTCGATAGTATCATGACCGGCCCTTAAAGAAGCTACATCATCCCCGCAATGAACTTCACACAGCGTTTCGACGTTTTTGACAAGAAAAGATTGGCAAGATGGGCAAGTGGCTAGTGACTTCGATCTAATCTACACCGACGGGTCGAAAATGAACTGTTGGGTTCGTGAAAAAAATTATCCACTACATGTGCACTTGTCCGGCACTAGCCAGGGCTAGACATCAAGCATTAGGCAAAGCCTTCTAAAATCCACTTGAGGAGATCTCAAGTAAGAACATAAATGAACTAATCCTCTTTTTAAACTCCACAGGCTGACTCTAGACTCTCCTCACCAGCACACATCAACATCCAAAGTCACATGAGTCGAGGTATCGAGGTATCTGTTTACAGAACCACCACTTCTTCCTACCCACCCCGAACTCTTGCGCCAAGTAAGTAGTAAGTAAGAAGAGACTATGGTTTAAGACTTGCTAGAAACGGTTGCGGTATTCGCTTATCCGATTTCCATTCCCAGCATCAAATAATTGATGGCAACCCTGCCAAAGAAAACATATTCCACCCAAAAAATTCCAATAAACAAAGTTCCCACAAGGTATTCCCCTATCATGTTTGCCATCAAATTGAATTGCCTGCGAACGACATTGAGCCCACAAGCCGTCTCCCCTGACGGTATACATGTATATTTTCCCCTTTTTCTGATTCAAACAACCCCCCGCCTAGTGTAACCAAATAAACAAAATAAAACAAACAAAACGCTGTTCAAAAACCAAACAAATGTATATTTCGGTAAAAAAGGATTTAAAACACAAAAATTCGAAAAAGAAAAAAAAAAAAAAAAAACTGAACACACTTACCTGTAACTTGCTCGTTGGTGGCGATACAACCAAACAAATTTTCATTGTCGCCCGCAGGAATTCCTCCCGCTTGGCATTCAAGTCATTGGATGCCGCCTCCTGTTTACTGCTACTTGACAAAAAAGGATTCAAACTTCGCACCACACTGCTGCCAATCGATGATTGAGGCGAGACCTTATCCTTGCGCTGTTGCTGTTGGTGTTTCGCCTCCCTGGTGGGTGAGTTCAGTGAGAAGAGCTTTCTTTTATGTTTTCCCGGACTGGTGGGTTCATAGGCACTTGAAGGTTTTCGGTCGTGTAATGGCCCCCCTCCTCCTCCTTCTCCTCCGCCTTCGAAGGCTAAACCGGATATGGCATCTGTATGATCACGCTCGCTGTCGGATTTCTCGGCGCTGCTACTTCGACTAAAGGCAAATAATGATTGCGTTGGGGAGAGCTTCCCCCTGTCGTGAACGTCTCCATTGCCACAGGGGGCATTCTCACTCTCGGCGCTATCAGAACGGTATGCACGGGCTATGATCTCGGGAAGGAATGGATTGTTCGGGGAAGTTAGAGTGTATTGATAGTAGTCCAGCTCTGGTTCCTTTTCTGTTGATGTGGATGTTGTTGCCGTTGTACTCACAGGACATCGCGCTGTGGGGGGGGTTTTGCTCTCGTCCGATGTCTTGAATAGAAAACTCTGTAATCGATTCAGTTTGTCACCCTCGTGCGATGGATTTCGATTGCCATGACTACCAGCACCGGTACTCAAGTCACCGCCCATCGATATCGGTGCGGTATCCTTAAAACTAAAACTGGACGATGATGGATCGGAAACTAGATCACTACTACCCTCCTGGCTATTACTACTGTCCGCACTGAAAGTGTGATATTCAAATTCTGGCGGATCGTCAGGACTCTCAAGCAAAAGCGGTCCTATCTTTCCCAGTCCCGGCAACGATGTCGTATACACCGATGGACCGATATTTATACCCCCTCCGCCGCCACCAGCACTGTCCACTGGTACTGGTGATTGGCTATTTATTAGTTTCGTTGTTTGATCCGGTTTTCGATGTTTCTCCTCGTAGGAATTGTATAGATGGCGTTGCGGTTCCGTTGTTGGCGGTTTATTTTCGAAAAATGTCAGCGTTGTCGGTGGTGTTGTAAAACCGCCGCCCATTACGTCGGTTACAGTCGCAGCGATGGTGGCAACAACTGATGCTGGTATATCACAGACAGAAACCTCTGGCGAACGCACTAGCTTGCGATGCTTTTTCAACGCTGCTGTTGCAGTTGTAGTAATGCTTGTCGTTGTCGTATTCAATGCGTTTTGACTTGATGCTGATTTTTGATGGCCAGCTGTGTGAGGTTCGTCCATAATAGGCTATACGAGTCCACACAATTTTTATTTTTTTTTCTTTTTCTTAAGTTTTAATATTTTTTACTACTATAGTGCTTAAGGTATGTACTTAACTAAATTAAGAAGCGTTTAATGTTTTCCCCCTAAAGAGAGTTTAAGGATATCTTTGTTCCTATGGTTACTAGATTTTTATTTTTTTTTATTTTTTTTTTGATTTCGTGGTTCGTTTACAAAAAAAGGTGGTTGTCTCCGGTGGAGGACGTTGTCCAATCGTCGGTCTCTGAAAAATAGAAGGGAAATACATGAGTTTATATGAATTGGTTAAGAGAATTTGCAACGATTTTCTAGAGCACCGCCCGCTTGGAAACTATTAGAGGACATGCCTGTTTGAATAGATACAACGCTTCATTAGTTTACAATCCCATCAAACGCACAACATGTGGCACCATTCAAGGTCACATTATCGATCTTCTCTAGCCTTATACCCACCCCAACCCGCCACACTTGTGTTAAATTCAATTTTGTGTAATTTTTTCGCAATAAATTTCCCCACAACAATATCCCATTTCCCATCCACCAACAGCCGGTCTAATTTTAAATATTGTCTGCGTCGTCATCGCTTCGATTTCTGGGTGGCCGTGGGGGCTGTGAACATTTTCTAAGAAAATTGCCAAGATTATCCATAGAGAGGGTCGTCTCGCATTCTGCTGGCAAGTCAATCAAGGGAAAACCCCAAAATTCTCGGATCAACCAATTTGACATTCTTTGCAAGAGGCCCCCATGATGATTTCCCTCCAAAAGTGGAAGACTAAAGGCAAATGACTCTGGCTGGAGGTGCACACGTTCACAACTCAAGCGAACGTGAATTTAATCGGTAACAGATGATTTGTTCCATCACAGAAAAACATTTTCGTGATGGCTGTCGTGGAGGATGGATGGGGTCCTTTGGCACTGCTTCACCTCGTGTGTGCGAGCTCTTCTTTTGGGTGAAACAAAATAAAAGAAACTCATGACATGGATGCTGTTGCCGGGACTCATTTTGGGAAGTTTTTCAAATTCAATTTCGGGCAAATTGGAATTAAGAATTCAAAGATCAATATTAGAATGATTTGTGAGTGGATCTTGAGGTGCAAAGGAAAGGTGGGAGGCACAAAGTTCATTAAGACAATTTCCGTTTGCGTTTGGAAGACTGATTGGTTGGTGGTAAAATCCGATACCGGTAGTCATTAGCAGAGTTTAAGTTCTCATATTCGCTCGAATCGATGAATGGAGATTGGTATTTGGATATCCTTAGCCGACAGGAAATTTGAAAATTTCTTACTTTTATTTTGTTAGTTTGAGTTGAAATTGGGTAATCCTCTACACACAGTTAGGTAAGTGGGTTGGTGTAGGGAGCAGAGAATTGTCTACACCACACTCAGGTCAATACGCATACATACCCATTGTGATACCATTGTGATAGGCGAACTCCACAGGCGGATCAGTAGAAATGCGATGAAGTGGGAGGGTTGTGATCACTTGTTTTCGGATCTTAACCTCGCTGATAAAAGGAAGAAGAAGACCCATTGTGATACCCATCTGTGGATAGAATGAATCACTTCTTCGTGAAAAAACGTCTAAACGTCTATGTACATAGCCTACTATAAAGGATTTGATACTTACTGTGCCCAAGATACAAGCCATCTAGTGGATTTAATGAAGTTTTCGATGTCGTTTACCACAACACCAAATAGAGACATTGTCATAGTTATGGGGGATTTGAATGCTAAGGTAGGCGACGACAACAAATGGCTTAAACATGTAATCGGGAAGCATGGACTAGGCAACCGCAATGACAAGGCAAAAGGTTTGTGAATTTCTGCAATGCCAAACGCTTTGTGATAGACGGCACCATGTTTGAGCACAAGACCTGCCGAATAGTCACCTGGGTTTCCAACGACAGGCAAGTAACATCCAACCAAATTGATTATTTCGCCATCAGCCGCCGCTTTAGAAGTGGTCTCCTGGACGTCCGAAACAGGCAAGGGCTGATGTGGGAATAGTACGTGATCACCATCTTATGATAGCTACTCTTCAACTAAGCACTGCTGCAGTTCGAAGATCCCACGACAACGCAAAAATGCCCAGATTCAACATCGATAGACTTAGTGATCCCTCAGCGCGCCAACAATTAAGGGAGCACTGTTCGCAAGGTGTGGAAGCAATCAGCAGCGCAATGCCCGCAACCACCCAAAAATTGTCGGTCGTTCGCAGGGAAGACATAGGGCGTAGCTTTCCGAAGATGCCTGGAGACGGATTGACGAACGAAAATAGCTGAAAGCTCGCGTTGCAGCTACCCCAGCAGTACGGAGAAACAGCTAGAGTTCCTATATCGCAAGAAGATGAGAGAAGTTCAGCGTAGCGTGCGACGTGACAGCCGCAGCTATATCAAAGCGCTGGCTACAGAAGCAGAGGAAGCTGCACGGAAGTGCGACAGCAGGACCGTCTACAGAATCACCAAAGAGCTGACAGGTGGTTGCAGCTCCAGCCAACACCCAGTGAAAAGCCTAGACGGCTCCTTGCTCATTTCGGATGAGGACCAGCTCGAGAGATGGAAAGAATATATTGCTATGGTTTTGAACGGCGTATTCGCTAGTGATGTGCTCCCAAATCAGACTGTGATGCCCGAGGTGAGAAGTTCCCGAATACGCACCATGACTCCCAGTAATGATGAGATCACTACCGCGATCAAGGCACTCAAAACCAACAAGGCGGTAGGACTTGACGGTATTCCAACAGAGCTCTTACGAGCAGCGTCAACAATATCGGATGAGCTTCTTCTCCCGCTTATAGAGAGAGCTTGGGAAGCTGAGAACTTTCCTAACGAGCGGAAAAAGGGAATGATCGTCAAGCTTCCTAAGAAAGGAAATTGAATGGAGTGCGGAAACTGCGGGGGTATCTACGTGCTCCCTGCTGTAGCTAAGATAATAGCTAAAATCACCCTGGAGCGAATCAAACAACATCTGGAAGACACACTTGATGCCGAACAAGCAGGCTTCCGCTCTGGATCCTCCTGTGCCGACCACATCAACACCCTGCGGATTATCATCGAACACTGTGTTGAATATCGATCGCCACACCACCTGCTGTTCATCGATTTTGAGAAGGCGTTCGTTAGTGTCAACAGGGAGTTTATTTGGCGTACCTTACGCTTATTGCTATTATCAAAGCTACATATGAAGGCTCCAAGTGTCACGTTCTGCACAGGGGAAGGTTGTCCGAGGAATTGAGATTTAAAGTCGGGTAAGATAAGGCTGTATCCTTTCAGCAATACTATTCCTATTGGTGATTAGCGATGTGCTTAGTGCATCTTTGTCCACGGGAAATGGAGGAATTCGATGGATTCTTACATCTCAACTGAAACGTCTTGACTACGCTGACGATATATGCTTACTCTCTCACAGAGTGATGGACTTCCACCAAATGACAGCAGATGTGGAGAGAGAGGCAGACGTCGTCGAGCTGATCAGCCTTGAAACAAACTCATCGGCTCAAATATGCATTGCTGGACAACCGGTAGAGGGAGTAGAGGATTTCCAGTATCTTGGGAGTATTGTCTCGACCGATGGTGGAACCGAACTGGATATAGCCAACAGGATCGCCAAAGTAAAGTCCGCGTTCGGGATATTGTCCAAAATATGGCGAAGAAATGCAATCAGTTCGAACACCAAGCTAAGACTTTACTACTCAAATGTTGAATCCGTGCTGTTATATGGTTCCAGCACGTAGATAGTAAACACCAGGAAGCTGCAAACGTTCGTTAATAGGTGCCTGCGCAATATCTTAAGGATTTTCTGGTCTAATTGTATCCCTAACGAACACCTATACGAGAGAACGGGACAGGAACTAATAGCCACAACCGTCCAATTCAGTGGCAGTGGATTTGTCACACGTTATGAAAGGGTGAGAGTTTCATAGCGAACCATGCTATGCAATGGAAGCCTTTCACTCAGGATGGCAGAAGACTTGGCGGCCCGAGGAGAACATGGCGCAGAACAGTCGAGAAGGAGGCACGGCAGTTGTGCGAAAGTTGGGAAGACCTGAGACACATTGCCAGAAACCGTACACGATGGCGCGTAGGCGTAGTATTATAGATGCCCTAAAACCCACAAGGGGATACAGGACATAAGTAAGTAAGTATGTCGTTTACCGGTCTGTTGGACAATTCTTCTAAATCCTTAAAGAAGCATAGTCCAAGAAACTTATTTCTAGGATGGTAGAGGCATGGTCAGTGGCAAAGAAAATGCGTATTGTCTTCCTGAACAACCTCGTCACCACAGTCCCTTCGTTCGTCAGACGTTACTTTTCCATGTGGTATCGCATAGTGTACTGACTCCTATGAGAGTAGAGAGGGATTTACTATCCCTCTGCATAAGTCTATACATATTGGTTCTTGTTCTGTTGTATATAAGCCATAGCTTCCTCGTGGTGATACAAATATCTAAAGAAGTCCACCTATTGTTCGCTTCCGTTATAGCGTTGTTCCCTGTTTCGAGTTTGAGTGTGCAAGGCGGGCTGTACAGTGAGGGGTCGAATAGGGCCGAGTTTAGTGCTGCTGTTGGCTGTCTCATTCTCTGGTATGTCCTCATGTCCATGTAAATGGGGTATACAAAGCGTGGAGGTATGGAGCATTCTTTCCCTAAAACCTTCTTTCATTTTTGAAAACTTGGATGGCAAGCCATCAGAACCTTAAGCCTTGTTGCTTGCTGACCTGTTTTATTGTACATGATGAGCCAAGTAGATGTGACATTATTGCAACGGCTGTAGCTCCGCCCTTAAGCGGGGTAATGTTTCTCGATACCACAGACTCGTTATTATGTGCCACTTGTCATCAGAGACCTCTGTATTAAAACAATGTCGCGGTTAGGTTTGGAATTGAAGATGTTGAGTGGCCCCACGATCGCCGGGCTTATCTCCGTGTGACTATTTCTTATAGAGTTACTTGAAAGCCAGGATGTTTGCACAAAAGCCCCGTACTCTTGATGAATCGTCGGAAAAACGTTACACCTCCTTGGCTCACCATGTGAAATTGCTTTCTGCCCCATCACTCTCTCCATCAAGCCCTCCAAAAGGGGGCGGTCTTAATAAACATAATGTATGGACACATTCGTATTTGGTACACCGAGGTGCAAACAGTTTTTGAGATTTTATGATCTTTGGTCCTGTCTGCAAGGACGACGAGTGGAGGAGAAGGTACAGTGGCGAACTATAAGGACATCGACTTAGTCAGAAGAGTTCACACTAAGATGACTGGGGCATGTAGAGCGGATGAAGCCCAACGTTCAATCCAGGGAAATCTTTGAATCCATATGGGATGGATGGCCAAGTAGAGGGCGACCTCGCGGCATGTGTCGTAAACAAGTAGAGAGAGACCTCGACCGACGTTGGCGTGCGCAACTGGAGGTAGCTGGTTCCTAACATGGCTGGGTGGAGAGATTTGTTGGTTGATGCCTAGGTCCACCTCGGACTGTAGCGTCACCAAAGTAAGTAAGTACATACCGAGATATACTTGTAAGAATATAAATGTCAAGGGATGTGAGGTGCAGAATTACATTTAAGGCTTCGGTTGGATATGTTCGCATGGCCCCCGTTGTACCTAAAATGACAGTTCTTTGAACTTATTCAATTTCTTTGATGTTGTAGTCTCTTCTTAGCACAGGCCACCAAACTAGTGACCCACAGGAAACGATAGGGCCTATAACTGTGGTGTTTAGCCATAAGACCATTTTCGGGCAAAATCCCCACTGCTTACCGACTACCGACGGTTTTGCTGCAGGCGTAGAAAGCCACGCAAGCTTTTTTTTACTGGCTGCTCCACATTTTCACCCGTGTCCTGAGATCCAGTATAAATGTATAAATAATCCCTTTAGCACGCGCAAATTATAAAAAAAAAGGATTGTGCTTCCAGTTGAGCCTTTCGTCAAGTACCACATCTAGGTACTTTGCGCTGCAGGATAGAGTAATTGATTGTTCAGCCTCCCATGAACTGCGTCATTTCTTGCTTAGTTGACACTCAGCATTAACTATCGAAGTAGTTGAAGGTTTGGGTATAACTTCGGCTTCATAACAATATAAGAACTGCTATCAAATCACGGTCCTCGGATTTAAAAGGTCAAAGGAAGCAAATCCGTAAAGTAGTAGCGGCACTCCAACACTAACACGAAATGCTTTCCTCTCCCCCCTTAAAACCATTTTCAAAATTGCTCTGCAGAGCCGACTAAACCGCACTAAAATGCCACAAGAAATGTCATCCCATAGTTGTCGCAAACATACATAATTAACCGCCATGCGTGTGTGAAACACCCTCGACAGTTCATTGCCTAAAACGCGCCTTTTACTCTAATTGCACGTATACTGGTAAAAGGGACGAAAGCATCTCTTAATAAACCCGTCATCTTTAATGCCTCCTCTTCCAAGGATACAGCTTGAAATAAATTCCACCAACGAGGACACATTTTTCAAATTATTACAAATGCAAAAGTTCATCTTAAGAAAGATGTTTTAATAAAGGATCTCTCACGGGGGGAAAAAAAGGACGACTCACAGCGAAACAAATTCAAATGAAAATCCAATTCAATTGCATTTTATTTATTTTTACTTTATCCAGAGAGAGAGAGAGAGAGGGAGAAAAAAGGATACTCTGCGGTTTGCCCATGCAAAGGATATTTTTGGAAATCTATTTACATTATCTCAGAGGCACACATGGGGAGGAGATGTTGGGCGTATCGGCCATGTAATTGAATTCACCGCCAACGGAATGGGAAACCAAAAAAAAGGACTGCAGATAAATCCTACAGGAGGGATAATCTTTTTTTTTTCTCCATACCTACGCTGATTTGTTATTTTCATTCCCCGGCATAAATATCAAATATCAATTTTTGGAAAGCAGACCATGTACCCCCGCTGGCTTGGCAACATCATACATACTCGTATATCCTTTCTCGAATTGCCTCTGTTTGCTTAAGGATTTTGTTATTTCTCCTCGCTCTTGTGAGATTTATTTATGGAATTTCAAGCGGCTGTCGAGGGTTTCATTTGGGCAGGAGTATGCAATGTGAATATCAAGAAAGTTGATTTTTTTTCATTATGAAACGACTCCCAGGACTAAAATAAATATCAGCAAATGGTGTGGTATTTGTGGTGCCTCAGATGAAAACCTTTAATTGAATTTATTTGCTCATACACTGGTGGAGGACGTGAGTTGAATGGGTGTCGGAGTCGACTGAACGATGCAAAAAGGATTTTTACTTTTCACCTTTTTATCCTTGTTTGCGAGCAGCAGGAAAGTTATGTGACTTCGTTTTTTTTGCTTCTACTCAAGCCTGTGTAACATATGAGTTCGGGTGGCTTAAGTTAATTTTGTACTCACCAGTTGGGAGAGAGCGACAACACAGAAGGATGTCTGAGTTTTTTGTAAACTCTTTTTCGGGCTGGGTGGGGGGAAGTGTGTAATGCGAGTTAAATTGAAAAGAGCAGTTAAAATAAACCCGAACGACATCTTTACTGTCTTTTCGGGGGAATTAGTGGGGAAAAGTTGTACGAAAGTTATTACAAGGATACTTTGTCGGGAGCAATTGCATGTTGAAAAGGATGAAACTAATTTTCGTTGAAAAGTTTTCCGTTTTTTTTTCAAACTGAATTATAAATTGCAGACATTTGTCCTCATAAAACGAGGCAAGAAGTTGGGGTAACATTGCGCTGAATTAGGGGTACACAAGTTGAAACAAATTTAACTCTAACTTTGAAGTTGGCAGAATAATGGGAATCGTTTGTTTGTAAACGAAATTAAGGAACTTAGGTCTCTCTTGGTGGCAACTTAAGGACTTCAAATATGAACACAAAATCGAACAGGCAGGCTGTCGTGCTGGATCATCCTGCATCGACTACCTTAACACCTTACGGATCATAATGGAGCAATGTAGGTCTCCGCTACATCTACAGTCTATCGACTTCGACAAGATATTCTCGATTTTAATCGAGATGTTATCCGGCTGGCCTTGCGCAGGAGAAGCATTCCAGATAAACTAGGCTACATACGAGGGTACTAGTGTCACGCTTTACACGCTTTGGGGACCTGCATTGCGATTGATCGGGAAACTACTGACTGCCCAAAACTGGCTTGGGCCAATAGTGCAACAATCAAGTTGGTGATGAAGTGGTTACTTTACCTCCTAGTGGTGGTCACCGGGCAACTGTACGTATAAACCCGTATACGTGTAGGCTAAAATTGTAAGTGCGGGTTATCTAGGGCCTTGATTCTAGGCTAGGTAACGTGGGCCGGCAACCAGCGTTACTGAAACCAGCTCGCTACAGAAACCGACACTATGCTCGGATAAGGAATGATCACATGTTGACGACTTTTGGCTATTGTACCCGGACAAAGATAGGTTTCTGGAATGTTAAGACGCTCCTCGACTCGGAAAGTGAAGGTCCTTTCAATGCCAGATTCCTCCCGTTTGAAAATGAATTCATGCGATATTAACTGGACATTTTGGGGGTAAGTGAAGTAAGATGGTTGAAGTGGGCGAGTATCAGTCTCCAACGCGTAACACTGTACTACTCTATTCTGGAACACCATCCGGAAGTCCGCGGGAATATGGAGTCGGACTACTGCTAACAACAACAGCACGCAAGGGCCTAATTTCCTGGCAGCCTCATGGTGATAGAATTTTGACGGCCAGATTCCGGACTAGAGTACGACGCGTACGGCTGATGGCGAACCGACGCGCCACCATCATACAGTGTTACGCCCCAACGAATAGTTCGTCTGAGGACGAAAAGGAGAGCTTCTACAATCTCTTAAGTGCCGTCTTCAACACAACACCAAATGGAAATATTGTCATAGTGAGGGGGGATTTGAATGCCAAGGTAGGCAACGAGAACGAAGGGCTCAAACATTTAATCGGGAAACATGGACTAGGCAACCGCATTGACAAGGCGAAAGGTTTATGGATTTCTGCAATGTCAACCGCCTTGTGATAGGTGGCACCATGTTTGAGCACCAGACCTGCCACAAAGTCAGCTGGGTTTCCCACGACAGACAAGTAGCCTCCAACCAAATTGATCATTTCGCCATCAGCCGCTGCTTTAGAAGTGGTCTCCTGGACGTCCGAAACAGGCGAGGGACCGATGTGGGGATAGCACGTGATCACCATCTTAAGATAGCTAGTCTCCAACTACGCATTGTTACAGTTCGAAGATCCCACGACAACACAAGAATGTCCAGGTTCAACATCGATAGACTTAATGATCCCTCAGTGCGCCAACAATTAAGGGAGCACTTTTCGCCAGGTGTGGAAGCAATCAGCAGCTCAATGCTCGCAACCATCCAAGAACATTGGTGTGCTGTGAAAAATGTTTTTGCATCTGGTGCTGAAAGAATTGTCGGTCGATCGCAGGGAAGACATAGGGCGTGGCTTTCCGAGGACACCTGAAGACGGATTGACGAACGAAAACAGCTGAAAGCTCGCGTTGCAGCTACCCCAGCAGCAGGGAGAAGCGAGCTAGGGTCCCTATATCGCATAAAGATGAGAGACGTTCAGCGTAGCGTGCGGCGTGACAAGCGCAACTACATCAACGGGGCTGGCTACAGAATCAGAAGAAGCTGTACGGAGGTGCGACAGCGTCTTCAGAATCACGAAAGAGCTAACAAGTGGTCGCAGCTCCAGCCAACACCCAGTGAAAAGTCTAGACGGCTCCTTGCTCATTTCGGATGAGGATCAGCTCAAGAGATGGAAAAAGCATTTTGCTAGCTAGCTAGCGATATGCTCCCAAATCAAACTGAGATGCCCGAGGTAAGAAGTTCCCGAATACGCATCACGACTCCCAGTAAAGATGAGACCATTACCGCGATCAAGGCACTCAAAACCAACAAGGCGGTAGAACTTGACGGTATTCCAGCAGAGCTCTTACGAGCAGCGCCCACAACATCGGCTGAGCTTCTGCTTCCACTTATAGATAGAACTTGGGAAGCTGAGAACTTTCCTAACGAGTGGAAAAAGGGAATGATCGTCAAGCTTCCTAAGAAAGGAAATTTAATGGAGTGCGGAAACTGGAGGGGTATCTGCGTGCTGCCTGCAGCAGTTACGATAATAGCTTAAATCATCCTTGGGCAAATCAAACAACATCTGGTAGACACACTCGATGCCGAACAAGCAGGTTTCCGCTCTGGATCCTCCTGTGCCGACCACATCAACACCCTGCGGATTATCATCGAACAGTGTGTTGAATATCGATCGCCACTGCACCTGCTGTTCATCGATTTTGAGAAGGCGTTCGTTAGTGTCAACAGGGAGTTTATTTGGCGTACCTTACGCAGGAGAGGTATTCCCGATAAATTAATTGCTATTATCAAAGCTGCATACGAAGGCTCCATATGTCGCGTTCTGCACAGAGGAAGTTTGGCTGAGGAATTTGATATCCCAAGTGGGGTAAGACAAGGCTGTATCCTTTCATCAATACTATTCCTATTGGTGATAAGCGATGTGCTTCGTGCAGCTTTGTCGACGGAAAACGGAGGAATTCGATGGACTCTTACATCCCAGATGAAACATCTTGACTACGGTGACGATATATGCTTACTCTCTCACAGAATGATGGACTTCTACCAAATGACAGTAGATGTGGAGAGAGAGGCAGGCGTCGTCGAGCTGATCAGCCTTGAAACAAACTCATCGACTCAGATATGCATTGCTGGGCAACCGGTAGAGAGAGTAGAGGATTTCCAGTATCTTGGGAGTATTGGTTCGATCGATGGTGGAACCGAACTGGATATAGCCACCAGGATCGCCAAAGCAAAGTCCGCGTTCGGGATGTTGTCCAAAATATGGCGAAGCAATGCAATCAGTTTGAGCACCAAAATAAGACTGTTCCGCTCCAACGTTGAATCCGTGCTGCTATATGGATACGGCATGTGGAGAGTGACCACTACTATCACGGGATAGCGGCAAACGTTTGTTAATAGGTGCCTGCGCAATACATTAAGAATTTTCTGGCCCAATCGTATCTCTAACGAATACCTTTACGAGAGAAAGGGGCAGGAACCAATAGGCACAACCATCCAACGGCGGAAGTGGCAGTGGATTGGTCACACATTCCGAAAGGGTGGCAGTTCCATAGCGAACCATGCTATGCAATGGAACCCTCTAACTCAGAATGGCAGAAGACTTGGCGGCCCGAAGAGAACATTGTGCAGAACAGTCGAGAAGGAGGCACGGCAGTTAAGGAAAAGTTGGGGAGAACTCAGACACAATGCCAGAACCGTACACGATGGCGCGTAGGCATAGTAGAGGCCCTAGGACCCACAAGGGGATACAGGACATAAGTAAGTAAGTAAGATGTTGGAAGATTTTAAAGTCCAAATTAGAGTACGTCATGGATGCACACTGTCACCGCTGTTGTTCTTGGTAGTCATCAGTCATGTACTCCGTCCAGCATTGGTGGAAGGTTTCAATGGAATTCGAGCTTGACCACGCCGGTGATGTTGTTTGCCTTCTTTCACATCGGATAATGGGCGTTCATCTGATAGCCCAAAATCTACAAGCTGAGGCAAACAAAGCGGGATTTAGATGTAGATGTATGTAGATGTTTATGATAGTGAAGTGCAAGTGCACTACGACCTTTAAAATATCAATTGTGCCCCCCATACTACAGCTCCAGCCGATGATATACTCGGTCTGGAGCACTTTCTCCAGTCCATCTGCTACAACAAACCGGAGTATCTTCAGTAAATCCATTTCTGATAGGAGCTAGGCACCTAGGTGATTCCTTCTTTTGTGGATCAATGCTTCGCATTCCATAAGAAGGTGCGCTGGTGTTTCTGTAAAGTGCCCGCCTCCTTCTATTCCCAGTTTCCTAAGGAGCTCCTTAAGTCTGCAGTGACCCGTTAACATGCCCGCCAAGATGCGAAGTCGATTCTTACTAACTCTTAGGTAGGCTCTGCTTCTTTTCTGATTGTATTTCCCCAGAATTTCTTTTGCCTGTCTTATTCGGGGCATATCGGCCCAATATCCTTCCCTTATTTTGTGGGGTCCTATCCCATAGAAGGGTTCTGGTCCAATAAACGGCGTGTCTGATCCGTTTCTAGCTAGTTCATCATTTCCCTCCACTTCTACATGTCCTGGTACACAGTAGAGAGTTACTTTGTTTGTTTCTCCCAGTTTGTTGATCCTGGTGAGACATTCCCATACCAGTTTGGATCTGATCTCGTGCGAGGTCAGTGCTTTAATAGCGGCTTGGCTGTCTGACAGTATTGCGATGTCCTGCCCGCGATATTTCCTTTCTAGGTGAATACTCCCAGTGATTCTTTGTATCTAGTCCTGGGCCCGTACACTCCTGCCCCAGTGCCAGTAGATGTTTTCAATCCGTCTGTATTTCATTTAATTGTGTGTTGTCTGAGTTGGTATTTATCAGATTCGCTGCTCCAGTTTCTTTTGTTGCTCAGCTTTGAGTCAAATTTCCTTTCAAAGCAGTATTTCTTAACCATATCATCTCCGGGCCAGTCCAGAAGCGGCACCAATTTGGATAGGGTTACTCGCTCTTTGTTTGCGATGCATGTTCCTTTCCCGATGCCCTTTCTGCTGATTCTCAATATGGTCTCCTTGGCGATTCGCTCTAGGACTATGTGTAGTGGAGGTATACCTACGATCACTTCGAGTGCTGCTGTGGGACAGGTTCGCATGGCTCCTGTTATGCATATGCAGGCTAATCTTTGCACTTTGCTGAAGGATGTCCTCGTCGTGGTTAGCCTAGTTTTCTTAGCCCATGCCACTGGCCTATAAGTGATGATGGGTCTTACTATCATTAGGTACATCCATCTCAGTGTGGCTGGGCTGTATCCCCAGCGTTTTCCTGAAATGTTTCTGCACACCATAAGTGCTCTTGTGGCTTTCTTTACTATAATTCCAGAGAGGAGTTTGCTGTTGTGTGTTAGTGTTAGACCTAGATACTTGACCGGTTTCTGTGGACCTGATCCCTTCCAATGGATAGGTTGCTGTCCTTTCTTGGTAAAGGGTATCACAGTGGTTTTGGTAGGGTTCATTCTAAGACCTACCATTCCACACCACTTCTGTGTGATTCGTAGACCCCTTAGAATGATTTCACATAGCGCTTCTTCAAATTTCCCTCTTGCGACAAAGACTATATCATCGGCGTACCCCTGGCATGTAATGCTGGCATCTGTCAATTTGTGCAGTAGTTCATCTGCTACTAGGCTCCACATCAATGGTGATAATACCCCTCCTTATAGGCAGCTTCTAGTGGTGCTTATTGTGATGGTTTTTTGTCCCACCTCTATCTCAGCAGTCCTAGTTCTGAGCATGTCACACATCCAATTACTTGTGGTGTGATTTACTCCTTTAATTTCGAGACCCCCCTTAAATTGCTTCATGGGAGGTGTTACCGAAGGCTCCTTGGATGTCTAGAAATGCGCATACTGCCGTTTCCTTGCTCTCCAGTGTATCCTGAACCCTACTTGTCAGCTGGTAGAGCGCAGTTTCGGGTGATTATCTATGACCCTTTTCTAGCGTCTTTAGCATTAATGAGGTCAGGCTGATGGGTCTAAAGGATTTCGGTGAAGTGGTGTCTCTTTTTCCCACTTTTGGAATAAATATGACCTTTGTCCTTCTCCATATTCTTGGTATATGCCCAAGTGCAACGCTGCTTCTCAATAGTCCTACAAGGTGTGGCATAATGATTTCCTGGCCTTATTGTAGTAGGGCGCCGTGACGTAAGTGGTTAGTGTGTCGGAGCTCTACGCGTGTGGTTCCAAGTTCGAATCCTACAAAACACCAAAAAGTTTTTTCATGGTCCCACCTCTCATGAGCGTCTGACAAACATCGCAGAGTATTGTTGTCTCGAAAAAGCTTCTCTAATCGCCGTTCGGATACGGCACTAAACTGTAGGTCCCTTCCATTCGTGTGAAAAATATAACGCACGCAACATGAGTGGTTGCGAGAAGCTAGGCCCTGGCACTTAATGAGCTGTTGCGCCAAATATTTATTTATTTTTTTTGTAGTAGGGCAGGGAATATTCCATCCGCTCCCGGTGCTTTAAACGGCTGGAAGGTGTTCAGAGCCCAACTTAGCCTTTGATTCGTACAGATGTCTCTTGCCATAGCCCAGTCCTCTCTCCTGGGTCTTTTCTGCATTCCTAATATATCTGTGGTGCTGTAGATTCAGCTACCCGGGAAGTATGCTTTTAGTAGTAGAAGGGCCCTCTGCTCGGAAGTGGCTCGCCGTTGGGTTTGGGTTTAAGATAAACACAGCCAACTCAAAAGCCCTGAGGACTTCTAGCACCCGCGCTAAACTCATCATTGCCGGACGAAGTACTTTCTGTACTTAGGAAGTGTGGTCTCGACTGTCCGCGGTGGCACCGAATTGGATGTGTGCAGCAGAATCGGGAAGGCAAAAGCTGCGTTCGGAATGTTATCGAAAGTCTGGAGAAACAATGTTCTCAGCTTAAGAACCAAGCTGCGGCCGTTCATCCGATCCAACGTAAAATCAGCACTACTGTATGGGTGAAGTACTTGGAAGGTGGACACCACTATCAAACATAGGCTCTAAGCTTTCGTAAATAGATGTCTAGGGATCGAATCTCCAACGCATAGCTTTTTCTGAGAGCGGGCCAAGTACCTAGAAAGTGGCAATAAAGTGGACACGACGACAACTCCATCGCGAAATACGCTCTGCAGTGAAAGCCGCTCACCAAAGCAGGCAAAACAGCGGCAAAATGTCCTAGGTAAACATGGCGCAGGACAGTGGAGGAGCAATCAAGCTCTTTGGGAATGGAGGAAACTTAAACACGTTGCAGAACTCCGAACAAGATAGTGCGTAGGCTTTGTTGACGGCCTATGCCTCTCGAGAGGTGAACGGACTTAAGTAAGTAACTAAAGTGAGTGTGGTCCGAACTGGACCTGAAACTCAGCCAACAAACCTCTCAACTCAACCTGGTTGCGAGCCAGCTGCCTCCAGTTCCGCACGCCAAGTTGGTTGAGGTTCCTCTCCACTTGTTTGCGCCATCTACGGCGAGGTCATCTTCTTCTGTGCCATCATTCCGCGATGGATTCGAAGATTTTCCGGACTGCACCGTTGGGCTCCATCCACTCTACATGACCCAGCCATGCTAGTCGCTTAATGTGAACTCTTCTGGCTGAGTCAATGTCCATGTATAGGCGGTATTGTTCGGCATTGCACCTTCTCCTCCACTCGCCATCTATGCAGCCGAGTCCATAAATCACTCGAAGAACCTTTCTCTCAAATTAACCAAGGGCATCCACATCTAATTTCGATTGAGTCCATGCCCCGGCACCATACAGCAGGACTGGGGGATGATTAGGGCTGCCTTAGTCATTCGAGGCAGGTCTTTACTACTCAATTGCCTTCTTGGTCCAAGGAAACAGCGATTGGCAAAATGGATTCTTCGTTTGATTTCCCCGCTGATGTTACTGTTCGAGTTTACAGCGGAGCCTAAGTAGACAAAGTCCTTAACTGCATCGAAGTTGTGACTGCCTATCTCGGCTGCTGAAAGACAACCAATTTCTTACAGACGTCTAGGACCATCCCTTTGGACTGAGCAATTTCACGATATAGCTGTTCATAGCAATAGTTTGGGCAATACTTCCGTGGCAAATCGTTACCTGATGACGAACAAGCTGGATATCCAATCGCTGACTGTTGACATTATTTTGTTGTGTTGGGCTGAGTGTTTCGCACCTAATTTTGCTCGAAGATTTCTACTTATAGGCCCAGGTTCACCCCGAACTGTAGCGCCACCTAAGTAAGTAAGTAAGTACTTCTACTTATGAAAACCCTTCTAGGGTCATTTTCCCTGCTCCTGTCCTGTATCCTGAAAATAGATATGACGTTGCAGAGTAATCCATCCCCGATGTTTATTCGTTGTTCAGATACACCTTGGATTGCTCTACAAATCGCCTTCGGCTGTAGTTGACAATATTGTAGGTCCTGATTGATATAAATGATGTTTACCCAATCCAACTTCAAATACCCCCATCAAAGGGTGTTTACATGGCAAAGCTCCAAGCCAAAATCAACAGGAATAACCACAATTCCATAATTCTAACCACTCATTTCCCCCTACTAATTCACACCTCCCGATCATGGCCGTGTGTAATAAATCACCCAGCAGGACGCCATCATCCTTATGTCCTTTAACGTTTCGTTTACCACAAAATAATTATTATAAATTAAATCCGGCAAACAGCACGATTGCTGTCATATGAAATTAATTGCACACAAAAAGCGGGCATTTCCGAAGGCCATCGCCATCGCCACCCGCAAAATATGGTGTGTGACGCGCCGCGCCGCTCACACAAAAAGACCAAACGCACATACAGCATGAAGTAAATTAATTACGCATCCTTCCAGAGGGCGGTCGGCGGACGCATTTCCCCGGCACAGAAATCCACCACAGGAAAAAGGATAATGACTGAAATGGGCCAAGTGAATTACTCTCGGAGATGGGCCTCAGGCAAGGAGCTGTAGAGTCGCGTTTATAATTCGTCAGGAAATTTCATCCTTCTTTTGGAAGTGGAAGGACGATAGGATAGACCATTCTGCGAATTAATATTAATACTTGACTCAAAGAAAAAACGTTTGCAATTAAGTCAATTAATTAACGAAGCAATAATAATAATTAAGGACAACGATGATGCAACGCAGGCAGTATTAGAACAAGGACACCAATATCGTGCACTCGAAACCACAGCAAAACTGGAGAAAATCCTTTTTACACAAATATCCCTGAGGGGTTTTTTCTTTACGCGTATATTCTCCTCGCGAACACGATTTGGAAGGAAATTCTCATGTGTATCGTGTCCCTTTCGTCTGTTACCATCCTTTCAGAGTTGTAAACAGGATTCGAATCGAGAAGAGAAATACTTTTGGCATTCGCATTGAACATCTAGTAATGTAATAGCGGTCGTCTTGCCCTGCGGGAAGTGTATCATGTTATCCGACAATCAGGAGGAGTCCTTTTTTTTTTTCCTTCTTCTTTGTTGAGTCTGTATGGCGCAATAAAAATTGGTTAACCTTTTTATGGCGAATAGAGTTTCTTATAGGAGCGGGCAGGTGCCGGGTCTGTTGTTGGGTTATAAATGTTACCAATGTGGCCATTGGACATATTGACTGGAGGTATTTTTTTTTTTTCGGTCGGAGGTTGTTAGTCCTCCCATGTGTGTGTTTAACTTCGGGGGGTGAAAAGGAATCTTTTGGTCTAGATTAAGAGTGGTTGTGAAATATTGATGGCATTGATATTGACCGAATGTGATATTTTTAAGTTTTTTTTTTTTTTAAAGAGACAGACAAGGATGTGGAGCAAGGATTTGTGTTGCCAGAGGTTTAGGTTCTGTCCAGGGATTTACTTTTGTTTTGAGATAAGATTAAGTTACAAACAAGAAAACTTTCATTGAGGTAAGGAGACAGATTTTCAAGGATATTATGAAATTTATTTGCTGAGCATGTTTTGGTAGTCTCTCCTTCCGTCTTCCAAATCATTGTAGCATGATCCAGACGAAAATTATGGCCATTCGAGGAGTCTAATCTTGGCTTAAGAACAACTTGATATCCACTAGAGATATCCGCATCTTTTCCAAAAGGCAAGCAGCAATCAAGTCCTTGGTGGAATCCCAGTAAAGTAATTCTAGATTGCCGATCGACTCTTATCGAGATGGCCGAACAGTTTAATATTCACATTTGCTGGGTGCCAGGACATACAGATAGCTGCGTATAGTGAAGAACGATTTTAACAACAGGAAGTTGAGATACAACACAGATGAAGGGATAAAATACCACGTCACTGTGAGAGTTCCACAGGGATCGGTTTTAGGGCCATTATTGTGGAACATCATGAACGACGGAGTCCTACGATTAGTGTTGCCCGGTGGGGCGACGGTAATTGGATCTGCCGTTGATATTGCCGTCGTGACAATAGCTAAACAGATTTGTGCAGTTGAATGCGTTACAAATAAAGCAATTGAACAGATAAAGGATTGGCAGTGGCCATAGCGGCACATAACCAATCGGAAAACTGTCGAGTTTGCCAACTTCAAGGTTGGTTACCAAATAATCAGGTCCAAAGAAGTGGTTAAGTACTTTGGGGTAATGCTGGACAACAAACTGCAGTTCAAAACTCACGTGGACTATATAACCAAGAAAGCATCGCAAATGCAAGGAGCTCTCTCGCGCATACTGCCTAACATTGATGGACCTGGATACGCAAAAAGGATCCTACTCTCCAGAGTTATCACATAAGTTGTAACGAAGCGTTACACTTGTATCGCCTTCAGTGTGTTCCACTTTCACGACCGTTACTGTCTACGCCACCCGAACATGACCACGTCTCTCAATTTCATTGGCCAAGATGTTTGCAAAAGTAAATTCCATCCACCCTTATAATTCACATTTGCTTTTTGCAGAAATTTACATAAGGGGGAGATTGAGAGATGTGGCCGAGAGAGTTCCGCACACTGTGGTTTAGTAGCAGTCTTGCGTACTGCGAGTCAGCTCTCTAGAGTGGTAATACTACCGAAAGTGTTTTGCTTGTCCGTATTTTTCAAGACTGAGGACTAAATATCGGACCTGCTGCTGGCCATAACCGATCCGACCGTACATTGTGGGCTCTTCCTCCTCTAGGAGAAGCCGTTCGGTCCCATCTGTAATCCTCGAGTTGGAGGATCCGTTCCGCGTTTCTAGGAGTATTCCGTGACATTTCTTTCAGGTATCTGCCATATGCAGGTGCTGCCAAGTGACTGCCTTCAGCAGTTGCTGCCAAGCAGACGGCCCTTAAAAGCCTGTCGCTGCCAGACAGACGGCCCTAGAAAAGCTTGTCGCTGCCAAGCAGACGGCCTTAACAAGCGTGTCGCTGCCAAGCAGGCGGCCCTAAACAGCCTGTCCCTGCCAAGCAGATGGCCCTAAAAAACCTGTCGCTGCCAAGCAGACGGCTCTTAGAAGCCTGTCCCTGCCAGGTAGACAGCCCTAAAAAAGCCTGTCGCTGCCAAACAGACGGCCTTAACAAGCGTATCGCTGCCAAGCAGACGGCACTAGAAAGCCTGTCGCCGTACTGAAGTACTGAGCCAGCGGAATCAACCTACGACTTCGATTATTAAGTTGCGGAAAATACTGACGGACGAGGGTGCAGATCCTGGAACAGCTTTATTTGACGTCGAAGTAGAACAAGTAAGTACGACGAGTGACATATCGGCCTTAATGAAACTGCTATCCGAAAAATTCGACGACCGAAATAAAAAGTTCGATGAGCAAAAGAACTTTCTAGACGCCAAGCTCGAGGAGCAGAATAAACTATTTTAGAATTTTCTAGATGCCAAGCTCGATGAGGAAAAGAATTCTCTAGATGCTAAGCTGGATGTGCACAACAAGAAGTTTGTGATACTAGAAAATTCCTTGGCTGAACAGAGGAATTCTCTAGACGCTAAATTCGGAACAATTGAAGGACAATTCGAAAACGTACAGGCTAAGATCGAGAATGTTGAAACAAAATTCGAGAATGGTCAAACAAAAATCGAGGCTGTTGAAGGATGATTCGAGAATTTGGCAAAGGAACTCCAACACGTGAAGAAACAGAAAGTTCGGGAGTATTCAACCGACTACCCGAGAAGGAAAGAGATGCAGCCTCCTGTCTTCGATGGACAGACACCATGGGCGATATGTAAGAGGCAGTTCTAAGCTGCGGCAATGATGAACAACTGGGACGATGAAGAGAGGTCCATTGCCCTCACGGATCAGCTGCAAAGTTACTACAAACCATTCCTGAGGACAAATAACACAACTACGATAGTCTGGTAAGAGCCATTGAGATGCGATTCCGGGACGACCACATGCAGCAAGTGTATAGGGTCCAGTTGCGCAGAAGAATTCATGTGAGAGGAGAAACTCTCCAGCAATTGCAGGCGGATATCGAGCGACTGGTACATTTGTACTATCCAAACGCCGGTGAGGAGATCATTAACAAGATGGCAACCGAAGAGTTTACCCATGCCATAGCTGATGCGAAACTACAAATGGCGGTAAGAATGGCTGGAAAGAGAACGCTCATCGAAACTTTGGCGTTTGCTCTGACAATGGAGGCGGCAGACCAGGCATATCAGGGAAACCACCAGGGAAGTAGCCGCCGTCGAATGTTCTTGCCAGAGGATGGACATCGAAGTCCGAAACAATGCTCGCCGAGGACAAATTCGTTGCTGGAACTGCAACAAAAGAGGGCACCTACAACGGCAATGCAGAATTCTACCCAGCCGCGGAAACTACCCACACTATGGTAATTGGCGACGTAGTGAAGTACCTTCCAATAGGTATAACATCCATCCTGTTGGTCAGTCTTCCCGAAACCAGGAGTGGGGAAATCGCTCAAGAACCAGCTTCGCGGGACGGAAGTTTGATGTCGGAGTCGACACCCCCAATACCACCCTCCAGGTCCCCCAAACCAAACTCCATTCTAATACAGATGCCTTATCCCGGCAACCATGTGAGATCGACTGCAAGCATTGTGTGCGACAGGAATAGAAGAACCTTCTTTCCATCCAAAGGGTAAGAGCTGAGCCTATCGCCGGTTGGAGTGCAGAGGAAATCCGCAACGCTCAAAAAGAAGACCCAGACATCGAGCCGATATTAGCGTGGAAGAAGTTTATGGAAAAGCCAAATGGACAAGATATCTCGGACAGGAGCCCCACTCTCAAGGCATACTGGGCTCAGTGGGACTCCCTTCATGTGCAAGATGGTGTACTGAAAAGGAAATGGGAAAGGCCGGACGGGAAAGATTTCATAATGCAGCTTGTCTTGCCGCGATCAAAAGTACACGAGGAGATCATTTGGGTGCAAACAAGACGCTGGAGAAGGTGCGAGAACGTTTCTATTGGCCCAACGCAAGGGACGACGTAGAGAATTGGTGCCGAAAATGCGTCGTGTGTGCCGCCAGCAAGGGTCCCAGAACGAAAACGCGAGGCATTTTAAATACACAAAGGACAGTTTTTTTTAAACGAACCCCAGCAAGAATATTACAGTATTGTTAAGTATCGTGACATTGTTAAGGTTAATTTAAGCCAAAGAGTCTAAATACAAAATTCCAGTATTATCTCTTTCCCAAAGTTTCGGGTGTTCTTTGGTCGACCCTGGATCCGACGAGCGAAACCTCAGCCTTTGATAAAACACTCTCACACAGTTCTGTTATATGCCGGCCCAGTTTGGACGAAGGAGACCAAAAGGAGACTATCGTCAACATACAGACTCTGTAGTCTTTCTTTCGGCTTTCGTACCATCTCAGCTGAAGCCGCCTTTGTTATAGCTGGAATGATCGACATCGACATTTTTGTAGATGAAATGTTGAGGATATATGACAGAAGAGCCTTAAGACAACACGATGCCAATGAAATCAAGATGATCAAAACTGAAGAAAAAGCAACGTCAACAGCTCGTTGGGATAACACAACAAAAGGCAGATGGACACACATACGTATACCGACAGTCCAGGACTGGACTCGTCGTAAACATGGAGACTGCAATTGTAACCATACGCACTCCCTGTCTGGCCATGGGGGTTACCGCAAGTATCTCCACCGGTTTGGACACGACAGTTCACCATTTTGTCCCGAATACCCAAATGAAGATGAAGATACGGAGCAGGCAGTATTTTATGGCCCACGCTTCATGGCATGGAGAACTACTCTACTCAGTCCGACGCTAATCCTCGATCACATCTTGCAGTCGGAGGTGAATTGGACGAAAATATGTGTTTTTATAACAATTGTACAAAATGAGCTACGGAGAATAGAAAGGCTAAGAAGAGCAACAGAAGCAGTGGAAGCATCTGACTCAAGAAGTATACATAGCATTAACTGCTAACTAGCCCCGCGGAGTAATGCCTAACGTCGGTCCAGCTGGGAAAGCGGTAGAAGTATGCAAGGTGTGCATTAGTCCTTAGGCTTGCGAATTGTGCATGCTAGTAGCACGGGCTACTAGTATCTTTCGAAGATTACCACATCTTTTGGCGCAACCAAACAAAAAACGAAAAAAGACATAGAGATATTCCAGGGAACTTAAGCTGATGGAGACATGGAACAACAATACCCATTTGACCAGAAAAGGTAGGTAGGTATGTACCTGCTCTGGTGGCTTGCCTAGTAGGATGGTGAAAAGTCGCGTTTCTGGGCATCGTTCTGCTGAGATCTTCCGAACATCTGCCACGACAGAATCGGCAGAAAAGGCATAAGTCTGCCACCTGCCTTGGAAGAACCAATGATTAAAGATTGGACGTTAGGGCTCGATCTTATATTAAATGAATTGCTCGCCTCTCGGATGCTGTCAGTGCTTTGGAGCTGACCTCCAAACATGAGAGAAGTACTCAAGCCCCGGTCTTACTTACTTACTTACTTACTTAGGTGGCGCTACAGTTCGGGGTGAACCTGGGCCTCAACCAACAAGCCTCTCCATTTAGCTCGGTCTTTAGCTAATTGCCTCCAGTTGCGCACTCCAAGTTGGTCGAGGTCCCCTTGAACTTGTGCGCGCCACCTACGGCGATGATTCCCTCTACTGCGTCGTCCCTCCGGGTTAGATTCGAAGACTCTGCGGGCCGGAGCGTTGGTGTCCATTCGCTCTACATGTCCTAGCCATCTCAGACGTCCAATACGCAGTTTTTTGACTAGGTCGATGTCGCTGTACAGCTCGGTCTTACTTGGGCTTTGTGTAAAAGAGAAGTTGCGGCGGTGTAAAGTACTTCTTTGCTCTGAAAAGATAACTCAACTTCGTGGAAGCTGAAGAGTGCTCTTCTTGTGCTCGTTTATTTGGTTATCCATTTGAAGCTGCCGAACAGTGGATGTATTCTACGTGGAAAAGGTGGTGGTATACGTTTTCTACGCGGTGAACTCCACAAGGTTTGATTTTCCCCATTGCAAGATTTTTTGTAGATCTTCCTTCCTTCCAAATAGGCATTTGTTCGCATCCCTGTTCGCATGTAAAAGATTGGCACTCACAGGCATATTGTTTGAACAAGATGCTGCCATCGGCGAAACTGAAAACCTTGTTGATACTAGTACGAGTGGATCATTAATGTTGGAGAATGAATGGATCGCTGAGGATGCTGGTGCATCGGATCGGAAGACACACCGTCGGCAACAATCTAAATTGATCTGTTTTGAAGAAAATTCTCCATCGGTAGTCCATTGGAAGCTAGTTTGCTTAGTAGAGTCCTATGGCAGCCTCGATCAAATGGTCTCGAGATATCTAGTGTAACTACCCTTGATTCGCTATGTTGTTCAATAGACGAGTTATGTAACTCAGAAGGTCTCCTACGTAAACCACACTGCCGGTCACTCATTAGTCCATGACCCTCTACACATTTGATAATATAGGATAGTTGACGGCGTTGTGAAGTACGTGTTCAGTAGATGGTAGAGACTGGGCATTTCTAGAGCTTCAAGATCCAGTTCAAAAGTCGAGGCATGGGTAGAAGGTTTGTGATTTCCTAGTAGAGTTTTGATCAGTGGAAATGCAGTGAAGTAGGAGGATTATGATCCCTTGAGTTCAGATCATAACCTCGCCAAAATAGGAAGAAGAAGACTGAAAGTCCGAGCACGAACATATTCCTCAGAGAACTATTCCGTTCCGCTCCAATGTTGAATTCGTGCTGTTATATGGATGAAGGACGTGGAGAGTGACCACTACTATCACCAGGAAGCTGCAAACATTTGTTAATAGGTGCCTGCGCAATGTCCTAAGAATTTTCTGGCCCAATCGTATTTCTAGCGAACACCTTAACGAGAGAACGGGTTAGGAACATATGGGCACAACCAACCAACGACGGAAGTGGCAGTGGATTGGTCAAATATTCTGAAAGGGTGACAGTTCCATAGCGAACCTTGCTATGCAATGGAACCCTTTAACTCAGGATGGCAGACGACGTGGCGGTCCGAGGAGAACATGGCGCAGAACAGTCGAGAAGGAGGCACGGCAGTTGGAGAAAAGTTAGGGAGAACTCAGACACATTACCAGGAAACGTAAACGATGGCGCGTAGGCGTAGTAGAGGGCCTACGAGGGCCTAGGACCAACAAGGGGATACAGGACATAAGTAAACATTGTCTTGTATAGGCAAGTACATCTTTAGTATCAATACTTCATCTTACAACCCTTGACGATCATCCCCTTCTTCTATTCATTTGGATTTGTTTTTGTGGCGTCTGCTTGGACGTAGAGTCTCACGATATGTTTATAGCATTCTGGACCACTTTATTTCGTATCCTTTTTTGAAACTTACTTGTCTGGTATATTCACCGGGAGTTGTTTTCAGAATTGAGCATATTACTAAGCTTTTCAGGCACTCCGTAAACGGTTCTGGTTATGACGTGCAGTTCCTTTCTCCCAGACTCTTTACTTCTTCTTCTTCCTTTTATCAGCGAGGTTATGATCCGAAAACTAGGGATCACAACCCTCTTTACTTAGCTTCCCCTATTTCGCAGCTAGTTGCTATTTGAGTCTTACGTAAAATTAGCTTGTCTATCTACGACTGTCTTCAGATAGCCTTGTGTCTTAAACATACTAAGCTCTGGATCCCAAAGTCAGTCGGTGTTACTACTGATTATGCGAAGTATGCAGGGATATCAGTTTCAAATAGACAGTGTGGTTATTGCGCTTTCGGTTAACTGACCCTTTTTACTTTTCTAAGCAAAGCAATTCAAGCTCTGGAAGAAAGGGATGACATATGACCTTAGAATCACGAAGTACCATATGCAAGCATCTCATGGTACAACTCACAACAGACACGTGTTCAGAGAATATTCAGTGGCATATGTATGATTCAAATACATAACATCGTTTGAATATCCTTTTGGCTACAATTGACCTTCACCCCTGCTATCATCCATTTGTTGAATTCTATAAAAGTTTGTTTTGCTTAAAAATATGTTCACCCAGATCAAGAAAATTAATCTTAAACTTCCTCCCAACAGACCTTCGTCCGTCATTCATTCATAAACCGTCAAATCCACTTAACCGAACTCGGAAGTCCTTCCATCTTCAAGCGAATCCTCCGCACAACACAAAAGTGCCAACGCCATAAATTTTCCCACATCAAAATGCAATTCACTATCAAGTAAGTATGTGTAGTACACACGTGAGGACACGACTTTTGCCATAAATTATCCTTTCTCTCTCTGTCCAGGAAGAAAAGTTCAAAACTTTCTAAAAACATAGACGTGTACACATGTACAACCAGTCGTCGTCGTCGTCGTCGTGCTACCATTCGTTGGAAGTAGTTAATTAATTTTCGCTTTGCCCAGCAACATTTGCCTGTACTCCGACCAACAAAGACCTGAGGCTGTCAACCCTTTAACTCTGACAGGACATGGCATGGAGAGAGGGCAAACAAAAAAGAAAAAGATTTACTATAACGCATTACGACATTACCACTACCATCACTCGCCAAGTCATTCGTTATTCTTGTGAACAAGTCACACTGAGCCAGCAAGGACTTTCTCTTCGCTTTCGTCTTTCTTTTCTCCCGAACCAGGCCAGGCGTATTACGACTATTCGTCTAAGTAAATACGTCCTTATGTTCATATCTGTCAAATGAACGACGAAAAGGAATACAAGAGTGAGCTAGCTCTCTAATGAACATTCAGGACGGAACTAACCCCCTTGGGCACGACAGGGACAACGTTCCTCGGCGAGGAAGCAGTGTACATGAGTGAGCCATTAAGCTATGACTTTTAATCGTTTTCAACCCTATTCACTTATCTTTTTGCATAATCACTTGTAGGGGTTGCACAGCGATTAAGTGGGGGCTAAGAAAGTTTACTGCGTCTGGAAGGAGAGTGCAAAAAAAATTGGTTTTGCCTTTCCGCCTTTTTTCGTCATGAAAGGAGGAACGAATAATGGCGCTGACACGTAAGAGTTGGTCGAGGGTTTAATATCGAAGGGGTCGCGTGTTTTGCTTTTATTTTAATTTTAATTTTTATGTTTATGTACATGCGTGCATGTTTAGCGTGTACACTACCCGTGCTTTGATTAGATTGAGATTTATAGGCTTGAATGCTGGTCCGTCGACAGCTTCAACAATTAGGACAAATTATTTATGAAACATGAAGTGTCTACCACATGTGATGGCGTTTCTTCGAAACCAGACTATGGAGGGTCGGTCGAAGCAGGCGGGCCGGACTATGGTAGGTTGGCCTGAATCACGGCCAGACTATGGTGGGTCGACTTGGAATCACAACTAGACTATGGAAGGTCGGCCGGATCGGGGAGACCAGACTATGGTGGGTCGGCCGGAAGAAACGGTCTGGACTATGGTGGGTTGGCCTGAATAGCGGCCAGACTATGGTGGGTCGACTTGGAATCACAGCCAAACTATGGAGAGTCGGCCAGAGCAGACAGGTCGGACTATGATAGGTTGGCCTGAATCACAGCCAGACTATGATGCATCGGCCGGAAGAAAGGGCCGTACTATGGTGGATTGACCTGGAATCACAGCCAGACTATGGAGGGTTTACAAGAGCGGATGGGTCAGCCTGAATCACGGCTAGACTGTGGTGGTTCGACTCGAAGAAATCGGCCAGACTATAGTGGGTCGACCTGTAATCACATTTTGACTATGGAGTGTCGCCCGGACCGGATAGGCCGGACTATGATGGGTTAGCCTGAATCAGGCCAGACTATGGTGCGTCAGCCTGTTATCACAGCCGGACTATGGTAGATTGACCTGGAATCACAGCCAGACTATGGTGGGTTGGCCGGAAGAAACGGGCCGGACTATGGTGGATTGACCTGGAATCACAGCCAGACTATGGTGGTTTGGCCTAACTCACAGCCAGACTATGGTGGGTCGAAAGCAGGTACATTGTACTACCGATGTGTAAGGAGGGTGGGTCACCCTCTTACTCTTGGAACCATTTGCTGCGTCGAATGAAGGCGTGAATTTAAGCCGTACAGGCGTTGCCGAGATCATTAAGATCATTGTAGAAGTATTCACCCAGAGTGGCCTTTCTGATGTTGGTGAGCGCAGGACAGGCGCACAGGAGATAACTGACGGTCTCTTCTTCCTCTTCATCTCTGCAGCTTCTGCAAAAGTCATTATAAGGGATACCTAATCTTTGGGCATGTCTTCCTATGACGCAGTGTCCAGTGAGGACACTTGTTATTTTTGAGAGTGTTCCTCTCTTGTGCTTCAAGAGTCCGATGGACCTGGATTTATTGAGTGTCGGCCAGAGCTGTCCAGATGTGGCCATCGATGATTGGCTACTTTCTCGGCGTCCATTTGAATAAGGTACTATACATAAGACGCTGGCGCTTCGATGTCGGTGATGCTTATGCTATCTGTACCAGAGGAGCATTGTCGTGCTAGTTCGTCGGCTGCATAATTCCCCGGTATGTCACAGTGACCTGGTACCCAGCAAAGGGTGAGGTTGTACTGACCAGCTATCTCGTTAAGAGATATGCGACAGTCTTTCACTGCCATAGATCTCGTAGTGCTGGATGCGAGGGATTTGAAGGCTGCCTGACTGTCGACGTAAATAACAATATCCGGTGTTGATAGTGTGCTAGCCGCTAGCCAGTCATCGGCTTTGCGAACTGTGGTGAATTCGGGTTGAAAAACTCTGCATTGGTCTGGAAGGTTAAAGGAGAGGTGTATGTCCAGATCTTGTGAGAAAATTCCGACACCAACTTCGTCCTTGGTTTTGACCCCGTCCGTAAAAATTGACAATGATTCGTTGCAAAGGACATTGCGGTGCGTCCACTCACTTCTGTCCGGTATCGAGTGCGTGTAGCCCTTGTTAATATCATATTAAGGGGGCAGATAGTCAGTGGAATTGGGAAGATGACGGTGCATCAAAAATATATTGGCATGACCCGTGTGTTGCTCCTTCCACTGCTTGGAGCCTCTCAGTCTTATTGCCGAGCTGACAGCCAATTGTTTACTGACGATGTCAATCAGAAGCAGGTGGAGCATGGTTTGGAGCGCCGCTGTGGGAGAAGTTCTCAGTGCACCGGTAATGCTGAGACATGCAACTCGCTGAGTTTTTTCCATTATGGATAGGTTGGATTTCTTCTCCAAGGCGGGCCACTATACCAATACTCCATACATGAGAATAGCTTTTTTTTTTTTTACCGACGTGTATAGCCAGTGTATAGCCAGTGCATGATGCTTGGTTTAAGGCCCCAGGTGGAGCCTACTGCTTTCTGTTTGCAAATAAGCTTGCGGTCAAGCTTTAGGCCTAAATAACTAGCACTATTTGAAAGCTTGAGACTGGATCCCCTTATCTTGGGCGGAGTGAAGTCAGGGAGCTTGTGTTTTCTTGTGAATAGAACTAGCTCCGTCTTCGTCGAGTTAACGGAAAGGCCACATTTATCGGTCCATCTGAGCAGTTCATTAAGAGCAGACTGCATGACATCGGCCAGCGTCTGCGGGTATTTGCCTGTTATTAGAATGGCGACATCGTCTGCATAGGCAATAACATTGCATCCAGTTCTCTCGATTTCTAGAAGGGCCTCGTTGAGCACCAAATTCCACAATAGTGGAGACGGTACACCTCCTTGAGGGGTGCTTCGATGTGCATGTCGCTTGACAGTGCTTCTTCCGAAGGATGCTGTTATTACCCTGTTCTTTAGAATGTGTTCTATGAAACAACAGATGGGTTCGCAGATGTTGAGCCTGCGTAAGGCATTGGTAATCGAATTTGTTTCAACGTTGTTGAAGGCTCCCTCTATGTCTAGAAATGACACTAGGGTGAACTCTTTGATTTAGAGTGATTTTTCGATAGGGTGGATGATGGAGTGCAAAGCCGTTTCAACAGATTCACCTTTTTAGTAGGCGTGCTGTGACGTGGATAGTAAGGTGCTATCAATAGTGGCCTTGATGTGTAGGTCCAGGATCCTTTCCAGAATCTTGAGAAGGAAGGACGTTAGACTAATAGGTCTAAGGTCCTTTGGGAGGGTGTGCGATGTCTTGCCTGCTTTGGGTATAAAGACCACTCTTACCTCGGTCCAGGCAGTTGGTATTGTTCCGAGCTCAAGACAAGCCTTCAGAATGCAGGAAAAATACTGCCATACTATATTGAAGGCCGTCTGAATCTGGGCCGGAAAAATACCGTCCGGTTCCCGGGATTTGAACGGTTCGAAACTGTTTACGTATATAGCTTGATTGTCGTTCAGTGGTAGTGATATTGTTCTGGCTTAGGCTGTTCAGAGAAGACACCACAACCCACTTTCGGTCTTGGCCTTCTGTGTAGAACTGAACTAAACTACCATCCAAATACAAATACAAATATTTAGCGCAACAGCTCTTTTAAAGTGCCAGGGCCTAGTTTCTCGCAACCACTCATGTTGTTTGCGTTATATTTTTCACACGAATGGAAGGGACCTACAGTTTAATGCCGAATCCGAACGGCGATTTGAGAAGCTTTTTCGTGACAAAATACTCTCGGATGTTTGTCAGACGCTCGCGAGAGGTGGGACCGTGAAAAAACTTTTTAGTATTTTCTGGGATTCGAACTTGGAACCTTATGCGTAGTGATCCGACACACTAACCACTTACGCCACGGCGCCCACTAACTACCATCCAAAGGGGGAGCATTATACCATTCACTGTGATCAGCAACAGGGATTCGTGGCATCTTACTTCACAGTGCTGGCAGCCATTGCAAAATAATACTCACACACATTTACAAACAAAAAATTGAGAGAGAACTAGGCGGCGCTGATATGACTTGAAAGTTGACTGCCTCATATTCTTAATTGCTGCCGAAGCAATAACAGCCTTCAAGCATCACCAAGAACCAGAGGCCAGTCTGCATCGGGATCCTGGGATCATTACGTCCAAACACTCCCATTGCCGCCATGTGAGTGCTTCGACGTAATGACCACGCTAAGTCTCATTCCACTTTGTTTATTCTGCACTCAGACTAAGAGCATCAGGACTCTTGTCATCTGCACTCTATCCTATCCAGATAGAGGTCACAAGTAGGCAGTTAGTAACCGATCATATGACTCCGATGCTGACTTTTGACAGGAGATTCACTATCAGAATTCAAGAACAAATCACTAGTAATGAGCAACTGGCCTTCTATAGTGACGGTTCCAAAATCGATGTCAGTGCAGGAGCTGGGGTTTACTGCAAAACACTCGGTTCAGCCACTCATTCAGAGTAAACATAAATCATAGCCGTCACACAGGCTGCGAAATCATCACCAAAGGTAACGTCGTGGGTATATCAATTACTGTGTACAGTCAGGCAGCCGTTAAGGCTTTGGAATTCACAGTAATTAGATGGAAGCTCACAAGCCAACAGGATGACCCTATGCTAGGTACCAGGTTACATGGGCATTCCGGGTAATGGAAGAGCTGATGGACTTGCTAGAATGGGGTCGGCGTTGAACGTATCGCAGGCCCTCCCCTGCGTGAAGGTTCCTATTAGCTTAAAAGGTAGCGAAGTCAATGCGGCACTGATTCGAGAAGAACACGTTTTCTATAGGTAGTTAGGCTTAGTCGTAACAGTATGCTATAGTCTCTGATATAATCACGGCGCACTGGGCTATTGGAGTTCATGCAGAGTGTATCGGCGTACCTCACGACGACTTCTGTAGAAGCTGCAGGGATAATGAAGAAATTGAATCTGTCCAAAACTTGATGTGGAAATATCTTGCCCTCGCCGAAGTAGAAGAATGAGGAGCTACTTCTTTATTGATTGCGAGGACGTTCGTCATATTGAGCTAAATGGCCCCCTGAGATTCATATCCATATCTAGGTAGTTCTAAACAAGCGGTTTCTCTTTCTGAGCTGACGGACCCCATAAGATTCATATCCTTCTCTAGATGGGTGAAAATTCTGCATCGACGGACCCCTGTTGCTCTAAGTAAGCACTGACTTACGTCACAAGGCACCCATCTACCTAACAAAAAAAAAATAAATAAAATCCAAAGTTTCTGCATGGCTGTCTTCACAACCTTATCTGGACAAACTACCCCCAACCAATATTCTTAACTTTTCTCTCAGAATATTTCATCTAAAACTTTTCCCAAACTATTTGCAACTTAACATATCGAACTTTCAATTCATCCTTTGTTCCTCATTGCTTCCCCTCCCCGATCCCTTCATCGATCATTTTCAATTAAATTTAATCCTCTTAACATGGCTCCATCCTTCCACTGCATCCTCAATTGGAAATTTTTTTGTCAAAAATTAATACTTTCTCTCGACAAAATCCTGTTCATTCCATGCAGTTGAACACACCCACACGAAACGTCCTAATAGGGATTTTAGGATATAAGCTGATGTGATAGCAAAAGAAATAATAACAGCAAAACACAAGAAAAAAAGGACGAAGCAGGCATTTTCTGCAAACTGCAGCATTAGAACGAAAAACTCAATTATACCGAAAATTTAACATCCTTCTCATATCCTTACAGCAGCTTCGACATGAAAACACCAAGCACAATGTATCATAATTGAAGAATAAATCCTTGGGGGTTTTTCTTGAAACAAAAAGCTTAGATGATAGAAATATTCACCTTAGCATGCCCTTTTCGACCACATTACAGGTGCCACAGAAGGATAACGAAATCCCCTGAACATCTGCAGTGGTTTTCTTTCTTCTCCACCCATCCAAGGATGATAAATCAGCATCTACCACATTTCAACATAGAACAAGAGGACGAACAAAAAAAAAAAAAAAAATGTCCTTCGTCATAAGTCCTTATGACAAAAAGTGAAACAAAGCAAGACAAATGTCATTCGTCGAATGAGTTCCCCCGTTTTTCCTTCCTAAATGTGATTAAGGATTCGAATGCTTCGCACCCCCATCCATTCGATACGGTGGGGCGAGTTATTTATGCGTTTTGATGTTACACTTGTCGTAGTGGAAGCGATGAATACTACTACATATGCGTGCTTTCGGGGGGTAGAACATGGGGGTAAAGCGTAATTACGACATTTTGATATATGAGATTCTCTGTTTCGGTTGTAAATGCAAAATTGTGTGCCTTCTCGATGACGCAAGGATGTTGCCTCTGGCACAGGAACACAGGGATCTCCCCTGTTTCCTTGTAAGGAGGAACATTTTTGACATTAATTGTCCGCTTTATTGCCATTTCTCTTGGTCGGCGCTGGGAGGTGGATGCGCGAGGTGGAAACACATTTGTGTTTATTGCGGCGTAATTTATTGTCGATGATGGCTTTTCGAGCAAGTGCTGTATACGTGGAGAGGTCCTTGAGAAATGTTAATACGTGGAGAGTTTACAACTTATGCATTAAAGCGGTCTTTCTTTGTTGTTGCTGTTGTTTGGGGCGAATACAAGTCATTATGTTACACAAAGTGGATATGGTACATTTCGGAAAGTTTAATGACCGTTTTACAAGGATATTAATTGTGATTGATGGGGCCCAGCATTTATGGGATACTTCATGACTTTTGAATAATGTCCAAATGGGAGTTTGCATGGCAACACATGAACGCAGACAGACACAAATCATCAGGTCAATAGGCTTAAGGTCGGCTTATCGGGAGATGAAAACGTCTGCTAAGGATACGTAAATGTGTTTTACTTTCGGGAAGTCATTAAGAAATAAATAATTTTTGTTTGTACAGAGATACAGCCTCGTATAAAAGTTTCAATCCAAAAGACTCTCGTGAATATTTGACGTGATAAGGAAGTCAAAAAGTACTCGCACGAGGGAGAGTCATAATCTCGAGTGAAAGGAAAGTCGTATAACCGCTGTAAAACATGGAACATCAAAAATTGAGTTGATGGGTTGGTTGCCTTGATGATTATTTAGGAAAGCTTAGCTCCTTCTTGAACAAGGCGTCGTTTCTCGTCGTCTGTTCTGCATCGTTAATTTTTATGGCGGGTTAGCTTGTCTCTTATCTTGAGTGAACAGATTTTTTTTTTGGGTTTTTGGTAGGCATATTGTATTTGTGCAACGTTCACACGTTCGAGTGATATAATTCTTCGGCCGAAGGATATGCATAACATACAGAATATTGGAACATAAACAGAGACAATTTCTTTAGAATGGGATTTCACAAAGATATGTGCTACTGACTTACTTAAGGCTTGTCACTTCTCAATGGGTATAGGGCGTCAAACACGCCTGCTTGCATCAATTGTTCGGACTACTGCTATTCACTTCAATTCTTTCCAACTCATTCCCAAAGTTCAAGACTCCCTTTGAGCCTTTGGTTGCACGTTTCTGAGAAACAGCATCTTCTTCAGGACACTCACTGGAAAACCTATTACCTTGGAGGTGGAACCATCAGACACTATCGGGTATGTCAAAAAGCTGAAAAGGAAAAGGAAGGCATCTGGAGGATGGTCGCACTCTGTCCAACTACAACATCCAGAAGGAGTCGATCCTTCACTTGGGGCTCCGTCTACGTGATGGTATCATCAAACCATCGCTGCGTATCTTAGCACAGAAGTACAACAGCGATGAGATGATTTGCCGCAAGTGCTACGCCATGCTGCACCCAAGAGCTGCCAACAACCTTCGCCTTTTTCTGTGGTTTTTGTCAAACGAGATCAACTCCTGGTGAGCTAAGCACTTCGGTGTGGAGATGCAACCATTCTGCGTCACGTATGCCTAGGGTGACCCCCAGTTTTGCCAGTCCGGCAAGGTCTGACAGATTCATTGCCATTCCTCTTCCTCGAAGTTTGATGTCAATAGATTCCTGACTAGTCTTCGAGCGGGGGTGCTCGTTCGCGATGCGATTAGGCCAGAAAATCCCCAGGATGTCGTCGATCTACAAAAGTATGTAGCTTACGAATGACAATGACGTTGGTTCTCCAAGTCTTACATTCAAATAGCAGCACTAACTAGACGTTGGAGCGTGACAATCGCAGCTTGGTCATGGTCCGGTAAATATTATTCTTTCAGATTTTCGATAGCATGCCGAACGAAGCTTTGGGTTTCTTGATGCTACCATCTACATCAAGTTCGGTGCCACCGTCGGCCGAGACTGAGTTATCAACTTTCACAACTTGCTACCCAGCAATGCCTTGTGATAGGTAGCACCATGTTTGAGCACAAGACCTGCCACAAAGTCAGCTGGGTTTCCAACGACAGGCAAGCAACGACAACACAAGAATGCTCAGGTTCAACATCGGTAGACTTAGTGATCCCTCAGTGCGCCAACAATTAAGGGAGCACCTTTCGCAAGGTGTGGAAGCAATCAGCAGCTCACTGTCCGCAATCATCCAAGACCATTGGTGTGCTGTGAAAAATGTTTTTACATCTGGTGCTGAAAGAATTGTCAGTCGATCACAGGGAATATATAGGGCGTGTCTCTCCGAGGATACTTGAGGACAGATTGACGAACGAAAACAGCTGAAAGCTCGCGTTGCAGTTACTCCAGCAGCAGGGAGAAGCGAGCTAGAGTCCCTATATCGCACGAAGATGACAGAAGTTCAGCGTAGCGTTCGACGTAACAGGCGCAACTAAATCAACGCGCTGGCCACAGAAGCAGAAGAAGCTGCACGGAGGTGCGACAGCAGGACCGTCTACAGAATCACCAAAGAGCTGACAGATGGTTGCAGCTCCAGCCAACACTCAGTGAAAAGCCTAGACGGCTCCTTCCTCATTTCGGATGAGGACCAGCTCAAGGGATGGAAAGAGCATTTTGCTATGGTTTTGAACCGCATATTTGCTAGCTATATGCTCCCAAATCAGACTGTGATGCCCGAGGTGAGAGGTTCCCGAATACGCACCATGACTCCCAGTAAGGATGAGATCACTACCGCGATAAAGACACTCAAAACCAACAAGGCGGTAGGACTTGTCGGCATTCCAGCAGAGCTCTTACGAGCAGCGCCAACAACATCGGATGAGCTTCTGCTCCCGCTTATAGGGAGAGCTTGGGAAGCTGAGAACTTTCCTAACGAGTGGAAAAAGGGAATGCTCGTCAAGCTTCCTAAGAAAGGAAATTTAATGGAGTGCGGAAACTGGAGGAATATCTGCGTGCTACCTGCAGTGGCTACGATACTAGTTAATAGCTAAAATCATCCTAGAGTGAATCAAACAACATCTCGAAGACACACTCGATGCCGAACAAGCAGGTTTCCGCTCTGGATCCTCCTGTGCTAACCACATCAACACCCTGCGGATTATCATGGAACAGTGCGTTGAATATCGATCGCCGCTCCAACTGTTGTTCATCGATTTTGAGAAGGCGTTCGATAGTGTCAACAGGGAGTTTATTTGGCGTGCCTTACATAGGAGAGTTATTCCCCTTAACTGCTATTATCAAAGCCACAAGGCTCCAAATGTCACGTTCGGCACAGAGAAAAGTTGTCTGAGGAATTTGAGATCCAAAGTCGGGTAAAAGAAGGTTGTATCCTTTCACCAATACTATACCTATTGGTGATTAGCGATGTGCTTCATGCAGCTTTGTCGACGAGGAATGAACGAATTCGATGGACTCTTACATCCGACCTGAAAAGTCTTGGTTACGCTGACGATGTATGCTTACTCTCTCACGGAATGATGCACCTCCACCAAATGACAGCAGATGTGGAGAGAGAGGCAGGCGTCAGCCTTGGAACAAACTCATCGGCTCAAATATGCATTGCTGAACAACCGGTAGAGAGAGTGGAAGATTTCCAGTATCTTGGGAGTATTGTCTCGACCGATGGTGGAACCAAACTGGATATAGCCAACAGGATCGCCAAAGCAAAGTCTGTGTTCGGGATGTTGTCCAAATATGGCGAAGCAATGCAATCAATTTGGACACCAAGCTAAAACTGTTTCGCTCGAACGTTGAATCCGTGCTGTTATATAGTTGCAGCACGTGGACACTGACCATTACTACCACTAGAAAGCTGCAAAGGTTCATTAACAGGTGCCTTCGCAACTTCTTAAAGATTTCTGGCCCAACCGTATCTTTAAGGAACACCTTTACGACAGAACGGGTCAGGAACCAATAGGAGACGTATAGATGTAAGCGCCTCCCTTCAAGGCACTTACAGAAGAACCAATAGGCACAACCATCCAACGACGGAAGTGGCAGTGGATTGGTCATACGTCCCGAACGGGTGACAGTTCCATAGTGAATCGTGCTATGCAATGGAACCCTTTAACTCAGGATGGCAGAAGACCTGGCGGTCCGAGGAGAACATTGCGCAGAACAGTCGAGAAGGAGGCACGGCAGTTGGGGAAAAGTTGGGGAGAACTCAGGCACATTGCCAGAAACCGTACACGACGGCGCGTAGGCGTAGTAGAAGCCCTAGGACCCACAATGGGTACAGGATATAAGTAAGTACCCAGCAATGCTTACTCTAGCAAAACAAACAAATATTTGGCGCAACAGCTCGTTAAAGTCCCAGGGCCTGCTTCTAGTAACTACTCGTGTTGTGTGCGTTATATTTTTCACGCGAATGGAAGGGACCTACAGTTTTAATGCCGAATCTGAACGGCGATTTGAGAAGCTTTTTCGTGACGACAATACTTTCAGATGTTTGTCAGACGCTCGCGAGAGGTGGGACCGTGAAAAAATTTGTTGGTATTTTCTGGGATTCGAACTTGGAACCTCACGCGTAGTGATCCGACACACTAACCACTTACGCCACGACCCCCACGGCTTACTTCAGCATCGGACGTTGTAAGCTGAGTGACTTTGTCTTGGCCGTATTTAGTTCACAATCCTACTATCTTTGCTTTGACTTTCATGCTATAAACCGTTTGGTGCGGATCCATAATTCTATATGAAAGCAAGTAAATGCCGTCAGGGTAGTCCATATGTTTAAGGAAGGATGTCGTTGTCCACTTTACGAGTTTGCCGCTTTTATTTGCTGTCAGGGCTGCACGAAGAATATCGCTGATTACAAAGAAAAACAGCAGTGGTGGAAGCATGCAGCTTTGTTGCACCCCACTTTGGACTTGAAAGTCATCAGACACTTTGCCATTATGCAAGACGTGATATAGGTACCCTCGTTCGTTGATAATAGCTAGGATTTTCTCAGGGATACTTCTCCTGCGCAGGGCATTTACACGATTCCACCTGTCTCGTCTCATATTCCTTCCTCTTTATTCTGTACTGGGTGGGATTCTAGTTCAACTTTCTCTGCTGCAAAGGTATACGAATACCAAGTTCCATATTATTGAAACTTGGGATCTCCAACGAAGCCGATATTATTTGTTTTGTTAATGAAATTGAAGATACGAAACTGCAGAGAAGAGAACGTCTTCCCGGTACCAGATAATCGTGGCACTTTCTAACCCAAACCTTGCCTCCACTGAAGCAGGTGGACTCTATATCAGCGTATCACTCAGGAAAAGCTGCCACAATCTGTGTAAGAAGCAGATTTTTCCCACTGAGCAAACTGTTTTCAAAATACTTATCAAAAGCTGTCCATCAGATTGAGTTGTTTGTTGAAAACTTTTCAAGTTCACCCAGGGGGAATTTTAAGTGATTGCTGAATATGGATTTTTACCTGGAATACGGAGGAATTTCACCAGGACTGCGGACTGCTCCTGAGAACTATCCGATTCAAATGTAGTTCCATACATCTTCAGAATGTTAGACTCCAGAGTAGAAAATGTAATCAATTCAAGTGCTTTCACCAGAACTGCATTTCCAATTCACATTTCACCTGAGTGTGTTCTTCAAACAAAAAAAAAAGGATCTATGAATATGTATCAGCACTTGAAGAAGAAAAGAAAACAAAAAAGTTTAAGAAACATTCTCGAAAGAATTTTCCTCTCAATGAAATGGACTCCATATCCGACTTGAATGCATACGCCGTCCGATGCCCAGGACGACGACGAAGAGGGTTAAACAAGGTCAAAGGATATTCTCGACTGAATTGTTTGTATGTGTATGGATGTATGCAAACAGCTACGTAAACACTTTCGGTTGAACGATGAATGCATGCTGCACATACCAGCAAGAGAGTAGCGAGTGTCTGCCGATGAGACATAGGTTTGAATTGCATGAAAAGAAATGGAAGCCTTGAGTATCCTTTCTCTATATACCCGTAGCGCAGTTGAGCCAAACCAACGTTGGAGTTAAGCAGACATGGTGGTTACTTCATTCGGTATTCATCCATAGAAATAGGTACTTCCGGGCAATGGTCTTAATTTTGAAAAATTCGGGCAGGATTATGAGAGATCTTTGAGGTGTGTGGTGATTTGGCGTGTTTAAGGAAATTGCAATAAATTGGGTTACGCGAATGGAGGGTCTAAGAACGTGGGGGGTATTGTGTAACGTTGCATTTAATACGATTGAGAGTTTGAATTTTAAGGCGAAATACTTATACTGTGGCTGGCTATATCAAGGTTTTAACACAGAAACGCACATTCTCACAAAACAATCCGGGAAAGCCTTCGAAAGCATTCACTGGGAGAGTTTGCAGGACAAAGCAGAGAGACGATGCATTCATTATTATTAAGACTTTTGCGAGTCATAACCAAAACTCGCAAGAACGAAGATTTGTGAGGGCATTTGTCCGGCAACCAGGTAGGTAGGTAGAAGTGGTTGTGTCAGCAAAACCATGCCGACAGTAAATTAGCGCAGAAGCGCCGTTTTAATACCACAACTCAAGTGACCTCTCGGATGTAAAAAGGACGTTAACTGCTAGGAAAATAGGAAAAAGGAAAACGAGTGAAGATTATTCAAATCCACCCCGCTACATCGAGGAAACTAATAATATCTCCAATGCTAATCTCCGCTAGCTCTATTAGGTTGTCAAAAAAGGGTTTACCTAAGGTGCGCTGTCTGGCCTTGCCTAAAGCCGGACACTTGCAGAGGAAGTGTAAGATTGTTTTTATCTCGTCAGCAGAATTGCAGCTACGAGAGTGTGCATTAAATGTAATGCCTATTCTGGCCGCGTGAGCCCCGTTGGGCAAGTGGCCAGTACTAACTGCCAGAACTCTTGCGATATCTGCGCGGTTTCTGTTTAGTAGATCTTGCGTTCTTTTCTAGGAGTATTTGGGCCACATCTACCTGGAGAAGGCACAGTTCCGCACTCCCTGCTATCTGCTATCAGCCTTTAGCAGATAGTGCGCGAAGATGCGTCTCTTGAGGACCCCTACGGGACGTTCACCTCCTTTGCTAGGGTAGCATCAAGGACAGATCCTTGATTGCGAGTTCGTGAGCTCGCTCATTCCCCTCAATGTTGCTATGACCCGAAACCCAAAGGAGACAGATCCTTAAGCGATGACCAAGCGAGGCGAGTTCTTTTTTGCACTGTTCTACTATCTTTGAGGATGTAGTGGCAGGTACTATAGCCTTGATAGCCACCTGGCTGTCAATGAGGATGGCAATGGTATTTAGGGGTGTAGAGGTTTGCTTAAGTAGGCGGCAGGCCTTACGTACAGCAAAAACTTCCGCCTGGAAGACACTGCAGGAATCAGGAAGCTGGTAGGACCTGGAAATATTGAGAGAATCAGAGAATATCCCCGCCCCTACACCGCAGTCCATTTTTGAACCGTCGGTGAAGATTGTTGTTTCGAACTCATTTGTCAGTTCGCCAGTTTCCCATTCCGCCCTGGTTGGGAATCTGACCGGTACGTCATTTCTAAAGTTCACTGTGGGAGTTATATAGTCGGTCAGATTCGCTACCAGATCCTGCGGTAGCAGATTCAGGATACTGTTGTGACCATACGGATTGGTGCACCAGCATCATGTTTCCCTTAGCCTGACCACACTACATGATGATAGATGTATAATGTGAAGATCGAGTGGTAAAAGGTGCTGAATAACGCTCAAGGCTTCGGTTGGACATGTCCTCATGGCACCCGTTGCGCCTATAGTCGCAGTTCTTTGTACCCTGTTGATGAGTTTGATGTTATAAGCTTTCCTTAACGCAGGCCACCAGACTAGTGATCTGTTGGAAAGAATAGGATGCACCACGGTACGGTAGGATGCACAGTGTACATCCATAAAACCATCTTCGGGCGAAGTCCCCACTTCTTACCAAAGGTCTTGCTGCAGGCATAGAAAGCCACACAGGCCTTCTTCACCCGTTGCTCAATATTAAGCTTCCAGCTTAGTTTTGGATCAAGTACCACACCTAGATACTTGGCACTGAAGGATAGGGAGAGTAGATGATTGTTAAGCCGTGGAAGCGTAAGCGTTAATATTTTGGTTTTAGTGGGAAAGAGCATCAGTTCAGTTTTGCTTGGGTTGACGCTGAGTCCACATCCAGTGGCCTATGAGCTAATCGTGCCCAACTTACTTATGTCCTGTATCCCCTTGTGGGTCCTAGAGCCTCTACTACGCCTACGCGCTTTCGTGTACGGTTTATGGATATGTGTCTGAGTTCTCCCCAACTTTTCCCTAACTGCCGTGTCTTCTCGACTGTTCTACACCATGTTCTCCTCGGACCTCTTGCCCAAGGCACCTTCTGTTTGGCAACAAACTTGGCATACGAAACTGAAGGCAGTTAGCTAAAGATTGAGCTGACTGGAGAAGCATGTTAATCTATTAACCGAAGAACTGTTGTGCCATCGAACAACACATAGAATCTAGTGCCGTCGCCCTGGACATCCGAAAAGCATTCGATCGTGTCTGGCGCAGAGCCATACTTAGCAAGCTATCTTCACAAAGAATCCCAGGATAGCTCTGCGAATAGATAGAAACATTTCTTTATAGCAGATCAATACAGGTCATGGTCGATCGTGTGTCTTCTGATTCTTTTTCTGTAAATGAAGAAGTGCGCCAGGGTTCCAGTCTTTTGCCATATCAAGAATCGACTTACGACGACAAATAAGAATATTTGTAGCACCCTAATGGCATCTCTCGCGAACCTGATACCTCTCGCGAACATCTGACAAACATCCGAGAGTATTGTTGTCTCGAAAAAGCTTCTCAAAACAAATTGAGCTTCGGATATGGTACTAGGTTCCTTCCATTCGTGTGAAAAATAAAACGCACACAACATGAGTGGTTGCGAGAAGCTAGGTCCTGGCACTTAAAGAGCTGTTGCGCCAAGTATTTATTTCTTCTTTTAAAGGATTTTTTCTACTTAGAATCTATGCAAACTCTGCAAAAGACATCAGTGGGGAGATCAAACGAGGAATTACTTCTGTCAATCGCTGTTGTTGTTGGCTAAGAAGACAATTGACTAACAAAGCTCTATCTCGAACTTCGAAGGTAACCCGGTATAAGACACTAATCATCCCAGTCCTACTGTATGGCATAGAGGCATGGACTTTGTTAAATTCGGATGAAGATCTCCTTGGTTACTTAGAGAGTAAAGTTCTTCGAGTGGTCCTTGGTTCCGTCTGCACAGACAGCGACTAAGATGTATGGGTCATGTAGAGCGATGAAGCCCAGGGTTCCACCCCGGAAACTCTTCGAATTCACCCCACTGGACGGCGGAGTAGATGCCGATCTTAAGGTAGGTGGCGCAAACTAGTGGAGGGGGACTTTAACCAACATGGCGTATACAACTGTAGACAGATGGCTGGTAACCGGGGTGACTGGAGAGATTTGTTGGTTGAGGGCCATGTTCACCCCGGACTGTAGATAGTTCGGATCTATATCTAGTAGTCCTCTTGGTGAGAAATTGCCCTCTTGACAATTTACATCCTATTTTACCCCTCTATCCTAAATCATAGGAAGAGTAACAGATTTATTTTACTTACTTAGATGGCGCTACAGTCCGGGGTGGACCTGGGCCTCAACCAACAAACCTCTCCAGCCAGCACGGTTACGAGCCAGCTGCCTCCATTTGCGCACGCCAAGTTGGTTGAGGCCCCCCTCCACTTGTTTGCGCCATCTACCGCGAGGTCGTTCTCTACTGCGTCGTCCGTCCGGGGTGGATTCGAAGACTTTCTTAGCGGGAAGGTTGGGCTCCATCCGCTCTAAATGAACCAGCCATCTTAGTCGCTGTATGTGAACTCTTCTGGCTAAGTCGATGTCCTTGTACAGGCCGTATAGTTCGGCATTGTACCTTCTCCTTCACTCACCGTCTATGCAGATGGGACCAAAGATCGCTCGAAGAACTTTTCTCTCGAAATAACCAAGGGCATCCTCATCCGGATGATTAGTGTCTTATAGAGAGTTACCTTAGTAGTTCGAGATAGGGCTTTGCTACTCAGTTGCCTTCTTAGCAAATAGAAACAACGATTGGCAAGAGTAATTCTCCATGTGATCTCCCTACTGATGTCATTTGCGGAGCTGACCATAGAGCCTAGGTAGACAAAATCCTTTACTACCTCAAAATTGTATCTGTCTATTGTGGCGTTCTGTCCAAGACGCCGATGTTGGGTGTCCTTTTGTGTAGACAGCATTATTTTGTTTTGCTTTCATTGACCGCTAGACCCATCTTTGCTGCCTCGATCTCAATACTAGCAAAAGCCCCATTGACGGCCCGCTGAGTTCTTCCGATTATGTCAATGTCATCGGCATAAGCGAGTAGTTGTACAGACTTGTAAAAGATTGTACCTCCGGTGTTGGCTTGTGAGTTTCGTACAACTCTCTCAAGTACTATGTTAAAAAGATCGCATGATAGCGCGTCACCTTGTCTAAGACCTTTCCTGACATCAAACGGTTCGGTGAAGTTTTTACCGACTTTGATGAAGCAGCGAGAGTTCTCCATCGTCATTCTGCACAAACGGACGAGCTTGGCGGGGATGCAAAGACTGGACATGGCTCTGTATACCTCGTCCTTATACACGCTATCATAGGCAACTTTGAAATCGATGAAGAGGTGGTGCGTATCGGTCTTATATTCATGGGTTTTTTCCAAGATCTGCCGTAGTGTGAATATTTGGTCAATGGTGGACTTTCCAGGCCTGAAACCGCACTAATAAGGGCCTATCAGGTTGTTGACGATCGGTTTTAGGCGTTCACATAATACGGCAGACAGGATCTTATATGCGATGTTAAGGAGACTTATACCTCTGTAGTTGGCGCTGTTCAAAGGATATCCTTTCTTCAGGATCGGGCATACAATGCTGAGGTTCCATTCATCGGGCATACTTTCGTCCGACCAGATTTTACAGATGAGCTGGTGTATGCTCCTTACCAACTCATCTCCTCCTGCCTTGAAAAGTTCAGCGGCAAGGCGGTCGGCTCCAGCAGCTTTGTTGGATTTGAGTTTAGATATCGATATCCCCACTTCATTTTGATCGGGTTGAAGGGAAACTTGACTGCCATCGTCACTGTTGAATGGCTCATTCTGCCTGACAGCGGAATATTGGTCATCTCGCCGTTTAACAGTCTGCAGAAGTGTTCCTTCCATATCCTCAGCACCGACTGCGATTCTACTACTATGTTACCATTTTCGTCCCTGCAGGCTTCTGTTCTGGCTTTGAAACCCTGGCATGTTCTTTTTACCCTTTGGTAAAATTTTCGAACATTAATCCTGCAATAAAGTCTCTCAATCTCCGCGATCGAGCGCTTCTCATGCTCCTTTGTCTTCTTTCTGAGAAGTCGATGTTCCTCTTTTTTTCTGCGCACGTAGAGCTCGTAAGCAGCTCTAGTCCTTCTATGAAGCGCCGCTTTGTACGCCTCTTGTTTAGCATATGCATGTGCTTGCCGGCATTCCTCATCAAACCAGGGGTTTCGTTGTGGTGGCCGAGAAAAATCTAGTACATCAGAGGCGGCATCTCTGATGGCTTGTTCGCAACGCTGCCACTGGTCTTCCGCATTTGCTGCTGGCGGCATAGGACTTAGATTAAGATTAGAAGAAACTCGAGCGGCAAAGGTTCTGGCTGTCTCTTGCGATTGTAGGCGCCCGACGTCAAATTTCCTCACAGTATTTCGTTGATTTCGCTCCGTTCTGGATATTCGCATCCGTACCTTGGCTACAACTAGGTAGTGATCCGAGTCCACGTTGGCTCCTCGGAAAGTCCCGACACCCAAAATACTGGAAGAGTGCCTTGCGTCGATCGCAATGTGATCGATTTGGTTGACGATTTTTCGATCAAAGGAGAGCCATGTTCCTTTGTGAATATCGAGACGTGGGAACCGCGTACTAGCTACGACAGAGTTTCGCCCCGCCGCAAAGTAGATTTATTTTAATTGATAGGAAAAAGTTAGTTCTTCAATCGGTGCCCTCACTGTGCATTGTCTGACAGGCAGACATGCCAGAAAACTGGGTGTTTCCTTTAACGATTTCTGTAGAAGCTATAGAGACGAGAAAGAGGAAGAGTCGATAACCCGTCTTCTGTGCAACTGTCTTGCACTATCCAAGTTGAGAAGGAAGACCTTGGGAGAGTACTTCTATAACGTTCTAGACAACCACTCGGGTCTTGACATCTGTGAGGTTGGCAGTTTTGTGTCCAGTGCACCACTCAATAGTAGATTACACCGCATATATATAGACAAACGCGAGAGTATCACACTCAATAGTATATCAAAAGGATTATTTGAGTTTGGGTTATGAGTACCGGAGGCTTCAGCCTACTTAAAAATGTTACCACAATGGACCTACTTATCGGTCTAAGTGAGCCCTAGCTCTCCATTAATCACTGCACAGATCATCGCTAGCCCCTTTCATCATCATTATGTTGAGGTTTCCACTTTCATTGGAGATTAATCAAAAGTGGTTTGAAAAAGTCCAGAAATTCTCATTGATCGATCATCCCCATCTGACCCGAGTGCCCTACTTTCAAAAACAACTACCACAACGCCAATGCCGCCATATTTATTTCGAACACCAAATTCGTGTCAAAAATATTAAAAAATACAACTCGCTACGCAAAGCATACAAAATTGATTGATACAATCCCTAAGAACGTCTCACTTCTCAATTTCACCGCAAAAAATCCGAAAAAAAAAATTGAAAAATATTTATCATCTCTCAGCCTCTCTCTCAAAAAAAAAAAAAAAATTAAATATTTGTATTCCAGTCATGGAGTTACCTTTGACTCCCACGATACAGCCAACCCCATGCGGCTATTAATCATTTCAGGATACTTTCTCCCTTTTTTGTGTTCATTTCTCACCGAAAACTTTGCAAAACGGTCCACAAGCTGTCACACTGACGAACGATTGGTTGCCAAATTAATGGGTCAATGAAATCAAGGACACTCTCCCCCCCAAAAGGAAAACAACCAACGACACCAGCAATCACAGTGATTTTTACCTAAAATTGTTTTAATCATGATTCCCAGAAAAAATGCCAGAAAAAAAGTCCCTTCTACACGAGCCTGGTAATGGATCCTTGTGGACGCAGAATCCTTAGAGGATTATCAAGTATTTTCCTGTCTTCCTTATCGCGGCGAAAATCTGCAAAAGTTTTATAACAAAATTACGAGATTGTTTCTTCCAATCACCAACACCATACTCTGGCTTCGAGGATTACGGGGAGGACCTCCCCTACTCTGTCGACAAACAAGGATACCCATCAAGTGAAATAATATGCAAATGAATTACCCAGGTGAATATTCCGATTCAATGTTTGATCGATAATTGAGTAAAAGTCAAATTGACGGGCGGTGAGTGGCGGTAAGGAACCGTGGTTACCTTGAAGTCTCCGCCGTCATTGTCGTCACCATTGGTGATATGGACTGCGGGACCTATAAACCTACAAAAGCAACGATGAGAACGACGACGTGATGATGTTTTGAATTAATGGCGAGCGCGTGTTTAATTTATTGTTTGAAAGGCAGTTTGACAGGTGATAGTGAGCGGAGGGCGGAGGGCAAGGAGATTCAATCCGAAAGGGTTACCCGTCCGTTGAGATGGTAGTGGAGCTTTTAGTTAATTACTCTGCCGAGTTGAAAGTGGAATTTGCAAGATTTTTTTACGGCGCCGCGTGCGAGAGCCATCGACAGATGGAATTTGTCGAAATGATTTCGTTAGCAGCAGCGCTAAGTGTGCTTGGTCGCCTTTTGATGTTCAACTGGGGTCCATTAATTTAGCTGTTTGCCTGGGCATTCTGCCATTAATTGGGAGATTGTAACTAACTATCAACTGGCAAACGGTGAATGAAATGTTATTATATTGTTAGGGGCGACGTTCTACTTTATTTCGAGATTATAATCGAGAGATGGCGCTTAAGCCGAAAATTCTTTGAGATACACCTATATCCAACACTAAAGGTTAAAAAAAAAGGTTTCAAAGATTTCGTACTAGATTGGCCTATCTTCCGGTCACTGATGTGGATGTTAGATCTTTGTTACGAGCAAAGCATTTCACGAGAATATGTAGAGTGGTAACATAACGGGTTAGGTTGGCTGTCCACATGAGAGTGCAGACACACTTAGACGAGTGAAGGTCCTTTGTGATACCATGGATCAACCATTAGGCCACTCAGGGACTAACAAAACAAACCGGAGCTTTTGATGAAGCGATGGATGCTCATGACGCCTAAGGACGCCAGATCGCCGAGGTCATCAAGGAAGGGGGACCCTAAATGGAGCATTTTTTTATGCGACAGGGCTGGACAAGTGCATAGGAGGTGCAGGATGGTTTCCTCCTCCTCCTCGTTCCTACAGATTCTGCAGAAGTCGTTGGAAAAGAGGCCAAGTCTTTTGACAGTGTTCACTGAGAACATCGACAACGCAGCTGATCTGTGATTCTCTTAGCTTGATCAGCTCAGTAGTACGTTTGTGGTCCAGCTTAAGCAAGATATATCTCGAAACGTGACACGTTGAACCGTTTTCCCATCTGAGGTTGGTCATGCTAATAGCGTTCAGCTTTAGTAGATGCTTAGATGTAGCGAGGGGCATAACTAGGGCCTGCCTATCAGGCAGAATCCTTAGAGTTGTACCCTTTCGGGCGAGCTCGTCCGCCCTGCAGTTGTAGCCTGGTATCCAGCATAGGTAAATGTTGAACTGCTACGTCATTTCCATAAGAGATTAACGACAGTTTACGGCGGCCTTTGAAGTAAAGGAGCACGATTTCAGGGACTTGATTGCCGCTTGGCTGTCAGTGAAAATGCTAATATGCCTGACTTACTTACTTACTTAGATGGTGCTACAGTCCGGGGTGGACCTGGGCCTTAACCAACAAACCTCTCCAGCCAACACGGTTAAGAACCAGCTGCCTCCTGTTGCGCACGCCAAGTTGGTTGAGGTCCCCCTCCACTTGTTTGCGCCACCTACCTCGAGATCGTCCTCTACTGCGTCGTCCATCCTGGGTGGATTCGAAGACTTTCTTAGCGGGAACGTTGGGCTCCATCCGCTTTAAATGAACCAGCCATCTTAGTCGCGGTATGTGAACTCTTCTGGCTAAGTCGATGTCCTTGTACAGGGCGTATAGTTCGGCATTGTACCTTCTCCCCCTCTCACCGTCTATGTAGATGGGACCAAAGATCGCTCGAAGAACTTTTCTCTCGAAATAACCAAGGGCATCCTCATCCGGTTTTGTCAAAGCCCATGGCATGCATAGGATGATTAGAGTCTTATAAAGAGTTACCTTAGTAGTTCGAGATAGGGCTTTGCTACTCAATTGCCGTTTTAGCCCATAGAAACAACGATTGGCAAGAGTAATTCTTCGTGTGATCTCCCTACTGATGTCATTTGCGTTCACCATAAAGCCTATGCCTGCCAGATAGTACTTTACACTTCAGCCAGGACAGGGCTTCCTTAATCGCCGTGATTTCTGCCTGAAAAATGCTACAATGATCACGGAGGCCGAACGAGATGCTCAGGTTAGGCTTGACCACTGAGAGGAGGCTTTTAGATGAACGCTCGCGCAGGCAGTAATCTGTTTGCCAAAAATATCTAAGGGCAGCAGGTGGAACAAAATGTCTAGTGCCGCGGAGGGAGTAGTTCTCAGAATGTAAGGCTGCCTCAATCGATTTACCTTTGCAATACGCATGTTGGGGCGGCGAGAGCAAAGCTGGGCTAATATTTTGCAGAAGATGGATGTCAATTAACCTTTCTCAAGTTTTGAGTAAAAAGGACGATAGACTGATAGGTCGCAGATCTTTTGGTTCCCCGTGCGAGCTCTTTTCTGCCTTAGGTATGAAGATGACTTCAACCTCGGTCCATAGTTTGGGTATATAGACCAGATTTAGACGGCCCGATAAGATGACTTTGAGAACAGAACGGGTGAGGCACGATCTAAATTTTGAGTCTGGAGGTGGATCTTTGTAAGTTTGATGGCACCAGTGATATCTGACTCAGAATATTTACGCAGGTGGCAGAGAATCTCCATGTAGCCTGCTGACTGATGTAATTTTTGAAATATTGTAGCTTCCACTTACCAGTCGTGGCGAGCAGAGTGCATCGAATCACGCTTGTAGGAGTTGCGACAAGGTACTGAATTATTACATATTGGACACTCCATCCTTCTCGGTCCTCCGCCATTGACTCCAATTCATCAGGAGGAATCCCTAGGCGAGTCCAGGAGAGATTTCGGACTTGGTCCAACCATCAATTTCTAGACCTTCCGCGGAGTCGCCTACCTGACGGCCACCATGACCACGACCACCATGGCACGTCTTGGAAGCCGGTCTGGGGGCATACGCACTACGTGACCAAACCATCGAAGCATAGATCGTTCCGTTCGGAGAAGTAGTTGCCAACATTGAGCGTCTCGCGTACTCTGGTGTTGCGCACTCGATCCCTACGAGTTATTCCAGCAACACCGCGAAGGAACCTCATTTCGGCAGCTTCTATCCGCGATCTTATTCTTTCGGTCACTACCCAAATTTCATGACCATAGGTGAGAGTTGGAACATACACCGAGTTAAAAACCAATAGCTTAGCTTGAACACTAAGTTCAGCCAAACACACTAAGTTCACAAACGGCTACAAACCTTTCGAGTGCGCGCTGCAGTTCAGTTTGAGAGGACCCAAGGATGACCAAGTCATCCGCAAAGAGCAGATGACTAATCCTTAGGCCTCCCATTTTGAAACAGTCCCCACCACGGCTGCGCTGCAACTTCCAATCCATATATACAATGAAGAGGAGAGGTGACAAAACGCCCCCTAGCGAGTCCAACGCCCACAGTGAAAAGTATTCATTTAACACCGTTTATCCGAACATAGCTTCTACAGTTTGTATATAAAGACGGAATCGCCCTTAACAGAGAACCGTCAATCCCATACTCCTGCAGAACACTCCAGAGTTTGCCTCTAGGAACCCTATCATATGCTTTTTCCAAATCTACAAAACAAGTGTAGACAGGTTTGGCATACTCCCAGGCCTTCTCAAGAACCATTCTGAGAGTGAACAACTGGTCGGTTGTGCTTCTACCGGGACGAAAACCGCACTGCTCATCCCCCAAACTGTCCTTAACCACAGCTGTGACACGCCTTTCTAGCACCTTAGCGAATACTTTTCCAGGGAGACTTAAAAGAGGTATACCCCTATATTTGACGCAATCTCTTTTGTTCCCTTTTTTAAAAAGAGGAACTATCACCAGGTGTTTCACCGCGTTCCCCGGCCACTTCAATGACACGCGAGGGCCATTGCACTCACTCTTTGCCAAAAGCCTTAAGCATTTCTGGCCTTATTTCATCCACACCAGCAGATTTGCCAACCTTTAGCGCTTTGATCGCCAAAGTAACTTCCTCTACCGTAGGACTACTTTCCGCCCAACTCTCGACCATAGGTCTGTCATCTTCGGTGCCCTGTTCGGGATTGAGCAATTCTGAAAAGTGCTCGCTCCATCTGCGTTAGATGTCCTTATCATTGGAAAGAAGTGTACCGTCTTTGGAATTAACTCCTTCAACGATATTCAACTTTTTTCCTCTGAGTCGGCGGATGGTCTGCCAGAACATCTTATTTGCAGATCTGTGGTCACGTTCCAATTTTTCGCCAAACTCCTTCCAAGACTGTTCTTTCGCTGTTTTCACAGCTAACTTGCAGGTTCTCCGCGCCTCAGTGTACCGATTTCGAGAATCGGAGTTCCCCAAGTGAATCCACACCTCAAATGCTCTCTTCTTCCCTCTGATGGCTTCTTGAACTCCCGGCGTTTTAAACCAAGCAGTCCTTTTCTCACCACCAGCCGCCACACCAAGCCGCTTCGCTCCACAAACATCTCCCGCAGAGGCAATAACCGCTGTTGAAAACAGTTGCCATTCTTCCTCTACATTTGCTGGAGCAGTTTGAATTCGTTCAAACCTTTCAGATATTTGCCGCGCAAATGTCTCCCGAAAGTATTTTGTTCTAAAGTATTGCAAGTGAGAGTATCAGCATTTGTTTCAGTTAACAGAAGACTCGCTATTCACGCAGCCTGAGCTCTTTCTTAGTTCAACGATGTCAGAGCATAGTATAAGCACTTTCGATCCTCTATGGCCCACTATTGACTTGTAGGACCCGTTCATGGAATCTCATTTGTACTCCAATTATTTTTTAAAGGTTGCCTCTTACAAAAACTTTCCATCAGAACAAATTAAAAGAATTGTAGACGCATTTTCAATTCCCCTAATAAGGTCATCTTCAAACATCCAATTCCTAATTCTCCTCTACACCCGCCTGCTCTATCCAGCTCTATCTGCAACCGCAAATTCCTGAAGAAAGTTTCTTGGAATTCATCGATTGAATCATGATATTCTTTGAAAAGTCCCCAAGAGATGAAAATATTTATGCTTCTCCTGAATGGGAATTCCAATGAAAGGAAATTCCTCACTTCTGCCTCAATGACTGTCAACGACTCTGGGTAAGTAGAAAACCCACTTGTTGTCCCGGAGATTGCTCCATCACAGCATTGTAATGTCTTTTGGCCAAGAGTAAACCCAAGGACTCAGGAAGTCACTTAATTTATATTAGAAATGGCCTAGTAGTGTCTATCTATCAAATTACTTCCGACCGAAGGATATAGTCTATAGGGAAGAGGCACCTCAAACTGTGTCGAACGCGCTTCATTATGTCAACTATCTGTCATCGCGCGAGCAAAAGTTAACAAATTGCAAGTGATAAAAGCAAAATTAGTCCTCCCAAAGTTAATTAGACTCAATCGGCACTGCTGTGTGTGTATCAAGCAAGTAGGACTCTCATCCTTATGATGACGCGCCAACCATCACGCAATCTGTTCTTCTCTCTGTTCAAATAGGCAAATGGAATTATCTGAAGCTAAACGCTTCCCATAGATGAAATAGATGGAAAGCACACTCCCGCAGGATATATGTATAAAAGCAACAAAACAATGGATCAGGCGAGGTGTGAAGTAAAGAGATTTGGTATTTCTGGCGGGCAAGTGTGAGTGTGGGGGAAGGAACATCATGTGCTTCATTCGTGGAGAATCAATTAATCAAATCAAGAAACCCACCGACACATACATACAAACAACAGGGACTACAAACAGCAGAGCAGGGACTACAAATAGTCGTCTCGTCCTGGAGGAAGGGAAGAATGATGCGATAGAAGTGATTTGATTCCTGCCATTGAAGATGGTTATAATCCCCGGTGGTGATGGGGAGTCCCTGTCTTTGTTTATTTATAACCCTGGAGAGGGGGAAACCTTATTCCGTGTTAAGTGTGTTTAATATTAAAGAGCCTCACCGGGGGGAGGGCATACCTTTTGGTGTAAGGACATAAATATCGTCATAAAGTAGATGTCATTTGATGACAGGTAATTTGATATGACAGCCTAATGAGTGGTGCTATTAAGATGTTGGCCATGATCCTGGTGTTGGAACATGGCACATGAAAGCGATTTGTTGAGTCGAATATGACTGATTGCTTTAAGGCCATCGCCAGCAAGGTTCAGATTTATTTTGAGAAGAAATCGTGTTTGGATAGCCGAAGATGTCATGGCGAACGAGTGACGTAGACCGCAAATAACAAACTTAAAAGTTTTTCGCCATCTACTACCATCCGTTTCCTCTTTTATGGTTGCACTCGGTCTTCAAGGACATGCAGTGCACTAAGCTTTACATTCTGGTATCTTGTGGACCATTGACCTAAAAAAGAATGAAATATCTGGACAAGTACCAAATATCAGACATGTGGAACCGTAGACACCTGCTCATTCTCAAATTCTTCAAGGAAGCTGAACTAGAAAGGGTGCTCTAAGGGCGGTTTATGCTCGCCGAAACTCAGTAAGAGTGCGAGGGTGGCAGTGGTGCAGAGGGCAGTGTGGTTGCTCGTTAACCGATTCAAGCAGGTTCAAGCCCCAGCGGGGAACAGCAATCATCAGCCACCCGAATATAAAGGAGAAACGAATTACATCGAAGTTTTTCCAACCACTGCACCAAGGAAAGGTTCCTGCCTGGTAGTACAATGGACTAGAGAAGTCTGAGTGCTCTGGGATTTGGGTTTCCGTTTTTTTATAAAAAAAAAAAAAGTAGGAGTGCAAAACTCTTAGATCTAGTACTGGAAAGTATTGCACTGTGAGAGAAACTGTATTGAGGGAACAAACATCTACAAGACACTGCAAACTAGTACTGTAAGCGTTTCTCTTTAAAGTCTTCTTGTGAAAATCATGCGGCCTTTCACGATTGCTACTTGCAATAAATCTATTTGAACCAAGATGCTGGCCATTATTTACTTAGGTATATATCCCCTTGTGGGTCCTAGAGTTTCCAATACGCCCACGCGCCACAGTGTACGGTTTCTGGCAATAATGTGCCAAAGCTCTTACAAACTTTTTTTCAATTGTCGTGTCTCCCTCTCGACTGTTCGGCGCCATTTCTCCTCGGACCGGCATGTATTCACTTATCTTCATTCGCCTTCATGTGTCTTGACGTGCCTACATGTCCGTGTCTACATGTGTCTTCAAGTAGCATGATGTGGCTTTACGTGTCTTCACGTATTCTCCTTAGTCATTTAGAAGAAGGCATCAAAGCAAATTGTCTTCTTAGGAAAAATGCAGTCCTGTACGAAGAACAGTGGTTTGGCTAATCACAGGACACAGCAATATTTGCTCATCATATAACCAATAAGGATCACTGTGGACTCTAGATTCTAGTTTTAGCTCGAAAGCAAGGATACAACAGAGTATTTGCTCTGCCAGAGTTCCGCTTTTGTTTCTCGATACCACGGGAATGGGCTCAATTATCTCAGTCAATCCATTAAACAGTCTAATGATTGACATTCCCGTTTCAAGAATGATCCTTGTGCTGATTAGGTGTGGAGTTAGGTGGGGCGCCTGAATAGCCCGGTTTTTTTCTCGCCTCTTTTTCTAAGTCAAGGCACTGTCACTGGTCAAACTCAAATGACTCAAAAGATACAAGCGCGTTACAGATTAGCAGTCAGACAGACCGTTCAAGCCCTGAACACTAAAATGAGACATGATTGCACTTTCTTGGACTACGTAATTTCCGTAAGATGTCAAGCCCCCAGCACAACATGCATATACAAAGGACCGATTAGTCGAAAAAGCCCTGAACGAGGTGCTAGCAATGATCGAACAATCACTCTACCACAAATAATTCACTTTAGCGGCCTTTTTAAACGTGGAATGAGCCTTTAACAATGTGGAAACCGAATCAATAAGATTATTACTAGACCGACTCAGAGTAGATTCCACACTCTCCTACTGGATTGTTGAGACACATCAACTCGGAGCTGGGTGACAGCCAAGTAAATGCACTGGCCTCTAGAGGAACCCCGCAAGGACGGGTCCTATCTCCTCTGCTATGGACTCTAGTCGCAAACAAGATTCTTTTAAAATTAGGACATAGCGGAGTAAAAGTTGTTGCTTATGCAGACGAACTCGTCCTACTTACGTCCGGCAAATTTCTCGACACTACCACCGAACTAATGCAATCGGCCCTGAATACCCTCCATAACTGGGCGAAAAGCTGTGGACTGAACGTTAATTCAGCGAAAACAGAAGTGGTCCTCTTGACCAACAAAAAAATAATCCCAGCTTTCGGACCCCTATGATTCGGTGACACTCCACTCTAAGTCTCGGATAAAGCACGGTATCTAGGGTGCATACTTGACAGCAAACTGAGCTGGAGAGACAGCACAAATGAAAGAATAAAGAAAGCGAACATTCCGTTCCACGCTTGCTGCAGAATTTTTGGTAAAAATCTGGACCCAAACCTGCACATTGGATGTACACAGCCATAGTCAGACCCATTCCTACATATGGGTGCATTGTCAATGGACATCTCAAGGAGTTAACTAAAATCCAGAGACTTGCCTGCATAGCAACCACAGGCGCTATTAGAACCACCCTGAGCGCAGCACTTGAAACAATTCTCACACTGACTCCACCATTTGCTAAGAAATCAGAAGCGATGAGTGCACTGCACCGAAAAGAATCCAACCTATAGAGAAGAAGCCACACGGGTCACCGTAGCATCTCAAGATGGGCTAACCTAGACGCCAGCACAGACTATCTTCCACCATCCCCCGACTTGAGCCTAAACGTCAAAACGGTCATCCCATCAAGGGAGTACAGGGAAGACGGTGGGGCCATTAACCCGCATAGTACTTTAGGCTTCACTGGCAGGTGCAAAACAAATGAAGGAGTGAGTTTGGGTATCTACTGAGTGGAGCCTGATATTGCAATATCATTAAGGCTTCCGAATCACGGCAGTGTGTTCCAAGCAGAAGTCCTAGCGATAGCAGGGGTGGCACGAAAACTATCCACAAAACTTGTTACTAGGAAAGATATTGATATTTACATAGATAGTCAAGCTGCTATTATATAAAGGCCATCTCATCCGCGGTTATAAAATAAAAGCTAATAAAACGCTGCCGCGAGGAGCTAATAATGTTCATCCAATGTCACCATGTAACACTCTGGTAGAGTGTTAGAGGCCACAGAGGAATTCCAGCGAACGAAATGGCGAGTGAACTGGTAAGAAAGGGATCAGAGCAAGACCTGCCAATGGTCCAAAACTCAGTCCATCCTCCCCTAATACTTGTTAAATCAAACACAGCACTTGATTTCAAGCGACAAGCAGAAGAAAGATGGAGAGCCTATCATGCCGTGTCTTCAGAAGCATCTGCACAAAACATGGCAAGATGAAAACCGAGCTCATCCTCACTCAAAATAGACAAAACTTGGAGCTTCACAAGGTCTCAATACCGGCCAAAACCTATTGTCGGCCCACCGGAAGAGAATGCGGCTAAGTACAGATGAACTCTGCAGAGGATGCGGCAACTAAGCCGTAGAGGAGAACACGGAATACTTTCTTTGCAAATGCACTAGTCTCTGCAATACCAGGAAGACGGCCATTAGAGTGTGTATTTCTTCAACCATCTGGGTGACCTGTCTGAATAGCCACCAACCACCATCATGAAATTTATAACTTCTTCAGGGTGGTTCAGAGGAGGCCGTTCCATTAACACAGAACTCTAGCCATTTTGTTTTTCCTTTCTTTTCAGGTCTTCAGTCAGGAAACTCCACGTCAGGGGAGCATAATAGATCCGTTTGAGATCAGAGTGCAGGCTGCACTCATTCGTTGCAGCTAACCCCTTTAACCTAACCTAACCTAACCTAACCTAGGATGACAGATGGAGAAAATATGGGACAAAGAACGATTAGGGTATGCAGAACTTGAGGCTGTCCCAATGAAGGGGTTCACATGGAGCCTGACAATTGGTTTCTACTTCAACTGGCATATGCAACTTCCACGCTGATTGAAAATGTAACCTTTAGATGATGTCGGACTTAGGATGCCAAAATTATTGTTGGTGCACCAGCGAAACTTTTGGGGTCTGTTAGTAGCTATAAACCGTCCAACATCTACGTGAAAAGCCGTAAGAGTGTTCTGGGTTTAAGAAATATCATCCCTGGCCTAAAATTGTACACAATTTGGTGGAGCATTTCATATTCGAACCACGATTTGTGGCATGCTCAAGTTTAGTCTTCGCGGACGCCACACTAACTCCTTGTTTGATGTCAGCTACTGTTCAACACAGAAGCCATCAGCCATTAGGCAGCAACTCAAATTGTTTTGACAGCAAATGTGTATCTTGCTATTTCCTTATTTACCAAGACAATACCATACCTATGGTAGGACACCACATACTTTGGTGGAAACAGAAAGCACCAAAATACTCGTACTTTGTTCACTGTCACAGGCCTTAGGCAGAAGAAAAATAATTCCAAGGAAGAACTTTGTGTCAGGCAGTAATTCTTCAAATAATCAACCGCCTACCAGATGCGTACTTCGCCCACTTTCTACTTCATCACAATTCCCCGGGAAAGGAGACTCTTCCTCTCCACAAAAAAATACTTGCTACCCGTTGCAAAGTTTTTAATTTGTTTTCCACAATTTTTTATTTTTTTTTTTCTTGCAGAACAAAAGTTGGAACATAAGAATCTACTTTGCTACTCATATTGCGCTGCGGATGCTTTTGCAGACCTTCAGGTTATTTTCTTTTAATTTTCCATTCAAATCAACAAGTGTTGACACTCTTCTTCTTTCTAACCAGGAGCCTGATTGGTTGTGTTTTAATTTTAATTTAAATGCAGAGGCAGGACGCTTTAAGTCTTCAAAGTGCACTTGCGATGTCAGCACTCCGGATACCGGACTTTATCAATTTATCAAAATTAAATCGCATATTTCATTTAATGCGCGACACATGTTGTACATTTTTAAAATGTGTGGATATGCATATATAAATCACATCAGGTTCAGAAAATCCGTTTTGAGTTAAAGTTTAATTATAAAAAATTATCTGGTTACATTTGGATTAATTGGATGTGCGGTATGGCGCCCAAAACTTTCCTCAAACATGCCAGGATGCCACATTATTTCAATATATCAATCACTCGTGCGTATACGCAACATTTTTCTGTTTTTGTTTTCTGACTTTTGGTTCAGTTGAATGAAGTGCTGGACAGGGGTATACGATGAGGTGGGAGAAGGATTTAAACACTCATGTACGCGAACGACATACCGTATGTATGACTCTCCAAACAGTTGTGCATTCTAGATACGTTGGGGAAAGTGCCCAAGAAAATTATACGGACAAGACTAGAGCAATACACGAAGGAGACTCGGCGCTTTGTAATCGACAGTTTGGATTTAGAAAGAAACGAAGCACCAATCATGCAATACAAGATGCGTGCAATATAGCGCGCGAAGCAATTGCAGGAGAAAGATGGCTCGGATGGACGAGACAATACTGTGCTGTCGTGACGTTAAGAACGCGTTCAATTCAGCCGACTGGAGCTGTATACTTAAAGTTCTGAGGGACCTGCAGGTATCAAACTACCTACTGCGGATAATTGTGAGCACCTTCGAAGACAGAACCCTCTACTATGACACGGAAGAGGGACCAAAGAGGTACAAAATCACGGGAGGAGTTCCACAAGGGTCGGTCCTGGGATCAATTCTATGGAATATAATGAACGATGGCATTTTAAGAACACAAAGACCGAATGTGAGAGAGCGACGACACCGCGGAACATTATCTCTGTGGGTGTCTGGTCGTCGCTCGTATCAGGTGGCACAACCTCGGTGCTGATGTGGTGAGTGCTGGAACTGTAAGCTTGTTATCACTGAAGTGCTTGCTTGGCTTTCTTAGAAAGACAAGGAAATTCCAATAAAATGGGTAAATCAGGGTTTGCTCTCTGGTAGTACAATGAACCAGGCGAACCGCACAGACGGATCAGTAGTGGCCAAAAAACTAGAGGAAGTTGCACAAAACAGAAACGTGAAGGTTTGGCTATAGACATCAGGTTTAGAACTAGCGGACCACAAAACTGAAGCCATTCTCATAAGCAGCCGTCAAAAAGTGGATCACCTTACCATGCAAGTCGGTGAAGAAATCATCAAGTCGAAGGTGTACATCGGTGGTTACAGTAGCCAAGCACGTACACGAGGTAGAGTCTGCCACGAATGAGGCAGTTATAAGAATAAAGGAATGGCTGGAGTCTACCGATCTGGAACTAGCTGCCCACAAGACTGAACCTGTCCTAAAACTAGACGCAAACAGGTGAAATATGCCAGCTTCCGAGTCGGAAACCAGACGATCAGGTCTAAAGAATCCTTGAAGTACCTTGGAATCAGGCTCGACAACAGGATGCGCTTCAAAGCCCACGTCGATATTCTTATAAGAAAGCATCGCTGATGCAGGCAGCACTCTCCCGAATACTCCCGAACATCGGCGGGCCTGGATACGTCCGCAGGATCCTGCTGTCCAGAGTGGTCAGCTCGGTACTTTTATACGCTGCCCCGATATGGGCAGGTGCATTGGCGACAAATGAGTGCAGGAAGAAGCTATCATCAGCTCACAGGTTCTGCGCAATCAGAGTGATCAGTGGCTTCCGAACTATCTCTGACGATGCAGCCTGCGTTTTAGCTGCGTTGGTCCCAATCGACATCCTCGCGGATGAGATGCAGGGGGTATACCTTAGACGTCCCTCGAACCGGCAAGAGGCAAAAAGGATTAAGGAGGAGGAAAGGGCAGCATCAGCAACGCTGTGGCAAACCAGGTGGGACAGCTCTACCAAAGGTATATGGACCCACAAGCACATTCTCGCTATAAAATCATGGACAGAGGGAGCGAGGGGGAACTGTAACTACCACCTCATACAGTTCCTGTCCGGACACGGCGGCTATCGGAAATACCTCCATAGATTTGGACACGATAGTTCCAGAATATCCAAACGAAGAGGAAGATATTGTGTCCAGAATTTCCAAATGGAGAGGAGGACGCGGAGCATGCAGTGTTCTACTGCAGACGATAAAGCAGAAGATAAAGCAAACCTGCCAAGTCCAAAAAATCTTGTAAGTCACATGACACGATCAGAGGGCGAGTGGATGGAGATCTGCTCATTCATAGTATATGTGCAGAACGCGCTGCGAAGAGCAAAAGTCCTAATAAGAGCCCAAGAGACGGCCTCAGAGACTAGAGCATCATTGCTAACCAGCCCCGGGAAAAAATACCTAACGGCAGTACCGCGGGGAGAGTGGTTGAAGTGTGTGGCGTACTCCTGGAATCAATTACTCAGGTTTGCGAATCATGCATGCTAGCAGCACTCGGGCTATTAGCATCTATGAAGATGACACATCCTTGGCGCAACCTAAAAAAGTCGTACATTAGAACGATGAACTCGGCGCATAGAATCGCATCTTTAAAGGAATGCTGCGCCTTTAGAACTGTATCAGTGGATGCGATGAGTGTAGGTTAGGTTAGGTTAGGTTAGATTGAAGCGGCTGCCAGCTGAGAATCGCCAACACAATCAGACCAATAAGAGGTCCATTGTGACACCACGTGGATCGTGTGAGAAAATCTCTCTACCTACTCACTAAAACCAATTTGAGCTTCTTATGAAGCGTAGGAGGCTCTTAATACCGATATCTATCAGGTCGCCTAAATCATTGTAATAGGGGGCTCGTAAGTGAAGCTTCCTTCTACGGGAGAGAGCTGGGCACAAACAAAGAAGGTGAGGAATAGTTTCTTCTTCTTCTTCATCCATGCAGCTTCTACAAAAGTCGTTCGCAAAAAAGATCTAGCCTTGTAGCATGACAGTGTCCAGTGATAACACCTATTATAACGCCGGTATGCAATCTGTTGAGAGAAATCAAATTCTTAGAACGTTTTAGATTCAGCTTTGGTGAACCCCACACGCGGATCAGTAGAATTGCGGTGATGTGGGAGGGTTATGATTACTTGTTTTCGGATCATAACCTCGCCGAAATAGGAAGAAGAAGAAGAAGAAAAAGAAGAAGCAAAAGAAGATCCAGCTTTCGCTAAATCTGTTTTGTCACTAGATATGTTGATCCACTTGTCCACCTAAGATTTGTACTCTCGACAGCATCCAACTTAAATTAAAGTTTGCAAGTAGCGATTGGTATACCTAAGGGGCTTTTGTCCGGCAGGGTGTGTATAGTTGTTCCCATTCTGGCCGGTTCATCTGTCTTACAATTCCCTGGAATAGCCCTATGCAAGGCACCCAACACAGGTGAATATTGAACTGCTCAACCATCTCCACAATCGGCAGTCTAGAGCTACTAAGGAATTTAAAAACGTCGATTCCAGGGATTTGATTCCTGCTTTGCTGTCTGAAAAGACGCAGATATCTCCAGCAGATATTATGCGACGAGTGTAATATCAGACCGAATGCCTATCGATCTAGATCCAAAGAAGACCGCGGTACTACATGAAAGCGAGCACGAAGACAGAACAACAACTAAATCAGAATGGCAGCATAGGTGAACCATCACAACTAAAGGGCGATGGACATACAAATTGATCCCCGAAATTGATGAATTGATCTGCTAATTCAGAAAGCAATTTCTATTGGGACATGGATGCTTGAGGGAGTATCTTTACAAGTGCAAGCATGCGGATGATATATTCTGCCAGCACTGTGAAGGAAACCTGCAGAATGAAGAGCTTGTACTGATAGAATGCCAAAATTACAAAAGGGCTAGGAACATCCTACAAAGAGCAGTTGGCGGCCAAGTGACCCCAAGAAGCCTGATCTTAATTATGCTGGCGAAGATCGAAGGATGGGAGACTGCAAACGAAATAATCACATATGTTGCAGCAACTGCGTATAGTGGCACGAGCAAGGAGAAACGAAAGGGACGAAGAACCTGCCAACTCTGGGAACTAAAATAGAAGTGACGAAATATCAAACCGGCCTCTGCGAAGGAATGTCTTGACTGGCGGTGCCGCAGAGGTACAACAGGGCAGGTAAATAGGAGGAGTTTCTTAGAACGTAAGCATGCAGTAGCATGGAATCGGGCATAAGACGTAACACGGGCTGCAAGTATCCATAAGGAATTTCAAAAAAAAATCCCAACTGACTTCAACAAATGATTGGGGTGCTGGAGGAGTACTGCAACACCTAACTGGCAACCTTAATAAGTTTTTGTTTTTTTATAAATTTCATCTTTCTGTGAGATTGTTGGAGATATATAGATGTTATGGACAGACAGACTAAGCAAGTGAGCTGGAGTAATCCGCACGTATCTGTCGTTGTTGCTCAACCACACGTCAAAACGTTAAGCACTCGATTCGTCTAAGGCGTCTAAAAGCTCCCTTAGCACTTTTTTCTTTATTTCTCATTCCACGAGAGTTGACTCAGCAGTTCCTTTTTGGTCCTAAGAGCCTTGCATTCTATGATTCTATCTGTGAGTTAACCTTCTGCTGCAGAAGTGGTAGTCTTCCTCTTCTTAGACTCTTCTCTGCCTTTTCTGAGCAGAGTCGGGTAGGCGAACCCCACAGGCGGATCAGTAGAAATGCGGTGAAGTGGGATGGTTGTGATCCTTTGTTTTCAGATTATAGCCTCGCTGATAAAACGAAGAAGACGAAGAAGAAGAGTGTAAGTCGAACTGAACCGAAATACGGTAAGGTGGGAGAGTTATGATTCCTTGTTTTCGGATCATAACCTCACCGAAATAGGAAGAAGAAGAAGAAGATACCTAGCCGAACTGAATGACCAAATTACACTTATTCCGACACAAGACACGAAGTAAATTGGAAACGATGAACTCAATTGATGTGTTAATTCCCGCAAAGCCCTTCAAAAGTATCCATCCCATGCACGTACACCCCAAGGACCCCATCCGTCAGTCAAAAACTTCCCATCATCTTCTCACATTTCATGCAAATATAAGCGGATCTCCCAAGGACATAATAAAACAAAATATTACTACGCACCTCGGTCGTAAAATGAGGCGTTTTACATCATAAGCCTCCCTATTTAGATTATTGCTACAAATCTCCCCCTCTCCGCTGCGAAACGATTCCCATTATGCCAATAATTCGCATCACAACATCAATGTAATGAGAAAAAATAAAATAAAATTCGTGCACGCATCCTTAAGCAAAGCGTTCTTTACAATAACTTAAGCGAAAACGTTACCGCAAAACATGAAAAATTGAAGTATGACGAGCAGATTTTCAATAGCCTCACGGCCGTCACATCCTTGATGTGTTCGCATAAAGTCAAAGCGCCGTAACGCGCCTTCCCATCAAACCATGACGATTTTGTTATTTCACCCATTTGATGGCGTCGTACGTCATTACATACCATCAGCTACTTGTGCCAGTACATTAATATCAAACTCAATTGAGACGTGATCGTTGGTAATTCCCGAGCACGTACTCCAAGAAAGTGTATGTCGAGTTGAGTCAGCCGGAAAGTATTTATACCGACCATCAGCAAGGATGTACCGCGAAGCCTCATCATTCACATGCCGCAAGGCATCACTTTTAGCCAAGTACGCCCAGCATCAAGCGACTAAACATACGACACAGGATAAATGCCAAAACGGATGTCGAAATGTCGAAAATGTAAAATCGCAGGATAGCAACCGCCAACAGCGTGCGCTCCATTTCCGCTTTCTGTGTGCGGGTTGGTGGTGGTGGTGCGGTGTACGCGCGTGTAATTCATTCCTTTGAAGGATATCTTTTTTTGTTTTGCTTTCTTCTCTGTCAGCTAGTGACGTGTGGGATTTAACGACAAATAATAAAGTTAGAATGTATTACGAGAAGAAAAATAACGGTGATGCACCGGATGTCCTAAGAGTTCTGCCCGGGAGAGAGGAGATGGCGCGGCGTTCGTCGCAAAATGCCAAAGCAGCAGCAGCAGCAGCAGCGGCAACAGCAAAGCACTGTAAATGTCCTTTGCGTACGGATTTTTATTGCTGTTGCTGCTGTAAGCTGTTTGTTTTTTTTTATGAATGATGACTGTGTGTGATGTTAATTTAAATTCATTTCATTAGTTTAAGAGGATGAGGGGGGAAGAGATTTTATTCGGGAAAATAAAGCAAATAAATGAAACGAGCGGAACGTGGAAGGGACGAAATTGAATCTGTTTTTTTCATTAGCTCCTTTCAGTGCTGTCAAGTGGAAGATGGTCTTTGAAGTTGCCAGTCCAAAGGCACACGTCTATAAATAGTGCGGTTGGCTTGTGTTCTGTAAAGATTTGTTGAACGAAGGCAATCTTTCAAGTTTGGCGTTTTTGTTTGGGCTTCACATGGGAAGGGTTTTTGGGGATCTCCGTCTGCGAAGTCGTTTTTGGTTTAGAATTTGATAGATACATGCGTATACGTATATGCGTATATTATTCACAAAATGGAAATATATTCAACGCTGGGAGATGCAACCATCTGGAGAAGGGTCTGCAGAGGAACGCCCTAAGGCCAAGTACTTTCTCCTCTAATGTGGCTTCTTGCAGTAGACAAGATCGTGGTAATACTGAAGGGAAACGACTTCAACGCGACGACTTTGTCGACGATGTGGTTATCTTGTTTTCCTCAGGATCAATCTCACACTACAACTGGGGGATAACTAGGTCAATAGCAACACAATTAGGTCAAACAAACACAACAGAGTAATGCTCGGTTGGGTCCCTGGACACCAGGGGATTGTGGGCAACGAATCTGCAGATGAGCTTGCTAAGGCCGGCTCAGAATCTGCGTTTATAGGTCCCAAACTTTATTGTGGCGTCAACTGGACAACAGCTACAGCGTTGATTAACGAATGGGAGAACAAACTTCGTCTAGATCACTGAACTAATGGGCCAGGTTTAAGACAACCCAAACGTTTAATCAAGCCTTACTCCTATAAGGAAATCCTTAACTTAGATAGGGAAAGCATTAGGAAGCTAGCGAGCTTTCTAACTTGCCATTGCGGCCTAAGATACCACCTTAACAAGTTGAACCTGTGCCAAGAGAAGGACTGTCGGCTATGCCTAGAGGAGGATGAAACATCCGAACACATTCTTTGTGTATGCTCGGCACTACACTGGTTAAGGAAACGTATTTTCCACAAGGAGATACTCACTTCAGTGGAACTGAAATGCTCCACTACTAAAGACATACTCACTTTCATAAGGGAGGTAGTACGTCTGTTAGGTTAACTCCAACTCTCCGATACAATAGATCATTCAGGACGTAGTGTCGTTGCCACGCGGGCATGGGTTGTACAAGAGAAAGGAAAATAAAAGGTCAATAGCAAAGGGCTGGAAGTGAGCGTTTCAAAGACGGAGGTATTCCTTTTACCTAAGAAGAGATCGATCACTTTCTTCAGACCCCCAAATATCGGTGGTATTGGACTAAGTATCTCAAGTTCAGCTCGATGTAGATGTAGAGGTGCAAGTGCACTGCGACCTTTAAAAAATCGATTGGGCCCCCCACACTACGGTCCTAGCCGATGATATACTCGATGTGGAACACTTTCTCCAGTCCAGCTGCTACAGCAAACCGGAGTATTTTCAGTGGATCCAGGTAAATCCATTTCTGATAGGAGTGATGCACCTAGGTGATTTTTTCTTTTGTGAATCAGTGCTTCGCATTCCATAAGAAGGTGTGGTGGTGTTTCTGCGAAGTCCCTGCAGAATCTGCAGAGTCCGTCTCCCTCTATTCCCAGTTTCCTAAGGTGCTCCTTGAGTCTGCAGTGACCCGTTAACATGCCCTCCAAGATGCGAAGTCGATTCTTACTAACTCTTAGGCAGGTTTTGCTTCTTTTCTATTACGTGTCTTATTTGGGGCATAACGTCCCAATGTTTGGCCCATTTGTTCTCTTCCTCTTTCCTTAAGTCTTCCCGTATCTTGTGAGGTCCTATCCCACAGAAGGGGTCTGGTCCAAGGAACGGCGTGTCTGATCCGTTTCTAGCTACTTCATCAGCTGCTTCGTTCCTCTTCACTCTCCTATATGTCCTGGTACCCAGTAGAAGATAACTTTGTTTGTTTCTCCCAGTTTGTTGATCCTGGTGACGCATTCCCATTCCCATCTAATCATCTTGCGAGATCAGTGATGTAATAGCGGCTTGGCTGTCTGACAGTATTGTGATGTCCTGACCGCGATATTTCCTGTCTAGGTTGAATTGCGCGCATCTTCCGATCGGGTAAGCTTCTGCTTGAAATATACTGGGGAATACTCTCAGTGATTCTGAGTATCTAGTCTTGGGCCCGTACATTCCTGCACCGCGTCTAGGTTGAATTGCGCACATCTTTCGATCGCGTGAACTTCAGCTCGATACCTAGGCATAATTCTAGGTTCCAAACTAAACTGGAAGGATAACATTGTCGAACGCATCAAAAAAGCAAGCGTAGCTTTCTATTCTTGCAAGAACGCATTCAGTAATACGCGGGGCTTTAAACCAGCTGTGGTGTACTGGATATATACGGCGGTAGTAGGGCCCATACTCACATATGGTTGGAGAAGCAATACCAGCCTTCAAACCTCACCAAAATGCGGAGGGCAGCGAGCATTGGATGAGAACAACACCAACAGCGACAATGAAAACCACGCTTAGTTTCATTCCGCTTGATATATATTGCAGCAGTCTGGCAACTAAAACCGCTGTAAGACTGAGAGAAGACTTATTGTGGATCGAGCCTTTACAGCCATGCCTCCATTTTGCCCCGATGGGGGACTACGAACGACTACGAACGGATTAATGGAAACTGAACATATGAACCACATGATAGCATTTGAAAGGAGATTTGCTACAAGAATTCCCGACAGAATGTACTGGAAGAACCGAAGAACCATGAAGGAAAAGGAACTGGCCTTCTAAGACGATGTTGGCACGGGAGACGGAGTTTATTGTGAAGCCCTAGGAATAAACCGCTTCCTTAGAATAAGCGGCAACTGCAGCGTCCTTCAGGCTGAAGTCGCAGCCAGTATACAGGCTGCTGAAATTCTACGCGAGAGTAATATCGTTGGTAAAACGATATAGATACCTAGGCAGCAGTTAAGGCTCTGGAGTCTGCTGTAATTCGGCCGATACTTGTGAGGACCTGCAAATCACTTTTAAATGAGATATCTAGAGCCAATGCGGCGACTCTCTGCTGGGTTTTATGACATAAAAATATCAAAGGAAACTGAAGGGCTGACGAGCTAGCTAGGAAAGTGTCGGCGCTGCATGTATCGTGGGCTCTGCCTTTTGTAGTGACCCCAATCAGTTAATTACGGAAGAAAATACAAGATGAAGCCACCGGTCGAGCTAACCGGTGCTGTGTTCATCTGGACACATATGCAATGGCCAGGGCGCTATGGCCGGTCTTTAGCAAAAAGAGATAAACCAATCTGGTGAAATTTAGTTGTCATAACGCACGGGTCATTTCCGGAACAGTTAATGGTAACTGTGCCCTTGGCTTTCATGCGGAACGACTTCGTGTACTGCACAAAGACTATTGCAGGGATGAAGAATAAATTTAATCTGTTCATCACCGGCTACGCGATTGTCCTACCCTATCCGTCAGAAGAATAAAGACCCTTGGTAGCTACTTCTTCTCGGAGCTCGAGGACTCAAGTAATGTTGAGCTTATGAGATTTATATCAATATCTGGGTGGTTCTAACAGCGGACCATCTTTACAGTGTCCCTAGGGTTAAATAATTCGGCACAATGGACCTGAACTGTTGGCCTACTCGTAAGTGAGCAGTGACTCTACCTAACTTAACCTTCACAAAATGGACCAGAACGTGACCTGAGTGAAAGTCAATGATCATCACACATCCCTTCATAGAATAAATGTCTGAAGAATCTAGGGGAAAGGGTATTTATCTCAACGACCATCCACCTATATTTGGAAAAGATATGAATTTGCTTTTTATTATAAAGAAAAATGTTCAAGGATGAATGAAATTAAGTAATTGAATGATGTGTCCTTTGCAAAGGAATTAAAAGAAATATTCCAATTTGTATCTTTTATTTGATTGAATGGAGTTGATGGAAGGCATAAAGACTTCTTGTATCAAGCAGTCCTGTAGAGGGATTTAGCAAATTTTCTTGTAGGGGTTACACAGGATTTCGACAAGGTACGTGTATTGGTCGTTACGTGGCAATGGTGTCCAAGTGCGCAAAAGCAGAACCCTACTAAAGCGCCAGAACGCATAGCCTTGGTACTCTATTAGCCAATTATACATCTTCCTCTTCTTCTTCCTATTTCGGTGAGGTTATGATCCGAAACAAGAGATCATAACCCTCCCATTTCACCGAATTTCTACCGATCTGCGTGTGGGGTTCGCCTATTTAACCTCAGAAAATATTTGGTCCCGGAAAATAGCGGACTTTTCTCGCCACTTCATCCACTCTACGCTTACGTGATGATTGATGCCGCCATCACAAGTTGCTTTGCTATTGATCATAGGTCTCAGATATTTGAACTTTTCGCACTTGGGAAGCACTGATCCATTCAGATAAATGCCTGGAATAGACCTGGGTGGATCAGAGACTGGGCAGCACAAGTACTTTGTCTTTTTTGAACTAATGCGACACCCATTTTCGTCCAAAACGTCCACCCACATATCAAGTGCTACTTGCAGGGATGTAGGATCCTCACTTATGATGGCTCCATCATCAGCAAGGACTATAAAATGTACCTTGGGTTCCGTCACTTTATCTTCAAGCAGATAGTCAAGGACTGCAATAAAGAATAAAGAACTTAAGACGCTTCCCTGGTGTACCCCGACTTTGATTGGGAACTCTTCGGTTACTCCAGCGGGGGATCTTACGCTTGTCTTTGCTCCCTCGAACATGTCCATGATCATCCATATATAGGTTTCTGGAACTCCTCGATATCTTAGCGCCACCCATATCAGATCTCATGGTTGTCTGTCGAATGCCTTTTCAAAGTCAACCAATACAATATGCAAATCCTTTAAGGAATCACGATGTTTTTCCATTATGATCCTTATACTTTGGATTGCGTCTGTGGTTGATTTACCCGAGACAAACTCGCACTGAACATCAGATAGCCGTATTATTTTTCGCAGGCGGCCACCTAATACCCGCTCAACGATCTTCATGTTGTGTGACAACAGCTTGATCGAACGGTAGCTATCACAGTTTCGCGTATCACCCTTCCCTTTGTATACAGGGAGAAGGTAAATTTCCCTTCATTGATTCGGCATTGGATCACCTCTCACGAATTTGGAGATGAGAATTCTGAGCCATCTGAACCCGACGTCTCCCATCTTTTTCAGAACTCAGAGGGCATCTCGTTTGGCACAACCGCTTTTGGTTTTTTTTTGGAGTAATTGACCGCCTCACTAACTTCTTCGACTGTAATGTCGAGTATTTCTTCAGAGTTAGAGGTGGCTCTTGGAAAGTATAGGCGGGCAACTGTTCATTCAAAAGTTCTTCAAAATACCTCTGCAGAATTTTGTCGTCATCCACAAGGAGCATTGTTAATGAACTTAGGCAAACGAACCTCCTGAGCATTGCTCCTTCTTTGTTCGGCTATTTTGAAGATGGTTGCGCTCTTGTTCATATTGTGTCTTCGCAGTTCTTGGATAGCCTGGTTTGTGTCTGCAACCGGGGAAGATATTTTTATTTCCAGCTCCCGATACAAGCCCGCCGTACTCTCTGCTTGAAGCTGGGCGCACTTCTTCGCTTTACTGTTGCCTTATAAGCCTCAAAAGAACAGCGATTGGCGAGAGTCAGTCTTCGCTGACATCATTGCCAAATAAGTAGCAGAGCCAAGGTAGACAACGTCTCTTACTACCTCGAGGTTGTAGCTGTCCACCGTGACAATCTGTCCGTAATGTAATTGGTCTGCGCTCTTTTTTCGCTAGACCCATTTTGGCCGCTTCTGCTTCAATGCTTGCAAACAAACGATGACGAGAGCGTATCATCTATGACAGACTGCTTGCTGTCAGACTGTCAGTACGGTTTCAAAAAATTACGCTCTACCGTCGATGCGATAAAGGCGCTAGTAGATATAGCAACTGACGCAATACAAGGGAAAAGGTGGAGATGGGGGACGAAGAAATACTGTGCAGTAGTAAGGCTCGACGTCAAAAATGCGTTCAACCCGGCAAGCTGGTCATTCATTAGAACAACGCTGGCCAGGATGGATACACCATACTACCTGCTGAGGATAGTCACGGACTACTTCAGCAATAGGGAGCTAAGATACCATACTGACGATGGCGTTAAGCACTACAGTGTTTCCGCGGGAGTTCCGCGAGGGTCGGTTATGGGACCTCTCCTATGGAACATTATGTACGACGGAGTTCTGCGACTAACAATGCCCGAGGGAGTCAAAGTAATTGGCTTCGCTGACGATATCGCAGTGATTACAGTAGATAAGCACGTACACGAGGTGGAGTCTGCCACGGATGAGGCAGTTATAAGAATAAAGGAATGACTGGAGTCTACCGGTCTGGAACTAGCTGTCCTAATAACTAGCCGCAAAAATGTGGAATATGCCAGCTTTCGGGTCAGAAACCAGACAATCAGGTCCAAAGACTTCTTGAAGTACCTTGGAGTCATGCTCGACAACAGGCTGCGCTACAAAGCCCACGTCGAGTATTGTAGTAAGACAGCATCGCTGATGTAGGCAGCACTCTCCTGAATGCTCCCGAACATCGGCGGGCCTGGATACGCCAGCACGTCACCTTGTCTAAAGCCTTTTTTGACATCAAAAGTCCTGGTAATGTCATTACCGACCTAGATAGAGTAGCGATCGTTCTCTATCGTCATCCTGCACAGACGAACAAGTTTGACAGGGACGTCAAAACTAGACATGGTTCTATAAAGCTTTTCTCTATAAATGCTGTCATAGGCGGCCTTGAAATCGATAAAGAGGTGGTGAGCATCGATTTGGAATTCTTGGGTTTTCTCCAGGATCTGCCGAAGTGTGAAGATTTGATCCATGGTGAACGTTCTTGGCCTGCAACCGCGGTTATATGGGCCAATCAATCTGGCGATGGAAGGTTTCAGCCGTTCACACAATATCGCAGGAAAAATCTTAAATGCGATGTTGAGGAGACTGATACCCCTATCATTGGCCCATTTTGGGGGATCTCTTTCTATGGGATCGATGCTGAGATTCCATTCATCAGGCATACACTCATCTGACCAAATCTTAGAGAGCTGGTGTATCCTCTCTACCAATTTATCACCACCTACCTTGAACAGCTCGGCCGATAAGCTATTTTGTGGGATAAGACCACACAAAATACGGGAAGAACTCAGAAAAGAAGAAGACAGCATTGGGACGATCCCCGATTAAGAAAGGGTAAACAAGTTCTGGGGAAAGAATTACAACTGAAAAAAAAGCAGAACCTGTCGAAGAGTTAGCGAAAATCGACTTCACATCTTGATAAACACGCTAACAGGGCACTGCAGACTCAAGGAGCACCTTTTTAAGCGGGGAATAGAAAAGGGAATATAATCTTTTAAGAACACCTCCTCCCTTCTTATGGAATGCGTAGCACTAAGAGAAGACATCACATAGGAGCCTTTTTTCTATCAGAGATGGATCTACCTTCGCTGAATCCGCTTGAGCTACTCCTGTTCATTGACGTAGTTAGATTAGAGGAAGTGCGACATTAAGCCATTCAGTTGACTCAAAAATAGTACTAATGGATCATGATCTACTTCCTCTTTGAATCTAGTGGATGCGTCAGTAAAATATTCTTAAGCCATGTCAAGTTCATTTTATTATTCAGTGACAGTTCAGTGATCCTTCCTAATTTCAATTCCATTTACTTGTTTTTCTGCGAGCTAGACGCCGAAGACTCCGCATAAGGAAGACTGTTACTATGTCGGACAAGCTGCATACTATCCAGATAGGACCTTCTGCCTTGGTCTTCCACTTTCATGTCCTTCGGTTTGAAGAAATATGACAATATTTGATTTTGTCTGACTTAACTTTCAAGGACCCTTCACTTTGTATTTATATTTTCCATTTATTTGAAGTACATTCTGTTTCTATGCATCTTTTTGTCCTCCTATTTGTTTTGGGGCTTTGATGCACTGTATTTCAATTAAGAGTTCCGTACCTACAAATTTATTCCTTTGAGCTATGTCTGTGCGCCTCGCATGAGAGTGTCGTTTAAATACATTTTCACATAACTTTCCCCTTCTGCGTTTGAAATATTTTTTGAACACGCATCTGTACGATTTTGTTTCCAACGGAGTCTGCGAAACATTTCACAGAGCACACAAGCAATTAAAATCTTCCCCTCCAGCCAATCCTTTAACCAACTTTATACAGAACTACCTTTGCTAGGAAACGAAATGCAACCAAGCAATTAGTAATATTTTTTTTTTTCAAATGAATGAGATCCACGTGTTTCGTTCTAAAGGTACATTCGTACATTCATTACAAGTAAAGTACAGCCAACATCAAGTGACTGAGGTGACCAGCAGCAGCGCCACAAGCTGTTGGCTGTAGTGGCTTTAGCAGTTGTTGGTTTCGTTTTTGGCCAAGGAAGCAGCATAAACAACAAAGGAGCGAAAGCGCAAAGTGTTATGTAATAGAATGTAAAACTATGGCCATTACGAAGCCAGAAACCAGAAACCCCTGCCCTTTAAGTCTCAACCGAATCTACAATGACCTCAATTCTTGTGCCAGGTTATCTGCCACAGCAAGGAACCACTACTACGACGGCAGTTATACCCCAACAGATGTGGTTGTCGAATAGAGTTTTCTTTTCTTTTTCTTGGAACCACTTGGTGCTTGGTCGTAGTAGGCAAACTCACAAGATAAATCGATTGCGAAAGTTTTTTTTTTTTTCGGAAATCACCTTGAAGAAATTTCTCCCCAAATACCAAGCTGGAGGAGGGTAGTTTATTTTTGGCACACCAGCATGCCCACGCTATCGTAGTTCAGTTCTCTTCGATATGGTTTGAGTGGTAGAGCTGAGGAAATTAAATAGGGTGTCGTGTAAGTTCGTTCGAATTGAAGGACTCCATAAATCTATCAAGCCGGTTGCGACATGCAAGGTGAGTCTAAAGTTTTGACATTTGTCCTAGGGGTGGATGTTTTCTGACTGCTTGGAGGCGATCTAGTGCGAAAGTGCAGCCAAAGTGAAGGTGTCAGAAGTGAAGTTTTCTTAAATTTTAGAATTCTCAGTGAGTCTTCGCTGCGAGAATGCAGAACGAGTTAGTAGCAATTAATAGAGTGGTGTCAGAAGTGGAACGTGTCCTCAAATGTTTGCACATTGTGGGTTAATAGCTACAAAGAGGTTGGTGCCATAAGTGAAGTTTTCTTGGATTTTCCAATTCTCAGTGACTCTTCGCTGCGAGAATGAAGAACGAATTAGTGGCAATTAATAGTGAGGTGTCAGAAGTGGAACTTGTCCTCAAATGCTTAAAGAGTGTGGGTTAATAGCTACAAGGAGGGTGGTGTCAGAAGTGAAGTTTTCATAAATTTTAAAATTCTTAGTGACTCTTCACTGCAAGAATACACAACGAGTTATCTACTAACACCTCCAATAGGGAGGTGTCAGAAGTGGAAGTCGTCCTCAAATGTTTGAACGGTGTGGGTTAATAGCTACAAAGAGGGAGGTATCGGAAGTAATATGGAAAATAAATAATTTGGATAACTGAGTTTCTAAATGCACTTCATCTCGAAAGAAAGAGGTGTCCGAAGTGGGATTTACTGAAATATTAAAATCTCGAAATTTTATTAGATTTGTTTTTACTTACAATACGATACGATATTTAGGTTCCTATTGCACTGCGACCTTCCTGATCTATTGTGCTGCCCCAATGGTTAACCAGATTCAAAATTGAGACTTCTGATACACTTCAAAATGTCTCGAGTTCCAGGTTCCAGATTCTAGGTCCTAAGATTCCGCTGGTCCCATCGAGACCCGCATTAGGTTGGAGCAATCTTAGATTAGGGGCCTAAGCATGCACAAAGAATATGTTCTGCTGTTTGCCTTTGTTCACCGCAGAGCATCTGAACATGGCTGCATCTGATAGTTTTATTTTAGTTAGATCATATAGGCGAAACCCACAGGCGGATCAGTAGAAATGCGGTGAAGTGGGAGGGTTGTGATCCCTTATTTTCGGATCATAACCTCGCTGATTAAAGGAAGAAGAAGACGGTACCTGAGTAGACAATGCCCAGTTTGGAAGCCCGTTAGAGTTTGGGGTTGATTAACTTTTTCGCTTATCTTAGGTCCCTTTGGTTGGCCCTGTATTCGACAAATCATTCAGCTTCCCATCGTGTAATTATGGATTGGATACCACTAGGTGGTACCCCGGAGTAGGTTTCAGACCAACATGTGCGCAACAAGCGCCTCTCCTCGCCAGGCAGTTTACTTGGATGTTTCTCTCAAAGCCTTCGTGTCCAGGAATCCATGTTATGGTAAGCGTCTTCCAAGCAGAGGTCTTAGGAGTAGCAACAGCCGCCCGTGAGACTGTGGTAAGGGCAATACCGCCAGAAGGTATCACCATCTTTATCGACAGCCACGCAGTTATAAAAACGATTACTGCCATAGAAATTAAATCAAAGCTGGTGAAGTGTTGTCGACAAGAGCTCAGGGTTCTTGGAACACAGCGCAAGGTATCGCTCTGCTAGGTCCCTGGACACGGAGGGTATCCCAGGCAAAAAGAAAGCCGACGAGCTGGCGAGAATTCGCTCAGCAGCCCTACTAGAACAAGTTGACCCCTCTGCGTTTATCCCGCCTTGCACACTCAAGCTCATTGCAGGGCATTAAAGAGGCGAACATCTTGTGACCTACATGGAAACTTGTGCCATCACCAGGAAACTATGGCCATCCTTCGACAAAGCAAGAACCGAGAGAATTACTCGGAAAGATAGGAAATCCCTTTTCACCCTCGTGGGCACCATCACGGGGTACAACGCTCTGCGGTACCACTTGAAGAAACTACGCCTGGAAGAACTCTGTAGAGGCTGTGGTGACGAGGAAGTTTTTGAGGACACTACCCACTACCTGTACCACTAACTCCTGTCTGAGTCTTCAACACACCAGGAAAAAGTTCATTTGTAAATATTTCTTCCAGGATCTCGAGGAGCTCTCCGGCGTTTCGACAGGAAAGATGCTGAACTTCACCAAATCATCATCATGGTTTGCATGTAGAAACGAAGCAAATGATTTTGCCGGCTTTTCACTAGGCCTCAATGGGTAAGGCATTACTTTTTCCCCTATGGGTATCACAATGGGTCAACGCTGACCTGAGTATGGCAGAGAGAGTCTCTCCCTACCAGCCCACATACCTTACCTAACCTAACCTGATTTGTGGACGTAAGGGTACCAAGGAGGTCGAGACAGTCCCACACGAGCTTCGACCCCACCGTATAGGAATTAAGGTTCCTTAGTGCTGCCTGAACATTCCAATAGATACGCATAGTTCTATAGAAACTACCTCTGCTTGGAATATGGTTGGTGATTTTCTAAACGGTGCCATACGCTGAAAGTTGTTACCACAGACTGCGGTACTGTCATTTTCCAATTTGAAGTCATCTGTATAACAGATTCGTACGTTGGGTCATGCGTTGAGACTTCCAATTTCCTTGAGAATCTCTTGAGCATCGTATCTGGAATCTTGAAGATTGAGTTGATTTTGATATATCCAAGAATGCTTAGATGGTCTTTTAAGTCCGTGGGTTTTAGTACCTGCACGAGAGGCAAGACAAGAACTACTCCACTTTTATTTCCAAAAGACAAGAGTGGGACTCCAACAGCCTTATCTCGAACTACTAAGGAGACTCTGTATAAGACCCTGATCATCCCAGTCCTGCTTTATGGCGCTGAAACATGGACTTTATTAAAAGAGGATGAAGATATCCTTGGTCGCTTCGAGAGAAAAATTCTTCGTAAGATTTTCGGTCCCGTTTGCTTTGACGGGTTTTGGAGGAGAAGATTCAATCACGAACTATACGAGCTGTACAGCGACATCGACCTAGTCAAAAAACTGCGTATTGGACGTCTGGGATGGCTAGGACATGAAGAGCGAATGGACACCAACGCTCCGGCCCGCAGAGTCTTCGAATCTAATCCCGAGGGACGACCCAGTAGAGGGAATCATCGCCGTAGGTGGCGCGTACAAGTTCAAAGGGATCTGGACCAACTTGGAGTGCGCAACTGGAGGCAATTAGCTAAAGACCGAGCTAAATGGAGAGGCTTGTTGGTTGAGGCCCAGGTTCACCCCGAACTGTAGCGCCACCTAAGTAAGTAAGTAAGTAAGTAAAGACTTCAACACATTAATTAATGAACAGGATATTCAACTCTACACTCACGGGTCTAAAATGGATATCGGAACGGGCTCTGGATTTTTCTGCGACTCACTTACAATGAACGACTCATACAAACTTCCAGATGACTGTAGCATCTTTCAAGCTGAGGTCTCCGCCATTGACAGGGCTGCACAGACTATGCATAGGAAAAAACTAAATCGTTCCAAGATTAACATTTTCGAGGTTAGTCAAGCGGCAATCAATAGGCGAACCCCACAGGCGGATCAGTAGAAATGCGGTGAAGTGGGAGGGTTGTGATCCCTTGTTTTCGGATCATGGCCTCGCTGATAAAAGGAAGAAGAAGAAGAAGTCAAGCGGCAATCAAAGCACTAGACAGCGAGGAAGTCAGATCACAAACAGTTTCCAGATGCCGTAACACGTTGAACAGAATATGCAACACCCACTACGCAGCTCTCTTCTGGGTTCTCGGACATAGCAATATAAAAGGAAACGAGACAGCAGATGAACGAGCTAAAAAGGGATCACCATTAGATTTTCAATACACTCGGATGTCAGTAAAAACCCCAATTGGTGAACTGAAAAGACAAATAGACCAAAAAGCAAGAGAACTGATTAACTCCGCTTGGTAGGCCAGAAGCAACTGTGTCATTTCTCGCAGCTTATGGCCGATAATGGATGAAAATAGAACAAAAAGCCTTTCTTGACAGCTACGCTCACAGGACACTGCTCGATAGGGGTAATGGCTGCTAGATTAGGTGTCAACACACCCGACCACTGCAGGAGCTGTCAAGATGTAGAGGAGACAGAAACCATCAAACACTTGTTATGCGATTGCCCAAACGTTCAAAACCGCCGCCTCCATCATATGGGAAACAGGTTTTTTGACGAACTAGGGGATCTTATTCAAGTCCCACTAGGGAACATGATAGACTTAATAAAGAGCACAGGCTGGTTCCCAACAGAACCGACCGCAAGAAAGTAATTTAAGCATAGGTTCCCCACTACAAAGGGAAACACAATGGACCGAATGGCCACCGTGATAAGAACTTAGGTGCACTTCCCTCCAAAATAACCTAACCTAACCTATCTGAGGCAGGCTAAGACCAATCAGTGTAGCTTATTTCTGGACTGTGAGGTGGAACACGTTTTCATTGTTCTGGTGATGCCCACACAGGCTAATCAGCTCCTTAGCTTTGATCTGTTGTGTTTTAGGTCACCACACTAGAGACGCATAGGTGATGATTGGACTGACAATTGTGTTGTGCGTCCAGTAGATCATCTTGGGTCTCAGACATCACTTTTTGTCTTCGAGGCATTGGCACATGAATAGTGTCCTAGTCGCTTGTTGATAACATTGTCTAAGTAAGATTTCCAGTTAAGCTTTTTGTTTAGGATTATTCCAAAATATTTTGCTTCCCCCAAAGGGTTGATGGAGGTATTTTTCAGTTAGATTTACTTCACATCGAGCCTTCTCTTCTTAGAAAAGGATACATGGAGAACTTTTCCAGAGTTGATACCACTGATTGGTCCTACACCATTTTGAGATCAGGTTGAGGGTACCTTGATTTATTTACGACGTAATGTTTCTGAATTTGCGCACAACGCTGATGAGAACTTCATCTACGGATCTTTTTATTGTGTAACCAGACTTAGGTAGTAGCTGTAGGAGTTCGTCTATAACTAACGTCCAAAGCAGAGGAGACAATACTCCTCCCTGAGGACAGCCTCTAGTGGCTATAATAGTTTTCAGCGATCCTCCGCACTCTAGTTTTATTTTTCTGCTTTGTTGCATGGATAGAATCGTGTTTATGATCAGGAGTAGAACAGCTTTCCACCTTTACTAACATTTTCAAAACACCTTTCCTTCAATTTCGGTAAGTGTCTGAAGTGGGGTTTCTGTAAATTTTGGAACGTCGATTATTTCGGTGGAGATCATAAGTTTTCGAAGGTACTATGTTTTAAAGTCGCAAAATGAGTTCAGAGTAATAAATTGGAGTGTTTTCTCTAACTCAGAGTATGTAGTAGCAACGTCAATTCATCTTTCGAGAGATGGAACTTACAGTCAAGTGCGAAGACTCAGAAGTTCAGTGTTCGGGAATATTGATGATTTTCTTAGTTACGTCGAAACCTATAGCTTTATATGAATGTGCGTAGCATCTAGGGCATAACGTCCATTACCTTACTTAATCATCTCCTTGATTCCTAATTTCCATAAAAACAACATTCATAAGCATTCCTGTATCTTTCTGGGACCACCCTGTAGGATGAAATTCCATCCAAGTTCGCCAATAAATCACCCCCACAACAGTGAATATTTCCTGCATCCTTGTGGCAATGTACCGTACTTTATATATAATCTTCTCTCCTCTTGAAGCATAACTGCATAAACTTTTCGCCTACCCTTATCGAGTCCTGGAAGGGAACTTAAAGAACCAGAACTCAACCTCGTTGCGCTCACTCTCAAGCTAAGGACTCAGCGGATCCAACAATTTATGCTTAATTCTGTTATCATCCATAAACCATCAATGACGGGCACAAGTGATCGTAAATTGCAAAAGTTTCCCCCCCTCCATAGCTGGGGTAATAGAAAAAAGGAAACAAAATTAAAACAAGGATACCACTTGAGATGTAGTCCGTCGGTAAATTCTACCGTATACCACAAGGTGCGGTTGGAAGGAACTAAATTTGACGGATGTTGTGGCATCTCGTCCTTCATCGATTAAACGATAATTGCTTGGGTTTTCACGAGGACATCTTTTCCTGAGTAATGGAGCTATTTTTTTTTTCTTCTCTGTTAAGTGGCAACGGTGGTGGAGAAAGGGGAAAAATCAAGGAGGCTTGTCCTTCGTGTGCATGCATTTTGATTGAATTATTGCAGCTGATAGGGGTGTTGGGGGAGATTGCATTCAGCTGCAATAATTTAATTAGCTTTGGCAGCAATTCAAAATTTTGTGGTTTGTTTGCTTTGCCATTGAAATGGATGATGAAGCGCCTTAGGAGGGAGGTGTCAGAAGTGTAGAGTCCTTGAATTTTCGAATATCTATGTCTTATGTTGGAGAATTTTAAGAGGATTGAGTGTACATCCTACCACAATGACTTGAACAGGATGTATGATAGTTTATAGGAGATGCAAAAACTCCATTTACAAGAGGTGTCAGAAGTGGAATGTCCTGAAAACTCTTACGTGGGCTGTTGATGATTCATTTAGGGAAAACTAGGGTAAACTAGGTCAATGCGATCAATGACTGGGGGTTAGCATTTTCAGAATTATCTACGTATGTTACAGCAACTAAGGAGGTACGTGTCAGAAGTGGACTTGAAATATTGGAATATGGCAATGTCTTGTTTCGGGGAGCACAATGGAGCCACTTCACCTACTGTTGATCGATTTTGAGAAGGCGTTCGATAGTGTCAACATGGCAATGCCTTGTTTCGGGAGCGCAATGAAGCCACTTCACCTACTGTTGATCGATTTTGAGAAGGCATTCGATAGTGGCAAGGGGGAGTTTATTTGATGCTCCTTAAGTAGAAGAGATACGAGGGCAAGGTGAAAAGTTTTCGGCCTGACAATGAAAGACTGCGATTTTCAGTTAAAAAATGATTTTATTTTTCTACATAATCTTCTTTGACTTCAACGCAATTAGTCCAGCGTTTCTCCAACATCAGTATTTCTTCGCGGAAGTGAGAGTCGGGAAGGCTGTGAAAATATTCATCTACGGCCCTCTCAACTTCTGCATTGGATGCAAAGCGCTTCCCAGAAATAAATTCCTTCAAGTTTGGGAACAGATGGAAGTCTGAGGGTGCCAAATCAGGTGAATAGGGGGGATGGCCGAGCAAATCGTACCACAAATCCCGCAGTTTTCCCATCGCCAACGCACACTTGTGTACAGGTGCATTGTCCTGGTGAAAGATGATATTTTTCTTCTTCAAGTCAGGCCTCTCCTCGCGAATTTTGGCATCCAGCTGGTCAAGAAGGTTGGAGTAATATTCGCCTGTAATTTTTCTGCCTTTCTCAAGGTAATCAATTAACAGGATCCCTTTCGCATCCCAAAACACACTGGCCATGACCTTTCCGGCAGCTGCGATCGACTTCACTTTCTTTGGCGCTGAACCACTGGCTTCCACCCACTGCTTCGACTGCTGTTTCGTTTCTGGCGTGTATTGGTGGACCAATGTCTCATCCATGGTGACAAATCGCCGCACAAAATCGTTCGGATCCCTATTGAATCGGTCCAAAGATTGCGGCGAACGATATCATGCACTTTTTCGATGGTTTCGGGTGTGGTTGCGGTTTTCGCCCGTCCTTCACGTGGGTCATCTTCGAGGGACGTGCGACCCCTTTTAAGTTCAGCTGCCCACGTTTTACCAGTTGATATGAAAAGAGCAGAGTCCCCGTAAACTTTTGTCAACTTTGGATGAATTTCCTTAGGGTTAACCCTTCCAAAACGAAGAATTTTATGACCGCATGGTATTCAAGTTTATCCATTTTAACGAAAAACACGCAAGACGTCTACTGAAAAATTCGTGTAAACAAACTACTTGAGAGAACAAGTTGAAGCTTGTCATACGAACTAATGAGAAGTGCACCCAGGCAGGAAACATACATTTTTGCTGATTGGAAGCTATCTCTGCGTCAGGCCGAGAACATTTAACTTTTCGAATACCCGATATACCAAAGCTACATACGAAGGGTAAGTGTCACGTTCTGCACAGAGAAAGGTTGTCTAAGGAATCGGAGATCCAAGTGGGGTAAGACAAGGCTGTATTCTTTCAGTAATACTATTCCTTTTGGTGATTAGCGATGTGCTTCGTGCAGCTTTGTCGACGGGAAGTGGAGGAATTCGATGGTCTCTTACATCCCACCTGAAACATCTTGACTACGCTGACAAGTTAGTTAGTTTAGTTAGTTTGACTTTTTATTAACTTCATATAATTTTCACAAACAGTATATACATAGTCGTTTATGGTTTGGCTTAAGGCCGTCTACCAGATTGACAATATGGTTGCTATTTCTGTTTAAAAATCGCTTTCCAAAATACGGGCTCTGTAGCGGATTGCAGATGTAGCATAGTTGTACAAAACATCCCAACCATGACTTCCGTTCAGTACGTTGATCATCTCACCCAAGTCTAGCGAAATTACTCCGAAGTATCTCGCGCGAAATTCTCCTAAAATAGGAGATCTTCCGATGAAATGGTAAACATCCTCCCTCTCTTTAAGGTTGCATAGGTCACATAAAATTGGCAGATCGGGTCGATGTGGAATAAAATAAAGACTTGTTAGTTCACCTCTAAGTTTGAATATTGTGCTTATCATATGCAGAGAGTAACGATTGAGGAAGTACGTTGAGTCGCTTTCAATGTGGTTAAAATTCAGCCTACTGTAGATCAGCCTATGTTGCGATGAATGTGCTTCAGCTACAAATCTCTCATACATGGAATTACCTGCATTTTTCAAAACATTTGTAAGCATAGGTTTTATCATTGAAAGTTGCATATCAGATGTAATATTTAAGCTCGCGCCATAATTTGCTGCCAACTCCTCCCACTTTTGAACCAAGTGCCCTCTTGTCGAAAGTATATGCTTCAAAACAATCCTGGGCAGTCTTCCTTCATCCATCTCCACTACTTTTACAATATAATCTATATGCAGCTTTAGGGTATCTAAGAAGAGAGGAGGGACTCCAGTTTCTAGATGCAGCATATAGTTCGGTGTACATATTGGAAGTCGAAGGATTCCATACGCTGACAATGTATGGCTACTCTCTCACGGAATGATGGATTTCTACCAAATGAAAGCAGATGTGAAGAGGGAGGCATCGTCGAGCTGAAAACTAGCCTTGGAACAAACTCATCGACTCAAATATGCATTGCTGGACAACCGGTAGAGAGAGTAGAAGATTTCCAGTATGTTGGGAATATTTTCTCGACCGATAGTGGAACTGAGCTGGATGTAGCCAACAGGATCGCCAAAGGAAATTCCGCGTTTGGGTCGTTGTCCAAAATATGGCGAAGCAATTTAAAAAGTTTGAACACCAAACCACAACTGTTGTACTCCAACGTTGAATCCATGCTGCTATATGGATGTAGCACGTGGAGAGTGACCATTACTGTCACTAGAAAGTTGCAAAAGTTCGTTAGCAGGTGCCATCATCTTTAACATTTTAAGGATTTTCTGGCCCACTCGTATCTCTAACGAACACCTATACAAGAGAAGTGGGTCAGGAACCATTAGACACAACCATGTAATGACGGAAGTGGCAATGGATTGGTCACACGTCTCAAAAAGATGATAGTTTCACAGCTATCCATGCTATGCAATGGAACCCTTTAGGTGAACCCCACAGGCGGATCAGTAGAAATACGGTAAAGTGGGAGAGTTATGATTCCTTATTTTCGGATCATAACCTCGCTGATAAAAGGAAGAAGAAGAAGAAGAAGCAATGGAACCCTTTAATTCGGGATGACAGAATACCTGGTGGTCCGAGGAGAACATGGCACAAAAGAGTCGAGAAGGAGGCACGCCAGTTGGAGAAAAGTTGGCGAGAGCTCGGGCACATTGCCTAGTAGAGGCCCTTGGACCCAAAGGAGGATACAGGACATAAAGCAAATGTCCATCTATGTCCATTTGTGCACATGACAACCACCCAGTGTATGAAACATCGCACTTTCCTCCCATCTAATGGCCTAATGCTTACCTTCGTTTGGCTATATAGACAATCTAATGGTATGCAAACAACTGCCGCACGGTGTCCATGGCAAGCAACCATCGAATCCTTGAGCTTACAAACGAAGGACATCTACCCCGACAAAAAAAAAATAAAAATAAAATAAAAACACATCCACTCCCTTATCCAATCGACGGTTACTCAATTTCCATTTAATTTGAATGCTTGCGAGGAAGATGGTGTCTAACTTCCTAACCCACCAACACACCAAAGAATCTACGTCAAGCAGGAATTACATCACTCCGCTGGCGTGGAAGACGACATCAACGATTAAGAAACACGGTACGAGTACGATACACAACTTGAAACAGCAACAACAGAACCATCATCAACCGCAAACAATAGAGCCGGCGGAGCTCTTCCCGATTCCACTGTTTTTAGTTGGGGTTTTTGGGGTTTGTTTAGTGTCCTTTCTGCCAGCCCATTACATCCAAACCACGAAATTTCTTGTGGCTCGTATGTATGAATGTGTATCCTCTCGTGTTCGTCGTCATCGTCTCTCTCTCTCTCTGGTTATTGGTAATGCAAATCACGTAATCCGGTAATAGGCTGTGCAAAGACGGTGACGACGACACGCTGGGGGCATCAGAAGACAGGCGCGCAGTGGTGTTACGTAAACAGGACTATTGGAGTAGGTTCGTTTTTATTGTTACAACTCTGGCGTTTCGATCGATTGATGTTGGTTTTCTTTTTTTCTTCCCTATCACAGGTCAAGTGAAAAGGACCTGTTTGTGGGTAGAAAACAATTGATTGCTTGAAAGTACAAATAATGTCTGGACAATTGAATTGGCAAAGATCCTTTTTTGTGGTTATGAGCATTGTTCCTTTGGTTATCTCCTTCGTCTTGGGAAAAGGAATTCCTTTCTACTTGAATGGTGTCCTGAGTGAACAGATTTGATTCGTTTTTGCTTTGTTGACTGTGGGACAGTCATAGTGGTTGCTTGAGGAAATAAGATAAATTGGAATCAATTGCTTTTTCTGAGGTTCTTGGTGCCATTTTGTTCGGAAACTTTAGGTAATTTTGTCGGGTAGTCAGGCCCATTGGTGCTGATCAAGTACCATGTACACAAAATTTATGGAGTATATGAGGGATAGGACTGACTGCTGTACTACAAAACTTGACGTATAAAGTGGGGGCTATCAAAGGACTTTTATAGGAACAGATCAGCCGTATATTAGGCATTTTTGGAATACCAGTCTCTTGTCGTTAGATAGCACTCTAAACTGACAATGTCCTAATGAATTCCGATGGATCGCAGCCAGGATCTTGAATTTGTTAATGGATACCCACTTCACTGGTTGCATGCCTATTCATGTGCCAGAGTGTGCTGTACGCGCAAGGATATATCTTTCAATGATGAGAGGTCAACGTAAGTGGTGAACAGTATTGAATGAAATCTGCAGGAAAGATGCAGTATAAGACGAAATCTTCCCATATCGTGCAGGGCTTCCTCTCTATACGAAGTATTTGGACTGAGGTGAGAGCGGTTTGAATACATCACGCAGACAAATCTGCACACAAAATCCAACAGAATCTGTTCATTGGACCATTGGCAGTTCAGTACAGGATCCCTGTATTTGAAACTAAGTGGATGCCATTTCGTTATTTGAACAACCAGTGCCTCCTATTTAAAGAATCTACCTTAAATGAATGCTTTTGGCATTGATGGAGCATTTAGTAATGCGAAACGAAGTCGTTTATTAAAGTCTTAACATTTGAGAACCTATCCATTGCATTAAAGAGCAGATGATGTCAAGGGACTGGGAAGGCGAACCCCATAGGCGGATCGGTAGAAATGCTGTGAAGTGGGAGGGTTATGATCCCTTATTTTCGGATCATAACCTCACTGATAAAAGGAAGAAGAAGAAGATGATGTCAAGGGACTGCTATCTCCAAACGCTTTTCCATTTGCCTTGGCTATGGATGTGGAATTTAGTTTCCAGTGAACTTCTTCTTATATAGAGTCCAGCGAATGCCCATTGGACTTATAAACTAGTGTTTAACCGACTAAGACGTAGCGAATGCCCATTGTACCTATAAACTAGTGTTAAACCGACTAAGGTGGTGGCATACATAAGAACATTTGCACATATCGCTAGTTGAGTCCATTATTATGGATGGGCAACAAACGTGATGGATTTCGTTGTGAAAATCATGGATCCTTCGACATCACTGACCGATAACTGACTCTATGTTAAGACTTAAGACCTTGCACCAATAGAGAGTGCAATGAATTGGATGTGTCAGAATCCGGTCGATGCATCATCATTTTCCCCGCGACAGCGATCACCTGTCTGCTGAACTAGGACTCTGATTGGACTATAGGCACTCAATTCCGTGGAAAACAGACGAAATCCTGAGGCACCTTACAACGAATCGCTTGTAAATGTTTACAGATGGGCCCAACGCCATTCATCTTTCCTTTTTGACTTGATCTAAGAAACATTGGAAACCGCTGAGCAAGAATTGGGAAATACAATTGGATCTGGTGATAGGTCATTGCAACATTCCCTACAGAACCGACGCGCCACTGTATCTTCTAAAGTACATTACCCACACTGAGGCATTCGACAAGGTGGACTACAATTGGAAGCGCCCACGATAGAAACTCTTCTTAAGCCAAATATCTTCATAGTTGGACAGCGTGCTTAAAAATTTGGCATTCCCTGCAATAAGGAGACTACAACCGACTTCCTTCACAAGTGCAATACACTCACCAATAGTATAAGGACAACTTTCTTCTTCCTCGTTCGGCGAGGTTATTATGCTACATGCTCAGAAAATATCAGCAGGCCTCCCGGTTTTGGATCACTTCGTTACTGAGGCAAACCAAGTGCTGCTGTTGTTACATTTGTGGGCGCCGTGGCGTAAGTGGTAAGTGTGTCGGATCACTACGCATGAGGTTCCAAGTTCGAATCCCAGAAAACATCAAAAAGTTTTTTCACGGTCCCACCTCTCGCGAGCGTCTGACAAACATCCGAGAGTATTGTTGTCACGAAAAAGTTTCTCAAATCGCCGTTCGGATTCGGCATTAAACTGTAGGTCCCTTCTATTCGTGTGCAAAATATAACGCACACAGCATGAGTGGTTGCGAGAAGCCCTGGTACTTTCAAGAGCTGTTTTTTTTTTTTTTTGTTGTTACATTTGTGTGATCCAGGAGTTCTTAGGACTGGATCTGTAGAAGGTTCATTGATATTGCCTCCTTAATGGGTTTCAAATTATCTCCCCTTTGACCATGGCAATGCCATCTAAATCGGTCGTGCTCTAGTTTTTGTGAGATGGTTTCTTTGACGTGAAGGCTTTCACGAATCTTTGAATTTCTTATTCGATCGATCTTTGTCACTTCTGCTGTCATGCGAAGCATCTTCATCTCAACTGTTGTTAGTTTACCCTCGGAGGTTTTATACTTTGTTCAACTGAACCGTATGTGAGCGCTGGAAGCATAACTGCGGTGTAGAGCCTTCAATTCGGGTTGGAGTTTTCCAGCCACTTCATCCATGCTAGGCTTACGCGATGATTGATCTTCTTCTTCTTCTTCTTCCTTTTATCAGCGAGGTTATGATCCGAAAATAAGGGATCACCCTCCCACTTCACCGCATTTCTACTGATCTGCCTGTGGGGTTCGCCTGCTAACGCGATGATTGATGTCATTATCAAAGGTTGCTTCACTACGGATCATAGATCCCAGATATTTGAACTTTTTGCACTTGGAAGGCGCTGTTCCATTGAAGTAAATATTTTGAATACGCCTGAGTGGATCAGAGAACGGCCGGCACAAGCACTCGGTCTTTTTAGAACTAATGCGATCATATGTCAAGTGCTTTTTCCAGGGACGTAGAATCCTCATTTACAATAACTTCATCGTCGGCAAAGAATAACTGATGCTCTTTGGGGTCCATCACTTCACCTTCAAGCAGATAGTCAATTACTGCAATAAAGAGCAAAGGACTTAAGACGCTTCCTTGGAGTAAGCCGACTTTGAATGAGAACTCTTCGATTACTTCAGCGGAGCATCTTACTACTATCTTTGCTCCTTCGCCCATTGATATGGTAGAAGGACTACATTGGATGAATACCTTTTCAGTAATTCCAATTTCGAAAAGTAAATACATATGTAGTTTTAGGGGAAGAAGGTGTACTCCACACGTCCCTACTTAGAACGAAGTAGTTGCAGCTTAAGCGTTCCATTGCATCTTATTCATCTTTCTTTTTTTTTGTGGTTGCGCCAATGGATGTGGTAATCTTCCAGCACGGGCTGCTAGCATGCATGATTCGCAAGCCCGAATAATTGATGCCAGGAATGCGCCTACGTACTAATCCACACCCTGCACACTGGTACCATTCTCCCCGCCGGACTGCTGTTAGGGGCTGATTAGTAATTAATGCTATGCTTCTTGTATTGCTGCTTCTCCTCTCCTTGCTCTCTCAATTATTCGGAGCTCTTTCTGCATATTCCTTATGAGTGTACAAATTCCTCGCCAATTCTGCTCTGACCGCAGCATTTGCTCTATAAGGAATGGTGGCCTTGGCAGGTTATTTCTCCATTCCGTCAAGCGATTGCAATGGAATATTGCGTGCTCTGTATCTTCCTCCTGGTCTGGACAATATGGACAGAGAGAGGAGTTATCATTTCCAAATCTGTGTAAATATTTGCAATAGTCGCCGTGACCAGATAGAAACTGCGTCAGGTGATAGTTGCAGTCCCCATACACTCGTTTGGTCCAGACCTCAATGGTGGGGATCAGCTTGTGGGCCCAACTACAATACCTTTTGTATTAATATCCCACCTGGCTTGCCACATAACTAGTGATGTTGCCTTCTCCTCCTCCTTTACTCTATTGACAATACCTGGTTCTTGATGACTCGAGGTTCTCCTTTCATAGATCCTAAACATCTCATTTGCGAGGATGTCGATGGGGATCATTCCGGCTATGACAAAGGCCGCTTCGTCCAATATTGTTCGGAAACTGCTGATTGTTCTTATTGCGCATAGCCTGTATGTTGACCATAGTCTTCTCCGTGTTTCTATCGTCGCTAACGCCGCCGCCAAAACCGGTGCAGCATATAGAACCGAGCTAATCACTCTGGATAGCAGAATCCGTCTAGCATATCCAGGTCCACCAATGTTTTGCAGTATTCGATAAAGGGCTGCCTGGAGTAATAAAGCCTTCCTGCTCGAGTATTCCACGTGCGTTTTAAACCTTAACTTGGTGTTGAGCATTACTCCTAAGTATTTGACTGCTTCCTTGGTTCTTATAGTCTGATTTCCGACTCGAATGTTCGCATATTCAGCAGCTTTTCAAATTGTTATAAGGACAACTTTATTTTTGTGGTCTGCTAATTCTAAGCTGGGGGATCCTAGCCAGTCCTTAATTTCTTCGGTTGCTTCGTTTGTTGCTGACTCCTGCCGTAACGTTGTAGTACTTTACCCCCTCGTGGGTTTGGTACCTCAACTTCCTTAACAGAACTTAAGCTATTTTGTTTTTTCCTCTCTTCACAGTTCTTCAGCCAGGAAACTCCACGTCTGGAGAGCACAATGGATCCGTTTGAGATCCGAGTGCAAGCTGCGCTCATTCATTGCAGCTAACCCCTTTAACCTAACCCAACTATCCACAATAGGTAGTATGGAGTATCAATTCTGACTAGCGATCTCCTTATGAACGTCGCATTTGCCGAGTTAAATGCGTTTTTGATGTCCAGAGTCAGTGCTGCACAGTATTTATTCTGGTTCGGTATCGGGTCAAACTCTATATCAGCATGCTTGGCCAGCACGTACACACCAAAACATCACAACTGTGAGCGAAAGTGTTCAAAACCCACCAGGCACCTCAATTCGTCACCGAAGTCTACAATTGGGCCTCACTTATGGCACTTTACGGCGAATTTTAAAAGTTAATCTTCAGTTGCACGCCTAAAATCCAAATTGCACAACAATTGAAGCCTTTGGACTATCTACGACGTCGCCGATTTGTGAAATGGATGTTGGATCTCAAACATAACATCCAAACTGAAATTGCGGCCATTGACCTACTTACTCTTCAAAAAAATATCGATAATTTTGACCTTTGGATGGCTGCTTGCAACAGAAGCCGTGTTGGTCACATGAACGATGTTGTGTTCCATTGGTAATTGCCATAGACCAATCTTCATTAATCCGTAAAGCTCTACATTGACTCCATAATTAAAGTGTTCTTGATTAAATGAAAACGTCCACACTAGTTGTTGGCTCACCCAATAGATCTCAACATAGCTGGGCAAGTTATTCGTGGGGACCTATAGCCTTTCAGCTTTGTCATCACCATCCTGTACGACAGCTTGTTCATCTGCCACAATTCGATTGCATTCATAAGTACATTTTAAGGATACATGTCCTTAATAGCAAGTGCTTCTCTCATTTACCTTGTTTTCAACGAATTCTGCTGCTATTAACTGCAATTTATTACAACGCCTATACAAGCTATCTAAATGCGTCGTAATGACGCCAGCCCTTACACCAGACTTAGCAAAAAAAAAACAAAAACCCCCCAACGAAACATTTATCTCTTCTGCAATTTAAAGAAAATGTCTGCATCTAGATATATATGAAAAAAAATGGATGAAAACGAAACAAAATTTCCATTTCTCATTCGAATAACAAAGGGAGATGTAAATTACGGGAACACGAATACAAAAGCTTTATCCTTCAGCCTTTGATTCCTTTAAAGATGATGGTTCTAGTGGGCTTCGTTAAAGGAGAGAATTTTATTAGATTTGCTTATCTGACAGCAACAGATGTCGACGCTGAATTAATTATGTAGATACTTTCTCTTTTTTAATAAAACAAAAATACAAAGGCAAAGAGGATGAATGTCCTTCTAAGTTCTTTAAGAGCAGATGACAACGAATGGAGAGTGACGCAAGTCTATCAACTGGTTGACTCCATTTGAGGAGCTATAGAAGGCATAAGGCTGTCATTTTTATTATTGTTTGTTCAGCAGAATAGGTTTACGCATTTGCCTACGAATACACGCATGGTAAGGACGAACTTTGGCATTACATTTTCCTAGTCCTTCGAGGAAAAACCTCAGCTTCACCTATAAGGCACTACTATCTACTATAACCATGGGAGTGGCAAGCAGTAGCTCAAATGGTAAAGGGATAAATCACCTTCTAAACTAATCAATTTCTCTTCACATCCTTTGGTTTCCAGGAATCTTCCACCTTTCGCAACCTCCCACTGCAGTTTCACAAAGTTTCATCTTTACATGAAAATGAGAGCAAGGATTTTATACATTTTTTCTCCATTTAATTAAAACCAAGTAAGACGAGCATAGACGACTAAGAAAATCAATTCAAAAATGGACGACGTACATATCCTATCCACCCACATAAGGTATATATTTTGCATCCTCCCAGATATCGCATCCCGATTGGGGCATAAAAATACCAAGTTTTATGAGGTAGAAAGAGCTATAATGTCACAAGGATTTCAGGGGGATAAATTCTGAAAAATTGTATCCTTAAAGGAAATTCATACTTCTTTAATCACCCAGCGAGACGACGAGTTACCTTGGTTATATCACCCGCAGGTCTAATTTTATCCTGCTCCTGCTCATTCACACAGGAGACGATTTTATACTTGATAATAAAATTGCCATCTAACCAAAGTCAAGAGGCAGCTATTCCTGGCTCGCGGATATGAAGGAGTAACTGAGTGTGTGTACGGCAGAGAACCCACTCAATCCTTCGTAATCGATTTAATTGAAGGAAATAATTGCAGCGAGGAGGTAAGATAAGTGGAATTAATGGGTTTTCTGAGATGTATTAGCGGGTTAATGTGCGCTTCTCTGGAGAGTGGTTGTGGATCGATTTTTATCCTCTGGAATAAGTGGGTTAATTTGAGGGTGAAGTGGGTGGTCTTGATGCTTCTCGACGTGTACGTGGAAGCGTACTGATATTCGTTTTGTTCGCAAGCATTATATGGTTGCTACTTAGGTTAGGTTGTGAAAGAGGAATTCTCCACGCCACACTCAGGTCAATGCTGACCCTTTGTGAAACCCTTTGAGGGAGAAGTTGTCCCTTCCCGTTGTATACTATATTTTTTAGTTGTTTACCAGAGGTTCGATTGCAACTGTCATCCCTAGTATTCTAACGCACACCATCACCTCTACAGTCCACCCAAGGAATTAGAGTTCGATTGAAGCAGTCACCCTATCTCGATCTCTTAGTTTGAATTGTCTTAGTTAGGAGAAATATCTTGCGAGCACCTACCGCGGACCAGAGAGGACCAGACTACCTGTAGAATATAATGACGGACTATTTCAGAAATAGGATACTGCACTACGACACCGACGATGGGACGAGGCAGTATGACGATGTGCCCCAATGCTCTGTACTAGGTCCGCTACTGTGGAACCTAATGTATGATGACGTCCTCAGACTTAGAATCCCGATGTCTTTGAAAATAATAGGCTTCGCCGACGACATAGTAATCGTTGTAGTGATCAAACTATTTGAAGAGCATGACTGCAATGGGTGCTTTAGGACTGGGTAGTATGCATGGGCCCACAACTTGCAAAGGAAAAGACAGAAGTAATATAAACACCCATTTGGAGCTAGTAATGGGAGAGGTTCCGTCATTCTGAAAGAAAGATGATCACTTGGAGGATTCCCAAACCATGCCAAGCACTTAAATCAATGATTTAGATCTCTCGGTATCATACCACGAAAATTCGCACTCTTCCTCCGGAAGGAGAGCAAATAAGGCCCAACAGTTAGAGTTCCATTTCCGGAGTTTGAGTTTGGCTTCAGAAGTAATGCTCATAAGTAGCAGGCGAGTCATGGAGACTATAAGAGTGGGCGATCATATGGTAGTTTCCAAGCCAAAGTTGAAGCAACTTGGCATGCAAAGCTAACTTCTAAGCAGCATCTGAGAAGGCAGTAAGGGCAGCGGCTGCCCTGGCAAGGGTCATGCCAAATATTGGGGGACCAAAGTGCAACAAGAGACTGCCCTTAGCAGGAGTTCCGGCATCGAAAATGCTCTACGGCTCCCAAATATGATCTGGTGCCTTGAAGACGAAGTTGTACAGAAGAAGGAAGGAGACAGCTTACAGAATCAATGCGTTGAGAACTTGCGGTGCCTTTCGGACAAACTCCTACGAAGCGGCATGTGTAGTTGCTGGCATGGTACCAATAGACCTAATGGCTAAAGAAGCCCAATGGAAATACCTTGCAAGTCGGACAGTGGCACCAACTGCGGCAAGTCTAAGTGCCATTGAGGCACCACCAAGGACAAGTCTGGTTGAATGGCAGGTGAGATGGGATCACTCTGATAAAGGCAGTTCAAGTGTCACTAAGGCACTACCAAGAACAAGCCTAGTTGAATGGGAGAGAGATGGGATCACTCTGATAAAGGCAGGTAGACGCAGAGATTGATCTCTAATATAAACGCTTGGAGAAGTAAGCAGCATAGTAAGCTGCGTTTCTCCTAGAACTAGATGCTTGCTTCGGAGCCTACCTCCACAGGTTTGGACCCGACGAAAACCCCTATTGCCCAACGTGCATGGAAATAGTCGACGATGCGGAACACATCATGTTCCATTGTCCACGATACTATGAAGAAGACACCTGTTGGTGAACAAACTGGGTGAGGACCTTACCCCAGACAACATCATCGGACAGATGATGAAGTGGGAAGACGCCTGGGAAGCAGTTAGCGACACTCTAGCAACCCTAATGAAGGAGTAGCGGAGACAGGAGCGACAACGAAACGCAGCGCAGGAGGCTGCCACCACGAACGAGCCGAGTGTCTACAGCTAAAGTCTTCCCTCGTGATAAAATGCTTGAGGGCAGTGCCGCGAGGACCAAGGAGGAGAAGTCAGTTTAGTGGTTGGAAATTCCACACTGTCACTGAGTAAGGGTTCAGTTTCGCCTTTAAAGGATTCCCACCTTTTGACGCAAAGGTGGAATTGCCAGTCTACAACCAACAAGATATATTTATTTTAAGATTCCATTAGGTACCCTGTAACCTCTGGCTCTTGCATAATTTACCTAACATTGGTCTAAGTGTGTCCTGACTCTGTCGGGAGAACCACCTTAGTAAACCTTACCTACTGCGTTGTAACATACAAACCATCCAATAGATTTGATAAAGTTAATTATTATGTCTGAAATCTCCTCTAGATCCCGGACGAAGTGTCCCCCAAAGAATTTATTCCTGATGTGATGGAGACCCGGGTAGTGACACAGAGATTGGGTTGAGTCCACATAGACCCCCACGTCGCAGCAGCTTCTGCGAAAGTCTTCTTTCGGTTGACGCAATTTCTTTATGTGTACCACATGAGGATTATGTCATACAAGAGTGCCTGTCTTTCCATATAAGTCTCTCGGTCCTGGTTTTGTAAAAAGTGGGCCATAGCTTCCTTGTGGTGACACAAATCTATATGGAGGTCCATCTGGTATTTGCCGCTCTTATGCCTTTTTTCTCTGCTTCAAGCTTGAGTGTGCACGGCGGGATATTCACACAGGCGTCAGCTTGTTCTGATGTAGATGTTGAGACTTCTCTTGCTAATCTATCAGCCTTCTCATTGCCTAGTATGCCTCCATGTCCAGGAACCCAACAGAGAGCTTGTGTTGTTTTCCAAGAACCTTGACAGCACTTCACAAGCTTCGATTTTATTTCTAAAGCAGAAATTGCTGCCTGACTGTCGATAAAGAGGGTTATGCCTTCTGGTGGTATTGTCATTACGGCGGCTGCTGTTGTCACTGCTGTGGTTCGGGAGGTGAATTGACTTCGATATACCCATCGGTTGGGAGAACCATAGGCTGCCTGAACCTACACCAGTATCCGTTTTAGATCCATCTGTGTACACTGCTATAATTTGCCCGTATTGCATATGACATCCTGCTAGGATACGCGCTAGACAAAGGTTTTCTGAATCTCAAGTATGGCGTAATGTAGTCTGCAATAGGTAAATGGGTTAGATATTTCTGTAGGATCGCTGGATGGCCCATTGTACTTGAATTGACCTATGGTTGCCAATGATCGTATGAAGATATCTAGCAGGAGCAAGTTGAGATTAGCCTCAAGCCATGTATACGTAGTTGGTGTTGTTCTCATTGCACCCGTAATACCGAAGCACGCTAGTCTTTGTACTTTCTCTTTGATGGCCTGCCACTATACGAGACTGCTATAGGTCAGTATAGGTCTTACTGTACTTATGTATATCCAAACTATGATTTTGGGAGAAGGTTCCCAAGTTTCTCCAAATATTATCCTGTGTGAGTAAGAGGCTACTGTGGCTTTTTGATTCTTCGCTACTGTTCCGCTTCGAATTAAGTTTCTTATCGAGCACAAGGTCCAGGTATTTTGCGCTGTCAGAGATTCTGAGGAGGACTGAACTAAGTCCAGAACGATGTGAATATCCCGTCGCAGAAATAATGTGCAAGGCGACATTCCTGTTGTAGCATTTGGAGTTTTCCCGTATCGCATAAGATAGTTAGTAAGTTTAAGGTGTAGACTGCCAGGATCGTTCATCATCTTCTGGAGTGCGGCCTTCATATTCTGCACCAAACGTTCAGCCTGGGCATTGGTGGAGTAGTGAACTTGTGGTGAATTGCATTTCTTCTGATGAACTGCTTAAACTCCTACTACGTAAACGTAGGCCAACGTGGAAGGCAACCCATAGCGGCCAAATATTCGAATGAGCGTCAACAACTATTAAAAAATATTTGTTGATGAATGGACCTATGAATTCTCTGCCATGGAGCAGATGGGTATTTGGATGCTGTACTTTCTTCGATGACTGCTTCATTAAACTTCTGCATGTATAAGATTCGCGTGCTTAATTCACAATTTCCTTGTCAATGTTCGGCCACCAGACGTACCTCCTCGCAAGTGCTTTCATTTTGACTATGCCGAGGTGAGCCATATGTAATTCTGTTAGTACCACCTTCTGCAGACTTTCGGGAATCACCACTCGACTATACCTAAGGATGGTATCATTTGAAAAAGAGAGTTGTTCATCTTTATCTTCGTATCCCGACTCGGTCAACTTTTTCCCCAAATACAAACAGTTGTACCCATTCCTTAGTATTGGAGCCTTACTAGTTTCGCTGGCAATTTGTCTCTCGGTAACCGGAACAGTGTCGATTTGCTGCATTTGATAGTGTGTGACGTCATCATCTTCATTCTCTGTCGCTGCTAACTCTAGGGGTAACCAGGATAGCACATCCGCATTCCCATTGCTATCCGTCGCTCGATACACAATGTCATAATTAAACCCTTGTAAGAACTGGACATAATGCAGCATGCGAATCGCCACCATACTGGGTAAGTTCCTATCTGGACTGAAAATAGCAACGAGAGGTTTATGATTTGTAATTAATGTGAACTTACGGCCATAGCAATATCGGCAGAAACGTTTTAATGACTAAAAAATAGCCGTTGCCTCCTTGTCAATCTGGCTGTAGTTCCTTTCCGAAGCAGATAGAGATCGTGACGTGTAAGCAATGGGACTGGACCTTAAAATCGGCAACTTTACGGGCCATTTGAAGATTCTAAGTTATATTCAAAATGACCCTATTCTCAAAATCCTAGATACTATGATCAAGAAATACCGGTTCTACAGGAAATTCAATGTGGTCATAGGTGACCGCCACACATGGAGGAATGAAGGACTTGTAGTCTTACCAAACTCTCAAACTTGGTACACAGATGGTTCCAAATTGGAAAATGGTAGTACTGGCACAGGGGCTTATGAACCCAGGTTTCAACGTGCGGCAGCGCTTGGTAAACCACCAACAATATTTCAGGCGGAAGTCCATGCGATCGAGCTCTGTGTACGAGAATGTCTGCGTGGAAGAGTCGACGGTACTCGTATCTATATCCTCTCAGACAGCCAGGCAGCACTTATGGCTCTGAAATCGTACACAGTAGGATCAAAACTTGTATGGGACTGTCTAAATCTACTCGAAGATCTCGCATCGAAAAACACAGTCACTGTGGCCTGGACACCAGGACACAAAGGCTTCGAGGGCAACGAACGGGCGGACTGCTTAGTGAGAAGAGGCGCTAGTCGCCCACTAGTCGGTCCTAAACCCTATTTTGGAGTCGCACGGAGTAGCGTTAACATCAAAATAAAGAAATGGGAAGATGATCATCATGCAGAGTACTGGGCCAAACTCAAGAGCCTAAGCCAGGCAAAGAAGTTCATTAATCTCAACCACTGCAAGGCTAAAAAGCTACTCGAGCTTAGGAAAGCAGACCTAAGAGCCTTAACAGGCTACTTGACTGGTCATTGCCCACTCAGGTACCATCTGCACAAGATAGGAGTAGCAGAAACATACGAATGCCGGCTATGTGGAGAGCAAAAAGAGACGGCAGAACATATTCTTTGTGAATGCCCTATGGCCGCAAGAAAAAGACTTCTCCATATCGAAAGGGCTTTATTGAGTCCCTCTGACTTCTGGAGTATTGAGCCTGGAGATTTGTTGAGGTTTATCAAGAGCCTTAACCTTAAGTTCTCAGCTAAACACCGGACTGGCACAATAGATCTTATAGGTCGCAGTGCGTACAAGGCCCTAGTAAAGTAAAGCAAAGTAAGCAATGGGACGGTCCTGACAATCTGGAAATGTATGGGACAAAACAGCTCCCAGTCCATAGGGACTCGCGTCAGTAGCCAATGACATCGGTAATTTTGGGTCATAAGCACAGAGTACGACATCTGAAATAATTTCCTTTTTGATGAGATTGAACGCCTTTTCACATCCTTTGTTCCAGTTGAAAACCACATCCTTTGCAGAACATATTCTACGGCGGGTGCAGTTTCGAAGACAGATTTCGCAAAAAACATTCCATAATGGTTCACTAACCCCAACTAGTTCATTACAACATGGGTGGTGTCCCAACTAGTCGTGAAGAATTGGTGTGATTTTTCCATCGATCTGGATATACCTGTTTTGAGTACTCGTACGTATTGAGTTACTAGAAAAATTGAATGGTTGTGGTTGGAACGTTAACCGACAACCTACCACTTAATATATTATTGCTACACCATGACGTCAACACTGCCGGCTAAAAGTATAGAAACACTTCATCAGTAACTAGATGGAGACCCAGCCAGTACTTCGTCTGGTGTGCTGAAATATTTCTCTAGCACGCATTCATACATTAGGAATGGTCTGAATCTTCCAGATTATAAAAGGCCATGGATGCTCCACGATGTATTTGCACAAGCTCGGAGTCGGCAATAATCCACACTGCCCGAGCTGCATAGAAACCGATGAAAACGTGAAACATGTCTTATTCCATTGCTCGCGCTACAGAACCGAAAGACATCAACTGGAGGAGAAATGCGGCGAGCCCATCACCTCGGAGAATATAACCAAGCAGATGGTTAAGTTTCGTCCTTTAAAGATGCCCACCTGCCAACGAAAAGAAGAAAAACTCTCCCGGTTTTCCCTAGATCCCTCTCCACTCCAGTTTTCATAACAAACTATCATATTTGAGTGGGATTCAGAAAGAGGGAAAGTTTCCTTTTGCTCCATAGTCATGGCTTGGATAACGATTCCATGACTTTACCATCCACAAAATGCAGGATACAGCCGGTGTCATGCCGAGAATATAGAAAATTGAAACACGAACAGGTAATCTCAAAGGAATGCCAATATCCTGTCAGGAATATCATAATATCACAAACTCTTTCCAAAGGCGACATGCTCACCAGACGGGGAGTAAACCACCCACCCGGAGCTGTATAAAAAAAAAAAAATAAAAATAAACCTGTCCGACTATCATCTTAATTTATTAGTAAAGACCTCAAGAATTTTTTATTACACCCTTACCGGGGTCCTTATTGTTTTCCATCATTCATAAATGTCCATGTATTTATAATGTTTATTTGTGATATGCCTTTTTCTGCTTCAGACACGCACTTAGCTATCCATCATAATCTAACACGATACCAACACACACACACACGCACACCCGACCCCATGTCCTTTTTTTGTGTTTTGCCAGGACAAAGGAAAGGTAAGGTAAGAAAGGAAAGAAATTTGCAAACAAAATCCGGATAACAATTTATTAAAGGGGATTCGCCTCCACTTGGAATATCATAAGTTTAAGGATTTAGTTCAAAGTTAGATTCACATACACACACATTTTTCATGAACCAAACCAAAAAAAAAAAAAAAAAAAAAAAAAAAACAAGGACCAACGAAAGAGGTAGATTTTCCTTTTGAAATCCTCGAAAAGAATTTCTCTTCTTTCTGTGAAAAGAAAGTTTGGAATTTAAAACTTGTTGAAGGATATATGTATTTTTTTTTTGTCAATCCCTTATCACACAAAGGCACATTCATGTATCGAATATGTATTAAAATAATAAAGGACTTCACAAACTCAGATGAGCCAATGATTTCTCTGCTCTTTCGAATCCTCTTTATGGCGGAAGCTCGATGCTCATACGAGTATCATGTGAATTGTGTCATCACAATCGTCCTTTTTTTTTCTGACAGAAAATATAGAATTCAGCATTGATAGAGAGAAAGACACCAGGACAAAAGCGAAGAGGAAAACGTTGTATATGTATAATATCCTTTGACCTTTTTGGTATTTTATTACACACAACAATTTACAGGATAAATTCTTTTGTGTCCTTTATTTTGCTTTTGACTGACAGTTGTTGTCTGGACAATTTGTTTGCATGTTGTTCTGTGTGGGTGTGTGTTTGACTTCAAAGCGTGGATAACGAGAATTTTATGGGATTTCCTATAGAAATACGAGACACTTATGGTGGACCCATGCATGAATATTTATTATTTTAAAATGTTTGTGCAGCATAATGTTGTATTTGAAAAGGATATAGGGTGGGGAGTATTCATTACCCTTTTCGCATGTCCTGCGGGTGGAGTGAGGTACTTAAATTGTGAAATGTATTATGTGTTATCCTATTAACTGTAGAAATTGATGAGGGCCTCAGATTTGATGTGATTTCATAAAGAAAAGAGGTACCACAGGGTTCCCATTTCGTTGTTCTCCTTTTTACATCACAAAACAAATGCGAGATGACAGCTCCTAAAAGAAGACAAACTTTTTCTATTTAATACCCTTTTGTTGTATCAATGAAATTACCACTTGTCTGTGCTGATAATCCAACTAACAAAGTTAACCATTTCCATCGCCATCATCGTTCTCATTTGACTTGTCTGTACTGAAATTGACTTATACTCACTTCGTTAAGTACGTCCCACACCGCATAGCGAACTTTGAACAAACTTTTACATGGTTACAGTGGCCCCTGCCACTCCTAATGCTTTATTGCCAATCAGAAGCAATATAAATGTCCACTCATGTGGTTAGCTCTAGTTAACCCCTCATCGAAGCACCAACAAGGATTGTTCAAACTTTTGATTCATGAAGAGCAAAGTTGTCTCAGGAACATCTGCTAGAACAAAAAGAAGGGCATTCCCTTAAATGTGAGGGTGTGTACGCTGGTAGGGTTGCCAATATCCTGCGATGCTACGCAACTATTAAAGAGCATTCGAATGAAAGTTCCATTTACTCGCCCACGCCATGGTAGTCTGGACTTTTAGTGGAAAAATGGATTCGCAATTAAAGATGTTCCTAGGAATTAAAGTTATTTATGGAGGAGTGTCCTTGTTGTACATCAAGGGTATTTGTTGGACAACTGAAGGACATGTGGCGATTAATTTCAAATATTTCACGTGAAACACTTGAACGGGAAGTTCGGTAACGAAATTTGTTGCGAGAATTGAAACGTGCGAGTGCATCTAGTCATGGAAAGTTTTTGTGGTCCTGGTTGTTTGGTTATGGTGGAAAAGTTAGAGGAAAGTATTGAGTATCATCGGTTAGGTTGGGTTAGTGTGGAACTATGATCTCCAGAAAGAACTATCCTTAGAACCAACTGGAGCTTGCTATAAAGCGCTGCAGGCTGCTGATGTTGGTGTTAGCCAATTCGGCGAAATTGTCGGAGAATTTGACTCCCAAGGGCAATCTGCTACGAGCAGAGAGAGTCTGATATGTACAAAGGTGGTGTCCTCTTCCTCGTTCATACCTGTTCTACAGAAGTTATTTCCGAGAAGGCCTAACCTGTTGGTATTGCCAATGACGCAGTATGTCATAATGACACCTACTGCAGTCGCAATGAGCGTCGTTTTCTGTCTAGTAAGGCAATTAGGACGATTCCCATCCAGCTTAGGCCAGACCTGTATAGTAATGCCCATCTGCGGTTGGTTACGTTGAAAGCATTGATCTTAGTGCAGCAATTTTTCTGTATCGAGAGGCATGCCGAGATTCACCTTGTTCGCTGAAATCGATTGGGTAGTACCCTGCCTGGCCAGTTCGTCGGTCATACAATTCCGTCGGAATGTCTCCATGCCTCAGCACCCAAACGACGTGAATATTGAGTTGTTTAGCCATCTCGTCCAAGAAGGGCAACTATTTAGGGCAGTTTTTGAATTGAAAGCGACAGATTCCAGGGATTTGATCGTGGCTTGACTATCAGTAAAAATGGCATATCCCGATTAAATATCACATTCTACCTTAGCCACGAGAAGGCTTTATCACCATAATCTTCGCTTGGGAAACGCTGCAATGATTGGGAAGGAGGAAAAGGATACGTATGTTTAGGTCGTTGCAGAAGACACCCGCACTCTCGATTCTATTTTAGATTCATCTGTGCAGAAGCGTATGGATCCCTCTTGTAGGCTAAGATCCTCCTCCCAGTCAAGTGTTGAACAGATGAAGGATTCAAAGTTTTCTGTGCAAAAGTGTATGGATCCCTCTTGTAGCCTTAGATCCTCCTCCCAGTCAAGTGTGGATGGGATGCAAGATTCAAAGTTATTAGATCCATCTGTGCAGAAATGTGTGGATCCCTCTTGTAGTCTAAGATCCTCCTCCCAGTCAATTGTGGAAGGTATGCAGGATTCAAAGTTTTTATTAAACAAAAGTACGTAGTCGGTGTCTTGCGAAAGAAATTCAAGATTGAGTATCATATGCTGGGTTAGAAAGTTGTGGGTTAAGCTGCAAAAATCAAACCAATTAAGGATGAGCGTGCAGGACATGTAGAGCGAATGAACACCAACGGTCCGGCCCGCAGAGTCTTCGAATATAACCCCGAGGGACGACGCAGTAGAGGGAATCATCGCCGTAGGTGGCGCGCACAAGTTCAAGGGGACCTCGACCAACTTGGAGTGCGCAACTGGAGGCAATTAGCTAAAGACCGAGCTAAATGGAGAGGCTTGTTGGTTGAGGCCCAGGTTCACCCCGAACTGTAGCGCCACCTAAGTAAGTAAGTAAGTAAGTGCATTTTTTATTCGTACTTTAGGTTGTTGTAACTTATTTAAAATGTCCTTCGTGAACATTTAACAAGAAAAAAACCAGATCCTACTTTTCAATCTTGTAGAACCCGATTTTCAATGTTGAACAGTTCATATCACTGGTCACCACTCATAATTTCTCCTCCTCACAGATTTTCTAATCCCTCCTCTCTAAGAACGATCCTCTGAAGCCCATCCGGTGAATACAAAATCTGTGCGTCCACCGGCATTTGTAAAACCAAAGAAAGAATGTCCTTGCATTCTTATTAAGGTGAAATCTCCGACACCCCATCAATATCAGTTAAGTAATGGAATTACTTTGTAACCTTCCCGCGTTCTCGTTGGTAGCAAATTAGTTTCAACCCCTCTAGTCGGTTGGGGTGGTGCGAGTTATTGCATATATAGCGCGCGGCAAGCAAAAGGACGAACCCAAACAGATGGGTAATTTCGTAATTGCAAATGGATAACGAGGGGGACGTGCAGGGGTATTGCAAACTATAAAATTGGCAGGGCTAACAGTAATACGTTTTAATAGGAGGGTTCCACCCAGTTCCTGTGTCGCTCTTAATTATCCGGATGAAGGATTGCGCGTGAAAGACAGAACAAGGTAAGAGGTTTCACACTAAATTTCATTAAATGCGGGTCGGGATATTATCGTATTGGAAATGTATGTGTGTTGTAATTAAAGTGAAAGTTAAGACGAAAAGGTGGTTGTGGGTCAAGGGATTTTAATTAGAAAAATAGAAGAACTGTCCGTGGAGGACAAGGATATGCGCAGTCTGTATTGTAAAGAACCAACTGAGCGTTCAAGTAAACGTCGGTGACTGCCAAAGAAAAACCATCGAGTTGTGAAATCAAATTTCGGAGAAAGGACTAATTCGACAACACAAGTCAAGGACATCGCCTTGAGGATCAACAAATGGAACGTACACTCAACAAGCAAACAGCAGAGATGCGTGAGGTATAGTAGAGATAATACGTATCAAGCAACTGCGGTGGGCTGGATCAATTGACCAATTGCGAATGGACACCAACGCTCTGGCCCGCAGAGTCTTCGAATCTAACATGCAGTAGAGGTCCTCCTCACCATAGGTAGCGCGCACAAGTTCAAAGGGACTTCAATCAACTTTGAGTGCACAAGTGGAGGCAATTAGCTAAAGACCGTACCAAATAGAGAAGTTTGTTGGTAGAGGACCAGGTTCACCCGGCACTATAGTGCGACTAAGGTAAGTATCTAAGCTACTGTGAATAGAAGCAGCAGTTGCAAGGATTTCAGCTATCATTAGAACTAGCTCGGCTGAGTTAAGGGGCTAAATTCTTATTGATTCAACACCACTATAAGCTTGATAGGGATGTATCCATGGCACGGGTAACCCTAGCTAGAAAACGAGTATTTCAGAAAAACTTGTTCATTTTCCAAAGTTTTTGAAAGTATTTCCAAGAGAAAAAGACCCCCATTGTCCTTAAGAACGGTACAACATATCAAATTGCTAGTCGAGGAGGTATGTGCATTCCACATTCCCAATAGCCCGCTAATGCTTCATGAGGCTCGCGAGGATAGGATCATTAGATGGACTCTCTATCCTTTTCGATCCTCCACCATTGACTCCAACTCATCAGGAGGAGTCCCCAGATGGCTTCAGGAGAGATATCGGACTTGATCCGATCATTTATTTCTATGCCTGTTGAGGGCTTGCCTACCTGATGGCACGGCTATCATGACATGTCTTGGACATGTCTTGCAAGCCGGTTTTCGGACATATGCACTACGTGATCAAAGCATTGAATCATAGCATCGAAGCTCCCCAGGCAGCTGACGTCTTCGTGGCGGGGGCATGCGGGTAACTTAAATAGTTATTCCCATTCATACAATCCAGTCACGGCTAACACAGCGCACATCCCGGTAAACCAGGGCATCATTTGAAGCTATGTCTGAAGGCTGTCAGTATGCGAGTGTCTCGAGGTCGCCCTGTCTTGCTCGGCGGCCGACCGAGTATAGCCTGAAACGGGCTTCCTGTAAATGGTCTCAGGAACCATTATGGCGGCCAAGGGATGAGCGCGCTATGCACCGATAGGGACACAGACGGATACATCTATCATTCTCGTTATTTTGACAGATATGACCATTCGTATGACACGTGTTGCTATCCATATTTTCGTTTCCATTCCATTTCACCACGAATCCTCCACATGAGTGAATAAAGTCCGTAGTCAAGCTTTAATTTACCAAATCTCTTGCCAAGTCAAGCAATTAGCCCTTTGTAAGGATAATTACCCATTATCCTTCCCAGATCAACAAAAAGCAATAAACCACATCGAAATCTCTCACGTTTAAGTAATTCGATTACGGTGTTGATGAAACATAAATATTTAACCTCATCTTCTGTTACTTTTTGTCGCACCACCCCGTCAACAAGCCGTGAGTTCAAAGGACTGGCGAAATTTCGCGCGCCAGGATAATCCGTTCGTTTAGTTATACACTTGCCGTGGTGCAAAATTTTTCAATTAACTTTATGAGTCGCAGAACATGTTACATAAACAGAACGCTAAACTGACGTAGCTAGACGTGCCCCTTGTACTGGAACGAAAAAAGGGTTCAAAAGGACAAAAAGAAAAAAACTGCCGTCAATCATCTCACTAAACAGCAAAAATTTAAAAAAAAAAAAAAAACCAAAGGATGCACGAAACATTATCGCCGCTAATGGAAATTAAAGTAAAACGAGATTTAACCCTACCATGCTCATCGTTACACATTATCCTGTGTGTGCTGATTAGACAGGATTTCCGCCACCCCTCCATTCGTCCCTTCTCATGCAGAAGCGAGGGACCTGTTAAATTGCCGTGATTTTCCCCTTCGGCATGTGTGCCAGCGTAGTTTTGTGTCTAATTGTTTTTTTTTTTTTTTTGCGAACGGGTAACACTTTAGCTTTCAATTTAATGAATGTTGATACCCGACTGGAGTGTGTCTAAGGAAAGGGGAATCCCACATTAATAATCCTCCAAATACACTAGTGTGTATGTGGGTTGGTATATTTACATATGTACGAGTATGTATGCCGTCGGCGCATATCGTATTTTTAATCACGAAAATGGGAAATTGGATTTGAAATGAATTCGAAATGAAATTTGAGATTTTATAGTCTCATGTGTGTGTGAGGAGGCTGTTGAAGGGTACATCGCTCTTTCATAGGGCGCCATGGAGTGTAGTGAACATTTTAAAAGCCACACAAATACTATCTACCTGAGGGTGGAACTACAAGGATTCTGATTAAATTTGTACTCATTGGGAGCAATGGCAATTCGTTTTGGAAAGCTGAGTCCGTTGGTTAGTAATAAGTTCTGCAAAGCGGTAGAATTCTGGAATAGCTCTTTGACAGATCTTATTTTTAAGGCATGAATCCTCTATAACCTAACGCTGGTTCGGACACTGCTTCATAGAAAGACATGCCCAAAGACTAGGCATCCCTTACAACGATTTCTGCAGAAGCTGTAGGGATGAAAAGGAGGAAGACACCCTTAGCCATTTCCTATGCGCTGGTCCTGCGCTCGCCAACATTCGGAAGGCCACCCTGGGCGAATACATTTTCAACGATCTAGATGATCTCAGTAACGATTCATTGTGGACAGTAAGGGTTGTTATCGTGCTTGAATGTATGCAGGTATGCGCGGAAGCAGCTGGGTTAGGTGGAACTCTTCTTCACCATGCTGTCTCTCCATCCAAAGCTGGATTGTGCCCTGCGTCCCCCTGTACTTGAGCGCGTCGGATATTTTATGGAACAAATCCACTTTCGCACTCGTACAGTAGCAAGAGTACTTAAAGATCTTAACATTCACAAGTCCGCTGGTTCAGATGGTATCTCTGGTATCCCCATAATTCTGAAGAGGTGTTCTACCACGCTGGCAAAACCACTGCGTGAGCTTTCTCATCTATCCTACTCCTCTGGACTCTTTCCGGATAGATGGAAAACAGCATTTGTTCAGCCCGTCTCTAAAGAAAGGCGAATCTTCTTCTCCCTCCAATTACCGTCCCATTGCACTTACGTCCCTTCTTTCCAAGGTCATGGAAACGCTGATAAATCATGAGTTTATGAAATATCTTAATTCACGAAATATCTTGGATGGTAAACGACTAACAAAGGCCTCGTAGGGGCAGCATCTCCCGATAGGTGCTGGTCCGCTAAGTAACGAGTAGGAGCCACTGCAGCCGAAAACCTAGCAGCTCTGTTAGTAAGCCCTACTCCCACCTCCTCGTGGTGCCATCTGGGAATTTCTTCGGAAATTGCTAACGGGAGAGGACGAATGGCGAGCTTCCTGCGCCAAAAAACAGGAAAAGTGTCGGTTGGTCTGTGGCCCAGCGAGCCGCAACCGTAAAACAAACTATTGCTCCGAAACGGAAACATACGCCTCGGATACGGACTGATCATTTGTTGACGACCTTTGGCTATCGGACACGGACAACGATCGGATTCTGGAACGTTAAGACCCTCCTGGACTCACTCAAGGAAGGGCCTTATAACGCTAGATTCCTCCAATTGGAGCGCGAATTCGCACGGTATAAAATCGACATCTTAGGGCTGAGCGAGATAAGATGGTACGATGCTGGGGAATACATCTCCCCAACAAAAAGCACTGTCATGCTCTACTCTGGTAAACCAGCTGGAAGTGCACGGAGTTCTGGCGTAGGACTCATGCTAACTCCAGCAGCACGTAGTAGCCTCATATCCTGGAAACCCCATAGTGACCGGATATTGACGGCTAGGTTCCAGAGTAGAGTTAGAAAAATTACCATCATACAGTGTTATGCTCCGACTCTAGACGCGACTGAGGATGAAAAGGATAATTTTTATAGCCACTTAGGTGCCGCCTACAACCAAACGCCTAATGGGGACATCGTAATGGTAATGGGAGATCTCAATGCCAAGGTGGGTAGCGACAACACCATGCTTAAGCACGTGATGGGAGTTCACGGCGTGGGAGACCGTAATGACAATGGTGAGCGGTTTGTGGACTTCTGCAATACCAACCGCCTAGTCATCGGAGGTACGCTGTTTAAGCATAACACCTGCCATAAGATCAGTTGGGTCTCTACTGATAGGCAACGAACATCCAACCAGATCGACCACATTGCGATCAGTCGCCGCTTTAGAAATTGTCTCCTGGACGTCCGAAACAGACGTGGAGCTGACGTCGGACAAGAACGAGATCACCATCTTATGGTAGCTCATTTACGCCTTCGTAATGCATCCGTCAACAGCAACCGCTCAAACCTGCTTAACATCACCAGGTTTAATATCGACAGGCTCAAGGTTCCCCAAGTGCGCCAACAGTTCAGGGACCATCTTGCCTTAGAAGCAGAAGCAATCAGCAGCATAGAGAACATGGATGACCACTGGAGTGCTGTGAAAAATGCTTTTGCGACTGGGGCACGCACTTATGTCGGTAAAAAGCAGAAACACCACCGCACATGGCTTTCTACAGACACCTGGAGACGGATCGATGAGCGTACAGCAATCAAGGCTCGGATTGCAGCGGCCTCAGCAGTAGAGAGAACCGAGCTTGAAGCCCAATACCGTGCGAAGAAGAAAGAAGTGCAGCGTAGTGTGAGACGTGACAAGCGTCAACATGTCAACTCACTGGCCTCAAGGGCTGAAGAAGCAGCGAGTAGGTGCGACAGTAGGACTGTTTACAACATCACTAAGGAGCTCATTGGTGGTCGAAACTCCAAACAACACCCAGTGAAGAGTCTAGACGGTGACCTTCTGATTTCGGATGAGGATCAGCTCACTAGATGGAGAGAACATTTTGCTGCAGTGCTAAATCACTTAGACGACGGCGGTATGATCTTGAATTCGAATGAGCAGTTCGAAGCAACAAATTCCCGAATTCGCACCGTACCTCCCAGTAAAACTGAAATAATAACAGCAATCAAGTCCCTCAAGAAAAACAAAGCGGTGGGTATTGATGGCATCCCTGCCGAGCTATTTCAAGCGGCGCCAAATATATCGGCAGATTTGCTGCACCCGCTAATACGGAGAGCTTGGGATAGTGAACAATTTCCACAGGAGTGGAAAAGGGAGATGATCATTAAGCTTCCAAAGAAGGGTAACTTGATGGAGTGCGGTAACTGGAGAGGTATATGTGTTCTTCCAGCTGTAGCCAAAATAATAGCTAGAATAATTCTAGAACGAATTAAAGATCATTTAGATTCAACTCTCGATGTCGAACAGGCAGGCTTTCGCGCTGGATCCTCCTGCATTGACCGCATAAACACCTTACGGATCATAATCGAACAATGCGTTGAGTATAGGTCTCCGCTACATTTACTGTTTATCGACTTCGAGAAGGCTTTCGACAGCTTGAATCGAGATGCTATCTGGCTGGCCTTGCGCAGGAGAGGCATTCCAGAAAAGCTTATAGCTATTATCAAGGCTACATATGAGGGCGGCAAGTGTCACGTCGTGCACAATGGTAAGGTGTCGGAGGACTTTGAAGTCCAAAGTGGAGTACGTCAAGGGTGCATACTGTCCCCACTATTGTTCTTGGTGGTTATCAGCGATGTACTCCGTGCAGCATTGACGGAAGCTAATTCTGGAATTCGTTGGACTATGACATCTTACCTTAAACACCTAGATTACGTTGACGATGTTTGTCTACTTTCACATCAGATAATGGATCTTCATTTAATACCCCAAATTCTAGAAGCTGGGGCAAACAAAGTGGGGCTAAAAATAAACACAGCCAAAACAAAAACCCTGAGTACTTCCAATACCCGCGCTCAGCTTAACATTGCCGGAAAGCAAGTCGAGAAAGTTGATAACTTTCTATATTTAGGAAGTGTCGTCTCGGCTAATCGCGGTGGCACCGAACTGGATGTGTGCAGCAGAATCGGGAAGGCTAAAGCTGCGTTCGGAATGCTGTCCAAAATCTGGAGAAGCAATGTTATTAGCTTAAGAACCAAGCTACGACTGTTCCGCTCCAACGTAGAATCAGTGCTGCTTTATGGGTGCAGTACCTGGAAGGTGGACACCATTAACACACGCAAGCTGCAAGTCTTCGTAAACAAATGCTTAAGAATCATCTTGAGGATTTTTTGGCCGAACCGCATCTCCAACGAACAACTTTATCTGAGAACGGGCCAAGAACCTATAAGCATTACTATACGAAGAAGAAAGTGGCAATGGATTGGACACACCCTACGGCGCGAAGACAACTCCATTGCGAAATACGCTATGCAGTGGAATCCGCTCACCCAGGCAGGCAGAATAGCGGGACGCCCTAGGCAAACGTGGCGCAGAACAGTTGAGGAGGAATCGAGCTCTTTAGGAATGAGTTGGAGGCAGCTCAAACGCGTTGCAGAACTCCGAACACGATGGCGCGCAGGCGTGGTTGACGCCCTATGCCCCCCGAGGGGTTAAAGGACATAAGTAAGTAAGTAAGTTAATTCACGAAAACTCCTCAATGACCGACAGTACGGTTTTCGTAGCAACAGGTCCACTGGTGATCTGAAGGCATATCTCACCGAGAAGTGGAACCAATCTCTCCATCACTTCGGCGAAACAAAGATGGTTGCGCTCGATATTTCTAAGGCATTTGACAGAGTTTGGCATCAGGCTCTTTTGTCGAAAATGCGTGCGTTTACGTTTGGTATCGATGAACATCTTCTTCAATGGATTAGAAACTGCCTTTCGGGTCGTTTAATACAAGTTGTCTTGAACGGCTTCAAGCCTGCAATTCGCTATATAAATGCTGGTGTTCCCCAGGGCTCCGTTTTGTCTCCGACTCTCTTTTTTATTTTTATTAATGATCTCTTGTCTGCAAATTGTATCTTAGCGAGAGAGTGCCTTCCCTACCAAAGCGTAAACCAAGGATGGTTACACGCATACGATGGGAGAGGTGACAGGACGATGATATACGGAAGACATTTGTGCAACAAATATCTGAAAGGTTTGAACGAATTCCAATTGTTCCATCAAATGTAGAGGAAGAATGGCAACTGTTTTGAACAGCGGTTATTGCCTTTGCGGGAGATGTTTGTGGAGTGAAGCGGCTTGGTATGGCGGCTGGTGCTGAGAAAAGGACTGCTTGGTTTAAAACGCCCGGGAGTTCAAGAAGCCATCAGAGAGAAGAAGAGAGCCTTTAAGGTGTGGATTCACTTGGAGAACTCCGGTTCTCGAAATCGGTACACCAAGGCGCGAAGAATCTGCAAGTTAGCTGTGAAAACAGCGAAAGAACAGTCTTGGAAAGAGTTTGGCGAAAAATAGGAACGTGACCACAGATCTGCAAATAAGATGTTCTGGCAGACCATCCGCCGACTCAGAGGAAAAAAGTTGAATATCGTTGAAGGAGTCAAATCCAAAGACGGTACACTTCTCTCCAATGAGGAGAACATCTTACGCAGATGGAGCGAGCACTTTTCAGAATTGCGCAATCCCGAATAGGGCACCGAAGATGACAGACCTATGGTCGAGAGTAAGGCGGAAAGTAGTCCTACGGTAGAGGAAGTAACTTTGGCGATCAAAACGCTAAAAGTTGGCAAATCTGCTGGTGTGGACGAAATTCGGCCAGAAATGCTCAAGGTTTTAGGTAAAGAGGGAGTGTAATGGCTCTCGCGTGTCATTAAAGTGGCCTGGGAATGCGGTGAAACACCTAGCGATTGGCGAATGGGGGCGATAGTTCCTCTTTTTAAAAAAGGGGACAAAAGAGATTACGCCAACTATAGGGGTATATCTCTTTTAAGTCTCCCTGGAAAAGTCTTCGCTAAGCTGCTAGAAAGGCGTGCCAGGCTGTGGTTGAGGACAGTATGGGGAATGAGCAGTGCAGTTTTCGCCCCGATAGAAGCACAACCGACCAGTTATTCACTCTCAGAATGGTTCTTGAGATGGCCTGGGAGTATGCCAAACCTGTCTACACTTATTTTGTGGATTTGGAAAAAGCATATGATAGGGTTCCTCGAGGCAAACTCTGGAGTGTTCTGCAGGAGTATGGGATTGATGGTTCCCTGTTAAGGACGATTCAGTCTTTATATACAAACTGTAGAAGCGGTGTTCGGATAAACGGTGTTAAGTCAATACCTTTCACTGTGGGCGTTGGACTCGCCAGGGGTGTGTTTTGTCACCTCTCCTCTTCATTGTACATGTGGATTGGATGTTGCAGCGCAGCCGTGGCGGGGAATGTTTCAAAGTGGGAGACCTAAGGATTAGTCATCTGCTCTTTGCGGATGATTTGGTCATCCTAGGGTCCTCTCAAACCGAACTTCAGCGCGCACTCGAAAGGTTTGTAGCCATTTGTGATGATGCTGGAATGAAGATCAACGTGAACAAGTCAGAAGTAATGGTCGTTTCCAAAAAAAACCCATTCAGTGCACTCTGCATCTTAGTGGAGTTCCACTGAAGCATGTGGATAAGTTTAAGTACCTTGGGCTCCTATTCACGAGTGATGGGAAGACCAATGCCGAGTTATCCTGTAGAATTGGTCAGGCTGGATCAATTTTGAGAGAGCTTGGCTAATCTGTTGTAAGGAAGGCCGAACTTAGTGTTCAAGCTAAGCTACCGGTTTTTAACTTGGTGTATGTTGCAACTCTCGCCTATTGTCATGAAATTTGGGTAGTGACCGAAAGAATAAGATCGCGGATACAAGCTGCCGAAATGAGGTTCCTTCGCGGTGTTGCTGCAATAACTCGTAGGGATCGAGTGCGCAACACCAGAGTACGCGAGGCGCTCAATGTTGAGCAGCTACTTCTCCAAACGGAATGATCTATGCTTCGATGGTTTGGTCACGTAGTGCGTATGCCCCCAGACCGGCTTCCAAGATGTGCCATGGTGGCCGTGGTATCAGGTAGGCGACCCCGCGGTAGGCCTAGAAATAGATGGTTGGACCAAGTCCGGCATCTTTCCTGGAGCCGTCTAGGGATTCCTCCTGATGAGTTGGAGTCAATGGCGGAGAATCGAGAAGGATGGAGAGCCCACCTGAGCATCCTACCCCCAGGCTCCAGCTGAGATCTAAGACTTAATCTAACCATCTACTTCTAGACCACGTAATGTTGACCAGATTCCTAAGAAGTGTAGAGTTCTTTCTTTTTGCTAAGTTGCAAATTAAGCAGAGAACTGGAAGATCCTCCCTGTGTGGCACGAAGCTGAGTAGCAATACTCTTCTTTAGTACCGATAATCAAAGAGATACATGCCACTCCGTTAGATTCCCTAAAGTAATTGAGGCGATCTTAGTTGAAGAGCTACTTCTCTTCGATGGTTTGTTTCCGTAGTGCGTATGCCCCCAGACCGGCTTCCAAAAGGTGCCATGATTGCCATGCCATCAGGTAGGCAACCCTCGGTAGGTCTAGAAATAGATGGTGGAATCAAATCCGACATCTCTCCTGGAGCCGTCTGGGGATTTTTCTTGATGAGTTGGAGGCAATGGCGGAGGAGCGAGAAGGATGGAGGTTCTACCTGAGCATCCTACCCCTACGACCCTCATGAAGGATTAGCGGGCCATTGAAAGTGTATGCAGGTATGTATGTTTATGATTTCCAGGAATTCGTTCTTAACCCTCTTCTCCGAGATATTGCATGAATTCCGGTGCTATCTCATTAATTTTGAAACAGGACTTCAATTCCTTTAATATTTGCTGCCAATTTGTAATCAATATTCCAAACAATGAGGCTTATCCGTGTTTCGGATAAATTCGCTTGGAAACCGATTATTTCACAATCAAATCCGGGATTTTATCTGCCGCACCATTTGACAACCGATTAGTTCGCGCAAACATAAGCAAAAGCTTACAGTCACAGATATTGCTTGAGACTAATTAGTCGCTCTCCATCTACTTCAATGGAATTTTCAATGACCAGTCATCAAACGAAAAAAACAAAAACCACCACAACGCTCTCGCTCTCCCTCTCCTTGACATCAATTCCGCGAAAACCAAATCGCATGAATTGGTCTACATCCACAGTCGTCGTCCACATCCTCCCATCCGAAACCATGGTAATATTTTCTGTGTAAGCAGCAGTTACCAGGTCAACCAGCCCCACTCACAGAGAAGCAGGACTAGTGTTCGTTTTGAATTTAAATTTGTAATACCGTACACGACCCTAAGTTGTTGATTGGACAGAATTTTTTCTTGTATCTCCCCACACAGCTCTACAGCGCAGCGCAACAAAATGGAAATTTCCTAAGTGTTTTCCTATTTATTTTGCTGAAATTTAATTTCCTTTTGCATTATGTAGGTACACTCAAAAATGGGGGCGGGTGGGGTGGGATGGGGGTGAGCTAAATGGAAAATTGGTTTTTGGTCAAAGGACTGGTTCCGTGGCGACACATAAGACCACCCCCACCCACCCATAGGTTGGGTAGGTATTTCATCGAAAGCACACTTTGATAGACGACGCCGCAGAGGGTGAGGAGTAGGTCGTCATAAATTCTGGGACATGTCATAGAATACTCGGAAAAAACAGCGAAAAACAACACTATTGTCGTCGATTCCGGATGCCGGATAAGACGTTGGTTTGGGGCTAGATAAACATTTAAATACCATAAAGTCGCATTGAATTTCAACATGCGATGGGGGGTTGTGGGTTTCCCCATTCAAGGACTAACGAAGGGAGATTAAATATCTCCTATCCCAGAGAGAGAGAGAGAGTATCCAGTTCATTAACATTAATTTTCTCCTGATTGATTATTTTCGGCAAATTATAATCCACCATCGAGAGTTTCGTTTTGCAAACCAATTAATAATTTTATTATCCTGTTGTCCAATTAACACAGATAATGGCTACGAACACATATGGGCTGATGCCTCTATTGTTTGCACAATTTATTGCTATAATTACACGGCATTGTTAAACATGTTCATACTCGTATGTATACTGACAGTGTTTGCATCAATTTGACACCAAATTAAAGTCTGCCGTTTTGGATGGATGGAAAGGGTTTTATCCGGATAAATGGTTCTTAAACTATTCATATGTGTTCGCTGAAATTGCATCTGTCCGGCATGGATAATTATTAATTCTGTTTTAATTGAATGTTTAGTTGAATTTTGTATGATTTATAGTTTGTTATGGATGCGTTGAATGAAATGAGGCCTTCATTGTAAAGCTTCATGAAGTCCAAATAGAGTCATTCAGTTAACATGAATTTCAGGCTCCGGATAAGGGTGTATATTTTATTTGAAAACAGAAGGAAGGAGACTTTTTGAACTCTGCCAACTACAGAGGTATAAGTCTCCTCAGCATTCCATACAAGATCATGTCTGCGTACTATCTGAATGCTCAAAACCGATCGCCAACAACCGGATAAGTACTTATCAGTGCGGTTTCAGGCCGGGAAAGTCCACCATCGACCAAATATTCACACTGCATCAGATCTTTAAAAAAAGGAAAGGAATATAAAATCGATATGCACCTCTTCATAAATTTCAAAGTTGGCTATGACAGCGTGTTCCGCACAATCCGCACAATCGGAATGTGCAGAACCCACAAGCCAACATCGGAGGCACAATCTATTAAAAGTCTGTACAAGTACTTGCATACGCCGACGATATAGACATTATTGGAAGAACTCAGCGGGCTGTCACCGGTGCGTTTGCAAGCATTGAGGCGGAAGCGGCCAAAATGGGTTTAGCGATAAACGAGGGCAAAACCAAGTATATGCTGTCAACAAGAAGGAAAGCCAACACCAACGAAATGGACAAAACGTCACAGTGAGCAGCTATAACTTTGAGGTAGTAAGGGACTTTGTCTACCTTGGATCTGCTATAAACTCTGAGAACAACATCAGAGCAGAAATCAAGCGAAGAATAACTCTTGCCAATCGCTGTTTTTTTGGGCTTATAAGGCAATTCAACAGTAAAGCTCTATCTCGAACTACTAAGGAGAGCCTGATCATCCCAGTCCTGCTTTACGGCGCTGAAACATGGAGTTTATTAATAGAGGATGAAGATATCCTTGGGCGCTTCAAAAGAAAAATTCTTCGTAAGATTTTCGGTCCCGTTTGCGTTGATGGGTTTTGGAGGAGAAGATTCAATCACGAACTATACGAGCTGTACAGTGACATCGACTTAGTCAAAAAACTGCGTATTGGACGTCTGAGATGGTTAGGACATGTAGAGCGAATGGACACCAACGCTCCGGCCCGCAGAGTCTTCGAATCTAATCCAGAGGGACGACGCAGTAGAGGGAATCATCGCCGTTGGTGGCGCGCACAAGTTCCAGGGGACCTCAACCAACTTGGAGTGCGCAACTGGAGGCAATTAGCTAAAGACCGGGCTAAATGGAGAGGCTTGTTGGCTGATGCCCAGGTTCACCCCGAACTGTAGCGCCACCTAAGTAAGTAAGTAAGTAATATAAAATGGATATGCACCTCTTCATAGATTTCAAAGTTGCCTATGACAGCGTGTATAGAGACGAGCTATACAGATCCACGTCTAGTTTCGGCATCCCTGTCAAGCTCGTCCGTCTGTGAAGGATGACGATGGGGAATTATTATTATTATTATTATTTGTGTACGGTTATTTAGCACTGCGACCTAGTGGTCTATTGTGCCCCCTGCTAATACCTTGGAGAGGTTTTTTCCCTCGTTAGAGTCCCCTTCGCAATTGCAATTCCTGCGGAATTGTGTTTGAAGGTCATATGCTCTTATTTTGCCGCGGCGAGAATAGTTCACCTTAGAGCTCTTTCTCCAGACCAGTTTCTTTTAAGAATCTGAGAATGAGAAGTGGGTCCATGGTTGGCATATCCTCTTCTGATACTTGATATTTGCCCAAGTATTTCAATCTTTTGTGGGTCAGTGCCCCACAAGACTCCAGAAGGTGTTCCAGAGTCTCATGTGACTCGTTGCAGAATCTACAAAGGACTTCATTTGTTATACCTAGTTTCCGTAGATTTTCCCTGAGTTTGCAGTGTCCCATTAGGAAGCCTGTTAGGATCCGTAGGTTATTCTTGCTAAGGCAGATGTAGGCTTCGAATCTTTTCCGGTTGTTACATCCCAGTAGTTTCTTAGCATGCCTCAGGCCTGTGGTGTTGTTCCAGGTTCTTGCCCTGTCTTCTCTCTCCACTTTCCTGAATTTCTCGCGTATGGTGTGTTCCCCCATTCTACAGAATGACTCAGGTCCAATGAAGGGTTCTGCAGCCCCTTGTCTTGCCAAGGCGTCTGCTGCTTCGTTACCTTTTATCCCGACGTGACCGGGTATCCTGTAAAGTGTAACTTTATTGTTTCTGCCCAATTCATTAAGTTTGCATAGGCATTCCCACACAAGTTTTGACTTAATGACATAGGAGTCAAGTGCTTTGATAGCTGCTTGGCTGTCTGACAGTATTGCTATGTCGCAGTTTCTGTATTCCTTTTCAAGATTGAGTTGGATGCATCTGTCTATAGCGCACATTTCAGCTTGAAAGATGCTGGTGCACTTGCCCATGGGTTCTGAGTGCTTGGTCCTTGGCCCAAATACACCCGCTCCTGTGCCCTCTTCAGTTCTCGAACCGTCTGTATACCACTTTATCGTGTGGCTGCCCAGTCCGTATATCGTGGATTCGTTGCTCCACTCTTTCTTGTTACTTAACTTTGTACTAAAGTTTTTCCCAAAGTTAAATTTCCTGATACTGTCGTCCCTGGGGACTGCCAGAAGGGGAAGTTTTTTGAGAAGTGCATCGTATTCTCTCCAACCAACACATTTCTCCCTTACAATACCTTCTTTTGCCATCCTTAGGATCGTCCGCCGTGCATTTTGCTCCACTACAAAATGGAGCGGTGTTAGTTCCAGGAGTACTTCCATGGCTGCAGTTGGACATGTTCGCATGGCCCCAGTTATGCAGAGGCACGCAAGTCTTTACACTTTAGTGAGTGTCTCCCTCGTAGTGACTAGACTAGTTCGCTTTGTCCATGCTATTGCTCCATAAGTGATCATTGGTTTCACAATGGCAATGTACATCCATCTTAGAATGTTTGGACTAAGCCCCCAAGACTTACCCGCTAGGCTCCTGCATATCATTAGAGCACGGGTAGCTTTTTTGTGCATCTCCTCTATGTGTTTCTTCCACAAGAGTTTGCTATCTAGGTGTAGTCCTAGATATTTCACTTGCTTTACCGGCGCCAGTATCGTGCCCGACAGTTGGATTGGCTTCAGTTCAAGTTTTCTTTTCCTCGTGAACGGTACTATTGTGGTTTTGGCCGGGTTTATATTAAGCCCAGTCGTACTGCACCATTCTTGAGTTACTGTTAGTCCCCTTTGTATAATATCACATACGGTTTACGATGGGGAATACTCGCAGCTCCATCAAAGTTAGAAAGAACACCACCGAACCAGGAAAGTGTTAGACAAGGTGACGCGCTTTCACGCGATCTCCATAACATAATCCCTGAAAAAATTGTACGAAATTCACAAGCCAACATCGGAGATATAATCTTTTATAAGTCTACAACTACCCGCTTACGCAGATGACATTGATATAGTCGGAGAAACTCAGCGGGCCTTCAGTGGAGCATTTGTGAGTATTGAGATCGAGGCAACAAAGATGGGTTTAGCGGTCAATAAAAGCACGTGGCGTAAGTGGTTAGTGTGTGGGATCACTACGCGTGAGGTTCCAAGTTCGAATCCTACAAAACACCAAAAAGTTTTTTCACGGTCCCACCTCTCGCTTCTCAAATCGCCGTTCGGATACGGCACTAAACTGTAGGTCCCTTCCATTCGTGTGAAAAATATAACGCACACAACATGAGTGGTTGCGAGAAGCTAGGCCCTGGCACTCAAAGAGCTGTTGCGCCATATATTTATTTTTTTTAAGCAAAACAAAATATATGCTGCCTACAACACAGGATACCCAATATCGACAGACTGGACAGAACGCCACAATAGACAGATATAAGTTTGAGGTAGGAAAGGACTTTGTCTACTTAGGCGCTATGGTGAGCTCCACAAATGACATCAGTGAGGGGATCAAACGAAGAACTACGTTTGCCAATCGCTGTTTCTATGGGCTAAGAAGACAATTGAGTAACAAACCCTCTCTCGAACTACTAAGGTAAGACACTAATCAGTCCTGCTGTTTAGCGCAGAGGCATGGACTTTGTCAAACTCAAATGAGGATGCCACTGGTTGCTTAAAGAAAAAAGTTCTTCGAGTGATTTTTGGTCCTGTATGCATAGACGGCGAGTGGAGGAAAAGGTACAGCGCGGAACTATACGGTCTATACAAGGGCATCGACTTAGCCAGAAGAGTTCATATACAGCGCTTAAGAAGGCTGGGTTATGTAAAGCGGATAGAGCTTAACGTTCCAACCCGGAAAATCTTCGATTCCAATCCAGATGGACGGCGCAGTAGTGGACGGCTTCGCGGTAGGTGACGCAAATAAGTGGAGGGGGAACTCAACCAGCTTAGCGTGTGCAACTGGAGCCAGATTCGTGGTAGGTGCCTCAATTAAGTAGAGGGGGACCTCGACCAACTTAGCGTGCGCAACTGGAGCCAGCTGACTCTTAACCGGGCTGGCTATAAAGGTTTGTTGGTTGAGGTCCAGGTCCACCCCGAACTGTAGCGCCACCTAAGTAAGTACGTTTTATTTTTTATTTTTTTTTTTCGGGGTAGGAAACACTCGACTGGAGCACTCACACGCAACTGGTCCATTGTACTACCAGAAAGCAAACCCTGATTTACCCATTTCATTCGAATTTCTTTGTCTTTCTAAGAAAGCCCAGCAAGCACTTCAGTGATGAGGAGCTTACAGTACCAGCACTCACCACATCAGCACCGAGGATCTGCCGCCTGATACGAGCAAGGGCCGGACACTCCAGAGATAATGTTCCGCGGTGTCGTCGCTGTCTCTACAAGCATCGCAGATTGTAGTGTCACTCAACTCAGCACGTTAAGGTGCTTGGCGAAAGCAAAGTGGGCTGTCAAGACGCCAATAAGTTGTCTACAGTCTTCTCTGCTGAGAGACAGCAAGAATGCCTCTGATTTCTTACAGATGTCCGATAGCATTTGTTTAGTCAACCTACATCCTGGAGAATCATGCTAAACACAGTTATGTTCGTGAGAGACCCAATCGCCAATGGAAGTCCTAACCGAGCACGCAGGGAGACTTAACGCGGGTTTGGGAACCTCTGAACCTTGTCTAGCAATCTCATCGGAGATCTCGTTCCCCTAAGATCTCAGTGTGACCTGGGATGCAGATCAATGGCATAGTACCCCGTTATAATGCCGAAGATGATTCGCGTACTGTTACGACTAAGCCTAACTAGAGAACGTGTTCTCCTTAAGCAATAAGCTGGCCACACTGTTCTGGTAGTGACGTACGTATCCAGAAGGATTCATCATCTGCTGGTTCCGCTAGCGGCTCCATCTCGGCCGAGTTTATTTGTAGAGCTAATAGAAACCTTCACGCAGGGAGGGCCTACAAGATGTGCAAAGCCGATCCCATTCTAGCGGGTTCTGTATGCCCATATGAACTGTTACCCAGCATAGGGTTAACGTGTTGGCTTGTGGGCTTGTTGATTCCAGAGCCTTAATGGCTGCCTGGCTGTACACAGTAACTGATTTACCTACGGTGTTATCTTTGGTGATGATTTTCTCAACCTGGATCATGGCTGTCATTTTAGCTTGAAAGACGATACATTTGTTGTTAATTCTGAACGAGTGGTTGATACCTTCTGTTTTGCAATAAGTCTTAGTTCCTATACCGACATCAAATTTGGAACCATCCGTATAGAAGGCCAATTCAAATTTGGCGAACCCCACAGGCGGATCAGTAGAAATGCGGTGAAGTGGGAAGGTTGTGATCCTTTGTTTTCGGATCATAACCTCGCTGATAAAAGGAAGAAGAAGAAGAAGTATAGAAGGCCAATTCCTCTTTACTAGTTCGTTCTTTCTGTCATTTCTGTGAGGCATACTGTTAGTGAAGCTCCTGTCAAATGTCATCACCAGAGTCATGTAATCGGTTGCTACCTACCTACTTGTGACCTCCTATCTGGTGCAGATGGCCAGGGTCCTGCTTCTCTAAGTCTGAGCGCAGAATAGACCCAACGGAATCAGACTAAGCATGGTCTCCATTGCCGGCGTTGTACGTAACGATCCCATGAACCTGATTTACACTGAGCTCCGAATCTTGAAGAGGCTTGAAAGCTGGTATTGCTTCTTCAGTGACTTCTACCAGACTAATGAACTATATGTGAGGATAGATTGAACAACCGCCATGTGTGCTTGAAACTCGACGTATTCTCAGTTGTTATTCAGTCGGTTTAAGGTTTTAGAACTAGATACCCTGGCTAGTTCTATTGCCGTCTTTTTGCTTTGAATTACTTGATGATATACCACCCAATCAAATTTGGCCTCGTTATGTCCGACAGGAGATTCTAAGGCGTCATGGCTTTAACTGCCGTCTGACTACCTAAAATAATATGTAATCTAGCGTCCTTCCATTAGATCAATTGAACTGTTCCCTTCTCAGTGACATGACTCAGGTTAATGACTCACACTGATGCCTCAAATTCAAGACACCTTCTTCTGTCTCATAGTTTCTAAGGCTTCTTTGCATATGAATTTCGTTCCTTTCATCTTATCTTTCAATAGCACTCCCACAAGTCAGTTACATTTAAGGAGCATTCGTGCATCTCACTGCACCTCTAGACTCCATTTGCGAGCACTTCAACCCAGACAGTCACAGTCCTTTACTTCACTCAACCTGTCATCCATTTCATTTTATTCTAAAGTTCCACTCTGCTGCCAAATTAATCAACTCGTGCAGTGCAAGATACAAAAAAAAAAAAAAACAAACTGGCCACGTCCTGACTCAGAATCTATAAAAAGCTCGCATCAGGGGAACGTGCTTCCGTTTTTATTTTGTCCTTCGATCGGTTTTTCGAGTTTCTTGTTGCTATTCTGACTCCGATTTCTATTTTTATGCATGTTCTTTGCCAATTTTGTTTTTCTCTTTTCATTTAGTCCTTTCTAAGGACATGAAACAAACATACAAAAAAAAAAACTTGAATCGCAAGCCAACACGCGATTGTTATGTTTTTTTTTATATTTTACCCTTGTGGCTCTCTTTGTTAGGAGCAACGTCAGCTCTTATCAAAGGAACGTAAATTAATGGCGGGCACATCTGACAGTACACAAACATACACACCAGCGAAACAAAAACAAAAAAAAAAGTCAAAGACAAACGACACAGAAACCGCAGCGAAGTAAATTGAAAAAATAAACTCACCCATTCCCGAAGTCTTATCCGTTTAGCGAATGGGACAGGACATAAGGATCCTTTAAGACGTTTTTTTTTTTTGCCACATCATAGCGCGCGGTTAGTTAACAGTGTGGTTTCTGTTAAGGACGAGTTGTTGGGCCTCTCGTTAAAACCGATGCTTTTAGAAGTTTTTTTCTTTATTATCCTTTTGCTTGTACTTTCAGTCAATAACCTCAGAAAAAAAAAAATGGAAGGACAACGCGTAGAGCAGGTCATAAATCGATTTTCATTATTTTTTTGCCCTCTTTGGCAGTCCTTGCTACTTCTTTGAATCTACTAGAGATGGGGTGAAAGTTAGGAAAGGACAACAAAACACTGAAGGTCCCCGGTGCTCATTTATGCGCTAAGCTCCTTGGGAGGGATATTGGGTGAGGTTTGGCAATTTCAATTGGAAAATTCGCAGAATTGAAAGTCCAACGCGTCGTCCTTGTAAATGTTTCGCAAATTTACTAAGTGCCGAATGGGATTATCCTGGGAGAGTTTGCAAATGTTTACATTCGGTGAATGGAGGTCCTGTGATTGTCGTGAATTGCGTTGCTCTGTTGGCATTTAGTGAAGGATACGAGTATACCCTGTCCCTGTTTTCAACTTGCAAACATTGAGCGACAAAAGTTGGTTTTCGGGGATAATGAAGGGCTTGTGGCGATGCAGATGAACGTGCGGAAGGGTTCATTGGCAAGTTTGAATTCCTACTCCGAACCGAATAAAGCTTAAATAGGTAAACGCAATTTATTTGCGAATACAGTTCCCATCAGGAGTCGGCATTATGGATGTCGACTAGAAATGACAAGTCACACTTCGCTTCTGCTAATTGGATAATGTAAGTGCTCCAGAAAAAAAAGCATACGTTGTTCAGCAGCTTTACGGGTGGAGACGAGCATACACTGGTTCAGAAGGAAAAGGAAGAATGGGCAACGTGAAGTTGACGCAATGCAGACATGGTAGCAAAGGCTTACAAGGCAAAGCCGACAAGAAAAATGATAGCAACACGAAAGTTTTTGTTGAAAATTTGGAAGGACTACTCATGCAGATTGTTAAACGGGCATGAAAGGCAAAATCTTAAATCTTTAGATGGTAAACGAGTAATAAGGGCCTCGTAGGAGCTGCATCTCCCGGTAGGTGTTGGTCCGCTAAATAACAAGAAAGAGTCAATGCAGCCGAACAACTCGCAGCTCTGTTAGAAAGTCCTACTTCCACCTCGTGGTGCCATCTGGAAATTTCTCTTGAAATTGCGAACAGAAGAGGACGAATGACGAGCCTCCTGCGCCACAAAACTGGATAAGTGCCGGTTGGTCCATGGCCCAGCGAGCCGCAATCGTAAAAAAAAAATAATAATTGCTCCGAAACGGAAACTAACGCCTCGGATACGGACGGATAATTTGATGACGACCTTTGGCTATTGAACATGGACAACGATCGGATCCTGGAACGTTACGACAATCCTGGATGCACTTCAGGAAGGGCCACATAACGCCAGATTCCTCCAAATGGAAACCGAATTCGCACGCTTTAGGGCTAAGCGAGATAAGATGGTTCGATGCCGGGGAATACATCTCCCCAACAAAAAGCTCTGTCATGCTCTACTCTGGTAAACCAGCTGACGTAGGACTGATGCTAACTCCAGCAGCACGAGGAAGCCTTATATCTTGGATACCTCACAGTGACCGGATATTGACGGCTAGGTTCCACAGTAAAGTAAGGGAAATTAACACCATACAGTGCTAAGCTCCGACTCAAGACGCGACTGAGAATGGAAAATACAATTTTTATAGCTAGTTAGGCGCCCACCTAATGGGGACATCGTAATGGTGATGTGGGATCTCAATGCCAAGGTAGGTACCGACAATACTATGCTTAAAAACGTGATGATAACGCTGAGCGCTTTGTAGACTTCTGCACTACCAACCGCTTAGTCATTGGAGATACGCTGTTTAAGAATAGCACCTGCCACAAGATCAGTTGGGTCTCTACTGACAGGCAGGGAACATCTAAGCAAATCGATCACATTGCAATCAGCCGTCGTTAGAAATCGTCTACTGGACGTCCGAAATAGACGTGGAGCTGACATCGGACTAGAACGGGATCACCATCTCATGTTAGCTCATATACGCCTTCATACTGCATCCGTCAATAGCAACCGCTCAAACTTACTTAACACCACCAGGTTTAATAGGCTCGAGGTTCTCCAAGTGCGCCAACCGTTCAGGGACCACTTTGCCTTAGAAGCAGAAGCAATTACAGCACAATGCAGGAGAGCATGGATGAGCAACGGAATGCTATGAAAAATGCTATCACAGCTGGGGCAAGCTGTGGGCGCCGTGGCGTAAGTGGTTAGTGTGTCGGATCACTACGCATGAGGTTCCAAGTTCGAATCCCAGAAAATACCAAAAAGTTTTTTCACGGTCCCACCTCTCGCGAGCGTCTGACAAACATCCGAGAGTATTGTTGTCATGAAAAATCTTCTCAAATCGCCGTTCGGAGTCGGCATTAAACTGTAGGTCCCTTCCATTCGTGTGAAAAATATAACGCACACAACATGAGTGGTTGCGAGAAACTAGGCCCTAAAGCACGAGAGAGGAACCCTAAAAAAATAACAAATGTCCTCACTGGACACTGCGTCATAGGAAGACATGCCCAAAGATTAGGTATCTCTCATAATGACTTCTGCAGAAGCTGCAGAGATGAAAAGGAAGAAGAGACTTCTACAATGATCTTAATGATCTCGGCAACGCCTGCATGGCTAAAATGCACGCCTTCATTCAACGAAGCAAATGGTTCCAAGAGTAAGAGGGTGATCCACCTTACCTTACACATCGGCAGTACAATGGACCAAGGAGCTCACTGGTGGTCGGAACTCCAAAAAACACCCAGTGAAGAGCCTAGACGGTAACCTTCTGATCTCGGATGAGAACCGGTTCACTAGATGGAAAGAACATTTTACTACAGTGCTAAGCCACTTAGACGATGGCGGTATGATCTCAAATTCGAATGAGCACTCCGAAACAACAAATTCCCGAATTCGCACAGCACCTCCCAGTAAAGCCGAATAATAACAGCAATCAAGTCCCTTAAGAAGAACAAGGCGGTGGGTATTGATGGGATCCCTGTCGAACTATTTCAAGCGGCGCCAAATACATCGGCAGATTTGCTGCACCCTCTAATACGGAGAGCTTGGGATAGTGAACAATTTCCGCAGAAGTAGGACAGAGGGCTGATCATTAAGGTACTGAAAGAGGGAAACTTGACGCAAGGCGGAAACTGGAGAGGTGCTTGCATTCTTCCAGCCGTAGCCAAAATAACAGCTAGAATAATTCTGGAACGAATCAAAGAGCATTTAGATTCAACTCTCGACGTCGAACAGGCAGGCTTTCGTGCTGGATCCTCCTGCATTGACCAAATAAACACCTTACGGATCATATTTGAACGATGCCATGCGTACATGTCTCCGCTACATTTGCTGTTTATTGACTTCGAGAAGGCTTTCGACAGCTTGAATCGATATGCTATCTGGTTGGCCTTGCGCAGGAGAGGGATCCCAGAAACACGTATAGCTATTATCAGTTCTACATATGAGGGCGGTAAGTGTCACGTCTTACACAATGGTAAGGTGTCGGAGGATTTTGAAGTCCAAAGTGGAGTACGTCAAGGTTGCACACTGTCGCCACTATTGTTCTTGGTGGTTATCAGCGATATACTCCGTGCAGCATTGACGGAAGGTAATTATGGAATTCATTGGACTATGACATCTTACCTTAAACACCTAGATTACGCTGACGATGTTTGTATACTTTCACATCGGATAATGGATCTTCATTTGATGGCCCAAATTCTAGAAGCTGGGGCAAACAATGTGGGGCTAAAAATAAACACAGCCAAAACAAATGCCCTGAGCACTTCTAATACTCGCGTTCAACTTAACAGTGCTGGATAGGAAGTCGAGAAGTTGATAACTTTCTTTATTTAGGAAGTGTCGTCTCGGCTAATCGCGGTGGCACCGAACTGGATGTGTGCAGCAGAATCGGGAAGGCTAAAACTGCGTTCGGAATGCTTTACAAAATCTGGGGAAGCAATGTTTTCAGCTTAAAAACCAAGATGCGACTGTTCCGCTCCAACGTAGAATCTGTGCTGCTTTATGGCTGCAGTACTTGGAAGTGGACGCCATCAACACACGCAAGCTGCAAGTCTTCGTAAACAAATGTTTAAGGATCATCTTGAGGATATTTTGGCCGAACCGCATCTCCAACAAACAACTTTATACGAGAACGGGCCAAGAACCTATAAGCATTACTATACGAAGGAGAAAGTGGTAGTGGATTTGATACACCCTACAGCGCGAAGACAACTCCATTGCGAAATACACCATGCAGTGGGTTCCGCTCAGCCAGGCAGGCAGAATCGCGGGAAGGCCTAGGCAGACGTGGCGCACAACAGATGAACTCTTTAGGAATGAGTTGGTAGGTAGGTAAAGTGGCGGTCCAAAAGAACGCAATTAGCGCTAAGGGTGCGCCATTTTGTTACCACGGACTCGTGTATACCTATTGTAGTGGTTAGTTAAAAAGGGATGTTAAGTTTAAACCCAGTCCGTGGAGTTCAGGAAGAGGATTAGTTCTCCAATCCTCTTGTCCGCTATCTCTCTCAGATCATCGAAGAAGGGTTTGCCAAGAGTTTGTTGTCTGATCCTCGCCAGGGCCGGATATCTGCAAAGGAAGTGACATAGAGATTCTTTCTCATTAATATCCTTGCAGCTCCTACAAAAGGTATTGTGGGGGATACCAAGCTTGGCCGCATGGTCTCCAACTGGCCAGTGACCTGTGATAATAGCAACGATTTTGGCAATAACTGGTCTTGGTTTGCCTAGTAACTCGTTTGACCTGGGTTTGTTGAAACTGGGCCACGTCTTTCTAGATATGACACAGCTTGTGAGGCTGTTCCACCCGCGATTGGCTAGCTGAAGGAAGTGAAGGTGAATATAGCCCTTAACGGCACCAAGCGGAATGTCGACTCTTTCTGCTAGAGAGCCGTTAAGGGCCGACCCTCGCCTGGCCAGCTCATCAGCACGCTCATTACCCTCATGATTGCTGTGCCCTGGGACCCAGATGAGAGTGATTCTCGAGTGAGTGCTTTGTTGATTCAACTCGAACCGGCATTGCTCTACCAGTTTTGAAGAGATGCAAACCGCATCAATGGCCTTGATGGCAGCCTGGCTATCCGAAAAAATAGCGATATTGTGGTTAGATGTTGGAAGATTGTTTAACAGGCGGTAGGCTTCTCGAATCGCAAGAAGCTGCGCTTGGAAAACACTAGCAGAGTCTGGGGGACGGAAGGACCTTGATATATTGAGCTGGTCAGAGAAGATGCCTGCGCCGACTCCGCAGTCCATCTTCGAACCGTCCGTGTATATCCCTATATCATAGTTGCAGGTAACGCTTCCGTTCTTCCATTCTTCTCTGGAAGGGAATTTTGTTAAGAAGGATTTTCTGAAGTTGAGTTTGGGTATCGCGTATTCGGTCGACGACGCAATCAGATCACTTGGTACCGTCTCCAGGACCTTGCCGTGACCATATGACCTTGTGGTCTAGCATCCATATTCCCTGAGCCGGACTGCGCTGCATATAGCTGCGTCTTTGATGTGTATTTCGAGGGAGATCATGTGCAAGATCACACTGAGAGCATCTGTTGGACAAGACCTCATTGCTCCTGTGATACCAACGCACGCCGATCTCTGTACTTTTTTGATTCTATCGATATTGTACTTTTTGCTCAAAGCTGGCTACCAAACGATAGCGCCGTAAGTTAGAATTGGACGCACAACGGCTGTGTACATCCAAAGGGTCGTCTTTGGCTACGCTTGCCTTCTTAATTCGCTGTTCTATATTGAGTTTTCAACCAAGTTTCGGGTCTAGAACCGTGCCTAGATATTTTGCACAGGAGCAAAGCGAGAGAGGCTGACCGTCTAGTTTGGGGGAGGAACCGGTACCTTGATTTTGGTGGAAAACGGCATCATTTCAGTCTTCTACGGATTTACTCCGAGGCCACAGCTCGTAGCTCATGAGTGTATCTTATTCAGGGCCCTCTCCATGAGTTGACTTAGTTGGATGGAGCTAAAGCGCGTTGCAGAACTTCAAACAAGATGGCGCCCTATGCCCCTCGAGGGGTTAAAGGATCTAAGTAAGTAAGTAAGTAGGCAGGATGGAAGTTTGGAAGCACTTAAACCACAGGAACCAGGTCGTAGCACAGATGACCATGCTTGCATCCACCAAATCTTCCAGCTCAGATCGCCCAGCTTGGTAGGAACAAAGCATCACCAGTTTGCAGGATATGGTCGGATGAAAGCATAACTGAAGATCGCGGCAGACACACTCATTAGTCTAGTAAACATCGCCTACATGTTGCTGCCTAGTGAGATATGCGAGCGCCCAAAACACTAGGAATAGGAATTGTTTCGAAGCTTTTAATGTGATTGTAGGCCTGGAGAAACACCATTGGCTCATAAGTGAGGTAAAAAGCGTCTAGTGATGTTGAAGAATAATCACCAATATGCTCTGAAGGATCCTAGGAGGCATCACAACTAGCTTATGACGACTACAATGAAAATGATTCCATTCACGTTGACCTTGGGATAGCGTACATCCTTGTGAGATACCACGCTGAACAGAATACACTCCAAAAACTAACTACTTACCGTACTCGTTCCTAGTCCTCAACCTTGACCCCCAAACACACCGTGGTCCCATTAAATCTAAAACCAAATGGTATCCAATCTACTTTTCCCCTCGAGGGACTATAAAACCGGGAAAAAGTATCCGATATCGCCACCCACCACCATCACCATCATAATCATTTATCCTCTGCAAGCTGTGAGGCGAAAGATAAGATTTAAGTACCCTCCGCCAATATCCGGTCTTAGTCCAAATTCAATTCCTTTATGTTGCATCCACGGAGGAAGGATTTAAAAGCATTTCCCATCCTCTTCATTCATTTTTGTGTGCGCGCATTTTTTTAATGCATTTCCATGGAGAGAAAAGATTCAATGCTATGCTAAGACATTTGGTTAATTTATTTCGTAGACCGAATAGAAAAGTGCACTCTATAGGTACATCCGTGAAGTCATCAGGACAGATAGCAAAGCCAACTACTATTCAAAAGTTCAGATAATGATTACGATTTTGTAGATGCTAAGACGTTTTCAAATACAAAACCAAGACCAGGCGACTTTATTAAAGAAAGTGAACCTAATTGCAATTGCAAGTCTTTCTGTCTTTTGAATTTCTTTTCCAATTTCGTCCTTTTCCTGGTAAAATTCGAAAGGAACAAAAGGTAGGGAGTAAGCAAATAGCAGCAGAGTGTACCTATTTCTTTTGGAATTCATGGAAAGTAATCTTGAGGTGGCCTTTCATAAGAGTATCTTTTTCTGGGAGGGCCCTTTTTCAGTGGTGGAAATCATGACGCTATTGGGATACATTCTGAAAACATAGGGGACTTTGGAAAGGCATGCATCCGTGGCAAAGAAGTAAAGAAAACCGGCGAATAGAGGGATTTCTTCAAACCCCTGTCACAAGAACTGTAATTCCAGTACGCTTGTGGATCTAAAAGTAGCACTTCATCTGAAAGGAAATAACCATCAAACAGTACTGGGGATGATCCATCGCAGGAGTCGTTCAGCATAATACCCATCACCTCAACAAATATTCTGAAATAGTTCAGTGACAACAAGGGATCCGGGTAAGACGGGATACAAAATATAGCCCTTAGTTCTCTCAATATTAAACCCGACTGCAAGATTGCATAACCGTTGCCTAGAGGAAGGAACATTGCCTGAATAATGGAGAAAGAAACATCTAGTTCTAATACCGAAGGATTCTTTGTTTTTTTTTTGTCGGAATAAGAAACGCTTGACTGAAGCACTCAAATGAAACTGGCCCATTGTACTACCAGATAGAAAAATCCGGAGCGCTTCAGTGATGAGGAGCTTGCAGTACGAGCACTTACAATATCAGCACCGAAAATCTGCCACCTGGTACGAGCAAAGACAGGACACTTGCAGAGAAACTCGTCCGTAGTATCAACGCCCTCTCCATAAGCGTCGGAGACTACAGTGTCACTCAAAACGCCTGCAGCCTTTTCTACTGAGATGCAGCAAGAATGCTGCTAATATCTTACAGCCGTCAGGGAGCATTCGTTAAGTCAACCTGCATCCTGGAGAGTAATACTACATACAATCGTCAATAGAAGCCCTAAATGACGACGCAGGAAGATTTAACGCAGGTGTGGGTTCTGAGAAAACTTCCTCTGAGTCTTGCCTAGCAATACTGGAGAGTCATACTACATACAAACGCCAATCCGAGTCCTAACTGAGGATGCAGGGAGACTCAACGCAGGTTCGGGTCCTAAAAAAAATCTCCCCTAAGTTTTGCCTACCAATCTCATCGGAGATCTCGTTTCTCAAGATCCCAATGTGACCTGGGACCCAGATGACAGACAGAGAATTCAGCCTTATGGCCGAGTTTAAAGAGATTTTGCATTCACGAACTATTCTGGAAGTGGTTGAAGGGTTCAGCAAGGCCTGACTGTCACTACAGACGCAAATACGTGGATCCTTTCACCTTTTCCTTACAATGTAGTTCATGGCTATTAGGATTGCTTAGTTGTCTTGGAAAGCAGACGCATATTTGCCAGACACCAGCACCAGATCGTTGACTGGTTTTGGAGCCATCCGTGGAAATTCGAATACATTCCATTCTTGGCTTAGACTCTGGCTGACGCCAGTCCTGAACACAAGGAAAGTCGACTTTGAGTTTGAGCAACAGTTGATGTTCCCGTGTCATTGCGTCAGACGTCATGTCCATGAGACCGGAGTCGTAGGGTAAATGTCGCGCAAAGTTAACACGACTCCAGTGCGGATTATACTACAAAGTCTCCCGCAATGGAAGACGATGAATGGCTTTGATAGTACAGTCCATGGTATAAGTATCAAGAGGAAGTCAGTTCAACAAAGCATCTAAAGCAGAGCAAGCCGTACTTGGGAAAGCTCCCGTGCAGCAGAGACAAGGCGTTCTTTGGAATTTGGCGCAAGAGTCAGTGATATATTTACACAAAAACCGCTTCCACCAAAAACTTGATGCATGTGCGAGGGATGGTCTCATCATAGTCGTATAGACCCATCGGGGATAAGCCCGATGTCTTACCTAAAGCACCCTTATGCCACCAGAAAACTGAGAGCGTCTTGGATGTTTTCGACCGGAGATGCTTAGATCAAGAAAGTTTCTTATCCAGAATCACTCTTTCATTGGAAATACGGGCAGTGACACCTTTTAGCACTGGCTGAGGCAAACCGGTCAGAATCTGCCTTCTCCTAAGGAGAGCAACCTTATTTTTAACATGATTCACCGAAAGTCCACTCCTAGTGACTCATTCATACATATGCCAAGCGACGGGTCTGCTCGTTACTAGACTAGACTAGACTACTTGCTAGACTAAACTCGGATTTTAGCCTGTAGTAGGAGTGTTAGTTCAGAGAGGGAAAATGAGTGAGAGTTTACGTAATTGAGTGCAAGATCGAGTGTGCTATTGAGTGCATGCTCACTACAGCCCAAACAGCCGCTAGCCATAGCCCGACAGAAAGTACGGCTTCTTTTCTTCCTTTTCTTCCTATTTCGGCGAGGTTATGATCCAAAAACAAGGGTTCATAACCCTCCCACTTCACCGCATTTCTACTGATCCACCTGTGGGGTTCGTCTGCAGAAAGTACGGCAATATGCCAATAAGTTGTATGCAATAGACTATGGAAAGCGATAAAGGAACATACGTTCTGTCGGATCAGCAATATGGTAATCGAAATCGCCTTCCCAAACAGGATATGATGGCGACTTGGAAAACGATACGGACAAGTTGAGCCGCTGGACATCTAATAGAGTTCCTTAGAACAATGATAGGTGTTCCGAGAGAAAAGTTCTATTGCACGAGACTAAAACCGGGAGACAAAATTCATATTCGGCGCTATGCTGCAAGGGTCCGTACTAAGGCCCAGTTTGTGGAAGAACTAATGGCAGCAACGCATGAAGATAATCGAGGCAATACCAACCAAGCATGAATAGAGATGGTGGCGGAGGAGCCCTTAATGGGCCAACGGCAGCGCTCATACTCCCGTAGTGGACTACTGGCACCGGTGTACCCGGCCCCTCGTCCTAGGGGAATAATTAAGGAACTGGCCCTCCAGGTTGGGGGTTGTGCCGTCGGGGTAACTTCCCTACCACGTAAAAAACGCATGGTTCCGAAACAACCAAAAGCCTCGGATAAGGATGACCCAACTAATGACGACCCCAGCAAACGAAATAAGGACTACGACCTTCGGATCTGTACGTGGAATGTTCTGTCCCTTTACAGACCACGTGCAGCCGAACAACTAGCAGAGGCCCTAGACTGCTATAAAGCAGATATTACCGCCATCCAGGAAGTGCGATGGGATGGGCCAGGCAAAAAGAGGATGAAAAACTGTGACATCTACTACGGCGATTGCTACAGAGGCAACAGGCAACGCTTATTCGGATGCGGATTTGTCATACGCGGCAGACTTAGGCAAGAAGTCTTAAGCTTCCGACACGTGAGCGAGCGTATTATGACTATCCGGATCAAGGCTAAATTCGCTAACATAAGCCTAATATGTGTTCATGCCCCCACAGAAGAAAAGGACCCTGCCACCAAAGAGTGTTTCTACGAGCTCCTCGACAAAACATACGAGCAATGTCCTAAATACGACGTTAAGATCGTATTGGGCGATTTTAACGCCAAAATAGGAAAGGAGGACGTCTTCGGTAGAGCAGTCGGTAAGCATAGCCTACACGACACCACGTCTGATAACGGACTAAGGCTAATTGATTTCGCTGTGGAGCGAAATGTCACCATAGCAAGCACATGGTTTCCTCATCTCGATATTCATAAGCAGACATGGCGGTCCAATGATCATGTCACGATCAACCAAATTGATCATATCGCGATCGACGCAAGGCATGCCTCCAGTATTCTGGATGTCCGGACCTTCCGAGCGGCCAACATAGACTCGGATCATTACCTTGTTGTAGCCAAGGTACGAATGCGGATATCCCAATCTGAGCAACAAAGAAGAATTACTGTGAGAAAATTTAACGTCGAAAAGCTACAATCGCAAGAGACCGCCAGACTCTTCGCTGAACGCGTATCCCGAAATCTCTCAATCACCCCTATACCGCCAGCATCAAGTGCCGAAGACCAGTGGCAACGCTGCCAACATGCCATCAGAAACGCCGCGACTGATGTGCTGGGTCTCGCTCGCCCACCACCACGAAACCCCTGGTTTGACGAAGAATGCCGGCGAGTGCATGCAGCAAAACAAGAGGCATACAAAGCGGCGCTGCAAAGGAAGACGAGAGCTGCTCGTGAGCTCTACGAGCAAAAGAGACGGGAAGAACATCGGCTTCTCCAAAAGAAGAAGAAAGAGCATGAGAAGCGCGCGTTTGAGAATATCGAGAGTCTATACTCCAGGAAAAATGTACGGAAGTTTTACCAAAAGGTAAAAAGAACGTGTCAGAGAAGTAATACCCGTACAGAAACCTGTAGAGATGAGAATGGAAACCTCGTAGTAGAATCACAGTCGGTGCTGAGAATATGGAAAAACTACTTCTGCAGACTGTATAACGGCGACGAAGACCAACATCCCGCTGTCAGGCAGAATGAACCATTCAACATGGACGATGATAGTCAAAATTTCCGTCCACCTGACCAAAATGAAGTGAGGATAGCAATATCCAAGCTAAAATCCAACAAGGCTGCTGGACCTGACAGTGGGCTTCGTGGCGTAAGTGGTTAGGGTGTCGGATTACTACGCAATGGTTCCAAGTTCGAATCCCAGAAACACCAAAAAGTTTTTTCACGGTCCCACCTCTCGCGAGCGTCTGATAAACATCCGAGAGTATTGTTGTCACGAAAAAGCTTCTCAAATCGCCGTTCGGACTCGGCATTAAACTGTAGGTCCCTTCCATTCGTGTGAAAAATATGACGCACACAACATGAGTGGTTGCGAGAAGCTAGGCCCTGGCACTTTAAAGAGCTGTTGCGCCAAATATTTGTATTTGTATTTTGCTGGACCTGACGGCTTACCGGCCGAACTTTTCAAGGCAGCTGGGGATGAATTGGTAGAGTGCATACACCAACTCATTTCTAATATTTGGTCAGAGGAGTGTATGCCTGATGAATGGAATCTCAGCATCGTTTGCCCGATCCACAAGAAAGGAGACCCCCTCAACTGCGCCAATTATAGGGGCATCAGTCTCCTCAACATCGCGCACAAGATCTTTTCTGCGATATTGTGTGAACGCCTGAAACCTTTTATCAACAGCCTGATTGGACCCTATCAGTGCGGTTTCAGGCCAGGAAAGTCCACCATCGATCAAATCTTCACACTTCGGCAGATCCTGGAGAAAACCCAAGAATTCCAAATCGATACTCACCACCTCTTTATCGATTTCAAGGCCGCCTATAACAGCATCTATAGAGAAGAGCTTTATAGAGCCATGTCTAGTTTTGACATCCCTGCCAAACTTGTCCGCCTGTGCAGGCTGACGATGGAGAACGCTCGCTGCTCCATCAAGGTCGGTAATGACCTCACCGAGACCTTTGATATCAAAAAAGGCTTTAGACAAGGTGACGCGCTGTCATGTGACTTCTTCAATATTGTACTTGAACGGATTGTGCGGAACTCACAAGCCAACACCGGAGGCACAATCTATTACAAGTCTGTACAACTGCTTGCATACGCCGACGATATAGACATTATCGGAAGATCTCAGCGGGCTGTCACCGGTGCGTTTGCAAGCATTGAGGCGGAAGCGGCCAAAATGGGTTTGGCGATAAACGAGAGCAAAACCAAGTATATGCTGTCAACTAGAAGGGAAAACCAACATCGACGAATTGGACAAAACGTCACCGTGGGCAGCTATAACTTCGAGGTAGTAAGGGACTTTGTCTACCTTGGCTCTGCTATAAATTCAGCAAACAAAATCAGCGCAGAAATCAATCGAAGAATAACTCTTGCCAATCGCTGTTTTTTTGGGCTTATAAGGCAATTCAACAGTAAAGCCCTCTTTCGAACAACTAAGGAGACTCTATATAAGACCTTGATCATCCCAGTCCTGCTTTACGGCGCTGAAACATGGACTTTATTAAAAGAGGATGAAGATATCCTTGGTCGCTTCGAGAGAAAAATTCTTCGTAAGATTTTCGGTCCCGTTTACGTTGACGGGTTTTGGAGGAGAAGATTCAATCACGAACTATACGAGCTGTACAGCGACATCGACCTAGTCAAAAAACTGCGTATTGGACGTCTGAGATGGCTAGGACATGTAGAGCGAATGGACACCAACGCTCCGGCCTGCAGAGTCTTCGAATCTAACCCCGAGGGACGACGCAGTAGAGGGAATTATCGCCGTAGGTGGCGCGCACAAGTTCAAGGGGACCTCGACCAACTTGGAGTGCGCAACTGGAGGCAATTAGCTAAAGACCGAGCTAAATGGAGAGGCTTCTTGGTTGAGGCCCAGGTTCACCCCGAACTGTAGCGCCACCTAAGTAAGTAAGTAAGATGACTTGATACCACTGTTTAGAATGACCCTGCGGCAAGGCCGCTAGAGTGAACGTAATACGATCAAGCACAGGGGTTAGCTACAGAAGAAGATATTTACCAAAACGTCTCCGAGAAGTTTAACTTAATGGCTGCTCCGCGGGGACTTAAGACAAGGCATGAAAAAAAATTGTCTCAGTGAGGCGGGATCTCTATGCAGGTTCCCACCTAACTCCGCCTATGCGAGGCCCTCTGTTGTATTACTGACTAAAGTCAATATTTGCTCACGTACATACATCTCTAACCACTCACTGAAAGGCCGTCAATATCAACTCTAAATCATTGAACCTCACAATTTTCTAATAGCAAATCGTAATATATCCGCTGCACCACCCCCGCCCGCTTCCAACCGGTCATTATCCTTCATTAACGGTGCGCAATTCATTCTGTAAATACTATTCATATACTTACGAGGCAAGGCCCCACAACTGCGCCTTAATTATTGAACCAATTTGCAGCACGAAATGACGTCCGTCCAAAGTGGCCTCCTCGTATATTCTGTGCAATAATGATCGATGTGGAAGAACGGGCGCTTCCTGTGGTTCAAATCACCGACCTTTGTTGTAGGTGCCTTGCTCTTTTTTTTTAACTCCTTTTTCCATTTAAGGTATTTAGCCAGCATGTTGGGGGTATAATAACTTTCATGTACGTGCACTGCGCACCCCGACACCTTGCCAACTTCCCAGGAACGTAGGATAACGACGAGACAACCATAACTCCTTGGAAAAATGCTTCACCCCCTTCGCATAAATACAAAACGTCTGGCTTTTGTTTTTAGGGTAAAACAAGGACCCTGATGGGTGAATTTGGAAGAGGGTTGTGTGATATATTTGCAGATATTATTGATATCGATGGCGGGTATATGCATGAGGGAAGGGAAGATAATCCTTGAGATATTCTGTGTTATTATTCATTCGCTTGAAGAATTTGAAAAGGTTAATCACGTCATAGGATGAAGAGGGGATCTTTAGCGAGACGACTTGCCTTAATCTGTTGGCATTAGGCTCCTTATGTGGAAATATTTAACAGACTCGTGACAAGTGGCATGGATGGTCCCAAAATCATAAAAGGTCTGAAGTGTACTCACATACTATGAATACGAGGGTAAAATGGTCTCACGCAACATTGTACATACTTGCACTAAGGGCTGCGGAGATTACTGGATTACTACATTGACAACAGAGAAAGGTTCTGAATGAATCCCCAAGCAATGACTTGGGCCAAGGCAATTCTTCAGAATAAGATGCGAATACTTGCGGACCTTTTCAAACAGATTTGGCTGCTCTAAGTCTACAAATTGTACAAAGAAGCAGATGAGTTTCTTTGCGACCCTGTGAAGTCGGTGCGGGAAATTCTGAAAGTATCAGTAACCAAACGCCTTCCCGATTCATCCAGCGTCTTCCAGGCGGAAGTTCTGGTAATACGTGAAGTATGTCGAATACTAATACATAATTCTACACCCATTCATAGTATCGTCATTTTCATTGTTGGTTAGGTTAGGTAGATGAGTGGCCTTGTGTCAAAAGAGTCACTGCTCACTTAGACCAACAGTTTGGGTCCATTGTGACCAGTTATTTAAACCTAGAAACACTGTAGAGATGGTCCGCTGCTAGAACCACCCAGATAGTGATATGAATCTCAGGAAGTCCATCAGCTCAACATTACTTAAGTCCTCGAGCTCCGTAAGAAGAAGTAACTACCAAGAGGATAGGGCAGGACAATCACACAGCAGGTGACGAACAGATTCAATTTCTTTTTCGTCCCTGCATCTTCTACAATAGTCGTTGTGCAGTATACCGAGTCGTGCCCCATGAATGCCAATGGCACAGTGACCATTGACGACTAAGCTTCACCAGACCGCCTACCCTAGCAGGGAAGAATGGAAAAGCGGTCATATACCTAATGCCGAATCTATAGCCATCTACACAGATGGTTCAAAAGTGAGCACTGGTGTAGGATCAGGCATCTTCTCCGACCCCCTAGGTATACCTATCGAAATCCATACGAGTTCCAGACCACAGCAGCGTTTTCCAAGCAGATGTCTTAGCAGTGGCAACAGCCGCCCGTAAGTCTGCGGTAAGGGCAATACCGCCAGAAGGTATCACCATCTTTATCAACAACCAGGCAGCTGTAAAAGCGATTTCTGCCATAGAAATCAAATCGAAGCTTGTGAAGTGTTGTTGAGAAGAGCTCTGGGTTCTTGGAACACAGCACAAGGTATTGCTCTGTTAGGTCCCTGGACACGAGGGTATTCCAAGCAATGAGAAGACCGACGAGCTGGCGAGGATCGGCTAAGAAGCCCTACTAGAACAAGTTCTTTTGTGTGTATCTCGCCTTGCACACTCAAGTTCGCTGCAGGGAATAAAGCAATTAAAGAGGCGAAAACAAGATGGACCTCCATGGAAACTTGTGCCATCACCAGGAAGCTATGGCCATCCATCGACAAAGCAAGGACCGAGAGAATTACTCGGAAAGATAGGAAATCCTTTTCCACTCTCATTGGCATCATCACGGGGCACAACACTCTGCGGTACCACTTGAAGAAACTACGCCTGACGGAGGAGGAACTCTGTAGTGACTGTGGTGACGAGGAAGTTTTTGAGGACACTACCCACTTCCTGTGCCACTGTCCGAGTCTTCAACACTCGACGATAAAGTTTCTTGGTAAATATTTCTTCCAGGGTCTCGAGGAGTTCTCCGGCGTTTCGAAACGAAAGATGCTGAACTTCAGCAACCAGAGGTTTGTATGCAGAAACGAAGTAAGTGATTGAGTTCGGGTAAGGGATTACTTATTTCCCTATGGCTATCACAATGGGTCCACGCTGACCTGAGTGTGGCAGAGAGCGTCTCTCCCTACCAGCCCACATATCTAGCCTAAACTAAGATTCACCAGAGAGGGTGATCTCTTCTGGCTAAAGGCCGGCCATACCGGCCAGGCCGATGCCCATGTGTCCAGATGAACCCAGTGTCTGTTTGCTCAAGTGGTGGTTTCTTCTTCTATTTTCTTCTTTAGGGAACTAATTGGGGTCACTATAAAAGGGAGAGCCCGCTAAACATGCAGCACCGACTCTTTCCTAGCAAGCTTATCAGGCCTTTCGTTTCTTCGATATCCATATGCCATGGGACCCAGCAGAGCGTCACCACATTGGCTCTAGATATCTCGTTTAAAAGTGATTTGCAGGCCCTCACAAGCCTCGGCCTAATTACAACAGAGTCCAGAGCCATTACGGCTGCATGGCTATCTATAATCTTCTTCTTCTTCTCCCTTTTATCAGCAAGATTATGATCCGAAAATAAGGGATCACAACCCTCCCACTTCACCGCATTTCTACTGATCCGCCTGTGGGGTTCGCCTGGCTATCTATAATAAGACAGTGATCGTTACTACTTTCGCGTATGATATCAGCAGCCTGCATACGGGCTGCAACTTCGACCTGAAAGACTCTGCATTCGTCGTTTATTCTAAAGGAGTTGTTTTTTCCTAGGGCTTCACAATAAACTCCCTCTCCCGTGCCAACGTCGGTATAGGAGGTCAGTTTCTTTTTCATCATGGTTGTTCGGTTTTTCCAGTACATTCTGTCAGGAATTCTCGTACCAAATGTCCTTTCAAATGCTACCATCGGATTCATGTTCATGTGATCAGCCTCCGTCAATCAACTGGTAGTCCCCCATCAGGGCAAAATGGAGGCGTGGCCTTAAGGGCTCAATAACCACAATCGAGCGTCTTTCAGTCTTACAGGGGTCGTAGCTTCAAGACTGCTACAGTGTATATCAAGCGGAGTTAAACTAAGCATGGTTTCCATTGTTGCTGTTGATGTTGTTCTCATTGATCCCATGACTCCGATGCACGCTGCCCTCTGAATTTTTGTGAGGTTTGAAAGCTGGTATTGCTTCTCAAGTAGCATCCACCACACTAGTGAGCCATATGAAAGAATTGGTCTTACAACCCAGTACACCACAGCTGGTTTGGAGCTTCACTGATAGTCAGGCTGCTATCGAGGCGTTGATTTCAACGACACCGTCTTCCCAGCTGGTGGAACAGTGTAGGGGAGAGCTCTCGTTGCTAGGTTATCGGACCAAAATTAGCCTCATCTGAGTACCAGCTAATAGCAACATAGAGGGGAATGAACGGGACGACGAGCTGGTAAGGACGGGGTCCTCCCTTTACAGATCCTTTGCAGTGATACGATGAGAACTGTCAAGACCGAAATCTTTTCACACTTTCTGTCAGTGGCAAACAACAGTGGAACTGTCTGCAGAGTTGCATCATTTCTAGGCAGATCTGGCTGAAGCACAACTGTGCTAGAACCCATAGAAAAGAACTCGGACAGACGCTGCAAGAATTGTACCGATAAGCACAGGTCGCTGGGTAGTAGGGTCGCCTCGCTCTAGATCCCTTTTTAACATACACAGCTGCAGTGGTAAAAATCTAAATGAGAAAGAAACCCTCTCCCACTTCCTCTGCGAATGTCTGGCTTTAAGTAGAGACCGACATCGAACTTTTGGCAAACCCAGAGAAAAGTATCGCAGGGTTGGTCAGGATGTATTTGAAACAACAAACAAGATCACGTGAATTTCCGATATTCAAAATGACGCTTAAATGCTAACTGGGCTGCGGTGCAGTACTCAACAGCAATCACTTTTACCTACCTAGCTACCTACCTTGGTAGTAATATTAGAGGCTTTAGAGCACAAGAATGTATGCTGCTTGAAAAAGGATGACTTGCATCGAATGGAAATAGGACGACTTACATCGGAAGGAAGTTCTCAGGTTCTTTATGCGAACTGGACGACGTGCGATGTGAGTTGAGAACAACATCGGCTGATGCCATTCATCCATCGGGGCATAGTGTGCCAAAGCGTACAAAAGCTATTTTAAGTCAGAAAGCTTTGAGTTTTCAGGTCAAGAGTATCAGAGTTTGGTCAGTTACAGTCAGTTAATATCCAGATAACTCCAACATATTTGAGTTCAAGGCAGTCTTGTAGTCTCACAAGATATCCAGGATTCATTGTGTTAGTATAATGCTTAGGTCCTGTTTTTTTTTATTTATTTAGGAAGACTGCATTTCGTATGGAATATCAAAGGAAATATTTGATTCCCCAAACATTCTTTTAGAGGACTGCCAGAGGTCTCACCTTGACACTTTATCCGATAGTAAACAGACTTCAAGGATCAAAACAAATCCTCCAATATGTGATTCTTCAAACGCATGACATTCATCAAAACAAAATCATCTTTGACATGGTAGCACACAACAAAATATCATATTATCTTTCCCTCCTTTGACAGACAGAGCTCGCAAAAAGAGTTCATCTCCCTCTCATATGGTTTTCAATACCACCACCATCATCATCATCATCATCATCATCCTTTCTGTAGTCACATAAAGTAACCATCATCATACAGAACTCATCATCACCATCAGTATCCTTCCAAGGGAATAATTTGAAAAGACACTTTTCGAAGGCGAAACTGTCAATCATAGAATTTCATAGATGGGAGGGAGGGGGAAGAAAAACCGATTTTAAAGGAGCAAGGACATTTCCATAAACCATCATCAATTTGGGTCATGAATGCAAGCAACCATGCTACTACTACACAGTTGCATCCGTTTCTCCATAAATAATTGCAAGACAACAGAATAACTATCATCTATGGAAACAGCATTTTGCCATTATCCTTGCCACCGAAGGACGAACGACACACAGCAATCTCAATCATTCGCACTCATTTGACGATAGATGCAGATTCCATTATTTATCATCTCCCTGTTTAGTAAAATCAATGTTCACACCCCTCAAAGGCATTGAAAGTCAATATCCTGTGTAGCAGCATTCATCGTCCTCTGATTGTGTACACATACATTGAACCGAAAATCAAACTAAAATTACATACACCCGTGATTACTCCCCGGGCAGTGGAAAATTTGCAGTTTAATTTCGCAGACTTTGCAAAATTTTAATGGAAAATCTCTGGCGAAAGAGAAAAGGGGAATCGGACATCTTGCCAGTGTCGGGGCGAAAGGATATGATGTGGATTTTCCAAATGACTTCACTGTTTCCCCCCCGGAGGGGTGACGATATGATCTCCCGGAGTTAGGGTATAAATTCCAATATTTTGGTTTATGTTTGCCTTTGTCTGTCGTTGTTTCAGTGATTTTCTGTAAAGTCTCTCAGGTTGAGAGAGAGTCCTTGTTGCTTTTGCAATTGCTAGCGAATATCCTTTCAGGGGATGGGCGAGGATTATAAAATGTGTAAAGTGATGTCTACAACAGAGTACATTGGCATGGCTCGGTGAATGTGATTTTAAATTGTTGTCTCGGATTTGTAGATATTTTCTCTGCCATCGTAGGCGATGGTAATGAAGGACATAATGTGAGAAAGGATGTGGTGCTGAGAGTGAATCGAGACTTCATGGTTTTTAACTTCAAAGCAAATGGAGTGTTAATCGTGTGGAATGGGTGTGAGGAAATGCCTCGTTGTTTTGCGGTCATAATGCGGTTTTTTTGCGAAAAGTAGATCGTGACGGGGGATTTTTTAGATTAAATACGTTTCAAGGTGGAGGGGACGTTCTTTTTCTCTTTCAATATTTCGACGAAGGATGAGTAATTTGCAGATTTTGTTGGAGGATTTAGCCATCTAGTTTTGACGAGGGATTTGCAAGTAATCTTCCTATTCTGTGAGCATCCTCGCTTCTCTTTTTGTAGATACCTGTGCGTAGTTATGGTTGGAGCAACAGTAGCTTGCCTTATCCAATAAGGTTGGGCGATTAGGACAGCTACAAAGGAAACAAAAATCCCCTCCGTCATATTTGGATCACATTGCAACCCAATGTTGGCTTAAAGCGCCATCATATGGGTGGCAGAAGTTGCGGTTCTATTCTCTGAGCCAGCGGCGCCGTCATATACTTTTTTTCTCGAGCTTAAACCCTTCGGTTTTCTGAAAACTATTTAGAAGCCCTAGTCCGTATTCACTTAAGGCGGTGCATCTTGATGGACTTAAACTTTTTTTGTGTTACAATTATATCGCCTCCACTGTGTTCCACTTGCACGGCCGCTACTCTCCAAAGCTGATTCAGTACAACAGCGATGATCACGCCACCCGAACATGACCACGTCTCTTAATCTCATTGGCCAAGTTGTTTGTAAAAGTGAATTGCATTCACCTTTGTAATTCACATTTCCTTTTTGCAGAAAATTACATAAGGGGGAGACTGAGGGATGTGGTCGAGAGAGTTCCTCACACAGTGTTTTGGCGCCAATCCCGTGTACTGTGAGTCAGCTCTCCGAAGTGGTTATACCACTGAAATTTTCTATCGTCTGCTTTAAACACTTGGACGATATATATATTGGAGCTGCTGCTGACCATACCCGACCCGATCGTACGTTTTTAGGCACATCCTCCTGTAGGAGAAGCCATTGCTGGTCCGGTTCATAATCCTCTAGTTGGAAGACCCGATCTGTGCTCCTAGAATTTTACAGCGCCATTGATAGCAAGGTATTTGCTTTAAACAGGTACTACCAAGTGACTGCCCTACGCCGTTTCTGCCCAAGTGTCTGCCACAAGCGGACGCTGCCTAAGTGTCTGCTATGAGCGGACGCTGGCTAAGTATTTGCTACGAGCGGACGCTGCCTAAGTGTCTGCTACAAGCGGACACTGCCTAAGTGTCTGCTACAAGCGGACGCTGCCAAGTGTCTGCTACAAGCGGAAGCTACTAAGTGTCTGCCACGAACGGACGCTGCCCAAGTGTCTGCTACAAGCGGACACTGCCTAAGTGTCTGCTCCAAGTGGATACTGCGTAAGTGTCTACTACAAGCGGACACTGCCTAAGTGACTGCTACAAGCGGAGGCTGCTAAGTGTCTGCCACGAACGGACACTGCCCAAGTGTCTGCTACAAGCGGACACTGCCTAAGTGTCTGCTACTGGCGGTCGATGCCCAAGTGCCTGTTACCGGCGGGTGCTCTCTAAGTTTCTGCTACAAGCGAACGCTAGTAAGTGTCTTCCGCGAGCGGACGCTACTTAAGTGTTTGCCACAAGCGGGCGCTATCCAGTAAATAGTAAGATAGTAAGTAAGAGAGTAGGGCCGACGTAGGTATTAGAACACTGTTAAGTATAAGAAAATCATTAAGGTCAGCTTAGACCGGGTCTCATAAAATCATACAACTATATGAAATAGGACTCGATTCGGTTGTTAAGTATCTTTATACTGTTAAGGCCAGCTTCAACTGAAAATTCATTGTATTACCGAATAAATAATTTACCTCTTTACCAAAAGTTTTGGGTGTTTCTTTGGTAGACCCTGGATACGACAAGCAAAACCTCAGCCTTTGGAAAACACCTTCACAGGCGTCGTAGCATCTACTGACCAAAAGTATACTCGAAAACGCTGCTATCAAAGACCGTCCTCGCGCCAACATCAATGTCTGCCTTAGGTCATTTCTCTCTTTATCCCTTCGCAGTAAGTTTTCATTTCAAGTCCTTCTAGAGGCATTACCAAAAAAAAAAAAATACAAATATTTGGCGCAACAGCTCTTTTAAGTGCCAGGGCCTAGCTTCTCGCAACCACTCATGTTGTGTGCGTTATATTTTTCACACGAATGGAAGGGACCTACAGTTTTAATGCCGACTCCGAACGGCGATTTGAGAAGCTTTTTCGTGACAACAATACTCTCGGATGTTTGTCAGACGCTCGCGAGAGGTGGGACCGTGAAAAAACTTTTTTGGTGTTTTTCTGGGATTTGAACTTGGAACCTCATGCGTAGTGATCCGACACACTAACCACTTACGCCACGGCGCTAGAGGCATTAGGTGCCTGTTTTGTCCATAAGCCAGCTGATGTTCTTTACTGTATCCTGACTGAATTAAGATTTATTCAGGAGTTGCTATAACAACAATCTAGATCGTACCAGTGGATTGACATCTTTTTGAATAACAAAAACTTTGAGGTTTGAGCTATGAAACCATTTCCTGCAGCTTGGGTTGTGGTCTTCGAAATGAGCAGTTTCTAGATTTAAATTTTTATTCAAGAATGCATCCCTCTGTTAAGTTTATGTTTGAAGTTGGTTGCCCAACATCATGAATTACAGTAGGACAATTGGATCGACACCCATGTCGTACAAAAATGCATCCCTGACTAAAGTGACAAAGAGAGTTAGGCGGAGGTGCACATTGAGCGAGGATCCCAAAGCAAACAAAACAGGGCTGACTAGTATACAAGGTATCATCCCACAGTAACTCCCTACAGAGGATAGAAATAACACAGCTAATGATTGCTTCTATCAGCTTTTTGACAGGACTTACCTAACGCCTTGCTTTTCGGGTTCATTGACGGAGGGAATCGGCACGATGCAATATTAGGAATCCTATTGAGGCTAACCACCGTGGCTTGATCTTCATAAATAAAAGAGATCCGGTGAACTTCTCATCAAGAAGCTGTCAGTTAGACAGAAGTCTGCACTTTCCAAATGGCTAGGTTCGTTTGACGTTATCCGGAATATAAAGGATTAGACGACGAAAAATTGGCTGTAAATACTGTCAATGGTAAATTTTATCTAGACACGTTTTCTTTCGACACCTGATCTCTCAAAGAATCCAATCCAATTTATAGATTTGACAACAGCTTATGACACGGTATGGAGACAGGGCCTAATCTACAAATTGCTAAGATTATACCCTGTCGGAAAACAGCTAACCTGGTCAACAATATGCTATCTAACCGGACATACCAAGTCTTCCTAAATGATGCTAAGAGCGACATAAAAAAGCTGAACAATGGGTTACCACAGGGTTTAGTACTAGCACCACTTTATTTAACGTGTACACCCCCGATATACCTCTGACTGAGTCGAGAAAGTTCTTATATGCTGATGATATTGCCATAGCCACACAACACCAGAGTATAGAAGCAACCGAGCGAACTTTAAACTCCGACCTAGTAGTCCTGAACACATATTTCACAGAATGGCGTCTATGTCCAGGTATGTCAAAGACCGAGGTCTGTTGCTTCCACCTAAATAATAGACTGGAATCCTATAAACTGAGGGTGGCCTTCAATGGTGCTCTGCTGAATCACAATCCTAACCCGAAGTACCTGGGAGTGACGCTGGACAGATCATTATGCTACCGGAACCACCTCTCAAACACAGCGGGAGGACGAGGAATAACATCATCCAAAAACTTACCGGTACGACATGCGGTGCAAACGCAACATCACTTCGCTCCACAGCAATAGGGCTTGTATACTCTGCGGCGGAATACTGCTCTCCGGTGTGGATGAATAGTGCGCATATCTCAAAAGTGAATGTACAACTCAACATCACAATGCGCCTTATAACTGGGGCTCTGCGATCCACACCAATACATTGGCTCCCTGTACTGAGTCACATAGCTTCACCAAAGATACGCCGCTCTCATGCATTAATCCGAGACTATGGAAAAATAGCTGCCAATCCCCCTGGACATGATGATGTCCCCAGCCTTATCCAACCAGCGAGGCTCAGATCTAGAAAACCAACCATGAGCATGGCTACGGCATTAATCTCGACTGACTTCGACCCGATTAGTGATTCGATGAGACAGTGGATGGATAGCCGCACAACCGGGCTGATCCCAATTGATAACCCCACGATGCCCTCGCTGGCTTCAACCTGCCGCGAAGCCTATGGGTGCGACTCAACCGCATTCGATCCAATTGCGGTGTTTATGCAGATACCCTGTATAAGTGGAATCTTTGAAGCTCACCGATGTGCGACTATGGAGCAGAACGACAAGACATAAGCCATATCGTTACATAATGTCCACGAAGACGTTACCCTGGAGACCTTTCTGACTTCGTAGATGTACCACCTGGCGTCGTTGATTGGCTGAATCTCGACATTCATTTGTAAATATCAAAAACAAAAAAAAAATGTTTGTATCTATGTATCTCTGTATCTTTGTTATTGTAAACTGTTCATACCATACGATAAATAAATAAAGAACCCAATGGCATTAACATTACGCACAGAAGGATACAGAAACCGTAGCATTTGAAACTATTCCAAATTCTCCAGGCAACCAGTCAGAGATTCTGTCTTCAAATACTGTATTCCAGTTTGAGACCAATCGACAAGTGGTAATATACCGTGAAAAACTAGGTCGGCTATCTGAGAGTCCGTCGACGACTAGCGCTTTCTGAGACAAGAATTATCACCAAGGTCCACCAGTGAACAGACTTCTCTTTTAGGCTTTCTAAAGCAAGTGCGACTCCCTCTGCAGCATGGAATATTAGGTTCCATCGCTGTCCCTATATATTTACGGCAAACAGATGGCTGCCCATGAAAATATCGACAACATCCCACTGAAACTGAGATTTGACTAAAACGAATGAGTATCCCTGACCGAGATAATGCTCCCCCGATGGTAGTTCAGTTCACTTCTGCACAGATGGCTACAAGACCGAAAGCAGAGTAGGTTGTGGTATTTTCTCTGAAAAACTCAACCTAACCATCACTTTCCGTCTCTCATATCATTCTAGCGTATTTCAGACCGAAATGATGGCGATCAAGGAAGCCTTGTCCTGGCTGAAATGTAATGCAATATGTGTCAGTGATATTAGCATTTTCACTGACAATCAAGTGGCAATCAAATCCCTAGAATCGTACGTCTTCAGTTCAAAGGCCGTCTTAAGCTGCCGTTTTGTATCTCACGGAAATGACAGAGTAGTTCAGCGTTCACATATGCTGGGTGCTAGACCACAGGGACATTACGGGTACTGCAAGGCTGACGAACTCGCCAGACAGGGTACGACTCTAAGGATTCTGCTGAAATGGCGGACCCCTTCGATACATATAAATCTGCACTGAACGCTTTAAGAAACACCAATCATAGACGAGAAAATGGCGAAGTGTCATATTTCGAGACAGATCTGGCCTAGGTTGGATCAGAAAGATAGTGCCGGGCTAGTTAAAATCGTTCACAGGTATGCTACGTTAATGGTGTTTTCACCGGACCCTCTCTGATAGGCCGACGACTAAAACGTTGGGCTCGTTTTCTCACGACTTTTGCAGGAGCTGTAGAGACGAAGAGGAGGAGGAAAACATCCTTCCTCTCCTATGCACATATCCGGACCTATCCCAAAAAAGACTGGTTCATCTAGGGGCTCTTTCTTTCGATGACCTCGGCAAATTGGCGTCATCAGGCGTCATGTACATACGTTGCCTTTTTAAAAATTGGTTCAAGTCCCTGAGTAGGTAAATGGAAAGATCCATGGTACCATAACGGACCTCTACTGGTCTAAGTGTGTTCATCTCTTGTACAGAGAGCCAACCTAACCTAATCTAAGTTAAGTGCTATGTGCATGCAAATGACATCGAAAATATTGAAATATTCCATTATCAGGACTTTCTTTCAAGAGGCGCTCTTCACTAAGGCAAATGTATTCTCTTGTTGTGTAGCAGAAGGACAACCTGTTGCCATTTTCGGACATATTTTCCTATTATAGCCGCTCGAGGTTTGTGCAGCTGTTAAAGATAATATTCATGAGTTGCTTTTTAAAATCAATCCAATTGTCGCCATCTGCTTTTTGACGTTTCTTGATGCACTTGCTGCGCTGCTCATCAGGACGGCATTACTCCAGCGAATCCGTTTTTGATCTTAAATCGTAGCAAAGCACCATTGTTTCGTCTCCAGTAATAATCTGGCTGATTAGCCCACTTTCGTCTTCACTACAGAGCTCCAAAAATTCCCTACGACAATGTATCCTTTGCTGTATTTGAATTACGCAAGGGATTCTTGACACTTATCCTGGGCTCTTTGGATCATGTACAATCCTGAGAACCTTTGTTTTTGATAATCCAGTTTGTGCTGCAATTTCTTTTCTTTTCAGTCTTCGGTCACTCAAAACAACTTCAACATTTCCTTCTGTGACCGGAGTTGCAGGTACGAGAGTCATCGTAAGGCTGTTTAAGCGGGAGTTATCTTCAAGAGACTCCTGTTTCCAATGAAATGCCTTGGATCAGTCCTTAACGAATGTACCTATATATGATGGTGAAGATTCCCCATAAACAGAAACCAGCTCATCCTTGATTTGTTTTGGAGTAAATCCTTTCTTTGTAAAGAATTTTATAACCTACCTCGGCCAACCGGGCCCGTATTCCTTTGTTGATAAAACAGATCTGTTCCAAGGTAGAAAGTCTTCCATTAGGAGGTCTACGCCTCATATTATAGGACTATGCTAGCTCTCACCAAGAAAAGTAAACTACAGACTTTCCTCTAACAAAAGTTGTCGAATTATTTCAGCAACTTACCGATGCCTTGACATTTCCTTAAGCACACAGCTAGACTACTATTTCTTAGATTAATAAATGAGCTCGGGAAATAAACAATTACCGCTTTTATATGCACACGCCTTCCTACTCCTTCCCTTGCTTTGGAAAAAAATTCAAGAAAAACCTCGTTTAACTAAAGACTCCGCTAAATCATGCAATTTTCTTGCTCTGCATGCTAGTGTGTTCATTTAGATTTATTACTCCTCGCGGAAGACTCATTTAAAATGAATTCTTGGAAAAAAAAAACAGTCTTTCCCTTGCAAGGAACGCCCACGATACCGTCCACCATCCCATCGTCTCTCATCGATCGGAAATTAGGTCTAAAGGGTGGTCTTGGTCTCTATATGAGAGAGAGAACGTGCGAACGTGAACACCAGCGCTGACATAAAGCAACACACACACACAGGCAAATGAGAAAATCAAGGTGCGGCTGATTAATCAGTTTAAAAGGGAAAACAAGTTCCCTTTCGGCCTTCCCACTTCTTAGTTACAATTCTGTGTTCCAATTTTTTTTTTTTTGTATTTTTCTGCTCACTCTTCGCCTTGAGTTGAATGTAATTTCCGGAAGATTACCAACCCCTAGAAGCGACTCCCTGCCCTGGTACCGCTTGCAGAAACATTAATTATAACCCCTCTGGCACAGATAACCTACAAGTCGGCCAAACGGCAAAGAATAATCGAAAATTAATGGCTGAACCACCCTCTACATCCTCCACCCGTCCTTCGATGTGTCTTGTGTGTCGGGAACACACTTATAACACGACTTCTCCTTCCTGTGAAATTGCTTTTTTGCATACACATTGCGAGGAAGCGCCTCGGAGCGCCTTCCCTATCCGCGTCGCACATAAAAGCCAATTTCAATGAGACTATCGCGTGCAACAAGGGAGTTCTTTTAATTTTCACTACTTTCGACGTATGGGGGACGTCGGTGAGAGAGTAAAAACTGCTGAATACGTCAGGGAAGTTCGTTTGTTTTGTTTTCCATGTCAGCCTTTAGGGTAGGATTTTCAATTCCAGGAAAGTCCAACCACACAAGGCATTGTCAGTTTGGAAACAACCCTGAATAGTCGACATGGGGTTTTTGTCAATCTAATCAAAGTTTGCGGTGTTAGTCAAGGCGCATTGCGGTACCAACTGTCAGCTGCAGGGATGTGCTCAAAGATTGATGGTTGATTACAGCCCTGATTGTGTTAAAATTTGTCTCTCTTCTTGCACAGATAATCTGAGGGGATACTGAAAAGGATATTTGAACAATGATGGATAGGTTGTGAGCTGACGAAGGTAGAATACGAGTAGATACCGTAAAATGTTTCAATTTGACGTGGATTCTGACAAAAGGCAAGAATGCTGACAACTTCTTGAAATAAATGGACGCAAAGTTAGGTTCCTCTTCTCATGGCAACAAGAAGTTGCCGAACTCTTAATTGGTTTCCAAGATTTTGCGAATTAAGGAGGAGTACTTGAGTCCTTTTCTAAATTTATTTGCAGAACGAGCTCACTTTTGAATGAGTTTCGAAGCAGTAACGAGTCTCTCTCCAATAAAATGACTGAAACGAATGATGAAGAACCTGGTTGAGGCCCAGGTTCACCCCGAACTGTAGCGCCACCTAAGTAAGTAAGTAAGTAATGATGAGGAAGTACATAGAACGTTTGCTTCTAGAACTACTTTTCCATCAACTGCTTTATAGGAACCTCATCCTGAGCTCAAGAAAGGCCGAGACTTGCGGCATCTATTACAAGACGATAGACTTTCACACCATATTCGTTTGCAGTTAGAAGTCAGCATTCAACCGAGGCAGTTTACAGTGGAACTCGCTGACTTGAACGACAACTCCGTCGAGGAATGCACCATAGACAGCGATGATGATGATAAAAGCATGACGAGGATGATATCGTCGCTGATCTGAGAACACACTATTTCGACCTTAAAAAGGAAACCAAGTGCAATTTTCAAAATCCAGACTCCAAGTTCTATGGACTAACTTACTTTAGTCCTGAATCTCTAATAAATTTAGATTGACTGTCTATACGAGCGTACAGACACAGTTTGACAAGTAGAGGTTCATTGTGATGTCATGGATCTTCCCATTTGGCTACCCAGGGACTGGTTACACCAACCGGAGCTTTTAATGAAGCAAGGGATGCCCCTGACGTCTGAGAACATCAGTCCGCCAAGATCATCGAAGAAAGGAGCCTACAGATAGAGCAGTCTTTTTTAGGATAGGGCCGGAGATGTGCATAGGAGAGATAGGATGGCTTCCTCCTTCTCTTCGTCTCTAAACCGCTTCTGCAGAAGTCGCTAGAAAAGAGGGTCAACCTCTTAGTATGTTGTAGACAGTGCCCAATGAGGACACCCATTACGCAGCTGATCTGTGAACGCTTTAGCTTAACCAACCTGGCACTGTGTTTCTAATCCAACCTAAGCCAGAATTGTCTCCAAATATGACAGGTTGAACCATTTTTCCATCGCTAGTTGGTTTTGCTAAAAGCGTCCAGCTTTAGTAGATCTTTACATGTAGAAAAGGGTATACCCAGGTTCCGCCATTTCGGCAAAACCTTTAAAGTCGTACCCTGTCTGGCAAACGTGTCAGGCTTGTAGTTAGTGAACGTTGAACTGCTGCGTAATCTCCGTGAGAGACAAACGACAGTTTAAAGCGGCTTTGAAGTGAAGAAGCATGATTCGAGAGATTAGATTACAGCTTGGAAAGGCTAATATCCCTAAGAGATATTGCATTGCATTTCAACCAGGCAAGAGATCTGGGGGATGGAAAAGGATGCTCAAGTCGAGCTTTTCAGAGAAAACACCACAACCTATCTGACTCTAAAAAAGCAGTGGATAGCCTCCCAACAAAGCTACGAAGACTGAGAAAGTTGCGAAGTACTGTCGCAAGGAAAACATTGGAAGGGATAGGATCGTAATAGAACACAAATGGCGATCCTGAAAGAAGCGCTGTAAAAAGCAATCAGCGGTCGAAATAATCTTATAAGGCATCGTCTCATCCTGGACAATAAGTAACAGAAGTGTACGGACGAACCTAGTCTAGGCAAATCCCACAGGCGGATCAGTAGAAATGCGGTGAAGTTGGAGGGTTGTGATCCCTTATTTTCGGATTATAATCTCGCTGATAAAAGGAAGAAGAAGAAGAAGTCTACGGACTACCACAAATGAGCCAGAAATAGTCACAATGAAATTATTGACGAACTACAGTAGATTAATGACTACCAAAGGTAGGGCTTGTTCTTCTTCCTTTTTCAGCGAGATTATGATCCGAAAACAAGGGATCATAACCCTCCCACTTCACCGCATTTCTACAGATCCGTCTGTGGGGTTCTACCAAAGGCAGGGCTAAGTGAGACTAATCTAATATTTAGCTGTAAGCCATGTTTGCTGTTTGAACAGAGCTCTAGGAACTAATTTAAGTCTGCTGGTCTTTACGTACTAATTGTTGGAGCAGATTTTTCTCATCAATCAGGCCCTATGACCTGGTTGTTGGTTGATAAAAATGAAACCTGACGTATGGAGTTCTCCGATTCTTCGGACGCACAATGGCCGCATACCTCCATAGGGGCATTCTTGACTTAACTCCATTGAAGTCAAGAAAGACCTAAGTCCCCAAGAGATGAAATCCACTTTACCGGCCTAGATTCTATCCCAGAACCCAATGAATAACGATACCTTCCATCACTGGTCAACAGATAACTGGTATCGATTAGTTGTACCCCGGTATCCCTTAGGGTACCAATCTAAGTCCAAAAACATTAAATTTTCCAATTTCTCAAATTAAATTCTTGCTGCCGTCAAAATGTCCTTTCTCACACAGCACACAGCACACAACGAACCATTGCAATTGAGTACTAAATTTCGTCCCTTTTTTAAGCCTTAAGTACTGCACGTGACACTTAACTGTTATAGCTTCCAACAATATAGGAGGCACAAGTCTCGAAGACATTATCATACAACTCCTTACTGATTTCAAGGACACATACACATTCACCTTCCCTAATGCTCTTAATTTGCCGTAATTTCCACGAAATCCTTTTATGGCGATATTGAATTTCACTCCCGCTCTCCACAAGGAACAACAAGATTCCTTTTGCTTGTGCGAGTATATGTCCTTATCTCAAATGGCATCACACTACCAGCACCACGTACTGCAGAAAGACACCATCTCTCGAACAACACCAGCGGGGATCTCTCATAATCTTGATATGCCACAATCGCAAACGCACGCTCCGAAGATGAAAGTGTCACCGCGGAACGCTTTAATACACGCATCCACATCTAGCATCAATTCAGTCCCCTCTGGGGGAGGAAGAAAAAAAAAATATATTCCACACCAGCACCCCTACTGACTATCTCACTTTTCACCAAAGGTATCATTCTCCTGCACCGCTTAAAGGACTCGGTACTGGAGAGAAAAATACGTAGTCCCATGGGAGTCGTTTAGCGATGCGGACGTGCAAAAAGTGCTAACACTCCTGTCCCTTCTAATTGAATTACCGCCCGCCGCTGGTGATGTCTCTGCCGGTGTGAATTATATCGAAAACGCCTTCGAATTCAATGCGGGGTGTTGGACATGGAATTCCTCTTATCAGAGGGTGTGGCATTGGGTGGCTTTGATTTTACGCGAATGAGTTCAAATGGAAATTTTCCAAGGAGCCTAACGTTTGTGTGGTGTCCTCGAGGGGTGTAGCGCAGAGGGTTCTCTTATCTTTTATTCCAGGGAAACTATTTTCGTCAAATGACAGTTAGTGGCAATAAAAGACAATGTTTCGGTTGCTTCTGATATCTACCCTGTTGAATAGGATGGTTGCTGCAGGCAACCGGACGTCCTTTTATCGGGTTATCATTGCTACGTGCAAGGAGAGATAGTTTCTCCTGGAATCTTTAAGAATAATATGCTGGAGCGTAAGTTTGGTCACGAAATTACATATATGGGAAGGTAATGCAGTAATTAAGACTGTAATCCTGTACGAAGTTTGTTATCCTTTTTTCGAAAAGGAATTCTTTTGCGGAACTATCTCCGTAAAAGAAAACTGTTTTACCATTCAAGTCCAGTACATTTCCTTAGAAATTCCGGTAGCAAGACCTATCAGATACAACGTTGCTACACTATTTTTGCAGTCTGAGCTCATGTATAAATCACTAGGATGAGGCCTACAGGAGAAAAGTGGATGATGCCCGGCACACTGATGAATATAATAAGATCTGTAACTAGGGTTGAATTACAGGGCTGAATGAAAGTAGCCTAATATAAAGGATTCCAATGCCATTCGACTATTTATACGTAATAGGATCAAGTAGACAAGTAGAGCGACGTATTTACAGATGCATTAGCAATTAGCAAGGAACTCATGACAAGTGGATTAGTGGTCTTCATTCTGCCAATATGCGATTCCATACAGAGTGTAACACCGTGCCAAGTGTCTTCTTTTAAGTGCCTTAGTGCTCTACCTAAACCATTTTGTATATATCTTCCTGGAATCTTCTTCTTCCTTTTATCAGCGAGGAAGCGATCCGAAGATAAGGGATCATAACCCTCCCACTATATATCTTCCTGGAATATTCCATTCAAACAGAAAATACGAGTATGTGTCTTTCAAAAAGAGAGCACGTATGCAGCGGAGTTCTTTAAGTTCCGCATTCCACCATGGCGGACGATTGCCTACCTTCCTTCTTATTATGGGCCAGGATTCGTTGAAAGCTGGTTTGAGGGCAGAGGTTAGAACGGTGTTGAGCTTGCAATTGTGTGGTTGGTGTTGTGTACACATGATTGAATAATTTAGCAGAAAGGCATTCATTATGTTCGGTGGACCAATCGGTTTTCCGTCGATTGAGGAAGACTGAAGATGCGGTAGTACTCCATATATTGGTGATTTGAATATGATAGACTGTCGGATACAGTCCAGTTGGAAATCGCAGGGTAAATGCAATGAAACAAAGATGACGTCAAGCACCTCTAAAACCAACCTTGTCTATCTCATGAGAGATAGAAATATAGATATTGCCCTTATACAAGAGCCATGGATCTCCCGTGGCAAAATAAGTGGACTAGCCCATAATGACCCCATTGAGTGAACTCACACCACACTCAATGGGGAAGCAGCGACACTAACCTACGCGGTGAGTCTTTGTTTGAGTTTGTAATTGAAAATAACCTTATTGTAGCAAATAGGAGTAATAACCCAACCTTTGTAGTTAAGAACATGCAAGAAGTCATAGATATAACTTTAGCCAGTAACTCGAGAACTTTATTTATTGACAAGTGGAATGCGGTGGGGGAAGAATCTTACTCTGACCACAAAATTATTGAATTGCTCGTGAGTAATAACTATGAATAACCTAAACCATACAGAAACCCCAGAAAAACTAAGTGGGGTCTCCTTAGCAACGAGATGAAGAAAAGTGCCAGATTACTGGCAAGCCACACCACTGCGAAAGACTTTAGGCCAATAAGTCTTACTTCCTTCGTCCTGAAAACTTTTGAAAGATTAGCCGACATACTCGCACACATCCGCAGCAAACTATGCCCTGGTGATCTCCCGCAGTTACGTTATAGTATTTTACCCCTTCAGCGGTATTGTACCTCAGCTTCCTGTTGTTGAAGTAGTTCGTCACTATCCGTAGCAGGTAAGCTGAGGTACAATACCGATGAAGGGGTACAATACTACAACGTAACTGCAGGAGTTCCACAGGGATCGGTTTTAGGGCCACTATTGTGGAACATCATGTACGACGGAGTCCTACGATTAACGCTACCTGGGGGAGTAACGATAATTGGATTCGCCGACGACATTGCATTCGTGACAGTAGCTAAACAGATCCATGCAGTAGAATTAGCTACAAATGAAGCAATTGCCCGGATAAAAGATTGGCTAATATCCGCCGGACTAGAACTAGCTAACCATAAGACAGAAGCTGTTCTTAAGCCGGAAAACCGTCGAATTTGCCAACTTTCAGGTTGGTAACCAAACCATCAGGTCGAAAGAGGCGGTTAAATATCTTGGAGCAATGCTGGACAACAAGCTACGGTTTAAAACGCATGTTGATTTTGTTACCAAAAAAGCATCGCAAATGCAGGGAGCTCTCTCGCGTATCATGCCTAACATCTGTGGACCTGGATACGCTAAAAGGATTCTACTCTCTAGAGTTATCACCTCAGTTCTGTTATATGCCGCCCCAGTCTGGGCGGAGGCACTGAGGACGAAGGAGACTATCGTCACCATAGACTCTGTGCGCTACGGACAATCAGCGGCTTTCGAACCATCTCTGACGAAGCTGCATTTGTCAGCTGGAATGGTCCCCATCGATATTCTCGCAGATGAAATGCTGAGGATATATAATAGAAGAGCATTGAGTCATCATGACGCCACTGGTATCAAGGTGATAAAAATTGAAGAAAGGGCAGTATCAGCAGCTATGTGGCAAGCTCGTTGGGCTAATACAACAAAAGGCAGATGGACATATAAACTTATACCGACAATCCAAGACTGGATTAGTCGAAAGCATGGAGACTGCAACTACCATCTAACGCAGTTCCTGTCTGGCCACGGTGGCTACCGCAAATATCTACACCGATTTGGACACGACAACTCACCATCCTGCCCGGAATGCCCAGGTGAAGATGAAGATACGGAGCACGCAGTGTTTTACTGCACACGTTTCACGGCATGGAGAATTACTCTGCCAAGTCCGTCATTACTCCTCGATCATATGTGACGGTCGGAAGAGAATTGGATGGCAATATGTTCCTTCGTAACAACTCTACAAAAAGAGCTACGGAGAATAGAAAAGCTAAGAAGAGCAGCTGAAGCAGCGGAAGAAACTGACACAAGAAGCATAGCATAAATTGCTAACCAGCCCCGCGAAGTAATACCTAACGGCAGTCCCGCGGGGAGAGTGGTTGAAGTGTGTAGGGCGTGTGTTTAGTACGTAGGCGTATTCCTGGCATCGATTACTCAGGTTTGCGAATCGTGCATGCTAGTAGCACTCGGGCTATTACTATCTATGAAGATTACACATCTCTGGCGCAATCCAAAAAAAAATAAAAAAATAAAAAACGCCCTGGTGATCTATCCCCGGCGCAGCACGCTTATATGAAAGGAAAAACCGTAGAGTCAGCGCTGCACTGTGTGGTTGGCTCAATAGAAAAATCATTAAGAGACAAAGAACACACACTGTCCACTTTCTTAGACATTGAAGGAGCATTTAACAATGTCAGAACTGATGCGGTTCATAGAACCTTAAGGAATCTAAATATTCACATCTCCCTGATAAGGGGGATCGTCAACATGCTAGAGGAAAGAGTAGAGGTCGGAGGAACAAAGTTGGAAGCCTACACCTGGAGAGGTACTCCTCAAGGAGGGGTTAAATCCCCACTACTGTGGGTAATTGTCCGAAACGAAGTTCTTCTAAAACTCAGAAACAGCGGCGTCAAAACCATAGTCCACGATGCGTCTTGCTGCTGGAAACAGGAAAATTCCTCTCGACGTCGAGCGAGTATATCGAATTGGCACTGAGATCCATTGACTCCTGAACGCAGAAATGTGGATTAGCGATCAATCTCCAGACGGTATTAGAACTATTCACTATCAAAAGAATAATTCCACAGTTCGTAACACCTTTGTAAGGGGTACGCCTTAGAATAGATAGATCGAGGCTAAGAATAGCGATAGGAATACTCTCTGGCCACTGTCTCCTAAGGAAACATGCCATGAGACTAGGGTTATCCAATATGGATGTTTGTAGGTACTGCGATGACCTACATATCTCAGAGGATATAACTCATATACTCTGTGAATGTCAAGGAATTGCCAGGATAAGGCTAAATTACCTGGGTAAATACTTCTTCGATAACTTGGAGGAGGTGAGGTCCTTGAACCATAACAAAGATCTCTTCAGATTTTGTAGGGAGATTATTTGCTTGGAGGATTGGGTTTAGGTCTTTTGCCGTGAAGGTTTCCTAGGGATCGCGATGGGCCCACTTTGGTGCCTAGTATTTTATGACAACCTCATAACCCTACCTAACCTAACCTAACCTAAGGGGTACCCCCCGAATTATCTTAAGCAGTGCGAGATACGTCGGCCTGGTGCTCGATAGAAAACTGAATTGGAAACTGAATGAAAAGTTACGTGTGACGAACGAGGATCTTTGTAGGGGCTGCGGCGACGAGGAGGTTCACTAGGACACAACCCACATTCTCTGCCACTGCCCAGGCCTCATCCACCTTAGAAATAGATATCTTGAACAATACATCTTTAAGGATTTAGAAGAATTGTCCAAGAGACCGATCAACGACATCGCAAACTTTATCAAATTCTCTGGATGGTTTGTATCTCGGGTACAGTAAGTACTGTATGCTTTCTACTAGGCTACGGACAGAGACGTTTATTTTTTCTTCACGAGGAAGGGATTTTTATTTTCTATCACCTTTTTCCCCAAGGGTATCACAATGGGTCTATACTGACCTGAGTGTGGTGTAGAGGATTCCCGATCCTACACCAGCCCACTAACCTAACCTAACCTAAGTACATAGTCGGTGTTTTGTGGAAGGAATACAAGATTATTGAGAAGAGAAGAGGAGTGTCCTGCACTTAGACTGGACCACTGAGATATGACCTTCGTGTGGGTCTGTTTGCCAGCTGTTTGCCATAGATACATATGGGTGCCAAAGAATGTCTAGAGCTGCTCAGGTACATTCAATTTGATAAATACTCTAACGAAATTTGTTTCTTACAGAAGAAGAAATCTGTACCTGGGGGGTCCGAAATTGCGCAACTGTTTCCCCTCCTGGTCATCGATGGCCTTATGAGACTGGGTGGTCCCCTTTAGTGCTTAGAGGAATCTATGGATCTCAAGCATCCCATAATATTGCCAACAAATTCTTACATCACTGAACTCATAGTAAAGGACTACCACGAAAGAACCATACATGGCGAAGTCAACCTGGTCCTATCGCAGATGAGTTCTCGGTTTTGGGTCCCTAAAGGGAGCCAGTTGATTAAAAGGTTGCTGCTAGAGTGTTGTGGTTGCCGAAAACTGTGGGGAAAGCCAGCTTCACAGCCATTCGGACCACTTCCAATCGAGAGGTTAACGTTTTCAAGGGCTTTCGACACCGTCGGCGTCGACTTCGCTGGTCCCCTTTACTGTTACGATACCTCGAAAGGGGAGATGAGCAAAACGTATCTGATGGTTTTCACGTGCGCCGCCATCCAATATGTGCACTTGGATATGGTAAGAAGTTTAACAACAGAAAGCTGCCTAATGGGATTAACACGTTTCATGGCTCGGCGGGGTACCCCATCGGTTATATATTCCGATAACGCACGAACCTTTCGCAGGGCGGCCTTGGAGTTAGGAGCTGTCAATCACCTTTTGGAGGATGAACCCGTTCAAGGGTTTTTGTTCAATAAGCGCGTTAAGTGGAAGTTCATAGTGGAACGAGCTACGTGGTGGGACGGATTCTGGGAACGCCTCATACGCACAATCAAAAACGTCCTTAAGATGGTCATAGGTAAGGCGAAACTTACCTTTGAGCAACTTCGAACTGTAATCGTCGAAGCTGAGGGTTTGGTAAACGCTCGGCCACTTACATATATGAGCAGGAATCCATTAGATTCCACTCCCTTGACTCCTGCTCATTTTTTGATGGGTTATTGTGGATCATCCGTTCATGAAGTTGTTTCTGATTCACACGAAATACAACATCTTTGGAAGCAGCGGATGAGGTATATTAGTATGCTGGAGAAGCGATAGCGTACTGAGTATCTGCAGCTACTACGATCGTTTCACCACAACAAATGCAGTTCCTCAGTATAGCTTAAAAAAAATTATGTCGTACTCGTCTTCGATGCTGGTAAGCCAAGGATTAACTGGAGGTTGGCTGTCATAGAAAACACTTTTGCTGGTCGTGATGGTAAAGTTAGAGCGTGCGAGATACGCTATGCAGATAAAGGTCGAACCCGAAGGACAGTCCAATTATTGTACCCGCTGGAGCTTACTTCATCTTCGCCGGCCGGAGGATGTTAAAAATTATATACTAATACATACTCAAGATCTCTCTTTATAATTTCTCTTTTATCATCTACTTGTAATTTAACGTAGAGTAGCATACTGTTTATAGTCAGTCAGTCACAATTCATCTTTCATAGAGAGAAGTGCTCAATAAAGCTTTACAATACCTTTTTAACCTTGTCTTGGTCTTTCTATTTTAACGTTTCGCCGGGTTTGATAAGTGGCTAAAAGAACACAACCCCTCCCCCCCCCCCCCTTGTTTCCCACAATTGTAGTTGTTCCTAGTGCTCCGCTGAAGCAGTTTCTAAAAACTTATACCTCAATGTCTACCAACTTCAAACCCATTAATTTATTCTTTGTAAGAAAATCGTTGCATTTTATATAGAAATGTATATAGTAGAAATATATAGGTACACAAATTTAACTCACCTTGTGTTCCAAGACTAAGAATGTTCCCGTATCCAAAATCCTTAGATTCGGCTAAAAATCCCGCATGACTTCTTCCTCTGTGTCATTCTCTATTTCTTACTCTCGAATATTTTTAACACTTATTTTATATTTAACACTCACTTACTACAAAAAACACACAACTATACAAAAAAGGACCACTTTGCATTAAACACTTCATTCTTAGAAAAAGGACTCAAAATTATTTACAAATTTTCCACTTATATATATTTTTTATTTTATTTTTCTTTACCTGAAATCAAAAAAGAAAAAAAAAATTATTTTATATAAAGAAAAAGAAAATATTTCAACTTAACCTAAAAACAAAAATTAAATGTCAACAAATTTTCGGGCGAAAATAAACCGAAATACTTTGCAGAGATAGGCTGGTCTCCCAGACAAGTTCATTTATAATTCATGAATGGTCAATGCGGTGTCCGCATTTAATCGGGACGACGACGAGGACGATAATTATCCTAGAAAAATGGCGGTAATAAGAAACGAGATACAATTGTATCAACGGGAAGTAGAATGCAAAGGAAGGGAAAAAATAAACATAAAGACGGTAATGAATATGGACAACGAAATGATTATGGCAACAGACAGCCGAGTCTACGATGTCTGGATGGAAGTGAAAAGGAAGCATTCGACAGCGGACCAATCTGGAGCATCTATAGGGAAAGGGAAGGAAGGATATGGTCGGATTCTTTCGGGGGACGATATGCTGTTGTCATTTGCACAGAATTTTATTTAATCATTCAAGATGGTCCGTGGGTGGTGGAAGAGCAAGGAATGACAACGAATTCTAGACGAGGGGTGATATTGTCAATCGCATACTTTGGGAAGGGGTGGATATTTTTCTGTTTATCTGAGGAGCAATCTGAACTAGTTAATGAAGTATTCCAAATTGCTTGAGAGTTAATTTTCGAAATCCTAATGAATGAGAGGGTGAGGAGGTTTAACGTGCTTGGGTTGGACTTTTTGGGCGAAATTAAAGGATGCAACTCTTCCATCTGGTGCTGGAACAGATAGTGCACAGAGCGAGCATTATTCCGCAAGCCCGTCCAGTTTTTGGCATACGAAGATGATATTCACATATTCGGGAGACCTCAGCGTGCTGTCATAGAGGCATTAACGGCAATTGAAGATCAGGCAAGACGAGTTGATCTTCACGTAAATGAGGACAAAACCAAGCATATGTCATCAAGAAACAAAAACTTTCTCATTCCGAAACGAAGAACAGAATGTCACCGTTGATGACCTTAACTTCAAGGTGGTCAAGCAATTTACCTAGCTTGGAGTAAATATTTATCCCACAAACGACATCTTCGTAAGGATTCGACGCAGAATAGCTCTAGGATACCACTGCTACTACAGCTTAGCAAACAACTTGGTTGAAAGCTCCTAGCTCGATGGACTAAACTAATGCTCAACTGAACGCTAATCTGACCAATCCTGCTATATGGCGCAACTGCTGGACGATAAGTAAGAAAGCTGAACTACGGGTACGAGGAGGGCAAATGGAGGAAGAGATTTAACCGCGAAATCTAGTATAAGCTGCACCAGGACTTGGATGTGGTATGGGAATGCCTGACCAAGATCAACGAACTGAGAGAGGCAAACAAAGTAACTCTCTACTCGGTACCAGGTCACGTAGAAGTAGAGGGAAACGAAGCAGATGATGAACTAGCAAGAAACGGATCAGACACGCCGTTCCTTGGACCAGAACCTGTTTGTGGGAAAGGAACCCACAAAATAATGGAAGACTTAAGGAAAGAGGAAGAGAACAAATGGGCCAAGGATTGGGACGATATCCACCCACTAAGACAGGCGAAAGAACTTCTGGGGAAATACAATCAGAAAGGAAGTAAAACGTGCCTAAGAGTCAGCAAGAACCGATTTCGCATCTTGGCGGGCATATTAACGGGTCACTGCAGACTCAAGGAGCACTTTTTGAAACTCGGAATAGAGAGAGATGGACACTGCAGATTCTGCAGGGACTTCGCAGAAACACCATTCTTATGGAATTCGAAGCACTGATCCACAAAAGAAGAAATCAGTTAGGTGCATACCACGTTCATCCCATCAAGGGAGCACTGGGAAGATGGTGGGGCCATTAACCCGCATAATCAGCAAAACCTGATATTGCAATATCACTAAGGCTTCCGAACCACAGCAGTGTGTTCCAGGCAGAAATCCTAGCGATAGCAGAGGCGGCACGAGAACTATCCACGAAACTTGTTACTAGGAAAGAGATTGATATTTACGTAGATAGTCAAGCTGCTATAAAGGTCATCTCATCTGCGGCTATTAAATCAAAGCTTATAAAACGCTGCCGCGAGGAGCTTAATATACTCATCCAAAACCACCATGTAACACTCTGGTGGGTCCCAGGAGACAAAGGAATTCCAGGGAATGAGATGGCGGAAGAATTGGCAAGAAAGGGTTTAGAACAAGACCTGTCAATGGTCCAAAGCTCAGTCCTTCCTACCCTAATACTTGTTAAATCAAATATGGCACTTGACTTCAAACGACAAGCAGAAGAAAGATGGAGAGCGCTCCCATCATGCCGTGCCTCCAGAAGTATCTGGACAAAACATGACAAGATGAAAACCAAGCTCATCCTCACGCAAAATAGACAAAGCTTGGCGCTTCTCATAGGTATCATTACCGTCCACAACCTATTGGCGGCCCACCGGAAAAGAATGCGGCTATGTACAGATAAACTTTGCAGAGGATGTGGCAATACAGACGTAGAGGAGGACACGGAACACTTCCCTTGCAACGGCTCTTGGAGAGTATTTCTTCAACCATCTGGGCAACCTATCTGAAAAGCCACCAACCAGCCATGAAATTCATAACTTCTTCAGGGTGGTTCAAAGGAGACCGTTCCATTAGCACAGAAATCTAGCTATTTTGTTTTTTCTTCTCTTTACAGTTCTTTAATCAGGAACCTCTATGTAAGGGGAACACAATGGATCCGTTTGAGATCCGAGTGCTGGCTGCACTCATTCGCTGTAGCTAACCCCTTTAACCTAGGTGCGAACCTCCTATCAGAATTGGATCTACCTTCGCTAGATCCACTCAAGAATCAAGATACTCCGGTTCATAGCAGCAGCTGGACTGGAGGAAGTGCCCTAGACCGAGCATATCATCGACTAGAGCCTTAGTTTGGGCGGCACAATAGATCTGCTAAAGGTCGCAATGCACTTGCACCTCACAACAATTATGTATCTGTTATGTATCTATCTAAGATGTGGATGTGGTTCAAAAACCCTGGGATACATTGGCTTGGCGAATGAACAACAATGCTCCGGCCAAGAGAATCCGAATCTGAATCACAACTTCCAGGTTTGAGACGCCGAAAACCACAGAATCTCTGGTATGAAGACCAAATAATCGCAGATGCCAGAAATATCGTGTGCATAACTGAAAGCAGCGTGCTCGGGATCGACGTGGGTTGAAGGATGTTGTGACTCAGGCAGAGACTCTACATGGGTTAGGAGCCTGGTAAGTAAAGTACAGTACTCGAGAACATAAGACCAACTAAGGTGACGATGACTAGACAGTTCGAAGGTCCCGACAATTTTGTCTAGAAGAAGGACATCTATTACCTTACGTTAGCGTGGCAGGCTGTATTAGATGCAGCTACTCTCAAACCGGGAAATGCACATTGTGATACCACTTGGATCTATGATCCCCAGAAATGACAAACCTTAGAACCAACTGGAGTTTATTACAAAGCACTGGAGGCGGCTGATATTGGTGTAAGCCAATTCGCCTAAATTGTCGAAGAATTTGTGCAATCTTCTAGGAGCGTAGAGAGCCTGGCACGTAGAAAGGAGGTTTAGTATGGTTTCATCCTCTTCCTCGTCCATACAGCTTCTACAGAATTCATTTGCGAAGAGGCCTAGCCCGACGGCATGGCTGCCAATGATGCAGTGCCCCGTAATGACACATACTATAGTCGTTATGAGTGTCATTTTCTGTCTAGTAAGGCAGTTGGAGTGTTTCTGATTCAGCTTGGGTCTGATCTATCTAATAATGAGGCACGTTGTAGCGTCTGCCCATCTACGATTGGTTATGTTGATAGCATTGAGCTTAAGCAGCAATTTCACTGCAGGGAGATGCATGTCGGGATTCACCTTTTTCGCTGATATCGATAGACTAGTACTCTGCCTGGCGAACTCGTCGGCCCTGCCTAGAATGTTTCTGTATCCCGGCACCCAAATGAGGTGGATATTCAATTGTTTAGACTTCTCCTAGGAGACAGGTGACAATTACGGACCGTTTTCGAGCTGAAGGTAACAGATTCCATTGATTTGATCGCAGCTTGATTGTCAGTAAAAATGGTAGTATCCCGATGAGATATCACATTGTTCCTTAGCCACGACAATGCTTCCTTTATCGTCATAATCTCCGCCTGGAAAACCCTGCAGTGATTACCTAGCACAAGTACTATCAATCACCTTAATAAGCGCACTACTTCGAAACATTTATTTCAATATTCTACTCGAAAATTTAAATGATTTATTGCATCGGTACTTTCATTAAATCCACATTCATCATGTTTCCTTCACAAAGTCCATCGATGGGGCAGGATTAAATCTCCTTCCCCCGCAGGAATGTTGCAATTAATCACAGACTCATTTTGCAATTCGAAAACCACATAGTCTCCATTAATGGATGGATTTCGAAAAATGCCAACGATATGGGGATGGAATAACAATTGTCGTATAATGAAGAACATGTCTGTGATTTCACAGCAATTAGACAGAAGATCCTGCTGTGGCAGGATGAGACAAATGGATTAATTGTTCAGTAGAGGATGATGGTGTTGTTCTTTGTTGAGTTTATGTAGTTACCAAATGGGGGCATAAATTTAATTTTGATTCAAAACTTGACACGGAGATGTGGCGGGGGATTTGAAAGGACATTACTTTTGGATGAGTGAAATGGAATTTCTAGAAGATTTCGTTTAGGTCATTGTTAAGGGAAGATTTATTGGTGGAATAAAATCTTTGAAGGATAGGAAAAACAACTGGATGAGGGGACAGTTCTTACTGCATCGGACAGCAGGATAATTGAACCGCACAAGGGGTAATGTAATGGCCCATTGGATTTATTTTCAAGCGATAGAGTCTCTCTTAAAATGATTGTTATCCTGAAGTGACTTTAAATCATCAGGAATATATTGTAGCAATGATTTCAAATATTTTGACGGTTCTTCAATGATGCTCAAGCGAATATCGCCAATCTATATTAACGCCCTAAAGGCGCTAGAGGGCGTCACAAAATCTGAAATCGTTAGGAATTGCCGCACAATACAAATACAAATACAAATATTTGGCGTAACAGTTCTTTAAAGTGCCAGGGCCTAGCTCCTCGCAACCACTCATGTTGTGTGCGTTATATGTTTCACACGAATGGAAGGGATCTACAGTTTAATGCCGAATCCGAACGGCGATTTGAGAAGCTTTTTCGTGACAACAATACTCTCGGATGTTTGTCAGACGCTCGCGAGAGGTGGGACCGTGAAAAAACTTTTTTGGTGTTTTCTGGGACTCGAACTTGGAACCTCATGCGTAGTGATCCGACACACTAACCACTTACGCCACGATTGTCGCACAATGCTTAAGGCAATGTGTATGCAGAACCGTGTCAGATTATGCTGGCTACCTGGACAATGCGATATAGAAGAGGATTAGAGCTCCCACATAGTGACATCATTGGTAGCATTAACCCACCATGGTGCTTGGCTAAGGGAATTATCCTTGATAGAATCATCAACACGGCTAATCTAAGATGGTCATAGGGTGTCTAAGGCCTTGTGTGGGAGATCATAAAACTAGAAAGGTCTCGGCTAAGAACAGCGATAGAAATACTCTCTGGCTATTGTCTTCTAAGGAAGCACGCTATGAGACTAGGATTATCTAACACGGATGTTTGTAGCTACTGGAATGACCTACATGCCTCAGAGGATATAACACATATACTCTGTGAGTGCCAAGGAATTGCCAGGACAAGGCTAAAGTACCTCGAAAGATACTTCTTCAATAACTACGAGGAGGTGAGGTCCTTGAACCACAACAATGACATATTCAGAGTATGAGAGAATTGGTTTAGGTGCTTTGCCATAAAGGCTCACTAGGGACCGCGATGGTGACTTAGGGCATAGTGTTTCTATGATATCCTCATAACCCTACACAACCTAACCTTACCTAGCTCAAGCGATCCTAAACAAAATGTGTTTCTGAAACAATTCAAACGGCCTTTACGAACTCCAGGGCATTGGACAAGAGCTTCACTTCTCGTTTTCGTTTATCCTAGGAGTAACAAAGAAGATGCAGATGTATGACGATTAATGAGATGCAAGTGCACTGCGACATACGATAGATCCATTGGCTTTTGTCGATGGCAGGCTCGATTTAAAGCACTTCGTCCATTCCAACTGCTTTGATGAACCGGAGTATCTAAAGTGGATCCAGTGAAGGTAGAACCGTCTCTGATAGAAGATAAGCGCCTAGGTGATGGCTTCTCTTAGTGGTTTGCTTTCAATGAGAAGGTGTGCTGGTGTTTCTGCGAGGTCCCTACAGAATCTGAAATATCCAATCCCTTCTACTCTTAGTTTTCTAAGATCTCCTCAGCTCTGGGTTCTTGGAACACAGCACAAGGTATCGCTCGGTTGGGTCCCTGGACACTAGGGTATCTCATGCAATGCGAAAGCCGACGAGCTGGCGAGAATCGGCTTAGCAGCACTATCAGTACAAGTTGACCCCCTTGTGTGTATCCTGCCTTGCAGACTCAAGCTCGCTGCAGGGAATAAAGCCATTGAGGAGGCGAACACAAGATGGAACTCCATGGAAACTTGCGCCATCACTAGGAAGCTATGGCCATCTTTCGTCAAAGCAAGGACCGAGAGAATCACTCGGAAAGATAGGAAATCCCTTTCCACCCTCGTGGGCATCATCACGGGCACAACACTCTGCGGTACCACATGAAGAAACTACGCCTGACGGAGGAGGAACTCTGTAGAGGCTGTGGTGACGAGGAAGTTTTTGAGGACACAACCCATTTCCTGTGCCACTGTCCAAGTCTTCAACACTCCAGGAAAAAGTTCCTTGCTAAATATTTCTTCCAGAATCTCGAGGAGCTCTCCGGCGTTTCGACAGAAAAGATGCTGAACTTCATCAAATCTTCAGGGTGGTTTGTATGCGGAAATGAAGTAAGTGACTGAGTTAGTAGTTTTTAGTTTCATTGGGTAAGGGATTACTTTTTCCCCCATGAGTACCACAATGGGTCAACGTTGACCTGAGTGTGGCAGAGAGCGTCTCTCCCTGCCAGCCCACATACCTAACCTAACCTAAGATCTCCTTGAGTAGTGACCAGTACCAGCACCAGTTGCTGTGACCAGCAAGCATGCCTGTCAAGATGTGAAGTATATTTTTGATAACTCTTGGGCAGGTTCTGCTTCATCTCTGGTTGTAGCTCCCCAGAAGTTCTTTGACGTGCCTCATTCGGGCGATATCGTTCCAGTGTTTAGTCCATTTGCTCCCTTCTACTTTTCAAAGTTCCTCCCGTATTTTGTGTGGTCCTATTCGGACCAAGAAATGGGGTATCTGAGCGATTTCCTGCAAGTTCATCAGCTGCTTCATTTCCATCCACTCTGACGTGTCCTGGTACCCAGTAGAGAGTTACTTAATTAGCTTGTCCTAGTCCGATGATCTTGGTGAGGCAATCCTATTTCAATCTGAACTTGTGTAAGTTCAGTGCCTTCATTGCGGCTTGGCTATCTGACAATATTGCGAAGTCTTGCCCGAAATATTTCCTGTCGGAGTTGAATTGGGCAAATCTTTCGATCGCTAGAAAGATACGCGGAAAAATTCCCAGAGATTCTGAGTATCTGGTCTTGGGCCCGTATTAGCCTCCCCCAGTGCCTGTAGATGTTTCCGATCCATCTGTGTACTATTTAATAGTATGTTCGAATCGGATTCACTTCTCCAATCCCTTTCCTCGCTCAGGTTTGAGCCAAATTTTCTTTCAAAGCAGTATATCTTGACCATATCGTCCCTGGACTAGTCCAGAAGTAGTGCATATTTGGATAGGGTTTCTCGCTCTTTGTTTGCGATGCATTCTCCTTTCCCGATGTCCTCTTTGATTATTCTTCATATATCCGTAGTTTCCTTGCCATCAGGTAGACGACTCACCGATACGCCTAGAAATATATGGTTGGATCAAGTCTGATATCTCTCCTGGAGCTATCTAGCGATTCCTCCTGATGAGTTGGAGATATGAAGAGTCCACCTGAGCATCCTGCCCCCACGACTCTCATGAAGGATTAGCGGGCCATTGAAAATGAATGAATGAATGATTTCCTTTGTGATCCTTTCTAGCATTATGTGTAGCGGATGTAGTCCTACGTTCACCTCAAGTGCTGCTGTGGGACAGGCTTCCATGGTTTCTGTTATACAGATGTAGGCTAATATCTGTACTTTGCTTATGGATGTCCTCGTCGTGCTTAGCCTTATTCTATTGACCCATGTCACTGCACCGCATATAATGATGACTATCATCATGTACATCCACCTCAGTGAGGTTGGGCTGCAGCTCCAGAATTTCCCTGAGAGGCTCCTGCACACCATAAGCGCTCTGGTGGCTTTGATTACCACCGCTTCTTCATGTTCCTTGCAAAGAAGTTTGCTATCTAGGGTTATCCCTAATACTTTTTCTATGGGTCGACTCTGATTCCTTCCAGTAAGATAGGTTGCATATGCTTCAGCAGTTTTTCTTTTTTTTTGCCTAGGGGGTAGTGGGAAAACGCTTATGCGCACGGGAAACAGTCCCGCTCTGTTTCTAGTAGGATGAGACTCACCTTTAACCTCTTCTTTCTACTTGACACCATCCACGGGACCGCTTATCGCATTACTTCAGAGTGGTGTCGCTTTCTTTCCCCTTTGGGCACCGGCTATTTCATATTCACCTCCTGGTGCGGGTTTCTATATATGTATTCTTGCCGGTAAGGCTTTTATCTGCTTTATAAAATTTCTGAGGGAATGTTGGCGTCTTCTTCTCTCTTTTTGCATCTGAGTACCGTCTCGATGAAGGAAGCTATTTTATTCCACGTGTCGGTACTCGAGGTCATATTGCTTATAGAATTTTCTGCTCCTCTGCTCTGTCCATCTGCTACAGACGAAAATGTGTGGAAAGCGTGTCTTCCGCTGAGTCTCTATATTGGCAGGCTGCGCTCTCTACTTTACCCATCTGGTGGAGGTATCGGTTGAAATACCCATGTCCAGGTAAGGGTGACGTCTGATATCAGCCTCGCTGTCTACCTCCCCCTCGTTTCAGCGCTCCACCTTCTACCAAGTCTGCTTGGTAAGCTCCTTTGCTTCCGCGACTGCCAATTCTGCTCCTACTTCTGCCTTCTTGTTGTGGTCGTACTTCCTCTCTGGTCGCTAGGAGGTCGAGAATGGCTAGTTCCGACACTGTGCGATAGGAGCTTGCAACTCGGATGGTCTCTCGCCTTTGTACTGCGGCAGTTTGTTTTCTGTACTTCTCCTGTCTAAGTGCATCTGCCCAGATCTCACACCCATACAGAAGTATGGCGTGGGTGATGGACATGAGGAGTCGTCGCCTACTCATTGTTGGGCCTCCGATATTTGCCATAAGCTTACTGAGTGACGACGTGACCTTTGCAGTTCGCTCAGATGCGGACTTAATCTGTCGCCAGAAAGAAAGTTTAGAGTCCAGGGCGATTCCTAGATACTTTACTGCCGTTTTTCTGATAATCACTTCTGGGCCTACTCAGAACTCAGAAATTGTCGGGATCCATCTCCTAGTCAGAAGGACTATCTCGGTTTTTTCCTCAGCGAGACTAAGGCCATGGACTTCCATTGAGGTGAGTACTTGTCTCATTACCTGATTCAGTTTCAGCTAAGCCTCTTCGATGTCCCTCGCGGTAATCACCGCACCGATGTCATCTGCGTATCCGACTAGGAAGGTGTTTTCGGGCATCTCCATATGAAGGATTCCATCATAGGAGATATTCCACAGGTCGAAGGATTGAGCCCTGCACTGCCCCAGCAGTGATTTTCTTTCTGTGAGTATCCTCCACGGTGTTAAGCAGAAATTCTCTGTCTTTGAGATGGTTAGGTTTAGGTTAGGTTAGGTAGGGTTATGAGGTTATCATAAGACACTAGGCACCAAAGTGGGCCCATCGCGATCCCTAGATCCCTGTCTTTGAGATAGTCCTTGAGAATTTTCAGAAGATATTGTGGTATCCCGACGATGTTCTTGAGCGCATCTAACATTTCCCCATCTGGCCGAATTAAAGGCATTGCTCACATCCAGAGCTGCCAGCACGACGATTCGCTTTCAGTAGTGATTTCCCCTTTGGGCGACGTGGGTTGTTTTGACTATTTCCTCAATTGCTCCTATCGTGGAGTGGCCTTTTATGAATCCGTGTCGTCGATCGGATAGGCCATCTGCTCTTTGGATAGCTGCTGTGAGTCGAGCCTTCAGCATCTTCTCGAGGAGTTTTCCGCCCGTGTCCAGCATGCACAGAGGTCTGTATGTTGATGGGGAATCCGGGTCTCCTTTTCCCTTGCTTATGAGCGCCAAGCATTATACCTTCCACTTTTTGAAGAAGATCCCCTCCAACAGCCGTTATACATACATGCTTCAAGAGTAACATTGAGAGATTTACAATTACTGAAGGGGAATTTGTGGTTACAGGGCTCAAGTTCCTTTTGAAACCGGGCTAGTTTTCGACCGGCAGTAGTTACTCGGCATTAGCAATTGTAGATTCGGAAACCCATTGTCTCTATGTTTGAGGTCAGCAAAAACACAACGCAACTAGAAGCCAGCAGACACATTTATATATCGAAACAGATGGGCTTCCCCTCGGATACAAGATCGCGGATACAAGCTGCCGAAATGAGGTTCCTTCGCGGTGTTGCTGGAATAACTCGTACGGATCGAATGCGCAACACCAGAGTACGCGAGGCGCTCAATATTGAGCAGCTACTTCTCCGAACGGAGCGATCTATGCTTCGATGGTTTGGTCACATAGTGCGTATGCCCCCAGACCGGCTTCCAAGGCGCGCCATGGTTGCCGGGCTATCAGGCAGGCGACTCCGCGGAAGTCCTAGAAATAGATGGTTGGACCAAGTCCGACATCTCTCCTAGGGATTCCTCCTGATGAATTGAAATCAGTGGCGGAGGATCGAGAAGGATGGAGAGTCCACCTGAGCATGCTACCCCCGCGACCCTCATGAAGGATTAGCGGGCCGTTGAAAATGTATGTATGTATGTATGTATAACAGATGGGCTTCGCTTTCAAAATAGATTGCAGTCTGCGGAGGAAAAGCAGAAGTCTTTGACTTGCGAAAAGACGATAGCCCAATATGCCATACAGTAGAACTTACCTAAGAAGGACGGAGAGTTGGGAAGCGTTGATATTTCGACTTCGGATAGTCGCAAGGTATTCCGGCCAACTGAAGAGGAGACAGTTGTTGATGAGACATGTTACCAGGAACTATAGGATCGCATGTAGGCTGGCACATGGCCTAAGACTAGAAGCACCAAACCATTTTAGGGACCAACTCATAGGAACTTAACGTGGCCAATACGTAGATAGTACACTCGGCTGTTTATGTTGACACTGGAGCATACTACATTAACTTAATTTTTAGATTCTGTGCTGAGTTCCAAAAACTTAGACATGCAATCCGGGATGCTTCTGAGAGATCCAACTCAAGCCAAGTTTTTCAAAAAGTGTAGATTCCAAGGCGCACTTATTGGACATTTGTCCAAGGAATGACATGGATGCAAAGCAAGCCTACGGGTGTAAGCCTATAGCAAGCCAGATAATAACATCTGGACCAGAGGCTGCCTATAATACCCCTTACCTTCGTGAAAATACACATGTAATCCGCAATTATCATTTAATTGAAATTCTCATAATCCCCATCACACTTCAGGCTAACAAACCAAAAGTTCAAATAATCCCCTCGCAGCAAATCGTCCCGCAGGCGAAAATTCCACACCCCAGGCATTCGTCTGTTTCAGAATAAATATTCAATGCAATCACCGCGTTTAGATGGATATACTCGCACGCTTGTGATTGGATTTCTGGAATAAATTTAGTGCACGAACCACCACACTCTACACAGTCTGCATCCAACGAGGATAACGATTTAGTTTTCATAAAATAAAACTCACGTTAGATGAGATGGGCCCTCCTGTGTCATCCTCGCACTAACAGATAAAAATGACATTTATGCTCCCATTTCGGGATCGTATTTTCGAAATAGAAACACATAAACGATGCACGAAGCTTAGTTTTATGACACGGATACACACGGTCCTCCTCACCTGGTGGAAGATACAGATGCGGATGCGTCTCACTATAATAAATTTGATTTATTTTTCTTCATAAATTTTCGCATTCAATTGAATTTTTTGCGAACAATTTTCGTATCTCTTGTTGTGATGTGTCCCGGTTGGTCTTGGAATGCTTCCTGTCTCTCTAACTGGGTGGGGTTTTAATGAAAAGTGAAACGCTACCGGAATTCTATATTATTTTCAGATTCTAGCAGTAAAATGTGGACTGGACTTGGGCTGCGCATTGATTTGTATTCAGTGAACAATTTGTTATCGTTTTGGTGTTGTTTTATTGGATTTGGAAATTGATATTTATGAGAATCCCATGAGTGATGAAGAAGACATTTTATTTTTCTGCTCTGTGTGTCCTGGAAGGACACTAAGATACCCATATTGAATTTATGGATTGAAGTAGGGTTAGTTAGGGATGCAGAATGGATACCATGAGCCTTGACTTGGTTATATGTGGATGCTTTCAAAGTTATACGGAGGAGGGTAACAAATCTCTTCAGATTATGATGTCAACAAGAGATATATCTCAATAAAGTCGTCTTTTTGTTGACAACATCTGCTACGATATGGTTTTCAATTAAGTTACCTTTCAGCTATTTTTCATAAAAATCTACCTACAAACTCGACTCCATTGGAGTCATGTGCAAGAGGCTCTTCTAACAGAAATTTCGTATTTATGAGTACACGCGTGTTTTTTTGTATCGGCTAAGGCCCATTTTACACATATACGGTTTTTGTAGTTTTCACACATATCAGACCCCGGTATACATTTCTTTTTGGTTGCGCCAAGGGATGTGGTAATCTTCGAAAGATAGTAGTAGCCCGGGCTGCTAGTATGCATGATTCGCAAGCCCAAATAATCGATGCCAGGAATGCGCCTATGTACTAATCCACACCCTGCACACATCTACAACTCTCCTCATGGGACTGCCGTAAGGTATTACTTCGCGGGGTTGGTTAGCAATTAATGCTATGCTTCTTGTATTGCTGCTTCAGCTCTCCTTGCTCTCTCAATTATTCGGAGCTCTTTTTGCACATTCGTTATAAGGGTACAAATTTCCAGCCAATTCTCGTCTGACTGCAGCATGGTCTATAAGGAATGGTGGACTTGGCAGGTTATTTCTTCATTCCGTGAAGCGATTGCAATGGAATATTGCGTGCTCTGTATCTTCCTCCTGGTCTGGACAATGTGGACAGAGAGGTGAGTTATCATGTCCAAATCTGTGTAAATATTTGCGATAGCCACCGTAACCCGATAGGAACTGCGTACGGTGGTAGTTGCAGTCCCCAAACACTCGCTTTGTCCAGACCCCACAGCTTGTAGGTCCGTCTACCTTTTGCACTGTTATCCCACCCGACTTGCCACATAGCTAGTGATGTTGCACAATCTATTACAAGTATGTACAACTGCTTGCATACGCCGACGATATAGACATTATCGGAAGAACTCAGCGGGCTGTCACCGGTGCGTTTGCAAGCATTGAGGCAGAAGCGGCCAAAATGGGTTTAGCGATAATCAACGGCAAAACCAAGTAAATGCTGTCAATAAGAAGGGACAGCCAACACAGACGAATTGGACAGAACATCATAGTAGGCAGCTATAACTTCAAGGTAGTAAGGGACTTTGTCTATCTTGGCTCTGCTATAAATTCTACAAACAAGATCAGCGCAGAAAGCAATCGAGGAATAACTCTTGCCAATCGCTGTTTTTTTGCGCTTATAAGGCAATTCAACAGTAAAGCCCTATCTCGAACTACTAACGAGACTCTGTATAAGACCCTGATCGTCCCAGTCCTGCTTTACGGCGCTGAAACATGGACCTCATTAAAAGAGAATGACGATATCCTTGGTCGCTTCGAGAGAAAAATTCTTCGTAAGATTTTCGGTCCCATTTGCGTTGACGGGTTTTGGAGGAGAAGATTCAATAGCGAACTATACGAGCTGTACAGCGATATCGACCTAGTCAAAAAACTGTGTATTGGACGTCTGAGATGGCTAGGACATGTAGAGCGAATAGACACCAACGCTCCGGCCCGCAGAGTCTTCCAATCATCACCGTAGGTATGCGCATGAGTTCAAGGGGACCTCGACCAACTTGGAGTGCGCAACTGGAGGCAATTAGCTAAAGACCGAGCTAAATGGAGAGGCTTGTTGGTTGAGGTCCGGGTTCACCCCGAAATGTAGCGCCACCTAAGTAAGTAAGTAAGAAAGTATAAGCTCGGCGAGCTGATAGCAGCAAGGAGAACTCAGTTTGGTCCTGGTCTCAAATTGAAATCAAAATGTTTGGGTCTCTGTAAGGAGACTAAGACGTGCCAGCATGACCGGTATGGGGTCGAGAAGATAGGCGGCCATGAAGGATCGAATGCTACAACTAGCGCTGCAGACGCTACGGGACGGATGTTCTGTCAGAATGGCTGAATGTGGGATCTAATTCCCGAACACGCTCCGGGCGTACATACTAAGCCACCCGAAAGTCTCTTTCTACCATAGTCTCCCTCTCTCGCTCTGCACATAACAGATCTATTTACATGTCTTCTTCTTCTTCCTTTTATCATCGAGGTTATGATCCGAAAATAAGGGATTACATCCCTCCCACTTCACCGCATTTCTACTGATCCGCCTGTGGGGTTCGCCTTTTTGACCTCAGAAAATATCGGCAGGCCTCCCGATTTTGGATCACTCGGTTACTGAGGCCAATGAAATGCCCATGTCGTCGCATTTGTCTGATCCAGGCGTTTATAGGCCTGCCTTTCCTACATCGCGATGTCTTTGGAACGTTCATTGATATTGCCTTTTTAACGGGGTTTAAATGATCTCTTCTTTGAACGTGGCAATACCAGCTGAGCCGGTCGTGTTCTATTTTTTGTACAATGGTTTCTTTGATGTAAAAGCGTCCACGGATCTTCGAACTTCTTATTCGATCAAGCTTTGTCACTCCTGCTGTCGTGCGAAGCATCTTCACCTCAGCTGGTAGTAGTGGTAGGTTAAGTAAGGTGGCTCTCCTGACAGGGTCGGGGCACACTTAGACCACCTAAGACGTGGTAAGGATCGCCCAATTTGCTCAACAGGGCAACCATAATTCAAGGAAAATCGTATTGCTAGTTACTCTGGACGTGCAAAATGCCTTCAATTCAGTCAGATGGAGCGATATGCTGAACGCCCTCGAAAGCTTTTTTGATATTCCCGAATACCTCTTGCGGATGGTGAAGGACTATCACCGGAAGCTGTTATACAACACCGCAGAAGGTCCTCGAATAAAGGGGACTACTCCTGGAGCAGCAATGGCTAGGACCCGATATCTGGAACATCTTCTACGATTGCATCCTTCGCGTGGAAGTGCCCGACCTTTCTGGTAGGGTATGCAGATGATATCGCCACGGTGATTACGGCAAGAGACACCGATAGCGCACAAAGAAAACTCGACCAGGTGATGAGGCGGGTGCATCTCTGAATGAGAGAACAGGTTTGGCCACAGAAAAGACGAAGATAGTCCTTTTGACAAAGAAGAGGATTCCAACTATTGTCGACTTCCAAGTCGGGTCTGAGATAATATGCAGCCAGGAAGCGGTTAAGTACCTAGGGATGGCCCTAAACACGAAGCTCACTTTCTGGCATCAAATAAGATCTGCTTCAGAACGAGCTACGAAGGTCACAATGTCACTGAGCAGAATGATGGCAAACGTAGAAGGTCCAACAGCCAACAAGAGAAAGCTCCTGATGACAGTCACCCACGCCATCCTGTATGGGTTCGAGATATGGGCCGAAACACTATGACAACAGAAATACAGCAAACAATTGACCGCAGTATAAAGTTGCGCGGTACTACGGGTTGCAAGTTCGTATCGAACGGTGTCGGAACCAGCCATCCTCATAGTCCCAGGAGTGACCTCTATTAATCTCCTTGCGGCAGAGAGGAAGTCAATGTCAAAAAAAAAAAAAACAAATACAAATATTTGGTGCAACAGCTCTTTAAAGTGCCAGGGCCTAGTTTCTCGCAACCACTCATGTTGTGTGCGTTATATTTTTCGCACGAGTGGAAGGGACCTACAGTTTAATGCCGAGTCCGAACGGCGATTTGAGAAGCTTTTTCGTGACAACAATACTCTCGGATGTTTGTCAGACGCTCGCGAGAGGTGGGACCGTGAAAAAACTTTTTGATGTTTTCTGGGATTCGAACTTGGAACCGCATGCGTAGTGATCTGACACACTGACCACTTACGCCACGGCGCCCACAAGTCAATGTCAATGCTAACTACCAAAATGAGAGATTAAGCGGCCGGGAAACTTTCGGCATAATGTCCACTGCCGCTCGTACCGAGTTCGCTGTTGCACCGTCCTGCTGGAACCACATCTTCTCCAAGCATAATTCGTCGAATTTCCGGCAGCAAGAAGTTCTATATGATTCTAAGATGGTCTCCTTGACGTGAAAGCTTCCATGGATCTTCTTATTCGATCAAGCTTTGTCACTCCTGCTGTCATGTGAAGCATCTTCATCTCAGCTGCCATTAATTTACTCTCATACCTTTTGTACATCGTCCAACATTGTGAACAGTATGTCAGCGCTGGACGCACAACTGCGGTGTAGAGCCTTCCTTTCAACTTAGGTGGCATTTTTCTGTCACAGAAGATAGCGGAATTTTCTCGCCACTTCATCCGCCGTACGTTTACGCGATGATTGATGTCGTCATCACAAGTTGCTTTGCTATTGATCATAGATCTCAGATAGTTGAACTTTTCGCACTTATGGAGCACTGTTCCATTCAAATAAATGTCTGGAATAGGCCTGAGTGAATCAAAGAACGTGCAGCACAGTACTCTGTCTTTTTTGGACTAATGCGATACCCATTTCCCTCCAAAACGTCCACCCACATATCAAGTGCTCGGTGCAGGGATGTAGGATCCTCACTAATGATGACTCCATCGTAAGCAAAGAATAATTGATGAACTTTGGGGTCTGTCAGTTTATCTTCAAACAGATAGTCAGGGACTGCAATAAAGAGCAAAGGACTTAAAACACTTCCCTGGTGCACCCCGACTTTGATTAGGAACTCTTCGGTTACTCCAGTGGGGCATCTTACTCTCGTTGTTGCCCCATCATACATGTCCGTGATCATCTGTACATAGGCTTGTGGAACCGCTTGATGTCTTAGCGCCACCCATACCAAATCTCGTGGTTGCCTGTCAAATGTTTTTCCAAAGTCTGCCAATACAATATGCAAATCCTTTAAGTCATCATGAACTCCTTATACTTTGAATTGCATATGTGGTTGATCATTAGATAGTCGTATTATTTTCGGCCACATGATACCCGCTCAACGATCATCATGTGTGAAATCAGCCTGATTGAATAGTAACAACAGCGTTTCGCGTATCACCCTTCCCTTTGTACACAGGGAGAACCTCCATTGGTTCGATATTGAATCATGTCTCATAAATTTGGAGATGAGAATTCGTAGCCATCTGAACCCGATGTCTCCCAACTTCGTTGCCGGTCACTGTGAATTCAAACAGCAGCTAAACATGAGAATATCGGATGTCTAGAAGAGGATGAAACCACAGAACATATACTACGAGTATGGTAGTGTGTAGCTCTGTGTAGAAATAGAAGAAGAGATCATATCTACAACAGACCTAAGCAACTCCTCTGCAGCTGTAATTATTGCTTTCATAAGGAGAATGGCAGTGCCTTTTCGCCAAATGGGTTCACAACCTTCAAAGCACACCCATCATCAAGCTCAAAGTCTTACCCATATCCCTTAAAAATTGCAAATCCTCCGTAAGGCTACACTCTGAAATCGTTCGTCTATCCATATCCTTTGACATTTAGGCAAATAACAAATCGCTTTTTATTGCACGATTCGGCGACACGATTAGGAAATGTCAACTGCCGCAAGGCGTAGTAGGTTAGCTACTCGTACCTACCCACTTCGTTCTTATTAAAATTGTTTTATTATTATTTGCGTTGTTTATTCCCAGTCCAGGGCACAGCATGTTTCTACGAAAACATCGATTGCAATCGCAAGGACTAACAACAGGGCCATTTGAACAAATTGTACGGTTCCCTACCATGAAGGGCAATCGTTCCCATGGAGTACACTTCACATCATGTATCTCGATATTAAATTGCAAATTGACATTCGTGTACTTACTACTTGGTGTTTTGTTTTGTAAAATTTTGGAACGAAAACTTTTTGAAAGACCAATGGCGGTGGTTTCCGTTTCACTAATGAAATAGTAATGACACATTCAGTTGGTGTTAGGGTGTGAGAGTGACGGTTTTAGCGATAATTGACGTTTGATTGGGTTTACTGGTACATCGATTTGTGGATCGTTATTGATAGGGGTCTGCCTGTCGGTCTGTCTGTCATAGTCGATATAAATATCCGTTTATCCAAATGATTTTCGATAGCCTTGGAGGAGTAAACTTATCAAAGGTTAATTCGTTTGTGCTGAGAGTAGAAGCGGAAAGGATAATTGCTAATTAATGAAGCAAACAAAGCATGCTAGCCTTAATTAGAGATATTATGTAGCTAAGTACATATATGTCTTAAAGCGACTGGGCTGTTGTGAAAGTCTCTTGGTCGAAGGAAACGATAGTAGTAGTCAAAGCGGAGACGATAATGCTAGTTCCATTATTGTGGAGGAAATTGCGTAGACATGTGGCACCAACCAACGTCTTTGCTCTCATCAGGAGAAGATTACTCTTTTAAGGACATCATACGAAGGAAGCAAGTCGATTTCAATGATAACGACATGTTGCTTGCCAGGCTTGGTATAATGTGTTCTGGTATGCTACTTGCACGGGGGTCCATTGTGATTCCCTATAAACATTAAGTTTATTGCTAGCGGACAACAAAGCCGAAGCCGTAAGAAAGTGGAGCACCTCACCATACAGGTCGGTGAGCAAACTATCGAATCAAAGCCGTACATCAAGTACCTGGAAGTGTTTCTGGACTACACTCTCAGCTTCAGGGACCACCTAATGTACGCAGGCGAGAAGGCCACTCGGGCAGTAGCGGCACTATGCAGACTAATGCCAAATATTGGGGGACCAAGACAACCAATCAGAAATCTCCTAACAACCGTGAGTAGGTCAATACTCCTGTATGTGGCCCGAGAAAGTGGGCATCAGCGACGCATCGTAAGTCATACATTAGAACGATGAACTCGGCGCATAGAATCGGATCTCTAAGGGTATACTGCGCCTTTAGAATTGTATCAGTGGATACGATAAGCGTAATATCAGGCCGAACGCCTATCTATCTATGATCTAGACGCGAAGAAAACTGCGGCCCTACGTGACAACGAGCACGATGTCGGAACAACAGCTATAGAAGCTGTAAAAGCAGAATGGCAACATAGGTGGAACATCAGAACCAAAGGGTGCTGAACATTCAAATAGATCCCTGAAGTTGGTGAATAGATTAGCAGAAAGCACGGGGAGGTAAACTACTACCTAACACAATTTCTATCGGAGCACGGATGCTTCCGGGAGTATCTCTACAAGTACAAGCACGCGGACAACCCATTCTGCCAGCGCTGTGAAGGAAAAGTGCAGAACGCAGAGCATGTTCTGATGGAATGCCAAAATTATACCAGGGCCAGGAACATCCTAGAAAGAGAAATTGGCGGGCCAGTGACACCAAGAAGCTTGACCTCATTTATGTTGGCGAGCAGCAAAGGCTGGGAGACCGCAAATTAAGTAATCACCAGCGCGATGCAGCAACTGTGTATAGAGGAACGAGCAACGAGAAACGCGAGAAATGAAGATCCTGCCATCTCTGACAGCTAAAAAGACGTGACTGGCGGTGCCGCAGGGAAGCAACAGAACAGAGAAACCGGAGGGGTTTTTAGCACGTAACCATGCAGGAGCAAGGAGTCGGGCATAACTCGTAGCACGGGCTACAAGTATCCATAAAGGATTCTCACCCCTACCCACGCATAAAAAAAAAAAAAAAAAACTCCATTCACATGTTGAACTCGATATGCTTCATTCCAAAGGTTGTGTGATGGATCTACGAATGTAAAGTATTCTTCGCGTTATGCCAGTGATCATACAATGCACAATTGACTTAAGAAGATGTACTACATGCATGGGACAATCCGAGCTAGGTATATGAAGCCTTACATCTAGCGCACCCTTGCAGGTACATTTGAAATCCAAAATATATGCTGGCTACCGCGTCGAACTTACCGTAGTGTTTTTGAGAATAATAAAGTTTCCCAACTGATATGAGGTGAATGCAACACAATAACTCATTTGAAGTGGGACATTTGAAGTGGGTATATACCAGTATATACTATATAATGAGTACCTCATAGAACTCGTTAAATTTGCATGTCCTGCTTCCATTAGCTGACTAATTTACTTATCAGGCAAACACAGAAGAGATACAGCAGTTTAATTATTGCCAATCACAAGCACACGTCTAAATCTACTTGGTCGTGTAGAACGTGGGTACACTTTCTCCATACTATCAACAGTTCAACACAAAGTATCTTGTGAACAGTTTAAAAACTCATCAAAATCCCTCTTAAGTATCTTAAATGCGACAGATGAGGACTAGGAGTCTTGTGCTCAATAACTGGGAGTAGTATGTTTCCTTAGATGCCAAACTGCCGGATGGTTTCGTACTTTTTAAATAATTTGGACCACATGATGAGCACGCATACACATCACTGAGTAAATCCCGACATAAGCAGAAACTTTTTCGTTCCCAAATACCCCTCCATCCTTTCCTGCCTCAACTGAAACAAACTCATCTTGAAAAACTCTCCTTGCACGCGTCAAATCTGGACATTCTGAAATCCAACAGCCAGCAGCTCTTAATTTTATCATTCAACTCAGAGGGAGAAGTTAACTAATACAAGAGCGCTCGTCGTTTTATTGCACAAACTTTCCCAATACTTCACATAGTTCACCATCTTTCCACGAAGGAGCGAGGCAACCGACAAAAGCCTTCAACTTTTTCTTTGTGTCCTTCCATCCCTTCTTATCCTTCAAGTGCGTATGCGAGTGTGAGCCTAGGCATTAACTTTATCCTCAAATGAAATCCTTCTAATAACCAAATAAAACCGAGAATTAACAATGTCATTATCCCCAACGCACGCACAAGCTTTCTTCCTCCTTGTGCTCGTCCTGTGATCCAAAAGTCTGCCTTAACAATGCATGACACGTGTTAATCTACATACATATGTCATCGTTGTATAATAAATGTAATAAACAAACATATTCTTATTCAATTTAACGTCACTAAGGATGTCAAATATGATTATTATTCTTCTGATCCTTGGTAGAGGACTATGCCTGGTACTGGCCTCCTCGTCTTTTAAAATGATGAACGACGATAATTATGAAGGATTTCCTGTATGTGTGCACACAGAGGCGGCAAACAGGAGACCCTTTTCTATTATTTTTTTCTTCATTTGTTCAAAGTCAAGTTCGGAAAAATTTGAATAATAAAATTCCAACAATAACCCTCTTATAGAAAAGTCCTTAACCTTGTTTTGCTATCCACCCATACTCTGGGGGGGGCAGGGGGTAGGAAACATTTATATACGATGTGTGTTTGTGTCTCTGCCTGTGACCGCAAAAAGAAATCAATAGAGACCGTACCCCACCAACCCCCTGCAATTGAGACTAGAAATAAAATATTGCGCAAGGACTAAAGTCCTTTAGAATGTGTTTTAGGTCTTTTTTTTTTTTTTTACTTTTCAGGTACCTGGTCAAAGAGAATGAGATGTGTGGGAGAGCGGGGGTGTGCTAACAAACATCCCACTCTTCCCCCCTTCTCTGCATGTCTGCAAAATTCAATTGAAAAGTTTTTTGGCTCTTAGCCAGGATAATTGTGCAAAGGCTGGTCGGTCGGTTGGTAATGATAGAGAAGAAAATGCTATAAGTGGCCATTGTATGATTTGGAAATGGAATTTGGCACACAATACCGAAATATGACGGATTTTCATTTCCAAGTTTTTCGATGCATTTAATGAGCAACCATTAGCGAGAAATTTGGGACGAAAATCCTCCCACACCATCATAGACAGATTTCAGTCCAATTCGTTGACAATGATGATGACAACCAATTGATGTCAATTACTCTGTGAAGCGTTCGAGTTAACAAAAAACTTCTGACGAGTGCTAAGTGCAGAATAATTTCCTTTTTCTCTCGAGATATGTATGAACAGGATAAAGGGAAACTTTTTCGCTTAACAGAAGAATTTCGATTCGAGTCAGCAAAAGGAGAGAAGATACACTGAAACTTCCTCCGGGAAAGTTTTCTTCTTCTTCGCTTTTCGATTGTAAACGTACCTTTGCTTGGAGTCGAGTGATGTTTTCGATTACTTTAGTTGGGCAGCTTACGATGCGGTTATTACTTGCAACTGATGCGGAATTGCTATGAAAACTTTATTATTGTGTAAAGTATCTAAAACAAAATAAAAAATGTTTCCAAAGGTGAAGATGAGTTCTCGTAATCCTTTTGAGGCAGATGGAATTGGAAAAGCAAGTCTGTTGTAAGGACCAAATAAAGGCTTTCTGATTAACCAAACTCTTCGACTATCTATCAGATCTTTCTTGCGTCGGGCACGAGAAGTTTAATCTTCATCGTTTCCCAGATATCTAGGGATAATCAGGGGCACGACTATCTAGGGCTCTTTCTGATTCCTTGCGCAAGCTGACCCCATAGCTGTTAGTGTAGTTTCGATTCTCAAGTAGTACTTTGAACTACTAGAAAAAATCCAGGGGAAAGCTGGTGAATTTCAAGTTGAAATCCGCCGACTATCGCCGAGTTTGAAGCGGCATATGACAGCAATTATTGCCCCGAGATCCCGATTAAACTCAGAAGGACAAGTGGAAATAAGCCACAACCGCTTGCTCCAAGAAGCAATGTCATGACGAATGCACCAAAGGACATCAACGCTCCAGGAAATAGAATCTTCGAATATCAACTGCCTGGTTCAAGACGAAGAGGCGGATTGATCTTTCCTTCTAAGGATCAAACAATCATACATGTGGGATCGTATCAACAATAATGATTACGCGCAGTATATTTAAATACATTGGATTGAAGTCCTTTATTCAGATTTCGATTTTAAAGTTACACACTACACTGCACTGGTCTGCTCTCGGCGCTTGCTAACTAACGACTGACTACTTTTTGTTTCATCATGTAAATAGATCTGCTTAAGAACATCCCGAAGGAAGAGTTTCTGTTTGTTGGAGGAGATTTGAATGGACATGTCGGGAAGTCAAACGAAGACTATGAAGACTGCCATGGAGGACTAGGATATTGCACCAGGAACCTTCCTGGTGAAGACATCCTAAGCATGTGCAAATCACACGGTCTTGTCGTGTTAAATACCATGTTCATCAAACAAAGCCGACACCTGATCACTTACAGCAGTGGTGGAGATGAAACTCAGATTGACTACCATTTGGTAGGCAGTTTCATGAAGCCTCGGGTAAAAGATTGCAAAGTGATCCTGAGAGAGGCAATCGCTCGGCAGCACCGTCTCCTGCTAACAGAAATTTTTATGAAAACACCAAAGAAAAGCAAACAAACAAGGGTCCCTGAGAAATGAGGTTGTATAATCTGGACAAAGAAAAAGGCGAGGCTTTTGTTTTCGTAATGAAAAATTACCTCTCTCACACCATCAACGGAGCTGAGGATGAAGAGTGCAGAGCACAAAATATGTGGGATTCCCTACAGGGAACTTGCTTTAAGAACGTCAAATCACTGCTAGGAGCTTCAAAAGGCCACCATCAACACGCGAAGGAAACATGGTGGTGGAGTGATGAAGCTAAGAAGGTGATAAATGAGAAGAAAGTGGCTTTCAAAGCTTGGTCAAAGTGCGCCTATAATAATAGTGACGACAAAGCTCGTCTCGAAATGGAATACAGATGTTGCAAGAAAACAGCGAAGAAGAAGTGCGCCCAGCTTCAAGCAGAGAGTATGGAGGGCCTGTATCGGGAGCTGGAGAAAATATCTTCCCCGGTTGCTGATGCAAACCAGGCTATCCTGGAGCTGCAAAGACACAATATGAACAAGTGTGCAACCATCTTCAAAATAGCCGCCCAAAGAAGGGGGAATGCTCAGGAGATTCGTTCGCCAAAGTTCATTATCAATGCTCATGGCCAGCTTCTCGTGGATGACGACAAAATTCTGCAGAGGTGGCGGCAGTATTGAGAAGAACTTTTGAATGAACAGTTTCCCCGGCTATACTTCTCAAGAGCCACCCCTAACTGTGAAGAAATACCCGACATTACAGTCAAAGAAGTTACTGAGGCGGTCAAATACTCCAAAAAATGAAAAGCGGTTGTGCCAGACGATATGCCCTCTGAGTTCTAGAAAAAGATGGGAGACATCGGTTTCAGATGACTCAGAATTCTCATCTCCAAATTCGTGAGAGGTGTCCCAATGCCGAATCAATGGAGGGAAAGTTGCTTCTCCCTGTGTACAAAGCGAAGGGTGATACGCGAAACTGTGATAACTACCATTCGATCAAGCTGATGTCACACAACATGAAGATCGTTGAGCGGTTATTAGGTCGCCGACTGCGAAAAATAATACGGCTATCTGATGATCAGTGCGGGTTTGTCTCGGGTAAATCAACCACAGATGCAATCCAAAGTATAAGAATCATAATGGAAAAACATCGTGATTCCTTAAGGGATTTGCATATTGCATTGGTTGACTTTGAAAAGGCATTCGACAGACAACCACGAGATTTGATATGGGTGGTGCTAAGACACTGAGGGGTACAGATGATCATGGATATGTACGAAGGAGCAAAGACAAGAGTAAGAAGCCCCGCTGGAGTAACCGAAGTCGGGGTGCACCAGGAAATCGTCTTAAGCCCTTTGCTCTTTATTGCAGTCCTTGATAATCTGCTTGAAGGTAAAGTGATGAACCCCAAGGTACATCAGTTATTCTTTGCTGACGATGGAGCCATTATAAGTGAGGATACTACATCCCTGCAACGAGCACTTGATGTGTGGGTGGACGCTCTGGAGGGAAATGAGTATCGCATTAGTTCAAACAAGACAGAGTACTTGTGCTGCCCGTTCTCTGATCCACTCAAGCCTATAGGTTAGGTTAGGTTAGGTTAGGATCGGCCCTCGATGAGGATTTCCTTAGACCAGAAAGTAGGTCCATTGTACTGCCGATGTGTAAGGCGGGTGGATCACCCTCTCACTCCTGGAACCATTTGCTTCGTTGAATGAAGTCGTGAATTTTAGCCGTGCAGGCGTTGCCGAGATCATTATGATCATTGCAGAAGTATTCACCCAGAGTGGCCTTCCTGATGTTGGCGAGCGCAGGACAGGCGCACAGGAGATGACGGATGGTCTCTTCTTCCTCTTCATTGCTGCAGCTTCTGCAGAAGTCATTATGAGGGATACCTAATCTTTGGGCATGTCTTCCTATGACGCAGTGTCCAGTGAGGACATTTGTTATTTTTGAGAGGGTTCCTCTCTTGTACTTCAAGAGTCCGATGGACCTGGATTTATTGAGTATCGGCCAAAGCTGTCTGGCGGTATGACATTGGTCTAGATGTTGCCATCGATGATTGGCTACTTTCTCGGCATCAATTTGAATAAGGTGCTTAACATAAGACGCTGGCGCTTCGATGTCGGTGATGCTTATGTTATCTGTACCAGAGGGGCCTTGTCATGCTAGTTCGTCGGCTGCACAATTCCCCGGTATGTCACAGTGACCTGGTACCCAGCAAAGGGTGAGGTTGTACTGACCAGCTATCTCGTTAAGAGATATGCGACAGTATTTCACTGCCTTAGATCTCGTAGTGCTGGATGCGAGGGATTCGATGGCTGCCTGACTGTCGACGTAAATAACAATATCAGGTGTTGATAGTGTGCTAGCCGCTAGCCAGTCAGTGGCTTTGCGAACTGTAGTGATTTCGGCTTGAAAAACTCCGCAGTGGTCTGGAAGGTTAAAGGAGAGGTGTATGTCCAGATCTTCCGAGAAAATTCCGGCACCGACTCCGTCCTTGGTTTTGGACCCGTCCGTGAAAATTGACAGCGATTCGTTGTAAAGGACATTGCGTTGCCTCCACTCACTTCTGTCCGGTATCGAGTGCGTGTAGCACTTGTTATAATCATATTCAGTGGGCAGATGGTCAGTGGAATTGGGAAGATAGCGGTGCATCGAAAGTATATTGGCATGTCCCGTGTGCTGCTCCTTCCGCTGCTTGGAGCCTCTCAGTCTTATTGCCGAGCTGACAGCCAATTGCTTCCGCCTAAGGTGGTGAAGTCTTTCCTTGCGGCCGCGGGACATTTACAAAGAACATTGTCGACCGTCTCCTTTTGCTCTCGATATAGCCGGTATGCGTCTGCATCTGCTTCTCCTATTTTATGCAGATGGTACCTGAGTGGGCAATGACCAGTCAGATCAGCCTATTAAGGTCCTTAAGTCTGGTTTGCTGAGCTAGTAGTGGTAGTAGTTTCTTAGCCTTAGAACGATTGAGGTTAGTGCACTTTTGCTACAGGATTATATAAAACTTCTTGCTGCCGGAAATTCGACGAATTATGCTTGGAGAAGATGTGGTTCCAGCAGGACGGTGCAACAGCGAACTCGGTACGAGCGGCAGTGGACATTATGCCGAAAGTTTCCCGGCCGTTAGCATTGACATTGACTTGTGGGCGCCGTGGCGTAAGTGGTCAGTGTGTCAGATTACTACGCATGCGGTTCCAAGTTCGAATCCCAGAAAACATCAAAAAGTTTTTTCACGGTCCCACCTCTCGCGAGCGTCTGACAAACATCCGAGAGTATTGTTGTCACGAAAAAGCTTCTCAAATCGTCGTTCGGACTCGGCATTAAACTGTAGGTCCCTTCCACTCGTGCGAAAAATATAAAGCACACAACATGTGTGGTTGCGAGAAACTAGGCCCTGGCACTTTAAAGAGCTGTTGCGCCAAATATTTGTATTTGTTTTTTTTTTGACATTGACTTCCTCTCTGCCGCAAGGAGATCAATAGAGGTCACTCCTGGGACCATGAGGATGGCTGGTTCCGACACCGTTCGGTACGACCTTGCAACTCGTAGTGCCGCGCGCCTTTATACTGCTGCCAATTGTTTCCTGTATTTCTGTTGTCATAGTGCGTCGGCCCATATCTCCCACCCATACAGGAGAATGGCGTGGGTGACTGTCATCAGGAGCTTTCTCTTGTTGGCTGTTGGACCTCAAACGTTTGCCACTAATCTGCTCAGTGACATAGTGATGGGTAGTGGGCGCCGTGGCGTAAGTGGTTAGTGTGTCGGATCACTACGCGTGAGGTTCCGAGTTCGAATCCTTCAAAACACAAAAAAGTTTTTTCACGGTCCCACCTCTCGCGAGCGTCTGACAAACATCCGAGAGTATTGTTGTCTCGAAAAAGCTTCTCAAATCGCCGTTCGGATACGGCACTAAACTGTAGGTCCCTTCCATTCGTGTGAAAAATATAACGCACACAACATGAGTGGTTGCGAGAAGCTAGGCTCTGGCACTTAAAGAGCTGTTGCGCCAAATATTTATTTATTTTATTTTTGACATAGTGACCTTCGTAGCTCGTTCCGAAGCAGAGCTTATTTGATGCCAGAAAGCGAGCTTCGTGTTTAGGGCCATCCCTAGGTACTTAACCGCTTCCTGGCTGCATATTATCTCAGACCCGACTTGGAAGTCGACAATGGCTGGAATCCTCTTCTTTGTCAAAAGGACTATCTTCGTCTTTTTTGTGGCCTAACCTGTTCTTCCATTCAGAGGCGCACTCGCCTCATCACCTGGTTGAGTTTTCTTTGTGCGCTATCGGTGTCTCTTGCCTTAATCACCGCGGCGATATCATCTGCATACCCTAGCAGAAAGGTGTTGTCGGGCACTTCCACACGAAGGATGCCATCGTAGAAGATGTTCCAGATATCGGGTCCTAGCCCTTGCTGCTCCAGCAGTAATCCCCTTTATTCGAGGACCTTCTGCGGTGTTGTATAACAGCTTCTGGTCCTTGTGATAGTCCTTAGCCATCCGCAAGCGGTACTCAGGAATATCAAAAATGCTTTCGAGGGCGTTCAGCATATCGCTCCATCTGGCTGAATTGAAGGCATTTCGCACGTCCAGGGTTGCTAGCAAAACGATTTTCCTTGAATAGTGGTTGCTCTATTGAGCCAATTGGGCGATTCTTACCACGTCTTCAGTCGTCTTAGTGTGTCCTGACCCTGTCAGGACAGCCATTTTACCTAACCTATCACTTCTTCAATTGCTCCAATCGTAGAGTGGCCCTTTCTGAATCCGTGCTGTCTTTCGGACAAATCTCCTTCTCTCTGCAGGCTGCTGTAAGCCTTGGTTATAACAACTTTTCCAAGAGTTTCCCTGCGGTGTTCAGCATACACAGAGGCTTGCACGCTGATGGGGAATCCGGGTCTCATTTTCCTCTGCTGATCAGTACCAAGCGCTGTAACTTCCAGCTCCTAAGAAAAACCCCCTTCCTGGAGACAGCTATTGTACATGTGTCTTGAGCACCTCCGCTGGTATTCCGTCAGGTCCAGGGGCCTATCGGTTTTATAGGGTTTCCGACGGGAGGATCAACTCTTCTTTACGGAAAATCGGGGTTTCTGGTCATTGGACCGGAGAGATGTCGGGAGACCGAATACGATGCACTGGGAAGAGTGCGTTAACTATAAACTCCATCCTTTCTTTGCTAAAGTCAGGGCTAGCCATCTGTGTCATAGGCCTTGGCGGACCTAAAGGAGAACGTATTGCCTTAGAAAATCGAGTAATGACTCTTGCGCCAACTTGCAGGGGTATATGCGTGACTATTCAAAGTTAAGTGCTACCTGACAACGTAACAAAATCAAAAATCTAAACTGTGTAGGACTTGGTTATGGTAAATCGAAATGTACACATTTGCATGCACACCGTTGGCTGTGTAATACATTATACAATCCACCTGCATACTAAGTAGAGCCTGAGGCTATAGAAAGGTTTGTTATACCTTAAATCCGTGAAAACCTATCGCTTTCAGGTTGACTAAATTGTTTTGCAAATAAATCCTCAGCAATCCCGCTCCAAAAAAAACCATCAAAATGCAAAAAATAATAAATCTCTCCTTGCCATTCGCCATCAGTATACATTCCAAACGATTACCACTCGAGTGTAAATTACGTGCACGTATCCAAAAATTATACACGCTCCTCCAAAACCGAAGGATCCAAATTCTAAATACATTTGCCTCGCCCCACCATGCAAAACCACTTTATTTCCTACATTCCTCATTATCACTCCGTTGGACTTAAACGTTCACCCCAATCGCTGAATGCTAATGTCCTCCAAAAACAACAAATCCTTAGCCCACATCCGCCGCACCACAGATAAACCATGGAAACCCGCGCACGTTCCATCAAATTCCCCGAAAACAAAATCGAATCCTTAAATCAAATCATGAATAGAAGAAAATGATAAAAAAAAAAAGAAAACGGTTTTTCGATTTACTTACATTAATCACATCCTCGTCTCCAATGGTGAAATGAGTCTAGAATCCTTAGAAAATCCTTTTTTATTCGTTTTTCGATGGAAGAAGTTGTTATTTACAGCGAAACAAATATGGAAAAGGATATGCAGACAAAATTCTCTGATTTCGTTTCGGTTATTCAAGTGCACTTTGTCGCATAGAACACACAGAACACACGCACTCACAAACACACACACCCACGTACGTACAGAAGAAAAAGAAGAAGACGAAGAAAAATGTCCTTAATTAAATTTCTTACTCGAAGAACTTAAAAAGGATAACACAGATTGGGAGGAAGTAGAAGGAAAGTAGAAGATTAGCAGTATGAACCACTCATTTACTCATTTTGCCATGAGACAGACTCCGCGCAAAAAAAAAAACAAGGACTCCAGCACGTGTGTGCACTTTTCACTCAATCGGATGTGCAGAATCCATCAAAACGATTTTTTTTATTTTGTAATTTTCCCCGAAAATCCTTAAAGAAGGACACGCGTCGCTCACTCAAGAAAGTAAATCAAAACACAAAAAACTAATTCGGGAGAGAAAAATGGAAAAGTAAACTGAAGAACAATGTTCTGTCTTGTATCCTCGCCGTTATCCTTTTTATCCCAGTTTGGTTAGCGTTGTATGTCCACACACGGAGACGGTTCGTAACGAACTAAGTTTTCCCCCATCGCTACGTAGACTCAAAACTAGGAAAAAGAAAGCTTTTCTCGCACTCAAGGATTTCACTCAAAATCATTATTTTTTTTTTGCAGAAAAAGGACATTCCGACAGATGAAAGTGTGAGCTTTCAGTTTTGTTTACTTTCTGATTCGCGCGATGAAAGCGAAATGCGAGAGGGGAAGAGAAATGTGGGAGATCCTTTGTTTGTTGGGGGTGACTCTCGTCGTCCTTGTTGGACGACACAACGTATTTTTCGGTTTCTTTCTTCTTTGACACATAAAAGGACCTAAATTACAAAGTAAACAATGTTAGTTATTTCGTTTGGGGGTGATATCACACATACTCGGTATATGTGTGTATGATGGGCCTGAAACGATTAAAAGGTTAAGGATTCTTCTTACTCCTTAGTATGGCTGTGGGACTCAATTTTTTGTCTCGTCTCACTCCTGTTCGTTTCATCGGAATTTGCGGAATGTCATGGAGGTGGAAATTAAAAAAGAATTATTCGGGTAATGGGGCCAATTGGCAGCTCTTTTCCAATTGAGAGCCGGAGATGCTCTGAGGGATCATCGTCAATTTAAGGGTATTGTGGGGAATGAAGGGATTTAGGTTTTGAATGCCTGGGGAGTTACGATAGTCATAAATGTGTCTTGTTCAAATGAACGTGGAAGGTTGTCATAAGCCGAAGAAGGGCGTTTTAAGGACGATAAAGCTAATTGACGGTGGCAAAGATTTTAGTGAGTCGATCCTCCGCTATCGACTCCGATTCTTCAGGGGCGGTCTCCAGAAATGTCAGATTTAATCCAACATCTATCTAATGGAAGGGAAGCCTAACATTTGTGTACGCACTTTCGAAACTTCTATTAGGATTAGCGCCACGAAATTAAAGCCCCCAGCCCAGCATTTTGAACGAAACTGGTAAAACAAAATCTGACGAAATTAATTTGTAGAGTCTTATTGAAATGTTCTTCTTCTTCTTATATCCTGTATCCTTTTGTCGGACCGCTAGGTCTTCTGCCATCCTGAGTTAAAGGGTTCCGTTGCATAGGTTGGTTAGCTGTGGAACTGTCACCCTTTCGGAACGTGTGATTAATCCACTGCCACTTCGGTCATTGGATGGTTGTGCCTATTGGTTTCTGACCCGTTCTCTCGTAGAGGTGTTCGTTTAAGGTACGATTGGGCCAGAAAATCCTTAAGATATTGCACAGGCAACTGCTAACGAACGTTTGCAGCTTCCTGGTGACAGTAGTGGTCACTCTCCACATGCTGCATATTTGAGCTGATGAGTTTGTTCCAAAACTTGTTTTCAACCCGACGACGAGCGCCTCCCTCGCGATGTAGGAAAGGCAGGCCTATAAACGCCTGGATCAGACAAATGCGACGACATCGGCATTTCATTGGCCTCAGTAACCGAGTGATCCAAAACCGGTATTTTCTGAGGTCAAATAGGCGAACCCCACAGGCGGATCAGTAGAAATGCGGTGAAGTGGGAGGGTTGTGATCCTTTATTTTCGGATCATAACCTCGCTGATAAAAGGAAGAAGAAGAAGACGTTTGCCTCCCTCTTCACATTTGCTGTCACTTGATGGAGGTCCATAATTCTGTGAGAGAGTAAGCATACATCGTCAGCGTAGTGAAGATGTTTCAGTTGGGATGTAAGAATCCATCGAATTCCTCCGTTTTCCGTTGACAAATAGGAATAATATTGGTGAAAGGATACAGCCTTGTCTTACCCCACTTTGGATCTCAAATTCCTCAAACAACTTCCCCCTGCGCATAACGTGACATTTGGAGCCTTTGTATGTAGCTTTTATAATAGCAATTAGTTTAACGGAAAGTACGCCAAATAAACTCTCACTTCGAACGCCTTCTCAAAATCGATGAACAGCAAGTGCAGTGGCTATCGATATTCAATGAGCAGTTCGATGATAGTCCGTAGAGTGTTGATGTGGTCGGCACAGGAGGATCCAGAGCGGAAACCTGCTTGTTCGGCATCGACTGTGTCTTCGAGATGTTGTTTGATTCGCTCATGGATAAGAGCTATAATCTAAGCTACAGCAGGCAGCACGCAGATACTCGTACCCCTCCGCACTCCATTAAATTTCCTTTCTTAGCCGATGTTGTTAGCGCTGCTCGTAAGAGCTCTGTGGGAATACCGTCAAGTTCTACCGTATTGTTGGATTTGAGTGCCTTCATCCCGGTAGTGATCTCATCATTACTGGGAGTCGTGGTGCGTATTCGGGCATTTTTCACCTAGGGCACCTAAATCTGATATGGGAACATATCGCCAGCGAATATGCGGTTCAAAACCGTAACAAAATATTCTTTCCATCTCTTGAGCTGGTCCTCATCCGAAATGAGCAAGGAGCCGTCTAGGCTTTTTCCTGGGTGTTGGCTGGAGCTGAGATCACCTGTCGGCTCTTTGTTGATTCTGTAGATGGTCCTGCTGTCGCATCTGTTTGCAACTTCTTCTACTTCTGTAGCCAGCACATTGATGTAGTTGCGCCTGTAATGTCGCACGCTACGCTGAACTCTCTCATCTTCATGCGATATAGGGACTCTAGCTCGCTTCTCCCTGCTGCTGGAGTAGCTGCAACGTGAGCTTTCAGCTGTTTTCGTTCGTCAATCCGTCTCCAGGTATCCTCGGAAAGCCACGCCCTATATCTTTCCTGAGATCGACAGACAATTCTTTCAGCACCAGATGTAAAAACATATTTCACAACACACCAATGGTCTTGGATGGTTGCGGGCAGTGAGCTGCTGAAGGCTTCCCCACTTTGCGAAAGGTGCTCCCTTAATTGTTGGCACATCGAGGAATCACTATCGATGTTGAACCTGGGCATTCTTGTGTTGTGGTGGGATCTTCGAACTGCAGCAGTGCGTAGTAGCTATCATAAGATGGTGATCTCGTACTATCCCCATATCTGCCCCTCGCCTGTTTCGGACGTCCAGGAGACTACTTCTAAAGCAGCGAGTGATGGCAAAATGGTAAATTTGATTAGAGGTTGCTTGCCTGTCGTTGGAAACCCAGCTGACTTTGTGACAGGTCTTGTGCTCAAACATGGTGCCACGTATCCGATGACGATTGGCATTGCAGAAATCCACAAACCTTTCCCCGTGGTCATTGCCGTTGCCTAGTCCATGCTTCCCGATTACATGTTTGTGCCCTTCGTTGTCGTTGCCTACCTTGGCATTCAAATCCCCCATCACTATGACAATGTCTCCATTTGGTGTTGTGTTGAAGACGGCACTCAAGAGATTGTAGAAGCTCTCCTTTTCGTCCTCAGACGAGCCATTCATTGGGGTATAGCACTGTATAATGGTGACGCGTCGTACTCTAGTCCGGAATCGGGCCGTGATAATCCTATCACCATGAGGCTGCCAGGAAATTAGGCCCTTGCTGTTGTTGTTAACAGCAGTCTGACTCCATATTGACGCGGACTTCCGGATGGTTTTCCAGAATAGAGTAGTACAGTGTTACGCTTGTACGACTGGTACTAGCCCGCTTCTAACCATCTGATTTTACTTACTCCCACAATGTCCAGTCTATATCGCATGAATTCCTTTCCAATTGATTGAATCTGGCGGTCTAGCGTTGCCTTGATGAAACACGACGCCCCGACGAACAGATGGCCTGCCCTTTGTATGTATCCAGGACAACATTAGTTTGTTTCGTGTTCAACTTATTATTGTTTTCATTCGAAAATTAGTCATTCAAAACTACTAAATCATTTTTTGCGGGTTCTGCCCCATAGGAATTGCAAACCTAGCTGAGTTCCTACTGGACGCTTAACGCGGAGTTACTATGTGACTGCTTTTTTTTTGTAAAGTTCAAGGAGCATTAATCGTTATAGTACGACGCTCCTAAGTGAAGCTTCCATCTGTGGGAGAGAGGTGGGCATGTACAAAGAAGGTCCATACAGCTTCTACATAAATCGTTCGAAAACACGCAAAGCCTTGTGTCATGCTTGCTTATTAGACAGTGCCCAGTGATGGCACCTATTGTAGCGTGAATATGCGATCTTTCAAGAGCAATCAAATTTTAAGAGCTCCAAGGTCCAACTTGAGTCAAATCTGTTTTGTCGCTAGATATGTGGTTCCACTTGTCCACCCAAGATTTGTTCTTGAGATGCCGATCGTGCCACTTTGGGAAGTGGAGACAGGTACTGAAGGAAAAACACAATTGATTTGGGTCCCGAGAGGGTGAACTTGTTTTTGTTTTATTCAAATAAAATTCTCTCCAACTAAATTAGCAAAAAAAATCTAATACAATTTTTTGTTATCTGCGCGTCTCTAGGTGGCAGTCGATGTCGGTGCTTCTCAAAAACAGAACTCATCCCTGGACTTCTGTTAACCTCCTTTTATATGCGACTCTGGATTTCCAGGCAAATGCTACATTTTCCAGTTCGCCGCTGGAACTTTATTTGTCGAAAGTTTGGCAAGTTCTACAACTTTCGAGTTGATAGCATCTAGGGTTTTCGGGATGGTGCTCGTCTTTATTTTGATTGTGCGGTTTTTCCCTTTTTACCTGCGTAACATTACCCCCGCTTAAAGACTCAGAGCTCGTGCTGAATCCCAGATTCTCATATGCATGTGGCTAAACGGTTGAAATGCATCTTCTTAGGTTTTCTGCTGAAAGTGACTTGGATGCGATAGACCAGCTCTGATAGACGTGCGCTTAAATGGACTGGGCCATCCCAATCATTGTAGTTTCTCTTATATCCCTTTCGTCAGACTGGTCCTGCCGTAATCCATCGGGCCCTGTAAGAAAACATCTTAGTATCGCGCGAGAAGGAGTCGAAATCGATGGGCTTCTTCTTCGGCCAGATCTTCTGGGATTTCCTTTAGAAGTCCTTGAAGATGTTCCGTGGCTGATTGTATTAGTGGAGGGGATTCGCACCTCTTAGCCGAACAGGCGCGTCCAACAACCAAATCCTTTGGCAAACTAACGGCCTTGGTAGAGATATTGGCCGTTCTTGCCACTAGCTGACTCCGGGTTGAGTCGACAAAGCTTCGTGCTCGCTGTGTCTACAGGGTTCGACCAGGGCCGTGGCTTCGCTTAGTTTATTGGCCATCATTATAGGCAATACTACCTCGGTATGCGCTGGCAAAGTTTCGGAAGTCGTTGTCCGCAGGAGAATTGTGTGGGCTTTGATTTGCAATCGAAATGGGTACTTCCTTCCTCGTATCTCAAGGCTTAAGACACAAAATCGAGGCTACACATCTTCTCGGTCAGGAAATCCATTCCCAGGATGGTTGGTACGCTTTGGCTTGTAACGGCGAAGGACTGTCGGTACTTGTGGTTATTAAGTACCAGTGGCACTTCTGCGACTCCTATAGACCAAAGGGTTCCTACAGAGATTCCCTCTCTGCGAATTGGTGATCCTGTAATGGGTGCATTTGGCGGGAGATGTTGCTCGCTGATTATTGATATGTCAGCTCCTGAGTCGATGAGAAAGGTTTGCTTTGTTCCTCCGATAAAGCCCAACTCCATTGGTTTCTCCTACGAAGCTCTGACTTGGTTTGGTCATAATGTTAGCCGCGGGTGACGGGGGGTGGTTGGAGGCGTTGTCAGCTTGTGGTGTATTGGTTCAAGCTGGGTCGGTGTAAGCTGGTGATGGTTGCCTCAGGGCATTTGCAGCATTTAGTTTTCCGCAAGATTGGTAGCGCCCGGGTTCGAGCGCATTGTGCCCTGATTTCGCCCATTATTGCTTCGACGGTTGCAAGGCGCCGCAGAGGCTGAAAACACATTTCGATGACTTCGACGCTCCAACTGCGAAGTAATTTCTTGAGCAATTCGCAGCGCATCCTGAAGATCCTTAGGTCGTCCCACGGCCAACAGATTCTGGATCTGCTCGTTCCGAATCCCATCGATGAATTGGCTTAGGACTATTTCTTCTACTACCCTCTCTGCACCCGCTGGGAAAGCTGCCGTAGACGACCGCTGTAGCTGGATCGCAAAGTCGGCCAACGACTCATTTGGACGCTGTAGATGACTACGGAGTAAAGTGTAGCTAGTATGATCGTCTAGGCTATACCGCTGTCGGAGCAACCCTCGCAGTGATTCGTATAAAAGGGGCTTTCCTCTAGGCAAAGCGCTCAAGATAGACAGAGCCTCCCCTCGAAGTTGCATGGCTAGTCCGTGCGCCTTCTCCGTTTCATTCCACCCCTGAAAATTGGCCACTAACTCGAATTGAGTCTCGTAGTCTGTCCACGAAGCCGTCCCGTCGTACGGTTGGCATTCAACTTAAATTTGAGTTTGCAAGTAGTGATTGGTATACCTAGGGTATCCCTATATGGAAGGATAGGTATAGTTGTTCCTATTCTGGCGAGTTCATCAACCTTACAATTGCCCAGAATATATCTATGCCCTGACTCCCAACACAGGTGAATATTGAAATGCTCCGCCACCTCTGTGATAGACGATCGGCAATCTAGAGCTACATACTTAAGAATTTATAGTAATCGATATCAAGGATTTGATTGCTGTTTGGCAGTCTAAAAGGTGCGGATGTCCTTGGTGGTTATCACGTTTTTCTCTAACCAAGATAAGACTGCCTTAATGGCCATTATTTTTGCCTGGAACACGCTACAATGGTTTGGTAGACGGAAGGAGAGGTTAATATTAAGCTTGTCGGAGAAAACACCTCCGCCTTAGTTAGTTTTTGACCTGTAAGTGTGGGCGCCGTGGCGTAAGTGGTTAGTGTGTCGGATCACTACGCATGAGGTTCCAAGTTCGAATCCCAGAAAACATCAAAAAGTTTTTTCACGGTCCCACTTCTCGCGAGCGTCTGACAAACATCCGAGAATATTGTTGTCACGAAAAAAGCTTCTCAAATCGCCGTTCGGATTCGGCATTAAAACTGTGGGTCCCTTCCATTCGTGTGAAAAATATAACGCACACAACATGTGTGGTTGCGAGAAGCTAGGCCCTGGCACTTAAAAGACCTGTTGCGCCAAATATTTCTGGTGTAAAAATGAATCCACTTGTCTTTCGGGAAAACGTTTACCTCCCAGAATGACCTGAAACATATGGTAACTTGGAAACGGCAATTCTCAATAAATCTGACGGTCCATCAACACAAGCGTCAAAAACCGCTTACTTACTTACTTAGGTGGCGCTACAGTTCGGGGTGAACCTGGACCTCAACCAACAAGCCTCTCCGTTTAGCTCGGTCTTAAGCTAATTGCCTCCAGTTGCGCACTCCAAGTTGGTCGAGGTCCCCTTGAACTTGTGCGCGCCACCTACGGCGATGATTCCCTCTACTGCGTCGTCCCTCGGGATTAGATTCGAAGACTCTGCGGGCCGGAGCGTTGGTGTCCATTCGCTCTATATGTCCTAGCCATCTCAAACGTCCAATACGCAGTTTTTTGACTAGGTCGATGTCGCTGTACAGCTCGTATAGTTCATGATTGAATCTTCTCCTCCAAAACCCGTCAACGCAAACGGAACCGAAAATCTTACGAAGAATTTTACTCTCGAAGCAACCAAGGGTATCTTCATCCTCTTTTAATAAAGTCCATGTTTCAGCGCCGTAAAGCAGGACTGGGATAATCAGGGTCTTATATAGAGTATCCTTAGTTGTTCGAGATAGGGCTTTACTGTTGAATTGCCTTATAAGCCCAAAAAAACAGCGATTGGCAGGAGTTATTCTTCGTTGATGGTGTTCTTAGAGTTTATAGCAGAGCCAGGGTAGACAAAGTCCCTTACTACCTCAAAGTTATAGCTGCCCACTGTGACGTTCTGTCCAATTCGTCGGTGTTGGCTTTCCCTTCTTGTTGACAGCATATACTTGGTTTTGCCCTCGTTTATCGCTAAACCCATTTTGGCCGCTTTCGCCTCAATGCTTGCAAACGCACCGGTGACAGCCCGCTGAGTTCTTCCGATAATGTCTATATCGTCGGCGTATGCAAGCAGTTGTACAGACTTGTAATAGATTGTGCCTCCGGTGTTGACTTGTGAGTTCCGCACAATCCGTTCAATTATAATATTAAAGAAGTCACATGATAGCGCGTCACCTTGTCTAAAACCTTCTTCGATATCAAAGGCCTCGGTGAGTTCATTACCGACCTTGATGGAACAACAAGCGTTCTCCATCGTCATCCTGCATAGACGAACAAGTTTGGCAGGGATGTCAAAACTAGACATGGCTCTATAAAGCTCTTCTCTATAGATACTGTCATAGGCGGCCTTGAAATCGATAAAGAGGTGGTGAGTATCGATTTGGAATTCTTGGGTTTTCTCCAGGATCTGCCGAAGTGTGAAGATTTGATCGATGGTGGACTTTCCTGGCCTGAAACCACACTGATAGGGTCCAATCAGGCTGTTGATAAAAGGTTTCAGGCGTTCACACAATATCGCAGAAAAAATCTTGTATGCGATGTTGAGGAGACTGATGCCTCTATAATTGGCGCAGTTGAGGGGGTCTCCTTTCTTGTGGATCGGGCAAACGATGCTGAGGTTCAATTCATCAAGCATACACTCGTCTGACCAAATCTTAGAGATGAGTTGGTTTATGCACTCTACCAAATCACCCCCAGCTGCCTTGAAAAGTTCGGCCGGTAAGCCGTCAGGTCCAGCAAATACAAATACAAATATTTGGCGCAACAGCTCTTTAAAGTGCCAGGGCCTAGCTTCTCGCAATCACTCATGTTGTGTGCGTTATATTTTTCACACGAATGGAAGGGACCTACAGTTTAATGCCGAGTCCGAACGGCGATTTGAGAAGCTTTTTCGTGACAATAATACTCTCGGATGTTTATCAGACGCTCGCGAGAGGTAGGACCGTGAAAAAACTTTTTGGTGTTTCTGGGATTCGAACTTGGAACCATTGCGTAGTAATCCGACACCCTAACCACTTACGCCACGAAGCCCACTGTCAGGTCCAGCAGCCTTGTTGGATTTTAGCTTGGATATTGCTATCCTCACTTCATTTTGGTCAGGTGGACGGAAATTTTGACTATCATCGTCCATGTTGAATGGTTCATTCTGCCTGACAGCGGGATGTTGGTCTTCGTGGCCGTTATACAGTCTGCAGAGGTAGATTTTCCATATTCTCAGCACCGACCATCAAAAACCGCTGTTCAAAGATAAAAGAAGACGAATACCTACCCAGGTGGTCATCGAACCCACGATGAAATTACGATTTGCAAACATTCCTCCCAGATACCGAGACACTATCAGTAACAGTGCTCCAATTACTCTCAAAGCTGTCTATAAATTAGCACCCTCATCTGAATAGTTGATCTCTTGATCTCTTGTTCATTAGGTTGCTACATCTGCTATAAACTACTAATCAGCAATAAAAACCGACGAAAAGGCGTCATAAAAAGTCAAATGCGGCCAGCAAACATTTCTGGCCAAACAAGTCGAAAATGTGTGTCATGCCATGATCACTTTTACTTAATTAAGATTGTCATGCCAACAAATAGCTTCTGTTGTCGCAATAAATCATTAAAAAACAATTTTTTCCCCGTCTCCTTACTTTCAATTTAGATTTCTCTTTATCTGGTTCGAAAGAGAGAGAAAGAGAGAGGGAATTTCTATTTATAATAGAAGAGAATAAAAAGCTCTCTAAACGTAAACAAACCCCCCGAATCCATTCACAAAAGCATTAACCTACTTCATGCATGCGCCCTAAAAACGTTTTCGAAAAAACTGGAACAAAAAAAAAACACCGCCTTGTAGAACCACCCCCATGTGATGGTACTAGTTGTACTCTTCTGTCAAACTTCTAACACCGGTATAGCTTTCTTGAGTCAAGATGGACAAGTACTTTTTGTTTCTAGAACCATGGAGCACATGGTGGATGAAGATTGGTTATGTGGCGCGCGGCTACTGTCACTATCACTGGCGATGGCTGTCATCGTTGCTATTATGGTGTTGGCGCATCTGACTCACGGAAGCTTTTTTAGTTTTTTGAAACGACAAAGTTCGTTCGACGTTTCCACCTCATTTGGCATGAAAGTGTGGATATTTTATTTTTACTAACAAATCTGACAGATGGTGCCACTCTACTGCTTAGTGGTGGGTGGACAGACAGCGATCTTCTCGGCAGGGGGTTTAGATGAATCAAAATTTCGGTTAGTGGATGCTGATTGCATAATGAGTCTGTTGCAGGGTTCATTAGCTCTGACGTTGGTGGTGGGTGCTGCACAGATGCTAATTAGATAGTCGGCTTCAGATGATTCACAAGGTATTGAGCGGTACACAATGGCTGGTGACAAACTGATGATATCATACGCGTGATTGAACTCTACAGACCGTGCAAGTCGATGGTGGATTTTGGATGGAATTTTGCTTTGAAGTTTCTCAGTTTGGATAAGGTGGCCTTCTTTTATTTTCGCGGCACTGCTGCTGGCCGTGATATAATAGACGCCGAAGTAATGGAGTGGAAATTATGGCTTGCCATGTAATTGGCTAGAAGAATTGCACTCGAACTGGTGGAACTTGTTTTCTGTCTATTCCACGGATGTGGAAGTACACATCGAGAGGTGTAAACGAGATCGAAAGCGAGTGAATGGGAAATAGATATTGTGAATGGAGTAGGCTAGATACAAAAAAATGAATTAATGGATCTTGTACCAAGAAACGAAAGAATATGAAACCGTTTACAATTTTTGGATACGAATTCAATATTGCCATGGTTGATGCTTGTATTAAGGTCTCCGTGCCATATAAACTTCAAGATTATGTGTCATATCTGGCTAGAGACGCCTATGAGTCAAAATTAATCCGAGAATTTGAAGACGTCATTGGCAATGAACGACTATCTGGGAGTGTTGCAAATAATAGAAGTGATACCATTGCCATTCAAGAATGAAATTTTTATCGCAAGAATTGCACCGATACAATGCACAGTTCAACGAACTTGTTGGCAAACAAATAGATTTTCAGGGTCTAAACGACAAGCTAAATGTAAGTGTCACATCCTACACCATGGCAAGATGTCAGAGGACTTTGAAGTGCAGTACGTCAGGAATGCATGCTGTCACATCTGTTGTTCTTAGTGGTTATCAGCGATGTTTTTTTTTCTTTTTTTGTCTAACTAGTGGTGGGCAAAATTGCATCATCATCTCCTCGCGGTGCCCGCTGGATACCTATCTGATAGTGAACTAACGATGAGCGTATGCTGAGTCTGACGATATATGTGCAGCTGAACACTCAGAGCTGCGTAAGCACATCTGGGTGAACTTCAACGCGCATATGTTTAACCGGACGAGGCATCTCTTGTTGACCTGATTGGCTGAAATATGCGTCTCAGAAGTCTAGCAAGAGGTCCTCAGAAGGAGGACGTGCGGCGGATGAATTCTCCCGATGGAATCAACGGTGACGTCTGCAGACCAGCGGATACCTTACCGGAGCTACTTCGACATATTTGAAGCCGAGGTCTGTAAGGATTTTCAATACTACGTCAGGGTATTGAAAAAAAGATAGTGGCGGATGAACCCTTAATGGGCCAACGGCAGTGCTCATATCGCCGAAGTGGGTTACTCTACTTACTCTTACCTCTTGTCCTAGGGGTACAAAAAAAAGGATCTGGCCCTCCAGGTTGGGGGTTGTGCCGTCGGATTAACTTCCCTACCACGCAAAAAACTTTCGGTTACGAAGCAACCAACAGCCTCGGATACGGATGAATTTACTGTTGACGACCCATGCAAACGTAAAAAGGACAACGATCTTCGTGTCTGCACATGGAATGTTAGATCCCTCTACAAACCACGTGCAGCCGAACAACTTGCGGAGGACCTAGAGTGTCTCAAAGCAGACATTACCGCCATCCAAGAAGTGCGATGGGATGGGCCGGGCAAAAGGAGTATGAAAAACTGCGACATCTACTACGGCGATTGCTACAGACAAAAAGGACAGCTTCTTTTCGGGTGCGGATTTGTCATTGGCGGCAGACTTAGGCAAGAAGTCTTGAGTTGCCGGCATGTGAACGAGCGCCTTATGACTATCCGTATCAAGGCTAAATTTACCAACATTAGCCTAATATGCGTTCACGAGGAGAAGGACGACGAGTCAAAGGAAGACTTCTACCAGCTCTTGGACAAGACATATGAGCAATGCCCTAGCCACGACGTTAAAATTATCCTCTTCGACTTAAACGCAAAGCTAGGAAGAGAGGACGTCTTTAGTAGCGTGGTCGGAAAGCACAGCCTGCACGACATCATATCCGGCAACGGACTCAGGCTAATCGACTTTGCGGCGGGGCGAAACTTTGTCGTAGCTAGTACGCGGTTCCCACGTCTCGATATTCACAAAGGAACATGGCTCTCCTTTGATCGAAAAATCGTCAACCAAATCTATCACATTGCGATCGACGCAAGGCACTCTTCCAGTATTCTGGGTATCCGGACTTTCCGAGGAGCCAACGTGGACTCGGATCACTACCTAGTTGTAGCCAAGGTACGGATGCGGATATCCAGAACGGAGCGAAATCAACGAAATACTGTGAGGAAATTTGACGTCGAAAAGCTACAATCGCAAGAGACCGCCAGAACCTTTGCCGATCGTGTTTCTTCTAATCTCAATCTAAGTCCTATGCCGCCAGCAGCAAATGCGGAAGACCAGTGGCAGCGTTGTCAACAAGCCATCAGAGATGCCGCCTCTGATGTACTTGGTTTCTCTCGGCCACCACAACGAAACCCCTGTTTTGATGAGGAATGCCGGCAAGCACGTGCAGCAACACAAGGGGCGTACAAAGCGGCGCTGCATAGAAGGACTAGAGCCGCTTACGAGCTCTACGTGCGCAGGAGAAAAGAGGAACATCGACTTCTCAGAAAGAAGAAAAAGGAGCATGAAAAGCGCTCGATCAAGGAGATGGAGAGATTTTATTGCAGGAATAATGTTCGAAAATTTTACCAAAAGGTAAAAAGAATATGCCAGGGTTTCAAAGCCAGAGCAGAAGCCTGCAGGGACGAAAATGGCAACATAGCAGTGGAATCGCAGTCGGTGCTGAGGATATGGAAGGAACACTTCTGCAGACTGGTAAACGGCGATGATGACCAATTGTCCGCTGTCAGGCAGAATGAGCCATTCAACAGTGACGATGGCAGTCAAGATTCCCGTCAACCCGATCAGAATGAAGTGAGGATAGCGATATCTAAACTCAAATCCAACAAAGCTGCTGGAGCCGACGGCCTTGCCGCTGAACGTTTCAAGGCAGGAGGAGATGAGCTGGTAAGGAGCATGCACCAGCTCATCTGTAAAATCTGGTCGGACGAAAGTATGCGCGATGAATGGAACCTCGGCATCGTTTGCCCGATCCTGAAGAAAGGAGACCCACTGAACTGCGCCAATTACAGAGGCATACGTTTCCTCAACATCGCATATAGGATCCTGTCTGCCGTATTATGTGAACGCCTAAAACCGATCGTCAACAACCTGATAGGTCCTTATCAGTGCGGTTTTTAGGCCGGGAAAGTCCGCCATTGACCAAATATTCACATTACGGCAGATCTTGGAAGAAACCCATGAATATAAAATCGATACGCACCGCCTTTTCATCGATTTCAAAGTTGCCTATGATAGCGTGTATAGAGATGAGTTATACAGAGCCATGTCTAGTCTTGGCATCCCTGCCAAGCTCGTCCGTTTGTGCAGAATGACGATGGAGAACTCTCGCTGCTCCAGTCGGTAAGAACATCACCGAACCGTTCGATGTCAGGAAAGGTCTTAGACAAGGCGACGCGCTCTCATGCGATCTCTTTAACATAGTACTTGAGAGAATTGTACGAAACTCACAAGCCAACCCCGGAGGTACAATCTTCTTTAAGTCTGTACAACTACTCGCTCATTCCGATGATATTGACATAATCGGAAGAACTCAGCAGGCAGTCAATGGGGCATTTACGGGTATTGAGATCGAGGCAGCAAAGATAGGTCTAGTGGTCAATGAAAGCGAAACAAAATATATACTGTCTACAAAAAAGGACACCCAACATCGGCGTCTTGGACAGAACGCCACAATAGACAGATATAATTTTGAGGTAATAAAGGATTTTGTCTACCTAGGCTCTATGGTCAGCTCCGCAAATGACATCAGTAGGGAGATCACACGGAGAATTACTCTTGCCAATCGTTGTTTCTATGGGCTAAAACGGCAATTGAGTAGCAAAGCCCTATCTCGAACTACTAAGGTATCTTCCTATAAGACACTAATCATCCCAGTCCTGCTGTATGGCGCAGAGGTATGGACTTTGACAAAACCGGATGAGGATGCCCTTGGATATTTCGAGAGAAAAGTTCTTCGAGCGATCTTTGGTCCCGTCTGCATAGACGATGAGTGGAGGAGAAGGTACAATGCCGAACTATACGGCCTGTACAAGGACATCGACTTAGCCAGAAGAGTTCACATACAGCGACTAAGATGGCTGGTTAATTTAGAGCGGATGGAGCCCAACCTTCCCGCTAAGAAAGTCTTCGAATCGACCCCGGAAGGACGGCGCAGTAGAGGACAACCTCGCGGTAGGTGGCGCAAACAAGTGGAGGGGGACCTCAACCAACTTGGCGTGCGCTCGTAACCGTGCTGGCTGGAGAGGTTTGTTGGTTGAGGCCCAGGTCCACCCCGGACTGTCTTCTTCTTCTTCCTTTTATCAGCGAGGCTATGATCCGAAAACAAGGGATCACAGCCCTCCCACTTCACTGCATTTCTACTGATCCGCCTGTGGGGTTCGCCTATTTGACCTCAGAAAATATCGGCAGGCCTGCCGATTTTGGATCACTGGGTTACTGAGGCCAATGAAATGCCGATGTCGTCGCATTTGTCTGATCCAGGCGTTTATAGGCCTGCCTTTCCTACATCGCGATGTCTTTGGAACGTGCATAGATATTGCCTTTTTAACAGGGTTCAAATGATCTCTTCTTTGAACGTGGCAATACCAGCTGAGCCGGTCGCGCTCTAATTTGTGTACGATGGTTTCCTTGATGTGAAAGCTTCCATGGATCTTCGAACTTCTTAGTCGATCAAGCCTTGTCACTCCTGCTGTCATGTGAAGCATCTTCATCTCAGCTGCCATTAATTTACTCTCATACTTTTTGTACATCGTCCAACATTGTGAACCGTATGTGAGCGCTGGACGTACAACTGCGGTGTAGAGCCTTCCTTTCAACTTAGGGGGCATTTTTCTGTCACAGAAGATAGCGGAATTTCCTCGCCACTTCATCCACCCTACGCTTACACGATGATTGATGTCGTCATCACAAGTTGCTTTGCTATTGATCATAGATCCCAGATATTTGAATTTTTCGCACTTGGGAAGCACTGTTCCGTTCAAATAAATGTCTGGAATAGGCCTGAGTGGATCAGAGAACGGGCAGCACAAGTACTCTGTCTTTTTTGAACTAATGCGATACCCATTTCCCTCCAAAACGTCCACCCACACATCAAGTGCTCGTTGCAGGGATGTAGGATCCTCACTTATGATGGCTCCATCATCAGCAAAGAATAACTGATGTACCTTGGGGTCCATCACTTTACCTTCAAGCAGATAATCAAGGACTGTAATAAAGAGCAAAGGACTTAAAACGCTTCCCTGGTGCACCCCGACTTTGATTGGGAACTCTTCGGTTACTCCAGCGGGACATCTTACTCTTGTCTTTGCTCTTTCGTACATGTCCATGATCATCTGTACATAGGTTTCTGGAACCCCTCGATGTCTTAGCGCCACCCATATCAGATCTCGTGGTTGTCTGTCGAATGCCTTTTCAAAGTCAACCAATACAATATGCAAATCCCTTAAGGAATCACGATGTTTTTCCATTATGAGCCTTATACTTTGCATTGCATCTGTGGTTGATTTACCCGAGACAAACCCGCACTGATCATCAGATAGCCGTATTATTTGTCGCAGTCGGCCACCTAATACCCGCTCAACCATCTTCATGGTGTGTGACATCAGCTTGATCGAACGGTAGTTATCACAGTTTCGCGTATCACCCTTCCCTTTGTATACAGGGAGGAGGTAACTTTCCCTCCATTGATTCGGCATTGGATCACCTCTCACGAATTTGGAGATAAGAATTCTGAGCCATCTGAACCCGATGTCTACCATCTTTTTCCAGAACTCAGAGGGTATTTCGTCTGGCCCAACCGCTTTTCGTTTTTTGGAGTATTTGACCGCCTCACTAACTTCTTCGACTGTAATGTCGGCTATTTCTTCACAGTTAGGGGTGGCTCTTGGAAAGTATAGCCGGGGAAACTGTTCATTTAAAAGCTCTTCACAATACTGTCGCCACCTCTGCAGAATTTTGTCGTCATCCACAAGAAGCTGGCCATGAGCATTGCTAATGAACTTTGGCGAACGAATCTCCTGAGCATTGTTCCTTCTTTGGGCGGCTATTTTGAAGATAGTGGCGCTCTTGTTCATATTGTGTCTTCGCAGCTCCTGGATAGCCTGGTTTGCATCAGCAACCGGGGAAAATATTTTCTCCAGCTCCCGATACAGGCCCGTTGTACTCTCTGCTTGAAGCTTGGCGCACTTCTTCTTCGCTGCAAGAGCATCTGTATTCCATTTCGAGGCGAGCTTTTTCGTCATTATTATTAGAGGGGCACTTTGACCAAGCTTTGAAAGCCGCTTTCTTCTCATTTATCACTTTCTTAGCTTCATCACTCCACCACCATGTTTCTTTGGCGTGTTGATGGTGGCCTTTTGAAGCTCCTAGCAGTGATTTGGCCTTCTTTAAGCAAGTTCGCTGTAGGGAATCCCACATATTTTGTGCTCTGCACTCTTCATCCTCAGCTCCGTTGATGGTGTGAGAGAGGTAATTTTTCATTACGAAAACAAAAGCTTCGCCTTTTTCTTTGTCCAGATTGTACCACTTGATTTTCTCAGAGACCCTTGTTTGTTTGCTTTTCTTCGGTGTTTTCATAAAAATTTCTGTTAGCAGGAGACGGTGTTGCCGAGCGATTGCCTCTCCCAGGATCACTTTGCAATCTTTTACCCGAGGCTTCATAAAACTAGCTACCACATGGTAGTCAATCTGAGTTTCATCTCCACCACTGCTGTAAGTGATCAGGTGTCGGCTTTGTTTGATGAACATGGTATTTAACACGATAAGACCGTGTGATTTGCACATGCTTAGGATGTCTTCACCAGGAAGATTCCTGGTGCCATATCCTAGTCCTCCATGGCAGTCTTCATAGTCTTCGTTTGATTTCCCGACATGTCCATTCAAATCTCCTCCAACATATAGAAATTCTTCCTTTGGGATGTTCTTAAGGAGATTGTGGAAATCTAGCCAAAATGCATCTTTATCTCTCTGATTGTACCCATCGTGCGGAGCATATGCACTGACAATATTCCACACCTCTCCTTGTATTACTAGTTTGAGAGACATCAAACGGTCGCTGGACTTCGAAATGCTCAAGACATTACCAAGTAGCTCTGCCGCAAGGATGATACCGATTCCGTTCTTAGACTTTTCCGTTCCGTAGTAGAACATCTTGTAATCTTTTGTCCTAACGTCCAAGAAACGCGCCCGATTCCCGATGTTTTTCCATTTCGTCTCTTGGACACACAAGATGTCCACGCGCCTTCTATTCATCATCTCTTCCAGCTCGTAACTTCGACCGGTCATGCTTCCAACGTTCCAACTCGCGACCCTCAAATTGCCTCCAAACTGTTTCATTATTTTGCTAGCCCCCGGAATCCGTATAGCTCTGACCCGAACATTTCTGCTCGGTCCAGGATCAGTACCATGCACAGCAGTGGTAGTGCCTGGCGGGGTAGTGCCTTTCCTTTTTGCAAGTATTACCATAATGATACAGTTTTGCAATACAATTTTTTGCACCATATTGCGATGGTGTTTGTTGTTTGACACGTGCATGCTCCTGTTTTAGTATTGTTTGATCTTTCTTTTATGACACCGGTGATCTCCAGTCGTGTCAACCCACGGACTCGCATGCACACTTGTGGGAGGGTTTTTAAGGTAGTATATGTGTCGCTAGGCTCACTTGGGTGTTATATTGCCTAGATCTGATTTGTCCTCTTAGTCGCCTTTTACGACAAGCGCTGGTTGTTGGGGGGGCGCTGCAGTGATATTCTTAACCCGTCCCTGCACGGGGGCCACCCCGGACTGTAGCGCCATCTAAGTAAGTAAGTAAGTGGTGGACGACACTACTACTTGCGAGAAACAGGCCCGGTTTATTTCAAGTAGTGTGGGACTTGGTACTCACTAAAATCCACCTTTAACCCCTTTATTCTACTTGAAACTATCCACTTCGGAACCGCTTTTGCATTACTTCAGAGTGATGTCGTATTGCTTCCCCTTTCGGGGCCGGCTTTTCCACATTTGTCTTCTCTTGCGGGTTAATTCTTTCTTGCCGGTAAGGCTTACATAAATCTTATGAGGGTGATTATTAGGTCTTGCTCTCTCTTTTCTGATTTAAGGACTTTTTCTATAAAGGAACGAACTTGATTCCAGCTCTGGTTACTCGTTGACATTTTTGTCACTATATTTTCCGGAGTGATAACGCGGATTAGAGATACTAGCGCCCTCCTTTCAGCTTCCCATCTGTTGCACTCAAAGAACGTATGGTTTGCGTCGTCCACTTCTGAGTCACCTCATTGGCAAGTCGAACTCCCTGCTTTGCCCATTTTGTGGAAGTAGACGTTGAAATAACCGTGTCCGGTAAGAAATTGGGTGACGTAATAACTTACTTCCCCGTATTTCCGTCCCTTCCATTCAGCGATGTCGCTGATCAGCCTCGCAGTCCATCGTCCTTCTGAGCTCCATCTCTCTTGCCATTTCTCTTTGGTGAGCTCCTTCGCCACCTCGGTTGCGGCTTCCACTCCTATTTCCGCCTTTTTGTCGTAGGCGTACTTCCTCTCTGCGGCAAGGAGATCAAAAGGGGTCACTCCAGCGACTATGAGGACGGCTGATTCCGACACCGTTCGGTACGAACTTGCAACTCGTAGTGCCGCGCGCCTTTATACTGCTGCCAATTGTTTCCTGTATTTCTCTTGTCATAGGGCGTCGGCCCATATCTCGCACCCATACAGGAGAATGACGTGGGTGACTGTCATCAGGACCTTTCTCTTGTTAGCTGTTGGACCTCCAACGTTTGCCATTAATCTGCTCAGTTACATTGTGACCTTCGCAGCTCGTCCCGAAGCCGATGTTATTTGATGCCGGAAAGTGCGCTTCGTGTTTAGGTGCTTCATGGCTTCCTTGCTGGTTATTAACCCAGACCCGACTTGAAAGCCGACAATAGTCCAACTAACCTCTCCTTTGTCAAAAGGACTATATCCGTCTTTTCTGTGGCCAGACCTAAGCCGTGTTCTTTCATCCAGAGATTAAGGCGGGTGCACGTGCCTCATGCATATCACCGCGGCGATAGCATCTGCATACCCTACCAGAAAGGTGTCTTCAGGCATTTCCATACGAAGGATGCAATCGTAGGCGATGTTCCAGATATCGGGTCCCAGGATTGAGTCCTCACTGCTCCAGCAGTAATCTTCTTTATTCGAGGACCTTCTGCGGTGTTGCATAACAGCTTCCGGTCCTCGAGATAGTCCTTCACCATCCACAAGTAATATTCGGGAATATCAAAAATGCTTTCGAGGGTGTTCAGCATATCGCTCCATCTGGCTGAATTGAAGGCATTTTGCACGTCCAGAGTTGCTAGCAATACGATTTTCCTTGAATACTGGTTGCCCTGTTGAGCCAATTGGGCGATCCTTACCACGTCTTCAGTAGTCTAAGTGTGTCCTGACCCTATCAGGACAACCACCTTACCTAACCTACTACTTCTTCAATTGCTCCAATCGTAGAGTGGCCCTTTCTGAATCCGTGCTGTCTTTCGGACAAATCTTCTGCTCTCTGCACGGCTGCTGTGAGCCTTGGTTTTAACAACTTTTTCAAGAGTTTCCCTGCGGTGTCCAGCATACACAGCGTACAGGCGCTGATGGGGAATCCGGGTCTCCTTTTCATTTGCTGTGCAGCGATGTACTTCGTACAGAATAAACGGAAGGTAACCATGGAATTCGACGAACTATGGCATCATACCTTAAACACCTTGACCACGCCGACGATGTTCGCTTACTTTCACATCGGATAAATGACTTTCATCTGATGGCCCAAAATCTAGAAGCTGATGCAAACGAAGTGTGGCTTAAAATAAACCGAACAAAGGCCTTGAGCATTTCGAACATCCGCGCTCAACATTGCTGGACAGGACGTAGACAATTTTCTATATCTAGGAAGTATAGTCTCAGCTAACCACGGTGACATCAAACTGGATGTGTGCACCAGAATCGGGAAGGTAGAGTTTGGATTCGGAATGCTATCGAAAGTCTGGAGAAGTAATATTCTCAGCACAAGAACCAAGCTGCGACTGTTCCACTCCAATGCAGATTGCCTGGAAGCCAGATACCTCTATCACACGCAAGCTGCAGACTCTCGTGAACAGATGTCTAAGAATTATCTTGAGGATTTTTGGTTCAATTGTATCTCCAAAGAACAAGAGACAAGAGCTTGTAGACATTACTATACAAAGGAGAAAGTGACAGTAGACTGGATACACCTTACGAGGCGAAGACAACCAAATTTCGAAACACTATGCAGTGGAATTCCCTCACCTATGCGGGGAGAACTACGCGATGCCCTAGGTAAACGTGGCGCAGAAGAATTGAGGAGGAATCAAGCACTTTGGGAATGACTTGGAGGCAACTCAAACGCATTGCAGTACCTCGAACAAGATGGCTCAGAGGCGTTGTTGACGAACTATGCTCCCCGAGGGGTGAAAGGATTCAAGAAGAAGAAGAAAAACAAATATTTAATCTGGAAAGCGCAACGGCAGGCTCGATGAAACCTCGTTATGGAGTATCTGTCTTTATAGTTTCTACCCATTTCTATGAGAAAGTGTTAAATTTGATCTTGAGCAATGGAAAGGAACCTGCGACCTGTCGTGGAGCCAAAAATTCAACTTGGCATCCTAAAAACGCCCGAATACATGAATAGATACGACGAGCAGTACCAAGGACTTTCGCGTACGTTACCACATATCTCAGATTCAAATAACCAGGGCGTTCCTTTCATCATCATTTGAGGTGTAGTCGAGGTCTACTTGCCATCTCCAAAATTTGGATGCGGAAAAGAGGAAAAGGACTTTCTTCGGACGAGTGTTAGACCAGAGCAATAGAAATCTTAGAGAGCGGTAGTCTGTTTTGGACAAATCTAGTGGTAATGTTGCTTTAGGGTGCACATATGTACAACAGAATTGCATTAAGTATTCTCAGTGACTGACATATAGCCCCAATTAGTCCCATGGAGCAGTGCGCGCGTAAGTACCCGCGTGATTGTGCGCACATGTACGCATTTGAAACGACGAACCTGACACAATGCGGCAATAGAAGTATTTTTCCGTTGTTATTCCAGCACCGAATTTTGCATTTAAAAACGCAGTCCTTGCAAGTACTCTATCGTATGCAACGTTCGTCTTAATTTAGGTTTTTTCCGCTTAAGTTGCATCCTTCCAGTTGAATCCACCCGCAATATAAAATTTTTCATTCCACACTTTCACAAGGATTTGCAACTCCGTAAATCGTGAATAAAACCACGTCTCTATCTCCACTGAAACTATCTGAAACAAATCAAATAAAGTCAGACGAAGCAAGGAAAAACATTCCACATACGGAGTACACACAATACTGCAGAGATGTGGGGAAACAAAGTACAGGGATTCTACCATCTTATCCGTGACAGTTGCAGTTTTCTTTTCGATTTTACGATTAAAATACTCTCTCTCCGGGTCTTCATTGAATCCAAATTGACTGACGATTGGTAAAAGATACAACGACAAGTGACAGGAAATGAATTGCATACATAGAAGAAAATATTTTTTCCCAGATTACACATTGCCATCCTGAGGTTCGTCCTTTCTTTGCCACAACGATATACCAGTAGACCTGAAGACGATTTCCGATGCTCGTTTGCATATCCTTGTAGTTTGAAGAAGTTGTGAACTTATTTCGTTGTTACTGTCTGAGTAATTCTGTTCCCAAAAAATGCCACAACCACGTTGAATTCGTAGAGAATGCTTTGCAAATGGGTGGGCAAATATTTATCTCTACTATGTATCGATACGTTGGATGAGGATGTGCATTGGGGAATAGCAAGGAGGATAGATATTGTGATGGAGAAATGTAGAACGACATACATTTTCGGGTTTCAGATATTTGATTTGGTATTGATTTACGATGTAACTGTTGGGTTGGATTACCTAAGAGAGGCTAATTCCAAATAGGGTTAGATGGGTCGAAGGTTCACTTCGCTGAGTATCTATTGAGTGTGCATTTCGCATAGATCAACAAATTTAAATGGGATGTCTAAAGAATTATAGAACTTTTGATTGTGCTCTTAGAGATTGTCAGGAGGAATTTCCATTGTAGTGTCTTTACTGCCAGTCTGCAGCTACCTTGAACAAATTCTGGGTTCGAATGAATTCATCCGTGTTCATGCATCTCACAGAACGTTTATTTGATTCGACATGCAAGTTGTATAAAATTTGAAACCTCGATCAAGTGTCATCTATATTGTAATACTTTCAAGTACTTCACAGTGAAATTTGTCTGCATGGCATGTGTATCTTCGAAATATTTGGCAAGGTTTCTCATCAGTGTTCAAGTTGTCACAGAGCGTATTTCTAATGGGACGTTCTTAAGGTTGATGGTGCAACTCTAACGCTTTCTTACGAGCTTACCTACCGCTACTCTGAAAAGGCAAAAACCCCCACACATCTAGTTCAAGTGCTACTTGTCGTTTGGGTGACACTTGAAATTTGGGTGGCACTTGTCGTTTGAGTAATACTTGCCGTTTGGGTGCTACTGCCGGCCCCACTATATTTCCATCTTTAGTCAGTTTTTTGTCCTCATGAGTGATAATAGAATCAAAAAGATTGTGAATATCTGCAGTGAGACAGACAAAACAGTGAAGTAGTGGTTGAAAAAATCGCCGAACAGAAAATAGAATGAAAAGTGTCAGAAAAAGGAGTTTATATCATTCGGGTGTAGGGAGCTCGAGTCCCAGTACCGCACGAGTAAGAGGAAGAAGGAAGTGCAGCGTACTATGAGGATCAAAGGCCAAAGCCCCAGGCAAACGGTCCCTGTTTACAGCATTTCCAAGGACCTTGCCGGTGGTCAAAACTCAGAGATAGCTCAGAATATGAAAAGAACATTTCGCGACAATAATGCACCAACTAGACGAGAGTAAGTGTCACAATGGTGTGTGTCATGGGACTTTAAAGTCAGCCAGGGGTGATCCTCTCATCACTGCTGTTGTAATAGTCATCAGCGATGTCCTTCAGGCAATATTAAACGAGGGAAATCGTAGAATTTAATAGACTACACTAACGATGCTTCCATACTTCCACAGAGGTTATTGAACCTCCATCAAATGGGCCATCGTGTATACTGCCTAACATGCGTGGACTTGAATACACTAGAATGATTCTATTCTCTAGAGTTATGTTATCACCTCAGTTCTGTTATATGCCATCCCAGTCTAGTCGGAGGCACTAAAAACGACGGAGACCAAAGGAGACTCGTCAACACACAGATTCTGCGCACTATGGACACTCAGCGGCTTTTGAACCATTTTAGACGAATCTGCATTTGTTATAGCTGGAATGGTCCCCATCGACATCCTTACAGATGAAATGTTCAGAATATCTAACAGAAGAGCATTGAGCAAACACAACGCCAATAGCATGGAGAAAGGTCAGTGTCAGCAGCTATGTGTCAAGCTCATTGGGCATATGGACACACAAGTTGATACCGATAATCCAAGATTGCTGGATATACGATACCACGAAAAAAGCCGCGGTATGGACCTGCGGGAGCTATGTCCTGCAGTCAGTCGTCCACCAGGCTGACCACTTCGTATCTGCAAGGATAAAAGGTGTGTTCTTCTATAGTTGCTATGCGCCCCCCAGTCTACAACTGGCGGACTATCTGAAGCTGCTGGTCGACATGGTAGCTGACGCGCGAGGGAAACACCCAGTGATTATTGCTGGAGATTTCAACGCCTATGCTACTGATTGGGGCAGTAGAATCACAGACGCAAGGGGAAGAGCTCTCCTCGAATGCTTCGAAGCACTGGACATAGGTCTGGCCAACGACGGTACAGCCGAAACGTTTCGAAAGGCAAGCAGAGGGTCAATCATTGACATCACATTATGAGCAACTCACTCCTGCGCAGAACCAAGCGGCGGGTCAGCGAAGACTATACCCATAGTGACCACCAGGCAATTTTATTTAACGTCAGCATAGGGAAAGGCAAACTGCGTCCCACCCTAACGTGACCAACGTGGAAGGACACACTCTTCAACAAAGGCATGTTCGAGGAAATGTTAAACACCAGCGCTCCAACGAACAACGGATCGGCTGAGGCCCTTTCGCATCAGCTGATCCAGGTCATTACCACAGCGTGCGACGTAGTTATGCCCAGAAGGGCAGTAAAAGAGGCGAGCCCTGCTACTGGTGGATCGACGAGATTAAACGACACAGATCTCACACAAGATTTCTAAAAGCGGTTAACCACATTTAAATTGTCAAGGCGAGAACTGGAAAAGGCCATTAAGGAGAGTAAGTCAAGGAGCATTAGGCGGCTCTGTGACGAGGCTGAATTAGATCTGTGGGACATAGCGTTTAGAGTGGTGATGAAGAACCTTAAAAGCAACAGGTCTCCACAACTAACCTGCCTGGCAATGCTAAGGACCATAGTAGAGCACGTATTCCACCATCGACCAACTACTCCATCACGAGGGAGATCGGCGTGAAGCACATCCCGCCAATCACGTCAGTAGAACTCTTTGGGGCATGCAAACAAATCGGACACAGCAAAGCACCTGGACCGAATGGCATCCCGAATATCAATCAAGGCGGCTGTCAAGATGAGACCGGACATCTTCCTAACAACGAGGCAAAGGTGCATATATCCCTACACCATGGAAATTACCACATTTGGTGTTGCTTCCAAAGGACAATAAGCCGCCCGGACAACCATCATCAAATACAAATATTTGGCGCAACCGCTCTTTAAAGTGCCAGGGCCTAGCTTCTCGCAACCACTCATGTTGTGTGCGTTATATTTTTCACACCAATGGAAGGGACCTACAGTTTAATGCCGACTCCGAACGGCGATTTGAGAAGCTTTTTCGTGACAACAATACTCTCGGATGTTTGTCAGACGCTCGCGAGAGGTGGGACCGTGAAAAAACTTTTCGGTGTTTTCTGGGATTCGAACTTGGAACCTCATGCGTAGTGATCCGACACACTAACCACTTACGCCACGGCGCCCACAGACGGCAACCATCATCGGATCGCCCTGCTTGATACCCTGGGAAAGATCCTAGAGCGTATCATTTATGACAGACTGCTTGCGGTGACGGAGGAAAATGGAGCCCTGTCATACTACCAGTACGGCTTCAGAAAATCACGTTCTACCGTCGATGCCATAAAGGCGGCAGTAGATACAAACACTGTAGCAATACAGGGGAAAAGGTGGAGATGGGGGACAAAGAGATACTGCGCAGTAGTAATGCTTGACATCAAAAATGCGTTCAGCTCGACAAGCTGGTCATTCATTAGGAGATCCCTGGCACCATACTGCCTGCAGAGGATAGTCACGGACTACTTCAGCAACAGGAAGCTATGATACCATACTGCCGATGGCGTTAAACACTACAGCGTTTCCGCGGGAGTCCCGCAAGCATCGGTCCTTGGACCTCTCCTATGAAACATTATGTGCGACGGAGTTCTGCGACTAACACTGCCCGAGGGAGTCCAAATGTTTGGCTTCGCTGACGATATCGCAGTGGTTACAGTAGCCAAGCATGTACACGAGGTGGAGTCTGCCACAGATGAGGCGGTTATAACAATAAAGGAATGGCTGGAGTCTACCGGTCTGGAACAAGCTGCCCACAAGACCGAAGCTGTTCTAATAAACAGCCGCAAGACGGTGGAATATGTGAGCTTCCGGGTCAGAAACCAGACAATCAGGTCCAAAGAATCCTTGAAGTACCTTGGAGTTATGCTCAACAATAGGCTGCGCTTCAAAACCCACGTCGAGTACTCTAGTAAAAAGGCATCGCTAATGCAGGCAGCACTCTCCCGAATACTCCCGAGCATCGGCGGGCCTGGATACGTCCACAGGAGATCTTGCTCTCCAGAGTGGTCAGCTCGGTACTTCTATACACTGCCCCGATATGGGTGGGTGCACTGGCGGAAAATGAGTGTAGGAAGAAGCTTTCATCAGCTCACAGGCTCTGCCTAATCAGAGTGATCAATGACTTCCGAACTATCCTCGGCGATGCAGCCTGCGTTTTAGCTGGGATGGTCACAATCCACATCCTCGGGGATGAGATGCAGAAGGTGTACCTTAGACGTCCCTCGAATCGGCAAGAGCCAAAAAGGATTAAGGAAGAGGAAAGGGCTGCATTGTGGCAAATCAGGCGGGACAGCTCTACAAAAGGCAGATGGACCCATAAGCTTATTCCCACTACAAAATCATGGACAGAGGAAGCGAGGAGGAACTGTAACTACCACCTCACACAGTTCCTGTCCGGACACATCGGCTACCGGAAATACCTCCATAGATTTGGAAACGATAGTGGGAGGAGGATGACGCAGAGCATGCAGTGTTCTACCGCAGGCGCTTTGCAGAAGATAGAGCAAACCTGCCAAGCCCAAAATATCTCGTAAGTCACATGACGCGATCAGAGGACGAGTGGATGGAGATCTGCTCATTCATAATATGTGTGCAGAATGCGCTACGAAGAGCAGAAGCCCTAAGAAGAGCCCAATAGGCGGCCTCGGAGACTAGAGCATAATTGCTAACTAGCCCCACGAAGAAATACCTTACGGCAGTCCCGCGGGGAGAGTGATTGAAGTGTGCTGGGTATGGATTAGTAAGAATGTGCATTCCTGGCATCGATTATTCGGGTTTGCGAATCGTGTATGCTGGTAGCACTCGGTCTATTATTATTTTTCGAAGATTACCACATCGCTTGGCGTAAAAAAAACCATCTAATGGTCCACAATACGGAAGTCAAGGCAAACAAAGTGGGGCTATAGGCAAATAGGACGAAAACGTTGTAAATCTTCGGAAATGATATTTGCGCATCATCTCAATGATTTTATAGTCCAATTGCATCTCAAATTAACAGCCTTGTCAGAGAATGGGTCAAGAATCTGTGTCATCCCCATACGGAGAAGAAAGTGGCAATGGATTGGTCACACCTTACGACGTGAAGACAACTCCATTGCAAAGGATGCCATGCAGTGAAATTCACTCGCCCGGGCGAAGGAATCGAGATCTTCAGGAAACAACTGGAGACAGGCTAATCGCATTGCATCTCTCCACAAAAAAGGGCCCTTTGCCCTTCGTGAGGCAAAAGGACTTAAGGACTTCGGATGAACGAAGTAAATTATTCAAGAAGATCAGACCTAGCGATCTCGGGTCAATTTCCCATACCTTAGCTAGAGACTCAAGATTTTTATTATTTTTCTTGTCAGGATAGGAAACGCTCGACTGAAGAACTCAGACGCAACTGGTCTATTGTACTAAGAGAGACTCAAAATAGTAAAAACTTGAAGCAATTATGTGCCATTCCTGCCACAACTCGAAACGTAAGTAGTAACAAATTCCATCATTCTTTACCCTAACCCATCATCACCTGCTATCCCATCGCACCATCTGCCCTTCAGTACAACACTTGACCCACTACCGCATGTGTAATGGAATTCCAGTAATTCCGTTCCAATTATCCGCTTTTCCTGTCATGATTAATGCCTCGCACACAATATTCCAAGAAGCCCAACGATGACTTATCATCTGCATTCCCTAGTACTGTAGCCCTCCAATTGTAAATAACCCGACACTGACTACAGTTCACTTGTCTTATCAGTTCCCCAAGCCTGATAAGCCAAACAGAAAATTTTCACAATATTTGCGCAAAACATTCACTCCGTACACTGTCACAGGCGCACCTGTTACCAAAGGTTTTGTTAAGTATACGACACCCATTGATAAGATTATGCTCCACAATCGAATACTGCGTTATCTTATCTAATCAAGTGCCGAAGCGTTTCAAAGCTTCGCGCAACCTGTTATCTCTGCGTTCTCGTTTCAGTGTTCAGTAAAGTTCAGTACAACGAGCAACGAAGAAGGAAAAGTTTGTCTTTCCCCCAAAAACAATATACAAAACGACAGGTGGAACAGCCTGATAACTTTCAATTGATCCTTAAAGGTTTATCCGATTTATTTTCTTGTTTATCCAACCCAAAAGGAAGTGGCAATTTCCGTGAATTCTAACGAACGATATTTAGAGAAACAAAAAACATTTTCAAAATGGTATCAGTGGAGACGATTGGATCGATATTCATCAAGGTTTTCAAATTGGTAGGTTTTCAAAAAAAGTGTGTCCTGTGATTCGGATAAGTGTCCAATGATGAGGTCATGTTTAAAATTATTATTTTCGAGTGATTCGAAAAATTATTTTGAAATAATTCATAATAACACCACTTGCGCTATGCTGGGTTTGATTAAAGATAAGTTATCTCTGCGCTTATGTGAAAAAGATACTATTACTCACGGTTTTATGAGTTTGTGTGTAGGAAATAGGGAGTGGTTCGGTGTTTTTGTATTGCGAACCCGGTCGATAAACGGTTGAAAAAGTGATTCATGTCCAAGAAAATGAAGTTTTGTTGAAGGATAGCTGATGGATAACTATTATCCGAAATGGATTAAGAAGCAAAGTCAAGTCAGGCTTTCAAATCACCACGTGCTGGGAACAAACCAGTAACCAGAGTGCACTGTACTTGAAGATACATAAACCTGTCACGTCTAAGCCTTATTTCTAATGTTCGGATAAAACATCGCAGAGTCAAAATTGGCGATTTCATTACAGATACCGCCTCTTCTTCAAATCATAACATCGAATATGAAACGTCGTAGGAAAATAATCGTCTAAGACAGAATATATCACAAGCTTCGCTCAAAATTGGAGACAAATACTCCCGGATAAAACATCGCATGCTCTAAAATTGACTTTTTTTTGCAGGTTCTCAATTTGGTCATCATAATTCTCTACAGAATCGGTGATGGTGGTGAATTCCTAGGTATTGGCGGCACATGGAACCTCAATGAAGAAAAAAGTCCAGACTGTGAAATTGTGGCATCAGGCGTTTTTGTTGGATTCTTCATATACACCGCCGTCCATCTGATAGCCTATTCCTTCGGTACAACCAAGCACAAGCGGTAAATATACATACCCCTATCTGTTTCATGGAAATTTCTAACAATTGAATTTAAAATCTCAGTGAACTAACCGATACAATCATGAACGTTGTGGGTACCTTCATGTGGATCGCTGTCGGTGGCACAGCTCTACACTACTGGAAGGGATACATGTCCGATCAAGGATTCTTGTATGTCGCATCAGAGCGACAAGTCGGCATTGCCATGGGATCACTGTGTGTCGTCACTGGAGCGTTATATCTACTAGACACAGTGCTGGCATTTGTACACTTTGCCAAGGGCGACTCGGAATTACAATAAACTAAATACATAGCAGACACACAAAAAACATAGAATAAGTTCGCGTCGCTTCCAAGCGATTTCTTACTTCACGTTGGTTTAAGTTCAAATTAGATTTTATAATTAAGAATTGCATACCTTTATGACAGGACATAATCCATTCCATTTGAAGGAATAAATGTATTTCCCCCACCACAGTCATGGCGTCCCATGACTCGGGTGGTGGGCCCCATTTAAGCATTTAGTAACATTCCAAGAACAAAAATTTACATTTTCTTTTTCTAAATAAAATAAAACGAAAGAGAGAGATCTACATCCGATGTAGCCTAAGGAAGTGCGGCTTTTTATTTGAAACTTTGAAGCAACATACCGCAGGTAGAGTCTGTCAAGATGTCAGAATCTGTTGACATTTGAGAGAATTATTGTTGAATTGGATCGCCTGACGTTTGTTTGACAAATGATTTTGACGTCTGCTCTGGCGATGTGATATGAATTTCAATTAAAAAGCGGTTCTAGGTGGTAGTCTCTTAGCAAAAACTGTCACTTTGGAATGCTACGCTATGACATGCTTTGGTACAAGGAAGTGTTTTCAAATATTGACTCAGAGGTTTGTGGATGATAAATTGCCGCCTTAGCTTGAAGTTAGGCATTGCCAACACGACATCGAAATGGATAAAAAAAAAATGCAATCTCATCATTCGACTCATCTAACTGAAATGATGACACTTTGGCAATAAAATATCTGAGACAGCGAAGTTTCCATTTGAAATAACTCCCAAGAGTGCTGTCGTATATTGATGAATAGCTTTCAAGAATCAATTTGCTACAAAGTCAAACGCTTTTCCCAGTTGCAAAGTGTATAAATATCTGCTCGAACGACACAGACGTGACTTGAGAACCTTGTAGATTGTATATTGGTGAAGAGGTGGGATTAGGTCACCTTATCACTGCGGCCACATTGGGCTTATGTGATTTCCTCTGATATTAAAGCTCACTCAATATACCCGATTTGGTGATGAACTATACTAAACTTTTGAGTGAACTTGCAGATAGGTATTTTACTTCAAGGTAGGATCATATATATTAATACGTGAACACGAAATTTATCGTACGTTTTTTTAGTATTTATTATAAAAGGAGGGGGATGAAACTTAGATCAATCGAAAGGTACTGTGCAATAGATGTGCAGAAAATAAAAATCATATGCGTATGTTACCGTTAAGTCAGGAACATACACACATGATTTCCCCATACAAAACGCTTTAACCAATTAAATTCACGTTCATGGCTTATGAGCTTCGATGCATTGCCTTCTCTGCACGGGAGAATATTACAACAAATAGAAAGCGTTGTTTTTTCCCCTTGGTCGAATTTTGACCACACGTGATACTAGTTTACCTAAATAACGATGACGTGTTCTGATAAGACAGTGACATAGGATATGTTCTGCTGATTCTTCGTCTTCGTTGCACATTCCGCAGATGCTGTCTTGTGCTGTTCCTATAGCCAAGAGATGTCACAGTGGCCTGTAAGGAAACCTGTGCCTATTCGAATCTGACTCCTAGTTCGATTGTAGAAGTTGTTTCGTTCTTTCGTTTCGTTCTGTTAAGGGAAGTATTTGGCAGAAAGATCTTGGCTTGTCTGCTACCTTCGGTTTCCATTCAGTAATGATGCAATTTTTTTCTTTTACCAATCAGCAACTATCTTCAGGGCCCTCTGGACGAGATCCGAGATTATTTCTTCGAATTTCCTCTGATTAATATGATATCGCAATATCGCCTTCGCTGCTGAGTATTTTCAGTAGTTCATTTACAACGATCTTCTTCTTCTGCCTTTTATCAGCGAGGTTATGATCCGAAAACAAGGGATCACAACCCTCCCACTTCACCGCATTTCTACTGATCCGCCTGTGGGGTTCGCCTAGTTCATTTACTACGATAGACCGCAATAAGGGGGAGAGAACTCCCCCTTGGGGGCATCCTTTCGCAGCAGTGACCCTGAGTATATTGCTGCCTAGTGAGATGATAATTTTTCTGTCTTCTAGCATGCAATTTATCCAGTTATATTTACTACTTCTGTGTACTGGATGCATCTGTATATTTGGGCGTATTCAGTGTTATCAAAAGCTCCTTCGATGTCAAGGAAGCAGTCCACCGCAAACTCTTTGTCTCTAAAGGATTTTTCAATCCTAGTTGTGGCACTATAGTTCGGGCGTGGCGCTATAGTTTGGGGTATACCTGGGTATCAACAAAAAAACCTCTCCATTTAGCTCGGTCTTTAACTAATTGCCTCCAGTTACGCAATCGGAATTGCTGCGATCCCCTTGAACTTTTGCGTGACACCTACGGTGAAGAGGCCTTCTAGTGCGTCGTCCCTAAGATTCAGAAACTCTGCGGACCGAAGCGGTGGTGTCCATTCGTTCTACATGCCCTTGCCATCTCAAATGTCCAATACGTAGTTTATCGACGAGGTACATATCGCTATACAGCTCGTATAGTTCGGCATTGAATCTTCTTCTTCAAAACTTGTCAACGCAAACGGGATCGAATGCGTTACGAAGAATTTTTCTCTCGAAGCGACCAAGGATATGTTGAGGAGATGTACAATGTTCTTTCTTGTAGATCGGGCAAACGATGCTGAGATTCTATTTATTAGGCGTACACTCGTCTGACCAAATCTTAGAGGTGAGTTGGAGTATGCTCTCTACCAAATCATCACCTGTTGCCTTGAAAAGTTCGACTGGTAAGTCGTCAGGTCTAGCAGCCTTGTTTGATTTCAGCTTGGATATTGCTAACCTCACTTGGCTTTGGTCAGGTGAACGGAAATTTTGACTATCATCGTCCATGTTGAATGGTTCATTCTGCCTGACAGTGGTTGGTCTTCGACGTCGTTGTTAAGTCTGTAAAAGTGGTACGAGTATTTCCATATTCTCAGCACCAACCGTGTCGGATTTTTAGCGCTTGGTGAACAGGCCCTGACTGTGAAGACATTCATTTTATTTCATTTCATTTTATTATCAACTTTGTATCGTTTACATTAGACTGTAACAATCATTTCCGACATTACAGTCGAAGAAGTTAGTGAGGCGGTCAAATACTCAAAAAAAAAAACGAAAAGCGGTTGGGCCAGACGAGATGCCCTCTGAGTTCTGGAAAAAGATGGGAGACGTCGGGTTCAAATGACTCAGAATTCTCATCTACAAATGGGTGAGAGGTGATCCAATGCCAAATCAATGGAGCGAAAGTTAGCTTCTCCCTTCGATCAATCTGATGTCACACACCATGAAGATCGTTGAGCGGGTATTAGGTATATGATCAATAGCAAAGTAACCTGTGATGACGACAACAATCATCGCGTAAGCGTAGGGTGGACGAAGTGGCAAGAAAACTCCGCTATCTTCAGTGATCCAAAAATGCCACCTAAGTAGAAAGGAAGGCTCTGCACTGCAGCTGTGCGTCCAGCGCTCACATACGGTTCGCAATATTGGACGATGTAAAAAAAGTATGAAAGTAAATTAGCGGCGGCTGAGATGAAGATGCTTTGCGTAACAGCAAGAATGACAAAGCTTGATCGAATTAGAAGCTCGAGGATCTGTTGAAACCTTCACGTCAAGGAGACCATCTTACGAAAGATAGAGCACAACCGGCTCAGCTGGTATTGCCACGTTCAAAGAAGCCTGTCCCGTCAAAAAGGCAATATCAATGAACGCTCCAAAGACATTGCGAAGCAGGAGAAGCAGGCCTATAAATGCCTGGATCACACAAATTCGGCATTTCATTGGCCTCAGTAACCAAGTGATCCAAAATCGGAAGGCCTGCCGTAGAAATGCGATGATCCCTTGTATTCGGATCATAACCTCACCGAAATAGGAAGAAGAAGATGAAGGTAACAGGCGTTGTTCTCGGCTCCGTTGACAGTTTATGTTTTTTTTTTTTTTTTTAACCAATCGTTAGACTATCTCCAAATTCTTAAATGAATGGATTTTGTTTACCCTCACCGATAAAACTACTTTACGTTTGCGATCAGAGTATTCCTCATTCGCACTACAAAAATTATGAGTTCGTGACACCATGACCTCATTGGTCTTCTGAGTCCATTGCAGAAAGCCTCAACTCAAGTGTAATTAAGCAGCACGTATGACTATCTAAAGAACATCGAATGAAATTAATTTTAGACTGAGGTCGCTTACATAGCTTAAATGCGGCAATTTTGAACTTGCGCTTCATTTAACCCTTCCAACTGCTGACCCCCACGATATACTGGTATTACCAGAGCAGGAATTCGTTCTGAGCGTAGGTGCAGAGGAAGAATTTTTCGAACCACTCAGTTCCAGAACTTTTGCTAAACAGAGAAAAGGTAGAGAATTTTCTTACGTTGCCTTATTGGAGAAATCTTATATAATACGTGAACACAAGTATTTTAGTATTTATTATAAAAGGTAGGAGATGAAGCTTATATCATTCGAACGGCTCTGCACCATAGATGTGCAGAAAACATAAATCATGTTTGCTTAATTCCCCTCGGTCGAATTTCGACCATACGCGATACTAGTCCTAATAAACCTAATCAATTTTTGGCCACAAAAACAAAGAATTCTAAAAATGACAATAGGAACCACTGTTTCTATCCCAAATAATTGTCTACTCTTGAAATTCAAAGAATTTTGAAATCCGAACGACTCACCTGAATAGCAGCTCCAGCATCGACAACATCACTAGCACTCCGACTCTTCCGCAAAGTTGTTACACTGCCAATGTAGAAGGACACCGGTCTCCTTCGCCTACCAACACTCCCGTCTTCCAAATTTAACGCATCCAATCTCAAGTCCGAAGGGATCGAACCCCTCGAGAACTCATTCAACCGTTCCAACTTCCTACTGTCCAAACTGAATCGATAGACATTTTTCGGTTTATCCAGGTTATGTTCAAAGTCCGAGTCGAATATAGCACTCTGTGTCACTTGCTGACGTGATTGAATACTCGAAGCCGAGGAAGTCTTCTTCGGCCGACGAACTACTACAGTACTAGGTGTACTAGGCGCTACTGGTGGTTCATCCACAGCAGTTTCCAAATGCACCGTAGACAACTGTCGCTCCAAGTTTTTCTCGTAATCATGAAACTTGTCATAGTCGATGAATTTCATATTCTCATAACTGACCATGTTGTCAATTGCTTGTAGGGACTGCAAGGATGCACTCCACTTTGGATTCATTGGCTTTTTCTTCTCCGCCGTACCTGCCAGAGTGCGTCGAAACGACGCAATAAATGAAGACGATCGTCGTTTTTGGAAGGCCTCCTGTGGATTATAAACTGGACTAGGTGGTTCTTCGGGCTTTTTGAATTCGAATTCCTCCTCGGGAACTACGTCGGGGGTTTTATTTTTACTATCCGGTTGGTCGGGTGATTTCTCTGTCTCCTCGGACAGTTGTTCTAGTTGAGGTTCGATGACACTTCGCCGATTGGTACGACGCAGAAGGATCATTGAACGGCTTCTGGTGAACTTATAGGGACTATCTTCTTCCTCGATTTTGGATACATTCTCCTTGCTGCCGGTGATGGATGTGATAAGTTTGGACAGACGACGTGTGAGAGAAAAGCTATTGGAACGCTCGAATTTTGGAGGATTTTCGAAACCCGGCGGTGGTTGGATGGCTTTCGCAGTTGGAGGAGGGTCTTTGGTTTTGACATTATTGTTGGCGTTGAGGACGTTCTTGTTGCTAGTCGATGTGACCCTGACCGAATTCGATCTAGTGGGTTTTGGTTCCACCGGCGCTTTGGACTTCTTGCCATTGGACTTTTGAGACTTGCTGTTGGATTTTTTGCTGTTAGACTTTGGTTCTTTGTCTTTGGTTGAGTTCATTTTGATGAAGTGGGCGGCGATTCATTTAATCTGTGAAAGAGATGGATAGTGGGGACTTTAAAATATATTAGAAAGAGATGTTCAAGAACAAAGTAGTATTCGAAATGAATATTAAGAATGGAAATGAAATCCACTGCGATTTCTTGCCTCTTGCTTGCTTTGAAAAGCTTCCGTATCTAACCTTTAAAGCTCACTAAAAACTAATTTTTTCAACCCTGAAACATGAAAGAATTATATGCAGGTATCCAGGCTCTTACAAGAAAGCCTTTAAATATAGAAATATGTGAGTAAAGTTACTTTACGTCATAATATAGTATCTGAAAGCAGCGGCTTCGACGGCACTTTGTCTGCACCGAGATGTCAACTGGCATGGCATCCTATGCGCATTGGAAAATTCTTTTACGGATGGATCCACGATGGATGGCCGAGCGGCGGCAGGTATCTTTTCAGAAGAACTAGAACTAGTCTGTACATTCGGAAATGTACCCCAGTTTAGCAAGCCGAGATGATAGCCTCGTTGCACGTGTTGTATCACCTGAAGTATGGTAAGGTTGTTGGTTAAAATAATACTATAGCACTGGACAATCAATCAGTGATTAACCGCATGGAACAAAAAGCTGTCAATACATGATTGACATAAATGTGTTCAGAAACTCAATCAGTGCTCACTTTGAAATGAAATGACGCTGCATTGGGTGAGAGGGCACGTAGGCATGGAGAAGTAATGAAAAGACGAACTCTAGCAAAACAACCTCTGAGTTCTCTGGTCTGGAGTCATTTGCTGCAATTGGCAGGGGAATGGTAGAGCACCTGATCAACAACTGGGCCGCGGCGGAACACCAGAGAAGGTGGTCAACCGTGAAAAGTTGCAGGCAGGCTAGAATGTCTGTGAAGATGTCAACTAGCACCACTCGTAGAGAAGTTCTGAGTTCACAGAAATAGGTGGTAGTTTTATCTACAGGCCACGGGAATTTCGGGTATCACTAGAAGAAGGTGGGTCTTCTCGAGGATGAAACCTGAGAACTATGCCTGGAGGAAGTTGAGACGGCGGCACATACAGGGTGCGCCATCTTTTATGTCGGTATGTGAATATTGAATAACTTAAAAAAAAAAAACCGATTTCCATATAGGAGGTATTTATGTTTAGTTTGGTTCTTTACATTTTATTTGGACTATTTTTTGAATACAACATCAATCAAGTGGCCACCTCTATTGACCAAAGCAAAATGTGCCCTTTTTGCTGCGTTTTCCATCACTTTTTCGAGCATCTCGGGGGGTATAGCGATGATTCTGGCACAAATGTTTACTTTGCGCTCGTCAATGGCCTGAAGCTTGCTGGCGGCACTTTGCTTTTCAAATAACCCCACAAAAAGAAGTCCGGAGGGGTCAAATCTGGAGATCTAGGTGGCCAATCAGTGTCGCCATTTTTTGACAGCACACGTCCAGGGAATTTTCGTTGCAAAAACTGCATTGTTTGATTTGCAGTGTGGTATGGCGCATTGTCTTGTTGAAACCGGTAACCGTCCAGACCTTTCTCACACATTTGTGGACAGACATAATGAGCCAACATCCACCGATATCGATTCGCATTGACTGTTTCGCCTTCTCAGATGAAAAATCGATCAATGATGGTTTTGGCGCAAATGCTGGGCCAAAAAGTCACTTTTTGGTCATGCAATGGTGTTTCATGGATCTCTTGTGGATTTTCCGTTCCCCAAATACAGCTTTTTTGCTTGCTAACGGCGCCAGAGAGTGTGAAATAGGACTCTACGGTTATCAAAATTTGCTTCCAAAAATCAGGTTCAGTGTCAACCATTCGAGTGACTGTTTGGCCGTATTCCAAGCGACGTGGACGGTCTGTCAGCAATATTCATTGAGTCAATTGCACTTTATATGGAAATAAATGCAAATCATCCTTCAAAATGCGCCGCAAGGTGGTGCCATTGGCACCAAAATGCTGAGCGCGGTGACGATACGACACATGTGGGTTCTCGGCAACACTCTTTCTTACCGCTTCAACCAGTTCATTGGAACGTCTTGGGCGTTGATAAACGGCATGTCGACGATGTCCCACTGTCCCGTAGTCAACAAAATTCGACATCAACCAACGAATAGTGTTGTCAGACAATCCTTGTTGCCCACGATATTTTCGACGACATGCACGTTGAGTTAACACAACTGAACGACTATTTTCAATGTACAGTGTCACTATTTCAGCGTATTGTTTCGGTGTGAAGCGACTCGTGGTTAAGATTGTACTGAATTGACGTTTCCAAAACATGTCCACTCAAGTCAATTGGTTGATAAATGTCAAAGTTATTCAATGTTTACATACCGACATAAGAGATGGCGCACCCGTTATCCTGCGTCAATGTCCGTCACTAGCTAGCAGAAGAAGAGAGGTATTGGTCCGCCACTAGGCGGAAACCCAGAAGATGAACTAGATTTCCATTAAACAGATGCTAACGCTGACACGAGGAATCAAAGCCAGAGAAGAACTGTGGAGACATTCAGAGAGTTTCTCCGGCTAAGATGGATCGTGGTAGAGAGACAAAAAGGGACCTAACACCGTGGTCTGATTCGAAAATCTCTCGAATTATGACAAATTGTGTTTCGAAAACGTACAATCTTAACCCTTTCGACCCGAACATTTTCATTTTTCATACTTCCTTGGGATATATTGTCCCAATCGGGCCGAAAGGGTTAAGTAAACAAATTGAAAAACGCTGGAAAAATTATTTTCCCGTATTTTTATCTTCATAGCAGAATCCATCTAGGCGAACCCCACAGGCGGATCAGTAGAAATGCGGTGAAGTGGGAGGGTTGTGGTCCCTTGTTTTCGGATCATAACCTCGCTGACAAAAGGAAGAAGAAGAAGAAGAAGATACCAGAATCCATCTGTGCATCGCACGCTCACCCCTTGATCCCCGTAATGGTTCGCGAGACCATTCACAGTCGTAGCCATTTCAAGTAATACCCAGTCGGCTGCCGAGCGGGACAACCCGACCACCAAATGCTCGCAAACTGACAGCCTTCAGACGCGGCTCCAAAGGATGCCCTGTCTTACCAGGTTTGGCAATATCCGAGACCCGTTTGCGTCCCCTTGTCATCTTGGGGTGTGCTCTTTGTTAGCCATGACTGGATTGAATGGATGGGAATAACTTTTAAAGTTACCCCATCTGCACATCCCAGTCACGTTGCCCTGGGGTTCCCGTGCCATTAGGTAGATGACTCCTCGGTAGGTTTAGATATAGATGATTGGATCAAGTCCGAAATCTCTGCTGGAGCTGAAGACATTTGCGGTGGATCGAGAAGGATGGAGCGTCCACCTGAGTATCCTACCCCCGCGACCCTCATGATCAATTAATAAATTGATATGGCACTCATGTCTGACTGGATGTCGGGTGACCAGATAAGAACGATAGGAAAAAAATGTATATCTAAGAACAACAGTGTGAGTTATTAAATTGATTCTGATTTGATTTATAAATGGCAACCTCGGCTTCGCCGGCAGTGCTTCAAGCGGTTTGTTCAATTTCTCAGGACTCGGTCCAATACTTAACTTAGATGGTGCTACAGTCCGGGGTGGACCTGGGCCTCAACCAACAAACCGCTCCAGCCAGCACGGTTACGAGCCAGCTGCCTCCAGTTGCGCACGCCAAGTTGGTTGAGGTCCCCCTCCACTTGTTTGCGCCACCTACCGCGAGGTCGTCCTCTACTGCGCCGTCCGTTCGGGGTCGATTCGAAGACTTTCTTAGCGGGAAGGTTGGGCTCCATCCGCTCTAAATGACCCAGCCATCTTAGTCGCTGTATGTGAACTTTTCTGGCTAAGTCGATGTCCTTTTACAGGCCGTATAGTTCGGCATTGTAGCTTCTCCTCCACTCATCGTCTATGCAGACGGGACCAAAGATCGCTCGAAGAACTTTTCTCTCGAAATAACCAAGGTCATCCTCATTCGGTTTTTTCAAAGCCCATGCCTCTGCGCCATACAGCAGGACTGGGATGATTAGTGTCTTATAAATAGTTACCTTAGTAGTTCGAGATAGGGCTTTGCTACTCAATTGCCGTTTTAGCCCATAGAAACAACGATTGGCAAGAGTAATTCTCCGTGTGATCTCTCCACTCATGTCATTTGCGGAGCTGACCATAGAGCCTAGGTAGACAAAATCCTTTACTACCTCAAAATTATATCTGTCTATTGTGGCGTTCTGTCCAAGACGCCGATGTTGGGTGTCTTTTTTGTAGACAGTACATATTTTGTTTCGCTTTCATTGACCACTAGACCTATCTTTGCTGCCTCGATCTCAATACCCGTAAATGCCCCATTGACTGCCTGCTGAGTTCTTCCGATTATGTCAATATCATCGGAATGAGCGAGTAGTTGTACAGACTTGAAGAAGATTGTACCTCCGGGCTTGGCTTGTGAGTTTCGTACAATTCTCTCAAGTACTATGTTAAAGAGATCGCATGATAGCGCGTCGCCTTGTCTAAGACATTTCCTGACATCGAACGGTTCGGTGATGTTCTTACCGACTTTGATGGAGCAGCGAGAGTTCTCCATCGTCATTCTGCACAAACGGACAAGCTTGGCAGGGATGCCAAGACTAGACATGGCTTTGTATAACTCGTCTCTATACACGCTATCATAGGCAACTTTGAAATCGATGAAAAGGTGGTGCGTATCGATTTTATATTCATGGGTCTTTCCAAGATCTGCCGTAGTGTGAATATTTGGTCAATGGTGGACTTTCCCGGCCTGAAACCGCACTGATAAGGACCTATCAGGTTGTTGACGATCGGTTTTAGGCGTTCATATAGTACGGCAGACAGGATCTTATATGCGATATTTAGGAGACTTATACCTCTGTAGTTGGCGCAGTTCAGATGGTCTCCTTTCTTCAGGATCGGGCAAATGATGCTGAGGTTCCATTCATCGGGTATACTTTCGTCCGACCAGATTTTATAGATGAGCTGGTGCATGCTCCTTACCAACTCATCTCCTCCTGCCTTGAAAAGTTCAGCGGCAAGGCCGTCGGCTCCAGCAGCTTTGTCGGATTTGAGTTTCGATATCGCTATCCTCACTTCATTCTGATCGGGTTGACGGGAATCTTGACTGCCATCGTCACTGTTGAATGGCTCATTCTGCCTGACAGCGGACAATTGGTCATCATCGCCGTTTAACAGTCTGCAGAAGTGTTCCTTCCATATCCTCAGCACCGACTGCGATTCTACTACTATGTTGCCATTTTCGTCCCTGCAGGCTTCTGTCCTGGCTTTGAAGCCCTGGCATGTTCTTTTTACCTTTTGGTAAAATTTTCGAACATCATTCCTGCAATAAAGTCTCTCAATCTCCTCGATCGAGCGCTTCTCATGCTCTTTTTTCTTCTTTCTGAGAAGTCGATGTTCCTCTTTTCTTCTGCTCACGTAAAGCTCGTAAGCAGCTCTAGTCCCTCTATGCAGCGCCGCTTTGTACACCTCTTATTTAGCTGCATGTGCTTGCCGGCATTCCTCATCAAACCAGGGGTTTCCTTATGGTGGCCGAGAAAAAGTACATCAGAGGCGGCATCTCTGATGGCTTGTGGCAACGTTGCCACTGGTCTTCCGCATTTGCTGCTGGCGGCATAGGACTTAGATTGAGATTAGAAGAAACTCGATCGGCAAAGGTTCTGGCGGTGTCTTGCGATTGTAGCCGCCCGCCGTCAAATTTCCTCACAGTATTTCGTTGATTTCGCTCCATTCTGGATATCCGCATCCGTACCTTGGCTACAACTAGGTAGTGATCCGAGTCCACGTTGGCTCCTCGGAAAGTCCGGACACCCAGAATACTGGAAGAGTGCCTTGCGTCGATCGCAATGTGATCGATTTGACTGACGATTTTTCGATCAAAGGAGAGGCATGTTCCTTTGTGAATATCGAGACGTGGGAACTGCGTACTAGCTACGACAAAGTTTCGCCCGCCGCAAAGTCGATTAGCTGAGTCCGTTGCCGGATGTGATGTCGTGCAGGCTGTGCTTTCCAACCAAGCTCGGTCCAATATGTACGGCGTTATTCTGGCAAAAGCGTCTCGAATGTTGGCCTCGATCTCCTCCAAAGTGGTTGGGTTGTTAGCGTAGACTAAGGACTTGACGTAGCCCCAGAAAAAATAATCGAGTGGTGTCAACCTGTGACCATTGACAGTAACGGTGTCTCCTTCCTCATTACGAAAGAAATAAGGTCCGATGATACCGCCATGCCATAAACCGCACCAAACAGTCAATCGTTGTGGGTGCGCTGATGCTTGATCGAACACTTGTGGATGGTGTTTGCTCCAATAATGGCAATTTTGCCTGTTGACATAGCCGCTGAGCCAAAAATGGGCCTCGTCCGCGAAGATAATTTTTTGCCCAAAATTCGGATCTCCGGCTAACATTTCCAGCGCCCAATTATCGAACTCACGGTGTTGTCTATGGTCGTTCGGCTTCAATTCTTGCATCAGTACAATCTTATATGGATGTAGGCCCAAATCCAACCGCAAAATTAGCCGGATTGACTCTCTAGCGATACCCGATTCAGCTGATCGGTGCCGAATCGACATTTCAGGGTCTTCTTCAATACTGAAACCATAATGACGACCGACCTCATGACAAAATTCACGTTGCGTGTTTATAACTGAGCCGGAACTTCGATAATATTTTTTAATAATTTCCGCACATTCGGCAAACGTGAAACGACGCATGATGAAATGGCAAACCTTACTGAATATTTTGATAGCTGGATGTTATTGGTAACTTTGACAGCTGCTGAAACATGACAATTGGAAAAAGTATCATTGCTATCTGGGTGGCAGTGGCGCAGTGGGTAGTGTGTTTGCTCGTTAACCGATGTATGCAGGTTCAAGCCCCAACGGGGAACAGCAATCATTAGCCACCCGAATATAAAGGAAAACGAATTCCATCGAAGTTTTTCCAACTATTGCACCAAAGAAAGGTTCCTGCCAGGTAGTACAATAGACTAGGGAAGTCTGAGTGCTCAGGGATTTGGGTTTCCTCAAAAAAAGAAAGAAGACAACATTGCTTTCTGATCAACCTTTACTACTTCAGACTTTTGAAATGTCGTTTCTGTCTTTAAAGTTTTTTTTTTTTATTTGTTCAACTTAACGACATTTGGCAGTTGGCTTCCAATCAGTAAACAGGTGCATTTTGGTGAGAATTATGGCGACGTCTCGCAAAAACACGGCTAACATTAAAAAAAAATTGTTTTTTCAAAAACACCCGTTTCCGACCGTCAAAACAGCTCTAATCAGATTTAAAAATCCCCATAATCGGTGCTACAATAAACAACTTTAATCTCCACCATTACGTCATCAATGTTTTGACATTTTTGTTGCTGGAAAATCCCCGATTTAGGTAATCGTCTTCATTTTAGCACAGCACTGTCTAGAGTTCCAGTTTTTTTTTTTACTCCACTTAGAGATTATTTGATATCACGAATCTTATCATTGGGTAGAGGTTTCTGATAACAATTTGTGTTGGCAAGGTACGAGTAGTACTTGGAAATTTTTTTTTGATTCGTTTGTGGACTCTTTGAACTGAGAATGGTAAGTCGTAGCAATTTGGAAGAGCACTAAGAAAATAATAAAAAAAAAAATGATAACACAAACTAATCGGATGAATTGCTGATAAAACTGAACATGTACAACGAGCAATTGCTGGGTAATGAAATCATCGACAATTGTATTGAATACTGGCTTCCGAGTGGCAGAAAAAAAAAGAGAACGCTTGTTAAAACGACGTAATCGTCAACAAGCGAAATTTAATGGGTTTCACTACTGAATGAATCATAAAATGCTGTCCAAATGAGGTAACACTGACTTGCGAAAAAAAAAATTCAAAATAAAAAGTGAGCATAGAGATCGAAATGGGTAGAGGTGGGCGTGACGTCTGGACGGTGCCAGACTGGTTTACCTTTTAAGGCTATTCTTGGAAACCAGTGAAATCGAAAGTTGCCAGCATTTGGTGAAGAGGAAGACAATATCAGCGGACAAGGATCCTTAATCTATGTACTATTTGTACTATTCGTACTCTTCGTACAAAATAGTATTTATAAGTTCATTGGGGGAAAGCACCGACTACAAATAAAATAGAATGGTCACTCGTAATGCTTATCAGACAGTTCGCAGAAAGTCGACTGAAGTAGCCCTATTCTTTGAATTAAACACACATTTGGCACAACCGCTTTAGTTTGTTCTGGAAGCGAAGGTTCTGTGGTCTTCCCAGCCCGAGGTGAGGTATGGAGACGCGTTTTGCTGAAAGATGATTACCCATTCACCCGACGTCATAGAGCTCGTTTGCCTCGGGCTGCCAACAAGTCACAATGCTGCACTAATCATAATGAGTAGAGTATAGTACTAACCAGTGACTAACAAAATACTTCAAACTATTAATCAGATGCAAAGTTGGTAGTAGATTGCATAACTCCATTGCTAGGCTTTGCAGTGCATTCATAGTATTAGGTCTCGTGTGGCACCTTTCATCCCAGCACTGTAGTTACTTAGTTCGCTTTCAGGTGAAGATCATGGCAATAAAAGAAGCCTTGTCGTGGGTGAAGTACAATATCGTCCCGCATATGCCAGAAGCATGAATGTGCAAATTTTAAACTTTTGAGGAATGACCACAATTATGTGACCAGGGACTAGCTTCTTGCAACCACTCATGTTGCGTGCGTTATATTTTTCACACGAATGGGACCTACAGTTTAGTGCCGTATCCAAAGGGCAATTTGGTTTGAGAAGCTTTTTCAAGGCAACAATACTCTCGGATGTTTGTTAGACGTTCACGAGAGGTAGGACCGTGAAACAACTTTTTGGTGTTTTCTGGGATTCGAACATGGAACCTCATGCGCAGTGGTCCGACACACTAACTACTTACGCCTTTTGCGCTAAACTCCAAAGAACGGCTTGTCTCAGCTGCACGGGAGCTTTCTCGAGTACGCCTGGCTCTGCTCTAGACGCTCTGCTTTCGAATCGAATCGAATCTAATCCTGAGGGACGACGCATTAGAGGGAATCATCACCGTAGGTGGCGCGCACAAGTTTAAGGGGATCTCGACCAACTTGGAGTGCGCAACTGGAGGCAATCAGCTAAAGACCGAGCTAAATGGAGAGGATTGTTGGTTAAGGCCCAGGTTCACCCCGAACTGTAGCGCCACCTAAGTAAGTAAGTGCTCTAGACGCTTTGCTGAACTTACCTCCCCTTGATACTTATATCATGGGTTGCACTATCAAAGCCATCCATCGTCTTAGGCGGGGCGGTTTTTGGTATACTCCACACTGGAACTTTGATGAACTTGCGCGACACTTATCTTACGACCCCTGTCTTAATGATATGCCGTCTGATGCAATAACACCAGAACTCCAGCTGATATGCAAATTCAGAGTCGAATTTCCTTGTGTTCAAGGCTGGTTTCGGTCCGAGTCTGAGCCGGGAATGAAATGTAGTCGTATTTTCACGAATGTTTCCAAAACCAGTCAAGGGTCTGACGCTGGGGTCTTCGTGGAAGTCGACAACATTAGACTTCACTTCTTGTTAGGCAAATATGCGTCTGTTTTCCAAGCGGAAACTTATGCAATCCTAATGGCCATGAACTATGTTGTGAAGAACAGGTTGAAGGGATGCCTTGCTTAACCCTTTAACGACTTCCAACAAAGTTCGTGAAACCAAAAACTCTTTGAACTCGGTCGCAAGGCTGAATTCTCTGTCCCTCATCTGGGTCCCAGGTCACACTGGGATCGTGGGGAACGAGATCTCCGATGAGGTTGCTAGACAAGGCTCAGAGAAGGTTTTCTCAGGTCCCGAACCGGCGTTGGGTCTCCCAGCGTTCCAGTTAGGGCTTCCATTGACGACTGGGTCTCTCACGAGCACAATTGTGTGTGGCATGACTCTCCAGGATGCAGGTTGACTAAACGCATACTCCCGGACGTGTGTAAGAAATCTGCGGCATTCTTGCTGTCTATCAGCAGAAAAGATTGAAGACAACTTATTGGCGTCTTGACAGGTCACTTTGCTTTTGCCAAGCACCTCAACGTGTTAGGCTTAAGTGACACTACAATCTGCGACGCTTGTGGAGAGAGCGATGACACCACGGAACATTATCTCTGTGAGTGTCCGGTCTTTGCTCGTATCAGGTGGCAGATCTTCGGTGCGGATGTGGTGAGTGCTGGTAATGTAAGCTCCTCAATCAGGTAAATCAGGGTTTGCTCTCTGGCAGTACAATGGACCAGTTGTGTCTGAGTGCTCCAGTTGAGTGTTTCCTATCCCGAAAAAAAAAAAAAAAAAACGCTCCGCATCACTGAAGTGCTTGCTTGGCTTTCTTCGAAAGTCCAATAAAGTGGGTAAATCAGGGTTCGCTCTCTGGCAGTACAATGGACCAGTTGCGTCTGAGTGATTCAGTCGAGTGTTTCGTATCTCGACAAAAAAAAAATAAAAATCACTTACGTCACGGCACCCTAAATTGTCGCTTGTCTCTTAAGGAATGGCCAAACAGTTCAACATGAATTGGTGTCATTACAGGACACTGCATCATCAGGCTAGACATATCGGCAAATGATTTCTGCAGAAGTTGCATGAACGAGGAGAAAGAGGAAACCATACGAAACCTTCTTTGTACGTGCCATGTTATCTCCGCTCGCAGAGGACTAAACGTAGGAACGTACCTCTTCGACAACTTGGGCGTTCTAGATTACGCCAATATCGGCAGCCTCCAGTGCTTCATAATAAACTCCCAATGGTTCCAGGGGTAATTCTTCCTAGGGATGATAGATCCATGTGGTACCATAATGGGCCTAGTCCGGCCTAAGTGAGGTTGCATTCCACAGCCTGCCAGTCTTACCCAACCTAACCTAGTTCGCTTCCTCCTTCGGTAAGACTTAGAGGTTTTAGTATTTCATATCAACAGAGAGGACACGAACTTTCACCACTTGCTACAATATACTTTTCGTTGGTCTTCTCTCATACCTATGCCGTACTGGGACTGTAAATTGCTTCCGCCCACTGACTACAGGAACAACTTTTAGCACCATTCGTCTTTGATTCATTTCTTCATCGTCCCTGCAACTCCTGAAATAGTCGTTCTTAAATAACCTCAGGCACCCTGCATAAATACCAATGGGAGAGACATGATCACTGTGTCACTAGGACTAAGCCTAATGAGGGAAATAGATCTCTTCCTCTCTTGCTATGCATTTATTCAGGTGAATGCAGTGCCTGTTGGCCTTACCAGTGGCTTCACCATCATTTAACATCTTTAAAGATCTGTGAAAGCCCAACCGCTTCCTTGCAAGTCCTGCTACTTTTTCTTACCTTGGGTATTCATCCATATACCCTGGTATCTAACAGAATTCGTTTTTCTATATCGGCGAAGCCATGTTCTGAACTCAAGGCATAGTAAGCTTCCCATTTCACTGCATTTCCACTGACCTGCCTATGGGGTTCGTCTGTTTGACCTCAGAAAACATCGGCAGACCTCCCGATTTTGGACCATTCCATTACTGAGGCAAACCCAATGCTGTATTTTATTTCCTGTATCCTCTTGTGGGTCCTAGGGACTCTACGACGTCTACGCGCCATCGTGTACGGTTTCTGGCAATGTGTTTCATGTCTCCCCAACTTTTCCCCGACTGCCGTGCCTCCTGCTCGACTGTTCTGCTCCATCTTCTCCACGATCCGCCAGGTCTGAGTTAAAGGATTCTATTGCATATCATGGTTCGCTATGGTAATGTCAACCTTTCGGAACGTGCGACTGCCACTTCCGTCGTTGGATGGTTGTGTCTATTGGTTCCTGATCCATTCTCTGGTAAATGTGTTCGCTAGAGACACGATTGGGCCAGAAAGCCCTTAATATATTGCGCAGGCACCTATTATCGAACGTTTGCAGCTTCCTGGTGATAGTAGTGGTCACTCTATATTTGTGTGATCCAGGAGTTTATAGATGGGCCTCTCTTTCGCGATATCCTTGGAACGTTCATTAATATTGCCCTCTTAACGCGGCTTAAATGGTCTCTTCTTTGAACATGACAATACCAGATGAGCCGGTCGCGCTCTACTTTTCGTGAGCTTGTCTCTTCCATCAATCTTCGAACTTCTTATTCGATCACTCCTGTTGTCATGCGAAGCATCTTCATCTCAGTCGGCGTTTCATACATTGCCAAACATTATGAACCGTATGTGAGTGCTGGACGTACAACTGTGATGTAGAGCTTTCCTGTCAGCTTCAGGATAATATTTTGGTCACAGAAGTAAGCAGATTTTTCCGCCATTTCATCCATCAAATGTTACTTTGCTATTGATCACAGATCCTGGATATTTGAATTGTTCGCACTTGGGAAGCACTGTTTCATTCAATTAAATGTCTTGCGTGGGCCTGAGTAGATCATAGAGCAGGCAGCACAAGTACTCATTTTCTTTCCTTTTTTTAACTAATGCGATACACATTTCCCTTTAAAACGTCCACCCATACGTCAAGTGCTCATTGCAGGGACGTGAGATCCTCAGTTATGATAGCTCCATCATCAGTGAAGAATAACTAATTTACTTTGCGGTCCATTACGTTGCCTTTAAGCAGATTTCTGGTATCCAGTAGAATCTTCTTCTTCCTATTTCGGCGAGGTTATGACCCGAAAACAAGGGATAATAACCCTCCGACTTCACTGCATTTCTACTGATCCGCCTGCCATCCAGTAGAATATAACGTTTAAAACGAATTGACCTTGGCTTGTGCAAAAGGATATGTGGGCATCGAAGGAAATGAAAAGGCCGACAAACTGGCGAAGTAGCGTCAACATAAGAATTTCTTGAACCCGTACAATTTGCTACACTAACCAGAGGAATGGTAATGGGCTTGATTCGGAAGTAGGCCAACACTGAACATCAGAAAAGGTGGGCAACTTCCACCAAGCCAATACTTTGTTCTCGAAATATTTATACTTATTCTTCTTCCTTTTATCAGCGGGGTTATGATCTGAAAATAAGGGATCACAACACTCCCACTTCACCGCATTTCTACTGACCTGCCTGTGGAGTTCGCCTTTTCGAAATATTTATACATTCGACGGAAATTCTACAGTAAAATGTTTAAGGCTATCTTTGTTCCTCTAGCGAGCTCTGTACATCCCAATCTCTTTCGCATGTTACACCTGCCTTATGGTGCAGTTGAGGCTTCTGTCTGTTTGTGTAAATCAGAGAACCATTGCTCCTGTTACGCCAGCAGTTGTTGTCAATACTGCGGTCAATATCCATCTATGTCTGTAGATCCACACTGTTTCTCATTGCACAAAGGTGGACAAGTAACTCACTTGGTGCGTCGCATGGACGTGCCTGGTCCATTGTATATACATCTTTAACGCTAGCGACATTTTTCTAAATTAGAAATGATTCAAAGCATTTCTAAGAACCCTGCAACTCTTCGAGTATTTGACTAACTAGTAATACCGTCATCATAATAAAACCCCTCATGCAAAAAAAAATTCTGCGGTTTCGTATCAGATGATGATGTCATGTGCATCTTACTACAAGCAGCCACATCTCCAAAATTCAACGAAAGATTTTCTTTTCCAAAAATATATCAATGTTCGAACACTTGCAGTGTCTACATCCAAATAAACGAAAACAACATGACTCTTCCACTCTGTATTTCCAGTCACGTCCTCCTACTCTGTGTTATATCACTCAACCACCTCATCTCTGCCCTAACTTGATCAACGTGTATGCAATGCATTATATTTGCATTCGAATACTTGTAAATTTATCACTCACGACTTCAATGCAAAAAAAAGAAACTCAAGCTAAAGCAAATGATCAAAACAAACTCTCAGTTCAACGAGACGATCCGTGTCAGTATCTTGAACAAAGAGATCTTAAATTCATCAGTACAATCACTACCTGACAAAAAACCGGTATGCGGTCCCATAGCATTTAATCGATGATTCAAATAATTTCAATGTCAACGTCTAACCCTCCCCCAACATCCAACACACTGGGTCATACCGATCGCCCATAAAGATACCGGAAAGCCATAAAACCAACATCCAACAGAACTCCAACCCCAACACTGCATGAGAAAATCGTTTTCTTCGAAAAACCCCAAATCGAAAGCCAAGAACAACAACTCATTTGAATATCTAACGTTCACCACACACCAGCGACAGCTGAGTTTCTTCTAATTATGACTCAACATCGTATGCCAAATCCAAAAGAAACAAAAAAAAAAAGAAAGAATCGCAGTCGTTAAAAAGCAAAGCAATTGAAAAGAATAATTAAAACAGAGAAAACCAACAAAACGAATGAAAACCCCTCAATTTGAATAAACAAATGAAGCGAAACGAGTTAGTTAATAATTTTTATTTTTTTTTCTTACCTTCAAAATTTGAATATACAAACGTTTAGCACAAAAAATATATTTTTTATCTTTTTTCCTTTGCAGTTTTTCCAGAATATCTATTCTTAAACTTTTTGCATACTCTTAATCGCTGATAACACACATATTCACCCCCACCCACCATCCCCGTCCCACACTTTGAAATGATTACGCGATGATAGTAAAATAAATAAAAGAAAACTAAAAACATAAAAAAGAAAAATAATCAAAATATTAACAAACACACTGGATATAAAGAGAGAGCAAGAGAGAGTGACAAAGAGAAAGATACACAAAATATGAATAAATAAATACAAATACAAATACAAACAGAAACAGTAGTAAGCACAAGGAAGGAAGAACGTGTTGATTTTTCTGATCGTTCTGAACGTTTTTTTTGTTTTTATTCGTTCGAATCTTTTCGACTGACATTGAGATGGAAACGAGTTCAAAATATTGGACTGTGTTGAGGGAAAAGGACAGAGGAGATGCCGGTTTGAAGTTTGTAATGATTCGCATGGTAAGGGTCAGCATTAAATGAGAAATTCACCCATGCATCGGTAGCTATCCCTATTGGTGTATTGAAAAGGAAATAAGACCTTAAAGCAGAAGAAGAGATCAACACCTCGTTGGCTGCTATAGACGACTGTGTCATATCTCGCAGCTTATGGCCAACTCCGAACGATAAAAGGACCAAACCTTACTTAAAGGGCTCCCGACCCTTGGAAAGTCTCTGTTTGAGACACGGCCATCCTCTGTGATCCCGGGCACGCTGCTTCCAGTTGTGCAGACCAAGTTTTCTGGCATCCGCGACAACTTGGTCTTTATACCGGCGGATCGGTTTTTTCTGCCGTCTCGAACCTGGGGGCTGAGATTCCAAGATTCTCTTCGCTGGAGCGTTTTTGTCTATTCGCTAGTCTACATGCCTTGGGTTTTTGGACTACATCCACATCATGGTACAACTCATCGATTTCGCGTTGTATCTTCTCCTCCATTCGCCCTCCTCGCAGATGGGACCTAATATCCGAAGAAGTATTTTTCGCTCAAAGGTACACAATGCTTTCTTACTTATCGTCCAGCACTCGGCGTCATAAAGCAAGACTGGTAAGATGAGCGTTCTAAAGAGCATTAGTTTGGTCCGTCCAGTAAGGAGTTCTGAACCCAGTTGTTTTGCCAAACCGAAGTAGCAGCAGTTTGCTACGATTATTCTTCGTCGGATCCCCACGAAAGTGTCTTTTGTGGGATTTATGTTTGCTTCAAGGTAGGTAAACTCCTTAACTACCTCGAAGTTGTAGTCATCAACAGCAAGGTTTAGAGCATATGATTTTTTGTTTATTGACAACATGTAACATACTTAGTCTTGTCCTCATTTACTTTAAAACCTACTCGTTTCGCCTGCTCTTCAATTGCCGTAAGTGCCTGTACAACAGCTTGCCGGGATATTCCGATGATGTCAATATCATCCGCGTATCCGAGCAATTGGATGGATTTGTGAAAGATAGTGACTTCGGAGTTTATACCTCCCCTACGCACTATCTCCTCCAGCATAATATTGAAGAAGTGACATGACAGCGCATCTTCTTGCCGGAACCCGGTGCATGCTTGGACAGTTCAGAAGACCTGTTTCCAAGTTACACAGAACATCGCGTGTTTTCCAGCCTTACGCGACACATTTGGATAAATTTTGACGGCATCCTTAATTAGACCATCGCTTGGTAGAGTTCAAGGCTGCCATAAACGGCTTCAGAGTCGATGAAAAGGTGGTGAGTTTCGACTTGATATTTGTTGGTCTTTTCCAAAATTTGCTTTAGTGTGAACATTTGGTCTATTGCCGATCTGCGGGCCGGAAGCCACACTGGTACATGCCGATTAGTGTATTACGTACTTACTTAGGTGGGGCTACAGTGCGGGGTGAACCTGGGCCTCAACCAATAAGCGTCTCCATTTAGCTCGGTCTTTAGCTAGTTGCCTCCAGTTGCGCACTCCAAGTTGGTCGAGGTCCCCTTGAACTTGTGCGCGCCACCTACGGCGATGATTCCCTCACTGCGTCGTCCCTCGGGGTTAGATTCGAAGACTCTGCGGGTTGGTGAATTGCAGAAGGGTTTTAGACGTTCACACAATACGTTGGATAGGATCTTATATAGGACTATTTCAACCGGCCTTCGACAGCGACGAATTGGATGCACCAATTACGGTAGCGAAAATAGATGTTGCATAAAAGAGTCTGAAAGATGGCAAAGCACCGGGATCGGATGGAATTCCTACGGAGTTCTATAAATATGGAACACCTGAGCTGACTAAGACACTGGAAGGCTTATTTAATAACGTTTTGGAGCATGGTGTGGTGCCGCAACAGTTCAAAGATTTTGATTTTAGATTGATTTTCCCCATTTTTAAGAAATGTTGTAGGTCCCAGCCTTACAATTATAGGGGCATATCATTTTTGAATGCATCTTATAAGATATTTACAACCGTACTCCAAAAAAGATTAACCTCATGGATAAATACTAATGGTCTGCTTAAAGAATTCCAAGCTGGCTTCAGGGCAGGATATTCCACCGTCGACCACATTTTCGTACTCAAAAGCATTGCGGAAGCCTATATAGCGCAACGTAAAAAGTTATATGTATTCTTTGTGGACTTTAGAGCAGCGTTTGATTCGATAAACAGAGGTTCCTTAATGTATAAACTCTTTGCCAAAGGAATGTCTAAAAAGTTTGGGAGGGTAATACAAAACATTTATGAAGAGACGCTGTCAGCTGTTTGGAATGGAGAAAATGCGTCAAACTGGTTTAAAGCGAGCACAGGAGTTAGGCAAGGATGCACTTTAAGCCCATTGCTATTCGCACTATTCATAGATGACATCATCGAATCGCTACCTGGAGGTGTTGAGTTTGCAGGGATACTGATAAAGGCGCTCCTTTTTGCAGACGACATAGTGTTGATGGCGAATTCCCCGGAGACATTGCAGCGCATGATTAACCGTTTGTATGAGTACTGTAAAATGTGGAACCTAATTATAAACCTGGAAAAATCAAAGGCGATGGTCTTTAAAAAAAGTGGGGGAAGGATGTGTAGCAACGAGAAATGGTTTTTGAACGGCGAACAGATTGAGACCGTCAAAAAGTATAACTACCTGGGTATGCTTTTCACGCAAAACTTAAGCATGGAAGAACACCTGAAATGCAAGCTACAAAAGGCCAAAACCATGATAAATACAACTTGGAGAAAAGGTTTTGCCAACAAATGCATAGTACATAGCAGTAAGTTTCGTATTTTTGAAGCGGTTGCCGAGTCAACTATGTTGTATGCGGCCCAGGTATGGGGCGGAAGGCGGTTTGAGGAAGTGGAAAAGCTATTGAGGTTTTATATTGAAAGGATATTCCGTTTACCACCAAATACCCCAAACTATGCCATAATGCTAGAGACTGGACTTTCTCCACTGGCTATAAAGACGCTGAAACTGCAGGTGGACTATATTTTAAAGGTATTCAATATGCCTTTGGAGAGATTACCAAGAAAAGTTGCACTGGAAGCATTACAATGCAATAATGGTTGGTACAGAAATTGGAACGAACTAGCGCACGAGTGTGGAATAAGCTTGGATTTGGATGAAGCAAGCACGGAGTCATGGAAGCTAAAGCTATACCAGTTGTTAGCAGCAGTAGATGTTAACTTCAGACAACAATTTGAAAGAGAAGTATTAGAGTCACTGCATCCATCTATTTATAGGCAGTTGGATCATAATTTGGGAGACCGAAACTACTTTCACGATGGTAATAGCTGCGAAGAAATATCACTTATGCTAAAAATGCGAGCTGAACTACTTCCACTAAATTATCAACCGCATAAGGAAGATCTACCGGTCTTGTGTAATATATGTAACATGGCGGAGAGGGAGGATATATTTCATTTCGTGGGGAGATGTCCTACGCTCCGGGAAACTAGACGGCACTTGTTTGGAGTAGATGAAATTTCCCATGAAGAAATTATAAGTAAGCTCAACGAACCGCAAACGTTTCTTCTGGTAGCGTACTGTAAAATAGCCCTAGCCTATCGGCGAAGAATTATAACAGAAAGTTTCTAATTTTAAAGAATAACGCTTTTCGTTTATTAAATTGCAATCCATAAAGTAGTAATGGTTTTTTAAAAAAATTGTCAATCGGCAGACGGCTTATTGCCATGCTTTTTTGATTTTTCGATCTTTGTAAAGAATTGTAATTAATTTGTGAATTAATAAAATCTAAATCTAATCTAATCTATAGGACTATTAGTAGGGATATGCCTCCATAGTTTTTACAACACATAGGATCGCCTTTTTTGAAGATGGGGCATATAGAGCTGATACTCCCGTCGTTTGGGCATGCTTCCTCTATCCATACTTGGCTGATGACTTGGTGCATGCATCCTACGAAGATATCGCCTCCGTATTTAAAAAGTTCAGCTGGGAAGCCATGACAGCCAGCTGCTTTGTTGTTTTCTGTTTTCTGATAGCTGCGCTAACGGCCTCAATACAATTCCCTGCGTTTCGGTGACTAGTTTGCTTGTTACGAAGAGCCTGGGTTCCGGGTTTGAAGCCAGCTGCTTGTCTTTTCAATAGAAATTCTGGATTTTGTTGCGCTTACGAGACTTTTCGATATCCTGGAGCTGGGAGGCTGCGTTATCCCTTTTTTTTTACGCAGAATTTTCTTTTCTTCCTTTCTTCTGATCCGGAACTCCTGTCTCGCTGCTCTTGTCTTGCGCTGCAGCGCTTTCTTATGTCCATCTTCTGTCCTTGATAATATTGCGGTATTCGGTCTACTGATTGTTTGCGTTTGTGGTTGGTGAATACACTGCAGAGAGTTTCTCGGACAGGTGCTCTTTGTAGGCTCTGGCTCCTTCTGGCGTGCAAAGGTGTCCAATGTCAATCTTCTTCTTCTGGAAGAAAAAAGAAACCAATATCATGATAGGTGTGCATCTGGGCATAGTCCGCCAGACTTCTTTTTTTTTTTTTTTTCTCCGAGGATAGGTGAAAAACTTCCATAGACATTATGAGAATAGCAAGCGCGTGCTCATAGTAGTGTCAGATTCTTACTGACCAACAACACCACCTTTCGATAAATATTGCAACTAAAACATCGCGAGGCTGGAGAGGCAGGCCTATAAACGCCTGGATCTCACAAAAGCGAAACCGAGTGATCCAAAATCGGGAGGCCTGTCGATATTTTCAAATAGGCGAACCCCATAGGCGGATCAGTAGAAATACGGTGAAGTGGGGCGTTATGATCCCTTGTTTTCGGATCATAACCTCGCCAAAATAGGAAGAAGAAGAAGATATTGCAACTAAGCAATAACTTATCAAGCAATTTGTTCATCACGAAATAAAAACGTTTGGCGCAGGTTACTTTTCACTGAAAGATCCTGCAAGTTCCGCAATCTAGACGCGGTTAATCCTTATCTCTACGTTGATAACGTTGTGCTGCTTGCAACAGGTAAATTTCTGCCTACCCTTAGCGATTAACTTCACGGAGCCATAAATACTCTTGACATATGCGCCAGAAACTGCGGCCTAAAGGTTAATCCCCAAAAAACCGAACTAGTACTTTTTAGGAACAAAAGGAAAATACCAGAGTTTGGAACACAGATCAGATTGTCAGATAGCGCAAAATACCTGGACCTCATACTGGGCAAAAAGCTCGATTGGAGATTAAATATAGAGGAAGGAATTAAGAAAGCAACAATAGCCTTTTACTCGTGTAGTCGAATTTTTGAGAGAACCTGGGGACCCTCCCCCAAAATCATATTTTGAATGTATACGGCTATAGTTAGACCTATGCTGACTTACGGCAGTCTTGTATGGTGGCCATCTGTCAACAAAACCACCAACTTAAGGGCAATCAACAAAGTCCAAAGTCTAGCATGCATTGGCATTGCCAGTACAATGAGGACTACCCCAACCGTAGGACTCAACGCTATTCTCAACCTGTTACCGCTAGACATCTTTATACGCACGTCAGCAGCCATGAATGCTATGAGAATTAGCCAGTCAGCAAAAAGGAAACCAAATAAAATAGGTCACTCGACGATACTTGATTACTTTGACCTCTTGCCCATAATGCACTACATGCACCATATTTAGACTTTGTATGGGCTTTTTCAATCGCCTACCCTGGCAGGGAAGAATGTAAAAGCGGTCGCATACGCAACGCCGCATCTCTAGCCATCTACACAGGTGGTTCAAAAATGAGCACTGGCGAAGGATCAGTCATCTTCTCCCAGCCATGTTTCAGCACCACAAAGCAGGACTGGGATGATCAGAACAGTAGTTTGAGATAGGGCTTTACTTCTAAATTGCCTTGTTAGCCCAAAAACAAGCAGCAATTCGCAACAATTATTCTTCGCTGATTTCCGCGCTGATGTCGTTTTCAGAATAAACAGCAAAGCCAAAGTAAAGAAAGTCCCTTACCAACTCGCGAAGTTGGTGGTGCCCAATGTGACGTTCTGTCTAAATCGTCGATGTTAACTGTCCCCTCTTGTGGACAACATGTACCTGGTTTGGCACTCGTTTACCACTAAACCCATTTTGGCTACTTCTGCTTCAATGCTCGCAAACTCATCGGTGACAGCCCGCTGAGTTTTTCCAATAATTTCAATATCGTCGGCATATGCAAGCAGCTGTACAGACGTTTGATAGATTCTGACTCTGGTGTTGCCTTATGAGTTTCGCATAATCCGCTCAAGGATGATATTCAGGAAGTCACATGGTAGTGCGTGAACTTGTCCAAAACCTTTTTTTGGCTTCAAAGCTCTCGGTGGGGTTCTCTGTCGTCATCCTGCACAGATGGATAAGTTTGGTAGGGATGTCAAAACTAGACATAGCTCTATATAGCTCCTCTCTATGCTGTCATAGGCGGCCTTGAACTCTATGAAGACACGAAGAGTAGCATATTGGACTTCATGGGTTTTCCCCAGGATCGGTGGCAGTGTGAAGACTTCATCGATGTTGGACTTTCCTGGCTTGAAACTGCACTGATAGGGGCTAATCAGGCTGGTGATGAAAGGTTTCAGGCGTGTTGGATTTAAGTTTTAATGTCGCTATCCTTACTACATTCTGATCGAGTTGACGGGAGTCTTGACTGCCATTGTCATTGTTAAAGGCTCATTCTGCATGACAGCGGAATATTGGTCATCATCGCCGTTTAGCAGTCTGCAGAACTATTGCTTCCATATCTTCAGCACCGACTGCAATTCTACTACTATATTACCATTTTTGTCTCTAATGGCTTCTGTTCTGGCTTTGGAACCGTGGAATGTTCTTTTTACCTTTTGGTAAAATTTTGGAACGTCATTCCTGTAATAAAGTCTCTCAATCTCGTCAAACGAGCACTCCTGATGCTCCTTTTTCTTCTTTCTAAGAAATTGATGCTCCTCTTTTCTCCTCTGCTTATAGAGCAACTCTAGTCCTTCTATGCAGTACCGCTTTGTATGTCTCTTGTTTTGCAGCATGTTCTTGTCGGCCTTCCTCATCAAACCAGGGGTTTCTCTGTGGTTGCCGAGAGGAACCCTGAACATCAGAGGCTGCATCCCTGATGACTTGTTGGCAACGCTGCCACTGGTCTTCTGCATTTGCTGCTACCAGCATAAGACTCAGATTGAAAGTAAAACAGACTCGATCGGCAAAGGTCCTAGCGGTGCTTGCAATTCTAGCCGTCCAACGTCAAACTTCTTCATAGTATTTCATTGATTTCGCTCCGTTGTGGATATCCGCATCTGTATCCTTGGTAAAACTAGGTAGTGATCCAATTCCACGTTGGCTCCTCGGAAAGTCCGGACTCCCAGAATACTGGAAGAGTGTCCTGCGACTACCGCAATGTGGTCAATTTGGTTGACGGTTTTTCAATCAAAAGTAAGCCACGTCCCCTTCTGAATATCAGGACGTGGGAACTGCGTACTAGCTATGACAACGTTTCGTTCCGTCGCAAAGTCGACTAGCCTGAATCCGTTGTAAGATATAGTGTCGTACAGACTGTGCTTTCCGATCCCGCTACTAAAGCCGTCCTTTTTTCCTAGCTTTGCGTTAAGATCACCCAGGACCAGTTTAACCTCGTGGCTAGAGCATTGCTCTCGACACAATGCGCTTTGTCAAAAACGGGGGAGTGCCTGAAGTCGTGTTCAAAACATGATGTCATTAACCATTGAAAAACTTCTACCCTATATACTTTTGGCCAAATTTACTTACCCAGAGAGTTAATCGGATTATAAGGATTCCCTTCGTGGTGTTTTGGATTTTTTAGTTTTCTCAATTCCTTAGTGTATCGGCTTTTGGTTTATGAAAACTTCTGGAACTCTTCCACCTTTTTTTAAATTTTTAATTTCTTTTGGCGAGATATGTGCAACTTTTTGGATACTTTTCGACGCTAAATTTGTAAGGCGATCTAAGACGAATCCTTGCTACTGGATATCTTAGATAACTTAAATCTATCTTTAATCAATTTAGTGCAAGTGAAGAATCACGGTTCACTTTCTATCTTTCGACACAATTTGTTGATAACTTTTCTGATATTTTTATCAGCTTTCGCAGATCACTGATCACTGAGTTTGAATTTTTAACTTTTCCAAACTTTTAACTTTTTTAAGGCAATCACTGTCGTTAACTTTTATCTTTTGACTTTAATTCTCCTTATTTTGTCACTTTTTTGGATCTCTCTGAATATTTTTTCTGATCAAATAGAGTTAATCCACAATTGAATCACTTTATCACTGTTTCCCTTTCTTTTTCTCTCTCTTTCTCTCTTTGTTTTGCTATCTAATTGCAGATATGCATGGTTTTTTTTTTTATTTTGAACTGAACTTTTGGAACTCTCTTCAATTTAATGATCTTCAGATTTTTCAATTCTCTTTTCGCTTGTAACGATCTTTTTTTGTATTTTTCTTTCGCGAGCCCGAACTATTTTCTTTTCTTTTTCTTCGACACTTTGTTCTCTTTTTGGAGCTTTTTATTACCAAACATAAAATTCCCAGTTACACACTTACACATGACATTTTATCCCCGAGGTTCGATCGGTTTTTTTTTTTTTTTTTTGGTTTTTTGCGAATTGATCGCGCGCGTGAATACACTCAACTGTCATACGAGGTATAGAAGAACGAGAATGAAAAATGAACAAGAAAACGACTGAATGGAGGTCTGTCACATCGCGGTTTATGTGTATCTTTCAACTAAACTGCCAGCAATAATATTTAGTGGATTGTAGATACTTTAGATATTTTAGATATTCCGGTCTCTACGTTTTTTTTTTTTTGCTTTCGTTTCGGCGTCTCGTCCGTCCGTTTGTCTACACATTTGAAGCGTTTAAATCATATGAAAGTAAAATAAAACCACACCGACAACAACCGTGCGTCGTCGTCTGTCATCCGTTCGTTTGTGTAGTCGTCGCCAACCGACGGGTTTATCGCTATTTTTGTGTTATTCTCTCGCTCTTTTCGAGTATCTTGCTCTTTGTGTTATGTGGAATTATTGAGAATTTATTAAGTTGTTTTTATTTATTTATTTTATTTGCATGATTAAGAGCGAGAGAGCGACAGGCTGCGGAGAGAGCTTTTAGCATTGGCATTGGAATCGCACAAAAAAGGTACATAAATCCAATGGATCGTCATGTCCAGCGAAAGAACCGATCGTATGACGTTTTCCTCTTTTCAGATACAAATGAAAGAAAGATCGAAAGGGGTACACACACAGGAAAGCAAATTCAAAACACTTGACACCTGTTAATTGCAAAATGGTGTTAGATACTCGGACCTATATTCGCCGTGTATGGATTATGAGTATCTGTTTAAAGCAATTAGAATGTAGTTCAAATGCGATATGCCGTATCTAGGAATGGATAGAGATTAGTTTCAGTGTAGGTGGCGGTGGAGGTGCAAATAAGTAGTTATTGTTGAGGGACATCGATATGCATACTAATTGCTGTGAGCTTTGAAGTTGTTAAAATCGGAAAAAAATATCACACATACGCCAGAGGGACTGATTTGCTTCGGCTTGTTAGAAGCGAATAAAGGAATTGGCTAATAGATGCATAGTTGTGTAAGGTGTGTTTAGTGAGTGGGAATCATTCTTCGATGCAGACGTCATAAATTGATTTGCATTTTGTGTATAGGCCTTTGTTAGTGGACATTGGTTGCACGTTCGTCTGAGACGACGAGAAAAAGTCGAAGAATTCTTTTAGAATTGCATCGTGAGGGTCACGTAGCAGGTATAAATGGTCCGTGAAAGTGCACATACATACTTGCAGATTGAGACGAAAGTCATAGCAAGCAAAGGGTTTTTCAAAAGTTCTTTGAATGTATCCATTCGCAAAATTTACAAGCAAGCAACATCCTACTTATGTACTCACTTAGGTGGCGATACAGTTCGGGGTGAACCTTGGCCTCAACCAACAAGCCTCTCCATTTAGCTCGGTCTTTAACTAATTGCCTCCAGTTACGCACTCCAAGTTGGTCGAAGGCCCCTTGAACTTGTGCGCGCTGCCTACGGCGAGCAGATCCTCTACCGCGTCGTCCCTCCGGCAAGCAACATCAGTAATTATTCAAATTTATCGGCCACAATACGAGAATTTCCTTGGAGGATCAACCACCGCATGTAAATCATTGTAATGCTCCCTTCGCTTAAGTCATGTCACCTCTGGAGGGGCATATAGTGTCAACATCGCCTGCGCGCCATTGTGGTTGGATTTCTGCAACGCTCTTTCCTAAAGCTCTAGAATCGTTTTCAACAATTTCACGCCTACGCCATACATACCTATGTCGACCCATATGTCTGGTTAGGTTAGTGGGCTGTTGTAGGGACGGAAGTCTTCTACACCACTCTCAGGTCATTACAGACCCATTGTGATACCCATGGGTGAAAAGAAGATAGAATAGAGAAATCCCTTCCTCGTGAAGAAAAAATAAACGTCTCTGTCCGTAGCCTAGTAGAAAGCATATAGTACTTACTGTGCCCGAGATACAAACCATCCAGAGGATTTGATGTCATTGATCAGTCTGTTGGATAATTCTTCTAAATCCCTAAAGAAGTATTGTCCAAGATATCTACTTCCAAGGTGGTAAAGGCCTGGGCAGTGGCAGAGAAAGTGGGTTGTATCATCGTGAACCTCGTCGTCGCCGCAGCCCCTAAAAAGGTTGTCGTTCATCACACGCAACTTTTTCATATGGTGTCGCATAGTATTGAGCTCCGTAATAACTCCTATGAGAGTAGAGAGTGATTTCTATCCCTCATATTGGATTTTGCACTGTCAAATGTAGGCCAGAGTTTCTTCGTGATGATACAAGTATCTAGAGAGGATCATCTGTTACTTGCCTCCATTTGGGCTTTGTTCCCTGCCTCAGGTTTCATTGGGCAAGGCGGGATGTACTCTGAGGGGTCAGATTGGTCCGAGTTTAGTGCTGAACTTTCTATAGCCAGTTCGTCAGCTTTCTCATTGCCTGGTATGCCTTCATGACCTCGGACCCAGCAGACCTCTACCTTGTGCTGTGTTCCAAAAACCTTGAGCCCTTCTCTACAACACTTCACAAGCTTCGATTTCATTTCTGTAACAGATATTGCTTTTGTCGCTGCCTGGTTGTCAATGGAAAAGGTGATATCCTCACGTGGTATTGCGCTCGTCGCAGTCTCATGGGCACCTGTTGTCACTGCTAGGACCTCCGCCTGGAAAACGCTGCTGTAGTTCGGAAGCCTGACTGACAAGGAGATACCAAGCATTTCGGAGAAGATGCCTGCGCCGACATTTGTTTCCATTTTGGATCCATCTGTGTACGCGGCTATAGTTCTCTGGTTGGGCGTTCTGCGACCCATAGCTCTGCCAGATTGAGTAAGGGAATTCCATTGCATGGGGTGTTTGGCAGCGGCATTTCCTTCGCATCGCAAGGTATGATCAATCCATTGCCATCTCCTTCGTTGAATTGTTACGTCAATAGGTTCTCTTAACTTGTTCTCGAGTCGAGGTGTTCGTTCGATATGCGATTAGGCCAGATAATCCTTAAGGCGGGATTTATTTACAAAAATCTGCAGCTTACGCATGACAATGACGTTGATTCTCCAAGTGCTACATCCAATAGTAGTCCTGACTTAATATTGAAGCGGAACAGTCGCAGCTTACTCTTCCAGATCTTCGATAAAGCATGCCGAGTGCGCTTTGAATCTTCCGATTCTATTGTCTATATCAAGCTAAATGCCACTGTAGGCCTAGACTATACTTCCCAAGTGCAGAATGTTATCAACTTTCTCGAACAGTTGTCCAGCAATGCTTACTTGAGCGGTGGAAGTTGTAGGCTGAGTGCTTTTGCCTTGGCTATGTTAATCCTGAACCCATAGACTTCCAGACTATGGACCATTTGGTGCACATTCCTTATTCTAAAAGTAAATGTCGTCAGCCTAGTCCAGATATTTAAGGTAAGATGTCATTGTCCACTTTAGCCCGCTGATATTTACTGTCAGGGCTCCACAAAGAACATCTGATATCGACCGAAAATATCAGTAGTAAAAGTATGCAGCCTCGTCGCACCTCACTTTGGAATTCAAAGTCAGCAGACACCTTTCTGTTATGTAAGACGTGACACTTAGTACCCTCGTGCGTTGCCTTGATAGTAGCTACGAATTTCTCCGTGATACCCCTACTGCGTAGGGCACTTCAGATAAATTCCCGATTAACACTGTCAAAGGCTTTCCCAAAGTTGATAAAGCGGAGACCGGTACTCGACGCATTGCTCTATAACCCACGTTGTAATGCTCCGTCAAATGAAACCATCGCCGCTATTTGCCAGTGTTCAAGAGAACCAAAGTCTCTCCATTCCTCAGCGTTCGTTAGAACTGAAGTTCTTTCAAGTTTGCGCATAGGCCTAGCTCGTATATGATGCAGTTAACACAGAAGCTTAAGCCCAACGACCATTTGCTGCACCGACGCTTCGCTGATTGGATTGGACGCTGATAGTAGTACTGACTTAACATTGGAGCGGAACAGTCGCAGTTTACTCTTCCAGATTTTCGATATAGCATGCCGAACGCAGCTTTGACTCTCCCGATTCTGCTTTCTACATCAAGCTCGGTGCCACTATCGGCCGAGACTATACTTCCCGAGTATGATCCTGATTTTGACGCACTTCTTGTTAAATGGTTTCGTCAATAGACAAGAGAATCAATCCGCCCATGTCCATTTCATCCGCCTTTCTTGTTGCTAAGCAAAAATGTTCATAAGACTTTCTTTCTTTCCCTTTAAACAAGTTCCCTATCAATTTACATGCCACTACTTACCACCCACATGCCTCCAAAGCAGCATGTGATAAAATGACTCAATCAGACAATTTAACATAATCAACACCGACTAGCAAGTGGCACCCCCTCATCCACTATCAAAGCATGAAGACACATGCGTCCATCTGTTTGCCCACCCGACAGAGATAAACAACCTTAGCTCGGAAGCATACAGCCCAAAGCCAAAAAGTAAATAATACCTTTGAGCAAACCATTGGCACTAGTAGCTTCAAAGACCACCCCATGCCCATCCCTGCCAACGCAGACGAGCTAGTCACAGTATGCCAATTGCTACCGCGACAAACGGCGGCGGCGGCGCTACAAACCGTTTGCACATCGAAAATCATCCAAATAGCCCCAGCTGGGGCTAAGTGATTCCGAATTCATCACGAACTCGCGTTCCATACTATCAGAATGCGAATTGCGTAATCGTTCGAGATACGTGTAAACATAACCACAGACAACAACAAAGACGGCAACTACGATGAGGAAGACGTGTAGCCACGCGGTTTTTTGTTGGCTTTTCTTGAATGGAAACGATTATGGCAATCAAGGGATTTGTGTATCTCGCGTACTCATAATTGCTCAAAACGGAGAAGATGAAGACGAAGATGAAGATGAAGAGTGCAAACAGCACACATGTGGATAAATATGAGGCGGGGGTGCCCGTTGAGGCGAGTTCAAGGGTAGACCTCATTGCTGGCCACACGCACATAGTTTTAGTGTCGTGCAATTGAATTTCACTTCATCGCTGGAGACAGAGATATCCAGTCCAGTTTATTACTTCCATTTGGGTAGTGCTGACTAGCTGGTGGTGTTGTTGTTGCTGTTAATAATGTTTTTATTTGTTTATCTGATCCAATTTTAATTTTAGACTCGTTAGATGGCATTAAATCATTTTTTTTTATTGCGCCAACTTTTGCTTTCACATGCTAGAGAGTGGTAGATTGAACTATAAGATGTGTTTTGTGGATATATTGAGATTGCATAAGCAGTAGTGGTAATGCATAAGGATTGAACCTTGATTTAAATCTTCATCCTACTCTTTCAGACACGTTGCGAATTATCAGCAAACTGCTTCCCTTCCAATCATTTTGGGGAGGTAGGTAGTTTTCTATTAACTTTTTCATAACAATTTCTCTTTGAATACTGCTGGGGGGACATCCTGTTTCCTCCACTTTAAGCCAGAACACCCTCCCAATGAATAAAAAATGAATACTTGTCACTGTGTTATTGGCATTTATGCGGAACGACTCGATGTACTGCACAACGACTATTGGAGAAGTTGTAGGGACGAAGAACAAATTGAATCTGTTCATCACCTGTTGTGGGATTCCGCTGTCCTTGGTAGTTACTTATTCTCGGTGCTGGAGGACATATGTAGGTAATGTTGAGCTGATGGACCTCCTGAGATTCATATCACTCACTTGGTGGTTCTAACAGCGTTTCCAGGTTTAAATAATTGGTCACAATGTACCCGAACTGTTGGTCTAAGTGGGCAGTGGCTCTTTTGTCACAAGGCACCCATCTACCTAACCTAACCTAGGGATTGGTGCAGGCCACGTGAAGACGGCAAAGGAGAGTAACTTACAGAAGTCATCTGCCCGCCGTGTTCGCATCTACAATACAATGATAAGATTTAAAATGACAATAACTTATTACTACCCCCGTTGAAGGTCGCCCAAATTGGAAGGACAAACATTCTAAGAAAGCCGAGCAAGCACTTCAGTGATGAGGAGCTTAGAGTACCAGCACTCACCACATCCGCACCGAAGATCTGCCACCTGATACGAGCAAAGGCCGGACACTCACAGAGATAATGTTCCGCGGTGTCGTCGCTCTCTCTACAAGCATCGCAGATTAATGTGCCATTTAAGCCTAACACGTTAACGTGCTTGGCAAAAGCGAAGTGGTCTGTCAAGACGCCAATAAGTTGTCTACAGTCTTTTCTGCTGAGAGACAGCAAGAATGCCGCTAATTTCTTACAGACGTTCGGGAGCATGCGTTTAGTCAACCTGCATCCCGAAGAGTCATGCCACACACAATTGTGCTCGTGAGAGACCCAATCGTCAATGGAAGCCCCAACGCGGGTTCGGGACCTGAGAAAGCCTCCTCTGAGCCTTGTCTGGCAATCTCATTAGAGATCTCGTTCCTCAAGATCCCAGTGTGACCTGTAACCCGGATAAGAGACAGAGAATTCAGCCTTGCGACCGAGTTCAAAGAGTTTTTGGTTTCACGAACTATTTTGAAAGTGGTTAAAGGGTTAAGCAAGGCCTTAAGCGCAGCCTGACTGTCACTACAGACAAATGCTTCGTCCCTTCCACCTGCTCTTCACATATAGTTCATGGCCATTAGGATTGCATAAGTTTCCGCTTGGAAAACAGACGCATATTTGCCTAACGAAAAGTGAAGTCTAATGTTGTCGACTTCCACGAAGACACAAGGGCCAGCCCCTTGACTGGTTTTGGAACCATCCGTTAAAATACGACTACATTCCATTCCCGGCTGAGACTCTGACCGAAGCCAGTCCTGGACACAAGGAAAGTCGACTCTAAATTTGCGCATCAGCTGGAGTTCTGGTGTCATTGCATCAGACGGCATATCCATAAGACAGGAGTCGTAAGATAAGTGTCGCGCAAGTTCATCAAAGTTCCAGTGTGGAGTATACAAAAAACCGCCACGCCTAACAACCACATATTTACGCGAGAGCCCCTTCCACCAAACAACCGACGCATATGCGAGGAATGATCTTACCATAGCCGTGTAGATCCAGAGAACCTTATTCGGTGACAAGCCCCAAGTCTTGCCAAAAGCACCCTTACACTGCCAGAGGACTGAGAGCGCCTTGGATGTTTTAGACTCGATGTGTTTAGACATCGCGGGAGGAGCTACTCGATGCATGCAGGGAGATACTCGTAGGAAACAACAAAGCACCTGGACCAGATGGCATCCCCAATAAGGCAGTGAAAGAGGCCACTGCCACTTATAGCCACGATGCAAAAGTGTATAGGAGAAGGAGTTTTTTCTGGGCCATGGAAGCTTCAGCATTTGGTACTGCTACCAAAAGGAAACAAACCGCCTGGAGAACCATCGCCATATCGCCCAATATGTTTACTCGACATTTTGGGAAAGATACTTGAACGAATAATATACAACAGACTGCTCGTGGTAACAGAAGAGTAAGGAGCACTCTTAGACCATCAGTTCGGATTTAGAAAATCGCGTTCTACCGTTGATGCCATAAAAGCGGTAGTTGACACAGCAACTGGAGCGATGCAAGGAGAAAGATGGCGAGGGCAGACAAAGAAATATTGTGCAGTAGTGACTCTTGACATAAAGATCGCCTTTAACTCGACAAATGGGTCGTTCATAAGGAAGTCGGTGGCCAGAATGGATACTCCATACTACCTAGTGAGGATAGATACAAATTATTTCACCAACAGGAAGTTGAGGTACCAAACTGACGAGGGGGTTAGGTACTACAACGTTACGGCAGGAGTCCCCCAGGATCGGTACTAGGCCCTCTCTTATGGAATATCATGTACGACAGAGTCCTGCGACTAGCATTGCCACAAGGAGTTAAGATAATCGGGTTCGCTGACGACATCGCCGTAGTCACCGTGGCTAAACACCTCCACGAAATAGAATCAGCAACAAACGAAAAAATTAAAGACTGGCTAGGATCCGCCGTCCTCGAATTAGCAGAAGACAAAACTGAAGCTGTTCTTATAACAAGTCAAAAGGCTGCTGAATATGCGAACATTCGAAAATCAGATTATACGAACCAAGGAAGCAGTCAAATACTTAGGAGTAATGCTCGACAACAGGTTAAGACTTAAAACGTACGTGGAATACTCCAGCAAGAAGGCTTTAATGCTGCAGGCAGCCCTTTCTCGAATACTGCCAAACATCGGTGGACCTGGATATGCTACACGGATTCTACTATCCAGAGTGGTTAGCTCGATTCTCCTATATGCTGCATCGGTTTGCGCGGCGGCGTTAGAGACGATAGAATCAACATACATGATATGCGTGATAGGAACAACTAGCGGTCTCCGTACAATATCGGACGAAGCAGTCTGTGTCATAGCCGAAATGATCGCCATCGACATCCTCGCAAATGAGATGGTAAGGATCTACGAAAGGAGATCCTCGAGTCATCGAGAAGCAGGTATTGCCAAAAGAATAAAGGAGAAGGAGAAGGCAACATCACTAGCTATGTGGCAAGCCAGGTGGGATAACACTATAAATGGTAGATGGACCTACAAGCTGATCCCCACCGTTGAGGTTTGGATCAAGTGGGTGCTTGGGGACTGCAACTACCATCTTACGCAGTTCCTATCGGGTCACGGTGGCTATTGCAAATATTTACACAGATTTGGACATGATAACTCACCTCTATGTCCACATTGTTCAGATCAGGAGGAAGATACAGAGCACGCAATCGCTTCACGGAATGGAGAAATAACACGCCAAGTCCACCATTCCTTATAGACCAAATGCTGCGGTCAGAGGAGAATTGGCTAGAAATTTGTACACTCATAACGAATGTGCAGAAAGAGCTCCGAATAATTGAGAGAATAAGGAGGGCAGAAGCGGCAATAGAAGAAGCATAGCATTAATTGCTAACCAGCCCTGCGAAGTAATACTGTGCAAAGTGTGGATTAGTACGTAGGTGCATTTCTGGCATCGATTATTCGGGCTTGCGAATCCTACATGCTAGCAGCCCAGAGTCTTCGAATATTACCCCGAGGGACGACGCAGTAGAGGGAATCATCGCCGTAGATGGCGCGCACAAGTTCAAGGGGACCCCGACCAACTTGGAGTGCGCAACTGGAGGCAATTAGCTAAAGACTGAGCTAAATGGAGAGGCTTGTTGGTTGAGGCCTAGGTTCACCCCGAATTGTGACGCCACCTAAGTAAGTAAGTTGAAAGTTGAAAGTTGTAAGTCGGTAAAACAAAATCATCTATTCACCTACCAGGACTAGATTTCATTCTGTGTTCAATGTTTGCGCTTAAATTTGCGCCTATTTTAAAAATGCCGGATTTATTCTCTCTTCTGACATACCACTGCAAGCTTGAGAGGCTCGTCTGGGACCGTATTTGGAAAGTACATCTCATTAAAACAAAAAACATCTGTCTTTCTGTTGTATTCAAATGCAAGTGATCATCACTAGACAAGAAATGAATATTCATACCCTTCTTCCCATCTACTTGTGACAAGTGTGTCCACGTCTTTCCACAAAGAGTAACTATTTTCTAATCAGCGTACCCCTAATGCATTCTGAGAGAAGGGGCTTGTATCTGCCACTTCCACTTTGCGTTCTTTGAATTCCTTCACTTAAGTATCTCAATCAATCAATTGTCTAATTAAACGATCTTGTCATCGCCATCAAAACGTAGGATAGACATAGGCCGACACGATAGCAAGCTCTAATGTCTAATACAAGACCTTGCGTGCATTAATTAATATTCCTCTTGCATACCTATATGTGTATCTCGTGTATCTATATATGCCTTTCCCTATAAAGACGTTTTATTTTACTCTAGATATAAATCAAAGGAAATTCCATTCCAAGGCTCATTACCTAAGTTCACCCCCCGTTTGCTGCCCTCCTCATGCCGCCGTGGGCCATCTGATTTTAAGGCTTATCAGTGAAACACCTTTGAAGAGCGTTGTTTCGCGAAAATTATTGACACCTGCTGATAAGAGTCGTGCTATGAAGTGCCCTGCTGATGGTGGAGAGCACCTATTAATGACAACAACGTTGAAAAGCCCTAATTGCTCTGAGTTTTAAAATTGTTTACGATACGAGGCATGGTACGCGGCGAGGCGTTTACGTTCAGACGTCGTCGTCGGTCGTCGGCTGTCGCACTGACAGAGTCATACAGATCGACAGACAAAAACATTGCTAAGCAGGTAAAATTTATTTGCTCTCACTTTTTTTTTCTCGTTTTTATTGCTTTTCTTTGAGCAGTTTGTATTGCTTGCTCGTAGCCATTTAGAGGGGGTGCAGGCGGAGGTGGAGGACGGTACACACATGAAGTCAGAGCGAGATGCAGCTGGAATACGTAATTTTAAGAGTGTTACTACTTATGACTGTTTTTATCTGAAATGTCAAAACAGTGATGTCATTTCGATGAAAAATGGATTCGAATATGGCGGTGGAATCGTAAGTAAGGGACGTTGAAGTCATCTGGTGGATTGAAATTCTATCATCCGTAACCTACTATACACATGTCTAAAAGTAGCGTTTCGGCTATAGGTAACTTATAGCCGAATCTCCACCTCAGGGTTTGCTACCATGTCCATTCAACAGATGGACCACAGAATGTAAGTTGGTTTGGTTAGGTAGATGGGTGCCTTGTGACAAAAGAGTCACTGCCCACTTAGACCAACATTTCGGGTCCATTGTTACCAATTATTTAAACCTGTAGAGATGATCCGCTGTTAGAACAACCGAGTCAGTGATATGAATCTCAGGAGGTCCATCAGCTCCACATTACCTAAGGAAGTCCTCGAGCTCCGACTAGAAGTAACTACCCAGAGTCGTCATTCTCCTGACGGATAGGGCAGGAGAATCACACAGCAGGTGACGAACAGATTCAATTTATTTTTCGTCCCTGCAACTTCTTCAATTGTCATTGGGCAGTACACCAAGTGCTTCTGCATGAATGCCAATGGCACAGTCTTCTTCTTCTTCCTATTTCGGAGCGCTGGGCGCACAACTGTGGCGTAGAGCCTTTCTTTCATACTTGTACTTGCTTTGCTATTGATCATAGATCTCAGATAGTTGAACTTCTCGCACTTGGGGAGCACTGTTCCATTCAAATAAATGTCGCGAATAGGCCTGAGTGAATCCGAGAACGGGCAGCACAGTACTCTGTCTTTTTTGGAGTAATGTGATACCCATTTCCCTCCAAAACGCCCTCTCACACATCAAGTGCTCGTTGCAGGGATGTAAGATTCTCACTTATGATGGCTCCATCGTCAGCAAAGAATAAGTGATGTACCTTGGGTTCCGTCACTTTACCTTCAAGCAGATAGTCAACGACTGCAATAAAGAATAAAGAACTTAAAACGCTTCCCTGTTGTACCCCGACTTTGATTGGGAACTCTTAGGTTACTCCAGCGGGGCATCTTACTTTTGTCTTTGCTCCCTCGTACATGACCATGATCATCTGTACATAGGTTTCTAGAACCCCTCGATGTCTTAGCGCCACCCATATCAGATCTCGTGGTTGCCTGTCGAATGCCTTTTCAAAGTCAACCAAAACAATATGCAAATCCTTTAAAGAATCACTATGTCTTTCCATTATGATCCTTATACTTAGGATTGCATCTGTGATTGATTTACCGCGACAAACCCGCACTGATCATCAGATAGCCGTATTATTTTTCGCAGTCAGCCACCTAATACCCGCTCAACGATCTTATGTTGTGTGACATCAGCTTGATCGAATGGTAGTTATTACAGTTTCGTGTATCACCCTCGCCTTTGTATACAGGGAGAAGGTAAATTTCCCTGCACTGATTCGGCATTGGATCACTTCTCACAAATTTGGAGATGGGAATTCTGAGCCATCTGAACCCGATGTCTCCCATCATTTCTCAGAACTCAGAGGGCATCTCGTCTGGCCCAATCGCTTTTCGTTTTTTTGAATATTTGACCGCCTCACTAACTTCTTCGACTGTAATGTCGGTTATTTCTTCACAGTTAGGGGTTGCTATTGGAAAGTATAGCCGGAAAACTGTTCATACGGCTCTTGGTGCCGTATCCCAGTCCTCCATGGCAGTCGTTATAGTCTTCGTTTGACTTTCCGACATGTCTATTCAAATCTCCTCCAACAAACAGAAACTGTTCCTTCAAGATGTTCTTAAGGAGATTGTGGAAGTCTAGCCAAAATGCATCTTTATGCTAATGGCACAGTGACCAGTAATTGTGCCGGAAATAATCCGTGCGTTATGTCGAGGTTGATCTCTTCTTGCTAAAGGCCGGCCATAGAGTCCTGACCGTTGCGCATGTGTGCAGATGAACCCAGCGTCTGTTTGCTCGACCAGTGGCTTTACCTTCTATTTTCTTTCATAAGGAACTAATTGGAATCAATACTAAGTGAGAGCCTGCGATGTGTTTAGCAGTGTGGTTTCAAAGCTGGCATTGCTTCACAAGTACCATCCACCATACTAGTGAATCATATGTGAGAATGGGCCTTACTACCGTGCGCCGTGTACATCCAGTATACCACAGCTGGTTTGAAGCCCGATGTATTACTGAATGCCCTTTTGCAGGACTAGAAAGCTACGCTTGCTTTTTTGATGGGTTCGACAATATTATTCTTCCAGTTTAGTTTGGAATCTTTTACTATACCCAGATATCGAGCTGAACTTGAGATACTTAATTCAATACCACCGATATTTGAGGGTCTGAAGGTAAGGATCGATCTCTTCTTAGTGGCAAGAACTATGTACTCCCAGACCTTTACTACTGACCACTAGTTGGAGGCAGAGATTGATCCTTTCATTACTAGGATCTCGTCCATTAAAAGAAACCATATTAGAGGAGACAGAAGTCCTTCTTGGGGTGTTCCTTTGCTGACCCTTCTCCGGATGGTTGCACCCCCCAGCCTTAAATATATGATACTCCAATCCCTAAATAGGCACCGATTTGTTTCTTATTTTTCTCTATAACTAGATTCCACGTCATCCAAAATCAATAACTGAGTGGACGCAACGCGATGTCCTATACAATCGCTGTCAATTTTCACGGACGGGTCCAAAACCAAGGACAGAGTCGATGACGGAGTCTTCTCGGATGACCTCAATATACACCTCTCTCTTAACATTCCAAACCATTGTAACATTTTTGAAGTCGAGGTTACCGCTGTACGCCAAGCCGCTGACTGGATAGCGGCTAATACACTATCTACATCGGATATTGCTATTTACATCGACAATCAGGCAGCCCTCGCATCTAGCACTTACTTACTTACTTACTAAGGTGGCGCTACAGTCTGGGGTGGACCTGGGCCTCAACCAACATCCGTATCCAACACAATGGCAGTGAAAACTACCGCGTATCTCATAAGGAGATAGTTGGACGGTACAACCTCACTCTTTCTTGGGTACAAGGTTACTGTGACATACCGGGGAATTGACAATTGACTAGATGGCTCGATAAGGATCCTGTGGTATAAATACCATCAGCATTACCCACATCGTGGCGCCAACATCTTATGTTAAGCAACTTACCCAGACCGACGCGGAGAAGGTGGCCAACCACTGATGGCAATATCTAGGCCAATGAAACACCACCAGACAACTTTGGCCAAAACTGAACAAAACTAGCTCCATCAGACTCCTGAAACACAAGAGAAAAACATTCTCCTAAATAATAAACGTTCTCGTCGAACACTGCATAGGAAGACATGCCCGGAGACTACGCATTCCCTACAACGACTTCTGTAGAAACTATAAGGATGAAGAGGAAGAAGTGACCATCAGCCACCTCTTGCGCTCGCCAATATTAGGAAGGTCAGCCTGGAAGAATAATTTTCAAACGATCTAAATGATCTCGGCAACGCCTGCATGGCGAAAATCAACTCCTTCATACAACGAAGCAAATGGTTCCTAGAGAAAGAGGGTGACCCACCCAACTTACACATCAGCAGTAGAATGGACCTATTTCTGGTCTAAGTGCATCCTCATCGAGGGCTTATTCTATCCAACCAACCAACATATAACATACCTATAGCCGAGAAAAGATGCTCTCTCATTTAGAAAGTACTTCTTTAGTAAGGTTTTCGTTGATCATTTAGGTAATGATCGCATCATTTCTAATGAAATCATCTTCACTTTATGGATGATACTTATCAAAGTTGCACTTACGTATTCCCCGCAGAGACTGATCACAAACGATTTTAAATCTCGCCAACTGCCGCTGGTACACTATGCTGAGAGTCCGTTTTGAAGATGGCGACTCTTACAAGCCAATCGTTAGACGATGCCAATAAAACACCTTCCTGTTCCAATGAACAGCAAATATAAAATTTTATTAACAAATTTCACACATTTATCACAAAAACAATGCACTTAGCTGAAATAATTAAGCACAACCAAATCCATTCACGAAAATGTTGATGCACTCAACAACCTCCAAATTATTCGGCGGTTTACAGTTTCTGGTGTATCTATCGGTACAATTGATGGCTTCTCATCGTCCAACCTCATCTTGGCGGAATTGGGTACAGATGCCACCACTGCTGCATCACAATTTATTGAAATTACAAATAAGACTAACGCCAAGGTGATATGAAGATACTTCATGTTTTAGCGAAGCAGCCGTCTACCCTTAGCTCTTGTATAATCGAGAATGACTTGCTTGTCTTAGACACTACCCTACGGACACAGAGCCCACGGCAATCATAAATCTATTAGCGTTATCTGATTGACTTGATATCTTAATTGTTGTATTACAAACAATACAAAACAGTTTGTCGCTACAGTCTCTGATAAGAGCTGGTATAGTCTGAGGAAAGAAGAGGTAGTTGCACAAAATTCTGAGCCTAAGGATATGCTGTTTGTTTTTTAAACAATACTGTGGGTTAGCCTAGAAATGGGCTGCTAGGAATGTAAAGTTTGATGGCCGTTGTATACTTTTAGTTGTATACTTTACTCGTAAGTGTTGCCAGACTACTTGGACATAATCTATCACTTAGAAAATGTGAATGAAGTTTGATAAGTCTAAGAAAAAAAAGCAGATGCTCACGTCTATAAATGAATCGAATAAGTCTAACAGAATAAGAATAATTGAATATTTCGCTGTGATATAAAGCATTCTTAAACTTCTAAGTAAAAGGAAGGTCAGCCTGCCTAAATTTCGGAAAATATATCCATTGAACAGCGGCATCCTGATATATGACCCCAAGGTGATGAACAAGAAAAGTATCTGCTGGCAACTAAGTCTTGAATTTGAGTGCCCTAAGCACATTTTTTTTACATTTTGCGCTATCAATCTGTTTCTGTGAAATGCCTATTGGGAGCATAAATAGAATCGGTTTACCATCTCGCCATGCTATGCATGTAGGTAGGTAGAAGTGGTTGCTGCTGCGCACTACACTGCAGTGCAAGAAGCACTTAAGCGCCATACTGAATACCACAAACTCACGTGCCCTTGATTGTTAGATACTGTCGATAGGATGCTGAAAAGAGATGGTTTCAAATCTATCTTGTGGCATTTGAGAAACTGAGCAACTTTGTGACACTTTTCTCTGAAATTTCCTTAAGATTGTAAAAAAAGGGTTAGCCTAAGGTTCGATGTCGGGTTCTACATAAAACCGGACACCCGCAGAGGAAGTGGGAGGGAGTTTCCCTTTGATTTGCATTTTTACAACTGCAGCGGTGTATGTTAAAGAGGTGCATTCGTTCCTACTAACCAGTGATCTGTACTAATCGCTACAATTCTTGCAGCATCTGTCCGACTTCTTTTCCCAAGTTTTTGTGTTCTAGCCTATTTGTAGTTCGGTCAGATCTGCCTTAAAATTATACAACTCTGCCGACTGTTCCGCCTTTGTTTTCCACTAAAAGAAAGTGTGAAAATATTTCAATGTTGACAGTTCCCATCGGAGAAAGGACTACCTCTGCAAGAGATCTGTCCAAGGGGGGCGCTTTCCTCGCCAACTCATTGGCCCGTTCATTCTCCTCTTTATTGCTATAACCTGGTAGCCATAGGAGACTGATTTTGGCCCCACAACCTAGTGACGAAAGAGAGCTCCTACCTACACTTACCTACACTCTTTCACCAGAAAGAGCTCCTACCTACACTGGATCTTCCAACGATGTTATTGAAATCAGGATCTTGATAGCAGCCATACTATCAATGAAAATGGTGATATTATGGGTGTAGAGTTGTGTCACATGGAAGACAGTGGATAAATCGGAATGCGAAATGGTATCATTGTTTCCATAAAGATTCTCGCACCGACCCTCAATCCATCTTTACTTACTTACTTATGTCCTGTATCCCCTTCTGCATTCTAGAGCCTCTACTATGCATATGTGCCATCGTGTACGGTTTCTGGCAACGTGTATCAGCTCATCCCAACTTTTCCTTCTCGACTGTTCTGCATCATGTTCTCCTCGGACCGCCAGGCATCTGCCATCCTGAGTGAAAGGCTTCCATTGCATATCATGGTTCGCTAGGGAAATGTCACCCTTTCGGAATGTGTGACTAATCCACTGCCACTTCTGCCATTAGATGGTTGTGCCTATTGGTTCCTGACCCGTTTTCTAGTAAAGGGTTTCGTTAGCGATACGTTTGGCCCTGAAAATAAGATATTCCACAGGCACCTATTAACGAACGTTTGCAGCTTCCTGGTGATAGTAGTGGTCAAGAATTCAACATTGGAGTGACAGTCTTAGCTCGGTGGTCAAACTGATTGCAGTACTCCGCCATATTTTGGACAACATCTCGAACATGGACTTTGCTTTGGCGATCCTGTTGGCTACATCCAGTTCGGTTCCACCATCGATTGAAACAATACTCCCAAGATACCTCTACTCTCCCTACCGGTTGTCCAGCAATGCATATTTGATCTGATTTTCAGCCCGACGATGCCTGCCTCCCCCTTCACATCTGCTGTCATTTGATGGAGGTCCATAATTCTGTGAGAGAGTAAGCATACATCATCAGCGTAGTCAAGATGTTTCAGTTGAGATGTAAGAGTCCATCGAATTCCTACGCTTCCCGTCAGCAAAGCTACACAAAGCACATCGCTAATCACCAATTGGAATAGTATTGGTGAAAGAAATATCTTTGAACCGTGCGTCGCGTCGGTATAAAGTGCTATTTTAAAATTGTTTGTGACTTCACGCCTTTCCCATTTTGCTTTGGACGGAAAGTCGACTGTGAAGTTTGGTAAATAGTTCAGTTTGGATATGGTGTAGTCGGCAGACAGGGTACCACTGTAAGGATTCTGCCTGACAGGCAAGCCCTGGGTATGCCCTTCGCTACATGTAAATATCTACTAAAGCTGAACGCTATTAGCATGACCAACCTCAGATGGGAAAACGGCTCAACGTGTCACATTTCGAGACAGATCTGGCCTAAGCTGAATCAAAAACGTAGTGCCGAGCTGGTCAAGCTAAAGCGAACATAAATCAGCTGCGTCGACTGTGTTCTCACTGGACACCGTCTTATAGGCCAACTCGCCAAAAGACTTGGCCTCTTGGAGGAAACCATCCTTTACCTCCTGTGCACTTGTCCAGCTCTGTCGCATAAAAGAATGCTCCATCTAGGGTTGCCCTTCCTTGACGACCTCGGCGATCTGGCGTCCTTAGACGTCATGAGCATCCATCGCTTTATCAAAAGCTCTGGTTGGATTTGTTAGTCCCTGAGTGGCCTAATGGTTTTGATCCATGGTATCGCAAAACACCTTCACTGGTCTAAGTGTGTCTGCACTCCCGTGTGAACAGCCAACCCAACCTAACCTAACCTATGGTGTAGTCGGTCAGTGTTTCCCCAGTTCTCCTGGCAAACAAAAATGGAATCTTACTGTGTCCATATGGTCTGGCAGACCAACACCCGGATTCTCTGAGTCTGACGGCAGAAGATGCAGAGACCCATGTAGGGCTTTCGTCGGGCATGTCCGCATGGCATCCGTGGTATTATACCTTTGGTATTCGTTCTTGGCACTTTGCTTGTAAGTGTCATGTTGTATTCTTTACTCAGGGCAAGCCAACAAACTAGTAGCCCATACGTTCGAATTGTACGTACTACCGCTGTATACATCGATGTGACAATCTTTGATCGAAGCTGGTTGTTCGGTTTGTCTAGCATTACTTCTAAAATCCTGACGCTGGAGGATGGAGGAAGTAAATGGTTGTTTGCCGTGTAGGCGTAAAGGTCGGTTCAGTTCAGATTTTCGTGGGTAATAACAGAATTTACAATTAGTGGCCCAAGTGCTCACCTTATCCAATATTCCTGCCACGATTTCATTAATCATTGAAGGACATTTGCATACCACCCAACCTTGACATCAATTCTGTTAAGTCTTGACAGGATTTTGATTATTACCATAAGAACCTTGAGGTGATCCCCTTTCTACGGATCTCCTCTTGGTGTACGCGTGCTGAGATTTGGATAATGAGGAAGTCTCGAGAGTTTTTCCTATGTGAGGGTCTAAGATACGTTCCAGTGTCTTAAGTACAAACAAATTTAGGCTAATGGCTCACACATAAGACTGGCTTCATTTCAAGCCCAACAGGCTTTTATTCTTTATCACAGATAGTCGATATTTTTCTTGCATTCGTTGGATATGTATTCAAGCAGTCTCTTGATAGTATCTCCTTATACATACATGTAGTTGGCTTATTGTGTAGTCGAATTTGAAGAGCTTGGCAATCAAGTACATATATAGAGGACCGTGATACCCTAAATAGCTAATAAACATGGCACCTGCTTGCAGTAACAAAATTTATCAAAAACCTTCATCTCTTCATTTAACTATCTTTTCCCAAATTACTTCTGTAACTCGTCATCTTCCACAAACGTACATCGAGGTATCAAACTGATCACTCATCACGTGTTACGCTCGATAAGATACATCTTATCATCACAACGTTATATGACCCTGAAAGGGTCTGCTAATGGCGCATTTCAAATCTATCCTACCATCAACTTCTGTTATCACCTTCATTATTGACTCCACCCTGCCACTCCCACGTTTAAAAAAAAAAAACTCCGGAAAGTGACATCCAAACACTTGCCATGCCAAGTCCAAAGAATGCCAAAATGCAAACGATGTCGTCTTATCAATGCCGCCACCTCCATTAGTGTTTAACAACCTTTTGTGAACAGGTAACAAGAAAAAGACAACACTCTTGGAACTATGAATAGGTTCCTATAAAAAGCTCAGACTACCCAAAGATCGGCTGCAGTATTGAATTGCGCAAACACACACCAACAGGATTAAATCTCAAAAAACACTCGGTTTTCCTATCGAACTTAAGCCAAGCTTTCAGCAAAACCATGCTCCATTGGAGTTTTTTTCTTACCCTACTTGGGACAGTAGCCCAGCGGTCGTCGGCTATTAATATCGGAACGGTGAGTAGGCAATGCAGGTGGCTGGGTAATTTTATACACGTTGCCTCATTTGTAGATGTGCCGCGGGCATTCAAACGGAGCGCTTTTGCCAAATCCTCAAGACTGCAATTCGTACTACATTTGTCAATCCGGTCCACAGTTGGCATACTGTGACTATGGATTGCATTTCGATCGGGTAAACAAGGTTTGCAATTGGCCTGATTGGGCAAATTGCAAGCTGGAAGAGGTGGACTATGATAATCTGGTAGCGGAACCAGACCATATGGATTTAAGTGCAGAACATCCGGAAGAGGGGCTTAAGGAATCATTTAGCTCAGAGATTAGTGAAGATAAGCCGACGGAGGAGCTTAAAGAATCCATTAAACCTGCCTCAATGGAAGAGAAGGTCGAGGACCAAAAACCAGCCTCTCCAATCGTTACTGAAGTTGTCGAAGAAACTTCCCATATTCAGCTTTTCAATGAACCTAACTTGGAAGATGCCGAAAGTGATAAAGCAGAATCAAATGGAGTTGGCAGTCTAATTGTCTCCTCTTTATCCAAGGATCCGAGTTCAAAGGATACAATTCACGTGGAAGATGCTGACATACCACCTGTAGTCGCGCCTGAACAAACTTCTAACGTCACCAACAATGCGATACATTTTATACAAGTGCCCGTGGTTGTTCCTGCTCAGAATGCCGACTTTGGCACTAGACCCTCAAACTCTACCAATGGGATTCAGGTACCGGTTGAAGTTCCTGCCGAAAACTCACCAAAACCAGATGCCTCCGAACCTACAAAACAAAATTCAATGTTGGTAGTTCAAGTACCAGTTGTCATTCCGACGGAAATTCCAAGCTCACCTTTGGGCGGCCCTGTAGCTGGAATTGCTAACCAGGAAGAGGTTCTATCTGAACATCAAGCACAAAACATTGACACTTCGGATCAGGTTATTGAAGAAATCCCAGAAGCTGGAGAGAAAGTAGAAACATCAATACCATCTAAGGAGCAAGCCCAGGTAATCGAATTGTCAGTTCCAGTGCTACCCGTGCATGTGCTTACTCCCAACATCGACTCAACCACATCTGGTGCAGTGAAAGTAGAAACCTTGATACCATCTAAGGAGCAAGCCCAGGTAATCGAATTGCCAGCTCCAGTGTTGCCCGTACAAGTTCTTACTCCCAACGTCGACTCAGCCATATCTGGTGCAGTGAAAGTAGAAACCTCGATACCATCTAAGGAGCAAGCCCAAGTTATAGAATTGCCAGCTCCAGTACTACCCGTGCAAGTGCTTACTCCTAACATTGACCCAGCCATATCTGGCGCAGTGAAAGTAGAAACTTCGATACCCTCTAAGGAGCAAGCCCAAGTGATAGAATTGCCAGCTCCAGTGTTACCCGTGCAAGTGCTTACTCCCAACGTCGACTCAGCCATATCTGCTGCAGAAAAAGTAGAAATCTTGAAGCCGTCAGGAGCCACAAATCAAGTAATTGAGCTCCAAGTGCCGGCGTCACCTACAGAAGTCCTCAACTCCGTGCCCAATGCCATCCCACAAGCCCAAGCAGTTGTAGAGAAGCTTGAGTCCGAAAAACTGCCGCAAAATACAAATCCAAGCCAAGTGATTGAGTTGCCCGTTCCGGCACATCCTGTCGTTCTTCCCAATACCAAATTAGACAACTCCAGCCCTGCTCAAGCAGAAGCCGTTGTTGAGAAGGTAGAAAAGCCCAGCGATTCAAAGCCCTTAAAAAATCCAACTCAGATCATTGAACTGCCAGTCTATGCGGGGCCGGATGTGGTCTTTCCTATAGCCAGACCCGAAGTTGAGAAAGCTTTGTCGGCTGTAAAAGAACAACTGGAGTTAAGCCTGTCACTAGAGTCATTTCAACTGTCACAGGAAGACTCAGATTCGGAAGCAACTGAGTCATCTGAAGAAGATACTGTGAACGAGACAGTAGAACAAACCATTGATTCAGACTCTTCGGAAGAGGATAACCTTCATGAAGTAGAAAAAGTGGTTGTATCCAGCGGCCCTCAGTCATCAGAGAAGAATCTGGCATCCGAGTCATCCGAAGAAGATTCAGTCCTACCTATTGACCCCGACGAGCACAAGGATTCGCCTGAATCATCAGAGGAAAACGTCTTGAAGCCAGGTGAAGAGCACAAGCTCTCTTCTGATTCACTTGAATCATCCGAAGAATACGTACTGATACCTAGTGAACACGTTCACCCAAATCAGACTAATGTGCACAAAGTTGAAGCATCGATTGCCTCCGAAGAGCACAAAGGCTCACCTGAATCATCCGAGGAAAATGTCCTTAAACCGACTCATCACCAAAGCAATTTAAATAAATTCGACTCCCAAGAGCACAAGGACTCTACTGAGTCATCAGAGGAAAATGTCTTAAAACCTAATCACCTCCACTACCCAGGCCAGTTTACGGTGGAGAAAATTGAAGCATCTCATGAGGAAGACATTCTAAAACCTCACCATCATCACCACGTTCACCAAAGTAACATCGAAGGATATGGGGACTCTCAATCCTCAAAAGAAGTTGAAGCCTCTTCTGAGGAAAGACCTTCCCATCTAAATCATCACCATCATCATCAAGGATCTATGGACTCTCAATCCTCAGAAGAGGATGAAGTCTCATCCGAAGAAGGACTTTTCCATCCACATCACCATCACCACCATAATAGTGCAGAGGAGATTGACAAGCCTACCAACACCGAAACAGTCGAAGAACCTTCTGCCGCAGCCGATAACGACATCATACACAATCTACCTACGCCACATGCCAACAAACCTGTGGATTCACCTGCCCCCATTGGAAAGCCCATTGCCCCTCATCCAGGAGTTGACACACGCAAACACCACTCCAATCTGAGCGTGTCCGTTCTAAGTGTAGCCTCGTTCCAGGGTAATGGCTCCGCCAATGGCACAATTAACCGACCAATTGTCGGAGCACATAACATCGAAACGGGACACCCAATCGATGTGATGACCGGTTACAATTCTAAGAACGTCCAGTGCATCCACAACGGACTCTATTTCTTACCCCATTGGATAAGCTGCCAAAAGTATTTCATTTGCGCATACCACCATTTGCATATGCATTCGTGTGGCAACAACTTGATTTGGAACTACAAGCGGGAGCAGTGTGAGCTGAGGTCTGATTCTCGGTGCTATTCTAAGGAGACTCTGGCAGAGAACAGCCCTAAGCCTGAAGAACCTTCACAGCCATCTAGAGAGAACAGTACTGAGGAACTCGCTCCAGTACCAGAAATTACGGCTGAACAAACGCCGATGCCACCATTACGAACGACCCAGGCTACAGAGGTAAGCGTTAGTCGCGACAGCATGCTACCAAAATGCCCAGCGATACGTCAAGTCTATCTGCCGAGCTTGGACGACTGTAATAAGTATTACATTTGCATCTTGGGCCAGGCGGTCTTGACCTCGTGTCCAGGCAATATGCATTGGGATGTGAGAGGTGAGTTTTGTGGCAATCCGCCTGAAGTCTTATGTGCTGGCAGATAGGAAGCCAGTTGGGTCGGTGAAAATTGTGCTCAATAAAATATTTCAGAATAAGGGTGTGTGGTTTGAATGTGGTTATAGATTTCGAGTCTCAAAGCAGAATGAAATCGCTTAAGGCATCAATATCAGATGCAGGATCACCCCCATCAGCCGGTACTCCCTAGGAAATAATGTTATATCGAGGGGGACTTCACCTAGAGCTGAAAGGTGGACTTTTCTAAAATCGCTGAGAGGAGAAGTCTTGAATGGATTTCTGTTCTGCTAGTATGGCATTATATGGTAGAAGTCTACCTACCAGGTCATTCATTTCCATCCAGCAGGAACTACCAGGTCTGGTGAGAAGCTTGTGTGCCACGAGCAAGGGACGTAGCGCCATTTAAGTTGGAAGTAGTAAGGCATTTGTAATATGGTGGCTATTGAATTGTCCATCTTCACTGAAGGAAATAACTCATATCTTGATTTCAAAAGATTTTGCAGTCAATCCTACCTAAGTCCTGTCATCCTACTTTACATTTTAGCACTGCGAACTGCCCAGCCCCTTGCGTTCCACAATCTCCACCAATAAAGATTGAGAATAGATATCAAGGATATCACTGCTAGACAAGGTCGGTCTGTGCTTATCTGATCTTATATTATAAACATAGCAAAATTCATTCACAAACAATTGTTTCTAAATTTGAAATCATGTAGATCTACAATTTCTGTTTTTACATCTATTTCGGGAACAAGAATGTTATCTTATCAATCGACACGGGCGCAATATCAGTAAATTAGAAACTAAACGTCTTCGAATCGAAGAAAGATTCTTATTTCCGTCCACGAATATTGTTGTTTTAAAGAACCGAAACATGTGTTGGGATGTATCTGTTCTTTAGAAGAATAACGGTCTGCAAGAACTGCTCTTTAAGGCATTAGTGTGGACTTACACCACCTCTCAGGTGTGTATACCAAAGTGCAGAACCTTAGTCCAACCAAAACAAAGTGTATGACATGTTGACCAAATGCAGTCAAGCGAAAAAGAAAAGCGCCGGGGTTCAAGCAGACAGTACCGAGGGCATGTATCGGCAGCTGAAGGAAATATCTTCCATGACTGATGATACAAACAATCCTATAGAGAGGTGCGACAAGAAGGAGGAATGTGTAGGTGATTCATTCGCCAGAGTTTATTACCAATGCTCAGAGCCAGCTTCTTCTGGATGACGATAAAATTCTAGGTGGGGACAATATTGTGAAGGACTGAACAGTTACCCCGGCTACACTGGAGTAACCGAAGAGTTTTCAACCAGTGTTGGAAAATACCAGGGAAGCGACTTAAGTCCTTTGCTCTTTATTGCAGTCCTTGACTATCTGCATGAAGGTAAAGTGACGGACCCCAAAGTACATCCGTTATTCTTTTCTGACGATAGAGTTGGGTTGGGTTGGGTGGCTGTCCCCGCTAAGCAGGGACACACTCACACCAAAAGAAGGTCCATTGCGATATCACTATCGGGGATCTACATAGAGAATTCCCAAGAGAATGGGACAGGAGGCAGGGCAACCGGTTTCGGTATGTACCCATGCCGAAGAAGTATGATTCGCCTTTATGCATTAAACCAGTTTGCCACGGGAAGGAGGCATTTTTTTAGGAGGCCGAGTCTAGCCAGATCGTTACTTACTTACTTACTTACTTAGATGGCGCTACAGTCCGGGGTGGACCTGGGCCTCAACCAACAAACCTCTCCAGCTAGCACGGTTACGAGCCAGCTGCCTCCAGTTGCGCACGCCAAGTTGGTTGAGGTCCCCCTCCACTTGTTTGCGCAACCTACCGCGAGGTCATCCTCTACTGCGCGTCCATCCGGGTTGGATTCGAAGACTTTCTTAGCAGGAAGGTTGGGCTCCATCCGCTCCAAATGACCCAGCCATCTTAGTCGCTGTATGTGAACTCTTCTGGCTATGTCGATGTCCTTGTTCAGGCCGTATAGTTCGGCATTGTACCTTCTCCTCCACTCATCGTCTATGCAGACGGGACCAAAGATCGCTCGAAGAACTTTTTCTCTCGAAATAACCAAGGTCATCCTCATCCGGTTTTTTCAAAGCCCATGCCTCTGCGCCATACAGCAGGACTGGGATGATTAGTGTCTTATAAAGAGTTACCTTAGTAGTTCGAGATAGGGCTTTGCTACTCAATTGCCGTTTTAGCCCATAGAAACAACGATTGGCAAGAGTAATTCTTCGTGTGATCTCCCTACTGATGTCATTTGCGGACCTGACCATAGAGCCTAGGTAGACAAAATCCTTTACTACCTCAAAATTGTATCTGTCTATTGTGGCGTTCTGTCCAAGACGCCGATGTTGGGTGTCCTCTTTTGTAGACAACATATATTCTGTTTTGCTTTCATTGACCGCTAGACCCATCTTTGCTGCCTCGGTCTCAATACTCATAAATGCCCCATTGAATGCCCGCTGAGTTCTTCCGATTATGTCAATGTCATCGGCATAAGCGAGTAGTTGTACAGACTTGAAGAAGATTGTACCTCCGGGGTTGGCTTGTGAGTTTCGTACAATTCTCTCAAGTACTATGTTAAAGAGATCGCATGATAGCGCGTCGCCTTGTCTAAGACATTTCCTGACATCGAACGGTTCGGTGATATTCTTACCGACTGGAGCAGCGAGAGTTCTCCATCATCATTCTGCACAAACGGACGAGCTTGGCAGGGATGCCAAGACTTGACATGGCTCTGTATAACTCGTCTCTATACACGCTATCATAGGCAACTTTGAAATCGATGAAAAGGTGGTGCGTATCGATTTTATATTCATGGGTTTTTTCCAAGATCTGCCGTAGTGTGAATATTTGGTCAATGGTGCACTTTCCCGGCCTGAAACCGCACTGATAAGGACCTATCAGGTTCTTGACGATCGGTTTTAGGCGTTCACTTAGTACGGCAGACAGGATCTTATATGCGATATTTAGGAGACTTATACCTCTGTAGTTGGCGCAGTTCAGAGGGTCTCCTTTCTTCAGGATCGGGCAAACGATGCTGAGGTTCCATTCATCGGGCATACTTTTGTCCGACCAGATTTTACAGATGAGCTGGTGCATGCTCCTTACCAACTCCTCTCCTCCTGCCTTGAAAAGTTCAGCGGCAAGGCCGTCGGCTCCAGCAGCTTTGTTGGATTTGAGTTTAGATATCGCTATCCTCACATCATTATGATCGGGTTGACGGGAATTTTCACTGCCATCATCACAGTTGAATGGCTCATTCTGCCTGACAGCGGAATATTGATCATCATCGCCGTTTAACAGTCTGCAGAAGTGTTCCTTCCATATCCTCAGCACCGACTGCGATTCTACTACTATGTTGCCATTGTCGTCTCTGCAGGCTTCTGTTCTGGCTTTGAAGCCCTGGCATGTTCTTTTTACCTTTTGGTAAAATTTTCGAACATCATTCCTGCAATAAAGTCTCTCAATCTCCTCGATCGAGCGCTTCTCATGCTCCTTTTTCTTCTTTCTGAGAAGTCGATGTTCCCCTTTTCTCCTGCGCACGTAGAGCTCGTAAGCAGCTTTAGTCCTTCTATGCAGCGCCGCTTTGTACGCCTCTTGTTTAGCTGCATGTAGTTGCCGGCATTCCTCATCAAACCAGGGGATTCGTTGTGGTGGCCGAGAGAAACCCAGTACATCAGGGCGGCGTCTCTGATGGCTTGTTGGCAACGTTGCCACTGGTCTTCCGCATTTGCTGCTGGCGGCATAGGACTTAGATTAAGGCTAAGAGAAACTCGATCGACAAAGGCTCAGGCGGTCTCTTGCGATTGTAGCCGCCCGACGTCAAATTTCCTCACAGTATTTCATTGATTTCGCTCCGTTCTGGATATCCGCATCCGTACCTTGGCTACAACTAGGTAGTGATCCGAGTCCACGTTGGCTCCTCGGAAAGTCCGGACACCCAGAATACTGGAAGAGTGCCTTGCGTCGATCGCAATGTGATCGATTTGGTTGACAGTTTTTCGATCAAAGGAGAGCCATGTTCCTTTGTGAATATCGAGACGTGGGAACCGCGTACTAGCTACGACAAAGTTTCGCCCCGCTGCAAAGTCGATTAGCCTGAGTCCGTTGTCGTATGTGATGTCGTACAGACTGTGCTTTCCGACCACGCTACTAAAGACGTCCTCTCTTCCTAGCTTTGCGTTGAAATCACCTAGGATAATTTTAACGTCGTGGCTAGGGCATTGCTCATACGTCTTTTCCAAGAGCTGGTAGAAGTCATCGCGTCGTTCTTCTCCTCATGAGGGGCGTGAACACATATTAGGCTAATGTTGGCAAATTTAGCCTTGATACGGATAGTCATAAGGCGCTCGTTCACATGCCGGAAACTCAAGACTTCTTGCCTAAGTCTGCCGCCAATGACAAATCTGCACCCGAATAGACGCTGTCATTTTTGTCTGTAGCAATCGCCGTAGTAGATGTCGCAGTTTTTCATACTCATTTTGCCCGGCCCATCCCATCGCACTCCTTGGATGACGGTAATGTCTGCTTTGAGACACTCTAGGGCCTCCGCAAGTTGTTCGGCTGCACGTGGTTTGTAAAGTGACCTAACATTACACTTGCAGACACGAAGATCGTTGTCCTTTTTACGTTTGCTTGGGTCGTCAACAGTAAATTCATCCGTACCCGAGGCTGCTGGTTGCTTCGTAACCAAAGGTTTTTTACGTGGTAGGGAAGTCAACCCGACGACACAATCCCCAACCTGGAGGACCAGATCCTTTTTTTTTTACCCCTAGGACAAGAGGCCGGATACACCGATGCCAGTAACCCACTTCGGGGATATGAGCGCCGCCGTTGGCCTATTAAGGGTCCATCCGCCACCTTTTTCAATACCCTGACGTAGTATTGAAAATCCTTACAGACCTCAGCTTCAAATATGTCGAAGTACATAGCTCCGGTAAGGTATCCGCTGGTCTGCAAACGTTACCGTTGATTCCATCGGGAGAATTCATCCGCCGCACGTCCTCTTTCTGAGGACGTCTTGCTAGACTTCTGAGACGCATATTTCAGCCAATCAGGTCAACAAGAGATGCCTTGTCCGGTTATGTGCTTACGCAGGTCTGAGTGTTCAGCTACACATATATCGTCAGACTCAGCATACGCTCATCGTTAGTTCACTATCAGGTAGCTATCCAGCGGGCACCACGGAGAAATGATGATGCGATTTTGCCAGCCTCACTAGATACCATTTACTAGTTTAGCTCGTGAGTCGATACGGTGTACCATGGTGTGCCACTAAACCCTCCAAGGTCAACTTCTTGGAACGAAAGCTAATCAATTAGAGATGTCATGAGAACCTTGCCCGTAAAGCAACTCTGATTTGCGTAATTCGACTGCTGTGCGGATTAAGGTGTTATCTTATCAAAACCCCCTACACAAAGTTGATAGCAGCCATAGTCAAGATTCAAGCAAAACCCTTGGCTCAGACCGACTAAAAGTGACATCGTCGAATGAAAGAATGCCGAATGTAGGGAACCGAAGCAACAATTGTCGGTTTCATAAGGAGATCGGATCTGATAAGGAAGGAGATTCATATTGAAGCAACATTTTACCTTATGCTAGGCCCTTGCAAAGTATAAGTAAAACCCACCCTACTTGATCGCCTACATCAATCTATGAATCTTTCTCTCTCCTTATCTGTCCTTTCCACCTTATGTCGTGCAATCATGTTCAAAGAACATGGCGTAAGTTAATTAAAAAAAAAAAAATTAAACTGTAAAGGAACCATCTTAGTGCGAGTAACCTAAAGCCAATAATACCTTCCTCTTCCTCCTATTTCGGCGAGGTTATAATCCGAAAACAAGTTATCATAACCCTTCGACTTCACTGCATTTCTACTGATCCGCCTGTGGGGTTCGCCTAAAGTCAATAATGCCTACCTGCTAAAAGTATGTCTTCATGCACCTTTTCACACATAAGTCTCTAGTGTGTCTTTTCACCTGGAAGAGGAGAAGAAGAAAAAATAAGAATCTCTTGGGATTAGATTTGAGTACCAAACACCACAATCAACTCGTAAATCTCGCTTTATTCACTTTAAATATGGGGGTCCCTACTAACAAACTGCAAAGCTTGGTTCGGTTTGCACACAAGCCTGTTCGGCTTCGTTAAAGTACGGATAATCCGAAGGGCAGGCCGCCTCCGAATTTGCATCTGTCACTCCGTTATTGCAAATATCATACTCCGTGCAATTCGTATTGATCTGAGTGACAAATGTATATGTCACCCCCTCACATCTGTTGTACTGACATGCAACCGCATACGGACTAACACACTGCTGCTGCGTTTGACTGAAATGACTTCCAGTGGGGCATTCTCCCCAAGCCGGTGTCGCTGTCGACGTTCCATTGGAGCAATAGAAGTACCCTTGGCATGTTGATCCGTCAGTCACAAAGTACTCGCCCGATGTCACGTTGGCACATGTAGTAGCATTACCCACTAGAGTGCCGGCGTTTGTGCCCGACGATGATGACCCACTGGGGCAGACTACATTCTCAGGGTAATCACACATACCGTCAATGGCGTTGTACAAGTACCCAGACGGGCATGTCCCGGCTGTACCAACTCCACCCTCGCACTGATAATATCCCGCACAGTCGGCTGTATTCGCCACGAAGATGTTGTTTGGTACCAGGGTACATGGAGAGTTCATCGCACATGAAGACGTAGACCAAACGCAAGAGACCGAATTCGGGTCGTAAGTCTGTCCCGTTGGGCATTGGGTGCACGCACTTACTCCGCTCTCGCAATAACAATAGCTTTGACAGCTAGATGGGTTGGCTTTGTAGACATCGTTAAGGCCGGCACACATTGTTGTGACATCTGTAGAGAGACAGGTGACGTCATCGGCATAATCACACATTGCCAGGAGAGAGTTGTACATCAAGCCATTCGTGCATTGGCCGTATTCTGGTGCACCATTGACACAGAGGGCCCAACCAGCACAAGATGTTGGATCTGCTACGTAAGTGTTGTTCGGAACTATTGCGCAGGTTTGAGCGACATCGTACGCTGAGGTGGTGGAGAAGGATAGTAGAATGCCGATGAGCAATGCAAGTGATCCTTTGATGGCTGAAAATGGGGAAAAAGTGGTTCTTATACCGAAGTACCAGACTATGGACTAAGCGTACCTTTCATATTCCGATCTGCTGTCTTGACAAAATTTTTAAAATAACTGATTGCTTTGAACGAATGGGGCTATGCTTAAATACGGGAATCTTGGCGATAAGATACAACGCAGCTGCATGATGGATGAGGTAGCAAGACTTCGCATGGAATTTGTCAGCGGTTGGCAACTTTTTTTTTTTTCACAAAAAGGCGAAGAGAGTTATTTTAATTTTTTTTGTTTTGAACTGGAAGGTAGTCAGTCTTTCAAAGGATATGTGAAAAGTTTGGACAGGACCTTGATGAGGATCAGCAAGTTTAACAAAAGAATTAGGAAAGTATGAAAGTCCAGAAAAACTATCGATGCACAAGAAAATAATGAGATCGACGGGACATATTCAGATCCTAAACAAGTGTCTAGCCTACGTACGTACGGACTTTATAAGAACCTTATCCAGAATATACGAGAATCCAAAGTGCGCTACCAAGCCGTTTACACCGAAAGTTCCAAAACATTATTGAACGGGGTGTACGTATTTCTGTCAATACCTTAGACCTATTCACATCAGCAGGATTTTCGGACCAAAGTAGCGTTTCCTGGATGCAAATTGAATAGTCGCCCATGAGACTATGATGAAGGTATATCGTCACGAGACGATATAACCTTTTTATTTAAAACTGAAACCAATGGGGGGCTAACATTTGTTTGAGCAGATAATGGGACATCCTCCTTCAAGGAATATCCATCCCAATGGATCCTTTTTTGCTCTGGAAGCTGTAGAATCTTCAGTAAAGGAAACTGAGCTAACAGCGCGGGATTTGGGTCTACTGAAGACCCTTTTTCGATGACTCTGCCGTTTGAGCATTTCTTCATAGGAAAGCTTAGGCTTTGCTTGCCTTTTCGTCTTTACTGCCCCGTCTGGACTCTTTGTTTAGTCTTTCAAATTCTTTCAGCCATCACATGCCTCTCGGCATTAGAGCATTTTAGAAAAAAATGCATTCGGTCGTGCACCGAGTTTTCTCCTCCGGCATTAGATACATTTTTCTAGTTTTCACACATATTCGATGCAGTCTTGTGAAGTTTGTGCGTGGCGTTGTGTAGTCTGTACTGGATATATTGCCAGGTATCTGTGTAGGATCGCAGTATGACACATTGCATTTGGTCTCCAGCTATCTGCTTGACTTACGGCACTAATAGCCGCCGATGCTTGTATAATGATGTCTAGCGGAAGCTGGCTGAGCATAGCTTCGAGTCCTGCTGTAGGTGTGGTTCTCATTGCACTGGTCGCGCCAATACACGCTAGTTTTTGTACTTTTGTGATGGTAGGCGGCTTGCCACCATACAAGGCTGCCATAAGTTAGTATGGGTCTTACTATAGCCGTATACATCCATAGGATGATTTTGGGGTTCGGTCCCCAAGTTTTTTCGAATATTCTGTTACACGAGCAGAAGGCTTCTTTGACTCTATCGTTAGTGTTCAGTCTCCAATTCAGCTTTCTATCGAGCATCAGGCCGAGGTATCTCACACTGCTTGAGATACTTAGGGGGTACCCCTTACAGAAGGTGTTGCGAACTGTGGAATTATTATTTTATTCATGAATAGTACTAATTCCGTTTTCTGGGGATTGACCGCTAACCCAATTTCTGCGTCTAGGAGTCAATGGATCTTAGTGCCCCTTCGATTTGCTCGCTCAGTGTCGTGAGGAATTTTTCTGTTGCTAGCAGCACGACGTAGTCCTCATCATGGAATACCAACAAGCCTCTCCATTTAGCTCGGTCTTTAGCTAATTGCCTCCAATTGCGCACTCCAAGTTGGTCGAGGTCCCTTTGAACTTGTGCGCGCCACCTACAGCGATGATTCCCTCTACTGCGTCGTCCCTCGGGGTTAGATTCGAAAACTCTGCGGGCCGGAGCGTTGGTGTCCATTCGCTCTACACGTCCAATACGCATTTTTTTTTTAACTAGGTCGATGTCACTGTACAGTTCGTATAGTTCGTGATTGAATCTTCTCCTCCAAAACCTGTCAACGCAAACGGCACCGAAAATCTTACGAAGAATTTTTCTCTCGAAGCGACCAAGGATATCTTTATTCCCATTAAATAAAGTCCATGTTTCAGCGCCGTAAAGTAGGACTGGGGTGATCAAGGTCTTATACAGAGTCTCCTTAGTTGATGGGTGTTGAATAACTGATGTACCTTGGGGTCCGTCACGTTACCTTCAAGCAGACGGACTGTAATACAGAGCAAAGGACTTAAAACGCTTCCCTGGTGCACCCCGACTTTGATTGGGAACTTGTCGGTTTCTCCAGTGGGACATCTTACTCTTGTCTTTGCTCTTTCATACATGTCCATGGTCATATGTACATAGGTTTCTGGAACCCCTCGATGTCTTAGCGCCACCCCTATCAGATCTCGTGGTTGTCTGTCCAATGCCTTTTCAAAGTCAACCAATACAATATGCAAATCCCTTAAGGAATCACGATGTTTTTCCATTATGGTCCTTATACTTTGGATTGCATCTGTGGTTGATTTACCCGCGACAAACCCGTACTGATCGTCAGATAACTGTATTATTTTTCGCAGTCGGCCACCAAATACCCGCTCAACAATCTTCATAGGGTTGACATCAGCTTTATCGAACTGATCAGCTTTCCTTTGCATACAGGGAGAAGGTAACTTGCCTTCCATTGATTTGGCATTGGATCAGTTCTCACGAATTTGGAGATGAGAACTCTGAGCCATCTGAACCCGACGTCTCCCATCTTTTTCTAGAACTCAGAGGGCACCTCATCTGGCCCAACCGCTTTTCGTGTTTTGGAGTATTTGACCGCCTCACTAACTTCCTCGACTGTAATGTCGGGTATTTCTTCACAGTTAGAGGTGGCTCTTGGAAAGTATAGCCGGGGAAACTGCTCATTTAAAAGCTCTTCACAATACTGCCGCCACCTCTGTAGAATTTAGTCGTCATCCGAAAGAAGCTGCCCATGAGCATTGTCAATGAACTTTGGCGAACGAATCTCCTGAGCATTCCTCCTTCTTTGGGCTGCCTTTTTCTTTGTCCAGATTGTACCACTTGATTTTCTCAGGGATCCTGGTTTGTTTGCTTTTCTTCGGTGTTTTCATAAAAATTTCTGTTAGCAGGAGACGGTGTTGCCGAGCGATTGCCTGTCCCAGGATCACTTTGCAATCTTTTACCCGAGACTTCATGAAACTGCCTACCAAATGGTAGTCAATCTGAGTTTCATCACCATCACTGCTGTAAGCGATCAGGTGTCGGCTTTGTTTGATGAACATGGTATTTAACACGACAAGACCGTGTGATTTGCACATGCTTAGGATGTCTTCGGCAGGAAGGTTCCTGGTGCCATATCGTAGTCCTCCATGGCAGTCTTCATAATCCTCGTTTCAATGCTACTATTAGTCCCGATGTAATAGAGATCTCAGTGATTCCGAATAGGTCTCGGTCCATCTTTCGTCGGGTTCTTTGTGGGATCCTAGGGTTTTTGGTTCTCTGGATAGGATTTTGCTCAGGCTCACAGATTCTGCCGTACCTTTGGTCTCGTTACAGAAGTGTTACCAAGAATGGCGTTTAGCTTTCTGTGTTTCATTTTTGAAATTCCTCTGACTGGTCTTATACGTATTGTTCCCAATCCGCGTCTAGTCTAGTACTTTTGACTACATTTGAGGTGTCTGGTTACCTTTCTAACTAGTTAACAAGTCTCTTCGACCACCATGGTGGCGATTTTTTATTTTTCCTTTTAGTTTCCGGACAAGCTTTGACAAAGGTCTCATTAAAGATGGCTGTTAATGCCGGATAAATAGTGTGAAAGCTCACTGTATCTGTACACTTCGATGTTTTCGGTGTCAGATAGAGCTGAAACGGCAGAAAAAACGTCGTTTATCCGGCCGTGTATCTGATGGTGGATGTGTGTGAAACGAGCCGTGTGCCTCACATTCGTTCTGAATATCTATTTTCGTCCAGCGAAACTACAGATTCCTTGTCGGTATGATTCATGTAGTACTGACGTTGTTGCTCATCTGCCAGGATACCTTTGCAAGCATACACTTACGTTATGTATGATTTGTACGATTTAATCCGCATGACCTCAGCCCAAATTGGTGCAGATTATTTTTTTTATCTACACTGATCATCGCAATAAGTCTATATTGACCTGAACGTGGCAAAGATCAGCGTAACTCGCCTTTATTAAACCCATCTGTCTCACTTAACCTTGCGACTGATGAACCCACATATCCGCTTTTAGTTTGTGTAATTTGTGTTTGGACTTCAAGATGAAATATTAACCTAAAAGTCTCAAAGTGTAGCTGGCTCGGATATGAACGAGAATATCCCAGTCAGAAGGTTATCCAAATTCATCCTGTCAGTCGAATGCAAAAACTATGTACCAGATACTATCAACGGCCAGCTCAAGACTGAAATATCTAGCGAAAGGAATACCTACTCACTGGTGAAACTGCTCCAATTAAAAAACCGTTAAATAAGCTGGAAATTCAAATCTACAATCGGCACAGACATCCTTTATTTACCAACTACTACTCGCACATATGGGAAAATCAAGCTGAATTGTTTGACAAACCTGAGCTTCCTCATTAAAATATGGATAGCTGGATGGGCACTTTCCTGATGCTACTGCAGCACCATTGTTGCAAACATAGTATTCCGTACATAGTGTACCTGGGATGGTCATAAAAGTTTTCGATATTCCTTCGCACCGATTATGAAGACACTGAACCAGATACGGATCAGTGCACGCCATTGTCGATGGATCAAAATTACTACCTTTTGGGCACTGTCCCCAAATAGGGGCCACATCAGCTGCACTTGAACAGAAGAAATATCCACGGCACGTTGAACCATCACTAACGAATCCCACATCAATGCCCATACTCATACAGGCATATGGCTGAGGTATTGGTGGTTTCGGTGCGCCTATGTCTGCATCGAATTCGCACTGCACGTTTTGTTTAACATCACAAATTCCCAATTTAGCATTGAAATAGTAGTCCGAGTCACAGTCGCCAGCTGTGACAACTTCACCATAAGTACAGAAAAACCACCCGGCACAGCTGTTGATATCCTTTACGTAGCCGTTTGGTGCGAGAAAACATGGTGAGTTTAAGCCGCACTGAGTGTCTGATGGCCATTCGCATGCGACTGTAGATGGATTGAAATATTGTCCATATGGGCAACTTCTACAATACGATTCACCCTCATTGCAGTAGCAATAGTTTTGACAGTTAAATGGATCCGCTTTGTAGACATTAGTTATGCCATAGCACATGTTAGACGTGTTTCTTGTGCATACAACTCGATCGGCATAGCTACAGGTGCCACCGACTACATCGAAAAGGAAACCATCGTCACAGACGCCATAGATTGGCAGTCCATTACGGCATTGAACCCAGCCTTGGCAGTTTGCTGGATCGGCGATGTATGTGCCTTCCTTAACAATTTGGCATGTTTCCTCAACGCCTAGGGCTGCGGATTGAGGTATGACGGTGGCAATTAAGAAGGAAATGACAATGCAGCACCTCAAAAGATCTGAAATGGAAATAAAAAGGTTTGTGTCAACTCGTATAAAAATTGCATCTACAGATTGAAGTGGTAAAAGATATTCATAATTGGTTCATTACTGATTACTCATTCACTGTGCTATAATGCATGCAGTTTAGTAATTAGCCACTGGTTCTGTAAATAAAAATACATTTCGAGACAACCTAGCAAACGAAAGACTAATTTCGAACAAGTGTCAGAAGTGGCACTGCTCGATGGATTGAGATATTGCATAATATGTATCTACATGGTTACAGAATTCTTTATATAACCCTGAGACTGCTTATGCTGATGAAAGACGTCTCACTGGAAGGCCAACTGTGGACAAGTGTCCGAAGTGGCACCAGTACTAGACACCTGTCTACTGGTGGAATGACGACTTCGCCAATACACGAGCAGAATGTCACAGAATGCGGAGGTCCCAGCAGAGAGCCCGAGTGAAGAGGTACACAGGACTATGAAGAACTGCGAGAACAGTTTCAGAGGAAGAGATCACAACTCCGTAAGCTGATGGCAATTTCCCACTACAGTGGAAAAGGCAACAGTTAGACCACATCCCAAACAAAGGAAATAAACCACCTGAGCAACCGTCGTCCTGCAGGCAGCTGTACATATGCTTAACACACTGGGGAAAGTGCTAGAAAAAATAATACCTACAAGGCTAGAGCCATACGCCGAAGGAGACTCAGGGCTCTGTACTCGGCAGTACGGCTCTAGAAAGAAACGAAGCACGAAGTCATAATGGCAGAGTGCGACATTACACGTGAAGCTATAGCAGGACAAAGTTGGCTAGGAGGAAGCAAGCCGTATTGCTCCGTTGTAACACTCGACGTCAAAAACGAATTCAGCTCAGTCAGCTGGACCTGGATAGTTAGAGCGCTAAACAACCTGCATATACCTAGCTCCCTGCTGAGAATAATAGGCAGCTACTTCAGTGAGAGAAACCTTCATTATGCACGGAAGAGGAGCCTAAGAAGTACACAATTACGGGAGGAGTTACCCAAGGGTCAGTACTAGGCCCAGCCCTGTGGAATATAATGTATAATGGCATACTTAGAACGCCAATGCCGAGCGGAATAGAAATAAACGGCTACTTATCGGCTGATGACATTGCAGTAATCGTCGTAGCAAAACGCTAGAACAAGTGCTCGAAAACTGCAACCAAACAATAAGGAACGCGAGGGCATGGCTACAGGCATCAGGTCTGAAACTGTTAGACCACAAGACGGAAGCAGTGTTGATAAGTAGCAGGATAAAGGTTGAACACCTTACTATACAGGTCGGTGAGCAAACCATCGAGTCGCGTCCACACATCAAGTACCTGGGAGTGCTGCTGGACCACAGGCTTAACGTCAAGGAACACCTAATGTACGCAGGCGGGAGAGCCTCCAGGGCAGTAGCGGCACTGTCAAGACTAATGCCAAACGTTGGAGGACCCAGGCAGCCAATTAGAAACTTAATAGCAACGGTAAGCAAGTCGATCCTTATGTACGCGTCCCCCATATGGGCACAAGCGACGTACTGGATAACATACATGAGACGGATGAACTTTTAACATCGTTAAAAGTGTGTTGTGCCTTTCGGATGGTGTCCGCGGAGGCAATTAGCGTAATCTCCGATCGAATGCCAATCGATTTGGAAATAAAAAAGTCCGCAGCAATCAACAAGGCTATACATGCAGAATGGCAACAGAGATGGAACACCATATACTGATCCCCAATGTAGAAAATGGATCAACAGAAAACACGGAAAAGTAAACATGACACAGTTCCTATCAGGGCATGGATGCTTTCGGGAATATCTCTACAAATAAAAACACGTAGATGCCCGATACTGCTTGCACTGTGAAGGCAAAATCCAGAACGCGGAACATGTTTTGATGGAATGCCGGATGTATACAATGGCCAAAAACTTACTAGAGAGAGAAACTGGTGTCCAAGTGACTCCGAGAGGACTAACAACATTCATGCTGACAACGAATGAAGCCTGGAACACAGCAAACGAAATCATCACCAGCATAATGCAACAACTACGTCTGGAGGGACGAGCAGTAGCAAGAAACACTGGAAGGTAGACTAAGCTACACAAAAACGTCCACTTGTGCTCAGATACACAATGACATATGAACACACACAGTAACAGGTGATTATAGAGGAGACCCGTTCCAGAGGATCAGAGGTGATGCTGAGGTCACCTGTGGGACAACCAGATGGAGCACTTCCGGGGGCATCGGAGGCAACGATCGAAAAAGGCCCTGATCGACCTGACTTCCACAAGCTGGGCATGCAGATTAGGGAACTAGTCGACATGCTCGAAGACGGAAAGCGGCGCTCAATACATCAACCAATGAGAGACGCCATAGAAAGCAAACGGGCGTTGTATGAACTCTCGACAATCCAACTGCGGGATGAAAAGGCCAAGGAAGTGATAAGGAGAAATAACTCTTCACCTGTCCAGGATGCAAAAAAGAAGAGACTGCCATCGGAGAACAGCACGCCGAAGACGAAACGTGAACGCAAGCAGAAGCGCCCTTCAGACGAGGAAAATAAGAAGAAAGAGCCAAAAAAGTCACAGAAACGGCTATAGCAAAGGCTAAACAAGCCAGTACTTCTGGTAATAAGGAAAGTACGATGCGAGAAGAAGACAGCTGTTAAAAACAAGAAGGCCACCAAAAAGAAGCAGGGCAGAAAACCAAAACCTGATGCCATCGTTATCGAAGCGAAAGGGGAGGCTTCCTACACCCAGATACTCCGCAGCGTAGAACCTGGTGGCTGGTCAAACGGTAGTGCATGCGATCATATGAAAACACAAGCGTTTTCACTCTGCTGAGGCCTACCAACTCCTACTCTCAACCTCCACGCGGTGACAGCCGGGTGCCTAGTACCTTAATCCAAGAAATGGGTAACCAACCCCGTTTGGCGGATTCTTGGTGGCAGCAGATGAGAGAGGGGGGGAAGAGTGTTCTCTCACTAGAGCACTTCTTCCTGTTCCAGGCGGCAGCGGACGAATTCCCTAGACGTAGTTAACGGTGGCGTTTATAGTTCCAGTTAGGTTGAACTTAGTGAATACCTTGCGCAAGCTGCTTCGACGTATTTGGATCACAGGTCGGTAAGGAATTTCCAATGTTGGTCAGGACATTGGAATAGAAATGGTGACGGAGGAGCCCTTAATGGGCCAACGGCAGCGCTCATACTCCCGTAGTGGACTACTGGCACCGGTGCACCCGGCCCCTCGTCCTAGGGGAATAACTAAGGAACTGGCCCTCCAGGTTGGGGGTTGTGCCGTCGGGGTAACTTCCCTACCACGTAAAAAACTCATGGTTCCGAAACAACCAAAAGCAACATCGGCTTCCTCAAAAGAAGAAGAAAGAGCATGAGAAGCGCGCGTTTGAGAATATCGAGAGTTTATACTCCAGGAACAATGTACGGAAGTTTTACCAAAAGGCAAAAAGAACGTGTCAGAGGAGCAATACCTGTACAGAAACCAGTAGAAATGAAAATGGAAACCTCGTAGTAGAATCACAGTTGTTGCTGAGAATATGGAAAAACTACTTCTGCAGACTGTATAACGGCGACGAAGATCAACATCCCGCTGTCAGGCAGAATGAACCATTCAACATAGACGATGATAGTCTAAATTTCCGTTCACCTGACCAAAACGAAGTGAGGATAGCAATATCCAAGCTAAAATCCAACAAGGCTGCTGGACCTGACGTCTTACTGGCCAAACTTTTCAAGGCAGCTGGGGATGAATTGGTAGAGTGCATACACCAACTCATCTCTAAGATTTGGTCAGACGAGTGTATGCCTGATGAATGGAACCTCAGCATCGATTGCCTGATCCACAAGAAAGGAGACCCCCTCAACTACGCCAATTATAGAGGCATCAGTCTCCTCAACATCGCATACAAGATCTTTTCTGCGATATTGTGTGAACGCCTGAAACCTTTTATCAACAGCCTGATTGGACCCCGTCAGTGCGGTTTCAGGCCAGGAAAGTCCACCATCGATCAAATCTTCACACTTCGGCAGATCCTGGAGAAAACCCAAGAATTCCAAATCGATACTCACCACCTCTTTATCGATTTCAAGGCCGCCTATGACAGCATCTATAGAGAAGAGCTTTATAGAGCCATGTCTAGTTTTGACATCCCTTCCAAACTTGTCCGTCTGTGCAGGCTGACGATGGAGACCGCTCGTTGCTCCATCAAGGTCGGTAATGACCTCACCGAGACCTTTGATATCAGAAAAGTTTTAGACATGGTGACGCGCTGTCATGTGACTTCTTTAATATTGTACTTGAACGGATTGTGCGGAACTCACAAGCCAACACCGGAGGCACAATCTATTACAAGTATATACAACTGTTTGCATACGCCGACGATATAGACATCATCGGAAGAACTCAGCGGGCTGTCACCGGTACGTTTGCAGGCATTGAGGCGGAATCGGCCAAAATGGGTTTAGCGATAAACGAGGGCAAAACCAAGTATATGCTGTCAACAAGAAGGGAAAGTCAACGCCGACGAATTGGACAGAACGTCAGAGTGGGAAGCTATAACTTCGAGGTAGTAAGGGATTTTGTCTACCTTGGCTCTGCTATAAACTCTGAGAACAACATCAGCGCAGAAATCAATCGAAGAATTACTCCTGCCATTCGCTGTTTTTTGAGCTTATAAGGCAATTCAATAGTAAAGCCCTATCTCGAACTACTAAGGAGACTCTGTATAAGACCCTGATCATCCCAGTCCTGCTTTCCGGCGCTGAAATATGGACTTTATTAAAAGAGGATGAAGATATCCTTGGTTGCTTCGAGAGAAAAGTTCTTCGTAAGATTTTCGGTCCCGTTTGCGTTGACTGGTTTTGGAGGAGAGGATTCAATCACGAACTCTACGAGCTGTACAGTGACATCGACCTAGTGAAAAAACTGCGTATTGGACGTCTGAGATGGCTAGGACATGTAGAGCGAATGGACACCAACGCTCCGGCGCGCAGAGTCTTCGAATCTAACCCCGAGGGACGACGCAGTAGAGGGAATCATCGCCGTAGGTGGCGCGCACAAGTTCAAGGGGACCTCGACCAACTTGGAGTGCGCAACTGGAGGCAACTAGCTAAAGACCGAGCTAAATGGAGAGGCTTGTTGGTTGAGGCCCAGGTTCACCCCGAACTGTAGCGCCACCTAAGTAAGTAAGTAACTTGACATGCGCTCGTAACTGGGATGGTTGGAAAAGTTTGTTGGTTGAGGCCCAGGTCCGCCTCGGACTGTAGCTCCGCTTAAATATGTATTCTCAATAACATCTCCTTCCTAATTTGTGAGAGTATGAAACTTTTCATGAGGAAGTGTTGATCTTGCAGTGATGAATTAAGCCCACTCTTGTCCTTAGCAAACTAAGAGCTAATAGCACTTTCTTCTCACTATCTTCGCCAGATAACTTCCACTTGGCACTTCAATGAGCTCTTATGAAGCCCATGACACACCACTGTATAGCTTTACCAAAACCGTTCACAAGCTTCCCGTAGAACAGTCTTGCAAACAACGCCTTGTACCTTTCATTTTAAGTTTAAGGATGACCCTTCGTTAACAGGCTTTCGAAACTTTTTCTTTTCAACAACTATGCTCCCTGTTCAACAGTAACTTACTAGAATAATGTCATGCATGTGAGCCTTTAAATAGATTTCTCTTCATCTATAGGTACAGGTAGGTACATAGTTGGGAAATTAAAACTTTGTTGTTGTTATTTCAGTTGACAAGATCGAAACGTGTTCATTTGATTGCACATGACATGGTAACATGAAAATTAATAACTCTCTTGCTTCGGTTCAACAAAAACAAGATTTCTTCGAACGGAAGAAGGTATTGTTTTTTGCTCCTTGATCTTGATACTTAGTGATCAAGACAAGATAATTGTGTTTTTGACAAAAGTAGTTCTCGGGGCGTTGTTTGATTTGATTTTAGTTCGTAATTTGTAACAGAAGAACGGATAGGGGTAGAGCATCTAACCTCAATCACATAGGTGGTATACTAATGTTGAGCAGCTACTTCTCCGAATGGAGCGATCTATGTTTCGATGGTTTGGTTATGTAGTGTGTATGCCCCCAGACTGGATTTCAAGATGTGCCATCAAGTAGGCGACCCCCCGGTAGGCCCAGAAATAGATGGTTTGATCAAGTCCGACATCTCTCCTGGAGCCATCTAGGTAATCCTCCTGATGAGTTGGAGTCAATGGCGGAAGATCGAGAAGGATGGAGTGTTCACCTGAGCATCCTACCCTCACGACTCTCATGAAGGATTAGCAGACCATTAAAAATGTACGTAGGTACGAGTATATACCAGAAGGACCGTACAAGGATGCAATGGAAATTCACAAACTTTCGACTTTTAAGAAGTCTACGAATGGCAGACCATGTCTCTCATAAAGCTGTTTGTTCGGCACCGGCATACAGAAAGTTGCCACAGTATTTCTCTGTTTGTCGTAAGTGGCGACTAAATGAGAGCTCCACCATAGATGGTGTCAAAACCGTCGATTTCTTATTTGTAAATGCCTTCGGTCGAATTAGGATGACTACCTCAGGCAAACAATTCTTTTGAGAGGATGAGCTGATAGAGTTCAATCTTTCCAATCTCCTTCGCATGTTTAGAACTCTCTCTTGTCTGGGTCGCAGGTCACACTAGGATCTTGGGGAAGGAGATCTCCAATGAGATTGTTAGACAAGGCTCAAAGGAGGCTTTCTCAGATCCTGTACCCGCGTAGGGTCTCCCAGCGTCCTCGGTTAGGGTTTCCATTGACGATTGTGTCTCTCATGAACACAATTGTGCGTGGCATGACTCTCCAGGATGCAGGTTGACTAAACGTATACTCCCGGACGTGTGTAAGAAATCAGCGTCATTCTTGCTGTCTCTCAGCAGTAAAGACTGTAGACAACTTATTGGCGTCTTGGCAGGCCACTTTGCTTTCGCCAAGCACCTTAACGTGTTGGGCTTGAATGACACTACAATCTGCGACGCTTGCGGAGAGAGCGACTATACCGCGGAACATTATCTCTGGCGTTTGCTTGTATCAGATGGCAGATCGTCGGTACTGATGTAGTAAGTGCTGGTACTGTAAGCTTCTCATCACTGAAGTGCCTGCTTGGCTTTCTTAGAAAGTCAAGAAAATTCCGATAAAATGGGCAAATCAGGATTTGGTCTCTAGTAGTACAATGAACCAGTTGCGTCTGAGTGCTCCAGTCGAGCGTTACATATCCCGACAAAAAAAAATAAAGAAAAAAGCTTAGAACTCTCGGTACATAGTGCAAGTTTGATCAGCAGCCGGTTGGAGTGCAATGAATCATCCAGTCATTCTCGAATAACCGCCCGTCGAATAGAAATAAAAATAGATTCTAGGACTCTACTGAGTTCACCTCCTTGCGTCAATAAGGGACTCTGCAGCTCGTCACTAATCATCACCAGAAATTAAAGTGGTGACAGTATACAACAGCCTTGTCGGACACAGCATTTTCAATTTCAATTCAATTCATAAGATTTTATTTATTCATATAATTTTTTCTAATACAGTACAAAATCAAAGTCAAAATTTAGCATGGTTGATTTATTAATATTCACAAGTAAAAATAAAATAGTAATTTTAACTTCTATAGTAAACTACACAAAATAAAGGGAATAGTTTGTTAAAAGCTTTCGTTTATAATTTGCTGTCGATATGTTAGAGCAATTTTGCAATACCGGTAAAGTGTGCTTACATCCGCTTCATTAAGGAGGGAAAGCACTTGCATCTCCGTCAAGACGTCATATCCAAATACATGCCTTCTTGTTTCTCGTAGGATTGGGCATCTTCCCATAAAATGGAATACATCTTCTCTCTCCACTAAGTTACACATGTTGCATAAAATAGGCAAGTTCTCCCTGTGGGGTACGTAGTTCAGGTTCAGGAGTTCACCACGCAGTCTCAGTATCATAGTTATTTCTTCTATCTTGTAATTATCATGGAAATAATTGTTACTCTGCAAGTTATGGTTGAGCTTACTGTAGATTGCCCTATGTACTGATCCAGTTGCCTCTTCAGCATATCTCGCTCTAGCCTGCTCGTCTAACTTTATAATGAGCTCGTACAATTTGCTGTCCCAGTTTCGCATGTTTTTCTCTCTCAGTTCGATCCCACATCCATCAGCCAGATCCAGCCATTCCCTGTACCAACCAGTTTTTGTTTGCACAGCATTCAGAACTACTTTTCTCGGGAGACGGTGGGCTGGCATATTTAGAGCTTTTAGTATATAATCTACCTGTAGCTTGAATGTCTTAATAAATAAAGGCGATAAGCCTGTTTCGAGCATAAGCATGTAGTTAGGTGTATTCGGTGGAAGGCAGAATATTCTTTTCACATAAAATCTTAATAGCTTCTCCACCGTTTCATATTGCTTTCCGCCCCATACTTACGCCGCATAGAACAGGATCGACTCGGACACCGCTTCAAAAACCCTGAATTTGCTGCTATGATTAATATATTTGCTGTTGAAACAATTTTTTCAAGCTACATTGATGGCCGTTTTAGATTTTATTAATTTTTCCTTGAGATGCCGTTCCATGCTCATATTTTTAGTTATGTACACCCCGAGATACTTGTACTCCTTAACAATTTCGATTGCTCCCTCATCAAAGTGCCACTTTTCGTTTGAACAATTTCGGCCACCACCTTCCTTGAAAATCATAATTTTGGGCTTGTTAAGGTTGACCACCAGCTTCCATAATTTGGTGTACTCATGCAAACGATTGATCATGAGTTGTAAGGAATCCGGGGAGTATGCCAACAGAACAAAAGGGCTTTGACGAACACACCCGCGTATTCCACACCTCCTGGTAAACAGTCAGTCAGGTCATGAATGAACAGAGCAAATAAATTTGGGCTCAGCGCACATCCCTGTCGTACTCCTGAATGCGTTTGGAACCATGCCGATAGAACATCTCCATCCCAAACCGCAGCTTTCGTATCAGCATATAGATTTCCTATTAGCCTTCCAAATTTCAGTGACATTCCCAAAGAGTAGAGCTTATATAATAGGGCAGTTCTGTCCAGCGAGTCGAAGGCTGCCTTAAAATCAATAAAGAAGGCGTAAAGCTTCTTGCCTTGCGAAAGAAATGACTTTGCAATGCTGCTTAGTACAAATATATGGTCGACTGTAGAGTACCCTGATCTAAAACCCGCCTGGAACTCATTCAGTAGGTTATTGGCTCCTATCCACGCATTTAATCGCTTTGAAGTATCAGCGTAAATATTTTGTAGGATGCATTCAGAAAGGAAATACCCCGATAATTCCCTGGATCCAATGTACAACCCTTTTTGTGGATAGGAAAAATGAATGCCTCCTTAAATCGCTGCGGGACACATCCGAACTCCAAAATATTATTAAACAAGCCGGTCAGTCTACCGTGAAGCTCATTGGTGCCATACTTGTAAAACTCCGAAGGGATCCCATCCGAGCCTGCTGCTTTGCCATCCTTCAGATTACACAGTGTTCTGTAACCTCAGCATGTGTTATCGCATTGTCCAAAATTTCATTCGCGAAGTCTGGTGTAGCATATTGGAAGCTTTCACTTGACGCAACCGGATTCAGTACACTTTCGAAGTGCTGTCGGAGAATGTTAGGGTTCAGCTCCCTAGCAATAGTGTATCTTCTGCCATTGACATTTCTTATTCGCTTCCAAAAGTCAGCTGCATTCCTACAATGCGCCTAGCCGGCAGTGGTTTTTCCTCTTCTACATACACAGGGTCTTGTACTTAATGTTGGCTTTGATATAAGAGTCACGGATCACACAAAAATTTTTTTACAGATTCTAAATAGTTTAAGCCAGGCGAATGAAATCTGTGCATTTGATTCCTTCGTATCTTGCTGTGAAAATAGCCACCAGTTTTTCTCCTCCGTACAAGGTACACCAGAACTGCCTACTTATACTGTCCTATACCTTCTCGAAGTCAATAAAGAGCAACTGCTGTGCAGACCTATATTGTAGGCACTACTCAATGCGGTTCTTAATCTGTTCGACAATTATTTTGAGTAAATTTGTTAGCGATCGTGGGAAGTACGTCAATATCTCATGAATTCTCGTGCTAAGTTGCCTCTGTCTGGTGATTTGACCTTACCTCCGGCAAGGTGTTGGCTTCCAAGATTTCTCAATTAATGGGAGCAGAAGGTCTGCGGGAGTTATGGGTGAAACCTTTTTTGAACTCCCTGTCGGATGATTTGTTTTTTTGTAGCGTAAAAGCGGCTAGGCAAATTCTGAAATGTTGAACAGCGAAGAGCTCGTCCTCACTTCCGGACATAAATGCAGGTGCGGCTCATCAAAAAAATATGATAGAACCATCCAAGATCATCACCTAATATTGACACAAGCCATGACCATTACTCATATCTTTGATGACTCCATGCATGGAGTTATGATGCAAATTTCCCTGGAATGCTCGAGTGCGAACTTTGAATTCTTTCTCTTCGGTCCATTTTCAGTTGATTTTTGCCAAACATGTTCGTGCTATAGCCTCTTTGTGAGCTCCTGATATTTTTTTTTTTTCTAATCCAAGTACAAGTTGTCTCTAATCTCGAGCATAATAGTTCCTAAGCTGATGGAGCAATGTTGCATCTATAAATCGTAAGTGGAATTTCTCGAGGTAGACGATTCTTCCTTGTCCGAAAGGTTGTAGTGCGAAGGTCTATCCAGCCTACCATACGGTGGTGATCTCAATCAATTCCATTATCAGCCCTGAGGCAGTCTTGATATACAAAAATACAAATATTTGGCGCAACAGCTCTTTAAAGTGCCAGGGCCTAGCTTCTCGCAACCACTCATGTTGTGTGCGTTATATTTTTCACACGAATGGAAGGGACCTACAGTGTAATGCCGAGTCCGAACGGCGATTTGAGAAGCTTTTTCGTGACAACATACTCTCGGATGTTTGTCAGACGCTCGCGAGAGGTGGGACCGTGAAAAGACTTTTTGGTGTTTTCTGGGATTCGAACTTGGAACCTCATGCGTAGTGATCCGACACACTAACCACTTACGCCACGGCGCCCACAGTCCTGATATCCAGAACAGAATTTTAGAATTGACGACAAATGGCATATCTGCTCGTCTTGGCAGGCTCTATTAACATAGGGCCTGAGGCGATCACTAGATATCATCGTCCATCTCTAAGCCCTCACTAAGTCTCTCAAATCATTAAGTTTCTAAAAACTAAAAGCCAGACCATCCTTATCGATACATTCTCAAGTCTGGATAGTGGATCAAGGTTCAAGGCTCTGCAGCTTCGAAGCTCTTTGAACCCCTTTTTGAATTCGTCACACTGATGATCTGAAGGACTCACATCTTATCTACTTATTAAGCCGAATGATCATGGCCTTAAGCACGTATTACGGTCCGTGGGAGTTCACCTTATGCAGTTATCATAGTACATGCGGCATAAAGGCTTACTTCTATACTTACTCTTGAGTTCTAGATCCGAGTTGAACTGTAAAAGAATACTTACTAACAGAGAATGTGTCATTTAAAGGCCTTAAAGTGAGTTGCTAGTTAGTACAATCGGCACAAAAATTCTTTATTTGTTTAAATCTAACCACATATCGCTAGATTAACAGCAGCTGTTTGGCAAGCCTGAGCTGCCTCATTAAAATTAAGCCAAGGACTTGGACAGGGTGTTACTGTTCCGTTCAAGCCATTATTGCAAACGTAATAATCTAGGCATCCAGAACCTGGCACAGTCATAAAAACATTGGTCGTCCCTTCGCATCGATTGTATTGACAATTGACGTCATACGGCAAGTTACACTGCTGCTCAGCTATATTAAAATTACTGTTTGTTGGGCACTGGGCCCATACAGGAGCATCGTCAGTCGCAGATGTACAGTAGAAATATCCACGGCATGTTGCACCATCACCAACAAATGGTGTTGTTGCAGACCAAGTTGAACATGGATTTGAAGGAGTTGGTGGTGCATTGCCTGGAGTTGAGCCTGGTGCCAAGGAGCACGGCACATTATACCCACATTCCCCTGAAGAGGCGTCGTAATACAAACCTGCAGTCTCGTTGCAGTTACCTGAAGCGACTACTGCACCACTCGCACAACGGAACCAGCCGGAACAGCTGGTAGTGTCCTTAACAAAACCATTCTGTGCGAGAAGGCACGGCGAGCTAGGTTGGCACGGCGAGTCTACAGCCCACATACATGATTGTGTACTTTGGTTATAATTTTGTCCTGCGGGACAGTTTGTACAAGCTGATACGCCATCCTTGCAATAGCAGTAGTTTTGACAGTTAAATGGATCTGGTTTGTATATATTCGTCTGACCGGTGCACATAGTCGTAACGTTTCCTGTGCATGACACACGTGAAGGGTAATCACAAACGCCGCTGGCCGAATCATAAAGGTAACCATCTTTGCATTTGCCATAATATGGTTCACCATTGAGGCAATAAACCCAACCTTGACAGTCGGTTGGATCGCCAATGAAAGTGGCATTTTTAACAATCAAGCAAGTTTCCGCAACACTTAGGGCTTCAAGTTGGTCCACGTTCGAGAGAGTGATAGCTCCTACTAGGAGCAGAATAACACAGTTTACCGTTCGATGATCTGAAATGGAATAAAGTTTAAAGTTAGTAAAATCAAATGAATGGTAAGTGTCAGAAGTGCGAATGTTTTAAGATTTCATTTCATATTGGTACAAAACTAAAAGCTAAACAAGCAAATTTTGATTCACCCTGCACTTGTTGCAGATGAGATAGACGTCAATTGTGAACAAGTGTCAGAAGTGGCAGTAGTTTGAAAATGTTGTGTTAACATAAAAACTAAATGAATATATTAAATAAAATAATAAATTCTTGAATAGATACTAGTTTAACGCCCAGAGTTGCCTGGCACTCATCACAGATTGACTACACGACAAGTGTCAGAAGTGGCAGTGCTATAGGATTTCATTCGACATTGATCCAAAATTTCAAAAAATCATTTCATATGATAGCTGATGCGTATAAAAAAATGTATATTTGGCGCAAGCAACCCACAAAGGGCATAGATTCTAGCTTCTCGTAACCATCCATGTTATGCGCGTTAAATTTGTTGGCACGAATTGGAAGGACTTGCAGTTTTGTATCGTATCCGATGCGTAGTTTCTTTTTATTTTGCCTTTTGAGAAACTCTCTCATGACAAACAAAACAAAATTGTGAACGAACTTTTAGTGCCTTCAGGGATTCTGGTATTGAACTTGACGGACAGTAGTCCAACACACTAAACACTGTGCCACGGTACCCATAGATACATAGAAGTGTCAGAAGTGGTGTCAGATTTAATGGAATCTTGAACTAGAAGTTAATTTTTTCCTGTTTTGTATGATGAAGAGTATCACAAAGGACATTCACACCTCTAAGTATGTCTGCAGTGCAGCCAGCCTAACCACGATGAAGAGTTCCTCTATACCTGCACATTGGCATTAGTGTCAGAAGTGGCAGAAGGATGAGCATTTTTTTTTTCATTTATCAGATCTACTGTATAATGAAGGTCTACAGATCTCTATGAAGGTCTCGTGTTGGCGGAGATATTCTTGATAATAATAACAACAGTTCGAAACAGTACAATCTCAGGAGTCTCAGAGTATCAGTCAAATGTTGAGCTATCTGAACTAGAACAGCTTTAGCCAAAAGACTAAGTTTTGGCGGACTCAATGTAACCATATATACTCTTGCAGATATTCTATAAAAGTGATACCGTCCTTTTGAACCGGTAAGAACGCGATCCTTGCACGAAGAGTCCACCAACTGCAGGTTTCATACTCAACCGCATAGATCAATAAAATGGTCGTACAGACGCAATGTTGTGCATCAGCACTTTAGCCATTTGCCAGCTTTCTCCGTCTGTCCAGAAATCAAATACGTTCGAATCTAATACAGCCGTTTAGAAACGTCTACCCAAAATGCCACTGATCTCGCTGTCAATTCTTTTAAATGTTCTTATTCCGTAATACGCTCGACAAGTATGTATGACACTAGATCATCCAACTGACAGACACTAATGTCAAACAAGTTTCACTGTTCAGATCAACTAATTTACAGTTTCTCTATATTTACGTCAAACACATAAACGTCAAACACTCTCGTCCCGTCATCGGCTTAAAATAACTTCCACTTCAGCGCCACGGCACACATTTTATCAATCTAACTCACTAGACTTCTACAGCGCAATCGTCTAACAAGATCTTTTCTTTATCCAACAATGTTAGAAAACAAACACTCTACTGTCACTTGTAAACGTCACTTTTGCTATACCTTTCATTTTGATTGTAAGGATATCTTTCGTCAGACACGAATCGAGAGGAAGTTAGAGATATCCGTTTGTTTGTTGCTTCAAGTGTTTATAATCCTCGTACACTGACTGACTTGCAAAATGTTATGCGTACGGCTTTTAAATAGGTTCCACGCTAAATATATATACCCGGCCAATAGCGTTGCGAGATTAAAACGCTGACATCTCGTTGACGTTTTTTTTTCTTTGATTTTTCGATTTAATTACGCCGAGGCTTGTTCGTTTGATTATCGCTATCGATACATGGCAATTATTTTTTTTTTCTTTTCCATTCTAATCTGTTTGAATTGTTTGGCAAATTCTTTCTGTAACATAAGAAGGGAATTTTAAATGAAAATTAATACTTGTAGCTTCCCGGTATGAGTTGGAAAGAGATAAGGCAGGCAATCGGACTTTTTACACGACTAAGTGGTGTTTATTTTTTTTTTTTGCCGTCTTCCTTTAAACGTTTAATTACAACTTGACAAGCATTTTGGATAGATTTTCTGAAGAAAAAAAACATGTTTAAGGGGCAAAACAAGAGAGTAACACTTGTTACAGCCGAACGTTACATGATTCGTTTCCTTCTGTATGTAGATTCATCCTTGACAGAAGCTCAGTCTACACTTGACAGTTCATGTTAAACCAGACATTCATGTATGTCAGTGTGCATATGTAATTTCCCCGACCAGGTAGACTGTGGAAGATGCTTACTTGAAAGAGACGTCAGGCTGCAGAGTGATCGCCTATGGTGATGACATTGCTTTTGCTGCCTCCGGTAAATACACAGACACTCTCAGGGAAATCCTCCAATATGCTCTCTTTCGGCTCGCCAGATGCGCCTCCAAATAATGGACAAGGGGTTAATCCCCATAAAACGGAACTCGTTATCTTCACGAGGAAATACAAACTTACTTACTTAGGTGGCGCTACAGTTCGGAGTGAACCTGGGCCTGAACCAACAAGCCTCTCCATTTAGCTCGGTCTTTAGTTAATTGCCTCCAGTTGCATACTCCAAGTTGGTCGACCTCCCCTTGAACGGCGATGATTTCCTCTACTGCGTCGTCCCTCAGGGTTAGATTCGAAAATACAAAAGTTCACCTCGTGGACCCTTCCATGATTAATGGCACAGACTCAGCTTCACTGTTAATGCAAAATGCCTGCGTCTTATTCTGGATAGAAAACTGAACTGGAAAGCCAATCTACTAGAACGCGTCAGGAAAGCCAATGTAGCAATTTATTCCTTCAAAAAGGCTATACGTAGGAGCTGAGGTATGAAACCACAAATCAGTCATTGGCTGTACGTGTCCGTTATCAGGCTTATACTATATTAATACATAACGGGTGGGCCATCTAGTGATTTCTTTTTAAATCATAAGTTATTTTGACACTAACAGCTGTTTCCCGCTCGAAATCTTAACAGAAAGTCATTATCATACCTCCGCCGAACGAAATGTGTAGCTTTACGCTTGAATAACATTGAGAAATATTGAAAACTTATTTCCAAAGTGAGTGCTGTGTAGCCCAAACAGTGCGTTTTTTGAAAACAAGTTTTGGCTGAAATGAAGCACCCACCGCGCCTGCTGTAGGCAAGTTTGTGCAAAATGTTCATGAGACTGGTATGCTAGTGGACAACACTCATGGTCCCCGTCGTCGTCCCGTGCGCACAGACGAGAATGTGGCTGCTGTAGCCGAGAGTGTGAGACTCAATTCACGAACATCAACTTATCATCGATCTCAACAGCTCAACATTTCACGCACTAGCCTGAGGAGAATTCTGCACAAAGATCTGGGATTATTCGCTTACAAGGTCCAATTGATTCAGCAATTGAAAGCGCACGAACATCCGCTTCGTTATCGCTTCGCAGTTTGGGCCTTAGAGCAGCTTGAATTGGACAACGATTTTGGGCGAAAAATCATCTTTTCTGACGAGGCACATTTTCATCTCGGCGGCTACGTTAACAAACAAAATTGCCGCATCTGGGGCTCGGAAAACCCGCACGTTATTGTCGAGAAGCCAATGCATCCACAGAGAGTGACAGTGAGTGGTGGCATCATTGGACCATTTTTCTTCGAAAATGAGGCTGGGAACAACGTTTCGGTCGACGGTGGGCGTTACAGAGCCATGTTAACGACTTTTTTTTTTACTGAAATTGAAGACATGGCTTTGGACGACCTCTGGTTTATGCAAGGTGGCGCGCCATGCCACACAGTCCATTCCACAATCGGTCTTTTGCGCACCAAATTCCCAAATCGTGTTATCAGCCGTCTTGGCGATGTCAATTGGCCGCCTCGGAGCTGCGATTTGACCCCTTTGGATTTTTTTTTTGTGGGGAACCGTGAAGGACCGATGTTATGCCAACAATCCGGAAACGATTCAAGAACTTAAGGCCAATATCATCCAAGCAATCCGTGAGCTACAGCCCGAAACCATCAACAAGGTCTTGGAAAATTGGAGTGATAGAATGCGCTACTGCGAGGCCAGCCGAGACAGCCACTTGAACGACGTTGTATTCCATAATTAATGCGAATATTCGTTCTTACTAATAAAGCCATAACACATGGAAAAAATTTCATTTTGTTCATTTTATTACATTTTTAAAAAGAAACTTGTAGTTGGCCCACATACATTTCCAAATGGTCCGCTAATCCTTCATGAGGGTCGCGGGGGCAGGATACCCAGGTGGACTCTCAATCCTTCTCGATCCTCTGCCATTGACTCAAACTCATCAGGAGGAATCCCTAGACAGCTCGAGGAGAAATATCGGACTTGGTCCAACCATCGATTTTTAGGGGTAGACTACCTGATGGCACGGCAACCATGGAACGTCTTAGAAGCCGGTCTGGGGGCATACGCACTACGTGACAAAACCATCGAAGCATAGATCGTTCCGTTCGGAGAAGTAGCTGCTCAAGATTTAGCGCCTCGCGTACTCTGCTCTTGCGCACTCGATCCCTACGCGATTCCAGCAACGCCGCGAAGGAACCTCATTTCGGCAGCTTGTATCTGGGATCTTATTCTTTCGGTCAGTACCCAAATTTCATGACCATATGTGAGAGTTGGAACATACACCGAGTTAAAAACCGATAGCTTAGCTTCAACACTAAGTTCAGTCTTCTGATAACAAGTTCTCTTAAAATTGATCCAGCCTCACCAATTCTACAGGATAACCCGGCATTGCTCTTCCTTGTGGGCGCCGTGGCGTTAGTGCTTAGTTTGTCGGATCACTACGCATGAGGTTCCAATTTCGAATCCCAGAAAACACCAAAAAGTCTTTTCACGGTCCCACCTCTCGCGAGCGTCTGACAAACATCCGAGAGTATTGTTGTCACGAAAAAGCTTCTCAAATCGCCGTTCGAATTCGGCATTAAAACTGTAGGTCCCTTCCATTCGTGTGAAAAATATAACGCACACAACATGAGTGGTTGCGAGAAGCTAGGCACTGGCACTTTAAAGAGCTGTTGCGCCAAATATTTGTTTTTGTTTGTTTTTGCTCTTCCCATCACTCGTGAATAAGACCCTGAGGTACTTAAACTGATCCACCTGCTTTAGTTTAACTCCACTAACATGCAGAGTGCACTGAATGGGTTTTTTTGAAACGACCATTACTTCCGATTTGTTCACGTTGATCTTCATTCCAGCATCATCACAAACGGCTACAAACCTTTCGAGTGCGCGCTGAAGTTCGGATCCAAGGATGACCAAATCATCCGCAAAAACCAGATGACTAATCCTTAGGTCTCCGACTTTGAAACATTCCCCACCACGGCTGCGCTGCAACATCCAATCCATACGTACAGCGAAGAGGAGAGGTGACAAAACCCACCCTTGGCAGAGTCCAACGCCCACAGTGAAAGGTATTGATTTAGCACCGTTTGCCCGAACACAGCTTCTACAGTTTATATATAAAGGCTGAATCGCCCTTAGCAGGGAACTATCAATCCCATACTCCTGTAGAATACTCCAGAGTTTACCTCGAGGAACCCTATCATATGCTTTTTCCAAATCCACAAAACAAGTGTAGACAGGCTTAGCATACTCCAAGGCCTTCTCAAGAACCATTCTAAGAGTGAATAACTGGTCGGTTGTGCTTCTACCAGGTAGAAAACAGCACTGCTCATCCCCCAAACTGTCCTCGACCACAGCTCTGGAACGTGTTTCTAGCACCTTAGCGAAGACTCTTCCAGGGAGACTTAAAAGAGATATACCCCTGCAGTTGGCGCAGTCTGTTTTGTCCCCTTTTTTAAAAAGAGGAACAATCACGCCCATTTGCCATTCACCAGGTGTTTCACGACATTCCTAGGCCACTTTAATGACACGCGAGACCCATTGCACTCCCTCTTTACCTAAAGTCATTAGTATTTCAGGCCGGATTTCATCCACGCCAGCAGATTTACCAACTTTTAGCGATTTGATCGATAAAGTTACATCCTCTACCGTAGGACTACCTTCCGCCCAACTCTCCCCAATAGGTCTGTCTTCTTCGGTGCCCTCCATCTACGTAAGATGTCCTCCTCATCATTGGAAAGAAGTGTACCTTCTTTGGATTTAACTCCTTCAACGATATTCAAATTTTTTTTCTCTGAGTCGGCTAAGGGGCAGAACATCTTATTTACAGATCTCTGGTCACGTTCCAATTTCTCGCCACACTCCTTCCAACACTGTTCTTTCGCTGTTTTCAGAGCTAATTTGCAAATTCTTCGCGCCTCAGTGTACCGATTTCGAGAATAGGAGTTCCCCAAGTGAATCCACACCTTAAAGGCTGTCTTCTTCCCTCTGATGGCTTCTTGGTCTCCGGGTGTTTTAAACCAAGCAGTTCTTTTCTCACCACCAGCCGCCACACCAAGCCGCTTCATTAAACAAACATCTCCCGCAGAGGCAATAACCGTTGTTGAAAACAATTGTCATTATTCCTCTACATTCGATGGAACAGTTGGAATTCGTTCAAACCTTTCAGATATTTGCCGCGCAAATGTCTTCCGTATCCCATCGCCCTGTAACCTCTTATTATACTTCTCTATGACGTAACCGTAATCAAATCGTAATCAAATAGGCAAACCCCACAGGCGGATCAGTAGAAATGCAGTGAAGTGGGAGGGTTGTGATCCCTTGTTTTCGGATCATAGCCACGCTGATAAAAGGAAGAAGAAGAAGACGTAATCGTATAGTGGCCTGCTCTTAACAGGGCTGTCCACCTCACTCAACTAGCTAAGGTGCAGAGATCTGCATGCATTTGCATCAGTGGTGCACTGAGAGCTGCTCCATCTGCGGCATTGGACATTTTGTTCAACCACCTATCCCAAGATATCTTTAACAGACAGATTGCTGGAAGTGCGGCCATCCATCTAAAAGCCTCCTCTGAGTGGTCTAGTTATCACATTGGCCACTCCTCGATCCTTGATCCTCTCAACTTCACACATGAAAATATGGACTATACCCCGCCGAAACAGGGATTTGACCGCAACTTCCATACGAGTATCCCTGAACGGGATAAATGGGATAACTCTCCCCCTGATGATGGTAATTCGGTGTTCTTCTACACAGATGGCTCTAAGAATGAAGGTAGGGTGGGCTGTGGTGTTTTCTCTGAAAAACTCAACCTTAGCATCTCGTTCCGCCTCCTTGATCACTGTAGCGTTTTTCAGGCGGAAATCATGACGATTAAGGAAGCCCTGTCCTGGCTGAAGTGTAATGTACTATCTGTCAGGGATATTTGCATTTTCACTGACAGTCAAATGGCAATTAAGTCCTTGGAATCGTGCTCCTTCACTTCAAAAGACCGGCTTAAACTGTCGTTTATCTCTTATGGAGATGACAGAGCAGTTCAACATTCCCATATGCTGGGTGCCAGGCCACTGAGACATTCAAGGAAACTGCAGGATGGACGAGCTCGCCAGACAGGGTACCACTCTAAGTATTCTGCCTGACAAGCAAGCCCTGGTTATGCCTGTCGCTACTACTAAAGCTGAATGCAACCATAGGTGGGAAATTGGCTCAACGTGTCACATTTCGAGGCAGATCTGGCCTAAGCTGGACCAGAAATATAGTGCAGAGTTGGTTAAGCTAAAGCGATTACAGATTAGCTGCGTTATCGGTGTCATCACTGGACACTGTCTAATGCCAAAAGACTTGGCCTCTTCTTCAACGACTTCTGCAGAAGCTGTAGGGACGAGGAGGAGGAGGAAATGATCCATCACCTCCTATGCAGATGTCCTACTCTATCACACAAAAGAATGCTCCTTCTAGGGACTCCCTTCCTTGATGAACCCAGCGATTTGGCGTCCTTGGGCGTCATGTGCATCCATCGCTTCATCAAAAGCTCCGGTTGGTTTTATTAATCCCTGAGTGGTCTAATGGTAGACCCTTGGCATCACAGCGGACCTTTGCTGGTCTAAGTGTGATGATCTATCTAACCTAATCTAAGTCTTGCTACGCCATGGTAATTCAGTGCGAAAGTACTTTCTGTAAATGGTACAGAATCATTTCCCTCGATATCCTGATATGCTTCTTTTTTTTTAACTGAGCCCGTACTCAGTAACAGGCTGTGACTTTTAACTACTAACCTCTTCTCCCTTCTTATCCTTTCACCCTGCGGTACCGCCTAGTTGGCATTTCATCGCAGAGGGTTTTTCTGACTAAGCTGTCATTCGGATTACTGTTGTTCCCTATCGCCTTGAAACCGTGGACATGTTCGGCCTTTTAGATGAAACCCAACTTCACCATGCTGTGTCTCTATCCATTATATACATACAGGACACGGGCAAATGCTAAGATAGAGACTTAAAATTGACGGCTTGCATAGATCTTGACGGGCCCTTAGCATACCTATGAGGCATTCTGAAACGAAATGAGTTTAAATCTGTGACAAGATATACTTGGACCCACACGAACCCAAAAGGCCTTAGGCCGATCAGCCTGTCTTCATTCGTGTTGAAGACTTTCGAAAAACTAATAGATCTACACATCCGCTCCAAACTAAGCCTTAGAGACATATCTCCAGCACAACAGGCCTATACAAAGGGCCGATCAGTCGAAACAGTCTTGCACAAAGTGGTAGCAATGGTCGAGTAATCACTTCACCACAAAGAATTTACTTTAGCGGCCGTTTTAGACGTGGAACGAGCCCTTAACAATATGAAAACCGGATCAATAAGACTATCACTAGACCTAGTCAGCGTAGATTTCACACTCTCAGACTGGATAGAATGTATACTCAAGATAAGACACATCAACTCAGAGCTGGGTGATAGCCAAGTTAATGCACTGTCCTCTAGGAGAATCCTACATGGAGGGGCCCCATCTCCTCTACAATGAACTCCAGTCGGAAACGAGATTCTTTTGACATTAGAACACAAGAGAGTAAAAGTTGTTGCAGATGACATCGCCCTACTAGTGTCCGGTAAATTCCTCGACACAATCACCGAACTTCTACTATCAGCCGTAAATTCCGTCAATAACTGGGCGAAAAGTTGTAGACTGAACTTCAACCCAGCGAAAACAGATGTGGTCCTCTTCATCAATAAAAGAAAAATCCCAGCTTCCGGACCCCTCCGAATCGATGGCACTCCAATCCAAGTCTCGGACAAAGCACGGTATTTAGGGTGGATACTCGTACTTGACCGCAAATTGAGCTGGAGAGAAAGCACACGGAAAGCGTATATTGCGTTCTATGCTTGTAGTAGTAGGGAATCCAAACCTGCCATCATCCACTGGGTGTACACCGCCATAGTCAGACCCATTCTAACATATGGGTGCATTGTCTGGTGGCCATTAGCAGAGAAAGTAACACATCTCAAGGAACTGACGAAAATCCAGAGACTCGCTTGCATATCATCCACTGACGCCATTAGAACCACCGTACTATTGCAAGATTAGGTCACCCAGACGATACCACAGACTATCTTTCGCCATCCACCGACTTCAGCCCGAACGTCACTGGACGAACACTGGACAGATAGTGGGGCCATGAACCCGAATAGCATTTCAGTCCTCACTGACGAGTCCAAACGAAGGAGTGGGTTCGCGTATCTACTCAGTAGAACCCATATTGTAATATGATCAAGGCTTCCGAACCACGACAGTGTGTTTCAGGCGGAAGTCTTGGCGATTGCAGAGGCGGCACGATAACTATCCACGAAACTTGTTACCAGAAACACTACACTTCTTCTGCAAGTGTCCGGCTTTAGGCAAGGCCAGACAGGGCACCTTAGGTAAATTCTTTTTCGACAACCTTATAGAGCTAGCGCAGATTAGCATTGGGGATATTATCAGCTTCCTCAATGTAACGGGGTGGATTTGAATAATCCTTCCCCCTTTTTCTTCTTCTTTCCCCTAGTAGTTAACATCCGTCAGGTCACTTGAGTTGTGGTAATAAAACGGCGCTCTGCGCTAATTAAGTGTCGGCATGGTTTGATGACACAACCACTCCTACCTACCTACCTCTTACCAAAAAGAGATTGGCATGTACATAGATAGTCAAGCTGCTACAAAAACCATTTCATCCGCGGTAATAAGATCGAAGCTCATAAAACGCCACCGTGAGGTGCTTACAACGCTCACCGATAGCCACCATGTTATACTCTGATGGGTAGCAGGACTCAAAGGACTTCCAGAGAACGAAATGGCAGACGAACTGGGAAGAAAGGAATCAGAACAAGATCTGTCAACTGTCCAAAGCTTAGTCCTTCCTCCCCTAAAACTTGTTAAATCAAACATAGCACTTGACTTCCAACGACAAGCAGACGAAAAATGGAGAGCGCTGCCACCATGCCGAGTCTCCAGAAGCATCTGGACAAGCTCATCCTCACTCAAAATAGACTAAACTTGGCGCTTCTCGTAGGTATCATTGCAGGCCACAACCTATTGACGGCCCACCGGAAGAGAATGCGGCTAAGTACAGATGAATTCTGCAGAGGATGTGGCAACACAGACGTAGAGGAGGACACGGAAAACTTCCTTCGCAAATGCCATAGTCTCTGCAATGCCAGGAAGACAGCCCTTGGAGAGTATTTCTTCAACCATCTGGGCGACCTGTCTGAAAAGCCACCAATCGTCATCATGAAATTCATAACTTCTTCAGGGTCTTCAGGAACTCCGGCCATTTGGTTTTTCCTCTCTTTTCTGTACTTCAGCCAGAAAAGTCTACGTCAGAGGAGCACACTGGATCCGTTTAAGATCCGAGTGCAGGCTGCACGCATTCGTTGCATCTTCCACCTAACCTAACCTACTTGGATTTAATTATTGGATCCGCCTTGATTATGAATTTCGTTTACGAGAACCGGTTGCAAAATATTACCGTCGATGTGATAGGCATGTCCGCTTGTTCGTTGAAGTCATCAAAGAAGAGTCTACCGACAGAGCTAGGCAATTCTTGGACAGTGACACAGGCAGTATATGATATCCTCTCCGACAACCGGATCATTACAACCTTTTGAAACATCACACCCTGCCTGAGACTCCGATTCTGAACCTTAATGCGATATGCATGTATGTAGCTCCCAGTGCCTTGATAGCTACTTGACAGTCAAAATATCCTCTTGAGATGTATACAATACTGTAGGCCTTAAGATATCTTCGTAGCTTCCGCTACGACTGACTGGGTTGGACACCAATCTTCCCTCTTGGGTATACGAATCGAGTACATATCTACATTTCAAATCCCATGAAGTATGGATCTGTTACAGGTTTTGAGTAGATATAGCTTCGGCTCTGTCGACCAACATCGACTCAGTCCAAGAGACTTGTTGACATAGTGATTTGCTTCAAGTTACAGCCCCTTGCCAACTGCGGAGCAACAAGCAAGATATCTGATGACCCTCTTGCAAGAGGCCTTTGTAAGGAGGATAGAAACTAAACATACCCAGTAGCAAGTTGGCAAATGTTAAGCATTCAATTATTTTACTCTGAACTTACGCATACGAGTAAGATAACAATTTTATCAGAAATCAGTGCGATCCAATTTCACAGACGATAACTTCAAAAAAAGATATTAAAATGAAATTCCACAATTTAAATATGCAAACTCATGGTGATAATAAGATATCAAACTACAAATACTATCTACTATGATGGATTGTGCGAATTCGCCTTCACCTGAGACTGGCGTCTACAAGGATCATCTGCTACTGGCACTATGTAACTATGACACTCTACAACGACCTTGCCATCTCTTACCTTGTTGTGACACCTTAGACCTTGACTTGAGGAATATAACGACAAAATGCAAGAGGTTCTCCAAAGTTAAGAGTTTATTTATTTCCACCACAAAAAATACTCAAATTTAAATAGAATTACAATGATTGGCACCTCACACGACTGGCACTCAGTCCACACAGGCCATGTAGGAGATGAACTTCTTGGTACAACTCTGTGCCTTCTCGTCGAAGTAAAAGTTATCGGGACAAGATCCCTCCGAAGAGCTCACTCCTTCATGACAGTACGTGTACTTCGAGCAATCACCCTGCTTATTGGCAAACTTATTGCCCATTCCCTCGCATCGATCATACAAGCAGCGAACATTGGTCCGATCCTTGCAGGAGAACAAATTCGCATCGAAGAATTTGCCATCGGCGCACTTACCGAACACCGGTTTCCGATCAGCCTTGCCGTTCTCCATTTCATCGCAGTAATAGTATCCACTGCAGGTCTTCTCATCGGGGATAAAGCCCACAATCGGTGCCACATCCGTGCCGCATATGTCACTCAATGGTTCGCCGCCTACGGTGTCTTCCAGATTACAATCACTTTCCGCCAATTCGCCGCATAATCCTGTCGTGCGACTGAAATAGGACCCAGGAACGCACTGAGTGGTCTTGAGAACACCTCTGGTGCATTGCCTGAAGGCAGTGCATGAAGTCGGATCAGCCATGCGGATGTTATCACCGACAGACATGCAAATCTCGCTGAGCACACCTTCTCTCTCCGACTCGGGGCAGGTATAAATCTTTGGGTAAACACAACTCTGCGAGCTTGGTTCAAAGTTCAAACCATCTGGACATGCGGAATACTGTTCGACGCCATCCAGGCAGTAGATGAATCCATTGCACATCTCCGGATGTGGCAAGAACGTTCCAGATTTCAAATTTGCACATGGAGTTTTCGAAATGCTTTCGTAGGGACAGTCAACGTTCGTGCTTCTGTTGCATCGGGCTGAGTTCCTATCGAAGTACCATCCCTCAAGACAGCTACCGTCATCGATTACTTCACCATCGTAGCTGCATTCGGCCCAATCAATGCACGAACCAGGTTGGAGAATTTTCGTATTCGGCGGAACAAGCTTGCAAATGTCGGTCAGCTCGGCAGTTAGTATATCGGCGTTGCTTACTGTGAGACAGAGAAGGCACGAGGCCAGGACGAGTTGAGGCTTGAACATCCTTTCTACTTCGCTAAATATTGGGTTTTTCCTTTTTAACTCTTGAAATGGACTGCTGCGTGGCTGGCACTCGACTGATGGATGGCAATCGCATGCAAGCGGTTAAATACGTACTTTGTGCTGAGTAAAGTGCGTTTTGATGTAGCGCCGATCTCGGTGGCAAGTCAATTTAATTGATTTATTGGAACGACTTCTCAATCACAGCCTTGTGAGGGGTGGTCGCTCCTAAGGATGGGGAATTCTGTTATCGACGGAAGACAACAAATTGATGATCGGAAAGTTGATAGGGAAAGACATCGTTGTCGCTATTGTCGCTTAAATAAAAAGTAATGTCGATCCGTATCAGGTAAGATGGGCCATCTGTCGGGGAAGATAAGGCACCGAAACGTTTTTCGAATGTAGTTACAATAATTGTAAACATCTGTTAGCTAACTTGACAAGAGTCTTTGTTGTAAAGACGTCGGTTGTACGCCCTTTTTATTTATTCATACTATTTGGAACAAAAGGCAGTCACAATAGAGATCGAATCTCATAACGATAAACAAAGAATACTGACCATTTGCACCGATTAGAATCGACAGTGTGGTGAGTTGTCACCTCAAGCTTTAAAGCCTTATTGAAAGCAACACCGGACTGCAGCTTGAAAGCCTGGGTGAATTTATTTCAAATTCTGTGCTCTGTGATATCAGCGTAAACGTAAGTCGAGTCTAAGTGACCATGAATGCCATGCCAATTTGCACAATGCACTGGGAAGTCGTATGAAACAAATAATAATAGAAATGTTGTTTTGTTGCACCCTGTGGAAAATAGAAAATTCGTTTACCTATGGTTCCTTCTCCAAGTGCGTAAGGTTTCAGTTTGCTGGGCTATCGAGACTTAGGACTCTACAGAAATCTACACATGGTCGTTGGAAGATTTTGTTAAAAAAAATTAGCAAAGTGATACACCTTACTTACTTACTTACTTAGGTGGCGCTACAGTTCGGGGTGAACCTGGGCCTCAACCAACAGGCCTCTCCATTTAGCTCGGTATTTAGCTAATTGCCTCCAGTTGCGCACTCCAAGTTGGTCGAGGTCCCCTTGAACTTGTGCGCGCCACCTACGGCGATAATTCCCTCTACTGCGTCGTCCCTCGGGGTTAGATTCGAAGACTCTGCGGGCCGGAGCGTTGGTGTCTATTCGCTCTACATGTCCTAGCCATCTCAGACGTCCAATACGCAGTTTTTTGACTAGGTCGATGTCGATGTACAGCTCGTATAGTTCATGATTGAATCTTCTCCTCCAAAACCCGTCAACACAAACGGGACCGAAAATCTTACGAAGAATTTTCCTCCCGAAGCGACCAAGGGTATCTTCATCCTCTTTTAATAAAGTCCATGTTTCAGCGCCGTAAAGCAGGACTGAGATGATCAAGGTCTTATATAGAGTCTCCTTAGTTATTCGAGATAGGGCTTTACTGTTGAATTGCCTTATAAGCCCAAAAAAACAGCGATTGGCAAGAGTTATTCTTCGATTGATTTCTACGCTGATTTTGTTAGAAGAATTTATAGCAGAGCCAAGGTAGACAAAGTCCCTTACTACCTCGAAGTTATAGCTGCCCACTGTGACGTTCTGTCCAATTCGTCAGTGTTGGTTTTCCCTTCTTGTTGACAGCATATACTTGGTTTTGCCCTCGTTTATCGCTAAACCCATTTTGGCCGCTTCCGCCTCAATGCTTGCAAACGCACCAGTGACAGCCCGCTGAGTTCTTCCGATGATGTCTATATCTTCGGCGTATGCAAGCAGTTGTACAGACTTATAATAGATTGTGCCTCCGGTGTTGGCTTGTGAGTTCCGCATAATCCGTTCAAGTACAATATTAAAGAAGTCACATAACAGCGCGTCACCTTGTCTAAAGCCTTTTTTGACATCAAAGGTCTCGGTGAGGTCATTACCGACCTTGATGGAGCAGCGACCGTTCTCCATCGTCAGCCTGCACAGACGGACAAGTTTGGCAGGGATGTCAAAACTAGACATGGCTCTATAAAGCTCTTCTCTATAGATGCTGTCATAGGCGGCCTTGAAATCGATAAAGAGGTGGTGAGTATCGATTTGGAATTCTTGGGTTTTCTCCAGGATCTGCCGAAGTGTGAAGATTTGATCGATGGTGGACTTTCCTGGCCTGAAACCGCACTGACAGGGTCCAATCAGGCTGTTGATAAAAGGTTTCAGGCGTTCACACAATATCGCAGAAAAGATCTTGTATGCGATGTTGAGGAGACTGATGCCTCTATAATTGGCGCAGTTGAGGGGGTATCCTTTCTTGTGGATCAGGCAAACGATGCTGAGGTTCCATTCATCAGGCATACACTCGTCTGACCAAATATTAGAAATGAGTTGGTGTATACACTCTACCAATTCATCCCCAGCTGCCTTGAAAAGTTCGGCCGGTAAGCCGTCAGGTCCAGCAGCCTTGTTGGATTATAGCTTGAATATTGCTATCCTCACTTCGTTTTGGTCAGGTGGACGGACTTTCTGACTATCATCGTCTATGTTGAATGGTCCATTCTGCCTGACAGCGGGATGTTGGTCTTAGTCGCCGTTATACAGTCTGCAAGGACTGTGATTCTACTACGAGGTTTTCATTTTCATCTCTACAGGTTTCTGTACGCTTATTGCTTCTCTGACACGTTCTTTGTACCTTTTGGTAAAACTTCCGTACATTGTTCCTGGAGTATAAACTCTCGATATTCTCAAACGCGCGCTTCTCATGCTCTTTCTTCTTCTTTTGGGGAAGCCGATGTTCTTCCCGTCTCTTTTGCTCGTAGAGCTCACGAGCAGCTCTCATTTTCCTTTGCAGCGCCGCTTTGTATGCCTTTTGTTTTGCTGCATGCACTCGCCGGCATTCTTCGTCAAACCAGGGGTTTCGCGGTGGTGGGCGAGCGAGACCCAGCACATCAGTTGCGGCGTTTCTGATGGCATGTTGGCAGCGTTGCCACTGGTCTTCGGTACTTGATACTGGCGGCAAAGGGGTGATTGAGAGATTTTGGGATACGCGTTCAGCGAAGAGTCTGGCGGACTCTTGCGATTGTAGCTTTTCGACGTTAAATTTTCTCACAGTAATTCTTCTTTGTTGCTCAGATTGGGATATCCGCATTCGTACCTTGGCTACAACAAGGTAATGATCCGAGTCTATGTTGGCCGCTCGGAAGGTCCGTACATCCAGAATACTGGAGGCATGCCTTGCGTCGATCGCAATATGATCAATTTGGTTGATCGTTACATGATCATTGGACCGCCATGTCTGCTTATGAATATCGAGATGAGGAAACCATGTGCTTGCTATAGTGACATTCCGCTCCACAGCGAAATCAATTAGCCTTAGTCCGTTATCAGACGTGGTGTCGTGTAGGCTATGCTTACCGACTGCCCTACCAAAGACGTCCTCCTTTCCTATTTTGGCGTTAAAATTGCCCAATACGATTTTAACGTCGTATTTAGGACATTGCTCGTATATTTTGTCGAGGAGCTCGTAGAAACACTCTTTGGTGGCAGGGGTCCTTTTCTTCCGTGGGGGCATGAATACATATTAGGCTTATGTTAGCCAATTTAGCCTTGATCCGGATCGTCATAATACGCTCGCTCACGTGTCGGAAGCTTAAGACTTCTTGCCTAAGTCTGCCGCGTATGACAAATCCGCATCCGAATAAGCGTTGCCTGTTGCCTCTGTAGCAATCACCGTAGTAGATGTCACAGTTTTTCATCCTCTTTTTGCCCGGCCCATCCCATCGCACTTCCTGGATGGCGGTAATATCTGCTTTATAGCAGTCTAGGGCCTCTGCTAGTTGTTCGGCTGCACGTGGTCTGTAAAGGGACAGAACATTCCACGTACAGATCCGAAGGTCGTTGTCCTTATTTCGTTTGCTGGGGTCGTCATTAGTTGAGTCATCCTTATCCGAGCGCTGCCGTTGGCCCATTAAGGGCTCCTCCGGCACCATCTCTATTCCAAAGTCCTGACCAACATTGGAAATTCCTTACCGACCTGTGATCCGAATACATCGAAGCAGCTCGCGCAAGGTGTTCACTAAGTTCAACCTAACTGGAACTATAGACGCCACCGTTGACTCCGTCTAGGGAATTCGTCCGCTGCCGCCTGGAACAGGAAGAAGCGCTCTAGTGAGAAAAGCACTCTTCCCCCCCTCTCTCATCTGCTGCCACCAAGAATCCGCCAAACGGGGTTGGTTACCCATTTCTTGGATTAAGGTACTAGGCACCCGGCTGTCACCGCGTGGAGGTTGAAAGTAGGAGTTGGTAGGCCTCAGCTGAGTGAAAACGCTTGTGTTTTCATATGATCGCATGCACTACCGTTTGACCAGGTGATACACCCTGTGTTTTAAAAAGTATGAAGCCACCTCACACATGTCTCTGATTTTGTCTGCAAGTGTGCAATATTTCAGATCCCTTCATCATCTCTGGGCTTCTTGATAGTACTGGAAGTAACATGCATGTATAACGGGGGATTGGAAATACAGGGTGTGGGTAAGCGTCGCGAAAGGAATTTATATGTTATTTATGGAGATATCCAAAAAGGCTACCCGTGCTCTCGTGATATGCAGGAGGGCAGCGGGTTAGTCTTGGGGACTTAGTCCAACCATTCTAAGATGGATGTATATTGTCATTGCGAGGCCAATGATCACATATGGAGAGATAGCGTGGGCAACGTGAACTAGTCTAGTTACAACAAGGGAGATACTCACAATAATGCAAAAACTTTTGTGCCTCTGCATCACGAAGCAGAACCATTCTGCGGAATAAAGGAACATACCATACGCGAAGAACTCAGGAAAATGGAGAAAGAACATAGGGCAAGAACCTGGAATAACACTACAGCAAGCTAAGAAACTACTGGGATGTTACAACCGGAAAAGATTCGAGGCCTCTATCTGGTTTAATAGGAATAACCAATGAATCCTAACAGGCTTCCTACCGGGGAAGTTGCAAACTCAGGGAGCCTTTACGGAAATCAGGTATAGTAAATGAAAGAAATGTCCTTGTACAGGCCGTATAGTTCGGCATTGTACCTTCTACTCCACTCACCGTCTATGCAGACGGGACCAAAGATCGCTCGAAGAACTTTTCTCTCGAAATAACCAAGGGCATCCTCATCCGGTTTTGTCAAAGCCCATGCTTCTGCGCCATACAGCAGGACTGGAATGAAGGTCACATCTTTCTGGATATGACGCAGTTTGTTAACCTGGACCATTTAAGGTTAGCTATTCTAAGAAAGATTGAGGAGATGTTTGCCTTAATTGCTCCGAGCGGGGTGTGAACAAGTTCAGCAAGTGAGCATTGAAAGGCTGAGCCTCGCCTGGCCAGTTCGTTGCCATCAACGTTGCTGTGGCCTGGAACCCAGACTAGGGTCACCATGCATTGGCCATCTAGTGAGGCCAGCTCCTGTCGGCATTCTAGTACTAATTTCGAGGAAATGGTTTCCGAGGCAATGGCTTTAATAGCGGCTTGGCTATCGATTAAAATAGCGATTCTTTGCCTTGGTAGTATATTTGTGTGTGACTTGATTTGGCGACAGGTTTCGGAAATAGCGAGTAATTCCGCTTGGAAGACGCTGGCAGCGTCCGGGAGTCTATACGATCTTGCGATGATCAGGGACTCCGAGAAAACACCCGCACCAACCCTACAGTCCATTTTTGATCCATCCATGTAGACTGTTAGATCGAAACTACTGGTCACCTGTCCATCTTGCCAATCTGTTCTTGTAGGGAATTGTACATCGAAACGCTTTGAGAAGTTTAATGTGAGGATGATGTAGTCTGTTGGAGTCGATACGAGTTCTCCTAGTAGAGAATCTAGGATATTGCTGTGTCCATAGGGTTTCACAGTCCAACACTTGGACTCTCTGAGTCTGATTGCGCTGTGCGCTGAGATGTTTGTGATATGTAGATCTAGGGGTAAAAGGTGTAGTAGGACTGTTAGAGCGTCTGACGGAGTTGACCGTAGGGCGCCTGTGGTGCCTATGCATGCTGCTGTTTGCACCTTATTTAGTTTGGTTATGTTATAGGCTTTTTTAAGGGCCGGCCACCATACTATCGACCCGTAGGTAAGGATTGGGCGTACTACGGCTGTGTACATCCACAGGGTCAATTTTGGTTGCAGGCCCCATCTTTTGCCGAAGGTTCTGTTGCAGGCATAGAAGGCTATACATGCTTTATTTACTCGTTCATCTATGTTTGGTTTCCAGTTAAGTTTAGGATCTAGAATAACTCCTAGGTACTTAGCACTGGAAGATAAGGAGAGTATCTGACCGTTTAATCGAGGAAGATTGAAGTCGAGTATTTTTGTTTTTGTGGTGAAAAGCATCAGTTCAGTTTTATTTGGGTTGACTCCAAGTCCACACTTTCTGGCCCATGAGGTGACTTTACTTAGAGCACTCTCCATGATTTCACTTATCACGGGAGGAAAAAGTCCCGACACTAAAATTACCATGTCGTCCGCATACCCAACTACTTTAATTCTTTCTCTGTCTAAGCATAAAAGGATTTTATTCATGACTATTATCCATAGTAGAGGTGTGATGACTCCACCTTGGGGCGTTCCTCTACTGGCAAATTTGGTTATGGTGCTGTTTCCTAGAGATGCCTGAATAGTTCTAGTGCTGAGCATAGAGACTATCCATTGGCTTAGGTAGGTTTCTATGCCCAGCTCCATGAGGGACTCTAGAATTACTTCAGTGTGTACATTTTTAAAAGCACCTTCTATGTCTAGAAAGGTAGCTAAAGTGTATTCCTTATACTGTAGGGATTTTTCTATTGTTCGCACTACTTCATGAAGAGCTGTTTCTGTAGATCTTCCTTTGAGGTATGCGTGTTGGGATTTGGAGAGAGATGACTCGATTGTATCTCGCAGTTCGTTGTCAAGAAGGTGCTCGAGGGTCTTCAAAACGAAGGAGGTCAGACTGATTGGTTGGAAATCTTTCGCGTTCTCATGTCCGCGCCTCCCCACCTTCAGAATGAAAACCACTCTCACCCGTCTCCATGATTGGGGTACATGGTTATTTAGGATGCAGCTCCTGAAAATCGGCACGAGCCATGGGATTGCTACCTCTTGCATTTTTTGTAGCATAATGGGCAGAATGCCATCTAGGCCTGGCGATTTATAAGGGGCGAATGGACCAGGAGATTTTTTCTTCGGTAATAATGGGTATTATGTGTTCCCAGGATTGCAGGCATTGCGAACTATTAGGCTCAGTGTAACTGTCTTTACATCCGGGAAAGTGGATGTGTATCAAGATCTTTAAGGATTCTGCAGTTGACTCCGTCTACTTACCATCCAACCTTTTCAGGAGGGATGGATTGAAATGATCCTTCGATAGAATCTTGCTGAGTCTAGCGGAGTCTTTGAGGGTATCAATTGATTGGCAATACTCTATCCAGGACCGTTTCTTGGCCATTCTGATAGCTTTTTTGTATATTTTAAGGCGGTCCATGTAAGACTGCAAGTATTTGCACTTGTAGCAGATATTGAAGGTCTCTCTAGTCAGTTTTCTGAGGTTAGAGAGTTCTTCGTTCCACTACGGAGGGAAGGTTTTTTTGCTGTATTTGACCGGACACGCAATTTTAAAAACATTATTGAAGGCTTTTTCGAAAGTCTTTACTTTTGTGTCTAGTTCTGCAGTGGAGGTTAGTAAAGCGTTTGAAGTTCTACGTAGCTTGGATCTAACGACTTGACTAAACTTTATCCAGTCGGTTCTTTTGGGGTTTCTGTAGGGTTTGGGGTTCTCGATCTCGAGATCTACATTGAAGAGGATCCAATTATGGTCTGAAAAAGACTTCAGATGGGATATTCTCCAGTTCTCGACTTCTCGACGAGAGTGTAACGTCTATGACATCTTCCCAGCCGTTGAAATTTTCCTTACTCAGAAAAATAAAAGTGGGAGTGTTGCCTTTATTATATATTGAGAGGTTATTTGCAAGGATATATTCGAACAAGGACTCACCTCGCTCGTTGCTTTCGGAACTGCCCCATAGCAGGTGCCTGGCATTTGCATCGCAGCCCATAAGCAGGTTTGTCTTTGTTGTGGAGATAGCCGTCACCATATCTTGAAATTCTTCTGGCGGTGATTGGCGGTCATGTGCCATGTAGGCAGAGGAGATGTATAGGTCCGCACTACCTGCGTTCTCTATTTTGACCATTGTTAAATCGGACGAGCTAAAATTTGGACATATAAAGGCTTTAATATGCTTTTTAGCTAGAATGCAGGTTCTTGGCTTACCATGATAGATGTTATTCCGGTTGTAAAAAAGATTGTATTGGTTGTCATTGAGGCCCTTAATGTCAGGGCCGTTTACCCAGGGTTCTTGAACAATGCTGATGTCAATGTTTTCCTCCTTGAGATAAACCACCAGATTATCTGTAGCACTAATCGAGTGGTGCAGATTAATCTGAATGACTTTCAACATTGGTATTATCGGTGTTATTTGTGGTTTGGGATGTAGTTTCAATCCTCATGTCCTCCAACAATTTGTTGTCATCGTCGACTTCGTCTAAGTCGTCAGTGAGACCAGAGGATGGGAAAATTTTTACTTTGGCATGCCTGATGCCGAAGCGGAGTTTGCATCCGTTCTTCTCAATGGAGACAGCACTGTCTTTATTAATAAGAAGAAGGAAGAAGAGGGTATTGTTGTGGGGTTCCTCAACCTTGAAAACTTTCTAGTCATCCATGGGAATCGTAGGGTTATGCAGCTTCAGGCAATTTAGCAGTAGGTTGTCTTAATAGGCATGTTAGGGAACCAAATGCGGATTCTCGGTCTCCTCGAAATCTCTCTGGCCAGGATCAGCTTGAGCCTCAAGCCGTCCCAGGCGTCACGGATCCTGTGAACGCAGCCGCTTAGGAATTCCTTAGAGAAGGCGTCCTCGCATTTGATGGCCCTGTACCCTCGTATGACCTCAGCTGATTCGAAGCAGGGCAGCGGTCCTCCTTGGTTGTTAATAAGATGGTCCATGACCATCTGGGATAGTTTGACCTCAATGGCTCCCCAGACTTCAGTCACTGCCTTTCCGTCGGTAGAGAGCTCGTCTACCAGGGCGACTTGGAGGTCGTCTCTGACAACCTCGCTGACAGTTCGTGTCGCTTGGAAAGCCGAGGAGGTAGAAGGTTCATTGGGGTTGGATGTTGACAGCTTAGGGACTTTGATCATTTGGGAATCGGACTTGATTTTCTCCTGGGATCGGTTACGGTTTGCTGCATCGCTTTTGGAAAGCTGTGGGGTACTGCGGAAGTTGATGTACTCATCAGCAACCTTCTGGAATTTGACTTTATCAGCCAGGTCCCGTTCGGAAGCCGTGCCGTCCACCTCTTTCTTAGTAATCTTACCCAAAATGAAGATGGCACGCTGGTATGCGCTTTTCCTACGGTTGCTGGCCGACTTGCGAGTGTTGGGTGCTTCGCGCTTATGGGCACTAAGTCGAGTGCCCGACGCTGTGGTTGTAGTGGTTGTTAATGGTTTGGGGAGCGTCTCGCTTTCCGCTGTCTTTTCCTGGCTGTGAGCGAGCAGTTTATATTCCGATGAGGTGCCAGGAAATTCTTTTTTTTTTTTTGTTGTACCTATTTTTATTTTCATTTTCTTTTGTTTTTTTTTTTTGTTCAATTTTAAATTTTTCGGATTTTGGACACACGAGTAATACGGAATTACGGTCAGTCCCGACAGCGCCGTAGTATCGAGATAAGGCAATATACGATGGACCCCGCCTATGCGTCCGAAGGAGCTCGTTAAAGACTGGTTTAACCCCCAGCCTTGCATTCTTGGGCACGGTTTCGTGCATTAAGAGCTCACTCCACCACTGAAATCAGGTACCTCGATCCGATGACTAAAAAGCATAAATAGAGAATTAAGCTATTGAGGAGCTGAGAATTCTCTTTAATGCCTCCTGGTCTTGGCTAACCCCATCTTGACATCGTACAAGACTGCTGTGGTGGTTATTTCCGGCTGGCACCCACGTGGAGGGTTAGGATGAGGATTTTTACCAGCCATAATTTTGCAGAGTGATGGATATTTTTTTCAGATATGTATGCAAAAGAGGACTCGTAGTAGTATTTTTGGAAAGCCCAACTTTTTATTCAATGACTCGACTATAGTTGGATATTATACGAGTAATTCCGGCACAGAAAAAAAATATTGAAATCATGAGGTCATTCAAGTCTTCTTTATTCGAATTGACTGTGGCAATGACCGTGACTGTGAAGTGTCAAAAGTTTTCAATAAACTACCATCAGATACAATTTTTTTTGTTTGCAACCTACATATCTCTGACTGAAATTACAGCGAAACAATTGCACCTAATCTAACAAGTGTTGCTGATTATATTCTGATGAAATTACGGCGCTATTAGCTGGAAAACCTATTGCCATTCTTATCAATTTCCTCATTGGAACACAACTCGACTTCACTTGATCGTTGCCTTTTGCTCTCACTCTTCTAATTGCAACATCACAAAAGTATTTAGAATATGAGATCATCAGCCATAAATCGAGCATGCTTATTGCCTATTTCCTGCGTCTTGAATGCCAGAAAGAAATACTGCATCTACATCTTATCTTGGATATAAGCTGTCGATAATTCAAATTGCTTATTAAAAGTGGTCATGAGTTAACTAAGTAATCTAACACAGATCATCTAGATAGATATTTCACAGTGCACATGCTCGTATTATTTTTTTTATCAAAATATAGCCTAATCTGCTCATTAGTCCTAATGAGTTCCAATAAACTTTGTCATCATCCGATAAGGTATTGTACTTAAAAATTTCAATAAAGATACAACACTTGTGGGTGTGGTCTAAATATTTAGAAAAAGAATCCTTACAGCTCTCACAGTTATCAGTTTAAAAATACAAGTTTAGACATCGCCTGAAATCAATGCGCACATGATTGACAGGCCTTATCCTGATCGCAAATCAAGTCCCTCCAATCGGTGTTGGTGTTAATTATAATTATTGCGAAATAACTTTGCTTTAAATTTAGCTCTTCCGTAGCACGAGTTCCTTTTCAGAGATAATCTTCAATTACGTATGTTCTCATTACTAATGGCTTCTCGTGTTTATCTAATCGGTTGTAATTTTTTATTTATTTTTTGAACAAAGTCCAAAAGGCTGTTAGTTACCACGAGAATTCTTCAACTCATAGCCAGTTGATTCTGCTTAAAATTTCAATTTAATTGGTGCTTTTTCGGTACGGTGGTGGTACCACTAGGTGAGGCAATGAGTCAGACTCCATGGGTACCCTTTTTGGATTCTTAGTCACAGGTTTACTAGGAAAAACCCAATGACGAGGTGAATGTCTCGCTTCGGGGTGAATTGAAAGTTTTTAGGTAGAAAAAACATCGTCAACTCCTGGAAATACAGATTACCATTGACGCGGTTATAAGCGTTTTCGGTATCCTTTTCTTCTTCCTATTTCCGCGAGGTTATGATCTGAACTCAACGGATCATAACACTCCCCCTTCGCTGAATTTCTACTGACCCGCCTTTGGGGTTCGCCTATTTGATGTCAGAACATATCGACAGGCCTCCCGATGTTGGATCACTTTGTTACTGAGGCAAATCAAATGCTGGTGTCATTGCATTTGTGTGATCTAGGAGTTTATAGGCCTGTCTTTCTGCCGCGATATCAGTGACTAACATTGCCTCTTTGACAGAGTTCTCTTCCTGGAATATGACAATATCAACTACGCCGGTCATCATTTTTCTCGTGAGATGGTTTCTTTGACGTGAAGGCTTCCACTGATCTTCAGACTACTTATTCGATAAAGCTGTATCACTCCTGCTGTCATGCGAAATATCTTCATCTCAGTTGCCGTTAATTTACCCTCAAGCGTTTTGTACAATACATTGTCCAACATTATGAACCGTATGTTGAGCGGTGGACGCACAACTGCGATGTAGAGCATTCCTTTCAACTTAGGGGCATTTTTCAGTCACAGAAGATATCCACTCTACACTTACGCGATGATTGATGTCATCATCACAGGTTGCTTTGCTTTTGATCATAGATACCAGATATTTGAACTTTTCGAACTTGAGAAGCACTGTTCCATTCAAATAAATGCCTGGAACAGGCCAGAGTAGATCAGAGAACGGGCAGCACAAGCACCCGGTCTTTTTTGGACTAATGCGATACCCATTTACCTCCAAAACGTCCAGTGCTCATTGCAGGGACTAAGGATCCCCACTTATGGTGGCTCCATCGTGTTTCTGGAACCTTGCGATGTGTTAGCGCCACCCATATCAGATCAGCCAACAGGATCGCCAAAGCAAAGTCCGCGTTCGGGATGTTGTCCAAAATATGGCGAAGCAATGCAATCAGTTTGAACACCAAGATAAGACTGTTCCGCTCCAACCTTGAATCCGTGCTGTTATATGGTTGCAGCACGTGTAGAGTGAGCACTGCTATCACCAGAAAGCTGTAAACGTTTGTTAATAGGTGCCTGCGCAATATCTTAAGGATTTTCTGGCCCAATCGTATCTCTAACGAACACCTTTACGAGAGAACAGGTCAGGAACCAATAAGCACAACCATCCAACGGCGGAAGTGGCAGTGGATTGGTCACACGTTCCAAAAGGGTGACAGTTCCATAGCGAACCATGCTATCCAATGGAAGCCTTTAACTCAGAATGGCAGAAGACCTGACCCAGACACATTGCCAGAAACCGTACACGATGGCGCGTAGGCTTAGTAGAGGCCCTAGGACCCACAAGGGGATACAGGACATAAGTAAGTATATCAGATCTCGTGGTTGTCTGTCGAATGTTTTTTCAATGCTTTGTGGCCACAGGCACTGCGACCAATAAAGATCTGTTGTGCCAGGGGCCAACTTTTAGGACAGCAATAATTCGCCTCTCCTAACGAAAGCAATAATAAAAGCCGCAGAGGAGTCTTCTCTGATGAGCAGATCTGCAATTTCGGTGCCGTCAGCGCCTACATGGCCTGGTACCCCCACAATTTAATTTTATTATATTTGGCCAAGTTTTGGAAACCGTCAAATCAGTTCTATGAGCACAGCTTGGCTATCGGTGAGTATGTGGATGCTGGCACCATTGACGCCTGAGTACAGATTTATGCTAGCACAAATCTCAATATCGTAAAACTCGGCCTGAAAAGTATTGGGACTCTTTCCAATTGGTTTCGAAACCATGATTGAATTGATTGAATCCATTTCTGATCCATTGCTATACCACACAATTCCCTTTGGATCAAGCGACGGACCTCCATTATTCCATGTATTACGGCTGGGGATCTCAAGCTCAAATGGTTTACGGAAGCGGGAGCGGGATGATTTTGGCATACAGTCAGGATCCATGCTGAGCATATCTAGCTCGGGGATGCCGGTTAAAAAATCCATGAGATCAGCGTGATCACATGTAAGTACTATTTTCGCCCGACTTTCGAAGATTAACTGAATTCCCACTTTCTTGACGAATTTATGCAGCGGGGGACCGATTACAGCCTCTATGGTTGCCGAAGGACAGGTATGCATTTACCTGTAATCCTGACACATGTTAATCTTTGAAGTTTGTGGCTGCATCTAATGCAACCTGCTACGCTAAGTTAACTTACCTTGCCATCTGCCCTTATTATTCCGAAAGTCTATTTAGACAAGACAATAGTTGAAACACCTCCCCCTGTTCATTTTATTTATTCAATTGTTTATATATTTTTGTATTTATGTTAGATAGGGGGAATACTCAGTCCAAAGGAAATACCTTGTGTGCATTTCTTGACATCGAGGGCGCGTTCGATAACACTGGTTACGACTCGATTGCAAGGACGATTAGTAGCAGAGGTATCGAAGAATCGACCAACCAATAGATTAGGGCCATGCTAGTTAGTCGATTCATTACATCCTACTCCGCGGAAGTGGCGGTGTCTGTAGCTGCAGCCAAAGGCTGTCCTCAAAGAGGAGTTCTTTCCACCCTGTTATGGTCAATAGTCATCGACAACTTGTTAGTAGATCTTCACAGATCAGGCTGCACCACCGTCGGTTATGCTGATGACTTGGCGGTTTATATTAAAGGTAAACACGGCACGACAATTTCCAACGTCATCCAAAGTGCAATATCTCAAATTGTAGAATGGTGTAATAAAGAAGGACTATCCATCAATCCTAAAAGAAAAAAAACGTTTTGGTGCCGTTTACAAGGAAGACACTGGTCAACATTGAACCTATTACAATCAGAGGCACCACACTAGCTTATTCCAGCGAGGTCAAATATCTCGGTGTAATTTTTCCTAAATGACTTAAATGGAATTCACATATTAAGTCTGCCACAGAGCGTGCTACTAGAGCACTGTGGGCCAGTAAACGCCTATACGGCAGAACTTGGGATCTCTTTCCTAAGATAATACACTGGTTGTACATAATGATGGTTAGACCCATTATCACATATGCGGCCATCGTCTGGTGACCAAAAAACTCTCCAGCAGACAACGGTACACAAGTTGCAGAAGTTGCAAAGAATTCCCTGTTGTGGCATTACAGGTGCGATGAACGCCTTCCCTAAGACAGCTCTGGAAGCTATCGTCGGACTAACACCCTTACCAATCTTCATTAGGAAGATGGCTGCTAGATATGCTATCAAGCTGCAGCTGGATTATAAGTATAAACCAGGTGACCTATTGGGACATTTAAAGATACTCAACTCAATCCCTAAAAGAGGCATGTTCTGCACTATACCAGATATTATGGTCAGGCAAGATTGCTTCAGTAGGTTATTCGAGGTTGAAATATTGGACCGCGGAAATTGGTCCAATGATACTCCAACACTGAACCCTAGAAGTCTGGTCTGGTCCACCGATGGTTCGAAAATGGATTCTGGAGTTGGAGGTGGGATCTTTGGAACCAACACAAAGATTTCGGTACCTATAGGTACAACTCTTACTGTGTTTTAAGCTGAAATCCATGCCATTGAGATCTGCGTCAGACACAATCTTCGCAAGGGGATCAAGAGCGATAGAATACATATCTTTTCAGATAGCCAAGCAGCACTTATAGCACTATCGTCCAACCTAATGGACTCCAGAACTGTGAAATGCTGCTACCATGCATTACAAGACCTTGTCAAATACAAGAGGGTAAAACTCCGTTGGGTCCCTGGACACCAAGGAATTGTGGGCAACGAATCTGCAGATGAACTTGCTAGGGCTGGCTAAGAATCTGCGTTTATAGGTCCTGAACCTTATTGTGGCGTCAACTGGGCGACAGCTACAACGCTGTTTAACGAATGGGAAAAAAAAGTTCGTCTAAATCACTGGACTAATGGGCCCGGTCTAAGACAATCCAAACGATTAATCAAGCCTTACTCCTACAAGGAAATCCTTAACTTGGATAGGAAAAGTATTAAGAAGCTTTCTTACTGGCCATTGCGGCCTGAGATACCACCTTAACAAGATGAATTTGTGCCAGGAGAAGGACTGTCGGTTCTGTTTAGAGGAGGATGAAACATCCGAACACATTTTTTGTGAATGCCCTCCACTACATTGGTTAAGGAAAAGTATTCTCCACAAGGATATACTTACTTCAGTGCAACTGAAATATTCTACTACTAAAGACATACTCACTTTCATAAGGGAGGTACTAGTACATCTGTTAGATTAACTCCAACCATCCGATACAATAGATCTTTCAGGTCGCAGTGTCTTTGCCGCTTGGGCATGGGTAGTACAAGAGGAAAAAAAAAATATATATATATATTTTGTATGGATATTTCAAAGGACTGTTACATTCAGAAATTAATGGGTGCTATTTTCAGTATGCTGCACCGAGATATTCCAACCTCATCCGAGATTCCCCAATTACCCAGGCCGACATCATGAAGTCTTTACCCGAACTCCAGGATGGAAAAGTACCAGGATAGCATACCAGTAGAGTTGTATAAATATGGAACTGTGGAATTGATAGGGAATATCATCCTTGTTTTCAGTAAAACCTTTGAGGTTAATACAAAGCATCTTTTAAAAAAATATCAAGCGGGGTTCAGGTCAGTCTATTCCACTCTTGAACATATCTTCGTACTGAGGAGTGCAGCTGAACATTTTCTGGCCCAAAATAATAAGTTGTATGCATTTTTTGTTGACTTCAAGGCGGCGTTTGACTCTGTAAACCGAAATGCATTATTTTATAAATTGTTCAGCATGGGAATAACGCTTAAATTTGAAAACATTTTTCAAGGCCTATATGGACATATCCAAGCAGCAGTGTGGAATGGTAATGAGGTTTTGGATTGGTTTCAAACAAAATCTGGTGTGAGACAAGGTTGCGCATTGAGTCCCTGTCTTTTTGCGCTTTTCATCGAAGACGTGGTTGACTTCTTACCGGTAGGAGTATGCAGGAACGCTTTTTAGGGCCCTTCAATTCGTCGACGATATAGTGTTGCTGGCACAATCCCCGGAAACGCTCCAGTTAAGGATAAATCGACTCTCGGAATACTGCAGCTTGTAGAGCCTGATTCTTAATTTGGAGAAATCAAAAGTAATGATTTAAAAAAAAGGGGGAGATAGGAATTATGGCAAGGAAAATTGGAGTTATAATAGAGAAGCCGTTGATGTAGGTACTCATAGTCAACGAGTATACATATCGTGGGGTCTATTTTACCAAAGACTTTAGCATGGAAAAGCATCTGAAGGAGAAGCTCTCCAAAACCAAAACTGCTATTAATATGACCGGGAAAAGAATAAGTACATTGCCAATAGCTGTAAATATAGGATACTTGAAGCAGCCTTTGAAACCATTTTCTTTTATGACGCTCGGTGGAGAAGCTTTTAAGGTACTTCAAGAAAATAATATTTCGTCTGCAACCTAGTACGCCGAACTACCTTATTATGCTGGAAACAGCGGTAGCTGCTCTCTTCATAAAGACCTTAAAACTACGGGTGGACTATGTTCTTAAAGTTCTACGAATGCCAGAGGAAAGACTGCCTAGAAAGGCAGCTTGCAAGATTATATCCAACGGGAACAGCTGGTATGGCGATTGGCTTGACCTAGCTCAAGAATGTGGGATGGCGTTAAACTTGCAAGCAGCGGATTATACGACCTGGAAATCAATGCAGTACGAACTAATTGCGAATGTGGATTTAAAGTATCATCAGAAATTCTTAGAGGATTCATCAAGTTCATTACATAGACAATGCGTTTGTGCGTTTATTTATCTAAGCTTAATACAAGCAGAAACTTAAAGCTAAAACTTAAAAACTAACAAAAAAGAGGACTTAACGCTAAGCTAAAAACTATTATTATTTATTATTAATTTTTTTTTATTTTTTATTTTTTTAACACAAGCTTACTTACTTAAAACTAACAGAGGATGGAAAAGCTAGGAAGAGAAGGGAGAGGGTAGAGGTGAGAATTTGGGTGTGGGGGTGGTAAAATCAAGACAGGACTAGGTGGCATTGAGGCGGAGCTGAAGATCGTTTCGAAGGGTGGTTCTGCTGCAAGGGAAGTCAAATGTTTTTTTCCATATAGTTAGCCAAGCGCAACATTCTGGACAGTGGTGCATTATAACCATAATTGGTGCGATGATAAGAGAGACGGAAGAGGGGAATAGACCTTAGGTTACGGGGATTGGTGTTAAATGAGACTAATTCAAGAAGCGCGGGGCAATCATTGACCAATGATTAGCTGATGGAGGAAGAGTAAGTCGGCAATATCACGCCAAGTTTCGAGAGACTGAAGATTGATAAGCCTTAAGCGTTCAGAGTAGGGAGGTAGGTTAGGTTAGGTTTGATTGGCTGTCTGCACCACGATGCAGACACACTAAGACCAGTAAAGTTCCATTGTGATGCCAAGGATCTACCATTAGACCACTCAGGGACTAATAAAACCAACCGGAGCTTTTGATGAAGCGATGGATGCTCGCGACGTCTAACAACGCAAAATCGCTGATGTCGCCAAGGAAGGGAGCTCCTAGATGGAGCATTCTTTTGCGTGATAGAGCAGGACATGTGCATAGGAAGTGGAGAATGGTTTCCTCCTCCTCCTCGTCCCTACAGCTCCTGCAGAAGTCATTGGAAAAGAGGCCAAGTCTTTTGGCATGTTGGCCGATTAGACAGTGTCCGGTGATGACACCGATAACGCAGCTGATCTGTGATCGCTTTAGTTTAACCAACTCGGCACTACGTTTCTGGTCCAGCTTAGGCCAGATCTGCCTCGAAATGTGACATGTAGAGCCACTATCCCACCTACGGTTGGTCTTGCTAATAGCGTTCAGCTTCAGTAGATGCTTACATGTAGCGAGGGGCATACCTAGGGAGGTAAGTCGTATCTATCAAGCCAAGGGAGACCGCGTAGGGCGAAACGGATAAACCTGCGCTGGATGGCTTCAATACGTCGGATGTGTACAGCATAGTGTGCGGACCAGGCTTGGCTAGCATATTCGAGGATGGGTCTAACGAAGGTTATATAAAGTGATTTTGGAACGGAAGTTAAGTTCCCTATCGCAGATTACACCTACATAAATCACGCAAAGAAGAAACTTGTGGGACAAGCTCGTTGCAGAGTAAGTAGCTCCTATGGGTTGATGGAAATCGTTTACGGGAGTAGGTGGTGAATTGGCATTTGCTGACGTTAAGTTCAAGATGATTTTTCTAGCACCAGAGAGAAAATCTGTTTAGGTCATCTTGAAGTGGGCGAGAATCATTGGGAGAAGATATGTATGACAGAGAGATACAAGTCTTTGATGATGCAGTCGACATCGTTGGTGGTCAGGACAAAAATTTAAGGCCCAAGGTGACTGCCTTGAGGGACACCCGAAGTGGCCTTAAAGGAGTTAGAGACAGAAGATCTAAATATAACCTCGTACTGCAGATCTTCCAAGTAGGATTTGATCCAATTGATAAAACCGGGTTGAAAACCAAGAGCTTTCAACTTAAGAATAATAATTCCATGGGAGATTTTATCAAATGCTTTACAGAAGTCGGTGGCAATAACATCGATTTCGCTGCCATCTTCAAATGTACACAGCGCCTGAGAAATGAATTCAGTTAAGTTGGTTGTTGTTGATCTACCTTTAAGGAACCCGTGTTGGTTGGAAGAGAATAGGGGTTTGCAATGAGAAAACATCGAGTCGTAAACGATGCTCTCGAAGAGTATGGGTATGCATGATAGTTTGGCAATATGTCGGTAGTTAGATATTTCATTTTTAGGACCTTTCTTGTGAATTGGGATAATAAATGAGTTCTTCCAAACGATAGGGAAAGAACCTTGGGAAATGGATATAAGAAAAAGAGAAGTCAATGGTTGGGCCAAGTGGGTCACGCAATTTATTAGAACAATTGGGGGCAACCCATCAGGACCGGAAGAATAGTCATCTTTAAGTTTATTAATCTTCATAACAAGTAGCGAGGTGATACAAACCGAAACTAACGACGTTTTTGCGCAATTGTCCATATAAGAGAAGTATTCGTGGTCGGGCTCAAGGATGCGGTCAGTAAACGACTGGCTAAAAATGTGAGCGAATAGGTTTGCAACAATTTTAGGGTCGGACGAAGAGGTGTTGGCGAGTTTAAGCGTAGAAGTATAACTATCAGATTTTCGTTCAGCATTTATGAAATGATAGAAACGCTTAGGATCAGTAATGAGACTGGATTGCATTCGATCATGATAATCCTGGTAGAGAGCTTCGCTGAGTTCGGCGAAGTGGATTTTAGGTATGCTCTCCAAAGTTTGTTCCTCTTGTTACGAAGTGAGCGCAATTGTTTATTATACCAGGGTGGGGATGAAGTACTATTTTTTGGAGCGAAAATGGAACAGCTTGCAGAGGACAATCAAACATTGTAGTATAGAAGGATCCAAGAGCAGAATCCACAGTAACGCGTGCGTAGTTAAAATTAGCATTACTGAGCAGGATGTTAAGTTTGGTGAAGTCAGCTTTTCCAAAGTTAAAGCTATACGAATTCTGAGAATGAATACCAGCATTTAAGTCACCGTAGGATTACGATACAAAGAGGGGAGGATGGTATCTGTCTAGAGTAGAGAGAAGATGGTTGCTTGCTGTAACAATACAATTATCAGCATCAGATGAAAAGATAAGATCAAGTCGTCTGCCAAAGCTGTTGGTTATGCCACTGATTTGATGCAGGCCAGAGTTGGAGAGACAATCTGTGAAGAGGACTTCTTTGTCTGAGGTTGCATTTGAAGTGACAAAATGAGACTCATCCTCAGACAGCAGCCATTGGAGAAAAGGAAGATTGCAACCCCCTAAGATAATGACATCATCGTTGGGATCAGTAGCATCAAGGAGAGAGTCTATAGCATCTACAGCTAGTTGGTAGCCTTGAATTGGTTGAGAGGGGCGAATGTAGCAGCAAAGTAGATACAGATTGTGTTTAAGGATTGTAATTCTAGCGCAAATAAACTCAAAATTAGCGGTATGCGACGACTTGTAAAGTGCGGAGTCATAGTGGTTATGTATAGCCAGGAGAACTCCACGACCAGAAGAATCATCGTCTTTGTCAAGATCATTATCGCGGAAAACGTTAAATTCAGGGGTAAATAACTCATTACTATTGTAGGCGGGGGAGAGATTAATTTCAGTAAGGGCGAAAACATCGTAGGGCAACTTTTGCGAATTAAGGAAAACAGAGGAGGTTTTGGTGCGTAAACCGCGTACGTTCTGGTAGTAAACGGATAGGTGTTTAACTGTGCTATTATCTACGCTAGTAGGGCATGGCATTGAGCTATTTGGAGCGAAAATGCGTTTGTCGTTAGGAGCGGTAGTGGTTTTTAAAGTCAGTATGCGATCTCTGAAGATGGGAAATACGTTTTGAGCTAACATAGGAAGCAAATGAAGAGAGATCACTAGAGACATCAGTGGGCGAGATGTTGAAGCACTCATGAAAACGGATGAATAATTGCCTTAACTCCTTAGGATTAGTAGGAAAACCTTCCTGGTTGATTAAGACCATTACAGTAGTTTATGTCTTACCATCGATACAAATGGAATCAGGTTTGTTGTGCAGGTATGCAAGATACAAACGAACCTTCTCGTAGATTTTACGATCTCTCAATCGAGACATTACGTAACGGCCATCTTCGCTCTGATCAACTAATTGTTTAGTTAGTTTAACCTTAAGGGGAAGCATTGGATCCAAAAAGGTAGATGGAGCGTCGGGAGAAGCTGCTTCAATAGAGTTGGAAGCGCTGGTGGGGTCGGTTGGGTTGCCAACGGAGGATGATGGTCTAGGGTTAAGAATGTGCGAGTGAGAAAAATTAGGATACTTGGTTTTAGTTTGGTGTGACGAAGTGGCAGGAGCAGGTGTTAGGTTGAAAGTGACGCGGTTACGTTTAGGATGAGGAGTAACATTAGAGGGAGTATTAACTGAAGGAAGAGAAAGAGACTGGATTATTCGAGGGGAAAAAATAGGAAAAATGTTAGTTTTAAAACTCCAGTTATGGTCAGGATTTGACTGAGAGTAGGGCTTAGAAGTGTGATTAGATTTCGACTTAGGCTTGGACTCAGACTTAGTGTTAAGTTTAGGCTTAGAGCTAGTGTCATAGAACAGTCTAAAGATGCTTAAGTCACAATCTAGGGCATCTTAATTATTTCCGGGACGAGCACAAAGTTGAGGAAATATCGATGATTTTCCTCAATTTGATTTGTCAGAGGACACATCATCTCCATTTGATACCGCAGCTGACGTATTCGTGATTATCTTTTTCTATACCCGAAGAATTTTGATGATAAGCCGATCTTAGGCAGTTTATGATTAAATGAGTTTCTGTTGACGGTGTCGAATGCTGCTTATATATTTTTTTATTTATTTAATCGTCTGTTAGCTACTATTTTGTATCTCAAGATTTCCACAGAACCCCAATCCTATTCTCTATCAACTTTCACGGGTTTAACATTTTGATCTTTACTGCGAATGTTCAAGACCAATACTTTCCAATATGACTTTTCCTTATAATTTCGGCACGCAAAAAATGTCAAAATGTCAACTTAAGTCCATAATACGTTGGACAAATAATTTTTAAAAATAAATTTCGATAAGGCCGTCTTAAGAACTCGTTACCCAGTCATATGGGATTCGTTTTTTTTTTTTTTTTAGTTGCTATCTTTTGAAATATTTAATTTGCTTTTTATTTTTATGCTGTAAGACCTAGAAATGTCATAAGTGTGCAAAAATAAATTCGATTCGAATTTTATAAGCGATGACAGCATTTTAATGTAATTATCCATTTAGCAGTGGACTGTGGCGAGTGTAGTAGACTTGGTATTTAAGAAGCTTCCAGTAGTTGATGAATACGGTATCAGTTAAGAAGTAGAAAGTGACAGTTGAAGTTAATTGCGCGGAAAAAAAATATTGAAAGCTGAACAATGGCGCTGTTGACAGTTGGTGAGTGCATTCTTTTATTTTTGACATCTGACAGATAGATGATAGGTGACAAGTGGAATTTTTAAATTTGTTCATAAATCAATCTGATAAATTAAGAACAATGGAAGCACTTTGTGATAGAATGGCGACCCTGTGGTATCTTAAATGCAGTTAGAAAGAATTTGTCAAAACGCTTGTTATCCCGTGATCTTATCTGTCAACGAAATGGGTTGAAGGCAGTTTACGTTCATGAAGCCTTTTTGAGTGACAGGAAGGACACTTTCCACTTGCCACTTTGGGTGCAAGCCTGCTTCTCCGAAATGATTTTGATTCTGTATTTTTGTTTGCTCTTTGCAGCTTCGCCACGATGCCTACAACTGTTGCTTTCTGCTTCTTTGGTCTTTCTTGTAGTTCAAACGCAGACAGAAGTGCCTGTGACTACGTCAACTACCTTTAATGCCACATTGGCCTGTTCGATGGTGGAAAACGGCACGTTTCTCAAGGATCCCACCGCTTGCAATATTTGGATTCAATGCGTTGACGATGAACCAATATCTGGAACATGCGACACCGGCCTGTTCTATAATCGAAACACAAACGAATGTGTCGATTCGGATTCGATAAAATGCTATTCCTCACAACCCTGTGCTACGATTACAACGAATGGCTTCGTTGCGGATCCATACTCCTGCAATGGCTACTACTACTGCCTCAATGGTAAGGGTACTCGCGGCGAATGCTCGACGGGATTGAATTACAATGCAGGAACGGGGGATTGTGTACGGGATTTCGCTTGCGTGATGGAACCCGATCCGGATAGCTGGTGTAACATCATTCCTGATGGAGAGTTTTTCTCGGATCTACAGAGCTGTCAGGGGTATCATATGTGTGTGAATAGCGTCCTGGAAAATGGAACATGCCCCACTGGATACTTTTTCAATGCTTTCGACAGTGTGTGCGATTATAAGACGAGTGTGGTGTGTAATGTGCCTGAGTCACACCCGAATTTACCTGGAGCGGGCATATGCCAAACTGCAGGGCAGTTTGTGTCGGATAATGAAACTTGTGCGGGATACTACTACTGTCAGGAATCTTCGACCGGAGAATTCCAGTTGATTTGGGGTGAGTGTCAAAGTGGAAGGTTCTTTGATCCTACAAATGGTGGAGAGTGTGTGGCTCGTCAGCAAATCGCTTGCAACTACAATCGGTGCGATGGAATGGGTGCGAGTACTATTCAGTTGGCCAATGCACCAGATGATGGTTGCGTGGGATATTTGATATGTCAAGATGGGGTGAAAATCGGTAGTGGGGTGTGTCCTAATGATGAGGAATACTACGATGAAGTAACGCAGCGTTGTACGACTAGTGTGGTAGCTTATCCAGCGTGTTTGGTTACAGTGACTTCGACGACAGAGACTACGACTACAACGACTACTCCCACTACAACGACTACCTCTACTACGACGACTACGTCTACTACAACGACTACGCCTGCAACCACAACATCTGCCGAAACCTCAGCTGAAGCGACAGGTACTTAAAACAATACCCAAGGAGGAAGCAGTTCAGTGTAAAGTTAGAAACGTGTACTCCTTCCTTGTATCTTTAATAAAAATTCCGAATCTACAATGAACATTGCAAATTGTGTTTCATTTGCTCATGAAGGTCTACTGCTAGCCTTAAACTTGCTAACTCTTTATCCTGAGAAGAGTATTCCAAACTGCTTCTGCCCATTCAATAATATGACGCTGTTAAGAACTGGGAGATTTCTCTCATGCATTCGCCGAACGGGTGTTTGAATTTTTCAGATAAAATATGCCTCGAGACGGATGGCGCTTCCTTGAACATTTGTCATCGCTTTAAGTCAGCTCTTCTGTCCTCACTGTGCTCAAGGAGATAAGACCGCTTTGCGACCAAAATAGTCATATGCTTGGTGATACTAAGGCAAAGCTAATTGATCGCTTCATCTTTATCGGATTTCTAAGAAGCTGTCTTTGCTAGATAAGAAAAGTATCGCACGTCTCAAGAAAGAAAAAAATACCCTCACATCGATAAGAGGGAACTGTCGCTACCTACAATAATTAATCAAGTGTCAGAGGAATAAAATACATCAACCGAGATAATCTTTTCAATTCATTCACTAAAAGAACTAGAATGACTCCATTTTGAGCACGCACAACCGCTAAACCTCCCAAGGGAAAGATAAAAATAAAATTTTACCAAAACATGAATTTTATCATTCTGACATACACGCGCCGATTATTCTTTGAGGTTAAGAGCCTTGAATTGTTGTAACTTTCTTGTTTTTTTGAGGAAGTCACCTTGTAAATAGGTCGGTAAAGGTACGGAACTTTAATGGAATTTTGATGAGGTCTGAGCACATTTAGGTGGTATCTCCTTAGCAAACCGCCTAACAACGAATATTTAGAACGTAGATGCTCGTACTAGATCATCTAAGCTAGAGGTAAGCGCTAACAATTGAGACGATCGGGCTTTTTGTTAAAGTTTAGGTTAGAACTGTCTGTACAAGACTAAAGACACACTTAGACCAGTAGGGGTCCATTGTGATACCATCGTTCTTCCCATTTGGCTGCCCAGGGTCTAGTGGTCATGATGCCTGAGGACGGCATTTCACCAAGGATATCGAAAAAAGGAGCCTCTTGGTGGAGTAGTCTTTTTTTAGGAAAGAGCATGTGCATGTGAGATGGAGGATGGTTTCCTCCTCCTCTTCATCTCTTCAGGTCCTGTAGAAGTCATCAGAAAGAGGCCGAACTCTTAAACATGTTAGCCTATCAGACAGTATCCAGTGAGGACATCACTATGGATCACGCAGCTGATCTGTGATCGTTTTAGTTTGACCAACCCGTTACTGCGCTAGTCGGGTCTACTTATAGTGTCCAGCTTCAGTAGATGTTTACATTTAGACACATTCAGCCTGATTATCGTTGACGTTTAGCGCTTTTCGACGATTGTCGTTTTATTCTTCAGATGTAGCACGAATCCATTTTCATAACTGTTTCACTGTAAAAGAGTTGGAATATTATTCTTCTTCATCCTTTTTCAATGAGGTTATGATCCGAAAACAAGGGATCATAACCATCCCACTTCACCGCATTTCTACTGATCCGCCTGTGGGTTTCGTGGGGTTAGAATAGTATTCTACACGACAAACAAATTACTTAGTAATGTTTAACGGTCAGCAGGTCGTAGCTTTGAATAAAACGACAATCGTCGAAAAGCGACAAACGCGAACGACAATCAGGGGGATTATGCTAGAAAGGATCACAAAGGAGACCATATTAAGAATAATCAAGGGCGGCGTCGGGAAAGAAAAATGTATCGCAAGCAGAGGGCGAGAAGTCCTATCAAAATCAGTGTCACTTCTAGACTGACCCAGAGACTACGGATATATGGTCAAGATGTACTGCTTTGAAAGAAAATATGACTCAAAGCTAAGTACTGAAAGGAATTGGAGCAGTGAGTCCGATAAGAGTCAATTCGAAAACCTTACAACAACTAAATGGTACACGGATGGATCGAAAAAATCTACAGGCACTGGGGCTGGCGTGTACGGGCCCAGGACCAGATACCCAGAGTCTCTGGGAATTTTCCCCAGTATATTCCAAGCAGAGGTTCACGCAATCGAAAGATGTGCCCGGTTCAATCCCCGTCAGGAAATATTGCGGACAAGACATCGCAATACTGTCAGATAACCAAGCAAGCCACTGCACTCACACGAGATCAGATCCAGGTTGGTATGGGAGTGCCTCACCAAGATCAACAGATTGTACCAGGCTAATAAATAGACTCTCTACTGGGTACCAGGACATGTAGGAGTCGAGGGAAATGAAGCGGCTGATGGACTAGCCAGAAACGACTCAAGCACCGCGTTCCTTGGACCGGAACCTTTTTGTGGGATAATTCCACACAAAATACGGGAAGAACTCAGAAAGAAAAAAGAAGGGAGCAAATGGGACAAGAATTGGGATGATATCCCCCAATTGAGATAGGCGAATGAACTTCTGGGAAGGTAGGTAGGTAGGTAGATGAGTGCGTTATGACAAAGTGTCACTGCTCACTCAGACCAACAGTACGGGTCCATTGTGCCCAATCATTTAACACTGGAAACTCTGTAAAGAAAATCCGCCATTAGAACCACCCAGAAAGTGATATGAATCTCAGGAGGTCCATCAGCTCAACATTACCCAAGTCCTCCAGCTCCGAGAAGAAGTAATTACCAAGAGACCCCATTCTTCTGACGGATAGGGTAGGACAGTCACACAACAGGTGACCAACAGATTTAATTTCTTCTTCGTCCCTGCAAATTCTGTAATAGTCCATATGCAGCACAGTAAGTAACTCCGCGTGAACGCTAATGGCACAATGTCCGGTAATTAGGGCAGAAATGAGCCGTGCATTATAACGACTAAGTTTTACCAGAGAGGTTGATCTCTTCTTCCTGTAGGCCGGCCATAGCGCCCTGGCCGCATGTTTCCAGATGAACACAGCGCCTGTTTGCTCGACCGGTGGCTTCATCCTCTATTTTTCCCCGCAAGGTATTGATTGGGGTTGCTACAGAGGGGAGGGCCTGCGATAAGTGCAGCACCAAACCTTTCCTAGCAAGCTCGTCAGCCCTTTCGCTACCTTCGATATCCATATGCCCTGATACCCAACAGAGGGTCACCGCATTGGGTCTAGATATCTCGTTTAAGAGTGATTTACAGTTTCTCACGAGCCTCGACCTAATTACGGCAGAGTCCAGAGCCTTAACGGCTGCCTGGCTATCTATATAGACAGTGATCGTTTGATCAACGATATTACTCTCGCGTATAATTTCAGCAGCCTGTATAATGGCTGCGACCTCGGCCAGGAAGACGCTGCAGTCTTTCTAGGGCCTCACAATAAACTCCGGCTCCCGTGCCGACGTCCATCTTAGAACCGTCGGTATAGAAAGCCAACTCCTTTTTCTTCATTGTTCTTCTTCTGGGAAGCTACAACCAGAAAAGTAGCAGAACCTGCCTAAGAGTTAGCAATAATCGATTTCGCATCTCGCCATGCATGCTAACGGGTTACTGCAAACTCAAGGAGCACTTTAGGAAACCGGGAATAGAAGAGAAATACCAACACACCTTCTTATGGTCTGCAAAGCACTAATCCATAATAGAAGACATCACCTAGGATCGTATCTTCTATCAGAGACGGATCTACCTTCCTTTTTTTTTTTTTATAATTTGCGCGCACTGAAGGGGCTATGGATACCCTTAGCATGCTTACACACAGTGCGGGCGTTGGAAAGGATAAAGAGAGAGAGAGAGAGAAAGATTTTTGATGGAGCGGCTTGAAGCTCATTTGCTTGTGCTTCAGAGAAATTCCGCGGGTGGCGTCCAGACAACTGGGAAGATTTTTATTATTTCTTGTCTTTGCTTCCGATTCACAGTACTTTTTTTCCGATAACCGATGTCATAAGCAAATCATCATCAACAGAGCAAACAATTCTTCCAGCCATGTGACCAAGCTTCTGCCAGTATTATGCCTTCACAGTAGTGTTCGCACAAGCTTTCGCAATTGATCGGACTGACTTTATATATTTTCTTAACGTAAATCCGTCCAAAACTGAACTAGTACTTTTAACTAGGAAATATAAAATCCCGATCATAGCTCCCCTAAGCTTAAAAACACGGAACTCAGCTTCACAAACACAGCAAAATACTTAGGGTTAACGCTTGATAGCAAACTTAACTGGAAACAGAATATTCTAGACCGCACCAAGAAAGCAGAAATCGCCATCTACACCAGTAAAAAGGCGATAGGTCGTAAATGGGGTCTTCAACCAAATACAGTTCACTGGTTGTACCTGGCGGTGGTCAGACCAATCCTGCTTTATGGCGTTCTCGTCTGGTGGCCTGCACTCGAAACAAGATGCAACACAAACTGTATAGAAAGAGTACAGCGATTAGCACGTAGGTGCATCACAGGGGCACTCAGGTCCACTCCCACAGCCGTCTTAGAAACCCTACTTAAAATTTTTCCCATTGATACCTTTGGGAAATTGGTAGCAACCAAGGCAGCCCTAAGACTTAGAGAATCTCTCCAGTGGTCAAGCTCACAAATCGGCCACATGAAAATTCTACAAAACTCCAACCTCAGAGAAACAGATTAAGTATCGCTATTTATCGATTTCAACATCAAATATAACACCACCATCCCTGACAGATCCGCATGGGATGACGGTACCATTCTAAATGACGCCGCAATAGAAATCTATACAGATAGTTCCAAAACATCGGAGGGCACAGGCTTGGTTATATTTTCGGAAGTACATTTGATAAACGTAGCTCTCTGACTTCCGGACCACTGCAGTATTTTTTCAAGCGAAAATATCGGCTGTTCGTGAAGCAGCGCGCAGACTCTCTATGTCCTGATAGATGGTGAGTCTATCGCGCCATTTAATAGCATCTATCTGAACTAATTCAAATACAAACAAAATCGTTATAGCAGATTTCAGCTTTAGGCAAAATACCTTTACTTTTGAGGTTATAATGAAAATTTGGATTTCACCTCCAATTGTGGTCCCACAGATCCCAGATATTGAAGTATTCGTCTGCAGTATGACGTACAGGAACAAACAGACCGATAGACAGAAACTTTTTCAAGATCAACATTTTTCACGAAACCAATACGTGCCCTACAGTTATAGAGATTTCGATCCTGTGTCTTCATCTGGATCTTAGATCATCTACCACGACTCCCCGCCATCGCATTGGGTTCATGGAAATGTGTCAACTTCAACCAATTCTTTCCTAATTGAAGCGAGTCCTCTTCAACTGTCTGGGCTATATAGCATTCGTTCTTTCATAAAGCTATTCGTTTGGGATACGGTTCGGCCAGAACACTCGCCACATTTTTCTGAAACACCGATTAAGAAAAGTTTGCACCATTTTTGTAACTACGGTGGTCGAAGCCATAAAGCAGCACAGCACTACAGGTTTGAACGGAACTGTCACAGCTTGTTGGTAGTAGGAGCTAATGAAGTTGATTCAGATTTTCATAAGTCAACGAATCTGAACTTCTATGATTCTGCCTTGAAGCTATAATCTTGTCAAAATTCGCTAACATACTCCTCAAAATATGACTACTTCAGTTCTACTCAGCCTCATGGAGTCAATTCTGCAGGGAAATCGATTCCACCAAGGACACAGCGAGGTAGGTAGTTAGGTAGAAGTGGTGGTTCTGTAAACAGAAAAATCCAATTAGCACAGTTGTGCCGTTTTGATACCATGACTCATGTGACCATGGATGTTGATGTGTGTTGGTGAGGAGAATCTAGAGCAGGCCTGTGGAGTCTAAGAAGAGGATTATCTCATTTATGTTGGACGCAGCGAGACTCCGGAAAGTTCTGTCAAAGGTTCACTCGGTCCCAGGATTTATCAAGAAACTAAACGGAACCTGGACAGAACCATGTGCTGAGACCCTAGAACTCCTTTTTAGGACTCGCTTTCCAGGGTAAAATATACGTATAATGAACTCCTTCGGCAGATCCTGGAGAAAACCCAAGAATTCCAAATCGATACTCACCACCTCTTTATCGATTTCAAGGCCGCCTATGACAGCATCTATAGAGAAGAGCTTTATAGAGCCATGTCTAGTTTTGACATCCCTGCCAAACTTGTCCGTCTGTGCAGGCTGACGATGTGGATAACGCTCGCTGCTCCATCAAGGTCGATAATGACCTCACCGAGACCTTTGATGTCAAAAAAGGCTTTAGACAAAGTGACGCGCTGTCATGTGACTTCTTCAATATTGTACTTGAACGGATTGTGCGGAACTCACACGCCAACACCGGAGGCACAATCTATTACAAGTCTGTACAACTGCTTGCATACGCCGACGATGTAGACATTATCGGAAGAACTCAGCGGGCTGTCACCGGTGCGTTTGCAAGCATTGAAGCGGAAGCGGCCAAAATGGGTTTAGCGATAAACGAGGGCAAAACCAAGTATATGCTGTCAACTAGAAGGGAAAACCAACACCGACGAATTGGACAAAACGTCACAGTGGGCAGCTATAACTTCGAGGTAGTAAGGGACTTTGTCTACCTTGGCTCTGCTATAAACTCTGAGAACAACACCAGCGCAGAAATCAATCGAAGAATTACTCCTGCCAATCGCTGTTTTTTTGAGCTTATAAGACAATTCAATAGTAAAGCCCTATCTCGAACTACTAAGGAGACTCTGTATAAGACCCTGATCATCCCAGTCCTGCTTTCCGGCGCTGAAATATGGACTTTATTAAAAGAGGATGAAGATATCCTTGGTCGCTTAGAGAGAAAAATTCTTCGTAAGATTTTCGGTCCAGTTTGCGTTGACGGGTTTTGGAGGAGAAGATTCAATCAGGAACTATACGAGCTGTACAGCGACATCGACCTAGTGAAAAAACTGCGTATTGGACGTCTGAGATGGCTAGGACATGTAGAGCGAATGGACACCAACGCTCCGGCCCGCAGAGTCTTCGAATCTAACCCCGAGGGACGACGCAGTAGAGGGAATCATCGCCGTAGGTGGCGTGCACAAGTTCAAGGGGACCTCGACCAACTTGGAGTGCGCAACTGGAGGCAATTAGCTAAAGACCGAGCTAAATGGAGAGGCTTATTGGTTGAGGCCCAGGTCCATCTCGAACTGTAGCGCCACCTAAGTAAGTAAGTAACTCCATAACAGAGACAACAGCTATGGACTCAGGACTTAACATAAATTACACCTTTCTTCTTCCTATTCCGGCGAGATTATGATCCGAAAACAAGAGATCATAACCCTCCCACTTCACTGCATTTCGACTGATCCGCCTGTGGGGTTTGCCAACACACAAGTCACAACCCAATTCAAGTAAATTGTAGATGAACACAAACTGAAATAGGCAATTGACTCCTTTTCTCTATATAAGACGCCCGGCCCAAATGGTATCTTCCCCATGATTCTAAGAAGTAACAAGGAATATGTCATTTCGCGGCTAGCGAACATTTTACCTGAATGTATATACTGCGATTATGTACCAAAAGCCTTTAGTAAAGTCAAAGTCAGCTTCATACCCAAGGTTGGTGAACCAACCTACAGTAACCCAAAGGCCGATCAGCCTGCCTTCATTCGCGTTGAAGACTTTCGAAAGACTCATAGATCTGCACATCCACTCCAAAACAAGCCCTGTCCCCAGCACAACATACTGTACAATTAGCCGATCAGTCGAAACAGCCCTACATGAAGTGGTAACAACAATCGAGCAATCATTCTACCACAAAGAATTCACACTATCGGCCATTTTAGACGTGGAAAAAGCCTTTAACAATGTGAAAACCGAATCGATAAGACTATCACTAGACCGAGTCAGTGTAGATTTCTTACTCTCAGACTGGGTAGTCGAGACACATCAGCTCAGAGCTTGGTGGCAGCCAAGTAAATGAACTGGCCTCTAGGGAATCCCGCAAGAAGGGATCCTATCTCCTCTACTATGGTCTCTAGTCGCAAGCGAGATCCTTTTAAAATTAAGGCACAGGGGAGCAAACGTTTCTGCGTATGCAGATGACATCGTCCTACCAATGTCCGGTAAATTCCTCGACACAATCACTGAACTTCTACTATCGGCCCTGAATTCCCTCAATAACTGGGCGAAAATTTGTGGACTGAACTTCAACCCACCGAAAACAGAGGTGGTCCTCTTCACCAATAAAAGAAAAATTCCAGCTTTCGGGCCCCTACTACAATCCAAGTCTCGGACAAAGCACGGTATTTAGGGTGCATACGCGTACTTGACCGCAAATTGAGCTGGAGAGAGAATACAAAGAAAGCGTACATTGCGTTCTATGCTTGTAGTAGTAGGGGATCCAAACCTGCCATCATCCACTGGGTGTACACTGCTATAGTCAGACCCATTATAACATATGGGTGCATTGTCTGGTGGCCATTAGCAGAAAAAGCAGCACATCTCAAGGAACTGACGAAAATTGAGTCATCCACGGGCGCAATCAGAACCATCCCAAACGCAGACCTTGAAACAGTCCACGCACTAAACACACTGCACATATCCGTTAAGAAATCAGACGCGATGAGTGCCATGCGTCTAAAAGAATCCAACTTATGGAGAAAGGGCCATCGTACTATTGCAAGATGAGGTCACCCAGACAACACCACAGACTATCTTTCGCCATCCCTCGACTTCAGCCCGAACGTCAGAGCAGTCATCCCTTCAAGGGAACACTGGACAGGTAGTGGGGCCCTCAACCCGAATAGCATTTCAGTCCTCACTGACGAGTCGAAAACAAACGAAGCTTATATACATGGTGGGCCAAATACAAGTTTCTTTTTAAAAATGCAATAAAATGAACAAATTGAATTTTTTTACATATATTATGGCTTTATTAGTAAGAGCAAAGATTCCCATTAATTACGGAATACAACGCCGTTCAAATGGCTACCTTGGCTGGCCTCGCAGTAGCGCATTCTATCACTCCAATTTTCCAAGACATTGTTGATGGTTTCGGGCTGTAGCTCACCGATTGCTTCATCGTTTCCGGATTGTTGGCATAATATTGGTCCTTCACGGTTTCCCACAAAAAAATGTCCAAAGGGGTCAAATCGCAGCTCCGTGGCGGCCAATTGACATCGCCAAGACGGCAGATAACGCGATTTGGGAATTTGGTGCGCAAAAGAGCGATTGTGGCATGGCGCGCCATCCTGTATGAACCAGAGGTCGTCCGAACCCATGTCTTCAATTTCAGTAAAAAAAAAGTCCTTAACATGTCTTTGTAAGGCCCACCGTTGACCGAAACGTTGTTCTCAGCCTCATTTTCGAAGAAAAATGGTCCAATGATGCCACCACTCCACAATTCGCACCAAACTGTCACTCTATGTGGATGCATTGGCCTCTCGACAATAACGTGCGGGTTTTCCGAGCCCCAGATGCGGCAATTTTGTTTGTTAACGTAGCTGCCGAGATGAAAATTTGCCTCGTCATAAAAGATGATTTTTCACCCAAAATCGTTGTCCAATTCAAGCTGCTCTAAGGCCCAAACTGCGAAACGATAACGAAGCGGATGGTCGTGCGCTTTCAATTGCTGAATCAATTGGACCTTGTAAGCGAATAATCCCAGATCTTTGTGCAGAATTCTCCTCAGGCTAGTGCGTGAAATGTTGAGCTGTTGAGACCGATGACGAGTTGATGTTCGTGAATTGAGTCTCACACTCTCGGCTACAGAAGCCACATTCTCGTCTGTGCGCACGGGACGACGACGGAGACCATGAGTGTTGTCCACTAGCATACCAGTCTCACGAACATTTTGCACAAACTTGCCTACAGCAGGCGCGGTGGGTGCTTCATTTCAGCCAAAACTTGTTTTCAAAAAACGCACTGTTTGGGCTACACAGCACACAATTTGGAAATAGGTTTTCAATATTTTCCAATGTTGTTGAAGCGTAAAGCGACTCATTTCGTTCCGCGGAGGTATGATACTGACTTTCTGTCAAGATTTCGAGCGGGAAACAGCTATCAGTGTCAAAATAACGTATGATTTAAAAAGAAATCACTAGATGGCCCACCCGTTACTCAGTAGAACCCGATATTGCAATATCACAGCAAGGCTTCCGAACCGCACCAGTGTGTTCCAGGCGGAAGTCTTAGCGACAGCAGAGGCGGCACGATTACTATCCACGAAGCTTGTTACCAGAAAAGAGATGAACTTTGCGGAGGCTGTGGCAAGACGGATGCAGAAGAGGATACAAACCACTTCCTATGCAAATGCCTTAGTCTCTGCATTACCAGAAAAAACGGTCCTCGGAGAGTATATCTTCAATCATCTGTGCGACCTGTTTGAAAAGCCACCAACCGCCATTCTGTAATTCATAGCTTCTACAGAACGGTTTTGAGGATGCTTCAGGATGGTTTCGAGGAGGCCGCTCCTACACCACAGAACTCTAATCACTCTGTTTCTTGTTCTTTCCCTTTCTGTCTTTCAGTGTTTCAGCCAGGAAATTCCACGTCAGAGGAGCACAATGGATCGTTTTGAGATCCGAATGTGGGCTGCACCCATTCGTTGCAGCTAACACCTTAAACCTAACCTAACTGCTTCTACCGCAAAGTACGATCAGATTCATAGATGGTACGCTCCTCAGTTCACATTAAGTTCAGCTCCCCAGGTAAGGTGGGAGCGAATTCCAAACTTCAGCCGTAAACACATGACACGTTCCTAAAATAAAAAAGGCATTAGTCAAATTTTTGTGCCTTCCATCAGTCGACTAAAAATAGACACCACATAGACAAAACAGGCCATCCATCACTCTTAATGAGAGGATTTTCGAACTTTAGTACAAAGTCGTCCCCTCTTATCGGATCCTGCTCAATTCGCCGCACAGGCAAACTGCACATTTATGGATATTCTCCTTCAGAAATTTATACGCCAATCAATGGAAAGCCTTTGATCAGCCAATAGGCCCGTGATTTTCTTTTACAATCTCAATCGCCAAAGAATTCCATTCTATCGCGCCTAATCAGTCACTACTCGGACACATATGTAGTTTTCCAGTTTTTTTTTTTTTTTCTTTTGTTCCTTGACAGGTGATCACTTACCAGGTATGTCACGCGATGAGGGGCATTTTCCGCTTTGGCAGTCTATTTAAGGCCTAAGCTGGTTGTTGGCAGAGTCAGTATTTCGAAATAATATTAACCAGAAACATGTTAGGTGAGTTAGCTCCCCATTGTGGCTGTTACCGGTCTTATAAGTAAATTTTTAGGTTCAGCCTATTACCTTGTCGCGGCTCTAGCCCTGGTTTATGTGCAACCAAGTGCGGCATTGAATTCCACCTTAGCAAATGCAGTTTGCAACCTCCTGGAAGATGGTCTCATGATCTACAGTGGAGAAGCGTGTGGAGAATACTATACTTGCAGCGGTGGATTAGCCACATTGGCCACGTGCTCCGGTGGCTATTATTTCTCCAAGGACGAGCAAGCCTGCATGCTATCGTCTGTAGTCACATGCGGTTCCACGGATGATAATCCTTGTGCCAATGCCCAGAATGGAGTGTTCGTCGCAGTTCCAAACTCATGCAGTGGTTTCTACTACTGCAACAATGGTGTAGCAACTCAAGGCAGTTGCCCCGATGGCCTGAACTTTGATCCAGTTGATCAGTCGTGCAACTATACAATAGACTACGCTTGTGACAGTGTAACAAACAGCGATGGCAGTGGCAGCTCAACTATCAACCTTTGCGCTTACGTTCCCAGTGGAGTATACTTTGGCAGCTCGACATCGTGTCAAGCTTGGCAACAGTGTTCAAATGGTGCCCTAACTGTTGGCAATTGTCCAAGTCCGTATTACTTCAATGTTCTGACAGCATCGTGTGACTACCAGAGCGATGTAAGCTGCAGGCAAGTGACCGGAGATCCCAGTACCGGTACCAATCCCGGTTACTTGGCGGGTACATCTTGTTCGTCAAACGGACTTGTCGTGTCAGATAACTTAACTTGCGTGGGCTACTACATGTGCAACAACAATGTGTACAGCTATGGAGAGTGTACCAATGGACTGTATTACAATCCCCCCACGGAGACTTGTGTGAATCGTTTGGATGCGATTAACAATTGCAACCGGTGCGAGGATACTTCTCTGCAGTTTGTCAATTTATTCCAAGATAACTGTGTTGGTTATGGGTATTGCAGCAATGGAGTGGTTGCATCGACTGGACTTTGTCCAGAAGGTTATTTCGATGAAGTTGCACAGGCTTGTCTGATCGAGAATACGGAACCACAGTACCCAGTGTGTAATGACTCCCTGGATGGATCGACAACTGAATCTTCGAACTCCACTAGCAGTAGTAGTTCATCATCAGAGTCTTCGACTTCATCTGGATCTACAGATTCATCTTCGTCCGGATCGACAGATTCATCTTCGTCTGGATCTACAGATTCGTCTTCATCTGGATCTACAGATTCCTCTTCGTCTTCGTCTGGATCGACAGATTCATCATCGTCATCTGAGAGTACCTCTACCACTACCTCTACTACTACATAAGACAGTTTTGGTGACAAATTGCTTGTAAAAGTCGAGTTAATAAATATTTGGTGGAAGTACGTTGAAGTGCATTTGATTTTGGGACAGATATGGACCAGTGAATTCTTACAGGGTTTGTTGTACAAAGGTTTGCATCAGCAACGGGCAGGCAATTGGCTCAGAAAAGTTGTGTGCAGTATTAGCGTCTGAGAGATCCTCCTCTGTACAGAAAAGAATAAGGATCCGGCTAACATAGAGTATCCTTTTGCCCCTTGTAGACTGAGTAAATTCTGAGCAAGATAACTTGTATATGTATGATAGCAAAAATAAGTGACGTCCTAGGAACTCACTGACGGGAAGTTAACCGTTTTTACTTAGTCAACTCGCGCGTACCATCAGTCTTAGGTATTCGGGTCATTTGTGTTGGCAGCCTCCTGTACTAAGGTCGTTGTCGCTCCTTCATAATAGTTGCCAATGTAGATGTAGATGTATGTATATGATAGTGAGATACAAGTGCACTGCGACCTTTAAAGGATCTCCAGTCCAGCTGCTACAGCAAACCGGAGTATTTTGAGTGGATCCAGCGAAGGTAAATTTGTTTCTGACAGAAGGTAGGCACCTAGGTGATTCTTTCTTTTGTGGGTCAGTGCTTCATATTCGATAAGAAGGTGCGCTGGTATTTCTGCAGAATCTGCAGTGGCTGTCTTCTTCTATTCCCAGTGCTCCTTAAGTCTACAGTGACCCGCCAAGATGCGAAGTCGATTCTTACCAACTCTTAGACAGGCGCTGGTTTTTTTCTGGTTGTATTTCCCCAGAGTTTTTTTGCCTGTCTTGTTTGGGGGATATCGTCGCAATGTTTGACTTATTTGTTCTCTTCCTCTTTCCTTAAGTCTTCCCGTATTTTGTGGGATCCTATCCCACAAAAGGGTTCTGGTCCAAGCAACGGCGTGTCTGATCCATTTCTAGCTGCTTCGTTCCCCTCCACTCCTACATGTCCTGGTGCCCAGTAGAGAGTTACTTTGTTTATTTCTCCCAGTTGTTGATCTTGGTGAGACTTTCCCATACCAGTTTGGATCTGATCTCATGCGAAGTTACTGCTTTAATAGCGGCTTGGCTGTCTGAAGGTATTGCGATGTCCTGCACGCGATATTTCCTGTCTAGGCTTAATTGCGCGCATCTTTCGATCGCGTGAACTTCTGCTTCAAATATACTGGAGAACACTCCCATAATAGTTTCCATGGTGTCGCTAACTGCTTCCAAGGCATCTTCTCTGCTCATCATCTGTCTGATGAAATTGTCCGGGGTTAGGTCCACACCCAGTTTGCTCACCAGTCGGTGTCCTTCTTCATAGTGTGGTGGACAATGGAAAATGTGGTGTTCCTCATGCTGCACGTTGGGGAATAGGGGTTGTCGTCGAGTCCAAACCTGTGGAGATATTTTATTCCGAAAGTTTTGTTACAGGCGGAGAAAGCTACGAATGCTTCCTTAACCTGTTGTTCCATGTTAAGTTTCGGGTTAAGTTTAGGATCTACTTACTTACTTACTTATATCCTTTAACCCCTCGGGGGGCATAGGGCGTCAACCACGCCTGCGCGCCATCTTGTTCGAAGTTCTGCAACGCGTTTGAGCTGCCTCCAACTCATTCCTAAAGAGCTCGATTCCTCCTCAACTGTTCTGCGCCACGTTTGCCTAGGGCGTCCCGCTATTCTGCCTGCCTAGGTGAACGGATTCCACTGCATGGCATACTTCGCAATGGAGTTGTCTTCGCGCCGTAGGGTGTGTCCAATCCATTGCCACTTTCTTCTTCGTATAGTAATGCTTATAGGTTCTTGGCCCGTTCTCAGATAAAGTTGTTCGTTGGAGATGCGGTTCGGCCAAAAAATTCTCAAGATGATTCTTAAGCATTTGTTTACGAAGACTTGCAGCTTGCATGTGTTAATGGTGTCCACCTTCCAAGTACTGCACCCATAAAGCAGCACTGATTCTACGTTGGAGCGGAACAGTCGTAGCTTTGTTCTTAAGCTAATAACATTGCTTCTCCAGATTTTGGACAGCATTCCGGACGCAGCTTTAGCCTTCCCGATTCTGCTGCACACATCCAGTTCGGTGCCACCGCGACTAGCCGAGACGACACTTCCTAAATATAGAAAGTTATGAACTTTCTCGACTTGCTTTCCAGCAATGTTAAGTTGAGCGCGGGTATTGGAAGTACTAAGGGCTTTTGTTTTGGCTGTGTTTATTTTTAGCTCCACTTTATTTGCCTCAGCTTCTAGACTTTGGGCCATCAAATGAAGATCCATTATCCGATGTGAAAGTAGACAAACATCGTCAGCGTAATCTAGGTGTTTAAGGTAAGATGTCATAGTCCAACGAATTCCAGAATTAGCTTCCGTCAATGCTGCACGGAGTACATCGCTGATAACCACCAAGAACAATAGTAGGGACAGTATGCACCCTTGACGTACTCCACTTTGGACTTCAAAGTCCTTCGCCACCTTACCATTGTGCACGACGTGACACTTGTGGCCCTCATATGTAGCCTTGATAATAGCTATAAGCTTTTCTGGAATGCCTCTCCTGCGCAAGGCCAACCAGATAGCATCTCTATTCAAGCTGTCGAAAGCCTTCTCGAAGTCGATAAACAGTAAATGTAGCGGAGACCTATACTCAACGCATTGTTCGATTATGATCGGTAAGATGTTTATGTGGTCGATGCAGGAGGATCCAGCGCGAAAGCCTGCCTTTATTCTAGCTATTATTTTGGCTACAGCTGGAAGAACACATATACCTCTCCAGTTAAGTTTAGGATCTAGGACAACTCCTAAATATCTAGCACTGGGCGATAGGGAGAGTGGTTGACCATTTAGTTTAGTATGCGTCAAGTCAGGTATTTTGGTTTTGGCGGTAAAGAGCATTAGTTCGGACTTGACACCTTGTAGCCTAGGTTTTAACTTTATTCAGAGGATTTTGCATGATTTCGGAGTGATTCGGAAGTTTACCGAAGTCAGTATGGCATTTGCTTAGAAAGTCAGATGGCAAGTTCACTGAGACGAAAGCGGAAACTTTTAGTTTTCTGCTGGAGACTCACTTTTCTGGCAATCAGATAACCATTAGGTCGCAGTGTGGCCCTTTTACCCAGGCTGAGCTTGATCTAAGTCAGAAAACTCGGCACAGATGGTATATTGCATAGGCCGTGGTAACAGTTGAGGCCATCAAATATGTGGTGGAGTAGGGGTAGGCTTTCGGTGAATCTTTTTCAAACTGAGGTTATTAATTTTACGAGAAGGAGGATTCTGATCGGGGTAACTCAGCCAGTGCTAAAAGGCGTCACTATCCGCATTTCCAATAAAGCCAATTATCTGAGAGTGATTTTAGATCAGAAACTTCATTGGTCTAAACATTTCGAGTCTAAAACATCCAAGGCGCTCTCTGTCTTCTGACAGTGTAAGGGTGCTTTTGGCAATACATGGGGCTGGTCACCGAATAAGGCTTTTTAGATCTACACGGCTATGATAAGACCATTCCTCGCATATGCGTCGGTTTTTTGATGGAAGGGACTCTCGCGTAAATATGTGGTTGTTTTTTGCGCCAAAATCCAAAGAACATCTTGTCTCCGCTGCACGGAAGCTTTTCCGAGTACACCTGGGTCTGCTCTAGATGCTTTGCTGAACTTACCTCCCCTCCATACTTATATCATGGGTTGCACTATCAAAGTCATCCATCGTCTTAAGTGGGGCAGTTTTTGGTATACTTCACACTTGATTTTTGATGAACTTGCGGGACTCTTATCTTACGACTCCGGTCCTATGGATATGCCGTCTGATGCAATGACACTAGAACTTCAGCTGATGCGCAAATTCAGAGTCGACTCTCCTTGTGTTCAGGTCTGGCTTCGGTCAGAGTTTGAGCCGGAAATGGAATGTAGTCGTATTTTCGCGGACGGGTCCAAAATCAGTCAAAGGTCTGGTGCTGGTGTTTTCGTGAAAGTCGACAACATTAGACTTCTTTTCTTGTTAGGCAAATATGAGTCTGTTTTCCAAGCGGAAAATTATGCGATCCTAATGGCCATGAACTATGTTGTGAAGAACAGGTGGAAGGGACGTAGCATTTGTGTCTGTAGTGACAGTCAGGCTGCGCTTAAGGCATTGTTTAACCCTTTAACCATTTCCAAAATAGTTCGTGAAACCAAAAACTCTTTCAACTCGGTCGCAAGGCTGAATTCTCTGTCTCTCATCTGGGTCCCAGGTCAAACTGGGATCTTGGGGAACGAGATCTCCGATGAGATTGCTAGACAAGGCTCAGAAGACGCTTGTTCAGGTCCCGAAATCGCATTGGGTCTCCTTTCGTCCTCAGTTAGAGCTGCCATTGACGACAGGGTCTCTCATGAACACAATTGTGTGTGGCATGACTCTCTGGGATGTAGGTTGACTAAACGTATGCCCCCAGATATCTGTAAGAAATCAGCGGCATTCTTGCTGTCTCTCAGCAGAAAAGACTGTAGATAACTTATTGGCGTCTTGAGAGGCCACTTTGCTTTTGCCAAGCACCTTAACGTGCTGGGCTGGCGTTGCCCTTTACTTCACATCAATAAGATTTGCTCCTTTCTATGCCACGAACATTTCATCTAACATACAACCAATCAACCATTACCATAGGTTGAGTAATCGCATTTAGACCTTCACCCGCTCGACTACTGCAGATTGTTGCTCAAAGTCATCAACTTATTACAGAGTCATGTCTATTCATATCAAAAGTTATCTAACAATTCTTTCATTTCCTTTGACAGATAACTTAAGCTACGATTTCCTCAGTAAATATTCGGTATCAACACATGACAGACAAACTGACACCTTGGGAACTTTGTGTGAAGAACTTACCAGTATATTCGTGGAGAAGATTACCAACCAGAAACTTCTAGTTTTCCATTTCTAATCTGTTTGCTTACTTGTCTATATATACATTCAACAATTAAATCCGCCAATATACAACGAAATGACATCCCGGAAACAAGCTGTCAGGAGGAGCTTCACTCGTGAAAATTTATATCGTAACTAATAATTCGGTAAAATGGGTGCTTTGCTGGACTTACTCTTTCTTTTCAATTGCGCGCAAATTGATGTCAATTCTTAGTGTGACCAGCATGTTTGAAAGAAAAAACTTATAGAATTGCAGGCTCGCTATTCAGGTACAACTTGCACTTGAGTCAGCACGTGGGATTTACCTCTCCATGTGCTCAGTTAATTCCTTTTGACGTTCCTCACACGATGAATTTGCATATTTCAATCACAGGGAAATTCCATTTGAATTATTTTATCTTCTTCTATCGAAGAAATCGGAATTCAAATTTTCGCCAGTCATTTGTTATCTTCTCAGTTAGTTCTGACCAAATAAATAGTTAAAATAGAAATGACCTTACGATAGTAGATCAAACTGTGTAGACTGATTGCACAGTAGCCACACCTCACTTTATAAATCGATCTACAACTGGGGAAGTATTTAGGTGACGTAATTTTCGAACTGGGAACATTCATCTCGTTCAAAATTGTGTGACTTAATAGCTAAGGTCCACTTTAGGAAGGTTGTGGTAAGATTCTATCATAATACGCTGTTCAAGTGGACGAAACTTTCTCGTACGAAAAGCGACTACGTGACTCCGTAAAGTGAAATTTTTCTAATATAAAATGGATACAAGGTTAATATAAAAATTTTAAATACTGTAACATTTTTTTCGATTTAAATTGGACTATAAGTATACTAGAATTTCGTTAAGGATAAAGTTAGAAGCCTACGCCACTAGAGGTATATCTGAAGGCGGGATCATATCCCCACTAATTTGGGTAATTGTCCTAAGCAATGTTCCCCAAAAACTCAAGAGCAGCAACATCAAGACTATAACTTATGCGGACGACCTAGTCCTGCCGGCAATAGGAACATTTTATCCGATTCTAAGCGAGCAAATTGAAGGGGCGCTAAGGACTATAGATTCCTGGGCCATAAGATGTGGACTAGCGGTCGAGCTGCAGAAAAATACCACAATTCGTAGCACCTTCTGGAGGATATGTCTATTTTTATTTTATTTTTATTTTTTTCATGTCTTTTAAAGCTGAAACTGAGCCCATACTCAGTAACAGTGTGGGATTCCCACTCACTAAGCCCACATTCCCTCCTACCCCTGGCGGTCGCGGCACTGCCGTCAATTATTTCATCGCGATGGCGGGCTTCAGTCTCCGATGCTTGGCTCATTCGCATTGCCAGCCTCCTGCACTACGTTTCGTTGTCATTCCTGTCTTCGTCGCTCCTTCATAATAGTTGCCATAGTGTTGCTACATGCTTCCCAGGCATCTTCTCTGCTCATCATCAATCTAATGATATTGTCTGGGGTTAGGTCCACACCCAGTTTGCTCACCATTCGGTGTCTTTCTTCATAGTATCATGGACAATGGACCATGATGTGTTCCGCATCCTGTACATTGGGCAATTGGTGTTGTCATCGAGTCCAAACCTGTGGAGGTAGGCTCTGAAGCAAACAAGTGCAGTTAGCATCTGGGCCAGGTAGAAACTTAGCCTCCTTGCTTGCTATTGATCCAAGCGTTTACATGGGGGATCAATCTCTACGTCCACCTGCCTATATCAGAGTGATCCCATCTCTCCTGCCATTCTTCCAGACTTGTCCTTGGTGTTACCTCAGTAACACTTCGATTCGCCGCTGTTGATGCTGCTGTCCCTCTACAACAGTGCAAAATACCTTGGTCTTGTGCTCGAGAAGTACCTGAATTGGAGATGGAACATTAACGATAGAATCAAAGCTAAAACTACTGGTGCAACAGAATATTCCGAAAAACTGGGCGACCGAATTTTGAAGTCGTCCTATACATGTATACGTCTATCGTGAGACCTACACAAATTTATGACAGCTTTGTATGGTTGTAGACCGCCAACCTAGCAACCGTCACAAAAGTACAAAAACTACCATGTATTAGTACCACCAGTGCAATGACAATAACACCAACAGTCGAGGCCATTCTCAACCTGCTTCTGCTAAACATCTTTATACAAGCATTTGTGGCTATTAGGGCCCTAAGATGAAGCCAGGCAGATAGCTGGGGATCGAATGAACCATTCATACTACGATTTAGCAGAGATACGAGTATCAAGGCAATGTATTTAGTACCGATTACACCACGCCATTCCTAGACTTTACGAGACCATTTTAAAGTCCTACCCGAGTAGGGAAGAATGGAAAACGTCTCCATAGCCCTCCATAATTGTCCACACCGATGGAACCAAAATGATAATAGATGTAGGCGCGGGTATCCTTTCTGAACTGCATGTCAGTTTTGCAAACAGAGCTCAAGGGATGCCAGAGAAGATGCGCTCGTGTGTATATGAGAACACATACGATTGTCAACAGCTTAAGGGAGATGTCGGTGACACTGGTGGAGCGCCGGCTGAAATATGCGAAACGGAAAATGAAGTGCAGCCACACCCAGACTCGTGCAGTAGTTATTGGGTGTACGTGAATAAGAAGTATGTTACGTTAAAGTGTCCGCAAGGTCTTTAAGATCCAGCCTCGAAAAAATGCACAAATCGTTTGGATGCCAAGAACAATCGTGATCGATGTGAAGGCACTAATCTGCAGTTTGTCAATGCATATCAGGATGATTGTGTGGGTTATCTGTTATGTTCTGGTGGCAAAAGAATTGGAAAGGGTCAATGCGACACAAACTATTACTTCAATGAAGTTTATGGATCCTGTGTGTTGAATGAACAGCACAAATTTAAGGTATGTTTGACCACAAACCCTGCCAACCCTAGTGATCCCACGGATCCTAACAATCCCGCAGATCGTAATAATCCGGCAGATCCCAACAATCCGGCAGATCCCAACAATCCTGCAGATCCCAACAACCCTGCAGATCCCAATAATTCTATAGATCCCAACAATCCTGGAGATCCCAACAACACTAGAGATCCTAATGGCAAATGAGTTTAATGCCCAAATGCTGTTTCGACGGTCCAAGTAATTGTGATCGTAAAGTGTGTACATACACACACACAATACGCATGTATTTCAAAGAAATATTATTGATTACACAAATAAATGTTGTATTAGAATTTGTTTGCTTAAGTCTTTGTTTGTTGTGTACTTGTATCTCTAGTTAAGGCTAGGATAGGTTAGGTCGAACTGGCTACCAGCTTAGGCCAACACGCTTAGACCAGAGATATTCCAGTATCGTGGAAGTATTGTCTCGATCGATGGTGGAACCGAACTGGATATAGCCAACAGGATCGTCAAAGTCAAGTCCGCGTTCAGGATGTTGTCCAAAATATGGCGAAGCAATGCAATCAGTTTGAACACCAAGCTAAGACTGTTCCGCTAAAATGTTGAATCCGTGCTGTTATATGAATGCAGCACGTAGAGAGTGACCACTACTATCACCAAAAAGCTGTAAATGTTCGTTAATAGGAGCCTGCGCAATATCTTAAGGATATTCTGGCCCGATTGTATCTCTAACGAACACCTTACGAGTGAACGGGTCAGGAACCAATAGGTACAACCATATAACGGCGGAAGTGGCAGTGGATTGGCCACACGTTCCGAAAGGGTGACAGATCCATAGCGAACCATGCTATGCAATGGAACCCTTTAACTCACGATGGCAGAAGACCTGGCGGTCCGATGAGAACATAGCGCAGAACAGTCGAGAAGGAGGCACGGTAGTTGGGAAAAAGTTGGGGAAAAGTTGGGGAGAACTCAGACACATTTCCAGAAACCATACACGATGGCGCGTAGGCGTAGTAGAGGCCCTAGGATCCACAAGGGGATACAGGACACAAGTAAGTAAAAAAGAAGTAAGTGGATCATGTGATCCCTACTTACTCATTAAAGCCATTTTGGTAAGAGGCTTCTAATATCTGTGTTTTCCTGTATTTCCTGTGCTTCCTTCCGTGCGAGAAAGCCAGACATGTACAAAGAAGGTGATGAATGGTTTCCTCCTCTTCTTTGTCCATACAGCATCTGCAAAAATCGTTTGAAAATACGCCAAGCCTTATTGTATGCTTGCCTACCGATGACACCGTGCCAGTATACATTCTGTTGAAAGAATTCAGGTTCCTTTAGAGCTGTTAGATCCAGCTTGAGCCAAATTTGTTTGTCGCTGGACATGATGTCCCACTTATCCACCCAAGATTTGCTCGTTCGATAGCATCCAGCTTAAATTTGAGTTTGCAAGTAGCGATCGGTGTCCTTATTTGGAAGGTTGGCTATAGCTGTTCCTATTCTGGCGAATTCATCAGCCTTACAATTCCTCGGAATGTCCATATGACCTAGCACCCAGAACAGGTCCCCCGCCATCACTGTGAGAGACGATCGGCAATCTAGATCTGCTAAAGGATTTATTGAGATCGATTCCAACGATTTGCTGTTTGGCTATCCGAAAAGATGCGGATATCTTTAGCAGATACGAGCTTTTATCTGCTTTAAGAAGATAAACTTGACAGAGATGAATTTCATATAACACAGGGTGTTACAGAGAAATATTATCTACCCAGATACTCCCTTCATATCCTCTCATTGCATACCTACTAGAGCTATTGAATGATTGAGAAGCCTAGAATTTTAAATGCTCTTAGTATAGGCCCATTGTGCTCGAGAAAATTAAACCGACAGGACTAGAGCAATACACGGAAGGGGACTCTTGGCTTTGTAACCCACAGTTTGAATTCCGAAAGAAACGAAGCCCCAACCGTGCAATACAAGCTGTGTGCGATATAGCACGTGAGGCACTTGCGGGAGAAAGATGGCTCGGAGGAGCAAAACAGTACTGTCCTGTGGTGGCACTTGATGTCAAGAACGCGTCCAATTCAGCCGACTGGGGCTGTATACTAAAATCACTGAGTGACCTGCAATTTCCAAACTACCTACTGCGGATAATTGTGAACTAATTTCGAAGACAAAACCCTTTACTATGACACAGAGGAGGGACCGAAGAGATACAAAATCACGGAAGGAGTTGCACAAGAGTCGGTCCTAGGACCAATTCTATGGAACTTAATTTACAATGGCATTCTAGGAACACAAATGCCGAACCGAGTAGATATCATCGGTTATGCCGACGATATCGCAATTGGCCAAAAAACTAGAGGAAGTTGTGCAAAACTGCAATCAAACAATCGCAAACGTAAAGCTGTGGCTACAGACATCAGGTTTCGAGCTAGCGGACCACAAAACCAAAGCCGTTATCACAAGCAGCCCTATAAAAGTGGAGCACCTCACCATACTGGTAGGTGAGCAAACTATCGAATCGAAGCCGTACATCAAGTACCTGGAAGTGTTGCTGGACCACCTAATGTACGCAGGCGAGAAGGCCTCCCGGGCAGTAGCGGCACTATGCAGACTAATGCCAAATATTGGGGGACCAAGGCAGCCTACCGTGAGTAGGTCAATACTTCTGTATGCGGCCCCTGTACAGATTCAGTACAGAATCGATTCAGAAAGCTCTGATCCAACTGGGTGTGGAAGAGGTTATTAGCAAATGGTGATGCTAAAAACTAGAATTATTCAATCGACTCTCGGCAGCAGCAGTTCCACCATATCTGTTGTTAGAGGAACTCCTCAAGGTGGGGTCTTATCTCCTCTTCTATGGCTTATGGTCATCAACAAAATCTTGTGTAGACTTGACAGAGATGATTTAAGGTTGTCGCGTATGCGGATGACGTGGTAATACTGATATCGGGGATGTTTCCATCCGTAATCAGTGAGATTATGGAAGGTGCCTTGGACAAGATTAGCTCATGGGCCACTGGATGTGGACTCAGCGTCATCCCAAGCAAAACTGAACTGATGCTCTTCACCACTAAAACCAAAATACCGACCTTCACGCTTCCACGGCTAAACAATCATCTACTCTCCCTATCCTCCAGTGCTAAGTAGTTAGGTGTGGTACTTGATCCTTAACTAAGCTGGAAGCTTAACATTGGGCAGCGGGTAAAGAAGATCTATGTGGCTTTCTATGCTTGCAGCAAGACCTTTGGTTAGAAGTGGGAACTTCGCCCGAAGATGGTCTTATGGATGTACACTGCCGTGGTGCGTCCCGTTCTTTCCTATGAATCGTTAGCCTGGTGGCATGCCTTAAGGGAAGCTTATAACATCAAACTTATCAACAGGGTACAAAGGATTGCGGCTATAGGCACAACGGGTGCCATGAGAACGTGTCTAACCGAAGCCTTGAACGTTATCCTGCACCTTTTACCCCTCGATCTTAACATTATGCATTTATCATCATGTAGTGCGGTAAGGCTAAGGGAAACAGAATGCTGGTGCACCAATCCTTATGGTCACAACAGTATCCTGAATCTGCTACCGCAGGATCTGGTGGCTAATTTGACCGACTATATAACTCCTACAGTGAACTTTAGAAATGACGTCACGGTCAGATTCCCAACCAGGGCGGAATGGGAAACTGGCGAACTGACAAATGAGTTCGAAACAACAGTCTTCACCGACGATTCAAAAATGGACTGCGGGGTAGGGGCGGGGATATTCTCTAATTCCCTTAATATTTCCAGGTCTACCGGCTTCCTGATTCATGCAGTGTCGTCCAAGCGGAGGTTTTTGTTGTACGTGAAGCCTGGCGTCCACTTAAGCAAACCTCTACACCCCTAAATACCATTGCCATCCTCATTGACAGCCAGGCGGCTATCAAGGCTGTAGTAACTGCCACTACCTCCTCAAGGCTTTTAGAACAGTGCAAAAAGCAACTCGCCTCGCTACTCGTATGTCATCCGTTAAGAATCTGTCTCCTTTGGGTTCCGGGTCACAGCAACATTGAGGGAAATGACCGAGCTGATGAACTCGCGAGGCATGGATCCGCCCTTGATGTTTCCCTAGCAAAGGCGGTGAACGCCCGTTTGGGGTCCTTAAGGGAGACATCTTCGCGCATTATCTGCTTAAGGCTGATAGTAGATGGTAAGGGGTGTGGAACTGTGTCATCTTCAGGCAGATGTGGCCCAAATACTCCTGGAAAAGAACCCAAGATCTACTAAACAGAAACCGTGCAGATATCGCAAGAGTTCTGCCAGTTAGTACTGGCCATTGGCCCATCGGGGCTCATGCGGCCAGAATAGGCATTCCTTTTATTATTCACTGTCGCAGGTGCAACACTGCTAACGAGAAATAAACTATTTAGCACTTCTTTTGTACGTGCCCGGCTCTAGGCAAGGCCAGACAGCTCACATTGGGTAAACTCTTTTTTGACAACCTGATAGAATTAGCGGAGATAAGCGTTGGGGACATTATCCTCCGTGCAACGTGGTGAAATTGAATAATCTTTACTCTTTCTCTCTTTCTTTCCAAGCCAGGCCCGCTTCACATCCTTTTTTGATCATTTGAGTTGTGGTATTAAAAGCGCACCTTTTGTGCTAATTACTCGTATGTATCAGCATGGTTTGCTGTTACAACCGCTTCTACCTACCTATGCGGCCCCAATATAGGCAGCAGCGATGCATGGTAAGTCATACATTAGAACGATGAACTCGGCGCATAGAATCGCATCTTTAAGGGTATGCTGTGCCTTTAGAACTGTATCAGCGGATGCAATAAGCGTAATATCAGGCCGAATGCCTATCGATCTAGACGGAAAGAAGACTGCGGCCCTACGTGAAAACGAGCACGATGACGGAACAACAGCTATGGATTCTATAAACGCAGAATGGCAACATAGGTGGAACATCACAACCAAAGGACGATGGACATACAAATTGATCCCCGAAGTTGATGAATGGATTAGCAGAAAGCAGGGGGAGGTAAACTACTACCTAACACAATTGCTATCGGTGCACGGATGCTTCCAGGAGTATCTCTACAAGTACAAGCACGCGGGTGACCCATTCTTCCAGCACTGTGAAGGAAAGGCGCCGAACGCAAAGGGAACCAGGGCCAGGAACATCCTAGAAAGACCAATTGCCGAGCAAGTAACCCCAAGAAGTCTGACCTCATTTATGTTGGCGAGCAGCGAAGGCTGGGAGACTACAAATAAAGCAATCACAGGTATGATGCAGCAACTGCGTGTAGAGGAACGAGCAACGAGAAACGCGAGAAACGAAGATCCTGCCAGCTGTGGCAGCTAAATGGAAGTGACGAAATGACAAACCGGCCCCTGGGAAGGAGTACCGCAGGGGAACAACAGGACAGAGAAACTGGGGGGGTTTTTTTTTAGCACGTAACCATGCAGGAGCAACAAGTATCCATAAAGGATTTTTACCCCCACCCGCGGATAAAAAAAAAACAAAAACAGCCCTTATTTAAAAATGTGTTAGCGTCCTCTCAAAGGTACATGCAAATAGTCAGTATGTCAGAAATTAATTGATATATCTGCTACCACTAGAAACTGAAAGCATCAAACTACATATTTGCCACTTATGTAGGTAAGAACGTAGGCTAGACTGGACTAGCCTACGTTCTCGTATCCTATTCGAGAACAATCTTATTTCAAGCAACGCCTCAACAACACAACTATCCTTCTAAAAGCTTCCACATTTCGATAGGCCCATGTGGGTTTCAAGATTCATCTTTTACACCGTAAGGAAATTAAAATTGTAGTTCTCATAATCATTTCGTCTAACATAAGCTCATTTAGTAGCTATTGTTATGTTTATTGATATCAATGCAGTTCTCAGCAGTTTGACATATCCGCTAACATACACTACGACTACTACAAAATCTAGAATTTTTGTTATCGCTTCCTTACATGTTGCCGAATCATTTTGCAGTGCTTAGCTCTGCAAATGTTAGATGTCAGAGTGTATGACATCAACAATTAGAACGATATCTGGAAGACCTTGTTTGATAGTTTTCAAGATACGGAAGTAAGATTACTGTAGATCCAAACTGTAGCAAGGAGCATATGGAATTGTTGCGCATTGCGCAAGTGTGTAGAACCGTTTCGATTGAAAAAAAAAAAACAAAAATGAAAGTGTACTGATCTCTGCGTCACTTTGAAACCAATATCCACTCAAGAGGAGTTGTGAACCGAAGAGCGAAGGAGACCCCAGTATGGTAGCAGTATGAAATAACAGCAACCTGCTCTAGAAGCCATTATTTGAAAACATCCTGTGATTTGATGAGGAGCGCCCACAAGAGGGTGCCTGATGAGGCGTACAAGCTAGAACTATGTATATATAGCTGAAAGAGCTCAGAACCAAAGATTGAATGAGATACTAGGCTAGGCTAGGTAGAATGGCTGCCACAAGCTAAAGCTAGGACAGCCTCCGGTACTCATAACCGAAAACTAAAGTAATCCTCATGGGATTGTAGTACTTTTCGTGTCCTTCTGTTTGACTTTACGTGTGTAGTAGAATCTTCTATGAAGTGAACCAATTTAACCTGGAGGCCAAGAGGTCGTCTAGGACATTATAGAAGTGCTCTCCTAAGGTTTTCCTTCTCAGCATGAATAACGCAGGACAATTATACGTTATCGATTCGTCGTCGCATAAGAAATGCCAAACTTAAAATCTACATCTCTTCAGGCCCGGACGAAGACACAGACGATGTCAACGACGCCAACACTCTGTTGGAGGGCATGAAGATTGTCCCAGATACCCCAAATGCCCCCGTTGAAGATGATTCAGATTAATCTGCGGCACTCGCAGTGTGCCAGAGACAATCTGCGTGTCTTTATCAATGAAGAAGACATCGATATCGGCATCATCCAGGATCCCTGGGTAAGGGGATCTACCATCAGGGGACTTCAGGACAACCACTACAAACTCTACTACAACCACAATAACTGCAACGGTAAGCCTAGAACTTGCATTTTAGCTAAGAAGCATATAAAAGCTTTTCTATGTCCTAACCTTAGCTCTGCCGATTTAACGGTGGTTAAACTGGAAACCGCAAACGGTGAGGCCCTTTTCGTTGCATCTGCCTACATGGACCGGGATCGGCAAGCCCCGCCGGAGGAAGTCCAATACCTAACATCAACTATTAACACCAGTAAGGCCAACCTCTTGATGGGCTGCGATGCCAATGCCAGACATACGCTTTGGGGTAGCGCGGAGACAAATGACAGAGGTGAGTCTGTTTTCGATTTCATCATTAGCAATAACCTATCAATTTGCAATACTGGCAATTCTCCAACTTTTGTTTTTCCGAGTACGGATAACTTCAATGGGTGGGAGGCGGTTATTGACATTACTCTAGTATCTAACAATGAAACCATCAGGGTCGATAACTGGAGAGTATCCGATTTACAATCTTTTTCTGATCATAATTGGATACTCTTCAACGTCTGTCTCGAGATCGAGACCCCCAAACCTTATAGAAACCCAAAACGCATAAACTGGACAAAGTTTAATCGTATAGTTAAGTCAAAACTGGGTAGCACATCAATGTATAAAATCGACTCGACCACGGAACTGGATTCAAAGGTTGAAATCTTTGAGAAAGCAATTAACGTTGCCTTTAAAGTCTCGTGTCCAATCAGTTATTGTAAAAAGAAAGTCCCAACATGGTGGAATGAAGATCTATCAAAGCTTAGGAAGATGACCAGAGCGATCTTCAATATCTGCTACTTTCACAACTTCTGGCAGCCCTATAAGGACTGTCTAAAAATATATAAAGAGTCCATCAGAATGGCCAAAAAACAGGGCTGGAGAGATTACTGCCAGTCTATCGAGTCCCTTAAAGAATCCGCAAGGCTCAGCAAAATTTTGTCCAAAGGGCATAGCAATCCGTCCTTTCTTAAAAAGACGGATGGAAACTGGACAGATTCTTCTGCGGCATCTCTGGAACTCCTGATGAGTACTCACTTCCCAGGCTGCAGTGAGATTGGAGTAGAACAAGCTAGTTCCACCTGTACGCCACTGGCAGCTTGGGATAACATCACAAACATTATTACGGAGGATAAAGTCTCCTGGGCTATAAATAGCTTCTCTCCCTATAAGTCACCTGGCCCTGACTGCATCATGCCTGTTATGATGCAGAAATTGCAAGACATAGCAATTCCCTGGCTATTACCGATTTATAGGAGTTGCTTAAACCTAAGCCATGTTCCCCAAACCTGGAGACGTGTCAAAGTGGTTTTCAACCCCAAGGCGGGCCGGCGAGGACATGAATCAGCGAAGGATTTTAGACCCATAAGCCTGTCCTCCTTTGTTTTGAAAACTCTAGAACGTATCCTATACTTCCATATCCGCGATAACCTGAGTTCTCCACTGTCGAAATCCCAGGATGCGTATCTCAAAGGGCGGTCCACAGAAACTGCTCTTCATGAGGTCGTGCGTACAGTGGAAAACACTCTTCACTACAAAGAATATACTCTTGCCACATTTCTTGATATAGAAGGAGCCTTCAACAACATTTTCACTGAATCTATTAAGGAATCCCTCACCGAGTTAGGTGTAGAAGGCTTTATTAGCCAATGAATAGTTTCTATGCTCAGTACTCGTATAATCCAAGCAACACTAGGCAACAGTAGTACAACTAAGACGGTAAACAGAGGAACCCCACAAGGCGGAGTCATCTCCCCCCTGCTCTGGTTAATGGCAATCAATAAAATCTTGGTGCGACTTGATAGGGAGGGTTTTAAGGTGGTTGCGTACGCGGATGATATGGTTATACTAGTATCAGGAAAGTTCCTCTCCACGATAAGTCAACTCATGGAGAGGGCTCTGGATAAGGTACACTCATGGGCTACGAGCTGTGGCCTCGGAGTAAATCCGGAGAAGACTGAAATGATGGTGTTTACCACCAAAACCAAGGTACCGGCATTCACCCCCCCAAACTAGATGGTCAGCCTCTCTCGCTTTGCTCCAGTGCAAAATACCTAGGCACGGTTCTAGACCCGAAACTTAGTTGGAAACTCAATATAGAACAGCGAATTAAGAAGGCAAGCGTAGCCTTCTATGCCTGTAATAAAACATTCGGTAAGAAATGGGGACTCCAGCCAAAGATGACCCTTTGGATGTACACAGCCGTTGTGCGTCCAATTCTTACTTACGGCGCCATCGTTTGGTGGCCAGCTTTGAGCAAAAAGTACAATATCGACAGAATAAAAAAAGTACCGAGATCGGCGTGCGTGGGTATCACAGGAGCAATGAGGTCTTGTCCAACAGATGCTCTCAGTGTGATCCTGCATCTGATCCCTCTCGAACTACACATCATAGACACAGCTATATGCAGCGCAATCCGGCTCAGGGAATATGGATGCTGGACTACAAGGCCATATGGTCACGGCAAGGTCCTGGAGACGATTCCTAGTGAACTGGTTGCGCCCTCGACCGACTACACGATACCCAAACTCAACTTCAGAAAATCGTTCTTAACAAAATTCCCTTCCAGAGAAGAATGGAAGAACGGACGCGTTACCTGAAACTATGATATAGGGATATACACGGACGGTTCGAAGATGGACTGCGGAGTCGGCGCAGGCATCTTCTCTGACCAGCTGAATATATCAAGGTCCTTCCGGCTCCCAGACTCTGCTAGCGTTTTCCAAGCGGAGCTTCTTGCGATTCGAGAAGCCTGCCGCCTGCTAAACAACCTTCCAACATCTAACCACAACATCGCTATTTTTTCGGATAGCCAGGCTGCCATCAAGGCCATTGATGCAGTCTGCATTTCTTCAAAACTGGTAGAGCAATGCCGGTTTGAATTGAACCAACAAATCACTTACTCTAGAATCACTCTCATCTGGGTCCCAGGGCACAGCAACCATGAGGGAAATGAGCGTGCTGATGAGCTGGCCAAGCGAGGGTCGGCCCTTAACGGCTCTCTAGCAGAAAGAGTCGACATTCCGCTTGGTGCCGTTAAGGGCTATATTCACCTCCACTTCCTCCAGCTAGCCAATCGCAGGTGGAACAACCTCACAAGCTGTGTCATATCTATGAAGACGTGGCCCAGTTTCAACAAACCCGGGTCAAAAGAGTTACTAGGCAAACCAAGACCAGTTATTGCCAAAATCGTAGCTATTATCACAGGCCACTGGCCAGTTGGAGACCATGCGGCCAAGCTTGGTATCCCCCACAACACCTTTTGTAGGAGCTGCAAGGATATTAATGAGAAAGAATCTCTATGTCATTTCCTTTGCAGATGTCCGGCCCTGGCGAGGATCAGACAGCAAACTCTTGGCAAACCCTTCTTCGAGGATCTGAGAGAGATAGCGAACAACAGGATTGGAGAACTAATCCTCTTTCTGAACTCCAAGGGCTGGGTTTAACTTAATATCATTTTCAACTAGCCACTACAACAGGTAGACACGAGTCCGTGGTAACAAAACGGCGCACTTTAAGCGCTAATTGGGTTCTTTCTGGACCGCCACTTTACCTACCTACCTACCTCGTCGTCTTCCTCGTTCATACAGCTTCTACAGAAATCGTTGAAAGGAACACCCAGTCTGCTGGCTTGTCTGCCTGTCGAACAATGCCCCGTGAGGGCGCCGATTGTAAAGCTAATGGTTTCCGTTTAATCCGACAAAGACCTTATTGTTTACGAAGCGAAGGAAAATTTGACCTGCCAAAATGGAATGGACCTCCTATGAAACTCTCTCCAACAGCTAAATATCTCGGAACTATCCTAGGTTTGAAGCTCAGCTAGAAGAAGAACACAGAAGAAAGAAGAAAGAATTCTACGCTTGTCAGAAAACCTTTGGTAAACGATGGAGCCTGTGTTCGTTCATAATCAACTGGATGTGTACAGCAATTTTCAGACCTATACTTACTTATGGTATCATTGTATGATGGGATGCAACAGACAAGAGCAGCTCTCTATTAAACCTAACTAAGGTACAACGATTGGCATTCATAAACTTAACAGGAGCACAGAGATTAACACCACAAGCAGGAGGTGATGTTAAACCTCTTCGCCCTGGATGAGTACATTCAAAGCACAGCTGCCAAGAGCCCGATTCACTTCAAACAATCGGGCGCGTGGAAGCAAAGCTTCTATCGACGTAGTTCTATACTGCACTGGTACAGAACAAATCTCGATAGAACAACTGACTATGTCGTACCCTACACAGTCTTCTAAAAGAATTACTCCACGTTTTTATTTCCCGTTATTCCCGAAAGACAAGACTGGGACTCCAACACATTACCCTATGAACAGGTCATTTAGCTCTACACGGACGGATATTAAACGTAACATATGTAGGAACTGGCACTGGATTTTTCTGTGAGTCACTCAAAATCAACGACTCATACAAACTCCCTGACGACTGCAGTATGAAAGAGCAGCACAGACTATTCACAGAAAAAAACCCAATCGTTACTGGATTACTGTCTTCGTGGAAAAGCGGCATTCAAAGTACTAGACAGCGAGAAAGTTAGATCGAATGCAGTTTCCAGATGCCGAAATTCGCTGAACAATAAAGGGTGAGCCAACAGATGGTGTAGAGGTTGGCTGTCAATTACTGCCATATACTGAATTCAATGTGCTTGATCTTTTTTTTAGCAAATATCAAGTCAATCTTTGGCAATTTTAGTCATGTTATTGGTCATTAGTTATTATTCAATTTTATTACAAAAATGGGCGATCTGTAAAAGTAACATTTTGTAAAATTTATGAATTTTTCCATCAACATAATCGCCGTAGTGAGTCCGGAATTCGTGCAATGGTGAAGCGTTTCGAAGAAACTGGTTCGGTATTGGGTCAAACTCTATATCAGCATGCTCGACCAGCACGTACACGCCAACACATCACCACTGTGAGCGAAAGTGTTCAAAACTAGCCAGGCACCTCAATTCGTCGTAGGTAGGGCTAACACCTTCCGCCGAGCAGGCATGGGCTCAATAATTGACATCACGTTAGCGAGTTACTCCATCCTGCGGGGAATTTAATGGAGGGTCAGTGAAGATTATACCCACAGTGACCACCAAGCTGTTATAATTGACATCAGTAACGCCAAAAGCACTCACCGCCTGAGATCGGCTTGTCCGAAATGGCAGGATAAGCTCTTCGACAAACATACATTTGCGGAAGTGGTTGACACCTTCACTCTAGTCCAAGGATCAGCAGAAAATTCAGCTCGCCACCTCACCCAGTCCATCAACATGGCGTGCGATGCATCAATGCGTAGGAGAGCCCCAAGTAGAAGACGCCTGCCTTGCTACTGATGGAACGACGAGATCAGGGTACTTAGAGCAGAGTGTCTACGGGCAAGATGCAAAGTACAAAGATCGCGAAACACACCCAACTTTCTGGAGTACCTATGGTCCTTTAAGCTGGCGCGACAACAGTTAAGCAGAGTTATCAAGGAGAGCAAAGCAAGATGTTTCAAACAGCTCTGCGATGAAGCTAACGTAGACCCTTGGGGCACGGCGTATAGGATGGTGATGACAAAGCTTAAGGGCGGCAACTCCCCGCAGATAACATGCCCGATAATGCTGAAGTCAATAGTAGGACATCTTTTTCCAAGGAGAGCATCTACTATGTGCGCAATCACCAGCGAAACTTTACAGAGGTAATTCCAGTGATTACAACAGAGGAATTGACAATCGCATCCAGAAAGATAGGTGACAACAAGACGCCCAGACCTGACGGCATCCCTAACAAAGCAGTGAAAGCCGCTGTTCAAAAAAGGCCAGACATCTTTATTGCAACAATGCAAAAGTGCCTAGAAGAAGGAATTTTTCCTAATCAATGGAAACTGCAACATCTCGTTTTATTGCCAAAAGGAAACAAACCCCCAGGAGACCCATCGTCGTATCGCCCGATATGCCTGCTGGACACAATGGGAAAGATTCTGGAGCGAATCATTTACAACAGATTGCTCACAATATCGGAGGAGAAAGGGGCTTTATCCAACCACCAATTCGGATTCCGAAAGTCTCACTCAACAATTGACGCCATTAAAGCAGTAGTTAATATAGCAGCGGAAGCAATTGAAGGTGAAAGATGGCGATACGGCACCAAGGAATACTGCGCAGTAGTGACGCTAGATGTCAAAAACGCGTTTAATTCGGCACACTGGCCCACTATAAGAAGATCTCTTGCTCGGATGGATACACCATCTTACTTGCTGCAGATAACGGCGAGCTACTTAACCAACAGGAAACTGAGGTATGATACCGACGAAGGAGTGAAGTACTACGGTGTTACAGCTGAGGGTCCCGCAAGGATCGGTGCTGGGCCCATTACTATGGAACATAATGTTCGACGGAGTTTCACGACTACTACTGCCACCTAAAGTGAATATAATTGGATTTGCTGACGACATCGCTGTTGTTACAGTAGCAAAACAAATCAGTGAAGTAGAATCAGCTACGTGGGCGCCGTGGCGTAAGTGGTTAGTGTGCCGGATCACTACGCATGAGGTTCCAAGTTCGAATCCCAGACAACACCAAAAAGTTTTTTCACGGCCCCACCTCTCGCAAGCGTCTGACAAACATCCGAGAGTATTGTTGTTACGAAAAAGCTTTTCAAATCGCCGTTCGGATTCGGCATTAAACTGTAGGTCCCTTCCATTCGTGTGAAAAATATAACGCACGCAACATGAGTGGTTGCGAGAAGCTAGGCCCTGGCACTCAAAGAGCTGTTGCGCCAAATATTTATTTATTTATTTATTTTAGAATCAGCTACAAATGTTGCAATCGGTCAAATCAAAAGCTGGCTAGGATCCGCCGGTTTAGAATTAGCTGACCACAAAACTGAAGGTGTTCTAATAACCAATCGGAAATCTGCCGAATATATGAATGTCCAGGTTGGAAGCCAAATCATCAGATCCAAAGAAGCAATCCAATACCTAGGAGTAATGCTCAACAATAGATTGCAGTTTAAACAACATGTTGATTATTCGAGCAAAAAAGCGTCAAGACTTCAGGCAGCACTCTCAAGGATAACGCCCAACATTGGAGGACCTGGATACGCTAGGAGGATCCTACTATCCAGAGTTGTCAGCTCAGTCTTTCTTTATGCGGCTCCGGTTTGAGCGGGGGCTCTCGCGACCAAAGAAACAAGGAGGAAACTTACATCAGCCTACAGACTCTGCGCTATAAGGACCATCAGTGGTTTTAGAACTATCTGTGACGAAGCAGCCTTTGTCATAGCAGGAATGGTTCCTATCGACATCCTCGCGAACGAGATGCAGAGAATCTACAATCGGAGAGGCTCGAGCCATCAAGAGGCTAGCGAAAGAAGAAGGGTTATAGAAGAAGAAAAAGCAGCTTCAAGAGCTGTGTGGCAAGATCGATGGGATAAAGCGGTTAAAGGCAGATGGACCTATAAATTAATCCCCACCATCGACATTTGGATAAACCGAGCACATGGGAACTGCACCTACCACCTCACGCAGTTCCTGTCTGGCCATGGAGGTTATCGCAAATATCTTTACCAGTTTGGACACGATAGCTCTCCGTTGTGTCCAGAATGTCCAGACCAGGAGGAAGATACGGAGCATACAGTCTTCTACTGTAGGCGATTTGAAAACTGGCGAAACGAACTTCCCAGTCCCCCATTCCTCATAGATCTTCTTCTTCTTCCTTTCATCAGCGAGGCTACGATCCGAAAACAAGGGATCACAACCCTCCCACTTCACCGCATTTCTACTGATCAGCCTGTGGGGTTCGCCTATTTGACCTCAGAAAATATCGGCAGGCCTGCCGATTTTGGATCGCTCGGCCAATGAAATGCCGATGTCGTCGCATTTGTCTGATCCAGGCGTTTATAGGCCTGCCTTTCCTACATCGCGATGTCTTTGGAACGTGCATAGATATTGCCTTTTTAACAGAGTTCAAATGATCTCTTCTTTGAACGTGGCAATACCAGCTGAGCCGGTCGCGCTCTATTTTTTGTACGATCGTTTCCTTGATGTGAAAGCTTCCACGGATCTTCGAACTTCTTATTCGATCAAGCTTTGTCACTTCTGCTGTCATGCGAAGCATCTTCATCGCGTTAATTTACTCTCATACGTTTTGTAAATCGTCCAACATTGTGAACCGTATGTGAGCGCTGGACGCACAACTGCGATGTAGAGCCTTCCCTTCAACTTAGGTGGCATTTTTCTGTCACAGAAGATAACGGTATTTTCTGGCCCCTTCATCCACCCTACGCTTACGCGATGATTGATGTTGTCATCACAAGTTGCTTTGCTATTGATCATAGATCACATATATTTGAACTTTTCGCACTTGGAAAGCACTATTTCATTCAAATAAATGTCTGGAATAGGCCTGAGTGGATCAGAGAACGGGCAGCACAAGTACTCTGTTTTTTTTTTTTGAACTAATGCGATACCCATTTCCCTCCAGAATGTCCACTCACACATCAAGTGCTCGTTGCAGGGATGTAGGATCCTCACTTATGATGGCCCCATCGTCAGCAAAGAATAACTGATGTACCTTGGGGTCCATCACTTTACCTTCAAGCAGATAATCAAGGACTGTAACAAAGAGCAAAGGACTTAAGACGCTTCCCTGGTGCACCCCGACTTTGATTGGGAACTCCTCGGTTACTCCAGCAGAGCATCTTACTCTTGTCTTTGCTCCTTCGTACATGTCCATGATCATCTGTACATAGGTTTCTGGAACCCCTCGATGTCTTAGCCCCACCCATATCAGATCTCGTGGTTGTCTGTCGAATACCTTTTCAAAGTCAACTTATACAGTATGCAAATCTCTTAAGCAATCATGATGTTTTTTCCACTATGATCCTTATACTTTGTATTGCATCTGTGGTTGATTTACCCGAGACAAACCCGCACTGATCATCAGATAGCCGTATTATTTTTGCAGGCGGCCACCTAATACCCGCTCAACGATCTTCTTGGTGTGTGACATCAGCTTGATCGAATGGTAGCTATCACAGTTTCGCGTATCACCCTTCCCTTTATATACAGGGAGAAGGTTACTTTCCCTCCATTGATTCGGCATTGGATCACCTCTCACGAATTTGGAGATGAGAATTCTGAGCCACCTGAACCCGATGTCTCCCATCTTTTTCCAAAACTCAGAGGGTATCTCGTCTGGGGTATTTGACCGCCTCACTAACTTCTTCGATTGTAATGTCGGGTATTTCTTCACAGTTAGGGGTGGCTCTTGGAAAGTATAGCCGGGGAAACTGTTCATTCAAAAGCTCTTCACAATACTGCCGCCACCTCTGCAGAATTTTGTCGTCATCCATAAGAAGCTGGCCATGAGCATTGCTAATGAACTTTGGCGAACGAATCTCCTGAGCATTCTTCCTTCTTTGGGCGGCTATTTTGAAGATAGTGGCACTCTTGTTCATATTGTGTCTTCGCAGCTCCTGGATAGCCTGGTTTGCATCAGCAACCGGGGAAAATATTTTCTCCAGCTCCCGATACAGGCCCTCCGTACTCTCTGCTTGAAGCTGAGCGCACTTCTTCTTCGCTTTTTTCTTGCAGCATCTGTATTCCATTTCGAGGCGAGCTTTTTCGTCACTATTATTAGAGGGGCACTTTGACCAAGCTTTGAAAGCCGCTTTCTTCTCATTTATCACTTTCTTAGCTTCATCACTCCACCACCATGTTTCTTTGGCGTGTTGATGGTGGCCTTTTGAAGCTCCTAGCAGTGATTTGGCCTTCTTTAAGCAAGTTCGCTGTAGGGAATCCCACATATTTTGTGCTCTGCACTCTTCATCCTCAGCTCCGTTGATGGTGTGAGAGAGGTAATTTTTCATTACGAAAACAAAAGCTTCGCCTTTTTCTTTGTCCAGATTGTACCACTTGATTTTCTCAGAGACCCTTGTTTGTTTGCTTTTCTTCGGTGTTTTCATAAAAATTTCTGTTCGCAGGAGACGGTGTTGCCGAGCGATTGGCTCTCCCAGGATCACTTTGCAATCTTTTACCCGAGGCTTCATGAAACTGGCTACCAAATGGCAGTCAATCTAAGTTTCATCCCCACCACTGCTGTAAGTGATCAGGTGTCGGCTTTGTTTGATGAACATGGTATTTAACACGATAAGACCGTGTGATTTGCACATGCTTAGGATGTCTTCACCAGGGAGGTTCCTGGTGCCATATCCTAGTCCACCATGGCAGTCTTCATAGTCTTCGTTTGATTTCCCGACATGTCCATTCAAATCTCCTCCAACAAACAGAAATTCTTCCTTTGGGATGTTCTTAAGGAGATTGTGGAAATCTAGCCAAAATGCATCTTTATCTCTCTGATTGCACCCATTGTGGGGAGCATATGCACTGACAATATTCCACACCTCTCCTTGTATTACTAGTTTGAGAGACATCAAACGGTCGCTGGACTTCGAAATGCTCAAGACGTTTCCAAGTAGCTCTGCCGCAAGGATGATACCGATTCCGTTCTTAGCCTTTTTCGTTCCGTAGTAGAACATCTTGTAATCTTTCGTCCTAACGTCCAAGAAACGCGCCCGATTCCCGGTGTTTTTCCATTTCGTCTCTTGGACACACAAGTTATCCACCCGCCTTCTATTCATCATCTCTTCCAGCTCGTAACTTCGACCGGTCATGCTTCCAACGTTCCAACTCGCGACCCTCAAATTTCTTCGAAACTGTTTCATTATTTTGCTAACCCCCGGAATCCGTATAGCTCTGACCCGAACATTTCTGCTCGGTCCAGGATCAGTACCATGCACAGCAGTGGTAGTGCCTGGCGGGGTAGTGCTTTTCCTGTTTGCAAGTATTACAATAATGACACAGTTTTGCAATATTACCATATTGCGATGGTGTTTGTTGTTTGACACGTGCATGCTCCTGTTTTAGTACTGTTTGATCTTTCTTCTGTGACACCAGTGATCTCCAGTCGTGTCAACCCACGGACTCGCATGCACACTTGTGGGAGGGTTTTTAAGGTAGTATGTGTGTCGCTAGGCTCACTTGGGTGTTATATTGCCTAGATCTGATTTGTCCCCTTAGTCGCCTTTTACGACAAGCGCTGGTTGTTGGGGGGTGCTGCAGTGATATTCTTAACCCGTCCCTGCACGGGCACTACTTAAGATACTAACATGGAACGCAAACGGTCTTCTGAAAAAAATCGACGAGTTAGAAGTGTTTCTTCGGAAAAATAATATTGATATATGTTTGGTATCGGAAACGCACTTAAAAAAGGGACTTAGATCCAAAATAAAAGGTTACAGCGATTACCATGCGAATCATCCTTCGGAAAATGCGAGAGGCGGGTCCTCTCTTTACATCAAAGACTGTTTTAAGCGCTCCGAAAACTTAGAAATAGAATTTGATTCTATGCAAATAAGCTCAGTCTCCGTAAAAATAAACCACTTAGACTACAACATCGGATCTAGTTACTTCCCTCCGGGATATAAGCTAGTAGAAGACGACCTCGTTCGTCTCTTTGACACACTCGGACCTAATTTTGTCTTAGGTGGTGACTTTAACGCGAAACACACTTTCTGGGGATCAAGATGCAATTCGACAAAAGGCAGATTATTGTACAAAGTTAGCATGAAACGTGGGGTGAACTTTTTTTCGACAGGAAAGCCAACTTATTGCCCAACTGACAAAAATAAAATCCCTGACCTCGTGGACTTCTTTATCGCAAAAGGGTTAACTAAAAATTTGACGGAAGTCGAAGAATGCTATGATCTATGCTCAGATCACTCAGCAATCACTCTGAAAATAGGTGGAAGTCTAGTAAAAAAAAAGAAGGACCGCCTAGGTTAACTAGTAACAAAACTAACTGGGACGCTTTCAGAAGAGACTGCAAGAAAAATGTTGCTTTAAATGTACCGCCAAAGACACCGTTCGAAATAGAAGAAGAAATCGACAAACTCGTCGAGCCCATTCAGAGCTCAGCGTGGAAAAACACTCCTTTCCGGAAGACAGAAGCACGGAACAATAAAGTCAAATACCAGCCTGAAATCGAAGACCTCATACGAGAAAACAGGAGAGCGCGCAAGAGATGGCAACAATCCCGCGCGCCACCGGATAAAACTTATCTGAACCACCTTTGTAGCAACCTAAAAAATGTGCTGCAGGACCTAAAAAATCACGAGACTTCTACTTACCTCGAGGGTCTGACACTTCAACCCGAATATGAAAGAAATGCTAAAAATTCTTACATGGAACGCCAACGGCCTCATACAAAGACGAGTTAGAAATATTTATACGAGAAATCATCTGACAAAACAAACGAATGTTAAGATAAGAGGATATAGCGGGTATCACGCCTTCCACCCGTCGGAAAGAGCAAGAGGCGGATCATCCTTGTTTATAAAAGAGTGTATCAAACACTCAGCGGAAGTAAAGATTGAATTAGAAGCAATGCAAGTAAGCACGGTACGTGTTAGAAATAGACATTTTGCCTTCAACATTTCGTCTATATATTGTCCACTGCGATGTAGATAAACTTGAAGAAAGTGATTTCACAAACATCTTCAACTTCCTTAAACCAAATTTTATTATTGGTGGCGACTTCAACGCGAAACACCCATTCTGGGGTTCAAGGTACGCCTCTCTGAAAGGTAGAAAGCTTTATAATGCGGGTATGCAATACAGTTGTGATTTTCACTCGACGGGTAAACCAACATATTGGCCGACTGATAGAAATAAGTTACCAGATCTGATCGATTTCTTTGTTGTTAAAGAAATATCTGGCAACTGTATACAAGTTGAAGAAAGCTTTGATCTCTCCTCTGATCATTCTCCAATCATTATGACGATAAGCGATGCTCTGATTAAAAAAGTAGGACCGGTCAGATTAACCAGCGCGAAAACTAATTGGGATGGCTTTAAAAAAGATATTGAAGCAAATACAGAAATGAGCGTATCACTTAAAACGCCATATGAACTTGAAGTTGAAGTTGATCGCTTCGTCGAAATTCTACAGAATGCCGCGTGGAAGAATACTCCTAAACCAAAGAAAACGCCGGCAAGCTACATTCAAACTTATCCGCAGTAAATAAAAGAGATGATTAAGGAGAAGAGAAAAGCACACAAAAAAGGGCAACAAACTCGGGCTCCGCAACATAAAGCACATCTTAACCGTTTGTGCAACTCACTAAAAAGATCTATTAAAAACCTTAAGAATAATGAAATGCAAACTTACCTAGAAAGCTTAATGGTAGAAAAAGATTCGAATTACTCGCTTTGGAAGGCTATAAAAGGTATTAAAAAACCTCAAATTCAAGCCGCCCCAATTAGGAAAAATCAAGGCGAATGGGCCAGGCATGATAAAGAGAAAGCGCAAGTTTTTGCCACCCACCTAGAAGAAACTTTCAAACCGTTTGATGGACAAGCTCTTATTGAAAGTATATAGCGTAATAAGAAATGCAACACTTACCGAAATTAAGGAAGAAATAAAGAAACTTAGACCTAAAAAGGCTCCTGGATACGACCTAATTACGGGAGAGCTTCTTAGAGCCCTACCAAGAAAAGCTCTAATTAAGCTTCTGTTCATTATAAACGCCGCGCTTAGACTAGAATATGTTCCCAGTCAATGGAAAGTCGCCGAAATCATAATGGTCCTTAAGCCCGGAAAACCGCCGAATAAAAAAACGTCTTATAGACCGATTTCGCTTCTTCCAATTATATCCAAGGTGTTCGAGAGAATATTGATTAGGCGAATACAGCCGGTTATAGAAGAGAGGCATCTCATTCCGGATCATCAATTCGGATTCAGAAGTAAGCATTCTACAGTTGAACAAGTACATCGAATAACACATGTAATCGAGAAGTCACTTGAAGAAAAAAAGATTTGTTCAAGCGTATTCCTTGACGTCTCTCAAGCCTTTGACAAGGTCTGGCACGAAGGCTTAAAGTTTAAATTACGACAAGTTCTGCCAGAGCACCTATATAATATTTTGAAGAACTACCTTACGAATAGACTATTCCGCGTCAAATGTGGAAATGAATATTCAGTTTTCAAGGAAATAATGGCTGGGGTGCCGCAAGGAAGCGTTCTTGGTCCAGTCTTGTATCTATTATACACCCGTGATATACTGCAAGTAGAAGGCACTGAGCTAGCTACATTTGCCGACGACACTGCTATCTTGGCAGTAGGTAAAACGGTCGAAGATACTACAGAAAAACTGCAAGAAGTTTTGGATAGAGTAAATAAATGGACAAAGGTTTGGCGAATCGCACTTAACGAGACCAAATCTGTTCATGTAAATTTTACTTATAAGAAAATAAATAATTTGCCGATCTTTTCAAACTCGGTTCAAATTCCGTTTGCAAACGAGGCTAAGTATCTTGGAATGACACTTGATGCAAAGCTGAAATGGAAAACGCAAAGAACTAGATAACAAATATCGAGAAATGTATTGGTTACTTGGAAAATATATATATATATAAGCAACTCTGGGGTTGTACCAAAATAAGTAATATTAAAATTTTACAAACTTTTGGAAACAAAGTGCTAAGAGGTATTGTAAATGCGCCATGGTATATCAGAAATAGCGATATCCACAGAGACCTTGGCGTTAAAACAATCGAAGACGAAATTCAAACCTACGCGAGAAAGCATAGAAGTCGACTAGAAAGTCACGTAAATATTACCGTCCTCCAAGTTTTGGAAGAAAGAAATTTACTGCGCCGTCTACAAAGAACCAAACCTTTAGACTTAGCGCGATAAGTAACCGCGTTTAAACTGCGGAGCTGGCAGGAACTTCTAATGGGAAGGTCCCTGCAAAACGTCCTTATTACGTGAAATGAAAACTACTTGATAAGTCGAATACTTAGTTGTAGTAAAAATGAAAACAAGTCTGTTCTGAAGGGAGGTTTTTTAGTGGGTAAGAATCCCACACTACTATGAGCACGCGCTGTCGATCCTCATAGTGTCTTCTTGAAGATTTTCACCTACCCTCGAAAAAAAACAAAAAAAAAAAAAAAAAACTTGAGCGCCGACTACAAAGAACAAGACCTTTCGACCTAGCGCCGTAAGGAAAAACCGCATGTAATGACGGTATTAGTAGGTGCCTTCACTGGAAAGCTACCTACCTAACGCCATTAACACTACAGAAGCGTAAACTACTTGTTAAGGCAACTTAGCCGTAGTCATCACAAAAATGAAAAAATTAGAGGGACAAATTTCCTACTACTATGAGTACGCGCAGCCAGTTCTCATAGTGCCTCTCTGAGGGGGTGAGGTTTAGCCCGTAGGCATATACTGACTAGCACTGATGGCATTGTCAGATATATGAATCGGGCATAACCAATGGTATCTTTTGAAGATTCCTGCACCTCCAGGCGGAACCAAAAAAAAAAAAAAACATATATATATACGTCGGATGATAATATCTCTCCAGCTGACCTTGGCAGTTCTTACCGCTTCAGTGTTCAGTTGGAATTTGATCACATAATGAAGCTGATCGAGCTTAACTGTTTTCAGCGAAGTCTCGATTGACACCCTCTTTCACTAGCTCATCCACTTTGCAGTTACCTGAAATATGCCTATGACATGGAAGCCAGCATAGGGACAGTTCGCCTCTGTCTGTGATCTCGTTCAGAGATTACTTAACCAACTTGTGTCTTTTCCTTGGCTATTCCAAGGCTTTGATTGATGCCTGACTGTCTGTGGACTTTACTAATGCGTTTGGGTGCATTAGGGAAATATTTTGAAATTCTCAAATCCTTCGAGTGAATGACCTAAACTCTGCAAAAGTTGACCACACACTACTTGCTGTTCAAACTTTTAACCAATCCGATATCGAGCTCCCTCAAAAGCCTCCTAATCTACATCTCACCTTATCACCTGTCATTAGACTTCCACGAAAAAAAAAAAAAAAAAAACTATTAACAACAAACATAGAAAATTGTTCGAATCCCAACCAAAGCATATACCGCTAGGTATATTTTTTTAATTAATATCCCCCTCGGCGTTGGGCACAACCCCTACATATATCATCAACGCCTGATCTTATCGTGGATTTAATATTGATTGGCTCTTAGAAAACAAACTTTAATCAGATTCGTGTTGTCTCGTTTTGTTATTGCCACTAGTCAGTCGAACTGACATGAGTCAAAGTTTTCGTATTTAAGTTTCGAAATCGCAATTGCCCGAATCAGTATAACTTTGGAGCTTCTCGATAAGTTCAGAGAGTTCCTACTTTCATTGCGACTCTTCTAGTTTAATCATACACTGCACGAAGAAGAAGTTTTTTTTTTACGTTTTGATAAAAAATATATAAATCCGATAGAACTATGTTCGGTGAGTGTTTGGTAATATTCGAATCGATTATGTAGTGTTCGAAAACGCATGTAGTTTGACAGTTGATCGTTGAAGAGATGAAATGTGAATTCAAACGGATGGCAGTTGTTCGTATGGATGATGAGCCTGAGTGGAATTTAAGGACACAGCTCTGTCATTCGGCAGAAAATCGTTGGCGATTTGATTTCAAAAAATTCTGAAATATCCTTTGACATTGATTTTCGGATACGAAATGCTTCAACAGTCAACCGTTGGCTCCCGAATTTACATAATTGCCTGTTGGATGTGTCGTCGTAAATTTACATCTACGCTTTCAACGAGTATCTTCGATCAAACTATCAACGAATTCATACAGAATGTCGAATCGATTTCGAAAATTAGAATACACCAACAGTTATTATTAAAAATCCCTGCATAGGTTTAGGCCCTAAAATTCATTAACAGTTCGCTCTCACAAAAGTGGTCAGCCATTTATTTATTTATTTTCCTTTTACAGACTCACGAACACTGCTCACCTTCGTGGGTATCCTTGCGGTAGGCACAGCCATCAATCCCGATAATATCTGCGTTCTCGTTGCGGATGGAACAAAAATTGTTGATGATACAAATTGTGCAGGATTTTATACATGCAATGGTGGTAAAGCAACTGCAAGCGACTGCCCGAGTGGTCAATATTTTAATAAGGACAATAGAGATTGCGTGCCCAAAGCACAGGCCACTTGTGTTGCCACGAACGAGAACCCATGTCAAGGTATTGCCGATGGGAAATTTGTCGCAAAGCCTAACTCCTGTTCGGGATACTACTACTGTCAGGGTCAAGTCGCCTCTGAAGGCTCTTGTCCTGATGGCTTGAATTTCAATCAGGATTTACAAGCTTGCCAGTTCAAGACTGAGCAGGGTTGCAGTGCAGTCGGAGGTGGTGAATCTGGAACGATCGATGATAATCCCGATTTATTGTGTGCATACATACCGAACGGCGTTTACTTTGGTAGCGCAGCCAATTGCAAGACCTGGATCAAATGTACAAACAATATCGCTAAAGCTGGAAGCTGCAACGAATATTACTTTAATGTTCAGACACAGGAATGTGTCTATGAAAATACCTACAATTGTCAACAGTTGAATGGCGATACCAGCGAGACCGGCGGAACTCCACCTACAACATGCACAACGGCCGAAGAAGACCAGATTAAGGCGGATCCAGACTCCTGTAGTAGTTATTTGAGATGTACGAGCCAGAAATATGTGACGATCAAATGCCCATCGGGTCAATTTTTTGATGCAGAATTAGAAAAGTGCACGAATCGCCAGGACGCCAAGAACAATTGTGATCGCTGTGAAGGAACATCATTGAAGTTTGTGAATGCATACCAAGATGGCTGTGTAGGCTATCTGAGATGTGAAAATGGTAAGCAAGTTGGCAAGGGTCAATGCGATTCTGGCTATTATTTCAATGAAATTTATGGCAGTTGTGTGAAGGGTACGCCTCCAGGCTTTGGAGTGTGTACATTGCCCCTGCCACAGTGTTCGAAATGTGATGTATACGATGCAGCAATTCTTTGTGGTACGGATTGCCAGTGTACCGGCGGGTGCCCCCTACAAGTATGTTCGCAATGCAGCACATACAATGAAGCTCTGAAATGCGGTACTGAATGTTCGTGTACACCTTCATGTCCGCTACCTGACTGCGCTGATTGCTGTAGTGATACAGCAAATACTTGTACAGGCGGGGAAGATTGTAGTCCAACAAAACCAGATTGTTGTGATGAAACGATAAATACTTGTGACGAAGCTGATGAGATAGATTGTGAAACTGATGACGAGCCATGTTGTGATGTGTTTGAAAATGCTTGTGACGCGACGGTTGATTGTACAGCAGCTGAACCCGATGCATGTTGTGGAGAGTTAGCAAATACTTGTGACGCGGAGGTAAGTTGTGACCTACCTCCGGTTGATGATTGTTGTGAAGAAAATAGTTGCACGGATGATGAAGTTTGTGACGAAAATGAATGTAATTTGGTTTGATTATACTATAGGCGTTCAATAAATATTAAAAAAAAGAAGAAACTGTTAAGCATACATTCATGCGATAAGATGTTGTTGTTTTCATTTTTATTTCACTTCATTGATTGGTAGCTGCAGAGTATCTAAAAGACCTAGAGTTAAAGCAGGTAAAGCCTTAAAATTGTAGACCATTTAATTTTCTCTCTCTTTTTCAATGTAACGAGATACGAGATGCTGCCTTAGTTTGGACATGAGAACTTTTAGAAATAAATAGTAAAAGTGAAGAGAAGCAAAGAATCTGCACCTATTTTCCAGTTGGTGTTCCTCGAATGCCGAGATATGGGATAGGTTGAGGCATAATCGAGAGACTAACTGACGGCTTCCAGAAAGCATTGCATCTGTTTGACCATGGGAGTCTTTCAAGACTATCTGCGGAATCTCTTAATGTATATAGACGAATGGAAGGTGAAGCACGTACGTGGGGTACAAAGTTCAACAGATGCGACTACATAGTATGGAATTGTCTCAATGCTTTGAAGCCTTCAACAAAGTTTCTTTCTCAGATATAAGGGAGTCAAAGGCAACGAAATCGGTGTTTTTTTTTTTTTTGCCTAGGGGGTAGTGGAAGAACGATAATGCGCACGAGAGACAATTCCGCTCTGTTTCAGTAGTGTGAGATTCGTCCTCACAAAAAAAAAACACCTTTAACCCCCTTTCAACCTGACACCAGTCTTCCAAGGAGTCTCCGTATTGGCAAGTTACGCTCTCTGCTTTTCTCATCTTGTGCAGGTACCGGTTGAAGTGACCATGTCCAGTAAGGAACTGGGTGATATAATAATTCACTTCACCGTGCTCCCGCTCCGTCCATGCAGCAACGTCTCTGATCAGTCGGTAGGTCAACCTTCCCCTCGTTTCGGCTTTCCATCTGTTTTGGCTCTTCTGCTTCGAGAGTTGCTTCGCTTCTGTAGCTGATGTTGCTGCACCTATTTCCACATTTTTGACGTAAACGTACTTCATTACTGCTGCTAGTAGATCAATGGGCGTCACTCCTGCGACTATTCGGTATGAACTCGTTATCCGAAGGGCTTCTATACGTTACACTGCGACCACTTTCTTCCTGTATATCTCCTTTTCGAGCGCGTTAACCCAGATCTAGGAGTCATACAAGAGTATTGAGTGTGTAACCGACATCAAGAGTCTTCTTTTATTTGCCGTGGGACCTTCTATGTTCGCCATCAGTCTGCTTAGCAATAGGCATGTTTTCGTGGCTCTTTCGGATGTGAACTTAATTTGTTGCCAGACCGTGAGCTTCGTATCTATCCTAACTCCTGGATAGTTTACTCGTTTCTTTGTATATACAGGGTGGGCCAACTACAAGTTTCTTTTTCAAAATACAATCAAATTAACAAAATGAAATTTGTCCATGTATTATGACTTTATTAGTTAGAGCAAACATTCCCATTAATTATGAAACACAAAGTCGTTCAAGTGGCTGTCTCAGCTGGTCTCACAGTAGCGCATTCTATCACTCCAATTTTCCAAGACCTTGTTGATGGTTTCGGGCTGTAGCTCACGGATTGCTTGAATGATATTGGCCTTAAGTGCTTGAATCGATTCCGGATTGATGGTATAATATCGGTCCTTCACGGTTCCCCACAAAAAAAAATGTCCAAAGGTGTCAAATCGCAGCTCCGAGGCGGCCAATTGACATCGCCAAGACGGCTGATAACACGATTTGGGAATTTGGTGCGCAAAAGACCGATTGTGGCATGGGCTGTGTGGTATAGTGCGCCATCCTGCATGAAAAAGAAGTCGTCCAAATCCATGTCTTCAATTGCAGTAAAAAAAAACGTCGTTAACATGGCTCTGTAACGCCCACCGTTGACCGAAACGTTGTTCCTAGCCTCATTTTCGAAGAAAAATGGTCCAATGATGCCACCACTCACTGACACTCTCTGTGGATGTATTGGCTTCTCGACAATAACGTGCGGGTTTTTCGAGCCCCAGATGCGGCAATTTTGTTTGTTAACGTAGCCGCCGAGATGAAAATGTGCCTCGTCAGAAAAGATGATTTTTCGCCCAAAATCGTTGTCCAATTCAAGCTGCTCTAAGGCCCAAACTGCGAAGCGATAACGAAGCGGATGGTTGTGCGCTTTCATTTGCTAAATCAATTGGACCTTGTAAGCGAATAATCCCAGATCTTTGTGCAGAATTCTCCTCAGGCTAGTGCGTGAAATGTTGAGCTGTTGAGATCGATGACGAGTTGATGTTCGTGAATTGAGTCTCACACTCTCGGCTACAGCAGCCACATTCTCGTCTGTGCGCACCGTACGACGACGGGGACCATGAGTGTTGTCCACTAGCGTACCGGTCTCATGAACTTTTTGCACAAACTTGCGTACAGCAGGCGCGGTGGGTGCTTCATTTCGGCCAAAACTTATTTTCAAAAAACGCACTGTTTGGGCTACACAGCACTCACTTTGGAAATAAGTTTTCAATATTTCCCAATGTTGTTCAAGCATAAGGTGACTCATTTCGTTCCGCGGAAGTATGATACTGACTTTCTGTCAAAAGTTCGAGCGGGAAACAGCTGTCAGTATCAAAATAACCTATGATTTAAAAAGAAATCACTAGATGGCCCACCCGTTATAACCGGGCCCAGCTTGAGCTCGATTATTGTGGGTATCCGCTTCCTTGTAAGCAGGACTATCTTGGTTTTTTCCGCTGCTAAGCTTAGGTGGTGGTCCTCCACACATGTCTGCACCCATCTCATGACTTAATTTTGTCTTCTCTTAGCGTGTTCGGTGTCCCGTGCGGTGATCACTACAGCGATGTCGCCTGCATAGCCGACCAGAAATGTATTTTCGGGCATTTCCATGCGGAGAATTCCATCGTAGGAGATGTTCCATAAATCCGGTCCCAGAATTGAGCCCTGCGCTGCTCCGGTCGCTATTTCTTTCCTGTGCGTTCCTTTTGTGGTGTCCTTAGCTCTCTGTCGCTAAGGTTGTCCCTTATCACCCGTCGAAGATACTGTGGTACCCGAAAGTTTATTTCCAGGGCGTTCAGCATATCGCATCATCTGGCCGAGTTAAAGGCATTTCTTACGTCGAGAGTTGCCAAATCGAAATCGCCTGTAGAAATGCACTCATTGAGCAATTAATGCTTCTAACAGACTTTGTCACCATCTTTTGTTTCTCGAACTACCACGAAAGACAAAACCACCTTATATGCCTGTCGAGCCTGGTTCGAGGACTATAAAACCATAGAACACATTTTATGTGAACACTTTGCCATCATTCCAACAGTTTAAGATAAGGTATTATTCCCCCGAACAATATCATCTAACAAGCCATCCAAACCACTCCTGTTCGAAAGATCTGTTTACTTCGCAGTCCCAGTCAGATTTTCGCCCGATAAATATCCTACCTTGCCTCTCGATGTTCTTACAGAGGATTGTAGCATTGTAAACTTTTGTCGCTGTGAACATAAAAGCTTTTTGCCTTAATGCCAACCTGGTTTCAAGTCAAGGTAGGTAGATAGAAGTGGCTGTAACTGCAAACTATTCTGAAACCTTCTTAGCGCCTTAACACCATTTTAATACGACCACTCATGTGCCATTACCGACTGTAGCTTGTGAAGTGTTGTCGAGAAGAGCTCAGGTTTCTTGGAACACAGCACAAGGTATCGCTCTGTTGGGTCCCTGGACACGAGGGTATCCCAGGCAATAAGAAAGCCGACGAGCTGGCGAGAATCGGCTCAGCAGCCCCAACAGAACAAGTTGACCCCCCTGTGTGTATCCCGCCTTGCACACTTAAGCTCGCTGCAGGGAATAAAGCCACTGAGGAGGCGAACACAAGATGGAACTCCATGGAAACTTGTGCCATCACTAGGAAGCTATGGCCATCTTTCGACAAAGCAAAGACCGAGAGAATCATCCGTAAAGATAGGAAATCCCTTTCCACCCTCGTGGGCATCATCACGGGGCATAACACTCTGCGGTACCACTTGAAGAAACTACGCCTGACGGAGGAGGAACTCTGCAGAGGTTGTGGTGACGAGGAAGTTTTTGAGGACACAACCCACTTCCTGTGCCACTGCCCGAGTCTTCAACACCCCAGGAAAAAGTTCCTTGGTAAATTTTTCTTCCAGGATCTCGAGGAACTCTCCGGCGTTTCAACGGAAAAGATGTTGAACTTCATCAAATCATCAGGATGATTTGTATGCGGAAATGAAGTAAGTGACTGAGTTAGTAATTTTTTTGTTTCATTGGGTAAGGGATTACTTTTTCCCCCATGGGTACCACAATGGGTCAACGCTGACCTGAGTGTGTCAGAGAGCGTCGCTCCCTGCCAGCCCACATGCCTAACCTAACCTAACCTACCGACTGTAGAACTTTGAACGAAATCGGAATAACCATCCTTAAATCCATCGCCTGGCATCAAGAAAGCTGATTACTTCCTCCGATATCTTTCTTAGGTTGTCAAAGAAAGGTTTGCAAGGTGTTCGCTACCTCACCCTACCCAGAGCTGGATACATCCCCGCCTTACAAGTTCATCAACTCACTCATTCCCAGATACGTTGCTGTGTCCTGGCAAGCAGGGGGGAGTGATCTTGAACCGATGACCCAGTGAGGTGAATTCCTCTTTGAACTGTCCCACTAGGATGGTGATGGTACTAAAGGGCGTAGGCCTATATTTGAGTAGACGGTAAGCCTTTCAAACACCAAGTGCCACCCCCTGAAAAACAATACACTAATCCGTGAGCATTAGAAGGTGCTTTTGATAACACGGGTTTTGATTCCATCACTAGTGCCATGAGATGCTGGGGAATCAACCAACCTATAACCAGATAAATTAGGACTATGATCGATAGCCGCATAATAGCATCTACATCAGGAGAGGTCTCTGTCTCTGCAGCAAAAGGTGGGGTCCTCTCGCCTCTCCTAAAGTCTCTCGTGGTAGTTGACTTATTGAGTAGACCTAGGCATCAGAGCTATAAGCTATGCAGATGATCTAGTGATCTGGTGTGCTGGATACGGCCTATCGATCAACTCCAATAAGACATCCGTTGTACCATTCACAAGAAGAAGAACTGTAATTCTTGGTTCGGCGGATCTAAATGGTACAACCATTAGTTTTTCCGGCGAAGGAAGATAGGTAGGTAGAAGTGGTTGTGTCAGCAAAACCATGCCGACACTTAATTAGCGCAGAAGCGCCGTTTTAATACCACAACTCAAGTGACCTATCCGATGTACAAAAGACGTGAACTGCTAGGGAAAAAGGAAAAGAAAAAGGAGTGAAGATTATTCAAATCCACCGCGTTACATTGAGGAAACTGATAATATCCCCAATGCTAATCTCCGCTAGCTCTATTAGGTTGTCGAAAAAAGGTTAACCTAAGGTGCGCTGTCTGGCCTTGCCTAAAGCCGGACACTTGCAGAGGAAGTGTAAGATTGTTTCTATCTCGTTAGCAGAATTGCAGCTGCGACAGTGCCTATTCTGGCCGCATGAACCCCTATGGGCCAGTGGACAGTACTAACTGCCAAAACTCTTGCGATATCTGCACGGTTTCTGTTTAGTAGATCTTGCGTTCTTTTCTGGGAGTATTTGGGCCAATTACGGATGGAAACATCCCCGATACCAGTATTACTACGTCATCCGCATACGCGACAATCTTAACTCCATCCCTATCAAGTCAACACAAAATTTTGTTGATCACCATAAGCCATAGAAGAGGAGTCAAGACCCCACCTTGAGGAGTTCCTCTAACAACAGATACGATGGAACTGCTGTTGCCGAAAATCGATTGAATGATTCTAGTTTTTAGCATTGTCAATATCCATTTGCTAATAAACTCTTACACACCCAGTTGGATCAGAGCTTCCTGAATCGATTCCGTACTGACGTTATTCAACGTCTAAGAAGGTAGCTAGGGTATATTGTTTGAAGTGGGTTGTCTTTTCTATCGTTCGCACAACTTCGTGGAGCGCCGTCTCTGTCGATCGCCCCTTAGTATACGCATGTTGAGATTTGGATAGAAGGGATTTGTCTAGGGTATTTCGAATATGTGTATCTAACATGCGTTCCAACGTTTTAAAAAGTAAAGAGGATAAGCTGATGGGTCTGAAATCCTTTGCGGATGCATGACCCCGCCTCCCAGCTTTCGGGATAAACACAACACGAACACGTCTCTAGCTCAGAGAAACGTGGTTTGGGAGAATACAGCTTCTGTAGATCGGTACCAGCCATGGGACCACCTGGTCCAATATTTTTTGCAGCATAATGGGAGAATGCCGTCAAGGGCGGCCAATTTAATTGTTGACTTAATGTCATTCAAGGAAGGAGATTGCGCGACCTGAGAGACTGGTGGGAAGGCAATCTCATTATTACGCCCTGGAAAGTGTATTTGCATTAAAAGTTCCAGCGACTGGCTAGAGGAGTTCATCCAAGTCCCATCCGGTCGTTTAATAAAGGACGGGCTAGAATGAATCCGGCGAAGTAAACTACCCAGGAATGGTCTTAAATAAGAAACTTAACTGGAATTCACATATTAAACACAAAATTGCCGATGCGACTATTGCTATGTCGTCGAATGTATGGCCAAGATTGGGATCTGCCCCCAAAACCCACATTCTGGTTGCATAACCACGGTGGTTATTATTATTATTATTATTATTTGTGTAGCGTTATTTTGCACTGCGACCTAATGGTCTATTGTGCACCCCGCTAATACCTTGGGGAGGTTTGTTCCGTCGTTAGAGTCCCCTTCGCAATTGCAATTCCTGAGGAATTGTGTTTGAAGGTCATATGCTCTTGCTTTGCCTTGGCGAGAATAGTTCACCTTAGAGCTCTTTCTCCAGACCAGTTTCTTTTAAGAGTCTGAGATTGAGAAGTGGGTCCATGGTTGGCATATCCTCTTCTGATACTTGGTATTTGCCCAAGTATTTCAATCTTTTGTGGGTCAGTGCCCCACAGGACTCCAGAAGGTGTTCCGGAGTCTCACATGACTCCTTGCAGAATCTGCAAAGGTCTTCATTTGTTATACATAGTTTCCGTAGATGCTCCCTGAGTTTGCAGTGCCCCGTTAGGAAGCCTGTCAGGATCCCTAGGTTATTCTTGCTAAGGCAGATGCAGGCTTCGAATCTTTTCCGGTTGTAACATCCCAGTAGTTTCTTAGCTTGCCTCAGGACTGTGGTGTTGTTTTAGGTTATTGCCCTGTCTTCTCTCTCCATTTTCCTGAATTTCTCGCGTATGGTGTGTTCCCCCATTCCACAGAATGGTTCAGGTCCAATGAAGGGTTCTGCAGCCCCTTGTCTTGCCAAGGCGTCTGCTGCTTCGTTACCTTTTATCCCAACGTGACCGGGTATCCAGTAAAGTGTAACTTTATTGTTTCTGCCCAGTTCATTAAGTTTGCATAGGCATTCCCACACAAGTTTTGACTTAATGACATAGGAGTCAAGTGCTTTGTCGCAGTTGCTGTATCCCTTTTCGAGATTGAGTTGGATGCATCTGTTTATAGCACATATTTCAGCTTGAAAGATGCTGGTGTACTTGCCCATAGGTTCTGAGTGCTTAGTCCTTGGCCCAAATACGCCCGCCCCTGTGCCCTCTCCAGTTCTCGAACCGTCTGTATACCACTTTATCGTGTGGCTGCCCAGTCCGTACATCGTGGATTCGTTGCTCCACTCTTTCTTGTTACTTAACTTTGTATAAAGTTTTTTCCGAAGTTAAATTTCCTGATACTGTCGTCCCTGGGGACTGCCAGAAGGGGAAGTTTTCTTAGAAATGCATCGTATTCTCTCGAACCAACACATTTCTCCCTTCCAATACCTTCTTTTTCCATCCTTAGGATCGTTCGCTGCGCATTTTGCTCCACTACAAGATGGAGCGGTGTTAGCACCAGGAGTACTTCCATGGCTGCAGATGGACACGTTCGCATGGCCCCAGTAATGCAGAGGCACGCAAGTTTTTGCACTTTAGTGAGTGTCTCCCTCGTAGTGACTAGACTAGTTCGCTTTGTCCATGCTATTGTGTCACATTTCGAGACAGATCTGGCCTAAGCTGGATCAAAAACGTAGTGCCGATTTGATCAAGTTAAAGGGTACACAAATCAGCTGCGTTGTCGGTGTTCTCACTGGACACTGTCTTATAGGCCAACACGCCAAAAGACTTGGTCTCTTCTCCAACGACTTCTGCAGAAGCTGTAGGGACGAGGAGGAGGAGGAGGAAACCATCCTTCACCTCCTATGCACATGTCCAGCCCTGTCGCATAAAAGAATGCTCCATCTAGGGTCCCCCTTCCTTGACGACCTCTGCGATCTGGCGTCCTTGGACGTCATGAGCATCCATCGCTTTGTCAAAAGCTCCGGTTAGTTTTGTTAGTCCCTGAGTGGCCTAATGGTTTGATCTATGGTATCACAAAGGACCTTCACTGGTCTAAGTGTGTCTGCACTCTCGTGTGGACAGCCAACCTAACCTAACCTAACCATGCTATTGCTCCATAAGTGATCATTGGTCTCACAATGGCAATGTACATCCATCTTAGAATATTTGGACTAAATCCCCAAGACTTACCCGCTAGGCTCCTGCATATCATTAGAGCACGGGTAGCTTTTTTGGATATCTCCTCTGTGTGTTTCTTCCACAAGAGTTTGCTATCTAGGTGAAATCCTTGATATTTCACTTCCTTTACCGGTGCGAGTATCAAGTTTTCTCTTCCTCGTGAACGGTACTATTGTGGTTTTGGCCGGGTTTATATTGAGCCCAGCTGTGCTGCACCATTCTTGAGTTACCGTTAGGCCCCTTTGTATAATATCACATAGGGTTTCGTCGAATTTCCCCCTGGCAATCAGTACAATGTCATCAGCGTAGGCTTGACAGATAATTCCAAGGCTTGTTCATTTTTCTAGAAGCTCAATCACAACAAGACTCCACATTAGGGGAGATAACACTCCTCCTTGTGGGCATCCTCCTGTTGTGTTGACCCTGATAATTCCATGTGAAGTTTGAGTTTCTGCTGATCTTGTTCTCTGCCATTCATACATCCACTTAGATACTGTTCTGCTAACTCCCTTTCTGTCAAGGGCTCGTTTAATAGCTTCATGTGAAGTGTTATCAAATGCCCCTTCAATGTCTAGGAAGGCGCAGATTACTATCTCTTTTGTTTCAAGAGCACTTTGGATTGTTTCCGTCAGCTGATACAGAGCAGTCTCGGTGGACCTGCCCGCTCTGTATGCATGCTGACGATAATGCAGTGGGGATATATTAAGTACATCCTCCCTTAAATGGTTGTCCACAGCTTTCTCCATTGTTTTGAGAAGAAACGATTTTAGGCTGATCGGTCAGTATGACGGCTGTGTTGGGTCCTTCTTCCCCATTTTTGGTATAAACACAACTCTCGCCCGTCTCCATTGGTTTGGAATATATCCCAGTGCAAGACTGCTATTTGTTATTCTGACCAGGTGTGGTAGTAGTTTTTCTTGCCCCCTTTGCAATAGGGCTGGTATAATACCATCCGCACCCGGTCACTTGAAAGGCTGGAAGGAGTAAATTGCCCACTCGATTCTCCCTCTGGAACAGATAGCCCCTTCAATCTCCCAATCTTGCTTCCGAAGTCTGGTCGTGTTGGTCATGCTCCCGTCACAGGTGTTCTGCGAACTTCCGGGGAAGTGAGTTTCTAAGAGCAGTGATGCTCTTTGTTCTTCATCTTTAGTAAAGCTGCCGTCAGGTTTTTTAAGGGATGTTGGCATTCCCCCCGATTTTGCAAGGGCTTTATGTAACCTGGCTGCAGCAGGAGTGCTGTTTATTGTCTCACAGAACTTCCTGAAACTTTCTTTTTTCGCCCTTCTTAACTCCTTTTTGTAGTTTGTGAGTGCCGCCCTGTAGCTTTGCCAATCCCCATTCCGCTTTGCTCTGTTAAACAGCTTGCGTGTATCAGAGCATAATTTTGTTAGGTTGCTGCTCCACCATGGCACATCTTTCCCACCCTTTCTGTTGCTTATGGGGCAACTCGATTCGAACGCGTACCACGGTGGTTAGACCGATCCTAACGTACGCATCCATTGTCTGCTGGACAAAAACAAAGTAAGTCACAACTATCAGCAATCTAAATAAACTTTTAAGATTAGTATGTCTCGGAATCAGGGGTACAATGCATACCTGTCCTATGGTAGTAATAGAGGTTACCCCGCTGCACTTATTCTTGAAGAAATTGGCAATTCGCTGTGCAGTTAGTCTTCGAATGTCCTTTCCCTTGATGCGGCCGAGCCAATGTAGTCCAGCACTCAGCGCCATATAGCAGTCCTGCTAAGCATTAATTTATGCCGTCAGACTAGAAAAAAAATTGGCTTTGTCCTCATTTACTTCAAGACCAACTTGTCTCGCCCGATCTTCAATTGCAGTAAATACCTTTAGGACGGCACCCTGAGATCTTCCGACCGTTTCAATATCATCTGCGTGTTCCAGCAACTGGATGGACTTGTGAAAGATATCCGTAATCCGATGCCGAATCATAAAATTTATCTGACACCACATTGTATGAGGGCCTCAATTGAGTTGTCCATACCTCGAGAGGGTATTCAACATTAAGTGATTGAGATAGAAGATAACAGAGTCGATAAGCGGCAGTAATTAGCAGCAATACCCTATGATTCATAAAATAAAAAGTTCATACTTTTAGGAGCTGACACATTACCATACAGTGCCGCCCATCAAGGTGGTCAATTAATAAATTTAATTAATTTTTTTTTTTTTGAGATGGGAGCGTTAATCACCTTCTTGGGTATCCTTGCTATAAGCGCAGCTATTGATCCCAATAGCATATGCGTCCTCTTACCGGACGGCACACAAATTGTCGATGATAGGAATTATGGAGGCTACTATATATGTCAAGGCGGTAAGGCGTTTTCGACTGTATGCCCGAATGGTCAATATTTCGATAAGGACTATAAAAGTTGCGCATGTCCTGCGCTCGCCAACATTAGGAAGGCCACTCTGCAATTTGTTCGCATCTCTGACGCCACTCACGGTCATGTTGTTTGTGCAAGATGCCACTGGAGTACTGTCATCGGTGAAACTAAAAATTTCTTGATTTGATAAAAATAATGTTGGAGAAAGAATGGATCCTTGAGGTTCACCAACATTAATAGCAAATGTGTCGGACGATACATTGAATGAATTGATAGCTTCTGAAGAAAATGATCCATCCATTCGCAGAGTTGTTGTGACAGTCCACAGAAAACTAGTTTTCCAGACTAAATCAAATGCTTTTGAGATATCTAGTGCGACCGGTCTTGTTTCGTCATGTTATTCAATAGCAGAGATCCATTGATGGCTTACGTAACTCAGCGGGTGTCATGTTGAATGTCATTTATGAGAACCATAGTGCCGGTCACTTATTAGTCCATGACCGTCTACACATTTGATTATATTGGCGCTAATGGTCTTTTCCATGACTTTACAAAGCATAGATAGCAGGGCAGGTAATTCCGTAGCAGGCTGCGATGTCGCTATCCTGGTTTGGAGAAAATTTCCTCCATCCCTAAATGAAAGGCTCAACTTTGCACTACAACTAGTGGATAACTGGGTCAACAGCAAAGTGCTGGGAATGAGCCCTTCAAAGACCGAGGTAGGAAGGAAAATATTGCCAAATGCGTCAAAAAGCAAGCGTAGCTTTCTACTCCTGCAAAAAGGCATTCAGTAATACGTGGGGCTTCAAACCAGCTGTGGTTTAGTGGGTATACACGGCGGTTGTAAAACCCATTGTCTCATATGGTTCACTAGTATGGTGGACGGTGCTTGAGAAGCAAAACCAGCTTTCAAACCTCACCAAAATCCAGAGGGCGGCGTGCATCAACACCAACAGCAGCAATGAAACCATACTTGGTTTCATTCCGCTTGACATATGCTGCAGCAGTCTGGCGGCTAAAACCGCGGTAAGACTGAGAGAAAGCCGATTGTGGTCATCGAGCCATGCCTCCAATCTGTGCCGATGGGGGACAACCAGTGGATTGACGGAAACTGATCACATGAACCCGATGCTAGCATTTGAAAGGGGATTCACTACAAGAATTCCTAACAGAATATACTGAATGAACCGAAGAATCATGAAGAAAAAAGAGTTGGGTTTCTATATCGACGGTTCTAAGATGGACGTTAGCACGGGAGCCGGAGTTTATTGTGAAGCCCTAGGAATAAACACTCCTTTCAAATAAACGACGACTGCAGGGTCTTTCAGGCCGAGGTCACGGCCATCATACAGGCTGCTGAAATTATACGCGCGAGTAATATCGTTGGTAAAATGATCACTGTCTATATAGACAGGCAGGCAGCCGGTAAGGCTCTGGACTCTGCTGTAATTAGGTCGACGCTTGTGAGAAGCTGCAAATCACTCTTAAACGAGATATCTAGAGCCAATGCGGTGATCCTCTGCTGGGTACCAAGGCATATGGATATCGAAGGTAACGAAAGGGCTGACGCGCTTGCTAGGATAGTATCGGCGCTGCACTTATCGCGGGACCTCCCCTCTGTGGCAACCTCAATCAGTTCCTTACGGATGAAAATAGAGGATGAGGCCACCGGTCGAGCAAGCAGACGCTGGGTTCATCTGAAAACATGTGCATCGGCTAGGATGCTTTATTTGGCGTATGGCTGACTTACAGTAAAAAGAGATCAACCTCTCTTTTTAAACTTAGTCGTTATAACGCACGGGTCATTTCTGACATAATTACTGGACATTGTGCCATTGGCGTTCACGCGGAGCGACTCGGTGTGCTGCATATCGACTGTTACAGAAGTTGCAGGGACGAAAAAGAAATTGAATCTGTTGGTCACTTGTTGTGTGACTATCCTACCCTATCCGTCAGAAGAATGAGGACTCTTGGTAGTTACTTCTTCTCGGAGCTGGAGGACTTGGGTAATGTTGAGCTGAGCTGATATTCTGAGCTCTTGAGATTCATATCAGTTTCTGGGTGGTTCTGACAGCGGAGTTTCTTTACAGCGTTTCCAGAGTTAAATGATTGGGCACAATGAACCCGCACTGTTGGTCTGAGTGAGCAGTGACTCTTTGTCACAAGGCACATATCTACCTTACCTAACCTAATCACTTTTACCATTGACCAGAATGGACGTGATCTTCTGCGATATTGGAGAAGTTTGAAGGTGACTGTGTCATTATATTTTCTCTTTGCTGTCTCAATCGTTAGTTTGCATCTGTTTCGCAAATTGGATCGCCACTATATTCTTCTTATTTTCAGAATTTAGCATGTGATGGATTTTATTCTCAGGAGTTGGTGTTTCTCCGTGTACTCTTTGCAATGCTTCTCTTTGCAGCTGGATTCGTGAGCAGTAAAAGAATGGATGTTCCACATCTTCGGGGGTATCACTGCATGATCCAGTGCCCCTGTCGGGCATGTGCGCATCGCACCCGTGATACCTACGCAGGTCAGTCTCTCTAACTTTTGAAAAGTAATTCGACCATGGACTTGTTTAGTTCTTTCCCAGCATATTAGTGAGGCATAGGCATAGGAATAACGATGGTAAGGTAAGTTCAGTGGATCATGTTGAGCTTCCTCAGAAGCCTAGAAGTCTTTCGTTACCTTTAATGTAATTCTATCTAGACGTGGTTTCCATGTAAGTTTTTGGTCTAGGATTAGCCCTAGATTCACTGAAACGATTAAATTGGACATCATTTAGTGTTAGCGTCTGGAGATTTAAGTTTCTTCTCCTGGTGGGTATCGGCACTCAGGCTCCTACCAAATCGTAGGTTTTTTGGCTCCGATTTCTGCCTTTAAAGGCACCTGTCCGGTGGTCAATGAAGATACCAGTTCACTACTCCTTCTCAAGCGTTGAATGATCTAAGAACTTAAGGTCTTCTTCAGGGTTAGTTTAGGTTCGTGTGTAGAGAGACCAGTAGAGGTCCATTATGGTGACAGAGATCTTTCAACTTGGCTACGCAGGGACTAATTAAAACGACCGAGGGTTTTAATAAAGCGAAGAATACTCCTCATGACGCCTGAGGACGCCAATTCGCCAAAGTCCTCAAAAAAAGAGGCCCTAGATGGAGCATTGTTTTTTTTGGACAGGACCAGTCCATATGCACATACAGGAGGGGACAAGGACAGTTTCTTCCTCCTCTTCGCCTCTAAGGCTTCTGCAGAAGTCGTTAGGAAATAGGCTCAACCTTTAAGCATCCTGCCCAGTTGTCCAGACACAGATAACGTAGTTGATCTGTGATCGCTCTAGTATAACAAGTTCGGTACTACGTTCCTGATCCAGACTAGGCCAGATCTGTCTTCCCCAAAATTTGCTTTATACTCTAGAGGGAAAACCTCTGGAGCATGGGTAGGTTGCCTGTATATGTATAACAGGAGCCATGCGAACCTGTCCCACAGCAGCTCTAGAAGTGATCGTAGGGTTACCTCCACTACACATAGTGCTAGAGCGAATCGCCAAGGAGACCATTTTAAGAATCAGCAAAGAGGGCATCAGGAAAGGAACATGCATCGCAAATAAAGAGCGAGTAACCCTATCCAAATAGGTGCCGCTTCTGGACTGGCCCAGAGATGATATGGTCAAGAAATACTGCTTTGAAAGGAAATTTGACTCAAAGCTGAGCAACAAAAGAGATTGGAGCAGCGAATCCGATAAATACCAACTCAAACAACACACAATTAAATGGTACACAGACGGATCGAAAACATCTACTGGCACTGGGGCAGGAGTGTACGGGCCTAGGACTATATACTCAGAATCACTGGGAATATTCCCCAGTATATTTTAAGCAGAAGTTCACGCGATCGAAAGATGCGCGCAATTCGACTTAGATCGGAAATATCGCGGGCAGGACATCGCGATACTATCAGACAGCCAAGCCGCTATTAAAGCACTGACCTCGCATGAGATCAGATCCAAACTGGTATGGGAGTGTCTCACCAGGATCAACAAACTGGGAGAAACAAACAAAGTAACTCTCTACTGGGTACCAGGACATGTAGGAGTAGAGGGGAACGAAGCAGCTAATGAACTAGCTAGAAACGGATCAGACACGCCGTTCCTTGGACCAGAACCCTTCTGTGGGATAGGACCCCACAAAATAAGGGAAGACTTAAGGAAAGAAGAAGAGAAAAAATGGGCCAAACATTGGGACGATATCCCCCATATAAGACAGGCAAAGGAACTTCTGGGGAAATACAACCAGAAAAGAAGCAGAGCCTGCCTAAGAGTTAGTAAGAATCGGCTTCGCATCTTGGCGGGCATGTAAACAGGTCACTGCAGACTTAAGGAGCACCTTAGGAAACTGGGAATAAAGGGAGACGTACACTGCAGATTCTGCAGGGACTTCGCAGAAACACCAGCGCACCTTCTTATGGAATGCGAAGCACTGATCCACAAAAGAAGGAATCACCTAGGTGCCTACCTCCTATCAGAAACGGATTTACCTTCGCTGGATCCACTGAAGATACTCCGGTTTGCTGTAGCAGCTGGACTGGAGGAAGTGCTCTAGACCGAGTATATCATCGGCTAGAACCTTAGTAAGGGGGGACAATAGATCTTTCATAGGTCGCAGTGCACTTGCACCTCTCAACAATATACATCTATCTATCTATCTATCTATGGGTAGGTAGGTAGGAAGAAGTGGTAGTTCTTTCAAAAAGAACCGCAATTAGCACTAGGTGCCAGCATAAAGGCTCTGTTTTTTTAGGCGACAACTTGCTCACGGTCTATGCTGACCTATGGTTTGCTACGAGCTATGCGACGTTTCAGTATAATGAGGAATATATAGCTCCATTCCGAGAAGTTCAGTGACGGCTTCTGCGCATTCTTTGACATTGGTGCTTTTAAAACATTTGTCTGTCCATGGAAAAAATGCACAAAAGTCTCGTAGTTCATTCCAGTGAGACATCTTATAATTCCAAGACATTCGATGGTGATCTTATTGCCCTATTATTGGAGTAAGTAGCCAGAACTATGCCGGTAAAAAGGCATGATTCGAGTTTCCTAAAGATGCACATGGTGAAAGTCTCGCCGGGTCCCTTTCTTTCAATATGAAGGTGAGTCGAGTTCTAGTCACGAAGACGCTCATGGAACTTCCAGGAGTTGTGATACAACTTCCAATCTGGTGGATAGATGACAGAAGGACTTAGCGAGGCATCAATATCCTAATGTCCAGATATGGAAATACGTGAAACTTCTTTTCAAAAGCAGCAAACTGTTTGCAAAGAGTTGCGACAGTTCCATAGCCTATAATCACGCTGGTAGGATCTTAGACCCTCGACTCGGGTTCAAACAAATACTGGATTCCCCAAGGAGCAACAGAAATACTATTTTTGATTCTGCTATCATCGTACGTTATTGTTCTTTGCATTTCCACTGATAAGTCGAAAGCAAACTCTAGCGAATATCAGTTTTGATTAGTTATCAAAAAACTTGATCAAACTTTGGGTTTTTCATTCTTTTTATTTATGCATCTGAAATTGGACTTCATGTAGATAATTCGTACCAAAAAAATACATTTATATTTTTATCGAAAAAAAAAAAATCATATACTATAGCTTAAGACCTACTTTTCTGTCGTAAATAATATAGATTGAGATAGTTTGACATATATAGGCTGGCAACACAACTACATGACACAAAGCTTCTACTTGAGCGGATAATCGCATGCAGGATCTGATACCTCATCGTATATGCACGCCTGTAGGCGCTCACTGAAGAACATATCCCATGCGCATCTTGTAGCATTGGAAGGTACGCTATCGTGACATTCGTGATAGTAGCGACAGCCCCAAGTGTCGGCAACCACCAATTTGTCGCCTCTGCCTTCGCATCGATTGTGTGTGCACCTAACCAAAGGGGGATCTACACAAGATTGAGTTGCGGCATCAAAGAACAATCCCTCGACACATTGATTCCAAGCTGGATTCTTATCGGAGAACTTTTTACCCTTATAAGCACAATAATAGTAGCCGCGACAAGTTGCTTTGTCTGCAACAAATACATTAGCTTTCGGAGAGCTGTCTGTCCCACATATATTAGCAGGTATTGGGTGCACCTTGCATGGCACTAGGTCCAAACTTTTGCAGGCGTCTCCGGTCGCCACATCGTAATATAGTTCAGTTTTGCACTCTGTCCATGTTAGACCCTTTTTGGCGCACTCGTAATACGCTGCACAAGTTGTGTGATCTGCATATTTAGTACCAGTTGGAAGAATTCCGCAAAAGTCTGCAACGCCACTGCAAGTGGAATCCTCCGAGTAAATACACAGCCCATCACTGAAGTGAAACCCAGGCGTGCACTCCCCATAAGTGGCTTCTCCTGATCTGCAGTAATACCATCCATTGCAATTGATCCTGTGTCCCACCCATTCATCGTTTTTCCCTTCACACGGATTATTACAATACGCATCGCTTAGAGTGGCAACACACTTCTTGTTGTCTTTGTCGTACAGCTGATCATTCGGGCAGGCGGTGACAGTTCCAATGCCATTTGCACAAGTGACATACGCGTGACAGTTGTCTGGTTCACGAAATTGCGTACCTTCTGCGAATCGTTCGCACAATTCTTCGTACTCAGCGTTGACTAGATAGACCACAGTCACAAGGAAAATGAATCGGCAAGCTCCTGCAAAGTACAAAGCAAAAGAAATCGATTGTCACAGTTGTCCTGTTTGAAGTGTCAATTCTTCCTATGTCACCTTTCATGTCGTATCCCCTTAATGGTGATCCGATAGTTTCTTGGAAGCAACTAAAAGAACCCCAGCTGTTGTGGTCCTTTAAATAGAAAATTCTGCTACGATTTGGCTGTGCGTTGTTCTAGAATTTCAGATTAGATAGCATGGGCTGGCTGTAGATTTGAGATTCTGTCAAACATCGATTTAATAAAGCAATAAAAAAAATAAATATTTCCCATTGGCAGATAACACTGGTCGTGCAAATTGCAGTGCCATAATAATTTTTTTTTTTATTCGTATATTGCTCCTTAATCGGTTTTTGGATTGCAAGTTTCGTTTCACTATTTCTTTTTGTCTAGGTAATTAGAATTCGGTTTGAACTGATTGGGCGCCAGTGTTCATGTTTTAGTTGTCAAACGAATGACATGACAGAAGAATGAACAATCAGAACTAGATGAAACTTTGAATTTTGCCCCCAAATAGACCACTTTTTGTTGTGAATATTCAGCATCTATGGGTGATGGGATGGCCAGGGAGGATAGGTGTGCTCATACCGTCAATTGTGACTGATGCAACCTGTACCTAACTCAAACGTCACTGTCAGATGAAGCAATTTTCTGTCAAATACAAAATGGAACAAGTGATCAGATTTGACCTGTCAAAAAAAAAGAACCGATACAGGAATGATGTTCAGAAAAAGAACAAGCCAAGGTTTCAAATCCAGAACAGAAGTCTTCTTCTTCTTCCCATTTCGGCGAGGTTATGATCCGAAAACAAGAGGTCGTAACCCTCCCACTTCACTGCATTTCTACTGATCTGCGTGTGGGGTTCGCCTTTTTGAGCTCAAAAAATATTGACAAGCCTCCCGATTTTGGGTCACTGGGTTACTGAGGCCAATCAAATGATGGTGCTTTGCATTTGTGTGATCCAGGCGTTTCCAGGCCTGCCTCTCCCGCGATGTCTTTGAAACGTGCATTGATATAACCTTTTTAAATGAGTTCAATTGATCTCTTCCTTGAACGTGGCAAAACCAACTGAGACGGTCGCTCTCCATTTTTCGTAATATGGTTGCCTTGCCGTGAAGGCTTACACGGATCTTCGAACTTCTTATTCGATCAAGCTTTGTCACTCCTGCTGTCATGCAAAGCACCTTCATCTCAGCTGCCGTTAATTTACTCTCATACTTTCTGTACATCGTCCAACATTGTGAACCGTATGTGAGCGCTGGACATACAACTGCGGCGCAGAACCTTCCTTTCAACTTAGGGGACATTTTTTCGGTCACAGAAGATAGCGGAATTTTCTCACCCCTTCATCCACCCTGATTGTGCACATCACAGGTTGCTTTGCTATTGATCATAGATCCCAGATATTTGAACTTTTCGCACTTGGGAAGCACTGTTCCATTCAAATAAATGCCTGGAATAAGCCTGAGTGGATCAGAGAACGTGCAGCACAAATCTGCACTACTCTGTCTTTTTTGAACTAATGCGATAACCATTTCGTCCACCCACACATCAAGTGCTTGTTGCAGGGATGTAGGATCCTCACATAATGGTTACTTACTTACTTAGGTGGCGCTACAGTTCGGGGTGAACCTGGGCCTCAACCAACAAGCCTCTCCATTTAGCTCGGTCTTTAGCTAATTGCCTCCAGTTGCGCACTCCAAGTTGGTCGAGGTCCCCTTGAACTTGTGCGCGCCACCTACGGCGATAATTCCCTCTACTGCGTCGTCCCTCGGGGTTAGATTCGAAGACTCTGCGGGCCGGAGCGTTGGTGTCCATTCGCTCTACATGTCCTAGCCATCTCAGACGTCCAATACGCAGTTTTTTGACTAGGTCGATGTCGCTGTACAGCTCGTATAGTTCGTGATTGAATCTTCTCCTCCAAAACCCGTCAACGCAAACGGGACCGAAAATCTTACGAAGAATTTTTCTCTCGAAGCGACCAAGGATATCTTCATCCTCTTTTAATAAAGTCCATGTTTCAGCGCCGTAAAGCAGGACTGGGATGATCAAGGTCTTATATAGAGTCTCCTTAGTTGTTCGAGAGAGGGCTTTACTGTTGAATTGCCTTATAAGCCCAAAAAAACAGCGATTGGCAAGAGTTATTCTTCGATTGATTTCTGCGCTGATCTTGTTTGTAGAATTTATAGCAGAGCCAAGGTAGACAAAGTCCCTTACTACCTCGAAGTTATAGCTGCCCACGGTGACGTTTTGTCCAATTCGTCGATGTTGGTTTTCCCTTCTAGTTGACAGCATATACTTGGTTTTGCCCTCGTTTATCGCTAAACCCATTTTGGCCGCTTCCGCCTCAATGCTTGCAAAAGCACCGGTGACAGCCCGCTGAGATCTTCCGATAATGCCTATATCGTCGGCGTATGCAAGCAGTTGTACAGACTTGTAATAGATTGTGCCTCCGGTATTGGCTTGTGAGTTCCGCACAATCCGTTCAAGTATAATATTGAAGAAGTCACATGACAGCGCGTCACTTTGTCTAAAGCCTTTTTTGACATCAAAGGTCTCGGTGAGGTCATTACCGACCTTGATGGAGCAGCGAGCGTTCTCCATCGTCAGCCTGCACAGACGGACAAGTTTGGCAGGGATGTCAAAACTAGACATGGCTCTATAAAGCTCTTCTCTATAGATGCTGTCATAGGCGGCCTTGAAATCGATAAAGAGGTGGTGAGTATCGATTTGGAATTCTTGGGTTTTCTCCAGGATCTGCCGAAGTGTGAAGATTTGATCGATGGTGGACTTTCCTGGCCTGAAACCGCACTGATAGGGTCCAATCAGGCTGTTGATAAAAGGTTTCAGGCGTTCACACAATATCGCAGAAAAGATCTTGTACGCGATGTTGAGGAGACTGATGCCTCTATAATTGGCGCAGTTGAGGGGGTCTCCTTTCTTGTGGATCGGGCAAACGATGCTGAGATTCCATTCATCAGGCATACACTCGTCTGACCAAATATTAGAAATGAGTTGGTGTATGCACTCTACCAATTCATCCCCAGCTGCCTTGAAAAGTTCGGCCGGTAAACCGTCAGGTCCAGCAGCCTTGTTCGATTTTAGCTTGGATATTGCTATCCTCACTTCGTTTTGGTCAGGTGGACGGAAATTTTGACTATCATCGTCCATGTTGAATGGTTCATTCTGCCTGACAGCGGGATGTTGGTCTTCGTCGCCGTTATACAGTCTGCAGAAGTAGTTTTTCCATATTCTCAGCACCGACTGTGATTCTACTACGAGGTTTCCATTCTCATCTCTACAGGTTTCTGTACGGGTATTACTTCTCTGACACGTTCTTTTTACCTTTTGGTAAAACTTCCGTACATTGTTCCTGGAGTATAGACTCTCGATATTCTCAAACGCGCGCTTCTCATGCTCTTTCTTCTTCTTTTGGGGAAGCCGATGTTCTTCCCGTCTCTTTTGCTCGTAGAGCTCACGAGCAGCTCTCATTTTCCTTTGCAGCGCCGCTTTGTATGCCTTTTGTTTTGCTGCATGCACTCGCCGGCATTCTTCGTCAAACCAGGGGTTTCGCGGTGGTGGGCGAGCGAGACCCAGCACATCAGTCGCGGCGTTTCTGATGGCATGTTGGCAGCGTTGCCACTGGTCTTCGGCACTTGATGCTGGCGGTATAGGGGTGATTGAGAGATTTCGGGATACGCGTTCAGCGAAGAGTCTGGCGGTCTCTTGCGATTGTAGCTTTTCGACGTTGAATTTTCTCACAGTGATTCTTCTTTGTTGCTCAGATTGGGATATCCGCATTCGTACCTTGGCTACAACAAGGTAATGATCCGAGTCTATGTTGGCCGCTCGGAAGGTCCGGACATCCAGAATACTGGAGGCATGCCTTGCGTCGATCGCAATATGATCAATTTGGTTGATCGTGACATGATCATTGGACCGCCATGTCTGCTTATGAATATCGAGATGAGGAAACCATGTGCTTGCTATGGTGACATTTCGCTCCACAGCGAAATCAATTAGCCTTAGTCCGTTATCAGACGTGGTGTCGTGTAGGCTATGCTTACCGACTGCTCTACCGAAGACGTCCTCCTTTCCTATTTTGGCGTTAAAATCGCCCAATACGATCTTAACGTCGTATTTAGGACATTGCTCGTATGTTTTGTCGAGGAGCTCGTAGAAACACTCTTTGGAGGCAGGGTCCTTTTCTTCTGTGGGGGCATGAACACATATTAGGCTTATGTTAGCGAATTTAGCCTTGATCCGGATAGTCATAATACGCTCGCTCACGTGTCGGAAGCTTAAGACTTCTTGCCTAAGTCTGCCGCGTATGACAAATCCGCATCCGAATAAGCGTTGCCTGTTGCCTCTGTAGCAATCACCGTAGTAGATGTCACAGTTTTTCATCCTCTTTTTGCCTGGCCCATCCCATCGCACTTCCTGGATGGCGGTAATATCTGCTTTATAGCAGTCTAGGGCCTCTGCTAGTTGTTCGGCTGCACGTGGTCTGTAAAGGGACAGAACATTCCACGTACAGATCCGAAGGTCGTTGTCCTTATTTCGTTTGCTGGGGTCGTCATTAGTTGGGTCATCCTTATCCGAGGCTTTTGGTTGTTTCGGAACCATGCGTTTTTTACGTGGTAGGGAAGTTACCCCGACGGCACAACCCCCAACCTGGAGGGCCAGTTCCTTAATTATTCCCCTAGGACGAGGGGCCGGGTACACCGGTGCCAGTAGTCCACTACGGGAGTATGAGCGCTGCCGTTGGCCCATTAAGGGCTCCTCTGCCACCATCTCTATTCCAATGTCCTGACCAACATTGGAAATTCCTTACCGACCTGTGATCCGAATACGTCGAAGCAGCTCGCGCAAGGTATTCACTAAGTTCAACCTAACTGGAACTATAGACGCCACCGTTGACTCCGTCTAGCGAATTCGTCCGCTGCCGCCTGGAACAGGAAGAAGTGCTCTAGTGAGAAAAGCACTCTTCCCCCCCTCTCTCATCTGCTGCCACCAAGAATCCGCCAAACGGGGTTGGTTACCCATTTCTTGGATTAAGGTACTAGGCACCCGGCTGTCACCGCGTGGAGGTTGAGAGTAGGAGTTGGTAGGCCTCAGCTGAGTGAAAACGCTTGTGTTTTCATATGATCGCATGCACTACCGTTTGACTAGCCTCACATGATGGTTCCATCGTCAGCAAAAAAACAATTGATATACCTTGAGGTCCGTCACTTTACCTTCAAGCAGATAATCAAGGACTGCAGTAAAGAGCAAAGGGTTTAAGACGCTTCCCTGGTGCACCCCGATTTTGATTGGGAACTTTTCGGTTATTCCAGCCGGACATCTTACTCTTGTTTTTGCTCCTTCGAACATATCCATGATCATCTGTACATAGGTTTCTGGAACCCCTCGACGTCTTAGCGCCATCCCTATCGGATCTCGTGGTTGTCTGTCGAATGCCTTTTCAAAGTCAACCAATACAATATGCAAATCCTTTAAGGAATCACGATGTTTTTCAATTATGATTCTTATACCTTGGATCGCATCTGTGATTGTCTTATGCGCGACAAACCCGCACTGATCATCAGATAGCCGTATTATTTTCCGCCGTCGGTTATCTAATACCCGCTCAACGATCTTCATGATGTGTAACATCGGCTTGATCGAATGGTAGTTATGACAGTTTCGAGAACAGAAGCCTGCAGGGAAGATAATTGGATTAGGATCGCAGTCGATAGTGTGGGCGCTGTGGCGTCAGTGGTTAGTGTGTCGGATCACTACGCGTGAGGTTCCAAATTCGAATCCCAGAAAATACCAAACGGTCCCACCTCTCGCGAGCGTCTGACAAACATCCGAGAGCATTGTTTTCTCAAAAAGCTTCTCAAGACAAATTGCCCTTCAGATACGGCACTAAACTGTAGGTCCCTTCCATTTGTGTGAAAAATATAACGCACACAACATGAGTGGTTGCGAGAAGCTAGGCCCTGGCACTTAAAGAGCTGTTGCGCCAAAAATGTATGTATGTGTATGCAGTCGATACTGAAGATATGGAAGGAACACTTCGGCAGACTCCTAAATGGTGACGATGGTCGAAATTCTTACTTACTTACTTAGGTGGCGCTACAGTTCGCGGTGAACCTGGGCCTCAACCAACAAGCCTCTCCATTTATCTCGGTCTTTAGCTACTTGCCTCCAGTTGCGCACTCCAAGTTGGTCGAGGTCCCCTTGAACTTGTGCGCGTCACCTACGGCGAGGAGATCCTCTATTGCGTCATCCCTCGGGGTTAGATTATTCCCTCGGTCAATATTCCGCTGTCAGGCAGAATGAACCATTCAACAGTGATGATAGCAGTCAAGATTCTCGTCAACCCGATCAGAATGAAGTGAGTGTAGTGATATCTGAACTTATATCCAACAAAGCTGCTGGAGCCAAGGGTTTTGCCGCCGAACTTTTCCAGGCAGGAGAAGATGAGCTGGTAAGTAGCATGCACGAGCTCATCTGTAAAATCTGGTCGGGCGAAAGTATGCCTGATGAATGAAACCTCAGCATCGTTTGCCCGATCCTGAAGAAAGGAGACCCTCTGAACTGTGCTAACTACAGACGTATAAATCTTCTCAACATCGCATATAAGATCCTGCCTGCCGTATTGTGTGAATGCCTAAAATCAATCATCAACAACCTAATAGGTCCTTATCAGTGAGGTTTCAGCCCGGCAAAGTCCACCGTCGACCAAACATTGACACTATGGCAGATCTTGGAAAAATACATAAGCCCCACCTCTTCATCGATTTTAAAGTTGCCTATGATAGCGTGTTTAGAGACGAGCTATACAGAGCCATATCTAGTCTCATCATCCCTGCCAAGCTCGCCCGTCAGTGTAGAATAATGATAGAGAACTCTTGCTGCTCCATCAAAGTCGGTAAGAACACCACCGATCCGTTCAATGTCAGGTAAAGTCTTAGACAAGGTGACGCGCTATCATGCGATCTTTTCAACATAATACTTGAAAGAATTGTACGAAAGTCACAAGCGAACACTAAAAGAATAATCTTTGACAAGTTTGTGCAATTACCCACTTACGCCGATGACATTGATATGGTCCGAAGAATTCAGCTGGACATCAGTGGCACGCTTGATATGTTGTCTACAAGAAAGGAAACTTAAAATCGGAATCTTGGACAGAACGCCACAATAGACAAATATACGAGTAATTTTGAGGTAATACAGGACTTTGTCTACCTAGACGTTATGGTGAGCTCCGCAAATGACATCAATGGGGAGATCAAATGAAGAACTATTTCCGCCAATCGCTGTTCTCATGGGCTAAGAAGGCAATTGAGTAACCAACCCCTTTCTCGAACTACCAAGGTAACTACAGAGAGGGATGATTAGTGTATAAGATACTAAGCATCCCAGTCCTGCTGTATGGCGCAGAGGCATGGGCTTTGTCAAAATCAGATAAGGATACCTCAGTTTACTTTAAGAAAAAATGTCGTCGACTGATCGTTTTATAAACCGTCTGCATAAACGCTGAACGGAAATGAAGGTACAATGCCGAACTATATGCCGTATACCATGACACCAACTTAGTCAGTCAGCAAACTGGAAACCAAATGGAACAGGTCACTCGATGATCCTACTTAATTACTTTGGCATAGTGCCCATAACGGACTACATGACGCCATGTTTAGACTATGTAAGGCCTTTCTCTGTCGCCTACCCTAGCAGGGAAGGGAAAAGCAGTCATATACCTAGCGCCGCATCTACAGCGCTCAACACAGTTGGTTAAAAAATGAGCACTGGCGTAGGATCAGGCATCTTCTCCGACACCCTAGACATATCGAAATCCATACGACTTCCAGACCACAGGAGCGTCCTCCAAGCAGAAGTCTTAGCAGTGGCAACAGCCACCCGTGAGTCTGCGGTAAGGGCAATACCGCCAGAAGATATCAACATCTTTATCGACAGCCAGACAGCTATAAAAGCGATTACTGCCATAGAAATTATATCGACGTTTGTGAAGTGTTGTCGAGAAGAGCTCAGGGTTCTTGGAACACAGTACAAGTTGTCGATCTACTAGGTCCCTGAACACGAGGGTATCCCAGGCAATGAGAAAACTGACGAGCTAGCAAGAATCGGCTCAGCAGCCTTATTAGAACAGGTTGACCCCCCTGTGTGTATCCCGCCTTGCACACTCAAGCTCGTTGCAGAGAATAAAGCCATTAGAGAGGCGAAGACAAGGAGAACCACCGTGGAAACTTGTGGCACCACTATCCTAGTGGCTTTGGCCATCCTTCGATAAGGCAAGGACTGAAAGGATGACTCGGAAAGACAGGAAATCCCTTTCCACCCTCGTGGGCATCATCACGGAGCACAATACTCTGCGGTACCACTTGACGAAACTACGCCTGATGGAGGAAGAATTCTGTAGAGGCTGTGGTGACGAGGGAGTTTTTGAGGACAATACCCACTTCCTGTGCCACTGTCCGAGTCTTCAACACTCCAGGAAAAAGTTCCTTAGTAAATATTTCTTCCAGGATCTCGAGCAGCTCTCCAGCGTTTCGACAGGAAAGATGCTGAACTTCATCACATCATCAGGGCGGCTTGTATGCAGAAACGAAGTAAGTGATTAAGTTTTGTATAATTTGTTGTCGGTTTTAACTAGGCCTCAATGGGTAAGGGATACTTTTTCCCCTATGGGTATAACAATGGGTCAACGCTGACCTAAGTGTAGCAGAGAGCGTCTCTCCCTGTCAGCCAACATACCTAACCTAACCTAAGGTAACTCTGTATAAGACAGTAACCATCCCAGTCCTGCAGTATAGCGCAGAGGCATGGACGTTGTCAAAATCTGATGAGAATGCCATTGGTTACTTTGAGAGAAAAGTTCTTCAAGTGATCTTTGTCTTCATAGACGGCGAGTGGAGGAAAAGGTACAATGCCGAACTATATGGTCTATACAATAACATAGACTTAGCCGAAAGAGTTCACATACAGCGACTAAGATGGCTGAATCATGTAGAGCGGATAAAGCCCAACGTTCCAGCCTGGAATATCTTCAAATCTACCCCGAATGGACGGCGCAGTAGAGGACAAGCTCGTGGCAGGTGGCGCAAACAAATAGAAGAGGATTTCAATTAATTTGGCATTCGCAGCTGGAGGCAGCTGGCTCATAACTGGGCTGGCTGGATATGTTTGTTGGTTGAGGCCTAGGTACACCCCGAGCTGTTGTACCACCTAAGTACTCGTAAGTTTGTTGAATGATCGATATACTTATGACATTGGGTAGTCGGGAAGGAAATACTGTGAATCAGAAGCAAAGACAAAATAACGAAGCAAATCTCCTCAGTTATCCGGACACCACCTCCGGAGTTTTCCTGAAACCAATTATCTGAGGTTTAAACGACTTTCTCTCTGGGTCTATCCTTTCCAACTCCCGTACATAGTATTCACAACCCCTTGAGTGCGCATAAATTATAAAAAAAAATCCAAGTGGACTTGCTGAAGGTACTACACAGTCCAGGACTAAATTCAAGTATCACATTCTTATCTTCTATGGATCGTGGCATTCAGAAAAAGTTTTCGTGCCGATACTGATACAAATGATGGATATACGAATTATTGGGATTACCAAAATATTTGATTGTATTGTCATTCGAAAGTCATTTTTCTTTGGTTTATGACTTTGATTAGCCCTGATAAGCTGTAGATACTAAATAATTAAATTTAAACACCCTCAATCCGCATGTTATGTTTCGATTGTCACATAAAATATTTCGCTAGATCGTTCGAACTGATTTGTCACAATTTATTGTTATATTGGTAAATCCGTTTAAAAATAGTAATTTATAATTATTTGGCTCCCATAATTTTATTTTATTTTGATTCGTAGATATCTTTTAGGAAAGCAAAACTTTCTGACAGGTGTTCGGGTAAACCTTATCTGTCAGCGAGAATGGTTTACAAAACAACGGCCTTGTCGTTGAATCACTTGCCGGAGATTCAATAGAGGTTCCACATCTGCCCATCACCTGTTTCGGACGTTCAGGAGACTACTTCTAAAGCGCCGACTGATGGCAAAATGGTCAATTTGGTTGGAGGTTGCTTGCCTATCGTTGGAAACCCAGCTGACTTTCTGGTAAGTCTTGTGCTCAAACATTGTGCCACCTATCACAAGGCGGTTGACATTGGAGAAATCCACAAACCTTTCGCCGTTGTCATTGCGGTTGCTTAGTCCATGTTTCCCGATTACATATTTGTTCCCTTCGTTGTCGTTGCCTACCTTGGCATTCAAATCCCCCATCACTATGACAATGTCTCCATTTGGTGATGTGATGAAGACGGCACTTAAAAGTTTGTGGAAGCTCTCCTTTTCGTCCTCAGACGAACTATTCGTTGGGGCATAACACGGTATGATTGTGACGCGTCGTACTCTAGTCCGGAATCTGGCCGTCAAAATCATATCACCATGAGGCTGCCAGGAAATTAGGCCCTTGCGTGCTGTTGTTGTTAGCTGTAGTCCGACTCCATATTCCCGCGGACTTCCGGATGGTCTTCCAGAATAGAGTAGTACAGTGTTACGTGTTGGGGACTGGTACTCGCCCGCTTCTAACCATCTTACTTCACTTACCCCCAAAATGTCCAGTTTATATCGCATGAATTCGTTTTCCAGTTAGAGGAATCTAGCATTGTAAGGACCTTCGCTTCCCGAGTCGAGGAGCGTCTTTACATTCCAGAAACCTATCTTTGTCCGGGTACAATAGCCAGTCGTCAACATGTGATCATTCCTTATTCAAGGCATAGTGTCGGTGTCTGTAGCGAGCAATTTTTGCTAACGCAGGTTGGTAGCCCACGTTCCTAGTCTAGAATCAAGGCCCTAGACAACCTGCACTTACAATTTTAGCCTACACGTATAAGGGTTTATACGTATAGTTGCCCGGAGACCACCACTATTAGGTTAAGTAAGCACTTCATCACGAACTTGATTGTTGCGCCATTGGCCCAAGCCTGTTTTGGGCAGTCAGTCGTTTCTCGATCAATCGCAATGCAGGTCCCCAAAGGGAAACTCTCTGTGATGCATTCATCAACCACAAACGCAACCAATCAGTAGACCGAATACCGCAACATTATCAAGGAGGTGGCCGTGACCACACTTGGCTACCAGCCACTACCAAAAAGGAGCCGTGGTATGATGGTGAGCACGTTCAACGGAAAAGGTGACAGAAGATGCACATAAGAATGCGCTGGAGTGCAAGATAAGAGCAGCGAGTCAGGAGTACCGGATCAGAAGAAGGGAAGATAGGAAAATTCTGCGTAAAAAGAAAAGGGACCACATAGAATTCCAGCTCCAGGATATCGAAAAGTCTCGTGAGTGCAACAACATCCGGAATTTCTATCAAAAAGCCAAGCAGCTCTCAGCTGGCTTCAAACCCGGAACACAGGCTCTTCGTACCAGCGAATGCAGCATAGTCAGCGAAACGCAGGGAATTGTTGGTGTGTTTAAACAACACTTCCAGCAGTTGCTTAACGGGCAGCAAACAGATAGAGTGGTAGGGCAAGAAGAGAACCTGCTTCCACTCGATAACAAACCAACACAACCACCCAGTATTGAAGAAGTTAGCGCAGCAATCAGAAAACAAAAAAAAAAAAAAACAAAAAAAACAAAGCCGCTGGCTCAGATGGCCTCCAAGCTGAACTTCTTAAATACGGAGGCGATATCTTTGTAGGGTGCATGCACTAAGTCATCAGACAAGTATGGATAGTGGAAAGTATGTTTGACGACTGGAAAATCAGCTCTATATGCCCCATCTTCAAAAAAGACGATCCTAAGTCTTGTAAGAACTAACGAGGCATACCCTTGCTAAATGTCGAATATAAGATCCTATCCAACATATTCTGTGAACGTTTAAAACCTTTCTGCAACACACTGATCGGCACGTACTAGTATGGCTTCCGGTCCGGCAGATCGACAATAGACCAAATGTTCACACTGAAGCAAATCCTAGAAAAGACCAACGAATAACAAGTCGAAACTCACTACCTTTCCATCGACCATAAAGCCACTTATGACCGCACTCATCGTCTTGAACTCTACCAAGTGACGGCTCAATTCGGGATACGGTCGAAACTTGTCCAGATGTGTCGCGTAAGACTTGAAAACACGCGATGTTCTGTGCAACTTGGAAACAGGTCTTCTGAACTTTTCCAAACATGTACTGGGTTCCGGCAATTAAATACGCTGTCATGTGACTTCTTCAATATTATGGTGGAGCAGATAGTGTGTAGGGCAGGTGTTTGTAAACAAGGAAGGCACTATCTTTCACAAATTCATCCAACTGCTGGGATACGCGGATGATATTGACATCATCGGAAGATACCGGTAAGCCATTGTAGAGGCATTTACGACAATTGAAGAGCAGGCGAAACGAGTAGGTCTTGAAGTAAATGAGGACAAGACTAAGTACATGTTGTCAATAAACAAAAAATTATCTGCTCAAAACCTTGCTGTTGATGTCTACAACTTCGAGGTAGTTAAGGGGTTAACCTACCTCAGAGCAAACATAAATCCCACAAACGACACCTTCGTGGAGATCCGACGAAGAATAACCTTAGCAAACTGCTGCTACTTCGGTTTGGCAAAACAACTGGGTTCAAAACTCCTAACTCGACGGACCAACTTAATGCTCTATGGAACGCTCATCTTACCAGTCTTGTTTTATGGCGCCGAGGCCTGGACGATAAGTAAGAAAGCAGAGCAAATATTGGGTACCTCTGAGCGAAAAATACTTCGTCGGATATTATGTCCCATCTGCGAGGAGGCCGAATCAAGGAGAAGATACAACCGCGCATTCTATGAGTTGTACCAGGATGTGGATGTAGTCCAAAAAACCAAGACACGTCGGCTACATTGGCTCGGCCACATCGAGCGAATAGACAACAATGCTCCCGCCAAGAGAATCTTCAAATCTCAGCCATGTTCGAGACGGCAAAAAAAGCCGAACCGTCGGTATAAATACCAAGCTGTCACGTATGCCAGAGAACTTGCTCTGTATAACTGGAAGCACGGTGCCCAGAATCGCAGAGGTAGGACGGTAGCCGTGTCTCAGGCAGAGACTCTCCACGGGTCGAGAGCCCTTTAAGTAAGTTAGCAGACATCCTAACATGTTCCAATAGTTTTTTGCCTGATGAAGAAATCCTAAAGACAAACAGTCTTATCTTTGAAACTCACCACCGATTGAGCTTATCTCTCTCTCATAAGACGTACGCTGGAAATCCCCCCCCAGAAAATGAAAAATATTAAATAAAACCCGCTGATAGTGTTTTATGATTTACTGCTATGATATATAATTAATAAACAAATTTATTGTTTTGTTTACATTTCCTAAACAAATAGGCATTTCAAGAGCAGGATACATAACTTCGAACTTCTGTCGTACACGCCATGGTCTTGTCATCAAAGTACATTCCATTCTGACATTGTTCCTCTCCAACTGTCAGGTCACCATTACAAAGCAAATAATGTTGACAACCCTGCGTTCCGCTGATCACTTTGGCACGATTCTGTCCATCACAACGGTCATCCTCGCAACGGACATCTGATGCTGTATAGCATGCTTGTTGACCAAAGTCGAAAAAATATCCACTGGGACATTGCCCCCATGCTGGGTCCGGATCTGGAGTGTTATCACCCTTATCAGTGCAATAGTAATACCCCCGACAGGTTCGTTCATCGCTAACAAACTTATTTCGTATCGGTTTCTTGATAGTACCACACGAACCATCCGGAAGCGGATGTTCGGGACATTCCACATCGGACTTTTTCGTACAACCCAGCTGTGGATGATAGTAGCCTGTCTCACATTTAAATTCATTTAGCTTAGCCTTGACACACTTGTAGTATATATTGCAACTTGATTCGTCCTTGAAGGGAACATCATTGGGCACAACATCGCAATAGGCATAGCCCTTGCAGAGCGAATCTTCAGGATATACACATGATTGTGTCTTCTCCTCGAAGTGAAAGGTACTTCCACAGACCCCAAAAGTACCATTCCCCTCTATACACTTGAAATATCCATTACAGGATTTCGGGTCCGCTAAATAGGTTTTGGTAGTCTTTGCGTCACAAGGATCATCACAGTAATCATCGGAAAGTTTGTCCACACATTTGTCGACTTTTGTAGAGTCCTTGTTGTATAATTTGCCAGCAGGACAAGAGCTAATTATGCTTACGCCACCTTGACACGTCACATAATCCTGACACGATCCTGGTGAGCGAAGTTGTGCACCATCGGCGAAAAGACGGCAAATTTCTGTTCCAAATGGTTCTACTACATCCGCCGCACCAGCGATAGAGACTAACGCGACGAAAGCGAAAAGTACTGCAAATGCAGAAGAAGAGCCAAATAGTTAAGTAAGAAATGGATATATGGACTTGCGGACCTACCCTTCATAGTTGTTGCCTGTAATTGAAGTTTAATTCAACTAAAACGGCTGCCCAATCTCCAGGCAACTATATAAACTTTGGTAGACTCTAATATTGCTGTTAATTTGGGAAACCGTCCTGATAAGGTTAGGTTCTATAAATCAATAAATTTGACTGCCAAAGTCGGTTTCGATAAGAACTCAGAAGGTTCATTTATTGGCTGGAGGCATACGTAGTCAACGGGAATATAAAGTGCTGTAAACGCATTCGAGGCTGATAAGTGGGGCGTGGATGATTGGAAATAGTTTCAAACAAACAGACTAAGGAGGTATAGCGTTTGAAGGGCTCAATCAGAATCAATACCTAAAACTTGGTTTCAACATAAAATTGCCCAAAGTCATTAGTTCGAGTTGTATAGCCCAGGGAGGCTACCACACAGTCTTCGTAGGCATCTAGCCTTCGGCGTTTGACATCTCTCACTTCTTGGATGGGCGAATGTAGGAATTTCCCTTTGTTCATGACTCAGCCCCAATCGTGGCATAAAACAGCTCATACTATGGTTCCTTGAAGAAGGCTATGCAAATGCACAGGAAGTAACACTGGGAAATCTAGTACTTCGGGGCGCTTACAATATTTGGCGTTGGTTAGTGGGTGGTGCAAACAAATTCCAAAACAAGTTTAGTATGCCATGAAACTTTGAATGTCGGTATTAGAACGAGAACGGACATATACAATTTTAGGTAAAACAAACTATAATGCCTTAGAGTCGTCCCTAATCTTTGAGGTACAGACCAAAGTTGGGACTTTTGAACTGATAGAGCACGTTTCCCAAAATGTTGGTTTTATTCATTTTTTTGTCGGGTTAGGAAACGCTGGACTGGAGCACTTAGACGCAACTGGTCCATTGTACTAGCAGAGAGTAAACCCTGGTTTGCCCATTTTATTGGAATTTTCTTGTCTTTCTAAGAAAGCCAAGCAAATACTTCAGTGATGAGGAGCTTACAGTACCAGCACTCACCATATCAGCACCGAGGATCTGCCACCTGATACAACCAAAGGCCGGCCACTTGTAGAGATAATGTTCGGCAGTGTTGTCGCTCTCACCATAAGCATAACAGATTGAAGTGGCACTTAAGCGCCAAAAAGTTTTTTCACGGTCCCAGCTCTCGCGAGCGTTTGACAAACATCCGAGAGAATTGTTGTCACGAAAAAGCTCCTCAAATCGCCGTTCGGATCCGGCATTAAACTGTAGGTCCCTTCCGTTCGTGTGAAAAATATAACGCACTCAACACGAGTGGTTGCGAGAAGCTAGGCCCTGGCACTTTAAAGAGCTGTTGCGCCAAATATTTTTTTTTTTGTATTTGGCACTTAAGCGCAGCACAATATGGTGTGTGTTTGGCGAAAACGTAGTGACCTGTCAAGATGCCATTAAGATGTCTGCAGTCTTTTCCACTGAGAGACAGGAAAAATGCCGCTGATTTCTAAGACGTCTGGCAGCATTTGTTTAGTCAGCATGCATCCTGGAGAGTCATGCCACACACAATTGTGTTCGTGAGAGATCCAGTCGTCAATGGAAGCCCTAACCGCAATGGTGCAGTAGGTAATGTGTTTGCTCGTTAACCGATGTGTGCAAGTTCAACAGCAATCAACAGCCACCCGAGTATAAAAAGGAAAACGAATAACATTTAAGTTTTTCTAACTACTGCATCAAAGAAAGTCTCCTGCCTGGTAGTACAATGGACCGGAGAGTCTGAGTGCTCTGGGATTTGGGTTTCCTTTAAAAAAAAAAAAAAACCTCAAGATGACAAGGTCTATTGCCAATCGAATGGTCAACAACTTCAATCGGGAGTATCTGCAAAACATGGATGTAAGACGTCAGATAACAAGAAATGCCGACCACCATTTTAATGACAATAGGTACATATATGGTAGTTGGGCAACAGAAACTTTGCATAAAAGCCGAAAGTAACTCATCAGGATCGAAGGGTATAAATTCACCTGACCGGATCTGTGTGGATACGATTCTTAGCATGGAATTTCTAATTTTCTGGCAGCCTCATGGTGATAGGATTTTGACGGCCAGATTCCGGACTAGAGCACGACGCGTCACCATCATACAGTGTTACGCCCCAACGAATAGTTCGTCTGAGGACGAAAAGCAGAGCTTCTACAATCTCTTAAGCGCCGTCTTCAACACAACACCGAATGGAGACATTGTCATAGTGATGGGGGATTTGAATGCCAAGGTAGGCAACGACAACGAAGGGCTCAAACATGTAATCGGGAAGCATGGACTAAGCAAACGCAATGACAACGGCGAAAGGTTTGTGGATTTCTCCAATGCCAACCGCCTTGTGATAGGTTGCACCATGTTTGAGCACAAGACCTGCCACAAAGTCGGCTGGTTTCCCAACGACAGGCAAGCAACCTCCAACCAAATTGACCATTTTGCCATCAGCCGCTGTTTAGAAGTAGTCTCCTGGACGTCCAAAACAGGCGAGGGGCCGATGTGGGGATAGTACGTGATGATCACCATCTCATGATAGCTACTCTCCAACTACGCACTGCAGCAGTTCGAAGATCCCACGACAACACAAGAATGCCCAGGTTCAACATCGATAGACTTAGTGATCCCTCAGTGCGCCAACAATTAAGGGAGCACTTTTCGCAAGGTGTGACAGCAATCAGCAGCTCACTGCCCGCAACCATCCAAGACCATTGGTGTGCTGTGAAAAATGTTTTTACATCTGGTGCTGAAAGAATTGTCGGTCGATCGCAGGAAAGACATAGGGCGTGGCTTTCCGAGGATACCTGGAGACGGATTGACGAACGAAAACAGGTGAAAGTTCGCGTTGCAGCTACCCCAGCAGCAGGGAGAAGCAAGCTAGAGTCCCTATATCGCAGGAAGATGAGAGAGGTTCAGCGTAGCGTGCGACGTGACAAACGCAACTACATCAGCGCGCTGGCTACAGAAGCAGAAAAGCAGCACGGAGGTGCGACAGCAGGACTGTCTACAGAATCCCCAAAGAGCCGACAGGTGGTCGCAGCTCCAGCCAACACTCAGTGAAAAGCCTAGACGGCTCCTTGCTCATTTCGGATGAGGACCAGCTCAAGAGATGGAAAGAGCATTTTGCTACGGTTTTGAACCGTGTATTCGCCAGCGATATGCTCCCAAATCAAACTGAGATCCACGAGGTGAGAAGTTCCCAAATACGCTTCCAATAAAGATAAGATCATTCCCGTGATCAAGGCACTCAAAACCAACAAGGCGGTAGGACTTGACGGTATTCCAGCAGAACTCTTACGAGCAGCACCAACAACATCGGCTGAGCTTCTGCTTCCACTTATAGAGAGAGCTTGGGAAGCTGAGAGTTTTCCTAACGAGTGGAAAGAGGCAATGATCGTCAAGCTTACTAAGAAAGGAAATTTAATGGAGTGCGGAAACTGGAGGGGTATCTGCGTGCTGCCTTCTGTAGCTAAGATAATAGCCAAAATTATCCTGGAGCGAATCAAACAATATCTCGAAGACACACTCGATGCCGAACAAGCAGGTTTCCGCTCTGGATCCTCCTGTGCCGACCATATCAACACCCTGTGGATTATTATCGAACAATGCGTTGAATATCAGTCGCCACTCCAACTGCTGTTCATCGATTTTGAGAAGGCGTTCGATAGTGTCAACAGGGAGTTTATTTGGCGTGCCTTACGCAGGAGAGGTATTCCCGATAAACTAATTGCCATTATCAAAGCTACATATGAAGGCTCCAAATGTCACGTTCTGCACAGAGGAAGGTTGTCTGAGGAATTTGAGATCCAAAGTGGGGTAAGACAAGGCTGTATCCTTTTACCAATACTATTTCTGTTAGTGATTAGCGATGTGCTTCGTGCAGCTTTGTCGGCGGGAAACGGATGAATTCGATGGACTCTTACATCTCAACTGAAACATCTTGACTACGCTGACGATGTACGCTTACTCTCCCACAGAATTATGGACCTCCACCAAATGACAACAGATGTGGAGAGGGAGGCAGGTGTCGTCGGGCTGAAAATGAATACGGCAAAAACTAAAATTATCAGCCTTGGAACAAACTCATCGGCTCAAATATGCATTGCTGGACAACCGGTAGAGAGAGTAGAGGATTTCCAGTATCTTGGGAGTATTGTCTCGACCGATGGTGGAACCGAACTGGATATAGCCAACAGGATCGCCAAAGCAAAGTCCGCGTTCAGGATGTTGTCCAAAATATGGCGAAGCAATGCAATCAGTTTGAGCACCAAGATAATACTGATACTGTTCCGCTCCAACGTTGAATCCGTGCTGTTATATGGTTGCAACACGTGGAGAGTAACCACTACTATCACCAGAAAGCTGCAAACGTTTGTTAATAGGTGCCTGCGCAATATCTTGAGGATTTTCTGGCCCAATCGTATCTCTAACGAAGACTTTTACGAGAGAACGGGTCAGGAACCAATAGGCACAACCATCCAACGGCAGTAGTGGCAGTGGATTGGCCACACGTTCTGTAAGGTTGGCAGTTCCATATCGAACCATGCTATGCAATGGAACCCTCTAACTCAGGATGGCAGAAGACGTGGCGATCCAAGGAGAACATGGCACAGAACAGTGTAGAAGGAGGCACGGCAGTTAGGGAAAAGTTGGGGAGAACCTAGACACATTGCCAGAAACCGTACACGATGGCGCGTAGGCGTAGTAGAGGCCCTAGGACCCGCCGGGGGATACAGGACATAAGTAAGTGAAGTAATAAAGCGTTTCTCGGGCAGGTGCTCTTTATAGGCTCTTGCTCCTTCTGGTGTGCTAAAGTGTCCGACGTTAATCTTCTTCTTCTGGGCAGCTTGCAGCATCTGCTCGTTGGACAGTTAGGCTGAATTTAGCTGCAACAAGGATATGATCAGAGTCGACGTTGGCTCCTCGAAAAGTGTGCACATCCACATCCACATGCCTTGCGTCGATTAGTACGTGGTCGATTTGGTTGCGTATTCTACCACCAAAGGAAAGCCAGGTTGCTGTGTGGATTCTTAGTCTAGGAAACCTAGTGCCTTAGGATGTCTACAGATATCCAGTTGCTCAAGCTTCAACTGGTGAAGACGAAACATTTTATGATCACTGGGAATAGAACAGCTGACTAATGAGTATGTTATTCATTTGTGTATTTATTCATTTCTTCACTCCTTCATTTTTGCATTCATTCATTTGTTCATTCATTTATTTGTTCATTAACTCATTCTGTCATGAAGTTAGTCAACTATTCATTCATTTATTGCATTACTCATTGATTCTGTCGTTGTGTTAGTAATTTATTTATTCGCTCATTCATAACTTCAACTACAACTCATATTTGGAAGTTATTTCCAAGCTTTCAATCTGTTAATCTTACTGCTTCCTCTTTTAGTAGCGTCTTCGGGCAATGATATGGCTCCATTCATCTCAGATTGCATTATGCGGCGATGTCTTTCTCTCCGTGTTTCTAGTTCAACATTGCTTTAGTTTGATCTTCAAACAAATATGTTCGTTCAAACGTCTCCAAGTGTCTGCAGATATCATTCTGAAATTGATTGAATACTGGTTGCCTGTAGATTTAAAGTGAACTTATATTCTGCTCGAAGAAAATACCTTCAAGACAGGCAACATCACAGAAATTTACAAAACAATCCGTCACCCACAGAACAGACTATTTGAGGAACTAGAGAACCTTATGAAGGAAAGACCAAATATCTCCCAAGACAATCGCACTCAACGTAGCCTCATCCTCGCTAGGTTGCAGTTCTGACCAGAATAGCAATAGCTGTAGCCATCCTTCCAAATAAGAATACTCTAGCTACAGCGATCGTTACGAGTAGTTGCAAACTAAAATTTAAGCTGCATGCTATCGAAAGAACAAATCTTAGGTGGACAAGTGGAACAACATGTCTAGCGAAAAAACTGATTTAGCCCAAGCTTTATCTAAGAGCTCTAAGAGTTTGATGTCTTTTAACAGATAGGGCCTATAGGCCCTACAAATAGGTGTCATTGATGGACACTGTCTAATAGGCAAACATGCAACGAGGCTTGGCGTATTTTCAGACGATTTTTGCAGAAACTCTATTTAAGAAGAAGAGGACGAAACCATTCATCACCTTCATTGCACATGCCCAGCTCTCTCTTCCACAGAAGGAAGTTTCACTTAGGAGCGTTCTACTACAACGATTTAGGCGATTTGATAAACATAGATACACACGCTTCATCAGAAGCTCAAAATGGTTCTAACGAGAACGTAGCGACTACATGATGCGTGTGATATCACAAAGAACTTATCTCTGTTCTACGTGTGTTGGCGTAAGCTGGTAAGATTGCACTTCTACCTACCCTAACCTACAAAGGAAATGAAACAAACAACTTTAACCGCTTTGCAATGATTTTTTAATTTTTTTTACAGCCATCATACTCAATTACCTCCGTTGTACAAGCCTGACGTTTCTCATCGAAAAACTTATAATCGGCGCATTGTTTTGTCGAAACTGTAACACCACCCTGGCAGGTCGCATAATGTTGACAATCCTTCGAGCTGTTCACAAACATATCCTCTCGACCATCACACCGATCCAACGTACAAACCACATTTATCGGATCCATACACAATTGCTTACTAGCACTGAAAAACAATCCTGCTGGGCACTGACCCCAACCAGGGTCCACATCCTGCTCTTTACCTTTATCAGCGCAATAGTAATAGCCCCGACAAGTGGCGCCATCTGCGACGAATTTATTTCTTATAATTGTACTAGGAATACCGCCAGTCTTGCAGATTGCATTTGGTGTTACCCGACAGTTTGTGGCAGTAACAGCGCTAATACAGGCTTCACTTTCTCGATCGTACATTAGGCCACTGGCACAAGATTTTGATGTCAGCACTCGCTTCGTGCAGACCCTGTATAAGTTGCAATATTCTTCGTCGACAAAATTAATACCATCTGGTACGTAGTGACAGTAGTTGTCGTTGTGCTCCTTTTCTGTACACTTGGAATCCCTTGCATAGACACATCGCTGTTCGTCCTCGTGGAAATGTAAATCATCGGGACAAACACCAAAAGTACCTACACCTTTGTTACAGTGATAGAATGCATTGCAAGATGTCGGATCAGCTGTCCAGGTGGCGTCATTATCGGGTGCGCATGGATCATCGCAGTTATCTGTGCCGCTGACACATTTTTTTGATGTCACACTGTATTGTTGTCCACTGGCACATTTCGTAGATACTTCAACAGAATCGATGCATGTTATGTATGCATTGCATACATATGGGTCGCGGAGTACCGTACCATTAGCGAAGAGGCGGCATATGTTATTGAAAATGGCAGCAGTTGGTGGTGGGCCAGCTGAGAGGATCAGGAGGCATGTTATACTGATGCAAAGGATGAATTCTGAAAGAGAAAATGAAAGTTTCAATACGTGTCAAGGCGTTAAGAGCGATGAGATAGAAGTTTTTTGAGATTTACCCCAGGGTTGACCGAAGTTTTTCTGACAACTGTCAGATGCATTGTGGCGATATGGTTCCAAATCAGACGTACCACAACCCCCAAAGCACTGAAGACAAACAAGGCGGTAGGACTTGACGGTATTTCCGCGGAGCGGCCTTAACAACATAGGCTCAGCTACTGCTTCCGCTTATAGAGATGGCTTTATCGAAGCTACCTACGAAGGGCCCAAATGTCACGTTCAGCAAAGAGGAAGGTTGTCTGAGGAATTTCAGATCCAAAGTGGGGTAGGGCAAGGCTGCATTCTTTCACCAACACTATTCCTATTGGTGATTAGCGATGTATTTCATGCAACTTTGTCGACGGGAAACGAGGGAATTTGATGGACTCTTACATCCCAACTGAGGGAGAACTCAGACACATTGCCAGAAACACGATGGTGCGTAGGCCTAGTAGAGGCCCTAGGACCCACAAGGGGATACAGGACATAGGTAAGTAAGTACATCCCAACTGAAACATCTTGAATACGCTGACGATTTTTGCTTACTCTCTCACAGAATTATGGACCTCCACCAAGTGACAGCAAATGTGGAGAGGGAGATAGTTGTCGTCAGGCGGAAAACTAGTCTTGGAACAAACTCATCGGCTCAAATATGCATTACTGGACAGTTGGTAGAGCCAGTAGACGATTTCCAGTATCTTGGGAGCATTGTCTCTACCGATGGTGGAACCGAGCTGGATATAGCAAACAGGATTGCTAACGCATAGTCCGCCTTCGGGATGTTGTCCAAAATATGGCGAAGCAATGCTATCAGTTTGAACACCAAGCTCCGCTCCAACGATGAATCCGTGCTGCTATATGGATGCAGCATGTGAAGAGTGACTATAACTATCACTAGAAAGTGCAAACGTTCGTTAATAGGTCCCTGCGCAGCAACGCATCAAAAGGAGGAATCCAAGGAAACGGACTGAATCCCTTTCAGAGGAGTTCAATGACGCTAAGCCCACCAGGTAATCAAGCAATAGCACCACAGAAGAGTACAGAGGCATGCGAGTCTCCCACATTTAAAAAGACGACATTTGAACTGGCCTCCAACTATTGATTTTTCACAAGCTAGGCGCGCGAATAAAAAACCGCTGGTGGGTGTGATGGAGGACGGCAAGATGTGCCCCATATATCAGCCTATGAGAGATGCCATTGAGAGCATCATAGCGTTGTACGAGGCATGAGGCACAGGATAACAGAGCCACGGAAGACATCAGAAAACAAAATGCCTCTTAAACTTCACCATGGCTTTGAGCTGCAACCGACTCGAAGAGAAGACCAAAGCCCAGCACCGAAACCACGAGTTCAAAGCACCAGCAGAAGACCCTCTCAAACGAAGGCAGTAAGGCCCATCCACAGAAGTCCGATTTGAAGAAATCACGAGTTCAAAGTGCCGGCAGAAAACCCTCTCAAATGACGGCAGCAAGGCCAGTACACAGAAGTCCTCAAGAGAAGGCAAGAGAGTTCCGCGGAATGAAGCAGACCCCCAGAGCGACGGGAAAGTCTGTAAGGCCAAGCCACAAAGAGCTGGCAGTGGTATGAAAGGCAACCAACCAGAAAATAACGGCAAGACATTTGGGCAAGAGTCGTCGGGAAAAGAACGAGCCTAAAGAGTAAAAAAAGTCAGGTCGAAGATAAAAAACACGTCCTGACGCACTCGTAGACGTAGCAGCCAAGGGAGAAGTTTCCTACGTTGATATAGGTACTCGGCAAAGTCGAAGCGGAACCCAAACTCGACAACCTGGGCCATACCATAACCAGAACTGGACGGACCCAGAAGAGCGACAGGAGAAAAAATCGTAGAGTTTAAGGGCATAATCAGCGAAATTATCGGCACTGAGGTGGTGGCTTGAAAGCTGATACATCGCATCCTGTTGGAAGTGAAAGACATTGATGAGGTCACCACCGAAGAGGACATCTGCGAAGCGATTAAAGCCCAATATAACTCAAACGGGGTCTGCGAAGCGGACATCGTGAATGTAACAAATGCCTATGAGAGTACACAAACTGCGACTATTAGGCTGTCAGCAGACAGTACTAGGAAACTACTAGAGTTGGGCAGAGTTGCCGCGTCCGCGAACCCCTTAAAAAGTGCTTTAAGTGCTTAAAATTCAGTTACACGGCACATCAGTGCAGGAGCGTGTTCAATCGTTCAAAACATTGCAGTAGATGTGGGGCCAAGAACTGCACTAAGGACCCGCAGTGCATTCTATGCATTCCGCCCGTGCCCTGACCATCAGTATAAGTGTATTAATAATCCCTTCGGCGAGCGCGTATTATAAAAAATGTAAATAAAATCCAAGGAACGTCAGACGCGTAGCTGCCACGATGGCGCGGCGTAGTAGAATATCTAGGTCCGCAACGGGATACAGGGCCTGAAGCTTTGATATCTAATTGCGACAGTGGTTACTTGCTTATGTAACCACTGTCGCAATTAGATATCAAAGCTTCAGACTTCACCCGCTTTTAACGCCACCATTGCAAGTGATAAAAAAAAAAAAACCAAAACTGTCACAAAAACTAATACAGGGTTCAGTTCAAAGTGCAAATGTCAGATTGATGACAAGTCTTTGACAGAACGCGAAACATATTTTCCAGAACTTTCTAGCACTCTGTTGATACTATCAACTTCATTTTGTTTTTTTTTTTTTCAAAAATAACTATTCACTTTCTGTTTGCCACACTTTGCCCATCTGATAGGCAAAACCAGTATCTTATCTGTCAAAATTCGGCGAAAAAAACAAAAATTTCAACGAATTCGAGACGCAAACTTCAACTTCAACTTATTTTGTTTTACCTTTCATTCTTCTAGCGAAAGCAGTTGTTGGTTCTACTTTATTCTTATTTCACCGATAACTAAGCCCGGGGAATGGCCATCGACGCCTTTTATACTTGACAGCTTCTTGTCGGAGCTGTCAATCTACGAATGTGGAGTCCCAAATTATTCAAATGCAATAAATGACGTTTTTATTGTTATTATTAATTTTTTTTGTTCGAATAAGATTATATTTAGCTTAGCGATTAGATAGAGGCAGTTAGCTCAAGTGCTTTAATTGGTGTGGAAAACTTGATTTGTATTAGGGTAATTGGAAACGTTAAGCTGTCAGAAATGAAATTCAATTAATTGATCTGATAGGCTTTGAATGAGTGAGTCTTCATTGACATGTGGACTGTTCATTTGGGGAGACGTGACGTCAGTTGGATATGACACTATGCTGCTGTGTATCGAGTGATATCTTTTTTTGGTTTGAAATCATTGGTGTTGGCATTGGGATTACCGTTAAGATAAGAAAGTGATGGAATTTAGATTTATGAATGGAATAGATCGATTGTCCCCGGCTAATCAAAGTTTATTCTTGTCTTGACGGTACGCAGAATATTGTCCGGAAATTGTGAATGATTTCCATCTCTAAACTAACCTCACAACCCTGAGCAGTACTAGGCGTAGGCATGCTCAAGGTCTCTGTATTTTCCTCAACCTTTTCGAAAGCATTGTTTCAATGTGCTTTCATTGGAGGACAATCTTCCACGCAGTGCAAAACGGTTTCTAAAGAGGTAGATCCACCACTACAAGTCTAACAGAATTTGCTTCTAGAGCACTAGGTGCACTAGAGACATAATTAAGTTTATCGATTACAGTAAAGCGTTCGATAAAATTTCTAATCAATTAATTTACCTCAAACTCAAAGCCTTCGGTTTCGCACTATCTTTTATTTCCTGGATTAGGTCATTCTAGGAAAATCACCAGTATAGTGTTATCTTGAGAAATTCAGTGTTTAACCCCATTACACCGCCTTCGGTGTTCCTCAAGGCAGTCACCTTGGACCACTCATCTTTGTCTTACCAATAAACGACGTTGGTCTCATCTTAAAGAATTCTGATCTATCCATGTACGTGGACGATAATTCTGCAATCCGATCTAAGCTCGTTCTTCACATCGTGCAAATATTGCGCCAGGGATGTGTAATCTTCATAGAAACTAATAGCCCGAGTGCTACTAGCATGCACGATTCGCAAACCTGAGTAATCGATGCCAGGGATACCTGGGCATTCCGGGCAGGATGGTGAGTTGTCATGTCCAAATCGGTGTAGATATTTGCGGTAGCCACCGTGGCCAGTCAGGAACTGCGTTAGATGGTAGTTGCAGTCTCCATACTTTCGACTTATCCAGTCTTGGATTGTCGGTATAAGTTTATATGTCCATCTGCCTTTTGTTGTATTAGCCCAACGAGCTTGCCACATAGCTGCTGACGCTGCCCTTTCCTCAATTTTTATCACCTTGATACCAGTGGCATCGTGATGACTCAATGCTCTTCTGTTATATATCCTCAGCATTTCATCTGCGAGAATATCGATGGGGACCATTCCAGCTATGACAAATGCAGCTTCGTCAGAGATGGTTCGAAAGCCGCTGATTGTCCGTAGCACACAGAGTCTGTATGATGACGATAGTCTCCTTTTGGTCTCCTTCGTCCTCAGTGCCTCCGCCCAGATTGGGGCGGCATATAACAGAACTGAGGTGATAACTCTAGAGAGTACAATCATTCTAGCGTATCCAGGTCCACCGATGTTAGGCATGATACGCGAGAGAGCTCCCTGCATTGGCGATGCTTTTTTGGTAACTAAATCAACATGTGTTTTAAACAGGAGCTTGTTGTCCAGCATTACTCCAAGGTATTTAACCGCCTCTTTCGACCTGATGGTTTGGTTACCAACCTGAAAGTTGGCAAATTCGATGGTTTTCCGGCTGGTTATAAGAACAGCTTCTGTTTTATGGTTAGCTAGTTCTAGTCCGGCGGATATTAGCCAATCTTTTATCCGGGCAATTGCTTCATTTGTAGCTGATTCTACTGCATGGATCTGTTTAGCTACTATCACGACTGCAATGTCGTCGGCGAATCCAATTATCGTTACTCCCCCAGGTAGCGTTAATCGTAGGACTCCGTCGTACATGATGTTCCACAATAGTGGGCATAAAACCGATCCCTGGATTCCTGTGGAACTCCCACAGTTACGTTGTAGTATTTTACCCATTCATCGGTATTGTACCTCAGCTTCCTGTTGTTGAAGTAGTTTGTCGCTATCCGTAGCAGGTAATATGGCGTATCCATCCTGGCAAGTGACCTTCTAATAAACGACCAGCCCGCAGAGTTAAATTCGTTTTTAACGTCCAGCGTTACTACTGCACAATACTCCTTTGTGCAATATAGCCATCTTTCGCCTTCGATGGCACCTTTGGCGATGTCAACTGAAGCCAAATTGGTGGTCTGAGAGGGCTTCTAGAGCTGAATGTCAACAAATGTGGCTATTACCCCTAGGACCTTTTACTTCCACAACAAACCTGTTCCGTCGGCCAATTCAATCAATTATCTGCGACAGAGAACTTAACTTCCGCTCACATATTGGTCATATCATCTACCCTTTCTGAAAAATGATCCATGTGTACCATGTGTACACTACACTAACCACACAATTGGAATTAGATAAGCTTTACACCGTTCTAACTTCTCGTCTTAACTCAGCCTTCAACGAATCCTGCGCATTAGCAAGGAGGAAGGCAGGCAATCATCCGCCATGCTGGAATGCAGAACTCAACAATCTCCGCTGTATAAGCAGAATCATTTTTTTTATAAAGCAAAATTAACAAGGACTGGGAGATCTACAAAGTAAGCCTGAAGAACTTCAACGCAGAGGTTCGGAAGGCCAGACGTAGATCCTGGGACAGTCTTTGTCAGAATATTGACAAGACGTCTCAATCCCCTAGACTGCAAACATTTCTCTCCAAAACCCTAACCGTACCAAGTGTCGTCATTAATACCAATGGATTCTGGACAGAATGGGACAAAGCATCGACGCAGAGAAGGTGGCCAAACACCGATGGCCACATCTAGGCCTTTGGGAAAGATAGGGGTAGGTAGGTAGAAGTGGCGGTTCTGTAAAACAGAAGCCAAATTAGAACAGTTGTGGGCGCCGTGGTGTAAGTGGTCAGTGTGTCGGATCACTACTCATGAGGTTCCAAATTCGAATCCCAGAAAACACCAAATAGTTTTTTCACGGTTCCAGCTCTCGCGAGCATCTGACAAACATCCGAGAGTATTGTTGTCACGAAAAAGCTTCTCAAATCGCCGTTCGGAGTCGGCATTAACCTGTAGGTCCCTTCCATTCGTGTGAAAAATATAACGCACACAACATGAGTGGTTGCGAGAAGCTAGGCCCTGGCACTTTAAAGAGCTGTTGCGCCAAATATTTGTATTTGTATTTGTAATTAGAACAGTTGTGCCGTTTTGATACCACGACTCATGTCATAAAAGCGGTCGTTGATACAGCAACTGGGGCGATCCAAGGAGAAAGATGGCGAGGGTGGCAAAGAAATACTGTGCAGTAGTGATTCTGGACATCAAAAACGCCTTTAACTAGGCAAATTGGTCGTTCATAAGGAGATCACTAGACAGAATGGATACTGCATACTACCTATTGAGGATAGTTACAAACTTCTTCACCAACAGGAAGTTGATGTACCAAGGCGACGAGGAGGGAAGGTACTACAACGTTACGGCAGGAGTCCCGCAATGATCGGTACTAGGCCCTCTCTTATGGAATATCATGTACGACGGAATCCTGCGACTAGCATTGCCACAAGGAGTTAAGATAACCGGTTCGTGGACGACATCGCCGTAACCACCGTGGCTAAACACATCCACGAAATAAAATCAGCAACAAACGAAGCAATCGAAAAATGAAAGACTGGCTAGGATCCGCTGGCTTAGAATTAACAGACCACAAAACTGAAGCTGTTCTTAAAACAAGTCGAAAAGCTGCTGAATATGCGAATATTTGAGTCGGAAATTAGACTCTTCTTCTTCTTCCTTTTATCAGCGAGGTTATGATCCGAAAATAAGGGATCACAACCCTCCCATTTCACCGCATTTCTACTGATCCGCCTGTGGGGTTCGCCTGAAATCAGTCGGAAATCATACTATAAGAACCAAGGAAGCAGTCAAATACTTAGGAGTAATGCTCAACAACAGGTTAAGGTTTAAAACGCACTGGAATACTCGAGCAAGAAGGCTTCACTACTGCAAGCAGCTCTTTCTCGAATACTGACAAACATCGGTGGACCTGGATATGCTAGACGGATTCTGCTATTAGACGGTTCTTCTATATGCTGCACCGGTTTGAGCGGCGGCGTTAGCGACGATAGAAACACGGAGAAAACTATCGTCAACATACAGGCTATGCGCGATAAGAATAATCAGCGGTTTCCTAACAATATCGAACGAAGCAGCCTGTGTCATGGCCGGAATTATCCCCATCGACATCCTCGAAAATAAGATGGTAAGGATCTACGAAAGGAGGATCTCGAGTCAAGCAGGTATTCCCAGGAGAATAAAGGAGGAGGAGAAGGCAACATCACTAGCTATGTGGCAAGCCAGGTAGGAAAACAGTACAAAAGCTAGATGCACCTAAAAGCTGATCCTCACCATTGAGGTCTGGACCAAGCGAGTGTATGGGGACTGCAACTACCACCTTACGTAGTTCCTATCTGGTCACAGCGGATATCGCAAATATTTACACAAATTTCGGCATGATAACTCGGAGGAACATACAGAGCACGCAATATTCCATTGCAATCGTTTCACGGAATGGAGAAATAACCTGCCACCATTCCTTATAGACCAAATGCTGCGGTCAGAGGAGAATTAGCTAGAAATTTGTACACCTCATAACGAATGTGCAAAAAGAGCTCCGAATAATTGAGAGAGCAAGGAGAGCAGAAGAAGCAATACAAATACAAATACAAGAGCATAGCATTAATTGCTAACCAGATCCGCGAAGTAATACCTTACGGCAGTCAAACAGGGAGAGTAGTAGAAGTGTACATGCATACTAGCCCGGGCTACGAGTATTTTTCGGAGATTACCAGATCACTTGGCGCAACCAAAAAAAAAAAAAAAACAAAACATCTAGGCCAATGCAATACCGCCAGACAATTTTGGCTAACATTTGACAAATCTAGGTCCATCGGACTCCTGATACACAAGAAAGGAACCTTCTCCAAAATAATAAACATTCTCACTGGACACTGCGTCATAGGATGACATGCCAAAGACTAGGCATCCCCTATAATGACTTCCGCAGAAGATGTAGGGATGAAGAAGAAGAAGAGAACATCAATCGCGTCCTATGCGCTGGTCCAGCGCTCGCCAACATTAGGAAGCCACCCTGGATGAATACTCCAGTAACGCCTACACGGCTAAAATCAGCTTCTTCATACAACGAAGCAAATGGTTCCTAGAGTCAGATGGTGACCCACCCACCTTACATATCGGCCGTAGAATGGGCCTATCTCTGGTCTAACTGCATCCACATTGAGGGCCGATCCTAACCAACGAACTTCTCCGCTGTTTTAAACAGCATGATGGATGAAGGTTTGTTTGATTTGTCCGACGCCCAAAATTACAGAATTCGCATCTCTCCTTCCAGTAAGGATGGAATCGTAGCCGCGGTTAAAGCACTCAAACCAAACGGCTAAGGTTGGTTTTAGCTTTGTTTTGTAAGAATTTTTGGGTTGATGCTTAGCTTTTGTTTTTACCTCGTTTTAGGGGGTTTACACTTGTATCGATCTCACAATTAGGGAATGCGGTCAACCTATGAGGTGTGAGATATCAAGAAGGTGACTAAGGTACTTAACGTAAGACGTTGGCGCCTCGATGACGGTAATGCTTATGCTATTTGTAGCAGAGGAGTCTTGTCGAGCCAGCTCATCACCTGCACAATTCTCCAGCAAAAGGTGAGGTTGTACTGTCCAACTATCTCGTTGAGAAATACGACGAATTTGATGGCTGCCTGACTGTCGATATAAATAGCAATATCCGATGTTGACAGTGTATCAGCCGCTAGCAAGGCAGCGGCTTGGCGAACAGCAGTAAATTCGGCTTGAAAAACGATGCAATACTTTGGAAGATTAAAGGAGAGGTGTACGAGTATACCCAGGTCTTCCGAGACGATTCCGGCATCGACTCCGTCCTTGGTTTTGGACCCGTTCTCGAAAATTGACCACGAATCGTTGTATAGCACATCGCAGTGCGTCCTTTCAGTTTTGTCCGGTATTGAGTGCATGTAGCCCCTGTTCAAGTCAAAATCAGTGGGCAGGTGGTCAGTGAAATTAGGGAGATGACGGTTCATCGAAAGTATTTTGGCGGGCCCCGTATCTTGCTCCTTCCCCTACTTGGAGCTGTCTTATTTCCGAGCTGATAGCCGATCGTTTACTGACAATGTCAATCGGGAGTAAGTAGGGCATGGTTTGGAAAGCCGCTGTGGGAGAAGTTCTCAGTGCACCCGTAATGCTAAACCATGGATCTCTTTGAAGTTTTTCCAATATGGTTTGATTGGACTTCTTCTCCAAGGCGGGCCACCATACCAGTACTCGTTTTTATTACCAACGTGTATAGCCAGTTCATGCTCCATCACCTTAGTTGGTCCTCATCAGAAATCAGCAGAGACACATCTAAACACTTCACCGGGTGTTACCGAGAAGTAGAGAGTCTTAGCAAATTTCTGTTCCTACTTCTGTATGTGTACCTCATCGAAAAACAACTAAACACCCACTAACGGAGCACAAATCCATGACAAAAATTAATATGACTTAACATCTCCTAGCAAACTGCTCAAGATAAGAAAAATTGAATTTCGCGTGCTTTTACGGTAACACCCGTCCTATCATCTGCAAGCCATCGGGGCAACGCTATTTTTTGGCATTTATCTTCTCCTGTTAGTTTATCTAATCTTTGTCAAAAAACAGCAAATTCCAATCCACTATTTGGTTTTATATGAGCTGTCCATCAACTGCTAGAGACAGTTGAATACTGCATTCGATTGAAGCTGTACACCAAATGAAGGGTAAGTAACAGTCGTCCAAGCAACAACCTCTCTCTAAACATCTCACACTTACAGCACTAATCCTGTTGCTGGCTTTTTTGGGACTCACTTGTGCCCAAATCGAACCCTTTGGGACGGAACTTTGCCGCCTATTTGCAAATGACGTCAAACTTCGTGTACCCGGAACCTGTGAATCATATCAAACCTGTCAGGATGGTGTGGGCGTAGTTACTAAATGCACCAATGGGTATCTTTACAACAAGGACACTGGTAAATGCGCTAAATCATCATCAGATGACTACTGTGCGAGCGGATGCACCAATAAAACTAAAGTAACCTGGCTGTCGGACCCGAAAACATGTACCGGCTATTTCAAGTGTGTCGATGGTGTAGGTCAAGAGGGTCGATGTCCACTTGACTTGCATTTCAATCAGGACCAACAGGCGTGTGTTTACAAAGAGGATTCAACATGCGAGGGATATGAATACTGTAAGGTGGTGCCGAATGATGTTCCGTTTAAGAGTGAGGACGACTGCCAGGAGTATCATGTGTGTGTAAAGGGTGTACTTAAGAATCAATACTGCGAGGACGGATACTATCACGCGCAGAATGGTTGTGTGAAGAGATCTGAAGTCGAGTGCCTTATACATCCGATACCGATCAACATATGTGGCACGACTAAGAAACCGATTAGGGAAAAGTTTGTTAATGATAGATACACGTGTCGTGGATACTACTATTGTCAAGATAAAGGTGATAATGTGCCAGATGACGAACCGCATTGGGGCCAATGTCCTGAGGGGAGATTCTTTGAATACAACGTGCAGGCTTGTTATCCAGCAGCGGCCGTTGAGTGTGAATGGGATCGTTGTGATGGCAGGCAGCGCAGCAAGGTGATTAGTGGTGATAAAGGATGTCAGCATTATTTGGTTTGTAACGGAAATGAAACCTTAAGAAAGGAAAAGTGTCCAGATGGTTTGTATTTTGACGATGATAGGATGGAGTGCACGACCAATCTTATTAGGTATGCAGCGTGTTCTTAAAGTATTCTCTGAATAAATCTATTGCAATCAAGTGCGTGAATTTTGTTTCTGTTGGAAATGCACTCGTGCCGGTTTTGTATAAGTATTGTAGTCCTCTTAGATATGCAGGTTGGATCTTTTCTTCTGTTTCCTCCATGCAAGATGAAATCTAAAAGTCTTCACTGGCTATATGCATTCGCTATTCACATCCTAGCCAGAGATTCAATATGAACTGAAAAACGATGGATATGCGAGATGTTGTTAGACGATTATAAAGCCAAAGTGCAACAATTGTCTTACTAGCCATTCCCCCCGGGTTCGCCCTTATTCCACAACACGTTAGAAAAGGCAATCCACAAAGTACCCAATTACTTACTTGGGTGGCGCTACAGTCCGGATTGGATCGGGGCCTTAACCAACAAACCTCTCTAGCTAGCCCTGTGACGAACCAGCTGCCTCCAGTTGGTTGAGGTTCCCCTCCACTTGTCCGCGCCACCTGCCGCGAGGTCGTCCTCTGCTGCACCGTCCATTTGGGGAATATTTGAAGAGTTTCCTGGCTGGAAAGATGAGCTCCATCCGCTCTACATGAAGTCGCTGTATGTGAGCTCTTCTGGCTAAGTTGACGTCCGTATATAGGTCATATAGGTGGACATTATACCTTCTTCTGCTCTCACAGTCTATGCAGATGGGACCAAAGATCACTCGAAGAACTTTTCTCTCAAAGTAACCAAAGGCATTCTCATCCGGTTTTGCCAAAGTGCATGCATCTGTGCCATACAGCAGGACTATGATGATTAGTATCTTATACAGAGTCAACTTAATAGTTCTAAATAGGACTTTGTTACTCAACTGCCGTCTTAGCGCATGAGAACAGCGATTGGTATAATTAATTCTTCGTTTGATCTCCCCACTGGTGTCATTTGCGGAGTTCACCATAGAGCCTAGGTAGACAAAGTCCTTCACTACGTCGAAATACTATCTGTCTATTGCGGCGTTCTGTTCAAGACGCCGAAGTTGGGTGCCCTTTTTTTTGTAGACAGCATATCAAACGCCCCACTGACGACGCGGAGAGTTCTTCGGACTTTGTCAATGTCATCGGCCGGCGTAAGTGAGTAACTGTACAGACTTGTAAAAGATTGTACCTCTGGTGGTGGCTTGTGAGTTTCGTACAATTCTTCCAAGTATTATGTCAAGAAAATCGCATAATAGCTTGTCGCCTTGTCTAACACCTTTCCTGACATCGAACGGCTCGGTGGTTTTCTTTTCGATTTTGATGGAGCAGCGAGAGTTCTCCATCGTCATACTGCATGGACGGAACAGCTTGGTAGGGATGCCGAGACTAGACATGGCTCTGTTAAACTCGGCTCTATACACACTGCCATAGGCAACTTTAAAATCGGGACCTTTACCTCTGTAGTTGGTGCAGTTCAGAATCTCTCCTTTCTTTAGGATCGGGCAAATGATGCTGAGGTTCCACTCACCGGTTTCGTTCGACTAGATTTTACAGATGAGCTGGTGAATGATTAGGTTAGGTTAGGTTGGCTGTGCGCACGAGAGTGCAGACACACTTAGACCAGTGAAGGTCTTTTGTGATACCATATATCAACCATTAGGCTACTCAGGGACTAATAAAACCAACCGGAACTTTTGATAAAGCGATGAATGCACATGATACCTAAGGACACCAGACCGCCAGACCGCCGAGGTCGTCAAGGAAGGGGACGCTAGATGGAGCATTCTTTATTCCACAGAGCTGGACAAGTGCATAGGAGTTGAAGGGTGGTTTCCACCTCCTCGTCCCTACAGCTTCTGCAGAAGTCGTTGGACAAGAGTCCAAGTCTTTTGGCGTATTGGCCTGTAAGACAATGTCCAGTGAGAACACCGAAAACGCAGCTAATCTATGTTCGCTTTGGCTTTACCAGTTCGGCACTACGTTTTTGGTCCAGCTCAGACCAGATCTGTCTCCAAATGTGACACGTTGAGCCGTTTTCCCATCTGAGGTTGGTCATGCTAATAGCGTTCAACTTTAGTATTGAAGATGCTTTCATATAGCGAGGGGCATACCCAGGGCACCTGTCAGGCAGAATCCTTAGAGTAGTACCCTGTCTGGCGAGTTCGTCCGCCCTACAGTTTCCTGGAATGTCTATGTGGCCCGGCAACCAGCATAGGTGAATATTAAACTGCTCTGTCATCTCCATAAGAGATAAGCGACAGTTTAAGGCAGCTTTTGAAGTGAAGGAGTACGATTCCAGGGATTTGATTGCCGCTTGACTGTCAGTGAAAATGCTAATATCCCTGACAGATAGTACATTACACTTCAGCTGGGACAGGGCTTCCTTAATCGCCATGATTTCTGCCTGGAAAACGCTAAAATGATCAGAGAGGCGGAACGAGATGCTTAGACTGAGCTTTTCGGAGAAAACACCACAACCCACCCCACCGTCGGTCTTAGAGCCATCAGTTTGTTATCGAAGAATTTATAAAAAATGGTGAGTCGCCGACTGCGGTGCAGCGTGCTCTTCGCATACACTTCGCACTCGGTCGACGTGACTCCGTTCCTGACAAAAAAAACAATACGCCTTTGGGGGTCAAACTTTAGAGAAACAGGCTCTGCACTCAAAAATAAGTTTCCTGGACGACACACAACTCGCCAGTCGCTAGCAACTCTTAGAGAAATGTTTCCTTTGCGTATTGTCTTATTACGTGGTGATATCGGGTGGCCACAGCGTTCGCCTGATTTGACGCCTTGCGAATTCTTTCTCTGGGGATATCTTAAAGCCCAGATGTACAAACATCGTTCGCAAACTTTGGAAGCTCTAAAGAATGCAATGACACAGGAAGTCGCTAATATTCCGCCTGAAATGACTTGCCGCGTAATGGAAAACATCCGAGAGAGGGTTACTCAGTGTATCGACAACGGAGTGACATAATTTTTTAAACTTCATTTAAAAACCGCATTATGTGTATTGATAGTGATTGGGGGTAAATATTTTTGCCTAAATGCATATATAGGAGGCTGATGGGTACGCGTCGGATGACTCAACCTAAATTTCCGACCCAAATCTACTCTGGCGACAAAGAAGGTCTGAATTGATTTGAGGAATAACTCCGCTTAAAGCAATGTGTAGCAAGCATGTCGTCCAATGCTGAGTTTTTCGACGGACTAAGGTGGCCATCACTTTGCCGATCGAGTTTCTTCTAATCTTAATCTAAGTCCTATGCCACCAGCAGCAAATGCGGAAGACCAGTGGCAGCGTTGCCAACAAGCCATCAGAGATGCCGCCTCTGATGTACTGGGTTTCTCTCGGCCACCACAACGAAACCCCTGTTTTGATGAGGAATGCCGGCAAGCACATGCAGCTAAACAAGAGGCGTACAAAGCGGCGCTGCATAGAAGGACTAGAGCCGCTTACGAGCTCTACGTGCGCAGGAGAAAAGAGGAACATCGACTTCTCAGAAAGAAGAAAAAGGAGCATGAAAAGCGCTCGATCAAGGAGATGGAGAGATTTTATTGCAGGAATAATGTTCGAAAATTTTACCAAAAGGTAAAAAGAACATGCCAGGGTTTCAAAGCCAGAACAGAAGCCTGCAGGGACGAAAATGGCAATATAGTAGTAGAATCGCAGTCAGTGCTGAGGATATGGAAGGAACACTTCTGCAGACTGTTAAACGGTGATGATGACCAATATTCCGCTGTCAGGCAGAATGGGCCATTCAGCAGTAACGATGAGAGTCAAGATTCCCGTCAATCCGATCAGAATGAAGTGAGGATAGCTATATCTAAACTCAAATCCAACAAAGCTGCTGGAGCCGACGGCATTGCCGCTAAACTTTTCAAGGCACGATGAGATGAGTTGGTAAGGAGCATGCACCAGCTCATCTGTAAAATCTGGTCGGACGAAAGTATGCCCGATGAATGGAACTTCAGCATCGTTTGCCCGATCCTGAAGAAAGGAGACCCTCTGAATTGCGCCAATTACAGAGGTATAAGTCTTCTCAACATCGCATATAAGATCCTGTCTGCCGTATTATTTGAGAGCCTAAAACCGATCGTCAACTACCTGATAGGTCCTTATCAGTACGATAAAGATATTGGAAAAAACCCATGAATATAAAATCGATACGCACCACCTCTTCATCGGTTTCAAAGTTGCCTATGATAGCGTGTATAGAGACGAGTTATACAGAGCCATGTCTAGTCTTGGCATCTATGCCAAGCTCGTCCGTTTGTGCAGAATGACGATGGAGAACTCTCGCTGCTCCATCAAAGTCGGTAAGAACATCACCGAACCATTCGATAACAAGAAAGGTCTTAGACAAGGTGACGCGCTATCATGCGATCTCTTTAACATAGTGCTTGAGAGAATTGTACGAAACTCACAAGCCAACACCGGAGGTACAATCTTCTTCAAGTCTGTACAACTACTCGCTTATGCCGATGACATTGACATAATCGGAAGAACTCAGCGGGCCGTCAATGGGGCATTTACGAGTATTGAGATCGAGGCAGCAAAGATGGGTCTAGCGGTCAATGAAAGCAAAGCAAAATATGTGCTGTCTACATAAAAGGACACCCAACATCGGCGTCTTGGACAGAACGCCACAATAGACAGATATAATTTTGAAGTAGTAAAGGATTTTGTCTACCTAGGCTCTATGGTGAGCTCCGCAAATGACATCAGTAGGGAAATCATACGGAGAATTAGTCTTGCCAATCGTTGTTTCTATGGGCTAAAACGGGAATTGAGTAGCAAAGCCCTATCTCGAACTACTAAGGTAACTCTTTATAAGACACTAATCATCCCAGTCCTGCTGTATGGCGCAGAGGCATGGGCTTTGATAAAATCGGATGAGGATGCCCTTGGTTATTTCGAGAGAAAAAGTTCTTCGAGCGATCTTTGGTTCCGTCTGCATAGACGATGAGTGGAGGAGAAGGTACAATGCCGAACTATACGGCCTGAACAAGGACATCGACATAGCCAGAAGAGTTCACATACAGCGACTAAGATGGCTGGGTCATTTGGAGCGGATGGAGCCCAACCTTCCTGCTAAGAAAGTCTTCGAATCCACCCCGGATGGACGCGCAGTAGAGGACGACCTCGCGGTAGGTTGCGCAAACAAGTGGAGGGGGACCTCAACCAACTTGGCGTGCGCAACTGGAGGCAGCTGGCTCGTAACCGTGCTAGCTGCAGAGGTTTGTTAGTTGAGGCCCAGGTCCACCCCGGACCGTAGCGCCATCTAAGTAAGTAAGTAAGATGGCAATAATTATGACCGTATATTTTGTTGAAAAATTTCTGGTGGACTTGTCGGTAAAAGAGGTCTGAATATTGAAAATGTGAAGAAATCTGAGTTGGTTGATGCGGATGGTGGATGGTATTAAAAAATCTTTCAAAGAACCTTCATGTCTTTCATAAACGATATTGGTAACTGCTTTATGAGCTTACTGATGGATACACGGAGATTTAGAAAATATGTCACAAATTCACTCAAACCATTCAGAAAATTTTACAAATTGGTAAGGAGAAAATCCACAGCAGTCGTTAAAGAATCAATCTGAAGGCGCATAACTGCATGCAAGCACGATGACTAGGGTTTCCTAGTTCTAATTGTGGCACAACATCCTTTCAATTTTAATTTAAGTTCCACAATTCTTACCTTGAAAGGGTTGCCGTGAAAAGAAAGCCTATTGTCCTCTCTTTTTCGTCCGTCTGTCTGTCTAACCCTAGTTCATAAACCAAATACGCTATATATTGCTGATTTCACCTGATTATCTGCTTCCGATCGTAATTTATGTCAATTGCCATTACTTAACCTTATCTTCATTGCTCGCAATTAAGGCAAGTTCCGGCCTAGACAGAGTTTAGATAACACCAAGCACATATAGTTTATTAATCAATATTCGCGGGACAGTTCACCCGGTAGCGGAAGTCACACACATCGTTTAAATCATCAAACCACATTCCCCTTTGACAACGCAATAGGACTGGAACTCTGTTTCGACACACCCAATAGTGTCGGCAATGAATGGAATCAGCAAAGAACGATCCATCGGGTATATTATCGCAATCGACATATGGTGGTGGTGATGGATTGGGATCCGTTGGCGGATCAGTTGATGTTGTTGGTCCTGTTGTTGGAGAGGGTAAGGTGGTTGGATCAGTTGGTGGATCTGTTGATGAGGTTGATACTGTTGTTGGAGAGGGTGAGGTTGTTGGATCAGTTGGTGGATCTGTTGATGAGGTTGGTTCTGTTGTTGGAGAGGGTGAGGTTGTTGGATCAGTTGGTGGATCTGTTGATGTGGCTGGTTCTGTTGTTGGAGAGGGTGAGGTGGTTGGATCAGTTGGTGGATCTGTTGATGTTGTTGGTTCTGTTGTTGGAGAAGGTGATATTGTCGGATCAGTTGGAGGATCTGTTGATAAGGTTGGTTCTGTTGTTGGAGATGTCCAGGTTGTTGGATCCGTTGGTGCATCAGTCGACGTGGTTGGTTCTGTTGTTGGATACGTTGGTGGAGATGGTGTCGTCAAACAATTACATGGTGGACACTTGCCTACAACACACACACCTAAAGCCGGGTCGTATTTTTGTCCTGTCTCACAGTATTGCTGGATTTTATTTCCACCATGACACAAGAAATATCCATGACAATCCTCAGGATCTTGTAACGTTTTACCAATCGACAAATCTTCACATTCCTCTGTTAGTCCCTGAGGTAGGGATGCAAAAGCTATCACTATAGCAAGCAGCACTTGGGAACCTTAAAATTGGATTCTAGTTAAAAAGAAAACTCATCTGCACTTTTCTTCAGCAAAGAAAATACTTACGAAACATATTGCGTTGCACTCAGACAAAGTATGACTATCCAGTGCTATGGCCTGGTGATCCACCTTATATGCAAGAATCTTATCAACTCAGTTTATGGCCACAATTATCTAAGTTTTGAAGTGTTATGATATCTGGATCGTGTGGGATTAGAATTATTACTCTTCTGTGTCCAAAGATATTCCTACCAAAACCCCTGCAAGTGGATCTTAAGGTCGTATAAGTGTCTCAATGAAATAGCCAACATTTTAGCTCTTGGTGGGGACAACAAACAATCTACACCAAGCTCGTGTTATTTTCTTTACTTTTGTGTTCACTGTAGATTCCCAGAAGCTTTGAATAGTCAACAAGTATCTACAGCTATCTCGGGGGCTCTCCCATTAGGTTGTTTTTTCCGGCACAAGAACACCAAAAAATATACGCATTCCCTTGATGAAACAAATTGTTGTATTTTGTTGGTACTAAGAGATAAAGCTAAGTTTCTTGCATGTCTTCTTCTTCCTACGATTGGGCTATGATCTGATCTCAAGGGTTCATAACCCTCCCATTTCAGTATATTTCTCCCGAATCACCTGTGGCTTTTGCCTGTTTGAGCATGTATTGCAGCTTTAACTTGTACCCGTTGAGATTGCAATCACTAGGCCTAGCCACTTTCAACACTTTGGCTTCTTTTAGTCTACTCAGGACGGACGAGTTCGCCAGACAGGGTACTACTCTAAGGATTGTGCCTGACAGGCAAGCCCTGGGTATGCCCCTCGCTACATGTAAGCTTCTACTAAAGCTTAACGCTTTTAGCAAGACCAACCTCAGATGGAAAAACGGCTCAATGTGTCACATTTCAACGCAGATCTGGCCAAGGCTGGACCAAAGACGTAGTACCGAGTTGGTCGAGCTATAGCGATCACAGATCAGCTGCGTTGTTGGTGTTCTCACTGAACATTGTCTTACAGACCAGCACCCCAAAAGATTTGCCCTCTTCTCCAACGACGTCGGTAGAAACTGTAGGGACCAGGAGGAGGAGAAAACCATCTTCCACCTCCTATGCACTTGTCCAGCCCTGTCGCATAAAAGAATGCTCCGTCTAGGTGTTCCCTTCCTTGAAGACCTTGGTGATCTGGTGTCCTTAGACGTCATGTGCATCCATCACTCGGTTGGTTTTGTTAGTATCAGTTTGGTTAGTATGGTATCACAAAGGACATTCACTGGTCTAAATGTGCCTGCAATCTCGTGTGGACAGCCAACCTAACCTAACCTAATCTACTCAGTGTGTTATTGCTTCATAAACAGCCCTCTATCTAATGACAACATCGTGGTGTCTTCTACAACATAGAAAGTTATCCTATTCCCAGGCTTAAGGAGTGACAATCGCCCACTAGAACTGAGGACCATCACAATCCTGGAACTGATCATAATAGTCGCTAACGAGTCCTTTTGTTCTTTAGCAGAACACAACAATAGCGCACCTAAAATCGGTGACACATAAAATATTGCGTCAACAGTATCACTAACGCAATGGCAAGTGGGAAATCCATTAGATTGTATCTGATCTTTTGTTTAAAAAATATGTTCTTCTACAATCTGACTACAACAAGACTGGTGATAAAAGCAATAGCCCAGCAAACACCTGTACAATGTCAAGTCTACGCCCGTACCTATGTACTCGGATGTGTATACTTAAGAGAAAACCATATCTGAAGTGCTTACAGTGCCCCATAAATCTCCGTCAATAAATCGTTTCCCTCGTATTCTCCATTGGGAGTATGGGGAAGGCGATTGTGTAAACATTTCCTGACTATCGCCTTATCAACTTGTATAAGACTCTATGTCAGATAGCAGCAGCATTCCACTGATGTAGATCACCTCAATGAGTCACGCATATAGTAGTAGTAGACCTCGAACAAAACCAGATTGATAGTGCTCACCTGGGGGTGCAACAAGTACAACTTGCGTATTTTATTTGATGTTCAAGTCAAGTTGTATCAAAGAAAAACATGTGCTTTCATCAAGCAGTTGAGTAGCCCTTACCAATGCCATTGATACAACTATTCCATTAAGACACCTATACACCTTTAGGATCCACTTGAGACCGCAGAAATGCGGACACTCTGCTCGACGAAAACACTGCTTTCTGGGTGTATTTCTCCGAATCGATCGGTTTAGGAATTCTAATCCCACCCAATTGAGATACTAGGATACTTTAAAACTTAGATAATCATGTGTCGCATTCGGTTGATAAGAATATTGCATATAAGGCGAATGGACAGACCATCGCTCTGGATAGTCCTACTTTGTCTCAGTGCAACGCAATATGTTTCGTAAGTGTTTTCTTCGCTGAAGAAATGTGTCTTTGAGTTTTTCTCTTAACTGGAATCCAATTTTAAGGTCACCAAGTGCTACTTGCTATAGTGATAGCTTTTGCATCCCTGCCACAAGGATTAACAGTGGAATGTGAAGATTTGTCGATTGGTAAAACGTTACAAGATCCTGAGGATTGTCATGGATATTTCTTGTGTCATGGTGGACATAAGATCCAACAATACTGTGCTTATGGACAAAAATTCGATCCGGATTTAGGTGTGTGTGTTGTAGGCAAGTGTCCACCATGTTATTGTTTGGCGACGCCATCTCCACCAACGGATCCAACAACAGAAACGACTACGTCGACAGATCCACCAACTGATCCGACAACAGAACCAACTACGTCAACTGATCCTCCAACGGATCCAACAACAGAACCAACTACATCAACAGATCCACCAACTGATCCAACAACAGAACCAACCACGTTAACGGATCCACCAACGGATACAACAACAGAACCGACCACATCAACAGATCCACCAACTGATCCAACCACCTCGACCTCTCCAATAACAGAACCAACAACATCAACAGATCCAGCAACTGATCCAACCACCTCGACCTCTCCAACAACCGAACCAACAACATCAACAGATCCACCAACTGATCCGACAACAGAACGAACCACTTCAACTGATCCACCAACGGATCCAACAACAGAACCAACAACATCAACAGACCCACCAACGGATCCAACAACAGAATCAACCACGTCAACAGATCCACCAACTGATCCAACAACCACACCGTCTCCACTACCAGGCACATCAACTCCTTCACCTCCATCGGTCACTTGCAATAACATACCTGATGGATCGTTCTTCTCCGATCCCATTCATTGTCGAGACTACTATGTGTGTCGAAACAGAGTTCCTGTTCTGTTGCGTTGTCAACGGGGAATGTGGTTTGATGATACCCATTATGTTTGTAACTTCCCCTACCTGGTGAATTGTCCCGCGAACATTGATTAAGAAATAAAATTTGTTTGCTGTTATCTAAGCTTTATCTAGACCGGAACTCGGGCTAATGGCGCACTTGAGTTTCACTTGTTAACCTCATCTAATAATCCCTATTGTGTCGGCTATGTGCTGTCTCTGTTTGTCAAACGTTACGTTGCATCCACTTATTGCGCGTTTTCGCAAATAGTTCGAATCTTTCGAAAATAGCTCGAACATTGTTTTTTTTTACTTTGTGTGTCCCAAGTATTGATAATAAGTCATCGCATTCGACTTTGTATCGAGAAGCAGTTTGATGGCAATCTGTCAGTTTCTAGAAGTCTGAAAGGGCATTCACTTCACCACCCGTAAACAAAGTGTTTCACTTCTTAATTCAACCCACAATCGACTTTCCTAGCGTTTGACATTTTTAAATGTTCAACATTATGCTTCATTCAAACGAAGGAAAGGAGAGTACACTGGATCATGTATTATTTCCCATCCAAGGTTGTGGATTTTCAGGAGTGTCTCTCTTGCGACATGTAGCCTGGCATTGTCTTAATGGAAGATTATCCCTCGGCGCTACAATCCGGGGTGGACCTGGGCCTCAACCAACAAACCTCTCCAGCAAGCATGGTTACGTGCCAGCTTCCTCCACTTGCGCACGCCAAGTTGGTTGAGGTCCCCCTCCACTTCTATACGCCACCTACCGCGAGGTCGTCCACTACTGCGACGTCCAACCGGGGTGGATTCGAAGACTTTCTTGGCGTCTAAATGACCCAGCTATCTTAGCTTTATTGGATTTGAGTTTAGATATCGCTATACTCAGTTTATTCTGATCGGGTTGACGGGAATCTTGACTGTCATCGTCACTGTTGAATGGCTCATTCTGCCTGATAGCGGAATATTGGTCATCATCCCCGTTTAACAGTCTGCAGAAGTGTGCCTTCCATATCTTCAGCACCGACTGCGATTCTACTACTATATTGGCACTTTTATCCCTGCAGGCTTCTGTTCTGGCTATGAAACCCTGGCATGTTCTGTTTACCTTTTAGTAAAATCATCATTCCTGCAATAAAGTCTCTCAATATCCTCAATCGAGGGCTTCTCATGCTAGAATTTCTCCTTTCTGAGAAGTCGATGTTCCTCTTTTCTCCTGCGCTTGTAGAACTCGCGAGCAGCTCTAGTCCTTCTATGCAGAGCCGCTTTGTACGCTTCTTATTTTGCTGCATGTGCTTGCCGGCATTCCTCATCAAACCAGGGGTTTCGTTGTGGTGGCCGAGAGAAACCCAGTACATCAGAGGCGGCATCTCTGACGGCTTGTTGGCAATGCTGCCACTGGCCTTTCGCATTTGCTGCTGGTGGCATACGACTAAGACTAAGATTAAAAGAAACTCGATCGGCAAAGGCTCTGGTGGTTTCTTGCAATTGTAGCTGTCCGACGTCAAATGTCCTCACAGTATTTCACTGATTTCTCTCCGTTCTGGATATCCGCATTCGTACCTTGGCTACAACTAGGTAGTGATCCGAGACCAAGTCGGCTCCTCGGACACGCAGAATAATGGAAGATTGCCTTGCGTCCATCGCAGGCTACGACAAAATTTCGGCCCGCCTGAGTCCATTGTCGGTGTGATGTCGTGCAGGCTGTGCTTTCCGACCACACTGCTAAAGACGTCCTAGCTTTGCGCTAAAATCACCTAGGACAATTTTAACTTCGTGGATAGGGCATAGCTCATACATCTTGTCCAAGAGCTGATACAAGTCGTCCTTTGTCGCGTCGTCCATGTTCTCGTGAGGGACGTGAGCGCATATTAGGCTTATGTTGGCAAATCTAGCCATGATGCGGATAGTCACGAGACGCTCGATCGCATGCGGGAAACTCAAGACTTCTTGCCTAAGTCTGCCTCCAATGACAAATCCGCACCCGAATAGACGCTGTCCTTGTTGTCTGTAGCAATCGCCGTAGTAGATGTCGTAGTTTTTATCCTCCTTTTGCCCGGCCCATCCCATCGCACTTCTTGGATGGCGGTAATGTCTGCTTTGAAACACTCTAGGTCCTCCGCAAGTTGTTCGGCTGCACGTGGTTTGTAGAGGGACCTAACATTACACTTGCAGACACGAAGATCGTTGCCCATTTTACGTTTGCTTGGGTCGTCAACAGTAAAATCATCCGTATCCGAGACTGTTGGTTGCTTCGTAATGGAAGATTTTTTACGTGGCAGGGAAGTTAACCCGATGGCACAACACCTAACCTGGAGGACCATATCCTTTTTTTGCAACCCCTAGGACGAGGGGCCGGATACACTGATGCCAGTCACCTACTTCGGGGATATGAGCGCTGCCGTTGGCCCATTAAGGGTTTATACGCCACCATCTCTATTTCAATACCCTGACGTAGTATTGAAAATCCTTACAGACCTCAGCTCCATAAATGTCGAAGTAGCTCCTGTAAGGTATCCGCTTTCCTGTAGACGTCACCGTTGATTCCATAGAGAGAATTCATCCGCCGCACGTCCTCCTTCTGAGGAGCTCTTGCTAGACTTCTGAGACGCATATTTCAGCCAATCAGGTCAACAAGAGATGCCTCGTTCAGTTAAACATAAGCGCGCTAAAGTTCACCCAGATGTGCTTACGCAGGTCTGAGTATTCAGCTACGCATACATCGTCAGACTCAGCATACGCTCATCGTTAGTTCACTATCAGATAGCTATCCAGCGGGGACCACGGGGGGTGATGATGTGATTTTGCCACGCTCTTGTCAAGGATAACACCTAGGTATTTCCCTTTCTTGGATAAGTCGAATGGGACGTTTTCCAGTGTAATTTGCTTAAGAGTATGATTACGTTTCCTTCAAAAGGGTACAAGTATAGTTTTTCCGGGGTTAATGGCAGGTCCCTTTATCTTGCACCAATCGGAAGTTAAATTGACAGCACCTTGCATTAGTTGGGAATTACTGTCCTCAAATTTGCCTCTGACGCTGATGACAATGTCGTCTGCATATCCTTGTACTTTGTAACCCGATTTTTCAAGTAGCTCTAGGAGTTCGTCAATAACTAAGGTCCAGAGCAGGGAAGAGAGGACTCCTACCTGCGGGCAACCTCTGGTAGCTGTTATAGTTTTATGTCAGCCTCCTCACTAGATTCTTATTTTCCTGTTGCATAGCATGATCCCAGTTTATGATCAGAGGAGCGATATTTTTCTGATCATAGCCTTTTTGATAGCCTCGTAGGAAGTGTTGTCGAATGCTCCCTGTATATCTATGAAGGCACATAGGGCTGTTTCTTTAGCACCAAATGGCTTGTCAATCAATAACGTTAAGCTGTGAATGGCTGGTTTCCGTAGACTTCCCAAGTTGGTAGGCAAATTGGTTTGCATGCAGAGTATCACGTATAAGCAACTTTTCCCTTATATGATGATCGACAGATTTCTCCATCGTTCTTAGGAGAAAGGAACTGAGGCTAATGGGTCGAAAGGATTTAGGCGAATGCTCCGCCTGCTTTGCCGCCTATTCTATGTACTTACAACGAGCACTTGACGTATGGGTCTTGGAGGGAAACGGGTATCGCATTAGTTTAAAAAAGACCGAGTTATTGTGCTGCCCGTTATCTGATCCACTCAGGCCTATTCCAGACATTTATTTGAAGGGAACAGTGCTTCCCAAGTGCGAGAAGTTCAAATATCCGAGACCTATGATCAATAGCGAAGCAACCTGTAATGAAGGTATTGCGTAAGTGTACGACGGATGAAGGGGTTTGAGAACTCCGCTATCTTCTGTGACAGAAAAATGCGCCCTAAGTTGAAAGGAAGGCTCTACACCGCAATTGTGCTTCCAGCGATCACATATATGTACTGTCTATAATTTTGGACAATGTACAAAACGTTTGAGGGTAAATTAACGACAGCTGAGATGGAGATGCTTCGCATGACAGTAGGAGTGACGACGCCTGATCGAATAAGAAGTTCGAAGATCCGTGGAAGCCTTCACGTCAAAGAAACGATCTCACGAGAAAAAGATCATGATCGGCTTAGCTGATATTGTCATGTTCCAGGAAGAGTACTCTGTCAAAGCGGCAATATCAGTCACCGTTCCAAAAATATTGCGAAAGAGAGGCCTGCCTAAAAAGTCCTGGATCATACAAATTCAATGACTCCAGCATTTGGTTTGCGTCAGGAAAGAAGTGATCCAAAATGAGAAGGCTTGCCGATATTTTCTGAGGGCAAACAGGCGAACTCCACAGGCGGATCAGTAGAAATGCAGTGCAGTGGGAGTGTTATGATCCCTTCAGTTCAGATCACAATCTCGCCCAAATCGGAAGAAGAAGAAGGAGAAGAAGGCAAGAAACTAAACCTCGGCCCTCGTAAAAAGCAAATAAACCTGAGCCGCATGCTACACACCAAATCACCAATTAATTAAAAACAAATTGACAATCAACTCCAACCGATTCTGATCATGTCCCAGATGTCTGATAAACGTCACTTTCACTTATGGCATGACAAGCGGCAGAGAAGAAACATTTTTATCATGCCTGCAGTCTTCCGCTGACAGTGAACCATTTTAAAATGACTTTTCCTTGCGCTGCAGTGCTGTGGCTTGGTAAATTGCAACAGTCCCTCAGTATCCTTACGTCAAATTGACACATTACTTTGACCTTAGTTCTAACCTTCCAATGGACGCCTGCCAGTTCACTGGAATCTATCGAGGAGATGCTATGTAACGACATGGAACCCGGCAGTAGAATACCACATCCGGAATTTTGTAATGTCTACATAATGTGTGCAGACAATGCCGCCATGCAGATCAGTTGTGAACGAAAGGTCCTATATAATCCTGAAACAGAAGTTTGTGACGCAGATTATCAGATTTGTTTAGGAGGGCTGATCAAGAATCAAGATGGCAGTGTTCTGATCCACGAAGACAAAGTTAAGGCAGAAAGTGTGATGGAAATGATGACAGAAAGTTCAACAAAAATCGAGTCTTCAGCGCCATCTAAAGCAGACGTGGAAGAAGCATCAATTTCAGTGATCACGAGCACAAAACCTTCAGTGCAGTTCACCAATCAGCCATTCAGCCCCAGAGTATGTCCAACCAATGACGCTGATAAGCTTCTTCTTATCAGTCACACAACAAAGTGTTCCGTTTATTTTATTTGCTATCACGGCAAACCGATTCCAATGGAATGTTCAATGGGCTTGTACTGGAGCGAACGGAACTACAAGTGCGTTCCTAAAGAGATGTCAGAATGTCAAGTAAGTGTATATGGAAGCATTATAGTCAGATACATCGTTACCTTCGTGTTATTCTAGGCTCGTTCTGCTAACCCATATCCACGGTGTCCATCGGTTGGGTTGGACTTTCTTCCACATGACAAGTTTTGTGATCGATTTTGGTATTGTCGGGATGGATTTCGTCTGATACAACAGTGTGACGCCTTCTTTCAGTGGGATGTTAATGAAAGGAAGTGTAAGCGGACGGGACAGGCTGTTTGCTACAACGATCTTTTGAAGACCTTGACTTACTGAGTTGGAAGAGCGTCGTAAAACGCGTTGCCTTGTTTTATTTTTTATACAAATAATACGTAAATTTGTTCGAAAAACGTATTACAAGTCACATGTAATATTTTGTAGACGTTCTCATTGCCAATACATAGTCTAAGCATAATTGTAATGAACTTTGAATGATTTAGTTTGAATAAGCAATAAGAGATATCTCAATGGAATTTCTTTGAAATGAAAGTAAGTAAAGCTCGTCTTTCTTTGCTTGTTGGCACAAAAACTTGGCATAATAGCGAACGCTCTGGCGAGAGTAGACAAATACTGACTGAAATGTGACTTTATTGATCAACTTCTCCACTCGATGCATAAGCAAATAGAAAAATTGTTATCAACAGTCCTCCACCTAAACAAACAAAATAACAGAAAATTACGATGAAGACCGGAAGCCCTGACCTTGATTTTGCATAAGTACTCACGTCAGAGAGCTATGAAAGGTTCTAGGCAATAAAATGCAATAAATAGCCAGCGCAATGTTCAGTTACTTTCCAAAAGTCGAGCAATGAAAAAGTTTGCATTTCTATTATTGGGTAAGTTCTACGACAATTGAGTATAGTGACGACGCGATTTAAAAAGTATCTTAAACGATTACAGTCCTAATTTGTGGATCAATCTTGCCACAGATAACCGCGGATGACGATAATGTACAACGGTCGGGAGAACGACTAGATATTGTGGATTCCTTGCAGGAATACCCAACAGATCCTAGCTTAACACAGGAATCTACGACAACCACACAGTCTTCAGCGAAATGTGAGTGTCCAATAACTACAACCGAAGAGAAGCCCTCATCCACTTCTGAGAAAAAGAAACTGGAACAGAACGGGACAGGAGATACAGAGGCCACACAATCATCTACTGAATCGACAGGCACGCAATCATCAGCCGATACTGAAACTACTAAATCCACGGAATCATCACCCGCTACTGAAGCTACTGAATCCACGGAATCATCACCCGCTACTGAAGCTACTGAATCCACGGAATCATCAGCCGCCACTGAAGCGACTCAATCGACGGAATCATCACCCGCTACTGAAGCTACTGAATCCACGGAATCATCACCCGCTACCGAAGCTACTGAATCCACGGAATCATCACCTGCTACTGAAGCTACTGAATCCACGGAATCATCACCCGCTACTGAAGCTACTGATTCCACGGAATCATCACCCGCTACTGAAGCTACTGAATCGACGGAATCATCACCCGCTACTGAAGCTACTGAATCCACGGAATCATCACCCGCTACTGAACCTACTGAATCGACGGAATTATCACCCGCTACTGAAGCCACTGAATCCACGGAATCATCACCCGCTACTGAAGCTACTGAATCCACGAAATCATCACCCGCTACTGAAGCTACTGAATCCACGGAATCATCACCCGCTACTGAAGCTACTGAATCCACGGAAACATCAGCAGCTACTGAAGCTACTGAATCCACGGAATCATCACCCGCTACTGAAGCTACTGAATCCACGGAATCATCACCCGCTACTGAAGCTACTGAATCCACAGAATCATCACCCGCCACTGAAGCTACTGAATCGACGGAATCATCAGCAGCTACTGAAGCTACTGAATCCACAGAATCATCAGCAGCTACTGAAGCTACGGAATCGACAGAATCATCACCCGGTACTGAAGCAACTGAATCCACGGAATCATCAGCAGCTACTGAAGCTACTGGATCCACGGAATCATCACCCGCTACTGAAGCTACTGAATCCACGGAATCATCACCCGGTACTGAAACTACTGAATCCACGGAATCATCACCCGCTACTGAAGCTACTTCCACGGAATCATCACCCGCTACTGAAGCTACTGAATCCACGGAATCATCACCTGCTACTGAAGCTACTGAATCTACGGAATCATCAGCTGCTACTGAAGCTACTGAATCGACGGAATCATCAGCCGCTACTGAAGCTACTGAATCCACGGAATCATCACCCGCTACTGAAGCTACTGAATCCACGGAATCATCACCCGCCACTGAAGCTACTGAATCCACGCAATCATCACCCGCTACTGAAGCTACCGAATCCACGGAATCATCACCCGGTACTGAAGCTACTGAGCCCACGGAATCATCACCCGGTACTGAAGCTACTAAATCCACAGAATCATCAGCAGCTACTGAATCCACGGAATCATCACCCGCTACTGAAGCTACTGAATCCACGGAATCATCACCCGCTACTGAAGCTACTGAATCCACGGAATCATCACCCGCTACTGAAGCTACTGAATCGACGGAACCATCAGCCGCTACTGAAGCTACTGAATCCACGGAATCATCAGCCGCTACTGAAGCTACTGAATCCACGGAATCATCAGCCGCTACTGAAGCTACTGAATCCACGGAATCATCACCCGCTACTGAAGCTACTGAATCGACGGAACCATCAACCGCTACCGAAGCTACTGAATCCACGGAATCATCACCCGCTACTGAGGCTACTGAATCGACGGAATCATCACCCGCTACTGAAGCTACTGAATCCACGCAATCATCACCCGCTACTGAAGCTACTGAATCCACGGAATCATCACCCGCTACTGAAGCTACTGAATCCACGGAATCATCACCCGCTACTGAAGCTACTGAATCCACGCAATCATCACCCGCTACTGAAGCTACTGAATCCACGGAATCATCACCCGGTACTGAAGCTACTGAGCCCACGGAATCATCACCCGATACTGAAGCTACTGAGCCCACGGAATCATCACCCGCTACTGAAGCTACTGAATCCACGCAATCATCACCCGCTACTGAAGCTACTGAATCCACGGAATCATCACCCGGTACTGAAGCTACTGAGCCCACGGAATCATCACCCGATACTGAAGCTACTGAGCCCACGGAATCATCACCCGATACTGAAGCTACTGAGCCCACGGAATCATCACCCGCTACTGAAGCTACTGAATCCACGGAATCATCACCCGCTACTGAAGCTACTGAATCCACGCAATCATCACCCGCTACTGAAGCTACTGAATCCACGGAATCATCACCCGGTACTGAAGCTACTGAGCCCACGGAATCATCACCCGATACTGAAGCTACTGAGCCCACGGAATCATCACCCGCTACTGAAGCTACTGAATCCACGCAATCATCACCCGCTACTGAAGCTACTGAATCCACGCAATCATCACCCGCTACTGAAGCTACTGAATCCACGGAATCATCACCCGGTACTGAAGCTACTGAGCCCACGGAATCATCACCCGGTACTGAAGCTACTAAATCCACAGAATCATCAGCAGCTACTGAATCCACGGAATCATCACCCGCTACTGAAGCTACTGAATCCACGGAATCATCACCCGCTACTGAAGCTACTGAATCCACGCAATCATCACCCGCTACTGAAGCTACTGAATCCACGCAATCATCACCCGCTACTGAAGCTACTGAATCCACGGAATCATCACCCGGTACTGAAGCTACTGAGCCCACGGAATCATCACCCGGTACTGAAGCTACTAAATCCACAGAATCATCAGCAGCTACTGAATCCACGGAATCATCACCCGATACTGAAGCTACTGAGCCCACGGAATCATCACCCGCTACTGAAGCTACTGAATCCACGCAATCATCACCCGCTACTGAAGCTACTGAATCCACGCAATCATCACCCGCTACTGAACCTACTGAATCAACGGAATCGTCAGCCGCTACTGAAGCTACTGAATCCACGGAATCATCACCCGCTACTGAAGCTACCGAATCCACGGAATCATCACCCGCTACTGAAGCTACTGAAACTACGGAATCGTCAGCCGCTACTGAAGCTACTGAATCCACGGAATCATCACCCGCTACTGAAGCTACTGAATCCACGGAATCATCACCCGCTACTGAAGCTACTGAATCCACGGAATCATCACCCGCTACTGAAGCTACTGAATCCACGGAATCATCACCAGCTACTGAAGCTACTGAATCCACAGAATCATCACCCGCTACTGAAGCTACTGAATCCACGGAATCATCACCCGCTACTGAAGCTACTGAATCCACGGAATCATCACCCGCTACTGAAGCTACTGAATCCACAGAATCATCACCCGCTACTGAAGCTACTGAATCGACGGAATCATCACCCGCTACCGAAGCTACTGAATCCACGGAATCATCACCCGGTACTGAAGCTACTGAATCCACGGAATCATCATCCGCTACTGAAGCTACTGAATCCACGGAATCATCACCCGCTACTGAAGCTACTGAATCCACAGAATCATCACCCGCTACTGAAGCTACTGAATCCACGGAATCATCACCCGCTACCGAAGCTACTGAATCCACGGAATCATCACCCGGTACTGAAGCTACTGAATCGACGGAATCATCATCCGCTACTGAAGCTACTGAATCCACGGAATCATCAGCAGCTACTGAAGCTACTGTATCGACGGAATCTTCGACCGCTCCTGAAACCACGCCAGCCACCACAGAAACGACTCAGTCGTCTTCTGAATCAACACAAACAGATTCCACTCCAACAACTCAAAGACTTTCTACTAGCACAGAGCCCACGTACTCAACTAAGCGTCCTTGCCCGTCGGGTCCTACGCAGCCTGATTGTACCAAACTACCGGAAGGTACATTCGTTACCGACACAATTGACTGCAACAAGTATTATTACTGCAAGAATGGTGCAGCTATCCCCGGACGCTGCCAGTCTGGATTGTGGTTTGATGCCGACCGTCTCGCTTGCAATCTTCCTCAGTTTGTATCGTGCCCTAATTACGGATGCAAGCCGGTGACAGATGCAACTACAGTGCCGCCATCGACACGGGTCCCAGAAACTACTCAATCGTCGACGGACTCGTCTGCTTCTAAAACTACACCAACCACAACTACGGAATTGCCCGCCGAATCAACACCCACGGAGTCTTCGGTCGCTCCTGAAAGCACGCCCGTGTCTACAGAAACCACACAATCACCTACCGAGACAACAACAACGGAGTCCTCAGCTGCTCCTGAAACTACATCGTCTACAGGATCAACAGTCACGGAGTCCTCAGCTTCTCCTGAAACTACGTCGGCTACAGGATCAACAGCCACGGAGTCTTCAGCTGCTCCTGAAACTACATCGTCTACAGGATCAACAGTCACGGAGTCCTCGGCTGCTCCTGAAACTACGTCGTCTACAGGATCAACAGCCACCGAGTCCTCACTGGCACCAGAAACCACCCAATCACCTACATTATCACCCCCAACAGAGTCCTCTCCAACAACTCAAGGACATTCTACTAGCACGGAGCCCACGTACTCAACTAAGCGTCCTTGTCCGTCAGGTCCTACGCAACCTGATTGTACCAAACTACCGGAAGGTACATTCGTTACCGACACAATTGACTGCAACAAGTATTATTACTGCAAAAATGGTGCAGCTATCCCTGGACGCTGCCAGTCTGGTTTGTGGTTTGATGCCGATCGTCTCACCTGCAATCTTCCCCAGTTTGTCTCTTGCCCTAATAACGGATGCAAACCTGTGGCAACTGCATCAAAGGAATTCCCCACAGAATCTTCGACCAGCACTCAATCTACGACACGTTCCACTGAAGCGTCTTCGCCCACAACACCTTCCACGGTAACATCAACTACAACACCCTCCACGATTACAACGTCTCCCGCCACACAATCTACCAGCTGTCCTCCAGGACCCATAGAACCGGATTGCACTAAATTACCACGAGGAACCGCTGTCGTTGACCCAACGGACTGCAACAAGTACTATGTCTGTAGAAACAGTGTGGCCATGCCTAGACGTTGCCAGACAGGTTTATGGTTCGACGATAAGCGCTACACCTGTGGCTATCCTCAATTGGTGATGTGCCCCAATCATGGATGCAAACCATCCAAGCATTGAAATCCTTTTTTACAAACAGAGATGAGTTCAAATAAATGTTCGACTTAAACTTTAAAGTGTTGTCCTTGCATTTACCCCTTGGAAGCCATTAGGTCAGACTTTTTAGAATCCGTGATCAGCTGGTCGTAGTGCGTAATGTCTGTGCATCAAGCTTGCGTCCGATATCCAGCTAAAAATATCTCATAAGACCTACAGAGGTGAAATTTTGCAGGAAGGTAGATCTGTCTGAAAATAGGGGCAAACCCACGCAGTGCAAATGTCTGCACAATTGTCATCGAATTTCTTAAAGACCAGAAGGCGTAGGTTGTGTTAGCTTAGCTTACACCAACACACTAAGACCAGAGATAGGTACTTTCTGATACCACACGGATCATGTAACCCCTACCTCCTCGTCAGAACCACTTTGAAGCGGAGGATCCTAATATCTATGTTTGTCAGATCTGTGGAAGTGGGCTGGACATGTGCAAAGAAGATGCTGAATGGTTTCTTCCTTTTCTTCGTCCTTACAGCTTCATTTACAAATACGTCAAGCCCTGTTGCATGCTTGCCTATTAGACAGAACCTTAACCAAAAGGCTTAGAGTGTTAGAATGTTGTCAATATATTATCCTTAGCTCCCGCGAACGCACAGATGTCTTAAACAGTTTGTATTCCCCCTGTCGCGGGTTCTTCGTCCCCTGGAATGTTCCTTATGAGCATTACCATAAGAATACAGGTGAAGGGGAATATCCGAGGGTTTCTGCGCAGATGCAGCGAAGGTCTTGTTTTGTAGATTAATACTTCGCATTCCATAAGAAGGCGTGGTGATGTGTCTGCTATGTCCTTGCAGAATCTGCAGTGTCCTACTTACTTACTTATTTATGTGGCGCTACAGTTCAGAGCGAACTTAAGCCTCAACGAACAAACCTCTCCATTTAGCTCAGTCATTAGCTTATTGCCTCCAGTTGCGCACTCCAAGTTGGTTGAGGCCACCTTAAAATTGTGCACGACACCCAACGGCGAGGAGACCCTCTACTCCATCGTTCATCTGGACTAGATTCTAAGATTCTGCTGTGTCCGTTCCCTTCTATTCACAATTTCCTAAGATGCTCCTTGAGTCTCCAGTTACCCGTTAGCATGCGTCAAGATGCGAAGTCGATTCTTGTCTTAGAAAGCTTCTGCGTTTCTATCATCCCAATTCTTGTCCCATTTGCTCTCTTCTTCTTTTCTCCGCTCTTCCCGTTTTTTTTTTGTGGTCCTATCCCATAAAAAGGTTCCGGTCGAAGCAACATGGTGTCTAAACCGTTTTTTACTAGTGCATCAACTGCTTCGTTCCACTCCACTCCTACATATTGTAACGAAGTGACATACCATATTTCACCGCAACCGAAATACAAACATTTAGTCATCCTTTCCCCTGCCACAGGACACCGACCAACCGGTGGGGGGTTATTCCATCAAATGATAGCACTACACATGGGTTCGTTCACACACTGAATGCGGAGGCCACCATCTGTTGGCAGGCAGGGCACCATGACGATCAAATCAAGATGAGAGTGCACTCCAATTCCTCAGAGGAGGATGAGGGGGATTCGATTTGATACACAACCGTGACAGGAGTACATGCAAAGGTCGCACACAAGAAAGTGAGGGAAAATTTGAATTGGCTTAAAATTCACATTCTCGTTATGCAGGACATTCACATAAAGAAGAGTGCATGGAAAGCAGTATGGAAAGTCTGCTCAAGTGCTGTAGGTACCAATCAAGCGTACTCTTGACAGCCTCTCACGGGAATCGTTTGCAAACCTTTTCCACCCTTTTTTTGACGCCTTCACACCAGTGATTGGGCAACTATACACGAGTCTGCTACTGACCATAGCCGGCTCGTCCGATAGGTTTTTCCTCGTCTGGGAGAAGCACCCTGGTTGATATACAGTGAATTTGCCGCCACTTTCCAAGCTGGCCCTAAGTGTGGACTGGATACTTCCTAAGCCTACCCTAAGTGCGGGCTGGGTCCCTCCTAAGTGCGGACTGGAACCCCTTAGGCCGACAAACGACGCGCCGAGCCGAGCCGGACAACAACTCGTGTGGCCCCGGGCGTACCAGAACCAGCCGCAGGATGATCACCACTAGTGTTAGTTATACAGGTATTGTTAGGTACATAAATTGTTAGTTAAGAATCACTTGCATTGTTCCCAAGACAATATTGTAAAAACACTACATTTCCTAATAAGTACCTCTTTCCCAAAGTTTAGGGTATTCCTTTGGGTTGACCCTGGAGCCGGCGAGTCCACCTCAGCCTTCGACGAAAAATACTTTCACACTATCCTGGTTCCCAGTAAATAGTTACTCTATTAGCCTACCCCAGTCTGTTGATCTTAATGAGAGACGCCCAGTCTGGATCTCATCTCGTATGAGTTCAGTGCATTGATTACGACTTGACTATCTTGACACTATTGCGATGTCATGTCCGCGATATTTCCTGTCGATGTTGAATTAGACGCATCATTCGATCGCGTGATTCTCTGACTTGGAATAAACTGGGAAAAATTTTCAGTGATTCTGAGTCCTTGGTCCCTTCACGCCTGCCCCAGTGCCTGTAGATGTTTTCGGTCCATCAGTGTACCATTTAATTAGTGTATGTTGTTCAAATTGGTCCTTATCGGACTCACTGCTCCAATTCCTTTCATTGCGCAGCTTTGAGTCAAATTTTCTTTCAAAGCGTATATCTTGATCATATCGTCTCTGGGTCAGTCCAGAAGCGACAACGATTTGGATAGGATTTCTCGCCCTTTGAATGCAATACATTTTCCTTTACCGACGCCATCTTTGAATATTCTTAATATGGTCTCCTTCGTGATCCTTTCTAGCACTATGTGTAGTGGATGCAGTCCTACGTTTACCTCTAGTGCTGCTGTGGGACAGGCTATCCTGGCTTCTGTTATACAATACAAATGCAGGCTAGTCTTTGCAATTGGCCTAGAGATGTCCTCGTCGGCTGACCCATGACACTGCACATTATGTGATAATGGGTCTGACTATCATCATGTACATCCATCTCAGTGAAGCTGAGCTTCAGCCCCAGGATTTACCTGAAATGTTCCTGCATACCATAAGTTGCATTGATTACCACAGCTTCTACATGTTGCTTCCAGAGGAGTTTTCTATACAGTGTCATGCCAAGATGCTTAATACTGTAACACCTTCCACTAGGGTAGGTTGAATACGTCTTTTCTTTGTGAAGGATACCACAGTGGTTTTGGTTGGGTTCTCTCTAAGCCCCACAGACTCCAACCACTTCTGTGTGTGCCATTGGAAGACAGCCTATAGGTAGATGAGAACTGTAAAGGAAGTTTCCCACTCTGGATAGAGGATCAACATTTCGAGCAGCTCTAATCCCCTACCCTTCGCGACATATTTTACAAAAACTACCTCTTAGGATTCTAGTAAGTAGAATAGGATGCTGAAATCCTTTTTGCAGTCTCAAATGCTTTACGCATACGTTGGGTTAAGAAACCCACCTAAACTAGTAACAAATTGGTTTCAAAACTTATCCACTAGATACGAGTATCCCTGCCATTGTAAAAAAATTTAAAACACTTTTTGAGAATATATTTCGAACTAATTAATTATTACAATACACATCCACTTTAGTCCTGTTGCGATGGACAGTCGACTAGCTCTCGGAAATTGCACACATAGCGCTTGTCGTCAAACCACTGGGTAGGGGTGCAGCGATGCTTTACGGCTTCGTCGTTTCGACACACGTAGTAGACGTTACAATGCGTTGGATGTCTAATGAATGATCCATTTGGCCGATTGAAGCAATCCTTTATGTTAGGATCAACTTCACCATCTGGTGGAAGAGTTGGTTCAGTAGTCGGTGCGGGAGTAGGTGCTGGGGTTGGCGCTGGAGTTGGTGCGGGAGTTGGCGCAGGAGTTGGCGCAGGAGTTGGTGCTGGAGTTGGTGCGGGAGTTGGTGCTGGAGTTGGTGCTGGAGTTGGCGCAGGAGTTGGTGCTGGAGTTGGTGCTGGAGTTGGCGCAGGAGTTGGTGCTGGAGTTGGTGCGGGAGTAGGCGCTGGGGTTGGTGCTGGAGTTGGTGCAGGAGTTGGTGCTGGAGTTGGCGCAGGAGTTGGTGCTGGAGTTGGTGCTGGAGTTGGCGCAGGAGTTGGTGCTGGAGTTGGTGCTGGAGTTGGCGCAGGAGTTGGTGCAGGAGTTGGTGCTGGAGTTAGTGCAGGAGTTGGTGCTGGAGTTTGTGCAGGAGTTGGTGCGGGAGTTGGTGCTGGAGTTGGTGCGGGAGTTGGTGCAGGTGTAGAATCGCAATCCCCATTTGAACTCGGAGTGCATGATACCAATGACTCGAAATTACACACATTAGCGTTGTCATCAAAATATTGGCCCAGTGGACAGAAGTCGGGGATAGGAACACTGTTTCTGCATACATAGTACTTGCGACAGTCCTGCTTGTCACGATGGAAAGAGCCATCGGGAGCACTTCTACAATCCGGAATACATCCCGTAGATGGTGGAGCAGTTGAAGGCGTCGGCCCTGGCGATGGTTCTGGCTCTGGCGATGGTTCTGGCGATGGTTCTGGCGATGGTTCTGGCGATGGTTCTGGCTCTGGCGATGGCTCTGGTGATGGCGATGGCTCTGGTTCTGGGGTCGGACTACACTTACATGGCGGGCACTTGCCAATTATACACGTCCTGGTATCCTCGTTGAATTTTTCCCCCAGAGCACAATGGGCCAGATAGGCTTGATCATTATAACACACAAAATAACTATGACAATCGCTGGGATCTTGATATTTCCATCCGATTTGCTTTCCCACGCATGTGTCGTCTGATGCTGCCTTAATATATCCGAAACTTTGAATCAGAACAATAGCAGCTACTAGGCGTAGTCCTGCCTTAGCCCGCAGCTTATACGAAGCACTATTGCAATCCTTCTTCGATGACATTTAACCTAGTTATGATACTCTTTCACGGTGAAGGCGACGACGCCTCTGCCAGTCAATTATTTATAGCAAAAGATAACACAGAAAGCACTAGAGATGAGATAAGGAGTCTTTGAAAGGGCTCAAGTGGTCGGTACGCCACCCCAGGTGGTGTAACTGACTATTTAATGGATGTTGACCGAGCCATTCTCCCAGAGTACATGCCATTATGTACTAAATACATATTTGCTTTATTTTATTAATTAAAGTACTGATTGAGGGTGTGTACTCGAGACCACTATGTGGAATTGTGGGAATAACCGCCGGCCGATTGTATCCATTGTCTGTAGCAATATCTCGAAGAAGCATTTACTCAGGATTTCAGTGTCTCGATCAAAGTCGATTTGTGTGGGTAGCACACTTTGTGATTTTGTCACGGTTAAGCGGTGCAAAGTATCTGCTATTCAATCGTTAGTCAACCGATCCACCTTTTTCGTCAAATCAGTCCAGATCTTGTAATCCACAACGTTAAAGATATATATATATATCTATAGATACTGCTTGATGCTTACAACACACTAACCTGCAGAGGCACCAGTGGCACATTACTAACCAGATTCGAACCAGGAGTAAAAATCTGTACAACAAAACCTCACTAGATGGCACTGCCTGGTGTATAAGAAAGAGAACGATGTCTTCCAAATGAAAAGCCAGGAGACCAACCCCATCCCTTAAAACATAACCTCGCTCGAAAGTTCTTTTTTTTTTTGAGAAACATCCAGCGGTTCACTGAAACTCCAAGATTTTCAGTGATGGACTGGAGAGTCAGAGATTCAATTAGATTCGCAATAGATCTTCTTGAACTTGTCTTCCCTGAAGGGCTTGAAGAAATTCCAGCAACAAACTTGGACAAACGATCTTTATTTATTCAACTCAAGCATACAAGTCTCCTAACTCGAACTCGAACACCCAGTGGTGGTGCACAATTTTCTGCTAGCATCCCAACCAAATCCTACTGGACACTCTTGTATAGTCAGCAATCCATTCGTACAGCGGTAATAATAGCGACAGTTGTTAGGATATTCGAAATATCCCGAATACTGTCCAGTGCATACTTCCCTGGGACTTATAGTGGTTGTCCCAATAATCTGGAAGGACAAAGTAAATAGAAGCCAGACCTACATGCGTCTTAATCTTCTGACTCACCTTACAGTTGGCTACCTCAGGCCAGTCGCAGGATCCTTTTAGGGCGTTAAAGTGCAAATCATTTGGACATGTCATCGGGATAGGATACAAACGGTAGCACATGTAATAATCCGTACATGATTCCGGATTTGGTAGATATATAACCTCCTCTGGTCTCGACGGTTGTGGACAAACAATTTGTCCATCTGGCGATGTTACTGTACTCCATGTTGTTGTAGATGTTGTGGTACTTACGCCACTCGTTGTTGACCATGAAGTATTTATTGGAGTTGTTACCGTTGATGTTGATGTTGATATTGGTGATGATATTGATGTTGATGTTGTTATTGTTGTGCCTGTAGATGTTGAAACTGTTGCGGCATCACAATCGACATTAGCCGCATCATCGCAGATCCCATCGACCACATTAAACATTAATTCCGTTGGACAACTGTCTTCAAAGGACACGTCACCGTCACAGTAGATATAGTATTGACATCCCCTTGGAGAGGATACAAACGAACCAGTTGCAACACCGTCACACTCAGCGAATGAATCACCATTAACAGTGGCTATAAAGATCGCAACGCACAGAGTTAATCCAAGTAAAAGTCTCATTGTATGGAATGGAGTACGCGTACTGAGTCCGGGTTGAAGTGGAATAACTATTGCGATTCGATTGGTGGAACTCTCTGTGTTTCATTACCTTTTATAAGACGAAGGCAGATCAAGAGATACACCAAGTTAATTATTTCTTGTTGAGGCATATGTTTGGAGGCATTTCCTCCCCTCGGTGCCTAAATGATAAGAATGGGTAGCAAGACGATTGATGTTCAACAACAACTTGTTGATGATAACCTAGAAATAGAAAAATGGTTAATTGTATCGATGTTGATGACGGTGCCTAGTGAGTGTTGCTTTCGCTAGCAGGTGGTTCCCGAGAAGTAGCAGGTGAGACATAAGGCATTTTATACAAATTTGCGCCTTATCTACAGATAGAGGGTACAAGTTTTAACGACTAGTTGTGCTTTGAATCCCTTCTGGATCACAAAGCCAACAACAATTACATTCTTCTTCCTGGTAATTGTAAGCCCCGATTGGAGACATAAACTTGATGACCTCAATTGCTCTAATCTTGCTATTGGAAGTGTTATTTGCCAAAATCAGGTTATCTTCAAGGTTGAGCTATATTTGGTTCATACCTTGAAGGCAGTCATATTTTCTTAACCCCAACACATACCAATACGTCACATGTGCACTCAATCGATATTGTTTTAGCTGATTTTCTATCAAAGGAACTACCATATACGTTAGATTAGGCTAAGTAGGCTTGTGAGGTATAACGGGGCAATTCGAGTCCCTAGGGAGTAGAAAACCTAAATCAATTCTCCCATGCACTTAATTTCCCTACAGATTTACAATAGGTCCTTGTTTTGATTCAAAGACCCAACTTCTTCCAGGTTATCAAAGAAGTATCTCCCAATGTGGTTTAGTCTGCTCCCGATATTACCATTCACAGAGTAGATGAGTTATATCCTCTGTGACGTGTAGGTCATTGCAGTATCTGCTTACATCCGTATTTGGTAATCCTAATCTTAGAGCGTTCTTCCTCAGAAAGCAATGACCAGAGAGTATTCTTATCGAAGTTCTTAGCTGTGAGCTTTCTAGTTTTATGATGTATCGAGATCTAACACAGGCCACAAGGCCTTGGACACCCTATGACCATTCAAGTTGGACCATCTTAGACAAACCATGTGGATGATTTTATCAAAGATAATTCCCTTAGCCACGCACCTTGGTGTGTTAATGCTACCAATTATGTAACTATATGGGAACTCCGCTCCTCTTTTGGCCAGCGCGTCGGCTTTTTCATTGCCTTCTATTATATATCGCATTGTACAGGTACCCAACATAATTTGACACGGTTCTGTGTACATAATGCATTGTGCGGCAGTTCCTGACGATTTCAGATTTTAGGACGTTAGACTCTAGCGCATTTAGTACAGTTCATATTGATCCCATCTCAAGTAATTCCGCAGCTTCAAGTGCAGATAGAACTTCTGCTTGGAACGCACTGCATATATTCGGAAGTCTCAAAGACACTTAATTGTACAATGCCAGGCTGAGGGTTGTAGCCTAGACGATTTGCTTCTAACACACTTTTTTAGCAAGAAAAGTTGGTACGGTCTACCACCTCATAAGTGAGGAATACTGTTTGGCATTGACCTCTCAGAAGTCAGTTCAGCTCTAAGCAAGACAGAGCTAAGAAAATCTTTTGTGTTGAACAGTCTAGAAGAACAAAAATAGACTCCACTAAGCTCGCAAGATTATATGAGTAGTTATTAGTGGATTTACCTACTCACTTCATGGACTTCCGACCCATATAGAGTCTCTATCTAAGACACAGCATCCTTCCATCCTCGTCGATCCCAGGTACGCTGCTTCCAGTTACGCAAACCAAATTTTCTAGCATCCGCGATTACTTCATCTTTATACCAGAAATTCTGTGGTTTTTGTCGTCTCAAACCTGAAGTAAGCTTGAAGCTTGAAGCTTGAAGTAACCGAGCTTAGCTCCATATCTTGGTACAGTTCCTTGCACATGGGACCTAATATTCGACGAAGTATTTTTCTCTCCAAAGTGTTCAATACTTTTTAAGTTATCATCCAGCCACTCAGCACCATATAGCAGAACAGGTAATATAAGCATTCTGTTGAGCATTAGTTTAGACTGTCAAGATAGGAGTTTTGAACCCAGTTGTCTTACTAACCCGAAGTAGCAGCGGTTCCCTAAGGCTATTCTTCGTCGAATCTCCAGGAAGGTGTCATTTGTGGAATTAATATTTACTCCAAGGTAGGTGAACTCCTTGACAACCTCAAAGTCATCAACAGTGCCTTAGTTTCGGACAGATGATTGATTGGTTGGTTGATTATCTACCTTGTCGCGGCGTGATGGCTTAAACTAGAGCTCAGGACACTTGGATTCGGCATCGACAATGGTACCGCCATAACGATGAGCGATTCACTTGAAGAGGCTCCTCCTACATTGTCCTCACCTCACGGCACGATGAGATCTTCTGATAATGCTATTATCATCTGCGTACCCCAGCAACTGAACGGACTTGTGGAGATAATGTCTTCCATGTTACTCGTAACACCCGCTCTATGCACTATCTGTTCCAGCAAAAGCTTGGATAAATCACATGACAGCACGTCTCCTTGACGAATTCCAGTGCAAGTTCAAAATAGTTCAGATGAGTTATTTTCAAATTGCAGAGAGCACCGCGTATTTTTCAGCATTCTGTGACACGGCTGAATCAGTTTTGACGGGATCCCGAATTCAGTCATTGCATTGTAAAGCTGAATGCTGTCATATACGGCCTTAAATTTGACAAACGGGTTGTGAGTTTCGACTTGAAATTCACTGGTCTTTCCAGGAAAATTTGTAAAAATTTGCTATATCGTCATCCTTGTAAGTGAACACCTTAAATTGAATCGCTATGGCAACGGGCTGAGTGGGTCAATCAGTTTGGTCTTATCCTAAAGACTTGGTTTTTCTTTGTTTTAACGATTTATATTTAAAACTAGTGCTAGCTTTTGAGTCAAATTCCAATAATGGACAACGACCTTATGTCACAGACATTGTGGGCCTTTTTTCTGGTCTATCGGGTTTTTCTTGTTCTAGCCGAAGTGGTGAAATGGCCCTTTCTAGACGACTTTTCTCATGTTTATCGCCAAGAAGGTCGCCAGTTGGAAAATCTATTGGAAGATTTGAGGTGTCAGCTAGAGACTTTGGAGCAATATTAAAGTTTTGATATGACACCTGAAACGGAAACTAGCAGACAGGCAAAAAATGCCAAAGCTACTAAGAACGAAGCGAAGCGGGCAAATGCTCTCACATAAATCCAAAAGATTTCAGACCGATAAGTGTATCATCATTCCTCTTAAAAGCATTAGAACGACTGATTGATATCCATTTACGCAACAGTATTGATAAGAAACTACTGTCAACGGCCCAACATGCATATTGCAAAGGCAAATCAGTGGAGACGGCATTACACTCAGTGGTGCGTAAAATTGAATATTCCCTGTTTCATAAGGAGTATACGATGGTTGCCTTTCTGGATATAGAAGGCGCTTTCAACAATGTCAATGTATCAGCGATAGCAGATGCACTCTCAGACCTGAAGGTCGACAGCTCACCTTACGAACTGATTAATCTACTTCTTAATGGTCGGATTATCAACTCTAAGCTGGGTGGGACGTCTACCAGAAGGTCTATCAGTAGAGGCACTCCGCAAGGTGGTGTTCTTTCACCCCTTTTGTGGAACTTGGCGATCAATGAATTATTGATAATTATGGAAGGCGAGGCTGTCTCAGGAAAGAACCTTAATACTCTAAAAGAACTTCTACAAAACGCTTTAAATAAGCTCACTAGATTGGCAGCTCGGTATGGTTTGGGTGTAAACCCCCACAAACTGAACTTATAGTCTTCTCCAGGAAATATAAAATTCCGTTAGTCGACCATCCTTCTCTAGATGGTATCAGCTTAACTTTCTCTGACACAGCAAAATATTTGGGTCTCATCCTGGATAATAAATTAAGCTGGAAACCTAATATTCAAGGAAGAGTACAGAAAGCTACAGTAGCACTCTTGTCTTGCAAAAAAGCTATTGGAAATAGATGGGGTTTACAACCCCGAATCACTCCCTGGCTCTATATCTCGGTCATTAGACCGATACTCACATACGGGGTCATTGTCTGGTGGGCGGCCTTAGAAAAAGCTGTAAATCGCGATTATCTAAGTAAGGTCCAGCGCACAGCTTGCCTGTGCATAGGCGGAGCACTACTTACAACCCCCCCCTGCGGCACTGGACATTTTGTTTCATCTGATACCCCTCGATATATTTAGCAAGCAAATGGCAGCGAATGCAGCCGTTCGGGGTTGGTGGAGGTGTTTTCTCTGACAGGCTTAATCTTAAGCTCTCCTTCCGTCTTCCAAATCATTATAGCGTGTTCCTGGCGGAAATTTTGGCGATTAAAGAAGTCTTGTCTTGGCTTAAGAAAAACGTGATATCTTCTAAAAATATCCGCATATTTTCAGACAGCCAAGCAGCAATCAAATCCTTGGAATCGATCTCTATAAATTCCTTAGTAGCTCTAGACTGCCGCTCGTCTCTCGTGGAGATGGCTGAGCAGTTCAATATTCACCTGTGTTGGATGCAGGGGCATAGGGACATTCCAGGGAATTGTAAGACCGACGAACTCGCCAGAATAGGAAAAACTATACCCATCCTGCCGGACAAAGGCTCCATAGGTATACCAATCGCTACCGGCAAACTCAAATTTAAGCTGGATGCTATCGAGAGTACGAACCTTAGGTGGACAAATGGACCCACATGTCTAGCGACAAAACATATTTGGCCGAAGCTGGATCTAAAACGTTCTAAGAATTTGATTTTTCTCAACAGATCGCATATCGGCGCTTTAATATGGTAGGTGTCATCACTAGACACTGTCTAATAGGCAAGCATGCCACAAAGTTAGGCGTTTTTGCGAACGACTTTTGTAGAAGCTGCATGGATGAGGAAGAGGAAGAAACTATTCCTCAACTTCTTTGTCACTGCCCAGTTCTCTCCCATAGAAGGAAGCTTCACCTAGGAGCCCCCTATTACAACGACATAGGCGACCTGAAAAACATCGATATTAAAAGCCTCCTACGCTTCGTAAGAAGCTCAGAATGGTTTAACGAGTAGGTAAGAGAAATTTCTCCCATGATCCATGTGGTATCACAATGGACCTATTATTGGTCTAAATGTGTTGGCGATTCTTAGCTGGCAGCCACTTCAACCTAACCTAACCTAACCTACTAAGAACTTCATGTTGAAACACAAATATAAACTAAATTGTGCCTTAACTGATCTCTGTGTCTCCATTGTATATCGTTTGGGAACAGAAAAATACTGACCGTGCTTATAAAATTTGCAAAAGGCTAGTAATTCCATTTCCTTCATATTTTATTAAACAGTGACTGTACCAATATAACAAACTATCCATCAGAGTAATCACTGGTGCAGGCTCTCATTGTAGGCTTGAATGCACATTGTAATGCCAATGCTGAGCTGATTTCAATTATTTATTCATACTATTGGAGTATGTTTGAGGAACAGGTCTTCACTAAAAATCTGGAGAAAATTCCGACAATAGTTATCTCTAAACAGTCACCACTCAGGAGTGACAAACAGATCTACTATGTCTGTATCAGTATTCAGTAACCATCTACCTTCATATACATAGTTGGACATTTTATAGGGCTTCGATTGCATTTACTATTATACTTCACGGTCCATCTAGACAATCAGGGTTCGATTGAATCAGTCACCCTATCCAGCCACACCTGACACATTCAGATCAGTCCACATCTAAACTGATATAATAAGGTTCCCCTAGGTACATGGTAACTTCCTGCTCTTAAGCATGTAGTATCACAATGGACCGCCCGTGGCGTAAGTGGTTAGTGTGCCGGATCACTGCGCGTGAGGTTCCAAGTTCGAATCCCAGAAAATATCAAAAAGTTTTTTCACGATCCCACCTCTCGCGAACGTCTGACAAACATCCGAGAGTATTGTTGTCTCGAAAAAGCTTCTCAAACTAAACTGCCCTTCGGATACGACACTAAAACTGTAGGTCCCTTCCATTCGTGTGAAAAATATAACGCCAGGCACTTAAAGAGCTGTTGCGCCAAATATTTTTTTTTATATTACAATGGACCTAACCCTGGTCTAAGTGCGTCCTGACTCTACTAGAACAGCCATCTAACCTTACCTTACCTATTTATAAACAGCTGTTCAGTCTTTGTAATTAGCAAACCGATTTCAATAAAAAACTGCCCGCTAGCCTACTCGACTGAATAGCTTTCACAAGGAACCAGTAGTTCCTGGGATCAACGAGTATAGACAACAGAGAGACGGACACTTAGTAGATAGAATTAGATAGCACATAGTTTGCAATTTCTCATTTTGTCCGACTGGTCTGGGCGTTATGCATAATGTCTGCTTTGCATGTAATACAAAGTAACCTCGACTCGCAACAAATTATTTGAAACTTGAAATTCTTCCCAATGTCAATTTCAAACAACTATAACGTCATACATAATTTATTTGCTTTTCAGTCGATGATAAATAAAAAAAGAATAGAAATCTCAATAACTGAAGGGCGTGCTTAAGATACTTAAGCGTCTTGAACAAACGCTGATAAAACATTTTCAACCACTCAATGGTGCACATCTAACGTATCTTATCGTAGGATCGTTGGGAACTTTCGGTGAAATTTTATCGGTCTAGTTCAGTGATGATTGACTAGAAATTGGTAAATTGTAGTAATTGTAGTGCGTGACAGTAGCATTTACTCCATCAAACTATTGAGATCTTCAAGTGTCTGCTAGACAAACATGCCAGAAGAATGGAAGTCCTCACAAATGACTTCTGCAAAAGCTACAGGGACGAAGAGGAAAAAGAAAATAATCTTCACCTCTTAGGCACCTGTCCAGCACTAGCTGTTTTAAGGAAGATCTTTGAAGATCTAAGTGATCTGGCACAAATGGATATCTTAAGTATATTTAGGCTTACGTCAGAATCTAACTGGTTTAACTGATACTAAATCAATACTTACACTTACTCCCTCCTTTCTATCGTGAAGAAATTCATCGCTGTCTTTAACAATGGTATCAGTCACACTTTCCATCCTCTTCAGAACTGGTCCCTATCTTGCTCACTCAACACCTACACGAGATCAAAACTGTAACAGTCACCTCTCAGGAACGACAAGCACACCTTCCCATAACATGTTGCCAGATATGTCGCATAACAATATCAAGGTTTCGATTCTATCAGTAATCGCTAATACTCTTACGCAATCTACGACCTTCAAGGTCCACCTAGGCAATTAGAGTTCGATTGAATCAGGCACCCTACTCAGTGACATCAAGCACATTGAGATCTCTTAGCACACATCTAACCTGAGATAATTTAAGATTCCCCTAGGTACGCGCTTACTTCGGGTTCCTAAAACATGTGGCATCACAATGGACTTACTTTGGCCTAAGTGCGTCCTGGCTCTCGCCCAAAAATGTTATAAAAAATCAGTAAAAGCCGTGATGGGCATACAGATCCGGTGTATTGAACTTAGTTACAGCTAACGCATGGTAATGTTGGAATTTGGTGAAGCCTATACATACCATATGTCTGCTGCCATTATCTTCTAAGTATTCACCTTGTAGAGGTATAACCTGAAGTCCTGTGAACATCGCCACTCAACACTTGAGTGTTTTTCGTTTCATAGTTTACTTTGGTAAAGTCCTCCGATATTCTTTTGCCTTTTCTCTACTTTGCAAGAGTTGACCACCATTCATGTTGATAAGTGATAGCCAATTCCTCAATCAATTTCCTTACCATTACTTTGTCTAGCGCAGCAAATACTTTAGTGAGTGTATCTGCCTTTGCATTACACACTGCTACTAATGTCCTTGCGGGACTGCCGTTAAGTAATACTTCACGGGGTTGGTTAGCCTTTAAGGCTATGTTCCCATCTTCGCCGTTTTCTATACTCCTGATTTCGACCTGAACGATGGTCACATATCGATTTACTTCGTGGCAGATCTCCTTATACTGTATCATATCTACAGAGCATCACTTGCTTTGCGTCTTCTTACTAATTATAGCAACACAGACAAAGCGACGAGCTGTGGTGCCTGAATCTGTGCAGATACTTTCTGTATCCTCCATGACCAGTTACAGTTCACTTCCCCTACTTTTCTTTTCACTCAAATTTCTATGTTTGGGATGAGTTTGTATGTCCATCTTCCTATTTTGGCAACATCTCATCAGTTTTGCCATTTTTTCATCGATACCGCCATTTCTTCTGCTTTAATGGTTTCTCCATGCTGTCCATTCGCAAGTTTTAAGTATTTATTTTTGCAAAAAAGTGTATGGGAATTTGGAATTTTAGTCTTGTTCATTTGCCTATTTTTTTTTTTTTTGCCTAAGGGATGGTGGAAAACGCTACTGCTCACGAGAAACAGGCCCGCTCTGTTTCAAGTAGTGTGGGACTTTCTACTCACTAAAAAACCACCTGTAACCCTTTTTCAACTTGACACCATCCACTTCGGAACCGCTTTTGCATTACTTCAGAGTGATGTCGTTTTCTTTCCCCTTTCAGGGCCGGATTTTTCATATTTGTCTCTTGCTTGCGGGTTAATTCTTTCTTGCCGGTAAGGCTTACATCAGGCTTACATAAATCTCATGAAGGTCATTATTAGGTCTTCCTCTCTGTTTTTTGTTTTAAGCACTTTTTCTATAAAGGAACGTACTTTATTCCAGCTCTGGTCACTTATTGACATTTTTGTCACTATGTTTTCCGGGGTTATAACGCCGATTAGAGATTCTAGCGCCCCCCTTTCATCTTCCCATCTGTTAAACTCGAAGAACGTGTGGCAAGCCGAGCTCCCTGTTTTGCCCATTCTGTGGAGATAGGCGTTGAAATAACCGTGTCCGGTAAGAAATTGGGTGACGTAATAATTTACTTCCCCGTGTTTCCGTTTCTTCCATTCAGCGATGTTGCTGATCAACCTCGCGGTCCATCGTCCTCTGTTTTCTGAGCTCCATCTCTCCTGCCATTTCTGTTTAGTGAATTCCTTCGTCTCCTCAGTTGCCGCTTCCACTCCAATTTCCGCCTTTTTGTTGTAGACGTACTTTTTCTCTGCCACAAGAAGATCAATAGGGGTCACTCCCGCGACAATGAGGACGTCTGGTTCCGACACCGTTCGGTACGAACTTGCAACCCGTAGTGCCGCGCGCCTTTGTACTGCGGTCATTTACTTACTTACTTAGGTGGCGCTACAGTTCGCGGTGAACCTGGGCCTCAACCAACAAGCCTCTCCATTTAGCTCGGTCTTTAGCTAATTGCCTCCAGTTGCGCACTCCAAGTTGGTCGAGGTCCCCTTGAACTTGTGCGCGCCACCTACGGCGATAATTCCCTCTACTGCGTCGTCCCTCGGGGTTAGATTCGAAGACTCTGCGGGCCGGAGCGTTGGTGTCCATTCGCTCTACATGTCCTAGCCATCTCAGACGTCCAATAGGCAGTTTTTTGACTAGGTCGATGTCGCTGTACAGCTCGTATAGTTCGTGATTGAATCTTCTCCTCCAAAACCCGTCAACGCAAACGGGACCGAAAATCTTACGAAGAATTTTTCTCTCGAAGCGACCAAGGATATCTTCATCCTCTTTTAATAAAGTCCATGTTTCAGCGCCGTAAAGCAGGACTGGGATGATCAAGGTCTTATATAGAGTCTCCTTAGTTGCTCGAGAGAGGGCTTTACTGTTGAATTGCCTTATAAGCCCAAAAAAACAGCGATTGGCAAGAGTTATTCTTCGATTGATTTCTGCGCTGATTTTGTTTGCTGAATTTATAGCAGAGCCAAGGTAGACAAAGTCCCTTACTACCTCGAAGTTATAGCTGCCCACGGTGACGTTTTGTCCAATTCGTCGATGTTGGTTATCCCTTCTAGTTGACAGCATATACTTGGTTTTGCCCTCGTTTATCGCCAAACCCATTTTGGCCGCTTCCGCCTCAATGCTTGCAAAAGCACCGGTGACAGCCCGCTGAGATCTTCCGATAATGTCTATATCGTCGGCGTATGCAAGCAGTTGTACAATCCGTTCAAGTACAATATTGAAGAAGTCACATGACAGCGCGTCACCTTGTCTAAAGCCTTTTTTGACATCAAAGGTCTCGGTGAGGTCATTACCGACCTTGATGGAGCAGCGAGCGTTCTCCATCGTCAGCCTGCACAGGCGGACAAGTTTGGCAGGGATGTCAAAACTAGACATGGCTCTATAAAGCTCTTCTCTATAGATGCTGTCATAGGCGGCCTTGAAATCGATAAAGAGGTGGTGAGTATCGATTTGGAATTCTTGGGTTTTCTCCAGGATCTGCCGAAGTGTGAAGATTTGATCGATGGTGGACTTTCCTGGCCTGAAACCGCACTGATAGGGTCCAATCAGGCTGTTGATAAAAGGTTTCAGGCGTTCACACAATATCGCAGAAAAGATCTTGTACGCGATGTTGAGGAGACTGATGCCTCTATAATTGGCGCAGTTGAGGGGGTCTCCTTTCTTGTGGATCGGGCAAACGATGCTGAGATTCCATTCATCAGGCATACACTCCTCTGACCAAATATTAGAAATGAGTTGGTGTATGCACTCTACCAATTCATCCCCAGCTGCCTTGAAAAGTTCGGCCGGTAAACCGTCAGGTCCAGCAGCCTTGTTCGATTTTAGCTTGGATATTGCTATCCTCACTTCGTTTTGGTCAGGTGGACGGAAATTTTGACTATCATCGTCCATGTTGAATGGTTCATTCTGCCTGACAGCGGGATGTTGGTCTTCGTCGCCGTTATACAGTCTGCAGAAGTAGTTTTTCCATATCCTCAGCACCGACTGTGATTCTACTACGAGGTTTCCATTCTCATCTCTACAGGTTTCTGTACGGGTATTACTTCTCTGACACGTTCTTTTTACCTTTTGGTAAAACTTCCGTACATTGTTCCTGGAGTATAGACTCTCGATATTCTCAAACGCGCGCTTCTCATGCTCTTTCTTCTTCTTTTGGAGAAGCCGATGTTCTTCCCGTCTCTTTTGCTCATAGAGCTCACGAGCAGCTCTCGTCTTCCTTTGCAGCGCCGCTTTGTATGCCTCTTGTTTTGCTGCATGCACTCGCCGGCATTCTTCGTCAAACCAGGGGTTTCGCGGTGGTGGTCGAGCGAAACCCAGCACATCAGTCGCGACGTTTCTGATGGCATGTTGGCAGCGTTGCCACTGGTCTTCGGTACTTGATGCTGGCGGCAAAGGGGTGATTGAGAGATTTCGGGATACGCGTTCAGCGAAGAGTCTGGCGGTCTCTTGCGATTGTAGCTTTTCGACGTTAAATTTTCTCACAGTGATTCTTCTTTGTTGCTCAGATTGGGATATCCGCATTCGTACCTTGGCTACAACAAGGTAATGATCCGAGTCTATGTTGGCCGCTCGGAAGGTCCGGACATCCAGAATACTGGAGGCATGCCTTGCGTCGATCGCAATATGATCAATTTGGTTGATCGTGACATGATCATTGGACCGCCATGTCTGCTTATGAATATCGAGATGAGGAAACCATGTGCTTGCTATGGTGACATTTCGCTCCACAGCGAAATCAATTAGCCTTAGTCCGTTATCAGACGTGGTGTCGTGTAGGCTATGCTTACCGACTGCTCTACCGAAGACGTCCTCCTTTCCTATTTTGGCGTTAAAATCGCCCAATACGATCTTAACGTCGTATTTAGGACATTGCTCGTATGTTTTGTCGAGGAGCTCGTAGAAACACTCTTTGGAGGCAGGGTCCTTTTCTTCTGTGGGGGCATGAACACATATTAGGCTTATGTTAGCGAATTTAGCCTTGATCCGGATCGTCATAATACGCTCGCTCACGTGTCGGAAGCTTAAGACTTCTTGCCTAAGTCTGCCGCGTATGACAAATCCGCATCCGAGTAAGCGTTGCCTGTTGCCTCTGTAGCAATCACCGTAGTAGATGTCACAGTTTTTCATCTTCTTTTTGCCTGGCGGTCATTTGTTTCCTGTATTTCTCTTGTCGTAGTGCGTCGGCCCATATCTCGCACCCATACAGGAGAATGGCGTGGGTGACTATCATCAGGAGCTTTCTCTTGCTGGCTGTTGGACCTCAAACGTTTGCCATTAATCTGCTCAGTGACATTGTGACCTTCGTAGCTCGTTCCGAGGCAGATCTTATTTGGTGCCAGAAAGTGAGCTTCGTGTTTAGGGCCATCGCTAGGTACTTCACCGCTTCCTTGCTGGTTATTAACTCAAACCCGACTTGGAAGTCGTCAATAGTTGGAGTCCTCTTCTTTGTCAAAAGGACTATTTCCGTCTTTTCTGTGGCCAAACCTAAGCCATGTTCTTCCATCCAGAGGTGTACCCGCCTCATCACCTGGTTGAGTTTTCTTTGCGCGCTCTCGGTGTCTCTTGTCGTAATCACCGCGGTGATAACATCTGCATACCCTACCAGGAAGGTGTGCCATTGTAGAAGATGTTCCAGAGATCGGGTCCCAGGATTGATCCCTGCGCTGATCCAGCAGTAATCTCCATTATTCGAGGTCACTCTGCGGTGTTGTTCCTTTGCCTATAACTCAGTAAGAATCACAGGTAATAAAATAAAAATATTGTGGCATAAACATCGAATAATACAGCATCTTCTGGCGTCCTTAACTCAATTTTGGCCCAACTAGACTCTTTTTTTTACCTTACCTTGGTTTTACCTTGTGGCCACAGAATTGGTTTAGAGCGCTGAGTCAATAGATAGTTGATAGTTTCCGGCTGGATTCTTTTGTTGCCAAAGCATCAGCCCGCACTAGAGATGCGTGTGCTGAGCTTACTACTCTAGGTCCACCTACATTTGGCAGTATCCTCGCTAGCGACGGTTGTAGTATCGATGCCATTTTTTCTACGTACTCTAGGTCCGACCTAAAGTTTAGCCTATTGCCTATCATAACACCTAGGTATGTGATTGCCTGTTTAGATTTAATCACTTGGTCTCCTTCGTGCACGTTCATACATATATTTCACTGGTTTGCAACTGGTGATTAGAACTGCTTCCGTCTTCTGATCCACCAAATCCAAGCCTGCTGTCTTCAATCAAGTTTTAATTTTTGAGATCACTTCATTTGCCGATTTTACATCGTGAACGTGTTTCGCAACGGTCACAACAGCGATGTCGTCCACGAAGTATATGGCTTTCAATCTTGACGGCATTGGCAACATAAGCTCGTCGGCGTACATGATGTTCCACAGGAGGGGACCCAGCACTGATGTTTGTTGAACGCCTGCCGATACATTGTAGTATTTGGTACCTTCGGCGCTTACTACCTTAGCTTCATATTCCTAAAATAGCTCCATACTACCCTTGGCGTATTGATTTTTTCAAGGGAGTCCATTATATATGGCCAACTTCCTGAATTAAAGGCGTTCTTGATGTCAAGTGTAATTATGGAACAGTACTCCTTTGTCCCCCACCGCGATCTTCTTCATTTAATGGCTGCAGCAGCAATATTTACCACCAATTTATAATGTTTATTGTGGACCGGACTTTTTGGAACACAAACTGGTATTCTGAGAGGGCGCCTCTTTCCTCGGCTACCAATAGCCGACGTACGTTACGTGCACACATGTCTCCAAACGTGTACAAATTTACTGCTACTTGTGGGTGACATGGTGTAGTAGTAATGCCTTCGATTGCTGAGTGGAATTGCGTCGCCTTGACTTCAAACCAACATAACCTAGAATAACTCGAACATACTCGAATCAAATACTAGAAATTAGAACCGATTACCAAAGTCATAGTAAACTCTCTCCGACTAGTCCGGACACCGCCCATTGAATTAGCATGTACAAGTACCGATACCTAATATCATCTGAGTTTCAAACCATTGCACTGCCTATTCTCATAATTTTTATTCTGCGTCATGCAAATGCTTTATAAGGGTTAGCCTCCTAGTAACGTAAATTAAAAGTAAAAAATTGTAGGTCACGAAAGTACTATAAATGTTACACTTCTGCTATAAGTGTTACACTTCTTGTATAAACGTTACAATTACTAAACAAGATGGAAAATTGTACCAAAAATGTATGACACTTAATTTCTAATCATGAACTTGTAGAAAAAAATATTCCTGCGACTCTTACTACGTATATGCCACGTTTTCCAACGAAGACTGAGTTAGAGACTTGTGAGCTAGCCCAGCAATATTTTATAGCAACTCGAAGCAAATCGAGAATATTTTGGTGCACAAATTAGATCAAATAGCAGTACAAACCGGGCGTTACTTACATTTTTAAACTTTATTTAAAATGGTTAAACATAAACCTAGAAAGTGAGAAAACCATTTAAAGTGAACGAAGGTAGAACCTTCTTTCAATTATTCGTGCAATCAAAGCAATTCTTCGTCACATTGCGAAAAGTCTTCTCATCCAAGATTGTTGCTGATCCGCTTCATTTGCTGGGCATTTTCCTTGATTTAGTTTCAAGCAGAGTCTCATCTCATCACTCCAACCGAATCCAATGGGGCACTGTTGGAGGCTTAGGAATCCATTCATGCATTTGTAGAAGTAGTTGCAATTCTTTGGATATGGAAAATAATCAAACGTATTCGGGGTGCACAGTTTCTTCGGATTTGGTGTGGTCGAGTGTAAAACCTTTTTAAACGAAAACCCGTATGAATAAGTTTTTTTTAGAGGCATCTCCACTCACTTACCTTGCAATTGACCCTCTCGGGGAGTTCACACTTTGAGGTTAAATAATCGAAATATAGGTTCCCAGAGCAATACATTGGGACTGGTGTCCCGTGATAGCATACAAAGTATTCGCTGCAAGACTCATCACTTGGCAGGAATATCACCTCATCAAGGTTATCACTAGCGGGACAGATTTCTGTTGGTTTTGATGTTGTTCTAACTCCTGCAGTTGTGATGATCAAATTCGAAGTCGCCTGGTCATCAGTAAAGGTTTCAGTCTGGGTGGGTACTGTAAGTTCTGTTGAAGGTTGCACGTCTTGCTCTGTAGTTTGAACTTCAGCTACAGTAGTTGGCGCTGCTGTTGTAGTCGTTGTTGTAGTTGTCGTCGTTGTTGTTGTTGTGGTGGTCGTTGTTGGTGTTGTAGTTGGTGTAGTAGCCGGTTCGGCATCATCTGAACAATCAACATCACCTGGTGGAGCACAACTGCCATCTTTTGTGTTAAAGAGCAATTGCGATGGACAAAAGCCTTCGTAAGAGTCATCTCCGTCACAGTATATGTATGACTGGCATCCCTTGGTGCCACCAATGAAAGCACCATTCCTCAGGTTCTCACATTGGGGAAAAGAATCACCCGTAACACTTCGTAGATGGCTCACGATAATGAGGCATGCTAAGCTTAGAAGGATGTGGAACTTCATTTTGTCGTTATTCGTTAGATGATCTTCCTTGAACACCTGTCCTGTTACAAGTGCTGGTTTCAACTGACTAGGGCGTTACCACTCTCACCTGTTGTGTTAAAAAAAAAAGTTCCGTAGAGTAGACTTAATTGCGGTCTGTGTGATGTTCACCGATAAGGTTTCTTATCGAAATATTTCTTTCGGAGAAAACATTTTTTTCTTTTTAGGTCACTAAGAGCTAGATGATGATTGTATCTTTGGTCGTATAACGTAAATGGAGCAAATTCGATATATTTAGGGGCAATAACATTTCCAAGTAATGGGCTAGAATTATTTATAAAAAAAAGATAAACGGGTGAAAGAGACTGTATATCGATTCGAGAGGGCGAAGGCGAGATACAAACCGAGATCCAATATTGAAGACATCCTTTGTTACTCTATCTTCTTCTTATTCTTCCTTTTTATCAGCGAGGTTATGATCCGAAAACAAGGGATCACAACCCTCCCACTTCACCGTATTTCTACTGATCCGCCTGTGGGGTTCGCCTATTTGATTTCAGAAAATATCGGCAGGCCTGCCGATTTTGGATCAATCGGTTACTGAGGCCAATGAAATGCCGATGTTGTCGCATTTGTCTGATCCAGGCGTTTATAGGCCTGCCTTTCCTACATCGCGATGTCTTTGGAACGTGCATTGATATTGCTTTTGTTACTCTATGACAACGCAAATCTTGCTCGCCCAAAACAATGTCTGGAAATATTACATACAATTTTCTTTTTTATTTTTCTGGCATCCTTGAAAATATTCTTCATCACGTTGTTCCACGTTGCCTTCGGCTTTCCTCTTCTGTTTTTTCATTCCCTTCTAGCTTCCCATATTTTTTTTTACTTGTCTGTTATTATCCATTCTCACTAGGTGTCTAAAACATCCAGGTTTCTTATCTTCCATGGCTTTTTTCACTGATTCCACATTTCTATCAGTTCTCGTTGCTTGAATAGCACATCCTTTAAATGGCCGCCTCGGCTTCGCTGACGGTCCACTATGTACGGCGTTATTCTGGCAATAGCGTCTCGAATGTTGGTCACGAGCTCGTCCAAAGTGGTTGGCTTGCCAGCGTAGACTAAAGACTTAACATAGCCCCAGAGAAAATAATCGAATGGTGTCAAGTCGCATGATCGCGGCGGCCAACTGATGAACGGTCGCCGTGAGATGACCCAGTCGCCAAATTTCTCCTTCACAACTTTGAGCATTTCGTCGCTTGTCTGGCATGGAGCGCCATCTTGTTGGAACCACAGCTCGGATATATCGATGTTCTCGAGCTCTGGTCACAGAAAGTCGCTCTATACCTGTGACCATTGGTGGTAAGGGTGTCTCCTTCCTCATTTCGAAAGAAATAAGGTCCGACGATGCCGCCATGGCATAAACCGCACCAAACAGTCAATCTTTGTGGATGCACTGATGCTTGGTCGAACATTTGTGGATTGTGTTCGCTCCAATAATGGCAATTTTGCCTGTTGACATAGCCGCTTAGCGAAAAATGAGCCTCGTCCGTGAAGATAATTTTTTTGGCCAAAATCCGGACCTCCGGCCAACATTTCCAGCGCCCAATTAGCGAACTTCACAACGTTGTCTATGGTCGTTCGGCTTCAATTCTTGCGTCAGCACAATCTTATATGGATGTAGGCCCAAATCCAACCGCAAGCCGGGTTGACTCTCTGCCGATGCCCAATTCAGCTGACCGGCGTCGAATCAACATTGCTGGGTCTTCTTCGATACTAGCCGCAACGGCGCCTATGTTTTCTTCATTTCGCACCACTCTCTGTCTGGTTGGTGGCTTAAGGTCCAAAAGAGTGTACTCACGCTCAAACTTTTCAACGAAGCGACGAATATGGCAAACCTTACTGAATATTTTGACAGCTGGATGTCATTGGTAGCTTTAACAGCTGCTGAAACAAAACAATTGCAAAAAGTATTATTGCTATCTGGTCACCCACTTGTTTATCTTGTCTTTCAGAAAGGATTCAGTTTTCACCCCCATGCAGCAGTACTGGTAGATACATACAAATACCCGCAGACGCTGGCCGATTTCATGCAGTGTGTTCTTAATGAACTGCTCAGATGGACCGATAAATGCGGCCTCTCCGTTAACCCGACGAAGACCGAGCTAGTTCTTTTCACAGGAAAACACAAGCTCCCTGACTTCACTCCACCCAAGATAAGGCGATCCACCCTCAAGCTTTCAAATAGCGCTAGCTATTTAGGCCTAAAGCTTGACCACAAGCTAATTTGGAAAGAGAATGTCGTCGGACGGGCCAAGAAATCGCTGGCCGCCCTATACATCTGCCAGAAAGCAGTAGGCTCCAATTGGGGCCTTAAACCAAGCATCAAGCCACCGACTATACACGTCGGTCATAAAACCGATTCTCATGTATGGAGTATTGGTATGACGGCCCGCCTTGGAGAAGAAATCCAACCTATCCATAATGGAAAAAACTCAGCGAGTTACATGTCTCAGCATTACCGGTGCACTGAGAACTTCTCCCACAGCGGCGCTCCAAACCATGCTCCACCTGCTTCTGATTGACATCGTCAGTAAACAATTGGCTGTCATCTAGGCAATAAGACTGAGAGGATCCAAGCAGTGGAAGGAGCAACACACGGGACACGCCAATATACTTTCGATGCACCGTCATCTTCCCAATTTCACTGACCATCTGCCCACTGAATATGATTTTAACAAGGGCTACTCGATACCGGACAGAAGTGAGTGGACGCAACGCAATGTACTTTACAACGAATCGCTGTCAATTTTTACGGACGGGTCCAAAACCAAGGACGGAGTCAGTGCCGGAATTTTCTCAGAAGATCTGGACATACACCTCTCCTTTAACCTTCCAGACCACTGCAGCGTTTTTAAACCGAAATCACCGCACTTCGCAAAGCCGCTGACTGGCTAGCAGCTAGCACACTATCAACATCTGATATTGTTATTTACGTCGACGGTCAGGCAGCCATCAAATCCCTCGCATCCAGCACTACGAGATCTAAGGCAGTGAAAGACTGTCGCATATCTCTTAACGAGATAGCTGGTCAGTACAACCTCACCCTTTGCTGGGTACCAGGTCACTGTGACATACCGGGGAATTGTGCAGCCGTCGAACTAGCACGACAAGGCTCCTGGTACAGATAGCATAAGCATTACCGACATCGAAGCGCCAGCGTCTTATGTTAAGTACCTTATTCAAATTGACGCCGATAAAGTAGCCAATCATCGATGGCAACATCTAGACCAATGTTATATCGCCAGACAGCTCTGACCGACACTCAATAAATCCAGGTCCATCGAAATCTTAAAGCACAAGAGAGGAACCCTCTCAAAAATAACAAATGTCCTCACTGGACACTGCGTCATAGGAAGACATGCCCAAAGATTAGGTATCCCTCATAATGACTTCTGCAGAAGCTGCAGAGATGAAGAGGAAGAAGAGACCATCAGTCATCTCATGTGCGCCTGTCATACGCTCGCCAACATCAGGAAGGCCACTCTGGGTAAATACTTCTACAATGATCTTAATGATCTCGGCAACGCCTGCACGGCTAAAATTCACGACTTCATTCAACGAAGCAAATGGTTCCAAGAGTAAGAGGGTGACCCACCCGCCTTACACATCGGTAGTACAATGGACCTACTCTCTGGTCTAAGTACATCCTCATCGAGGGCCGATCCTAAACCAACCAACCAAAGCCCTATCTCGAACAACTAAGGAAACTCTACGTAAGATCCCGATCATCCTAGACCTGCCTTACGACGCTAAAACATGAACTTTATTGAAAGTGGATGAAGATATCCTTGGTCGCTTCGAGAGAAAAAATCTTCGCAAGATATTTGGTCCCATTTGCGTTAACGAGTTTTGGAGGAGGAAATTCAATGACGAACTATAAGAGCTGTACAGTGACATCGACTAAGTCAAAAAGAAATGCGTATTGGAAATACGCCATGCAGTAGAATCCGCTTACCCAGGCAGGCAGAATAGTGGGATCCCGTAGACAAACGTGGCGCACGACAGTCGAGGTGGAATCAAGCTTCTCGGGAATGAGTTGGAGACAGGTCAAACGCGTTGCAGAACTCCGAACAAGATGGCGCGTAGGCGTTGTTGACGCCCTATGCCCCTCGATGGGTGAATGGATTTAACTAAGTTAAGTTAACAAGCGAATCCCACAGGTGGACCTGTAGAAATGCTGTGAAGTGGTAGGGTTATGATCCTTTAAGTTTAGATCATAATCTTGCCGAAATAGGAAGGAGAAGAAGAAGAAGCTATAACCTGTAACACAGTGTGTATCTGAAGTGTGTCGGGTGTGGTTAAATTAAACTTATCTCAACGTATGTAGCGGCACAAATTTAACGTTTAACTGAGCACCAAATTGAAGACACAAATATGCATTCCGTTCAGCTCCTTGCATATTCTTGTAAACTTATAGTTTTGTACCTATGGCACCTTCTCACACTCATGAAAGTTATTTCATGTTTGTTTGCCTGCTCAATCGTGTCACTGCCAAAAACGTGTCGAACGCATTTCATGTGCGTACTACTTACCTTTTTATCAATAAAAAAAAAAAAAATTACTACGCAAAACTACAAACGATATCACTCTCTATATGGACCCCCAACACAATCAATCAATTAGATTGCTTGCTGCCAATACATTCGGAGTAAGTAGCCGATAACATATTGACAAGATGATTGCCGATCAGATAATTTTGACACACAGAGGGCGAGCACTCCTGAATGTCACTTTGCTACGCAAGATCGCAAATCTCATCCCTGATTTCTCATAAAACCCCACAGTCTTCAGACACTTTTACTACTCAACCCTTTCCACTAATCAATTCGCGGGCTTCACGCTCTTACACCAGAAAAAGAAAAAAAAAAAGGAAATATGTCGATAAATGGTCGATCAGTATCTCAAGAGTTGACTCGAATTTGATTTCTCGTCTAATTGGTAGCTCGTCAGAGGCAATAAAAAAATTGTCAACTGCGGTACCGAAAGTGTGCGAACACACGACATCAAAGTGCAAATCGAAAACTATCAGCGAGACTAGAAGTTCACATTTATTTCCGTGCAAATCGAACGGATGAGAAATATTTTTAGGGTTCCGGGCATAATGATCCGTTTAAGCACATTTGTCAGTGGTAAGTGTGTCAGGTCTCAGGAGTGGACGGTCTCATTTGAACGAGCTTATTTTTTATTAGCATTCCTCCTCGTGCAGATCACAAACGGCTCGAAAGCGGCTAATCAGATTCAAGCCATTCGCATACCACGGGTACTATACGAGCCATGTCGCAACCAGGAGATTGGAAAATTCATGAAAGACCGTTACGCTTGCGATAGATTCTTCTATTGTGGACCCAATGAAGTAGCCATCTCTGTGGAATGTCCCAATGGCATGATATTCAACGATGAGAAGGAGATTTGTGATTTTCCATGGAATTATCTTTGTATTCCCGAGGTGGAGGAAGCCGCTCCTATCGAAAACACGACAGTCCGACAGGAAACTCTAACTTCAATAGCCCCACCAACTAGACCTGCTAGTAATAATAACCGCTGTCCAATGGATGAATCTCGAGGTTTAGTCTTTCTTCCGGACCACAATGAATGCCATCGATACTACATTTGCTATCATGGCTATCCGATTGTGCAGGAGTGCATCCCGGAATTACATTGGAATCCTAAGCTCGAACGTTGTGATTTTCCAGAGAATGCTGGCTGCTTGGTAGTACCGCCAACTCCACCAACTACATCAGTTGTGGGAGTAACTATGAGTTGTCCATTTCGAGGGGAGCAGGTCTTTCCGCATCCGGAGCAATGTAATTATTTCATTTACTGCATAAATGGTTATGCAACGGTCCAGCAGTGTCCATTTTTCCATCACTACGATGTACAGTCGAAGAGTTGCATGTGGCAAACAGTGGCTAAGTGTTTTGTGGGCATGGAAGTACCCAATGTGGTCAAGAAGCAATAGGATGGGATTTAAAATTTGTAAATGTGTGATAAGTTTCTTAAATAAAACATTATAGTGAGATGGGCTTTATTTCTTGTCTGGAAAGAGAGAGAGAGAGAGAGAGAGAGAAAAAGAGGTCTGAAGGACATCTGGAAGACTCATTTGGAGCTGGAATTTAACCAACAAACTGACGAGAACATGGGCCCTAACCACCAAATGAACTTAAGTATTTTCCAGGCTGGAGTAATGACGCATATTCGTAACTATTGCTAGTTGAGATTTGTATCTCTTGATTATGGTAAGAGTCTGCTCTTCGAATAGAAAGTGAGCCTTTGGAATTATAGCATCATACTTTGCTACCAAAGCTAGAACGTTTTAGGGGCTTGCTCAAAAATATCTTGCACGCATTTTATTTTTTAAACTGACAGCTAGAGAGACAACTAAAAGTTGTCATAGCTCACAGACTTTCTATCTTTCAATCATTCAGAATCTCGCTGCCTCACATACAACAAAATCGACAGTAGTTTTATGAGGAACATTTTAGATTATGGTGTTTCAATAGGTCAGACGTGTGTTTCATCTTTCCAATGGCTGCCTTCTGGATTTTTCAAACCTTCCTTGTTTTGTTCAGCTTACAAACTGTGAGCAATTTTATGTAAGTACGTTCATTACTCTGTAAATGAGTAAACCAGATACATACGTTCTGAGAACATCGCTGATAACTACTAAGATCGGCGGTAGTGATGCCATGCCACTTTGTCGTAGATGTCTTTGACTCTAATACGAGGATCTACCTTAGGTTAGGTTAGATTGGCTGTCTGCACCACGATGCAGACACACTTAGACCAGTAAAGGTCCATTGTGATGCCAAGGATCTACCATTAGACCACTCAGGGACTAATAAAACCAACCGGAGCTTTTGATGAAGCGATGGATGCTCGTGACGTCTAAGGACGTCAAATCGCTGAGGTCGTAAGGAAGGGAGCTCCTAGATGGAGCATTCTTTTGCGTGATAGAGCAGGACATGTGCATAGGAAGTGGAGAATGGTTTCCTCCTCCTCCTCGTCCCTACAGCTCCTGCAGAAGTCATTGGAAAAGAGGCCAAGTCTTTTGGCATGTTGGCCGATTAGACAGTGTCCGGTGATGACACCGATAACGCAGCTGATCTGTGATCGCTTTAGTTTAACCAACTTGGCACTACGTTTCTAGTCCAGCTTAGGCCAGATCTGCCTCGAAATGAGACACGTAGAGCCACTATCCCACGTAAGGTTGGTCTTACTAATAGCGTTCAGCTTCAGTAGATGCTTACATGTAGCGAGGGGCATACCTAGGGCTTGCCTATCTGGCAGAATCCTTAGAGTAGTACCCTGTCTAGCGAGTTCATCCGCCCTACAGTTTCCTGGAATGTCTCTGTGACCTGGCACCCAGCATAGGTGAATGTTGAACTGCTCTGTCATCTCTGTAAGAGATGAACGGCAGTCTAAGACGGTCTTTGAAGTAAAGGAGCACGATTCCAGGGACTTGATAGCAGCTTGACTGTCAGTGAAAATGCTAATATCGCTGACAGATAGTACATTACATTTCAGCCAAGACAGGGCTTCCTTAATCGCCATGATTTCCGCCTGAAAAACGCTACAATGATCAGGGAGGCGAAACGAGATGCTCAGGTTGAGCTTATCGGAGAAAACACCACAGCCCACCCCACTTTCGGTCTTAGAGCCATCTGTGTAGAAGTGCACCGAATTTCCATCATCAGGGGGAGAGCCATCCCACTCATCCCGTTCAGGGATACTCGTACGGAAGTGTCGGTCAAATCTCAGTTTCGGTGGGGTGTAGTCCGTGTTTTCATGTGTGAAGTTGAGAAGATCAAGGATCGAGGAGTGGCCAATGTGATAACTAGACCACTGAGAGGAGGCTTTAAGACGAATAGCCGCACTGGCAGCAGTCTGTCTGCTAAGGATATCCAGGGGTAACAGGTTGAACATAATGTTCAGTGCCGCAGAGGGGGTAGTTCTTAGTGCACCACTGATGCACATGCAAGCGGATCGTTGCACTTTAGCTACCTGAGAGAGGTGAACAGCCCTGTCAAGGGCAGGCCACCAAACGATCACGCCATAGAGTAGTATGGGGCTGACAACAGACACGTAAAGCCAGCGAGTGATTTCAGGTTTCATACCCCAGCTCCTACCTATAGCCTTTTTACAGGAATAGAGAGCTACATGGGCTTTCCTTACGCGTTCTAGTAGATTGGCTTTCCAGTTCAGTTTTCTGTCCAGAATAAGACCCAGGTATTTTGCATTAACAGTGAAGGTGAGACTGGTGCCATTAATCATAGGAGGGTCTACATGGGGAACTTTATATTTCCTTGTGAAGAGAACAAGTTCCGTTTTATGAGGGTTAACCCCCAATCCACAATTGGAGGCCCACCTAGAGAGCCGAGAGAGAGCATATTGGAGGATTTCCTTGAGAGTGTCTGGGTGCTTGCCAGACGCAGCAATCGCAATGTCATCAGCATAGGCAATCACTCTACAGCCTGACCTGTCCAGGTCCACTAGTAGCTCATTCACTACAAGATTCCACAGACCAAAACACCACCTTGGGGGGTTCCGCAGCAGGCAAGTCTTCTGGCCGATGCTCCACCCAGCTGTGTGTTGATAATCCTGCGTGTTAGCAATTGATTGATCAACACTCCGAGCGAAGTATCCACCTTCAGATTTGCAAGTGCGTCTGTGATTGCTTTTGGTTTGACATTGTTAAAAGCTCCCTCAATGTCAAGGAAAGCAACCATGGTATATTCTTTGATGCTCAGAGATTTTTCAATGATGCGCACAAGCGAGTGTAAGGCTGTTTCAACGGATTTGCCTTTGCAGTACGCATGATGGGACGGCGAGAGCAAAGACGGGCTAATGCTCTGACGGAGGTGAATATCAATCAGCCTTTCCAGCGTTTTCAGTAGAAAGGACGATAGACTGATAGGTCGGAGATCCGTTGGTTCCACATGCGAGCTCTTACCTGCCTTAGGAATGAAGACAACTTCGACCTCGGCCCACGCCTTGGGGATGTAGACCAGATTAAGACAGCTCGATAAGATGACCTTGAGCCATGGAAGCACAATGTCCTCACATTTTTGAAATTCAGCAGGAATAATGCCATCAGGTCCTGGGGACTTGAAGGGCTTGAAGCTGCGCATGGCCCAGCGGATCTTTTCTGTAGTTACTATAACCAGAGAGCTGCTGCACGGTAGAGAGCAAGTACGGGTAATGCCCGATAATGAAACAGCAACAGGGGAGCTACCAGGGAAGTGAGTATCCAGTAGGATGTCAATGGATTCCTTAGCAGAGGTGGTCCAGTGACCATCTGGATGTAAGAGGTAGCTAGGTGTTGAAGGGCTTTTTGAGAGGACTTTCCGCAACCTAGAGGCTTCCGAGGATTCTTCAAGGATCCTCAGGATCTACCTTACAATTGTACAAAGCATGACATTTACCAACTGCTTGTGTAGCTTTTTGAACAAGTACAGGATTTCTTAAGATGTTTGTCAAAAGCCTTCTCGAAATCGATAAATAGCTGAGATTTGCAGTCGGTGCAACATCCAGTGTTAGCTCAAACCAAAATGTATCACAATGGGTGTGGTTTTTGAATTCTATATAAGAGAACAGAAAAAAAAACATTGACCTCTTACGAAAACCGTCATAAGAAAACTTACTTACTTTAGCTCGGTCCTTAGCTAATTGCCTCCAGTTGCGCGCTCCGAGTTGATTGAGATCCCCTTGAACTTCAGCGCGCCACCTAAGGCGAGGAGGCCCTCTACTGCACCATCCCTCTGGTTAAGATTCGAAGACTCAGCGGGCCGTAGCATTGGCGGCCATTTGCTGTACATGTCCTAGCCATCTCAAACGTCTATTACGCATTTATTTTTTTTGACTCAGTCGATGTCACTCTACAGCTCTTATAGTTCGTCATTCAATCTCCTCCTCCAAAACTCATCAACGCAAACGGGACCGAATATCTAACAAAGAATTTTTCTTTCGAAGCGACTAAGGATATCTCCATCCACCTACAACAAAGTTCATGTTTCAAATAGAGACTCTTTAGTTGTTCGATATAGGGCTTTACTGTTGAATTGCCTTATTAGCCCAAAAAATAGCGATTGGCAAGAGTTATTCTTCGCTGACTTCTGCGCTGATGTCGTCTTCAGAATTAATAGCAGAGCCGAGGGAGACAAAGTCGCTTATTACATCGAAGTTGTAGCTGCCAACTGTGCCGCTCTGTCCAATTCGTCGGTGTTGATTGTCCCTTCTTGTTGACAGCATATACTCGTACTTGGTTTTTACCTCGTTTATCGCTAAGCTCATTTTGCCGGTTCCGCCTCAATGCTTGCAAACGCACTGGTGACAGCCCGCTGAGTTCTTCCAATAATGCCAATAGCGTCGGTGTTTGGGCGGTCTGATATATCACACCTCATGGTTTGACCGCATTCCTTAATTGTAAGAACGATACAAGTGTAAACCCCCTGCATGACAGCGCGCCACCTTGCCTAAAACCTTTTTTGACATCAAACATCTCGGTGAGGTAATCACTGACCTCAATGGAACAACGAGCGTTCTCTACCGTCCTCCTGAAAACACGGACAAACTTGACAGAGATGTGAAAACTGGTCATAGCTCCATATAGCTCCTCTCTATAGATGTTGTCATAGGCGGCATTGAAATCGATAAAGGGATGGTGGGTATCGATTTGAACTTCTTAAGCTTTCTCCATGATCTGCCGAAGTGTGAAGATTTGATCGATGGTGGGCTTTCCTGGCCTAAAACCACACTGATAAGGACCAATCAAGCTGTTAGTGAAGGCTCTCAGGCGTTCACACAATAACGCACAAAAGATCTTGTATGCTATGTTGAGGAGGTTGATGCCTCTATAATTGGTGCAGTTGAGGGGGTGTCCTCTCTTGTGGATCGGGCAAACGATGTGGAGATTCCATTCATCAAGCATACACACGTCTGAGGAAATCTTTTAGATAAGTAGGTGTATGCTCTTTACCAATTCGTTGCCAGCTGTCTTGAAAAGTTCGGCTGGCAAGTCGTCAGGTCCAGCAGACTTGTTTGAATTTAGCTTGGATATTGCTTGCATCACTTCACTTGGATCAGATGGACGGAGATTTTGACTATCATCGCCCACGTTGAATGATTTATTCTGCCTGACAGCGGAATGTTGGTCTTCATTGCTGCTATAGAGTCTGCAGAAGTGGAATTATTCTCTCAAATTGTAATGTTTTGTAAATCTCCGCTACAACCAGAAAAGAAGCAGAACCTCGCTAAAAGTAAACAAGAATCGCCTTCGTATCTTGATGGGCATGTTAACAGGTCACTGCAGACTCAAGGAGTACCTTAGGAAACTGAGAATAGAAGGAGACGGACACTGTAGATTCTGCAGGGACTTTGCAGAAACACCAGCGCACCTTCTCATAGAATTTGAAGCGCTGATCGACAAAAAAATCACCTAGGTGTCTATCTAGTATCAGAAATAGATCTACCTTCCTTGGATCCACTCAAGATACTTCGGTTCTTAGTAGCAGCTGAACTGAAGAAAGTGCTCTAGACCGAGTATATCTCCGACTAGACCCTTAGTATGGAGGGCGCAATAAATCTGATAAGGGTCGCACTGCACTTGCACCTATGTCAAACAATAATGAAACAATTTTCTTTATCCTTTCAGCTGACATCATGATGTCAACGAAAGCAGTGAGACGAACATATTTGTGGGGGACGAACTTCACAGCGACATCGAGGTGTGGTGAAACGAAGCTGCACCGAACACCAAAAAGTGTGAACCCCACGCTTTCACCACCGACGTGCACTCAAAACACGAAAGTGTGTACCGAGCAGTTGAGCCTACGTGACCTAACAAAGGACATCGCAGTTGGCAGTCGACTTCGAGGAGAACAACAATCACCGCCGACCGAATCGAATAGAATCTATATTTCTGTATTAGGAAAGTAATAAAGGGGTTTTTAAAGATCAGGCGTGTGCACGTTTTTACTTTTTGAACGCTTTCCCCAATTTAAAATCGTAGCGACTCGAATGCTACATATTTTTGTATATTACGAGCGCCATCTCCATGTCAGCCTACAGGTACTAAATATCACTTCAAGTCCATCATTTAACATAGAATTGCCGTTGATAAAGCGCTTTTATTCGATTCGAGTCGAACTCTTCACTTTTCTACTTAATTTGAAAGCTTTTCTTCATTTTTATCTATTTTTTCACATCCATATCTGATTAGATAAAGACCATCCATATCTGATTAGACAAAGACCACAGAGTGAAAGAAATAGTATCTTGGTGGATGGCAATAGCAGATGTACTGTCACTTTCTCTTCATGTGTGAATCAGGATTCATTACTTAGTTAGTTAGGTTCATTAGGACCAGAAAAAGTCCATTGTGGTACCACAGGGATCTACGATTCACAGAAAGAGCTACCTTAGAGCCAACTGGAGCTCATTATAATTTGCTGGAGGCTGCTGATGTTAGCGTTAGCACGTTCAGCTAGTTTGTCGAAGAACTAGGTTACTAAACACAATCTTCTACGGGCGGAGAGAGCCTGGCGCGTACAAAGGAAGTGTAGTATAACTCTCTCCCCTTCGTCAACCATACAGCTTCTACAGAAGTCATTTGCGAGAAGGCCTTGCCTGATGGCATGACTGCTAATGATGCAGTGTCCCGTAATGACACTTACATACTATAATCATATTGAGCGTTCTTCTTTGTCTAATAAGGCACTTGGAGCATTTCTGATCCAACTTAGGCCAGATCTGTCTAGTAATGAGGCCGTCTGCAAATCTGCGGCTAGTTACGTCGATAACATTGATCGTAAGCAGCAATTTAATTGCAGCGGCAGGCATACCGAGATTTCCCTTGTTCGATGAAATCGATATGATATTACCCTGCTTTGAAGTCTCTTCAAGTGGCTTGAAGTGTTTTGAAGTGTCTTCAAGTGTCTTCAAGTGTCTTGAAGTAAGTTAGGGGACCTGCATTGCGATTGATCGGGAAACTACTGACAGCCCAAAACTTGACTTGGGCCAGTAGCGCAACAATCAAGTTTGTGATGAAGTGCTTACTTTACCTCCTAGTGGAAGTCCCCGGGCAACTATACGTATAAACCCTTATACGTGTAGGCTAAAAATGCAATTGCGGGTTGTCTAGGGCCTTGATTCTAGGCTAGGTAACGCGGGACAGCAACCTGCATTACCGAATATTGCGCGCTACAGAAACCGACACTATGCCTCGGATAAGGAATGATCACATGTTGACGACTTTTGGCTATTGCACCCGGATAAATTCTGGAATGTAAAGACGCTCCTCGACTCGGGAAGAGAAGGTTCTTACAATGCCAGATTCCTTTAATTGGAAAACGAATTCATGCAATATAAACGGGACATTTTGGGGGTAAGTGAAGTAAGATGGTTAAAAGCGGGCAAGTACTAGTCTATAACGCGTAACACTGTACTACTCCATTCTGGAATACCATCCGGAAGTCCGCGGGAATATGGAGTCGGACTACTGCTAACAATAACAGCACGCAAGGGCCTAATTTCTTGGCAGCCTCATGGTGATAGGGTTTTGATGGCCAGATTCCGGACTAGAGTACGACGCGTCACCATCATACAGTGTTACGCCCCAACGAACAGTTCGTCTGTGGACGAAAAGGAGAGCTTCTACAATCTCTTAAGCACCGTCTTCAACACAACACCAAATGGAGACATTGTCATAGTGATGGGGGCTTTGAATGCCTAGGTAGGCAACGACAACGAAGGGCTCAAACATGTAATCGGGAAGCATGGACTAGGCAACCGCAATGACAACGGCGAAAGGTTTGTGGATTTCTCCAATGCCAAACGCCTTGTGATAGGTGGCACCATTTTTGAGCACAAGACCTGCCACAAAGTCAGCTGGGTTTCCAATGACAGGCAAGCAACTTCCAACCAAATTATCCATTTTGCCATCAGCCGCCGCTTTAGAAGTAGTCTCCTGGATGTCCGAAACAGGCGAGGGGCCGATGTGGGCATAGTACGCGATCACCATCTTATGATAGCTACTCTCCAACTACGCACTGCTGCAGTTCGAAGATCCCACGACAATACGAGAATTCCCAGGTTTGACATCGATAGACTTAGTGATCCCTCAGTGCGCCAACAATTAAGGGAGCACCTTTCGCAAGGTGTGGAAGCAATCAGCAGCTCAATGCCCGCAACCATCCAAGACCATTGGTGTGCTCTGAAAAATGTTTTTACATCTGGTGCTGAAAGAATTGTCGGTCGATCGCAGGGAAGACATAGGGCGTGGCTTTCCGAGGATACCTGGAGACGGATTGATGAACGAAAACAGCTGAAAGCTCGCGTTGCAGCTACCCCAGCAGCAGGGAGAAGCGAGCTAGAGTCCCTATATCGCATGAAGATGAGAGAAGTTCAGCATAGCGTGCGACGTGACAGGCGCAACTACATCAACGCGCTGGCTACAGAAGCAGAAGAAGCAGCACGGAGGTGCGACCGCCGGACTGTCTGCAGAATCACCAAAGTGCTGACAGGTGGTCGGAGCTCCAGCCAACACCCAGTGAAAAGCCTAGACGGTTCCTTGCTCATTTCGGATGAGGACCAGCTCAAGAGATGGAAAGAGCATTTTGCTACGGTTATGAACCGTGTATTCGCTAGCGATATGCTCTCAAATCAAACTGAGATGCCCGAGGTGAGGAGCTCCCGAATACGTACCACGACTCCCAGTAAAGATGAGATCATTACCACGATCAAGGTACTCAAAACCAACAAGGCGGTAGGACTTGACGGTATTCCAGCAGAGCTCTTACGAGCAGCACCAACAACATCGGCTGAGCTTCTGCTTCCACTTATAGAGAGAGCTTGGGAAGCTGAGGGCTTTCCTAACGAGTGGAAAAAGGGAATGATCGTCAAGCTTCCTAAGAAAGGAAATTTAATGGAGTGCGGAAACTGGAGGGGTATCTGCGTGCTGCCTGCTGTAGCTAAGATAATAGCTAAAATCATCCTTGAGCGAATCAAACAACATCTCGAAGACACACTCGATGTCGAACAAGCAGGTTTCCGCTCTGGATTCTCGTGTGCCGACCACATCAACACCCTGCGGATTATCATCGAACAGTGTGTTGAATATCGATCGCCACTCCAACTGCTGTTCATCGATTTTGAGAAGGCGTTCGATAGTGTTAACAGGGAGTTTATTTAGCGTGCCTTACGCAGGAGAGATATTCACGATAAACTAATTGCTATTATCAAAGCTACATATGAAGGCTCCAAATGTCACGTTCTGCACAGGGGTAGGTTGTCTGAGGAATTTGAGATCCAAAGTGGGGTAAGACAAGGCTGTATCCTTTCACCAATATTATTCCTATTGGTGATTAGCGATGTGCTTCATGCAGCTTTGTCGACGGGAAACGGAGGAATTCGATGGACTCTTACATCTCAACTGAAACATCTTGACTACGCTGACGATATATGCTTACTCTCCCACAGAATTATGGATCTCCACCAAATGACAGCAGATGTGGAGAGGGAGGCAGGTGTCGTCGGGCTGAAAATGAATACGGCAAAAACTAAAATTATCAGCCTTGGAACTAACTCATCGGCTCAAATAAGCATTGCAGGACAACCGGTAGAGAGAGTAGACGATTTCCAGTATCTTGGGAGTACTGTCTCGACCGATGGGGGAACCGAACTGCATATAGCCAACAGGATCGCCATACTATGCAATGGAACCCTCTAACTCAGGATGGCAGAAGACCTGGCGGTTCTAGGAGGACATGGCGCAGAACAGTCGAGAAGGAGGCACGGCAGTTAGGGAAAAGTTGGGGAGAACTCAGACACATTGCCAAAAACCGTACACGATGGCGCGTAGGCGTAGTAGAGGCCCTAGGACCCACAAGAGGATACAGGGCATAAGTAAGTGTCTTCAAATGCCTTGAAGTAACTTCAAATGTCTTGAAGTGTCTTGAAGCGACTTCAAGTGTCTTGAAGTAACGTCAATTGTCTTGAAGTAACTTCAAGTGTCTTGAAGTAACTTCAAGTGTCTTGAAGTAACTTCGAGTGTCTTGAAGTAACTTCAAGTGTCTTGAAGTAACTTCGAGTGTCTTGACGTAAATTCAAGTGTCTTCAAGTGTCTTGAAGTGTCTTGAAGTAACTTCAAGTGTCTAAGAGTGTGCACGGGCATATTGCATTAACAACGCATTCGAGCTGCCTCTAACACATTCCCAGAGAGTGTTATTCCTGCTCATCTGTTTTTGCTTGTGTGACATTTTTATTCAAGTACTGCACCCGTTCAGCAGTACTGATTCTACGTTGGAGCGGAAAATTCGCAGCTTGGTTCTTAAGCTCATAATATCACTTCTCCAGACTTTCGATTGCATTCCGAAAGCAGGTTTTGCCATCCCGACCATCCCGATTTTACTGCACCCATCCAGTTCGGTGCCATTACGGTTAGCCAAGACCGCACTGCCTAAGTACAGAAAGTTGTCTACTTTCTCGACTTTCTGTTCAGCAATGTTGAGTTGATTTGCAAAAACATTTTTCATAGCATTCCAGTGGTCATCCACGCATTGTTCTACTGATTGTTTCTGCTTCTGAGGCAAGATAGTCCCTGAATTGTTGGTGCAGTTGAGGATCCATGAGCCTGTTGGCATGGAATCTGGTAATGTTGGCCAAGTTTGAGCAGTTGTTCTTGACAGAAAAAATATCGACTTCTACAAATGATGAGGAAGGATCATGCGAAGTGCTTCATCGTAGAAATAGACTTATGGTGTCTCAAAGACAGTGTTAAAAAAAATTTGCTAGAAAGTAAAACGGTCATGCAAGCTCTCAGTATAAGCGCAGTCAGTATTGGGGATATACGAAGAACACTTCGGCCGTCTGGTTAACGAGCAACAATGACGCTTTAGTTTGAAAACATAAACTTTAGCACAGTTTCTTTGATTCCCAAGAAAGGGAAACCGCGTAAATAGTGTCAATGTCGTGTCATTTGTTAGCAATCTGATGGGTATTAGTGCAGTCTTCGGTCAGGGAAGTCTACTACCGGCCAAAAGTTCGCACATTGCACCTCGTACAGGATCTATAGAGATGAACTGTGCAATGTTAATTGAGAACAAGTGTGAAATTTATCCACCTATAAAGGATGACGACAAAGAACGCACACTGGTCCAGCAAGGTCGGTAATATGCTCACCGAAACCTTCTATAAAGTGGCTAGGCAAGGCACCAATATTCTTGAAAGGAATGGCGTTTGGATTATCGAGAAGAAGACTTGATTGTTTCAGAGACTATTCCTTTGTCTCTGATTATCAGAAATAATAAGCTGAAACGTATGGTATACCCACATTAAACAATTTTGAAATGTATGCATTTGAGATCGAAACTCAAGAACATCTAGAACCTCTAAACCTTTAGCTTCAGCGCCGCAAACGTCCATTTTCTTTAGAAATAGACTTCCCATGGCTTGATGTGTATTAAAGCGTGTGCCACTCAGCACCAATAGAGGTTTAAATAAAACCTCTTCAGGCCCGAACGAATGGAAGAGCATATTATATTGTAGTATCAAGTACATCGTCAGGTATTGCGTGCAACGACATCTATTGCCAAAACCTGCTAGCAGTAAATATTCCCACCTAATGTGCTTACATTCCACAATTGTTCCACAAAATATGCCAATTATTCCGAGATCATAAATTCATCCCGAGCGACATCTAGTATATTCTAGAAGGACCACAACCATCGTCGATACAGTTGTTTATAAGTGAATACAGCGATTACAAGAGAGAGATTAGACCAGCGGTGAAAATAAGCCACATATTGAAAGTAAATCTGTAGCGACAGTTTAATTTTAAATAAATAAAGAATAAAGTGATTGAATATTGTGTTGAAGTAAAGTTAGTAGTTGACAATAAATAAACAGTGAAATACACAAAAGACAGTTTTATTTAAACGAACCCCCGCAAGAATATTACAATATCAATGGTTGAGGAGGACAAGGTCTATTGAAAGCCCCTTCTACGGGCAAGTCTATGAACTCAAACCCGCCCACCTCTGTCACTTGATTGGCTAGAATTTCAAAGCAAATGAAAGAAGTTTAAGTATCTGTGTACATCTATGGTTTGATAAGATTGCCCTATATGTCAAAAAATAGCAATAAGACATTGGTTGTGGTAAAAATAAATCAAAATGGAGTACACAAGACAATTTCGGATCGGAACTTCACATATTTGTACTTCCTGTGTTCACATTTCCTTAACATTATTGCAACATGTTATTGCTAAAATCGGAAAACATCTATCCAATGATGTAGTAGGTATGGTCCACGTCAACGACACGTTGAGGCTATTATACGCATTATGCTAGAATACACTTTTAAGATGCAAACAGTACATACTGCTTAGAGACTCTTGATCTGGCGAAGGAGATACAGTGATTTACGGACACCTTTCTTTTGTTCTGAAAATATCTATCCACTTAGTGAGGAGCAGTGCATTCAAACGACCAAAACTCTGAAAAAGTAACCAATTTTTCTTTGAAAAAAAAAGAACTACTCAAAGTACAGCCAAACTATTACCGACGACAATCTGTCTGCCAGCGAAACTTTATACACAAGACAAAGTGGCGGCATCATTATACACCATCGCCATTCTATAGAATTCCCTGGGCCATAACAGTTGCTGTTTTTGATTTGTATCTTATCGAAGACATCAATAGTAATTTGTGTCAGATATTTCCGAAACAAATTTTAACAAGATGCAGAGAATAGATACGTATCGTAGCTGCACATCTCAACTATACTATAAAAGAACAACTTTTTGAGTCGCTTACAGTTTGAACGCCCTCCACAATGAACGGTTCGTACTTATATCCTTTTCGTTCAAATTCCTTTGAGTTAATAGAGCATGTGCATCTTTTTTTTATTAGCATCCATCATCCTCCTCTTCAGTGGAATCTGTGCTACATTATCAACCTTTAGTCAAGCCGAGGAAGAGCTAAATCCCTGTGAGGACAAGCCAAACGCTTACAATATACCCATCCCTGGAACGTGTTCAGATTTCTACATATGTCTGAATAGAAGAAGTATTAAGCAGACCTGCGGAACGATGTATTTCAATCCGAAAACGTATGCCTGTGATCTACCTCATAAGGTCGATTGTAAAAGGACACTTGTGATACCTCAGCCTCAGGAGATCAAAGCACATATGTGCGATGGACGAGAAAATGGAGCCCTGGTAGCGTCAACAGAGAACTGCAATGATTACTATGTTTGCGTTGGAAATGCCGCGATTTCAAGGACCTGCGGATGGATGGATTTCAATGCGGTTACTGGAAAATGCCTTGAATCAAGGTATTCGAACTGTGATCGAGAGAAGAAGATGCCAAAAAGTCGCCCAGTAATAAAGTATCAGGAGTCGGGAAGGGCGGCAATTCAAGTGCCGGTTCTTATAATGTCTCGACCTTGAGATAGGATTATATGGCTGAAGTGTTTGTCTTGGATGGCGTTTTGGGCATTCTTTATAAATAAATTTATTTAAGTACATACATTTGTACATAACATACTTTTATTTGAAGCGGAATCCTTATAATCGTACCCTGTCTGGCGAAATGTCCCTGTTGTCTGGTAGGTGAATGTTGAACTGCTCCGTCATCTTCGCGAAAGACAAACGTCAGTTTAAGGCGGCGCGATTCCAGGGACTTGACAGATATTGCATTACATTTTTTTTTTTTTTGGTTGCGCCTGGAGGTGCAGGAATCTTCAAAAGATACCAATGGCCCGTACCATTGGTTATGCCCGATTCATATATCTGACAATGCCATCAGTGCTAGTCAGTATATGCCTACGGGCTAAACCTCACTTCACAGAACCGGCTGCGCGTCATTTTTTCATTTTTATGATGACTACGACTAAGTTGCCTTGACAAGTAGTTTACGCTTCTGTAGTGTTAATCGCGTTGGTAGGTAGCTTTCCAGTGAAGGCACCTACTAATACCGTCATTACATGCGGTTTTTCCTTACGGCGCTAGGTCGAAAGGTCTTGTTCTTTGTAGTCGGCGCTCAAGGTTTGTCACGTCCATAGTACGGATTATTTCATTATTGCAGTGAACATGAAGACGGGTACGAAGTTTGCGAGCAAAGTTTGTTACTTCGTCCCTCACGGTAGCAATTCCTAGATCTCTGTGAATATTACTATTCCTTATAGACCAAGGAGCATTCACGACAGCTCTTAGTATTTTGTTTTGAAATGCTTGCAGTAGAGCCATATTGCTTGGTTTGGTACAACCTCAAAGTTGTATACCATATGTCCAAGACGGTTTTAAGACTTGCTTATACAGAAGCAGTTTGTTGTATACGCTTGACTTCGATTATCTTCCGAGTAGCCAATACATTTCTCTAAATCTGATTTCGAGCTCTTCGCGCTTCTTTTTAACGTGTGGTTTCCACTTAAGTTTTGCGTCTAGGGTCATTTCTAGATATTTTGCCTCGTTTGCGTACGGTATTTGCACCGAGTTAATGGATAAAGGTAAATTGTTTATCTTTCTTAACGTAAAATTGACATGCGTTGATCTAGTCTCATTGAGGACTATTCGCCAGGTTTTTGTCCATTCGCATACTTTGTTCAAAGCTCGTTGGAGTTTTTCCGTTGATGATTCGACTGACTCATCCGTTACGAGGATAGCCGTGTCGTCTGCGAACGTTGCTACAACGGTCCCTTCATCTTGTGGTATATCTCTTGTGTAGAGCAGGACAGGATTGGATCGACAACACTTGCTTGTGGAACACCGGCGTAGATTTCTTTGAAATCCGAATATTCACTCCCGTGTCTAACACGGAAAACTCTGTTTTCAAGATAAGATTCCAATATTATGTACAATTTTTCCGGTAAGATTACCCTTAGCTTATACCTTAGGCCTTCGTGCCATACCTTGTCGAAGGCTGGCGATATGTCGAGAAAAGCGCTAGAGCATATTTTTTTTCCTCTCCAGAGCTTTTTCAATTTCGTTCGTTATTCGATACACCTGATCGATTGTGGAATGTTTGACTCGAAAGCCGAATTGATGATTCGGGATCAAGTGTCTTTCTTCAATTACTGGTGGCAATCGTTTCAGCAGAAGTTTCTCGAAGACCTTAGATATTATTGGCAGAAGTGAAATGGGTCTATTTGATTTCTTGTCATTTGCACATTTCCCCGGTTTCGGAACCACAATAACTTCGGCGACTTTCCATTGCCTTGGAACATATAATAGTCTTAAAGAAGCATTTATAATGTAGAGCATCTTAACCAGCACTTTTTTCGGTAGCTCTTTCAAAATTTCGCAAGTGATTAAATCATATCCCGGAGCCTTGTTATTTATCAATTTTTTTTATTGTCATTCGAAGTTCGGACAGGGATACGGTTTTTACTTTAAAGTTGACGGGTGCCATATTATCATTCGGATCTTCGATCAACGGTTGTCCATCGAACGGCTTGAACGTTTCCTCTAAGTGATCGGCAAATAATTCTGCTTTCTCTTTGTCTTCTTTTGCCCATTCCCCGTTAGCTTTCCTAATTGGCGGCGAGTTTACAGGTTTCCTTATGGACTTCAAGGCTTTCCATAGAGAGTAGTTTGAATACTTATCAGTGGTCAGACCTTCGAGATAAGTAGAAGTCTCGTGATTTTTTAGGTCCTGCAGCACATTTTTTAGCTTGTTACAAAGGTGGTTCAGATAAGTTTTATCCGGTGGCGCGGGATTGTTGCCATCTCTTGCGCGCTCTCCTCTTTTCTCGTATGAGGTCTTCGATTTCAGTCTGGTATTTGACTTTATTGTTCTGTGCTTCTGTCTTCCGCAAAGGAGACAGGAGCTGGCTTCGACGAGTTTGCCGATTTCTTCTTCTATTTCGAACAGTGTCTTTAGCGGAGCAACATTTTCCTTGCAGTCTCTTCTGAAAGCGTCCCAGTTAGTTTTGTTACTAGTTAACCTAGGCGGTCCTTCGTTTTTTACTAGACTTCCCCCTATTTTCAGAGTGACTGCTGAGTGATCTGAGCATAGATCATAGCATTCTTCACACACTTACGTCAAATTTTTAGTTAACCCTTTTTTCAGGGATTTTATTTTTGTCAGTTGGCCAATAAGTTGGATTTCCTTTTCTTTTGACGCGACTTGCGCCTACGATCTCGCGTCAACCGGTGGCGGTTTTTTCGCTGCACTTGGACCAGCGACGTTCTCTTGCGCAGTTTTTTATTTTCCTTTATCGGTCTCGTCATTTTGACTGGCTTAGCGGTCTTAGGCTTATCGGTTTTACGATCTCTTAAGCTTGGGTTCGGGTGTATCGGTTTCTTGAGAGCATCGCGCCTTTTTTGAATCTCCTTTGCTACTTCACAACCTCGATAGTTTGCTGGGTGCTTGCCTTTGCAGTTTATGCAGGTCGCCGGAGGCTGCTTATTTAAGTCACACCTTTCTGATAAGTGGTTCCCGGCACATTTTACACATTTCGGTTCTTTTTGGCAATACGACTGGGTGTGATTGAAACCTTGACAGCGTTTGCACTGAGGTATCGATCGTGTATTCGTACGCATGGGCTCGATTTTAACTACGATATTCAAAATACTTTTTACATTATAAATATCGTCTATATTTTCGCTTCTATCGAAGGTTAGCATAAAGAGCGGAAGTTCATGCTTGACCAAGATTTCATTGCCTTGTTCCGTTTTCTGCTTTATCTTCTTTACGATATTAATTGCGTCAATAATTTTAAAGCCTTTTCCTTTAAGGTTATTTATAATGTCATCTTTAGTGCACGAGGGGTGGAGACCCCTTGCTATAACACGGAGTGGTCTTTCTGATTTATTTTCCTAGGTGAACCACTGGATCTTTTCCGCGTTTAGTTTCTTAGATATTGCTTGGTAGCCGTCAGAGTCAACTATATTAATTTTCCAATCATTGTTTCGGAATGACGTTACTTTAAATTCCGATGTCACAGTTCCCTTGAGAAGGCAATGCAATTTATTGTAGTCCGTAATGCCGACGACGATTATTGCAGGCGGAAGACGTAATTTGTCGTGAGTTTGTTGCTGTTTCAAGTCTTTTTCTTCGTCTTGTTTTCGTGGCTCGACTTCAGGTGAAGAACCGGCTCTTTGTTTTTTGTTGGGTCTTTTCTTTGAGACCCCATTTGTTTCGCGTGCTAGCTCTTCTTCATCCGTGTGATATTTAGGACTGCTGCACGGGGTGGGGTAACTTCGCGTTCTCTTTGCAAAAGTGAATTCTTTGAGGCCTTGTTTTCCTCTTTTAGTGATTCTACCTCTCTCTTAAGCTCTTGGTAGAGTAGATCCATTTTATTTAGCTTAATACGGAGTTCATTGTTTTCTTCCTCAAAGCTATTACATTTCACCGAGTCCCGTTTCTCTTGCGCTTGACTTATAGGTACAAGTTCCTTAAGCTTCAAAAAAAATACAACTTATCACTTCGAGTTTGAACAAGAGAATATTTTATTCATTTCATTTTTTAAATGAAGAAGGGTTAATACAATGAGAAATATGATTATTTGCAGAAATGATTCCCAGAATTGACAATGAACTTGGATTGGAGCAAATGTGCCGGAAATTATCCAGACGCTGACTTTGCATGTCATTCTGTGAATCACCTGTGCAATTACAATTCTTTGCGGTTTACAATTTCAATTAGGTGTGTGTATTATATGGCTGGCAATCTGTTATCTGTTGACGGTGCATTATGTGGATGCGGTAACTCTTGCGCTTCCGGCGGACTTCTTTTTCCGGAGACATTCGGTCTTGATGGTGGAGACCGAGTTACCTCTGAATTTCTCCAAAAGGGGTTTATTAAATGCAACAATTGGCTCTTCCCAGAATCCGTAGAGCCTACCTCTGAAGAGGATGGATTTTCCAGAGAACCTGGACTGCCATCTGGGATACTATATCTACAGTTGTCCACAAAAGTCTGCGTACAGCGATGAAACTTTGGAAAACAGAGGCGTTGTGTCCAAATAGTAAATAATGTATCTTTCAAATTGCAATATTTCAGTAAAAGAGCATTAAACCCATTAATTTTGAACAATATTTATATATTTTTTTTTTACTTTCTTAAGAAAAAGTTAACAAAAACAAAAAAAAGTCATTAAATTCATTCCACAAAAGTTTGCGTACAGCTACAGTTTTTCCTTCCCAGAATTCCGTTTAAGTAACGGGACATTTCTTTTTGCAGGATATGAATAAGTTGCGTGGTTGTCTGCTTGTAGTGCTTGCAGAGAGAATAGTTTTCTTTGAAATTCGGTTAAAATTAATTCAGAAAACGGTAAAAAACCATTAAGTGTGTCTGAAAGGCAGTTGATTTTGAATTTATACATACAGCAGCAAAAGTCGTACTCTCAAATATCTGAAATAACTTCAAGACCCCGGTCAACGATCCAGAGAACAATAAGTCGCTGTAGGGATGAAGGTGAAATTGAGTCAAAGCCAAGATCTGGGAGACCACCGAAGCTAACTCTGAGGGATAAGCGGGCGATCAAGCGAATTGTGGAGCAGGAGCCCTTCATTAGCGCTCAAAAGATAAGTTCGCATCTCGAAATTTACAATAACACCACAGTGCATCCAGAAACAGTACGAAGGGTCATCGTCGATATGAGATTTAAGTCGTGCACACCCAGAAAAAAAACCTTTGGTGAATAAAATTAACCGTCAGAAACGTCTCATGTTCGCAAAGGAATACGTGAACAAATCTGCAGACTTCTGGCGCAAGGTTATATTTTCGGCCGAGTCAAAATATAACATTTTTGGTTCGGATGGCCGCTTGAGAGTCTGGCGGCGTCAAAACAATGCACTAAATCCCAAGTATACCGTCAAGACAGTGAAACATGGAGGCGGAGGTTTGATGGTATGGGGCTGAATGTCTGCATCGGGGGTCGGAAAGTTGGAAATAATCGAAGGAATCATGGACCAGTTCAACTACATTGATATCCTCAAAAGAAATTTAAGAGACAGTGCTGAAATACTGGGAGTCTCGGATGATTTTTACTTCCAGCAAGATAATGACCCAAAACATACGGCCCATAATGTGCGTATGTGGCTTTTGTTCAACGTTCCCCACATGCTGCGAACGCCCCCGCAGAGTCCAGACCTCTAGCCGTTGAGCACCTGTGGGATGAATTAGAACGCAGGATCCGAACGCGTGAGATTCGGAATAAAATGCAACTTAAGGAAGCCTATTTGGCCACAACGCCTCTGTTTTCCAAAGTTTCGTCGCTGTACGCAGACTTTTGTGGATGACTGTATTTGTTTTACTCATTGCTTATTATGTATACATTTTATCCCCGGTATACGAAGGGTGGATTTTAGTCGCCTCTTAAGACAAGCATGCCTACCTCGGGTATATTCTGGCCCCTACCCGAAAGGGTTAGTTCGGACTTAGTTTCAGATATGCTGAAAAGCTGTGGAAGTGAACTTGAGTGATACTTGGTTTCCGTTATGATGTGTTTGCTGTCTGGACTAACTTCATATTTTGAAGCGTTAAAGGCTCTGAAGGCTTAAAAGGACCATAAAGGACCATCCCACCAGTATAACAAGTTCAAAAACTCGCTAAAAATAAAACTCACCCCTTTGACATTTATTGTTATATATTTATTTTATTACACATAATAGGTTCACATACACATACGTATTATATTTGTTCATATATTAGTTTTATATACCGTCAATTTGGCAATGAACAAACAAACATTCAACATCAATTGTTCGATTAGATTTTTATAAACAAAACAAACAAATTAAAACCAAAGAGAAGGAGGGGATATAGAACGGTTGCAGCCATTAAGGAGAAGAGAGAGGGGGGTTGTGCAGAAAGACTAAATGCAATAACTTGTTTCTTTATCGACGCGTAAAACGTTTCACTGTCCAATAGAGCCGCCTTGAAGCACGCCAAACTGAAAGAAAAAGGAACGTAATAACCGACGTCACATGACGTCCTACAACAGCAACAGCCCCGTCTAACTATGGGACGCTATTGCGTTTTCCGGTGCCGCCTGTAATTGCCAGAGGATCAGTACCAAAAGCTCCGTGTAAACTCGACTCTGGTCGTTGATTTTGACCATCGCCATCTTCTTCGGCATTATCGCTATCAGCCGGTAGGGGGTGAGTTGTACTATCAGCCGATAAATGACGATTCTCCTCCTCGGGATTCTCATTGTTCTCAGTTTCGTCGAGGAAGAAATTTAGAAAATTCTGATTGGGAGGTGGTGGGGGTGGATTTGTAGTTGACTGAGAATCTAATGGAATGGAAATTAACTGCCCTTCGGCATTGTCTGGAGTGGGTGAGGAGGTTTGGGGATCTGCAGAGGCGCCACCTAGAAGGAAACTTTCATCAGCGTGGAGCTCCATTGTGCTGTTGGTAGAGGAGCAAATTTGATCGGCTTCGGCAAGGTCCTCGTTCATGATATTACTGCTGGAAGTTGTAACCGTGGCGTGATACTGCTGAGCGGAATTGGGTATTGGAGGTCGTGTGCTTGGTTGGGAGCGCTGTTGATGTTGCTTGAATGATGAGTTATTTTCGATTTTGTTCTCCATCTCAGTGGGTGGAGCCGATACACCAGATCCTGATGCAGTGGGTCGCAGCGGAATGTTAGATTTACGCACTTGATGAGCGTTCATATAGATATTGTGGATATCCATCCAGGAGAGGTTGCCAGGAGCGATATTTTGGTTGGTATTTCTATGGGCATTATTGTTATTCTCTCTTGAGGGGCGTGGCTCTTCGTTGTCTTCTCGTTTAAGAGTGACGAAGAGTACAGTCTCCAGATAGCGCTGATACCACATCAAGAAACCATCTCGGTCTCGAGGGAATGTCTTGGCCTTGAGCTTTGCGTAGATTTTCTTCGGAGATATGTGTAACCGAGCATCGATGATCTCTTTCTTCCGACACTTGACTATGGCATAGTTCTGGATTGATGTAGCTGTAAGCTTGGCTATTTCCACCAACATAGCGTCATTTATTATCGAACTCGGTTGGGTGTCCTCGTGAATTCGAACTATAATATAGTGAATCAGTTCGTAGTCGGGAAATTGAACAGTTTGGTCGGTCGGAACGCCAGTTGCTGGGGCAGTAGTCCCCCCGATAAACTTATCAGCCAATAGTTTGATGTCTTTCGCGTTTAGTCCCAACGCATTTTGAGCCTCGTTGTTGTTGTTATTTAGAATGTTATGGTTATCCAGAGCTTGGGCGCCCTCTTCTTCTTCATCCTCGTCATCATCTTTGTCCTCATTCTCGCCATTATTACTTTCCGTTTCATTCAAGTCCTCTGTGGGTCTACTCAAGCTACGCACTTCATTCAAATAGAGCTTGCGCAATGGATCTCGAGCCGTGGCAACATTATAGTCACGGTACAGTTGGGCGAGAAACTGCTGCTCACCATCCTTAGCCCGCAGCAGTGTCTCAATCCTTCGGAAGACATCTTCCTTTAGAGATTCATAGAACTTGGTTGTGAATTTCTCGCTCTTCAATGCGTTCACCAATAGATTTCTCTTTATCTCATCCGATGTATCGTCCAGGTCCGAGTCCAACGGCATAACGCCGGAGGGTAGCACTGGACTGAGGAGATCTTCTTCTGATTCAGGCAGCCGGGGGCCTTGTTGCTGCTGCTGCTGATCGACAAATGTTGCCGGTTCTGATTGTGTATGCCGAAGTCGTCTATTGGAAGCCGCTGCTGGACGTCGAAACGACGACGGTTTCATTGGAACCTTATTCGGTTCGTTATTACCGAAATTGAGATTCATATTCCGTAAGTCATGCGCCAGATCATTCGACTCGAATACGTCGCCTGTGCTACCAAGTGTTGCATTCCATGCATTGGTTCCATGCTGTTGCTGGTCATGTTGTATGTTCATCATATTGCTGTAGTTTGCCGTCTGTGTAGAGGATGTCGATGAGGCTATGGGTGGTGCATTCACCAGAGCACCGCCACTATGCATTGCAGAATTGGCATTGATGCGATTACGGAATGTATGCAAGTACTTGTTGTCGCAACTCGGTGGATTCAGATTGTTTGTGTTCGAATCAGTGCGATAGCCGATGTTTAGAGAGTTAGTAAAGATTGGTAGATTCGGTGGTTCCTGTTGATGCTGTTGTAAGTGTTGAGGTTGCTGCTGCTGCTGTTGTTGTTGTTGCTGTTGTTGTTGAAGTTGTTGATGCTGATTATGATTTTGTTCTTCGTTGCTTTTGCAAGAGTTTGACGAAAGTAAATTCTGCCGTGAATAGCTGCAACGAATGAAGAGCAAATTAGAAATGATGGAACTGTTTAAAGGCAAGCGGAAAAGCAACACAAAATAAAGGAAAACAAAACGTTGAATGAGGGACAACTTAAGCGACACTTATTAGGAAGCTGGTAGAAAGTAACAAGAAAATAAAAATCAACTTCTTTTGTTAGTTTGTAATTCTATTACACACACACATGGCAACGAGACTTACCGCTGCCTTGGGATCACATTTTAAGATTGCCTGCAAGAGAAAGATCCAACTAAGACCAACGATGATAGATCTGTAAAAATTGTAATCTTGTTTGTCTCGCGAAAAAACTCATGTGAAAGACAGTAGACATGGACAACACAAAATCAAATTTGTTGGAATCGTTCTTTCGTGGTTAAAAGAAGACATCGGAGCTAATCCATTGGAATCATCGGGTATCAGCAGCAGGAATTGTTGCTAGATCAGCTAGGTCAGTCTTTATCCCGGATTGGATTATGCGGATGGAAGTTGCGAACAATTGCACACAATTAACGAAGATCTGCAGAAAATCTAACAAAAGTAAACCAGATGGAGTTCAACGCAAACAAAACACAATCCACCACTTTTTCCAGAAAGAATACATCTATTATTCCCCAGCTTCAAATGGATAAACAAATAATCGAACCCAAGAAGTAAACGATACCGATAAATGCCGAGTAAACTCTCGAGTAACTTGATATGATCACATACCCAACATCGCCAAATCAGCTTCCACGAAGTTGGGTTATATTTTCAGAGCAAAGAAACAACACCGCAACTTCTTCTTTTATACAAAGCACAAGTAAGAACGGGCCTTAGGTACTGCTCTCACGATTGGAGCTCAGCCCCAAACACTATGTATATATTCTTGACAGCATCTAGAGGCGAGCAGAACAGTTCGCTTAATAGAAGAAACAGCACTAACGTCCAACCTTCAATCGTTGGCTCATCGAAGGCATGTGGCAGACTTATGCCTGTTCTACAGATACTACCGTGGCAGGTGTTCGGGCGATCTCAAAAGAATGATCCCTAGAAACTTGCCCACAACTTTCATGTTCAACTCGCAACGGCAAGAACATCATTTTATCAAAATTCTTTTTGTTACAGGACAAGCAATGTGCGGAACTCACTCTCAGGCAAAGTATGTATGTCCAGAAATTTTGATAAGAGCTTTCTCGTCACCATCCCTTCTGGATCACTCTGGGAGGGTGATGCATTTTTAGAGGATAAGTTAATTCACTTCTACACTGACGGGTCAAAAACCAAAGACACAGTTAGTGCAGGTGTTTTACCTGACAGGCTTAATCTTAAGCTCTCCTTCCGTCTTCCAAATCATTATAGCGTGTTCAGACGGAAATAATGGTGATTAAAGAAATCTTATCTTGGCTTAAGAAAAAACGTGATATCTGCTAGAGATATCCGCATCTTTTCAGACAGCCAAGCAGCAATCAAATCCCTGGATTCGATCTCTATAAATTCCTTAGTAGCTCTAGAATGCCGATCGTCTCTTGCGAAGAATATTCATCTGTGTTGGGTGCCGGGGCATAGGGACATTCCAGGGAATTGTAAGGCCGATGAACTAGCCAGAATAGGAACAACTATACCCATCCTGCCGGATAAAAACACCTTAGGTATACCAATTGCTACTCGCAAAATTTAAATTTAAGCTGGATAATGTCGAGAGTACAAATCTTAGGTGGACAAATGGATCAACACGTCTAGCGACAAAACAGATTTGTTCAAAGCTGGATCTAATCCGTCCTAGGAATTTGATTTCTTTCAATAGATTGCATATCGGCGCTATAATAGGTCACTGGACACTGTCTAATAGGCAAGCATGCTACAAGAGTAGGCCTTTTTACGAACGACTTTTGTAGAAGCTGTCAGAGCACAAAATATGTAGGATTACCTACAGCGAACTTGCTGAAAGAAGGCCAAATCACTGCTAGGAGCTTTAAAAGACCACCATCAACACCCCAAAGAAACATGGTGGTGGAGTGATGAAGCTAAGAAAGTGATAAATGAGAAGAAAGCGGCTTTCAAAGCTTGGTCAAAGTGCCGCTCTAATAATAGTGACGAAAAAACTCGCCTCGAAAGGGAATACAGATGCCGCAAGAAAAAAAGCGAAGAAAAAGTGCGCCCAGCTTCAAGCAGAGAGTACGGAGGGCCTGTATCGGGAGCTGGAGAAAATATCTTCCCCGGTTGCTGATGCAAACCAGGCTATCCAGGAGCTGCGAAGACACAATATGAACAAGAGCGCAACCATCTTCAAAATAGCCGCCCAAAGGAGGAATGCTCAGGAGATTCGTTCGCCAAAGTTCATTAACAATGCTCATGGCCAGCTTCTTGTGGATGACGAGAAAATTCTGCAGAGGTGGCGGCAGTATTGTGAAGAACTTTTAAATGAAGAGTTTCCCCGGCTATACTTTCCAAGAGCCACCCCTAACTGTGAAGAAATACCCGACATTACAGTCGAAGAAGTTAGTGAGGCGGTCAAATACTCCAAAAAACGAAAAGCGGTTGGAGCAGACGAGATGCCCGCTGAGTTCTGGAAAAAGATAGGAGACGTCGGGTTCAGATGGCTCAAAAATATCATCTCCAAATTCGTGAGAGGTGATCCAATGCCGAATCAATGGAGGGAAAGTTACCTTTTCCCTGTATACAAAGGGAAGGGTGATACGCGAAACTGTGATAGCTACCGTTCGATCAAGCTGATGTCACACACCATGAAGATCGTTGAGCGGGTATTAGGTGGCCGACTGCGAAAAGTAATACGGCTATCTGATGATCAGTGCGGGTTTGCCTCGGGTAAATCAACCACAGACGCAATCCAAAGTATAAGGATCATAATGGAAAAACATCGTGATTCTTTAAGGGATTTGCATATTGTATTGGTTGACTTTGAAAAGGCATTCGACAGACAACCACGAGATCTGATATGGGTGGCGCTAAGACATCGAGGGGTTCCAGAAACCTATGTACAGATGATCATGGACATGTACGAAGGAGCAAAGACAAGAGTAAGATGCCCCGCTGGAGTAACCGAAGAGTTCCCAATCAAAGTCGGGGTGCACCAGGGAAGCGTTTTAAGTCCTTTACTCTTTATTACAGTCCTTGATTATCTGCTTGAAGGTAAAGTGATGGACCCCAAAGTACATCCGTTATTCTTTGCTGACGATGGAGCCATCATAAGTGAGGATCCTACATCCCTGCAACGAGCACTTGATGTAAGGGTGGACGCTCTGGAGGGAAATGGGTATCGCATTAGTTCAAAAAAGACAGAGTACTTGTGCTGCCCGTTCTCTGATCCACTCAGGCCTATTCCAGACATTTATTTGAATGGAACAGTGCTTCCCAAGTGCGAAAAGTTCAAATATCTGGGATCTATGATCAATAGCAAAGCAACTTGTGATGACGACATCAATCATCGTGTAAGCGTAGGGTGGATGAAGTGGCGAGAATATTCCGCTATCGTCTGTGACAGAAAAATGCCCCCTAAGTTGAAAGGAAGGCTCTACACCGCAGTTGTGCGTCCAGCGCTCACATACGGTTCACAATGTTGGACGATGTACAAAAAGTATGAGAGTAAATGAATGGCAGCTGAGATGAAGATGCTTCGCATGACAGCAGGAGTGACAAAGCGTGATCGAATAAGAAGTTCGAAGATCCGTGGAAGCTTTCACATTAAGGAAACCATCGTACAAAAAATAGAGCGCGACCGGCTTAGCTGGTATTGCCACGTTCAAAGAAGAGATCATTTGAACCCTGTTAAAAAGGCAATATCAATGCACGTTCCAAAGACATCGCGTTGTAGGAAAGGCAGACCTACAAACGCCTGGATCAGACAAATGCGACGACATCGGCATTTCATTGGCCTCAGTAACCGAGTGATCCAAAATCGGCGGGCCTGTCGATATTTTCTGAGGTCAAAAAGATGAACCCCACAGGCGGATCAGTAGAAATGCGGTGAAGTGGGAGGGTTGTGATCCCTTATTTTCGGATCATAACCTCGCTGATAAAAGGAAAAAGAAGAAGACTTTTGTAGAAGCTGCATGGATGAAGAAGAGGAAGAAATTATTCCTCACCTTCTTTGTTTCTGCCCAGCTCTCTCTCGTAGAATGAAGCTTCACCTAGGAACCCCCTATTACAACAGCATAGGAAGCTCAATCTTCTTCCTCTTCTTCATTTTATAAGCGAGGTTATGATCCGAAAATAAGGGATCACAACCTTCCCACTTCACCGCATTTCTACTGATCCGCCTGTGGGGTTGAGCCACAGGAAGCTCAATAGAAGCTCAAAATAATTTTAGCGAGTAGGTAGAGAGATTTTCCATTGATTCGCGTGGTATCACAATGGACCTATTTAGTCTAAGTGTGTTGGCGATTCTTAGCTGACAGCCGCTTTAACCTACCCTAACCTATGTCCAGAAAGCTATAATCTGCAAGAATTTAAATGCTGAATTAACAGACAGCTGCCGGCATCTCGGGGCGCTAGTTCAGCCTTATAGGTTCGCCGTTCTCGAGAGGTTAAAAAAAATAAATAAAAATATTTGGCGCAACAGCTCTTTAAGTGCCAGGGCCTATCTTCTCGCAACCACTCATGTTGTGTGCGTTATATTTTTCACACGAATGAAAGGGAGCTACAGTTTAGTGCCGAATCCGAACGGCGATTTGAGAAGCTTTTTCGTGACAACAATACTCTCCGATGTTTGTCAGACGCTCGCGAGAGGTGGGACCGTGAAAAAACTTTTTGCTGTTTTCTGGGATTCGAACTTGGAACCTCATGCGTAGTGATCCGACACACTAACCACTTGCGCCACGGCGCCCACCTCTCGAGAGGTTTATAAAAAAAAAAATTACCCCAGGTTGGGCGCCAGTCTGTAGCAAAGTGGCGCCCAACGTGGGGTCATTTTTTTTATAAATCCAATGTGGGGCCGCGTTGTTATACAGCGAAAATGTATTCAAAACTAACCCCAGGGTAATAGTATGACAACTTATGCTATAGAATCGACTATATTGTAATATCATGGCTTTTCATGGTTTTTAATAAAAATGTTGAAACAATTACGTATTTTAAAAAGTGGGCGTGTCGGCGGGCGAAAATATGTACATTTTTATTGCTTTGGACTCTCAGAAAACAATATATCAAATTTCATCCTCCTAGTTCGAGATTTTCGCCCCAAAAGGATGTGAAATATGGGCGGACATTGATCAAATATTTGTACTGGCCGTATGGAGTCTATTTCAATTATTTCTCTATTTACAAACTATGTACCGAAATGAATATATCCTGTGGGATAGGGTACATAAGTCATTAGAAATACAGCTGAACACATTTCAGGCTACCCCAATTCCATGCATTTAAGACGTTGCGTTGTAAGGAACTCTCTATGTTTCATAAATGTTTCCTGGGGCTCAACGGCTTCGTTAACAAACAAAATTTGTCACATTTGGACAAGTCAGCAACCCGAAGCCATTCACGAAATTCAATTACACCCACATGCCGGAGGAGTCATTGGCCCATACTTCTTCTTCAATTATGTTGGCAACAGAGTCACAGTCAGTAGAGATTACTACCGGACCATGTTGACTGACTATTTTTGAGATAAATTGGAAGAGGATGACTTGCGAGTATATGTAGTTTCAATAAGACTGCGCCACGTGTTACACAGCTGGTCAAACAATCGAGTGATTGAAGTCGAAGTTCGGTGAGTGTGTTATCTCCAAAAGTGGACCAGTCAATTGGCCGCCTCGTTCGCGTGACCACTGGAATTTTTACTCTGGGGCTATGTCAAGTCGATGGTCTGTGCCATTAAGCTAGATGCTTTAGACGATCTCAGGACCAAGTGCGATGAAGTGATGGACAATTGGATTCAGCGCATTGCCTCGCATTCAGGACATTTGAATGAAGTTGTGTTCCATAATTAATAGAATGGTACTTTAACCCAAAACCATATAAACCAATTTCGTAGTGTTTGCAGAGCAACTCACAAGGCCACAAGCTGATGATTTGTATCGGAGGCAGATGGGCTGTCTTAGACATAAAAAGCAAAGAGGACGGACAAAGTACATCGTTTTGGCTGAATTGCTGAAAATAAAATAAAATTCCCATCACCAGTTTACAACTAAAAAAGAAAAATGTCAGCTATACTCAATACGCAATAGATAAACCGTTAAAATAATAAATTAAAATTTTATTTTGTTTTAAATTTTTCGCTAACATAACTAAATAAAATAACAGTTTCCAACAAATAGAGGGAGACCACCACCCAGTAAGCAGTAAAGTAAGAGAAATGGATTTACCTTCTAAAGTTATCCCAATAGTTATTGGCTCGATTGCCCGGCGGCACCTGGTTGTTGAGTGCCGAACCGGCTAGGTTTGAGACACCGCTGGACACACTGGTCGGTTGAGAGTTTTGTGCGGCTGCAGCGGCTGCTGCCTGTTGTGGCTGCTGCTGAGCAGCATTGAGCAAATTCGAATTGTTGTTGTGCACTGGGTGTTGGGTATTGTTGTGATGATGCATAAAGATGGGTGCTCCAGTGGTGTTGGTGACACCAGCGGCGTTACCGACGTTATTGAAGTTTGGCATCGGTGGCATGGGAGCGCAGAGATTATTCACGGCCGATGAATACATACTGCCGCTGCTCTGTTGGTCGGCGGAGAAGTTGTAGTTCGAAAGTTGTTGCTGCTGCTGCTGTTGGATGTTGCACATGTTGCGGCGATGGAAACTACTGCTGGATTGACTCATAATAGTTGGTAAGTGATGTGCATGTGGATGTGAGTGCAGAGATGGGAAATGATGTGGTTGCTCGGACTGGGCGCGATTGAGTGATGGATAGAGATTGTTCTGGACTGTACCAGCTGGTGGCACTGATTCGGAGCGATGAGTTGCCGCTAAATCGGTACCGTTCGTGTGGCTAAGGAGACGTTCTTGTAGCTGCAAAGCGATAAAAGTAATAAGAAAGCGAATGCAATGGAATGGATCAACTACTTACCATTTGGATGGTGCTGTTCAATGAGTCGATCTCCCGCTGTTGGTGCCACAGCATTTGATTGCACTGGCACACCGAATTGATTAGCATCTGTTGGGTTTGTACGAACTGCTGTAGCAAGACCGGATCCGATTGCATTACCACAGATCCCGCCGGAGTGGCTACACCAGTAGGATTTGCCTGGCAAATGCAATCGGTGGTGACACTAACGCCTGCAGATTGCGGTGGTGGGACGAAATGAGGGCTGTATGGTGCATTGTAAAAATAATACGGATTCCATGACGCCGGCAATGGCGGTGGAACTGGACCAGTGCTGCCTGCTGCCGAGGAGACATTTGGGGGCCCAAAATGCTCGTAGTGATCTTGAGATGTTTTACGCCAAGAGGCCTCACGGTTACTCATAGCACGCATTGGAGGTGGCATACTATAGCTGCGAGAACTGCCCGATTTCATGCTACCGGCTTCGCAGGAAGGAACACCATGGACATCTGCTGCACCAGAATCTGCTGATTCTTTGCCTCGTGGTTTAGTAGCACCACCATGCACTGACGAATTGCAGGAGACACCCTGAGACTGGGAGTAGTAATAGCTGAGGTCAGGTTTAGGTGTGCCTTGGCCTTGGTTTAAGAGATCCTCCTCTTCCTCGTCCTCTTCGTCTTCCTCGTGAGCTTGACCATCAGTGGTTGTGGTGGTAGATTCTTCGCTCTGAATGCGCTGGCATATATTTTGGAATTCCTTCTTCTTAGCCTCATACTCTGCCTTCAGTAGATCACGGCCACCGTCCTTGTTCGATAGCTTTGATGGACTAACCCGATCCCGGTTAGAGTTTTTATTCTCCTCAGCACTTATTGAAGCCTGATGGCTGCAGCTAGCTGCGGCATTAGCTGCCTTCCGCCGCATGATCTCCTCCTTCAGTGCCCGGATGCGATCTCTTTCACTAGCTAGACTCATGGCCTGCGAGCGGAGATCTCTCGTGACTTCATTAAGAAGATGTATCTTATCGGTAATCGCCGGATCTTCAGGATCATCAACAAAGTCATCTTGGACAGGAGTTCGGTCCTTATCGAAGGGCACCGCTGCTCCAACGGCACGTTGCTGACTGTTGGTGTTCTTAGGTGTGGTTTCCCGTTGAACAGGTATTTCAACAGAACGCCTTGCACCGGCGTCTGGGTATCCAATTTCTCTGGGACTCTTACCCTCACTACGCTCTTCGATTAGTTTCACGGTCTCCATCATAGACTTGAGTCGGCTGAGCTGGTTCTTCATGGTTTGAATGTCTGACATTTTCTGGTGAATAAGCGCCGCAGTAGCGGGATCATCCACCTCCTCCTCTCCTTCGGTTGGCTCTGCAGTGCCATTAGGAATAGTGGTCCCGCCATTTATGTGATTCTCCGCCGGTGGTGGTTGCTGTTGCCGCTGTTGCTGTTGCTGTTGCCGCTGTGTCTGTTGTTGCTTTGGTCTCGCCTGGCCACCAACCAAGTCGATAGGGACCATTCTTGAAAACTCAACCGGCACAATACGAGCTGGTGCCTCTTGTTGCTGGCCACTTCCAGACGGCTGTTCATTCTTTGCCGGCTTTGGCGGCTGCGATTGTGATTGTGACTGCTGTTGCAACTGCTGTTCATAGGCCTTTCGTTCGGCGATTCGATTAACCTCATGCAGTTCGAGAATTAAGTTCTTCATTTCATCACGATGTGTCTTGAGTCCTTCGAGCTTCTGTTGCAGAGTTTGTTGTTCGGCCATGATCTCTGGCCCATCGTCGCCTAGCAAGTTACTCAATTCGTTTTGACCCTGAATGAAGGAGGTAAGATTCCTCATACGGCCCACAAGCGACGACATATCTGTGTGCACCTGATCTATAGTCTCATAATCTGGTGCACCGTTTTGTCCTGTTCCTTGGCGTAGAGGTGCTGTTTGATTACGAAGAGTCTCCATTTCGGCAAGATGTTGTTTGGCCTGATCCTGCAGGCGTATTAGCTGCTGCTGTTGTTCTTTCATGCTTTGGATGTTACGCGTTGAAGCTTCAAGACGAGTCTGTAGATCCTCATATGTTGGTGTGGATGGTTCGATTGAGCTATGAATGCTGGTGACGGACTGAGCACGTTCTGTGGTCTACAAAGTTGAGAGAAAGAATAAAGATAAAGGGACGTAAGTGAGCAAATGGTCTGAGAAATACAATCCACTTGCAGTTGTAGGTTAGCAATAGACTCTTTCAAGTTATGCAGCTCGTAACACAGTAGCTCGATAGCAAAGCATGCGGTTTGAAGGACCAAAATTGATTAAAAAGTACAGTCCACACGCAGTTTAAACTGAGTTTAGAGTGTCTAGAGCAATTAAGCGGATGCTTTATCAGATATAGAGCAAATAATCTGGCTCGAGAGACCAAAAAAAGGTCAAACAGTTTCCTTGATTCAGAAAAAGAGTTGATGAACGTTTGTAAACTCGACTGAAAGTCTATCATTTCTGCTTGCCTAACGTAGGGTTCGAAGAACCAAAAAGATCAAACGTCTTCAATTGGTTAGAATAAGAGTTGATTACGTAATATAATCCACACGTGATAATCAAGCAATAAGCTGCAAACAAAGCGTAAAGTTTTGAAATTAAATAAATTTAGTTTAAGTCAACCTTTCGATTGACACCCTGGATTGGCAGGACATTTGAAAATAAGATAGCAAACAGCATCTTCAACCAGCGGTTAGTAGATTAATTCAAAGCGATATTGTCACAAAACATAGACGCACTCTGGACTCCTACCTCAGTCGATGCAACATCTTCCAGGCTTGTGGAATTCACAATGATTTCATGTTCATTATTTTCATTAACCATGTTGTCCTTGTGGGATAAATATAATTTTAAAAATAAAACGCTCAACGGTATAACAGATTTTGAAGAAGTTTACCTTATTCTTGTTCTGTGGTTTGTTAGCCAACTTGATGCAGTACTGAATGTATTTATACCGCTGCAAGAGTATATCGTCAATGTCAATGATATCGTTTCTTACTGCCGACGTTGATGGTCCTGGCTGGCGATATCTCACAAAAGGATTTGTTGTATGCCGTAGATGATTGGATTCCTCGATAGTGATGCCGAGCGATGTTGGATTAACAACTCCAACTGTAGCTGCCTGATTGTTGATAGGTATGCCACAAGATGAATGTGATGAATGATTGTGGCTATGGTGATGAAAATTATCGGTTTCACGAGATTGAGCCGTACGCCGTGGTATCGGTCGGACGGGATAGCAAGATCGTTGATTGTCTGGAAAGTGATCTGTGGAAACAGGAAATTATTGAGGATAATTACATAAGTACGACCTGCTGTAAATGGAACAGTTCATTCTATCTTTACCTAACTTGCACAACGAGCTCATAAAAATATGAAACAAGACACAGGATCATCAATTCTTTAAAGATAAACTAAACTATAACATGGGGAACAATATTAAGTACCTATAGGCACTTATATATGGAGAAAAAAGTGCTAGTGGAACGGCCACACACTACTTCGCGACGACAACTCCATTGCAAAATACATCATGCAGTGGAATCCGCTCAGTGAGGCGTGTAGAACTGTGGGACGCCCTAGGCAAACGTAGCACAGAACAGTTGAGAAGGAATTGAGCTCTTTAAAACTGATCTGGAGGCAGCTCCAATGCTTTGCTGAACTTCGAAAAAAATGGCGCACAGGCGTTGTTAACACTCTATTCCCCTCAAGGAAGGGGTGAAAGGGTGAAAGGAAGTAAGAACAATAGCTGTGCTCCAAAACCTTCGAAAAAACGTTTATGTACACATATTCATGATGAAAATAAAGGATTAAGAAACTTAATAGAATATAATGCATCTGTTCTCTGATATTTAGGATCAAATCAGGTTTTTAACCAGAATTCTCTGATATTTATTTTATTATTTAAAATGCGTCCAATGCGGGGCCATACAATATCACATAGTATCTTCTTTTCCCAGATGGTTAGGTTAGGTTAGATTGGCTGTCTGCACCACGATGCAGACACACTTAGACCAGTAAAGGTCCATTGTTATGCCAAGGATCTACCAATAGACCACTCAGGGACTAATAAAACCAACCGGAACTTTCGATGAAGCGATGGATGTTCATGACGTCTAAGGACGCCAAATCGCTGAGGTCGTCAAGGAAGGGAGCTCCTAGATGGAGCATTCTTTTGTGTGATAGAGCAGGACATGTGCATAGGAAGTGAAGAATGGTTTCCTCCTCCTCCACTTCCCTACAGAAGTCATTGGAAAAGAGGCCAAGTCTTTTGGCATGTTGGCCGATTAGACAGTGTCCGGTGATGACACGCAGCTGATCTATAATCGCTTTAGTTTAACCAACTCGGCACTACGTTTCTGGTCCAGCTTAGCCCAGATCTGCCTCGAAATGTGACACGTTGAGCCAATATATAATATATAAGGTTGGTCTTGCTAATAGCGTTCAGCTTCAGTAGATGATTACATGTAGCGAGGGGCATACCCAGGGCTTGCCTATCTGGCAGAATCCTTAGAGTAGTACCCTGTCTAGCGAGTTCGTCCGCCCTACAGTTTCCTGGAATGTCTCTGTGACCTGGCACCCAGCATAGGTGAATGTTGAACTGCTCTGTCATCTCTGTAAGAGACAAAGGGCAGTCTAAGACTGTCTTTGAAGTAAAGGAGCACGATTCCAGGGACTTGATAGCCGCTTGACTGTCAGTGAAAATGCTAATATCGCTGACAGATAATACATTACATTTCAGCCAAGACAGGGCTTCCTTAATCGCCATGATTTCCGCCTGGAAAACGCTACAATGCTGCAACGCTTCTTTTCCCAGATGCCTGCGATCAAATTTCATAAAAAAGAAGCTGATTTAGTGATCAATCGACATATAGCTCGGTGAGTCTTAATGTAATTGGATGAAGGCTAAAGCTCTACATTGGCCGCCATTAATGGAACACCATTATCAGTATGAGGAAATTAAGACTAGAAGACAAACGTATTCGATAAGATGAGTCGGGGAAGAATAAAAAGGATTGACGCCCGCAAAAGACTAAAGCTAATTCCAAATGCAGGAGCAAGTATTTCTCGGAAAAAATTGGCATATCTACATCCATGACTCCCAAACTCATGCAGTGTTCTTCAAGCTGAGATTCTAGCCACATAAGATGCAGCCCAAAGATCAAGAGTATTGAACATATCACAGGAGGATATGTTTACGTTGATAGCCAAGCATCCATTAAGGGCCTGGCATCCACTAAAATATCATCCAAAATAGTTGGACTCTGCCGCTCAGAACTTCAGGCTCTAAGCAGGAAGAATAACGTTCAAATTATTTGGGCAGCAGGCCAGCAGCCATTAGCGGATGGACACATGCAGGGTCCGGAATTACCTCAGATTACCAGCCGCATTGACAGTCCGGATGCGGTAAGGCGCTAGAGTCGTACGTCTCAAAATCTGAAATCATCAGGAATTGCCGCACAATGCTTAGGGCGGCATGTACGCAGAACCGTGTCAAACTATATTGGGTACCTGGACACTGCGATAAAGATGGCAACTAATGTGCCGCGTCGTTGGCCAAAATAAAGGAGCAGAGCACCGACAAAGTAACACAAGTGGAACTATAAAACCACCAATATGGGCGGCTAAGACAATTATTCTCAATAGAACATCTCAGCAGCATGGCTGATCTAAGATGGTCCAACATAGTAGGGCGTAGAGTGTCTAGGATACTGCAATGACCTACACATCTCAGAAGATATAGCACATATACTCTGTGAATGCCAAGACATTGGCCAGAATCTTGGAATGGTTGGTTAGGATCGGCCCTCGATGAGGATGTACTTAGACCAGAAAGTAGGTCAATTGTACTGCCGATGTGTAAGGCGGGTGGGTCACCCTCTTACTCTTGGAATCATTTGCTTCGTAAGAGAATCTTGGAATACACTTCTTTGATAATCTCGAAGAAGTCGGGTCTTTGAATCTTTAGGGGAATTAAGTGCATGGGAGAATTGGGTTAGATTGTTTACCCTTAAGGTTTCTAGGGATCGCGATGGGCTCACTATAGTGCATTGTGTTTCCTGGCTTGGAACTCCAGAAATGAAGGTCTTCGTATACGATGTCCCGAGTAAAAAAAACAATTTTCACCGTACCGATATACTGATAATTATAGTTTACATTCAAATATGTTGGAAAACCTAGGACTTTGTATATCTCTCCAGTAGTTTTGATGTTTCCAGCAATTTGTTAGTCGAATAAAAAGATGAACGTACATCATTAAAAGCAACGTCTTCGTCCTTTCCCCTACCTTTCCTTTTTTATTCAAATAACCGACCAAATTGTGAATACATTGCATGTGCCGGAGTGTTTGTATATAAATCACAGGATTCGGACGAACCCCGCTCAATTTCTAAAAATAGCTGAAGATGAAAATCAATATTTCCATGAGCATATGACTCCTGTCCCATCCAATAATTTTACTAAGCTGAAGGTTCTGAGGAAGTTCCCGTGTGCGGTGTTGTAAAATCCACGAGAAATGATAAAAAAAAAGTTAAAAATGGCACGTTCTTGTGAGCCTTCATCGAAATTAATATGTCTCTCGAGATTTCGAAGGTCGAAAGGCTATTCCCATTATCCAATTACATTTCCAGAGAAAATCGTAGACCCTCTTTCAATCAATTACTGGTATCGTATTCGACACGTGCCCCACTGCAAATATTTATGTAAGACTAACGCTGACTTCAACGTTCTAGTTAATGGATTTGGCAGCAATCAATCTGCTTGCTTGTTGCTGAACTTGATATAGCAAACTCCCGCATGAATATGCGAGTTCTATTTAAGTTTTGGATGCACATTAAGATTATAGATTATAACCAAGGAAACCGAGGTACGAGGCATTAAGGAGCCATTAAATTCCTCACCAAAAAACTCATTCATTATTAGTGCACAAAATCGAGCAAGGATTTTCTTTCCGTTTTCGCCTTGCGAGGATACTTGTTTCAGAAAATAAGAAGTGAGTAAAAAACAAAAAGGAAATCATGTAGATTAAGTTAGGTATAAGGATGCCTTGTGACATGAGTCATTTAGATCAGCAAGAGTCCATAATGCCCATTTTGTTTTTACTCTGGGGATATGAAGGAAAGCCATCTAGATAGGAATATGAATCTCAGAGGCCTAGTCAGCTCGCAAAAGGAGCACCGCTGGATTAGAATCACACAAATAGGGATATGAACCTTAGGAGGTCGTTTAGATTAAGGTGACGTAGATCACCCAACTCAGTGAAGAAGTAACGACAGAGTCCTCATTCTTCTGTCGGCAAGGGCAGAACATACGCAAAGCAGGTGACGGACAGATTCAATTTCTTCCTCGTCCCTGCAGTCGTTGTGAGGTACGCCTTTACATGAACCCCAGTGGCACAGCGATTATGCCACAGATGATCTGCGTACTGTAACTTCTTCTTCTTCTTCTTCCTTTTATCAGCGAGGTTATGATCCGAAAACAAGGGATCATAACCCTCCCACTTCACCGCATTTCTACTGATCCGCCTGTGGGGTTCGCCTGCGTACTGTAACGACTAAGCCTAACCAGAGAACGTGTTCTCCTCAAATCGTAAGCCGGCCACAGCGTCCTGGCACCGACGCACGTGTCCAGATGGATTCATTGTCTGTTAGCTTCGCTAGTGACTTTGTCTCCGACGAGTTTTTTATAGAGCTAGAAGGAACCTTCACGTAGGGGATGGCCAGCTAGATATGCAACGCCGATGCCATTCTAGCGAGTTCGTCTACTCTTTTATTACCCAGTAAGCCCATGTATTCTGGTGCCCAGCATAGGGTCACCTTATCGGCTTGTGATACATAATTTAGATGTCTATTCCAGAGCCTTAACAGCTGCCTAGCTATCAATGTAAACAGTAATCGCTTTGCCCATGATGTTGTTATAGGTGATCATTTTCGCCGCCTGGGTAACGGCTGTGATTTCGGCCTGAAAGACAATGCATTTCTTGATTCCGAACAAGTTTTTGACCCCAAGTGTTGTGCAGTACCCCCCAGCTCCTACACTACTAGAAGGCCAATTCCTCATTACTAGTAACATGTTCGTTTTTCTAGTCGTTTCTGTCAGGAATTCGAGTATTGAATCTCCTGTCAAAAGTTTGCTTCGGAGTCTTGTAATCGGAAAAATGAAATGGTGTAAGAAAAAGGCATTTTTTGCCTCACTCTTCCATCCTCTGTAAGATTTTCCTCTCATGGAGAAAAGGAGCAATTTTCGTACTCAAATCATTCGCTGGCTGTACGTGTCTGTTATCACACCTACACTACTCTATGGCGCGATCATATGGTGGACTGCTCTTGATAGGGCCGACCACCTCACTCAACTAGCTAAGGTGCAAAGATCTGCATGCATGTGTATCAGTGGTGCACTGAGAACTACTCCCTCTGCCGCACTGGACAATTTGTTCCACCTGCTGCCCTTAGACTAACAGATTGCTGCCAATCCATCTAAAAGCCTCCTCGCAGTGATGCAGCTATCACATTGGCCACTCCTCGACCCTTGATCTTCTCAACGTCACCCATGAAAACACGCGCCGAAACAGAGATTTGACCGAAACTTCCTTACGAGCATCCCTGAACGAGATGAATCGGATAACTCTCCCTGTTGATGGTAGTTCGGTTCACTTCTTTACAGATGGCTATAAGACTGAAGGTGGGGTGGGTTGCGATGTTTTCTCCGAAAAGCTCAACCTGAGCTCAACCGCCTCCCTGATCAGTATAGCGTTTTTCAGGTGGAAATCATGGCAGTTAAGGAAGCTAAAATGTAATGTATTATATGTCAGGGACATTAGCATTTTCACTGACAGTCAAGCGGCAATCAAGTCAGTGGAATCGTGCTCCTTCACTTCAAAGGCCGCCTTAAATTTCCGTTTGTCTCTTACGGAGATGACAGAGCAGTTCAACATACACCTATACTGGGTGCCAGGCCACAAGGACATTCCGGGGAAACTGCAGGGCGGACGAGCTCGCCAGATAGGGTACAAGTCTAAGGATTCTGGTATGCCCTTCGCTACATGTAAGCATTTACAAAAGCTGGAAGCTATTAGCAAGACTAACCACAGATGGGAAAACGGCTCAACGCATCATATTTCGAGACAGATCTGGTCTAAGATGGGCCAGGAACGTATCGCCAAGTTGGTTAAGCTAAAGCGATCACAGATCAGCTGCGATCTCATTGCGTCCTCAATGGACACTGTCATATAGGTTAACATCTCTACTGGAATTAGGTCAAGGCTTGGGAGAAGCTGCAAATCACTCTTAAACGAGATATCTAGAGCCAATGCGGTGACACTTTGCTGGGTACCTGGGCATATGGATATCGATGCGAACGAAAGGGCTGATGAGCTTGCTGGAAAGGGTTGGCGCTGTACTTATCGCGGACCCTCCCCTCTCCAGCAACCCCAATCAGTTCCTTACGGAAGAATATAGAGGATGAAGCCACCGGTCGAGAAAACAGACGCTGGGTTCATCTGGAAACATGCGCAACGGCCAGGGCGCTATGGCCGGCCTACAGCAAGAAGAGATCAAGCTCTCTGGTTGAACTTAGTCGTTATAACCCACGGGTCATTTCTGGCATAATTACTGGACATTGTGCCGTTGGCGTTCACGGGGAGCGGCTCGATGTGCTGCATAACGACTATTGCAGAAGTTGCAGGGACGAAGAAGAAATTGAATCTGTTTGTCACCGGTTGTGTGACTGTCCTGACTTATCCGTCAGAAGAATGAGAACTCTTGGTAGTTACTTCTTCTTGGAGCTGGAGGACTTGAGTAATGTTGAGCTGATGGACCTCCTGTGATTCACATCACTTTCTGGGTGGTTCTAACAGCGGACTTTCTTGACAGCGTTTCCAGGGTTAAATGATTGGGCACAGCAGTGACTCTTTGTCACAAGGCACCCATCTACCTAACCTTACCTATAGCCCAACATACCAAAAGAATTGGCCTCTCCTCTAACGACTTCTGTAGCAGCTGTAGGGACGAGGAGGATAAGGAAACCATCCTCTACCTCCAGTGCAAATGTCCAGCTCTATCACGTAAAAGAATGCTCCATCTAGGGCCCCCTTCATTGATGACCTCGGCAATTTGGCGTCCTGGGGGGGTCATAAGCATCAATCGCTTTATCAAAAGCTCCGGTTGGTTTTAATTAGTCCCTGAGTGGTAGATCAATGGCATCACAATGGACCTTTACTAGTCTAAGTGTCTGCACTTTCGTTCAGACAGCCAGTCTAACTTAACCTTGCGAAAAATATTTATAGAGAAACTCGTCTTGTCTCCAAACTCTCCAATTGCAGTGAAAGTTGTTCTGAACAACATTCAATTGCGTTTAATACGATGGTCAATGAAGTAGAGTTGGGACAGATTTTTAAACTTATTTTACAGTCGTTTCTAGCAACATGTGTACTTGGCGCCATAATGCAAACGCTTCTTCAAAGTCGCGTTAAACAACACGTCTGGCTTACTAAGGTCATCATATCAGCAAGGTCTTGTAAGAACTCCTATCGAATGAATTAAGGCATATGTTATACTTCCGCTCATTTCAAAAGTGCCTGCTTGTTTATAATCTGCCACGCATTTGTCACAATGATTCACAAGATATATCCAGAAACGTCCAAAAATATATTAAATCATAGAACTCGTGTTTTTCCATTAACTAAATAAATGTACAAACATTTATAGCAAAACAGTTTTTTTCTTCTTTTAATAGACAAATGAATCAGAATCACCAGCAGTTTGTCGAAATTCATCGGCTACAACGCACACCTTTAAAAAATTCACTCGTCCGTTGTATTTTAAAGTTCTTAACGCAAGATCAAAGTAAAATAAAAAAAAAATAGAAAAACTACAAACGATTCTAAAAATATCCCTGCGTAGAATGTTCCACTTGTAAACTTACAAAAAAAAAAATCAAAATCCCATTTCTACATCGGTACTTACCAAAATCAAAGCACGTTGTTCCGTCCAAGTTACTTGGTCCTGCTAATGGTGTCACCGGCGGCTGATGACGATGATGGTAATGATGATTTTGCCTCTTAAAGTTTGGCAATGACGACTGTGATGATTCCGTAACCGATAGAAAGTAGTCCTTAGAGAAATGCCACAAAATTAAAACCGTTAAAAACGATATTCCGATTATGTCGATTAATGTAGCAATTTTTATAGATTTTTTCGCATAAGTAACACCAGCTAAGGTAGAACTTAATTAAAAGTTAAAATTAACTTCGGCAAAAAATAAAATTCAAAAAAATAAAACTTAAGAAGAAAACTCGAACAGAAAACGGAACTCGATTCGTTTCGGAGGAAAGAAAAATCGTTTCTGTCCGATGAGACGAATTTCAAATTGAATTCAAGAAAAAGTTTCTTTTTTTCTTTTCAAATTTTTACTATTTTTAGAAATTGCTCTCTCGGTCTCTTGCTGTTTTAAGAATGTCTCCACTTCCCTTCGCGCCGCATCGATGCGATGGCGCAAACAATATTCCGCGAGGCACACTAATTTACTTTTGAGCCGAATTTTGTTCAAAAATTTGTTTTCTTTGGTTTTGAATGGAATTGAGGTTGGAAGAATGGCGAGCGCGCGTTAATGCAGGCGATGCGCATCGACAAATGATTAGCGGTATAGGTATAGGGTCCGACAAGCGATCTGCATGCAATGGCGATGTAATATTTTGGAAGAGAACAATTTTTTTTCCGACTTATATTTGCGTCTGTCAAAATATTTTCGAAACAAAGTAAATTTTCATGAACATCGTGGGTGATATTTTGAAATATGGAGGGAGAGCTACATCATCAGCCGGTGGGAGTGTGTGAAGCACACAAGGTGGGAAATGTTTACGGCCAGTTAAGGGGCTATTTATAGAGCTGATGACGATGTTTGGATTATTTTGTGCGGAAATGTGAAAGTATATAAGCAAATAAGGTATTCGTGGATGTAGGAAACAAAAGCTGTCACACGAGAGCTCTTTTCGCCGGAATTAAGAGATGCCCTTGAACGATCGATTGGCGACGCAAATGCTTCCATTAAAAAACTCTTGCCTATGTTGCGTGTAGACGACCATTTTAGGCGGGGATTCTTGGAGCCTACAAAGGCATTCTTCAAGATATAACATGAGACGAGCACGGCTTAATGGGCTATGGAGACTGCTGCCGTAGAGAGAGCTGCGTTTCTCTTTTCCGGATCACGGCTTCAGAGAGAAAAAACCAACTGGAGAACACGTGTCTCTTGGAGATTTAAATTCCAATAACGAGGGAATAACATATTCCGAAAAAAACAATAGTAAAACGCAGGGTTTTATAAATAGGGTTATGCTTAGTTCACCCGACCTGAACATCATGGAAAACGTGTGGGGTTGGCTTTCAAGACAGGTCTACGAAGGAGGAATATGATGAAACGGAAGAGATTATTGAAGCCATAAAACGAGCCTGGTCCGAAATTTCGCTAGATTATTTCACAGCACTCTACGAATCTCTACACAGCAGGCTACTTGAAGTGATTCAGCGATCAGGAGGTAGTACCCATTACTAAAAACTATTGCTACTCTTTGAATAAAACCAACATTTATTTATACAAACAAATTTTGTATTTTTTTTTCACCTTTTAAGCTTCTAACAGGTATATTTAGCTACTGTTCGTAATCAAGTGAGACAAAAAAGACTGGTGAATTTTATGACCTTTTTGGGAAAAGCGTCATAAAAGTTGCATTTATCAACTTAATCCCATTTTTTTGTTTACAATATAAACATAATATATTCTTTATTCCTTGTGCAATTGGTTTTTCCCAGATTAGCGAAGGGCTGGCCTCGCAGTAGCGCATTCTATCACTCCAATTTTCCAAGACCTTGTTGATGGTTTCGGGCTGTAGCTCACGGATTGCTTGGATGATATTGGCCTTTAGTGCGTGAATCGTTTCCGGATTGTTGGCATAACATCGGCCCTTCACGGTTCCCCACAAAAAAAAGTCCAAAGGGGTAAAATCGCAGCTCCGAGGCGGCCAATTGACATCGCCAAGAAGGCTGATAACACGATTTGGGAATTTGGTGCGCAAAAGACCGATTGTGGCATGGGCTGTGTGGCATGGCGCGCCATCCTGCATGAACCAGAGGTCGTCCGATCCCATGTCTTCAATTTCAGTAAAAAAGAAAGTCGTTAACATGGCTCTGTAACACCCGCCGTTGACCGAATCGTTGTTCCCAGCCTCATTTTCGAAGAAAAATGGTCCAATGACGCCACCACTCCACAATCCGCACCAAACTGTCACTCTCTGTGGATGCATTGGCTTCTCGACAATAACGTGCGGGTTTTCCGAGCTCCAGATGTGGCAATTTTGTTTGTTAACGTAGCCGCCGAGATGAAAATGTGCCTCGCCAGAAAAGATGATTTTTCGCCCAAAATCGTTGTCCAATTCAAGCTGCTCTAAGGCCCAAACTGCGAAGCGATAACGAAGCGAATGGTCGTGCGCTTTCAATTACTGAATCAATTGGACCTTGTAAGCGAATAATCCCAGATCTTTGTGCAGAATTCTCCTCAGGCTAGTGCGTGAAATGTTGAGCTGTTGAGATCGATGACGAGTTGATGTTCGTGAATTGAGTCTCACACTCTCGGCTACAGCAGCCACATACTCGTCTGTGCGCACCGTACGACGACGGGGACCATGAGTGTTGTCCACTAGCATACCAGTCTCACGACCTTTTTGCAGAAACTTGCGTACAGCAGGCGCGGTGGGTGCTTCATTTCGGCCAAAACTTCTTTTAAAAAAACGCACTGTTTGGGCTACACAGCACTCACTTTGGAAATAAGTTTTCAATATTTCACAATGTTGTTCAAGCGTAAAGCGACTCATTTCGTTTCGCGGAGGTATGATACTGACTTTCTGTCAAGATTTCGAGCGGGAAACAGCTGTCAGTGTCAAGATAACCTATGATTTAAAAAGAAATCACTAGATGGCCCACCCGTTATGCAGTCAACGAGAAGGGACAATCAACACCGACGAATTGGACAGAACGTCAGAGTGGGCAGCTATAACTTCGAGGTAGTAAGGGACTTTGTCTACCTTGGCTCTGCTATAAACCCTGAGAACAACATCAGCGCAGAAACCAATCGAAGAATAACTCTTGCCAATTGGTGTTTTTTTTGGGCTTATAAGGCAATTCAACAGTAAAGCCCTATCTTGAAGAACTAATGAGACTCCGTATAAGACCCTGATCATCCCAGTCCTGCTTTACAGCGCTGAAACATGCACTTTATTAAAAGACGATGAAGATATCCTTGGTCGCTTCGAGAGAAAAATTCTTCAAAAGATATTCGGTCCCATTTGCGTTGACGGAATTTGGAGAAGATTAAATAACGAACTATACGAGCTGTACAGCGACATCGACCTAGTCAAAAAAAACTGCGTATTGGACGTCTGAGATGGCTAGGACATATAGAGCGAATGAACACCAACGCTCCAGCGCGCAGTCTTCAAATCTAACCCCGAGGGACGACGCAGGGGAGGACCTACTCGCCGTAGGTGGCGCGCACAAGTTCAAGGGGACCTCGACCAACTTCGAGTGCGCAACTGGAGGCAATTAGCTAAAGACCGAGCTAAATGGAGAGGCTTGTTCCTTGAGGCCCAGGTTCAACTGCAACCAACTGTAGCGCCACCAAAGTAAGTAAGTAGAACTAGGCATGGGCGTTATACTCGAGCTTGGGGCGGATGTATGCCTTATATACCGCAGCCAGATCAGGGGGAGTAAAGTATTTCTTACACCGTTTGAGGACTCCTAGATATTTCGCAGCGTTCTTGGCGACATCAAATATGCGTTCATTTGAACGTAGGTTGTCGTTGACACACATACTCGTACCAAATGTGTCTTTCGGTTTCTGAGATGCAAGTGCTATTCATTGGCAATGGCGTAGGGTTTAGGTTTAGCTTGAGCGACAGAAGACAACGTTGTGTCTTCGAAGTATTAAGTACATTTAAGATCGGAATTCAATGAACTTAACATGCGCCTCCACTCCAGTTCCACGGCCGAAGAACAGGGTCATGAATCTGGAAATGAGCATAAGAAGCTGAGAGTACTGTCATCAGTGAAGGAGTATATTGGTTCTGTTAGATATTATGATTGCCTCTGGCAAAGGCTTTGGAGAAATCTAAAAGTTGCGAAATTGTTACACAAACCTTTACGTCACCACGATTTGATCTAAAGCAAGACTGATATTGAGATCATGAGAATGTGAATGAGTGTGTGAGATTAAAGAATGAAAATCAATAGATAGAGACTTTATGAATGGCTAGCTATGTACAATTTAAAACTTAATAAGAGGAAGTGCATGTGTATCAACAGGTACTTCAATGTTCAATTCAATATAAATGGACAAATGATCGATCGTGAAAGTGAATTTAAATATCTTGGGATAGATAGTTTGACACTTACCCCTCGTTTTGGCTACGTGTGCGCCGAAAAAATGTGCACTTTCTCTATAGAAAAAGTAATTGTGCAATAAAAATATTCAGTTCAATAATAAGACCACATTTTCAATATTGCTCATCCGTACTGTTCCTTAGCACAGTAGGTGACATAAGCAGGTTGCTAAAGCTACAAAATAAGGCTATGAGAGAGATTCTAAAGGATGACCCATATCAGAGCCATGTTCCAACGATTAAGTCGGTAATCGGTGAAACAACAAACTTATGTGGACACGTTTATGTGTATTTTCAAACTTAAACATAGTATGGCGCCGGGATTGTGAGCGATGGGTAACCACAAATGCTCGCTTAACATTTTGAATTACCACTCGGGCTCAACACCCTCTAATGTCCAAGGCCCTCAAATTATTAAATGAGCTACCAGGTCATCACAAGCAAATCGATCAAGTGGAACATACTGCTGTCAAATAAAAATCCGAAAACTCGCATACGTTCACGAGTGTCCACTTGTTTGGTTGGGAAGGGAAGTTGGCGAGATTGGGTTCGTTTACAAACAACGCCAATGTATATAAGCTGAACTTTGGCATTACATTTCTGCGAAAGACTAACGTGCTATTGGCATTATCTAGTTTAACTATGGACTCAGCTACCATATCCGAGATGGCTAAGGATCTGTGTTAACACATTCGTTACGTGTATAAGACAGCTCAATCCAAGGGTATGTTACCTTCCCCAACAGTATAAGACTTAAACGATACCAACAGCTTCAAAGCAAAAATTAAGTCGTCTAGGTGCAAACTATAGAGCGAGTGACCGTGTGAGAAGCTGAGCTCAATTAGACCAATTATCTTGTTACACCATCACACAGTCTATTACAGTTCGTTCTCAAATCCTTGCTTTGCGCTTCTGCCCATTTCACACGGTCGCACGATTATCCTGTGCGTAGACAAAACCTAAGATATACCGCGGTACTGATTGGCAATAGCGTTTCTTTGATCAAACTAAGATTGGTTGCAAAGTGTTGGCTACAGACCGACTAAGTACATTGAGATGAAGCAAGAACCTAAAATTTAAGTTATACCCGCTCAAATGCGTAGAAAACTCGTCGAAAGTCGCCTCTCATAGCCGACGCAGTAATGATCCCAATGTATTACACTCCACACACCAAGACCCAACCACCCGAGTAGTATTCGTCTCCCATCGCCACTACTTCCATTCGTTCTAGGCAATGTCCCCCACCGCTTGCATCTTCAATAAAGTGTCCTGGGCTCAGTACACTTTTTTCGCTGCAATGTATGTACTTACCTCTATGTAACATCACCACCCCCTGGCATTTCCTAGAATTACCCGAGGCAGGCGCATCTGCCCCGGGTATACAAACTGAATTGATGTCAGTGAAGCCATCTAAGGATCAACAGCAACGAAGCCGGATATTTTTTGGAACTTTTCCAGAATCATGCCTAAGACTACAACAGCCGACAACGCCCACGTCAAACCCAAAACCCTCCCCTCCTCATCCACTTACATTCAAGTCCTTAAGCTCCCGTCGAATTGGTGCAACAATTTCTGTATTCTTCCGCAACACATATGCATTCGCCATAGCTCCTCCTACTGTTCCAATTCCTCCAGATTGTGGCACCGTAGTCGCCTGTGTCGCAGCTGGTAGTGCAACTGTCATAGTTCCCACGCCACCCACTGCTCCCACCACACCACTGCCACCTGCTTCAGGCGCACCTCCCTCGGCACCCCCTACCCCTTCACCTTCATTCGATCTTATCGATACAGATTGGACATTCGGGTCCGATGAGATGCAAGAACTACCCGATGGCGAGGTCTCCAGCATCGACGAGGACGACGATGAGGCCGATGGCGTTGACTTGGGCACCGTTCCAGTGTTGTTGCTCGGATTTTTCACTGGTGCCATGTTCATAGAATCAATTTATCACTCAAAATACAAAAAACACCCCGGGGAAGTGCCCGAAAACTGCTCGGGAAAAAATTGGTTTACTCTCACTGGGGCGACATGTTAATCACACCCCCACGGGTTTGGTGTCGCGAAAATGCTAAAAATTCAAACAGAACATTACACTTTGTAGCTTGATACACATTTTATGAGTTTTCCACTTGCTCCTAATTAACTACTAATTGATGAAAATTGTTTTTTTCTATTCCCCCGCGCGACGATAAAAAAAAAGAAGAAAACTGCGGCAACAATCGGAAAATGGCAAACACAAGTTGTGACAGCCAACAGTTTGCAAGGTGCTTCGCGGCGAAGTAACGAGTGAAATGGGCGAGTTCAAAGGTGAATTGTGTGTGCGCATGGTGGTTGGCACCAGCTGTGATTTGTTGTAGGAAAAGTGCGGCCAAACTAACTGTACATTTGATGTTTAATAACAGGCGTTCGATCTACGAAGCCGAGGGAGATGTTTTTTTTTATTGTATTTGATTGACAAATTTTTGGTAGGTATTTAATGTTTGAATACAATTTCGGGCATATGACCACATCGACTACGTTTTACAAAAGTCATCCTATCAGTCCACTTTTTCGACTAAATCGTGGCTTCCAAATGGTTTAAGGTGTCCTCAAACCAACGCGATTAATCACAGTCGCCGCAATGGCGATTATTTTGCGTCGACAGCGAAAAAGAAATGCGGGAGTGTGCCTACATCAAGATGACAGTTTTGTCGCAGTGTAATCAGACGAAAAAGAAACGCTTTTATTTCTTGCCCTCCACACTTTATACTTCCTCCTCACATTTGTATTATTTTCGTGTCAGATCACATGACCCACGAAGTGACATTGCAAATCGCCGTCGCGGCAGAAAATTCGCGTTGGTGTGGGCACTCTAATATATATCGCCATGTAACTTAAGTGGCAGCAAGCACTTAAGGCTGAATGTCACAATTCTGCGTTAAGATTCCTTCAGTACTGTCAATTGCTAAAGTAGCATAAGGCGTTTGTGTTCGGAAGCAATTGTGTAGTTCATAGTCATTCACAGCTGTTTAACTGTCAAATTTTCGTATGAAAGAGCGAATGGATTCGCCCTTTCGTAAATGACCAAAGTGAACGAAAATTTAACGAATCGAAGCGAAAAGCTATCATGGTCACACAATACAAATCCTTTGTGTTCACAGTGTTTCCGAAGTAGTCGTACGAAACTATTCTTCTATTATAGTTCAGCCTTTAGATTCATCGCCTTCGCGACGACAGCGATTAATCACGTTGGTTTGGAGACACCTTTATCCTCATAAACCAAAGCCTTCAGTTGGCCCTAAGGACAATATTCGAGAGGTGTCAGATCTCATGGTCTCGGAGGCCAATTGACTGGTCGATTTCGCCAAATCACATTCTCGCCAAATTCTAACTGCTCTAGAGCCTAATTAGGGACGCATTCTACGGTCTTGTGGCTTAAATTCCTGCGCCAAATTGATCTTATACGCGTGTAGGCCAAGATCTTTTTGCAAAATGTTCCACGCAGTGGACGGGCAGAAGCCAAGTTATTGTGAACGGCGGAAAATTGACTCATTCGGCCCTTCGGTCACATTATCGCTGTATTTTCTTTAGTGCGCATAGTACGAGATCATCTAGGGTGGGTATTCTCCATTAGCGTAAGCTTGGATTTTAATTTATTGATGGTTCGACGATTAGCTTGCTCAGACAGAGGACTCTTGCTTTATATGAGATTGGCGAAAAGAACACGAAATTTAGAAATAAATTTCCACGACACGTTAGCGCTGATGAGACGTAAGTCTTTCCGTGATGATTTGCCAAAAAGTACTGAACAAAATTGTCATATATATCTGCTAAATTTGGTAGGTGGTTTAACAGCTACACCTACTGAAAGTTCGATCACATAAAAAAAAGCACGCATTATATATATATTTTTTTATAGTTCGGTTTCCAAATTCGTACAGTGAACTTCTTTTTATATATTTTAATAGCTGTTAAAAGTTTATTGTGCTTCCCGTATTCATTTGCCTCCTGGTTTTTCTATTATGATACTTTCTTTAAATAATAAAACTGATTTCGTTGAAATTAATTAAGCGGTTTCGAGGTTTTTGTGATTAGTCTATCTACCTATTGCATAAAGATTGTAATAAGCGCTTTTATTCTACACGGGCGAAGCTGGGTACCACAGCTAGTGAAAAAACACCGCTTTACACGTATAGTCTTCTTCCTATTCCGGCGAGGTTATGGTCCGAAAACAAGGAATTATAACCTTCCCACTTCACCGCATTTCTACTGATCCGCCTGTGGGGTTCGCCTAATTGACCTCAGAAAATATCGGCACGCCTCCCGATTTTGAATCACTTGGTTACTGAGGCCAATGAAGTCCCGATCTCATGGCATTTATAGGCCGGTATCCCCTGCCTCGCGATGCACATAAGTTAATAACATAAAAATATATAGATGATTGGCAACAGTCCTTTGATCCCCTATTTCACCTCTTTAGTGGTTGAATTTTGTAAAATATTTCCTTAGTAGATAATGTTACATAAGGAGCATTGATTTCAGGTTTCTAGATCCGGCGGTTTGGGCTGTAGGTTGATACGCCAGTCAGTCAATTTCCCTTTCTTGTAGATACAGTCAAATTTGTGTATAGTGGAATCTACTAATAAAAGAATCTTACGAAACTTGGATAGTGGACATTTTGTTTGCAATTTTTGATTTTCTTCATACAAACTCACTCTTATATAGTTGACTTCGAGGCGGCGTTTGACTCTGTAAACCAAAATGCATTATTTTATAAATTGTTCAACATGAGAATAACGCTTAAATTTGGAAAAATTCTTCAAGGCCTATATGGAGATACCCAAGCACCAGTGTGGAATGGTAATGAGGTTTCGAATTGGTTTCAAACAAAGTCTGGTGTGAGACAAGGTTGCGCATTGAGTCCCTGCCTTTTTGCGCTTTTCATCGAAGACGTGGTTGACTTCTTACCGGGAGGCATTGAGTATGCAGGAACGCTTATTAAAGCCCTTCAATTCGCCGACGATCCCTGGAAACGCCCCAGGTAATGACAAATCGACTCTCGAAATACTGCAGCTTGTGGAGCCTGATTGCAAATTTGGAGAAATCAAAAGCAATGATTTTAAAAAAAAGGGCGAGGCAGGAATCGTAGCAACGAAAAATGGAGTTATAATGGAGAAGCCGTTGAAGTAGTCAACCTTGCATATAGCTGTAAATACAGGATATTTGACGCAGAATCCGAATCCATTTTGTTTTATGCGGCTCAAGTATGAGGAGGTAAACATATGATACGGTGGAGAAGCTTTTAGGTACTTCATAAAAATAATATTTTGTCTGCCACCTAGTACGCCAAACTACCTTAATATGCTGGAAAGAGGGGTTGCTCTTCTCTTCATAAAGACCCTAAGACTGCGGATGGTCTATGTTCTTAAAGTTCTTCGAATGCCAGAGGAAAGACTCCCTAAAAAGGCGGCTTGCAGGATTATACCCAATGGGGGCAGCTGGTACGGCGATTGGCTTGACCTAGCCAAAGAATATGGGGCGGAATTAAACTTGCAAGGAGTGGATTATATGACATGGAAATCAATGCTGTACGAACTAATTGCGAATGTGGATTTAAAGTATCGTGAGAAATTCTTAGAGGAGACATCAAATTCGCTACACAGAACCGTCTACAGGCGCTAAAGTCACAATCTAGGGCATCTTAATTATTTCCGGGACGAGCATAAAGTGGAGGAAATATCGATGATTATCCAATTGAGAGGAGAATTGCTAAATTTAAACTATTTACTTCATAGAGAAGACCTTCCTACCATACGTGGCATATGTAATATAGGTGAATGGGAGGATACGATACAGTTTGTTGGAAAGTGCCCAGCTCTAAGGGAAACTCGGCGTAGTGTCTTCGGTACCTATTATCTATCCAACGAACAAGTTACCGATATACTTAATGAGTTCAATGTTCCTCAATTATTCGAATACTGCAAAATCGCTTTGGCCTATCGTGCGAGAATAATACGAGAAAATGTTTGAAGATAAAACGTATATTGGAGTATTTCGTTTTGGTGTCTATTTTTATTAAATTAGTATCTAAATATATACTACTAAAATCTTGCTGTCAATTGGCAGACGGCAAAGCCATGTTATGTTGATTTGTTTTTATAAGTTAATGATGAAAAAAATGAAAAGTAAAAATTAATCAGTTTCAAATTGTGGAAAAAACGAGCATCGAAGCATTCCACTTTTCACTAGTTTCACTGTATTATCCATTTTTTTTGCGATAGAAACTACTCATCAAGTTTCATTCAAATCCATTCAGCTATTAAGGCTTGATTGAGCAACAAACATCTAAATATTTAAACTTTCGTATTTATAAAGTAGTAAGATACTCGTAAGATTAATGATATACTGTTTCGAGACTTTTTGTACAAATAAATTGGCGAAGAATTTTTTTTATACATTTATTTATTAAATTTTACTATTTCTCATTTTCACTTTTAAATTCAGTATACTGCTAGTTCTAGCCCTTGAACGTAACCGAACCGAGCCACCCACCCCAGATGTGAATACTCATACTCACTAGTTAGGTTTATTATATACAGATAGGTTACGTCTCGATATAGGTATTTAAGGGATAAAATGAACAATTTCCGCAGTTGGTAGGCGCAAATATGTGAATTTGACTGGGAAGGAGTAAAAGGAATCAATGGAGAAGAAAAATGAAATACTAATGGAAAAATGGGGGCCGTGGCGTAAGTGGTTAGTGTGTCGGATCACTACGCATGAGGTTCCAAGTTCGAATCCCAGAAAACACCAACAAGTATTTTCACGGTCCCACCTCTCGCGAGCGTCTGACAAACATCCGAGAGCACTGTTGTCTCGAAAAAGCTTCTCATACCAAATTGCCCTTCGGATATGGCACTAAACTGTAGGTCCCTTCCATTCGCGTGAAAAATATAACGCACACAACATGAGTGGTTGCGAGAAGCTAGGCCCTGGCACTTTAAAGAACTGGTGCGCCAAATATTTGTTTATTTTTAATTAGAACGAGATAACAAAGGAGGTATCCAGATATGCGGAAACACAAATACATATTGACATGAAATTGGCAAGACTTAAGGATACTATTTTGAAAGTGACAAAAAAGTGTGCTTCTGTTGTAAAATAAGCAAAAAATATGGAGAGCAAAAAATAAGTAAAAAATATGTTTGGGAATCGCGTAAAAGAAAACAGTACTCAAAGGTGTTCTACAAGTTGAAATATGGAAAATATGGAATAGGGCTGCAGAAGAACAGGAAATCGTAAATAAGTGGAAGGAAAACTTTTTTTTTGTAATTGGCGCGCACTCAAGGGGTTAGGAATATCCGTGATGATATGAGGATTTCACATATGAACCATTAGTGTGGCAGACGATGACGTTACTACCACTACACCACCACCAAACTATAATAACTCTCAATAAGTGGATTGCGCTGTACTGCAGCACTGTTTGTTTATTTGTTCATATTGCCAGCTATCCGAAATCTTAAAAATCAGGTTGTGCCACTACTACTCCTTCAACTATAAAATATGCTAGGGATCTTAAGCTGCAAAACTAGAGAAGTAAATGACGAATTGACGAGGCTTCACAACAGCGAAACACGAACTCTTCTGAGATTTTCTGAGCGATTAAGAGCAGGACAACAAACAGACGAGCAGACTAACAATTAATTTACAACGCTAGACGAACTGACGCACATATTCAGGAAACTAAATGACAAAAAGTCAAGTGGTTTGGATAATATTCCTAACGTAATCCTAAAGTATATACCGGGCGAAATTATACGGCAATATTGCGTTATATTTAATCATTTGCTATACAACTGCTACTTCCCAAGTTATTGCAAAACATCGAAGGTTTTCCCAATAATCAAAAAGAAGAAGAATCCTTCTGATACTTCCAACTATAGGCCAATAAGTCTCCTGCCTAATATCGGAAAGGTTTATGAAGTAGTTATTAGTAAGTCTATATTGTTCGTTTGCGAAAAACAGGAGATTATACCGCGGAAACAATTTGGGTTCAAGAGAAACCATTCGGCAGTGCACGCTGTTACAAAATTCATTTCTAACGTTAGTTGGAATCTTAACGCCAAAAGATGTACGGCTGCCTGTCTGGTGGATATCGAAAAAGCCTTCGACGCGGTTTGGATCGACAGGCTTTTATATAAACTTCTGCGATATGAATTCCTACATCATCTTATAAAGACGATTGCATCTATGGTGCACGAGAAGAAATTTGTTGTGACAGATGGACAATACACGACGACTAAAGTTTTTAAAGTCACTAATGGTCTGCCACAAGGCACGGCTACAGCACCGCTCCTCTTCAACATCTACATCTCGGAAATGCTGAAGGACATGGGTGATTCTATAGCATTCGCTGATGATGTTATATTGTATGCAAGCGGGTCGAGAATCCAAGACATGCAGATAGGGCTTCAGAATAGCTTTGATAAACTGCAAACTTTTTGCTCCGAGTGGAAGCTCAAGATAAACGAGGCAAAATGCGAAACTATACTGTTCCGCACCCCAGTAAGATGCGGTAATTCAGATTTGAGACGTAAATGAAAAAATATGCAAATACTGAGTTCTAATGGTCTCTGCATCGAGTCAAAGATTGCTGTGAAGTATTTAGGTGTCCATTTAGTCAAGTTTTTGTACTACAAAGTGCACGTAAATATGCAGTTACAAAAAGCATTTATGTCCCTCAAACGTATTTTCTACTCCAACTATCTTATAGCCGATGTAAAGATAATTTGCTACCAAGCGTTCGTTCGTCCAATTTTGACTTATGCGGGTCCAGTATGGTGGAACATAAGCCCGTTTTTTTCCGCCGAATAATCTAAAATTCAGAATGCACCCAAATATTTTGACTACCTGATATGTTATCATTGACTCCCAGACGGCTTAAGCTGAAGTGTCTTTAAAAGTCAGTGCTACTACTGGAACAGTCATACTTGTTGCAGAAAAACACGTAATAATACTGTTAAATCTTGTTACTAGAAAGTTCAAACAAGGCAGTTGATTAAAATGATGATTCAAACATAGCACAAGCACTCCTATAGGAACCCCCGCCAATTCTGCGAAAATGCGAAAACATTCATTAAATATTAATTAATTAAGTAGTATACTAAAACAAGAGATATAACATAAACGATTTGTTTTTACAAGAAGTCCCACTTCATTTAATTCCGTCAAATTGAAACTCGATGATAGGTTTCGCATGTTCGATGTGGGGTGCAGAACATGACGTTTCCTTGGAGTTTTTCCTCTTTTCGATTTACTGATCAATATTTTAAAACATCTTGTTCAACATGTTTATCTACTTTTTGGTAACTTTATTAGTTTCCGTTAACGATTAGATTAGTTTCAATGGAAGCAATTGGAATTGAAATAGAAGCATTTCCGGAGACCTGTTGATGACACATTTACATGATCCATATCATGGTTATGCTGGTTGTGCTTGAACTTGAAAGATTTTTGAAAACTGATGTCTAACTCATCTGTCGATCGTAGTGAAATGATATTTCAAGTCTATTCGTTATGTTTGATGTTTTTATCGACATGAAACCGATCAACATCCGTAAAGGAAATGCGATAAGACATACATTCGTTATCTGCCCACACTACTATTTTCGGCGATCTTGTCGTAAGAAGAAAAGCACTTGTGAAGTGAAAAAAAAAAATATTTTACCTGATGTCTAATTGAAAATGAAATAATTACAAGAATGGCAATAACCTTGGTGAATGTGTGGAATTTGATAATGAAGTTGAACGAGGTAACTCTTTGAACTCGTCTTTCTCTGTAAGTTTTGTCGAGTAGTGGTCACGTTGGAATAATTTATTTATGTAGGCAAGTATTTCTTTTACATATTTGTTTAGTATTTACCTAGGAATCACATTAATCCAATGGATTGGTCCGCATCAAAGTTAAGCCTTGTATTAACCAGACCCGTCTATCGTACAGGGCCTCTGCGACTGTGACTAATCAATAGAATATACAGCCGTGTATATCCTTTGATTTGCAAGATCAAAAGAGACAAATCTGAAGTAGCCCTCAAGTGAAGAATGGAAAATAATGCGAGCTAGAAGAATCTGTGGACTTCAACCTAGGTCTACATTCATTCTGATCTTTCCTACGAGCAATCGGTATCTGATCAAGAATCGCTTGATAGTTGCTCTACCAACCCATATCACCCCACCAATGTACCATTCTGATTGATTGATCTTAAAATTCTTAACTACAGCGAAGGTTTGAGGAGGGAAGGCAAAATGGTTACAAAAAAAAAACAGCCAACAACCGGTACACCACTCATCAATTGAACGTTAATTGCGGGTTGTTAGCCACCGATAAAATCTTGCCAAACACGAAGCAGGCCAATGGAACAGCGCGCATTCATAGAAGCAATCTTCTTACATCTATCAACTTGCCAAAGATAACTATAGGCTGATTTCGTTGTATTTCAATAAAAGACCACCGATATGTTGTTTGGGACCATATAAAAGCATTTCCTTGCCCAGAAGCGATCTCAGTGCAAGTTTAATAGGATCCTTCAGCGGAAGACTAGAACGCAAACGAAAAAGGATACCACTGAGGAAATGATAAAACGTAAGGATTATCACTGCCATTCAAGTAGAATTGAGAAGGATTCGCCTCCGTAGATCTTTGTGTCCTTTTGGTAAATATTCAAGAATTGGGATTGGACATGAAGGCGAGAGGATGATCATTATTACTACACTTTTGAGTTGAAGTGGCACTTGAGAAAGACAAGAACTAGTATTCCTGCGCCAGTTCAGGGAGCTCCAGTTCACTTTACAAAACCTTTAAATCTATTGACGGTTTGCTGCTTAGTGTTAAGGACTCCTTCTGGATTTTACTTGGTGTAAAGAAAGATCTTTTATTTATATTCTTATCTGTTTTTAGATATTGCATTGACCATCTTGGCCTTTCAAGCCGTGGCCATTTTTAACATCAACCCCGCCACAGCTGATATCAATGTTTGTAAGAATGTCACCAACGGAATCTTCCTAGCCAATCTTACAGATTGTACACAGTACTTGGTGTGCTGGGACCAGGTCGCCTACCAGGGTTCCTGTCCAGACGGTTTGTACTTCAGTGCAAGGAATCAAAGCTGCGATACTCTTGAAAATACCGAATGCGTTCAACAATGTAATGCCACATTGAGCAGTTTTGCCTACGACAAGACCTGCACCAAGTACGTCCTTTGCTTCGATAGTACTCCAGTTGTACAAACATGTTGCGATAATTTGCAATACAATGCGCTAACGGATCGCTGTGATTTACCACAAAGGGTCGATTGTCAGGCGAATTTGTGCACTGCAGTGAATGATCCTGACAATATTGTCTATCTACCCAGTCAGACAAATTGTTCATGGTAAGACTTGATGTGACCGCTTAAAGTTATTCAATATTAACTTGCTGTTTTTTTGTGGCGTAGGTATTACATTTGTTATAATGGCATCGCAGTTAAAAGGGAATGTATCAAAGATCTGGTTTTCAATTTAGATACACAGTGTTGTGATTACAAAACAAATTACAACTGTACCGTAAGTTTTAATAAGATATTAAAAACGCCATTACTTGTACTTTATTTCTTATTTTTAGAATCCAGCCACAACTCGTTCAATGCTGCCCTATTCTAAGGTGCCACCAACTCGTGCCAATATTGCCTGTCCCAACGAAGGTTCTTATTTCTATCCACATGCAATAGATCCAAGCAGCTATTACTTCTGTTTGAATGGCAAGGGTGTCGTGTTGACCTGTACGCCTGGTTTGATTTACGATGAAACAATGGAGTCTTGCCGCGAGCCACATATGATAAAAAAATAAATTGATGGCTGATTCCAGGCAGAAATTTAACATAGAAAAGTGTTAACTATCTTAAATAAACGTGTTTTATATAGCGATACATTGCTTTTATTTCATAGTTTTTTTTGGATTTCTCACCTTTGAGATATACTAGATTTGTCAAATTAACTTTAAACTCTGTTTCGAGCGTTAACGGGCTTTATAGTTTTTTCTATTCTGAGAAAAATAAATTGCCTGGGCTTGCTTTCTGCGTTCTCTTCCGCAGAATTGTGGCATTCCATTCCATTTCCATCCAAAACCCCAATGTTGGGTGTCCTTTTTTGTAGACAGCATACCAATATTTGCCGCCTCGATCTTAGTACTCGCTAGCCCCCCACTGATGGCTCGTTGAGTTCTTCCCAGTATGTTTATGTCATCGTCGTAAGCGGGTAGTTGTACAGACTTGTAAAAGATTGTACTTCCAGTGTTGGATTGTGAGTTTCGTACAATTCTTTCAAGAAATGCCAACTTGCAGAATTTAAGGCCAAATTGGCAAACTTGCAGAATTTAAGGCCAAATTGGCAAACTTGCAGAATTAAAGGCCAAATTGGCAAAGTTCACAGCCAACCATCAGAGGAAACTGGGAAAGTTTGCAGTAAGCCGCCATTGGGTCAGCTGACACATTGCTTTTTCGGAATCGCATATCTTCTCTTTCGATGAGTGGAAGTTAAGAATGCTTAAATATTAAAAATTCTCATGTGTTATCCGCACGAAATTGCGATGCAACGCCAGCTCTTTGTCACGTAGTTCTTCGCGCTTCTCATTCTACGCTTTTACCAGACACTACGAGGCTTTTATGATTGCTGTTCGACAGCAAGGGTATGGCCGAGACCCACTTCCACTTCATTTTCTACTACGTGAACTGATAATATTAACTTTAGGGTATATTCCATATCCATTTTGGGATTACTTAAACTTATTTAGAAAACTTGTGCGAATTACTGCTCGCCAGAATTAATTTACTTGTAAAGGGTGAGCCAACAGCTAGTGTGGAAGTTTTAATTAAATTAAACACACATTTATTGTGAAATCGATGTAGAACTTTATTGATTAATGAATTATTAATGATTCGGTCCATGGCAATTATGAATGGAAGGCAACATTGTTCATATGACCACCACGGTTTCTGCTGCAGCGAAACCTTTCCTTTTTATATAAAAAGGAAACCCAAATCCCAGAGCACTCAAGCACTCAGACTTCTCTAGTCCATTGTACTACCAGGCAGGAACCTTTCTTTGGTGCAGTGGTTGGGAAAACTTCAATGTAATTCCTTTTTCCATTTATATTCGGGTGGCTGATGATTGCTGTTCGCCGCTGGGGCTTGAACCAGCACACATAGATTAACGAGCAAAAACACTACCAACTGCACCACTGCACCCCCTGCAGCGACCATACCAAGATCAAAATTATCGATGGCTTTTGAAGAATAAATGAGTCAGTGGCCGCAATTTCAGTTTGGCTGTTATATTTGAGATCCTGAATTGTCGCTGGGATATTGGCATAGACCTAACTCTTCAAATAACCCTACAGGAAGAAGTCAAAAGGTGTCAAATCGCATGACCTTGCAGGACAATCAACTTTTCCTCTAACCGAAATAATGCGATCTTCAAATTTCGTACGCAATAAATTGATTGATCGATGGCTTGTGCGGGTGGCGGCACCATCCAGAGACCATCCAGACCTAATTCTTTCAATTTTGGAAAAAAAAAATAGCCGTTCAGCATGTTGCGGTAACGTTCTCCATTCGCTGTAACTGTCTCTCCAGCCTCATCTTGGAAAAAGTATGGGCCAATGATGCCGCCAACCCATAATCCACATCATACAGTGATTTTTTTGGTATGCATTGGTTTTTCATGAATCTCGTATGCGTTTTCCCGTCCCCAGAAAGGACAACTTTGTTTATTTACTAAGGCGATTATGTTGACCGAAAAATTTAGGAATTTCATGAAATGTTACTTCTACAGATCGTCCATTGTCGTAATAAGATTGAATAACAAAAATTCGTTATTGCATGGTAAATAACATGAGTAAAATTGCCAAAGATTGCACTTGACAGTTGTAGAAAGGATTAACCACATTGAATTCAGTAAATGACAGTAATTGACAGCCAACATCTACACCATCTGTTGGCTCACTCTTTATAATAGCTGTCAAATAGTTTTTAGACAATGTCAAATAGGAACGTATATGGCAAATAGTGCTCAATATAGCTCGAAGCATTTTGTCAAATCGTTTATATTAATGCCTTAAATACAATAGAGCTTTGACTTTACTCCCGTTATAGTCCGTCCTCTTTGACAGTGCTTTGAGCGTGTGCTTACATTTTTTTTCCTTCGTCCCGCCAGCAAAAGTTCAATACATTCCAACTTCTGCTTCGAGTTGGAGTGGCATTACGTTGTTCTCTTTGAATGCCAAACGTGAAGTCGAAACGAAAGCGACATTCTGTTAGGATGTATTGAATTCCTATGGCTTAACTTGCAAACGTCGGGCAAAGCCAAAATCAGAGCTCTATTGTGTGTTAAGCAGAAAGCGTTTGACCACGTTTGGTACTAAATGAAAATTGTATACTCTCAGAAAGTGTGTCAAACAAACAAATACATACAGCATTTGGATGCAATTTTTTTTTTTCCGATTGTAGGTAAAAATCTTCAACAAGGCACGTGCTTATAGTAGTGTGGGATTCTCACCAACTAAAAAACCTCCCTTCAAAACAGACTTGTTTTTATTTTTACTACAACTAAATATTCGACTTATCAAGCAGTTTTCATTTCACGAAATAAGGACGTTTTACAGGTACCTTCCCATTAGAAGTTCCTGCTAGCCCCGCAGTTTAGACGCGGTTACTTAACGCGCCAAGTCCAAAGGTTTGATTCTTTGTAGACGGCGTAGTAAATTTCTTTCATCTAAAACTTGGAGGACTGTTATATTAGCGTGACTTTCTAGTCGACTTCTATGCTTTCTCGCATAGATTTTAGTTTCGTCTTCGACTGTTTTAAAGCCAAAATCTCTGTGGATATCGCTATTTCTGATATACCATGGCACATGAACAATACCTCTTAGCACTTTGTTCTCAAAAGTTTGTAAAATTTTAATGTTACTTATTTTGGTACAACCCCAGAGTTGTATACCATATGTCCATACAGGCTTTAGCACTTGCTTATATAAAAGCAGTTTGTTCTCTATATTAAGCTTGGAATATTTCCCAAGCAACCAATACATTTCTCTATATTTATTATCTAGTTCTTTGCGTTTTTTCTTTACGTGCGTTTTCCATTTCAGCTTTGTATCAAGTGTCATTCCAAGATACTTAGACTCGTTTGCAAACGGGATTTGAACCGAGTTTGAAAAGATCAGCAAATTATTTATTTTCTTATAAGTAAAATTTACATGAACAGATTCGGTCTAGTTGAGTGCGATTCGCCATCTTTGTCCATTCATTTACTCTATCCAAACCTCCTTGTAGTTTTTCTGTAGCATCTTCGACCGTTTTACTTACTGTCAAGATAGCAGTGTCGTCGGCAAATGTAGCTAGCTCAGTGCCTTCTACGTGCTGTATATCACGGGTGTATAATATATATAAGACTGGACCAAGAACGCTTCCTTGCGGCACCCCAGCCATTATTTCCTTAAATCCGAATATTCGTTCCACATTTGACGCGGTATAGTCTATTCGTAAGGTAGTTCTTCAAAATATTATATAGGTGCTCTGGCAGAACTTGTCGTAATTTAAACTTTAAGCCTTCGTGCCAGACCTTGTCAAAGGCTTGAGAAACGTCACGGAATACGCTTGAATAAATCTTTTTTTCTTCAAGTGATTTTTCGATTACATGTGTTATTCGATGTACCTGTTCAACTGTAGAATGTTCACTTCTGAATCCGAATTGATGATCCGGGATGAGATGTCCTTCTTCTATTACCGGCTGTATTCGCCTAATCAATATTCTCTCGAACACTTTGGATATAAGTGGAAGAAGCGAAATCGGTCTATAAGACGTTTTTTTCATTCGGCGGTTTTCCGGGCTTAAGGACCATTATAACTTCGGCGACTTTCCATTGACTGGGAACATATTCTAGTCTAATCGTTGCGTTTATAATGAACAGAAGCTTAATTAGAGCTTTTCTTGGTACTGCTTTAAGAACCTCTCCCGTAATTAGGTCATATCCAGGAGCTTTCTTAGGTTTAAGTTTCTTTATTTCTTCCTTAAGATGGATGCAAAGTGTTTGACTCTAATTTCTGGCATATTTTTCTGCTCAAACTGTTTCTTATGATAGAATCGTAGATTGAGCCCCCATTATACAAAACTGCCATTCAACAAATGTTAAACGTTTTCAAGTAAAAAGGTTTATAATATAAAAAAATTGATTACCTATTATTAACATTAAATATAACGAAAAATACCTTTTCCGCTGAACGCAGTCATAAGAATCAGTTTTTCCCCATCCACTGCGTTGCCAGCTTCAAACAATTATGGGTGGGTAACTTTTCGAGTTGTCACTTTCCACTCATTCTACATAAATTGTTGATTTTCTCATAATTTCCGAAAATAAATCGAATTCCTTTTGTATTCAATCGAATAAACCACCGCAGCCAAGATGCAGAAAGTACAATCCGCCGATGGCTCCGAGAAAAACGACTATCCGAGGGCTTCCAGTGAGTATTCCGCGAAAAAAGGCGTCGCCTCTGCCTCTTTGTAATCCAATCCGTGTTCTCCGCTCTAGATGGCATCGTATTTGGAGCAATTGTAGCATTCGCTGGCTCGATAGCCCTCCTCATGTCACTCTGCTCCCCGTATTGGATCGAATCGTATGAGGAGTCACACAGCAGCTTCCTGAACATGGGCCTCTGGCAGTACTGCTTCAAGCACTTTGTCTACCCGTACTACCAGTTCCCGAAGCAATTCACTGGGTGTCATGGTATATTCAGTCACGTAAGTTGTCGGTCATCTCCCCTCGGCTATTGTTGAAGTCTATTTCTTTCGATTTGCAGGAGTACTACGTGATTAGGGAGTGGTTGCTGCCCGGATGGCTGATGGCTGTGCAGGCGTTCGTCACGGTTTCCTTCATCCTGACGTACACCTGCTTGGGGATCCTGTCAATGGTCATCATACGACTACCGCTGAAAGGTGTCTTGCAATACGAGTGGATTCTGACGAGAATAGCCTTCATCTGCTGCGCTGTGTCGAGTAAGTTGTGTCTGCTCCTCTATGCTCTCTGAATTGAAATAGCACTTAGGCGACAGTCTCTAAGTAGGTGGACTATTTGCTCTTTCAGGAATCAATGCTTTACATTCGCAACTTGTCTAGAGCCCCGAAAACGTTCCCAAAATTCATTTTAATTGCAATTCACCGAAAACCGTGCAAGATAGACTAGGTACAAGGGGGTTCCATCATTTTGTCTTAATTCAATTAGTAATGCACTCTTTCATACGGATAAGCTAATCATTAAACCAGAATTTCCATATCTTCTTCGGTATTAAACATACTCCTCGACATATGCTCCAATTAAGCGTTTTTCTGTAGAAAAGCGACGGCCATTTAGGCGCATTTCAATGCAAAGAATCAAACTAAAGTCACAAGGGACTAAGTTCTGAACTCTACGAAGGGTTATTTCAAAGACTTATGCCCGTGCACCTCAAATAGTCCGCAGTAAGCTCTTCTCTGTGCACTGGTGCATTGTTGTGGTGTAGATGGTACGAGAGCAATGCGCTGCCTGTTAAAGCATAGTAGCCTTCACTAAACCAGTCTTTTTAAATAGAATAGATCAGTATTTGTTTGTTCGTCTGAGTTTGTCTGAGTTCAAAGACTAATTCTCCGTTCTGGGGCTACGTTGGTTTGTTGTGATAGTTGTCAGTCACCCGTTCAAACTGAAACGCTGTCCTAGGATTTGCTGCAATTGAATTTGTTAATCAGGCTCCGCTGCTATTTCACTCTACACTCCCTTCGTTCGGTCCTTAGCGAAAGAATTAGTCAGAGATTAATAATTTTGAGATGATCGGATACGGAAAGGCCTAACTCCTGCTCCATTTGCCAGTAGGTCACTAGTCTCTCTCCAGGAGTGGCCACATTTGGACAACTGGTGATGGGTTGATCAATCGTCCCCATCTACATATATTTGAAATACCATCTCGGAATGGTCCTGAAAAATGGTGAAGTCAAGTACCACCAGTGGCTATCTTCCTAAAACATTCCTTGGCACTAACAATTCACATCGGAAGTTCAAAAGAAAAGATGTCTTAGAGAGCCAAAGCCTAAGGACAACATTCCAAGGGATCTTCCGGAAGAATTTCCATCTTTTCCTGTACCTATGTACTTTCCAGAACAATACCACAGATCACCCTGTGTCATAAAGTACACTTAGTTGCCAGTTATTCACTTCGCAAAGTTTAAAAAAAAAAATATACATAAACTCTCAAGGAAGAATTAAATCTGCAGCACTCTGTACTTCAAAAATTGTAAATTTGACTCTTTTCCATTAGCCAGGGGAAGGGGTTTTGGGATCACGTAAACGAATACCTCATGACAATGCGCATTAATGCTAAATTCTTTAACCTTTAGCCTCATAGGGGCTCAGGGAAGAGCGATGACGACGCCAAGGATAACTTTTACGAACTCCTCGACCAAACCTATGAGCATGGACTAGCTATGACGTTAAGAGTTGGGAAAGGAAAGCGTCTTTGGTGGTACAGTCGGAAAACATAGCCTATACCACAAGACATCTAATAATGGACTTAGGCTAATCAACTTTGCGGCTGGACGAAATGTTGTAGTAGCAAGCTCGCGGTTTCCTCGCCTCAGAACCCACAAGAGAACACGGTGATCATATAACCGTCAACAGTTAAAAAATTGTAAATTTGACTCTTTTCCGCTGTCGAAGGGTAAGATTTTAGGAGCACGAGAACTTAGTTTTATGTAATTTTCGGGAATGTAACAAGTCAAGCCGCTTTTGTAGTGAAACAACGGACAGTTAGGGTTGTTCAGTATACTTACCTTACAATCTTCCAGAGACATTTCGCGATACATATTTTTATTCAAACCTAAACCGCATATCATGGAGTAAAAGTCCTCAATTAGTGCTATTTCAGGTGAACAAAATAGATTATTTAATTGGTTTACCCTGCTCTAGGTCTGTTCATGTTTCTGGCTGTAGCGATATTTGGTGGATGTGCCTACCGCCGCGACTGGCTGATGTATCCCAAGTTCAACGTACTCTCCTGGTCGTATTCCCTTGCCGTGGTGTCTTTCATGATTCTGGCGATAGCAGCTCTCGTCCTCTATCGTGAGGCAAAGGATTCCTATGAACAGCGTGGCGACAGCAAGAATCTAGTTATGCAGATGGAGATGCAAGAGCCAGGCTATCAGCCACCACGCCACCATCAGAGCCAATCGCGTAGCCTACAAGGCTATATATAGACGATAGTTCATCATCAAATTTTCATCTGACCTAAGTCGTGTTAGTTTTAAGAAAACTATAAGCATTTTGTTTTTCTTTTTCATTTTGTGTTACTTCTTATCCGTCCACTATACACACAAGTGCCTTTGAGAATATTTTGTACCTAGTTTTATACTTGCTTATCGTATCTATCCGTCCAGCGGTGGTTGGACACACTAAAGTGCCTTCGACGCATCAACTCCAAATAGAGAATCTCCGTACTCAAATTATATGTATTTTAATGTTTATACTTGTAACGAAGAACAAAAATAAATAGACAAAGGGCATACAACTTTGCAACAATGGACAATTTTTTATTTATTTATTTCTTAAGCTTTGGAAGGATACCGGGTTATGTGGGAATAGAAGGTAATAAAGCAAGGAGTCCGTTTTATAGGTCCTGTACCATTCTGCGGAATGGGGGAACCATGCACTAAAAGAAGAATTCAAAAAGTAGAGAAACCAAACAAGGCAAGATTAACACTCAAGGTATGAGGCAAGCAAAGGAACTACCACGGAACTATGACAGAAAAAGTTCGAAGCATCTATCAATCTAAATAAGAAGAACCAACGCATCCTAACAGGTTTCCTAACGACGCACTGTAGACTCAACGACCACCTAAGGATTTTAAGACCCTATTTCTGGACATGACTCGTTCACTGACATTTCTTGAATGACTAGAGAAAGTCAGTAGATGGTCAAATGCGACTCCAAGAATCTTTGGATGGTTGGTTGTCAGGATCGCCCTGCCATGTATCTCAATGTCGAGTTGTAGGTTTACCTCTTTCGTTCAGGTGGATGAGGATTTTTCTGGGGACAGTTTGAAATTGCGACTGGCGAAAAAGTCTTCCAATTCATTGAGGTAGGCATCGATGATTCATATCGCCCGATATCTCTTCTTTCTCCAGTTGCAAAAATACTCGAAGCTTTGTTACTACCCAATCTTCATTGTGAACTTCAGCTAGCCGAACACCGACACGGCTTCCACAAACTGCGAAGAACAACAACAGCCCTTTTCGAGATCACGATACGCATCACATAAGGTCTTAACCAACAACGACCATGCGATCGCATTGTCCTGGTTACACTAGATTTATCAAAGGCGTTTGATACTGTTGTCCTAGGAATCTTACTTCAAGACCCACAACTCTCAAACTCCACTAAAATATGGCTTGCCAACTACATAAATGGCCGACAGTCATTCGTTGAACTCCGTAATTGTAAATCTCAATTTAGGAAAGTCAAGCAAGGGGTACCTCAAGGAGAAGTTCTTTCTCCGATCCTTTTTAGCCACTACCTGGCGAAACTTCCCACACCACCACCCGGAGTCAAACTGGTATCGTATGCCGACAACTGCACCATCCTCGTCTCAGGAAAGGACATCCGCTCAATCCGCCGTAACAGCAATGCCTACCTAAATGAATTGGAAGACTTTTCGCCAGTCGCAATCTCAAACTGTTCCCAGAAAAATCCTCATCCACCTTATTCACCACCTGGACAAGTCGACATTGAGATACATGGCAGGGCGATCCCGACAACCAACCATCCAAAGATTCTTGGAGTCGCATTTGACAATCTACTGACTTTCTCTAGTCATTCAAGAAATGTCAGTGAACGAGTCATGCCCAGAAATAAGGTCTTAAAATCCCTGGCCGGTAGCACATGGGGAAAGACAAAAAAAACTCTCCTCACCACATATCAAGCAATCGGAAGATCGGTTCTCAAATATGCGGCACCAATCTGGACCCCACGCCTCAGTGATACTCAATAGCATAGACTCCAAACAAGCCAGAATGCTGCTCTACGCATTACCACAGGCTGTCACCGTATGTCCCAAGAAGATCACCTTCATCAGGAAACAAAATTGCTCAAAGTCAAAGATATAACGAGGTTCTATCGAAACCGTTCTTACTGGCTTGCAACCGTCTCGATCACCCGAACCGAGATCTACTCAGCCCATACACCACTCGTTCCAGCGTGTTACAAATTAGCTTTGAACTCTACCCACCAACACGCTGTCCGAACTTCACTTGATAACCGTCAGATGAAAATCGTGCTAGGTAGCCGTCCTCTACCGATATATCATAGTACATCTCCCTAGACGTAACAGATCCACACTTGCCCAATTGCGATCCGGCTGAAGCTCCATGCTGAATAATTATATGCACCGCTTACGCGACAGTATCATTGATCAATGCCCAGACTGCGGCCGTCGCCACATAACACCGCCCATTTGTTCAGCTGTCCGTCCCACCCCACAACATTTACACCAAGATCCTTATGGACTCACCCAGCCTCGACCATACTGATGGCAACCCATCTACACCACCTTAACTTTTGAACCATACGAATTAACATAGTTGATACAACAACAATAACAACAACAACAACAACAACCACAACAACAACAACAGCAATAACAACAGCAACAACAACGACACCAACAACAACAACACCTAAGCAAACTAGGTATAGCAGAAAAAGGACTCTGCAGCAAGTCCAGTGAGCCTCCGGAGCACTTGTTGGGCCTATACCCAAAAATGAATGAAATATCTGTGCAACTACCAAATATCAGTTGAGGATACAGCAAGCATAGACCCACTTCTCATTCTCGAATTCCTCAAAGAAGCTGGACTGGAAAGGGCTCTCTATTCTCGCCCAAAATATATAAGTGAAAGTGTAGGCCCAGGTTCACCCCGAACTGTAGCGCCACCTAAGTAAAAAAGTGGAAGACTCTCAAATCTAACTGAAAAGAATTGTAATACGGGGGAACAAGCCCTACAATGCATTAGTAGGAAACACAATAGACCATTAGGTCGCAGTGTAACACACCCTTCTCATGAATAATAAAATTTGGAATAACTATCACAATCTGAATCTAGTTAATGATCATTCGAGTTGTGAAAATGACTCATCCATGGATGAGCAATGATCAGTAGGTATGTACATATACCCGCATTCCCGAAAAAGCTGTTACAAACAAACTTATGAATCTCATGACTGTGCTCGAAGCACATTCGCGTACTTGACGATCGAGAGATGCACCAAAAAATGAATGCACACAATAAACATAGACAAAGAACGATCATATGTAGTCGGCAAACAAAATATTGCAACTGCAATTGAGTTGTCTTGAAAGCTTATGCCTGAAGCATTTATAGTTAACAAGCTGGAAAGTGGTGACTGGAAGATGAACGGAGGCACAAACAGATAGACGAACAGTAAGGTTGTGTATCACCAAATTATTTAAGAATTGATCTTTGGGTCACTTGTCATCTGCACATTACCCCTGGAGTTTTTTTTTCGAAAACCTACCATCTGAGTTTTAAACCACTACTTCCTTTCTCTCTGTGTCTATCGTTTCCAACGCCCGCACTGTGTAAAAACATTTAAAGAGTTTTTTTTTTGTTTTGATGCGCAGGTAGGGGTAAAAATCCTGTGTGACTACTTGGAGCCCATTCTACGAGTTATGCCCTACTCCATGCTCCTGAGATCAGGCTTCTTGGGGCCACTTGGTCGTCAACTGCTCTTTCTAGGATGTTCCTAGGCCTTCTGCGTTCTGCACTTTTCCTTCACAGTACTGGCAGAATGGGTCATTCGCGTGCTTCTATAATACTTGTAGAGATACTCCCAGAAGCATCCATGCCCCAATAGAAATCGTGTGAGGCAGTAGTTTACCTCGCCGTGCTTTTTGCTTATCCATTCATCAACTTCGGGAATAAATTTATATGTCCATCGTCCTTTGGTTGCCCGGATACGGCACTAAACTGTAGGTGCCTTCCATTCGTGTGGAAAATATAACGCACACAACATGAGTGGTTGCGAGAAGCTAGGCCCTGGCATTTAAAGAGCTATTGCGTTAAATATTTATTTTTTTGTTGTCGAGACGTCCATCTGGCGCCTTTTTATATCTTTTTGTTTTGTACCATGTTGTCTTCGGTCTTCCGGGTCCTTGCCGCGCATAATCTGGCCACACCAGCACAGTCTGCCTCCCGTTATTTTTTCGGCTATGGACGCTCTTTTAAGGGTACCTCTGATGTGGTCGTTTCGTATGTGGTCCTTGTGGCTTACTCCGCTTGCCTACCTTAGCATTCTCATTTTGGTCGTGTGCATCTTTTGTGTGTATTCCTTTTTCTCTGGCTAGCATTCAGAACCGTATAAAATAGTGCTGGTCTGACCATCGTTTTATACACCTTCCCCTTGAGCTTCAGCATGATGCGTTTATCGCATAGCACACCAGACACAGCTTTCCACTTTAGCCACCCCGCATTTATTCTCGCATTAAGATCCTGTTCAATGTTTCCACTTTTTTATATAATTCCCCCTACAAGTAGGCTGTGTTGTATAGTCCGGCTAGTTTAGTTCCCAAGGGGAGGTGTATGTATTCGGTCTTGGTTCGGCTTATACGTAGGCTTGCATCCATTTGTCCAGTTTCGTTTCTGCCTCAGTTAGGCTTTCAGACACAATGACGATACCATCTGCGTATAGAATCGTGTTTGGCGGTGGATCCTGTATTTTAGCTGATAAATGATCCATGACTAAATTGAAGATAAGTGGATTGATCCCTGGTGTACACCGACCTGCACTGATGCAAACAATACCTCAACAATTTGAATGTCAACTGTTTTACTTAGCGAATCCACAGAAACCCAAGAGGAGTCTCTACTATTCTATGGAGAAATTCAAGATGGTTGGCATTTGGGTTCCACATTTTTCCGCTTCAAACCAAGAGGGCTAGTTATGTTGGCGTCATTTTTTGGGCAGAGATTGTATGGAACTAACATTTCACTAGCAGTCCATATATTATATGCCAATGCTCTTCGGTATAAAACTCTGTCAATTGCTTTCTGTATCATGAGCTGCATCTACTTAGAACTTACTCTTAAAAGTGATGAGCTCAAGGAAACACTGTACTCTAATAGGTATACTATAATTTATTTGTTCCACTATTCTTTAAAATACAGACATAAGTTATTTTTGCTGGCGTATAAATAAAAGAAGTAATGACTTTTGAAGCCAATACCTTTACAAGTAAATGTCCAAAACGACTCTAAATACTTATGATATCTTAGATAGTATGTATGTATGTATATACATATGTATGTACATAGTCTATAGTGTAATATGCATAAGTAGATAAATAGATAAAGATCTTAGGGGAGAAAAAAAAAATAGAAGTGGACGTGAGAAACTTTTTACATTATTTTACATTGATAACTTAGAATTATAGTAAACCCTAAACTTGCTTAGAAGTTAGCTTCAATTCATCGTCAAATGTATCATTTCCATTGTGAATGTGCAGAAATCTTTGAAATTAGAGGTAAGTCGAATCAAGGACTTTCGGTATTCACCCCTATCTACCTACCTGCGTATTTTACTTGCATGTAGATGCATGAAACCTTCGGGGTAATCGGTTGTTCCCACCAGTTTTCAAAGTGAAGGGTTAACAAATAAGAAAAATAACTTAAAATACAATAAATAAAATAATAGGTCGCTCAAAGCAATTATCCACTGATATACGAAACCAAATTATTTATCTCCATAAAATGGGTAAATTCGAAAGAAATATCTCCAAGGAAGTTGATATGTATTTCTAAAACTGGAGTCCATTACATCATCTAACAGTTCCATGAAACCAGAATGAAGAGTGGACGTCCAAGAAAAATCACCACGCGTGAGAATAACTTGATTGTGATTACTATCAAGAATAATCAAAGGCTTATGGTACCAGAAATCTGCGGAGACATCAATAGGAATAGAGAAATCCCAGTCTCCGTGTCAACAATCAAAAGGTGTCTATGGGAAGCAAATTTATTTCGACGTGTTGCCTAAAAAAAAACCTAACATCGGGCGCAAAAAAACAAGAAAAAACTAGAGTCGACTAGAGCTCACCGAAATTGGGACATTGAGGACTAAAAAAAGGTTCTTTCAACTGGTGAATTCAAGTTCGAGCTGTTTGGCATGAAGAGAAGGGTTTTCGTTCGACGTTTCGCACAGCAAACTGCCTTGCAATAATGAATTGTGCCCACCGTGAAGCATTAAGACATTTTAAACAAAGAGGGCTACAGAAGCATTCCAGGGGTCTTCGGTTCGAGAAGGATTCGTCTTTTAACAAGATAATGACCCTAAGCCTACTTCAAAGTTATGGCCAAGCTTTCTGCAACGGAAGGAAGAAGAAGGCGTGTTATTGAACATGTCTTGGCCACCACGGTTATCGGACTTGAACCCGATTGAAATTTTATGGGATCAGTTGGACAGAAAGGTTGGCGAAAGGTCTTCTTTTTCACCATGAACCCTTTGGCAGCAACTGAACAACCTGCATTGCGATTGATCGGGAAACTACTGACTGCCCAAAACTTGGCTTGGGCCAGTAGCGCAACAATCAAGTTCGTGATGAAGTGCTTACTTTACCTCCTAGTGGTGGTCCCCGGGCAACTATACGTATAAACCCTTATACGTATAGGCCAAAATTGTAAGTGCGGGTTGTCTAGGGCCTTGATTCTAGGCTAGGTAACGTGGGCCAGCAACCTGCGTTACTGAAACCAGCTCGCTACTGAAACCGACACTATGCCTCGGATAAGGACTAATCACATGTTGACGACTTTTGGCTATTGTACCCGGACAAAGATAGGTTTCTGGAATGTAAAGACGCTCCTCGACTTGGGAAGAGAAGGTCCTTACAATGCCAGATTCCTCCAACTGGAAAAGGAATTCATGCGATATAAACTGGACATTTTGGGGGTAAGTGAAGTAAGATGGTTAGAAGCGGGCGAGTACCAGTCTCCAACGCGTAACACTGTACTACTCTATTCTGGAAGACCATCCGGAAGTCCGCGAGAATATGGAGTCGGACTACTGCTAACAACAGCAGCACGCAAGGGCCTGATTTCCTGGCAGCCTCATGGTGATAGGATTTTGACGGCCAGATTCCGGACTAGAGTACGACGCGTCACCATCATACAGTGTTACGCCCCAACGAATAGTTCGTCTGAGGACGAAAAGGAGAGCTTCTACAATCTCTTAAGCGCCGTCTTCAACACAACACCAAATGGAGACATTGTCATAGTGATGGGGGATTTGAATGCCAAGGTAGGCAGCGACAACGAAGGGCTCAAGCATGTAATCGGGAAACATGGTCTAGGCAACCGCAATGACAACGGCGAAAGGTTTGTGGATTTCTGCAATGGCAACCGCCTTGTGATAGGTGGCACCATGTTTGAGCACAAGACCTGCCACAAAGTCAGCTGGGTTTCCAACGACAGGCAAGCAACCTCCAACCAAATTGACCATTTTGCTATCAGCCGCCGCTTTAGAAGCAGTCTCCTGGACGTCCGAAACAGACGAGGGGCAGATGTGGGGATAGTACGTGATCACCATCTTATGATAGCTACTCTCCAACTACGTACTGCTGCAGTTCGAAGATCCCACGACAACACAAGAATGCCCAGGTTCAACATCGGTAGACTTAGTGATCCCTCAGTGCGCCAACAATTAAGGGAGCACTTTTCGCAAGGTGTGGAGGCAATCAGCAGCTCAATGCCCGCAACCATCCAAGAACATTGGTGTGCTGTGAAAAATGTTTTTACATCTGGTGCTAAAAGAATTGTCGGTCGATCGCAGGGAAGACATAGGGCGTGGCTTTCCGAGGATACCTGGAGAAGGATTAACGAACGAAAACAGGTAAAAGCTCGCGTTGCAGCTACCCCAGCAGCAGGGAGAAGCGAGCTAGAGTCCCTATATCGCATGAAGATGAGAGAAGTTCAGCGTAGCGTACGACGTGACAAGCGCAACTACATCAACGCGCTGGCTACAGAAGCAGAAGAAGCTGCACGGAGGTGCGACAGCAGGACTGTCTACAGAATCACGAAAGAGCTGACAGGTGGTCGCAGCTCCAGCCAATACCCAGTGAAAAGCCTAGACGGCTCCTTGCTCATTTCGGATGAGGACCAGCTCAAGAGATGGAAAGAGCATTTTGCTACGGTTTTGAACCGTGTATTCGCTAGCGATATGCTCCCAAATCAGACTGAGATGCCCGAGGTGAGAAGTTCCCGAATACGCACCACGACTCCCAGTAAAGATGAGATCATTACCGCGATCAAGGCACTCAAAACCAACAAGGCGGTAGGACTTGACGGTATTCCAGCAGAGCTCTTACGAGCAGCGCCAACAACATCGGCTGAGCTTCTGCTTCCACTTATAGATAGAGCTTGGGAAGCTGAGAGCTTTCCTAACGAGTGGAAAAAGGGAATGATCGTCAAGCTTCCTAAGAAAGGAAATTTATTGGAGTGCGGAAACTGGAGGGGTATCTGCGTGCTGCCTGCTGTAGCTAAGATAATAGCTAAAATCATCCTTGAGCGAATCAAACAACATCTCGAAGACACACTCGATGCCGAACAAGCAGGTTTCCGCTCTGGATCCTCCTGTGCCGACTACATCAACACCCTGCGGATTATCATCGAACAGTGTGTTGAATATCGATCGCCACTGCACCTGCTGTTCATCGATTTTGAGAAGGCGTTCGATAGTGTCAACAGGGAGTTTATTTGGCGTGCCTTACGCAGGAGAGGCATTCCCGATAAACTAATTGCTATTATCAAAGCTACATATGAAGGCTCCAAATGTCACGTTCTGCACAGGGGGAGGTTGTCTGAGGAATTTGAGATCCAAAGTGGGGTAAGACAAGGCTGTATCCTTTCACCAATATTATTCCTATTGGTGATTAGCGATGTGCTTCATGCAGCTTTGTCGACGGGAAACGGAGGAATTCGATGGACTCTTACATCTCAACTAAAACATCTTGACTACGCAGACGATGTATGCTTACTCTCCCACAGAATTATGGACCTCCACCAAATGACAGCAGATGTGGAGAGGGAGGCAGGTGTCGTCGGGCTGAAAATCAATACGACAAAAACTAAAATCATCAGCCTTGGAACAAACTCATCGGCTCAAATATGCATTGCTGGACAACCGGTAGAGAGAGTAGAGGATTTTCAGTATCTTGGGAGTATTGTCTCGACCGATGGTGGAACCGAACTGGATATAACCAACAGGATCGCCAAAGCAAAGTCCGCGTTCGGGATGTTGTCCAAAATATGGCGAAACAATGCAATCAGTTTGAGCACCAAAATAAGACTGTTCCGCTCCAACGTTGAATCCGTGCTGCTATATGATTGCAGCATGTGGAGAGTGACCACTGCTATCACCAGAAAGCTGCAAACGTTCGTTAATAGGTGTCTGCGCAATATCTTACGGATTTTCTGGCCTAATCGTATCTCTAACGAACACCTTTACGAGAGAACGGGTCAGGAACCAATAGGCACAACTATCCAACGGCGGAAGTAGCAGTGGATTGGTCACACGTTCCGAAAGGGTGACAGCTCCATAGCGAACCATGCTATGCAATGGAACCCTCTAACTCAGGATGGCAGAAGACCTGGCGGTCCGCGGAAAACATGGCGCAGAACAGTCGAGAAGGAGGCACGGCAGTTAGGGAAAAGTTGGGGAGAACTCAGACACATTGCCAGAAACCGTACACGATGGCGCGTAGGCGTAGTAGAGGCCCTAGGACCCACAAGGGGATACAGGACATAAGTAAGTAACTGAACAACACCTGGAATAGCATTCCAACCAAAAAACTAATATTTTGCGCAACAGCTCATTAAAGTGTCAGGCCCTAGCTTCTCGCAACCACTCATGTTGTGTGCGTTATATTTTTCACACGAATGCAAGGGACCTACAGTTTAATGCCGAATCCGGACGGCGATTTGAGAAGCTTTTTCGAGACAACAATACTCTCGGATGTTTGTCAGACGCTCGCGAGAGAGCATTCCAACCGACACGATATCAAAATTGATAGAGAGGATGCCCAGACTTGTTAAAGCTGTTATTAAAACTCGAGCAGCATACTTCGACGAACTTATTTAGATAGGTTCATTTGTGTTTCTTAATTTCATTAAAATACTATTTAAAATGTATCTACATAAGTAGTGTGTGTACTCTAATAAATAAATATAGAAAAAGTAGTGTCTTTCTTTTTCTTTTCAATAACACCTTTTCATAGAAAGTGGTGGTGTAACTCTCCATTTCTATGCCCTCAACGTGCTTTTTATTTACCGATTTTTATAAGAATCGCCTGCATATCTATTGTATATAATGTTTTGCGAAAAAATACAAAATATAGTTACTTAACGTTAGCGGGGTTCACATTGAATGATCTGCTTGACGACCGACCAATCCGTTCAATTTGAATGCTCGTCAACCAAGCCATCCAATTTGTAGTTCGCTTTTTTAAAAATTTTCAACTTTTTGCTTTGCTTGACAAACATGTCTTTTAATGTGAACGCTTGCCGTACAATTTCAGAGAACTTTTTATTTTTGTTTCTGATTTCGATGAGAAAACATCGCTATGCGTGTGCCGAATTTTAAATCCGAGAATCTTCTCCCAGTGGCCAAAAATCTTAATGTCGCAGACGAACGTTCGTGAGGCGATATTGCGTCTCTTAAAAGTTTATTTTGTCTTTTCATATGAGGCCTTATTTTGGTTAATGGTAGGTGGGTAGGTGTGGTGATTCTTCTTAGAAAAAAAGAACCAAATTAGCACTAGGTTCCGTTTTGATATCAGAAATTCATGTAACCTGGATGTGAAGGTGTGTTGGTGGGGAGTCTCTAGATCCAACTTGTGGAGCTTAAGAAGATTATTAAATCTTTAAAGTTTTCTCTGAGACTTCCCCAAGGGAATTGAAAAAGGGTTTTCATTTTTGTTTTTTCCGAGGATAGGTGAAAATCTTCAACAAGACACTATGAGGATTGCCAACGCGTGCTCATCATTAAAACAAACTTGTTTTTATTTTTACTACCACTAAGTATTCGACTTATCAAGTAGTTTTCATTTCACGAAATAAGGACGTTTTACAGGTACCTTCCCATTAGAAGTTCCTGCTAGCTCCGCAGTTTAGATGCAGTTACTTATCGCGCTAAGTCTAAAGGTTTGGTTCTTTGTAGATGGCGTAGTAAATTTCTTTCATCCAAAACTTGGAGGACTGTAATATTTCCGTGACTTCTAGTCGACTTTTATGGTTTCGTTGTTTCCATAAAGCTCTTTGTCTAGACCTAGCTAGTGCCGGATAGGCACATACAAAGTAGATAAGGGTTTCTTTCTCAGTTGCGTCATTGCAACTGTGACAGTGTGTGTTGTGTGGGATGTGTAGTTTGACTGCATGATCTCCTATAGGCCAATGGCACGTGGTGATTGCTAAAAACATAGAAAGCTATATATGCCTTCTTTATCCTGTGTTCTATTTTTAGCTTTCAGTTGAGTTTAGGATCTAGGATAACTCCTAAATACCTAGCACTGGACGATAAGGAGAGCGGTTAACCATTTAGCCGAGGAAGTGCGAAGTCAGGTATTTTGGTATTAATGGCGAAGAGCATCAGTTCAATTTCGCTCGGGTTGACAACAAGACCACACTTTTTGGTTCAAGCCAAAACGGACGTCAGCGCGTCCATCGTTAAGTAATTCCAAAAATCGTCAGGCGAACTTCCTTTCAATTCTTTCAGCGGGTTTATGGATGAAAATCAATTTTTTTTTATCACAGGTTTACCCACATTAGTTTTTTTATTTTTTTCTTCATCCCTATTCATAAAAAGGGCTGCAAGAGCGAAATTTCAAACTACTGACCGATTGCTTCCATGTATACCCAAACTTTTTGAGCGTATCGTTTATGACTCGATCTTCTTCCACTGTAAATCGATTTTCTCCCCTAAGCAGCACGGGTTCCTAAAGGGTAGATCTACTACCATCAACCTCACCGAATTCATTTCTTCCACATTATGCGCAATGGAAAGAGGCAAAGAGGTAGACCTTGTGGCTACTGACTTCAGTAAAGCGTTTGACCAAATCTCCCACAAAATAATACTCCTCAAACTTTCAGCTGTTGGTTTCCCGCCATCGTTTATTTCATGGGTTAAACCCTACTTAGATGATCGCCAATACATTTTCCTTTTCAGATTTTTCAATCATTGCGACCTCGGGCGTACTTCAGGGTAGCCATTTAGGGCCTCTATTATTCGTATTGACCATAAACGATGTCGAACTTATCATTACGGGGTCCGACGTGGCGATCTACACAGACGATATGAGGATCTGAAAACAAATTTCCTGCACTACTGATTCTAACTCGCTGAAGGCTGACTTAAACCTTTTCTTCGCCTGGTGCCGGCAAAACCTTTTAGAACTTAACGTCGCAAAAATGTCAATATATTACTTACTCTCGCAAACGTCCTCCCCTGCCTCCAAGAACTTTTTTTTTCAACAATGAACCTGTTCCCAGAGTTAGTTTAATTCATGATCTCGGCATCACTTGTGACACTGAACTTAACTTTCGTTCTCACATCGATAACGTAATCAGCATAGCTAATTCAATACTAGACTTTATAAAACGTTGGTCTAGGGAGTTCTTCAACCCTTACGTAACCAAATTCCTTTACATGACTTTCGTCAGACTACTCTTGAGTATGCCAGTCGTCATCAAGTCCACATTCAGAGAATGGAATCTGTTCAGCGCAGATTCATCCGTTTTGCCCTGCGAGGTCTTGGCTGGAATGACCCCTACAACTTACCTCCTTATGAGAATCGATTAAAATTGTTAAACTTACAAGCCTGGGAAACACGTCGCGTTGTCGCTGATGTACTCTTTGTGCATCAATTATTAGCCAGAACTATTGACTGCCTTCACATGCTGCAATTGATTTCGCTTATTGCAAACCTTCGACGTTTAAGATCTGCACCCCTATTCCGCCCTGCCTTCCACCGCACTGAATACGGCCAATATGAACCTTTTTTAGACGTGAAAACGTCTGTAATTTTAAGTACAGGGTGCCCAAGCACCCTGGGTAGGGTTCTAGGGTTAAGCATCAAAAGAATTCAAAATAACTGCTGCTCTTGTAATATTTTGAAAACTATCTGTGTAAATAAATTCAAATGTATTGCCGCCCTAAGCTAAAAGCAAAAGCTCTCGCTGAAAGCTCTGCGCATCTTCTCACACTTTCTCCTCAAACTGTATGCATTCGTTTGCAGTCAAAGAGCACTAGCGAGTCACACCTCCTAATTTGCTACAGCATAATGCTGTCTCTTTCATAATCCAACCTGTTTGCTGATTAGCGCATAGCAGCGCTATTTTTGTCTCACTGAACCTCACCCGCATTGATTAATCCTAATGTCGTCAAAACAACTCGACTTTCTTCTCTTTTTGACAAGAAAACACATAAAAATCGAATTTATGAGTGGAACCACCACCAAACTCGCTTGAGGTGGAAAGATTACGTCGTCTAATCTCTAAAGTTGACACCACAGATAGTGTTTGCAATGTTTTCGGGGCTTGGCCACGGTTAAGAAGAAAAATATTTCATCGACAGTCGGCACTAGACAACAAGATGAATACTGTGCTGCGGCACTTGTCCAAGCAAAACGCACGTTTACTCTTCCTGCGGCAGAATGCTCGCATCAATTCGTGTCTTTTCGCATCGGCCAGCGGTGCCGGTGGACACGAGCAGAAGTTTAAGAAAGAGCCTAAGCTCCTTTTGACCTTGGTGACTCTGACGGGGGCTGCTGCCGGGTATGTATTGTTCTCTCATATAGACGAAGTGGGGGCGAAGTCCGCTGAGAAGGAAATGCCGGCACCTGAAGCCCAAACAGAAGCAATTCCCGTCGTGGATGACGACTACAGGAAGTGGCACAGAACCCCGAGGGAGGACCTGCCAACGTACAAGCAGGAACAGATACAGGCGCACGATACTCTAGAGAAGGGCATATGGATGACCTACGGCATTGGAGTGTATGACGTCACAGACTTTGTACCCAAACATCCGGGAACCGATAAGATTCTGCTGGGAGCTGGCAGCGCCATAGATCCCTTCTGGGCCATCTACCAGCAGCACAACAACAAGGAGATTCTCAAGCTACTGGAGTCCTACCGCATTGGCAACATATCCAAGGAGGACGAGGTGAGCACGGACGATATGGGGTCTCCATGGGCGAATGAACCGAAGCGGCATCCTCTGCTGAAAGTAGCATCGGAGAGGCCATTCAACGCGGAGCCACCTGTGTCGCTGCTGGCGGAGAACTTAGTGACCCCCAACGAGTTCTTTTACGTGCGGAACCACCTGCCAGTGCCAGTGTTAGATGCGGAGAGCTACGAACTCGAAGTGGAAATCGAAGGAGAGGATCTCGCATCAAAGACATTCACGCTCGACGACATCAAGGCTCTGCCGAAGTACACCGTCACTGCGGCAATCATGTGCGGTGGCAATCGACGTTCGGAAATGACCGCGGTGAAGCCAGTCAAGGGCCTCTCATGGAGTGCCGGTGCGGTTGGCAATGCCAAGTGGTCTGGACCAAGGCTTCGGGACGTTCTTCTAGCCATGAACGTTCAGTCAGACGAGAAACGACATGTGATCTTCGAAGGCTACGACCTTGATCCTACCTCACACCCCTACGGTGCATCAATTCCTCTCTCCAAGGCGATGGATGAACGTGGTGACGTCATCCTTGCGTACGAGATGAACGGCGAAACTATAAACCGTGACCATGGCTACCCGGTGCGTGTCATCGTTCCTGGGTCAGTGGGCGCGCGGAATGTCAAGTGGCTTGCAAGGATTGTTGTCTCCGACAAGGAATCCTCATCGCATTGGCAGCAGAACGACTACAAAGGCTTCAGTCCGAGCACAGACTGGGATACAGTGGACTTTAGCAAATCGCCAGCGATTCAAGCGATGCCGGTGACTTCGGCGATTTGCACCCCATCGGCGGGAGAAGCAGTGCCAGTGGTGGATGGTTACATCAATGTGAAGGGCTACGCTTGGTCCGGCGGTGGACGTCGTATTGTACGAGTGGACCTAACAGTGGATGGAGGTGAAAGTTGGCACGTAGCCGAACTGGAGCAGGAAGACTTGCCAGACGGCCGGCACTATGGTTGGTCTCTTTGGTCGGCAAAGGTGCCAGTTCCCGAAGGTACCACTGAGGTGGAGATTTGGTCGAAAGCTGTCGATTCGGCATACAATTGCCAGCCAGAGACCTTCAAGAATACATGGAATCTGCGCGGCGTTCTGAGTAACGCGTACCACAGGGTGAAAGTACATATCCAATAAATTTGTTTTATGAATTTTATACAAAGTCCGTTGTGTTTAATTCAGTTTGTGGAACTTTTTCAGGTAATTACTTGCCACTTAGGATGATTAGCGAGTGGCTACATGCTTCTAGAGACTCTGTAGAGAAGTAGAGCAGCGTATTGGTGGCGGGTTTGGTTGAAGAATCACTTAGCGGATGGGCTAATATTCGGAGGGAGGTAGAATAGAAGCTATGAGGGTCTACAAATCTATAGGAATATAGATTAAAACTTTGAAATGAAGCTGAGTCACTGAACGAGAGTGTAGACAGGGAAAACATTCAAGAATTCTCAGCTTCCACCCATGGGCTATGTCACACGAACAGCAAATGCACTTCGTGATTTCCCTGACTTGACTCTCCACTTCACCTACTTGTGATAGCATGGCCCGCAATAGATTCAGTATGGTACGGCAGGGATCTCCCCAGATCCGTCCGCTGTTGAAAATGGAAATGTGTATTCGACATCCGTATGTGGCAGGTCAATGAGGTTATTAAAGATAAATTCTCTGGAAAAAAACGTCTTTCTATGGAGGAAGGGATCGGAACTAATGCAAAGTGCACTTAATTTAACTTCCGATTGGTGCAGGACCAAGGGACTTACCATCAATCCCGGGAAAACTATGCTAATACCCTATTCCAGGAAAAGGAATCACATTCTAAAACAAATTGCATTGGAAAACGTTCCAATCATATCCAGGGAAACAAAGTACTTCGGGGTTATTCTTGACAAAACGCTCGCCTGGAACTCATACCTAAACAAAGTTACCGAGAAAGCGACAAGACCAATGTTTATGTGCCAGCAAACTTGGGGGCTAAAACCCAAGAAAACATACTGGATGTACAGCGATATTATCAAACCCATGGTCACATGCATCGTTGGCCTGGTGGCCAAAAACGTTAAAGGTCAAGACTCAGGAGCAGTTGAATAAAAACTATAGTCTAGCCTATCTGGGTATCACAGGGGCAATATAAACGTGCCCCACGGCAGCAATGCGTGCAATGCTTAGCCTCACACCGCTAAACCTTGTAGTACAAAAAGAGTACTCGTCGGCTGCCCAAGATTTCCGACCTTAAAATCGGCAACTTTACAGGCCGTCTGAGGATTGTAGAGTACATTCAAAACGATCCTATTCTCAAAATCCCAGACACCGGTTTTTCAGAAAATTCAAGGTGGTCATAGGTGACCGTCAAACTCTCAAACTTGGTATACAGATGGTTCCAAATTGAGAAATGGTAGCCCTGGCGCAGGGGTTTATGAACTCAGGTTCCAACGTGCAGCAGTGCTTGGGAAATCACCAGCAGTATTTCAGCCGGAAGTTCATGCAATCGACTCTGTGTACGAGAATGCCTGAGAAGAAGGGTGGAGTGCACCCGTATTTACATCCCCAGGCAGCACTTATGGCTCTGAAATCATACACGGTAGGTTCTAAACTTGTATGGGACTGTCTGCACCGCTCCATCCTGTAGTGGAGCAATATGCACAGCGGACGATCCTAAGGATGGCAAAAGAAGGTATGGAAGGGAGAGAATACGATGCACTTCTCAAAAAACTTCCCCTTCTGGCCGTCCCCACGGACGACAGTATCAGGAAATTTAACTTTGGGAAAAACTTTAGTACAAAGTTAAGTAACAAGAAAGAGTGGAGCAACGAATCCACGATGTACGGACTGGGCAGCCACACGATAAAGTGGTATACAGACGGTTCGAGAACTGAAGAGGGAACAGGGGCGGGCGTGTTTGGGCCAAGGACCAAGCACTCAGAACCTATGGGCAAGTACACCAGCATCTTTCAAGCTGAAATATGTGCTATAAACAGATGCATCCAACTCAATCTCTAAAAGGGATACAGCAACTGCGACATAGCAATACTGTCAGACAGCCAAGCAGCTATCAAAGCACTTGACTCCTATGTCATTAAGTCAAAACTTGTGTGGGAATGCCTATGCAAACTTAATGAGCTGGGAAGAAACAATAAAGTTACACTTTACTGGATACCCGGTCACGTCGGGATAAAAGGTAACAAAGCAGCAGACGCCTTGGCAAGACAAGGGGCCGCAGAACCCTTCATTGGACCTGAACCATTCTGTCGAATGGGGGAACACACCATACGCGAGAAATTCAGGAAAATGGAGAGAGAAGACAAGGCAAGAACCTGGAACAACACCACAGGCCTGAGGCAGGCTAAGAAACTACTGGGATGTTACAACCGGAAAAGATTCGAAGCCTGCATCTGCCTTAGCAAGAATAACCTATGGATCCTAACAGGCTTCCTAACGGGGCACTGCAAACTCAGGGAGCATCTACGGAAACTAGGTATAACAAATGAAGGCCTTTGCAGATTCTGCAACGAGTCATGTGAGACTCCGGAACACCTTCTGGGCAAATACCAAGTATCAGAAGAGGATATGCCAACCATGGACCCACTTCTCATTCTCAGATTCTTAAAAGAAACTGGTCTGGAGAAAGAGCTCTAAGGTGAACTATTCTCGCCAAGGCAAAGTAAGAGCATATGACCTTCAAACACAATTCCTCAGGAATTGCAATTGCGAAGGGGACTCTAACGAGGGAACAAACCTCTCCAAGGTATTAGCCGTCGGCACAATAGACCATTAGGTCGCAGTGCAAAATAACCCTACACAAATAATAATAATAATGTCGTTTTCGAACGATCTGTGCATACATACATACATTTTCAATGGCTAGATAATCCTTGATGATGGTCGGATGGTAGGATGCTCAGGTGGACCCTCAATCCTTCTAGATCCTCCGCCATTGACTCTAACTTATCAGGAGGAATTCCTACACGACTCCATCTATTTCTAGGCCTACCGAGGGGTCGTCTACCTGTTGGCATAGCAATCATGGCATGTCTTGGAAGCCGATCTGAGAGCATATGCACTACGTGGCGAAACCATCGAAGCATAAATCGTTCCGTTCGTAGAAGTAGCTGCTCAATATTGAGGGCTTCGTGTACTCTGGTGTTGTGCACTCAATCCCTACGAGTTATTCCAGCAACACCGCGAAGGAACCTCATTTTGGCAGCATGTATCCGCGGTCTTATTCTTTCGGTCAATACCCAAATTTCATGACCATCTGTATAGATTGATAAATCATATGATTTCTAATATTTCTGTATCCCAGTCCTCTCTGCATGGAAAGATCCAGGAGAGTAGTCTAATAAAGTCAAGGGAAGGATACAGGCAGTCGCTACCGACTTTTGTTCCTGCAAATTTGCTTAGGACCTGAGCATGTCCGGTTGGCCTTGATTTCCAGCCGTTGCACTGGTTGATTCTGAGAGCACTTTTTGCCACAGAGTCTTGCATACAGAGATCCTTTGGCAGCAAGCCACTTCTCTCGTTGCGGTTTGTCGATGAGTCCTATAGGTTTGTAAGTATTTCAGAACAGAGACCATACTTATTCACAAACTGACAACCAAATGACCGAATTGAGCTAGATTCCTTCTACAACTGAACTACTCGTAATTCGTTGTTTAGAATCTCGAATAGATTCATATATTGACTACTTTCTAAAATTAAAAAAAATAAATCGCAATTTAAACCTAAAGCTTGGAGATCAGTTAAATCACTTTTTCTTTGGCTACCTGTGTTGACTGTGTCGAATCTCTCCAATACCGCTTTCTATACATGGTGCAGCTATTAAATAAGAATCTTATCGTATGACGGTGGCGGGGACTCATCTTTAAACTGAACGTCTTTACCATTCTCTGGCAGTAGGATGGCAATGTGGTATGGTGGTGGTGCACCAGTTGGTGTCAGTTGCAAATTCTCCTGTTGATGCTGCTGAGCTGGTTGATAGTGAAGATTAAATTGATTATATTGTGGACTTAGCAAATCGCGGCTTGATTCATCGATACTAAGTGATGGAGATGCAGCCAGGCTACTAGGCAATCGGCAGAGTGAAACAGTGCATGCGGCCAAGAAGAACGTTGCAGAGAATGCCGCAAAAATTAGAACTTCCAAGCCAGTGCCTTGGTGATCTGCATAAAATTTCGCACCGGCTACGAATACAGAGGCTAGAATCAGTGTGGCCCACATGCCATATTTCAAATGAGATGGCAGCACTTGTGAATCGGCTGAGTCTAGAATTGGGTTGCTGCCTCTGCTAGTGGTGGTGGTTGTCACTGTACCACTGGTATTCGATGGATGTAGCCGAACTGTTGAAATTGGACCCATACCCATGGCACCTTCTTCGAGATTTTGTGCGTGTGATGGACTTCTGAAAGAGAACAGAGAATTAAAGACTCGGGGAATGAAGTAGGAAAGGGGTATGTTGACTCGTCTAATTCAAAATGAGGTAAAATCTTTGAGGCAGTCTGGAAGAACATATACTCGTATGTCTGAATACTCACACGTAAATAGGTGGCAGGGAAACGGACGTCACTGTGGTCGCCGTATTCGCCGATGAATGTTGCCTCTGCGTCGGATTATGATGATGGTGGTGTACCCGTGTTCCGTACGGGCTGTGATCTATCCCCGTCGCAGACGATTGATGTGTCTGATAGTGTCGAATACTCATATTACCAAATTGCGGATGATGGTGATAGCTGCGTGTTGTCGATGTGGTTAACGTAGCAGTCGCTTCATGATGGTTATTATTGTTCAATGTGGCATTGTTTAGGCTACTAGTGCTGCTGCGACAACCTCGGTTTGTTCTATTGGCGGAGTAGTGTACTATGGTCCCACTACCACTACTATTACTATAATTGTTATTGTTGTTGTTGTTTGCAACATTGTTATTACTACAGCTATTGTAGTTACTATTCGAATGATGATTGTTATTCGTATGGTTGTGGCTACTATTGTGCGCATTGTTATTATTATTATTGTTGTTGTTAATACTATGCGATCTATGGCAGTCTATTGTAGTCGATTGTTGTTGCTGCTGGTGGCTGTGACTGTGCGAATGTAGCTGCTGCTGATGTTGTGGTGGCAAACGATGTATTGTTGGCATTAAGGATGTCTTTCCACCCATACGTCGCGGTGGATGGGGAAATCCCAAACCATTTCCACCTGCACCGGACAAAGAGGCTGCGACTCGTGCGCGACCAAAGCCATAGGTCTGGGAACGTTTATCGATCCAGAAATGCATAGCTATTGTGAAAGAAAAGAAAGAAAGGACTTAAATGGTGTAAATAGGTTTTCATACAATAAACTAAATGTGAAGCTGGTTTGAGAGAGTGTGAGAGAGACATTCATTCAGACTACGAATTTGCCGATGGAGAGTCTTTGCTATTGATCTGAAAGCTGGTACTTTAAATAAAGCTTAAGTCAAGCACAGTGTGTTCTTAGTTTGATGCTGAGAGGAGAGCTAAAAATTATGAAATGCTTCTGTCGTCTAGATATATTGTAGATGGGTACATATGTATAAGATGCACTGAAGGTGTACTAGATTGCCGTCTTTCTTTCGACAGAAATCATCAAGTACTTACTTTTTTTAAACGTCCTTCTGTCTTATGAATAACCTCTGTTAAAGGAATACCTCATGCAGACTTCACGTGAGAGATCAGTGATGAAACTGGGACCGTACAATATAATAGATGTTGAGTCAATGATTTTCTACTTTGAATTATGCAGCGGTTTCCACACCAAATCAAGTAAGTTTTTGATCTGGAGTTACATATGTGTCTATCTATAGACTATTAACTCCTTTGAGAATTGTACATTAATACCATTGCACGGCGGGCGGGCGGGCAACGTGACTGGGATAACTTAAATAGTTATTCCCATCCATACAATCCAGTCACGGCTAACAAAGCGCACACTCCATGATGACAAGACGACGTAAACGGGTCTCGGATATTGCCAAACCTGGTAAGCCAGGGCATCCTTTGGAGCCAGGCCTGAAGGGTGTCAGTATGCGAGCGTCTGGTGGTCGGCCTGTCCCGCTCGGCAGCCGGCCGGGTCAAACCCGAAATGGCTACGAGCTTCCTTGGTCTCGCGAACCATTACGGGGGTCAAGGGGTGAGCGCGCTGTGCACCGATAGGGGCACAGATGGACTCTCTGAGATTCGACAATGGCATCGACTTAGGATAGGCACATGGAACGTCTCATCGCTCACAGGGAAGGATCTTGAGCTTGTTGGGGAGGCTGTTAAAAGTCGACTAGATATAGTTGGCGTCTCTTCAACAAAACAGAGAGGTTCTAAAACTGTGGACCTTTCGGGTGGGTGGAAGCTCTTTCTGTCAGGAGTCGCACCGTCAATGTCTGCTCGGGCGGGAGTGGGGATACTCACAAGTCCCAGGTTGACAGACAGAGTATTGGAGTGGATACCATTAGGAGGGAGAGTTGCGATCTTAAAGTTCAAGCTTGAAAGATCAACTCCGGCATTGGTGCAGGTGTATACACCGAACCTTCAGTCAGAGTACGTAGCTTTCTTAGATGAAGTTGATGTTGCCCTTGAAAAGGTTGCAGATATGGATTCTTTTGCCCTGATGGGTGACTTCAATGCTCATGTGGGTGTAGATGTTATGACATGGCGGATTGTGATTGGGAGGAACGGTGATCCTGATCAAAACGCGAACGGAGAGAGCTTGTTGGATTTTTGTTGTGAAAATGGCTTATCCATCATGAACACTATCTTTCCACACAAGCCATTCACAAATACACGTGGTACCGTCAGAGTCTTCAGCAGAAGTCGCTGATCGATTTCTTTGTGGTACCATCGTGTCTGAAGAGAATGGTTTGTTATGTTCGCGTATTGAGAGGGGCCGAACTGTCAACTGATCATCAATTAGTGCTGTGCAAATGGTATCTTAGCGAGAGATTGCCTCCCCTACCAAAGCGTAAACCAAGGATCGTTACAGGCATACGATGGGAGAGGTTACAGGACGATGAGATACGGGAGACATTTGCGCGGCAAATATCTGAGAGGTTTGAACGAATTCCAACTGTTCTATCAAATGTAGAGGAAGAATGGCAACTGTTTTCAACAGCGGTTATTGCCTCTGCGGGAGATGTTTGTGGAGTGAAGCGGCTTGGTGTGGCGGCTGGTGGTGAGAAAAGAACTGCTTGGTTTAAAACGCCCGGAGTTCAAGAAGCCATCAGAGAGAAGAAGAGAGCCTTTAAAGTGTGGATTCACTTGGGGAACTCCGATTCTCGAAATCGGTACACTGAGGCGCGAAGAACTTGCAAATTAGCTGTGAAAACAGCGAAAGAACAGTTTTGGAAGGAGTTTGGCGAACAATTGGAACGTGACCACAGATCTGCAAATAAGATGTTCTGGCAGACCGTCCACCGACTCAGAGGAAAAAGTTGAATATCGTTGAAGGAGTCAAATCCAAAGACGGTACACTTCTTTCCAATGAGGAGGACATCTTACGCAGATGGAGCGAACACTTTTCAGAATTGCTCAATCCCGAATAGGGCACCGAAGATGACAGACCTATTGTCGAGAGTTGGGCGGAAAGTAGTCCTACGGTAGAGGAAGTAACTTTGGCGATCAAAGCGATAAAAGTTGGCAAATCTGCTGGTGTGGATGAAATTCGGCCAGAAATGCTCAAGGCTTTAGGTAAAGAGGGAGTTCAATTGCTCTCGCGTGTCATTAAAGTGGCCTGGGAATGCGGTGAAACACCTGGTGATTGGCAAATGGGGGTGATAGTTCCTCTTTTTAAAAAAGGGGACAAAAGAGATTGCGCCAACTACAGGGATCACAACCCTCCCACCCACCTGTGGGGTCCGCCAACTACAGGGGTATATCTCTTTTAAGTCTCTCTGGAAAAGTCTTCGCTAAGGTGCTAGAAAAGCGTTCCAGAGCTGTGGTTGAAGATAGTTTGGGGTATGAGCAGTGCGGTTTTCGTCCCGGTAGAAGCACAATCGACCAGTTGTTCACTGTCAGAATGGTTCTTGAGAAGGCCTGGGAGTATGCCAAACCTGTCTACACTTGTTTTGTGGATTTGGAAAAAGCATATGATAGGCTTCCTCGAGGCAAACTCTGGAGTATTCTGCAGGAGTATGGGATTGATGGTTCCCTGTTAAGGGCGATTCAGTCTTTATATACAAACTCTAGAAGCTGTGTTCGGATAAACGGTGTTAAATCAATACCTTTCACTGTGGGCGTTGGACTCCGCCAGGGGTGCGTTTTGTCACCTCTCCTCTTCATTGTATATATGGATTGGATGTTGCAACGCTGCCGTGGCGGGACATGTTTCAAAGTGGGAGACCTAAGTATTAGTCAGCCACCTACGACAAGGATGCCCTCTACTACGTCGTCCCTTTGGATTAGATTCGAAGACTCTGCGGGCCGGAGCATTGGTATATATTCACTCTATATGTCTTAGCCATCTCAAACGTCTAATACGCATTTTTTTTGTTTGACTTAGTTGATGTCACTGTACAGCTCTTATAGTTAGTCGTTGAATCTTCTTCTCCAAAATTCGTCAACGCAAATTGGAACGAATATCTTGCGATGAATTTTCTCTCGAAGCGACCAATGATATCTTCATTGCTTTTCAACGAAGTTCATGTTCCAGAGCTGTAAGGCAGCACTAGGATGATCAGGATGTTATGTAGAGTCTCCTTAGTTTTTCGAGATAGATCTTTCCTGTTGAATTGCCTTATAAGCCAGAAAAACAGTGACTGGCAAGAGTCATTCTTCGCTGACTTGTGCGCTGATGTCATTTTCAGAATTAATAGCAGAGCCGAGGTAGACAAAGTTCCTTACTACCTCGAAGTTGCAGCTGATCGCTGTGACGTTCTGTCCAATTCGACGGTGTTGATTGTCCCTTTTTGTTGACAGCATATACTAGTGTTTGACCTTGTTTACCGCCAAACCCGTCCCTTCTGCTGTAATACTTACAAACGCTGCGGTGACAGCCCGCTGAGTTCTTCCAGTTATGTCAATATCGTCGGCGTATGCAAGTAGTTGTCCGGACTTTTGATTGATTGCGCCTCTGATGTTGGCTGTGAGTTCCGCACAATCCGTTCAAGTACAATATAAAAGAAGTCACATGACAGCGCGTGACCTTGTCAAAAACATTTTTTGACATCAAAGGTCTCGGCGAGTTCATTACAGACCTAGAAGGAGCAGTGAGTGTGCCATCGTCCTCCTCGAAGACGGGCAAGTTTGGCAGAGATGTAAAAACTAGACATGGCTTCATATAGCTCTTCACTATAGATGCTGTCATAGGAACCATTGAAATCGATAAAGAAATGGTAAGTATCGATTGGGACTTCTTGGGTTTTCTCCAGGATCTGCCGAAGTTTGAAGATTTGATCGATGGTGGACTTTCCTGGTCTAAAACCGCACTGATAGTGGCACATCAGGCTGTTGATGAAATCTTTCAGGCGTTCACATAAAATCGCAGAAAAGATCTGTTTGATCTCAGAAAATACGGGAGGCCTTTGGATCACTTGCTGGTGTTGCTGCATTTGTGTGATCCAGGAGTTTTTAGGCCTGCATCTGTTTCGTGTTATCAGTGGAACGCTCATTGCGTTTTGGACGGGATTCAAATGATCTCTTCTTTGAATATGACAACACGAACTGAGCCGGTCTCGCTCTATTTTTCGTAAGATGGTTTCCTTGACGTGAATGCTTCCACGAATCTTCGAACTTCTTGCCTTACAATCCTGTACCGCTGGGTAATATTCACAATCCTCTTTCAAATGTATTTTTTCGGATAGCCAGGCTGCCATCAAGGCCATTGATGCAGTCTGCATCTCTTCAAAACTGGTAGAGCAATGCCGGTTTGAATTGAATCAACAAAGCACTCACTCGAGAATCACTCTCATCTGGGTCCCAGGGCACAGCAACCATGAGGGAAATGAGCGTGCTGATGAGCTGGCCAGGCGAGGATCGGCCCTTAACGGCTCTCTAGCAGAAAGAGTCGACATTCCGGTTGGTGCCGTTAAGGGTTATATTCACCTTCACTTCCTCCAGCTAGCCAATCGCGGGTGGAACAACCTCACAAGCTGTGTCATATCTAGGAAGACGTGGCCCAGTTTCAACAAACCCAGGTCAAAAGAGTTACTAGGCAAACCAAGACCAGTTATTGCCAAAATCGTAGCTATTATTACAGGTCACTGGCCAGTTGGAGACCAAGCGGTCAAGCTTGGTATCCCCCACAACACCTTTTGTAGGAGCTGCAAGGATATTAATGAGAAAGAATCTCTATGTCATTTCCTTTGCAGATGTCCGGCCCTGGCGAGGATCAGACAGCAAACTCTTGGCAAACCCTTCTTCGAGGATCTGAGAGAGATAGTGGACAAGAGGATTGGAGAACTAATCCTCTTTCTGAACTCCACGGGCTGGGTTTAAACTTAACATCATCTTTAACTAGCCACTATAACAGGCAGACACGAGTCCGTGGTAACAAAACGCCGCACTTTAAGCGCTAATTGGGTTCTTTTTGGATCGCCACATTACCTACCTACCTTTCAAATGTGTTGAAACCTTCTGTGGCTTACACACTAACTATTTAAAGCTAGGGCTCTACGCTGGAGAGATCCAAGAAAGCGTATATAATTTAGAAGATACGATAGGATACAAATAAGTAATTTCTTGGACAGTAAAACATTCTACGAACTCTTACTTTGAGTGCAGCGTATGTACTAAGTTATTCAGCTGACTATAAATTGCTTCAAGGGATGTGAGCAAATGGACGCGATCAAGCTGTTTTCCTGTTGTAAAAAAACAGGTCTTTGAACTGTAACGTTCTGTGCAAAAAAAAAACTCAATAAAGATTTTCGAATCGATTGACAAATTTGCTTTAACGCTTCAATGAGTTCAAGTTCAATGCACTGTCAAAGTGAAATTGCCACATCATCCTCTGACGGGCTCGTTTAATTACAGATATACACTTCTCCTACATTCCGAAAGCAGACTTACTTCCTGCCAAAAGAGGAAAACAAACCCTTGCACATGAGGTTCTACGTTCTCTACATTCATAGAAAAAACAACCCTTTGACATCCAGCGACAAATACCATCATCCTCTTTGTCTGTCCCATCCCCCTGCACTCATCACCACATTTTCTCACAATTTAGATGTGCGACTAAGGTCAAAGGCCTCCAATCTAAACTGACTGGAATAACTGCCAAAATGGAGAGTCAATAATCGGTTTTCAGCGTATCCTTTGTCCCCAACTTCATTGCAAACAAAGTAAACTTCTTTCAACGCTTTCCTTTTTCGTCATGTTTGTTTTTTGTCTATAATCTCTATGCTCCCAAACAAACTCAACGAACACTCAGTACTTCCTTTTAAAGGATTACACTTTTGGTGTGTGTATAGCATTATTATAATGGGGAGACTCCCACACCCCACCCACTCATAGGAAATGGAAAATGCGCAAGGAGCATATTTAATGCATTTTTTTTGTTTGCTTCTCTCACAAACATCTACAAACTCCAGCTAAAAATAATGCACTTACCTTGCGTTTATTGTGTATCCTTGGTGTATCCTTAATGGGATACAAACACCACTGCAGACACACTGAAATATAACAAGCACTACACACACTCACTAGTGTTGTCACAAAAAAAAAAAAAATATTATAAGAGACGGAATAGTAATATCACACAGATTTTGAGTATCCCCAAAAAAAGGATCAAAAAGGATTATGGAAAGCTTTTTTTTCGAAAAAAATCACAGTTAATCTACCCACAGACTGACCTCGCCACTTTTATTTAGAAAGGCAAATAAATAAAGCACGCGACTAACAACGCAAAATGATGCCAAAGACAGATTATCCTTTCTCTACGATACACGATGAGATTTTGTCTGTCATCAAAAGGATGCGCTTTTCGGAGTTTATCAGTGGGTTTACCGTATACTATGCAATTGATGCTGTTTACTCTTACAGTGCCTCTCTGTGTATAGAATTTCGTTGTGTCTCTCTTTAGGTTTTTATTTTTTTTGCGGGTTAGGGGTTGTGTATATCCTTTTTTTAAGCACACTTAAAGTGGGTGGCTAAGATATCACACACACACACACATATACATATACACAAAAGCCATCATTATAAAACACAAACACATATGATTGTTTGCAAGAGCTGCTTCGTTGCACATCTATGCACTAAAATTGATATCCTTATTTTTATGGTTCTATGTCAAAACATATCCTTATACGTGGATACACATAACATTTGTAATAGGACGTCTTATTCGCAGTCTATGCGTTCCTAGATTTATAGTTTCGCATCAAAGATGCTGGATTAATCCATTTTCCGTTGAATTAATAGAAATATCACGCACAGGATGATATTACTTATTGATATATGTAAAACAAAATGAACACGAAACTGGGACTAAGGATGCTTTAAAAAAGTTTATTTTTCTTAAATTTTTCCAGGATAATAGGATTCTTTCCACACCCCCCGAGAACACACTTTGCAGACATCTGGTTGAATTAAATGTGATTTTCGCACTGTTTCTGTAATTTATTTTCTTTTGCTAAAGAGAAGGGAAGAGATGGTCTGTGTATTACAAAAACAAGAAGAGAAATTGTCAAGGACTATGGGGAGCAGAAGAGAACACGAGCAGAACATATTTGACAGTCGTGTAGGTGGGCTTATAGGGTGATTAGAATTGGCATGCCACAAGATTGGATACAGTCATCTAAACTTTTTAGTTTTTTTTTTTTTTTTTGTCGACTGGAGCACTCAGACGCAACTGGTCCATTGTACTACCAGAGAGTAAATCCTGATTTACCCATTTTATTGAAATTTCCCTGTCTTTCTAAGAAAGCCAAGCAAGCACTTCAATGATGAGGAGCTTACAGTACCAGCACTCACCACATCAGCACCGAGGATCTGCCACCAGATATGACCAAAGGCCGGACACTGACATAGATAATGTTCCGCGGTGTCGTCGCTCTCTCCACAAGCGTCGCAGATTGTAGTGTCACTAAAGCCCAGCACGTTGATGTGCTTGGCGAAAGCAAAGTGGCCTGTCAAGACGTCAAAAAGTTGTCTGTAGTCTTTTCTGCTGAGACACAGCAAGAATGCCGCTGATTTCTTACAGACGTCCGGGAGCATACGTTTAGTCAACTTGCATCCTGGAGAGTCATGCCACACACAAAAGTGCTCGTGAGAGACCCAATCGTCAATGGAAGCCCTAACCGAGGACGCACGGAGACCCAACGCGGGTTCGGTACCTGAAAAACCCTCCTCTGAGCCTTGTTTAACAATCTCATCGGATATCTCGTTCTCCAAGATCCCAGTGTGACCTGGGACCCGGATAAGAGACAGACAATTCAGCCTTGCGACCGAGTTCAAAGAGTTTTTGGTTTTATGAACTATTTTCGAAGTGGTTAAAGTGTCAGGCAAGGCCTTAAGCGCAGCCTGACTGTCACTACAGACACAAATACTATAGCCCTGCCACCAGTTCTTCACAACATACGAGTAGTTCATGGCCATTAGGATTGCATAAGTTTCCGCTTGGAAAACAGACACATATTTGCCTAACGAGAAGTGAAGTCTAATGTTGTTGACTTCCACGAAGACACCAGCACAAGATCCTTGACTGGTTTTGAAACCGTCCGTAAAAATACCACTGCATTCCATTCCTGGCTCAGATTCTGGCCGAAGCCAGTCCTGGACACAAGGAAACTCGACTCTGAATTTGCGCATCAGCTGGAGTTCTGGTGTCATTGCGTCAGACGGCATATCCATAAGACAAGAGTCGTAAGATAAGTGTCGCGCAAGTTCATCAAAATTCCAATGTGGAGTATACCAAACACCGTGCTCTTTAAGTGCCAGGGCCTAGCTTCTCGCAACTACTCATGTTGTGTGCGTTATATTTTTCACATGGATGGAAAGGACCTACAGTTTAGTGCCGAATCCGAACAGCGATTTGAGAAGCTTTTTCGTGACAACAATACTCTCGGATGTTTGTCAGACGCTCGCGAAAGGTGGGGCCGTGAAAAAACTTGTTGGTGTTTCCTGGGATTGGAAATTGGAATCTCATGCGTAGTGATCCGACACGCCACGGAGCCCACAAAAAGCAACCACATATTTACGCGAGTGCCCCTTCCACCAAACAATCGACGCATATGCGAGGAATGGTCTTATCATAGCCGTGTAGATCCAGAGAACCTTATTCGGTGACAAGCCCTATGTCTTGCCAAAAGCACCCTTACACTACCAGAAGACTGAGAGCGTCTTGGATGTTTTCGACGCGACGCGTTTAGACCAATGAAGTTCCTTATCTAAAATCACTCCCAGATATTTGGCTTCATTGGAAATGCGAATGGTGACGCATTTTAGCATTGGCTGAGTCAGACCGGTGAGAATCCTCCTTCTCGTAAAGAGATCAACCTCAGTTTTAAGAGGATTCACTCAAAGCCCACTCCTAGTACACCATACATCGATCATGTCCAGCGCCGGCCGTCGTCAGGCATGGCCCGACCGAAAGTACGGTGATATCATCCGCATATGCCTGAGCGTAGACGTTAGAACTATTTAGAGTGTTCAACAGAGAGTCGACCACGTGACGAAAAAGCTCGAAATGGAATACAGATGTTGCAAGAAAAAAGCGAAGAAGAAGTGCGCCCAGCTTCAAGCAGAGAGTACGGAGGGCCTGTATCGGGAGCTGGAGAAAATATCTTCCCCGGTTGCTGATGCAAACTAGGCTATCCAGGAGCGGCGAAGGCACAATATGAACAAGAGCGCAACCATCTTCAAAATAGCCGCCCAAAGAAGAAGGAATGCTCAGGAGATTCGTTCGCCAAAGTTCATTAACAAAGCTCATGGCCAGCTTCTTGTGGATGACGACAAAATTCTGCAGAGGTGGCGGCAGTATTGTGAAGAACTTCTAAATGAACAGTTTCCCCGGCTATTATTTCCAAGAGCCACCCCTAACTGTGAAGAAATACCCGACATTACAGTCGAAGAAGTTAGTGAGGCGGTCAAATACTCCAAAAAACGAAAAGCGGTTGGGCCAGACGAGATGCCCTCTGAGTTCTGGAAAAAGATGGGAGACGTCAGGTTCAGATGGCTCAGAATTCTCATCTCCAAATTCGTGAGAGGTGATCCAATGCCGAATCAATGACAAATGCGACGACACCGGCATTTCATTGGCCTCGGTAACCGAGTGATCCAAAATCGGCAGGCCTGCCGATATTTTCCGAGGTCAAATAGGCGAACCCCACAGACGGATCAGTAGAAATGCGGTGAAGTGGGAGGGTTGTGATCCCTTGTTTTCGGGTCATAACCTCGCTGATAAAAAGGAAGAAGAAGAACAGAGAGTCGACCACCATACACCATAACAATGGAGACAGAACGCCACCTTGCGGACAGCCTTTTAGTACCTAGTACAGTTAAGAGCAAAGAAAGGTACTCGGAGTTATTTGTATGAAAAAAGGGAAGACCACTATGAGATGTAAATGATTGAGTTAGAAACCGTGCACTATAGTTTCGAGAAGGTAATGAAATCCATAAAGTCAGAAGCTTTAAACTTTTCAGTAACTCTCAGACTTGGGGACAAATCTTTTCCTGCCGCCTGAGGGAAACTTGAAGGAAAGTCTTAGCTTATTGTGGCCACAACTGCCACAGTAATGGTTTCAGTCGTAATGGGTTTTTTTATTGCATGGAAGGCTGCGGCTTCAAGACTTAAAAAGGTATTTAGGTGTTGCATTCGTAGATCACTTAGAGAAATCAATTGAAGATATACAAGGAGCCACAGGAAAATGCAAAAAGTGAACAAAATGCTCCCCAATTGGTACGCAGTGAAACCTAATATCACCTAACTTTCAACTATGAAACAAGACAAATATTTGACGCAACAGCTCTTTAAGTGCCAGAGCCTAGCTTCTCGCAACCACTCATGATGTGTGTACTATATTTTTTACACGAATGGATGGGACCAACAGTTTAGTGCCGTATCCGAAGGGCAATATGTTTTGAGAAGCTTTTTGTGACAGCAATACTTTCGGATGTTTTTCAGACGTTCGCGAGAGGTGGGTTCATGAAAAAACGGTTTTTTCTGGGAGTCGAACTTGGAACCTTCCGCGCAGTGATCCGGCACACTAACCACTTACGCCACGGTGCACCACTAACTTTCAACGGTGTGTACATATATTTCTTAATTTCCAACTTCTGTGGTGTTATTCTCTTAGGCAAAGGTTAATACGCAAAAAAAATTATTCAACTCAGACTCTGGTTCATATTTTCAATCACCCTGTGTTGTTTATGCCAAAACACAAGTTTCTCAGCTGTCTTTGGATACTCTATAACACGTATCTCTATACATCCCTTAAATTTGTCATTCTCTGTGAGGCAACCACTGCGCAGTTTGACATTCATGAGTATCAAATCCTGACAGATTATTTTCGGACAAGTCAAGTGTCTTACATACACCCATAAGCCCACTCACATGTGATACTGTAGAACTGTTGGTAATGGTTTCCTTTGTGGTTTCTCGAAGCGTTTCATCCCTTCAAATGAGGCTCTTGTTTATTTGTGGTTCGTCCTTAAGTTGGAGGGTCACTTTGAGCTTTTTGAAGGATGCATACTTATATTTACGGTGGCAAAGCAGAGCAGGATATATGTACAGGATTTGTAAAAATTTCCTTTTGAAAGACTTCTGTTTGTGAGATTAAAGCTTTAAAGAAACGAATGAATAGGTTGGTGGATAGAATTTATATACCCGGTTAGAAGCTTTTAAATGTTTTCTTTGGAATCTGTTATACAACACAGGGTGGCGATGGTGTAGTTGCGACGTCAGCAACTGCCACGCTTATGGTTCATGGTTCAATTCCTGATGTCGGCAAGCATTTATTTGTCTCTCATGAAATATATAAAGAGTCAGTCCGATCAATTACGAAAGCTTATATCAACACTAATGCGAAGACATAGCACTGGCAGTATGTTGATCATATGGCTGGAAAAATGACATCAGGTGTTCGGGAAAAAAATACTGTGAATCAGAAGCAAAGGCAAATTAATGGAACAAATCTTGCCAGTTATCTGGGCACTATTCCCGGATTGTTTTTTTTTAGAAAGTAATCCTTCTCTCTTTCTCTCTGCCTATCCTTTCCAACGCCCGCACTCTGTAAAACATTTTAAGGCTATTCCTAACTCCTCGAGTGCACGCAAATTATAAACAAAAAATGTAAGGGAGATAGAGAATTATTCATTAGTGACTCGACTGCTAAATCAAACTACATTTTATAACATTGTATTATATTGTTTTATATTTTAAACTAAAAATAATTTAGTATTGGTTGTGTAAAAAAATAAAAATAAAAACTATTCGAACACTTTCTTATGTTCACACCATAATGATGGATTGTCACATTCAGCCATTGAGGTTTTGATGTAAGCTGAAAAGAAAAAGAGATTATTCGAAGCAATATTTTGGTGAAATAGAATGTAGTAGGTTTTATTAAAAATGTGTGTCTCCGTGGTCCAAAATAATACTAACAACGGGGGCAAGGTAAAAAGTTCTCGGCCTGACGCAGAGATAGCATTCCAATCAGCAAAAATTTATGTTTCCTGCCTGGGTGGACTTCTCATTAGTTCGTATGACAAGTTTCAACTTGTTCTCTCAAGTAGTTTGTTTACACGAAGTTTTGCAGTTTTTCGTTAAAATGGATAAACTTGAATATCGTGCGGTCATAAAATTCTTCGTTTTGGATGGGTTAACCCCCAAGGAAATACATCCAAAGTTGACAAAAGCTTACGGGGCTCTGCTCCGTCCATGTCAACCGTTAAAAAGTGGACAGCTGAATTTAAACGTGGTCGCACGTCCCTCGAAGATGACCCACGTGAAGGACGGCCGAAAACCGCAACCACACCCGAAACCATCGAAAAAGTGCATGATATCGTGTTGGACGATAGGCGAGTGAAGGTGAATGAGATAGCTGAGGCTGTGTGTATATCGGAAGAGAGGGTGCGAAACATATTGCACAAGATCTTATGGATGCAAAAGCTCTGCGCAAGATGGGTGCCGCATTTGCTGAATACCGATCAAAAGCAAATGCGCAACCGATTTTCGCAGCAATCTTGGGACCGATTCATTTGGGATCCGACCGCTTTTGTGCGGCGATTTGTCACCATGGATGAGACATGGGTCCACCACTACACGCCAGAAACGAAACAGCAGTCGAAGCCGTGGGTGGAAGCCGGTGGTTCAGCGCCAAAGAAAGCGAAGTCGATCGCATCTGCCGGAAAGGCCATGGCCAGTGTGTTTTGGGATGCGAAAGGGATCCTGTTAATTGATTACCTTGAGAAAGGCAGAACAATTACAGGCGAATATTACTCCAACCTTTTTGACCAACTGGATGCCAAAATTCGTGAGAAGGGGCCTGGCTTGAAGAAGAAAAAAATAATCTTTCACCAGTACAATGCACCTGTACGCAAGTGTGCGTTGGCGATGGGAAAACTGCGGGATTTGGGGTACGATTTGCTCGGCCATCCCCCGTATTCACCTGATTTGGCACCCTCAGACTTCCATCTGTTCCCAAACTTGAAGAAATTTGTTTCTGGGAAGTGCTTCGCATCCAATGCAGAAGTTGAGAGGGCCATAGATGAATATTTTCATAGCCTTCCAGACTGCCACTTCCGAGAAGGAATTCTGATGTTGGAGAAACGCTGGACTAAGTGTGTTGAAGTCAAGGGAGATTATGTAGAAAAATAGAATCATTTTGTAACTGAAAATCGCAGTCTTTCGTTGTCAGGCCGAGAACTTTCACCTTGCCATATAGGCATGCATATGTAAGAATAAGAAGTTCGAAGATCCGTGGAAGCCTTCACGTTAAATAAACCATCTGACGAAAAAGGACGGATAGAGAGAGAGAAAGATTTGATGTTGTGGTTTGAAGCTCAGTTGTTTTTGCTTCAGAGAAACTCCGGGGGTGGCGTCAGATAACTGGGGAGATTTTTCAAGCTTTTGCAATTGATCGGACTGACTTTATATATTTCATGAGAAATAAATAAAGGCTTGCTAACATCAGAATTTGAACCATGAACCATAAGCATGGCAACTGATAACGTTACACTACACCATTGCTACCCCCACCTGTTAATTATAGTTTCTTTAGTGCCTGGTTTTGTCCTTTATTTAATTTTTGTTTATTTTAATATTTTCATTTCATTCCTCGACTCAAAATGTATCCTAAATATTGACTTATGATATAAGCTATCACTATACCAATTTTTTTCAGAATCCATCCAGTAGTTCCCGCGTGATGCATGCACAGATAGACAAAAATTGCAAAATATGTACTTTTTTGTTTCTACGGGTTCCAAATGGTCCCCCAAATATATTACTTTTTAATTAAATTCAATGTTCTATTCGACCCTCTATAGTTTAGGTTAGGTAGATGGGTGCCTTGTGACAAATAGTCACTGCTCACTCAGGCCAACAGTACGGGTCCATTGTGCCCAATCATTTAACCCTGGAAACGCTGTTAAAAGAGTCCGCTGTCAGAACCACCCAGAAAGTGGTATGAATCTCAGGAAGTCCATCAGCTCAACATTACCCAAGTCCTCCAGCTCCAAGAAGAAGTAACTACCAAGAGTTCTCATTCTTCTGACGGATAAGTCAGAACAGTCACACAACAGGTGACGGACAGATTCAATTTCTTCTTCGTCCCTGTAACTTCTGCAATAGTCATTACGCAGCACACCGAGTTGCTCCCCATGAACGCCAACGGCACAATGTCCAGTAATTATGCCAGAAAAGACCCGTGCGTTATAACGACGGGCCGTATGCCGGCCATAGCGCCCTGGCCGTTGCGCATGTTTCCAGATGAACCCAGCGTCTGTTTTCTCGACCGGTGGCTTCATCCTCTATTTTCTTCCGTAAAGAACTGATTGGGGTTGCTGCAGAGGGAAGAGCCCGCCATAAGTGTAACGCCGACCCTTTCCTAGCAAGCTCGTCAGCCCTTTCGTTACCATTGATATCCATATACCCTGATACTCAGCAGAGGGTCACCGCATTGGCTCTAGATATCTCGTTTAAGAGTGATTTGCAGCTTCTCACAAGCCTCGAAAAGTCCAGAGCCTTAATGGCTGCCTGGCTGTCTGTATAGATAGTGATCATTTTATCAATGATATTACTCTTCCGTATAATTTCAACGGCCTGTATGATGGCTGTGACCTCGGCCTGAAAGACGCTGCAGTCGTCGTTTATTCTAAAGTAGTGGTTTATCCTCACAATAAACTCCGGCTCCCGTGCCAAGGTTTTTTTTTTTTTTATAATTTGCGCGCACTCAAAGGGTTATGAATACCTTTAACATATTTGCACACAGTGCGGGCGTTGGAAAGGATTGATAGAGAGAGAGAGAGAGAGAGAGAGAACGATTTTTGGTGTGGTGGTTCTGAAGCTGCTTCAGCTATTCTCCAGGGGTGACGTCCAGATAACTGGGCAGATTTTTTGTTATTATTGTCTTTGCTTCTGATTCACAGTACTTTTTTCCCGATAACCGATGTCAAGGGCAAATCATCATCAACAGAGCGAACAATTTTTCCAGTCACATAACCAAGCTACTGCTAGTGTTCTGCCTTTGCAGTAGTATTCACAGAAGCTTTGCAAATGATCGGACTGACTTTATATATTTCATGAGAAATAAATAAATGCTTGCTGACATCAGGAATTGAACCATGAACCATTAGAGTGGCAATTGACGACGTTACCACTACACCATTGCCACCCCCGTTCATTTTTGAACCGTCGCGTCGGTATAGAAAGCCAACTCCTTTTTCTTCATAGTTCTTCGGTTCTTCCAGTATATTCTGTCAGGAATTCTTCTGGTGAATCTTCTTTTAAATGCTAGCATCTGGTTCATGTGATGGGTTTCCGTCAATCCACTGGTAGTCTCCCATCGGGACAGAATTGAGGCATGGCTGTAAAGGCTTGATGCCCACAATCGGCCTTCTCTCAGTCTTACAGCGGTTTTAGTCGCCAGACTGCTGCAGTATATGTCAAGCGGAATGAAACTAAGCATGGTTTCCATTGCCGCTGTTGGTGTTGTTTCCATTGATCCCATGACTACGATGCACGCCGCTCTCTGGATTTTGGTGAGGTTTGAAAGCTGGTATTGCTTCTCAAGTACCATCCACCACCGTACTAGCGAACCATATGTGTGAATGGGTCTTACAACCGCCGCATATATCCAGTACACCACAGCTGGTTTGAAGCCCCACATATTACTGAATGCCTTTTCGCAGGAGTAGAAAGCCACGCTTGCTTTTTTGACGCGTTCGGCAACATTTTCCTTCCAGTTTAGTTTGGATTCTAGAATTACGCCCAGATATCGAGCTGAACTTGAAATACTTAGTTCAATACCATCGATATTTGGGGGCCTGAAGGTAGGAATTGATCTCTCTTAGTGAAAAGAACTACATCCGCCTTTGAAGGATTCACTCTCAGCCCTTTACTGCTGGCCCAGTTATCCACTAGCTGTAGTGCAAAGCTGAGTCTTCCACTTAGGACTGGAGGAAATTTTCCCGAAACCAGGATAACGACATCGTCCGCATAGGCCGTCACGTTGAAGCCGTTTTCCTTCAGTACTACCAAGATCTAATCCACCAAAAGGAGCCATATTAGTGGGGACAAAACTCAACCTTGGGGTGTTCCTCTGCAGACCATTCTCCGGATGGTTACATCTCTTTGCGTTGAAAAAAAAAAAATCCTTGATCGAAGCATCTGTGCAATCCAGTTGCAGAGGCCAGTGTTGAGATGAGCTCTGTGCAGAGCCTCTATAGTTTTATAATATGATATTTATAGATTAGTATTAAACAGCGGTTCGGAGTTCTGTAGCATATTCAATACTTCATTCGTGATTTTTTTTTGTCCTAAAATATCACATTCTCCTTTTCTTTTTTTTAACAGGTGTATGGCCACCCCCAAATGGCGTGTTGGCACTGCGACCAAGGAGATCTATTGTGCCATAGGCCACTTTTAGGGCAGCAGTACTTCTACTTTCCTTATGAAAGCTATAATTACGGCTGCGGAGGAGTTCCTTAGATCTTTTGGAGATATGATCTCTTTAAGGAAAACGCTTCTCCTAGTGCTACACAGAGCTATACACACACATAGTATGTGTTCTGCGGTTTCGTCCTCTTCTAGGCAGAGGCGGCAGGTGATATCCTCCGAAATTCTCATTTTGTTAAGGTGGTAAAGAAGTTGACAGTGACCGGTAAGTAAGATCACAAGCCTTCTTATGTCATTTTTGCCGTATTTTAGGATATCAACTGCCTGTCTTTGGAAGGGTTGGACAGCTCTTTTAGCCTGCCTGAGACCTTGGGAGTTATTCCAGTGGGAGATGCACATGTTGCGTTCCTAAATGTTTAGGGTAAGTTTGAAGGCGGAATCGGGTATCCCGCAGAAGGGTTCAGGTCCAGTGAACAACTCAGAGGAGCCCTTCCTAGCTAGCAGGTCTGCAGTTTCATTGCCGTCAACGCTTACATGACCCTGTACCCACCACAATTTTACTTTATTATGTCGTGCCAGATTTTGTAAACTGTCGAAGCAGCTTAGAACTGATTTTGAACTGATCAAATGGGAGATCAGAATCATAGGCCCTGGCACTTTAAAGAGCTGTTGCGCCAAATATTTGTATTTGTAAATGGGAGATCAGTGCTTTGACCGCCGCTTGGCTATCAGTGAGTATGTGGATAGAGGCACCTTTTATGCCTGAGTGCAGGTTAATGTTAGCACAAGTTTCAATGGCATAAAGCTCGGCCTGGAAAACACAAGGACTCTTTCCGAGTGATTTCGAAATTTTATGGTTGGGTCCATACACACCGGCGCCAACTCCTGAATCCCCTTTTGATCCATCGGTGTACCACACTATACCTTTTGGATCAAGCGACGGTCCGCCATTATTCCATATAACATGGCTTGGGATCACAATCTCAAACCTTCTACCAAAGTAGAGTGATTTAGGCGTTAAGTCGGAGACCGTGCTGAGCATGTCTAGCTCGGGGAGGACGGACAATAGCTCCATGAGATCCACGTGATCCCGTGTACTAGTAGCATCTGATTTTCTAAGACTAACTGCACTGCGGATTGCCACTTTTTTTTATAAATATATGTAACGCAGTACGTCCGATTATGGCTTCAATGGCTGTTGTGGGACAAGTGTGCACAGTACCTGTGATGCCGAGGCAAGCTGGTCTTTGAAGTTTTGTGAGTTTATTAATGTTTGTGACCTCTTTGGTTTTCGTCCACCAGACTACGAATGCGTGTGTCAGAATGGGTCTTATAACCATGGTGTATAACCAGAAAATGGCTTTTGAAGACAGGCCCCAGGTCTTGCCGTACATACGGCGACAGGCCCACAAGGCAGTAGTCGCCTTGGCAATTTTATGCTTAATATGGGAGTTCCAGTTAAGCTTCTTATCCAGGACAATTCCTAGATATTTGACCTCATCGAAAAAATTGATTGTTTTGCCGTTTAGAGTCACTGAACCAATATTCAGCGTTCTTCTTCTTGTAAACGGTACAATGACTGCCTTGCTAGGGTTAATCGATAGGCCCTCCCCAGCACACCAGTCCGAGACTACAAGGAGTGCATTATGCATGAGTTGACACACATTGTCCTTATGTTTGCCTTTAATGATGATAACCAGATCACCTGCATAGCCTATGGTTGTGAAACCTGAACTATTAAGTGTGTTCAATAAGTCATCCACCACGAGTGATGATATGAGAGGCGAGAGGATGCCTCCTTGGGGGCAGCCTTTGGCCGCGGAGACCATCACAGAGACCTGTCCAGACGAAGATGTTATTATGCGGCTATCAAGCATGTTCCTAACCCATTTAGTAGGGGTTCGTCTATTCCCCTGCGTCTCACAGCACTAGTGATGGATTCATAACCAGTGTTATCAAAAGCACCTTCTATGTCAAGGAATGCACAAAGGCCAATTTCTTTGGAGCGGTAGGCAGCTTTAATCTCTGTGACGAGATAGTGAAGGGCGCCTTCCGTAGATCGACCTTTCCTGTATGTAAATTGACTAGGGTGCAGAGATATAGTCTTTTCAAGAATGCCTATAATGTGTAAGTCTAGCAGTCTTTCCATGGTTTTCAAGAAAAACAATGTCAAGCTGATTGGATGGTAGGATTTGGGTAGCTCGCTGGGTTTGTTACCTAGCTTAGGGATAAACACCACATTTACCTCCCGCCAAGTTAGTGGAATGTATCCCAGGTTGAAGCTTGTTCTAAATGGAGCTAGCAAGGCAGGCAAGATGTAATCCAGACCTTTCTGTATGAGGGCTGGAAAAATACCATCACTGCCAGGTGCCTTAAAGGGTTTAAATGAACCGATTGCCCATTTAATTTTTTCTTGACTGAACAGATTTCCAGACAAGCTGTTGACTCTTCTGGAGGTGCCACATGTGGAGCCTTAAGGAGCAACAGGTACGTGGTCGCGAACTTCAAAAAAAAAAAAAAAATACCTTAGGTTTCCTGAAAGTCTTAGTTTGGCAATAAGACGGCTCTACAATTAGCGACAAGATAATGGTCGATCTTGTTGAACGAGAAAAGCGTTATGATACTGGGAATAAAGTAGGACCAAGGTATATCTGCAGGCTTTCGATGTACACCTATACTATTTCAAAATACACTGATGATGACTAAGTTAGCCTCTAAGTCATACAAGCTTTTAAAAATCACTCAGGTCGTAGTATGAACTACACATGAGTTCAGGAACTTATAGACTATTGACACTCTACCGCTGTTAGGAACCTCGAATGGCTCCAGAGACGTGAGATTAAAAGCTATTCAAGTTAAAGTGCGAAGCATTAAAGACTGTTATATTACGTCGACTATGGAATTGACTATTAAGTAGTCAGGACGGAGTATTGCCTGTGGGAAGCAGGTATTCATGTTCCTAGAATTGCCACTAAACACCCGATTTAGTTGCCATTACATTTTGACTGTGATTTCTTTAGGACGATTTAAACTTTCCTTGGACAGCATTGTCCATTGTCCATTGTTCTGTATATATGAGACTATCGACAGCAAAGGGCCCCTACCTTGGTACACAATAGACCAACTGATGGCGTATTACCTGTTCATATAATACCGAACCCCCCATCTTTTCTTTACAGGGATGAAACTCTTTGAAAGTATCTCCTAATATAACTAATCTTGAAAGATGAAAGTAGTGAATTTCTTGTAAGTCATAGTCTGTCGATGAATTTATCACAAAACTCTGAACATTTCAAATGTAACCTTTGCCGGTTTTGTGACAATTCTTACATTCAAAATCATGTCTTCTTCTTCCTTTTTCCAGCGAGGATATCATCCGAAAATAAGGGAATACAACTCTCCCACTTCACCGCATTTTTACTGATCCGCCTGTGGGGTTCGTCTAATTGACGTCAGAAAATATCGTCAGGCCTGCCGATTTTGGATCACTCGGTTACTGAGGCCAATGAAATGCCGATGTCGTCGCAATTGTCTGATCCAGGCGTTTATAGGCGTGCCTTTCCTGCATCGCGATGTCTTTGGAACGTGCATTGATATTGCCTTTTAACAGAGTTCACATGATGTCTTCTTTGAACGTGGCAATATCAGATAAGCCGGTCGCGCTCTATCTTTTGTACATTCAAAATCATGTATCGCTCTAAATGCAACAAAAAAGCGTACCCCTGTAGCGAATATCCCACCCCAATAGTACTCTTACCATTTTAATTGAAAGTGCAATCAAAAGAGAAAAAAGGTGAACAAGAACTAAGCTACTTACATCTAGGTCGATAGCAATTGAACACATCAATCGCACAATCGTTTTCGAAAACCCTGTAGCAATTTTTCACGTCACTGTAGGCACAGGCTAAATCAAATTCATGTGGACACTCCACAGGGCAGTCTTGAAATGATAGGACCGGAACGACTGCAGTCCAAACACCTGAAATATGTCACCCAAATCGATATTTGAAAATTGATTTTTCTCGCTTCAAAAACACTACTCACAGCATAACACTAAAGCCACTGAAACAACCTGCAATGTGTCGGTTTGCATTTTTTTTTTCTATTCGTCCTTTTTCTATTCTGACAAGGACTTCGTTTTGTTTTCAACTTTGCTCCACCACCGGTAGAAAGTCAACTGCAACTGTGGGAGCTGACATGCTGCTGTTGGCAATTAGCGTTCCTCGACGTTGTGTTATGTCGTCCTCGTCATCGTTGGTGTGGTCTCGTTTTATTTTTTTGATTGACTGGCAAGGGAATTAATTCCATTGAGGATATGTGTACCTGAGTGAAGTTGATCATATTTTCTCACTCACATACATAATTGTTTTTTTTTTTGCAGTTGGAGTTTAGCCAACTGTTTTCAAAACGTAAGCTGAAGGTTGAGATTAAGGATACTGTGGGTGAAATCAGTGGCATATCTACTTTTAATTTCGTTATTTGAAACTATGGAAATTTTCTTTAAATAAATATGGTGGACCTCATAAGCGTTAACTTATCACTTTAATAAGTAGCTAGAGATCGAGACATAAAGGCGAACCCCACAGGCGGATCAGTAGAAATGCAGTGAAGTGGGATGGTTGTGATCCCTTATTTTCGGATCATAACCTCGCTGATAAAAGGAAGAAGAAGATCGAGAAATAAAGTCCTGGCAGTTTACCTTGCACACTCAAGCGCGTTGCAGTAAATAAGGCCATTAGAGAGACGAGCACTAGATGGACCTCCAACGAAACTTGTGCCACCACGGGAAAGCTATGGCCGTCTTTTGACAAAGCAAGGACCGAAAGAATTATTCGCAAGGACAGGAAATCCGTTTCAAGTTTCGTGGGTATCATCACGGGGCACAATACTCTGCGGTACCGCATGAAGAAACTGCGCCTGACGGAACAGGAACTCTGTAGAGACTGTGGTGACAAGGGAGCTTTTGAGGACACTACCAACTTCTTAATGTGCCACTGTCCGGCTCTTCAACACTCCAGGAATAAGTTCCTAGGTAACTACTTCTTTCAGGATCTCGAGGATTTTTCCGGTGTTTCGATAGAAAAGATGCTGAACTTCTTCAAATCATCAGGGTGGTTTGTATGCAGAAACAAAGTAAGTGATTGAGTTGAATAGTTTTATTGTCAGTTTCATTTGGCTTCAATGGTTAAGGACTACTTTTATCCCCTATGTGTATCACAATGGGTCAACACTGACCTGAATATGGCAGAGAGTGTATCTCCCTGCCAGCTCACATACCTAACCTTACCAACGAAGCGCTTGGTACCTCGTTTATAGGCTGTTTCTACAGTTGTACTATTCTCAATCATTCTTAAATTTAAAGGTACAAGTTTATAGCCTGGTTGCCAACATAAATAGTGATAGCCCACGCGACTATTTTACGATTTGCTGAGGGAGTTCCCGTAGCTGTTGAGGAAGCCGCCGCACCTGTTATGGCAGGGTTGCGATAGTGTAGTGGTAACGTCATCGATTGCCACGCTAATGGTTCATGGTTTAAATCCTAATGTCAGGAACCATGTATTTATTTTTATTGAAATATACAAGGTCAATCGCTAAATTGCAAAAGCTTATGTCAACATCACTATTTGGCTTGAACATTTTTTGACTCACTTACTTACTTACTTAGGTGGCGCTGCAGTTCGGGGTGAACCTGGGCCTCAACCAACAAGCCTCTCCATTTAGCTCTTACTTACTTACTTAGGTGGCACTACAGTTCGGGGTGAACCTGGGCCTCAACCAATAAGCCTCTCCATTTAGCTCGGTCTTTATCTAATTGCCTTCAGTTGCCCACTCCAAGTTGGTCGAGGTCCCCTTGAACTTGTGCGTACCACCTACGGCGATGATTCCCTCTACTGCGTCATCCTTCCGGGTTAGATTCGAAGACTCTGCGAGCTGAAGCGTTGGTGTACATTCGCTCTATATGTCCTAGCCACCTCAGATGTCCAATACGCATTTTTTTGACTAGGTCGATGTCACTGTACAGCTCGCATAGTTCGTGATTGAATCTTCTCCTCCAAAACCCGTCAACGCAAACGGGACCGAAAATCTTACGAAGAATTTTTCTATCGAAGCGACCAAGGATATCTTCATCCTCTTTAAATAAAGTCCATGTTTCAGCACTGTAAAGCAGGACTGGGATGATCAAGGTCTTATACAGAGTCTCCTTAGTTGTTCAAGATAGGGCTTTACTGTTGAATTGCCTTATAAGCCTAAAAAACAGCGATAGGCAAGAGTTATTCTTCGATTGATGTTGTTTGTAGAATTTATAACAGAGCCAAGGTAGATAAAGTTCCTTACTACCTCGAAGTTATACCTGCCGACTGTGACGTTTTGTCCAATTCGTCGGTGTTGGTGGTCCCTTCTTGTTGACAGTATATACTTGGTTTTGCCCTCGTTTATCGCTAAACCCATTTTGGCCGCTTCCGCCTCAATGCTTGCAAACGCACCGGTGACAGCCCGCTGAGTTCTTCCGATAATGTCTTTATGCGTATGGAAGCAGTTGTACAGACTTGTAGCAGATTGTGCCTCCGGTGTTGGCTTGTGAGTTCCGCACAATCCGTTCAAGTACAATATTGAAGAAGTCACATGACAGCGCGTCACCTTGTCTAAAACTTTTTTTGACATCATTGAGGTGAGGTCATTACAGAACTTGATGGAGCAGCGATCGTTCTCCATCGTCAGCCTGCACAGACGGACAAGTTTGACAGGGATGTCAAAACTAGACATGACTCTATAAAGCTGTTCTCTATAGATGCTGTCATAGGCGGGCTTGAATTCGATAAAGAGGTGGTGAGTATCGATTTGGACTTCTTGGGTTTTCTCCAGTATCTGCCGAAGTGTGAAGATTTGATCGATGGTGGACTTTCCTAGCCTGAAACCGCATTGATAGGGTCCAATCAGGCTGTTCATAAAAGGTTTCAGGCGTTCACACAATATCGCAGAAAAGATCTTGTATGCGATGTTGAGGAGACTGATGTCTCTATAATTGGCGCAGTTGAGGAGGTCTCCTTTCTTGTGGATCGGGCAAACGATGCTGAGATTCCATTCATCAGACATACACTCGTCTGACCAAATCTTAAAGATGAGTTGGTGTATGCACTCTACCAATTCATCACCAGCTGCCTTGAAAAGGTCGGCCGATAAGCCGTCAGGTCCAGTAGCCTTGTTGGATTTTAGCTTGGATACTGCTATCCTCACTTCGTTTTGGTCAGGCGGATGGAAATTTTGACTATCATCATCTATGTTGAATGCTTCATTCTGCCTGACAGCGGAATGTTGGTCTTCGTCGCCGTTATACAGTCTGCAGAAGTAGTTTCTCCATATTCTCAGCAACGACTGTGATTCTACTACGAGGTTTCCATTTTCATCCCTACAGGTTTCTGTACGGGTATTGCTCCTCTGACACGTTCTTTTTACCTTTTGGTAAAACTTCCGTACATTGTTCCTGGAGTATAAACTCTCGATATTTTCAAACGCGCTCTTCTCGTGCTCTTTCTTCTTCTTTTGGAGAAGCCGATGTTCTTCCCGTCTCTTTTGCTCGTAGAGCTCACGACCAGCTCTCGTCTTGCAGCGCCGCTTGTTGACGTACCCGTTCATCGAAAAATGGGCCTCGTCGCTGAATGGGTTTTATCATTTATCACGTGTTATTCGAAGCTGTTACTTTCCATAGTGATTTGTCTTTAGTGTCTGAAAAATAAAGAACAGGTAAAAAACATGACCGCTATGAGCTGTCAAAATCTACCCGTCCATATTGGGAAAGGCTTTATGTAAGTGAATAGCATAGCAATTACTTAAGGTAATTATACGTGTTTTTCAAATGTAATAAACTGTTTCATTGAAACGTGACTGTATATCTGTAAATAAAATATTATGTCCGCCGAATCAGAAGAAGAAAGTTGAATATCGTGAAAAGAGTCAAAATCAAAGACGGTACAAACAAGCCATGTCATCAGGAAGATGACAGAGCTATTCTCGAGACTTTGGCGATCAACTCGCTACAAGTTGGCGAATCTACCGATGTGGATGAAATCGGGCCAAAAATGCTAAATGCTTTGAGTGAGTGCAATGGCTCTCACGTGTCATTAAAGTGGCATAGGAATGCGGTGAAACACCTGATGATTGTCCCTCTTTATAAAAGGGGGGTGGGGGGCAAAAGAGATTGAATAAACTAAAGGTGGTATCTCTTTTAAGTCCCCGTGGAAACGTCTTTGCTAAGGTGCTAGAAATGCGTTCCAGAGCTCTGGTTGAAGATAGTTTGGCGGATGAGCAATGGTTTCGGTTTTCGACCCGGCAAAATCACAACCGACAAGTTATTCACTCTCAGAATGGTTCTTGAGAAGACCTGGGAGTGTGCTGAACCTGTATACACCTGTTTTGTGTATTTGGCGAAAGCATGTGTTAGGGTTCCTCGAGGCAAACTCTGGAGTTCCCTATTAAGGGCGACGTAATATTTATATGCAAACTATAGAAGCTGTGTTCGGGTAAACGGCGGTAAATCAATATCCTTCACTGTGGGGGGGGGGGGGGGGGGGGGGTTGGACTCTTCCAAGGGTGCCTTTCGTCACCCCACCTCTTCATTGCATATATGGACTGGATGCTGCAGTGCAGCTGTGGCAGCGAATGTTGCAAAGTGGGGGACTTAAGGATTAGTCATCATCTCTTTCGGGATAATTTGGTCATCCTTGGTCGTTTGTCGGAAGTATTGATTGTTTCCGTAACGCCTATTCAGTACACTCTGCTTGTTTAGAGAGTCTAAATGAAGCAGCTTGATACGTTTAAGTATCTCGGGGTCTTATTCACGAGTGATGGAAAAAGCAATGTCGAGTTATTCTGTAGAAATGGTCAAGTTGGATCAATTTTAAGAGAGTTTGGTCAATCAGTTATAAGGAAGGCCGAACTTACCCATAGTGTTCAAACCTAATTATCGGTTTTTAACTTGGTATATGTTCCAACTCTCACCTACAGTCGCGGATACAAGCTGCTGAAAGAGGTTCCTTCGCGGTGTTGCGTAACACCACAGTACGCGAGGCACTCAATGTAGAGCAGCTACTTTTTCGAACGGAAGGATTTATGCTTCGACGGTTTCGTCGCGCGGAGCGTGTTCCCAGCTGGTTTCCAAGATGTGTCGTGATTGCCGGACCATCAAGTTAGCGGCCTCTCAGTAGGCCTATAAATAGATGGTTGGATCAAGTCCGACATCTCTCTTGGAGCCGTCTAGGGATTTCTCCAGATGAGTTGGAGTCGACGGCGGAGGTTCAAAAATGATGGAGAGTGCACCTAATTATCATTCCTCGCGACCCTCATAAAGGATTAGCGGGTGAACTATTTTAATGACAAAACGGAGAGTGCTCTAAAGAAGTGTACTTGAAATCGCACATTTAAAGACCCAGTGAAGCGGGTACAACCAGCTAGTATAAAAAAAAAAGAAGAAAATCTGTAAATTGAACATACTTCTACTATGCGGACCCACTGCTCACTTTTCTTCACATACTACAGACTACAAAGCGTGCAAATGGGATACCGTGAATCAATTTCAAAAGCTGATTACACAGACGATGTTTGTCTGAAGTTAAAATAAAATTTGAACTGTAACAAATCTTGAGTATGTGTAGCAATTAAAAAACTTGCATAATTATAATTTTTCCTTTTTTTTTATAAATTTACGAAAGTGAAAGTCAGTTGGCACTTTAAACATTTTTAAAATTTTTTTTAACGGCTCGTAACTGAAATTCAGGATGCAGTCGTGCAGTTGAATGGTTAATTATTTTATATGCATTTCTTTTATGAGAGATAGCAATTACGTGTATTAGTGCGCTAACACTGGAGGCTGTGAAGTTTCATGAGCAATAAACTAAAAAACGAATTAATTGTTCGGAACTGATTTTAATTAGTTTTTACGGTAATATTTGCATCATCTATATGTGGAATGTTTTTTTAATACTTCTGCCAGTCATTATTATAGTTTCATTGGAAACGGAGTCACAAAGAAATCCGCTCTCATGATGAGAACATTTTCCGTGATTTTATTTACATTTGGTAATGTATACTCTCTTATGCAAAATAAATGCATAAATCTATATAAATTGTGCGTGCATGGAAAATATTTTCAAAATCTATTCATTTTTATTTTAGGTCTTGTTGTTGGTGTATTTAGTCGTATCGACTTTGATATAATTTATTGTTCACTTCCTTGTAAAAACGAATATGATCCGGTTTGTGCGTATAGTTATGATGGAGAGTGTCACATTGTATTTTATGAATTATGTTATTATCGGGAAGCAAATTGCAGAGATCATGGAGGTATAAATATTGGCAAATCCCACTGCTTATTCATTTGGTAACTCTCTTTGCAGACTTAAAGCTAAGAGCTATGGAAGATTGTGGTAATAACGAACCCTGCAAGGAAGGGTAATGTGTATATGAGAAGAATATATCTTAGTTATGAATGAATAAAAAATAAGATCATAGTGGATTTCTTGTTGCGACACGTGGTCAATCATACTAACTTGTGGCTGTTTAAGTGAGTTAATCATTTGTCATAGTGGCGGTTGGGAGAACTAATGTGCTTAGATAACCATAAGTTCGTTACTTACTTGCTTAGGTGGCGCTATAGTTCGGGCACTCCAAGTTGCTCGAGGTCCCCTTGAACTTGTGCGCACCACTTACGGCGAGGAGGTCCTCTACTGCGTCGTCCCTCCGGGTTAGATTCGAAGACTCTGCGGGCCGGAGCGTTGGTGTTCATTCGCTCTATATGTCTTACCCATCTCAGACGACCAATACACAGTTTTTTTAACTAGGTTTAGTTTTTTTCACTAGCCGCTTTCCTAGACATTGAAGGAGCCTTTAATAATGTCAAAACGGACGCGGTCAAAAGAACTCTAACGAACCTTAATATTCACAATTCCGTGATAGAATGGATCGTCAATATGCTAAAGGAAAGACATATCAAAGTTGAACTCGGAGGTACTAAGCTTGAAGTCTATACCTCAAGTGGCACCCCTCAAGGAGGGGTTATATCCCCACTGTTGTGGGTAATTGTCCTAAATGAAGCCCTTTTTAAACAGAGAAACAGCGGCGTCAAGGCCATAGCCTATGCGGACGATGTTGTACTGCTAGCAACAGGTAAATTTCTCCCGACCTTGAGCGAACAAATCGAAGGAGCGCTGGAAATCATTGACTCCTGGACGGAGAGATGTGGGCTGGCGGTTAATCCCCAGAAAACAGAGTTAGTACTATTCACTAACAAAAGAATAATTCCACAATTCGTAACACCTTCCGTAAGGGGTACTCCCCTGAGTATCTCCAGTAGTGCGAGATACCTTGGCCTGGTGCTCGATAGGAAACTAAACTGGAGACTAAACATCAACGAAAGAGTCAAAAAAGCCACGATAGCTTTTTACTCGTGCAATAGAATATTCGGGAAGACTTGGACAGCTATAGTAAGGCCAATACTAACGTATGGCAGCCTTGTATGGTGGCAGGCAGCCAGCAAAATAAATAACCTAGCTGCTATCACAAAAGTACAAAAACTAGCGTGCATCGCCACAACCAGTGCGATGAGAACGACACCTACAGCAGGACTCGAGGTCATTCTCAATCTGCTTCCGCTAGACATCTTTATACAAGTATCGGCGGCTTTTAGTGCCGTAAGATTAAGCCAAACAGATAGCTGGAGACCAAATGCAATGGGTCACACCACGATCCTGCAGAGATATCTAGGCAGTGTATCTAATACAGACTACTTAACGCCATACCTAGACTTTACAATACCATTTTCTAGCTCCTATCCGAGCAGGGAAGACTGGAAAGATGACAGAACGCCTAACGGGCGATCCTTAGCTGTTTACACCGATGGATCCAAAATGGAATTAGGTGTAGGCGCAGGCATCTTCTCTGAAACGCTTGGTCTCTCCATGTCAGCTCGGCTTCCGAACTACAGCAGCGTTTTCCAGGCGGAGGTCCTAGCAGTTACAATAGCAGCTCGTGAGACTGCGATGAGGGCAATACCACGAGAGGATATCATCTTTTTTATCGACAGCCAGGCGGTGATAAAAGCAATATCTGCTACAGAAATTAAATCGAAGCTTGTGAAGTGTTGTAGAGAAGAGCTCAAGGTTCTTGGAACACAGCACGAGGTAAAGCTCTCCTGGGGCCCTGGTCATGAAGGCATACCAGGGAATGAGAAAGCCGATGAACTGGCTAGAGGCGGCTCAGCACTAAGCTCGGACCAATCCGACCCCTCGGTGTACATCCCGCCTTGCGCCCTCAAGCTCGAAGCAGGAAACAAAGCCCTAACGGAGGCTAACAACAGGTGGACTTCTATAGATACTTGTGTCACCACGAGGAAGCTGTCGCCTGCATTTGACAGAGTAAGAACCAATAGACTCATACAGAGGCATAGAAAATCCCTCTCTACCCTAATACGAGTCGTTACGGAACCACATGGAAAAACTACGTGTGACTAACGAAGACTGCGGCGACGAGGAGGCTCAGGAGGACACCGCCCACTTTCTCTGTCATTGGTCAGGCCTCTATTATTTGAGAAATAAGATCCTTGGACAATACTTCTTTGAGGATCTAGAAGAGTTGTCCAACAGACCAATAAATGACATCGGAAACTTCATCAAATCCTCTGGATGGTTTGTATCTAAGGCACAGTAAGTACTAAATGCTTTCCTTAGGATATTTACAAAGACGGTATTTTTCCACTAGGAAGGGATTCTCTTTTCTATCCCCTTTCCCCCCATGAGTATCACAATGGGTCTATATTGACCTGAGTGTGGTGTGGAGGTTTTCTATCCCCCTACACCAGCCCACTTACCTAACCTAACCTAACTAGGTCGATGTACAGTTGTACATACAGATGTATAGTTGATCATTGAGTCTTTTCCTCCAAAACCCGTCAACGCAAACGGGACCGAAAATCTTACGAAGAATTTTTCTGTAGAAGCGACCAAGGATATCTTCATCCTCTTAATAAAGTCCATATTTCAGCGCCGTAAAGCAGGACTGGGATGATCAGAGTCTTATACAGAGTCTCTTTAGTTGTTCGCGATAGGCCCTTACTGTCGATCTGCCTTATAAGCCCAAAAAACAGCGACTGGCAAGAGTTATTCTTCGATTGATTTCTGCGCTGATGTTGTTCTCAGAGTTTAGAGTAAAGCCAAGGTAGACAAAGTCCCTTATTACCTCGAAGTTATAGCTGCCCACTGTGACGTTCTGTCCAATTCATCGGTGTTGGTGGTCCCTTTTTGTTGACAGCATATACTTGGTTTTGCCCTCGTTTATCGCTAAACCCATTTTGGCCGCTTCCGCCTCAATGCTTGCAAACGCACCGGTGACAGCACACTGAGTTCTTCCTATAATATCAATATCGTCGGCGTATGCAAGCACTTGTACAGACTTGTAACAGATTGTGCCTCCGGTGTTGGCTTGTGAGTTCCGCACGATCCGTTCAAGTACAATATTCAGGAAGTCGCATGACAGCGCGTCACCTTGCCTTAAACCTTTTTTGACATCAAAGGTCTCGGTGAGGTCATTGCCGAACTTGATGGAGCAGCGAGCGTTCTCCATCATCAGCCAGCACAGACGGACAAGTTTGACAGGGATGTCAAAACTAGACATGGCTCTATAAAGCTCTTCTCTATAGATGCTGTCATAGGCGGCCTTAAAATCAATAAAGAGGTGGTGAGTATCGATTTGGAATTCTTGGGTTTTCTCCAGGATCTGCCGAAGTGTGAATATTTGATCGATGGTGAACTTTCCTGGTCTGAAACCGCACTGATAGGGTCCAATCAGGCTGTTGATGAAAGGTTTCAGGAGTTCACACAATGTCGCAGAAAATATCTTATATGCGATGTTGCGGAGACTGATGCCTCTAACGTGTGGGCCATCTAGTGGTTTCTTTTTAAATCATAGGTTATTCTGACACTGACAGCTGTTTTCTGCTCGAAATCTTGACAGGAAGTCAGTACCATATCTCCGCGGAACGAAATGAGTCGCTTTACGCTTGAACAACATTGGGAAATATTGAAAACTTATTTCCAAAGTGGGTGCTGTGTAGCCCAAACAGTGCGTTTTTTGAAAATAAATTTTGGTCGAAATGAAGCAACCACCGCGCCTGCTGTACGCAAGTTTGTGCAAAAAGTTCATGAGACTGGAATGCTAGTGGACAACACTCATGGTCCCCGTCGTCGTACGGTGCGCACAGACGAGAATATGGCTGCTGTAGCCGAAAGTGTGAGACTCAATTCACGAACATCAACTCGTCATCGATCTCAACAGCTCAACATTTCACGCACTAATCTGAGGAGATTTCTGCACAAAGATCTGGGATTATTCACTTACAAGGTCCAATTGATTCAGCAATTGAAAGCGCATGACCATCCGCTTCGTTATCGCTTCGCAGTTTGGGCCTTAGAGCAGCTTGAATTGGACAACGATTTTGGGCGAAAAATCATCTTTTCTGACGAGGCACATTTTCATCTCGGCGGCTACAATAACAGGCAAAATTGCCGCATCTGGGGCTCGGAAAACCCACACGCTATTGTCGAGAAGTCAATGCATCTACAGAGAGTGACAGCTTGGTGCGGATTGTGGAGTTGTGGCATCGTTAGACCATTTTATCTTCGAAAATGAGGCTGGGATCAACGTTTCGGTCAACGGTTTTCATTACAGAGCCGCGTTAACGACTTTTTTTTTTACTGAAATTGAAGACATGGATTTGGACGACCTCTGATTCATGCAGGATGGAGCGCCATGCCACGCAGCCTATGCCACAATCGGTCTTTTGCGCACCAAATTCCCAAATCGTGTTGTCAGCCGTCTTGGCGATGTCAATTGGCCGCCTCGGAGCTGCGATTTGACCCCTTTGGACTTTTTTTTTGTGGGGAACCGTGAAGGACCGATGTTATGCCAACAATCCGGAAACGATTCAAGCACTAAAGGCCAATATCATCCAAGCAATCCGTGAGCTACAACCCGAAACCATCAACAAGGTCTTGGAAAATTGGGGTGATAGAATGCGGTACCGCGAGGTCAGCCCAGGCAGCCACTTGAACGACGTTGTGTTCCATAATTAATGGGAATCTTTGCTCTTACTATAACAGCCATAATACACGGAAGAAATTTCATTTTGTTCATTTTATTGCATTTTTAAAAAGAAACTTGTAGTTGGCTCACGCGTATAGTTGGCGCAGTTGAGGAGGTCTCCTTTCTTGTGGATCGGCAAACGATGCTGAGATTACATTCATCAGGCATACACTCGTCTGACCGAATCTTAGAGATGAGTTGGTGTATGCACTCTACCAAACCAGCTGCCTTGAGCATAGCTTGGATATTGCTATCCTCACTTCGTTTTGGTCAGGTGGACAGAAATGTTGACTATCATCGTCCATGTTGAATGGTTCATTCTGCCTGACAGCGGGATGTTGGTCTTCGTCGCCGTTATACAGTCTGCAGAAGTAGTTTTTTCCATATTCTCAGCACCGACTGTGATTCTACTACGAGGATTCCATTTTCATCTGTACAGGTTTCTGTACGAGCATTGCTTCTCTGACAAGTTCTTTTTACCTTTTGGTAAAACTTCCGTTCATTGTTCCTGGAGTATAAGCTCTCAATATTCTCGATCGCGCGCTTCTCATGTTCTTTTAACTTTACTCAACTTAATATAACCTAACCTACAGAGCATCACAATATATCTCACAATCACTAATCCTGCACGGACAACGAGAAAATAGAATTTGCTTTACAACTGCCATACTTTCAAGCTGGTGGTAGGAGTAGTGACCTCCTTCGCAATCTTTGTATTGAAACTCCAGCTTTCCTAATCAACTGGTCCCCTTACATTTGATTGTAGCTGTTACAAGTCTTAAGTAGATCGATGGCAGATGGTTATCTTTGCCGAGAATGACCAAACATACAAATCATTCCCCACACATAGCTCCCTGAATGAAAAGAAAAGTAAATACATTTAATGTTCGCCTGCACTCACGAAAAATACTTCTATGTCTGGCAATGTTCCCATTTTCCACACGTAATAGACTTATTGTAAGAAACAAGAAAGGAACCCCTCGAGACTGCAGACAGTACACCTACTACACTTTGAAATCAAATACACAATCAAAGTCCAACAGACGAGAAAAAATGTGTTGCACCCCCGTCTCTAGACACCGACACGTTCCTCCCGATGGGAAAGCAAAAAACTGTCACCATGGGTAATAAACTACCAGAGCATAAAATAAATGGACAATATGAGAGAATGTATTACAACACTCCATTTGGATGCTCATCCTGCCGACTATCCTTTCCAGCGCTAAAGATATCCTCTTCGCGGATAAAAAAAAAAAAAAAATTCTACGATAACTGCCAATTTTACACTCCCACACCAGTCGTTTAGGGAATAAAAAATGCAAATTTTCTCAGTGATTTATCAAAATGAACGAAGAAAGAAATATCCTTGAGGAAGGAGGATGATTTTCTTTTTATTTACAACCACTCTGCCGTATGAGAAACTTTCTGTTTGTCTCGACTTTGTAACGATTATTATTCACATTGTTGACTACGAGTCTAATTTTCATCTCGTCAATGTGCTCGTGCAATCCTTCTACCTTCACCTTAGCCAGTCAAGGATAACAACACAATTTAGAGTAAAAAATTTGTAAGAATATTCAAAGAATAACCTGCAGCGAAAGGGAGTTGTGTGTATATATTATCCTTGTGAGGAGTTTGAGACAGCGGGGAAGGTAAGCAGAAAATGGATGGATTTTAGCTTAGTTTGCATTATAATGCAATGGAAAGGACAATACGATTTGCATAATATCCTTTCTGGAAGTTTATTCTTTGTTTTGTTTGTTTGTTCTTTTCTAAATAAATGTTGGTTTCGTTCTCAAGTTGTGTGTGTGTGTTGCATTTGCTTTGTAGGTTCCACCATCTGGCCCACGGGACTAACGTGGGGGCAAATATGCTTTGTAAGGATATACACTTTGCAGCGAATGCACTGTAGTAACATTATACTTCTCTAATGGGAGGGTAATGCGCTTGGACAGTGACTTGTGTGTCAGAAGACTGTAAGGATTTTTTTTTTTTGTTAAATTTAAGGGAATGAGGAATGAAAGAATTATGGAGCGCGTAAGAGTTGAAAATGTCTTCAAGGATACGCACTGAAAAGTGAGCTTTGTTTTAAGTGAAAATATTTGTTCTGGTCTGATAGTTTTTAGACACAGTTTAGGATGACCAACGAGTTGAATAGTATTGGTAGTAAACCGTTTTTGTTATATTTTTGTAGTGGTGTTCAGCCATAACTATGGGTTGTCGTTCATAAAGGCTTTAAGTACCCCAAAAACATTGGATAGCTTTGCAAGCTGCATCAAAAAAGGGTAATTGCCGATTAGAAGTTAGCCAAAAACCGACACAAAATAACTTTATGCTCCAAAATGGAGTACCGCGCCTCAAATATACATAGATGGATATGATGCTCTGTCGACGACCTTAGGTTAGATTAGGTAAGTGGGTTGGTGTAGTGGGTAAAATCCTCTCATCACACTCAGATCAATAGAGACCAATTGTGATGGTTGGTTGGTTGGTTTAGGATTGGCCCTCGATGAGGATGTACTTAGACCAGAGAGTAGGTCCATTGTACTACCGATGTGTAAGGCGGGTGGGACACCCTCTTACTCTTGGTACCATTTGCTTCGTTGAATGAAGGCGTGAATTTTAGCTGTGCAGGCGTTGCCGAGATCATTAAGATCATTGTAGAAGTATTCACCCAGAGTGGCCTTCTTAATGTTGGAGAGCGCAGGACAGGCGCACAGGAGATGACTGATGGTCTCTTCTTCCTCGTCATCTCTGCAGCTTCTGCAGAAGTCATTATGAGGGATACCTAATCTTTGGGCATGTCTTCCTATGACGCAGTGTCCAGTGAGGACATTTGTTATTTTTGAGAGGGTTCCTCTCTTGTGCTTCAAGAGCCCGATGGAACTGGATTTATTGAGTGTCGACTAGAGCTGTCTGATGATTGGCTACTTTCTCGGCGTCAATTTGAATAAGGTACTTAACATAAGACGCTGGCGCTTTGATGTCGGTGATGCTTATGCTATCTGTACCAGAGGAGCCTTGTCGTGCTAGTTCGTCGGCTGCACAATTCCCCGGTATGTCACAGTGACCTGATACCCAGCAAAGGGTGAGGTTTTACTGACCAGCTATCTCGTTAAGAGATATGCGACAGTCTTTCACTGCCTTAGTCTCGTAGTGCTGGATGCGAGGGATTTGATGGCTGCCTGACTGTCGACGTAAATAACAATATCAGGTGTTGATAGTGTGCTAGCCGCTAGCCAGTCAGCGGCTTTGCGAACTGCGGTGATTTCGGCTTGAAAAACGCTGCAGTGGTTTGGAAGGTTAAAGGAGAGGTGTATGTCCAGATCTTCTGAGAAAATTCCGGCACCGACTCCGTCCTTGGTTTTGGACCCGTCCGTGAAAATTGACAGCGATTCGTTGTAAAGGACATTGCGTCCACTCACTTCTGTCCGGTATCGAGTGCGTGTAGCCCTTGTCAAAATCATATTCAGTGGGCAGATGGTCAGTGGAATTGGGAAGATGACGGTGCATCGAAAGTATATTGGCATGTCCCGTGTGTTGCTCCTTCCACTGCCTGGAGCCTCTCAGTCTTATTGCCGAGCTGACAGCCAATTACTTGCTGACGATGTCAATCGGAAGCAGGTGGAGCATGGTTTTGAGCGCCGCTGTGGGAGAAGTTCTCAGTGCACCGGTAATGCTGAGACATGCAGCTCGCTGAGTTTTTTCCATTATGGATAGGTTGGATTTCTTCTCCAAGGCGGGCCACCATACCAATACTCCATACATGAGAATCGGTTTTATGACCGACGTGTATAGCCAGTGCATGATGCTTGGTTTAAGGCTCCAGGTGGAGCCTTCTGCTTTCTTGCAGATGTATAGGGCGGCCAGCGATTTCCTGGCCCATTCGATGACATTCTCTTTCCAAATAAGCTTGCGGTCAAGCTTTAGGCCTAAATAGCTAGCACTATTTTAAAGCTTGAGGGTGGATCCCCTTATCTTGGGCGGAGTGAAGTCAGGGAGCTTGTTTTTTCTTGTGAATCGAACTAGCTCGGTCTTCGTCGGGTTAACGGAGAGGCCGCATTTATCGGTCCATCTGAGCAGTTCATTGAGAGCAGACTGCATGACATCGACCAGCGTCTGCAGGTATTTACCTGTTTTTAGAATGGCGACATCGTCTGCATAGGCAATAACATTGCACCCAGTTTTTTCGATCTCTAGAAGGGCCTCGTTGAGCGCCAAATTCCACAATAGTGGAGAAGGTACACCCTCTTGAGGGGTGCCTCGATGTGCATGTCGCTTGACAGTGCTACTTCCGAAGGATGCTGTTATTACCCTGTTCTTTAGAATGTGTTCTATGAAACAACAGATGGGTTCGCAGATGTTGAGTGCGCGTAAGGTACTGGTAATCGAATTTGTTTTAACGTTGTTGAAGGCTCCCTCTATGTCTAGAAATGACACTAGGGTGAACTCTTTGATTGAGAGTGATTTTTCGATAGGGTGGATGATGGAGTGCAAAGCCGTTTCGACAGATTTACCTTTTTGGTGGGCGTGCTGTGACGTGGATAGTAAGGTGCTATGAATAGTAGCCTTGATGTGTAGGTCCAAGATTCTTCCCAGAATCTTGAGAAGGAAGGTCGTTAGACTAATAGGTCTAAGGTCCTTTGGGAGGGTGTGCGATGTCTTGCCTGTTTTGGGTATAAGGACCACTCTTACCTCGGTCCAGGCAGTTGGTGTTGTTCGGAGCTCAAGATAAGCCTTCAGAATGCAGGAAAGATACTGCCATACTATGTTGAAAGCCGTCTGAATCTGGGCCGGAAAAATACCGTTTGGTCCCGGGGATTTGAATGCTTCGAAACCAATTGTGACCAATTGTGATACCCATGGGGTAAAAGAAAATAGAATGAATCCCTTCCTCATGAAAAGTAGAAAATAAAATACTTTTTATACAATATATTCTAAAGAAAGCATTAAGTACTTACTGTGCCCGAGATACAAACCATCCACAGGATTTAATGAAGTTGCCGATGTCATTTATCGGTCTGTTGAATAATTCTTCTGAATCCTTAAAGGAGTATTGCCCAAGGAACTTATTTCTTAGATGATAGAGGCCTGGACATTGGCAAAGAAAGTAGGTAGTGTCCTTCTGAACCTCCTCGTTACCACAGCCCGTACAAAGGTTTTCGTTCGTCACATGTATTTTTCTCATGAGGAATCGCATGGTGTTATGCCCCGTAATAACTCCTATAAAATTAGAGAGGGACCTTCTATCCATCTGCATAAGTCTATTGGTTCGTGTTCTGTCGAATGTAGGCCAAAGCTTCCACGTGGTGATACAAGTATATAAAGAGGTTCATATTTTGTTTGCTTCCGTTTGGGCTTTATTCCCTACTTCGAGTTTGAGTGTGCAAGGCGGAATGTACATTGAGGGGTCGGATTGGTCCGAGTTTAGTGATGAGCCTCTTTTAGCCAGTTCGTCTGCTTTCTTATGTCCTGGTATGCCTTCATGTTCAGGCACCCAGCAAAGCTTTATCTTGTGCTGTGTTCCAAGAACATTGAGCTCTTCTCTACAATACGAGTACCTCACAAGCTTTGATTTTATTTCCGTAGCAGATATTGCTTTTATCGCTGCCTGGCTATCAATGAAAAGGTGATATCCTCTCGTGGTATTGCCCTCATCGTAGTCTCACCGGCTGCTATTGTTACCTCTGCCTGGAAAACGGTGATGTAGTTCGGAAGCCGAACTGACAAGGAGATACCAAGTGGTTCAGAAGATATACCTGCGCTCACACCTATTTCCACTTTAGATCCATTGGTGTACACAGCTATGGATTGCTCGTTAGGTGTTCTATCGTTTTTTCATTCTTGCCTGCTCGGATAGGTGCTTAGAAAAAGTCTCTATGTATGGCGCTGTGTAGTCTGTACTACATATGGTACATTGGCTAGGTATCTTTTTAGAATCATAGTATGATTGCATTTCGTCGCCAGCTATCTGTTTGGCTTAATCCTACGGCAGATTCTTTCAACTGAAGACAGAAGAAGCACCACTTCCTCACAGAATGGCGAATATTTTATGGAGATTTGTCAAACTTTTCGTAATTGGAGCACAGTGGAATGGAGGCACAGGATAAGCAGCCCATGGCACGTAGGTAGGAAGGTAGGTAGGTAACGTTGCGGTTCAGAAATAACCCAATTAGCGCTAAAGATGCGCTGTTTTGTTACTACAAACTCATGTATACCAGTTTGTCGAGAAGTGAATTGGATGCGAAAGGATGGTAAGTTTAAAACGAACCCTTGGAGTTCAGAAAAGGTATTAGTTCTCCAATCCCCTTGGTAGCTATATCTTTCAGATCTTCGAAGAAGTGTCTCCAAACGCGTGTTGTGTGGTTCTCGCTAGGCTTCCGATATCTGCAATGGAAGCGGATACAGGTTCTTTCTCATTAATATCCTTGTAGCTATTTGGTCATTCCATTCCTCTCTGGTAGAGAATTCTGTTAAGAATAATTTCCTGAAGCTGAGCTTGGGTATCCTGTAGTCGGTCGAAGACGCACCCAGTTCCCTTGTTATCGGCTCCAGGACCTTACAGGGACTATGTGACTTTGCGGTCTACCACACACATTCTCTGAGCTAGACTGCGCTGCATACAGCAGTGTCATATGCATACAGCATGTCATGCCATAGCACCTAACCTTCTTCAGATTCCTGCTGATGGACTGAAGAACGTATGTCTGTAGAGATCTAAGCGTTATATATGTAAGTTCCAAAAAACAACATCTCACCTTATGAGATAGAGATAGCATTTCCGAACTAAATCGGTTTTAATTTGAACTAAATCGGGCTTTGATTTGAATGACCCGAAGCAATGAATACCTAAGGAGGAATGGAAAAAGGAAACGATCGTCAAGTTGGTAAAGAAGACTAGACTCATTGGGCTTTCTAGGAATAGTAGTGATTTTATTATTCAGTACTAGCGGTTACCCAGTAGCGTTGCGGTTTGCGCTGTAAAAAAAAAAAAAAAATTGTCAGGCAGGCGCCTGGGGCAACAACTGTCAGTCAGCCCCCTGGGGCTAATTCTATTAGAGAACAGTTTTGTGCCGGTCAACAGTGGGTAAGTGGTCCAACCTTAAATATATATATCAACAATTTGATAGTACTAACGTACTATAATACTAAAGTAGTGGACAAACTGCTGGACCGATGGCAACCGGCGTGTTTCGCTGCGGCTAACAAAAGGAAGTTTTTGTTGTTGTACTAAAGTACTGAAATACTAAAGTAGTGAACCGATTTTGACCAAACTTCACAAGAACACTCTCGGGGCAATACCGAAGATTGCCTAAAAATGTGAGCTCAATCAGTTACGTGCTTTCGGAGTCCATAGCATACAAACATAGGTACACACATTTTTCCCATAGAAAAAAAAAATACAGAAAGAAAAACAGAAAAGGTACATTGAACATCTGACTGTGGAGATAAAAGGGATTCGAGACAGTCGCTCTTTCTGGAAACTCGCAAGCAAGCTCAATGGCACAGCTTTTGTACGGAGTTTACAACTTGAAGCACCTGTGCTAGCTGAGCACTTTAAATACTGCTGAACCCGCCTTGCAGCACAAATCAGCTGCAATATGCTCTACCGTTTCAGAGGATCAAAGAGTTGGACCGCAATATATCACCACAAGATGTCTGTAGAGTTATACACCGTTGCAAGCTTAACAAAGCTCCAGGGGAAGACCGCATCCCATATGACTTTTTTAAGTACGCGTACAACGAGTTTCTGGAGAAACTATCAATGGCGTTCAACTATATTTTCAACACGAGCGAAGTGCCATACAGGTTCAGGAGGAATATCCTTTTCCCTTTATTTAAAAAGGGTGATTCCAGCGATCCTTGTAACTACAGAGGCATATCCTTGCTAAACTCTGTGATGAAAATATTTACGGGTATAATCCTGGAACGGTGGACAGAATGGGTCCATTCTAATGACCTGCTTAGTGAGTTCCAAGTTGGGTTTAGGAAAGGCTACTCGACAGTAGACAATATTTTCACGTTAACAAGCTTATTTGTGCGCGTTCTTTGTGGACTTTCAAGTGGCATTTGATTCTGTTGATAGAAAAGCGGTTTTCTATAAGTTAAGCAATCTTGGAGTGTCAACAAAAGTGCTCAAAATTATCGAAAGTCTCTATAAGGAGAATATGACTGCGGTATGGGACGGAAACAATGTTTCAAATTGGTTTGAGTCTCATATGGGTGTTAAGCAGGGTTGTCTCATGAGTCTTCTTCTTTTCGCGCTATTTATGGACGATTTGCCAACATCTCTACCTAGAGGAATCGAGTTCGCTGGAATGAAAATAAGGGTCCTCTTATATGCTGATGACATCGTTATCCTGTCGGAAACTCCATCCATGATGCAAATGATGATCAACAAGCTAGAGAAATATTGCAACCTTTGGAACCTAAAATTGAATACAAGCAAGTCCAAAATATTGGTATTCCGAAACGGAACCAGTCGCTTCGCTAGGAACGAAAAATGGTTTTACCAAAACGAAGAAATTGAGAACGTGAAGGAATATAAGTACCTTGGAGTCATTTTAACACCGCGAGTGGATTTTAAAAAGCACCTTCAGGAAAAACTCAAGGAAGGAAAAAAGGCAATCAACTGTAATTGGAAGGGAATATTTTCTAAAAATAACGTTCCGCTTAGTACAAAGTATAAAGTCTATGAGGCAGTGGTTGGGTCCATCATGTGCTATGGCACCCAAGTATGGGGTATCTTTCAGTTTGAAGAAGTTGAAAAGCTGCTAAGATACTTTATCAAAAAAAATCTTCAGGCTACCGGAAAACACGCCAACGTATATGCTTCACCTGGAAACAGGACTGCCCTTTGTACATCTTCACAGTACTGCTGCACTTTCATTACATTTTAAAAGCAATGTCACTCTCGAGTCAGAGGCTTCCGAATTTGGTTGCAATGCACATAGGCAACAATTTTTCCTCCAATGGTCCAGGCTCTGCGGCATTCATGATATCCAACTAGCGGATTACAATCCTACATCATGGAGAGAGGCACTACAGGAACTGTTGATTAAGATCGTCCTATCTACCCGTGATGCATTTAAAGTAAAAGCCCAAGAGAGTCAAATCAGACTCATATATCGAACTCTTCAACATGACTTGGGGGAATCCAACTACTTCCAAGACCAAAACAGTGTGGAAGTTATTTCAACATTATTTAACGCTAGAGGAGAGCTCCTACGTTTGAATTACATGCCATATAGAACCGAACGAAATTCTGAATGTTCACTATGCAATCTCCATGCCTTAGAAGACGTCTTCCATCTCATCGGAGTATGCCCAATATTAAAGGCGATAAGGCGAACCCATTGAGATAAACATGTGCTATCGGAAACTGAAGTAAGGGCAATACTAAACGGTCAAAATTGGAAGGTTCTGTTTAGCTACTTAAAGTCCGCTTTACAATACAGGCAACAAATATTACATGAAGCTTTTTAAAAAAATTAGTGAATATAACTAAAATAATGATAAATTTGCATTATTGCAAAACTTTGGTCATCGTACAGTTCTTCGAAAGGTTGCACGCTGGAGTATCATTGATTTACATATTCAACCGCAACTTATTGCCTGTAAATCAGGTCTAGCAGTTACGCTAGACTTAAGTTGGTAATACCAATCGGAAAATAAAATAAACTGACTTAAACCCATTTGCCATTTTTTGACTTAACCCCTTAATACCTGACACCAGAGAATTATAGCATTGGCTTTTACCATCAGAAAATTTGAATATCAAAGCTTCATTTATGAGTTATCTTCCAATCATGCTCATTAAGGATATCAACTACTTAGGTAATAAAATTACATCTTCTCTCACGCCCAGGTGTTTGCATTCCCTTTCACTCTACATGGCTAGTAGTTAAAGTTTAAGAGTTCTCCTCTGGTTTTTAATGTATCTATGTCATTGGAAGAAGTTGTTTTATTCTAGGTTATATTGTATGGTACAATATAGGTTTCTTGTGACACTTTATTGGGCCTTTTCTACAAACTTTACACGAGAGGCACTTTCAATTTAAACTAGTAGTATCTGCATTGAACTTTTACAACAAAAGGGGTTCTGGTTAAGTATTGACGCTTTTTGATATCCTTGCTTTTTTGGGGGCGTTGCTTATCAGGACGGCGCCAATCCATCGAATTCACTTTTGTTGTAGGATCATTATTAAGCACCATTATGTATCTCTCCATCTAACCTTAGTTGTTTTTGAACTGCGCAAAGGTGGTTGATTTGTGGCACTATCATGCACTGCCTTTGTTCATACGAAAATGATCATGTACAGGGTGTCCGCCGGGAACGTATACTACTTTGTTTTGCCGCCATTTTGGTAAACATTAGTCTTGACAGTTCATATTTGGCAGTCGTGAAGTAGACACGTGGCAAATTTATTATGGAAAAATATTCGATAAACCAACGTGTTTTAATCGTTAAAACATTTTATCAAAATCAATCATCGATTACTGTGACGATGAGAAAGTTACGTGAAATTTTTGGGCCAAACAACGTGCCAACAAAACGCACTATTTATCGTGCAGTGAATGATTTCGAAGAAAGTGGGTCTGTAGGTGATAGGCCCAAGCATGGGCCACAACGTACTGCAAGATCGGCTGAAAACATTACTGCTGTTCAAGGAAGTGGTCAACACAATCCATCAACCTCAATTCGACGCCGTGCTCAGGAGCTTGGTCTTCAAAGAACAACTTTGGCCACAATTTTGCACTTTTTAACTTTTTAACGCCACAACTGCATGCTTTGGGCTTGATTAACATATGGTATCAACAAGACGGTGCCACATCGCATACAGCCAGGATTACAATGGAATTACTGCGAGACCTCTTTCCACAACAAGTTAGTTCAAAAAATGGTGATGTTGATTGGTCTCCACGGTCGCCTGATTTGACTGCTCCTGACTTCTTTTTATGGGGATATCTGAGAAGCAAGGTTTATGCAAACAAACCAGAAACGCTTGAGCAACTCAAACAAAATATTCGTGATGAAATTAATGAAATACCGCGTGAAATGTGTGAGAATGTAATGAAAAATGTGCTCAAAAGGGCTCGCATTTGTGAGACTAGCAGAGGCGGACATTTACCTAATATTGTATTCCATACATAATTGCCGACATTAAATAAAACATTTATCAATATAAGATCCATTCTCTTTCATTTAATCAAAAATTATAAACAAACAAAGTAGTATACCTTCCCGGCGGACACCCTGTAGAATCCTAAGAACCATTGTTTTTGATGATCCAGCTTGTGCTGCGATTTCTTTACTTTTCAGTCCTCGGTCACCTGTTTTACAAATTCAATATTTTCTTCTGTGACCGCAGTTGAGGGTTATCTTCAAGAGACTTCTGTCCCCAACGAAAGCGCTTAGATAAGTCCATTATGACTGTGTATGATGGCGAAAATTCTGCTCACCTCATCCTTTATTTGTCTTCAAGTAAATCCCTTTCTTTGCAGATTCGAATTTGATTACCACGCACATTTTAAGAGCTTTCCAAGAACTGCACTTATACAAGTCATTACTGACGAGTAACTAATTAGCCTGGGCTAACCAATTATTCACCATTTTGCATAAACGACTTCAAGGAATAATGGAAAAGAACATATTTTTTCTTGGAAATTTTTCGAAGTGTGGTAGGTCGGGACAACTTGGTCCTTACTACGTATTTATTACCCATTTCCATTTCTCCATCTTAAAACTCCCAGAAGTTGCAAAGTTCCTCTTCCATTTCAATAGAGTATAGTCCATCAGACTGTCAATATGATGATCATATTATACCTAATGGAATACAACTAGTTAACATGAACTTTCTTCCAAGGACTCAAATCAAATCTCCAACAAGTCATAACAAAATTACGATAATCAACCATGTCGGGAACAGTCTTCGAACATAGAATAATTCAATAAGCCGAACTACCATAACCGGCAATCGTCGAGCCAAGGAAAAGAAACAAAAAAAACTATTAGCCGGCATTTCTTCCGGCACTATGATGGAAGAAAAAGTTTTCCAAAGTAACCACAAACCTTGAGACTGGTAGAACTGGGTGTATTGGTATATTGAAATGTACAGACATACGTTTATGTGGGTGTTCCATTTATTTGGAAGGCAAAGAGCACTTAAATGCAATTTCATCTGCCTTCCTGAAACAGAACTTGGGCGCTTGTCACTGTAAGTGCATAGTCAAGTCAGTTAAGTGCTTGGGAAATTGGTCACATGAGTTCTGGGCAAACATCGAATGCCTATTTTAGGATGTGGAAGTGAAGTTTGTACTCTCATTTGACCACTAAACTGCTTGGTAGTTGAATGTTTAATGTGTATTGCCATTGAATAACGACACCGAGAAACTATGCCGCTATGAGTGGGCTGTGGTGCTGTTTACGGGCAATGGTCTCTGATAAAGTATATTCAGTACTGTATTCAGTTGGCAATTGTATTTCAAAAAATATGTGAATGAGTGTCAACTATACATAACAACCATGCATATGTAGAGGGTCGCATGTTGTTGTCTGTCTGTGCACGTATCACGCGGAAACTATTGCACGGATTTTTATGAAACTTGGTATAGTAGTAGCTGGTAGCTGATGCTGGGTCAATGTCTGGGATATTTTTTTTTTACCTCGGGAAATGAAAGGAGATCTTAGGAAGCTGAGATCTAATCAAAAATATGTTTTGCAAAATTCAGATTTTAATTAACATTTTCTTGAACACGATTTCGAATCTGCACTCAGTGGAGGAAATCATTTTTTTTAATTATTTTAGTCGCCCTTAGCTGTCTCTTCGTAATCTTTAAAACCAACGCCGACAGACTGATGGAAGGTGGATGGTATGGTATTCTTCGTATTTTCTCATTCCTCAGTTCCATTTTCTGTTATTCCTGTTTGACGGGTTGTGTGCGTGTTTGTGGATGCACAGGTGGGGATTTCCACCGGGGAAGCTATAATTAAGTTTACACATTTTCAGTATTGTATTCAGTTGGCAATTATAATTAAAAAAATAAGTGAATGAGGCTCAATGAAGCAAGGCGACCACTGGTCAGCTAGTTGCTAATAATTCGGTTTATGTATTGAGCTCAATATTCTATTGAATTTCACATATTTGCATTTAATTTTCGTTTTGAGAAAGGATGTACATGGAAATATTAAAAAAATAAGTTTATCTTTAGAGGCGGCATACTGAACAGTTCTGAGCTGGATGTATGTAGGTACTTCAAATGTCAGTATTTACGTTGCCAAACAACAAAAAGGAAAGGAATGTTAAAATTAAGAAACACGGTATGGATACGTTAGTTTTGTTTGTATTAGGAGAGTCTTAAGAAGGCTACACACTGTCATTTTTAAAATGTCATTCTTCGTGAATGACACGCAACATGATAGTGTGTAGCTTGGAATGAAACGATGAGAGACGACAGTATAAGAATGTAATTTAGGCATGCGCGATATTTTTGTTTTGTCTCAGCCAGCGCTGCCGTTTTTACTGTCTTGACATCACAATACGTTTTTTGATCGATGGCGAATAAGCAGGTTTCCGCTCTGGATCCTCTTGTGCCGATAATATCAATACTCTGCGGATTATAATCGAAAATTGCGTTGAATATCGATCGCCATTTCACCTGCTATTCATCGATTTTGAGAAGGCGTTCGAAAGTGTCAACAGGGAGTTTATTTGGCGTGCCGTACACAGGAGAGGTATACTTGACAAATTAATTGCTATTACCAAAGATACATGCGAAAGGTTTAAATGTAACGTTTTTTTTTTTTTTGGCGCCACAGCTCTTTAAAGTGCCTGGGCCTAGCTTCTCGCAACCACTCATGTTGTGTGCGCTATATTTTTTCACACGAATGGAAGGGACCTACAGTTTAATGCCGAATCCGAACGGCGATTTGAGAAGCTTTTTCGTGACAACAATACTCTCGGATGTTTGTCAGACGCTCGCGAGAGGTGGGACCGTGAAAAAACTTTTTGGTGTTTTCTGGGATTCGAACTTGGAACCTCATGCGTAGTGATCCGCAACGTTCTACACAGAAAAAGAAAAATTGGAATTCGAGATCCAAAGTGGGGTAAGACAAGGTTGTATTTTTTCACCAATACTATTTCTATCGGTGATTAGCGATGTACTTCATCCAGCTTTGCTGACGGGAAACGGAGGAATTCCATGGACTCTTACATGCCAATTGAAATATCTTGACTACGCTGATGATGTACGCTTACTCTCTTTCAGAATTATGGACCTCCACCAAATGACAGCAGATGTGAAGAAGGCGGCGGACGTCATCGGGCTGAAAATGATCATGAAAATTATCAGCCTTGGAATAAGCTCATCGGCCCAAGTATGAATTGCTGGACAACCAGTAGAGATAGTAGAGGATTTCAAGTATCTTGAGAATACTGTCACGACCGATGGTGGAACTGAACAGGATCGCCACGGCAAAGTCCGCGTTCACGATGTTGTCCAAAATATAAGAAATCAATGCAATCAGTGTAAACACCAAGCTAAGACAGTTCTGTTCTAATGTTGAATTCGTGCTCCATTACTATCACTAGAAAGTTGCAAATGATCGTTAGTAAGTACCTGTGTAACATCTCAAGGATTTTCTGACCCAATCGTACCTCTAACTAACTCCTTTTCCAGAGAATGGGTCGAGAACCAATAGGCGCAACCATCCAATGGATTGGTCACACGTGCCATAGCTAACTATGCTTGGAAACCTTTAAGCCAGGGTGGCAGAATACCTTGGATCCTAGGAGAACATGGTTCAGAACAGTCGAGATGGAGACACGGCAGTTGGGTAAAGTTGGGGAGAGCTGAGGCACATTGCCAAAAACTGTGCACGATGGCTATGCCCCAACATAGTTAGAATATGACAGCATCGCTCCAAAGAGCATTGTGAATAGACTGAATGGATCTATATTGAAAAACTTCAACTCCATGTTGATGGGTGCTAGGAAGATATCATAAACTGTGCGAGAAGTGCCGGAACTGCTGTCTTACCGTTTTTTGTTACCATCCATCCATGATGGGGTTTAACCCAAAACTAGTCACCTGTTCCCGTGTTTGTCTGGCAGCGGTTCTAGAGTCTCTCTGGTTTACTTAAAGCTTTTCAATTCTTCTAGCAGACTTATGCAGTATTTCTTATCCACGTCATAGGGTCGCTGTCTTAGAATGTGTAACACTTCTTTGTCGCTTTTTGGGCTCTGGGCGGTATGGGTGATGCGAAAACTGAAATCACCCTTCTTCCTCTATTTTCCATGTACTCTTTCATCATCAGATTGCAGTAGTCATCCCTCATTTGGAAGTACAATCCTAGTATGGCAGTCAACTTTAAAAAATCGGTTAGTTTCATTTGTACTGAACAGTTGAATTAGTCTCATGGCAAACATAAAGAGCCCACCGGTCTTGCGCACGATCATCAGCTTGTAATAGGATTCTATGGGACATCTAAAATTGTCTCTCCAGTAGATCTTTATTCATTGGTCACGATACAGTCCCAAGAGTTGTTTTGTATACACTTTGGTTGCTTCTGGATAGTCAAGTAACTGAACCTTCTCCAGGGCTAAAAATAAAAGGGAAATGATGGCTGCGCTTATGGCGCTATCCCATAGATGGAATGTGCTATTGTGATTCCTATGCGAATGGTGGAACTGTCTTTAATATCATCAGTTAGTAAACTAGAAACTAGCTCCACTATCGGTGTCCTCACAGGACACTGTCTAACAGGACTATATGCGAAAAGGTTGGGTGTCTTGTCCAACATTTTCTGTAAGAGCTGCAGGAACGAAGAGGAAGAAGAAACCATCCTCCATTTCCTCCGTACATGTCCAGCCCAATCCAAAAGAAGACTACTCTATCTTGGAGCTCTACTCTTCAATAACCTTGGCGACCTAACGAATACAAACGTTAGAAGCATCCTTGGTTTTATAAAAACCCCAGATTGGTTCTCTTAGTAAGTGCATGTGTAGCTGGTTATGTGCTCGATCCAGTGGTATCACAACGGACCTCTTCTGGTCTAAGTGTATCTGTATTTTAGTACAGACAACCACCTTAACCTAACTTAACCTTAGCTAGAAGTGTGGACTGTATTCGCTATGAGGCATAGCCTCTCCATGGGAATGTTTTTTTTTTATAATTTGCGCGCACTCAAGGGGGTATTAATACCCTTAACATGTGTTCACACAGTGCGAGCGTTGGAAAGGATGGATAGAGAGATAGAGAGAGGGAGAGATAGAGAGAGAGAGAGAGAGAGAGAAAGAGAGAGAAAGAGAGAGAGAGAGAGAGAGAGAGAGAGGTTTGGTGTAGTGGTTTGAAGCTCAGTTGTTTATGCTTCAGAGAAACTCCGGGGGTGGTGTCCAGATAACTGGAGAGATTTTTGTTATTTTTTGCCTTTGCTTCTGATTCACAGTATTTTCTTTCGCGATAAACCGAGTGATAGGCAAATCATTCATCCAACAGAGCGAAACATTTATCCAGCCATATGACCAAGCCACTGCCTTCGCAGTAGTATTCACACAAGCTTTCGCAATTGTTCGGACTGACTTTATTTCATGAGAAATAAATAAGTTTGTGCTGACATTAGGATTTGAACCATGAACCATTAGCGTGGCAGTTGACGACGTTACCACTACACCATTGCCACCCCATTGTTGAGCCAATGGTTGAAGATGCAAGTGAGTTTCGATCGCATCGGTTTGCCGGGGATTTGCTGGATGTAGACGAAGGGTTGCAGGATAATCTTCTATTGTTTCATTTGGGTGGGATTGTCGTTGGACATATCGAGGATTTTGTTGGATTTACCTATGATTGTTGGCTTTCTATTGATGGGAGAGGCTGTTGGCAGGAGGAGACTTTTCCTTTTCAACGGCCTGAAATACATGACAAGCACTTCCATCAAACTTCCGCTGTTTGATAATTCTCTGGATGCCACAGTACAATGGACCACTTTTCCTGTCTGAGCATCTGCTATATAAAGTAGCATTCATTTGATTATAGTAAACAAAGGATCTACTACTTGTACATTCTACATTTCTTCCAAATCATAACCATCCTGTGCAACTTTACTAAAGATTAACATTTTTCGAAACCTCCATCAGTACGACAGCCACTTTCAATTCTCTTCTCGTGTCAATTTAAAATCCCTTTAAGTTCAGTATACAGTACCACGAGGAGTGCCCACGTCAAAACAAAGCCAGTGGTTGCTCAATTTCAGCATCACTTAGCAGTCAGTCACCATAAATAAATCAATTAAAATTGTTTACCATCCAATAAATGCACTCAAATTGCTGGGGGTTTTTTTATGGCCGTTCCCACCCTATTATTAAAGATTTTTATTTTTATTTTTTTTTTTTTTCGAAAAGAACGATTGAGTTTATAATAGACTGTAGCCGAGTTTGGAGCATGTGCCACAGCATACTCACTTATCGTTACAGACTGAAATAAATATAAAGTAATACCAGTCATTGTCGGTGATACTTACGTATTCCGACGAACGCACGTTCTCCCATAAATCGGATAAATTCAAATTTGTATGCCAAATGTGCTACTTGCTGCAGTGCTGTTAATTGCTCCCTTTTACGTGATGTATCTACTTCTGTTGTGGTGTCGAATTTTATTTATTTTTTTTTCCAGTGGTAGAATATATAATAATTATGCGTGAATCATTAAATAAATTAAACTGGGCATACACACTTATTTTATACGTATATAGGTACAAACCCTTTGCATTGAGACCGACAGGGCGATTATCTTGTGGCGCAGTGAATTGCATGCGTTATCCTTTAGGATTAATCCACAAGCACAAAAGCATATTGTCCTGAGTAATCTATGGATATTGGATACAATTTTTTATGCATCCGGCTTCATAAAGTACAACCTTCCAGCGCGAACAACAAACAGGATGTGTGCATTTTATACTCCCATCAGTGCCAACTACAGAGGATAATGAAAACCAGATGCGCTGCCACCGGGAGGTTTCCGGCGAGAACCAACTATAAATTGTTATTGCAAATAAAACACTAAATTTTGGTGAGTCCTTTAAGGGGATATTGGTTTATGTTCAATGAAACAATGGCGGGGTTATGACGTCGCTAAAATATTTTCAAATTGACTGGAAATTTGGATAATATTCGTGTTGTTTGGCATTTCATTGAAAATAATTGGATTTGTGTTGAATTGTTATGAGATTTGATGTCGGAAGTTCGATGTTTTTATGGAAATTGATAGTTGGGTTAATAAATAGATACAACTGCACAACCATTTCACGTGTAAGAGAAACGATAAGAGAGGCGAATACTAAATGGACCACCCTAAAGGCTCCCATCAGGCAGCTATGGCTCACGATTGACAAAGCCAGGACCAGGAGACTTGTACGGAAACGCAGGAAAACCCTTTTCACCCTTACTTACTTACTTACCTACTTAGGTGGCTCTACAGTTCGGGGTGAACCTGGGCCTCAACCAACAAGCCTCTCCATTTAGCTCGGTCTTTAGCTAATTGCCTCCAGATGTGCACTCCAAGTTGGTCGAGGTCCCCCTGAACTTGTACGCGCCACCTACGGCGATGATTCCCTTTACTGCGTCGTCCCTCCGAGTTAGATTCGAAGACTCTGTAGGCCGTTGCGTTGGTGTCCATTCGCTCTGTATGTCCTATCCATCTCAGACGTCCAATACACAGTTTTTTGACTAGGTCGATGTCGCAGTACCGCTCGTATAGTTCGTGATTGAATCTTCTGCTCCAAAACCCGTCAACGCAAACTGGACCGAAAATCTTACGAAGAATTTTTCTCTCGAAGCGACCAAGGATATCTTCATCCTCTTTCAATAAAGTCCATGTTTCAGCACCGTAAAGCAGGACTGGGATAATCAAGGTCTTATAGAGAGTCTCCTTAGTTGTTCGAGATAGGGTTTTACTGTTGAATTGCCTTATAAGCCCCAAAAAACAGCGATTGGCAAGAGTTATTCTTCGCTTGATTTCTGCGCTGATGTTGTTTGTAGAATTTATAGCAGAGCCAAGGTAGACAAAGTCCCTTCCTACCTCGAAGTTATAGGTGTCCACTGTGACGTTCTATCCAATTCGTCGATGTTGATTGATGCTTCTTGTTGGCAGCATATACTGAAATTTGCCCTCGCTTCGTGCTTGCAAACGCACCGGTGACAGCCCGATGAGTTCTTCCGATAATGCCTATATCGTCGGCGTATGCAAGCAGTCGTACAGACTTGTAATAGAATTTGCCTCCGGTGTTGGCTTGTGAGTTCCACACAATCCAATCAAATACAATATTAAAGAAGTCACGTGATAGCGCGCCACCTTGTCTAAAACCTTTTTTGATATCAAAGGTCCCGGTGAGGTCATTACAGACCTTGATGGAGCAGCGAGCGTTCTCCATCGTCATCCCGCACAGACGGACAAGTTTGGCAGGGATGGCAAAACTAGACATGACTCTATAAAGCTGTTCTCTATAGATGCTGTCATAGGCGGCCTTGAAATCGATAAAGAGGTGGTGAGTATCGATTTGGAATTCTTGGGTTTTCTCCAGGATTTGCCGAAGTGTGAAGATTTGATCGATGGTGGACTTTCCTGGCCTGAAACCGCACTGATAGGGTCCAATCAGGCTGTTGATAAAAGGTTTCAGGTGTTCACACAATATCGCAGAAGAGAGCTTGTATGCGATGTTGAGGAGACTGATGCCTCTATAATTGGCGCAGTTGAGGAGGTTTCCTTTCTTGTGGATCGGGCAAACGATGCTGAGATTCCATTCATCAGGAATACACTCGTCTGACCTAATCTTAGAGATGATTTGGTGTATGCACTCTACCATTTCATCCCTAGCTGCCTTGAAAAATTCAGCCGGTAAGTCGTCAGGTCCAGCAGTTTTGTTGAATTTCAGCTTGGATATTGCTATCCTCACTTCGTTTTGCTCAGGTGAACGGAAATTTTGACTATCATCGTCTATGTTGAATGGTTCATTCTGCCTGATAGCGGGATGTTGGTCTTCGTCGCCGTTATACAGTCCACAGAAGTAGTTTTTCCATATTCTCAGCACCGACTGTGATTCTACTACGAGGTTTCCATTTTCATCTCTACAGGTTTCTGTAAGGGCATTGTAAAACTTCCGTACATTGTTCCTGGAGTATAATCTCTCGATATTCTCAAACGCGCTTCTCATGCTCTTTCTTCTTCTTTTAAAGAAGCCGATGTTCTTCCCCTCTCTTTTGCGATCATTGGACTGCCATGTCTGCTTATGAATTTTGAGATGAGGAAACCATGTGCTTGCTATGGTGACGTTTCGCTCTACCGCGAAATCAATTAGCCTTAGTCCGTTACCAGGCGTGGTATTTGTGGTTTTTTTGTGTTTTTTTTGCGTGGTATCGTGTAGGCTATGCTTACCGACTGTCCTACCAAAGATGTCCTCCTTTCTTATTTTTGCATTAAAATCGCCCAATACCATTTTAATGTCTTATTTAGGACATTGCTCGTATATTTTGTCGAGGAGCTCGTAGAAACAATCTTTGATGGCAGGGTCCTTTTCTTCTGTGGGGGTATGAACACATATTCCATATTTCATACTTCCATTGATTTGGAACGTAGAATGATCCAAGCGAAGCATTTATTAATTAAAGGAGTTCCATTGGCGTTTTTTTTGACAATTCCTTGAGGATTTGTCCAGTTATTAAATCATAGCCAGGGGATTTATTATTTCTCATCATCTACAAGATGGATTCATTGAAATACTTAATTGCCTTCAAATGAATTAGAGGTCATTCTTGAAGTGTAATCATCAAATTTTTCGCACAAAACTTTTTTCATTTTCACCCTCTATCACTTATTGAATGAAATTGAATTGTTCTCATTCTTGAAAAAGATCGATTTTTCCATTTTCTTCAACCCATCGAGAGGTTGAAAAATCCCTTTATAATTAAAAGAAATTATATAATAATGTCAGTGCCACGACGAGTGAATTGCAGGCAATAAAGACTTCCTTGGGGCAAATTTGCCAAGTCCCTAAGCCCGCGACGGAGTATATTTTCACCCCATAGCTCTTCTAATTTATTTATTTTTTTTGTTCGTCCTTTAAAATTATTACCTTCTTCGCAACCTTTCGCTTGTACTGACTTTATGTTTAAGGAGTCCTAAGAGATATATAAGTCTCTCCTTTCTTTCACAAAATTAATGGGACAATAAGGCAAAGTGAGGAAGGAATAATGGCAAAGTAAAGAATAGGAGGTGTGTAAAAAGAAGCTACAAAATGCATGATATCCTTTTTTCCTTGCTGGTGACTAGATTAATGCATCACGTGTGGGTACTTAAAATTTTATGCATCTCATGGTAAGGAACTACTAAAATGGGCGCACTTTTTATGTTACAAGATGCTTTGCATTTTAAATTGGCAGCAAAAAAAAGAAAAAAAGAAAAGAAAAAGGAATGGGGATACTTGGCGACGTTCACTTTTATGGTCAAAGGAGTTTTTTTTTTGTTTTTTTGTGGATTTAACATGAAATTATGGCAATAAAATTCACCATAAAAGTTCAAGTACTCATCAGGTATTTTTGATAAAGACAAATCCCTCATTTTGCCCCAAGAGTGGTTTATTTCGTAGATTGAAGTTGGAGTTGCTTAAATCACTAATTTTCCCTTTTATTGTGATCGAATTTTTTTATTACGAGAATTTTTGATGCAAATCTCTTCTACTTCTATATCAGCAGATCAGTGAACCCGTAGGTGTTATTTTTAGAATTGCGCGTTAGTGGGGTGTCATGCTTTATGGTTTTGAGGAGATGATCTACTTACTTATTTATGTCCTGCCACGCTTTGCGTGGCATATGGCGTCAACAGCGCCATCGTGCTCTCTCTAGCTCATCCCGAAAGTCTGAGATTCCTTCTCAACTGTTCTGCGTCATGTGTCTCTTGGATGCCCCGCTGTTCTGCCTAATTGGGTAAGTAGATTCCATTGCATGGCATTTTTTGGAAGCTGTGACCAATCCATTGGCATTTTCTTCGCCGTATGGTGATGTCAATGCAAAATGTCCTATGAAAAATAAAACACTGAAAACTGCTATCATTCCATTCACCAGGGGAAGAAATTTAAATCTCCAGACACTTATACTAAACGGTGTCCAATTTAATTTTTCCAATGAAGTAAAATAACTAGGGGCAACTCTAGAACATTCCCAAGGAAAGATGGATTCACACAGGCACAGCAGATGAAACTAAGACGATACCACCAGTTACAAATGAGGAAGTTATAGAAGCACCAACAGCTATCGAAAGCAACCACACGCCAGGGATGTACGGGATTCCGAACGATCAAAAGCAGACCAGATGTCTTCCTCTACACAGCATGCTTAACAGAAGGAAAATTCCCGTTTCAGTGGACGCGGCAACGACTAGTCTTTGTACCAAAAGGCGACAAACCACCTGAGCAATCATCGTCGTACAGGCCGTTGTGCATGCTAGATACACTGGGGAAAGTGCTCGAGAAAATTATACGGACAAGACTAGAGCAATAGACGGAAGGGGACTCGGGGTTTTGTTACCGACAGTTTGGATTCCGAAAGAAACGAAGCACCAACCATGCAATACAAGCTGTGTGGGATATAGCACGTGAGGAAATTGCGGGAGATAGATGGCTCGTAGGAACAAAAAAGTACTGTGCTATGGTGACACTTGATGTCAAGAACACGTTCAATTTAGCCGACTGGAGCTGTATACTAAAATCACTGAGTGACCTATGACAAATTCTGTGGAACATAATGTACGAAGGCCAAACGGAGTAGACATTATCGGTTACGCCAACGGTATAGCAATTGTAGTAGTGGGCAAAAAATTTGAGGAAGTTGTGGAAAACTGCAATCAAACAATCTCAGACGTGAAGCTATGGCTACAGACATCAGATTTAGAGCTAGCAGACCACGAAACGGGAGCCGTTCTCATAAGCAGCCGTAAAAAAGTGGAACACCTCACCACACAGGTCGGTGAGCAAACTATCGAATCGAAGACGTACATTAAGTACCTGGAAGTGTTGCTGGACTACAGACTCAGCTTCAGGGACAACCTAATGTACGCAGGCGAGAAGGCCTCCCGGGCAGTAGCGGCACTATGCAGACTAATGCTAAATATTGGGGGACCAAGGCAGCCAATCAATATGAGCATCAGCGACGCATCGTAAGTCATATTATACATTAGAACGATGAACTCGGCGCATAGAATCGCTTCTCTAAGGGTGTGGTGCGCCTTTAGAACTGTATCAGCGGATGCGATAAGCGTAATATCAGGCCGAATGCCTATCGATCTAGACGCGAAGAATACTGCGGCCCTACGTGAAAACGAACGCGATGACTGAACAACAGCTATCGAATCTATAAAAGCAGAATGGCAACATAGGTGGAACATCATAACATACAAGCACGCGGATGATCCATTCTGCCAGCACTGTGAAAGAAAAGTGCAGAACGCAGAGCATGTACCAATGGAATGCCAAAATTATATAAAGGCTAGGAACAGCCTAGAAAGAGCAATTGGCAGCCAAGTGACCCCCAGAAGCCTGATCCCATTTATGCAGGCGAGAAGCGAAGGCTGGAAAACTGCAAACGAAGTAATCATAAGTATGACGCAACAACTGCGCATAGAGGAACGAACAACGAGAAGCGCGAGAAATGAAGATCCTGCCAACTCTGCCAGCTAAAAAAGAAGTGGCGAAATGTCACACCTTCCTTTGCGAAGGAATGCCTTGACTGGCGGTGCCGCAGCGGAGCAACAGGATAGAGAAACAGGAGGAGTTTTTTTTTAGCACGTGCTCCTGCATGAGCATGGAGTCGGGCCTAACTCGTAGCACGGGCTTCAAGTATCCATAAAGGATTGTTATCCCTAGCCGCGCATACAAAAAAACCCTTTTTAAGTATGGAAAGCTGTCTACTTTCTCGACTCACTGTCCAGCAATATTGAGTTGAGTGTTAGAGGTGCTCAGAGCTTATGCTTTGGGCTGTGTTTATCTTTAGCTTCACTTTTTTGGCTTCAGCTTCAAATTTTGCTGAAGTTTCATTGAATTTCGAATCCGATTTGAAATTATACAAACATCGCCAGCGTAGTCAAGGTGTTTTAGGTGGGAATTCACTCCCACCTCCCGACAATGCTACACAGAGAACATCACAGAAGAACAAAAGCGAAGACAGTATGCATCAGATGTCAAACTGACTCCCACATTCATTAACTATTTAAGCAAACCTCAGCATGAACATAATTGTTATAAACGACAAACTAGAATGCAGGATGCTATGATGCAGTGATTTCCACTCACTGACTCTTGGTGGTGCTCCAGTGTTCATATCATCAAAAGTGCGTCATCAAAGAAACCACAAGATTTGACTCACTTAAGTTCACTTAAGTTGAATCTAAACAAGATGCCCTTAACCTTTCACTAAACTCTACTAAAGTGCCACAATAATCGGATCATTAACCACGTCCCTGTGCAACATATGGTATATGTCAAGTCATCGCGGATACATCAATCTCCTGCACACATACCATCTATATCCATCTGTAGCCTTCAATAAAACTTAATTTTAGCTCATGTCACTACCTGATTCCATCAACCAATGACTCTTGCCAAGAAGTACTCTGCAACGAAGTCGCTGTCTCGCTTGGGGCCTCTTAATTAATACATGGCATCCGCATGCACTTGAAACTTTCTTCACGTTTGAAAGACGTTTACCCTTGCAGTGGTTTCAAGGATTCACCGACACATTTGTATAAATTAAAAGATTTCCAATTAAATGCCAATTAGAGTGACGAAGCCTTTAAGTCATTCGCTGTCTTTCTCCCCATCCCCAAGGAATCTCAATCAAATCCACACAATGCCACCTGAGTTAGGTGCTAATTTTCTTTTGGAACACCTTCCGGTTTCAAATGGGGTATGCTATTCCGAAATCAGTTTACTTCCAGGAAATCCCGGGAAATATTTCCGTTTCAAGTTGTCGTCGTCTTAGAACTGAAGTTCGGTTTTAAAGGACTTTTCGCTCCTTCCTGATGCGCTGCAGGGTGTAACAACATAAACAGCAATTAAATTGAATATCCTTAATGGAAAGTTCGTGCAAGAAATATAAATTTTTTTCTTTTCTAAAGTGCCTGTTGGATGTGAAAAGGAATATCCTTCACACTGAATGTGTGTGTATGTGTGGGTGCGAGAGAATAATTGGCAAGCGAGTATGTTGCATTCGAATTGGAAATGAAAATGCAACACAGGAATTGCTGTTCGTGCTGCGAATTAATTTCCGAGTTTGTGCAGTTAACCGGATTCACATCCGATCCTTCACACAGAGAGGTTCCAGTTGGTCTAGCACATACATATATCCTTGTGCTAGATAGTAAATCGAGTGAAAGGCTTCTAACATGGGGATACATTTAAAGCGGAAATTTGTATTTGAATGAACAGGATGAGAAGGATGTAGTGCTAGCTTTCGACACCCACCGAAACACACAAAGTGCCATGTTCCATTGTATACATAAAGCCAAAATCCTTAACAATTAATGAAGAAGCTTAAATTCCATTTGTCGACCAGTAGGTCACTCTAGCGAATACGTAACATTTTCACCCCAGAACAAGCTCGTAAATATTTAATTACCCTCCAACCACTACAGATGCTTCAATCAAAGTGGTGTGTCTCAGTTGGACCACAAATGGAATGATAGACGCTCATTACGTCCTTTAAGACAGACAGAAAAGGAACAAAAACCAGTCCCTCATGGTGATGGTAAACAGCAGATACTCGAAACACAAAAGGAAAAAGTGGAATTAAAAATAAATAAATGACGAAGGATATTTTGTAGAATTAAGAGGGAGAATGAAGTAGACAGCGAAATTAAAACATATACAGGACCATTCGTTACGTTACCCTCTTCGTTGATTTAGTTGCCACTTCAAGCCCCATTTCGGTCAACAACCAATACGAGTTTTAGTCAAGAGAATACTAATTCAAAGTGATGGCTGCCTTGGAAGGGCGACTCGGAGGCATAGAGAAAACGAGCAGTAAGGGATTTTTTGTTTTTAATATTTTGGTGTAAGTCAACAGAATGGGGCGTGCGTTTTCGAGTCTACTGGTGTGCGTTAGCTGTCAGTTTAAATACGGTTTGAGGCACTTCCCAAGAGATCCTTTTTGTTTTTGTTGAAATATTACAGAGGAATATTATTAGATGCGGCTGTGGACTAAAGGGAAATGTATCCGACGAGGTTTGCGAATGAGTTATGGCCGGACGCACTTGGAAGCTAGGATTTGGTATTTATTGATCACACCCTTTGGGAAAAAGCTAGGTATTCGTGGGGGATTGGTATGCGTTAAACCCTTTTTCGGTAGAGATATATAATTCAGGGACTAGGTACTTTTTAACAAGAGGAAAGAAAACGCAGGAAGAATAGACATGTGTTCAATGGGTAATCATCTACTTCTCACGCTTATGGTATTTCTTAAACTCAAGCTTTGGTTGACTAATGAGAAGCGGAGCCACGATATCGCATTTTAGGGAAGATATCGACACTGTGCCATTAAAAAGCCAAAAAAAAAAATTTTTGCGCATATATGGCACCCCATATATTGTTGACGTGTTTAAATAAAAGAGATATGTGTTGTCAGCTATGGCGATAAATATTTAGTGGTAGGCTTGCTCATAGCCTTTTTTGCCTTACACATTGTTTGCACTTACCTTGTCTAGTGGCATTACACGGATTCTTATTACTACTTACTTAAGGTAGCACTACTGTCCGGGGAGGACCTGGCCTAAACCAAAAAACCTCTGCAACCAGGCCAGTTACGAGTCAGTTGCATCCAGCTGCGCATGCCAAGTTGGTTGAGGTCCCTCTCCACTTGCTTGCGCCACCTGCCGTATGATCGTCCTCTTTCTGGTCGTCGTCCACTATACATGACTCAGCCATTTTAGTCGCTATATATGAATTCCTCTGGTGAAGCCAAAGTCCTCGTATAGGCGGTATAGTTCATCATTGTACCATTTCCTCCAGTCGCCGTCTATGCAGACTCGACTAAAGATCACTCGAATAACTTTTCTCTGCTTATTGTGGCATTCTGTCTAGGACGCCGATGTTGGGAGTCCTTTTTTGTACACGGCATATATTTTGTTTTGCTTCCGGTGAACTCTTAGCCAATATTTTCTGCTTCGATCTCAATACTCGCGAACGCCCCACCGTAAGCGTAAAATACTTCCTAACAACGAACGGTTCTGTAGTGTTCTTATCGACTTTGATAGAGCAGCGAGAATTCTCCATCGTAATCCTGCACAAACGGATTAGCTTGACAGGGACACCGTTCTCTATAAATACACGCTGCCATAGGCAACTTTGAAATCGGTGCAGAGATGGTGGGTATCTACCGTAGAGTGAATATTTAGGCAATGGTGGACACACTCTTAAACCACGTTGATAGGGACCTCCCAGATTGTTGACGATCGGTTTGAGGCGCTCGCATATAATACGGCAGACAGGATCTTATATGAGAGGTTGAGAAGTCTGTAGTTGGCGCAGATCAGAGTGTCTCCTTTCTTCAGAATTGGGCGAATGAATTCTCATTACATTCCTGTAAAAATATTTTGCAAAGTAATTTTTTTTATTTTTTTAATCCATGCTTATACTTTTCATTTAAATCTGTTGCACAGCTTGCAGTACGTCCACTTTTGAATTTCTTTCCCATTAGCTGGGGCTGCCATTGATTCCTATTCAAACACTAAATATGCCGCAGGGGCAGTTTGTGTTGATCGCAAATGAAGGTATCTGGGGTACATCTGTGTAGGATATCTTTCGCAGCCGGAATGCTATGTATGAGATCTGTAAGATCCTCGATCCTTGATTTTCTCAATTTCAGCCACGATAACACGAACTACACTACGCCGAAACTGAAATTTGACCGAAAATTCCATACGAGCATCCCTGAAAAGGATGAATGGGACAATTATCCCCCTGTCGATGGTAGTTTGATTCATTTCTTTACAGACGGCTCTAAGAACGAAGATGGGGTGTGTTGTGGTGTTTTCTCCGAAAAGCTCAACCTGAACATCTCGTTCCACCTCCCTGATCAATGTAGCGTTTTCAGGCGGAGATGATGGCGATTAAGGAAGCCCAGTCCTGGCTAAAATGTAAGGTATTATCTGTCAGACATATTTGCGTTTTCAGTGACAGTCAAGCGGCATTCAAGTCCCTGGAATCGTGCTCCTTTACTTCAAAGACCGTCTTAAACTGCCGCTTATCTCTTACGGAGATAGCAGAGCAGTTCAACATTCACCTATGCTGGATGCCAGGCAGACAGGGACATTCTAGGAAACTGCAGGGAGGACGAGCTCGCCAGACAGGATGCAACTCTAAGGATTCTGCCTGAAAGGAAAGTCCTAGGTATGTCCCTCGCTACATGTAAGCATCTACTAAAGCTGAATGCTATTAGCAAGAGCACGCACAGACGGAAAAACGGCTGTAGAGACGAGGAGGAGGACGAGGAAACCACCTTTCACCTCCTAAGCACTTGTCCAGTCCTGTCGCATAAAAGAATGCTTAATGTAGGGGCCCCTTCCTTGAAGACCTCGGCGATCTGCCGTTCTTAGGCGGATCATCCATCGTTTTACCAAAACGTCCAGTTGGTTTTGTTAGTCCCTAAGTAGCCTAATGGTTGATCCATGGTATCACAAAGGACCTAAGGGTATCTGCACTATCGTGCAGACAGCCACCATAACCTAACCTTACCATTTTACTGTTTTTCGTATCACTATTCATTTTTCAATATAACAGTAGGATTTATTTCAATGGTGGACTTCAGAAGTTCATCGTCTAGCTCTAGTCTAGAGCTCTAGTCTAGGTCTAGCCGAACGAGGTTCATCCTTTAGATTAAATTTGTCAAACTAACACTTCCCAGCACTTGGACTCGCTGAGAACACCCTCTCCATTTGGACACATTTTGGACTTCTCTAGTGGCTTCACTTCCATTTGGGTTTTTTCGAAGCAAAAGCAATAAAATATGCCGAACATGCTTTTTCGAGACATCCATTTCAAAATTCAGTTAAGAATGCTTACAGTGGAGTTAAGACAACAAAATTTGAAGAATGAATGAGAAATATACCCCAAATACTAATTTCAATAACGTTTCCAGCATTAAATTGGTTTTGAGCATGTTAAAACAGGCAATACTTATGTAACAATCTGATACTTGTATACTTATCTGAGAGTAAAGGCTACCCAGCATGAAATCATCAATGAAACAGGGATTGAATGATGTTCATTGCTAGTCATTGTACTCCCTCCCAACAACAGACTGCATCATTCAAATTTTCGTTTGGCTACTATATGAAGGGTCAATTAAAATACTTCGGAATGCAGGATAACCATTACGTATGCAGTACAAGATACTGACAGGAAACTCAACAATAGCAAATTATTAATAGGCAAAGTTTTTCAGAAATTTAATTAAACAAAATTCCCAACTCTCGTCGGTATCCTGCAAATATTAACAAAAACCATTCTAGTGGTTATTATCTGCCCTACCATGGTCTCGGAGTTCCAAGGATCCTAATGCGAAACACCCCTAACGAAACTACGAGTATGTACTGAATTTCAAGTTTTTTTTTTTCAGATTTAAAGTTCTGCTTATCCATCGATGCAGAAACTATGTGTTAACAGGTAAATTTGAAGTGAGAAATATTTTCCCGAAACTGCTCTGGTCAGATGAGCGAAAAAAAAAAATGACCCGCAAACCTTTTTGTGGAATAGGACCACACAAAATACGGGAAGAGCTCAGAACAGAGCAAACAGATCAAGCGTAAGAAGAAACCACCTTGGTGGAATGCAAATCTTAGTACTCTTCGGAAAGACAGCAGACTCCTCTTTAATATTGCTAAAAGCTCTCGCAAGACGGCCGATTGGGACACCTACAAACTGTCTCTTAGGAAATATAAAATCTCACTGAGGAAAGAGCAACGACGCTCCTGGAGACTTTTCTGCGACAGCATTGAAGAATCCTCGGAAGACTCTTGTTTGCGGAAAATACTCTGAAAAAGCCCCTCAACAACTAGCTACCTCTTACATCCAGATGGTCACTGGACCACCTCTGCTAAGGAATCCATTGACATATTACTGGATAATCACTTCCCTGGTAGCTCCCCTGTTGCTGTTTCATTATCGGGTATTACCCGTACTTGCTCTCTACCGTGCAGCAACTCCCTGGTTATAGTAACTACAGAAAAGATCCGCTGGGCTATGCGCAACTTCAAGCCCTTCAAGTCCCCAGGACCTGACGGCATTATTTCTGCTCAATTTCAAAAATGTGAGGACATTGTGCTTCCATGGCGGAAGGTCATATTATCGAGCTGTCTTAATCTGGTCTACATCCCCAAGAGGTGGACCGAGGTGGAAGTTGTCTTCATTCCTAAGGCAGGTAAGAGCTCGCATGTGGAACCAAATGATCTCCGACCTATCAGTCTATCGTTCTTTCTACTAAAAACGCTGGAAAGGCTGATTGATAATCACCTCCGTCAGAGCATTAGCCCGTCTTTGCTGTCTCCGTCCCAACATGCGTACTGCAAAGGCAAATCCGTTGAAACAGCCTTACACTCGCTTGTGCGCATCATTGAAAAATCTTTGTGCATTAAAGAATATACCATGGTGGCTTTCCTTGACATTGAGGAGCTTTTAATAATGCCAAACCAAATGCAATCACAGACGCACTTGCAAATCTGAAAGTGGATACTTTGCTCGGAGTGTTGATCAATCAATTGCTAACACGCAGGATTATCAACACACAGCTGGGTAGAGCATCGGTCAGAAGACTTGCCTGTTGCGGAACACCCCAATGTGGAGTTTTGTCCCCCCTCCTGTGGAATCTTTTAGTGAATAAGCTACTAGTGGACCTAGACAGGTCAGGCTGTAGAGTGATTGCCTATGCTGATGACATTGCGATTACTGCGTCTGGCAAGCACCCAGACACTCTCAAGGAAATCCTCCAATATGCTCTCTCTCGGCTCACTAGGTGGGCCTCCAATTGTGGATTGGGGGTTAACCCTCATAAAACAGAACTTGTTCTCTTCACAAGGAAATATAAAGTTCCCCTTGTAGACCCTACTATGATTAATGGCACCAGTCTCACCGTCACTGTTAAAGCAAAATACCTTGGCCTTATTCTGGACAGAAAACTGAACTGGAAAGCCAATCTACTAGAACGCGTAAGGAAAGCCAATGTAGCTTTCTATTCCTGTAAAAAGGTTATAGTTAGGAGCTGGGGTATGAAATCTGAAATCACTCGCTGGCTTTACGTGTCTGTTGTCAGGCCTATACTACTCTATGGCGTAACGCTTGGTGGCCTGCTCTTGACAGGGCTATTCACCTCTCTCAGTTAGCTAAAGTGCAAAGATCCGCTTGCATGTGCATCGGTGGTGCACTAAGAACTAACCCCTCTGCGGCACTGAACATTATGTTCAACCTGTTACCCCTGGATATCCTTGGCAGACAGATTGCTGCCAGTGCGGCTATTCGTCTTAAAGCCTCCTCTCAGTGGTCTAGTTATCACATTGGCCACTCCTCGATCCTTGATCTTCTCAAGTTCACACATGAAAACACGGACTACACCCCACCGAAACTGAGACTTGACCGACACTTCCGTACGAGTATCCCTGAACGGGATGAGTGGGATGGCTCTCCCCCTGATGATGGAAATTCGGTGCACTTTTACACAGATGGCTCTAAGACCGAAGGTGGGGTAAGCTGTGGTGTTTTCTCCGATAATCTCGTTCCGCCTCCCTGATCATTGTAGCGTTTTTCTGGCGGAAATCATGGCGATTAAGGAAGCTCTGTCTTGGCTAAAATGTAATGCATTATCTGCCGGCGATATTAGCATTTTCACTGACAGTTAAGCGGCTATCAAGTCCCTGGAATCGTGCTCCTTTACTTCAAAGACCGCCTTAGATTGCCGTTTGTCTCTTACAGAGATGACAGAGCAGTTCAACATTCACCTATGCTGAGTGCCAGGTCACAGAGACATTCCAGGAGACTGTAGGGCGGACGAACTCGCTAGACAGGGTACTACTCTAAGGATTCTGCCAGATAGGCAAGCCCTTGGTATGCCCCTCGCTAAATGTAAGCATCTACTGAAGCTGAACGCTATTAGCAAGACCAACCTTGGCTCTACGTGTCACATTTCGAGGCAGATCTGGCCTAAGGTGGACCAGAAACGTAGTGTCGAGTTGGTTAAACTAAACCGATTACAGATCAGCTGCGTTATCGGTGTCATCACTGGACACTGTGTAATAGGCCAAGATGCCAAAAGACTTGGCCTCTTTGCCAATGGCTTCTGCAGGAGCTGTAGGGACGGGGAGGAGGAGGAAACCATCCTTTACCTCCTATGCAGATGTCCTGCTCTATCATGTAAAAGAATGCTCCTTCTAGGGGCTCCCTTCCTTGATGGCCTTAGCGATTTGGCGTCTTAGGCGACATGAGCATTCATCGCTTCATCAAAAGCTCCGGTTGGTTTTATTAGTCCCTGAGTGGTCTAATGGTAGATCCTTGGCATCACAATGGACCTTTACTGGTCTAAGTGTGTCTGCATCGTGATGCGAACAGCCAATCTAACCTAACCTAACCTAAATAGATCTAGTATTGGGATGATATTCTCCAATTGAGACAGGCGAACAAATTGGAAAACTACAACCAGAAATGAAACAGAACCTTCCAAATCGTTAGCAAGAATCGGCTTTGCATCTTTACGGGCTTGTGAACGGGTCACTGTAGACTCAAAAAGGACTTTAGGAAACTGGGAATAGGAGGCAAAGGCACTGCAGATTCTCTAGGGACCTCGCAGAAACAGCACCACACCTTTTCAAAAAATGCAAAGCACTAACCCACAAAAGACTGCGGCTGCCAGTGCTCCAGTAAATTAGTTGGTCATATGAAGATCCTTGAGGAAATCCCGCTACTTACTTCTCCAGCAGTATGCATATCAGACTTCATGCCTAAAAGAATTCACCTCAACCGCCCCTTCACAGTTAACATCTCTGACCGCAGCTACTGGAATTATCCTCAAATCCCTCAATCAACATCTAAATCATTTGGTACACTGACGGTTCAAAAATGTTAAATGGGGCTGGAGCTAGTATCTTTGGCCCCAACTACAAATTCTTTACACCATTAGGTCAATCCACTACTATCTTCCAAGCAGAGGTCTATGCTATCGAGCTCTGCGCTAGCGAATGCATTAGAAGAAACTTATGAAGATCTCAGATAGCCAAGCAGCACTCAGGGCTCTCACGTCCTTTGACTATAAGTCTAAGATGGTTTGGAATTGTCTCCATACTCTTTTGCAGCTTGCTGCGCACAATAAAATCGCACTAATGTGGCTCCCCGGTCACAAAGATATCCCTGGTAATGAAGCGGATGATGAGCATGCCAGACTAGATGCCCACTCCCCTTACATTGAACCTGAACCCTTCTGCGGCTTACCCACTAGCCAGACTAAAATAGAGCTATTTCGCTGGGAACGCGAACAAATGTTCTCACACTGGAATGCACAACGCGACCTAAGGAATCCCAAGAAATTAAAAAAACATATAACTAGAGACATTCTATTGTAAGGTTTGGCCTTCTTTCAGGTCGCAGTAGTCGCTGTTGCTGTGAAATCCCCACGACTCGTCCTGGCTATTACGCCTTTAGACTCAAACCTTGCTCCCTCAAGGCGTCGTGATTGGGGATAAAATGCCTCGGTTTTTAGCGAGTTGCTATAAATAAACGCAGAGGTGTTCCGTTGGCTTCTAGATCAGAATTGACTTTATTCAAATATTCCTTTGTCTTATATACTAATTTATATTCCATTTGTTCTTACCTAAATTCCACACTTCGCACCTCGAACCCTATATTGCCTATTCGGCATATTCCACATTATTAGTTGAGCGACCCCTGTCACTCCACGCGAGCTCGTCTTACAGATACACTTCAAGTAAATATATTGCAACCTAAGCGCATATTGTTCGCTCTCTGCTTAGTGTTCAACGCAGGCAAGTGGTTTTCACTTTGGGTTCTAATTACCCATGGCGCTTGTATGTTCGTTTGAAGCATATCCGCTTACGTTTCTTGCGATTATTTATGACTTGTGCCATCTGAGTTCAATTTACGAAGTGCAGTGTTTTTTTTTGTTAGACGATTCTTATTTAGGTGATAAGTGGTCACTAGTGTGGCCCCTTCACACTATCAATGAGCAAACAGAATGCTAAGATCCTTACTGACTTCCTAACTAGATACGGCTCTCTCAACTACCACCTCAAGAAAATGGGCCGCATTCAATCGGAAATGTGCCGTCTCCGTCTTGAAGACACCGAAACAGCCCATCACATACTCTGCGATTGCCCGGCGATAGCCAGACTGAGGCTAATGCACTTTAGTAAAGGCGTCACATCACATTCTGATGTCACCTCTTCCTTAGCTCGAACTATCTTTAGCTTCATTAATGAACTAGATTTCAGCTAGTTGATAACTACTACTCAAACAACCAACCAGGGGAGAGCACAAAAGATCATTTTAGGTCGCAGTGCTTCGGGGTTCATTCCCTGCCCTTCTTCCTCCGTTACCATAAAAAAAAAATCCACAAAAGAAGACATCACCTAGGTATCTATCTGAGACGGATCTACGTTCGCGGGATCCGCTTCAGATACTACGGTTCATCAAAGCAGCTGGACTGGAAGAAGTGCTCGAGCATATCAACGGCTGCAGCCTTAAGGAACACAATAGATCTGCTATAGGTCGCAGTGCACTTGCACCTCACCAACCATACACCTTCATTTAGCTATACTAAACCATATTGGCTATTACACCCATTGCCTGTAAGTGTCTGTTTCAAAATGCGTGTACGAGGCGGAGCGGCATTTGAAAGAGTCACTGTTAGTGTTGCAATTTATATCCTTCCTTCTGCTAAAGATGTTGGCTTGTGGCTACGTGGTAGAGTGCGGGACTGTCAAAGGGAATGAGAAATTTGAGGAAAGTTGGGTTACTTCTTTCAGCTAGATCTGTATCTCTAACATTTGCACGAGAAACCAACAGAAACGAGTATAATTCAAGCGAATTCAAAGCGAACAAAAATCTCTCACCAATTCCCGAATACTTGAATAAGGCGCTTGACAAAACATCCAATTCTTGGTAAGATATCTAGCCTTTCTTTACTTTCACCGAATTATACCCAATATCTCCAACATTTTTCTTAATATTTTCCACATCATCAACCTCATCTCCACCCAAGCACGATATACGTATACTGCCGCACACAACGCCCACATCAAACTTACCCGAAGTCAACAAACACTCAATTAATGTCGAACCACTGAGAGGGGATGTCAGCTCCAGTGTCTTCACAAATAAAACTGTAATTCAACGCAAGTCTATAAATATAGAAAAAAAACCGACCGAAACCTAAAGATACACAGAAGAATCCTTGCCAACAACCACCAGCATCATCATCATCAAAAGCGAATAATTTGACACTCGGCAAATGTTTTCCCTTTAATTTTCTTCCAAGACGATGATAACGATGCCGACGACAGATACACCCCAGACTCCATTACATTCAACCGCAGCACAAAGACACCAAACAGAGTAAGATTCTCAAGAGATAGATGATATATATTGTCTGATAGAACAGAAAAGGACTCCGATTTAAAGGATTTTTTTCCCCGAAAAGGAAATCATATAAATGACAATCGATTATGTGCTGTTGGGACAGCAGCCATCGCACAACAATAAGGACATGACATTAACAAGGGATGCTACTCAATTTGTGGAGGAACAAATTCCGTCTAGAATGCATTGGAGACGTGCGATTTAATATGCAACAGCTTGGCACTGTTGCACTTGTTGAATTTTGAAATCCTTTTAACTTGTCAAGATGAGCAATAAATTTGCATTCACGATTGGAGAGGTGCCACCAAGTCCATTATTGAGTGACAGATTGCAGTTCAAGTTGTCGTTTTTATTTTCCTGAGAAATGACGAGGATATACCTCATGAGGACGTGTAAGCCAAGGCACAGAAATTACGTCCTTGGCTACATAGTGAAGCACTTTAAGGTTTTCCTCTAGATTTTTCGCAGAAATTCAGTGATACAGAAAATTCAATTCGAATTCTGGAGAAACATCACACGAATGGAAGGTGTCCTTGAAGGATGTGTACGCTTGCTTCATCGTCGAAAATCCCATAAGTGACGCCCATACTAATTAGTTTGTATGATATCATCCGGGTAGGCATTGTCATAAACTCACGTTTTTCGGAAGTGAAATTGGCTTCTTTCATGTAATATCCTTCCAATTTGTCATCTAAATATATCCTGTTTATCCTTCCGCAAGTCTTAGGAGTATTTCCGTGTGTTTGATGCCTTTGAGGTATTTTTACAACTACGCATATTTTGATGCGTTCAGACTTTAGTATGAGGAAGGTTTATGTTCTTATGAACACAAGAAGGGTACTAATTGGGAGCTTATTCATTTCCATAGCTTTTCCTTGACACCATTGGGGTTTTGAGGACCTATGACATGAATCTCCAATCACTATAGAGTGTATGGATTTTTAAGGCTTTAATTAACGAAAAGGTGTTATGGGAGTCGTGGATAATCTTAACTTGTACGAAAGGCGGACATGGAAATTTTATATTTTTACATCACCGTTCCCGTGGGGTTTTTAAGCTTTCTGTGTTCCGTTTTTGTTTTGGGAAAAGAGCTCTAAACTTCTAATCAGCACAGCTTGTGGTAACAAAATTTACGTCTTAGCAATTCAAGTTTACCACTGAGGCATAGATAATCACCGAATTTAGGACTCTGAACTCCTAAAGACTGATGAAGTAGTGACTATGCCCAACAGGGCAACATTTTAGTATAAAAGCTTTTCTGGGAGGCATCACAGCTGTTAAAAATATGACCTGCTCCCCAATAATAGGAATAACGCATCAACTACTTTTGCAGCCTCTGATTCCGGGCAATTGGCTGCAGAAAGTTTAAGTAAGAGGACTCCAGCGACTTGGCTTACGGACAGATCTGCGACTATTTTTGAAGGTCTCTAGGTAGCAGAGATTAAGATTCATATAGGGGCACTTGTCTTCACTTTCCTGTCCACTTAGTAAAAATTTTGTAGGTTAGGTTAGGTTATATTGGCTGTCTGCACCACGATGCAGACACACTTAGACCAGTAAAGGTCCATTGTGATGCCAAGGATCTAGCATTAGACCACTCAGGGACTAATAAACCCAACCGGAGCTTTTGATGAAGCGATGGATGTTCATGACGGCTAAGGACGCCAAATCGCTGGGGTCGTCAAGGAAGGGAGCTCCTAGATGGAGCATTCTTTTGCGTGATAGAGGAGAACATGTGCATAGGAAGTGAAGAATGGTTTCCTCCTCCTTCTCGTCCCTACAGCTCCGGCAGAAGTCATTGGAAAAGAGGCCAAGTCTTTTGGCTTTCGTCACCGGACGATTAGACAGTGTCCGGTGATGACACCGATAACGCAGCTGATCTGTAATCGCTTTAGTTTAACCAACTCGGCACTACGTTTCTGGTCCAGCTTAGGCCAGATCTGCCTCGAAATGTGACACGTAGAGCCACTATCCCACCTATGGTTGGTCTTGCTAATAGCGTTCAGCTTCAGTAGATGCTTACATGTAGCGAGGAGCATACCAAGGACTTGCCTATCTGGCAGAATCCTTAGAGTAGTACCCTGTCTAGCGAGTTCATCCGCCCTACAGTTTTCTGGAATGTCTCTGTGACCTGGCACCCAGCATAGGTGAATGCTCTGCTCTGTCATCTCTGTAAAAGACAAACGGCAGTCTAAGACGGTCTTTGAAGTAAAGGAGCACGACTCCAGGGACTTGATAGCCGCTTGACTATCAGTGAAAATGCTAATATCGCTGACAGATAATACATTACATTTCAGCCAAGACAGGGCTTCCTTAATCCCCATGATTTCCGCCTGAAAAACGCTGCAATGATCAGGGAGGTGGAACGAGATGCTCAGGTTGAGAAGTGTAGAAGTGCCCCGAATTTCCGTCATCAGGGGGAGAGCCATCCCACTCATCCCGTTCAGTGATACTCGTACGGAAGTGTCGGTCAAATCTCAGTTTCGGTGAGGTGTAGTCCGTGTTTTCATGTGTGAACTTGAGAAGACCAAGGATCGAGGAGTGGCCAATGTGGTAACTAGACCACTGAGAGGAGGCTTTAAGACGAATAGCCGCACTGGCAGCAGTCTGTCTGCCAAGGATATCCAGGGGTAACAGGTAGAACATAATGTTCAGTGCCGCAGAGGGGGTAGTTTTTAGTTCACCACTGTTGCACATGCAAGCGGATCTTTGCACTTTAGCTACCTGAGAGAGGTGAACAGCCCTGTCAAGAGCAGGCCACCAAGTGTTACGCCATAGAGTAGTATAGGCCTGACAACAGACACGTAAAGCCAGCGAGTGATTTCAGATTTCAGTATCCACTTTCAGATTGGCAAGTGCGTCTGTGATTGCCTTTGGTTTGACATTGTTAAAAGCTCCCTCAATGTCAAGGAAAGCCACCATGGTATATTCTTTAATGCTCAGAGATTTTTTAATGATGCGCACAAGCGAGTGTAAGGCTTTCTCAACGGATTTGCCTTTGCAGTACGCATGTTGGGACGGAGAGAGCAAAGACGGACTAATGCTCTGACGGAGGTGAATATCAGTCAGCCTTTCGAGCGTTTTCAGTAGAAAGGACGACAGACTGATAGGTCGGAGATCCTTTGGTTCCACATGCGAGCTCTTACCTGCCTTAGGAATGAGACAACTTCAACCTCGGTCCACGTCTTGGGGATGTAGACCAGATTAAGACAGCTCAATAATATGACCTTGAGCCATGGAAGCACAATGTCCTCACATTTTTGAAATTCAGCAGGAATAATGCCGTCCGGTCCTGGGGACTTGAAGGGCTTGAAGCTGCGTATGGCTCAGCAGATCTTTTCTGTAGTTACTATAACCAGGAAGTTGCTGCACGGTAGAGAGCACTTACGGGTAATACCCGATAATGAAACAGCAACAGGGGAGTGAGTATCCAGTAAGATGTCAATGGATTCCTTAGCAGCGGTGGTCCAGTGACCATCTGGATGTAAGAGGTAGCTAGGTGTTAAAGGGCTTTTTGAGAGGATTTTCCGCAACCTAGAGGCTTCGGAGGAATCTTCGATACTGTCGCAGAAAAGTCTCCAGGAGCGTCGTTGCTCTTTTCTAAGTGAGATTTTATATTTCCTGAGAGACAGTTTGTAGGTGTTCCAATCGGCCGTCTCGCGAGAGCTTTTAGCAATATTAAAGAGGAGTCTGCTGTCCTTCCTAAGAGTACTAAGATTTGCATTCCACCAAAGTTGTTCTTCTTACCTCGAGGAGTGCGGTTAGGGCACGCCACAGTTAAGGCACCGTTAAGTGCCGATGTAAAGGTGTTGACCAACCTGTCAAGATCATCCGTACTAGTAGGTTCAGTAGGCAAAAGGGAGGGAATAAGCGTCAATAAGCGCTTCCTGTATAGAGACCAATTAGTTTTTTTATAATTTCTAAAAACTTTCTGATGAGGTAGATGGTCGTCAAGACTGAATTGGAGGTAGCGATGGTCTGAGAAAGAGTGCTCTTCAGAGACTCTCCAGTGATTTACCAGGTTATATATATATGATCAGAGACAAGGGTAATATCCAGGACTTCTTGGCGGTTACGAGTAATAAAGGTCAGTTTAGACCCTCGGTTACAAATTAGGAGATTAGTACTGAGGATAAAATCAAAGAGTTGCAAACATTTTGTATTAACCTGATTGATTTCTCAGCTCCTTGGCTCCAACATCTGAGTTCGTTGGAGCAGTCAGAAAGGAGTCGTGGTTTTTGTATGGTTAACCTACAACTGTCAGTCATATTACCGAACTCCTGGGACTTTCTCTTTGCCCATTCTTTCGGCAGCTCTTAGTGTAGTTTGTGTTCCTTGGAGTTTAAGTATTTCATTTATTTGGCTAAGTTGGGTAGAAATCACAAGTACATTGTTCACTTTAGCGGGACACTTTCAGTTTCACTTCTTGTCAGTAAGGTAATCATTGTCTCTGAACCCCATTGATTCGACTTCTTTAGTTGCACTAAATTTGAAGTATTACCAGCGCTTTAAGGTTTTCTAAAATCTTTTCTGTTTTATAAGCTCACCTTATGAGTGAAAGAGGAAGGTCAACAGATGATACCGTTGCCACATGAAAAAAGTATTTATTTTTTTTTTTTGACAGTTTCGCCTTCAATTCCTTAAGCCACAATGCATCCAAAATACGAGGTCTAGGTTAGTGTGAAAGACTGCTAAAGCAGTTACACCTTCAGCTCGCATTGGTTTTTTGAATTACTAGATTTGTTCCATACTGCCCCCTGCTACTCTCGGTAGATTGAAGTCTGGAATGGCTAACTCGGCCTGAGGTGGAATTTCATTTTATGTCATTATCCAGTGTCATCTCTAGAAATTCACTTATCCACAGCTGAAGTCGATGGGGATTTCGCGTGCTCTTTGTACTGGTACTTTCTCGTACATAATTTTAAGTATAATACTTCGTCTTTCAACCCTGATACGTTGAAGAAGTCAAGAAGGTTACAGAAGCACTTTTCTTTTGCGAAAAAGCTTTCGAGAATAGATGGAGTTTGCAACCTCGCATAACTCACTGGCTCTACATCTCCGTCGTTATACCGACACTCGCATACGGGGTGATTGTATCGTAAAACACATTAGGAAAACCCTTAAACTGCAATAATCTAAGTAAAGTCCAACCATCAGCTTGTTTGTGCACAACCGGAGCACTGCGTACAACTCCCTCTATATGACATGCCTAACGGAAGGCAATTTTCCATTATAGTGGAAAAGGCAACAGGCCGTTGTGCATGCTTAATACACTGGGGAAAGTGCTAGAAAAAATAATACGCACAAGGCTAGAGGATAAACTGAAGGAGACTCGGGGCTCTTTACTCGGCAGTACGGCTTTAGAAAGAAACGAAGTATCATAGGGGCGGTAAAGGCAGTGTGCCACGTTGCGTGGGAAGCTATCGCAGGCCAAAGATGGCCAGGAGGGAGAAAGTAGTATTACGCCGTCGTAACTCTCGACGTTAAAAACGCATTCAACTCAGCCAGCTGGAGCTGCATAGTTAGAGTGCTAAGCGGCCTGCATATATCTAACTATCTGCTGAGAATCATAGGCAGTTACTTCAGTGAGAGAACCCTTCATTATGACCCGGAAGAGGGGCCCAAGACGTACAAAATCACGGAAGGAGTTCCCCAAGGGTGAATGCTAGGCCCAGTTCTGTGGAATACAATGCACGATGGCATACTAAGAACGCCAAGGCCGAGCGGAGTTGAAATCATCGGCTATGCTGATGGCATTGCCGTAATAGTCGTAGCAAAAACGCTAGAATAGTGTCCGCGAGCGTCTGAGAAACATCCGAGAGTATTGTTGTCTCGAAAAAGTTTCTCAAAACAAATTGCCCTTCGTATATGGCACTAAATTATAGGTCCCTACCATTCGTATGAAAAATATAACGCACACAGCATGAGTGATTGCGAAAAGCTAGGCCGTGCCACTTAAAGAGCTGTTGCGCCAAATATTTATTTATTCTATTTTTAGCGCGCGAAAACTGCAGCCAAACAATAAGGAACGTGAGGGCATGGCTACAAGCATCAGATCTGGATCTGGCAGATCAAAAGACGGAAGCAGTGCTAGTAAGTAGCAGAACAAAGGTAGAACATCTCACTATACATGTCGGTGAGCAAACCATCGAGTCGTGTCCACACATCAAGTACCTGGGAGTGCTGCTGGACCATAGGCTAAACTTCAAAGATAACCTGATGTAAGCAGGCGAGAGAGCCTCCAGGGTAGTAGTGCCATTGTCAAGATTAATGGTAAACGTTGGAGGGCCTACGCAGCCAATTTGCAACGGTAAGCAAGTCGATCCTTATGTACGCGTCTCCCATATGAGCATAAGCGACGGACCGGATAACGTACATGAGACGGATGAACTTGGTCCACAGAATCGCATCCTTAAGAGTGCGCTGTGCCTTTCCAACGGTGTCCGCGGAGGCGACTAGCGCAATCTCCGGTCGAATGTCAATAGATTTGGAAATAAAAATGCTTGTAGCAACCAGCGAGGCTGTACAAGCAGAATGGCAACACAAGTGGAACATCGCACCCAAGGGAAGATGGACTCATACGCTAATCTCCAACATAGAGGAATGGATCAGCAGGAAACATTGAGAAGTAAACTTCTACATGACACAGTTTCTATCGGGGCACGGATGCTTTCGGGAATATCTCCACAAATACAAAAACACGTGGATGATTCATACTGCCAACACTGTGAAGGCAAAATCCAGAACGCGGAACATGTTTTTATAGAATGCCGGATGTGTACGACGGCCAGAAACACATTAGAGAGAGAAACTGGCGGCCAAGTGACTCCGAGAGGACTAATAACATTCATGCTGACTACGAATGAAGCCCGGAACACAGCAAATGAACTCATCACCAGCATGATGCAGCAACTACGTCTGGAGGAACAAGAAGCAGCGAGAAATGAGGATCCCACAAATACTGGAAGCTGAGAAAACAAAAGAATAGAATGTTAACTGTGCGCAAATACTTAATAAAGTAGAAACTCACAAACAGACACATAATGACATATGAACACACACAGTAACAGAAACTGGCGCATACATAGTGAATGTACAAATTGAGCAGCATAAGCAGAAGAAGCAGCAATAGATCATACAAGATAAATAGCATGATATGTTAACCAGCCCCACGAAGTAATATCTGACGGCATGCTAGCAGTTCGTGCTACTAAAAAAAAGACAACTCCCTCTGCATCATTGGACATTTTGTTTCATTTGATACCCCTCAAGATCTTTAGCAGGCAAATGGCCTTGAAGCAACATCACAGTGGTCACGAAAAGAATTTGGCCACGCCTCTATTCTGAATAAATTCAAAATCTCTACCGAGAACAGGAACTACACCATTCCCCGTCTAAACTTTGACAAAAACTTCCATGTCACCATTGCTTTCAGGCCCTTTTAGGAGGAAGAAATATTTATTTTTACACCGAAGCCAATGGCTCAAAAGCCAAGGACGGTGTTTCTCTGACGGGCTTAATCTTAACCTCTCCTGCCGTCTTCCTAAACACTGTATCATATTCCAGGTGGAAATAATGGCGATTAAGAAAGTCTTATCTTTGCTAAAGAAAAACGTGATATCGGCTAAGGGTATCCGCATCTTTTCAGACAGCCATGCAGCAATCAAATCCTTGGAATGATTTCTATAAATTCATTATTAGCTCTGGATTACCGATCATCTCTCACAGAGATGGCGGAGTGGTTCAGTATTCACCTGTGTTGGTTGCTAGGGTATAGGGACATTGCGGGAATGAACTCGCCAGAATAGGAACATCTATACCCATCCTTCCTGGCAAAGGTACTCTAGGCATACCGATCGCTATTTGCAAACTTGTCTGAAGAGAAAACAGATTTGGCCCAAGCTGGATCTAACACGTTCTATGAATTTCATTTCTCCCAACAGAATGCATATTGACGCTACAATAGGTATCATCACTGGGTACTGTCTAATAGGCAAGAATGCAACAAGGTTTGGCGTATATCCAAACGATTTTTGCATAAGCTGTATGGACGAAGAAGATGAAGAAAAGACTCCGTAACGTTCATAACACCTTCTGTAAGGGGTAACACCCTAAGCATCTCAATCAGTGCGAGATATCTCGGCCTGGTGCTTGATAGAAAACTGAATTGGAGAATGAACATTAACGATAGAGTCAAAAAGGCTTTCTACTCGTGTAACAGAATATTCGGAAAAACTTGGGGACCGAACCCCAAAATCATCCTATGGATGTAAATATCTATAGTAAGGTCCATACTAGCTTATGGCAGCCTTATATGGTGGCAACCCCCCTGCAAAACTAACAATTTAACTGCCATCATAAAAGTACAAAAACTAGTGTGCATTGGCGCTACCAGTGCAATAAGAGCCATACCTACAGCAGGACTCGAATCCATCTTCAACCTGCTTCCGCTGGACATCTTTATACAAGCATCGGCGGCTATTAGTGCCGTAAGGTTAAGCCAAATAGATAGCTGAAGACCAAGTTCAATGGGTCATACTATGATCCTACACAGATACCTGGGCAATGCATCTAGTACAGACTACACAACGCTACATCTGGACTTCACAAGACCATTCTCAAGCAATCCGAGCAGATAAGAATGGAAAACTGACAGAACACCCAACCAGATAACCATAGCTGTGTACACCGATGGATCCAAAATGGAAACGGGTGTCGGAACAGGCATCTTCTCTGAAAAGCTTGGTATCTCCTTGTCAGTCAGGCTTCCAAACTACAGCAGCGTTTTCCAGGCGGAGGTCATAGCAGTGACAATAGCGGCCCATGAGACTGCGATGAGGCACTAGCACGTGAGGATATCAGCTTTTTCATCGACAGCCAGGCAGCGATAAAAGCAATATCTGCTACAGAAGTAAAAACGAAGCTTGTGAAGTGTTGTAGAGAAGAGCTCAAGGTTCTTGGAACAAAGAACAAGGTATTGCTCTGCTGGGTCCCTAGACATGAAGGCATACCAAAAGCTGACGAACTGGCTAGAGGAGATTCAGGACTGAGCTCGGACCAATCTGACCCCTCAGGTACATCCCGCTTTGCACACTCCAACTTGAGGCAGAGAACAAAGCCCTAACGAAGGCAAACAACAGATGGAGCTACACATGAAGGCTCCAAATGTCACGTTCTACACAGGGGGAGGTTGTCTGAGGAATTTGAGACCCAAAGTGGGGTAAGACAAGGCTGTATCCTTTCACCAATATTATTCCTATTGGTGATTAGCGATGTGCTTCATGCAGCTTTGTCGACGGAAAACGGAGGAATTCAATAGACTCTTACATCTCAATTGAAACATCTTGACTACGCTGACGATATATGCTTACTCTCCCACAGAATTATGGACCTCCACCAAATGACAGCAGATGTGGAGAGGGAGGCAGGTGTCGTCGGGCAGAAAATTAATACGGCAAAAACTAAAATTATCAGCCTTGGAACAAACTTATCGGCTCAAATATGCATTGCTGGACAACCGGTAGAGAGAGTAGAGGATTTCCAGTATCTTGGAAGTATTGTCTCGACCGACGGTGGAACCGAACTGGATATAGCCAACAGGATCACCAAAGTGAAGTCCGCGTTCGGTATGTTGTCCAGAATATGGCGAAGCAATGCAATCAGTTTGAGCACCAAGATTAGACTGTTCCGCTCCAATGTTGAATCCGTGCTATTATATGGTTGCAGCACGTGGAGAGTGACCACTACTATCACCAGAAAGCTGCAAACGTTTGTTAATAGGTGCGCGCGCAATATCTTAAGGATTTTCTGGCCCAATCGTATCTCTAACGGACCCCTTTGCGAGAGAACGGGTCAGGAGACAATAGGCACAACCATCCAACGGCGGAAGTGGCAGTGGATTCGTCACACGTTCCGTAAGGGTGACAGTTCCATACCGAACCATGCTATGCAATGGAACCCTCTAATTCAGGATGGCAGAAGACATGGCGGTCCGAGGAGAACATGGCGCAGAACAGTCGAGAAGGAGGCACGGCAGTTGGGGAACAGTTGGGGAGAACTCAGACACATTGCCAGAAACCGTACACGATGGCGCGTAGGCGTAGTAGAGGCCCTAGGACCCACAAGGGTATACAGGACATAAGTAAGTAAGTAAGTAACGGTTGATCCTCTCTAGATACTTGTATCATCACGAGGAAGCTATGGCCTCTATTTGGTAGTGCACCAACTAGTAAACTCATGCAGAGGGATAGAAAATCACTCTCTACTCTCATAGGAGTTATTACGGGGCACGACACTATACGATACCACATAAAAAAGCTGCGTGTGATGAACGAGGACCTTTGTAGGGGCTGCGGCGGCGAGGAGGTTCACGACGACACAACCCACTTTCTCTGCCACTGCCCAGGCTGCTACCATCTTAGAAATAGATATCTTGGACAATACTTCTTTAGGGATTTAGAAGAATTGTCCAATAGACCGATCAACGACACCACAAATTTCATCAAATCCTCTGGATGGTTTGAATCTCGGGCACAGTAAGTAGTGTATGCTTTCTACTAGGCTACTTACAGAGAAGTTTAGTTTTTCTTCACGAGGAAGGGATTTCTCTTTTCTACCTTCTTTTCCGTCATGGGTATCACAATGAGTCTATACTGACCAGAGTGTGGTGTAGAGGATTTTCGTCCCACCACTAGTCCACTAACCTAACCCACAAGCCTAGCCGTCTCCCACAGAAGAGAGCTTTACTGAGGAGCTGTCTATTGCAACGTTTTAGGCGATCTGATAAAGATAACTATTAGGAGCTTCTTTTTTTTTTAAAAAGGAAGCCCAAATCCCAGAGCACTCAGACTCTCTCTGGTCCATTGTACTACCAGGCAGGAACCTTTCTTTGGTGCAGTGGTTGGAAAAACTTTGATGTAATTCGTTTTCCTTTATTTCTTCGGATGACTGATGATTGTTCTTTCCCGCTGGGGCTTGAACTTAGGAGCTTCTTACTCTTCATCAGAAGATCGAAATGGTTTTAAGGAGTAGACAGGGATTACATGGTCCGTATAGTATCACAACAGACCTATCTTTAGTCTAAGAGCGTTGGCGTAAGCTGGCAGCATTTTCAACCTAACCTAACCTAACCCTGATGCGTCCAAATTATGTCATATGAACTCTTGTTGAAGCAAGGAGAACTTGATATTATACCGATCCATGTTTGAAAAGTTAAGAGGAGTCCTCGCATGGTAAGCAATACTCGTAATCTTAACTTGTGTACAAGTTGGGCATTGTGACGATGACAAAGGCATCAGCAGCGTTGGATGCTAAAAGTTCACATCACAAAATTGCAAGAGTAAGTGTTCCTAAATATAAAAGAATATCTCAGACAGGTAATACATTCCAAACCGTACCTTGTATATTAGTACAGTATAAAACGACAAAAGCGTTTCCATGAGACAAAGAAGAGTGACAATAACGATGTCGTTATCCTTCTGCCACCTCATACAAAATTCGCATCAGGTCCTATTCAACATGATAGCTTTATTAGCTTCAAACGATCCAGAACAATTATCTACCGACACGATAGACATCCAGAAAGGTATTTTCAAGAAAGCATCTCATGTATCCATAACATTCCTTTCAAAGATTGTGCTTTAACGAAGAATTTAGTCTTCAAGGAGCAAGAATAAGTTCTGCTTTCAACAACGTCTTAAAACATTAATACATGCTGAAATCAGATCCGTCTCTGAAAGTACCTACTTTCGTCCAGACACTAATGAACCAGCAATGTTTGCAAATAAATAATAAATGTAATTAGCCTAATATCCTGACAGGACAAAGGATTCATCCATACAAATGAACAAACTAAACCATTGTCCCTTATGCACCATCTGTTGTATACGTATTCGCCTAAAGGCAGTACTACTTTACTTATGCCCAACCTCCTGAAAATTTGATTTGCTTTCATCCTTACACACAGCCAGGCAGAACAGATAATAACAGGACACTGATTGATTGAATACCTACTTCCAAAGAATTCTTCTCTTGATAACGAAATCGAGATCATAAATAACAGGATAAGAACTGTCTCCTTTAACCTATCGCAATTCATAAGAAGGTTAATCTATCCTTGAGTGGACACAAAACTTATGTTATACCACCAATTTATTTCTTAACTAGCATCATTGAAGGACTTATCACATCCTTAAGAAGTTACTTCTTATTTCAACCTTTGAGGGATGAGTTCATTAAAACTTATCACTTTTGTATAGCTCGGCTTGCGTCCCTCCACTCAGCTGTCAAATGCCATATTAGGATAGATTTCGTTCTCGTTTTGATGTTTCTTTAAAATCCTGGAAAAGGATCTGAATCTGTGGAAATTCTTTGTAGAATTTTTCAATTTATTTTATATTTCCTTTTCCGGATTGTAGTCGAAGGAATTGTGCGGTCATGAGCAAAAAAGTTTTCAACAAGTTTTTCCAAATCATTATGAGAGACGTTATCGTCGATTAGGGATGAAGTAATGCAGAGGAGAGGAGTAGTCCTTTTGGAAGATTCCTTGTGGTTCTTATCGGATTTCGTTTATGATGTTCCGGCTAGAATGAGGGTTTCCGGGTTCGTTTTAGTAAATGTTTCGAAAAGTTCTTAGAATTCAATTTGACCTTCGCAAGTAGGGAAAACTTTTCGGTTGGAATTGAGGTCTCTTTATGTCTTGAAACCTTTTACATCATCACCGGAATAGCTCCGATTTTTTGTGCAAGAAAACTAATTGCCTTTCTGTTTCTAAATCCTCGAGTCAGTCATCAGTTTAACTGTTCAATTAAATTCCTAAATTTCACCCAACACACCAACATCATTCACCTAACCATAGAATGTGAGCAAAGTGCTCGATTAATCTTCGATTCGGCCGTCAGTTCAGTTTTATTTCGTCATACCTCACCCTCACCGAGTCCAATTCACTCAGACAAGTGTCCGAACAAATAGATTTATATTCCCAACGGGGGAGGCCCATTTATTCTGATGCCTCCACGTCCTGATGTAGGTTCCCACACATCCTCTTAATTAGGTTAACATAATTCACTTGCACGCAATGCGCCATACCGGAAGACGAGTGGAATGTCGCCTTGCTCACTAGAGTGATTTTACAAATATGCTACTCGAGGAAAAGTGTTTCCGTTCATGTGTTTTTTATCTTGTTTTTCTCCATCCGGTGTAGCCTTTTACTATCCGATGTTGACAAATGTCAGTATAGTGGGTCAACTGACATTGACTAATGGGAGTTGGTATTATTAGAATCTCCTCTCCCTCGGGAAAGTGTCGGCGAACCCTTGTAGCACAATATACTCCCCTTGAGCAAGGATATATCTAGCTGCGGGTCCTTCTTGGTATTTTTTTTAATTGAACCTTCCGCAAAGGTAGCTGAGAACATTTATTAAACTCCACTTCTTCCGGCAGATGGTGTTGAATATTTTCGGACGTGGGGAAGGAGAACTGCAATCACCTTAGCAAGCGATTGCACGAGTTCCGCTCTGAGTGGAAATTGATGTTCTGGCTATTGTACATGGTGCCGCTTCGTTAGAGATCGAAAAGTTGAACATTGCTGGGATTTGCAACTAAGAGCAAGAGAAAGTAGCATGGTCTGAGGCAATTAATTTGATTAGTTGATAATTTTATACACGATTTGTTAGCGCTTTAATTTCCTGGCTGTGCTGCAGGCGACATGAACTTCTTGTTGTTCGTCCTTGTTGGCTGCAGGAAGAGTTGTCTAAAGTGTAGGTGTGCAACCGGTAAAGTTTGTTCCTTGAATGGGCTTACTACCTACAGGTTGTGGTTCTTGTGGAATGTTTCGGCGGAGGAGTATTTGTTTTGGAAAGTGTTAAACAATTACCCTGATTGGAATGGAAATTACGTGTGAACCTGAAGAAGAGCGGATGCAAAAAGAAATATTTTCCAGAACATTCACAGGAGGGAAAATGATCTGCGAAAGGAATAAAGTGTGCTTAAATAGAAATTAAATTATTTACACAATAGTTGGAGACTGTGTTGGTGGGTATGTGTGGCGAGAAAGACGGAGGAAGGTACTTCAATATTTCCGGCTTTAATGACAGTTCATCTTGAAACCTTCCTTATCATTCAAGCCCTCAGTAACCAAAGACACATCCACACCAGTATCAAATCCCCTAGGTAAACGTGTACATAATTGAGCACTGCATTTCCTTATGTGTCTTATGGCATTTACCACGACTACTCCTCAACTTTTATGTCCCGCGTTGAGCTTGTAGAGGGGAAATCTATCTTCTATGGTTTTGAGCAAACCGTTTTCATCGCGTAGCTGTAGCTTACAAGGAGTATTTGTCCGGGACTGGGATTGTTCGTTACTTCATGCTCAAGTGGAACATTCGTAGATTTAAGTGAAATCGGCCATGCTGCACCGGCTTACACAATGTGACCGAAGTGTTTCATGCTTGTCGTAACAGGTGCCTTAATGGGAGCTAAGTTAAATTCAGGCATTTCAACATCAATGATGAACCTGACGTGCTATAACATGCTTCAGAACCAGAAGTATGTATACGTTGAATGAGTTCGTACTACCAGTGAGGCAAAGTGAAGTCAAATAAAAAATTCATAAGCTCACGCAGCAGTAGAGAGAACCGAGCTTGAAGCCCAATGTCGTGCGAAGAAGAAAGAAGTGCAGCGTAGTGTGAGACATGACAAACGTCAAGGTATCAACTCACTGGCCTCAAGGGCTGAAGAAGCAGCAAGTAGGTGCGACAGTAGGACTGTTTACAGCATCACTAAGGAGCTCATTGGTGGTCGAAACTCCAAAGAACATCCAGTGAAGAGTCTAAACGGTAACCTTCTAATTTAGGATGAGGATCAGCTCACTAGATGGAGAGAACATTTTGCTACAGTGCTAAATCACTTAGACAATAGCGGTATGATCTCGAATTCGAATGAGCAGTTCGAAGCAACAAATTGCCGAATTCGCACCGCACCTTCCAGTAAAACCGAGATAATAACAGCAATCAAGTCCCTCAAGAAGAACAAGGCGGTGTGTATTGATGGCATCTCTGCCGAGCTATTTCCAGAGGCGCCAAATACATCGGCAAATTTGCTGTATCCGGTAATACGGAGAGCTTGGGATAGTGAACAATTTCCACAGGAGTGGAATAATGGAACAATGCGTTGAGTGCATGTCTCCGCTACATTTGATGTTTATCGATTTCGAGAAGGCTTTCGACAGATTGAATCGAGATGCTATCTGGTAGGCCTTGCGCAGGAGAAGCATCGCAGAAAAACTTATTACTATTATCAAGGCTACATACGAGGGCGGTAAGTGTCACGTCGTACACAATGGCAAGGTGTCGGAAGATTTTAAAGTCGAACGTGGAGTACGTCAAGGGTGCATACTGTCACCACTATTGTGTTTGGTGGTTATCAGCGATATACTACTATGGAATTCGTTGGACTATGACATCTTACCTTAAATACCTAGATTACACTAACGATGTTTGTCTACTTTCACATCGGATAATTGATCTTCATTTGATGGCCCACAATGTAGAAGCTGAGGCAAACAAAGTGGGGCTAAAAATAAACACAACAAACACAAAAGCCCTGAGCACTTCTAATACCCGCGCTCTACTTAAAATTGCCGGACAGGAAGTCGAGAAAGTTGATAACTTGTTTTATTTACTTACTTATTTATGTCCTGTATCCCCTTGTGGGTTCTAGGGCTTCTACTACGCCTACGCGCCATCGTGTACGGTTTCTGGCAATGTGTCTGAGTTCTTCCCAACTTTTCCCTAACTGCCGTGTCGTGCCTCCTTCTCGACTGTTCTGCGCCATGTTCTCCTCGGACCGCCAGGTCTTCTGCCATCCTGAGTTAGAGGGTTCCATTGCATAGCATGGTTCGCTATGGAACTGTCACCCTTTCGTAACGTGTGACCAATCCACTGCCACTTCTGCCGTTGGATGGTTGTGCCTATTGGTTCCTGACCCGTTGTCTCGTAAAGGTGTTCGTTAGAGATATGAGCGAGCCAGAAAATCCTTAAGATATTGCGCAGACACCTATTAACGAACGTTTGCAGCTTTCTGGTGATAGTAGTGGTCACTCTCCACGTGCTGCAACCATATAACAGCACGGATTCAACGTTGGAGCGGAACAGTCTTATTTTGGTGCTCAAACTGATTGCATTGCATCCCGAACGCGGACTTCACTTTGGCGATTCTGTTGGCTATATCCAGTTTGGTTCCACCATCGGTCGAGACAATACTCCCAAGATACTGGAAATCCTTTACTCTCTCTACCGGTTGTCCAGCAATGCATATTTGAGTCGATGAGTTAGTTTCAAGGCTGATAATTTTAGTTTTTGCCGTATAAGTTTTCAGCCCGACGCGCCTGCCTCCCTCTCCACATCTGCTGTCATTTGGTGGAGGTCCATAATTCCGTGGGAGAGTAAGCATACATCGTCAGCGTAGTCAAGATGTTTCAGTTGAGATGTAAGAGTCCATCGAATTCCTACGTTTCCCGTCGACAAAGCTGCATAAAGCACATCACTAATCACCAATAGGAATAATATTGGTGAAAGGATATAGCCTTGTCTTACCCCACTTTGGATCTCAAATTCCTCAGACAACCTCCCCCTTTGCAGAACGTGACATTTGGAGCCTTGCAAGAAGTAGCTTTAAGAAGCTTTGATAATAGCAATTAGTTTATCGAGAATACCTCTCCTGCGTAAGGCACGCCAAATAAACTCCCTGTTGACACTATCGAACGCCTTCTCAAAATCGATGAACAGCAGGTGCAGTGGCGATCGATATTCAACACACTGTTCGATAATAATCCGCAGGGTGTTGATGTGGCCGGCACAGGAGGTTCCAGAGCGGAAACCTGCTTGTTCGGCATCGAGTGTGTCTTCGAGATGTTGTTTGATTCGCTCCAGGGTGATTTAAGCTCCAATTTCCGCACTCCATTAAATTTCCTTTCTTAGGAAGCTTGACGATCATTCCCTTTTTCCACTCGTTAGGAAAGCTCTCAGCTTCCCAAGCTCAATCTATAAGTGGAAGCAGAAGCTCAACCGATGTTGTTGGCGCTGCTCTTAAGAGCTCTGCTGGAATACCGCCAAGTCCTACCGCCTTGTTGGTTTTGAGTACCTTGATCGCGGTAATGATCTCATCTTTATTAGGAGTCGTGGTGCGTATTCGGGAACTTCTCACCTCGGGCATCTCAGTCTGATTTGAGAGCATATCGCTAGCGAATACACGGTTCAAAACCTTAGCAAAATGCTCTTTCCATCTCTTGAGCTGGTCCTCATCCGAAATGAGCAAGGAACCGTCTAGGCTTTTCACTGGGTATTGGCTGGAGCTGCGACCACCTGTCAGCTCTTTCGTGATTCTGTAGACGGTCCTGCTGTCGCACCTCCGTGCAGCTTCTTCTGCTTCTGTAGCCAGCGCATTGTTGTAGTTGCGCTTGTCACGTCGCACGCTACGCTGAACTTCTCTCATCTTCATGCGATATAGGGACTCTAGCTCGCTTCTCCCTGCTGCTGGGGTAGCTGCAAATCGAGCTTTCAGCTGTTTTCGTTCATCAATCCGTCTCCAGGTATCCTCGGAAAGCCACGCCCTATGTCTTCGGTCAAACCGCATCTCTAACAAACAACTTTATACGAGGACGGTCCAAGAAGCTATAAGCATTGCTATACGAAGGAGAAAGTGGCAGTGGATTGGGCACACCCCACGGCGAAAAGACAACTCTATTGCGAAATACGCCATGCATTGGAATACGCTCACACAGGATTCGTCGGCTGGCCCACCTAAAACTCAGCTACAGCTTTAGTAGATGTTTACCCTATGGTTTAGGATCACACACAATACGGGAACAATTTCGAAGAGAAGAAGGGATCAAATAGGACTGAGATAGCTTTGGTCTGTTTTCTGTGAAACTAGAACCAAAAACACCCAGGCAACCGGATACCTGTGAAATACGGGTTCGTGGGTACCCGATAGTTTCGGATAATGGGTAACCTGCATTACGAAATACTTGGATGTGAATATCGAGTTAGGTCATGGATATTTTTGGGGCTAAACACATGTGTACATATATACAACGGTACTAGAGATTATAGGAAGATAGGCAGGTAGGTAGGATGGCTGGCCTTTAAGTACAGACCTAGGCCAAGGTGCGCGACAAGTGGTGCAGGCCTTGATGAAGCTAAGGATAATTTTAACGCCAGTATGTGACAATTCGCCCAAATTATCGAAGTGATAGATTGAGCCTTCTTCTGTGGAATAGGGTTGGGCAGGTGCAGAGGAAGTAGGGGATTGTGTCTTACTTTTTGTCCCTGCAAAATCTACAGAAGTCATTTGAGAAACGGGGATATAAGCAGAAAAACGAGTACCCGGGTACTTGGGTATAACCCGGGTATGCGCATATCAAGATCTCAACTGGGAACCTATCCTTTATCAGAGACAGATCCGCGTTCGCTGCATCTACTTAAAAATCATCAAAGCAATTGGACTAGAGGAAGTGCTCTAATTCGAGTATCTAAACCGAATAGAGTCCTAGTTTGGCGGCACAGTAGATCTATTTATGTCGCAGTACACTTACACTCAACCCATTCCGTGGCAAAAAAAAAGAAGGTATTCCTGGAGGATAAGGAGACTCAGTGTGTCTAAGCCATTACGCATAACTAGGAACCTAAAACAGTTTTCATGCGTAGTGTTGCAAAATATGTGTACAAATTGAACGTAAACGTAAAATCAATCACCGGAGGAGGAACGTACCTTTGAGGTGTCGTGGTGTATGCTTCAACGATGTCCGCAAACAAACTCACCCGCGCACCATCCACAGAACAAAGTAATCAAACACTTTTCGGGGAGAGGAAATTCGCGAAGATTACGTGTTTCACACTTATACCGCTTCTAGCTTTAGTATATGTTTATATGTAGCGAGCGGCATATGCAGGGTTAGCCATTTCGGCAGAATCCTAAGAGTCGTACCCTATTTGGCGAACTCATCAACCCTGAAGTTATCCGGAATATCTCTGTGTCCTGACACAACGGCAGTCTATGGCGACCTTTGAAGTGGAAGAGCTTGGTTCCAGGGACTTGATTGACTGACAGATATTGTATTACATTTCAATCAGGACGAGACTTCCTTTATCGTCATGATTTCCGCCTGAAATACGCTACAGTGATGAGGCGGAAGAGATTTCTTTTCAGAGAACACACCACACCCCACTGTACACTTTCGGTCGTATACATACATTCGTAAGCTATGCATATATGTACGTTCTGCTTGTAAAGTTTGAAAACTTATTGCATTGGATATGTAGCCGGTTCTTCATAGTTCCATATAAAACTAATGTTTCCTTGCTAGATGGTTAGGCGAACCCCACAGGCGGATCAGTAGAAATGTGGTGAAGTGGGAGGGTTGTGATCCCTTGTTTTCGGATCATAGCCTCGCTGATAAAAGGAAGAAGAAGAAAAAGTTTCCTTGCTAGATGGTCACATAAACTCAACGTTCGGCCTTAGTTTCATATTCTGTGTACCAATGGACCTCCAAGGACGTTTCATTCATCCAATTAGCAGCAACTTCCATAAATCTCGCAAATTAGCATCATAAACCTTCATATCGATGCTCCAAATTCCATTATACATCAATTATGTAACCTCGCACCCTTACAGATGAAACTAAAACTTTCCTTCAAGCCTCCCCTCATATATTTCGCTTTCAGTTCTAATTAAACCTACCTGCTCACTGCCCCCACTGCTCCGAGCTCGTGTTATGAAATATGTCCGAAAAGTACACGTATATGCAAAAAACAAGCGTGTTTCCTCCTCCCTTGGACAAAAAATCCACCTGAAAGCCTGCTCGACATCCGCCAGGCATCTTTCCCTTATCTTTCGTAACAATTTTTATTTGATCTGTACTCGAGAAAGTTTTTTATTTCAATTTCCAACAGAAGGATGCCCCCAGAGGCTACACCAAAAGATACTGAATGTACCTAAGCAGAGAAAACTTTTGACAGGTTAGAATTTTACCTCAGAACTGCTTACAGGTTGCTTTGCAGGATGAAAAAAAAACGTTTGTTTTCAAAGCCAAGTATGTTGAACGCTGCAGGAAGTCCTTGACGCACTCTGGCTCTCATTGTCGCTCCATTTGGCAGTGACTTTGAATTCGAATGTCCTTCAGAAAGTGCTTTTTCCTGTTTTTCTTATATTTTATCTGCTTTAACGAGCATTTGAATGCATTTCCCTCTAAGGATGTTCCCCACCCTCTTACGAGATACAGGTACATAGTGAAGTGAAGATGCACACTAGGAGGGGCTTGTTAGTTGGCTTCCTTGGAGTACACAGAAATGTGATATTGCATTAAGAATGGAAGAATTGGTTTTCACCGGAATCAATCGATTAAGAGATCCTATTGTGTTTCGTCTTGTTGTGTGGGTGTGCGCGCTGAAGAGATATGCATTCTTCTCGCCAATAAGGAATTTCATTTCATGTCTCGATGTAGGATGAAGGTATTGTAAAATGTGCCAATAAGGATGTTTATGTCGGAGATTAATTTTCTTTCCGTTCGTTCGTTCTTTTCCTCGATTGGAATTTCACATTAAAAAGGACAATTTCCATTGTTAGTGCTTTGCCACAGATTTGAACACGTGTATGAGGCACTGGTAGGTAGGGACAATGGAGGTTTGCTGTGATTCTAGGAATTTTTCAGAGAAATAAGCGCACCCAATACAATTAAGGATATTGAAAGTATTTGATTTGGGCGAGGAGAGGATGAGATTGATTGTGGGATGAGGACGTGGCATTTTAAAATGTTGCGGACATGGGTTTGACAGATGGGGGATTGTGATCGTTAATTTATTGGGGAAATTGAATGGACAGTGATGGGATTAACTGGCTATGCGTCGTCACTGTCGTGAAAAGATGGATTTAGATTCGAGCAATTTGCGAGTACTTGACCATTTTTTTTCAGAATCTTTTGCAGTCTCTTGCGCGAGTAAAAAGGCCTCCTCCATCATGCGGAATGTTAATCCAGTCATTACTAACCCTCGCATCACGTGTGCCTTTTATCCTTAGAGAAAATTTTACTCAAGAACGACCTAGAAAAAATCGTAATAATTTCAATAAAGCTGCTAAGTAGCTCCATAAACCCTCCTCCGTTGTTCAATATCAGACAGCATATCTAGGCAAAGGGATCAAGTTATCCGCCTCGCTGCCCACCACCTTGCATCGCACTCATTTCGAAATCCTTGCATTAATCACTTTCATGTTATCGCTTCGTTATTAGGTTTTCTGGTCGCGATTTGCCAATTATTCTTGTCGGAGGCGAGCCAACTTATTTTCAACGAGATGTGGAGGAAATTTCCTGGAAAAGCAAATCTTCAGCACTTTCACAAATTTGCATAAAAATTGCAATATTCAGTGGGAAGGCGTGGGATTTGAGTACTTGGCATCTGCATCTGACAATGTGATGCAACGAGAATGATGATGACTGTATTAAGTCAATTCCATTCATTATGCAATGGCAATGTTGAAACTTTCAACGTGCCTTTGGAAGGAGGATATGCATGAGCCGCTTCGTGGATAATTGGAAGTGCATTATCGGACCAAAGTCGACTGCTGTGGGATTGTGTTGAGGCAATGTTTCTCTTGTTATATCGTGCATTGCAATTCATCTTTAGATGGTCCATTGGGAAACATCCTTTATGTCACCGCATTCGGAAACGTGTCTGAATGTGAACGTGTGTGTTGTGGGTAGCATTTCATATTCCACATGACATCAAGGATGTTGTCCAATCAATGCACTACAAACCCGATTGTGTATATTGCGTTCCATGGAAAAGACTCTTATAGTGCACTTCCCAATAGATACATTAGGAAGTGCACTCGTATCACTACTTGATTGCAGCGAAGTTACAGAATGAGACTTCCAAAGATTTTACATCCAAAAGAACAACCGCCGTGAAGAGTTTCAATGCCAGAGGGCTGGAATCCTCAAAGTCTGATGTTTCACTACATCAGAGGTACAAAATCCCTGTGGTGACACTGAAGATGAGCAAACTTTAAAGAAAATGTTGCTCACACACCGGCGCTGCGGATAAGAAAAAGGCCACTTTATGAGCATAAATGTACGAAAACTCGAGCTTAGAAAGAAGAATCAACGGAAGGAGGACATAGGTTGGTTAGGTAAGCCTCGCATTAGATGCAGCCTCATTTAAACTAGCAAAGGTCTATTATGGTTCCACGTGCATCTATGATCCCCAGAAAGAACTACCCTTAGAACCAATTGGAGCTTGTTATGAAGCGCTAGAGGCTGTTGATGTTGGCATTAGCCGACTTGCTTAAATTATCGAAGAAGTAGGCTGTAAGGTTAAGCTAGGTAGATGGGTGCCTTGTGACAAAGAGTCACTGCTCACTTAGACCAACAGTGTGGGTCCATTGTGCCCAATCATTTAAACCTGGAAACGAGGTAAAGAAAGTCCGCTGTCAGAACCACCCAGAAATTGATATGAATCTCAGGAGGTCCGTCAGCTCTGCATTACCTAAGTCCTCCAGCTCCGAGAAGAAGTAACTACCAAGAGTCCTCATTCTTCTGACGGATAGGGCAGGATAATCACACAACAGGTGACGAACAGATTCAATTTCTTCTTCGTCCTTGCAGCTTCTGCAATAGTCGATATGCAGCACACCGGGTAGCTCCGCGTGAACGCCAACAGCACAATGTCCAGTAATTATGCCAGAAATGACACGTGCGTTATAACGACTAAGTTTTACCAGAGAGGTTGATCTCTTCTTGCTGTAGGCTGGCCATAGCGCCCTGGTCGTTGCGCATACTTCCAGATGAACCCGGCGTCTGTTTGCTCGACCGATGGCTTCATCCTCTATTTTCTTCCGTAAGGAACTGATTGGGGTTACTACAAAAGGGAGGGCTCGCGATGAGTGCAGCACCGACCCTTCCTAGCGAACTCGTCAGCCAGTTTGATACCTTCGATATTCATATGCCCTGTTACCCAGCAGAGGGTTATCGCATTGGCTCTAGACATCTCGTTTAAGAGTGAGCAGCTCGACAAGCCTCGACCTAATTACAGCAGAGTTCAGAGCCTTAACGGCTGCCTAGCTGCCTATATAGACAGTGATCGTTTTACCAACGATATTACTCTCGCGTATAATTTCAACAGCCTGTATAATGGCTGTGATCTCGGCCTGAAAGACGCTTGACAATAAACTCCGGGTTCCGTGCCAACGTCAATCTTAGAACCGTTGTTATAGAAAGCCAACTTCTTTTTCTTCATGGTTCTTCGGTTCTTCCAGTATATTCTGTCAGGAATTTTTGTAGTGAATCTCCTTTCAAATGCTAGCATCGGGTTTCATGCGATCCGTTTCCGTCAATCCAGTGGTGGTCATCCATCGGGACAGAATGGAGGCATGGCCGTAAAGGCTCGATGACTGCAATCGGCCTTCTCAGCGTCTCAGTCTTACAGCGGTTTTAGCCGCCAGACTGCTGCAGTATATGTCAAGCGGAATGAAACTAAGTATGGTTTCCATTGCCGCTGTTGTTGAGCCTAAGTAGCAATTTCGCTGTAGCGAGAGGCCTACAGATACTCCCATTGTTCGGTGAAATTGATAGGTTAGTGCCCTGCCTGTCGAGTTCGTCGGTCATGCATCTATCTGAAATGTCTCCCGGCACCCAATTGAGGTAAATATTGAATTGTTTAGCAATTTCCTTAAGAGACATGCGACAATTGAGGACAGCTTTACAATTGAAGGTGACATATTCCAGGGATTTGAAAGCCGTTTGACTGCCAGTAAAAATCGTGATATCCGTATTAGATATTACATTGTACCTTAGCCACGATATGGCTTCCTTTATCGACATAATTTCCACCTGAAATGCTTATGAATGTGGAAAGAGATACTTATGTTTAGATCAGTAGAGAAGACACCGACTCCTTCTCCCGATTCTGTTTTGTATTGATCAGTGTAGAAGTATATGGATCCCTCTTGCAATCAGGTCAAAGTATTTTCGCTTGAATGGAGTAGACGTGTTTTCTTTAAGCGGCTTACCTTTTCTACTTTAAACACGTTAATCTTCCCCCCTTAATACCTATAACCACTTAAGCGCTATTCACTGACCTTCTCGTGATAAATTGTTGTCATTGATTTATGAAAAAGTGCGCGAAATTAGTTATATATTAAAAGAAAATAATTGTTTTTTTGATATTTTTTGTGTGATCTTTCGGCTTTGTCTTAAGAGCTTTTAAAAACAAAAAATCACTCAACCTACACAATGTCGAACTTTAAAACACACGATAAGGTAACACGCCTACAGACCAATCTCATGAAACAGTTGGTCCAGCACACAGCTTCACCCTCATCATCATCCGCAAGACAACAGTCACCTTCAACTAAAGTTCATTCGCCTTCTCCCTCATCTGTGACGTCAGACAACAAAACAAATCAACTCACTTCTCTGACAAATCTAATTGAAAAGCAAGGTGACCTGATCATGAGCCGTCTGATTGCTCTTGAAGAAAATTTAACATCGCGAATCACCACCATTGAAAACACTATTAATGCGAAACTTGATGCAATTGACAGCGAAGTTAATGGTTTAAAACACCGTATTTCTGCTTTAGAAGACTGCTCAGGAAATTTCAGCCACTTGCAAATGGAAGTTGAAAAGTGTAAACAACAACTACAACAAAAGCTTGAGCAGCTGAACCACCCCGAGCATAGTAGAATTGACGAACTATCACAGCTTAAGGCACAAGTTGAGGAACTGCACAAGAAAAATATCGAAACTGATGCTATACTTGTTGGTGTTCCATTTTTTGCAGATGAAAATCTAAAATGCACTTTTAATAGACTATGTGTCACATTAAATTGTAAGCAACCACCCACCATCAGCAGAATATTTCGTGTTAAGCAGACAAGTGATGCCGTCATCATAGTGAAGTTTTTTTCCGCTCACGACAAACGAACCATAATGAAAGCACTTGCTGATTTTAGGAAGACAAACTCCCGACACTTTTTCCAATCCGACATCGGCTTTCATGCGAATCGACCGATATTCATGCACGACTGTCTTACTGGACGAAATCGGTGTATTCTAAGAAAAGCACTTCAACTCAAACGTCAAAAACATATTTACTCCGTGTTTACCATGCGAGGACTTGTGCATCTTAAAACCCGTAGAGACTCAATTGCCGTGAATATTGACAGCGAGGAGCAGCTGAATAACATCGCCCTAATACAAATGTCGAAAGAAGATGACCAACATTCGCCGCAGAATTCCTAAGCTCCTCAAACTCCAGGTGTTCTCAAACTATAATTTTCAAACTAACTTGGAATAATTTTTGAATTTTTCTTTTTTATTATTTGTTTTTATATTTTCTCTTTTTTCTTCATAATTTGTTAAATAATAATTCTTAATACTTTAGTAGCTTTTATTGTAAAACTTAAAATTCAAATTCAGATTATGTCTTCATTATTTCCTCTCCCTATTTCTCTCTCTCCTCGAACCCCCTGTCTTTCCATCTCCTTTCCTACTATGGTGCTGATATTTAATGTTTTTTCTTATTTTTATAAATTGTCACTTGTGATTTCTCTATTTGTCCTATATATTTTATGTTTTTCATGACTTCTGCACAGAATCTTGTAGATACTAATGCTATTGGCAGGGTCTCGGTGCACACAATGATTAAAATTTTATCTAACTTGCATCGTGGCGTTTTAAAATATGCCACTTTAACGCTAGGAGTTTCAATACCCCAAAATTGGACTTTGTAAGGGATGTTCTTGATGGAGTTGATGTAGATTTGGTCTGTGTTAGCGAAACATGGTTCAAGCCTGATATCTCCAGCCGTATATATGATATACCAAACTATACGCTATGCCGCAATGATAGACTCACAACTACATGTGGTGGAGGCGTTGCCATTTACTGCAGATCATCTCTTAATTGCAAAATTATTGATAAATCTGTGGGCACTGATATTGAATATTTAATTGTGGAAGTATTTGATGGAAGTACTAAATGCATTGTGTCATGTGTATATAACTCGAACAAACGTTTTTCTCCTATTCCGTTCTTTGATGCATTAGCTCAGTACACATCTTTTTATGAGCATATTATTATTTGTGGTGATTTTAACGCCAATTTGCTGAAAGCTGACTCATTTTCGTCTCAATTGCTTAATGCAGTTTCTGCAACTGGACTGGTAGTGATGAATAGCATTTATCCCACTCGATATTCACCAAATGATACCCCGAGTCTGGTCGATCTTTTAATTGTTGCGAATCCTTCTAATGTGCTACTCCATGACCAATTAGCTCTTGATGGGATCTCTGATCATGATCTTATTTTCTGCTCATATAATATTGACTTTTCTCATTCGCAAATACCTCTAACTTTTCAGTTTAGAGATTTTAAGTCCATAAACCTCAACTCACTTGGTTTTCATGCGAGTTGCATGCCATGGGATGATTGTAAATACGTTGCAAATGTTGATGAGAAACTGTGTTGTTTACAATCATGTATAAGCGAGCTGTACGAGATGGAAGTCCCTCTTAAGACAGTTCGTATTCGTAATAAAAAGTGTCCGTGGTTCACTTCCGAAGTACAGGCATCAATAAGGGAACGTCGTAAGCAGTACCATAAGTGGAGAAGCAACCAATGCTCGGATAGTTGGTTAATATACTGCCAGGCGCGAAACCGGGCTACTTCATTAACCCGATTAGCGAAAAGAAATTTCTTTGCATCGAAGCTAAATGGGAAACTCTCGTCAAAACAGCTTTGGTCTAATCTGCGGGATATTGGTATTGGCAAAAGGGAAAAGTTAGATTGCGCACTCGACCCCAATGCTCTTAATGATCATTTTTTGGCCACCACATCAAGTCCATCCAATTTCGCACCGATTAGCGCACTGCTTAGTGATTATCAAGAGCCCTTTGACTTTAAAGTGGTGACAGAGAGTAATGTGGCTGAAATTATTCAAGTGCTTAAATCGAATGCTATTGGTGTTGATGGGGTACCACTTAGATTTATAAAACTCATTCTTCCATATCTGTTGAGTCCGCTTACACATCTCATTAACTACTGTATAACGTCCTCAACCCTTCCAATCTTATGGAAAGAAGGCAGTGTTATTCCTGTGGCAAAAACATTGTGCCCCTCACTACTTAGAGACTACCGCCCAATAAGCATACTACCATGCCTGTCGAAGGTCTTTGAGAAAATACTTGCAAAGCAAATTAGTCTTTATCTTGCTGAAAATGATCTTCTGTCCGAAAGTCAATCTGGTTTCAGAGCCAACCACAGCTGTTCCACTGCGATGGTAAAGGTACTTGACGATATAAGATCTCAACTTGATAAAGACAGATTAACGATTCTGTGCCTCCTTGATTTCTCTAAGGCCTTTGATAGGGTAAATCATGACATTTTATGTCAAAAACTTTCTGTTTATTTTGTGTTTGGTAATAGAGCTATTGGTCTTATAAATAATTATTTATCAAACAGAACCCAGAGAGTGGTGGTCGGTGAAGCAATCTCTGAACCCAGAAGCCTTCTCTCGGGAGTACCCCAGGGTTCGATATTGGGCCCAATCCTCTTCTGTATGTTCATTAATGACTTACCCAGGATTTGCAAAAATGTCTCTTCTCATCTTTATGCTGATGACATACAGATTTACTTGTCGAGGCCTATTGGCCTCATTGAAGACCTTGTTGCTAGAATCAATGAGGATCTCAAGGAAATCCATGACTGGTCGGAGACGAATGGTCTTTCCCTAAATCTAGGTAAAACACAAGCTATATTGCTGTCATATACGGAATACGATACAGGCGTATTTCCGTCAATCTGTATTAATGACTTTAAAGTACCATTCTCAAAATCTGTAACAAGCTTAGGTTTTAAAGTGAACATGCGTCTGTCTGGTGCTGACCACGTTAATTTGATTGTTGGGCGCATTTATGGAGCTCTGAGGAAACTCTGGATCTCTAGCAGTTTTACTCCAACTGAAACAAGGCTTCGCTTGGTCAAAACATTACTCGTGCCCCTAATTACCTATTCGGAAATTGTGTATCCAAGATTGGACTCTGCCTCTGAACACAAACTGCTTGTGGCGTTCAACGATATGAGTCGGTATGTCTATGGCTTGCGGAGATATGACCACATATCAGCCTACCAAACCAACATCCTAGGTTGTACTCTCTCGCAGTACATCAGTGCAAGAAATTGCATTTTTCTCCATAAAATTATCCATACAAAGTCACCAAGTTATTTGCACAACAAACTTATCTTCTGCCAGTCTACGAGAACACTCAACATAGTAGCTCCTGACTTTAAATATCTGAATTCATCGCGCCTCTTTTATGTTAATAGTATTCGCCTCTGGAATTCGTTGCCAGTAAACATCAAACAAATTAGAGGTTTCACAAGTTTTAAAAATTATATATTTAAATATTTTTCTAATCAGCGCTAGTTCTCATCTCTCTTTCTCTATCTGTTTCTTCGCCTTCTTCCCACATTTTCCTATGTCCTTTCTATGATCTTATTTTTATTATTATTTTTTATTGAATTTTTAGTTGTAATTCGTTAGTATTTAAATCAAACCACTTGTGTAATATCCCTTTATTGTACTATAAAAGACTTTATGTCTTACTTGTATAAACCGTTTGAAATAAATGAAATGAAATGAAAGTAATCCCATATCCTCCTCCCAATCAAGCCTGGAGTGGATGTGGGCATCAAAGATTCTTGCAAACAGAAGTTGTGAGAGTACTCGTATGTAGTCGGTGTCTTGCGGAAGGAATTCGAGATAGTTAAGAATAAAGGACACCTAGATACTTAGACTAGACCACTGAGATATGGCCTTCATGCGGGTGACTGCACAATCTATAGTACTTGTTTGCTATATATATCCAAGGATCTAGATCCATTGCTGGTATGATTCTTAGTGCTCCACTGATGCACAGGTAAGCCGACCATTGCATATGGCCAATATGTGTTAGGTCAACGGCTTTATCCAAGGCTGTCCACCAGATCAGCACGCCAAAGAGCTCAAAAGCGTATGTAAAATATACTGAACCTTGAAATGCATGAAACGCACATGCCAACGCATCGGTTACTATTTTTCAGAAGTCAGTGCAATTCTTTGGCTTTGGGAGGACATTAATATTATTAGTATAGCAAAGCGAGCCGTCACTGACGCCTTAGCTAGCGCAGAAATCCTGCACTTCAGCGTAGAATTAATGGCAAAATCCTAACAAGAAGAACTGCATAAGACTTTCCATCATCCCAGTCATGCTGAGGCGTTGACTTTCTCAAAGTTGAAGTTGGGTGAAAATGTCTCGGGTCTTTGAGAGAGACATAATCAGTTCGTTCGTGTTGGCAACCGCCTGGGCCACGTTTCGCTGTCACTCCTATCTTCGTTGTTTTTTCATGATGGTAGCCACAGTTTCACTTACTGCTTCCCAAGCTTCTTGTGTGCTCAGCATCTGTCTGCTGAAGTTCTCTGGTATTAATTCCACACCCAGTTTGTTCGGCAGCAAGTTACGTTCTTTGTGATATCGTGCACAGTGGAACATGACGTGTTCCGCATCCTCGACTGCTTCTGTGTACGTTCAATAAGGGTTGTCTTCGTGTCCAAATCTGTGGAGGTATGCTTTGAAACATCCATGACCAGTAAGCATTTGCGTCAAGTAGAAATTCAATTCACCATGCTTCCTATTGATTCAAGGGTCTATATTGGGGATCAATTTCTGCGTCCATATGCCTTTGTCAGAAAAGTTCCTCTTGCCATTCTTCGATGCTTGTTCTTGTTGGTACTTCAGTGTAGAGATGGGAAATGTGTATCTTTTGAATGAAGCGGCTCACCAGGTCTCTCTCTTTTCAAACATCCGGATCTTTAAACAGGCTCAAAAGATCTAAACGGATCTTTTGTTCTGTAAGCTCTCAACATATCTGAGATCCATAACAATCCATTGGTACATAGTGCCAACGCAACACAAAAGCAAATTAAGCTTAGCAAACATACACGCACAATTGAGGCTGCGTACACTTTTATGCTGGTCCGAAATGGCAGGATAAGCTCTTCGACAAAGATACATTCGCGGAAGTGGTTGACACCTTTACGCTAGTCCAAGGATCGGCAGAAAATTCAGCTCGCCACCTCACCCAGTCCATCAACATGGCGTGCGATGCATCAATGCCCAGGAGGGCCTCAAGTAGAAGACGCCTGCCTTGCTACTGGTGGAACGACGGGATCAGGGTGCTTAGAGCAAAGTGTCTACGAGCAAGACGCAAAGTACAAAGATCGCGAAACACACCCAACTTTCAGGAGAACCTATCGTCCTTTAAGCTGGCGCGAAAACAGTTAAGCAGAGTTATCAAGGAGAGCAAAGCAAGATGTTTCAGACAGCTCTGTGATGAAGTAGGATGGTGATGACAAAGCTTAAGGGCGGCAATTTCCCGCAGATAACATGGCCGATAATGCTGAAGTCAATAGTAGAACATCTTTTTCCAAGGAGAGCATATACTATGTGCGCAATCACCAGAGAAAACTTTACGGAGGTAATTCCAGTGATTACAACAGAGGAATTGACAATCGCATCCAGAAAGATAGGTGACAACAAGACGCCCGGACCTGACGGCATCCCTAACAAAGCAGTGAAAGCCGCTGTTCAAAAAAGGCCAGACATCTTTATTACAACAATGTAAAAGTGCCTAGAAGAAGGAATTTTCCCTAATCAATGCAAACTGGAACATCTCGTTTTACTGCCAAAAGGAAACCAACCCCCAGGAGACCCATCGTCGTATCACCCGATATGCCTACTGGACACAATGGGAAAGATCCTGGAGCGAATCATTTACAACAGATTGCTCACAATAGCGGAAGAGAAGGGGGCTTTGTCCAACCAGCAATTCGGATTCCGAAAGTCTCGCTGAACAATTGACGCCATTAAAGCTGTAGTTAATATAGCAGCGGAAGCAATTGAAGGTGAAAGATGGCGATACGGCACCAAGGAATACTGCGCAGTAGTGACGCCAGATGTCAAAAACGCGTTTAATTCGGCAGACTGGCCCACTATAAGAAGATCTCTTGTTAGAATGGATACAGCATCTTACTTGCTGCAGATAATGGCGAGCTACTTTACCAACAGGAAATTGAGGTATGATACCGACGAAGGAGTGAAGTACTACGATGTTACAGCTGGGGTCCCGCAAGGATCGGTACTGGGCCCATTACTATGGAACATAATGTACGACGGAGTTTTACGACTACCACTGCCACCTAAAGTGAATATAATTGGATTTGCTGACGATATTGCTGTTGTTACAGTAGCAAAACAAATCAGTGAAGTAGAATCAGCTACAAATGTGGCAATCGGTCAAATCAAAAGCTAGCTAGGATCCGCCGGTTTAGAATTAGCTGACCACAAAACTGAAGCTGTTCTAATAACCAGTCGGAAATCTGTGGAATATATGAATGTCCAGGTTGGAACCCAAATCATCAGATACAAAGAAGCCGTCAAATACCTAGGAGTAATGCTCGACAATAGACTGCGGTTTAAACAGCATGTTGATTATTCGAGCAAAAAAGTGTCACGACTTCAGGCAGCACTCTCAAGGATAATGCTCAACATTGGAGAACCTGGATACGCTAGGAGGATCCTACTATCCAGAGTTGTCAGCTCAGTCCTTCTTTATGCGGCTCCGGTTTGGGCGGGGCCTCTCGCGACCAAAGAAACAAGGAGGAAACTTACATCAGCCTACAGACTCTGCCCTATAAGGACCATCAGTGGTTTTAGAACTATCTCTGACGAAGCAGCCAGCAGGAATGGTTCCTATCGACATCCTCGCGAACGAGATGCAGAGAATCTACAATCGGAGAGGCTCGAGCCATCAAGAGGCTAGCGAAAGAAGAAGGGTTATAGAAGAAGAAAAAGCAGCTTCAAGAGCTGTGTGGCAAGATCGATGGGATAATGCGGTTAAAGGCAGTTAAAGAACCTATAGATTAATCCCCACCATCGACAATTGGATAAACCGAGCACATGGGAACTGCACCTACCACCTCACGCAGTTCCTGTCTGGCCATGGAGGTTATCGCAAATATCTCTACCGGTTTGGACACGAAAGCTCTCCGTTGTCTTTTACTGTAGGCGATTTGAAAACGGGAGAAACGAACTTCCCAGTCCCCCATTCCTCATAGATCATATGGTACAATCTGAGGAAAAATGGATGGAAATTTTCGCGTTTATTACGCACGTGCAAATGCAGCTTCGAATTCAAGAAAGAATACGTCGAGAAGCAGAAAGTACAACATAAATTGCTAACAAGCCCCGCGAAGTAATACCTAACGGCAGTCACGCGGGGAGAGTGGTTGAAGTGTGTAGGGTGTGTGTTTAGTACGTAGGCGTATTCCTGGGATCGATTACTCAGGTTTGCGAATCGTGCATGCTAGTAGCACTCGGGCTATTAGTATCTATGAAGATTACACATCCCTGGCGCAACCTAAAAAAAAACAAAATAAACACTTTGATGCTTGCTGACTGCTACAAAACAATATACTACGGAATAAGGGACGGACAGTGTAAAGTGTATTATTGCTTGAGCGATGTGTGTGCATACATCCATGCAATTGAGCCAGCGCACGTCTACAAGTTCCACAGGGATCGGTTTTAGGGCCACTATTGTGGAACATCATGTACGACGGAGTCCTACGATTAACTCTACCTGGCGGAGTAACGATAATTGGATTCGCCGACTACATTGCAGTCGTGACAGTAGCTAAACAGATCCATGCAGTAGAATCAGCTACAAATGAAGCAATTGCCCGGATAAAAGATTGGCTAATATCCGCCGGACTAGAACTAGCTGACCACAAGACAGAAGCTGTTCTTATAACCAGCCGGAAAACCGTCGAATTTGCCAACTTTCAGGTTGGTAACCAAACCATCAGGTCGAAGGAGGCGGTTAAATACCTTGGAGTAATGCTGGACAACAAGCTACGGTTTAAAACGCATGTTGACTTTGTTGCCAAAAAAGCATCGCATATGCAGGGAGCTCTCTCGCGTATCATGCCTAACATCGGTGGACCTGGATACGCTAGAAGGATTCTACTCTCTAGAGTTATCACCTCAGTTCTGTTGTATGCCGCCCCAGTCTGGGCGGAGGCACTGAGGACGAAGGAGACCAAAAGGAGACTATCGTCATCATACAGACTCTGTGCGCTACGGACAATCAGCGGCTTTCGAACCATCTCTGACGAAGCTGCATTTGTCATAGCTGGAATGATCCCCATCGATATTCTCGCAGATGAAATGCTGAGGATATATAACAGAAGAGCATTGAGTCATCACGACGCCACTGGTATCAAGGTGATAAAAATCGAAGAAAGGGCAGCGTCGGCAGCTATGTGGCAAGCTCGTTGGGCTAATACAACAAAAGGCAGATGGACATATAAACTTATACCGACAATCCAAGACTGGATAAGTCGAAAGCATGGAGACTGCAACTATCATCTAACGCAGTTCCTATCTGGCCACGGTGGCTACCGCAAATATCTACACCGTTTTGGACATGACAACTCACCATCCTGCCCGGAATGCCCAGGTGAAGATGAAGATACGGAGCACGCAGTGTTTTACTGCACACGTTTCACGGCATGGAGAATTACTCTGCCAAGTCCGTCACTACTCCTCGACCATATGTTACAGTCGGAAGAGAATTGGATGGCAATATGTTCCTTCGTAACAACTCTACAAAAAGAGCTGCGGAGAATAGAAGAGCTAAGAAGAGCAGCTGAAGCAGCGGAAGAAGCTGACACAAGAAGCATAGCATAAATTGCTAACCAGCCCCGCGAAGTAATACCTAACGGCAGTCCCGCGGGGAGAGTGGTTGAAGTGTGTAGGGTGTGTGTTTAGTACGTAGGCGTATTCCTGAAATCGATTACTCAGGTTTGCGAATTGTGCATGCTAGTAGCACTCGGGCTATTAGTATCTATGAAGATTACACATCCCTGGCGCAATCCAAAAAAAAAAAAAACGTCTACAAGCAATTGTGTTGTTCTTGTGTTCTGTTGTGGTAGTCGCACTGTATCGATATGGATCACTGATCTGTTGAGAGCTTACAGAACATCAGAACATAAGATCCGTCTGGATCTTATGAACATGTAGGAGCCGGTTCAATAGATCCAGTTTGGTCGCATGTTGCAATGCGCAGTTGTAGACAACACGTGTACATTCGCGAGCTTTTGTTATGTCAATTTACACACGTAATCTAATACACAATCACATGCAATCTCGCGCGCAATACACGGCACAACACATACGATGTTGTGGTTGCAGGTATAGAATCGTAAAGAAGAAGCTCTTTCAAATCGCACTCTTTTCGGCTCATAGCGTATCAACGTATCACTGATCTGTAATCTGTAAAGATCCGTGAAAAAGATCTGCTTCATTGGATCTTTTTAAAGAGCCGGATCATTGAGCCGGTTCAGATCTGAGTTACTCATCTCTACTTCAGTGTCAACTTCGACATGTCGCTGTTGATACCATCGTCATGCTGGCACGATATTTCCGTTCAGCTCCTTTAACGAGGGCGCATGCCGTGTCGTAGGAAGTTATTTGAAAGGCGCTGCATACTCTCAAGGCATTGGTTCTGTAGACTGCCTCCGTCTTCCTTCTGTTTTCACGGCACCTGCCCATATTTGGGAGCCGTAAAGCATCATCGACACATCATTGTGGGCGCCATGGCGTAAGGGGTTAGTGTGACGGATCACTACGCATGAGGTTCCAAGTTCGAATCCCAGAAAACACCAAAAAGTTTTTTCACGGTCCCACCTCTCGCGAGCGTCTGACAAACATCCGAGAGTATTGTTGTCACGAAAAAGCTTCTCAAATCGCCGTTCGGAGTCGGCATTAAACTGTAGGTCCCTTCCATTCGTGTAAAAAAAATATAACGCACACAACATGAGTGGTTGGGAGAAGCTAGGCCCTGGCACTAAAAGAGCTGTTGCGCCAAATATTTATTTATTTTTTTATTTATAAAGCATCATCGATGTCGCAACTCTTTTCAAGAGCAGTCTCTTCTTCTGTTTAGGTCCTCCAATATTTGGCATGATCCTTGCCAGTGCAGTCTTTATTCTTGCTGCCTTCTCAACTGAGCCAGAAAGGTGTGCAAGTGGAAATCATGTGACTCCAACAAAGTTGTAGAAAATTGTTCTCATAGACTAATAACACTGTGCCATATCCACACCATAGCCTCATCCCTATGAAAGGATCACGTTACTCTAATAAATGAACAGTTCAGTATCATAATAGGATCTTCGAATTGACTATGTGTTTGGGTGCTTTTTATAATGCAGCCATGCATTGTCTCTCTATGCCCTTTAGCGTAATGATAACACTGCACAAATGCTTACTTAACCTAAAACCTTCACATTTGAAATCTTCTGACGTTTCCCCATATCGAACGTAACTGAAATTTAAACTAACAGCAAAGAACGAAATATCCTTGAACTACATTCTATTCCGATTGCAAAAGTGCTTTTACCATCCAACCCGTGTTGGCCTACTTTCATCAGAAGGATTTGTGCTTCTTATTTTTTCTTTTCTTTTTTACCTCAACAATATGTATCTCCAAGATGCTGTGGTGAACCTTCAAACCATAAGTTTGACGCTTAAAACCGACGGCGGAAGAATAAGGAATAAAAAGGACTGTCATCGCTTTGAACACGTTCTGCATGAGTTGAGCTGAACTGTTTACCGGTTTTTTTTTTCTTTTTTATCTTTGTTTGTTGGATGGGCCATAGATGAAAGATACGAGTACATGAAAACAAGAACAAAAGGGTTTATAGAAATATCCTTAAGGTAAAGACGGAAGGAAGTGGCTGTTTATTTCGATATATTTTTTGTTTTGTTATTCAACATTAAGGGGGAAGCAAATGGCTTTTAAAGAAGAGCATCCAATATTTGAATTTGAATTAAGGTTGCCCCGTATTTTTGGAAACTGTAAATGGAAATATTTATTTGATGTGAAAAGGATGTGAGTGGAGTACAAAGGAGTTTTCTTTACACTGAGCTGAGGGATGTGATTATTGGGGAGTTCGAGTTGGGAACCTCAAGGCAACCATGCGAAGTACACCACTACCGTAATTGTCAATTAGCATTAGCTCGTAAGATGCTCACGTCAAATACCTCGTACCTGCCCTTTGGATTGCCCCGAAATTTTGGAGTAGAATCATTGCTGGAATAATTATGCAATCCTGAGGCATTCCAATTTAAATTCACAATCAACAATCAGTATATTTACCTTGAAGTTCACCCTTATTTGTATTTATAGATCCGATATGCTAAAATCCGCGAAGCCAAACAGTGATTTTCTCGATTTTATTTTGTCGCAGGGTAATAATACCCGATTGCGACACAGATTATTATCGTATTTATGACGCTAAGATGCCTTCACCCACTTTGTGTATTGAAATGAATTTAACACAAATATAGGTAGAGAGGATAAAAGAATTTCGTGGGCAGACATTCTCAAGGACATGCATTGTGATGGCAATCTTCAGTTTCTATTTGTGTGCCTCAGTTCATAAAGGGTAGGTGTCGGCTTTCAGAAAATATTCACTATGTACCGACATTACTTTTGGGGCGACCCTGGGTCTACATGAATTATAAAAAGAAACATTAAGTGCTTGTCTGCCGAGATACATATATACCCTATTTATTAACCCTTCGTCCCTTTTAAAGCCCTCTACAAATAAAGGCGGTGGCGGTGGTTATATGAGCAAGTTATTTGTATTTTGCTTGTGGCTGACACGCAATTATTTTGTTCGTGCGTTGCTTGTTTTGCGGGGGCTTCGGTTTGTATGAAGAATGAGATTAATTTTGCATGTAAGTGGGTTGATGTATAGATGAAGTGCAATCATCAAGCTGTCAGTGATATGTATGACAAGATTGCGTTTGTCAATTTCTATCATAAATTCGGAATTTGTCGACGTCACTTTGCAAAGAAGCTCAGACAAGAATGCCATTTCCTTACGAAGTAAAATACCAATTTTTCAAAGTCGATACGTTAAGGATGTAAGATTTCATTCACTTTGACGATAATAAGGAAATACTCCTGTCATATGTGGCTGCTGTCGTTATTTCAAATTCCATTTTATGAAATGAAATTGAGCTCCTTGTCTTGAAATTCTATTTCCATTGTAATAGGATTAATATTTTCCTATTCCTTGAATTCGAATTCTCAAAGCAGGAAGTCTGGGAACATAATTATTGGAGCTCCTTCAATGTTATTTTTCAAAGCAAACAATCTAGAATTGCTGGAATTACATTCTAACGAAGTTCGAATGTAATCTGATTGAGGGGGCGATATTTAGCATGTATGTACATTTAGTTAGAGTGATTATGTTAGAGTAGCAACATACAGAATAAATGCACCATGTGTGCACCAACTAAAAGCTCCTTACATGGTACCGTATACCACTCATTTATAGTAAGTCTAATCACAACTAACGACGCTTCGATTCTATTCTTGATATTGATAGTAATATGATACAAAGGACATTACAACGCACCCGACCTATTTTGTCCGGTATTGATAGCCATTAGTTCGGACTTAAATATAGCTTTAGCTATTCCCTCCTTTGTTGAGCATGGGTTGATGGGAAGACAGCGTAGGAATGGTTTGAACTATTAGTCACTGCAGACTTCTAAGTACTTAAGTTCGACTTCAAGGTTATTGTGCTCCTTTAGCTATGTTCAGCAATTATTGGCCGGCTCTTGGTAGGGCTGTCTACCTCACTCAATTAGCTAAGGTGCAAAGATCTGCATGTACATATGTGTATCAAGTTTGACATACATGTCTAACTCGCATATGTCTCTAATAGATACGATCCCAAATCTATGGATTGGCATCGCTATCGTGACCTTGTGTTCTCAAAAAAAGATATGCTTCTCACATCCATCGAGTCCATAGAAGACATGGATGAAGCTGCATACCAGCTTAATAATATTCTGCTTGATTCCTACCACGACAGCTGTTTCCCAAAGACACATGTTAGCAAACGCAAAGTGCCTTGGGGGAGTGACCAACTGGCAGAATTTAGGAAGAAATTCAAAAAACTCTTCAACTCTGCAAAGCAAACGAAGAGGTGGGACGAATACAGGTTTGCTCTCACAGAATATAACCTAGTATTGAGGCGGTCTAATCGAGCTGCTTGGAGAAAATGCTGGGAAACCATTCCTGACATGCCTACAGCGGCAAAAATCCATAAATCGCTCGCAAACGATCATGTCAATTGTGGATACACTTAGAACCTTACTTCAGGTACATTTCCCAGGCTCGTCTCTTAACACATCTCATGTGTACTCGAATACAGTTGACCATAGGGTTTATGTGGACAGGAGAGGTAATAGTTTATCTGGAAAAATATTCAGTCCAGAGAAAGTTGAATGGGCGGTAGGTACATTCGAACCTTTTAAAGCCCCCGGCGGTGACGATCTGTTTCCAGCACTTCTACAAAAGTCAATGACCTCATCCTGCCGGGGTTGACAGCTTTATTTAGAGCCAGCTATAATTGGGGATACATACCACCCACCTGGATGCAGGCTAATGTGGCTTTCATCCCCAAGCCGCGCAAAAGGCCTAGCGAGCTGCATAAATTATACAGATCTATAAATCTAACATCATTCGTCCTTACGACAATGGAGAGACTCATAGATATCCATATTAGAGACCGGTTAGATCTGTCTAACCCTCTGCACTCGAATCAGTACGCATACAGGAAAGGCAAATCTACAGTAGGTGTCCTGCACTATCTCGTCAAAAAGATAGAGGGAACACTCAATTCAAGGGAGATACCCTTGTGTGCATTTCTTGACATCGAGAGCGCATTCGATAACACTGGTTGCGACTCGATCATAAGGGCGATCAGTAGCAGAGGTATCGAAGAATCGGCCAACCAATGGATCAGGGCCTTGCTGGTAAGTCGATTCATTACTTCCTCCTCTGGGGGAGTGTCGGTGTCCATAACTGCAGCCAAAGGCTGTCCTCAAGGAGGAGTTCTTTCCCCCCTGTTATGGTCTATAGTCATCGACAACTTGTTAGTAGATCTTCACAGATCAGGCTACACCACCGTCGGTTATGTTGATGACTTGGCGGTTCTTATCAGAGGTAAACATAGCACGACAATTTCCAACGTCATGCAAAGTGCAATATCCAAGTGGTAGAATGGTGTAACAAAGAAGGACTATCCATCAATCCTAGTAAAACCGTTCTGGTGCCGTTTACAAGGAAGACACAGGCCAACTTTGAACCTATTGTAATCAAAGGCGCCACCTTGGTGTAGTTCTTGACAAACGACTTAACTGGAATTCACATATCAAGTCCTCCACAGAGCATGCTACTAAAGCACTGTGGGCCTCTCTCCTAAGATGATACATTGGTTGTACATAATGATGGTTAGACCCATTATCACATACGCGGCCATCGTCAGGTGGCCAAAAACTCTCCAGCAGACAACGGCAAACAAGTTGCAGCAGTTGCAAAGAATTGCCTGTCTTGGCATTACAGGTGCGATGCGCACCTGCCCTACGACAGCTCTGAAAGCTATTGTTGGGCTTATACCCTTACCAATCTTCATTGGGAAGATGGCTGCTAGGTATGCCATCAGGCTGCAGCTAGATCACGAGTATAAACCAGGTGACCTTGTGGGACATTTAAACATACTCAACTCAATCCCTAAAAGAGACATGTTCTGCACTTTACCAGATATTACGGTCAGGCAATATTGCTATGGTAGGTAATTCGAGGTTTAAATATTGGACCACGAAAACTGGTCCAATGGTGCTCCAATACTAGACCCTAGAAGTCTGGTCTGGTTCACCGACGGTTCGAAAATGGATTCTGCAGTTGGAGCTGGGGTTTTTGGACCCAACACAAAGATTTCGGTACCTATGGGTACGACTCCCACTGTATTTCAGGCTGAAATCCATGCCATTGAGATTTGCGCCAGACACAATCTCCGCAAGGGAATCAAAGGCGCTAGAATACATATCTTCTCAGATAGCCAAGCAGCACTTATGGCACTGTCGTCCAACCAAATGGACTCCAGAACCGTGAAGTGCTACTACGATGCATTACAAGACCTTGCCAAATACAACAGGGTAAAACTCGGTTGGGTACCTGGACACCAAGGGATTATGGGCAATGAATCTGCAGATGAGCTTGCTAGGGCTGGCTCAGAATCTGTGTTCATAGGTCCTGAAACTTATTGTGGCGTCAATTGGGTGACAGCTACAACGCTGATTAACGAATGGAAAAACAAACTTCGTCTAGACAACTGGACTAGTGGGCCAAGTCTAAGACAATCCAAACGATTAATCAAGCCTTACTCCTATAAGGAAATCCCTAACTTAGATAGGGAAAGCATTAAGAAGCTTGTGAGCTTTCTTACTGGCCATTGCGGCCTGATATACCACTTTAAGAAGATGAACCTGTGCCAAGAGAAGGGCTGCCGGTTCTGTTTGAAGGAGGGTAAAACTTCCGAACACATTCTTTGTGAATGCTCGGCACTACACTGGTTAAGAAAACGTATTCTCCACAAGGAGATACTTACTTCAGTGGAAATGTTCCACTACTAAGGACATACTCACTTTCATAAGGGAGGTACTAGTACGTCTGTTAGATTAACTCCAACCCTCCGATACAATAGATCTTTCAGGTCGCAGTGTCGTTGCCACGCGGGCATGGGTTGTACAAGAGGAAAAAAAAAATGTGTATCAGCTGTATACTAAGAACTACTGCCTTTGCCGCACTGGGTATTCTATTTCTGACAGATGGATGTCAGTGCGGCCATCCGACTAAAAGTCTTCTCGCAGTGATCCAGGTATCACATTGGCCATTCCTCGATCCTTGATATTTTTAACTTTACTGACGAAAACACCGACTATACGCCGTCGAAACAGAGATTTGAAGGTAACTTCTAGATGAGCACCCGTGACCGCAAAGAATGGATAATATTCTTCCTGCGGATGGTAGTTCAGCTCACTTCAGAGGATTCCAAGACCGGAAGTGGAGGAGGTTGTGGTTTTTTTCTCTGAAAAGATTAGTACGAGCATCTTTGTCTGCCTCTCATCATATCGTTGTGACGTACTTCAGGCGAGAATGGTGGTGATCAACGAAGCTTTTCCCTGGTTGAAATACAATACAATATCTGTCAGGGATACGTATTAGCATCTTCACTGATAGTCAAGCGACAAACAAGCCCCTGGAGTCGTGCTGTTTAACTTCAAAGGTCACCTTAATGAGGGGGCAGTTTAACATTCATTTATGCTGGCTGCCAGGCCTAGGAGACATTCCGGGTAACAAGCAAGGCTGACGATACCGCCAGACAGGGTATGACTCTAATGATTCTGCTGAAATGGCGGTCCTTGCGTATGCCATTTGCTGCAGGTAAACATCTACTAAAGATGGACGCTATTCGCAAATCAATCAAAAATGGGAAAACGACTCAATGTGTTTCATATTTCTAAACAGATCTGACCTAGGCAGGATCAGAAACGTAGTGCCGGGCTGGATACGCTAAGCGATTACAGATCAGCGACGTTGTCGGTGACCTGACTTGACACTGTCTGACAGGCTAACATGCTAAAAGGTTGGGCCTCTTTTCTAATGACTTCTGCTGGGGCTACAGAGAGAAGGAGAAAACCATCATTTAACTCCTATGCACATAACCGGGGCAGTCCCAAAAAGAGAGTTCCATGCTTTCTTCAATGACCTCGGCGAACTGGCGACGTCAGGTGTCATGAGCATCCTTCAAATACAAATATTTGGCGCAACAGCTCTTTAAAGTGCCAGGGCCTAGCTTCTCGCAACCAATCATGTTGTGTGCGTTATATTTTTCACACGAATGCAAGGGACCTACAGTTTAATGCCGACTCCGAACGGCGATTTGAGAAGCTTTTTCATGACAACAATACTCTCGGATGTTTGTCAAACGCTCGCGAGAGGTGGGACCGTGAAAAAAACTTTTTGGTATTTTCTGGGATTCGAACTTGGAACCTCATGCGTAGTGATCCGTCACACTAACCACTTACGCCACGGCGCCCATCCTTCGCTCCGGTTAGTTTCAGTCCCTGTGTAGCCAAATGGAAAGATTAATTGCACCACAATGGACCTCTACTGGTCGAAGTGTATCTCTATTCTCATACAAACCTAACCTAACTAAACCTAGTTACATTCATTGGCTCTACAAATGCAATCATTTTCGATCGCTATATTGTCTTCTCCTGTACTCTATGTCGGTGTACTTTTTAGCGTAAGGAATCCCTTTGGAGCTATGTAGTATGCATAAGCTTAACTGATGGTCGACTTCGATGTGCTTTATTATTTTCGTGACAGCTATCTTAATCGGAGTGGCGTTCAAATCCAAGAAAACTCCAAACAGTTTTTTTCACGATCGCACCTCTCGCGAACATCCAAGAGTGTTGTCGTCATGAGAAAGCTTCTGAAGAAAACAAAGTTGTCCTTCATTAAACTGTAGGTCCCTTCCATTCGTGCGAAAAATATAATACGCCCAACATGAGTGGTTGTGAAAAGCTAGACTCTAGGAAGTTTATAAGTTGTTTGACTTGGGGGAAAATATGAAAAGTTTGCATTCCTTTGAACTAAGTTACTTATTTACATACATAACTACACTATGCCATTCTAATACCATTTGGGCAAGTACCTTCTCAGAAGATTATGAGTTTAAATTGCTCGTACATTTCCAATGAAAATAATAATTCAGAGAAACACATCACATCTCTGAGCGATTTCTTCGTCATTATGTAAAGATGTGTTCCTTCAACTTTGATGTATCCTCTGTCAACGATGTCTACCCTTCTCTCACTATTTGTTTTTTTTTTTTTTATCCTTGCAAGGGTAAGTACTCCACACTTGATGCATGCCAACCTAAGTGGATATTATTATTACACTTTCAGACATTAAAATTGGGGATTTATGCCCTTCGTTCTTCGGTCTCTCGCTTCTTTGTGTTTTAGTGTGCACATATCCATGTCGTATAAAATATCCTTACGACATCGAAAGCCAGCAAGATAGCATTCGTACAATGCGCTACCAATGGGTTGAAATGGCGTGCCAATAATCGTCTGTAAGATGCATTCAACCAACCCATTGAATTGTCAATAAAACCCACATGTCGTTAAGAATTTTTTTTTTTTTTTTATCTTAAATGTGTTGTAATAGTTATTGGTGTTCTTTTATTGGGATTCCCTTAAATATATCCCGGTATTATCCTTACTGTGTATCATAACGATGAGGAGAATATATATTTTTTTATGATTATGGTTTTGTACTGCAGTTTCGGGAAGACACACGATGCGATGTGAGCATTTCGAATCGCCGGGTGGCACATAAAGTTAGCATAAACGAGGGGGAAAAACTTCTTCAAATTGCTTGCTGAGTGTACCGTTATTTTTTCTATTTCTTTTGATGGATTGCATTAAAGTGATTTGAGTTTCATGTGATCAGTCAGAAGATACATATTTGATATAGGTAGGTATTCGTTGAAAAGAAGACGAGAATTGTATTTGTTCCTTATTTGTGATTCTCACATTTATAAATGATCTCTTATTTGTAAATGGTGGTGGGAGATTCATATTTTTTTTACGAGAGTCTAAAGCTATCAGCAAGATACTCTTGAGGAGGTACATTGCACTGACTATTATAAGGGATACAGAGAACTCATTCACAAGAGGTCGTATAGGGTTTTCTCAATGAAAGTGCTATTATCAAGAAAAGAGCATTCCGCAGTGATGTGACCAGATTGCAATGATACTTTTTCCAATTGTTATGTTTCAGCAGCTGTCAAAGTTACCAATGGCATCTAGCTGTCAAAATATTGAGTAAGATTTGCCATTTCATCATGCATTGTTTCACGCTTTTCGGACGTGCGGAATTTATTAAGAAATGTTATCGAAATTCCGGCTCAGTTGTAAATGAGCAACGTGAATTTCGTCGTGAGGTCGGTCGTCATCATGGCTTCAGTGTGCAGGCAATTCGTCGCACCGTGGAAAAGTTTGAGCACGAGTACACTCTCTTGGACGTTAGGAGACTAACCAGATAGAGATTGGTGCGAAATGAAGAAAACATAGGCGCCGTAGCGGCCAGTATCGAAGAAGACCCAGAAATGTCGATCCGGCACCGATCAGCTGAATTGAGCATCGCCAGAGAGTCAACCCGGCTTATTTTGTGGTTGGGATTGGGCTTACATCCATATAAGATTGTGCGGATGCAAGAATCGAAGCCGTACGACTATAGACAATGCCATGAGTTCGCTAATTGGGCACTGGAAATGTTGGAAGGAGATTTGGATTTTGGCAAAAAAATTATTCTCTCGGACGAGGCCCATTTATGGTTCAGCGGCTATGTCAACGGCAAAATTGGCGCTATTGGAGCAAACACAATCCCCAAGTTCGACCAAGCATCAATACATCCACAAAGATTGACTATTTGGTGCGGTTTATGGCATGGCGGCATCATCGGACCTTATTTCTTTCGAAATGAGGAAGGAGACACGGTTACCCTCAATGATCACAGGTATAGAGTGATGTTAACCGACTTTCTGTGACCAGAGTTCGAGAACATCAATATATCCGAGCTGTGGTTTCAACAAGATGGCGCTTTATGACTAACAAGCGACGAAACGCTCAAAGTCATGAAGAAGAAATTTGGCGACTGGGTCATCTCACGGCGAGGGTTCATCAATTGGCCGCTGCGATCATGCGACTTGACACCATTCGATTATTCTGAGGCTACGTCAAGTTCTTAGTATACGCTAACAAGCCAACATTTGAGACGCTATTGCCAAAATAACGCCGTACGTATAGGACCGATCGCTTGTAGCACTGCCAGCGAAGCCGAGGCGGCCATTTAAATGATGTGCTATTCCACGCATAATGGCTTGAATGTAGGTTCAAAATAAAGCCAGAATCAATTTTATATCTCATACCGCTGTTGTTTTATTTCAATTTTTTTTTTATCGTTCTTATCTGGTCACCCTGTACTTGAACGGATTGTACGGAACTCACAAGCCAACAATAGAGGCACAATCTATCAATCATCCGTACAACTGCTTACATATGCCGACTTACCTAGGTCGCGCTACACTTCGGGGTGAACCTGGGCCTCAACCAACAGCCTCTCCATTTAGCTCGGTCTTTAGCTAATTATCTCCAGTTGCGCACTCCAAGTTGGTCGAGGCGCCTTTGAACTTGTGCGCACCAACTGCGGCGAGGAGGCCCTCTACTGTGGGTTAGATTTGAAGACTGTGCGGGCTGGAACGTTGGACTCCATTGGCTCTACATATCCCAGCCATCTCAGACGTCCAATAGGCAGTTTTTTGACTAGGTCGATGTCGCTTTCAAAGTGACCAAGGATATCTTCACCCTCTTTCAATAAAGTCCATATTTCAGTGCCGTAAAGCAGGACTGGGATGATCAGAGTCTTATACAGAGTCTCCTTAGTTATTCGAGATAGGGCTTAACTGTTGAATAGGCTTATAACTCCAACAAGACAGCGATTGGGAAGAGTTATTCTTCGCTTGACTTCTGGGCTGATGTCGTTTTTCGAGTTTATAGCAGAGCCAAGGTAGACAAAGTCTCTCACTACCTCGAAGCTTTAGCTGCCGACGATATTGATAATATTGTGAGAACTTAGCGTGCTGTCACCGATACATTTACAGGCATTGAAGCAGAAGCGGCCAAAATGGTCTTAGCGATAAACGGAGTCAAAACCAAGCACATATATGCTGTCAACAAGAAGAGACAGTCAACGCCAATGAATTGGACAGAACGTCACAGTGGGCAGTCGTGCCATAAGTGGTTAGTGTGTTGGACCACTGCATGTGAGGTTCCAAGTTCGAATCCCAGAAAACACCAAAAAGTTTTTTCATGGTCCCACCTCTCGCGAGCGTTTGACAAACATCCGAGAGTATTGTTGCCTCGAAAAAGCTTCTCAAACCAAATTGCCGTTCGGATACGGCACTAAACTGTAGGTCCCTTCCATTTGTGTGAAAAATATAACGCACACAACATGAGTAGTTGCGAAAAACTAGGCCCAGGCACTTAAAGAGCTATTGCGCCAAATATTTATTTTTTATTGCAGTGGGCATCTACAACTACTGTGTGTAAACATGTTAAGGGAATTCATAACCCCTTGTGTGCGCGAAAATTAAAAAAAAAATAAGGAAAACCTATAAAAGACTCTGATCATCCCAGTCCTGCCTTACGACGCTGAAACATGGACAGAAGGCCTGGAAAAACAGGCGTTTTCAACACCACCAAATCAGTATTTCATTTTGTGATGGGTGCTAAATTCATGAATTTCATTTTAGATGCAACAAAACCATTTCCCATAATGCACTATACCAAGACAGCTCAAAGCACCACTTCCTCAGAAACATCAAAGGAGAGTAAAGTTCAATTAACCTCCCTCATATCCAATCATTCAAAGGCGAAGAGCAAATAATTTCACCAAAAGAAATCGCATTTCCCACTACTCCTTCTTGCCTTCAATAGAGCAGCCATCTGTTTCTTCGCTCAGCAAAGTGCCACAAGTTCAGAACTTATTTATTTCTTTTTCATATATCCTCCGCCAATATGAATGCAAGCGTGTGGATAAATTTTCCACCACTCGTTCCGATTTATGCACTTTATTACCCACATCCTTCCCACTCAGCATTTTAGAACACATTGCATTCAAATGCCACTTTCATGCAAATTGCTTTTCACAGAGACTTAAAGGAAAATCACACCCGGATGCAGGATATTGTCCATACGACTGTAAGAAAAAAAAAAATAAAAACTTTCCATTCAAATTGACAAAAATTAAAATGTGATTGGCTTAGTGCCATCATTCAGTTGACACATTCATCCCCTCTCAAGGATAAGTGCCCTCCAAGTGCATCCATAAACTATACCCAGATGCAGTGCATGAATTCAATTATTTTTCGTCCTTTTTCAAGACCGCAGACAAATTTTGTCAGAATAATAAATTTTAACATCGCTCAATGACCCATGAGACAAACATGATATTGGAGGAGGGAATGAAATGTTCCTGTGGAAGGGGGGGAAATATTTAAAACAAAGCTACACTTTGACAATAAAAAATATAAAACTCTCCGGCAATTAAAAGGGAAACATATCCCTTCCACTCTCCCAGGCCTGTGTGACAATGGCACACCTAAGTCCATTAAAAATAGAGAGAACATCCCCCAAAAGCAATTAGCATAAAGGATATTTCTTCTTGATAAATGGTTAAAGTTTAAACAGTAAAATGAAAAGAAAAATCTAACTACAAAAGGACCTCCTTACCGATTTTGCTCGGGTAAATCTGTGAAACGTGCTGAAAAATGTCCACAAAGCTACCACAAATGGCGTGGCAGTATAGAACCGCACACAAAGTCATTAAATCAGTGTGAGCGAGTTGTGTGAGCTTATGGTTAAGGATGATGCAGGCATTATGCACTTCCTTGCATAACCTCACATCACCTGCCTCCCCGAATGGAATTTTATGTTCAGGCTGACATTTATTTGCACAAATAGGAGAAAAGGACAATCACACAAAATGGCAGAGGAGGAAACGTTCTGACGTCGCATTTATATCATTTGATTGTATTTGACTGCCCGAGGGTGACGACTACCGTGCATGATGGGTTTTAAGTTCAAGTGAATAATACTGCTGCTGTTAGAGTGGCCAAGACAACTGACTTTTATTTTTGTCACACAAGTTCATAGTGACAATGTTGTTGAAAAAGTGGTGCTCGCATTATGAAGGACGAAAAAGATTCGATTATCTTTAAAAGTGAGTGACTTCATTGCTAGAAGGTGAATATCTTAGGAATATATGCACAGGAGTATGGGAGTGATGGTTCCCTGTTGAAGGCGATTCAGTCTTTATATACAAACTGTAGAATCTATGCTCGGATAAACGGCGTTAAATCAATACTTTTCACTGTGAGCGTTGGACTCCGCCAAGGGTGCGTTGTGTCACCTCTCCTCTTCATTGTATATATGGATTCGATGTTGCAGCGCAACCATGGTGGAGAATTTTTCAAGGTGGGGGACTTCAGGATTAGTCATATGCTCTTTGCGGATGATTTGGTCATCCTTGGGTCCTCTCAAACCGAACTTCAGTGCGCACTTGAAAGGCTTGTAGCCGTGTGTGATGATGTTGGAATGAAGATCAACGCGAACTGATCGTTTCCAAAATACCCATTCAGTGCACTCTGCATTCGTTAGTGGAGTCCCACTGAAGCAGGTGGATAATTTTAAGTACCTCGGGGTCTTATTCACGAGTGATGGGAGGAGCAATGCCGAGTTATCCTGTAGAATTGGTCAGGCTGGATAAATTTTGAGAGAGCTTGGTCAATCTGTTTAAGGAAGGCCGAACTTAGTGTTTAAGCTAAGCTATCGGTTTTAAACTCGGTGTATGTTCCAACTCTCACCTATGGTCATGAAATTTTAGTAGTAACCGAAAGAATAAGATCGCAGATACAAATGAGGTTACCTCGCGGTGTTGCTGGAATAACTCGTAGGGATCGAGTGCACAACACCAAAGTACGCGAGGCGCTCAATGTTGAATAGCTACTTCTCCGAACGGAACGATCTATGCTTCGATGGTTTGGTCACGTAGTGCATATACCCCCAGATCGGCTTCCAAGACATGCCATCAGGTAGGCGACTCCCTGGTAGGCCTAGAAATAGATGATTAGATCAAGTGCGACATCTCTATTGGAGCCATCTAGGGATTCCTCCTGATGAGTTGGAGCCAATGGCGGAGGATGGAGAAGGATGAAGGGTCCACCTGAGCATCCTACCCCCGCGACCCTCTTAAAAGATTAGCGGGCCATTGAAAATGTATGTATGCATGTATGTATGTATGCATATATGCACATACCAGAGTAGAAGAGTGCCAATTGCTACTATAATTATGATTCTGATGTCATTATTACACACTACCTGTGAAGTACTAACACTAACTAAACGCACAGGGATTATGTCTAACCGAGAACGAAGGACATCAGTACACCAGATAGCTTCAAGTTGAAAGAGTTAATGAGTGAAGCAAGTAGCGACTGACAATCCGTAGTACTATGCTGCTTTATTCCGAGAACTAAAAGCCTATTCTGAGTGGAACCGCTGAAAGAGTGAACAAAGAGATAGAACTGCTGAACCTCGAGTTTGATCTAAAGTGCTGCGTTGGCCAAAGATGGAGAAACAAATGCCTCTGGGGGGATTTGTTACCCCTCTTCTTCCTCAAAAGTCTTGCTGCCATCTTAAGTGAAGAAATACAGGGTGACCAGATAAGAACGATAAGAAATAAAACAACAAGGGTGTGAGATATAAAATTGTTTCTGACTTTCTTTTGAAGCTACATTCATGCCATTATGTGTGGAATGGCACATCATTTAAATGGCCGCCTCGGCTTCGCTGGCAGTGCTTCAAGCGGTCGGTCCAACTTTTGATGACTCGGCCCAATATGTACGGCGTTATTCTGGCAATAGCGTCTCGAATGTTGGCCTCGAGCACTCGCCCCAAGTGGTTGGCTTGCTAGCGTAGACCAAGGAGTTGACGTAGCCTCAGAGAAAGTAATCGAGTGGTGTCAAGTCGCATGATCGCAGCGGCCAATTGATGAACCCTCGCCGTGAGATGACCCAGTCGCCAAATTTCTCCTTCATAACTTTGAGCGTTTCGTCGCTTGTATGGCATGAAGCGCCATCTTGTTGAAACCACAGCTCGGATATATCGATTTTCTCGAGCTCTGGTCACAGAAAGTCAGTTAACATCGCTCTATACCTGTGACCATTGAGGGTAACCGTGTCTCCTTCCTCATTTCGAAAGAAATAAGGTCCAATGATGCCGCCATGGCATAAACCGCACCAAATAGTCAATCTTTGTGGATGCATTGATGCTTGGTGGAACACTTGTGAATTGTGTTCGCTTTAATAACGTCAATTTTGCGTGTTAAATACCCGCTGAGCCAAATATCTGCTTCGTCTGAGAAGATAATTTTTTGGTTAAAATCCGGATCTCCGGCCAACATTTCCAGCGCCCAATTAGCGAACTCACGGCGTTGTCTATGGTCGTTCGGCTACAATTCTTACGTCAGCACAATCTTATGTGGATGTAGACCCAAATCCAACCAAAATCCGGTCTGACTGTCTGGCGATGCCCAATTCAGCTAATCGGCGCCGAATCGACATTTCTGGATCTTCTTCGATACTGGTCGCTACGGCGCCTATGTTTTCTTCATTTCGCACCAATCTCTATCTGGTTGGTGGCTCAAGGTCCAAAGGAGTGTACTCATGCTCAGACTTTTCCACGGTGCGACGAATTGCCTCCACACTGAAGCCATGATGACGGCCGACCTTACGACGAAATTCACGTTGCGTATTTACAACTGAGCCTGAATTTCGATAATATTTTTTTGTAATTTTCGCACGTTTGGCAAGCGTGAAACGATGCATGTTGAAAAAGCAAACCTTACTGAATACTTTAACGGCTGGATGTCATTGGTAACTTTGACAGCTGCTGAAACATAACAATTGGAAAAAGTATCATTGCTATATGGTCACCCTTTGCAATGTTAAAGAAGTCACATGACGTTGCGTTACTTTGTCTAAAATCTTTTTTTGATATCGAATATCTCGGTGAAGAGCAGCGAGCGTTCTCCGTCGTCATAAATGAACAACTAGACATGGCTCTATATAGCTTTTCTCTATAGATGCTGTCGTAGGCGACCTTGATCGATAAAGGGATAATGAGTATAGATTTGGACACCTTGGGTTTTCTCCAGGATCTGTGGAAGTGTGACGATTTGATCGATGGTGGACTTTCCTGGCCTGAAACCGCCCTGATGTGGACCAATCAGGCTTATGATGAAAGATTTCAAGCGTTCACATAATATCGCAGAAAAGATCTTATATGCGATGTTGAGGAGACTGATGCCTCTATAATTGGCGCAGTTGAGGGGTCTCCTTTCTTGTCGATGGGGCAAACGATGCTGAGATCCCATTCATCAATCATACACTCGTGTGACCAAATATTAGAGACGAGTTGGTGTATGCTCCCTACCAGTTCATCAGCAGCTGCCTTGAATAAATTTTGCCACTAAGCCATCAGCTCTATTTATACACCAACTGCGGAAATTCACAGCTACTAGGAGATAAACCACCAGCAACAACTTTGTTCCTCTAAAATGTCCTTTTACAAGAAATATTCAGGAACCAGCTGCCTCCTCATTTCCCAACAATCACGTCATCACCGAAATCGTGGAGTATTTAAAGCTTCCTCGGAAGGCCTCTTAAACAGGTTCGTTTCAATTTTAAGAACCAGATTCGTCCCTGACTAGAATTCATTATTGAGTTCGTTGTCCTCGATCACGTCACGTTCTACTTAACCAGCTTATCCTGTCGTAAAACGAGTTCATTCGCTTTTCATCGTTTGACTCAACAAATGTATTATTCTGCCATCAAATAATTAAATGCTCTTCACTCCCCATTAACTTTCATGAGTCATGACAGTAAAGTCCTATTCCATTTCGAGACATACGAGTACTTAAGCCTTTAAAAGAAACTCCGTGCCTTAAAAGTGGCGCAGCCAATTCGCAATCGGTAGATGAATCCTTAAAACCCTCATAAATCCTCGAGACATTTCTTTATTTTGTTATTATTCCTTTTTCCGATAAAAATAAATCCTTCATCGACTGCTCTAGACCGTAATGAAGGACATTGAGTAACTTTTTTCCTTTTCGATTGCCGAATGCATAAAATGTGGAAAAACAAAGTCTGCGATTAAAATAGCTAAAGTCCTCAATTATCCTTTTCGGTTGTGCATGGGTCTTTCATGTGAGCATATGTACGATCAACTTTAGGGACAAATTACCAATTGGTAAAAGTTTTACTTCGACGGTAAGATGGATAAAGTCTGTAAAAAGCGAAAAGTCTGATGATGTTGTAAAACAATTCTTAAATAACTTTGATGTGATGCTTCAGAGGGATATCTTCTGTCAGTTTTTTGCTTTTGTTTCGGTTCTCCTTCTCTTGTCCTTATTCAGGGATTGGCAGTCGATAATTTATCAAATTGAACAGAGATTACACTCAGGATAAAGGAATTTCGATGGATTGTTGAGGAGGAAAAAACGGTTTGGATGTTTACAACGTCTGGCGATTAGGCTACTGTGTACAAAACAGGTCAATAAGAGTTCCATCTGAAGCAGGAGAAACAAGACAAGAAGATACGAGTGTACGTACGTAGATGGGGGATCAAATGATTTAAAAGTTTCTTCGGGATTTTCATGTCAATTCGGTCTTTTTCGCTTCAGAAGTTATGGCTTTGGCCCTACCATGGATTTCTATACAAAGTTGTAGAAGCTTTAAGAGGAAATCTTGAAAAGTAATCATGCCCGGGATAGATATAAGAAATTTGGTAGCATCCACTTGTCTCTGAAACTTGAGCAATCAGTTGTCGATATAAATGAAAAGTGTATGTGAACAGCTGAAATAAGGGTTATTTTGGTCCTCTTATCGATGTTTTATGGCGCTTTAACCAGCAAGCATCTTCATTCAGCTCGGTCCTTAGATAATTGCCACCAGTTGCGCACTCCAAGTTGGTTGAGGTCCCCTTGAACTTGGGGGCGTCACTTACGGCGAGTAGTTCCTCTATAGCGTCGTCTTTCTGGGCTAGATTCGAAAACTCTGCCGCTCAGTGCTTTGGTATCTACAAGTCCTAGTCATCCCAAACGTCCAATACGTAGTTTCTTGACTAAGTCGCCGCCGCTGTACATCTCTTAGGCCCAATGCACACGGAGCAACTGAAAAAAAAAACTAAACCGGTTGGCAACTCGGGTTACAGACCAGTTACGGACTCAGCGGTGACTTGACTCCATATACGAGGAAACTCATCACCAATCAAAATCTCTAGTTCGTTCAGTGTCGTCATGGATACCGGGCGTGAAACCTCCTTTTCAACCTCCCCACCAGCAACAGGTTGGTCTGTTGTTCGCTCATCTTCAACAAACTAGAAACTGAAATCAATAGGCAACCCTACAAACTGGTTTTTGTGAATCGCAAACGAGTTTTCAACCAGTAGCGTCGTGTGCGGCGTCCCATTTGAATACACAGGGTATGACTGAAAGCAAACTAGTTGCCAATTCGCATCGCTGATCAGTTTTTTCCCAGTTGCTCCGTGTGCATTGGGCCTTATAGTTCGCTACTGAATCTTCTTTAAAACCTCAGTCTCAGTTTCAGCGTGTATAGTTCATCTACAGTATGAATGCCTTGGGAGGTACTTCTTCGATAACCTGGAAGGGATTCGGTCTTTGAATCAAAAAAGCGACTTGTTTAAATTTCGTAGTTAAATTAAGTGCATGGGATAGTTGGCTTTCGTTTTCTGCCGTTAAAGTCCCCTTGGAATCGGGATCGGCCGACTATGATGTCTAGTGTTTTGTGATAACCCTACTTAACCTAGCCTAGCCAAACATACAGGTCCTAACATATACAAATCCGCTGGTCTAGATGGTATCTCTCTACTAGTTCTGAAGAAATGTTCTTCCTCGCTGGCAAAATCTGAACGTAAACCTTTCTGTCAGTTTTACTCTTCTGGATTCTTTCCGAGAAGTTGGAAAGCAGCATAGGTAGAGCCCGTACCTAAAGAAGCCAAATCTCTCTGTACGTCCAATTACCGAACCATTGCACTTACGTTCCTTCTTTCCAAGGTCATGATGAATCACCAGACTATGAAACGTCATGAATCGCAACAGCTCCAACGACTAACAGTGTGGCTTTCGCGGCAAAAGGTTCACTGGTGATTTGATGTCTTACCTCCCTCATAAGAGGAACCAATCTCCGCACCACTCTGGTGAAGGCAAGATTACTGCGCTTCAAAAGCATTTACGAGTAACAGAGTTGGGCACCAGGCTCTTTTGTTGGATATGGGTGCGTCAATGGACTCGAAATTCGTTTCGGTCCGTTGAATATAAGTTGTCTCGAACGGCTTCAAGTCTGCAATTCATCATATAAATGTTGGTGTTTTTCAAGCTGCGGCGCAGTTGCAGTTCAACTGCAGTGGGGCTGTGGTGCCGCTACGGTGTAGCTGTGGTAAAGCTGCGCTGCAGCTGCGGTGTCGTTGCGGCGCCATTGCCTTGCGGCTGCGGTGAAGCTGCGGTGCCGATGCGGTGCGGCTGCGGTGAATCTGCGGTGCAGCTGTGGTTGCGGTGCCATTGCCTTGCGGCTGCGGTGAAGCTGCGGTGCCGATGCGGTGCGGCTGCGGTGCCGGTGCGGTGTAGTTGCGGTGCCGCTGTGGTGAAGCTGCGGTGTCGTTGCGGTGAAGCTGCGGTGCAGTTGCGGTGTGGTTGCGGTGTGTTTGCGGTGCAGCTGCGGTGCAGTTGCGGTGAAGCTGCGGCGCGGTTGCAGTACCGCTGCACCGAAGCTGCGGTGAGTCCGCGGTGGGACTGCCGTGAAGATGCGGTGCGTTTGCGGTGCCGCTATGGTCATCATGTTCCCCTGTTACATTTGTTTCTCAAACCCGCTGTACCCAGAAATAGTACTTTGCAACTAAACGTGTAGTGTGACATGCAGGTATAACCTGAATTGTATCTGTAGGCAGAATGCATCCAGGGGATGATACTTTGTTTTATTTCCTGTGTATCTAATCACTACCTCTTTCAATTTCCGGAAGGATGTGGGATTTAGTTATTTAGTGTTTTTTATTTTTTTGCAGCAAATCAAATCAAACTGAAGAAAGATGCAGTTTCCTCTTCCTTTTACTCGTGTCTGCGGATGGGTTTTGTTTTGAGTTTTAGAGTGACATTTGTAGGGGAGAACCAATTTCATTTGGTGATTCTGGAAAATATACAGTAAGAGGTTTAGTAGCATACTTTGGACACAAATCTGGAAACGGCGAATGTAAGCACCATTCCCAGGATCACTGCGAAGAGATTTTCTTTGATCACTACATGCTATAAAAGAAGCCTTCGGTGGACAAGGCAAGCGATGATAATCTAGCCTTGAGGTGACCACCTCTATACTGCTGGGTGTGCGAAAGTAGTTTAGAAAGGAACCCATCTATTTCATGACCCTTTTTAGCTTGTTATTTAGTTATTGAGACAAAGAGAAAAAACCCGCTTCATAAAATTCCACGACACTTTACTTAATTAATTACAGCGGCCTAGGAACCCGCAACTGAATGTCAGCCATTCAAAAATCGATTGCATGTGCCGAAAACATCGAACTCTTTCCCACAAACTTCTGACAGAATCGACATCCATCACCTAAGTGTCAACCCCCATTATGCCTCTCTTTACCCAGTTAAGGTAAATAAAATCGAAGAAATGGTAAACTACCAAACACTAACTGATTGGTGTACTACTCGTATGTCTGTCTGTCAAATGCAGCAATCCGGCTATAGCCTTGGTCATTGTAAATTTTGTAAATACCTCCAAAATAGTTCGTGTTAGTCAAAATTTACAACATCATCCATTTTGATAAATGCGTTCACTTGGGTGAAGCGTCATGTACCACGTATACACTGCTTTTCGTAGCTCGCTTGGCGGTCAGAGTTTACCCAAGAACCAGTGATTGGTGGTGGGTGTTCGTTGGTGGTCGGCCGATTAGTCGCTACTATGAATCATTGCATTAGGCTACTCATAGTACACTAAGATACACCTACATCAAATTACGTGAATGGCAAAATGTAATTTTCTGTGCGTATTTTACGAACCCTATATGTAATAAGGGTCAGTTGTGCGTTCTGGGAGAGTAGATTGAGGGTAAAAGTACATTTTATCCCGAAGCGTTTAGTGATGCTTTTGGTTTCCAAATGAATTTGATTAGAAAGAGGTGTTAGACCGTGGTGTGTTTGGGGAAACCTGATTGTCAGGGTAAATATTGCTGAAATGAGGACGTTCTGCTATGAGGCGACCGAATTTCTATTCACAACTTTCCAAGTGTAAGGTAACGTTACTATTATTCTTCCACCAATCGTACTCTTTCACTCGAATCTATGTTCTTTTCTCAGGCTGCTAGTTTCATTGGGCTCTTGGGTATAAAAAGCCAAGAAACATTTGGATTGCAACAGTTCGCTCTGTACAATAAGTAGAATGAGTGTTACTTCAGCTAGAAGTAGGACACGTTTTCTTTTTCTTAAGAGACTTCAATGTTATAGCCTGGCTTTAACAATAAACCTTGCACGTGAACATTGGTTCCACCAGTATCCCAGTATACCTTTGGAGAAACTGGCACAAGCTCTCCTTTTGGCTTGAGAATCTCATTTTGGAAGAGAAAATGGTTTAATCCCATTCTAATTGCTTATGGATGTATGCTCTGTGACTAGAAATCAAAGAATCAGTACTCGTGAGATATTGCGGTCTACATTGGCTCAAGAATTCCTGTGGTCCTAAGTCACAAAGGTAGACCACGGGACAGACGTTTTTTGATAAACTTTACCGAATGCTTGTTCTTGCAACCGAGCTTTACGTCTCATTCTTCGGTGAAGGCTTCCCCTGACGTAGCTCGAACTTACATTCCAGATGAAATGCTTTAAACTTAATTATCAGCGGCGCCCATCCTACAGAAAAGTTACAATTTTACGAAATGAGTTGCCACTTAGCCTATCGTTTAGTAACTTGCTATGGCTGCTAGTCAGGACTAACACTATTGATGTTGTCAATATTGTTGAATTTATATAGATAACCCCTACTTAGCCGTATTATCCTAAGGGTCGGCTGTTCCACCACCAGGAAGCTATGGTCATCCTTCGACAAAGCAAGGACCGAGAGTATTACTCGGAAAGATAGGGCACAACACTCTGCGGTACCACATGAAGAAACTACGCCTGATGGAGGAGGAACTCTGCAGAGGCTGTAGTGACGAGGAAGTTTTTGAGGACACTACCCATTTCCTGTGCCACTGTCCGAGTCTTCAACACTCCAGAAAAAAGTTCCTTGGTAAATATTTCTTCCAAAATCTCTAGGAGCTCTCCGGCGTTTCAACAGGAAAGATACTGAACTTCATCAAATCATCAGGGTGGTTTGTATGCAGAAATGAAGTAAGTGACTGAGTTCAAAATGTTTAGTTTCATTGGGTAAGGGACTACTTTTTCCCCATGGATATCACAATGGGTCAACGCTGACCTGAGTGTGGCAGAGCGCGTCCCTCCCTGCCAGCCCACATACCTAACCTAACCTAGGGGTCGGCTGACGACTATCGTACTACTGTCCTTGCAATAGCTGCTGTCGAGGTACAGGGAGAACCAAGGAGGTGTTACGTTATTGCAACGGCTAAAGTACCACCCCTGATTGCTGCCAGTTGCCATGGTGCTTTGGACGGTTCAATGTCGTGTATTTATGCATGACACTTATCGTGTTACGAGCGATTCGGTGGCTGTTATACAGCAAGCATTTTGACGTCTTTTTAACATCAGACTTCGGAGAGCCATTCCAACAAGGAACACAATTTTAAAATTGATACAGGACTTCAGGTTCACTCGTTCTTCGAGCCCGGGTACTGCTCGAGGCGAGGGTCGACACGTGAGAACTCCGAAAGAAGTTGAGAGAGTAAGGCAAGCCGTGGAAGCCAACTCCCGTCCGTCAGCTAGGCAGCACGCTGGGGTTCTGAGAATGTCTAACACGGGTGTTTGTCGGATTTTGCAATCAGACCTGTACTATCATCCCTAAAAAAATCATGGTGGTGCAAGAGCTGCAACGCAATGATTTAGAATGGAGGCTCAATTTTGCTGAAAGGATGTTGGAACTTTCGGAAAACGATACTGTTCTCCTAATGAGTGATAAAGGCCACTTTAACCTATCGGGGATAGTTAATAAAGAAATCGTCCACGATTGGTCACCAGAAGACCTTCAAAAATTACATCAGAGACCGCTGAATTCAGGTAAAGTCACGATATGGTGTGGAATTGCGCCTTTTGGCGCCATTGACACGTAGTTTTTGTCAGGAAAGCGGACGCACAATTATAGCAAACTCGGAGTGCTACCTCATAATGTTGCACAAGGTTTCTTTTCAGCAATACTTCCCGTGACACAATGGCTTTCTTGAAGAACCATTTGCCGTGCTCCTCATTGCACTTCGATGACCCCTTTTTTTTTTTTTTTTGGTTGCGCCAAGGGATGTGGTAACCTTCGAAAGATACTAGTAGCCCGGGCTACTAGCATGCAAGATTCGCAAGTCCGAATAATCGATGCCAGGAATGCGCCTACGTACTAATCCACACCCTGCACACATCTACCACTCTCACCACGGGACTCCCGTAAGGTATTATTTCGCGGGGCTGGTTAGCAATTAATGCTATACTTCTTGTGTTGCTGCTTCAGCTCTCCTTCCTCTCTCAATTATTCGGAGCTCTTTTTGGACATTTAGTCTATAAGTAATGGAGGACTTGGCAGGTTATTTCTCTATTCCGTAAAGCGATTGCAATGGAATATTGCATGCTCTGTATCTTCCTCCTGGTCTGGACAATGTGGACAGAGGGGTGAGTTATCATGTCCATATCTGTGTAAATATTTGCGATAGCCGCCGTGACCCGATAGGAACTGTATAAGGTGGTAGTTGCAGTCCCCAAACACTCGCTTCGTTCAGACCTCATTGGTGGGGATCAGCTTGTAGGTCCATCTACCTTTTGTACTGTTATCCCACCTGACTTGCCACATAGCTAGTGATGTTGCCTTCTCCTCCTCCTTCATTTCTTGGTAATACCTGCTTTTTGATGACTCGAGGTTCTCCTTTCGTAGATCCTTACCATCTCATTTGCGAGGATGTCGATCATTCCGGCTATGACACAAGCTGCTTCGTTCGATATTGTTCGGAAACCGCTGATTGTTCTTATCGCGCATAGCCTGTATGTTGACGATAGTATTTTCCGTTGTTTCTATCATCGCTAACGCCGCCGCCCAAACCAATGCAGCGTTTAGGCGAACCGAGCTAACGACTCTGGATAGTAGAATCCGTCTAGCATATCCAGGGCCACCGATGTTTGGCAGTATTCGAGAAAGAGCTACAGTAGTGAAGCCTTCTTGCTCGAGTATTCTACGTGTGTTTTAAAACTTAACCTGTTGTCGAGCATTACTCCTAAGTATTTAACTGCTTCCTTGGTTCTTATAGTCTGAGTTCCGACTTGAGTATTCGCATATTCAACAGCTTTTCGACTTGTTATAAGAACAGCTTCAGTTTTGTGGTCTACTAATTCTAAGCCGGCGGATCGTAGCCAGTCTTCAATTTTTCCGATTGCTTAGTTTGTCGCTGATTTTATTTCGTGGATGTGTTTAGCCACGATGACCACGGCGATGTCGTTAGCGAACCCGATTATCTTAACTCCTTGCGGAAGTGCTAGTCGCAGTACTCCGTCGTACATGATACTCCATAAGAGAGGGCCTAGTACCGATCCTTGTGGGACTCCTGCAGTGACGTTGTAGTACTTTACCCCCTCGTCGGTTTGGTACCTCAACTTCCTGTTGGTGAAGTAGCTTGTAACTATCCTCAATAGGTAGTATGGAGTATCCATTCTGGCTAGCGATCTCCTTATGAATGTCCAATTTGCCGAGTTAAAGGCGTTTTCGATGTCCAGAGTCACTACTGCACAGTATTTCTTTGTTCCCCCTCGTCATCTTTCTCCTTGGATCGCTCCAGTGGCTGTGTCAACTACCGCTTTTATGGCATCAATGGTAGAACGCGATATTCTAAATCCTAACTGATGGTCTGACAGTGCTCCTTTCTCTTCTGCTATCACGAGCAGTCTGTTGTATATTATTTGTTCAAGTATCTTTCCCAAAGTGTCGAGTAGACATATTGGGCGATATGACGATGATTCTCCAGGTGGTTTGTTTGGTAGCAGTACTAGATGTTGAAGCTTTCATGGCCCAGGAAAAAATCCTTTTTCCATGCACTTTTGCATAGTGGCTATAAAAATGTGCGGCCTCTTTTGGACAGCCACTTTCACTGCCTTATTGGAGCTGCCATCTGGTCCAGGTGCTTCGTTGTTTCCTTCCTTCGTGCATGCTTCGAATAGCTCCTCCCGTGTGATAGCAGGGATGTGCTCTGCATTGGTTTCTCTGATTAATCACATAGAGTAGATGGTCTATGGGGGAATAGGTGCTCTATTATGGATCTTAACATAGCTGGGCAAGTTATTTGTGGGAATCTACGACCTTTCAGCTTTGTCATCACCATCCTGTACGCCATACCCAAGGGTTTATGTCTGCTTCTTTACAAAGTCGTTTAAAACATATTGTTTTACTCCCATTGATAGCCTTTTTTAAGTCGCGTATCGCCAGTTTAAATGTGTCTAGACGCTCCTGAAAATCGACTCTTCCCCTCGATCGTTGAACTCTGCGTCAGACTTGTAGACACCTTGCCCTAAGTGTTTTTATCTCCTCGGTCCACCAGTAGGATGGTGCACCTCTTCTACTAACTGTTCGTCTGGGCATTGCATCGCAGGCTGTTGTGATAGTGTGAGTGAGCTGGAGCGAGAGAGTCTCCGCTGTTCCGCTGCGAGTTATGGTATCGGTGCTCATCATTTCCTCGAAGGTGTCTTTGTCGAAGAGTTTGTCCTTCCATTTTGGGCCTGTTAATTTAGGACGTTGGAAGATTGGATGAGTTTCCTTAATATCAATTAATATCGCCTGGTGGTCGCTATGTGTATATTCCTCGCTAAGCCGCCATTTGGTGTTACGCAGGAGAGAGTTGCTAACGAAGGTTATGTCGATGATTGACCCCATACCTGCTGTGCGATATGTGTTTGCACGCCCCCTGTTTGCGAGCACTATTTCTAGTAGTGCAAACCTCGATCACTGGATTTGTCTCGAATTGATTGCTGAGGAGATTTGTAAATCTCCTATCGGGGACTGATTTTTTCCTGCTAATGAGATGGCGTGAAGGGTGGTTTCTATGGACGGAATCGGTGGGGGGATCTCATCCAAGCTAAGGGAATAGGCTTAGCTGCCTGCGCCTGAAATACTCCTAAAAGCATGTTTAGTGTTCGCGTCGAGAGTCAAGATGCAGCGAACCATCGAGCAGCGTTGTGCCATTCAATTTTGTATTAAATTTTACGCAAAAGTGCTCGCTCGTTTGAGGATTATGGTCCGCCGCATGGAAAGAAAGATCACCGATACCTGGATGCCATATGATGACAATGCGCTCAGTTACGCTTCGCTGATTGTGAGGGAGGCACTGGACAAACACATCGCGGCAACGCTGGCCAAACCAGTACTGATTTGGCTCCCTCAGAATTCCTTTTGTTGTCTCGGATCAAAAGGAGCCTGGAAGGACATCGTTTGGGGACAATTGAGGCGGTTCAATCAGCTTTGACTTAGTGCCTGAACAGCCTTGCGGTTGCCGACTTCCAGGGGGTGTACACATATGAACAATTGTATTTCATACAGAAAATCAAAATGCTTTGGGGACTATTTTTTGTGCTCAATGGTATGAGGCCATTTTTACAATTAGAAGGTCTGTTAGTTGTGCGGATGTCTGCTGGTAATAACCATTATCTAAAGATACCAGCGGGAATCAGCTTTGTAATTTTCATTGGTTTTTATTTACGGTGCGTCCTTAACACAAATATGGGGATGAAGTTTTTCTTACTTCTCCTTAGAGACAGTGCCGTAGAGATAAGATGCAACTCACTTTTCGGTTTTTCGTATTAAATACCCTGAACGATTCTACAAGGAGCGTCGTGCGGATACAATGAGTGTGAGAGTGGCCTCTAAGCCTTGAATGTGTCCTTTTTCTTATGTATCCTTGACCATGGCTATTCTGGGCTTACGTGAGTGCCTTAGAACAAGATTTATATTTTATTACCTACCAACGGAATTTTTATTTTTAGAACATATGTATCTTATAAGATTGACATGACTATATGGATGCGGATGAAAGGCATATCAACATTCGGAAATGACAGCTGTAGGAGGACCTGAAAATAGATATCCTAGACGCTGTCCTCCCTCTGTCACAAACTCGCATAAAAATAAAAATCTATTCGAAATTAATCTGCCAATTTAGCAGATACTTTGTGAGGCCATTCGGTATCAAATTCCATAGCTGGCCAATATTTATGCAATAAATTGTCAACAGGAATGTGTATCCATTTAGAATTGCCCGGCATGTGCTACGGATTTAATGTCCCGCAATTAATTATTCAAATTTTCTAATTAGTTTCACCAATTAAACCGTTGTGAGTGGACCAACTGAAATGAGCCATGTTGCTTTGAGCCATTACATGAGCACCTACAGACGTTATCAATCAACCATGAGCCACCACAAGCACAATGTTTCCGACCACAAATTGCAATTAATCAGAAAATATTAGAATTTAAGATATTTCAAATTGGAAATTGAAATATAAACATATTTATCCATCTAATGGATAGTGTGGGCTTATATTCCAAGAATAGCCATCCAACCTATCAAATTCCGATGAAATTTGATTCCAAAAATGCTGTTGGCTTCCGTTTCTGTGTCTGTTTCGTATCAGCACTCGAAAACATTATTTTCGAAATTTTATTGCGCGCTGCATTATTCCGTGGACTTTGGTGGTTGTATCTTTTGTTTGTGGGGATAAAATGGAAACCAGAACACTACACAGTCTGCGTGTACGGATGCCAATGAAAGTTTAATTAGCCATGGGAATGGGAGGAGAATTTTCATCTGCCGAGAATTCCCAGCAGCATATCTTACTCTGTCATTTAGCACTTTGAAATTCTCAGCTGAGATACTTTGTTTGTAGTGAGGACAGTCTGTCTTGCAAAGGGGGATCTTGTATGAATGAAATTGTTAGAACAGGTCGTTAAAACAAGTTTAGTCGTGTTTGCAATAGCAATTTTCGAGACGACATATGACAAAACGACCTAGTTTTGACGTCAAACGTTCGAATGTTCTACCATGCGAAAGTGTTGCAGCGTTTGGGAAAAATTGTTATCCGATGGAGAAGTTTAGGTTTGGTAAGTGGGCGGGAGAAGAGGAATCCCCGACGCCACACTCATGTTAATGCTGACACATTGTGATACCCATTTGGGGGTCCTTCGCCCATTCTTGCCTTTAACCTTGTTCAGCACTAAATTTTTCAGCCACTTAGGTTAGGTAAGTGGGCTGGCAGGGAAGGACGCTCTCTGCCACACTTAGGTCAGCGTTGATTCATTGTGATATCCATTTGGGGGTCTTTCCCCCATTCTTGCCTTTAACTTTGTTCAGCAATAAATTTTTCAGCCACTTAGGTTAATTATGTGGGCTGGCAGGGAGGGATGCTCTCTGCCACACTCAGGTCAGCGTTGACCCATTGCGATACCCATGGGGGAAAAAGTAATCCCTTACCCAAAGAAACTAAAAACTACTACCTCAGTCCCTTACTTCATTTCCGCATACAAACCACCCTGATGATTTGACGAAGTTCAGCATATTTCCTGTCGAAACGCCGGAGAGCTCCTAGAGATCCTGGAAGAAATTTTTACCAAGGAACTTTTTCCTGGAGTGTTCAAGACTCGGACAGTGGCACAGGAAGTGGGTAGTGTCCTCAAGAACTTCCTTGTCACCATAGTCTCTACAGAGTTCCTCCTCCGTCAGGCGTAGTTTCTTCATGTGGTACCGCAGAGTGTTGTGCCCCGTGATGATGCCCACGAGGGTGGAAAGGGATTTCCTATCTTTCTCTCGGTCCTTGCTTTGTCGAAGGATGGCCATAGCTTCCTGGTGATGGCACAAGTTTCCATGGAGTTCCATTTTCTGTTCGCATCTTTAATGACTTTATTCCCTGCAGCGAGCTTGAGTGTGCAGGGCGGGATACACACAGGGGCGTCAACTTCTTCTGGTAGGGCCGCTGAGCCGATTTTCGCCAGCTCGTCGGCTTTCTCATTGCCTGGGATACCCTCGTGTCCAGGGACCCAACAGAGCGATACCTTGTGCTATGTTCCAAGAACCCTGAGTTCTTCTCAACAACACTTCACAAGCTTCGATTTAATTTCGATGGCAGTAATCGCTTTTATAGCTGCCTGGCTGTCGATAAAGCTAGTGATACGTTCTGGGGGTATTGCTATTACCACAGACTTACGGGCGGCTGTTGCCACTGCCAAGACCTCTGCTTGGAAAATGCTGTTGTGGTCTGGAAGTCATATGGATTTCGATGGATGTATTATGGATTTTCAGCCACTTACTGTGTTGTTACAAACAAACCATACTATGGATTTGTCGAAGTTCATTATATAGTCTGCTGTTGTGCTGGGAAGCTCCTCGAAGGCCTGCAAGAAGTGCCTCTCGAGGAATTTATTCCTGTTGTGACGCAGATCTGGACAGTGGCACAGAAAATTGGTTGTGTCCTCATAGGCTCTCTCGTCACCGTAGCCTCTGTAATTTCTTCACCCCAGATTATTATGTTATACGAAAGTGGAAAGTATTTCCTATCTTTCCGTTTAAGTCGTTCGGTCTTGGCTTAATCAAAAGTGGACCATAGCTTCGTTGTGGTGGTATATGTCTCTAGGGAGGTTCATCTGGTATTCGCCTCTCTTATGGCTTTTTCACTTCTTCAGGCTTGAGTGTGCAAGGCGGGATAGGTTAGGTTAGGCAGATGGGTGCCTTGTGACAAAAAGAGTCGCTGCTCACTTAGACCAACAGTTCGGGTCCTTAGTGCCCAAATTATTTAACCCTGGAAACGCTGTAAAGATAGTCCGCTATTAGAATCACCCAGATAGTGATATGAATCTCAGGAGGTCCGTCAGCCCTACATTGCCTAAGTCCTCCAGCTTCGAGAAAAAGTAACTACCAAGAGTCCTCATGCTTCTGATGGATATTGCAGGACAATCACACATCAGGTGAGGGATAAATAAAATGTCTTCTTCGTCCCTGCAACTTCTACAATAGTTGTTATGTAGCACACCGAGCCGCTCCGCGTGGATATCAATGGCACAAAAAAATACAAATATTTGGCGCAACAGCTCTTTAAAATGCCAGGGCCTAGCTGTTCGCGACCACTCATGTTGTGTGCGTTATATTTTTCACACGAATGGAAGGGACATACAGTTTAATGCCGAATCCGAACGACGATTTGAGAAGCCTTTTCGTGACAACAATACTCTCGGATGATTGTCAGACGCTCGCGAGAGGTGGGACCGTGAAAAAACTTTTTGGTATTTTCTGGGATTCGAACTTGGAACCTCATGCGTAGTGATCCGACACACTAACCACTTACGCCACGGCGCCAATGGCACAGTGACCAGTAATTATGCCAGAAACGACCCGTGCGTTATAATGACTAGAGAGGTTGATCTCTTCTTGCTGTAGGCCGGCCATAGCGCCCTGGCTGTTGCACATGTTTCCAGATGAACCGAGCGTCTGTTGGCTCGACCGATGGCTTCATCTTCTATTTTCTTCCGTAAGAAACTGATTGGGGTTACTGCAAAAGGGAGGGCCCACAATAAGTGCAGCGCCGGCCCTTTTCTAGCAAGCTCGTTAGCCCTTTCATTTCCTTCGATATCCATATGCCCTGGTATCCAGAAGAGGGTGACTTCATTGGCTCTAGATATCTCGTTTAAAAGTAATTTGCAGCTCCTCACAAGCCACGACCTAATTACAGCAGAGTCCAGAGTCTTAACGGCTGCCTGGTTGTCTATATAGACAGTGATCGTCCTAGCAACGATATTACTTTCGCGTATAGCTTCAGCAGTCTGTATGATGGCTGTGACTTCGGCCTGAAAAACGCTGCAGACATCACAGGCGGGATATTCGCAGAGGAGTCAGCTCGCTCTGATATAGATGTCAAGCCTCTTCTTGCTAATTCGTCAGCCTCCTCATTACTAGGCACCCAGCAGAGCGTTACCTAGTGTTATGTTTCAAGAACCTTGAGGTCTTCTCGACAGCACTCCACAAGCTTCTATTCAATTTCTGCGGCAGAAGTTGCTCTTTTTGTTGCATGGCTTTCGATAAAGAAGGTGATATCTTCTGGTGGTATTGCGCTTACAGCAGAGACACGGAGGGCTGTTGTCACTGCTAAGACTTTCGGTTGGAAGACACTGCTGTAGTTCGGAAGGCGGATTGACTTCGAAATACCCAGCGGTTCCAAAAAGATGCCTGAACCTACGCCAGTGTCTATTTTAAAACCTTCTGTGATAGTTTGCGCGTTAGGTACGTGACCGCTTTTCCAATTTTTCCTGAGATAGACGCCACAGAAAGGTCTTGTGAAGTACAGGTATAACGTAATGTAGTCCGTAGCATAGGTACATTGCTTAGATATTTCTGTAGGATCGTTAGATGACCAATTGTATTAGGTTTCGAGTTATCTCATTGGTTTATGCGCAGGGCACTGATGGCTGCTAATGATTGTATGGACATATCTAGCGGTAGCAGGTTGAGGAGAGCCTCAAGCCCTGCAGTTTATGCTGTTCTCGTTGCACTGGTGACACCGCTGTATGCTAGTCCTTATACTTTCATAGCAGCCATTAGGTTGATGGTCTGGTTGAGGACCTGCCATACGAGAGCGTTATATGTATGTCAGTAAAGGTCTCACTATAATAGCCGCGTATATTCACAGTATGATTTTGGGAGAGGATCCCCATGTTTTACCAAATATTCTGCTTCTTTGCTCAGCCCCCAATTGGGTTTCTTATCGAGCACAAGGTCCAGGTATTTTGCGCCGTCAGATCTTCTAAGGGTAGTGCCTCTAACAGTAGGTGTTGTAAACTGTGGTATCTTCCTTTTTTCGTGTGAATAATATCAGCTCGGCTTTCTGGGAGTTGACCATGAGTCCTAGCCTCATCAATTTCCTCGTTAAGGGTTTGAAGGATTTCGCCGTTGCCAGCAGTTCAATGTCATTCGCATACGCTGTAGTTTTGATGCCGCTATACACATACCTGACCTGTTGGAGTACTTCATTTAGAAGATGGAGTAAAGCCTGCAAATATCGGTGCACATTTTATATACTCGTATGTATTAAAGCTTCGTACTTTTGAATGGAGAACACAGAAGCATTAGGCCAGGTATTATTGTTCTGGAAAGCAAGGACCTTCCTGTTGTGCAATATTGAGAATTTCTGTCAGTTTGGGTCATATTATCGACTTAATCGGCAAGAGTTCAAAATTTCAATGCAGATGTAGATTTCCAAGCAAATATCCTTTCCAAAATGCTATTGAGCGACGAAAAATAATTAAATGAAGCAAGGCATTGGACTTACGGACAAAATTTTCCTAGCAACCCAATGTATGGAGTCGGAAGCATTTGTATTGCAGGAATGTATCCGATGAATAAAGTTTGTCATGGATGAATGCAGAACAGACTTAAGCATTTTTTTTAATCGTTTCTCGATAGAGGCACGCTCTTATGTTAGAACAATACCTCAAGTTGCTTTCAGATAACCGCATCTTGATAGCTGAAGCTTTAAATCTTATGGTAATAATTTCCAAAGCGTTCTCTCATTGTTGACACGTACATATAGTCCGCTGAATCAAGAGCAAAGTCATAAAACAAACCACAAACATACTTTATTTCCCTAAATCTTCCCAGAGCTAGAAATATTGACATTCATTGCCCCGATTCTTAGAAAATTTATAGAAACCTCAAATATATCTCTCATCTCAGAATAAAATCATAAATCTTGTTATAGACCACCCACATCAACTGAATCCTCCACGTTAGGTTCAAGGACAGAATAAAAAAAGAAATATTCCAATTTTGCTGTACTTAATGTTGAGAAGACAAATAACACCAATTGTATCTACACCACACTCCCTACTGGATTGTTCGGGATATTCAAAGCGAAAAACTCAATGACACTAAGTTATTCCCATATTTACTTCAAGTTAACTCACCCCACCACAGAACAACCCAATATAAGTCCCAACTTATCTCTAAGTCACTGCCATCCGGGAGAAGTAAACAAAAAGTCATAAAAGTTCATCCCTCAATTTGTGTAAGTCCAGCAAACAGAAAGTGCCTACTTGGGGAAATAAAAGTGGCTGAGGTAATTCCCGGTGCTGTCTTTAGATAACATTCATTCGCTCCCTTAAGGACAGCTACCATCTAGATGGCTTAAAAAACCATCTTGCCGTAAAAATGACCACGTGCCACTTGGAAACAGAAAAAGAAGAAGGTACTCTCCAAAGCATTTTGTTTTTAGCATAAGGATAACCACTCCGGTCCTTCGGCTTCTCATTGACCCCCACCAGGTGGGCCCCCAGAGGCACCAGACAAAACGCACAAATTAAATGCTTTTCGTTGGCACGTACACAATTTAAGTGGGAAAATCTTGCCGCTGCAGGATGATGAAGCACATGTCGTAAATCTATGGTGAGACACTCATGAATATTTATTCCGCATTGTTGTCCTTAAATTTAAGCCAATAAACACTACACCACAATTATGCTCCCCTGGAAGCCGACAAACGAAATACCCACCTTCAGTCAATTGATCCTTCGAATGAGGGAGTATCAAAGTTCGGGTAACAAGCCTTCGAGCACTCTTCTGAAGAGCATCCACGTGAACTCTATAATTAATATTCCAATGAACGATTAATTTGAGGGTTATGTGCATGAGTTGGGTGCGTGGCTCACTCCTTAGGCTCAATTGTTCCCCGAGGATAAATTATATCTTGCGCGTCCTGCCTCTTCCCCATTAGGGTAATGATGTTGGTACGACGTGATTTAGTATTGCCGTATGTGCGAGGAGTAGTCTGGGTATTTACAGAATTATTAGCAATGCGAAGGGCTTTGCATTTAACATAGGCAATCAATATGCCACATGGGGTTAGATACGGTAGATCTGGCAAGGGATTTTAATTATACCCTGGGGGTGGTGAAACACCACATGATTAGGATCAGTAAGATGGTATTTATGCATTGAGTGTATTAATTGAGTAAGTCGGCATGTACCAAAGGAGGCCCTTATTAGAGGGTATTGTAGCAGACATCTATAAAAGATTTGTGGTCTTTATCCTATTGGAAGATGTTGCCATTTTCCCCGCAGTGACATTTTACGTCGTCGCGGCTTTGACAAACCATGGATTGCTATACTTTTCAAGAATTCGGAATAATTGGGTCGATGTTTTTGAGAAATAATTGGACGATGGTATTGGTTCAACGGCAATTTCGTCATCGACTTCCTGGTAATACAGCAAACACCGCGGCATTTAGCAGCTCGCCTTAAGGAGCCTGGCTCGACGTAGGACAGTAGCAGATGTGGTCGGATCCGTAGTAGCCGTTTGCTGGATAATATCGCTGCTGTAGCTGCAGATGTCTAAGAGGACCTTCAATCATCTATCAGGCGACGGGTCACGCAATCAATAGATGGTCTTTGCAGCGAATTTTGGTAAAGGATTTGAAGATGTACTCACAGAAAGTGCAAACAGTGTATCAGCTATTGTCTGCTAATTGCCAGTGGCATATATGGTAAATTATAGGCAAGCTTTCCTAAACCTCGACCGCGATGAGGATGACTTTCGATTCACTTTCGGAATCGAAAATCAGACTATAGGAACCAAGGAAGCAGTCAAATATTTATAAGGCTTAAAACGCACGTGGAATACTCGAGCAAGAAGGTTTCACTACTGCAGGCAGCCCTTTCTGGAATACTACCAAACATCGGTGGACCTGGATATGCTAGATGGATTCTACTATCCAGAGTGTTTAGCTCGGTTCTTCTATATGCTGCACCGGTTTGAGCGGCTGCGTCAGCTATGATTGAAATACGAAGAATACTATCGTCAATATAGAGGCTATGCGTGATAAGAACAATCAACTGTTTCCAAACAATATCGGTCGGATGAAGCAGCCTGTGTCATAGCCGGAATGATCCCCATTGACATGCTGGCAAATGAGATGGTAAGCATCTACGAAAGGAGAACCTCGAGTCATCAAGAAGCAGGTATTACCAAGAGAATAAAGGAGGAGAAGAAGGCAACATCACTAGCTATGTGAAAAGGCAGGTGGGATAATAGTACAAAAGGTAGATGGACCTACAAGCTGATTCCTACCATTGAGGTCTGGACCAAGCGAGTGTATGGGGACTGCAACTACCACCTTACGCAGCTCCTATCGAGCCACGGCGGATATCGCAAATATTTACAGAGATTTGGACATGATAACTCCCCTCTCTGTCCATATTGTCCAGACCAGGAGAAAGATACAGATCACCCAATATTCCATTGTAATCGCTTTACAGAATGGAAAGATAACCTACCACGTCCATCATTCCTTATAGATCAAATGCTGCGGTCAAAGGAGAATTGGCTGGAAATTTATATAATCATAACGAATGGGCAAAAAGAGCTCCGAATAACTGAGAGAGCATGGAGAGCAGAAGCAGAAATACAAGAAGGATAGCAGTAATTGCTAACCAGCACCGGGAAGTAGGCGAACTCCACAGACCGATGAATAGAAATGCGATGAAGTGGGAGGGTTATGATCCTTTGTTTTCGGATCATAACCTCGCTGAAAAAAGGAAGAAGAAGAAGAAGAAGCCCTACGAAGTAATACCTTACGTTAGTCCTGCGAGTAGAGTGTGGATTAGTACGTAGGCGCATTCCTGGCATCGATTATTCGGGCTCGAATCGTGCATGCTAGCAGCCCGGGCTACTAGTATCTTTGGAAGATTACCACATCCCTTGGCGCAACAAAAAAAAAAAAGAAGAAAACAGTGGACATTCTACAGAAAGTGCTTTCTGGCCGCTTGATCTCTCGTTCTGGTGATCTGCACTGGCCCATAAAATTGCCTGATTTGACCGTTTCAGACTTCTTTCTTCGGAGTTTTTAAAGTCACGGGTCTATACGAACAACCCACAGACTTCGGCTGCCCTAAAGGACATCAACTGACGGGAAGTGAAGAATTTTGCGAAAAGTCATGGAAAATGCTGTGGAACGAGCCTGAATGTGCATTAACTTGAGCGGCCGTCACACGAAATCAAGTCAGGACTTTTGTGCCACCTGAGGCGGACATTTAACCCTTACAACTATTATAGATTGGTTATTTGGGCACATTGGTACGTATAAATCACATTTCTGCGTTCATATACGCGCGCACAACCTCCAACTAAGGTATCCCATCTGTAATAGCACAGGAACTGCATTTAGCGCGTTCAAAAAGTGGTAATAGCAAAGCACCAGTCTCGGATGAAATTCCGAATAAAGTCATGAACGCAGCCGTGAGAGCACGACCGGATGCCTCCATAGAAGTGTTGCAGAGCTGTCTAAGAGAAAGGGTTACTGGAAGTTACAGCATCTGGTGATGCTAAGAAATAGACCCTCCAGGGCCCCTTCATCATAGCGCCCATTTGCCTTCTGAGTGCGATGGAAGCAATTTCGGAGAAAATAATATATAACATGCTGCTACCAGTTGCCAGGGAAAGAGGCGGTCTGTCAGTATGCTAGTGTGTGTTGCGAAGCCCAGTGCAGAGTAGCCGCTATCAAAATGGTTTGAAGTCATTGAAGGAAGAAGATGGCGATGGGGGACAAGGGAGGACTGTGCCGTAGTTGCACATGACGTCAAAAACATTTTTAATGCAACAACTTGTTCTTTTTTTAATCCATTAAAAGAGTTGAAAGAGTGAATAAGCCAAGCTATATTCTTAGGGTTGTATCGAGCTACTTTAGGAATAGGAAGCTAAGGTATGTTAGCGATGAAAGTACCAAATATTGTACTATAATATGCCGGCAGGCGTTCTGCAAGGGTCAGTGATAGGTCCCCCTTCTGTGGAGCATCATGTATGACGATGTGATCAGACTTTTAATGCAACCAAGAACAAAAGTCATGAGCTTCGCGGATTACATCGGTGTTGTGACCGTTGCGAAACACGTTCACGAGGTAGAACCAGCAACAAGTGAATTGATCTCAAAAATTAAAACCTGGTTGGCGACGGCAGGGTTGGATTTAGGGGAGCAGAAAACGGAAGCAGTTCCAATCAGCATCCGCAAAGCAGTAGAATTTATGAATTTGCACGTAGGAGACCAAGTGATTAAATCTAATCAGGCAATCACATACCTAGGTGGAATGATAGACAATAGGTTGAACTCTAAACTACACCTAGAGTATGAAGGACAAATGAGGTCGATACTACAGCCATCGCCAGCGAGGATTCTGCCAAACGTCGATGTACCCAAATATAGTCGTAGAATCCTATTATCCAGAGTAGCAAGCTCAGGTGGTTTAGAAATGAGCACTGGTGTATGATCAGGCATTTTCTCCGACCCCCTAGGTATATCAAAATCCATACGACTTCCAGACCATAGCAGCGTTTTCCAAGCAGAGGTTTTAGCAGTGGCAACAGCAGCCCGTGAGTCTGCGATAAGGACAATACCGCCAGAAGGTATCACCGGCTTTATCGACAGCCATGTAGCTATAAAAGTGATTACTGCCATAGAAATTAAATCGAAGCTTGTGAAGTGTTGTCGAGAAGAACTCAGGGTTCTTGGAACACAGCACACGGTATCGCTCTGTTGGGTCCCTGGATAAAAGGGCATCCCAGACAATGAGCAAAGCCGACGAGCTGGCAAGATTCGGCTCAGCAGCCCTACCAGAACAAGTTTCCCCCCCGTGTGTATCCCGCCTTACACACTCAAGCTCGTTGCAGGGAATAAAGCCATTAGAGAGGCGAATACAAGATGGAACTCCATGGAAACTGTGCCATCACCAGAAAGCTATGGCCATCTTTCGACAAAGCAAAGACCGAGAGAATTACTCGGAAAGACAGGAAATCCCTTTTCACCCTCGTGGGCATCATCACGGGGCACAACACTCTGTCGTATTACATGAAGAAACTACGCCTGACGGAGGAGGATCTCTGTAGAGTCTGTGGTGACGAGGAAGTTTTTGAGGACATTACCCACTTCCTGTGCCACTGTCCGAGTCTTCAACACTCCAGGAAAAAGTTCCTTGGTAAATATTTTTTCCAGGATCTCGAGGAGCTCTCCGGCTTTTCGACAGGAGAGATGCTGAACTTCATCAAATCATCAGGGTGGTTTGTATGCAGAAATGAAATAAGTGACTGAGTTAATAGTTTTTAGTTTCATTGGGCAAGGGATTACTTTTCCCCCATGGGTATCACAATGGGTCAACGCTGACCTGAGTGACGCTCTCTGCCAGCCGACATACCTGACCTAACCTAAGCTCAGCACTTCTATACGCATCCCCAGTGTGCGCTGATGCTTTGGCAAGAAAAGAACCCAGACGGAAACTATCAACTGTCTATAGACTCAGGGCTCTAAGGATAATGTGCGCCTATAAAAGAGTGTTAGAAGGAGCGGCGTATGTCCTAGCTGGGATTGTACCCATCAATATCCTGTCCGAGAAAATCAGACGAGTGCACAACAGGAAACTCGTGAATCTGCAGCATGGAGGAGCTTTTAAAGCAGAAGAAAGGGCGGTATCTACTGCAAAATGGCAAAACTGATAGGATGATGCCACAATAGGAAGATGGACACACAAACTTATCTCCCGCATAGAACTTTGGGGTAAAAGGAAAGTAGGAATGATGAACTATAACATCACACAGTTCCTAATTGGTAATGGAAGATACAGAAAATACCTGCACAGATTCAGACATGACAGTGCATCACTTTCTCCGTACTGCGATAACCGGGAAGAGGGCACAGAATGCGTCCTGTTCCTTTGTTCCCGCTTCATAGCAAGAGAGCCAAGTTTTGCGGACCCCAGACAGATCATTGTAGATATGATAAAGTCGGAAACGATCAGGAACGACGTAAACAGGTATGTGACCTACTCAGAAGAATCAAGTGCCTAAGAATAGGAAACGACAATGAGGAAAGCCTAAAAGGCTAACCAGCCAAACGAAGTAATACTTAACGATATAATACCCGACCTCGCACTTCCCCGGTTAAATAGCCAACTGCTCTCCTTATCGTCGAGTGCTAGGTACTTAGGAGTCAGCAAAGATCCTAAACTTAACTGGAAGCTAAACATAGAACAACGGGTAAAGAAGGCATGCATAGCTTTCTATGCTTGTAGCAAAACCTTCGGAGAAATTGGAGACTGCAGCCAAAATTGACCTTATGAATGCACACAGTTGTGGTACGACCATATGGGTCAATAGTATAATGCCCAGGTCTAAAAAAAGGCTATAATCATCGTCAGATCAAAACACACACAAATATAACGCCGAGGCAAAAGATTGCTATTTTTATTAATAGCCAAGCAGCCATCAAAGCCATTGCATCGGTAATTACATCCTCCAAGCTGGTGCTTGAATGCCAAAATGAGCTAGCTTCACTAGATAGCTAATTCAAGGTAGGTTAGGTTAGGTAAGTGGGCTAGTGTAGGGGGATAGAAAACCTCAACACCACACTCAGTTCAGCAGCCTCTACAAAGGTCTTCGTTAGTCGCGCGTAGTTTTTTCATGTGGTACCGCATGGTATTATGCCCCGTAATGACTCCTGTTAGAGTAGAGAGGGATTTTCTATGCCTCTGTATGAGTCTATTGGTTCTTACTCTGTCAAATGCAGGCCATAGCTTCCTCGTGGTGACACAAGTATCTAAACAGGTCCACCTATTGTTAGCCTCCGTTAGGGCTTTGTTTCCTGTTTCGAGCTTAAGGGCGCAAGGCGAGATGTACACCGAGGGGTCGGATTGGTCCGAGTTTAGTGCTGAGCCTCCTCTAGCCAGTTCATCGGCTTTCTCATTCCCTGGTATGCTCAACTCAAGGTAACCCTGCCTTGAGTTGCTGGGCACAGTCACGTTTATGGAAACAAACTTGCGGATGAACTGGCTAGCCTTCCACAGCTCTCTTGCGGAGCAGTCATTGCAGGAATATCCTCAAAATTACTTGCCCAAGGCAACCTTAGATGGACTTTGCTAACAAACTGTGTAATATCTAGAAGGATGTGGCCAAACTACAACAAGTCAAAAGCAACCGACTTCTTAAAGAAAATACGTAGGGACATTGCTAGGATAATAGCAACCACCACGGGTCACTGACCTATAGGAGACCATGCAGTCAAACTATAACTACACCACACAACACACACTGTCGCAGTTGCAATGCTGCTACTAAGAAAGAAACTGTTTTTTACTTCTTATGTGCCTGTCCGCCATTAGCTAGGGCCAGACAAGGAGCTTTAGGAAGACCCTTTTTCGATTCCCTTGAGGAAGTCTCAGAGAGAAGACTGAAGATTTAATAATGTTTTTAAACTCCACAGGCTGGATCTATAGACTCCACACCAACACACTGTTTATATCCAGGGACACGAGTTCCGTGGTATCGAAACGGCATTAAGTGCTAAATGAGTTGTTTTCTTAGGAGAACCACCACACCTACCTACCTACCCTAACGATAGTCCCGCTGTGAGAGTGATAGAAGTGTGCAGTGTGTGGGTTAGTATGTAGGCGTATTTCTGGAATTAATCATTCAGGTTTGCGAATCGTGCTTGCTGGTAGCCTGGGCTACGAGTATCTTCTAAAGATTATCACATCGCTAGGCACAAAAAAAGAAGAAGCGCATATACCATACGCTCACATACGCACAAGTGATGATTGATGACCGTTAACCTTATGAAGAAAGTTCGTTATGCGAAATGAACTATTATGAACTCAACAGTCAGTGTCTTGCGGCAAACTTTGTTGAAAATTCGACAACTGGAGCCTGCTTTCTCTAATTTCAGTCAGTTGACTGATTTTGAATAAATTTGTCCACTTTCTCAGAATAAGTTTCAACCCTCCGAGTTGGATTAGAAAAAAACATCTCCAAGTCATAATAATTTGAAAAATTTACACAAACCCATTTGCATCTAAATATCCCATTAAACGAAACGGTTTTAGTGCGAGCTCAACATTATCATAAGTAATAGCCTACTTAGCGGACTCTTGGTGAAAAAAACAGAAAATATCTTCATTACTCGAAACCCTCCATACATAGCGCAAGTTTGTAGGAAAAATAAAAATCTGTACAACAGAATGGAATACACAAGTAAATAAGCATTTGCGAGGTGGGTATGTTTCAACAGCAAACTGAACGACTGCTGAAGGGAAATGCCATTAATCATTTGAGAGGGAGGCCAGTACACGGAACGAAGAAGGAATGAACGTGCACAAGGATAATAATCAAGAGCATGAAAGTTGTCATCCGGTTATGACATTTCGTCTGGGCGGGAGGAGGTGTAAACGTGCCGCTTTTATGGAACGATTCATTGTTGACAGATGGATGGATCCAAATAGGGGTAGAGAATGAATCAGGAACAGTTTGTATCGAGGTTGCTCATTTTTATCATTTCAGGTGGAAATTAAGTGTAAACATTGGTGATTTGATTAATGCGCCAGATTCGTCTTGGTGGAACTAATAATATTTTGCCTGGGCACTGGACCAAATGGGGTGATAAATTTTATGAGTTATGAAGTGTCGAGGACATTGAATGAGGAGTGGAGCAGATTTCATTCAAAATGCTGAAGTGGAACGATGTAATAGGGGATATTAAAAAGTTTCAAAGTTTTAGGGGAGAGTGACAAAAATTAAGTTGTCAAGTGGGTGTCGTCTGGATAACTGGCAAACCATTTTACGAAGTTGACACCATCAAGCTGAGGTTAGGTTAGGCTGATTTTGCTGCCATCTGACGCTAACACACTTAGACGGTTGTGATGCCACATGGGTCATGTAATCCTTGTTTATTCGTTGAAACTACTTCGAAATTCTGATGAAGTGTAAGAGGCTCCTAATATCTGTCTTTATCAGATCACCTAAAACATTGCAATAGATAGCTCCTAAATGAGGGTTTTTTTCTGTGGGAGACAGCTGGGCTTGTACAAAGAAGGTGAGGAATAGTTTCTTCCTCTTCTTTGTCCATACAGCTTCTGCAAAAATCGTTCGGATATACGTCAAGCCTTGTTGTGTGCTTGCCTATTAGACAGCCTTCAATGATGACACCCATTGTAGCGCCAATATGCAATCTGTTGAGAGAATTCAAATTCTTAGAGCGTTTTAGATCCAGCTTGGACCAAATCTGTTTTCTCTCCAGACATGTTGTTCCACTTGTCCACCTAAGATTAGTTCTATGGATTCAATTTAAGTTTGCAAGTAGTAATCGGTATACCTAGAGTACTACAAATTCATCGGCCATACTATTCCCTGGAATGTCCCTATGCCCTGGCATTCAATATAGGTGAATATCCAATTGCTCCGCCATCTTTGTGAAAAACGATCGGCAATCTAGAGCTACTAATGAATTTATAGGAATCGAATCCAAGGATTTTATTCATGCTTAGCTGTCTAGAAAGATCCGAATATCTTTAGCCGATATCACGTTTTTCTTAAGCCAAGATAAGGCTTTCCTAATCGTCAGTATTTCCGGCTGGAACTCACTATAATGTTGTGGAAGACGGAATGTGAGGTCAAGATTAAGTTCGTCAGAGGAAGCACGTCCACCAACTACCTTCTTAGTTTTTGTGCAGTCGGTGAAAAAAAAAAAAATAAATCGACTCTTCTTCTTCTAGGAATACTTCTTCCCCCCAGAATGACCTGGAGTGGAATCCTCTAAGGTGATAGTTGATAGTCACACTGACAGTCAAATTTGATGATCACACTTTGTAAGCTCTCCGTAAAACGATCGCAAAGTCACACAAAAACGATCGCAAAAAGGTGATGATCACGCTGATGGTCGCCGTAGAGAGAGCAAAAGGGATGATTGTGATCGTCAACAATCAACTATCACCTTAGAAGATTCCACTCCTGGAAAGAATGGTGACATGGTAAGTTTTGTCAAAATTAAGGCGAGGAATGGTGTAGTTCGTGTTTTGGGGGAGATTTTGAATTTATTCAGAATGGAGGCATAGCCAAAAACTTTTCTTGGCCGCTGTGACGTTGCTTCAGTCAAACGGCTGCAGCAGCTGCCATTTGTCTTCTAAATATGTCGAGGAGTATCAGATGAAACAGAACATCCAGGCCTACAGAGGGAGTTGCACGCAGTGCTCCGATTATGCACAAACAAGCTGATCGTTGGACTTTACCTTGTATTATCGCAGGTTAATAGCCTTTTCTAAGGCCGTCCACCAGACAATCACTCCATATCTGAGTATCGGTCTGATGACCGAGATATAGAGCCAGTGAGTTATACGAGGTTGCAAACCCTATCTATTCCCCTATGTCTCTTTTTTTCATAAGACCTAAATATTTAGCTTAGTCAGAGAAAGTTAGGAAGGACTGTCGACGAACGAAATTCTATATTCCTTGGAGAATAGTACCAATTATATTTTACGGGGCTTAACACCTAAGTAACACCGAACCACCCATCCAGTTAGCTTGTTGAAAGCGTTTTGTAGAAGTTATTTTTTAGGGTATTGAGGCGTTTTCCCGAGAGTGTCATCATCTGCATACGTGATCACTTCCTCGTATTCCGAAGGAATCAATAGTTCACTGATCACTAAATTCCAAAGAAGAGAGGAAAGAACACCACCTTGGGGAGTGCCTCTACTAATAGGTCTTCTAGTAGACGTCTCATCCAGCATTGATTTGATAAATCTAACCAGTGAGTAGTAAATCATTCAATTCGCAAAGTGAGCTGTCTACCTTCATGTGTGATAGCGCACCTGCAATAGCTGATGTATTAACTTTGTTGAAGGCGTCTTTTATGCTTAACAATGTCCAAGAAAGCTACCATTGTACAAAAAATACAAATATTTGGCACAACAGCTCTTTAAAGTGCCAGGGCCTAGCTTCTCGCAACCACTCATGTTGTGTGCGTTATATTTTTCCACACAAATTGAAGGGACCTGTAGTTTAATGCCGAATCCGAACGGCGGTTTGAGACGCTTTTCTCGCGACAACAATACCCTTGGATGTTTGTCATTGTACACGTACATGTCTTGTAAAATGGGTAATACTCGATATAACGTACTGATGCTGTGCCCACTGATTTGCATTTGCAATAAGCATGTTGGGCCGCTTATTATATGTTCCAATGTTTTTAAAAGCAATGATGATAGACTAAAGGTCTGGGCAAAGAAAAAGGGGAGGCTTCTATTTTCGTGATGAAAAATTACCTCTCTCACATGGGCTTTACTTTCCAAGAGCCATCCCTAACTCTGAAGAAATACCCGACATTGCAGTCGAAGAAGTTAGTGAGGCGGTCAAATACCCCAAAAAAACGAAAAGCGGTTGGGCCAGATGAGATACCCTCTGATTTCTGGAAAAAGATGAGAGACGTTGGGTTCAGATGGCTCAGAATTCTCATCTCCAAATTTGTGAGAGGTGATCCAATGCCGAATCAATGGAGGGAAAGTTACCATCTCCCTGTATACAAAGGGAAGGGTGATACGCGAAACTGTGATAACTACCGTTCGATTAAGCTGATGTCACACACCATGAAGATCGTTGAGCGGGTATTAGGTGGCCGACTGCGAAAAATAATACGGCTATCTGATGATCAGTGCGGGTTTGTCTCGGGTAAATCAACCACAGATGCAATCCAAAGTATAAGGATCATAATGGAAAAACATCCTGATTCCTTAAAGTATTTGCATATTGTATTAGTTGACTTTGAAAAGCCTTGGACAGATAACCACGAGATCTGATATGGGTAACGCTTAGACATCGAGGGGTTCCAGAAACCTATGTACAGGTGATCATGGACATGTACGAGGGAGCAAAGACAAGAGTAAGATGCTCCGCTGGGGTAACCGAAGTATTCCCAATCAAAGTCGGGTTGCACCAGGGAAGCATCTTAAGTCCTTTGCTCTTTATTACAGTCCTTGATTATTTGCTTGAAGGTAAAGTGATGGACCCCAATGTACATCAGTTATTCTTTGCTGATGATGGAGCCATTATAAGTGAGGATCCTACGAGTACTTCCCTGCAACGAGCACTTGATGTGTGGGTGGATGCTCTGGAGGGAAATGGGTATCGCATTAGTTCAAAAAAGGCAGAGTACTTATGCTGCCCGTTCTCTGATCCACTCAGGCCTATTCCAGACATTTATTTGAATGGAACAGTGCTTCCCAAGTGCGAAAAGTTCAAATATCTGGGATCTATGATCAATAGCAAAGCAACCTGTGATGACGACATCAATCATCGCGTAAGCGTAAGGTGGATGAAGTGGCGAGAAAATTCCGCTATCTTCTGTGACAGAAAAATGGCGCCTAAGCTGAAAGGAAGGCTCTACACCGCAGTTGTGCAGCCAGCGCTCACATATAGTTCACAATGTTGGACGATGTACAAAGCGTATGAGAGTAAATGAACGGCAGCTGAGATGAAGATGCTTCGCATGACAGCAGGAGTGACAAAGTATGATCAAATAAGAAGTTCGAAGATCCATGGGAGTCTTGATATCAAGGAAACCATCTTACGACCCACCGGCTCAGATGGTATTGCCACGTTCAAAGAATAGATCGAATAGAATAAGCGAACCCTACAGACGGATCAGTAGAAATGCAGTGAAGTGGGAGGGTTATGATCACTTGTTTTCGGATCATAACGTCACTGAAAAAAGTAAAAGAAGATGACAGACTAAAGGTTGTCGGAAGAATTTTAGGTCCAACATGGCGTTTGGCAAGGTTGCATACTATCACCACTCCTCTTTGCAGTGGTGATCGGTGGTATTTTGTGAAGCTCTCTGTCCACAAAAACCAGCAAAATCCAATGGATCTTTACAAACTATCTCAAACGCTTCGACTATGCTGACGATCCGGGTTATCGGGAATAAATTTTCCCTTTGAATTTTTCCCCCTAAGAAAAATTAGGTATCTTCAAAAAAGAGGAAATAATTCCCCGGAAACGAAATAGGTATAACGAATGACAATTCAAGCTAATTTTCAACGTAATCTATTTTCTCCTCGATGATTTTTAATCCTTTTTTTTGAAGAGACCACATTTTTGTTCGGGGGAAAAATTCTGGGGGAAAATATATTCAGGATATCGTGGACCTGCCCACTGGTTTGGTGGCAGAGGAAAACTGGATGTGCTTGCGGACTAACTCTTTCGAAACGTAAATTCTAAGTAATCCTTCGACCTCATCAACAATTCACATCATCTTTGCAGGAAAATAGTTCGAGAGTGTAGAAAACTTCCGCTACTTTGAAAGTGTAGTCAGGATTGACGGTGGTTCCGGATTAGGCGTTGCTAGCCTCATATCTAAAGGTAAAAAAATAGTATGACGAAGTCAAGCTGCGACTATTCCGCTCGAACGTGGGATCGGTACTATTACATGGTTACTGGACCTGGAAAGTGGCAGTCGCTTACGCTGTCTAAGAAACATATTGAGAGTGTTGTGGTCAAATCGTATCTCAAACGAACAGCTTTATGAGAGAACGGGCCAGGAGCGTATAGATGTGATTGGACAACAGTGAAAGTGGCACCCTATGTAAGGACAAAAATAATATTATTCGACAATCCACGTAATCGAACGCGCTAAAATAACAAGGGCAAATATAGGGAGGTCCTTGTATGACCTGGCGCAAAACAGCCGAAAAGGAATCTCAGCAACTGGGAAAGAGCCGGATGGAGCTGAAACACATCACTATCTGGTTTATCTGGAACTTCGCTTGCAGATAAACTTGTCCGAGAAGCAGCTCAAGGCCATCTCGAGTTTGTCAAAGAATATTTAGAGCAAAATCCACAAGAAGTCGACGTCGAGTGGCGGCAAGGCATTCATCCAAGTCGCTGCCGATCAAGGCTGTGCGCATTCAGTAAACTATTTAATTAGTAAAGGCGCCAGTGTGAATATAGTCGATAAGGAGTGATTCCACCCTTCACTATGCCGAAACAATGCGAATTCTTCTGTAGAACGGAGCCGATATTAGTTTTTTAAACTCCAGTCACTGTTCAGCGCTGCACATATGCGCCCACAAGAAGACACCACATTGTGTTCCTCAACTTTTGTAATTCGGTTCCGATGTGAACATTCAAGACTCGTACAGCGCTGCACGATGCTATTGCCAAAGAGAATACGGAAGTAGTTGAACTGCTATGCATTGCTCCAAATTTAGACTTTATTGTGAAGAACTATCGCGGTTTTAATGTACTGCATCATGCCTCGCTAAAGGGGAACGTCATAGCGGCGAAACGGATCTTCCACTTGTCGCGTCTGCTTGTAAACCTGAAGAAAGACGATGGCGTTGCGGCATTACATTTGGCCGCATTGAATGGTCATGCGAATGTCGTGGAGGCGTTAGTCCTCGAGGGTCAAGCTGAAATTGATATACCCAACAATCGACGGCAAACTCCATTCCTACTGGCCGTCTCGCAAGGCTATGCGTGGTTGATGCCCTAAGACCCACAAGGGGACACAGGATTCAAGTAGTAGAAGTAGAAGTAATGGGTCTGAGATCTTCTGGATTTGTGTAATATTTACTTACTTACTTAGGTGGCGCTACAGTTCGGGATGAACCTGGGCCTCAACCAACAATCCTCTTCATTTAGCTCGATATTCAGCTAATTGCCTCCATTTGCATACTTCAAGTTAGTCGAGATCGCCTTGAACTTGTGCATGCCACCTACGGCGAGTAGGCCCTCTGCTGCATCGCCCCCTCGGGTTAGATTCGAAGATACCCCAACAAATAATTGTATAATCATTTTTGTGGGATACCTATTGCATTATTCTGCTCAAATTTCATCTTTCAGCACATCAAGTCAAAGGGCGTGTCAATAGACAGACAGACATGCACATGTCAATGACTCTGGGAAAGGACACGGACATCCATAATCCTTCAATCTTTATCTTTATTTGAAAAATAACTTTCGAAGTATCCTAATTGAATTTTGTTTGGACACTGTGCAAGCAAAAACCTTCGTCAATTTGAATTAAGTTGCCATTCGTTCATGGGATTGAGTTTCAATATTTCAATTACACACCGAGACAGCGCATAAAAAAACTAAATTTTATGGCACGAATAAATCTGTTTTTAAACCGATTAAACCCAGTTATTCAGTTACTTTTTGAATGCTCAAGTATTTCATTGAAATAAATCTGTGGCAGTAACTGAAAATTGTATGACAATACACAATGTGCAAAAAAATAAAATAAAAATATAAATTAAATCTGAGCCCTTGCTGGCTTGCCACTGTACGTGATGGAATAAATATTTTAAAACCATCAGAGGGCACATACTTTCAGATTAACTGCTCATCATGGGCGATGAGTGTTAAATTAAAAAGTTTAAGGTCTCGTGAAGCATTTAAATTTATGTTTGTAGGGGTCAGGGAGACCATCGGTGGATCAGGACTTCCTCTTCAAACAGCGTCAAATCTTTTTCTGAAAGTACTCTGTCGTATACGTAACATTTTAGTCCACCATACAATTATTCAAATGCAGCAGTGTCCTCGTCCTTAGATCAAATAATTTGATTTCTCTCTTTCGGTTGCCATTCAATTACCAAATGCAAATCTTAATCGTTTCCTTGCGGATTCGCGTAAGTAAATTAGTAAATCTCTTAAACCCGATGATGATCTGTGTGCGTTTTCGATAGTTATCTGTCGAAATTTGCATTTTAAATTCACGTAAATTGAAAGCCATTGTAGTTAAAATTGCCTTCGGGCGATTTGCAACGATTAAATTAATTCCTGATAGGTTCTGGCTGCCCGTTTAATAGCAATCATACTGAATCCATAAAAAAAATAAACTTGCGCGGTGAAGAGCCCATAGCGAAGGGTATTTGGATACAGAATTAAAAAGTAATTAAAATTATAAATAATTGTGAAACTTAAATAATAAACTGGCACATTTATTCCAGGAAGCGAGATATATTTTATAGATTGCCTGTGGATCAGAAGACGAGTTTCTGCAATAACTATATGCCTACGTTTTCTGCAAATTTCCAGGCCTTATGGAGCCACTAGAAAGTTAATGGGGAATTTCTTTTAGCACCCTCGGATATTGTAATTCTAAAAACAACAATAGCACCGAAATTAAGCGAGGAATTAGACTTACCAATCGCTGTTTTTTTGGGCTTATAAGGCAATTCAATAGTAAAGCCTTATCTCGAACAATTAAGGAGACTCTCTATAAGACCCTGATCATCCCAGTCCTGCTTTAGGGCGCTGAAACATGGATTTTAATAAAAGAGGATGAAGATATCCTTGGTCGCTTCGAGAGAAAAATTCTTCGTAAGATTTTCGGTCCCATTTGCGTTGACGGGTTTTGACAGAAAAGATTCAATAACGAACTATACGAGCTGTATAGTGACATCGACCTAGTCAAAAACTGCGTATTGGACGTCTGAGATGGCTAGGACATGTACAGCGAATGGACACCAACGCTCCGGCCCGCAGAGTCTTCGAGTCTAACCCCGACGGACGACACATTAGAGGACCTCCTCGCCTAGTTGGCGAGCACAAGTTCAAGGGGACCTCGACCAACTTGGAGTGCGCAGCTGGAGGCAATTAGCCAAAGACCGAGCCAAATGGACAGGCTTGTTGGACGATGCGCAGATTCACCCCGAACTATAGTACCGCCTAAGTAAGTAAGTAAGATATCATGGGATAAGCCCAGGCATATAAAATCGATACGCATCATGTCTTCATTGAATTGGAAGTTGCCTATGATACCGAGTACAGAGGCGAGTTGTGCAGAGCCATGTCTATTCTCGGCATCCTTGCTAGGCTCGTTATTCTATGCAGAATGACGATGGAGAACTCTTGCTGCTCCATCAAAGTCGGTAAGAACACCACCGAACCGTTCGATCTCATGAAAGGTCTTAGACGAGGTGATGCACTATCATGCAATCTCTTTAACATAATTCTTGAAAGAATTGTACGAAACTCACAAGCCAACGCAAGAGGTACAATCTTTAACAAGTCTGTACAACTACTCGCCGATGACGCCGATGTCACTGGTATAGTCGGCAGAGCTCGACGGGCCATTTGCGAGTATTGAAAGATGTTCTTAGCGGTCAATCAAAGCAAAACCAAATATATGTTGTCTGCAAAAAAGGACACCCAGCATTGGCGTCTTAGACAGAACGCCACAATAGACGGATATAATTTTGAGGGAAATAAGGTACTTTGTCTACCTGGGGTCTATGGTGGGATAAAAAGGTAATTTAGTAACAAATCCCTATCTCGAAGTACTAAGCAAACTTTCTACATGATACTAATCATCCCAGTCCTGCTATATGACTCAGAGTCATGCGCATGGTTGAGAATGCCCCTTGTTACTTTAAGAGAAAAGTTCTTCGAGTGATCTTCAATGCCATCTGCATAGATGATAAGTGGAGGAGCAGGCTGATATACACCAGGCCTACAGAATAACATCGACTTGGCCAGAAGTGTTAATACACAATGGCTAAAGTTCCTCAGTCATGTAGAGCGGATGGAGCACAATGTTCCAGTTCGAAAAAGCTTCGAATTTACCCCCGAATGGATGGCGCACTAGAGGACAATCTCACGGCAGGCGGCGCGCACTAGTGGGGGGTACCTCAACCAACTTGGAGTACACTACTAGAGGCAGCTGCCTTGTAACCGGGCTAGCAGGAGAGGTTTGTTGGTTGATGGCCAGGTCTACCCCGGACTGTAGCGCCACCAACCACTACGTAGTAAGAAAACGTTATTCCTTGAAGTCATCGGTGAAAAATAGTGAAGAATTCATTAGTTAAAATCAATAAGTTACTCGTCTGTAGTGATTTGAACGAGTGCAGTTCTTGGAATGCTTTAAGGATGGGTAAGATTGAAGAAGGGATTTACTTCAAAACATATAAAGGATGATGTTGATTCAGTTTGTGGGAAATCTTCGCTATCATATGCAGTCATTAAGGACTATTCTAAGTGCTTTCGTGGGTATCTACTGAGCGGAACCTGATATTACAATATCACTGAGGCTTTCGAACCACGGCAGTGTGTTCCAGGCAGAAGTCCTAGCGATAGTAGAGGCGGCACGAGAACTATCCACGAAACTTGTTATTAGAAAAGAGATAAGTATTTAGATAGTCAAGCTGCTATAAAAGCCATCTCATCCGCGGTTATAAAATCAGAGGTAATAAAACACTCTGGTTGATCCCAGGCCACAAAGGAATTCCAGAAAATGAGATGGCGGATAAACTGGCAAGAAAGGGATCAGAATAAGACCTGTTAATCGTCCAAAGCTCAGTCCTTCATCCCCGAAAACTTGATAGATCAAACATAGTACTTGACTTCAAACGACAAGCAGAAGAAAGATGGAGAGCGCTCCTATCATGTCATGCCTCCAGAAGCATCTGGAAAAAACATGACAAGATGAAAACTAAGCTCATTTTCACTCAAAATAGACAAAACTTGGCGCTTCTCATAGGTATCATTACCGGCCACAACCTATTGGCGGCCCACTGGGAGAGAATGCGGCTAAGTACAGATGAACTCTACAGAGGATGCGGCAATACAGACGTAGAGAAGAGCACGGAACACTTCCTTTGCAAATGCCCAAGTCTCTGTAATACCAGAAGAACGGCCCCTGGAGAATATTGCTTCAACCATCTGTGCGACCTGTCCAAAAAGCCACCAACAACCATCATGAAACTCATAACTTCTTCAGCGTGGTTCAGGGGAGGCCGTTCCATTAACACAGAACTCTAGCGAATTTATTTTTCCTCTCTTTTCAATTCTTCAGCTAGGAAACTCCACATCAGGGCAGCACAATGGATCCGTTTGAGATCCGAGTCCAAGCTGCACTCATTCGTTGCAGCTAACTCCTTTAACCGATCTTAAGTGCTTTCGTAGGGGTCTCTTGAAGATAATGCTCGCTTAGGTTGACCATCAGTAATTACGGCCACAGAAGAAAATGTTGAATTTGTATTACAAGTTCTTCTGAGTGACCGAAAACTAAAAAGTAAAGAAATTGCAGCACGAACTCGATTATCAAACACAAACCGTTCTCAGTATCCAACATGATCACCTTCGTATGAACAAGGTGAGTGTAAGATGCGTGCCACGAATCCTTAGTGGAGTTCAAAAACAGCAAATCGTAGATTGTTGTAAGCGACTCTTGAAGCTCGTTGGTGATAATGAAAGTGGACTGATCAGCCAGATTCTTATCGGAGACCAAACAATGGTGCTTTACTATGACCCGACAACAAACGAGGTTCAATGGAGTGCGACCATCCTGATGAGCAGCGCCCCAAAACATCAAGGGTATCATAAAGCGTCAAAAAGATAATGACAACAAATTTTTCGGATTGTGAAGGAATCCTTATTGTTTCCTTATAAAAGCGCAATACAATGGTGACTGGCGAATGGTATGCTTCTTCTTCCTATTTCGGCGAGGTTATGATTCGAAAACAAGGGATCATTACCCAACCACTTCATCGCATTTCTGCTGATCCATCTGTGGGGTTTGGCTATTTGACCTCAGAACATATCGACAGGCCTCTCGATTTTGGATCACTTGATTACTGTGGCCTATGGAATGCAGATGTCATCGCATTTGTGTGATCCAGGCGTTTAGGGGCCTGGTTCTCTGCCTCGCGGTGTCTTTGGAACGTTTATTGATACTGAACAGGGCTCGAATGATCCCTTTTTTGGACGTGGCAATACCAACTGAGCTGGTCGCGCTCTATTTTTCGTACGATGGTTTCTTTGACGTGAAGTCTTCTACGGATCCTCGGATGAACATCAAGCGGCTATAATAGGAAAAGTCGTGGAAAAATGACAAAATGTGTCCTGCTACTATTGCACATGCTGCTATATGCAAATGAAGATACTCTCAAATTGATAGTCCATGTTATAGCTCAGATTTGGTGCCTAGGGACTATTTTTTATTCAGCAAATTGAAGTCTGACCGCCGAGGAAAAAATTTTATTCGTTTTATTCCTACTCCTTATATAATTCGAGTCGGGATTACTAATCCCTTACTACATATATGCCAAATTCTTCTGCCCATATCCAAGAAGGCATATGGAGAACTCCTTTTAGTACCATCGGAAAATTGTTAACACCATCCTCTCAAAATCACCTTCAAAGATCAGTACAGGTTAGGGAATCTTCTTTCCCAGCCGACGTCCTTTTTTGATTTGTAGTACTCGCTCCAAATACAACAGAGCGTGACCTAACCTATCCTTCATCGAGTACAGTTTACAATTTATCGAACGATGTCCGACTTAACAACAATATTATCATTTCTTTACTTCAAGACATTTCAAAATCTGGTACACCCTCCTGGACTGTGCAAAAGTGCAAAAGTTTCATTGGCAAGAGTAATCCTTTGTAGCAATTTCCTGCGCTAACACTACTCACGATCTCTGTTCCCATTTTATAGGTTAATTATTTTCCAGGAAGCGAATCGTAAAACCAAACGAAGATTCCTTTCCTCCTTTATTGCTATGATGTGAGTTGCTGAAATGGTTTTGAAAATATTCTACAGGAAGGATAAAGCTGCCAGCATAATACGAGTACATGTGTGTGCCCTTTAGGTTACGAGGTGATGGTGGTGTTTCGTACAGGAGGAGCACAATTTCGTGAGAAGAGAACCAAAAACTATAAGTCTTCCTATGGGTATTCTGTATAGAGACGATGTCCTGTTTGGTGGTTTATTGCTAAATGCAATCAATGCAAGAATTCTGGTGAGGAAAACTTTCCGAGGACATTTCATAGAAACTTATAAACTTCTTTTATGCGGGGGATCTTCTCCAATTACCTGTTGTGATGCGAAGCAACGGCAATGCAGTTCGGATGTTAGAACTAACTCGTATGTGTATCCACTACAGTAAGCCTGAAGGATTTTGTGGCGAAATGGTTGTGTCTATTGCGAAAGGTTTTATAATGCTCGTAAAAGTGTAACCGCAGTGAAATGAGGAAGGTTTTGCCGCACAAAAGAAGAACGTATACTTACGACAACGAGTTTTGAAATCTACGTCAGATGCCTGAAAGTTAAAACAGTCGTATGTAATGCTATGAAGTTGTTAAATAGTTTAATCGTAACTACTTGATGAAAGTGGAAATCTAGAAAGTGATTGCGGTCAGCGGAAATAAATGAAAGAACATTAAACTAAGTACTAAGGGGGATAGGTGCATGGAAAAACACTCAACCAAGATCCTTTGTCTGACTTTATGGATACTGGAAACCACAAAAAGCTTTGGGCAATAACATCAGAACCAAATGCCGTATGATGGTCTAAAAGCTTCCGATAGAAAAAACTGTAAAAAAATGATGATGCGTCGTGAGATGGTTTCTTGAACTTCTTCGAACTTCTTATTCGATCACGCTTTGCCTTTCTTGCTGTCATGCGAAGGATCTTCATCTAATCCAACATTGTGAACCGTATGAGAGTTGTGGACGCACAACTGCCATGTAGGGAATATTTTTCGGTCACAGAAGATAGCAGAGTTTTCCTGCAACTTCATCCACCCTTACGCGATGATTGATGTCATTATAAGGTGCTTTGCTATTGATCATAGATCCCAGATATTTGAACTTTTCGTACTTGGGAAGCACTGTTCTATTCAAAAAAATATCTGGAGTAGGCCTGAGTGGATCAGAGAATGGGCAACACAAGCTCTTCGTCCTTTTTGGACTAATACGATACCCATTTCCCTCCAGAACGTCCATTGCTCATTGCAGGGACTAAGAATACTCGCTTATGATGACTCCATTGTCGGCAAAGAATAATTGATGTACCTTGGGGTTCGTCGCTTTACCTTCAAGCAGATAGTCAAGGACTGCAATAAAGAGCAAAGGATTTAAGACGCTGGCCTTTATTACCCCGACTTTGATTGTTAACTATTCGGTTTCTCAGGCAGGGCATCCTGCTCTTATATTTGCTCCCTCGTATGTGTACATGATCATCTGGACATAGGTTTCTGGAACCCCTAGATTACTCAGCTCTACCCGTACAAAATCTCGTGGTTGTCTGTCTCATGTGATAAGAGACATCACCATTCCTAGAAAAAGAGGGGCTGTGCGTCCTAGCGTCTAGGTGTGTCCTAGCTGAAATCAAGTTTTCGAAGCAAGCTTAAGATTGTTTAGACTGGGGTGGACATTATATTAGAGGAGGAGTGGATCCCTTTATGAAAATATTTTAGTCTACTACGCGGCAATGGTGGGAGATTATTATATAATGTGCTCGGTAGTTTCAGTGTATTAAGACATAGTTTGTATGCTTATGCTTTTTTTCTTAAGGACGTATAGTCTGTTAAAAACGTTGCATGTGTTTGTTAATCGCTAGAATCTCTTCCGATCTTTTGCTGGAGAAATCTTTAAATTTCCTTACATGTCTTAGACCTATTTGTGAGTCACATTTTCGATCCACCCGTGTATCGATTGATTTGTCGCTTCAAATGAGGGCGATTTGGGATGGTGATTTTGAAGGGATATCTAAATTTATTTGTCTGAGCATGGCGACAGTAACACATACCACTGGTGCAGTAAGCAGCGGATGTTTGTTCTTCATAGTTAGAAATGGGTCTTAGAAAGTATAACCGGGAAACTGTTTATTCATAACTCCTTCACAAAACTGTCGCCACTTATGCAGAATTGTTGTCGTCATACACAAGAAGCCGGCCCTGAGTATTGTTAATGAACTTTGACGAACTTTAATTCCTTTTTTGAGCGGCTATTTTGAAAACGGTTGCACCCTTGTTCATCGTAGTTCCTAGATAGCCTATTTTACACATTGAGATTTCCTCCAGCTCCCGATACAAGCTCTCCGTACTCTCTGCTTGAAGCTGGGCGAACTTCTTCTCCTTTTTCACTTCGATGTGGGCTTTGGCGTCTCTATTATTAGAGACCTTGAGAGCCGCCTTCTTCTCATTTATTACTTCTTTAGCTTCATCACTCCAGTACCATGTTTCTTTGGCGTATTTGTGATGGCGCCTTGAAGCTCCTAGAAGTAATTTGGTTAAGTTCGTTGTAGGGAATCCCACATAATTTGTGCTGTGTACCCTTTATCCTCAGCTCTATTGACGGTGTGAGATTGTCCAGACCGTACCACTTGATTTTCCCTAGGACCGTTGTTTGCTTGCTTTTCTTCGCTGTCTTTATACAAATTTCTGTAAACAGGAGTTGGTGTTGCTGAGCGATGGCCTCTCCTAGGATCACTTGGCAATCTTTTACCTGAGGATTCATGAAACTTTCTTCCAAATGATAGTCAATCTGGGTTTCACTTCTATCACTGCTGCTGGTTTGGTTTGATGGATCAACATGGTTTTTAACACGATAAGACCGTGTGACATGCACATGCTTACGATGTCTTCACCAGGAAGGTTCCTCGTACCGTATCCCAGTCTTTCATGGCAGTCTTCATAGTTGTCGTTTGACTTCCCCATACTTTGCATAGACCTCTCCTTCCATCACCAGTTTGTGAGATATCAATCGATCGCTGGGCTTTGAAATCGTCAAGACGTTACCAAATAGCTCTGCCGGAAGGATGATACCGATTCTGTTCCTGTCCTGTTTCAAAGTAAAATATCTTAGTTTTTGTCCTTACGTCTAAGAAACGCTCCCGATTTCCGCTGTCTTGCCATTTCGTTTCTTGGACACACAAGATATCCACTCACCTCATCATCATCATCATCATCATCATCTCTACAAGGTCGTAACCTCAACCAGTCATACTTCTGACGTTCCAACTCGCGACCCTGAGATTTCGTCCAAGTTGTTTCAGTACTTTGCTAGTCACCGGAATCTGTATAACTCTGACCCATGCGCAGCAGTGGTAGTGCCGGGCCTGGAATGGCAGTTATACGAGTAAATTCTTTGTCTTTGAAGTACAAGCCTTCAAAATAAGTTTCTTATGACTATGGTTCAACTTGGCCTTGGCGTTTAGTAAATATTTCAAGTTCAACATCTCTAGCGTCAATCGCAATAAACAGAAATGTCGCCACTAAATCACTTTCATTACTTTGGGAATATACTCGTAAAATTCGGCTTTTATTGTCCACCACATGTGGGCAAACACTACTGTATACGTATGTACCTCAAAGTTTACTTAGCGACTAATTAATATCATTTAAGATGCCTGACTGATGGTACTCAATTAGTACCATCACCAGACGTTCTTGTCTGTCTGCACAGCACAAATGTTACTCGCATCTTATGCGTCAAATTTGCTAAATTGGATTGGAGTTTTATTTTTTTCCTCCACCCACAGCGATGTTTCATGTTTGACTCGTCAACGTTTGGGTCCTTCCATTGTTGGATCTCATGGTATGACAGACGTCTGGGATTGAGATGATAACACATCTCAACTTGTCCTGTGAAATGAATTGCGAAAGTTCCTTTTTCGTCGTGGGTTTTGGCGGTTTTATGGTTGCATGCCGCTGAGAATTTGAACTGACTGCGGTTATTGTTTTTTTTAATGATGAATTTTGTGTGCTTTGTTGGGGTAAGTGGAAGGCGGCGCATATTTATCAGAAGGTTTTCAATTGCGTAGTAGTGATGTATACTATACTGAGTGAGGGTTGTCAAGTAATAGTGACGTGGAATAAAATGCAAAAAAGACAATAATAATATAGCATCATGACTAAGGATAAAACCTTTAACAAGTCTTATTGTTTTCATATGTGTGGTTAGGTTAGGTTGGAGGGAAGTGCACCTGAGTGGTTATCACGGGAGGCCATATGGTCCATTGTATTTCCCTTTTGTTACGGGGAACCTGTATTTAAACTATTTGTCTTGTGGTAGGTCGTGTTACAAGCCAGCCTGCGCTCTTTATGAAGCATATCATGTTCAAGTGGAACTTGTACAAGATCCCCTAGTTCGTCAAAAAGCCTGTTTCCCATACAGCGGAGGCGACGGTTTTGAAGATTTGGACAATCACATAGCAAGTGATTAATGGTTTCAATCTCTTCTATATCTTCACAACGCCTGCAGTGGTCAGGTCAGTTGATGCCTACTCTAGCAGCCATTTCCCTTATCCCGCAGTGTGCTGTTAGTGTGCCTATCAAGATACGAATTTATTTTTTATTCACCGCGAATAGACTTTTGGTTCTGTTTCATCAAATATCGGCCATAAGCTACGAGATATGACATAGTCGCTTCTGGCGGACCTTCTTCTTCTTCCTATTTCAGCGTGGTTATGATCCGAAAACGAGGGAAGGATAACTCCCCAGCTTCACCGCATTTCTACTGATCCACCTGTGGGGTTCGTCTGGCGGACCATGCGGAGTTAATCAGTTCTCTTCTCTTTTTCTTTTTAGTATACCAATTGGAGCTTCTTCTGATATCCGAGTATGTTGAAAATCCAATGCTGATCCCTTTTTAGCTAATTCACCATCATATTTCTATGTCCAGTAATCCAGCAGAGAATTACGTCATGTGTGTTGCATATTCTGTTCAACGTATTACGGGAGCTGAAGTGGCACTTGGCTATCCATGAAAATTGTAATATTGGAAGGATTTAGTCTCTTTCTATGTGTATTTTGTTCAGCCATATCAATAGCGAAGACCTCAGCTTAAAAGCTGCTACAGTCATCCGGGAGTTTATATGAGTGGTTGATGTGATGGTTTTCGTCGTCTCAAACCTGTGATTGTGAATCGAAGATTCTCTTAGCTAGATGATTGTTGTCCATTCGCTCGATGTGGCTGAGCCAATGTAGTAGACATATCTTAGCTTTTTGAACTACATCCACATTTTGGTAGAGGTCATAGAGTTATTATCCTCTGCCTGGCTCCGGCTGTTTCGGCAATATAACGAAGGTGCTCTGAAGGAGATGTATTTAATAGCAAATAGAGAATTCAAGGTCCTATTGAGAGAAAAGCGTAGAATTTACTATGAATTCCTTGCTCGAAGTTTGGCATGTAGCAATAATTCATTGGATTTTTGGAAAGCGGATAGAAAACTTCGTCACAAATACGAATTTAAGCCCAAGTGTCCTCCTAGGACATTTTAATGCACTATTGAACCCATCCCCTAGTAAATTCATCTTCAACTATGCTGTTCCTAATAATTTTGACAAACTTCATCCATTGCTTTTGAGTGAGAACGAACTGTCCGAATCGTCCTCAGACTTGGAACCCTTGAATACCACAGTGGTGGAGGTTTCTCTGCTTGATTGTAGCGCTAATGCTGCAGTTGGTTCAGATTAACCTCCACCACTACATTACGGCTTCTGCCGGCCTTCTTCTCTGTCTCTCAAAAGACAGGGAAGATATACTCTTGGTCCAGGAACCTTGGGTTGTGGACAACTTGATACGTGGACTCAAGACTCCTAACTACTACACCCTGTATGTGCGTGACGAAGGTAAACCCAGAGCGTGTATACTGGTAAAAAGTAACCTAAATGTAACTTTACTCCCTAATTACAGCGATCGAGATACAACAGCAGCAAGAATAGAAATACCCAGTGGCTCTTACTTCTTGGTGTCGGCGTATCTCGCCCATGACAATATGGACTCTCTTTTTGGGGATAACCTGGAAAGACTGATCGCAGATGCGGGGAGGCAAAAGACTGGTCTCATTATAGAATGTGATGCTAACGCTCAAAATACTGTATAGGCAGTTCCGATATCAACAAAAGAGGTGAGCTACTTTTTTATTTCATTTTAAGTACAAACCTTATTTTGTGCAACATAGGTAACGAGCCCACTTTCGTCACCAGGAACAGACAAGAAGTATTGGACATAACCCTTGCCTCCGACAGTATCGTCCAACGTATCAAAAAATGGAAGGTGTCAAGCGAACCATCTTTCTCGGATCACAGGTATCTCCAATTCTCTCTATACGCAGATTCTATTAGCCCGCCAGTTTTTAAGAACTACCGCAAAACTGATTGGCTCAAGTACAGGTTAACTTTAAGCAATTTAGTTACCTCAGATAACCTCAATCCCCCCTGCAACCCCCAAGAACTTGATCGCGTGGTTGAGGACTTAACCTTAGCCTTAAATATAGCAATGACTTCTTCCTGCCCCTTGATTCAACTCAGGGGCAAGAAGAAGCCACATTGGTGGATTGCAGGGTTAGGTCCTTTAAGATATAACTGTAGAAAACTTTCCAATAATGCCAAAAGTACTACAGGCGCGTTAGATTGGGACTTGTACAAGGCATCCCTAAACATATACAAAAAAGAATTAAGGAAAGCCCAACGTAATTCTTAGAGACTCTATTGTGGTAAAATAGAAGAGGCATCTAGGCTGAGGAAAGTTCTCTCTTCAAATCCAATAACACCCAGTTACCTTAAGAAAACCGATGGGTCTTGGACGACTTCAAGCGAAGATTCTCTAAATTTACTGCTTGAAACTCATTTCCCAGGCAGTCCCCAAGTTGTTAGCAACATGGTTTTCAGCAAACCATCTGCACAGAAAACAAACTCCTCAAAACTGATTACACAGAGCAAGCTTCAGTGGGCACTGCATAGCTTCAAACCATATAAATCCGTGGGACCAGACGGCATAATACCTGCCGAGTTGCAGAAGTCATCGGATATAATCCTGCCGATGCTTGAGACAATTTTTAAAAGTTGTCTAGACTTGGTATATATCCCAAAGATATGGAGAGAAGTTAAAGTTGTCTTCATACCCAAAGCGGGTAAATACTCTCACATAAATCCAAAAGATTTCAGACCTATAAGTGTATCATCATTCCTCTTAAAAACATTAGAACGACTGATTGATATCCATTTACGCAACAGTATTGATAAGAAACTACTGTCGGCGGCCCAACATGCATATTGCAAAGGAAAATCAGTGGAGACGGCATTACACTCACTGGTGCGTAAAATAAAATATTCCCTGTTTCATAAGGAGCATATAATGGTTGCTTTTCTGGATATAGAGGCGCTCTCAACAATGTCAATGTATCAACGATAGCAGATGCACTATCAGACCTGAAGGTCGGCAGCTCACTTTGCGAACTGATTAATCTACTGCTTAATGGTCGGATTATCAACTCTAAGCTGGGTGGGATGTCTGACAGAAGGTTTGATAGTAGAGGCACTCCGCAAGGTGGTGTTCTATCCCCCCTCTTGTGGAATCTGGTGATCAATGAACTATTGATAATCATGGAAGGCGAGGGTTGCACGGCGATCGCTTATGCAGATGATGTTGCTTTGGCTGTCTCAGGAAAGCACTTAAATACTCTAAAGGAACTTCTACAAAACGCTTTAAACTAGCTCACTGGATGGGCAGTGTGGTTTGGGTGTAAACCCCCACAAAACTGAACTTGTATTCTTCTCCAGGAAATATAAAATTCCGTCAGTCGACCCGCCTTCTCTCAATGATATCAGCTTAACTTTCTCTGAAACTGCAAAGTATTTGGGTCTCGTTCTGGATAAGAAATTAAGCTGGAAACTTAATATTCAAGAAAGAGTAAAGAAAGCTATAGTAGCACTTTTCTCTTGCAAAAAAGCTATTGGAAATAGATGGGGCTTATAACCCCGAATCACTCACTGGCTGTACATATCGGTCATTAGGCCGATACTCACATACGTGGTGATTGTCTGGTGGACGGCCTTAGAAAAAGCTATAAATCGCGATTATCTAAGTAAGGACCAGCGCACAGCTTGCCTGTGCATAGCCGGAGCACTACGTACAACTCCCTCTGCCGCACTGGACATTTTGTTTCATCTGATACCCCTCGATATATTTAGTAGGCAAATGGCAGAGAATTTAGCCGTTTGCCTCGAAGCTACCCAACAGTGGTCAAGCAAAGAATTTGGCCACGCCTCCATTTTGAATAAATTCAAAATCTCTCCCGAAAACACGGACTACACCATCCCACGTCTGAACTTTGACAAGAACATCCTCGTCACCATCGCCTCCAGATCACTCTAGAATGATGATGCATTTTTAGAAGATGGGTCAATCCACTTCTTCACTGTTGGCTCAAAATCCAAGAACCGAGTTGGTGGAGGTGTTTTTTTTTTCTAACAGACTTAATCTTAAGCCCTCGTTCTGTCTTCCAAATCATTGTAGCGTGTTCCAAGCGGAAATTTTGGCGATTAAAGAAGTCTTATCTAGGCTTAAGAAAAATGTGATATCTGCTAGAAATATCCGCTGATCCTCATCCGAAATGAGCAAGGAACCATCTAGGCTTTTCACTGGGTGTTGGCTGGAGCTGCGACCACCTGTGAGCTCTTTCGTGATTCTGTAGACGGTCCTGCTGTCGCACCTCCGTGCTGCTTCTTCTGCTTCTGTAGCCAGCGCGTTAATGTTGTTGCGCTTGTCACATTGCACGCTACGCTGAACTTCTGTCATCTTCATGCGATATAGGGACTCTAGCTTGGCTGAAGAAGATCTATGTACAATGGTTCGAGAGCTTGAAAGAGATCATTGTGTAAACAAATCAGCTATTTATGATTACCTTGAACGACATGGACTAATAAAAAAACTCGACAAATGGGTGCCACATGAGTTGAGTGATTTTCAGAAAAGTCATCAATACGAGACGACTTTTCCGTAACAGAAACGAACCATTTCTCAATCGACTTGTGCCATGCGACAAAAAATTGATTCTGTTCGAAAACTAAAGCTGCTTGGCTCAATGGTTGGATCGAGATGAAATGACAGACCATTACCCTAAGCTGAAGCTCCATGAAAAGAAAACAATGGCGACTGTTTGATGGGCAACAGGCGGACTAATTCACTTTAGTTTCCTGAATCCAAGAGGAAATATCGCTTCAGAGAAGTACTTTCAAGAAATTGACATAATGCACCAGGAACTGTCAAGTCTACGTCCGAGATTGGTCAAGGTTCAATTGACCCACGTAGGCGTATATCCTTAGAGCATACTTAGACGCACAGGACAAGCGGATCAGTAGAAATGCATTGAAGTGGGAGGGTTATGATCCCTTGTTTTCAGATCATGACCTCGTCGAAGTAGAAAAAAGAAGAAGATATCCTCAGAGCATATGTATTCAGATTTACCATGGGCGCTTACAGAATCATCTTGATTGGTATGACTATATTAGCTTACACTTGTTCGAAAACTAGACCGAATCACAGAAACGTAAATTCCAAAGTCAGCTACAACAGTAGTGAGTCTAAGGTGAAAGTTCTGTTACCGAATCCTGCGATCTTCTGAAACCATAAGATCGCAGACGTTGCGGACGGTTGGCAACTACCGGGAAAAACTCTTGAGAAGACGGTCCGGGACACAGTTACGAAAGTTAAACAACAAAAAACCGCTTTCGATGGAGAACAGTTTTATTGGAGCGCTTTTCTCTACACAAGGACGTAGGTGTAGCAATGAGCTACAGACTGAGTATGGCTGAGCTCCATGGGTTTGGTGTAGTCAAATTCATTCTTACGTAAGCACTGAGCCTTATCTGACGAGAAATATAAAAAATCAGGCCAAGACGTGCTTAGGTAAGTGGATTGGTGTAGTGAGTAGAAATCCTCTACATCACACTCAGGTCAATGTAGATCCATTGTGATATCCAGCCATAGGGAGAAAGAAAGAAAGAAGAAATCTCCTCCTCGTGAAGTATATACGTATACGTTCATTACCTAGTAGAAAGCATACTCACAGTGTCCGAGATACAATCCATCCGGAGGATTTAATATAGTTGGGGTGTCGTTCACCGGCCTGCTGAATAACTCATCTAAATTCTGAAAGAAGTATTCTCCGAGAAAATTGCTTCTTAGGTGGCAGTAGTCTGGGTAGTGGCAAAGAAAGTAGGTAGTGTCCTCTTGAACCTTCTCGTCATCACAGCTCCTACAAAGGCCTTCGTACGTCACATGTATATTTTTCATGTGGAGCGGTTTGCAAACTCATAAAAGAAGAGCCTTAGGGTGCTATAAGATATAAGGGAGTGACATTGTTGGAATTTTATTCAACATCTACTACTGTGTCGACTATTTCAGCCTTCAGATACTTCTGATTAGTTTTTCGACCTCCCTCAAGTCTGATAAAATTTTAACCGGAACAGCTTTTCCCTAATACCCCCACTTCAGCTGTAATGCATTTGCAATTAATTGCTCTTGCCTAATTTGTTTTTCGTTGAGCATTCCACTGAACCGTATACAGATAGCACTTCGATTTGAATTTCCAACCACTTTTCGAGATAACCAGGTACAAGTATCTATGAGTGTGCTCTTGAGTTGTTGATGACTTTTTTTTTCGTTTTTCTTATCAACATTTCGAAATCAAATCAATTACCGATGACGCTTAAAACTTTATCGAAGCAATACGTTTGACTCACATTTCAGATACTTGAATGTTGGTAATGAAATTTCAAAGGCGAACAGAATAGTTGCACTTAGCCGTGACCTTAAGTAAGGGCATACAATGTTGTCAAGTGGATTGTATGGGCAGTGGGTAAAGTGAAAGAGGTACAAAGATATTTACCTACTTAGATGGCGTTACAATTCGGGGTGAACCTGGGTCTCAACCAACAGGTCTCTCCATCTTTAGCTAACTGCCTCCAGTTGAGGTCCCTTTAAACTTGTGCGCATCACCTATGGCAAGGAAGCCTTCTACTGCGTCAACCCTCGTGATGAGATTCGAAGGCTAAGAAGAAGATACAAAAATAAAGACAGCTTTATGTTGCTCACCATCTATCTAAGAGATATGGCTTCGATTTATTCGTTTACAGCAAACGATACTTTAAGCTGAACACCCTGTAGAGGTACAGTACTTCTTATTATTATCCCAACCAAATCCAGGTGGACATTCTTGTCTAGTCAGCATTCCTTCAATGCAACGATAGAAGAATCGACAGTCACCTGGGTACGCGTAAAATCCAGACGATTGTATGCTGCACAGTATCAGAGGATCAACTGTTGGTACTGTCGGTGGCAAGGTAGTTGAGGGCCACTGGGATGAAAAATGGGGCGTTGTGGTTATAATTGGTTGCCCTGTTGTTGTTGATGGCAAAGTTGTTGTTTCAGGCTGCGACCAAAATGGTGTACTTGGCGTTGTGGTTCGAATTGGTTGCCCTGTTGTTGTTGATGGCCGAGTTATTGGCTGGGACCAAAATGGTGTACTTGGCGTTGTGGTTCGAATTGGTTCCCATGTTGTTGTTGTTGGCCACGTTATTGGCTGTGACCAAGTTGGTGTATTTGGCCAAGTTGAGCCTGTTTGAGGTGGTGGCCAGGTTGGCGTTGTTCCAGTTGGATTCCATGTTGTTGGCCGAGTTATTGGCTCTGACCAAGTTGGTCTACCTGGCGTTGTGGTTCGAATTGGTTGCCCTGTTGTTGTTGATGGCCGAGTTATTGGGTCTGACCAAGTTGGTGTACCTGGCGTTGTGGTTCGAATTGGTTGCCCTGTTGTTGTTGGTGGCCAAGTTGTACCAGGTTGCGGTGGTGTCCAAGATGGTGTTACTCCAGTTGGATTTCCAGTCTGGGTCGGTGACCAAGTTTGTGTTGTTGACCAAATTCCGGGCGTCGGTGATCCAGCCGGGGTAGGTGGCCTAGCTGGAGTAGATAACAAGATTGTAGTCTCTGGTGACCAAGTTGGTATAGGCACACGGGTACTTGGCGCAATTGTAGGTGCATCCGACGTTACAATGATCTAAATACGTGAAGCATAGGAAAACGTTCTAAAAATGTATCTTTCCTTTTAGAACGTTGTACTTACCCTGCAGTTGGCTGTTTGTGGTGATTCACAATTCTGCGTCATCGGATTGAAGTGTAAATTGCCCGAGCAAGTCATGGGAACGGCGCTACCTTGTAAGCACACATAATAGTTCGAACATGAGTCTGGGCTAGCTAAGAACACGACTTCATCATCGGACCATACTGTTGGGCAGATGACTTTTGGTGCACTTGGTGTTGGGTTAGGGCGCGGTGTTATGATTTCATCAATGCACTGCACGTTTCTAGGATCATCACAGGTACCATCGAGTGGATTGAACGATAGGCCCATGGGACAATTGCCTTCATAGGAACGATCTCCATTACAGTGGATGTATGAACGACACCCATGTTCACCTGGTAGATATACTCCGGTGGGTTTACTTTGACACTGAGAGAATGTCTCACAATTAGCAGAGACGAGCAGGACACTAAGCCACAAAGTTAATCCAGTTAAGTGTCCCATAGCGTTGTTTATACGTTGAAGGGCTGCAAAACTTTGCAATTCCAATAGTACTGCCGCGCATTTTATAGAGTCTAGGAGTCAGATTAAGAACAGCTGCACAGCTATATAAGTAATTGCTTCGTGTACACTAGACTGATTGTTACCTGTCAATGTGATAAGATCACGTATTTTTTGATTCCAGTGAAATGGAACTTTAGTTTTAGGAAGCCGGTACATTGTTGTTTCAGCAAAGATGACAAGGGATGATTGATTGAGTCAGATGTACAGAAATAATTACTTCAAAGTGTACTTGCTTTGTCTGAACACCCTTTCAGGTCTTCAGGTGATTTTTTCCCAAAAGTTAGGGAATTCAAATGCTACTGACAGATAGCGCTTATCATTATCTATTTGCAGTGTCCAGTGCCTACTTATGTCACCCCATCAAGATGAAATTATAAAACAATCAAACCGCGGAACTACTCAAAGTCCTTCAAAGTATCTATTTCTTATCACAATGGCACTAATGAAGTGTTTGTCCACTTGTCGAGAGAAAGAATTCCAATCGATTGCATATAAAGCAACGCACTAGTGAAGCGCAGCTCAGTTTCGGACTAAACGACCAACACGGGAATATGGTTTCGAAAACAAATCGCGCAATCGGGAGATTCTTCGAACGTCATATGATTGGATATCTCGTGGTAGCTGCCGTTGTTATATCCCAGCTATCCGATGTTAGTGCAGAGGAAGATCCGTGTATTGACAAACCTAATGAATGGAAATACCAAGATCCCCTCGATTGTCATGGATTTTTTATTTGTGTCAATAAAAAGTCCTACCAGGTCTACTGTGATCATAGTGAAAAATTTGACGAAACAACTCGAACCTGTATAGTTGGCAAGTGTCCCCCATGTAAGAAGTGTGATGGAGATGATACATCTACCAGCACTAGTACATCTACAACTACAAGCTCTACCATGCCTTCCACAAGCACCAGCACTACCACAGAAAGTACGACTGAGTTGTCTACTCCTTCTAGTTCCTCTACGTCAACGACTCCGTCTACCCCATTGGACCCAAACGCCTGCTACGGCCGCGAGGATGGAGAAATGTTCAGAGATCCACATGACTGCAGCGTATATTATGTTTGCACTGGTGGTTCAGCTGTGACTCAGAATTGCCCTGATGGTCTATACTTCGATATAACTCTAAATACCTGTAATTATCCGGATTTGGTCAACTGTGACAGCGACCAATCGTCGACAACAACAACCATATCAACGTCTTCAACTACCACATCCACAAGCTCAACAACTACAACTGATTCTACGACACCGTCTTCCACGAGTTCCAGTACGACGGAGTCAACAACTACAAGTCCTTCCACAACGACATCTTCTTCTACAAGCACAACACCTCCTACAACAACGCCTTCTTCCACAAGTACAACTCCTTCAACAAGCACCAGCACTACCACTGAAAGTACGACAAAGTCAACTACTCGCTTACCACCAGTAGATCCAAATTCATGTGATGGTCGTGAGGATGGAGAAATGTTCAGGGATCCTCATGACTGTGGTAAGTTCTACGTTTGCCACGCTGGAACCGAAACCACTCACTACTGCCCTGCTGGACTATACTTCGACACGCATCTTAATGTCTGCAACTATCCAGACTTTGTTGACTGTAACAGCAATCAACCACAAACGACAACGTCAACAACGAAAAGGTCTTCAACGTCAACAATGCCCATAACCACCACTAGTACGTCTACGAGTTCTAATACTCCTACAACGCCTTCTACATCGACGTCTACTTCTACAATAACAACTCCTTCAACAACAACTCCTTCAACGACAACTCCTTCAACAACGACTCCTTCAACAACAACTCCTTTAACAACAACTCCTTCAACAACAACTCCTTCAACAACGACTCCTTCAACAACAACTCCTTCAACAACAACTACTTCAACAACAACTCCTTCAACAACAACTTCTTCCACAAGCACCACAAAATCACCGAGCACAAGTTCTAGTTCCACTACTCGTTCTCCTCCACTTAAACCCAATTCCTGTGAGGGTCGTGAGGATGGAGAAATGTTCAGGGATCCTCATGACTGTGGTAAGTTCTACGTTTGCCACGCTGGAACTGAAACCACCCACTACTGTCCTGCTGGACTATACTTCGACACGCATCTTAATGTCTGCAACTATCCAGACTTTGTTGACTGTAACAGCAATCAACCACCAACGACAACGTCAACAACGGGGAGGTCTTCAACCTCAACAAAGCCCATAACCACCACTAGTACGTCTACGAGTACTACTACTCCTACAACGCCTTCTACATCGACGTCTACTTCTACAACAACAACTCCTTCAACAACAACTCCTTCAACGACAACTCCTTCAACAACGACTCCTTCAACAACGACTCCTTCAACAACAACTCCTTCAACAACGACTCCTTTAACAACAACTCCTTCAACAACAACTCCTTCAACAACAAGTCCTTCAACAACAACTCCTTCAACAACGACTCCTTCAACAACAACTCCTTCAACAACAACTTCTTCCACAAGCACCATGAAATCATCGAGCACAAGTTCTAGTTCCACTACTCGCTCTCCTCCACTCGAACCCAATTCCTGCGAGGGTCGTGAGGATGGAGAAATGTTCAGGGATCCTCATGACTGTGGTAAGTTCTACGTTTGCCACGCTGGAACCGAAACCACCCACTACTGTCCCGCTGGACTATACTTCGACACGCATCTTAATGTCTGCAACTATCCAGACTTTGTTGACTGTAACAGCAATCAACCACCAACGACAACGTCAACAACGAGAAGGTCTTCTACCTCAACAAAGCCCATAACCACCACTAGTACGTCTACGAGTACTACTACTCCTACAACGCCTTCCACATCGACGTCTACTTCTACAACAACAACTCCTTCAACAACAAGTCCTTCAACGACAACTCCTTCAACAACGACTCCTTCAACAACAACTCCTTCAACAACAACTCCTTCAACAACAACTCCTTCAACAACAAGTCCTTCAACAACAACTTCTTCCACAAGCACCACGAAATCATCGAGCACAAGTTCTAGTTCCACTACAACAACGACTCGTTCTCCTCCACTGAATCCCAATTCTTGTGAGGGTCGCCAAGAGGGAGAAATGTTTAGGGATCAGTATGACTGCAACAAGTTTTATGTATGCAATGGTGGCCATGAAACGGTTCACTACTGCCCTGCAGGATTATTCTTTGACACACGACTAAACGTTTGCAATTATCCACAATCGGTCGACTGCGATAGTGGTCACGTATCGACAACAACAACCAGAAGGCCAACACCATCTTCCAGCACTTCACCTAGTTCTTCGAGTTCAACAACAACAAGTACTTCAACAATAGCGTCTACTCCCACAAAAACAACACCTTCTACAACAACGTCTACTTCTTCAACAACAACTTCTTCAACAACAACTCCTTCAACAACAACTCCTTCAACAACAACTCTTTCAACAACAACTCCTTCAACAACAACTCCTTCCACAACAACTCCTTCACCAACAACGACTTCTTCCACAAGCACCACGAAATCGCCGAGCACAAGTTCTAGTTCCACTACAACAACGACTCGTTCTCCTCCACTGAATCCCAATTCTTGTGAGGGTCGCCAAGAGGGAGAAATGTTTAGAGATCAGTATGACTGCAACAAGTTTTATGTGTGCAATGGTGGCCATGAAACAATTCACTACTGCCCTTCAGGATTATTCTTTGACACACGACTAAACGTTTGCAATTATCCACAATCGGTTGACTGCAATAGTGTTCACTTTGGCACGCCGACAACTACCATAAGGCCAACACCAACAACGACAACTCCAACAACTACTCGTTTCACAACGACAAGTAGTTCCACAACCATGACTCCTACCACAACCACGACTCCTTCCACAACCACTACTCCTACCACGCCAACTACGACTCCTACCACAACCACTACTACTCCCACAACGACAACCACAACTACTACTCCTTCCACAACCACTAGTACTCCCACAACGACAACCACAACTACTACTCCTTCCACAACGACAACCACAACCACTACTCCTTCTACTACGACATCAACCACTGCAGTTCCAACAACGACTCCTAAAGATGGCCAAATTGATGTTTCCGTAAAAGACTGTTTCGGAAGACCAAATGGATCCTTCGTGCGAAGTGCATCTCACTGCAGGATTTACTACGTATGCCGCGATGATACGGCCGTAAAACATAGCTGTCCCGTTGGCCAGTGGTTCGATGACAAGCACTATGTGTGCAACTTAAGCCCTCTCGTTAACTGTTCAGTAGGACTGGACTAAGATTTTGAAATAACTGCATTTTGTTTCCTATTTTTCTTTTCTAATAAAATAAATTTTAAGTTTTTGAATGTGCAATGGGGGCTGTTTCTTATTTGGTCGGTTTGCCTGTATTGCTTAGACTCACTGTAGACGGGACTGTGAAGACCTAAACCAATATTGACAATTCCCGAAATGCACACACACTCAATGAAGTACTCTAATTAATAAAATAGATTTTCAGAACATAATGGTGGGTACTTGGCAGTCACTCTTCGTTAATTGGCATATTTACATAGACCCGACAAGGGTCCACTTAAGGACCCTCCCAAACATGTGGTAATTGGTCTTGGTGCCGCGCATTTAATTACCCCTAATGGCATTTGTAAACACGGGTGTCGTACAAGTTTTCTATTACCAACTGCGGTGCTATTAGTCAGTAATGCCTACCGTCTGTTCTCAGACTTATTTAGAGAAACTTCAAGTCGCTGACGAGTATGAATTCCGTTCTAGCGCCGGGCGCTTTCTGTAATAGTTATTAGATTTGATTAGGCAAAAAACGCATTTAAGCTTGGGATGCTATTTCAAACGTGTTTCAAGGGAAAGGCAAATACATCAAGGACAACCTAGCCAATGAAAACAATCAAGCTGGGGATTCTTATGGCCAAAGGATGATTCTTATAAAATTTTCAATGGTCACCGGAATATTCTTCTTCTCCTTCTTTTTCTTTTCCAAAAATTCACGTAAAGATGTCAAATGAATAGTTAAGGATTCCTACCTCCCCTAGTATCTGCTAATCAAGCATAGCACTTAACTTCAAACGATAAGCAGACAAGAGATGGAGAGCGCTTCCATCGTGCCGCGTCTCCAAAAGCATCTGAACAAAACACGGCAAGGTGAAAACCAAAGGCCTGCTAATCCTTCATGAGGGTCGTAGGGGTAGGATGCTCAGGTGGACTCTTCATCCTTCTTGATCCTTCGCCATTAACTCCAACTCATCAGGAGGAATCCCTCGATGGCTCCAGGATAGATGTCAGACTTGATCCAAAAATCTATTTCCAAGCCTACCGGGGAGTCGCGTACCTGATGGCACGTCTTGGAACCCGGTCTAGGGACATACGCACTGCGTGGCCAAGCCATCAGAGTATAGATCCTTCCGTTCGGAGAAGTACCTGTTCAACATTGAGCGCCTCGCATACAGTAGTGTTGCGCACTAGATCCTTTCAAGCTATGCCAGCAACACCGCGAAGAAACCTCATTTCGGCAGCTTGTATCCGCGATCTTATTCTTTCAGTTACTACTCAAATTTCATGACCATAGGTGAGAGTTGGAACATACACCAAGTTCAAAACCGGTAATTTAGCCTGAACACTAAGTTCGGCCTTCCTTAAACAGATTGACCAAGCTCTCTCAAAATTGATCCAGCCTGAGCAATTCTACAGGATAACTCGGCATTGCTTTTCCCATCAGTCGTGAATAAGACCCCGAGATACTTTAACGTGTCCACCTGCTTCAGTGCGACTCCACTAGCATGCAGAGTGCTCTGAATGGGTATTTTGGAAACCACCATTACTTCTGACTTATTCACGTTGATCTTCATTCCAGCATCATCACAAACGGCTACAAGCCTTTCAAGTGCGCACTGAAGTTCGGTTTGAGAGGACCCAATGATAACTAAATCATCCGCAAAGAGCAAATGACTAATCCTGAAGTCCCCCACTTTGAAAAATTCTACACCACGGCTGCGCTGCAACAACCCATCCATATATACAATGAAGAGGAGAGGCGACAAAATGCACCCTTGGCGGAGTCCAACGCCCACAGTGAAAGGTACAAAAGTCATCGTCACTCAAAACAGACAAGATTTAGCGCTTTTTATAGGAATCATTACCGGTCACAACCTGCCGAAGCGCGCTGTAGCCCACCGAAGAATGCGGTTAAGCATAGATGAACTTTGCAGAGGCTGTGGCAACACAGACGCAGAAGAAGATACGGACCACTTCCCATACGAATGGCTTAGTCTCTGAAGAAAGGCGGATGGAGAGTACTTAGTCAATAATCTGGGTGATCTGTCTGAAAAGCAAACAGCTGCCATGCTGAAATTCGTAACTTTTTCTGGATGCTTTCGGGGAGACACAGAATCGCCACAGGATCTTACTGACTTTGTTTTTATTTCTTTCTTTCCAGTGTTCCAGTCAAGAGATTCCACGCTAGGGGAGCACAATGGATCCTTTTGCGATCCGAGTCCAGGATGTACCCACTTGATGCAGCTAACTCCTTTAACCTAACCTAATCTAAGGATTTGTAGAGGAAGCCTTTCCCGACAGATGTGCTTTGCTAAACTTGCATCTAGGTGGTTCCATCTGGATCCCGTTTTTTTTTTCAAATAAATGCATCAGTAGCCCTATCTATAGAATTACAAAGGAACTACTATGTGGTATGAGTTCGAAACAATGCCGTTCAAAGAGGCGGGATGGTTCCTTGGTGCTCTCAGGTCCGAATCCACGTGGACGACAAAAGGACCATTTCTTGATGATATTAAGCCTTCTTCTTCCTTTTTTTTCAGCGAGGTTATGATTCTAAAACAAGGATCATAACCCTCCCACTTCACCGCATTTCACCTAGTAAGCCTATTAGGCCTCGATGATATTAAGCCATTTGAAGGATAGCTCAGATTTTTTGTCGGGATACAAAACGCTTGACTGGAGCACTCAAACACAAGTGGTCCATTGTACTACGAGAGAGTAACGCCCTGGTTTGGTATTGGAATTTTCTTTTCTTTCTAAGAAAGCCAAGCAAGCACTTCAGTGATGATGAGCTTACAGTAACAGCACACACCGCCTCGGCACCGATAATCAGCCACCTGATACGAGCAAATGCAGGACACTCACAGAGAAAATATTTCGGAGTGTCGTCGCGTTCTTAACAAGCGCCGCAGACTGTAGTATCATTTAAACCTAGCAGTCTTTTCTGCTGAGAGAGAGCAAGAATACCACTGATTTCCTACAGACTTCCGGGAGCATTCGTTTAGTCAACCTATATCCTGGAGAGTCATACCATGCACTATTGTGTTCGTGAGGACCCAAGTCGTCAATAGAAGTCCGAACGGAGAACACAGGGAGATCCAACGCGGGTTTGGATCCTGAAAAAACCTCCTCTGAACCTTGCCTAGTAATCTCGTCGAAGATCTCGTTCCCCAACATCCCAGTGTGACCTGAGACCCAGATGAGAGACAGAAAATTCAGCCTTGCGATCGAGTTCGAAGAGTTTTTACATTCACGAACTACTTTGAAAGTAGTTAAAGGGTTAAGCAAGGCCTTGAGCGTAACCTGAATGTCACACAAATACTTTGGCCATCCCTCCTATTTTTCACAACATAGTTCATGGCTATAAGGATTGCACAAGTTTCCGCTTGGAAAATAGACGCATATTTGCGTAACGGGAAGTGAAGCCTAATATTGACATCTACGAAGACCCTTTGACTGGGTTTGGAGATACATACATACATACATTTTCAATGGCCCGCTAATACTTCATGAGGGTCGCGGGGGTAGGATGCTCAGGTGGACTCTTCATCCTTCTCGATCCTCCGCCATTGACTCCAATTCATCCGGAGGAATCCCTAGGACGCTTCAGATGGGATGTCGGACTTGTTCCAACCATCTATTTCTAGGCCTACCGCGGATTCGCCTACCTGATGGCACAGCCACCATAGCACGTCTTGGAAGCCGGTCTGGGGGCATACGCACTACATGACCAAACCATCGAAGCATAGATCGTTCCGTTCGGAGAAGTAGCTGCTCAACATTGAGCGCCTCGCGTACTCGATCCCTACGAGTTATTCCAGCAACACCGCGAAGGAACCTCATTCCGGCAGCTTGTACCCGCGATCTTATTCTTTCGGTCACTACACAAATTTCATGACCATAGGTGAGAGTTGGAATATACACCGAGTTAAAAACCGCATAACTTGAACACTAAGTTCAGCCTTCCTCCTTACAACAGATTGGTCAAGCTCTCTCAAAATTAAACCAGCCTGACCAATTCTACAGGATAACTCGGCATTGCTCTTCCCACCACTCGTGAATAAGACCCCGAGGTACTTAAATTTACCCATCTGCTTCAGTGGGTATCTAGCGTAGAGCCAGGCGTACTCGGAAAAGCTCCTGCGCAGCCGAGACAAGTCGTTCTTTGAAGCTCGGCGGCACTCGAAGCCCCTTTCCCCAAACAACCGACGCATATGCGAAGAATGATCCTATCACAGACCCAAAGGACCCTATTCGGTGATAGGTGCCATGCCTTACCAAAAGCACCATTACACTGCCGGAAAACTAAGAGCGCCTTGGATGTTTCCGACTCGAGATGCACTTATACTTCGAACTTGAATGAGTAGTATACTTCTTGGTGTTAAGTGGTTTGAAACTCGACTAACATTAAGTTTTAGTGCATACATACTCCATAGGTAGTGCCGGTACTAACCGGAGAGGATTGCGTCGGTCTTGTCCATCCATTAATTCAATAAAGAGGGCTTGACTCGAAAGCAAAAGTGGCTCAGGGGATATTGGTGACGATAGAGCTCAACAGAGTTTAAAAATCCCGAAACTCCCTGCAAAATGTATTGAGGCTTTAACTTTTGAGCGCTCTGTCAAACTGATTAATTTTGACAAAATTCCACGAAATCCCCGCCGGCCGTCTACCTTGCCCTGCAGAAATAGAACAATCAACTTTCTGTTGCAGACAGTCTTTAGCCGGTCTGCCTCAACCGCGAGGCAGCGACAAGTCGCATTATAAAAGTAGATTTCGAAACTTATCGCTGATCCACTTCAAACAATATACCCTAACTACCTTCTTAAACGTTGACGGCGCTTTCAATAACGTCAGTACGGAATCGATTCAGGGAGCTCTGATCCAACTGCGTGTGGAAGAGTTTATTAGCAAATGGATATTGACAGTGCTAAGAACTAAAATCATTCAATCAACTCTCGGCAACAGCAGCTCCACCATATCTGTTGTTAGAGGAACTCCTCTTGTGTGGGGGACCTGCATTGCGATTGATCGGGAAACTACTGACTGCCCAAAACTTGGCTTGGGCCAGTAGCGCAACAATCAAGTTCGTGATGAAGTGCTTACTTTACCTCCTAGTGGTGGTCCCCGGGCAACTATACGTATAAACCCTTATACGTATAGGCCAAAATTGTAAGTGCGGGTTGTCTAGGGCCTTGATTCTAGGCTAGATAACGTGGGCCAGCAACCTGCGTTACTGAAACCAGCTCGCTACTGAAACCGACACTATGCCTCGGATAAGGACTGATCACATGTTGACGACTTTTGGCTATTGTACCCGGACAAAGATAGGTTTCTGGAATGTAAAGACGCTCCTCGACTCGGGAAGAGAAGGTCCTTACAATGCCAGATTCCTCCAACTGGAAAAGGAATTCATGCGATATAAACTGGACATTTTGGGGGTAAGTGAAGTAAGATGGTTAGAAGCGGGCGAGTACCAGTCTCCAACGCGTAACACTGTACTACTCTATTCTGGAAGACCATCCGGAAGTCCGCGGGAATATGGAGTCGGACTACTGCTAACAACAACAGCACGCAAGGGCCTGATTTCCTGGCAGCCTCATGGTGATAGGATTTTGACGGCCAGATTCCGGACTAGAGTACGACGCGTCACCATCATACAGTGTTACGCCCCAACGAATAGTTCGTCTGAGGACGAAAAGGAGAGCTTCTACAATCTCTTAAGCGCCGTCTTCAACACAACACCAAATGGAGACATTGTCATAGTGATGGGGGATTTGAATGCCAAGGTAGGCAGCGACAACGAAGGGCTCAAGCATGTAATCGGGAAGCATGGACTAGGCAACCGCAATGACAACGGCGAAAGGTTTGTGGATTTCTGCAATGCCAACCGCCTTGTGATAGGTGGCACCATGTTTGAGCACAAGACCTGCCACAAAGTCAGCTGGGTTTCCAATGACAGGCAAGCAACCTCCAACCAAATTGACCATTTTGCTATCAGCCGCCGCTTTAGAAGCAGTCTCCTGGACGTCCGAAACAGACGAGGGGCAGATGTGGGGATAGTACGTGATAACCATCTTATGATAGCTACTCTCCAACTACGCACTGCTGCAGTTCGAAGATCCCACGACAACACAAGAATGCCCAGGTTCAACATCGATAGACTTAGTGATCCCTCAGTGCGCCAACAATTAAGGGAGCACTTTTCGCAAGGTGTGGAAGCAATCAGCAGCTCAATGCCCGCAACCATCCAAGACCATTGGTGTGCTGTGAAAAATGTTTTTACATCTGGTGCTGAAAGAATTGTCGGTCGATCGCAGGGAAGACATAGGGCGTGGCTTTCCGAGGATACCTGGAGACGGATTGACGAACGAAAACAGCTAAAAGCTCACGTTGCAGCTACCCCAGCAGCAGGGAGAAGCGAGGTAGAGTCCCTATATCGCATGAAGATGAGAGAAGTTCAGCGTAGCGTACGACGTGACAGGCGCAACTACATCAACGCGCTGGCTACAGAAGCAGAAGAAGCTGCACGGAGGTGCGACAGCAGGACTGTCTACAGAATCACGAAAGAGCTGACAGGTGGTCGCAGCTCCAGCCAATACCTAGTGAAAAGCCTAGACGGCTCCTTGCTCATTTCGGATGAGGACCAGCTCAAGAGATGGAAAGAGCATTTTGTTACCGTTTTGAACCGTGTATTCGCTAGCGATATGCTCCCAAATCAGACTGAGATGCCCGAGGTGAGAAGTTCCCGAATACGCACCACGACTCCCAGTAAAGATGAGATCATTACCGCGATCAAGGCACTCAAAACCAACAAGGCGGTAGGACTTGACGGTATTCCAGCAGAGCTCTTACGAGCAACGCCAACAACATCGGCTGAGCTTCTGCTTCCACTTATAGATAGAGCTTGGGAAGCTGAGAGCTTTCCTAACGAGTGGAAAAAGGGAATGATCGTCAAGCTTCCTAAGAAAGGAAATTTAATGGAGTGCGGAAACTGGAGGGGTATCTGCGTGCTGCCTGCTGTAGCTAAGATAATAGCTAAAATCATCCTTGAGCGAATCAAACAACATCTCGAAGACACACTCGATGCCGAACAAGCAGGTTTCCGCTCTGGATCCTCCTGTGCCGACCACATCAACACCCTGCGGATTATCATCGAACAGTGTGTTGAATATCGATCGCCACTGCACCTGCTGTTCATCGATTTTGAGAAGGCGTTCGATAGTGTCAACAGGGAGTTTATTTGGCGTGCCTTACGCAGGAGAGGCATTCCCGATAAACTAATTGCTATTATCAAAGCTACATATGAAGGCTCCAAATGTCACGTTCTGCACAGGGAAAGGTTGTCTGAGGAATTTGAGATCCAAAGTGGGGTAAGACAAGGCTGTATCCTTTCACCAATATTATTCCTATTGGTGATTAGCGATGCGCTTCATGCAGCTTTGTCGACGGGAAACGGAGGAATTCGATGGACTCTTACATGTCAACTGAAGCATCTTGACTACGCAGACGATGTATGCTTACTCTCCCACAGAATTATGGACCTCCACCAAATGACAGCAGATGTGGAGAGGGAGGCAGGTGTCGTCGGGCTGAAAATTAATACGACAAAAACTAAAATCATCAGCCTTGGAACTAACTCATCGGCTCAAATATGCATTGCTGGACAACCGGTAGAGAGAGTAGAGGATTTCCAGTATCTTGGGAGTATTGTCTCGACCGATGGTGGAACCGAACTGGATATAGCCAACAGGATCGCCAAAGCAAAGTCCGCGTTCGGGATGTTGTCCAAAATATGGCGAAGCAATGCAATCAGTTTGAGCACCAAAATAAGACTGTTCCGCTCCAACGTTGAATCCGTGCTACTATATGGTTGCAGCACGTGGAGAGTGACCACTACTATCACCAGAAAGCTGCAAACGTTCCTTAATAGGTGTCTGCGCAATATCTTAAGGATTTTCTGGCCCAATCATATCTCTAACGAACACCTTTACGAGAGAACGGGTCAGGAACCAATAGGCACAACTATCCAACGGCGGAAGTGGCAGTGGATTGGTCACACGTTCCGAAAGGGTGACAGCTCCATAGCGAACCATGCTATGCAATGGAACCCTCTAACTCAGGATGGCAAAAGACCTGGCGGTCCGCGGAAAACATGGCGCAGAACAGTCGAGAAGGAGGCACGGCAGTTAGGGAAAAGTTGGGGAGAACTCAGACACATTGCCAGAAACCGTACACGATGGCGCGTAGGCGTAGTAGAGGCCCTAGGACCCACAAGGGGATACAGGACATAAGCTAAGCTCTTGTGTCCTCTTCTATGGCTTATGGTCATTAACAAAATTTTGTTTAGACTTGATAGGGATGGAGTTTAGGTTGTCGCGCATGCGGATGACGTGGTAATCCTGGTATTTGGGATATTTCCATCCGTAATCAGTGAGATTATGGAAGGTGCCTTGGGAAAGATTAGCTCATGGGCCACTGGATATGGACTCAGCGTCAACCCAAGTAAAACTGAACTGATGCTCTTTACCACTAAAACCAAAATACCGACGTTTACGCTTCAACGGCTTAACAATCATCTACTCTCCCTATCCTTCAGTGTCATGTAACTAGGTGTGGTACTTGATCCTTAACTTAGCTGGAAGCTTAATATTGAGCAACTGGTAAAGAAGGCCTGTGTGGCTTTCCATGCCTGCAGCAAGACCTTTGGTAAGAAGTGGAGACTTGACAAAATTCCACGAAACCCCCGGCGGCCGTCTAGCTTGCCCTGCAGAAATAGAAGAATTAACTTTCTGCCGCAGACAGTCTCTAGCCGGTCTGCCTCAACCGTGAGGCTTTTAGCCAGCGTCAAGTCGCATTATAAAAGTACTTTTCGAAACTTTTCGCTGAATCCTAATCCCGACCACAATACATTGCACCGTCATACACAATGCAGAGAAAGCATTATCCTTCATCCATCCGTCACCACGATATACTAAAAAGTTACAAAGCCAACTTCTGCCGGATTTAGAAGAAAATTACTTTTCGCTGCGTGTCTTGCGAAAGGGGGGAACGAACATTTGTTTAATTTTGTTTCTCTTGTTGCTGCTTCCCGCCACAGGAAGTCGGTTCGATTCAGTGTACAGCGGTTTAATTTAAATAGGATACAACGATACACATGTCATGATGCTATGCGACATGAAATGGAACAGATACACCCATGTCGGCTTGGTCTGGAGTGTGTGCAAAAAAGTTTTACCCCCGATACCGCCGCCGCTAAGGAGAAAAGTTCATCAGACTTTCTTATTGAGTTCTTCCAGTTTTTTTTTTATTTGTTTTTTGTTTTGTTTTGGTGGTGAGAAATAGAAACAGGATAACAAGGAGCGAAAATGAGCAAATTAAAAGAAGGACAAAGTTTTTTTCCTTAATTAAATAAAATTATAAATTATTTTCTTGTTTTTAATGTAAAGCTTGAGTAGGGCCCGTTTCTTTGTTTGCTAACAAGTTTCAATTGGTTTTCCTGAAAAAAAAAAAGGATATGAGAAGTGGAAAGGACTATGGAGGTGATCTTTAAGAAGTTGCTTTCGGGGAATTGAATTGTCTGTTTCTTGAAAATGTAGACAGTGATGGTTATGACTTTGACATCGTTTTCTGAAGTACTCGTATCCTTATCGTAATTGAGTTGCAAATTGAAATAACAAATAAGCCTGCTGCAGAACACCCCATGGTGGAGTCTTGTCATGTTTTCTGTGGTAGAAAATGAGCAACTAGTGGGCCTGGATAGGTCAGGTTGTACAGTAATCGCCATGCCGACACATAATTAGCACAGAAGCGCTGGTTAATAATACCACATCTCAAGTGACCTGTCGGATGTAAAAAGGACGTTAATTGCTAGGGAAAAAGGAAAAACAAAAAGGAGTGAGGATTATTCAAATCCACCCCGTTGCATTGAGGAAACTCTATTAGGTTGTTGAAAAACGGTTTACTTAAGGTGCGCTGTCTGGCCTTGCCTAAAGCCGCTTTCTGTTTAGTGGATCTTGCGTTCTTATCCGGGAGTATTTGGGCCACATCTGCCTGGAGATGACGCAGTTCTGCAACCCCTGCCGTCTGCTATCAGCTGATAGTGCGCGAAGATGCCTCCCTTGGGGACCCCAAACGGGACGTTCACCTCTTTTGCTAGGGAAGCATCAAGGGGAGATCCTTGCCTCGCGAGTTCATCAGCTCGCTCATTCCCCTCAATGTTGCTGTGACCCGGAACCCAAAGGATCAGATCCTTAACCAAGCGAGGCGAGTTCTTTTTTGCACTGTTCTACTATCCTTGAGGATGTAGCGGCAGATACTATAGCCTTGATAGCCGCCTGACTGTCAATGAGGATGGCATTGGTATTTAGGGGTGTAGAGGTTTGCTTAAGTAGGCGGCAGGCCTTACGTACAGCAAAAACTTCCACCTGGAAGACACTGCACGAACCAGGAAGCCCGTAAGACCTGGAAATATTGAGGGAATCAGAGAATATGGCCGCCCCTACCCCGCAGTCCTTTTGAACCGTCGGTGAAGATTGTTGTTTCGAACTCATTTCTCAGTTCGCTAGTTTCCCATTCCGCCTTGGTTGGAAATCTGACCGTGACGTCATTTCTAAAGTTCACTGTGGGAGTTATATAGTCGGTCAGATTTGCTACCAGATCCTGCGGTAGCAGATTCAGGACACTATTGTGACCATACAGATTGGTGCATCAGCATCCTGCTTCCCTTAGCCTGACCGCACTGCATGATGATAGATGCATAATGTGAAGATCGAGTGGTAAAATGTGGAGTATAACGTTCAAGGCTTCGGTTGGACATGTCCTCGTGGCACCCGTTGCGCCTATAGCCGCAGTTCTTTGTACCCCGTTGACAAGTTTGATGCTATAAGCTCCCTTAACGCAGGCCACCAAACTAGCGATCCATAGGAAAGAATAGGACGAACTACGGCAGTGTACACCAATAAGACCATCTTCGGGCGAAGTCCCCACTTCTTACCAAAGGTCTTGCTGTAGGCATAGAAACCCACACAGGCCTTCTTTACCAGTTGCTCAATATTAAGCTTCCAACTTAGTCTTGGATCAAATACCACACCCAGTTACATGACACTGAAGGATAGGGAGAGTAGATGGTTGTTAAGCCGTGGAAGCGTAAACGTCGGTATTTTGGTTTAAGTGGTAACAAGCATCAGTTCAGTTTTGCTTGGGTTGACGCTGAGTCCACATCCAGTGGCCCATGAGCTAATCTTTCCCAAGGCACCTTCCATTATCTCACTGATACGGATGGACACATCCCCGATACCAGTATTACCACGTCATCCACATACGCGACAACCTTAATTCCATCTCTATCAACTCTACACCAAATTTTGTTAATGACCATAAGCCATAGAAAAGGAGACAAGACCCCACCTTGAGGAGTTCCTCTAACAACAGATACGGCGGAGCTGCTGTTACCGAGAGTTGATTGAATGATTCTAGTTCTTAGCATTGTCAATATCCATTTGCTAATAAACTCTTCCACACCCAGTTGGATCTGAGCTTCCTGAATCGATTCTGTACTGACGTTATTGAAAGCGGTATATTGTTGGAAGTGGATTGCCTTTTCTATCGTTCGCACAACTTCATGGAGCACCGTCTCTGTCGATCGCCCCTTAGTGTACTCATATTGAGATTTGGATAGAAGGGATTTGTCTAGGGTATTTCGAATATGTGTATCTAAGCTGATGGGTCTGAAATCCTTTGCGGGTCCATAACCCCGCTTCCCAGCTTTCGGGATGAAAACAACACGAACACATCTCCAGCTCAGGGGAACGTAGTTTAGAAGAATACAGCTTCTGTAGATCGGTACTAGCCATAGGACCACCTGGTTCAATGTTTTTTGCAGCATAATGGGTAGAATGCCGTTCAGGCCGGCCGATTTATAGGAAGAGAAGCTTTTAATAGCCCAGGAGGTATTAACTGCTGTAATTGTTGTCTTAATGTCATTCCAGGAAGATTGCGCTACCTGAGAGACTAGTGGGAGGGCAATCTCATTATTACATCCTGGAAAGTGTGTTTGCATTAAAAGTTCCAGTGACTTCCTAGAGGAGTCCGTCCAAGTCCCATCCGGCCGTTTAATAAAGGACGAGCTAGAATGTTCCTTAGACAGAATTTTACTCAACCTGGCAGAGTCTTTTACGGTCTTTCTAGGCAAGAGACTTGGCACTTTTAATGGATTTCTTATATTCGTTCAGACAATCCTTATAAGGTTGCTAGAACTTGTGTTTAAAGCAGATATTGAAGATCTCTCTAGTAATCTTCCTCAGATTGGATAGATATTCGTTCCACCAAGTGAGGGAATTTTTTCTTGCTATATTTAAAAGGACACGAAACCTTAAAAGCCGCACCCATGGCTGTTTCGAAGGTCATAATTTTGGAGTCTAGTTCCTCGACTGATTCAATTTTCAGGTCGGGTATTCTTTTAAGTTTTGATTACCTGGGTCTTATTTTGGACAGAAAACTGAACTAGAAAGCCGATCTACTAGGACGCCTTAGGAAAGCCAATGTAGCTCCCTATTCCAGTAAAAAGGCTATGGCTAGGAGCTAGGGTATGGAGCCTGAAATCACTCGCTGGCTGTACGTGTCTGTGGCCTGCTCTTGAAAGGATGTCCACCTCTCTTAATTATCTAAAGTGAGATCTGCGTTCATGTGCATCAATGGTGCACTAAGAACTACTCGCTCTGCGGCACTGGATGTTTTGTTCAAACTTCTACCCTTAGATATTTTTGGCAAAGATATTGTTGCTAGTGCCGCAATCCATCTTATACCCTCTCACTAGTCTAGTTATCGCATTAGCCACTCCTCAACCCTGATCTTTTCTCATCTGCACCCATGAAAATACGGACTTCACCCAGCCGGTAAGGGTATCCCTGAACGGGGTGATCTTACCCTGTCGATGGTAGTTCGGTTCACTTCTTTACAGATGACTCTAAGGCCAATGGTGAGGTGGGTTGTGGTGTTTTCTCCGAAAAGCTCAACATCAGCATCTCGTTTCACCTCCCTAATCATTGAAGCGTTTTTCAGGCAGAACTGATGGCGATTAAGGAAGCCCAATCCTGGATAAAATATAATGTACTACCTATCAGACATATAAGCATTTTCATTTACAGTCTCCGAATCGTGCTCCATCATTTCAAAGACTGCCTTAAATTGCCGTTTGTCTCTTACGGAGATCAGAGAGTAGTTTAGCATTCACCTATGCTGGGGCCAGGCAGGCACGGACATTCCAGGAAACTGAAAGGCGGACGAGGCTGCCAGATAAGGTACAACTCTAAGGATTCTGCGTGATAGGCAAGTCCTAGGTTTGACCTTCGCTCCATGTAAGCATCTGTTAAAGCTCAACGCTATTAGCAAGACCAACCACAGAAGGAAAAACAGCTCAACGTGCCACATTTCGAGATAGATCTGGCCTAAGCTGGACCAGAAAGGTATTGCCGAGTTAGTCAAGGTAAAGTGATCACAGATCACTTACGTTATCGGTGTCCTCACTGGACACTGTCTTATGGGTCAACACACCAAAAAGACTTGGCAGGCCTGCCGATATTTTCTGAGGTCAAATAGGCGAACCCCACAGGCGGATCAGTAGAAATGCGGTGAAGTGGGAGGGTTGTGATCCCTTGTTTTCGGATCATAGCCTCGCTGACAAAAGGAAGAAGAAGAAGACACCAAAAAGACTTGGCCTCTTCGCCAACGACTTTTGCAGAAGCTGTAGGGACGACGAGGAGGAGGAAACCTTGCTTCACTTCCTGTGTCTGGCCCTGTCGCATAAAAGAATTCTCCATCTAGGGGCTCCCTTTCTTGATATCTTCGACGATTTGGTGTCCATAGGCGTCATGAGTATTCATCGCTTTATCAAAAGCTCCGGTTGGTTTTATTAGTCCCTGAGTGGTCTAATGGTTGATTCATGGCATTGCAAATGTCCTTTATTGATCTAAATGTGTCTACACTCTCGTGCGCCCAGCCAACCGAAGCTAACCTAACCTAACGTTTCAAGGATTACTACAAAAGTGTAGAGCTCAGTCTTTTCTTCGAGGATGTCTACATTTAATGGTTTTAACTTCCTTCTAAAAGGCTTTCTAGTGGGTGCAGGGTACATCGAGGAAAAGCTATACAATTCGAACGAATAACAGCCCAGCGTTTCTTATTCAAGAGCTTGTGTCCAATAATAAAGTTAACTGACCCTATAGCTGTTCAATTAGTATTTTGTTGAGCAAAATAAAAACACAGAACCACACAAGAGATACAACGGCCCTAGGATCACGTAGAATTGAATACTGTCTGCTAATCAGCAACAAAGTGATAGCTCAACTTCATTAGACTCCGCCTATCTTCGAATGTTCTTTCACCTTCTTGCTTCCATATAAGAAAAGGTTTACCGCACCCCAGGGACATCACACAAACCACTGGCTAATAACGACAAATATTCATCCACACACAGAGATTTGCTTAGTTCGCGCTTAATATCCTTGAAACTCTTCCATGGCATGATCGTCAAAACAGACTCATCGGCCTCGATGTCCTTAATTCAATTTCTCACCATCACTATGGTAACAACGCGCCATCAAATGTCCTGTAACTCAGTGCACACATTATACTAAAAGTAACAACTTTTTATCATCATCCTTCTCTCGGCTGATTCCTCCTTGAAAAAGGAGAATTTTTTTCTTCTTTATTGTCACCCTTCTCCTCCTGTCTGCTGTGCTTTATTATTAGTTAGATGGCCTGGTCGTCATCAGTAGGAAACTGTCTCATTGACAAGAAAGCGTAAACAGAAAGATGCACATAGCATATACATATGTCGGGTGGAAACTAGGTCGCCCGTCAAGGATGGAAAGGATGTTTAGTGCTCATATATGAAGAAAGAATCCTTTTCATAGGCGCACATAAGAAAAATTATTTAATTAAGGATCTCAGAGACGTTTTCATTTTTTTTCCACCGTTAATGTGTCCTTTATCCTTCAGTTTCAGTTGAGGACATGTCCTGTTTTGGAATTCAATTTTTCTTTTTTATATCCGTGAATGGAATGCATATGTACATGCATGGTTTGTCCTCATGGTTCGCATGATGCAAACTGTAAACACACCGCCCGACATTGTTGGCTGTAATATGAGTCCTGATGCTGTGACGATCCAGTGAATAAATTAAAGGATAACGAAGATGAGCCGAGAAGAAGTCATTGCGCGTAATCGTGAACGCGTAACTACTCGTATTTGTGGGCGTGAATTGATGATGATACCGTAGCGGGCTGTAATCCTTTATATTTATTTATTTGTTCTCCACTGCATACTGTGAAATAGGAGCCAGCGGTTCAGCCGTCTTGTGTACTCTTTTATGTAGCTTGAAACACAACTAGCTTGTGGATGCGCATTATATTACGTTCGCTTGGAATTTGTTATCCTTTGAGTTTCTCAAGACACATATTTTTTTCCCTTTTTACCTCTCATTTCAATTTAAAACTTTATCCTTTGCAAATAGAAATTCATCATCTGGTGTACGTGTTAGGTCGGAAGTATAAAGTTCGAAGGATAATTATTATTGTACGCGTATACATCTCAAGGTTAGTTATGAGATTTAATGAAACTTTATTATGCCAGAAGGGGATGTTCAGGGAAAAGATGAAGAGTAGAGGGTTTAGGTCGGTTCTGGCTCTGGAGCTATTTGGCGGTATGTGTTAGAGTGAGAGCCCTTGAGGAGCTATTTGGTGCTATGTGTTAGAGTGAGAGCCATTGAGGAGCTGAGGAGCTATGGGACGAGCTATTCGCTGCAATGGGAGGAGCTATTCGGTGCTATGTGTTAGAGTGAGAGCTCTTGAGTGTGTGTGTGTGTGTGTGATTGGTTTGGCTGATTCCAGGAATTGACTTTAGAGCAATTGTGAACACGTTCAATCACGTCTATGAATTCGATTTGGAATTTCACAATGATTTATGTTTATGAAGTTGGAGAAGGGAATCAGCAAATGGTTTGATTGGGGAGGGAGAATCGATCGATAGATTCCTGGAATTAAGTTTCGGATTCTATAGAGAGGAAATGTGAACACGTTCAATCATGTCTATGAAGTGTGTTGGTAACGGACAGCGGCCAGATGTTCGATTTGCAATTTCACAATGATTTCCTGGCAAAAGGTATGAGTCATTAAGTTGGATACCATCTGCATGTATGTGAGAGAGAATGGGCCATTACACACTGGTGCAATTACCCCGGGGTTAAACCGACTTTATGGAAGAGGGAGATGAAGTGTGAAGTAAGAAACGGGGTGAAATCTTCATCCAGTATTGAAGCGGTTGAGCATCGGGGTAAAACTAATACACACATAACTTCTCAATTTCGAGATGCAAAAAAATGAGTATGTCGTACCACTACAATGAAAATCGGTTCATGTATACAGAATTTTACCCCGCATTATTCATCCAGTGTGTAATTAGAGTAAGGGAAATTGCATCAGTGTGTAATGGCCCAATGGAATTCATTGAAAGCGGATTGGATATTGGAGTGGGGATGATGTGTTGGAAACCAGCTGAATATGTGTGTGTGTGTGTGTATGTGAGAGAGAGAGTGGAATTCATTGGAAACGGACTGGATGTGGGATGACATGTATAAAAGAGCGACCATCAGGGGCATTAAACATCAGTCATCAAACCGTTACCTATATATACAATGGAATTTCTTAACAATTTGGGTAAAGTCAAGACTCTATTGCCTTTAAAGACATTAGAGTTAAAGAAACAATTCCCAATAATTAAGGCTACAAAATGCCAAACTAAATTCGGGCCAAGAGTGCTCGTAGAGTTAGAGCATTGCAAAGTGTTTCTACCAATTCGATTCAACACGGCGGCTAAAGACATTTTGAAGCAACTATCAACAGCATCATGCAGCTTTGTCGACGGGAAACGGAGGAATTCGATGGACTCTTACATCTCAACTAAAACATCTTGACTACGCTGACGATGCATGCTTACTCTCCCACAGCATTATGGACCTCCACCAAATGACAGCAGATGTAGAGAGGGAGGCAAGCGTCGTCGGGCTAAAAATTAATACGGCAAAACCTAAAATTATCAGCCTTGGAACTAACTCATCGGCTCAAATATGCATCGCCAAAGCAAAGTCCGCGTTCGGGATGTTGTCCAAAATATGGCGAAGCAATGCAATCAGTTTGAGCACCAAAATAAGACTGTTCCGCTCCAACGTTGAATCCGTGCTGCTATATGGTTGCAGCACGTGGAGAGTGACCACTACTATCACCAGAAAGCTGCAAACGTTCGTTAATAGGTGTCTGCGCAATATCTTAAGGATTTTCTGGCCCAATCATATTTCTAACGAACACCTTTACGAGAGAACGGGTCAGGAACCAATAGGCACAACTATCCAACGGCGGAAGTGGCAGTGGATTGGTCACACGTTCCGAAAGGGTGACAGCTCCATAGCGAACCATGCTATGCAATGGAACCCTCTAACTCAGGATGGCAGAAGACCTGGCGGTCCGAGGAGAACATGGCTCAGAACAGTCGAGAAGGAGGCACGGCAGTTAGGGAAAGTTGGGGAGAACTCAGACACATTGCCCGAAACCGTACACGATGGCGCGTAGGCGTAGTAGAGGCCCTAGGACCCACAAGGGGATACAGGACATAAAGAAGGAAAGCGAAATAATTAAAAATGGCCCAGTTGATATTCGCATTGAAATCAAAACAGCAAAAATAATTCCCCCCAATACGTCTGCATATTGTTTGATGTTGCACGATCGCCTTGTGAACTATAACCCATAGACTCAAATAGTTTCACGAGAAATATAATCTTTGACAGTTGCCTGAAAATCTTCGCCGAGATAACACACTTGCACATAAACATAAGCTAAAATGTTCTTTGTTATTGACATCCAAGGATTTAAAGGGGCCCACAACAAGTTCATTGCAAAAGAAATAGCAATACTACGCAATGGTCAACATTTCCTTGTAAAGCCACCATTCAGCTTCAATCAATTATCACCAGCATTAAGAAGACAAGCTCGATGGTTGCATCAAAATCATCATGGATTAGCCTGGGATCGAGGATTCACCGAATTGCACAATGTTAGGAAATATCTTCGAGAAAATATCAAAGATACTATTGTTTATGTTAAGGGCTTTGAAAAAGTCCAATGGCTGAAAGAATTACTTCAGGATGAACATGTCGAACTAATGAATATCGAAGAAATCGGCTGCTCGCCTTTAAAAAGAATTGAAACGTCTCTATCCCAAGGGAAAGAAATGCGTATACCACATTAAATGTTGTGCACTGCAAAATGTTTGCCTGCTAGAAAAATTTTTAATTGGAAGTCAGTAAAATAAAACACCTTTTTTTTTCTTTCTTATATTATATTGTGATAAAATTGACTTTTCCTTGGGGAAAAGTTAATTGAAGGAAAAATGAAAACACGTGCGGCCTTTGTGAAATATGACAATTAACTCCATTTTTATTCTTCTCTTTCTTTTTCTAACTTAATTCTATTTTCTGTGCGCCCCCTATAACTGGATCCACGTAGCTAAGTTAGTGTCAAGGCAACGCCATCTGCACATTCGTAACACTGCCCCTCCCTTTAAGCTTGCGACTCCTGGCCAAGCTGGATGAACGGAGCTAATCTGTCGTAGTGCACTACCTTCGTAGTCCTCCTTCCGAAATCCTTGCAAATCCTATAGATGACATCGGACAACCGATCACTGATGGTATACGGACCCTCCCAATCTGACTGCAATTTTGGGCTGTATCCCTTTCTCCTCGTAGGGTTGTACAGCCAAACCTTTTCCCCAACTGCATACGAATGATCCTTGGTCCGCATATCATAGCGCTGCTTTGCTTTTCGAGTTGATAGTAGCGACCTATTCCTAGCTAGTTCGTGAACATGTCGTAGTGATTCCCGAAGCTGGCAAAGATATATGTTTGTATCTGGCTTTTCGTTTGGACTAATTCCGATGCAGGCTTCTATTGGCATACGCAACTCACGGCCATATACTAAAATCGCCGGTGTTTCTTGGGCTGTAGCATGAACCGCAGTCCTATAAGCGAACATTAAGAGTGGAAGATGGCGATCCCAGTCGCGCTGATGATCTTCACAAAATTTGGCCAAGTAATCCAGGATAGCGCGATTGAATCTTTCAACCATGCCATCTGATTGGGGGTGGAGCGGTGTCGTCCTCGTTTTTTCTATCCCTAATCGATTCATGGCTTTCTGAAAAATTTCGGCTTTAAAGTTTCTCCCCTGGTCACTATGTAATTGCAGGGGCATGCCATGGCGAGAGAAAACCTCGTTTGTTAATTTATCGGCAACCGTTTCTGCAGTCTGATCCGGGGTCGGAAAAAACTCGGGCCATTTTGAGAAATAATCCATGCAAGCTAGAATGTATCGGTTGCCACTATCACTTCTTGGAAGGGGACCCAGAATGTCGATGGCAACCCGCTCGAATGGAGCTCCAACGAGATAGGTTTGCATGGGAGCCTTGCGTGTGGGGATGGTGCCCTTCCTGGCCTGACATACTGCACAAGCCCTGCACCAAATACGTACATCTTCTGCACAACCAACCCAATAGAAGGAGTTTTTAAGTTTTCGTAGGGATTTTTCAACACCAAAATGTCCCCCCGCAGGACTTGAGTGGACTTGGCTCAGAATGGATTGTCGAAGCTGGTGAGGAACTAAAATCTGTAGAGCAGTCGAGTGTTTCTTGAAAACCTTTCGACAAGCGACATGATGGTGGGCGCCGTGGCGTAAGTGGTTAGTGTGTCGGATCACTACGCACGAGGTTCCAAGTTCGAATCCCAGAAAATACCAAAAAGTTTTTTCACTGTCCCACCTCTCGCGAGCGTTTGACAAACATCCGAGAGTATTGTTGTCACGAAAAAGCTTCTCAAATCGCCGTTCGGATTCGGCATTAAACTGTAGGTCCCTTCCATTGGCGTGAAAAATATAACGCACACAACATGAGTGATTGCGAGAAGCTAGGCCCTGGCACTTTAAAGAGCTGTTGCGCTAAATATTTGTATTTGTAAGCGACATGATCATTCAAGCAAAGCGTTTCCCACATTGTCCAATATGCTTTAACATCGGGTTCTAGGTGTCGTATTGCCTCCTTGGCAGGTCTTTGTTCCTTCTCAAGCCATTCGTGCACCAATCCCAAACAAGAATCCTGTTTCTGAAAAGTTGACACATCTTCAATGGACCTGGAAAAATTTACCTGCATGACATCTGCTTCTTCCTTCCGTGCACAGTGTTGGCAATGGCTAGAGATGCATGGGCGTCTAGAAAGTGCGTCTGCGTTTCCATGGCGATTTCCAGGGCGGTGTTCAACCGAAAAATCAAACGCAGCCAAGCATTCTATCCACCGGGCAATTTGACCATCAAGTTCCTTAAAATTTAAAAGCCACCTAAGAGATGCATGGTCGGTTCGTATTCTAAAATTTCTGCCAAGCAGATAATGTTGAAAATGTTTTACTCCAGTGATAACAGCTAACAATTCTTTTCGCGTTACGCAGTAGTTCACTTCAGCCTTTTTGAACGTCTTACTGAAAAATTCGATTGGTTTTTCCACCCCATCTTGCACTTGAGACAGCACAACTCCACAGGCGTAATTACTAGCGTCTGAGTCTACGATGAATGGGTCCTCATCATTTGGAAGGGCCATAACTGGGGCAGTGGTTAGTCGGGTTCGCAGTATATTGAAAGATTCTTGGCATTCTCTATTCCATTCGAAAAGACGACGTTTTTCTGTCAATCGAGTGAGTGGCTTAGCTAGCTCCGAAAACGACTTTATAAAGCGCCCATAGTATGCGCAGAAGCCCAAAAAAGATTGCACCTCTTTTTTACAGTGAGGTGTTGGCCAATTTCTTACTGAGTTTACTTTATCTGGGTCCGGGGCGATACCTTCACCGGACACTATATGTCCAAGAAATCTTACAGAATTTCTACAGAAAACCGACTCATTGAGAGCTATTTTCAGTCCAGCCCCAATAATGTGTTGAAAAACAAGACGAAGATTTTCAATTAAACCTTGGAATGTAGCTGAATGAACGATGACATCATCAAGGTATACCAGACAGACCTGGTATGGGACTTCGCGAAGAAATTTGTCCATAAGACGCTGGAAGGTGGCAGGGGCATTACAAAGCCCAAAAGGCATTACATTGATCTCCCAGAGTCCCCTACCAATGGTGAATGCCGTGTGCTCCTTTGACGACTCCTCCAGCTTTACCTGCCAATAGCCCGATTTAAGATCAATTGTAGCAAACCAATTAGATCCCGCTAGCGCTTCTAGTAGCTAGTCGAATCGGGTATGAGTCCTTTTTTGTTTCCTCATTTAAACGCCTGTAGTCCACACGGAAACGGCGAGTACCATCCTTCTTAGGGACCATTACCACGGGAGACGACCACGGGCTGCTAGAGGGGCGTATGATATTTCGGGACTGCATATCTTGCACGAGCTGATCAGCTTCCTCCTTTCGCGTAATCGGTAGCCACCACCACCAAGACGGCTGTTTAATTGGTCGAGCTGATCCCGTTGATAAAAGTTGCATTATTGGGTCGCTGGGATATTCCGTATCTACGTGCAACGAACTTAAGCAAGGGCTGTGATTATCGTCCACGTTTTCTATAATCTGCCGTTGAGAGTCCCCCAAGCCAAGTAGCTTTATTTTGTGTTTGCCTTGGAGTAGCAAGGAACCAGATTTGAAATCGATAACACATCCATGGGATACCATAAAGTCTAGGCCCAAAATGCACTTTTCCGATATATCAGCTACATAGGCCGTAATCGTAGCACTAAACTGCCCAAGTTTGATCGAAAGAGAACTCTTACCTTTGACGTTGATGAAATTACCGGATACGCTTTGGATGAACGTATGACAAGGTGATAATGACCGAAGCTGCTGATGAGTTAGTACGGTTGGATGAACTATGGTTCGTGTAGCACCGGAATCCACAACAAATTGGCAGGGGGTACTACGCACATATCCAGTAACAAAGAGAAGGTTATCTCTATCTATCTATCTTAAATGGCGGCCCATTTTGGTCAACTGGAGCTGTCCCTTCACATTTTACGCAAAGAGTTGTTTGCGGAAGGTTTCTGGACGTAAGTTTTCGTTGCTGTGGTGTATGACTGGGGATATTTTTATTGGAAATAGGTACAAAGTTCTCTCTAGTTACTCGTATTGCCTGCAAATTGGGAGAAGCAGTAACCAGATCGAATTCTAATTACATACCCACCTGTAAGTCGGGATCATTAGTTGAATGAACTGTGACGATATCTCGTTTATTAAAATAGATGTTTTGGTGAACTGTCGGACAGCTTATAAATCCAAATCGCCGAGAAGCGTTGTACCATTTTACCTTACCTTGGTAGCTGGTGTTATTTTGTTTGTGTTGTTTTGGTGTAACCGAGCTGACAAGTTTTCGTTTCCCGGCTCCACTTCCGGATCATTCACCTGTAGTGTAGCGACTTTTGTAGCGAATTCGATGAAACTTTCACCAGTCTTTTGAACACGTCCTTTTAATTGAGCATGTGCCGTTCCGCCAATGTTAGTTGTTCCAAATCGCCTACACAGTGCTGGTACTAACAGCTTAAAATTGTCTCTTACATTTGCATCCAAGGACTCCAAGTAGCTTAAGGCAGACCTGCGTAGGCTTGCGCACATGAATATTGATGAAGTTTGCAGAAAACTTAAGCAAGCGTGGCCCAAGGCTTGTATTTGTAGCCCAAGGCTTGTATTTGTATCCCAAGGCTTGTATTTGTAGCCCAAGGCTTGTATTTGTATCCCAAGGCTTGTATTTGTAGCCCGAGGCTTGTATTTGTATCCCAAGGCTTGTATTTGTAGCCCAAGGCTTGTATTTGTAGCCCAAGGTTTGTATTTGTATCCCAAGGCTTGTATTTGTAGCCCAAGGTTTGTATTTGTATCCCAAGGCTTGTATTTGTAGCCCAAGACTTGTATTTGTATCCCAAGGTTTGTATTTGTATCCCAAGGCTTGTATTTGCAGCCCAAGACTTGTATTTGTATCCCAAGGCTTGTATTTGTAGCCCAAGGTTTGTATTTGTATCCCAAGGCTTGTATTTGTAGCCCAAGGTTTGTATTTGTATCCCAAGGCTTGTATTTGTAGCCCAAGACTTGTATTTGTATCCCAAGGTTTGTATTTGTAGCCCAAGGTTTGTATTTGTAGCCCAAGACTTGTATTTGTATCCCAAGGTTTGTATTTGTATCCCAAGGCTTGTATTTGTAGCCCAAGACTTGTATTTGTATCCCAAGGTTTGTATTTGTAGCCCAAGGTTTGTATTTGTAGCCCAAGACTTGTATTTGTATCCCAAGGTTTGTATTTGTATCCCAAGGCTTGTATTTGTAGCCCAAGGTTTGTATTTGTATCCCAAGGCTTGTATTTGTATCCCAAGGTTTGTATTTGTATCCCAAGGCTTGTATTTGTAGCCAAGGCTTGTATTTGTAGCCAAGGCTTGTATTTGTATCCCAAGGCTTGTATTTGTAGCCCAAGGTTTGTATTTGTATCCCAAGGCTTGTATTTGTAGCCAAGGCTTGTATTTGTAGCCAAGGCTTGTATTTGTAGCCCAAGGTTTGTATTTGTATCCCAAGGTTTGTATTTGTATCCCAAGGTTTGTATTTGTATCCCAAGGCTTGTATTTGTAGCCCAAGACTTGTATTTGTATCCCAAGGCTTGTATTTGTATCCCAAGGCTTGTATTTGTAGCCAAGGCTTGTATTTGTATCCCAAGGTTTGTATTTGTATCCCAAGGCTTGTATTTGTAGCCCAAGGTTTGTATTTGTATCCCAAGGCTTGTATTTGTAGCCAAGGCTTGTATTTGTAGCCAAGGCTTGTATTTGTATCCCAAGGCTTGTATTTGTAGCCCAAGGTTTGTATTTGTATCCCAAGGCTTGTATTTGTAGCCAAGGCTTGTATTTGTAGCCAAGGCTTGTATTTGTAGCCCAAGGTTTGTATTTGTATCCCAAGGCTTGTATTTGTAGCCTAAGGTTTGTATTTGTATCCCAAGGCTTGTATTTGTATCCCAAGGTTTGTATTTGTATCCCAAGGCTTGTATTTGTAGCCCAAGACTTGTATTTGTATCCCAAGGCTTGTATTTGTAGCCCAAGGTTTGTATTTGTAGCCCAAGGCTTGTATTTGTATCCCAAGGCTTGTATTTGTAGCCCAAGGCTTGTATTTGTAGCCCAGGGCTTGTATTTGTATCCCAAGGCTTGTATTTGTATCCCAAGGTTTGTATTTGTATCCCAAGGCTTGTATTTGTAGCCCAAGGTTTGTATTTGTATCCCAAGGCTTGTATTTGTAGCCTAAGGTTTGTATTTGTATCCCAAGGCTTGTATTTGTATCCCAAGGTTTGTATTTGTATCCCAAGGCTTGTATTTGTATCCCAAGGCTTGTATTTGTAGCCCAAGGCTTGTATTTGTAGCCCAAGGCTTGTATTTGTGGCCAGTTTTATATATACCGACCTGTTTTTTATATACCGACCCAGTTATTATATACTGCCCTGTTTTATATATACCGACCGGTTTTTATATACCAACCCGTTTATTTGGAACGGACCTAAATCAATTAAAGAAACCATTGCTTTAGAAAACTGCTCAGTCATTAATCATCTTTGGAACCGAACGGATCGCAACTGCCCTATTTAATTGAAAGCGATCTGTTTCGCAAATATGGAACTCAATGAAGATTTACTTAAAGACCTTATAAAAACGAGAAAAGCTTTGCGGAGAAAATATAAGCTTCTCAAAACTGGGCAAATCATGAAGGAAAGGGAATTTGCAAATACTTTTAGGCCAATAGTTGATCCCTTAAAAGAAATTGTGAAAAATGTCAAAAGTCGAGATACTGTTGAGTACGATATAATGACTAAAACAAAGCCTCGACGAAAATTACAATTCCAAAGTCCACCAAAAGAAAAACTTGCTCTGGTTTTGACTCTTCATATCCTGAGTGAAAGATTCAACCAACGATGGATGATAAAGATTTTTCATTTAGAACACCCGAAAATTTCGATATAGACAAAATTGATCAAAGTACGCCTGCCAACAGACCATCGCCATCAGAAGCTGATAATCTTGATCAAGGTACACCTGTCAATAGATCATGGCCATCAGAATCGAATCTGGATAAGATCTATGGTCCGCATTTCGATGTACAATCAGATTCAACAAAGTTGGGCAGATCAAGTTTTGTAGTTAACAAGCAAAAGAATCTCGTTATTGATGATGAAATCTTCCCTGGAACAGAGGGCCTCTATGAATTCATTTTTTCGGAAAAACCCTACAAAAGAACGATATACCAATGAAGACTTGGTATTGGGGACTTCTAAACGCATAGGAGTGATATCCAATCCAGCTGATTTTTCCGAAGTTTCCGTAGCCGAACTGGTGACTGGTATATCTAAGGTTTCATACCCGTCATTTAAGGCTTGAGGTCTTCCTTCGGCTCGGTCTCGTATTTGCTTCACATGCCGCCTTGCTACCTGATTTTCCGACGTTTGGACAACGTACGACCCTGGTCCGGTTACTTCGATGACATTCCCCTGTATCCATCTTGGTCCATGCGAATAATTTGCGAATAAACACTTCATCTCCTATATTCAAAGTTCGTACCCGCTTGCCCGTTCCTTCTGCTTGTTCTTCATTACGTTGACATAAGTTATCTGGATGCAAAATATCCAATACCGTTCGGAGCTTCCGTCCCATTAACAACTCCGCTGGAGTTCTTCCCGTTGCTGTGTGAGGCGTCGTATGTTGTTTAAATAAGAACCTTTTTAATTTGAACTGCATATTTACCTCCTCTAGGTTAGCTAATGAAGCTTTCGTGTAACGTACCATCCTTTCCGCCTGTCCATTACTGGGGAGATAATAGGGTGCAGTGGAATGAAATTGTATTCCATTGTTTTTGCAGAAGTGTCTAAGCTCCTCTGAAATGAATACCGTTCCATTATCTGAGATAACTCTCCTTTGTATCCCATGGGTCACGAAAATCTCCCTTAATTTCCGAACAACTTCGGCCGCTGACTGATTAGTCACTCATTTTACCTCCGACCATTTTGATATCGCATCTAAATGAATTAATAAATATTTGGCGCAACAGCTCATTAAGTGCCAGGGCCTAGCTTCTCGCAACCACTCATGTTGTGTGCGTTATATTTTTCGTACGAATGGAAGGGACCTACAGTTTAGTGCCGTATCCGAACGGCGATTTGAGAAGCTTTTTCGAGACAACAATACTCTCGGATGTTTGTCAGACGCTCGCGAGAGGTGGGACCGTGAAAAAACTTTTTGGTGTTTTGTAGGATTCGAATTTGGAACCTCACGCGTAGTGATCCGACACACTAACCACTTACGCCACGGCGCCCACGATATCGCATCTACTACTAGTAAAAACGTATGGCTCTTGTAAGGGCCTGCAAAATCCAAATGAATGGTCGATCAAGGGTTTGGTTCTGGGTTGAGATTCTGCCGTGGTGCTACTCCTGGGGTGTAGTGATAGATCGCCTCCTCGTGGTACACCCTGGATAACGCTAAATGATCTATCGCCTAAGGAAGCCAGGCAACCCAGATAAACTCTCCTGGCCATAATGCAAGATAATGAACTGTAAACAAAACAACAACGATGCAAATATTAATATTATCACCATGCCCAACACAACCGGTGCTCTTCAGCGCCAACTGACAAGGCGTATCGGACCTTCTGTTCGAATATGTCAACTTAATATCGAAGGTATAAGCAAATCCATAAGCGACTTCTTATCAAAACTATAACTGATTAACAACATCGATGTAGCCGTCATCCAAGAAACGCATACTGCATTGGACGCTGCTCAAAAGGCTAGAGGCACTGTTGCCGGCTACTCTAGCATCGGATCTACCTTCCACCAATCATATGGAATAGCAACATATGTTAGAAATGGCATAGAGGACGTAAAATTGATAAGCGTAGGGGCCAGCAACAACATTTTTACAATACGAGTAACTATCCAAGTGTAGCGCCGTGGCGTAAGGGGTTAGTGTGTCGGATCACTACGCATGAGGTTCCAAGTTCGAATCCCAGAAAACACCAAAAAGTTTTTTCACGGTCCCACCTCTCGCGAGCGTCTGACAAACATCCGAGAGTATTGTTGTCATGAAAAAGCTTCTCAAATCGCCGTTCGGATACGGCATTAAACTGTAGGTCCCTTCCATTCATGTGAAAAATATAACACACACAACATGAGTGGTTGCGAGAAGCTAGGCCCTGAGCTGTTGCGCCAAATATTAATTTTTTAACTATCCAAATTGGAGGCATTTACATAGTAAACATATACAAACCTCCAGGAACACCATGGCCGCCTAATGTTCTCGAAGTATCGGATCAACCCACAGCTTTCATTGGCGACTTCAACAGCCACCATAACATGTGAAGATATGAAATAATGATGACAATGGTGACGTGCTGATGGAATGGACAGACTCAAACCGTGTGCATCTAATCTTCGACGCAAAGGATAGAGCGACCTTCCACTCTCGGAGATGGCAAAGAGGCTATAATCCAGACCTGTGCTTCGTAACCTGTGACGCGGAACACCATCCTCTCCCTGCTTCCAGAACTGTCCTATCGGATATCCCACCTAGTCAACACTGCCCAATTTCGATCGACATTGGAATCCGGATTCCTCTAACTGCTACCATACAAAAACCGCGTTGGAACTTTACCAAGACCGATTGCAATAATTTCTCTCATGAGCTCGACTCATGCTTAAGGTTCATTCCACCGTTGCCCCAGAATTACAACAGATTTGTAGGAATGGTTACGGCAATAGCCAAAAAAACATATACCCCGAGGTTTTCGTAAGGAGTACATTCCTGGTTGGACCGAAGAAAGTTAACGACTGTACGACAATTTCAAGGTATCTGGAGACCCTCAAATAGGGAAAGAACTACTGAGATCCCTTGATGAGACACGCAAAAACAAATGGATATCCACGGTCAACAGTCTCAACTTTAGCCACTCTAGTAGGAAAGCATGAAGCCTACTACGCAAGCTCGGAGGCAAGAGTAGCTCGAACGCCATAAGCTCTTGCGTGGAGCCGAACAAAGTGGCCAATCGCATCGTAGATGTTTCTCGTGTTCCCGTGGACAAGCAACACACCATCACCATAAAACGAGTCCTGAGAAACCTCAAGACCAAAACTCCGCTGACATCACAGTTTTCGGACAGTTTTACATCCGAAAAGGTTTTAGCAATGCTCTTTCGGCAGTAAAAATGGGAAAGACAGCATGCTTCGATGGCATATACCCGGAATTTCTTGTACATAGCGGGAAGAATACAAGGCGATGGCTAGCGAAATTCTACAGCAACACACTTGATTCAGGCATAATACAAATATATTTGGCGCAACAGCTCTTTAAAGTGGCAGGGCCTAGCTTCTTGCAACCACTCATGTTGTGTGCGTTATATTTTTTACACGAATGGAAGGGACCTACAGTTTGATGCCGACTCTGAACGGCGATTTGAGAAGCTTTTTCGTGACAACAATACTCTCGTATGTTTGTCAGACGCTCGCGAGAGGTGGGACCATGAAAAAATTTTTTGGTGTTTTCTGGGATTCGAACTTGGAACCTCATGCGTAGTGATCCGACACACTAACCACTTACGCCACGGCGCCCACTTAGGCATAATCCCACCGGCTTTTAGGCGAACGAAAATCATCATAGGCATTCTCAAGCCTGGTAAACCTAGTGATGCACCAGGAAGTTATCGTCCTATAGCGCTCTTGAGCACCTGCTATAAACTACTCGAACGCCTTATTTACAATCGAATAAACCCTACGATCAATACCTGTCCAACAAGCTGGGTTTCATACGAGTAGAGATTGTACGGACCAGGTACTATCATCGACGACACATATCGAGGCAGGATTTGAGGATAGGTTTAAAACATCCGTTGCGTTCGTCGACATAACCGCAACGTACGACACCGTCTGGAAGGACGGGCTTATCTTTAAGCTACTGAAAGCCATCCCGTGCCTGAGCATTTCGCGCCTTATCAATAGCCTGCTTTCAAGCCGCCTATTTCAAGTCTTCATCAATGGGGACAAAAGCAAAATAAGAAAGCTCAAACACGGCTTGCCTCAGGGCCCCGTTCTCGCTACCTTGCTCTTTAACTTCTACATAAGCGACATGCCAGCAACCTTACTTACTTACTTAGGTGGCGCTACAGTTCGGGGTGAACCTGGGCCTCAACCAACAAGCCTCTCCATTTAGCTCGGACTTTAGCTAGTTGCCTCCAGTTGCGCACTCCAAGTTGGTCGAGGTCCCCTTGAATTTGTGCGCACCACCTACGGCGATGATTCACTCTACTGCGTCGTCCCTCGAGGTTAGATTCGAAGACTCTGGGGGCCAGAGCGTTGGTGTCCATTCGCTCTACATGTCCTAGCCATCTCAGACGTCCAATACGCAGTATTATGACTAGGTCGATGTCGCTGTACAGCTCGTCTAGTTCGTGATTGAATCTTCTCCTCCAAAACCCGTCAACGCAAACGGGACTGAAAATCTTACGAAGAATTTTTCTCTCGAAGCGACCAAGGATATCTTCATCCTCTTTTAATAAAGTCCATGTTTCAGCGCCGTAAAGCAGGACTGGGATGATCAAGGTCTTATATAGAGTCTCCTTAGTTGTTCGAGAAAGGGCTTTACTATTGAATTGCCTTATAAGACCAAAAAAACAGCGATTGGCAAGAGTTATTATTCGATTGATTTCTGCGCTGATTTTGTTTGCTGAATTTATAGCAGAGCCAAGGTAGACAAAGTCCCTTACTACCTCGAAGTTATAGCTGCCCACGGTGACGTTTTGTCCAATTCGTCGATGTTGGTTCTCCCTTCTAGTTGACAGCATATACTTGGTTTTGCCCTCGTTTATCGCCAAACCCATTTCGGCCGCTTCCGCCTCAATGCTTGCAAAAGCACCGGTGACAGCCCGCTGAGATCTTCCGATAATGTCTATATCGTCGGCGTATGCAAGCAGTTGTACAGACTTGTAATAGGTTGTGCCTCCGTTCAAGTACAATATTGAAGAAGTCACATGACAGCGCGTCACCTTATCTAAAGCCTTTTTTGACATCAAAGGTCTCGGTGAGGTCATTACCGACCTTGATGGAGCAGCGAGCGTTCTCCATCGTCAGCCTGTACAGGCGGACAAGTTTGGCAGGGATGTCAAAACTAGACGTGGCTCTATAAAGCTCTTCTCTATAGACGCTGTCATAGGCGGCCTTGAAATCGATAAAGAGGTGGTGAGTATCGATTTGGAATTCTTCGGTTTCCTCCAGGATCTGCCGAAGTGTGAAGATTTGATCGATGGTGGACTTTCCTGGCCTGAAACCGCACTGATAGGGTCCAATCAGGCTGTTGATGAAAGGTTTCAGGCGTTCACACAATATCGCAGAAAAGATCTTGTACGCGATGTTGAGGAGACTGATGCCTCTATAATTGGCGCAGTTGAGGGGGTTTTCTTCCTTGTAGATCGGGCAAACGATGCTGAGATTCCATTCATCAGGCATACACTCCTCTGACCAAATATTAGAAATGAGTTGGTGTATGCACTCTACCAATTCATCCCCAGCTGCTTTGAAAAGTTCGGCCGGTAAACCGTCAGGTCTAGCAGCCTTGTTCGATTTTAGCTTGGATATTGCTATCCTCACTTCGTTTTGGTCAGGTGGACGGAAATTTTGACTATCATCGTCCATGTTGAATGGTTCATTCTGCCTGACAGCGGGAAGTTGGTCTTCGTCGCCGTTATACAGTCTGCAGAAGTAGTTTTTCCAGATTCTCAGCACCGACTGTGATTCTACTACGAGGTTTCCATTCTCATCTCTACAGGTTTCTGTACGGGCATTGCTCCTCTGACACGTTCTTTTTACCTTTTGGTAAAACTTCCGTACATTGTTCCTGGAGTATAGACTCTCATTCTCAAACGCGCGCTTCTCATGCTCTTTCTTCTTCTTTTGGAGAAGCCGATGTTCTTTCCGTCTCTTTTGCTCGTAGAGCTCACGAGCAGCTCTTGTCTTCCTTTGCAGCGCCGCTTTGTATGCCTCTTGTTTTGCTGCATGCACTCGCCGGCATTCTTCGTCAAACCAGGGGTTTCGCGGTGGTGGGCGAGCGAGACCCAACACATCAGTCGCGGCGTTTCTGATGGCATGTTGGCAGCGTTGCCACTGGTCTTCGGTACTTGATGCTGGCGGCAAAGGGATGATTGAGAGATTTCGGGATACGCGTTCAGCGAAGAGTCTGGCGGTCTCTTGCGAATGTAGCTTTTCGACGTTAAATTTTCTCACAGTAATTCTTCTTTGTTGCTCAGATTGGGATATCCGCATTCGTACCTTGGCTACAACAAGGTAATGATCCGAGTCTATGTTGGCCGCTCGGAAGGTCCGGACATCCAGAATACTGGAGGCATGCCTTGCGTCGATCGCAATATGATCAATTTGGTTGATCGTGACATGATCATTGGACCGCCATGTCTGCTTATGAATATCGAGATGAGGAAACCATGTGCTTGCTATGGTGACATTTCGCTCCACAGCGAAATCAATTAGCCTTAGTCCGTTATCAGACGTGGTGTCGTGTAGGCTATGCTTACCGACTGCTCTACCGAAGACGTCCTCCTTTCCTATTTTGGCGTTAAAATCGCCCAATACGATCTTAACGTCGTATTTAGGACATTGCTCGTATGTTTTGTCGAGGAGCTCGTAGAAACACTCTTTGGAGGCAGGGTCCTTTTCTTCTGTGGGGGCATGAACACATATTAGGCTTATGTTAGCGAATTTAGCCTTGATCCGGATAGTCATAATACGCTCGCTCACGTGTCGGAAGCTTAAGACTTCTTGCCTAAGTCTGCCGCGTATGACAAATCTGCATCCAAATAAGCGTTGCCTGTTGCCTCTGTAGCAATCACCGTAGTAGATGTCACAGTTTTTCATCCCCTTTTTGCCCGGCCCATCCCATCGCACTTTCTGGATGGCGGTAATATCTGCTTTATAGCAGTCTAAGGCCTCTGCTAGTTGTTCGGCTGCACGTGGTCTGTAAAGGGACAGAACATTCCACGTACAGATCCGAAGGTCGTTGGCCTTATTTTGTTTGCTGGGGTCGTCATTAGTTGGGTCATCCTTATCCGAGGCTTTTGGTTGTTTCGGAACCATGCGTTTTTTACGTGGTAGGGAAGTTACCCCGACGGCACAACCCCCAACCAGGAGGGCCAGTTCCTTAATTATTCCCCTAGGACGAGGGGCCGGGTACACCGGTGCCAGTAGTCCACTACGGGAGTATGAGCGCTGCCGTTGGCCCATTAAGGGTTCCTCCGCCACCATCTCTATTCCAATGTCCTGACCAACATTGGAAATTCCTTACCGACCTGTGATCCGAATACGTCGAAGCAGCTCGCGCAAGGTATTCACTAAGTTCAACCTAACTGGAACTATAGACGCCACCGTTGACTCCGTCTAGGGAATTCGTCCGCTGCCGCCTGGAACAGGAAGAAGTGCTCTAGTGAGAAAAGCACTCTTCCCCCCTCTCTCATCTGCTGCCACCAAGAATCCGCCAAACGGGGTTGGTTACCCATTTCTTGGATTAAGGTACTAGGCACCCGGCTGTCACCGCGTGGAGGTTGAGAGTAGGAGTTGGTAGGCCTCAGCTGAGTGAAAACGCTTGTGTTTTCATATGATCGCATGCACTACCGTTTGACTAGCCAATCCAATGCAAATCCAATGCATTACCCTCGTAAAATTCCGATCCTTCGCCGTCTCGCGTGCAATCTCCTCTACCCGGACTAAGGGCGTTAAATGTGACGCCTGTCCTTCCAGAAGTAGAATATCAGCTGACCCATTTCGTTCTTCCATAGCCCCCGGAACTGGCAGTCGACTAAGGAAATCTTACTTTTCCGGATCGATAGTCTATCTCGTAGTCATAAGTTGCCAATAATAAACATCATCTTAATATGCGGAGCGGTTGTCGTTTATTGAAAATCCCTAATAATGGTTTATGGTCAGTTGCAATTAAAACATATGTGGGGATTAATTGGAGTAATTACCGTATTAACGATGGTTTGATTCCTGGGCCTGTGGTCCAGTTTCGTTAAGCGCTGACTTGATGCGTTCCATTCCCTTGGTAGTCACAAATTTATACGTTTCCACTGCGTTTTCGAATCATGTGTTTGTAATGAAAAAAGTGTGTAAACCTGTGACGGAAGGAGAAATATCTCCCGAGTACATTATTTTGGAATCGACGTTGGGGGCACTAAGAACTTGTCTTACTCGTATATACCACTGTACGATGTACCAGTACACGGCAATCGAGGGCATTCGGCAGTCTACAAACACTCGCAGACTTGTAGCTTTAATTAATTAATAGTCGCACGTTCCTCTACATCACCCTGTACGAAAATATTGTCCATGTTGGAACTATTACTAGAAATACGGCTCACTAATTTTCGACCTTCAATACCAGATAAGGCGAGAAATTAGCAGGAATATTTGAATAATGCGATTGATTTAGCCATCGCTACCTGAACAGCCCAGTGGCCTTCTGTGTAACGTAATTTATGTTCGACAACCATTTAAATTCAACCATCTCCATCCCTCGTCCAACAGTTCAACACAACGCAGATACATATCGAATGGCATGACAAAATTTCAAGGATTTTTATTGCTTACAACGTTTTACATCCGAAGGATATTGACATTCCGATTATCGAAGCCTATTTGCATTTTGTGTGTGCCTTTTATTTTCGTCCTTCAAAAAGTGGGGAGAACAAAATTATAATAAACGGAACTCAGATATATTTTTGGTTTTTTTTTTCTTTGTCGACTGAAACTCAGTTAAGCGAACAATAAAAATTTCCACAAAACGTTTTCCACTTTTAAAATATGTTCCTTCCATCCCAACTAAATCGACCATCAACAGAAAACAATTCTCATTTGAAGATCAATTCCGCAAACAGGATGCGATAGCATAGTACGCGTGAAATCCGTGTCCTATTTTGCATTCTTAAAGTATCCGACCGACTTGGGTGCTCATCTACAGCGCAAAGATGAGAATACAATTTCCTGGTAGCATAACTTTCAGACAGTTAGATAAATAGAGTGGGGTTGAGCTGGGTTGAATGTGCTGAAAACTGGCCTCGAACGTGGATACAAGGACTTTCAAAGTATACTTGTTCTTGTCCTTGGGGAGACTGGTATTTACTCTGTTGCTTGTTTTCCATCACAATTTTTCTGTCGTCCTTTCTTTTTTGCTGACACTATACAGGCTGAACCATATAAATTGGCTTATTCCTATGGCAATCGATAAGACTCCAATTTCAATGCGAATCGCCACTGAATTGTGGTCAGTGTGCGATACATAGCGGCCAGTTGATTCTGTTTAGTTGTTGGTGTTCGCTGGTTGGATGACCAACAATGCAATGTCCTTGTCGGAGACATCTGGTATCGAGCTTTTTTTTTTTGTTTTTGCTATTGTTTGGATATCCGGATGAAAGAATCCTTTGGATTTTGTGTTTGTCCTTTCGTGCGGCGCCCGATGGTGGTCGTAGCAGCGTGGTTGTTTGACTATGCATTACATTGCGTCTTGGCTTTTTGTGTGTAGCAGGTGAATGCTACACTTGAAACAAGAGAGAAAATGAATGGATCGTATATCGTCGGGAGAAAATTGCCAATGAACGGAAATGCGGATAGGGAGTGCTCGAAAGATACTGTTTTAATTTGCGTTGTTTGATTAAATCAAATTGGTCATTAGGTTAGCTTAGGTTAGGAAGGGCTATGAGGTTATCTTAAAGCACCAGGCACCAAAGTGGCCCCATCGCAATCCCAAGGGAACCACCATGGCAAAAGACCTAAACAAATTCTCCCAAACAATTAATCTCCTTACATAATTTGAAGAGATCTTTGTTGCGGTTCAAGAACCTCACCTCTAGTAGGTTATCAAAGAAGTATTTACCAACGTGCCTTACCCTTGTCCTGGCAATTCCTTGGCACTCACACAGCATTTGTGTTACGTCCATGTATGTAGGTCGTTGCAATACCTACAAACATCTGTGTTGGATAATCCTAGTCTCATACCATGCTTCCTTAGGAGACAGTGGCCAGAGGGTATTTCTGCCACTATTTTTAGCCGTTATCTTTCTAATTTTATGATATCCCCAGACTTTCTGTGGTCTAACAGAGGCCACAAGGCTTTAGACATCCTGTGACCATCTAAGTTTGGAAAAACCACTGTATAACGGCGACGAAGACCAACATCCAGCTGTCAGGCAGAATGAACCATTCAACATGGACGATGATAGTCAAAATTTCCGTTTCGAAGTGAGGATAGCAATATCCAAGCTAAAAGCCAACAAGGCTGCTGCACCTGATGGCTTACCGCCCGAACTTTTCAAGGCAGCTGGTGATGAATTGGTAGAGTGCATACACCAACTCATCTCTAAGATTTGGTCAGACGAGTGTATGCCTGATGAATGGAATCTCAGCATCGTTTGCCCGATCTACAAGGAAGAAAACCCCCTTAACTGCGCCAATTATAGAGGCATCAGTCTCCTCAACATCACATACAAAATCTTTTCTGCGATATTGTGTGAACGCCTGATACCTTTTATCAACAGCCTGATTGGACCCTATCAGTGCGGTTTCAGGCCAGGAGAGTCCACCATCGATCAAATCTTCACACTTCGGCAGATCCTGGAGAAAATCCAAGAATTCCAAATCGATACTCACCACCTCTTTATCGATTTCAAGGCCGCCTATGACAGCATCTATAGAGAAGAGCTTTATAGAGCCATGTCTAGTTTTGACATCCCTGCCAAACTTGTGCGTCTGTGCAGGCTGACGATGGAGAACGATCGCTGCTCCATCAAGGTCGGTAATGACCTCACCGAGACCTTTGATATCAAAAAAGGCTTTAGATAAGGTGACGCGCTGTCATGTGACTTCTTTAATATTGTACTTGAACGGATTGTGCGGAACTCACAAGCCAACACCGGAGGCACAATCTATTACAAGTCTGTATAGGAAGAACTCAGTGTGCTGTCACCGGCGCGTTTGCAAGCATTGAGGCGGTAGCGGCCAAAATGGGTTTGGCGATAAGCGAGGGCAAAACCAAGTATATGCTGTTAACGAGAAGGGAAAGCCAACACCGACGAATTGGACAAAACGTCACCGTGGGCAGCTATAACTTTGAGGTAGTTAGGGACTTTGTCTACCTTGGCTCTGCTATAAACTCTGAGAACGACATCAGCGCAGAAATCAATCGAAGAATAACTCTTGCCAATCGCTGTTTTTTTGGGCTTATAAGGCAATTCAACAGTAAAGCCCTATCTCGAACAACTATGGAGGCTCTATATAAGACCCTGATCATCCCAGTCCTGCTTTACGGCGCCGAAACATGGACTTTAATAAAAGAGGATGAAGATATCCTTGGTCGTTTCGAGAGAAAAATTCTTCGTAAGATTTTCGGTCCCGTTTGCATTGACGGGTTTTGGAGGAGAAGATTCAATCACGAACTATACGAGCTGTACAGCGACATCGACCTAGTCAAAAACTGCGTATTGGACGTCTGAGATGGCTAGGACATGTAGAGCGAATGGACACCAACGCTCCGGCCCGCAGAGTCTTCGAATCTAACCCCGAGGGACGACGCAGTAGAGGGAATCATCGCCGTAGGTGGTACGCACAAGTTCAAGGAGACCTCGACCAACTTGGATTATGCAACTGGAGGCAGTTAGCTGAAGCCCGAGCTAAATGGAGAGGTTTGTTGGTTGAGGCCCAGGTTCACCCCGAACTGTAGCGCCACCTAAGTAAGTTAGTAAGACCATCTAAGTTTGATCATCTTAGATTAGCCGTGTCGATGATTCTATCAGGAATAACTCCTTTAGCCATGCACCCTGGTGGTTTAATACTACCAATTATGTCACTATGTGGGAGCCACGCTCCTCTTTTGGCCAGCGCGTCGGCTTATTCCTTGCCTTCGATATCGCAGTATCCAGGTACTCAACATAATCTGACTCGGTTCTGCGTACATAATACCCTAAGCATTGTGCGACAATTCTTGATTATCTCAGATTTGGTGACGTAAGACTCTAGCGCCTTTAGCGCATCCTGACTGTCAATGTAGATGGCGATATTCTTGTCGGATATTGATCCCATCTCAAGTAATTCCGCAGCTTGAGGTACAGCTAGTACCTCTGCTTAGAACACACTGTATGTATACGGAAGCCTCGGTGTTACCTGTAGGTTCGTATCTCTCGAGTAAATACCTGTCCCCGTGCCCTCTTTGGTATTAGATCCATCTGTTATTGCTATCTCGTTATGGACAGAGACTGTCTTCCTTCGCCAGTCCTCTCTAATAGAATACATTACTTCGTATGGTGTGTCGAAGTCTAAAGTGCCAAGGATATCGTCCGATTCGTCAGGGAATTCGGGAAATGATTCCTTGAGTATGGAGCTATGTCCTACGTTATTTGTCTTGAAGAGACCCAAGAGAGTTAGTGAGCTGAAGCGCGCTGTTGCCCGCATAAAATTTGATCTGTAGGTCTAATGGTAAGATATACAGAAAGATCTCAAGTGGAGCCGTAAGCGTTGTGCGTAAAGCACCCGTGATGGCAATGCAAGCTGGTCTTTGTATCATGGTCAACATATCCCGTCTATTTTTCGTATTCGTTGCCTTCCACCATACAAGAGCACCATACGGAAGAATGGGTTTGACTATCATAATATATAACCAGTTCATCATTGCGGGCTTCAGGCCCCACTTTTTGCTCGCCGTCCTTTTACAGATGAAGAGAGCATTATAAGCCTTGCGAATTCTTTCCTGTTAAGTTTCCAATTTGTGTCCCTATCTAGCATTACACCAAGATATCTAGCGCGATCCGAAAGGGAAAGCTCCACTCGTGCTAGCTAAGGTTTGAAGGGTGGTATTTTGTTTTTTCTGCCGAAGAGTACCAATTCTGTTTTAGCCGGGTTGACGTGCAGTCCACACCCGGTAGCTCATTTTTCGAGATTATTAAGAGCTGATTCTATCATTTCACTTAATGTGTCAAGGAATTTGCCCTGAACTAAAATCACCACGTCGCGTCGCCCGCGTAGGCAGTGACGCTTATGGTTGTATTGCCCAGTTCTTTAAGTATTCCATCGATGGCAAGAACCCAGAGGAGGGGTAAGATAACGCCTCCCTGGGGAGTCCCGCTGGTAATGGATTTTCTTATTGAACTATTTCCGATAGTGGAGTTAATGTTTCTAGTGCCGAGCATATGACAGAGCCAATTGGTAATGCTATGCTCGACATTCATAGATTCAAGAGCTTGTTTGATGACCCTTCCTTCTGCTTTATTGAAAGCATCTTCTATGTCTAGAAAGGCTGCTAGTGCAAATTCCATATGGTGAAGGCTATCTTAGCTACGCATGAGGTTCCAAGTTCGAATCCCAGAAAATAGCAAAAGTTTTTTCACGGTCCCACCTCTCGCGAGCATCTGACAAACATCCGCGAGTATTGTTGTCACGAAAAAGCTTCTCAAATCGCCGTTCGGATTTGGCGTTAAACTGTAGGTCCCTTCCATTCGTGTGAAAAATATAACGCACACAACATGAGTGGTTGCGAGAAGCTAGTCCCTGGCACTTTCAATAGCTGTTGCGCCAAATATTTGTATTTTTTTGAAGGCTTACTTCTATTTTCCCTTCTACGTCGCGTAAAGATGTTTCCACCGATTTCTCCTTTGGGTGGTCTGATATCTCTCACCTCATATGTCGATCGCATTCCTTACTTGTGGGATCGATACAAGTGTAAGCCCCCGAAAGTGAGGTAAAACAAAAGTTAAGTAGCAGCCCAAAAATGCTTACAAAACGAACAGACTTGGTCATTACATACACATATTTCTATGCCGCTAAACCTTCATGAGGGTCGCGGGGGTAGGATTCTCAGTTGGGCCTTCCATCCTTCTCGATTCTTCGCCATTGACTCCAATTCATCAGTGGAAATCCCTAGATGGCTCGAGGAGACATGTCAAACTTGATCAAACCATCAACTTCTAGGCCTCCCAAGGGGGTTGCGTACCTGATGGCATGGCAACCATGGCACGTCTTGGTCATTGCAAGTTTTCAAAAGAAATTCGTGACAAAATTGATACAATATCAACTTAGTTATGCGTAGAATGTTAAGAGCATAGTTGGGGGTTACCTACTTGTATATCTGCACACAATTTCCAGTGTGAGACACGGATCACCTTACACTGTAAGTTAACATTCACTTAGCGTCGCGTCGATTGAGGTATGGCAGGTACCAATGACACTGACGTTAGAACCAGTGGAGCTAATGAAGGCATAACATCAGCTGTTACGCTTTGAACATCTTCCTTATGTGTACATAGAAACAAACTAAAGGGAGGACCTGCAACAACCACTGGAGCTCATAGTAGCTTAGCTGTCAGTCACCGGAAATAGGTGTTCACGATGACTGGCATACAAAAATGTGAAATACTTTCACATCTGCATGATTGTTGCTCTTAACAGGAATATATTGTTCATAACTGCCTCGCAATCGAGATGCTTTCAAGGATCACCAAGCTGTCTAAGAACCTCATTAGGGAATCTTCTAATGTCTTCGTGTGGATAACTAGTTTAGAATTACGATTTTTTCATTCCACTTTGAAGGAGCCATACTCACATACCTATAGAACTGCTTTTGAGGTGTCCATCAAAAACCGCTTGATCCTTGAAATGGAAAGTATATCCTCCCCTCATTAACTCCAACATCCTTTATTCTTCTTTTCCTGATTACACAACCAACTTTCATTAATATTCATCTCGCAAATATCACGACGAAATCCCTGTGTTCACTACCAGATGTAACCATTTCATTCCAGCATTCAACCACTTAGGGAAAATATGGATTTCACTAAGCTACCAAGCCTTCGAGCATGTCCCAAAAATCAATTCAATTCAATTTCTTCTATCCGGTAAGACCTAAGTGGCAGAAGCTGCTACCCCATGCACAGCGGAGGCAACCCCTCCGTAAATTTTGTAAAATAAATTAAAGGCAACGGCTACAGAATGATATATCTTAACTCCACCATGCCCCCTTTACCTCATTGAAATTCAGGCGGCAAACTTCAAAACATGCGCTCAACTGACATCGATTCTAATCGGTGGAGGCGTTTTAAAAGGATCTTGCGACAGATTTCTTGTGAAAAGGACTACTTTTCCTTTCAATTTTAACCAAAGAACTATCAGCAAATCTCTAGCCAAACATCATAGTAAGCAATTTAATTTTGTTTCTCCCCGAAGGATACTCAATTCAAGGATTTTTCGTTTCTTTTCCTTTCATCATCATTCCTTTGCATTCTTTGGTTAACATGGCAACACGAAACACCCGCTATGTCTTGAATTTAAAAAAAAAAAAAATGCCACACTGGACATTAAAAAAAGGACATTCATTTCGTATCGAGTCCTTCAGGATTGTTACTGCTGGTGGAGGGTTAAGCATGGTCAAAAGGGTTGCATATGTGCTGTGTCAAGCTATCATCGTTAGGGCTCCTTTAATGCGAGTAAGGACTAAAGGACTCGACTTGATGCTTTTATGATTACTCTAGATACATCAAATCTAGAAGAAGGAGCAAGTAGCCATTAAAAAATATAATTTCCTTCCAGTGGCGCGGAATGCACATGCATATGCATGTGTGGGTAGTGTAATTACACTCGGCATAGATGTTTAAACGTATATCTACAACAGCACGTATGTGTCCTACATACAGAGGGAGAGCAAGAGCACTGCATGTGGGGCGGGGGTAGAACATGTAATTTTGATGAATAGACCAACGGCAAGGACTTTGTCAACTGTTTTCTGAAAGTTATATATCCCAGAGCGAATGCGAGAGGATTTATTATCTGACTGGCAGTATTAGTTTAGTAAAATGGTGCTACTTTCATGACACGAAGGATATGAAATATCCGGGTATACGTTGTTCCGGTAGTGCGCTCGCATTTGTGTTGGCTTAACAATTTTCCATTTTATATAAGAGCGAGAGGAAGGATATTAATAAAGTTCACAACGACAAGGGTTCGGATGTAATAATATTTGAAAGTTCATTTGGGATTATTAGTTGATGAGGGATTACACAGGATATCGTTAGCTACAGAGGTGGTAATCATTTATTTCGAAAAGTTCTTTCATGAAATTTTGAATCCAATTGTAGATCACACTAACTGAATCTGGCATAGTCAGATAACTTGTCCAAACTGTAGGTTCACGCGAAAGCAGATGGGTCTTTGCAAGAATTTCGCAAATATCGAAATGCCATTGTACATGATATTTTGCAAATTAGGTCATAAGAATGATTCCTGTGCTACTCCACATGATATGCGTATGTGGTATTCTTGTATTGATTAGGTATTTCGGCACCATCAATGTCCGAAGAAATAATTTGCAGACTTCATGTCTGTAATGCTATCGTCCTTCCCATTGAAAACTTAGGAAAGACTGCTAGAAATCCGCATTCGCTTGAAACGCATGAACACCAACGGCATGCACAGAAGTATCCATGGTAATGAAGTGACCAATGACTAAGCTAGAAAAGGCGTAGAACTGGACCATGGTCGACCATTAAGGCACTTATCAAATCTAGTAGGACCGTGTACTTTCAAAAGCCGATGGATGTGAGGTGAATTGTCCCGCATTTCAAGGACTTTTTGGATACACTATAACAGACTATACGAAACATTAATAACAGGTTTTATCTTGGCCTACAACTTACTGGCGGTCCACACGAGTAAAACGTGATTAAGCAAGGGAGACATATGCACGAGCTCTGGCGACATAGATAGCTCTGGCGACATAGATAGCTCTGGCGACCTACTCTTGAAACCATTTGCTTCGTTGAATGAAGGCGTGAATTTTAGCCGTGCAGGCGTTGCCGAGATCATTAAGATCATTGTGGAAGTATTCACCCAGAGTGGCCTTCCTGATGTTGGCGAGCGCAGGACAGGCGCACAGGAGATGACTGATGGTCTCTTCTTCCTCTTCATCTCTGCAGCTTCTGCAGAACTCATTAAGAGGGATGCCTAATCTTTAGGCATGTCTTCCTATGACGCAGTGTCCAGTGAGGACATTTGTTATTTCTGAGAGGGTTCCTCTCTTGTGCTTCAAGAGTCCGATGGACCTGGATTTATTGAGCGTCGGCTAGAGCTGTCTGGCGGTATGACATTGGTCTAGATGTTGCCATCGATGATTGGCTACTTTCTTGGCGTCAATTTGAACGAGGTACTTAAGATAAGACGCTGGCGCTTCGATGTATGGAAAAACTACTTCTGCAGACTGTATAACGGCGACGAAGACCAACATCCTTCTATCAGGCAGAATGAACCATTCAACATAGATGATGATAGTCAACATTTTCATTCACCTGACTAAAACGAAGTAAGAATAGCAATATTAAAGCTGAAATCACACAAGGCTGCTGGACCTGACGGCTTACCGGCCGAACTTTTCAAGGCAGATGGGGATGAATTGGTAGAGTGCATACACCAACTCATTTGTAAGATTTCGTCAGACGAGTGTATGCCTGATGAATGGAATCTCAGCATCGTTTGCCCGATCCATAAGAAAAGAGACTCCCTCAACTGCGCCAATTACAGAGGCATCAGTCTCCTCAACATCGCATACAAGATCTTTTCTACGATATTGTGTGAACGACTGAAACCTTTCATCAACAGCCTGATTGGCCCCTATCAGTGCGGTTTCAGGCCAGGAAAGTCCACCATCGATCAAATCTTCACACTTCGGCAGATCCTGGAGAAAACCGAAGAATTCCAAATCGATACTCACCACCTCTTTATCGATTTCAAGGCCGCCTATGACAGCATCTATAGAGAAGAGCTTTATAGAGCCATGTCTAGTTTTGACATCCCTGCCAAACTTGTCCGTCTGTGCAGGCTGACGATGGAGAACGCTTGCTGCTCCATCAAGGTCGATAATGACCTCACCGAGACCTTTGATATCAAAAAAGGCTTTAGACAAGGTGACGCGCTGTCATGTGACTTCTTTAATATTGTACTTGAACGGATTGCGCGGAACTCACAAGCCAACACCGGAGGCACAATCTATTACAAGTCTGTACAACTGCTTGCATACGCCGACGATATAGACATTATCGGAAGAACTCATCGGGCTGTCACCGGTGCGTTTGCAAGCATTGAGGCGGAAGCGGCCAAAATGGGTTTAGCGATAAACGAGGGCAAAACCAAGTATATGCTGTCAGCAAGAAGGGAAAGCCAACACCGACGAATTGGACAAAACGTCACAGTGGGCAGATATAACTTCGAAGTAGTAAGGGATTTTGTCTACGTTTGCTCTGCTTTAAGCTCTGAGAACAAAATCAGCGCAGAAATCAAGCGAAGAATAACTCTTGCCAATCGCTGTTTTTTGGGCTTATAAGGCAATTCAATAGTAAAGCCCTATCTCGAACAACTAAGGAGACTCTGTATAAGAGTCTGGTCATCCCAGTCTGCTTTACGACTCTGAAACATGGACTTTATTAAAAGAGGATGAAAATATCCTTGGTCGCTTCGAGAGAAAAATTCTTCGTAAGATTTTCAGTCCCGTTTGCGTTGACGGGTTTTGGAGGAGAAGATTCAATCACGAACTATACGAGCTGTACAGCGACATCGACCTAGTCATAATACTGCGTATTGGACGTCTGAGATGGCTAGGACATGTAGAGCGAATGGACATCAACGCTTCGGACCGCAGAGTCTTCGAATCTAACCCCGATGGACGACGCAGCAGAGGGAATCATCACCTTAGGTGGCGTGGACTAGTTCAAGGGGACCTCGACTAATTTGGAGTGCGCAACTGGAGGCAATTAGCTGAAGACCGAGCTAAATGGAGAGGGTTGTTGGTTGAGGCCCAGGTTCACCCCGAACTGTAGCGCCTAAGTAAGTAAGAAAGCGGCAAAACTTAGAGGTAACAGATTCAAAATCAATCAAGAGCTTAGTCCTACTATCCTGTTTATACACTTTAACGAGTTGCTGAATCCTATGGTAAGTAGTAGCGTGTTCCAATATGCCACACCAGACTTTGAAGATGAACTATTTGACTCGAGAATAACATACCCAGAAGTGATTGCGGCTTTAATTAGGTTGAAAGGTGGCAAAGTGGCAGGATCTGACAAAATACCGGTCGAGTTCTATAAGTATGGGACCAATAAGCTCTGTCACGGACGTATCCGCGTGTTTAATAATGTGGTGGATAATGGGAGTACACCACAACAGTTTAAGGATGCTTTCGTTTTCCCTATCCATAAAAAGGGCTGCACAAATGATCCGGAAAATTATCGTGGGATCTACTTCCTAAAAGCAATTTAAAAGATTTTCACTTCGGCTTTGGAAAGCAGGCTTACGAAATGGACTCGCGTAAATAAGCTGTTACAAGAATTTTAGGCATGTTTTAGACTATGATATTCCACAATATACCACATCTTGGTTTTGTGTGGCATTGCAGAATCTTTTACGTCGAAAAATAAAAAATTCTACGTATTCTATGTCGACTACAAAGCAGCCTTTGATACAATAGACCACAGAGCTATAATTTACAAGCATGGCATGGGATTGTTGCGAAAGTTCGAAAGAGACATCCAGAACCTTTATGAAGATACACAGGTGTAGGTTTGGAATGGAGGGGAAAAGTCCGAGTGGTTCCAAGCAGGATCAGGAGTAAGACAAGTGTGCACATTGAGTCCGCTCTTATTTGCATTATTTATAGAAGGCTTACTTGACTTCCTGCCAGGAGGCATTGAATTCGCAGGGTTACTCATCAAGGCGTTGCTTTTTGCGGATGATATAGTTATGCTGGCATATTCACCAGAAGCTTTGCAGCTGATGATTAATCGGCTATACAGTTACTGCAGTTTATGGGGCCCTTTAGTCAAATTGGAAAAGTCGAAAGGCATGATTTTCCAGAAAAGGGAAGGTAGAATTTGCTTGAACGAGAGGTGGACCTATAATGGCGAAATCATTGAGGTAGTGAAGGACTACACATTCTTTGAGGTTTATTTGACGAGCAATTTAAGCATGGAAAAGCATTTAGAAAAAAACTAATCAAAGCTGAAACCGCAGTGAATATAGTGTGGAAAAGATGTTCCATCAATGAGAATCTAACCCACAGTAGCAAGTATAGAGTATTCGAAGCTGCTTTCGAAACTATTTTTCTATATGCTGCGCAAGTATGGGGACATAAAAATTATGAAACTCTTACGATATTTCATCCAAAGGTAATTTCATCTTCCTGTTGACACTCCCAACTACATGATCATGTTGGAAACGGGTCTATCCGCCCCCCTTTTATTAAGACCTTAAAATTGCAAGTCGATTATATACTCAAAGTACTAAACATGCCAAATGAGAGACTTCCCAAGATCGCAGCCCTTAAAACTATATCTAATACGAGCAGCTGGTAGTGAATGGCTGGAGCTAGTACAAAAATGTGAATTGGTTCTAAACTACAGGGAAGCAGATACTGCAAGCTGCCTTATACCTTTCAATAGACAAAGTGGAAGAACAATGCAGAAACGGATTCCTAGAGAATGCTTCGGGCTCTCTACACAGATCGATCTATAGCAGGCTAAATCATAATTTGCAACTTAACAATAATTACTTTCGAGATGAGTTGAGTATTCACGAAATATATATGATGGTGAGACGGTGAGGAGAACTTCTTCCCTTAAACTACATACCTCATCGGAACGACCTCCCAATTTTATGTGGTATATGTAACGTTGCAGAAAGGAATGATGTAATTCATTTTATGGGCAGGTGTGGCAGATGGCAAAGGCCATCTCTTTGATTTTTGTAAGCTTTAAATGAATGTAACAAACTGAAGTATAAATGAAATCTATCCAATCTAATCTAAAATCTACTGGTGATTGGCATGAGTAAAACGCTCTTAAGTAATGGAGACATATGCAGGTGCAGACACGGATGAGGGCACAGACCATTTTTTATAGGAACTTCCAAGCCTTAGTACAATCAGAATGATGACCCTCCGGTCAACACGGCCACCAAAAGTCATTCTAAAAGTCATACCAACCTCGGAATGGTTCAGGGCGGTAGACTATCAAAATGACTGATAATCGTTTTCTTCTTCTTATGGATTTTGGCATTCTACCACTGGGGAAAAGAATGAGACTCTACCTTAGACTCTACTCCAATTCACAGCCGCCCCAACAATCTAACTTTTGTCTGCACAAGGAAAGTTATTTTCAAACTTGTAGAACGATTTTGACAGAAGATCGTTCGCCGCCTTTGATTTCTTTCTTTGATTTCAGCGTTCACTTGTTAAAGCAATTTGCAGGAGTTGCTGCCTTGGATTTGGGGGCAAATGTAGTCTTTTATACGTAGCCGGGAATTTAATAAAGACTTCGTATGTTAGAGATCTGAACTCCAATTTAGTTTCCACGTTTAATAAAAAGAGAAAACAAGTGAAGGGTCCAGAGCCAGCTTCCCGAAACCACTCAAATTGAGTGTGTCATATTTTACGCACGAATGGAAGAGGTCTACAGGTTTATATCGTATTCAAAGGGTAGGTTCTTACTTTTAATATTTTTCTGAGATGTTTGTGAGAATGTCTGATGAGAACATTACCATATTTAGCCTCAAGCTGAGTCCACTCCTCACCCAACAAGATTCAAGCTATCGACCAGACATTTTATAGTTTTCAGACCACTCCTCAGGTTGGATTTTCTGTCTCTATTTGTTTTGAGAATTATTCCCTGATTCTCAAGTCTATATCAGTGGGCTGACTCCCAGAAAATACTAATCAGCCTTTTGCCCACGACCCAACTGCTGTCGAATGTCGGACAAACATCCATATTTGCCGTAGTCTCAAAGTCTGCATTACTTATGCAAATGCCAATCAATCTTCCCCGATAGATCAGAAATTTCAATTACATTTGACCATTCCATAGAGCTAATCTACTCATCGATACGCAAACAAATTATCTTCTCAATTGGCTCCTAATTACAGTGAGGACATCAACTGAATTCCTTCCATTTGATTATCCCTTCCATCATTGTCACTCTCGCAAACTGTTCTAACAAATTATTGACTCCTATCCTGTAAGCATTAATTATGCATTTTCAATAGCTTCATCTCATCACATTGAACCTTTTACTTCGGCTTCAACAGTAAACATCATTAGATATCCTGTCATCGTAACAATTGATTGCATTCAACAATTGTCCCGTCGTCGTCGGTCGTCGCATCCAATATCGCTTCATCCATTTGTGGATCGAGTGTTAACACTCGTTATGGCTGCTTCTCTTCTACGTATCCACACCACTCACCAAGAAGCCATTCAGTCGTTTATCCCCTTCCACCCCGGCTAATTGATATTTGTCTGATGCAGACAAATAACAAACAAAGGCAGAACGAGCAAACTCAACAAAAGACGCAGCATACTCACACAAAAATTAACAAACAGTCCTTGCTCCCATAAAGTCTCTCTATCACCACTCTCCGTTGCTCAGCGTAAAACAAATAAGAAAAAGGATAATGAATCTCTCACTTAACCAAGCAGCCGTAGAGCGTTGAATTGCATTTGACTGTGTTTGTTCCATTATCCTACCGTCACAGTTTCCACTAAAATTGTGTAATAACTGAGAATAAGGGTGCTGGTATATCCTTTCACAGGATAAAAGAAAACAAAAATGTTGTTGCTCTCGAAGTTGAAAGGGGATCTACTTTGCGAAGGTGTCTGATTTCACTGAGGCATAAGTGGAATTGCCTTGAAATAATTATTTCCAAAGAAGAGATGAGAGGAGATCCTTTTTCACCTCCAATTTACCAATTTTCATCTCATCTAGGATGAGGGGCATCTACTCTGTTACTCTTTGGGTTGCGTCTCCAAAACTGACGAATGGTTTATATCTGAAGAAACTTACCATGTTGATGGGATATCTACTTCTCTACTTACAACAAATAGGAAGGACATCCCCATCGTCCGGTGAGAGTATCACAAAATCATACATCTCAAGGTATCACTAGAACCAGAACAAGACTTTTGCTCACAGGACATCAACCGCATGTCATTTACACTGTGGTGAGTGTGGTGGATATGAGAAAATGTTGCATGGAATATAGGGAAACATTCTGAGGAAGTGTTGAGATACACTGCATGTTAGCAGGTCAAAAGGAGCAACAGATGTTGGAGTGGAGATTAATTCGTTTTGCGTTGGGAGAGGATTTAAAAGATTTCCATGACCATTCAACTCAGATTCGGAGAGATTTCTTCATTGGACTTTTGGTCATGTCCTTTATTTCCGTTTTTGGAGGTGTAAGCAATTGCTCTGGCGAGATTGCTTGGAAGGGGACTTTAAATTATGTGAAGACATTGCTTGCTTTCAATGTCAATTGTCAATTGTTGCGATACTCAAGATCTAAGGTAATGAAATGAATTAAAACACAGGGTACGTATTTTTCTAAAAACTTTGCTGCTAGTCGCACACCCTTCCATAGTTATGTTAGGTTAAGATAGTTTGGCACAGTAATACCACTGGAGGTCCATTGTGATGCCATGGATTGTTCTATTTAGTTACCTAGGGACTAGTTAAACCATTCGAAGATTTTAATAAAGCGAAAAATGCTCATGACGCCTGTTCGCTGAGGTCAACAAAGAAAGGAGCCCCTAGGTACAGCAGTCTTTTTTTGCACAGGGCTGAACATGTGCCTAGGAGATGACGGATGGTTTCCTCGTCCTCTTGGTCTCCAACAACAACTCCTGCAGAAGTCTTTAGAAAAGAGCCGCAAACTCTAATCATATTGGTCAGTATCATACAGTGGACAGTGAAGACACCGACAACATTGATTGGTGACCGCTTTAGCATTAACAGCCCGGTACTGCGTTTCTGATCCGGCCTAGGCAAGATCTACTTGGAAATATGACACGTACAACCATTTTTTCATTTTGCTAAAAGCGTCCAGCTTTAGTAGATATTTACATGTAGCGCGGGGTCCCTGGCTGGCAAGCTCGTTAGCCTTGCAGTTTCTCAGAATGGCTCTGTAATCTAGCACCCAGCATAGGTGAATGTTATCGTTATCTCCGTCATCTCCGTGAGAGGCAAATGGCAGTTCAAGTCAGCTTTTGAAGTGAAAGATCACGATTTCAGAGACTTGATTGGCGCTTGACTGTCAGTGAAAATGGTAATATCCCTGGCACATATTGCACTACATTTCAACCAAGACAACGTTTCCTTGTTGTTGTTATAGTTGTTAAATACTTTACCCCCTCGGGGGGCATAGGGCGTCAACCACGCCTGCGCGCCACCTTGTTCGGAGTTCTGCAACGCGTTTGAGCTGCCTTTAACTCATTCCTTAAGAGCACGGTTCTTCCTCAACTGCTCTGCGCCACGTTCCTTGGGCGTCCCGCTATTCTCCCTGCCTGGGTGAGCGGATGCCACTGCATGACGTATTTCACAGTGGAGTTGCCTTCGCGCCGTAGGCTGTGTCCAATCCACTGGCACTTTCTCCTTCGTATAGTAATGCTTATAGGTTCTTGGCCTGTTCTCAGATAAAGCTGTTCGTTGGAGATGCGGTTCCTCAAGATGATCCTTACACATTTGTTTACCACGACTTGCAGCTTGCGTGTGTTAATGGTGTCCACCTTCCAAGTACTGCACCTATAAAGTAGCACCGATTCTGCATTGGAGCAGAACAGTCACCGCTTGGTTCTCAAGTTGATAATATTGCTTCTTCAGATTTTGGATAGCATTCCGAACACAGATTTAGCCCTCCCGATTCTGCTACACACATCCAGTTCGGTGGCACCGCGATCAGCCCAGACCACACTTCCTAAATAAATAAAGCTATGAACTTTCTCGACTTCCTGTCCGGCAATGTTAAGTTGAGGGCGGGTATTAAAAGTGCTCAGGGCTTTTGTTTTGGTTGTGTTTATTTTAAGCCCCACTTTGTTTGCCTCAGCTTCTAGATTTTAGGCCATCAAATGAAGATCCATGATCCAATGTGAAAGTAGACAAACATCGTCAGCGTAATCTAGGTGTTTAAGGTTCTTACCTTACCTTGTCATAGTCCAGCGAATTCCATAGTTGCCTTCCATCAGTGCTGCATGGAATACATCGCCGATAACCACCAAGAACAATAGTGGCGATAGTATGCATCCTTGACGTACTCCGCTTTGGACTTCGAAATCCTCCGACATCTTACCATTGTGTAAGACGTGACACTTACCGCCATAGTATGTAGCCTTGATAATAGCTACATGTTTTTCTGTGATGCCACTCCTGCGCAAGGCCAACCAGATAGCATCTCGATTCAAGCTGTCGAAAGCCTTCTCGAAGTCGATAAACAGCAAATGTAGCGGAGACGTGTACTTAACGCATTGTTCGATTATGATCCGTAAGGTGTTTATGTGGTCGATGCAGGAGGATCCAGCGCGAAAGCCTGCCTGTCTTCTATGGAAGCTTCGAGAAGGTTCATATAGCTGTTTAGTAAGCGACACTAATCTGAGCGTAGCTGAGCTAGAGTGATTCTTGTTCTTCGGGGCAAGCTACGTTCTTCGTCTGCTATGGGCGGCCTCCGAGGACCACGTTGGGTCAGAGATTTTCCATAGAGTGGGACACAGTCGTATAATGAATGCTTTTCAATGCATCTTGGTATGTCTGTATGTCGATCCTGGTGCCTTGTGTGTAGACACCGAGGTCGTATTTGTAGATTTGGAGCCCTTTGCGAATGGAACGGGGTGGTTGTGTTACCATCGTCAATGGATGATTAGGATGGTCTTGGAGGTGACAAGCTATTGTAGAAGGGACTGCTTGGAGAGCATGGTGTTATGGTTCCTTACTGGAAACAACTTCGTTTCAGCATGGAGGTGATTAGTATGCGACATCAGGTGACATCCAGTGACGGTCCTCATGGCCGCGTTTTAGGAGGCTTGAAGATACTGCCAGTTAGCGTCACTCAGCTGTGGTGTGGTTAGCATAGTTCAACACAGAGCGACTGATTGCCTTGTATGTGGCGAGTAGCGTCTCTTTATCCATTCCCCAGGAAGATTCCGCTGAGGACTTGAGTATATTGTTACGAAGTCTAAGTCGGCTTCTGATGTTTGATGCATGTGCGGCGAACGTCATCATGCTGTTGAAAGTGACGCCAAGAAATCTTGGTTGGGTGGAAGTTGGATTTCGACATCCTCCTGTGGCTATGTCAAGGAATCATCTTATCTCCCTTGTCCAGGACGTCAGTAGTGTGGCTGGGGACTTCTCGGCCGACAATTGTAAGTTGCGGTCTCTGAGAAATAAGTTCAGAACGGAGAGATATGAGTTCAGCGCTGTGCCTAGTGTTGTCACATTGGGCACAGTTGTAAGGACCGTACAGTCGTCGGCATATGAAACAATTTTGATTCCGTCCGGGGGAGGGGTAGTTTGGAGATGTAGAAGTTGGTAAGAAGTGGCGATAGGACGCCCTTCTGTGGAACTCCCTATTTGATTCTTCGGTACCAAGGCTTCGCATTCCTGAACTCCGCAAAGGATTGGCGGCCGCAAAGGTAGTTGGCCAACCAGCGCTTGTGCGTGTTGGGTTGTGGAGACTCCAGGATATCGCATAGCAGCTTGGCATGATCCACCGTATCAAATGCCTTAGATAGGTCCAGGGCGACGACAACAGTTCGATGGCAGGGTTAGTTTTGGTTGACTCGGCCAAGGATCGTAATTCTTCAGCTACATTGCACCAAGGCATTCCTTCACAGTGGCTGGTTTGACAGTTCGTCACTTCTTTTTTAGCTGCCACAGTTGGCAGCATCTTCGTTTCTCACGCTTCTGGTTGCTCGTTCCTCTTTGCGCAGTTGCTGCATAATACTCGTGATTACTTCTTTTGCAGTTTCCCCGCCTTCGCTCCTCGCCAACATAAATGAGGTTGGGCATCTTAGGGTCACTTGGCTGCCAACTGCTCTTTCTACGATGTTCCTAGCTCTGATATAATTTTGGCATCCCATAAGTACATGCTCCACGTTCTGCACTTTGCTTCACAGTGTTGGCAGAAGTTCGGCAGGGATGCCATAAATACCCGCCTTGTTCTTCTTGATTGACTTGATTGATGTTATTATTTCGGTTTTACTGGGAGGTGCGGTGCGAATTCGGGAATTTTTTGCTTTGAAGTGCTCATCCGAATTCGAGATCAAACCGCCATCGTCTAAGGGATTTAGCACTGTAGCAAAATGTTCTCTCCCTGTCTGGTCTGTGAGCCGGTCTTCATCCGAGATCAAAGGTTACCGTCTAAGCTCTTTACTGGGAGTTGTTTGGAGTTCCGACCAGCATTCAGCTTCCTAGTGATGCTATAAACACTCCTATTGTGGCACCTGCTCGCTGTTTCTTCAGCCCTTGAAGTCAGTGAGTTGATGTGCTGACATATGTTACGTCTCACACTACGCCGCACTTCTTTATTCTTCGCACGGTATTGGGCTTCTAGCTCAGTTCTCTCTACTGCTAAGGCTGCTGCAATCCGAGTTTTGATTGCTGTACGCTAATCGATCCTATTCCACATGTCTGCAGATAGCCATGTGCGATAGTTTTTCTGCCTTTTACCGACATAGGCACATGCCCATTCCAGTGCTCATCCAACGGTCTTTTTACGTTTTCTTGACCACTATGATTTCCGCCTGAAATGCGCTACTGTAATCTGAGAGGCGGAAAGAGATGCTCAAGTTGAGCATATCCCACTTTCGGTCTTGGAGCCGTCTGTGTCGAGTGAACTCAACTACCATCCACAGGTAATCCACTGCGGTCTTAGATGCTCGTTTGGAAGTTACGGTCAAATATCAGTTTGGGCTGGATGTAGTCGGTGCTTTTATGGATAATGTTTAAAAAAATCAAGGATCGAGTGTTGCCATGCGTTATGGATGGACCATTCTAAGGAGGCTTTCGGTAGAAGGGCCATCCACCCATACATGCTGTAAACTGTCCTGTCAGTTGCTTTTTCCTGCCAATTGTCTGGAGTCACTCTGTTAAGTATACCAATTTGCTACATCCGCCGTAGCTACTTTCGGTCTAATTCACCGGTCCACCTGCAGCATCTGCTACCACAAATAAACTCTCTCTCATTACGATTCACGATTTGATAAATATTTACACTTGCAGCTGAAAATATACTCAATTTATAGTCCGAGCTAATCAAAGACCAGATGAGCCCATAAAAAATATTCCATCTCTCCAGACTCTTGCGATCAAAACAACCATTAAACCTGCCGACCAATTGCTTTATTAATTATCAAAATAGAACTCAATTGCATCTGTAAATCAAAAGAACAATTTTCGCATGTTCGCACCTGGATGGAGGTTAGAAATACCAGAAATAGCTACGCCGCCACCCCAATCGCATAGCTACACATGGAAGCCAATCTTTAACTAAATTGAAACGTTTTCCCTCTCATATTCCTTTTATTTTCGCGTAAAATTGCCGTGGCACTAATGGATAAAACCCTGAAACTTTCCGGATCTTGAATTTTAATTTCACGCTACATGGCAGTGGGATGGCTGCCACCCTCTCCACCCTTTCGATGAAACTGATTGAAATGAAAGCACACATATGGGACGCCGGATTCGACGCACCCCGTCATGGCATGATGGATATGTTTATTGTTTCCATTGCGTGTGGTGCCCGGGGGCTTCCCACTCGCACTCTTTGAAGTGTATGGATTTATATTAAAAAAAAATCCACAAATAAACAATTTTTGTTTTCGGTTGCCTCTGAATATGTGATAACCATCGAGGTGGAGGATCTCAAAGAGGAGGCAATTGGTAATTATGTGCCGAATTTGAATTAATGTTTTTCAGTAGCTGGACAGATTTACTATTAGTTTTCCTTTTGAACTTATCGCTGGATGTATACCCGGGCTGGGATAAGCAAACTTTGTGTCTTTCGTTGAAGTGGATGACGTGGACATGGTAAATTCGAGTAAACATCGTTACTGGTGGTTTTATTTACACACGAGTCCATAGCAATTTGCTAAGTGGAAATTCTTTTCCAATTAAAACCCTTAAGCCCATACTGCGTGTTCAAAAAGATTCGGCCCATGCTTGACTGATTCTGTGGAAACAGATACACATCGTTGGCACCACGCCATAGCCACGAATTTGAAAATAAATTTTATCGAACAGATCACGTTGAAAGATATATTGCCTCGGGAAAGTCAATCTTCGGCTTTTATAATTTATAAAATTCATTAATCACTTTATGTGAGGTAGTCTTAAATAAAATATTCAATAAATGGGAACTAGAGTACCGAAGGTACATAAATATCGCAGCCCAACGTTTCCTGGTAGGTCCTAGAGCTGAACTTCTCCTACCCGAATGTCTGTTTCCCAAGCGAAAACTTGTGCAAACCTAATAGCCATGAAATATATTGTGAAGAACAGGTGGAATGGTCGATGTATTTGCATCTGTGGTGACAGTTAGGTCGCACTTAAGTGCGGCAACGATTTCCGATATACGGACTGGGCAGCCACAGAACTGGAGAGGGCACAGGGGCGGGCGTATTTGGGCCAAGGACTAAGCACTCAGAACCCGTGGGCAAGTGCACCAGCATCTTTCAAGCTGAAATATGCGCTATAAACAGATGCATCCAACTGAATCTCGAAAAGGGATACAGCAACTGCGACATAGCAATACTGTCAGACAGCCAAGCAGCTATCAAAGCACTTGACTCCTCATTAAGTCAAAACTTGTGTGAGAATGCCTATGCAAACTTAATGAATTGGGCAGAAAGAATAAAGTTGCACTTTACTGGATACCCGGTCATGTCGGGATAAAAGGTATCGAAGCAGCAGACGCCTTGGCAAGACAAGGGGCTGCAAAACCCTTCATTGGACCTGAACTATTCTGGGGAATGGGGGAACACACCATACGCGAGAAATTCAGAAAAATGGAGAGAGAAGACAAGGCAAGAACCTGGAACAACACCACAGGCCTGAGGCAGGCTAAGAAACTACTGGGATGTTACAACCGGAAAAGATTCAAAGCCTGCATCTGCCTTAGCAAGAATAATCTACGGACCCTAACAGGCTTCCTAACGGGGAACTGCAAACTGAGGGAGCATCTACGGAAACTAGGTATAACAAATGAAGGCCTTTGCAGATTCTGCAACGAGTCATGTGAGACTCCGGAACACCTTCTGGAGTCTTGTGGCGCACTGCCCCACAAAAGATTTAAATACTTGGGCAAATACCAAGTATCGGAAAAGGATATGCAAACCATGGACCCACTTTTCATTCTCAGATTCTTAAAAGAAACAGGTCTGGAGAAAGTGCTCTAAGGTGAACTATTCTCGCCGAGGCAAAGTAAGAGCATATGACCTTCAAACACAATTCCTCAGGAATTCCAATTGCGAAGGGGACAAACTTCTCCAAGGTATTAGCAGGGGGCACAATAGACCATTAGGTCGCAATGCAAAATAACCCTGCACAAATAATAATAATAGGTCGCAATTAGGCCTTGCTTAACCGTTTAAGCACTTCAAAAATAGTTCCTGAATGTAAAACTCTTTGAAGTCGGTCGGAAGGCTGAATCCTCTGTCTCTCATCTGGGTCTTAAGTCACACTGAGATCTTGGGGAACGAGATCTCCGATGAGATTGCTAGTCAAGGCTCGGAAGAGGTTTTTTTAGGACCCGAACCTGCTTCAAGTTTGACGATTGGGTTACCCACGAACATGTACGTGGTATAACTCTTCAGGATGTAAGTTGACTAAACGAATGCTTACGGACGTCTGTAAGAAATCATGGACAATCTTGCTGCCGCATCTTGACAGTCCACAAGGATTGGTCCTGGGACCAATTCTATTGAACATAATGTACGATGGCATCCTAGGAACACAAAGGCTGAACGGAGTAGACATCATCGGTAACGCCGACGATATGGCAATTGTAGTACTGGCCAAAAAATTAGAGGAAGTTGTGCAAAACTGCAATCAAACAATCGCAAACGTGAAGCTATGGCTACAGACATCAGGTTAAGAGCTAGCCGACCACAAAACCGAAGCCGTTCTCATAAGCAGCCGGTAAAAAGTGGAGCACCTTACCATACAGGTCGGTGAGCAAACTATCGAATCAAAGCCGTACACCAAGTACCTGGAAGAGTTGCTGGACCACAGACTCAGCTTCAGGGACCACCTAATGTACGCAGGCGAGAAGGCCTCCCGGGCAGTAGCGGCACTATGCAGACTAATGCCAAATATTGGGGGACCAAGGCAGCCAATCAGAAATCTCCTAACAACCACGAGTAGGTCAATACTCTTGTATGTGGCCCTAATATGGGCATCAGCGACGCATCGTAAGTCATACATTAGAATGATGAATTCGGCGCATAGAATCATATCTTTAAGGGTATGCTGCGCCTTTAGAATTGTATCAGCGGATGCGATAAGTGTGATATCAGGCCGAATGCCTATCGATCTAGACGCGAAGAAGACTGCGATCCTACGTGAAAACGAGCAAGATGACGAAACAACAGCTATAGAAGCTATAAAAGCAGAACGACAACATAGGTGGAACATCACAACCCAAGGGCGCTGGAGATATAAATTGATCCCCGAATTTGATGAATGGATTAGCAGAAAGCACGGGGAGGTAAACTACTACCTAACACAATTTCTATCGGTGCACGGATGCAACTGGGAGTATCTTTACAAGTACAAGCACTTCTTCTTCCTTTTATCAGCGAGGCTATGATCCGAAAACAAGGGATCACAACCCTCCCACTTCACCGCATTTCTACTGATCCGCCTGTGGGGTTCGCCTTTACAAGTACAAGCACGTGGATGACAAATTCTGCCAGCATTGTGAAGGAAATGTGTAGAACGCGGATCATGCACTGATGGAATGCCAAAATTATACCAAGGTTAGGAACATCCTAGAAAGAACAATTGGCGGCCAAGTGATCCCAAGAAGCTTGATCCCATTTATGCTGGCGAAGCGAAGGCTGAGAGACTGCAAACGAAGATGCAGCAACTGCGCAACTCGAAGATCCTGCCAACTCTCTTAGATAAAAACGAAGTAACGAAATGTCCAACCGGCCCCTACGAAGGAATGCCTTGACTGGCGGTGCACCGGCTACAAGTATCTATAAGGGACTTTGACCCTTACACACACAACAAAAAAGAAAAAAGGTACATCTTCAAATCTTTTGCAAAAAAATTCGCCGTAAAGACCGTCTATTGACAATTGCGCATCCTGTCGTCTGGTTGATATTTTCAGCTACAGCAGCGATTTTCTCGACCGAACAGCTGCTCCGGGTCCGGCCACGTTTGCTACTGTCCCATTTTACGCCATTCACCTCGAGGCGAGCGGCTACGCACCGCAATGTTTGCCCAGTTGGTGTTACGCAACCGGGGAATCGACGACAGAATTCACATTGAGCCAAAACCACTGACCGATTGCCATTGACACAATTATTCCGCATTCTTGAAGAGTGCAGCAATCCATGGTTTGTCTATGTAGATTCTTCTTCTGTTTGCTTCACAAATATCGGTACGAGTAATATTTTTTTTTTTTTTTTTTAAACAGGTGTGTGGCCACGCCCAAATGGCGTGTAGGCACTGCGACCAAGGAGATCTATTGTGCCATAGGCCACTTTTAGGGCAGCAGTACTTCTACTCTCCTTATGAAAGCTATAATTACGGCTGTGAAAGAGTTCCTTAAAACTATTGGAGATATGATCTCTTTAAGGAAAAAGCTGCTCCTAGTGCTACACAGAGCTATACACTCACACAGTATGTGTTCTGCGGTTTCGTCCTCTTCTAGGCAGAGGAGGTAGGTGATATCCTCCGAAATTCTCATTTTGTTAAGGTGGTAGAGAAGTTGACAGTGACCGGTAAGGAAGCTCACAAACCTTCTTTTGTCATTTCTGCCGTATTTTAGGATATCAACTGCCTATCTTGGGAAGGGTTGGACAGCTCTTTTAGCCTGCCTGAGACCTTGGGAATTATTCCAGTGGGAGATGCACATGTTGCGTTCCCAAATGTTTAGGGTAAGTTTGAAGGCGGAATCGGATATCCCGCAGAAGGGTTCAGGTCCAGTGAACAACTCAGAGGAGCCCTTCCTAGCTAGCAGGTCTGCAGTTTCATTGCCGTCAACGCCTACATGACCCGGTACCCACCACAATTTTACTTTATCATGTCGGCACAGATTTTGTAAGCTGTCGAAGCAGCTTAGAACTGATTTTGAACTGATCACATGGGAGATCAGTGCTTTGAGCGCCGCTTGGCTATCGGTGAGTATATGCATAGAGGCACCTTTGATGCCTGAGTGCAGGTTAATGTTAGCACAAGTTTCGATAGCGTAAAGCTCGGCCTGGAAGACACTAGGACTCTTTCCGAGTGATTTCGAAATTTGATGGTTGGGTCCATACACACCGGCGCCAACTCCTGTATCCATTTTTGATCCATCGGTGTACCACACTATACCTTTTGGATCAAGCGACGGTCCGCCATTATTCCATATATCACGGCTTGGGATCGCAATCTCAAACCTTCTACCAAAGTAGAGTGATTTAGGCGCAAAGTCGGAGACCGTGCTGAGCATGTCTAGCTCGGGAAAGTCGGACAATAGCTCCATGAGATGCACGTGATCCCGTGTACTATTACGAGTAATATAAGATACCATTTGCGAAAATGAGAGCATCTTTCGATACGGTAATGACTTTTGCAACAACCTTGTATAAATAGAGTCTACCGATTCTTCATCTGTTTCCTTGAAGTGTTGTGCTTCTGATGGCTAAATGGACAGACTATTTCCCAAATCAACCCAGCCCTCTCCTACGATTTATCAGGTTTTAGAATGATGAAGTTAACTACAACAAGCTGACTTTAAAAGTGGATTGAATCAAATAGGTTAGGTTAGGTAAGTGGACTGGCAGGGAGGAATGCTCTCTGCCACACTCAGGTCAGCGTTGACCCATTGTGATACCCATGGGGGAAAAAGTAATCCCTTACCCAATGAAAGTAATAATTTTAACTCAGTCACTTACTGCATTTCCGCATACAAACCATCCTGATGATTTGATCAAATGCAGCATCTTTCCTGTTGAAATGCCGGAGAGCTCCTCGAGATCCTGGAAGAAATATTTTCCAAGGAACTTTTTCCTGGAGTATTGAAAACTCAGACAGTGGCACAGGAAGTGGGTAGTGTCCTAAAAAACTTTTTCGTCACCACAGCCTCTACAGAGTTCCTCCTCCGTCAGGCGTAGTTTCTTCATATGGTACCACAGAGTGTTGTGCGCCGTGATGATGCCCACTCTCGGTTCTTGTTTTGTCGAAGGATGGCCATTGAATAAAATAAATGTAAATATATTAGATGCGGAATTCAATTTAAAGTTCATAAATGCATTCCATGACAATGCGCTGCTTTTGTCCATGTTCATGCTTATGGTCCTTTTAGAATTGAATGATATGTTAGGTTCAGACCTTAAGCTTAATATACTATCTCCACTAGGTTAGATTAGGTTAGGTTGAAGTGGTTGCCAGTTGAGAATCGCCAACACACTTAGACCAGCAATAGGTCCATTGTGATACCACGTGGATGATGGGAGAAAGATTCTCCTACCTAGTCGTTAAACCAGTTGAGAATCGCCAACACACTTAGACCAGCAATAGGTCCATTGTGATACCACGTGGATGATGGGAGAAAGATTCTCCTACCTAGTCGTTAAACCATTTTGAGCTTCTTATGAAGCGTAGGAGGCTCTTAATGTCTATGCTTTTCAGGTGGCCTATGCCATCGTAATAGGGGGCTCCTAAGTGAAGCTTCTTTCTGCGGGAGAGACTATCTCCACTACCTCTGTCTTAGAATTCAAAACATAAAATTTCGATGCACACACCTTAGACAAAAAATTTAAAATTCAATATTCCACTTAAAAGCTCCCCACAATCTGAATTTCACGTCTCGTTATACTTCCGGATCGTCTGTAAGTGCCTTGAAGGGAGGCGCTTACATCTTTACGTCTTCCTGGATGTCAAACTGTCAAGGTTTACGCAACAACCTCCTGCAAATTGGTTCTTTCGGTGACGTTTCAAATTATTTTATTTCCCCACATCAAGAGTGAATAATTTTTAGATTAATGTTTACATACACACGTCTAGAGGTATTTCATTTCGCACGTCATCTACTTGATTGATTGACGGTTCAACAAGCTGTCACAAGTGATATTAATTGTAACCAAGCGTCTGAGGCTTATTTCTAAATTATATCAACAATTTTTATCACCTATAGATGTGATTAAAAAAAAAAGCTTTCTGTATACACATAAACGCAATGAACAATAATTGAAGCAAATTAAAATTCCAATTTTAGCACTAAAACACATATAAACAATTAACTTAGCCATTAGCACGTTTTGATTGTAAACAATTAAGTCTAACCAAACTTACAAAATTCGATTTAAAAAAAGAAATTCTTAGACAAAAGAAAATCCTTAAAGAAATCGAAATTCAAACCGATTTAAACGAAACGACCAATAAATTAAAAGATCAAAAGAAGGCAGCGGATTGTTTTTTTTTTTACTTTTAGGTCAAGATACATCTTTGGTTGTTTTATAAAAAAACATGAAATTAGTTTTATAAATAGACCACCACCTGGATAATTGGTTTTTGCTCCTTAAACTATCACCTTAAAGTGAATTCATTGAGAGAGGGTGAATTTAATGGTATGCTGGAGAAATGGGGAAGGAAATTCTGTAGAACACTTCAATTTTGAAGAAAAAGTTTTTAATCAGTTTAATGGCAAGGATTATTGAGTGCATGGGGTGGAATGGCATCGTCGTAAAGTGACGAAAATCAATGCGAAGGATGAGGAAACAAGAAAGTTGTATGAAACCGTAGTAATTTTATTCACGTACAGGAAAAATAGTTTTAATTAAAATTTTAACGATTTTGAATCAAAGTCGATAAGGTTAATTGAAAAACTTTATTAAACATGATAATGTTAATTTAAACTTATAATCAGGAAGCAAATGCTATGGTTGCTAAGGGTTTTTTTTTATGCTCGGGTAGGGGTAAAAATCCTTCATGGATACTTGTAGTCCGTGCTACGATTTATGCCCGACTCCATGCTACTGCATGGCTATGTGTTAAAAAAAAAACCCCTTCGGTTTCTCTGTCCTGTTGTTCCCCTGCGGCACGACCAGTCAAGGCATTCCTTTTTGTTGTTGTAGCAGCTACGGTTCCGCTGGGGACAAATCAGTTTCTAGGCTCAGGAATCGAGCCATGTCTATGGGTTGTTCGCAAAGTGCATAGGGGCGCAAGTCGGTTGGCTGAAAAGATGTTTGGTGTTGTGCGGGCTATTTCAGCAGTTAGGGCATTTGCCTTCTATGGAGGCTTCGAGACGGTTTTTGTAGCTGATAAGTAAGCGACACCAACCTGAGCGTAGCTGAGCTAGGGTGGTTCTTGTTCTTCGGGGCAGGCTTCGTTCTTCGTTCGCTATGGGCGGCCTCCGAGGACCACGTTGGAGATTTTCCATATGTTGGAACACAGTCGTGTGATGAATGCTTTTCAATGCGTCTTTGTAGATCTGTCTGTCGATCCTGGTGCCTTGCGTGTAGACATCGAGGTCGTATTTGTAGATTTGGAGCCCTTTGCGAATGAAATGGGGTGGTTGTGGTACTATCGTTAACGGATGATTAGGGTGGTCTTGGAGGTGACAAGCTACTGTAGAAGGAACTGCTTGGAGAGCATGGTGTCATGGTCCCTTACTAAAAACAACTTCGTCTCAGCATGAAGGTGATATGCATGCGACATCAGGTGACATCCGGTGACGGTCCTCATGGCCGCGTTTTGGGCAGGCTTGAAGATGCTGCCAGTTAGTGTCACCCAGCTGTGGTTTCCAGGTGGGGCGGCATAGTTCAGCACGGATCGACTGATTGCCTTGTATGTGGCGAGTAGCGTCTCTTTATCCATTCCCCAGGAAGATCCCGCTAAAGACTTGAGTACAATGTTACGAGGTCTAAGTCGGCTTCTGATGTTTGATGCATGTGCAGCGAACGTCATCATGCTGTTGAAAGTGACGCCAAGAAATCTTGGTTGGGTGGAACTTGGATTTCGACGTCCTGCTATGGCTGTGTCAAGGACTGACCTTATCTCCCTTGTCCAGGACGTGAACAGTGTGGCTGAGGACTTCTCGGCCGACAATTTTAAATTGCGGTCTCTGAGAAATCCGTCCAGGACAGAGAGATATGAGTTCAGCGCTGTGCCTAGTGTTGGCACATTGGGCCTAGTTGTAAGGACCGTACAGTCATCGGCATATGAAACAATTTTGATTCCGTCTGGGGGAGGGGTAGTTTGGAGATGTAGAAGTTGGTAAGAAGTGGCTATAGGACGCCCTTCTGTGGAACTCCCTGTTTGACTTTTCGGTACCAAGACTTGGTGTTCCTGAACTCCGCAAAGGATTGGCGGCCCCAAAGGTAGTTGACCATGATCCACCGTGGCAAATGCCTTAGATAGGTCCAAGGCGACGGCAATAGTTCGATGGCAGGGTTGGTTTTGGTTGACTCGGCCAAGGATCGTCTTTCTCCAGCTACATCGCATCGAGGCATTTCTTCACAGTGGCCGGTTTGACATTTCCTCACTTCTATTTTAGCCGCCAGAGTTGGCAGGATCTTCTTTTCTCGCGCTTCTCGTTGCTCGTTCCTCTATGCGCAGTTGCTGCATCATACTCGTGTTAACTTCGTTTGCAGTCTTCCAGCCTTTGCTCCTCACCAACATAAATGAGGTCAGGCTTCTTGGGTCACTTGCCCGCCAATTGCTCTTTCTAGGATGCTCCTAGCCCTGATATAATTTTGGCATTCTATAAGTACATGCTCCGTGTTCTGCACTCTTCCTTCACATTATTAGCAGAATGGGTCAGCCGCGTGCTTGTACTTGTAGAGATGCTCCCGGAATCATCCGTGCCCCGATAGAAATTGTATTAGGCACCTCTCCGTGCTTTCTGCTAATCCATTCATCAACTTCGGGGATCAATTTGTATGACCATCGTGATGTTCCACCTATGCTGTCGTTCTGCTCTTATAGCACGAGCACGATTGTGCTCGTTTCCAGGTAGTGCCGCGGTCTGGCATTCGGTCTGATATTACACTCATTGCCTCCGCTGACACAGTTCTAAAGGCGCAGCATACTCTTAAAGATGTGATTCTATGCGCCGAGTTCATCGTTCTAATGTACGACTTACGATGCGTCGCTGATGCCCATAGGAGTATTGACTTATTCACGGTCGTTAGAAGATTTCTGGTTGACTGCCTTGGTCCCCCAATATTTGGCATTAGTCTGCTTAGTGCTGCTACTGCCTGATAATCCTTCTCATCTGCATAGGTTAGGTCATCCTTGAAATACTCCCAGGTACTTGATGTACGGCTTCGACTAAATGACTTGCTCGCCGACCTGTATGGCAAAGTGATCCACTATTTTACGGCTGCTTATGAGAACGGCTTTGGTTTTGTAGTCCGCTAGTTCCAAACTTCATGTCTGTTGACATAGCTTCACGTTTGTGATTGTTTGATTGCAGTTTTGCTTAACTTCCTTTAATGTTTTGGCCAATGCTATAACTGCAATATCGTCGGCATAACCGATTACGTCTACTCCATTTGGCCTTTGTGTTCTTAGGATGCCATCGTAAATGTGGTTGTTAAGGGTGTAACATAAGCGTTGAAGGAGTGGCGCTTTGTTTTGGGCCATAAAATACACAAATCAAATTTAACGCTGAAATTGTTACTGAAATTAATATTTACGATATATTGTTCATTTAGTGTGCAAGTTTTGTCGTGTTTACATGGTTGCAAGTATTTTTAACTGAATTTTGAAATGTGCGATGTGTCCGATGAGCATATTGTAAAATATGTGTTTTTTTTTCTGGAAAAACTGGAGTAGAAGTGAAGCCACTAGAGAAGTCCGAATTGTGTATGGAGAGGGTATTTCCAGCGAGTGCATGTATTGTCGTTTGGTTACAAAGTTACAAAATTGAAATTTTGACCTGAAAGGATGAAGGTTGGCTAGGAGAGCTAGACGAAAAGCCTTTGAAGTCCACTGTCAAAAGAAATCACACTGTTTGTGTTAGAGAACTATCAGAACTCAACGTAAGACCCATGATCATCCATCAACACCTAACAAACATGGGAAAAGTCATAAAGCTGGACAAATGGGTACCACTCCACCTATGGCAAAATAATTTTCAGCAAAGAATCGATGCTTGTACTGCGCTTCTGTCGCGTTACCATCAGGAGCCATTTTCGAACAAGATCGTTATCGGAGATGAAAAATGTGTTCTTTGCAATAACATTAAACATCACCACCAACGGCTTGCTCCAGAACGCAGAACAGCAGCCCAGAGATGAACTTCACCCGCTCAAGGTGATACTGTGTGTATAGTGGAATGCAGAGGGAATAATTCACTTCGAGCTGTTGCCTCATAACCTGACTATCACCGCAGAGGTCTACTGTCAACAGCTATGCATCTTTAAGTCGGCACTCGAGCAGTAATGACAAGTCTGGTGAATCCAAAGGGTGTTCTATTCCATCAGGATAACGATCGCCCTCATACTGCTATGACCACCTGCATATAGTTACACAAGTTCCGTTCAGAGAAAAGATGCATCCGCCTTATTCTACATTTTATTTAGGACTTTTCGAAATCCGCAAAACTCCCTTTGTGGACAAATTTTAGATCCCGGAATGATGCTTTTTTTTGGCAGAATTGGTGGGTGTACTGGTAATCGAATGGATATGGTAATCTTTGAAAGATACTAGTAGCCCGGGCCACCAGCAAGCACAGAGTATTGGATTTCAGGAATATGCCTGCATACTACCCAACACCCTACACACTTCTACCACTCTCCCTGTGGAACTACCATACCAGATATTACTAAGGATCTGGTTAATCTTATAGGATCTGCCCTTCTCTTTGCCGTTTTCTATTCTTAGACGTTCGATCCTCCTTGAATCGAGCTAAACATTGGTCACATACCCATTTACTTCGCGCTAGGTCTCTTCCGACTATATCATATCTCCAATGAGCTGTATGCATTCGCAATGTTTGGATCTCTTAGTATAAAGCACGGACAATGGAACATCAGGTGTCTTGCTTCTTCTTACTGGTTACTGCAGCAGGGACAAAGTGACGAGCTATTGTACCCGGATCAGTGCAGGTAGTGTCGTATCCTCCGTTACCAGTTAAGAGCTTTCTTCTTCTTCTTCCTTTTATCAGCGAAGTTATGATCTGAAAATAAGGGATCATAACCCTCCCACTTCACCACATTTCTACTGATCCGTCTGTGGGGTTCGCCTATTTGACTTCAGAAAATATCGGCAGGCCTGGCGATTTTGGATTACTCGGTTACTGAGGCCAATGAAATGCCGACGTCGTCGCATTTGTCTGATCCAGCCAGTTAAGAGCCATGTGATGCTAAATTTCTCCTACTTTCCTTTTCGCCCAAATTTCTATGCTCGGGATGAGCTAGTGTATCCATCTTTCTGTTGTGGCGTCATCCCATCGGTTTTGCCATTTTGCCACAGATACCGCCTTTTCTTCTGCTTAAATAGCTCCTCCATGCTGTAGATTCATAAGTTTCCTGTTATATATATATGTCAGCCATGACATGATGTGGACATGATGTTCCGTAGAAGAGGACCTAGCACTGATCTTTATGGAACGCCTGCCGAAAGATTATAGCGTTTGGTACCTTCGTTGCTTACACACCTTAGCTTCTTATTCCTAAAGTAGCTTGATACTACCATAAGAATATAACTTGGCGTATTCATTCTTTCAAGACAACAAATTATATATGATCAACTTGCTGAATTATAAGCATTCTTGATGTCAAGTGTCGCTACTGCACAATACTCCTTTGGTCCCCACCACCATCTTCTTCGTTCAATGGCTGCAGCAGCGATATCTGCAACATTTTTATAGCGTCTACTGTGAACCCGGATTTTCGGAATCCAAACTGGCATTATGAGAGAGCGTCCCTTTCCTCGGCTCTTGGTAGCAGCCTATCATATGCTATTTTCTTTAATATTGTCGCTATCGTACTCAGTATGCAAACAGGGCGGTGTGATGAAGGGGTTCTGGAGAGTTTATTTCCTTTGGGGAGCAGTACCAGATGCTGTATCTTCCAGTGATTCGGGGTATCCCTTCTGTTAGACAGCTCTGTATGACTTCTTTAAAGGCATCAGATCTTGCTCTTACTTACTTACTTCTTTCCGAGCTTTACTCGGGATTCCATCCGTGCCTGGGGCTTTGCTATCACCAATTTGTCTACCCGCTAAATGCAATTCCTCTGGCCTTACCGATGTGATCTCTTCGCTGGAGATTGCAATGGCCATTGCGGAAACAGTGTTATGATGGTGTTCTCGTGTATAATGAGCCATGTTGGTTGTGTTGCTCTGAGTCCTTTGAGCTTCATCGTAGCGATTCCCCTCCAGTTTATGTTGGCAGGGCAGTTTTTTGAGCATATTTTTTGCTTTATCTAATAGCAATTCTTAAGGCATTCCTTTTATTTTTAGATGTTGCTAGTTTAGCGTTGAGTTCCGACTGTTCAATATATTTTGCAAATGCTTCGAGAAAAGTCCGTCCCGTTACGTCTGTGTTTCTGCTGTCCCATTCTGTGGCCCAAGAATGAGTGGGTTCGGCTGCTACTTTTTATGAGTAAAATTACATCCGTCACATACTTTTAAGAAGATAACTCTCGACGAGTATATCGTCGAGGAGCTCTGCCTCTTGTTTCAAATTGTTTAACTCAGCACACTTGTGAAAACCGCTGCTTCCAGTTCAAAGAGAATTCAAATATGTTCCAGAGGTGGCATGTATAAAACAAAAATCTTAAACAATTTTTGTGTTGATATTCAAATAGAAATAATTCAGTGTGGCTTAAGTTGATTGGAGAAGCTTACACTGGAGGGCCACATGAATTGAGCACTGCCATTCTACTAAATGCCGAAAACAATAGCGCATCTTAGCCTTCATTCATTTACACAAGAACTAATGAAATCATATACTTACTTACTTAGATGGCGCTACAGTCCTGGGTGGACCTGGGCCTCAAGCAACAAACCTCTCCAGCCAGCACGGTTACAAGCCAGCTGCCTCCAGTTGCACACGCCAAGTTGGTTGAGATCTTTCTCCACTTGTTTGCGCCACCTACCGCGAAGCCACCCTCTACTGCGCCGTCCATCCGGGATGGATTCGAAGACTTTCTTAGCGGGAACGTTGGGCTCCATCCCCTCTAAATGACCCACCCATCTTAGTCGCTGTATGTGAACTCTTCTGGATAAGTCGATGTCCTTGTATAATCCGTATAGACCGGCATTGTACCTTCTCCTTCACTCATCACTCACCATCTATGCAAATGGGACCAAAGATCGCTCGAAGAACTTTTTTCTCAAAATAACCAAGGGCATCCTCATCCGGTTTTTTCAAAGCCCATGACTCTGTGCCATACAGCAGGACTGGGATGATAGAGTTACCTAAGTAGTTCGAGATGGGGCTTTGTTACCCAATCGCCTTCTTAGGCCATAGAAACAATGATTGGCAAGAGTAACTCTTCGTATGATCTCCCTACTGATGTCATTTTGCGGAGTTCACCATAGAGCCTAGGTAGAAAAAACCTTTACTACTTCAAAATTATATCTGTCTATCCAAGACGCCGATGTTGGGTATCTTTTTTTGTAGACAGCATATAATTTGTTTTGCTTTCATTGAACGCTAGACCCATCTTTACTGCCTCGATCTCAATACTCGTAAATGTCCCATGTCAATATCATCGGCATAAGCGAGTAGTTGCACAGACTTGTAAAAGATTGTGCCTCCGGTGTTGGTTTGTGAGTTTCGTACAATTCTCTCAAGTACTATATTAAAGAGATCCCATGACAGCGCGTCACCTTGCCTTAGACCTTTCCTGACATTGAACGGTTCGGTGATGTTCTTACCGACTTTGGTGGAGCAGCGAGAGTTCTCCATCATCATTCTGCACAAACGGACGAGCTTGGCAGGGATGCCAAGACTAGACATGGCTCTGTATAACTCGTCTCTATACACGCTATCATAGCCAACTTTGAAATCGATGAAGAGGTGGTGCGTATCGATTTTCTATTCATGGGTCTTTTCCAAGATCTGCCGTAGTGTGAATACTTGGTCAATGGTGGACTTTCCAGGCTTGAAACCGCACTGATAAGGACCTATCAGGTTGTTGTCGATAGGTTTTAGACGTTCACATAATACGGCAGACAGGATCTTATAAACGATATTTAGGAGACTTATACCTCTGTAGTTGGCGCAGTTCAGAGGGTCTCCTTTCTTCAGGATCGGGCAAACGATGCTGAGGTTCCATTCATCGGGCATAATTTCGTCCGACCAGATTTTACAGATGAGCTGGTGCATGCTCCTTACCAACTCATCTCCTCCTGCCTTGAAAAGTTCAGCGGCAAGGCCGTCGGCTCCAGCAGCTTTGTTGGATTTGAGTTTAGATATCGCTATCCTCACTTCATTCTGATCGGGTTGACGGGAATCTTGACTGCCATCATCACTGTTGAATGGCTCATTCTGCCTGACAGCGGAATATTGATCATCATCGCCGTTTAACAGTCTGCAGAAGTGTTCCTTCCATATTCTAAGCAGCGACTGCGATTCTACTACTATATTGCCATTTTCGCCCCTACAGGCTTCTGTTCTGGCTTTGAAACCCTGGCATGCTTTTTTTACCTTTTGGTAAAATTTTCAAACATTATTCCTGCAATAAAGTCTCTCAATCTCCTCGATCGAGCGCTTCTCATGCTCCTTTTTCTTCTTTCTGAGAAGTTGGTTCGTCTTAGCCTTCTTGATTTACACAAGAATTAACGAAATCACATAAAAAAAGAATATATTTGGCGTAACAGCTCTTCAAGTGCCTGGGCCTAGCTTCTCGCAACTACTTGTGTTGTGTGCGTTATATTTCTTCACACAAATGGAAGTGACCTGCAGTTTTCTGCCGTATCCGAAGGGCGATTTGTGAAGCTTTTTCAAGACAACAATACTCTCGGATGTTTGTCAGACGCTCGCGATAGGTGGGGCCGTGAAAATAAAAAAAACTTTTTGGTGTTTCTGGGATTCAAACATGAAACTTCACGCGCAGTGATCCAACACACTAACCATTTACGCCACGGCGCCCACGAAATGAAACCAAATCACACGTGCTCGAAAAAAACTGTCTCTTTCTCTTCTACCAGTTCGGTTGTACTTATGCAATGAAACGTAATACCATCTGAGCCCTAAAACCATTATATCATTACCTAGATGTATTCAAAATGTCATACTGTTAGGCGTAAGTCATACTCGCCCGTGCAGGGACGGGTTAAGAATATCACTGCAGCGCCCCCCAACAACTAGCGCTTGTCGTAAAAGGCGACTAAGGGGACAAATCAGATCTAGGCAATATAACACCCAAGTGAGCCTAGCGACACATATACTACCATAAAAACCCTCCCACAAGTGTGCATGCGAGTCTGTGGGTTGACACGACTGGAGATCACCGGTGTCATAAAAGAAAGATCAAACAATACTAAAACAGGAGCATGCACGTGTCAAACAACAAACACCATCGCAATATGGTGCAAAAATTGTATTGCAAAACTGTATCATTATGATAATACTTGCAAAAAGGAAAGGCACTACCCCGCCAGGCACTACCACTGCTGTGCATGGTACTGATCCTGGACCGAGCAGAAATGTTCGGGTCAGAGCTATACGGATTCCGGGGGCTAGCAACATAATGAAACAGTTTGGATGCATTTTAAGGGTCGCGAGTTGGAACGTTGGAAGCATGACCGGTCGAAGTTACCAGCTGGAAGAGATGATGAATAGAAGGCGGGTGGACATTTTGTGTGTCCAAGAGACGAAATGGAAAAACGCCGGGAATCGGGCGCGTTTCTTGGACGTTAGGACAAAAGATTACAAGATGTTCTACTACGGAACGGAAAAGGCTAGGAACGGAATCGGTATCATCCTTGCGGCAGAGCTACTTGGAAACGTCTTGAGCATTTCGAAGTCCAGCGACAGTTTGATGTCTCTCAAACTAGTAATACAAGGAGAGGTGTGGAATATTGTCAGTGCATATGCTCTCCACGATGGGTACAATCAGAGAGATAAAGATGCATTTTGGCTAGATTTCCACAATCTCCTTAAGGACATCCCAAAGGAAGAATTTCTGTTTGTTGGAGGAGATTTGAATGGACATGTCGGGAAATCAAACGAAGACTATGAAGACTGCCATGGAGGACTAGGATATGGCACCAGGAACCTTCCTGGTGAAGACATCCTAAGCATGTGCAAATCACACGGTCTTATCGTGTTAAATACCATGTTCATCAAACAAAGCCGACACCTGATCACTTACAGCAGTGGTGGAGATGAAACTCAGATTGACTACCATTTGGTAGGCAGTTTCATGAAGCCTCGGGTAAAAGATTGCAAAGTGATTCTGGGAGAGGCAATCGCTCGTCAACACCGTCTCCTGCTAACAGAAATTTTTATGAAAACACCAAAGAAAAGCAAACAAACAGGGGTCTCTGAGAAAATCAAGTGGTACAATCTGGACAAAGAAAAAGGCGATGCTTTTGTTTTCGTAATGAAAAATGACCTCTCTCACACCATCAACGGAGCTGAGGATGAAGAGTGCAGAGCACAAAATATGTGGGATTCCCTACAGCGAACTTGCTTAAAGAAGGCCAAATCACTGCTAGGAGCTTCAAAAGGCCACCGTCACCACGCCAAAGAAACATGGTGGTGGAGTGATGAAGCTAAGAAAGTGATAAATGAGAAGAAAGCGGCTTTCAAAGCTTGGTCAAAGTGCCCCTCTAATAATAGTGACGAAAAAGCTCGTCTCGAAATAGAATACAGATGCTGCAAGGAAAAGGCGAAGAAGAAGTGCGCCCAGCTTCAAGCAGAGAGTACGGAGGGCCTGTATCGGGAGCTGGAGAAAATATTTTCCCCGGTTGCTGATGCAAACCAGGCTATCCAGGAGCTGCGAAGACACAATATGAACAAGAGTGCCACTATCTTCAAAATAGCCGCCCAAAGAAGGAAGAATGCTCAGGAGATTCGTTCGCCAAAGTTCATTAGCAATGCTCATGGCCAGCTTCTTGTGGATGACGACAAAATTCTGCAGAGGTGGCGGCAGTATTGTGAAGAGCTTTTGAATGAACAGTTTCCCCGGCTATACTTTCCAAGAGCCACCCCTAACTGTGAAGAAATACCCGACATTACAGTCGAAGAAGTTAGTGAGGCGGTCAAATACTCCAAAAAACGAAAAGCAATTGGGCCAGACGAAATACCCTCTGAGTTCTGGAAAAAGATGGGAGATATCGGGTTCAGATGGCTCAGAATTCTCATCTCCAAATTCGTGAGAGGTGATCCAATGCCGAATGAATGGAGGGAAAGTTACCTTCTCCCTGTATACAAAGGGAAGGGTGATACGCGAAACTGTGATAACTACCGTTCGATCAAGCTGATGTCACACACCATGAAGATCGTTGAGCGGGTATTGGGTGGCCGACTGCGAAAAATAATACGGCTATCTGATGATCAGTGCGGGTTTGTCTCGGGTAAATCAACCACAGATGCAATCCAAAGTATAAGGATCATAATGGAAAAACATCGTGATTCCTTAAGGGATTTGCATATTGTATTGGTTGACTTTGAAAAGGCATTCGACAGACAACCACGAGATCTGATATGGGTGGCGCTAAGACATCGAGGGGTTCCAGAAACCTATGTACAGATGATTATGGACATGTACGAAGGAGCGAAGACAAAAGTAAGATGCCCCGCTGGAGTAACCGAAGAGTTCCCAATCAAAGTCGGGGTACACCAGGGAAGCGTTTTAAGTCCTTTGCTCTTTATTACAGTCCTTGATTATCTGCTAGCACTTGATGTGTGGGTGGACGTTTTGGAGGGAAATGGGTATCGCATTAGTTCAAAAAAGACAGAGTACTTGTGCTGCCCGTTCTCTGATCCACTCAGGCCTATTCCAGACATTTATTTGAATGGAACAGTGCTTCCCAAGTGCGAAAAGTTCAAATATCTGGGATCTATGATCAATAGCAAAGCAACTTGTGATGACGACATCAATCATCGTGTAAGCGTAGGGTGGATGAAGTGGCGAGAAAATTCCGCTATCTTCTGTGACAGAAAAAAACCACCTAAGTTGAAAGGAAGGCTCTACACCGCAGTTGTGCATCCAGCGCTCTTAACAGTTCACAATGTTGGACGATGTACAAAAAGTATGAGAGTAAATTAACGGCAGCTGAGATGAAGATGCTTCGCATGACAGCAGGAGTGACAAAGCTTGATCGAATAAGAAGTTCGAAGATCCGTGGAAGCTTTCACATCAAGGAAACCATCGTACAAAAAATAGAGCGTGACCGGCTCAGTTGGTATTGCCACGTTCAAAGAAGAGATCATTTAAACCCGGTTAAAAGGCAATATCAATGCACGTTCCAAAGACATCGCGATGTAGGAAAGGCAGGCCTATAAACGCCTGGATCAGACAAATGCGACGACATCGGCATTTCATTGGCCTCAGTAACCGAGTGATCCAAAATCGGCAGGCCTGCCGATATTTTCTGAGGTCAAATAGGCGAACCCCACATGCGGATCAGTAGAAATGCGGTGAAGTGGGAGGGTTGTGATCCCTTGTTTTCGGATCATGGCCTCGCTGATAAAAGGAAGAAGAAGAATACTGTTAGACGTAAGTTAATATCATATTTAAAAAAGCAAATACTAAAGAAGGAGTTTCTGTAAATTATTTTGTTACTTGCACCTACGATGATAGATAGGCCAGCGTTATCAGTACCATAAAGGTTCATCCTTTCGCATCTATTTTATTCAAAGTCTTGAAATCCCTAAGTCCCTAACATATCGAGAAAGCTCATATAAGGCAGCCATCAGGTTTGACCTAAATATCGTAGAAAAACCTGCGTTTTAGCGATTCCTAAATATCCTTGTTAGCCACCCTTCAACTCACCCAATACTAGCTATTATCACCACTCCCACTATTCGCATGTTGCCAGACAGTACAAAAGCTCTCGCTCTTTATCCATCGCAACATTTCCTCGCAACAAAAGCTCCGTAAAATTTCACCCTCGCTTCAACGCAAAATGCAAAAACAAAGCATACCCCACCAAAACAAATCAAAAACATACATACAGTACCCGAGAGAACTGGTGTATCTTTAAGATACATTCGCTTCAGTATTTTCCGGTTTAGTCTATCGGCATTTGCGAACTCGGAAAGTTCAATTTCATGCTTTCCTCGTCGTCCATTCAGATAATATTTTTTTTTTTACGAAACTACTTTGTGTCTGAAGAGTGATTTTTCTTTTTTTTTACAAAAAAGGATCAAGGATTTATCTGTGCAAATCCTCGAATCGCCTTATAAGCGGAAATCAATTGAAATTCAATGTGATACTGAAAGGAAATTGAAACGATAAACGAGTATAGCAAATGTATCTGTGCTGATGGTGGTGCGACGAGTGAGTGTTGCTTTTGACAAGGATAATGTGAAAACGGAAATTTACGATAAAGGTACTATCTGCAATCGGCAGTGCTTAGTGCGACAAATTACCATTCTGTTTGTTTGGTGAATTTTTAATTGAGTGCACTCAAGAGTGGGCGATTGCGTGTGTTGGTCATGCAAGTTGTTACCGAGTTGTGTCCTGTGTCAATAAAGATAAATCGCTGTAAAAAATTTGATTAATTTGAAAAAGCCAAACAAAATGAGAAAGCCCTAAATAACTGACATATGTATGAATAAATCGTCAGAGAGTGAATAATTGTATAATTTCATTCGTGACCGTTGCACAAGTTTAAGGCGGTTGCCACACTGAGGTATTTGCTGCAAACTCAGGAAATATACCTACGTCATTAGATAAATTTGTTGACTTCAAACAACATATTGCGCTGTTTTTAATGGTAAATTTGTTATTTTGTTAAAATGAGTTATATAGCTTTTTATAGTCCCAAAACAGTTGCTAATGCACTTACAAATGTCTTATTTTCCTCTCGATCGGATCCTGATTTGCTAAGTTTTGAGAAATACTTTTATTTTATTGTACTCTACGAGTAAGTTGGGTCGCGGCGCGTTAAATTGCATTACCCCTACTCTAATGCCATTCGTTGTTCGCATGGTTTCCAAATACTTTCTAAACAGCTCAAAAGCCATGGGGGAATTTTTGGAGATATCTCTTTTCAGTGAGTTCCCTCTGCAGGATTGAGTTCCGTCATATGGGATCGCTATCATGCAGGAGGAAGATAAGTGAAACACATTTTGCGATTATTCCTCAATGGGAGAAATGTGAATTTTCTCAGTATTGGGCTTTGCGATATAGCTTTGGTTTCCAGCAGCTCGACTGGATAGCTGGTAGCATCATGTGGAGGGCAGTGATAATACATTTGTATTTGGTAACCGCAATATCGGGTAACAAACTCATAGCCATTTTCGAGACATCGGGGGTACATCTTCATATTTCTGTACTCTGCTCTTATGAGAAATCTCACAACAACATATCTTTTTATTTATTTTTTTTCCTAAGGGGTGGTGGAAAACGCTACTGCTCACGAAAAACAGTCCCGCTCTGTTTTAAGTAGTGTAAGACTTGGTACTCACTAAAAAACTACCTTTAACCAATTTTTTCTACTTGACTCCGGAACCTTTTATGCATTACTTCGGAGTGGTGTCGCTTTCTTTCCTCTGTGGGGACCGGCTTTTTCATGTTTATCTTCTTCTGCGGGTTTATTCTTTCTTGCCGGTGAGGTTTTCATCAGGCTTATATATCTTGTGAGAATATGATTTGATCTCCCTCTCTCTGTTTTGCCTTTAATACTGCCTCAACAAAGGAGTATATTTTATCCCATTTGTCTTTACTGGATAGCATTTTTCCCACTATATTTTCTGGGCTGACGCCTATCTCGAGCTGCAGCCTGCTTCTCTCTGCCGTCCGTCGTGTGCAGCTAAAAATCGTGTGCTCTACGGTGTCATGTGGAGAGTCATCGTACTGGCAAGCTGGGCTTCCCACTTTCCCCATCTTATGCAGGTACGCGTTGAAATATCCGTGCCCTGTAAGAAACTGAGTTAGGTCAGCAACGTTGCTGATTAATCTCTGTGTTCACCTACCTCTGGTTTCGGAGTTCCAACGTTCTTGCCAGCGTTTTTTGGTAAGCTCTTTAGCTTCAGCTTTCGCTGCATCTTTTCCAAGTTCAGCTTTCGTTTGGTGGACATGCATTCTTTCCTAAGAGATCGAAGAAAGTCACTCCTGCGATTAAGAGGACTGCAGGCCCTGGCATCGTGTAATATGAGCTTGCTACCCCTAGTGCTGCTTTTCTCTGATTGCTGCCATTCGCTTCCGATACTTTTCTTGTCTTTTTTTTGATGTTTGGACTGTTTGTCCTTGCTAGCTGAGTCCAATGTTGACAAGATTCTCCGAACAGTGGCTGTGAGTGCCTGCTGTCTCCGGAGCTGTCTCAGGATGTGACCATCACCTGGAGTCTTGATGTGGTCAATTTCTATCTCGAAGTTTACCTTGGAGTTAATTCCTTGTTCCGGATGATTCCTGGAGGCAGGCAATGGCTTAGAAGTCACAGCATCTGATGATGCTTCTTCCGGATGATTCCTGGAAGCAGATGATGGCTTAGCAGTCACACCATCTGATGATGCTTCTTCCGGATTATTCCTGGAAGCAGACGATGGCTTAGAAGTGACAGCATCTGATGATGCTTCTTCCGGATGATTCCTGGAAGCAGATGATGGCTTGGCAGTCACAGCATCTGATGATCCCTTTTCCTCATCCTCAGCTGAGGGTATGATTGCTAGCAGTAAATCTCTTAATTCTTCGTAACTGGTTTTAGTTCTTCCAAACATGTCTCCTTGCATGTAAGGAGTGTGAGGCTTAATAGTGCCTTTGAGGAGATCGTGATTGTTGACGAATTCCTCCCAGACGGTGTCAACGATATGCAACTTATCCTCCTTGTATTGCTGGATTTTTTTGGATGGGCCATCTTTCTTAGTGTTTGTTAACAGCCTTTTCAATTGTTCGGCCAGTAGCCTTTGACGTGCTACTAAGGCGAATGCTTCCTACTATATAAGAGTATGGCATGTGTGATCGACATTAGAAGTTTTCGCTTGCTTGTCCTGGGGCCTCCAACGTTCGCCATTAATATGCTCAACGATGTGGTAACATTTTCGGCTTTCTCTGCCGCGGCCTTAATTTGCTGCCAGAAGGTGAGTTTTGTGTCCAGTCTCAGTTCCAGGTATTATACTTTACTGCGTCCTTTGTTATTATTATTTCCGACTTCACTTGGAACTCATAAATAGCAGGCATTCGTCTTCGTGTTAGCATGACTATCTTTGTTTTCTCTGTTGCAAGGCTTAGACCGTGATTTTCTATACAGGAATTGACCCGTCTCATTACTCGGTTTAGCCTCCTCTGCGTATCCTCTGTACTTTGTGCAGTAATCACTACGGCAATGTCGTCCGCGTAGCCGACAAGGAAACTGTCGTCGGGTACCTCTATGCATAGGATCCCATCGTAAGAGATGTTTCACAAATCAGGTCCCAGGATGGAACCCTGTGCTGCTCCAGCGGTGATTTGCCTTCTACGTTGCCATTCCGTGGTGTCATAGATGAGCCATCTGTCCTTGATATAGTCTTTTGTCATCCCTAGTAAATACTCCGGTACACTGAAAATGCCTTCTAGAGCGTTTAGTATATCTGTGCATCTGGCAGAATTGAAGGCGTTTTTCAAGTCCAGCGTTGCTAACACAAATATCTTTTTGGAGTGATGGTTTCCCTGCTGAGCTCTCTGAGCAGCCACAACTAGTTCTTCTACAGCTCCTATTGTAGAGTGGTTTTTCCTGAAGCCATGTTGCCTTTCAGATAGATCTCCTGCTTTCTGAACTGTCGCAATGAGTCGCGGTTTCAGTATCTTCTCAAACAGCTTGCCGGCCGTGTCCAACAGGCACAGGGGCCTGTACGCTGATGGGGTGCCCGGGTCTCAGTTTCCCTTGCTAATTAATACCAGACGCTGTATTTTCCAGTTTTTGGGAAACACACCTTCCATTTAGCAGCTGTTGTACATATTGAGCAACAGCTGGGGACACCTTCGGGCGAAGACCTTCAAAGCTTCTGCTTCGGTGCCGGGGGCTTTTTTGTTCTGCAAAATTTTAGCAGAACAAACAATTTTTCAATTTTTGTTCTGCTAAAATTTAGCCATTATCAGCTCTTCACCACTAAAATTTGGAGCCTCTTCTTGTTGGAAAATGAATGATTCTCGCTTCCTAATTGGATGTGTGGGAAACAAAACGCTGACGATGTTTTCCATTTTATTCGCATTTTAAGTTGGGCAATCCGCTTCGCCCCTAACTTACGCATAACTACTCTATGGCCTAAGCCCAAGGGGTCATTATTCACATTTCGTCTCAAAGCTTCCTACTTCTGCTTCTTGCTCCGATATATTTCCAGTTTGAGCTCCAGCTTAGCGGTCTTGTACTCTGATAGATACATCCGTAATTTCTTCGACATTTCTCCTCCTCCCTCTGGTGACTTTGCGTTTAAAATGTAGACATCTTCTCATACTATATACTCAACATGCTATGTGATAAATCGCTCTTTTTTGGTAGACGGTCATGAAATAAAAGTCTACGTATGTGCCAGTAACAACCTGAATTGTGGCATAAAGAGTGCCCCATTCCATTATTTTTCACTAGATGAGCATGCAATCTTACATGTGCTTCTTTACTTTGTAAGACTTATGTATCTACTTGCAATAAAGCCAAACACTTGTGAACACCGCTAACTAGCTAGAAGGTACCCTTGCTGATGTAGATAGGACTCAAAACATTTTGTAAAGGCTTAGGCTTCGCATTAAAGACTATAATGATTAGGAGTAGGAGTAATTACGCACAGTTTATCCTACAGCACGGCAGAATGCCTCCTAGATTAATCGTGCCATTGTTAGAAACATTTTTGTGGCTGACAGTACCTGGTGACATTATAGTATCTCCATGATACCTATAGTTGTCCACAGTTCCTATTGTCTTAGTTGCCTAGACTATCATACATTTATTTAGATTGTAAGCTTCTCTTAAGTTGCAGTTGCTCCATTTAAGTTTTTTTTAGTATATAGAAGGCGTCTCCTTAATCCTTTCCGTCATATAGGCTTATCTAGTTTTCATCTGATGCATTTATTAAGGATATTGACAGGAAATTGTGAGTTTCTTGTGAGCTCTATTGGGAAGCAAACAATTGTAAATATTATGCAATGGCTACATCTTCTCATACAATCATCGGACAGTAATTTTATCTCAAATTTAAGTTAGGTAAGGTTAGAGTGGCTGTATGTACGAGAGTATAGATACACTAAGACCAGTAGAGGGCCATTGTGATGCCATGGATTTTTCTATTTGGCTACCCGGGGACTAATTGAACCAACCGGAGCCTTTTATCTGAAGCAAAGGATGATCATGACGCTTGAGAATGCCAATTCGCTGAGGTATTCGAAGAAGGAGCCCTTCGATGGAGTAGTATTTTTTGGAACTGAACATAGGAGGTTTAGGATGGTTTCCTCTTCCTCTTCGTCTCAATAACTCCTGCACAAGTTGTAAGAAAATGAGGCCCAAACTTTCAGCATGTTGGTCTATCAAACAGTGTTCAATGAGGATACCGATAACGTAACTGATCTGTGATCGCTTTAGCATAACCAGCCCGGCATTCTAATCGGTTTCTAATCCAGCCTAGACCAGATCTGTCTAGAAATATGACGAGTTGAGCCATTTTGCCGTCTATGGTTCTTCTTCTTCTTCCTATATCAGCGAGGTTATGATCCGAAAATAAGAGATCATAACCCTCCCACTTCACCGCATTTCTACTAATCCGCCTATGGGGTTCGCCTGTCTGTGGTTGTTTCTGTTAATAGCGTCTAGCTTTAATAGGAATTTTCATATAGCGAGGATCATTCCCTATGTCCGACATTTTGGCAGAATCCTTAGAGGCGTAACCTGTCTGGCGAGTTTGTCAATCTTCCGGTTTCTTGGAATGTCTCTATGATGATGAATGTTGAACAGCTCCGTCAACTCTGTGAGAGACAAACGGCAGCTTAAGGTGACTTTTGAGGTGAATAAGGGCAATTCTAGAGTCTTGATTGCCGCTTGACTGTCAGTAAAAGTGCAAATATCCCTGACAGATATTGCATTACATTTCAGCCAGGATAAGGCTGCCTAAATCGCCATGATTTTCACCTGAAATACGCTACTATGGTCTAGGAGGCTCATTCGTGTTGAGCTTTTTTGGGACAACACCACAACCCACCGAACTTTCGGTCTTAAAGCCATTTGTGAAGAAGTATACTGAACTACCATCCACAGGGAGAGCGCTATCCCATTTACTGCCTTCAGGGATACCCGTTCAGAAGTTACGGTCATATTTCTCTTTGGCGCAACACCTCTTTAAGTGCGTGGTTCTAGCTTCTCGCAACCACTTGTGTTGTGTGCGTTATATGTCTTCACACAAATTAAAGGGCCCTTCAGTTTTGTGCCGTATCCGAAGGGTGATTTGACAATCTTTTTCGTGACAACAATACTCTCCGATGTTTGCCAGATGCTCGCGAGAAGCGGGACCGTGAAAAAACTTTTTGGTGTTTTCTGGGATTCGAACATGGAACCTTCTGTACAGTGATCCGACACACTAACCACTTGCGCCACGGTGCTTATAGGTAAAATTAAAAAGATCAACGATCAAGAAGTTGCCAGCGTGATGACTAACCTACTACGAAGAGACTTTTAGTCGCATGGCCGCATTAGCAGCCGTTTGTTTGCCGAAAATATATAAGGGAGCAGATGAAACTCAATATCCAATGCCGTACAAAAGGTAGTTCCTTGTGCATCACTGATACACATATACGTAGATTTTTGCACCTAAACTAATTGAGTGAGGTGAACAGCCCACCAGGAGCCGACCACCAAACGATCACGCCATACAGTAGTATAGGCCTGATAACAGACATGTACAGGCGAACCCCACAGGCGGATCAGTAGAAATGCGGTGAAGTGGGAGGGTTGTAATCCCTTATTTTCGGATCATAACCTCGCTGATAAAGGAAGAAGAAGAAGAACAGACATGTACAGCCAGCATGTGATTTGAGATTGCATACCCTAGCTCCTTCCTATAGCCTTTCTACAGGAATACAGAGCTAAATTTGCTTTCCTTTCCCATTCTAGTACATAGATTGGCTTTCCAGTTTAGGTTCCAGTTCAAAATAATGCCTAAGTCTATGAGTGGCTCTCCAACTGCGTGGGAACTGGGCTACAGCTCCGCGCACGGACGGTTTCCAGTGATATGGACTACGCTGCTGTAGTACATTTCAAGGGGGTCTCCCATAGGCCATACTCTCCAACACTGATCACAAAGAATAATTCAAAGGATGTAAATCTGGGCTTCATGAAGGCAAATCCTCGGATGCAGTAAATGTAAGAATGTTGATTCTAAGCTACTGCTGAGTTGTTTTGGCTTTATGTCTTAAAGCAGAGTCTTGTTATAAAACTCAGCTTACTCCATTCAAAAGGGTATTGGTTAAGCTCTTAACGACACCTCTAGGACATCTTTTTGGTACACCTTTGACCCTAGTTAGTAGTGAGCGCCGTGGCGTAAGTGACTAGTGTGTCGGACCACTGCGCGTAAAGTTCCAAGTTCGAATCCCACAAAATACCAAAAAGTTTTTTCATGGTCCCACCTCTCGCGAACGACTGACAAACATCCGAAAGTATTGTTGTCACGAAAAAGCTTCTCAAAACGAATTGTCCTTCGGATACGGTACTTAACTGTAGGTCCCTTCCATTTGAGTGAAAAATATAACGCACACAACGTGAGTGGTTGCGAGAAGCTAGGCACTGGCACTTAAAGAGCTGTTGCGCCAAATATTTATTTATTTTTTGACCTAGTTCTGACTACTTTTTCACAAAAATGGAGAGCAGTAACTACTTTCTGGGCCACAACTCCAACCAAAGTAGGATGAAGGTCGCACTGAACCCTACGAGCTGTATTTTTTGCTTCCTTAGATGTCGTTGCATACATTTTATCGTTCTGTTTATTGAAAAACTTCCTCTGTTCGTCAGTGAAAAGGATATTTTCGTGGCCGTTATCCGCATGCCAGTGCAAGAGTCGTTTGCATCTTTCAAGCCTAATTCAGTCAGTCAGTCCAGTTGACTGAAAGGCTTACATCTTTTACAACTGCGCTCGTACGTGCCACGCGCGGAAAACGACTGGACGGCCTGTTTTCTAATTGAGACGATTCAGCAAATCGAGTTATTCTTTATTAATCCCAACTTCAAATGTCTCTACTAATTCACTTTTAATCACAATATCGTTTGTTCTCAACACAGATTTGCAAATAATTAACTCTCACAGTAATAGCACTTGTTCTTCGCTATTTTCACTTCAATCGACTGTGTCTTCTCTGCTGGCGGTTGGTGTATTTATACCAAATACAAGAGCCTCTAGAAGTTTTTCGAATATGCTAGATGTCACTAGGGGTGAATTGTGGAATGTAAAATGTGGAACAAACTGATGTGCATGATGGCAATTTTGCCAGATGGCATTAGTGTTGCCACACTATGCGCGTTGGTAACGCATTGCGAAAAGTACTTTCTGTGAAGGCTGCAATATTTTCATTCACAATTATTTTAACATGTATCTGTGTGATATACATCGCATTATACAATCAAGTTTCCTTTTTTTATGAATTATTTCTGCTACAATCTACGTGTATCTATATTATACTGCTATACTAATTGCACACCATACGTCGCATATTTTAATTGAAAATAATTCTCAATTGAATATAAATTAATTTTTCTCAGAATTTATGAAAACAAGCAGAGAAATTCTCACACAATTCCATCAAAATCAATGATTGACATACATAAACTAATTTAAAATAATTTTTTAAATAATTCCCTGCTGTGAAATACAAACACGTGCGTGCTTTGGCAACTTCAAAAACACATCATGCAACGCCTGCGATCGCTCTTGCCATCAAAGCTAGACTGCTGACATTGGCACACTCATGCGATTTGAATAAAGAACATTTTTCACGCTCACCATCATGTTTTACAATTTTTCTTTGAAGGCTCTCGTTGGGCTATAAGGATTGTTTCCTAGTAAAGCCTCGTCGCATGGAAACCTTGAAGTATAACGTTTCAACATGGACCGTTGAACTCACATCAATTTTTTTTTGATTGTTAATCAAACGTTGATTCCATCTCAGGCATATTCTTTTCATTAAATCATTTGAAGCATTCAAAAGAAAATCAATATAAAGTGGTGAGTAAAACTCCTCCTTCAGTTGTTATGAAAGAGATTTGTTGAATGTGCGAACCCATCCTCCCTCCCCGAAAGTACTTGTATTCGTGTTACGCTATACTCGTATGACTCGCTGGAGTGAAGTTTAACTTGAATACGAGGAAAGTTTTTCAAAGTGTCATAAGAGCACAATAGCCAGGGGGATATAGGATTCGAAATAAGTTTGGGATGCGGACCATCACATGTATCTCTGGTTGGCAGAAAGGAGTGGATAGTCCTTTTTTTTTTTTGTTCGAAAGCCTGTTGAGTTTAAATTGAAAAGGATACGAAGGGTTTTCTAAAGATATTCAAATGAGTAACATTAGAATGCGGTTTTGAGATGGTTCCTTTCGAAGGGTGAATGAATAGATAAATAGAAGTAGAGCAGAAGTAGAGAGTTTTCTGAAAGGGATACACCAAGGAGGATATCAACATTTCGTTAGAGAAACAGAGGGTCAGTGATTGCTTGAGTGAGCAATTTATGGCAGATAATTTTTTTAACAAAAGGTCTGTAGTAAAACTTTAACAATACGGTGCTTAGATCTTAGCCATTTAAAGGGATAGATGGCTTACGGTTTAACACCATTACTAAACAGTCAAACAACATTTAAAAAAAAAGAACATACGGCTGCCTTTTATTTGGAATGTTAAAAACATGCCATTCACGACCTGACTTCACTGTCACTCAGTCCTGAAATGCATAACCTGAAACCCTCGTCAGTTTTACTACGTCAAACTCAAAAAAAATGAAGAAAGTCAAATATCCACATTTTATTCCAGAAAGGGTATTTATTTCAGATACTAATGAGGAAGTATTCACAAAAGTAGGGCACCCCGAATAAATACTGTAAGTCGACTTATTAATTCATGACTTCTTTTTAAAACACTGAAAACTGCAGAGAAGGGTGTTGTTGCTGTTGCAATGCAATGAAAGAATAACATATCTCAGAAATATTCATTACTCGGTATTGAGAGCAGGCATTCCACTGCAATAAAAGTGAGTTCAGTTTGCGTGTACCATATGCGCTTAATTAGTATCTGCGCAAAAGGAAAAGGTAAAAACTGTCTTCAGCTTCAAAACTGTGCAGATGCAGTTTCATATTATGGAAGCAAAGTTCTTCTTCGCAAACGACAGAGTGGTTGTCAACGTTTACCAAATTCAGCCCTAAAATGCTTCCTCTGGAACTTTTCCCACGAACGAAAAATACGCATCGTAGAAGAAGAAATACCCCCCACCCCCCACCAAAAAAAAAAAGAACAAATATTGTAAGACAAATTTAAAAGAATTTTTAATGCATTCACGATATTTGAAATGTTCTTTCCTTTTTCGAAAATACTTCCTTTTTCTCGGGTGGAAAATTTCCAGAAGATAGCTTATTTACGATAGCACAGTTTGTTGTCCGGAAACTTGGTATCTTAGGTTTTTTTTGTTTTTTTTTTAAGGTTACGCCACGGATGAATGAGTAGATCTCCATCCACTCGCACTCTGATCGCATCATGTGACTTACGAGATTTTCTGGGCTTGGCAGGTTTGCTCTATCTTCTGCAAAGTGTCTGCAGTAGAACACTGCAGGCTCCACGTCCTCCTCCTCGTTTGGACATTCTGGACATTCTGAATAGGGGCGAACTATCGTAACCAAATCTAGGGAAGTCCGGACAGGAACTGTGCGAGGTAGTAGTTAGAGTTCCCCCTCGATCTCTCTGTCCATGGTTTTATAGCGAGAATGAGCTTGTTGGTCCACCAACCTGGTTTGCCACTGCGTTGCCGATGCTGCCCTTTCCTCTTCCTTAACCCCTTTTCCCTCTTGTCGGTTCGAGAGACGTCTAAGGTACACCCTCTGCATCTCATCTGCGAGGATGTCGATTGGGACCATCCCAGTTAAAAAGCAGGGTGCATCGTCGGAGATAGCTCGGAAGTCGCTGAACACTCTCATTGCGCAGAGCCTGTGAACTGATGATAGCTTCTTCCTGCACTCATTTGTCGCCAGTGCACTTGACCATATCGGGGCAGCGTATAAAAGTACCGAGCTGACCACTCTGGACAGCAGGATCCTGCGGGCGTATTTAGGCCCGCCGATGTTCTGGAACATTCGGGAGAGTGCTGCCTGCATCAGCGATGCTTTCTTACTAGAATACTCGACGTGGGCTTTGAAGCCTATTGTCGAGCATGACTCCAAGGTACTTCAACGATTCGTTGGACCTGATTGTCTGGTTTCCAACCCGGAAGCTCGCACATTCCACCTTCTTGTGGCTGGTTATTAGGACAGCTTCGGTCTTGTGGGCAGCTAGTTCCAGACCGGTAGACTTCAGCCATTCCTTTATTCTTATAACTGCCTCATCTATGGCGAACCTCTACCTCGTGTACGTTCTTGGCTACTGTAATCACTGCGATATCGTCAGCGAAGCTAATCGCTCGGGCAGTGCTAGTCGCTGAACTCCGTCTTACATAATGTTCCATAGGACAGGTCCAAGGACCGACCCTTGGGGGACTCCAGCGAAACCGCTGTAGTGCTTAAAACTATCGTCAGTGTATGGTATCTTAGCTTCTTGTTGCTGAAGTAGTCCGTGACTATCCTCAACAGGTAGTATGGTGTATCAATACATAATTTACATAGGGGATCTTCCAATGAATGACCAGTTTGCCGAGTTGAACGCATTTTTGACGTCGAGCATTACTACTGCGCAGTATCTCTTCGCCCCCGTCTCCACCTTTTCCCCTGCATTGCTTCAGTTGCTATTTCTACTAATGCCTTTATGACATTGACGGTAGAACGTGATTTTCTGAAGCCGTACTGGTAGTCTGACAGAGTTCCGTTTTCCTTCGCCACCGCAAGCAGTCTGTCATAAATGATACGCTTTATGATCTTTTCTAGCGTGTCAAGCAGGGATATTGGGCGATACGATGATGGTTGTCCGGGCGGCTTATTGCCCTTTGGAGTCAGCACTCAATGTTGTAATTTCCATAGTGTAGGGAATACCCCTTCCTCTATGCAGCTTTGCATCGTTGCTAGAAAGATGTCCGGTCTCGTCTTAACAGCCACCTTGATTGCCCTATTCGGGATGCCATTTGGTCCAGGTGCTTTGCTGTCTCCGATTTTTTTGCATGCCCTAAAGAGTTCTTCCGACGTGATTAGGGGGATGTACTCCACTCTGATCTCCCTCGTGATAGAGACCATAGTAGTTAGTCTATGGAGGAATAGGTGCTCTACTATGGTATTTTAGGTATCTTAGGACATGTCGCTCATTTACTTTGAGTTATGACAGTCTTCAAGTAAATGAGCAATGTGTCAATACTTATTTAAGTAATTCTTGGTCAATGAACTTCCTTACTACTTACTTACGAGTACTTATGCTCTGTATCTCCTTGTTGGTCCAAGTGTCTCTACTACGCCAACACTCCATCGTGTATTGTTTTTGGCAATAAGCTTCAATTCTCCCCAACTTTTCCTCACCTGTCGTGCCTCCTTTTCGACTGTTCTACTTCATGTTCTCCTCCTGTCGCCAGATATTCTCCCATACTGTTAAAGGGTTCCATTGCATAGCATAGTTAGCTACTGCCACATTTTCGGAACATGTTATCAATCCACTGCGACTTCCGTCATTGAACGGTTGTGTGCATTGGTTCCTTGCCTGTTTTCTATTGAAAGCGTTCGTTAGATACTAATGGTCACTCTCGACATGTTGCATCCATATAACAGCACAGATTCAACATTGGAGCGGAACAGTCTTGGCTTCGTGTTCAAACTTATTGCATTGCTTTGCCATATTTTGGGCAACATTCCGAACACGGACTTTGCTTTGGCGATCCTGTTGGCTATATCCAATTCGGTTCCACCATCGGTCGAGACAATACTCCCAAGATACTATATGCGTATGTAGGTACCTTAAAGTTAAAATTAAACAGTTAACTCTGAGATACTTAGGTTGCACTCTTCCTCTTGAGAAATTCGACATTTTGTTGGAAGAAAAGTTAGCCACCACTATTATCTACAACACAGTGGAAATAAAAAACGCCATGGTACCACCAGAAAAACTTTTGATTACTTGCGAAGCATTAAATCCTTCCATGGAATTTTGTTTGAGAAGTGTTTCAACAGAAGTTGAACGTGCCGCAAAGATTCCCAGTGACAGTCTATAAGTAACGATGTTTTCAAGGTCCCAGAAATTCCAGAAAGGGGTGGTATTACTGTCGCAATATAACGAAGGACGAATACCAGTAGCACAAGTCTTCGTCAGAATGGAGTTAGGTGTCAGCTTTGGACGAATTGAAAATGATTTTAAACAATTTGTGGAGAGAGAATAGGGGTTTGCATCCTTGTTATGTGGCCAAGCCGCTTGCAATTATTAAACGCCGAATTATTCTTGTAAAATTTTCATTGTAGCTGCAGAACAAAGATGAATAAACCCCATCAAAGAATTAATGTCTTACCGGCATAGGACTAAATCCTGTGCTAACCATCTCCTGCATTGAAAACTCCAAATCCAAAGTACTATTGGAAAATCCCCCAAAGCCGATTTTCCACTACGGTTGGTCTGAATGGAAAAGTCCTTGGATTGTGTGAAAAGAGAATTCATATAACTTGTAATCCATGCTAACTGATTGTCATTATGTGTCGAGCTGCAAAGTCCGCCAAATGAGTTTGCTATTCGATGCGAAAAGCCTCCCTTTATCGCCACTAGTCTGTTCGATTATAATGTGAGTGATGTCCATCACAATGTACAGTGGTAGACTGTTGTATCTAAGAGTTTGTAATGCAAACGAAACAGCAAGACATCTGTCAATCCGAGAACATTTCCCACAATTCGTCAGATTGTACACACTATGTCGTTTCAAGTACTTCAATCCGACATATACCCAAAGGCGAAATGTGACCCAAATTTTATTTCTTATACCCACATATCAAGGTCCTGCACTAAATTCGGTGAGACAACCCCTAGGACTAATTTAGATGAGTTTTCTGTTTCTGAATTTAAAGAGCCACAACCATGTGAATTATCTTTATACTAGGATTGCACGAGACGCACCTACATGGTATTTCCAAAGTCCTTCTTATCCAAGTGCTACATAATTTAAAATTAGACTTTAAAGCAACCACTTCCCGCAAATAATAGCTTCATTATCCACCGCAATGATCATCGAAAATTTAATTGAAAAACATTCCGCCGGGATACTATAGGTATGTATGTACCTGTGTAGATACACTCATAATGTATGCGAATATTTTTGAGGTGAAATATTAATTAGAAACCACGTTCCTACGCATCCTACGATGCAGGTAAAACAAAAGAGTGAGTCCACAGGGCCCCCCTTTCGCTTTGAAGTGAATTCGAATGGAAAAAAGGATCTACGGGGCGTTATCACGGTAATCACTACATGAATACGCTTAGAACAAGGCGTTGTCTTTTACTTTGAACATTTTACTCTCGCAGATACTCGATACCCTTGAGTATATCGAGACTGGTTGACAAGGTGTGTAAGACCAGAATCAATCAACTGCAAGTGTGTTGAGTACGTCGAGGGGAAAATGAATTCTGATTATGACGCACAGTGTACCAGCGAGTTGCTGGTGTAGAAATAATTATCCCACTCGACGGTAGCATCGATGGTTTCATTAGAGGATCTCAAAGAGATTTGAATTTAACAATGTGGCAACTAATTGATTGAGGTGTTTGATTGATTGAAATCTTGCAAGGTACATGTGGGGTAAATTTGAGAAGTTGAAGTAGTCTAAAGGGTAGACTATAATTGAACGGTAGTACTTGAAAGGAACTGGTTAATGTACATAGATCCCCTTGTAGTGACGACTTTGAATTTTGAAGACTACTAGTTGTGCGTTACTGGTAGCATTCGGTAATAGAAAGAGAGATTGCTGGGTAGAAGTATGATGGTGATAAGCATGTAACACGCCACAAATAGATGCATATCCGCAATAATGGAAATAGCTCAATAATTGGCACTACCTTTGTGAGTACATAGCTGGTACGGGGGTGGCAATGGTGCAGTGGGTAGTGTGTTTGCTCGTTAACCGATGTGTGCAGGTTCAAGCCCCAGCGGGGAACAGCAATCATCAGCCATCCGGAGTATAAAGGAAAACGAATAACATCGAAGTTTTTCCAACCACTGCACCAAAGAAAGGCTCCTGCCTGGCAGTACAATGGATCGAACGGAGAGTCTGAGTGCTCTGGGACTTGGGTTTCCTTTTTTCTAAAAAAAAAAAAAAAGAAACATATCTGGTACGAGGTGTTCAGTGGGAAGTTGACAGCCTATACACATATAGCGACCAACAGACAATAGTATTCTAAGTTTTTCCTTATCCAGGCGCAACCAGAGACGCATTTAGAAGGCATGCACAAAGGAGCGGATTGAAGCTACAAGCGTTTGATGCACATCTTTCTGAACTTAACCTGGAAGAAATGGCACCATCTGAGACCGACACTACTAAAACAAAGCAGCTCATACAAGGACGTCTAATATATACCGTCGTTAATGCAGCAAAGGCGACAGCGGCATTAGCACATATAATGCCAAATATTGATGAACCAAAATATGGTAGAAGATTGCACTTAATAAGAGTGGCTACAGCAGTTATCCTCTATGAATCCCAAATGGGAGCGGAGACAAGGAAAATGAAGACCTACTGACCGAAGACCGAGGCCGTATACAGGACAAACGCGCTAAGAGTAATAAGTGTTTTTCGAACAACGTTATAGAATGCCGCTTGTGTTGTAGCTGATCTCAATCGGCAAATAAAGCCCGGAGAAATATATATTAAGTACAAAAGAACAGAAAGAAGAACATCAGATGATCTGGGGCCACAATGAAGGGTGATCAGTCTAATCAAATGGCAGCGACGATGAGACTGCTGTGAAAACGGCAGATAGACATATAAAAGCATACCCAACATCGAGTCGTGGATACTCGTAAGCCGACAACATGGAGAGCTAAATTTGTAAAAGGCCGTGGATACTTCAGGGTGTATTTGTACAAGTTCGTGAATGACAGTAATACGCATTGCCCGAGCTGCACAGAAACCGATGAAGACGCAGGACATGTCATATTCCATTACTCTCCCTACAGAACCAAAATAGGAGTAACAAGGCGAGATATTCTCACCGAAGAATGTAGCTAGAGAGATGCTAAAATCTCAGAAAAGCTATGACGCAATCAGCGATACTGATCATGAAGAGGTAGGATCGTAAAAAGAGAATCACGGCAGAATGCAAAGCTGATATAAAGCTGTAGCTCTCCTCGCGATGAAATGCTTGACGGCAGTACTAGGGGCAGAAAAGAGGTGGGTTTCGGTTAGGTTAGGTTGAGTTAGGTAGGATTATGAGGTCATCATAAAACACTATGCACCAAAGTGGGCGGATCAGTAGAAATGCGGTGAAGTGGGAGGGTTGTGATCCCCTGTTTTCGAATCATAGCCTCGCTGATAAAAGGAAGAAGAAGATGATGATTCTATCACTAAAAAATTCCCTTAGCCACGCACCCTGGTGGTTTATTACTACCAATTGTGGGCGCCGTGGCGTAAGTGGTTAGTGTGTCGAATCACTACGCATGCGGTTCCGAGTTCGAATCCCAGAAAATACCAAAAAGTTTTTTCACGGTCCCACATCTCGCGAGCGTCTGACAAACATCCGAGAGTATTCTTGTCACGAAAAAGTTTCTCAAATTGCCGTTCGGATTCGGCATTAAACTGTAGGTCCCTTCCATTCGTGTGAAAAACATAACGCACACAACATGAGTGGTTGCGAGAAATTAGGCCCTGGCACTTTAAAGAGCTGTTGCGCCAAATATTTGTATTTTTTTTTTTTATGTCGCTATGTGGGACCCCTGCTCCTCGTTTAGCCAGCGCGTCGGCTTGCTCGTTGCCATTGATGTCACAGTGTCCAGGTACCCAATATAATCTGACTGGGTTCTGCGTATAAAATGCCCTAAGCATTGTGCGGCAATTCCTGATTATCTCAGATTTGGTGACGTAGGACTCTAGCGCCTTTAGCGCATCCTGACTGTCAATAAAAAAATAAATAAATATTTGTCGCAACAGCTCTTTAAGGGCCAGGAATAGCTTTTCGCAACCACTCATGTTGTGTACGTTGTATTTTTTACACGAAGGGCAATTTTTTTGAGAAGTTTTTCAAGACAGCAGTACTCTCGGATGTTTGTCAGACGCTCGTGAGAGGTGGGACCTTGAAAAAACTGTTGGGTGTTTTCTGGGATTCGAACTTGGAACCACACGCGCAGTGATCCGACACACTAACCACTTACGCCATAGCGCCCCTGACTGTTAATGTAGATGGCGATATTCTTAACGGATATTGATCCCATCTCAAGTAATTCCACGGCTTTAAGTACAGCTAGAACCTCTGCTTGGAACACACTGCATGTGTTCGGAAGTCTCAGGGTCACCTGCAGGTTCGTATCTCTCGAGTAAATTCCTGACTACGTGCCCTGTCTGGTCTTAGAACCATCTGTGTATATTGCAATCTCCTTATTGACAGAGACTGTCTTCCTTCGCCAGTCCTCTCTAATAGGATACATTGGTGTGTCGAAGTCTAAAGTGTCGAGGATATCGTCCGATTCGTCAGGGATTTCGGGAAATGATTCCTTGAGAATGGAGCTATATCCTACGTTATTAGTCTTCAAAAGACCAACGTAAGTGAGGCAAAGTGCACTGTTGCGCGCTTGAAATTTGATTTGTAGGTCTAGTGGTTAAATTATTTATTTATTTATTTATTTATTTATTTATTTAGGCGTAAGTGTTGTGCGTAAAGCACCCGTGATGTCAATGGAAGCTGTTCTTTGTACCATGCTCAACGTATCCCGTATGTTTTTCGTATTCGTTGCCTTCCACCACACAAGAGCCCCATATGTAAGGATGGGTCTTACTATTATGACATACGTATATAGCCAGTGCATCATGGCGGGCTTCAGGCCCAATTTTTCCCAGCGGTTCTCTTACAGATGAAGAGAGCATTATAAGCCTTACCGATTTTTTGCTGTATGTTAACTTTGCAATTTCGTTTCTTATCTAGCTTCTTCTTCTTCTTCTTCTTCTTTATTTTATCAGCGAGGTTATGATCCGAAAACAAGGGATCATAACCCTCCCACTTCACCGCATTTCTACTGATCCGCCTGTGGGGTTCGCCAGTTTCCTATTTAGCATTACTCCAATATATCTAGCGCGATCCGAAAGCGAAAGCTCCATCCCTGTTAGCTAGTTTGAAGGCTGGTATCTCATATTTTCTGCTGAAGAGTTCCAATTCTTTTTTATCCGGATTGACTTGCAGTCCACACCCTCTAACCCATTTTTTCGAGACTATTAAAAGCTGATTCCATCACCTCACTTAATGTGTCCACGAATTTGCCCTGGACAAGATGTGGGTTTAGCGCGTGGAAATTTCACACTGTTACTGAGTAAGGACTCAGGTTATTCTTTAAAAGAGTCCCAACTTCAAACGAGAAAAATAAAGAAATTAAAATAGCTCATGGAGAACTCCAGAAAGCATCGAACGGTCTGTCAATCAAGTTGATTTCTTTGCCTTAAAGATTGCTTAAAGAGTGTATGAGGCAAATATCGGCCGTGGTTATGAAACAACTTCTTATAAGTCATGGGGAATCAGATGTCATTGGCGAACCCCACAGGCGGATCAGTAGAAATGCGGTGAAGGGTTGTGATCCCTTATTTTCGGATCATAACCTACCTCGCTGATAAAAGGAAGGAGAAGAAGAAGATAGGGAATCGGAGTAACTTACCACTCTACGGACGCCACTGACGTTACACAAACGATATCGATTTGCGCTGAACAAAAATCGATTTATCCTCTGGCTAGACTTCTCATTGAAGAGCTTTCCGTGGAATCTTAGATTTGAAGTTATTCCCTCATTGCATAAAGAACAGATCAACTTGCACCCGAGCTCGTATTGCACACTCACTTACAAAGTCTTGATATGTCAAATAATCGTGGTTTGGTGAATTTTCTAATCATGTTCATTGGAAACTCCTCTCCTGTTGATGCCTTTCTCTCCAGGCCGATTAAGACAAAATCTAGTTGCTCAAGCGGAAGAAGAGTTTCGGTCTGGTGCTTTATTTTGGAGGGTCTATCAACAATCGTCAGCAACTTTTTCAGTTTTATAAATGGCTCGGCAATATGCCTGGTTTAAAGAAAAAAAAGTCAAAATAATATTATAATTTTCAGGCCGCAGTGCGAGTTACAAATAATTCCCCGACACGAGACAGGAGACCATCATGCATTCAAGTCGGAATATAAACGACAAACCACTCTCAGAAACTGGACTGAGTGACTCGATCACAATGTTAAGCCCTTTCCCTTCACAATTGCAGTCTGGCCTTTGACTGTCTTATCGATTGAAGTGTTTTAGACTTGAGGTTTATTATGGTGGATATCAGTTTCTTAAATTTTGCGCACCACCAGTTGAAGAGTAATCCAAAAGTCGATAAGGAGCATCTATTCATTGTACAAAGAAAGGACTGAAGGTGATGATGATTTAGTTTCAATTCTCGAAACACTGCAGGTACTTAGAAGTATTAGTTCTTCAATTTCGAGATCTTAGCTTGAATGGGTCCAAATGCACAGCGTATTCCTTATTCGTCTCCTGTATCTGAACAATTTGTGGGAAAACTTGGGAGTATTTTCTGGGGAATATAATCCCAATGTTTGACGCACTTGTTCTCTTCTCATTTTCTCCGTTCTTCCCGTATTTTTTGTGGTCCTATCCCAACAGAAATGTTCCGGTCCAAGAACGGGGTGTTTGGGTCGGTTCTTGCTAATGCATCAGCTGCTTTGGTCCCCTCCACTCATACATTTTCTGATACCCATTAGAGAATTACTTTATTTGTCTATCCCAGTCTGCTGATCTTGGTGCTGCACTCCCAGGCCAGTCGGGCTCTGATCCCATGTGAATTTAGTGCCTTGATTGCGGCTTAGCTATCTGATAGTATTGCGATGTGCTGCATGCGAATTCTTGAACTTCTCCTCGGAATACATATACTCCGATCACTTACAATTTTGGAGGTAGATTATGAGGTAAATAAATATAAGGATCAGTCGAAAAGATCAACTTCTCATTACTACCTTTTGCCTTTAAAGTCTATTTCTCTTTGTTATTTTGTGACTCAACAGGGCTTTGAAAATAAATATGGAGACCTAGTTAACGTATCCTTTATCTGATATAAATTGTTTGATTCTTCAAATGTGGATAAATAGATGGTTTATGAAAGGAAACCCAAGTGGAAACCTCATTGTTTGACAATTACGAGTAAAGTTAAAGTCATGTGTTCAACTCATATCAGTATCTTTATAAAGTACTCATGATGGATGTAGTTGTATGATTTGCTAGATTGTGCAAATTTTCATAGAAGGTTCCAAAAAAGCTTAGAGCTATAAGAAAAAAAGTTAAAGGAGTTTTCCTTCATCGTTGGATCTGCACGCCCTCTGACGATGAAGCCATAATTAGTGAGGATCCTACATCCTTGCAACAAGCACCTGACGAACCACTTCTGCTGTCCGTTCTCTGATCCACTCAGGCCTATTCCAGACATTTATTTAAATGGAACAGTGATTCCCAAGTACGGAAAGTTCGAATGTCTGGGTGGGATCTGTGATCGATAGTGAAGCAACCTGGCATGACGACATCAACTATCGCATAAGCGAAGGATGAATGAAGTGGCAGAAAAACTTTGCTATCTTCTATGACCAAAAAGTCGTTCTTTGGCTGAAAGGAAGGCAGTTGTGCGTCCAGCATTCACAAATGGTTTACTATGTTGAACAATGAACAAAACGTTTGGCAGTAAATTAACGACAGCTGAGATGAGGATGATTGTCGCATGATAGTACAAGTGACAAAGCTTGACCGAATAAGAAGTTCGAAGATCCGTGGAAGCCTGTAAAGGAATCATTTCATAAAAAATAAAGCGAGACCGGCTTAGCTGGAATTATTATTTTCAAAGACGAGATCATTTCAACTCCGTCAGAAAGGCAATATTAACTAAATTTTCACTGATATCACGACAGAGAAGTAGGCCCAAGAACTCCTGGATTACACACCAGTATTTGCTTTGCCTCAGCAATGAAGTGATCCAAAATCGGGAGGCCTGCCGATATTTCCTGAGGTCAAATAGGCGAACCTCACAGGCGGATTAGTAGAAATGGAGTGAAGTGAGAGGGTTATGGTCGCTTGAGTTCAGATCATAACCTCACCGAAATAGGAAGAAGAAAAGGATCTTCACATAACCGAAGTGATTATACGAGTAGCTTGTACTCGTACTACCCCCCCCCCCCCCCCCTCCCCCCAATCTTGTTCTGAATTCCACAGCAGAACAAATTCCCACTTGAAAGACTCTGCAGAGATGCCAAAGGCGAAAGCACATAGAGATACCCAGCTTGTCTAACCTGGAGACTGGTTGGTTTGCAGACTCGCACTTTCAATTTCTTCCAGGATTGCGATATGCCCGTACGAATTATATAATCAATTTCTGCTTTCTTTCGTTATAAGCGTCCTTTTTTGGATTTCACAGGTTATTCCCTGATAATACCAACAAATGTCCCTGAACCTGCAAAGTCTCCGAAGAAAGACAAATGCGAAACGCTGTCTGACAATCAAACAAAAGATTTTGTGTTTTCTCTTGGCGCTGTGACTGCGGCGCACTTCATCCTTCCGTTCGCTTTACTCCCCTAGAAATCCCACATATTTCAACCACTTGCAGATTATTCATAGTAAAATGTCAACACTAATCTAAAACACATGCTGTATCATTTCCTATTTTAATGATTCCAACGATCCGTGTTGTATGCTATGTAAATTCATTTAAACTTCACAAGTCCTTTGAATATTCATGATACATTCCAGCTTGTCATTGCATATTTATAGTTCCGTGAACATACAAATGAGAAACATCTCTAATTACCTGTTCACTGCATACCAGAAAATATACCCGAGAGTTTTTCATCCACCCCCATGGGGTTATTCCACGAAATTCAATTTACATGAAAACCTATTACAGCTGACTTAGCTGGAACGTTTTAATAAGAAACATCGCCCGGCAAACAAGTTCACATGAAGAATCAAATTAAGCAAAAAGTAATGTTTAGCCGCACCCACCTTACCTAAACAATGCGTCTCAGCATGAGAATCCGAAACAGTTAAATGCTTCAGGCAAACAAGTCTACCTACACAGAGATAAGTTTTTTTTTCTTTTCTCCCTAATGGTAAAAACTCCATCTCCTTTGGCATCGAATACACGTTGTGTTGTACTCCTCAGCTTGTATCCTGTCTGTTTCTGGAAAATTGCGTAATTAATACATTGCTTGTATCCCTGCGGGGCTAATGACCATGGCGCGTATGATTCAAGAGATCGAATCCTTTAGTCAGATTAAGTCCAGCATGCAGACACATATGTATGCCAATCAGGACGATTAAATTAAAGCCTGGTGCTTTCATGTGTTTCATTTGACAAGGACGTGAGGGAACCACCTTTTCAGATTCCTTCTGAAGTGGGCACCTCGCTCCAGATGTGAAGTAATTTTCATTTTCGCACAAATTGCAAAATAAATGCTACATGGACATTAAGCATAGCCCCCAGCAGTGCTATACACTGGGGTGTATACAATCCGTCGGAATATGCACAATTAACCTAAATTCCACAGGACAAAACTCTCTCTGGCACACAGAAAGTGGAGCGAGGATATGTAGAATTTACCAGCACGTATGGTAAATTTCATGCATTCTGCTAGCCAGAGAGAGTGGCAATACATGGGGTGAAGGTTTTCCAGTGAAGAGCTATATCGCTGTTTTTCATTACCGAGATCTCTAACCGAAAGGCACAGTGAGATGTCTGGGAAGCCAATTGAAATGATTTTTATTTTAAAAGGGCTGGGGGATTGTGATGGGGGCAGTGTGGTGAGATAATGTTTTCTTTTTTTTTCACTCCTTGTGGCACTAAGGAGTGTAATGAAAATGCCGTTGCACGTAATGGATGAGTGTAGTTGGGGTAAAAAAAACTGTGATGCCAAACTGGGGATGAAGCTTCAAGGGTGTTTGTGTGATGTGAAGAATTTTGTCTGGTTTAAATCAAGGGTGCATATAGGGAATCTTAAAAGCCTTGGTCTGGAAATAATTCCACATGATAATTTGGTTTCAATTTTGAGTAGTAATAGTTGTAGAATGGTACTCAGTTAGCATTGATTCATATCAGCGCTATAGTAGGTGCCATCACTGGACACTCTCTAATAGGCAAGCATGCTACAAGGCTAGATCTTTTTCCGAACGACTTTTGTAGAAGCTGCATGGATGAAGAAGAGGAAGAGACTATTCCTTGTTTCTGCCCAGCTCTCTCCCGCAGAAGGAAGCTCCACTTAGAAGCGCCCTATTACAACGACTTAGCCGACTTGGTAGGTATTGATATTAAGAGCCTCCTACGCTTCATAAGAAGCTCAAAATAGTTTTAGCGATTAGGTATAGGGATTTCCTCACATGATTAACGTGGTATCACAATGGACCTTATATTGGTCTAAGTGTGGTGGCGATTCTCAGCTGGCAGCCACTTCAACCTAACCTAACCTAACCTAACGTAGCATTGATTCGACTCCCTTAGACGCTTATCAAATCCTTAGGACATAGAGTTGGTAGCAGCCCTTAAAATGTTAAACTTATTCACTATGTCAAAGAATGTGTGTCTAGAGATTAGCTGCATGGACAAATTTGAAATCTTCGAGATTCTAGGAATTTAAACGACATACAAAGCCAGCTGGATTTATTATTTATACAGATGCAGATTCTCTTCTATGATTCTGGATTTCCATTCAGAAAGTTTCGCAGGCAAAATGCATAGCTGTCCTACGGCAGCCATAGAGGCCATAATCGGACTCACCCCGATGCATATATTCGTCAAGAAAGTGGAAATCCGCAGTGCGGTTACTCTCTGAAAGTCGAATGAAAATATTACATGTGATCATGTGAATGTCATGGGTTTACTAACCGACTTTCCCGAGCTAGATGTGCTTACCACGGTTTCAGTCTTTCTGCCTAAAACACTCCGCTTCGGTATAAGGTTTGAGATTGAGTCCCAGTGCTTTCCAGACCGAGCTTTACCCTATTGAGATTTGCGCCAGCGTAAGCCTGCACTCAGGCATCAAAGGCGCCGTCATCCAAGTATTCACGGATAGTCAAGCGATGCTCAAGGCACTGACCTTCCAGTTGATTAGCTCAAAATCAATCATAGCTGCTTCGACAGTTACATAACTTGGCCCAATACAATAAAGTAAAATTGTGGTGGCTACAAGTAGGTGTTGATGGCAGCGAAACTGCAGATCTCATCGCCAAAAAAGGCTCCGCTGAGTTGTTCATTGGACTAGAACCCTTTTGAAGAGTATCTAGTTCTGCTTTGGAATATAATATAAACAGTTGGGATAGAAATATGTGCATTTTTGACTGGAATAACACTCAAGATCTTAGGCAGGTAGGTAAAGTGGCGGCTTAGAAAGAGCCCAATTAGCGCTAAGGAGGCGTCGTTTTGTTACCACAAACTCGTGCATGCCAGCCTGCCTGAGAGTGTTGTGAAAGCTTGATGAACTTGAAACCAGGCCATGAAGTTCAGAAAAGCATTAGGACTCCAATCCCCTTGTCAGCTATCTTATTCAGAACCTAGAGGAAGGGTTGACATAGAGTGTATTGTCTGGTGCTCGCGAGGCCCAGACATCTGCAAATGAAGTGGTATAGAGATTCTTTCTCATTAATGTCCTTGCGGCTTCTACAACATGTATTGTGGTGGATATCAAGCTTGGCCGCATGTTCCCCAGTTGGCCAGTGCCCTGTAATAATAGCTATAACTTTAGCAATATCAGGTCTTGATGTGCCTAGTAACTCATTTGACTTGGGTTTGTTGAAACTGGGCATTGCCTTCCTTGATATGACAGAAGACTATTCCACCCACAATTTGCTAGTTGGAGAAAGAGAAGACGAATATAGCCTTTAACGGTATTGAGCGGAATATCGACTCTTTCTGCTAGAGAGTCGTTAGGGGCTCGCCCTCGCCAGCTCTTTGGCATGCTCACCACCCTCATAATTACTGTGCCCTGGGACCCAGATGAGAGTGGTACTTGAGTGGATACTACGAGTATGTTGTTTCAATGATATGGTAACCGCATTACTTACTTACTTACTTAGGTGGCGCTACAGTTCGGGGTGAACCTGGGCCTCAATCAACAAGCCTCTCCCTTTAGCTCGGTCTTTAGCTAATTGCCTCCAGTTGCGCACTCCAAGTTGGTCGAGGTCCCCTTGAACTTATGCGCGCCACTTACGGCGATGATTCCCTCTACTGCGTCGACCTAGGGGTTAGATTCGAAGACTCTGCGGGCCGGAGCGTTGGTGTCCATTCGCTCTACATGTCCTAGCCATCTCAGACATCCAATACGCAGTTTTTTGACTAGGTCGCTGTCGCTGTACAGCTCGTATAGTTCGTGATTGAATCTTCTCCTCCAAAACCCGTCAACGCAAACGGGACCGAAAACCTTACGAAGAATTTTTCTCTCGAAGCGACCAAGGATATCTTCATCCTCTTTTAATAAAGTCCATGTTTCAGCGCCGTAAAGCAGGACTGGGATGATCAAGGTCTTATATAGAGTCTCCTTAGTTGTTCGAGATAGGGCTTTACTGTTGAATTGCCTTATAAGCCCAAAAAACAGCGATTGGCAAGAGTTATTCTTCGATTGATTTCTGCACTGATTTTGTTAGTAGAATTTACAGCAGAGCCAAGGTAGACAAAGTTCCTTACAACCTCGAAGTTATAGCTGCCCACGGTGGCGTTTTGTCCAATTCGTCGATGTTGGTTTTCCCTTCTTGTTGACAGCATATACTTGGTTTTGCCCTCGTTTACCGCTAAACCCATTTTGGCCGCTTCCGCCTCAATGCTTGCAAAAGCACCGGTGACAGCCCGCTGAGATCTTCCGATAATGTCTATATCGTCGGCGTATGCAAGCAGTTGTACAGACTTGTAATAGATTGTGCCTCCAGTGTTGGCTTCTGAGTTCCGCACAATCCGTTCAAGTACAGTATTGAAGAAGTCACATGACAGCGCGTCACCTTGTCTAAAGCCTTTTTTGTCATCAAAGGTCTCGGTGAGGTCATTATCGACCTTGATGGAGCAGCGACCGTTCTCCATCGTCAGCCTGCACAGACGGACAAGTTTGGCAGGGATGTCAAAACTAGACATGGCTCTATAAAGCTCTTCTCTATAGATGCTGTCATAGGCGGCCTTGAAATCGATAAAGAGGTGGTGAGTATCGATTTGGAATTCTTCGGTTTTCTCCAGGATCTGCCGAAGTGTGAAGATTTGATCGATGATTGACTTTCTTGGCCTGAAACCGCACTGATAGGGTCCAATCAGGCTATCCATAAAAGGTTTCAGGCGTTCACACAATATCGCAGAAAAGATCTTGTATGCGATGTTGAGGAGACTGATGCCTCTATAATTGGCGCAGTTGAGGGGGTCTCCTTTCTTGTGGATCGGTAACCGCATTAATGGCCTTGAAAGCAGCTTAACTATCTGAAAAAAAAGCGATAATGTGGTTAAATGTTAGCAGGTTAATTAAAAAGCAATAGACTTCCCGAATCATGAGAAGTTCCGCCTTAAAAACGCCAGCAGAGTCTGGGAGGCCAAAAGACTTCGATATATGTATTTAGTTGATCAGGAAGATGCCTGCGTAAACTCCGCGTTCTATCTTCGAACGGTCCATGTATATAGCAATGCCATAGTCATTGATAATGTTTCCGTCCTTACATTTGGTTAAAAATAATTTCCTAAAGCTGAGCTTGTGTATTCTGTAGTTGGTCAAAGACGCAAATAAAATAAAAAATAAAAATACATCAGAAACGATATAAGAAGGCTGATGAGGCTTCCTTACCAGTCACTGCCAATTAAAATACCATCTCAACGTAATGAGAATCTCGTAGGGTATCATCTGTTGACTCTGTTTAACAGCAGGACCCGGTCACAAGTCTGTTCTACCCGATTGGGTGGTTGGTTGAGATGGCGGTTTAAAAAAAAAACCTAATTATCGCTATCGCGCCATTTTGATACCACATATCTCATGTACACCTGGTTGTATCGTGGAGTATACGGTTGAGGAAGATGATATGCTAGACCCAGCCTGTCGAGTTTAGGTAAAGAATGAGGGCTCCAATCCTTTTCTCAGATATTTCTCCTGGGTCGTTGAAGAAGGGTTTAGCTAGGGTACGCTGTCTGATGCTCGTTAGGGCCGGGCATCTGCAAAGAAAGTGAAAAAGAGATTCTCTCTCATTGACATCTCTGTAGCTACGGCAGAAGATATTATGGGGGATGCCAAACTTGGTTGCATGGTCTGCCTGTTCTACCTAGATCGCAGGATATGAATTTATATGATGATCTGCATGTAGTCCATGATCATGAAACATGCTATTCACCATACTAGTTCATAAAGAGCCTAGAACCTGCCTTCATGTTGTGTGTCATATTTTTCACATGGATGGAGGTTACCTACAGTTTTATGCCATAACACGAGATGTGGGATCGTGACAATAATTTGTTGGTATTTCATGACATTCGAAGCGTGATTCCCACGCTCATTAGTTTGACGTTCGAACCACTAAGCTACGACACCGTCAAAGTCAATTTAGTGGGAACTACGTCTAGCTCACTTCGAATCTTGTCATCTTGTCGAAGAATATGGCCGTTATACGTGTGTTACATCAAGAAATACTGAGTGGACTTTAAAGTGATTTTATATCTTATGGTAATCAGAGACTATAACCAATAGTTCTTTCCTGACCGTTCAAGCCTTCCAAAAAGCTGTGTCTAACTCAGTGGGCATTGGATTTGAAATAGTGCTTTTGAGTTGAATTACTGCTATCTTTCGATTGCTACTTACCTCACAGCCTCATCTACCTTGACCCTAGCATAGAAATTTTAATCTAGATGCAGATCCGCGACTTATGCCTATAACACTTTGAATCTTGTCATTATATTGTACAATCTTGCTTTGCAAGCTCGCTTTATATAAAATATTTGCGGTGATAGCTTGCATTTTAAAAGTTTTCTTCAACAATACAGGTTCGATAACGCAGAGCATTTACTGTGTATCTATGTAATAAATCTCAACCTCTGTCTCCGTTTAGTGTGCTCATCGCTTCTTCCAACTCAAGTAAATATGTTCCAAAAAAGATATGAAATTTCTTCACAATGGGACATAGTTCAAGGAAGTGATACACATCTTCTCGCTCTTTGCAATTGCATAGGTTACACAGTAAGGGAAGTTCGGGGTAGGAGTTTTCCTCTTATTTTAAAGATGATGCTCATCATTTCTGTCGTTTTGTCTGCTAAGAAATATGTTCTGTGGCATAAAAAGTGATTTAGCCTGCTGTAATATGCTCTATATTGTGATGGCTTAGCTCCCCTGACATAGTTGTTATACATTCTTTGGCCCGTTTTCTCCATTAGGATGTGGTACTTTTGTTTCATCGATGCTGGCTGCTCGTTGGGGGCAATGAATAAATTCAATCCGCAATCCGTTGCTAGCCTTTCCAATTCTTAAATGGTCTTTTCCCTAGTCATTAGCATCTGAGTTAGCACAATTTTCGGCACTATTTCCTTCTTCATTGCCATAACTCTTAGCACATAGTCGAAGGGGAGCTTGAGGGTACCCAAGCACAGAGGTGCTATACCGGTCTCAACGTGGAGCATATAGTTGGGTGAATTGCTCGGCAGTTTAAATGTTCTCCTGATGCAGTAGCGATGGAACTTTTCAATAACTTCAAACGAACAGTATCCCCATGCTTGTGCTCCGTAAAGGAGAATGGCAGTTGCAGTTGCACGGAATACTTTTTGCTTCGCAGTATTTGTAATGTTTTTGTTGTTGATGCAACTTCGCCAAACAGAACCAATTACTCGTTTAGCTTCCGCCAACTTGGATTTTAAATGATTACTACTGCTTAGGTTGGATGCATTCAACACACCTAGGTACTTATATTCGCGGACAACTTCTATTTGCTCCCCCTGATATGACCACATTACTCTTCGCGAGTGGCTGTCACCTCCGCTTTTAAATATCATCATCTTCGACTTTGTTAGGTTAAGTTAGGTTAGGTTAGGTGAAGGTGGCTGTCCTGACAGGGTCAGGACACACTTAGACCGCTTGGATCCATTGTGATACCACATGAGTAATGACCGGTCGAGTGACCGGTAACCGGGGGAACTTTAACCTTTCTCATGAGGGTGTTGGCTGAGAATGCTGACTGAAAAGGGAAGAGAGGGTAACTAACTCAGTCAACCCTGAAGTCAAAGTGTACCGAGAAGGTATAGTGTGATTCAATCGAACCCCCTATACTGTGTGTGCAAGTTATATTGGCAGGTCCCGTAAACCGTGTAGGCGTAGAGGTGCATACGTATAGTAGAGTGACTGATTCAGTCTAACTCTAATTGCTGTTATGTATGGTATTGACTTGGTGGGGTGACTGATTTAGTCAAACGCTTCATACTTAGGTGGACCGTGTAGGTGTAGAGGCGCATAAGCGTACATAGAGTGACTGATTCAATCAAACTCTAAGTACTGCTATGCATAAAGTGTGGACTAGGTAGGGTGATTGTTTCAATCGAACCCATACTTAGGTGGACCGTGGAAATAGTGGGGAGTGCAAAGTAGAGCGAGATGACTGATGCAGTCAATCTTGCACTAGTATGCAGTCGAACTTTAGGGGATGGTTTGGCTAGGTAGGGTGACTGCTTCAGTTAAACCCGTAGTACCTGTTGCAGTACCTCTTGGGGATTGATAGTAACCAATAACGAGGAGAGGAGGTGTGGTGGTGGTGTGGGGGGGGGGCATTTCAGCTAAACCAGTTAGATTTACCTGTGTATCTATTTAAGTTTCTAATGTCTATGTTCGACAGGTCACTTAGGTCCTCAAAGAAGTGTTCACCTAGTAGCTTCTTTCTTAGTGTGGCTAGCGCTGGGCATGTGTCGAGGAGGTGGAGACTATTCTCCTCCTCCTCTTCATCTCTGCAGCTTCCGCAGAAATCGTTTGCTGGGACACCCATTCTAGTGGCGTGTCTACCTAACAAGCAGTGTCCTGTGATTATTCCTACTGTAAGGCTAATGTTCCTTCTATTTGATCAAAGGAGATTTTTGGTTTTCTATGCGTCTAGTACTTAAAGGCCAGATCTTCCTGGTCGATGCGCAAGTAGCTAGATTTCTCCATCTATTGTTTGCAATAGATTGCGCTTCGTTAAATATACGGATTTTCATCAATTGTATTGGTGGTACCGGTACCTCTCTCTTGACATCTAGAGGTAGTACGGTGCCTTGTTTAGTTAGTTCATCCGCTTTACAGTTGCCTGGAATATCTCTGTGTCCTAGAACCCAGCTCAGAGTATTATTGCATCTGTCCGCAATCTCGTTAAGTGATTCGCGGCAATGTTTGACCAACTTAGATCTTATTGTTGGCGTTTCCAGAGCTTTAATCGCTGACTGACTGTCTATGTAAAGGACGATAGACTTACCATCGATCGGGTGCATAGAGAGTCTGCGCGCTGCTTCACGAACAGCTGATATTTCCGCCTGAAAGATGCTACAGTGGTCTGGAAGTCGGAGAGCTACGTTTATCATAGGTGATTCGGAAAATATACCTAATCCTGTGCCCTCCGATGTTTTGGAACCATCTGTATAGATTTCTATTGCGGCGTCATTTAGAATGATACTTTCATCCCATGCGGATATGTCAGGGATGGTTTTTTTTGTTTTTTTTTTTGGTCGGGATAGGAAACACTCGACTGGAGCACTCAGACACAACCGGTCCATTGTACTGCCAGAGAGCAAACCCTGATTTACCCATTTTGTTGGAATTTCCTTGACTTTCGAAGAAAGCCAAGCAAGCACTTCAGTGATGAGGAGCTTACAGTACCAGCACTCACCACATCCGCACCGAAGATCTGCCACCTGATACGAGCAAAGGCCGGACACTCACAGAGATAATATTCCGCGGTGTCGTCACTTTCTCCACAAGCGTCGCAAATTGTAGTGTCACTTAAGCCTAACACGTTAAGGTGCTTGGCAAAAGCGAAGTGGCCTGTCAAGACGCCGATAAGTTGTCTACAGTCTTTTCTGCTGAGAGACAGCAAGAATGCCGCTGATTTCTTACAGACGTCCGGGAACATGCGTTTAGTCAACCTGCAACCTGGAGAGTCATGCCACACACAATTGTGCTCGTGAGAGACCCAATCGTCAATGGAAGCCCTAACCGAGGACGCTGGAAGACCCAACACGGGTTCGGGACCGGAGAAAGCCTCCTCTGAGCCTTGTCTAGCAATCTCATCGGAGATCTCGTTCCCCAAGATCCCAGTGTGACCTGGGACCCAGATAAGAGACAGAGAATTCAGCCTTGCGACCGAGTTCAAAGAGTTTTTGGTTTCACGAACTATTTTGGAAGTGGTTAAAGGGTTAAGCAAGGCCTTAAGCGCAGCCTGACTGTCACTACAGACACAAATGCTACGTCCCTTCCACCTGTTCTTCACAACATAGTTCATGGCCATTAGGATTGCATAAGTTTCCGCTTGGAAAACAGACGCATATTTGCCTAACGAGAAGTGAAGTCTAATGTTGTCGACTTCGACGAAGACCCCAGTGCCAGACCCTTGACTGGTTTTGGAAATTGACTGGTGAAAATACGACTACATTCCATTCCCGGCTCAGACTCTGACCGAAGCCAGTCCTGGACACAAGGAAAGTCGACTCTGAATTTGCGCATCAGCTGAAGTTCTGGTGTCATTGTATCAGACGGCATATCCATAAGACAGGAGTCGTAAGATAAGTGTCGCACAAGTTCACCAAAATTCCAGTGTGGAGTGTACCAAAAACCGCCCCGCCTAAGACGATGGATGGCTTTGATAGTGCAACCCATGATATAAGTATCGAGGGGAGGTAAGTTCAGCAAAGCGTCTAGAGCAGAGCCAGGCGTACTCGGGAAAGCTCCTGAGCAGCCGAGATGGTGGTGTTATATTTGATATTGAAATCAATAAATGGGGATATGTAATCTGTTACTCTGGGGTTGGATTCGACTTTGTTAAGTTAACAGACCAGTTCCAGGTGTTACAATAATTCTCTAGTCTATTTATCATTAGCTGCATGCCGTCCACTATATCTGCGAAGAAGACAATATCATCAGCAAATAACAGAGCAGAGATCTTTGTTTATCTATATTCCACTTCTTACAGCTCTGTTATATCGCTAACATATGTATAGAATGATCAACAATGTACTTAGGGTACATCCTTGCTTAACGCCCACAGACGTTTGAAACTCTTCTGATAAGTGGATCCCATCCCAGACGTAGGCCACGTTATTGTCATACATAGCCCTCAAGACGTTAACTACCTTTGTGGAAAATCCATTTTTATAGAGCTTATAGAAAAGCGCATCGCGGGCTACACTATCAAAGGTGGCTCGAGAGTCTACCAAAAATGCATATAGCTTTTTGTGATTCTTCTTATAATCGTCTGCGATATTAATGAGTGATCGATAGTTTAATAATTTCGCCTAAAACCTGCCTGGTATTCATGCAAAATGTTCTTATTTTCGACCCTCAAAGTGAGCCTGTTGAAAAGCTTATACAATCTCAATAGATACCACTGAGAACGACAGCAAAAAGAATGTCGACACATTTTAAAAATTCTTCTCAAAAACTCGTTCCGCGACCGTTCTTCGAGTTTTAACCGTTTAATCAATGACAGTGTGGTGTCAAAACTGCTTATACTGATCTTGGTTTCCAAGGGATGACAGAGAACATATTCATTGTTTTGTACTTAGGATAGCCGGGCCTTCACTCCTGTAGATTGTATTCTACTTCAGCTACGCAGAGATAGTCGAAGCAATGACCTTCTTGTGCTCTGCTACTATGGCTGATCCTTGCTATCAAGGGTGTGATTATTTACCTGGAGCTCATATCATATGCTGCTGTTTGCCTTTGTCAGTCTTATCCTGCAACATTTGTGGATAAGCTAAGTTATTTCTTACTCCGAAAAACATTCATCAAATTTGCCTGGTATTTCAAGTAACTTCAACCAATTTGAGATGTTTCATCCCCGCATCTAAACCTTTCGCGAATTCTCTGACGTTAAATGTTTTTTTTATAATGAACGTCTTTTAGCTTCTTGCTAATTTTCTTTGGAGAAAAAACTTTCCACATTGTTAGCCTTGTAAAATGCTTTGTTTTTTCCCCTACGGCAAAGTTGGTCTTACTTTCTGCATTTGAATGGAATCCAACGTATTTCGTTCGTCCTTCCTCTCACACTAACTACACATCTTAACATCCGCCCATCACCACTGTGCATTCAGAATTCATTTCCATACATTTCTACATAAATATCTCCGTTCATGTTCGCATTATCTTACGTTTCGTAGGAAATTGCCTCCGGTAGACATGGACAAACTCAACATGTGCACAGGCACACATGTGCTACCGTGGCGCAGACAATGTTGGTAATTGAAATTTCCGAATCACTATTACTGCCGTCATTATCATGATCATCATCATCGATGGTAAGCACTCGGTGATTACAGGCAACCATGTGGTACTCCTACAAGGAATAGTCTTCCTTTCGTGTGCTTCCTCGTCATGACACCACTCGTGAAACGATTTCCACGAAACATTGATTTCAGATCTCGATTTGGCTATTTATATATTTTGCAATTGTAATTGAAATGTTTTGGGGATTTTCTTATTTTAATCGGAGGGGCTTTTCAAGATACCACGTGATAGATAGGATTTATCTTTCTGTTTATTTTCATTGCTGCTCTAGCAGCCCGCTGTAATCCTCTTACTCATCGTCGCAATTGAAGTAGAAAATCAAATCCAATTCGTATTTTGAATACAGTACGGTTTGGTCCCTTGAATGGGGTCAGTTTTCTTTGACGAATATCAATATCTGCGTTCTTGCCTGGCATCTCTCTCTCGCTATCATTTTCAATAACCTAATGGGCTGTCAAACTTGGTTACTGCCGCAATAGCCGTTGATGATGATTTAGTACCCTCGGGTTTGGGGGAGTGCGGATTCATATTTCTTGAATTGTCAATGGGGAAAGATGAATGGCAATGTTTAATATCCGTCGATGGTATGTCTTAGTATTCATGAACTTCAAAAGATTTCTACGGATTCTGGTCATATAAATTTAAATTCAGATAAATCCCGCTTTGCCATCACAATAGAAATTCACTTTTCGAAGTATTTTCAAGTTTTTTATGTGAAATATGATAATGACATTAATTTTATTGAACTGTGTTATATAGTTTTGAATCCGTATATCTGAGGAATCTTTTGTATCTTATGAGAGGTTTTTCTTAGAACTCATAAATCATCAGAACCATCCCATTAATCAACGTAGAGCGTAGCAATTTCTACGAAGGGAATTTTACTCCCCTACCTTGTAGGGATTTATTTAATGAATTACATTCCTTCGAGTTGGAGTGCTTCATAGAAATAAGTTTTGTCCACTATTAGGCAAATGTTGCTTATTAAGTTTCTGGCATCTCTTGTGAGGCGTTAACAAAGCCTGAAAATTAATTCGAAGAGCTCTTAGATATTGCTGAATGGGGCATCAATGAAATTGGGGAATTAATCCAAGAGTTCCCTTCATGTGACCATAAAATAGACTTAGTGGATGTCCACAAATTCGACCTACCTCCTTTGGTAAATATCATAAATATCACGTAGATTATAATCCAGCCTGCTGCGGCGTATCCTGTAGATCGATGTTTGCAACTCGAACTCACTCCTCATTTTACAATTAATGTCCTGCAAGAGCCCATATAAGATATTTCTCCATTCATGGACATTATTCAAAGCAGGGGCTAGGGTAAGATTGTATCTTCGTTTGAATTGTGTTCGAAGTGGATTTTCAGTGTACGTATGTACTCGTACATATAAATGAGCTAAAATTACTCCAGTTACAGAAGACTGGATGTGCGTAAAGGAACTTCGGCAAAATGAAAACCATCACCAACGTCGCTTTCAGTTTGGAGACAGTATCTAGATTGATACAATGCGCGTTGTTATTGTCCCAGATATATAGATATTGATTCAAATTCAGGTCTAGATTTTTTACCCTCTGTAAATACTCAAAGCGAACACCATTTATATCGAAGGGGGGAAGGCAGCACAAGTTAGTACAGCCTATAGCGATAGCCTGGCTTTTACCAGAACTAAGTTTAAGCTTGTTTGTTTACTTACTTACTTATATCCTGTATCCCCTTGCGGGTCCTAGGGCCTCTACTATGTCTACGCGCTATCGTGTACGGTTTCTGGCAATGTGCCTCAGCTCTCCCCAATTTTTCCCCAACTGCAGTGCCTCCTTCTCGACTGTTCTGCGCGGTCGTGTCTTCGATCTATCCGAGAGAGAAGCGGAGATATAATTGAAAATCGTCAATCCCTGTGAGACACCAGCTTTAGATTCAAGAAAATCCAGCATACTAGCGTTAGAGAACACGGTATGAGTTCTATTCGCTAGGTAGCTTCTTATAGGCTTTAGGGCAGTTAGATCAAAATTGAAGTAAACCTAAGAATTTCATGCGGAATTGTGTCAAAAACTTTCAAGAAGTCGAGCAGAACCAGCGAAGTAATGTGATCTCGATCACACGTCAACTAGACTCAATTGAACTGTGATGCAGCTATGTTGTTGTCTGAAGCCTAATTAAAGTGGTGAAATGAGATGTAATTGGTTCAGATATGAATATATTTAAGAGCTTCTTAAACACTTTTGAGGTGAATGGGGTTGTATATCGAGGTTGGCTCTGATTAACATTCCTAGATATATGTATTCCGAGGCTCGTTTGTCGTCTTTGAATCGATTATAGCACTGTAGTAGGTGATTAGCCCAACTCCATTCGGAGAGTACTGCACCGAGAGGAAGACCCTGAACAACTTGTGAAGATCACACCCAGGACGTGGATAAGTGACAAAGTCCTGGCAGAGATGAGAAGAAAGATCCGGGACTGAGTCCATTGGAGAAGATGGATATTTCGAGGTTTCTCCGACGCTAAGCAGCAAGTGAGGATCGAAGAAAAAGAAGAAGAAGAAGGTATCGGTATTCAGTGACGTTTCCGATAGGTTGGTCTCTATATGTCTATCGCTCGATACGGGATTGGCGCCATATGACTTTTTTGAAAACCATGTTGATGGATTTCATTAGATTGAATACAATATTCCATGTTTTGGAGTCCTACACCACTCCGTAGATCATTTGCTGCAATACGCTGGGAGAATCAGCGTCAGCATACACTAGGTTACTTATCCCAATACCATTCCACTTGACACCTTCTTCTTCTTCTTCTTCTTATTTCGGCGAGGTTATGATCCGAAAATAAGAGATCATACCCCTCCCACTTCACTGCATTTCTACTGATCCGCCTGTGGGGTTCGCCTATTAGACCTCAGAAAATATCGGCAGGCCTCCCGATTTTTGATCACTTCATAAGTGAGGCCAATCAAATGCTGGTGTCATTGCATTTATGTGATCCAGGTATTAGCAAGCCTGCCTCGAGATGTCTTTGAAACGTTCATTGATATTGCCTTTGTAACATGGTTCAAATGAACTCTTCTTTGCACGTGGCAATATTAGCTGAGCCGGTCGCGGCCTATTTTTCGTAATATGGTTTCCTTGAACCTTTTTCACTCCTGCTGTCATGTGAAGTTTCTTTATCTCAGCTGCCGTTAATTTACTCTCATACCTTTTGTACATCGTCCAACATTGTGAACCTTCCTTTCAACTTAGGGGGCATTTTTCGGTCACAGATGATAGTGAAGTTTTCGCGCCACCTCATCTGCCTACGCGTACCCGATGATTGATGTCCTCATCACAGGTTGCTTTGCTATTGATCATAGATCCCAGATATTTGAACTTTTCGCATTTGGGAAGCACTGTTCCATTCAAATTAATGTCTGGTATAGGCCTGAGTGGTTCAGAGAACGGGCAGCATAAGTACTCTGCCTTTTTTGAACTAATGCCATACCCATTTCCCTCCAAAACGTCCACCCACACATCAAGTGCTCGTTGCAGGAACGTAGAATCCTCACTTATGATGACTCCATCGTCAGCAAAGAACAATTCCACGTGATACCACCATGTATAAATCTCGGAAGATCATTGCTAGGTTAGGTTAGGTTGAAGTGGCTGCCAGCTTAGAAACGCCAGCACACTTAGCCCCTTGTGATAACACGTGGAATCTCCCTAGTCGCTTGAGTTAGGGCTTTACTGTTGGATTGCCTTATAAGCTAAAAAAAAAAAAAAATAGCGTATTCTTTGCTTGATTTCTGCGCTTGTGCCGTTTTCTGAATTTATAGCATAGCCAAGGTAGACAAGGTCCTTTTCTACTTCGACGTTGTACCTGCTCCTTTTGTAGTAACCCCAATCAGTTCTTTACGGAAGAAAATGGAAGATGAAGACAAGGTTCGAGCAAACAGACGCTGGGTTCATCCGAACACATGCGCAGCGGCCAGGGCGCTATGGTCGGTTTTCAGTAAGAAGAGATCAACCTCTCTGATAAGACTTAGTCGTTATAACGCACAGGTCGTTTTCGGCATAATTACTGGTCATTGTGCCATTGGCGTTCACGCGGAGCGACTCGGTGTGCTGGATAACGACTTTTGTATAAGTTGCAGGGACGAAAAAGGAATTAAATCTGTTCGTCACCTGTTGTGTGATTGTCCTGCAATATCTGACAGAAGCATGAGGACTTTTGGTAATTACTTCTTCTTGAAGCTGGAAGACTTAGGTAATGTAGAGCTGACAGACCTCCTGATATTCATATCACTATCTGGAAGGCTTTAACAGCGCACTATCTTTACAGCGTTTCCAGGGTTAAATGATTGTTCACAATGAAGCTGAATTGTTGGTCTAAGTGAGCAGTGACGCTTTATTACAAGGCACCCATCTACCTAACCTAACCTGTCGGTGTTGTTTGTCCCTTCTTGTTGGCAGCTTATACTTGGTTTTGCCCTAATTTACTGCTAAACCCATTATCGTCGGCGCCACCTCACCCAAAAAGAACAGAACGAGCTTGCTTTCTGCTGCTTATTCTCTAGGAAATCGGTACATTAACAATATGTATTTCGTTGTAAATTTTCTTACATGTTGGTGACTCCTGGCAGGCGACTCCACGGTGGCGGACGAAGTGAAAGACAAAATGCTGGAAACAGGCGGAAAAGCGTAATTTCGTGGCTGGCCGCCAAATTTTGGATAAATGTCAAAAAGGAGCTGTTCGCCAAGTGTAGTCGTCTGCCAGGAATTACACCAATATTACATCAAGTTAAGTACATTTCGTGACACCCCACCCCTCGTGAAGCGCCCGAGTCTCTACTGAAGCCTCACTCACATCTAGTACGGCCAGTCGCACTGCAGGCCGCCCTCTTATTCCGGTCGCAATCTTCACTTCGGCGGAGCGGACCTGCTCATCTGATCCTGGAAATACTTTGATGATCTTATCCCGAACCTGTTGGCTCCTCGCTGCATCGAGGAATATGTGGACGTCCACCCGATTAGATTGAGTTAAATAGTAGCTATGGCATCTGGGTATCTTCAACTGTGCCAGGCATGGCAACTGCGATTTCCATTCCTTCCATTGTGCCAACGATTCATCTGGAATTAGCTCATACCATCCACTTTCGAAACGCCAGACAGATTGCCGCATCAAGTTCAACGGAAGAACGAAGTTTGCAATCATCCCTAGAGGATCGAATACGGACATAACGATGCTGAGAGACTCCTTCTTGGTGGGACATTTATCCTCGTACACGATGGCTCGATTTACCCGGGAATACAAAAACATCGTCTCCACTATCCCAACACATTCCTAGGACTTTTTCGGCCGTAGTGGCTTCCATGTTCATATCGAAAATTTTGCTTTGATATGAACTGATGACTAACATCAACGGCTTCTGACACACTCTCAAGCTGTCAACATAGTCATCTACATTATGGTGACTGATAAAGGCATTGACAGCTCTAGGGTGGTCATTCAAGAATCTCGAGGCGTTAATATTCTTTATGTAGTTAGCGGAGCAGGGCGAGCAGGTGGCTCTGTCGGATATTAACTTCTCCGTTGGCTTTCCAACCGATAAGTTTTCAATACAGGAATATTCATCAACAAGCCAATCCAATCGTGGGTCTTGTTCCGCATTCTGACTGCTGTACGATCTTCTCTTTTGCGTTTTCTTCTCGCTCAGATGATGGTCTTCCGTATGCAATCCAACCAAGCTCATTCTGTTCTTTTTGGTGAGGTGGCGTCGATGACACCCATCTTTGCCGCTTCTACTTCAATGCTTGTAAACGCACCGGTCGATATCGTCGGCATATGCAAGCAGTTGTACAGACTTTTGATAGATTGTGCCTCTGGTGTTGGCATCAGACAGTCACATGACAGTGCTGTCTAAAACCCTGTTTTGACATCAAAGTTCTCGGTGAGGATATTACCGACCTTGATTGAAAGGTGCTCAACTGTGGAGTACCTTTTCCTGAATCCGACTCGGTGCACAATAAGCGGATTTATTTCTTCTTGGTCCAATTAAAGGAGATAACAAAATTTCATCCGCCTTGTTTTAAAATTATATTTTCTAAAAGTTAGTATATACTGGTATATAAAAACAAGTTAATCCCTTCTCTAAAAAAAGAAGTAACTGCCAAACACTGATTCAAATATTTTGCATCCCCCAACTAAATTCCAACAGCAAAATTGATTTTTCATTTCCCTTTAATCTGCTTATTGCGCTGTTTTCAGCTAGGACTGCAAAAAAATAAACAATTAAGGTCCCCTATTGGCATATTGGAGCCTCGTAAAATGTTGTACAGAAATTGATTCTCCTATCTCGTATCAGAGGGAGGAGAAACCGAACCTGCTGCTGCCAGCTACACAGCTCGCTAATATTTACAATAAACGCTAATCCACTCAAAAATTTCGTATGTATACGGAAATCTAATTAATTTTGATTACTAGTCCTGACGCACATTCTATCCTCTACTTGCTGTTGAACTAATTGAGTGATAACGTGGGTTTCTAAATACATTATACCGTGACATGGGGGATATGTTTAGATACGGGTAGGTATGTCAATAGGACGCGCCAGGGGGGGATTGTTTCGCTTGTGGTATCGCCATGCAATGGATGACGCTATCGATGTTTATCATACAAAATTTAATGAAACACTGGTGAGCAACGATTTTCCTAAGAATAATGGGATAATAAATGACTTGTGGGGTCCCATTAGGGGTGGATGTATGTCACGTTGAATATAAAAGACATAGCCGTACACAATGGGAAGTGAAACAGACTGCTGTTCATCTTTATTGACTTTTCAGAAAGACTTAGGTGCTCCTTAAACACCTTTAGGGATTCTCAGGGACCTTCCTGTACACAATGAAATCAGAGATGTTCAGCAAGATAAATGTCGAATAGGCCAGATGTTGAGGAGGAAAAGTTCTTGTAGAGTCAAGTCAATTGAGGAAATTGAGGAAAAATAAAAGGGGGAATGCAGTAATACTAATCGTCCTTAAACTTTTGAGTGGTTTAGAATTCCGCACCACCCAGCACATCAAAAGAGACATTTTTTTATGGTTTACTCCCCAGTCTTCTGCACAGGAGTTCGCGAACTATAGAAGGGGTAAAGATTGTCTTTCTTCGATTCTTGTCATTGTACAGTGAAATGTAGGGATTCTCTTTTAAGCCGTGCCACATAAAACTGGAATCCTTCAATTGGTTCATTTTTTTCTGCAGTACAGGCATTTACAATCAATATTCTTCGACATCTCGGCATATGGGAGGGTTATCATCTCTTGTTATCACCCGGCTGCAATAGGAAAAAGAAAAAGGTACTTCGGCATCTCCTACTTCGAATCCTTAAACCATATCTCCTAAAGTTACGTAAGATTCTTTGATTGCGTGAACATTTATTTGGCTTGTCTGTCCTGAACAGCTGTTCCATAAACTCTATCTCATCTTGTCGTTGCTGAATTGTACGAGTATGTACTTGGGATATCATAATTTTTATTGGTAGTCATGCTGCGGCCAAGTCCCTGGAATTGGTCAATTGGTCACCTTTAACACTGGAGTTGCCGTAAATTGCTGCTCTTAACAAAATGGCTGAATAATTCAACGTTCACTTCACAGTGCTTAGGCACAGCGACATTACAGGAAATTATAAAGCTGACGAACTTGGGTATGTTATGTTCCCCTATTCTGTAGAATGGTGCGTGTCCAGTAAAGGATTCTACTGATCCATGTCTTGCCAAAGAGTTTGTTACTTCATTACCCTTTATCCTTATATGCCCGGCTGCCCAAAATAGGGTTACTTTATTATTTCTGCGCAATTCATTAAGTTCGTGTAGGCAGTCCCACACAAGTTTCGACTTAATAGCATAGGAATCAAGTGCTGACTGTCTGGGCAGTATTGCTTTGTGGCAATTGCTGTATATCCTTTCGAAATTAAGTTGGACACATCTGTATATAGCTTATATTTCAGCTTGAAAGATGCTGATGGTCTTGCCTATAGGCTCTGAGTGCATTATCCTTGGCCCCAATATATCTGCCGCTGTTCCTTACTCAGTTCTCGAACCGTCTGTATTAATGATGGGCGCATTCGAATGATACAATCGATTATAATCGAATCATCCAATATCTCGAGATATTTCGAGACATTGTCTGAAATCATTCGAATGATTTACTATACCCATATCCATCTATGAAAGCAGCGGGAACCGTCAACGAGCGCAAAGGGTAAACATCTCGAACGGATAAATATCTCGAGATATCGTCTGAAATCGTTCGAATGATTTGGTATACCTACATACTTCTGTCAAAGCAGCGAGAACCGAGAACAAGAACAAAGGGTAAACACAAAACAAAAACTCGAATGATCATTCGAGATATGAGCGCTATATGCGTATGAGAACACACTTCCCAAGAATCGAGATATGAGATGTGTATCCGAGTAACATAGTACACGATTCATTTTTAAGGCGGGTAGTAGCAAAGCAAATAAATCGAATACTATTTTACTCGGATACACATCTGATATCTCGAATCGTGATATGAGTGGAATCGAGAACTTTGTTTGTGTATTCAATAACTTGGGAAGGGTATTCTCATATGCACATAGCACTCATACCTCGAATGATCATTTGATTATATGGATCACCCGAGTACTTATGCCTCGATTCTTTAAATCATTCGATTATGCCCACCACTAGTCTGTATTCAGCTTTATTATGTGGATGCGCAGTCTGTATATTATAGATTCGTCGCGCTAATCATCTTCACTTCGTACGAAAGAGTTTCTCAAGTTACCAGATACTATCGTCCCTGGAGATTGGCAGAAGGGAAAGTTGCTTGAGAAGTGCGTCATGATGTATGCAGATGTATATGATGGTGATGTGCAAGTGCACTGCGACCTTTAAAAGATCTATTGTGCCCCCCATACTACGGCTCTAGCCTATGATATACTCGGTCTAGTGCATTTCCTCCAGTTCAGCTGCTGCAGCAAACCGGAGTATCTTCAGTGGATCCAGCGAAGGTAAATCCGTTTCTAATAGGACGTAGGCACCTAGGTGGATCAGTGCTTCGCATTCCGTAAGGAGGTGCGCTGGTGTTTCTGCAAAGGCCCTGCAGAATCTGTAGTGTCCGTCTCCGTCTATTTCCAGTTTCCTAAGATGCTCCTTAAGGCGGCAGTGATCCGTTAACATGCCTGCCAAGATGAGAAGTCGATTCTTGCTGTCGTTCGTTTGTCTGTCTTATTTGGGAGATATCGTCCCAATGTTTGACCCATTTGTTCTCTTCATCTTTTCTTAAGTCTTCCCGTACTTTGTGGGGCCCTATCCAACAAAAGGGTTCTTGTCCAAGGAATGGCATGCCTGACCTGCATTGCGATTCATCGGGAAACTACTGACTACCCAAAACTTGGCTTGGGCCAGTAGCGCAACAATCAAGTTCGTGATGAAGTGCTTACTTTACCTCCTAGTGGTGGTCCCTGGGCAACTATACCTATAAACCCTTATACGTGTAAGCAAGTGCAGTTTGTCTAGGACCTTGATTCTAGACTAGGTAACGTGGGCCAGCAACCTGCGTTACTGAAAACCGACCGCTACAGAAATCGACACTATGCCTCGGATAAGGAATGATCACATGTTGACGAGTTTTGGCTATTGTACCCAGACAAAAATAGGTTTCTGACACTGCTCGACTCGGGAAGCGAAGATCCTTACAATGCCAGATTCCTTCAAATAAATCTGCCTTGGAACAAACTCATCGACTCAAATATGCATTGCTGGACAACTGGTAGAGAGAGTAGAAGATTTCCACTATCTTCGGAGTATTTTCTCGACCGATGGTGGAACAGAACTGGATATAGCCAACAGGATCGTCAAAGCAAAATCCATGCTCGGGATGTTGTCTAAAATATGGCGAAGCAATGCAATCAGCTTGAACACCAAGCTAAGACTGTTTCGCTCCAATGTTGAATCCGTGCTGCTATATGGTTGCAGCACGTGGAGAGTGACCACTACTATCACCAGAAAGCTGCAAACGTTTGTTAATAGGTGCCTGCGCCGGCGCCCAATCGTATCTCTAACGAACACCTTTACGAGAGAACGGGTCAGGAGCCAATAGGCACAACCATCCAACGGCGGAAGTGGCAGTGGATTGGTCACACGTTCCGAAAGGGTGACAGCTCCATAGCGAACTATGCTATGCAATGGAACCCTCTAACTCAGGATGGCAGAAGACCTGGCGGTCCGAAGAGAACATGACGCGGAACAGTCGAGAAGGAGGCACGGCAGTTGGGGAAAAGTTGGAGAGAACTCAGACACATTGCCAGAAACCATACACGATGGCACATAGGCGTAGTATAGAGGCCCTGGGACCCACAAGGGGATACAGGATATAAGTAGGTAAGTAATGGCATGCCTGCTCCGTTTCTCGTTAGTTCATCAGCTGCTTCGTTCCCCTCCACTCCTGCATGTACTGGTACCCAGTAGAGAGTTACTTTGTTTGTTGATGCTGGTGAGACATTCCCATACCAATTTTGATCTGATCTCGTGCGAGGTCAGTGCTTTAATAGTGGCTTGGCCGTCTGACAGTATTGTGATGTCCTGCCCACGATATTTCCTGTCCAGGATCGCGTTCGATCGCATGAACTTCTGCTTGAAATATACTGGGGAATAATCTCAATGATTCTGAGTATCTAGTCCTGGACCCGTACACTCCTGCCTCAGTGGCAGTAGATGTTTTCGATTCATCTGTGTACCATTTAATTGTGTGTTGTTTGAGTTGGTATTTAACGGATTCGCTGCTCCAGTCTCTTTTGTTGCTCAGTTTTAAGTCAAATTTCCTTTCAAAGCAGTATTTCTTAACCATATCATCTCTGGGCCAGTCCAGATGCGGCACCGATTTGGATAGGGTTACTCGCTCTTTATTTGCGATGCATGTTCCTTTCCCGATGCCCTCTTTGCTGATTCTCAATACGGTTTCCTTGGTGATTCGCTCTAGCACTATGTGTAGTAGAGGTATACCTACGATCACTTCTAGTGCTGTTGTGGGACAGGTTCGCATGGATCCTGTTATACATATGCAGGTTAATCTTTGTACTTTGTTGAGGGATGTCCTCGTCCTGGTTAGCCTAGTTCTGTTAACCCATGACACTGCTCTGTATGTGATGACGGGTCTTACTGTCGTCAAGTACATCCATCTCAGTGTGGCTGGGCTGCAACCCCAGGTTTTTCCTGAAATGTTCCTGCATACCTTAAGTACTCTGGTGGCTTTGGTTACCACAGTTTCCATATTTTCTCTCCAGAGGAGTTTGCTGTCTAGTGTTAAGTGCATCATACTGTCTCAGACTGATGGGAAACTCCCTTTTTTTTTTTTTTTTTTTTTTTTATTTCCCAATGCAGTAAATACATCTGTCTTAGAAAAAGACATCTAATACTTGTTTGTACAATTTGAATTTTGGGATATAATTTGGACTAAGTGACCAATGTTCTTAGCCCTTTTCTAGGAATTTAAACTTATTAACAGTTTAACAATTAAACAAAAAAAAAAACAAAAACAATTAAACAGTTGTAACAATTATTGAACGAGTAAAGTATGTTAGTTATAATAGAAATTGAATTTTTTTATATTTAGGATGTTTTAGTATGTTGACCTTGTGGTCCCTCTTATCAAGTCACTGGGTCTATTTCTCTTTAGTCGTCGTCTTCCGAAGAATTCTTTCATTGGTAGTGAATTGACTTCGATGTTAGGGTGAACTACTATTTTTATGTGATGTCTTCTGCTTATGTTTATTATCTCTTCTTCCACCGTTGGTATTTTTAGGTCGCGATGGATGTCGATGTTAGGCATGTACCAGTCCGCATTGATTATGGTTCGTAATATTTTTGATTGTTGTCTTTGGATTATGGCGATGTTTGTTTTCTTTGACGTTCCCCAGAGTTGTATCCCGTATGTCCAGATAGGTTTGATAATGGATTTATATAGTAGTAATTTATTGGTTGTCGAAAGTTTAAAATTTTTACGCAGGAGCCAGTACAGTTGATTATATTTTAGTTTAATTTGGTCCCTTTTTTTTTGTATGTGGTATTTCCAGTTAAGTTTGTTGTCCAAGTGCATACCAAGATATTTGGCCTAGTTTTGTCTTTTATTTTTATTGGGATTGGAGAGTAGTTTGATTTAGTGGTAAATATTACTTGTTGGGTTTTGTCTTCGTTAATTTGTATACTCCATTCGTCAAACCATTGCATTGTCTTATCCAGAAGTCGTTGTGCTCGAGTAGTTACAGTGTCCAGGTTTTCATCGGATATCAGCAGAATAGTATCGTCAGCAAAGGTTGCCATCATGGTTGTAGCTCCACTCGGTAGAGGGATGTCAGCAGTGTAGAGGACATATAGTAGTGGTCCCAATACAGATCCTTGCGGTACACCAGCTCTTGTCTGTAGTATTTTGGATTGTTGGTCATTATATTTTACGAAGAAGTGGCGTTCGCTTAGGTAACTTTCAATGATTTGGTAGAAGTCTAGTGGAAGTAAGTTTTGAAGTTTGTATAGTAGTCCTTTGTGCCAAACTTTGTCGAAGGCTTTGGCTACGTCAAGAAACACCCCTATGCAGTATCTTTTTTCCTCTAGGTCCGTTGTGATTTTGGTAATTACCCTGTGAATTTGTTGGATAGTCGAGTGTTGCCTGCGAAAGCCGAATTGATGGTCTGGTATCATTTTATTATTAGTCAGTATTGGCTGTAGTCGATCATAGATTAATTTTTCGAATATTTTCCCTAATAAAATAAACTTATTGGTCTGTAGGATGAAGTAGCTTTTGCGTCTTTACCAGGTTTAAGTATTGCAATTATCTGCGCAACTTTCCAAGTTTTTGGAAAATATTTAAGTCGAATTAATGCATTATAGAGATTTCGTAAGTATATCATGGCTTGTCTGGGTAGTTGGGTTAATATCTTTCCGTTAATAGAGTCATATCCTGGAGCCTTCTTGTGGTCAATCCTTTTTTTGATGCAGTGTTCAATTTCATTTATTGTAACTTTTTTTATTTTTACGTTGGTGATGAGTGTGTTTGGGCGTGAAGGTGGGACAGCCGTATTGCCCTTGTCGTTTGTGAATACTTCTTCGAAGTGCTTAGCCAGAATATTTGCTTTGTCTTGATTGGTTCTGGCGCAAGATCCGTCTGGTTTCTTTAGAGGAGTTTGATGTACTATTTTGTTCTTGAACTTTTTAGTAGCTTTCCAAAGTGAATAGTTGGTCTCAGAAGTTGGGGTCAGATTTTTTAAGTAGTCATTAAGTTGATTATTTTGGATTGCCTTAAGTTTTGCTTTGAGTTCTTTGGTTGCTTTGTTGTATTTTGATTTGTCTTGGGGTAGTCTAGTGATTTGCCATCGTTTTCTGAGTTTTCTTTTTTCATCTATCTGTTGTCGAATTATAGTTGGTGTTATATTGTTGTGTATTTTTGGTATATTGATTGGGGTTGTTTTAGATACTGCAGCAGTTATTATGTCGTTAATGTGACCTACAGCTCGTTCGACGTCATTTTGCGATTGTAGTGGTACATTAAGTAGTAGATGTCGTCCTATATATTCCCGAAAACAGTCCCAATCGGTTTTTTTGTTGTATAGTTGGGACGAATTAGTTATGGGGCTTGTTTTACACGAGTATTTGAGTTGGATAGGGGAGTGGTCCGATGAAAGTTCAAATCTAGACTTAATGCTTAATGTCTTTAGTTGGATGTTCTTAATGATGCAAAAGTCGATTAAGTCCGGTGTTTTATTTGGATCAGTAGGCCAGTAGGTAGGTTCGCCGGTGCTTAGATATCTACAGTTATTTTTACGGATTGCTTTTAGGAGGTTTTTGCCTTTAGTGTTGGATATCCTCGAACCCCAGTCGATGTGTTTTGCATTGAAGTCTCCAGCTGCTATAAATCTGCACCCTAGTGATTTGATGTAGTCTTCGTACTGTAGAGTAGTAATAATATGATTAGGTGGGCAGTATAAGGCTGAAAGTACTAATAGTCCGTCTTTGTCTTCTATTTGGATTGTAGTCGATTGAATGTGTTCGTAGTTATGATGTTCTAATTCAATGCAGCTGATTTTGTTGTTAATTATAATAGCTGTGCCACCGTGTGCGGTTCCGTCAGGGTGATTTGTGTTGTAGATGCTATAGCACTATGTGCTTCTAATCCCCTTTTTTGTCATCCTTAGAATCGTCCGTTTTGCATTTTGCTCAATTGCGAGGTGAAGCGCTCTATTGCAGTTGGGCATATTTTCATGGTCCCGGTGATACTGAGCAAGCAAGTGCTTGCACCTTAGTGAGTGTCTCCCTCGCAGTCACTACCTAGTTCGTTTTGCTCATGCTATCGCTCCGCATGCGATCATTGGTCTCACAATGGCAATACTCGTATACATCCGTCTTAGAACGAACATCAATCACAAGACTTGCCCGCTAAGCCCCTGTATATCGTGAGAGCACGGGTAGCCTTTTTAGATATGTTCTCTGTGTGCTTTTCCTGGTGGTAGTATCACCCCTGAAAGCCAGATTGGTCTCGGCTCTAGTTTCCTTTCGTAAATGGTACTATTATGGTTTAAGATAGGTTTTTATTGAGCCAAGTGGTGCGACAGCATTCTGACGTTACTATTAGACGACTTTGTATGATATCACAGAGGGGGTTTAAGCTTTGCTTTAGCAATTAGTACCATATCATCAGCGTAAGCTTGACAGTTGATTCCGAGGTTGGTTAGTGTTCATCTACACATTAACACTAGCTCTCCTCTTATTGTGTTGACTTTAATAATTCTACGTGATGTTTGAGTTTCTGCTGATCTTGATGTCAGCAACTCGTACCTTTAAGATACTGTTCTGGTAACTCCTTTTCTATCTAGGGCTCGTTTAATGGCTTCATGCCAAGTGTTATCGAATGCCCCTTCAATATTTAGGAAGGTGAACGAATACTTACAGATGTGCATTTAGCAATTACTGATTTCCACATTCAAAGGCACACGCGAAACATGTTTGACAGGAGATGTACTACGTATATTCTGACTAAAATGTTGAAATTCCTGTTTTATATTCCGCAGCTATAAGTGGTCAAAAATTGCATTTATGAGCGTAAATCTTGCCTTAAGTACCTTTCATATATTTTCAGTCACAAATAAAAATGTGTAGTCTCTATGAAGCGAATGTTCAACTTCCGTGCCATCCTATAGCCTATTGTGCAGAATTTGACCAAAACTGTGCCACTATTTTGCCCCAACCTACCTAACTTCATCCGGGCGCCATTGATAACAACATGGACATGATTCCCTCCTTTTTTTTGTTTTGGTTTGAGTGTATGGCAATGGATATTTATATTGATACACTGGTATGGATAGGGGATTGCAATAGCTAGACAGGTGAGCATGACACATTTATATGGACGCAGTAGGAATGGGTAGAATTTTTATTGTCAGAGAACTATTGGTGCGAGTGAAATTTATTACCGTGAAGTCTTGCGCTTGAAATAGTGAAATAGATTTGTGCAGGTGTATGGGAATGAATATAAGTGGAACGGAATGATAAGTTATCGCAGTCGAGTGTACTGAGTAGATAAATCCCTGATTGGAAGTGCAGATGATTATTTTCTTCATAAATTATGACAGAAGCAAGGTCTTAACTACTCTTCGGTACTTAACTCATAACTTATTGAATCATTTGAGTAGGATCGACAGGAATACTTGGCGGAAATCATTAAAGGGTGATTAGCACTTTTGGGGGAATAAGAATTGTGATATGGGCTCATAGACCCCAGATGTAGGGGGACAGTAAGGGTAAATTTCAAGCCTACTGATGCCTCGTATAGGTTAGGTTAGGTTAGTGGGCTGGTGTAGGGACAGAAATCTTCTACACCACACTCAGGTCAGTATAGACTCATTGTGATACCCATGGGGGAAAATAAGATAGAAAGAGAAAAAGATCCCTTCATCGTGAGGAAAAATAAAACTTTTTGTACGTAGCCTATTATTATTATTATTATTGGTTTTGTTTTGTAAGCATTTTTGGGTTGCTACTTAACTTTTGCTTACCTCGCTTTAGGGGCTTACACTTGTATCGATCCCACAATTAAGCAATGTGGTCAACCTACGAGGTGTAAGATATCAGACCACCCGAAAGCATACAGTACTTACTATGCCCGAGATACAAACCATCCAGAGGATTTGCTGAAGTTTGCGATGTCATTGATCGGTTTGTTGGAGAATTCTTCTAAATCTCCAAAGAAGTATTGTCCAAGATATCTATTTGTAAGAGGGCTGGGCAGTGGCAGAGAAAGTGGGTTGTGTCCTCGTGAATCTCCTCATCGTCACAGCTTTTTCTAGTGTTGTGCCGCGTAATAACTCCTATGAGAGTAGAGAGTGATTCTCTATCCCTCTGCGTGAGTTTATTGATTTTTACACTGTCAAATCTAGGCCATAGCTTCCTCGTGATGATACAAGTATCTAGAGATGACCGTCTGTTGTTTGCCTCCTTTAGGGCTTTGTTCCCTGCCTTAAGTTTGAGTGTGCAAGACGGGATGTACACTAAGGAGTCAGATTGGTCCGAGTTTTCCTCTAGCAAGTTCGTCAGCTTTCTCATTCCCTGGTATGCCTTCATGTCCAGGGACCCAGCAGAACTCTACCTTATGCTGTGTTCGAAGAATCTTGAGCTCTGCTCTACAACACTTCACAAGCTTCGGTTTTACTTCTGTAGCAGATGTTGCTTTTATCGCTGCCTGGCTGTCGATGAAAAAGGTGATATCCTCACGTGGTATTGCCCTCATCGCAGTTTCATGGGCCGCTTTTGTCACTGCTAAGACCTCTGTTTGGAAAACGCTGCTGTAGTTCGGAAGCCTGACTGACAATGAGATACCAAGCGTTTCAGAGAAGATACCTGTACCGACACCCGTTTCCATTTTTGGATCCATCAGTGTACACCGCCATGGTTCTCTGGTTGGGCGTTCTGCTAGTTTTCCATTCGTCTCTGCCTCGTATAAGTGCAGTAATATGACAAAACCACGAGAAACTCCATTAGATGTCTCTTTTCTTCACATTGTCTTATCGTGAATCAATTTAGTTCAAAGAGCAATACTAAGCCAAGCGACAACGATGGTGAGAGTAATATACCTAAATCCCAGACCATTCTTGTGCCTTTTTGTTATTTTTTTTATTGAGTTGCCTCCTAGCTAAAACCAAGTTGACGTTAGCTTACGATTTTTTAAGAAAAGGAGGAGACGACGTCTGATGCGGAAGTGAACCCTTTCTGAAAGTATTAAATCCTGGTCCGAGCTATAGCGAAACATTCGCATAAGATATGTTCGGCATATTCGGTGCTGTAAAGACAAAGCCTGCATATGTCAGACTGGCTGATACCGATTTTCATGAGGGGGTATTTCAGAGAGCAGCAAGTCCGTTAAGATATTGGCATTATGTTTGCTCAGTGTTCTCTTTAGTTCTTTTGTTTGAAAAGTTTATGAATTTCTTGGCATGTTCTAAGTCAGATTGAGAGTCCTGGTGTGCAAGCTTTTCTTTCTTTGGTTGACTCAACGTTGTAAGACATGAGAGCTTCAAGGGCTGCTTGGTTGTCTGAAAGAATGTTTACGTGAGATCTGTGGAGATTTTTCTGATGCATTCTCTGGCGCAAAGGGTAACCATTTCAAATGTACTCCTCAGATGAATTTTTTTGAATATAAAGTCAGTCGTGCATACTGCTGGTGAGGAGAGCTGCGAACATTTTATAAGTACGAGTATCTTCATGAAAGATCTGGCCTCTACTAGACGTAAAAAAAAACCAAAAGACTACCATTTCTAAACAAAAGGAACATAAGCCTCAGAGTAAGAATATCCACAGGACACTGCCTTATAGGTAGACATGCTATTAGAATAGAAGTCCTATCAAAAGATTTCTGCAAGAAGAGGAAAACAACATTCATCTCCTTGGCACATGCCCAGCGCTAGCTACTCTAAAAAAAAACTACTAGGTGAATACTTCTTTGAAGACCTAAGCGTTGTGTCTAACATAAGCATTGTAAATTTATATAAATTTCTATGAGAATCTAACTTGTTTAGCTGACACAACAGCTTACATTCGCCCCCTCCTTACAATGCGAAGTAACTCAGGTGGGGTACTCATAGTCACCAGCAGCATAGCAATGGGTTCGATTGAATCAGTCACCATCCCCAACCCACGCCGTATTGGTCACCATCCATCCACAGGAGAATTGTAATGTAGCAGTCACCTTCCAATGATGACAGATGACCCTCTCAAACCATACCAGACTAGCACTGGTAAAACACAGCACCACGACTGCATATCAGTAACAGGGATTGATTGAGTCAATCATCTCTACTACTCTTATACACCCTACTACCTACACGGTGCACCTAGGTACTAAGGGTTCGATTGATTCAGTCACCCTACCTACCCAAACCTATTACCCCATTACACATAGTTCGACCGCATAATAGTACAAAAGTTCGATGGAATCAATTACCTTATTTACTCTTATGCACCCACTACCTCCACGGTCCACCTATATATGAAGGGTTCGATTGAATCAGTAACCTGACCTAGCCAACACCAAATGCATAGTAGTATCCAGAGTTCGATTGAATCTCTAATACTCTTATGCCCCACCCAGGCCCCACTACCATCTAATACAATTTGCACAACAGTACAAGGGGTTCGATTGAATCAATCACGCCTATACTCGTTTGCACACTCTACCTTCCCACTCCACCTGGACTTAAAGGTTGATTGAGTCAGTCACCCTACTTAGCCCCTACAGGCACAGCAATTCTTAGCCATAACCCTCCTAAGAAAGGTAAAGGTTCCCGAGTACCCGGTGATTCCTCCAGTACAATCAACATGTGGCATCACAATGGACCTAAATGGTCTAAGTGTGCCCGGACTCTGTCAGGCCAGCCACATTACCTAACATAACCTATCTTCATATGCCCTAACCCACCTAACCAACGAACCAAGGCGCTGTTGGCAGTCGCAGTCTGCATAATTCTTATATGCAGAGGAAGGAGGTCTAGGAGAACTTCAGGCCAGGTACGCATTGCTCCCGTAATGCCTACGCAGGCCCTTCTTTGCACTTTTTGTAGGGCTAAACGGGCAAACCTTTGTTTAGTCTTTTTCTCCCAGATTAGTGATGCGGATGTGATGATTGGGGTAACGATGGCGAAATTAGTCCAATAAATCATTTTAGGCCTCAAACCGAATTTTTTACCAAAAAGCCGGAACATACCCAGAAGGCTTTGGTAACATTCCTTCAATATTGACAATATCTGACAATCTGCTCAAACAAATGATGAAATTGTCCTTTTCTTATTTCGTTCTTCCAGAATAAACCACCTACGCACTGTAAAGAGCTAAAATTAAGCTAATTGGCATCCGATTCGAGCACGATGCGTCTACGCGTGTGATGCTGCTGATTCCGGGCGAAGAATTCATCAAAGAAAAGACAATCTGGTTTCCATCCATGAAAACTTCCCCAAGTTCTCACAGCCTTACTATCTCCACAAACCTTCTGTTACTCATAAATCTATTAACCCCGCGAAATCTTGCGCAATTCATAGAAAAACCTTGACCGCAGCCTCCACATTCCTCTCAGCTTTTCTAACGAAACATTAATTAATCACAATTTTCCTTCTCATTATCCGCATTATTAAACATTATTCCCGAACACTTTCCTCCTCCGCTCCCCCTCATCAAGTGTAAATAATAAATACAATGTAAACCATTAAATGAGAATAAGACCAAGATTAGACCCAAATCTGGTAATTACGCACACCGAGCCTGCCATGCTCATACCACCTCCCATCTCATCTGTTCGTCCTTGGAATTGTAAATTCCGAAAATTTATCACGAAACAGACAGAAAGCGGCGAATTCCATTCGCATTTCAACAGCGCAAATAATTCTTACATCCCTCTACCACGCCCACTTCGATTTCTAATCCATTAACAGCAACATTAAGGATAATTATTGAATCTCTAATGCCGGACAAAGTTTACCTCTGCTGCCTCTTCCTCTTACCCAGTTGGACTGCTTGAATAATTTACAAATCAAATTTCACCGGAAGGACTCTCCCGCGACATCCTCCTGCATAATGTGAGAAATCACACAATTTACATTGTAATTGGATGATAATGTTGTCATGCGAATTGTAGGGACGCTCGTGGTGACGCGCGAACCAAATAAACGACAGCAGCTCTTGTGGAAATTTTGTTGCAGGATATAGAGAAGGGAAATCAAAAAGGCGTCCTTTCCCACCGCGAACCCAATGATAAATTGTTGCAAAAATAGAAATTCCCCAGCACCAAGTGAAAGGGAAAATTGCGGAATTTTTCAGTTGAACCCTCCCCCAACCATGTGTGGTTTGAATGTGTATGTAGAACCACTTTTTTTTTGCAGGACCTTACCCACTTTATTCTGACAAGTACTCCTCATAGTGAGAAGACTTGAATAAGTCACCATGACATGTGATATTGTGTGATGTTAAAATGATGACGGGTGATAACAAATGGTGGCTAGGACAAACCACGCACAGCCAACACCCGCAGGATAGCTGTGTGTGTGTAGGGGTGAAAAGTTTTCCTCGGCCTATATGCTTTAAAGGATCGATCGATTAAATTTCGAATAAGTTGAGTCATAAATTATTTAAAGGCTGCCCATGCCCCGCTTTGCTTCTAGTACTCGGTTACGCCTTTCCTATGGTTTTCATTTCGTTAGATGCGCACAAAGCAAAGGTACGAGAAGTGGAATTTTACTAGAGGGTTGCTGCTCCTGTGGTGGGAATGTGGTATGCCATTTTGGCACACTTCTGTGACTTTGCAAAGAAAATTTAATATCGCTTAGTTTGAGCACGCGATACATATGCTATACGCAAATTGAAATTGTTCTCGGGGGCGAACTGAGCAATTTCAGAGTCATAGGTCGGAACCATAAATCCGGATCTTTGTGAGGGTGACAGTTAATACCGGGATGCCAAGGAAGATAATATTTTTTTATTTATTTACCTACGCCTTTCACTTTTAAGTAAGCATAAAATGGGAAACACATATGAAGTACTACCATTGAACCTTGTAAGTGCTTAGGAAATTGTTGCCACCACTTAGTGAGTAATTGGGGTTGGGGACTAAGTCGTTTTGTTATCCATGCAAATTGGTGTACGATGACTTTTTTTTTTTGTAACATTTAGAAGAACTGGGCATCGGGCTTAAAGGAACAGATAATATATCTTAGAATCCAATCTGGTTATATGTAATAGAGCCAATAGAGGGCTCTCACTTTTAAACGAGATATCTACATATATTTTTCGACAAGAACTACTCTACTTTTATTCCCGAAAGACAAGATTGGGAGTCCAACATATTAATTAATGTACCGAATATTCAACTCTACACGGACGGGTCTAAAATGGATATCGGAACTGGCTCTGGAGTTTTCCGCGAGTCACTTGAATTCAACGACTCATGCAAACTCCCGGATGACTGTAGCATCTTTCAAGCTGAGGTCTTCGCCTTTGTCACGGCTGCACAGACTATACATAGCAAAAAACTAAATCCTTCCAAGATTAACATGTTCGTGGATAGTCAAGCAGCAATCAAAGCACTAGACAGCGAGGAAGTCAGATCACAAACAGTTTCCAGATGCCTTAACACTTTGAACAGAATATGCAACACCCATGACGTAACTCTCTGCTGGGTTCCCGGACATAGCAATATAAAAGGAAACGAGACAGCAGATGAACTAGCTAAAAAGGGATCAGCATTGGATTTTCAGCACGCACGGATGTCAGTAAAAACTCCAGTTGGTGAACTGAAAAGGAAAATAGACCTAAAAGCAAGAGAACTGATTAACTCCGCTTGGTACGTCAGAAGCGGCTGTGTCATATCTCTCAGCTAATGGCCGATAGTGGATGAAAACAGAACAAAAAGCCTTTTGGCGATGAATAAAAAAGAAATTCGCATCTTGACAGGTGCGCTAACAGGACACTGCGCGATAGGGGTAATGGCTGTCAGAGTAGGAGTCAACACACCTGACCACTGCAGGAGCTGTCAAGATATAGACGTGATAGAAACCATCAAACACCTGCTGTGCGATGGCCCAATTCTTCAAAACCGAGGCTTCCGTCATACGGGAAACAGGTTTTTTGACGAATTAGGGGATCTCATACAAGTTCCACTAAGGAACATGATAGGCTTCATATAGAGCACAGTCTGGTTCACAACAGAACCGGCCGCAAGATAATGGTTTAAGTATAGGTTCCACACTACACAGGGAAACACAATGAACCGAATGGCACCAGTGATAAGCACTTAGGAGCACTTCCCTCCAACCTAACCTCACCTAATCTAGAGCCAACGCGGTGACCATCTGCTGGGTACCAGAGCTGGGGATATCGAAGGAAACGAAAAGGCCAACGAGGTTGCTAGGAAAAGGTCGGCGCTGAACATATCGCGGGCCCTCCCTTTTGTAGTAACCCCAATCAGTTCCTTACGGAAGAAGATAGAAGATGGAGCCACCGGTCGAGCAAACAGCCGCTGGGTTCATCTGAACACATGCGCAACGGCCAGGGCGCTTGGCCGGCCTTTAGCAAGAAGAGATCAACCAGAGAGGTGAAATTTCGTCGTTATAAGGCACAGGTCATTTCCGACATAATTACTAGTCAGTGTCCATCTATCCTTTCCAACACCCGCACTGTGTTTAAACATGTTAAAGGTATTCATAACCCTTTGAGTGTGCGCAAATTATAAAAAAAAAACAAAAGTGCGGAATGACTCGGAGTACTGCACAAGGACTATTTTAGAAGTTGCAGGGACGAAGAAGAAATTGAATCTGTTCGTCACCTGCTGTATAATTGTCCTGCGCTTTGCATTAGAAGGATGAGGACTCTTTGTGGTTACTTCTTCTCGGTGCTAGAGGGCTTAAGCAATGTAGAGCTGATGGACCTCCTGAGATTTATATCACTATCTGGATAGTTCTAATGGCGGATCATCTCTACAGTGTTTCCAGGGTTAAATAATTGGACACAATAGATCCGAACTGTTAGTCTAAATGAGCAGTCACTCTTTTGTTGAAAGGTATCCATCTACCTAACCTAACCTAAAGGAACAGATAACGCTTTATGGATGGTAAGCCGTGGTTAGTATAACTACCCCAACCAATACTTCAGACTGGAATTGGAATTTCCAAAAACCTTCTACGGTTAGTTGAATCCAAGTGCTTTGCCTCATGTGTTGTCATTATGTGATGTATTCCAATAGGAGAAACGTTTTTGTGCTCAACCGCTAGTAAAGGAATACGAATCGAGCCAGCATTGTTTACTGAACTCTGCACAATAGTCAAAATTATGAGAAGTGGTGCCAAATGAAAATTGTACAATGGTCTTATGGCAAAATGATCGAAAACCGAAATGAAAGTTGCCAACCAATTGCAGCAGAATAAACCATTGTTATACATACATATGTACGAGTGATGTTGTCAGTTTGTGTGCACAATAAACGCATCCAATACCATCTGGTAACATCCTAACTTTGCGATCCGACCACCAAATAGAGTGCTCGAGTACCCGGTATCCAGCCTATGATAATTTGTAATACATCCTATACCACACTAATACCACCCTAGGGCTTTTGACTTGGTGAGCAGCCTAAGATATCAGTCACGAGTTGCTGGTAATATTCCCATCATGCTTGTATCGATAGGTTTATGGTTTGGAAGAGTCTTGCGAGTGCAGATAGTCCCTGAAACCCCTGCCATCCTTGGTATTCACCAGTCTTGCCAGACTCGTGAGTATTTAGTAGTCTTCTCTAATAGGTACCTTATGTGGTTTCATCTCCTGAGGTCATTTGGATTGTATTCAGTCAAAATAAGAATATTTGGCGCAACAGCTCTTTAAAGCGCCAGGGCCTAGCTTCTCGCAACCACTCATGTTGTGTGCGTTATATTTTTCACACGAATGGAAGGGACCTACAGTTTAATGCCGACTCCGAACGGCGATTTGAGAAGCTCTTCGTGACACCAATACTCTCGGATGTTTGTCAGACGCTCGCGAGAGGTATTGTATTCAGTCGTCACTTTATTTTTTTCTTTTTTGTTTGGGCCAAGGGATGTGGCAATCTTCGAAAGATCCTAGTAGCCCGTGCTACTAGCATGCAAGATTCGCAAGCCCGAATAATCGATGCCAGGAATGCGCCTACGTACCAATCCACACCCTGCGCACTTCTATCACTCTCCCCGCGGGACTGCCGTTAGGTATTACTTCGCGGGTCTGATTAACAATTTATGCTGTACTTTCTGCTCCTCGACGTATTCTTTCCTGAATTCGAAGCTCTTTTTCCATGTGCGTAAAAAAGGCGCAAATTTCCATCCATTTTTCCTCAGATTGTACCATATAGTCTATGAGGAATGGAGGACTGGGAAGATCATTTCTCCAATTTTCAACTCACCTACGTATCTTCCTCCTGGTCTGAACATTCTGAACACAAAGGAGAGCTATCGTGTCCAAACCGGTGAAGATATTTGCGATAGCCTTCATGGCCAGACAGGAACTGCGTGAGGTGGTAGGTGCAGTTCCCATGTGCTCGGTTTATACAAATGTCGATGGTGGGGATTAATTTATAGGTCCACCTGCCTATAACCGTATTATCCCATCGAGCTTGTCACACAGCTCTTGAAGCTGTTTTTTCTTCTTCTTTAACCCTTCTTCTTTCGCTAGGCTCTTGATGGCTCGAGCCTCTTCTATTGTAGATTCTCTGCATCTCGTTCGCAAGAATGTCCATCAGAACCATTCCTGCTATAACAAAGGCTGCTTCGTCAGAGATAGTTCTAAAACCACTGATGGTCCTTATAGTGCAGAGACTGTAGGCTGATGTCAGTTTCCTTCTTGTTTCTTTGGTCGCGAGAGCCACCGCCCGAACCGGAGGCCCATGAAAAAGAACTCAGTTGACAAATCTGGACAGTTGAATTTTCTTGGCATATCCAGGTTCTCCAATGTTGGGCATTATTCTTGAGAGTGCAGTCTTGACGCTTTTTTGCTCGAATAATCAACATGTTGTTTAAACTGCTGTCTATTGTCGAGCAGTACTCCTAGGTATTTGACGGATTCTTTGGATCTGATGATTTCGATTCCAACCTGGACATTCATATATTGCACAGATTTCCGACTGGTTATTAGAACTGCTTCAGTTTTGTGGTCATCTAATTCCAGACCGGCGAATCCTAGCCAGCTTTTGATTTGACTGATTGCCACATTTGTAGCTGATTCTACTTCACTGATTTGTTTTGCTACGGTAACAACAGCAATGTCGTCAGCAAATCCAGTTGTCTTCACTTTAAGTGGCAGTGGTCGTTGTAAAGCTCCGTCGTATATTATGTTCCATAATAAATGGCCCAGCTCTTGCGGAACCCCAGCTGTAATATCAAATTCACTCCTTCGTCGGTATCATACCTCAGTTTCTTGTTGGTAAAGTAGCTCGCCATTATCTACAACAAGTAAAATGGTTTATCCATCCTAGCAAGAGATCTTCTTATAGCGGGCCATTTTGCCGAACTAAACGCATTTTTAACATCTAGCGTCACAACTGCACAGTATTCCTTGTTTGTTTATATCCTGTATCCCCTTGTGGGTCCATAGTGTATGCTTTCTGGCAATGTGCAGTATTCCTTGGTGGTGTATCGTCAACTTTCTCCTTCAATCTATCACTTTAATAGCGTCAGTTGTTGAGCGCGACTTTTGAAATCTGAACTGGTGGTTGGACAAAGCCCCTTTCTCTTCCGCAATTGTGAGCATTCTGTTGTAGACGATTCGTTCCGGAATCTTTCCCATAGTGTCCAATCATATCGGGCAATTCGACTATGGGCCTCCTGGGGTTTGTTCTCTTTTGGTAATAGAACAAGATGTTGAAGTTTCCACTATTTAGCGAAAATTCCTTCTTCTAATCACTTTTGCAGTCGTGACTGGTTGGAGGCTATATGTGTGCGAGAGTTATCTAACGATTACTGAATGTGACTTACTTAGTTGAGGTTAGGTAGATGGGTGTCTTGTGGCTTAAGTCACTGTTCGCTTAGACAAACGAGAGTCCATTGTACCCATTTTATTTTTACCCTGGGAACCTGCTAAGAAAAACTTTTGAATTTACACCCATCTAGTCAATGATATGGATGTCAGAGGGTCTGTCAGCTTGGAGAGAGGACCCGTTGGTTTAGAACCACCTAGATAGGGATATGAATTTCAGTAAATTTGTTAGCTCAATGCGACGTAGGTCCTTCAATTAAGTGAAGAAGTAACTACCGGGAATCCTTATTCTTCTGTTGGCGAGGACAAGAGCCTTCCCACAGCAGGTATCGGACAGGCTCAATTTCTTCCTCGTCCGTGCAGCTTATGCTGAAGTCATTGTGAGGTACGCCGATATGCTTTGCATCAAACCCAATGACATAGTGGGCCGTGATTTTGTCAGAAATGGCTTGCCTACTGTTATAACTAAACTTAACTAGAGAACGTGTTCTATGGGCCGGCCACAGCGTTCTGGTAGTGACACGCGTACCCATCGTTTGTTGGCTTCGTTAGTGGCTTCATCTCAGACGAGTTTATTTATAGACCTTCAAGCAGATGAAGACCTGCGATATATGCAACGCCGACCCCATTTTAGCGAGTTCATCCGCTCCCTTATTACCCTATATGCCCATATGACCTGGTACTTTTACATAATTACTTACTTACTTATGTCCTGTATCCCCTCGTGGGTCCTAGAGTCTCTACTACGCATACGCGCCATCGTGTACGATTTCTAGCAATGTGTCTCAGCTCTTTACAACTTTTCCCCAACTGCCGTGCCTCATTCTCGACGGTTCTGCACCATGTTCTCCTCGGACCGCCAGGTCTTCTGCCATCTTGAGTTAAAGGGTTCGATGACATAGCATGGTTCGCTATGGAACGGTCATCCTTTCGGATCATGTGACCGATCCACGGCCACTTCCGTCGTTGGATAGTTCCTGACCCGTTTTCTCGTAAAGATGTTCGTTAGAGATACGATTGGGCCAGAAAATCCTTAATATATTGCGCAGGCACGTATTAACAAACGTTTGAAGCTTCCTGGTGATAGTAATTGTCACTCTCCACATGCTGCATCCATATAACAGCAAGGATTCAACATTGGAGCGGAACAGTCTTATCTTGGTGTTCAAGGTGATTGCATTGCTTCGCCATATTTTGGACAACATCCCGAACGCAGACTTTACTTTGGCGATCCTGTTGGCTATATCCAGTTCGGTTCCACCGTCGGTCGAGACAGTACTCCCAATATACTGGAAATCCTCTACTCTCTCTACCGGTTTTCCAGCAATGCATATTTGAGTCGAGTCTAAGGTCAAATCAAAATCAGTCCAAGGCTGATTTATTTGAAGGAATCTATCATTGTAAGGACCTTCGCTTCCCGAATCGAGGAGCGTCTCTACATTCCTGAAACCTATCTTTGTACGAGTACAATAGCGAAAAGTCGTCAACATGTGATCATTCCTTATCCGAGGCATAGTGTCGATTTCTGTAGCGGTCGCTGGCCCACGTTACCTAGTCTAGAATCAATGTCCTAGACAAACTGCACTTGCAATTGTTGCTTACACGTATAAGGGTTTATAGGTATAGTTGCCCGGGGACCACCACTAGGAAGTAAAGTAAGCACTTTATCATGAACTTGGTTGTTGCGCTACTAGCCCAACCCAAGTTTTAAGCAGTCAGTAGTTTCCCGATCAATCGCAATGTGGATCCCCAAGTCCTGGTCCTGGTAACCAGCATAGGTTCATTTTGCTGGCTTGTGATTCCTAATTAAGATGCTGTGTTCAGAATGTAATGAGTTTAGATCTAATTGCTGTGGATTCCAAACCTTCACGACTGCCTGGCTGTCAATGGGCACAATTATTCTTCTACACATGTACCTTTTGTAATAATTTTCAAAGCCTGGATGACGACTGTCATTGACAGACGCTACATTCGTTGTTAATTCTGAACGAGTGGTTGACCCCTAGTGTTTCGCAGTAAGCCCCAGCTCCTTCACCGACATTCATTTTGGAACTGTCAGCGTAGAAAGTAAATTACTAGTGACTTGTTCGTTCTTCCAGTTTGTCAGGAATTCTGATATTGAATCTCCAATGTCAGTATCGAAGTCATGTAAACGGTTGCTACCTGCCATCTTGTGATCTCCCATCTGAATAAGAAGGAGCCGTGACCATATGGTGCAGATAGCCAGAGTTCTGCTTCCCTCAGTCTGACTCCCGATGTTGCCTTACTTGGGCTTTAAAGGATCATTTTCGAGCATTTATCCCAGCAAAGAAGAATGGGAAAATGGAAAAGTACCAAGTCATAGCCATTTGCATGTGTGGGCTCCGTGGCGTAAGTGGTTAGTATGTCGGATCACTACGCATGAGGTTCCAAGTTCGAATCTCAGAAAACACCAAAACGTTTTTTAACGGTCCTACCTCTCGCGAGCGTCTGACAAATATCCGAGAGTATTGTTGTCACAAAAAAGCTTCTCAAATCGCCGTTCGGATACGGCACTAAACTGTAGGTCCCTTCCATTCGTGTGAAAAATATAACGCACACAACATGAGTGGTTGCGAGAAGCTAGGCCCTGGCACTTAAAGAGCTGTTGCGCCAAATATTAATTAATTATAGCCATTTGCATTGATGGATTCAAGTTGAATTTAGGCATGGGTGGAGGTATCTCTTTTGATGCACTGGACCTATCCAGCGTATCTCTGAGTTCCAGAAAAGAAAAGCATCTTCCATGCGCGAGAAGAAATCAAATTTTTAAAGTGTTTTCCCGAAGAGTGTACGAGTAGGTATCTTGGATCGCAACATGGGTGTATATCAGGAAATGAGAAAGCTGATGAGTTGGGAAGAAAAAATTAAGCCGATGCAAGGTGATATTCTTGTGAGATTCCAACTTGCAGACTTGAACACAAAGCACAACAAATTACAAATCGATTCTCACGAAAATTGGGTCTATGTCCCAGAATCGACCCAGGAATTTCCTGGCCAAAGATTGTCAACAATTCAACTACAACATTCGTATACATCAACAACAACAGCAAATCTCCAATGGAGTCAAATAGCAGATGAAATTTGCTGAACATCTTTGCATCTTTGCTCCTGTTCTTCGAGGCTTGAATTTTGCTTCCTTTCATCACATAGGTGGGAGTACCTTTCGAAAACACGAAATCGTTTCTCAAATTGTTTGCCGTAAGCTGGCGTTTTATACAAAGTTTCCCTGCTGAAAATACTTTAAAGAAGCCGCTTCAGGTGCAACAAACTCCCAACCATTGGCTCTTCGAAAGCGAGTTGTATGTAGACCTGTCCATATACAGTACAAGATGGAAGATGCTGAACTTTGACGAATAATCCCTGAATACACAACACTTAGACGTCCTACCAGACAGACCGAAATAGCACACAATTTGCATGTTCACTTGGAAACCGTGCAAACATCTTTCTACCAAAAATCCTTTTGTTGCAGAACAAGCAAGCTTTGGAGCTCACTCCCAGCAAACATATTTCCAGAATACTACAATGTACAGCTTTTCAGGGGCAGAATCAACAGACATCTGCCGACACCTTGCGGCCCTCCGTTATACGTTCGCCTTTCCTGTGAAAAGATAAAAGTATAAAAAATAAATACAATGAACCACGCGCACAGTGTCATGAATATCAAAGTCATGTATAAATTTAGAATATTGAATATTCAAAATCAAAAATTACTTCGGAAGGATTCAACCGACAATAATTCAATTTTGTAGACTTCATTGGTTTTCAATTCGCCTTCTGACCCAAATTTTCCCTCGAAGGTCGTAACGAAATTCGCTAACTGCGCACACAAAAGGGGCCAATTAAGCCCTTAAAATTAATATTTATCAATTGATTGATGGTATTTTCAATTAACAAGGACTCGTTTCCACATCGCCACACCACACGCATATTTCAAGTGCTCAGCACGAGGGGATAACACAGAATACATTTGAATTATTGTATTTGGAAAATGTAAATAAGTCCCGACATGCACACGGTACTTCATAAAACACTTAGCCCTTCTCCTTCAGTGTGTGCTGAATGCTGCATCCTTTGCGCTTTTGTAACAACAATACAATCTCATTCGCGAAAGTGTGCAGTAGCATGGAGTGCAGAAGCTCCTGCTGATGCTTATGTGCACACTTAACTGTAATTGGGAGTTCATTTAGGAGGATCATCCGACAGAGAGGTCCTTGTAATAGTCTTCTATGCTGAATTCCATCTAAGGTGTAATTTTATTGAATTACGAAGCAAGTGTGTGCATAGCATGAGTAGTAACAAAATGAGGACTTGACACAGATCCTTTTTCGGAAATCATTAATGGGATTAGATGACTGTTTTCTCTCTCTTTTATGAGCATGCTAAGGAGTCCTTGTTTTGTTGCCCAATTTAGGGATATAACAATTATTATTTTCCGGTGTCCTTTTGTATCATTTATGAGAAATTAAAAGTTATCTTGGCCACGAGTCATTGTTGTTGGTCATGTTCTCCCCATTTGCATGCTTGATTCGAATTTGTAAGTGTGCCAAGGAGATAGATTCAATTAGTTGAAAAGCAAAAAAAAAAAAAAATGAAAACGGGATAATAGTAGGGAGGTCCTGTTTACAGGATTTATGTCCACATTGAGACGTCTCTGGTCGGGGGAAAAATAAGCAAAAGTATTTAATCTGAAAACATTTTGTTTATTATGCTAAGTGGAATAAGGGGTCCTTGTTTGTGTTTGCAATCGATTCGGGCTGGGATGCCTTTTCGTTAGAAAAGGGGAGGAAAATTGATAGATTTTTAAATTTTGTTCCTGGTGGGTGTTTGTTAAGGACAGGAATTGAAAAGTTTCTGAGTGATTTGATTCAATTCTTTTCACTTTCATTGATCGGGTTGTTATGACAAGGCTTAACACGTTTCGTAGAAAAGGGTCAACAGCAGGATGTTTTTGTTTTTCTTTTCTTGAAAAGGATGGTTGTAAGTGATTTTATGAATCTCAATATGTTTACTGGAAGAGCTTGGGAAGGGTGGTTTCTTAGTGTCTCATTTCAGCAACAGTTATCCTCAGGCCATTAGTTCCCAAAAGACTATAGGTTGAAGTGCACAACCTTGAGGCACGCAAATTAAGACAGGTTACTTTCCAGATAAGTTAGGTTAGGTTAAAGGGGTGCTGCCTTCTCTCGAATCACAAAAGTATCCATTATTCTCCCCTGATGTAGAATCGCCTAGCTGAAAAACTGAAAAGAAAGAAAAAGAAGAAAAAAAGTCTCTAGAGCTCTGCAGTATTGGAGCGGGCTCCTCGAAAGCATCCTGATGAAGCTATGAATTTCAGGATGGTGGTTGGTGGCTTATCAGACAGTTCGCCCAGATAATTGAAGAAGTACTCTCCGAGGGCCGTTTTTCTGTAATTGGAAGTGATAGGCGCTCCGTATCCTTTTCTGCATCTGCAAAGTTCATCTGTGCTTATCCGCATTATTTTTCGGTGGGCCGCCAATAGGTTGTGACCAGTAATGATACCTATGAGAAGCGCCAAGTTTAATCTACTTTGAGTGACGATGAGCTTGGTTTTAAGCTTGTCGTGTTTTGTCCAGATGCTTCTGGAGACGCGGCACGATGGAAGTGATCTCCATCTTTCGTTTGCTTGCCGTTTGAAGCTAAGTGCTAGATTTGACTTAACAAATTCTAGGGGAGGGAGATTTGAGTTCTGGACCATTGTCAGGTCTTGTTCTGATCCCTTTCTTGCCAGTTCGTCCACCATATTGTTCCTCGGAAGTGGCAAGCATTTCATGCCTTCAATGGGGCACATAAGGCTCACAGTGCTGGACAATTTACAAAAAGTATGAGAGTAACTTCATCAAATCAGCTTGAAGATATTACATCAAAAACCACCGTAACTGGATACAAGGAGACGAAGGCTTTGAGGGCAAAGAACATGTGAACTGCTTAGAGGGGAGGGGCGCCAGCCACCCATTATTTGATCCTGCACACTATTTTGGGATCACATCAAGTACTGGGACTAATTCACGCGTCTAAAACACGCAAACAAGTTCATTAGCCCTAGCAAATGAAAGGCTAAGAAGCTACTTAAGCTCAGCGAAGAAGATTTAAGGATCTTCACATGCTATTCGACTGTACCTGCTCAGGTGCCATCTGCACAAAATAGGAGTAACAGATACAGATGAATACTAACCGGCTTTGTGAAGAGTAACAAAAAGATGGCAGAATGTATTCTTTGTTAATTTCCTGTGGCCGCAAGAAAAAGACTTCTCCATCATAAGCCCTGCAAACATTCGGAATATCAAACATGCGATAAACATGCGATCTTATAAATCGGAGTGCATACAAAGCCCTAGTGTAGTATAGTATACTATGAGACAAAAAAGCTCACCTCGAAATGGAATACAAAGCGAAGAAGAAGTGCGCCCAGCTTCAAGCAGAGAGTACGGAGGGCCTGTATCGGGAGCTGGAGAAAATATCTCCCCGGTTGCTGATGCAAACCAGGCTATCCAGGAGCTGCGAAGACACAATATGAACAAGAGCATAACCATCTTTAAAATAACCGCCCAAAGAAGGACGAATGCTCTGGAGATTCGTTCGCCAAAGTTCATTAACAATGCTCACGCCAGCTTCTTGTGGATGACGACAAGATTCTGCAGAGATGGCGGCAGTATTGTGAAGAACTTTTAAATGAACAGTTTCCCAGGCTATACTTTCCAAGAGCCACCCTTAACTGTGAAGAAATATCCGATATTACAGTCGAAGAAGTTAGTGAGGCGGTCAAATACTCCAAAAAACGAAAAACGATTGGGCCAGACGAGATGCCCTCTGAGTTCTGGAAGAAGATGGGAGACATCGAGTTCAGATGCCTCAGAATTCTCATCTCCAAATTTGTGAGAGGTGATCCACTGCCGAATCAATGGAGGGAAAGTTACATTCTCCCTGTATACAAAGGCAAGGGTGATACGCGAAACTGTGATAACTGCCGTTCGATCAAGTTAATGTCACACACAATTAGGATCGTTGAGCGGGTATTAGGTGTCCGACTGCGAAAAATAATACGGTTCTCTGATGATCAGTGCGGGTTTGTCGCGGGTAAGTCAACCGCAGATGCAATCCAAAGTATAAGGATCACAATGGAAAAACATCGTGATTCCTTAAGGAATTTGCATATTGTATTGGTTGACTTTGAAAAGGCATTCGACAGACAACCACGAGATCTGATATGGGTGGCGCTAAGACATCGAGGGGTTCCAGAAACCTATGTACAGATGATCATGGACATGTACGAAGGAGCAAAGACAAGAATAAGATGTCCCGCTGGAGTAACCGAAGAGTTCCCAATCAAAGTCGGGGTGCACCAGGGAAGCGTTTTAAGTCCTTTGCTCTTTATTACAGTCCTTGATTATCTGCTTGAAGGTAAAGTGATGGACCCCAAGGTACATCAGTTATTCTTTGCTGACGATGGAGCCATCATAAGTGAGGATCCTACATCGCTGCAACGAGCACTTGATGTGTGGGTGGACAGAGTACTTGTGCTGCCCGTTCTCTGATCCACTCAGGTCTATTCTGGACATTTATTTGAATGGAACAGTGCTTCCCAAGTGCGAAAAGTTCAAATATCTGGGATCTATGATCAATAGCAAAGCAACTTGTGATGACGACATCAGTCATCGCGTAAGCGTAAGGTGGATGAAGTGGCGAGAAAATTCCGCTATCTTCTGAGACAGAAAAATACCACCTAAGTTGAAAGGAAGGCTCTACACCGCAGTTGTGCGTCCAGCGCTCACATACGGTTAACAATGTTGGACGATGTACAAAAGGTATGAGAGTAAATTAACGGCAGCTGAGATGAAGATGCTTCGCATGACAGCAGGAGTGAAAAAACTTGATCGAGTAAGAAGTTCGAAGATCCGTGGAAGCTTTCACATCAAGGAAACAAAAACCGGCTCAGCTGCTATTGCCACGTTCAAAGAAGACATATATTGAACCCTGTTGAAAGGGCAGTATCAGTGCACGTTCCAAAGTAATCGCGACGTAGAGAAGGCAGGCCTATAAATGCCTGGATCAGACAAATGCGACGACATTTCATTGGCCTCAGTAACCGAGTAATCCAAAATCGGCGGGCCTGCCGATATTTTCTGAGGTCAAATAGGCGAACCCCACAGGCGGATCAGCAGAAATGCGGTGAATTGGGAGGGTTATGATCCCTTATTTTCGGATCATAACCTCTCTGAAAAAGGAAGAAGAAGTATACTGTGAGAGTTAGTTAAAGGCATCAGAGATGAGGATGCTTCGCATGATAGCAGGAGTTACAAAGCTTGATCGAAAAAGAAGTTCGATGATCCGTGGAAGCCTTCACGTCAAGGAAACCATCTCATGAAAAAATTAAGTGCAATACCTAGCTGAGTTACTTACTTACTTAGTTAGGCAGTACAGTTTGGGGTGAACCAACAAGCCTCTCCATTTAGCTCGGTCTTTAGCTAATTGCCTCCAGTTCAGCGCAGCAAGTTGGTCGAGGTCCCTTTGAACTTGTGCGCGCCACGTTAGATTCGAAGACTCTGCGGGCCGGAGCGTTGGTGTCCATTCGCTTTACAAATCCTATCCATCTCAGACGCCCAATACGCAGTTTTTTGACCAGGTCGATGTCGCTGTACAGCTCGTATATCTTGAATCTTCTCCTCCAAAACCCGTCAACGCAAATGGGATCGAATATCTTACGAACAAATTTTCTCTCGAAGCGACCAAAGATATCTTCATCTTCTTTAATTAAAGTCCATGTTTCAGCGCCGTAAAGTAGAGCTAGGATGATCAGGGTCTTATACAGAGTCTCCTTAGTTGTTCGAGATAGGGCTTTACTGTTGAATTGCCGTATAAGCCCAAAAAAACAGCGATTGGCAAGAGTTATTCTTCGATTGATTTCTGCGCTGATCTTGTTTTTCGAGTTTATAGCAGAGCCAAGGTAGACAAAGTCCCTTACTACCTCGAAGTTATAGCTGCCCACTGTGACGTTCTGCCCAATTCGTCGGTGTTAATTGTCCCTTCTCGTTGAGAGTACCATATATACTTGGTTTTGCCCTCGTTTATCGCTAAACGCATTTTGACAGCTTCTGCTTCAATGTTTGCAAACACACCGGTGATAGCCCGCTGAGTTTTCTCAATAATATCAATATCTTCGGCGTATGCAAGCAGTTGTACGGACTTTGGATAGATTGTACCAAGCTCAGTTGGTATTGTCAGTTGTCATTTTCAAAGAAAGGATCATTTAAACCCTGTCAAAAGGCAATATGGCCAAAGAGAGACAAACCTAGAAACTCCTACATCACACAAATGCAGCAATACCAGCATTTGGTATGCCTCAGTGATCGGGAAGCCTGCCGATATTTCCTGTATTCAAATAGTCGAACCTCACTGGGCGTATCAGTGGAAATCCAGTGAAGTGGAAGGGTTATGATTACTTGAATTCTGGTCATCACCTTGGCGAATGATTGAGCAAAATTTGGCTAAATCAATAGTGTTGCGACTGACGGAAATCTATTCGAAAATACACCTTTCGGCGACATCGATAGGCAGTAGATACTATTATGTTTGTTCGACTTACTGTTAATACCTTAGAGAGACTTATTCCCTCATTAGAGTTCTCCTCACATTTTATGTTTGTGGGTCAAACACTCTTACTTTGCCTTGAAGAGCTCCCTATTCAATTCGGTTTCTCTGAGGAATCTGACAATGAGAAGTGGGCCCACGGTTGACATGGCATAAACTCATCTGATATTTTGTGCTTGCCCAAATATCACATGTAGTAAAGAGAAATCCATTATTTTTCCAACAATTGGCTTTAGTAGTGGAGGCGAACCCCACAGGCGGATCAGTAGAAATGCGATGAAGTGGGAGGGTTATGATCCCTTGTTTTCGGATCATAACCTCGCTGATAAAAGGAAGAAGAAGAAGAAATGGCTTTAGTAATCTGTATCTCGCGTTGTATACGTCCTATCCCTCATACAAAGTGAAAGATAACATTTCCTACAAAAAAAAACTTCTCTAACAGTTTTGTGATTGGTTGGCTCAGTTTTGTTTGAGCGCCCGTCAAAGATGGACACCAGGAAAGAGAAGAACGCCATATTTTACAGTTTTTCTTCGATAAAGGTGAAAACGCAAGACAGGCAGTTGAAAATGTGAATAGTGCTTATGGTTCTGATACTGTAACAGCCAATCATGTGCAGTTTTGGTTTCGTCGACTCCGTTCCGGTAATTTCGTTTCAAAGATGTACCATGCTCTGAAAGGCCTATTGTCGAAAATGTCGATAAAATCATGGAAATCGTCGAGTCAGGAGCTCTAAACATTGTACAGAAAACCGTTTGGAGCCATTTAAGTAAGGCTGAATACAAAAAGAAGCTCGATGTATGGGCGCAACCCGAGTTAACGCAAAAAACCTCATGGACCGAATTTCCATCTGCGAATCGCTCGTAAATCGCAACAAAATCGATCCATTCCTGAAGCTGTGGTGATAAAAAGTGGATCACTTACGATAACTGAAAGTGAAAACGGTCGTGGTCGGATCCCGCTTAGCCAGCGCAAATGGTGGCCAGGCCAGGAAGGTTTTGCTGTGTATTTGGTGGGATTGGCAGGGAATCATCTAATATGAGCTACTGCCCTACGGCAAAACTATGAATTAGGACCTGAGCTGTCAACAATTGGATCTGAAGGAAGGAATCGCCCAGAAGCGGCCAGCTTTGGCCAATAGGAGAGGAATTGTGTTCCATTAGCACAACGCCAGGCCACACGTATCGATAGCGACTTGCCAGAAGCTCCGGAAGCTTGGTTGGTAGGTTCTTATGCACCCAGCTTATAGTCCGGACCTGGCACCAAGTGATTACCACCTGTTTCAGTCCATGGGGAACAATTTTGCTAGTGAAAAATTCGCCTCAAGAGAGGCTTGTGAAAATCGACTGTCCCAGTTTTTTGCCTATAGGGACGAAGGCTTCTATCAGAGAGGCATAATGGAATTACCTTCAAAATGGCAACAAGTTATCGGACAAATCGGCGCATAATGGACCTAGAACGGATCATTCTACCTGTGTTAAATAAAGTCTTCAATTTCATGTAAAAATAATGGATTTCTTTTTACAACACCTTTTCAGCCGTTTGCAGGTCAAGGCCTCACAAGCTTCCAGGAGATCTCCAGAATTTCGCTGGGCTCAATGCAGAATCTGCAAAGGCCTTCATCTGTTATTTCTAGTTTCCTTAAATGTCTTTTGCGTTTGCTATGCCACATTAGGACGCCTGTAAGGATGCGTAGGTGGTTTCTGTTAAGGCCGAGACTTTCTTCGAATTTCCCCGGATAGTAGCATACTAGAAGTTTCCTACCTTACCACAGACATTGAGTATTATTTCAGGTTCTTGCTCTGCCTTCTTTCTTAATTTCCCTGAATTCTTTGTGTGTGGTATATACGCCTATTCTGTAGAATGGTTCAGGTCCAGTGGAAGGCATCTTGCCAAAGAGTCTGCTGCTTCGTTACTTTTTATCCGGACATGACCGGTTATCCAGTAGAGGGTTGCTTGATTATTTCTGCCCAATTCATAAGGTTTATATAGGCATTCCCACACAAATTTCAGCTTAACATAGGGGTTAAGTACTTTGACCTTTGGAATGTAAAGACGCTCCTCGACTCGGGAAGAGAAGGTCCTTACAATGCCAGATTCCTCCAACTGGAAAAGGAATTCATGCGATATAAACTGGACATTTTGGGGGTAAGTGAAGTAAGATGGTTAGAAGCGGGCGAGTACCAGTCTCCAACGCGTAACACTGTACTACTCTATTCTGGAAGACCATCCGGAAGTCCGCGGGAATATGGAGTCGGACTACTGCTAACAACAACAGCACGCAAGGGCCTGATTTCCTGGCAGCCTCATGGTGATAGGATTTTGACGGCCAGATTCCGGACTAGAGTACGACGCGTCACCATCATACAGTGTTACGCCCCAACGAATAGTTCGTCTGAGGACGAAAAGGAGAGCTTCTACAATCTCTTAAGCGCCGTCTTCAACACAACACCAAATGGAGACATTGTCATAGTGATGGGGGATTTGAATGCCAAGGTAGGCAGCGACAACGAAGGGCTCAAGCATGTAATCGGGAAGCATGGACTAGGCAACCGCAATGACAACGGCGAAAGGTTTGTGGATTTCTGCAATGCCAACCGCCTTGTGATAGGTGGCACCATGTTTGAGCACAAGACCTGCCACAAAGTCAGCTGGGTTTCCAATGACAGGCAAGCAACCTCCAACCAAATTGACCATTTTGCTATCAGCCGCCGCTTTAGAAGTAGTCTCCTGGACGTCCGAAACAGACGAGGGGCAGATGTGGGGATAGTACGTGATCACCATCTTATGATAGCTACTCTCCAACTACGCACTGCTGCAGTTCGAAGATCCCACGACAACACAAGAATGCCCAGGTTCAACATCGATAGACTTAGTGATCCCTCAGTGCGCCAACAATTAAGGGAGCACTTTTCGCAAGGTGTGGAAGCAATCAGCAGCTCAATGCCCGCAACCATCCAAGACCATTGGTGTGCTGTGAAAAATGTTTTTACATCTGGTGCTGAAAGAATTGTCGGTCGATCGCAGGGAAGACATAGGGCGTGGCTTTCCGAGGATACCTGGAGACGGATTGACGAACGAAAACAGCTAAAAGCTCGCGTTGCAGCTACCCCAGCAGCAGGGAGAAGCGAGCTAGAGTCCCTATATCGCATGAAGATGAGAGAAGTTCAGCGTAGCGTACGACGTGACAAGCGCAACTACATCAACGCGCTGGCTACAGAAGCAGAAGAAGCTGCACGGAGGTGCGACAGCAGGACTGTCTACAGAATCACGAAAGAGCTGACAGGTGGTCGCAGCTCCAGCCAATACCTAGTGAAAAGCCTAGACGGCTCCTTGCTCATTTCGGATGAGGACCAGCTCAAGAGATGGAAAGAGCATTTTGCTACGGTTTTGAACCGTGTATTCGCTAGCGATATGCTCCCAAATCAGACTGACATGCCCGAGGTGAGAAGTTCCCGAATACGCACCACGACTCCCAGTAAAGATGAGATCATTACCGCGATCAAGGCACTCAAAACCAACAAGGCGGTAGGACTTGACGGTATTCCAGCAGAGCTCTTACGAGCAACGCCAACAACATCGGCTGAGCTTCTGCTTCCACTTATAGATAGAGCTTGGGAAGCTGAGAGCTTTCCTAACGAGTGGAAAAAGGGAATGATCGTCAAGCTTCCTAAGAAAGGAAATTTAATGGAGTGCGGAAACTGGAGGGGTATCTGCGTGCTGCCTGCTGTAGCTAAGATAATAGCTAAAATCATCCTTGAGCGAATCAAACAACATCTCGAAGACACACTCGATGCCGAACAAGCAGGTTTCCGCTCTGGATCCTCCTGTGCCGACCACATCAACACCCTGCGGATTATCATCGAACAGTGTGTTGAATATCGATCGCCACTGCACCTGCTGTTCATCGATTTTGAGAAGGCGTTCGATAGTGTCAACAGGGAGTTTATTTGGAGTGCCTTACGCAGGAGAGGCATTCCCGATAAACTAATTGCTATTATCAAAGCTACATATGAAGGCTCCAAATGTCACGTTCTGCACAGGGGAAGGTTGTCTGAGGAATTTGAGATCCAAAGTGGGGTAAGACAAGGCTGTATCCTTTCACCAATATTATTCCTATTGGTGATTAGCGATGTGCTTCATGCAGCTTTGTCGACGGGAAACGGAGGAATTCGATGGACTCTTACATCTCAACTGAAGCATCTTGACTACGCAGACGATGTATGCTTACTCTCCCACAGAATTATGGACCTCCACCAAATGACAGCAGATGTGGAGAGGGAGGCAGGTGTCGTCGGGCTGAAAATTAATACGACAAAAACTAAAATCATCAGCCTTGGAACTAACTCATCGGCTCAAATATGCATTGCTGGACAACCGGTAGAGAGAGTAGAGGATTTCCAGTATCTTGGGAGTATTGTCTCGACCGATGGTGGAACCGAACTGGATATAGCCAACAGGATCGCCAAAGCAAAGTCCGCGTTCGGGATGTTGTCCAAAATATGGCGAAGCAATGCAATCAGTTTGAGCACCAAAATAAGACTGTTCCGCTCCAACGTTGAATCCGTGCTGCTATATGGTTGCAGCACGTGGAGAGTGACCACTACTATCACCAGAAAGCTGCAAACGTTCGTTAATAGGTGTCTGCGCAATATCTTAAGGATTTTCTGGCCCAATCGTATCTCTAACGAACACCTTTACGAGAGAACGGGTCAGGAACCAATAGGCACAACTATCCAACGGCGGAAGTGGCAGTGGATTGGTCACACGTTCCGAAAGGGTGACAGTTCCATAGCGAACCATGCTATGCAATGGAACCCTCTAACTCAGGATGGCAGAAGACCTGGCGGTCCGCGGAAAACATGGCGCAGAACAGTCGAGAAGGAGGCACGGCAGTTAGGGAAAAGTTGGGGAGAACTCAGACACATTGCCAGAAACCGTACACGATGGCGCGTAGGCGTAGTAGAGGCCCTAGGACCCACAAGGGGATACAGGACATAAGTAAGTAAGTACTTTAATAGCAGCTGGACTTTCTGACAGTATAGCTATGTCGCAATTATTGTATCATATTTCCAGATTGAGCTGAACACATCTGTCTATAGCATATATGTATTTCAGCTTGAAAGATACTGGCATTCTTGCGCATAGGTTTTGAGGGCTTTGACGACGGCTACAATACGCCTGCCCTGTTCCTTCTTCAGTTCTCGAACCGTCTGTATACAACTTTATTTTGTGGTCGCCTCGTCCGTATATTGTGGATTTGTCGCTCAAATCATGCTCTTTCTTTCTTACTTCATACGAAAGCTTCTCTCGAAGTTGAATTTGGTGATACTGTGTTCGCTGGGGATTGTCAGAAGGGAAAGTTTCTTGAGAAGTACATCATGCATGCACTCAGATGCAAGAATACTTTGGGTGCTATGTATCCATTCTCCATAATATTTCTGAAATACTCCGAGTTGATATGCAAACCCCTAGATATCAGGTACAATTTTAAACCTGTATCTGCTTTCAATTGTCATTCAATATTCATAATGTGCATGTGCTCGTAGTTCTATCATAGTCATGACTACTTGTGGCTAGCACTTCGTCATGACTAGATTAATCACCCATCGTGACTGATACTAATTTGTAGGCATGATGCCTGGTTTGTAGTCTTTGGTCTTTCTTCCCTGATTCTAATTTCCCAATCAAAATATTTCAGTATTTCATGAGTGATTGGTAGTCACTGATTCGTATTCGTGATTGGTACTAAATGGTCTTTATATACGCTTGGTACTCGGTAAAATGTCCGCTTCTAGGCCTCAGAGTCACTAAAATCACCACACTCGTTTGTGTTTTGTTTTAAGGGTTCTTATGGTAGTTTCTCTACACTTTTACTGACAAATGAAGGAAATTCCACGTAACATGTCATTTGCCATTTGGCGAACCCCACAGGCGGATCAGTAGAAATGCGGTGAAGTGGGAGGGTTGTGATCCCTTGCTTTCGGATCATAACCTCGCTGATAAAAAGGAAGAAGAAGAAGATGTCATTTGCCGTTTGCATACAATTTCTTACAATGTCGTTCATAAAAGATCTCAGCAGGGTGTCATATGATCAGAGCTTAATGGATTATAACGTCTATGTACATAAGTTGGTTTTCATTGCTAATCACTGGTATAGCCTTATGCCTTAAACATCTCGACTGAATTGCTAGGCTGAGCTGCAAGAAGTTCTATTAGTCCCGTCAATTTTGCTGTAGGACAGAATAGGATTAGCATTTGAAGCAAAAATGAGTTCAATCGTAATGCCAAGAACTACACTGATCGCAAAACTAAGTAAACATCACTTCTTCTTCTTCCTTTAATCAGCAAAGTTATGATCTGGAAATAAGGGATCATAACCCTCCCACTTCACCGCATTTCTACTGATCCGCCTGTGGGGTTCGCCTATTTGACCGCAGAAAATATCGGCAGGCCTGCCGATTTTGGATCACTCGGTTACTGAGGCCAATGAAATGCCGATATCGTCGCATTTGTCTGTTCCAGGCGTTTATAGGCCTGCCTTTCCTACATCGCGATGTCTTTGTAAACATCACTAAGCCACAGAAATTGAGTTTCATACCACATTCATCAAGTTAGTCATACAAAACCTTTTCAGTTGAAAACTCACAAATCTCTTAATTCCAACTATTCCTTGGTAGATTCCTGTGCTGCATTATCCCAACTATCCCTTCAGTTATCGTTAGTTTGTGAGTTGCTGTAGTTACTCGTGCATGTTGAACCACATGGAACGCTGAATGCTTTTTACCTTCTAAACCACCTCTGGCACTATTCACTCATGGATCGCTTAAAAGTAACATAAACTTATTTTACCTGTTGGATGGTAACGAGTATCTTTCTCCGTATATAATCGGATTACCCAGCTGCGCCAAAAAATATTATGTATACGCCCGACATAAATGCACTCAACCATTCCCCTTAATATTGCAGCCCACGTTTAAAACGCTTGCCACCCTTCCTTCACGACGAAAGCTACCATGGTTGTGTCAATCCCTGTGCTTCGATGTCTCTGTATATGTATTTATAGCTCCCCCAAATCTCTTTTATGACGCCTCTACTCTTGCGGCACTAAATTCATCTAAAAACGCGTTTCAAATACATTTCCATCATCATCACTCTTAATGTTTCACCACCACACATCAACCCGATATACTCTCTCTCTCTGTAATGGTTTCAAAAGGCTTCTGGGTATGGATTAACTTTTTGTTTGTGAAACACTTTACCCTCACACTACCAGCAGCAATCACATGTCAGGATATTCACTGTCATCGTTCATGCTATACTTAAGAAATATCGTCGCCGCAACGAAGACATGGTTGCCTTTAACTAGATGCACTCCTGTCAATTTAGCATTTCCCCATCGCACATGTTAATAGGGATTTGTTCTTGGCACCTTTTTCATCCATTTCAGGATTGAGGATAAAAATCTCTCACATCTTTCGCTTCTTCGCAAACCAGCACCTCTGTGATGTGGGTGCATCCCTGTATCCCTGTTGGCATCTATGATAACGAGTGCGAAAGTAATTTCATGCATCACCTATCGATGTGGTCTTCGAGATGAGGAGGATGAGAAGTTATTGCATGACCACGTAATTTCCATTTAATTGATGAGAAAGGATCGATTAAATGCAGATTTTGTGCTCACTGGAAGGACTTAGCCTGGTCATGACTTTATTTTCCAATTCCCTTACAATTCGAGAGTTTGCTTTTGCGGTAGGGAGGTGAAAACTAAACTGTAATTAATGGTCTATGTGGGAATGTCCTATTGCTGTGTACAGAAAGGATGTCTGTCTAACAGCCGGGTGTAGGATGAAGAAGGTACTTATCGTAAAGATGAGAATTTACGGCTTTATTTGTTTGCTTCTGAGGGGATTGGTAACACAAATTGAATGAAATAAGCTGCAATAATGAGTGCAACTTTGTTTGGCCAAGGCTCGATAAGGAGATATTTTATTTGACAGTAAAACCGATGGTAAGGATTGTTTTGATGTTCATTGTGATTGGAATAGAATTCTATGTACCATAAAGTCTGCCACTAATTGGAATCCTTGTCACGCAGTTTCGAAAAGAACTAATTGGGCCAGCGCCTGCACAAGGGAACTACTGACAGTTTAAATTGTCTATCTGCTGCAGATACATATCCACTGAGCATAGTGCGCCAGGGCACTAACTTTACTGTGATTGTCTCTGAGCCCTGCTCAATTTCGCCTCAAAAGAGAGGATAGAGTTCGTCAATATCTATCACTGAAAGGCATCTGGAATGTGAGGTAACTTCGTATCAAAATAAATTCTGTCAGCTTTTTAACCAGATTAAGGGCTAGACTACTGGTAAGCTATATCTATCTCATTGTACAATCTCGATTTTATCTACCAGTTTAGAGCATCAAAGTGTGGCAAGTTCTTAGACGATATGTCGTAGTAAGCTTTACAGAAACCTAATTTTCTTTCCACTTTAGACGCCCGTGTGTTCTGGGTATGCCAGAGTAGCCATAGTTCCACCGGATGCTCGGCAGCTTCGTCCAGCCTTCCAAATATGGCCTTTATGTCTTCAAATGTACGTGTTATGTATATATAACATGTCTCCATCCATAACCTAACCTTTTCAGCCGCGTTTACTATATTGGCAGTAATATTTGAAAATAACTCTGAAATACGAGAACGTAACGTTGCTGGATAGAATTCAGTCTTTCCTTTCGAATCGAAGATCTCAAGAGATAACTAAGTAACATTTTATAGTCAAGTTGCACTACCTGGCTATCTCTTACTTCATACTATATACGTATACCCCAAAGGATTTTAAGGAACTATAAGTAGAAAGCCAGGGTACTAGTAGGTTCTGTCGAAAGAATACTGTGTCCCCTTTAGGTGTCAGCTAAGGTTGTTCTTAGTCTGTTGTCAGTCTGTTTTCGCTCAGAGAGATGAATCCGTGTTGGATCTAGGGATTCTAGTGTTGGGTCCCTCTTTCTTAAAATTTATTCCGAAATGTCTCTTGTTTCGTTGCAGAATCCATACACAACTTTGCTTTCTAACCTCAACGTCCTGAGGTTTTCATGGGGTTTGCAATGCTACAGACCTATAAAGATCTTAGATCTTCGACGATTAAAGTATTTTTTTTTTAGACATTCGCATGTTGAGGCAGATAAGGCGGACGAACCCCACATGTGAATCAGTAGACATGCGGTGAAGTGGGAGGGTTATGATCCCTTGTTTTCGGATGATAACCTCATTGAAATAGAAAGACGAAGAGGCAGACAAGGCAGTCAGAGACTCTTGCCTCTGTAGTTGGCATAGTTCAGAGCGTCCTCTTTCTTTACGATATCGGGCAAAAGGCTTTGAGATTCCATTCGTCGGGCATCAGACCAAACTTTACAGATGAATTGGTGCATGCTCGTAACCAGGTCATTTCTTCTATCTTGTCGGCTCCCGTAACTTTGACTGACTTAAGCTTAGATATGGCTACGTTCACTTTATTTTACATTATGTCGTCGTCAGTGTTGAAGTGTTAGTCGCCATTGCCGCTTAACACTTTTCCAAATTGTTATTCCACTTTCTTTCCACCGAAAATATTGTCTTTCCATCTTCTTCCTTGCTGGCTTCGGTTTGGACCTTATAGCCTGAACTCGCTCGACAATATATCTAAAATCGTACAATGGTCGAATTAATTCGAAAACTCTCTTTAAGATACTGGAGTATCTAAAAAACTGGAAGCTACGAGTATTATTGAAAACCACCATGCAGCTACCTGTGTGAAGGCCATCTCCCAGTGGTCCGGTCTAAGTACAGGACACTTCTCTATTCTCAATAATCTTGAATTCCTTCCACAAGACACCGACTATCCACTTCCTCAACTTCTGTTTGATAAAAACTTCGAAACCCGATTCCCCTCCAGACTCAAATGGGAGGGAAAGCTGGGGACACAAGAGGGATCCATTTGCTTTTTCACAGATGGATCCAAAACAGATTCGGGAATGGAGGGAGGTGTATTCTTCCAAGAACTAAACAATATCATCTCTTTTCACCTCCCCAATCACTGTGGCGTTTTTCAGGCGGAGATCGTGGCAATAAAAGAGACCTTGTCATAGCTGAAGTACAATGTGATATCTAGATGGAATATTACTATCTTTTCTGGTAGTCAAGCTGCGATCAAGTCCCTGGAATCTGTTACCTTCAGCTCAAAAACAGCCCTAAACTGTCGCTTATTTCTTAACGAGATGGCCAAACAGTTCAACATTGACGATCAACAGTGCCGATCTTATCGAGCAAGGCGAATCTCGATATGCCTCTCGCTACAATGAAACTGCTGCTTAAGCTCAACACCATTAGCGCGACTAATCGCAGGTGAGCCAGCGATACTTCGTGTCTCATTACTAAACAGATCTGGCCTAAGCTAGATCAGAAACGCTTCAGTCGCCTTATCGAGCTGAAAAAGTCGATCATTGCAACTATAGTAGGTATCACTACGGGGTACTGCATCATTGGTAGGCATACAATCAGGCTGGGCATTGCAGCAAATGGCTTCTGCAGAAGCTGCATGGACGAGGGCGATGAAGAAACCATACTACACCCTCTTTGTACATGTCATACCCTCTCCGCTCGCAGAAGACTACACTAAGGAGCCTACCCCTTCGACAACGTAGGTGAGCTAGCTAACATCAGCACCGGTAGAATCCAGCGCTTCATAACAAGCTTCAACTGGTTCTAGGCGTAGCTCTCGGTGGGGACGATAGATCCATGTGGTACCACAATGGGCCACGTCTGGCCTAAGTGAGTTACATTCTGCAGCCTTCCATTCTAACCTAACATAACCTAGATGCCTAGTCGGTATTCCATATCGACGTACGCTAGCCTGTCAGTGGCGGGTATGGCTACATATAGTTTTATCTATTGAAACTGTTTGTTATTTTATCTATTGAAATTTGGCCATGCCTCCATTGTGAATATTTTCAAAATCGATTCCAAGAACATAGACTTCAGCATTTTCAAGCTATATTTTAATAGAAACTTCCAAACTACCATCCCTTCCAGGGAGGAAGATCTCTAGTCTATTTACTTCTAGCCTAATGGATCAAAAAGAGTAGGTGGAGGTGCTTTGTCTGGCTTAATCTCAGTCTCTGCTTCCATCTTCCAAACCATTGTAGCGTGTTTCAAGCGGAAATAATGGCGCTCAAGAAAAACGTGATATCCGCTAAAGACATCCGCATCTTTGTATCTCATAGAGATGGTGGAACAGTATTCACCTTTGTTGGGTTCCAGGGCATAGAGACATTTCAGGGAACTATAAAGCAGATAAGGTCGCCCGACATCGAACAGAAATACCTCTTTTACCAGGAGAAGGTACTTTAGGTACACCAATCGCTGTCTGTAAATTTAAACCAAAGCTCCAATGCTATCGAAAGAATGAATCTTAACTGGACACGTGGTACAACGTGTTCAGCGACGAAACATATCTGGCCAAAGCTGGATCTGAAACGCTCTATACGCTCTGATTTCTCTCAACATACATATTAGCGATACAATAAGTGTCTAATAGTATTTACTTACTTAAAAGGCTCCCGACCCTTGGAGAGTCTCTGCCTGAGACACGGCTGCCTTCCATCCTCTGCGATCACGGGCACGCTGCTTCCAGTTGTGAAGACCAAGTTTTCTGGCATCCGCGACAGCTTGGTCTTTATACCAGCGGTTCGGCCCTTTTGTCGTCTTGAACCTGGGCGCTTAGATGCGAATATTATATTGGCTGCAGCGTTATTGTCCATTCGATCAATGTGACCGAGCCAATGTAGTCGATGTGTCTTGGCTTTCGGACCACATCCACATCATGCTACAATGGCATGTGGGACCCAATATCCGACGAAGTATTTTTCGCTCATAGGTACCCAATATTTGCTGCGCTTTCTTACTCATCGTCCAGCACTCGGCCCCGTAAAGCAAGACTGGTAAGATGAGCGTTCTATAGAGCATTCATTTGGTCCGTCGAGTTAGGAGTTTTGAACCCACTTATTTTGCCAAACCGAAGTAGCAATGGTTTGCTAAGGTTATTCTTCTTCGTATCTCCACGAAAGTGTCATTTGTGATATTTTTTTTTGCTCCGAGATCGGTAAACTCCTGAACTACATCAAAGTTATAGTCATCAACAGTGATTCTGCCCAAGGTTTTGAGCAGATAATTTTTTGTATGTTGACAACATGTACGTAGTCTTGTCCTCATTTACTTCAAGGCCTATTCGTTTCACCTGCTCTTCAATTGCCGGAAATAAATCTACAACAGCTTGCCGGGATCTTGCGATGATGTCAATACCCCAGCAGTTGGATGGATTTGTGAAAGATAGTGCCTTCCGTGTTTAGACCTGCCCTAGGCACTATCTGCTCCAGCACAATATTGAAGAAGTCACATGACAGCGCATCTCCTTGCCGGAACCCGGTGCATGTTTGGAAAAGTTCAGAAGACGTGCCTTTCCAAGTTGCACAGAACATCACATGCTTTCCAGCATTACGCGATACACCTGGATAAGTTTTGACGGTATCCCGAATTCCGCCGTCGCATGATAGAGTTCCAAATGACGAATGCTGTCATAAGCGGCTTTAAAGCCGATCAAAAGGTGGTGAGTTTCGACTTGATATTCGTTGGTCTTTTCCAAAATTTGCTTTAGTGTGAAAATTTGGTCTATTGTCGATCAGTCGGGCCAGAAGCCACACTGGTACGTGCCGATTAGTGTGTTGCAGAAAGGATTTAGACGGTCACACAATACGTTGGACAAGATCTTATATGCGATATTTAGCAGGGATATGCCTCGATATTTGTTACGAGACATAGGATCGCCTTTTTTGAAGATGGCGCATATAGAGCTGATACTACAGTCGTTGGGCATGCTCTCCTCTATCCATTCTTGGCTGATGACTTGGTGCATGCCCCCTACCAAGATATCGGCTCTGTATTTAAAAAATTCAGCTGGGAGGCCATCGGAGCCAGCGGCTTTGTTGTTTTTCAGTTTCCTGATGGTTGCGCTAACTTCTTCAATACTGGGTGGTGGTATTGATTCGTCATTGACCGGAAGCGGGATCTCTTCTTACCCTATTACTCTCTCTGTTTGCTGCCCGTTAAGCAACTGCTGGAAGTGTTGCATAAAGACATCAATAATTCCCTGCGTTTCGGTGACTAGGTTGCCTTCGCTGTTACGAAGAGTCTGTGTTCCGGATTTGAAGGTAGCTGCCAACTGCTTGGCTTTTCGATAGAAATTCCGGATGTTGTTGTGCTGACGAGACTTTTCGATATCCCTAAGATGGGAAGTTGCGTGGTCCCTTTTTTTTTATGCAGAATTTTCTTCTTTTCCCTTCTTCCGATCCGGAACTCCTCTCTCGCTGCTCTTGTCTTGCGCTGCAGCGCATTTTTATTTACATCTTCGGTTACCTTTTTCCGTTGAACGCACTCATCATCATACCAAGGCCTTCTTTTTGCTGGTGGCTGGTAGCCAAGGGTGGTCACGGCCACCTCCTTGATAATGCTGTGGTATACGGTCCACTGATTGTTTGCGTTTGTGGTTGGTGAATGCACTGCAGAGAGTTTCTCGGACAGGTGCTCTTTATAGGCTCTATCTCCTTCTAGCGTACTAAGGTTTCCAACGTTAATCTTCTTCTTCTGAGCAGCTTGTAGCTTCTTATCGTTGGACAGTCTGGCTCTGAATTTAGCTGCAACAAGAAAATGATCACAGTCTAATAGACAAGCATTAAATAAAAGGTACAGTCGATTGATTTCTGTAGAAGCTGTATGGATTAAGAAAGGAAATGTTCTCCCTCTTCTTTGTGTCTATAGTGCTGTCTCCCACAAGAAAAAAAAAAATTTTACTTAGTAGCTTTCTAGTATAACGATCTAGGTGATCTGATAAAAAACAGATATTTCCTAGGGTTCATCAGAAACTACAATTTATTCAACGAGTAGGTATGGAGAAATTTTCCATGATCCATGTGGCGTCACCACGGACCTATCATTGGTCTAAGTGTGTTGGGGTTAAGCTGCAGCCACCTCAACCCAACCTATTCTAATTGAAATCTTTGGAGGATATGCTTTCGCAGATTCACCCCAATTGCCACCTAAGTTTTCAAATCTTGATTTAGCACTTCAGCTTAATGAATTTCTTCCGAACATTACAAAGTTAGAAACTATTGTATATTTTCACTAATAATAAGGGTCGTAGCACCCCGACTCCTCTTTGCACCCACAAAACTCAAAACGAAGCAAATCTGACCCTTGTTCAGTAACCGTGATCGAAATCGTTACTTCTCAACCTTTGATTTCCCCACCCCTAAAGCCACAGAGTCATTAAACAATACCACCCTAGTCCTAAACCAATCACTAACACGTTCCCAAATAGATTTCCATTAACTCCCAACAACCATTGCCACACTCCCCGAAAAAAGGGGTAAATACACCTTGCCCCATTATATAATTTACCACTCAAAGTGTTTGTGACCTTTTCACTATAATACCCCGAAGGCTATTAAGCAATTGACTTTTGTGCTTCGTATAGTTGTCCTTGTGAAAACAAAATCGACTTCAATTTTTCAATGCGCTCCTTGTATTCAGTGCTCCTGGCCAATTGCCAAAAGCTTCCTAGGACGAGTATGTTTTTTTTTCCTACTGGCAGTCGTTAGACATTGGATGTCAAGTCCACACTAATTATATTTGAAATGGAAAAACGTGAAAAAATATTTTATTTGCTCCTCCATTTTTCAACTCGAATATCCTTTGTGTATCCTGAACAAATACAAAATGAGAGCAATAGAGAATTTTAAATTAATTTCTTCCACCAAAAAAAAATTCATTTAACTGTTGGGTGGTGGTGGTGGTGGTGGTTGCCATGGCAAACAAAGTACAATCGACCACGGCAATGCAGTAGGGATGTTCATTATGAGGGATGAGACCATTATTATCTAGGTCTGGTTGCATTTTGTGGGCTAAAACGAAAAAAAAAAGAATCCACTGCATGACCACTAATGGAAAATTCCCCTACAACCAAACAAATATACACACATCTGAGTGCAGAGTCCAAAAAAAAAATGGGTAAAGGACTTCAAGTATCCTTTTAACAGAACATCAAGTTTTATCGTTTGATTTGAATCTAGCAAAACGCTCAATTGGTTTCATTTCATTTGCAAAATGAAAACGATCATCATAATGAAAATGAGACAGACGACAACGACAAGGACGAGTATCCTTTTTACCTTTTACTCAATTTTTACATCCTTTTACATGGCAAAATCATCCTTTTGAGAGGAAAGTTATTATTGAATTTAAAGTAATTTCCCAACTAAACGAAGTGCGACTGATTGGTGAAGCTGAAAGGATTTATTATTACCCTTAAGGATATATTGCTTAGACGAACTGAGGCAACCAAAAGGAAACCAGTGAAAGTTGTCTACTGGTAATTGGCCGGGGACATTGGTGCAGACCCTTTGCTCGTATTTATGGGTTCACTGGCTTTTTCGACCGACGACTCTGTCGAGATCTATGACAATCATTGAGAAAAAAGAAGAAACAGGATGTATACAGGATTACACAGCAGCTCCAAGAGGCTGAATATGTAGGAAGCATATTTCATTTGATATGCATAGAAAAATACTTTCAGCACGGCTCCTGAGGGTTTAGCCCGGCAAGGATGTTTTACGATGATATGGTACGTTCTTGGGTGTCATTGCTGAGGTCGTAAAATCATAAATCCTTTTGGGGAATTCTCTCAATTTCCTTCAGGACGGGGTCATTGCTACCATGGTGGTAAGAAGAGGATAACATTTTTTTATGTCGAGATTCTTTTTCGATTTTTTGGAGAAAATATTTCACTAACCCGACGGGTTGTGAAACGATTTATCGGCGCAATACATGTAACAATTTATTTGATTCATTGGAGCATTTGAGGTGATTACAAATTCAATGCCGTCATACATCTAAATACATCCAAGGATGGGCACCGACAAAAGTGAGTAATATGTATTGCCTCAATCTTACTTGCCTTGGGACAAGATTAGAGGCAAACAATATCATCCTGGTGGCTAGGATTAATGTTAAATGACATAACGACGAGAAAGATTCACCATAGCTGTTCATGGCAACTTTATAAGCACATCCATGTGCCATATTGCTATCCGTAGTTGTATGGAAACGCATTGAACAGCGTTTTTTACTGGCTCAAAATTGGTATCGAGTTACATTGTTTCTCTATGTTTACAACATACGCATAAAACTTTGTGGACATACACCCTATTTATGTCTCCATAAACACAGCAAGGATAAGCAACCATCATCGAACGCATGTAAACTTAAAAAGGACCTTTCGGCGATATCAGCAAGCAGCAGGCATCACAAAATAAAGTAGAAAAGCGTGCACCGCCATTATCGTAACTCAAACACCCCAAGTAAATCAAGTCGACACTAAAACTCTCAAAAACCAACAACAAATCTCTAAGACGACTTAAATTTAAACTTTCACTCGTATCTAACCTTAGGGGCACATTTATCTTGTACCTCCAAAAAGTTTCTTAACGCCCTTCATCCACCATGTCATCGCCACCAGGAGAGATTAAGAAAATCGTGAAACTATTATTTTGAAGTTCACCAGCACCCATCAGCATCGTGACGGTTATCCCCTTGGTTAACCCAGTTTTCACGACTGTTGTGCTTCCGTAATCAGTCACAGTTATCAAATTGAACTCGTTCCCTTCGCTTAAAGTCATTTATCGTCTCTCACGCTCCAGCAATTTTATTAAATCATAATTTCCTTCAACCCTGCAAAGCAAGCACGTTTCAGCTTTTTCACTGCTCCCCTCTTCCTGTTCAAACAACAAGGATGTAATGACGGAAAAGTTTCGCCTCTCTTTGAATGCTCTGTATGTAGGTTGTGGCGTAGATCAAATGTCCAGCGGCAATGACTGGTAAAGGGTGGAAAATGATTGCATTATTTGCCCGTACGCGATGCACTTCTTTACCTGTATCTGGTACAAAAAAGGATACAGGATCCTATTCTGAAATTTACATGGTCCATCATAATCTTGGTCAATCTAACTGTGGGCGTTTCAGTGGATTTCATCTTTTTATTCTTTGTGTCCTTCTGTAGAAATCCAGATTCTAAGGCCCAGCAAAGCCAATTCAAAATAATTTGATCCTTTTTCTTTTGATAATCATATTCTCGAAATATTCCAGGTCATGGATCGGCATGCAGAACACCTCTGGGGCTTGCTTGGTTGTCAAAGTTCGCTTTGACCTTCTTTCTCCCACGGGGTGGACCTTTTTGTGGATATTTTAGAGATTCTTGGAACTTGGAGGGCCCACTGTGAATTTGTTTGCTGATTTTATTTAAAAGTTCAACGCTATGGTTGTGTGTGTCTTTTTATAGGATTACAGGACACTAAGGAGAGTTTTCTTTTTAAGAAATGTTTCCATCATTAAAACTTGAAATGGAATCGTTACGCTATGTATTCTTAAAGAATTTCCATGGACAGCTAATGAGACTATGACAAGAAAAACCTTCAGCAGCCCTCCTATAAAAATGAACCGATTAATTTAGACGAGAATCGTAGAAGGTAGGTTCACTCCATCCCTGGGGTTTGCAACTTTAAAGGACTTAGTCCTAGGTAATGTGGAACATTGAAAATAAAGTTGTCCTCAATTGCCTACGAGAGACTAGCCTTAAATTTCCCAATAAATACGACAAGTTTCATGTCTATACTCTGGGAAGGAATACTGGATTGCAGTATAAGGGGCAAAAGCGGTAAGAAATGTTGAACTTTAGGCGCATTAATATCCGCCGTTCGCACATATCCATAAATTTGTCTTAGCAAACTGGAAGCAATAAGCCCGAATTGATGAAGAAGAATGCTAGAGTTAATTTCATGTAATGTGCTCGAAGTTGATCTAAGGTGTTGAAATATTTTCTAAGCTTATCTCGACTTCACTCCGTTGCTTCGTCCTTATCAAACTTTACTTGAATAACTTTTCTAGACACGTTAGTTAGACATTCAACAACCATCATATGGAATCCCTACAATCCAGGAGAGATGTTGGACTTTATCCAATCATTTATTTCTACGCCTACCAAGGCGTCGCTTGCAATAGCTTGCATTACACGGTAATCATCATACATCCTGCGGACTTACGCCCTACGTGACCAAACCATCAAAGTATAGACTGTTCCGTTCGGAGAAGTAGCTGATCAACATGGACTTGATGTTGCGGACTTCAGCAACACCGCTAAAAAAAAATATTTCAGCTTGTATCCGCGATTTTATTCTTTCGACCACTACCTAAATTTCGTGACCATAAATGAGAGTTGGAACCTGTACCGATTTGAAAACTGACAATTTAGCTTAAACACTAAGTTTGGCCTTCCTTATAACAGATTGACCAAGGTCTCTCAAAATTAATCCAACCTGATCAATGCTAAAGGGCAAGTCGCCATTTCTGTTTCCATCACTCGGGCATAAAACTCCGAAGTACTTAAACGTCTCCACCTGCTTCAGTGGAGTTCCACTACTAATGAACGGGCGTTCTGGAAACGATCATTACTTTCACGACATATGTTCACGTTTACCTTGCTATTCCATGGCTTAAACGTATCTTCACAGGATGCCTTAAGCTAGGTTATGTTCCTAAAGCATGGCGGGAGGTGCGCGTTATTTTCATTCCCAAAGCAGGGAAAGCGAGCCATACAAACGCAAAAGACCTGAGACCTATCAGTCTATCGTCCTTTTTGCTGAAAACTTTGGAACGTTTGATAGTTGTATATATAAGAAGTGTGATCGGCGATGATTACCTATCTGAATCACAACATGCATACATCTGCGGCAGATCGGTAGACACGGCCCTCCACCGGGTCGTATCGAGCATAGAAAGATCCCTCCCATTCAAGGAGTTCACTCTTGGGGCGTTCCTGGACATTGAAGGAGCGTTCAACAACGTAAGCTCTAACGCGATTCTGAACAGTCTGCACAGAGCACATCTCAACACCGGCCTCTGCAACTGGATTGTGCAGATGCTTCAATCAAGGATTATATCTTCAACGCAAGGAAATGTAACTATCCGGTGAAGGGTCTGCAGAGGAACACCCCAAGGTGGAGTCTTGTCCCCGCTAATATGGCTCCTTGTGGTGGATGAGATCTTGGTAATACTGAAGGAAAACGGCTTCAACGTGAAGGCCTAAGCGGACGATGTCGTTATTCTGGTTTCGGGAAAATTTCCTCCAGTCCTAAGTGAAAGGGTCAATTTCGCGCTACCTCGCAGTTTGAAACATTCTCCACCACGGCTGTGCCGTCACATTCAGTTCATATACACGATGAAGAAGAGAGGTGACAAAATACAACCTTGGCAGAGTCTACAGTGAAGGGTATTGATTTAACGCCGTTTAGCCGGACACATCTTCTGCAAATTCTATATAAAGACTGAATCACCCTTAACAGGAGAACATCAATTCCATACTCCTGCAAAACACACCAGAGTTTGACTCGAGGAACTCTATCATATAAAAAAAATAAATATTTGGCGCAACAGCTCTTTAAGTGGCTGGGTCTAGCTTCTCGCAGCCACTCGTGTTGTGTGCGTTATATTTTTCACACGAATGGAAGGAACCTAAAGTTTAGTGCCGCATCCGAAGGCCAATTTGTTTTGAGAAGCTTTCTCGTGACAACAATACTCCCGGATATTTGTCAGACGTTCGCAAAAGGTGGGACCGTGAGCAAACTTTTTTGGTATTTTCTGGGATTCGGACTTGGAACCTCACGTGCAGTGGTCCAATACACTAACCACTTGCACCACGGTGCTCATTTATACTTTCAGCACTATCATAGGTCTCTTCCAAATCCGCAAAACAGGTGTAGACAGATTAAACACACTCTCAAACGCATCCCCCAAACTACCCTCGGCCACAGCTCTGGAATGCCTTTCTAACACATAAGCGAAATGTTTTCCAGGGAGACTCAAGGATATATACCCCTGAGTTTATACATTCAGCCTCCACAACAAGACAACAGACAACGGTTTCCAACTAATTGATTTTGCAGAGGCTCGTAATACGGTGATAAGTAGCATTAGGTTTCCGGCTAAGAATCCACACAGCAACCTGGCTTTCCATTGATGGTAGAACACGCAACCAAATCGACCATGTGATAATCGACGAAAGGCACGCGTCTAACATCTTGGACGTGCGCACTTTCCGAGGGGCCAACGATTATTTTCTTTTTGCAGCTAAATTCAGAGTCAGACTGTCCAACGAGAAGAAGCTGCAAGCCGCTCAGAAGGAAAAGACTAACGTTGGACACCTTAGCATGACAGAAGGAACCAGAGCATACAAAGAGCACCTGCCCGAGAAACTATCTGCAGTGCATTCACCAACCACAAACGCAAGCAATCAGTGGACCGAATACCGCAACATTATCAAGGAGGTGGCCGTGACCACCCTTGGCTACCAGCGACCACCAAAAAGGATGATGATGAGTGCGTTCAACGGAAAAATTTGACCGAAGATGCGCATAAAAAAGCGCTGCAGCGCAAGACAAGGAGTATCGGCGAGAGAGGAGTATCGGATCGGAAGAAGAGAAAGAAGAAGGTTAGGTTAGGTTGAAGTGGCTGCTACTAGAAGCGAAAGAAGAAAATTTGTGTACAAAGAAAAGGGACCACGCAGATCCCAACTCCGGGATATCGAAAAGTTTCCTGAGCGCAACAACATCTGGAATTTCTATTGAAAAGCCAAGCAGCTGGCAGCTGGCATCAAACCTGGAACACAGACTCTTCGTAACAGCGAAGGCAATCTAGTCACCGAAACGCAGAGAATTGTTGATATGTTTAAGCAACACTTCCAGCAGTTACTTAACGGGCAGCAGAGTGATAGGGCTAGAAGAGATCCCGCTTCCGGTCAATGACGAACCAATACCACCACCCAGTATTGAAGAATTTAGCGCAACCATCAGGAAACTAAAAGCAACAAGGCCACTGGCTCTGATGGCCTCCCAGCTGAACTTTTTAGCCAAGTGTGGATAGAGGAAAGCATGCCCGACGACCGGAGTATCAGCTCTATATGCCCCATTTTCAAAAAAAGCGATCATATGTCCTGTGAGAACTATCGAGGCATATCCCTGCTAAATGTCGCACATGAGATCCTATCCAACGTATTGTGTGAACGTCTTAAACTTTTCTGCAACACATTAATCGGCACGTACCAGTGTGGCTTCCAGCCCGGCTGATCGACAATAGACCAAATTTTCACACTAAAGCAAATTTTGGAAAAGACCAACGAATATCAAGTCGAGCCTCAACACTCTTTCATCGACTTTAAAGCCGCTTATGATAGCATTCGCTGTCTTGAACTCTACCAAGCGATGGCCCAATTCGGGATACCGTCAAAACTTGTCCAGATGTGTCGCGTAATGCTGGAAAATACACGATGTTCTGTGCAACTTGAAAACAGGTTTTCTAAACCTTTCCAAACATGTAACGGGTTTCGGCAAGGAGATGCGCCGTCATGTGACTTCTTCAATATTGTGCTGGAGCAGGTAGTGCGTAGGGCAGGTCTAAACACGGAAGGCACTTTCACAAATCTTTCACAAATCCATCCAACTGCTGGGATATTGACATCATCGCAAGATCCCGACAAGCTGTTGTAGATGCATTTGCGGCAGTTGCAGAGCAGGTGAAACGAGTAGGTCTTGAAGTAAATGAGGACAAGACTACGTACATGTTGTTAAAATACAAAAAATTATCTGCTCAAAGCTTTGGGCAGAATCACTGTTGATGGCTACACCTTTGAGATAGTTCAGGAATTTACCTATCTCAGAGCAAACAAAAGTTCCACAAATGACACCTTCGTGGAGATCCGATGAAGAATGACCTTAGCAAACTACTGCTACTGCGGTTTGGCAAAACACCTGGGTTCAAAACTCCTAACTCGATGGACCAAATGAATGCTCTATAGAATGCTTATCTTACCAGTCTTGCTTTATGGCGCCGAGTGTTGGATGATATGTAAGAAAGCGCAGCAAATACTGGGTACCTTAGAACGAAAAATACTTCGTCGGATATTAGGTCCCACATGCGAGGAGGGCGAATTGAGGAGAAGATACAGCCGCGAACTCTATGAGTTGTACCATGATGTGGACGTAGTCTAAAAGGCCAAGACACATCGACTACATTGGCTCGGCCACATTGAGCGAATGGATAATAACGCTCCAGCTAAGAGAATCTTCGAATCTCAGCCTCCAGGTTCGAGACGGCAAAAAATGCCGAGCCGCTGGTATAAAGACCAAGCTGTCGGGGATGCCAGAAAACTTGGTCTTCACAACTGGAAGCAGCGTGCCCGGGATAGCAGACAATGGACGACAGCAGTGTCTTAAGTAGAGACACTTCAAGGGTCGGGAGCCCTTTAAGTAAGTAAGTATTTATACATTCAAGCCACTCAAGCCGTCTTTTAATCACAGACCAGCCAGCAGAAATGATTGTGAATAAAGTCTTATGGCAATTCGGTATCGCATGTGAGGTATGTGGGCTCGTGTAGGGGATAGAAAACATCCACACCACATAAGGCAGGCCTTAGTGAAACGGTCACAACAATCAGTGTCCGTTCTTACCTGCTTCCAGTTATGCACAGCCATGCTCGGTAAAGGACAAAGGACGGTTCTATTATGTTCAGTCAAGATAAGCTCGGTCGGGAAACAGCGACAGATATACGTTTCTGGCCACGTATATGCATGTACAGGGTGGGCCAACTACAAGTTTCTTTTTAAAAATGCAATAAAATGAACAAAATGAAATTGTTTTCATGTATTATAGCTTTATTAGTAAGAGCAAGCATTCCCATTAATTATGGAATGCAATGTCATTCAAGTGACTGCCTCGGCTGGCTTCACAGTAGCGCATTCTATCACTCTAATTTTCGAAGACCTTGTTGATGGTTTCGGACTGTAGCTCACGGATTGCATGGATGATATTGGCCTTAAGTGCTTGAATCGTTTCCGGATTGTTGGCATAACATCGGTTTTTCACGGTTCCCCACAAAAAAAGTCTAAAGGGGTCAAATCGTAGCTCCGAGGTGGCCAATTGACATCGCCAAGACTGCTGATAACACGATTTGGGAATTTGGTGCGCAAAAGACCAATTGTGGCATGGGCTGTGTGGCATGGTGCGCCATCCTACATGAACCAGAGGTCGTCCAAATCCATGTCTTCAATTTCAGTATAAAAGAAAAGTCGTTAACATGGCTCTGTAATGCCCACGGTTGACCGAAACGTTGTTCCCAGCCTCATTTTCGAAGAAAAATGGTCCAATGATGCCACCACTCCACAATCCGCACCAAACTGCCACTCTCTGTAGATGCATTGGCTTCTCGACAATAACGTGCGGGTTTTCCGAGCCCCAGATGCGGCAAATTTTGTTTGTTAACGTAGCCGCCGAGATGAAAATGTGCCTCGTCAGAAAAGATGATTTTTCCGCCCAAAATCGTTGTCCAATTCAAGCTGCTCTAAGGCCCAAACTGCGAAGCGATAACGAAGCGGATGGTCGTGCGCTTTCAATTGCTGATTCAATTGGACCTTGTAAGTGAATAATCCCAGATCTTTGTGCAGAATTCTCCTCAGGCTAATGCGTGAAATGTAGAGCTGTTGAGATCGATGACGAGTTGATGTTCGTGAATTGAGTCTCACACTCTCGGCTACAGCAGCCACATTCTCGTCTGTGCGCACCGTACGACGACGGGGACCATGAGTGTTGTCCACTAGCATACCAGTCTCACGAAATTTTTGCACAAACTTGCGTACAGCAGGCGCGGTGGTTGCTTCATTTCGGCCAAAACTTCTTTTCAAAAAACGCACTGTTTGGGCTACACAGCACTCACTTTGGAAATAAGTTTTTAATATTTCCCAATATTGTTCAAGCGTAAAGCGACTCATTTCGTTCCGCGGAGGTATGATACTGACTTCCTGTCAAGATTTCGAGCGGAAAACAGCTGCCAATGTAAAAATAACCAATGATTAAAAAGAAATCACTAGATGGCCCACCCGTTACATGTATCTTAGATGGTCTTGTCAGTTCCAGATGAGAAAAGGACCTTGACAACATTCTCTGTCACTGCCAACAATGCACGAATGGCATAAACCATATTACGTAGTACGAAATGTCTGCCAAGAGCTTTTGTTGAAAACCATAAGAAGCTGCCTTCGAAAACATGAATGGAAAATCCTTTTTTCGAATTCTTTAGCGTTCATTGCTCTTTCTTGCACTTCACACTGTACGACAAAGGGTGAAACCGGCAACAATTATTCCACAGCGAGAAATCACCCTTACACTCTGACGTGACCGAATAAATTCTTTCTTATGTTATGAGGGCAACAAAACAGTTATCTCGCCCCAGAAGGATATTACGTGCAGGCATCTGTGTATGGTGGGTGTTGCAGCGATGGCATTTGGGCAATAGGTCAGCGGTTGGGTGAAATTCAATCTTTCATCACTTCCTAGAGAAGGATGTTGGTCCACAATGTGGTTGTGTTTTCTTTGTCCGCGGCTATAATATCATTTATTCATTTACTTTGCTTTCTTTTTTTGTGTTTTGCTCTTCTGATTCGTGGTATGAAATTCCGCCAAGAATTTTCATCCTCCCACCGTCCTCCAAGACCAAGGGATGTTGATGTTTATTTTGCTGTTCTTTCTTGTGGAAGAATCCCTACCGGAAGGAGACGGTAGACTCATAGTGGTTCAATTACATTTTACTTATTTTCGGTGAAAGAAAATCACGAAATAATTCTCCTTAGGGAGGGAGGGTTACATGAACTGTTCATCTATGGCATATACACAACGATGTCCGCTTCTGTTTTCTTTTTTTTTTCTTCCTTGTTTATGTTTTGTCCTGCAGGAAGCTAATGACTTTTTAAATAGGATTTTGTGTTCATTTCTTTTTTTTTTTGTTGTTCCCCTCTATTTATTTTATTTTCTTGTTTGTTTCCCTTTCTACTTTCTTTTTGATGGAAATATTGCCAGAGGGAGAATTTTCACAAAAAAAAGAAGAAGAAACCGAAAAAATAAGGACGAAAATCCCACATTGTTAAATTGCTCAATTCTTGGGATTTTGATATAAATGATTCGAAAGTATCCTTCTCGTCCTTCCATCGACTTAAGTGTTTAATTGATGAATTTATTAAAGTTAAAGTGAAGCCCTGGTTTAAGGTGGTCGGTCCAGTTGGTATGGTTATGGAAAATTAATTCACACGACATAAATGCAGTCTATCCTTCTTATCCACTCTTGGTTGAGGTATTGTTTTCTTTTAGTACTATGAACTCAATTAGGGGATATTATTGTATTCAATTTGTGGAGGACTTAAGGATGCTTTATTCATAGCTTGAGAAAAAGAATTTGCATTTCAAATTTGTATCTTCAGAAAAGGGGATAGCAAGAAAAAAAGGATACGGACAAGGAGCTATCCAACTCTGAAACTCGTGGTGGTTGAAGCTGTTGCTTGATTTAATGGATTTGCTATGCAGTGACAAATTGGATGGAGTGCTGCTTGAAAAATGATCCTCAATATTGATTGATGCACTTTATAATGGGAGAAGCAGTGAAGGATGATCATTAACATTAACTTTTGTATGCACTGCTTAAATGTTTTTTTTTAGCTACAATATTGAATGCGCTTTGAAAATATAATAAATTGAAATCGAAGACCTTTATGGCCAGTTTTGAAGGATACTTACAATTTGTACTGTTCTAACTAAGTACAGAGGACGAGAAGTTCTAAACTTACGGGTTATCACGATAAGCAACTTTATTATAATTTTCATTTATAAGAATACTTCATACGGAAGCCAATTATGTAGGAAGTGAATCTTTCCTTATCCTCTAGAAGAGCTATATTTTTCAAGACCAAAAAATTAGTATCTTACTTGGATTGCTGGTTAACAAGTTAACATTGTACACAGATGGTTCAAAGATGGACTGCGGAGTCAGTGCATTTGTTTTCTAAATTCTTGTTTTCTTGATCCTCGAAGATCTGAAAATCATATAGACTTCCGGACACCGTCAGTGTTTTCCAGCCGAAATAACTAGCTATCCGGGAAGCATGCCACCAGATGAAACTATACACAAATATAACGCCAAGGCAAAAGATCGTCATTTTCGTTGATACCGATGCTGCTATCAAATCAATTGCTTTGGTTTCGATATACTTCAAGAAAGTATAAGAATGTCGAAATTGACATTCCAGATTACCCTGATTTTGATTCCAGGCTACAGCAACGTTTATGGAAACGTACAGTCTAACGAACTGGCCAAGCAAAGCTCAGCTGTCCACTGTCCATATTCTACTAGGAACAGGCAAGTCAAAAATCTCCTCAATCATCTTATTAAAGCCAACCTCAGACGGATTAGTCTAACAACTTATGTCACTAGTATGGTGGATGGTACTTGAGAAGCAATACCCGCTTTCAAACCTCACCAAAATCCAGAGGGCGGCGAACAACGCCAACAGCGGAAAATGGAAACCATGTTAAGTTTCATTCCGCTTGACATATACTGCAGCAGTCTGGCGGCTAAAACCGCTGTAAGACTGAGAGAAGGCCGATTGTGGCCATTGAGCCTTTACGGTCCTATACCCACGCTCAACTTAACATTGCCGGACAGGAAGTCAAGAAAGTTGATAACTTTCTATATTTAGGAAGTGTCGTCTCGGCTAATTGCGGTGGCACCGAACTGGATGTGTGCAGCAGAATCGGGAAGGCTAAAGCTGCGTTCGGAATGCTATCCAAAATCTGGAAAAGCAATGTAATCAGCTTAAGAACCAAGCTACGACTGTTCCGCTCCAACGTAGAATCAGTGCTGCTTTATGGGTGCAGTACTTGGAAGGTGGACACCATTAACACACGCAAGCTGCAAGTCTTCGTAAACAAATGCCTAAGAATTTTTGGCCGAACCGCATCTCCAACGAACAACTTTATCTGAGAACGGGCTAAGAACCTATAAGCATTACTATACGAAGAAGAAAGTGGCAATGGATTGGATACACCCTACGGCGCGAAGACAACTCCATTGCGAAATACGCCATGCAGTGGAATCCGCTCACCCAGGCAGGCAGAATAGCGGAGCGCCCTAGGCAAACGTGGCGCAGAACAATTGAGGAGGAATCGAGCTCTTTAGGAATGAGTTGGAGGCAGCTCAAACGCGTTGCAGAACTTCGAACACGATGGCACGCAGGCATGGTTGACGCCCTATGCCCCCCGAGGGGTTAAAGGATCTAAGTAAAGTAAGTAAGCCTTTACGGCCATGCCTCTATTCTGTCCCGATGAGGGACCACCAGTGGATTGACGGAAACTGATCATATGAACCCGATGCTAGCATTTGAAAGGAGATTCACTACAAGAATTCCTGACAGAATATACTGGAAGAACGGAAGAACCATGAAGAAAAGGGAGTTGGCTTTCTGTACCGATGGTTCTAAGATGGGCATTGGCATGGGAGCCGGAGTTTATTGTGAAGCCCTAGGAATAAACCACTCCTTTAGAATAAACGACGACTGCAGCGTCTTTCAGGCCGAGGTCACAGCCATTATACAGGCTGCTGAAATTATACGCGAGAGTAATATGTTGGTAAAACGATCACTATTTATATAGACAGCCAGGTAGCCGTTAAGGCTCTGGACTCTGCTGTAGTTAGGTCGAGGCTTGTGAGAAGCTGCAAATCACTCTTAAACGAGATATCTAGAGCCAATGCGGTGACCCTCTGATGGGTACCAGGGAATATGGATATCGAAGGTAATGAAAGGGCTGACGAGCTTGCTAGGAAAGGGTCGGCGCTGCACTTATCGCGGGCCCTCCCCTCTGTAACAACCCCAATCAGTTCCTTACGGAAGAAAATAGAGGATGAAGCCATCGGCCGAGTAAACAGACGTTGGGTGCATCTGGAAACCTGCACAACGGCCAGGGCACTATGGCCGGCCTACAGCAAGAAGAGATCAACCTCTCTGGTTAAACTTAGTCATTATAACGCACGTCTCATTTATGGCATAATTACTGGACATTGTACCATTGGCGTTCATGTGGAACGACTCGGAGTACTGCACAATGACTATTGTAGAAGTTGCGGGGACGAAAAAAAATTGAATCTGTTCGTCACCTGTTGTGTGACTGTCCTGCCCTATCCGTCAGAAGAATGAGGACTCTTGGTAGTTACTTTTTCTCGGAGCTGAGGAACTTGGGTAATGTTGAGCTGATGGACGTCCTGAGATTCAGATCACTTTCTGGGTGATTCTAACAGCGTATTTTCTTTACAGCGTTTCCAGGGTGAAATGATTGGGCACAATGAATCCGAACTGTTGGTCTAAGTGAGCAGTGGCTCCTTTGTCACAAGGCCTAACCTAACCTTTGTCATATGTAGCAAGATGTGGCCAAACTACAACAAGGCAAAACAAACGACTTCCTAAAATGAATGCGCAATCTCCAAGAAACACTGGCCACCATAGGAAACCATGCGGCTAGACTGGGTATCCCACATAACACACACTATCGTAGTTGTGATGTCGCAACTGAAAAAGAGACTTTTACCTATATATAGTGTATACGCCTGCCCGGCACTAGCTACTGCCAGACAATGAGCTCTAGGCAAACCCTTTTTCAGCTCATTTGAGAAGGTCTCGGGGACAAATATTAAAGAACTATTAACTCTCTTAACTTCCACAGGTTGGGCTTAGAGACTTTTCACCAACATACCTCAACAGCCAGGCTACATGAGTTGTGGTATCAAAATAGTGCCTACTGCTAATTGGGTTTCTGTTTTCTTTAAAAGAACCACCGCTTCTACCTACTTATCTGGTTTGTTAGGTTAGGTTAGGTTAGGTAGGGTGGCTGTCCTGACAGGGTCAAGACACACTTAGACCACTTGGGTCCATTGTGATACCACGTAGAGCTGGGACCGGAGAATCGCCGGTTACCGGGGGAACCTTAACCTTTCTCAGGAGTGTGTTGGGTGAGAATAACTATGCCTGAAGTGACTAGAGAGGGTGACTGACTCAATCAACCCTAAGTCCGTGTGTACTGGGAAGGTATAGTGTACAAACACTTTTCAACTAAACCAATTGGATTTCCCTATGAATCTGTATAAATTTATAATGTCTATGTTAGACAGGTCACTTAAGTCTTCAAAGAAGTATTTCCCTAATATTTTCATTCTCAGGGTAGCTAGCGCTGGGCATGTGCCGAGGAGGTAGAGATTGTTCTCCTCTTCCTCTTCATCTCTGCAGCTTCTACAGTAATCATTTGCTGGGACTCCCATTCTAGTGGCGTGTCTATCTAACAAACAGTGTCCTGTGATTATTCCTACTGTGAGGCTTATGTTCCTTCTATTTAATGAAAGGAGTTTTTTTGGTTTTATTAGCGTCTAGGAGAGGCCAGATCTTTCTGGTCGATACGCACGTAGACAGATTACTCCATCTATCGTTTACAGTAGCTTGCGCTTCGTTAAACATATGAAGTTTCATCGTTTGTATAGGGGGCGCCGGTACCTCTCTGTTGGCAGCTAGAGGTAGTACGGTGCCTTGTTTAGCTAGTTCATCTGCTTTACAATTGCCTGGAATGTCTCTGTGTCCCGGGACCTAGCACAGAGTGATATTGCATCTGTCCGCAATCTCGTTAAGAGATTCCCGGCAATGTTTGACCAACTTATATCTTATTGTTGGCGTTTCCAGAGCTTTAATCGCTGACTGACTGTCTATGTAAAGGACGATAGACCTACTATCTATCGGGTAAAAAGAGAGTCTGCGTGCTGCTTCACGAATAGCCGATATTTCCGCTTGAAAAATGCTGCAGTGTTCCGGAAGTCGGAGAGCTCCGTTTATCAGAGGTACTTCCGAAAAAGTACCCAAGCCTGTGCCCTCCGATGTTTTGGAACCATCTGTATAGATTTCGATTGCGGCGTCATTTAGAATGGTACCGTCATCCCATGCGGATCTGTCAGGAATCGTGGTGTTATATTGTATTTGATGTTGAAATCAATAAATGGGGATATATAATCTGTTTCTCCGAGATTGGAGTTTTGTAGAATTTTCGTGTGGCCGATTCGAGAACTTGACCACTGGAGAGATTCTCTCAGTCTTAGGGCTGCTTTAGATGCTACCAATTTTCCAAAGATATCAATGGGAAAGATATTGAGTAGGATAGCTGGTTTGTTGATCTGTACAATTTTTGGAACATTCCGGCATAAACTACATACAAGATGGCTAGACTGAACATACCGATGCAATCGTAATGAAACAATATTCTTAAGGATTGCGACACAGCACTTTTCACAGAAGTGCAGATACTGCAGGTGTCTCCACTTAGAAATATTGATATTTGGAATCCTTGCAAGACATTTAAACATGAAGCAACACTAGACCAAAACATTTCTTTCTTCATTCATAGATCCACAAACCGTAAAGCTTGTCAGATGGCAGTTCGCTTTCTTAAGCATACGACGGATAGGCACCTAACAGACTACTAACATGGCTTATAAGTTTATTTTTTTTAAACACTCGAATCAAACCTGAGTAAATTTTCTTCTAGTTCAATGATCAATGCCCTATGAAAGGCCTTAGACTCCACTTGGGGTAACTCGGCACGCTCTCGAAAAAAAATACTGCAAATCAAAACTGAATTCACAAAGTTTTTGCAAATTTTCTCTGACTATCGCGGACATTACCCATAGAACTAGCATGTACTGAAACCTGATATCACCTAAGTTTCAAACCACTATAGGCTGCCTATACCTTGCTTGTTAGCCTCCTCCTCCATAGAAAGAAGTATCACATAGCAACTTTGGGAACTTGTACCTAGTACTCCGTAGAAATACTTTGTTCTACTGCGTGATCGTGACTTCGATTTGAGAGTAACCTGATGCTTAACATTTTTTCCAAGATATCCTTTTTTTTTTCTGCTAACACAAACCTACATTTGAAAATGTTAACTTCTATTTCGTTTCCAGAAAACAATGCCATCAAACTTGTTATCACCTTTAACGTGACGATCAACTTGAAGAGATGACAAGACCAAGGACCACCACCAGTTGCGGTCGATGGACCCACTTTATTGCAATTTTCTTCATTACAACACTAGTACGATCGATTACAATGACTATCACCGAAGAAACATCTTCGTCAACATATCCAACAACAACTTCATTCGGACTATCATCATCGCTCCTGCTGGACGAGTATCCATCCAGTCCATTCATTCAAGGCAGCCTCAATTCGTATCAGTATCTGCTCAACCTCTCATCAGTCTATAGTCCAAACACAACGTCAAACAATTCGTCCCTACTCGATGGAGATCAATATGTGGACGATATGGTGTGTCCGTCTAGTCAGAATGCCATTGGGAACTTTATTACGATGATCCTCTACGCTGTGGTCTGTATTGTTGGACTTTTCGGCAACACTCTGGTCATATATGTTGTTCTGAGGTTTTCAAAAATGCAGACTGTCACCAACATTTACATCCTTAACCTGGCCATCGCCGATGAGTGCTTTCTAATAGGAATTCCATTCCTTCTGTTCACCATGCAGATCGGTAGCTGGAAATTTGGCGAATACATGTGCAAGGCATACATGGTTAGCACCTCGATCACCCAATTCACGTCATCGATCTTCCTGTTGATCATGTCAGCCGATCGTTACATCGCTGTTTGTCACCCTATCTCGTCGCCGCGCTATAGAACTCCCATGGTATCGAAAATAGTCTCGGGGATCGCTTGGATGGCCTCGGCGGTTCTGATGCTGCCGGTGATTCTATTCGCAAACACTGTCGTAGTCTACGAGGATCATCTGTCGTGTAACATCAAATGGCCCGAAAGTCACAATACACAATCGGGTACCACATTTATACTGTATACACTGATCCTGGGCTTTGCTACACCACTTTCTTTTATCTTGTGCTTTTACTATTTGGTCATACGGAAGCTCCATACCGTGGGACCGAAGAACAAGTCCAAGGAAAAGAAACGGTCCCATCGCAAGGTAACCAAACTGGTTCTGACAGTGATTACAGTATATGTGCTGTGTTGGTTACCCTATTGGATATCGCAAGTGGCTCTGATAAATTCCAAACCTGATTCGTGTGCATCTCGATTGGAAATAACGGTTTTTTTGTTAGTCGGTTGCCTAGGATATTCAAATTCTGCGATGAATCCGATTTTGTACGCATTTCTGAGTGATAACTTCAAGAAAAGTTTCATGAAGGCATGTACTTGTGCCGCCGGAAAGGACATTAACGCGCAGCTACAGCTAGAAAATAGTTTCTTTCCCAAATTCGGTAAGAGTCGACAAACGGAACGGTTACTAAGTACGAAAGCGAAACAGAAGGTCGCACGGAATAATAACATGACGACGACAGTTTCTACAGCGACGGTTGTAGGAAATTCAGCATCAGTTGCATACGCGGGACATTTAAATGCAGCGGTTATGAATTATAGTGCTAATTCCACAACGACAAATACGGGCCTAACGGGAAGTGATCAACCAACCACCACCACGGTTGTGAGTAGGAGTGAAAAACCGCCGGTTTTACACACCGATTTGTAAGGAAACTCTTAGAAATTCAAAGCAAATTGAATATTTCCGCACTCACAAAGGGTATTTAAAATTTAAAACATTTTCAAGATACATAAGTTAAATTTCAAAATATTTTTGAATATTTTTAATAAAAAAAATTGTAATTCTCTTTTGCTACATTTACAATAGATATGTTTGAATAATTTTTTTTACTTAAAATAAATTTTTTAAAACTTAAAAAAAAAAAAAACCAACAAGGGACTATAGTATGTTAAAAAAAAAAAAATAAATAAATAAAAAGAACAATTTGTAGATAGAAATAAAAATTATATAAGAAAAAGGATAAATCTATTTAGAATATTTAATGTTTCAAATGAAAACCAAATGCCTAATATAAAAAAAAAAACAATTAAGAAAAAAAAAATTGATTTTAATTTTTATTTAATTGTAAGAACTATAAGAAAATGAATAAAGCTAATAAGCGCATTATTGTAAATAAAATTTTCAAATATATTATAAAGAAGAAAAATATAAATAAAATATAACAATGTGGAGTAGTTGTCGTTCATCCCTTAGCGGGACTGGAATCGCAGTAACTAATCGCAATTACGGCTGAAGGTACATTTTGTTACGAATAAGAGACAGTAAAGGAAAGGGAGAACCGAAGTCAGCACATGTTCATTTAGCTAAGACACAAAGAGTACAATCCCCTTTCCGTCAGCCAGTAGGTTTAGCTCTTAACAATTGCGCAGAGACAGCGAAAGGAGAATAAAGAAAAAAAAAAAAACGTTTACCTCCACAGAGTGCAAATTCGAGATCATGATCAAGAAAAAATTAATTAAAATATTTTTGATTAGATCTCAGCTTGTGGGTAGCGGATCACAATAAAATACAGACTCTAAGGGTATGTTCATAGGAAACCAGCTCCTCGCTTTATCGCTTACCAGCTTTCCGGCGAGATTCACGCCGCTACTCAGAGCCAGCGTGACTCTAGCAGGTCATGGTCATAGTGAACATCGCGCTGGTACCGCCGGTTTTGCCTGTAACCTCCATCAGAATAGAATTCTTCCCAAAGAAAACACACAGAACGGCGTCAACAAGAATTCAAAATTCATTCCGGCAAAGGCTGGTAAAGCTGGTTTTTATTTATTTTTTTAGCCGCATGGATACAAAAAAAGGAAAGTACAATACATAGAGATACGTAACATTTTATAGATGCAGTGATTGTAGCCAGGAGACAGCTTCTGTTATCAGACTGTTGATGCCATCTAGGACACCCGTGTACGACAGCTCTGAGCAATGAAGCAGAATGTGTTCCGTGGTTTGACCGGCAGCGTCACATGGGCATGTTGGGTCAGTAGTTTGACCACATCGAGCTAGGTAAGGTTAAGAAGATGGGTGCCTTGTGACAAAGAGTCACTGTTCACTCAGACCAACAGTATGGGTCCATTGTGCCCAATCATTTAACCCTGGAAATGCTGCAAAGAAAGTCCATTGTTAGAACCACCCAGAAAGTGATATGAATCTCAGGAGGTCCATCAGCTTAACATTACTTAAGTCTTCCAACTCCGAGAAGAATTAACTACCAAGAGCCCTCATTCTTCTGACGGATATGCAGGACAGTCACACAACAGGTGACGAACAGATTAAATTTCTTCTTCGTCCCTGCATCTTCTGCAATAATCGTTATGCAGCACACCGAGTCGCTCCGCATGAACGTCAATGGCACAATGTCCACTAATTATGCCATAAATGAGACGTGCGTTATAATGACTAAGTTTAACCAGAGAGGTTGATCTCTTCTTGCTAAAGGCCGGCCATAGTGCCCTGACCGTTGTGCACGTTTCCACATGAACCCAGCGTCTGTTTGCTCGACCGGTGGCTTCATCCTATATTTTCTTCCGTAAGGAACTGATTGGGATTGCTACAGAGGGGAGGGCCCGCAACAAGTGCAGCGCCGACCCATTCCTAGCAAGTTCGTCATCCCGTTCGTTACCTTCGATATCCATATGCCCTGGTACCCAGCAGAGGGTCACTGCATTGGCCCTAGATATCCCTTTAAGAGTGATTTGCAGATTCTCACAAACCTCGACCTAATTACAGCAGAGTCCAGAGCCTTAACGGCTGCCTGGCTGTCTACATAGCGTGATCGTTTTACCAAAGATATTACTCTCGCGTATAACTATGGCTGTGACCTCGGCCTGAAATACACTGCAGTCGCCGTTTATTCTAAAGGAGTGGTTTATTCCTAGGGCTTCACAATAAACTCCGGCTCCCGTGCCACCGTCTCATTTTTCTTCATGGTTCTTCGGTTCTTCCAGTAGATTCTGTCAGGAATTCTTGTAACAAGTGGGCCATCTAGTGATTTCTTTTTTAATCACAGGCTATTTTGACACTGACAACTGTTTCTCGCTCGAAATCTTGACAGAAAGTCAGTATCATACCTCCGCGGAACGAAATGAGTCGCTTTACGCTTGAACAACATTGGGAAATATTGAAAACTTATTTCCAAAGTGAGTGCTGTGTAGCCCAAACAGTGCGTTTTTTGAAAAGAAGTTTTGGCCGAAATGAAGCACCCACCGCGCCTGCTGTACGCAAGTTTGTGCAAAAAGTTCGTGTAACTGGTATGCTAGTGGACAACACTCATAGTTCCCGTCGTCGTACGGTGCGCACAGACGAGAATGTGGCTGCTGTAGCCGAGAGTGTGAGACTCAATTCGCGAACATCAACTCGTCATCGATCTCAACAGCTCAACATTTCACGCGCTAGCCTGAGGAGAATTCTGCACAAAGATCTGGGATTATTCGCTTACAAGGTCCAATTGATTCAGCAATTGAAAGCGCACGACCATCCGCTTCGTTATCGCTTCGCAGTTTGGGCCTTAGAGCAGCTTGAATTGGACAACGATTTTGGGCGGAAAAATCATCTTTTCTGACGAGGCACATTTTCATCTCGGCGGCTACGTTAACAAACAAAATTTGCCGCATCTGGGGCTCGGAAAACCCACACGTTATTGTCGAGAAGCCAATGCATCCACAGAGAATGACAGTTTGGTGTGGATTGTGGAGTGGAGGCATCATTGGACCATTTTTCTTCGAAAATGAAGCTGGGAACAACGTTTCGGTCAACGGTGAGTGTTACAGAGCCATGTTAACGATTTTTTTTTTACTGAAATTGAAGATATGGATTTGGACGACCTCTGGTTCATGCAGGATGACACGCCATGGCACACATCCCATGCCACAATTGGTCTTTTGCACACCAAATTCCCAAATCGTGTTATCAGCAGTCTTGGCGATGTAAATTGGCCACCTCGGAGCTGCGATTTGACCCCTTTGGACCCCCCACTTGACCCTTTATGCCAATAATCCGGAAATGATTTAAGTACCTGAGGCCAATATCATCCAAGCAATCCGTGAGCTAAAGCCCGAAACCATCAACAAGGTCTTGGAAAATTGGAGTGATAGAATGCGCTACTGCGAGGCCAGCCGAGGCAGCCACTTGAACGACATTGTATTTCATAATTAATGGGAATGTTTGCTCTTACTAATAAAGCCATAATACATGGAAAGACTTTAATTTTGTTCATTTTATTGCATTTTTAAAAAGAAACTTGTAGTTGGCCCACCCGTACTGTAGCAGTCTGGCGGCTAAAACCGCTGTAAGACTGAGAGAAGGCCGATTGTGGTCATTGAGCCTTTACGTCCATGGCTCTATTCTGTCCCGATGGGGGACCACCAGTGGATTGACGGAAACTGATCACATGAACCCGATGCTAGCATTTGAAAGGAGATTCACTTCAAGAATTCCTGACAGAATATACTGGAAGAAACGAAGAACCATGAAGAAAGTGAGTTGGCTTTCTATACCGATGGTTCTAAGATGGACGTTGGCACGGGAGCCATAGTTTATTCCGAAGCCCTAGGAATAAACCACTCCTTTAGAATAAACGACGACTGCAGCGTCTTTCAGGCCGAGATCACAGCCATTATACAGGCTGCTGAAATTATACGCGAGAGTAATATCGTTGGTAAAACGATCACTGTCTGTATAGACAGCCAGGCAGCCGTTAAGGCTCTGGATTCTGTGGTAATTAGATCGAGGTTTGTGAGAAGCTGCAAATCACTCTTAAAGGAGATATCTAGAGCCAATGCGGTCGCCCTCTGCTGGGTACCAGAGCATATGGATATCGAAGGTAACGAAAGGGCTGACGAGCTTGCTAGGAGAAGGTCGGCGCTGCACTTATCGCCCCCCTCTCTGTTACAACCTCAATCAGTTCCTTATGGAAGAAAATAGGGGATGAAGCCACCGGTCGAGCAAACAGACACTGGGTTCATCTGGAAACATGCACAACGGCCAGGGCACTATGGCCTCTCTGGTTAAACTTAGTCGTTATAACGCACGGGTCATTTCCGAGGTTTTTTTTTTTTTTGGATTGCGCCAGGGATATGTAATCTTCTAAGATACTAATAGCCCGAGTGCTACTAGCATGCACAATTCGCAAACCTGAGTAATCGATGCCAGGAATACGCCTACGTACTAAACACACACCCTACACACTTCAATCACTCTCCCTGCGGGACTGCCGTTAGGTATTACTGGTTAGCAATTTATGCTATGCTTCTTGTGTCAGCTTCTTCCGCTGCTTCAGCTGCTCTTCTTAGCTTTTCTATTCTCCGCAGCTCTTTTTGTAGAGTTGTTACGAAGGAACATATTGCCATCCAATTCTCATCCGACCGTAACATATGGTCGAGGAGTAATGACGGACTTGGCTTGCCGTGAAACGTGCGCAGTAAAACACTGCGTGCTCTGTATCTTCATCTTCACCTGGGCATTCCGGGCAGGGTGGTGAGTTGTCGTGTCCAAATCGGTGTAGATATTTGCGGTAGCCACCGTGGCCAGACGGGAACTGCGTTAGATGATAGTTGCAGTCTCCATGCTTTCGACTTATCCAGTCTTGGATTGTCGGTATAAGTTTATATGTCCATCTGCCTTTTATTGTATTAGCCCAACGAGCTTGCCACATAGCTGCTGACCCTGCCCTTTCTTCAATTTTTATTACCTTGATACCAGTTGCTCTTCTGTTATATATCCTCAGCATTTCATCTGCGAGAATGTCGATAGGGACCATTCCATCTATGATAAATGCAGCTTCGTCAGAGATGGTTCGAAAGCCGCTGATTGTCCGTAGCGCACAGAGTCTGTATGATGACGATAGTCTCCTTTTGGTCTCCTTCGTCCTCAGTGCCTCCGCCCAGACTGGGGCGGCATATAACAGAACTGAGGTGACAACTTTAGAGAGGAGAATCCTTCTAGCGTATCCAGGTCCACCGATGTTAGGCATGATACGCGAGAGAGCCCCCTGCATTTGCGATGCTTTTTTGGCAACAAAATCAACATGCGTTTTAAACCGTAGCTTGTTGCCCAGCATTACTCCAAGGTATTTAACCGCCTCTTTCGACCTGATGGTTTGGTTACCAACCTGAAAGTTGGCAAATTCGACGGTTTTCCGTCTGGTTATAAGAACAGCTTCTGTTTTATGGTTAGCTAGTTCTAGTCCGGTGGATATTAGCCAATCCTTTATCCGGGCAATTGCTTCATTTGTAGCTGATTCAACTGCATGGATCTGTTTAGCTACTGTCACTACTGCAATGTCGTCGGCGAATCCAATTAACGTTACTCCCCCAGGTAGCGTTAATCGTAGGACTCCGTCGTACATGATGTTCCACAATAGTGGCCCTAAAACCGTTCACTGTGGAACTCCCGCAGTTACGTCGTAGTATTTTACCCCTTCATCGGTATTGTACCTCAGCTTCCTGTTGTTGTATAATTTATTTCATTTTAAATGCTAGCATCGGTCTTATGTGATCTCTTTCCGTCAATCCACTGGTGGTCCCCCATCGGGACAGGGTAAAGGCATAGTCGTAAAGGATCGATGAGCACAATCGGCCTTCTCTCAGTCTTGCAGCGGTTTTAGCCGCTAGACTGCTGCAGTATATGGTATGTCAAGCGGAATGAAACGAAGTTTGGTTTCTATTGCCGCTGTTGGTGTTGTTCTTATTGATCCCATGACTCCGATGCACGCCGCCCTCACCACCCTTTGGTGAGGTTTAAAAGCTGGTATTGTTTGTCAAGTACCATCCGCCATACTAGTGAACCATATGTGAGAATGGGTTTTACAACCGCCGTGTGTATCCAGTACACCACAGCTGGTTTGAAGCACCATGTATTACTGAATGCCTTTTGCAGGAGTAGAAAGCCACGCTCGCTTTTTTTAACGCTTTCAGCAATATTTTCCTTCCAGTTTAGTTTGGAATCTAGAATTATGCCCAGATATCGATCTGAACTTTAGAAACTTAGTTCAATGCCACCGATATTTGGGGATCTGAAGGTAGGAATTGATCTCTTCTTAGTGAAAGAACTACCTCCGTCTTTGAAGGGTTCACCCCAAGCCCTTTGCTGCTGACCCAGTTATCCACTAGTTGCAGTGCGAATTTGAGCCTTTAAATGGCGTGATCGCTTGGTGGCCTAATCTTGACAGTGCTGTTCACCTCCCTCAGGTATCTAAAGTGCAAAGATCCGCTTGCATGTGCATCAGTGGTGCACTAAGAACTACCCCCTCTGCGGCAATGAACATTATGTTCAACCTGTTACCCCTGGATATCCTCGGCAGACAGACTGCTGCCAGTGTGGCTATTCGTCTTAAAGCCTCCTCTCAGTGGTCTAGTTATCACATTGGCCACTCCTCGATCCTTGATCTTCTCAACTTCACACATAAAAACATGGACTACACGCCACCGAAACTGAGATTTGACGGACACTGCCGTACAAGTATCCCTGAACGGGATGAGTGGGATGGCTCTCCCCCTGATGGTGGAAATTCGGTGCACTTCTACACAGATGACTCTAAGACCGAAGGTGGGGTGGGCTGTGCTGTTTTCTCCGATAAGCTCAACTTGAACATCTCGTTCCGCCTCCCTGATTATTGTGCGATTAAGAAAGCCCTGTCTTGGTTGAAATGTAATGTATTATCTATCGGCGATATTAGCATTTTCACTGATTGTCAAGCGGCTATCAAGTCCCTGGAATCGTGCTCCTTTACTTCAAAGACCGTCTTAGACTGCCGTTTGTCTCTTACAGAGATGACAGATCAGTTGAACATTCACCTATGCTGGGTACTCTGGCTTCTCTTCAGTGTCAAATCAATCTAATCCTATGCTGGGTGCCAGGTCACATAGACATTCCAGGAAACTGTAGGGCGGACGAACTCGCTAGACAGGGTACTACTCTAAGGATTCTGCCAGATAGGCAAACCCTTGGTATGCCCCTCGCTACATGTAAGCATCTACTGAAGCTGAACGCTATTAGCAAGACCAACCTTAAGTGGGATATTGGCTCTACGTGTCACATTTCGAGGCAGATATGGCCTAAGCTGGGCCAGAAACGTAGTGCCGAGTTGGTTAAACTAAAGCGATTACAGATCAGCTGCAAAACTTGGCCTGTTTTCCAATGACTTCTGCAGGAGCTATAGGGACGAGGAAGAGGAGGAAACCATTGTTTACTTCCTATGCACACGTCCTGCTCTATCACGCAAAAGAATGCTCCATCTAGGAGCTCCCTTCCTTGACGACCTCGGCGATTTGGCGTCCTTAGACGTCATGAAGATCCCTCGCTTCATTAAAAGCTCCGGTTGGTTTTATTAGTCGCTGAGTGGCTTAATGGTAGATCCTTGGCATCACAATGGACCTTTACTGATCTAAGAGTGTCTGCATTGTGGTGCAGACAGCCAATCTAACCTAACCTGAGCCATTAACTTAGGACTGGAGGAAAATTTCCCGAAACCAGGATAACGACATCGTCCGCATAGGCCATTACGTTGAAGCCGTTTTCCTTCAGTATTACCAAGATCTCATCAACCACAAGGAGCCATATTAGTAGGGACAGAACTCCACCTTGGGGTGTTCCTCTGCTGGCCTTTCTCTGGATGGTTACATCTCTTTGCGTTGAAAAAAAATATCCTTGTTTTAAGCATCTGTGCAATCTAGTTGCAGAGATCTAGCTAAGGTACCGTTGCTTTAGGTTGCACCACGCTTCCCTCGGTAGTTCAAATTCAGATTCTCTGTTTTCGGTTAAAAGTATTGGACTTTGTCTGCCGGAATACTCCTGGATTTTGTGGAATTCTTTTATCAATGCCTGCCGTCTTCTTAGCGGCGCTGAAACATGGATTTTATTAAAAGAGGATGAAGATATCCTTGGTCGCTTTGAGAGAAAAATTCTTCGTAAGATTTTCGGTCCCGTTTGCGTTGATGGGTTTTGGAGGAGAAGATTCAATCACGAACTATACGAGCTGTACAGCGGCATCGACCTTGTCAAAAAACTGCGTATTGGACGTCTGAGATGGCTAGGACATGTAGAGCGAATGGACACCAACGCTCCGGCCCGCAGTATCTTCGAATCTAATCCCGAGGGACGACACAGTAGAGGGAATCATCGCCGTAGGTGGAGCGCACAAGTTCAAGGGGACCTCGACCAACTTGGATTGCGCAACTGGAGGCTATTAGCTAAATACCGAGCTAAATGGAGAGGCTTGTTGGTTGAGGCCCAGATTCATCCCGAACTGTAGTGCCATCTAAGTAAGTGGCCACTGATTAGGTTTTGTGTATTTACCTTTCTTATATATAAGGAATGAATCACATCAGCCCAATGCCCCAGATTACCGCCGATATTCAAGGAATTTTATTTTAAATGCGATCAGCTACTGACGAAAACTGTTAAACTCAGTGAACAATATTTTAAGCTCATTAGATCTAACTTTTCTTGTAGTGCTACTGTCGGATTTACTGTGTTGTAAGTATTCGTAGAGCTTCCCGCCAGCTACGAACGAGACTTCAATTCCAAACTCAAACTAATTACTTTCCAGACACAATTTCAATGATGAATGAGTACTTTATGGTCGTCGAGCAGGATGAAACCTTCAAAGTCAAATCACAAAGCAATCAAAGGTATCCAGCCACGACATCATCACTTGCCATAAGGCATTCACGTCTATACCCATTTCAAAATTGCCCCATCCTTCGTTCCAATTAATTAAAAATTCCTCTGGCATATTCATAATGAATTTATAGGATAAACTCGGTAAATAAGTTTACGACACAACAATCGCCCTAGAGGACATTCGCGCGCTACCATTCGTTTCGATGTGCTTCAGCATTTGTCCCATAAAGAGAGAAAGAAAAGAAAAAGAGAAAATTAATGATCCATAGATCTGCTTCCCGAGCCGCACGTACTTGAAGGACTCTCAAGCAAATTGTGTGTATATCCGTGCTGATTATCTAATTAATATTTCTTTATTTCTCCGTCTCCTTTGTTGCGGTGGTCATTTAAAGAAATATAATGAAAACCGGATAACAAAAGATGCGAATGTGCTTAAGCGGCGTCGTCGCAATTCAATAAGAGGATGCTGCTGTTGTGGGTACCCCGTCCACAGGACTAGGGTATCATAATATCAGTTTTTTGCGCAACGTCAAGGCTAATATCGGAATCCTTGAAAGGTGGAAGCAGATTGCCTTGTAGTTATTATTAACACAATAGGCTTGGGTGTCCTATAGAAATACCCTCATGTGGTTTCCTGGGAGATCCTTGCCGTGGTGAATAGAGCTTATTGTTTAGGATTTTCTTTTCTCTCCAAAAACAAACTGAAAGCAACCATGTAAGCATGTCAGAAATGTCGGGGCATTATTTAGTTTCAATACATCATAGCTATCTATGGTCTGCACACTAGATGTCTACGAATCTACGAAGAAGGATAATGCACCCAATTACTCAGATAGAATCGGACACGTGCGGGGTAATTAAAGAAAGAATGAAGGCAATTCGCCCCCGGGGAACGTATAAATTAGGACAAGGCGGTGCTATGCAAAGAATGTAATAGCTATGAATTAGAAAAGAGATTTCGTTTGAATGAAGGTGAAACTTGTTTGGAATCCTCTTTGAGAAATTCCAAAAGGAATTGCCGAGGACATGGCGACACGACATTATGTGTTTCTTATTAAATTGTTCTGTCTTTATTTCTCTTCTTTTCTCTTTAAATCACTGACGACGAAAATGTTGACGAGAAACAGGGTGACGTGGTCGGACCAAATTTCTTTGGAATTCAATTAAATTTTGAAAAGTTGTATGTCATCTGCGTGACATCATTGTTGTTACACGGTTTCAGTGAAAGAAAATAAACTAATTTCCACGGAAGTACTGGAACAACCTGGTCATCTTCCGATATTAATTTATAACTAAATCGTATGAGATATTCATTTTACGATATGTAGTGGTATCCGAGTCTGATAGTTGCTCCGTAACTAAGGCATTTTTAATTATAGGAAGTTTACCTGACGGCAGAACCTCCAACCTGGGTTGCCAGATCCTTATATGCAACCTCTAGGACGAGCAAACGGTTCGGGGGTAGAAAGGCTGCCGTTGGCTCAGTATGGGCTCATCATTAAACCTTATCGACCTCAACTCCAAGTTGAGTGATCTAGAGTAAAGTTTGCGCCAGTCTGTAGACCTCACCATTGATTCTGTTGAGGAAATTTAGGGGTGGCAATGGTGTAGTGGTAACGTCGCTAATTGCCACGCCAATGGTTCATGGTTAAAATCCTGATATCGGAAAGCATTTATTTATTTCTCATGAAATATACAAAGTCAGTTCGATCATTTGTGAAAGCTTGTGTGAACACTACTGCGAAGGCATAACACTGGCAGTAGCTTGGTCATGTGGGTGGAGTAATTGTTCGCTCTGTTGATAGTGATTTGCCCTTGAAATCGGTTATCCGGAAAAAAGTACTGTGAATCAGAAGCAAAGACAAAAATTAACAAAAATCTCCCCAGTTATCTGGACGCCACCCACGGAGAATCTCTTAAGCATAAACAACTGAGCTTCAAGAACCACTACACCGAAATCTTTCTCTCTCTCTCTCTCTCTCTATCTATCCTTTCTAACGCTCGCACTGTGTGTTAACATGTTAAAGGTATTCATAACCCTTTGTGTGCGCGCAAGTTATCAAAAATATAAAAAATCATCCGCTGTTCGAAGTCGTTTTGAGAGTCTCTTGCTATGCTAGACATCTGAACGGCTTCATGTAGCCATCCAGGTCGACAAGATGTACATCGCCCGGTTTAAAACATGTGTACTGAAGTTCACTCAGTGTTCGTTAGACGCAGCACGTACATCTAGTGGGCGCCGTGGCGTAAGTGGTTAGTGTGTCGAATCAATACGCATGAGGTTCCAAGTTCGAATCCCAGAAAAGATAAAAAAGTTTTTCACGGTCCCACCTCTCGCGAGCGTCTGATAAACATTCGAGAGTATTGTTGTCACGAAAAAGCTTCTCAAATCGCCGTTCGGATACGGCACTAAACTGTAGGTCCCTTCCATTCGTGTGGAAAATATAACGCACACAACATGAGTGGTTGCGAGAAGCTAGGCCCTGGCACTTTCAATAGCTGTTGCGCAAAATATTTGTTTTTTTGTTTTTATAGGTATCTAGCGCTCACCACGAGGAAATGATGATGCGATTTTGTTTCGCCAAATATTCAAACAACGGCAGATCTTAAAAAAAACAAAAAACGACAAATATAAAATCGTTTCGCCTATTCATCGATCTCAAAGTTGCCTATGATAGCGATTCATACAGATCTATCTATAGTCTCGGCATCCCTGCCAAGCTTGTCCGTCTGTGCAAGATAACGATGGTAAGCTCTCGTTGATCCACCAAAGTTGGTAAGCACACCACCGAACCGTTCAATGTCAGGAAAGATCTTAGGTAATGTGACGCGCTATCATGCGGTCTCCTTAACATTCTACTTGAAAGAATTGTACGAAACTTACAACCCAACAGCGGAGCTACAATCTTTAATAAGTCTATAAAACTACTCGCTTACGCTGATGACATTAACATAATGAAAAGAAGAACTCAGCGGACCATCAGTGTGGCGTTTGCGAGTAATAAGATCCAGACAGGAAAGATTGGTGTAGCGATGAGTGAAAGCAAAACCAAATTATATGCTGCCTTCAAGAGGACACCCAACATCGGCGTCTTGGACAGAACGCCAGAATAGACAGATATAATTTTCAGATAGTAAAGGACTTTGTCTTCCCGGCAACTTTCCAATCTTCCTTTTCGTAAAAACCTTACTCGGACTATTAGAAACATTTAGAAGAACAATGATCCAAATCGGTCCAGCCGTTCTTAAGCGATGCGATGACTAACGAACAGCATTGCGATTGATCGGGAAACTACTGACTGCCCAAAACTTGGCTTGGGCCAGTAGCGCAACAATCCAGTTCGTGATGAAGTGCTTACTTTACCTCCTAGTGGTGGTCCACGGGCAACTATACGTATAAACCCTTATACGTGTACCCTAAAATTGTAAGTGCGGGTTGTCTAGGGCCTTGATTCTAGGCTAGGTAACGTGGGCCATCCACCTGCGTTACTGAAACCAGCTCGCTACAGAAACCAACACTATGCATTGGATAAGGAATGATCACATGTTGACGACTTTTGGCTATTGCACCCGGACAAAAATAGGTTTGTGGAATGTAAAGACGCTCCTCGACTCGGGAAGCGAAGGTCCGTACAATGCCAGATTCCTCCAATTGGAAACAAGAATTCATGCGATATAAACTGGACATTTTGGGGGTAAGTGAAGTAGATGGTTAGAAGCGGGCGAGTACCAGTCTCTAACGCGTAACACTGTACTACTCTGTTCTGGAAGACCATCCGGAAGTCCGCGGGAATATGGAGTCGGACTACTGTTAACAATAACAGCACGCAAGGGTCTAATTTCCTGGCAGCCTCATGGTGGTTGGATTTTGACGGCCAGATTCCGGACTAGAGTACGACGCGTCACCATAATACAGTGTTACGCCCCAACGAATAGTTCATCTGAGGATGAAAAGGAGAGCTTCTACAATCTCTTAAGCGCCGTCTTCAACACAACACCAAATGGAGACATTGTCATAGTGACGGGGGATTTGAATGCCAAGGTAGGCAACGAGAACGAAGGGCTCAAACATGTAATCGAGAAGCATGGACTAGGTAACCGCAATGACAACGGCGAAAGGTTTGTGGATTTCTACAATGTCAACCGCATTGTGATAGGTGGCATCATGTTTGAGCACAAAGTCAGCTGGATTTCCAATGACAGGCAAGCAACCTCCAACCAAATTGACCATTTTGCTATCAGCCGCCGCTTTAGAAGTAGTCTCCTGGACGTCCGAAACAGGCGACGGGCCGATGTGGGGATAGTACGTGATCACCATCTTATGATAGCTACTCTCCAACTACGCACTGCTGCAGTTCGAAAATCCCACGACAACACAAGAATGCCCAGGTTCAACATCGATAGACTTAGTGATCCCTCAGTGCGCCAACAATTAAGGGAGCACTTTTCGCAAGGTGTGGAAGCAATCAGCAGCTCAATGCCCGCAACCATCCAAGACCATTGGTGTGCTGTGAAAAATGTTTTTACATCTGGTGCTGAAGGAATTGTCGGCCGATCGCAGGGAAGACATAGGGCCTGCCTTTCCGAGGATACTTGGAGACGGATTGATGAACGAAATCAGCTGGAAGCTCGCGTTGCAGCTACCCAAGCAGCAGGAAGGAGCGAGCTAGAGTCCCTATATCGCATTAAGATGAGAGAAGTTCAGCGTAGCGTACGACGTGACAAGCGCTACTAGATCAGCGCGCTAGCCACAGAGGCAGAAGGAGCTGCACGGAGGTGCGACAGCAAGACCGTCTACAGAATCACCAAAGAGCTGACAGGCGGTCAGCTGGCAGCTCCAGCCAACACCCAGGGAAAAGCCTAGATGGTTCCTTGCTCATTTCGGATGAGGACCAGCTCAAGAGATGGAAAGAGTATTTTGCTATGGTTCTAAACCGTGTATTCGCTAGCGATATGATCCCAAATCAAACTGAGATGCCCGAGGTGAGAAGTTCCCGAATACGCACCACGACTCCCAGTAAAGATGAGATCATTACCGCGATCACGGCACTCAAAACCAACAAGGCGGTAGGACTTGACGGTATTCCAGCAGAGCTCTTACGAGCAGCACCAACAACATAGGCTGAGCTGCTGCTTCCACTTATAGAGAGAGCTTGGGAAGCTGAGAGCTTTTCTAACGACTGGAAAAAGGAAATGATCGTCAAGCTTCCTAAGAAAGGAAATCTAATGGAGTGCGGAAACTGGAGGGTATCTGCGTGCTGCCTGTTGTAGCTAGGATAATAGCTAAAATCACCCTTGAGCGAATTAAACAACATCTGGAAGACACACTCGATGCCGAACGAGCAGGTTTTCGGTCTGGATCCTTCCGTGCCGACCACATGCGGATTATCATCGAACAGTGTGTTGAATATCGATCGTCACTGCACCTGCTGTTCATCGATTTGAGAAGGCGTTCGATTGTGTCAACATGAAGTTTATTTGGCGTGCCTTACGCAGGAGAGGTATTCCCGATAAACTAAGTGCTATTACCAAAGCTAGATATGAAGGCTCCAAATGTCACGTTCTGTACAGGGGGAGATTGTCTGAGGAATTTGAGATCCAAAGTGGGGTAAGGCAAGGCTGTATCCTTTCACTAATATTATTCCTATTGGTGATTAGCGATGCAGCTTTGTCGATGGGAAACGGAGGAATTCGATGAACTCTTACATCTCAACTGAAACATCTTGACTACGCAGACGATGTATGCTTACTCTCCCACAGAATTATGGACCTCCACCAAATGACAGCAGATGTGGAGAGGGAGGCAGGTGTCGTCGGACTGAAAATTAATACGGCAAAAACTAAAATTATCAGCCTAGGAACAAACTCATCGGCTCAAATATGCATTGCTGGACAACCGGTAGAGAGAGTAGAGGATTTCCAGTATCTTGGGAGTATTGTCTCAACCGATGGTGGAACCGAACTGGATATAGCCAACAGGATCGTCAAAACAAAGTCCGCGTTCGGGATGTTGTCCAAAATATGGCGAAGCAATCCAATCAGTTTGAGCACCAAAATAAGACTGTTCCGCTCCAACGTTGAATCCGTGCTGCTATATGGTTGCAGCACATGGAGAGTGACCACTACTATCACCAGAAAACTGCAAACGTTCGTTAGTAGGTGCCTGCGCAATATTTTAAAGATTTTCTGGCCCAATCGTATCTCTAACGAACACCTTTACGAGACAACGGGTCAGGAACCAATAGGCACAACCATACAACGACGAAAGTGGCAGTGGATTGGTCACACGTTCCGAAAAGGTAACAGTTCCATAGCGAACCATGCTATGCAATGGAACCCTCTAACTCAGGATGGCAGAAGGCCTGGCGGTCCAAGGAGAACATGGCGCAGAACAGTCGAGAAGGAGGCACGGCAGTTAGGAAAAAGTTGGGGAGAACTCAAACACATTGCCAGAAACCGTACACGACGGCACGTAGGCGTAGTAGAGGCCCTATGACCCACAAGGAGATACAGGGCATAAGTATGACATCGACATAGCCAGAAGAGTTCACATACTGCGACTAAGATGGATAGGTCATGTAGAGCGGATGTAGCTCAACGTTACAGCCTAGAAAATCTTTGAGTCCACCCCGGATCGACGGCGCAGACAAGTGGAGGAAGTTTTAACCAACTTGACGTGCGCAGTTGGAAGCAGCTGGCTCGTAACCGGATAGCTAGAGAGGTTTGTAGGTTGAAGCCCAGGTCCACCAGGACTGTAGCACCACCTAAGTAACTTTTTCTAGACTGTGCATATGGAGCTAAGAGCTCGTAACTGGGAAGCCAGAGAGGTTTTTAGGTTGAGGTGCAGGCCCACCAGAACTGTAGGACCACCTATGTAAAGAAGTATCTGCATGACTTTTTATAAACTGCGTATATGGAGCTAACTCCCTTAGGTAACGTTTTCACTATTATCAAAATTCAAGTACTTTTCTAACTACCCTAGGCGTTGGAACTCCTAACTATTCAATTAACACAATTTTACTACAAATATATTCCCAAATGAATATTTACGGATTGCAGTTTGTACGACTGCCCACAGATATGCCACGTCCGTCCATCATTTATCCACAATAAATGTAAATCAAATTATACCCACGCATGGTTCTTAAAGGTTATGGGTCATCAAATCAATTTTATGCGCGCTTATCCATTTTCTTTTCACAATCCCTGGGGGGTTGCCCACATAATTCCAGAAGAACATTTGTAGCTATTTTTAAATAGTCATTGCGTAAATAAATGAGATCCTTTCTGCGAATGTGTCCTTTTTGTGAAACTAAGTTTTCCCAATCGAAGTCATGAAAATAATTTATGCGTCCCTCTGTATGTTGTGTATGCTTTTTTTTTTTATTTATTTCTTGTGTCAATTATTATGGAAAGGACGAAAGCCTGGAAAGAAATCACTTTAATTGATCATTTTCCAGATGACTTGGTGATGGTATCCATGGAGTTGATTTTGCTTTTAACTTTTCCTGCCTAACTTGCTGATGACGGACAAAACCTGTTGATACTTAAATTCCAACATCCGTTGGCGGCATCAGCTGGAGACTTGGGTTTCTCATTGCTTGATGTTCATTAAATCCGACGACATGGCCAGTGAGATGGAAAATGTTCGTCCTCAGCCATTGACTGAGCAGTAATTGACATTTCATTATTTACTTTGCGAAACTTTGTTATTACAAGCAGTTAGACAAGTTTTCAAGGTTTCCGATGATGAAAAGGTGCGAAGACTTTATGGTTCCTGACATAAATCGATATTTAGATGGGAAGTTCCCAAGCTGTAACATTAATCATTTTGAGTGCTTATACCCCTACTAGAATTTATGGTACTTCCTAAAGTCGTTTGAAATTGAATACTCTCAAAGCAAATAGAATTACCTTGCTTCCATAAATTATTCATTTTCAGAAGTGTGAAATTATCATCGTCACGTCTGGGTGTGATTTCAAATGAAATTTTCACAAACTGTTCTGAAATCAGACACATCCTCTCCATCCGTCGACGGCCACAGGTTCTAATTAAATCTTAAAAGTCTGTCTCAATCGAAGACATGTACAAAATTGAAATATCTCTGAGCACCATGCCACAGTGCACACCCATCATTGCTGATCGATGAGTTATAAATAGTTCACAGTCACGCGTCACCTGCGTTCGCAAGCATTGAGAGTCTTTTGAACTTTACGCACGAAATGGCAATCGTTCAAGGATGAAGTGGATAATGTGTGCCATATGTGTTAATTCGTTTTTGTCTATGTCATGCCTTTCGATGACACTGTAGTGTATTTTACTTTCGCATGAAAGAGGCCAAATGAGGTTGACAGGCCATCGGATGTGTGCAGACATTTAAGTGTACCATTTAGGCCGAAACGTAAGGAATGTTACATTAGCCAATTGCAATGCAATCTAGCCCAAGAGCAGAGTGCCGAACCGATGCAAAATAGGGTATTTGACTAAATTATTATTATTTGTGAGAAGGGTGTGTTACACCGTGACCTTATTGTCTCTTTTGCCCTTGTAGAGGTTTGTTCCCACGTTAGAGTTCCCCTTGTATTATAATCTTATCGAAAATTAGATTTGACGAGAAAATACCACTGGCTAGAGCACCCTCTCCAGTCCAGTTTCTTTGAGGAATTTGATATTAGGAAGCGGTTGGTTGGTATTTGCCCAGGGGTCGAATCGTGTCCTTCTTGAATGGATAACTCATCAAGTCATTTGCATGTATGTTTTTGCTAGATTTACCAACAACACAATACAAATTACGTTACCAGTCATCCGTTGACGGAAGACGCGATTCGACCCCAGATATTTCATTCCTTTTTGGGTCTGTGCCACACAAGACTCCGGAATGTGCTCCGGAGTCCTTCTTCTACTATACCTAATTTCCTTAAGAGTTTCTTGAGTCTAGAACAAATCTGTAAGGTTGCGTATTTACGTTGATGCTTGGAAAATGGTTGAGCTGGCGCAGGAGTTTATGAACCCAGGTTCCAACGTGCAGCAGCGCTTGGAAATTCACCAATATTTCAGACGGAAGTTCATGCAATCGAGCTCTGTGTACGAGAATGTCTGCGAAGAACGGTCGAAGGTACTCATATCTACATCCTCTCGGATAGCCAGGCAGCACTTATGGCTCTGAAATCGTAGACGGCAGGTTCCAAGCTTGTATGGGACTGTCTAAACCTACTCAAAGATCTCGCATCGAAAAACAGCGACACTGTGGCCTGAATACCAGGACACGAAGCCTTCGAGGGCAACGAATGGGTGGACTGCTTAGCGAGAATAGGTGCTAGTCGCCCACTTGTCGGTCATGAACCCTATCTTCCGGCATAGACGCCAAATCATTAGAGTGGACCCCAGACGGGTTCAAGGTAGATATTGAGCTTGATCCAACCATCTTTTCCCTGGCCGACCAAAGGGGTCACTTATCTGGTGGCAGAGAGAGACAATCTAGTTAACCTAATCACCACTATTAAGGCAACAGTATACTGCTTTGCTGGACATCGCCTTGAATCTCAAATTCCTGGAACAGCCTACAGCTTCTCAATGTTCAGTAAAGCTGTGGTCATTCGTCCTCCCATCTCATCGGGTTTCATTAGGGTCTACCCATTTAGCTAGTTACATTACAAAATGCTTCTTGGCATGTGGGAGCTGCTTCGACGTATCGTCTTACATACTTACTTAGGTGGCGCTACAGTTCGGGGTGAACCTGGGCCTCAATCAACAAGCCTCTCCACTTAGCTCGGTCTTTAGCTAATTGCCTCCAGCTGCGCACTCCAAGTTGGTCGAGGTCCCCTTGAACTTGTGCGCGCCACCTACGGCGATAATTCCCTCTACTGCGTCGTCCCTCGGGGTTAGAATCGAAGAGTCTGCGGGCCGGAGCGTTGGTGTCCATTCGCTCTACAAGTCCTAGCCATCTCAGACGTCCAATACGCAGTTTTTTGACTAGGTCGATGTCGCTGTACAGCTTGTATAGTTCGTGATTGAATCTTCTCCTCCAAAACCCGTCAACGCAAACGGGACCGAAAATCTTACGAAGGATTTTTCTCTCAAAGCGACCAAGGATATCTTCATCCTCTTTTAATAAAGTCCATGTTTCAGCGCCGTAAAGTAGGACTGGGATGATCAAGGTCTTATATAGAGTCTTCTTAGTTGTTCGAGAAAGGGCTTTACTGTCGTCGGTAAGGAATTTTTAATGTTGGTCAAGACATTGGAATAGAGATGGTGGCGGAGGAGCCCTTAACGGGCCAACGGCAGCGCTCATACTTCCGTAGTGGACTACTGGCACCGGTATATCCGGCCCCTCGTCCTAGGGGAATAATTAAGGAACTGACCCTCCAGGTTGGGGGTTGTGCCGTCGGGGTAACTTCCCTTCCACCTAAAAAATCGATGGTTCCGAAACAACCAAAAGCCTCGGATAAGGATGACTCAACTAATGACGACCCCATCAAATGAAATAAGGACAACGACATTCGGATCTGTACGTGGAATGTTCTGTCCCTTTACAGACCACGTGCAGCCGAATAACTAGCAGAGGCCCTAGACTGCCATGAAGCAGATATTACCGCCATCCAGGAAGTGCGATGAGATGGGCCGGGCAAAAAGATGATGAAAGACTATGACATCTACTACGGTGATTGCTGCAGAGACAACAGGCAACGCCTATTCGGATGCGGATTTGTCATACGCGGCAGACTTAGGCAAGAAGTCTTAAGCTTCCGACACGTATGACTATCCGGATCAAGGCTAAATTCGCTAACATAAGCCTAATATGTGTTCATGCCCCCACGGAAGAAAAGGACCCTACCACCAAAGAGTGTTCCTACGAGCTCCTCGACAAAACATACGAGCAATGTCCTAAATACGACGTTAAAATCGTATTGGGCGATTTTAACGCCAAATTAGGAAAGGAGGACGTCTTTGGTAGGGCAGTAAGCATAGCCTACACGACATCACGTCTGATAACGGACTAAGGCTAGTTGATTTCGCTGTGGAGCGAAATGTCACCATAGCAAACACATGGTTTCCTGATCTCGATATTCATAAGCAGACATGGCGGTCCAATGATCATGTAACGATCAACCAAATTGATCATATTGGGATCGGCGCAAGGCATGCCTCCAGTATTCTGGATGTCCGGACCTTCCGAGCGGCCAACATAGACTGGGATAATTACCTTGTTGTAGCAATGGTATGAATGCAGATATCCCAAACTGAGCAACAAATAAGAATTACTGTGAGAAATCTTAACGCCGTAAAGCTTCAATCGCAAGAGACCGCCAGAGTCTTCGCTAGACGCGTATCCCGAAATCTCACAATCACCCGTATGCAGCCAGCATCAACTGATGAAGACCAGTGGCAACGCTGCCAACATGCCATCAGAAACGCCGCGACTGATGTGCTGGGTCTCGCTCGCCCACCATCGCGAAACCCCTGGTTTGACGAAGAATGCCGGCGAGTGCATGCAGCAAGACATAGCGGCGCTGCAAAGGAAGATGAGAGCTGCTGGTGAGCTCTACGAGCAAAGGAGACGGGAAGACCATCGGCTTCTCCAAAAGAAGAAGAAAGAGCATGAGAAGCGCGCGTTCAAGAATATCGAGAGCTTATACTCCAGGAACAATGTACGGAAGTTTTACCAAAAGATAAAAAGAACGTGTCAGAGAAGTAATACCCGTACAGAAACCTGTAGAGATGAAAATGGAAACCTCGTAGTAGAATCACAGTCGGTGCTGAGAATATGGAGAAACTACTTCTGCAGACTGTATAACGGCGACGAAGGCCAACATCCCACTGTCAGCCAGAATGAACCATTCAACATAGACGATGATAGTCAAAATTTCCGTCCACCTGACCAAAACGAAGTGAGGATAGCAATATCCAAGCTAAAATCCAACAAGGCTGCTGGACCTGACGACTTACCAGCCGAACTTTTCAAGGCAGCTGGTGATGAATTGGTAGAGTGCATACACCAACTCATCTCTAAGATTTGGTCAGACGAGTGTATGCCTGATGAATGGAATCTCAGCATCGTTTGCCCGATCCACAAGAAAGGAGACCCCCTCAACTGCGCCAACTATAGAGGCATCAGTCTCCTCAACCTCTCATACAAGATCTTTTCTGCGATATTGTGTGAACGCCTGAAACATTTTATGAACAACCTTATTGGACCCTATCAGTGCGGTTTCAGGCCAGGAAAGTCCACCATCGATCAAATCTTCACACTTCGGCAGATCCTGGAGAAAACCCAAGAATTCCAAATCGAGACTCACCATCTCTTTATCGATTTCAAGGCCGCCTATGACAGCATCTATAGAGAAGAGCTTTGTAGAGACATGTCTAGTTTTGACATCCCTGACAAACTTGTTCGTCTGTGCGGGATGACGATGGAGAACGCTCGCTGCTCCATCAAGGTCGGTAATGACCTCACCGAGACCTTTGATGTCAGAAAAGGTTTTAGACAAGGTGACGCGCTGTCATGCGACTTCTTTAATATTGTACTTGAACGGATTGTGCACAACTCACAAGCCAACACCGGAGGCACAATCTATTACAAGTCTGTACAACTGCTTGCATACGCCGACGAAATAGACATTATCGGAAGTACTCAGCGGGCTATCACCGGTGCGTTTGCAAGCATTGAGGCGGAAGCGGCCAAAATGGGTTTAGCGATAAACGAGGGCAAAACCAAGTATATGCTGTCAACAAGAAGAGGAAGCCAACACTGACGAATTGGAAAGAACGTCACAGTGGGCAGCTATAACTTCGAGGTAGTAAGGGACTTTATCTACCTTGGCTCTGCTATAAACTCTGAGAACAACATCAGCGCAGAAATCAATCGAAGAATAACTCTTGCCAATCGCTGTTTTTTGGACTTATAAGGCAATTCAACAATAAACCCCTATCTCGAGCAACAAAGGAGACTCTGATCATCCCAGTCCTGCTTTACAGCGTTGAAACATGGACTTTATTAAAAGAGGATGAAGATATCCTTGGTCGCTTCCAGAGAAAAATTCTTCGTAAGCTTTTCGGTCCCGTTTGCGTTGACGGGTTTTGGATGAGAAGATTCAATAACGAACTATACGAGCTGTACAGCGACATCGACATTGTCAAAGAACAGCACGTTGAACATGTAGAGCGAACGGACACCAACGCACCGGCCCGCAGAGTCTTCGAATCTAACCCGGACGGACGACGCAGTAGAGGGAATCATAGCCATAGGTGGCGCGCACACGTTCAGGGTGACCTCGACCAACTTGGAGTGCACAACTGGAGGCAATTAGCTAAAGACCGAGCTAAATGGAGAGGCTTGCTGTTTGAGGATCAGGTTCACCCCGAACTGTAACGCCACCTAAGTAAGTAAGTAAGGTGCCAGGCCACAGGATATTCCGGATAACTGCAGCTCTAACGAGCTCGCCAGACAGGGTGCAACTCCAAGAATTCAACTGAAATGGTGAACCCTGGGTATGCCCCTCGCTACAGATTCTACTAATGCTGGATGCTTTTAGCAGAACAAGCCACGGATGGGAAAATGGCTCAACTTGTCTTATTTCGAGACAGATCTGGCCTAGGCTGGAAGGGTTGGTCAGAGGTGTCACAGATCAGCTACGTTATCGGTGTCCTCAATAAACACTGTCTGATTTCTAACGATTTTTCAGGAGCTGTAGAGACGAAGAGGAAAATATCCGTCGCCTCCTATGTCCCAAAAAAGACTGCTCCATCAAGAGGCTTCTTCTTTCGATGACCTCGGCGAACTGTAGTCCTAGGGTGGCTTAGCATCCTCCCTTTTATTAAAAGTTTCGGTTGGTTTTAGTCACTGGGTAGCCAAACGGAAAGATCTATGGCATCACAATGGACCTCTTCTTCTTCTTTTTCTTCTTCTTCTTCTTCTTCTTCTTCTTCTTCTTCTTCTTCTTCTTCTTCTTCTTTTTCTTCTTCTTCTTCCTATTTCGGCGAGGTTATGATCCGAAAACAAAGGATCATAACCCTCCCACTTCACCGCATTTCTATTAATCCGCCTGTGGGGTTCGCCTATTTGACGTTAGAAAATATCAGGCAGGCCTCCCGATTTTGGATCACTCGATTACTGAGGCGAATGAAATGCCGATGTCGTCGCATTTGGTGATCCAGACGTTTATAGGTCTGCCTCTCCTGCCTCGGGATGTCTTTGAAACGTTCGTTGATATTGCCTTTTTAGCAGGATTCAAATGGTCTCTTCTTTGAACGTGGCAATACCAGCTGAGTCGGTCGCACTCTATTTTTCGTCACAATGCATCACAATGGACTATTACTGGTCTAAGTACTGTCTGTACTTTCTTGCAGACAGCCAACCTAACCTAACCTAACCATCCTCCTCCAAGGTGACGTACTTGCACATTCGCGTCCCGTCACCCAAGTGTGAGTGCGTCTTAAGTAGCAAACGGTGGCTTAGTTTTGCCTCTCACTGCCACTTGACTGCCGCTTTTTAGTGCCGAATATCGTTCTCTTAACAAAAATGCTCGGAGAGTTGTAGCCAGCTCCTTCACCTAAAACTTTGAGGACTCGCTGGGTATTATTATTTTTTACGAACTTATTGATCCAAAAAGGATCTCATTCCACCCATTTGCCATTGTGTATCAAACAAGATGACTCAAGGGCAGAGTGTTGGATGGAAGAGGAATGCTTTATGGGTTGTGAGGTTCTCCTTTAGTTCGCATTTTCAATCGCTTTTCCTGGAACCAAGACGTATTCTTCTCCTCTCCCGTGACTTTTCATCAGCACGATATGCAACCACATCTCAGTACAGTTTATGGATCCTATATCGAATGGTTTTGGGCATTACTTCAATATGATTCTTCCAAACACATGTCGTCTCGACTGCATACAGCATTTAACAATGATGAGACAAAGTTTCTTGTCCTACTGTTGCTAGTGTTCGTCGAGATGTTTATGTTACAATGGTATCTTCCTTATAGAAGAGAGTCCGTTGGTTTTTTTTCTTTCCATGATGCTTCCATTCAAATTGTTTTAGACACCCCACTCTATTAGCTTTCATACCTGCCAATAGCACAGAAATGTTCAACAAACAAAATACTCACAGCTGGAAGGCCCATCTCTTCGATAAACATCAACCAAATGTTTTCAATGCAATAACCTCATCAAAAGTTTTCCAGTTTCAAATCTCGAAAAATGTGCTCCAAATTCATATTAAGTACCTCTATTACTGAGTCCATAAGCGGCTAGCCACAAAAACACTTTCCAACGAAAACATCGCCATCAGCTCCTGTAGCTACGAGTATAACGAGGCCGTTTCGAATATTTACGTAATGTGCTAGAGACAAATAAACAGAGCATAAAACTCGCATTTAACTACAAATCGCAGGGAAACGGACACCGACAGCATGCATCCATTTTCACTTCAATTAGCATCTCATCTCGAACAAAAGATACATGCATAGCTTCAATAGTCTTTATGACTTGTTTACTCTAAGCTGCAGCCAGTCGGGGGTAGGCCGTCGTCAACATGATCATCATCATTCGGGATTCGTTTGTATATTTTCGATTCAATCATTCTGCGAAATTACAAACTAAATATGACTGTTAGGTAGTAAATCTCACCCACTACCACCCACTATCTGGTACTCCTTGTCGCTGTAGCGCGGCGCACAAGCACAAGATACACAATGTTTTCCCCCTTTAGATACAATCTATGTGTCGGAGAGTGAGATTATTTTCTGCTTTACAAGCAACACGATGTTTACACACTCAGTAGGTGTCTGTTCATTGTCGAAGGTACTCGTAGGTGACCTTGAACTGGTGGCTCTCGTAAACAGGTCACACTCTGCGACTACTGCAGGAGGTGGCACATCAGGGAGATGTAAATTTCGTTGCGTGTTTTCACATTCAATTCACGAATACGGATAAGTCAAGTCGATGCTTTTAGCCTTTTCCCGGCTTATCACTCGGGATTCAACCAGACTCGCTCTATGGACTTGGATTGATTTGGGAAAAATGTGACATGTGAAGGATATCCTCGGTGCAATGTGTTGTCGTACTGATGTTGATGATGATTCATGGAACTGAAATAGATTTTAAGCCGATTACATGGGATTTGCCGTGTTTTTGTGTAATGTTTTGAGAGCGGGGTTATTGGGTTTTCCCCCTTTTTTTTATTAGAAAAGTAGCTTAGGGTTGTAAGATTTGTGAAATTCTCAGGCGAATAGTCATGAGGATGTTTACTCGTATCTATAGCAGGTGAGATGACTTTGTATGTAATTCATGCCTTTTCTCTCCCATCCTGTTGTAAGCAGCTTACAATTACTTGAGCTTCGAAGGTAGAAAATTGAAGCCGGGGGCTTAAGGTGCAGTTTTTCTTAAAGGTATATACCAATACATCCAACAATTTAATAGACAATGTAGAAAATTACCCCAACTACATGGGCCTTTCCTAAGGTGCTAGAAATGCGTTCCGTAGCTGTGGTTGAGAATATTTTGGTGTTCCCCTATTAAGGGTGATCCAGTCCTTATATACAAACTACAGAAGATGTGTCCGGGTGAACAGCGTTCAACCAATACCCTTTACTGCGGACGTTGGACTCTGCCAAAGTTGTGTTTTGTCGCTTCTCCTCTTCATGGTGTATATGAAGTGGATGTTACAGTGCAGCCGTCCGGAGAATGTTTCAAATTGGGAGACTTAAGAATTAGTTATCTGGTCTTTGTAGATGATTTAGTCATTCTTAGGTCCTTTCAAACGGAATTCAGTTATAGCCATTTCTGATTAAGCTTGAATGAAGTTAAACGTAAAGCAATGGAAGTATCTAGACCGCCAATTCAGTGCATGTTAGTGAAGCCCCACTGAAATAGGTGGAGACATTTAAGTACTTCTGAGTTTTATTCACGACTAATAGAAACAGAAATACCGAGTTCTCCAGTAGAATTGATCAGCCTGAATCAATTTTGAGAGAGCTTGGTCAATCTGTTATAAGGAGGGCCGAAATGAGTGTTCAAACTAAATTGTCGGTTTTTGAATCTTACTTATGGTCATGAAATTTGGGTAGTGACCGAAAGAATAAGACCGCGGATATAAACTACTGAAATGAGGTTCTTTAGCGGTGTTACTGGATGGCCCAACACCAGGGTACAGGAGGCACTCAATGCTAAGCAGCTAATTATTCGAATGGAACAATCTATGCGTCTATAGTGCATATGTTCCCAAACCGGTTTCCAAGACGCATCATCAAATAAACGACCACTTGGGAGGCCTAGAAATACATGGTTGGATCAAGTCAGAAATCTCTTCTGGAGCCGTCTGAGAACTCTTCCTTAGGAATTGTAGTGGTAGTAGCAGCACTCGTTAGGTGAAAGTTTAGTGAACAATGTTAGAGGGATTTAAAGAAGGTTTACTGCGCTATATGGGTTTAATGTCCACCGACTAATTGAATTGAGAACAATGCAGGAGTTGATTCCTCAGTATTCTATGAACTGATGCATCAACCAAATCAACAGATGCATAGACACCATCAACAAACATTTCAACGCCCGCCGTCAGTAGATTCGCCAATGCCATCAACAGATGCAACGAATGTTAGGTTAGGTTAGGTTATGTTGGCTGTCCACACGGGAGTGTAGACACACTTAGACCAGCGAAGGTCCTTTGTGATACCAGGATCAAACCATTAGGCCACTCAGGGACTAACAAAACCAACCGGAGCTTTTGACAAAGCGATGGATGCTCATGACGTCCAAGGACGCCAGATCGCAGAGGTCGTCAAGGAAGGGGGACCCTAGATGGAGCATTCTTTTATGTGACAGGGCTGGACATGTGCATAGGAGGTGAAGGATGGTTTCCTCCTCCTCCTCGTCCCTACAGCTTCTGCAGAAGTCATTGGAGAAGAGGCCAAGTCTTTTGGCGTGCTGGCCTATAAGACAGTGTCCAGTGAGAACACCGACAACGCAGCTGATTTGTGTACGCTTTAACTTGATCAGATCGGCTCTACGTTTTTGATCCAGCTTAGGCCAGATCTGTCTCGAAATGTGACACGTTGAGCCGTTTCCCCATAAAAGGTTGGTCGCGCTAATAGCGTTCAGCTTTAGTAGATACTACTAGTAGATGCAACGAATAGTTACCGGGACTTTTCAGGAGTTGGAGCAATAGTTCCGTCAATTAAACTCGAACCAATCCAACCCCTCAGTGTACATCCCACCTTGCGCACTCAAATTCGAAGCAGGAAACAAAGCCCTAATGGAGGCTAACAACAGACGGACCTCTTTAGATACTTGTGTCGTTAGCACGAGGAAGCTATGGCCTGCATTCGACAGAGCAAGAACCCATAGACTCATTCAGAAAAATAGAAAATCCCTGTCCACTCTACAAGGAGTCATTACGGGGTATAACACTATGCGGTAGCAGATGAAAAAGCTACGTGTAATGAACGAAGACCTTTGTAGAGGCTGCGGTGACGAGGAGGTTCAGGAAGACACCACCCACTTTCTTTGCTACTGCCCAGGCCTCTATTATTTGAGAAATAAGTGCCTTGCGCAACACTTCTTTAAGGATTTTTTTTTTTTAACAGATGTAAGGCCACGCCCAAATGGCATGTAGGTACTGCGACCAAGGGGATCTATTGTGCCATAGGCCACTTTTAGGGCAGCAGTACTTCTACTCTCCTTATGAAAGCTATAATTACGGCTGCCGAGGGGTTCCCTGAATCTATTGGAGATATGATCTCTTTAAAGAAATAGCTTCTCCTAGTACTACACAGAGCTACACACTCACATAGTATGTGTTCTGCGGTTTCGTCCTCTTCTAGGCAGAGGCGGCAGGTGATATCCTCCGAAATTCTCATTTTGCTAAGGTGCTTAAGAAGTTGACAGGGACCGGTAAGGAAGCTCACAAGCCTTCTTATGTTATTTCTGCCGTATTTTAGGATATCAACTGCCTGTCTTTGGAAGGGTTGGACAGCTCTTTTAGCCTGCCTGAGTCCTTGGGAGTTATTCCAGTGGGAGATGCACATGTTGCGTTCCCAAATATTTAGGGTAAGTTTAAAGGCGGCATCGGATATTCCGCAGAAGGGTTCAGGTCCAGTGAACAACTCAGAAGAGCCCTTCCTAGCTAGCAGGTCTGCAGTTTAGTTGCCATCAACGCCTACATGACCCGGTACCCACCACAATTTTTCTTTATTGTGTCGGGCCAGATTTTGTAAGCTGTCGAAGCAGCTTAGAACTGATTTTGAACTGATCAAATGGGAGATCAGTGCTTTGAGCGCCGCTTGGCTATCGGTGAGTATATGGATAGAGGCGCCTTTGATACCTGAGTGCAGGTTAATGTTAGCACAAGCCTCAATAGCGTAAAGCTCGGTCTGGAAAACACTACAACTCTTTCCGAGTGACTCTGAAATTTTATGGTTGGGTCCATACACACCGGCGCCAACCCCTGAATCCATTTTTGATCCATCGGTGTACCACACTATACCTTTTGGATCAAGCGACGGTCCGCCATTATTCCATATATCACGGCTTGGGATCACAATCTCAAACCTTCTACCAAAGTAGAGTGATTTAGGCGTAAAGTCGGAGACCGTACTGAGCATGTCTAGCTCGGGGAAGTCGGACAATAGCTCCATGAGATCCACGTGATCCCGTGTACTAATAACACTTGATTTTCTAAGACTAACTGCACTGCGGATTGCCACTTTTTTTTTAGAAATATATGTAACGGAGTGAGTCCGATTATTGCTTCAATGGCTGTTGTGGGACAAGTGTGCATCGTACCTGTGATACCGAGGCAAGCTAGTCTTTGAAGTTTTGTGAGTTTATTAATGGTTGTGACCTCTTTGGTTTTCGTCCACCAGACTACGGATGCGTGTGTCAGAATCGGTCTTACTACCGTGGTATTTAACCAGAAAATTACCTTTGGAGACAGGCCCTGAGTCTTGCCGTATATACGGCGACAGGCCCACCAGGCAGTAGTCACCTTGGCAATTTTATGCTTAATATGGGACTTCCCGTTAAGCTTCTTATCCAGGACAATTCCTAGATATTTGACGGAAAAATTGATGGTTGTGCCGTTTAGAGTCACTGATCCAATATTCAGCGTTCTTCTTCTAGTAAATGGTACAACGACTGCCTTGCTGGGGTTAATCGATAGGGCCTTCCCAGCACACCAGTCCGAGACTACAAGGAGTACATTTTGCATGAGTTGACACACATTGTCTTCATGTTTGCCTTTAATGATGATCACCAGATCATCTGCATAGCCTATAGTTGTGAAACCTGAACTATTAAGTGTGTTCAATAAGTCATCCACCACGAGTGACCATAAGAGAGGCGAGAGGACGCCGCCTTGGGGGCAGCCTTTGGCCTGTGAAACCGTCACAGAGACCTCTCCCGATGAAGATGTTATTATGCGGCTATCGAGCATGTTCCTAACCCATCTGGTAGTAGGTTCGTCTATTCCCCTGCCTCTCATAGCACTAGTGATGGATTCATAAATAGTGTTATCAAAAGCACCTTCTATGTCAAGGCATGCACAAAGGGTAATTTCTTTGTAGCGGTAGACAGCTTTAATCTCTGTGACAAGATAGTGAAGGGCGCCTTCCGTAGATCGACCTTTCCTGTATGCAAATTGACTAGAGTGCAGAGGTATAGTCTTTTCAAGGATGCCTCTAATGTGTAAGTCTAGCAGTCTTTCTATGGTTTTCAAGAAGAACGATGTCGAACTGATTGGACGGTAGGATTTGGGTAGCTCGCTGGGTTTGCTACCTAGCTTAGGGATAAACACCACATTTACCTCTCACCAAGTTTGTGGAATGTATCCCAGGTTGAAGCTTGTTCTAAATAGAGATGTAATCCAGACCGTTCTGTATGAGAGCTGGAAAAATACCATCACTGCCAGGTGCCTGAAAGAGTTTAAATGAACCGATTGCCCATTTAATTTTTTCTTGACTGAACAGATTTTCAGACAAGCTGTTGACTCTTCTGGAGGTGCCACATGTGGAGCCTTCAGGAGCAACAAGTACGTGGTCGCATAGAATTGTTGAGCCAGGGAAGTGAACCTCGAGCAGAGTTTCCAAGGTTTTCTTTCTACTGGCGGTGTAGGTGCCATCAGGTTTGATGAGCAATCCCACCCCATTGGAATGATCCTTTGAGAGAGCCTTTTGGAGACGGGCTGCTACTGGAAGGAACTCGTTATTTTCGCAGTTCTTTCTTCATACTATTCTCTTGGATTTCCTCAACTCTATGTTGAATTTAGTCAAAGCGGACCTTCATTCGTCCCAATTTTTATTGTGTTTTGCGATGTTGAAAAGTTTTCTCACCCTTTTGCGGAGTACCTCTAGCTGGTCATTCCACCACGGTACGCTCCGTTTACCTCTGTTGTCATTTTTCGGGACACAGATACTCCTGAAGGAAGAGATTAGGAAGTCATTTAGTTGACAAGCTGCCACATCAACATCACATTTAGATCTTAAAGATGTGAGCAGCATGTCATCCTTGACGGCGAGATTTTCGCGAAAAAGTGTCCAATTAGTTCGTTTCGGTACGTAATGCGTTTGATTATTATGTTTAACCGCACCCGAGTTGTTAAGTCTGATATGCTGATGATCAGATAGTGAGGGTTCATTTGACACATGCCAATTAACAACAGAATTGGAAATAAAAGGGCTCGAGATAGTGAGATCAAGTACCTCTTCTCGAATAGAATTTATAAAAGTTGGTTTGTTACCTTCATTACACACAGCTAAAGGAGAAGAGGATTTAGAAGAACCAATAAAGGACATCTCAAACTTCATCAAATCCTCCGGATGGTTTGTATCTCGGGCACATTAAGTGCTTTCTTTAGGATATGTACAGAAGACCATATATTTTCTGCTTTTCACGAGGAAGGGATTCTCTGATATATCCCCTTACCCCCATGGGTATCACAATGGGTCTATATTGACCTGAGTGTGGTGTAGATGTTTTCTATCTCCAACACCAGCCCACATACCTAACCTTACATTCTCCAATTAAACAATAACTTCTTCCCAGCACCCTTCACCGTTATCTTCGCAATCGTTGAAAGTATAACAAATACGATTCGATAACATCTCAGCTCTCTCATGAAGCGAACTATAACCACACTCTGACCACTGTATCATAGCCACTATCGCTTCTCAACATAATCCACTGGCATTTCGTATCTAAATTCCCAACAAGGACAAAATCGTTTCAGAAACAAGTTATTATAGGACCCGTCCCGTGTCTATGTGATGAGATTTTTACAAGAATTAATTATTAAATCATTATGTAGTGTTTTTGGATATAGCCTGAGTTATCTGCTTAATAGGGGTAACTATCCCTGATACCTGTTTGCCTATGTCCCGATGCTACATGAATTGTGGTTTTAATTAAGATTTTACTGCCAAAGCAATTTGTTTCCAACATGTTACGTATCCATACTTAATTCTTCCAGTCAGAAACCCACATTATTCAGAACTTGAGTTGCAAAGTAAATTTTGTGTCCCAAATTATTTTGTATATTTCGGTTTCATCATCCCATCCTTACTCTCGAGCATTAGAAGGATTAAGAGTTTCCTTTTTATACTATTACCTGTTAAGGGATAGTAATTGCATATTGCGTAATGGATTTACTATCCTTACGCTTGTGTTAAATGTTATCAGGACAATTTAAGTAGATTGGTCGTATACCCTAATAATACGGTGGTGCCATCTGTGTCACTGTAAATAATTTGTTGTCCTACTCGTATCAGTTCATTTTGAGGGTAACCCAAGGTGAACACCTTTCTTTGGTACCACAATTTTGTCATCTAGTTAAAGACTATTGGCATTACAGTACACCATAAACAAGGAGAGGACTTATCTACGCCAAACTCAGGCCACCGGCTGATCTATTGTACATAAACTCGTGCCACAGTTACGTTGATTGTGGCCAACCCGAACTGCCCTATGATATGGAGTCATAGCAAGACTTTCGAATATACTGGTATAATTAATTCCTACAACTAAGGGGAGATAGAATTAGACAAGTCGTAACTAAAGGATAAATTCTGGTAAATATTGAATTAAACGATTCGGACAACGAAAAGTCTTTTAAGTTCAGTTTTGCTGTTCTGAATTGCAACAGACTGGTCGAGAATAATCAAAGGGTTGCTGATTAAAAATGCGTTATCACATTCGCGTTGTGGTCATTTGGGATAGATGCATGAAAGTGTAAACCAAACATTTGGAGAGTACCCTTGCCAATGAACAAACTGGTTTCCGATCCGGATCATCTTGCGTCGACCACATCAACACTCGATGGATCATAATCGAACAATGCGTTGCATACGGGTCTCAGCTATAACAGTTTTTGACTTTAAAAAAAACATTTGATAGTGTGAACAGGGGGTACATTTAGCGTGCCTTATGCAGGAGAAGTGTTTCAGAAAAGCCTGTGGCTATTATCAAAGCATGCTACGATGGCGCAAAGTGTCGCGTGCTGCATAGAAGCAGTAGATTGTCAGAGGAATTTGATTCAGAGTGGAGTCCCACAAGGCTGCATACTGACGCCGCTACTGTTTCTAGTGACTATCAGTACCGTGCTTCTCAGTCGTTATTGGTGGAAAGCGTTGGAATCTAATAAAGTCTTGCATCCCATCTTAAACATCTTGATTACGCCGATTGTACCAAATGACCATCGGTGTAGTGGAAGTGGCAAATACGGGTATGGTGGGTTTAAAGATCAACTTCACCAAAACAAAGATTCTCAGCCTTAATAATGAATCAACATTACAAGTCAGCATTCGTCATCAACACATCCAGAGAGCAAGTGACTTTCAATACCTGGCGGTGGCAATCGTGTAGTGGTAACGTCGTCAATTGCCACGCTAATGGTTCATGGTTCAAATCCTGATGTCATCAAGCATTTATTTATTTCTCATGAAATATATAAAGCCAGTCCGATCATTTGCGAAAGCTTGTGTCAACACTACTACGAAGGCATAACACTGCCAGTAGCTTGGTCATATGGCTGAAAAAATTGTTCGCTCTATTGGTGATGGTGGGCGCCGTGGCGTAAGTGGTTAGTGTGTCGGACCACTGCGCGTATGGTTCCAAGTTCGAATCCCAGAAAACAATAACAAGTTTTTTTCACGGTCCCACATTTCGCCAACGTCTGACAAACATCCGTGAGTATTGTTGTCTGGAATAAGTTTCTCAAGACAAATTGTCCTTGGGATACGACACTAAACCGTAGGTCCCTTCCATTCGTGTGAAAAATATAACGCACACAACATTAGTGGTTTCGAGAAGCTAGGACCTGGCACTTAAAGAGCTGTTGCATCAAATATTTTTTTTCTGTTGATGATGATTTGCCTATGACATCGGTTAGCGGGAAAAAAATATTGTGAATCAGAAGCCAATGCAAAAAATAACAAAAATCTCCGCAGTAAGCTGAACGCCACCCCCGGACTTTCACTGACGTGCTGATCGCTGTTATTCTAGCGATGTCCCTACGCGTTCTGTTAGAGTAGTCAGTTGCTTTTATTTTTTATTGTAGTTTGGTCACATCTTCATAGATATGACACCGTCTGTAAGCCTAGTCCATCTGAGGTTGGCTTTTACAAGGAATTTTGAGGAAATTTCTGCTTGGGCTGCTCCAGGCGGAATCTGAACTGATTCCGTAAGTGAACGGTGGAAGTCTGAGCCTTGCCAAGTTCATCAGCAAGCTCGTTTCAATAAATGTTAATGTGCACTGGAACCCATCTAGCGAAGCTAGCTCATTTCGGCATTCTAGCACCTACTTGGAGGATATAGAAACCGAGGCAATGGCTTTGGTGGCAGATTGACTGTCAATGAATATGGCAATCTTTTGCCTTGGCGTTATGTTTGTGCATTAATTGATCTGGCGACAGGTTTCCCGGATAATGAATAATTCTGCTTGGAACATACTGGCAAAGCCCGGAAGTCTATGTGATTTCGAGGTGTTTAAGAATTCAGAAAACACATCCACACAGACTGCACAGTCCGCCTTTGAACTGTCTGTGTAGATTGTTACGTTGCAGGCTTTTTATGGTCAGCCACCATATTATGCTAGAATTGGTCATACCACGGCTGATATACACACATACCATAGGATTCATAGTCCCTATTTTTTTACCGAAAGTTTAGCTATCATTGCATAGAAAGCTTTAGATGCCTTCTTTACTTGTTGTTCTATGGTTAGCTTCTAGTTGGACAACTCCTAAATACCTAGCACTGGGCCATAGGGAGAGTGGCTGCCCATTTAGCCGAGGAAGTGCGAAGTCAGGTATTTTAGTTTTAGTGGTGAAGAGCTTCAGTTTTGCTCGAGTTGACACCAAGACCACACTTTTTGGCCGAAGTGCTTACCTCACTCAGAGCACCTTACCTTACTTCCATGATTTCACTTGGATAGGAACCTAACCCTTTCTCTGTAAGTGACTCTAGCATTATTTCAGTGTGTACGTTATTGAAAGCTTCTTCTATATCTAGAAAGGTAATCGTAGCTAGAGTGTATTCTTTGTATTGTATAGAATTTTCTATAGATTGCACTACCTCGTAAAGAGCTGTCTCTTCCTTTGAAATACATTTGAATACTGTTTCATGCATTGACATACTATATATGGGCTGCTAGTAGCCAGGTAGGTAGGTAGAAGTGGCGGTTCTATAAAACAGACACCCAATTAGCACAATTGTGCCGTTTTGATACCACGACTCATGCGACCTTGGATGTTGATGTGTGTTGGTGAGGACAATCTAGAGCCAGCCTGTGGAGTTTAAGAAGAGGGTTAGCTCATTTATGTTCTTACCCGAGATCCCCTCAAGTGAATTGTAGAGGGGTTTGCCTAATGCTTAATGTCTAGCCCTAGCTAGTGCTGGACAAGTGCACATGTAGTGGATAATTGTTTCCTTTTCGGTGGCTATGTTGCAACTACTAGTTTGGCTGCGTGCTCTCCTACCGGCCAGTGTCCCGTGATTATCGCGATTATACGGGCAATGTATTTGCGCGTTCTGTTCAATAGGGCGGTTGTTTTGGTCTTGTTGTAGTTAGGCCACATCTCTCTGGATATAACGCGTTAAAGGTTGAGGAGATGTTTGCCTTAATTGGAGGAGGAGTGGAGGACTCAGCCTCGCCTGGCCAGTTCGTCAGCATGTTCATTGCCATCAAAGTTGCTGTGGCCTGGAACCCAGACTAGGGTCACCATGCATTGGCCATCTAGCGAGGCCAGCTCCTTTCGGCATTCTAATACTAATTTCGAGGAAATGGTTTCCGAGGCAATGGCTTTGATAGCAGCTTGGCTATCGATTAAAATAGCGATTCTTTGCCTTGGTAGTGTATTTGTGTGTGACTTGATTTGGCGACAGGCTTCGCGAATGGCGAGTAATTCCGCTTGAAAGACGCTGGCAGCGTCCGGGAGTTGATACGACCTTGCGATGTTCAGGGACTCCGAGAAAACACCCGTACCAACCCCACAGTCCATTTTTGACCCATCGGTGTAGACTGTTAGATCGAAACCGCTAGTCGCCTGTCCATCTTGCCAATATTTTCTTGTAGGGAATTGTACATCGAAATGCTTTGTGAAGTTCAACGTGGGGATGATGTAGTCTGTTGGAGTCGATACGAGTTCTCCAGGTAGAGAATCTAGGATATTGCTGTGTCCATAGTGTTTCGCAATCCAACTCTTGGACTCTCTGAGTCTGCGCACAGTTTGTGAAATGTAGATGTAGGGGTAAAAGGTGTAGCAGGACTGTTAGAGCGTCTGACGGAGTTGACCGTAGGGCGCCTTTGGTGCCTATGCATGCTGCTCTTTGCACCTTATTTAGTTTGGTTACGTTATAGGCTTTTTTAAGGGCCGGCCACCATACTATCGACCCGTAGCTAAGGATTGGGTGAACTTCGGCTGTGTATATCCACAGGGTCAATTTTGGTTGCAGGCCCCATCTTTTGCCGAAGGTTCTGTTGCAGGCATATAAGCCTATACATGCTTTCTTTACTCGTTCGTCTATGTTTGATTTCCAGTTAAGTTTAGGATCTAGAATAACTCCTAGGTACTTAGCACTGGAAGATAAGGAAAGTATCTGACCATTTAATCGAGGAAGATTGAATTCGGGTATTTTGGTTTTTGTGGTGAAAAGCATCAGTTCAGTTTTATTTAGGTTGACTACAAGTCCACACTCTCTGGCCCATGCGGTGACTTTACTTAGAGCACTCTCCATGATCTCACTTATCACGGGAGGAAAAAGTCCCGACACTAAAATCACCATGTCGTCCGCATACCCAAATAATTTAATTCTTTCTCTGTCTAAGCATAAAAGGATTTTATTCATGACTATTAGGCATAGTAGAGGTGAGATGGCTCCACCTTGGGGCGTTCCTCTACTGGCAAATTTGGTTATGGTGCTACTTCCTGGAGATGCCTGAATAGTTCTAGTGCTGAGCATAGAGACTATCCATTGGCTTAGGTAGGTTTCAATTCCCAGCTCCGTGAGGGACTCTAGAATTACTTCAGTGTGTACATTGTTAAAAGCTCCTTCTATGTCTAGAAAGGTAGCTAAAGTGTATTCCTTATACTGTAGGGATTTTTCTATTGTCCGCACTACTTCATGAAGAGCTGTTTCTGTATATCTTCCTTTGAGGTATGCGTACTGGGATTTGGAAAGAGATGACTCGATTGTATCTCGCAGATGGTTGTCTAGAACGCGCTCGAGGGTCTTCAAAACGAAGGAGATCAGACTGATTGGTCTGAAATCTTTCGCGTTCTCATATCCGCGCCTCCCCACCTTCGGAGTGGGGTACATGGTTATTTAGGATGCAGCTCTCTTGGTTCGGAGCAGAAAAAATGGAAATTGACACTTGTTTGAAACTATGTTGGATGTAGTTGGGTGTATAAAAGTAGTGTTTTCATTGACATATCACATACAAAATTGATTCGTAATAAATATACGAATATTGGGCAAATTATGGGGCAGTCAAATGCATATATAACGATTTTTTATTTAAATTTTGTTTGTTCCATCTATTAGTAACTTCTTGGGCTAGCACATTTTGCAGCTGACATCTGTTGCAAAGAAGGTCTCAGCAATTTGAATTTTCACCGTTTTACTTAGCAAATCCACACAAACCCAGGAGGTGTCTCTACCATTCTATGGAGAAGTTCAAGGTGGTTGGAAATTTCTTTCCACATTTTTCCGCTCCGAGCCAAGAGGGCTAGTTATGTTGGCGACATTTTTTGGGCAGAGATTGTATGAAACTGACATTTCACTAGCAGTCCATATATAGTATGTCAATGGTTTCATGAATTTTAATAGAAACACACCTACTCGTATATGATTGCTTTTGAAAACTTAAAAAATACATGCTTGACGCCTATAATTTAAATTGCTTCCTACGCCCACAGTTGCAAGGCTACCTCTTCCCTCAATCGAATAGGAATCACTTTGAAATAGCACCCTCCATATATATAAATTCACGTGATTTTGAAAAACATTATGTAGGTCACATCAGCACTTACCTTGCTCAATTGATTCACAATACGACTCATTCCAAATGGGCAGATCTAAATTTTTATATATTTAAATTGCCCCCATTAAAGCCCCATAAAAATATATGTTTGTACCTGTACCTATATATATCAATCTTCACTTTCGACATTAGCATCATTGACTCTGTTCAATAGACTCTAAGGCAATATTGCCTTGAGTGGGTATATATGCAGGTACTCTCCTTTATATTTACCTCTTTCCCTTCATGTAATTTTGTATTTATTTTTAATTTTTTTCCTTAAGTGTTGTTATAGCATTCCATCCCTTTTATTCATCGGAAATTGCTCTCTTGTGTAAAAAATAAAAATAAAAATCAACATTAATAAAAGCATCAACATGTATTTCAAAATGAATGAAAATGCAGAGAATTCGTGAAAAACAAATTGGGAAAATAAACTCATTGAATCGTAATGAAAAGCAAACAGAAAAGGTAAAGTCTTCTTGCGACGGATAGTACAATACCCTATCACTTATCGTTTAACCGGTAGGTGTGGCGTAGTCACATAAGAACTAGATACCTGAAGGTAGTTTCGTGAGTTTTTAAGAAATAACTTGTTTTTTGAGAGTGAAAGTCTATCCCAGTATACATACGAGTATTTTTAGAACAACTTTTCACGATTTCCAATAAAATGGACATGGGTGCATTCACTCGACTGTTGCTACTGCTCATTTGTCCACTAAGTTATAAACTATGTGTCAAACTTAATGTACCCTATGGGATAAAGAGAAAAGGGGAAACAGGACCATCGTCGTCGTCGGAAATAATTGCTATATAACCAATTCTCTAAAGATAAAGCCTTTCGTATGTAAATTCATCTCCATTGTACTCTGCAGGTGTTTCGAGTTTGCTCGAACGACGAATTCTGTTGATGTTGTGAAATGAAATGAAAAATATTGTATCATTTTTTCGCGGTTGCTTCTCGTGAAGTTATTTCAATCTAAGGATCTCGTAAATCAACAAAAATAAGAACAACAATGGCGCACAGCAGCGGTTGAATTTTTTTTTTAAAGGATTTCTTTCTCAGAAAGGGTTTTGTAGGATGCTTTGCGTGGAAGATATTGTTGTAACCTACTGTCTATCGACTGTACTTATGAAGACTATATTCACGTGGGGCAGTCTAGTCCCAAAGCCAAGAGACGATTTTTATTAATAAGATTCGTTTGGTTTTGCGAAAGTAAATGTTGGACATTCAATTATTCAAAAGGAAGAACAGGTGGTGAGACATGACAAAGAATGGAATAAAAACTGTGAAATCCTCACTTAATACGACCTTACGAATATAAGGAATGTTCGCTTTAAAACAGAACACTTAGGTAGCATGGTGTAGGGCTAATGTGTTCGCTCACTGAATACCACCCATACCCATTCAATTTTTCTAGTAGTAACAAACCAGATCATTCGCAACTTTGAGTAATTCAACACTTGGTGGAAATAAATACTAAAAATCAGAACTGAATCCAAAACTCATAGCAACTTCTCTCCGACACCACCAATGGAGTCATCATGTACAGTAACGTAATATCCCATTTGAATGTTATGACCAAAGGCTGCAGATATCTTCCGCCCAGGAGGACCCTTTGAGTTCTAGAATAGGTAAGGTTAGATATATGGGTCGGTCCAGGGGGTAGAAATCATCTACACTTTCAGGTTAGTATGGACCCATATTGATACCCATAGGGGGAAGAAGGAAGGAATCCCCTCCTCGTGAAATTCATTACTTACTTACTTAGGTGGCGCTACAGTTCGGGGTGAACCTGGGCCTCCACCAACAAGCCTCTCCATTTAGCTCCAGTTGCTTACTCCAAGTTGGTCGATGTCCCCTTGAACTTGTGCGCGCCACCTACAGCGATGATTCCCTCTACTGCGTCGTCCCTCGGGATTAGATTCGAAGACTCTGCGGGCCGGAGCGTTGGTGTCCATTCGCTCTATATGTCCTAGCCATCTCAGACGTTCAATACGCAGTTTTTTGACTAGGTCGATGTCGCTGTACAGCTCGTATAGTTCGTGATTGAATCTTCTCCTCCAAAACCCGTCAACGCAAACGGGACCGAAAATCTTACGAAAAATTGTTCTCTCGAAGCGACCAAGGATATTTCAGCGCCGTAAAGCAATACTGGGATGATCAGGGTCTTATACAGAGTCTCCTTAGTTGTTCGAGATAGGGGTTTATTGTTGAATTGCCTTATAAGCCCAAAAAAATAGCGATTGGCAAGAGTTATTCTTCGATTGATTTCTGCGCTGATGTTGTTCTCAGAGTTTATAGCAGAGCCAAGGTAGACAAAGTCCCTTACTACCTCGAAGTTATAGCTGCCCACTGTGACGTTTTGTCCAATACGTCGGTGTGGGTTTTCCCTTCTTGTTGACAGCATTTACTTGGTCTTGCCCTCGTTTATCGCTAAACCATTTTGGCCGCTTCTGCCTCAATGCTTGCAAACGCACTGGTGACAGCCCGCCGAGTTCTTCCAATAATGTCTATATCGTCGGCGTATGCGAGCAGTTGTACAATATTGAAGAAGTCACATGACAGCTCGTCACCTTGTCTAAAGCCTTTTTTGACATCAAAGGTCTCGGTTAGGTCACTACCGACTTTGATGGAGCAGCGAGCGTTCTCCGTCGTCATCCTGCACAGACGGACAAGTTTGACAGGGATGTCAAAACTAGACATGGCTCTATAAAGCTCTTCTCTATAGATGCTCTCATAGGCGGTCTTAAAATCGATAAAGGGGTGGTGAGTATCGATTTGGAATTCTTGGGTTTTCTTCAGGATCTGCCGAAGTGTGAAGATTTGATCGATGGTAGACTTTCCTGGCCTGAAACCGCACTGATAGGGTCCAGTCAGGCTGTTGATAAAAGGTTTCAGGCGTTCACACAATATCGCAGAAAAGATCTTGTATGAGATGTTGAGGAGACTGATGCCTCTATAATTGGCGCAGTTGAGGGGGTCTCATTTCTTGTGGATCGGGCAAACGATGCTGAGGTTCCATTCATCAGGCATACACTCGTCTGACAAAATCTTAGAGATGAGTTGGTGTATGCACTCTACCAATTCATCCCCAGCTGCCTTGAAAAGTTCGGCCGGTAAACCGTCAGGTCTAGCAGCCTTGTTCGATTTTAGCTTGGATATTGCTATCCTGACTTCATTTTGGTCAGGTGGACGGAAATTTTGACTATCATCGTCCATGTTGAATGGTTCATTCTGCCTGACAGCGGGATGTTGGTCTTCGTCGCCGTTATACAGTCTGCAGAAGTAGTTTTTCCAGATTCTCAGCACCGACTGTGATTCTACTACGAGGTTTCCATTCTCATCTCTACAGGTTTCTGTACGGGTATTACTTCTCTGACACGTTCTTTTTACCTTTTGGTAAAACTTCCGTACATTGTTCCTGGAGTATAGACTCTCGATATTCTCAAACGCGCGCTTCTCATGCTCTTTCTTCTTCTTTTGGAGAAGCCGATGTTCTTCCCGTCACTCTTGCTCGTAGAGCTCACGAGCAGCTCTCGTCTTCCTTTGCAGCGCCGCTTTGTATGCCTCTTGTTTTGCTGCATGCACTCGCCGGCATTCTTCGTCAAACCAGGGGTTTCGCGGTGGTGGGCGAGCGAGACCCAGCACATCAGTCGCGGCGTTTCTGATGGCATGTTAGCAGCGTTGCCGCTGGTCTTCGGCACTTGATGCTGGCGGCATAGGGATGATTGAGAGATTTCGGGATACGCGTTTAGCGAAGAGTCTGGCGGTCTCTTGCGATTGTAGCTTTTCGACGTTAAATTTTCTCACAGTAATTCTTCTTTGTTGCTCAGATTGGGATATCCACATTCGTACCTTGGCTACAACAAGGTAATGATCCGAGTCTATGTTGGCCATTTGGAAGGTCCGGACATTCAGAATATTGGAGGCATGCCTTGCGTCGATCGCAATATGATCAATTTGGTTGATCGTTACATGATCATTAGACCGCCATGTCTGCTTATGAATATCGAGATGAGGAAACCATGTGCTTGCTATGGTGACATTTCGCTCCACAGCGAAATCAATTAGCTTTAGTCCGTTATCGGACGTGGTGTCGTGAAGGCTATGCTTACCGACAGCCCTACCAAAGACGTCCTCCTTTCCTATTTTGGCGTTAAAATCGCCCAATACGATTTTGACGTCGTATTTAGGACATTGCTCGTATGTTTTGTCGAGGAGTTCGTAGAAACGCTCTTTGGTGGTAGGGTCCTTTTCTTCCGTGGGGGCATGAACACATATTAGGCTTATGTTAGCGAATTTAGCCTTGATCCGGATAGTCATAATACGCTCGCTCACGCGTCGGAAGCTTCTTGCCTAAGTCTGCCGCGTATGACAAATCCGCATCCGATAAGCGTAGCCTGTTGCCTCTGTAGCAATCACCGTAGTAGATGTCACAGTTTTTCATCCTCTTTTTGCCCGGCCCATCCCATCGCACTTCCTGGATGGCGGTAATATCTGCTTTATAGCAGTCTAGGGCCTCTGCTAGTTGTTCGGCTGCACGTGGTCTGTAAAGGGACAGAACATTCCACGTACAGAACCGAAGGTCGTTGTCCTTATTTCATTTGCTGGGGTCGTCATAAATTGAGTCATCCTTATCCGAGGCTTTTGGTTGTTTCGGAACCATAAGTTTTTTACGTTGTAGGGAAGTTACCCCGACGGCATAACCCCAACCTGGAGGGCCAGTTCCTTAATTTTTCCCCTAGGATAAGGGGGCGGGTACACCGGTGTTAGTAGTCCACTACGGGAGTATGAGCGCTGCCGTTGGTCCATTAAGGGCTCCTCCGCCACCATCTCTATTCCAATGTCCTGACCAACATTGGAAATTCCTTACCGACCTGTGATCCGAATACGTCGAAGCCGCTCGTGCAAGGTATTCGCTAAGTTTAACCTAACTGGAACTATAGACGCCACCGTTGACTCCGTCTAGGGAATTCGTCCGCTACCGCCTGGAACAGGAAGAAGTGCTCTAGTGAGAAAAACACTCTTCCCCCCCTCTCTCATCTGCTGCCGCCAAGAATCCTCCAAACCCATTTCTTGGATTAAGGTACTACCCACCCGGCTGTCACCTCGTGGAGGTTGAGAGTAGGAGTTGGTAGGCCTCAGCTGAGTGAAAATACTTGTGTTTTCATATCATGGCATGCACTACCGTTTGACCAGCCAACTCCATCGTCAGCAAAGAATGATTGATGTACCTTGGGGTCTGTCACTTTACCTTCAAGCAGATAGTCAAGGCTTGTAATAAAGAGCAAAGGACTTACGACACTTCCCTGGTGCATTCCGACTTTGATTGGGAACTCTTCGGTTTCTTCATCTTACTCTTCTATATGCTTTTTCGTAGATATCCATGATCATCTGTATATAGGTTTCTGGAACCCCTCGATGTCTTAGCGCCACCCATAGCAGATCTCGCCTACCACCATACAAGGCTGCCGTAAGTAAGTATAAGGCTTGCTATAGCCGTTTCAGTCTCTCATCGATCACCAGACCCAAATTCTCGTATTGTTGGTGATGAATGCTTTAAATAGTAAAACCTTTCTACTATCGGTGCATACAAACCGACAGTAAATCAACTGACGTCATTACTTGGCTAATGAGAAAGAATTTTCACAGACACTCAGATAACACAGATATCCAAATTTTTCGAATTTCTTTGCCGTGTAGGTTGAATAATCAAGACTCTACTGTACTGTTATGAATACCCATACCATATGCATCGACATCCAAGCAGCTCCTCGTAATGAAAAGCAATCTAAGCAAGTAATTGACTTAATACCGTCTCGTCAAATTACCGTCTAATACCATCAGCTCAGATGCCGCTAATCATAATCACTACAGGAGCCGCGAGCCCATCAAACACTAAATGCCAAATTCAAGCCCAAAATAGACCATTCTGAAAGTATTTTCATTACACTGACACATGAAAGAAGAAACACTTATCTCGTTTGGCATTTACGACACCAATAAACACGATTTAAAAGTATATTTACCCAATTTATGTCGACTCATGAAATTTCGATCTAGTCGAGCAGATACCCTGTGTGACCTGTATTCAGCACATAACATAGTAAGCTCTCGATAAACTTTAAGTCAATCTGCTGGACGTGCATGTATATCCTGCCCATGTCCTCGGTGCGTGTATCTCCCTTACTTCCATAACTCTGGGTAAAATTCCAATTAATTCAATGCCGCGTTTGCAGGACATCTGCGACCAGGGCAGTAGTAGTTCCTCTTCGCTTCCTTGCTGTCCGGAGTTTTTATGTTTATTGAAAGGAATATAATTTATCCCTCTTTCGACATTTGTTGCATTTCCTCCTTTATAACTCGATTTTCTCGTTATTTTCATTCGTTCGTCCATTTTTGCCACGCCGTCAATATTAAGGGGATATAAAAAAGAAAAGCATCAATCGAAGTCTTGTATATAAATTGGTTATGGGGACGCACATGAATAAGTTCCTGTGGGAGGAGAGGACAGATAGAGAAATATTATATCGAAGATGACGAAGGCAATAATAATCCCAATATGTCCTCGTGTATCGTGAGAGTTTCAGAATTTATTTGAGATATTTGTCGTCCAAGGATACATACATTCAGGTCAATTGTAGGGAGCTATCCTAGGAAGTCTTAGTCCAGTCCAATCGGCATTGTCAAGGTTGAATGATTGACATGCATTTCTTCCGGTTTGTTGGTGTTCTAATTTCTTTTCCCTCCCCGGATATACGAGTAGTAGTGAGAGCTGTGTGAAGTTGACCGTGATGGGGAAAATTGGAACAGTTATATGATGGAATGATAAGCTGAGAAAGATGGGGGGCTGTCAATGGAGTGGAAAGGATATCCAATGAAACAGGTTAAAGGGTTGAGTGGTTTTTGATAGATATGGATTACTTTGATGTGCAGGAGATCAATATAAAACAATTTAAAGAGATCTTAGCATTTTGTGGGTATTTTTTTTTTTGCTATGGAGGCCTTATAGCATGTCAGAGTCCGCAGATTAGAGGAAAACTCAGTGAAGCGCTGCTATTAAAGAACAATTTTTCAATTACATTTCTGACTTTTGATTATGATAATCGATCATGTTAAGAGATATAAGGCATCAAGGCATACCGTAAACCGTTCGATGGAGATTGTAAAGGCTATGTGCGAAAATCTGATGCAAAATCTAGGGACATCAACAGGATGGCTCACAATGAAAATTGGCATTTCTTAATAGTCACTCCCACCGAATAAGAATGCGGCTGAGTAGGGATGAACTTTGCAGAGGTTGCAGCAACACAGACACAGAAGAGGATACGGATCACTTCCTATGCAAATGCCCTATTCTGTGCAATGCCAGAAAAACCGACCTCGGTGAGTATATCTTTAATCATCTGGGCGAGCTGTCTGATATGCCACCAACCCCCATCCTAAAATTCACACCTCTTTTTGGATGGTTTAGAAGGGCGCCGCTCCAACACCACAGAAACGTAGCTAATTTCTTTCTTTTTTCTATCTTTTCAGTGTTTCAGCCAGGAGTTTTCACGTCAGGGGAGCACAATAGATCCTTTTGAGATCCGAGTACAGGCTGCACCAGTTTGATGCGGCTAACCCCTTTAACCTAGCCTAACCTAATAGTGCAGATAAATGATCCATCAGCTATTGTTCAGAGCCACTCATAGCGATAAAAATAGGCCCGGCCCATCCTAAGCCCCAACGAAGAGATTGACGGTTCTGACAGGAAACTGTGTCAGCAAGTGTAGGACATCCGCGTTTGAGGAACTAAGAATCCACGTATGATGTAAGAGAGACCTTTTCATGTCTCTAAAGAGTAACTTCTTGATGCGGCATCAGTCCAGAAATGGTGATTCTTCAGGAGTCCGTGGAATATACAGTCATCGTCACTAGTCAGTGCTATGAATGGACGTGAAACACTTCTTGGAGACCAAAATGGAAGAGAATGCCTAGAGAACATATGGTTTCTGCAAGACGTAGCAGCCTGTGAAACAATTGAGATTTTGAACAATCTTTTGAAATCAGACTCCTTTATGTGAGGTTCTTGAAGGGACAGGGCTTGTACCAACAGTCCCCAGATTCTGTATTCTGAAGTGGGTGTTGTGCGCCCAAACGAGAGGCCACACACAACCCTCATTCCCACCATCAAACGACACCGAACTAGATCAAGTGACTAAGTGACCATATGCCATGATTCCAATTCCGAATGACCATTTCCATGTGTCATATGTCTTGCAGTGCAACCAACGATCGACATTGCAATGTGATACGCTATTGTGTGACATAATAAAACACAATAGCATATGCAGTGCGACTGGTGACCGATATTGGCAGGACGATGCATGTAGACCACTTAAGTGGGTTACTTCCCTTTGTGCCACCCAGAGAGGTCAATATTGGAAAATGACACATGTGGGCCACCTAAGTGCGATAGTTCCCATAGTGGAGAGGTCATAAAGTAAGAAAGCAGAGACATGGAGGAAAAGCGAAGACGACGAATGAGGCAGTCTGGTTGATGAGCCCATTTCGGGTACTAAAACACGCCTTTACCTTTTTTTATTTTCTATTAGCCATGCTATAAAGAATAGTGGGTTCGAACACAAAATAACAAACTGTCCTTGAAGCTGTGAACCTGTGAATGATCTAAAACCAAGTCTCGTGCAGCCAGTACTGATTAAAGAAGTGGTGGAGATGCTGCCAATGCCGTGTTCTACTTCTTGATGATAAGGGAGAGGTTTTTGTCAATAGCAAGGACATAGCGAATTGAGTGTCTGCTAAGCTTTACCGCTTTCATGGGTAAGGGTAAAGGCACCCTCGAACACTGAAGTACTTTTAGGATTGGAATTGCCAGACAACACTGTGAGAACTTAGTTTATTAACAGAAGCAAATAGTACTTGACATCTGCAATAGATACTTTTCAGCAAATAAGTGCCAGGTTGCCAGTTTCGTCTACTTATATGGTATACTCAACCAACAATCCTCATCAGCCATTTCATTTCCATTGAAAACTCTGCATCCTGGGATGTAACTCTGTAAGAGATCTGAGTTCCTCATGATAACGTCTTACGAGTTTCGATTTCATCGCTATGGATACAATCGCTTTGATGGCTGTTTCACTGTCTTTATAGATCTAGAGGAATAGGGCACCTGTGCGCCATCTTATTCGGAATTCTTCAATGCATTTGAGCTGCCTCCAACTCATTCCGAGACTGCTTGATTCCTCTTCAACTGTCCTATGCATATGCGTTTACCTAGGGCGTCCCGCTGTTCTGCCTGCCTGGATGAGCGGATTCTACTGCATGACGTATTTCACAGTGGATTTGTCTTCGCGCCGTAAGTTGTGTCCAATCCACTGCTACTTTCTCCTTCGTATAGTAATGTCTATATAATATCGTTCGTTGAAGATACGAAGTTGGTTTACGAAGGTTTGCTGCTTGTATGTGATAGTGGTATCCATCTTCGAAGTAATGCACCCATATAGCAATACTTATTCTACGTTGGAGCGGAATAACCGCAGCTTGGTTTTTGAACTGAGAAGATTATTTCTCCATACTTTCGATAGCATTTCGAAGGCAGATTTTGCTTTCCCGATTCTGCTGCACCAGAACCATCCAGTTCGGTGCCACCGCAGTTAGCCGACACCACATTTCCTAAGTGTAGAAACTTGTCTACTTTCCCGAATTTCTGTCCTGCAATATTGAGTTGAGCGCGGGTGTTAGATTTACTATACTATACTATACTAGGGCCCTTCTACGCACTGCGACCTATAAGATCTATTGTGCCAGCCCGGTGTTTAGCAGATAACTTGGTCAAGGCTCTTGATAAACCTCAACAAAGCTCCAGGCTTAATGTTTCAGAAGGCAGAGGGGCTCAATAAAGCCCTCCCCAGATGAAGAAGTTTTTTCCTTGCGGCCATGGGGAATTCTCAAATAATATGGTCTGCTGTCTCCTTTTGCACTCCACATAGCCGGCATGCGTCTGTATCTGCTACTCCTATCTTGTGCAGATGGTACCGACTATCTACCTTGTGGGCAACGACCAGTCAAGTAGCCTGTTAAGGTTCTTAGGTCTACTTTGTCGCGGTGCTGGGGATTAAGTAGGGCTGAAGTTTTTCTGCGGAGATGTGTCGCCGAGTGCTGGACTCCTGGACTACATGAGGTCCAAAAAACCAAGAGATGGTCTCCCTAATTCTATCGGTGGTGTGAGCGTTTTAAAGCCGTGCCGAAAGATGAAAGGTTGGGGGGATACACAAAACCAACCACTAAAGAGCTCTCACAGATGCCCTGGCGAAGTCTGTGTATAGTAAATGCCTTACCCCGGCATGGCGGCTCTGGCGGGGCAAATTATACTTTCCGGCCATACTCGTGGGAACAAAAACGATGAACCAAAATAAAAAAAAACTAACAACAACAGACGACAACACTAGTCCGGAAGCTGACACGCTACCCGTGGGCGTACCGGTACTGGCCGAGCTGCAGCCACCATCGGATGAGGAGGAGATCTCTATGGAGATGGAGGAAAGGCTTCTAGCAGATCCATCCGAGGGTCCCCGGAAACCGAAGAGAGGGAAGAAGGTCTCTCCAGGCCAGATGAGATGGCGGTTGTTCCGTAGAGCGACGCATGTCAAGTTGGTGCTGGACGCAAAAGATCCCTCTTCCCTCTCCGAAAAGGAAAAGAATTCCCTGGCCTGGGCTATTGATACAATAGCAAAGGACGCTCTGATGAGGCCTGCGCCTAAACAGAGCGTTGCTGTAACCAAGGCCAGCCGTAAGGTCGCTGCCCCTTAAGGCAAACCTTGGCAGAAAAGGAGCAGCCGCAAAGACGAAAACCAGTAAGACCGCTGCCGCTAAGGCAGGTCCTGCTGGGTTTCAGCTAGAAACCTCGAGGGTCGCTGAACATCGTCGTAGGATGGCCGAGACCACGCGGGAGGAGTTTGTGTCAAAGAGGCTTAGGTCTTCGGAGGACACAAAAAATCCCCCCAAAAGGTCGAAGGCTGATACGGGGATGCTCTTCAGCGAGGCGATTCGAAGTTAACTGCGGCTAGCTGTGGTGGACTTCGGAAAACCTAGTGGCCAGTATTCCTAAGAATGCGGTCAGATGATTGAGAAGGCTTTAGCTGGAGAAATCTTCGACCGTATTCGAAAGAATGCCGGCGAAACTGCAACCACATTCGGGAGAGCGAAGTGGCATCGTGGGGTTATTATGATAGACTGCAAGGATCAGTTATGGCTTGACTTCGTGAAGGCCATGGTTCGCGGTTTTAAACTCTGGGAGGGGGCTGCATTGCGAGCGGTACCCCCAGAGGAGATACCCACCATGCCCAAGGGAAGGCTTTGTGTTCCTGACTGGGGTGTGGACAAAACGGAGATCCTCGGCTTCTTAAAACCCCAGAACCCTTCTACTGATATGAAGGGCTGGGAGGTCGTCAGAGAGGAAGAGGCGAAGAATGGGACCAAGGGATTCATCATTCTTATGAATGAAACCCCGGCCTCACTTCTGGCAGACAAGCAGTTGAGGTTGTGCTATGGAGCGGGAGAGGTAACTCTAAAGCTCCTAAAGCGGTCTCAACGTGCGGAGAATGATGGGGCGACTGACGCTATGGAAGTTGAGATTGCGACAGCCGATGCAGGTAGTGCAAATCAATCTTTATCATAGTGCGGTCGCCTCCGACAACCTGAAGCTGAGGAGCAGCTGGATCTGGCCCTAATCCAGGAACCGTCGATTCATAACAATCGTGTGATGGGACGATATAGGGTCAAAAAACTATAATGTATATTAAAGAAGCGACGCTAGTAAGGTTAGGACGTGTATCGTGGCCAAAAAGAGTTCAAATATATTAATGTTATCTCATTTCAGCTCCGGCAACTTGACAGCGGTAAACGTGAGAGGGGTGAATGGAAACTGCACGGTGGCGTCTGCGTACCTACCTTACGATGACGGCATCAACGTCCCCTCGCAAAATCTGAGGTCGCTCAAATCAGCGTCTCAAAAAGGTGAAAAAAACTTAGTCTTGGGATGTGATGCCAACGCCCACCATACTCTGTGGGGTAGCACCGACATCAATGCTAGAGGCGAAGTTTTGTTTAATTATATTCTTGAAACCAATCTTATTCGTATTTCAAGAGTAGGATTTAACCTCGCTAAGGAGAGGGTCGTCGACTGGTCCACCTATAAAGAAAGCGTGAAGCTCCGCAACAAAGAGATTAGGTTTGCAAAGAGGAACTCTTGGAGGTCCTTTTGCGCATCTATAGAATCAAGAAACGAAGCGTCCCGCCTAAGGAAGGTCCTGGCCAAGACACCAACGCCGGAATCCAATATTAGGAAAAGCGATGGCACCTGGGTAGAATCACACGAGGAAACGCTGGATATGCTACTGAGTACTCACTTTCCCGGATGTACATCAATCTCCGAAGATGATCTAATCATTCCAGAAACGACATCGGGAATAAGCGCGGAAGAGGTGGATTATATAATAGATGATGACAGGATATCTCATGCAATTAAATCATTTCCTCCATATAAGGCACCAGGAATGGATAACATTCGACCTGTGATGCTGCAAGAGTCAGTGGAAATTGCTATTCCATGGCTCAAACGTATCTTCACAGGATGCCTTAAGTTAGGTTATGTTCCTAAAGCATGGCGGGAGGTGCGCGGTGTTTTCATTCCCAAAGCAGGGAAAGCGAGCCATACAAACGCAAAAGACCTGAGACCTATCAGTCTATCGTCCTTTTTGCTGAAAACTTTGGAACGTTTCATAGATGTATATATAAGAGGTGTAATCGGCGATGATTAACTATCTAAATTACAACACGCATACATCTGTAGCAGATCAGTAGACACGGCCCTCCACCGGGTCGTATCGAGCATAGAAAGTTCCCTCTACTTCAAGGAGCTCACTCTTGGGGCGTTCCTGGACATTGAAGGAGCGTACAACGTAAGCTCTAACGCAATCCTGAACAGTCTGCATAGAGCACATCTCAACACCGGCCTCTGCAACTGGATTGTGCAGATGCTTCAATCAAGGATTATATCTTCAACGCAAGGAGATGTAACCATACGGAGAAGGACCTGCAGAGGAATACCCCGAGGTGGAGTCTTGTCCCCGCTAATATGGCTCCTTGTGGTGGATGAGATCTTGGTAATACTGAAGAAAAACGGCTTCAACGTGACGGCCTATGCGGACGATGTCGTTATCCTGGTTTCGGGAAAATTTCCTCCAGTCCTAAGTGAAAGGCTCAATTTCGCGCTACAACTAGTGGATAACTGGGTGAACAGCAAAGGGCTGGGAGTGAATCCTTCACTGGTATCCAGGCCACAGTGACGGTGTTTTTCGATGCGAGATCTTCGAGTAAGTTAAGATAGTCCCATACAAGTTTAGATCCTACCCTGTACGATTTCAGAGCCATAAGTGCTGCCTGGCTATCCGAGAGGATGTAGATACGAGTATCCTCGACCCTTCTTCGCAGACATTCTCGTACACAGAGCTCGATTGCAGTAACTTCCGCCTGAAATATTGTTGGTGATGTCCCAAGCACTGCTGCACGTTGGAACTTGGGTCCATAAACTCCTGCGCCAGTGCTACCATTTTCCAATTTGGAATCATCCGTGTACCAAGTTTGAGAGTTTGGTAAGACTACAAGCCCTTCATTCTTCCATGTGTGGCGGTCACCTATGACCACATTGAATTTTCTGGAGAACCGGCATTTCTTGAGCACGTATCTGGGATTTTGTGAACAGGGTCATTTTGAATACACTCTAGAATCTCCATCATCTTAGGATGGCCTGTAAAGTTGTTGATTTTGAGGTCCGAGATCTGGGGCAGCCGAAGAGCACTCAGCATAGCTTCTTTTTGTACTGCAAGGTACAACGGTGTGGGGCTAAGCATTATTACTCAGACAGGTTAGACGATGGATATTATTTAACTGTTCCTGAATCTTGGCCTGTAAGGTTTTTGGACACCAAGCCACCAAGGTGACCATGGGTTTGATAATGGCGCTGTACGTCCAATATATTATCTTGCGTTTTAGACCCCAAGTTTTACCATGTAGACGCTGGGACATAAACATTGCTCTTATCGCTTTCTCGGAAACCTTGTTCAGGTGTGGATTCAGGTAAGCGTCTTGTCAAGTATGACACCTAGGTATTTCGCTTCCTTGGATATGTCGATTGGGACGTTTTCCAGAGTAATTTATTTAAGAGTATGATTTCTTTTGTTTTGGGTGTTAGACTTAGTACCGGGCAATTGCAGATTCTATCGAATGAATTTCAGAGCTTTTACTCTCTTTCATTTTCGACACATCCGTAAAGGTGGATATCGTACTAGGCACGGTTCTAGACCCGAAACTTAATTGGAAACTCGATATAGAATAGCTAATAAGGAAGGCAAGCGTAGCTTTCTATGCCTGTAATAAAACATTCGGTAAGAAATGTTGACTCCAGCCAAAGATGACCCTTTGGATGTACACAGCCGTTGTGCGTCCAATTCTTACTTACGGCGCTATCGTTTGGTGGCCAGCTTTGAGCAAAAAGTACAATATCGACAGAATCAAAAAAGTACAGAGATGAGATCGGCGTGCGTGGGTATCACAGGAGCAATGGGCTCTTGTTCAACAGATACCCTCAGTGTGATCTTGCATCTGATCCCCCTCGAACTACACATCAAAGACACAGCTATATGCAGCGCAGTCCGGCTCAGGGAATATGGATGCTGGACCACAAGGAAATATGGTCACGGCAAGGTCCTGGAGACGATACCAAGTGAACTGGTTGCGTCCTCGACCGACTACACGATACCCAAACTCAACTTCAGAAAATTCTTCTTAACAAAATTCCCTTCCAGAGAAGAATGGAAGAACGGAAGCGTTACCTGCAACTATGATATAGGGATATACATGGACGGTTTGAAGGTGGACTGCGGAGTCGGCGCAGGCGTCTTCTCTGCCCAGCTGACTATATCAAGGTCTTTCCGTCTCCCAGAATCTGCTAGCGTTTTCCAAGCGAAGCTTCTTGCGATTCGAGAAGCCTGCCGCCTGCTAAACAATCTTCCAACATCTAACCACAATATCGATATTTTTTTCGGATAGCCAGGCTGCCATCAAGGCCATTGGTGTGGTTTGCATCTCCTCAAAATTAGTAGAGCAATGCCGGTTCGAATTGAATCAACAAAGCACTCACTCGAGAATCACTCTCATCTGGGTCCCAGGGCACAGCAACCATGATGGTAATGAGCGTGCTGATGAGCTGGCCAGGCGAGGGTCTCTAGCAGAAAGAGTCGACATTCCGCTTGGTGCCGTTAAGGGCTATATTCACCTTCACTTCCTCCAGCTAGCCAATCGCGGGTGGAATAGCCTCACAAGCTGTGTCATATCTAGGAAGACGTGACCCAGTTTCAACAAACCTAGTTCAAAAGAGTTACTAGGCAAACCAAGACCAGTTATTGCCAAAATCGTAGCTATTATTACAGGTCACTGGCCAGTTGGAGACCAAGCGGCCAAACTTGGTATCCCCCACAACACCTTTTGTAGTAGCTGCAAGGATATTAATGAGAAAGAATCTCTATGTCACTTCCTTTGCAGATGTCTGGCCCTGGCGAGGATCAGTCAACAAACTCTTGGCAAACCCTTCTTCGAGGATCTGAGAGAGATAGCGGACAAGAGGATTGGAGAACTAATCCTCTTCCTGAATTCCACGGGCTGGGTTTAAACTTAACATCCCTTTTTAACTAACCACTACAATAGGTATACACGAGTCCGTAGTAACAAAACGGGGCACACTAAGCGCTAATTGGGTTCTTTTGGACCGCCACTTTACCTACCTACCTACTAGGCTTTATAGCCTCCCATTCTTTTTTCCTACTTCGAGGCTTGGGCTGAATTCCGGGTATGGTTGAAGTTGTCAGTCTTAATTTCAATTTCCTTTAATCAAGTAATGGCGTGATGGCCTATCTGTTCATTCTTTCAGAAATTCGATTAGTAGAGACGAATGGAGCTTTCGCGACTAATTCTTTTATCCTTGGAGGCTTTATGAGAGCTGAATAGCCAAATTGGAAGCCGTTTCGTACGAAAAAATTAAGACGCAACACAGTCAAGTCGATTAACAATAAAAGAGAAGCAGAGATAGTTGTAACCAATTTAATAGATATTTAGTAGGAAATTGAACCAGATATGTTGAGCTTTTTGCTTTAAATGGAATTCCCTCAAAAGGACATCTTGGATGGAACCAGTTGTTCAAATTCTTGAAGCTGTTATGAATGAAAAGGAACATATTATGGTTTAGGTTATTCAGTCACCAAAGACTAACAGGGAAAGCGAATATGAATGTATCGACTCGGATTCCCGTGGCACTTCGCATATATTCCCTGCGTGGAATTTTATTGTGACAAATGTTGCTCTGACATGCAGCTTTATAGAAAAAAATCTTTTTTTCTTGGAAGTCATTCCAGCCCAGAAAAGCAGATCTGCATACATACCGGCAAATGGCATGAACTAGTTGTTGGGGAAAACGAAATTTAAAAACCGAATGGATGCACGGAGGCACACTAGAATGCCTTTCGCAATTCTGAATAACACAAATGAAATATTGTTGTTTATAGGAACTATTATGTACATTACTTTGCTCCACTATTCAAGGATTTAATTTTAGATGAATCCCATTAGCAGATGCCCATTCCAAAGGGAATTCCTGATGAAAGCACTAATGACAAGCTTAGCATTCATAACTTTCTTAAGTATTGGTTAATTTAGTTAACTTACATCTACTCTACCGTAGCAGATCCCTACCTGCGAGCCTTCCAACAACTGTCCAACAGAACACAAATTGACATGAGGCACTCCGACTACTCGTCTACTTTCACGTACGCACTCGTGTTCCGGCTTGACTTTCCAATCCCATCAAACAAACATATAATGTATATACCCAATTAGTCGTGTTGAATAATGCCCACCAGGATCGTCGTCAGGGCAAAGGAAACCAAAATAATAATAACAACAACAGGACATTCCTATACAAGGAAAATCCATCAACAACCTTGATGTGCCAAGTCCTACGCAAAGAGAGATCATCGCATCTGTTGCTAAGGTTATCGTCGCCTCAATTCATTCTCTGATATCACTTCTACCTCTGCCTACCTCAACTTTGCTTTCATCGATTGTTTAGATTTTCCTGCAGGATGTCTTGGTTGCGTATGTACATGTGTACAGGATATTTACTCGCCGGAAAGAGATTGATTTGACACATTAATTTGATGGATTGCTGTAGTTTTTTGTCCGGAGGTGCTGCAGACATTACATTTCTTTTTTGTTCTTTGGAATGTCCTTGCACCTGACGACGTGGAGTAAGTGTTTAAAATATTCGACATGCCTAATAACAAACGAGGTTTCGGCAAAAAAGGCCTTTCATGCAGTCCATTGCCAGAGGATAGGCGGACCTTCGAATTTTGAAACGCGACGTGTCGAGATAATTGCAATTAGCCATGAAAGGATTTAGGTTAATTTGCGCAACCATTGTGTGATTGAGCATTTTTCAATGTTTGCCTTTGGTAAGCAGGTACTTATCGAAATCATTTGTAGGACGCATAGTTGGCAATTCTCTTCGCTTAAGGGGATTCAGTTTACACATTCTGGATCGAATTCTTCGAAAGCCCTTTTCATAGGATTACACCTTCGAGCATAAGTGTATAGAAGATAATGTGTATCTATAGAAGGATCGATGTAAATTCCAATAAAGCATTTAGAACACCGGTAAAGGAGGAAATAGGCAGGATTTCTTAGACCCGTGGTAATCCTTTTAAATAAAATACGAAACCCCTGACATTCCTTTGGGAAAAAAAAGTTCAGCATGTTGACATTCAAAAGCCGCCTTCAACGTTCACCTGAATGTTGTCCCTACTCTGATATCCTTGTCACCCTTGTCACCTCACAACTGTAGTATTCTTTCTAATTTTAATTTGAAACCGTAACAACTAAAGTTAGATGACTCAAAGGAAGGTACACTCTCCCTGGTGAGGATAATCAGAATATCCCGTGAGATGATTAAAACTTTCTGATCCACAACAACTATCTGCACGATGTAGATGCACAGAAATGAGCAACGGAACAGCATCTGTGTTACCATTAACCTGGTCGAACATAAAAGAGGATAATACTATAATTCCACTCCACAGAGAATTGTGTTGCCTAATGCAGTTTGAAAACTTTCAGATGTGCAATTGCTGGATATTTTCTCCTTGCAGCCAATAACAGACGGTTGATGTCGGTCATAATCCTCATAATCCAATACTACAAGTCTATACAAAGGTGATTTGTACCTGCACGCGGCGCCTCTTGTGTGGGGTAAATGTTGTTACATCTGATAAGAAAGAAATTCACATGCAAATGAGATGAGAATTTATACGATTAGTTGACTGCCAGGAAGAAGAAAGTCCTCAAAAGAGTTTTCGCATTTTTAGAGAGGGGAAATTAATTTCGCAGATAGTTTTCTAGTTTCCCGGATATTTTTTTGACTACAGTTGTTAGGTTTTTGTGGTTTACTACAGAAAGTTTGAAATGGAAGAGGAAGGAATGCATGTAAAGAGCTTTTTGTTATAAACTTGAGGATTTATATACACAGTTCCATACTTTGTAGCGGTTGAAATAATTAATTGAAAGAACTAGCTCCAATTCTTGACGATTTTCGCTTGTATATGAGTGATTGCGACAACAAAGTTGCTTGTGACGAGGACTCTTAAAATTCTAAGAACCAGATAATAGTTCAAAGAAAAGATAAGGTTTGGTTAGATTCAAGCGGCTGGCGGCTTAGAAATGCCAACACAATTAGACCAACAATAGGTCCATTGTGATATCACGTGGATCATCGAAGAAATTTTCTCTCTACCTACTCGTTCAACCAATTTGAGGTTCTGATGAAGTATAAGAAGCTGCTAATGTCTTTGTTTATCAGATCGCCTATATCGATGTAATAGAAGGCTCCTAAGCCAAGCTTCATTCTGCGGGAGAGAGCTAGGCAAATACGAAAAATGTGAGGAATAGGATAGAATAGCAAAAGCCCAGCCTTGTAGCATGATTGCCTATTAGACAGTGCCCTGTGATGACACCTATTGTAGATTGTAGATTGTAGATTGTAGATTGTAGACTGTAGATTGTTGAAGAGGTGGGATACGGTCACCTTCTCATTGCGGCCACATTGGGCCTATTGTGATTTCCTCTGATCTTAAAGCTCACTCAATATACCCGATTTGGAGATGAACTCTACTATGCTTTTGAGTGAACTTGCAGATAGGTCTCTACTTCAAGGTAGAATCTACCTAAATAACGATGACGGATTCTGATTAGACAGTTACAGTGACATAAGATATGTTCTGCTGATTCTTCGTCTTCGCTGCACATTCTGCAGATGCTGTCTTGTGCTGTTCCCATAGGCATGAGATGTTGTTTGACTCGACAATGCCTTGTAAGGAAACCTGTGGCTATTCTGAGACGCCTATTATAGTGCCGATATGCAATACGTTGAGAGAAATCAAATTCTTAGAGCTTTTAAAATCCAGTTTCGATAAAATCTGTTTTGTCACTCGACATGTTGATCCACTTGTCCACCTAAGATCTGTACTCTGCAAAGCATTCAGCTTAAATTTAAGTTTGCAAATAGTGGTTGGTATACCTAAGGTGCCTTTGTCCGGTAGGATGGGTATAGTTGTTACTATGCTGGCGAGTTTCCCGGAGTGTCCCTGTGCCCCGGCACCTAACGCAGGTGAATACTGAACTGTTCAGCCATATCCTTAAGAGACGATCGGCAGTCAAGAGCTACTAAAGAATATATAAATGTTGATTTCAAGGATTTTGTTGCAGTTTAGTTGTGCGAATAGATTCAGATATCTCTAGCGGATATCATGTTTTTCCTAAGCCAAGATTAGGGTCCTTTAATGGGCATTATTTCCGCCTGGAATTCGCTACAATGATTTGGTAGACGGAAGCAGAGTTTAAGATTAAGCCTGTCAGAGAAAACACCTCCACCAACTCCGTCCTTGATTTTTGAGTCGTCAGTGCAGTGAATCGTCTCATCTTCTAAAAATATATCGTCCTCCCAAAATGATCTGAAAGAGATGGTGACGAGGAAGTTTTTGTCAAAATTTAGACATAAAAAGGTGTAGTTCGTGTTTTTTTGGAGAGATTTTGAATTTATTCGGAATAGAAGCGTGGCCAAATTCCTTTCTTGATCACTGTTGGATATCTTCAAAGTGAACGGCTGCATTCTCTGCCATTTACTTGCTAGATATATCGAGGCTATGAGACGAAACATAATGTCCAGTGCCACAGAGGGAGTTGTACGTAGTGCTCCGCTTATGCACAGACAAGCTGTTCGCTGGACCTTGCTTAGATAATCGAGATTTATAGCTTTTTCTTAAGGCTGTCCACCAGGCAATCACCCCGTATGTGAGTATCGCTCTAAAGACCGAGATGTTGAGCTAATTATTCAAAGTTGTAGACCCCATCTGTTCCCAATAACTTGTTTGCAAGAGAAAAGTGCTACTGTAGCTTTCTTGACTCCTTCTTGAACATCAGGTTTACAGCTTAACTTCCTATCCAAGATAAGATCCAAATATCGTGCTTTATCGGATAAATTTAAGCTGTTACCATGGAGAAAAGGAGGGTCGACAAACGGAATTTTATATTCCCTTGAGAAGAGTCTCACTTTAGTTTTGTGGGGGCTTATACCCAAACCAGACATATCCACCTAGGTAGATAGGTAGGTAGGTAAGGTGGCGGTCGAAAAAGAACCCAATTAGCGCTTAAGGTGCGCCGTTTTGTTATCACGGACTCGTGTCTACCTGTTGTAGCGGTTAGTTAAAAAGGGATGTTAAGTTTAAACCCAGCCCGTGGAGTTCAGGAAGAGGATTAGTTCTCCAATCCCCTTGTCCGCTATCTCTCTCAGATCCTCGAAGAAGGGTTTGCCAAGAGTTTGTTGTCTGATCCTCGCCAGGGTCAGACATCTGCAAAGGAAGTGACATAGAGATTCTTTCTCATTAATATCCTTGCAGCTCCTGCAAAAGGTGTTGTGAGGGATGCCAAGCTCGGCCGCATGGTCTCAAACTGGCCAGTGACCTGTGATAATGGCTACGATTTTGACAATAACTAGTCTTGGTTTGCCTAGTAACTCGTTTGACCTGGGTTTGTTGAAACTGGGCCACGTCTTCCTAGATATGACACAGCTTGTGAGGCTATTCCACCCGCGATTGGCTAGCTGGAGGAAGTGAAGGTGAATATAGCCCTTAACGGCACCAAGCGGAATGTCGACTCTTTCTGCTAGAGACCCTCTCCCGGCCAGCTCATCAGCACGCTCATGACCCTCATGGTTGCTGTGGCCTGGGACCCAGATGAGAGTGATTCCCGAGTGAGTGCTTTGTTGATTCAATTTGAACCGGCATTGCTCTACCAGTTTTGAAGAGATGCATACCGCATCAATGGCCTTGATGGCAGCCTGGCTATCCGAAAAAAATATCGATATTGCGATTAGATGTTGGAAGATTGTTTAGCAGGCGGCAGGCTTCTCGAATCGCAAGAAACTCCGCTTGGAAAACGCTAGCAGAGTCTGGGAGACGGAAGGACCTTGATACATTCAGCTGGTTAGAGAAGATGCCTGCGCCGACTCCGCAGTCCATCTTCGAACCATCCGTGTATATCCCTATATCATAGTTGCAGGTAATGCTTCCGTTCTTCCATTCTTCTCTGGAAGGGAATTTTGTTAAGAAGGATTTTCCGAAGTTGAGTTTGGGTATCGTGTAGTTGGTCGAGGATGCAACCAGTTCACTTGGTATCGTCTCCAGGAGCTTGCCGTGACCATATTGCCTTGTGGTCTTACTTACTTAGGTGGCGCTACAGTTCGGGGTGAACCTGGGCCTCAACCAACAAGCCTCTCCATTTAGCTCGGTCTTTAGCTAATTGCCTCCAGTTGCGCACTCCAAGTTGGTCGAGGTCCCCTTGAACTTGTGCGCGCCACCTACGGCGATAATTCCCTCTACTGCGTCGTCCCTCGGGGTTAGATTCGAAGACTCTGCGGGTCGGAGCGTTGGTGTCCATTCGCTCTACATGTCCTAGCCATCTCAGACGTCCAATACCCAGTTTTTTGACTAGGTCGATGTCGCTGTACAGCTCGTATAGTTCATGATTGAATCTTCTCCTCCAAAACCCGTCAACGCAAACGGGACCGAAAATCTTACGAAGAATTTTTCTCTCGAAGCGACCAAGGATATCTTCATCCTCTTTTAATAAAGTCCATGTTTCAGCGCCGTAAAGCAGGACTGGGATGATCAAGGTCTTATATAGAGTCTCCTTAGTTGTTCGAGAGAGGGCTTTACTGTTGAATTGCCTTATAAGCCCAAAAAACAGCGATTGGCAAGAGTTATTCTTCGATTGATTTCTACGCTGATTTTGTTAGAAGAATTTATAGCAGAGCCAAGGTAGACAAAGTCCCTTACTACCTCGAAGTTATAGCTGCCACGATGACGTTTTGTCCAATTCGTCGGTTTTGACATCAAAGGTCTCGGTGAGGTCATTACTGACCTTGAAGGAGCAGCGAGCGTTCACCATCGTCAGCCTGCACAGGCGGACAAGTTTGGCAGTTTATGGCTCTATAAAGCTCTACTCTATAGATGCTGTCATAGGCGGCCTTGAAGTCGATAAAGAGGTGGTGAGTATCGATTTGGAATTCTTGGGTTTTCTCCAGGATCTGCCGAAGTGTGAAGATTTGATCGATGGTGGACTTTCCTGGCCTGAAACCGCACTGATAGGGTCCAATCAGGCTGTTGATAAAAGGTTTCAGGCGTTCACACAATATCGCAGAAAAGATCTTGTATGCGATGTTGAGGAGACTGATGCCTCTATAATTGGCGCAGTTGAGGGGGTCTCCTTTCTTGTGGATCGGGCAAACGATGCTGAGATTCCATTCATCAGGCATACACTCCTCTGACCAAATATTAGAAATGAGTTGGTGTATGCACTCTACCAATTCATCCCCAGCTGCCTTGAAAAGTTCGGCCGGTAAACCGTCAGGTCTAGCAGCCTTGTTCGATTTTAGCTTGGATATTGCTATCCTCACTTCGTTTTGGTCAGGTGGACGGAAATTTTGACTATCATCGTCCATGTTGAATGGTTCATTCTGCCTGACAGCGGGATGTTGGTCTTCGTCGCCGTTATACAGTCTGCAGAAGTAGTTTTTCCATATTCTCAGCACCGACTGTGATTCTACTACGAGGTTTCCATTCTCATCTCTACAGGTTTCTGTACGGGTATTACTTCTCTGACACGTTCTTTTTACCTTTTGGTAAAACTTCCGTACATTGTTCCTGGAGTATAGACTCTCGATATTCTCAAACGCGCGCTTCTCATGCTCTTTCTTCTTCTTTTGGAGAAGCCGATGTTCTTCCCGTCTCTTTTGCTCGTAGAGCTCACGAGCAGCTCTCGTCTTCCTTTGCAGCGCCGCTTTGTATGCCTCTTGTTTTGCTGCATGCACTCGCCGGCATTCTTCGTCAAACCAGGGGTTTCGCGGTGGTGGGCGAGCGAGATCCAGCACATCAGTCGCGGCGTTTCTGAGGGCATGTTGGCAGCTTTGCCACTGGTCTACGGCACTTGATGCTGACGGCATAGGGGTGATTGAGAGATTTCGGGATACGCGTTCATCGAAAATTCTGGCGGTCTCTTGCGATTGTAGCTTTTCGACGTTAAATTTTCTCACAGTAATTCTTCTTTGTTGCTCAGATTGGGATATCCGCATTCGTACCTTGGCTACAACAAGGTAATGATCCGAGTCTATGTTGGCCGCTCGGAAGGTCCGGACATCCAGAATATTGGAGGCATGCCTTGCGTCGATCGCAATATGATCAATTTGGTTGATCGTGACATGATCATTGGACCGCCATGTCTGCTTATGAATATCGAGATCAGGAAACCATGTGCTTGCTATGGTGACATTTCGCTCCACAGCGAAATCAATTAGCCTTAGTCCGTTATCAGACGTGGTGTCGTGTAGGCTATGCTTACCGACTGCTCTACCGAAGACGTCCTCCTTTCCTATTTTGGCGTTAAAATCGCCCAATACGATTTTAACGTCGTATTTAGGGCATTGCTCGTATGTTTTGTCGAGGAGCTAGTAGAAACACTCTTTGGTGGCAGGGTACTTTTCTTCTGTGGGGGAATGAACACATATTAGGCTTATGTTAGCGAATTTAGCTTTGATCCGGATAGTCATAATACGCTCGCTTACGTGTCGGAAGCTTAAGATTTCTTGCCTAAGTCTGCCGCGTATGACAAATCCGCATCCGATAAGCGTTGCCTGTTGCCTCTGTAGCAATCACCGTAGTAGATGTCACAGTTTTTCATCCTCTTTTGGCCGGCCCATCCCATCGCACTTCCTGGATGGCGGTAATATCTGCTTTATAGCAGTCTAGGGCCTCTGCTAGTTGTTCGGCTGCACGTGGTATGTAAAGGGACAGAACATTCCACGTACAGAACCGAAGGTCGTTGTCCTTATTTCATTTGCTGGGGTCGTCATAAATTGAGTCATCCTTATCCGAGGCTTTTGATTGTTTCGGAACCGTAAGTTTTTTAGGTGGTAGGGAAGTTACCCCGACGGCACAATCCCAACCTGGAGGGCCAGTTCCTTAATTATTCCCCTAGGACAAGGGGCCGGGTACACTGGTGTTAGTAGTCCACTACGGGAGTATGAGCGCTGCCGTTGGCCCATTAAGGGCTCCTCCGCCACCATCTCTATTCCAATGTCCTGACCAACATTGGAAATTCCTTACCGACCTGTGATCCGAATACGTCGAAGCAGCTCGCGCAAGGTATTCACTAAGTTCAACCTAACTGGAACTATAGACGCCACCGTTGACTCCGTCTAGGGAATTCGTCCGCTGCCGCCTGGAACAGGAAGAAGTGCTCTAGTGAGAAAAGCACTGTTCCCCCCCTCTCTCATCTGCTGCCACCAAGAATCCGCCAAACGGGGTTGGTTACGCATTTCTTGGATTAAGGTACTAGGCACCCGGCTGTCACCGCGTGGAGGTTGAGAGTAGGAGTTGGTAGGCCTCAGCTGAGTGAAAACGCTTGTGTTTTCATATGATCGCATGCACTACCGTTTGACTAGCCCTTGTGGTCGTGCATCCATATTTCCTGAGCCGGACTGCGCTGCATATAGCTGTGTCTTTGATGTGTAGTTCGAGGACGATCAGATGCAAGATCACACTGAGGGTATCTGTTGAACAAGCGCTCATTGCTCCTGTGATACCCACGCACGCCGATCTCATTTCTGTACTTTTTTTATTCTGTCGATATTGTACTTTTTGCTCAAAGCTGGCCACCAAACGATAGCGCCTGTGTACATCCAAAGGGTTATCTTTGGCTGGAGTCCCCATTTCTTACCGAATGTTTTATTACAGGCATAGAAAGCTACGCTTGCCTTCTTAATGCGCTGTTCTATATTGAGTTTCCAACTAAGTTTCGGGTCTAGAACCGCGCCTAGGTATTTTGCACTGGAGCAAGACGAGAGAGGCTGACCATCTAGTTTGGGGGAGGGTGAATGCCGGTACCTTGGTTTTAGTGGTAAACAGCATCGTTTCAGTCTTCTCCGGATTTACTCCGAGGCCACAGCGCGTAGCCCATGAGTGTACCTTATCCAGATCCCTCTCCATGAGTTTACTTATGGTGGAGAGGAACTTTCCTGATACTAGTGTAAACATATCATCCGCGTACGCAACCACCTTAAAACCCTCCCTATCATACCCAGCCAACATGCTAGCTTGTTTAAAGCGTTTTGTAAAAGTTATTTTTTTGTGGGCGCCGTGGCGTAAGTGGTTAGTGTGTCGGATCACTACGCATGAGGTTCCAAGTTCGAATCCCAGAAAATACCAAAAAGTTTTTTCACGGTCCCACTTCTCGCGAGCGTCTGACAAACATCCGAGAGTATTGTTGTCACGAAAAAGCTTCTCAAATCGCCGTTCGGATTCGGCATTAAACTGTAGGTCCGTTAAACTGTAGGTTCGTGTGAAAATTATTACGCACTCAACATGAGTGTATGCGAGATGCGTATGCCCTCGCATTTTATATGCTGTTGCGCCAATTATTTGTTTTTTTTTTTTTTTTTGTAAAAGTTCTTTTAGAGTATTGAGGTGCTTTCCCGTGACAGCTGAAGTAATATCATTCGCATATGCGATCGCCGTACATTCCTCGCTTTCCAGGATTATCAATAGTTCATTTGCCACCAAATTCCAAATTCCTCCTTGCAGAGTGCCTCAACTGGCTGATTCTAGTGGACATCCCACCCATCTTAGTGTTGATGGTCCGACCATTAACCAGTAGATTATCAATTCTCAAAGTGAGCTGTCGACCTCCAGGTGCATTTGCTATCATTGATGTATTGACATTGTTGAAAGCGCCCTCTATATCCTGGTAAGCAACCATTGTACACTAGTTATGAAACATTGATTATTCGATATTACGCGATATTACAAGACTAATGGGTCTGAAATCTTTTGGATTTCTGTGAGAATATTTACCCGCTTTGGGTATGAAGACAACTTTAACTTCTTTCCATATATTCAGGGTATATACCAGATCTAGACAATTTTTTAGGAATGTCTCAAGCACCGGCAAGATTATGTTCTATCTTCTTCTTCTTCCTTTTGTCAGCGAGGTTATGATCCGAAAACAAGGGATCACAACCCTCCCACTCCACCGCATTTCTACTGATCCGCCTGTGAGGTTCGCCTATTCAATGGTATGTTGTCGGTCAAATTACTAAAACTAAATGATGCGGTCACATAACACCTAGTATAAATCAACATGAACTCGAACAAATACTATAAATCAGAACTGAGTGAAAAATTGCAGCAAATTCTTAACACTAATTTGGACACCTCCCATGGAGTAAGTATGAACTGAAACCTAATATCAGAATGAAGAAAGTGACATTGTATCCGACACAATTTCTCACCGAAGGACGAACATAATCTACTCAGCTTCATTGCAGTCTTTCATTAGAAAGTAAGCATCCCAGATGGAACTGCTAGTGGTTGCGAGAACCTAGGCCGTGGCACTTAAAGAACTGTTGGGCCAATTATTTATTTATTTTTATTTTACTAGTATGCTTCTGAAAAAGGAGGAATCCAAGAAATGCAACACAGCTGACCAATGGGTTATCAGATTGCTTACCGTATTCAGTAATAGATTAGAGGATTGACCTCGAAATTTAATGAAAACATCTAAGCTTTACCCATTCCAATGCAGTTTTCGAAGGTAGGAGGTATCTATGTCATTGATTTCTTTTAACAAAGTTCCGTATTAGTATAGTTGACGAACAATATTTAATTTTGCATTCCCTTTCAGAGTAACTTACTCATGCTGGATGCCTCATTATTTTCTCATCCTTTTTAATAGTAGTTACCACGACCAACCTGTATATTTTTTCCCACACATAGGTAGGTTTTCACCCAATTAAACTGCGGGCTGAATGCTGGTAAAAAAAGAAACCAACAGAATCTGTTCAGAGAGCGACACCACCAGCCAAAACCACAAAAGCCATCAGAACCATACACTGGCTGATGCGGGACGACTGACATTTATTTAATTTTAATTACTCTGACATGGGTCATTACTTTAATCTCCAGACTTGTCAGCATAATCCACCCGAGGTATAATCTCCACCAAAGCCCACCATGCATAAATCCTGTTGATATCTGTCGTCGATCTTTATCGTCCTGATTCTTTCTTGCATGCTCCTGTCAAAGGGAGTCATTTCACTTTTGTAATAAAAGCAATTATCAGGACATGTGTGTGGTTGGTTATATTATTTTTTAAGCCCCCCATCATGTGCTTGCATCATGCAAAATCAATTTGCATTTTTCATTAAAGGTTCAATCAAACCGCAGAGTTATTGTAACGAAAAACTCTCATCAAATTATCTGAGTTTTTGCCCGAACAAGGTGGTTTCTGAACAGAAGGACTCAATTAATTTGATCCTTGTAGAATGGATGGGTTATAAAAAGTTTGCAAACAATGTTTTCGTTTAATTGAATTCAAATAACAGGAACAGCAGCTGCAGAGCAAGCAAAATGGAAGACGCGAGTTGCTCCGGTAATGGTTCGGGTAATTGAATAACAGCTGTCTTAGTTTCTTTCGAAACCCAAAATGTCGAATCGAATCGAATCTGCATATTTCTGGTTCAAATTGAAAGGTGGAATGCACAGTTAATATCAAAGTTCTTCGAAATTTGAAAGTAGAGCAATGTTTTCTTCAGTTTTTGTCATCTTGATACCAAAGGCTTCATGTCGGCTCAATGCTCTTCTGTTATATGTATGTCCTGAACATCTCACCCTGTGTTGAATCGGAATTAATTAACTGACATTTGGCCTCTAAATTTAAGTTTAACTGTAAGTTGGTTCAACATTACTTTTAAAGTATAAAATTGCTAAAAGAAAATGTAAAACAGAACAAATTTAATGCAAGATTAATGCGAAATTATTCAAAGGGATCTAAGAATCACACAGAAGGAGTGTAAAACGGTAGGACTTCGAGTGAACCCTACCAAAACCACTGTGATACCCTTCACCGAGAAAAGACAGCTAAAGCGTATGCAACCTATCCTGTTGAAAGGGATCAGGGTCGATTAACAGAAATAGGTCAAGTATCTAAGTCTAATACCAGACAGCAAACACCTTTGGAAAGAACATGGAGAAGCAGTGGTAACCAAAGCCACCAGAGCACTTATGAAATGAGAAACATTTCTGGAAAAGCCTGGGGTTGCAGCCCAGCCACACTAAGATGGATGTACCTGATGATAGTGAGACCCATCATTACTTACGGGGCAGTGGCATGGGTTAACAGAACTAGGCTACCCACGACAAGGACATCCCTCAACAAAGTGCAAAGATTGGCCTGCATATGCATAACAGGAGCCATGCGAACCTGTCCCACAACAGCACTAGAACTGATCGTAGGTATACCTCCACTAGAGTGAATCGCCAAGGAGCCCATATTAAAAGTCAGAAAAGAAGGCATCGGGTAAGGAACATGCATCGCACACAAAGAGCGAATAACCCTATCCAAATCGGTGTCGCTTCTGGACTGGCCCAGAGATGATATGATCAAGAAATATTGCTCTGAAAGGAAATTTGACTCAAAGTTGAGCAACAAACTAGACTGAGGCAGCGAATCCGATAAATACCAACTCACACAACACACAATTAAATGGTATACAAACGGATCGAAAGCATCTACTGGCACTGCGGCAGGAGTGTACGGGCCCAGGACTAGATACTCAGAATCACTGCGAGTATCCCCCGGTATATTTCAAGCAGAAGTTCACGCGATCGGAAGATGCGCGCAATTCCACCTAGATAGGGCATCCCAATACTGTCAGACAGCCAAGCTGCTATTAAAGCACTGACCTCGCATGAGATCAGATCCAAGCTGGTATGGGAATGTCTCACCAGGATCAACAAACTGGGAGAAACAAACAAAGTAACTTTATACTGGCTACCAGGACATGTAGGAGTGGTGGGGAATGAAGCAACTGATGAACTAACAAGAAACGGATCAGATATGAGTTCTTTGGACCAGAAACCTTTTGTGGGATAGGACTCCAAAAAATATGAGAAGACTTAAGGAGAGAGGATGAGAACAAATGGGCCAAACATTGGGACGAAATGAGACATGCAAAAGAACTTCTGGGAAAATACAACCAGAAAAGAAGCAGAGCCTGTCTAAGAGTTAGTAAGAATCGACTTTGCATCTTGAGGGGCATGCTAACGGGTCACTGCAGACTTAAGGAGCACCTTAGGAAACTAGGATTACAGAAAGACGGACACTGCAGATTCTGTAGGGACCTCGCAGAAACACCAGCGCACATTCTTACGGAATGCGAAGCACTGATCCATAAAAAAAAGAAATCACCTAGGTGCCTGCCTCCTGTCAGAAACGGATTTACATTCGCTGGATCCACTGAAGATACTCCGGTTTGCTGTAGCAGCTGGACTGGAGGAAATGCTCCAGACCGAGTATATCATCGGCTAGAGCCGTAGTATGGGAGGCACAAGGTCGCAGTGCACTTGCACCTCACTATGTTCAGCAATCGTTTACCAATGGAATGACAGTTGAAGAGAGTACATGTCAAACGATTGCTACATGTTTATTGAAATTCCTTAATAACTATTATAATATGTCAGTCTTGTCGAATCTTCATATTCTTTAATTAATTAGCCCGGGCCTAGAGCGATACTCACATACGGGGTGATTGTTTGGTGGACAGCCTTAGAAAAAGCTATAAATCGCGACTATCTAAACAAAGTCCAGCGTATAGCTTGTCTGTGCATAAGCCGTGCACTGCGTACAACTCCCTCTACGGCACTGGATATTATGCTTCATCTGTTACCCCTTGATATATTTAGCAAGCAAATGGCAACGAACGCAGCCGTTCGCCTTGAAGCTACCCAACAGTGGTCAAGGAAAGAATTTGGCCACGCCTCTATTCTGAATAAATTCACAATCTCTCCCGAAAACCCGGACTACACCATCCCTCGTCTAAGCTTTTACAAGAACTTCCTTGTCACCATCCCTTGAAGATCACTCTGAAATGAAGAGGCTTTCATAGAAGACGACTCGATCCACTTCTACACTGACGGCTCGAAAACGAAAGACGGTGTTGGTGGAGGTGTTTTCTCGGACAGGCTTAATCTTGAGCTCTCCTTCCGTCTGCCAGAATATTGTAGCGTGTTCCAGGCGGAACTAATGGCGATTAAGGAGGTCTTATCTTGGCTAAAGGAAAACGTGATATCCGCCAAGGACATCCGTATCTTTTCAGATAGCCAAGCTGCAATCAAATCCTTGGAATCGATCTCTATAAAATCAGTAGTAGCCCTAGACTGCCATTTGTCTCTTGCGGAGATGTCGGAGCAGTTTAACATTCACCTCTGTTGGGTGCGGGGGCATAGGGATATTTCGGGGAATTGTAAGGCTGACGAACTCACCAAATTAGGAACAACTGTACCTATCCTTCCAGATAAGGATAATTTAGGTATACCAATCGCTACTTGTAAACTTAAATTCAAGCTAGATGCAATACAAAGAACAAATCTTAGGTGGATAAGTGGTACAACATGTCTAGCGACTAAGCAGATTTGGCACAAGTTGGATGTGAAAAGCTCTAAGAAATTGATCTCTCTCAATCGATTGCATATTGGCTAGGCGTAATTACAGGACACTGTCTAATAGGTAAGCATGCAACAAGGCTTGGCGTATTTTCAAATGATTTTTGCAGAAGCTGCATGGACGAGAAAGAGGAAGAAACCATTACTCACCTTCTTTGTGCATGTCCAGCTCTCTCCCATAGAAGGAAGCTTCACCTAGGAGCTTTCTACTTTAACGATTTAGACGATCTGATAGATTTAGATATCTGGAGCCTCCTTTTCTTCATCAGGAGCTCTAATTGGTTTTAACGAGTAGGCTGGGATCACATAATCCTCGTGGTACCACAACGGAACTTTCTTGGTCTATATGTGTTGGCGTATGCTGGCAGCCACTTCAACCTAGCCTTACCTAACCGAGCCCGTGCTACCAACATGCACGATTCGCAAATGCGAGTATCGAAGCCAGGAATGCCTCTACGTACATCCACACCCAGCACACTTCTACCCATCTCATCGTGGGACTGTAGTTAGGTATGACTTCGGGGGGCTGGTTAGCAGTTCATGCTATGCTTCTTGTGTCAGCTGCATCTGTTGCTCCTCTTAGCTTTTCTATGATTGCTTCAATAAAATTCTTTTGAGTGAGGACGATGTTTTGGCCAGCTCCTTAGACTCGAAAGTCTTAAACTCTACCGCGGTGGAGGTTTCCCTACCTGATTGTCGCGATAATACTGCAGCTAGTACAGATTAACCTCCATCACTCCATTACGACTTCTGCTGGCCTTTTTCCCCGTCTCTCCAAGGATAGGGAAGATATCGTCTTGGTCCAAGAGCCTTGGATTGTGGAAAACTTGGTATGTGGACTCAAGACTCCAGAATACTACTCCCTATATACACTAGACAAAAATAAATCCAGATCTTGTATACTACTAAAAAGTAGCCTAAAAGTAACCTTCCTCCCTAATTACAATTATCAAGATACTACGCCGGCAATGATAGAAACGTCAAGCGAGTTAACGAGCAAACACACTACCCACTGCACCATTGCCACCCATTCCGGGCAGGACAGTAGGCTGTCGTGTCCAAATCGATGTAGATACGTGTGGTAACCGCCGTGACCAGACAGGAACTGCATAAGATGGTAGTTGCAGTCTCCATGCTTTCGACTTATCCTGTCTTGTATTGTCGGTATCAGCTTGAATGTCCATCTGCCTTTTGTTGTATAAGCCCAACAAGCTTGCCATATAGATGCTAAACTTACCATTTCTTCCATTTTCATCACCTTGATTTGATCAACAAATACGGGGAAGACTTAGTCTTGATCCAGGAACCATGGGTTGTTGGAAACCGGGTTTGTGGACTCAAGACTCCAAACTACAAATTAATCTACGCAAGGAAGGAAGGTAAACCGAGATCCTGTATCCTTGCGAAAACCCATCTAAACATCCTTTTACTCTCTAATTTCAGCAATCAAGACATAGTCGCTACCAACCTGGAATTGCGATCAACAAATTACTGGCTGGTATCGGCATATTTAGGTCACGATCATGTGGGCCCACTCCCCCCGGACATCTTGGGGAGCTTGATTGCTAAAGCGGAGAGCCGAAACACTAGTCTCATCATTGGCTGTGATGCGAATATCTATCACTCAATCTGTAGCAGTTCCGACATAAATGGAAGAGCTGAGAAACTTTTTGATTTTATCCTTAGTGCTAATCTCCTAATCTGTAACCGGGGGTCCAAACCGACCTTCATTACTCGCAACCGACAGGAAGTCCTGGACATCACTTTTGTCTCCGATCACTTATAAACTAGGTTAAGGACTGGAGAGTCTCTGAAGAACACCGTTACCTCCAATTTAGTCTTGATGACTATCTGCCTGATCAGAAGGCTTTTAGAAATTATAGGAAAACCAACTGGTCCCTTCATAGGAAAGGTTTATTAACGCTTATTCCCTCCCACCTGCCTACGAACCTTCTTACACTGAGGACCTTGACAATCTAGTCAACACCCTAACATTGCCACTAAATGGTGCCATGTCCGAGGCCTGCCCACTCCGCAAACCTCGAGGTAATGCAAATCTCAGTACTCTTAGGAAAGATAGTAGGGTCCTTTTTAATATTGCTAAAAGCTCCCATGAGATGGCCGATTGGGACTCCTATAAACCTATAAACTGTCTCTCAGGAAATACAAAATCTCACTGAGGAAGGAGCAACGACGATCCTGGAGACTCCTCTGCGAGAGCATTGAAGGGTCCTCGGAAGCGTCCAGGTTGCGGAAAATCCTCTCTAAAAGCCCTTCTATACCCAGCTACCTTTTGCATCCGGATGGTCACTGGACCTCCTCTGCTGAGGAATCCATTGACATCGTATTGGATACTCACTTTGGTGGTAGCTCCCCTGATGCTGCATCGCAAGATGGAAATCCCCCCCCCCCCCCCCCCCCCCTCAATCTTCTAGCAACTCCTGAGTATTGGTAACTACAGAAAAGATCCGATTGGCCATGCGCAGTTTCAAACCCTTCAAGTCCCCAGGACCTGACGGTGTTATTCCAGCTGAAATTCAGCAATGCGAGGACATTGTGCTTCCATGGCTCAAAGTCATCTTGTCGGGCTTTAAATCTGGTCTATATTCCCAAACTTTGGACCGTGGTTGAAGTCATATTCATACCTAAGGCAGGAAAGAGCTCGCACGTGGAACCAAAGGATCTCCGACCTATCAGTCTATCGTCCTTTCTGCTTAAAACTTTAGAAAGGTTAATTGATATCCATCTTCGGCAAAGTATTAGCCCAGCTCTGCTCTCGCCGTCCCAACATGCGTACTGCAAAGGCAAATCGGTTGAGACAGCCTTACATTCGCTTGTGCGCACCATCGAAAAAAGAATACCATGGTGGCTTTCCATGACATTGAGGGAGCTTTTAATAATGTCAAATCAAAGGCGATTACCGACGCACTTGCAAATCTGAAAGTGGATACTTCGCTCGAAGTGTTGATCAATCAATTGCGCAGGGTACAGGTTGTAGAGTGATCGCCTATGCTGATGACATTGCTATTGCTGCCTCCGGTAAACACCCGGACACTCTCAGGGAAATCCTCCAATATGCTCTCCTTCGGCTCACCAAATCGGCCTCCAAATGTTGACTGGGGGTTAACCCCCATAAAACGGAACTCGTTCTCTTCACGAGGAAATATAAAGTTCCCCTCATAGACCCTCCTATGATAAATGGCACCAGCCTCACCTTCTCTGGAAACGCAAAATATTTGGATAGGAAATTAAACTGGAAGGCCAATCTACTAGAGCGCGTCAAAAAAGCTAATGTAGGTCTTTATTCCTGTAAAAAGGCTATAGGTAGGAGCTGGGGTATTAACCGTCAAATCACTGATTGGCTATACGTGTCCGTTATCAGGCCTATACTACTATATGGCGTGATTGTATGGTGGCCTGCTCTTGATAAGGCGGTCCACCTCACTCAACTAGCTAAGGTGCACACATCTGCATGCGTCTGCATCAGTGGTGCACTGAGAACTACTCCCTCCGCGGCACTGGACATCTTGTTCAAACTGCTACCTTTAGATATTTTCGGCAAACAGATAGCTGCCTGTGCGGCCATCCGCCTGAAAGCCTACTCTCAGTGGTCTAGCTATCACTTCGGCCACTCCTCGGTCCTTGATCTTCTCAACTTCAAACACGAAAACACGGATTACACCCCACCGAAACTGAGATTTGACCGTAACTTCCGTAGGAGCATCCCTAATCGGGATGTATGGGACACCTCTCCCCATGTCGAAGGTAGTTCGGTTCACTTCTTTACAGATAGATCTAAGACGGAGAGTGGGGTGGGTTGTGGTATTTTCTCCGAACAGCTCAATCTGAGCATCTCTTTCCGCCTCCCTGATTATTGTAGCATTTTCCAGGCAGAAATCATGGCGATTAAGGAAGCCCTGTCCTGGCTGAAATGTAATGTATTATCCGTCAGGGATATTAGCATTTTCACTGACAGCCAAGCGGCAATCAAGTCCCTGGAATCGTTCTCCTTCACTTCAAAGGCCGCCTTAAACTGTCGTCTATCTCTTATGGAGATGACAGAGTAGTTCAACATTCACCTATGTTGGGTGCCCGGCTACAGGGATATTCCAGGTAACTACAGGGCGGACGACCTCGCCAGACAGGGTACCACTCTAAGGATTTTGCCTGACAGGCAAGCCCTGGGTATGCCCCTCGCTACATGTAAGTATCTACTAAAGCTGAACGCTATTAGCATGACCAACCTCAGATGGGGAAACGGCTCAATGTGTCACATTTCGAGACTGATCTGGCCTAAGTTGGATCAAAAACGTAGTGCCGATCTGATCAAGTTAAAGCGTACACAAATCAGCTGCATTGTCGATGTTCTCACTGGACACTGTCTAATAGGCCAACACGCCAAAAGACTTGGTCTCTTCTCCAATGACTTCTGCAGAAGCTGTAGGGACGAGGAGGAGGAGGAAACCATCCTTCACCTCCTATGCACATGTCCAGCCGTGTCGCATAAAAGAATGCTCCATCTAGGGTCTTCCTTCCTTGACGACCTCGGCGATCCGTAGCTTTGTTGCTCCGGTTGGTTTTGTTAGTCCCTGAGTGGCCTAGTGGTTTGATCCATGGTATCACAAAGGACCTTCACTGGTCAAAGTGTGTCTGCACTCTCGTGTGGACAGCCAACCTAACCCAACCTAACCTAACCATCACCTTGATATTAGTGGCGTCGTGTGGACTCAATGCTCTTCTGTTACATATCCTGAACATCTCATCTGCGAGGATGTCAATGGGAACCATTCGAGCTTTAACAAATTTCAAAATGGTTCAAAAGCCGCTGATTGTTCGTAGCGCACAGAGTCTGTATATTGACGACAGTCTCCTTTTGGTTCACTTTGTCCTTATTGCCCTCCAAACAGAAATGCACGGATACGTTCAGCAATCTGCTAGCGATATAATGACAGATGTCAAAACATGTGGGCGCCGTGGCGTAAGTGGTTAGTGTGTCGGATCACTACGCATGGGGTTCCAAGTTCGAATCCCAGAAAATACCAAGAAGTTTTTTCACGGTCCCACCTCTCGCGAGCGTCTGACAAACATCCGAGAGTATTGTTGTCACGAAAAAGCTTCTCAAATCGCCGTTCGGATTCGGCATTAAACTTTGAAGAGCTGTTGCGCCAAATATTTGTTTTTTTTTTTTTTTTGTCAAAACATGTATGTATGCAAATACAACCCTATACTCTAGCTAATGCTGAAACATACTATTCTGAATCCTAAAACCAGTAAAATACCAATTCTGTGTATTTCTACTGCATGCAGTCTTAAGTGACTTGGCAGTAGTAAATATGAAATTCCTTTGAAAATGTAAATTTATCAAGAACATTGTCGACCTCTGTCGCAACAATGTTACACTGTGCAGTTCATTCATTAAATAGTTCCTGGAATTTTACCTCAAAGTCTTCAGCGAAGGTCTGGAAAATTCTGAGAAAGGTGGGGATGCAATGTCATTACATGGCCCTTTCTGGCGAATTTAAATCGAAAAGATACTGAAAACAAATTATTTTATATTACCTTAGCAGGAGACCATCGAAGTCCTTCCGATGGGAAATCAAATAAAAATAATCGATTTGTGGTCCGCGGTGGGTAGGGCTTGTGTACACAAAACGAAATGAACCACATCCAATCAATTGAGCTTTGTGTAAACTGTTTGGCAAAGGCTCACCTGCTGCTGCTCCCGGAGGTCATTAAAATGATTGACGACAGGAATGCTGCATTTTTATTACTTAATCTCCTCAAACGGAAAAGCAAAATTTCTGCGATTTTTCGTTTTTTTTTCCTTCAAAGGTCGAAGGAAGGGATGCTGATATATAAATTGATTGCGGTATGAGAAGGAATCAGTCAAAGTTTGGGATAATTTTGTATTAAAATACTTAAGTCTTCCACTGAACTCAAGGGAAAAGGCAAACAATGAAAGAAAAATGAAAATTTAAAGCGGTCTCGCAGGAGGGATATACAAGCAACTCACTGCAATTACTGCCGCTAAATGTGGGTGAGTTTTGGAACAAGAATAAGAGTGCTTTCATTGATTTTTCAAAATTGCAATCAACTACGTAAGGGATTTATGCTGACGAAGTTTTGAGTACTTGGGTCACCCGTAAGAAATTGTTCGTTCCATGTACTCAAACAAATTTCAACAAATGAATCCATTGATGCATGTTCCAATTAAAGTCGCAAAGGAGATTGAGTTAGAATCTAAATGCTGCATGCAAAGGAAATTAGTGAAGCTTGCTCCATAACTTTCTGAAGAAGTGGTTTAAGTGGTTTAATGTACCTACACAGGGAACATTTTGTCTGATTTTATAGGACCACATTTAACTATGTTATCGACCGGTCTGCCTTTTCTTAGGATGGATCTACACTCGTGATGAAACTATGTAAAATATTCTTAAGTAGATCTTGTATGAAGTCCTCTTTAGTCTGTTCCCATAGGCGAAAGATTTGGATAGCAAAGGGCAAGTATTTAAGAGGCTTCATTACTTTCGCATCCTGCGCCTTCCGCAGTAATGGCAGTAATGGCAGTTTATGCCCCGACTAGGGGACATGCATGGTGGGCAAAATCGCATCATCACCACCTGGCGGTGCCCGCTGGATAGCTATCTGATCTGATAGTGAACTAACGATGAGAGTATGCTGAGTCTGACGATATATGTGCAGCTGAACACTCAGACCTGCGTAAGCACATCTGGGTGAACTTCAGCGCGCATATGTTTAACCGGACGAGGCATCTCTTGTTGACCTGAATGGCTGAAATATGCGTCGCAGAAGTCTAGCAAGAGCTCCTCAGAAGGAGGACGTGCGGCGGATGAATTCTCTCGATGGAATCAACGGTGACGTCTACAGACCAGCGGATACCTTAAAGGAGCTACTTCAACATATTTGGAGCTGAGGTCTGTCAGGATTTTCAATACTACGTCAGAGTATTGAAAAAGAGATGGTGGCGGATGAACCATTAATGGGCCAATGGCAGCGCTCATATCCCCGTAGTGGGTTACTGACATTGGTGTATCCGGCCTCTTGTCCTAGGGGTACAGAAAAAAGGATCTGGCCCTCCAAGTTGGGGGTTGTGCCGTCGGGTTAACTTCCCTACTACGTAAAAAACCTTTGGTTACGCAGCAACCAACAGCCTCGGATACGGATGATTTTACTGTTGACGACCCATGCAAACGTAAAAAGGACAACGATCTTCGTGTCTGCACGTGAAATGTTAGGTCTCTCTACAAACCACGTGCAGCCGAACAACTTGCGGAGGCCCTAGAGTGTTTCAAAGCAGACATTACCGCCATCCAAGAAGTGCGATGGGATGGGCCGGGCAAAAGGAAGATGAAAAACTGCGATATCTACTACGGCGACTGCTACAGACAACAAGGACAGCGTCTATTCGGATGCGGATTTGTCATTGGAGGCAGACTTAGGCAAGAAGTCTTGAGTTTCCGGCATGTGAACGAGCGCCTTATGACTATCCGTATCAAGGCTAAATTTGCCAACATTAGCCTTATATGCGTTCACGCCCCTCACGAGGAGAAGGACGACGTGTCAAAGGATGACTTCTACCAGCTCTTGGACAAGACATATGAGCAATGCTCCAGCCACGACGTTAAAATTATCCTAGTACGCGGTTCCCACGTCTCGATGTTCACAAAGGAACATGGCTCTCCTTTGATCGAAAAATCGTCAACCAAATCGATCACATTGCGATTGACGCAAGGCACTCTTCCAGTATTCTGGGTGTCCGGACTTTCCGAGGAGCCAACGTGGACTCGGATCATTACCTAGTAGTAGCCAAGGTACGGATGCGGATATCCACAACGGAGCGAAATCAACGAAATACTGTGAGGAAATTTGACGTCGGGCGGCTACAATCGCAAGAGACCGCCAAAACCTTTGCCGATCGAGTTTGTTCTAATCTTAATCTAAGTCCTATCCCGCAAGCAGCAAACGCGGAAGATCAGTGGCAGCGCTGCCAACAAACCATCAGAGATGCCGCCTGTGATGTACTGGGTTTCTATCGGCCACCACAGAGAAACCCCTGGTTTGATGAGGAATGCCGGCAAGCACATGCAGCTAAACAAGAGGCGTACAAAGCGGTGCTGCATAGAAGGACTAGAGCTGCTTACGAGCTTTACGTGAGCAGAAGAAAAGAGGAACATCGATTTCTCAGAAAGAAGAAAAAGAAGCATGAGAAGCGCTCGATCGAGGAGATTGAGAGACTTTATTGCAGGAATGATGTTCGAAAATTTTACCAAAAGGTAAAAAGAACATGCCAGTGCTTCAAAGCCAGGACAGAAGCCTGCAGGGCCGAAAATGGCAATATAGTAGTAGAATCGCAGTCGGTGCTGAGGATATGGAAGGAACAATTCTGCAGACTGTTAAACGGCGATGATGATCAATATTCGGCTGTCAGGCAGAATGAGCCATTCAACAGTGACGATGACAGTCAAGATTCCCGTCAACCTGATCAGAATGAAGTGAGGATAGCGATATCTAAACTCAAATCTAACAAAGCTGCTGGAGCCGACGGCCTTGCCGCTGAAATTTTCAAGGCAGGAGGAGATAAGTTGGTAAGGAGCATGCACCAGTTCATCTGTAAAATCTGGTCGGACGAAAGTATGCCCGATGAATGAAACCTCAGCATCATTTGCCCGATCCTGAAGAAAGGAGACCCTCTGAACTGCGCCAACTACAGAGGTATAAGTCTCTTAAATACCGCATATAAGGTCCTGTCTGCCGTACTATGTGAACGCCTAAAACCGATCGTCAACAACCTGATAGGTCCTTATCAGTGCGGTTTCAGGCCTGGAAAGTCCACCATTGACCAAATATTCACACTATGGCAGATCTTGGAAAAACCCATGAATATAAAATCGATACGCACCACCTTTTCATCGATTTCAAAGTTGCCTATGATAGCGTGTATAGGGACGAAGTATACAGAGCCATGTCTAGTCTTGGCATCCCCCTGCCAAGCTCGTCCGTTTGTGCAGAATGACGATGGAGAACTCTCGCTGCTCCATCAAAGTCGGTAAGAACATCACCGAACCGTTCGATGTCAGGAAAGGTCTTAGACAAGGCGACGCGCTATCATGCGATCTCTTCAACATAGTACTTGAGAGAATTGTACGAAACTCACAAGCCAACCCCGGAGGTACAATCTTCTTCAAGTCTGTACAACTACTCGCTTATGCCGAAGACATTGACATAATCGGAAGAACTCAGCGGGCAGTCAATGGGACATTTACGAGTATTGAGAACGAGGCAGCAAAGATGGGTCTAGCGGTCAATGAAAGCAAAACAAAATATATGCTGTCTACAAAAAGGACACCCAACATCGGTGTCTTGGACAGAACGCCACAATAGACAGATATAATTTTGAGGTAGTAAAGGATTTTGTCTACCTAGGCTCTATGGTCAGCTCCGCAAATAACATCAGTGGAGAGATCACAGGCAGAATTACTCTTGCCAATCGTTGTTTCTATGGGCTAAAACGGCAATTGAGTAGCAAAGCCCTATCTCGAACTACTAAGGTAACTCTCTATAAGACACTAATCATCCCAGTCCTGCTGTATAGCGCAGAGGCATGGGCTTTGACAAAACCGGATGAGGATGCCCTTGGTTATTTCGAGAGAAAAGTTCTTCGAGCGATCTTTGGTCCCGTCTGGATAGACGGTGAGTGGAGGAGAAGGTACAATGCCGAGCTATACGGCCTGTACAAGGACATCGACTTAACCAGAAGAGTTCACATACAGCGACTAAGATGGCTGGGTCATTTAGAGCGGATGGAGCCCAACCTTCCCGCTAAGAAAGTCTTCGAATCCATCCCAGACGGACGGCGCAGTAGAGGACGACCTCGCGGTAGGTGGCGCAAACAAGTGGAGGGGGACCTCAACCAACTTGTCGTGCGCAACTGGAGGCAGCTGGCTCGTAACCGTGCTGGCTGGAGAGGTTTGTTGGTTGAGGCCCAGGTCCACCCCGGGCTGTAGCGCCATCTAAGCTAAGCAAACTTGATGTGCACGAAAACGAAACGAAACGTTAATACAGAGTTTGATGTCCTGTTCATTGGGTTATGTATTGGAGTCCCGCTTTTGTCTTTCGGGAACAAAATTATACTAAACTTTGTCGAGGTCTGTGTGTATATATTTGTCTGTCGTTCATTCTCCTATTAAGATCAAGTCTTTCGAATTATAAGTCAGCAACATTTTTTCCATGAGCCTGATTGCTTATGATGAATTCACGAAGACCCTCTATGCTCTTGGATTTTATTTGATATACCGAAGGACTCCGGGATAAGTCTACATCATAAGCAATAAACGCTTTTGCTTAATAATGTGGATATTCAAATGCTGGAGGAGTCCTATAGCTATTCAATTTCGTCATCACCATTCTGTATGCCGAGCCCCATGGGTTAATATCGGCTTCTTGATGGTGACGTTTGAAGCATGCTGTTTAGCTCCCCTTGATGGCTCTATTTAAGTTACGTCTCATCAGTCTAAGGGTGTCCAGGCATTGTTGGAAATTCACTCTCCTTCTTGATCGCTGGACTATGCGCCGGGTTTATAGACATGATGCCCGAAGTGCTGTACCTGCTTGGCGTGTTATAAGCGTGTTTGTGTGTGCTCTGGTGGGGATTTCCACTGGGGAAGTTATAATTGAGTTTACACACTTTCAGTTCTTAATATAGTTAGCAACTATATTTCAGAAAATAGGTAAATAAGCGTCAACTCAAATGCAGGCAAAGCAAAGCAAGCACTGGTCAGCTAGTTGATAAATATAAGCAAAAGTATTTTATTTTGAGTCACCCAAGGTCAAGTTTAAATGAGATTCTACTCTTTCCAATTTTTGTTGAATTTTAAATTTGAAAAAAAAATGTCCCACCTAATGGACTACACAACAACCCCGTACTCCGAAATTAACATAAGACTTCCACAATTCACGTAAAAATCTCAAAATACAAAAAAAAAATGTTTGTTTCATTTTTTTCTTCTCTTCTTTGATCTGTCATACCACAGGATAAATTTGAGTAAAAAAAACTTGTTCAGGCTATAAAACAATTACTCTTGTCATCCACACGCAAGGACAGAAATTTCTGAACATCAAAAGGAATCCACTTTCGAAGGACAAACAAAAAAACATATTCATCTGATGCACCAAGACAGTTCTTCAAATCAACCCCACTACCAAAATTTCATTCGTTACTTTAAACTATACAAACCGTTATAAACTCCTTCCTAAATTTAAATAGATTTTCTAAAAAAAAAAGTTTAAGACTGTCTAATGAAAATTGATTTAAAATTATGTTTTCCCATGGCGGAAATTCTATTAAAAATAATTTTCACCCTCATTAGCATTCAGTTCCGTTGACATATACCAAACGGTAAATTGTATGCAAAAAATTCATTCGTAGAATCATCAGCATTCATCTACGCGAAAATCCCACGTATTTAGATAGATAAGTAGAATAGAATGGTTGGCGCACAGGCAGAAAAGAAGTCACTGAACAAAAGGTTACGTATACGCCCAGTGTGCTTGGCATTAACATAATTTTTGTTGACATGAATTCACTTGCTGTTGCTGTTGCCATGCGTGTGCGTGAGTGTGGCAGATTTTACGGAGCTCTTAACATGTGATAAGAAATAATCGGAATTTTTTTTTCCCTTAAAATGCTAAATGGAAACATTTTATGTATCTTTTACCATAATATAGGAAATTTCTCTTTTTCGTTTCTTGTTTGAAAAAGAGTTGAATGTTATCAGCAAGATGGAATATCTGGAAATTCAGAATTTCAAATGAGATTGAGAACAATTGATTAAATCGGTGAACAGGACATATTCTGACATCTGAACTTACATTTGCCTATCAATTGTAGTCAGCGACAGATCTGTTTGCGTAACAAGATGGCACCATTTCACAATTTTTCATTCAACTTTCAAGGTTTACTCATACTCTTAGTACAATATTTACATTAGCTATGAAGGGCTGACGGTCGTAGCATACTTTTGTTTGGTTTAACCTTGACTAAGTATATTTTCAAATAGAAAGTTGTTCGGCAAAGTAATGGCGCGGAGGAGTTCTTATGATCCCGATAGGGTTCAGGGGAAATTAATTTATTAAATTACGATTTAAGGAAGCTTCTAAGAATACATTTTTCCTTCAACAAGACAGAGACATATGGCACCAATTTTCCCGTACCAGTAATCTACTGAATTCAGTTTGATTAATATTAATTTTTACTCATTCACTAAATTTAGTCAATTTGGATATTTCATAACTTAGTGACCCTAGTTAGGCATCATATCGAGCGCATTTGTCATAGCAAAGGGGGTTGAAATGTATGTACATAAAGGGTTTTCCATTAAGCGTTTCCTATCTTTAAATTTGAATGAAACAAACTGTTAGTGAGATATCATTGAAATTCTTTATTTACGAGGGCAAGGTGAGAAGTTCTCGGTCTGACGCAGAGATAGCGTTCCAATCAGAAAAAAAAAATGTTTCCTGCCTGGGTGCACTTCTCATTAGTTCGTATGACAAGTTTCAACTTGTTCTCTCAAGTAGTTTGTTTACACGAATTTTTGCAGTAGACGTCTTGCGTATTTTTCGTTAAAAGGGATAAACTTGAATATCGTGCGGTCATAAAATTCTTCGTTCTGGATGGGTTAACCCCCAAGAAAATTCCTCCAAAGTTGACAAAAGTTTACGGGGAATCTGCTCTTTCCATGCCAACCGTTAAAAAGTGGGCAGCTGAATTTAAACGTGATCGCACGTCCCTCGAAGATGACCCACATGAAGGACGACCAAAAACCGCAACCACACCCGAAACCATCAAAAAAGTGCATAATATCGTGTTGGACGATAGGCGAGTGAAGGTAAGTGAGATAGATGAGGCTGTGTGTGTATCGGAAGTGAGAGTGCGAAACATCTTGCACAAAAACTTAGGGATGTGAAAGCTCTGCGCAAGATGGATGCCGCATTTGATGAATGCCGATCAAAAGCAAATGCGCAAACCATTTTCGCGGCAATCTTTGGACCAATTTAATAGGGATCCGACTGATTTTGTGCGGTGATTTGTCACCATGGATGAGACATGGGTCCACCACTACACGCCAGAAACGAAACAGCAGTCGAAGCAGTGGGTGGAAGCCGGTGGTTCAGCGCCAAAGAAAGCGAAGTCGATCACATCTGCCGGAAAAGTCATGGCCAGTGTGTTTTGGAATGCGAAAGGGATCCTGTTAATTGATTACCTTGAGAAAGGCAGAACAAGTACAGTCGAATATTACTCCAACCTTCTTGACCAGCTGGATGCCAAAATTCGCGAGAAGAGGCCTGGCTTGAAGAAGAAAAAAATCATCTTTCACCAGGACAATGCACCTGTACACAAGTGTGCGTTGGCAATGGGAAAACTGTGGGATTTGGAGTACGAGTTGCTCGGCCATCTCCCTATTCACCTGATTTGGCACCCTCAAACTTCTATCTTTTCCCAAACTGTTTCTGGGAAGCGCTTCGCATTCAATGCAGTAGTTGAGAGGGCCGTAAATGAATATTTTCACAGCCTGCCAGACTCTCACTTCCGAAAAGGAATACTTATATTGGAGAAACGCTGGACAAAGTGTGTTGAAGTTAACGGAGATTATGTAGAAAAATAAAATCATTTTTTAACTGAAAATCTCAGTCTTTCATTGTCAGGCCGAGAACTTTTCACCTTGCCCTCGTATTAAGAAGGCCCATGTATGCCATTGTATATGGAATATAACATCATTCAAACGTCCGCCGCGACTTTGTTGGGTGGCGCGCATCCGAAACATCCAATTTTCCATAACTCTGGCGCATAAATCAGGCTGAATTGGGCCAATGGCATTGATTTGCTTGACTTTCAGGGCATTGCTTGTTTGTGGTTTATTGTTCAGACCTGTGACTTAAGAAAACCCCAGAAGAAGAAGTCTAACGGGGACAAATCGCACGATCTCGGTGGCCAATTCACATCGCCTCTGCATGAGATAACCATGTTCGGAAATCGCTCATGCAAAATGTTCATCTTGGTACCAGCTGTGTGCACAGAGCGCCATCCTGTTGAAACCACATATCGTCGATGCCCATATCATCGAATTCGAACTAAAAGAAATTGGTTATCATCGACCGATAGCGCTCGCCGTTGACGGTGATGGCCTGGCCAATGATGCCGCCAGCCCAAAATCCACACCAAACAGTGACTTTCTCTAGATGCATTGCAATTTGGTGGATCTCGTGTGGATTGTTATCGTCCCAAAATCGACAATTTTGCTTGTTGACGAACGAAAATGGGCCTCGTTGCTGAATATGATTTTTCGACCGAAATTGGGGCCAACTTTTAAATGCTCGAGAGCCCAGTCAGCGAACAAACGGCTGTCACTATGGTCATTAACTTTGAGTTCTTGGGTCAGTTGAATCTTGTACGAGTGTAGGCCTAAGTCATGACGCAAAATTCGCCAAGTTGTGGTCTGCGAAAGGCCGAGTTCTTGTGCGCGGCGCGGAATTGACTGCCTCGGATTCTCCTGCACACTCTCATCGACAGCGGCGATATTTTCGGCAGATCTTGCGTTTCGTTGTGTAACGAAGTGACATAATCCACCGCCACAGAAATATAAATCAGCGATCATCCACACACGACTAGCACTTCGCTAAACATATTTAGCGAGGTCGGTGTGGCTTTGAGCGCCGCCTCACTAGCAGTAGATGGAACACAAATGCAATGCACAACGTTCAAAAAACCTTCAGTGATTTAATTCCGTAATAAATAGGCAACTACGAGTAAAAGAACTGAACCGGAACAAGCAGCTGAAAACAGGAAAACGTCTTCTTGAATGGTCTTGAAGATTGTTGATGAATTTTGAGTTCTGGTTCTTGGGAACTGTTTGATTTTTCCTTTAGAAATGTTTTCTTCTGGAAGCAGGACCGCTTGATCCTTATGTTTTGACTAGCTGCTCAGCAAAGGAACGATGGTTGAGGCTTTTGGTCTTCTCAGGATCGTGACCATTTGAGCCCAAATTGCAGTGTTGACTATTTTTAATTTTGAAAATTTTGACTTTTTGAAATTAAAAAAATCAAAGATTACTCGATGTGATTACGAATGACTCGAGCAGGTACCACAACTACGGGTGTTATCGAGTCGAACGTCTCGATGACAAACGTCAAAGACGTCAATCGACACAGTACTCCCCCTCGAGTAATGGAGTCACATTACGGCAGTGCGAAACGAACTCTTTTTGTTTTCGGGCCAAGGTAGGTTCTGATCGCCTGAGGAGCACGAATTGGACCTGGCTTGACGGATGGATCTCTTCTTGTTGACGCGAGTCTCTCTGCCAGTGATGGAGTTGGCGAAGTAGCTGCAGTCGGATGTCTCGAAGAGGTTTTTGTTGTCGGTGCCTGCTGAGAAGTTGTCCGACTCAGCGACGTTCCGGGAATCGGTTGACTTGTACTTGCAGGTGTTAGCAATGGATCAACCTCTGGACTTCCAGGAGTGCGGTGAGTAGGGATCTGCCTGGACGATGTTGGAGGTTCGCCCGGAGAGCGCATGTTTGTGGGCTGCTCGAGGTGTTCGAAGAAAGCTGGTTTCAGTCTTTCCGTCGATATTGTCGTGGGAACACCGTTCAGATTTAATTTGAAAACCCAGTCCGATATTCTCTCGAGCACTTCAAACGGTCCCTCGTATGGTCGTTCGCAGGGTTTTCGTACCGCATCTACCCGGACGAAGACATGGGTGCACGAAAAAAGCATCTTATGTACAAAAGGTTTGCGCTGCGTGTGATGTGCTGATGGGGATGATCGGACTTGTCGCATCTGCTCACCGAATTTTTCAACAAATACCTGTGGGTCAAGTGAAACTTCCTCGTCGATGAAGAACTCTCTGGGTAACCTCAATGTTGTTCCATAAGCTAGTTCGGCAGCAGAAGCGTTGACGTCTTCCTCGTAGCTCGTTCTTAGACCTAGGAGAATGGCAGGTAAAACACTCACCCAGTCCGACGCATCTTGGCACTTGATGGCTGCCTTGAATGATCTGTGCCATCGTTCAATCATTCCGTTAGCAGCGGGATGGTAGGCTGTCGTTCTCGTTCGGTCACTGCCAATGAGCCTAGCTAGTGCGTTAAACAGGATCGACTCAAACTGGGATCCCCTATCGGATGTGATGGTCGCTGGTGCACCGAATCTGGATACCCAGCCCGAGTAGAATCCTTCGACAACTGTGTCAGCTGTGACATCCTGGAGCGGAACAGCTTCTGGCCACCTGGTAAATCGATCTATCATTGTCAGCAAGTATCGGCGGCCCCTACACAATGGCATCACAACAATGTCGATGTGAACACGTCGAAATGGATCGCTTGGCATTGGTATGTGTTGCGGCTTGTTCTTGACGTGGCGACCAATTTTACTTCGCTAACAGGCTAAACACGACATAGCCCAGGTGTGGATGTCCTTGTTCATGCTTGGCCAGACATAGCTTTTGCTGATTAAACGTCGAGTGGATCGTGCACTTGGGTATGACAGGTTATGGGTGTAGTCGAACACCCTTCTGCGCAGAAATTTGGGGACAAAGGGACGAATGTCCGCTCCGCTGGTGTCGCAGAATACAACCGCATACGCATTCCTCGAAGCTGGAGTGATGTCGTCGTTGGCGCAGCGATGATTTCGTCGTCTTGTCGTTGCATGTCTGTGCTGACGATGACGGGCATGTTGATGGTATGGCTGCGGGATAGTGCATCAGCGACAATGTTATCTTCTCCTGAAATGTGCACAGTGTTCGTGGAGTATTGGCCGATTTCTTCAAGTTGCCGCGCTACTCGGTCACAAGCGCAGTCCGATTTCTTGTCGAAAGCATGGATTAGCGGCTTATGGTCGGTGAGAATGACCACTTCCCTTCCGTCGATGAAGTGCTTGAAGCGCTTGACTGCTTGATAAATCGCCAACAGCTTCCGATCGTAAACCTTGTAGCGGGCTTCTCTTCGGTTGAGCTTCTTGGAGGAGAAGGCAAGAGGTTGCAGCTGGTCACCGATGCGTTGGTCCAAGGCGGCGCCGATCGAAGTATCTGATGCGTTACATCGCAAAACTAAAGGAAGGTCTGCCCTGGGGTGAGCGAGTTGGACGGCCTCCTTTAGCTTCACTTTGAATTCTTCAAATGCCTTCTCAACATCAGGTGTCCATTCAACCGGGCGTCGGTCTCTCTTCTTCACTCCAAGTATCAGTTGCACAAGGGGAGCCTGTGTCTCGGCAGCGCCTGGCAGACAACTGCGATAAAAGTTCCAGGATCGCAGGAGCTTGTCCATCGTGTCTGGCTTTGGGTACTCGGCGATGATTGCGACTCGGTCAGCTGGAGGTTTAATCCAATCACAGCTAACAGTGTATCCGAGGTACCTTACTTCTGGTTGGCCGTAGAAGCACTTGGAGACGTTGATGGTCAAGCCGCACTTTCGCAGTTGACTGAAGACGATGTGAAGATGTTGCCGATGTTCACTCTCGTTGGCTGATGCGATCAGAATATCATCGATGCAGCAGTGGCAGAAGTTCAACCCTCTCAGAACCGTGTCCATGAAACGTTGCATGGTCTGCGCAGCGTTGCACAAACCAAACGTCATAACATCGAACTCGAAGAGGCCGAAAAAAAGTTATGACGGCAGTCTTCGGTCGGTTGCGGAGGCCGCCATCTGTTGGCGGGAAGCGAAACCGCGAGTACTCTCCGAATCCTCACTCTAACCAGAGGAAACTGAAGGGAGAATGTGAAGGGAATTTTGCATTGTCTCCTGATTCACATTCTCGTTTTGCAGGATTTTTCCATAAAGGAGAGTGCATGGAGGGCATTCGGCAGAGTCTGCTCAAGGGTGAAGTACCAAGCACGTGTACTCTTGACAGCCTCTCCAGGGAAGAGTTTTCGGACTTTTCCACCGATTTTTTTTCTGCCTGCACTCCGGTGACTGAGCAATAATCTACGGGTCTGCTACTAGCCATAGCCGGCTCGTCTGATAGGCTTCTCCCCGTCTGGGAGAAATGGGCTAATTAAAGTATAGCGGATTTGCCGCCCTTTTGTAAGAAGCTACCTCTTAAGCCTGCCCTAAGTGCGGACTGGGTTCAAGCAAGCCTGCCCTAAGTGCGGACTGGAACACCTCCTAAGCCTGCCCTAAGTGCGGACTGCTCCTTCCAAGCCTGCCCTAAGTGCGGACTGGGTCGAAACAAGCCTGCCCTAAGTGCGGACTGCTCCTTCCACGCCTACACTAAGTGCGGACTGGAACACCTCCTAAGCCTGCCCTAAGTGCGAACTGCTCCTTCCAAGCCTGCCCTAAGTGCGGACTGGATCACCTCCTAATCATGCCCTAAGTGTGGACTGGGTCCAAGCAAGCCTGCCCTAAGTGCGGACTGGAACCCCTTTGAGCCAGCGCACCGAACCGAACCGGACGACAACTCGCACAGCCCCGTACCAGAACTAGCCGCAGGACAACGACAATAGCGTTAAGCTTATAATTTATTGTTAAGTATAAGAATTGTTAGGGAAATAAACAAAAACCTACTTGTATTGTTCCAAGGCAACTATTGTAACAACCAAGATAAGAAATAAAGTACCTATTTTCCAAAGTCCTAGGGTATTCCTTTGGATTAACCCTGGGGCCGGCGAGCCCACCTCAGCCTTTGAAAAAAGATACCTTCGCAGTTGATGTACGGGTATTGGTAAATTGTTCACTGAACCGGTCGACTCGAATTTATCCACTACGTTGCGAATAGTCCTCTCGGAAGGACGATTATGGCAACCGTAAAATGGGCGAAGCGCGCGAAATGTTGCACGAATAGAAGACCCACTTTCATAAAACAATTTAATCATTTGCACATCTTGTTGAACGCTATAGCTCTCCATATTGATTTGGCAAGACAGGCTTAATAAATGACAGTGAATTTGACGGATTTAGCTTCAACAGTATGGCCGCAATCACCTGTCAAAGTTCGGAAATCCCTATTGGAAAACCCTTTATGTGCGTTCTTGGCAAGGATATCCCTTTCAGTTTTTAGTAATGATTCCGTAAAATAATTGGGCAGTTGTCAAATATCTTTACTGCGTCTGCTAGGAGTTTCTTACTTTAAAAATGATTTTACTACTTCACGCCTTAAAACGCGCTGCCTAATCCTTGTGAACTTTGCTCTGGTGACTATATGAACACGTTTTGGAACTTAGCAAGTTGACACTAAGAACCTCTAGGAACCTCATAGTTTCGACCTTGTAAAGTAAAACGAACGTGCCAAAATGAGGAAGATTGAAAAGTAGCCCCTAGGGAGGATAAACGTATCAATTTCAACAGATACTGCAAACAGATTTATTCTCCTTGTATTCCATTTGAAGTTTTATTTACAAAGGACTAGACGGAAGGCATCCAGCATATATGTACACCAAAAAATGTATCTATACAACTATCTCAAGTTATAATCAAACGAAACTGCGCTACAGTTTCTAGAAATTCATTAAACCAAATTCCCCCTGCAAGAAGAAGTTTTGTTGAAATTCATTTCCAACCACTAACCACATTTATTTGAGCTTGTTAGCCTTTGAAAGTCCTAATTGAATTCTCAACATAAAGCATCCGATTATGTTTTTGCTTTCAAATGTATACTATAACCACAGTTGTTACTCAACTCAGCCAAATTGAATTGCGTCAGACGAATGCACTTCAAATCTATTGGCATCGTTCATCATTCATGACCATCAGTCTACGGGCATCAATGATAATTAAATTGAAACACAATCATGACTAGATATTTGCGACCATTTGCGATAGTAGAGTCAATCGATTTGAGTGCTCTATCAAAAGGATTAATGAATGATAACAGATGACCACATCTTACCTCACAGGACTATTCGGACTCCTATAGAGCAGTATACTCTGTGCTGTCTGTGCTGGGGTAGTGATGCGGGTGAAGTGTTGATTTGTCAAATGGGGGCTCTTATGCAAGACGTTAAGGACAAACAGATTATTTTCTCAGTTCGTCCTTGAAACATTTTGGGCTGGAAATCATTGCTTTGATGTTTTGTTATTGAAAGGCCATAGGCGCTTAACTTTTCGGTCTTAGCATAGATCACACTTGATGTTTTTCTTTGAGACTCGAAGGTGATTAGATATTTATACGGGATAAATATTTATGTAAGTTCGATGGAAGGCAGATGCTCACTTCTATCTTATTTGCTTATCCTGGTTTTGATAGCTTCTTCCACAATACTTGCATAACCAGTCAAGCCTCCGATATAAATAGAAAAAGATGGGTATACGCCAAGGCTTTCAATGAAGCCGGGTGTACACGAATCATTTCAATCAAGTGCTAGGATAAGGTTAGATAAGAATTCAGTTAAAATACAAATATTTGGCGCAACAGCTCTTTAAAGTGCCAGAGCCTAGCTTCTCGCAACCACTCATGTTGTGTGCGTTATATTTTTCACACGAATGGAAGGGACCTGCAGTTTAATGCCGAATCCGAACGGCGATTTGAGAAGCTTTTTCGTGACAACAATACTCTCGGATGTTTGTCAGACGCTCGCGAGAGGTGGGACCGTGAAAAAACTTTTTGGTGTTTCCTGGGATTCGAACTTGGAACCTCATGCGTAGTGATCTGACACACTAACCACTTACGCCACGGAGCCCATTACGTACGTATTTCTTAAAATCGTCTGCTTATTTGCTCACGCATTCCTCAGCAGCTCTTTAAATGCTCAAAATACCCATGTAACTTAAGAAGATGTATTTGGCTTCGAAGACAAACTGCGGGCTATGGACTGACAAGACATCATCGGAATCACGAAGTTCGATTGCCCAAGTCGGTTAAGAAAATTTTGAGATCGGAGTAAGAGGTATCACTGCAGCTCAATTTTAGCAACGGACCTAGCTCGAATGCCCGGTACAGTAGTGCGGAACTCTTTTAATTCCTCCCTCTTAGGCCATAAAGCATATCTATCTACCGAATATTGCATTGCTAGAGAATATGGCAATAGCTTGTCAAATAGTAGTGCATGCAATTATATGAAAACACAAACGTTTCCACTTAGCTGATGCCTACCAACTCCTACTCTCGACCTCCATGCGGTCACAGCTGGCTGCCTAGTCCCTTAATCCAAGAAATGGGTAACCAACCCCGTTTGGAGGATTTTTGGCGGCAGCAGATGAGCGATGAGCACTCCTTCCTGTTCCAGGCGGCAGCGGACGAATTCCCTAGACGGAATCAAAGGTGGCGTCTATAGTTCCAGTTAGGTTGAACTTAGTGAATACCTTGCGCGAATTGCTTCGACGTATTCGGATCACAGGTCGGTAGGGAATTTCCAATGTTGGTCAGGACCTTGGAATAGGGATGGTGGCGGAGGAACCCTTAATTGGCCAACGGCAGCGCTCATACTTCCGTAGTGGAGTACTGGCACCGGTGTACCCGGCCCCTCGTCCTAGGGGAATAATTAAGGAACTGGCCCTCCAGGTTGGGGGTTGTGCCGTCGGGGTAACTTCCCTACCATGCAAAAAAACGAATGGTTCCAATACAACCAAACGGATGACTCAACTGATGACGACCCCAGCAAACCAAATAAGGACAATGAACTTCAGATCTGTACGTGGAATATTCTGTCCCTTTACAGATAACGTGCAGCCGAATAACTAGCAGAGGCCCTAGACTGCTAGAAAGCAGATATAACCGCCATCCAGGAAGTGCAATGGGATGGGCCGGGCAAAACGAGGATGTTAAACTGTGACATCTACTACGGTGATTGATTACAAGGAAACAGGCTACGCTTATTCGGATTTGTTATACGCGGCAGACTTAGGCAAGAATTCTTAAGCTTCCGACACGTTAGCGAGCGTATTATGACTATCCGGATCAAGGCTAAATTCGCTAACATAAGCCTAATATGTGTTTATGCCCCCACGGAAGAAAAGGTCCCTGCCACCAAAGAGTGTTTCTACGAGCTCCTCGACAAGACATATGAGCAATGTCCTAAATACGACAATAAAATCGTATTGGGCGATTTTAAAGCCAAAATAGGTAAGGAGGACGTCTTCGGTAGAGCAGTCGGTAAGCATAGCCTACACGACACCACGTCTGATAACAGACTAAGGCTAATTGATTTCGCTGTGGAGCGAAATGTCACCATAGCAAGCACATGGTTTCCTCATCTCGATATTCATTAGCAGACATGGCGGTCCAATGATCATGTAACGATCAACCAAATTGATCATATTGCGATCGACGCAAGGCATGCCTCCAGTATTCTGGATGTCCGGATCTTCCGAGAGGCCAACTAGACTCGGATCATTACCTTGTTGTAGCCAAGGTTCGAATCCGGATATCCCAATCTGAGCAACAAAGAAGAATCACTGTGAGAAAATTTAACGTCGGAAAGCTACAATCGCAAGAGACCGCCAGACTCCTCGCTGAACGCGTATCCCGAAATCTCTCAATCACCCCTATGCCGTCAGCATCAAGTGCCGAAGACCAGTGGCAACGCTGCCAACATGCCATCAGAAACGCCGCGACTGATGTGCTGGGTCTCGCTCGCCCACCACCGTGAAACCCCTGGTTTGACGAAGAATGCCGGCGAGTGCATGCAGCAAAACAAGAGGCATACAAAGCGGTGCTGCAAAGGAAGACGAGAGCTGCTAGTGAGCTCTACGAGCAAAACTGATGGGAAGAACATCGGCTTCTCCAAAAGAAGAAGAAAGTGCATGAGAAGCGCCCGATCGCGAATATTGAGGGCTTATACTTAAGGAACAATGTACGGAAATTTTACCAAAAGGTAAAAAGAACGTGTCAGAGAAGCAATACCCGTACAGAAACCTATAGAGATGAAAATGGAAACCTCATAGTAGAATCACAGTCGGTGCTGGGAATATGGAAAAACTACTTCTGCAGACTATATAACGGCGACGAAGACCAACATCCCGCTGTCAGGCAGAATGAACCATTCAACATAGACGATGATAGTCAAAATTTCCGCCCACCTGACCAAAACGAAGTGAGGATAGCAATATCTAAGCTAAAATCTAACAAGGCTACTGGACCTGACGGCTTACCGGCCGAACTTTTCAAGGCAGCTGGTGATGAATTGGTAGAGTGAATACACAAACTCATCTCTAAGATTTGGTCAGACGAGTGCATACCTGATGCATGGAATCTTAGCATCGTTTGCCCGATCCACAAGAAAGGAGACCCCCTTAACTGCGCCAATTATAGAGGCATCAGTCTCCTCAACATCGCATACAAGATCTTTTCTACGATATTGTGTGAACGCCTGAAACCTTTTATGTACAGCCTGATTGGACCCTATCAGTGCGGTTTAAGTCCATCGATCAAATCTTCACACTTCGGCAGATCCTGGAGAAAACCCAAGAATTCCAAATCGATACTCACCACCTCTTTATCGATTTCAAGGCCGCCTATGACAGCATTTATGGAGAAGAACTTTATAGAGCCATGTCTAGTTTTGATATCCCTGCCAAACTTGTCCGTCTGTGCAGGCTGACGATGGAGAACGCTCGCTGGTCAGTAATGACCTCATCGAGACCTTTAATGTCAAAAAAGGTTTTAGACAAGATGGCACGCTGTCATTTAACATCTTTAATATTGTACTTGAACGGATTGTGCGGAACTCACAAGCCAACACCGAAAGTACAATCTATCAAAAGTCCGTACAACAGCTTGCATACACCGACGATATAGACATTATCGGAAGAACTAAGCGGGCTGTCACCGGTGCGTTTGCAAGCATTGAGGCGAAAGTGGACAAAATGGGTTTCGCGATATACGAGGGCAAAAATAAGTATATGCTGTCAACAAGAAGGGAAAGCCAACACCAACGAATTGCTCAAAACGTCACAGTAGGCAGCTATAACTTCGAGTTAGTAAGGGACTTTGTCTACCTTGGCTCTGCTATAAACTCTGAGAACAACATCAGCGCAGAAATCAATCGAAGAATAACTTTTGCCAATCGTTGTTTTTTTGGGCTTATAAGGCAATTCAACAGTAAAGCCCTATCTTGAACAACTAAGGAGACTCTGTATTTTCTTCTTCCTTTTATCAGCGAGGTTATAATCTGAAATTGAGCGATCACAACCCCCCACTTCACCGCATTTCTACTGATCCGCCTATGGGGTTCGCCTTAAGGAGACTCTGTATAAGACCCTGATCACCCCAGTCCTGCTTTACGGCGCTGAAACGTGGATCTTATTAAAAGAGGATAAAGATATCCTTAGTCGCTTCGAGAGAAAAATTCTTCGTAAGATACCCGGTCCCGTTTGCGTTGACGACTTTTAAGGGAGAAGATTCAATCAGGAACTATACGAGCTATACAGCGACATCGACCTAGTCAAAAAACTGCGTATTGGACGTCTGAGATGGCTAGGACATGTAGAGCGAATGGACACCAACGCTCCGGCCCGCAGAGTCTTCGAATCTAACCCCGAGGGACGACGCAGTAGAGGACCTCCTCTCCGTAGGTGGGGCGAACAAATTCAAGGGGACCTCGACCAACTTGGAGTGCGCAACTGGAGGCAATTAGCTAAAGACCGAGCTAAATGGAGAGACTTGTTGGTTGAGGCCCAGGTTCACCCCGAACTGTAGCGCCAACTAAGTAAGTAAGTAAGAGAACATTTATGGACTTAGAGTGTCCGAAACCCGGGATTTTTGATAGAAATTACCCTGGTACTATTAGTATGCAGAGTAAGGATCCATCTAATTAGTTCACGGTCACCGCTCTTGCTAGTCATCTAAGACCGAATCTTTGTAAAGAAACGCAGTGTAAAGGTATTTCTTAATGTTTGCTGATGATTGCAAAGGATACAGTCGGCAGTGTGCTTAAATTTGCACGACAATGCAGAATTCCCGCACTCTCCTGCTTGGAAACACTTTAGCTTTCCTTCGATGAATAGAGTGGGCAATGCCATTCTCCGTCGTGAAGCTGTGTTTTTTTTTTTTTCATAGTCACCAGATTGTACTGTGTTCATATATGGTAAATGCCATTCTTGTGGATTGCGATTCTCATAAGATTCTTGTTTTACTTGCAATAGGAGTTGGACATTTTTTGAACGACGCAAGTGTATCCATTCTAATGGTCTGCATTGTCTTCGTTCACAACAACTACGACAGAATGCAGGTGAATGCTCGTCCCATTGATGATATACTTCATTGCTGTAGCGTATAGGTGATGCTTTTCCCCGCAACAATATTCGATGATTTGATTCCTGCAATAGCACTTCTACGTATGCCCAACACCATGCGGAGAATAATGTACTTGGACACAATGCAAAGTTATTCTTTCGAACAGTTGTCTTCCATCTTAATGATCTCACTCAAATTGGCTCTATATACAGAACTATGGATTGTAAAACCTTTACCAGTAGTATCTTGGACCATCAACTTATCATCCTTGATAGTGTGAGTTTTGCTGTTGTTCTTTTTAGGAGAGTCTTGCCCCCCATGCTATCAATCACGTCGAACCTAAGTCAGGATTGCCGGCTATGAATGTAATCACTTCTCTTACGGCTTAGCCATACTGGACGTAGTTTTCTGCGTCAAGCAGTCATCGACTTTCAAAACAAGAATACACATCATAGACATCCCGCACAAATTGGTTTTCGTGCACTCAGGTCAACCACCCTTGGCATGAAAAGTTCAAACAAATATTTTCCAAGATGCGAAGAGCCAAAAGCCTCTAAGACGTACTACAACTTTCCAAGTTTTTCTCGTTGTTCAGACTTTGAAAACAAAGGTCGCCGGCCAATATCCCTTTGAACATATTACCAAACAAAACGTATTAGACAACTTGACATGGAATCCTTTCGTTGCAGTTCTTTTTGATTTATCTATGGTAGTACCCTCCGATGGGAGGATCAGGAAGAACACAAATAATAAATGAGCTGCATGTCCTAATGAGGTAACTTTTAAAATTATTTCTTATTCATACTTCCACGAAGTTCATTCCATTAGCAAAATTTACACCCACCCAGTCTTCAAAGCGTGGAAAGTACAAACTTCTTAGAATTTTACCTCCGGGCATAATTATAAAAGAAACTCTGAAAGGTAATCAATCTCATCGGCCGAAGAAACCTATCCATGTGCCACACTTACAGTTCAAGTTGTTGATTATATTTTACATAAAATACCACACGCTTGAGACGAAGCTCAAGGAAAAGAATTTATAGTTTAGGGAAGGAAATCTCCGAAAATGAAAATGAATAACGAGGCACTTGAAGTATTTCCTCTTGAAGATTTCCTCTGAAACAACATTAGTCGCCTTTGGGGGGGTTGAGTGTATTTGCATAACTTGACTTCCGGGGAAGACTTCTAGTTTACAAATCCAAGGGGAGGATAGGCATATGCTATCCGTCATTGATTGACGTATCGATAGATCACGATAGTTTCTTATGCATCATAGTCTGTGCTGGGCTACTCCTTATTTATCTTGGATCATTATTTACGTTTCCTGTTTCGGAGAATTTTTTTAGTTTCTCCTGAATAGGAAGGGAGTCCTGCTTTTTATCATGCAGGATTACACAAGCATGACATGCTAGAGTAGGTCAAAAAAAAATAAATAGAATGGGACACGTAATAGGAGTAGGCATTCCGAAAGAAAAGTAAACCAAAGGCGGTACGACATCTAACATGATGTTGGGGAGGTTTTCAAGTGTCATTCCTATGTGGGTTTTTTATGGTCGCTTGAAAACACGGAAAGAAATTTGAAGTGAAAGGCCTTGAAGTTTTAAATTGGACAAATTGATGGACAATTGTGCTGTAAATCATTGCAAATTTATTTATACACATGATGGACCTTTGGAGTCTTGAATTTCGTGCATGGTTGTCTTCGTTTCTAAACCATTGAACGGATTTTCATCTGGTTTTCACTGCTGCTTAGCTTAGAGGTTTGGAAGTAAACCGAGGTATGTGCCATATTAACTAATTGACCTAATCATGTTTGTAATCAATTACAACGACTTCTCCGACTGCAATGAAATTGATCGCCAAGGACTTGAAACTTCACACTGTTTATCTACGTGGAATTAGTTGACGCGGGTGTCTTTGAAAAGAACTTGACTAGAGTAGGCTTAGAGAGCTTATCCATACATCTCTTACTTATTCTTGAAGGTGGTAGTGGTACTCCTTATAAAAATTGTTCAACTCTTCTGAAGTTTTGCATTTCATGAAATCGTCATTTCTTTTCAAATCAGAAACACAGCACTACATTCTCTGGGAATGTTTTGGATTTAAGGAAGGCTAAGGATAACCATAAGCATAAGCATAGCAATATTGTATGAAGATAAGAGAAGTTTAGCGGAGCGTGCGACGTGACAGGCGTAACTAGATCAATGCGCTGGCTACAGAATCAGAAGCAGCTGACGGGGGTGCGACAGCAGGATCGTCTACAGAATCACCAAAGAGCTGACAGGTGGTCACAGCTCCAGCCAACACCCAGTGAAAAGCCTAGATGGCTCCTTGCTCATTTCGGATGAGGACCAGCTCAAGAGATGAAAAGAGCATTTTGCCTATGGTTTTGAAACGTGTATTCGCTGACGATATGCTCCCAAATCAGACTGAGATGCCCGAATAAGCACCAAGACTGCCTGTTCACTATCGCGATCAAGGCACTCAAATGCAAGAAGGCGGTAGGACTTAACTGTATTCCCGCAAAGCTCTTACGAGCAGCGCCAGCAACATCGGCTGAGCTTCCGCTTCCACTTATAGAGAGAGCTTGAGAAGCTGGGAGCTTTCCTAACGAGTGGAAAAGGGAATGATTGTCAAGCTTCCTAAGAAAGGAAATTTGATGGAGTGCGGAATCTGGAAGGGTAACTGCATGCTGCCTGCTGTAGGTAAGATAATAGCTAAAAGCACCCTGGAGCGAATCAAACAACTTCTAGAAGGCACACTCGATGCCGAATAAGCAGGTGTCGGCTCTAGATCCTCCTGTGCCGACCGCATGAACACCCTGTGGATTATCATCGAACAGTGCGTTTAATATCGATCGCCACTCCACCTGCTGTTCATCGATTTTGAGAAAGCGTTCGATAGTATCAACAGGAAGTTTATATGGTGTGCTTTACGCAGCGGAGCTATTCCCGATAAACTGATTGCTATTATCAAAGCTATATATGAAGGCTCCAAGAGTCACGTTCTTCTCTGGATGGTTATCTGAGGAATTTGAGGTCCAAATTGGGGTAAGTGGGGAAGGGCTGTATCCTTTCACCAATACTATTCCTATTGGTGATTAGCGATGTGCTTCGTGCAGCTTTGTCGACGGGAAACGGAGGAATTCGATGGACTCCTACATCCAAACTGAAACATCTTGACTACGCGGACGATGTATGCTTACTCTCTCAATGAATTCTCTCCCAGAATTATGAACCTCCACCAAGCGACAGCAGATGTGGAGAGAGAAAATACCTCTCTCGTCGGGCAAAAACTAAAATTATCAGCCTTGGAACAAACTCATCGGCTCAAATATGCACTGCTGGACAGTCGGTAGAGAGAGTAGAGTATTTCTATAATAGTATCCTGGGAGTATTATCTCGACCGATGGTGGAACCGAACTGGATATAGCCAACAGTATCGCCAAAGCAAAGACTGCGTTCGTTAATGGTTCCGCTCGATACTGCAATCGTGATTGACATTCGGCGTCCATACTAGTTCTGGGATGGCTGCTTTCCTCTTTCGTCTGATCATCTAGGTTCACTACCGCTAATGCGGGAGGTCTGTGGGACTCTTCCTGATCATCCGTGTGACGGCCAATTTGCGACTGACACGGATTTTCCACTGGCATCAGTCGGAGCGATGAGTTCGCAGGTACTGCTGTGGTAAATGCAACTTGGGCTAATTTTTCCTTCAGTCCATCTAGCCTTCGTTCAAAATTATTTTGGAACTCCACCATCTCCATTATCACCGTTTCCATGAGTTGGTTTTGCTTCCGGGTGACCTCCTCGAGTATCCGTCTTACTTCCTCGGCGTTTATTTTGATTTACGTGGTAGGAATTATGCTTAATTCTGTCCGCATATTCCCACTTCTGACACGAGGAGAGAACTTCTAGCCGCCGTACTCGCTACGCACCACTTCCACCACTATCTGTTCGGTCGCCGATTTACACTGCGGACAGATCATGCATCGTTGCGGTGGATGTGCAATTTCAAACACCCTGAGCAAAGCAATGTAATAAATTTGAACACCAAGCTAAGACTGTTCAACTCCAATGTTGAATTCGTGCTGTTATATGGATGCAGCACGTGGAGAGTGACCAGAAAGCTGCAAGCGTTCGTAAAGGATCTAAAGGATTTTCTGGCCCAATCGTATATCTAACGAACACCTTTACGAGAGAACGGGTCAGGAACCAATAGGCACAACTATCGAACGGCGGAAGTGGCAGTAGATTGGTCACACGTTCCGAAAGTGTAAAAGTTCCATATTGAACGATGCTGTGTAATGGAACCCTTTAGCTTAGGATGGCAGAAGACCTGGCGGTCCGAGGAGAACATGGCGCAGAACAGTCGAGAAGGAGGCACGGCAGTTGGAGAAAAGTTGGGGAGAGCTGAGACACATTGCGTAGTAGAGGCCCTAGGATTCACAAGGAGATACGGGACATAAGTAAGTAGTAAGCATAGCTATTAGTTCTACCTTTACCAAATGTCTACTCGTGGTATTGCCAAGTGTTTTGTCCGACAAGGGTATAGGATCCATCTGTGCAGGATGTGTTGGCTGCAGCTAACACTGGGATAACCTGTATTGTCACACACTTTAAGTTTGCTTGAGATATTACTCAGCTGTCCGTTCAGTAATGATAATGTGCCATCATTATAGGATGATTGTCTCTCTTTTTATAAGAAGACAGGTTCTCAATTCAACTGATTGATATGATAGCAATGGCTGTATGCAAAACAATACTTAGAATCTTATCAGAAAATGAATTAGTCGGGGAGCCTCTTCACTGTCGTAATACCATATATGCATAGGTAGGTAGGTAGAAGTGGTTGTGTCAGCAAACTATGCCGAAACTTAATTAGCGCAGAAGCGCCGTTTTTAGACCACAGCCCAAGTGACCTATCGGATGTAAAAAGGACGTTATTTGCTAGGGAAAAAGGAAAAGAAAAAGGAGTGAGGATTATTCAAATCCACCCCGTTACACTGAGGAAACTGATATTATCCCCAATGCCAATCTCCGCCATCTCTATTAGGTTGCCGAAAAAGGGTTTACCTAAGGTGCGCTTTCTGGCCTTGCCTAAAGCCCGACACTTGCAAAGAAAGTGTAAGATGGTTTCTATCTCGTCAGCAGTATTGCAGCTGCGACAGTGTGCATTAAATGTAATGCCTATTCTGGCCGCATGAACCCCGATGGGCCAGTGGCCAGTATGAACTGCCAGAACTCTTGCGAAATCTGCACGGTTTCCGTTAAGTAGATCTTGCGTTCTTTTCATGGAGTATTTGGGCCACATCTGCCTGGAGATGACACAGTTCCGCACCCCCTGCTATCTGTTACCAGCCTTCAGCAGATAATGCGCGAAGATGCCTCCCTTATGGACCCCCAATATATACATAAATGCAAAGTTCTTGTGGAGCTTCACTTTCATATTTATTTGACTCCGTAGGTAGATGATGAAACCCAAATGCTCTTGGAATCACAATGTATCTTCTTCTGATTCTCATGTATCTCTGCTTGATAATAAGTAAAATTTCCTTTCAGTGTATCTTTCGACGCGTTCCACCTAGCTTTCTAACACAATAGAAACAACAATCGGTCACGCATGGGCCAACATAACAAAATGAATTATCGATGAGTCGACGAAATGAAGCTCTACATCTTTTTTGTTTGGATTTTTTTCCCTCTTCTGAAAAAAGAACGAACAAACTTATCCGCCCCCTTCTTCTCGTGATCGATGAATTCCCATCAATTGTTTAGTTATGCTCACCATATATCCTTCTTCCTCTGTTGGCGCCACTTTACTGCAATACGTAGCACCATACCAACGAACCAAATCGAAGCCTATTCGTTTTGATTATTCCTGCGGGAGTTCAGTGCCATTCGCAGCAATATAAATCAAATTATTTGAATGCCAATGCGGGAATTCAAAGCCTCATCCTTGGCCTACGCGCATGTTTCTCCTCATTTCCATCTCTCTCCGGGCGAATGACCGATGGGCTTCCTATGGTCGACCGTCACCCATTCGATAGTGCGAAGAGGGGCTGTGATGGGGTGAGATAAATTAGATGGATAGAGGGTAGATTCTAACAATGACTTTTTTTTTATTGCAATTTTATTATCCTGATCGGTTGGCTAGGTTCGGCTGATAGGACTTTGTTAGACCATTTTATGGTGGAGAACTTTTTTTATTACTCAGACGAAACGCGTTGTATGTATAGTTTTGACGGATTGCCAGGTGGCTGGGTTTCTGGCCAGATGGATGGATAGGGCTATGGAGAAAGAGTTAATCAATTGCAAGTGAGATTTTATGTTGTGTTGCTCGGTCAGATATGATAGATTGGTATGGAACTTTCAATGAACAGGGGGAGCGGTTGAGGATTCGAATATCCATCAAAAAGGATGCAGATGTTGCTATATTATGTTGAGTTCATTGTGGGTTTATTATAATGAAGTTTTTATGACGACCAATAAGTGACGCGGCAATTTTCGCTGGAGCTGAGCTGGAAGCGTAACTTTTTATTTCATGATCCTGCTTACATGTAAGTCATTTGTGCTTCGAAATCTCTTAGCCTTGTCATCAAACAATAGACTTTCCAAATGGTCTTTGAAGCAAGTCCCCTTTTAAAGGCATCTCTCTTGAAAACAACAACCCTTATCTTATTGTGCTATTCCCAAATGAAACCCTAATTCCATCTGTTACCATAGCACGTTACTAAAAAAAAAAAAAGACCAACAAGCATGTGAACAAACGGCTCGTAAGCCCTCCGTACACACATTTATCATCTCCAATTGACAGGGACTAAAGTAAGATCTGCACAATCCCTCACCTGTCTCGGAAATTTGTATTGTCATGATTGCCAATTGTATCCTTGTTCACACACCGTCCTTCTCTCTTCCCAGCAGAGAGGGGCACTCGTATTCACATTAGCAACCAGAATGTCCTTTTTTGCGTATCAGAGAGTATATAGGTATGTTGTGGGCTTTTTGTTGACAAATGACACCACTCGCATTCGTGGTCTTTAGCGTGGCGAAGGACTTTGATGAAAAGCGCCGGGATTTTAACTCTCACACTCTCTATATGCCTTCCGCCTGGTATGACATGTGTGGGTCCATATCAAACAAATATAATTACGAGATTATCCCACTGATGATGGAGACACGTGCTACATTTGCGGTCACATTCCACAACAGTGCGCGGGTAGTGTTAATGCAAGGGTTTGTGACTCATTTTGTGTACAGCAGGACCAGAAGGATTATGTGATGAGCGTGATGTTTAATTAGAGTGGATGATGAATTTTTCTATTGAATTGGAAACAGATTTTGGTTAGATATTCCATTGAAATATTTTGTTGTATGACATGCGGTAAAATGATGAAATTCCTTTGAAGTGTAAATGGAAAACGAATTTATTGACATGGTTACTTCATGTATCCTTTAATGACAGCATATTTTTCACTAAATTTTCTGGCAGTATTGTGCCTCTTACTGCTTCCTCTAGGCGGACATTAGAACACTATTTGTTTCACATCTTCTAGGACCTTTCCGAAGTTAGAAAAGGTGAGTCGCCGTGTGTACAGATAAGCTCAGCTTAGGCTTAGTAAGTGACTAACAAAGAAGTCGGCTTCTCCCTAGTTATGTCCGGTAGCTTCCTTTTCGGGACTGGCTACATCTCTACTATGATTCAGTCATACTCCAGTCTCTTTCATCTTCCTTGCTTCCTCTACATAACGTTTGATTGTCTTGTGTTATATAGTCTCTTTTGTTCATTCGCCAGAATATCAACTGGAAGCAATCCATCGCAATGTAAGCAGAAGCGTCTAATAGTGCTCGCAAAGTACTACACACTCTTAGGCTGCATAGGGCTCTTGGTAATATTGATGTGCCATAGAGAAGAATAGACTGTATCACTATAAAAAAGGTGAGCCTCATGCTGAATTTGTGCATTTTGATGTTTACTATTATCCTTAATAGTGCCGCGTTTATTCGAGCTTAGTCTCAAGCCAAATTCAGATGTTCCTTGAAGTTTAACGTTTCAAGCATCACTCCTGTGTATCTTATGACCGACTTTGCCACTATGTTGGTATCACATTATACAAGGTGACGAAAAATTAATTGACCTATCGGAAGATGTTTTTTGTGGGCGCCGTGGCGTAAGTGGTTAGTGTGTCGGATCGCTACGCGTGAGGTTCCGAACTCGAATCCTACAAAACACGAAAAAGTTTTTTCACGGTCCCACCTCTCGCGAGCGTCTGACAAACATCCGAGAGTATTGTTGTCTCGAAAAAGCTTCTCAAATCGCCGTTCGGATACGGCACTAAACTGTAGGTCCCTTCCATTCGTGTGAAGAATATAACGCACACAACATGAGTGGTTGCGAGAAGCTAGGCCCTGACACTTAAAGAGCTGTTGCGCCAAATATTTATTTTTTTTTTTTATCGGAAGATGTTATATTTTTTGCAAATGGCGTCGTAGTCCAATCATATTTGACATTTGTGAACCAGACAGCTGTGCGAACTAGAACTGTGACAAACAACTTGTAAAGGTCCAAATAAAGATATACTTACTTACTTATTTAGATGGCGCTACAGTCCGGGATGGACCTGGGCCTCAACCAACAAACCTCTCCAGCCAGCACGGTTACGAACCAGCTGCCTCCAGTTGTGCACGCCAAGTTGGTTGAGGTCCCCCTCCACTTCTTTGCGCCACCTCCCGCGAGGTCGTCCTCAACTGCGCCGTCCGTCTGGGGTGGATTCGAAGACTTTCTTAGCGGGAACGTTGGGCTCCATCCGCTCTAAATGACCCAGCCATCTTAGTCGCTGTATGTAAACTCCTCTGACTAAGTCGATGTCCTTGTACAGGCCGTATAGTTCGGCATTGTACCTTCTTCTCCACTCACCGTCTATACAGATGGGACCAAAGATCGCTCAAAGAACTTTTCTCTCGAAATAACCAAGGGCATCCTCAACCGATTCGGACAAAGTCCATCCGTCTACACCATACAGAAGGCCTGGGATGATTAATGTCTCATAAAGAGTTACCTTAGTAGTTCGAGATAGGGCTTTGTTACTCAATTGCCTTCTTAGCCCATAGAAACAACGATTGGCAAGAGTAATTCTCCGTGTGATCTCTCCACTGTCATTTGCGGAGCTCACCGTAGAGCCTAGGTAGACAAAATCCTTTACTACCTCAAAATTATATCTGTCTATTGTGGCGTTCTGTCCAAGATGCCGATGTTACTTACTTACTTAGGTGGCGCTACAGTTCGGGGTGAACCTGGGCCTCAACCAACAAGCCTCTTCATTTAGCTCGGTCTTTAGCTAATTGCCTCCAGTTGCGCACTCCAAGTTGGTCGAGGCCCCCTTGAACTTGTGCGCGCCACTTACGGCGACGATTCCCTCTACTACGTCGTCCCTCGGGATTAGATTCGAAGACTCTGCGGGCCGGAGCGTTGGTGTCCATTCGCTTTACACGTCCTAGCCATCTCAGACGTCCAATACGCAGTTTTTTGACTAGGTCGATGTCGCTGTATAGCTCGTATAGTTCATGATTGAATCTTCTCCTCCAAAACCCGTCAACGCAAACGGGACCGAAAATCTTACGAAGAATTTTTCTCTCGAAGCGACCAAGGATATCTTCATCCTCTTTTAATAGAGTCCATGTTTCAGCGCCGTAAAGCGGGACTGGGATGATCAAGGTCTTATATAGAGTCTCCTTAGTTGTTCGAGATAGGGCTAGGGCTTTACTGTTGAAGTGCCGATGTTGGGTGTCCTTTTTTGTAGACAGCATATATTTTATTTTGCTTTCATTGACCGCTAGACCCATCTTTGCTGCCTCGGTCTCAATACTCGTAAGTGCCCCATTGACGGCCCGCTGAGTTCTTCCGATTATGTCAATGTCATCGGCATAAGCGAGTAATTGTACAGACTTGAAGAAGATTGTACCTCCGGGGTTGGCTTGTGAGTTTCGTACAATTCTCTCAAGTACTATGTTGAAGAGATCGCATGATAGCGCGTCGCCTTGTCTAAGACCTTTCCTGACATCGAATGGTTCGGTGATGTTCTTACGGACTTTGATGGAGCAGCGAGAGTTCTCCGCCGTCATTCTGCACAAACGGACGAGCTTGGCAGGGATGCTAAGACAAGACATGGCTCTGTATACCTCGTCTCTATACACGCTATCATAGGCAACTTTGAAATCGATGAAAAGGTGGTGCGTATCGATTTTATATTCATCGGTTTTTTCCAAGATCTGCCGTAGTGTGAATATTTGGTCAATGGTGGACTTTCCAGGCCTGAAACCGCACTGATAAGGACCCATCAGGTTGTTGACGATCGGTTTTAGGCGTTCACATAGGACGGCAGACAGGATCTTATATGCGATATTTAGGAGACTTGTATCCCTGTAGTTGGCGCAGTTCAGAGGGTCTCCTTTCTTCAGCATCGGGCAAACGATGCTGAAGTTCTATTCATCGGGCATACTTTCGTCCGACCAGATTTTACAGATAAGCTGGTGCATGCTCCTTACCAACTCATCTCCTCCTGCCTTGAAAAGTTCAGCGGCAAGGCTGTCGGCTCCAGCAGCTTTGTTGGGTTTGAGTTTAGATATCGCTATCCTCACTTCACTCTGATAGGGTTGACGGGAATCTTGACTGTCATCGTCACTGTTGAATGGTTCATTATGCCTTCTTCTTCTTCCTTTTAGAAGTTCAGGTTCATTATGCCTAACAGCGCAATATTGGTCATCATCGCCGTTTAACAGTCTACAGAATTGTTCCTTCCATATCCTCAGCACCGACTGCGATTCTACTACTATATTGCCATGATTTTCTATGATTTTCGTCCCTGCAGGCTTCTGTTCTGGCTTTGAATCCCTGGCGTGTTCTCTTTACGTTTTGGTAAAATTTTCGAACATCATTCCTGCAATAAAGTCTCTCAATCTCCTCGATCGAGCGCTTCTCATGCTCCGTTCACTTCTTTCTGAGAAGTCGATGTTCCTCTTTTCTCCTGCTCACGTAAAGCTCGTAGGCAGCCCTAGTCCTTCTATGCAGCGCCGCTTTGTACACCTTCTGTTTAGCTGCATGCACTTGCCGGCATTCCTCATCAAACTAGGGGTTTCATTGTGGTGGCCGAGAAAAACCCAGTTCATCAGAGGTGGCATCTCTGATGGCTTGTTGGCAACGCTGCCACTGGTCTTCCACATTTGCTGCTGGCAGCATAGGACTTAGACTAAGATTAGAAGAAACTCGATCGGCAAAGGTTTTGGCGGTCTCTTGCGATTGTAGCTGCCCGACGTCAAATACAATACAACAGTTATTCGTTGATTTCGCTCCGTTGTGGATATCCGCATCCGTACCTTGGCTACAACTAGGTAATGATCCGAGTCCACGTTGGCTCCTCGGAAAGTCCGGACACCCAGAATACTGGAAGAGTGCCTCGCGTCGATCGCAATGTGATCGATTTGGTTGACGATTTCTCGATCAAAGGAGAGCCATGTTCCTTTGTGAATATCGAGACGTGGGAACCGCGTACTAGCTACAACAAAGTTTCGCCCCGCCGCAAAGTCGATTAGCCTGAGTCCGTTGTCGGATGTGATGTCGTGCAGGCTGTGCTTTCCAACCACGCTACTAAAGACGTCCTCTCTTCCTAGCTTTGCGTTAAAGTCACCTAGGATAGTTTTGACGTCGTGGCTAGGGTATTGCTCATACGTCTTGTCCAAGAGCTGGTAGAAGTCATCCTTTGACGCGTCGTCCTTCTCCTCGTGAGGGGCGTGAACGCATTTTAGGCTAATGTTGGCAAATTTAGCCTTAATGCGGATAGTCATGAGGCGCTCGTTCACATGCCGGAAACTCAAGACATCTTGCCTAAGTCTGACTCCAATGACAAATCCGCACCCGAATAGATGCTGTCCTTGTTGTCTGTAGCAGTCGCCGTAGTAGCTGTCGCAGTTTTTCGTCCTCCTTTTGCCGGCCCACCCCATCGCACTTCTTGGATGGCGGTTATATCTGCTTTGAAACACTCTAGGGCCTCCGCAAGTTGTTCGGCTGCACGTGGTTTGTAGAGAGACCTAACATTCCACGTGCAGACACGAAGATCGTTGTCCTTTTTACGTTTGCATGGGTCGTCAACAGTAAAATCATCCGTATCCGAGGCTGTTGGTTGCTTCGTAACCAAAGGTTTTTTACGTGGTAGCGAAGTTAACCCGACGGCACAACCCCCAACCTGGAGGACCAGATCCTTTTTTAGCAACCCCTGGACGAGGGGCCGGATACACCGATGTCAGTAACCCACTTCGGGGATATGAGCGCTGCCGTTGTCCCATTAAGAGTTCATCCGCCACGATCTCTTTTTCAATACCCTGACGTAGTATTGAAAATCTTTACAGACCTCAGCTCCAAATATGTTGAAGTAGCTCCGGTAAGGTATAAAGATATACACCGCTCAAAATCTTTTTTTTTTTTTATTTAGTAAAAAAGTAATTCAAAAACAAAATTGGATGATTCATTTTGCGCCACCTTGTATAACTTACTAACTTGGGTAGAGCTAGAGTTCGGGGGGTGAACCTGGGCCTCAACCAACAAGCCTCTCCATCTAGCTCGGTCTTTATTTAATTGCCTCCAGTTGCACACTCACAATTGGTTCAGGTCTCCTTGAACTTGTGGCCGTCTACTGCGTCGTCTCTCCGGATTAGATTTTAAGACTCTGCGGCTCGGAATCTTGGTACCCAGTCGCTCTACATATCCTAGCCACCTCAAATGTCCAGTGCGCAGTTTTTTGATTAAGTTGATGTCACTGTAAAGCTCCTCTAGTTCCTCATTAAATCTTCTACTCCAAAACCCGTCAACGCAGACGGAACGGAATATCTTACGAAGAATTTCTCTCTCAATACAGTCCATACTTCAGCGCCGTAAAGCAGGACTGGGATGATCAGGGTCTTATATAGAGCCTTCGATGCTCTACATAGGGCTTTACTATTCAATTGCCTTACTATCCAACAAAAAAAAAGAGATTGGCACGAATTATTCTTCGCTTGATTTCTGCGCTGAAGTCGTTTTCAGAATTAATAGCAGAGCCAGGGTAGACAAAGTCCCTTACTACCTCCAAGTTGTACCTGCCCACTGTCCTGTCTAATTTGTCGGTGTTGATTGTCCCTTCTCCTTGAGAGCATATACTTGGTTTTGCCCTCGTTTGTCACTAAACCTATTTTGGCTGCTTCTGTGTCAACGCTTGCAAATGCACCGGTGACAATTATGTCTATATCGTCGGCATATGCAAGCATTTGTATTGACTTTTGAGAGATTGTGCCTCTGGTGTTGGCTTGTGACTTCCGCACAATTCATTCAAACGCATCACTTTGTCTAAGACCTTTTCCGACATCAAAGATCTCGGCGAAGACACTACCGACCTTGATGGAGCAGCGAGCGTTTTCCATCGTCCTCCGGCACAGATGAACAAGTTTGGTAGGGATGTCTAAACTAGACATTGCTCTATACAGCTTGTCTCTATAGATGCTATCATAGGGGGTTTTAAAATCGATAAAGAGATGATGAGTATCGATTTGGACTTCATTGGTTTTCTTCAGGATCTGTAGAAGTGCGAAAATTTGATCGATGGTGAACGTTCCTGGCCTGAAACCGCAGTGATAGGGGCCAAATGTTGGGGTGAAATTTTTAAAGCGTTCACACAATATCGCAGAAGGGATCTTGTGTGCAATGTTGAGGAAACTGATGCCTATATAAATGGCGCTGGTGAGGGGGTCTTCTTTTTTATATTGATGATTAACATTACTAGGGTTAAACCGTCTGATTAAAGCCAACGTCTGAGTATTTGAACGGTATCATCGCACATACTTTCAACTTCTTCAGGAATTTGGCAGATCCGACAATATTAATGTATTTCTTCTAAGTGTATGTCTTTTGTCACTATTCTGCTTGCGTTTCCCCATGTGTTTATATTCGCCTGGTGGCATAATTCCTTTCTATTTTTACTTCTCGAGATAGCTAATTTTAGCTCTTTTCGTTTGTCCGTCTATTGTATTTGCCATAACTATCAGCAGCCGTTTGAATAAGATTTTTGGCAATTTTTGGCTCTGTGACACATTTTGCGTAGATCATCTATCCCTTCATACCACCACTAGCATCCGTCTCCTAATTTGTGAGCCCTTAGCCATCTTCGATATGTCTCCAGACTTGCAAGAACACGTTCCAATTAAATTCGTATTCATGCCCCAGGGAAGTCTTCGATTAACCAGTATCGCAAAAAATGAATAAGGTTCCAGGAAAATTGATGCATATTCTTCTAACTGATTGAGTATAGCATATACAATATTTATCCTGAATCCAAAGAGGCATCCAGACTTGTCGCCTCAAGGAGAAAAGCCCTTCAAACTTATTCACACCAGAGAGGTATTCAATGCCAAAAATGTTTATAAATCAATTTGAGTAGTAGTCTGCCATTAAAGCCTAAACTCGCCTAAATCATCCCCAATAGTTATTTGCAGAGCGCGCTTAAATTACAACCACCCACTGTGGCGCTTCTCGACCCATGTCACGCGTCAGTCCTTATTTACAAAAAATCCGAAGGTCACGTACTGATGCTAAATGTGCAGATGGATTGTTTACTTAAGTTACAAGCTAGCCACCCCAGACTGATTGAAGAAGCACCGACTGTGGCTTTACGTCAATAATTCGATAGACGATAGAAGCCTGCGGGTAGAAACCCAAAATAAATCTAAACTTGAGCGTCACGACTAGTAATTGAAACGTAAAATGATTTTCAGCTCCAATTAATCGCCGTGGGTACTTTTGGGGTGGCAATTCTGGGAACTGGAAGTGACCAATTAGTCAGATTTTCTAGGAATTTAATACTGAGGAGAGATGCAAATGGCATTGGGGAGTATTTGGAACGAATTTTGACAAATACCATTACAAGCATACTGCACTTTCGGAAATGCATTTGGACCTCAGTCAAAGTTTAAGAACTCAACTTTTAGAAGAATGAAGAAGGAAATAGGGCAGGTGGTAGACGAATTTGCTGTCGGTGATATGCAATACTATCGTGTCTTGCTAGAGTGTGATGACTATGTTTCCGAGCTTGGGAGATTCGCGGGTTTGACTGGTGTAAGTAGTCATAATCAGCAACGTAGGTCTTTAATGATGCCACTGTGACGCAGGTATTACGATTCCTATCTATCACTGAAACCATCTACTCCTTTTAATGAACCCATTTATTTTGCGGACTTTTCTTTGACAAAGAATGACCTAGAGTGGCCTCACAGTAATGCAGTAACCCTGAAATGTTGCTGGAATTTAAAAATATACACCTATAGTTTGCTTTTTCGCAGCATCAGCATGGACTACATACTTGACCAATGACAGCAAAGCATTGATATTGTCTAAAAGCTGACTGTTTGCGCCGAATACACTTTGTCCAGCTAATTTATTAGCAACACGTTTTCTCGAGATCTCACTATTGCCAGGTAATTACAAGAGAATGTCTTCGAAACTCCAGTGGGAGATGTACGAAAATTCACTTTTCTTAACGAAAGGTAGTGAAATACTGTGAGGAAATTTGACGTCGGGCGGCTACAATCACAAGAGACCCCCAAAGCCTTTGCCGATCTAGTTTCTTTTAATCTTAATCTAAGTCCTATGCCGCCAGAAGCAAATGCAGAAAGTCAGTGGCCAACAAGCCATCAGAGATGCCGCCTCTGATGTACTGGGTTTCTATCGGCCATCACAACGAAACCCCTGGTTTGCTGAGGAATACCGGCAAGCACATGCAGCAAAATAAGAGGCGTATAAAGATGCATAGAAGGCCTAGAGCTGGTCGCGAGCTCTACAAGCGGAGGAGGAAAGAGGAACTTCGACTTCTCAGAAAAAAGAAAGAGGAGCATGAGAAGCACTCGACCGAGGAGATTTAGAGACACTGTTGCAGGAATGATGATCGAAAATTTTATCAAAAGGTAAAACGAACATGCCAGGGTTTCAAAGTCAGAACGGAAGCCTGCAGGGGCGAAAATGACAATATAGTAGTAGAATCGCAGTCGGTGCTGGGGATATGGAAGGAACACTTCTTTCGTTTCTTCAATGCTCTTGGTTCAAATTTTCTTATTGGTGGAGATTTCAACGCGAAGCACACCTTCTGGGGTTCAAGATGTACATCTTCTAAAGGAAAAATTCTCTACGAAGTGGCAAATGAATTCGGTTGTTGTTTTTATTCGACAGGAAAACCGACCTATTGGCCAACTGACTCACAAAAAATTCCCGATCTTATCGATTTTTTTGTTATAAAAGGCATTTACGAGAAGTTTGTTACAGTCAAAGAATGTTTTGATCTCCCTTCTCACCACTCGCCGGTAATTTTATTACTTGGAGAAGCGCTGATCAAGAAAAAAGGACCTCCAAGACTCACTAGCAATAGAACAAACTGGGAGGGCTTTAGAAATGATTGCGAAACAAATATCGCCTTAAATGTATCACTTAGAACACCTTGTGAACTAGAGGACGAAATTGATCGTTTCGTGGAAGCAATTCAAAGAGCGGCGTGGAAAAACACGCCTTCTAGAAGCTATAAGATCAACCGCAACGAAAAGTATCCCAGAGAAATCATTGAACTGGTAAGGGAGAAACGAAAAGCACGAAAGAAATGGCAAATCACTCGTGCACCGCAGCATAAAACGGTCCTTAACCGACTATGCAATCGGCTTAGAGATAGTATTCGCGAATTTAAAAGCAAAAAGATAGCGACCTATCTTGAAAATCTCTCCGGTGAAAGAGAATCAAACTATTCGCTTTGGAAAGCGCTAAAAGGCATCCGGAAACCTCAAATGCAAGCACCACCAATTCGGAAAATCGATGGAAACTGGGCCAAGAGCGACAAAGAAAAGGCAGAACTTTTTGCTTTGCACTTAGAAGAAACGTTTAAGCCGTTCGACGGCCCTTCGTTAACGCCCGACTCCCCAGTCACGACATCTGACAACATTAAAGTAAAAAAAGTTGCATTGATTGAACTGAGGGAAGTGATTAAAAATTTAAAGACAAAAAAAGCTCCGGGTTATGACTTGACAACGGCGCAGGTAGTCAAGGAATTGCCGAATATAGCTATTATCAAACTGCTCTATTTGATCAACGCTTCGTTCAGATTGCTTTATGTTCCGAGGCAATGGAAAGTCGCCGAGATTATAATGGTCCCGAATCCAGGCAAACCGCTAAATGAGAAGAAATCATATCGGCCTATTTCCCTATTGCCGGTTATCTCAAAAATATTCGAAAAACTTCTTTTCAAACGTCTACAGCCCGTAATCGACGAAAGACGTCTCATTCCTGACCATCAGTTTGGATTTAGAATTAAACATTCTACAATTGACCAAGTCCACAAAATAACTGACGTGATTGAGAAAGCTCTGGAAGAAAAAAAGATTTGTTGTGGTGTATTTCTTGACGTCTCACAAGCTTTCGATAAGGTTTGGCACGAAGGCTTGGAATATAAATTGCAACGACTACTGCCACGGCAACCCTTTTTAATCTTGCGATCGTACCTCACCGAGAGACTCTTTCGTGTTAAGCACGGAAACGATTACTCTGACTTCAAGCAGATTGCAGCCGGAGTCCTTGGCCCACTTCTATATGTACTCTACACGCGTGACATCCCGCAAGAAAGAAACTGTGTCGTCTCCACGTTTGCGGACGATACGGCGATATTGACAACGGGAGATACCATTGAAGCAGCAACCGGAAAGCTTCAACATGCTATTAATAAAGTCCACGCTTGGACGAATTCTTGGCGTATTATGCTGAATGAAAGCAAATCTACTCACGTCAACTTTACGTACCAAAAAGTGGATAGATTGCCTGTATATCTAAACTCGGCTCAAATACCATACGCGAACGAAGCAAAATATCTAGGAATGACTCTAGATGTCAAGCTTAAATGGAAATCGCACGTGAAAAAGAAACGCGACGAACTTCAAAACAAATACCGACAAATGTACTGGCTACTCGGAAAACATTCGAAGTTGAGCCTACATAACAAACTGCTTATCTATAAGCAAGTGCTAAAGCCAGTGTGGACGTATGGTATACAACTATGGGGTTGTACCAAGAAAACCAATAGAAACATCATACAAACTTTTGAAAATAAAGTTCTTAGAACGATCGTTAACGCACCGTGGTATGTACGTAACGAAGATATTCATCGAGATCTGGGAATTCCCAGCGTCGTCGAAGAGATAACAAAATTTGCGCGTAAACAGAAAGATCGTGTTCACGGCCATTGTACCCGTACCGTCATTCAACTACTTCACGCGAATAATTCAATTCGCCGTCTGCAAAGGATAAAACCTTTTGACCTCGCGTCATAGTATATGCCGGTCGCGAAAAAGGCAGGAACTATCAGTGGAATTTAACCTGCCTAAAGTTCTACATTTCTTTTAACTTCGTACGAACATTTTTTTTTGCCAATAATCACGTGTATCGTAAGCGAAAATAAAACTGCTGGATAAGCATCAGGTTATTTGTAGTATTACTTTTGAAGAGAGGTGTTTTTTTAGTGAGTAAAAATCTCACACTGCCATAAGCACACTCGGTCGGGCCTTATGGTGTCTTAAGAAGATGTTTCACCTACTCTCGGCAAAAAAAAAAAAAAAAAAAACTATATCAACACAACGACGACATCAATGACGCACACTACAAAAGGTACATAAACCCGCAGCACCAAACTGCAGTCTCCAACGCTCTGGCCAACTACCACCCAAACGTCATTCTTGGTGGTCGCCCCCCACCTATAGCGAAAGAGGAACGTCAGCTACCACGCCAAACCAGAACAACATTGGCTCAACTTTGCTCAGGCTGATGTCGCAAACTCAACAGCTACAAGGCACGCTTGGACCCCAACTTGGCAAACATCTGCCCTGATTACAACAACGGCCCGCACAACGTACCACAGCTTTTCAACTGTCCGGCAAACCCAACAACACTGACCCCCGAAGCACTCTGGAGCCGACCAATCGACGTTGCTCTATTCTTGGGCCTAGAAACCTTAGAGCCGAAATTGAAAGTATATGTATATGTGAAGCTGCTACAAAAACAACAACAAGGATTCTCTAACACGGATGTTTGTAGGTACTGCAATGGCCTACATGCCTCAGAGGACATAACACATATACTCTGTGAGTGTCAAGGAATTGCCAGGATAAGGCTAAAGCACCTTGGTAGATACTTCTTCGATAACCTAGAAGATGTGATGTCCTTGAACCACAACAAGGACCTTTTCAAATTCTGTAGCGAGATTAATTGTATGGGAGAATTAATTTAGGTCTTTTGCCGTGAAAGTTCCCTAGGGATGGCGATGGGCCCACTTTGGTGCCTAGTGTTTTATGATAACCTCATAGCCCTACCTAACCCAACCTAACCCACCCTAATGTATTTTCTGCAGTTGCCATTCCATAAACTTTCATATAAGAATTTTTAGATCAAACTTTAAACCAACATCATCATCATCTGAAGCAAATTCCTTCAAATATTCTATAATTCTAAGGAGTTTCTTCGCCTAACAACTTTCTCCTCAAAATGCTGTCAACAGAGTTCGAACCCAAAAATAAACCTAGCTATGTTAAGAATTTAAAAAGATAAATAAATTCGCAATATAATGCAAACAACCGCGAACGTGAGCAGAGAGAGCATCTTCATCCTCTTCCGCAGCAAGTGCATGGTAGCTTAAATCCTTCCAAACCCACGGCAAAAAAATTAAATTTGAATAAAATATTCTAACAATGCCATATGTAGGTGCAGTGGAATACCTACACACTCACACACCGTAAATACTAACAAGACCCCACAATAAGGATATCATAAATTTTTTGGAGCAGAAAATATGACAGCATACCATCCCAATGACAGTGCATAAACTATCCATGTCCACATGGTAACAGAACAACTTTCGTCCTTTTTCTCTATAGAAATGTTTACAGTATAAAATAACTTGCATGTCATAATCCTGCAAGGAGTTTCCCTTCATATGAAATCATCCCCGAGGGTAATCATTTCATTAGTTCGTTGGTATCTCCACACACCCTGCAACTCAATTTTAGTTATAATGTCACAGGACATAAAACAAAAAAAAAGGTTCATACTTTATGACTGAATACAGGAGACAGACGGGTAAAAATCTCTACTGATTGGCAACCCTTTGACATGTCCTTTTTCCATCAGTACCTCATTAAATCGATGACATTAATGTTCAGCTCGTCATCATCATAATTATGCTGACACAAGCGAATTAAATTATATTTCCATACGTATCCTTGGAAAGTGGAAAAACAAGCAATATTTCACGCAGGATATGAGCGATTCCTTTCAAAAGGCAGTTAATTATGTTTACCATACATACATACATATGTGTGGAGGGAATTGAATTTTCACACCCATCCATGAGGTGACAGATACACATAAGCTGTGTTATTCACGATAATTGGCAGAGTAAATTCCATCAGAAGGATTGTAAAATCAGATGTTTACTGTCAGATCTCTGCGGTGCGTTGCCAAGGATGATATATTGTTATTTCAACTGATCTCCCCTTATAATTGGTATGATGTTGTTTTTGATTTCAAATGGCATGGGGAAAGCCGCACATAAATTTTAATTAGAAGGAGATAGTGTGCCGAGATATAAAAATAAAGTACAAACTCAAATATACACAAAATCCTGACAAAATGGAGAGAATTATTTTTCAAGTATCATCTTCGTCCTTGGGGGTGTTTTGGGTGAGAAAATAACAATTTTTTCCAATTTTTTTATGTTTATGTGCGTCTGAAAAGTTTCTTTTAGACACGCACCACACACCACAAGGGGTGTGGGGTGAATGAAATAAATTAAAACGAATTTGTTTGCCTGGCAGGAGCGGTCGTAATAACATAATCAACAGTTAATATACCTCATGGGGTGTCTGGAAATGCGATGGTAGTATTTTGCTTGAGAAAATAATATTCAAGTTTAACGGTACCATAGAATAACAGTCAAAATAAAATATTAATCGGCATACGAATGCATTGGTAGAAGGACGAAAATGGACCAGACAGGGATTTTATGAGCAAACGTATGGAAAATTGCTGAACTCTTAAGTGATTGGCGCCAACTTTTGATGGAATTAAGAACGGCGGCTCTATCGGTGTGATGCTAAGTGTCTGATTAATAGTCTCACGTCAAATAGTTTCACGACAAATATGACCGTACATGAATGTGGACTCTCTAATCCAATTAGTCGTGGAAGAGTTTATTAGCCACTGGATAGTGATCATGCTAAGAACCAGAATCATTCAAACAACCCTCGGTTCTATCAAATCCGCAGACAGAGAAACATCTTAGGGAGGGCTCATATCGCCTCTTCAATGGCTTATGGCAATCAACAAAATCTTTATGACTCGACAGAGATCGAGTCAAGGTTGTCGCGTATGCGGATGACGTGGTAATTCTGGTATCTGCGACATTTCCTTCAGTGATCAATGAGATTATGGAAGGTGCCTCAGATAAGATAAACGCATGGGCTTGTGGACACATCGTTAATCCAAGCAAAGCTGAATTGATGGTGATGGTGTAAAAAGGAGTTGTTAGCTGAATTGCTATCATAAGGATGGATAGAATGAGTCATCTATTTTCTTCGACTTCTTTTGTTGATGTCTTCTCTCTTCTTTGCATTCTTATCTCTTATAAGGACTACTTCTTATATTCTGATTGGTTGTGTTTTTTTTTTTTTTTATTTTGGTTTTAAGTTTAGAATTAAAATTTAAAAACTATTTCTCCTGTTTTCATGTGCACTCTGTTGGAGAAGATACTGAGCCATTTGTATTTGTTTTGGATTACCAGAAATGGTAATAATTCTATCGGTGGATCCTGGAAGTGGCTCATGAATGGTGATGTATGCGCCAAATTCATTGCGAATGCGTCTAATGCAGTCGCCTCCCTTGCCGATGATAGCACCAGCGAGGTCTTTTGGAATGGTGACTTGAGTGCTGTTCTTCGGATCATGCTGCGTCTGTCCATTCATACTTCCATTACCGATCAAATACCACTGTTGGCATTGTTATCCACCGATCGTTTAGCAGTATCCTGGTGATAATGTATGGGCCTCGATACGCGGGTTCCAGCTTCCTCGAATCACCTGTCGCCGTCACCTCATGTTCGATTAAAACAAGATCTTCCTCGTAGTGGATTGGGTTGCGATGTCGTCAGTTGTATTTGTTCTTCTAGTATCGTTGCACCTGCTGGATATTCTGCAGCGCTCCTTCTCTTCTCAAGCGCAACTCCTCAGCGCTCGGAGTCTCAGCTCTCGCCAGAACTAAGAGCAGTTTGTTACCCAGAATATCTCTTGGAGTATACATATGGACTTGCTCTCGTTATTGAATTTCGGGCCGTGTTAAGTCCCCATTGAACTGTTTGTAACCAGGCTGACCAGACCTTCCCTGCGGAGTGCGCACACTTCAGCGCTGCCAACATTATTCGATTTCAGCGTTCCACCTAACCATTCACCCGGAGAATACGTACCGGATGATGTGTTGCACCCCAATGGCTCTCACAGTACTGCTCGAACGCCCTCGACGTGAAAGCAGTGCCACCGTCCGTGCCTATCTGCCTAGGCATTCCAAATAGCCCTGCGACCTCGTTCAGTACATCAGCACTCCCCTCGTGTTTGCCAACTTGACTAGCCTTAGTACAACGTACTTTGCAAAGCTATCCACCAAAACGAGAACATATCTGGTCGTTCCCTTTCCTCGTGTGAAAGGTCCGAGATGATCCAGATGAGCTGTGTCGAATGGCAGAGATACCCGCTCTGTGCTGTGTAGCTCTCCCTCTTCCATCCCACCTTTCCTCTTAGCATATGCGCAGTCCCTGATATACTCTCGGGTGAACACTCGCTTCAGCAGCTTCTCCTCCCACATGTGTCCTATGTTATAGTCACACAACTTCAAAATCCGCTATCGGACTGCATGCGGCACCACCCACTTCTCGGCACCGTCCACCAGCTGAATAATCGAAGTCCTCTCAGCTTAAAATCCTTCTACAGCAACTTCTTCCTCCTTGCTGTCTCTGGTGAGTGTAGCTCCTTCACGACCTCTCGCAGCTTTCTGTCTTGTCACTGCATGGTGGCAACCCAATCGTCGCCAGCGATGTACATGTTTAAAACAAAAAGTGACGCTCCCTCCATTTCCTTCTCTTTTCCCACCAGGCGTCAAATGAGTGCGTCCACGTACTATGCATTCTTTCCTGGTTGATGAATTGTCTCAAACGAGAACTCCAGAAGTTTTAGCCACCACCTTCCAACTCGTGGGAAGATTTTCTGCTTGTTCCTCGTTGCCACAATTTCCTCGCAGTCCGTGATTACCTTGAACTCCTTGCCCAGAAGGTAAGCCCGAAATGATTCCTGGCTATCGATAATAGCCAGAACATCCAGCATATAGGAGTGGCACTCCATTTTGAGTACCGTCAATTTCCGACTGAAATAAAGTACCGGTCGTAACAGCGAATCATCCTCGCTTGTTGGAACAGAATCGCAGCGATCCCCACTGCTGGCGCATCTGTGTGCACTTCACGTTGACGCTCGGGGTTGTAAATCGCCAGCATCGGCTGGTTGCAAAGAGCTTTCTTCAGCTGTCGGACCACCTCTTCCTGAGGCGACCCCCACATAAACCGGCGCTCCTCTTTCATCATCTCCGTCAAGGGCACGGCGATATGTTGAGTAGTTCCTCACAAACTACCTAAGGAACTGCCTCAACTTATGGAGATTTCTAGGAGTTGGAAACCTCATGATAGCCTCCGTCTCTCCTTAGCCCGACTTCAGTCCAACCTCGTTGATTTGGTATCCAAGAAATGTAATATTAGTACGGTAAAATATGCATTTACTTACGTTCAGCAGAAGCCCAATTTTTTTTTAGAGCATTCAGGAACCGCTCCAGTTTTTCAAGGCCCTCTCCCACTGTTTGAATGGGAATGATCGTGTCGTCAAGGTACACCTCTGCATCTCCTCTCAACAGTTGCGCCTTTACCGATTTCAGGCACGCTTGAAAGTGTGCCGGGGTATTGATAAGCCCTAATTGCATTCGGTTGAAATCGAATGACCCCTCATCCGTTGTGGAAGCAGTGCACATCTTGCTGCCTTCCTCCATTCGTATCTAGTAGTAGCTAGAAGCCAAGTCCAGCATGCAGAAGTACTTCTGACCGCTCTGAGCCGTTAACACCTCCTCTATAACTGTCATCAGGAACTTTCGCTTAGCTGTATGGCATGGAAACCAAAATACAGACCTCCAAGCCTCCACGGCTAAACAACCAACTACTCTCTTTATCCTGCAGGTACTTGACCCAAAGCTCAACTGGAAGCTCAATGTAGAGCAGCGGTAAAAGAAGCCTGCGTGGCTTTTTATGTCTGCAGCAAAACCTTCGCCCGAAGATGGTCGAATGGATATACCCCTATGGGTCAGTAGTTTGCTGGCCTTTAGAAACGACTTCACTCTCAGTTTATCATCCACAGTAGAGTGGGAAAAAGGCAAAGTGACGAACTGTTACGTAGTCGCGATCTTCACCGATAATTCGAAAATGGAATGCGGGGTATATGCGGGGATTTTCTGCGATACGCTCAATATATCAAAATCTTACAGAATTCGTGTAGTGCCTTTCAGGTGGAAGTACTTGCTTTACGTTTACTGAAACATGACCCCACACTCTCTTGTACCATTGCCATCCTCATTGACAGTCAGGCTGCTATCAAGGCAATGGTTTCCGCTATATCATCTTCCAAACTGGTAGAACTGAGCAAAGAACAACTCGCCTCGTTGGGTAATCGATTCAAGATCACTCTCCTCTGGGTGTCGGATGAACTTGCAAGACGGGTATCTGCCTTGACAGAGGCGGTTCTCGTATCACTGGGGGCTCTCAAGGGAAGTATATTCGTTCATTTTCTGTCAAAGAACAGCAACAGATGGCACGAATTGTGGAATTGCATCATATCTAGGCAGATGTGACCCAAGTACAACTGGCACAAAACACAAGATCTACAAAACAGAAACCGTGCACATATTGCTAGAATTGTTGCGATTAGTACAGGCCACTGACCCACGCCTCGATGCCCCGAGTGAGCGGCTCCAATAGAAACAGGAAAATCGTGTACTGATGGAGCGACGAGATAGCTGCACTTCGAAGAAGATGCCAACATCTCAGACGCAAAGCCACCAGGGGTAGGAAAAGACAAGCTTAACCCACGGAAGACATTCTAGCAGAATTTAGAATCATGAGATCCGAGCTTAAGAGGGCCATCAATTCGAGCAAAAAACAGAAGTGGGAAGATCTCCGCCGGGATGTCAACAGCAACCCCTGGGGGCTAGACTTCAAAGTCGTAATGCGAAAACTGGGAACATAGATGACTAGCCCTGTCCTCCGCGAAGAAAGGATGGAGTTTATAGTGAACACACTCTTCCCAACGCATCGTGGTCGGCCTCCCGACACCTCTCCGGCCCAACGACCAGAAACCCCGATGTTCAGCGAAGAAGAGTTGATCCTCGCGTCGAAAATACTACAAAACCGAAATATCCCTGGACCTGAGGGAATGCCAGCGGAGATGCTCAAGACGATTGCCCAGGTATGTCCTTACCTGCTACAGAACATGTACAATAGCTGTCTCCAGGAAAGAGTTTTCCCTAGAAGCTGGAAGTTACAGCGTTTGGTACTGATCAGCTAAGGAAAAGGAGACCTGATTCTCCATCATCGTACAGGCATCTGTGTATACTGGACACCGCAGGGAAACTCCTGGAAAGGTTGTTAAAACCAAGCAGCCGTGCAGAGACAGGAGATTTGTCCGAAAGACAGCATGGATTCAGAAAGGGTCAGTCTACGATTGGAGCAATTGAAAAAGTGGTAAGGAATGCCCAATTGGCTCAACAAGACAACCACTATTCAAGGAAAATCGTATTTCTAGCAACTCTGGACGTGCGAAATGCCTTCAATTCAGCCAGATGGAGCGATATGCTGAACGCGCTCGAAAGCATTTTTCATATTCCCGAATATCTCTTGCGGTGGTGAAGGACTATCTCGAGGACCGGAAGCTGTTATACAATATCGCAGAAGGACCTCGAATAAAGGAGATTACTGCTGGAGCAGCGCAGGGCTCAATCCTGGGATACGATCTCTGGAACATCTTCTACGATGGCATCCTTCGTATGGAAATGCCAAAAGACACCTTTCTGGTAGGGTATGCGGATGATATCACCGCGGTGATTACGCAAGAGACACCGATAGCGCCCAAAGAAAACTCAACCAGTTGATGAGACGGATGCACCTCTGGATGAAAGAACATGGCTTGGGTTTGGCCACAGAAAAGACGGAGATAGTCCTTTTGACAAAGAAGAGGATTCCAACCATTTTCGACTCCAAAGTCTCGTCTGGGGTAATAACCAGCAAGGAAGTGGTGAAGTACCTAGGAATGGCCCTAACCATGAAGCTCACTTTCTGGCAAATAAGATCTGCTTCAGAACGAGCTGCAAAGGTCACAATGACACTGAACAGATTAATGGCAAACGCTAGAGGTCCAACAGCTAGCAAGAGAAAGCTCCTGATGACAGTCACCCACGCCATTCTCCTGTATGGGTGCGAGATATGGGCCGACGCACTAGGTCAAGAGAAATACAAGAAACAAATGAACACAGTACAAAGGCGGGCGGCGCTACGGGTTGCAAGTTCGTACCGAACGGTGTCGGAACCAGCCGTCCTCATAGTCGCGGTAGTGGCCCTTATTGATCTCCTTGCGGTAGAGTGGAAGTACGTCTACGACAAAAAGGCAGAAATTAAAGTGGAGTGGCAACCGAGGAGGCAAAGGAGCTCTCCAAACAGAAATGGCAGGAGAGATGGAGCAGCAACATCGCTCAATGGAAGGGACGGAAATACGGAGAAGTAAATTATTACGTAACCCAATTTCTTACCGGACATGGTTATTTCAACGTCTACATCCACAGAATGGGCAAAAAAGGGAGCTCGGTTTGCCAATATGGCGACTCAGAACTGGACGACGCAAACCATACGTTCTTCGAGTGCAACAGATGGGAAGCTGAAAGGAGCGCGCTAGAATCTCTAATCGGCGTCATCGCCCCGAAAAACATAGTGACAAAAATGTCAATGAGTGACCAGAGCTGGAATCAAGTACGTTCCTTTATAGAAAAAGTGCTTAAATCAGAAAAGAGAGAGGAAGACCGAATAATCACCCTCATGAGATTTATGTAAGCCTGATGTAAGCCGTACCGGCAAGAAAGAATTAACCCGCAATAGAAAACAAATATGAAAAAGCCGGCCCGGAAAGAGGAAAGAAAACGACACCACTCTGAAGTAATGCAAAAGCGGTTCCGGAGTGGATGGTGTCAAGTAGAATAAAATGGTTAAAGGCGGTTTTTTTGTGAGTACCAAGTGCCACACTACTTGAAACAGAGTTTCTCGTGAGCAGTAACATTTTCCACCACCCCATAGGCAAAAAAAAAATAAAAAAATAGGCCACTGACCCATTGGAATCCAAATTGGATTGAGTGGTATACGACGACAAAACCAGGTATATGCTGTCATCAAAGAGGGGCAATTAACACCGATGAATTGGACAAAACTTCGCAGTGGGCAGCTACAAAATCGAGGCAGTAAGAGAATTTGTCTACCTTGGATCTGCTGTTGATTCTAAAAACAACATCTTGTTCTTCTTCTTCCTTTTACCAGCGAGGTTATGATCCGAAAACAAGGGATCACAACCCTCCCACTTCACCGCATTTCTACTGATCTGCCTATGGGGTTCGCCCGTCTAAAAACAACATCAGCCCAGAAAATAGGCGAAGAATAATTCTCGGCAATCGCTGTTTTTTTTTTTGTTGGGTCAATACGACAATTGAATAGTAAAACCCTATCTCGAACTACTAAGGGTACACATTATAAGACCCCGATCATCCCAATTCTACTTTACGGTGCTGAAATGTGGAGTTTATTGAAATCGCATGAAGATATCCTTGGTCACTTCGAGAGAAAATTCTTAATTCTCAATAATTCTCTCTTAAAACATTCAGTCCCGTTTGCAATGACGGATTTTGGGTAAGAAGATTCCATGACGAACTATACGATCTAAACAGCGACCTAGTTAAAAAAAACTACGTATTGAACCTTTCAGATGGTTGAGACATGTAGAGCGAATGAACACTAACACTCTGGCTCGCAGAATCTTTGAATGTAACCCAGATATGCGACGCAGTAGAGGGCCTCTTCGCCGTGCGTGGTGCGCACAAGATCAAAGGGACCTCAATCAACTTGGAGTGCCCAACTGGAGACAATTAGCTAAAGACCGAGCTAAGTGTGGTCTCGTTGGTAGAGACCCCGGTTCACCCCGAACTGTAGAGCCGCTTTAGTAAGTGAGCAAGGCTTGAATAACATTTGCTTGCCAAACTCTCGTTAGCTCCTCAAAACCAAACCATTGTTTGGCGTTCCGTGTTTAAATTAAACTTAAAGTCGACTATTTTGTGCCCGTTCGTACAGTTAATCATGTTTATAGCCCCAACACACGTTTGTTAGTTGTTGCTAATGGCAAATTTGTAAATATTGATTTTGAATTACATTTCACACCCGTGCTACTCCAGTTCCATGCATAAGGACGAACTATCTGGATGATAATGTAAATTTGTATTTTCGTTGAATTTCCAAGGACAGCTACCCGTTTCTGCATATTCGCTGAATTGATAAGTTTACATCCGAAATGAAATAAAAAACAAATTCCACATAGTAGCATATGAAATGCCCCTTTTCTGTTTAACCTGGTGAAGGCCCTTCATGCTGCTCCTTGTGCCTTACTGAGAAAAACAAATTGAAGTACTACTAGTCTCGCCATGAACGATTTAATTTAAAACAATCAAAGGCATATACATACTCGTATAACAGCGTGATACAAGATTATGCAAATATGAAAGAAATATCCTTGAAATTGCAGACGTTATTGACGAGGGTGATTCACATAATTGGCTGAGTATTGATCCTTTGTTTGATCTTTATTTTTTCTAAGGAAATCTCACGAGGAATCGAAGAAAAACTCAGTCACTCAGTTGGTGTATTACTAGGGATTGTTGTGACAAGTGATTTTTGGTCGTTTTGGTGCTATTTCGAGGAGTTTTTCGGGATGATCAAAGGGGATTCGCATTTAATTTTGATTCATATCGGATTGGTTTGCAAATGGTTGTCAGTGGGTAGACGGTTTCACTAGTGCTGCTTGCATTTCTCAGGTGTTTTGTCATGAACATGCCTTTGAATCATTTGAATGGGTAATGGAAGCGACAGACATAGATCTGGCGACAAGTGATAGCTCCTGGAATGATATGGAAATCTGCGTTTAACGTATTACATCGGATTGTCAATTAGAAACCAGACTAACCTGGTCAACGACATTTCACATTCGAGGATATTTTTCTGAGTGCCTGGAGTCTAAGGGCTCCATTTGCATTTAAGAAATTTCAGCAAATCCCGACGGTCATTGGTACACATAATTGTGTAGCTTGTACTGTAAGGATTTTAACAATAAGACCTCGCATTGGGATTATTTTGGAATTTTTGGGTTTTTCAGTATCTCTTCAATGGGCGTAGAGTTGGAGGTTAAATCTGAAGTAAATGGCATAAGAATCGAGGGACAGTAGCTTCTTTCTAGAAGGAAAAAACGTAAAAATGTTTTAAAACTTCTCCTTGGGCCTTTACTGCAATGTTGACAGTCGCCAAAATTATCTTCGACTATCTTGAGCCAAGTTTATTTTTGTGAATAATCTTCGACTTGGAAGGGTGTAATAAGTGCTACGTTCACTCGTGTATTATCTCCTTGATCATGTTTCTATTAAAGCTGTATATACGAAATTCAAAATACGTATAATACGGTATAGGATCTTCGAAAACCTACAAGAAGTAGCTGTTAGCTGTTAAGAATTATGAGAAACATCACAATAAGGAAGGAGTTCAGCAGAATACTTTACCTATAAATGTCTAAACAGGAACAGAGACAAAACGTTTGCGATTACTTTGAAGTTCGAAACCAGAGTTGAAGTACCTTGGCATTATGATAGATGCAAGGCCAGGTTAGGTCCATTGTGTTTCGCTTTGTAGTGTGGAAACTATACTTAAACGATTATCTTGCGGTCGGTTCTATTGTGAACCAGCCTGTGCTCTTTATGAAGCCTTAGTGAGACTTGTATAAGATCCCCTAGCTCGTCAAAATACCTATTCCCCATATGACGGAGACGGTGGTTTTGAAGATTTGGGCAATCGCATAGCAGGTGTTTGATGGTTGTGTGTTGACGCCTAATCTAGCAGCCATTACCCCTATCGTACAGTGTCCTATTAGCACACCTATCAAGACGCGAATTTCTTTTTTATTCATCGCCAAAGGTTTTTTTCTATTTTCTTCATTTAAATTAGTTCTCTTGCTTTTAGGTCTATTCTCTTTTTCAGTTCACCAATTGGAGTTTTTACTGACATCCGAGTATGTTGAAAATCCAATGCTGATTCCTTTTCAGCTAGTTCATCTGCTGTCTCGTTTCGTTCCTCGTATATTGCTATGTCCGAGAACCCAGCAGAGAGTTACATCACGGGTGTTGCATAATCTGTTCAACGTGATACGACATCTGGAAACTGTTTGTGAGATGCAAAGCTAACTTTTAAGCAACATCTGCAGCATGCAGCTGAGAAGACAACGAAGGGAGCGGCTGCCCTAACAAGCATCATACCGAATATAGGCGGACCAAAGCATAAGAAGAGACTGCTCTTAGCAATAGTTGCGACATCGATAACGCTCTACGGCTCCCAGGTATTGGCCGGTACCATGAAAACGTACGGCGGCTTACAGAATCAACGCGTTGCGAGTATTCAGCGCCCTCCGGACGATCTCATACGATGCGGCATGTGTATTGGCTGGCATGGTACCAATAGACCTTCTTGCTTAAGAAGCCCAACAGAAATTCTGTGCAAGTAGGACAACGGCATCAACAGCGACGGTTCGAAGTGATACTGAGGTACCGCCAAAGACAAGTCTGTAAGAATGGCAAGAGAGATGGTGTTACTCTGATAAACGCAGTCGGACGCAGACATTTCTCCCCAATATAAACGCCTCGACCAATAGAAAACATGGGAAGCTGAATTTCTATATGACCGAAATTCTTACTGGCCATGATTGCTTCAGAGGCTATATCCACAGGCTTGGACTCGACAACAACCCCTATTGCCCAGTCATCATGTTCCATTGTCTACGATATTACGAAGAAACGCAACTGCTACCAAACAAACTGGGTGAGGACCTAACCCTAGACAACATCACCAGGCAGATGATGAGCAGGAAAGACGCCTGGAAAGCAGTTGCCGATACTGTGGCATTGGATTGGATTAGATTTGATTGGATTGGATTGTGGCAACACCGGAGGCACAATCTATTACAGATCTGTACAATTGCTTGCATACGCCGACGATATAGACATTATCGTAAGAACTCAGCGGGCTGTCACCGGTGCGTTTGCAAGCAATGAGGTGGAAGCGGCCAAAATAGGTTTAGCGATAAACGAGGGCAAAACCAAGTATATGCTGTCAACAAGAAGGGAAAGCCAACACCGATGAATTGGACAGAACGTCACAGTGGGCAGCTATAACTTCGAGGTAGTAGGGACTTTGTCTACCTTGGCTCTGCTATAAATTCAACAAACAAGAACAGCGCAGAAATCAATCGAAGAATAACTCTTGCCAATCGCTGTTTTTTTGGGCTTATAAGGCAATTCAACAGTAAAGCCCTATCTCGAACTACTAAAGAGACTCTATATAAGACCTTGATCATCCCAGTCCTGCTTGGCTCTGCTATAAACTCTGAGAACAACATCAGCGCAGAAATCAATCGAAGAATAACTCTTGCCAATCGCTGTTTTTTGGACTTATAAGGTAGTTCAACAATAAAGCCCTTTCTCTAACTACTAAGGAGACTCTGTATAAGACCTTGATCACCCCAGTCCTGCTTTGCGGCGCTGAAACATGGGCTTTATTAAAAGAGGATGAAGATATCCTTGGTCGCTTCGAGAGAAAAATTCTTCGTAAGATTTTCGGTCCCGTTTACGTTGACGGGTTTTGAAGGAGAAGATTCAATCACGAACTATACGAGCTGTACAGCGACATCAACATAGTCAAAAAACTGAGCATTGGACGTCTGAGATGGCTAGGACATGTAGAGCGAATGGACACCAACGCTCCGGCCCGCAGAGTCTTCAAATCTAACCCCGAGGGACGACGCAGTAGAGGGAATAATCGCCGTAGGTGGCGCGCACACGTTCAAGGGGACCTCGACCAACTTGGAGTGCGCAACTGGAGGCAATTAGCTATAGACCGAGCTAAATGGAGAGGCTTGTTGGTTGAGGGCCAGGTTCACCCCACTGTAGCGCCACCTAAGTGGTGGCACCTTTACTGGCACCGGTGAAGGAAGTGAAATATCTAGGACTACACCTAGATAGTAAAATCTTGTGAAAGAAACACATAGAGGAGATATCCAAAAAAGCTACCCGTACTCTAATGATATGCAGGAGCCTAGCGGGTAAGTCTTGGGGGTTTAGTCCAAACATTCTAAGATGGATGTATATTGCCATTGTGAGACCAATGATCACTTATGGAGCAATAGCATGGACAAAGCGAACTAGCCTAGCCACTACGAGGGAGAAACTCACTAAATTGCAAAGACTTGCGTTCCTCTGCATCACTGGGGCCATGCGAACGGGTCCAACTGCTGCCATGGAAGTACTCCTGGAACTAACACCGCCCCGTCTTGTAGTGGAGCAAAATGCACAGCGGATGATCCTAAGGATGGCAAAAGAAAGTATCGGAAGGGAGAAATGTGTTGGTTCGAGAGAATACGATGCACTTCTAAAAAAACTTCCCCTTCTGGCCGTCCCCAGGGACGACAGTATCAGGAAATTTAACTTTGGAAAAAACTTTAGTACAAAGTTAAGTAACAAGAAATAGTGGAGCAACGAATCCCCGATATACGGACTGGGCAGCCACACGATAAAGTGGTACACAGACGGTTCGAGAACTGGAGAGGGCACAGGGGCGGGCGTATTTGGGCCAAGGACCAAGCACTCAGAACCCGTGGGCAAGTGCACCAGCATCTTTCAAGCTGAAATATGCGCTATAAACAGATGCATCCAACTCAATCTCGAAAAGGGATACAGCAACTGCGACATAGCAATACTGTCAGACAGCCAAGCAGCTATCAAAGCACTTGACTCCTATGTCATTAAGTTAAAACTTGTGTGGGAATGCCTATGCAAACTTAATGAATTGGGCAGAAACAATAAGGTTGCACTTTACTGGATACCCGGTCATGTCGGGATAAAAGGTAACGAAGCAGCAGACGCCTTGGCAAGACAAGGGGCTGCAAAACCCATCATTGGACCTGAACTATTCTGGGGAATGGGGGAACACACCATACGCGAGAAATTCAGGAAAATGGAGAGAGAAGACAGGGCAAGAACCTTTAACAACACCACAGGCCTGAGGCAAGCTAAGAAACTACTGGGATGTTACAACCGGAAAAGATTCAAAGCCTGCATCTGCCTTAGCAAGAATAACCTACGGATTCTAACAGGCTTCCTAACGGGGCACTGCAAACTCAGGGAGCATCTACGGAAACTAGGTATAACAAATGAAGGCCTTTGCAGATCCTGCAATGAGTCATGTGAGACTCCGGAACACCTTTTTGAGTCCAGGCCGATGTCATCGCAGTTCACCAAACCACTGACTGTTGTACTGTGTTGCAGGCGAATATCGTCGTATGTAGTTATAAGCCGGTAATCAGTCAGCCATAAAATCTCTCTAATTGATAACTATAAGATCCAAGGCAGGGAAAGACTGCCATGTATCTCTTAACGAGGTACTCGTAGTTGGGCAGTATCCTATGCGGGATATCAGGTTACTGTAACATTCCAGCGAATTGCGAAGACGATGAGCTCGCTCGACAAGTTTTCTCCAATACGAACAACATAGACTTAAATCATAAGTAAACGCCAATGTGATATGCTAAATACCTCTCCCTGCTGACGCGCTGAGCACCGAGCAAACCGCGCTGAGCACTGAGCGAACCGTCGATGGACATAACTGGACCAATGCAATACTGCTGGGCTACTTTGGCCAATTTTAGATCAAAGCAGGTCTACCGGACTCCTGAAACATAAAAGAGGAACCCGTAACCAAAATCATCACCAAACACAGCTGAAAGACTAGACATCCCATACAATAATTTCTGCAGGAGTTGCAAAGGCGGAACGGTGTAATCAACCCGTCAGTTCTCAGTGGCACTATAATGGGCCTTTCTGAGGTATAAATGTGCCTCATCATTGGCTCCAAACCAACTAAGGAGCGCCAATAGTGTTTCGACTGAATTTATCCAAAGTATTTGGCATTTGGTTTAAGGTCATAAGTCTATACCATATGAGACAAGCATCTTCGGATGAGCAGGTACATAGTATACCTTCATAGTATTCGTCGTGCTTCGTCTGAATAAATCCTACTGAAGCACTATCGCCACCAAGGACTCGCAAGGTACTACCAAACCGCTTTGAATTTGCTATTTCACTACTTTCTAGGACTGACAGTGGTACTATCAATGGACATTTTTACACTCAGAGCTCCTCACAGAAGCCTTCAATCCCTGTTGCCTTCATTGTTTTGAATTTTTTAGTATTGACAATGGTGCATGTCCTAAAATTCTCACCCCCACCGGCTATATGGGGACCCCGTTCTGGAACATTTTTGATGTAAGATATTGGATCTGAAGCTAAGAAGTCATACCTGACTAATTCCATAAAGAACAACAAAAAATCAGACACTGCAGATCTCTAGACTTTGAGCTCACCAGAGACTGAAGCTATGGACTACAACCAGCACTGTCACTAGACATATAATAGCAACTCCTACGTACAGATTTTTTTTTTTTTCGGGATATGAAACGCTCAACTGGACCACTCAGATGCAACTGGTCCATTGTACTACCAGAGAGCAAGCACTTCAGTAATGAGGAGCTTACAGTACCAGCACTCACCACATCCGCACCGAGGATCTGCCACCTGATACGAGCAAAGGCCGGACACTCGCAAAGATAATGTTCCGCAGTGTCGTCGCTCTCTCCACCAGTGTCGCAGATTGTAGTGTCACACAAGCCCAACACGTTAAGGTGCTTGGCAAAAGCAAAGTGGCCTGTCAAGACGCCAATAAGTTGTCTACAGTCTTTTCTGCTGAGAGACAGCAAAAATGCCGCTGATTTCTTACAGACGTCCGGGAGCATGCGTTTAGTCAACTTGCATCCCAGAGAGTCATGCCACACATAATTGTGCTCGTGAGAGACCCAATCGTCAATGGAAGCCCTAACCGTGGACGCAGGGAGTCCCAACGCAAGTTCGGGACCTGAGAAAGCCTCCTCTGAGCCTTGTCTAGCAATCTCATCGGAGATCTCGTTCCCAAAGATCTCAGTGTGACCTGGGACCCAGATAAGAGACAGAGAATTCAGCCTTGCGACCGAGTTCAAATAGTATTTGGTTTCACGAACTATTTTGGAAGTGGTTAAAGGGTTAAGCAAGGCCTTAAGCGCAGCCTGACTGTCACTACAGACACAAATGCTACGTCCCTTCCACCTGTTCTTCACAACATAGTTCATGTCCATTAGGATTGCATACGTTTTCGCTTGGAAAACAGACGCATATTTGCCCAACGAAAAGTGAAGTCTAATGTTGTCGACTTCCACGAAGACACCAGCGCCAGACCCTTGACTGGTTTTGGTACCATCCGTGAAAATACGTCTACATTCCATTCCCGGCTCAGACTCTGACCGAAGCCAGTCCTGGACACAAGGAAAGTCGACTCTGAATTTGCGCATCAACTGGAGTTCTGGTATCAATGCATCAGACGGCATATCCATAAGACAGGAGTCGTAAGATAAGTGTCGCACAAGTTCACCAAAATTCCCGTTTGGAGTTTACCAAAAACCGCCCCGCCTATGACGATGGAGGGCTTTGATAGTGCAACCCATGATATAAGCATCGAGGCGAGGTAAGTTCAGCAAAGCGTCTAGAGCAGAACCAGGCGTACTCGGGAAAGCTCCCATGCAGCCGAGACAAAAGGCAACCACATATTTGCGCGGGAGCCCCTTCCACCAAACAACTAACGCATATGCGAGGAATGGTCTTATCGTAGCCATGTAGATCCAGAGAACCTTATTCAGTGACAAGCCCCAAGTCTTGCCAAAAGCACCCTTACACTGCCAGAAGACGGAGAGCGCCTTAGATGGTTTGACTCGACGTATTTAGACCAATGAAGTTTCTTATCTAAAATCTAAAAATGGTGACGCCTTTCAGCACTGGGTGAGTCAGACCGGTCAAAATCCTCCTTCTCGTAAAAAGAACAATCTCAGTTTTAAGAGGATTAATCGAAAGCCCACTCCGAGTACACCATTCATCGATCATTTACAGCGCCTCCTGCGCAGGCGATGCGGCTGCGGTGCGGCTGCGGTGCGGCTGCGGTGCGGCTGCGGTGCGGTTGCGGTGCGGTTGCGGTGCGGCTGCGGTGCCGTTGCGGTGCGGCTGCGGTGCCGTTGCGGTGCGGCTGCGGTGCCGTTGCGGTGCGGCTGCGGTGCGGCTGCGGTGCGACTGCGGTGCCGTTGCGGTGCGACTGCGGTGCGGCTGCGGTGCGACTGCGGTGTGGCTGCGGTGCGGCTGCGGTGCGGCTGCGGTGCGGTTGCGGTGCGGTTGCGGTGCGGCTGCGGTGCCGTTGCGGTGCGGCTGCGGTGCGGCTGCGGTGTGGCTGCGGTGCGGCTGCGGTGCGGCTGCGGTGCCGTTGCGGTGCGGCTGCGGTGTGGCTGCGGTGCGGCTGCGGTGCGGCTGCGGTGTGGCTGCGGTGCGGCTGCGGTGCGGCTGCGGTGCGGCTGCGGTGTGGCTGCGGTGCCGTTGCGGTGCGGCTGCGGTGCGGCTGCGGTGCCGTTGCGGTGCGGCTGCGGTGCCGTTGCGGTGCGACTGCGGTGTGGCTGCGGTGCGGCTGCGGTGCGGCTGCGGTGCGGCTGCGGTGCGGTTGCGGTGCGGTTGCGGTGCGGCTGCGGTGCCGTTGCGGTGCGGCTGCGGTGCGGCTGCGGTGTGGCTGCGGTGCGGCTGCGGTGCCGTTGCGGTGCGGCTGCGGTGTGGCTGCGGTGCGGCTGCGGTGTGGCTGCGGTGCGGCTGCGGTGCGGCTGCGGTGCGGCTGCGGTGTGGCTGCGGTGCCGTTGCGGTGCGGCTGCGGTGCGGTTGCGGTGCGGTTGCGGTGCGGCTGCGGTGCCGTTGCGGTGCGGCTGCGGTGCGGCTGCGGTGTGGCTGCGGTGTGGCTGCGGTGCGGCTGCGGTGCGGCTGCGGTGCGGCTGCGGTGCGGCTGCGGTGCGGCTGCGGTGCGGCTGCGGTGCGGCTGCGGTGAGGCTGCGGTGCGGTTGCGGTGCAGCTGCGGTGCGGTTGCGGTGCGGCTGCGGTGCCGTTGCGGTGCGGCTGCGGTGCGGCTGCGGTGTGGCTGCGGTGTGGCTGCGGTGCCGTTGCGGTGCGGCTGCGGTGTGGCTGCGGTGCGACTGCGGTGAGGCTGCGGTGCGGTTGCGGTGCAGCTGCGGTGCGGCTGCGGTGCGGCTGCGGTGCGGCTGCGGTGTGGCTGCGGTGCGGCTGCGGTGCCGTTGCGGTGCGACTGCGGTGTGGCTGCGGTGCGGCTGCGGTGCCGTTGCGGTGCGGCTGCGGTGCGGCTGCGGTGCGGCTGCGGTGCCGTTGCGGTGCGGCTGCGGTGCGGCTGCGGTGCGACTGCGGTGCCGTTGCGGTGCGACTGCGGTGCGGCTGCGGTGCGGCTGCGGTGCGGCTGCGGTGCGGCTGCGGTGCGGCTGCGGTGCGGCTGCGGTGCGGCTGCGGTGCCGTTGCGGTGCGGCTGCGGTGCGGCTGCGGTGCGGCTGCGGTGCGGCTGCGGTGAGGCTGCGGTGCGGTTGCGGTGCAGCTGCGGTGCGGCAGCGGTGCGGCTGCGGTGTGGCTGCGGTGCGGCTGCGGTGCCGTTGCGGTGCGACTGCGGTGTGGCTGCGGTGCCGTTGCGGTGCGGTTGCGGTGCGGTTGCGGTGCAGCTGCGGTGCGGCTGCGGTGCGGCTGCGGTGCGGCTGCGGTGTGGCTGCGGTGCGGCTGCGGTGCCGTTGCGGTGCGGCTGCGGTGTGGCTGCGGTGCGGCTGCGGTGCGGCTGCGGTGTGGCTGCGGTGCGGCTGCGGTGCGGCTGCGGTGCAGCTGCGGTGCAGCTGCGGTGCGGCAGCGGTGCGGCTGCGGTGTGGCTGCGGTGCGGCTGCGGTGCCGTTGCGGTGCGACTGCGGTGTGGCTGCGGTGCCGTTGCGGTGCGACTGCGGTGCGGCTGCGGTGCGGCTGCGGTGCGGCTGCGGTGCCGTTGCGGTGCGGCTGCGGTGCGGCTGCGGTGCGGCTGCGGTGCCGTTGCGGTGCGGCTGCGGTGTGGCTGCGGTGCCGTTGCGGTGCGGCTGCGGTGCGGCTGCGGTGCCCTTGCGGTGCGGCTGCGGTGTGGCTGCGGTGCGACTGCGGTGTGGCTGCGGTGCCGTTGCGGTGCGGCTGCGGTGCCGTTGCGGTGCGGCTGCGGTGCGGCTGCGGTGCCGTTGCGGTGCGGCTGCGGTGTGGCTGCGCTGCGGCTGCGGTGCCGTTGCGGTGCGGCTGCGGTGCGGCTGCGGTGTGGCTGCGGTGCGGCTGCGGTGCGGCTGCGGTGCGGCTGCGGTGCGGCTGCGGTGCCGTTGCGGTGCCGTTGCGGTGCCGTTGCGGTGCGGCTGCGGTGCCGTTGCGGTGCCGTTGCGGTGCGGCTGCGGTGCGGCTGCGGTGCCGTTGCGGTGCGGCTGCGGTGTGGCTGCGGTGCGGCTGCTGTGCCGTTGCGGTGCGGCTGCGGTGTGGCTGCGGTGCGGCTGCGGTGCGGCTGCGGTGCGGCTGCGGTGTGGCTGCGGTGTGGCTGCGGTGCCGTTGCGGTGCGGCTGCGGTGTGGCTGCGGTGCGGCCGCTGTGCGGCTGCGGTGCGGCTGCGGTGCCGTTGCGGTGCGGCTGCGGTGTGGCTGCTTTGCGACTGCGGTGTGGCTGCGGTGCGGCTGCGGTGCGGCTGCGGTGCGGCTGCGGTGCGGCTGCGGTGCGGCTGCGGTGCGGCTGCGGTGCGGCTGCGGTGTGGCTGCGGTGCGGCTGCGGTGTGGCTGCGGTGTGGCTGCGGTGCCGTTGCGGTGCGGCTGCGGTGTGGCTGCGGTGTGGCTGCGGTGCCGTTGCGGTGCGGCTGCGGTGTGGCTGCGGTGCGGCCGCGGTGCGGCTGCGGTGCCGTTGCGGTGCGGCTGCGGTGCGGCTGCGGTGCCGTTGCGGTGCGACTGCGGTGCGGCTGCGGTGTGGCTGCTGTGCGGCTGCGGTGCGGCTGCGGTGCGGCTGCGGTGCGGCTGCGGTGCGGCTGCGGTGTGACTGCGGTGCGGCTGCGGTGTGACTGCGGTGCCGTTGCGGTGCGGCTGCGGTGTGGCTGCGGTGCGGCTGCGGTGCGGCTGCGGTGCGGCTGCGGTGCCGTTGCGGTGTGGCTGCGGTAAGGCTGCGGTGTGGCTGCGGTGTGGCTGCGGTGCCGTTGCGGTGCGGCTGCGGTGCGGCTGCGGTGCGGCTGCGGTGCGGCTGCGGTGTGGCTGCGGTGCGGCTGCGGTGCGGCTGCGGTGTGGCTGCGGTGCGGCTGCGGTGCGGCTGCGGTGCCGTTGCGGTGTGGCTGCGGTGCGGCTGCGGTGCCGTTGCGGTGCGGCTGCGGTGTGGCTGCGGTGCGGCTGCGGTGCGGCTGCGGTGCGGCTGCGGTGCGGCTGCGGTGTGGCTGCGGTGCGGCTGCGGTGCGGCTGCGGTGCCGTTGCGGTGTGGCTGCGGTGTGGCTGCGGTGCGGCTGCGGTGCGGCTGCGGTGCCGTTGCGGTGCCGTTGCGGTGCGGCTGCGGTGCCGTTGCGGTGCGGCTGCGGTGCGGCTGCGGTGTGGCTGCGGTGCGGCTGCGGTGCCGTTGCGGTGCGGCTGCGGTGCGGCTGCGGTGTGGCTGCGGTGCCGTTGCGGTGCGGCTGCGGTGCGTCTGCGGTGTGGCTGCGGTGCGGCTGCGGTGCGGCTGCGGTGCGGCTGCGGTGTGGCTGCGGTGCCGTTGCGGTGCGGCTGCGGTGCGTCTGCGGTGTGGCTGCGGTGCGGCTGCGGTGCGGCTGCGGTGTGGCTGCGGTGCGGCTGCGGTGCGACTGCGGTGTGGCTGCGGTGCGGCTGCGGTGCCGTTGCGGTGCGGCTGCGGTGCGGCTGCGGTGTGTCTGCGGTGCGGCTGCGGTGCGACTGCGGTGTGGCTGCGGTGTGGCTGCGGTGCCGTTGCGGTGCGGCTGCGGTGTGGCTGCGGTGCGGCTGCGGTGCGGCTGCGGTGCCGTTGCGGTGCGGCTGCGGTGCGGCTGCGGTGCGGCTGCGGTGCAGCTGCGGTTTGGCTGCGGTGTGGCTGCGGTGCCGTTGCGGTGCGGCTGCGGTGTGGCTGCGGTGCGGCTGCGGTGCGGCTGCGGTGCCGTTGCGGTGCGGCTGCGGTGTGGCTGCGGTGCAGCTGCGGTGCGGCTGCGGTGCCGTTGCGGTGCGGCTGCGGTGTGGCTGCGGTGCGGTTGCGGTGCGGCTGCGGTGCCGTTGCGGTGCGGCTGCGGTGTGGCTGCGGTGCGGCTGCGGTGCGGCTGCGGTGCGGCTGCGGTGCGGCTGCGGTGCGGCTGCGGTGTGGCTGCGGTGCGACTGCGGTGCCGCTGCGGTGCGGCTGTGGTGTGGCTGCGGTGCGGCTGCGGTGCGGCTGCGGTGCCGTTGCGGTGCGGCTGCGGTGTGGCTGCGGTGCGGCTGCGGTGCGACTGCGGTGCCGCTGCGGTGCGGCTGCGGTGTGGCTGCGGTGCCGTTGCGGTGCGGCTGCGGTGTGGCTGCGGTGCGACTGCGGTGCCGCTGCGGTGCGGCTGCGGTGTGGCTGCGGTGCCGCTGCAGTGCGGCTGCGGTGCCGTTTCGGTGCGGCTGCGGTGCCGTTGCGGTGCGGCTGCGGTGCGGCTGCGGTGCCGTTGCGGTGCGGCTGCGGTGTGGCTGCGGTGTGGCTGCGGTGCGGTTGCGGTGCGGCTGCGGTGCCTGCGCGTCGCCAGGCATGGCAAGACAGAAAGTACGGCGACGTCATCCGCATATGCCTGAGCGTAGACGTTAGAACTATTTAAATTGTTCAACAGAGAGTCAACCACCATGTACCATAACAATGGAGACAGAGCGCCACCTTCCAGACAGCCCCTATTTACCCCTGTCATAACACATTGCCCACAATCGGCATCCACTACCGAAGATCTATTCATTAGCATTGCTTTAATCCACAACACTAATGTTTCATCTACTCCGTGTTGTCTGGCAGATTCGCACATGCAGTCAAAAGTCGCATTGTCAAAAGCACCCTCAATGTCGATGAAGATACCCATCGCGTATTCTCTCCTATCAAGCGCGCATTCAATTCTGGCCAGAAGATTTTGAAGAGCGGTCTCACACGATTTCCCACGCTGATAGGCATGCTGTATCTCCGATAATGGATGCAGTTTCAAAGCAACTTTGTGCACGTGAAATTCTGCCAGTCTCTCCATACTTTTCAGTAAGAAGGATGTCAAACTTATATGTCTGAAACTCTTGGGGAGCGAATAGTCTTCCTTACCAATTTTCGGTATGGAAGCTACTCTGACTGTCCGCCAAGGTGTAGGAATATATGCCAGCGCCAAGCCAGCGGTGAAAATTCTTTTCAGAGTTGGCAATGGCTGATCTATACCCTGTTGCAGCATAGCTGGATATATTCCATCGGTGCCAGGCAATTTGAAACCATCAAAAGATGCCACAGCATATTTGATGGCCTCATCTATTACCACGGCTGATGCAATATACTAGCTGCGCCGAGTTTTCTGACTTAGATCAAGCTCAGCCTGGGTGAGCGGACCAAGCTGCAACCTAGTGGTTATCTGATTGCCAGGCAAGTGAGTCTCCAGCAGAAGTTTCCGCTTTCGTCTCAGTAAATTTGCCATCAGACTTTCTCAGTGACTCCGGTTTGGTCGGCTTGCCCCTTTTGAGAACCTTAACCAACCTGCTGGTTTCACCGAGTGTCTCGATCTTTTCACAAAAAACTCTATAAGAAGCACTTTTCGACAACCGAATTAACTTCTTATAGTCTTTTTGCTTCGATCTAAAAAGATGCCAGTCACCTTCTAAATTTGTCTTGGGTGACCTATTTAGAAGTTTTCTGGTTCTTTCCTAAGTCGCTGCAGCTCTGGGCTCCACCAGGGAACCGGAGTTCTGCAGGGGGTTTTTGTCAATGGGCACGTCAGTTCAAAGCAGCTGGTAAGGACGCTAGTCAGGTTTTGAACAGCATCCTCAACCGTAAAGGTTAGGAGATTTTATTTGGGAGCAGCTCTGATAACGACAAATCTCGTTCTACGCAAAATTTCCCAAGTTACAGAACGAGGAAGTCAAATTTTAGTCAAAGAGGCCAGACCTCTGAACACCGCGTAGGAAAATACTTTTCGATTTGTTGCTTGTTTCTGTTGTTCTAGCTATAGACATTACCGACTATCTCATACTCGTACCTGTCTGGATTACTACGTAGCTCGGTGACCACTGAGGATTCCTGGAAGTATATCTGTGCATTTAAGAATCACAAACAACACATCAACATACCGATGTCTATCTACGACCGAAAGTAGGTTGCAAAGTGAAAGGATACCGGAAAACCCTCCCAATTACACAACAAAGGCTACTTTGAGGCTAATATACATCACCGCCAAGCACGATTCTCAAACGTGATTATTCAATGGCAATGTGATTAAATTTTCGTTTACCCAAAGCATATCCACCCCAGGCATTCGCCACACATTAACAAACACATCCAACACGCTGTTGTCCTGGTCCCACCACATCTAAATTACATTTTATACATTCAAATTGGGCAACCGAAAGTGTGCACTTCACAAACCCACCACTGGGTAGGCCTTGAAGTAGAACCGCAGCCATATTGTCGGCATGGCTGTACAAGGACAGATACCACACGCAGTTGTATCCTAATCCCTCGAGAATACTTAAAAACGAATTCATTTACAGAGTTTGTTCCCATTCCACAGCAATAATTGATTTTAAATCCACAAAAAAACGATGCTTAATTACAGTTCAAGAATGGAAGAGTATATCTAAGGACAACGGGTGGTCCATCCTCCCAGCTAGTGGCAATGACCGGAAAATGTGTCTCTCAATCTAAAAAAAGCATCCATCAAGTAGACGTCGGATGACGAATGTAGCTCTAACCCACGGTGGTGCCATTAATTACCGGAAGGCACTTTATTCCATCTCCCATTTCGGTCGATTGGTGATGCTGGTTTATTGAGTGTGTCCTGCGGGAGGAGCTACAAAGTTTACCTCTGTTGTTTAGTTTTTATTGTCTGTTAAAATTTCTCTGCAAATAGAATGTCCTGGCAGAATTGTGCTTCGGCAGGATATTATTGGCAAATACTTGCTGTTACTTCGATATTAAGTGATTGAAACTTGAGCATGTCCTTTGGGGAGGAGGAAACAAACTCGATAGGGTAGATACTAGTTAGATATTCAAGGATAATTTTTTGGTTGGATGATAAAGCGCGTTGGTATCTCAAGGACAGCATCGAAGAGGAATGCTTTTTAGATGTTGGCATAGGCGGCTTTAATTGATTGCGGTTCGATACACAAATAGGGTTGTGCTTTGGCCCATCTTCTGGCGCGAAGGATGAGTGGATAGAATTCCTGATTTAATACAATTTAGTGGAATTCAAGTGGTAAATTGTTAAATTATGCCAAAGCTGGTGGGCGCATGTATTTCTTTTTACATTTCTATTTTAACTAAGACGAAGGGAATGGATGTAACTTGTTTTAGTGGACTGGAATGGGTAATACAAAAAGTACATCTGTGATGTCGTATTGGTTTCTTAAAATGGTTGCTATGTCTACTTTGGATTTTTTTAGGTTATGAGTGGTAATTGCTCTGGCAGGAGCTATATTTGGTCTCTATAAATTCGCTTATGCAATTGTAGCATGACAGATGATAATTTACTTATTTACTTAGGTGGCGCTGCAGTTCGGGGTGAACCTGGGCCTCAACCAACAAGCGTCTCCATTTAGCTCGGTCTTTAGCTAATTGCCTCCAGTTGCGCACTCCAAGTTGGTCGAGGTCCCCTTGAACTTGAGCGCGAAACCTACGGGGATGATTCCCTCTACTATTTTAATAAAGTCCATGTTTCAGCACCGTAAAGCAGGACTGGGATGATCAAGGTCTTATACAGAGCCCCCTTAGTTCTTCGAGATAGGGCTTTACTGTTGAATTGCCTTATAAGCCCAAAAAAACAGCGATTGGCAAGATTTATTCTTCGCTTGATTTCTACGCTGATGTTGTTCTCAGACAAATGATAACGGATGACGACAAATTCAGATTGGTTAAGTTGAAAAAAGATCACACTTACTTTACTTAACTTAAATCATGCCAGCACTCGGGGGACCCGACCCCTGCGTATGCTGGACACAGCAGGAAAACTCCTCGAGAGAATGCTGAAGCCTCGACTCTCTGTAGCAGTGGAGAGAGCAGGTAACCTATCTGAAAGGCAGCATGGGTTTAGAAGAGGTCATTCTACAATAGGTGCTGTGGAAGAAGTGGCTACGGTAGCTACTACTAGAGGAAAGTTGTTGTGTTGGCAACACTCGACGTAAGAAATGCCTTCAACTCGGCCAGATTGTGCGACATGCTGAATTCCCTGGAAATAAACTTCCGGAAACCACAGTATCTTCGACGAGTGATAAGGGACTACCTTAGCGACAGAGAGCTAATATATGCCACCACAGAAGGACCGCACAGGAAAGAAATAACGGACGGCTGGAGCAGCGCAGGGCTCAATTCTGGGACCAGAGTTATGAAGCATATCCTACGATGGAATTCTTCGCATGGAGATGCCGCAAACACTTTTCTCGACTATGCAAACGACATCGCTGCAGTGATCACCGCACGGGACACCGAAGACGCTAAAAGAAGGCTAAATAAAGTCATGAGACGGGGGCACACATAGATGGAGGACCACGTCCTGAGCTTAGACGTGGAGAAAACCGAGATAGTGCTGCTGACGAGGAAACGGATACCCACAATAATCGAGCTCCAGCCGGGTCCGGAAGTCATAGAGGGAAGCAGTAAAATACCTAGGAGTTAGGATAGATACGAAGCTCACGTTCTGGGAACAAATTAAGTCCGCATCCGAAGGAGCCACGAAAACATGCCTATTGCTAAGCAGACTGATGCGAACATAGGAGGTCCCACGGCAAGTAAAAGAAGACTCCTAATATCAGTTACCCACTCAACACTTCTGTATGGCTCCGAGGTCTAGACTGACGCGCTCAAAATGGAGATATACAGGAAGAAAGTGGTCCCGGTGCAACGTATAGGAGCCCTTCGGATAATGAGTTCATACCGAACAGTGTCGGAGCCAGCAGCCCTAGTTGTCGCAAAAGTGACGCCCATTGATCTCCTAGCCACAGCAAGGAAGTACGTCCACGACAAGAAGGCGGAAGTAGGCTCGGCAACAGTAGCTACAGAAGCGAAGCAACTCTCGAAGCAGAAATGGTAAAACAGATGGAACGCCGAAACGAGGGGAAGGTGGACATACCGGTTGATCAGAGACGTTGCTGCATGGGCGGAGCGGGAGCACGGTGAAGTGAATTATTATATTACCCAGTTCCTTACCGGACATGGTTACTTCAACCAGTACCTGCACAAGATGAGAAAAGTAGGGAGCGCAGCTTGCCAATACGGAGACTCTCTGCCTATCAAATCTTTTTCATCTGTAACAGGTGGGCAGTAGAAACAATTCGTCTGGAGTCACAGATAGGCAACTTTACACCAGAAAGTGCCGTAAACAAGATGGTCTCAAGTATCGACATGTGGAATAAAATATATTTATTCATTGAGACGGTACTCAGATCGAAAGAGAGAGAGGAGGAAGTCAATTCACCCTCAGTAAGTTTATTAAATTAATGAAAGCCTTACCGGCAAGATATTATAAACCCGCACGAGGAGAACAATTTGAAACAGCCGGGCCCTAGAGGGACCGAAGAAAACGACACCACTCTGAAGTAATGCTGAAGCGATTCCGGAGTGGATGGGGTCGGGTTGAAAAGGGGTTAAAGGTGGTGTTTTAGTGGGTAGGAGTCTCACACCACTTAAAACAGAGCGGGACTGTTTCTTGTGCGCATTAGCGTTTTTCCACTACCCCCCAGGCAAAAAAAAAAAAAAACACTAGGAGGACATTTGTGTCAACATTGCCTGCGCACCATCGTGTTTGGACTCCTGCAACGCGCTTTAACTCTCTTCAACTCATTTCCAAAGCTCTAGATTACTTTTCAATCATTCTGCGCCACGTATGCCTAGAGCGACCCGCAGTACTGCCAGATTGAGTAAGGGGATTCCATTACATGGCGTGTTTGGCAACGGAATTTTCTTCGCGCCGTAAGGTGTGATCAATCCATTGCCATTTTCTTCGAATTGGCATCAATAGGTTTCTGATCTGTTTTCGAGTAGAGGTATTCTTTTGAGAAGCAATTGGGTCAGAAAATTCTAAGGATGTTGGGTAGACATCTTTACGAAAGTCTGCAGTTTACAGCTCAATGAAGACTTAGAAGTCTTAGTTAACATTTCAGACGTCAAATCTGTGTATTGTAGCATATCCACAAAACTTTTGAGGGCGTTCCTATTAGAAAACCAAGTCTTTCATCAAAAGTACAATAAAATGACTACAGGCTATCTATCTTTTCCTCTGGAAATCAAAGCGTTCAGCTGGAATTAAGCCTGGGTGGTTAGTAATTGCCAGTACGTACAGTCCAACTGATATGGTAGGCTTCATATGACCTTAATGCCGCGCACTGTAGAGTCGAGAACGACTTACTTTGAAGAAGTTTGTCTCTTAAAATGTATCTTATTCCATATCTGTAACGAAAAGCCCTATCTTCACTATTAGGCGTGTTTTGGTGAGACAGTATTTCCCAGTAAAGTAAGATTTAGCACGAAGTACAACAACAAAAAATTACTGGCAACTACTTTAGCTTTTATCTTCAGTCAAAAGTGAGTTGGGATGTATGTATAGTTTGAAACACTCAATTTCAGAGGACGCGGAAATGATTTTTTTGATATTTCAGAGACAGAAAGCGAGCAGGTGCACCAATTTCAAATATTAGAAAAAGCTTTTAAACCAGATTGACTGCGGATCGTTTTGTTGAGAAGCTTTTACTTTGTTTTGCATAATGGTCACCAAAGCACGCCTTTTATTATCTCCTGTTTCAGTCAGCACTATCATCGATGATATCGCTGATGAACTAGGGTGGAATTGGAAATAAACTACGAATTCCAAAGATGGTACAAATGCTACTTTTCGTTAAATACTTCCAGCTTTTCTTGCAGAATTACGGGCAAAAGGGTTCGTTCAATACATGCGATCCAAAGTACAATCACCTGAGTTCGGAATTTCCAAGATCGTATACCAATGACCAATGTGATTTTCACAGTTTTCTAACTTCCCCAACGTAGTACAAAGAATTTACCCTATAGGCGAAATTCTTCACCATTTTGAGACAAGAGCTTTTTGGAAACTTTTTGGTCGCTGTATTGAATACGTTCCACAGGAAATGTGGCACAGCTTTAAAGTTTGTGCTTTCTAAATAACTTAAAGCTCGAAAACGACTTTGGTTCGTATCCTTGATGTGCTTTTCTCAAATTCTGAACTATGTGTGTGCATGAAATAAATCTTACATTGAATTGGGATATGTTGCGTTGCCAGTCCTGTTTGCTTATCTTCTGCAAAAAAAAAAAAAAATAGAATCCAAATTGTGCACAAAAACATATTTTAAAAGGAGTCAGTCCGATCAGTACTACGGTTGCAAACGGTTGGTCATATAGCTGGAAAAATTGCATATGACATCATGTGGTGGAGAAAAATATACTGTGAATCGGAAGCAAAGAGAAAATAACAAAACAAATCTCGTCAATTATGTGGACACCGGCACGGGAGTGCTTCAAAGCACTATACCAGTCTTTTTTTTCTCCCTGTCTATCCTTCTTCTAACATGCGTTGACGGGCTTTGGAGGAGAAGATTCAATCACGAACTATACGAGCTGTACAGCGGCATCGACCTAGTCAAAAAACTGCGTATTGGACGTCTGAGATGGCTAGAACATGTAGAGCGAATGGACACCAACGCTCCGGCCCGCAGAGTCTTCGAATCTAGTGTGCGCAACTGGAGGCAATTAGCTAAAGACCGAGCTAAATGGAGAGCCTTGTTGATTGAGGCCCAGGTTCACCCCGAACTGTAGCGCCACCTTAGTAAGTAAGTAAGTCGTTGCTAAATGGAAGCTTGTTGGTTGAGGCCCGTGTTCACCCTGAACTGTAGCGGCACCTGGGTAAGTAGTAAGTTGGCTTCGTGCCTTGATTTAACCTGATTAAGTCCTCCTAGCAGCGACTAATATTTCTATTTCCTTTAGCTCAACATCCTCTCATAAATACTTGTCCCTGATGGAAAGGCTATAACTGAGCAAAGACGACCACGAAGGAGTAGTTTGGAAAGGACTTCAAACATCTTAAAAGGACGAGACTTCAATTTTTTATTTTTTTATTTTTGATTTGCGAAGTAGTTATAAACGATTTAAATCAAGGTCACTTGAATAGGTAGTAAAGTAAAGTAAAAGCTTTAATTTCCACAGCATAAGCGCTCCACAAACCTGCACAAACGAGTAGATGTTTGGACAGTGAAGAGTATTTTGATGAAAATGTCGAAAGCAAAATACGTTTTCCAATTTAAAATTGAAATCATGATCCTTAATCATTCAATTTTATTAATCTTAGTTCATAGGTATACACATATTATAATTATTTTCTTTTTTTCTTACAGAAAAATATAAATTTACTTACACAGCTTTTTGCCTACATGTATAAATTTATTTTTTTTTATTTTTTTTTGTTGCACTTAAGCCGCACTTTTAAATCCTTGATGCATTCCCTTACAGTATACAGATATATTTAATTTATTATATTCCTTTCGAAGGATATTCATAATTTTTTTTAGTTAAAATAAAAATAGATATATAGAATAGATTTCATAGATACATTTCTGCAATTTGGCGTGGCAAAGATTTCTTCTTTTTTTTTTAATTAAATATTATAAGTAGGTACTCCAATTTTAGTTTTTAAAAAATATTTATTTTTATTTAGTGTTTTACCTTTAATTCTTATATAAACAGCTAAAGATATTTTTATTTGTTTTTAATTTTAAAAACATTACTTTCTAATTTACAAGAATTTCACATCAATATTATATTAATTTAGAGATTTCCTTTTGGTTTTTTTTTTTTTAAACTGGTGTTTTCATATTTTGATAAATTTTTAAAGTATTTTCTTAATTTTTACTCTTTGATTGGCGTTCTACGATTTGTTTGATAAACATTCATGTATCATTCATAATTACATTAATATGTTATACCCTAAATTTTGATTTGTTTATATTTAATTTTATTAGTTTTATATACATCAACATGGATATTAGAACTTAATTTGCTTGTTAGTGAAGAAATTGATGCAGTAGAAGCGTATTTAGTTTCTTCGATTATTGGGAAGGGGATTGTTTGTTGGCATTTTTGCTCGAAAACGAAAAACAAAGCAATTAAATGGTATTTGATTACGTTGGACTGGGTAGGGATACGTTTTTTACAATATTTTAAAAGATGAAGTACTGAAAGGAGATCTACTATAATGAGTCTAGTGACTATGGATTTTTGCATTACTGAGCGTCAGGTTCGTTCTCCCAAACATTGTAACGCGTAGAGCACAATATTTTGTGAAAAGCTAGACCCTATTATCTTTATAGATTGCTTCCCCAAATATTAGTTTTTATCCAACGTTTTCGAGAGAAACATTCCTTACCCGATCTATGAGTGTGGCCTAACCTCACTAGGCTATTTAAACATGTAGGGACACATTTTGAGGTCAAATAGGCGAACCCCACAGGCGGATCAGTTGAAATGCGGTGAAGTGGGAGGGTTATGATCCCTTATTTTCGGATCATAACCTCACTGAAAAAGGAAGAAGAAGAAGAAGAAGAAGGGAGAAAATATGAGTAACTACCCGAGAAAATGAGAACTTGAAAAGTCAACTCAGTGACTTTTAATTAAAGCTTGCAGCAAAATCAAGTATTCGGCAAATTTAGCCCAGAGCCACATATCTAAGTTAACAAAATTTTAGGCCATCACTATTTTGTCGTTCGATATTCAGGAGCTGCAAGGAGAATGTTCGGAAAGGATACTCTGAATTTAGATATAGTTACATAGCGTACAATACAATTTTTATTTATTTTTTGAAAGTAGAAGTGGTTAGAAACTCAGATAACACTGACCTTTAGCATGGACTGACACTATGGTTAGTATCTAAACTAATCGGGGAGAATTTGCAGTGATATTTTGCAACCGATTTTGATTCTTAGTATTGTTTCGATATGTGGTTGGTTATACTAGTTTTTTTTTTTCATAATTTGTGTGCGCCGAAGGAATTATTAATGCTGATGCCCTGGGTACGGGTGGATGGAAAAATTGGGAATAGGAACGGAAGAGGAGAAAGTTTGCGTTGGATTTAAATGTTTGAAAGTTGTAATGACTATGTAAAACATAGGACAGGTGGGTAGAGAGGTGTCCCCTCTGATAGGCTTATTCTTAACATCTTCTTCTTCAATTCATCTCAAACAATCGGGCGCATGGAAGCAAAGCTCCTATGGACATGGATCTATACTCAACAGGTAACGTATAACCGATCTCAATAGAAGAACAGATTATATCATACGCTATATACATTTCGAAAAGAACTACTCCACTTTTATTCCCAAAAGACAAGAGTGGGACTCCAACACATTAATTAATGTACAGGATATTCAACTCTACACTGATGGGTCTAAAATGTATATCGGAACTGGCTCTGGAGTTTTCTGCGAGTCACTCAGACAAACTCTTGGATGACTGTACCATCTTTCAAGCTGAGGTCTTCGCCATTGACAGGGCTGCACAGACCGTACACAGCAAAAAACGAAATCCTTCCAAGATTAACATTTTCGTGGACAGTCACGCAGCAATCAAAGCACAAGACAGCGAGAAAGTCAGATCACAAACAGTTTCCAGATGCCGTAACACGTTGAACAGAACATGCAACTCCCATGACGTAACTCTCTGCTGGGTTCCCGGACATAGCAATATAAAAGGAAACGAGACAGCAGATGAACTAGCCAAGAAGACATTCAGCATTCGATTTTCAACACACTCGGATGTTGTTGAACTTAAAAGGAAAATAGACCTAAAAGCAAGAGAACTGATTAACTCCGCTTGGCACGCCAGAAGCGACTGTGTCATATCTCGCAACTCATGGCCGACAGTGGATGAAAAAATAAGAAAAAGCCTTTTGGGGGTGAATAAGAGGGAGATTCGCATCTTGACAGGTGCGCTTACTAGACACTGGGCGATAGGGGTAATGGCTGCTAGATTTGGCGTCAACACACCCGACCACTGCAGAAGATATAGAGGAGACAGAAACCACCAAATACTTGCTATGCGATTGGCCAAATCTTCAAAACTGCCGCCTTTATCATATGGGAAACAGGTTTTTTGACGAACTAAGGGATCTCGTACAAGTCCCACTAAGGAACATAATAGGCTTCATAAAGAGCACAGGCTGGTTCACAACAGTACCGACCGCAAGATAATTATTTAAGTATGGGTTCCACACTACAAAGGGAAACACAATGGACCGAATGGCCCCCGTGATAAGCACTTAGGTGCACTTCTTTCCAACCTAACCTCCTCTTCCGTCTTTGAGATCATTGTAGCGTATTGCAGGCGGAAATAATAGTAATAAGGAAAGTCTTATCTTGGCTAAAGAAAAACGCGTTATATGCCAAGGATATCCGCATCTTTTCAGATAGTTAAGCAGTAATCAAATCATTGGAGTCGGTCTCTAAAAATTCATTAGTAACCCTAGACTACCGATCGTCTTTCCAGGAAATGACGGAGCAGTTTAATATTCACCTCTGTTGGATGCTGGGGCATGGGGACATTCCAGGACATTGTAAGGCTGATGAAATCGCATGAACAGAAACAACTGTACTAATCCTTCCGGACAAGGGTACTCTAGGTATACCAATCGCTACTTGCAAATTTAAATTCAAGCTGGAAGCAATCGAAAGAACAAATTTTAGGTGGAGAGGTGATACAACATGTCTAGCGACTAAGAAGATTTGGCCCATGCTCTAAGAAACTGATTTCTCTCAATAGATTGCATATTGACACTGCAATAGGTGTGATCACAGGACACTGTGCTATAGGCCAACATGCAATAAGGCTTGGCGTATATCGAATGATTTTTGCAGAAGCTACATCGACGAAGAAGAGGAAGCAACCATCCCTCACCTTATTTGTGCATGCCCAGCTCTTTCTAATATAGAAGGGAGCTTCAATTAGGAGCTTTCTTCTATAACGATTTAGGCGATCTGAATGACTTAGACATCAGGAGCCTCCTACGCTTCATTAGAAGCTCAAAGTGGCTCTAACAAATAGGAAGAGATTTCATGATCTTTTGTGTCTGTGTGTGTTGGCGTAAGCTGTCAGCACCGTAAACGTAACCAACCTAACCCAAGTATTAGGAAATACTGAGGATGGTAATTCGAAAGTTCGAATCAAAGCTGAGCAACAAAAAGGATTGGAGCAGTGAGTCCGATAAGTACCAACTCAAACAACATACAATTAAATGGTACACGGATGGATCGAAAGCATCTAGTGGCACTGGGGCGTAAGAGCACAAGACCAGATACTCAGAATCACTAGGAATATTCCCCAGTATATTTTAAGCAGAAGTTCACGCGATCGAAAAATGCGCGCAATTCAACCTAGACAGGAATTATGGCGGACAGGACATCGCAATACTGTCAGACAGCCAAGCCGCTATTAAAGCACTGACCTCACACGAGATCAGATCCAAACTGGTATGGGAATGCCTCACCAGGATCAACAAACTGGGAGAGGCAAATAAAGTAACTCTCTGCTGAATATCAGGTCACGTAGGAGCAGAGGGAAATGAAGCAGCTAATGAGCTAGCAAGAAACGGATCAGACACACCCTTCCTTGAACCAAAGCCCTTTTGTGGGATAGGACTCCACAAAATACGGGAAGAATTAAGGGAAGAGGAAGAGAACAAATGGACTAAGCATTGGGACGATATCCTCCAGCAGAGACAGGCGAAAGAGCTTCTGGGGAAATACAACCAGAAAAGAAGTAGAACCTGTCTAAGAATCAACAAGAACCGACTTCGCATCTTGACGGGCATGTTAACGAGTCACTGCAAGGAGCACCTCGGGAAACAGGGAATAGAGAGAGATGGAGACTACAGAATCTGCAGGAACTTCGTAGAAACACCAGCGCACCTTCTCATGGAATGCGAAGCACTGTTCCACAAAAGAAGAAATCACCTAGGTTCCTACCTCCTTTCAGAATTGGATCTACCTTCGCTGGATCCACTCAAGATACTCCGGTTCATAGCAGCAGCTAGACTGAAGGAAGTGCTCTAGACCGAGCATATCATCGACTAGAGCCTCAGTTAGAGGGGCACAATAGATCTGCTAAAGGTCCCAGTGCACTTGCACCTCACAATAATTAATTATCTATCTATCTATGGACTTCACAATATCTCTATCACCCATAAATTTTAAAACAGGATTCTGCACCATATCTAGGATGTGCAGAACGGTCTTGGGTTCGCCATGTTTCTTGCACCACTTAAGGAATCGTAGACATTTTTGACGACTTCGAGTATGTGATCGATCCATCGAAGATGGTAATTGATGCATATACCGAAAATGGCAAGTCTTTCGGATTCAGCGATGCATGTACCATTAATGGATAATGATTGAATGTCTTGGTTTCGCTTGAAATATAGAAGACAGCATTGTATGGGTGCCGTGGCGTAAGTGGTTAGTGTGTCACACCACTGCGCGTGAGGTTCCAAGTTCGAATCCGAGAAAACACCAAAAAGTTTTATCACGGTCCCACTTCTCACGAACGTCTGCAAACATCCGAGAGTATTATTGTCTCGAACAAGCTTCTCAAACCAAATTGATACGGCACTAAACTGTAGGCCCCTTCCATTCGTGTAAAAATATAGCGCACACAACATGAGTGGTTGCGAGAAGCTGTTGCGCCAAATATTTATTTATTTATTTATTTAGCTTTGTGTTTTGGATACAAAAAATTCGGCTATATTGATTGAAACCCATTTGGTTATGCTGTCCAGGTCGGAATTTTGTATGTTTTACATACGTTGATGTTCCTCTTCTATGCTTTAAGAGTAGGGGCGTAAGTTGGGGAAAGAATATGAAAAACTGTGGGCACTATCATCAGCGAAGGAATGGATTGTATAAGAATTTGCAGACAAGAGGTCAATTATAAAAATGAGAGACAAAATGGAGCCCTGCAGTTATATGGTGGATTGCAGACTTAAAGCCATTCAAGAAAGCTTGTATTGAACGACTCAAAAGATAGTTTCTAATTAATCTATTGAAGGTAAGAGTCATCGATGCCATACGCACGCATTTTCAAGCAAAGAGTCTAATGCCAAACTCCGTCAAATGCCTTAAAAAAATATAACGATTATGTGTGGTACCACTCAATTACCAATAGCGGTTACCACAACACCAAAGCAATTACATGTGGTCGCTTAGACCAAATCACCTAGAGCACAATATTTTAATCGAACTAAAATGTTTGCGAAAGAAGGACAAGGTCTTTTAGTAGCCAAAACTGGGGGAACATTCCAGGAGAGAAGGATATTCCAATACTCCGCTGAAAGAAATTGAATTAACTTGACAGCTATAATATACCAAAAGTGTACATCCGTCTTACGAAGCCAAATTGTCTCCTTCTTCTTCCTATTTCAGGGTGTAATAACGAGTTCTCTCACTTCATTGCATTTCTACTTATCCGCCAGTGGGGTTCGCCAAATCTCTGCTACTTAACGATCATCTTTCATATTGAGTCCGATTTAGTGTTCCCAATGTTACACAATAACCTGCATAAATTGGAATGAAAGCGGATACAATTTCCTAGCACCTCTTCTAATACTAATTCTACCCAACTACCATTCGATAAAAAATTATAAAAATCTGTTTTATTAAAAAACATTGACTGTACGTATTTCAATCCGATGGAGGCCATTTGCAGATTGGAATTGTTGTTCAACATTTTTTAATAGATTTCACAAAAATGCCAACAAAACGTTTTAAATGTAAATGTCTTGCAATTTTTTTTAAATTTAATTTTCTTATATCTAATTTTGTTTACAGGAAAATTTAATTTTACTATAACCATCGATATACATAGAAACTAAAAAATTAAATCATAGCACTTTGACTTGACATTTAAAATTGCTTTTAGCGGAAAAGTGTTATTGCATGTTTTAACTTTATTTTTTTAGAAATATTTATTTTTTTTAACTTTTAGTTAACTAAAGACTGAACTAGGACAAATATATGTATAGCATTTGTTTTAATCATATAGAAACCTTGAAAGTTTAATGGACATTTAAGACAATTACTATTTATTTTATATTTTGTATTTGTTTAGTGAAAACCTTTGAAATTTTGTTTATTTATTTTTGTATAAGATTACCCGTAAGCCTTTGTATTGAAAAATAAGTTCACAATTGAAAAGAAAATTAATAGCATTCCTATAAAGTAAGATCACCCTTCTTTCCATCACTCGTTTTGTTTATTTTGTGGTTAAATCTTAATTCTATTAAGAAATACTGCAGGAGTTTCTTTTTCCACCCAAACTGCGCTCCTGGATCCTTTGTAGATGCTGCAGTTGTGCTGGTGATGGAACATGAGCTCCGGGTATGACTGATGGCGTACTAGTTGGAGTACTGTGATGGCTATTATTGCCCATTTGATTTGGTGGCAGAGATTGCCGCCGACGACGTCTGAGAGCGGGACTGAGATTGTATGTGATTTTCGCTTGTGATAGGAGTTCTTTGAAAATCTATAAAAGAGGAGATTGTTGCTATACCTAAGATCGTGGAAGTGAAAAATGTGGCTCACCTGTGTAACATTTTCATTTTTACTTGCGGACGCTTCGACAAATCCATTTTCCCAGTCTACAGTTACTACGGACTCAGTTGTTTCATAATCTATCTGTAATGAGAGGACGAAGATACATTCAGAGCATGTGAAGCATAGAGGGAGTTTATTTTCATCAAAAGATATGTGCTAATGTGACAGTAGATTGGTCATATAGTACAAAAGGATAAACGATGTTCAAATAAAATGTGGCATATGATAAAAAACTTGGCGACGACAAAGCTTAGCAACAGAGATCCTAAGAAATATTCTCGAGAATGCTTGTGCTGATAGATACATCTCAAAGTTTATAATACCACTTACAATGCAGTTTCAGCAAATAAATTTAAAGTCTATTTCATATCTTTGGATGGTAAACGACTAACAAAGGCCTCGTAGGAGCAGCATCTCCCGATAGGTGTTGGTCCGCTAAATAACGAGAAAGAGCTACTGCAGCCGAACAACTTCCAGCTCTCTTAGTAAGTCCTACTTTCACCTCTTCGTGGTGTCATCTGGGAATTTCTCTGGAAATTGCGAACGGGAGAGGATGAATGGCGAGCCCCGTGTGCCACAGTAAGAAAAATGACCATCATACAGTGCTATGCTCCGACTCAAGATGCGACGGAGGATGAAAAGGATGATTTTTGTAGCCAGTCAGGCGCCGCCTACAACCAAACGCCTAATGGGTACATCGAAATAGTGATGGAAAATCTCAATGCCAATGTGGGTAGTGACAACACCATGCTTAAGCACGTGATCGGAGTTCACGACGTAAGAGACCGTATTGATAATGGTGGACTTCTGCAACACCAACCGCTTAGTCATTGGAGGTAAGCTGCTAAAGCATAACACTTGCCACAAGATCAGTTGGGACTCTACTGACAGATAGCAAACATCCAACCAGGCCGACCACATTGCGATCAGCCGTCGCTTTAGAAATTGTCTCCTGGACGACCGAAATGAACGTGGAGCTAACATCTGACTAGAATGAAATCACCATCTCATGTATGTATACGCCTGCGTACTGCATCCGTCAATAGCTCCCGCTCAAACTTACTTGACATTACCAGGTTTAATACGGACAAACTCAAGGTTCCTTAAGTGCGCCAACAATTCAGGAACCACCTTGCCATAGAAGCAGAAGCAATCAGCAGCACAATGCACGAGAGCATGGATGACCACTGGAATGCTGTGAAAAATGCTTTTATCGCTGGAGCACGAAAAACGGAGAAAAACCATCGCACATGGATATCTGCAGACACCTGGGGATGGATCGATGAACGTACAACAATCAAAGCTCGGATTGCAGCAGCCTCAGCAGTAGAGAGAACCGAGATAGAAGACCAATATCGTTGCGAAGAAGAAAGAAGTGCAGCGTAGTGTGAGACCTGACAAACGTCAGTACATCAACTTACTGGCTTCAAGTACTGAAGAAGTAGCGAGCAGGTGCGACAGTAGGACTGTTTATAGCATCATTAAGGAGCTGACTAGTAGTCGGAGCTCCAAACAAAGCCTAGTGAAGAGCATAGACGATAACCTTCTGATCTCGGATGAGGACCCGCTCACTAGATGGAGAGAACATTTTGCTATAGTGCTAAACCACTTAGACGACTGCGTATGATCTCGAATTCGAATAAGCAATTCGAAGCAACAAATTCCCGAATACGCACCGAACCTCCCAGTAAAACCGAAATAATAACAGCAAGCAAGGCCCTCAAGAAGAACAAGGCGGTGGGTATTGATGGCATCCCTGCCGAACTTTTTCAAACGGTGCCAAATTCATCGGCAGATCTGCTGCACCCTCTAATACGGTGAGCTTGGGATAGTGAACAATTCCCACAGGATTGGAAAAGGCGGGTGATCATTAAACTTCTGAAAAAGGGAAACTGGAGAGATATTTGCGTTCTTCCAGCCGTAGCCAAAATAATAGCTAGAATAATTCTGGAACGAAGCAAATAGCATTTAGATTCAACTCTCGACGTCGAACAGGCAGGCTTTCATGCTGTATCCTCCTGCATCGACCACATAAATACCTTACGGATCATAATCGATCAATGCGTTGAGTACAGATCTCCGCTACATTTGCTGTTTATCGCCTTCGAGAAGGTTTTCTACACCTTGAATCGAGATGCTATCTGGTTGGCCTTACGCAGGAGAGGCATCCCAGAAAAACTTATAGCTATTATCAAGGCTACATACGAGGGCGGTAAGTGTCACGTCTTACACAATTGGAGGGTGGCAATGGTGTAGTGGTAACGTCGTCAATTGCCACGCTAATGGTTCATGGTTCACATCTTTATATCAGCAAGTATTTATTTATTTCTATGAAATATATAAAGTCAGTCCGATCATTTGCGAAAGCTTGTGTGAGCGCTAATGCGAAGGCATAACATTGGTAGTAGCTTGGTCATGTGGCTGGAAAAATTGTTCCCTTGACATCGGTTATCGGCAAAAAGTACTGTGAATCAGAAGCAAAGACAAAAAATAAACAAAAATCTCCCCAGTCATCTGGACGCCACCCCTGGTGAATCTCTGAAGCATAAACAACTGAGCTTCAAGAACCACTACACCACAAATCTTTCAAACCCATCGAAAAAGTGCATGATATCGTGTTGGACGATAGGCGAGTGAAGGTGAGTGAGATAGCTGAGGCTGTGTGTATATCGGAAGAGAGGGTGCGAAACATCTTGCACAAAAACTTAGAGATGCGAAAGCTCTGCGCAAGATGGGTGCCGCATTTGCTGAATGCCGATCAAAAGCAAATGCGCAAACGATTTTCGCGGCATTCTTTGGACCGATTTTGTGCGGCGATTTGTCGCCATGGATGAGACATGGGTTGACCGCTACACGCCATAGCAGTCGAAGCAATGGGTGAAAGCCGGTGGTTTAGCGCCACAGAAAGCGAAGTCGATCGCATCTGCCGGAAAGGTCATGGCCAGTGTGTTTTGGGATGCGAAAGGGATCCTGTTAATTGATTACCTTGAGAAAGGCAGAACAATTACAGGCGAATATTACTCCAACCTTTTTGACCAACTGGATGCCAAAATTCGTGAGAAGGGGCCTGGCTTGAAGAAGAAAAAAATAATCTTTCACCAGTACAATGCACCTGTACGCAAGTGTGCGTTGGCGATGGGAAAACTGCGGGATTTGGGGTATGATTTGCTTGGCCATCCCTCCTATTCACCTGATTTGGCACCCTCAGACTTCTATCTGTTCCCAAACTTGAAGAAATTTGTTTCTGGGAAGCGCTTCGCATCCAATGCAGAAGTTGAGAGGGCCGTAGATGAATATATTCATAGCCTTCCAGACTCTCACTTCCGAGAAGGAATACTGATGTTGGAGGAACGCTGGACTAAGTTTGTTGAAGTCAAGGGAGATTATGTAGAAAAATAAAATCATTTTTTAACTGAAAATCGCAGTCTTTCATTGTCAGGCCGAGAAATTTCCACCTTGCCCTCGTAGATTACGCTGGCGATGTTTGTCTACTTTCACATCGGATAATGGATCTTCATTTGATGGCCCAAAATCTAGAAGCTAAGGCAAACAAAGTGGGGCTAAAAATAAACACAGGCAAAACAAAAGCCCTGACCAATTCTAATATCCGCGCTCAACCTAACATTGCCGGACAGGAAGTCGAGAAAGTTGATAACTTTCTTTATTTAGGAAGTATGGTCTCGGCTAATCGCGGTGGCACTGAACTGGATGTGTGCAGCAGAATCGGGAAGGCTAAAGCTGCGTTCGGAATGCTATCCAAAATATGGAGAAGCAATGTTATCAGCTTAAGAACCAATCTGCGACTGTTCCGCTCCAACGTAGAATCGGTGCTTCTTTATGGGTGCAGTACTAGGAAGGTGGATATCATTTACACACGAAAGCTGCAAGTCTTCGTAAACAAATGGCCGAACCGCATCTCCAACGAACAACTTTATACGAGAACGGGCCAAGAACCTATAAGCATTACTATACGAAGGAGAAAGGGGCAATGGATTGGACACACCCTACGGCATGAAGACAACTCCATTGCGAAATACGCCATGCAGTGGAATACGCTCACCCAGGCAGGCAGAATAGCGGGACGCCCTAGGCAAACGTGGCGCAGAACAGTTGAGGAGGAATCGAACTCTTTAGGAATGAAATGGAGGCATCTCAAACGCGTTGTAGAACTCCGAGCAAGAAGGCGCGTAGGCGTGATGCCCTATGCGCCCTGAGGGGTTAAAGTTTGTAAGAAAGCAACAAAGTTGTGAATATTCTGCCTGTGCTGATAGATACATCTCAATCTAATAATACCACTCGCAATGCAATAGAGTTTCAGCAAATAAATTTAAGATCCATTTCATATCTCCTAAATATGCCCTTCATGAAGTTCTGCTATCTCATTCGTTATCCCTTTAAAAATCACTAAGGATGCCATCTATCGATTGCTCTACACATTCCTTTTGTCGAATTCTAAAAGTAAACATCTTCGAAATCCTAAACAAACTTCAAGGCATCTGCTGTTAATTTAAATTTATTAAACAAAATATTCATTTGACTAATTGAATAGAGAGAAAGGAAGCAATCACATTATTTCAACTCTCAACTCAGGAATTTTTCCACATGGTCGCACCCAAATGATCAATGAACTCTTCATATTCTGGGAAAAATCTGTAAAAGGATATCCCCCTTCGGGCGTTTATTGTCTATGACCTATGTAAATTTTGACATTTCAATCTGGCATGATATCACAAGGAAGAAAAAATATCTTACAAATAATCTTCTCGCTGGGATTCCTTTCGTGGGAGTAACGTCGTACATACCTTCAAAATATTGGCACGTTAAGAATTTTACCCCCCAAAAGTTGTACTAAAAATTTATGCAAACAGTTTTCGTTTCCCTTTTTTTTTTTCGATAACCGGCTAGAATGGGCTTTGTGTAAGGAAAGTGAATTCAAATATTCCAAATGGGATATTATGGGCTGGGACATTTGTCCCACGCAGTACTTTCTAGGAAATTATGTAGCTGCTTAGGAGGTGAACCTTTTTTCGTTGGGATTTTCGAAAATTGTTGAAATTTAAAGGAATATATTTGGGTTAAAACTTTCTGCTTGGAATAATTGAGGTAAAATATTAAAGGTGATTCCCTTGGAAGAAGGAGATACTGTTGGTAACTAAGCATACATGAAGAAAGTCGTGACAATTTAAATTTAAATAAAGGTCAAGACACACGAGTGTGCAAATTGATGGCACATTTTATATTCATTATTACAAGCCTATTTATTGTTTCAATAATATTTTGTTTTAAAATCCTTTTATTGTACTCTTGACTCTGTTTAATATCCACAAGTTGTTGCAAATACAAAGTCTAGTGATGCATATTGTAGCATCAGAAAGTACTTTTCGTGCTGCATTATCAATGAGCAGGGATTGAGCCATTACAGATGTGCGACTATGAAATACAGCATCCTAAAGGGTAAGTCCATTCTAATATGGATCAGTTATCCTGCCGACCATGTAAGATCGACATTTTGTGCTATAGGAAGAGAAAGACTTTATCTCTATTCAAAGAGTAAGAGCTGAATCTATCGGCCCGATTGGAGTGCAGAAGAAATCAGCAACGCGCAGAAAGAAGACCCGAACATTGAGCCGATACCAGCGTGGAAGAAGTTCATGGAAAAACAAGGCGGACGGATATTTCGGACAGTAGCCCCACTCTCAAGGCATATTCGGCTCAGTGAGGCTTCCTTTATGTTCAAGATGGTGGGTTCAAAAGGAAATGGGAGAGGCCGGACGGAAAAGATTTCCGTATTGCAGCTTTTCTTGCCGCGATCAAAAGTGCATGAGGTGCTACGATAAATGCATCGTAGAGTATCGGGAGTTCATTTGAGAGCAAACAAGACGCTGAAGAAGATGCGAGAACTTTTTTGTTGGGTCAGTGCAAGGGACGACATAGAAAGTTGGTACCGACAATACGTCCTGTGTGCAGCTACCAAGCGACCCAATATGGGCACACCATTTGAACGAATCGCCGCCGACATCGCCAGCCCATTTCCTGAAACTGGTAAGAGCAACCGTTAGATTCCAGTTGTCATAGACTACTACGAACATAACCGGAAGCATTCGCTCTGACGATAGAGACAGCAGAACAGGCTTGTCAGGAAATCCACTGGGTGAGGGAAGTAGTCGACATCGAATGCTCTTCCCAGAGGATAGACGTTGAAAACCCAAACAACGCTAGCAGAGGACAAATTCGTTGCTGGAACTGTAACCAAATAGGACACCTATAACAGCAATTCAGACGTCCACCCAGACGCGGAAATTGTCTGCATTGTGGGAATAGGCGGCACAGCGAAGAACCATCCAGTAGGGATAACATACATCCCGTTGGTCAAGATATCTTTTAACTCTGCATTTAAATTATCGGAGATTTTAGTTTTCTGGAGTCCTAAAGATTCCTTGTCCTGTAACAAATTGAATTTTGAGGGAAAATGAAAGTGGTGTGCTCTAGTAGCCTGCCTGGTAGGACGTTGAGTTGAAATCTTCCGCACGTCTACCATGGTAGTATCTGCAGAGCTGCACGGGAGTTTTTCCGAGTACGCCTGGCTCTGCTCTAGATACTTTGTTGACCTTCCCTTCTCTTGATACTTTTATATGTATCATGAGCTGCACTATTAAAGTCATCTATCGTCTTAGGCGGGGTGGTTTTTAGTATACTCCACACTAGAGTTTTGATAAACTTGCGCGACACTTATCTTACGACTCCTGTCCTATGAATATCCCGTCTGATGCAATGACACCAGAACTTTAACTGATCCTTGTGTTCAGGACTGGCTTCGGCCAGAGTCTGAGTCAGGAATGGAATGGAGTCGTATTTTCACCGACGGTTCCAAAACCAGTCAAGGGTCTGGTGCTGCTGCCTTCGTGGAACTCGACAACATTAAACTTCTTTTCTCGTTAGGCAAATATGCGTCTGTTTTCCAAGCCGAATCTTATGCAATCCTAATGGCCATGAACTATGTTGTGAAGAACAGATGGAAGGGCCATAGTATTTGTGTCTGTACTGCCAGTCAGGCTGCGCTTGAGGCCTTGCTTTACCCTTTACCCACTTCAAAATAGTTTGTGAAATCAAAAACTCTTTGAACTCGGTCGCAAGGCTGAATTCTTTGTCTCTTATCTGGGTCCTAGGTTACATCCTGGTGGACGAGATCTCCGATGATATTGCTAGACAAGGCTGAGAAGAAGCTTTCTTACGTTCCGAGCCCGCATTGGGTCTCCCTGCGTCCTCGGTTAGGGCTTCCATTAACGATTGGGTCTCTCACGAACACAATTGTGTGTGACATGACTCTCCAGAATGTAGGTTAACTAAACGAATGCTCCCGTACGTCTGTAAGAAATCAGCGACATTCTTGCTGTCTCTCAGCAGAAAACGCTACAGCCAACTTATTGGTGTCTTGACACGTCACTTCGCTTTCGCCAAGCACCTAAACGTGCTGGGCTTAAGTGACACTACAATATGCGATGCTTGTGAAGAGAGCGACGATACTGCAGAACATTATCTCTGCGAGTATCCGGATAACTGATGTGGTGAGTGCTGGTTCTGTAAGCTCCTCATCACTGAAGTGCTTGCTTGGCTTTCTTAGAAAGACAAGGAAATTGCAATAAAATTGATAAACTAGGGTTTCCTATCTGATAGTACAATGGACCAGTTGCGTCTGGTGCTCCAATCGAGCGGTTTCTATCCCGACAAAAAATAAATAAAAAATCTGCAGAGCGGGAATAAGTGTCCCACCTACGAGTACCTTTTAAGAGCTAATGATTAAAAATTGGGCGGATCTTCTATTAAGCGTACTGTTTGCCTCTGGATGATGTCAATTATGTAGATTTAGATAGTGTGTTGGTGCCGAACTCCAAACGTGATAGCAGAACTCAAGCCCGCGTCTCACTTGTGCTTTGCATAAAAGAAGAAGTTGCTTCGTTGCTCTGAAAAGATAACTCAACTTCATGGAAACAGATTTTGCGATGTTGGATATGTGGTCATGTTATGTTACTCCTGAGGTTACCATGACACCCAGAACATGCATGGTCTCCTTGGTTCGATTATCCATTGGTTATCTATTTAGAGCTGGAGAACAGTAGATGTATTTTTCCTGGAAAAGATAGTGGGTGGTGTTTTATTAGCGTTGAACTCCACAAGATTAGTTCTTAGAAAGTTTTAAATAGCCTTCAGACTTCCAAATAGTTCCAAAATGTAGCTAAATTGCTTTAAGCATTTGTTCTGTAATTCTTAATATTCTCCATTACCTCCAGATAAGCACATCCAGACGTGCTCATGAAGATGTCTTTTAATTTACGTCGAAAAGCGAGTTGTCCCAACTTAAGCACAGGGCTTATACGAATATGTCGACTTTGAATACGAAGAAATTCTTTCACAACAATATTGGCGTCCCTTCTTGTAATGTTGAAGTTGATGGACTCAATAAAATGGAGTCAAGCAAGTTAATTAAAATGTAAGCAATCGTTGTCTATGAATTCCTTCAATACAGAAAATATGACGTTGGTTCATCGCCAGGAAAATCTGGTCGAATTTGCTCTACTTACTACTTTAGTTAGGCCATATCACCCCTCCTGGAGCAAAGGTAGGTAGGCCTGGTTGCTACTGCGCACTATACTGCATCCCAAACAACATTTTGAATACCACAACTCATGTGAACTTGTTTATTAGATAGTGTAGATAGGATGCTAACAGGAAACGATTTCAAATCTATCCCGTGGCATTTAAGAAAGTTACCAACTCTGTGATACTTTTCTCAGAAAGAGTTTCCCTAGAGTTCGATGTCGGGCTCCACTTACAGCCGGATATCAGCAGAGAAAGTGAGAGAGAGTTCCTTTCTTATTTAATTTCTTTACAACTTCGGCAGTGTGTGTTAAAGGGAATGCCCAGTCTAGACGCATGCGTCCCTACTGGCGAACGACCTGCAATTCTTGCAGCGTCTATACGAGTTCTTTTGTCAAGTTTTTATGTTCTGGCCCAGTTATAGTTCGGCCAGATCTGTCTCGAGTTGATGCAACTCTGCAAAATGCTCCACATTCTGTTTGCCACTAATAAGAAATGTGAATAGATTTTGTTCTTGACAGTTCCCCATCGAGACAAGAACTACCTCAGTAAGGGATCTGGAACACAGCACAAGGTATCGCTCTGCTGGATCCCTGGACACGAGAGTATCCCAGGCAATGAGAAAGCCGACGAGCTGGCGAGAATAGGCTAAGCAACACTACTAGAACAAGTTGATACCCCTGTTTGTATCCCGCATTGCACACTCAAGCTCGTTGCAGGGAGTAAAGCTATTAAAAAGGCGAACACAAGATGGATCTCCATGGAAACTTATGCCATCACCAGCAAGCTATGGCCATCCTTCGACAAAGCAAAGACCGAGAGAATTACTTGGAAAGTTGGAAAGATAGGAAATCCCTTTTCACCCTCGTGGGCATCATCATGTGGCACAATACTCTGCGGTACCACTAGAAGAAACTACGGTTGACGGAGGAGGAACCCTGTTAAGGCTGTGGTCACGAGGGAGTTTTTGAAGACTCTACCTACTTCCTGTGGCCACTGTCCGAGTCTTCACACTCCAGGAAAAAGTTCTTTGGTAAATATTTCTTCCAGGATCTCGAGGACCTCTCTGGCGTTTCGATAGGAAAGATGCTGAACTTCATCAAATCATCAGGGTGGTTGTATGCAGAAACTAAGTAAGTGATTGAGTTTCGATAATTTTTGCCAGTTTTTCACTAGGCCTCAATGAGTAAGGAATTACCTTTTCCCCTATGGGTATCACAATCGGTCAACGCTGACCTGAATGTGGCAGAGAGCGTCTCTTCTTGCCAGCCAATATACCTAACCTAACCTATCCTAAGGGATCTGTCAATGGCGGGCCCCCACCTCACTAGCTCATCGGCCTGTTTATTTCCTTCTATGTTGCTATCACCTGGCATCCAAAGGAGACTGATTTTGGGCCGACAACATAAAGACGACGGGATCTCTTCCTTACACTGTTTCACCAGCTTTCCTGGTTCATAGGGCATCAATAATGCCTGCGTGCTATTGTGTCGGACTTCTGTAATTCTCTCCAGTTTTTTTCAATTGACTTCCAGCACTGCTGATTTTTCCTCAACAGTTCTACACCACGTCAATTTGAAACGACCCACTCTTCTTCCAGATTGGGCAAGTACTATGTATTCCACTGCATTTCTGGCAATGGAATTATGTTCATGCCGCAAGGTATGGCCAGTTGAGTACTATTTTCTTCGTCGTTCGAAATTTGTTTCGACCAGAAACTGCTAGACCTAATACGAAGACATCTGCTATTGAAGCTTTACAGGCTATGAATGAGAGAAGCGTGTATCTTCCCGGCACTACTCCCTTAAATAGAGCAGACTGTGAGGAGCTGACGCCTAAATCTACATAATGTGGGGACAGTATAGCAAAATCAAATCGTTGGTTGTTAAATTTGGCTTCTGCTTGGTTCTGCATAAGTATAGTCAAGAACAGATAAGTCCCTTTTGGACTCGGCCTTTTCCGTCGTGGTTCTCTTACAATTTGAGTCAAAACAATATTTCAGTCATTGGACATTTGGCAAGAACTGCTGTGATGAGAGCAAAAAAAAAATTTGCACATTTATCTTATCTGCATGCTCGTCTGTTTGGAAGCACTGCACTATCAGTACTGTTTGGAACATTAGCATCTCATAGAATCAATTAAGCTTTTAAAACAATATTCACAAAGCACCGCTGCTTTTTGTAGAACACAAAACAACACAACGAAGTGTGTACTTTTGATAAGACCCGAAGCATTTTAATTTGTGTGTACATTGAATTTATATAAAAGGCACGAATACGGCTAATTGATGATTTTTTAAAAAGAAAATTGCACGCGAATGGCCACTCTAGAAACAGGAAACTAGGATCTGCAAAAGAAAACAGAAGGAATACGTTTGAAACCAAAGACAATGAGAGGTAGTGTGCTGCGGGACTCCTCGAGTCCTTTTGCTTCATTGTCCATTAACTACCACGAAAGTCTAAAACACTGTTTCCTTACAGTCGCCATTTTGACCGCAGTGCTTGCTGTTGTGCTCAAAGTTGACGCTAAGACATCGGTAGGATACCAAAGGGTGAGTCAAATGCATCTTGTGGATCGTATTCAATTAAGAAACCTTTTAATTTCATAGAACGCGTGTACGGGTGTATCTGATGGAACATTTATTAATGATGGCACGTCTTGTTACAACTTTTTTATTTGCTTCGATCAAGAGCCAGTAAGTCAGCGTTGCAGCGCAGGAAGTTACTTTGACAGCACGAATTTATACTGCTTACCAGATACGGATGGAACCTGTCAGTGCGGTGTAAATGGTGCCTATAGTCCGCATCCAAACAGCTGCAACTTGTTTTATATTTGCTATGACGGGAAACTTATAGAACAAAGCTGTGGACCTGGCAGCTACTTCGACAGTACGGATCTATACTGCTTACCAGATACGGATGAAACTTGTCAGTGCAGCGTAAATGGCGCCTATAGCCCGCATCCAAACAGCTGCAATTTGTTTTATATTTGCTATGCTGGGAAACTTATAGAACAAAGCTGTGGACCTGGCAGCTACTTCGACAATACGAATCTGTACTGCTTACCAGATACGAATAACACTTGTCTTCAATCGCAATGTAGCGTAAATGGCGCCTACAGTCCGCATCCAACGAGCTGCAACTTGTTTTATATTTGCTATGATGGGAAACTTGTAGAACAAAGCTGTGGACCTGGCAGCTACTTCGACAAAACGAATCTATACTGCTTACCAGATACGAATGACACTTGTCAGTGCAGCGTAAATGGCACCTATAGCCCGCATCCAAACAGCTGCAATTTGTTTTATATTTGCTATGACGGGAAACTTATAGAACAAAGCTGTGGACCTGGCAGCTACTTCGACAAAATGAATCTCTACTGCTTACCAGATACGAATGAAACTTGTCAGTGCAGCGTGAATGGCGCCTATAGCCCGCATCCAACGAGCTGCAACTTGTTTTATATTTGCTATGATGGGAAACTTGTAGAACAAAGCTGTGGGCCTGGCAGCTACTTCGACAAAACGAATCTATACTGCTTACCAGATACGAATGAAACTTGTCAGTGCAGCGTTAATGGCACCTATAGCGCGCATCCAACCAACTGCAACTTGTTTTATATTTGCTATGACGGGAAACTTATAGAACAAAGCTGTGGACTTGGTAGTTACTTCGACAAAACCAATTTATATTGTTTGCCGGATGAGGATGACAATTGCCCTGTAGCTCAGTGTACAGTGGACGGGGCGTTCAGTCCGCATCCGACAGAATGTGCTCTATTCTACGTTTGTTATGATGGTCTACTAGTGGAACAAACTTGTGGAAATGGCAGTTATTTTGATAAAACGAATCTATATTGTTTGCCTGACACTGATAACATTTGCTGGCCATCAACGCCTCCAACCACGACGGAACCTTGCACATGTGTGGGAGGATATACCGATGGCGAGTTTGTAGCAAGTCCTGACAGCTGCTACTCGTATTACGTATGCAGCGATGGTGAACTTGTTGAACAAAACTGTGGGTATGGCAACTATTTCGATAACAGCACCAAAAGATGTGAAAGGGACACTTTAGGTGACTGCTGGCCACTATCCGATACGACATCAACATCGACTACAACCACCGTGTCTCCAGGATGTCTATGCCCTGGCGGCTATGAAGAGGGTGATCTGATAGAAGACAATGACAATTGTAATGCTTACTTTATCTGCTCTCAAGGACAACTAGTACCGGGAAACTGTGGAACCGGAAACTACTTTGACGTCTGCAGTAAGACATGTGCACGCGATACAGATGGAACTTGTTCAACAACTACAACCACAACTGCACCGATCTTGTGCCAAGGAGGCTACAAAGAAGGTGATCTAGTAGGTAGCAGTGACGGTTCTAATTTCTACTTCGTTTGCTATCAAGGAGAACTTGTGCTGGGGAACTGTGGTATCGGAAACTACTTTGACAGAGGTAGCAAAACTTGCGTAAGGAATGATAATAAAGTCGGCAGTGACAACAAGTAGAACGCTTCGCTCTATATATGATACTATGAAATTTTTATTTCTACTTTGTGTTTATTGTATAGTGTATGTGATTATATGAAAGCATGAAGTTCTCACTTAGCCTAGGCCTAGAATTAGAACTAGCCGGTCATATTAGTTTGGGGAAATGTACCTCAGTTTATCAAGCCGAGATGATTGCCTTGTAGCATGCGTTGGGTCACCTGAAAAAAGGCTAGGTTGTTGGTAAAAAATATTACTATAGCACTAGACAATCAATCAGTGATTAAACACATAGAACAAACAGATATCAATAAACCATAGACATTGGAATGTGTTCGGAAACTCAATGAGTGCTCACTTCGAAGTGAAATGACGCTGCTTTGGGTGAGGGGGCACTTAGAGGCTGAGGGTAATGAAAAGGCAGACTCTCTGGCAAAGCAAAGGTTAACTTCTGAGTTCTCGGGTCCAAAACAATTTGCTACAATTAGCAGTGGAATGGTAGAGCACCTGATCACCAACTGGGACGCTGTGGAATACCAGAGAAGGTCAACCGAGAAAATTTGCAGGCAGGCAAAAATGGCGATTGGCACCACTCGTAGAGAAGTTCTAAGCCTGGAGCGAAGAACACTGAAATGGCTGGTAGCATTATCTATAGGTCATGGGATTTTCGGATATCACCTGAAGAAGATGGGTCTTCGGGAGGATGATATCTCCGAGCTTTAGGAGGTTTACACTTGTATCGATATTGTGGAATCGAGTGTAAACCTCCTAAAGCGAGGTAAAACAAAAGTTAAGTAGCAACTCAAAAAAAAAACTCATGCTTACAAAACAACCAATATCTACGAGCTAGCCCGGAGGAAGTTAAGACGGCGGCACATATATTGTGTCCATGTCAAGCACTAGCAAGCAGAAGAAGAGAGATCTTAAGGCGCCACTAGGTGAAAACCGAGAAGATGAACAAGATTTCCGTAAAACAGATGCTAGGGTTGACACGAGGAATAAAAGCCAGAGAAGAACTGTGGAGAAAACTTAAGTGTATCTGCGGCTAAGATAGATCAAAATTGAATACAAGCAAAATAAATAGGTTTGTTGCTCTCAAAGGCTCTAAGCCACCTTCATAAATGCGATTTTCGAAGAGGTACTTGACGTCACACTCGCTAGTCCATTTATTTCTAATTTTATTAGAAATTTGCACATGTTAGATGAGGCATCACTATCAGACCTTCAGCACATTAGATTTGACATACCCGTCCAACTCTCATATGTCCCTAACAGATATGTTCCCAAATCTTCGGATTGGCATCGCTATCGTGTGTGGGCGCCGTGGCGTAAGTGGTTAGTGTGTTGGATCACTACGCATGAGGTTCCAAGTTCGAATCCCAGAAAATACCAAAAAGTTTTTTCACGGTCCCACCTCTCGCGAGCGTCTGACAAACATCCGAGAGTATTGTTGTCACGAAAAAGCTTCTCAAATCGCCGTTCGGTTTCGGCATTAAACTGTAGGTCCCTTCCATTCGTGTGAAAAAATATAACGCACACAACATGAGTGATTGCGAGAAGCTAGGCCCTGGCACTTTAAAGAGCTGTTGCGCCAAATATTTATATCGCTATCGTGTTCTCAAGAAAAGATGTGCTTCTCACATCTATCGAGTCCAGAGAGGACCTGGATGAAGCTGCCTACCATCTTAACAATATATAGCGTGATTCCTACCACGACAGCTGCGTCCCCAAAACCAATGTAAAGTGCCCTGGTAGAATGACCAACAGGCGAAATTTAGGAAGAAAATCAGAAAACTCTTCAACTCTGCAAAGCGAAAGAAGAGGTGGGACGAATACAGGTTTGCTCTGACAGAATACAATCTAGAATTGAGACGATCTAAACGAGCTGCTTGGAGGAAATGCTGCGAAACCATTGCTGACATGGCTACAGGGACACGAATCCATAAACCGCTCGAAAATGATCATGTCAATTGTGGCTACACTTAGAACCTTACTTCAGGCTTGACAGCTTTATTTAGAGACAGCTACAATTGGGGATACATACCACCCACCTGGAGACAGGTAGATTTGGTATTCATTCCGAAGCCGGGCAATAGGCCTACCGAGCTGCCTAAATCATACTGACCTATAAGTCTAGCATCATTTATCCTCAAGACAATGGAGAGACTCATAGATATTCATATTAGAGACCGGTTAGATCTGCCTAACCCTCTGCACTCGAATCAGTACGCATTCAGGAAAGGCAAATCCACAGTAGATGATCTTCATTATCTCGTCAAAAAGATAGAGTCAACACTCAGTTCTAGGGAAATAGCCTTGTGTGCATTTCTTGACATCGAGGGCGCGTTCGATAATACTGCCTACGACTCGATCGCAAGGGCGATTCGAAGAATCGAGGTATCGAAGAATCGGCCAATGGATTAGGGCCATGCTGGTAAGTCGATTCATTACATCCTCCTCCAGGGGAGAGTTGGTGTCTATAACTGCAGCCAAAGGCTGTCCTCAAGAAGGAGTTCTTTCCCCCCTGTTATGGTCAATAGTCAACTTCTTAGTAGATCTTCACAGATCAGACTACACCACCGCCAGTTATGTTGATGATTTGGCGGTTTTTATTAAAGAAAAATACGACAGGATAATTTTCAACGTCATGCAAAGTGCAATATCTCAAATTGTAGAATGGTGTAGCAAAGAAGGACTATCTATCAATCCTAGTAAAACCATTCTGGTGCCGTTCATAAGGAAAACACAGGTCAACCTTGAACTTGTTACAATCAAAGACACCACACTAGTTTATTCCAGCGAGGTCAAATATCTTGGTGTAATTCTTGACAAACGACTTAATTGGAATTCACATATCAAGTCCGCCACAGAGCGTGCTACTAGAGCACTGTGGGCCAGTATACGCCTACACGGCAGAACTTGAGGTCTCTCTCCTAAGATGATGCATTGGTTGTACATAATGATGGTTAGGCCCATTATCACATATGCGGCCATCGTCTGGCGGCCAAAAACTCTCCAGCAGACAACGGCAAATAAGTTGCAGAAGTTGCGAAGAACTGCCTGTCTTGGCATTACAGCACCTATCCTACGACGGCTCTGGAAGCTATTGTCGGGCTAACACCCCTACCAATATTCAACAGGAAGATGGCTGCTAGATATGCCATAAAACTGCTGCTGGATTATGAGTATAAACCAGGTGACCTTGTGGGACATCTAAGGATACGCAACTCAATTCGTAAAAGAGACGTGTTCTGCACTATAACAGATTTTATGGTCAGGCAACATTGCTTTGGTAGGTTATTCGAGGTTGAAATATTGGACCGCAGAAATTGGTCCAATGGTGCTCCAACACTTGACCCTAGAAGTCCGGTCTGGTTCACCGACGACGACGGTTCGAAAATGGATTCTGGAATTGGAGCTGGGGTCTTTGGACTCAACGAAAAGATTTCGGTACCTATGGATACGAGTCCCGCTGTGCTTTAGGCTGAAATTCATGCCACTGAGATCTGCGCCAGATGCAATCTCCGCAAGGGGATCAAGGGCACTAGAATACATATCTTTTCAGGTAGCCAAGCAGCTTTTACATATGGCACTATCGTCCAACCTAATGGACTCCAGAACTGTGAAATGCTGCTACGATGCATTACAAGACATTGCCAAATACAACAGGGTAAGACTCGGTTGGGTCCCTGGACACTAAGGGATTGTGAGCAACAAATCTGCAGATGAGCTTGCTAGGGCTGGCTCAGAATCTGCGTTCATAGGTCCCGAACCTTATTGAGGCGTCAACTGGGCAACAGCTACAATGCATATTAACGAATGGGAAAACAAACTTCGTCTAGACCACTGGACCAATGGGCCATGTCTTAGACAATCCAAATGATTAATCAAGCCTTGTTCCTATAAGGAAATTCTTCACTTAAATAGGAAAAGCATTAAGAAGCTCGTGAGCTTTCTTACTGGCCATTGCGGCCTGAGATCCCACCTTAACAAGTTGAACCTCTGCCAAGAGAAGGACTGTCAGTTATGTTTAGAAGAGGATGAGATATCCAAACGAATTCTTTGTGAATGCCCGGCACTACACTGGCTAAGGAAACGTATTCTCCACAAAGAGATACTTACTTAAGTGGAACTGAAATGCTCCGCTACTAAAGACATACTCATTTTCATAAGGGAGGTATGGCATTAAGATAACAATTACAGCAGTTATTACCTCCACGGTTTCTCTCCCTATAAATCGGCCGGCGTTGATGGCATTCTCCCGATTATGCTGCAAAAAACATTGGACCCTGTGGTTCTATGGCTAGTACTGATCTGCAGAAGCTGTATTCTCCTAAACTACCTTCCCCTGAGCTGGAGACGTTTTCATGTTGTATTTATCCCGAAAGCTGAGAAGCGGGGTCATGGATCCGCAAAGGATTTCAGGCCCACCAACTTATCCTCTTTACTTTTAAAGAACTTGGAATGCGTCTTAGATACACATATTCGAAATACCCTAGATAAATCATTTCTATCCAAATCTCAACATGCGTACACTAAAGGGCGATCGACAGAGACGGCGCTCCATGAAGTTGTGCGAACGATAGAAAAGACAATTCACTTCAAACAATATACCCTAGCTACCTTCTTAGATGTTGGAGGCGCCTTCAATAACGTTAGTACGGAATCGATTCAGGTAGCTCTGATACAACTGGGTGTGGAAGAGTTTATTAGCAAATGGATATTGACAATGCTAAGAGCTAGAATCATTCAATCGACTCTCGGCAACAGCAGCTCCACCATATCTGTTGTTAGAGGAACTCATCAAGGTGGGGTCTTGTCTCCTCTTCTATGACTTATGGTCATCAACAAAATTGTGTGTAGACTTGATAGGCATGGAGTTAAGGTAGTCACATATGCGGATGACGTGGCAATACTGGTACCGAGGATGCTTCCATCCGTAATCAGTGAGATTATGGAAGGTGCCTTGGGCAAGATTAGCTCATGGGCCACTGGATGTGGACGTAGCGTCAACCCAAGCAAAACTGAGCTGATGCTCTTTACCACTAAAACCAAAATACCGACGTTTACGTTTCCACGGCTAAACAACCATCTACCTTCCATATCCTCCAGTGCCAAGTACCTAGGTGTGGTACTTGATCCAAAACTAAGCTGGAAGCTTAATATTGAGCAACGGGTAAAGAAGGCCTGTGTGGCTTTATATGCCTGGAGCAAAAGCTTTGGCAAGAAGTGGGAACTTCGCCCGAAGATAGTCTTATGGATGTACACTACCGTGGAGCGTCCCATTATTGTCTATGGATCGCTAGTCTGGTGGCCTGCATTAAGGAAAGCTTATAATATCAAACATATCAACAGGGTACAAAGAACTGCGGCAGTAGGTGCAATGGGTGCCATGAGGACATGTCCAACCGATGCCTTGAATGTTATTCTGCACCTTTTACCACTCGATCTTCACATTATGCATCTATCATCATGCAGTGCGGTCAGGCTAAGGGAAACAGGACCCTGGTGCACTAATCCGTATGGTCACAGCAGTATCCTCAACTGCTACCACAGGATCTGGTAGCTAATCTAACCAACTATATAACTCCCACAGTGAACTTTAGAAATGACGTCACGGTCAGATTCCCAACCAGGGCGGAATAGGAAACTGGCGTACTGACAAATGAGTTCGAAACAACAATTTCACCGACGGTTTAAAAATGGACTGCGGGGTAAGGGCGGAGATATTCTCTGATTCCCTCAATATTTCCAGGTCGTACCGGCTTCCTGATTCGTGCAGTGTCTTCCAGGCGGAAGTCTTTGCTGCGCGTGAGGCCTGCCGCGTACTTAAGCAAACCTTTACACCCCTAAATACCATTGCCATCCTCGCTGATCTGCCACTTCATCCTCGAGGCTAATAGAACAGTGCAATAAGGAACTCGCCTCGCTAGGCCATCAGTTAAGGATCTGTCTCCTTTGAATTCCGGGTCACAGCAACATTGAGGAAATGAGCGAGCTGTTGAACTCGCGAGGCAGGGATCTGCCCTTTATGCTCCCTTAGTAAAGGAGGTGAACGTCCCGTTGGGGGTCCTTAAGGGAGGCATCTTTGCACATTATCTACTAAAGGCTGATAGCAGATGGCACGGGGTGCGGAACTGTGTCATCTCCAGGCAGATGTGGCCCAAATACTCCCGGAAAAGAACGCAAGATCTACAAAACCGAAACCGTGAAGATATCGCAAGAGCTTTGGCAGTTAGTACTGGCCACTGGCACATCGGGGTTCATGCGGCCAGAATAAGCATTACATTTAATCCACACTGTTGCAGCTGCAATATTGCTAACGAGATAGAAACAATCTTACACTTCCTCTGCATGTGTCCGGCTTTAGGCAGGGGCCGACAGCGCACCTTACGTAAACCATTTTTCGAGAACCTAATAGAGTTAGCGGAGATTAGCATTGGGGATATTATCAGTTTCCTCAATGTAACGGGGTGGATTTGAATAATCCTTACCCTTTTTCCCTTTCCCTACAAGTTAACTTCCTTTTTATATCCGATAGGTCACTTAAGTTGAGTATTAAAACGGCGCTCCTGCGCTAATTAAGTTTCGGCATGGTTTGCTGACACAATCACTTCTACCTACCTACCTACCTTCATAAGGGAGGTAGTACGTCTGTTAGATTAACTCCAACCCTCCGATACAATAGGTCTTCCAGGTCGCAGTATCGTCGCCACGCGGGATGCGTTGTACAAGAGAAAAAAAAAATACAAATAAATGAAAAAAAAGTTTCTCTCAAAAATTGGTTTTATTGTTCATGGTCTAACAGCAACGCATGAATTGTTATAGCCTTCCCTAGCAAATGACGAAGCATAATGAACTCCACAGCTGTATACGAAAGTTTGTGGAGTTCCCAAGGAACAATACATTAAAACTTGTGCAAATAAAAGAAAGCCAATACTACTTCCAATGCACAACTCGAATGCAATCCACTCACAAAACAGTGATAAATAAGTTTCACAATAGCATTGGATGGCAATTATTGGAAATACGAGGTATCTACACTGCCAATCGTGTTGAAAAGGTTTAACTACCTTCCAGACTCTAAAATCTTCCAACTTCTGAACAATCAAATCAATATATTGCACCCATCTGAATGCTAAGCTACCCACCATGTTTAAAAATGATTAACCCCATTAGCCCTTCCATCAACTTACCTCTCTCAGTTCACTATCCTCCTCCACTAAATCGATTTTGTTACCCACCACCACAATTGGTACCGCACTTGTGCACTTGGTCTCATGAATTTGATCTCTAATTGTTCGCACCTCATCAAATGTACTCGAGTCGGTGACATCGTAGACTAATATGAATGCATCCGCTGATGATATGGATAAAGCACGCATCGCTGGAAACTGCAAAAATAAAAAAATAAAAATAATTTAATAAATTTTCGTATGTATGTACTTTTAATTAGTTTAAAAGGAAAACTTTGTCGACATCTGGCTTTGTGTGTGGATGGAGGTAATGGAAGGAACGTGCCAGTTCAGATAAATTTCATTTTGAAAGTAAGTCGACAGGTGATGATGTCATGACAAGGAAATGACACATGCGAGCTGAAAACGAGTCCTTGTATGCTGCAGTATTCCAAGAGTTTTTTTCCACGTAATTTTCCCGGGGTATATTATTAATGATGTGGGGAAGAGGGTACAACGCCCACCATGATACCTCAATATACCTCGCATACTATCAGCCCTAGTGAACTTCAATGCTTTATGCATCCACAAGTTAATCCCAACCTACAATGGAGCTCTCCATTGTTGGTTGATTTTTTTCTTGAAACCCCCCGAGTGTGAAAAATCCACATCATGTCAGATTAAAGTATAAAAGAATTCTTTTCGCAAAAAAAGAACAAAAAAATGCAATTAATCGCGCTGGCAAGTATTAATAAAAACCTTCCCACCTGGAGAATTGATGCGGATGCGAATGGTGTGTCAAGATATGCATGCAGCTTATACCTTCATCCTTCCTATTGTTAATTCTTGGTTGGAACATTACTGTCAGTTTTGATAGCAACCGCACAGAGATAGGTGTAGATACATTGGTGGCTGCTGGAAGGATTTTAAGTTATTATAGCTCCCATACCTTTGTTTTAGTCTCTTCGGGGTCTTTAACTGCGAGTGGTGGGTTTTCTTTTTCTATCCCTATACACGAGCTAAGAAACAAAGCTTTTAGTGAGATTTTCCTTGATCCCTGGAATTCTTGGAACAATAAGTATCTTTTTATTTTGAAAACAATCCAACTTGTATGAAAATTCGTCATGTCGTATGAAATCCCATCCCCCCCACCTTGCTGTTGGACATCTCCTCTCAACTTACAAGTCCAACGACCTCATATATTTTTATCTGTATCTCCTCAAGAAGTCAACTTTATTTAATCTCCCCCCTCCGACCAATAAAAACCGAAACATAAATAAAACCACTCACATTGGTATCATAATAAAATTTATATCTACAAGGCATAAAAAAAAAGTTTGTTCACCAATCCATGCCATGTGCGAGACTTGTTCTTGTCAACTATAAGAGTGTCTCAGATGTCTCACGCAATACACTCACGTGATGTCATTACACTGTCAGAGATGTCTTTCAAAATTGTCTCCATTATCACACATTCGTTTGGGTAGTGAAGAACGCCCCTAAAAGCAGCTATATGCCCCTCTAAGTCTGTTAGGATTTTTCCTTTTATTTAGTTAATTTGACAAGGTCTATAAAAATGTAACAATTGTTTGGTAAAGGTTAACGACTCTGTAATTGGAAGCATTTGGTTCAGATACACTTATATTTGAGTGGATTGATCGATTTTAGATAGAAAGGACAAAGGAGGAGAACATTTAATTTACCAGATTTATAGCTTAAGGATGTGTGATTTATTGCTTTCATAAGGAACTGAATCATTGAGATTAAATGCCCGATGTGAGGTGATTTTGTCATTTACAGATACATGTGTTCATATCGAAGACCGAGGCCTTTATTATCTGAGATGAAGTCTACTAGCATTTATGGAACTTTTTAATTACATTTTGTCTTTCCTTTCGTTCTTTTGTCTTTGCCGGTAAGGAATTTCCAAAGTCAGTCTTTTGAAAAGAGGTGGTGGCGGAGGAGCTCTAAATGGACCATTGACCGAGCTTCTACTTACGTAGTGGACTACTGGCACCGGTGTACCCGACTCTGCATCTTCTCCTTCTTCCTATTTCGGCGAGGTTATGATTCGAAAACAAGGGATCATAACCCTCCCACTTCACTACATTTCCACTGACCCACCTGTGGGTTTCGTCTTGTACCAGGCTCTGCATCCTAGGGGCATAACAAAAGGACTGAGCCTACAGGTTGTGGGTTGTGTTCCCTACCACGTAAAAAAGTAATCGTTACGAAGCAACCAACAGCCTCGGATACGGATGATTTTACTGTTCACAACCCAAGTAAACCTAAAAAGGACAACGATCTTCGTGTCTACACGTGGAATGTTAGATCCCTCTACAAACCACGTGCAGCCGAACAACTTGCGCAGGCCCTAGACTGCTGCAAAGTAGACATTACCGCCAACCAAGAAGTGCGATGGAATAGGCTGGGCAAAAGAAGATGACAAACTACGACATCTGCTATAGTAGTTGCTACAGACAACAAGGATAGCGTCTATTTGGGTGCGGATTTTTTATTAAAGGCAGACTTAGGCAAAAAGTTTTGAGATTCCGGCATGTGAAGGAGCGCCGCATGACTATCCGCATCAAGGCTAAATTCGCCAACATTAGCCTAATATGCGCTCACGTCCCTCACGAGACGATGTGACCAAGGATGACTTCAATCATCTCTTCGACAAGACGTATGAGCAATGCCCTAGCCACGAGACGTTAAAATTATCCTAGGTAATTTTAACGCAAAGCTAGGAAGAGAGGACTTCTTTAGTAGCGTGGTTGGAGAGCACAGCCTGCACGACATCACATCTGTCAACGGACTCAGGCTAGTCCACTTTGCGGCGGGACAAAACTTTGTCGTGGCTAGTACGCGGTACCCACGTCTCGATATTCACAAAGGAACATGGCTCTCCTTTGATCGAAAAACTATCAACCAAACCGATTAGATCAGTTGCGTCTGAGTGCTCCAGTCGAGCGTTTCCTGTCCCGACAAAAAAAAAAAACAAAAATCGATTACATCGCGATCGACGCAAGACTACTATTCTGGGTATCCGGACTTTCCGAGGAGCCAACGTGGACTCGGAGCATTACCTAGTTGTATCCAAGGTACGGATGCGGATATCCAGAATGAAGCGAAATCAACGAAATATTGTGAGGAAATTTGACGTCAGGCGGCTACAATCGCAAGAGACCACCAGAGCCTTTGCTGATCGAGTTTCTCTTAATCTTAATCTAAGTCCTATGCCGCCAGCAGCAAATGCGGAAGACCAGTGCCAGCGTTGCCAACAAGCCATCAGAGATGCCGCCTCTGATGTACTGGGTTTCTCTCGGCCTTCACAACGAAACCCCTGGTTCGATGAGGAATGCCAGCAAGCACATGCAGCAAAACAAGAGGCGTACAAAGCGGCGCTGCATAGACGAACTAGAGCTGATCGCGAGCTCTACGAACAGAGGAGGAAAGAGAAACATGGATTTCTCAGAAAGAAGAAAAAGGAGCATGAGAAGCACTCGATCGAGGAGATTTAGAGACACTGTTGCAGGAATGATATTCGAAAATTTTACCAAAAGGTAAAAAGAACATGCCAGGGTTTCAAAGCCAGAACAGAAGCCTTCAGGGACGAAAATGGTAACATAGTAGTAGAATCGCAGTCGGTACTGAGGATTTGGAAGGAACACTTCTGCAAACTGTTAAACGACGATGATGACCAATATTCCACTGTCAGGCAGAATGAGCCATTCAACAGTCACGATGGCAGTCAAGATTCCCGTCAACCTGATCAGAATGAAGTGAGTATAGCGATATCTAAACTCAAATCCAACAAAGCTGCTGGAGCCGACGGCCTTGCCGCTGAACTTTTCAAGGCAGGAGGAGATGAGTTGGTAAGGAGCCTGCACCAGCTCGTCTGTAAAATCTGGTTGGACGAAAGTATGCCCGATGAGTGGAACCTCAGCATCGTTTGCCCGATCCTGAAGAAAGGAGACCCTCTAAACTGCGTCAATTACAGAGGTATAAGTCTCCTCGACATCGCATATAAGATCCTGTCTGCCGTATTATGTGAACGCCTAAAACCGATCGTCGACAACCTGATAGGTCTTCATCAGTGCGGTTTCAGGCCTGGAAAGTCCACCATTGACCACATATTCACACTACGGCAGATCTTGAAAAAAAACCCATGAATATAAAATCGATACGTACCACATCTTCATCGATTTCAAAATTGCCTTTGATAGCGGGCTTAGAGACGAGTTACATAGATCCATGTCTAGTCATCGCATCCCTACCAAGCTCGTCCGTTTGTGCAGAATGACGGCGGAGAACTCTCGCTGCTCCATCAAAGTCGGTAAGAACATCACCGAACCGTTCGACGTCAGGAAATGTCTTAGACAAAGTGACGCGCTATCATGCGATCTCTTTAACATGGTTGGTTGGTTAGGATCGGCCCTCGATGAGGATGTACTTAGACCAGAAAGTAGGTCCATTGTACTGCCGATGTGTAGGGCGGGTGAGTCACCCTCTTACTCTTGGAACCATTTGCTTCGTTGAATGAAGTCGTGAATTTTAGCCGTGCAGGCGTTGCCGAGATCATTAAGATCATTGTAGAAGTATTCACCCAGAGTTGCCTTCCTGATGTTGGCGAGCGCAGGACAGGCGCACAGGAGATGACTGATGGTCTCTTCTTCCTCTTTATCTCTGCAGCTTCTGCAGAAGTCATTATGAGGGATACCTAATCTTTGGGCATGTCTTCCTTTGACGCAGTGTCCAGTGAGGACATTTGTTATTTTTGGGAGGGTTCCTCCCTTGTGCTTCAAGAGTCCGATGGACCTGGATTTATTGAGTGTCGGCCAGAGCTGTCTGGCGGTATGACATTGGTCTAGATGTTGCCATCGATGATTGGCTACTTTCTCGGCATCAATTTGAATAAGGTACTTAACATAAGACGCTGGCGCTTCGATGTCGGTGATGCTTATGCTACCTGTACCAGAGGAGCCTTGTCGTGCTAGTTCGTCGGCTGCACAATTCCCCGGTATGTCACAGTGACCTGGTACCCAGCAAAGGGTGAGGTTGTACTGACCATCTATCTCGTTAAGAGATATGCGACAGTCTTTCACTGCCTTAGATCTCGCAGTCCTGGATGCGAGGGATTTGATGGCTGCCTGACTGTCGACATAAATAACAATATCAAGTGTTGATAGTGTGCTAGCCGCCAGCCAGTCAGCGGCTTTGCGAACTGCGATGATTTCGACTTGAAAAACGCTGCAGTGGTCTGGAAGGTTAAAGGAGAGGTGTATGTCCAAATCTTCTGAGAAAATTCCGGCACCGACTCCGGTTTTGGACCCGTCCGTGAAAATTGACAGCGATTCGTTGTAAAGGACATTGCGTTGCGTCCACTCACTTCTGTCCGGTATCGAGTGCGTGTAGCCCTTGTTAAAATCATATTCAGTGGGTAGATGGTCAGTGCAATTGGGAAGATGATGGTGCATCGAAAGTATATTGGCATGTCCCGTGTATTGCTCCTTCCACTGCCTAGAGCCTCTCAGTCTTATTGCCGAGCTGAGAGCCAATTGTTTACTGACGATGTTAATCGGAAGCAGGTGGAGCATGGTTTGGAGCGCCGCTGTGGGAGAAGTTCTCAGTGCACCGCTAATGCTGACATATTCAACTCGCTGAGTTTTTTTCCATTATGGATAGGTTGGATTTCTTCTCCAAGGCGGGCCACTATACCAATACTCCATACATGAGAATCGGTTTAATGACCGACTTGTGTAGCCAGTGCATGATGCTTGGTTTAAGGCCCCAGGTGAAGCCTACTGCTTTCTTGCAGATGTATAAGGCGGCCAGCGATTTCCTGGCCCGTTCGACGACATTCTCTTTCCAAATAAGCTTGCGGTCAAGCTTTAGGCCTAAATAGCTAGCATTATTTGAAAGCTTGAGGGTGGATCCACTTATCTTGGGCGGAGCTTGTGTTTTCTTGTGAATAGAATTAGCTCGGTCTTCGTCGGGTTAACGGAGAGGCCGCATTTATCGGTCCATCTGAGCAGTTCATTAAGAGTAGACTGCATGACATCGGCCAGCGTCTGCGGGTATTTGCCTGTTGTTAGAATGGCGACATCGTCTGCATAGGCAATAATATAGTACTTGAGAGAATTGTACGAAACTCACAAGCCAACACCGGAGGTACAATATTTTACAAGTCTGTACAACTACTCACTTATGCCGCTGACATTTACATAATCGAAAGAACTCAGCAGACCGTCAGTGGGGCTTTTGCTAGTATTGAGATCGAGGCAGCAGAGATGGATTTAGCGGTCAATGAAAGCAAAACAAAATATATGCTGCCTACAAAAAAGGACACTCAACATCGGCGTCTTGGACAGAACGCCACAATAGACAGATACAATTTTGAGGTAGTAAAGGGTTTTGGCTATACGGTGAGCTCCGCAAATGACATCAGTAGGGAGATCACACGAAGAATTATTCTTGCCAATCGTTGTTTCTATGCGCTAAGACGGCAACTGAGTAACTGAGGCCTATCTCGAACTACTAAGGAAACTCTTTATAAGACGTTAATCATCCAAGTCCTGCTGTATGGCGCAGAAGCATGAGTTGTGTCCAAACCGGATGAGGATGCCCTAGGTTGTTTTGAGAGAAAAGTTATTCGAACGATCTTTGGTCCAATCTGCATAGACGGTGAGTGGAGGAGAAGGTACAATGTCGTACTATACGGACCTCGACTTAGCCAGAAGAGTTCACATACAGCGACTAAGATGGCTGGGTCATTTAGAGCGGATGGAGCTCAACCTTCCCGCCAGAAAGTCTTCGAATCCACCCCGGATAGACAGCGCAGTAGAGAACGACCTCGCGGTAGGTGGCGCAAACAAGTGGAGGGGGACCTCAACCAACTTGGCCTGGGAAACTAGAGGCAGCTGGCTCGTAACCGTGCTGGCTGGAGAGGTTTGTTGGTTGAGGCCCAGGTTCACCCCGGATAGTAGCGCCACCTAAGTAAGTAGGTAAACCGCAATAGGGTTCAAGTCCAATGTAAGGAGATTGGGCACCTGGTCTGGCAAGCTCATCAGCTGTTCTTTACCAGGGATGTCTTTGTGTCCGGGGACCCACATTAAAGTGATTTTATTGTGTGCAGCAAGTTGCAAGAGGGTCTGGAGACAGTTCCAAACCACCTTAGACTTATAGTCAAAGGACGTGAGTGCCTTGAGTGCTACTTGCCTTCTTCCTCTTCCATTTATCAGCAAGGTTACGATCCGAAAATAAGGGATCATAACCCTCCCACTTCACCGCATTTCTACTGATCCGCCTGTGGGGTTCGCCTTGAGTGCTTCTAGGTTATTCGACATTATATGAATATGTGACGTAAACAATGCCTTAGCCGCGGCGTGAAAACTGGGCGATATTAACACAAAGCTAGGAGAATAGAACTTCTTTAGTAGCGTTGTCCGAAAACACAGCCTGCACGACACTACATCTGACAACGGATTCAGGCGGCGGGACGAAAGTTTGTCGTAGCTAGTACGCGGTTCCCACATATTGGTATTGACAAGGGGACACGGCTCCCTTTTGATTGAAAAACCGTCAACCAAATCGATTGCGTTGCGATTGACGGAAGGCACTCTTCCACTATTCTGGGTGTCCGAACTCTTCGAGGAGCGAACGTGGACTCTGATCACTAATCAGTTTCCGCCAACCTGTTTCTAGCCTCCCATCAGTATAAAATAGATATATGACCATTTGGTGCTGATGACCATAATTCCCCTTCTCAGTGGGCATATGTAGTTTTGGTCACCAGAATATAGTATAGATCCAGTGGAATGAAACTTAGGATGGTCTGCATTGCCACCGTGGCTATTCATTTTATGGATCCTATGATTCTGCTGATGTTGAGATCCAGGTCACCCCCGAACTGTAGCGTCACTTATGTGAGTATGATTCTGATACCATCTACCCTATGGATGGACAGATATTTACTTCCATATTTCAGAGCAATATATCTCAAGCAAGCAGACTTTTGGCACACCCGCTTGCTAGAATCTGCGTTCAAACTTGCTGCTCTATGGACCCTCCAACAACAATGTCTTATCGGTCCTAATTTTGTGTTTCCACAAATGGTACACCATCATCATATTTCAAAGTTCCTAGTGTAACGATTTAGATTAAATGGAATAAGCATCATTAGGCGTTCCCCTCCCCTTCTTACTCCCGTCGAGATTAATTTGTATTCCCCAACAGTTGTCCATCTGCTAAAGCACTTGATTCCACCGAAAGGAAAAAATAATTCAAATTTCCAACATGAATAAATTACAATGGCATCCCATCCACGCATTCAATATCCAAGGGAATTAATTATCCTGATGCCTAGCTATAGGTCAAGACGAGATTCACTTCGCCTTCATTAGAAAAGCGTGAAAACAAGGTCAAATTGGCGACCACCCTCGCTTCTGAAGCAAAACACTCCTTCTAACTGTTATTTTTCAATCCCCCCCCAAGCAATCCTAAAACAAAAAAACTTACAAAAAAGCATTTAACGATAAAAACACGTAAAGATATTTTAACGCTTCCAGCTGTGAAGCTACATTGAGCGAGTGTGGGGGTGAAAGATTGAAATTCCAACACCTTCAGTGATTCGTATATTTGACTCTATCTCTCGCTCTTATTGTCCTTAAGGTGAATGGGTGGAAGAAGGAAGTAGAGTAAGACACTTTCAAGTGTTCCTTGGCATCCAACGTAAAAATAAAGGGAAACGATGCTTTGGAGGATCCTAAACACTCGGGACTGTTCACTTTCCTTACTGCTACAGCTCTCGCCTACTCTACGCCATCGTCATCAGGATTATTGTGTTTGACAATGGGATTTTAAGGACTTTAGGAGGAATAAGAAAAAAAAAAAAAAACAAAAACTCAAGATTAGGGGGTGAACGTTTTATTTGTTCTGCACAACCCCCTGAGGTGGAGGGGGTCCTGCTGCTGCAAAAAGAGAAATATGTTGATTAATGAATCCGAAGGTTGATTTATTAATTTTCAGATGGGATCATCCGAGGTGGGCTTAGAAAATTGCAATTCATTTCAATTAATGGGAAATTAAGCTTATTTTTTCGAACCACCCTCTTACCATGTAAAACACCCTCTTTTCCCCTTCAGAAGCTATGAACTTGTAATGAGAAGTATTTGCCATTCATAGACTCACGGATTAATGAGAACACTTGCCAGAGAGGCATACTACGGATTATCTTGAAGGGTAGTCAGGGAATTATTGCCTCCGGGTTGTGTTAATTACCGTCTATGGCTACAAGCGTGAGAGTTAAATGCGTATAAATTGGATACAGGGAAGTTTTAAGATGATTTCGAGGATAGGATGTGGAGTGTATGAAAGGAAAGCATGTCAGGTTTGGTTTACGTATAACATGCCGCTGATAATGTGTGGAGCTTAAGTAGGGAAGATTTATAGGTTTGCAATTAAGTAGATCAAATTCGTATATTTTTGCGGAAGACTGAAGTCTAAGAATTTTTTAATGGGACTTTCTGGAACGAACTCCAATTGTGCAGGTCTGAAGCTGCTCAAGGTATAGGGCCTTACATTTAGAAATTACGAAAGTTATCTCGAACTGAAAAGCTGAGGTGCGACTCAGAAGCATTACCAACACAAACTTCTTCTTCTTCTTCTTCTTCCTATTTCCGCGAGGCTATGATCGGAAAAGAAAGGATCATAACCCCCCTCCAACTTCACTGCATTTCTACTGATCCGATTGTGGGGTTCGCCTATTCGAACTCAGAAAATATCGGCAGCCCTCCCGATTTCAAAACACTGGGGTACTGAGGTCAATCAAATCCTGGTGTCGTTGAATTTGTGTGATTAAGGCGTTTATAGGCATGCCTCCCTTGCCTCGTGATGTCTTACCACGATTACCAACACAATCTACTAGTGCTTTAATGCACCGGCATTGCACGTCTAACAATTCTTTTCAATAAAGAAATACAATGATGGCAAGCCCACTTACTTAGCTCACAGGAGATCAGATCCCCGTTAGTATGAAAGTACTTTACTAAGATTCAAAGACTGGACCAAGTTAACAAAGTCACCTGCTAATAGATACCAGGACACGAAAGAAGAGGAAAAACTTCAAAAGAGTTGGCAAGAATGAACTCTGCAACTTGGAATGCACTAGGCAAGAAGGCAGCATCTCAAGAAATCGGATATGTAAGAGGATGCTAGAGGGATATCGAGGAAACGCCAGCAAATCTTCTCACGCATTCCAGTTTATCCAGGCAATAGGACGAGTATCTTATCGACCAGAGCCTTGGTTGGTTGGTTGGTTAGGATCGGCCATCGATTAAGATGCACTTAAACCAGAAGTAGGTCCATTGTACTGCCGATGTGTAAGGTGGATGGGTCACCCTCTTACTCTAGGAACCATTTGCTTCGTTGTATGAATGCGTTAATTTTAGCCGTACAGGCGTTGTTGAGATTAACTAGATCTATGAAAAAGTATTCACTCAAGGTGGCTTTCCTAATGTTGGCGAATGCGGGACAAGTGCATAGGAAGTGACAAATGGTCTTTTCCTTCCTATAGCTTCTGCAGAAATCGTTGTAGGGGATGCCTAGTCTTTGGGCAAGTCTTCCTATGATACAGTGTCCGGTGAGAACGTTTGCAATTTTGGAGAGGGTTCCTCTCTTGTGTTTCAAGAGCCCGATGGCCAAAGTTGTCTGGCGGTGTTGCATTGGCCTAGATGTTGCCTTCGGAGATTGGCCAGTTTCTCCGCGTCATCGGTTTGAATAAGGTACTTAACATAAGTTGGCGCTTTGCTGTCGATACTGCTTATGCTGTTTACAGTTGTCAGTTGCACAACTCCCCGGTATGTCACAGTGACCTGGTACCCAGCAAAGGGTGAGGTTGTACTGACCAGCTATCTCCTTAAGAGATACGCGGCAGTCTTTCACTGGTTTAGATCTCGTAGTACTGGATGCGAGGGATTTAATGGCTGCCTGACTATCGACGTAGATAGCAATATCTGGTATTGATAGTGTATTAGCCACTAGGCAGTCAGCGGCTTGAAAAACGCTGCAATCGTTTGAAAGGAAAGAGAGAGAGGTGTATTCCCAGGTCTTCTGAAAAGATTCCAGCACCAACTCCGTCCTTGGTTTTGGACTCGTCCGTGAAAATTAACAACGATTCGTTGTATAGACATCGCGTTGCATCCACTTAGCTCTGCCTGGTATTGAGTGAATGTAGCCCCTGTTAAAGTCATATTCAGTGGGCAGGTGGTCAGTAGAAGTGGGAAGATGACGGTGTATCAAAAGTATTCTGACATGCCCCGTGTGTTGCTCCTTCCATTGCTTGGAGCTTCTCATTCTTATTGCTGGGCTGAAGCCAGTTGTTTTCTGACGATGTCGATCGGAAGTAACATAGGTGGAGCATGGTTTGTAGCGCCACTGTGGGAGAAGTTGTCAGTGCACGGGTTATGCTGAGACATGCAACTCGCTGAATTTTTTTTCATTACGGATAGGTTGGACTTCTTCCCCAGAGCAGTGCCTTGGTTCGGAAGAACGCTTCACGATTTACGTGTCATCCTTGCGCAGAGGCCATGCTATCTTCTCTGCATCGTTCCAATTTTAGTATATGCTCCGCCGAAGCAAGAACGGGCACTTAGATCTACTGAGATCGCAGTGTATTTGTAGCCATTAACCTATTCACATCTGAATCAGAATGCAATCAGAATGCGAAATTAATTGGAACACCTTTGTAGCAGGAGCAATAGCTTTCTAACTTAGTTAAGTGGCGCTACAGTTGGGGATGAACCTGGGTCTCGACCAACAAGCCTCCCCATTTAGCTCTGTCTTTAGCTGGCAGCCCACAGTTATGCACTCTTAGTTGGTTGAGGTCCCGTTAAACTGGTGCGCGCCACCTAAGCCGAGGTGGCACTCTGCTGCGTCGTCCGATTCCAAGACTCTGCGAGCCGGAATTGCCTTATTAGCCATAAAAGACACCGATTGGTAGGAGTTACTCTTCGCGCTGATATCATTTTCAGAAATGATAGAGCCAAGATAGACAAAGTGCATAACTACGACGAAGTTGTAGCTGCCCAATGTGACGTTCTGTCCAACTCATCGGTATTGATTATCCCTTCTTCTTGACAGTATGTACTTGGTTTTCCCCTCGTTTCTCGCTTAACCCATTTTGGCCGCTTCTGCTTCAATGCTTGCAAACGCACCGGTGACAGCCTGCTGAGTTCTTTCAATTATGTCGATATCGTCGGCATATGCAAGCAGTTGTATGGACTTATGATAGATTGTGCCTCTAATGTTGGCTTGTGAGTTCCAAACAATCCGTTCAAGTACAATACTAAAAAAGTCATATGACAGCGCGTCGCCTTTTCAAAAGCCTCGGTTAGGTCATTACCGACCTTGATGGAGTAGCGAGTGTTATCCAGCATCGTCCCGTATAGACGGATAAGTTCGACAGGTATGTCGAAACTACAAATCGCTCTATACAGCTCCTCTCTATAGATGCTGTCATAGGTGGTATCGATTTGGACTTCTTGAGTTTTCTCCAGGATCTGCTAAAGTGTTAAGATTTGGTCGATTGTGTACCTTCCTGGCCTGAAACCGCCCTGATAGGGGCCACTCAGGGTGTTAACGAAAGGTTTCAGGCATTCACACAATATGGCAGAAAAGATCTTGCATGCAATGTTGATGAGACTGATGCCTCTATATTCGCAGTTGAGGGGGCCGCCTGTCTAGTGGCTCTTTGTTTAATAGTCTTGCACGTTGGCGTTTTTGCCTCAGTATTTCTACATAAAGGATCTTCCTCTTCCATTTTCAGCGAGGTTGTGATCCGAAAATAAGGGATCACAACCCTCCCACTTCACCGCATTTCTACTGATCCGCCTGTGGAGTTCGCCTACATAAAGGATATAACTTTAAATGTCAAATCCTTTTTTGTGGGCCAGAATGGTAGTCAGTAAAGATGATTTTGTACCATAAGAGCTTTGGTTCTTTGCTGTATTAGAACACCGAAGTTGAATATTTCTTCCAAAATAATCTAATTGGAGCTCACACCTCGCGAGAGGAGACGAGGCAAAACTGCAATCCACTTCAAAGAACCTCTCCAGGAGGTTGCATCGCAAGCCCAGGATAATTAAGTGAAACACCCTAAATTAGATTTTTCGGATTCTGTCAGCATTTCAAAAACACACACAACAACGCTGTAAACAACTTTCCACAGTTGAAACTTTTGACACCCCATCGGTCAGAACATGGAGTTGGGGTAGAAAATTCACTAGTTTTGCACTCAACTAGTGGCGAAGTGCATTAGGAAAATGTTCATGCTCAGTGGGTGAACTTTATTTTTGCCCGGTCTGTGTCGGTACGCTGTCAGCCATTGTAATTGAATTAGTTCTTCAATTTCCGCTTTCACCCCTTAAGCAAACACACACAACTCGCCGCAGTAGTGAGGTTGAGCAAAAGTCGGAAATAGACAAGAAAAAAAAAAAAAAGTGAACATTTTCAATTGAACTTGAACACTGTTTCAATTGAGTCTCCGGATACCTTTTCTTTGAATTTTTTTTTTCCCCCTTTTTGCTATTTCCTCTTGAAATGAGAATAGCATATACGTAGGTAGTCATCAAGGATTTTATTACCTTATTTGCTAGATGGAGTCAGTGGAGGCTGTGGTGGTTGAACGATAAAGCGCAGCGCATTATGTAATTGCCTCCGGCGTCGTACAGAAGTGTGTGTTATCCTTTCTGTACTTCTCGTAGACTGTTCAATTTTTGACGTCAACTGATGCTAATTTCAGAGAATGACACTTTACTGGTAAACGGAAAAGAAGATCTAAATATCAGGCTCCAGGTTCGTTCTAAAAAGGAGGTAAAATAAATAGATTGCCGCATTAGTGTTGTGTTGTTGGTGTGTTGGTTTGTCCCTTGTGTGCTTTCCTTCAGGCAGAGGCCGGAAAGGGTAATAAGCTTTTGTCTTAGACTCATATGGCAGGACTACCGCTACAGTCGTGGATGAATCCGGAGATAGACAAGTCTCTGCAGATACCCAGGGTCATTTAATAGACGGGTGGGTTATATGCAGTCGACGATAAGGTCTGTCTCGCCTGTGTAGTCCCTCTGAAAGTGGATTCGAAGACTCTGTTTGCTTGGGAAGCTGAAAGCTTCCACGACGAATGAAAGAGAGAAATGATCGTCAAACTTCCTCAGAAGAGAAATTTATTGCAGTGCTACCTGCTTAAGGCAATGCTAAAGTCATCCTGGAGCGAACCAAGCAACATCTTGAAGACACACTCGATGCCGAACAAGCTGATTTTCGCTCCGGATCCTCCTGTGTCGAACACGTCAATACCCTGTGAATCATCTTCGAGCAGTGCGTTGAGTATCGATCGCCACTTTGCCCGCTGTTTATCGATTTTGAAAAGGCGTTCGGTAGTGTCAACAGAGAGTTCATTTGGAATGCCTTACGTAGGAGAAGTATTCCCGATAAATTAACTCCCACATTCGATGGGTCCAAATGTCACGTTCTGCATAGAGAAAAGTTGTCTGAGGAATTCGAGATCCAAAGTGGGGTAAGACAAGGCTGCATTCTTTCACAAATACTATTCCTATTGGTGATTAGCGATGTGCTTCGTGGAACTTTGTCGACGCGAAATGGAGGAATTCGACACACTCTTACATACCAACTGAAACATCTTGACTACGCTGATGAAGTATGCTTACTTTCTCACGGAATTATGGACCTCCATCGAATAGAGGATTTCTAGTATCTTGGGAGTAAAGGGTGAGCCAACAGCTAGTGTGAAAGTTTTCATTAAATTAAAGGCACATTTATTGTGAAATCGTTGTAGAACTTTATTGATTAATGAAGTCCGGTCCATGGCAATAAATGGAACATATTATCGATGACTTTTTGAAGAATAAATGCGTCAATGGCCGCAATTTCAGTTTGGGTATTATGCTTGCGATCCTGAATTGTCGCTGGGTTATTGGCATAGACCTTGCTCTTCAAATAACCCCATAGGAGTTCGACGCGATACCGGACCAGTTCCTTCAAAACGCTTCACCATTGCACGACTCACTTATGTTGACCGAAAAATTCACAAATTTTACAAAATCTTACTTTTACAGATCGCCCAGATTGAATAACAAAAATGCATTGTTGTGTAATAACGACTCCATGACTAAAATTGCCAAAGATTCTACTTAACATTTGCTAAAAACATCGACCACATCAAATTTAGTAAATGACAGTAACTGACAGCCAACATCCACACCATCTGTTGGCTCACCCTTTATTGGATCGACGAATGGTGCAACCACACTAGATATAGCCAAAAGGATCGCCAAAGCAAAGTCCGCGTTCGGGATATCGTCCATAATATGGCGAACTAATGCAATAATTTTGAACACCAAGCTGAGACAGTTCTGTCCCATTGTTGAATCCGTGCTGTTATATGGATGTAGCACGTGAAGAGTGACCATTACTATCACTAGAAAGCTGAAAACGTTTATTAGCAGGTGCTTGCGGAACAACTGATGGATTTTGTTGGCCTACCCGTATATATAATGAACACCTCTACGAGAGAACGGGTCAGGAACTAATAGGTGTAACTATACAACGGCAGAAGTGTATTCGAAGGTTGATTGGTCCATAACTAACCATGCTATGCAATGGAACCTTTTACCCTTGGCGATCCGAGGAGAACGTGGCACAGCAGTTGAGGAAAAGTTTGGGAAAGCCGAGGGACATAGCCAGAAACTGTAGACAATGGCGCATAGGCGTGGTAGAGGCTCTAGAAACCACAACGAGATATAGGACATAAGGCTATGCCAGAGCATTAGTGCTCATCATTTAATCGCATCCCTCAAGTAAGTTCAACGCAAGTGATCGTGCGAAAAACTATTTTCTCGAAGATTCCAAAGGCATTTTAATCCAACTACTCGCTTCAATCTACCGGTAATGCCAAGTAAAAAATAAATAAATAGATATTTGGCGGGACAGCTCTTAAAGTGTCAAGGCCTATCTTCTCGCAACCACTCATGTTGTGTGTGCTATATTTTTCACACGAATGGAAGGGACCTACAGTTTAATGCCGAATCCGAATGACGGTTTGAGAAGCTTTTTCGTGACAACAATACTCTCGGATGTTTGTCAGACGTTCGCGAGAGGTGGGACCGTGAAAAAACTTGTTGGTGTTTTCTGGGATTCGAACTTGGAACCTCATGCTTGGTGATCCGACACACTAACCATGAACTTGAAACTTGAAACTTCCTGTAAATAACTTGTTGCCCTGGCCTTAGCATCTACTTCTTCAATGATCTGATGAAGCTGGTTCTTCAAATACCTTAAATCCTCGTGATTAATTTCAATACCACAGCTAATTTCAACCACTCTTTAAACCATCCAGTTCTCGTTTGTATAGCTTGCACCGGTGCCCTTTTTGGAAGCCTGTAGTCCGGCATATTAAGACCCTTAAGAACATAATCCACTTGGAGTTTCAGCGTTCTTGTGAGAAATGGTGCTAAGTCTGTTTCCAGCATAAGCATAAAGTTGGGCGTCATTGGGAGAGAAATCAAATATTCTTTTGCTGTAGGTTGGGTAAGGGTGGCAGCTTAATTTAGGCCAGATTAGGTCCATTGCGGTACCAAATCATCCCCGGGGGAACTACCCCTGGAAACAGGTTGTTATGAAGTACTGGAGGCTGCCGATGCTTACATAAGCTAGCTCACCTAAATTGTCGAAGAGGTAGACTCTTTAGTGTAGTCTTATGCGAGCGGAGAGGGCCTGACACGTACAAAGAAGATATAGTATAGTTTCCTCCTACAAATTTTTTTTTTAAAAAACACTCCAAGTTACTTGTATTACTTCACAACTTCAATTATTTTCCCATTGTATTTCCATTTCTCGTTAGTACAGGATCTGTCTTCTCGTTTCTTGAATAGCATTGCCTTAGACTTATCCAAATTAACGATTAAGTTCCATAACCTACAGCAATCAATAAGTCGGGATTTAAGCTTATACATATATTAATTTAAGTATTAATAAACTTGGCTAGGTCAGAACTAAGTCTTATTTCATAGGAGAACCAAACCTTGCTTCGACTTCCTGTACAGAGAAGTGAACTGTGTCAAGGAGCATTTAGATCTTAAGGAACCTCAAAATTCAAAACTCACTGATAAGGTGGATCGTCAATATGCTGGAGGAAAGACATATTAAAGTAAAGCTCGGAGGAATAAACTAGGAAGCCTTCGTCTTAAGAGGTACTCCTTAAGGAGGGGTTATATTCCCACTGCTGTGAATAATTGTCCTAACCGAACTTCTTCTAAAACTCAGAAATAGCAGCGTCAAAACCATAGCATACGCGGATGACGTCGTGTTGCTGGCAACAGGAAAATTCCTCCCGACGCTGAGCGAGCAAATCGAGGGGGCACTAAGATCCAGTGACTCCTGGATGCGGAACTGTGAATTAGCGGTCAATCCCCAGAAAAGGGAATTTGAAATATTCACTAACAAAAGAATAATTCCACAGTTCGTAACACCTTCTTTAAGGGGTATCTCCCTTAGTATCTCAAGCAGTGCGAGATACTTAGGCCTGGTGCTCGAAAAACTGAATTGGAGACTGAACATTAACGATAGAGTCAACAAAGCCACGATAGCCTTCTACTCATGTAACAGTATATTCGGAAAAACATGGGGACCGAACCGCAAAATCATCCTATGGATGTATACAGCTACTTTCCATTGATGCGGTTTGCATCTCTTCAAAACTGGTAGAGCAATGCCGGTTCGAATTGAATCAACAAAGCACTCACTCGAGAATCACACTCATCTGGGTCCCAGGGCAGAGCAACCATGAGGGTAATGAACGTGCTGATGAGCTGGGCAGGCGAGGGTTGGCCCTTAACGGCTCTCTAGCAGAAAGAGTCGACATTCCGCTTGGTGCCGTTAAGGGCTATATTCACCTTCACTTCCTCCAGCTAGCCAATCGCGGGTGGAACAGCCTCACAAGCTGTGTCATATCTAGGAAGAAGTGGCCCAGTTTCAACAAACCCAGGTCAAAAGAGTTACTAGGCAAAGCAAGACCAGTTATTGTCAAAATCGTAGCTATTATCACAGGTCACTGGCTAGTTGGAGACCATGCGGCCATGCTTGGTATCCCCCACAACACCTTTTGTAGGAGCTGCAAGGATATGAATGAGAAAGAATCTCTATGTCATTTCCTTTGCAGATATCCGGCCCTGGCGAGGATCAGACAACAAACTCTTGGCAAACCCTTCTTCGAGGATCTGAGAGAGATAGCGGGCAAGAGGATTGGAGAACTAATCCTCTTCCTGAACTCCACGGGCTGGGTTTAAACTTAACATCCCTTTTTAACTAACCACTACAATAGGTATACACGAGTCCGTGGTAACGAAACGGCGCACCCTAAGCGCTAATTGGGTTCTTTTGGACCCCCACTTTACCTACCTACCTATACAGCTATAGTGAGGCCCATACTTTTGGCAGTCTTATATGGTGGCAAGCCACCTGCAAAACTAACAACCTAACTGCCATCACAAAAGTACAACGACTAGCATGCATTGGTGCGACCAGTGTAATGAAAACGACACCTACAGCAGGACTCGAAGTCATCTTCAACCTGCTTCTGCTAGACATCTTTATGCAAGCATCGACAGCTATTAGTGCCGTAAGATTAAGCCAAACAGATAGCTGGAGACCAAATACAATGGGTCATACTATGATCCTACACAGATACCTAGGCAATGTATCTAGTACAGACCACACAACGTCACACCTAGACTTCACAAGACAATTTGCAAGCACCTACCCGAGCAGAGAAGAATGGAAAACTAGCAGAATGTAGCAACCAGAGAACCGTAGCCGTGTACACGGATGGATCCAAAATGCAAACGGGTGTCGGTGCAGGCATCTTCTCTGAAACGCTTAGTATCTCCTTGTCAGTAAGGCTTCCGAAATATAACAGCGTTTTCCAGGTAGAGGTCTTAGCAATGATAACAGTCGTCTGTGAGACAACGTTGAGGGCAATACCATGTGAGGATATCACCTTTTATATCGACAGCAAGGCAGCGATGAAAGCAACATCTGCTACAGAAGTAAAATCGAAGCTTGTGAAGTACTGTAGAGAAGAGCTCAATGTTCTTGGAATACAGCATAAGGTAGAGCTCTGCTGGGTCCCTGGACATGAAGGCATAGCAGGGAATGACGGCGCACACCACTATGCGATACCACATAAAAAAGTTACGTGTGCGAGCGAGGACATTTGTAGGGGCTGCGGCGACGAGGGCGTTCACGAGGACCCACTTTCTCTGCCACTGTCCAGGCCTCTACCACCTTAGAAATATATATCTTGGACAATACTTCTTTAAGGATTTAGAAAAATTGTCCAACAGACCGATGAATGACATCGGAAGCTTCATCAAATCCTCTGGATGGTTTGTATCTCGGGCGCAGTAAGTACTCTATGCTTTCTACTAGGCTACGTACAGAGACTTTTATTATTTCTTCACGAGAAAGGGATTTTTCTTTTCTATCTTTTTTTCCGCCACGGGGAGACGGACACTGCAGATTCTGCAGGGACTTCGCAGAAACACCAGCGCACCTTCTTATGGAATGCGAAGCCCTGATCCACAAAAGAAGGAATCACCTTGGTGCCTACCTCCTATCAGAAATGGATTTACCTTCGCTGGATCCACTGAAGATACTCCGGTTTGCTGTAGCAGCTGGACTGGAGGAAGTGCTCTAGACCGAGTATATTATTGGCTAGAGCCTTAATAAGGGGGCACAATAGATCTTTTATAGGTCGCAGTGCACTTGCACCTCTTAATAATATACATCTACATCTACATCTTCGCCCACGGGTATCACAATGGGTTATACTGACCTGAGTGTGGTGTAGAGTATTTCCGTCCCTACACCAACCCACTAACGTAACCTAACCTACCCTACCCTACCTTTTCTCACAAACCTTTCCTCCTCAATCCCTTTAATAAAAAATTTATTTTCATATAAAAGCCCTTCCAAGCCTCGACAATTATTAGAATTGGTCCGTTTAACGGAACATTTGAATCTTCTTCTACACTGAAACATTATTTTATCGACTCTCACATTTATACGATGTTCTTGCTTGCAATGCTTCCGCTGCCCCCATTACAATCTCCTCAGTCTCTTTCACCTAACTGGCTTCTAATTAAAAATTTCGAAAAATTTATTTTGCTAATTTAAAAGCTCCTCCGGTCCTCCGAAGGCAGTAGGCAAAGACAAAACTCATTACGAAAACATGTGCCCACATTCAGAAACGGCGCATAACAATTAAAATTATCCTCCAGCATCTTTGGTTTTTATTTATTTTTTTTTTTTTTGCGAAATTAATTGTTCTCCAGAATTTAGTGGGCAAATGAGGTCCTTACGACAAACAAATAAATAAACGCACGCTTCACGCATACACACCTTTAGGCGTATCTCTAAAAATGTTCCAAAAGCCCGCTTTTCATTTATCATTTCTCACCACACATAGGATGGGGGAAACCTTCTCTAAAGTTACTCGAACAGAAAAACTGTTCTGTATATCTACATTATCCTGGCCATCATAAATAACAGCTGGAATAATGTTCTCTAGAGAATTAAAAAACTTTACGTCAAGGCCAAAGTTTTTCCTCTTTTTTTTTTTGCCAAGTAGGTACTTTGAAAGTCAAGAACTGGCAACTCAGGGAAAATATAAAAAGAAAAACCAACTCACCTCATACGATCCAGCTGTATCTAGGATATCCAATGTGAGACTCACTCCAGCTATCGAAAAGTTCCCCTGATGCATTTCCTCGATTGTCCTTTTGTATTTCGTCGAAAATGTATTGTAGAGAAACTGTGTGATGATGGAGGTCTTTCCAACTTTAGCCGAACCCATGACGACAATTTTGTGTCGGGCATTTGATGGGCCGATGCTGTCATCCACCGCATTGTGACGCCCGACTCTGTGAAAGGATACCAAGAGTTAAACTATTACCAAAGGACAACGTGTAGTTTTCTTCTCTTTTTTTTTTTGTTAAGGAGACAATTTTCGAGGAAAAGTTTGAATGCCTAGGAAGGACATTTAACAAACATAAAGGGAAAGTATCAGCATATCCTTGAACCAAGGCATTATCACTTTCCGAGAAAACTTTCTAAATTGAAATTTTGTTCGAGTACAAATGTCTTCTAGCCACAAACACGACTTGTACACATGTCCTTTTTGTAGATTAAAACCAATAATAACAACAGTAAAAGGATATGTACTGAATGTACATTGTGTACCTCACCACGCTGAGAAGACATTTTTGGTTGAAAGTCCTTTTCATTACATTGTAACCATAAAAAAGGATATTTCTTTATTTATCCTGTCAGCAGGCTGTCTGCTTTGTTGTTTTACCTTTTTTTCTGTTTTTTGTACGACGGAACGTACAATAAACATGTCCATTTGTTTATTTTGGTTGTGTGGTTGTTTTTTTGTTGCGTAAAAAACAAAATAAAAATATTGTTACTCACTTATCCCGCTTTTGCTTATCCTCGCTGTCATCCTTCATAAATGAAGGCTGTAGACTGAATCGCCGCCGTAGATGTCTTCCCTTCATGTTTTTCGGATTATGATGGCCTCTCTCCGGATGGGATGGTGTGGGTCGGGAGCCTACCGGGAGTTGATGTCCTTCGAGACGGTATCAGTTATTTACTTTCCGTATTCTACTGTTCCAGTGGTTACCGGAGGCGGTGTATGTACGGAGTTTGTTTATTTTTCTCCGAAGGCGATTAGGTTCGATTGATTCCTTATTTATATTGATTTGATGGAGGATAACGTTGACTTGTGAATTGTCTGCGAAGCTGCGGAGTAAAACAGAATTGAATATTATTTTTAGAATCGAAATGGTACATAATAAATTAATGAGATGTTCCTTGAAGGACTTTGGACTGGATTTACTTGGTTGCTGTAATATGGATTTAAAAAAAAATCTGAATTTTAAATATACTCTCAACTGAGTTATTTCTGTTTTGGGCTTGTAATGTAAACCCTTGTTAGTTGGGGATGGTTCTAGACAGGTTATTATTATATACACATCTATAACGTATTATGGACCCGATGTAGTTGTAAATAGCCATCGTTGACAAAGAGATAGTTAACAGTGAATGAATAAGAAAGTGGATATGAAATGAAACTGCTTATGCCTACGCCCTTAAGTAAGGCCAAAGTAGCCTCTTTCCTGTGCTATACTGATACTTCCAAATGAATGGCCAGGACGTAGGAGCTAATACCCTAAGACAGGCGATTGGCCCCTAGGCATAAGATAGAGGCTCCGCCTATTCTTGTATCTAGCTCACATCTAATCGTAGCAGATTATTTCAAAATTAGTAGGCTCTTCCTTATGCCCAACCTTAAATGACCATACAATCCGAAGTGGATCAGAGCCTTAACCAACATGCCTCTCCAGCTAGCTCGATCTTTGAGATCGTCAATTTTGTTGGTAAGGCGAGGTCTTCTCTACTGTGGTATCTCTGCGGTTTGTATTTGAATATTCCTATGGCTCGTACTATAGTGTTCTCAACATGTCCTTGTAATCTTAGACATATAGACCCATATACATCGTTCATGAATCTTCATAACATTGAAGAAATCCGTGCTTCCGGAGGATTACAATGAACACGGTTTGATGGGTATGTCAATCAACAAACCCTGTCCGTGCTTCAATTCAAGATTCTCTATGGAGATTGTTTGAAGGTTTAAACCCACTCCACGCATACTTCTTCTTCTTCCTTTTATCAGCGAGGTCATGACCTGAAAACAAGGGATCATAACCCTCCCACTTCACCGCATTTCTACTGATCCGCCTGTTGGGTTTTTTTTTTTCCCATTGTACTGCCAGGCCGGAACCTTTCTTTGGTGCAGTGGTTGGAAAAACTTCGATGTAATTCGTTTTCCTTTATACTCGGGTGGCTGATGATTGCTGTTTACCGCTGGAGCTTGAACCTGCACACATCGGCTAACATCGGCTAAGTGAATGATATGCTCGAGCACTTCCTCTCATCCAGCTGCGAAGGTAGATCTGTCCCTGATAGAAGATAGGCATTTGATTAGGTTAGATTGGCTGTCTGTACAACACACTTAGACCAATAAAGGTCCATTGTAATGCCCAGGATCTTCCATTAGACCATTCAGAAACTAATAAAACCAAACGGAGATTTTGATGAAGCGATGGATGCTCATGATGCCTAAGGATGCCAGATCGCTGAGGTTATCAAAGAAGGGAGCCCCTAGATGGAGCATTCTTTTACGTGAGAAAGCAGGAATTGTACATATCCCCGTGCAGGGACGGGTTAGGCGACTATCACTGCAGCGCCCCCCCAACAACTAGCGCGTGTCGTAAAAGGCGACTAAGGGGACAAAACAGATCTAGACAATATAACATTCAAGTGAGCCTAGCGACACATACAATATACCACCTTAAAAACCCTCCCACAAGTGTGCATGCGAGTCCGTGGGTTGACACGACTGGAGATACACCGGTGATTTCATAGAAGAAAGATCAAACAATACTAAAACAGGAGCATCTACGTGCCAAACAACAAACACCATCGCAATAAGGCGAATCCCACAGGCGGATCAGTAGAAATGCGGTGAAGTGGGAGGGTTATGATCCCTTGTATTCGGATCATAACCTCGCTGATAAAAGGAAGAAGAAGAAGCAGGAAATGTACATAGGAGGTGAATGATGGTTTCCTCCTCCTCCTCGTCCCTACACCTTCTGCAGAAGTCGTTGGAAAAGAGGCAACGTCTTTTGGAATGATGGCCTATTAAACAGTGTCCAGTGAGAGCACCGATAACGCAGCTGATCTGTAATCGCTTTAGCTTAACCAACTCGGCACTACATTTCTGGTCCAGCTTAGGCCAGATCTGCCTCGTAATGTTGAGCCAATTTCCCACCTATGGTTGGTCTTGCTAATAGCGTTCAGCTTTAGTAGAAGTTTACATGTAGCGAGGGGCATACCAAGGGCTTGCCTACCTCGCAGAACTCTTAGAGTTGTACCCTGTCTGCTGAGCTTGTCTGCCCTGCAGTTTCCTGGAATGTCTCTGAGGCTCGGCACCCAGCATAGGTGGATGTTGAACTGCTCTGCCATCTCCGTAAGAGACAAACGGCAGTTTAAGATGGCCTTTGAAGTGAAAGAGCACGATTCCAAGGACTTTATTGACGCTTGACTGTCAGTGAAAATGCCAATATCCCTGCAGATAATGCACTACATCTTAGCCAGAATAGGGCTTCCTTAATTGCCATGACTTCCACCTGAAAAACGTTACAATGATCAGGGAGGCGAAACGAGATGCTCAGGTTGAGCTTTTCGGAGAAAACAGCACAGCCCACCTCACCTTGGGTCTTAGAGCCATCTGTGTAGAAGTGCACCGAATTACCATCATCAGGATGAGAGTTATCCCATTTATCCCATTCAGGGATACTCGTACGTAAGTATCGGTCAAATCTCAGTTTCGGTGGGGTATAGTCCGTGTTTTTATGTGTGAAGTTTAGAAGATCAAGGATCAAGGAGTGGCCAATGTGATAACTAGACCACTGAGGGGAGGCTTTTAGACGGATGGCTGCTCTGGCAGCAATCTATCTGCCAAAGATATCTAGGGGTAGCAGGTTGAACAAAATGTACAATGCCGCAGAGGGAGTGGATCTTAGTACACCACTGATGCACATGCATGCAGATCTTTGCACTTTAGCTAACTGAGAGAGGTGGACAGTTCTATCAAGAGCAGTCCACCAAACGATCACGCCTTAGAGTAGTATAGGCCTGATAACCGACGCGTAAAGCCAGCGCGTGGTTTGAAGTTTCATGTCCCAAATCCTACCTATAGCCTTTTTACAGGAATAGAGAGCTACATTGGCTTTCCTTACGTGTTCTAGTAGATTGGCTTTTCAGTTCAGTTTTCTGTCTAGAATACCCAGGTATTTTCCATTAACAGTGAAGGTGAGACTGGTGCCATTTATCATAGGAGGGTCTAGGTGGCGAACTTTATATTTCCTCCTGAAGAGAACAAATTCTATTTTATTAGGGTTAACCGCGAATACACATTTGGACTATCTAGTGAGCCGAGAGAGAGCAAATTCGAGGATTTCCTTGAGAGTGTCTGGGTGCTTGCCAGAGGCAGCAATCGAAATGTCATCAGATATACATCTAGGTGATGTCTTCTTTTGTGGATTAGTGATTCGCATTCCGTTAGAATGTTTGCTGGTGCTTATGCGTGCCTGTAGAATTTGCAGTGTGTATTCCCTTTGATTTCCAGCTTCCTTAGGTGCTCCTTGAGTCTGCAGTGACCCGTTCTGGTTCTCTTTATTGTCTGGTTGTAGTTTCCCAGAAGTTCTATCACCTGTCTCAATAGGGGGATATCATCCCAATACTGACCCATTTGCTCTCTTCTTTTTTTCTCACTTCTTCCGTATTTTCTGTGGTCCTATCCCCAAAACGTACTTAGTCAGAGGAATAGGATGTCTGAGCCGTTTCTTGCTGCTGCGTCAGCTGCTTCATTCCCCTTCAATTCTGCATGTCCTTGTACGCAGTAGAGAGTTACTTCATTAGCCTGGCTCAGTCTGTTGATCTTGGTAAGGCACTCCCATACCAGTCTGGATCTGATGTCGTGTGAGTTCAGCGCCTGTGGCTTGGCCAGGCAGCTATGAAAGCAATTGTGAAGTGTTGTCGAAAAGAGGTCAGGGTTTTTGGAACACAGCACAAGGTATCGCTCTGCTGGGTCCCTGGACACGAGGGTATCCCAAGTAATGAGAAAGTCGATGAGCTAGCAAGAATCGGCTTAGCAGTCCTACTAGAACCAGTTGAGCCCTGTGTGCATCCCGCCTTGCACACTCAAGCTCGTTGCAGGGAATAAAGCTATTAGAGAACACAAGATGGGCCTCCATGGAAACTTGTGCCACCACTAATAAGCTATGGCCATCCTTCGACCGAGAGAATTACTCGGAAATATAGGAAATCCCTTTCTATCCTCGTGGGCATCATCACGGGGCAAAATACTCTGCGGCACCAATTGAAGAAACCTGACGGAGGAGGGACTCTGTGGAGGCTGTGGTCACGAGCGAGTTTTTGAGGACACTACCAACTTCCTGTGCTACTGTCCGGGTCTTCAACACTCTAGGAAAAAGTTCCATGGTAAATATCTCTTCCAGAATCTCGAGGAGCTCTCTGGCGTTTCGATAGAAAAGATGCTGAACTTCATCAAGTCATCAGGGTGGTTTGTATGCAGAAACGAAGTAAGTGATTGCGTTTTGTATAATTTTTGCCGGTTTTTTACTAGGCCTCAATGAGTAAGGGATTACTTTTTCCCCCGTGAGTATCAAAATAGGTCAACGCTGACCTGAGTGTGGCAGAGAACATCTCTCTCTATCAGCCCACATACCTAACCTAACCTTGCGGCTTGGCTACCTGACAGTATTGCAATGTCCTACCGAGGTTGAATTGCGCGCATCTTTCGATCGTGTGAACTTCTGCTCGCAATATGCTGGGGGAAATTCCCAGAGATTCTGAGTTTCTGGTCCTGGGTCCGTACGTGTCTGTCCCAGTATCTGTAGATGTTTTCGATCGATCCGTGTACCATTTAATTGTACGTTGTTTGAATTTGTACTCATCGAACTCACTGCTCCAATCTCAGCTTTAAGCCAAATTTTCATTCAAAGCGGTACCATATAATCTCTGGGCCAGTCACGAAGCGGCACATATTTGGAGATTGTTTCTTGCTCTTTTTTTCCGATGCATTTTTCTTTCCCAACGCCTTCTTTGGTTATTTGTAATATGGTCTTCTTTGCGATTCGGTCTAGCACTAGTCGTACTTATGTGTAGCGCAGCTCCTTCGGCCACCTCTAGTGCTGCTGGTGTCATACAGATGCAGGTTAGTCTTTGCACTTTATCTAGGGATATCCTCGTCGTGCCTATCCTTGTTCTGCTGATCCATGCCACGTCACCGTATGTAATGATGGGTCCAACTATGATCATGTACAACCAGCTCAGTAAGGCTAGGCTGCACCCCTAGGTTTTTGATTCACACCTTCTAGGGCTCCACTAAAGTTAATTAAGTCCGAAACTCAGAGATAATCGATTTCAGCTGTGCACAGTATGGCGTCTATATTATTATTTTATGCTGAAAACAAATACGTTTAGGGCCACTTAATTATAACAATAAATCTTCAGAATGCCATCCCCACTCGCCGCGGTCAGAATATTGAATAATTTTGCAAACAACAGAATTCAATAAGCCAACCAAGTGCTGACCTAATATATTTTCCTTTATAAATCAAATTCTATTTAATCCCTGATTACATCGCACCAATCACCACCGACACGATAAGAGAAAGAAAAAGTAAACAATCACCACAAAAGGAGGCTAATTGCCAATCAAGCCGCCTAATCACTGCAATTTGTTGCCCGAACATCTTCATTTTCAAACGACGCTGGCACCTGCTATCTCAACGCCCATCCTTAAACCAGAGCAGATAATAAAATGGTGGGAGTGACAAATTTCCTGTTAACACAGAACACACAAAGAAAGTCAGAAAAATGCTTCCATCCTGCAGAAATGTATATGTTGGGACGCAATGGAAACAAAGAAAAAAGCCAAAAGTCAGTTCGCTTCTAATTGACCCCGAGACTGTTCTGACTTTCTGGCCCCATATTTACCATCAAACACTCAATTGTATGAGCAGTGTTCCTGACAGGAACACATAGACGCACCTTGTAACATGTGCACAATAGGTAATGGCCTCGTAAATGGATACCATAGAGCAAAAGCGCTACGAGTTGAGTCTGAGATTGGGGTTTTCAGGACATTTCCGGCAATCAATTGTATACCCCAACACAAGAAATGGATGAAATCAGCAGGATATTTCTTTTGACGATTTTTTTTCCTTTTCCATTGATTGGTTCGTCCTCTTGGTTTTCTTGTTGGTTTTGATTTCTTGACAAATTGACGCATCTGATGCCAGGCTTTACTATATGTGTGTTGTGTATGGTGTTGGATTTGATTGCCATTATCCTGTTTCGTGTCGTAAAAAGCCAAAACAAACTGCTGGGTGATATTTGCATACGCCATTGGGTACTAAATTGAATGTACGCTACTGATTGCCGTCAGTTATTGACATTTTGTGTATCAAAATGTCAAAATTTATTCATCACACAGCATGCAAGGAGCGGTAATTACGAACAGCTGGCAATTTATAGGAGGAACAATTTGATCTTATACATCCTTCAACTTGTTAAGTGCTACCACAGTTTTTATGATCTGGAGGGAGGAAGGACTAGAATTTATCTTGACCTTGTGATAAATGATGGCTGTCTCCTATATGGATATTCCTCAATAAGGACGTGTTTAATGATTGCTAGGAGGAAGAGCAGATTTGATGTGGAGTTGCATTGTTTACGGTTAATTAAGAAAAAAACGATATAGTGAATAAAAAGGAGAAGCTTTAATAGTTTTGAAGTTGTTGTTTCAAACGTATCTACCCTTATAGAAAGCACATGTATTTCAATTCTTAAGGAGGAACGTACATGGTAAGATATATACTAGATTGCCAGGGACTGCATATCAAAGGAAGATCGGCTAAAAGCATTAACGAAGTTCAGCAGAGCAAGCTTAGAATATCTAGGACATGGTCAGTGAATTGGAGTGGTGTTGCTCATTTGTTACCATACCAATGGACAAAGTGTCAACTGCATTGAAGAGCAGAGACCGTGTTAAATTCCTCGCAGGCCTTTAATAAGGTGTGGCATGATGGCTTGAAATGCAAACTACGACAAGTTCTCCCTGTGTGCTTATACGATATTCTAGTATCATATCTCGGAATTATGTTAGACATGGAAACGAATACTCGCAGCTCAAAGAAATTTCGGCCGGCGTACCGCAAGGAAGCGTTCTTGGGCCACTTCTTTATCTGTTATATACTCGTGATATACGGAAAGAAGATGGCACTATCCTTGCTACGTTTGCCGATGACACTGCTATCCTAGCAGTAGGTAAAACAATCGAAGAAACGACTGAAAAACTGCAAAACGCACTGAATAATGTAAATAAATGGACGAGGGACTGGCGGATCGCCCTCAACGAATCTAAATCTGTTCACGTGAATTTCACTTTCAAGAAAACTAATGACTTGCCAATTTTCCGAAACTCGGCCCGAATACCTTTTGCAAACGAGGCCAAATACCTGGGAATGACATTCGACGCAAGGCTGAAATAGAATTCGCACGTGAAAATGAAACGTAAAAAGCTCGAAATCAAATATAGCGAAGTGTACTGGTTACTCGGAAAACATTCCCAGCTCAGTATTCAGAACAAACTGCTTTTATACAAGCAAGTGCTAAAGCTGGCGCGGACCTACGGTATACAACTTTGGGGTTGTACCAAGAAAACAAATGCAAATATTTTACAAACTTTTCAAAATAAAGTGCTAAGAGAGATTGTCCAAGCACCGTGGTATATTAGAAACGAAGATATCCACAGGGATCTCGGAATTCCGACAATCGAAGCTGAAACTAGAAGCTTCGCGAGAAAACATAGAAACCGACTAATCGGACATGTCAACAATACAGTCCTACAAATTTTGGATGAGAGCAATTTATTGCGTCGACTACAAAGGACGAAACCTTTTGACTTGGCGAGATAATCATAAACCGCGTTTAGATTGCGGAACATGCAGGATCTTTCAGTGGAAAGTAACCTGCCACACGTTTTTATTTCGTGAAAGAAAAATTGCTTGATAAGTTAATACTTAGTTGCGATATCTAACAAATTTATATCGAAGGGTGGTGTTTTTTTAGTCAGCAAGAATCTGACACTACTATGAGCACGCGCTTGCTATTCTCATAGTGTCTATGGAAGATTTTTCACCAACCCTCGAAAAAAAAACTTCCTTATTAGTCGTCTTCTTCTAACTGGTATAATCATATCCCCCACGTTTGGCTTAGGGGGTCGAAAAAGCTGGGCACAATCGTGTAGACCGATCTACAATCTGTTTCAACTTTCTCTCACTCATTCCCTGCATTCTTGACTTCTTCTCAACAATTCTGCGCTGCGTTTCGCCACCACATTTCAAGGCTCTCATAGTATATAGTCACACACGGACCGCTGGAATAGACGTGGGTTAGCATCGGATGCGCGGAATACGATACTACAAGCACTCCAATGGTTAAAACCACCCGTGGATGTTTTGTTTGTCTTTCCTGTGTCCAGTTTGGCTTGTCTGTCTGTTTTCGCCTATCCGCTGGCTGCTTACCTTTTCCCAGGAAATGGTAATGCAACTCTTCACTTTTCGGCTAGAGCACCGTGTGAGTCTTGCCTTGTTTCTCCTGTGTTTGATTCATCCGTCTATGGTCAGTAATCGACTTTGGAGCATCTCGTGTTTAGCTTTATTCATTTTGCATTGATGCTCTAGTCTCGTCCTTCACTGGGTGGAAAATCTTAAGACTATTGGCAAGCCCATCCAAATTATTGGTGAGCATACTATTTTCAACAAAAGCAGGCAGACAAAGTCCCTTGAGGTAAGATATCTTCGACTTCGAAAGGCTTTCGCCAAAAAATAATCACCGATAGCAAGGACGTGCCATGCCTAGACCAGTAGGAATGCTGCCAAAATGCCATCAGAAAGACCGCGACTGATATGCTGGGTCTTGTTCGCCCACCACAGTGAAACCGCTGATTTGACGAAGAATGCCGACGAGTGCATGCAGCAAAACAAGAGGCATACAAAGCGGCGCTGCAACAGAAGACGAGAGCTGCTCGTGAGCTCTACGAGCAAAAGAGACGGGAAGAACATCGGCTTCTCCAAAAGAAGAAGAAAGAGCATGAGAAGCGCCTGGTCGAACATATTGAGAGATTATACTCCAGGAACAATGTACGGAAGTTTTACCAAAAGGTAAAAAGAACGTGTCAGAGAAGCACTACCCATACAGAAACCTGTACAACTGAAAATGGAAACCTCATAGTAGAGTCACAGTCGGTGCTGAGAATATGGAAAAACTGCTTCTGCAGACTGTATAACGGCGACGAAGACCAACATCCCCCTGTCAGGCAGAATGAACCATTCAACATAGACGATGATAGTCAATATTTCCGTCCACCTGACCAAAACGAAGTGAGGATAGCAATATCCAAGCTAAAATCTAACAAGGCTGCTGGACCTGATGGCTTACCGGCTGAACTTTTCAAGGCAGCTGGGGGTGAATTGGTAGAGTGCATACACCAATTCATCTCTAAGATTTGGTCAGACGAGTGTATGCCTGATGAATGGAACCTCAGCATCGTTTGCCCGATTCACAAGAAAGGAGACCCCCTCAACTGCGCCAATTATAGAGGCAGTGTCTTCAACATCATATACAAGATCTTTTTTTCGATATTGTGTGAACGCCTGAAACCTTTTATGAACAGCCTGATTGGCCCCTATCAGTGTGGTTTCAGGCCAGGAAAGTCCACCATCGGTCAAATCTTCACACTTCGGAAGATCCTGGAGAAAACCCAGGAAGTCCGAATCGATACTCACCATCTCTTTATCGATTTGAAGGCCGCCTCTGACAGCATTTATAGAGAAGAGCTTTATAGAGCCATGTCTAGTTTTGACATCCCTGCCAAACTTATTCGTCTATGTAGGATGACGATGGAGAACGCTCGCTGCTCCATCAAGGTCGGGAATGACCTCACCGAGACCTTTAATGATAAGAAAGGTTGTAGACAATGTAACGAGCTGTCATGTGACTTCTTAAATATTGTACTCGAATGCATTGTCTGGAACTCACAAGTCAACACCAGAGGCACAATCTATCAAAAGTCCGTACAACAGCTTGCATACGCCGACGATATTGACATAATTGGAAGAACTCAGTGGGTTGTCACCGAGGCGTTTGCAAGCATTGAAGCAGAAGCGGCCAAAATTGGTTAAGCGATAAACGAGGGCAAAACAAAGTAACGGGTGGGGCATCTAGTAGTTTCTTTTTTAATCATAGGTTATTTTGACACAGACAGCTGCTTCCCGCTCGAAATCTTGGTAGAAAGTCAGTATCATACCTCCGCGGAACGAAACAAGTCGCTTTATGCTTAAAAAACATTGGGAAATATTGAAAACTTATTTCCAAAGTGAGTGCTGTGTAGCCCAAAGAGTGCGTTTTTGAAAAGAAGTTTTGGCCGAAATGAAGCACCCACCGCGCCTGCTGTACGCAAGTTTGTGCAAAAAGTTCGTGAGACTTGTATGCTAGTGGACAACACTCATGGTCCCAATGAAGCCAATGCATCCACAGAGAGTGACCGTTTGGTGCGGATTATGGAGTGGTGGCATCATTGGACCATTTTTCTTCGAAAATGAGGCTGGGAACAACGTTTTGGTCAACGGTGGGCGTTACAGAGCCATGTTAATGGCTTCTTTTTTTTACTTAAAGATATGGATTTGGACGGCCTGTGGTTCATGCAGGATGGCGCGCCATGCCACACAGCCCATGCCACAATCGATCTATTGCGCACCAAATTCCCAAATCGTGTTATCAGCCGTCTTGGCGATATCAATTGGCCGCCTCGGAGCTGCGATTTGACCCCTTTGGAATTTTTTTTTGTGGGGAACCGTGAAGGACCAATGTTACCCCAACAATCCGGAAACGATTCAAGCACTTGAGGCCAATATCATCCAAGCAATCCGTGAGCTACAGCCCAAAACCATCAACAAGGTCTTGGAAAATTGGAGTGATAGAATGCGCTACTGCGAAGCCAGCCGAGGTAGCCACTTGAACGACGTTGTATTCCATAATTAATGGGAATGTTTGCTCTTACTAATAAAGCCATAACACATGGAAAAAAAATTCATATTGTTTATTTTATTGCATTTTTAAAAAGAAACTTGTAGTTGGCCCACCCTGTATATGCTGTCAACAGAAAGGCACAATCAACACCGACGAATTGGACAGAACGTCACCGTGGGCAGCTATAACTTCGAGGTAGTAGGGACTTTGTCTACCTTGGCTCTGCTATAAATTCTTCTAACAAAATCAGCGTAGAAATCAATCGAAGAATAACTCTTGCCAATCGCTGTTTTTTGGGGCTTATAAGGCAATTCAACAGTAAAGCCCTATCTTGAACAACTAAGGAGACTCTGTATAAGACCCTGATCATCCCAGTCCTGCTTTATGGTGCTGAAACATGGAGTTTACTAAAATAGGATCTAGATATCCTTGGTCGCTTTCAGAGAAAAATTCTTCGTAAGATTTCGGTCACATTTGCGTTGACGGCTTTTGGAGGAGAAGATTCAGTCATGAACTATACGACCCGCACAGCACCATCGACCTAGTCAAAAAACTGCGTATTGGACGTATGAGATGACTAAGACATGTAGAGCGAATGGACACCAACGCTACGGCTCACAGAGTCTTCGAATTTAACCCCGAGGGACGACGCAGTAGTGGACCGCCACGCCGTAGGTGGCACGCACAGGTTCAAAGGAACTTCAACCAATTTGGAGTGCGCAACTAAAGGCAATTATCTAAAGACCGAGCGAAATAAAGAGGCTTGATTATTGAGGCCCAGGTTCACCGAGAACTGTTGCGCCACCTAAGCAAGTAGGTAAGCCTGGATATAACTTAAGATGCTGGCCAAAAAATTACATTATCGACGAATTACCCTCTCTCTCTTCACCCGATTTCATGGACAAAAATAGCATAGTGGATAGCATGTTGGCTGCTTGAACGCAAAGACATGAGTTCAAATGCGTTACTGGACAAACATTTGTCTCTTACCTAAAGTATGTCTTATGGTCAGATTGCTCTCCCCGAGGTATTAAGGACTCAACACATTTGTTTGATTAGGTGCCTCCCTTCACTCTTTTTTCCGCAATTTGGACCTGCCAACAAACATTAAAACACAATTTCTCGGAAACACATCTAGAACTGTTTGGGGCACGGCGTATAGGATGGTGATGACAAAGCTTAAGGGTGGCAACTCCCCGCAGATAACATGCCCGGTAATGCTGAAGTCAATAGTTGAACATCTTTTTCCAAGGAGAGTATCTACTATGTGCGAAATTACCAGAGAAAACTTTACAGAGCTAATTCCAGTGATTATAACAGAGGAATTGACAATCGCATCTAGAAAGATAGGTGATAACAAGACGCCCGGAAATGACGGCATCCGTAACAAAGCAGTGAAAGCCGCTGTTCACAAAAGGCCAGACATCTTTATTGCAACAATGCAAAAGTGCTTAGAAGAAGGAATTTTCCCTAATCAATGGAAACTGTAGGATATCGTTTTACTGCCAAAAGGAAACAAACCCGCAGGAGACCCATCGCCGTTTTGCCCGATATGCCTACTGGACACAGTGGGAAAGATCCTGGAGCGAATCATTTACAACAGATTGCTCACAATAGCGGAGGAGAAAGGGGCTTTGTCCAACCACGAGTTCGGATTCGCTCAACAATTGACGCCATTAAAGCTGTAGTTAATATAGCAACGGAAGCAATTGAAGGTGAAAGATGGCGATACGGCACCAAGGAATACTGCGCAGTAGTGACGCTAGATGTCAAAAACGCGTTTAATTGGACAGACTGGCCCACTATAAGAAGATCCCTTGCCAGGATGGATACAGCATCTTACCTATTGCAGATAATGGCGAGCTACTTTACCAACAGGAAACTGAGGTATGATACCAAAGAAGGAGTGAAGTACTACGATGTTACAGCTGGGGTCCCGTAAGGATCGGTGCTGAGCCCATTACTATGGAACATAATGTACGACGGAGTTCTACGACTACCACTGTCACCTAAAGTGAATATAATTGGATTTGCTGACGACATCGCTGTTGTTACAGTAGCAAAACAAATCAGTGAAGTAGAATCAGCTACAAACGTGTCAATAAGTCAAATCAAAAGCTGGCTAGGATCAGCTGATCTAGAATTAGCTGACCACAAAGCTGAAGCTGTTCTAATCAACCCAAATCATCAACTCCAAAGAAGCAATCAAATACCTAGGAGTAATGCTCGACAATAGACCGCAGTTTAAACAACATGTTGATTATTCCAGCAAGAAAGCATCACGACTTCAGGCAGCACTCTCAAGGATAATGCCCAACATTGGAGGACCTGGATACGCTAGGAGGATCCTACTATCCAGAGTTGTCAGCTCAGTCCTTTTTATGTGGCTCCGGTTTGGGCGGGGGCTCTTGCGACCAAAGAAATAAGGAGGAAACTTACATCAGCCTACAGACTCTGAGCTATAAGGACCATAAGTGGTTTTAGAACTATCTGTGACGAAGCAGCCTTTGTCATAGCAGGAATGGTTCCGATCGACATCCTCGCGAACGAAATGCAGAGAAACTACAATCGCAGAGGCTCGAGCCATCAAGAGGCTAGCGAAAGAAGAAGGGTTATAGAAGAAGAAAAAGCAGCTTCAAGAGCTGTTTGGCAAGATCGATGGGATAATGCGGTTAAAGGCAGATGGACCTATAAATGAATCCCCACCATCGACATTTGGATAAACCGAGCACATGGGAACTGCACCTACCACTTCACGCAGTTCCTGTCTGGCCATGGAGGTTATCGCAAATATCTTTACCGGTTTGGACACGATAGCTCTCCGTTGTGTCCAGAATGTCAAGACCAGGAGGAAGATGCGGAGCATGCAGTCTTCTACTGTAGCCGATTTGAAAACTGGAGAAATGACCTTCCCAGTCCTCCATTCCCCGTAGAGCATATGGTACAATCTGAGAAAAAATGGATGGAAATTTGCGCGTTTATTACACACGTGCAAATGCAGCTTCGAATTCAAGAAAGAATACGTCGAGAAGCAGAAAGTACAGCATAAATTGCTAACCAGCCCGCGAAGTGATACCTAATGGCAGTCACGCGGGGAGAGTGGTTGAAGTGTGTAGGGTGTGTGTTGAGTACGTAGGCGTATTCCTGGGATCGATTACTCAGGTTTGCGAATCGTGCATGCTAGTAGCACTCAGGCTATTAGTATCTATGAAGATTAGGTTACACATCCTTGGCGCAACCTAAAAAAAAAGAAAAAAAAACATCTGGAACTGAGTGTAAGAGTTGATGTCCACGTTCCATCATCAGCAGAGCAGATACAATTTGCAATTTGCATTATGCGTAACACAAACTGTGCAGTCTCATCTGCTACATAGTGAACCTTATGCTGTCGTGTATTCTATTGAATAAAATGAAAATCAGATAACAAGATTATTGGCATCATTCTCACATATCCTTGCCTACTTTCTCTGAATGGAATTGCATTCACTTAAATGGAAATACGAACTCATTGCATTCAACGTCTTCGCAATGTGAATACCAGCTTACCGTGCCGTCTTATTACTCCGCTGGCATTACATCCTCCCGCAGGATACAATCAAACTGTTCTCGCGATATCAATGTTATGTACATATGTACGTACATACATAAACTTGTAATACGTTGCTTTACTAAAAGCTCAGGGCTTTCAATTCATTCGATTTCAGCCAACATCTGCCAACTTCGTTTCTTGTTGAAAGCTGATTAATCCTCCAAATGTACATCATATTCGTATCCTCCCCTTCAGCGTACACGCAATGCATTCAACTTGAATAAAAAGCAGCGAAGCAGCGAATATGTTCTCGTATCTATCCCCCAAAGCGAACGCAGTACAATATTTGTGATGCAGATCACGAATCTTTTGCGAAAATCATTACACTACACGTAGTATCATCATTTACCATGTCATGCGAGGAAGGATTCTGACCAAGCAGACGAAACGACGTATATACAAGACATCACACTGACTGCGCCAGAGATAATGTCAAGTCAAATTCAAAAACCCTCATCAGAGTGAGATAGATCCGTAGATCTATTGCGCTAAGGTTAAAAAGTCGACAAGCAGCAGTCAGTCTTGAATGTATCCTTTCATCCGTGTACATGGTTCCGAAGAACACAAAAACTGACATACAACCCTCGGAGACGCGTAATTTTCCCTGGTAGACACCGTTTTGAAGGAAAAGGAGGAGGAGAACGACTCATGTGGGACACGAGGCTTTTTTTTATTGGAATCCACCAAGAGTGCGCGTCTGTATGTCAAAGAGGACATCACCTTTCCTTGTTGATTTGTAGTGAAAGTCCTCCCCGTGTGCACATGATGTATCTAGAGGAAATTCAAGAGGATTCATCGCTCGAGTTGTGCGTTCAGCATGTCAAACCTGGGTAACGCGGATTGGTTTGCGACGCACGTTCCATTACCGAAGGAACAGTCACGATATATTTACGATGGCACAGATGGAAAGTAGTGATTGAAGCGAGTGATTTGAATTTATTGGAATTTACTGCTGGGTACTGATTTCTTTTATTACAACTAATCACGGGTACTGATTATAGGGGAACAGTTTTATGGCTCAACAAATTGGCTGGAAGAAGCAGCCAATCAAACCGTAGGGCCTTTTCTTAAAAAATATATATTTTTTTTAAGAACTCTATGCTACCAATTGAGGAACGATAAAACGTTTCAGCAGTAAACGAGGCTATCGTGATTTTTTATTTTTTTATTGAAAGTAATTTCAGTTTTATGACGGTTATAATGGGCTTTTCAAATAACTCGAGATATTGTTAGAAAGGTACAAAGACATCCTTCGGATATTAGTGGGCGTATACGTAACATTTTTTAATAGATTCCTATATCCCCCGTAAGACATTACGGAGTCACAAGTATTTCGAAATCTATGTCCCCCACCTGTGTCCTCTAGTTCGGGTCCATTGCGACAGTAAATTTTCCCACCTTGACCCATCGCTATACCACACTGATTGTGAGCATCCGAGGTTGTGGTTCCATAAAGTGCGTTGATGGTTTGTCTTTTGAATGACAGATTAAAATTCTAAATTTACGACGCAATTAATGTTTTAGTGTATTTCTACCGCAAAAAAACAGAAACACCCGCGGCAACTAATACATGTGCCTGAGACTAGATACAAAAACAACTCGAAACGATTTAATTAATTCCATTTATTTACTTGTTTTGATTATTCAACCACTGATAACTGCAACTCGTTTCTTTCGTCGCTATTTACCCACCGAATTTATCTATAGATACATATGTATCTATGACACAAAAACAAAAAGGAGGGCGCGCGTGAATGCATTTGTGGTTAAAAGCAACAATCGATTATAATTGACAAAACACTTATCGGGTTTAATTTTGGGACGATAACATTTTATTGGATAAATGTAGTGGAGATTTGGAGTTTGTTGATTTATGGATAAAGCTGATAAGGTGGACATATATATATATATTTCCATGGAAAACTAGGGGGTTAGATACGAGTATTGGCGTGATGAATATATGATACCGGTCCGATTTCCTTGAAGGGTTCTCTTGTGATAGTGATCCAATAATTTTTGTTTGATGTGCTGAATTGAGTTTTCAAATATGCGGCTAATGAAGGATCCTTCTTTCTAATGCTTAGTCTGCTTTCGAAATATTATCTTCGTGTACCTAACACTTTGACTGTAAGTCGAGCCGGTATTTATAGATGAGAACTTAAAGTACATCAGTCATTCTTTCCTTCCTCTTGTATCCGTTGTTAGATAATTTAAGTTTCATTCGAATAGCAATACCACACCAAGAAGAACATAGAAACAGAAACCTGGCAACCTGTGCAATAGACAAGAAAGGAGACCCGCTCAACTGCGCCAATTACAGAGGCATCAGTATCCTCAATATTACGCAAAATATCTTTTCTGTGATAGTGCACATTTATGAGTGCGGTTTCAGGCCAAGAAAGTCCACCATTGATCGAATCTTCACACTTCGGCAGATCCTGAAGAAACCCTAAGGAATCCAAATCGCTACTCATCATCTTTTTATCGATTTCAAGGCCACCTACGACAGCATCTACATATATAGAAGATCTTTATGGAGCATCCTATGTAGGATTCCAATTAGATACCGCAGCCATTAGAATGACAAACACTAGGTGGAGCAATATCAGTACATGTCTCTCTTCTTAACAAATTTTAGGGAAACCAGTAGACTTATTTTCGTTAATAAAATAAATCTAAGAATGATAATTGGGACCCTCACGGAGCATTGTATGGTAGGCAGACATGCCAGAAGACTTGGTGCTCCATTCAATGATTTCTGTAGAAGCTATACAGACAAGGAAGAGGAGGAAAATATGACACACCTTCTGTGTACCTGTCCTGCTCTATCAGTCTTAAGAATATTTCTTTGAAGATCTTAACGATCTGGCTAGACTCGACTTAGGCAAAATAAAAAGCTTCGTCTCCGAGTCAAACTGGTTTAATGCATAACAGCGAATCATACTTTTTCGGCATGGGTTCACACCGGAACCAGTTGTCTTGCCTCCAGTCCCATTCTCTTGGGAATTTTCCATGTAGGTCCCCGGTGCTGGTGCTCCGGTTTTTTTCCATAGTAGTATCACAACGGACCTTGGAGAAAGGATGGAGGATGGAGAAAGTGATGCTCCACCAAAGTCGGTAATGACCTCACCGAGAATTTTGATATCAAGAAAGATCTTAGAATTGACGCGCCTTCATGTGACTTCTTTAATATCGTGCTCAAACGGACTTTGCCAAACTCACAAGCCAACACCAGAGGCACTATCTATCAAAAGTCCGTACAACTACTTGTATATGCCAACGATATTGACATTATTGAGAGAACTCAGCGCGCTGTTAACGGAGCGTTTAACAGCATTGAAGCCAAATTGCGTTTAGCAATAAACGAGGGCATAACAAGGTACAGGCTTTCAACAAGAAGGGACTCGTAAGAGGAGCCTAAGGCGTACACAATCACGGGAGGAGTTGCCCAAAGGTCAGTGCTAGGCTCAGTCCTGGGGAATAGAATGTACGATGACATACTAAGAACGCCAAGGTCGAGCGGAGTAGTAATCATCGGCTACGCTATTGACATTGCAGTAATAGTCGTAGCAAAAACGCTAGAACAAGTGTCCGAAAATTGTAGTCAAACAATAAGAAACGTGAGGGCATGGCTATAGGCATCAGGTCTGAAACTGGCAGATCAAAAGACAGCAGTAGTGCTTATAAGTAGCAGAACGAAGGTAGAACATTTCACTTTACATGTCGATGAGCAAACTATCGAGTCGCGACTACACATCAAGTACCTGGGAGTGCTGCTGGACCAAAGGCTAAACTTAAAAGAGTACCTGATGTACGCAGGCGAGAGAGCCCCCAAGGCAGTAGCGGCACTGTCAATATTAATGCCAAACATTGGAGGACCCAGGCAGCCAATTAGAAACCTGCTAGCAACAGTAGTACGTGTCCCCATATGGGCACAAGCGACGTACCGGATAACATACAGGAGACGGACGAACTCGACCCACAGAATCGCATCGCTAAGAGTGTGCTGTGCCTTTCGGACGGTGTCCGCGGAGGCGATTAGCGTAATCTCCGGTCAAATGCCAATAGATTTGAAAATGAAAAAGCCCGCAGCAGCGAGGCTATACAAGCAGAATGGCAACCCAGGTGGAACACCACACCCAAAAAAATATGGACCCATACGCTGATCCCCCAACGTAAAGGAATGGATCAGCAGGAAAAAAGAGAATTAAACTTCTACATGACACAGTTTCTATCGGGTCACGGATCCTTTCGGGAGTATCTCCACAAATACAAACACGTGGATGACCCATACTACCCGCACTATGAAGACAAAATCCAGAACGCGGAACATGTTTTGATGGAATGCCGGATGTATACTATGGCCAGAAACACATTAGAGAGGGAAACCGGCGGCCAAGTGACTACTTAATAAAGTACAAACTCACAAACAGGCACTACGTATGAACACACGCAGTAACAGAAACTGGCGCATACATGATGAATGTTCAAATTGAGCTGCATAAGCAGAAGAAGAAGCAACAGCTCAAGCAGGATAAATAGCATGATATTCTAACAAGCCTTGCGAAGTAATACCTAACGACAGTCCCGCGGTGGTACGTAGGCACACTCCTGGCATCGATTATTCAGGTTTGCGGATCGTGCATGCTAGCAGACCGGGCTACTAGTGTCTTTAGAAGACTACCACACTTTTTAGCGCATCCAAAAAAAAAAAAAAACAAGAAGGCACAATCAACACCGATGAGTTGGAAAGAACTTGGGCACCTACAACTTCGAGGTAGCAAGTGACATTGTCTAGCTCGACGCAGCTATAAGTTCTCAAAACGACATCAGCGCAGACATTTGGCGTAAACTGAGTTCTTGGCAATCGCTGTTTTTTGGGCTAATAAGACAATTTGAATAGTAAAGCCCTATCTCGAACAACTGAGGAGACTCTATATAAAATCCTGATCATCCTCGTCCTCTGGGCTCTTGCGTAAATATGTGGTTGCCTTTTGCGAAACTCCAAGGAACGGCTTGTCTCGGCTGCACGGCAGCTTTTCCGAGTATGCCTGTCTCTGCTCTAGATGCTTTGCTGAGCTTACCTCCCCTCGATACTTATATCATGGGCTGCACTATCAAAGCCACCCATCGTCGTAGGCGGGGTGGTTTTTGGTCTACTCTACACTGAAATTTTGATGAATTTGCGCGACACTTATCTTACGACTATTGTCTCATGGTATGATCTGGAATGTGACTGGCAGAGAAAAAAATCCTTCTTCTTATTAGACCTCTACCAAAAATACGATGAACCAAACTATAAAAGAATGTACCTACAAGCAAACCGTGAGTTTAAGAATACATGCCAGCAAAAAAGAAAACAATTTTATAACTCTTTAGCTACTGAAATGTCGCAATGTTGAGATCCTCGGACTCTCTGGAAACTTCTCAGCAAGAAAAACGGGAAAAAATGCAAAATTGGCTTAAGAGTCACTGCGACGCATTTAAAAGAGCACTTCAGTAACATCCTGAATCCACCTGTATCCAGTGATCAACCCAAGTTCCAATACGCAGTACCGGATAACAATAATAACCTTCTGGATGACCCCATTACAGAAGAAGAAGTTAAAGGATGGTCAATCATTCCAAACCATTTTAAGGTATCTGTGATCTTCCCCATTCTAAAGAAAAGTGGCCCCAATCTAGCAAAAAACTACCGTGGCTTTGCATTTTTAAACTCCTCGTTAAAAATCTTAATGGGTGCTCTCGCTAAACGGTTTGAAGTCTGGATATCACAAAATTACTTGCTATCTGAGTTTTAGGTTGGTTTTCGAGCAAATTACCCAACAACAGACCAAATCTTCATACTCACCATGGCTGCGCAGATCTATATTAGAAAAAAAAAAAAGAAAATTGTATGCGTTCTTTGTAGATCTTATGACGGCTTTCGATACAGTAGACACAAGTGCACTTTTCTACAAATTATACAGCCATGGTCTTCCGAGAAAATTTGGAAAACTTATTGAAAAAATATACGAAAATACGTCTTCAGCCGTTTGGGATGGAGAACAACTATCAGATTTCTTCGAAACAATAATGGGTGTCAAGCAGGGTTGTAATTTTAGTCCGCATTTGTGATGTTTATTGACGATATTACTGAAGCTCTGTGCGGCGGAATTGCAATTGGTGGAACCTTAATTAAAGCGCTGTTATACGCAGATGATTTAGTCCTTCTTGCAGAAACACCCGAATCATTGCAGAGAATGATAAACAGGCTTCAAAATGACTGCGAAGAGTGGAGACTAAGGGTTAATATATCCAAATTCAAGGCTATGGTTTTCAGAAGAGTTGGAGGAAGGTATGCGAGTAACCGATTCGCCAGCCAAGAGCTAGAAATAGTTAAATCATACAAATACCTCGGTATCAATATCACCAACATCATGAGTATGGAACAACATCTCAAAGAGAAGCTCACAACAGCTAAATCAGCCATTAGTGCGGCTTGGAAAAACTGTCTGGAAGATGAACGCATAGCCCTGAGAGTAAAATATCAGATATTCCAAGCTGTCTCTAAATCAGTCCTACTGTATGCGGCGCAGGTGTGTGTATATAAGGAGCTTGATACAATGGAAAAACTTCTACGATTCTTCTTGAAAAGGATATTTAAACTCCCTCAATGCACACCAAACAGCATGCTACTCGTCCAGACTGGTCTTTCGCCATTATTTATGAGCACTTTAAAACTTCATTTTGATTCTATATTGAAAACGCTGTCTTTGGACGAGGAGAGGTTGACTAAACGTGTAGCGAGTTACATTATAGAGGCAAAAACACTTCGGTCTGAAGAATGGCAGATGTTGGCTGAATCTTGCGGATACGCCCTCAATATAAATGCGGAAAACAGGCACAATTGGAAGGAAGAGTTGTACAACTTGCTAATTAAGTTAGACGAGATATTGCATGCAGATAGCATAGAAAAATTTAGAAGCCCAGTACAGAGAGAAATATACACAAAACTTAACCACAACCTCTCCGGCAATAACTACTTCAATGATAACTACCCGACCGAAGTAATATCTTCCATTTTTAAAGCAAGAGGAGAAATTTTGAGCCTGAATTTCATACCTCACTGCGAAGATTTACCAGTCATTTGCACCTTATGCAGTCTACGAGAGCGAAAAGATACGTTTCACTTCCTTGGCAGGTGCCCAATTCTAAGCGAATTTAGGTGTCAACTATTTGGTAAGCGAATTCTGGAAGAGTCCGAATTGGCGATGATTTGAAATGGTATGGACTGGAACAAACAGCACAGTTATTGTCAAAGAGCGTTAAAATACAGAAGAGCAATAGTCAAAGAATCATTTTGAACATTAATAGCATCGTCAAACTCGGGCAGACGGCTTTATAGTCATGTCTTAAATTTAAGAACTATAAATTTGTTTTTCTTAATGAATAATTGAAGAATAAAAATCAATCTATCTATCATCTATCATTGCTATTGTCTCATGGATATGCCGTCTGATGCAAAGACACCAGAACTTCAGCTGATGCGCAAATTCAAGGTCAATTTTCCTCTTGTTCAGGGCTGGCTTCGGCAAGAGTCTGAGCCGGGAATGGAATGTAGTCGTATTTTCACGGACGGTTCTAAAACCAGTCAAGGGTCTGGTGCTGTTGTCTTCGTGGAAGTCGACAACATTATACTTTTTTTTCTCGTTAGGCAAATATGCGTCTGTTTTCCAAGCGGAAACTTATACAATCCTAATGGCCATGAACTATGTTGTGAAGAACAGGTGGAAGGGCGGTAGTATTTGTGTATGTAGTGACAGTCAGGCTGCGCTTAATGCCTTGCTTAACCCTGTAACCACTTCCAAAATAGTTCGTGAAACCAAAAACTCTTTGAACTCGGTTGCAAGGCTGAATTCTCTAGCTCTTATCTGGGTCCGAGGTCACACTGGGATCTTGGGGAATGAGATTTCCGATGAGATTGCTAGACAAGGCTCAGATAATGCTTTCTCAGGTCCCGAACCCGCATTGAGTTTCCCTGCATCCTCGGTTAAGGCTTCCATTGAAGAATTGGGTCTCTCACGAGCACAATTATGTGTGGCATAACTCTCCAGGACTAAACGCATGCTCCCGAATGTCGGTAAAAAATCAGCGGCATTCTTGCTGTCTTTCACCAGAAAAGACTGTAGACAACTTATGGCGTCTTAACAGGTCACTTTGCTTTTGCCAAGCACCTTAACGTGTTGGGCTTAATCGACACTACAATCTGCGACGCTTGTGAAGAGAGCGACGACACTGCGGAACATTATCTCTGTGAGTGTCCGGCCTTTGTTCATATCAGGTAGCTGTTGTGCTGAGTGGTGGTTCTGTAAGCCCCTCATCACTAAAGTGCTTGCTTGGCTTTCTTAGAAAGACAGGGAAATTCCAAAAAAAAAAGAGAAATCAGGGTTTTCTCTCTGGTAATACAATAGACCAGTTGCGTCTGAGTGCTCCAGTCGAGCGTTTCCTATCCCGACAAAAAAATCCCTATCCTCCTTTACGGTGCTGAAACCTGGACTTCATTGAAAGTGAAGATATTCTTGATCGCTTCGAGAGGAAAATTCTTCGCAAGATAGTCGGTGCCATTTGCGTTGACAGGTTTTGGAAGAGAAAACTTAATGACGAACTATACGAGCTGTACAGCGACATCAAGCTAGTTAAAAAAAACTGGATATTGGACGTTTGAGATAGCGGGGGCATGTATAGCAAATGGACACCAACACTGCGGTCCGCAGAGTCTTCGAATCTAATGCAGAGGGACGATGCAATAGAGGCCTTTTGGCCATGGGTGGAGCGTACAAGGTGACCTCAAGCAATTTGAAGTGCACAACGCTGGAGGTAGTTAAATGGATTAAGACCGAGCTTAGTAGAGAGGCTTGTTGGTTGAGGCGCAGGTTGACTCCAAACTGTAGTGCACTCTGGAACTCCTGGATACTTAAGTGATGGGTGTAGTACCTTCTGAAATCTGTTTTAGATAGAAATATGAGTATAATCCAGATCCCACGTCTGTACATTAAAGCAAAGCATCAGGAGCGCTCATTGTATAGGCAAAATGGTTGCAAATTGCCGAATAACCACAAGTTAAAGTTAAGTAAGTTACTTACAGCTGAGTTGCATTGAAATTTGACAACATTAGAACTCAAAGAATGCTACTGGTGGTAATACGCGTTCCTTTCTCCACCAACTATGCAGGCAGCACATAAATTTGTTTCCTTTTTCCAATTTGCGGCATCTAGCTGCCTGCGTTTAATTAAATTTAGGAGACACAAAGCTGTTAACTTAGCAAGACCTGACAGATACCAACACTTTAAGCAAATTTTATATTCATTCTATTCGGATATTGGAACATAATTTATCCATTTCGTTCTGAATCCTTTTCGAAATTGTATATTCCACCTATTTCGAGTGCGACCGCTGAAAATCCTTTTTTCCCGAAGTAATTATCCCTTAGCACCTCTGACGGAATTGTTTTTTTTTCATCTGACATACGCATAAATTCTCGAGAAATAGGGGGGCAAAAAAAGGTCGGATACAACCCATTAAAATACATTTTCACATTCGTGTCCTGCCGCCTCTACTCCGTGTGCCCTCTAAAATCAAAGTCGCATTTTTCTCGCAAACAAATAATATCATTATCCCTTTTTTCGCTTCGTATTCTCTCCTTACGAATTAAGTTACAATAAAATCTCATTCCCGGTGTGGATTGGGTGGCGTGGTGCCCTAAAGGCTGCAGTAATAAAAACCTCAAGGATACAAATGTGTTTTTTCTTTCTTTTTTCAATATTCCGTTCTTTTATCTGTATCCGCGCTTGCGAGCAGGATTCGAAAATAAGGACATATACGTACGTATAAACCCCGTTCTACTTGGCTTGAGATTGTGTTTTTCTTTCGCGAATTTAGCAAAAATCTGGGACACACTTCGAAAATATAAATCACAAAAGGATGCAATGAGGCAGGACAAAGTTATTTTGGCTTCAGTTCGATATTGTATTTCTGGCACCAAAGGAGTCTTACCAAAAATAGAATGGCAGCTATGTTGGAGCAACGAACTCGTAGTTGAGAGTAATATTATCCTTTTTTCCAAGAGATGCGAGTAAAGTAATGAATTTCAATACAACACTTGTGTCGCCCAGTGTGCCATTTGTCATCTTTACCACATATGGGTGGAATTAAATGTTTTGCCGACAGTATAATGTCCTTTTTTTGAACAGATGGGTGCCATTAATTATTATGATTGTCCTTTTCGTGGGGGGTCCTTACAACTGACAACTCTATGTTTGTGTTTGTAGTTAACGTAAAAAAATAAAGATAAACAGGATTCCCACATAAATTTCTTTGTAACACATTAAGGAGGGTGTAATGGTGCGTGGGTTTGTGGAAGTTGCGGATGCATTGATTGCCCTTATGGCCGACATCTCTATGTTATCTTTTGGCAGCATACGCAGGTTGATGGGAGAGGGGGGAATGTTTTTCTTTTTTTTCTCCTTTTTCCTTTTTTTCGGTGAAAATTTATGGTTACAGCATTTTTTATTAACCAATGACCCATTTGGCATTCTGTTTTGGCAATGGGACACATAACACAAAATGGCGCCTGTCAGAGAGAGTAATTGGGGTATTCAAAGGATGATAGCAGGTTGGGTTTGGGTGAGAAAGTGGCATTTTACCCGCAGCGACACATGTGGATAATCTGTTCAAAATGTGGCTAAGGGATTAGTAGATGGTACGTTAGAGTGATTTTTTTTGTGTCGGGATAGGAAACGCTCGTCTTTAGCACTCAGATGCAACTAGTCCATCGTACTGCCAGAGAGCAAAGCTCTGGTTTACCCATTTTATTGGAATTTCCTTGTCTTTTTAAGAAAGCCAACTACACTTCAGTGATGAGAGGCTTATAGGAACAGCACTCACTACATTGACACCTGACGAGCAAGGGCAGGACACTTGCAGAGAAAACGTTCCACAGTGTTGAGGCCCGCGTCGCAGACAGTAGTACCGAGGCTTAGAGAAAGAAGTGCAGCTTATCAGGACACCAATAAGGTGTCCGCAGTATATATATTCAAGATAAAAAGAAAGAAGCTGATTTTTTACAAACATCCGGAAGCATTAGTTTAATCAACCAACATCCTGAAGAATTATCCCATACACTTTTATGCTCGTGAGAAACCAAGTCGTCAATTGAAGCCCTAATGGAGGACACATTGAAACCCAATGCGCGTTCGGGTCCTGAAAAACCCTGCCTTGACCCCTGCCTGGCAATCTATTCGGAGATTTCGGTCCCGAAAATCCCAATGTGACCTGAAACGCAGAAAAGAGATAGAGAATTCAGTCTTGCGATCGAGTTGAAAGAGTTTTTACGAACTACTTTCGAAGTGGTTAAAAAATTAAGGAAGGTCTCACGCATAGCCTCACCTATCCTTCGCAACATAGACCATAGCAATTAAGATTGCATAAGCATAAGCAGAAAATTGTATCAGGGTTGTTTCCACCTCAAACACCAGCATAGCGTATAGAGCCACCTCCGGAAGTACAGGACATCCCAATCCCGAAGCCGGGGGACTCTCCAACCAACAGTATGGTTTTAGGAAAGCTCATTCAGTAGACGCAATAAGAAGGGTAACTACAACCTTGGAAGAAGCTATTCAGGGCAGGAGATGGAGAGGCGGTGCAAAGAAATACGGTGCCGTAATAACATTGGACGTCAAAAACGCGTTCAATTCTGCGAATTGGGGACTCATAGTGCAATCGCTTAGGTCAATGATGGTGCCATGGTTCTTAATTAAAATAATACTGAGCTACTTCGAGAAACGGTTTCTGCTCTTCGATACCGACGATGGAGTAAAGCAATACCACATATCTGGCGGAGTTCCACAAGGATCAGTATTAGGCCCTATCCTTTGGAACATTATGTATGATGGGGTTCTAAGGCTTGGAATCCCAAATGAGGCAATTGCAATTGTCGTGGAGAAGAAATAGAGGATATTGCAAATGAATGTATCCGAAAAGTCAAACGGTGGATGGCAGCAGTTTGGTTAGAGCTCGCCGAACATAAAACAGAGGCAGTATTGGTAAGCAGCCGTAAGAAAAGAGAGGAAATCATTATCAGAGTAGGAGATCATAATACGACATCAAAATCGGTTATCAAATACCTAGGTGTGATGATCGACGCGAGGGTCACTTACAAGGAGCACTTTGAAAGAACGTGTGACAAAGCGGCTCGGGTGAGCGGTGCCTTATCAAGAATAATGATAAATATAGGAGGACCGAGGCAACAAAGGAGACTTATTCTATCAAGGGTGGTGCAGTCCATCCTTATGTATTCGGCGCCCATATGGGCCAAAGCTATGACGAAAAAGACCTACACAAGTAGGATAAACTATGTCAACAGATTATGTGCGCTGAGAGTATACTGTGCCTTTCGTACGGTGTCAGACGAGGCAGTATGTGTCATCGCGGGAATGCTATCAGCGGATATCTTGGCTATAGAGCTACAAAGGCCAAACGCCAAAATTCAGGAACCTCAAGCGTCAGTCAAAAAGATCAAGCTGGAAGAAAGACAGCGAAGCCTTAAAGCATGGCAGGAGCGATGGATCCAGTCCTCAAAGGGAAGATGGACCCATCGACTTATATCGGATATCCAAAAATGGATGGACCGGAAACACGGAGAGGTAGATTTCTATCTTATCCAGTTCCTAACCGGACATGGCTGCTTTCGAGCATATCTCAACAGGTTTGGGCTCGATGAATCTCCCAACTGTCCAAATTGCGGAGAGGCCTCAGAAGACGCTCAGCACGTATTTTTTCAGTGCCCACGTTTTCATATAGAGCACAGAGAACTGGAGGAAAAAATTGGAGAAATACCAACCCCCGAAAACAATGCAATATCGGACGCGGTGAAACAAGTTGCAGCGACAATCGTGCAGGAACATAGGCGGTTGGAACGAGTCAGAGAGAGCAACCGAGTCCAACCGGCAACACTTTTGGAACAAGGAGCGGAAGACAGCGAAAGAAGAGCATAAATAGCTAATCAGCCCCGCGAAGTAATACCTAACGGTAGTCCCGCGGGGAGAGTGGTTGAAGTGTGCAGGATGTGGTTTAGTACGTAGGCGTATTCCTGGCATCGAGTATTCAGGTGTGCGAATCGTGTATGCCAGTAGCTCGGGCTACTGGTATCTTTAGAAGATTACACACCCTTTGGCGCAACCATAAAAAAAAAAAAAGCTTGGAAAAGAGACGCATATTTACCTAATGTTGTCGTCTTCCACGAAGACACCAGCACTATTCTAGATCTCTATTCCTGGCTCAGACTCTGGCCGAAGCCAATCAACAGCAGTCGATAGTCTGCTTTGGGCAATGCTTGCCATTCATAGAGTAGATGTGTTATATGCTTTGAGTTGTGTAGGTCTATGGTACTCGTTAATTCTTATCTCATAGCGTGCTTCTTTAGAAGGCAATGATCAGATAGTATTCCTATCGCACTGGTCACAACACAAGGTCTTAGAAACCCTATGCCTTTCCATGTTGGACCATCTTAGGTCAGACCTGCTGATGGTTCTATCGGGAATTATATTCTTAGCCACGCACATTGGTGGCTAAGAGGTGGCTCCTTTCTTCGCTAGTGCATCCAAATTTTTATGTATCCAGGTACCCCATATAATCTGACAAAATTCTGTGTACATAACGCCCTGAGGATTGTGCAGCAATCCGTGACAATTTTAGATTTTGTGATGTAAGACTAAAGCCCCTGTCAAAGTAGATGTCAATATACTTATCGGATGTTGACCCCATCTCAAGTAATTCTGCGGCTTTAAGTATATCTAGAACCCCTGCTTGGAACGCTTGCATGTGTCTGGAAGTCTCAGAGCCATCTGTAGACTTATATCTCTCGAGTTTATATTTACCTGACCCCGTTGACTCATTGATCTTGTGGACTATTTGTATGCATTGCAATTTCATTGTGGAAAGAGACTACTGTTCTTTGGCAATCCTCTCTTACAGGGACCACATTACGTGTTATGCTATGTCGAAGTCTAGGGTACCAAAGATTTTGTTTGATTCGTCAGAGATATCGATGATTCCCTAAAGATGGAACTATACATGCCCTACACCACAGATTTTGAAGATCCCTAGCCTGTAAGCGCAGGGGTAGAAGATATAATTGACTTTATAAATGCTAAATGCCAATTTGGACAGAACGTAACAGTGGGCAGCTATAACTTCGAGGTAGTAAGGGATTTTGTCTACCTTGGCCCTGCTATTAATTCCAAAAACAACATCAGCGCAGAAATCAGGCTGTTGTTTTTGGGTTTATAAGGTTCAGTTTATAAGGCAATTCAACAGTAAAGCCCTATACCGAATAACTAAGGAGACTCTGTGTAAGACTCTGGCCATCCCAGTACTGCTTTACGGCTTTACTGAAACATGGAGTTTGTTGAAATCGGGTGAAGGTATCCTTGGTCGCTTCGAGAGAAAAATTCTTCGTAAGATATGCGGTGCCATTTATGTTGACAGGTTTTAGAGGAGAAGACTCAATGATGAACTATACGAGCTGTACAGCGACATCTTACTTAGCTAAAAAAAAAACTGGGTATTGGACTTCTGAGATGGCTAGGACATATAGAGCGAATGGACACGAATACTCCGGCCCGCAGAGTCTTCGTATCTATTCCGGAGGGATGACGCAGTAGAGGACCTCCTCACCGTAGGGGACCTCGACCAACTTGGAGTGCGCAACTGGAGGCAATTAGCTAAAGACCGAGCTAAATGGAGACGCTTGTTGGTTGAGGCCCAGGTTTACTCCTAACGGTAGTGCCACCAAAGTAAGTAAATTTTGAAATCTAGGAATGTATCGCTGGGTGGCAGTGGGTAAAGAATAAGTTCTTTTAAAAGAAAATGCTTTTTTTTTTTTTAAACAGGTGTGTGGCCACGCCCAAATGCCATGTAGGCACTGCGACCAAGGAGATCTATTGTGCCATAGGCCACTTTTAGAGCAGCAGCACTTCTACTCTCCTTATGAAAGCTATAATACGGCTGCGGAGGAGTTCCTTAAATCTATTGGAGATATCGTCGATCCAAATGCAAACTATCGAATGATAAAATCCCTGGTTTTTAGGAAAGGCATATCTTGCATTTCTGTACATGAAATAAATAAAACAATCAATGCTTTTTTGTTCGTCATTGTATGTACGTTACAGGCTAATTGTTGGGTTTTTCCAAATATTAATTATTAACTAATTATTTAAACGCTTTCGATACATTTTTCATTTTTCGATACTTTGCATTTGGATCGACGATATGATCTCTTTAAGGAAAAAGCTTCTCCTAGTACTACACAGACCTACACACTCACATAGTATGTGTTCTGCGGTTTCGTCCTCTTCTAGGCAGAGGCGGCAGGTGATATCCTCCGAAATTCTCATTTGGTTATGGTGGTAAAGAAGTTGACAGTGACCGGTAAGGAAGCTCACAAGCCTTCTTATGTCATTTCAGCCGTATTTTAGGATATCAACTGCCTGTCTTTGGAATGTTGGACAGCTCTTTTAGCTTACCTGAGACCTTGGGAGTTATTCCAGTGGGAGATGCACATGTTGCGTTCCCAAATGTTTAGGGTAAGTTTAAAGGCGGAATCGAATATCCCGCGGAAGGGTTCAGGTCCAGTGAACAACTCAGAGGAGCCCTTCCTAGCTAGCAGGTCTGCAGTTTCATTGTTGTCAACGCTTACATGACCCGGTACCCACCACCATTTTATTTTATTGTGTCGGGCCAGATTTTGTAAACTGTCGAAGCAGCTTAGAACTGATTTTGAACTGATCAAATGTGAGATCAGTGCTTTGAGCGCCGCTTGGCTATCGGTGAGTATATGGATAGAGGCACCTTTGATGACTGAGTGCAAGTTAATGTTAGCACAAGTTTCAGTGGCGTAAAGCTCGTCCTGGAAAACACTAGGACTCTTTCCGAGTGAAATTTGGTGCTTGGATCCATACACACCGGTGCCAACTCCTGAATCCATTTTTGATCCGTCGGTGTACCACACTATACATTTTGGATCAAGCGACGGTCCGCCATTATGCCATATATCACGGCTTGGGATCACAATCTCAAACCTTCTACCAAAGTAGAGTGATTTGGGCGTAAAGTTGGAGACCGTGCTGAGCATGTCTAGCTTGAGGAAGTCGGACAATAGCTCCATGAGATCCACGTGTTCCCGTGTACTATTAGCACCTGATTTTCTAAGACTAACTACACTGACTAACTGCAAGAAAATACTTACTACCATTCGCTCCATTACTAAAAGCCGTCTACGTACCAAGTACAAACTGCCCGTAGTCGAGTGATAGTTTCGATATTTTTATGTGCCAAGCTGCATCCCAAATGTCATGAGAAACACGATCCACAGTTTTCAGTGCGGACTGCATCCGGCGAAGATTTATCGAAACTCCTAGATCTATTGGGTTGCATAGACTATGAATGCATTATGTATTCTAACTCATTTCCTACTCACGGCTTTCCGAACCATTGCAATGCTTTCAACGAAGGACGAACTATTATCCTGACGGAAATGAACACGCATCACATTCAACATATTGGAAGCTTCTATTTTAAATTCCATTCTATTTTCAGATCTTTTATAGACTAACAGCGTTTGCCGCCTATAATCTGATTTTAGTTTAGCAAAAATCAGACAACCATACTGCGCGTATTTGCTTTTAAAATTGACTGCACGTACGAACAATATCCTCGCAACAATATCCTATTATGAATTCAGTTCAAAATCACCTCCCGTTCACGTTCTAGCATACTACAAACCACCTCGCCTGTAGTTGAAACCCTGCCACCTATGTTGCACCATTTCCACTTTGCAACTGAATTAAATTTGCATTGCAAAGTGTGTGTTGTTGGCCTCGATACGTTCCAGATACATACATTCCCTTGCACATATTTAGTCGTGAACCTATATAAATGGAACACCCTCTCTCGTGTAACGTACACAATAGACACTAGGCACGAATGACTTTTTTATCTCCTAATAACCATTTGAGGTTGGCTTAAGTGAGCTTCGCTTATCGCACATACTTAGCATTTTGCCATCGCACCAGTACCGGTACCGTAACTTTTTAGATTTTCTATTCACTCGGATGTGGTATGATTACCATAGCAGACAGATAGACATGCAAATTGTCGAGGGAGATTTTAAAATTGTATATGAGGTTGGAATGCCTGGCCCCAAACCTTTTCACCCCCAAAACTTTGACGATTTATCATCAAATACTCATGTGTGCATATTCATTCCATATGTCACCCTTAAAGGTTGTCCCCCTCAGCATTGATCCGCTTATATTTTATTTGCACACTGAATCAACTTTTTGTTGTTTATTTGTGAAAATTGATTTTGTTTGTTAACCCAGGGCTTTTAACGCAATGGCAGATGTAAAGTTTACATAGTCAGTGAAATTTGGGAAAAATTAAATATCTACCCGATTAAATTTATTCACTACAGGGAATTATTTACATTTTTAGTAACAGTGTCATAGTTTTTATTGAAACCACTTAGTGGAGGTTATTAAGTGAATAATGTACTCAGTTCAAATTTCACCCATGTATGATACATAAAACGTTTATCCCTGCAAATAGGCTTAATGAGGATGCAATTAACTATTCGAATATGAAACCCTTTTTGTAGGTATAGGACAAGGTACGGCGTTAAGTAAATGTTTATAAGAATTTGCTTAGACGTATTTTGATAGATTTAGGAAATCAAAAATACTTACGATTTCAGTACTATAGTCAAGAAAGTCATTGACTCCAACTCATCAGGAGGAATCCATTTGCCGAATAGACGGCTCCAGGAGAGATGTCTGACTTGATCCATTTCTAGGCATACCGGAGAGTTGCCTACCTGATGGCGCGGTAATAATGGCACATCTTGGAAGCCGGTCTGGGGGCACACGCACTACATGACCAAACCATCGAAGAGATCGTTCCCGATCATGGACGCCGTAGCGTAAGTGGTTGGTGTGTCTGATCACTGCGCGTGAGCTTCCAAGTTCGAATCCCAGAAAACACCAAAAAGTTTGTTCACGGTCCCACCTCTCGCGAACGTCTGACAAACATTCGAGATTATTATTGTCTCGAAAAAGCTTCTCAAACCAAATTGCCCTTCGGATACGGCACTAAACTGTTTTTCCCTTCCATTCGTGTGAAAAATATAACGCACACAACATGAGCGGTTGCAAGAAGCTAGACCCTGGCACTTAAAGAGCTGTTGCGCTAAGTATTTATTTATTTATTATTTTTTATAGATCATTTCGTTCGGAGAAGTAACTGCTCAACAATGGGCGCCTCGTGTGTATGGGCGCACTCGATTCCTACGAGTTATTCCAGCAACACCGCGAAGGAACCTCATTTCATCAGCTTGTATCCACGATCTTATTCTTCTGGTTATTACCTAAATTTCATGACCATAGGTGTCAGTTGGAACATACACCGAGTTAAAAACCGATAACTTAGTTTGAATACTAAGTTCGGCCTTCCTTACAACAGATTGACCAAGCTCTCTTAAAATTAATCCAGCCTGATCGATTCTACAGGCTTACTCGGCATTGCTCTTCCCATCACTCGTGAATAAGACCCCGATGTACTTAAAGTTATCCACTAGCTTCAGTGGGACTCCACTAACATGCAGCTTGCACTGAATAGGTTTTCTTAGAAACGACCATTACTTTCGATTTGTTCGCGTTGGTCTTCAATCCAGCATCATCACAAACGGCTACAAACCTTCTGAGTGCGAGCTGAAGCTCGGTTTGAGAGGATCCAAGCATGACCAAATCATCCGCATAGAGCAGATGACTAATTCTTAGGTCTCCCACTTTGAAACATTCCCCGCCACGGCTGCGCTGCAACACCCAATCCATATATACAATGAAGAGGAGAGGTGACCCTTGGCGGAGTCCAACACCCACAGTGAAAGGTATTGATTTAACACCGTTTATCCGAACACAGCTTCTAAAGTTTGTATATTAAGACTGAATCGCCCTTAACAGGGAACCATCAATCCCATATTTCAGAGCTTGCCTCGAGGAACCCTACCATATACTTTTTCCAAATCCACAAAACAGGTGTAGACAGGCTTAGCTTACTCCCAGGTCTTCTCAAGGACCATTCTGAGAGTGAATAACTGGTCAGTTGTGCTTCTATCGGGACGGAAACCGCACTGCTAATCCCCCAAAATGTCCTCAACCACAGCTCTGGAACGCGTTTTTAGCACCTTAGTGAAGACTTAAAAGAGATATATCTCTGTAGTTGGCGCAATCTCTTTTGTCCCCTTTTTTTTAAGAGGAACAATAACCCCAATTTGTCAATCACCAGGTGTTTCACCGTATTCTTTACCTAAAGCCTTGAGCATTTCTGGCCGGATTTCATCCACACCAGCAGATTTTCCAACTTTTAGCGAGTTGATTGCCAAAGTTACTTCCTCTACCGTAGGACTACTTTCCGCCCTACTCTCGACCATAGGTCTGTCATCTTCGGTGCCCTGTTCTGGATTGAGCAAATCTGAAAGTGCTCGCTCCATCTGCGTAAGATGTCCTCCTCATGGAAAGAAATGTACCGTCTTTGGATTTGACTCCTTCCATGATACTCACATTTTTTTCCTCTGAGTCGGCGGACGGTCTGTCGGAACATCTTATTTGCAGATCTGCGGTCAGGTTTCAATTATATAATGAAAATAATAGTGTTAATCCACATTAAAACAGTAATGAAATCAGGTAATGTGTACATACATAGTTAGGTCGACATTTTAATCATCTGTAAGAGGATTATTCTGGAAACACATATCGCAAATCAGACTAGCAAGTGACAAGCACATAGCTTCTTTTTTTCTATGGTAAATGGGGAGGAAGGCAGAGAATGACCCCTGGAGCACTGCCACCTAAAAAAGATCTTTTGTACTAGCACATAGCTTGCTTACAATTTTTACAGTGGGATCTAGAAAGCCGCCTTCGACCGGCTTGAGAACTCAAAAATGTTACAAGAACGGGTGCAATGTGCCTATCAGATAAAAATGGCGACAATTTTACTTCAAGACGTTGAATCACCAAATGAATTGTTCTTTTGGGTGGGGAATACAAAATGATGAAGCTAATGCTAAATGCTAATGTGGGCGCCTTGGCGTAAGTGGTCAGTGTGTCGGATCACTGCGCGTGAGATTCCAAGTTCGAATCTCAGATAACACCAAAAAGTTTTTTTCACAGTCCCACCTCTCGCGAACATCTGACAAAAATCCAAGAGTATTGTTGTCAAGAAAAAGCTTCTCAAATCGCCGTTCGGATACGGCTCTAAACTGTAGGTCCCTTCCATTTGTGTGAAAAATATAACGCACACAACAGGCTCTGGCACTTAAAGAGCTGTTGCGCCAAATATTTTTTTTTTCTTTTAATGCTTAATGCATATTTTTGCCCCAAAATTCAAGTAACGATACTCAAATGCTTAACAGCTGTGCCTGTCAGATCAGTTGTACCCGACGGAAGTTTAAATGAATTGTATTCTTCTTCCTCCTTTTTCGGGGAGGTTATGATTTGAAAACAAGAAATCATAACCCTACCACTTCACCGCATTTCTACTGATCCGCCTATGAGGTTCACCTATTAACCTCAGCAAATATCGGCTGGCCTCCCGATTTGGATCACTGGGTTACTGAGGCCAATCAAATGCTGATGTCGTTGCATTTGTGTGATCCACACGTCTTTTTTAACAAATGCGATACCCATTTCCCTCCAAAACGTCCACCCACATATCAAGTGCTCGTTGTAGGGATGTAGGATCCTCACTTATGATGTCTCCATCGTCAGCCGAGAATAATTGATGCACCTTGGGGTCCGTCACTTTACATTCAAGTAGATAGTCAAGGACTGCAATAAAGAGCAAAAATCTTGAGACGCCTTCCTGGTGCAACCCGACTTTGATTGGGAACTCTTCGGTTACTCCAGAGGAACATCTTACTCTTCTCTATGCTCCTTCGTACATATCCTTGATCATCTGTACATAGGTTTCTGGAACCCTTCTATGTCTTAGCGCCACCCAAATCAGTTCTGGTGGTTGTCTGTCGAATGCCTTTTCAAAGTCAAATGAATGAATTTTATTAAAGCAAATATTGTCCACTTTGATCGATAATCTTTTGCCATTTTTTTTAGGTAAACCGAAAATTGCATCCTCACAGGACTTCTGGGATTTCTTAGTGAAAAACCCTGAAATAATTATGTGGCCTCGGACCCAGCAAAGCGACAGTTTGCATCTATCTCTGATAACGTTTAAACACCTGCGGCATTGCTTAACTAACCTCAATCTTATCGTTGACGATTCCAAGGCTTTTATTGCTGCCTGGCTGTTTATGTACATAACTTTAGTAAGATTCTCTATTGTGTTCATAGAAAGCCAGGCTGATGCATCTCGAATTGCCTTGATTTCCACTTGAAATATGCTACAGTGCTGCTATCGTTTAACTTTATAGGGCTCTCCACTGTTCTCTAAATTAAAAACTATATGTAATACCCTGCGAGATAGAGTATGGTAATATCAAGTTGAGACTTAGCAATATATGTTACGAGTATAATCTGATCTATTATTTGTTACTTGACTAGCCCAGCTTCGCTCGTGTATTTTGAAAGTGCGTATATTGCCAAATCTCTTAATAGCACGAAATTTTGAAAGCATATGCATATCCTTATTAGTAAAATTTAAAATGTCTTAGAAGAGATCACACACTAAAATTCAAAGTATAATCATGTTACAGTGCACCCATGCACAGCGCAATCGGACTCAGAGAGTCCAAGTCCTGGACTGTGAAACCCTATGGACACAGCAATATTCTGAATTCTCTACCAGGTGAACTCGTATCGACTCAAACAGACTTCATCATCCTCACAATGAACTTCACAAAGCGTTTCGACGTACAATTCCATACAAGAAAAGATTGGCAAGATGGACAGGTGACCTGTGGCTTCGATCTAACAGTCTACGCCGACGGTTCAAAAATGAACTGTGGGATTAGTGCGGGTGTTTTTTCGGGGTCCCGTTTTTTTTTTTTTTTTTTTGGATTGCGCAAGGGATGTGTAGTCTTCATAGATACTAATAGCCCGAGTGCTACTAGCATGCACGATTCGCAAACCTGAGTAATCGATTTCAGGAATACGCCTACGTACTAAACACACACCCTACACACTTCAACCACTCTCCCCGCGGGACTGCCGTTAGGTATTACTACGCGGGGCTGGTTAGCAATTTATGCTATGCTTCTTGTGTCAGCTTCTTCCGCTGCTTCAGCTGCTCTTCTTAGCTCTTCTATTCTCCGCAGCTCTTTTTGTAGAGTTGTTACGAAGGAACATATTGCCATCCAATTCTCTTCCGACTGTAACATATGGTCGAGGAGTAGTGACGGACTTGGCAGAGTAATTCTCCATGCCGTGAAACGTGTGCAGTAAAACACTGCGTGCTCCGTATCTTCATCTTCACCTGGGCATTCCGGGCAGGATGGTGAGTTGTCATGTCCAAAACGGTGTAGATATTTGCGGTAGCCACCGTGGCCAGACAGGAACTGCGTTAGATGATAGTTGCAGTCTCCATGCTTTCGACTTATCCAGTCTTGGATTGTCGGTATAAGTTTATATGTCCATCTGCCTTTTGTTGTATTAGCCCAACGAGCTTGCCACATAGCTGCTGACGCTGCCCTTTCTTCGATTTTTATCACCTTGATACCAGTGGCGTCGTGATGACTCAATGCTCTTCTGTTATATATCCTCAGCATTTCATCTGCGAGAATATCGATGGGGATCATTCCAGCTATGACAAATGCAGCTTCGTCAGAGATGGTTCGAAAGCCGCTGATTGTCCGTAGCGCACAGAGTCTGTATGATGACGATAGTCTCCTGTTGGTCTCCTTCGTCCTCAGTGCCTCCGCCCAGACTGGGGCGGCATACAACAGAACTGAGGTGATAACTCTAGAGAGTAGAATCCTTCTAGCGTATCCAGGTCCACCGATGTTAGGCATGATACGCGAGAGAGCTCCCTGCATATGCGATGCTTTTTTGGCAACAAAATCAACATGCGTTTTAAACCGTAGCTTGTTGTCCAGCATTACTCCAAGGTATTTAACCGCCTCCTTCGACCTAATGGTTTGGTTACCAACCTGAAAGTTGGCAAATTCGACGGTTTTCCGGCTGGTTATAAGAACAGCTTCTGTCTTATGGTCAGCTAGTTCTAGTCCGGCGGATATTAGCCAATCTTTTATCCGGGCATTTGCTTCATTTGTAGCTGATTCTACTGCATGGATCTGTTTAGCTACTGTCACGACTGCAATGTCGTCGGCGAATCCAATTATCGTTACTCCGTCAGGTAGAGTTAATCGTAGGATTCCGTCGTACATGATGTTCCACAATAGTGGCCCTAAAACCGATCCCTGTGGAACTCCCGCAGTTACGTCGTAGTATTTTACCCCTTCAGCGGTGTTGTGCCTCAGCTTCCTGTTGTTGAAGTAGTTCGTCACTATCCGTAGCAGGTAATATGGCGTATCCATCCTGGCAAGTGACCTTCTAATAAACGACCAGTCCGCAGAGTTAAATGCGTTTTTAACGTCCAGCGTTACTACTGCACAATACTCCTTTGTGCCATAGAGCCATCTTTCGCCTTCGATGGCACCTTTGGCGATATCAACTACCGCTCTTATGGCATCAACAGTAGATCGTTCTCTTCTGAAACCAAATTGGTGATCTGAGAGGGCTCCTTTCTCTTCTGCTACTGCGAGTAATCTATTATAGATTATCTTCTCGAGGATCTTTCCCATGGTGTCCAATAGGCATATTGGACGATAGGATGATGGTTCCCCTGGAGGCTTCTTTCCTTTTGGCAGTAGGACCAAATGCTGCGTCTTCCATTTTTCGGGAAAGGTTCCTTCTTCAAGGCATTTCTGCATTGTTGATATGAAGAGGTCTGGTCTTTTTTTTACAGCTGCCTTTACTGCCTTATTCGGGATGCCGTCAGGTCCCGGCGCCTTGTTGTCACCTATCTTGCTGCATGCCCTTTGCAGCTCCTCGTGAGTAATTAAAGGAATATCTTCTGGATTGACTTCTCGTATAATATTGCACATAGTAGCAGGCCTTTGAGGGAAGAGGTGCTCTACTATGGATCTCAGCATTATCGGACATGTTATTTGAGGAGTCTTATAGCCCTTCAATTTCGTCATCGCCATTCTGTATGCCGAGCCCCATGGGTTAATGTCGGCTTCTTGACAGAGACGTTTAAAACACGCAGTTTTACTTTCCTTGATGGCTCTATTTAAGTTACGTCTCGCCAGTCTAAGGGCGTCCAGGCATTGTTGGAAATCCGCCCTCCTTCTTGATCGTTGAACTTTGCGCCGGGCTTGTAGACATTTGGCCCGAAGTTCGCCTATTTCCTCGTTCCACCAGTAACACGGTGATGCCTTCTTGGTGTTTGTTCTCCTAGGCATTGATGCGTCGCACGCTGTGGTGATGGTGCCTGTGAGGTGGTGCGCGAGGGTCTCCGCTGTTCCGCTTGGAGTTTGATCACCGCTCAACATCTCTTCGAATGCATCCTTATCGAAACATCGGTCGTTCCATTTTGGGCCAGTAAGTTTTGGGAGCTGGACTGGTTTTTTCCCTTTTATTTCCAGTATTATCACCTGATGGTCGCTGTGTGAATATTCCTCACTGACCCTCCACTTTATGTTTTTCAGGATGGAGTTGCTCGCAAAGGTAATGTCAATGATGGAGCCTACTCCAGCCTTCCGGTAAGTATTTGCCCGGCCCTTATTAGCAATGCCTATTGCTAGGGGAGCGAATGTTTCCAATAAGGCCTGTCCTCTGGTGTTTGTGAGCCTGCTGCCCCATTCTGTGGCCCACGCGTTGAAGTCTCCTCCTATAACCACTGGGGCTCTCTGGAGCGCATCCGCGGTTAGATGGTCCAGCATTAGTTGATATTCGCTGGTCGTCAAGCTGGGCCTTGCATAGCAGCTATAGAAATGGATTCCACTTATTTTCGCACGCACGAAGCCTTCTGTTTGGTCGTTAGTTTCTTGGAAGGCATGGGGTCCACATATCCATATTGCCACCTGTTTTGCTTTATCACAGATCCAGTTATTGTTCTGTTCGGGACATTTATAGGGCTCGCTGATCATAACAACGTCGGCTCTTTCGTCCTTGGCCGTTTGTGCCAGGATGTCCTGGGCTATTCTACAGTGATTAAGATTTATTTGTAGTATCTTCATGGTATTTTACTTGTAATAGCTCTCCTGAAGACCGGACATCTTCTGCTACCAGCTATATGATGCGCGTCGTCTGGGTGTTTTTTTTTTGCAGAACATGCAGGATGGTTGCTTATCGCAATTTTTCGCTATGTGGCCCCCTTCACCACATCTCCTACATAGCTTCGAGCGATCTTCTTCGCTTCTGCATTGTGTGGCTAGATGACCATACTCCAGGCACTTGAAGCACGTTTTCAGCAGTGTCTTTTCACGAATTCGGCAGACTACCCACCCAATCTTAATTTTCCCGGCTTCTAACAGTTTTCTTACGTCTTCTACTGGAAGACTGATGGTTGCTGTCTGAGTCCCTCCGAATGCCTTTCGCAGGAATAAGATGTCTGCCGGTAAGACGTTCACTCCAAAATGGGTTCTAATTGCATCGATTATGTCAACCATTGTAGTGACCTCATCGATGTATTTGACCTCGAGAGTAGTGCGGTGCGTAAGTGTTCTTACACTCGCTTGCTCCGCTAAGGCTTCGCTGATCACGCCTTTAAAATCGGTGGTCTTTCCTCCTGTCTCCTTGAGTTGTATTAGGAGGTCTCCCTTCTGTGTCCTCCTAATTTTAGAAACCGCTTTTCCAACTGCTTCCAGTTTGGGATCTGCCTTTACTTTGCGTAGTATATCCGCGTAAGAAAGGGCTCCCGTAGCTTTGATGACAATAGCGTCAGGTTTCGTTCTTATGACCCCTTGCTGCTTCTTTTTGGCGTCCTTCTTCCTGCTGGCATTTAACCATTCGCCTTCTCCTGTCGCTTGCTTTTTATTTGTGGTTGCACTTGTTCGGTGGGCTCTTGCTGGGGTCTCAGCGCCAGTTGCCACATCTTTCTCCTTGGTGTTTGCCAGAGGTGGATGTTTCATCTTCCGCTTTTTTTCCGGGCGTTTACTCACTGTAGCATCATTTGAAGGATGTTTCTCCTTCTGCTTTATCTCCGGGGGTTGACTCTCAGCAGCACCATTTGATGGAACCTGCTTCCGCTTTGGCTCCGGAGGTTCGGTGTCTGCAACGTGCCTTCTCTTGGGTTCTGTTGTTGGCTTTAGCCAGGGTGAAGTTTGCGAGGAGTTGTTCCGACGAATAACCTCTTTCGCTTTCTCATCGTGCAGCTGAATCGCCGAAAGCTCATAGAGAGCCCTGATGCTTTCAATGGCATCTCGCATCGCTTGGTGAATCGAACGCCTTTTGCCGTCTTCCAGCATTTCTACCAGCCCTCTAATCTGTTCCCCTAGCTTGAGAAAATCAGATTTCTGGTCGGTTGGTTCGACCGTCACCCTTCCTACTGCAGGTGGCTCACGTCGTTCCGTGCATCTTTGTGGTGCTGCTGCTTGGCCAACTGGTGACCTCAGCATCCTTGAGCCCCCCTTGAAGGGGTTCTCCTCGTTCTCCTCAATTTGTCCTCCTGTGTTTTTATTTGTTTTGTTTGTAATCATTTCGGTTGGGTCCCCACTCAAAGCCGCTATCAATGATCTCATGGTTATCTATGCAAGCAGTGAGGCCATGCGAGGGTTGGCATAAGCCCTTATGGGGTCTTATGTCAGAGCCAGGTCGGTGCTAAACAGGAATATTACATCTGTACCTACACCACCAACTTAATGGTGACGAAACATTGAACGTACTTTGAGTCCTGCCAAGGTTTTAACGGGACGGGGGCGCTTGTAGCATTAGCCTGAAAGCCATTTCGACCAGATTTCACTCCAGCTTACTCAGGTAACAGAATACCACAAACGTCAGCCCTCATAGCTGTCATTCCAATTCGTTTTCCAGTATGCCATAATTAAGACCTTACTGGGCTCGGTCTTAATGTTTTAGGGTACTGATGACAAAGTCATCATATTTTAGATATTTAATTATAGTAGCACGTACTATAATATATTGTAGATTACATATAAATGCAGCCATCTTTCCGAGGTAAGAAGCTGCGCCTTTCGCGTTGTGGCGGGTACGTCCGGATCTCGCCAATTTTCTCCTTACTGTATCCCTCGTAGCCACCTTGTGAGGGGTGGGGAGCACCTATATGGAAGACGGTGCCTATTCGTCTTGTCGCAGAAAGTTCATAGGGGTTCCTTTGACCTTTTCAGCCAAGCCCTCCTTCTCTGCCGCTCTTGGTCGGGGACTGCTTATTTGGGTATTCGCAGTTAACCTGCATTCTACAGGCCGTTCACTATCCGCCACCTGTGACCCCCACAGTTGCCTGAGCTTAGCCCCACCAGCCCGTCCGACTTGGTGGCTGTTTCGGGGTCCCGTAACATCTCAAAATCGTATAGACTTGCAGACGCTGCCAGCGTCTTCCAAGCGGAATTATTCGCCATACGCGAAGCTTGTCGCCAAATCAAGTCACACATAAATATACTATCAAGGCAAAAAATCGCTATTTTCATTGATAACCTGCTGTGAACTGGCGGCTGATGAGCTGGCCAGGCGAGGCTTAGCCCTCCACTGCTCACTTGTATAACTTGTTCACACCCCTCTTGGAACAATTAAGACAAACATCTCCTCAATCTTTCTTAGAAAGGCTAACCTTAGTCTAGGTTGACGAACTGCGTCATATCCAGAAAGATGTGGCCCAACTACAACAAGACCAAAACATTCGCTCTATTAAACAAAACGCACAAAGATATTGCCAGAATAATCGCGGATGATTACGGAACCGCGACCGGTAGGAGGGCACCCAGCCAAACTAGGTATCCCATACAATACACACTGCCGCAGTTGCAACATAGCCACCGAAAAGGAAACAATCATCCACTACATGCGCACTTGTCTGGCACTAGCCAGGGCTAGACATCAAACATTAGGCAAGCCCTTCTGCAATTCACTTGAGGAGATCTCGGGTAAGAACATAAATGAGATAATCCTCTTCTTAAACTCCACAGGCTGGCTCTATATTCTCCTCACCAACACACATCAACACCACAGGTCACATGAGTCGTGCTATCAAAACGGCACAGCTGTGTTAATTGGGTTTCTGTTTACAGAACCACCACTTCTACCTACCTACCTTCCTACAACGCGCCCATATGCTCACACACATACTATTCCAATGACAGCCACGGCTGCAGTGGTCTCCACTAAAGTCAAATTGTGGGCAATGATTTCATTAATTATTTTAAGAATTGCTCAGCTTCAGGACAACGCAGAAGTATGATTTAGATCTTAAATGAATCAACGGTGAGTTTACTAATTTGATCTACTTATATATTTTAAGCCCGATGAGCCATTGCTGAGCTGGGGCTGTCTAATCAACTTTTAGTGGCGGACAATTCGATCTCAACCCCATTTATGTCACTTAGACCTTGAATTTCCGCAAATCCCTTTTTATCTCGCATCTAGTCAAAATAAAGAATAACTGTGCAACATTTCAAGTACCCAGTCGTACGTTTAGCCGTTTTGAAGAAGACGTGTTCACAAGGAAAATCATCTTTGCTTAAAGATATCGCATGTTGCAAATGTAGTCGAATCCGTCTTGCTCATATTTTCAAATGTCCTCAAGGGACTATAAGTTAAAAGAATTTAAACAAGAATTCGAGTTAGAGGAAATTTTGAGTTGCATACTGTAAAATGCATTCCTAAGGCTCTCAAAGTCTTCAGACATTCTTGCTTGAAAACTAAAGTATCTCGGTATTATCCGTGCTCAAAATGATTAGATAAAAAACAGAGTATGTACCACCTTGATCAAAAAGTTCCCCGAATAAAAACCGTGTGGCGCTCCCATCGTTCCGATTTGAGTTCTGTTTCCTTTGTTAAGCTGGTACATCTGTTGTTGATATTCTCTCTAAATCTTAGCGTCATAGCTTGATATTTGCAAAAGTTACGTAGCCAAGAGTACATCTACCTCTGTGTGTGTTGGCGATTTTTTACAATTTTAGAAATGGATTTAAATTTGCAACAACGAACTTGTATTAAATTTTGCGTAAAAAACGGATTTAATGGTGCGCGAACGTTGGAAATGTTAGAAAAGTGTTTCGACAACGATTCTCTAAAGAAAACGGTCGTTTACCAGTGGCACGAGCGGTTCAAAAGTGACCGTGAGTCAATCGAAGATGATGAACGCAGTGGCAGACCATCGACATCGAAAACCGACGAAAACATTGATAAAGTAAAAGAAATGTTGGTCAATAACCGCAAATTAACCATCGGAGAGATAGCGGAGGACTTGAACATTGCCTATGGATCCATCCAAGACATTTTGGTTAATGATTTGGGTTTCCGTCGTGTAGCAGCAAAGTTGGTGCCAAAAGACCTCAATTTCATGCAAAAAAGAGGCCGTGTTGACGTCGCAAAAGACATGATTTTTTGGCGAGAAATGCAACAAATACCATCCAACACCCACCGAATTCACCTGATTTGGCTCCCTGTGACTTCTTTCTGTTCAATCGAGTTAAAAAACCATTACGGGGAACGCGTTTTAACAGCCGAGAGGAAGTAATGGAAAAATCGCAGGAAGCACTGATGGACATAACGAAAACCGAATATAAAAAATGTTTCCAAGATTGGATCAAGCGCGACAATATAGATTTAGATGAATAAACTTGTATTTTTAATTTTCTGAATAAATTCCGTGAACTTTTTGATCAAGGTGGTATTGTACATTCTGACAGTCGAAAATTGATTTGAGTCTATTTCTAGCATATAGAGAGCACAACTTCATATTGCTGGGCTATCCATTGTATCTAGAAGACACGTAGAGATGCCCAATGTCAAGAGAAAAATACTGTCTAATGTACCCTGCACCCTACATTCTGAAAACTCTGCAGAACTGACTCTGAAGATAGCAGCCTGAACACGGCAGTTTTTGGGATATATTTACGTAAAATCTGAAAAAGGATGAGGAGAGACCTACCTATCTTCCCAATCCTTACTTCGGGTTTGTACATATATGATCTGAACTCAAGGGACCATAACCAACTCACTTCACTGCATTTCTACTGACCCGAATGTGGGGTTCGCCTGTTTGACTTTATGAAGTATCGGCAAGCCTTCCGATTTTGGAGCACTTCGTCACTGAGGTAAACCAAATTGCTGATGTTGTTGCATTTGTGTGGTCCAGGAGTCCAGTGGAATGTCCATTGAAATTGCCTTTTTAACGGGATACAAATCTTTTCTTTGAAAATGATAATACCAGCTGAGCCGGTCGCACTATATTTTCGTGAAGTGGTTTCTTTAATATGGATGGCTTCTAGGAATTTTCGGACTTCTTTGTGGAAGTGGTGCAGCGGATAGTGTGTTTGCTCGTTAACCGATATAGACAAGTTCAAGCCAGCGAGAAACAACCATCATCAGCCACCCGAGTATAAAAAGGGAAACGGATAAAATCGAAGTTTTTCCAACCACTGCACCAAACAAAGTTCCTGTGTGGTAGTGCAATGGGCCGGAGGGCCTGAATGATCCATCTTAGGATCTGGGTTTCCTTTTTAAAATAAAAACAAGGAGCTTTCTCACTCACGCTGCCATTCGAAGCATCTTCATATCAGCTACCTTTACTTTTTGTACATACATTGGCCAACACTGTGAATCATAGTGAGTGCTGGACGCACAACTGCAGTGTTGAGTATTCTTTTCGGATTGACACTCTCCGATTCAACGATTTTCTTTGGAAGAATTACATGCACATCTTTACAAGTATTCTTTTCAGTTTATGGTATTTTTCGGTCACTGAAAATAGAGGAGTTTTTCCGCCACTACAACCACTCTGCTTATTTTTTTTATTTATTTCTTAAGGTACTCTCCACCTTGCAGTAGAAATTTCATAAGAATTCGCATATCAATTTGACCATTTCTACAAATCAACACGAGAAGGGGTTCACCCAAATTTCTCCAACTCTTATACATGCCGAGTTCATGAATAATTTACACTTCTGTAGAAAAGATGTTTTCATGTCGAATAAGTAGATACAAAGAATCCAAAGGTGAACTGAGAAATGTCCTTCGCTTTCCCAATGTATATCAGTTCTTTCAAAATATTTTTTTTTCTCTCATTTTCTTCCTTCCTGCACACTTAAATGGTGAATTGTTCGCAAAATAAAGTGTACTAGTATGGGGTGTAAGTATCATTTGTTGTCTGGATAACTGGTCTTACTTACACATGTATCCTCAACCTGATTTAATGTTTTTCTTTTATAAACATAGGTTCAGGTGGGGAGAATCGTTACAATAGCAGTCTGCTTTCGTGCAATAAGGACCTACTTCGTAGATGAGAAAATTAAAAATTAATGGAGATCCTAGAAGAAGTACTAAATACAATAGAAATGGATGTTCCCTCCTTCCGGGAAATAAGAACGAATTTTTTAATATTTAATTCATTTACCGCAGTCACTGATTCTTAAACATCCTAAGCGCGTTGTTTATCTTATCCTGAATTTTAAATTCACTACTTTGCCCTTATTCCTGGAATAAAACTTAACACCTGCATGAAAATCAGTTCGACTATAATTTTGTAACGAGAAAAACCAACAATCCACCTCCCCAAACTACCACCAGTTGCTCAGGTCTACACAAACATAACTCACTTCCCTTGCAAGGCTATTAAAGGCTGCAATTTTCCATTTTTCTCTGATAAAAGAAAAACACAACTTGCCTGTTGCACAAGGATCAAAATATCCTTCACAAAAGAATTTAGAACTTTTCATAAAAAATTCCGTACCTTGTGTAGGAAATGGTTTCCTATTTTATTTTTAAGGACTTCTATGAATTTTTATTCCATTCGCACTGCAAAGATCACTTCACTGCTCAAAAAAAAATCACTGCTCAGTTTTTGAACAGCTCATTCACTGTTACACACACAGGAAAACTAAATCACAGTTCATTCATAAATCACTTGTATTATTATTTTTGTTAATAAATTCTTTTTTATTATTATTATTAATTTATACACAAGAAACACAGTTATCTACTTATACTCTAGCAGGTAGTCGACCAATTCACTACGAGTTCCCGGGAAAAACTGTTGAGGAAGCCGTTTTAAAAAAACGGGATTCCCAATGCCAGTTCGTAAACTGTTTAGGAGAGAGAGAGAGAGCTTATTGTTTTTTTGGGAAATCCAGAAAATGACGAGGGAAAAAGCTTTTCAATATGGAGAAACTTTGTACAGTCAGTGCGGCTGAATGCGGCGAATTGGTGGGCAGTTAAACTTTACCCCATCTACAAATACACAGACTGTAGTGGGTGGGGAATGTTCTACTGTGTATGGTATAAAAATTAATTAAAACACTTGGGGAGATGCTCTAGCCTTAATCGGCTTACAGTTCCTACTTACTACATTATCTCTATGTGTGTGTGTACAAGTCCTTCACTATGTGGTACGCTTTATGAGTCAAGTTTATCTGTCACTAGTTGCCCATGCCTTTGCCTATGATGGGGAATGCTAATTTTAAAAATAGTTTACCATTTTCAGTCTTGAATCTATTTTCATATACATACTCGTACATAAGTTGGTTTATATATGTGTGATGTGTTGTGTGACCTTCTCGGTGCTTTCTGGTGTTCGGTCAATTTCCGGGGACGGCGTCGAAAGGATGTTGTTTTAATGACATGCCAATGGGTAAAGACTTTGTGTATAACTGATTGTGCGTGATTAGTATTCCCTGGGGACTTGGGGATTTTCAATGAATGTGTGTGTTGGCTAATGAATGAGGTCTACAAAGTACCTGCTTCCAAAGAGCTTAATTATTATGGGTTCTGTGGTAGGATGGTATGATGTGGGGACTCTTTTTTTCTCCCTTGGGTACCTTTTTGATTGGTGCCATTGCATAGGGATTCTTTTTACGTTGTGCGGTTAACTTAAAGTAATCTGAAGTAAGTATGTGTGAAGCTAAGCCACTCGATATTTTTCTTTTTTTGCCTAAGGGGTGGTAGAAAATGCTACTGCTCAACAGACAGGACCGTTCAGTTTCAAGTAGTGTGGGACTTTCCACTCACTAAAAAACCACCTTTAATTCTTTTTAAACTTGACACCATCCACTCCAGGACTACTTTGCGCATTACTTCAGAATTGCGTCGTTTTCTTTTCCCTTTTTCGGCTTTTTCATATCTCTCTTCTATTGTAAGTTTATTCTTTCTTGTCGGTGAGGCTTTCATCAGGCTTATGTACATATATCTCACGAGGAAAGTAATTTAATCTTCATCCCTCTTTTTTGTTTTGAATACATTGCATTCAATTGGAGTATACACGACTCCAATTCTATGCACTCCTTAACATTTTTGCCACTATGTTGTCCGGAGTGATAACGCCGATAATCGATTCCAGCGCCCTTCTTTCGGTTTCCCATCTGCTGCAGACGAAAAACGTGTGGTTTGCGTCATCCACTTGTGATTCGCCGTACTGGCAAGCCAAACTCCTTATTTTGCCCATTTTGTGGAGGCAGGCGTTGAAGTATCCGTGTCCGGTAAGAAATTATGTGACGTAAAAATGTACTTCACCCTGTTCCCGTCCCTTCCATTCGGCGATATTCTTGTTCAGCCTCGCGTTCCATCGTCCTCTGCTTTCTGAGCTCCATCTCTTCTGCCACCGCTGTTTTGTGAGCCCCTTCACCTCCTCAGTGGCCGCTTCCACTCCAATTTCTGCTTTTTTGTCGTAGACGTACTTCCTCTCTGCCGCGTGGAGATCGATAGGGGTCACTCCCGAAACTACGAGGACGGCTGATTCCGACACCATTTGGTAAGAACTCGCAACACGTAGTCCTGTGTGCCTCTGTACTGCGGCCATTTGCTGCCTGTGTGTTTCTTGTCGAAGTGCGTTAGCCCATATCTCACAAAATGGCGTGGGTGTCTGTCACCAGAAGCTTTCATTTGCTGGCCATAGGACCACCCACGTTTGCCATTAGTCTGCTCAGCGACGTTTTGACCTTCGCGGCTCGTTCAGATGCAGATTTTACCTGTTGCCAGAAAGTGAATTTCGTGCTAAGGGCCATCCCTAGGTACTTCACCGCTTACTTGCTGGTTATCACCTCAGAACCAGCTTGAAAATCTACAATAGTTGGAATCCTCTTCTTGGTCCGAAGGACTATCTCCGTTTTTTTCTGTGGCCAAACCTAGACCTTGTTCTCCCATCGAGAAATTCACACGTCTCATCACCATATTAAGTTTTTTTTGCGTATTGGCGGTGTCTCTTGCCATAACCACCGCGGCGATATCGTCTGCATACCCCACTAAGAAGGTCTCTTCGGGTATCCCCATACGAAGGATGCCATCGTAGAAGATGTTCCAGAGATCAGCTTCTAAGATTGAGCCCTGCTCTGCTCCAGCAGTAATCTCTTTACTTCGAGGTCCTTCTGTGGTGTTGTATAGCAACTTCCGGTCTTTAAGATAGTCTTTCACCATCTGCAAGAGATATTTGGGAAAATCAAAGGCATTTTCTAGGGCATTCAGCATGTCGCACCACCTAGCTGAATAGAAGGCATTTCTCGCGTCCAGAGCTGCTAGCAATACGATCTGTCTTAAATGGCGGTTGCGCTGCTGACCCATTTGGGTGGTCCTTACCACTTCTTCAATTGCACCGATCGTAAGTAGCCCTTCCTGAAACAGTGCTCTTTTGCTGACAAGTCTCCTCCTCTCTGCACCGCTGCTGTAGGGCTTGGTTTCAGCACTTCTCCATAAGTTTCCCTGCGGTGTCCAGCATACACAGAGGCTTGTACGCTAATGGGGAATCCAGGTCTCCTTTTCCTCATAACTAGAGGAATTATTTTCAGATATCAGAACGCAATCTTTTGTTATTACTTTGCATGCTTTGAAGTCACTTTGCATTCCCTAAGGTTACTTTAGGTAAGTGTGTTGGCGAAGATAAATACTCCACGCCACAGTCAGGTTTATTCACTTACATACGTACATTGATGTAAATGAAGTCATTAATGCAAGGAGAAGCAACCATCCGCAGAGGGTCTGCAGAGGAACCCACAAAGGTGAAGATCTGTCTCCTCTAGTATGGCTCCTTGTAATGGATGAGATCTTAGTAATACTGAAGGAAAACGGCCAACGCGGCGGCCTATGCCGACGATGTGGTTCTACTAGTTTCGGAGAAATTTCCTCCAGTCCTAAGTGAAAGGCATAATCTCGCACTACAACTAGTGGATTAATAGGTCAGTAGAGAAGGGCTGTGAGTGTACCCCTCAAAGATGGAGGTAGTTCTTTCCACTAAGAAGAAATCAATCCCTATCTTCAGGCCCTCAAATATCTGTGGTATTGAACTAAGTATCTCAAGTTCAGCTACCTGGGTGAAATTCTTGATTCCAAACTAAATTGGAAGGATAACATTACCGAACTCATCAAAAAAGCAAACGTAGCTTTCTATTCTTGTAAAAAGGCATTCAGTAATACGTTGGCTTCAAACCAGTCATGCTGTACTGGATATATGGTACACGGCGGTCGTAAGACCCATTCTTACATGTAGTTCATTAGTATGGTGGATGGTAATTGAAAAGCAATACAAGCTTTCAAACTTCACCAAATTCCAGAGGGCAGCGTGCATCGGAGTCAATGATATATACTGTAGCAGTATGGTAGCCAAAACCGCTGTAATACTGAGAAAAGGCTGATTGTGCCCATCGAGAACTTACGGCCAAGCCACCATTTTGTCCCGATGGGGGACTACCAATGGATCGACGGAAATTGATCACATGAACCCGATAATAGCATTTGAAAGGAGATTCGCTACAAGAATTGCTGACAGAATGTACTGGGAGAACCGAAGGACCGAGGAAAGAAGAACTATAGCGACGGTTCTAAGATGGACCTTGGCACGGGAGCCGGAGTTTATTGTGCAGCCCTAAGAATAAATAAAACAAAATATAAGCTGTCTACAAAAAAGGACACCCAACATCGGCGTCTTGGACAGAACGTGGCGTTCAATAGACAGATATAATTTTGAGGTAGTAAAGGATTTTGTCTACCTATGCTCTATGGTGAGCTCCGCAAATGACATCAGTAGGGAGATCACACGAAGAATTACTCTTGCCAATCGTTGTTCCTATGAGCTAAAACGGCAACTAAGTAACAGAAGCCTATCTCGAATTACTAAGGAAACTCTTTATAAGACACTAATCAGCCAAGTCCTGCTGTATGGCGCAGGTTATTTTGAGAGGAAAGTTCTTCGAGCGATCTTTGGTCCCGCCTGCATAAACGGTGAGTGGAGGAGAAGGTACAATGCCGAACTATACGGCCTGTACAAGGACATTGACTTAGCCAGAAGAGTTCACATACAGCGACTAAGATGGCTGGGTCATTTAGAGCGGATGGAGCCCAACGTTCCCGCTAAGAAAGTTTTCGAATCCACCCCGGATGGACGACGCAATAGAGGACGACCTCGCGGTAGGTGGCGCAAACAAGTGGAGGGGGACCTCAACCAACTTCGCGTGCGCAACTGGAGGCAGCTGGCTCATAATCGTGCTAGCTGGAGAGGTCTGTTGGTTGAGGCCCAGGTCCACCCCGGACTGTAGCGCCATCTAAGTAAGTAAGTAAGAATAAACCACTTCGTTAGAATAAGCGACGATGGCAGTGTCTTTCAGGCCGAAGGCACAGCCATTATACAGGCTGCTGAAATTATACAATTATAATTGGTAAAACAATCACTGTCCTTATAAATAGCCAGGCAGCCATTAAAGCTCTGGACTCTGCTATGGAGAAAGGCTTGGGAGGACCTGAAAATCACTCTTAAACAAGATGTCTAGAGCCAATGCGGTGACCTTCTGCTGCGTATCAGGGCATATAAAGGGTGAACCAACAGCTAGTGTGGAAGCTTTCATTCAATTAAACACACATTTGTTGTGGAATGTAGACCTTTATTGATTAAAAAAGTTCGGTCCATGGCAATTATGAATAGAACACAACATCGTTCATGCGACCACTACGGCTTCTGTTGCAAGCAACCATCCGAAGGTCAAAATTATCGATAATCTTTTGAAGAATAAGTGGGTCAATGGCCGCAATTTCAGTTTTGATGTTATACTTGAGATCCTGAATTGTCGCTGGGTTATTGACATAGACCTTACGCTTCAAATAACCCCGCAGGAAGAAGTCTAAACGTGTTAAATCGCATGAACTTGGAGGCCAAGCAACTCTTCACCATTGCACGAATTCCGGACTCACTAAGGCGCTTGTGTGTGGGCGCCGTGGCGTAAGTGGTTAGTGTGTCGGATCACTACGCATGAGGTTCCAAGTTCGAATCCTAGAAAACACCAAAAAGTTTTTTCACGGTCCCACCTCTCGCGAGCGTCTAACAAACATCCGAGATTATTGTTGTCATGAAAAAGCTTCTCAAATCGCCGTTCGGATTCGGCATTAAACTGTAGGTCACTTCCATTAGTGTAAAAATATAACGCACACAACATGAGTGGTTGCGAGAAGCTAGGCCCTGGCACTTTAAAGAGCTGTTGCGCCAAATATTTGTATTTGTAAGGCGATTGTGTTGACCGAAAAATTCACGAATTTTACGAAATATTACTTTTACAGATCGCCCATTTTCGTAATAAGATTGAATAACAAAAATGTATTCTTGCATGATAAATGACTCCACGGCTAAAATTGCCAAAGATTATGCTTGACATCTGTTGAAAAGATCAACCACATTGAATTCAGTAAATGACAGTAATTGACAGCCAATATCCACACTATCTGTTGGCTCACCCTTTAGATATCAAAGGAAACGAAAGGGCTGACGAGCTTGCTAGAAAGGGGTCGGCGCTGCACTTATCGCGGGCTCTCCCTTTGGAGTGACCCCAATCAGTTCCTTACGGAAGAAAATAGAAGATGAAGCCACCGGTCGAGCAAACAAACGATGAGTTCATCTGGAAACATGCGCAACGGCAAAGGCGCTATGGCCGGTCTTCAGCAAGAGAGATCATCCTCTCTGGTAAAACTTAGTCGTTATAACGCACGGATCATTCCCGGCATAATTACTGGTCATTGTGCCATTGGCATTCACGCGGAATGACTCGGTGTACTGTATAACGACTATTGTGATTGTCCTGCCCCATCCGTCACAAGGATGAGAACTCTTAGTAGTTACTTCTTCTCAGAGCTGGAGGACTTAGGAAATGTAGATCTGATGGACCTCCTGCGATTCCTATCACTATCTGGGCAGTTCTAACAGCGGAACATCTTTACAGAGTTTCCAGGTTGGGCACAATGGACCAGAACTATTAGTCTAAGGGAGGAGTGACTCTTTTTGTCACAAGGCACGCATCTACCTAACCTAACCTAACCTAAGTGAAGCCATTGAAAACATTGAAATATGGAACTTTTTAAAGACATTTAAATCATTCAGATGTTTGAAGTTATTAAAGTCATTGAAGCCACTTAAATCACTACAATCACTGGCATCATTGAAGTTTTTGAATTCACAATCTTTGGAAAAGGGTGCCAGTAAAATTTAAACTAAATTACATGTAGAAAATTTATCGACATTCTTTACATACTTCAAAATGTACCATATACATCATGAAGCGCTTTAAAGTATTTCGTTCAGAAAGTTGTAGTACGACTTATAAGACTTCAAACTTCAAATGCTTCAATTATTTTACCGGCTTTCATACCTTTAATGACTTCAATGCATTAGTCACTCCAGTAACTTCGAAAACTTCACCGACTTTAACGACTTCTGGTAATTATTTCATTGAAATTACTATCTTCAATGGTTTGAAACATTTGAATGCTTTCGATGATCTTAAGCTCTTCATAAACGTCAATGGCTTCAATGACTTCAATGAATAGTAAAAATTACATATCTTTGGAGTTTCTTGAAGTTTTTAATTTTTAAAGTTTGAAGTTGAACTGACATCATGAAGTAACGAAAATTCTCAGATTACTCAATCGAATTGTTGATTCTCTTACAGAACTGTCAGCTTCGACTATTTAAAGACGAATAATTGGACTAATGTTGAGTCTCTGCCTCAGATAAAGCAAACTTTCGATCCCAGGTCAAGTTTCATGGCATCCACAATCGTTTGGTCATTGAAACGAAGATTGTGTCTTCTTTATCTCATCGAACATGGGTCATGGCATTCGAAGACTCTTTCAGCAGAGACATTGCTATATATTCGTTCAATGAGTCCGAGTCGATTCCATCACCGAGCCTTCGCTTTTCAGACTGCATCTGCATCTCGGTATTATGTTCTATTCCATTCACCCTGTACGCAATTAGTACACTAACTATCTGCCGGACAATTCTTTTTCGAAAATGGGTTGTGCTTGCAATTAACGTCGCAGACAGAGAGCAAAGGTACAATATAATTACGCAGAAGGAAGTCGAATCCTAGAATCAAAGAACCAAAGAACTCCATCCAATATTTACTTTTCTCAACATTAAACAACGACCCATTGCTTAGGCACTATAATCTCCAAAAAGGAAACTTTCGTACTGTGACAAACCTTAAAGCTAAGGTTTCGCCTTTGAAATTGCTTTAATTGAATATTTAATTACTTTCCTATGTCAGGAGACGATGAGAACTTCATTTCCTGTTCTTTTATTCACCAGCCTCCATACGCACCCACCTCTAGCGTGCCAATCAACGCTTTGTAAACAAAATGAGGACATCATTCCATACACCTCCTGTTCACAAATTCAACAGCAACAATAACAACAACAACAGCACCACCAGTCAGGGCCCCCCAAATGACACAAAGTCGTATCCTCTTGTCATGGAAATGAATTCGTAAACTTTTCCTTCAGATTCACACCACAACACCATATTTATTAGGTCCTTTTTCGCCACCTTATCTGTGAAGCTTTCACGTCCTTATTACCTCCGCAGGAGTAGGAGTACGAAGAGAGATTCATTTCCTTGGAAATATGCAACTGGTTGTGGTAATGGTTATTATTTATTCGTTATGGATTTTTATTTGAATTGATTCTATACAAAAGTCCTTGCTATGCTGTTACTCATCTAAATAATGATGTCCTTGCGTGGGTTTATGTGTATATGTATGAGTGTGAGTCTCATGAAAATATAATTCTGCTTATTATGTATGTTGTCCTTTTCGGGTTGTTTTCCATGCAACAGACAGAAGAAAGGCAACCATCATTACTTAACCACAAAATACGATAACGAGTCCCTTTTTCGGTGGGGGTAATGTTTCACCAACAAATTCTGTTTATATGAAAGGATTGACTAACCGAATAAAGCGAAAGAAACATTTTGCATTTTATTTTACGAGAAGCAAAGGATTTATGAGTTCTTTTACTGTTATGAATGAGATACGCTACACATTAGGAGTGTTTTTGCAGAGTTCGCAGTTTGGATATGAGTTTTGGAATGTCGTCAGCGTCTGGCTTTTGGGTTAAGGAGTTTATGTCCCTGGCGGGCTATTCAATGGAACAGAGGGATTTTCAGACAATTAACAGGGTAACGAATTCATAAGGTTTCAAGTGGAGGAAAGAGACTTGGGACGTCTTAGACAACTTTGCTTAATTGTTTGGTGGAAGTTTCCTAGCTGCTAATGACTTGAAAGAAGACTGAGGAAGTTTCTTCGAAAGTATGCAGTGAATAGTTTTGAGAGCGCTGGGAGGTACTTTTTTGTTTTGATATAAATTACAATCATAAAGTTTAAATGAAAAGTAGAGTAGAAAAGTGATCACGACAAAAAATGGTTGTGTTGGATCGCTGTAACTTTAGCTCACAGGGGCCTTTAGTGTTGGCGAGGAAGTCAGATCTCATGCAGTTTCCAGATGCCGTAGCACGTTGAACAGAATGTGCAACACCCATGACGTAACTCTCTGCTGGGTTCCCAGCCATAGCAAAGAAAATATAAAAGAAAACGAGACAGCGGATGAACTAGCTAAAAAGGGATCAGCATTGGATTTTCAACATACTTGGATGTCAGTAAAAACTCCAATTGGTGAACAGAAAGGGAAAGTATACCTAAAAGCAAGAGAACTGATTAACTCCGCATGGTCTGCCAGAAGCGGCTGTGTCATATCTCCCAGCTTATGGCCGACAGTGGATGAAAACAGAACAAAAAGCCAATTTTGGCGATGAAAAAGAAATTCGCATCTTGACAGTCGCGCTAACAGGACCCTTGCGCGATAGGGGTAATGGCTGCTAGATTAGGCGTCATCAACACACCCGACCACTGCAGGAGCTATCAAGATATAGAGGAGACAGAAACCATCAAACACCTGCTATGCTATTGCCCAAATTTTCAAAACCGCCGCCTCCGTCATATGGGAAACAGGTTTTCTAACCAACTAGGGGATCTCATACAAGTCCCACTAAGGAACATGATAGGCTTCATAAAGAGCACAGGCTCTTTACCGACCGCAAGATAATCGTTTAAGTATAGGTTCCACACTACAAAGGGAAACACAATGAACCGAATGGCCCTCGTGATAAGCAATTAGGTGCACTTCCCTCCAACCTAACCTAACCTAACCTAGTGTTGGCCTGATTTATCCTGGAAAAGAAAGAGAAAGAAAGGAGAAAATGGTAAAAGAAGTCAGTAATGCTAATGTGCAGGGAGGATGGGGACTGCTTTTGTCTAGAATAGGATCTTTTATTATCCTGACTTGGTACCGAAATTAAAGATGCTTGTAATGCTCTTCTTCGACTACATACCTTGTCGCGGTGAAGATGCTTAGTAAGGACCAATGATCCCAGAGGGCAATTGCAGCAGAGCCACACACGCTGTAAGGTCTTCGGGGGAGGGTGTCTGAGGTTAATGTGTAGTCAACCCATTCTAAGGGGTGGAGTGAGCGTTAATGTAAACCGTGCCGAGGGATGAAAAGCTGAGGGTTATATCGGTCACTAACGAGCTCATTCAGGTACCCTGGCAGGGTCTGTCGTAATAAGCCTTACTGCCAGTAAGGCTATACTGGCGGCGGACACTTCTCACCGGCTTACTCCTGGGAACATGTATAAAATCTTAGAAACAAAATCAAACAAAAAAAAAACAAACACAAATTCCGAGAATCTGCCTCTTAACACAACGAAGAAGGACAACGAACCGACCGACAATATTTCATACAGAGACACGGCAGACCGCGACAGAAATACGAACCTTTCGGATTCTGATGGCAGATCCAATGATTCTTCCGCTTCGGATGCGGAGTCCCATGCAAAAGCCGTATCGGCACGTTGCGGGCGCGCTATCCAAAAGAGGAACTCCCCCAGTACCAAGAAGCATAGAAATCTTCGCTTGGCACAGCACTTGCTCGCACGAATTCTCGAGAAACCAGAGGAGTCGTTGGAGCAAAAGGACAAAGAGAAGTTACGCTGGGCGATTAGCATTCTCGCTGAAGAGACCAGTCAACCCGAGTCTGGAGAACAGGCCCCTTCAACGAGAAAGAGTATGTCGTTTGATAACAAGAGGCCACCCCAAAAATGCGAAGGCTCGGCGGCACAAAGCAAGTCCCAACCTGAGTCGGTGAGACCTGCGAACAGCAATAGGCCCTTTTGTAACACCCCGAACCGTCAACCCGAGTCGGAAGAACGATCGGGTGTGGTATTCAAAACAGACTCAACGTCCAAGCGGCCAAGATCCCAGGACGATGCTTCCAAAACCCCGAAGAAGGTCAAGAATACCGAGCCGGTGCTCAGGTCCTACAACGAGGTGGCAAAGGATCACCTGGTGTTCGACATCTGCGACAGCGGAAATGAAAAGGGCCGTATCAGTGGAGATAACTGGACGCTTCTCAAGGCAAGACTTGCATCAGACTTAAACCTTAAAAATCCATCGGCTACGCCACCGACCTTTTCGGATGCTGGTTGGTACCTAGTTAAACGGTGCAAAGCTTCTTAAACATAGCAATAGTAGCTCCATTGCCTTCCTCAAAGAGGCAGTGAATAGGCTTAAACACCTTTGGGCCAAAGCTGACCTATGGGTCAGTCACAGAAGCGATATCAAGGTCCGTCCAAGAGCCCAAATTTGGATTCTCCCACGACCAGGCAATGAATCGAACATTCTCAACCTGATCAGTATTGAGAATCCAGACCTTCCAACCGCCAACTGAAGGATCATTAAAGCCGATGAGGCGGGAAGGTTATGATTTTTTTTATTTTGTCGGGATAGGAAACGCTCAACTGGAGCACTCAGATACAACTGGTCCATTGTACTACCAGAGAGCAAACCCTAATTTATCCATTTTATTGGAATTTTCCCTGTCTTTCTAAGAAACCCAAGCAAGCACTTCAGTGATAAGGAGCTTACAGTACCAGCACTCACCACATCCGCACCGAGGATCTGCCACCTGATAGGAGTAAAGGCCGGACACTCACAGAGACAATGTACCGCGGTGTCGTCGCTCTCTCCACAAGCGTCGCAGATTGTAGTGTCACTTAAGCCCAATACGTTAAGGTGCTTGGCAAAAGCAAAGTGGCCTGTCAAGACGCAAATAAGTTGTCTACAGTCTTTTCTGCTGAGAGACAGCAAGAATGCCGCTGATTTCTTACAGACGTTCGGGAGCATGCGTTTAGTCAACCTGCATCCCGGAGAGTCACGCCACATACAATTGTGCTCATGAGAGACCCAATCGTCAATGGAAGCCTAACCGAGGATGCAGGGAGACCCAACGCGGGTTCGGGACCTGAGAACCCTCCTCTGAGCCTTGTCTGCCAATCTCATCGGAGATCTCGTTCCCCAAGATCCCAGTGTGACCTGGGACCGAGATAAGAAACAGAGAATTCAGCCTTGCGACCGAGTTCAAAGAGTTTTTGGTTTCACGATCTCTTTTGGAAGTGGTTAAAGGGTTACGCAAGGCATTAAGCGCACCTGGCTGTCACTAAATACACAAATACTACCGCCCTTCCACCTGTTCTTCACAACATAGTTCATGGCTATTAGGATTGCATAAGTTTCCGCCTGGAAAATAGACGCATATTTGCCTAGCGAAAAGCGAAATCTGTTGTCGACTTCCACGAAGACACCAGCGCCAGACCCTGACTGGTCTTGGAACCATCCGTGAAAATACGACTACATTCCATTCCCGGCTCAGACTCTGACCGAAGCCAGGCCTGGACACAAGGAAAGTCGACTCTGAATTTGCGCATCAGCTGGAATTCTGGTGTCATTGCATCAGACGGCATATCCATAAGACAGCAGTCGTAAGATAAGTGTCGCACAAGTTCATCAAAGTTCCAGTGTGGAGTATACCAAAAACCGCCTTGCCTAAGACGATGGATGGCTTTGATAGTGCAACCCATGATATAAGTATCGAGGGGAGGTAAGTTCAGCAAAGCGTCTAGAGCAGAACCAGGCGTACTCGGGAAAGCTCCCGAGCAGCCGAGACAAGCCGTTCTTTGGAGTTTCGTGCAAAAGGCAAGGGGCGAGAGCCCCTTCCACCAAGCAACCTACGCATATGCGAGGAATGGTCTTATCATACCCATGAAGATCCAGAGAACCTTATTCGGTGATAAGCCCCAAGTCTTGCCAAAAGCACCCTTACACTGCCAGAAGACTGAGAGCGCCTTGGATGTTTTCGACTCGACTTGTTCGGGCCAATGAAATTTATTATCTAAAATCACTCCCAGATATTTGGCTTCATTGGAAATGCGAATGGTGACGCCTTTTAGCACTGGGTGAGTCAGACCAGTCAAAATCCTCCTTCTCGTAAAAAAAACAACCTCAGTTTTAAGAGGATTCACCGAAAACCCACTCCTAGTACACCATTCATCGATCATGTCCAGTGCCGCCTGCGCGTTGGCACAGACCGTCGCCAGGCATGGCCCGACAGAAAGTACGGCGACATCATCCGCATATGCATGAGCGTAGACGTTAGAACTATTTAGAGTGTTCAACAGAGAGTCGACCACCATGCACCATAACAATGGAGACAGAACGCAACTTTGCGGACAGCCCCTGTTTACCCCAGTCATAACATATTGGCCACAATCCGCATCCACTAAGGTTATGATTAGAACAACATACTGTAATCAAAAAAATCGGCGTGCGTAAAGTGTATTCCTCATTACTGACATGACGACAATGAAGTTAGTATTAATTTTGCTACTCTAGGAGCCGATCTATGGTTTTCAGGAGGACGGAGATCTAACTAATAGATTGCTAGGTACCTATTAAAGATTTTCACTAGCTTTGGTGTTACGAATTTAGTTTTTTTTTAAACATCCATTCCATCTGGTCTTGACGACTTGGAATGGTCAAATTGCAAAGTCTACCTTATGATGGTCAACTATGTCCTTAATATATGCAAGTACAATACATGTACCCGTTGAGGGTGAGCTAATGTTGCCATACTGTGGACTGACAGCAAGCAGGGAAGTGTGTTTTTAGAAACAAGTTCGAAGTTTCCAAACTTGATACCTTCCATGGCTTATTCTTGGTTTTCAGAAACCGAGGTGGTTCCAGTTGTTCTGCTAAGATCTAACTTAGCCCTTCTGATTAATTTACACAGTCTATCCCATTGCAGAACTCTTCCATGATTTTCATTTTGCTATTCCATATGCACCCATTGAAGCACTCGCGCTAAAGCTCGTGTAGGCATGAATTAAGCAAATTGCCATTCCGTTGTGGTGACAAAATCTAGCAGTTTCTTCATCCTACTACACTGTTGCATTCTATAATACTGTTTCAAGTTCCAATCTCTTCAGAACGTTTTCCAAAGACGAGCCTTTAAGAAGTCCTTCAACATGACCCATTGCCACACCAAGTCAAAATTTCACCCTTTTGAAGCAAACCCAAATAATTTTGATGATACAATCTCTTATGTTTTGGTCTCTTATCTTTAACCCACACACTTGTATCCCACTTGCGTCTTTGAAAGGAAAGGAAACAAATTAAAGATGCTCAATCGATAAGTCCTTCCTCAACCAAAAAGCCACAGACTCCTCCGGAGATATCTCAATAGTCTTCTCCCGCATATGTGCCATTATTTACGCTCTTATCTACAAGCAGAAAAAAAAAACGGAATCTTCCAGACCCAAGTATAGAATTCCCCCAAAAGGATAGCTGCCCGACAAACCGGATGTTTATCATAAAAAATGGCTCTCATGACCTTATATTTGGAACAGCCCAAACCACATAAGGCTCGTTATGATTACCCGTCCTCCACACAAGAGCCAAAAACGAATCATCAGCAGCATCAAAATCAATTCCCCAAGTATGATGCCCTAGAGTACTGTATCGTGATGAACCGAGAGAGTAAAACCCAAAATGTAAGAACCCATCACACACGCATATCCGGAAAGCTTTCCTTCAGCCGAAGGATATACAAACGTGGTTATAAAGTGAAGTGTTCCCCGAGACAGTGGAGGCAGTTAATGACTTTTACGAGAAGTTCTTCTGTGCAGAAGGTCGTATGAATATCATTTTGACAAAGATGACTTTAATGAGGTTAAGAGGATATTCATGATGCGCTCGGGTGAAGGTGTATACTTAAGCGGGTTGGCTAATGGTTGGAAAGAATGTCATAGTGTGGTTTGATGCTATAGAAAAACAACTATGTACTATGAGTGCAAATCAATGGAGCATAGTTCCTTTGACTGTCTTCACTCAGAAAATAAATAGAATTCACGCTCTTTCTAGAAGAATCTTTAAAGGTTCCCCAGCAACAACAAGACTCTGTAATTAATTGCAGTAGAATCGAATATAAATTTCACAAAGCCCCCTAAATTGTGGCCACAAAAAGTCGCTCAATGTCACTAGTTAACTCAAAAGTAATCCCCAATCTATCGTCCCAAACCCACCACAACCGTAACAATAAAATGTCAGCATACATTTCCCATCAATCCAGCTCAGCCTTTATCTCTAAATGCATTGAATCTACCAAAAAAAAAATACAAATCCTGGCAATCTTTACTGCACATCAAAATATTTTCACCACAAATCCAAATCCACTTCGTACACCGAAAATAAATGAACTCCCCCTTGTGACAGGACCAAAATAGGGGTTTCTCAATTGCTCTCCACTCTCGACGACTTCTCAACTCCCGAGATGCTACTTTTGGAACGAGTTCCCTTTCCGGCAAAGAACAAGGACATCGTTTATTGTTTTTCTTTCTTTTTATTTCTCTAAATAAGCTTCCCTCCGATTTCTGGTGATTTCCACTCCTAATCTAACTTCTGTGGTACTCCATCCCTTTGAGAGGCTCTGCGTAGGAGCCAACGAAATCGCTTTACCCCCACTAATGGTGTACGATTTATTTGAAGAGGATACTTCATTTCGGTTTTTCTCTTCATCTTCATCAGCTTTTGGAGATTCATTGAAGGTTTTTCGGTTTTTTTTTTTTCCTGCGACGTTGAATGAATAACTGAGTTCATTAAATCGACGGTTGATCTTCTTAAAATAATAATGAAGGTTATTATTTGTTATTTTTTGTCTTAGATGGTTCATGTGGGGGCGAGAGAGGGTTTTATTTTATTTCTTACTATATAACGAAATAAGGACCCTATTGTGATCACCAAGGATGGAGGGAAATAATTAGCAGCAGTAGGTAACGTGCCATGATTGCCGAGCCATCAGGTAGGCGACTCCACGGTATGCCTAGAAATAGATGGTTGGACCAAGTCCGACATCTCTCCTGGAGCCGTCTAGGGATTCACCCTGATGAGTTGGAGTCAATGGCGGAAGATCGAGAAGGATGGAGGGTCCATCTGAGCATCCAACCCCCGCGACCCTCATAAAGGATTAGCGGGCCATTGAAAATGTATGTATGTATGTATGTAGGTATCTGAAAAGCTTAGTGCCATGGCTAGTGCTTTGGACTGCTGCACATGCTGGTTAGGGTTGGTAGTCTTCCACATGCGATGTTTCCATATCAGTCCTCAGCCAGTCGTCATTGGTACTCTGCCACGAACAATTAGCGGTCTCCTGAAGTCATTACTGGTTGATTCCTCATCAGTGAATTATCGGTAGGGCCTAATTAATGATATCCTTCCGAGACTGTTACTCTGCCGGGGACTGCTACTCGTTTCCCATCGTCTACGATACCGGGCTGCCAAATTATGTTCGCTTAAGACCCGAATATGTCCTTTATGAAAATCTAACATCTGATCAACTTACCTCAAAAGTCTGGTATGGTACACATCGCCTGTCACCTGTTAGAATTTCCAAGGAACCTAATTTAGATCCCACGATGAATATACTGGAATGTGGACAATTTTTGAAAATACCACGACACAGATAACCTCAACTGGAATTCCTACAATTCCTTCGTGACTAGAACGACTGTATCGATTGCTTTCACTCCTGACCTATTCTCGGGAGCAGCACTGCCGAACAACCCACCCACAATCAGAGACAAATTGTCCTGTCGACAATGCCCCACAGACGCGCTCCCATCAATACTCGACACACTGCTCTCCTAAATGAGACGTGCCAACATAATTGCGAGGAATTTCATGCGTTTCCACTTCGAAACTGTCGCCTCATGCATTTAAAGTGTCGGTTTTTGTATTCCGGTGGACCACCATTAAACATTCAATAACGTGCGTTCCTGGAAAGTGATTATGCATACAAAACGTTTCAATCGAATTGACAGGGCAATATAATTATTCTGAATCACCATTTGGTAACGAATAATTCAGAAAGAGCATCACTCCTGGCATGGAAAATTTCGTGCAACACACCCAGGTGCACTCAAAAGTCTTCTCCACTTCCATCGCTTATCCAACACAGACAGCTCATGCAAAGAATTGAAATAAATATCCGGACATGCGATGCATGTCAGTGAAGAAAGTGCACCCCGAATGGAATTTATGACTGGAGACAGCACCAGCTGCACCCAGAAACAAGGAGACATGGACAATGACTAAGGAAACGCAACTGACAGATTCAATTCTTTCTGTTTGTTTAAAAAATATATCCTGTCCTGTATTCAAGCTGTCTCTGACGAACAAGGTGGTGAAAACCTCTCCGAGTTTCAGTCAACAATTTTGCTTGAAATGTTTTTTTTTTTTTTTTTTTTTGTCAAACCAGTGTTCGAAGCCGCCCAGAGGTGTCGCGTTGTCTTTTCTAGTCTGGCTGCTGAAAATCCAGTTGAATTGTGCATTCAATGCCGAAAATTAGAAGGAGCCTCGCCAAATTATGTGCAGACAGCTTAAGGGCAGCTTCTGGAAATCAAAGTAGTTTACTGACACTCCAGCTTCTTAGGTAGGTAGGTACGTGGTTCTCCTGACAAGAACCCAATTAGCACTAGGTGCCGTTCTGATAACACAACTCACGCAGCTACTTCTCTGAACGGAACGATCTATGCTTCAATGGTTTGGTCACGTAGTGCGTATGCACCCAGACTAGCTTCCAAGACGATGCCCAAAATAATCGAGCTCCAGCTGGGTCTGGAAGTCATGCATACTAAGGAGCTGTAAAATATCTAGAAGTTAGGCTAGATACGAAACTCACGTTCTGGCAACAAATTAAGTCCGCAACCGAAAGAGCCACGAAAACCTGCCTATTGCTAAGCAGACTGATGGCGAACATAGGAGGTCCCACGTCAAGTAAAAAAAAACTCCTGATGTCGGTTAGGCACTCAATACTATTGCATAGCTAGGAGATCTGGGCTGACGCGCTAACAAAGGGAGATATACAGGAAGAAAGTGGCCGCGGTGCAACGTATAGGAGCCCTTCGGATAACGAGTTCATACCGAACAGTGTCGGAGCCAGCAGCCGTAGTAGTCGCAGGATGACGCCCATTGATCTTCTAGCAGCAGCAAGGAAGTACGTCCACAATAAGAAGATGGAACTAGGCGCGCAATAGCGCTACAGAAGCGAAGCAACTCTCGAAGCAGTGGCAAAACAAATGGAACGCCGAAACGAGCGGAAGGCGGACCTGCCAGTTAATCAGAGACGTTGGTGCATAGACGGAGTGGGAGCACGGTGAAGTCAATTATTATATCACCCAGTTTCTTACCGGACATGGTTACTTCAACCAATACCTGCACAAGATGAGAACAGTAGCGAGCGCAGCCTGCCAATGCGGAAACTCTTTGAAAGACGATGCGTATGACACCCCTTTTCACACAGGTGAGCAACAGAAAGAAATAGCCTGGAGTCAGAGATAGGCAACTTTTATCCAGGACATGCCGTAAACAAGATGGTCTCGAGTATCAACACGTGGAATAAAATATGTTTATTCATTGAAACAGAATCTTCGAATCTAACCCCGAGGGACGACACAGTAGAGGGAATCATCGCCGTAGGTGGCGCGCACAAGTTCAAGGGGACCTCAACCAACTTGGAGTGCGCAACTGGAGGCAATTAGCTAAAGACCGAGCTAAATGGAGAGGCTTGTTGGTTGAGGCCCAGGTTCACCCCGAACTGTAGCGCCACCTAAGTAAGTAAGTATTGAAACAGTACTCAGATCGAAAAAGAGAGAGGAGAATGCAAACACACCCTCAGTCTTCTTTTTCTTCCTATTTCGGCGAGGTTCTGATCCGAACACAAGGGATCACAACCCTCCCACTTCACCGCACTTGTACTGATCCGCTTGTGGGGTTTACCTATTTACCCTCAGTAAGTTTACCAAATTGATGTAAGCCTTACCGGCAAGACATTATAAACCCGAATCAGAAGAAAAATGTGAACAAGCCGGTCCCCAGAGGAGAAACAAAACGACACCATTCTGAAGTAATGCTAAAGCGGTTCCGGAGTGGATAGTGTCAGGTTGAAAAGGGGTTAAAGGTGTTTTTTTTTAGTGACATTAGCGTTTTTCTACTACCCCCTAGGCAAAAGATAGGTCATTGGATGGTCTTAGGCAGTGCCGATCAGGCGCATATACAGTGGATAAGGGTATCTTCTTCAGTAGCGACACTGCAACTGCGAAAGTGGGTGTTATATACGCATAGTCTCCTATCTCCCAGTGTCCTGTGGCGATCGCTGTTATTCCGGTGATATCTCTATGAGTTCTGGTTAGGAAGTCATGTGTTCTTGCCTTGTTGGAGCTTAGCCACATCTTTCTAGATATGGTACAGTTTGTCAGCCTAGTTCATCTGGAATTGGCTTTTATAAGAAATTTGAGGAGATTTTTGTCTCGACTACTCCCACAGGAATGTGAACTATTTCTGCAAGTGAACAGTGGAGGCCTGACCCTTGCCTGGCCAGTTCGCTAGCTTGTTCATTTCCATAAACGTTAATATGGCCCAAGGGTCACCTTAAATTGGCCATCTAGCGCGGCTAGCTCATTTGGGCATGCTAATACTAGTTCCAAGAATATAGTAACCGATGCAACGAAATTGATAAGAGCTTGGCTATCAATCACCTTAAAAAAAATTAGTATTTGGCGAACAGCTCTTTAAGTGCCAGGGCCTAGCTTCTCGCAACCACTCATGTTCTGTGCGTTATATTTTTCCCACGAATGGAAGGGACCTACAGTTTAGTACCGAGTCCGAAAGGCGATTTGAGAAGCTTTTTCGAGACAACAATACTCTCGGATGTTTGTCAGACGTTCGCGAGAGGTCGGACCGTGAAAAAACTTTTTGGTATTTTCTGGGATTCGAACTTGGACACTAATCACTCACTTAATCTCTGATCCTGATCGCGCTATGTACTGTTATATTTGCTAAGTGTAGATCTAATGGTAAAGGATGTAGAAAGACCGATAAAACATATGATGGAGTTGACCGTCTGTACTCGTACATACTCTTTTCTTAGAGCCGGCCACCATACTATAGACCCATTTGTGAGGATTGGATGTACTATATCCGTAGTCAGTTTTGGTTGCAGGCCGCATTTTGCTGGTTCGGTTAGAGGCCTAGAAAGCTACACATACTGTCTTTGCCCCTTGTTCTGTTAAGTTTCCAGTTAAGTTCTAGGCTAACTCCTAAATACCTAACACTGGGCGATCGAGAGAGTGGTTGACCATTTAATCGAGAAAGTATAAAGTTAGGTATTTTGTTTGTTGTGGCAAAGAGCACCGAATTCGAGTTCTGACAACTTTGGATGACTCCAAAACCGGTAAAGGATCTGGTCGATATTAAAGTTTCACTTCACGACCTTACACATTTACGTTTCAGGCGCATACTTGTGCTATCCTAATAGCTTCGAACTGTATGGAAAGACAGTCTGAATTCAATCGCAGGATTTAACTCATTGAGTCTTGCTTGCGTCCCATGTTTAATGAGATCATTGGAAAGTTGTTTTTTTTTACACGCCTGATGTTAGGCCTTTACCTACCCCGGTTAATACCGTTGGTTATGCTCGGATGGAGCGCAGTCCATGTTCTGTGCTAATGTCGTTGGAAATTAGATGTCCGAAAAGTTTGCAAGACAAGGCTTAGGTTAAGACTTCTCAAGGTTTGAACTTAAGTTTGGTCTTCCCGCGGTCTTGGTTAAGTCTTCCATTGTCGACTAGATATTCTATGAACACTTTCGTGAATGACATGACTCTTGAAAATGCAGGGAGAGTAACTTGGATATCTGTAAAAATCTGCATCCTTGCTGCCTCTGGAAGGTTCGTGTATGGGAGAGTTGATTTAAGACTTTTTATCGTTAAGGTTCCTTCAGCAATTTTCTGCACAGCTCTTAGTTCACCCTAAAAGCTGGACTGTCTTGGCTTGTCCTTAAATGCGACGTGTTGTAATGCTCAGTTGCGAACTAAATACTTGCACTTCCAGAAAATGCACATGCAGCCAGAGAACTCATTAACGTTTCTCAAAGAGATGAGTGTATCCTTAAGTTACTGAGGCCAGCGAAGGGTTTCATTAAAAATCGAAGAGTGACAAAAATTTTGTAAGTAAAAGATGGATTTACAAAGAAAAATACAAACTTTATTAAAATCCAACATCACACATTCTTAACAGACAAACCGGTAAGAGATATACCTCCCAGCTGTCTCCGATGAACGAATAATCTTCACCACCTGCCCACGCTTCAGTCCGAAGTACCGAGCGACTGGGTCACCCGCCTGAATCCTCATCAACATGTTCTCCTTCAACTTGTAACGCTGCAACAGCTCCGATTTTTCTTCCGGCGTCATAACCACATGTTCTGGCACAAGCTCGTGCTCCGTGATGTTGATCAGCAACTCCGACTCGAGGAATTGCTCCAAAATATACTTCGGCGACATGTCCACCAGCGATTGCTTGGCAGATGGCGTCATGCCGCCTTGGACTACGAGAATCGCTCGATGGATATTCTCCTCCTGCATCCGGGTGCAGTACGTCTTGATTGTCTTGATACCAATCTTCGGCTCCTCGGGGAAGAACACGAACATCTGATCAGTGGGGTCGTCATTGTGAGCCACCAGGACGACCAAGTCACTTCTAGCCGGGCGCTTCTCACTTGGTTTGTCACCAAACATCTCCTTAAACTGCTCCAAGGTTTGGTCCAGTTCATCTTGCGTGACCAAGTAGCCCCGATCGTGGCAGAGTTGCATGATTGTTTTGCGGATTCGCCAGAGTTTATAGGTTTCTGCCTCATCATCCATGGTGCGCTGATAGTTAGAGAAGTATTATTTATCAAATTCAACACTGGTTCGCAATTAATTTGCAAGAAAACCACAATTTTCTGCAGAAGTTCTAGAAATGTTGTTGTTTGCCGCTGTAATGACGGAAATCGCCGTGCTTTCCCTTATAGAACAGGAGAAGGAGTAATCAGGGAACGGATTTAATAACAACGATTTGTTTTAGTTCGATAATTATTTGTTTGAATCTAGGGCCCGCTGTCTCTGTGCTATGCTGCGACCTTTCGAGTATAAGTCTGAATATATTCTGCTTTATACATTCTCTCCTCCGTCTTATATACAGAGTCCGTTCCATCCGCAACATGCACACATAACATAATGAACGTTAATGACCTCCTGCAATCTTCTACCGACGGAGTACCTGATCATTAAGCATATCAGGCCATAAATCCCGTACCCATGCATTGGAAAAACCCCGATGCTTCGTCACATCGAAATGTAATAAAACTTAATACTTTAGGAAGATACCAAGCGTTAACTAAGGGATGGAAGTCGATATACGCAATATCGGGGCGTATGCAGTGGATTACTACATCGCGAAAGGAATACGAGGAATGTTAAAAATTCAGAAGTGTAACTGGTATACTACCTTACCGGCAAATACCATAAGGTTGTGCTTGCATTTAGTTGTCACAACATGGACATTTATTTTTAGGAAACCTTTATAATATCAGGAAAAGGAAAATCTTACTCAGAAATATGTATTTCTCTAGTTCCTTTAATCTAGTTCCTGCTATATGCAGCGCAGTCTGGCTCAGGGAATATGGATGCTGGACCACAAGGCCATATGGTCACGGCAAGGTCCTGGAGACGATTCCAAGTGAACTGGTTGCGCCCTCGACCGACTACACGATACCCAAACTCAACTTCAGAAAATCGTTCTTAGCAAAATTCCCTTCCAGAGAAGAATGGAAGAACGGAAGCGTTACCTGCAACTATGATATAGGGATATACACGGACGGTTCGAAGATTTACTGCGGAGTCGGCACAGGCATCTTCTCTGACCAGCTGAATATATCAAGGTCCTTCCGTCTCCCAGACTCTGCTAGCGTTTTCCAAGCGGAGCTTCTTGCGATTCGAGAAGCCTGCCGCCTGCTAAACAATCTTCCAACATCTAACCACAATATCGCTGTTTTTTCGGATAGCCAGGCTGCCATCAAGGCCATTGATGCCGTCTACAGCTCTTCAAAACTGATAGAGCAATGCCGGTTTGAATTGAATCAACAAAGCACTCCCTCGAGATTCACTCTCATCTGGGTCCCAGGGCACAGGAACCATGAGGGAAATGAGCGCGCTGATGAGCTGGCCAGGCGAGGGTCGGCCCTTAACGGCTCTCTAGCAGAAAGAGTCGACATTCCGCTTGGTGCCGTTAAGGGTTATATTCACCTTCACTTCCTCCAGCTAGCCAATCGCGGGTGGAACAGCCTCACAAGCTGTGTCATATCTAGGAAGACGTGGCCCAGTTTCAACAAACCCAGGTCAAAAGAGTTACTAGGCAAACCAAGACCAGGTATTGCCAAAATCGTAGCCATTATCACAGGCCACTGGCCAGTTGGAGACCATGCGGCCAAGCTTGGTATCCCCCACAACACCTTTTGTAGGAGCTGCAAGGATATTAATGAGAAAGAATCTCTATGTCATTTCCTTTGCAGATGTCCGGCCCTGGCGAGGATCAGACAACAAACGTTTGGCAAACCCTTCTTCGAGGATCTGAGAGAGATAGCGGACAAGAGGATTACAGAACTAATCCTCTTTCTGAACTCCACGGGTTGGGTTTAAACCTAACATCATCTTTAACTAGCCACTACAACAGGTAGACACGAGTCCGTGGTAACAAAACGGCGCACTTTAAGCGCTAATTGGGTTCTTTTTGGACCGCCACATTACCTACCTACCCTACCTTCTCCTCCACTCACCGTCTATGCAGACGGGACCAAAGATCGCTCGAAGAACTTTTCTCCCGAAATAACCAAGGGCGTCCTCATCCGGTTTTGTCAAAGCCCATGTCTCTGCGCCATACAGCAGGACTGGGATGATTAATGTCTTATCAAGAGTTACCTTTGTAGTTCGAGATAGGGCTTTGCTACTCAATTGCCGTTTTAGCCCATAGAACAACGATTGGCAAGAGTAATTTTCCATGTGATCTCCCTACTGATGTCATTTGCGGAGCTGACCATAGAGCCTAGGTAGACAAAATCCTTTACTATCTCAAAATTGTATCTGTCTATTTTGGCGTTCTGTCCAAGACGCCGATGTTGGGTGTCCTTTTTTGTAGACAGCATATATTTTGCTTTGATTTAATTGACCGCTAGACCAATCTTTGCAGCCTCGATCTCAATACTCGTAAATGCCCCATTGACGGCCCGCTGAGTTCTTCCGATTATGTCAATGTCATCGGAATAAGCGAGTAGTTGTACAGACTTGAAGAAGATTGTACCTCCGGTGTTGGCTTGTGAGTTTCGTACAATTCTCTCAAGTACTATGTTAAAGAGATCGCATGATAGCGCGTCGCCTTGTCTAAGACCTTTCCTGACATCGAACGGTTCGGTGATGTTCCCACCGACTTTGATGGAGCAGCGAGAGTTCTCCATCGTCATTCTGCACAAACGGACGAGCTTTACAGGGATGCCAAGACTAGACATGGCTCTGTATACCTCGTCTCTTTACACGCAACTTTGAAATCGATGAAGAGGTGGTGCGTATCGATTTTATATTCATGGGTTTTTTCCAAGATCTGCCGTAGTGTGAATATTTGGTCAATGGTGGACTTTCCCGGCTTGAAACCGCACTGATAAAGACCTATCAGGTTGTTGACGATCGGTTTTAGGCGTTCACATAATACGGCAGACAGGATCTTATATGCGATGTTGAGGAGACTTATACTTCTGTAATTGGCACAGTTCAGAGGGTCTCCTTTCTTCAGGATCGGGCAAACCATGCTGAGGTTCCATTCAACCGGGCATACTTTCGTCCGACCAGATTTTACAGATGAGCTGGTGCATGCTTCTTACCAACTCATCTCCTCCTGCCTTGAAAAGTTCAGCGGCAAGGCCGTCGGCTCCATCAGCTTTGTTAGATTTGAGTTTATATATCGCTATCCTCATTTCATTCTGATCGGGTTGACGGAAATCTTGACTGTCATCATCACTGTTGAATGGCACATTCTGCCTGACAGCGGAATATTGGTCATCATCGCCGTTTAACAGTCTGCAGAAGTGTTCCTTCCATATCCTCAGCACCGACTGCGATTCTACTACTATGTTGCCATTTTCGTCCCTGTAGGCTTCTGTTCTGGCTTTGAAACCCTGGCATGTTCTTTTTACCCTTTGGTAAAATTTTCGAACATCATTCCTGCAATAGAGTCTCTCAATCTCCTCGATCGAGCGCTTCTCATGCTCCTTTTTCTTCTTTCTGAGAAATCGATGTTCCTCTTTTCTCCTCCGCTCGTAGAGCTCGCGAGCAGCTCCAGTCCTTCTATGCAGCGCCGCTTTGTACGCCCCTTGTTTAGCTGCATGTGCCTGCCGGCATTCCTCATCAAACCAGGGGTTTCATTGTGGTGGCCGGGAGAAGCCCAGTACATCAGAGGCGGCATCTCTGATGGCTTGTTGGCAACGCTGCCACTGGTCTTCCACATTTGCTGCTGGCTGCATAGGGCTTAGATCAAGATTGGAAGAAACTCGATCGGCAAAGGTTCTGGCGGTCTCTTGCGATTGTAGCCGCCCGACGTTAAATTTCCTCACAGTATTTCGTTGATTTAGCTCCGTTGTGGATATCCGCATCCGAACCTTGGCTACAACTAAGTAGTGATCCGAGTCCACGTTGGCTCCTCGGAAGGTCCGGACACCCAGAATACTGGAAGAGTGCCTTGCGTCGATCGCAATGTGATCGATTTGGTTGACAGATTTTTGATCAAAGGAGAGCCATGTTCCTTTGTGAATGTCGAGACGTGGGAACCGCGTACTAGCTACGAGGTCGAAGTATACGAACATGTATCAAATTACTACAAAAACAGTCTTTATTGTACGTTTCAGCAGTTCTTGGATGTATATGGACGCCGAAGTATCTCTGAAGCATAAACAACTGAGCTTCAAACCACTACACCAATTATTTCTCTCTCTCTCTTTCTCTCTCACCTTTGTCCTTTCCAATGCCCGCACTATGTAAAAAAACGTATTATGGGTATTCATTCATGTGATCGCCGTGGCGTAAGTGGTTAGTGTGTCGGATCACTACGCATGAGGTTTCAAGTTCGAATCCCAGAAAATACCAAAAAGTTTTTTCACGGTCCCACCTCTCGCGAGCGTCTGACAAACATCCGAGAGTATTGTTGTCACGAAAAAGCTTCTCAAATCGCCGTTCGGATTCGGCATTAAACTGTAGGTCCCTTCCATTCGTGTGAAAAATATAACGCACACAACATGAGTGGTTACGAGAAGCTAGGCCCTGGCACTTTAAAGAGCTGTTGCACCAAATATTTGTTTTTTTTTTTTGGTATTCACCCCTTGAGTGCGCGCAAATTAAAAAAAAAAAAATAATAAAACTTCTACGGCATCCTGAAGAACTTTTTGCTCCAACATTCTTCTCTATGTACGCGCAGAAAAAAAAAGAAAGATACATAAGTCAATTAAAACTGCACGCCTGTAAGGAGATCCTATATGGTGTATCAAAGGACAAAGGAGACTCTCTCTGTTTCTCTGTGTGTGTGAAGTAAAATTCGTAAAAGGACGTGCATTCATTGAAAGAATTTCTATGAATACAGCAGTGCAACGTGCACCGTTCATCCATGTAAATCCAGCTTTATTCTCACTAAATTCGTGAAAATTAGTACAATTCCCATCATTTCACTAAATCGCATTCCATTTAAGTCACATGGTGCGTGTAAAAGTGTAGTGGAATGTGCGGCACGCTGAAACCTTTTATTGTCGCCCCATGTACTCATAGAATGCAATCATGATACTTTTTTTGGTATGCGTAGGATAAAGCAGGAAAAATCATTAAACATTCTCTGCATATCCTTCGTTCGTCCTGCATTCCATAAGCCAATTCCAAGTTGATGGAGAATAATAATGAAATTTCCTAGAGTACAGTTTAATACCTCAAGAATGCAGTACAGCTTCCATCGTAATGGCAGATAAAATGTGGTTAGGAAATAATCCCAACATGCAAGCGCTTATAGTGTATAGTAAACAGGAGATTATTTTGACTTTTAACTGGCACTTGTAGGGGGGTAGCTAACTTGGCTTTTATAGAACTCTCAAGGACATCTATCTACCCAATCTAAGCATTTTCTCTTTTATCCTTATCCCTTGTGAAAGAATTCAAAAACAATTTCATAGAAAAAATATAAATAATTCGCAACCCTCCAAAACATCATCATCATCAGTAGCAGCATCAGTATCCTGAGAGGCACACAGGCACAGCACAGCACAGCAGAAAATATTGAAACAAATTGAATTTCTTTATTGCTACTAAAGACCGATGATAGGCCGGAACGTTTTGTTCTCAACTTGATTGCTTCCAGTTCCACCATCTTCTGCATTGGTCGACTTCTCCTGCTTTGCCCGAAAAGAAAAAACTCCCTACTCCCTACCCTCCTTGTGGGGGATGAACGAATAACACAATAAACTCCCTCCAGGAACTCGGCTAACTCAAATCGATTCAAATCGATTGAAAATTTTCCAATTTTCCTAAGAAAAATGAAAAATGATCGATTTTCCTCAAATAGCAGGGCTGTTTGGAATTTTTTTTCTTTTTTTTTTAAAGGAAAACATTTAAGATTCGGTTTATAAAGAGGACGGCTGTTGGTGGTGGGGCTTCGGCTGCTGCTGTTGATGGGTTGAGAATGATGACTCTGGGTTGTGTTGCCTTTGACTTCAATTGAGGATTTTTGATCCAAGTTGGTGATGGCAGTGGGTTGGTACTGAGTGTCGTGAGATTTTTTTGTATAACAGCAAAAACGGATTTTGTAATTCGATTTGTTTCATTGATAATTCAATTGACTGTTAAGCACAAAGATAGGAGGCAATTCCGTGATCAATTGCGACTCGTAATTTATAAATAGGTCTCCCACGTGAAAAACAACAAGGAACACGTGAATGGAATATGTTTGATGGTTGATTTGAATGAGCATAGGGAATATAGTAATTGCTGTAGGCGGCCTATTTCCTTTTCAAATCAAATGCGCGGCATTTGAGTGAGCATATTACTGTGTGATATTTTCGCTCATCAAAGTCTCATTACCCATTTAAGCATCCTCCCTTCGTTGATTCAGGATTTAAGTTCCTTTTCTGCAATCACAAGAAAACATTCAGTTCCTCGCACAATCACTCAGTTCAGAGAACTCTAATTATCACGCCATTTCCATTTTAATTGCTAACATCATCCATTCTACTACATAAAACAAAGTTCCTTCAGCAGTAAATTGTCTTCTTCATTATCCAATACATAATTGCATCCAATTAACGAAAGGACACCGAACAGCAAGCAACATCCCAAACAGAATAACTTCACAAAACTTATCTCTCAGCTCCACCAACCGCAAAGTACTTTTAAATGGATACAATCCCTGACACTTCCTTTCCCTTCATCTACAAAGAGGCAAATGATGATGCAATGTCCTTTTCCTAAGAAAATTCATTTCATTTTCCAAATCAACTTTCCAAGGCAATTTCTAAGAAGAAGAGAAGTGAATCTCCTTGCGACACCATAATTTGTTACCTTAAGATGAATAAAATCCCAAAAAATGCTCGGATAACATTACCAGACAACCGAGCACTCGAAGTAACTATAATCCCCCAAAGGATATATAGGTATAGTTACGGAGACACTTGCCTATACACGCGCAAAACAAAACTTTATGTACGAAAGTTAGTTTCAAATTACAGTGTAACCTCGGCTGCACCTTCTCGTTTACTTCGTTCGCTTGATTTGGAAAATTAAACTCTGAGCGCAAATTTTGAAATCAATTAGTGAAACAGGAGCTAAAAAGTTTCTGAAAACACATAGAATAAGGAAGCACACAATCCACTCAAGTTGGCTGGGGGTCAGTAATAAAATTGTTTGTTGTGGCTTCAATTAGAAAACAGGAAAAGGATATTTTGGTTCTAATGTGTCTTGGTGCGAGTTTTTTTTTTTTTATTGTATCTGACGCTGATTGGCGTCCTTTCTAAAGAACAGGAATTTATAAATGATTGGATTGAAGCGAAACGAATTAAAGCGGTTAGATGTGGACAAGTTCCCATTTAATAGTCTCGTTTGAACACAAGGACTCTTCTTCATACCAGGACAAATATACAAAGCAAGACCTATTCAATGGCTCTACATTTAGCATTTGAAAATTTGAGAAACTCTATTGCAATGCCAGCTATTCGGATGAAAATCTGGGATAGATACGTACACGTACATGATCTAAAATGTACCACCTAGTGATAAGTTGCTTGGTTGGTTAGGGTAAGGTTAGGTAAGTGGGTTGGTGTAGGTGGTAGAAATCCTTCACAACATACTCAGGTCAATATAGACCCATTGTGACACAACGAAAAAAAGAAAATAAACGTCTATGTACACAGCTTAGTAGAAAGTATCTAATACTTACTGTGTCAATCCAGAGCATTTAATGAAGTTTGCGATGTTGTTTATCGGGCTGTTGGACAATTCTTCTAAAACCTTAAAGCAGTATTGTCTAAGGAACTTGTTTCTTAGATGGCAGAGGTCTGGGTGGTAGCAAAGAAAGTGGGAAGTGTCCTCCCGAACCTTCTTGTTACCACAGCCTCTACAAAGGTTTTCGTTCGTCACACGTAACATTTTCATGTGGTATCACATAGTGTTGTGTCCCTTAATGACTCCAATGCGAGTAGAGAGGGATTTTCTATCCCTCTGCATAAGTCTATGGTTCTTGCTCTCCGGAATATAGGCGATACTTACCTACTTACGTCCTGTATTCCCTTGTGGGTACTAGGGTCTCTACTACGCCCATGCGCCATCGTGCACGGTTTCTGACAATGCCCCATAGCTCTCCCCAAAATTTCCCCAACTGCCATGCCTCCTTCCCGACTGTTCTGCGCCATGTTCTCCTCGGACTGAGAGGTCTTCTGCCATCCTGAGTTAAAAGGCTCCATTGCATAGCATGGTTCTGATTCAGACCTATAAGTTTGACATCGTTCTTACTGAAAAGTATGGAGAGACTGGTAGAATTTCACGTGCGAAAATTTGCTTTGAAACTGCATCCACTATCGGAGATGCAGCATACCTATCAGCGTGGGAAATCCTGTGAGACCGCACTTCAAAATCTAGTGGCCAGAATTGAATGCGCGCTTGATAGGAGAGAATACGCGATGGGTATCTTCGTCGACATTGAGGGCGCTTTTGACAATGCGACTTTTGACTGCATATGCGACTCTGCCAGACAACACGGGGTAGATGAAACATTAGTGTTGTGGATTAAAGCAATGCTAATGAATAGAACTTTGGTAGTGGATGCGAATTGTGGAAAATATGTTATGACAGGTAAACATGGGCTGTCCGCAAGGTGGCGTTCTGTCTCCATTGTTATGGTGCATGGTGGTCAACTCTCTGTTGAACACTCTAAATAGTTCTAACGTCTACGCTCAGGCATATGCGGATGATGTCGCCGTACTTTCTGTCGGGCGATGCCTGGCGACGGTCTGTGCTAAAGCGCAGGCGGCGCCGGACATGATTCATGAATGGTGTACTAGGAGTGGGTTTTCGGTGAATCCTTGTAAAACTGAGGTTGTTCTTTTTACGGCAAGAAGGATTTTGACCGATCTGACTCAGTCAGTGCTAAAAGGCGTCACCATTCGCATTTCCAATGAAGCCAAATATCTGGGAGTGATTTTAGATAAGAAACTTCATTGGTCCGAACAAGTCGAATCGAAAACATCCAAGGCGCTCTCAGTCTTCTGGCAGTGTAAGGGTGCTTTTGGCAAGACTTGGGGCTTATCACCGAATAAGGTTCTCTGGATCTTCATGGGTATGATAAGACCATTCCTCGCATATGCGTAGGTTGCTTGGTGGAAGGGGCTCTCGCCCCTTGCCTTTTGCACGAAACTCCAAAGAACGGCTTGTCTCGGCTGCTCGGGAGCTTTCCCGAGTACGCCTGGCTCTGCTCTAGACGCTTTGCTGAACTTACCTCCCCTCGATACTTATATCATGGGTTGCACTATCAAAGCCATCCATCGTCTTAGGCGGGGCGGTTTTTGGTACACTCCACACTGGAATTTTGGTGAACTTGTGCGACACTTATCTTACGACTCCTGTCTTATGGATATGCCGTCTGATACAATGACACCAGAACTTCAGCTGATGCGCAAATTCAGAGTAGACTTTCCTTGTGTCCAGGACTGGCTTCGGTCAGAGTCTGAGCCGGGAATGGAATGTAGTCGTATTTTCACCAGTCAAGTTCGAAAACCAGTCAAGGGTCTGGCACTGGGGTCTTCGTCGAAGTCGACAACATTAGACTTCACTTCTCGTTAGGCAAATATGCGTCTATTTTTCAAGCGGAAACTTATGCAATCTTAATGGCCATGAACTATGTTGTGAAGAACAGGTGGAAGGGACGTAGCATTTGTGTCTGTAGTGAGAGTCAGGCTGCGCTTAATGCCTTGCTTAACCCTTAAACCACTTCCAGAATAGTTCGTGAAACCAAAAACTCTTTGAACTCGGTCGCAAGGCTGAATTCTCTGTCTCTTATCTGGGTCCCAGGTCACACTGGGATCTTGGGGAACGAGATCTCCGATAAGATTGCCCGACAAGGCTCAGAGGAAGCTTTCTCAGGTCCCGAACCCGCGTTGGGTCTTCCAGCGTCCTCGGTTAGGGCTTCCATTGACGATTGGGTCTCTCACGAACACAACTGTGTATGGCCTGACTCTCCAGGATGCAGGTTGACTAAACGCATGCTCCAGGAAGTCTGTAAGAAATCAGCGGCATTCTTGCTGTCTCTCAGCAGAAAAGACTGTAGACAACTTATCGGCGTCTTGACAAGCCACTTTGCTTTTGCCAAGTATCTTAACGTGTTAGGCTTAAGTGACACTACAATCTGCGACGCTTGTGGAGAGAGCGACGACACCGCGGAACATTATCTCTGTGAGTGTGCGGCCTTTGCTCGTATTAGGTGGCAGATCTTCGGTGCAGATGTGGTGAGTGCTGGTACTGTAAGTTCCTCATCGCTGAAGTGCTTGCTTGGCTTTCTTCGAAAGTCAAGGAAATTCCAATAAAATGGGTAAATCAGGGTTTGCTCTCTGGCAGTACAATGGACCAGTTGTGTCCGAGTGCTCCAGTTGAGTGTTTTCTATTCCGACAAAAAAAATGGTTCGCAATGAAACTGTCACCCTTTTGAAACGCGTGACCAATCCCCGCCACTTCGGTCGTTGGATGTTTGTGCCTATTTGTCCCTGACCCGTTCTCTCGTAAAGGTATTCGTTAAAGATACGATTGGGCCAGAAAATCCTTAAGATATTGCATAGGCACCTACTTAAGAACGTTTGCAGCTTTCTGGTGATAGTAGTGGTCACTCTCCACGTGCTGCATCCATATTACAGCACGGATTCAACGTTGGAGCTGGGCAGTCTTAGATAGGTGTTCAAACTGATTGCATTGCTTCGCCATATTTTGGACAACATCCCAAACGCGGACCTTGCTTTGGCGATCTTGTTGGCTACATCCAGTTCGGTTCCACCATCGGTCGAGACAATACTCCCAAGATATTAAAAATCCTCTACTCTCTCTACCGGTTGTCCAGCAATGCATATTTGAGTTTCCGCCGTATTAATTTTCAGCCCGACGACGCCTGCCCCTCTCTTCACATCTGCTGTCGTTTGGTGGAGGTCCATAATTCTGTGAGATAATAAGCATACATCGTTAGCGTAGTCAAGATGTTTCAGTTGGGACATAAGGGTCCACCGAATTCCTCCGTTTTCCGTCGACAAAGCTGCACGAAGCGCATCGCTAATCACCAAAAAAAAAGAAAACAAATATTTGGCGCAACAGCTCTTTAAAGTGCCAGAGCCTAGCTCCTCGCAACCACTCATGTTGTGTGCGTTATATTTTTCACACGAATGGAAGAGACCTACAGTTTAATGCCGAATCCAAACGGCGATTTGAGAAGCTTTTTCGTGACAACAATACTCTCGGATGTTTGTCAGACGCTCGCGAGAGGTGGGACCGTGAAAAAACTTTTTGGTATTATCTGGGATTCGAACTTGGAACCTCATGCGTAGTGATCCGATCAATTCACCAATTGGAATAGTATTGGTGAAAGAATACAGCCTTATCTTACCCCACTGTGGATCTCAAATTCGTCAGACAACCTTCTTCTGTGGAGAACGTGAATACCACTCCTGCGTAAGGCACGCCAAATAAACGCCCTGTTGACACTGTCGCACGCCTTCTCAAAATCGATTAACAGCAGGTGGGGTGACGATCGATATTCAACGCGCTGTTCGATGATAGTCCGCAGGGTGTTGATGTGGTCGGCATAGGAGGATCCAGAGCGGAAACCTGCTTGTTCGGCATCGAGTGTGCCTTCGAGATGTTGTTTGATTCGCTCCAGGATGATTTTAGCTATTATCTTAGCTACCCCTCCAGTTTCAATCCATTAAATTTCATTTCTTAGGAAGCTTGACGATCATTCCCCTTTTCCACTCGTTAGGTAAACTCTCGGCTTCCCAAGCTCTGCCTCTCTATAAGGGGAAACAGAAGCTCAGTCGATGTTGTTGGCGCTGCTCGTGAGAGCTCTGCGGGAATACCGTCAAGTCGTACCACCTTGTTGGTTTTGAGTGCTTTTATCGCCGTAGTGATCTCATCATTACTGGAAGTCGTGGTGCGTATTCGGGAACTTCTCACCTCGGGCATCTCAGTCTGATTTGGGAGCATATCGCTAGCGAATGCGTGATTCAAAATACTTTTTCCATCTCTTGAGCTGGTTCTCATCTGAAATAAGCAAGGAACCGTCTAGGCTTTTCGCTGGGTGTTGGCTCGAGCTGCGACCACCTGTCAGCTCTTTGGTTATTCTGTAGACGGTCCTCCTGTCGCACCACCGTGTAGCTTCTTCTGCTTCTGTAGCCAGCGCGTTGATGTAGTTACTTCCGTCATGTCGCACGCTACGCTGAACTTCTCTCATCTTCATGCGATATAGGGACTCTAGCTTGCTTCACCCTGCTGCTGGAGTAGCTGCAGTGTGAACTTTCAGCTGTTTTCGTTCGTCAATCCATCTCCAGGAATCCTCGAAAAGCCACGCCATATGTTTTCCCTGCGATCGACCAACAATTGTTTCAGCACCAGATGTAAAAACATTTTTCACAGCACACCAATGGTCTTGGATGGTTGCGGGCCGTGAGCTGCCGATTGCGAAAGGTGCTCCCTTAATTGTTGGCGCACTGATGTATTACTAAGTCTATCGACGTTGAACCTGGGCATTCTTGTGTTGTCGTGGGATCTTCGGGCTGCAGCAGTGCGTAGGTGGAGAGTGGCTGTCATAAGGAGGTGATCTCGTACTATCGCCATATCTGCCCACCTCGAGAGTTAGGTGCGCGGGTCACCCTCTTACCCTTGGAACCATTTACTTCACTGTATGGAAAAGTTAGTTTTAGTCGTGCAGGAGTTGCTGAAATCATTACAAATACAAATATTTGGCGCAACAGCTCTTTAAAGTGCCAGGGTCTAGCTTCTCGCAACCACTCATGTTGTGTGCGTTATATTTTTCACACGAATGGAAGGGACCTACAGTTTAATGCCGAATCCGAACGGCGATTTGAGAAGCTTTTTCGTGACAACAATACTCTCGGATGTTTGTCAGACGCTCGCGAGAGGTGGGACAGTGAAAAAACTTTTTGGTGTTTTCTGGGATTCGAACTTGGAACCTCATGCGTAGTGATCCGACACACTAACCACTTACGCCACGGCGCCCACGAAATCATTCAGATCGTTAAAAAAGTATTCGAACTGAGTAGCCTTCCTGACCGACATGATTTTGCACAAGTCATTTTAGGGGATGTCTAATCTCTGCGTGTGTCTTCTAGAAGACAGTGTCCGATGAGGAGTCAGATGGACCTCGTTTTGCTCAAAGTTGGTCAAAGTTGCACGGACGTACTGTCTCGCAACCTACTCTCACGCCAATAACGCCTCAAGGTAGTACAAATGACAAAAAAGATTCAATGGAAAAGTGATTCGCTATGAAATTTCCGTTAATTTCAATGGAATCAGTTGAGCAGAAAGCAATTACCTAATTGATCTACTCTCCCTATTGTAGACGCAACATCTGTTAGTTTATGTTCCATTATTACCTCGTTACAATATAGACTCAACAAACACTGGTTACCCGCACAAGCCGCAAAGTCTCCACTGCACCCTTGGACTCCTGACAAACCCATATTCCCATTGTACACATTTCCTTAACTAAGTACGTATATCCTTGATGCTATTTGAAAGATTAACTTCATCATTTCGGTGACAGTTTCAATAATTAATAAAATATTCTTAAGGGATTTTCGAAGTTTCACTTTACAAATACCCTTTGTGTAAGCAACAGTGCCAACATTTCCTTTTTCATATCCCGTACTTAAAGATTCTCTTTGCTCGAGAAATTTCTCCTGTAATTACACAGGAAAGTGGAATGATTTAACACTCCAATCAAAAAGGACCATTTCGATTGTTACAGCTCGGCAATAATTCAAAGCAATTACAAAAAGCTTCCTGTCATGTTTGAATGGTGAGGTATCATTTTACTATAATCCTCCCCGGAGAGAGCTTAGTCATTTTGGAAATTTTGTACTTTATTTGAACATTAAAAGGAAAATAATTCTGAAACAAGGAAGGGAAGGCGAACAATATCCTTTGGGTTTTGGTATGGTATTAAACTTTTATGAATCTTTAAGTGTGCCGACATTAAATTGCCTATTGGATGAGGCATTAAATTTAAGCGCAGGGAAGCATAAGTTCTGCAATAAATTGCAAAAATTTATTTTGAGCTGTGAATTGTATTTAGATGCTGTCAAGGTTAGAGATGGTATAAAATTGAAAAGATTTCATAGACTTTTGTTGCGCTTACCTAGTTAGAAAGCTCATAAGTTTTGTTTTTTTTTTCCGAGGGTAGGTGAAAATCTTCAACAAGACACTATGAGGATCGACAGCGCGTGCTCATAATAGTGTGGGATTCTTACCCACTAAAAAACCTCCCTTCAAAACAGACTTGTTTTTATTTTCATAAGTTGTCCTGTTGGTCGTTATTCTAATGAATGTGTGCCATATGCGAAATGCAATCGAAACCTATGACAAATGTTGATAAAAAAAAACTTCTTATTGAATTGAAATCCTTCAACAAATAACGCTGCTTCTTTGAAGCAACGTCCTACTATGGTGCATCCTCCATGGTTCAATTCTCTAGAAAAACAATATTCTTTTCAGCTTCTCAATACAACTTCATAACATGTAGGTATACTCATCCTACATCATATAAGCAATTTCTTAAAAAAACAAAAATAAACGCAGCCTTAAAGAAATGTCTCCTGCAGAAATGTTTCATGTTATTCATGTATCCCGTGAGTACTTAGAAAAATTGATTTCGTTTTGTATGCTGATGCTTAACTAAGACATCTTTGCCATCTTCATCGTCCTCATTGCTGATGTCGTTATACTCGTATATCACAAGGAACCTTTCATTTATTCATGACATCCTTTTTATTTTGCATCAGCATCATTTTAGCTTCATTAAACGTTGCTCCTATTTTTGGATTCTTGCGTTCATTTCATTATGCTTCCCTCAGTGTTTCTCATTACTTACAGGATTTGCGAGGAGGTAGGGTTTGCTCTAAGGCATCACGTGTGTGCTGTACCTAAGAAGGACGATATACAAAAGAGTATAAAACGGGCGTTATGATGTTCGAAGGAGGGTAGTTGAGAAAAAATTTTTAAAACCTTTTATTCAGGAAATCACTATTTCGAAATCTCAAAACCTAGAAGCTGCACACAGTGCAATTTTCAAGCCATTACTACAATGTGGAGATAGTCATGCCCCGCCGTTGTTGTTCTTAGTGAACATTAGGACATGGTCTTCATTACCCCAGTAGGTAGATCTGGAGTTTTTAATCAGCCAATACTCCTCGCAATTGATCTGTCCACAGCCGGCTGCCAAAGCTGTATGGTCCAGCACTTGGATTCGTAGTATACACTATTCGAGTAGAAACTTAAGCTCTAGTGTGATGCATCAATAGCCACAGATAGTGATTCGTTCTTAGTCATAGCAATTTTGAAGGTGTTTGAATCATTTGTTGTCACGTTCACAAATTCAGAGATATTGATGGCATACCATCCCGACCCAGGTACGGACCGTAATCTTCCTCAGTTGGCACACCTCCGACTTTCATCATCCATTGGTAAGCGCGGAAATCTTCACAGCCATTGTTTCCAAATACTCTGGAGCAGTCGATGAGACAGACGAACTAAGTTGCCACCATTATTTGAGGAAGTAAGCACCTTTTACAGCACCGAAACGGCAGCAAAGAATAGCAGGATCCACAAACCGATTGATCTTTAATGGGAATAATAGCTCGTAGTTGCCTCCAATAGAACTGTTCTGGAAGGATATCCTTCAATGTCTAGGTATTGTAGAGGAAAGGCAAGTTCTACACTCCAGAGGATTTGAATCCACGTTGTGCCTTCATTTCATCTTTAGTTTTATCAGCCAAATGGTTGATTGCCAGTTAGTATCCCAACTTTACGAACCATTAGCCTGACCTCATTCATGCTAAAAACGCTAGAGAAGGTCATAGATAATCACCTAAAAATAACTGTGCGGGGGAGAATACCTCTCTACCATAATCAACATGCCTACAGAGCAGGAAGGTCCACCGAAACCGTGCTCTACCAGCTGGCAAGTTGGGTCCAGGAAGCACTGGAGAGCAAGGAAACGGCAGTATGTGTTTTTCTAGACATCAAAGGACCCTTTGGCAATACCTCCCATGAAGCAATTAGGAGGGGTCTGGAAATAAAAGAAGTAAATCACACCACAAGCAATTGGATGTGTGAAGTGCTGAGAACTAGGATGGCTGAGACAGAGGTGGGTCATAAAACGATCACTTCAAGCACCACTAGAGGCTGCCCACAAGGAGAGGTATTATCACCATTGATGTGGAGCCTAGTAGTAGATGAACTACTGCACAAATTGACAGACGCCGGCATTAAGTGTCAGGGGTACGCTGACGACATAGTCACTGTTGCAAGAGGAAAATTTTAAGGAACGCTATGCGAAATTATTCAAAGGGGATTAAGAATCACACAGAAATGGTGCGAACCGTAGGACTTAGAGTAAATCCTACCAAAACCACTGTGATACCCTTTACCAAAAAGAGACAGCTAAAGCGTATGCAACTTATCCTATTGGAAGGTATCAGGTACGCCCACAGAAACAGGCCAAATACCTAGGTATAACACTAGACAACAAACTCCTTTGGAAAGAACTCCTAGAAGCTGTGGTAATCCAAGCCACTCATGGTGTGCAGAAACATTTCAGGAAAGGTCTGGGGTTGCAGCCCAGCCACACTGAGATGGATGTACATGATGATAGTAAGACCCATCATCACATACGGGGCAGTGGCATGGGCTAACCGAACAAGGTTAACTACGACAAGCACATCGCTGAGCAAGGTGCACCGACTAGCATGCGTATGTATAACAGGTGCGAACCTGTCCCACAGCAGCACTGGAGGTGATCGTAGTTATACCTCAACTACACATAGAGCTACAGCAAATCGCCATGGAGACTATATTGAGAATAAGCAAAAAGAAAGCATCGGGAAAGGAACATGCATCGCTAATAAAGAGCGAGTACCCTATCCAAATCGGTGCTGCTTCTGGACTGGCCCAGAGACGATATGGTCAAGAAATACTGCTTTGAAAGAAAGTTCGAATCAAAACTGAGCAAGAAAAAGGATTGGAGCAGTGAGTCCGACAAGTACCAACTCAAACAACATACAATAAAATGGTACACAGACGGATCGAAAACATCTACAGGCACTGGGGCGGGGGTGTACGGACCCAGGACCAGATACTCAGAATCACTGGAAATATTCCCCGGTTTATTCCAAGCAGAAGCTTACGCGATCGAAAGATGCGCGCAATTCAACCTAGACAGGAATTATCCCGGGCAGGACATCGCAACACTGTCAGACAGCCAAGCTGCTATCAAAGCACTGACCTCACACGAGATCAGATCCAAACTGGTAAGGAAATGCCTCACCAAGATCAACACACTGGGAGAGGTAAATAAAGTAACTCTCCACTGGATACCAGGTCACATAGGAGTAGAGGGAAACGAAGCAGCTGATGAACTAGTTAGAAACGGATCAGACACGCCGCTCCTTGGACCAGAGCCCCTTTGTGGGATAGGACCCCACAAAATAAGGGAAGACTTAAGGAAAGAGGAAGAGAATAAATGGGCCAAGCATTGGGACGATATCCCCCAACTAAGACAGGCGAAAGAACTTCTGGGGAAATACAACCAGAAAAGAAGTAGAACCTGCCTAAGAGTCAGCAAGAACCGACGTCGCATCTTGGCGGGCATGCTAACGGGTCACTGTAGGCTCAAGGAGCACCTCAGGAAACTCGGTATAGAGAGAGACGGATACTGCAGATTCTGCAGAGACTTTGCAGAAACACCAGCACACCTTCTTATGGAATGCGAAGCACTGATCCACAAAATAAGAAATCACTTAGGTGCACACATCCTATCAGAAGTGGATCTACCTTCGCTGGATCCACTCAAGATACTCTGGTTCATAGCAGCAGCTGGACTGGAGGAAGTACTCTAGACCGAGTATATCATCGATTAGATCCTCAGTTTGAGGGGCACAATAGATCTGCTAAAGGTCGCAGTGCACTTGCACGTCACAATTATTACATCTGTCTATCTATCTATCCCAACTTTGCACGGTTCTTTGAGTGGATGTTCGTTCTTACTGAGCTAATTAAATGGGCACCGTGGCGTAAGTGGTTAGTGTGTCGGATCACTACGCATGAGGTTCCAAGTTCGAATCCCAGAAAATACCAAAAAGTTTTTTCACGGTCCCACCTCTCGCGAGCGTCTGACAAACATCCGAGAGTATTGTTGTCACGAAAAAGCTTCTCAAATCGCCGTTCGGATTCGGCACTAAACTGTAGGTCCCTTTCATTCGTGTGAAAAATATAACGCACACAACATGAGTGGTTGCGAGAAGCTAGGCCCTGGCACTTAAAGAGCTGTTGCGCCAAATATTTATTTTTTATTTTTTAATTAAATGGACTCCATGTTTTTCCTTGAATCTGTTGAACTCCATATCGACATGGTAATCCTTATTCGGATGCAAGAATTCTTTCATAGTCCCTCACCAGGCTCACAGAAGCTAAAGCGTAGGTATACTTCTCAGTACGAATCCATCCTTCAAATGATAATACGTTTCCAACGTAGTTTGTTATTGGCCAAGCTATGAATCAAAAAGGTTATGCCAATGAAAGGTATTGAACTAAGCACTTATTCGAATTTCTTCATCCTCAGCGTCTGAATGTACTTCTGTGGATAACTTTTGCTAGAGTTTATTTTTTTGCGTCGCCTTTAGGTAATGATTTTGAAACCTTTCCAATATGAGCGTTGATGGTCATTCGTTCCTAGTTCTCTTAAATTTACTCGCCACGATAGCCTCCACCAATTGACAAACGGGCTAAGATAAACAAGTTTTAGTGATTCTATTCGCAACACGCTCTACCTACCAACTAACTTTCATCGTCTCCTGGCCTCGGGTGCCTTCGCTTGAGCAGATTCAGCCAGAATCAATGATATACGAGGCTTTACTTGCTTCCTACGTAAGCATATTCGGAGTGTTAGGGGAGTTGGTCACATTGCAAACGGACCTACGACAAATTCGTAACTGGACACTATTGGCTAAAGACCAAGCTAGCTATCAATCTAGCTGAAGAGGTCTGTTGACTAAAGCCAAATCCTTCCTGGACTGTGCAGTAATTGTACACGAAAAAGGAGAATTTCTGAGTTTGAAGAGTTGTTACAGCTTTTTGCTACACCTTGGGTGGAACGACAAGTGTTGTAATACATCAAATGTAGGAGACAGGTGTCAAGTTTATCACCCTATTTTGAAATTAATTCTTAATTCCACGAGGGTGCAGACACACTAAGACCAGTAAAGGTCCATTGTGGTGCCAAGGATATACCATTAGACCACTCCCTGACTAATAATGCTTATGACGCCTAAGGACGCCAAATCGCCGAGGTCATCAAGGAAGGGAGCCTCTAGATGGAGCATTCTTTTACGTGATAGAGGAGCAGATATGCATAGGAAGCGAAGGATGGTTTCCTCTTCCTACACATCCCTACAGCTTCTGCAGAAGTCGTTGGAAAAGAAGTCAAGTCTTTTGGCATATTGGCCTATTAGACAGTGTCTACTGAGGACACCGATAACGCAGCTGATCTGTAATCGCTTTAACTTAACCGACTCGGCACTACATTTCTGGTCCAGCTTAGGCCAGAAAAAACAAAATAAATATTTGGCGCAACAGCTCTTTAAAGTGCCAGGGCCTAGCTTCTCGCAACCACTCATGTTGTGTGCGTTATATTTTTCACACGAATAGAAGGGACCTACAGTTTAATGCCGAATCCGAACGGCGATTTGAGAAGCTTTTTCGAGACAACAATACTCTCGGATGTTTGTCAGACGCTCGCGAGAGGTGGGACCGTGAAAAAATTTTTTGGTATTTTCTGGGATTCGAACTTGGAACCTCATGCGTAGTGATCCGACACACTAACCACTTATGCCACGGCGCCCACAGCTTAGGCCAGATCTGCCTCGAAATCTGACAGGTTGAGCCAATTTCTCACCTATGGTTGGTCTTGCTAATAGTGTTCAGCTTTAGTAGATGCTTACATATAGCGAGGGGCATACCAAGGGCTTGCCTATCTGGCAGAATCCTTACAGTTGTACCCTGTCTGGCGAACTCGTCCACCCTGCAGTTTCCTGGAATGTCTCTGTGGCTTAGCACCCAGCATATGTGAACGTTGAACTGCTCTATCATCTCCTTAAGAGACAAACGGCAGTTTAAGATGGCATTTGAAGTGAAAGAGCAAGATTCCATAGACTTGATTGCCGCTTGACTACCACTGAAAATGCCAATATCCCTGACAGATAATATATTAGACATTAGCCAGGACAGGGCTTCCTTAATCGCCATGATTTCCACAAGAAAAACACTGCAGTGATCAGGGACGCGGAACGGGATGCTTAGGTGGAAGTTTTCAGAGAAAACACTACAGCCAACCTCACCTTGGGTCTTAGAGCCGTCTGTGTAGAAGTGCACCGAATTACCATCATCAGGGGGAGAGTTATCCCATTTATCCCGTTTAGGGATACTCGTACGGAAGTTTCGGTTAAATCTTAGTTTCTGTGAGGTGTAGTCCGTGTTTTCATATGTGAAGTTGAGAAGACTAAGGATCGAGGAGTGGCCAATGTGATAACTAGACCACTGAGAGGAAGCTTTTAGACGGATGGCCGCACTGGCAGCAATCTGTCTGCAAAAAATATCTGAGGTAGCAGTTTGAACAAAATATCCAATGCCGCAGAGGGAGTAGTTCTTAGTGCAAAACTGATGCAAATGCATGCAGATTTTTGAACGTTAGCTAACTGAGAGAGGTGGATAGCCGTATCGAGAGCAGACCACCAAACGATCATGCCATAGAGTGGTATAGGCCTGATAACAGACACGTAAAGCCAGCGAATGATTTGAGGTTTCATGCCGTAGCTCCTACCTACAGCCTTCTAACAGGAATAGAGAGCTTGCCTTTACTTATGCGTTCTAGTAGATTGGCCTTCCAGTTCAGTTTTCTGTCCAGAATAAGACCCAGGTATTTTGTATTAACAGTGAGGGTGAGGCTGTTGCTATTTATCATACCGAGGTCTACGAGGGGATTTTTATATTTCCTCGTGAAGAGAACGAGTTCTGTTTTATGGGGGTTAGCCCCCGATCCACATTTGGGAGTCCACATAGTGAGCCGAGAGAGATTATATTGGAGGATTTCCTTAAAGTTGTCTGGGTGCTTGCCAGATGCAGCAATACCAATGCCATTAGCATAGGCAATCACTCTACAGCCTGACCTATCCAAGTCCACTAGTAGCAGAATGACGAATGCAGAGTCGCAAAATATTTTCACAGTTTCATTGTTTATGCACTGTTTTTGTACATTTGGTCTTTTGCCTCTGGAAAAGCCTCTTCTGAATGAAGTCCTCTTAAGAACTTAAGTTGATTAAGCTCCTCTTACATTAGCAGTTTTGCCTTCAATTCTGCTTGGCCGGATGTCTGAAGCAGGCAAAACTGATTCGATTGCTTCAATCGCTCTAGCTGCCAAATTGAAGTTCTCCTCTAGGTCAAATGTTGGCATTCTCGAAGCTTATAGCTAAGCTATGCTGTGAAGTGGATTCAGCATTTCTATCCAGCTCTAGGACAGATATCCCCTCGCAAGTTGTGAGCCAATTTAGGAACTGATTTCTTAAAAATTAACCAGATTATGGCGTGGTTTATATATCAGCTTAGAGAGTCAAGCACTTTTACCGAATAATGGTTGAAAAATGTCACCCATTCCCTGTGCACGCGATTGATTTAGCATCGATCACGAAACTTAAGATTTTAAAGAATCTAATTGTAGAAAGAACTAGACCATAACGACCTCCCTCTAACCTTTAAAAGAATCAAGAAAGATGCTTTATGTTCCTGGTAATTCTCTTTAATTCTGCGAAACCATGCAAGGCTTCTTTACTTCTACACTCATGGACTAATACCACTAAAACTTAAAAACTTCCTTCCTGACTTCATGACTTACATTATAAGTAGGATTACTGTGGCAAATTCTTACGCCCACAACAACCTGGTGAACGCCACACTCTTACACCACCAACCCACTAATTCTTGTGATTTTCCCTTCAATTGTGGCAGTTTTATTGAAAAAGTGTTCCACAAGAGCACCCTTCAAGTGATGAAAGCAACAAGGAACCTTGTATTTCGTTCACGCTAGAAAATGAAGGAGGTCGACCGCAAGTTTTAAATTGATTGTGGGCAATTTGATTGATTCTGGGGCTCGGAAACTGTTGCTGAGGTAGATTGGACAATGATTACCAGTTATGTATGGCTTCGTATATTACCGTATTGATTATTGAACGTAAGGATTTACATTTATTTCCTAATGGTAATTGAAGGGTGGAAGGTATGAACTAACTTTAAACACTTGCGTTTGCTTACCTGCTGAAACAAGAACACATTTGAACCATTTGATTCAAAATGGCAACTTCATCACAACAATCAATCCAATCGATCAAACACATTCTCTGATACTTACATACTGTTTCGCATTTCTCCAAAACAGTATCAGCAAAAAGTTCTCAAACTCATTTCGGCAACACATAACTGTAGAACGACATCTGATTGTCTTAATGCGTACACGACATTGGTATGTATTTGAAATCCCATCATCCATTCAGATGTGATTTAGTCCATTCCAACATCTGTTATTATTTCTACTAAAGCAATTTGTCCCCAAATACGGATTAGAGATACATTTTTGGCTCGTCCTTTTCTATTCGTTACTTGGTAATATTGTTAATATCACTGCGCATTGAAGGATTTATGCTGATCCTGTTGGATTTTCTTCTCAAAAAAGAAAGAACAAATCAGCAAAAGATTGCCAGTTCCAAAGAACATTCAAAGACATTCATTTTTTTTTTTTCTGTCTGGTTACTATAAAGGATTTGTTTGTTTTCGTTGATTATATGGAATGGATAGAATAGTCCTTTGGCGATAATGAATAATTGTCAGCAGTTGGGATAAATTAAACGCTTAATCCTTGGAGAAAAATCTACAATCGTATTACGTTGAAATCTTTCAACACATAAATTTCGATGACGTGTGCTGTAAGGACACAGAAGCTTTTCTCTCCTTCTAAGCATTTTTAAGCCGAAGGCAGACGGCAATCAAAAAGGATCTTCATAAGACTGTTTTATTGCAAGTACTTGATGTGGAAGGACCTGCTGTTGTTTATTCATAAAGATATTTACTTATGTAGTTAACCTTTGGAAGAAAATTAAGAAACAGTTAAAGGTCAAATTTTAATGAGAGACACAGGAGGATGAGTTGAGGACTGTTTTGAATGGTATTGTTGTCTGGATTTGGCGGGAGTGAGAAAGTACTGCGACTTGAAAAATCGTTTGAACGATGGACGTTCGACATTTGGAATGAAGATGAGAATATTCCGAGGTCATCAAGAAGGAACTTAGCATGTACCTTATGTGCTGCTCGACTGCGTATGGGTTGAGGCTGCTCTTATTTCTGATTTAAGGATGCATTTCAAAAAATTTTGAGAGTTTAAGGTTGGCCACAATATCTCTAGTCTTTTGCCAAATCAAAAAGTTGGAAATAGTGCTGCTGATTTAAGAAACTCAGAAAGCTAGGCCCAGTTGTGCAGTTGCAAGTGACCATAGGCATTGTGATACTAAGGTACAGGTATATCAATCCTTCACTCATTGCTGAGTGATGATAGTTGTTTCGTTAAGTTTTATCCTCCAGACGAGGAGCACGTGCCTAAAAACATGTTCCGACAATCGTATCACATAACGAATGTCCACAAGGCGCGTTTAAAATTTTATTCAGTTTTGTTCGTCTACCAAATGCTAAAGCGACTGTTTGCTTTGGTTGATATTCCTGTAAGATCACGAATAGTTCTGTAGCCTAGGTTATTCTCATTAACTACTAACGATAAGAGACTATATGAGATGCTAGGGGATTAACCTTTCGCTGCTTGCATCACGATCAAAGTTGACAATATCATGTCGATTTATGACAGCCATCGTGGGCTGTGTCTCTTCTGTAGATCAGCCATTTCTGTATTCATCTTTGCGCTTTCTTGAGAGTTCCTGAAAACTCTGAACCTGAACCTCTGCCAGAAGCAGTTCTTCAATGTCTTTCTATGCCGAATATTTCTTTTATTTATCAGAATATGACTGCGTACCATCGCGGACCATGGTCCCAGGTTAAGATGTTTCGCACAATTAGAAACTCGGTCTTTGATAAACCTTAAAAGGATCAGCAATTCATGCAAAGTATGAATGGACGAGAATTATTTTCTGTGGCATGAACTTGCATTATACCTAGAAATCGTATCTATAGTTCGTGAAACCATAAACTCTTTAAACTCGGTCGCAAGGCTGAACTCTCAGTCTCTCATCTAGGTCCCAGGTCACACTGGGATCTTGGGGAACGAGATATCCGATGAGATTGCCAGACAAGGCTCAGAGGAGGGTTTCTCAGGTCCCGAACCTGCGTTGGGTCTCCCTGCGTCCTCGGTTAGGGCTTCCATTGACGATTGGGTCTCTCACGAGCACAATTGTGTGTGGCATGACTCTCCAGGATGCAGGTTGACTAAACGCATGCTCCGGACGTCTGTAAGAAATCAGCGGCATTCGTGTTGTCTCTCAGCAGAAAAGACTGTACACAACTTATTGGCTTCTTGACAGGCCACTTTGCTTTTGCCAAGCACCTTAGCGTGCTGGGCTTGAGTGACACTACAATCTGCGACACTTGTGGAGAGAGTAACGACACCGCGGAACATTATCTCTGTGAGTGTCCGGCCTTTGCTCGTATCAGGTGGCAGATCCTCGGTGCTGGTACTGTAAGGTCCTCATCACTGAAGTGCTTGCTTGGCTTTCTTAGAAAGACAAGGAAATTCCAATAAAATGGGTAAATCATGGTTTGCTCTCTGGTAGTACAATGGACCAGTTTTGTCTGAGTGGTCCAGTTAAGCGTTTCCTATCCAGACAAAAAAAAGAAAAAAAGGATCTATAGGTAGTAAAAAGCATGCCTTCCGCAAGTTATAATCTACAAGAAAGATTGTCGAAAATAGTTGAAAAGCTCTTGCTGTTGGCTTGTTGCTTGAACTACAATTTTTTCCCCAATAAAGTGCTTTCCAGAATGAGTACTCGTAAGACACCACTTATGATTCGAAATATTTATTTCTTATGTACCCCTGATGACGAGGTATTACCTCAGTTTTCAACTGATTCCTTTCAGTGTAACCTTCTTAGATTTTCCCAAGGCTATAAGAGAATTCGCAATCTTTAATCCTGCTTCATTGCGAATTTATTTATTGGTTATAATTTCTATATCATAAAACATGTAGTTATGGTACGACTTGGTACGCTGCAATGGGTTATACCATGATCCTACACAGATACCTGGCAATGTTTCTAGCACAGACTACACAACGCCATACCTAGACTTCACAAGACCATTTTCAAGCACCTACTCGGGCAGAGAAGAATGGAAAACTGGCAGAACGCCCATCCAGAGAACCATAGCCGTGTACGCCGATGGATCCAAAAAGGAAACGGTTGTCGGCGCAGGCATCTTCTCTGAAACGCTTGGTATCTCCTTGTCAGTCAGGTTTCCGAACTGCAGCAGCGTTTTCCAGGCGTAGGTCCTAGCAGTCACAATAGCGGCTGTAAGACTGCGAGGGAGCAATACCACTTGTGAAGTGTTGTAAGGAAGAGCTCAAGGTTCTTGGAACATAGCACAATGTAGAGCTCTGCTAAGTCCGTGGACATGAAGGCTTATCAGAGAATGAGAAAGCTGACGAACTGACTAGAGAAGGTTCAGCACTAAACTCGGATCAATCCGACCCCTCAGTGTATCTGGCACACTCAAACTTGAGACAGGAAACAAAGCCCCAACGGATGCAAACAACAGTTGGCCATCTCTAGATACTTGTATCATCACGAGGAAGCTATGGCCTCCATTTGATAGTGCAAAACCCAATAAACCCGTGCAGAGGGATAAAAATTCACTCTCTACTCTCATAGAAGTTATTAAGGGGCACAACACTAGAAAAAGCTGCGTGTGACGAACGAGGACCTTTGTAGGGGCTGCGGCGAAGAGGAGGTTCACGAGGACACCACCTACTTTCTCTGCCACTGCCCAGGCCTCTACCACCTTAGAAATAGATATCTTTGACAATACTTCTTTAAGGATTTGGAAGAATTGTCCAACAGACCGATCAATGACATCGCAAACTTCATCAAATCCTCTGGATGGTTTGTATCTCGGGCACAGCGTCGCTTGATCCAAAACGTATAGTGTGGTACACCGATGGATCAAAAATGGATTCAGGAGTTGGCGCCGGTGTGTATGGACCCAACCATAAAATTTCGAAATCACTCGGAAAGAGTCCTAGTGTTTTCCAGGCCGAGCTTTATGCCATTGAAACTTGTGCTAACATTAACCTGCACTCAGGCATTAAAGGTGCCTCTATCCATATACTCACCGATAGCAAAGCGACGCTCAAAGCACTGATCAGTTCAAAATCAGTTCTAAGCTGCTTCGACAGCTTACAAAATCTGTGCCGACACAATAAAGTAAAATTGTGGTGGGTACCGGGTCATGTAGGCGTTGACGGCAATGAAACTGCAGACCTGCTAGCTAGGAAGGGCTCCTCTGAGTTGTTCACTGGACCTGAACCCTTCTGCGGAATACCAGATTCCGCCTTCAAACTTACCCTAAACATCTGGGAACGCAACATGTGCATCTCCCACTGGAATAACTCCCAAGGTCTCAGGCAGGCTAAAAGAGCTGTCCAACCCTTCCAAAGACAGGCAGTTGATATCCTAAAATACGGCAGAAATGACATAAGAAGGCTTGTGAGCTTCCTTACCGGTCACTGCCAACTTCTCTGCCACCTTAACAAAATGAGAATTTCGGAGGATATCACCTACCGCCTCTGCTTAGAAGAGGACGAAACCGCAGAACACATACTATGTGAGTGTGTAGCTCTGTGTAGAACTAGGAGAAGCTTTTTCCTTAAAGAAAAAGATCTTAGGAACTCCTCCGCAGCCGTTATTATAGCTGTCATAAGGAGAGTAGAAGTACTGCTGGCCTAAAAGTGGCCTATGGCACAATAGATCTCCTTGGTCGCAGTGCCTGCACGCCATTTGGGCGTGGCCACACACCTGTTTAAAAAAAAAAAAATCTCGGGCACAGTAAGTACTATTATGCTTTCTACTAGACTGTGTACAGAAGCGTTTATTTTTTCTTCACGAGGAAGGGATTTTTTTTCTATCTTCTTTTCCCCCATGGGTATCACAATGGTTCTATACTGACCTGACTGTGGTGTAGAGGATTTTCGTCCCAACACCAATCCACTAACCTAACCTAAGTATTGAAATTTATCAACTTTCTCAACCTGTCTTTGTTTTTTTTTTTTTCAAAGACGAAACTAAGCCCATACTCAGTAAAAGTGTGGGATTTTCACCCACTTAACCCACCTTACCGGCTACCCCTAGTCCTCGCGTCACTGCCGCTAAGCATTTTATCGCGAGGGGGCTCGTTGGCAGCCGCCTGAGCAACGATTCGCTGTCGCTCCTGTCTTCGTTGTTCTTTCATGGTGGTAGCCACAGTTTCACTTACTGCTTTCCAAGCTTCATGTATACCCAGCATCTGACTGCTGATGTTCTCTGGTGTTAAGTCCGAACCCAGTCTGTTCGCCAGCAAGTTACGTTCTTCGTGATATCGTGCACAGTGGAACATGATGTGTTCCGCAGCCTCGACTGCTTCTGTGCACGTTGGGCAATAAGGGTTGTCTTCGTGTCCAAATCTGTGGAGGTAGGCTTTGAAACTTCCATGACCAGTAACCATTTGCGTCAAGTAGAAGTTCAGCTCTCCATGCTTTCTATTGATCCAAGGGTCTATATTGGGGATCAATCTCTGCGTCCATTTGCCTTTGTCAGAAAAGTTCCATCTCTCTTGGCATTCTTCGAGGCTTCTTCTTGTTGGTACTTCAGTGCCACTTCGACTCGTCGCTACTGGCACAATATTTCCGTTCAGCTTCTTTAACGAGGAGGTATATTGGGACCATTCCAGCCACAACGCATGCCGCGTCGTACGAGGTTGTTCGAAAGGCGCTGTATACTCTCAAGGCGTTGGTTCTGTAGACCGCCTCCGTCTTCCTTCTGTACGATTTCGTCTTCAAGGCACCTGCCCATATTTGAGAGCCGTAAAACATCATCGATGTCGCAACTCTTGCTAAGAGCAGTCTCTTCATCTGTTGCGGTCCTCCAATATTTGGCATGATCCTTGCCAGAGCAGCCATTGTTCTTACTGCCTCCTCAGCTGCGTGTTGCAGATGTTGCTTAAAGGTTAACCATGCACCTATAGTAACGCCAAGTTACTTCAGCTCTGGTTTGGAAACTACAACATGATTGCCCACAGTTACTCTTATAGTCTCTATAACTCATCTGCTGCTGATGAGCACTGCTTCGGTCTTTTCCTCTGGTAGTTTTAGGTCCATGACAGTCCTGTACCATCCCGATAGCTTCATTACATTCGTGCTTCAACTCTTCGAGAAATTTGGTCACTAAAACTATTGCTATGACGTTGGAGAAGCCAGTTATTTTCGAGAACCTCGGCATTCGAAGTCTGAGGACATCATCGTACATTAGATTCCACAGTGGAAGACCTAGTACGGATCCTTGGGGGACACCGCCTATGACGTTATACTGCCTCATTCCTTCGCCGGTGTAATAGTGCAGTATTCTATTTCTAAAATAGTCCGAAAATAATTCTGCAGGTAGGCCGGTACTCTCTTGGTGGTAAGTGCTCGCAGAATTTTACTCCAGTTTGCGGTGTCGATGGCGCTTTTAAGATCCAGCGTTATGACTACACAGTACTGTTTACTTCCGCCTTTCAATCGTCTTCCTTCGATGGCTTTTTTCGTTGTATTTGCGACTTCCTCGATAGCGTTAATCGTAGAACGTGCCTTACGGAAGCCATACTGCGGTCCGCTTCATCGATCGCGCTTTCCAATCTGTCTCTTATTATGCACTCCAGTATTTTACCCATGGTGTCCAGCATACAAATACAAGTACAAATATTTCGCGCAACAGCTCTTTAAAGTGCCAGGCCCTAGCTTCTCGCAACCACTCATGTTGTGTGCGTTATATTTTTCACACGAATGGAAGGGACCTACAGTTTAATGCCGAGTCCGAAACGGCGATTTGAGAAGCTTTTTCGTGACAACAATACTCTCGGATGTTTGTCAGACGTTTGCGAGAGGTGGGACCGTGAAAAAACTTTTTGGTGTTTTCTGGGATTCAAACTTGGAACCTCATGCATAGTAATCCGGCACACTAACCACTTACTGTCCAGCATGCATAGAGGCCTAAACTATGAAGGTTTCTGTGGTGGTTTATTACCTTTTGGTGAGAGGACAAGTCTTTGCTTCTTCCACTGATCATTGAATACTCCTTCCCTGAGGCAGGCTTTGTATACGTCTGTCTTTGTCTTGACCTGCTGTGACTTCCAGACTATGCATCACATGGTGCAGATCCATAATTTCAAGCAAATGTCTTCAACGTAGGCTCAGATGTTTAAGGTAATACTCGTATGTCATTGTTCACTTTACGCCGCTGTTATTTACTGTCAGGGCTGAACGAAGAACATCACTGATTACAACCAAAAATAACAGTGGTACTCATGTTGAGCTCGTACATTATTCTTTTAATTTTACACAGTCACCATATACTCTCCTAAATGCTCTTAGTTCTTTCGTATCGGGACATTCCTTTCGACCACTTTATCCTTAGCCGAGTAGCACAAGTGTCATGCGGGCATCACGGGCTTGTGGTAATCCAAATAACATCCGAAATTTGGAGCAAGCACTCAAGATACACGTGTATCTACAACACAACCTATAAAACTAGCATCTCTCTGGAGTGCTTAGTATATCTAGCAAGATAACAATAATGTAGCATGAATGTTGTACAAGTGTTTATCATAGAGCACAACAGGGACTTTGGGGTTTTTCAAAACATAAAACTTTAGACAAACATATTAGTATCAACGCAATGATAAAGGAACAGAGAGACATTTGAGGCCTTGCGCTTACCTCCTAATTAATTTAAAGTCACATATCCGTTTCATGTTCTCATATTTCCTCAAAATCAAAACCAACCTCAACCCCAATTTACGCACCTTAATAACAATTTCCGTTGTCCTTCCAAAAGCTTCTCGAATTACAAATGCTATTCCTGCCCACAACCCATAATGGCAGCCTACTATCAACAAAACCTTTAACATTGGCCATGCCATCATCACAAAGTACATGCCTCCTTCGCAGTTAATTACATATTTACCCAATGTTCTTGACTTTCAAAGGACATTCTGTTGCACATTGCGGTACGTGATACTTTTCTGTATCTATTCAACCAGCACACAGCGTATTCAGTATATTCTTCGTGGAATTATTTGACATAATAAATTTCAGTTAAATATCCTAACGAGGACAAAGAAATGGCTCTTCACCGAATGGTCCCTATCCCTTGAGTCAAGGAAAAAATTACTTAGGTTAACAGAAAAAAGGACCTGTGTACAAACAATTAAGGTGGTGTTGGGCTGAAGTAGAATTCTACGTGATTTGCGTGTAATTTCGCCAATTAAGTGTTGGGTTTAAGGATAATTGTGTGGAAAAAAGAAGAGATGATATCACGTAAAGCGTTTGAGGGTCATGTTTTCCTGTATCCAAGAAGTATTTCCAGGAATTTTCTGGAACCTCCTATTGGGGCTTAGAGGAAACAGATGCATTCATTCGGGAACTATGTTCATTTGCATACTTCCTATTAAGGATAATTGTATGGAAAAAAGAAGAGATAATATCGCGCAAAGCATTTGAGGGTTATGTTTTCCTGTATCCAAGAAGTATTTCCAGGAATTTTCTAGAACATCCCATTGCGGCTCAAAGGAAATAGATGCATTCATTGAGGAACTATGTTCATTTGCATACTTCCCAAGAAGTATTTCCAGGAATTTCCTGGAACCTCCAATTGGGGCTCAAAGGAAACAGATGCATTCAATCGGGAACTATGTTCATTTGCATACTTCCTATTAAGGATAATTGTATGGAAAAAAGAAGAGGTAATATCACGCAAAGCGTTTGAAGGTTATGTTTTTCTGTGTCCAAGAAGTATTTCCAGGAATTTCCTCGAACTTCCCATTGGAGCTTAAAGGAAAGAGATGCATTTATTCGGGTACTATGTTTATTTGCATACTTCTTGTTAATTGCTGATTATTGCTTAACAATAACATAAAGAAATACCAGGGAAGCTTCTTGTGAATATACCTAAGCTCCTTTGAGGAGCAAGTGTACTCTGATTAATAAAAATATGACTATGCGTCAAATAAATTCTATCAGCGCCCTAAAGGCCAGAGCACAAAAATGCAATTTAGTCATTTAAAATTGTTGAGAATCCTCCTGGAATGAATCTCTGAGATGCCAATCTTAAAAGACGCAAAAGGTTATTCGCACAAAATCGTGTCCTGTGTATACTCTCTGGGTTGCTGTACTGTCTGGGTGTTATAAATCTTGGATATACATACATAGGTATACTCGAACATAATATGCAATGCAGGACGGTGATTTTCAGATGAAACATGGAATTCAAGAGAATTTTATGGACATAATTTGTGCAGATGGTGACACAAGTGGCCACACTTTCGGGAATGTATTCGACAGTTTAGGATGAGAGGTTTTCTTTTTTTAGCGAAAAACATGATTATTGGTAAGCCAAGTGGAATTTTAAATGAATTTACAGCACGTTGTGTAGATTAAGTCGTAATGAAACGTGACACTAATAAATTTGTCGCTTAGGTAGCCCAGTTGATATTTTTATTGATGCGGTAAATGCGGCACAGAAACAGATGTATTCTGACAAATTCACAATAATCGCTTTAATTTCTTATTTTTCCGACATATTAGGATCCTTTTTTATACGCGCGGGCTCGTTTTTTTAAATGATAGTCATGCACCAAGGTGTTTTGAATAGATTCAGCGATTTAATCATTCCATATGGTTTGTAGTACTGACTTAAGCCACCACAATCTTCGATTCTAGTAAGGTAAGTAGGTAGGAGTGGTTATGTCAGCAAACCATGCCGACACCTAATTAGCGCAGAAGCTCCGTTTTATTGTCACAACTCAAGTGACCTAAACGGATGTTGCAAGGACGTTAACTACTAGGGAAAGAAGAAGAAAAAGGGGGTAAAGATTATTCAAATCCACCCCGTTACATTGAGGAAGCTGATAATATCCCCAATGCTAATCTCCGCTAGCTCTATAAGGTTGTCGAAAAAGAGTTTACCTAAGGTGCGCTGTCTGGCCTTGCCTGAAGCCGGACACTTGCAGAGGAAGTGTAAGATTGTTTCTATCTCATCAGCAGTATTGCAGCTGCGACAGTGTGCATTAAATGCAATGCCTATTCTGGCCGCATGAACCCCGATGGGCCAGTGGCCAGTACTAACTGCCAGAATTCTTGCGATATCTGTACGGTTTCTGTTTAGTAGATCTTGTGTTCTTTTCCGGAAGTATTTGGGCCACATCTGCCTGGAGATGACACAGTTCCGCACCACCTGCCATCTACTATCCGCCTTTAGAAGATAGTGCGCGAAGATGCCTCCCTTAAGGACCCCCAACGGGACGTTCACCTCCTTTGCTAGGGAAGCATCAAGGGCAGATCCTTGCCGGGCGAGTTCATCAGCCCGCTCATTCCCCTTAATGTTGCTGTGACCCGGAACCCAAAGGAGACAGATCCTTAGTCAGTGACCTAGCGAGGTGTGTTCTTTTTTGCACTGTTCTACTAGCCTTGAGGATGTAGTGGCAGATACTATAGCCTTGATAGCCGCCTGGCTGTCAATGTGGATGGCAATGGTATTTAGAGGTGTAGAGGTTTGCTTAAGTATGCGGCAGGCCTCACGTACAGCAAAAACTTCCGCCTGGAAGACACTACACGAATCAGGAAGCCGGTACGACCTGCAAATATTGAGGGAATCAGAGAATATCCCCACTCCTACCCCGCAGTCCATTTTTGCACCGTCGGTGAAAATTGTTGATTCGAACTCATTTATCAGTACGCCAGTTTCCCATTCCGCCCTGGTTGGGAATCTGACCGTGACGTTATATAGTCGGTCAGATTAGTTACCAGATTCTGCAGTAGCAGATTCAGGATGCTGTTGTGACCATACGGATTAGTGCACCAGCATCCCGTTTCCCTTAGCCTGACCGCACTACATGATGATAGATGCATAATGTGAAGATCGAGTGGTAAAAGGTGCAGAATAACGTTCAAGGCATCGGTTGGAAATGTTCTCATGGCACCCGTTGCGCCTATAGCCGCAGTTCTTTGTACCCTGTTGATAAGTTTGATGTTATAAGCTTTCCTTAGCGTAGGCCACCAGACTAGCGATCCATAGGAAAGAATGGGATGCACCACGGCAGTGTACATCCATAAGTCCATCTTCGGGCGAAGTACCCACTTCTTGCCAAAGGTCTTGCTGCAGGCATAGAAAGCTACACAGGCCTTCTTTAGCCCTTGCTCAATATTAAGCTTCCAGCTTAGTTTTGGATCAAGTACCACACCTAGGTACTTGGCACTGGAGGATAGGGAGAGTACATAATTTTTTAGCCGTGGAAGCGTAAACGTCGGTATTGTGGTTTTAGTGGTAAAGAGCATCAGTTCAGTTTTGCTTGAGTTGACGCTGAGTCCACATCCAGTGGCCCATGAGCTAATCTTGCCCAAGGCACCTTCCATAACATCACTGATTACGGATGGAAAAATCCCCGATACCAGTATTACCTCGTCATCCGCATACGCGACAACCTTAATTCCATCCCTATTAAGTCTACACAAAATTTTATTGATGACCATAAGCCATAGAAGAGGAGACAAGACCCCACCTTGAGGAGTTCCTCTAACAACAGATATGGTGGAGCTGCTGTTGCCGAGGTTCGATTGAATGATTCTAGTTTTTAGTATTGTCAATATCCATTTGCTAATAAACTCTTCCACACCCGGTTGGATCAGAGCTACCTGAATCGATACCGTACTGACGTTATTGAAGGCACCTTCAATGTCTAAGAAGGTAGCAAGGGTATATTGTTTGAAGTGGATTGTCTTTTCTATCGTTCGCACAACTTCGTGGAGCGCCGTCTCTGTCGGTCGCCCTTTAGTGTACGCATGTTGAGATTTGGATAGAAGGGATTTACCTAGGGTATTTCGAATATGTGTATCTAAGATGCGTTCCAACGTCTTTAAAAGTAAAGAGGATAAGCTAATGGGCCTGAAATGCTTTGCGGACCCATGACCCCGCTTCCCAGCTTTCAGGATAAACACAACACAAACACGTTTCCAACTCAGGGAAACGTGGTTTAGGGGAATACAGCTTCTGTAGATCGGAACTAGCCACGGGACCACCTGGTCCTCTGTTTTTTGCAGCAAAATAGGGAGAATGCCGTCAAGGCCGGCCGATTTATAGGGAGAGAAGCTGTTAATCGCCCAGGAGGTGTTAACTGCTGTAATTGTTGTCTTAATGTCATTCCAGGAAGAAGATTGCGTGACCTGAGCTACTGGTGGGAGGGCAATCTCATTACTACATCCTGGAAAGTGTTTTTGCATTAAAAGTTCCAGTGACTCGCTAGAGGAGTCCATCCAAGTCCCATCCGGCAGTTCAGTAAAGGTCGGGCTAGAATCCTCCTTGGACAGAATTTTACTCAACCTGGCAGAGTCTTTTATGGTCTCAATAGACTGAAAGTAGTCTTTCCAAGCAAGAGACTTGGCACGATTCTAGTAAACTCTGTACACTACTCGATAAAATGCAAATTCAGGCATTACGTTGACTCATTAAGGTGTCGTCTATGACTATGACGCTTGGACAAGCACAAATCTATCTGTCGTACGTACGACAGAATTTCTCTGTTGATGGACTTAACTTTGAGGTGGTCAAGGAGTTCTTCTTCTTCTTCTTCCTTTTATCAGCGAGGCTATGATCCGAAAACAAGGGATCACAGCCCTCCCACTTCACCGCATTTCTACTGATCCGCCTGTGGGGTTCGCCTCCTGTGGGGTTCGCCTAGGTGGTCAAGGAGTTCATCTACCTTAAAGTAAATTTTAATCGCACAAGCGTCCCTTTATAGAGATTCGACGAAGAATGGGTCTGGCAAATCGCTGCTATTTCGGTTTAGCAAGACAAGTCGACTTAAAACTCCTAACTCGACGAACTAAATTGATGGTCTACAGAACGCTAATCTAACCAGTCATGCTATATGGCGCCGAGTGCTAGACGATAAGTAAGAAAGCTGAATTAATATTGAACTTTTTCGAGAGGAAAATACTTCCCCGTATGCAAAGAGGGCGAATGGGGGAGGAGATTACACCACGAATTCTACGAGCTCCACCAAGATGCGGATGTAGTCCAAAAAGTTTGAATACGTCGACTACATTAGCTCAGCCACATCAAGCAACTGGACAACAATGCTCCAGCCAAGAGAATTCTCGAATCACAGCCCTCAGGTTTGAGACGACGAAAGCTACCGAGCCTCCGGTATAAAGACCAAGTAATCGCGGATACCTCAAAACTTGGTCTGTGTAACTGGAGGCAGTGTACCCCGGATCGACGAGGATGGAAGAATGCTGTGTATCAGGCAGAAACTCTACATGAGTCGGAAGCGCATTTAACAAACAAACAAACCTTGACTCTCGAGGGAGTCGAAAAAGAGTATGAGTTGGGTATAAAAATGCTAAAAATCCTTACAACGCTTTCCATTAAACTTAAAAAAACACCTCTGAAGATTCATAAACACGGGAGGTATGCAGAGTTGGTTACTATAAATCCCCAAGAGGTACTCCAACAGACACCTCCCAAGATCGATAGTTAACCCTCTCATATCTCTAGACCAATGCCTGTAAATAACAATACTGCATAGGAGTAACAGAGATTGATTGAGTCAATCAATCCCCCTACTACTCCCATGCACACCACCTACACGGTGAACTAGGTTCTAAGAGTTTGACTGAAGCAGTCACCCTACCTAGCTTAAAGTTCGACTGCATACTAGTGCGCAAGATTGACTGCATCAGTCATCTCGCTCTACTTTGCATTCCCCACTATTTCCACGGTCCACCTAGGTATGCGTTCGATTTAAACAATCACCCTACCTAGTCCACACTTTATGCATAGCAGTACTTAGAGTTCGATTGAATCAGTCACTCTATGTACACTTATGCTCCTCTACACCTGCACGGTCCACCTAGGTATGAAGGGTTTGACTGAATCAGTTACCCCACCTAGTCAATACCATGCATAACAGCAATTAGAGTTAGACTGAATCAGTCACTCTACTATACTTATGCACCTCTACGCCTACACGGTTTATGGGACCTGCCAATATAACTTGCACACACAGTATAGGCGGTTCGATTGAATCAATCACCCCCCATCACTTGTTGCCCACTATACCTTCTCGGTACACTTGGACTTCACGGTTGACTGAGTCAGTTAGAGAACATTCTCAGTCAACATTCTCAGCCAACACCCTCATGAGAAAGGTGAAGGTTCCCCCGGTAACCGGTGACTCGACCGGTCACTACTCATATGGTATCACAATGGACACAAGCGGTCTAAGTGTGTCCTGACCCTGTCAGGACGGCCACCTTTACCTAACTTAACCTAACCTATGCAGAGTTTCTGTAAAACACTATTTTATTCTCTAGGTGTTCATTAGAACTATGGGCAACCTTTAGAAGTGAGGACCAAGTAAACATCACATCTCATACATGAGGAAAAATTCGTGAAGCCCCTTTGCACACTTGAGATAGGAACAAATACTAAGTAAGTCCTTATGACATAGAAAGAGTATATTCCCCGAATTTTCCTAGGTCATAGGTCAGTTAGCTATAGAGAGGACACAAAAACGCTAGAAGTTTCTGTTCAATTATTTAAAACGATTATCGATAATTATATAAGGAAAAGTGTAGTTTGCCTATGCATCAAAGAGTAAACATTATTCTGATTATTCGAATTTTGTTTCAAGGATACTTTTCAAAGGATATAGATATTCCTTATTCACTTCTTCTCGTATAAAGGTCACACGAAAATTGCTCAGTAAACTATGGAATCAAAGGGAAACTTCTAGTCCAAGGTGATAGAAGCCCTAGTTGACACGAGAACCACATGAACCACATGAATAAGGGAAGATTAGGAGCAATCAGTGCGAGTAGGGAGAGTTGGAGAATTTGTAGAGATGTACTCGTACATAGATGTTGAACCCTCAGATCTAAATACATAACGTAAATTTGTTCCATAAACAAGTTTGTAATCTTTTCCAAAAATGTACCGTCAGTCTTCTTTGTTTCCATTTCTGTACCTCCTTTTATGATCATATATCAATGTCTCCTTCTGTGGTATTTAAAAAGTCCACCTGTTATTTGACCTTTAAAACACGCGTATTCCCACAATTTATCAGTAGAAGTTCAAACCTTTAATTTTTACAGGTTCCTCTCCTTCATCCACGTTCTTTCCTTCACCCACCCAATGAGAAAAAGCAAACTCCAGGTGTGCATTACTTAGAAGGTTACTTTGTTCTCCGATATCAATCCCTTCAATCAGCGGTAATTTTCGGGATAGAAAAAAACGAAAGAAAAAGTTAAATGGTAAAAGTTGTAGGGTTGCTAACACCCTTCGCTATTTTACTTTTACGCAGTTTCCTATCAATGGTTTGATTGAAAGATTCTCGTCCTGCTGAAGACATTCAATTTAACAAATGAGTGCTGAGTACACATAAACTTGAAGGGGAGTAAATAAAATCTAGTTAATGAGGAGATAGTCGTGTATTTAAAGTTCGCAGACAGTGTAAGTTGTTAAACAAGAAATTGTGTTGAAAATACAATCGCAGCTGGGGGAGATTAGTGAAAGGACTTTTAAATTTGCTTTCCATCACGAGAATCAAACTTCTGTATATCTTGTAAATATTTGTTAAATAGGAGCAGGATTTTATATCCCTTAACAATGAAGCTAATCTAAAGGTATTTTTATTATACTACAAAACCGGATCCAATTTGCTTACTCAATTGATAGCACCCATCTATTGGGTCATATTCCACTTTCTCAAAGCATAATACACACCCTCTCCACAATAAGGGTTTTTTTTTTTCAAATATTCCTCAGGTCAATTGAATTACATTACCCTGACGCATTCTATGATCGAAGACATATCCTAGAGATCTCCTGTTATTGAATCTATTATGATCTCATTCATATCCCCACCTAAAGAAAGGGTATCCCCACAATACATGACAGGATACCAAACCTTGCAACACACATTCAATAGATTCCCATCCATCTACTGCAATTACAAAATATTGACAAGCAGAATAGGATTTGCATCGTCTTTCAAGCATCAGGCAGCAGGAAGAGGCGTGCACAATTTCTTCTACTTTCCATGCCACGCAGATGAATAATTCATAAGAAAAAAAAAATTTGAATCATATTTCAATTTTCAAATCCAATCAAATAGAATTTTCAATTTTCCCTGTTTTGTATTTGTGTGCAGTTATATGAGAGAGCAAATTGATTTCGTCCTATCCAACCCATGGCTGGAGGCGGAAATTGAGTTCATATAAATAAATACTCAACCTACACACTACATCGCTTGTCGAAGCATGTTAACTGTTAAAAAGGATGATGATGATGATGGCAACAATGACGATACTCCACGCGAAACAGTGCTTCCGACCCGGGCGACAGCAATAAGGATGATAATGCAAATCGTTTAGGGGAATGGAAACGTGTCCTTTTTTCTGTTTTTTTTTTTTTTGCTCTACTCAAACCGATAAAGGACTAACATAAACACTTTGATTATTTTGGTGACTTGTTGTAACAACGAATGTTTTGCATTTTGTAATTAAAATTTTCCAATACGAAAATTGCTGCGAAATAGAAAAGCATACAAACAGGGTAGGAGCTGGAGGAGTATACCAAGAGCGTTGTCAAACCTTTTTTTCCTCTCAAGCAAACAGTTTTAATGGACTTGTAACTGAAATTGGTTTGATAATTGATTTTTGCGTTTTTGCAGATGAATTGAAAGTGGGCGAATGGTAGGCAGTTCTGCAAAAGGATATAACCACAAAAAGGCAGATGCCTGCACATCGTGTTGAAATTCACACCAGTGCACTATGCCAGTTGATTTTTTTTTTGTATCTTTTGATACCCAGATCAATACAGGTCGTACGCATACCAAAACGTGCAGCTTGACGTGTAGAATTAAGTGTGTGATTCATAATGTTCTGTAAAAGCTCAGGCCACTCAAATTTCGTTCGATATACAGGGTGGGCCAACTACAAGTTTCTTTTTAAAAATGCAATAGAATGAAGAAAATGAAATTTTTTTCATGTATTATGGCTCTATTAGTAAGAACGAACATTCCCATTAATTATGGAATACAACGTCGTTCAAGTGGCTGCCTCGGCTGGCCTCGCAGTAACGCATTCTATCACTCCAATTTTCCAAGACCTTGTTGATGGTTTCGGACTGTAGCTCACGGATTGCTTGGATGATATTGGCCTTAAGTACTTGAATCGTTTCCGGATTATTGGCATAATATCAGTCCTTCACGGTTGCCCACAAAAAAAGTCCAAAGGAGTCAAATCGCAGCTCCGAGGCGGCCAATTGACATCGCCAAGACGGCTGATAACACGATTTGGGAATTTGGTGCGCAAAAGACCGATTGTGGCATCGGCTGTGTGGCATGGAGCGCCATCCTACATAAACCAAATCCAAATCCATGTCTTCAATTTCAGTAAACAAAAAAGCCATTAACATGGCTCTGTAACGCCCACCGTTGACCGAAACGTTGTTCCCAGCCTCATTTTCGAAGAAAAATGGTCCAATGATGCCACCACTCCACAATCCGCACCAAACTGTCACTCTCTGTGAACGCATTGGCTTCTCAACAATAACGTGCGGGTTTTCCGAGCCCCAGATGCGGCAATTTTGTTTGTTAACGTAGCCGCCGAGATAAAAATGTGCCTCGTCAGAAAAGATGATTTTTCTCCCAAACCAAACTTCTTTTCAAAAAACGCACTGTTTGGGCTACACAGCACTCACTTTGGAAATAACTTTTCAATATTTCCCAATGTTGTTCAAGCATAAGGCGACTCATTTCGTTCTGCGGAGATATGGTACTGACTTTCTGTCAAGATTTCAAGTGGGAAACAGCTGTCAGTGTCAAAATAACCTATAATTTAAAAAGAAACTACTAGATGGCCCACCCGGTTTTTTAAAATTAAAAGGTCATAGCTTTTATTTACCTACATAACGTACTTAACTACATTAGCCCAATTTGATTTATTTTTTTTTATTAAAAAAAGCGAAACGACTTAAGAGTCAATGACCCTAAGGGTCTGAAAGGACCCCAGGTGAGACATTGAACTAAAGGCTGAAGACGTCTTGGCTGTGACGTAAGACGTGTTCTACAGTATGATGGAGATTCTGGAGGTCCCAACCAACACACTCTTACCTCCCGCCTCTAGCGTTGACCCGGAAGTAGTAGCGATGCTTGCTTCCAAGACTCCTGCAGCTCTGTCTCCGACTCCGTTTGGAAAGTCTTTGGCTGGAACGTCTAATCTCTGTCTCAATAGACGGGCAGCTGATCGAGGTTGTGTCGGTGACAGTTTGCCCGGGAAACCAATACGGCTGAACGAGCTCCTGAAGCGACCCACTCCGATAAGCTCCTGACTAAGAGTCAACTGAAAAAGAAAAGAAGGAAGGCGGTGATAGCGCGGTGCAAAGAGGCTGCAGAGTCAGCTGAAGGCTCAAGCGCCGAAGCAGTCATTCTTTCCGACAGGAAAGAGGCCTAGGTCAGCAGAAAGTACTCCAACTGAAACCGGTCAATCCCTCAGACCTAACGCTGGCTCCATTTCGGTCGGCGCGAATAGGTCCAATCTGACGAAGCAAGCTTGTTTCGCCTGCTCTCCTTAGTGGAAGCGTCTGCACATTTGATGCGCGCTCTTCTGTTAGGCACACTCTTACCGGTGGCGTTATCCATCCACAAAATGCTGCTGCTGTTACCCTTAAAGGTCACAGCACTAGCGGACACGATGGGTGCCGTGGCATAAGTGGTTAGTGTGTCGGATCACTACACGTGAGATTCCAAGTTCGAATCCCAGAAAACACCAAAAAGTTTTTTCACGGTCCCACCTCTCACGAACGTCTGACAAACATCCGAGAGTATTGTTGTCTCAAAAAAGCTTCTCAAAACAATTTGCCCTTCGGATACGGCACTAAACGGTTGGTCCCTTCCATTCGTGTGAAAAATATAACGCACACAACATGAGTGGTTGCGAGAAACTAGGCCCTGGCACTTAAAGAGCTATTGCGCCAAATATGCACAAAACGCCTGACGCAGACAAAGCTGCTATGGGCACCTGGTGCGCGCACTTCCACTAATAAAATATCGACTATATCTTGATATTTTCTCAGATTAACATCCATCCCTCAAAGGCTACTACCGCTATCTTAAGTAGTAGACTTTCCGTGATGCGTACAAAACCCCACATAACATCTATCCAGGATCCATACGTGCGGAGCAAGCGCATAAGTGGCTTTGGAGGTGTTCGTGGAGTAACGGTGCGATGTGACCAGCGATATGAAAGACCGAAAGCTTGTCTAATTGTGCCGAATTTCCTCTCAGTAGCCAAGCTTGGACGATTCTGTGGACAGGACCTGGTTGCTGCAGCTGTAAGCTATGAAACGACTGGATGTTGGAAAACCATCGTCGTTGCGTTGGCTTACTTCTCTTATGATTCGGTAATGCCTCCACCACCGAAGGCGGTTGCCGACCTAATAAAGTACTGTGACACTCGGGAGACGGGACTAGTCATGTGTTGTGACGCTAGTGCTCAGAATACGTGGCAGCAACAAATGTAATATACGAGGAAATCATCTCTTAGACTTTATACTATCGTCTGGCATGGTAACTAACAATGTTGGCTCCCAGCCAACTTTTGTTATGGCAAGCAGGCAGGAGATAATTGACTAGACTATCTAATATGTATTTCAAGTCGATTACTAACTAGATGGTACTGCCGGAGGAGTCCTTGTCAGACCATAGACACATCGTTTTGCAAATCGAATGCGAGGCTATAACTTTGCAGGAGAGGAGGAATCCGAGGAAAACCAACTGGGTGCGGTTTAGGGAAGAGCTAGAAGTGAAAGTTTGAGGATGCTGTTCAAAGCCTGACTAGTATCCTTACCAGCTATTTTGAACGGACGTGCCCAATGACAAAAAACTCCTGCAGAACGCTGTTTCCCTGGTGGAGCCCATACCTGCAGCGACTTACGAATGAATTCAGAAAACTTCCAAATAGGTCACTGAAGACAAATTTAGAGGGCAACTGGGATTTTGTTAGATCGAAGCAAAAAGACTAAAGAAAGGTTGTCGAAAGTGCTTCCTATAAAGATTTTTGTGAAAAGATCGAGACACTCGGTGAAACCAGCAGGATGGTTAAGGTATTCAAAAGGGACAAGTCAACTAAACCGGAGTCACTCAAAAAGTCTGATGGGAAATTTACTGAGACGAAAGCGGAAACTTTTAGTCTTCTGCTGGGGACTCACTTGCCTGCCAATCGGATAACCACTAGGTCGCAGCTTGGCCCGCTTACACAGGCTTGATCTAAGTCAGAAAGAACAACAAAGAATAATTCAAATGATTTAAATCTAGACTTCATGACTGCCAATCCCCGGATGCAATAAAAGCAGAAATATTGACTATAAGTCACCGGTGAATTGTGCTGGAGCAAAGTCATGTTGGAAACCCCATATTGCTCCATTAAAAAGAATATTCATCAAGCCCTTAACGACGCCTTCTATTAAATATTCTTGATACACCTTTGCCCGAGTTTAAACTTTTTTTCACAGAAATAGAGAACAATAACTCCTTGATGGGATATCCCCCACCAAATCATTACCAAAGCAGAATAATGCTCACTTACTTAGGTGTCGCTACAGTTCAATGTTTTCTCCAGGATCTGCCGAAGTGTGAAGATTTGATCCATGGTGGATTCCTGACCTGAAACCGCATTGATAGGGTCCAATCAGGCTGTTGATAAAAGGTTTCAGGCATTCACATAATATAGCAGAAAAGATCTTGTATGCGATCTTGAGGAGACTAATGCCTCTATAATTGGCGCAGTTGAGGGGGTCTCCTTTCTTGTGGATTGGGCAAACGATGCTGAGATTCCATTCATCGGGCATACACTCGTCTGACCAAATCTTAGAGATAAGTTGGTGTATGCACTCTACCAATTCATCACCAGCTGCCTTGAAAAGTTCGGCCGGTAAGCCGTCAGGTCAAGCAGCCTCGTTGGACTTCAGCTTGGATATTGCTATCCTCACTTCGTTCTGGTCAGGTGGACGGAAATTTTGACTATCTTCGTCTATGTTGAATGGTTCATTCTGCCTGACAGCGGGATGTTGGCCTTCATCGCCGTTATACAGTTATCAAGAGTATGTGGACTAGAGCAATATATTTATCTTCACAGGTGGTGCGAAGATGGAGAAGCTTTTGTTCCCAAACCAATTCGGAAGAATCTGCCTAAGAACAACTCAGAAGAACAGCAGTGCATTCAGAAAGAAAGCGAGACTTCATACTTTTTTTACTTATGTCCTGTATCCCCTTGTGGGTCCTAGGGCCTCTACTACGCCTACGCGCCATCGTGTACGGTTTCTGGCAATGTTTTGGGGACCTGCATTGCGATTGATCGGGAAACTACTGACTGCCCAAAACTTGGCTTGGGCCAGTAGCGCAACAATCAAGTTCGTGATGAAGTGCTTACTTTACCTCCTAGTGGTGGTCCCCGGGCAACTATACGTATAAACCCTTATACGTATAGGCCAAAATTGTAAGTGCGGGTTGTCTAGGGCCTTGATTCTAGGCTAGGTAACGTGGGCCAGCAACCTGCGTTACTGAAACCAGCTCGCTACTGAAACCGACACTATGCCTCGGATAAGGACTGATCACATGTTGACGACTTTTGGCTATTGTACACGGACAAAGATAGGTTTCTGGAATGTAAAGACGCTCCTCGACTCGGGAAGAGAAGGTCCTTACAATGCCAGATTCCTCCAACTGGAAAAGGAATTCATGCGATATAAACTGGACATTTTGGGGGTAAGTGAAGTAAGATGGTTAGAAGCGGGCGAGTACCAGTCTCCAACGCGTAACACTGTACTACTCTATTCTGGAAGACCATCCGGAAGTCCGCGGGAATATGGAGTCGGACTACTGCTAACAACAACAGCACGCAAGGGCCTGATTTCCTGGCAGCCTCATGGTGATAGGATTTTGACGGCCAGATTCCGGACTAGAGTACGACGGGTCACCATCATACAGTGTTACGCCCCAACGAATAGTTCGTCTGAGGACGAAAAGGAGAGCTTCTACAATCTCTTAAGCGCCGTCTTCAACACAACACCAAATGGAGACATTGTCATAGTGATGGGGGATTTGAATGCCAAGGTAGGCAGCGACAACGAAGGGCTCAAGCATGTAATCGGGAAGCAATGACAACGGCGAAAGGTTTGTGGATTTCTGCAATGCCAACCGCCTTGTGATAGGTGGCACCATGTTTGAGCACAAGACCTGCCACAAAGTCAGCTGGGTTTCCAATGACAGGCAAGCAACCTCCAACCAAATTGACCATTTTGCTATCAGCCGCCGCTTTAGAAGCAGTCTCCTGGACGTCCGAAACAGACGAGGGGCAGATGTGGGGATAGTACGTGATCACCATCTTATGATAGCTACTCTCCAACTACGCACTGCTGCAGTTCGAAGATCCCACGACAACACAAGAATGCCCAGGTTCAACATCGATAGACTTAGTGATCCCTCAGTGCGCCAACAATTAAGGGAGCACTTTTCGCAAGGTGTGGAAGCAATCAGCAGCTCAATGCCCCCAACCATCCAAGACCATTGGTGTGCTGTGAAAAATGTTTTTACATCTGGTGCTGAAAGAATTGTCGGTCGATCGCAGGGAAGACATAGGGCGTAGTTTTCCGAGGATACCTGGAGACGGATTGACGAACGAAAACAGCTAAAAGCTCGCGTTGCAGCTACCCCAGCAGCAGGGAGAAGCGAGCTAGAGTCCCTATATCGCATGAAGATGAGAGAAGTTCAGCGTAGCGTACGACGTGACAAGCGCAACTACATCAACGCGCTGGCTACAGAAGCAGAAGAAGCTGCACGGAGGTGCGATAGCAGGACTGTCTACAGAATCACGAAAGAGCTGACAGGTGGTCGCAGCTCCAGCCAATACCTAGTGAAAAGCCTAGACGGCTCCTTGCTCATTTCGGATGAGGACCAGCTCAAGAGATGGAAAGAGCATTTTGCTACGGTTTTGAACCGTGTATTCGATAGCGATATGCTCCCAAATCAGACTGAGATGCCCGAGGTGAGAAGTTCCCGAATACGCACCACGACTCCCAGTAAAGATGAGATCATTACCGCGATCAAGGCACTCAAAACCAACAAGGCGGTAGGACTTGACGGTATTCCAGCAGAGCTCTTACGAGCAACGCCAACAACATCGGCTGAGCTTCTGCTTCCACTTATAGATAGAGCTTGGGAAGCTGAGAGCTTTCCTAACGAGTGGAAAAAGGGAATGATCGTCAAGCTTCCTAAGAAAGGAAATTTAATGGAGTGCGGAAACTGGAGGGGTATCTGCGTGCTACCTGCTGTAGCTAAGATAATAGCTAAAATAATCCTTGAGCGAATCAAACAACATCTCGAAGACACACTCGATGCCGAACAAGCAGGTTTCCGCTCTGGATCCTCCTGTGCCGACCACATCAACACCCTGCGGATTATCATCGAACAGTGTGTTGAATATCGATCGCCACTGCACCTGCTGTTCATCGATTTTGAGAAGGCGTTCGATAGTGTCAACAGGGAGTTTATTTGGCGTGCCTTACGCAGGAGAGGCATTCCCGATAAACTAATTGCTATTATCAAAGCTACATATGAAGGCTCCAAATGTCACGTTCTGCACAGGGGAAGGTTGTCTGAGGAATTTGAGATCCAAAGTGGGGTAAGACAAGGCTGTATCCTTTCACCAATATTATTCCTATTGGTGATTAGCAATGTGCTTCATGCAGCTTTGTCGACGGGAAACGGAGGAATTCGATGGACTCTTACATCTCAACTGAAGCATCTTGACTACGCAGACGATGTATGCTTACTCTCCCACAGAATTATGGACCTCCACCAAATGACAGCAGATGTGGAGAGGGAGGCAGGTGTCGTCGGGCTGGAAATCAATATGACAAAAACTAAAATCATCAGCCTTGGAACTAACTCATCGGCTCAAATATGCATTGCTGGACAACCGGTGGAGAGAGTAGAGGATTTCCAGTATCTTGGGAGTATTGTCTCGACCGATGGTGGAACCGAACTGGATATAACCAACAGGATCGCAAAAGCAATGTCCGCGTTCGGGATGTTGTCCAAAATATGGCGAAGCAATGCAATCAGTTTGAGCACCAAAATAAGACTGTTCCGCTCCAACGTTGAATCCGTGCTGCTATATGGTTGCAGCACGTGGAGAGTGACCACTACTATCACCAGAAAGCTGCAAACTTTCGTTAATAGGTGTCTGCGCAATATCTTAAGGATTTTCTGGCCCAATTGTATCTCTAACGAACACCTTTACGAGAGAACGGGTCAGGAACCAATAGGCACAACTATCCAACGGCGGAAGTGGCAGTGGATTGGTCACACGTTCCGAAAGGGTGACAGCTCCATAGCGAACCATGCTATGCAATGGAACCCTCTAACTCAGGATGGCAGAAGACCTGGCGGTCCGCGGAAAACATGGCGCAGAACAGTCGAGAAGGAGGCACGGCAGTTAGGGAAAAGTTGGGGAGAACTCAGACACATTGCCAGCGAGACTTCATGATGACTGCTTACGCCCGGGCAGTAATAAGAGTCATCAAATCTTAAGTAAATAAATCAGAACTAATGAAGAATGTTTTCGGTATGAGCTCAGACGTCACACTCTGCTAGGTCTTTGGACACAGAGATACACTTGCAAATGAGAAGGCTTGAGAAGAAACTATGAAACTTTGCAGAGCTCATGTAGCATTTCTTTAACGATCTGAGTGAAGTGCAAACAGACTCCACAGATGAATAAGTAAGGTGTCCATCCTAGCACTAATCTATAGATCTGACATGCAATTGAAACAGTATACAGCTCTCTGCCAACTTCTCCGACAAATAAGTTGCACCAAATCTAGAACGATCTGGCCAATGCTTAAAAAGGCTCCTATGTATGTATGAGAAATGCAGCTACCTTCGGAGTTGTAGCTGTTCTGATCTCGACTTTTACCTTAAGTACTTCACTATATGTACTCACATATTGTTTCGTTAAATAGTCTCCCTAAAATCCATATCCATGATTTTAAATTATCCTTAAAATTCACTCTTCCGTTTAAAGTTTTCCATTATATACGTACGAACTCAACTTTTCCCAACCAAATTATTCGACAATAAAAAGCTCTCAAGCGTTTTGTTTTCCTCTAACAATCTCATTTCCAATTCTCTTTTTCCCTAAAAACAAAAACGACATGAAACTCACTCCGAGTTCAATTGCATTCGACATAACCAAACAAACTTTTTCCGAATACTAATTTCATTTGTGGCATTACGTACACTCTCTATGCGGAGCCTTGATGTGAAATTGGTATATTTCTTTCCCTCGACACATTGCGGCTATGGTAATGCATCCTTTTCTGATGCAAGGATTCCACCTGCCTGAACAATTGCACTTTCAGAGTCGATTTAGAAAGTCGGAAAGCCAATAACACTCCTTGTATCCATACTGAAACGGGAAAGGGGATTTTGTTGTTTCTACAGCAAGGATAATGTGTGGTGCATTATCTCTGTTGAAAAGGATGTTATTATTAGATTTATTTTTTTGTTACGTATACGCCTCAAGCAGCAGAAAAAAAGGAAACTTTGATAAATAACTATGTAGACACTTATAACACCTAACTACATTATTTGCCTGTCTCCGGGGAGTCCGTGTTAATAACATTTTCCAGTCAAAGGATCCTTCTTTGTAAATAAAACACTTAACAACCGCCCAAACGGTAAACGGTGCCTCGAACCCTTGAACTATTCTCTTACTTACTCCTTTTTATACACAAAAGTTGAGTGAAACTATATCATGGTAATTTATTTGACTGCCAGCGGTAAAACTTTCCTCTCGTTGCTCATTTTTTTCCCCTGGTCCTTAACGACTTTCCTTTTCAGTATTATTCACAAAAGAATACCTGGTAACTGTTTCGTTCTTTTTTTCGCTCCGGGATAGTTCGTGTCCATATGGTGCACTTAAACGAAAGATTCACATTAAAAATTGATGTATTTTTATGTCAGAGCTAATCCTTTTACCCCGGTACAGGATTCTTTGTCATTGGTGTCCTTTTTGTGCGCGAATAATTATATTGCATTTTTCAAAGTTGAAGAATTTTCCATTTTTCTTTGGCTGAAAGGACATCCTTTCGATCACAAGAAGTTTTGTGGGGCGAAAGGACACATTCATTATCTCGTAGTAATTAAGCCCCATATTGGAGGGAGAAAATGAAATGCCAAAGCAGGTAGCTTCAGTTGAATTAAATTCGAATGTAGTAGTTAAACTGCTAGTTATCATCTTACCACTGCAGTAGCATTTTCTTTTGGCTATAAATAGCAAGAGTTTTGCATGGGTTTCATATTTTAAGGAATTTGGAAAAGGAGAGTGGGGATGCCTATTTGAGAGCTAGTACTTCTGCATGGATAATACTTTCCAGTGCTAAGAGTGAGGATGGTGCTAAGATATTGATACTATTTAATAACCTTTGGTTGCCCGATCTTCCTGTGAATTTTGAAGACAAGGCGTCAGAATATTCGACTAGATATACGAGTATCTCAAGGCTTGTTCGAGGTGATTTCAAGAGAAAATAAAACCCTTTCGGTGGTCAACTGAACATCTATTGTCTTGTAATTTAAAGCAAATTTGGCTTCAAAGTTGCAAGTGATTCTTGCACTGGCACGCGGACAACGTCCACGAAAATGTCCTCTTTACGGACGAAAAGATTATCACCATTGAGTAAGATTTCAATAAACCAAATCAAAAAATCTATGCAACTACATCTAAAGAAGAAAAAAATATTGTTTCTCGAATTCAGTGAGGCCATCATTTTGCTTGGGTTTAGCGATAAACGAGAGCAAAACCAAGCATATGCTATCAACAAGAAGGGAAAACCAACACCGACGAATTGGACAGAACGTCACAGTAGGCAGCTATAACTTTGAGGTAGTAAGGGACTTTGTCTATCTGGCTCTGCTTACTTACTTATTTAGATGGCCCTACGGTCCGGGGTAGACCTGGGCCTCAACCAACAATCCTCTACAGCCAGCGCGGTTACGAGCTAGCTGCCTCCAGTTGCGCACGCCACGTTGGTTGAGGTCCCGCTCCACTTGTTTGCGTCACATACCGTGAGGTCGTCCTCTACTGCGTCGTCCATCCGGGGTCGATTCAAAGATTTTCTTAGCAGGAACGTTGGGCTCCATCCGCTCCAAATGACCCAACCATCTTAGTCGCCGTATGTGAACCCTTCTGGCTAAGTCGATGTCCTTGTACAGGCCGTATAGTTCGGCATTGTACCTTCTCCTCCACTCACCGTCTATGCAGACGGGACCAAAGATCGCTCGAAGAACTTTTCTCTCGAAATAACCAAGGGCATCCTCATCCGGTTTTATCAAAGCCCATGCCTCTGTGCCATACAGCAGGACTGGGATAATTAGTGTCTCATAGAGAGATACATTAGTAGTTCGAGATAGGGCTTTGCTACTCAATTGCCTTCTTAGCCCATAGAAACAACGATTGGCAAGAGTAATTCTTCGTCTGATCTCCCTACTGATGTAATTTGCGGAGTTCACCATAAAGCCTAGGTAGACAAAATCCTTTACCACCTCATAATCATATCTGTCTATTGTGGCGTTCTGCCCAAGACGCCGATGTTGGGTGTCCTTTTTTGTAGACAGCATATGTTTTGTTTTGCTTTCGTAAATGCCCCATTGACGCCCCGCTGAGTTCTTTCGATTATGTCAATGTCATCGGCATAAGCGAATAGTTGTACAGACTTGTAAAAGATTGTACCTCCGGTGTTGGCTTGTGAGTTTCGTACAATTCTTTCAAGTACTATGTTACAGAGATTGCATGATAGCGCGTCACCTTGTCTAAGACCTTTCCTGACAACGAATGGTTCGGTGATGTCCTTACCGACTTTGATGGAGCAGCGAGAGTTCTCCATCGTCATTCTACACAAACGGACGAGCTTGGCAGTGATGCCAAGACTAGATATGGCTCTGTATAACTCGCCTCTATACACGCTATCATAGGCAACTTTGAAATCGATGAAGTGGTGGTGCGTATCGATTTTATATTCATCGGTTTTTTCAAGATCTGCCGTAGTGTGAAAATTTGGTCAATGGTGGACTTTCCCGGCCTGAAACCGCATTGATAAGGACCTATCAGGTTCTTGACGATCGGTTTTAGGCGTTCACATAATACGGCAGACAGGATCTTATATGCGATGTCTAGGAGACTTATACCTCTGTAGTTGGCGCAGTTCAGAGGGTCTCCTTTCTTCTGGATCGGGCAAACGATGCTGAGGTTCCATTCATCGGGCATACTTTCGTCCGACCAGATTTTACAGATAAGCAGGTGCATGCTCCTTACCAACTCATCTCCTCCTGCCTTGAAAAGTTCAGCGGCAAGGCCGTCGGCTCCAGCAGCTTTGTTGGATTTGAGTTTAGATATCGCTATCCTCACTTCATTCTGATCGGGTTGACGGGAATCTTAACTGCCATCGTCACTGTTGAATGGCTCGTTCTGTCTGACAGCGGAATATTGGTCATCATCGCCGTTTAACAGTCTGCAGAAGTGTTCCTTCCATATCCTCAGCACCGACTGCGATTCTACTACTATGTTGCCATTTTCGTCTCTGCAGGCTTCTGTTCTGGCTTTGAAACCCTGGCATGTTCTTCTTACCTTTTGGTAAAATTTTCGAACATCATTCCTGTAATAAAGTCTCTCAATCTCCTCGATCAAGCGCTTCTCATGCTCTTTTTTCTTCTTCCTGAGAAATCGATGTTCCTCTTTCTGCGCACATAGAGCTCATAAGCAGTCCTTCTATGCAGCGCCGCTTTGCACGCCTCTTGTTTAGCTGCATGTGCTTGCCGGAATTCCTCATCAAACCAGGGGTTTCGTTGTGGTGGCCGAGAGAAACCCAGTACATCAGAGGCGGCATCTCTGATGGCTTGTTGGCAACGCTGCCACTGGTATTCCGCATTTGCTGCTGGCGGTATAGGACTTAGATTAAGATTGAGAGAAACTCGATCGGCAAGGGCTCTGGCGGTCTCTTGCGATCTTCACAGTATTTCGTTGATTTCGCTGCGTTGTGGATATCCGCATCCGTACCTTGGCTACAACCAGGTCCACGTTGGCTCCTCGGAAAGTCTGGACACCCAGAATACTGGAAGAGTGCCTTGCGTCGATCGCAATGTGATCGATTTGGTTGACAGTTTTTCGATCAAACGAGAGCCATGTTCCTTTGTGAATGTCGAGACGTGGGAACCGCGTACTAGCTACGACAAAGTTTCGCCCCGCTGCAAAATCGATTAGCCTGAGTCTGTTGCCGGATGTGATGTCGTGCAGGCTGTGCTTTCCGACCACGCTACTAAAGACGTCCTCTCTTCCTAGCTTTGTGTTGAAATCACCTAGGATAATTTTAACGTCGTGGCAAGGGCATTGCTCACATGTCTTGTCCAAGAGCTGGTAGAAGACATCCTTGGTCGCGTCGTTCTTCTCCTCGTGAGGGACGTGAACGCATATTAGGCTTATGTTGGAAAATTTAGCCTTGATACGGATAGTCATAAGGCGCTCGTTCACATGCCGGAAGCTCAAGACTTCTTGCCTAAGTCTGCCTCCAATGACAAATCCTCACCCGAATAGACGCTGTCCTTTTTGTCTGTAACAATCGCCGTAGTAGATGTCGCAGTTTTTCATACTCCTTTTGCCCGGCCCATCCCATCGCACTTCTTGGATGGCGGTAATGTCTGCTTTGAGACACTCTAGGGCCTCTGCAGGTTGTTCGACTGCACGTGGTTTGTAGAGGGACCTAACATTCCATGTGCAGGCACATACTGTTGTATTTAAGTATTACCAAGACCATCTCCGCAGGCACCACCATCATACAGTGTTACGCCCCAACGAATAGTTCGTCTGAGGACGAAAAGGAGAGCTTCTACAATCTCTTAAGCGCCGTCTTCAACACAACACCAAATGGAGACATTGTCATAGTGATGGGGGATTTGAATGCCAAGGTAGGCAGCGACAACGAAGGGCTCAAGCATGTAATCGGGAAGCAATGACAACGGCGAAAGGTTTGTGGATTTCTGCAATGCCAACCGCCTTGTGATAGGTGGCACCATGTTTGAGCACAAGACCTGCCACAAAGTCAGCTGGGTTTCCAATGACAGGCAAGCAACCTCCAACCAAATTGACCATTTTGCTATCAGCCGCCGCTTTAGAAGCAGTCTCCTGGACGTCCGAAACAGACGAGGGGCAGATGTGGGGATAGTACGTGATCACCATCTTATGATAGCTACTCTCCAACTACGCACTGCTGCAGTTCGAAGATCCCACGACAACACAAGAATGCCCAGGTTCAACATCGATAGACTTAGTGATCCCTCAGTGCGCCAACAATTAAGGGAGCACTTTTCGCAAGGTGTGGAAGCAATCAGCAGCTCAATGCCCGCAACCATCCAAGACCATTGGTGTGCTGTGAAAAATGTTTTTACATCTGGTGCTGAAAGAATTGTCGGTCGATCGCAGGGAAGACATAGGGCGTGGCTTTCCGAGGATACCTGGAGACGGATTGACGAACGAAAACAGCTAAAAGCTCGCGTTGCAGCTACCCCAGCAGCAGGGAGAAGCGAGCTAGAGTCCCTATATCGCATGAAGATGAGAGAAGTTCAGCGTAGCGTACGACGTGACAAGCGCAACTACATCAACGCGCTGGCTACAGAAGCAGAAGAAGCTGCACGGAGGTGCGACAGCAGGACTGTCTACAGAATCACGAAAGAGCTGACAGGTGGTCGCAGCTCCAGCCAATACCTAGTGAAAAGCCTAGACGGCTCCTTGCTCATTTCGGATGAGGACCAGCTCAAGAGATGGAAAGACCATTTTGCTACGGTTTTGAACCGTGTATTCGCTAGCGATATGCTCCCAAATCAGACTGAGATGCCCGAGGTGAGAAGTTCCCGAATACGCACCACGACTCCCAGTAAAGATGAGATCATTACCGCGATCAAGGCACTCAAAACCAACAAGGCGGTAGGACTTGACGGTATTCCAGCAGAGCTCTTACGAGCAACGCCAACAACATCGGCTGAGCTTCTGCCTCCACTTATAGATAGAGCTTGGGAAGCTGAGAGCTTTCCTAACGAGTGGAAAAAGGGAATGATCGTCAAGCTTCCTAAGAAAGGAAATTTAATGGAGTGCGGAAACTGGAGGGGTATCTGCGTGCTACCTGCTGTAGCTAAGATAATAGCTAAAATAATCCTTGAGCGAATCAAACAACATCTCGAAGACACACTCGATGCCGAACAAGCAGGTTTCCGCTCTGGATCCTCCTGTGCCGACCACATCAACACCCTGCGGATTATCATCGAACAGTGTGTTGAATATCGATCGCCACTGCACCTGCTGTTCATCGATTTTGAGAAGGCGTTCGATAGTGTCAACAGGGAGTTTATTTGGCGTGCCTTACGCAGGAGAGGCATTCCCGATAAACTAATTGCTATTATCAAAGCTACATATGAAGGCTCCAAATGTCACGTTCTGCACAGGGGAAGGTTGTCTGAGGAATTTGAGATCCAAAGTGGGGTAAGACAAGGCTGTATCCTTTCACCAATATTATTCCTATTGGTGATTAGCAATGTGCTTCATGCAGCTTTGTCGACGGGAAACGGAGGAATTCGATGGACTCTTACATCTCAACTGAAGCATCTTGACTACGCAGACGATGTATGCTTACTCTCCCACAGAATTATGGACCTCCACCAAATGACAGCAGATGTGGAGAGGGAGGCAGGTGTCGTCGGGCTGGAAATCAATATGACAAAAACTAAAATCATCAGCCTTGGAACTAACTCATCGGTTCAAATATGCATTGCTGGACAACCGGTAGAGAGAGTAGAGGATTTCCAGTATCTTGGGAGTATTGTCTCGACCGATGGTGGAACCGAACTGGATATAGCCAACAGGATCGCCAAAGCAAAGTCCGCGTTCGGGATTTTTTTTTTTTTTTTTTTTTTTTTTTTTTTCTGAGGGTAGGTGAAAATCTTCAACAAGACACTATGAGGATCGACAGCGCGTGCTCATAGTAGTGTGGGATTCTTACCCACTAAAAAACCTCCCTTCAAAACAGACTTGTTTTTATTTTTACTACAACTAAGTATTCGACTTATCAAGTAGTTTTCGTTTCGCGAAATAATGACGTTTTGCAGGTACCTTCCCATTAGAAGCTCCTGCCAGCTCCGCAGTTTAGACGCGGTTACTTATCGCGCTAGGTCTAAAGGTTTGGTTCTTTGTAGACGGCGCAGTAAATTTCTTTCTTCCAAAATTTGGAGGACTGTAATATTTACGTGACTTTCTAGTCGACTTCTATGCTTTCTCGCGTAGGTTTGAATTTCGTCTTCGATTGTTTTAATGCCGCGTTCGGGATGTTGTCCAAAATATGGCGAAGCAATGCAATCAGTTTGAGCACCAAAATAAGACTGTTCCGCTCCAACGTTGAATCCGTGCTGCTATATGGTTGCAGCACGTGGAGAGTGACCACTACTATCACCAGAAAGCTGCAAAAGTTCGTTAATAGGTGTCTGCGCAATATCTTAAGGATTTTCTGGCCCAATCGTATCTCTAACGAACACCTTTACGAGAGAACGGGTCAGGAACCAATAGGCACAACTATCCAACGGCGGACGTGGCAGTGGATTGGTCACACGTTCCGAAAGGGTGACAGCTCCATAGCGAACCATGCTATGCAATGGAACCCTCTAACTCAGGATGGCAGAAGACCTGGCGGTCCGCGGAAAACATGGCGCAGAACAGTCGAGAAGGAGGCACGGCAGTTAGGGAAAAGTTGGGGAGAACTCAGACACATTGCCAGAAACCGTGCACGATGGCGCGTAGGCGTAGTAGAGGCCCTAGGACCCACAAGGGGATACAGGACATAAGTAAGTAAGTATGTGCAGGCACGAAAATCGTTGTCCTTTTTGCGTTTGCTTTGGTCGTCAACAGTAAAATCATTCATATCCGAGGCTGTTGGTTGCTTCGTAATCGAAGGTTTTTTGCGTGGTAGGGAAGTTAACCCGACGGCATAACCCCCAACCTGGAGGACTAGATTCTTTTTGCAACCCCTAGGACGAGGGGCCGGGTACACCGATGTCTGTAACCCACTTCGGAGATATGAGCGCTGCCGTTGGCCCATTAAGTGCTGCCACCATCTCTTTTTCAATACCCTGACGTAGTATTGAAAATCCTTACAGACCTCAGCTCCAAATATGTCGAAGTAGCTCCGGTAAGGTATCCGCTGGTCTGTAGATGTCACCGTTGATTCTATCGGGAGAATTCATCCGCCGCACGTCCTCCTTCTGAGGAACTCTTGTTAGACTTCTGAGACGCATATTTCAGCCGATCAGGTGAACAAGAGATGGCTCGTCCAGTTAAACATACCATATGCACGCTGAAGTTCACCCAGATGTGCTTACGCAGGTCTGAGTGTTCAGCTATACATATATCGTCAGACTCAGCATACGCTCATCGTTAGTTCACTATTAGATAGCTATCCAGCGGGCACCAAGGGGAGGTGATGATGCGATTTTGCCACGCCACACCACCTTGGCTCTATTGTAAACTCGAAAAACAAGATCAGCGCAGAAATCAAACGAGGAATAACTCTTGCCAATCGCTGTTTCTTGGTCTTATAAGGCAATTCAACAGTAACACCCTATCTCGTACAACTAAGAAGACTCTGTATAAGACCCTGATCATCCCAGTCCTGCTTTACGGCGCTGAAACATAGACTTTATCAAAAGAGGATGAAGATATCATTGGTCACTTTGAGAGAAGAATTCTTCGTAAGATTTTTGGTCCCGTTTGCGTTAACGGGTTTTGGAGGAGAAGATTTAATTGCCAACTATACGAGCTGTACAGTGACATCGACCTAGTCAATAAACTGCGTATTGGACGTCTGAGATGGCTAGGACATGTATATCGAATGGAAACCAACGCTCCAGCCTGCATAGTCTTTGAATCTAACCCGAAGGGACGACACAGTAAAGGACCTCCTCGCCGTAGGTGGCGCGCACAAGTTCAAGGGGACCTCGACCAACTTTGAGTGCGCCACTGGAGGCAATTATCTAAAGACCGAGCTAAATGGAGGGGCTTGTTGGTTGAGGCCCAGGTTCACCCTGAACTATAGCGCCACCTAAGTAAGTAAGTAAGTAAGTAAGTAACCTTCTCTTGACGCAATTTTACTTAGAAATTTAGCTTAAAGTTCCGTTTCTAGACGAGGACCACTGTTGCACGAGTAAAGTGCTTTGAACCAATGCATGAATGTCGTTGACCTAATAGATTTTTCGCGGATTTTCTATGGGCTTAACCCGTATCTATTATCCAAAAGTCTGCCTGTGTACCTGTCCCAATATTTGCAAAAACCCTTACCATTAAGCATGCAAGTTACATGTTCGAGTTATTCGTACCATCATGTAAGATCAATTGCTTTCTCTCAAATTACGGACCAATTTGCCAACTTGCCGACAAATTAAATAAAAAGGATAGAAAACATGTAGCCACCCTCAACCGTGAGGTGCACCCTCACACAAATGTTGTATCCTTGAATTCATATATTTATCCAATTTCCTTATTTTGACTGCTTTCTAATATTGTATGTCGTAGAACTTTGAGAAAAAAGGGACTTAAATCCTTTCGGTTACCTACCGCATTCCATTCGTATGTGATACCCGTTCTAAATCCCCATTACGATTGAATTAATTTGACAGGATTTACGTTTCATCTATTTTTCTTTAGATAATCATATAATCAAACTGACTTTGCCTTACTTATGGTTTTCCTTCGCCTGACAGACGGAAACCAAAAAAGGATACCTTCTCTTTTCCTTTTTTTAGATATCCTAATATTTTTCCGCTAAACTGGCTGGGGTAAGGCAAGCTTAAGGTCCTTTTGCGGAGGCATAAGTCCCTTAACAAATCAACTCCCAAATGTAGATAGAGACAAGGATTCATTTCCCAAAAAAAAGGGATTTACTTCGCATTTCCTTCCATTCTTTGCTTTCGTTTATTTTTCCACCGAATTGGTCATAGGTTTTGTGAAAACTTTAAAAGGATCTCATACTACCATTAGTTTATAATTTACAAAAAGAAATCCGTTTTTCTCTAGTATTATGTAGGTGAACTCTCTTTTGTTCTCCCTGTTCGATAGGAAATCATTTTTCCAATTTCATTGTTGGTGCATCAGCAGGTGGTTTTGAAGTGAGTGTGGGTGCTATCTATTGTGGTACACCTCGTTTGATGCTGTGCATATTGTTCGTTCGTCCTTTGTGATATGAACTCTCTCTAGTGATTTTTCACATGCACAATGTGATAACAGGGCTGGATTGTGGGGTTTATCAAATGTCCTTCGGTTCGGATGGCACATAATTTGTTATCTCTTTGCTTGTCTGTCTGTCTATCTGTGTTGGTCTGGGATTTTGTGGTTTCAATTTGTATTGGTTGTCTACAATATCCTTCGGTTGAAAACAGACACAAACAAAAAAAAAAGATTTCATCTGAACTACGGTGGAAATGAATGTTATGTCCTGTTGGGGTCTGTTATTTTATCAAGGACATAAAGAGCTAATGAATTAAAATTACATTAAATTCCACTTCTGTGAGTTGAGGGAAGTTTATATTGGTTCAGAATTTTATTCAACCGAATTGTGATGTAATCAATTCACAAACTATTCGACCCTCTATGAATCCCCTTACCCGGGATATTTCATCCATTTGCGAGGCATATACGGATGCTTTTATGATTTGCAATGAATGACCATTTATTGTTCACAGTGTAAATGGAATGTGAATAATTTTTATTGGTGAATTCGATTTATTGTTGAGCATTTCATATCGAATAAAATGCAATAGCCAGAGATGCATCCATGAGTCCATAATTTTTACATCATATTCAATGCATAGTGTTCAACAGATTTGGGGGTGTTTTATGGTCGTCTTGCTGTTGCAACCTAAATATTTTCAGGAGACCTTAAAGGATAGAACTTTTTATTTTCCTTCCGATAAGGAAACACTAAATACTCATATGAAAGGTATTCACCCAACCAGCAGTGTCCTGTTTTGACCTTTTTATCGTCAGAGTGCTCGATGGATACTTTTCAAAGGGTTGAAAACTAATTCATTTTATAGGAGTAAAAGAGACCAGAAAAGTAATTCATTTTGGTCTAGTTCACTACTAAGAAAAACTTTACATATGTAAATATGTTAAAGGAAACAAAAGTGACCAACGTCGGAACGTCGTTACATGAACATCATGGTAATCATTGTAGACCTTACGTGTGAACCTTGTCTTGAAAGCGAGGATGCAACACACAATTTTTTCTGACGCATCTTGGTTGTCGATATTAAAGGAAAGGTTTCAATCGAGTTTCTTTGACTGATTAGAGTTCTGCCTTTAACAAAGGATGTATAGAAATTTAACCAAGTGCTGGTTGAGTGTTTGAGAACAATGGACGGCAACAATCACTGTGGGAATGTCGACTCATTTTTGTCTCTTTTTTAAAAAAAAAAAGGCACTTAGGACGTTGTTCTTTAAAGTTATAAGCACTCTCGTAAAGTGGAAGGTGTGGGCCGTAGCGTAGTGGTTAGTATGTCGGACCACTGTACGTGAGGTTCCTGGTTCGAATCCCAGAAAGCACCAAAAATATTTTCATGGTCCCACCTCTCGCGAACGTTTGATAAGATCCGGTAGATGCGAATATCCAGAACGGAGCGAAATCAACGAAATACTGTGAGGATCGCAAGAGACCGCCAGAGCCTTTGCCGATCGATTTTCTCTTAATCTTAAACTAAGTCCTATGCCGGCAGCAGCAAATGCGGAAGACCAGTGGCAGCGTTGCCAACAAGCCATCAGAGATCCCGCCTATCATGTACTGGGTTTCTCTCGGCCACCACAACGAAACCCCTGGTTTGATGAGGAATGCCGGTAAGCACATGCAGCTAAACAAGAGGCGTAAAAAATGGCGCTGCATAGCGGACTAGAGCTGCTTACGAGCTCTACGTGCGCAGAAGAAAAGAGGAACATCGACTTCTCAGAAGGAAGAAAAAGGAGCATGAGAAGCGCTCGATCGAGGAAATTGAGAGACTTTATTGCAGGAATGATGTTCGAAAATTTTACCAAAAGGTAAAAAGAACATGTCAGGGTTTCAAAGCCAGGGACGAAAATGGTAACATAGTAGTAGAATCGCAGTCGGTGCTGAGGATATGGAAGGAACACTTCTGCAGACTGTTAAACGACGATGATGACCAATATTCCGCTGTCAGACAGAACGAGCCATTCAACAGTGACGATGGCAGTCAAGATTCCCGTCAACCCGATCAGAATGAAGTGAGGATAGCGATGTCTAAACTCAAATCCAACAAAGCTGCTGGAGCCGACGGCCTTGCCGCTGAACTTTTCAAGGCAGGAGGAGATGAGTTGGTAAGGAGCATGCACCAGCTCATCTATAAAATCTGGTCGGACGAAAGTATGCCCGATGAATGGAACCTCAGCATCGTTTGCCCGATCCTGAAGAAAGGAGACATTCTAAACTGCGTCAATTACAGAGGTATAAGTCTCCTCGACATCGCATATAAGATCCTGTCTGCCGTATTATGTGAACGCCTAAAACCGATCGTCAACAACCTGATAGATCCCTATCAGTGCGGTTTCAGGCCAGGAAAGTCCACCATTGACCAAATATTCACACTACGGCAGATCTTGGAAAAACCGATGAATATAAAATCGATACGCACCACCTCTTCATCGATTTCAAAGTTGCCTATGATAGCGTGTATAGGGACGAAATATACAGAGCCATGTCTAGTCTTGGCATCCTTGCCAAGCCAGTCCGTTTGTGCGGAATGACGATGGAGAACTCTCACTGCTCCATTAAAGTCGGTAAGAACATCACCGAATCATTCGATGTCAGGAAAGGTCTTAGACAAGGTGACGCGCTATCATGCGATCTCTGTAACATAGAACTTGAAAGAATTGTACGAAACTCACAAGCCAACACCGAAGGTACAATCTTTTACAAGTCTGTACAACTACTCGGAAGAACTCAGCGGGCCGTCAATGGGGCATTTGCTAGTATTGAGGTCGAGGCAGCAAAGATGGGTCTAGCAAAATATATGCTGTCTACAAAAAAGGACACCCAACATCGGCGTCTTGGACAAAACGCCACAATAGACAGATATAATTTTGAGGTAGTAAAGGGTTTTGTCTACCTAGGCTCTATGGTGAACTCCGCAAATGACATCAGTAGGGAGATCAGACGAAGAATTACTCTTGCCAATCGTTGTTTCTATGGGCTAAAACGGCAACTGAGTAGCCAAGCCCTATCTCGAACTACTAAGGTAACTCTTTATAAGACTTTAATCATCCCAGTCCTGCTGTATGGCGCAGAGGCAAGGGCTTTGACAAAACCGGATGAAGATGCCCTTGGTTATTTCGAGAGATATGTTCTTCGAGCGATGTTTGGTTCCATCTGCATAGACGGTGAGTAGAGAAGAAGGTACAATGCCGAACTAAACGTCCTGTACAAGAACATTGACTTAGCCAGAAGAGTTCACATACAGCGACTTAGATGGATGGCTTATTTGGAGCGGATGGAGCCCAACGTTCCCGCTAAGAAAGTCTTCGAATCCACCCAGGATAGACATTCACCGTAGTGATGAATGCTATAGTTCAATTTTTCGGTTAGGTACACCACAAGGCCCCTGTGGAATGATGTTGCCGAAAACTATAGTATGGGTCATTTAAACGAAGGTTTTGTCTAGATTTTCTTAAGATGGTAGTTGATAAAGTTCTCGGTTACCTTGGAAAGTGATGACGCTAAAGCTATTGGTCGATAGTTAGGGGAAGTTGTATGCAAGTTTCCATCTATCTAGAAATATGCCTGGATCCCGAGATTTATTACGGTTGAGCTTTTTGACGAATCTAACTACTGAACGAGCTCAAAACAAATATCTATCCTAATGTGTATTGAACTGGATTCAGTATAGGTGAAGGAAGAGAAGTACCTGGTATGGTGGAATTCGTTACGGATGTTACAGCAAGCAGATTGACTTTCTCTTAAGAATCCTTGAAGTGTTTACATTGCGAACAAGAACTGGGTTGATTGACGAGAGAGTTCTTTTAATTCTTTTAACAAAGGACCAAAAGTATTTACTGTCTGTAGGACATTACAGTATTCTTTGCCTCACTCCTTTGGTCTCCTCCGGTATTTAAACCTCTACGACGCTATTGTAAATAATGTTTCCAACTAAAGGACGAAGTAGTAAGTCAAATTATATACGCTGGCATTTTTTTTTTTCAGGATATGTTTCCAGTTTATATAATTTAATACATTCCTTATATCCAATGCAACCGCAGTTCTATGGTGGTACATTCTGCGAAGGCCATATTATTGTTCTGCAAGGCCTCCTGTTTCGTGTTCAATCTTTTACACATACCACCTATTTATTGTCAATTTAATTAATCAATAACTAAACAACAGATTGGAAAGAACCAGCTTTTCTGTTTTTCCCAAAACCACTACTAATATTCTGAATTTTCTCTTCTCACTCCAACGATAAATTGACCCTTCAACCACAATAATTTGATTAAATTAATTAATTCGAAAACAGAGTTTCATGCGTATTACACTATTTGCCGCCACCAAACTATTTCGCGGAGGTACGTATATTTCCCCTCATCAAGCCACAGATTAACATTTCACCAAACTACCACCCACCGTGTAGTGTTGCACCATATGTGCGATGTTCATACGTCAACAACGTCGTGCCTTCGATGCGGTTGCATGGAACTCACAATGCCATCAAATATACATGTACGTTCACCATAAATTTGATGGTAAATTAAAAATGCCTCTGAATGATTCCATTGGATAGTGTGGACTACTGCCACCCCACTCCCATAGCCAAACAGTAGAACGACTCAGAACAATGGACATGTTCAGCATGAATCCCTAATATCCTCGTAGAGTGATAATTTAATTTGCTTACCATTAAAATGCAATGAATTTCAAATTAAATTATTCCAAGCCACTAAGTTGAAATGTTAATTTCGATGGAAGAACCTTTCGGGAAGACCAGTAGAGTGGTCAATTCATTGAGAAAAATTCCAAAGGTCAACAAGCAAATTAGTCACAAAAGAAAAAAAAAAAAACAGCAAAGGACTTGCGGAGGGAAGATTCCTTATTTCTTTTAATTTCTTAAGGATCACAAATGAGTTCCTTAAGTCGGTGGAATTTTTGATTGCAAAAGAATCATTGTGACATAAAGTTTGTCTAGAAATTGATTGGCCTCGGTTGACTGCGCTTGTGGATTGAGGAGGGAAATTTAAATTAATTTAAATCGCGGGGCTTAATTGCCTTGCGTTGAGTTTTGTTTTTTGCTTTGTTTGAGTTTAAGAGTACGAAAAAGAAGCTTATTTGTATTGAAGTGGATAAGCTATACCAATGATATACCAAAGAGCTGTAACAATGTTCATTTTAGGACATATTGGCAGCTAAAGAAAGTAACGCTGCATTATACGTTCTTACTCATTGTACACAAGGGTGGCTGTTTGTACTATTTGATCCTGTTCTGTTCTCGTTTTTCTTTATTGAAAAAATCATTACAACTCGGATTTAAAAGGCGTAAGCACATTTTAGTTGAGTTTCTTTACCTAGAGCGTTTATTAAAATCTCTGAAACTAGAGCCCTTTTGAAATCACCAACGCTGAATGCCAGCTTATTAAAGAACTACCTTGAGGCTAAAATTAGACCCATAAATGTGCAAGTTTGTTGACACCAACTTACAAGCAATTAAAAGTGCACGCTACTCAGCAAATTCACTTAAAACTCGGTACATTCCCAGGTGGTTTGAGATAGGATAATTGTATTTAATGGAATATCCTTTCAACCCTCATCCTCGCCTGCACTCTCTCCTTTTACACATATTCCCATACGTTTTTTTCTTCTTATTTAGCCATAGAAACTTCGAACAGGGAATGTTACTGACTGCCGGTAAACGGAAGAGGATCCTCAACAGTAAACTAGGTCAGAGGAATCCCCTCCGCCATAAAGTGCTCACACTAGGTTGCTGCCTACTGCATTGCATGTTGCATAGAAGGAAGCAGCATCTGTTTCCTGACCCATTGTTTCTGTGTGGAAAATAAATTGAAATACTCTGCAACGGGTGGTGGTTTTAGTTATACATAATTATATCACCAGGGGAGTGATATCGACGTCGCTTCGCGAGCTTGACGCCTTTTGCTCTCTTGAATCTGAAAGGTTTGTGCAGAACATGCTGTCAGATTAAATTCAGTTTTTCCCCTGCATCGAGTTGACAAAAAACTGTACAATATGGTTGGCCATTGAAAATGTCATTAACTATGCTAACTTTTGATTTTTGTTTCGGGCGCATTGTTAAATTTCGCCTGGGGATTGATCCGTTTTTTTCTTGTTTTTTGACTCAAGTGGAAATTAAAAATGAATAGTGCTGTTCGTAATTGTTTGGGGAAATTGGAACTATTAAAACGTTCACTATCCTTTGACATTTTGTTGACTAAAATTCGCCAATGAATTCCATTATGTTTACCCTGATTGAAGAAGTCCTTGGGATATGCATCGAATTTCATCTATTATACCTTTGCCAGGTCGATAAAATCCACTATAACTAATCTCCTTCAATGAGTCACTAAATTAGATACAATTTACTTATAATTAGTTTCGCCGCAACGAATGTAAATGCCTCACTTAAAATGTAAATCAGCACAAGGCAACATTATCTTAAATCTTCACAAAAAAAAAATCCATGCAAAGACTTGAAGATAATCTGCAAGATTCGGTAATAAAATCCCAATGCCGAGGCAGGCAAGAAACCTATCTCTTATTAAAACAAATTAATGGTTAATGTTTACAGGGCGCAGATACGTGCCTGGCAAAAAATCCGTATGTGTCAACACAAGTCCCATGTGTGTGATACGTTTATGTCGAATACACCCTATGGGGTAATATGGTTGTTTCGGGTTGTGCGAAGCCTTAAGGCAGACGTAATAAGGGCGTTGAATTGCTTCAATTATTGTTCATTACGTGAGTTTGAAGGGGTGCTTTTAAGAATTGTGAAACATGTAATTTTAAAATCATTATTCCTCAAGGATTTGCAGGGGTTTTCTGTTACTAGAGCGGTCTGACTTTGTTAAGACCACTGTACTGAATTCTTAAGAGAATTTATTTCAAATTTAGTTAAGAAACTTCTTAACGAGATTCAGTGTAAAGATTACAATTTATTAAGCTGCAATGGACAGCAAAATTGAACTAAAAGTCACGAATAGCCTTGAGGAAGGGTGTGAGGAAACGTGGAACAAATTCATGCAGATTTTACAGTGCTCCTCGCTAACACAATTGCTAACATTGCTCACTAAAGTCCAAAGACCAGCGTGCATTGGTACTACCAGAGCAATGAGGACAACCCCAACCGCAGGACCTGAGGGTATTCTCAACCCGCTACCGCTAGACATCTTTATACGCACATCAGCAGCCATTACTTACTTATTTAGATGGCACTACAATCCGGGGTGGATCTGGGCCCCAATCAACAAATCTCTCCACCAGCACGGTTACGAGCCAGCTGCCTCCAGTTGCGCACGCCAAGTTGGTTGAGGTCCCCCTCCACTTGTTTGCGCCACCTACCGCGGAGTCGTCCTCTACTGCGTCGTCCGGGGTGGATCCGAAGACTTTCTTAGCGGGAACGTTGGGCTCCATCCGCTCTAAGTGACCCAGCCATCTTATTCGCTGTATGTGAACTCTTCTGGCTAAGTCAATGTCCAAGTACAGGCCGTATAGTTCGGCATTGTACCTTCTCCTCCACTCACCGTCTATGCAGACGGGACCAAAGATCGCTCGAAGAACTTTTCCCTCGAAATAACCAAGGGCATCCTCATCCGGTTTTGTCAAAGCCCATGCCTCTGTGCCATACAGCAGGACTGGGATAATTAGTGTCTCATAGAGAGATAGGGCTTTGCTACTCAATTGCCTTCTTAGCCCATAGAAACAACGATTGGCAAGAGTAATTCTTCGTCTGATCTCCCTACTGATGTAATTTGCGGAGTTCACCATAAAGCCTAGGTAGGCAAAATCCTTTACCACCTCATAATCATATCTGTCTATTGTGGCGTTCTGCCCAAGACGCCGATGTTGGGTGTCCTTTTTTGTAGACAGCATATGTTTTGTTTTGCTTTCGTAAATGCCCCATTGACGCCCCGCTGAGTTCTTCCGATTATGTCAATGTCATCGGCATAAGCGAATAGTTGTACAGACTTGTAAAAGATTGTACCTCCGGTGTTGGCTTGTGAGTTTCGTACAATTCTTTCAAGTACTATGTTACAGAGATTGCATGATAGCGCGTCACCTTGTCTAAGACCTTTCCTGACAACGAATGGTTCGGTGATGTCCTTACCGACTTTGATGGAGCAGCGAGAGTTCTCCATCATCATTCTACACAAACGGACGAGCTTGGCAATGATGCCAAGACTAGATATGGCTCTGTATAACTCGCCTCTATACACGCTATCATAGGCAACTTTGAAATCGATGAAAAGGTGGTGCGTATCGATTTTATATTCATGGGTTTTTCCAAGATCTGCCGTAGTGTGAATATTTGGTCAATGGTGGACTTTCCTGGCCTGAAACCGCACTGATAGGGATCTATCAGGTTGTTGACGATCGGTTTTAGGCATTCACATAATACGGTAGACAGGATCTTATATGCGATGTTTAGGAGACTTATACCTCTGTAGTTGTTGCAGTTCAGAGGGTCTCCTTTCTTCAGGATCGGGCAAACGATGCTGAGGTTCCATTCATCGGGCATACTTTCGTCCGACCAGATTTTACAGATGAGCTGGTGCATGCTCCTTACCAGCTTATCTCCTCCTGCCTTGAAAAGTTCAGCGGCAAGGCCGTCGGCTCCAGCAGCTTTATTGGATTTGAGTTTGGAATCGCTATCTTTACTTCATTCTGATCGGGTTGACGGGAATCTTGACTGTCATCATCACTGTAGAATGGCTCATTCTGCCTGACAGCGGAATATTGGTCATCATCGCCGTTTAACAGTCTGCAGATGTGTTCTTTCCATATCCTCAGCACCGACTGCGATTCTACTACTATATTACCATTTTCGTCCCTGCAGGCTTCTGTCCTGGCTTTGAAGCCGTGGCATGTTCTTTTTACCTTTTGGTAAAATTTCCGAACATTATTCCTGCAATAAAGTCTCTCAATCTCCTCGATCGAGCGCTTCTCATGCTCTTTTTTCTTCTTTCTGAGAAGTCGATGTTCCTCTTTTCTCCTGCGCACGTAAGCAGCTCTAGTTCTTCTATGCAGCGCCGCTTTGTACGCCTCTTGTTTAGCTGCATGTGCTTGCCGGGATTCCTCATCAAACCAGGGGTTTCGTTGTGGTGGCCGGGAGAAACCCAGTACATCAGAGGCGGCATCTCTGATGGCTTGTTGGCAACGCTGCCACTGGTCGTCCGCGTTTGCTGCAGGCGGCATTGGACTTAGATTAAGATTAAGAGAAACTCGATCGGCAAAGGCTCTGGCGGTCAGTATTTCGTTGATTTTGTTCCGTTCTGGATATCCGCATCCGTACCTTGGCTACAACTAGGTAGTGATCCGAGTCCACGTTGGCTCCTCGGAAAGTCCGGACACCCAGAATACTGCAAGAGTGCCTTGCGTCGATCGCAATGTGATCGATTTGGTTGACAGTTTTTGGATCATAGGGGAACCATGTTCCTTTCTGAATGTCGAGACGTGGGAACCGCGTACTAGCTACGACAAAGTTTCGCCCCGCCACAAAGTCGATTAGCTTGAGTCCGTTGTCGGATGTGATGCCGTGCAGGCTGTACTTTCCGACAACGCTACTAAAGACGTCCTCTCTTCCTAGCTTTGCGTTAAAATTACCTAGGATAAATTTAACGTCGTGGCTAGGGCATTGCTCATACACCTTGTCCAAGAGCTGGTAGAAGTCATCCTTTGTCGCGTCGTCCTTCTCCTCGTGAGGGGCGTGAACGCATATTAGGCTAATATTGGCGAAATTAGCCTTCATATGGATAGTCATAAGGCGTTCGTTCACATGCCGGAAACCCAAGACTTCTTGCCTAAGTCTGCCTCCAATGACAAATCCGCACCCGAATAGACGCTGTCCTTGTTGTCTGTAGCAATCGCCGTAGTAGATGTCGCAGTTTTTCATACTCCTTTTGCCCGGCCCATCCCATCGCACTTCTTGGATGGCGGTAATGTCTGCTTTGAGACACTCTAGGGCACCCGCAAGTTGTTCGGCTACACGTGGTTTGTAGAGGGACCTAACATTCCACGTGCAGACACGAAGATCGTTGTCCTTTTTACGTTTGCCTGGGTCGTCAATGTCGGGTATTTCTTCGCAGTTAGGGGTGGTTCTTAGAAAGTATAGCCGGGGAAACTGTTCATTCAAAAAGTCTTCATAATCCGTTCTTCCGCCACCTCTGTAGAATTTCGTTGTTATCCACAAGAAGCTGGCCATGAGCGTTGTTAATGAACTTTCGCGAACGAATCTCCTGAGCATTCCTCCTTCTTTGGGTGGCTATTTTGAAGATAGTTGCGCTCCTGTTCATATTGTGACTTCGCAGCTCCTGGATAGCTTGGTTTACATCAGCAACCGGGGAAGATATTTTCTCCAGCTCCCGATACAGGCCCTCCGTACTCTCTGCTTGAAGCTGGGCACTTCTTCTTCGCTTTTTTCTTATAACATCTGTATTTTACAATACTTCGAGGCGAGCTTTTTCGTCGCTATTAGTGGAGGCGCAATTTGACCAAGCTTTGAAAGACGCTTTCTTCTTATTTATCACTCCCTTAGCTCCATCACTCCACCACCATGTTTCTTTGCCGTGTCAGGCGGTCTCTGAAGGAAGTGGGCAAAGTCGCCATTCCTAAGTATTAATAAAAATTTATTTTTTTCTTTGCCTATATAATATAATATAACCTTATACTTCAAATTTAACTTATGTAGAATAGTTTCGACACAAAAGAAAGCCTTAAATATTCCCTTTTTATCGACTGCCTAGAGAGATCTCCCCCCTTAATGTGGAAACTCTTAGGAATTAAATAAATTAATGAAATATAAGCAAGGTTCTGCTCAATCCTATTTGTGTTTAGTGTTTCCAAGTTTTTCTTCATACACCCGCAGTCAAGTACTCAAATAAGTGTGATGCTCATTATATAGAGACAACTTAAAAAGTTTCATTAAATTTCCAGCTGACAGCAAAGTTAAAATTGCTGGGAGCTTTAAATAAAGACACGGCTTTTAAAGTCGTTTTATTAAATACATTTTATGAGGAAAACTTTTGCTTGTGAGATTTATTATCCTTTTGTAAAAACTGAACACGTGACACGCAGCAAGGATGAACGTTGATAGGATTTGTTTCATTAATTTGAATAGTTTTCTGCGCAATTTTCATATTTATTATAATTTTTAATGAATGGGATTCACAGTCATTCTAACCCGCTACACATTAAAGATCTTATCCTGAACGCAGCCATATCTATGCTGCTCTATCGAAAGAAATTTCCCAAAGGGCACAGGAATACCTTTTGCCGTAACCTTTCAAACCAATCCTTCTATGCAGACCTTATCACACACTTTCTCCACTCACCTTGAAAATCATTTAAGGTAAGCCCTAGGGCCACACAGAATTACTTTTTTTTTTTCTATACATCCACTCACCATCATTGCTTTACTTAAAGAAACCTCTGGAAAACTTCCTTCATAAATATACAAGTATATTTCACCCTCGAGAGCTTATTAATCTCACCCTCGCTCACCTTAGACACACATAACAAAGCAATGCATTATCCTTGAAAGGAATCTCGCTAAAGTAAAAGTACTATCACTATTGCGTATGATGAAATACCACGTATTCGCATCACGAATCCTTGAAAAAATCATTACATGACGCGATTTATCATTCTGCAAACGAAAAAGAAAGGGAAAGACAATGTCAGGACTAAGGCATATGCAATCATTCAGTGGTACATGCGAAAGAGATAATGTCAGGTACGATTGGCCTGGAGAAGTCAACAAGTGCTGCGAATATTGTTCGAGGTTTCAAAGCCCCTCTCTACACTTCACGTACGCTAAGGAGCAATGACAGGTACCTCCAGCGAATCATAAGAACTGATAAGACATACACAGGTAGGATGTTGTTTGGTAAGAGGATTCATTGGTGACATTATACGTACCTTCAGCAGAGCGCTCAGTATAAGTCCTGAGTACACTTAGGGTGACATATACGAAAGGGATCTAAAGGTCATTGAAGAAAGCAGATAGATTTGAGGTTAAAGTGAGTTGCCGGAGAAAATGGTTGAGCAGTTCATAAAAAAAAAAAAGAACATCCATGACATTCTCAGAGGAAAACTTTACAAGCACACACACACAAGTTCCTTGATTTCCCACACTTCCGACGACAGTTGACTTTTCTACTTCATTTTTTTGTTAACAGGATATGAGATATATCCTTAAATTACATTGCACAAGTGGTACTTCATTGCAGCTGTGTGCCGGGTAAATAATGAGATTTGCGAATGTTCCCATATGCTACTTCATACGAGTTGTGGAATGTCCTTTCGGGGAGAATGAACGGAGCGCCAGAGAGGGAACAAAATGTCACGTATACGACATACTGTTGATTTTGTAAGCCAACAGAGTTTTTGAACCAAAAATATGAGTCAGTGTGAACCGAGGTCAATACAAGAACGAAACGAAAATGAAATCAAAATTGAAGTACTAATTCAACTGCAAGAGTATCTGACAAATCTGCTCCGGGCGTGTAGCGAGAAATATGGAGTTAAACATGTGCTACAAGTGTAAATCTAGCAGAGCTTGGAAATGTTGAAATGTTGACACCAAATGGTTATGTGTATTAAAGGTGTCAATGTAGGAGACTTGGTTTTAAATATTTAACTTGGGTGAAGAATTTTCGCAACCTTGCAGATTCTGGGGAGTAAGTGTTTCGCTTGCAGTAAATCTATTATTTCTTATTTGTGAGAAGGATATGTTGCACTGCAACCTAATCGTCTATTGTGTCTCCTGCCATGAAGAGGATTGTTCTCTCGTTAGAGTTCCCCTCTCATTACAATTCCTTCCAGAATTAGATTTGAGGGTCCTCCACTCTACCTTATTTCTACGATAGACCACCCTTAGAGCACCCTCTCAAATTCAGATCGTTGAGGAATTTGAGAATGAAAAGCGGTTGGTGTATCCTCATCTGATATTTGGTACTTACCCTTTTTGGCTCAGTGCCCCACAAAACTCCAAAACTGTGCTCAGGAGTCTTACTGGACTCGTTGCAGAATCTGCAGAGTCATTCTTCTACTATACCTAATTTCATTAGGTTCTCCTTGAGTCTACAGTGCCCTGTTAGGAACCCTGTTAGGATGCGTAGGTTAATCTTATTTAGGTTGATACATGCTTCGAACCTTTTTCGGTTATAGTTCCTTTGCTGCCTCATGCCTTGAGTGTTATATCAGGTACTTGCCCTGTTTGCTCTCTCTGCTTTCTTGAATTCTTCTTTTTGGGTATTGTCCCCTATTCCGCAGAACGTTTTAGGACCTATAAAGGATTTTGATGCCCATTGTCTGAAATATTTTCCTCTTAGACGATAATGGAGGCTAGTTTGGCAAATTATTACCAAATGCAGCATAAAGCTAAGCAGAATTGGTGAGGAGCTGTCGGAAAATTTGGAGACGTTTTATAATCAAAGTAATCTCACAATTCTTTCATTTCATTCCTATTATAGTCCGGAATGTTTTGAACTTTACACACAAATTAATGCAAGGTCTCTCAGGCAAACACAAGTGAATTCTCAGAGAAATCCTCCAATATGATCTCCTCTGACTCACCAGATGGGCCTCAAAATGTAGATTTAGGGCTAAGGTTCACAAAACCGAACTTGCTCTTTTGACGAGGAAATGCAAAGTTCCCCTTGTACTCGTAGACCTACTACCAGTCTCTCCTTCTCAGAAAATGCTCCGCGTATGGATGGTAGTTCAGTTCAGTTCTACACAGATGGCTCCAAGACCGGAAGTAGTGTGGGTTGTGTTGTCTTCTCGGAAGAGCTTAACTTAAGCATCTCCTTTCGCGTCCCAGATCACTGTAACGTATTTCAGGGGGATATCATGGCGTTGGAGGAGCCTTATCCCGCTTGGAATATAATGCAACATCTATTAACAATATTAGCATTTTCACTGACAGTCAAGCGGTAATCAAGTCCTTGGAATCGTGGTCTTTCAATTCAAAGGTTTGTCGCTCAATGATGGAGCAATTCAACATTTACCTACCTATTCCAGAAATATTCCGAGAAACTGAAGGGCTAACGAACTCACAAGACAAAGTACGACTCTAAGGGCCCTGGATATGCAACGTGAGGAGACAACCTCTGGAAAAAATCTCTAATCCAAGGTGCAACAGCATACGCCGAGGAATGCGTGGCTAAGAGGGTGCTTAGTCGTTAGTATGCGAACTCAGGATTCTCAGGCAGCCTCCTGTTTTGTTTGATGCCCTCCCATGGTATACCGGGCTCTGCTGTGGGTGATGTTTCCTTTCCCGACTACTCGTGGGTCCAAAATTACAGATCAAATAAATAAAACTTTACACGGTGATGCACCCTCTATTGCATCAACTTCTGGGTCAGCAACCGTGCTTTCCCCAAATCCCGAGGAGGTCGCTGCTACTAGAGCCGACCCTCTCATCATTGTCGCTGACAAGAGACGGGATGAGGCGGACCTGTCCTCCCTTCCTGACTCGGACTCTGACACTCTCTGCGGAGAGTCCTCCAGCATGCTCTTGGACGAACACTCGGTTCAATCCGGATGCACCTCCGTTGAAGCTGGTGTCGAGAAATTGTCCCTAAACACAAGCGGATTCATTAGATTAACTTCGGCTGAAATGAGGCGATTCGATCGCGCCATAAAAGATGGGGCTTTCACAGAACGTGCTCTGGAAATAGCCAAATCCTCTTAGCCTGAAAAGGGTACCAAGGTGAAGCGAATGCGATCCGAGGAGTCTACCCCTTCTGCTCCGCAGAAGAAAAAAGCCAGGACCGAGACTGCCACACTCGACTAGACCTCATACAGGAACAAAGTAGGTACTGTCAAACTGGGTGTGGTTCCCGCTGATCTGGGGCGCAGACCCTTTAGTGCCGAGCAAATGGCCGGCGTCCAAAATAGCATCACGGACACCATTATTGAGCTGGTTTGGTTTGTTTCACAAATCAGGCTGGCTTATTATTTGCTCAGACCCCTCCATTGCAGAGTGGATAGCGGTCAATTTCGATCAAATCGGATGGAAATGTGGTTATAACATAATGCTTGTGGATGAGGATTCATTTCCAAAAGCACATATCATCCATAGCTTCTTTCCACAAAGTACCGGCTTTGCCAATAGCAAAATTCTGACGCTTTTGGACGCTCAGAATACAGATTTGTTCGCTAGGAACTGGAGGGTGGTTCAAAGAACCATGATCTTGTTCATCTGGTACTTGGTGTCACGGACTGCTGGATGGATCGCCTAAAGCTGCTAAGAGGCAATGTGGCATATTGTTTTGGCAGAGTTAGGCTGATACTGAAGAGCTCAGACAAGGTCCCAGGTGAGCAGAAGCCCGCACAAACTGCCGTAGGTGCAGTTACGGATGATACCACCCGTCCTAGGGGCGCAGCATCGCTGGGCATTGTGGAACGTAGTACACCTGTGTCTACACCTTCCACATCAGAGGTCTCTAATGAGGTTGCACGTAGTACAATTGAGTCTAGTGCAGCCACATTGCAGAGTTCAGTGACTTACGATGCTAGTGCCTCGGCGGTGATACCATCAACTGCTCATAGGTCACAACCATCAATAAACTCACAAAACTTCAAAGACTAGCTGCCTCGGTACCACACGAACTATGCACACTTGTCCCACAACAGCCATTGAAGCAATAATCGGACTTACTCCGTTACATATATTTATAAAAAAAAGGCAATCCGCAGTGCAGTTAGTCTTAGAAAATCAGGTGCTAATAGTACACGGGATCACGTGGATCTCATGGAGCTATTGTCCGACTTCCCCGAGCTAGACATGCTCAGCACGGTCTCCGACTTAACACCCAAATCACTCTACTTTGGTAGAAGGTTTGAGATTGTGATCCCAAGCCGTGATATATGGAATAATAGCGGATCGTCGCTTAATCCAAAAGGTAAAGTGTGGTACACCGATGGATTACAAATGGATTCAAGAGTCGGCGCCGGGGTGTATGGATCCTACCATAAAATTTCGAAATCACTCGGAAAGAGTCCTAGTGTTTTCCAGGCCGAGCTGTATGCCATTGAAACTTGTGCTAACATTAACCTGCACTCAAGCATTAAAGGTGTCTCTATCCATATACTCACCGATAGCCAAGCGGCGCTCAAAGCACTGATCTCCCATTTGATCAGTTCAAAATCAGTTCTAAGCTGCTTCGACAGCTTACAAAATCTGGCCCGACACATTAAAGTAAAATTGTGGTGGGTACCGGGTCATGTAGACGTTGACGGCAACGAAACTGCAGACCTGCTAGCTAGGAAGGGCTCCTCTGAGTTGTTCACTGGACCTGAACCCTTCTGCGGGATACCCGATTCCGCCTTCAAACTTACCCTAAACATTTGGGAACGCAACATGTGCATCTCCAACTGGTATAGCTCCCAAGGTCTCAGACAGGCTAAAAGAGCTGTCCAACCCTTCCAAAGATAGGCAGTTGATATCCTAACATACGGCAGAAATGACATAAGAAGGCTTGTGAGCTTCCTTACCGGTCACTGTCAACTTCTTTACCACCTTAACAAAATGAGAATTTCGGAGGATATCACCTGCCGCCTCTGCCTAGAAGAGGACGAAACCGCAGAACACATACTATGTGAGTGTGTAGTTCTGCGTAGTACTAGGAGACGCTTTTTCCTTAAAGAGATCATATCTCCAATAGATTTAAGGAACTCCTCCGCAGCCGTAATTATAGCTTTCATAAGAAGAGTAGAAGTACTGCTGCCCTAAAAGTGGCCTATGGCACAATAGATCTGGTCGCAGTGCCTACACGCCATTTGGGCGTGGCCACACACCTGTTTAAAAAAAAAAAAAAAAAATGCCCCTCGCTACATCTAAATGTCTAGTAAAGCTAGACGCTATGGGAAGAGCCAATCAAAGATAAGAAAATGGCTCAACGTGTCATATTTTTATGCAGATCTGGCCTTGGCTGGATCAGAAGCGTAGTACCCCGTTGGTTATACTAAAGCGATCACAGATCACCTACGTTGTCGGTGTCCTCATTGGACACTCTCTGATAGGTCAATATGCTAAAAGATTGGGCCTCTTTTCTAACGACTTTTGAAGAAGCTGTAGAGAGGAAGACAAACCATGTTCCAAAAAAAACTGCTTCATCGAAGGGCTCCTTTCGTCTTCAATGACCTCGGCGAACTGGCGGCCTCAGACATCATGACCATCCTTCGCTTTATTAAAGGCTCCGGTTGGTTTTATTAGGTCTGGGTTAGCGAAATGGAAAGATTCATGGCATCACAATGGACCTCTACTCATCTAAGTGTATCTGTACTCTCGTACAGACAGCCACTCTAACCTAACCTAGGGTACACAATCAAATTAATCTTAGACTACTTCTGTTTTTTTAGAGGTGATAGAGGCATTTATCAAGAGTGGTTGTCCCAACATCTGGACAAAACGTTAAATTCCGCGCATCTCGTTGCTCATATACATCTGTCAGATGTCATCTCATATGAAAATGCAACCACATTGGCTCTAGCATAAAGCGGTCTTGACCTTTGGTGTTTGCGAAGCTTCGAACTACGAGGAATTGCATTTTGCGAGTATATACATGGACCAATTTGGCTTACAATATTTCATGCCATCAGATTTGCCATTTTTCATCCTGAATCGAGGAATCTATATATTTTCATTCAACAATTTGACGATAAGCTACAATGTGTCACTTGTGTTAGACTGTAGTTCTACTAAGAAGCTCCTTTCAGCTTGTTCCCTGATGTAGTTCGTATCCTATTCTTCCTCTTGTCTTTAGAGTGGGAATGAATCAGGAAGTATAGAGCCCCTCCCGCGAGGAAAAATGTACATGTATTCAAGGTATTTGGACCAATATCACAGGACGCTGTCCTTTGAAAAGATGAGTAGACAAGTTACAGTAAATATCTGTAAGATTATCCATGACAAATCTGCTACTTAACTAAAATTCAAATTTTCTAAAATATGTAGAAACGAACTTGTATATCACCAAAACAACAATATGGCCTCCATCTTGAGTTCTCTTGAATAAACAATTCTAGAAAAAACAATATCCTCGCATCTAATTTCACATCGTATTATCATTCTTTTCTTTTATGGTCCATTGAATTGTCAATAACAAGGACGAACCGTCCCGCCTTCTAAGCAGCCAATAAACTAAAATCAATTGACCTCAAGGACCTTTTTTCTATGCAAAAAAAGTAAAAAATAAAATCGGTATAATTTGCATATAGAACGGCACGGACGGACAGACATAGAGATCATGTGAAAAATCAACATACATTCATCTCCAATCTAGTCAACTGGTACGATGCAAAACAAAAGCCGAATAATCGACTATCCTTTGAGCCACACGTACTAAACCGACTTTAAATATGTACAAGTCCCAAACAAAGGCAAATACACATTTGTTCTTCTCCATCTTTTTTTCTGTTTCCATGAGAAACAGTAGTCGTAGTAGTAGTAGTGGGAGTCTGCTGACAGGATAAATAAGTGGCAGTAGGATAGGATATATTTTTAAGGAAATATCATTTTATTTGGACAACGTAATGGAAACACGTACATGTACATACTCACACTTGGGTAGTGCCGCAGGGGATGAAGGATGAGTGGGTGAGTGAATAAACATGTTAACTGACGACGCGGGGAATGTTTTATATCAATGTGTGTAGTGTGCAACAGTAGAAACTCCATTTTTGAATGTTTTGCTTTCTTGATTTGAAGGACATACCACATACGATAGGCAGAATTCTTTTGTTTGTTGTTCACTCTCTCTCTGTGGGGGTTGTTCATGGAGGAAATGTGATTTCACTGGAAATGAATTTTGCATCTAAGCAGTTGTGGGATGCGTGGAAGAAATGGGTAATGACTTTTGAATTTGCCTTTCTTACTGCAGGATATTTCACAAATGTTTGTTTTAGGATTTATCGGATTGTATGCTCGCAATCTGCCTTTCAATCCTGTGCTCTGTATCAAAGATTCAGTTGGAAAACTTTTTGATAAGAAGTCTGGGCTGCCATATGCTCATAAGATGAATGTCCTTTGCAAAACTGAGAGCTTGTCACCGGAAATCTTTTGAAACCAGAAAGTAGCATGTTTTTGAAATGGGTATTCGGATTACTGATTCACTATGCAAAATTGAGTGCAAAATCCTCTGGATAGCAACCTCAATCGTTGTACTACATCGACCACACGTGTTTTAAGATTGTCCTTTTCGACTCCACTTTGCTAATTAATTAATTCCTCGTTTATTCCTACGAAAATGCCACCCTCAACGACCAACATCGAAAACTGTTTAACCGTTTTCACTAGATATCCTTTTGCTACTTTACTAGCGCGCTCTTAATTTCCCCTCCGCACATACAGGGTCCTTGTCATATAATTCTCTTATCGCATACGACCAGAACCAATGCGAATGTTGACAATTACAAATTAATTTCATTACTCCATTGTGAAGGTAGTTGAAGGTGATTCGCTATAGAACGCAAGGATGTATGTTTCATTTATGACCAGCATTGTCTATCTTTATACCTTTTTAAGGACCATGTCTGTGGCTGTTATTATCAGATAAATATGTGGCTACATGTGAAAATATTTCCGATAGGGATTGGTTTTTAATTTTTTTTTTATTCTGCATCCGTTAACAATTTGTTGGTTTATTTATGTGAAATAAATTACGAAAAAAAATCAATTAAATGAAATGGAAACTTATTATCCTTTGGGAAAGTTCATTAATTAAAGAAAAATGTATATTTATCCAGGATTAATTGCTTGTAATTTGTTAATTGCATATTTGCGGATTGGGTGCATCAATGATGTATCCCATTGGTAAATATTAAAATAATACAGATGTTTGTGAAATAAAAAATTCTTCTACAGAATTTTTACCACCTCACTGAACTTCATTGAACTAATTCATAATTGAAAAAACCATGCGATATTCAGTTGGAGGCGGTACAGACATTGTTAATCACTTCACCAAATTCGTAGTCAGCCATCTTACTTAAGTGGCGCTACAGTCCGGGGTAGACCTGAGCATCAACCAACAAACCTCTGCACCCAGCGCGGTTACGAACCAGCTGCCACCAGTTGCGAGACCCAAGTTGATTGAAGTCCCGTCACATGTCCGCGCCACCTGAAGCGATGGTCTTCTTTTTTTTGTCGGGATAGGAAACGCTCGACTAGAGCACTCAGGCGCAACTGGTCGATTGTACTACCAGAGAGCAAACCCTGATCTTTCTAAGAAAGCCAAGCAATCATTTCAGTAATGAGGAGTTTACATTAACAGCAATCACCACATCAGCACCGAGGATCTGTCACCTGATACGAGCAAAGGCCGGACATTCACAGAGATAATGTTCCGCAGTGTCGTCGCTCTCTCCACAAGCATCGCAGATTGTAGTGTTACTTAAGCCCAACACGTTAAGGTGTTTGGCAAAAGCAAAGTGGCATATCAAGATGCTAATAAATTGTCTACAGTCTTTTCTGCTAAGAGACAGCAGAATGCCACTGGTTTCTTACAGACGCCCGGAAGCATGCGTTTAGTCAACCTGCATCCTGAAGAGTCATGCCACACACAATTGTGCTCGTGAGAAACCCAATCGTCAATTGAAGCCCTAACCGAGGGCGCATGGAGACCCAACGCGGGTTCGGGACCTGAGAAAGCCTCCTCTGAGCCTTGTCTAGCCATCTTATCAGAGAGCTCGTTCCTCAAGATCCCAGTGTGACCTTGAACACAGATAAGAGACTCGTTGTCGTCGTTCTGTCTTCGCTGCTCCTTCATAATGGTTACCACAGTGTTGCTAATTGCTTCCCCAGCATCTTTCCTGCTCATCATTTGTCTGATAATATTGTCTGCAGTTACGCCTTTACCTATTTTGTTCGCCAGCAGGTGTCGTTCTTCATAGTATTGTAGACAATAGAATATGATGTACTCCGCATCCTTGACTACTTCCGTGCATGTGGGCAACAGGGGTTGCCATCAAGCCCACATCTGTGGAGGTTGGCTCTGAAGTAACCATGGCCAGTTAGCATTTGGGTCAGCTAGTAATTCAGCTCCCCATGATTCCTCTAGATCCAAATGCTTATATTGGAGATCAATCCCCGCATCCACCTACCTTTGTCGGAGGCATACCATCTCTCCTGCCATTCTTCCAGACTTGTCCTTGGTAGTACCGAAGTAACACTTCGACTCGTCGCTGTTGAAGCCGTTGTCCTGCTGGCATGGTATTTCTGTTGGGCTTCTTTAGCAAGAAGGTCTCTTGCTACCATGCCAGCCACTACACATGTAGCATCGTAGGAAGTTGTTCAGAAGCCTCTGCATACGCTCAACGCGTTGATTATGTAAGCTTCCTTCTGTACGTCTTCATGGCACCAGCCCATATTTGGGAGCCGTAGAGCATTATCGACGCCGCAACTTTTGCTAAAAGCAGTCTCCTCTTATGCTTTGGTACGGCGATATTTGGCATAATCCTTGCCAGATCAGCCGTTGTCTTTGCTGCCTTCTCAGCTGAATACTGCAGATAATGCTTAGAACTTAGCCTTGCATCTTTAGTGTTGCCAAGGTACATCAACTCTGGTTTGGAAACTACCACGTAATCACCCATGGTTACTCTTATAGTCTCCAGGACTCGCCTGCAGCTGATGAGCACAACTTGTCTCTTTTCCTCTGCAAGTTGTAGGCCCATGGGTACTAGCCAGTCCTGAGCCACCCCGATATCTTCATTGCAGTCATGCTCCAACTCCTCAAGGAGTTTAATCACTACTAGATTGCTGTATCGTTGGCAAAGCCTATTATTTTCGAAGACCTCGGGATTCTGAGAACGTCATCATACACGCCCACAGTAGCGGACCTAGTACGGAGCCTAGGGGAATACTGCCTGTGACGTTATACTGCCTCATTCTGTAGTTAGTCTTAACCATAGAAAAGCGTCAGCTTACTTGTGGCTTCTTTATAAATTCACAACTTTTTAGTGGCGATTCGAATTCGTACAAAGGGAAGCGCAAGCACTTCTTTGCATATATACAGATGTCGTGGGCGCCATGGCGTAAGTGGTTAGTGTGACGGACAACTGCGCGTGAGGTTACAAGTTCGAATTCCAGAAAATACCAAAAGGTGTTTTTTTACGGTCTCACCTCTCGCGAAAGTCTGTCAAACATCCGAAAGTATTGTTGTCTCGAGAAATCTTCTCAAAACAAATTGCCCTTCGGATACGCCACTAAACTGTAGGTTCCTTCCATTCTACTTACTTACTTAGGTGGCGCTACAGTTCGGGGTGAACCTGGGCCTCAACCAACAAGCCTCTCCATTTAGCTCGGTCTTTAGCTTATTGCCTCCAGTTGCGCACTCCAAGTTGGTCGAGGTCCCCTTGAACTACGGCGATGATTCCCTCTACTGCGTCGTCCCTCGGGATTAGATTCGAAGACTCTGCTGGCCGGAGCGTTGGTGTCCATTCGCTTTACATGTCCTAGCCATCTCAGACGTCCAATACGCAGTTTTTTGACTAGGTCGATGTCACTATCGATGCCACTGTATAGTTCGTGATTGAATCTTCTCTTCCAAAACCCGTCAACGCAAACGGGACCGAAAATCTTACGAAGAATTTTTCTCTCGAAGCGACCAAGGATATCTTCATCCTCTTTTAATAAAGTCCATGTTTCAGCGCCGTAAAGCAGGACTGGGATGATCAGGGTCTTATATAGAGTCTCCTTAGTTGTTCGAGATAGGGCTTTACTGTTAAATTGCCTTATAAGCCCCAAAAAACAGCGACTGGCAAGAGTTATTCTTCGATTGATTTCTGCACTGATTTTGTTAGTTGAATTTATAGCAGAGCCAAGGTAGACAAAGTCCCTTACTACCTCGAAGTTATAGCTGCCCACTGTGACGTTTTGTCCAATTCGTCGGTGTTGGCTTTCCCTTCTTGTTGACAGCATATACTTGGTTTTGCCCTCGTTTATCGCTAAAACCATTTTGGCCGCTACCGCCTCTATGCTTGCAAACGCACCGGTGACAGCCCGCTGAGATCTTCCGATAATCTCTATATCGTCGGCGTATGCAAGCAGTTGTACAGACTTGTAATAGATTGTGCCTCCGGTGTTGGCTTGTGAGTTCCGCACAATCCGTTCAAGTACAATATTGAAGAAGTCACATGACAGCGCGTCACCTTGTCTAAAGCCTTTTTTGACATCAAAGGTCTCGGTGAGGTCATTACTGACCTTGATGGAGCAGCGAGCGTTCTCCATCGTCAGCCTGAACAGACGGACAAGTTTGGCAGGGATGTCAAAACTAGACATGGCTCTATAAAGCTCTTCTCTATAGATGCTGTCATAGGCGGCCTTCAAATCGATAAAGAGGTGGTGAGTATCGATTTGGAATTCTTGGGCTTTCTCCAGGATCTGCCGAAGTGTAAAGATTTGATCGATGGTGGACTTTCCTGGCCTGAAACCGCACTGATAGGGTCCAATCAGGCTGTTGATAAAAGTTTTCAGGCGTTCACACAATATCGCAGAAAAAATCTTGTATGCGATGTTGAGGAGACTGATGCCTCTATAATTGGCGCAGTTGAGGGGGTCTCATTTCTTGTGGATCGGGCAAACGATGCTGAGATTCCATTCATCAGGCATACACTCGTCTGACCAAATCTTAGAGATGAGTTGGTGTATGCACTCTACCAATTTATCCCCAGCTGCCTTGAAAAGTTCGGCCGGTAAGCCGTCAGGTCCAGCAGCCTTGTTCTTGTTCCTTCCATTCGTGTGGTGAAAAATATAACGCACACAACATGAGTAGTTGCGAAAAGCTAAGCCCTGCCACTTACCATGAAGGGCTGTTGCGCCAAATATTTGGTTTTTATTTTATTATAGATGTCGTTGATATATTCTTACTAGAGGGTTATGTTTGCCTGTTTAATACGCGCTATTTCTTACTAGCTAACAGGACGAAATATGGGAACAGGTACTTGACTTATGCAAGTATACCAACGTTGCGTTGGTGCAACCGCAGGTACAACTGAACGTTACTGAGTATCTGCTTGACCTTGGAGATGAGTAAAGTGACAGATCTGGACATAGAGTATTGTATTTAGTGAGGCAACCTATGCGTACTTCTCAATTAGCATAGGAAACCACTCGAACGTATTTCCTGTCAACAATGAGCATCCTCGTTCCTCCCTATCAGCATGCACGAGCTCGTACATATGTTACATTGGAAGCGAGAAGAATAGGAGGCTTAATCAAAGTTTATTCTTTAAAAATTTATTTGGAATTTATCGACTCCAATATTTTAAAAATTTACATTTTCCCCACATCCTACATATTTTATAGCAAATTCGATTTCGTAGACTAGTGCTGTGTAGGACGTAGGACATCATACCCAAGCCTGACATTTAACAAATATTACCCCCCTTCGTCTTCATCGAAAATCGAATATCTTTCGATTTTTACATCGTTCTTGTGATGATATTTTTCATCATATTTGAGACGTTACACACACATTTTTCGTTATAAATTTAAATTTACAACTGAATGACATTTTGAGTCACTTATCCCATGTACGTATATGGTGAGTACGAATTGAATTCGATCCTTCACGTCGTATGGACACACAGGGAGTGTGTGTCTTTGTCCGTTCTGGGAAGAAATACCATTAATTATTATGGTTATCCATTTTTCGCCAAACCCAACAGCCCACTGGAACAGGAACAGCGTGTGTACGCACGTTGTGTGCTAAAGGAAAAGGATATTTGAAATTTTATGGTGATTCCGACACATAAATCTTTTACTGAAATGAAGAGAGGAGATAAAATGTCAGATGGGTATGCTGTGGCGCGGGATGCATCGATTACCGTTAAACATATGTATGTAACTTTGCGAATTTTATTGGAAGAAAAAGGACATTTGGTCTTATCTTACGAGGACATATGTTGAATTTCACGGCATGCCGGAGTCTGTTTTATGTACTAGAACAAATTACTGGTGTGGAACTTTGACGACCATTTAGCAATGTGTCTGCTCAACAGGTCAAATCAGACATAAACGCCCCCTATCCATGTTTTGATGGATTAGCTAGTCTGTGTATATCCATAACCCAAGGAATGGACACCAATCCCCATCAGCAACCATCCGTAAGATTCTTTACAATGTGATTCCTTCATCAACGCAGGAGCAATCACCCCTATCTCTCTGGCGAAAGCATTCGCATAGAGAAAGAGAAATGAAGGGATGCCAAAAAAAAAAAATATAAATCGAAACTGCCTGTTGCACGAAGATAACACAACATTTCAGCTCGAAAGAAAGAGTTGCTTATGGTCAGTGTGTGGGTACTACATTACTCGATTCAATGCTCGTCAAAATGTGTAAGCAATTCTGCCAATATTCTCCTATCAGCACCTAAGCAATCATCCCTCGGGATGCTGTAAAAATGTCTCTATGACCGATTCCCGGGGAAAACTGTTGCAGGAGCTGCAAAATAATAGGAAAAACAGGATACGCATTGTCAATCTCTGGTGGATGTCCAAAGCTTGTGAACAACGAGAGAATAGAAAAGCTTTTCGGCGAAATTTTCACATCCGCTGAATGTGGCGAAAGGATATTCAAAAACCCCTACCCACTGCACCCTATGGTGGCTCTTGTTCAACGCTTAGCACTCGGTAAAAACTTATTAAAATACTGTGCTGAGGTGTTAAAACGTTGCTGTAAGGGTGTTCACTCAACCTCTGATTCGTCTTGACTTGTGTATAAGAAAAGATGTGCTAGCATTTAATGTCAATGTCGTGCGACTTTCTTCTTGTCACTTCAACAAGAAATTGAATGCAATAAGTTTTCGAATAAATTCTGTAGTAGGAGCGATGATGAACAGGTGAAGGAGTCTTTAAGCATCTAATTTGCAAACAGCACATGATATTGTCCTTTTGCACATCCCCATTGTTTGAAGACTTCATTGAAAATGGTAATGACTTAATAACTGTGTTGAGAATACCCATTGGGAGTTTTCAAGGGACGTCAAATTTATTACTTCTCTGCTATAACCCCTAGAGACACGAAGTGCTTAAACAGACTTTCAAACGTATTTTCAATTTGACAGCATTATTCAACAGGATTTCTGAGTTTGTAATTTAGAAAGAGTGTCATGGGAGCAATAGATGGAGCAAACTCTTCTAGATCCTCAAAGAAGTGTTGTCCAAGGATCGTATTTCTCAAATAATAGAGGCCTGGGCAATGAAAGAGAAAGTGGGCGGTGTCCTCCTGAGCCTCCTCGTCGCCGCAGCCACTACAAAGGTCTTCGTTGGTCACACGTAGTTTTTTCATGTGGTACCGCATGGTATTATGCCCCGTAATGACTCCTATTAGAGTAGAGAGGGATTTTCTATGCCTCTGTATGAGTCTATTGGTTCTTACTCTGTCAAATGCAGGCCACAGCTTCCTCGTGGTGACACAAGTATCTTAAGAGGTCCACCTATTGTTAGCCTCCGTTAGGGCTTTGTTTCCTGCTTCGAGCTTAAGGGCGCAAGACGGGATGTACACCGAGGGGTCGGATTGGTCCGAGCTTAGTGCTGAGCCTCCTCTAGCCAGTTCATCGGCTTTCTCATTCCCTGGTATGCCTTCATGACCAGGGACCCAGCAGAGCTTTACCTCGTGCTGTGTTCCAAGAACCTTGAGCTCTTCTCTACAACACTTCACAAGCTTCGATTTTATTTCTATAGCAGATGTTGCTATTATCGCCGCCTGGCTGTCGATGAAAAAGGTGATATCCTCTCGTGGTATTGCCCTCATCGCAGTCTCACGAGCTGCTATTGTAACTGCTAGGACCTCCGCCTGGAAAACACTGCTGTAGTTCGGAAGCCGAGTTGACATGGAGAGGCCAAGCGTTTCAGAGAAGATGCCTGCGCCTACACCTATTTCCATTTTGGATCCACCAGTGTAAACAGCTAAGCATCACTCGTTAGGCGTTCTGTCATTTTTCCATTCTTCCCTGCTCGGATAGGTGCTAGAAAATGGTCTTGTGAAGTCTAGGTATGGCGTTAAGTAGTCTGTATTAGATACTCTGCCTAGATATCTCTGCAGGATCGTGGTGTGACCCATTGCATTTGGTCTCCAGCTATCTGTTTGGCTTAATCTTACAGCACTATGAGCCGCCGATACTTGTATAAAGATTTCTAGCGGAAGCAGATTGAGAATGGCCTCGAGTACTACTGTAGGTGTCGTTCTCATCGCACTGGTTTTGGCGATGCACGCTAGTCCTTGTACTTTTGTGAAAGCAGCTAGGTTATTTATTTTGCTGGCTGCCATACGTTAGTATTGGCCTTACTACAGCTGTATACATTCATATTCTGGTAGACGGCCTTAGGCCAATCCAAATAAGACTTAAGTACAACTAAATTGTAATTAATTGTTTATACCGAAATAGTCATCTAAAAACTAAAAACTAAACTACATCCATAGGATGATTTTGGGGTTCGGCCCCCAAGTCTTCCCGAATATTCGGGAGTAGATCGCTATATATGCAGAAGACTTGGGAAAACCTTCTTAGTAACGGAACCCTGTTCAAAACCCACATAATCCTAGTTGAGTTGAATGTTATCGAAGCCTGAAATTGTCAAAATTAGATGAAAGTACCTTTGGAGGCATCGACAAAATAGTCGTCCTATAAATTTTCTTTCCCACTTTAGAGGGAAAGATTCTATTGCGTGTTGTAATGCCTATAGATTTGGCACCTAGATGTGACCATCCATAAGTCAATGGGCGTAAAATCCTTCAATTCATAGCAGAGGACTATTTACTTATGTCCTGTATCCTTGTGTAGCTCAGGGCCTCTACTACGCCTACGCGCCATCGTGTAGGGTTTCGGGCAATGTGTCTCAGCTCTCCCAAACTTTTTCCCAACTGCCGTGCCTCCTTCTCGACTGTTCTGCACCATGTTCTCCTCGGACCGCCAGGTCTTCTGCATCCTGAGTTAAAGGGTTCCGTTGTATAGCATGGTTCGCTATGGAACTGTCACCCTTTCGGAACATGTGACCAATCCACTGCCACTTCCGTCGTTGGATGGTTGTGCCTATTGGTTCCTGACCCATTCTCTCTTAAAGGTGTTCGTTAGAGATACGATTGGACCAGAAAATCCTTAAGATATTGCGCAGGCACCTATTTACAAACGTTTGCAGCTTCCTGGTGATAGTAGTGATCACTCCATATAACAGCACGGATTCAACATTGGAGCGGAACAGTTCTAGCTTAGTGTTCAAACTGATTGCAATGCTTCGCCATATTTTGGACAACATCCCGAACGCGGACTTTGCTTTTGCGATCCTGTTGGCTACATCCAGTTCGGTTCCACCATCGGTCGATACAATACTCGCAAGATATTGGAAATCCTCTACTCTACCGGTTGTCCAGCAATGCATATTTAAGCCGATGGGTTTGTTCCAAGGCTGATAATTTTAGTTTTTTCTGTTTTAATTTTCAGCCCGACGACGCCTGCATCCCTCTCCACATCTGTTGTCATTTGTTGGCGGTCCATAATTCTGTGAGAGAGTAAGCATACATCGTCAGCGTAGTCAAGATATTTCAGTTGGGATGTAAGAGTCCATCGAATTCCTCCGTTTCCCATCGACAAAGCTGCATGAAGCACATCACTAATCACCAATAGGAATAATATTGGTGAAAGGATACAGCCTGGTCTTACCCCACTTTGGATCTCAAATTTCTCAGACAACCTCTCCCTGTGCAGAACGTGACATTTGGAGCCTTCATATGTAGCTTTGGTAATAGCAATTAGTTTATCGGGAATACTTCTCCTGCGTAAGGCATGCCAATTAAACTCCCTATTGACACTATCGAACGCCTTCTCAAAATCGATGAACAGCAGGTGCAGTGGCGATCGATATTCAACACACTGTTCGATGATAATCCGCAGGGTGCTGATGTGGTCGGTACAGGAGGATCCAGAGCGGAAACCTGCTTGTTCGGCATCGAGTGTGTCTTCTAGATTTTGTTTGATTCGCTCCAGGATGATTTTACAGATTATCGTAGCTTCGGCAGGCAGCACGCAGATACCCCTTACCAGAGGACTACATATAAAAGAAAAGCTTCAACTTCAAGATCCTTTCTAAAGCATGAAGACTAAAACATTTAGCCGGACGCCGATAGACACGTCTGGTAAAATCTTGTTACATATGTATATCTGGACGAAAGTATCATAAAAAAAAAATATGGCAACTTATAGAATGGACCTGAGTCGAATAACCCGATTGAGTTGTTAGATAATATCGACGATTCACTTCGATATTTAGTGATCGCTACTAGTGTAATTGCATTAACGACTTATATAGACTCATGTTGGGGTTCCAGAAACCTATGTATGGATGATCATGGACATGTACGAAGGAGAAAAACAATAGTAAGGTACCCCGCTGGAGTAACCGAAGAGTTCCCAATCAAAGTCGGGGTGCACCAGGGAAGGGTCTTAAGTCCTTTGCTCTTTCTTGCAGTCCTTGACTATCTGCTTGAAGGTAAAGTGACGGACCCCAAGGTACATCAATTATTCTTTGCTGACGATGGAGCCATCATAAGTGAGGATCCTACATCCCTGCAACGAGTACTTGATGTGTGGGTAGACGTTTTGGCGGTAAATGGGTATCGCATTAGTTCAAAAAAAGACAGAGTACTTGTATTGCCTGTTCTCTGATACACTCAGACCTATTCCAGACATTTATTTGAATGGAACAGTGCTTCCCAGGGTCGAAAAGTTCAAATATTTGGGATCTTCGATCAATAACAAAGCAACCTGTGATGACGACATCAATCATCGCATAAGCGTAGGGTGAATGAAGTGGCGGGAAAACTCGGTTAACTTCTGTGACCGAAAAATGTGCCCTAAGTTGATAGGAAGGCTCTAGACCGCAGTTGTGCGTCCAGCGCTCACATACGGTTCACAATGTTGGACGATGTACAAAAAGTAAGAGAGTAAATTAACGGCAGCTGAGATGAAGATGCTTCGCATGACATCAAGAGTGACAAGGCTTGATCGAATAAAAAGTTCAAAGATCCGTAGAAGCCTTCACGTCAAGGAAACCATTTTACGAAAGTTAGAGCACGACTGGCTCAGCCACGTTCAAAGAACAGATCGCTTGAACCCTGTTAAAAAGGCAACTTCAATGAATGTTCCAAAGACATCGCGAGGCAGGCCTATAAGCGCCTGGATCACACAAATGCGACGACATCGGCATTTCATTGGCCTCAGTAACCGAGTGATCCAAAATCGGGAGGCCTGCCGATATTTTCTGAAGTCAAATAAGCGAACCGCACAGGCGGATCAGTAGAAATGCGGTGAAGTGGGAGGGTTATGATCCCTTGTTTTCGGATCATAACCTCGCAGAAATAGGAAGAAGAAGAAGAAGTAGACTTCATGTTGCCTTGCACGGAGAGAAAGAATCGAGCACAACTCTTCCTGAATCTGAAAACTTGTTATTAGATCGTTCAAGAAGTGAGTACCTTCTGGACTCTAAAGTTTCCATTGGCATCCTTATCTCAAAAACTCGCACGACTTATGGAACCCTGATCAGTTCAAATGTGGGCTCTGGGTTAGTTCTTTCTTATTTTCTAAAGTAGTTTGATAACCATTTCTGTCAGGTTCCGGCCGTTTCGACACAGTGAATAAAGGTTGGACAGTTTGTGAAGCTGTCTAAATATTATACGAGCTTAAGTAACATTTTTTTTTTCTTTTTTTTTGCCTAGGGATTTACTGGAAAACAGTCGATTTACAAGAAACAGTCCCACTCTGTTTCAAGTAGGGCGAGACTTCTACTCACTAAAAAACCACCTTTATCCCCTTTTCAACCTGACACCATCCACTCCTGAACCGCTTTAGCATTACTTCAGAGTGGTGTCGTTTTCTTTTCTCTCTGGGGACCGGCTTTTTCTCATTTTTTTTCCTGATGCGGGTTTATAATACGAGTATCTTACCGGTAAGGCTTACATCAATTTGGTAAACTTACTGAGGGTATGTTTACTTCCTCCTCTCTTTTTTTCGATTTGAGTACCGTCTCAATGAATAAAGATATTTTATTCCACATGCCGACACTCGCGACCATCTTGTTAGCGACATTTTCCGGAGAAAAGTTGCCTATCTCTGACTCCAGGCTATTTCTGTCTGTTGCCCACCTGTGTGAAAAAAGGTGTGATACGCATCGTCTTCCAAAGAGACTCCGTATTGGCAGGCTGTGCTTCTTACTTTTCTCATCTTTTGCAGGTACTGGTTGAAGTAACCATGCCCGATAAGTAACTGGGTGATATAATAATGCACTTCACCGTGCTCCCGCAGCAACGTCTCTGATGAACCGGTAGGTCCAACTTCCCCTCGTTTCGGCGTTCCATCTCTTTTACCACTTCTGCTTCGAGAGTTGCTTCGCTTCTATAGCTGCTGTTGCCGAGCCTACTTCCATCTTCTTTTCGTGGACGTTCGTTGCTGCTGCTAGGAGATCAATGGGCGTCACTCCTGCGACTACTAAAGCTGCTGGCTCCGACACTGTTCGGTATGAACTCGTTATCCGACGGGGTCCTATATGTACGTTGCACCATGGCGTCAGCCCAGATCTCGGAGCCATACAAGAGTATTTGTGCGTAACAGATATCAGGAGTCTTCTTTTACTTACCATGGGACCTCCTATGTTCGCCATTAGTCTGCTTAGGCATGTTTGGGCGCCGTGGCATAAGTGGTTAATGTGTCGGATCACTACGCATGAGGTTCCAAGTTCGAATCCCAGAAAATACCAAAATGTTTTTTCACGGTCCCACCTCTCGCGAGCGTCTGACAAACATCCGAGAGTATTGTTGTCACGAAAAAGCTTCTCAAATCGCCGTTCGGATTCGGCGTTAAGTTGTAGGTTCCTTCCAATTATGTGAAAAATATAACGCACACAACATGAGTGGGTGCGAGAAGCTAGGCCCTGGCACTTTAAAGAGCTGTTGCGCCAAATATTTGTTTTTTTTTTTTGTATTTGCATGTTTTCGTGACTCTTTCGGATGCGGACTTAAGTAGCTTAAGCTCACTTACTTACTTAGATCCCTTAACCCCTCGGGGGGCATATGGCGTCAACCACGCCTGAGCGCCATCTTGTTCGAAGTTCTGCAACGTATTTGAGCTGCATCCAACTCATGCATTCCTCCTCAATTGTTCTGCGGCACGTTTGCCTAGGGCGTCCCGCTCTATTCTGGCTGCCTGGGTGAGCGGATTACACTGCATGGCGTGTTTCGCAATGGAGTTGTCTTCACGCCGTAGGGTGTGTCCATATCACTGCCACTTTCTCCTTCGTATAGTAATACTTATAGCTTCTTGGCCCGCTCTCGTATAAAGTTGTTCGTTGGAGATGCGGTTCGGCCAAACCTTTTTTTTTTGCTTAAGCTTATATGAAGTAAAAAATTACATTAATGAGATCTTCGATTACGGTTAATTGGTAAATTCGTCCTTCGACTCTATCCTGAAAAAATTTGAGCTCCGAATATATTGAAGAAGCTAAATAGTTCAACTTAAATCAAACTGTGGACACTATGGTATGGTATGATATGGTACGAGAGATCTGCACTTTAGAGGGTGCTTGCTCGGGCATTTTGGTCCATTGTGATTCCATATAAAGTGTGGTATCGTCTCTTATTTGGTTGCCTCTCAGTTGGTCTTGAATCAAACCAACTTGTACTCCTGAAACATATCATGTTCCCGAGTGGGACTTGCGCCAGATCATCTAGTTCTTCAAAAAGTCTGTTTCCCAATAGCGGAAGCGATGAATTTTGAGGATTTCAACAATTACACGATTCCAATTTCTTCTGTATCATGACAGCTCCTACAGTAATCAATGAGTTGAAGCCCAGTTTGGCGGGCATTGCACTTATCGGGAAATGTCCAGTTAGTACACCTACCATGATACTGGTTCCTTTTTTGTTCATAGACGAAAGACTTTTTGTCGTTTTTTCGTTCAAGGTAGGCCATAAGCTGTGAGATATGACACAGTCACCTCTGGCTGCCCACGAGGTCTTGATCTTTTATCTTGCCTTAAGGTGTCTTTTTCTTTTCAGTACACCAATAGGAATAGCTACCGATGTATGGTTGAATGCCTCATTTAATGCTGATCCTTTCCGTGCTAGTTTGTATGCTGCTTCGTTTCCTTCTATATTACTATGGCTGGGAGCAGCAGAGATTGGCTTCATGGGTGTTGCATATTCTGTTTATAGTTTATCGGCATGTGGAGACTGTTTTCGATCTGGTTATTATGTTGTCTAGTTCCTTGAGTGCAGCTTGACTATCCACGAAGGTTGTGACCCTAGATGGATCTAGTTTCTTTCAATATACAGTCTATGCTGGTCTCTCAAGAGCGAAGACTTCCGCTTGGAAGATACTACCGTCATCCTGGAGTTGGCGTCAATCGCTGATGTTGAGTGATTCAAAGAAAACTCCACGCCAGTTCCTATGTCCATTTTAAACTCATCAGTATGAAGTTGAAAGTCCTGTGCACAGGTTAATGCGTTGGATTCTCGCTCCTGTCTACCGGGAAAGATATAGATTGCGACAGTTCATTCTATCTGAAAAGACTTTGCGCTGCCACTTCTTCCTTTTCCCTCGGGATCTAAAATGTGTGGGATAGATTGGCGACACCACGAAATGGACAACCTTCACTTGAATTTACGTATTTTTTGCGTGAATCAAAAGGCTGCATCAAATTCTCACGTAGTTGACCTTTTAAGGAAACAACACCGCAAAGTCACCTTCCATAATGCGAGATAAATTGCCCTTTATGCAAGGTCCCACAGGCGTGCTCTCAATATCCTACACACCGTTTCAAGCCACACTTTCTGAAGGAGATGTGCCGACACACTTCGGATGAATTTCATGAAAATGATCGTACCATGCATGTAAATTATGAAATTCTGCAGCCTTTATTGCATACCGACAATAATATTCCTGGGAAGTGATTACTTACTTACTTTGGTGGTGCTACAGTCCGGGTTGGACATGGGCCTCAACTAACAAACCTCTCCAGCCAGTCCGGCTATGAGCCAGCTGCCTCCAGTTGTGCACGCACGGTACGTTGATTGAGGCCCCCTCCACTTGTTTGTGCCACCTGCCGCGACGCCGTCCTCTACTGAGCCGTTCATCCGGGGTGGATTCGAAGATTTTCCAGGCTGGAACGCCATCCGTTCTACATGACCCAGCCATCTTAGTCGCTGTATACGAACTCTTCGGGTAAGTCGATGTCCTTGTACAAGCCGTATAGTTCGGCATTGTACCTTCTCCTCCACTCGCCATCTATGCAGACGGGACCAAAGATCACTCGAAGAACTTTTCTCTCAAAGTAACCAAGGACATCCTCATCCGATTCTGATAAAGTCCATGCCTCTGCGCCATACAGCAGGATTGGGATAGTAGCTCGAGATAGGGCTTTGTTACGCAATTGCCTTATTACCCCACAAAAACAGCGATTGGCAAGACATTGGAAGGTGATTATCCGGACAAAGTTTTGTCCAAAAGGACAATGGCAATTTAGTAGCAAATTCGAAGGAAGATCACCCCTGCTGCACAAAATTTCGTGCGGAGCGCCCAGATACACACCTAGCACCAACAAGTCATGCAAAGAATTCCAATTAATATTCGCACATACGATCCACGTCAGGAGAGTGCATCTCACATGTAATGCAAGTCTCGAGTCACCACTAGCTGCACCCAGAAACAAGAACGCAAGGACAACGACAAAGAAAATTCAACAGACAGATTCATATCTCAAATTTATTTAAAAAGAAAAATACATCCTCCCCTCGCATCCTTAGCAGACCAACCGGTAAGAGATATACCTCCCAGCTGTCTCCGATGAACGAATAATCTTCACCACCTGCCCGCGCTTCAATCCGAAATACCGGGCGACTGGGTCACCCGCCTGGATCCTCATCAACATGTTCTCCTTCAACTTGTAACGCTGCAACAACTCAGATTTCTCCTCCGGCGTCATCACCACATGCTCCGGCACCAGCTCATGCTCCGTGATGTTGATCAGCAACTCCGACTCGAGGAACTGCTCCAAGATGTACTTCGGCGCCATGTCCACTAGCGATTGCTTGGCAGATGGTGTCATGCCGCCTTGGACTACGACAATCGCTCGATGGATGTTCTCCTCCTGCATCCGGGTGCAGTACGTCTTGATCGTCTTGATGCCAATCTTCGGCTCCTCGGGGAAGAACACGAACATCTGGTCAGTGGGGTCGTCATTGTGAGCCACCAGGACGACCAAGTCACTTCTAGCTGGGCGCTTTTCACTTGGTTTGTCGCCAAACATCTCCTTAAACTGCTCCAACGTCTGGTCGAGTTCATCTTGCGTGACCAAGTAGCCGCGGTCGTGGCTGAGTTGCATGATTGTCTTGCGGATTCGCCAGAGTTTATAGGTTTCTGCTTCATCATCCATGTTGCTACGGGTTTATTAAACAATCCTGCGAGTTATTTATTAACAATTTCACCAAATTTTGCAATAAATTCAAAGGAATTCGAGAAGAATCGCGATTCGCCGCCGTGTGTTATGCTAACAACAAATGTAGAACTGTCAAAAGTGGTGCATGCGTTACTTAATCAGCGTTGCCATCGCAATACTTGAAAACTAGTTTTAGTACAAAAAAACAAATACAAATATTTGGGGCAACAGCTCTTTTAAAGTGCCAGGGCCTAGCTTCTCGCAACCACTCATGTTGTGTGCGTTATATTTTTCACACGAATGGAAGGGACCTATAGTTTAATGGCGAATCCGAACGGCGAATTAAGAAGCTTTTTCGTGACAAGAATACTCTCGAATGTTTGTCAGACGCTCGCGAGAGGTGGGACCTTGAAAAAACTTTTTTTAAGAACTAGGTACCTAATGTTTTGAACGTGTTTATTTCTTTTAGTATTCCGAAGATAAAGTCAGTTCTATCAGTTTGGCGATGTATTTGTCGCGTGTCGGGTGTATTTGTTGCGTGCAATTGTAATTTCCCTGGAGTTCCGAAAATAATTCGTCGAAGAATTGAAGACCGCAGAAAAATGTCCTTTCGCTGGAACAGCGTACTCGGTCTTAAGATAGAAAGGAAAAGTGAAGAAGAAGGTATCATTTCATCAAACTGAAATGCTGATGGTCACTACCTACACGCATCTCCATGGCAACACTGCGCGCTTGACATGCGCCGATTTGACTGCCTTATCGACGCTACAAACAGGGTGTGTGTGTGTGTGTGTATGATTCGTTGTTGGGTCACAATGGTACTCGTTTTAAGGGATTCAACCCTGTCTCGCTCCGAATCAAGGAAATGCCTTATTTTCGTTCTAAAGATCATTTAATTCATAATTAAACCCGAAACTCACTTTCACCATATCAATCATCATGTCGCCTCCAGTCATATAAACCTTTCATATCCACGATTTCATGAGGCGACCAAAGATGCTAAACATTTCCATAGTTGAATGAAAAATCATTGGAAGTCTTCCTATGAAGAGAGTATGCGAAAACCACTATGTTCTGTACAAATATATATATATATTTCAATATTTTCTCGATGACTACATAACTAAAGAACGAATAAAAACCAACCCCATTGGGGTTTCGCTACTTTCATATGATAACATCGCCAAGGAACTGCGGCAGACTGCCCTCACTGCTGCTGTTGGCCACACTCTGGGAATGTGTCAACACACGAGGGGCGCTTGTCAAAGGCGTAGCTGGTGTCTGGGGGGCAGAGCGACTGCCCAGCGGTACCGGCGGAGGAGGTCTCGAAGGCACTATTCTCACGGTCCCGGGTAGGACTCGTACATTGTCACAGCATTCGCATTTGTTCAGCAAGGGGTGATTCTGGAATGTACACATACTGCATTGCCACGACTGTTCACCTGTGCTCGGGTCACAGACATCGTTCTCGTCGATGATTTTCGGTTGTTGAAGCTCCGGATGAGCTGGAGACGTCTGTCCCTGTTGAGAGGCAGGACTCTGTGGGCTTAGGGAGGGAGACGGTGATGACTGCTGCTGTCTGGGGAACAGAGTATGCGGTCTTGTACGTGGTGGCGGATGAGGAGGAGGCGGCGGAGCTGGTCTGAATGGCTGTCTGTGTTCCACTGGCGGGTTATTGGCGCGCTTCAGGCGCTCGATCTCGTTGAGCATCGTCTGACACACGCGACGCAGCTTGTCTATTTCATCGTCCAGCCGGTCGCACTCGTCCTCGTAGTCTTGATTCAAGGGCTGGGTCAGGAATCGGATCTCTTGTCGCACCTGAGCGAGCTTCGTTCGATTTTTAAGGATCGCCCTGGAGAGCTCCTGCTTCTGGTTGCGTTGCCGCAGCACAACCTCGGATATGTCGTTCTGTGGCAGATACATGGCTACTGAAACAAGTCTCGTGGAATGTTGGAGTTCTATGGAAATACTGAAGACCCGTTTGGGCGGCAGGGTTGCTTCGGCGGCCTTCCTCTGCCCTAAGAAGGAACAAATTTCGTTGTCAGCGACCAGTGGGTGTCACACACCAACCATCAAGATGAGAGATGGGATTTCCCTGCAAAGACAACGTGGGAGGACGATGATTCGAGTCGGAATCGACAACCTTTCGGATGATCTCACCTCGTTTCGGGGAAAACTACGTCTGACGCTGCTTGGAATGTAATAATTGCGCAGTTTTTTGCCAGAATCACAAAGGGGACCCTTGAGGGCAAGCGACACACACCTTTTGTTGATAAATCACGAACAGATTGGAGGAGAAATCACGAAAAACAATTACGTGACGGTGTCGACACTTGTTTTGATTGCACTTCAGCTGCGGGTTTTCGCAATTTTTCACACCAGGGGCGAGTGCATTGGCAAGATGGGCAATTGATTTGGGTAATTTGAATTGGCTTGCAGCTATTTTTAGAAAATTCTTGCGAATTGTTTTCTTGTTATCACAGTTTATCTTGTTTTATCTCCCCTCGTCGTCGACTACTTTTTTCCTTTGCGAAATCTTAACTCATTTTTGACAGCTGGCCAGTGTCAGGGTGGTGGATGCGTTCGTCGGTGGAAATGAATGTATTCAGCGGTAAGAGACGATCGCGCAATGGTGGGAACAAGTGATATTTTTTTTTTTTTTTCATTTTGAGCTTGCACTTTCTGTACTTATTTGGAAGAAAAATACATTCACGTACTTAAAAGGAACTGCAATTTCGCAGAGTGGTACGTTGTTCACAAGCTAAATGTTCACTTTGTGTAGATTGAAAGAAAGGGAGTGTTGGCTGCCGAGTAGCAGAAGTACATTCCTAAGAAACAAAAGGATCTTTTGATTTTGAAATTGTGAAGACAACAAGCAGAATGTGAAACGTCTATTAGTTGGGTAATAAATGAAAAGAAAAAAGAAAATAAGAAGGGTAATGTTGTATTGGCAGTGTTTTTGAACCTAAAGCAAGCATTTGACACCATAGATCGGGATATATTGGGAATATTGATATATTCAAGCCCGCAGCTACTACCCGTTGGTGTACCCCAAGGTTGGGTCCTTTGTGTTTTACTATTGTTGTTGTATATAAACGACATCAGAGACTCCTAACATCATTCCAAAGTTTCCTTTTTTGCAGATGACACTCTCATATACCTTATTGGATAGATGTAAGTGTTAGTGAAAGATCCTACAGAATGCAATGGGCAGAATGAATCATTGTCTGTGTAAAAATAAACTTAAGATTAGTGTCCAAAAAACTTAGTGTACGTGTGTCAATAGAAACAACTTTACTGTAGGCATTGGCATAAATGGGGAAGTCATTAAATGTGTTCAAGAAGTTAAATATTTGGGTGTGTACATTGACAGTAGACTTAGGTTTGATTACCATTTAGAAAGATTAAGTGCGAAAATATCAAAAAGATAGGCTTCCTCGGGGGGAATTGGGAAATATATATCAACAAATTGTGTTCAAACCATATAAATACGATGGGTCTTCCTTATTTTAACTATTGTTCATCGATCATATGCATGTGTTCCCTCGAATACCAAGACAAACTTCAAATTCTCCAAAATAGAGCTATTTGAATCATTTTAAAGTGTGACTGACAAACTCCTATATTAATCACGCTACAATCCCTACGATGGCTAAGTGTTTATCGTTAAAACTCAATGCCCTAGTCATGATTTTTAAAATAAAGAAAAATATGTATCTTGAATATCTGCAAAACAATGTTATGTACATATATAGCGAACAACAGGTATAGTCTACGGAACTTTGGCGACTTTCGGCTACCCCTATACAAAAGAGCGGCTACCCAAAATAATTTGCTGTATAAAAGTCTCCAATTATTCAACCGACTTCCAAGTGAAATTAAGAATTTATCCAATGTAAATGTACTTAAAACTAGACTTAATTTCTTATTAAAAAACAATCTTTTTTGAAATAATTGTAATTAAAATTAAGAGTTTACGAACTAATAAAACCTCTAAAGAAAAAACAAAAAGAATTGATAAGATTAGTCTTTACCGGAAATATTGGAAATTGCAATTTGTTTTAGTTCAATATTTTACGCTGAACTCAAACATTCATATGTATATTCGAATATTGAACCTCACGCGCAATATTCCCTAGATGACAAAAATTTGGCGCTCCCTTTTAAATAAAACGTGACCGCTCACCAAATTAAAAAAAAAAACAATAGAAAGTGCTACCAAAATCTATAACATGCTTCGTTCGAATTCCATTATTATGATTGCTTGTATAGACAAAAGATGGAACTAATGAACAAAAAAAAAGGTTCATATAAACTACATATCAATGCAGGCAGACGAACGAAACTAATATTACCCATCAACAAAAGAGACACCCCAGCAGAAGTAACTAAGCAAATAGCAATAACAACCAAAGAAAAATTTCCAGATGAATTCGAATCTACACAGACAGATCTGTACTGAGTGACAGCATCGGCGCAGGAGCAGCAATCTATTGCGATAAATTTAGCCATTACTTCACGCTACCAAAAAACCCCACCGTCTTCGAATGAGAGCTCAGAGCAATCGAATGCGCCCTTACTCAACTCTTCAAAAGAAATGAAAATACAAAAAAACATCGCTATTTTGTCGAATTCAAAATCCGCTCTGTAACCGTTAATGAACTACAATGATAAAAAGGAATCGACGGCCACCAAGAACATACTCCACATTACAACAAAAAGGACACAACATCAAACTCCAATGGATACAAGCGCACGTAGACATCAGGGACAGCGGACAGTCTTGACAAAAAGGACCCCAGAGAATGTATACATATTAAGTAGACTGCAATAGATTAAAACACACTTCACAGAAAACGAAATAAAGAAGGAGCACGTATAGCAAAGGAAGGAAAGAAATACAAAAATATAAATAAATTCTACAGCACCATTGTCCGAGCCCCAAGAAAGGTGTCAATGGTGCTCTCTAGACTGAAGACAGGACACAGCTACCTTACGACACATCTGAAGAAAATTGGAAAAGCAGAATCGGACATATGCAGCTTATGCAATACAAATGAAAGACAGGACGACGATCACTTAACAAGATGCCCAGCACTGAATGACGCAAGGAAGCAAAACACAAAAATAACACATCTTTACTGGACAGCTCGAGGAAAAATGGCTTAGACAACAGCTTCATAAAAACAGTTCCATAAAAACCAAAGCTACACTTACTACTTACTTAGATGGCGCTACGGTCCGGGGTGGACCTGGGGCTCAACCAACAAACCTCTCCAGCTAGCACCGTTACGAGCCAACTGCCTCCAGTTGCGCACTCCAAGTTGGTTGAGGTCCCCCTCCACTTGTTTGCGCCACCTCCCGCGAGGTCGTCCTCTACTGCGTCGTCCATCCGGGGTGGATTCGAAAACTTTCTTAGCGGGAACGTTGGGCTCCATCCGCTCTAAATGACCCAGCCATCTTAGTTGCTGTATGTGAACTCTTCTGGCTAAGTCGATGTCCTTGTACAGGCCGTATAGTTCGGCATTGTACCTTCTCCTCCAATCACTGTCTATGCAGACGGGACCAAAGATCGCTCGAAGAACTTTTCTCTCGAAATAACCAAGGGCATCCTCATCCGGTTTTGTCAAAGCCCATGTCTCTGCCCCATAAAGCAGGACTGGGATGATTAGAGTCTTATAAAGAGTTACCTTAGTAGTTCGAGATAGGGCTTTGCTACTCAGTTGCCGTTTTAGCCCATAGAAACAACGATTGGCAAGAGTAATTCTTCGTGTGATCTCCCTACTGATGTCATTTGCGGAGTTCACCATAGAGCCTAGGTAGACAAAATCCTTTCCTACCTCAAAATTATATCTGTCTATTGTGGCGTTCTGTCCAAGACGCCGATGTTGGGTGTCCCTTTTTGTAGACAGCATATATTTTGTTTTGTTTTCATTGACCGCTAGACCCATCTTTGCTGCCTCTACCTCAATACTAGTAAATGCCCCATTGAGTGCCCGCTGAGTTCTTCCGAAGGACTAGAGCTCGTAAGCAGCTCTAGTCCTTCTATGCAGCGCCGCTTTGTACGCCTCTTGTTTAGCTGCATGTGCCTGCTGGCATTCCTCATCAAACCAGGGGTTTCGTTGTGGTGGCCGAGAGAAACCCAGTACATCAGAGGCGGCATCTCTGATGTCTTGTTGACAACGCTGCCGCTGGTTTTCCGCATTTGCTGCTGGCGGCATAGGGCTTAGATTGAGATTAGAAGAAATACGATCGGCAAAGGTTCTGGCGGTCTCTTGCGATTTCGTTGATTTCGCTCCGTTCTGGATATCCGCATCCGTACCTTGGCTACAACTAGGTAGTGATCCGAGTCCACTTTAGCTCCTCGGAAAGTCCGGACACACAGAATACTGGAAGAGTGCCTTGCGTCGATCGCAATGTGATCGATTTGGTTGACAGTTTTTCGATCAAATGAGAGTCATGTTCCTTTGTGAATGTCGAGACCTGGGAACCGCGTACTAGCTACGACAAAGTTTCGCCCCGCTGCAAAGTCGATTAGCATGAGTCCGTTGTCGGATGTGATGTCGTGCAGGCTGTGCTTTCCGACCACGCTACTAAAGACGTCCTCTCTTCCTAGCTTTGCGTTAAAATTACCTAGGATAATTTTAACGTCGTGGCTAGGGCATTGCTCATACGTCTTGTCCAAGAGCTGGTAGAGGGCATCCTTTGATGCGTCGTCCTTCTCCTCGTGAGGGGCATGAGCGCATATTAGGCATATAATGTTGGCGAATTTAGCCTTGATACCGATAGTCATGAGGCGCTCGTTCACATGCCGGAAACTCAAGACTTCTTGCCTAAGTCTGCCTTCAATGACAAATCCGCACCCGAATAGACGCTGTCCTTTTTGTCTGTAGCAATCGCCGTACTAGATGTCGCAGTTTTTCATACTCCTTTTGCCCGGCCCATCCCATCGCACATCTTGGATGGCGGTAATGTCTGCTTTGAGACACTCTAGGGCCTCCGCAAGTTGTTTGGCTGCACGTGGTTTGTAGAGGGACATAACATTCCACGTGCAGACACGAAGATCGTTGTCCTTTTTACGTTTGCTTAGGTCGTCAACAGTAAATTCATCCGTATCCGAGGCTGTTGGTTGCTTCGTAACCGAAGGCTTTTTACGTGGTAGGGAAGTTAACCCGACGGCACAACCCCCAACCTGGAGGACCAGATCCTTTTTTAGCAATCCCTAGGACGAGGGGCTGGATACACCGATGTCAGTAACCCACTTCGGGGATATGAGCGCTACCGCGCTGAAGTTCACCCAGATGTGCTTACGCAGGTCCGAGTGTTCAGCTACAGATATATCGTCAGACTCAGCATACGCTCATCGTTAGTTCACTATTAGATAGCTATCCAGCGGGCACCACGGGGAGGTGATGATGCGATTGTGCCCACCAAAGCTATAGTAAAATAAATATACCAACAGTCGATCGAACTCACACCATGCGAGACAACCTCATAGGAAAATGAGCACAAAAGGAAATACATTTTTACTATTATTTTCTCAAACTTTTGGTCGTTAAATTTCTTTAGGAACTGCGTGATTCTCCTTGTTCTTTTCTCTTGAGCTCATTTTCCTATGGGATTTGCTTATACATATGTATTGCGAGTGTGTTGACAATTTTTCGATGGCTCGGACACTCGGTGTATATATCTTTGTTATAATTTCTATTGCTATGGACCGAGTTTGATAATTTAATAATTGTTAATTAATGCACTCTTATGTCTATGCACTTCTTCTAACAACCGCGCTCAACTTAACATTGCCGGACAGGAAGTCGAGAAAGTTGATAACTTTCTTTATTTAGGAAGTGTGGTCTCGGCTAATCGCGGTGGCACCGAACTGGATGTGTGCAGCAGAATCGGGAAGGCTAAAGCTGCGTTCGGAATGCTATCTAAAATCTGGAGAAGCAATGTTATCAGCTTAAGAACCAAGCTGCGACTGTTCCGCTCCAACGTAGAATCAGTGCTGCTTTATGGGTGCAGTACTTGGAAGGTGGACACCATTAACACACGGAAGCTGCAAGTCTTTGTAAACAAATGCTTAAGAATCATCTTGAGGATTTTTTGGTCGAACCGCATCTCTAACGAACAGCTTTATCTGAGAACGGGCCAAGAACCTATAAGCATTACTATACGAAGAAGAAAGTGGCAATGGATTGGACACACCCTACGGCGCGAAGACAACTCCATTGCGAAATACGCCATGCAGTGGAATCCGCTCACCCAGGCAGGCAGAATAGCGGGACGCCCTAGGCAAACGTGGCGCAGAACAGTTGAGGAGGAATCGAGCTCTTTAGGAATGAGTTGGAGGCAGCTCAAACGCGTTGCAGAACTTCGAACACGATGGCGCGCAGGCGTGGTTGACGCCCTATGCCCCCCGAGGGGTTAAAGGATCTAAGTAAAAGTAAGTAAGTATGTATATGCAACGAATCCATAATTACAAAATTTGTAGGTGGCATAGCCAATATATTGATACTATTCCGAGTGGCTTTTTTAACTTTAGGGACAGGCTACGCCTTCCTAAACAGGGACCTTTTGGTGTCAGGACAAGATGTTCTATTGGACCAAGGAAAACATTTAAATTTTCGACATTAAAACTAAAATCTCCGCGCACATTTTCGTAGCGAAATATTCCGACAGATCAGTAGAATTTATTTTTGTATGTACATACAAGATACAAAACACCGATTAATTGTTTATTCATTTATCTATTTCAGAAAATATTTAGAACATCCATTTAATCATCCATATAGAGACAATAGTAGATACACATATCAGTGAAAACGCTCTGTTCCTGCGTACCAACGTACCGGACTTACAGGGTGTCTTCACGAGCCATAGTCATCGCAGAGATATTCCCAAGGTTGTATGGCAGAATTCATAAACAAAGATGCTTTCATGACGACAGATTTACTAAAATCGATTTCACTTGACAATCCTTTTGATAAATAAAATGTATCTCTAAAGTAAACTCAACTAGCTCTTCTTAAATGTATGTAATTCCTTAGAGCTTAATAATTTTTTTTTTTAAATTAGAATTCGCTGGGCAGTACAGAGAATTAATATACTTTTTTACACAGTTTTTATCTTACTTTTGTAGAACATCTTGTGCCTAAAACAATTAATTCTCTAAAACAAATTATCTGGATCTGTCCTGATGCACATAAATACTTGAAATTGAAAGACAAAGTGACGCATCGCTGAATCAAAGTCAAATATAAAATTTGTACAATTCGCAAAAGCTAAACTGTACTTAACTTCTGAAATGCGATGGCTGCAACCGAAGTATATCACTGCTAAAATTACGAATTAACAAACCCTGCGATATAAATTTATTTCTTTTAATTTGAGACCTGTAATATTCCGTTTGACATTCAATACTTTAAACCTAAATTAACTACAGAAAGCTTCCATTAGCGATTTTGTTACGGCACTGAGTATAAGTGAAACCTCACACTGCATAATACATGTTTCCCTCCACCCAATATGACAGTAAATCTAACCACATGTTGTATATCACAGATGGCGCTGCACTGACTGACGGAATATTAATGTGCGGTTCATAACCTAGTGAAATGGATAAGTGGATTTCTTTTTTATCTTTGATGTTCATCCTCAAGCTCTCTCATAATTTAATTCGTAATCATTACATTGTACATAATTAGATAACTGTTTTTGAAACTCAATCAATCATTTACTGTTTGCACTGTGGTGGAATGAGAGAATGCAAAAAAAAAGAAAAACACGCTAATTTGTGGGTGGTTGAGTGGAACATCTTGATTGATTAAGTTTGCTCAGTGAAATGTGAAGAGAATAGGTCTGTCAGTAATGAAATATGTGAAAAGGAAACTCCATTTGGTGAGGTTTTCTTCATGGGGAAAGATGTTGTATAAATGAGTTCCAGGCAGGCGAATAAGTAATTAATTGGCTCTTCAGATATTTTCATCTAGAATCGATTATGACAGATGGCAGAGATGAGTTGCTACGTGTCAACTATTGATGGTACAGACAGCGCGTGGATTGAGAAAGGAGTATTTATACTTCACATTCTCTTTCCAATTGTTTTTGGTGCTATGATTGGCCTTGACACTACTTGTATTTGCTTTCTATAATGTTAGTTACTTTCTGATATATTTTTAATATTGAGAGAACTTCTGAAGATGTGAACAAATAAGAATCTTGTAATTAAAACAACTCTACGTGGGCGCATGAGACGACTTCTGACTTCAGGCTTCTTTTAACTTCAGGCAACCAATTTCATTTTACAAAATATAAACACCCCACCACCCACTTTCATTAAATAAACAATTAACTTCTGCTAATGACAGTACTTCAGATCAAATAAGTTTTTTTATTTTTTTTTTCTTTTTTGCCATCATGAATATCAAGGACTAAATTCGAATCCTTAAAACATGTGAAAGGCACCGCATTCGCACTGAAAATTGATTCAAATAAGAATTTCACCCCCAAATGAATCCAATTCAAGGCATCCTCTTACCCTCCAAAAACCATCATCAACAGAAGCGAAACAGAGTATTCAAGTACCTGAAATTGGAATTTTTATTGCCATTTGCCACCAACTGATGCGGTAGCTTGGGGCTTAATACGATGGTTTGGTTGGTCCTCACAGAATGTTTTCATTTCTGATCGATGGTCGATTTCCTTTTCCTATTCATGGTTTCAGGGGATAAAGATAAACGCTGCTGAAGAGAAATACCGTATTCTGTTTCCACTTAGAACTCCAATGCCAAAGTCGATTGAAAATTTTCCAATTTCTCCGTTCAAAAGGTGAAAACATCGAGGGAAACTAATCGATTTTCCTTAAATGCCTTAATGTTTGCCATTTGTTAAAGATATGTTACAGATTAGGTGAATTGAATAAAAGAGAAAGCTTGGCGGTTGGCTATTGATGTACTATCATTGGGAAGTGAATGGGACTGGGTAGCACACTTTTGGAAAATATAATAGATGATTGATGGTGGATAAATCTGTCACAGGATAAGGATAAACTGAGTACTGATAGAGAGGAGGCTCTCTACTCCTTCGCCCTTCCGGATTAGATTCAAAGATTCTGCAGGTCGGAGCGTTGGTCCTCATGCCCTAGCCATCTCAAACGTCCAATACGCAGTTTTTTGACTAAGTCGTAGGCGCTGAACAGCTCGTATAGTTCATCATTGAATCTTTTTCTTCAAAACCCGTCAACGCAAACGGGACCAAATATCGTATGAAGAATTTTTTTTTTATCTTGAGGATATCTTCATCCTCCTTCAATAAAGCCCATGTTTCAGCGTCGTAAAGCAGGACTGGGATGATCAGGGTCTTATATAGAGTCGCCTTAGTTGTTCGAAATATTGCTTTACTGTTGGATTGCCTTATTAACCCAAAAAACAGTGATTGGCAAGAGTTATAAAATAAATTTTTTTTTTTTTTTTTTGGTTGCGCCTGGAGGCGCAGGAATCTTCAAAAAATACCAATGGTCCGTACCATTGGTTATGCCCGATTCATATATCTGACAATGCCATCAGTGCTAGTCAGTATATGCCTACGGGCTAAACCTCACCCCCTCAGAGAGGCACTATGAGAACCGGCTGCGCGTACTCATAGTAGTAGGAAATTCGTTCCTCTCATATTTTCATTTTTTGTGATGACTACGACTAAGTTGCCTTAACGAGTAGTTTACGCTTCTGTAATAAATAAAAATAAATATTTGGCGCAACAGCTCTTTAAGAGCCAGGGCCTAGCTTCTCGCAACCACTCATGTTGTGTGCGTTATATTTTTCACACGAATGGAAGGGACCTACAGTTTAGTGGCGTATCCGAACGGCGAATTGAAAAGCTTTTTCGTGACAACAATACTCTCGCATGTTTATCAGACACTCGCGACAGGTGGGACCGTGGAAAAACTTGTTGGTGTTTTCTGGCATTCAAACTTGGAACCTCATGTGCAGTGATCCGACACACTAACCACTTACGCTCGGCGCATGGCAAGCGTTATGCTTTGCTTGATTTCTGCTATGATGACGTTTTCAGAATTTATAACAAAGCCAAGGTGGATAAAGTCCCTCACTGCTTCGAAGTTGTAGCTGCCTACAGTGACGTTCTGTCCAATTCGTCGGTGTTCATTGCCCCTTTCGGGTTAACAGTATATGGGGATCTACCATCAGGGGACTTCAAGACAACCACTACAAACTCTACTACAACCACAATAACTGCAACGGTAAGCCTAGAACTTGCATTTTAGCTAAGAAGCATATAAAAGCTTTTCTATGCCCTAACCTTAGGTCTGCCGATTTAACGGTGGTTAAACTGGAAACTGCAAACGGTGAGGGCTTTTTCGTTGCATCTGTTTACATGGACCGGGATCGGCAAGCCCCGCCGGAGGAAGTCCAATACCTAACATCAACCATTAACACCAGTAACGCCAACCCCTTGATGGGCCACATGTACGCCACTGGCAGCTTGGGATAGCATCACAAACATTATTACGGAGGATAAAGTCTCCTGGGCTATAAATAGCTTCTCTGCCTATAAGTCACCTGGCCCTGACAGCATCATGCCTATTATGCTACAGAAATTGCAAGACATAGCAATTCCCTGGCTATAGGAGTTGCTTAAACCTAAACCATGTTCCCCAAACCTGGAGACGTGTCAAAGTGGTTTTCATCCCGAAGGCGGGCCGGCGAGGACATGAATCCGCGAAGGATTTTAGACCCATAAGCCTGTCCTCCCTTGTTTTGAAAATTTTAGAACGTATCCTAGACTCCCATATCCGCGATAACCTGAGTTCTCCACTGTCGAAATCCCAGCATGCGTATCTCAAAGGGCGGTCCACACAAACTGCTCTTCATGAGGTCGTGCGTACAGTGGAAAAAACTCTTCACTATAAAGAATATACTCTCGCCACATTTCTTGATATAGAAGGAGCCTTCAACAACATTTGCACTGAATTTATTCAGGAATCTCTCACAGAGTTAGGTGTAGAAGGCTTTATTAGCCAATGGATAGTTTCTATGCTCAGTACTCGTATAATCCTTGCAACACTAGGCAAGACGGTAAACAGAGGAACTCCACAAGGTGGAGTCATCTCCCCCCTGCTCTGGTTAATGCCGATTAATAAAATCTTGGTGCGACTTGACAGGGAGGATTTTAAGGTGGTTGCGTACGCGGATGATGTGGTTATACTAGTATCAGGAAAGTTCCTCTCCGCGATAAGTCAACTCATGGAGAGGGCTCTGGATAAGGTACCCTCATGGGCTACGAGCTGTGGCCTCGGAGGAAATCCGGAGAAGACTGAAATGATGCTGTTTACCACTAAAACTAAGGTACCGGCATTCACCCCTCCCCAAACTAGACGGTCAGCCTCTCTCGCTTTGCTCCAGTGCAAAATACCTAGGCATGGTTCTAGACCCGAAGCTTAGTTGGAAACTCAATATAGAACAGCGAATTAAGAAGGCAAGCGTAGCTTTCTATGCCTGTAATAAAACATTCGGTAAGAAATGGGGACTCCAGCGAAAGATTATCCTTTGGATGTACACAGCCGTTGTGCGTCCAATTCTTACTTACGGCGCTATCGTTTGGTGGCCAGCTTTGAGCAAAAAGTACAATATCGACAGAATCAAAAAAGTACAGAGATCGGCGTGCGTGGTATCACAGGAGCAATGAGGTCTTGTCCAACAGATGCTTTCAGTATGATCTTGCATCTGATGCCCCTCGAACTACATATCAAAGACACAGGTATATGCAACGCAGTCTGGCTCAGGGAATATGGATGCTGGACCACAAGGCCATATGGTCACGGCAAGGTCCTGGAGATGATACCAAGTGAACTGGTCGCGTCCTCGACCGACTACACGATACTCAAACTCAACTTCAGAAAATCCTTCTTAACAAAATTCCCTTCCAGAGAAGAATGGAAGAACGGAAACGTTACCTGCAACTATGATATAGAGATATACATGGACGGTTCGAAGATGGACTGCGGAGTCGGCTCAGGCATCTTCTCTGACCAGCTGAATATATCAAGGTCTTTCCGTCTCCCAGACTCTGCTAGTGGTTTCCAAGCGGAGCTTCTTGTGATTCGAGAAGCCTGCCGCCTGCTAAACAATCTTCCAACATCTAATCACAATTTCGCTATTTTTTCGGATAGCCAGGCTGCCATCAAGGCCATTGATGCGGTTTGCATCTCTTCAAAACTGGTAGAGCAATGCCGGTTCGAATTGAATCAACAAAGCACTCACTCCAGAATCACTCTCATCTGGGTCCCAGGGCACAGGAACCATGAGGGTAATGAGCGTGCTGATGAGCTGGCCAGGCGAGGATCCGCTCTTAATGGCTCTCTAGGAGAAAGAGTCGACATTCCGCTTGGTGCCGTTAAGAGTTATATTCACTTTCACTTCCTCCAGCTAGCCAATCGCGGGTGGAACAGCCTCACAAGCTGCGTTATATCTAGAAAGACGAGGGCCAGTTTCAACAAACCCAGGTCAAAAGAGTTACTAGGCAAACCAAGACCAGGTATTGCCAAAATCGTAGCTATTATCACAGGTCACTGGCCAGTTGGAGACCATGCAGCCAAGCTTGATATCCCCCACAACACCTTTTGTAGGAGCTGCAAGGATATTAATGAGAAAGAATCTCTATGTCATTTCCTTTGCAGATGACCGGCCCTGGCGAGGATCAGACAACAAACTCTTGGCAAACCCTTCTTCGAGGATCTGAGAGAGATAGCGGACAAGAGGATTTGAGAACTAATCCTTTTCCTGAACTCCATGGGCTGGGTTTAAACTTAACATCCCTTTTTAACTAACCACTACAATAGGTATAGACGAGTCCGTGGTAACAAAGCGGCGCACCCTAAGCGCTAATTGGGTTCTTTTTGGACCGCCACTTTACCTACCTACCTAACAGCATATACTTGGTTTTGCCCTCGTTTATCGATAAACCCATTTTGGCCGTTTCTACCTTAATGTTTGCAAACGCACCGGTGACAGCCCGCTGAGTTCTTCCAATTATGTCAATATTGTCAGCGTATGCAATCAGTTGTATGGGCTTTTGATAGATTGTGCCTCCGGTGTTGGCTTGTGAGTTCCGCACTATCCGTTCAAGTACAATATTAAAGAAGTCACATGACAGCGCGTCACCTTGTCTAAAATCTTTTTTGACATCAAAGGTCTCGGTGAGGTCATTACCGACCTTGATGCAACAGCGAGCGTTCTCCATCGTCATCCTGCACAGACGAACAAGTGTGGCAGGGAGGTCAAAACTAAACATGGCTCTATAAAGCTCATCTCTATAAATGCTGTCATAAGCGGCTTTGAAATCGATAAAGAGATGATGAGTATCAATTTGGACTTCTTGGGTTTTTTTTAAGAATCTGCCGAAGTGTTAAGATTTGATCCATGGTGGACTTTCCTGGCCTAAAACTGCACTGATAGAAGCCACTCAGGCTGTTAACGAAAGGTTTTAGGCGTTCACACAATATCGCAGAAAAGATCTTGTATGCAATGTTGCGGAGTTGATGCCTCTATAACTGGCGTAGTTGAGGAGGTTTGACCAAATTTTATAGATGAGTTGGAGTATACTATGTGTTAATGCATTACCAACTGCCTTGAAAAGTTCGGCCGGTAAGAAGGAAGGCAGAGGCAGTCACCTTTCAGGCAATTTTTATTTATTTATTTATTTTTTTCATTACGTAGCAGTTTGTTTCTTTGCACTTTTGAGCCTGGAACTTTGTTTATCAAGCGACTTAAACCAGTTCTCGGCTAAACACTTATCCGGCACAATAGATCTTATAGGCTGCAGTGCATACAAGGCCCTAGCATAGCATAGCATAGTATGCATTTGTTATTTTCAGAAAATTTCAGCTTAAAGCCTACTACCAAAATTCAGTCGATTGAATGTCAGAATAAGGCCCACTTTCCCCTCTCAGAATATTCTCTTTTTAACGCAATGAAGGGTTTGCCATTTGTGAGGATCTAGGGCAACGATTTCTTCCTAGATGGACAAAATGGGTCACACTCAATAAAAGTGTCGGTTGGTCTGTGGCCCAGCGAGCCGCAACCGTAATACAAACTATTGCTCCGAAACGGATACTATCGCCTCGGATAAGGACTGATAATTTGTTGACGACCTTTGGCTATCGAACACGGACAACGATCGGATTCTGGAACGTTAAGACCCTCCTGGACTCACTCAATGAAGTGCCTTATAACGCCAGATTCCTCCAATTGCAGCGCGAATTCGCACGGTATAAAATCGACATTTTAGGGCTAAGCGAGATAAGATGGTACGATGCTGGGGAATACATCTCCCCAACAAAAAGCACTGTCATGCTCTACTCTGGTAAACCAGCTGGAAGTGCACGGAGCTCCGGCGTAGGACTCATGCTAACTCCAGCAGCACGTAGTAGCCTCATATCCTGGAAATCCCATAGTGACCGGATATTGACAGCTAGGTTCCAGAGTAGAGTTAGGAAAATTACCTAGACTCTAGACGCGACTGAGGATGAAAAGGATAATTTTTATAGCCACTTAGGCGCCGCCTACAACCAAACGCCTAATGGGGACATCGTAATGGTGATGGGAGATCTCAATGCCAAGGTGGGTAGCGACAACACCATGCTTAAGCACGTGATGGGAGTTAACGACCGTAATGACAATGGTGAGCGGTTTGTGGACTTCTGCAATGCCAACCGCCTAGTCATCGGAGGTACGCTGTTTAAGCATAACATCTGCCATAAGATCAGTTGGGTCTCTACTGATAGGCAACGAACATCCAACCAGATCGATCACATTGTCGACGGTTTAGAAATTGTCTCCTGGACGTCCGAAACAAACGTGGAGCTGACGTCGGACAAGAACGAGATCACCATCTTATGATAGCTGATTTACGCCCTTGTACAGCATCCGTCAATAGCAACTGCTCAAACCTACTTAACATCACCAGGTTTAATATCGACAGGCTCAAGGTTCCCCAAGTGTGCAACAGGTCAGGGACCATCTTGCCTTATAAGCAGAAGCAATCAGCAGCATATTGCAAGAGAACATGGATGACCACTGGAGTGCTGTGAAAAAGGCTTCTGCAGCTGGGGCACGCACCCATGTCGGGAAAAAGCAGAAACACCACCGCACATGGCTTTCAACAGACATCCGGAGACGGATCGATGAGCGTACAGCAATCAAGGCTCGGATTGCAGCGGCTTCAGCAGTAGAGAGATCCGAGCTTGAAGCCCAATACCGTGCGAAGAAGAAAGAAGTGCAGCGTAGTGTGAGACGTGACAAACGTCAATATATCAACTCACTGGCCTCAAGGGCTGAAGAAGCAGCGAGTAGGTGCGACAGTAGGACTGTGTATAGCATCACTAAGGAGCTCATCGGTGGTCGAAACTCCAAACAACATCCAGTGAAGAGTCTAGACGGTAACCTTCTGATTTCGGATGAGGATCAGCTCACTAGATGGAGAGAACATTTTGCTACAGTGCTAAATCACTTAGACGATGGCGGTATGATCTTGAATTCGAATGAGCAGTTCGAAGCAATAAATTCCCGAATTCACACCGTACATCCGAGTAAAACTGAAATAATAACAGCAATCAAGTCCATCAAGAAGAACAAGGCGGTGGGTATTGATGGCATCCCTACCGAGCTATTTCAAGCGGCGCCAAATACATCGGCAGATTTGCTGCATCCGCTAATACGGAGAGCTTGGGATAGTGAACAATTTCCACAGGAGTGGAAAAGGGGGATGATCATTAAGCTTCCAAAAAAGGGTAACTTGATGGAGTGCGGTAACTGGAGAGGTATATGTGTTCTTCCAGCTGTAGCCAAAATAATAGCTAGAATAATTCTAGAACGAATTAAAGAACATTTAGATTCAACTCTCGGTGTCGAATAGGCAGGCTTTCGCGCTGGATCCTCCTGCATCGACCACATAAACACCTTACGGATCATAATCGAGCAATGCGTTGAGTATATGCCTCCGCTACATTTACTGTTTATCGACTTCGAGAAGGCTTTCGACAGCTTAAATCGAGATGCTATATGGTTGGCCTTGCGCAGGAGGGGCATTCCAGAAAAACTTATAGCTATTATCAAGGCTACATACGAGGGCGGCAAGTGTCACGTCGTGCACAATGATAAGGTATCGGACGATTTTGAAGTTCAAAGTGGAGTACGTCATGGGTGCATACTGTCCCCACTATTGTTCTTGGTGGTTATCAGCGATGTACTCCGTGCAGCATTGACGGAAGGTAATTATGGAATTAATTGGACTATGACATCTTACCATAAACACCTAGATTACGCTGACGATGTTTGTCTACTTTCACATCGAATAATGGATCTTCATTTGATGGCCCAAAATCTAGAAGCTGAGGCAAACAAAGTGGGACTAAAAATAAACCCAGCCAAAACAAAAGCCCTGAGCACTTCTAATACCCGCGCTCAACTTGACATTGCCGGACAGGAAGTCGAGAAAGTTGATAACTTTCTATATTTAGGAAGTGTCGTCTCGGCTAATCGCGGTGGCACCGAACTGGATGTGTGCAGCAGAATCGGGAAGGCTAAAGCTGCGTTCGGAATGCTGTCCAAAATCTGGAGAAGCAATGTTATTAGCTTAAGAACCAAGCTACGACTGTTCCGCTCTAACATAGAATCAGTGCTGCTTTATGGGTGCAGTACTTGGAAGGTGGACACAATTAACACACGCAAGCTGCAAGTCTTTGTAAACAAATGCTTAAGAATCATCTTGAGGATTTTTTGGCCACACCGCATCTCCAACGAACAACTTTATCTGAGAACGGCCCAAGAACCTATTGGCATTACTATACGAAGAAGAAAGTGGCAATGGATTGGACACATCCTACGGCGCGATGACAACTCCATTGCGAAATACGCCATGCAGTGGAATCCGCTCACCCAGGCAGGCAGAATAGCGGGACGCCCTAGGCAAACGTGGCGCAGAACAGTTGAATCGAGCTCTTTAGGAATGAGTTGGAGGCAGCTTAAACGCGTTGCAGAACTTCGAACACGATGGCGCGCAGGCGTGGTTGACGCCCTATGCCCTCGAGGGGTTAAAGGATATAAGTAAGTAAGTAAGTCAATAAAAGAGATGCGCGTTTATCTTTACTTATTATTTTTGCCATACCATGATCGTAAGTTATGAACTGTAACAAGGAAGTATACTATTTTTTGTTGTAGTTTTAAACGAATATGAATGAAACTTTCAAAATCTTTTCAGATACCCCTAGTACAAGTAGATTCTTCTAACTTTATGTATTCCAACATCCTTAGTGGATACCATATACGCTTCCTCTCACATTTTCTATCAACAATTACCTCTTTTGGTTTAAAAATTCAACCTTGTGGGTGAATTCTTATCGCCAGCCAAGAAACGGGTTCATTTATTATGACATCCACTTACATATCTATCGAGAAGAACTGACAAAGACAAAAGTGTATATCCGCTCATGAATAACCAAGCCACAAAAGTCTTCTGTCCTCCAGTGTCCCCTGGGTGTCCTTTTTGCGGTTTTGAGTAATTGCATTGCATCTATCTCTGCCGAAGAGCAAAAAGTTTCTCTACAGCTGGTTCATCTTCAGCTATTGGTATAGACCATACCAATTTCTCATTAACTTCCTTTGGCTTGGAAAGCAAAAAGGTGAAGGAGTCTAATGCAACATTATCTTCGGGTCTTCTTGCTTGGTCTAAATTAATAGTCACGTTCTGGAGCATTAAAACATTTTTCTTTCTCTCGGTTTATGGGGAAATTTTTTCATTTATTTTCTGATATTTCGGATAACAAATAGTGCACATAGCGTCACAGATATAGGATAACTTTTATGTGCTGGCATTGAAAAGGAGTATCGGGAAATAATAGAAAATTACCAACTTTACGATGCAATAACGTATCCTAGTGGCTATAAAATAAAAACAATGAAAACTCGTGAATCGTAAAATTCATAGAAATATTGGAAAATAGAAAGTGAGAGGGGTTTCAGCCTTGAGGAATCGCATTTAAAGATTACATTCAAATGACAATTGAATGCAATCTTTTTGGGAAATTTATGAGAAAAGGATTTGATTTCTATTGTAGGGATAATTCAGGAAGTATCTATGGACTCATGCAATTTAAAGGGCACTATTAAAACCAAATGCGGTAGTAAAAACGCGTTGAAATTTTCCTAATTAAAATATAATACAAATGTCCTTCATCAAGAAGTCCTCTTAGTGTTTGAATAGGAACATTGATAAAGACTCGCAACACTATCAGATACACTACATCCATCGCCGCGTCAATTAAACGTATTTCTTCATAGCTGCTGTCAGTCTATGGGCTACATTTGTTTCCTGCACATCCTTTCCACTTCGCCATAAAATATTTCATAGCTTTTGGAAACTACAATAGCAAATCTCCTGCGGGAATTCTGTTGTTTTTGTTCAGCAAACTATTCGGTCAACCTAAGCAGAACAAAAACTTTAATGGTATTCACCCACACACAATTGAAGGACACACGAGAAACCATTCATAATGTATTGTACTTAGGACTGAGTCATGTGAAGCTTTTCACAACGATGGCGGAACGCAACATTCCCAAAATACATCATACGAACTTTTTACTAGTGCGTAGGAGTAAGGGGGAACCCCACAGCAAGTAACCAACAGATAGAAAACGCTTTCATTTATGGTTTTTCCATTTTAATTTTCTAACACAAAAGCTCCATATGTGTCCTTGCAGCGGTACAACTGCACAAAACAAATAAAGGATAATAAATCCAGAAGGAACTGAAATAATATCAATTAGCTTCTATGCCCCGAGGAGTACATGTTGGGCAATGCCACGAATGGAACAAAAGAATTCTACAGGAATTGTCCGGGCTATTAAATTAGAAATAAAAAATAAATAAAACAAGGATATTCCAAGGAACAAGAAAATTCGCTACAGGAAAACTGCAAAAGTTTTATCCTGATGAATAAGTTAAGTGTTATGCGCTATTGTTTCTGGAAACTAAAACAGGTAAACTGGGGGAACGCTTTGTGGTAACTGTGAAACTAACGGCATTTATTGCAAAGTAGAAATAAGAGCAAATCCTTGCAATTTATTCAAAGACTTTTTATCAAGGACTCTGTATACCTCAGCGAATTGGAGTGAAATTTAATCAATTGTGGCTTATCCTTGCCTTTTCATCCCTAAAGCAATTCAGCAAAGTTTTAGGTGCAACTAATCTTCTAGCAAGAGCATACCGAGCATGATAATTTAAGGATATGATACCTACAACTTAAGAGAGGTAATCACAAGAGGACTTATCAGTTTAAATGAAAAAGTGTTAAATGGAATAAACTAGTACGAGGCTTCAGATGCTTGTAAACAATCTATGCCTCAAGTGTACCTACACTCTGTGGAGAGAAATACAAACTTCAACTCCAACCATTGGTACTGGCTTCCAAATGAATCCAAAAGACATCTCGATTGATCTCTCTCTTAGGTATTTTGAACAACGATCATTGACAGTTGACATACCCAATACTTAAGCACAACTTCATAGTTTATCCGATCTCGAGGCATAGACATCCGAAGGTTGTCATAGTAGGGACACCAGTTTGGTTCCACCATCGGTCGAGACAATACTCCCAAGATACTGGAAATCCTCTACTCTCTCCACCGGTTGTCCAGCAATGCATATTTGAGCCGATGAGTTAGTTCCAAGGCTGATGATTTTAGTTTTTGTCATATTGATTTCCAGCCCGACGACACCTGCCTCCCTCTCCACATCTGCTGTCATTTGGTGGAGGTCCACAATTCTGTGGGAGAGTAAGCACACATCGTCAGCGTAGTCAAGATGTTTCAGTTGAGATGTAAGAGTCATCGAATTCCTCCGTTTTCCGTCGACAAAGCTGCATGAAGCACATCACTATGGAATAATAGGAATAATATTGGTGAAAGGATACAGCCTTGTCTTACCACACTTTGGATATCAAATTCCTCAGACAACCTTCCCCTGTGCAGAACGTGACATTTGGAGCCTTCATATGTAACTTTGATAATAGCAATTAGTTTATCGGGAATACCTCTCCTGCGTAAGGCACGCCAAATGAACTCCCTGTTGACACTATCGAACGCCTTCTCAAAATCGATGAACAGCAGGTGCAGTGGCGATCGATATTCAACACACTGTTCGATGATAATCCGCAGGGTGTTGATGTGGTCGGCACAGGAGGATCCAGAGCGGAAACCTGCTTGTTCGGCAACGAGTGTGTTTTCGAGATGTTGTTTAATTCGCTTCAGGGTGATTTTGGCTATTATCTGAGCTACAGCAGGCAGCACGCAGATACCCTTCCAGTTTCCGCACTCCATTAAATTTCCTTTCTTAGGAAGCTTGACGATCATTCCCTTTTTTCCACTCGTTAGGAAAGCTCTCAGCTTCCCAAGCTCTCTCTATAAGTGGAAGCAGAAGCTCAGCCGATGTTGTTGGCGCTGCTCGTAAGAACTCTGCTGGAATAGCGTCAAGTCCCACCGCCTTGTTGGTTTTGAGTGCCTTGATCGCGGTAATGATCATATCTTTACTGGGAGTCGTGGTGCGTATTCGGGAACTTCTCACCTCGGGCATCTCAGTCTGATTTGGGAGCATATCGCTAGCGAATACATGGTTCAAAACCGTAGCAAAATGATCTTTCCATTTCTTGAGCTGGTCCTCATCCGAAATGAGCAATGAGCCGTCTAGGCTTTTCACTGGGTGTTGGCTGGAGCTGCGACCAACCACCTGTCAACTCTTTCGTGATTCTGTAGACGGTCTTGCTGTCGCACCTCCGTGCAGCTTCTTCTGCTTCTGTAGCCAGCGCGTTGATGTAGTTGCGCTTGTCACGTCGCACGTACGCTGAACTTCTCTCAACTTCATGCGATATAGGGACTCTAGCTCGCTTCTCCCTGCTGCTGGGCTAGCTGCAATGCGAGCTTTCAGCTGTTTTCGTTCGTCAATCCGTCTCCAGGTATCCTCGGAAAGCCACGCCCTATGTCTTCCCTGCGATCGACTGACAATTCTTTCAGCACCAGATGTAAAAACATTTTTCATAGCACACCAATGGTCTTGGATGGTTGCGGGCATAGAGATGCTGATCGCTCCCACACCTTGCGAAAAGTGCTCCCTTAATTGTTGGCGCACTGAGGGATCACTAAGTCTATCGATGTTGCGCCTGGGCATTCTTGTGTTGTCGTGAGATCTTCGTCATTGGAAACCCAGCTGACTTTGTGGCAGGTCTTGTGCTCAAACATGGTGCCACCTATCACAAGGTGGTTGGTATTGCAGAAATCCACAAACATTTCGCCGTTATCATTGCGGTTGCATAATGCATGCTTCCCGATTACATGTTTGAGCACTTCGTTGTCGTTGCCTACCGTGGCATTCAAATCCCCCATTACTATGACAATGTCTTCATTTGGTGTTGTGTTGAAGACGGCACTTAATAGATTGTAGAAGCTCTCCTTTTCGTCCTCAGACCAACTATTCGTTGGGGCGTAACACTGTATGATGGTGACGCGTAGTACTCTAGTCCGGAATCTGGCCATCAAAATCCTATCACCATGAGGCTGCCAGGAAATTAGGCCCTTGCGTGCTGTTGTTGTTAGCAGTAGTCCGACTCCATATTCCCGCGAACTTCCGGATGGCTTTCCAGAATAGAGTAGTACAGTGTTACGCGTTGAAGACTGGTCTCTCCCGCTTCTAACCATCTTACTGCATTTACCCCCAAAATTTCCAGTTTATACCGCATGAATTATTTTTCCTATTGGAGGAATCTGCCATTGTAAGGACCTTCTCTTCCCGAGTCGAGGAGCGTCTTTACATTCCAGAAATCTATCTTTGTCCGGGTACAATAGCCAAAAGTCCTCAACATGTGATCATTCCTTATCCGAGGCATAGTGTCGGTTTCTGCAGCGGCCAATATTCGGTAACGCAGGTTGCTGGCCCACGTTACCTAGCCTAGAATCAAGGCCCTAGACAACCCGCACTTACAATTTTAGCCTACACGTATAGTTGCCCGGGGACCACCACTAGGAGGTAAAGTAAGCACTTCATCACGAACTTGATTGTTGCGCTACTGGCCCAAGCCAAGTTTTGGGCAGTCAGTAGTTTCCCGATCAATCGCAATGCAGGTCTCCAAAAAAAGCTCTCACACATCGGCTCAAAAAAGTGAATTTTCGAGCATTCAAAACATCAAATTGATGGGCCATCTGCCGTACAGTAGTGATTTGGCACCCAGTGATTTCTTCTTATTCCCGCAGATCAAAAATATAATACGAGGCCAATGTTTTTCGACTCCTGAAGAAGCGGTTGATGCGTTCAAATCACATGTCTTGTAGGTACCTCAATCGGAGTGGATTCATCTTCATGCAGAATATTTTGAAAAACAATAAAGCCATTTTCGATTATAAATATTTATTTTTACTTGTCTAACTCAAAACATAAGTAGCAACCTAAGCATATCCAAAACCAGATCAAAAAAAATAAAATCCTGACAACTTACTGCACATGAATGACATAAAAATGAGTTATTATCCTCTACTCAACCGCAGATACTAGTTGTGTGCATATGTTACTCTCTAAGCCCCTCTCGTCTCAAATATATGCAAAATAGTTAACAGATTCAGGATAATAGAACAATTTCCCAGAATATATGTATGTTACCAACAAAAAGGACTAAAAGTACTGCAGACCACATGCAAATTGCACAACAAACTGCGCACTTGAGTGCATTGGCATATACATATATGAATACATATATATTTTTTCCACGCAAAGGATTTGTCTCTCGACACGGTGCAGAGAAGAAGAATTTGATAAATGAATTTGAAAATATACAGAAAGGACTAACTATACGGGATAATAGAGATACGAAGCTCTTTAACAGATTGCATATACAGAGAAAGGAGGACCAAAATGAATAAAAAAGGAAAAACTACAAGGAGTCCCAAACTAATTTGCATGTTGGGGTGTATTTGCGAAGGACTTTACCCAAAAAAGCCTTTAAGCTGCCTTGGTTTTTTGTAATTCTTTTTTTTTTGTAACAGTTCCGCTTATTCTTAGAGGAAAGGGAGAAAAATATTGGGACTTTTGAAAAATTTACATGCGAATCCTTTTTACGTGTATTCGATTCCTAGAATCGTAACTAAAGGTAAAAACGAGTTTTGATTATACATATGTTTATCTTGCAGTAGGGGAGGGTACCAATCCTGTCACGGTTAAGTCAATACTGATGAAGGTTCATTGGAATATTTATGTAATATTCGGGGGGAATAACCTTGAAGGATACTTCGTAAAAGTGACCCAACGCCCACTTACCTAAGTAATTGCATTTGCATAGGCAACATCACGTGTCAATCGAAAGGATACAATGTGGTAATTGCCTTGTTGGCTTACCAATGTCTGATAAGAGAGTCCAACTACCGGAATTTGTTTCAGAATAGTAATTAGCAGGTGGAATTTAAGGACTTATTACCCATGGAACTTTCAGATTTGGTTGTAATCCCAAATTTGAAATTGAAACGTAAAGCATAATGAGGATAATATTATCAGTTGGCTTAATTGATTTATGATGACGCATTTAACTTCGGCATTGACACCCTACCTGTGGCCCAATTAAAAAATGATAACTTTCCGCCAGAAGAGAATCTTATAAAAATTACCTTTTGTCACATTAATCTCAATCGATTAGTACCTTTTCTTCAGATTTGTGTCCTTTTTTAATGATTTATACTCGAAGCAAGTGAGAGGAATATTGGGCGCATGAGGATGAGAAATATATATTTTTTGAAGGAAAAGTTAAAAGTCTTCTAAAGATTTATGGGAAGGCAAGGATGTAAAGGATGTTCATCATTAAAGGAAGAAATTTATGCTTATTCATAATTTTTTTCATGAGACCATGTCTTACCTGTGACATGAATGCACATAAATCAATTTGGAATTATTGACATGAGAAGGATAATGTAGGATGCCATCTATCCTACTCCACTTAATCATGGAGAGTGCTGTTGTCAGACGACGACATAATTTGATGAAGGGGGTCATGGTAATGGGTTCTTGAAATGAATTTAAATAAATGGTCTCAACTGAGTCAAATGAAGAAGCGATAGTCGAAGGGGGAAAGCTTGGTTCGGTTTAGACCAAGGCTGTGAAGTACTATGAGAAACTGTAGAAAGGATGCCAGATCTTCGTTCGTTGTTGGAAAACTAGCATAAATGACTCTCAAAAGTCTTCGCTCTTCTCATAGCTAGAGGTACGTAGTATGGTCCAAGTATTGCCGACCTATTATGTAAGAATTAGATGAAAAACGAAACACATTCTTCCTCTACTGCTTTTAAGCCATCGAAAAAGTTGTTCGAAGTTTTGTCCCCAAATGGCCTAGCAGTTGAAATTTCCTCAACGCTGTTGAATTTCTTTCCTCGTAGGTCAGACTTCAATTTGCTGAATAAAAAATAGTCGCAAGGGCTTAAACCTAAGCTACTAGATGGATGATCCATTTGTGAGAATCCACATTTCCGTACGGCGGCCTGTAGAATAGGAGTGGTGTGAGCGGGTGTAGCCGTACTGCCATTTGTCCGCGTCTTTGCTCTATTATAATGGCTACCCGAGATTTATGCATCAGTAAAGCATAATATTAACCAGTCACCGCTGTATTGTACTTTTTGAAATCAGTCATAAGGATTCCTTCACATTCTCAAAAATGTTCGCCATTACCTTTTTGACGCTGTTTGATGTCCTTGCTTTTTTGTGGTGCAGCTCATCATAACAGTGCCACTTCATCGAAATTCTTTTTATTGTCGAATCATAAAAAAGCACCATTGTTTCGTCTCCAGTAACAATACGCCTGATTGGCCCACTTTCGTCTTCACCACTAAGACCCGGGCAACAGTCAACCTTTTGCTGTTTTTGAATTGCACAAAGGATTCGTGACACTATGGGCGTCGTCGCCCGACGCAGAGTCCAACGATCGGGGGGGAAGAATCAATTTTCAGGAGCGTCTAGACACATTTAAACTGGCGCGATGCGACTTAAAAAAGGCGAGCAAAGAGAGTAAAACAATATGTTTTAAACGACTTTGTAACGAGGCAGACATAAACTCTTGGGGTATGGCGTTCAGGATGGTGATGCCAAAGCAGAAGGTCATAGGTCCCCACAAATAACTTGCCCAGCTATATTAAGATCCATAATAGAGCACCTATTCCCCCATAGACCATCTACTCTGTGTGATATAATCAGAGAGACCAATGCAGAGCAGGTCCCTGCTATCACACGGGAGGAGCTATTCGAAGCATGCAGGAAGATACAAAGCAACAAAGCACCTGGACCAGATGGCATCCCTAATAAGGCAGTGAAAGTGGCTGTCCAAAAGAGGCCGGATATTTTTAAAGCCAAGGCTATGGAAGCTTCAACATCTAGTACTGCTGCCAAAAGAAAACAAGCCACCTGGAGAACCATCGTTATATCGCCCAATATGTTTACTCGACACTTTGGGAAAGATACTTGAACGAATAATATACAACAGACTGCTCGTGGTAGCAGAAGAGAAAGGAGCACTGTCAGACTATCAGTTCGGATTTAGAAAATCGCGTACTACCATTGATGCCATAAAAGCGGTAGTTGACACAGCCACTGGAGCGATCCAAGCAGAAAGATGGCGAGGGGGAACAAAGAAACACTGTGCAGTAGTGACTCCGGACATCAAAAACGCCTACAACTCGGCAAATTTGACATTCGTAAGGAGATCGCTAGCCAGAATGGATACTCCATACTACCTATTGAGGATAGTTACAAGCTACCTTACCAACAGGAAGTTGTGGTACCAAGCCGACGAGGGGGTAAAGTACTACAACGTCACAGCAGGAGTCCCACAAGGATCGGTACTAGGTTCTCTCTTATGGAATATCATGTACGACGGAGTCCTGCGACTAGCATTGTCACAAGGAGTTAAGATAATCGGGTTCACTGACGACATCGCCGTGGTCACCGTAGCTAAACACGTCCACGAAATAGAATCAGTGACAAACGAAGCAATCGGAAAAATTAAAGACTGGCTACGATCCGCCGGCTTAGAATTAGCAGACCACAAAACTGAAGCTGATCTTATAACAAGTCGAAAAGCTGTTGAATATGCGAATATTCAAGTCGGAACTCAGACTATAAGAACCAAGGAAGCAGTTAAGTACTTAGGAGTAATGCTCGACAACAGGTTAAGGTTTAAAACACACGTGGAATACTCGAGCAAGAAGGCTTCACTACTGCCGGCAGCCCTTCTCGGATACTCCTAAACATCGGTGGCCCTGGATATGCTAGACGGATTCTACTATCCAGAGTGGTTAGCTCGATTCTCATATACGCTGCACCGGTTTGGGTGGCAGCATTAGCGACGATAGAGATACGGAGAAAACTATCGTCAACATACAGGCTATGCGCGATAAGAACAATCAGCGGTTTCCGAACAATATCGGATGAAGCAGCCTGTGTCATAGCCGGGATGATCCCCATCGACATCCTCGCAACTGAGATGGTAAGGGTCTACGAAAGGAGAACCTCGAGTCATCAAGAGGTATTGTCTGCAGATATCGTCAAGAGGATAAAGGCGGAGGAGAAGGCAACATCACTAGCTATGTGGCAAGTCAGGTGGGATAACAGTACAAAGGGTAGATGGACCTACAAGCTGATCCCCATCATTGGGATCTGGACGAAGCGAGTGTTTGGGGACTGCAACTATCACCTTACGCAGTTCCTATTGGGTCACGGGTCACAGATTTGGACATGATAACTCACCTCTCTGTCCACATTGTCCAGACCAGGAGGAAGATACAGAGCATGCAATATTCCATTGCAATCGCTTTACAGAATGGAGAAATAACATGCCAAGTCCACCATTACTTATAGACCAAATGCTGCGGTCAGAAGAGAATTGGCCGGAAATGTGTTCCCTTATAACGAATATGCAAAAAGAGCTCAGAATAATTGAGAGAGCAAGGAGAGCTGAAGCAGCAATACAAGAAGCATAGCATTAATTGCTAACCAGGCTCGCGAAGTAATACCTTACGGCATTCCCGCGGGGATAGTGGTAGATGTGTGCAGGGTATGGATTAGTACGTAGGCGCATTCCTGGCATCGATTATTCGGGTTTGCGAATCGTACATGCTAGTAGCCCGGGCTACTAATTTCTTTCGAAGATTACCACATTCCTTGGCACAACCAAAAAAAAAAAAAAAAACTATGGGCGTCGTGAAGTAAGTGGTTGGACCACTGCGCGTGAGGTTCCAAGTTCGAATCACAGAAAACATTAACAAGTTTTTTCACGGTCCCACCTCTCGCGAACGTCTGACAAACATCCGAGAGTATTGTTGCCTCAAGAAAGCTTCTCAAGACGAATTGCCCTTCGGATACGGCACAAAACTGTAGGTCACTTTCATTGGTGTGAAAAATGTAACGCACACAACATGAGTGGTTGCGAGAAGCTAGGCCCTGGCATCTAAAGAACTGTTGCGGCTAATATTTATTTTTTTATTTATTCGAGGGATGTGATAATCTTCTAAAGATACTAGTAGCCAATTCTCTTCCGACCGTTAAATATGGTCCAGGAGTAACGAAGGACTGGGGAGAGTAATTCTCCATGCAGTGAAACGTGTGCAATGAAATACTGCGTGCTACGTATCTTCATTTTCATCTGGATATTCCAAGTAGGATGGTGAGCTATCGTCTAAAAATCGGTGGTTATACTTACGATAACCACCGTGACTGGACAGGAACTGCATAGGATGGTAGTTGCAGTCTCCATGCTTTTGACTTATCCAGTCTTGGATTGGTGATATCAGTCTGTATTAGCCCAATGAGCTTGCCACATAGCTGCTGACGCTGCCCTTTCTCCAATTTTTATCACCTTGATATCAGTGGCGTCTTCTGTATATATCCTGAACATCTCATCTGCGAAAATGTCGATGGAAACCATTCCAGCTTTAACAAATACAGCTTCGTCCGAAATGGTTCAAAAGCCGCTGATTGTCTGTAGCGGGCAGAGTCTGTATATTAACGATAGTCTCCGTTTTGTCTCCTTTGTCCTTAGTTTCTAACTGTAGAGAGTAGAATCCCTCTAGCGTATCCAGGTCCACCGATGTTAGGCAATATCCGCGAGAGAGCTCTCTTCATTTGCGATGCTTTTTGGTTATGTAATCCACATGTGTTTTGAACTGCAGTTTCTTGTCCAATATTACTTCAAGGTATTTAATCGTCTTTTTGGACCTGATGGTTTGGCTACCAACCTGAATATTGCCAAATTCTAGGGTTTTCGGGTTGGTTCTAAGGACAGCTTTTGTTTTATGGTCAGCTGGCTCTAGTCCTGTCCCCAATGAAAGCGCTTAGACCAGTTCATGATGACTGTATATGATGGTGAACATTTACCATAAACAGAATCCCTCATTATTTGGAGTAAACCACTTTTTTCACAATAGATCTTGTAGGTCGTACAAGGTCCTTTGTGATACCATGGATTAATCATTAGGCCACTCAGAGACTAACAAAACCAACCGGAGCTTCTGATAAAGCAATGGATGCACATGACGTCTAAGGACGCCAGATCGCCGAGGTCTTCAAGGAATGGGAGCATTGTTTTATGCGACAGGGATGGACAAGTATATGGAAGGTGAAGGATGGTTTCCTCCTCCTCGTCGTCCCTACAGCTTCTGCAGAAGTCGTTGGAGATGAGGCCACATTTTTTTTTGCGTGTTGGCCTATAAGACAGTGTCCAGTGTGAACACCCACAACGCAGCTGATCTGTGATCGCCTTAGCTTGACCAACTCGGCACTACGTATTTGGTCCAGCCTATGACAGATCTGTCTCGAAATGTGACACGTTGATCCGTTTTCTCACCTGAGGTTGGTCTTGCTATAAACGTTTAGCTTTAGTAGATGCTTACATGTTTTTTTTTTTTTGTGGTAAATGGGGAGGAAAGGCAGAGAATGACCCCCGGAGCACTGCGACCTAAAAAGATCTTTTGTGCTATCCCCTGGTTGATTATTTATTTTTTTTGGCTTTATCAACTAGCTGAAATCAAGTTTATTAATGAAGCTAAGAATAGGTCGAGCTGAGGAAGAGGTGACATCAGTATGTGATGTGACGCCTTTATTAAAGTGCTTTAGCCTCAGTCTGGCTATGGCCGGACAATCACAAAGTATGTGATGGGCTGTTCCAGTGTCTTCAAGACAGAGACGGCACGTGTCCGATTGAACACGGCCCATTTTCTTGGGATGGTAGTTGAGGGAGCAGTGTCCAGTTAGGAAGTCAGTAAGGATCTTAGCATTCTCTTTGCTCATTGATAGAATGTCTCTAGTTCTGTTTATTGAGAAATTAATAAATTTCTTGGAATGCCTTAGGCCAGGTTGTGCATTCCAGTGTGAGAGCATTTGTTCGCGTTCCCAGCGAAGTAGCTCTATTTTAATCTGGCTAGTGGGTAAACCGCAGAAGGGTTCAGGTCCAATGTAAGGAGATTGGGCACCTAGTCTGGAAAGCTTATCAGCCGCTTCATTCCCAGAGATGGCCTTGTGTCCGGGGACCCACATTAGTGTGATTTTATTGTGAAAGCAAGAACAATGCTGCTTTCCAACAGACGTCCGGGAGCATTCGTTTAGTCAACCTATATCCTAGAGAGTCATACCATGCACTATTATGTTCGTGAGGACCCAAATCGTCAATAGAAGCCCGAACGGAGAACACAGGGAGACCCAAGGGTTTGGATCCTGAAAAAACCTCCTCTGAACCTTGCCTAGTAATCTCATCGGAGATCTTGTTCCCCAAGATCCCAGTATGACCTGGGACCCAGATGAGAGACAGAAAATTCAGCCTTGTGACCGAGTTCAAAGAGTTTTTACATTCACGAACTACTTTGAAATTAGTTAAAGGGTTAAGCAAGGCATTGAGCGTAGCCTGAATGTCACACAAATACTTTGGCTATTTCACCTATTCTTCACAACATAGTTCATGGCTATAAGGAATGCACAAGTTTCCGCTTGGAAAATAGACGCATATTTGCGTAACGGGAAGTGAAGCCTAATATTGACATCTTCCACGAAAACACTTTGACTGGGTTTGGAGATACATACTTCTTCTTCTTCTTCTTCTTCCTTTTATCAGCGAGGCTATGATCCGAAAACAAGGGATCACAGCCCTCCCACTTCACCGCATTTCTACTGATCCGCCTGTGGGGTTCGCCTGGGTTTGGAGATACATACATACATACATTTTCAATGGCCCGCTAATCCTTCATGAAAGTCGCAGGGGTAGGATGCTCAGGTGGACTCTCCATCCTTGTCGATCCTTCGCCATCGACTCCGACTCATCAGGAGGAATCCCTAGACGGCTCCAGGAGAGATGTCGGACTTGGTCTAACCATCTATTTCTAGGCCTACCGTGGCGTCGCCTACCTGATGGCACGGCCACCATAGTACGTCTTGGAAGCCGGTCTGGGGGCATACGCACTACGTGACCAAACCATCGAAGCATAGATCGTTCCGTTCGGAGAAGTAGCTGCTCAACATTGAGCGCCTCGCGTACTCTGGTGTTGCGCACTCGATCCCTACGAGTTATTCCAGTAATCCGCGAAAGAACCTCATTTCGGCAGCTTGTATCCGCGATCTTATTCTTTCGGTCACTACCCAAATTTCATGGCTATAAGTGAGAGTTGGAACATATACCTAGTTAAAAACCGCTTAACTTGAACACTAAGTTCAGCCTTCCTTACAACAGATTGACCAAGCTCTCTCAAAATTGATCCAGCCTTACCAATTCTACAAGTTAACTCGGCATTGCTCTTCCCATCACTCGTGAATAAGACCCCGAGGTACTTAAATTTACCCATATGCTTAAGTGAGTACCTAGCGTAGAGCCAGGAGTACTCGGAAAAGCTCCTGCGCAGCCGAGACAAGTCGTTCTTTGAAGCTTGGCGTCACATATTAACGCGGAAGCCCCTTTCACCAAACAACCGACGCATATGCGAGGAATGATCCTATTATAGCCGTATAGATCCAAAGGACCTTATTCGGTGATAGGTCCCATGTCTTGCCAAAAGCACCATTACACTGCCGGAAAACTAAGAGCACCTTGGTTGTTTTCGACTCGAGATGCACTGATACTTCGAACTTGAATGAGTAGTATTCTTCTTGGTGTTAAGTGGTTTGAAACTTGGCTGGCATTAGGTTTCAGTGCATACATATTCCACAGGTAGTGCCAGAACTAACCGGAGAGCATTGCTTCGGTCTTGTCCATCCATTTATTCAATAAAGAGGGCTTGAATCGAAAACAAAAGTGGCTCAGGGGATATTGGTAACGAGAGATCTCAACAAAGTCTAAGAAACATGCATTGAGACTTTAACTAATGCCATTGAGTGCTGCTTGGCTGTCTGACATTATATTAATGTGTGTTCTTCGGATGTTTTGTCTAATGCATTCTCTGGCGCAGAGCTCGATCGCATAGATCTCTGTTGGAAGGTAGTAGTGGGTTGACTTAATGGTGTAAAGAGTTTGTAGTTGGGGCCAAAGATACCAGCTTCAACCCCATTTGACATTTTTGAACTGTCAGTGCTTGCAATGCTTACATATTACTTGAACCTTACTACGCAGGTTTTCAGAAAAGCGAGTTCCTAGCCTAGCTGACGTTCATATTGAAACCATCAGTGTAGAAGGCTGCACAGCTATTTTCCCTTGATATTTCGTACTGCTTTAAGCGCTCCTAACTTGCTTTACTTCTATCTCATTCATCTCGTTATCCCTTTGTAGAATCCATGTCTCCAGAAATACTGCAGACTTTCATTTCTTTGAGCTCGTATATGTAAGCATTCATCGTTTTCGTTCATTCATCATCCCCCCTATTAAATATCTAACGAATCGTTTTAATCTTCATCAAAAAATTTCAAAATTTCTTCATAATTTCTTTTGACCGGCATTTGCTTTTCATTTTGACTGAATGATTCTTCTAATTCTACTTCTTTAATTTTCCTAAGATCCTACTAACAAGCAAAGATTCTTTATCATAATCCATCATACAAACACGCACACACCCCAAATGATTTATGTCCTTTCCTCACTTGACTGTGGATTTGTATATGTATACCTATTTTCATTTTCGTAAGAAGCAGGATATCTCCAGCTGCTACTTTGATTTACTGGTATGAATTCCCATCGTACTTAGCATGTATCATCCATTTATTCATCACCGCCATTGGCAAGGATATTTAATATTAAAATGTCCTTTTTATTGGCACACCCACCGGGCCGCCTAAAACACTTAACAATAAGTGTAAATTTGCTTGCTGAATATTAAATGTCTACCAACCAACAAAAAAAAATATCCTACCAGGATAATTAACGACTCTAATTAGGTTTGTATGAAATTAGAACTAACTGAAAAAATTAAAATCTGTAAACACACCCACAATCACCTTCGTGACATGCTTAAAGAGACACCAAACACCCTGAGACTAATTCTATAATGTAGTCCTCATTTAAATGATTCACTTCATTATATCCATCTTGCGTGCACGTTCCAAGGATATTACCCTCCATCTCATCTTTTTATTAGGAAAATCAAAAAGTTGCCAACAGATCTAGCGTACAAGAGATTTTCTTTCCAAAAGTGAACGGATGCACTTGAATTGGAATATCATCGACATAATCAGAGTATATGCAGGGATCGAAGGATATGCGAATTTGGCACACTGAAGCGAGTCAGGAAATTAGTATTCTTCGAAAGTTATTCGGTTATATCGTATTCAATGAAGAGACAGTGCATTCTAGGATGAAAATGGAAATGGAAAACTTTTCTAACGTTTTCATCGTAGATAGGTACTTAGATGTTGAAACTTTGTTATTCAAGGATTATTCAACGTTGAATAGGATAACTGAAAAACTTAGACATATCGATTGGCTATCAAACTGAATCAATCAATCTCACTGATTGACTTGACGTGTCCTTTAAAAAATAAATTAAAATTCAAACCCATTTTCAAACCCTAAAAGAAATTTCCAATCTTCCCCAATATGTGTCCTTTTTTTGGGGGCAATCTCTTTAACCACTCATCATCTATCACATGGACCACACACAATCAACTTGTGCGCAAAAAAAAAGGACAACACTGTCAAACTGCACACTCACAATTTCCACACAACGTTAACTACCCGCCCATTTGATATTGGTTTTATGGGTTCAAACTGCCTCCCAGCCATTGTTCGTCCTTTTACCGATCAGCCAGTTACACATGTGAGAACGACTAAAAGTGTCCTCAAGTTGTTTTTTGTTGTCGTTGCTCCCATGGTGGGATAACGCCATTTAGGGAATTGTAAATGACTTGTGAAAGAGAACGCTTAGTGGGGGTGGGAATATTTATCGACTGAGGTTTTCATTTTTTTTTTTTTTTTCATCAGGACATGTGTTCAAATGACCTCTGATGTACATCATTGTGTATTCGTAAAGGACTTGTGATTTCCCCCTCAAACAAACATTGAATGAGGAACCCTATTGAGAATTGCTTCGTATTCAGTTTTACAAAAGGTTGGCAGATGTCCTTTGACACTTGATTTCATCACAAGTTCAATCAAAATTTGAAAATCGAAGGATATCCTTCAAATTTATGAAAGTTTGCATTATATTTTTTTTTTTTTGCAATATCATCAAATTGCTTACGCAAACAAAAGCGTAATCGTAAAGAAGTTTAAGAAAAAAATTTAAGGAACCAAACGTCTTTAGTATTCCGAAGGGAGAATTGAATTGTATTGAGCTGCTTCTGTGGTCTTTTATTATTCTTTTGCACCCAGGGGTAGTACCTTAAACCTGGGTGGTACACACCGGGTGGCTTAATACAATTTCTTCCAATTCACCTGTTTGATTGGTTCTCATGGTGATAGAGGGTGAATTAGACCCTCGTGTCCTGCAGGGCAATGCGCGAAGAAATCAATTATTCATACTCTGTTGGGAAATATTAGTATTGTGTAGAAAGCGTCATAAAGAACTGATGTCATGGCAAATGGCGTCCTAAATAGACAGACCGCACTGGCGCGACGTAGAGTAGAGTTCTACGGATTTAACATGAGGGGAATTAGGTCTTCTTCTTCTTTACCCTGGTTTTGATACCGTGAACTGGTTTTATGCGAAATGATCTAGCAGGATACACCACCCTCTCCCTGCATTCTAACTTTGTAGGTGCCTTACCTAAGCCCGCAATCGCAATGGAATAGGATCTTAATGATACAAACAAGAGTAAGTCCGACACTGAATATCTTTTTGTCGACAGTATGTAAGTCTAAAGGATCTCAGTCAGTCAGAAACACTGATCTTTAAGGTCCTTTTCTGCATTTTTTATGATTTGGAGTCATACTTATTCTAAATCAAGAAATGTGAAATTGAAATGTGAATTTAGCTCGGTCTTTAGCAAATTGCCTCCAGTTGCGCACTCCAAGTTGGTCGAGGTGCCCTTGAACTTGTGCGCGCCACCTACGGCGATGATTCCCTCTACTGCGTCGTCCCTCGGGATTAGATTCGAAGACTCTGCGGGCCGAAGCGCTGGTGTTCATTCGCTCTACATGTCCTAGCCGTCTCAGACGTCCAATACGCAGTTTTTTGACTAGGTCGATGTCGCTGTACAGCTCGTATATTTCGTGATTGAATCTTCTCCTCCAAAACCCGTCAACGCAAACGGGACCGAAAATCTTACGAAGAATTTTTCTCTCGAAGCGACCAAGGATATCTTCATCCTCTTTTAATAAAGTCCATGTTTCAGCGTCGTAAAGTAGGACTGGGATAATCAAGGTCTTACGCGGAGTCTCCTTAGTTGTTCGAAATAGGGCTTTACTGTTGAATTGCCTTATAAGCACAAAAAAACAGCGATTGGCAAGAGTTTTTCTTCGCTTGATTTCTGCGCTGATGCTGTTCTCAGAGTTTATAGTAGAGCCAAGGTAGAAAAAGTCCCTTACTACCTCGAAGCTACAGCTGCCCACTGTGACGTTCTGTCCAATTCGTTGGTATTGGCTTTCCCTTCTTATTGACAGCATATACTTGGTTTTGCTCTCGTTTATCGATAAAGCCATTTTGGCCGCTTCTACTTCAATGCTTGCAAACGCACCGGTGACAGCCCGCTGAGTTTTTCCGATAATGTCTATATCGTCGGCGTATGCAAGCAGTTGTACAGACTTGTAATAGATTGTGCCTCCGGTGTTGGCTTGTGAGTTCCGCACAATCCGTTCAATATTAAAGAAGTCACAGCGCGTCACCTTGTCTACAACCTTTTTTGACATCAAAGGTCTCGGTGAGGTCATTACCGACCATCAATGCAGCGAGCGTTCTCTATCGTCAGCCTGCACAGACGGACACGTTTGACAGGGATGTCAAAACTAGACATGACTCTATACAGCTCTTCCCTATAGATGCTGTCATAGGCGGCCTTGATATCGATAAAGAGGTGGTGAGTATCAATTTGGAATTCTTGGGTTTTCTCCAGGATCTGCCGAAGTGTGAAGATTTGATCGATGATGGACTTTCCTGGCCTGAAACCGCACTGATAGGGTCCAATCAGGCTGTTGATAAAAGGTTTCATGCGTTCACACAATATCGCAGAAAAGATCTTGTGTGCAATGTTGAGGAGACTGATGCCTCTATAATTGGCGCAGTTGAGGGGGTCTCCTTTCTTGTGGATCGGGCAAACGATGTTGAGGTTCCATTCATCAGGCATACACTCGTCTGACCAAATCTTAGAGATGAGATGGTGTATGCACTTTACCAATTTGTCCCCAGCTGCCTTGAAAAGTTCGGCCGGTAAACCGTCAGGTCCAGCAGCCTTGTTGGATTTTAGCTTGGATATTGCTATCCTCACTTCGTTTTGGTCAGGTGGACGGAAATTTTGACTATCATCATCTATGTTAAATGGTTCATTCTGCCTGACAGCGGGATGTTGGTCTTCGTCGCCGTTATACAGTCTGCAGAAGTAGTTTTTCCATATTCTCAGCGCCGACTGCGATTCTACTCTGTAGATAGCCTCAACTCGAAAATGAGCAAAAAACTGTAAGAGAGTTAAGGGAGGCAAACTTATAGCTTTGTGCTAGTACCCTGCGATGCCTGATGATTCTGTCTTTCAATTATTTAAGATTGAAGGATTCTATAAGCGTGTCCCTTCATAGAGAACTCAGCCTGCTTCTTCTGAAGCAAAAGGAATTTTTCTTTTTGCTTTGATGTGCCATGGTGGTCTGCCTGATTCAAATGTCGTATTCCTAGAGATGGTAACGTGAAATTCACCGATAGTATAAGCACTGCTTCGACGTGAAAGTAGGAAGCTTTCTAATCAAGCAAAGCGCTCTAGGGACCCACTTGACTGGGATCTCTATAAGAGCTGTCTTAGGAAATTTAAATTAAAAAAAAAATATTTGGCGCAACAGCTCTTTAAGTGCCTGGGCCTAGCTTCTCGCAACCACTCCTGTTGTGTGCGTTATATTTTTCGCACGAATGGAAGGAACCTACAGTTTAGTGCCGTATCCTAAGGGCATTTTGTTGTGAGAAGCTTTTTTGAGACAACAATACTCTCGCATGTTTGTCAGACGTTCGCGAGAAGTGGAACCGTGAAAAAAACTTTTTAGTGTTTTCTGAGATTCGAACTTGGAACTTCACGCGCAGTGATCCGACACACTAACCACTTACGCCACGGAGCCCACAGGAAATTTAAGTTAGAAGTTAGAAAATCTCAAAGGGCCTCGTGGCATCTTTTCTGTGAAAATATAGAAAGGACTAGTAATTCGTATCGAATTAAGAAAATCTTATCCAAATCTCCAATTATTTCTGAGACAGATGTACTGTACTATGTCCACCAAGGAAACTTTAGAGCTTCTTATGGATACTCATTTTCCTGGTAGTAAAACAGAGACAGTACATTCTGTAGAACACCATCAGAGTATAGGAGTCCATTTTATAGTGCCAGGGGACGTTGTCACCACCAAGAAAATACAGTGGGCAGTGCACAGCTTCCTCCCGTACAAATCACATTGTCTCAATGGCATCTTACCAGTGGAACTACAGCAAGGCTTTGATACTTTAAATCCTTGGCTCCACAATATCTTTAGGAGTTGTCTAAACTTTGGCTACACCCCTAGTTCCTGGAGGAGGGGCAAAGTAGTCTTCATACTGAAAGCCGGTCAGACCTCCCACGTATCACCGAAAGACTTTCGTCCGATCAGCCTATCCTCCTTTCTATTAAAGACCTTGGAAAGGTTGATCGGCGTCCATATTGGAACAAATTTGGATAGTAATCTCCCATGGGTATCCCAACATACGTATCGCAAGGAAAAATTGGTAGAGACTATCCTGCATTTGTTCAGATTTTATTGAGAAATCTTTTGAGAACAAGGACTTCACTATGGTGTCCTTCCTTGATTTTGAAGGAGCCTTCAACAGTGTTAAAACAGAAGCTATTTCTGCTGCACTTCTTAGCTTGAAGGTTGACAACTATCGTTGTTATAGAATCGAACAAATGCTTAAAAGTAGGCTCATCCATGCTGAACTGGGTTGTTGTCTTACTCAAAGGTCGGTGCATTATCACCACTATTGTCGCTCATGATAGTGAATGAGATACTCCTAATCTTGGGTAAAGAGGGGTTCAGTGTCATAGCCTATGCGGACGACATTGCTATAGCGATATCAAGGAAGTTCCTTCTTACTGTTAGAGACCTGATGGAGTCTGTTCTAAATTCACGAAGTGGGCTGATAGTGTTAGTCTCGGAGTTAATCCGTCCAAGACTGAACTAGTTTTATTCACAGAAAGGTACAAAATACCATATATAACTCCTCCAAAACTCAAGGGTATTGAATTGCAATTTGCAGATCACACCAGATATTTGGGGGCTAAGAGTAAATAAAAAACTCAGTTGGAAACTGAATGATCATGACCGTGCTAGGAAGGCCTCGATTGCGCTCTATTCATGTAGGAAGGCTATGTGCCCAAACTGGGGTCTTCAGCCTCGGATTGGTTACTGGATATATACGGCAGTCGTTAGTCCCATCCTTATGTATCGATTACTAGTCTGGTAGACGGCACTGGACAACGAAAGCAACACTGATAGTATACTTGAGAAGGTTCAAATGCTATCCTGCGTCTGTATAACGAGTGTCCACTCTACAGCTGCACTAGAAACGATGCTCCATCTTCTTCCCGTTGATATCTCTGGGAAGCAGATGGGCGGTCAAAGCAGCATTACGGCCTGGGGAATCCTCGCAAGTGGCTCGTGTAAATATGGACCACCCAAGTATCCTAAACTGCCATAACGCTATTCCTAATAATTCGGACTACATTGTCCTCTATTTGGACTTAAACGTCAAGTATAATACCAGGATTCCTAGCAAAAGTGCTTGGAAAGAAATCCTAAGCGAATCTGCGATAGAGATTTACACAGATGGATCCAAGACAGCGTCTGGAACAGGTGCGGGAGTTTACTGCAGTGCACTGGTTATCTGTATCACCACACGACTGCCGGACCACTGTAATGTATTTCAAGCAGGAGTCACAGCAGTTCGTGAAGCCGCGACCTGGCTTTCAATTAACTCGATAGAGTGCAGCGCTTTTGTTTTCTACATAGACAGTCAAGCTGCGATAAAAGCCTTGGAATCGCCATTAATTCGATCCAAGTTGGTAAAACAATGCCACGAATTTCTTAACGAGATCGCTGTCAGGTGCGGCGTATCCCTGTGCTGGGTTCCAGGCCACAGGGATATTGCAGGCAATTACAAGGCGAACGATCTAGCTAAGCAGGGTACATGCCGGAGCACCCCTGACAATAGGGTGGAACCATCAGCACCTATTCAATCGATTAAATTGCAATTAGATACCGCAGTCATTAAAATGGCAAACAGTGAAACAATATCAGAACATGTCTCTCTTCTAAACAAATCTGGCCAGAGCTGAATTGTAGGAACACCAGTAGACTTATTTCCGTTAAAAGTACAAATCTAAGAAAGATAATTGGGGCCCTCACGGGGCATTGTATGGTAGGCAGACATGCCAGAAGACTTCGTGCTCCCTTCAATGATTTCTGTAGAGGCTTCAAAGACGAGGAAGGAGAGGAAACCGTGACACACTCTGTGTACCTGTCCTGCCTTATCGGTCTTGAGAAAGAAAACCGTAGGGGAATACTTCTTCGAAGATCCTCACGATCTGACCAGACTCGACTTAAGCAAAATAAAAAGCCCGGTCAAACTGGCCTAACAGCGAATCATACTTGTTCGGCATGGGTTCACACCGAAACCGGTTGCCCTGCCTCCTGTCCCATTCTCTTGGGATTTTTCCATATAGGTCCCCTGTGCTGGTAGTCCGGTTTTTCTCCTTAGTGGTATCACAATGGACCTTTTTTTGGTCTAAGTGGGGGCAGTCACCCAACCCATAAGCACTGGCCAGCTACTCATCTCATTCTCTTGGGATTTTTCCATTTAGGTCCGCGGTGCTGGTAATTCGGTTTTTCTCCATAGTGGTAACACAATGGATCTTCTTTTGGTCTAAGTGTATCCCTGCTGAGCGGGGATAGCCACCCAACCTAACCCAACCCGACCCATAAGCACTGATCAGCTACTCGTCTTCGATGAGTTAGAGAATGGGTTGCTAGTGCCGAATCGTCTGTTAATGGGACCAGAAGTTTATGGATAGTGTCGAGTAAATGGAAGTATAACTGAGACTGAGCTTTAAACTTGAGAGTAATACTCAAGCCCAAGCTTACATTATTTTTATTTTTTTGTGCAGAAGGGGTAGGTGTGCCAATTTATCTATTTTCCCTTTCGACTTTGCGATATTGGATATCTAGTCAGTAGTTACAACAAGAAAGTGCTTGGTCGTCTTGGTCTGGACTATTTGATCATCTATTCAAAATGATATAGTAGGCATATTCTTTCTAGATATCAACTCATACTATTTTTGTAAAAAGTGAACCCCTGAGCCCCTGGGGCCCTGAGCCATAAGTGTAAGCGAGATACTGATGATAGTTTGGTTTAAGGGCAGTTTGCGATGGCTTTGTTTTTGCTTATTTGCTTAGCTACATAAGTATCTCGAATAGTTGTGGACATAGTAAAAGCGTTTGTCTATTTAATAGACGCCAGATGCTAAACCTATTGTAATCCTTCTTGATCAAAAAGTACAATTTTGACAAGATTTACTACGAAGTTAAGTAAATCCATTAGTTGTACCTTGAAGCCTTGAATTATTAAATTACATGCGGATGGAACGAAGCCAGTCCAAGCTGTGTAGGAGAACAGTGACGAAGCTGATTAGATTACCAGCGGTAACCATTTTCATCGCCCAAGTAGAGTGAAGAAAACCAAAAATACACTTCCACTCTCAGCAGTTCCACGAAAGGGAAAGGAAAAAAAAAAGTAATTAAATAACGAACCCAATATCCTGCGTCATTGGAATCATTTTCCAATTATCTACTCGAAACGGTGGCTTCTGGTTAAGATTCAAACACCATCATGTTAACCACTTCCATCGAAAATAAATCCACTTTCATCTCATCTAACTCATCTGCAATTCAATTACATCGATCTTTGAGACAGGGATAAATTTTATCGCAATAATTTTGAGCCTCTTATTGAATTAATATTTCAGCTGGTGGCGTTCTTCTTTCCGATGGGATTCCGAAGGGCGGCACAAAAATGTGTGCAAAGGATATACAGCGGAAGATGCTCTCTACCATACACCAGTTGGGTGCTAATAATGTATTCCACAATGAATTCCATCGTCGTTAGATGCTCTTATCGTTCGAAATGTATTGTGTTTTTGACATTCCATTAGTGGTTGGAAGAAGAAAAATTTTCAGATTGAATTTCACTAAGGATCTCAGTTTAGCTCGTGTCGAGTAAAGTTATTTCAAGTCGCTTTAATGTGGTTCTTTTAAATATTTAATTCTAGTAGGCTTGTGAGAGTCCTCTGCAAAAGGACTCTTCGGGGAATGATTTATAGTCGTTAAAAGTGTAGACGCGTAACTAAAATACAAGCACCCAGCGGGGGTGGATTAAAATCCATCCATCAAGTTTATCGACGATGGGTGTATTAAAATTCCTCTTTTATGTTTAAAGTCTGCTGAATTCCCACTCCATTTTTGTCCGCATTCATGTAAATTTGAAGTGAACAACAATTTCGTAGCAACGAAAGGGACTGATAGTATCCTGTGAATGTAAACAAAGTCATCAAGATACATACAACAAATGGTGAGGGTACTATCGAGTAAAAAGTATAAAAATAAAGTACACTACACGTAAACGTGGCCCATCATCATTAACATCATCAGCGCCATCAAGGACATCATCATTGCCTTTTAACATGGTCAGCGGGAGATCATTTTCGTTTGGTGTATCTACGAGTGGTTGGGGGTGGGGTGGTGCTGTTGGTTTAATATTTTTTTTTTGTCTCGGTTTATGTGAACTCTCTGTCCTTGGATTTTAGTCTCGAGTAGTATGAAGGACATTACATCCATTAGATCGTCTCTCTCCTTCATACTGTGCCCTCCTCAGCGGGAACCTAATCGCATTCCATGGAAATCAATTTTCGTCGACACAGAGTGGAAATTCCATTTGATTGAGTTGCGAAAATTGAATATGATTTAAATACGATGAATTATTCAATAAGTCGGCTGAGTCGTTGCCGCCGGCTGATGGTAATCGTACAAGCGGAATGCGAGAGAGAAGCAATAATATGGAAACTGAATTAATTACTTCGACAGGCTTAAGGCAATGCAAAGAATTATTAGCCACGGTTCTTTGGAAACTTTTGAATGACTTGCGGTCTTCAGGTCTGTGGACCGTTCTCGGTAGATACTCTAAATATCAGTCGAAGCTGGTAGCTTTCTATCTCTCCTTGATTGTAGATTCTCTTGCCGTCTGATGCCACTGGTACTGGTGCACTACAATCGATTACAGTTTACTACTTACTTACTAAGGTGGCGCTAAAGTTCGGGTGAACCTGGGCCTCAACCAACAAGCCTCTCCATTTAGCTCGGTCTTTACCTAGTTGCCTCCAGTTGCGCACTCCAAGTTGGTCGTGGTCCCCTTGAACTTGTGCGCGCCACCTACGGCGATGATTCCCTCTACTGCGTCGTCCCTCCGGGTTAGATTCGAAGACTCTGCGGGCCGGAGCGTTGGTGTCCATTCGCTCTACATGTCCTAGCCATCTCAGACGTCCAATACGCAGTTTTTTGACTAGGTCGATGTCGCTGTACAGCTCGTATAGTTCGTGATTGAATCTTCTCCTACAAAACCCGTCAACGCAAATGGGACCGAAAATCTTACGAAGAATTTTTCTCTCGAAGCGACCAAGGATATCTTCATCCTCTTTTAATAAAGTCCATGTTTCAGCGCCGTAAAGCAGGACTGGGATGATCAAGGTCTTATATAGAGTCTCCTTAGTTGTTCGAGATAGGCCTTTACTGTTGAATTGCCTTATAAGCCCAAAAAAAACAGCGATTGGCAAGAGTTATTCTTCGCTTGATTTCTGCACTGATTTTGTTTGTTGAATTTATAGCAGAGCCAAGGTAGACAAAGTCCCTTACTACCTCGAAGTTATAGCTGCCCACTGTGACGTTTTGTCCAATTCGTCGGTGTTGGCTTTCCCTCCTTGTTGACAGCATATACTTGGTTTTGCCCTCGTTTATCGCTAAACCCGTTTTGGCCGCTTCCGCGTCAATGCTTGCAAACGCACCGGTGACAGCCCGCTGAGTTCTTTCGATAATATCTATATCGTCGGCGTATGCAAGCAGTTGTACAGACTTGTAATAGATTGTGCCTCCGGTGTTGGCTTGTGAGTTCCGCACAATCCGTTCAAGTATAATATTGAAGAAGTCACATGACAGCGCGTCGCCTTGTCTAAAACGTTTTTTGACATCAAAGGTCTTGGTGAGGTCATTACCGACCATCAATGCAGCGAGCGTTCTCCATCGTCAGCCTGCACAGACGGACAAGTTTGGCAGGGATGTCAAAACTAAACATGACTCTATAAAGCTCTTCTCGATGGTGGACTTTCCTGGCCTGAAACCGCGCTGATAGGGTCTAATCAGGCTGTTGATAAAAGGTTTCAGGCGTTCACACAATATCGCAGAAAAGATCTTGTATGCGATGTAGAGGAGACTGATGCCTCTATTATTACAGTTTCGTGAAAGAAAAAACCTGAGATCAGCAAACCTTACTCAAAGTTTGATTCTATCTGAAAGCTTATTCGGAAATATCCGTGCACAAATATAAGCATCCTTGGCTCAAACTAAGGTGACTTAAACAAATTTGGCTCAAAGCTGAGTAATAAAAGGGATTGCGGCAATGAGTCCGATAAGTATCAACTCAGACAAGGTACAGCCACTGGGGCAGGACTGTATGGACCCAAGACCAAATACTCAAAATCTCTGCGAATTTTCCCCAGCATATTCCAAGCAGAAGTTCATGCGATCGAAAAATGCGCTCAATTCAGTCTCAACAGGAAATATTGCGGGCAGGGCAATGCTATCAGATATTCAAGCCGCTTTCAAGGCACTGAGCTCACACGAGATCAGATCAGATTGGTTTATCAAGATCAACAGAGTGTGTATGGATAATAAAAAACTGAGATAAGAAGAAGATTGCAAATAGGTCAAGCATTGGGATTAAATCCTCCAATTAAGGCAGGCGGAAGAATTTCTGGGAAACTACAAACTCCATACACTACAAAGAATATACCCTAGGTACCTTTCTAGACGTGTAAGGAGCTTTAATAATGTACACACTGAAGCAATCCTAGAGTTCCTTACGGAGCTGGAAATAGAAAACAATCTTAGTCAATGGATCGTTCCTATGCTTAGCACTAGAATTATTCAGGCAACACTAGGCAATAGTAACCAAATTTGGCAGTAGGGGAACATCACAGGGCGGTGTTATCTCACATCTACTATAGCTGGTAGTCATGAATAAAATCCTTTTAACTTCAGACAGAGAAAGAATCAAGGTAGTCGGGTATGCAGACGATATGGTCATATGGATATGGATATGGATATGGATATGGACGATATGTCATGAAAGTTTCTCTCCGTCCTAAGCGAAATCATGGAAAATGCTCTGAGCAAAGTAAGCACTTAGGCCAAAAAGTGTGGTCTCAGTGTGAACTTAAGCAAAACTGAACTGATGCTCTTCACCACTTAAACCAAAATATCTGCCTTCGCACTTCCTTGGCTAAATGGCCAACCGCTCTCCCTATATTCCAGTGCTAGGTATTTAGGAGTTATGCTAGATCGTGAACTTAACTGAAAGCTAAACACAGAACAACGTGTAAAGAAGGCATGTATATCTTTCTATGCTTGCAGCAAGACTTTCGGGAAAAAATTGGGACTGCAGCCAGAATTGACCTTATGGATGTCAATAGTAAGGTGGCCAGCTCTAAAAAAGCTTTTAATATAACCAAACTTAATAAGGCACAAAGAACGGCATGCATAGGCACCACAGGCGCTCTACGGTCAACCCCGACCGATGATCTAACATTCTCTTTGCATCTTCTACCTTTAGATCTACACATTTTTTTTTATGAAAAAGGAAACCCAAATCTCAGAACACTCAGACTCCGGTCCATTGTACTACCAGGCAGGAGCCTTTCTTTTATGCAGTGGTTGGAAGAACATTGATCTTATTCGTTTTCCATTTTATACTCGGGTGGCTAACGATTGCTATTTCCCGCTGGGGCTTGAACTTGCGCACATCGGTTAACGAGCAAACACACTATCCACTGCACCATTGTTACCTAATAAACATCATAAACATCACAGCATACAGTGCGGTCAGACTCAGGGAGTCTGGGTGCAGGATTATGAAACCCTATGGGCATAGTAACATTTTAAACTTTCTGTCGAGGGAACTCGTTTTGCCCACAACAGATGATACCCAAATTGAATTTCGCGAAGCGCTTCGACGTTCAATTTCCCACAAGATCAGAGGGGCAAGATGGACAGTGATTACGTAACGATCTACACAGACGGTTCGAAGATGGACCATGGAGTCGGTGCGGGGGTATTTTCGGAATCGTTGAACATCTTTAAATCGGGCTTCCGTATTCTGCCAGTGTGTTCCAGGCAGAATTACTCGCTGTCCGAGAAGCTTGTCGTCAGTTCAAAACACACACCAATATAACACACAGTATATATAAGGCAAAAGATCGCTATCTTTATTGATAGCCATCAAAGCCATTGCATCGGTTACTATATCCTCCAAGCTGGTGCCTGAATGCCAAAATGACCTAGCTTCGCTAGATAGCCAACTCAAGGTAACCCTGATTTGAGTCCACAGTAACGTTTATGGAAACAAACTTGAGGATGAACTGGCTAGGCAAGGCTCAGCCATCCACAGTTCGCTTGCGGAATCAATTCAGATTCCGCTTGGAGCAGTCAAAGCAGAAATATCCTCAAAATTCCTTGCCCAATTCAACCTCAGATGGACTAGGCTAACAAACTGTGTCACATCTAGAAAGATGTAGCCAAACTACAACAAATCAAAAGCAACCAACTTCCTAAAGAAAACGCGTAAGGACATCGCCAGGATAGCAGCGACCACCACGGGTCACTGGCCTATAGGAGACCATGCAGTCAAACTAGGTATCCCACACAACACACACTGTCGCAACTGAGAAAGAAACCCTTATCCACTTTTTATGCGCCTGTCCGGTACTAGCTAGGGCCATACAACGAGCTTTAAGGAAACCCCTTTTTCGATTCTCTTGAGGAAGTCTCAGAGATGAGGAAGTCTTAAAGATTTAACAATCCTTTTAAACTCCACAGGCTGGATCTAGAGACTCCCCACCAACACATCTTTTATATCCAGGTACACGAGCTTTGTGGTATCAAAACAGCCTAATTGGGCTCTTCTCTTTTCTTAGAAAAACCACACGCCTACCTACCTATAACCCGGAAAGAAGAAGAACCTGCCTAAAAGATGCAACGACAAGTATACTAACGTATCACTGTACACTTAAGGACTACCTTAGGAAACTAGGAATAGAAGGGAATGGACATTGCAGATTCTGCAGCGACCTCGCAGAAACGCCAATACACCTTCTTATGGAATGCTAAGCACTAATCCACGAAAGAAGATATAACGAAGATGCATCTATCTCCTATCAGAGAAGGATTTACCTTCACTGGATTCACTTCAGATACTCCGGTTCATCAAAGCAGCTGAACTAAAGGAAGTGCTCTAAAAAGAAGCATGTCATCGACTAAAGCTTTCGTTTGGGAGCACAATGGATCGACTAAGGCTCGTTGTGCATATGCACCTAACCAACCATACATCTACATCAACAAGGTGATGTTTCTCTCTCTTGCGGCTTCTCCAAGAAAGTTTTTCGATTTTTTTTTTTTTTTTAAACAGGTGTGTGGCCATGCCCAAATGGCGTGTAGGCACTGCGACCAAGGAGATCTATTGTGCCATAGGCCATTTTTTAGGGCAGCAGTACTTCTACTCTCCTTATGAAAGCTATAATTACGGCTGCGGAGGAGTTCCTAAGATCTTTTGGAGATATGATCTCTTTAAGGCAAAAGCTTCTCCTAGTTCTACACAGAGCTACACACTCACATAGTATGTGTTCTGCGGTTTCGTCCTCTTCTAGGCAGAGGCGGCAGGTGATATCCTCCGAAATTCTCATTTGGTTAAGGTGGTAGAGAAGTTGGCAGTGACCGGTAAGGAAGCTCACAAGCCTTCTTATGTCATTTCTGCCGTATTTTAGGATATCAACTGCCTGTCTTTGGAAGGGTTGGACAGCTCTTTTAGCCTGCCTGAGACCTTGAGAGTTATTCCAGTGGGAGATGCACATGTTGCGTTCCCAGATGTTTAGGGTAAGTTTGAAGGCGGAATCGGGTATTCCGCAGAAAGGTTCAGGTCCAGTGAACAACTCAGAGGAGCCCTTCCTAGCTAGCAGGTCTGCAGTTTCATTGCCGTCAACGCCTACATGACCCGGTACCCACCACAATTTTACTTTATTGTGTCGGCACAGATTTTGTAAGCTGTCGAAGCAGCTTAGAACTGATTTTGAACTGATCACATGGGAGATCAGTGCTTTGAGCGCCGCTTGGCTATCGGTGAGTATATGGATAGAGGCACCTTTGATCCTGAGTGCAGGTTAATGTTAGCACAAGTTTCAATGGCGTAAAGCTCGGCCTGGAAAACACTAGGACTCTTTCCGAGTGATTTCAAAATTTTATGGTTGGGTCCATACACACCGGCGCCAACTCCTGAATCCATTTTTGATCCATCGGTGTACCACACTATACCTTTTGGATCAAGCGACGGTCCGCCATTATTCCATATATCACGGCTTGGGATCACAATCTCAAACCTTCTACCAAAGTAGAGTGATTTAGGCGTAAAGTCGGAGACCGTGCTGAGCATGTCTAGCTCGGGGAAGTCGGACAATTGCTCCATGAGATCCACGTGATCCCGTGTACTATTAGCATCTGATTTTCTGAGACTAACTGCACTGCGGATTGCCACTTTTTTTTATAAATATATGTAACGGAGTAAGTCCGATTATGGCTTCAATGGCTGTTGTGGGACAAGTGTGCATAGTACCTGTGATGCCGAGGCAAGCTAGTCTTTGGAGTTTTGTGAGTTTATTTATGGTTGTGACCTCTTTGGTTTTCGTCCACCAGACTACGGACGCGTATGTCAGAATGGGTCTTACAACCGTGGTATATAACCAGAAAATGACCTTTGGAGGCAGGCCCCAGGTCTTGCCGTACATACGGCGACAGGCCCACACGGCAGTAGTCGCCTTGGCAATTTTATTCTTAATATGGGAATTCCAGTTAAGCTTCTTATCCAGGACGATTCCTAGATATTTGACCTCATCGGAGAAATTGATTGTTGTGCCGTTTAGAGTCACTGAGCCAATATTCAGCGTTCTTCTTCTTGTGAACGGTACAACGACTGCCTTGCTGGGATTAATCGATAGGCCCTCCCCAGCACACCAGTCCGAGACTACAAGGAGTGCATTATGCATGAGTTGACACACATTGTCTTCATGTTTGCCTTTAATGATGATCACTAGATCATCTGCATAGCCTATGGTTGTGAAACCTGAACTATTAAGTGTGTTCAATAAGTCATCCACCACAAGTGACCATAAGAGAGGCGAGAGGACGCCGCCTTGGGGGCAGCCTTTGGCCGCGGAGACCGTCACAGAAACCTCTCCAGACGAAGATGTTATTATGCGGCTATCGAGCATGTTCCTAACCCATCTGGTAGTAGGTTCGTCTATTCCCCTGCGTCTCATAGCACTAGTGATGGATTCATAACCAGTGTTATCAAAAGCACCTTCTATGTCAAGGAATGCACAAAGGGCGACTTCTTTGGAGCGGTAGGCAGCTTTAATCTCTGTGACGAGATAGTGAAGGGCGCCTTCCGTAGATCGACCTTTCCTGTATGCAAATTGACTAGAGTGCAGAGGTATAGTCTTTTCAAGAATGCCTCTAATGTGTAAGTCTAGCAGTCTTTCCATGGTTTTCAAGAAAAACGATGTCAAGCTGATTGGACGGTAGGATTTGGGTAGCTCGCTGGGTTTGTTACCTAGCTTAGGGATGAACACCACATTTACCTCCCGCCAAGTTAGTGGAATGTATCCCAGGTTGAAGCTTGTTCTAAATAGAGCTACCAAGGTAGACAAGATGTAATCCAGACCTTTCTGTATGAGAGCTGGAAAAATACCATCACTGCCAGGTGCCTTAAAGGGTTTAAATGAACCGATTGCCCATTTAATTTTTTCTTGACTGAACAGATGTCAGTTTTTCGAATACTACGATTTGCATGTATGCCGATAAAGATAAAAAATCAATCCTTCCAACGATGGTCTAGAAGAATCTGGTGATCTCTACACTATAGTTAGTAGTGGAAGTTTCAGCTATAAGGTCAGACCATTGCTCAATTGTCCTACACATTTCCATCCACCCTTGTATCCGCTGGCTTCAGAGAGACAAAAACCCAATTAAACTTAAATTTAGTTTCACTCTCTAGACAAAAGACAGTTTTTCTTTTAAGTCACCAGCCGACTAATTCCTCAGAAACACTCTTACACAGCAATTGCAGGCACTTGCGGTTTTTAAAGTCACTAACTATAAAATACAACACATATTCGGTACAATGTCTAAGCATCCTTTTGGCCACTGGGACAACAATTTCTCCACACAGTGTACAGCGCAATGCGGTTAGAATTCTCAACTACACACTATTCTGTCTGTGGAGTAGAATGGAATCTGAGTAGTTTCCCCCAAGGATACGTACGTACGACGACTCTTATTTCGCCCACAATTTTCGGTTTTTTCCTTTTTTGTTCTAATTACTGAACTGTACATGGATTTAATGCAGATCCTTTTCATAAATTCGTACAAAATATCCACAAAAAAAAAACCTTCCCATTCACTAGTTTTTTTTATGGAAAAAGAAAGGACAAAATTCTTATTTGCTTCGAAAAATACTACTAACCCGAAGCGAAATCCATTTTGTGCAGGACCACAGATGGTATTTGTAGATTTGTTTTTTTGGTATGAGTGGAGCATCGCTCCCAGTTAGAATATTGTACAGATTCAGATTTAGAGAAAAATACACGAACATGACACCCTAAAGATTTTTCAAGAAAAACAAAAGTCATTTCGGATATATTTAGATTTCTAAAATAACTTTGACGACCTTGACGTATTGGATCTTTATTTATCCTTCCCATCGAGGATTATCTCCCTTTGGGTGTTGTACAAAATATGTATATTTACTTATGTCTTCAGCATAAGACACGCAAATCGCGTTCTTTCTCTGTCTATGGGTGCATAGTTTTTAACACTCCTTAACACTACATACGAGTAAAGGTATATAAATAGTTTTGCACAGTAATTTTGCGATAGGACTCTGTATCACTTACCACATATGCAATGGAGATACCTTTAAATGTAGAGAGCTGAGAGCAAGGGACAAATTAATAATGCAAAAGGATTACTTCGTTGCAGATATTCACATTAAGGACTGTTGACGGTGGGATAATGAGAATGAAGAGGACTCGTTTCCAGTGCGACTAAAGGAGAACTTGTATGCAATTACCGTTAAGTGGAGCAGATTACAGTTAAGTGCTACATGAAGGCTTTTGAGTTTCAGTGAAGTGTAAAGACAGTTTGACCAATCTCCACTTGAATCCTTCTCAATCGTTTTTATTGACCACTTCTCCTCAATGGCCGAACTTGTTTATCTACAAAATACATCGATTCATTTGTCAATCACTAATGGATCGAACCGAAAAAAAAACATAGAGAATCACCTCTCAAAAGTTGTTTTATTGTCCTCGACCTTTAGAGAAAGGTAGATTGATCTACCACAAAAAAAAAAAAAAGAATCTAAGGAATCCCTAGAATCCCTTGTTCATTGTTGAATTCATTATGAGGACAATATGTCAATGTATTCCTCTCCGCGACTACGATGACGACGACACCCCTCAACCAATCAATTTAGATTTCCTTTTGAAAGTTAGTTTGAAGTTCTTGTTCGCTTTGAACATTCTCTTTTAAGGACAAGTGGTTGATTTGTTCACCTACCCCACACTTATTTCTGCTGACAGATTGAAGTTAACCTTCAGGTGAAAGAAGGTAGAAATAGGAAATGAGGTTCCAAAGGCGGACAAAAAGTTTTCTCTCTTCCGTCGAAATAAAAAAAAACACAGTCAAAGGTTGTGGATGATGACATTTTTCACCTAGAGGTGGAGGACATTCCATACCATCAATAACAGTTCACTGGAGGCTATGGGTACGAAATCAAACGCGAGACTTCAAATCAATGAAACCTCAGGGAACTTCCGTTGGTGTTATGCGGAAGAATGTCGTTTATAAGGATCAAAAAATAAAGAAAAATATTTAGCTCTGTCAATAGGGAATGTTGATTTCAGGGAATGTGTTGTAAAGAATCCTTAAAGGTTGGAGGGAAATTTCGTGAGACTTTTTGAAAACAAATCTTTTTGGCATTTACACCCACAGGTCGGTTTGAATTAGGGGATAAGTATAATTATATGTCTGCGTCTTAAAAGATTCGGGGGAATTGATAGCAATCCCTGAGCATTGAGGATTTAAGCTGAAATCTACACTCTTTTGCGAAATTAAGTTGAGAATGATCTAAAAATAGTAAGACTGTTGTCAGTCTCAAACTACAAAAGTCGTGGACAGTAATAGCTAATATTTAACAAGTTTAGCTGCAGTGATGGTACCCAGGGATTATTTCCTTGAACTGAAGTCATAAAACGAAAATAAGTTAGAGGTATTTGAATGAACCGTCTAAAAGCATCTTTTAAGCCCCAATTCTTAAGGGTGCACAAAAACTGACTACCATTGTCAGGGTCATTGCGAGATCAGACGGAAAAGGCCAAAGGTTCGGTTAGGTTAGCGTGGCAGGCTGCAGGAATGCAGCCCTACTTAGACCAGACTTGCCCTATTGTGATACCATATTGATCTATCATCCCCAGGGAGAACTACCCCTGGAACCAGTTGGAGCTTGCTATGAAGACTGCCGATGCTGACGCTAGCTAGCTCGCCTAAATTGTCGAAAAGGTAGGCTCCTAAGTGTAATCTTCTGCGAGTGGAGAGGGCCTGACACATGGTGTCGTATGGTTTCCTCCTCCTCTTCGTCCATGCAACTTCTGCATTAGTCATTTCCTAAGATACCTAGACTGATGGCATGCCTACCGATGATACAGTGTCCCGTAATGACACCTACTGATTTGCGATGAGCGACCTTTTCAGCCTGATAAGGCAGTTGGAGCGTTTCTGATCCAGCTCAGACCAGATCTGGCTAGTAATAAGGCACATAGTGCCTCTAGCTCACATGTAGTTGGTCACGCTAATGAAGTAGAGCTTAAGTAGTAGTTACGCTGTAGCGAGAGGCGTGCCGAGATAAGTCTTGCTAGACGAAATCGGTAGGCGAGTTCATCGGATGACCGCTTCCCTGGAATGTCCATGTGTCTAGGTTAATGTTGAACTGTTTGGCCATCTCATTAAGAGACAAACAACCATTTGGGCTGTTTTTGAGTTCAAGGTGACAGATTCCAGTGACTTGATCGCCTGTCAGTAAAAATGGCGATATCCCACCTGGATATCACATTGTACCTCAGCCATGACAAGGATTCTTTTATTGTCATGATCTCTGCCTGGAAGATGCTAGAGTGGTAAGGAAGGCGGAGAGAGATACTAATGCTTAGTTCTTGGGAGAACACACCTCCCCCCACTCCCGCTTACATTTTGGATCCATCTATGTAAAAGTAAATGGATTCCTCTTGTGACCCTAGCTCTCCCTCCCATTCAAGTCTGGAGGGGATGCGGGATTCAACGTTTTTTTTCCAAGCAGAAGTTGTGGAAGCACATATTCTGTGTCTTGTGGAAGGAATTCGAGATTATTGAGAATAGAGGAGTGTCCTGTACTTAGACTGGAGCACTGAGATATGGCTTTCAAGTAGGTGACTGCTCAGGCTGCCACTTGTTTGTTATAAATATCAAGAGGAAACAGGTGAAAAAGAATATCTAGAGCCGCTGTTGGAGTTGTTCTTAGTACACCACTTTTGCACAGATATGCCGTCCTCTGCACACGGCCAAAATAATGTAAGATGAACAGCTTTCTCCAAAGCCGTCCACCAGACGATGGGTTTGATTATGGATGCATAGAGCCAGTATGTAATTCGCGGCTGTTAGCTTAGGTTAGGTTGAAGTGGCTGCCAGCTGAGAGTCGCCAACACACTTAGACCAATAATAGGTCCATTGTGATACCATGTGGATTATGGGAGAAAGTTTCTCCTACCTACTCGTTAAACCATTTTGAGCTTCTTATGAAGCGTAGGAGGCTCTTAATGTCGATGTTTTTCAGGTCGCCTATGTCGTTGTAATAGGAGGCTCCTAGGTGAAGCTTCCTTCTACGGGAGAGACCTGGGCAGAAACAAAGAAGGTGGGGAATGGTTTCTTCCTCTTCTTCATCCATTCAGCTTCTACAAAAGTCGTTTGCAAAATGGCATGCTTGCCTATTAGACAATGTCCAGTGATGACATCTATTATAGCGCCGATATGCAATCTGTTGAGAGAAATCAAATTCTTAGAACGTTTTAGATCCAGCTTCGGCCAAATCTGTTTTGTCGCTAGACATGTGGATCCACTTGTCCACCTAAGATTTGTACTCACGATAGCATCCAGCTTAAATTTGAGTTTGCAAGTAGCGGTTGGTATACTTACCCTTTGTTCTACAGGGTGGGTATAGTTGTTCCTATTCAGGCGCGTTAATCGGCCTAACAATTCCCTGAAATGTCCCTATGCCCCGGCACCCAACACAGGTGAATTCGCGGCTGTAGTCCCCATATATTTCGTATTGTTTTCCTACGGCAGTACAGAGCTGTAGTGGCTTTCTTCACTCGCTCTAGGGTATTGGGCTTAAAGAAAAAAGACCATGCTGCCTAAGACAAAACTTAAAAACTACAGCTTTAATAATCCCTCTCTATCCCCCCTCCATTGCGTACAAAAATCAAGGAGCTGCGGATAAGAGTGGCTTCAAATCAGACTGAGTATCTGTGGATCAAAGGATTTTCTCTTAATTGGAGCCTGTCTCAATACCCTAAAGTACCTTGCTATTCATAACGACGTCTTGCTATCTTGGGCGATGTCAGAGTGTTGAAAGTAATGAGATCGGGAATGAGCATACCAAGGGTGGATCATAGCCCACTTCCATTGAGTGCAAGAATTATAGTACAGCTCAATATCTGTAACCTTCAAGAGCAATTCTTAAACTGATTATACCCAGGCAAGAGGTTTATTATTTTTTTTGGCTAAAACGGTATTTGTCCTTCATTTTCCTGAACAGTACTATAAAAGCTTATCTCATATAACCGGAGACTTCTCCCGTGGAGTAGTTCCTACTCATAAGAAATTTATTAGAGCTCTAAACAGACCTCTACGAGCTATAACTCTTCCATCTACCAAAAGCTTCGAATTCCGATACAATTTATGAAGTCCAGCATTGCCTTGGACTTTGAAAACCTCGCTGATGAGAGAGGGAGCACACTTAGATGATTCTGCATTTCAAGGAAGCTATGAACATTGCGGAAAACCGAAAGCATTCTTGGGTTTAATAGATCACAATTAGAACTTCTAGTAGGCATAATTGCACGCCACAAATTCATGATAGGTCACCTGAAGAGAATGTTGTTAAGTACAATAGACTAGGCAAAAATCCTCATACTAACCCTCCCCGTGGGTGCCAGCCGGTAATAACCACCACAGCAGTCTTGTACGTTGTCAAGATGAGGTTAGCCAAGGCCAAGAAGCATTGTATCGGGTTCTTACTCCTCAATAGTATTATCCTTTACATATGCCCCTTGGCCATCGGATTGAGGTACCTGATTTCAGTGGTGGTGTGAGCGCTTAACGCAGGAAACCGTGCCCAAGAATGCAAGTCTGTGGGTTAAACCAGCCGCGAACGAGCTACTTCAGATGCACAGGCGAAGTCTGTCGTATCATAGCCTTATTCTGGTAAACCGGCTCGGCCAGAACGAATCTCCTTTCCGTACTACTCGTGGGTCCAAATATATATATAATAAAAATAGAAAAAACCCAAAAAAAATTATAAAAGAAAAAAAATAATAATAAGCACTTCATCGGAAGATGAGCTGCTGGCTTCAAGCCAAGAAGCCACTGAACCAGCAGGCAGTGTAGTAAGTACAAGCCAAAGTACTCTACGAATGTCCCAACCATCTACTTCCTCCTCTGTGGATGCTGCCAAGGATACTAGTAAGAGTACCCCCAAGCAAAATTCACCAACCTCCAACATAAACACTACTTTGAGAAGGCCGTCTACATTCTAAACAAGATCGTCAAGAATGAAGAGGCAGGCACTGTCACTGAACGTGACCAGGCAGGCTGGCTTCAAGCCAAGAAGCCACTGAACCAACAGGCAGTGTAGTAAGTACCAGCCAAAGTACTCTACCAATGTCCCAACCATCTACTTCCTCCTCTGTGGATGCTGCCAAGAATACTAGTAAGAGTACCCCCAAGCAAACTTCACCAACCTCCAACATAAACACTACTTTGAGAAGGCCGTCTACATTCTAAACAAGATCGTCAAGAATGAAGAGGCAGGCACTGTCACTGAACGTGACCAGGCAGGCTGGCTTCAAGCCAAGAAGCCACTGAACCAACAGGCAGTGTAGTAAGTACCAGCCAAAGTACTCTACCAATGTCCCAACCATCTACTTCCTCCTCTGTGGATGCTGCCAAGGATACTAGTAAGAGTACCCCCAAGCAAAATTCACCAACCTCCAACATAAACACTTTTTCCGTTCCCATTCTTCAGCTGCCTTGACGTGGCGGAACGGCTTAAGAGTCAATGACCCTAAGGGTCCGAAAGGACCCCAGGTGAGACATCGAACTAAAGGCTGAGGACGTCTTGACTGTGACGCAAAACCTGTTGAAGGTATGATGGAAGAAACTTGTACGGTATCTACTCCAGGTGGTACTCGTGAAAACGATAATCCACCCGTGGTGTTTTTGACTACGGCCGGGACGAGGATTCTGGAGGTCCCAACCACCATACTTTTACCCCCCGCCTCTGGCGTTGAATCAGAAGTAGTAGCGACGCTTGTTCCAGAAGACACCTGCAGCTCTGTCTCTGACTCGATTGGTAGACTGGGCTGGAATGGCAAAGAAAGTGGCGGAAAGGCTTCGGCTGGAACGTCTAATCTCTGTCTCAATAGAAGGGTAGCTGGTCGAAGTTGTGTCGATGACGGTTCGACTCGGGAAACCAATAAGGCTGAACGAGCTCCCGAAGCGGCGCACTCCGATGGGCTCCTGACTAAGAGTCAACTGAAAAGGAGAAGAAGGAAGGCGGCAATGGCGCGGTGCAAAGAGGCTGCAGAGTCAGCTGAAGGCGCAAGCGCCAAAAGCAGTCATCCTTCAGTAGAGACAGGAAAGAAGCATAGGTCGGCAGAAAGTATTCCAACTGGAGCCGATCAATCCCTCAGACCTAACGCTGGTTCCTTTTCGGTCGGCTCGAACAGGTCCAATCTGATGGAGCAAGTTTCGCCTGCTCTTCTTAGTGGAACCGTGTGCGCATCTGATGCGCGCTCTTCTGCCGGGCACACTCTTACCGGTGGCGTTATCTGCGCACAAAATCTGGTGGATACTGGTGCTGTTACCCCTAAAGGTCCCAGCACTAGTGGACAGAAAATGGCTGACGCAAGCAATGCCACGGGTAGGGGCGCTCGCCTCGCCGGAAGCATGTGCGCACCTGGTGCGCGCCGTTCTGCTAATAAAACTGCGACTATATCTTTGATATTTTCGCAGATAAACCTCCACCACTCAAAGGCTGCTACCGCTCTCCTAAGTAGCAGACTTTCTGTGGTGCGTACAAAACCCCACATAACATCTTTCCAGGAGTCATACGTGCGGAACAAGCGCATATGTGGTTTTGGGGGTGTTCGTGGAGTAACGGTGCTATGTGACGAGCGATCTGAAAGACCGAGAGCTTGTCTAATTGTGCCGAATTTCCTCTCAGTAACCAAGCTTGGACAATTTTGTGGACAGGACCTGGTTGCTGCAGCTGTAAGCTACGAAACGACCGGAAGTTGGAAAACCTTCGTCGTTGCGTCGGCTTACTTCCCTTATGATTCGGTAATGCCTCCACCACCGAAGGCGGTTGCCGAACTCATAAAGTACTGTGACACTCGGGAGATGGGACTAGTCATGTGTTGCGACGCGAATGCTCAGAATACAGTCTGGGGCAGCAGCAAATGTAACACACGAGGAAACCATCTCCTAGACTTTATACTATCGTCTGGCATGGTAATTAACAATATTGGCTCCCAGCCAACTTTTGTTACGGCAAGGAGGCAGGAGGTAATTGATTTGACTTTATCTAATAGGTATTTCAAGTCAATTACTAACTGGAGGGTACTGCCGGAAGTGTCCTTGTCAGACCATAGATACATCGTTTTCCAAATCGAATGCGAGGCCATAACTTTGCAGGAGAGGAGGAATCCGAGGAAAACCAACTGGGTGCGGTTTAGGGAAGAGCTAGACAGATCTGTCAAAACTCCAACTAAACTCAGAACGAAACGAAAGGTTGAGGATGCTGTTCAAAACCTGACTAGTGTCCTTACCAGCTGTTTTGAACTGACGTGCCCATTGACAAAAACCCCCTGCAGAACTCCGGTTCCCTGGTGGTGCCCGGAACTGCAGCGACTTAGGAAAGAATCCAGAAGACTTCTAAATAGGTCACTCAAGACAAATTTAGAAGGTGACTGGAATCTTTTTAGATCGAAGCAAAAAGACTACAAGAAGTTAATTCGGTTGTCGAAAAGTGCTTCTTATAGAGATTTTTGTGAAAAGATCGAGACACTCGGTGAAACCAGCAGGTTGGTTAAGGTTCTCAAAAGGGGCAAGCCGACCAAACCGGAGTCACTGAGAAAATCTGATGGCAAGTTTACTGAGACGAAAGCGGAAACTTTTAGTCTTCTGCTGGAGACTCACTTTCCTGGCAATCGGATAATCACTAGGTCGCAGCTTGGCCCGCTTACCCAGGCTGAGCTTGATCTAAGTCAGAAAACTCGGCGCAGCTGGTATATTGCATCAGCCGTGGTAACAGATGAGGCCATCAAATATGCTGTGGCATCTTTTGATGGTTTCAAATTGCCTGGCACCGATGGAATATATCCAGCTATGCTGCAACAGGGTATAGATCAGCTATTGCCAACTCTGAAAAGAATTTTCACCGCTGGCTTGGCGCTGGCATATATTCCTACACCTTGGCGGACAGTCAGAGTAGCTTTCATACCGAAAATTGGTAAGGAAGACTATTCGCTCCCCAAGAGTTTCAGACCTATAAGTTTGACATCCTTCTTACTGAAAAGTATGGAGAGACTGGTAGAATTTCACGTGCGCAAAGTTGCTTTGAAACTGCATCCACTATCGGAGATGCAGCATGCCTATCAGCGTGGGAAATCCTGTGAGACCGCACTTCAAAATCTAGTGGCCAGAATTGAATGCGCGCTTGATAGGAGAGAATACGCGATGGGTATCTTCATCGACATTGAGGGTGCTTTTGACAATGCGACTTTTGACTGCATATGCGACTCTGCCAGACAACACGGGGTAGATGAAACATTAGTGTTGTGGATTAAAGCAATGCTAATGAATAGAACGTTGGTAGTGGATGCGGATTGTGGCCAATATGTTATGACAGGGGTAAACAGGGGCTGTCCGCAAGGTGGCGTTCTGTCTCCATTGTTATGGTGCATGGTGGTCGACTCTCTGTTGAACACTCTAAATAGTTCTAACGTCTACGCTCAGGCATATGCGGATGATGTCGCCGTACTTTCTGTCGGGCCATGCCTGGCGACGGTCTGTGCTAACGCGCAGGCGGCTCTGGACATGATCGATGAATGGTGTACTAGGAGTGGGCTTTCGGTGAATCCTCTTAAAACTGAGGTTGTTCTTTTTACGAGAAGGAGGATTTTGACCGGTCTGACTCAGCCAGTACTAAAAGGCGTCACCATTCGCATTTCCAATGAAGCCAAATATCTGGGAGTGATTTTAGATAAGAAACTTCATTGGTCCAAACACGTCGAGTCGAAAACATCCAAGGCGCTCTCAGTCTTCTGGCAGTGTAAGGGTGCTTTTGGCAAGACTTGGGGCTTATCACCGAATAAGGTTCTCTGGATCTACACGGCTATGATAAGACCATTCCTCGCATATGCGTCGGTTGTTTGGTGGAAGGGGCTCTCGCGTAAATATGTGGTTGCCTTTTGTGCGAAACTCCAAAGAACGGCTTGTCTCGGCTGCTCGGGAGCTTTCCCGAGTACGCCTGGCTCTGCTCTAGACGCTTTGCTGAACTTACCTCCCCTTGATACTTATATCATGGGTTGCACTATCAAAGCCATCCATCGTCTTAGGCGAGGCGGTTTTTGGTATACTCCACACTGGAACTTTGATGAACTTGCGCGACACTTATCTTACGACTCCTGTCTTATGGATATGCCGTCTGATGCAATGACACCAGAACTCCAGCTGATGCGCAAATTCAGAGTCGACTTTCCTTGTGTCCAGGACTGGCTTCGGTCAGAGTCTGAGCCGGGAATGGAATGTAGTCGTATTTTCACGGACGGTTCCAAAACCAGTCAAGGGTCTGGCGCTGGTGTCTTCGTGGAAGTCGACAACATTAGACTTCACTTCTCGTTAGGCAAATATGCGTCTGTTTTCCAAGCGGAAACTTATGCAATCCTAATGGCCATGAACTATGTTGTGAAGAACAGGTGGAAGGGCCGTAGCATTTGTGTCTGTAGTGACAGTCAGGCTGCGCTTAAGGCCTTGCTTAACCCTTTAACCACTTCTAAAATAGTTCGTGAAACCAAAAACTCTTTGAACTCGGTCGCAAGGCTGAATTCTCTGTCTCTTATCTGGGTCCCAGGTCACACTGGGATCTTGGGGAACGAGATCTCCGATGAGATTGCTAGACAAGGCTCAGAGGAGGCTTTCTCAGGTCCCGAACCCGCGTTGGGTCTTCCAGCGTCCTCGGTTAGGGCTTCCATTGCTGATTGGGTCTCTCACGAGCACAATTGTGTGTGGCATGACTCTCCAGGTTGCAGGTTGACTAAACGCATGCTCCCGGACGTCTGTAAGAAATCAGCGGCATTCTTCCTGTCTCTCAGCAGAAAAGACTGTAGACAACTTATCGGCGTCTTGACAGGCCACTTCGCTTTTGCCAAGCACCTTAACGTGTTAGGCTTAAGTGACACTACAATCTGCGACGCTTGTGGAGAGAGCGACGACACCGCGGAACATTATCTCTGTGAGTGTCCGGCCTTTGCTCGTATCAGGTGGCAGATCTTCGGTGCGGATGTGGTGAGTGCTGGTACTGTAAGCTCCTCATCACTGAAGTGCTTGCTTGGCTTTCTTCGAAAGTCAAGGAAATTCCAGTAAAATGGGTAAATCAGGGTTTGCTCTCTGGCAGTACAATGGACCAGTTGTGTCTGAGTGCTCCAGTCGAGTGTTTCCTATCCCGACAAAAAAAAAAAAAAAAAAAAAACATAAACACTACTTTGAGAAGGCCGTCTACATTCTAAACAAGATCGTCAAAAATGAAGAGGCAGGCACTGTCACTGAACGTGACCAGGCAGGCTGGCTTCAAGCCAAGAAGCCACTGAACCAGCAGGCAGTGTAGTAAGTACAAGCCAAAGTACTCTACGAATGTCCCAACCATCTACTTCCTCCTCTGTGGATGCTGCCAAGGATACTAGTAAGAGTACCCCCAAGCAAAATTCACCAACCTCCAACATAAACACTACTTTGAGAAGGCCGTCTACATTCTAAACAAGATCGTCAAGAATGAAGAGGCAGGCACTGTCACTGAACGTGACCAGGCAGGCTGGCTTCAAGCCAAGAAGCCACTGAACCAACAGGCAGTGTAGTAAGTACCAGCCAAAGTACTCTACCAATGTCCCAACCATCTACTTCCTCCTCTGTGGATGCTGCCAAGAATACTAGTAAGAGTACCCCCAAGCAAAATCCAAAAAAAAAAAATTCACCAGCCTCCAACATAAACATTACTTTGAGAGGGTGGTCTACATTCTAAACAAGATCGCCAAGAATGAAGAGGCAGGCACTGTCACTGAACGTGACCAGCCAGACAAGTTGAGGTACCAGGCTGTTGTTGAAGACTACAACAAGCGCCAGGCCGCCAAGACGAGTCTTAACACCCAACAGGAAGCCTTGAAGAGCAACCGATCTCAAGAAGAGATGGATCACTCCAGCAAACGCAGCAAAGTCGAAAGCGGCGTTGCTAAAAGGCAGATCAAATAACAACCGGCAAAATCTACCACCATCACCACACAGAAAAGCAGCACTGTTGTTGTTTCCACACGTACCGTCAGCGAAGTGGTTAGGGACGATATCCAAGTTGCTCTAGAAGTTGAGCTTTCTACTAGTGGCAAGTTCATCCTGAAGGCATGGGGGGGAGATCGAAGCCAAACGCTCGCAGATGATGCTTGATTACCTTGCGGAAAAAGGAGGCGGTCCTGCACCCTGGTTCGACTCAGCTGAGGTCGTTAGAGGGTATAGGGTAATCAAATGCGAGGACAGGTTCTCGAAGGATTTCCTTGGTGAGTGTGTCGCTAAGATAAGCGACGCATGGAGCGGCTTGAAGATCAAGCTTATCCCAGCCAGAGACATCCCTCGAAGACCGAAGGCTCGCATCTGGCTGCCTACTATACCAATAGACAGTGAACAGCTGATTCAGGGTCTTAAGCGCCAAAATCCTGCGGTCCCAATGGATAATTGGGCAGTTATTAAGACGGAGCAGCCGCAGAAAAACAGCATGACTTTTCTGCTCCTCATAAACGAGGATAGTTTGGAGGTGCTCGAGAAGTTGGACTACCGTCTAAGGTTTGGCATAAGAAATGCCAAACTTAAAATATACATTTCTTCAAGCCCGGACGAAGACACAGACGATGTCAACGACGCCAACACTCTGTTGGAGGGCATGAAGATCGTCCCAGATACTCCAAATACCCCCGTTGAAGATGATTCAGATTAATCTGCGGCACTCGCAGTGTGCCACAGATAATCTGCGTGTCTTTATCAATGAAGAAAACATCGATGTCGGCATCATCCAGGATCCCTTGGTAAGGGGATCTACCATCAGGGGACTTCAGGACAACCACTACAAACTTTACTATAACCACAATAACTGCAACGGTAAGCCTAGAACTTGCATTTTAGCTAAGAAGCATATAAAAGCTTTTCTATGTCCTAACCTTAGCTCTGCCGATTTAACGGTGGTTAAACTGGAAACTGCAAGCGGTGAGGGCTTTTTCGTTGCATCTGTTTACATGGGCCGGGATCAGCAAGCCCCGCCGGAGGAAGTCCAATACCTAACATCAACCATTAACACCAGTAAGGCCAACCTCTTGATGGGCTGCGACGCCAATGCCCGACATACGCTTTGGGGTAGCGCGGAGACAAATGACAGAGATGTCCGGCCCTGGCGAGGATCAGACAACAAACTCTTGGCAAACCCTTCTTCGAGGATCTGAGAGAGATAGCGGACAAGAGGATTGGAGAACTAATCCTCTTCCTGAACTCCACGGGCTGGGTTTAAACTTAACATCCCTTTTTAACTAACCACTATAATAGGTATGCACCAGTACGTGGTAACAAAACGGCTCACCCTAAGCGCTAATTGGGTTCTTTTGGACCGCCACTTTACCTTCCTACCTACCTACAACAGACCTATGCAGAGGCTCTGGTGATGAAGGTTTAAAGATGCTTAATCCACTTACAACGTACCAGGTCTCGCGAGAAGTTACTCCTCGGAGAACAAAAGTCACTTAAAGTCATTCTAAAATACACCGTGAACTTTGGATGATTCGAGGAGGCTACCAGAAACCAAAAAGAACTATTCTGTTCTATTTTCAGCTATGGCATTCCACATCAGGAAACACAATGGTATTCAAAGATCCGATTTAGGCTTTAATATCTGATGCCCAGTCACCGAAAAGACCAAAAAGTTACTAAATCAAGTGGAAATACGATCAAAATCTGTACACCTTTTGTCAAAGGGTCCGGTTCAGGCTACATCGGAAATCCTTTTGCCACATCCTACAGACAGTTGAAAGATAGGGGGAACGAGACTTAGGAAAAGGATATTTTTAAACGCAGCTATCCTCCATCTTTGACTAAATTTAATCGATAGAACGTCCTTCCTAAAATTCTAAGAACACTTCGCTAGAGGTTGGTACTTAAATTTTCACAAAAAGAAATAAAATCAAAGCAGTGAAGGACATTTAGCTTGTAAACACGAAGATTTTACTCCTTTCATGTTTTGTTTTATTTCCCTGGTGAGTTGGCAATAAGTTCGGAGACACCCTGGAGGCAGCCTAACTAAGCACCAAAGCTGTAAAATGGCAAAGTGAGTGGTTAAATCGCATGAAATCCGAGGAAGGATAGAAAATTATATTTAGGGTGTCGTCTGTATGCCATCAGACTATGCAGAGATGAGTCTCTGTTAGACGACGCAAAATAAAAGTTATCGTCTCCTTCTTAAGGACGATAACCACAACAGTTGATTGCTTCAGTTAATCTGAAGAGACAGACTTTCGAAATTAAATTCTACAGCAAATCGATACCGAAAACTTAAGGAACGAAATTGTCCTGCTATGAAACGCGTACACCACAGGCAAGGAAAATAATAATAAATATTACTACGTATTCCCAGAAGTACAATAAAAAGGATCACATAATCCCTTAATAAAATTCCCCGCCCCCCCCCAATGCCGCAGCGGAATACAATCAATCATACACATCGCCAACACACAAAATACTCGTCCAATTTCGTTTTTGTCCCAAATGAGCGGATTGTCCGAATCAGCAGCAATCATTCGCCCACGTCAGGGATTAGATATTTTTCCGCAACACAAAAAAAAAAAAGTGAAGGCTCCCCCTCTGCGTGTGTGTGAGTGTGTTGTACGTGCTGATATTTGAAATTCATTCATTCGCATAATCAAATTTACTCACCTCTCCTATTTTCCTCTTTTTTTTTTTTTATTTTTATCCTTCTGAAGCAATTCGTCCTTAAATTCGGATCAAAGATTAGATTTTGTTGTTGCTTTGGTAACATTATTAATATCCTCTGAAGCTTACGGATTTTGGACGTCATCTTATGAACCCATATAGTGAGCTGATGAAAAGGACAACCAAAGAGACGATGTCAAAGGATATCTTGGTAGGAGATTGCTTCAATGAGCTCTTTAATTGGTTTTCAATACCTAGGTGATGATGAGCGAGAACGAGTGAATGACCATTCAAGTGAATTGAAAATCCCATAATAATGTCCCTAAAAAATATTTATTACGTCTTCTTGTCGAAATCGAATGATGACAATAAATCTCTTCGAAACAGATACGAGTCCGGGAATGGAGTCCTTTGGCGATGGAAACGATTGAGGAGGGAAACTTCTCAATTGGTCAATTCCGAGGTAAGTAGAATCGTAAATCGGTTTTTATTGCAAATTTGCAATTCGATTGAGGGATATGAGCGTTTGTGTAGAATGAGTCCTTTTTTGATAAATCGAAGGCTGAAAGGTTAAAGGTTAGCTTTGTGGATTCCTTTGGTACGAGAGTTTTACGCATCAAAAAGTTTCGGAGCAGAAAACTTTCGGAGAAAACCTTTCTTCTCCTTTTATGTGATTAGTGAGATGGAAACTTTTCATAGAATTTTTTAGATTCCTTAGGTGAAATGGTTTTTTTTTTTTTGGTTTTGTATTTTTGGTTGCACCAAAGGATGTGTTATCTTCTAAAGATTCTAGTAACCCGGGCTACTACGTGCGCGATTCGCAAACCTGAATAATCGGTACCGAGAATACGCCTTCATACTAACCCACACCCTGCACACTTCATTCTCTCTCCACGCGGGACTGTGGTAAGGAATTCCTTAGTGGGGCTAACTAGCTCTAAAGCTGTACTTCGTTACTCGTTATTTTTTCTGCGGCTCTCCTTTCTCAGAATACATATGCTTGCCTGGTGGTATTATATTTGCAGTCGTAGACTCCTGCACTGCATTCCGTTGTCGATCCTCTTGTCGCTGCTTCATCATAATGATCGCCACTATGTCACTGTCATCTGACATATTTTTTGAAGTTAAAACTTCCCCCAGTCTCTGTGCCAATAGATGCCATTCTACTCCGTACCACAGGTAATGGAACAATCTGCAATTGTTCCCGGGAAGGCTGGACAATTTGGGTTCTCTTCGTGTCAAAACATGTGAAGATATAGTTCTGAAGAGGTGTTCTTCCACGCTGGCAAAACCTCTGCGTAAGCTTTTCTGTCTGTCCTACACTTCTGGGCTCTTTCCGAGTAGATGGAAAACAGCATTTGTCCAGCCCGTCCCTAAAAAGGCGAATCTTCCTCCCCGTCCAATTACCGACCCATTGCACTTACGTCCCTTCTTTCCAAAGTCATGGAAACGCTGATAAATCGTCAGCTTATGAAATATCTTAATTCACGAAAACTCCTCAATAACCGGTAGTATGGTTTTCGTAGCAATAGGTCCATTGGTGATTTGATGGCATATCTCACCGAGAAGTGGAACCAATCTCTCCATCACTTCGGCGAAACAAAGGTGGTTGCGCTCGATATTTCTAAGGCATTTGACAGAGTTTGGCATCAGGCTCTTTTGTCGAAAATGCGTGCATATGGCATCGATGAGTCTCTTCTTCAAGAGCCGTACTTTTCAAGTTGCTTGAGGACCATTCTTCCGATGTGCTTTTGGTTAGCGAAACTAAGCTATCCCAGAAACACAAGTTGATGCACAGTAGTAATAATATTATAAGAAGAGACCGACCCAACTCAGTACAAGGAGTAGGTGTCGCAATCTTCATTAGAAAATAGTTGCGTCATAAAGTATTATATTGCGGTGAAGTGCGCAGATACCAGGAGCTGGAAGCATGTATCGTGTATATCCCTCTCCATAGTGGAAAGAGGATGTATATGGTCGCAGTCTATGCTCCTGAAGCTACTCAATCCAGCTGTGTTATCTCAGAGCTCGAGACACTTTTTCGAATACTAAGGCTGGAGTCGGAAGAGAACTTTTATGTTTTAGCTGGTGATTTAAATGCCAAACTTAGAGATTGGGGAAATAACACACCAAATTCTAGAGGGAACCTACTATTCAATTGGTGGGGTCTGCACAGTGTTGAGTATCGACTAAATTTAAAAGCGACGGATAGTCCGTCGTATCCTAGAAGCGGATCTTATCTGGATCTAATGCTGTTCGACGTACGGTTACAACTGACTGAAATTTACAGACTTTCTGTAAATTTGCACTGGGACAGGAAAATTCGGGCTGTAAAATCCAACAACCCGAGTATGTTCCCCCAAATAAACAAGATCTTTCGGAGGGATAATCAAAACGATCTTCCGCGTCTTAAAATCCCCCGAACTACTAACAATGTACAAATACTAGTGACAGCAGGTATAGATCCAGATAACGCAGCTGAGGATGACAATTTCTTTGTGATCGAAGATCCGCAGGAGAAGGTAGAGGCTATAGGAGCGACTTTCCAGGACGTGTATAAGGTGAATGATAGTGTTTGCCCGAACCACGACCTAGAGAATCGGGTCCTTGTGCACAACTTCTACCTTCGAAATGACATGGAGCACTGGCGATCTGAGAACACTGGTTTCACCATGTTCAATGAAAGATATATGGCAAACAATGCCGTCGCCGATGAAAGGGTACATCCCCCGTTCATTTCGAAGGCTGAGATCCAAGCGATCTTCGAATCACTGAGGAAAAAGAAATCCGTGAGAATCGATGGTATACCCAATATTGTGCTTAGACATCATCCTCCAGAAGCGGTGAACATTTACACCATCCTGTTTAATAATGCAATGAATAATGCCCATTATCTAGCGCATTGGAAAACAGCGGTGGTGCAGCCCATTCCTAAAAGGGATAAAGATAGTTCCAATCCGGGAAATCTCCGGTCGATAAGTCTCCTTCCAAACATCAGCAAGGTATTCGAAAAAGTGATCCATAGAGCCCTAACTAAGTCGGTTGAGGACATGCACATAATTCCGGATAATCAATTCGGTTTCAAGGCGGGGCATGATACCATACATGCCGCGTCTAAACTGGTATCGGATATCCAATGCAACAAAAGCAAGAAGCAATGCACGGGTGCCTGCCTGATTGACTTGAAGTAGGCCTTCGATACCGTATGGTTAGAGGGACTCTTCTACAAGTTGAGCGGGCTGGGCATAAGTAAACCACTGCTGTTCATACTTTATGACATGCTCACCAGTAAGAAGTTCATTGTGAAGAATGGCAATGTGACGTCTGCTGGAACTTTTGAAGAAAAAAATGGTCTGCAACAGGGCGCGGTTAATTCGCCGATCCTTTTCAATATTTACACGAGCGATCTCATAGGTTCACTTCACCATGCCATAGCGTACGCAGGCGATTTGGTCGCGTACAGATCAGGGCCTAAGATTGAAGTAATTGCAATACTCTTGCAGCGTGAATTCGATAAGATCAAGAGATACTGCGACGACTGGAAGTTGAAGATTAACTTTAAGAAGTCGGAGACCATCCTGTTCAGAACGCCGTGGTCTGGGACCTCTAGGGACACCAGAAAGAATTGGCGAAAGTTCTCTATCGTGGGACAGCACGGACAGCCACTTGTGAGTCGAAGTGTAGTCAGATACCTTGGGGTCTGGCTAGATCAATATCTATATTTTAACAAACATATAGATGCTGCTCTGGCCAGACCCAAAGTTGCTTTCGCCCTTACAAAGAGACTGTTTTATAGCAGCCAACTTGATGCAAGGGTGAAGGTAATCTGCTACATGGCCCTCATTTGGCCTATGCTCGCATATGGATGTCCCGTGTGGTTCAACGTGGGGTCAAGCTTGTTGGAAAAGATGCGGGTGTTTGAGAGCGCTTGCCTTCGTTTTTACAGAACACCAGAGTCTGGGTACATCCTCATGAGGTCCTGTACAACAAGGCGAATCTGATCAGAATGGATAATTTCTTGATCAAGATGATTCGAAGGCACATTGCAAAAGCAATGACTTCGATGAATAGCCTGATCTTTGGGGCGTATTACCCCAACAATCTCTATCACGAGAGTGTGCGCCTAACGGCTTTATCCCGCCCGAAGCGTTCTTATATCTCAATCAACGAGGTCTGATCCAGGATAAGTTAGCGGTGCCGCTAATCTTCCACGTTGCCAGAACAGCTGTGGATAGGCACATAGTAGTGTAGAGCGTCTCCGATACAGTAGGGCGGTTTCCAACCGCGTCATTGAAGATGTTAGTAGGCAGCATGACCAATTTTAATGGCTTAGAGAAGAAGAGGGAACGCCGTCGTCATTTCCCCCTAATCCGGGTTAGCCTGTAACGTAGGCAGAGCGGGTCATCTATTCTATTTCATTTAATAGCCATGGCCGGCTTACATAGTTTTAAAGTAGTCTTAAGTGTGTATAATAAAAAAAAAAAATTAACAACAAAAAAAAAATAGCACAGCACTTGGCTATAAAAAAAAAAAAAACAAAAAAAAAAATCAAGCACAGCACTTGGTTTAAAATAAAAAAAGAGTGTTTTTAATTACACTCCGTAGTTAAGTTAGCTTAAGTTTATTTTTAAGGTAGTTATAAGTTTTATCTAATAACAAAAAAAAGTCAATTTACTAAGTCTTTTTTCATACAATAATCATTTTTCTTAGTTCTTAATTTGTTAATTAGTTAAGTTATAATAAATAAATTTAGTTAGGCTACGTCGAAAGACATAGATTCAGTGTTAGGATTAGCTTAGAGCGCCCGCATGGGGCCAGTAAGTTAGAATAAGATAGTTAAGTTAATTAAGCAAGTTTTAAGCATTTTTGTTAGCATGTAAGATATAATGAATTAAATAAATAAAATGCATTAAAAATTAATGAAATGAAAAGTCTCTTCTTCAATGGATTAGAAATTACGTTTCGGGCCGTTCAATACAGGTTGTCTTGGGCGGCATCAAGTCTGCAATTCACCATATAAATGTTGGTGTTCCCCAGTGCTCCGTTTTGTCTCCGACTCTCTTCCTCATTTTTATAAATGACCTCATGTCTGCAACTTCTAATCCAATATATTCCTTCTCTGATGACAGTACCCTCAGTTTTTCATATTCGTTCCCTAACTCACGTCCCTGCTCTTCGGCGTCACGCTTCGAATGCATATCAGTTCACCCTCAAGCCCAACTTCGGACGTACTGTCAAATATAGGGATTCGTTTATAAGCCGAACAACACGTTTATGGAGCGAACTACCAGCCTGTGTATTTCCTAATCATTACAACCTTCAAACATTCAAAGCCAACGCAAACCGGCATCTCCTCTGTCTTCTTCCCCCCTCTTCGTGCCCGCCCATGCCCTGAGAACCAGTATAAGGGTATTAATAATCCCTTTGGCACGCGCAAATTATAAAAAAAAAAAATATGCCCTAAAGCATCCGTCTCCTCTAAAAATCTGCGTCAGGTAGAAGTTTAAATCTCCCTGCTTTCTGTTGATCCACACTTCGAAGTTGGATATTATTATATGCGTCCAGTGCCATTTTCCAGAACAATCCCATCTCTGTTGCCATTTCCGTTAAGTTTTTCTTCTTGGTGGAGTCTAATTTGGCTTGGCGTTGTCGTTGTTGGTCTGACGGCGAGATACTTCTCTTGTGCTTCTTGTGCTAGTTAACCACAACTAACGCTGCTTCATAGGACGTCGTTCGAAAAGCGCTACTTACCCTCAAAGCACAGATTGGGTACGCTGCCTTCATTATTCTTTCATATGTTTTTGCTTCCATAGTATTATACATACATACTTACAGGTCGGGGTGAACCTAGGCCTCAACCAACAAGCCTCTCCATTTAGCCCGGTCTTTAGCTAATTGCCTCCAGTTGCGCACTCCAAGTTGGTCGAGGTCCCTTTGAACTTATGCGCACCACCTACGGCGGGGAAATCCTATACTGCGACGTCCCTCCGGGCTTAATTCGAAGCCTCTGCGGGCCGGAGCGTTGGTGTCCATTCGCTCTGCATGTCCTAGCCATCTCAAACATTCAAGACGCAGTTTTTTGACTAGGTTAGTGTCGCTGTACAGCTCGTATAGTTCGTGATTGAATTTTCTCCTCCAAAATCCGTCAACACAAACGGGACCGAATATCTTATGAAGAATTTTTCTCTCGAAGCGACCAAGGATATCTTCATCCTCTTTTAATAAAGTCCATGCTTCAGCGCCGTAAAGCAGGATTGGGATGATCAGGGTCTTATACAGAGTCTCCTTAGTAGTTCGAGATAGGGCTTTACTGTTGAATTGCCTTATAAGCCCAAAAAAACAGCGATTGGCAAGAGTTATTCTTCGCTTGATTTCTGCGCTGATCTTGTTTTTCGAGTTTATAGCAGAGCCAAGGTAGACAAAGTCCCTTACTACCTCGAAGTTATAGCTGCCCACTGGGACGTTTTGTCCAATTCGTCGGTGTTGATTGTCCCTTCTTGTTGACAGCATATACGTAGTTCTGCCCTCGATTATCTCTAAACAAATTTTGGCCGCTTCTGCTTCAATGCTTGCAAATGGTAACAGCCCCCTGAGTTCTTCCAATTAAGTCAATATCGTCGGCGTATACAAGCAGTTGTACGGACTTTTGATAGATTGTACCTTTGGTGTTACTTCCATAGCACTGGCTCATATTTGGCATTATTGACGACGCGATTTTTACTAGCAGCAGTTTTTTCCTATATCGCAGCCCACCAATATTCAACATCATCCTTGCCAGAGCAGCAGCTACCTTTGCTGTCTTGTCAGCTGTAGAAGCTGTTTGAAGATAAGCCGTGCACCTATGACTATGTCAAGGTTTTAGCTTGGAAACCACGGCATGGTCAGCAGCGATTACCGTTGTAGTCTGCATGAATTTTGCTGCTTATTAGTACTACTTCCATCTTTCCTTCCGCAAGCTTTAGGCACGCGATTGTAAGCCAGTTTCGGACGGTCCTTATAGCTTCATTGCAGTCCTGCTCCATTTTTAGTTGAAGTGTAACGAAGTTCAACTGAATTCGGGTATGTTTTTGAAAATATGTACGAGATGACTTACTAATGGAGTGCCATATGCTTTCCCTTGGAGCTCCATTCCAATCTCAATCTCTCAATCTCTTTATGTTCATTTTTGGAGAGACTGACTTAAATAAGATTTTTCTTAATCAATTATTCCTTAGATATGCAGAAATATTCCGCTTCCAAGGGCAAGTAGTAACTTCACGTACAAGTGAAGTAGATTCAACCAAGAATGATGCGGAGGTTCTTATAATATTTTTTTTTTTTTTTGTCGGGATAGGAAACGCTCGACTGAAGCACTCAAACGCAACTGGTCCATTACACCATAGAGCAAACCCTAATTTACCCATTTTATTGGAATTTCCTTTGCTTTTTAAGAAAGCCAAGCAAGCACTTCAGTGATGAGGAGCTTACAGTACCAGTACTCACCACTACCGCACCGAGGATTTGCCACCTGATACAAGCAAAGGCCGGACACTCACAGAGATCTTGTTCCGCGGTGTCATCGCTCTCTCTACAAGCGTCACAGATTGTAGTGTCACTCAAGCCCAGCACGCTAGAGTGCTTGGCGAAAGCAAAGTGGTCTGTCAAGACGCCAATAAGTTGTCTATGGTCTTTTCTGCTGAGATCCAGCAAGAATGCCGCTGATTTCTTACAGACGTCCGGGAGCATACATTTAGTCAACCTGCATCCTGGAGAGTCATGCCACACATAGTTGTACTCGTGAGAGACCCAATCGTCAATGGAAGCCCTAACTGAGGACGCAGGGAGACCCAACGCGGGTTCAGGACCTGAGAAAGCCTCCTCTGAGCCTTGTCTAACAATCCCATCGGAGATTTCATTCCCCAAGACCCCAGTGTGTTCTGGGACCCAAATAAGAGACAGAGAATTTAGCCTTGTGACCAAGTTCAAACAGTTTTTGGTTTCACGAACTATTTTAGAAGTGATTAAAGGGTTAAGCAAGGCCTTAAGCACAGCCTGACTATCACTCCAGACACAAATGCTACGGCCCTTCCACCTGTTCTTCACAACATAGTTCATTTCAAGCGGCGCCAAATACATCGGCAGATTTCCTGCATCCGCTAATACGGAATAGTGAACAATTTCCACAGGAGTGGAAAAGGGGGATAATCATTAAGCTTCCAAAGAAGGGAAACTTGATGGAGTGCGGTAACTTGAGAGGTATATGCGTTCTTCCAGCTGTAGCCAAAATAATGGCTAGAATAATTCTAGAACGAATTAAAGAACATTTAGATTCAACTCTTGATGTCGAAAAGGTAGGCTTTCGCGCTGGATCCTCCTGCATTGACCACATAAACACCTTACGAATCATAATCGAGCAATGCGTTGAGTATAGGTCTCCGCTACATTTACTGTTTATCGACTTCGAGAAGGCTTTCGACAGCTTGAATCGAGATGCTATCTGGTTGGCCTGCGCAGGAGGGGCATTCCAGAAAAACTTATAGCTATTATCAAGGCTACATACGAGAGCGGTAAGTGTCACGTCGTGCACAATGGTAAGGTATCGGAGGATTTTGAAGTTCAAAGTGGAGTACGTCAAGGGTGCATACTGTCCCCACTATTGTTCTTGGTGGTTATCAGCGATATACTCCGTGCAGCATTGACGGAAGCTAATTATGGAATTCGTTGGACGATGACATCTTACCTTAAACACCTAGATTGCGCTGACGATGTTTGCCTACTTTCACATCGGATAATGGATCTTCATTTGATGGCCCAAAATCTAGAAGCTGAGGCAAACAAAGTGGGGCTAAAAATAAACGTAGCCAAAACAAAAGCCATGAGCACTTGTAATACCCGAGCTCAACTTAACATTGCCGGACAAGAAGTCGAGAAAGTTGATAACTTTCTTTATTTAGGAAGTGTGGTCTCGGCTAATCGTTGTGGCACTGAACTAACTGTGTGCAACAGAATCGGGGAGGCTAAAGCTGCGTTCGGAATGCTATCCAAAATCTGGAGAAGTAACGTTATCAGCTTAAGAACTAATCTGCGACTGTTGCGCTCCAACGTAGAATCGGTGCTGCTTTATGGGAGCAGTACCTGGAAGGTGGATACCATTAACACACGCAAGCTGCAAGCCTTCGTAAACAAATGCTTAAGAATCATCTTGAGGATTTTTTGGCCGAACCGCATCTCCAATGAACAACTTTGTATGAGAACGGGCCAAGAACCTATAAGCATTACTATACGTAGAAGGAAGTGGCAATAGGTTGGAAACACGCTACGGCGTGAAGACAACTCCGTTGCGAAATACGCCATGCAGTGGAATCCGCTCACCCAGGCAGGCAGAATAGCGGGACGCCCTAGGCAAACGTGGCGCAGAACAGTTGAGGAGGAATCGAGCTCTTTAGGAATGAGTTGGAGGCAGCTCAAACGCGTTGCAGAAGTTGGAATACGATGGCGCACAGGCGTGGTTGACGCCCTATGCCCCCCGAGGGGTTAAAGTAAGTAAGTAAGTAAGTAAGTAAGTAAGTGAAATTAGTATTTGTTCATACTAGAGACGATAAGGGCAACAACACCTACATATTTCTGCTTCGTAAAACTCATTGAAAACACCACATACATAGATATTTTCTTAGCTTACATTTTTTAATTTTACTTAAACGTGCTAAGTGTGCAATTTACCCTTCCTTAACCTTAAATTCGATTTCAGAGATAATACCACATGCTGTTTACAAATCCATTTACACACACCTACACATTTCAGTGAACCCCAAGAAGTTCCATCGCCACCCAACCAAACAGTGCCAATTTCCCGCAAATTGAATTCTATTCACTTATCCACCATTACATTGCAACCAAATTGAAAAAGGATGCCACATCGCTGCACACTATGCAACGTGATGCTATTTATAGCTAATAATCCGATTCCCAGAGCGTTTCAATTCACTTCGTAATCCATTGCAGTTTTCAGAAAAAAATAAAGAAAAAAAGTTGAGTAAACATTCCCATGGATAAGAGTCCTGCTGATGATTTCAATCACCGATGATATAATGAATGGAAGAATGAGATTGTCATTTTCAATAATACAAAATGGATGAGTCATTCACCGAACTCAAGGGTGAATACAGTGTGGTTGCATCTTATCCTTGCTCACAATTTTAATGCCAAGCACCCAGAACAAAGTCTTAAGTTGTCTGAGAATCTTTCTAATTAGGCGATATGCTATCTTCAAAGGATTCACATTTCTTTTGTGCTAACATTTTCGATAATAAATCATTTTATTCGCAAGGAGTCGAGATGCCATTTAAGCTGCTAAAAGTCTACAAAACTGTCTGTTTAACGTCCTTGATTTTGAATTGCGTTTTACAAGATTTTATTACCCCTTAAAGGGGCAACTACACCAAAAGCGAATCCTTAAAATTAAATTTCCAATTGTTTATAGAAAGTGTACAGGTTTGGGTGAATGTATGAGAATTAATGTCCTTGAAAGGGAATCCTTTTGGGGGAGGGAATGAATTTATTTACGGCTTTAGTTCTAGCAAATGAAATTAATTTTGAAATAAAATTCAAACGCTACCTCCGAAGAGATGTAATCACATGGAAATGAGGAGGCAGAGAAAACGGAGCTTGGTTTCTAATGAAAGCGGTTTATGGGTTTCCAGTGTGAAAGTCTTCAGGGGATGAGGCAGTTAACTGAATAATTTATTGCCTGATGAGGCGCCGAAACAGAGCTATAAGCTTGAACATACTTAAATGAGGTGCAAAGGATTAAACAGTGTATTGCTGATGTTTCGAATAAGGAGAGAGTGTTGTTCTTGCGGTGGTTATAATTAAAACTATTAATTTTGGGTATAAAATGTTTTATTTTCGAATACACCTGCAGAGCACATCTTCTGGTGGTTTAAGTGAGTTTAGAGCCATCACTAAAAGTTTCATTATAAGAAAACACAATTCTCGGTTGGATATGGTATTATCGCAACATTCAAGGAGCTGTCCTTAAAAAAACGTCATCCTTTCGTCCTCTATTCCTTAGAAGTATATTGTGTAGGCGACGTCTATGGCATATAGGGTCCTGCTCAATGCAATACATTACAGCTATCTCCATAATAGTAATAAGGACTTTTCGCCTCATAAGACTTTAGCAAGACTATGCCCCTGAACTCTCCACGATCGAGGGTTCTTATCTCACTCAGAAGTCAATGCGGTACCCCAGGAATTCCTTATCCATATTACCCACATTCCTCTAGATTATCGCTCGTTTCTTCGCTACATGGCTGAACCGGAGAATAGCCTTATTCCAGAAAACTACAAGGCAGATAATCTCGATGAAGATGGTGTCTATAGCTTTAACGGTTCTGCCTGAAAATGGGAGTTCTGGCATGCCTCTCACATAAGCTGCATTGCGATTGATCGAAAACTACTGACTGCTTAAAACTTGGCTTGGGCCAGTAGCGCAACAATCAAGTTCGTGATAAAGTGCTTGCTTTACCTCCTAGTGGTGGTCCCCGGGCAACTATACGTATAAACCCTTATACGTGTAGGCTAAAATTGTAAGTGCGGGTTGTCTAGGGCCTTGATTCTAGACTATGTAACGTGGGCCAGCAACTTGCGTTACTGAACCAGCTCGCTACTGAAACCGACACTATGGCTCGGATAAGGACTGATTACATGTTAACGACTCTTGGCTATTGTACCCGGACAAAGATAGGTTTCTGGAATGTAAAGACGCTCCTCGACTCAGGAAGCGAAGGTCTTTACAATGACAGATTCCTTCAATTGGAAAAAGAATTCATGCGATATCAATTGGACATTTGGGGGATAAGTGAAATAAGATGGTTAGAAGCGGGTGAGTACCAGTCCCCAACGCGTAACATTGTACTACGCTATTCTGGAAGACCATCCAAAAGTCCGCGGAAATATGGAGTCGGACTACTGTTAACAACAACAGCACGTAAGGGCCTAATTTCCTGGCAGCCTCATGGTGATAGGATTATGACGGCCAGTTTCTGGACTAGAGTACGACGCGTCACCATCATACAGTGTTACGCCCCAACGAATAGTTCGTCTGAGGACAAAAAGGAGAGCTTCTACAATCTCTTAAGTGCCGTCTTCAACACAACACCAAATGGAGACATTGTCATAGAGATGGGGGATTTGAATGTCAAGGTAGGCAACGACAACGAAGGGCTCAAACATGTATTTGGGAAGCATAAACTAGGCAACCGCAATGACAACGGCGAAAGGTTTGTGGATTTCTACAATGCCAACCGCCTTGTGATAGGTGACACCATTTTGAGCACAAGACCTGCCACAAATTCCGAAAGGTTTCCAACGACAGGCAAGCAACCTCCAACCAAATTGATCATATTGCCATCAGCCGCCGCTTTAGAAGTAGTCTCCTGGACGTCCGAAACAGGAGAGAGGCAGATGTGAGATCACCATCTTATGATAGCTACTCTCCAAGTACGCACTACTGCAGTTCGAAGATCCCACGACAACACAAGAATGCCCAAGACATAGAGCGTGGCTTTCCGAGAATACCTGGAGACGGATTGACGAACGAAAACAGCTGAAAGCTCGCGTTGCAGCTACTCCAGGGGCAGGGAAAAGCAAGCTAGAGTCCCTATATCGCATGAAGATGAGAGAAGTTCAGCGTAAAGTGCGACGTGACAAGCGCAACTACATCAACGCGCTGGCTACAGCAGCAGAAGAGCTGCACGGAGGTGCGACAGCAAGACCGTCTACAGAATCACGAAAGAGCTGACAGGTGGTCGCAGCTCCAGCCAACACCCAGTGAAAAGCCTAGACGGTTCCTTGCTCATTTCGGATGAGGACCAGCTCAAGAGATGGAAAGAGCATTTTGTTCCGGTTTTAAACCGTGTATTCGCTAGCGATATGCTCCCAAATCAGACTGAGATGTTCGAGGTGAGAAGTTCCCGAATACGCACCATGACTCCCAGTAAAGATTAGATCATTACCGCGATCAAGGCACTCAAAACCAACAAGGCGGTAGAACTTGATGGTATTCCAGCAGAGCTCTTACGAGCAGCGCCCACAACATGGGCTGAGCTTCTGCTTCCACTTATAGAGAGAGCTTGGGAAGCTGAGAGCTTTCCTAACGAGTGGAAAAAGGGAATGATCGTCAAGCTTCCTAAGAAAGGAAATTTAATGGAGTGCGGAAGCTGGAGGGGTATCTGCGTGCTGAATGCTGTAGCTAAGATAATAGCTAAAATCATCCTGAAGCGAATCAAACAACATCTCGAAGACACGCCCGATGCCGAACAAGCAAGTTTCCGCCCTGGATCCTCCTGTGTTGACTACATCAAGACCCTGCGGATTATCATCGAACAGTGTGTTGAATATCGATCGCCACTCCACCTGCTGTTCATCGATTTTAAGAAGGCGTTCGATAGTGTCAACAGGGAGTTTATTTGGTGTGCCTTACGCAGGAGAGGTATCCAAGACAAGGCTGTATCCTTTCACCAATATTATTCCTAGTGGTGATTAGCGATGTGCTTCATGCAGCTTTGTCGACGGGAAACGGAGGAATTCGATGGGCTCTTACATCTCAACTGAAACATCTTGACTACGCTGACGATGTATGCTTACTCTCCCACAGAATTATGGACCGCCACCAAATGACAGCAGATGTGGAGAGGGAGGCAGGTGTCGTCGGGCTGAAAATTAATATGGCAAAAACTAAAATTATCAGCCTTGGAACTAACTCATCGGCTCAAATATACATTGCTGGACAACCGGTAGAGGGAATAGAGGATTTCCAGTATCTTGGGAATATTGTCTCGACCGATGGTGGAACCGAACTGGATATAGCCAATAGGATCGCCAAATCAAAGTCCGCGTTCGGGATGTTGTCCAAAATATGGCGAAGCTATGCAATCGGTTTAGACACCAAGCTAAGACTGTTCCGCTCCAACGTTGCATCCGTGCTGTTATATGGATGCAGCACGTGGAGAGTGACAACTACTATCACCCGAAAGCTACAAATGTTTGTTAATAGGTGCCTACGCAATAGCTTAAAGATTTTCTGGTCCAATCGTATATCTAACGAACACCTGACCTATGAGTCAGGAACCAATAGGCACAACCATCCAACGACGGAAGTGACAGTGGACTCGTCACACGTTCCGAAAGGGTAACAGTTCCCTAACGAACCATGCTATGCAATGGAACCCTCTAACTCGGGATGGCAGAAGACCTGGCGGTCCGAACATTGCCAGAAACCGTACACGATGACGGGTAGGCGTAGTAAAGGCCCTAGGACCCACAAGGGGATACAGGACATAAGTAGGTAAGTCTCACAGAATGTAAACAAATGTTTATGCTGAACGCAATCAAAGAGACCAACCTTAGGTTGGAAAATTGCATCACGTGTCATGTCACTAGACAGATATGGCCAGGGTTGGACCAGAACTGCTCTAACTAACTCATCTTTCTGAAAATAATGCATATCAGCATAACAATAGGTGTCGTCACATGTACTTATTAGCAAGCATTACATTGCAAACGACTTCTAAGAAGCTGTAAGGATATGGAAGATAGGACATTTTTCCCCTTTGAAGGGGGTTCGACGAATGTAAATGGCAGAAAGTTCCTTTACTTAGTGAGAAGCTCCAACTAGGGTGGAATCGGCTATGTTGATAGTTGATAGTCGTTTTGTTGATTGCCGTTTTTGAAAATTTTTCAAAAATCTAAAATACAATATAACCATTGATATAATTGCATATATACATACACATATGTGCAGAAACTTACATTGGATAAGGAAGTTCAAAAATATTCGATGCGTTCCTTAAATTAATTCGAAGTAACCTCACGTATTTACAATGGTTTCCTTTTTCATTATGACATGAGTTGAATCATTTTAACGACGTAAACAGTTTTTTTTAGTCCACTGAACTTTAAACACATAAAATTGTACCGACTAGCAAATGAAATCGACTGAAATATGCGAAAACGACACCTAAATAGCTATCACACGAAAACGACAGTTCGAAAACGACTATCAACTTGATAATCAACTTACGTAGAGCAAAACATTGGATTTTGATTGTCAACAGTCAACTATCAACTTAGCCGATTCCACCCGTGGTTCTATGAAAGGAACAGGGATTTTCAAGATCCACACAGTGGTCTGAGTGTGTCTGTGCTCAAGTCACATGCAGACACTCGAACTAACCTGAATTGAGGAACTTCCTCACATCTAATCTTCATTCGATGGCCAAAAATCGTCAAACAGGTTATCACACGTACGCGAGGTTGCCTTCTTGGATCTCACAACCAGCCGACACTCTTGTCCTGTTTTATAACGCATGACGCTAGCCATTCTTGCACTTCAATCTGTAGTTTCCTTAGAATTTCCCAGATGGAAGCATGTAGTATAATTCATTAAAGACCTTAGGCTGTAGAGGCTCCTTCTTATTGGAGATACTACTTAGCTTAATACTAAATATCGCTATCCGCACTAAAATCCAGTTAAATGCTTATCATGCCTCTCAGCGATAGCGTAGCTAGAATCAAAAATATCTTCATTTTCAACCATCACATGCTTTCATTCCTGATTTTCTCACTACTTCTTCCTTTTATCAGCGAGGTTCCTGATTTTATCACTATTCCATGAATCTACTCCGCTATTTCACACCTCACTTCAAAGAACTACTTACCATTCCCCGATAATAGTTCTAATTTTAAATCCACTTCACACTTTCCAATTTGCCTTTCCGAGTAAATTGGCTAAGTTCCGTGAAAAGAAAGGTTCCAACTGAACGCCTCACTTAACATTAGAACGTTTTCCAAGAAGATTCCATTCCATTCGCATCTCGCTATGACTCAGACGTTCCATAATCCTGTTTGACACCACAAAACATATGATGTAGATCTCAATTTGGGACAAATCATGTGCGCAATGAATCGGAATCGCACAAACACGCCAGTTCGATTGGGCATAATTGATATTTAGTATTATTATCCTGAATATCCTAAAAGGACATAATCACACAGCCGTATATACATCTCACACATGAGTAAATTTTTATCGAACAATTTACTCTTGAATGTGAGATTATTTCACCTACGCACACACGTAGGTAGTGTAGAAAGCATTCCTATGTAATCTCGTTTCAATCATGAAGTTGAGACTTGGGGCAAGGACATCCTGTCCCACCTCTCTCCGACCCACAATTCTGAGTTCTGTATGAATAGATATGATCATAAAAAAAAAAAAAAAAAAAATGAAATTCGATAGGATAGACCAGGATCTGTCTCTATACATATTTATTGTACCCCTCGGGATGAAGCTACCTACTGTGGTGGTAGTTGTGATGGTTTTTGGATGTGGGATACTTTTTCATTATTATTTTTTAAATTCCACTCATTGCAGGTGAAGGCTGCCCATATTGGCTTTCATTATGCTCTAGCGAATGGATACTGTTTCCATTTTGTCACAACCACACCGACAATAGTGATTATTATCCTTGGGTTTTGTTTAAGGATTTTTTTTTATGCGTGTGTTTGGGGTGTGCGGTTTGATATTTCAGCAGAGGAATATTCTTAAATTTAGTGGAAAACAATTTATGAACTCAATGGCAGCAATTTGTCGTCCCAAATTGAAATACTTTCAAGGACCCTGGGGAGCATGGATTGAATTTTTAGTAGTCTGCTGCATCATTAGAGAGGCAGAAAGAAAACTTTGTAGGAATGGCGTATCAAAATTTGAAGAACAAAGCTGTGTAGATAGAGTTTCTTTTTGTTTCGTTTAGTCGCAGGTTGTCACTCTTCTAATGCATAAACTTTTGCTCATGTTTGAGCATTTTGGCATTTTAGGAACTTCCTCAGGACACGAGAAAAGTTCGAGAGCTTTAAAATAAAAACGTCAATTAATACCTTCATATATAAACACGCAGGCAAACACTCCAAAACTGATCCTGGAATGGAAATAACTCGACAACCGTCTTATTCTGAGCTAGGACCATTCGAATTATTTGAAAGGTCGCTTTACAAAGCCAGTAAGAGCATCTAGTGAAACTATAGACAGAAGTCTTTGAAAAGCCGAGAATCAAGAGTTGCTTGGAAGAAAAATGTTCGATGCTAAAGTGTAAGTACAATAAGTTATCCCCGCAGGCGTATAATATCTAAGGTCTTCGAGAAACTTCTGCTGAAACGATTGCAACCAGTAATTGAAGAAAGACACTTGATCCCGGATCATCAATTCGGCTTTCGGGTCAAACATTCCACAATCGATTAGGTGTATCGAATAACGAGCGAAATTGAAAAAGCTCTAGAAGGGAAAAAAATATGCTCTAGCGCTTTTCTCGACGTATCGCAAGCCTTCGACAAGGTATGGCACGAAGGCCTAAGGTATAAGCTAAGGGTAATCTTACCGGAAAAGTTGTACAGAATATTGGAATCTTATCTTGAAAACAGACTTTTCCGTGTTAGACATGGGAGTGAATATTCGGATTTCAAAGAAATCTACGCCGGTATTCCGCAAGGAAGTGTTCTCGGTCCAATCCTGGTCCTGCTCTACACAAGAGATATACCACAAGATGAAGGGACCGTTGTAGCAACGTTCGCAGACGACACAGCTATCCTCGTAACGGATGAGTCAGTCGAATCATCAACGGAAAAACTCCAACGAACTTTGAACAAAGTATGCGAATGGACAAAAACCTGGCGAATAGTCCTGAATGAGACAAAATCAACGCATGTCAATTTTACGTTAAGAAAGATAAACAACTTACCTATATCCATTAACTCGGTGCAAATACCATACGCAAACGAGCCAAAATATCTAGGAATGACCCTAGACGCAAAACTTAAGTGGAAACCACACGTTAAAAAGAAGCGCGAAGAGCTCGAAATCAGATTTAGAGAAATGTATTGGCTACTCGGAAGATACTCGAAGTTAAGCATATACAACAAACTGCTTCTGTATACGCAAGTGCTAAAACCGTCTTGGACATATGGTATACAACTTTGGGGTTGTACCAAACCAAGCAATATGGCTCTACTGCAAGCATTTCAAAACAAAATACTAAGAGCAATCGTGAATGCTCCTTGGTATATAAGAAATAGTGATATTCACAGAGATCTAGGAATTGCTACCGTGAACGAAGTAACAAACTTTGCTCGCAAACTTCGTACCCGTCTTCATGTTCACTGCAGTAATGAAATAATCCGTATTGTGAACGTGACAAACCTTGAGCGCCGACTACAAAGAACAAGACCTTTCGACCTAGCGCCGTAAGGAAAAACCGCATGTAATGACGGTATTAGTAGGTGCCTTCACTGGAAATCTACCTATCTAACGCGATTAATACTACAGAAGCGTAAACTACTCGTTAAGGCAACTTAGTCGTAGTCATCACAAAAAATGAAAAAAATTGAGAGGGACGAATTTCCTACTACTATGAGTACGCGCAGCCGGTTCTCATAGTGCCTCTCTGAGGGGGTGAGGTTTAGCCCGTAGGCATATACTGACTAGCACTGATGGCATTGTCAGATATATGAATCGGGCATAACCAATGGTACGGACCATTGGTATCTTTTGAAGATCCCTGCACCTCCAGGCGCAAGCAAAAAAAAACATCTGGTGCTGAAGGAATTGTCGGCCGATTGCAGGGAAGACATAGGGCGTGGCTTTCCGAGGATACCTGGAGGTGGATTGACGAACGAAAACAGCTGAAAGCTCGCGTTGCAACTACCCCAGCAGCAAGGAGAAGCAAGCTAGAGTCCCCATATCGCATGAAGACGAGAGATGTTCAGCGTAGCGTGCGACGTGACAAGCGCAACTACATCAACGCGCTGGCTACAGAAGCAGAAGAAGCTGCACGGAGGTGCGACAGCAGGACCGTCCACAAAATCACGAAAGAGCTGATAGGTAGTCGCAGCTCCAGCCAACACCCAGTGAAAAGCCTAGACGGTTCCTTGCTCATTTCGGATGAGGACCAGCTCAAGAGATGGAAAGAGCATTTTGTTCCGGTTTTAAACCGTGTATTCGCTAGCGATATGCTCCCAAATCAGACTGAGATGTTCGAGGTGAGAAGTTCCCGAATACGCACCACGACTCCCAGTAAAGATGAGATCATTACCGCGATCAAGGCACTCAAAACCAACAAGGCGGTAGGACTTTATGGTATTCCAGCAGAGCTCTTACGAGCAGCGCCCACAACATGGGCTGAGCTTCTGCTTCCACTTATAGAGAGAGCTTGGGAAGCTGAGAGCTTTCCTAACGAGTGGAAAAAGGGAATGATCGTCAAGCTTCCTAAGAAAGGAAATTTAATGGAGTGCGGAAGCTGGAGGGGTATCTGCGTGCTGAATGCCGTAGCTAAGATAATAGCTAAAATCACCCTGGAGCGAATCAAACAACATCTCGAAGACACACTCGATGCCGAACAAGCAGGTTTCCGCTCTGGATCCTCCTGTGTCAACCACATCAACACCCTGCTGATTATCATTGAACAGTGTGGTGAATATCGATCGCCACTACACCTGCTGTTCATCGATTTTGAGAAGGCGTTCGATAGTGTCAACAGGGAGTTTATTTGGCGTGCCTTGCGCAGGAGAGGTATTCCCGATAAACTCATTGCTATTATCAAAGCTACATTAAGGCTCCAAATGTCACATTCTGCACAGGGGAAGGTTGTCTGAGGAATTTGAGATCCAAAGTGGGGTAAGACAAGGCTGTATCCTTTCACGAATATTATTCCTATTAGTGATTAACCATGTGTTTCGTGCAGCTTTGTCGACGGGAAATCTAGGAATTCGATGGACTCTTAAATCTCAACTGAAACATCTTGACTACGCTGACGATGTATGCTTACTCTCTCACAGAATTATGGACCGCCACCAAATGACAGCAGATGTGGAGAGGGAGGCAACTGTCGTCGGGCTGAAAATTAATACGGCAAAAACTAAAATTATCAGCCTTGGAACTAACTCATCGGCTCAAATATACATTGCTGGACAACCGGTAGAGAGAGAGTAGAGGATTTCCAGTATCTTGGGAGTATTGTCTCGACCGATGGTGGAACCGAACTGGATATAGCCAACAGGATCGCCAAAGAAAAGTCCGCGTTCGGGATGTTGTCCAAAATATGGCGAACCAATGCAATCAGTTTGAGCACCAAAATAAGTCTGTTCCGCTCCAACGTTGAATCCGTGCTGTTATATGGATGCAGCACGTGGAGAGTGACCACTACTATCACCAGAAAGCTGCAAACGTTCGTTAATAGGTGCCTGCGCAATATCTTAAGGATTTTCTGGCCCAATCGTATCTCTAACAAACACCTTTACGAGAGAATGGGTCAGGAAGCAATAGGCACAACCATCCAACGGCAGTGGATTGGTCACACGTTCCGAAAGGGTGACAGTTCCATACCGAACCACGCTATGCAATGGAACCCTCTAACTCAGGATGGCAGAAGACCTGGCGGTCCGAGGAGAACATGGCGCAGAACAGTCGAGAAGGGGGCACGGCAGTTAGGGAAAAGTTAGGGAGAACTCAGACACATTGCCAGAAACTGTACACGATGGCGCGTAGGCGTAGTAGAGGCCCTAGGACCCACAAGGTGATACAGGATGTAAGTAAGTACACTTCTGCCACTCTCCTCTCGGGACTACCGTTAGGTATTACTTCGCGATTCTGGTTAGCAATTTATGCTCTTTCTTCGTTTGTTAGTTCATCACTGATTTTAACGTTTGCTGGTCTTTGTTCCGTCTGGGCTTGGCTTTCACTGGTACTCTCCCTTACTTCTTTCAACTGTTTCACCGCATCTCCTCACCGCACCCTCAGCGCACATAGTCGATTGACGGAGTTAATCTTTTTTTGCGTACAACTTAATCGCCGTTCCTCCATGGAAACTTGTGCCACCACCAGAAAGCTATGGCCATCCTTCGACAAAACAAGGACCGAGAGAATTACTCGGAAAGATAGGAAATCCCTTTCCACCCTCCTGGACATCATCACGGGGCACAATACTCTGCGGTACCACTTGGAGAAACTACGCCTGACGGAGGAAGAATTCTGTATAGGCTGTGGTGACGAGGAAGGTTTTGAGGAAACTACCCACTTCCTGTGCCACTATACGGGTCTTCAACACTCCAGAAAAAAGTTTCTTGGTACATATTACTTCCAGGATCTCGAGGAGCTCTCCGGCGTTTCGACTGGAAAGATGATGAACTTCATGAAATCATCAGGGTGGTTTGTATGCAGAAACGAAGTAAGTGTTTGAGTCTTGTATAATATTTGTCGGTTTTCACTAGGCCTCAATGGGTAAGGGATTACTTTTTCCCCTATGGGTATGACAATAAGTCAACGCTGATCTGAGTGTGGCAGAGAGCGTCTCTCCCTGCCAGCCCTCATACCTAACCTAACCTAACCTAAATGCCACTGCTTTGGCCCATATTGGTGCAGCATACATTATGACAGAATGCACCACACACCCTAAATATCCTACCGAATAGATAGGTTGTAGGTATGCCGGTCGATAACGCTATGCGAAATCATTCAAAGGGTTCCAAGAATCACACAAAGAAGTGGTGTAAAATGGCAGGACTTAGAGTGAACCCTACCAAAGCCACTGTGATACCCTTCAGCAAGAAAAGACAGCTAAAGCGTATGCAACATATGCTGTTGGAAGGAATCAGGGTCGACCCACAGAAACAGGTCAAGTATCTAGGTCTACCACTAGACAGCAAACTCCTCTGGAGAGAACATATAGAAACCCAAAGCCATCAGAGCACTTATGGTGTGCAGGAACATTTCAGGAAAAACCTGGTAATGCAGCCCACCCACACTGAGATGGATGTACCTGATGATAGTAAGACCCATCATCACTTACGGGGCAGTGGCATGGGTGAACTACGACGCGGACATCGCTGAGCAAGGTGCAAATATTAGCCTGCGTATGTATAACAGGTGCCATGCGAACCTGTCCCACAGCAGCCCTAGAGGTGATCATAGGTATACCTCCACTACACATAGTGCTAGAGCGAATCGCCAAGGAGACCATATTGAAAGGGCATTGGGAAAGGAACATGCATCGCAAACAAAGAGCGAGTAACCGTATTCAAATCAATGCCGCTTCTAGACTGGCACAAAGACGATATAGTCCAGAAGTACTGCTATGAAAGGAAATTTGACTCAAGGCTGAGCAACAAAAGAGACTGGAGCAGCGAATCCGATAAATACCAACTCAAACAACACTCAATTAAATCGAAAACATCTACTGGCGCTGGGGCAGGAGTGTACGGGCCCAGCACTAGATACTCAGAATCACTGGGAGTATTCCCCAGTATATTTCAAGCAGAAGTTCACACGATCGAAAGATGCGCGCAATTCAACAGTGACAGGAAATATCGCGGGCAGGACATCGCAATACCGTCGGACACCGAAGCCGCTATTAAAGCACTGACCTCGCACGAGATCAGATTCAAACTTGTATGGGAATGTCTCACCAGGGTCAACAAACTGGGAAAAATAAACAAAGTCACTCTCTTCTGGGTACCAGGACATGTAGGAGTCGAGGGGAACGAAGCAGCTGATAAACTAGCTAGAAACGGTGCAGACACACCTTTCTTTCTTTCCAGAACCCTTTTGTGGGATAGGACCCCACAAAATACGGGAAGACTTAAGGAAAGCGGAAGAGAACAAATTGGCGAACACATTGCGACGATATTCCCGAAATTAGACAGGCAAAAGAACTTCTGGGGAAATACAACCAGAAAAGAAGCAGAGCCTGCCTAAGATTTAGTAAGAATCGACTTCGCATTTTGGCGGACATGTTAGCGGGTCAGTGCAGACTTAAGGAGCACCTTAGGAAACTGGGTATAGAGGGAGACGGATACTGCAGATTCTGCAGGGACCTCTCAGAAACAGGTGGGCTACCTTCTCATGGAATACGAAGGACTAATCCACAAAAGAAGAAATCACCTAGGTGCGTACCCCATATCAGAAACGGATCTACCTTCGCTGTATCTACTGAAGATACTCTGGTTTGCTGTAGCAGCAGGACTGGAGGAAGTGCTCTAGACTGAGTATATCATCGGCTAGAACTGTAGCATGGGGGGCGCAGTAGATCTGTCAAAGGTCGCAGTGCACTTGCACCTCACTATCGTATATATCTATACATCTATGCGAGTATATGCCGGTCGCTAAGTGCAAACTTCTACTCAAGCTAGACGCTATCAATGAGACAAATTGGTCATGGAATGATGTAGATGATTATGTGCTAGATCCAGTGGTGTCACAATGGACCTCTTCTGTTTGATTAGTCTGATGCCAGAAAGTTGTGTGATCCGGAAACCATCTCCTAGTCCGAGAGGCCGAGGGGATAATGAGGTGCTGATACTATCTTGAACATTCAAAACCATCTCCGTCTGCACTGTGGAGCCTGTTCGTCTGCTCTGTAAATTTTTACTGGCACGATCTTTAGATATAGTTCATCGAAACCTCTCTCTACTTCTCCAACTTACCGATTTCCCAAATAATGGTCCGAAAGTAGATATCCCAGAAATGTCTATGCTCTGTTCAGGATTTGATCACTTGGCATGATCTTGAATCACACATCCAAACAAGCATTTAGGTGTTCGTAAGGTAGTCTTTGAATACCTCGCTAATGGGCTTGAATGCCGGACTTTAATAGTTTTGCGTAATTCATCTAGTCAGCCTTACCTGTTGGACGCAGAGCTCGTGTTTAATGAAGTTTCCGTTCCGTTCAGATAATTCGTTCTCTAAAATATTGATAGGACAGATGCCGCGGAAAGACAAGTAATTTTGCACAGTGTTCCACTGTAGATGTAAGTAGACAAGTAGCAGTATACTAAATGTAAGGACTGGATATAGGAATTGAAGAGAAAGATAAGGGAATAGTGAAATTTAAGGACAGAATGGTGGAATCTTCTTTGACGCGAACCATGAGTCGACCTACATTTATGTCTCGAGGAGTAATTAACCCTCCTTATTACAAAGACAAAACACTTCCTACTGTTCCATCTCAAAACCACTTAAAAGGGCGTTTATTAATCCCACAACATGCACCCTGATATGCACAAAGTCCTGTTGTTCCTGGTCAGAGAGGTATCTCTCCTCAAAGCCAAACTACAGAAACACAATGTGTGCATGAAGTACTCGTAGGCTATATTGGACCTCCAATGTAATTAATTTTGAAATTCCTTAACCAACAGGTTGTACATATATATGTGTGTGACTGTGTGCCGTATACTCCTTTCTTGTTATCCTTGTGGCTTCTTTAATTTTATTACGATAACATCATTAAAAAATTTCCAATCAGTCAAAGAAGGATGTTAGACAGGAGAAATCCAGAGATCTTAAGTTGATTACAAGAGTTTTGATTGAGTTTAAGGTTGAGGAATTAATAGGTGTGTGTGTGTGTGTGTGTGTGTGTGTGACTCATCCTTATGGATTAAGTTATTTACTGCATTCCTTTCGATGTGAAATGTAAATTCAAATAAAATCCGTGATGAAGCAGTCAGTCAGAAGGCAAGTACTCGTATAGATTCCTGTACGAAGAGTAAATGTAAACAGTTATCGTAGACAGAGATCGAAGGATCAATATTTTATGCAAAGTAAAGAGTCAATATTGGAACAATGAAATGTGTAACACTTTGCTATGCTCGAATATCCTGATGTGAAAGGAATGTTTGTACAGTTCTTGGCAGATAAGACATTCAACATGCGAATTTGTCAGTGAGTTTGTGATAAAAAGCAATGAAGTGTGATTTAAGGTCGGAATGGGAATTAAAAGAAAAACGCATCCTTTTATGAAACTCTATATAGGAGGTCCTGCTTAAATCAACATTGTTGTAACCCCATTGACACGATGAGTAAGCGAAAATCGCCACCACCTTCGTTGCGCTTTTCATCGGGACAATTGAGCCATCCTTCTACTGTTACACACACATCTCGTTCAGGACTTTTTTGTTGCCCAGTTTATGTGCAATATCCTTGCCTCGGGGGCTTTGCTTTAAGTGCCAGATGTAACATGTGCTTTGCAAATATGTTGCCAACATGTAGGTACTGATGGCAATGAAACTCTCTTTTGTTTACAAAGTCATACTTCCCACCACGGACGCTCAGCACGTTTCCGGGAACCAACACAGATGTGCATCTGTCGTCCTGTCGAGTGTGAAGTAGTTTTTCGTTTTCTTGGTAAATTGGAAAATTGTTATGCTCTCCTCTATACAGTCAGTGTGGTTGTGTTTCTGTCTGTTCGCCTGACACTGACATTCTTTAGATCCGTGTACGAATGATATTTTGTTTATTGTGCAAATTTCAAGGCTTTTATTGCCCCCTCAGCATAGTGCTTCTTTCAAAGTTCTCCACACATCTATTTGAATTGTATTATTTGGGAATTTTCCACAGGACCTAAAGTTTAAAGTGTAAACTTAAACAACGGTAATAAAAGCAAATCGGTGGAAGATGAACACTCGTACGTGACAACTTTAGAAAATTAAATTTCTTCTTTCTCGTAGTTTTAGGTGGAAAATTATTGCCGGCTTTTTATGAGAGAACATCCTGTGACAGGATAACTTTTTGGTGGCATCCAAATGAATTTTATCAAGAAAGTTACGTATACATCGTTGCTTTCTTCGGGTTTTGTTAGATTTGAAGAAGAAATGTATTTAAGGATGATGCACACTTTCAAAACTTAGGCCCCAACGAAGGATGACAGAAGGAAGAGAAAGTTTATACGCGTCGTACGTGTTTCTTGACTCTTTGGAGTTGAGCTTGTGGTTTTGTTTAATTGGGGGAATATTCTGTCACTGGTTGGAAAGTTTTTTTTAAAATACAGATCCGGTTGAAATACAGTTTGCAAGACGCATAAGGTTATTTCCTTTCTTGTGCGTGCCAAAGGGATACGCGTATACTGGTCGTCAGGGCACGGGCGGAATATTCGAATATTCGAGTCGAAATTCAGACTACAAGAACCAAGAAAACAGTCAAATATTTAGGAGTTATGCTCGACAACAGGTTAAGATTTAAAACACAAGTGAAGTACTCGACCAAGAAGACGTCACTACTGCAGACAGCCTTTTCTCGAATACTGCCAAGCATCGGTGGACCTGAATATGCTAGACGGATTCTACTATCCAGAGTGGTTAGCTCGGTTCTTCTATATGCTGAACCGGTTTGGGCGGTGGCGTTAGCAACGATAGAAACACGGAGAAAACTATCGTCAAGATACAGGCAGTTTCCGAACAATATCGGACGAAGCAGCCTACATATGTCATAGCCGGCATGATCCCCATCGACATCCTCGCAAATGAGATGGTAAGGATCTACGAAAGAAGAATTTCGAGTTATCAACAAGCGGGTTTTGTCAAGAGAATAAAGTAGGAGGAGAATGCAACATCACTAGCTCCGTGGCAAGCCAGGTGGGATAACAGTACAAAAGGTAGATGGACCTACAAGCTGATCCCCACCATTGAGGTCTGGCCCAAGCGAGTGTATGGGAACTGCACCTACCACCTTACGCAGTTTCTATCGAGTGACGGCGGCTATAGCAAATATTTACACATATTTGGACATGATAACTCACCTCTCTGTCCACATTGTCCAGGCCAGGAGGAAGATACAGAGCACGCAATCGCTTCACGGAATGGAGAAATAGACTGCCAAGTCCACCATTCCTTATAGACCGAATGCTGCGGTCAGAGGAGAATCGGCTGGAAATTTGTAGAGTGGTAGAAGCGTGCAGGGTGTGGATTAGTACGTAGGCGCATTCCCAGCATCGATTATTCGGGCCAATCGTGCATGCAAGCAGGCCGGGCTAGTAGTATCTTTGGAAGATTACAACATTTTTTTTTTTTTTGTCAGGATAGGAAACACTCGACTGGAGCACTCAGACACAACTGGTCCATTGTACTGCCAGAGAGCAAACCTTGATTTACGCATTTTATTGGAATTTCCTTGACTTTCGAAGAAAGCCAAGCAAGCACTTCAGTGATGAGGAGCTTAAAGTACCAGCACTCACCACATCCGCACCGAAGATCTGCCACCTGATGCGAGCAAAGGCCGGACACTCACAGAGATAATGTTCCGCGGTGTCGTCGCTCTCTCCACAAGCGTCGCAGATTGTAGTGTCACTTAAGCCTAACACGTTACTTTACTTACTTAGATGGCGCTACGGTCCGGGGTGGACCTGGGCCTCAACCAACAAACATCTCCAGCTAGCACGGTTACGAGCCAGCTGCCTCCAGTTGCGCACACCAAGTTGGTTGAGGTCCCCCTCCACTTGTTTGCGCCACCTACCGCGAGGTCGTCCTCTACTGCGTCGTCCATCCGGGGTGGATTCGAAAACTTTCTTAGCGGGAACGTTGGGCTCCATCCACTCTAAATGACCCAGCCATCTTAGTCGCTGTATGTGAACTCTTCTGGCTGAGTCGATGTCCTTGTACAGGCCGTATACCTCGGCATTGCATCTTCTCCTCCACTCACCGTCTATGCAGACGGGACCAAAGATCGCTCGAAGAACTTTTCTCTCGAAATAACCAAGGGCATCCTCATCCGGTTTTGTCAAAGCCCATGCCTCTGCGCCATAGAGCAGGACTGAGATGATTAGTGTCTTATAGAGAGTTACCTTAGTAGTTCGAGATAGGGCTTTGCTACTCAGTTGCCGTCTTAGCCCATAGAAACAACGATTGGCAAGAGTAATTCTTCGTCTGATTTCCCCACTGATGTTCATTTGCGGAGCTCACCATAGAGCCTAGGTAGACAAAATCCTTTACTACCTCAAAATTGTATCAGTCTATTGTGGCATTCTGTCCAAGACGCCGATGTTGGGTGTCCTTTTTTGTAGACAGTATATATTTTGTTTTGCTTTCATTGACCACTAGACCCATCTTTGCTGCCTCGATCTCAATACTCGTAAATACCCCATTGACTACCCGCTGAGTTCTTCCGATTATGTCAATGTCATCCGCATAAGCGAGTAGTTGTACAGACTTGTAAAAGATTGTACATCCAGTGTTGACTTGTGAGTTTCGTACAATTCTCTTAAGTACTATGTTAAAGAGATAGCATGATAGCTCGTCACCTTATCTAAGACCTTTCCTGACAGCGAACAGTTCGGTGATGTTCTTACCGACTTTGATGGAGCAGCGAGAGTTCTCCATCGTCATTCTGCACAGACGGACGAGCTTGGCAGGGATGCCAAGACTAGACATGGCTCTGTATAACTCGTCTCTATACACGCTATCATAGGCAACTATGAAATCGATGAAGAGGTGGTGCGTATCGATTTTATATTCATGGGTTTTTTCCAAGAACTGCCGTAGTGTGAATATTTGGTCATTTGGTCATATTTGGACTTCCCAGACCTGAAACCGTACTGATGAGGACATATCAGGTTGTTGACGATCGGTTTTAGGCGTTCACATAATACCGCAGACAGGATCTTATATGCGATGTTGAGGAGACTTATACCTCTGTAATTCGCGCAGTTCAGAGGGTCTCCTTTCTTCAGGATCGGGCAAACGATGCTGACGTTCCATTCATCGGGCATACTTTCGTCCGACCAGATTTTACAGATGAGCTGGTGCATGCTCCTTACCAACTCATCTCCTTCCGCCTTGAAAAGTTCAGCGGCAAGGCCGTCAGCTCCAGCAGCTTTGTTGGATTTTAGTTTAGATATCGCTATCCCCACTTTATTCTGATCGGATTGACGGGAATCTTGACTGCCATCGTCACTGTTGAATGGCTCATTCTGTCGACAGCGGAATATTGGTCATCATCGCCGTTTAACAGTCTGCAGAAGTGTTCCTTCCATATCCTCAGCACCGACTGCGATTCTACTACTTTGTTACCATTTTCGTCCCTGCGGGCTTCTGTTCTGGCTTTGAAACCTTGGCATGTTCTGTTTACCTTTTGGTAAAATTTTCGAACATTATTCCTGCAATAAAGTCTCTCAATCTCCTCGATCGAGCGCTTCTCATGCTCCTTTTTCTTCTTTCTGAGAAGTCAATGTTCCTCTTTTCTCCTGCGCACGTAGAGCTCGTAAGCAGCTCTAGTCCTTCTATGCAGCGTCGCTTTGTACGCCTCTTGTTTAGCTACATGTGTTTGCCGGCATTCCTCATCAAACCAGGGGTTTCGTTGTGGTGGCCGAGAGAGACCCAGTACATCACAGGCGGCATCTCTGATGGCTTGTTGGCAACGCTGCCACTGGTCTTCCGCATTTGCTGCTGGCGGCATAGGACTTAGATTAAGGTTAGAAGAAACTCGATCGGCAAAGATTTTGGCGGTCTCTTGCGATTGTAGCTTTTCGGCGTCGAATTTCCTCACAGTATTTTGTTGATTTCACTACGTTCTGGATATCCGCATCCGTACCTTGGCTACAACTAGGTAGTGCACATCTTAGATCCCTGCAATAGTGTCTTCATTTTAGTTCATAAGTACTGTTAACCAAAGAAAATCCAAATCCCAGAGCATTTGATATGGTCCTCGGGTAAATCCCCCTCTTTAGTATAGTGGTCCAAAAAGCATTGATGGTATTCCTTTCTTTTCATGCTCGGGTGTACGTTGTTTGGTCTTTCCTGTTGGAGTTCGAACTTGCTCTTATCGGACCACAATCGAACACACTACCAGGGCACGTCTCTAGCTCTTCAGATCAAGCTTTCTGTGTCCCGTGATCACTTGGCTTTTAAAACGAAGGTTCTGTCTTTTTTTTCGCCTTCAGAAGTTCACACAATATCTTGTATAGAATCTTATTGAAACATTAAGCATTTATTATACGAGTAGGAGATTTTGGGTAGAGCAGTTTATCCTCTGAGGATAGCCATTCTGTTTCTGCTAACGTTTGCGAATCATGCACTCATATCCATTGTACGTAAATTCATACTTTTAGGCGTGTCTTTTACAAGTTGTAGTCTGTAATGACGCCTAACAGAATTGCTAAGTGTGATCAACGAGAAGGTCGTTTGTTTTTCTTTTATTGTGTTTCAGTAGCATCCACAAAAATGTGGCACGCTTTCCATCTCTTTTCAGCAAACTTTCAAGCTCTTCAGTCTAAGAACTACATCACTACTCAAAACTTTTTAAAAATATCACGAGCTACAGGGTCGGAAATCAACAGACATCTTGAGTATTAATCTCCCCTTGAAGTTAAATTAAGCTCAAATACTCGTAACAATCTCGTAGGACTGCTAAGTAGGAAAGAATATAAACATAACAGACTGTGAGTGACGCAGTAATTTGTCTTTTAAAGGTTAGAGATTAGACGAAGACAGTGTCCTTGAAATTCTCAATCCACAAAAGCATTAAGTTAAAAATATCTCCACCATTGAACAGTCAAGCATTTTAAATACCTTCCCAGCAAAAGAAAAGCCTTAAGTAGACAACTAAGTCTCTTTGATGAACCGAAAATGGTATACCACATCCCTTCAACGTGCTATACACAAATAAGACCTTACTACAATCTCCTTCACTCTAATCTCCAATAAATGTATCAACCAAAAAATGTCCTTGATACTCCCACTCTCAGCCAACTTGCAATTACTAAAGTAAAGCACCGCCTAAGTATATCCTTCCAACCCAACAAAAATCATACTCAACTACAAACCATCTCCCACACCCAAAAAATCCGCCGCTAGCACTAAATTTAAAACGAAACCATCAACACTCTAAAGTACAGCCCACCTGTACGCGCTGAGCCACTCCTTCCAAGTTAATCCCTAATCATTCGCGCGTTAGCCTCGCTAGTCCAACGATAGGTCTCATTACGCCGCAGGCTGTGTTGATGAAGTCCTCGCGTCAATCCAAAATGAAATTACATGCCATCATCTCCCTTCGGCTAAGTCCTGATAATCCATTTTAAAACCTTTTTACACTTCACTACAGGACTTGGCAGACCATCACAGGACATGGAGTAAAGTGAAAAGTTAAGAAAGACGCAAAAAAGGAAGCCATTCAAAATTATTCAGAAAGAAGTCTGACAATTCTGGCAGAAGGTTCTCCTGCTATTAAAGTCCTTTACATCTGGGATTTCTTTCTTCTCCTTTTGGTAAGTTGTCAAAGCTTTCACGAAGCCTCCTCTCTAATAGAGGGGAAGCAGATTCGCCTTGACGAATTCGCTGCAATTCAGCTAAAGCTTTTGGTACTCTCGATTCAAACTGGCAGTTGGTAGTTTTCAAAATTTCCTAGAGGGCCCGTCCCATGCCATGAACTTTAAGAGTTATCGTCTAATACCGGGGCTAATAAAACTTTGAAATTAATTTCCAAAACTTATGGGGAAATGGAAAAATATTGTATTAATCTCCCACCGGCATGACACCCTCGAAGCGCAATAATGCCACGTAGCCTCCCCCTCTCTTTGGAGTGGGAGGTGTTGACGTTCATTAATTCATGTAAACAGAACTTTCTCTTCAGGATCAAATGGAATTATCCCATTCCAGATTAAAAAAAAAAGAAAATGCTAATTTATTTCACACTGGAATGGTATGGCGGCAGAGAAGTGCTTTCAATGGCTAATGGCTGTGAGTGACAGCCTCGTTTTATTGAGCGACAAATACAGATTTAGGAATGATTAACAATTTTGCTCATTTTAAGAAGGAAATCGATAATAATTTGCTTGTAATTAGATTTACGAAAGTAATGGTATTGCTAAAGTTGGACATAGGTTAGGTAAGGTTAGGTAGATGGCCTTGTGACAAAAGAGTCACTGCTCACTTAGACCAACAGTTTGGGTCCATTCTTCTTCTTCTTCTTCCTTTTATCAGCAAGGTTATGATCCGAAAACAAGGGATCATAGCCCTCCCACTTCACCGCATTTCTACTGATCCGCCTGTGGGGTTCGCCTTTGGGTCAGTTGTGCTCAATTTGTTAACCCCGGAAACACTGTAGAGATGGTCCGCTGTTAAAACTACACAGGAAGTGATATGAATCTCAGGAGGTCCATCAGCTCAACATTACCTAAGCCCTGCAGCTCCAAGAAGAAGTAACTGCCAAGAGTCCTCATTCTTCTGACGGATAGGGTAGGACAATCGCACAGAAGGTGACGAACAGATTCAATTTCTTTTTCGTCCTTGCAACTTCTAATAGTCGTTGTGCAGTACACCGAGTCGTTCCGCATGAATGGCAATGGCACAGTGACCAGTAATTATGCCGGAAATGACCCGTTCGTTATGACAACAAAGTTTCACCAGAGAGGATGATCTCTTCTTGCTAAAGGCCATAGCGCCCTGGCTGTTGCGCATGTGTGCGTGCTATGCTCTCGACGAATCTGGAGCCATGCGTGGTTCTTCTAAGTCCTGCAAATAGCTTAGTCGTTTTTGGATCGATTCGGATAGATAAATAATGTTGGTCTGGATTTGCCATTTGCGGAGAATAGTTTCAATGGCACAGTGTCTGGTGATTACTACGTTTAGCGTGCAAATGAAAGATCTGTCTAAAAGCAGAATACTTTTGTTTCAGCCCTCAGGCATAGTGTACTCGACATAGCGCAGTCGTTCCTGAAAGGCCAGAAAAATTTGGTCTTATTGCAGACGATGTTGTCGGTCTTAGTTACAAATTTCCTAGATTTACTAACTGGATTGGATATAAGGTTGCTATGATGCTGAGTTTCCTCTCTTCTTTAAATCTTTGAGTTGATATCCTAGCCTTTAGGTCCAGCTTAGTAGTTAATTTGCAAAAAATGGTATCTTCGAGCAGATGGATAACGATGCTAATCTCAGGGCAATGACGGTCTATTCTCCTCTTGTTTTCTGTTCCATTATTCAAACTTTACTATTGTTGTCGTGCTAGTTGTCCGTTTCAAGACTATTTTGCGGACTTAATACCTATTAATACACAGTCATAGCCGATAAAGCATTCTGGGAAGCGGGCTTCTATCAACATTTACTTGCAATAGTTTTCTTTATTGTATCGAAAATGTCAAAGAATCTTCAAAATACACATAAAAAGGATAACACTGAGCCAATCTTCAAAAAGTAGGGTCATGTCTCACGACTAAGATCTCGCATGATCTGTGTTGTAAGGAACAGGTGGAAGGGTCGAAGTATTTTCATCTGTAGTGACAGTCAGGCTACACTTAAGACTACTTCAAAAATAGTCCATGAATATAAAAACTTTTTGAACTCGGTCACAAGGCTGTATTCTCTGTCTTTTATCTGAGTCCTAGGACACACTGAGGTGGGCAAAATCGCATCATCACCTCCCCGTGGTGCCCGCTGGATAGCTATCTGATAGTGAACTAACGATGAGCGTATGCTGAGTCTGATGATATATGTGTAGCTGAACACTCAGACCTGCGTAAGCACATCTGGGTGAACTTCAGCGCGTATATGTTTAACCGGACGTGGCATCTGTTGTTGCCCTGATTGGCTGAAATATGCGTCTCAGAAGTCTAGCAAGAGGTTCTCAGAAGGAAGATGTGTGGCGGATGAATTCTCCCCATGGAACGGTGACGTCTACAGACCAGCGGATACCTTACCGGAGCTACTTCGACATATTTGAAGCTGAGGTCTGTAAGGATTTTCAATACTACGTCAGGGTATTGAAAAAGAGATGGTGCCGGATAAACCCTTAATGGGCCAACGGCAGCGCTCATATCCCCGAAGTGGGTTACTGGCATCGGTGTATCCGGCCTCTTGTCCTAGGGGTACAAAAAAAAAAAGGATCTGGCCCTCCAAGTTGGGGGTTGTGCCGTCGGGTTAACTTCCCTACCACGTAAAAAACCTTCGGTTACGAAGCAACCAACAGCCTCGGATACGAATGATTTTACTGTTGACGACCGAAGCAAATGTAAAAAGGACAACGATCTTCGTGTCTGCACGTGGAATGTTAGGTCTCTACAAACTACGTGCAGCCGAACAACTTGCGGAGGCCCTAGAGTGTCTCAAAGCAGACATTACCGCCATCCAAGAAGTGCGATGGGATGGGCCGGGCAAAAGGAGTATGAAAAACTGCGACATCTACTACGGCGATTGCTATAGACAACAAGGACAGCGTCTATTCGGGTGCGGAATTGTCATTTGAGGCAGACTTAGGCAAGAAGTCTTGAGTTTCCGGCATGTGAACGAGCGCCTTATGATTATCCGTATCAAGGCTAAATTTGCCAACATTAGCCTAATATGCGTTCACGCCCCTCATGAGGAGAAGGACGACGTGACAAAGGATGACTTCTACCAGCTCTTGGACAAGACGTATGAGCAATGCCCTTACCACGATGTTAAAATTATCCTAGGAAATTTCAACGCAAAGCTAGGAATAGAGGACGTCTTTAGTAGCGTTGTCGGAAAGCACAGCCTGCACGACATCACATCTGACAACGGACTCAGGCTAATCGACTTTGCGGCGGGGCGAAAATTTGTCATAGCTAGTACGCTGTTCCCACGTCTCGACATTCACAAAGGAACATGGCTCTCCTTTGATCGAAAAACTGTCAACCAAATCGATCACATTGCGATCGACGCAAGGCACTCTTCCAGTATTCTTTGTGTCCGGACCTTTCGAGAAGCCAACGTGGACTCGGATCACTACATAGTTGTAGCCAAGGTACGGATGCGGATATCCAGAACGGAGCGAAATCAACGAAATACTGTGAGGAAATTTGACGTCGAAAAGCTACAATCGCAAGAGACTGTCAGAACCTTTGCCGATCGAGTTTCTTCTAATCTTAATCTAAGTCCTATGCCGCCAGCAGCAAATGCGGAAGACCAGTGGCAGCGTTGCCAACAAGCCATCAGAGACGCCGCCTCTGATGTACTGGGTTTCTCTCGGCCACCACAACGAAACCCATGGTTTGATTAGGAATGCCGGCAGGCACATGCAGCTAAACAAGAGGCGTACAAAGCGGCGCTACATAGAAGGACTAGAAGTGCTTACGAGCTCTACGTGCGCAGGAGAAAAGAGGAACATCGACTTCTCAGAAGGATGAAAAAGGAGCATGAGGAGCGCTCGATCGAGGAGATTGAGACTTTACTGCAGGAATAATATTCGAAAATTTTACCAAAAGGTAAAAAGAACATGCCAGGGTTTCAAAGCCAGAACAGAAGCCTGCAGGGACGAAAATAGTAATATAGTAGTAGAATCGCAGTCGGTGCTGAGAATATGGAAGGAACACTTCTACAGACTGTTAAACGGCGATGATGACCACTATTCCTCTGTCAAGCAGAATGAGCCATTCAACAGTGACGATGGCAGTCAAGATTCCTGTCAACACGATCAGAATGAAGTGAGAATAGCGATATCTAAACTCAAATCCAACAAAGCTGCTGGAGCCGACGGCCTTGCCGCTAAACTTTTCAAAGCAGGAGGAGATGAGTTGGTAAGGAGCATGCACCAGCTCATCTGTAAAATCTGGTCGGACAAAGTATGCCCGATGAATGGAACCTCAGCATCGTTTGTCCGATCCTGAAGAAAGGAGACCCTCTGAACTGCGCCAACTACAGAGGTATAAGTCTCCTCAACATCGCATATAAGATCCTGTCTGCCGTATTATGTGAAGGCCTAAAACCGATCGTCAACAACCTGATAGGTCCTTATCAGTGCGGTTTCAGGCCGGGAAAGTCCACCATTGACCAAATATTCACACTACGGCAGATCTTGGAAAAAACCCATGAATATAAAATCGATACGCACCACCTCTTCATCGATTTCAAAGTTGCATATGATAGCGTGTATAGAGACGAGTTATACAGAGCCATGTCTAGTCTTGGCATCCCTGCCAAGCTCGTCCGTTTGTGCAGAATGACGATGGAGAACTCTCGCTGCTCCATCAAAGTCGGTAAGAACATCACCAAACCGTTCGATGTCAAGAAAGGTCTTAGACAAGGCGACGCTCTATCATACGATCTCTTTAACATAGTACTTGAGAGAATTGTACGAAACTCACAAGCCAACACCGGAAGTACAATCTTTTACAAGTCTGTACAACTACTCGCTTATGCCGATAACATTGACATAATCAGAAGAACTCAGCGGGCCGTCAATGGGGCATTTACGAGTATTGAGATCGAGGCAGCAAAGATCTAGCTAGAGGGTCTAGCGGTCAATGAGCAAAACAAAATATATGCTGTCTACAAAAAATGACACCCAACATCGGCGTCTTGGACAGAACGCCACAATAGACAGATATAATTTTGAGGTAGTAAAGGATTTTGTCTACATAGGCTCTATGGTCAGCTCCGCAAATGACATCAGTAGGGAGATCACACGAAGAATTACTCTTGCCAATCGTTGTTTCTATGGGCTAAAATGGCAATTGAGTAGCAAAGCCCTATCTCGAACTACTAAGGTAACTCTTTATAAGACATTAATCATCCCAGTCCTGCTGTATGGCGCAGAGGCATGGGCTTTGACAAAACCGGATGAGGATGCCCTTGGTTATTTCGAGAGAAAAGTTCTTCGAAAGATCTTTGGTCCCGTCTGCATAGACGGTGAGTGAAGGAGAAGATACAATGCCGAGCTATACGGCCTGTACAAGGGCATCGACTTAGCCAGAAGAGTTTACATACAGCGACTAAGATGGCTGGGTCATTTAGAGTGGATGGAGCCCAACGTTCGCGCTAAGAAAGTTTTCGAATCCACCCCGGATGGACGACGCAGAAGAGGACGACCTCGCAGTAGGTGGCGCAAACAAGTGGAGGGGGACCTCAACCATCTTGGCGTGCGCAACTGGAGGCAGCTGGCTCGTAACCGCGCTAGCTGGAGAGGTTTGTTGGTTGAGGCCCAGGTCCACCTCGGACCGTAGCGCCATCTAAGTAAGTTAGTAAGCTTCACCTTCTTTGTCCAGGACGTGAACAGTGTGCCAGTGGATTTTTCCGCTGATAGCTGTAGATTGCGGCTGCTGAAGAACTGTTCTACGACAGCTAAGTATTTGTTTATGGTCATGCACAGCGCAGCTACGTTTGGACCCGAAGCGAGGATTGTACAGTCGTCCGCATATGACACAAGGGTTATGCCGTAAGGTGGAGGGGGCAACTTGGAGATGTAGAAGTTGAACAGGATGGGGGACAGGACACCACTCTGTGGTACGCCTTGTTTGACTTTGCTATACTGCGATCTCGTGTTCCGGAATTCCATGTAGGTTTTTCGGCCGCATAGACAATTGGCTAACCAACGTTTGTAGGAATTAGGCAGCGTGGACTCCTGAATGTCGTTGAGCATCGTAGCGTGTTCCACTGTGTCCAATGCTTTTGACAGTTCCAAGGCAACGGCGACTGTTCTGTGGCATGACTGTCTTTGGTTCAAGCTATTGCTGACTTGATTCACTATGATGTTAAGAGCCGTGGTGGTGCTGTGGCGTTTACGAAAACCATGTTGATGTTGTGCTAGAGTTAAGTGTTCAACGAGTGTTGGAAGAAGGAGTGCCTCCAGAATCTTGACGACCGGCAACAGGAGCGAGATTGGGCGGTAAGATTTGCTCTGATCCGTAGATTTTCCTGGTTTGGGTAGTGGGATCACCCGACTGACTTTCCATACTCCTGGGATAAGTAGGGATTGTATGGAGAGGTTTAGCACTGATGTTAGGTACTCCAGACCTGGTGTGCCAAGTTTTTTGAGCATCATCATTGAAATCCCGTCCGGCCCAAGAGCCTTGGATGGTTTGGCTTTAAGTATGGCGGCTGCTACTTGGTCCGAGCTATATGTTTGGCATTCAAATTCCCGTGCCAGTTGGTGTAGCTTCCCTATTGTTGTTCTTTTGAGACGACTTACCCTGGTAGGATGTTCAACAAACTGTTGGTTGAATAGTTTGCATCATTTCTTCGGGTCGCTTACGGGTCAAGCGATGCAAAACTTCCAAATAAGTACAAGATATGACAAATTGTTTTCAAAAATATTTTTCATCTTTATTGGTCGTCTTAAGGTACAAAAACAAAAAACAGAAAAATACTTTACACCTTCCCCTTGAATTTGTGGTACTTCTTGTGGTCCTTAACGAAAGTTTCATACACCTGTCGTGCCGCCTCATTCGAGCATCTCAGAATAAATCGTCCAACCCGATGATCGCAAACTGCCACCAAATCGTAGCAAATGTTCTCAATGTGAGTTTTAATCTGAAAAGAAAGACGGTTCCTCAAAAGTCCAATTCAGACAAGTATGTGACCCCTATTCTCTAAGTCGTGTCACTCGGTTCAAGTCGTTCATTACACTTTCCAGAGATTCTACAAGTGTTGGCAAGTACTCTTGCTTATGTCGTTGGACATACGACTGTTCAAATCCATGCGACTCGGCTTAGAGAAAAACTATTGAATATTCCAACCCACCTTAGGATACAGAGTAGTAGGCCTCTTGTTCGACACCATGAGATTTATAGCAACCGTTAGCGCGTACGGTGCCACTCGTTTAACCTCCAAGCTATGAGTTGAAATCAAATGCATCAAACTCTCCATTTTCAGCGCCAGCTCCGCCAAATCATCCAACTCTTCACTCGCCAATGCTGTATCCTTTTGTCGATCACTCTTATACCAACAGATCGCTTGTAAAAGATCCTTGAAGATGTGCATAAACTGCGGCACTCGATCCATTAGAATCAAGTGGCGATGTTTTATCAGAAACGTACAGAGTTCAATCATCGTCAGGTGGACTTTGTTGAAGAGTTTGACGTTGGTGTCCCCAACCGAGAACTTTCTGATGTTGATATCCATAAGGAAAGCCAGAATGTCATCAAGGGTGTCATAGGACATTGGGATCTACAAGGGAAATTTGAAGAATTTTCGATAACAAATCCTCGTTCGAACTAACCTTGGTGTTCTCAATGACCGCCTTTTGGCACTCAAGCAGGCTAATAGCGTTCTCATAGTCGAGCTGTTGACACTGATTTACTATGTTGAAAGTGATCAGCTTGAAGTGCTCGTTGAAAATCTGGAAAGAAGAGATTATCATGATCACTTCGGCGTATTCAGTATGGTGTATGATCACTCACCGCTCCCTTGATCGTGCTAAAGGGACACTTTGCGATCAAACCCAGCAATCTGCAGGTATATCCAAAGTCCTCCTTTGCAATGTCCTTTCCGATCTTCTTCAGTGTGAAGAGGAGATCCTCATTTGTCTTGTTGCTGATGATGATCTTGATCACCGATTCTGCCGTCTTCTCATCCAGCTTCGCCACCTTTAGATCCTCGTTTAACTGCTTCCAGTAGCTGTTTAGAACAAACTCAATTTCATCTTGATCAAAGTGCAAGATCACTCGGTTGGTCAGAGACATCATGATCAGCTTGATCGCGTGTGCATTGTGACAGTCCATCTAAGATTGCAAGACAATCGTCATTTAGTGTTCTTCAGCTGAAGTTTGAGACTTTACCGAATAACCAATGTAGATCTTACAGATCCTCCTGAAATCCTCGTCCAGCTCCCCCTTTGACTTGTTTAGAACCGTATTGGCGTACGCAATAAACCCGGGAAGCGTCTTCTCCACAAACTTCTTGTCCTTCTTCGACTTTCTCGCCTCTGCCTCTGCAAAAAATGTCGATACATGTGAAGCATAGATTCCCAAGAAGCTCTCCAGGAACTTCTTAAGCCTCTTGTGAGCAGTGCTTTGGGTAAGAGCCTCAATTGACATCAGTAGAAGCGTCACATGATCATCTGTTAGCTCAGACTGGTTTTCTTTCAGAATTCGCTCGATGGTCTCCAAGAAATTTTCAGCAGCGTCGACGTCATACCTTAGGGTGGCGAAGATGAACTCATAGAACTCCAAAGCGCCGGAGGGAGGAATGATCTCCACCAACCGATCAATAGGAAAGTGCTTGAATATTAGTATTTCTTGTCCAAAGTGAAGAATATCTGGAATGGGAACTTTTTTAGATCTCCTTCGACTCATCATACTTCCAACTCACCTGTGAGTACCTCGAAAGCCACCTTCGCCAGATTTTCCTTTCCTGCCGCCTTCAGATCTCTGTACACAGCTAGATGGAGAGCAAAGAACAACACCTTCTTGTCCTTCCTACAACAACCAATCGGTAACTTGCTCATCACGTTTAGAACATCATTCGCTGTCTCCTCTTCCAGCTTCTTTATTGTGTATCCCTCCTTCTTCTCCACTACAGACTTTGCTATCGTCTCCACGTCTCCCTCAAAGTCAACTCCATGTAGAATTGCCTTCTTACTTCCCTGGAATACACCCGCCAGCTTCCTATACAACTCAAATGCGATCATCTCCAGTGCTTCCATGTCGTCTGTGAAATTCTCAATCATCTCCCAGTCCAACTCCTGCACGAGGATCTCACAAATCTCGTGCTTCTCCTTCGAACTCATGTGAGAGAGCAGCCAAGACCCTCCATTTGGACTCGAAATGACCAACTTTGTCTGCTCAAAGTCCAAAGCAACTGGTGCCAACAGGAATTTCTGCAGATGAATCGACTTCTTTCCCTGGAAAAGCATTTTTCCCTTCAACTGCTGCAGGAGCAGTCGATTCGCATTGAACTTGCATTCCACGCGTCCAAAGTTGATGATCCTCTGATGGATTAGCACCCATTCGTCCTCAGTTAGATAGCCATGAAGACGCTTCGATAAATTCGCAAACTCCTCGTTGTTGGTCATGAAATCCGGACGATAGTACCACAGAAGCAGATCAAACAATCCCGCATGGTAGCAGCACTCCAAAAGTGCATTCATCGTTCGATTGTTGTGCTCCTGTCCGAGGAGAAAATGGCCAAACTCCTTGAGAGTTTCACGAGTGAGCTGACGATTCGCTTCGATTTCAGCCCAGAACTTGTCCGCCTGCTCAGGGAGCTTGCATCCGGCAAAGTACTGGCAGAGGAGAGAGGAGTAAAAGTCGAAGAGGAAGAGGGTATTTTCATCAATCCCGATGGCGGCCGCTTCTATCAGCTCCTTGAGGGCATAGATCAGCGTCTTCCAGATGACCAGAGATGGCTTGGACATCAGACCAACGATGAGCTTCGAAAAACCAAGGCCAACCGTCGCTGATGGCCAAGCGTATGCAATGTGTGGGAAAGAGCTAATTCGTTGGGCTGTATTCCCTGCCTCTGGACGCTTATGAAAGTCTCTAAACAGCACCTGGAGGTAGAAGGTGTCCTCCACACCCCCAGATACCTTGAATTCCTCGCCATTCTCCAGCTTCAGCTTCTTTCCTTCAGCATGCTCGGGAGGGTCTGTTATCGTCCTGCGCCTCTTCGCCTTCTTGGGCACTTTGTACGTCTTCAGCAGCTCCTTGATGGATTTGTGAAGAGAAGCGACGAACTTCTCAGCCCTACTCAACTTTCGGAACATGTCCATTAGGAGGATCAAGTATTCCTCGAAGACCTCCTGCTCCTGGTCGCCCTTCTTCGCCACCATCAACCTCGACGTGATCTCAAACACGCTTTTCTCTAGAATCAGAGGATTGAGCCGCAACGTGGCGCACAAAAGATTGAGAACCTCCAACAGATGCTCCTCCTGGAACTGCCCCACGTACGACGTCACCTTCTCTCCGAAGAACTGCAGAGCACTGGTGTCCTCAGTCATGGGGAAGTTCAATACAATATCGTGCTTCCTGAACATCTCCAGCGTATAGGCGGCTGTTGTCAGTGACAACGCCGGATCCTTGCCCTCTAGCAAACCGTCAAAGATGACCGTTATGAGTTTCTGAAAAAATTTCACGTCTCCCCGGTAGTTGACGATGGCGCACTCGAACGCCAGGAGGTTGACATGCGTCGGGAGCTTGAGGAACCTGCCCATCAGGTCCCTTTTCTCGTAATCTGTGATGAGGGTCCGCTCAATCTCCTGCAGATCATCGAAGAACTTGACTCCCTTGTCCTGAAACACGATTATCAGCTCCACCAACGGCTGGATGGCGAACGCTGTGAACTTGGCCTCGAATTCCTCCAGATTTCCCGCCTTCTTTGTCCGCGATTTGACTGTCTCTAGGATTTTCCCGAAGAAATCCGACTCAGAGCCGACCAGAATCCCCTGAAATCCCCTTAAATACCTCTCGTAGCACTTGAACAGCTGTCCCAACAGCCTGGCATGCACCTCGTACTCCGTTCTGAACAGATCCTGCATCATCTCGAGCTCTGATATGCTATACAGCACCTCAATGGGCTTCCGATTGTCCGCAGTCTTCCACTGCTTTGCCCACTTAAGCATTCCCTCGACAAAGGTTCGTTTGGTGCTCAAGTTGATCAGCCCCGGTGGGCAGCGCAGCTGGAGGAAGTCCCGCACCAATTCCTCTTGGAAATCCGAAGTCCCCGACCCAAAGTGTTGGGTCTGCCCAGCTAGCCACTCGAGAACTCTCTCGTACTTCGTGGTCAAGGGGAATTCAGAGGATTTCCATGCTTGTATCGCGAAACTGAGGTTCTCCTCGAAGGTTTTCTCAGAGCGGTTCAGCCACCGAAGGAATTCTGCAAGAAAAATGCGCGTTATGGGGTATTGTCATGTGGATTTGACTGTGTGGAGATGCCTACCTTCCTCGTAAGACATCCTTGCGTTGAATTAAATCAAATTTCACTTAATTTTCACGGAAAATATGAACAAAACCACGAACCGATGAGAAAAACTTGTAAACAAACCGCACGTGTACGATGAGAAATGTCACATTCGATGGCAAATGTTCCATTATCCAAGCGTTCTATGGCTGTGGATGGTATTGGTTTTTCCCAGTGGTTCGTGTACTAGATAGGTTATTGAATACAGAATGCGAGGAAGAGACTTTGGAACAAAAAGATATGTAAATACCAAGAAGGAAAATGACCTGGACTGATATTTTTTGGTAATTAAGAGATAAAACTTATAAACTACCTTAAAATAATCTTAAGTGAACTTAACTACTATGTGTAATTAAATACACTCTTTTTTTTAGGCAAGTGCTGTGCCATTTTCTTCTTTTTTTTTCTTAGCCAAGTGCCGTGCTGTAAATTTTTATTTATTTTTTAAACTTACGACTACCTTAAACTATGTAAGCCGGCCATGGCTAACGACCTGCTTTGCCCCATTAGAGGATTGGGAGGAAACGACGACGGCGTTCCCTCTTCTTCAAAAAGCCACCGAACTTGTTGGCGCTGCCTACTCACGTCTTCAATGTCGCGGTTAGAAACCGCCCTACTGTACCGGAGACGCTCTACACTACTCTGTGCGACGTCTCGGTCGTAGTTGAGTCGATTATCCGCAGCTTTTCTGGCGACGTGGAAGATTAGCGGCACCGCTAACTTATCCTGGATCAGGCCTCTCTGATCAAGATGTAGGAACGTTTCTGGAGAGATAAAGCCGTTAAGGCGCACACTCTCGTGATAGAGATTGTTGGGGTAATAAGCCCCAAAGAATAGGCTATTCATCGAAGTCAATGCTCTTGCAATGTGCCTTCGAATCATCTTGATCAAGAAATGATCCACTCTGATCAGATTCGCCATGTTGTACAGGACCTCGTGACGATAGAATTTTATGTACTCCGACTCTGGTGTTCTCTACTAACGAATGATGCTGAATGAGGGCCATGTAGCAGATTCCCTTCACCCTTGCATCGAGTTGGCTGCTATAAAACAGTCTCTTTGTAAGGGCGAAAGCAAGTTTGGCTCTGGCCAGAGCAGCATCTATATGTTTGTTAAAATACAGATATTGATCTAGCCAGACCCCAAGGTATCTGACTACACTTCGACTCGCAAGTAGCTGCCCGTGCTGTCCCACGATAGAGAACTTTCGCCAATTCTTTCTGGTGTCCCAAGAGGCCCCAGACAACGGCGTTCTGAACAGGATGGTCTCCGACTTCTGAAAGTTAATCTTCAACTTCCAGTCGTCGCAGTATCTCTTAATCTTATCGAAGTCACGCTGCAAGAGTATTGCAATTACCTCAATCTTAGGCCCTGATCTGTACGCGACCAAATCGTCTGCGTACGCTATGGCATGGTGAAGTGAGCCTATGAGATCGCTCGTGTAAATATTGAATAGGATCGGCGAATTAACCGCACCCTGTTGCAGACCATTTTTTACTTCAAAAATCCCAACAGATGTCACATTGCCATTCTTCACAATGAACCTCTTAGTGGTGAGCATGTCATAAAGTATGTACAGCAGTGGTTTACTTATGCCTAGTCTGCTTAACTTGTAGAAGAGTCCCTCTAACCATACGGTATCGAAGGCCTTCTCCAAGTCAACCAGGCAGGCACCCGTGCATTGCTTCTTGCTTTTGTTCCATTAGACATCCGATACCAGTTTAGACGCGGCATGTATGGTATCATGCCCCGCCTTGAAACCGAATTGATTATCCGGAATTATGTGCATGTCCTCAACCCACTTAGCCAGGGCTCTATGGATCACTTTTTCGTATACCTTGCTGATGTTCGGAAGGAGACTTATCGACCGGAGATTTTCCGGATTGAAACTATCTTTATTTTTCTTTGGTATGGGCTGCACCACCGCTGTGTTCCAATGCACTGGATAATGGGCATTATTCATTGCATTATTAAACAGGATGGTGTAAATGTTTACCGCTTCTGGAGGAAGATGTCTAAGTACAATGTTGGGTATACCATCGATTCCCACGGATTCCTTTTTCCTCAGTGATTCGAAGATGGCTTAGAGCTCTGCCTTCGAAATGAACGGGGGATGTACCCTTTCATCGGCGACGGCATTGTTTGCCATATTTCTTTCATTGAACATGGTGGAACCAGTGTTCTCAGATCGCCAGTGCTCCATGTCATTTCGAAGGTAGAAGTTGTGCACAAGGACCTGTTTTTCCAGGTCACGGTTCGGGCAAGCACTATCATTCACCTTATACACGTCCTGGAAAGCCGTTCCTATAGCCTCTACCTTCACCTGCGGATCTTCGATCACAAAGAAATTGTCATCCTCAGCTGAGTTATCTGGATCTATACCTGCTGTCACTAGTATTTGTACATTGTTAGTAGTTCGGGGGATTTTAAGACGCAGAAGATCGTTTTGATTATTCCTCCGAAAGATCTTGTTTATTTTCGGGAATATGGTATACTCGGGTTGTTGGATTTTACAGCCTGAATTTTCCTGTCCCAGTGTAAATTTACAGAAGTCTGTAATTTTCTTTAATTAATTTCGAGAGGTTTCTAATCAAGGACTTCAGCGTCTTAACCTCCTCCGAGTTCTGTCTGTCAGTAAACTGCCTGTACAAGGTTTTTAATCTCAACAGCAATCTACTTTTATGTTCGTGCAGTGCGTCAATCGTTACATTGCGGTATATGTCCGCGTTGGCAGTGTGTTGATATCGAGGTATCGTACTGTCCATCATTCGTTTTATTGTCTCGTCCATAGTGTTCAATTGCTTCTGAGAAAGACGTGCGTTTAGGACGTGGGTATGCTATTGTGCATATTGCTTCTTTGACTCTATCTTTGAACTGATGTGTATGTAACTTCGACCCTCTCCTGCATATCCGAGTTCTAACCACGGCTGTCTGAACAGAGTATATATTTCCGTGTTTAAGCCGCGTTACTGCCGCGTCGGAATGGGATATTAATGATGAATTATATTAGAGCAACATCATATGTTTCAGTAACTCACGATGAAACGATCATCTAGCCGTTGAAGAGGGCAAAACCATAAAATTAATATCAGCTTCACAGCCTCAATGTAGCGACATTGCGTTGTGTTCTGGCAGTAAGTAGAGATGGGAAATGTGGATCTTTTGTATAAGGCGGTTCACCGGATCTCTCTCTTTTCAAAGATCCGGATCTTTAAATCGGCTCAAAAGATCTAGACGGATCTTTTGTTTTGTACGCTCTCAACATATCAGATCCATATCAATGCATTGGTACATAGATCCAACGCAACACAAGAGCGACAAAAAGCTTAGCAAACATACACGCACAAAGAAGGCAGCGCACACTTTGATGCTTGCTGAGTACTACAAAAGAATATACTACTGAATAAGGGATGAACAGTGTGTACTGTATTATTGCTTTAGCAATGTGTGTACATACATCCATGTAATTGAGCCAGCGCACGTCTACAGGCAATTGTGTTGTTCTTGTGTTCTGTTGTGACAGTTGCACTGTACGTATATGTATCACTGTATCGATATGGATCTCTGAAATGAACAGTTTCCCCGGCTATACTTTCCAAGAGCCACCCCTAACTGTGAAGAAATACCCGACATTACAGTCGAAGAAGTTAGCGAGGCGGTCAAATACTACAAAAAACGAAAAGCGGTTGGGCCAGACGAGATGTCGTCTGAGTTCTGGAAAAAGATGGGAGACATCGGGTTCAGATGGCTCAGAATTCTCATCTCCAAATTTGTGAGAGGTGATCCAATGCCGAATCAATGGAGGGAAAGTTACCTTCTCCATGTATACAAAGGGAAGGGTGATACGCGAAACTGTGATAACTACCGTTTGATCAAGCTGGTATCACACACCATGAAGATCGTTGAGCGGGTATTAGGTGTCCGACTGCGAAAATTAATACGGCTATCTGATGATCAGTGCGGGTTTGTCTCAGGTAAATCAACCACAGATGCAATCCAAAGTATAAGGATCATAATGGAAAAACATCGTGATTGTTGATTGTATTGGTTGACTTTGAAAAGGCATTCGACAGACAACCACGAGATCTGATATGGGTGGTGCTACGACATCGAGGGGTTCCAGAAACCTATGTACAGATGATCATGGACATGTACGAGGGAGCAAGGACAAGAGTAAGATGCCCCGCTGGAGTAACCGAAGAGTTCCCAATCAAAGTCGGGGTACATCAGGGAAGCGTTTTAAGTCCTTTGCTCTTTATTACAGTCCTTGATTATCTACTTGGAGGTAAAGTGATGGACCCCAAGGCACATCAGTTATTCTTTGCTGACGATGGAGCCATCATAAGTGAGGATCCTACATCCCTGCAACGAGCACTTGATGTGTGGGTGGACTCTCTGGAGGGAAATGGGTATCGCATTAGTTCAAAACAGACAGAATACTTGTGCTGCCCGTTCTCTGATCCACTCAGGCCTATTCCAGACATTTATTTGAATGGAACGGTGCTTCCCAAGTGCGAAAAGCTCAAATATCTGGGATCTATGATCAATAGCAAAGCAACTTGTGATGACGACTTCAATCATCGCGTAAGCGTAGGGTGGATGAAGTGGCGAGAAAATTCCGCTATCTTCTGTAACAGAAAAATGCCACCTAAGTTGAAGGGAAGGCTCTACACCGCAGTTGTGCATCCAGCGCTCATATACTTACTTACTTATGTCCTGTATCCCCTTGTGGGTCCTAGGGCCTCTACTACGCCTACGCGCCATCGTGTACGGTTTCTGGCAATGTGTCTGAGTTCTCCCCAACTTTTCCCTAGCTGCCGTGCCTCCTTCTCGACTGTTCTGCGCCATGTTTTCCGCGGACCGCCAGGTCTTCTGCCATCCTGAGTTAGAGGGTTCCATTGCATAGCATGGTTCGCTATGGAGCTGTCACCCTTTCGGAACGTGTGATCAATCCACTGCCACTTCCGCCGTTGGATAGTTGTGCCTATTGGTTCCTGACCCGTTCTCTCGTAAAGGTGTTCGTTAGAGATACGATTGGGCCAGAAAATCCTTAAGATATTGCGCAGACACCTATTAACGAACGTTTGCAGCTTTCTGGTGATAGTAGTGGTCACTCTCCACGTGCTGCAACCATATAGCAGCACGGATTCAACGTTGGAGCGGAACAGTCTTATTTTGGTGCTCAAACTGATTGCATTGCTTCGCCATGTTTTGGACAACATCCCGAACGCGGACTTTGCTTTGGCGATCCTGTTGGCTATATCCAGTTCGGTTCCACCATCGGTCGAGACAATACTCCCAAGATACTGGAAATCCTCTACTCTCTCTACCGGTTGTCCAGCAATGCATATTTGAGCCGATGAGTTAGTTCCAAGGCTGATAATTTTAGTTTTTGTCGTATTAATTTTCAGCCCGACGACACCTGCCTCCCTCTCCACATCTGCTGTCATTTGGTGGAGGTCCATAATTCTGTGGGAGAGTAAGCATACATCGTCTGCGTAGTCAAGATGTTTCAGTTGAGATGTAAGAGTCCATCGAATTCCTCCGTTTCCCGTCGACAAAGCTGCATGAAGCACATCACTAATCACCAATAGGAATAATATTGGTGAAGGGATACAGCCTTGTCTTACCCCACTTTGGATCTCAAATTCCTCAGACAACCTTCCCCTGTGCAGAACGTGACATTTGGAGCCTTCATATGTAGCTTTGATAATAGCAATTAGTTTATCGGGAATGCCTCTCCTGCGTAAGGCACGCCAAATAAACTCCCTGTTGACACTATCGAACGCCTTCTCAAAATCGATGAACAGCAGGTGCAGTGGCGATCGATATTCAACACACTGTTCGATGATAATCCGCAGGGTGTTGATGTGGTCGGCACAGGAGGATCCAGAGCGGAAACCTGCTTGTTCGGCATCGAGTGTGTCTTCGAGATGTTGTTTGATTCGCTCAAGGATGATTTTAGCTATTATCTTAGCTACAGCAGGCAGCACGCAGATACCCCTCCAGTTTCCGCACTCCATTAAATTTCCTTTCTTAGGAAGCTTGACGATCATTCCCTTTTTCCACTCGTTAGGAAAGCTCTCAGCTTCCCAAGCTCTATCTATAAATGGAAGCAGAAGCTCAGCCGATGTTGTTGGCGTTGCTCGTAAGAGCTCTGCTGGAATACCGTCAAGTCCTACCGCCTTGTTGGTTTTGAGTGCCTTGATCGCGGTAATGATCTCATCTTTACTGGGAGTCGTGGTGCGTATTCGGGAACTTCTCACCTCGGGCATCTCAGTCTGATTTGGGAGCATATCGCTAGCGAATACACGGTTCAAAACCGTAGCAAAATGCTCTTTCCATCTCTTGAGCTGGTCCTCATCCGAAATGAGCAAGGAGCCGTCTAGGCTTTTCACTAGGTATTGGCTGGAGCTGCGACCACCTGTCAGCTCTTTCGTGATTCTGTAGACAGTCCTGCTGTCGCACCTCCGTGCAGCTTCTTCTGCTTCTGTAGCCAGCGCGTTGATGTAGTTGCGCTTGTCACGTCGTACGCTACGCTGAACTTCTCTCATCTTCATGCGATATAGGGACTCTAGCTCGCTTCTCCCTGCTGCTGGGGTAGCTGCAACGCGAGCTTTTAGCTGTTTTCGTTCGTCAATCCGTCTCCAGGTATCCTCGGAAAGCCACGCCCTATGTCTTCCCTGCGATCGACCGACAATTCTTTCAGCACCAGATGTAAAAACATTTTTCACAGCACACCAATGGTCTTGGATGGTTGCGGGCATTGAGCTGCTGATTGCTTCCACACCTTGCGAAAAGTGCTCCCTTAATTGTTGGCGCACTGAGGGATCACTAAGTCTATCGATGTTGAACCTGGGCATTCTTGTGTTGTCGTGGGATCTTCGAACTGCAGCAGTGCGTAGTTGGAGAGTAGCTATCATAAGATGGTGATCACGTACTATCCCCACATCTGCCCCTCGTCTGTTTCGGACGTCCAGGAGACTGCTTCTAAAGCGGCGGCTGATAGCAAAATGGTCAATTTGGTTGGAGGTTGCTTGCCTGTCGTTGGAAACCCAGCTGACTTTGTGGCAGGTCTTGTGCTCAAACATGGTGCCACCTATCACAAGGCGGTTGGCATTGCAGAAATCCACAAACCTTTCGCCGTTGTCATTGCGGTTGCCTAGTCCATGCTTCCCGATTACATGCTTGAGCCCTTCGTTGTCGCTGCCTACCTTGGCATTCAAATCCCCCATCACTATGACAATGTCTCCATTTGGTGTTGTGTTGAAGACGGCGCTTAAGAGATTGTAGAAGCTCTCCTTTTCGTCCTCAGACGAACTATTCGTTGGGGCGTAACACTGTATGATGGTGGCGCGTCGTACTCTAGTCCGGAATCTGGCCGTCAAAATCCTATCACCATGAGGCTGCCAGGAAATCAGGCCCTTGCGTGCTGTTGTTGTTAGCAGTAGTCCGACTCCATATTCCCGCGGACTTCCGGATGGTCTTCCAGAATAGAGTAGTACAGTGTTACGCGTTGGAGACTGGTACTCGCCCGCTTCTAACCATCTTACTTCACTTACCCCCAAAATGTCCAGTTTATATCGCATGAATTCCTTTTCCAGTTGGAGGAATCTGGCATTGTAAGGACCTTCTCTTCCCGAGTCGAGGAGCGTCTTTACATTCCAGAAACCTATCTTTGTCCGGGTACAATAGCCAAAAGTCGTCAACATGTGATCAGTCCTTATCCGAGGCATAGTGTCGGTTTCAGTAGCGAGCTGGTTTCAGTAACGCAGGTTGCTGGCCCACGTTACCTAGCCTAGAATCAAGGCCCTAGACAACCCGCACTTACAATTTTGGCCTATACGTATAAGGGTTTATACGTATAGTTGCCCGGGGACCACCACTAGGAGGTAAAGTAAGCACTTCATCACGAACTTGATTGTTGCGCTACTGGCCCAAGCCAAGTTTTGGGCAGTCAGTAGTTTCCCGATCAATCGCAATGCAGGTCCCCATTACGCTCATATACGGTTCACAATGTTGGACGATGTACAAAACGTATGAGAGTAAATTAACGGCAGGTGAGATGAAGATGCTTCGCATGACAGCAGCTTGATCGACAAAGCTTGATCGAATAAGAGGTTCGAAGATCCGTGGAAGCTTTCACATCAAGGAAACCATCGTACAAAAAATACAGTGCGACCGGCTCAGCTGGTATTGCCGCGTTCAAAGAAGAGATCATTTGAACACCGTTCAAAAGGCAATATCAATGAACGTTCCAAAGACATCGCGATGTAGGAAAGGCAGGCCTATAAACGCCTGGATCACACAAATGCGACGACGTCGGCATTTCATTGGCCGCAGTAACCGAATGATCCAAAATCGGCGGACCTGTCGATATTTTCTGAGGTCAAATAGGCAAACCCCATAGGTGGATCAGTAGAAATGTTGTTTTCGGATCCTAACCGCCGAAATGGGAAGAAGAAGAAGAAGAGCATCTAGAACATTTCCGAACATGCCAGACGTCACTAGGGGTAAATTGTGGCAGGTGAAATGTGGAACAAACTGTGTGCATGATGGCAGCTTTGACAGATGTCCGGATGCAGTGCTGCCATCTCGTTTGTAACGCAGTGCGAAAGGTACATTCGGTGGATGCTACAATAGTATTAAAAACATTCAGACAGATAAGTAGCTTTCCTCAAAATGTTGTCAGGGACACACTTCAAAAATGTATTTTTAATTATTTGCTTGTAAGTATTGTATACATTTATGTGTCTTTTGATGTGAAATGATCATAAAGCCGTTTGTTAGAGAATTTATTATATACCGCAGCGTCCGTTCATTAATCCTTCAGATTAAATGACCTTTTACTGAGAGTAAAATCACGGCCATTCCTTCGATCTTTTACGTATTTTGAGTTATCTTCTGGTCAGCAAAACGATTGTGTACGCCAAAAATGTTTTCTTCTTAACTTTCCCAATTAACCAGCCCAAACCATGAGCAATTAAAATCGGATCACATTAAAATAACATTGGGGAACAAAAACCAATCCACAGTTAAATATAATTGTATACTTAAACAAATTTAATTACGATCAATTAAATGCCTATTAGCATGTAAAAATCGGAAAATTTGGATGCTAAAAAAAAAGAAACGCTTCCTTCCCCAATCCTCTGCCAAATGAAAAACAATTTTAATTACCCACCTACCCCCATGTAAATTCGTGTCAGAATACTAATTAACATGCCGAAGCTATCATCTGACAATGGCGCGTATCTGACGATCTACGATCGCGATCACCGGTGCTATATTAAATTGGCCAAACGGAATACATACCTAGACTGCTAGGTACGAGTATGTATCTCCTAAACGATTCCGAGCAATAAGTTCGTCGAAATATGCCACATCGAATGCTTTTAGAAAGATTTGCATTCAATGGGATGCGCCCGAGTGCAGATCGTGTGGGCTGCAGAGAAGACAGACGATCAAAATAGAACTCTTCTCCGCGATGTTCCAGAATCAATTTTTCATATTTTATTTAATTTTTCTTTTTTGTGAGATAGAAATACGAAAATTTTTAATTAGAGGAGTGATCTTGTTTGAACAGTGCTTGTTGGGTGATAAAGCCACAGAAGTTTACTTTGGCAGACTGGACGAGATCTGTATTTTCCGAAATGCGATGGGAAAGAAATTTTTAAACTACTTGTGGTATGCAATCAAGGAACTACGTCGGGAAAAGTTCAAAGATGATTATAGGAACTATTAAATGCATAGCCGACGAAAGACGATCATTTTGAAGAGGTCTTAGAACTCAAAGAATAGATGAGGCAAAGCGAAACAAGCCCCATAGACCAGTAATTCTAGCCTGAATCTGTCAAAAATTCTATTTGAAAGTTGAGTGAGTCCTTTTTGTCGCGATTGGAAATGCTTCACTGGGGCTACACAGATGCAACTGCCGGGGAGTGAAACCCTGATTTACACACCTTACTGAAATGTTCAACAAAGGCGATCTCCACATGTGGGTCAGTATACATGTAAATGCTATAAAGTGGGAGGTTTAGGATCCCTTGAATTCAGATCACAACCTTGCTGAAAAGAAGACTGACATTTTCAACAGTACCTTTGTTTAGACAACTTCGCTCAAAACAATGAACCCCCAACTTATGCCCTCTAATCAGAATATCATGAAATGGTGTACGGAAGAGTCCAGGATGATTAGGGCTTGCTGTCAAATAGTCAGAATTGTACCCTGTAACTTTTATCACAGAAAAAGCACAAGGAGCTAGAAAACAAATACAGTCTTGCTTGAAAAATATACCAAGCTTAGTATAGAAAACAAACAGCTTTTATACAAGCAAATGCTAAAGTCGGTGTGCACATATAGTATACAACTCTGGAGTTGTACCAAAGTAAGTCATTAGACAAACTTTTAAAAACAAAGTGCTTAGAGGAATTGTTAATGCACCGTGGTATATCAGAAGCAACGATACCCACAGATGCATAAATATCTCCGCTTTAAAACAATCGAAGACGAAATCAAGAACTACGCAGGAAGGCCTAAAAGTCGATTAGAAAGTTACGTAAATAATGCAGCCCATCAAATTTACTGCGCCGTCTACAAAGAACCAAACCCGTTGACTTAGCACGATAGCCAGTAACCCCGTCTAAACTGCTAGCAGTTTACCATTGGAAGCTAGCACCTTAACCATACGTTTAGTTCATCCCTCAGCGCCAGTTCTGCTTACCAAAACTGGTCCACTGCGCGCAATATACCCCAACCTAAGCCTTCACATCAAGAAACGATAGATTCTTACCCATTAAGTTTGGGGTAAAGGTGTTTACGATCCAAATGCCTCCAATCATTCGCTTTACTAAATAAAATTATTTTACATAGTTTTCAAACGCAGCAGTTATCCTCAGGGAATCTTCGGAGGTAACCAGCTACTTCATGATTCGATTGGATTGGTAGCTAGCAAGACCTTCCATTGGAGAGGTACCTAGTAAACGTTCTTGTTTCATCAAAGAAAAACTATTTGATAAGACGAAAACTTAGTTGTAGTAAGACAAACAAGATTGTTCTCAAGGGAAGTTTTTTAGTGTGTTAAAATCACACACTATGTGGGCGCGCGCTGTGACGGTCCTCACAGGATCTTCTTGAAGGTATTCACCTACCCTCGGAAAATGAAAGACAAAATATGTTTCATAAAGAATCACTCAATTGAGAGGTATATTCAACACAACCTCGACATGGGCACTTAGGACATAGCGATTATGTTAGACCAACTTGACTCAAAAATGAAGTGGAAGTTCCCAGATAAACCTTATCTCCTGGGTAAGATGATACCTTTGCTATCCCAACGCTTATTTATAATGACATTCCAGTCATCAGCTCCTTAGACAAGGCCAATCTGCTTGCAGCTCACTTTACAGCGAACTCCACCCTGCCAGATAGTGCTTTGTCTTCGCCTGTACTTGAGAGCGTAGAATTTTCCATAGAACAAGTCCACTTTCGCACTCGTACAGTTGCAGAAGTACTTAAAGGTCTCAACATACACAATTCCGTTGGTCCAGGTGGTATTTCTCCCATAGTTCTGAAGAGGTGTTCTTCTACACTGTCAAAACCTCTGCGTAAGCTTTTCTGTCTATCGTACTCTTCTATGCTCTTTCTGAGTAAGTGGAAAGCAGAATTTGTCCAGCCCGTCCCTAAAAAAGGCCAATCTTCCTCCCCGTCCAATTACCGACCCATTGCACTTACGTCCCTTCTTTTCAAGGTCATGGAAACGCTGATAAATCGTCAGCTTATGAAATATCTTGATTTGCGAAAACTCCTCAATGACCGGCAGTATGGTTTTCGTAGCAACAGGTCCACTGGTGATTTGATGGCATATCTCACAGAGAAGTGGAGCAAATCTCTCCATCACTTCGGCGAAAGAAAGATGGTTGCGCTCGATATTTCTAGGGCATTTGACAGAGTTTGGCATCAGGCTCTTTTGTCGAAAATGCATCGATGAGTCTCTTCTTCAATGGATTAGAAATTACCTTTCGGACCGTTTAATACAAGTTGCCTTGGACGGCTTCAAGTCTGCAATTCACCATATAAGTGCTGGTGTTCCCCAGGGCTCTGTTTTGTCTCCAACTCTCTTTCTCATTTTTATAAATTACCTCTTGTCTGCTACTTCTAATCCAACCCATTCCTTCGCTGATGACAGTACCCATAGTTTTTCATATTCCTTCCCTAACTCACGTCCTTGCTCTTCTGCCGTAGAAGAGGAACGACAACGTATGCTAAACACGTTAAATTCCGACCTGGACGGCATTACAAAATGAGGTTCAATCAATAGAATGGAATTTAATACCTCCAAAACTCAATGCTGTCTTCTGTATCTCAAGCGAAACCAAGACCCTCAACCATTATGCATGGATGGTACTTGTATCAGTGGGCGCCGTGGCGTAAGTGGTTAGTGTGTCGGATCACTACGCATGAGGTTCCAAGTTCGAATCCCAGAAAATACCAACAAGTTTTTTCACGGTCCCACCTCTCGCGAGCGTCTGACAAACATCCGAGAGTAGTGTTGTCCGAAAAAAGCTTCTTAAATCGCCGTTCGGATTCGGCATTAAACTGTAGGTCCCTTCCATTCGTGTGAAAAATATAACGCACACAACATGAGTGGTTGCGAGAAGCCCTGGCCCTGGCACTTTAAAGAGCTGTTGCGCCAAATATTTGTATTTTTTTTTTTGTACTTGTATCACCGAATCCGAAAGACTTGCCATTCTCGGTATGTACATCAATAACCGTCTTCGATGGAACGATCACATACTCGAAGTCGCCAAAAATGCTGCAAAATGTCTAGGATTCCTTAAGCGTTGCAAACAATATTTTACCCGTCTGGTCTTTGATCTGGCCTCCATTTATAAGGCATCCGCCCAAAGCTAGAATATAACGCCCACATCTGGTCTGGTGCACCCAAGACCGTTCTGCACATTCTAGATAGGGTACAGAATCGCGAAGTTAAAACTATAGGTGATAGAGACATTGTGAACTCCATAGTCTCACTTGAACATCGTAGAAATGACTCGTGTCTTTCCATTTCTTATCGCTTTTTTTTATAAAAAACAATGCTCCAGCAAAATAGCCAGTTGCATTCCTCCACTTCAATACTTCAACCGCAATAGACATCATGCTTCGAAAGTACATTAGTTCACCCTCAAGCCCAACTTCGGACGTACTGTCAAATATAGGGATTCGTTTATAAGCCGAACGAACAAACGTGTTTGTGGAACGATCTACCAGCCTCTGTATTTCCTAATCATTTAAAGCCAACGCAAACCGGCATCTCATCCGTTCCTCTCCCCCCTTTCCCCATCCGCCCGTGCCCTGAGCATCAGTATAAGGATATTAATAATCCCTTCGGCGCGGGGTAGGATGCTCAGGTGGACCCTCCATCTTCCTCGATCCTCCGCCATTGACTCCAATTCAGACTAACTTTGTACAAAAAATTGTTCAGGGTGCATTAAGACGATGTAGAATAAATCTCTTTGCATCTAGTAAACTTTGCACTTCATATCCATTGGTAGTTACTCGCAAGAAAAGACAAGAGGACTGGAGCAGGTATAATATATTCGGGCCACGAACGAAGGCCCTTAGACTCTTCTTTCTCTTCTTCTTCTTTTTAAATGGCGCTACAGTCCGGAGTGGACCTGGTTAGATTAGGTTAGGTTAGGTTGAAGTGGCTGCCAGTTGAGAATCACCAACACACTTAAACCAATAATAAGTCCGTTGTGATACCACGTGGAACATGGGAGAAAATCTCTCTACCTACTCCTTAAAACCATTTTGAGCTTATTATTAAGCGTAGGAGGCTCTAAATATCCATATCTATCAGGTCGCCTAAGTCTTTGTAATAGGGGGCTCCTAAGTGAAGCTTCTTTCTATGGGAGAGAGATGGGCAGAAACAAAGAAGTTGAGGAATAGTTTCTTCCTCTTCTTCATTCATGCAGGTTCTACAAAATTCGTTCACAAACAGGCCTAGCCTTGTAGCATTAGACAGTGTCCAGTGATGACACCTATTATAGCGCCGCTATGCAATCCGTTGAGAGAAATCAAATTCTTAGAACGTTTTAGATCCAGCTTCAGCCAAATCTGTTTTTTCGCTGGACGTGTTGATCCACTTGTCCACCTAAGATTTGTACTCTAGACAGCAACCAGCTTAAATTTAAGTTTGCGAGTAGCGATTGGTGTACCTAAGGTGCCTTCATCGACAGAATGGGTATAATTGTTCCTATTCTGTGGAGTTCATCGGCCTCAAAATTCCCTGGAATGTCCCTATGCCCCGCAAAAAATTGGCGTCTCTCGGGTATGGATTTGAAGACTTTTCGGGTCGGATCGCTGATGCCCATTCGCTCTAGATGTCCTAGCCATCTCAGTCGCTGCATGCGCACTCTTCTGCCCAAATCGATATCTTTGTACAGCCCATACAATTCTTGGTTATATCTACTCCTCCACTCGCAGACGGGTCCATAAATCACTCGAAGAACCTTTCTATCAAAGTAACCAAGTGCATCCTCATCCGATTTCGGTAGAGTCCATTTTTCTGCGCCATATAACAGAACTGGGATGATAAGGGTCTCATACAGTAGAACCACAGACGCAAGGGGAAGAGCTCTCCTCGAATGCTTCGCAGCACTGGACATTAGTCTGGCCAACGACGATACAGCGGAAACGTTTCGAAAGGCAGGCAGAGGGTCAATCATTGACATCACATTCATGAGCAACTCACTCCTGCGGAAAACCAAATGGCAGGTCAGCGAAGACTATACCCACAGTGACCACCAGACAATTCTATTTATTGTCGGCGAGGAGAAACCTAGACTGCGTCCCACCCTAACAAGGCCAAAGTGGAAGGCCACGCTCTTCGACAAAGACATGTTCGAAGAAATGTTAAACACCAGCGCCACAACGAATAATGGATCGGCTGAGGCCCTTTCGCATCAATTGGCGAGGCGGGAACTGGAAAGGGCCATTAAGGCGAGTAAGTCAAGGAGCTTTAGGTGGCTCTGTGACGAGGCCGAATTAGACCCCTGGGGCATAGCGTATAGAGTGGTGATGAAGAAGCTTAAAAGCAGCAGGTCTCCACAACTTACATGCCCGGCAATGCTAAGGACTATAGTAGAGCACCTATTCCCCCATAGACCAACTACTATGGTCTCCATCACGAGGGAGATCAGCATGGAGCATATCCCGGCAATCACGTTAGAAGAACTCTTTGGCGCATGCAGAAAAATCGGAGACAGCAAAACACCTGGACCGGATGGCATCCCGAATAGGGCAATCAAGGCGGCTGTTAAGACGAGACCGGACATCTTTCTAACAACGATGCAAAGGTGCATAGAGGAGGGGGTATTCCCTACACCATGGAAATTGCAACATTTAGTGCTGCTTCCAAAGGGTAAAAATCCGCCCGGACAATCATCATCGTATCGCCCAATATGCCTGCCCGATACGCTGGGAAAGATCCTAGAGCGTATCATCTATAAAAGACTGCTTGCGGTGGCGGAGGAAAACGAAGCCTTGTCAGACTGTCAGTACGACTTCAAAAAATCACGCTCTACCGTCGATGCCATAAAGGCGGTAGTAGATATAGCAACTGAAGCAATACAAGGAAAAAGGTGGAAATGGGGGACGAAGAAATACTGCGCAGTAGTAACGCTCGACGTCAAAAATGCGTTCAACTCGACAAGCTGGTCATTCATTAGGAGATCCCTGGCCAGGATGGATACACCATACTACCTGCTGAGGATAGTCACGGACTACTTCAGCAATAGGAAGCTAAGATACCATACTGACGATAGCGTTAAGCACTACAGTATTTCCGCGGGAATCCCGCAAGGGTTGGTTCTGGGACCTCTGCTATGGAACATTATGTACGACGGAGTTCTGCGACTAACATTGCCCGAGGGAGTCAAAGTAATTGGCTTCGCTGACGATATCGCAGTGGTTACAGTAGCCAAGCACGTACATGAGGTGGAGTCTGCCACGGATAAGGCAGTTATAAGAATAAAGGAATGGCTGGAGTCTACCGGTCTGGAACTAGCTGCCCACAAAACCGAAGCTGTCCTAATCACCAGCCGCAAAAAGGTGGAATATGTCAGCTTCGGGGTCGGAAACCAGACACTCAGGTCCAAAGAATCCTTGAAGTACCTTGGAGTCATGCTCGACAATAAGCTGCGCTTCAAAATCAACGTCGAGTATTCTAGTAAGAAAGCATCGCTGATGCAGGCGGCACTCTCACGAATGCTCCCGAACATCGGCGGGCCTGGATATGCCCGCAGGATCCTGCTGTCCAGAGTGGTCAGCTCGGTACTTCTATACGCTGTCTCGATATGGGCAGGTGCACTGGCTACAAATGAGTGCAGGAAGAAGCTATCATCAACTCACAGGCTCTGCACGATCAGAGTGATCAGCGGCTTCCGAACTATCTCCGACGATGCAGCCTGCGTTTTAGCTGGGATGGTCCCAATCGACATCCTCGCTGATGAGATGCAGAGGGTATACCTTAGACGTCCCTCGAACCGGCAAGAGGCAAACAGGATTAAGGTGGAGGAAAGGGCAGCATCATGTGGGCGCCGTGGCGTGGTTTCAAGTTCGAATCCCAGAAAACACCAAAAAGTTTTTTTCACGGTCTCACCTCTCGCGAGCGTCTGACGTTCGGATTCGGCATTAAACTGTGGGTCCCTTCCATTCGTGTGAAAAATATAACGCACACAACATGAGTGGTTGCGAGAAGCTAGGCCCTGGCACTTTAAAGAGCTGTTGCGCCAAATATTTATTTATTTAAGGGCAGCATCAGCAACGCTGTGGCAAACCAGGTGGGACAGCTCTTCAAAAGGCAGGTGGACCCAGAACCTCATTCCCACTATAAAATCATGGACAGAGAGAGCGAGGGGAAACTATAACTACCACCTCACACAGTTCCTGTCCGGACACGGTGGCTACCGAAAGTATCTCCATAGATTTGGACACGATAGCTCGGCCCTGTGTCCAATATGTCCAAACGAAGAAGAGGCCGCGGAGCATGCAGTGCTCTACTGCAGACGCTTTGCAGAAGATAGAGCAAACCTTCCAAGTCCAGAAAATCTTATAAGTCACATGATACAATCAGAGGGCGAGTGGATGGAGATCTGCTAATTCATATTATGTGTGCAGAATGCGCTGCGAAGAGCAGAAGCCCTAAGAAGAGCCCAAGAGGCGGCCTCGGAGACTAGAGCATAATTGCTAACCAGTCTCGCGAAGAAATACCTAACGACAGTACCGCGGGGAGAGTGGTTGAAGTGTGTAGGGTGTGTGTTTAGTACGTAGGCGTATTCTTGGAATCGATTACTCAGGTTTGCGAATCGTGCATGCTAGTAGCACTCGGGCTATTAGTATCTAGGAAGATTATACATCCTTGGCGCAACCAAAAAAACCTTAGTCGTTCGAGACAGAGCTTTACTATTCAATTTCTTCGATTGATTTCCACGCTAATGTCATTGCTCGAGTTTATAGCGGAGCCTAACTGGACAAAGTCCTTAACTACTTCAAAGTTGTGACTGCCTATCGCGACATTGTGTCGATGTTGATTGCCCTTTTTGTTGGCAACATGTATGGTACTTTGATTTGCTCTCGTTTATCGTTAAACCCATTTTTTGCGCTTCTGCTTCAATACTCACGAACGCACAATTGATATCAGGCTCTTTCCTCCCAGTTATGTCAATGTCGTCCACGTAGACGAGTAATTGTGCAGACTTTTGAAATACGGTGCCTCTTATGTTGGCTTGTGAGTTGCGCACAATACTTTTAAGCGATGTTGAGAACGTCGCGCGACAGAGCGCCACCTTATCTTAATCCTTTTCTGACGTCAATGAGGTGCGTAAGATCGTCACCGACCTTGATGGAGCAGTGTGAGTTCGCAATTGTCATCCTGCATAGGTGGATAATTTAAACAGCGATGTCAAAATTAGACATAGCTCTGTATAGCTCTTCTCGATGTATATTGTCATAGGCGGCTTTGAAATCGATAAAGAGGTGGTGCGTATCGATTTTGTGTTCCTGGGTTTTTTTTCCAGGATCTGTCGTAGTGTGAATATTTGGGCGATGGTTGACTTTCCTGGTCGAAGACCCCACTGATATGGACCATAAGGTTGTTGACAAATGGTTTTAGACGTTCACACAATACGGCGGATACGGCCTTGTAAGCGATGTTTAGGAGACTGATGCCCCTGTGATCGGCCCAGTTTAGTGGTTTTTGAGGATCGAAGTGCCTTAGTAGAACTTATTCCGATTAGTATTTTGTCAGGTGTAGCAACCATAAGAGCCTATACAAAATGAGTTCCAAATGCTTCTATGTCTAACTAAACTGTTAATAGAACAAGCTGTCTTGGCACCTATTCATTTCTAGGCTCATTCCAAATGGGCACACACTCAAGATGTAAAGGAAATTGAACCAGAAGAAGTGATTTAGTCGGACAATTCCTCGAAATGTAGCTCACAATCTAGTCGATTTTAGAAATTCAGGACTTCGAAACTACGGATACTGTAACACTTTATGCGAGATGTCAGGTTTTCTATCCGCAACCTCCTCATGTCCAACACCATTCTACCACACGAGTACTAACCAAATTACCTTGAAATCGCTTCTCACATCTCCTTTATTACAAAAATCCTAATGAAATGACTAAACGAATTCCCTTAGCTTGCAAGAATCAAAAATTCTATCACCATGTCAGATCCTTCATCAACTTCATTAGGTTTTCTCTCTAACATGACCGATCAACATGTCAAATGTGCTTGTCCACTGTATTTACGTTAAAACACTTTCTGTTCATGCCATGCAATATTGAGCACACAATTAACATCAATTCCCAGTGAACACGTACAAAATTACATGCTTTTGGCGGCAACATTACCAGCCGGCTAACAATCAAAAATAGGCATTCGCCACCACTAGATACCATCACACAAAATCCTCCCTGAAGTCAATGAAAGCCCACACTCAGATGCCCGATATATACGCAATCAACAACGCAAATTGCCGGTAAAACACATTCCAAAGCGACAATATAAACCCACAACAAAAAACAAAAAAAAAAACGCAAAACCACGACCCCACAATGTTTATCCACCGGTGCGCGTTGAGATTTTGCAGCGCAAAGTACACGAGAAGAGAAAAATACACACGGCAACGACAAAGTAATCAAAACAAAGCATGAAATACCATCAAAACAACGTGTGTATCCATTGGATACATTGAGCTTTTCCATCTGCCTTGCGGCCTCCCCCCAGCAACATGTTGCTGGACACTAGCTCCCCATTTCTACATGCAACAAGTGAATGGTAGCAAACCATCTCAACGTATCCGCACTTTACATTCAGTTTCATTCGAAACGCCGCGCAGTACAGATACAAAGATACAAATCAAGCTCCGTGGAATAATTAATAAAAAAAAATTTAAATCTGATCCAACTTTTTGGATGGTATCATTCGCAGTGGGATGCACGCGTAGGACTTTAATGCGGGGATACAGATGCTTTTCTTTATAATTTAAAAAAAAAATCACCTCAGCCAAACCGGAAAGTCGTTGCATGCTGGATACAAAAAAAAACCGTTTTCATAGTGCTCGTGGTAGTGTTTGAATTTTACTCAAGAAAAAGTATCTCAAAAATTCAATTAACTCGCGTAATAGAGTAATCTCGTTCGTTCGTTCTGTTGGTGTTGTGAAAGATATAAAAAAAAAGTTTATTTTTCGGCAGAAAAAGTTTTGTTATTGTGAAAAACAGAAAGAAGACCCGAAGTACACGCAGTTAACTTGAGAAGGTAGATTTATAACTCAAAAAATTAGGTTAAGTAGGTATGAACTTTGAGAAGACTGTCAACGGAAATAAGCAAAAATAAGTTTTGTTGTCCGTTTTCTTGGTGTAATTAGTGTCGCAATTACCAGTTAAGTGGGTGAGTACTTGGATGAGAAAAGAAGTGGACAACTTGGTTGGAAATTCCTTTAATTAATCGCTAGATAGGCAACTACGTTTTATTGGGTAACCCATAAGAAAACCACTCCAGCTTCTTATCGGTGGCTATTCTTAGCCAACGCGGCGACCTTCAATTTCACGTTTAAGTATCGTTTGAATGGTGGAGTGTCCTTTTCCTGTCATGGCTATCGATAGTCATAGAAACCGCCAATAATCGATTGATATACTGGCCCAACCTTAGTGGTTGGATATTTTAGGATGATCCATTAGTCTTGTGTGTGTCATTACAAGCATGCTCATCCCAACTGATTTTCTACATCAACTGCGTTGTTTCGTTTCCAAAATTATATCACCAACCCTTTCACAGTATGTGGACCAATACGTTAGGGAAGTAAATTTTGTTTTTTTTTTTTTTTGTTTTACTTCAGCTAGCAGAAATTCATTTTAATGGTAACGAATGGCAAAAGCCGTGAGCGGTGATTTATTACTCTTTTCAATTTTTGACACATTCACATTAGCTTCACGAGGAAACCTTGATTGTACACTTTTTTTTTAAACAATGCTGACAGAAGGGGGTAGTACCATCGAATATGCCGTGATGGAGAAAGGCATTCACCCAGTTTAAATATTGCGGAGTGTTTAGAGGGGAGGAGCATGCTTCCTTGCACTTATCAAGAATTTCCGCTGTAAGTGAAATTACGTGTAATCTCAGCATGACAAGGTTGAGCTAAGTTATTTTACCACACGTGAACGTGCCTACTGATATACGGCACGAACAAGGATCAAGGAGTTGCAAATTTGAGACTTGTTTTTCTTGGAAAGTGTTTTTAGGATTTGTTTTATGTTTTAGCAATTGCTCTATTCTATTGACGATGGCAATGTATGTACTTCTAAGCAGGGTGTGAATGAAAAATCAAAAACCAGCCTCAATAGATGATTTGGTAGAGAGCATACACCAAGTCATCTATGTGCGAGCACCTACAACATAAAATTTAAGGGCAAATATTTGGCGAACCGCTCTTTAAAGTGCCAGGGCCTAGCTTCTCGCAACCACTCATGTTGTGTGCGTTATATTTTTCCCACGAATGGAAGGGGCCTACAGTTTAATGCCGAATCCGAACGGCGATTTGAGAAGCTTTTTCGTGACAACAATACTGTCGGATGTTTGTCAGACGCTCGCGAAAAGTGGGACCGTGAAAGAACTGTTTGGTGTTTTCTGGGATTCGAACTTGGAACCTCATGCGTAGTGATCTGACACACTAACCACTTACGCCCCTTGAGGGCTAAAACCCAAGATAATATATTGGACGTACAGTGCTATTATCAAACCCATGGTCAGCTATGCATAGTTGGCTTGGTGGCCAAAAACCTTACAGGCTAAGACTCAGAAACAGTTGAATAAAATACATCATCTAGCCTGTCAGAGTATCACAGGAGCAATGAGAACGTAACCCATGGCAGTAATGGGAGCAATGTTCAGGCTCACACTGTTGCACCTTGCAGTACAGAAAGAAGCTATGTTGAGTGCTCTTAGGCTGCCCAAGATCTCGAACCTTAAAATCGGCAACTTTACGAGCCATTTGAAGATTCTAGACTATATTCAAAAGGACGCTATTCTCAAAATCCCTGATACTATGCTCAAGAAATACCGGTTCTGCAGGAAATTCAATGTGGTTATAGGTGACCGCCACACATGGAGGAATGAAGGACTTGTAGTCTTACCAAACCCTCAAATTTGGTACACAGATGGTTCCGAATTGGAAAATGGTAACACGGGCGCAGGGATTTATGGACCCAGATTCCAACATGCGGCAGCGCTTGGGAAATCACCAACAATATTTCAGGCGGAATTCCATGCAATAGAGCTCTGTGTACGAGAATGTCTGCGAAGGAGGGTCGAGGGTACTTGTATCTATATCCTCTCGGACAGCCAGGCAGCACTTATGACTCTGAAATCGTACACGGTAGGATCAAAACTTGTATGGGACTGTCTGTACTTACTCGAAGATCTCGCATCGAAAACACCATCACTGTGGCTTGGATACCAGGACACGAAGGGTTCGATGGCAACGAACGGGCGGACTGCTTAGCGAGAAGAGGCGCTAGTCGCTCACTAGTCGGTCCTGAACCCTATTTTGGAGTCACGCGTAGTAGCGGAAACATCAAAATAAAGAAATGGCAGGATGATCATCATGCAGAGTACTGGGCCAAACTCAAAGGCCTAAGACAGGCAAAGAAGTTAATTAATCTCAACCGTTGCAAGGCTAAAAAGCTAATCGAGCTAAGGAAAGCAGACTTAAGAACCTTAACGACTGGTTATTGCCCACTCAGGTACCATCTGCACAAGATAGGAGTAGCAGATGCAGACGATTGCCGGCTATATGGAGAGCAAAAAGAGACGGCAGAGCATATTCTTATATTCTTTATGAATGCCATATGGCCGCAAGAAAAAGACTTCTCCATCTCGGAATGGCTTTATTGAGTCCCTCTGACTTCTGGAACATTAAGCCTGAAGCTTTGTTTGGGTTTATCAAGAGCCTTAACCAAGTTCTCAGCTAAACACTGGGCTGGCACAATAGATCTCATAGGTTGCAGTGCGTACAAGGCCCTAGTAAAGTAAAGTAAAGTACGACTCTGGAATCCACAGTAATTAGATTGAAGCTCGTTAGAATCTGCAAACGATATCTTAATGAGGTATCGCAAGTCAACAAGGTGACCCCATGCTGGGTACCAAAGCATATGGGCACACCAGGTAATGAAAGAGCAGACGAACTCGCTGGAATGTGGTCGGCGTTGCACATATCGCAGGCCATTCCCTACGTGAAGTTTCCTATTACCTCCAAGATGAAGTCACTAGCAAAGCCAATAGACGATGGATCCATCTAGATACGTGCGTCACTGCCAAAAATGTTGTAGCTGGCTTATAATTTGAGGAGAACACGTTCTGTGGTTAGGCTTATTCGTAAAAGTATGCTGGTTATCTCTGGCATAGTTACAGGGTACTGTGCCATTGGGGTTCATGCAGAGCATATCGACATACCTCACAATGACTTATACAGGAGCTGCAGGGACGAAAAAAAATTGAATCTGTCCGACATCTGCTGTGCGACTGCCCTGCCCTAGCCGACAGAAAACTAAGGACTGTCGGTAGCTACTTCTTCACTGAGTTGGACGAACTACGGCGTATTGAACTGAAAGATCTCATGAGGTTCATAACCCTATCTGGGTGGTTCTAAATCAGCAGTTTCCCTTTCTGAGCTAGATGTGTGTAAATTTAGTGTGTAATTCATAAAGACATCGAGATGTAGGAAAGGCAGGCCTGGATCAGACAAATGCGACGACATCGGCATTCAGCAGTTTTTCATCGCGGGTTCTTAGGGTGAAAATAAAATGGACCCTTGTTCGTCTAAGTGAGCAGTGACTTACGTTACGAGGCACCTATCTACCGAATATAATTTGAGCAGAAAAATTCTTGAATATTATAATACGACCTAACATACTCACTCGGATAATGAGCTACTTATATGCACTGTGTTGCTGTGGGCGCCGTGGCGTAAGTGATGTCGGACCACTGCGCGTGAGATTCAGAGTTCAAATCTCAGAAAACACCAACAAGTTTTTACACGGTGCCACCTCTCGCGAACGTCTGACAAACATTCGAGAGTATTGTTGTCTCGAAATAGCTTCTCAAACCAAATTGCCCTTCGGATACGGCACTAAACTGTAGCTCCCTTCCATTCGTGTGAAAATATAACGCATACAACATGATTGGTTGCGAGAAGCTAGGCCCTGACACTTAAAGAGCTTTCTTCTTCCTTTTATCAGCGAGGTTATGATCTGAAAATAAGGGATCATAACCCTCCCACTTTACTGCATTTTTACTGATCCGCCTGTGGGGTTCGCCTGCCGCTTTAAGAGCTATTGAGCTAAATATAAAATAATATATGCGCTGTATTATATTACGCTCAAAGTGTTTCCGGTGATCCTTCATTTTTTTTTCCTATGGCGACCTAATCATCTGCCAGATATATTTTTTCCCTTTTCTCCTATAAATCATTATAGAGACCTGTGATGGTCAAGGCGTGAGTTTCTCGATTTATGTGGCACAAGTTGAGTGAAAGGTTCGTTAAACTCCCCACAAGTATCGGTTGTATGCTTGCCCATATTGCAACATCAAATAATGAAAAATGTTAATATTTTGCTGCTGTTTGTTTGCCGAGACTTATGGTATGACCAATCCATCACCACTTTCCACTTCTATGATACTAAACAGCATTCTCTCTCGTAAACTGTTCGGCAGATATACTGATAGATGCGAAGTCTTAAAATTATGCGAAGACATTTGTAGGCGATGCAACTTGTGAGTGAAAGCACAATCGTCTTTCAAGTACCACACCTGCTTGCATTTTAGTACGCCTAAGTACGAAATAGATTTCCTGATGAAAATATTGCTTCAATAAAGTCAAAGGTTATACATGTTCACTATGTTTTTCCAATAGTCCTTGATTCAGCAGTGGAATTTGTGAGGCAGGCAAGCAAGTCAAGATTCGTTAGTCAGTAACCAGGAATAATATATAGGTAGATGACACATACTATCTATGAGAATGTATGAATCACATGGAAGATCCTAAATCTATCTACATAAATGAAGAGTCTTCAAATCCATCTCAAACAACTGTCTGATAAGGTGGCACCTCATTTTCGGTTCTCCGTACGATTAGACAGGGTCCTTAACCAATTTGATGTGCGAGTTGACGCGAGAGACTTATTAATTCCAGCATAGGTCACACCACTTACTATTCAGCATTATCAACGTACATTATATTACTCTCCCATTGACTGCACCTATATTATTGAAAACATATGTAACTTGGTATTTTAACCGACGACCTTCAGATCAATAATGGAGGGAACCATTAACACTGTGGCACTGTGGCACTGAGGATGCTCTTGATTACTTTCGGAGAAAAATACTTCGAATGCTCTTTGGTGCCGCCTACATACACGGTGAGTGGAGGAGAAAGTACAATGCTGAATTAAATTGCTTATACAAGTACATCGACTTAGTCAGAAGAGTTCACATACAGCGACTAAGATGGCTGTGTTATGTAGAGCGGATGGAACCCAACGTTCCAGCCCTGAAAATCTTCGAATCTACCCCGGATGGACGGCGCAGTGGAGAACGACCTTCCGGTAAGTGGCACAATCAAGTGGAAGGGAAACTGCGTGCGCAACTGGAGGCGGCTGGCTCGTAACTGGGCTGGCTAGAGAGGTTTGTTGATTGAGGCCCAGTGACCCCCCGGTCTTTAGCACCACCTAAGTAAGTAAGTAAGTGGATTTGGCGAAGGTTTATTCCTCTACGCCACGTTCAAGTCACTACAGAGCCATTGTGATAATTATTGAAGGAAAGGTATGCCTTGCTCATGGAGCGCTGTAAGACTGCTTTTTCTAAATTCGTGTGTTGAGGACGATTAAATCAAGTTTTTTTCTCTTATCTAAGAAATAGCCTATAGCGCCACAGTAAAGCGTGCTCAAATGGAGTCGGCTGCCTAAACAAAATAGAAGAAGAACATAGCACTTTCTACTACTATGCAAAAGCATAGATGTGTTAATCTCGAACAAGAACAACCCGAGTTTAGTGGTGCATCTTTTGCCTAAGGTGCATATTCGTACCACTTATGTAGATGTAGATCTGCATTTGAGTAATAGTGAGGTGCAAGTGCACTGCGATCTTTAAAAGATCTACTGTACCCCCCATACTACGGCTCTAGCCGATGATATGCTCGGTCTGGAGCACTTCCTCCTGTCTAGCTGCTACCTTTCAATTCAATTCTTTTGTGGATCAGTGCTTCGCATTCCATATAAAGGTCCGCTGGTGTTTCTGCGAAGTCCAGAAGACAGAAAATGCAGTGTCCGTCTGCGTCTATTCCCTGTTTCCCAAGGTGCTCCTTGAGTCTGCAGTGACCCCTTAACATAGCCGCTAAGATGCGATGTCGATTCTTACTAACTCGTAGGAAGGCTCTGCTTCTTTCGGGTTGTAAATCCCCAGAAGTTATTTTGCCTGTCTTATTTGGGGAATATCGTCCCAATGTTTGGCCCATTTGTTCTCTTCCCCTTTCCTTAAGTCTTCCCTTATTTTGTGGGGGCCTGTCCTACAAAAGAGTTCTGGTCCAAGGAACGGCGTGTCTGATCCGTTTCTAGCTAGTTCATCAGCCGCTTCGTTCCCCTCTACTCCTACATATCCTAGTACCCAGTAGAGAGTTACTTTGTCTATTTCTCCCAGTTTGTTGATCCTGGTGAGACATTCCCATACCAGTTTCGATCTGATTTCGTGCGAGGTCAGTGCTTTAATAGCGGATTGGCTGTCTGACAGTATTGCGATGTCCTGCCCGCGATATTTCCTCTCTCTGTTGGATTGCGCGCATCTTTTGATCACGTGAACTTCTGCTTGAAATATACTGAGGAATACTCCCAGTAATTCTGAGTATCTAGTCCTGGGTCCGTATAGGTTAGGTAGATGGGTGCCTTGTGACAAGGAGTCACTGCTCACTCAGACCAACAGTCCGGGTCCATTGTGCCCACCTGGGTCCGTATACTCCTGCCCCAGTGCCAGCGGATGTTTTCGATCCGTCTGTGTACCATTTAATTGTGCGTTGTTTGAATTGGTATTTATCGGATTCGCTGCTCCAGTCTCTTTTGTTGCTCAGCTTTGACTGAAATTTCCTTTCAAAGCAGTATTTCTTGACCATATCATCTCTTGTCCAGTCCAGAAGCGGCATCGATTTGGATAGGGTTACTCGCTCTTTGTTTGCGATGCATGTTCCTTTCCCGGCGCCCTCTTTGCTGATTTTCAATATGGTCTCCTTCGATTTACTCTAGCACTATGTGTAGCGGTGCTATACCTACGATCACTTCTAGTACTACTGTGGGACAAGTTCGCATGGCTCCTGTTATGCATTTGTAGACTAATCTTTGTACTTTGTTGAGGAATGTTCTCGTCTTGGTTAGCCTAGTTCTGTTAACCCATACCACTGCCCCGTAAGTGACGATGAGTCTTACTATCATCAGGTACATCCACCTCAGTGTGGCTGGGCTGCATCCCCAGGTTTTTCCTGAAATGTTCCTGCACACAATAAGTGCTCTGGTTGCTTTGGTTACCATAGCTTCTACATGTTCTCTCCGAGGAGTTTGCTGTCTAGTGTTAGACCTAGATACTTGACCTGTTTCTATGGGTCGACCCTGATCCATTCCAACAAGATAGGTTGCATACGCTTTAGCTGTCTTTTCTTGGTGAAGGGCGTCACAGTGGTTTTGATAGGGTTTACTCTAAATCCTACCGTTTTACACCACTTCTGTGTGATTCTTAGACCCCTTTGAATGATTTCACATAGCGTTTCTTCAAATTTTCCTCTTGCGACAATGACTATATCGGCGGCGTACCCCTAGCACCACTTATCTTACTTATAAGTGCTTTGCTTGAACACAAATAAGTACATAACTTCTCCAAAATAACCGATTTCTCACCATACTCTGTCACCAACTTCCTTTTGAAGCAATTATCTATCCATCCATTGACTTATTAGCTTTCACAAAAATAAATAAACTCAACTACAATCCATGACAGTAATTGATTCAAAAAATATTCCCCACAAGTGTGTATCGAACTACAAACGTTAATTAATTACAATAATTCAAACCACAAAAATAGATAACAAATTCACACGCCAATTGCACTTGCATTTGCACCCAAATGTACCCCCAACCAAAAATACGACAATTAATAAGCCCAAGACAATTATGTGCGACATGTGCCATCAGGAATTATTTTTAAAACTGATGATAAATAATAAATATTATTAATCGTACGTTTTTAGTACTAATTTTTATTTTTAAGAGCAACATCTTGTTTACTAACTATTCAAACACACGAGTATGTAGACATTCAAAATTTTTATTTGAATTCATAAACCATCGACATCCGTTATGTTGTTGCTGTCCACAAACTATATTTATGTGGTGTCAATGTTTCCATAGCCGATGTAGGCACTTTTTATAAATTTAATTTTAATATTTTCTATAAATTTTCCTTTTCATCTGAGATTGTATATATCTCTCACCTGGAACTATATTTAGATGAAGAAAAGTTTATTTTTGATATCGCTTTAGGGTGTGCTGTATGTTTTATTTTTAATACTGATTCGAATTAGATCTCAAAAAAGATACTTTAGCGGGTGATGAGGAGAACGTTTTATGTAACCATTGATGACATCTGACCCAAATACCGTTGTCAAATGAATTCTATACTTGGGGCGGGGAGTTTGATAACGCCTACCAGAATTCATATCGAAAAATATGAAAACAGAAAAAATGTGGGTGAGACATGAGAGAAGTACCTTTTAGCATACTTGCTGCGCAAGGAATGTCGTAAATTCCGGAGAAAAATTAAAGAAAACATTACTTTCGACATCCGTTTGGGTGTTCTATTTACAGAATTATTGGGGAAATTCTCGTTTGAACATTACTTTGACGTGACGATGTGAATAGAATTGGAAATTAACCTTTTGACAGAATGGGTGATGATTTAGGAGAAGAAAATATAGAAAGGAAATTCCTTGAAGGACATTGGAGCCGAAGAACAAGGAATTTGTCTTCAAATTTAATACCAACAGAAATTCTGATCAAAAGGGAAGCATTATCTGTAGGTTTAGTGACACAAACCTATTGTGGGCAGTAGGCGAACCCAAAAAAAACTTTGTTAGCAGTTATGAAGGTACACAGATTTGTTTTGAAGGAGTACAGAGATCAACGCCTCAGGCAGGATTGGAAATGATACTCAATCTTCCTCCACTGGATGAGTTAATGCGAAGTCCGGCTTCAAAGCACAGCTCCTATGGACACTAGAACAAACATATAGATCGATTGATTGACAGACTAGAACAGTAGACTATGTAGTATTTCATATAGACTTTCACAAAAAGTGTGTGTGTATAGTGTGTCACATCAATGCGCGTGAGGTTCCATGTTCGAATCTCGCGAACGTCAGGCAAATATCCTAGAGTATTGTTGTAACGAGAAAGCTTCTCAAAAACAAATTGTTCTTCGGATATAGCACTAAATTGTAGGTCCCTTCCATTCGTGTGAACAAATATCTTCTTCTTCCTTTTATCAGCGAGGCTATGATCCGAAAACAAGGGATCACAGCCCTCCCACTTCACTGCATTTCTACTGATCCGCCTGTGGGGTTCGCCTGTTTGACCTCAGAAAACATCGGCAGGCCTGCCGATTTTGGATCACTCGGTTACTGAGGCCAATGAAATGCCGATGTCGTCGCATTTGTCTGATCCAGGCGTTTATAGGCCTGCCTTTCCTACATCGCGATGTCTTTGGAACGTGCATAGATATTGCCTTTTTAACAGGGTTCAAATGATCTCTTCTTTGAACGTGGCAATACCAGCTGAGCCGGTCGCGCTCTAATTTGTGTACAATGGTTTCCTTGATGTGAAAGCTTCCACGGATCTTCGAACTTCTTATTCGATCAAGCTTGGTCACTCCTGCTGTCATGCGAAGCATCTTCATCTCAGCTGCCGTTAATTTACGCTCATACTTTTTGTACATCGTCCAACATTGTGAACCGTATGTGAGCGCTGGACGTACAACTGCGGTGTAAAGCCTTCCTTTCAACTTAGGGGGCATTTTTCTGTCACAGAAGATAGCGGAATTTTCTCGCCACTTCATCCACCCTACGCTTACACGATGATTGATGTCGTCATCACAAGTTGCTTTGCTATTGATCATAGATCCCAGATATTTGAACTTTTCGCACTTGGGAAGCACTGTTCCATTCAAATAAATGTCTGGAATAGGCCTGAGTGGATCAGGGAACGGGCAGCACAAGTACTCTGTCTTTTTTGAGCTAATTCGATACCCATTTCAATCCAAAACGTCCACCCATACATCAAGTGCTCGTTGCAGGGATGTAGGATCCTCACTTATGATGGCTCCATCGTCAGCAAAGAATAATTGATGTACCTTGGGGTCCATCACTTTACCTTCAAGCAGATAATCAAGGACTGTAATAAAGAGCAAAGGACTTAAAACGCTTCCCTGGTGTACCCCGACTTTGATTGGGAAATCTTCGGTTACTCCAGCGGGGCATCTTACTCTTGTCTTTGCTCCTTCGTACATGTCCATAATCATCTGTACATAGGTTTCTGGAACCCCTCGATGTCTTAGCGCCACCCATATCAGATCTCGTGGTTGTCTGTCGAATGCCTTTTCAAAGTCAACCAATACAATATGCAAATCCCTTAAGGAATCACGATGCTTTTCCATTATGATCCCTATACTTTGGATTGCATCTGTGGCTGATTTACCCGAGACAAACCCGCACTGATCATCAGATAGCCGTATTATTTTTCGCAGTCGGCCACCTAATACCCGCTCAACGATCTTCATGGTGTGTGACATCAGCTTGATCGAACGGTAGTTATCACAGTTTCGCGTATCACCCTTCCCTTTGTATACAGGGAGGAGGTAACTTTCCCTCCATTGATTCGGCATTGGATCACCTCTCACGAATTTGGAGATGAGAATTCTGAGCCATCTGAACCCGATGTCTCCCATCTTTTTCCAGAACTCAGAGGGTATTTCGTCTGGCCCAATCGCTTTTCGGTTTTTGGAGTATTTGACCGCCTCACTAACTTCTTCGACTGTAATGTCGGGTATTTCTTCTCAGTTAGGGGTGGCTCTTGGAAAGTATAGCCGGGGAAACTGTTCATTCAAAAGCTCTTCACAATACTGCCGCCACCTCTGCAGAATTTTGTCGTCATCCACAAGAAGCAGGCCATGAGCATTGCTAATGAACTTTGGCGAACGAATCTCCTGAGCATTCTTCCTTCTTTGGGCGACTATTTTGAAGATAGTGGCGCTCTTGTTCATATTGAGTCTTCGCAGCTCCTGGATAGCCTGGTTTGCATCAACAACCGGGGAAGAAATTTTCTCCAGCTCTCGATACAGGACCTCCGTACTCTCTGCTTGAAGCTGAGCGCACTTCTTCTTCGCTTTTTTCTTCCAACATCGGTATTCCATTTCGAGGCGAGCTTTTTCGTCACTATTATTAGAGGGGCACTTTGACCAAGCTTTGAAAGCCGCTTTCTTCTCATTTATCACTTTCTTAGCTTCATCACTCCACCACCATGTTTCTTTGGCGTGTTGATGGTGGTGGTGGCCTTTTGAAGCTCCTGGCAGTGATTTGGCCTTCTTTAAGCAAGTTCTCTGTAGGGAATCCCACATATCTTGCGCTCTGCACTCTTCATCCTCAGCTCCGTTGATGGTGTGAGAGAGGTAATTCTTCATTACGAAAACAAAAGCCTCGCCTTTTTCTTTGTCCAGATTATACCACTTGATTTTCTCAGAGACCCTTGTTTGTTTGCTTTTCTTTGGTGTTTTCATAAAAAATTCTGTTAGCAGGAGACGGTGTTGTCGAGCGATTGCCTCTCCCAGGATCACTTTGCAATCTTTTACCCGAGGCTTCATGAAACTGCCTACCAAATGGTAGTCAATCTGAGTTTCATCTCCACCACTGCTGTAAGTGATCAGGTGTCGGCTTTGTTTGATGAACATGGTATTTAACACGATAAGACCGTGTGATTTGCACATGCTTAGGATGTCTTCACCAGGAAGGTTCCTGGTGCCATATCCTAGTCCTCCATGGCAGTCTTCATAGTCTTCGTTTGATTTCCCGACATGTCCATTCAAATCTCCTCCAACAAATAGAAATTCTTCCTTTGGGATGTTCTTAAGGAGATTGTGGAAATCTAGCCAAAATGCATCTTTATCTCTCTGATTGTACCCATCGTGGGGAGCATGTGCACTGACAATATTCCACACCTCTCCTTGTATTACTAATTTGAGAGACATCAAACGGTCGCTGGACTTCGAAATGCTCAAGACGTTACCAAGTAGCTCTGCCGCAAGGATGATACCGATTCCGTTCTTAGACTTTTCCGTTCCGTAATAGAACATCTTGTAATCTTTTGTCCTAACGTCCAAGAAACGCGCCCGATTCCCGGTGTTTTTCCATTTCGTCTCTTGGACACACAAGATGTCCACCCGCCTTCTATTCATCATCTCTTCCAGCTAGTAACTTCGACCGGTCATGCTTCCAACGTTCCAACTCGCAACCCTCAAATTGCGTCCAAACTGTTTCATTATTTTGCTAGCCCCCGGAATCCGTATAGCTCTGACCCGAACATTTCTGCTCGGTCCAGGATCAGTACCATGCACAGCAGTGGTAGTGCCTGGCGGGGTAGTGCCTTTCCTTTTTGCAAGTATTACCATAATGATACAGTTTTGCAATACAATTTTTTGCACCATATTGCGATGGTGTTTGTTGTTTGACACGTGCATGCTCCTGTTTTAGTATTGTTTGATCTTTCTTTTATGACACCGGTGATCTCCAGTCGTGTCAACCCACGGACTCGCATGCACACTTGTGGGAGGGTTTTTAAGGTGGTATATGTGTCGCTAGGCTCAGTGATATTCTTAACCCGTCCCTGCACGTGTGAACAAATATATCGCACACAACACGAGTGGTTGCGAGAAGCTAGGCCCAGGAACTTAAAAAGCTGTTGCGCCATATTTTTTTTTATTATTCTATTTTTTAGATTAGATTAGATTGAGATTTAGATTTTTTTAATTCACTAATTATTTACAATTCTTTACGAAGATCGAAATATCAAATAAGCATGGCAATAACCCGTCTGCCGATTGACCATTTTTTGGAAAACCATTGCTACTTTATGGATTGCAATTTAATAAACGAAAAGCGTTATTCTTCAAAATTAGAAACTTTCTGTTATAATTCTTTGCCGATAGGCTAGGGCTATTTTACAGTACGCTACCAGGAGAGACGTTTGCGGTTCGTTGAGCTTACTTATGATTTCGTCATGGGAAATTTCATCTACTCCAAGCAAGTGCTGTCTAGTTTCCCGGAGCGTAGGACATCTTCCCACGAAATGAAATATATCCTCCCTCTCCGCCATGTTACATATATGGTATTACACAAGACTGGTAGATCTTCTCTATGCGGTTAATAATTTAGTGGAAGTAGTTCAGCTAGCGGTTTTAGCATAAGTGATATTTCTTCGCAGCTATTACCATCGTGAAAGTAGTTTCGGTCTCCCAAATTATGATCCAACTGCCTATAACTAGATCGATGCAATGACTCTAATGCTTCTCTTTCAATTTGTTGTCTGAAGTTAACATCTACTGCTGCTAACAACTGGTATAGCTTTGGCTTCCATGACTCCGTGCTTGCTTCATCTAAATCCAAGCTTATTCTACACTCGTGCGCTAGTTCGTTTCAATTTCTGTACCAACCATTATTGCATCGTAGTGCTTCCAGTGCAACTTTTCTTCGTAATCTTTCCAAAGGCATATTGAATACCTTTAAGATATAGTCCACCTGCAGTTTCAGCGTCCTTATAGCCAGTGGAGAAAGTCCAGTCTCTAGCATTATGGCATAGTTTGGGGTGTTAGGTGGTAAACGGAATATCCTTTTAATGTAAAACCTCAATAGCTTTTCCACTTACTCAAACCGCCTTCCGCCCCATACCTGGGCCGCGTACAACATAGTTGACTCGGCAACCGCTTCAAAAACACGAAACTTTCTGCTATGTACTATGCATTTGTTGGCAAAACATTTTCTCCAAGTTGTATTTATCATGGTTTTGGTCTTTTGTAGCTTGCATTTCAGGTGTTCTTCCATGCTTAAGTTTTGCGTGAAAAGCATGCCCAGGTAGTTATACTTTTTGACGGTCTCAATCTGTTCGCCGTTCAAAAACCATTTCTCGTTGCTACACATCCTTCCCCCACCTTTTTTTAAAGATCATCAACTTTGATTTTTCCAGGTTTATAATTAGGCTCCACATTTTACAGTACTCATACAAACGGTTAATCATGCGCTGCAATGTCTCCGGGAAATTCGCCATCAACACTATGTCGTCTGCAAAAAGGAGCGCCTTTATCAGTATCCCTGCAAACTCAACACCTCCAGGTAGCGATTCGATGATATCATCTATGAACAGTGCGAATAGCAATGGGCTTAAAGTGCATCCTTGTCTAACTCCTGTGCTCGCTTTAAACCAGTTTGAAGCATTTTCTCCATTCCATACAGCTGACAGCGTCTCTTCATAAATGTTTTGTATTACCCTCCCAAACTTTTTAGACATTCCTTTGGCAAAGAGTTTATACATTAAGGAATCTCTGTTTATCGAGTCAAACGCTGCTCTAAAGTCCACAAAAAATACATATAACTTTTTACGTTGCACTACATAGGCTTCCGCAATGCTTTTGAGTACGAAAATGTGGTCGACGGTGGATTATCCTGCCCTGTTTCCAGCTTAGAATTCTTTAAGCAGACCATTAGTATTTATCCATGAGGTTAATCTTTTTTGGAGTACGGTTGTAAATTTCTTATAAGATGCATTCAAAAATGATATGCCTCTATAATTGTAAGGCTGGGACCTACAACCTTTCTTAAAAATCGGGAAAATCAACGCTTCTTATTTTATTGTTTCCACAAGAAATACACCACAAGAGTGGGAATCCAGCGCGCATTAACTAGTGAACAGGACTTTCAAATTTACACTAATGAATCTAAAATGAACATGGGAACCGGCGCTGAAGTTTTCTGTGAATCACTCAACATCAGCGATTCGTACAAACTCGCAAGTGACTGTATATAGCATCTTCCAAGCCGAAATCTTCGCCATTGAAAGAGCAGCACAGACTATATACGCAAAGAAACTAAACCTATCTAGGGTCACAATTTTCGTGACCTCAAAGCACTAGACAGCGAGATAACCAGATCAAACACAGTATCCGCATGCCGACAAACTCTAAACAGAATATGCGACTACCATGCAGCCAATCTATTCTATGTTCTCGGACATAGCAATATAGAAGGAAAAGTATCAAACGAACTAGCATGGAAAGGGTCAGCATTAAATGAGGAATTCACTCATGCATGGGTAGCTATCCCTATTTGTGTACTGAAAAGGAAAATAGACCTTAAGGCAAGAGAAAAGATCAACACTTGTTCAAACTCGTCGCTTCCGCTATATTTGGAAATCGACATTTTGAAGACCTGGAACATGATATGTTTCATCAAGAGTACAGATTGGTTTTATTCAAGACCAACCGAGAGGCAACCGAATTAGAGACATTACCACAATTCGTACGGAATCAAAGAGGACCAAACGGTCTCCAAGGTACTTTTCCCTCATACCATACCTTACCAGCATTACTTACTGACTTAGGTGGCGCTACAGTTCGGGGTGAACCCGAGCCTCAACCAAAAAGCCTCTCCATTTAGTTCTGTCTTTTGCTAATTGCCTTCAGTTGCGCACTCCAAGTTGGTTGAGGTCCCTTTGAACTTGTGTGAGCCACCTACGACGAGGACGCTCTCTACTCCGTCGGTCCTCTGGGTTAGATTCAAAGACTCTGCAGGACAGAGGAGTTGGTGTACATTCGCTCTACAAGTCTTAGCCATCTCAAATACATCCAATATGTAATTTTTTGAATAGGTCGATGTCGCTGTACAGCTCGTATAGTTCGTGATTGAATCTTCTCCTCCAGAACCAATCAACGCAAACGGGACGAAGAATTTTTTTCTCGAAGCGACCAAGGATATCTTCATCCTCTTTTAATAAAGTTCATATTTCAGCGCCGTAAAGCAGGACTGGAATGATCAGAGTCTTACACAGAGTCTCCTTAGTTGTTCGGGATAGGGCTTTACTGTTGAATTGCCTTATAAGCCCAAAAAAAAAACAGCGATTGGCAAAAGTTATTCTTCGCTTGATTTCTGCGCTGATTCACTTTTAGAGTTTATAACAGAGCCAAGGTAGAGAAAGTCCCTCACTACCTCGAAGTTATAGCTGCCCACTGTGGCATTCAGTCCATTTCGTCGGCGTTGATTGTCCCTTCTTGTTGACCGCATATACTTGGTTTTACCCTCGTTTATCGCTAAACCCATTTTGGGCGCTTCCACCTCAATGCTTGCAAACGCACCGTTGACAGCTTGCTGAGTTCTTCCGATAATGTCTATATCGTCGGCGTATGCAAGCAGTTGTACAGACTTGTAATAGATTGTGCCTCCGATGTTGGCTTGTGAGTTCCGCACAATCCATTCAAGTACAATATTAAAGAAGTCACATGACAGCGCGTCACCTTGTCTAAAACCTTTTTTGACATCAAAGGTCTCGGTGAGGTTATTACCGACCTTGATGGAGCAGCGAGCGTTCTCCATCGTCATCCTGCACAGACGGACAAGTTTGGCAGGGATGTCAAAACTTGACATGGCTCTATGAAGCTCTTCTCTATAGATGCTGTCATAGGCGGAAATCGATAAGAGGATGGTGAGTATCGATTTGGACTTCTTGGGTTTTCTCCAGGATCTGCCGAAGTGTGAAGATTTGGTCGATGGTGGACTTTTCTGGCCTGAAACCGCACTGATAGGGTCCAATCAGGCTGTTGATAAAAGATTTCAGGCGTTCACACAATATCGCAGAAAAATCCTGTACCACCATTGTAAGTGGGTATACAAATGCATCAGTATATTTGCCAGTCTAAAATTCTTTGCATGCATTATGATTATGGGTCTTCGAGCTGAAACCCAACCCGAAGTTAGCCTCAAGGACAAATTCGATTCCAAAAATGTTTTTTTTTTTTTTTTAGATATTTGTGACTAGTGGAGGGTGCTATATAGCAGTCTTCGATCTCTACTTGCGTATTGTTAAGGAAATAACACCGCCATGTTTTGAATGGAAACTCATTGAGACACGAGGCGAACCTGAAGTACCAAAGACTTTCAAGTATTTTTCATGGGTCTCTATAAGGTACTCATTTCAGAATATGTAGTGGTATAATGTTGCGCCTCATTCTAAGCGTTGTACTCTCCTCAAATGTTTTGTATTATATCTAATTCCAAAGTTTGAAAATGTCTCTGAGTTGACTGAAGATGGGCTTACAAAAATGAAGGATTTATTTCAAATTGCAACTCTAATCTTTGTCAGTGATTTCCCTTAATCTTTAATTTCAATGATTCGCAACCTACCCCAACCATATTTCTTTCCATTTTATTTATTTTCTGATAATTTCACACCTCTTCCATTATCATCATATATCTCTACCCGATACGATTACATAAACGCCAGCAAGGTTTAACAAATGTCAACAAAAGACAATTAAACATTGCGCTCCTCACTTGAGATTACTTAAGATTACTTAATGTGTCTGACAGCTTATTTACCCAGCTCAATGCTACTTCAGCTGCCTTCAATGACCCAAGCAACAGTCAAGATTTCATTGCCTCAACCGCCATAACGTTGAATTTTCCAAATACACTTTCAAAAATGTCACTGTCATCTGAGGTATTCATATTAACCCCAAAGAAAAAAAAAACATTTCATTTTCAATTAATCCCCAGACGAGGAAAATCCCCCAGTCCTTTGTGTTGTAACAAAAGACATAAAATCTCAGCAACAAATTTTCGCCATTACCAACCAAATGTCAAAGGTTAGATACACTTCTACTACCTCCTCCAGGAGATTACTCAACAAACCGTCACAGAAGACAAAAAAAAAAAAAAAAAGACGACGCAACCTTAATCATAACAAATTGTCCAACATAGGTCAATGGTTGGGTTGTGTCTGCAGAAATTGCGAATCTGGGAGGTAGCATCTCCAAAAGGACACACAAAATATGTACAAATGAATGGATCATTAAGGTCGATTTACTCAAGGAAACGTAGTGTTACACCCCAGCAGCGTAAGGACGTTTCACCTTTCTATGAAGGAAAAGGGAAACTTTTACTCATCAATATTTTACTGGGAACTTTTGACATGTGCCACTGATAGAGGTGCGCACACATTTGATGGGTGGGGGTTCTAGATACTCGCATAACATAACTACGTAATATCGTTACGCAGCCTTTTAACACAAGATACAGAAGAAAGAGAAGAATATCCTTGGAAAGAGAATCATTTAGCTGTTGTAGATATACCATATGCGGGAGTTTGTAACAGATGCCTATAGAAATCGAATTAAGGTATCCTTCTGGCGTTTGCTGGCAGGTGTGATACTCATGTGCATCGCTGTACACCGCAAGATTGTTTAATTGAATTTCCAACTTGAGCAATATATTGTGCGCAGAGAAGGGGAGTAGCAAGGGCTCCATTAAGTGGATGCTGCGTCATTTATTAATTTTAGAAAATTACTTTCGATTTACCCCAGTTAGTTGTGGTGGGGGGTGAGGGGAGTGCAAAAAAAAAAGTATGTTACCCTATTAAAATGTGATATTCATTAGGCAGCGTGCTGAGTAATTATCGCACGCCTGCTACAGTCGTAATGGTATGTTGTGAGCTTTCTAATTAATGGTCTTGGAATTGGATAATACCTACCATTCAATACGACGTACTTCGTTTTTATTGTTCTACTTGTGATGGATATCGATTTGATGGTACCACGTGAGGTGGATTGTTTTAATTGACTTATCGATTGGAATGATGATTAAAAATGTAACAGGTTCGTGATCTTGAATGTTAGATTGACAAATAGCAGGGTACTTCTAGGATTTAAGTGACTGTATCTGGTTTTTCCATTAAGTCCACATTCATTAATGAAGTTGTAAACAGAACTAATTGATCGTAAACTTCTCTTGATTAGACTGGAACTATATTCAAATTAATCACATGCACCAAATTGTCAATAGTTTTGAACTTCTGTGACGGAGAAAATGTATATTTGGATGCACGTGTCAAAAAAGTCAACAATTTCCTCTGATTGGTAACTATTCTCTCGCATAAACACTGCTCAAATAGTTTGACGTCAGGTGTCGCTACAATCTAGGGATACATGGGGCTATGAAATGTGTAAGTGAGAACATAGGTATCAATCTGTCCTAAACCTCTTGTATTATCGAAAGTCTTGTTGATGTTTTCAGTTTGACGAAGCAATTAGCATTCGGCAATACTCTCCTTCGGCTCACCAGATGGAGGCCTATCGCCGAAGCCGAAGTCCACCAAATGTGGACTAGGGGTTAATCCCTATAAAACGGATCTCGTTCTCTTCACGAGGAAATATAAAGTTCCCGTGATAGACCCTCCTATGATAAATCGCACCAGTCTTACTTTCGCTGATAAAACAAAATATCTTATTCTGAATAGGAAATTGAACTGGAAAGCCAGTTTACTAGAACGCGTCAGGAAAGCCAATATAGCTCTCTATTCCTGTAAAAAGGCTATAGGAGCTGGGGTATTAAACCTCAAATCACTCATTGGCTGTGCGTGTCCGTTATCAGGCCTATACTACTCTATGGCGTGATCGTATGGTGGCTTGCTCTTAACAGGGCTGTCCACCTCACTCAACTAGCTAAGGTGCAAAGATCTGCATGCATTTGTATCAGTGGTGCACTGAGAACTACTCCCTCCGCGGCACTGGACATTTTGTTCAACCTGTTACCCTTAGATATTTTCGGCAAACCGATTGCTGCATGTGCGGCCATCCGTCTAAAAGCCTCCTCCTCCCGGTCTAGCTATCGCGTCGGCCACTCCTCGATTCTTGATCTTCTCAACTTCAAGCATGAAAACACGGACCACACCTCGCCGAAACTGAGATTTGACCGTAACTTCCATACGAGCATCCCTGAATGGGATGAATGGGACATCTCTCTCCAGTCGATGATAGTTCGGTTCACTTCTCTACAGATGGCTCTAAGACCGAGGGTAGGGTGGGTTGTGATGTTTTATCCGAAAAGCTCAATCTGATCATCTCGTTCCGCGTCCCTGATCATTGTAGCGTTTTCCAGGCGGAAACCATGACGATTAAGGAAGCCCTGTCCTCGCTGAAGTGTAATGTACTATCTGACAGGGATATTAGCATTTCCAGTGACAGCCAAGCGGCAATCAAGTCCCTGAAATCGTGCTCCTTCACTTCAAAGGCCGCCTTAAACTGTAATTTATCTCGTATGGAGATAACAGAGCAGTTCAAGATTCACCTATGCTGGGTGCCAGACCACAGAAACATTCCAGGAAACTACAGGGCGGACGATCTCGCCAGACAGGGTGCTACTCTAAGAATTCTGCCTGACAGACAAGCCCTGGGTATGCCCCTCGCTACATGTAAGCATCTACTAAAACTGAACGCTATTAGCAAGACCAACCTCAGATGGGAAAACGGCTCAACGAGTCACATTTCGAGACAGATCTGGTCTAAGCTGGACCAAAAACGTAGTGCCGAGTTAGTCAAGCTAAAGCAATCACAGATCAGCTGCGTTGTCTGTGTCCTCACTGGACACTGTCTTATAGGCGAACACGCCAAAAATCTTGGCCTCTTCTCCAACGACTTCTGCAGAAGCTGTAGGGACGAGGAAGAGGAGGAAACCATCCACGTAATGTGTATCCATCGCTCTATCGCAAGCTCCGGTTGATTTTGTCAGTCCCTGAGTGGCCTAATGGTTGATCCATGGTATCACAATTGACCTTCACTGCTCTAAGTGTGTCTGCGCCCTCGTGCGGATAGACAACCTAATCTAACCTAACCTAGCACTTGGCAATCCGAGATACTGTATAGCCCATTATATGCTTTACTGAACATAGGCGAACCCCACAGGCGGATCAGTAGAAATGCGGTTAAGTGGGAGGGTTGTGATCCCTTGTTTTCGGATCATAACCTCGCTGATAAAAGGAAGAAGAAGAAGGTTAGGTTGAGTAGGGTTATGAGGTTATCATAAAATACTTGGCACCAAACTGGGCCCATCACGATCCCTAGGTAACCTTTACGGCAAAAGACCTAAACCAATTCTTCCATACAACTAATTTCACTCCAGAATTTGAAAAGGTCCGTGTTGTGGTTCAACGTACTCACCTCTTCTAGATTATCGAAGAAATATCTTCCAATGCGCTTTAGTCTTGTCCTGGCAATGCCTTGGCACCACAGAGTATATGTATGTCCTCTGAGACATGCAGGTCATTGCAGTGCCTACAAACATCCGTGTTGGATAGCTTAGTCTCATAGCATGTTTCCTTAGGCAGCGGGGAACAGCAAACGTTAGCCACCCGAATATAAAGGAAACCGAATTACATTGAAGTTTTTCCAACCACAGCACCAAAGAAAGGTTCCTGTCTGGTAGTACAATGGACCAGAGAGTTTGACTGCTCTGGGATTTGGAAATGCTTCCTTAGGAGGCAGTGGCCAGAGAGTATTCCTATCGCTGTTCTTAGTCGTGATCTTTCAAATTTAATGATCAGATTTTCTGTGGTCTAACACAGGCCACGAGATTTTAGACACCCTATAACCATCTATGTTTGACCATCTTAGATTAACCATGTCAATGATTGTATCTCGAATAATTCCCTTAGCCACGCACCCTGATGGTTTACTACACCATTTATGTCACTATGTGGGAGCTCCGCTCCGCTTTTAGCCAGTGTGTCGGCTTTCTTGTTGCCTTCAATATCGCAGTGTCCAGGTACCCAACATGATCTGGCTCGGTTCTGCGTACATAATGTCCTAAGCATTGTGCGCCAATTGCCCACTATCTCAGATTTGCTGACGTAGGACTCTAGCGCCTTTAGCGCAGCCTGACTGTCAATGTAAATGGCGATATTCTTGTCGGATATTGGTCCCACCTCAAGTAATTCAGCAGCTTTAAGTACAGTAAGAACTTCTGCTTGGGAACACACAGCATATGTCCGAAAGTCTCAGAGCCACCTGTAGGTTCGTATCTCTCGAGTAAATAACTGACCGCATTCCCTCTCTGGTCTATCTGTGTATATTGCAATCTTGTGATGGACAAAGACTATCTACATTTGCCAGTCCTCTCTAATAGGATACATTACTTCGTATGGTGTCACGATCTAATAGGATACATTACTTCGTATGGTGTGACGAAGTCTAAGGTGCCAAGGATATCATCCGATTCGTCAGGGATATCGGGAAATTATTCCCTGAGAATGGAGTTATGACCCACGTTAATAATCTTAAAGAGACCTATGTTAGTGAGTTGAAGCGCACTGTTGCCCACTTGAACTTTGATTTGTGGATCTAGTGGTAAAAAACCTACCGACTTCTGGTGAGTAAGCTAAGCCTACCATTCGATCATTTCCTGATAAGATCATTCATTGAGTCACATGAACACATCGCTGGCTTATGTAGAGAGCACCCGGTCCAGGTCCATAACAATATTCCAGAAAGCATTAGACAGACTAACGTCGGTTACAAAGGTTTCAGTATGCGTCCCAATAGGCATTCAGTATGCATGTAAAGTGAAAAATTACTCTCTTCTTCTTCTTCTTCCTTTTATCAGCGAGGCTATGATCCGAGAACAAGGGATCACAACCCTCCCACTTCACCGCATTTCTACTGATCCGCATGTGGGGTTCGCCTATTTGACCTCAGAAAATATCGACAGGCCTGCCGATTTTGGATCACTCGGTTACTGAGGCCAATGAAATGCCGATGTCGTCGCATTTGTCTGATCCAGGCGTTTATAGGCCTGCCTTTCCTACATCGCGATGTCTTTGGAACGTGCATTGATATTGCCTTTTTAACAGGGTTCAAATGATCTCTTCTTTGAACGTGGCAATACCAACTGAGCCGGTCACGTTCTATTTTTTGTACGATGGTTTCCTTGATGTGAAAGCTTCCACGGATCTTCGAACTTCTTATTCGATCAAGCTTTGTCACTCCTGCTGTCATGCGAAGCATCTTCATCTCAGCTGCCGTTAATTTACGCTCATACTTTTTGTACATCGTCCAACATTGTGAACCGTATGTGAGCGCTGGACGTACAACTGCGGTGTAAAGCCTTCCTTTCAACTTAGGTGGCATTTTTCTGTCACAGAAGATAGCGGAATTTTCTCGCCACTTCATCCACCCTACGCTTACACGATGATTGATGTCGTCATCACAAGTTGCTTTGCTATTGATCATAGATCCCAGATATTTGAACTTTTCGCACTTGGGAAGCACCGTTCCATTCAAATAAATGTCTGGAATAGGCCTGAGTGGATCAGAGAACGGGCAGCACAAGTACTCTGTCTTTTTTGAGCTAATTCGATACCCATTTCAATCCAAAACGTCCACCCACACATCAAGTGCTCGTTGCAGGGATGTAGGATCCTCACTTATGATGGCTCCATCGTCAGCAAAGAATAATTGATGTACCTTGGGGTCCATCACTTTACCTTCAAGCAGATAATCAAGGACTGTAATAAAGAGCAAAGGACTTAAAACGCTTCCCTGGTGTACCCCGACTTTGATTGGGAACTCTTCGGTTACTCCAGCGGGGCATCTTACTTTTGTCTTTGCTCCTTCGTACATGTCCATAATCATCTGTACATAGGTTTCTGGAACCCCTCGATGTCTTAGCGCCACCCATATCAGATCTCGTGGTTGTCTGTCGAATGCCTTTTCAAAGTCAACCAATACAATATGCAAATCCCTTAAGGAATCACGATGCTTTTCCATTATGATCCCTATACTTTGGATTGCATCTGTGGTTGATTTACCCGAGACAAACCCGCACTGATCATCAGATAGCCGTATTATTTTTCGCAGTCGGCCACCTAATACCCGCTCAACGATCTTCATGGTGTGTGACATCAGCTTGATCGAACGGTAGTTATCACAGTTTCGCGTATCACCCTTCCCTTTATATACAGGGAGAAGGTAACTTTCCCTCCATTCATTCGGCATTGAATCACCTCTCACGAATTTGGAGATGAGAATTCTGAGCCATCTGAACCCGATATCTCCCATCTTTTTCCAGAACTCAGGGGGTATTTCGTCTGGCCCAATCGCTTTTCTTTTTTTGGAGTATTTGACCGCCTCACTAACTTCTTCGACTGTAATGTCGGGTATTTCTTCACAGTTAGGGGTGGCTCTTGGAAAGTATAGCCGGGGAAACTGTTCATTCAAAAGCTCTTCACAATACTGCCGCCACCTCTGCAGAATTTTGTCGTCATCCACAAGAAGCTGGCCATGAGCATTGCTAATGAACTTTGGCGAACGAATCTCCTGAGCATTCTTCCTTCTTTGGGCGGCTATTTTGAAGATAGTGGCACTCTTGTTCATATTGAGTCTTCGCAGCTCCTGGATAGCCTGGTTTGCATCAGCAACCGGGGAAAATATTTTCTCCAGCTCCCGATACAGGCCCTCCGTACTCTCTGCTTGAAGCTGAGCGCACTTCTTCTTCGCTTTTTTCTTGCAGCATCTGTATTCCATTTCGAGGCGAGCTTTTTCGTCACTATTATTAGAGGGGAACTTTGACCAAGCTTTGAAAGCCGCTTTCTTCTCATTTATCACTTTCTTAGCTTCATCACTCCACCACCATGTTTCTTTGGCGTGTTGATGGTGGCCTTTTGAAGCTCCTAGCAGTGACTTGGCCTTCTTTAAGCAAGTTCGCTGTAGGGAATCCCACATATTTTGTGCTCTGCACTCTTCATCCTCAGCTCCGTTGATGGTGTGAGAGAGGTAATTCTTCATTACGAAAACAAAAGCCACGCCTTTTTCTTTGTCCAGATTGTACCACATGATTTTCTCAGAGACCCTTGTTTGTTTGCTTTTCTTTGGTGTTTTCATAAAAATTTCTGTTAGCAGGAGACGGTGTTGTCGAGCGATTGCCTCTCCCAGGATCACTTTGCAATCTTTTATCCGAGGCTTCATGAAACTGCCTACCAAATGGTAGTAAATCTGAGTTTCATCTCCACCACTGCTGTAAGTGATCAGGTGTCGGCTTTGTTTGATGAACATGGTATTTAACACGATAAGACCGTGTGATTTGCACATGCTTAGGATGTCTTCACCAGGAAGGTTCCTGGTGCCATATCCTAGTCCTCCATGGCAGTCTTCATAGTCTTCGTTTGATTTCCCGACATGTCCATTCAAATCTCCTCCAACAAACAGAAATTCTTCCTTTGGGATGTCCTTAAGGAGATTGTGGAAATCCAGCCAAAATGCATCTTTATCTCTCTGATTGTACCCATCGTGGGGAGCATATGCACTGACAATATTCCACACCTCTCCTTGTATTACTAGTTTGAGAGACATCAAACGGTCGCTGGACTTCGAAATGCTCAAGACGTTTCCAAGTAGCTCTGCCGCAAGGATGATACCGATTCCGTTCCTAGCCTTCTCCGTTCCGTAGTAGAACATCTTGTAATCTTTTGTCCTAACGTCCAAGAAATGCGCCCGATTCCCGGTGTTTTTCCATTTCGTCTCTTGGACACACAAGATGTCCACCCGCCTTCTATTCATCATCTCTTCCAGCTCGTAACTTCGACCGGTCATGCTTCCAACGTTCAAACTCGCGACCTATAAATTGCGTCCAAACTGTTTCATTATGTTGCTAGCCCCCGGAATCCGTATAGCTCTGACCCGAACATTTCTGCTCGGTCCAGGATCAGTACCATGCACAGCAGTGGTAGTGCCTGGCGGGGTAGTGCCTTTCCTATTTGCAAGTATTACCATAATGATACAGTTTTGCAATACAATTTTTTGCACCATATTGCGATGGTGTTTGTTGTTTGACACGTGCATGCTCCTGTTTTAGTATTGTTTGATCTTTCTTTTATGACACCGGTGATCTCCAGTCGTGTCAACCCACGGACTCGCATGCACACTTGTGGGAGGGTTTTTATGGTAGTATATGTGTCGCTAGGCTCACTTGGGTGTTATATTGCCTAGATCTGATTTGTCCCCTTAGTCGCCTTTTACGACAAGCGCTAGTTGTTGGGGGGCGCTGCAGTGATATTCTTAACCCGTCCCTGCACGGGCAAAAGTGAAAAATTACTTTGTGGCCTCTTAACATTTACGAAGCTTTTAACAACTTCCCAACTGTTATGTCCCTCTAAGTTTTTTATTTCTACTTCACCTGGAAGGACGTAGATTACATATATCTCATTTGGTATGATCAATATCTACATATATTCTGGGTTCTCTGTCCATGAACCATGTACTTTTCTTTTCCCATTTTTAAGAGTTTTGGTTCGGCGATGTCAACCGCTTCTTATTACGAGTATATGTATACCAGACCTCGGTTACTGTATGTTTCCTTTTCTCCTTCTACTCTAATAGGAATCTTATTATAAAAGCCATGCGCATAACCCTAACCCTGGTGACGTAAACCACATAGATGCGACCTAAATGATTTACATCACCAGACGTAGTGCGCTACTCCTGTCTATGTAGATTTACGATCACTGTAAAATTTCACTCACTACCTCTTTATATTTTATTTTTATGATCCACACGCAAGTGATGAAAACATAACAAAGCCATTCCTCAGAAAGGAAGAACAATAAATTTGAAAATTGTTAGTACACACACTCATAGCTCGAATCCAGAGGACCATATCTCCAACAAAGTAGTCCAGAAAATTGCAAAAAATAAAAAAATATTAAAAAGAAAAAAATCTCCAAAAATTTCACATTCATAAAATGTGTTTTTACGACCACTCTTCGACGCTAATTGCCCTAATAGCAGCGTCCATTTCCATCATCACCCAAGCAAATAAAAACTGCAACAGCGTAACATACATAATGATAATAAACTTGTCTTAGTTTGAAAATTATTTCTAAAAATACATGTCGGTCGCCACTGTGGTGTCGGACGTACGTCAAGAAGCCCCACAACCCGCGCTAAGTAAATCGAAAATGATTGCGTTCGCGAGATGCGACAATATTTTCACTCCAAAAAAATAAATGAAAATTCTCATAAAATCTAAGTTTATCTCATAAATCATCGAAGGAAATTTTATTCTTTTTGTTTTGCTGAAGAATAGATACATTTTTGTTTTTGTTAAGGAAATTAGCATAAAGCACATGTACTCATGTCATGTCATTTCAAATGACACTCATTGCAAACTAAGCAAACAATACAAGGCAAGCAAACAAATATCCTGTCGAGCGAAATGTAAAACATGGAAAAGGATTCCCACGAAGCAATTTGTGTAATTGTAAAATGCGGACAGAAGGGAAGGTAAGAGGGATTGATGCATAGTGCACCTCAACACGATTGCAAGCGAAATAATGTTATCAAGGTGAAAGTATGGTTACTGTCAGATAATGTGACACACTACAGTGTGACATGAAAGAAAGTAGGATTTAGATGAAAGAAAATATTTATACTGTGACTGGCTTATGCGCAGAAGTCATGCCTCTGAGGACTCCTTCTTTTTGTTGCAACCAAATTAACAAATTATGGCTTGAGACGCTCCGTTGGATTCCCTAATAGCTTATTGCTCACTACATTCAGTGGAAGTTACCCGAATGTCTGCAACAGCAAGCCATCAGAGTCAAACGTAATCTTAAAACTCTAAAGCAGAAATGCCCAGCGACAACAGCGTATTCAAGGCCAGTCACACTAAAAGAAATATAAACTGCCTTGGCGTTAGTGAAAACAGGTAAAGCAGTAGCTTTAGACAATATATACCCTTTCTGTTTCTAAAACATGCCGGGCTTAATACTCAACGATGGCTACGGTCGCTTTTTTCCAAAATTATAGAGACGGGACAACTCCCGCAGTATTTTAAGAAAACAAATATCATAGCTCTTCTTAAACAAGGAAAACTACCTGACAATCCCGAAAACTAACGCCCAATAGGTCTGATATCTCACACCTCATAGGTTGACCGCATTCTTTAATTGTGGGATCGACACAAGTGTAAACCCCCTAAAGCGAGGTAAAGCAAAAATTAAGGAGCAACCCAAAAATGCTTACAAAACAAAACCAATAGCGCTGCTCTGCTCCTGTTATAAATTACCGGGGCGAGTTATCTTCAACAGGATCAACGTTTCTATAAATCACCATATCCATATCGACCAAACTGGCTTTTGGACTGGCCGTAGCTGTACGGACCAGGTACTAACCCTGACGACACACATTGAAGCTAAATATGAAAAGAAGCACAAAACATCTCTGGCATTTATAGATTTGACAGCAGCTTATGACACGGTATGGAGACAAGGCCTAATCTACAAGTTGCTGAAGATTATACCCTGTCAGGAAACAGCTAACATAGTCAACAATATGCTATCAAAGCGGACATACCAAGTCTTCCTAAATGATGCTAAGAGCGACATAAAAAAAGAGCTGAACAATGGGCTACCACAGCGTTCAGTATTAGCACCAACTTTATTTAACCTGTACACCCACGATATATATCTGACTGAGTCGAGAAAGTTCTCAGTTCTCATATGCTGATGATATTGCCATAGCCGGCCAACACCAGAGTAACGGGTGGGCCATCTAGTGATTTCTTTTTAAATCATAGGTTATTTTGACACTGACTGCTGTTTTCCGCTCGAAATCTTGACAGGAAGTCAGTATCATCCCTCCGCGGAACGAAATGAGTCGCTTTACGCTTGAACAACATTGGGAAAACTTATTTCCAAAGTGAGTGCTGTGTAGCCCAAACAGTGCGTTTTTTTGAAAAGAAGTTTTGGCCGAAATGAAGCACGCACCGCGCCTGCTGTACGCAAGTTTGTGCAAAAAGTTCGTGAGACTGGTATGCTAGTGGACAACACTCATGGTCCCCGTCGTCGTACGGTGCGCACAGACGAGAATGTGGCTGCTGTAGCCGAGAGTGTGAGACTTAATTCACGAACATCAACTCGTCATCAATCTGAACAGCTCAACATTTCACGCACTAGCCTAAGGAGAATTTTGCACAAAGATCTGGGATTATTCGGTTACAAGGTCCAATTGATTCAGCAATTGAAAACGCACGACTATCTGCCTCGTCATCGCTCCATAGTTTGGGCCTTAGAGCAGCTTGAATTGGACAACGATTTTGGGCGAAAAATCATCCTTTCTGACGAGTCACATTTTCATCTCGACGGCTACGTTAACAAACAAAATTGTCGCATCTGGGGCTCGGAAAACCCGCACGTTATTGTCGAGAAGCCAATGTATCCACAGAGAGTGACAGTTTAGTGCGGATTATGGAGTGGTGGCATCATTGGACCATTTTTCTTCGAGAATGAGGCTGGGAACAACGTTTCGGTCAACGGTGGGCGTTACAGAGCCATGTTAACGACTTTTTTTTTTTACTGAAATTGAAGACATGGATTTGGACGACCTCTGGTTCATGCAGGATGGCGCGCCATGCCACACAGCCCATGTCACAATTGGTCTTTTGCGCACCAAATTCCCAAATCGTGTTATCAGCCGTCTTGGCGATGTCAATTGGCCGCCTCGGAGCTGCGATTTGACCCCTTTGGACTTTTTTTTGTAGGGAACCATGAAGGACCGATATTATGCCAACAATCCGAAAACGATTCAAGCACTTAAGGCCAATATCATCCAAGCAATCCGTGAGCTACAGCCCGAAACCATCAACAAGGTCTTGGAAAATTGGAGTGATAGAATGCGCTACTGCGAGTCCAGCCGAGGCAGCCACTTGAACGACATTGTCTTCCATAATCAATGGGAATGTTTGCTATTATTAATAAAGCCATAATACATGGAAAAAATGTCGTTTTGTTCACTGTATTGCATTTTTAAAAAGAAACTTGTAGTTGGCCCACCCTGTATATGTAGATGCAACCGAGCCAATTTTAAACTCCAATCTGGAAGTCCTGAACACATTCGTCAGAGAATGACGTCTCTGCCAAGTATGTCAAAGGTCGAGGTTTGTTGCTTTCACCAAAATAATAGACTGGCGTCCTACAAACTGAGGGTGGTCTTTAATGGAGCTCCGCTGAACCACAATCCTAACCCGAAGTACCTAGGAGTGACGGTGGATAGATCATTATGCTACCGGACCCACCTCTCAAACACAGTGGGGAAAATCGGGAACGAGGAATAACATCATCCAAAAATTTGCCGGTACGACATGGGGAGCAAACGCAACATCACTTCGGTCCGCAGCAATATGGCTTTTATACTCTGCGGCGGAATACTGCTCTCTGGTGGGGATGAGTAGTGCGCATATCTCAAAAGTGGATGTACAGCTCAACATCATAATGCGACTTATAACTGGGGCTCTGAGATCCACACCAACACATCAGCTTCCTGTACTGAGTCACATATAGCTCCGCCAAAGATACGCTGCTCTCATGCATTAATCCGAAAGCATCGAACAATTTCTGCCAATACATGATGATGTCCCCAGCCTTATCGAACCGACGAGGTTTAGATCTAGAAAACCAACCATGACCACGGCTGCGGCATCAATCTCGACTAACTTCGACCTGAACAATGTTTGGATGTGACAGTGGATGGACAGCCGCACAACCGGCCTGATCCCAATCGATAACCCCACGATGCCCCTCGCTGGCTTCAACAAGCCTATGGGTGCGACTCAACCGCATTCGAACCAATTGCGAAGTTTGCGCAGACACGCTGTATAAGCTGAATATTTCAAGCTCATCAATGTGCGACTGTGGAGCAGAACGACAAGACATAATGCATATCGTTACAGAATGTCTACGATGAAGCTACCCCCCTGGAGACCTTTCTGATTTCGTAGAAGTACCCCCTAGCGTCGTTGATTGGCTGAAGAATCTTACCATCATTTATTTAGAGCAAAGAAATACTTCTCGAATCGTCACCGTTTTTACTTTTATACAAATAGCAAGTTAGACCATGACTGGAATAATTTGCCCACGTTTGGACCTCGGCTTCAAGACATTCTCGAAATTTACTCGAAAGCAGGATTTGCAGGGAACACCCAAAGGTGGAGTTCTGTCCCCGCTAATATGGCTACTTGTCGTGGATGAGACTTACTTACTTACTTAGATGGCGCTACGGTCCGGGGTGGACCTGGGCCTCAACCAACAAACCTCTCCAGCTAGCACGGTTACGAGCCAGCTGCCTCCAGTTGCGCACACCAAGTTGGCTGAGGTCCCCCTCCACTTGTTTGCGCCACCTACCGCGAGGTCGTCCTCTACTGCGTCGTCCATCTGGGGTGGATTCGAAAACTTTCTTAGTGGGAACGTTGGGCTCCATCCACTCTAAATGACCCAGCCATCTTAGTCGCTGCATGTAAACTCTTCTGGCTAAGTCGATGTCCTTGTACAGGCCGTATAGTTCGGCATTGTAACTTCTCCTCCACTCACCGTCTACGCAGACGGGACCAAAGATCGCTCGAAGAACTTTTCTCTCGAAATAACCAAGGGCATCCTCATCCGGTTTTATCAAAGCCCATGCCTCTGCGCCATACAACAGGACTGGGATGATTAATGGTGGATGAAATCTTGGTAATAAATAAATTTCGGGAAAATTTCCTCCAGTCTTAAGTGAAAGGCTCAACTTCGCACTACAACTAGTGGATAACTGGGTCAGCAGCAATCGGCTGGGAGTGAACCCCTCAAAGACGGAGGTAGTTCTTTTCACTAAGAAGAGATCAATTCCTATCTTCAGACACCCAAATATCGGTGGCATTGAACTAAGAATCTCAAGTTCAACTCGATATCTGGGTGTAATTCTAGATTCCAGACTGAACTGGATGGAATATATTGCCGAACGCATCAAAAAAGCAAGCGTAGCTTTCTATTCCTGCAAAAAGTCGTTCAGTAACACATGAGACTTCAAACCAGCTGTGGTGTACTGGATATACGGTTCGATTGCTGTCATCGAGCCTTCACGGCCATGCCTCCATTCTGTCCCGATGGGGGACTACCAGTGGATTGACGGAAACTGATCACATGAACCCGATGCTAACAAGAATTCCTGACAGAATTTACTGGAAGAACCGAAGAGCCATGAAGAGAAAGGAGTTGGCTTTCTATACCGACGGTTCTAAGATGGTCGTTGGCACCGGAGCCGGAGCTTATTGCGAAGCCCTAGAAATAAACCACTCATTTAGATTAAACGGCGCCTTTTAGGCCGAGGTCACAGCTATCATACAGGCTGATGAAATTATACGCGATAGTAATATCGCTGGTAAAACGATCACTATCTATATAGACAGCCAATCACCCGTTAAGGCTCTGGACTCTGCTGTAATTAGGTCGAGGCTTGTAAGAAACTGCAAATCACTCTTAAACGAGATATCTAGAGCCAATACGGTGACCCTCTGCTGGGTACCAGGGCATATGGATATCGAAGGTAACGAAAGGGCTGACGAGCTTGCTAGGAAAGGGTCGGCGCTGCACTAATCGTGGGCCCTTCCCTCTGTAGCCACTGGTCGAACAAACGGATGCTGGGTTATCTGGAAACAAACGTAACGCCCAGGGCGCCATGGCCGGCCTACAGCAAGAAGAGATCAACATCTCTGGTAAAACTTCGTCGTCTCGGGTTATTTCTGGCATAATTACTGGGCATTGTGCCATTGTCGTTCACGGGGAGTGACTCGGTGTGCTGCATAACGACTATTGCGGAAGCTGCAGGGACGAAGAAGAAATTGAATCTGTTCATCACCTGCTGTGTGACTGTCCTGCCCTATCCGCTAGAAGAATGAGGACTCTTGGTAGTTACTTCTTCTCGGAGCTGGATGACTTGGGTAATGTTGAGCTGATAGACCTGCTGAGATTCATATCACTTTCTGGGTGGTTCTGACAGCGGACTCTCTTTACAGCGTTTCCAGGATTAAATGATTGGGCACAATGGACCCGTACTGTTGGTCTGAGTGAGCAGTGACTCTTTGTCACAAGGCGCCCATCTACCTAACCTAAACTACTCGACAGCGTCCTGCGATAAGCTGTTCGCCTATTAGAAGACTTCGCGCTAGTATCCAATCTCCAGCCGTTGGCTGGACGAGTATCAGATCCGTGCGTTTACTACAAATACTACCATGGAAGATGTTCCAAAAAACTTTTGAGAATAATCCCTGCAAATATAACATTTGGATGTTCTACCAGACAAACCGAAAGAGCACACCGTTTCCATGTTCACTTGGAAACCGCGCGAACATTTCTCCACCAAAAATCTCTTTGTTACAGAACGAGCAAACTTTGAAACTCACTCCCAGGAAACATATTTCCAAATGTTACAATTTCGAGCTAGGCGAACCCCACAGGCAGATCAGTAGAAATGCGGTGAAGTGGGAGGGTTATGATCCCTTGTTTTCGGATCATAACCTCGCTGATGAAAGCAAGAAGAAGAAGAAGTTACAATCCCGAGCTGTTCAAAAGCAGAATCAACAGACATTTCCAGAGATCTTGGTGCGTTATTTTAGCGTTATAGGTTGGCCTTTCCTGGAGATAATATAAATGAAAAACAGAAATTGGCTGCTAGATGAACTTCGTATACTGATGAGCAACAAGATCAAGCCGCTTCTCAGTTTGGCAATAACCTTCCGATGAGCAATTTTGAGTTTGACCCAGTTGCAATTCTTTTAATAGGTAGGTCCAGGTTTAATGTTTAATACTTCTTCGCATCGCCCAACCTTACTTACATTCAAATTCCGTACCATATAAAGGAATACGTACGTTGAAGATTGTGAATTTTCGCGGTCAACCAGCTCATTTTGTCTGCCGATGGTTATGTTAGTTTCACAATAGATTCGGTTCCCGAGCTCAGGATATCCTTTCCTTTGATTCTATAGTCTTAACTATTGTATGTTGTTACTGCTGTGGATGGACCTTAATCTAACCTAAAGCATAAGAATGTGCTCTACTACAACTGTTTCCCAACGTGTACTCAATACCACCTAAGAATTTCCAACAAGCCATACCCCCACTTGCCCATAACACTGTATAGTTCGTGCCACCTGTCAGAGCTTTCGTGTCTAACACAATCGCCTGTATTTTCCTACATGTCGGTTCTATCCATTGTTGTGCCCTATATTCCGCTGAGTGACTGATTGTATCCAAGCAAGGATAACAATGGTTTTCACCCACATTCTCCTTCATCCTATTCCCTCTGATGGCACAATTACCCTCTTCATGTATAATTGAGTTTAAAATTGATTTTTTTGTTCTCGTCCTCTTCAATCCCACCACGTCCACTTTTCTTCTCGTTTGAGGTCACTAGTGCAAGGTTGTAGAGGTACATAACCACTTATTAGAAAACTAGTTCAGGTGACATTTACGAGTCAATTTCAAAACTGAATAGAAGAGCAAATACAAGAAAATTGATTTCTCTCTATTTTTAGCGAATTTCAATTAAAAGTCATTTAACTCCTCTTTCCAATTGCAGATCCTTCCTTTCAAAGAAAAACCAATCATGTCTACAACAACCTGTTCACGTTTACGTCCAATGATATCCTCGACGACTGGTACCAGCGCCACATCCAATTCAGATGCATCGTTGACACTAACCGTCAGCTCTTTACACAATAGTAGCAGTCGTAGTGGTGGTGGTGATGGTGGCGGTAGCAGCATAGGCTCCAGTGAATCCTCAGATCCTTTAGAATCGGATTACAGTGAAGAAGATGCTGAAGTTGAAGAGGAAGAAGTCGAAAATGAAGATGAAGTAGAAACCGACGATGATGTGGAAGAAGATGATGCCGTAGTAGAAGAAGAGGAAGAAGAGGAGGAAGAGGAAGAGGAGGAGGACGAAGAAGATGAGGATGTTGATGATGGCAATGAAACAGATGAAGACAGCAGTGAAAATAATACAGAAAGTAGCAGTGTACAGACAGCTAAGGGCGTTCGACAATATCATCTGGATGATTTTCAAATAATCAAAACAGTTGGTGAGTGATACAATAGTTTGGCTTTGGAGTGTGCACGGATGGGGTGTTTGATTTTCCATGACCCACTTGGGTGAGGAGTCTAATAATAGACTTTCGTATTTAGACAACGAAATTTAGAGAGAACGCACATGGGGTACGGTGTACAATGGATGGATTAAGTGTAAGTGAATTTTTGGATGGTATTTGCTATTCGTAGCGCAAGGCGCGTACTAGGGGTGGGGAACCTTTAGTTTCATTGTGTGGGTTTTATTTGCATATTAAAGGCAGTTATGCCAGGCGAACCCCACATGCGGATCAGTAGAAATGTGGTGAAGTGGGAGGGTTGTGATCCCTTGTTTTCGGATCATGGCCTCGCTGATAAAAAGGAAGAAGAAGAAGATTAAAGGCAGTTATGCCCAAGGACCAAGGGTTTCCATTCTACAATATAATTTTTTCCAAAGCTTGAATGCTTACGAACTCATTGAATCTGGTGGTTGGAGCGTCGCAATCTAGTGAGGAGAGTCCTTTTACTCTTACAAACTTGTTGGCCGGGACAGAAAACACTTCGCAGGAGCACTCAAATTTAGTACTTTTGTCTATTAGCCCCTGCTAAAGAACTAATGATGTTACCAAATGCAAGCACATGAAGAAGCACCTCGAGCATCGAATTAGCATATTTCCTGGAGAGTTATACCATTCAAGTTTAGGTTAGGTTAGGTTGGCTGTCCACACGAGAGTGCAGACACACTTAGACCAGTGAAGGTCCTTTGTGATGCCATGGATTAGGCCACTCAGGGACTAACAAAACCAACGGGAGCTTTTGATAAAGCGATGGATGCTCAAGGCGTCTTAGGACACCAGATCACCGATGTCGTCAAGAAAGGGGGACCCTAGATGGAGCATTCTTTTATGCGACAGTGCTGGACAAGTGCCTAGAAGGTGGAGGATGGTTTCCTCCACCTCCTCGTCCCTATAGCTTCTGCAGAAGTCGTTGGAGAAGAGGCCAAGATTTTTGGCGCGTTGGCCTATAAGACAGTGTCCAGTGAGAACACCGACAACGCAGCTGATATGTATTCGCTTTAGCTTGACCAGCTCGGCACTATGTTTTTGATTCAGCTTAGGCCAGATCTGTCTCGAATTGTGACACGTTGAGCCATTTTCCCATCTGAGGTTGGTCTTGCTAATAGCGTTCAGTTTTTGAAGATGTTTACATGTAGCGAGGGGCATACCCAGGGCTTGCTTGTCAGGCAGAATCCTTAGAGTAGTACCCTGTCTGGCGAGCTCGTCCGCCCTGCAGTTTCCTGGAATGTCCCTGTGACCCGGCACCTAGCATAGGTGAATGTTGGACTGCTCTGTCATCTTCATAAGAGATAAACTACAGTTTAAGGCGGCCTTTGAAGTAAAAGAGTACGATTCCAGGGACTTGATTGCCGCTTGGCTGTCAGTGAAATTTCTAATGTCGCTGGCAGATAGTACATTACACTTCAGCCAAAAAAAAACGCCAAAACGCTACAATGATCAAAAAAACAAATACTTGGCGCAACAGCTCTATAAAGTGCCAGGGCCTAGCTTCTCGCAACCACTCATGTTGTGTGTGTTATACTTTTCACACGAATGGAAGGGACCTACAGTTTAATGCCGAATCCGAACGGCGATTTGAGAAGCTTTTTTCGTGACAACAATACTCTCGGATGTTTGTCAGACACTCGCGAGAGGTGGAACCGTGAAAAAACTTTTTGGTATTTTCTGGGATTCGAACTTGGAACCTCATGCGTAGTGATCCGACACACTAACCACTTACGCCACGGTACCCACAATGATCAGGGAGGCGGAAAAAGTTCAGGTTTAAGTTCGTAAGAAATGCAAATGTCAATAAAAGACTTCACTGAGGACAGAAAGATCGAACGTATGTTCAAGTTCTGAGAACCCCCGTTGAGTTTTGTTCACAAAAAAAAAACAAAAAGGCCGTTCAACCCCGATCCTTCCAAGTATGTGTTCTTTGCCACTGAAAGTCAGATACATACGTGTCTAACGAAAGTGATACGCAATGCTATCGTTCTTCACGAAGACACCAGTATCAGACCATTGACTTGTCCTGAATCTATCCGTGACGTTTCGTCAACAAATCCGTCTTAGCTGAGACTTCCATTTAAATCAGTCTTGAACGCAGGTCTTGCAACCAAAAATAGAAGGATAAGTGCTGCTCAAAATTCCAGAGCGGGAAAGGCGAACCTATACTACTTGTATAACGCTGAGTCAGAGCTCTGAGGTACCTGCAAATGTCTGTTGATTTTACGTCTAAATTGTTGGAGTTAGTTTTCCGGGAATATTTCACCTGATAGTGAGCTCCAAAGATTGCCTGGCATGTAACAAAATTAATTTTGGTAGAATGATGCTCTTGCGGTTACCAGGTAAACATGAACGTTGTGTACTTTAGTGGCTTGTCTGGTAGGACGTGGAAAGGTTGAGTTTCGAGGGATCATTGTATTGAGATCCTCGGGACATCGGCCATGGTAGTATCTGTAGAACAGGCATAAATTTGCTGCATGCCTTCGATGAGCCAACGATTTGCTCGGACGTAAGTCCTGGATCTTCTATTAAGCAAACTGCTCGCCTCTGGATGCTGTCAAGTAGATTTAGATAGTGTTTTGGGCCGAGCTCCAAATTTGAAAGCAGTACTCCAGCCCCCGGTCTTTCTTCTGCTTTATATAAAAGAAGATGTTGCGCTGATGCAAAGTATTTGTTTAGCGTTGATTTTATAGTACAGTCCGTGTTATACGTATAAAGAGGCGGAAGGTCTAACAATGTCAGACAGCTCGTAACCTACAAGTTTCAAACTCCTTCGGTACCACTGTCGTGCACCTGATATTCCCCTTAATGACTAATTTCCAACTACGAAAAAATCACTCGAAAACAGGAAACAGAAATCTAAAGCGAGGTTTTCATTTCAAAACAAAGACCCATTCCTCTGACTATTGACTCTTGGCCAGTGCCTGTAGTTCCTCCACGTCTTGGCCATAAATTTCGTTAGTAACAGGTTTGAGGGTCATATTGACTTGAAACAATACCACTTACGTATTAGTTCTACTCTGCAACTGGCTTGTTTACATAACTGCATTCTATTGGGTGCAGTGCCGGGATCAGGTTTATTGCTCACACCGGCAGCAACTCTCACAAGGTCGTCAACTTTTTCGCTTGTACACTCTATCCCCTCGAAACAAGTGGCTTTTCTTTGAGTCTCCATGCGTTGGCGACTTGTTTAGGTTTAGTTTAAGCGCTCATTTGTGGACCAGATTTTGGCCACGATTTCCATGTTTGACTGTGCGAGGTTCAATGATTCAATTCGGTTGGAATAGAAGCTGAGTGTTAGTTACACTATCCAGTCGTTTTGCATTGCAGTGTATTTTTTTGTGTACAAGTGTGTAGAGGACAGGTATCAGCGGGAAATTGATACTAAATTGGAATAGCCGACCTTGCTGGTGGACTATTACACTGTTTTCATTGTTCAGCCGTTGGTAATTGGATGAAATGCTGAACTGCAAGTGAACTTTAAGATTGCGAATGCTGCATTGTTGTTTGCTATTTGGTGGATAGATCTCCTTATTTGGAGCAAGTACTCTTGTTTACTGATATTTATGTGCATGTGAGGGCTCTTTCAAATTACGAAATATGCAGTACGGCAGGAATCCAAATCCCAGAGCATTCTCCGGTCTATTGTATTACCAGGCAGGAACCTCTCTTTGGTGCAGTGGTTGGAAAAACTTCGATGTAATTCATTTTCCTTTATATATACTCGGTTGTCTGATGATTGCTGTTCCCAGGTGGGGCATGGACCTGCTTACATCGGTTAACAAGCAAATATACGAGTACTACCCACTACACCATTGAAATTCTACGGCAGGAACATAGATTTTTATGAATAATCTATCTAATGATGGTAAGGTTAAGCTAGTGGGCTGGTGTAGGGACGGAAATCTTCAACACCACACTCAGGTCAGTATAGACCCATTGTGATACCCATGGGGGAAAAGAAGATAGGAAAAAGAAAAATCCCTTCCTCGTGAAGAAAAAATAAACGTCTCTGTACGTAACCTAGTGGAAAGCATATAGTACTTACTGTGTTGGAGATGCAAACCATTCAGAGGATTTGATGGAGATTGCGATGTCGTTGTTCGGTCTGTTGGAGAATTCTTCTAAATCCTTAAAGAAGTATTGTCCAAGATATCTATGTCTAAGATAGTAGAGGCCTAAGCAGTGGCAGAGAAAGTGGGTTGTGCCCTCGTGAACCTCCTCGTCGCCGCAGCCCCTACAAATGTCCTCGTTCGCCACACGCAGCTTTTTCATATGATATCGCATAGTGCTGTGCCCCAAAATAACTCCTATGAGAGTAGAGACTGATTTTCTATTCCTCTGCATGAGTTTATTGGTTTTTGCACTGTCAAAAGTACGCCAAAGCTTAATCGTAATGATACAAGTATCTAGAGGGGCAAACCCCACAGGCGGATCAGTGGAAATGCGGTGAAGTGGGAGGGTTGTGATCGCTTGCTTTCGGATCATGACCTCGCTGATAAAAGGAAGAAGAGGAAGAAGACACGTATCTAGAGAGGACCATCTGTTGTTTGCCTCCGTTAAAACTTTATTCCCTGCCTCAAGTTTGAGTGTGCAGGGAGGGATGTACACTGAGGGCTCGGATTTGTCCGAGCTTACTGCCGAACTTTCTCTAGCCAGTTCGTCAGCTTTCTCATTTCCTCGTATGCCTTCATGTCCAGGGACCCAACCGAGTTCTACCTCGTTCTGTGTTCTAAGAACCTTGAGTTCTTCTTTACAACACTTCACAAGCTTCGATTTTACTTCGCTAGCAGATATTGCTCTTATCGCTGCCTAGCTGTCGATAAAAAAGGTGATATTCTCAGGTGGTATTACCCTCATCGCAGTCTCACCGGCTGCTATTGTCACTGCTAGGACCTCCGCCTGGAAATCGCTGCTGTAGCTCGGAAGCCTGACTGACAAGGAGATACCAAGCGTTTCAGAGAAAACACACTTCAACCACACCCCCCGCGGTACTGCCGTTAGGTATTTCTTCGCGGGGCTGATTAGCAATTATGCTCTAGTCTCCGAGGCCGCCTCTTGGGCTCTTCCTAGGGCTTCTGCTCTTCGCAGCGCATTCTGCACACATAGTATGAATGAGCAGATCTCCATCCATTCGCCCTCTGATCGTGTCATGTGACTTACAAGATTTTCTGGACTTGGTATGTTTGCTCTGTCTTCTGCAAAGCGTCTGCAGTAGAACACTGCATGCTACGCGTCCTCCTATTCGTTTGGACATTCTGCACACAGGGGCGAACTATCGTGTCCAAATCTATGGAGGTATTTCCGGTAGCCACCGTGTTCGGACAGGAACTGTGTGAGGTGTTAGTTACAGTTCCCCCTCGCTTTCTCTGTCCATGATTTTATAGTGGGAATGAGCTTGTGGGTCCACCTGCCTTTGGTAGAGCTATCCCACCTGGTTTGCTTCAGCGTTCCTGATGCTGCCCTTTCCTCCTCCTTAATCCTTTTTGCCTCTTGCCGGTTCGAGGGACGTCTAAGGTATACTCTCTGCATCTCCTCAGCGAGGATGTCGATTGGGACCATCCCAGCTAAAACGCAGGCTGCATCGTCGGAAGTAGTTCGGAAGCCGCTGATCACTCTGTTTGCACAGAGCCTGTGAGCTGATGATAGCTTCTTCCTGCACTCATTTGTCACCAGTGCACCTGCCCATATCGGGGCAGCGTATAGAAATACCGAGCTGACCACTCTAGACAGCAGGATCCTGCGGGCATATCCAGGCCCGCCGATGTTCGGGAGCATTCGGGAGAGTGCTGCCTGTATCAGCGATGCTTTCTTACTAGAATACTCGACGTGAGTTTTGAAGCGCAGCCTCTTGTCGAGCATGACTCCAAGGTACTTCAAGGATTCTTTGGACCTGATTGTCTGGTTTCCGACCCGGAAGCTGGCATATTCCACCTTTTTGCGGCTGGTTATTAGGACAGCTTCGGTCTTGTGGGCAGCTAGTTCCAGACCGGTAGACTCCAGCCATTCCTTTATTCTTATAACTGCCTCCTCCGTGGCAGACTCCACCTCGTGTACGTGCTTGGCTACTGTAACCACTGCGATATCGTCAGCGAAGCCAATTACTTTGACTCCCTCGGGTAATGTTAGTCGCAGAACTCCGTCGTACATAATGTTCCATAGGAGAGGTCCCAGAACCGACCTTTGCGGGACTCCCACGGAAACACTGTAGTGCTTAGCGCCATCGTCAGTATGGTATCTTAGCTTCCTATTGCTGAAGTAGTCCGTGACTGTCCTCAGCAGGTAGTATGGTGTATCCATCCTGGCCAGGGATCTCCTAATGAATGACCGGCTTGCCGAGTTGAACGCATTTTTGACGTCGAGCGTTACTACTGCGCAGTATTTCTTCGTCCCCCATTTCCACCTTTTCCCTTGTATTACTTCAGTTGCTATATCTACTACCGCCTTTATGGCATCGACGGTAGAGCGTGATTTTCGGAAGCCGTACTGACAGTCTGACAGGGCTCCGTTTTCCTCCGCCACCGCAAGGAGTCTTTTATAGATGATACGCTCTAGGATCTTTCCCAGCGTATCGAGCAGGCATATTGGGCGATACGATGATGGTTGTCCGGGCGGCTTATTGCCCGGGTTATTAGATACATTGCCCAGGTACATGTGTAGGATCATAGTATGACCCATTAAATTTGGTCTCCACCTATCTGTTTGTGTGTGGCTTAACCTTACGACACTAATAGCCGCCGATGCTTGAATAAAGATGTCTAATCTATCTTATGATAGACAAGCTACTTTGAAGGTGGCTCCCGATAAAGCTTTTTTTAAACAGAACCAAAGAGTACTATATGCCGTCCGCCATATAGGAGTGTATCTCCTCTGAGACAACAGCAGTTGTATATTTTCTATTGAAGGTGGTCAACGATGTTATTGCATCAATTTACGTTCAATTGGGATGTCCTTCATGCACTTAAATATGTCTGCCCTATCCTGTTGCTTAAAAGGAGAACAGACTTGCTAGGTTAACAGTTTGACCACCATGGTCAAATGGATAGCATGATGCAACTCTGTTTCAATAACTTTCCATGAGCGTCATTGCAAATTCATTTCAGTACCCAGCCATATGACAAAGTTCTATTTATAGCGCATCTACAACCTCCACGCCTCATCAACCAACACAATTCCCTTTGATGTTCATCCGGAAAATACATCGACAAAAAACGAAAACAAGTTCCTCCTCCACATGACTAAACGCCGAAAGTTCCTTTCACGCCGATTACTCCCTGCAGTTATCTGCATCTGTCGAACTGGGTTACATTCATATTTTTGGCTCCATGTCCCCAGAGTCTTCATCACGAACAGTGCATCATCATTCGAAGCCATCACCTCCTCCGACCGTTTCCTTGTCCCCAATTCTGTATCTTTCCCTCCTTTCGCTCATCATTGCTTCTGTGGAAGACATTTATAGCACTCGCACAGCTCGTCAGTACGTCTGCCATAGTTTTTCATGAATTTCGGGGGAAAAACCCACACACAAGTCTCATCATTTTTATTTTTTAATTATTTAAATATTATTGAGTGCAAAATGAAATAATTCATCACTTTAATTCGGGTGGTTCTACTGCTGATGCCATGCCATGACATGATGATAATAATTATGAGCGTGGGTGAATCTGCGCGGCTCATGCTGAGGTAGTAGTCTCCTCGGGGGTAATTCCTTGTTTCTTCTTCTTTTATGTTTTTTTTTTTCTTTTATAAATTTCAACATGCCACAAACAGTAGGGCACAGTGGGCAATGACGTCATTGGTTGGGAAATAAAAACGCATGAGTGTTGTTGCATCAGAGAAGCCCTCCAAGCGTATACGTTGGGTAATCAAAGAGAAGTCTGGACGAATTTGCGTTCACGTTCTTGAAATAGGGAGGCACAATGTACTCGTAACTATTTTGAATGATTTTTATTTTTATTTTGTGAAATTATTTTGCAAGATACAAAATTTATTAATGGAAACTGGGTAGAGTGTGCTTGAGTCCAAATGGAACATCCAAGCACTTAAATCGAATTCATTACATCTGTTGCTGCTGGCAGGGGATATTTTTGGAAAGCTGTGGAAATAGGATTGCGAAATCTACAGATGAGTTGAGAATTGAGTTAATTTCGTGAAGATAAGATGCATGTATGATTCTAGAGACGTAGACATAGACAGAATGTAGCTTAACACGGTATTGAAAGATTCATGAATGCCGTGTTAGTCATGAAATTTCAATTAACAATCAAAACAATCTAATCACACGGGTAGTTACCATAATTAAATTGTAAATAAATAAACACTCCTCGGGCACTATAGACTAGAAGCAATTATCGTGGCACCACTTAAAATTTGAAATTATAATTGAACGAAGTTGAACTATAATTATTCGTGTAAGGTTCACAGATCAGGTAAATCGACAAAACAACGTCACAGAAAATATAACAAAGAAACGTGATCAGCGCCCAATATATGGTCAACTTATTGTCAACCTTTCATCAGTTGTAATTGAATCCAATCGCGTTTACCAATATGGGCGCACTCCAATCTGCATCATTATGCAAATGATACAGCGCATGTTGATGCAAATCACATCGTCATCACTGAAAGCATTATTAGCGATCATTAATCATAAGTGGCACATCAGCCATCACCATTAGGTTTGACAGAAACAAAGCGCTGATTGGACAAATATGGTCAACAATATTGTGATTACTATGGATGGCAGCATCTACAACTACATCGAGTGATTCCCCACGTAATTGCATTTTGGGAAAACAGTTCAATTTAAATTCCAACGAATTGATTCAATTATTTCAACCTCAGTAAGGAGGGTTTTGTAGACGTCACGTATGCAGTTGAATGAAATAAAAATGAACGTGGTCACTAATGGGTTCAAAGATCTGGACAAGGGTTACTGTACTATCTACATTATGTAATTCCCCTATCACTGTCGTCAACAGTGCTGGATACTACTTAGATATTAATGGTCTTCGCTTTGAAATTTTGAAAACCGATTACACCCAGTGGACCTACTACCGGATCCATAAATTTATAAAAGCATTGAATCAAGGAAGTAGGACTTTTATTTATTATTTTAAAACCCTCGGGATTGATACTTCATTCACTATTGCGTATCATCACGAGAAAATACCTTTTTGGTTTGTAGAACCCCCAAGAGATTATTACTACCCTTACGTTCTTATTGAAATAGAATACAAGCCAACAAGATACAAATAGAAATAGTTCTGGTACTCATTGCAAATCACCAGTTAGTGGCAGTATTTCTTGAAAAGGTAAATCCTGTAAGGAGCTTTGAGTCACCCAATAGTGGGAATAAATTTAAGTAAGCAGCATTTTTTCCAGACCATTAATGACGAGTATTCTGGGAGGGTCACAAGATCGTATGACAATCACGGGAAATAGCTCTTGACTCTAAAAACAATTGTAAATCTCGTAGAGCTTTCAGTAGATTGTGGAGTATGAGGTTTACTTACTTACTTTGGTGGCGCTACAGTTCGGGGTGATCCTCGGCCTCAACCAACAAGCCTATCCATTAAGCTCGGTCTTTAGCTAACTGTCACTAGTTGTGCACTCCAAGTTGGTCAAGGTCCCCTTGAAATTGTACGTACCACTTACGACGAGGAGGCCCTATACTCCGTCGTCAATCTGGGCTAGATTCGAAGACACTACGGGCCGGAATGTTGCTGTCCATTCGCTCAGTTTTTAACAACGTCAATGTCACTGTACAGCTCGTATAGTTCCTCATTGTAACTTTGCCTCCAAAGCCCGTCAACGCAAACGGCACCGAACGAACGTCACCCTGTCTCTGACTTTCTAAATGTTTCGCCTAGCTTGGGTTCAACTGTATAAAAGGAGACAATAGGTATGTTTTCTTAGTATGATATGTACTGTGAGAGTATCTTTCCAGGGTCAACCCAAAGGAACACCCTAGACTTAGGGAAAGAGGTACTTTATTTCTCGGATTTGTTTCAGAATAGTTACTTGGAACAATACTAGTACGGTTTTTATAAATGTCTTAACAATTTTTATACTTAATAATGATACGCTTACTACTATCGTCGTCCTGCGGCTGGTTCTGGTACGGGCCAGGGTTATGCGTCCTGTTGTCTAGCTCGGTTCAGTGCGTCGTCTGGAAGGAATTTCAGTCCGCACTTAGGGCAGGCTTGCGGTGACCCAGTCCGCACTTAGAGCAGACTTAGGAGGGATCCAGTCCGCACTTAGGGCAGGCTTAGAAAGTAGCAGTCCGCACTTAGGGCAGGCTTAGGAAGGATCCAGTCCGTACTTAGGGCAGGCTTGGAAGGTAGCCATCCGCACTTAGGGCAGGCGTGCTGTGACCCAATCCGCACTTAGGGCAGGCTTATGAGGGATCCAGTCCGCACTTATGGCAGGCTTAGAAAGTAGCCATCCGCACTTAGGGCAGGCGTGCTGTGACATAGTCCGCACTTAGGGCAGGCTTAGGAGGGATCCAGTCCGCACTTATGGCAGGCTTAGAAAGTAGCCGTCCGCACCTAGCCCAGGCGTGCTGTGACCCAGTCCACACTTAGGGCAGGCTTAGGAGGGATCCAGTCCGCACTTATGGCAGGCTTGGAAAGTAGCCGTCCGCACTTAGGGCAGGCGTGTTGTAACCCAATCCGCACTTAGGGCAGGCTTAGGAGGGATCTAGTGCGCACTTAGGGCAGGCTTGGAAAGTAGCTTAGCAAAGGGCGGCAAATATGCTGTGGTTAAATCTGTTTGTTTCTCTCAGAAGGGGAGAAACCTATCAGACGTACCGGCTATAGCTAGTAGCAGACCCGTGGGTTATTGCCCAATCACCGAGGTGAAGGCAGAAAAAAATTGGTGGAAAGTCATAAGTTTTTCTTCCTGGAGAGGCTGTCAAGAGTACTCTGGATTGGTACTACCCCGCTTGAGCAGACTCTCCCGACTGACTTTCATCCAATTTCCTTTATGGAAAAATCTTGAAAGACGAGAATGTGAATCATGAGCCAATGCAAAATTTCCTCCACATTCTCGTCTGCGACCTTTGTATTTACTTTTCTTCTTATTGTACTATTCTTCCCTTCCTCCGTTTCCTCTTGTTTGACTGAGGATTCGGAGAATATCCGAGATTTCGCTACCTGCCAACAAATGGCGGCCTCCGCATTAGGTGTTTAGTGAGGTGTGCGTAGAGTGTGGATGATCGCTTCTGTGGTGGTGGATTATATCACTTCGTTACAGTACTACTGGTATAGGAATTCATGGGCCACTGGATGTTGACTCAGCGTCAACCCAAGCAAAACTGAACTGATGCTCTTTACCACTAAAACCAAAATACCGACCTTCACGCTTCCACGGCTAAACAATCATCTATTCTCCCTATCCTCCAGTGCTTACCTAGGTGTGGTACTTGATCCAAAATTAAACTAGAGCTTAACATTGAGCAGCGGGTAAAGAGGGCCTGTGTGGCTTTCTATGCCTGCAGAAAGGCCTTTGGTAAGAAGTGGGGACTTCGCCCGAAGATGGTCTTATGGATGTACACTGCCGTGGTGCATTCCATTCTATCCTATGGCTCACAGTCTGGTGGCCTACGTTAAGGAAAGCTTATAACATCAAACTTATCAACAGGGTACAAGAACTGCGGCTATAGGCGCAACGGGTGCCATGATAACATGTCCAACCGGAGCCTTGAACGTTATCCTGCACATTTTACCACTCGATCTTCACATTATGCATCTATCATTATGTAGTGTGGTCAGGCTAAGGGAAACAGGATGCTGGTGCACCAATCCTTATGGTCACAACAGTATCCTGAATCTGCTACCGCATGATCTGGAACCTGATCAAACTGACTATATAACTCCCCCAGAGAACTTTAGAAATGACATCACGGCCAGTTTCCCAACCAGGGCGGAATGGGAAACTGGCGAACTGACAAATGAGTTCGAAACAACAATCTTCACCGACACGAAAAAAAAATGGATTGCGGGGTAACGGAGGGGATATTCTCTGATTCCCTCAATATTTCCAGATCTTCGGCTTCCTGATTCGTGCAGTGTCTTCCAGGTGGAAGTTTTTGCTGTTCGTGAGGCCTGCCGCATACTTTAGCAAACCTCTACACCCTTCATTGCCATCCTCGGTGATAGCCAGGCCGCTATTAAGGCTATGACATCTGCCACTACATCCTCGAGGCTAGCAGAACAGTGCAAAAAGGAACTCGCCTCGGTAGGTCATCGGTTAAAGATCTGTCTCCTTTGGGATCGGGGCACAGCAACATTGAGGGAAATGAGCGAGCTGATGAACTCGCGGGGCAGGGATCTGCCCTTGATACTTCGCTAGCAAATGCGGTGAACGTCCCGTTGGGGGTCCTTAAGGGATGCATCGTCGCGCATTATCTACTAAAGACGGACATCAGATGGCAGGGGGTGCGGAACTGTGTCATCTTCAAGCCAATGTTGCCCAAATACTTCCGGAAAAGAATGCAAAATCTACTAAACAGAAACCGTACAGATATCGCAAGAGTTCTGGAAGTTAGTACGGCCCACTGGCCCATCGGGGTTCATGCGGCCAGAATAGGCATTACATTTAATGCACACTATCGCAGCTGCAAAGTTGCTAGCGAGAAAGAAACAATCTTACACTTCCTCTGCAAGTATCCGGCTTAAGGCAGGGCCAGACAGCGCACCTTATGTAAGCTCTTTTTCGACAACCTAATAGAGTAAGCGGAGATTAGCATTGGGGATATTATCAGTTTCCTCAATGTAACGGGGTGGATTTGAATGATCCTTACGCTTTTTCCCTTTCCCAACAAGTTAACGCCCTTTTTACATTCGATAGGCCACTTGAGTTGTGGTATTAAAACGGCGCTTCTGCGCTAATTAAGTTTCGGCATGGTTTGCTGACACAACCACTACTGCCTACTTACCATAGGAATTCAGTACGTGTACTCACCATGAAGAGTATTCTCCTTAAATTACTTTCCCCTTTCAACAGCAAATCCATTTTTAAATAACCACAGATTCTGCTAATGGAAGCAATGAACATACTACTCGCTCATAACTTCTCATTGAATGACATCAGGAATGCTTTTAGCTATGCAAGTGCCTCCGATGACGGAATTTGTCCATGTGGTGTGAGAATTTGAATCCCCCACCGTCACTATGAATCTAGCTAATAGTTATGGTGAGTCAAGGACTGGTCTAACTTTCCATTTATTTACATTGATGACACAGACTTAGCTCAGTCCATTAGTCTGGGTCCGCTCCCCATATTTACATTTCTAATTTGTTTACAGTCATCTTGTTGTCCCAGTGGTGGTGTCCTTCAAAACTAGAGCTAAGATGTGCCTAGCAAAAGTAGAACAATTATTTTTAACCACCCACATGTGGACTCATACCCGTTGCCAATAAAATAATATTTTTTACAAATCGCACGCATATTGAACGTTATGACACCCCCTGGCTGTTGCATATACATGAAAAGACTGTGAACCAAACATAAATCCTCAGCAGATGAATAGCATCTGTGTGATGATTTTGGATGGATGAACTGCTTAAAGTGTTTATTGTGAATAGGAGGAGGTAGGCATTCTTTTGTGCATTTATTTTAAAAACAAGAAGATACTCGCAGATATTGTGAAATAGTTTTGGAATTCCATGATGAATTCTATACCGATGACTCGACCATGACGAGGTGACGGGTTTATGTAGACACACGTGCCCACTCCGGGTCCAGGCATTCACTTCGAGTTTTCTTTGAAAAATGGGGTCTTTAGCACTTCAAATGTTTACCCGAAAAAATCACGTCTACTGGAATAAATAATTATTCACAATGTACAGCAAATGATGGCAAATGCTTCAATATTTCATCTGCAAAATTCAGTCCCACACAGAGTCTTTACTGCCAAATGAACAATCGCTCACAGACATTAGTTCAGTTGAGCTGTGAGGGGTATTTGACCGGGTTAATATGAGTAATGAGTTTCGAGTGCATGCACATATAGAACATACTATACCAATCGGGAGCAGGGAATTCATTTCAAATGTCAAAGAGAAAGTATTTTTAGATGACGATGAACCGTCTGGGGAATGGGAATGGTGGAACATTGAACGATGCACTGAACTGCAACTACTTATTAGAACTTAATATGTGTTCAATGTATCTCTTAGTTGAGTTTGTATCTATACGATAAGTAACCACTACTTCATTCATTGGATATGAAGCAACAAAGCAATCTGTTTGAGGAAGCACCGCCCAAGTGAATCGATTTTTGCTTCAAATGAGATTTTAGTTTTGTGTGCTACTATTTTCCGAAAGATATATGATTATAGAGACAGTATGCATATACGAGTATACGAGTATATCCGGCGCATCAGAAAAAAAACTTAATCTCTTAGACTGATTAAATGAAATCTGTTATTGAGGATCAAAAACATTCGCACAATATAAAACTGACATTATATTTCATTACCTTCATAAAAAATAAAAATATTTGGTGCAACAGCGCTTTAAGTGCCATGACCTAGCTCCTCGAAGGAACTTACAGTTTAGTTCCGTATCCGAACGGCAATTTCTTTTGAGAAGATTTTGCGAGACAACAAGACTCTCGGATGTTTGTCAGACGCTCGCGAGAGGTGGGACCATGAAAAACATTCTTAGTGTTTTCTGGGATTCGATCTTGGAACCTTACGCGCAGTGGTTCGACACACTAACCACCTACGCCACGGCGCCCTCATAGACATAGAAGTCACTTGGAACTTCATAATGAGGCCTTTGTTCGAACATTTCTGAGCTAACTTGTGCAAACCAATGATACTTTTGTAAGGCATAGGAATTCAAAAATAAAATATAACGAATTTGTGCCACATTCGAAGCTTAGCAATCTGCACATTATTTAGCTATCTGACTTGCGGAATAAGGACTTTTGAAGACTAAGCAAATTTATTGTTACACAATCTATCAAATCCGAACAAAGCAAGAACAGTAACAGGATAAGTGTATCGAAATCTATGTGACCAAAGCTGAACCTAGCATTACTCCCGTTCTGCAATTTACAAACGTTAAGACGGCTGAGGTCGATGAAACTCTGAAGAAGAAATGTACCTTCAAAAAGTTTACCTATCGTGATGAGGACTTGGATTAACTCTTTGACATGCCCAACAATGAACTTATCGAATTGTTGCCCGAAAGAGATTCTCCCACAGCCTCCAGTGCAAGCCAATCACCCTCATCAAGAAGTTGAAGAAGGTCAAGAAGGAGGCTCCACCAAATGAGAAGCCGCAGATCGTCAAGACCCGCTTGAGCAGCATGATCATTGTTCCAAAGATGACCGGATGCATCATTGGCAAATGCAACGGGAAGGATTTCAGCCAGGTTAAAATCAAGCCGAAAATGATTGGAGAGTTCTCGTTCATATACAAACCCGTCAAGCACGGCAGAGTCGGTGTTGGTGCCACCAAACAACTCTAGGTTTATTTCACTTAAGTAACAAATGGTGGAGTTCTTTCGATTAAGGTTGTAGGTTGGTTGGTTTTGGATCGGCTCTCGATGAGGATGTACTTAGACCAGAGAGAAGGTCCATTGTACTACCGATATGTAAGGCGGGTAGGTCACCATCTTAATCTTGGAACCATTTGCTTCGTTGAATGAAGGCTCACGCCTTTAGCCGCAGGCGTTGCCGAGATCATTAAGATCATTGTAGAAGTATTCACCCAGAGTGGCCTTCCTGATGTTGGCGAGCGCAGGACAGGCGCACAGGAGATGACTGATGGTCTCTTCTTCCTCTTCATCTCTGCAGCTTCTGCAGAAGTCATTATGAGCAATACCTAATCTTTGGGCATGTCTTCCTATAACGCAGTGTACAGTGAGGACATTTGTTAGTTTTGAGAGGGTTCCTCTCTTGTGCTTCAAGAGTCCGATGAACCTGGATTTATTGAGTGTCGGCCAGAGCTGTCTGGCAGTATAGCATTGGTCTAGATGTTCCCATCGATGATTGGCTACTTTCTCGGCGTCAATTTGAATAAGGTACTTAACATAAGACACTGGCGCTTCGATGTCGGTGATGCTTATGCTATCTGTACCAGAGGAGCCTTATCGTGCTAGTTCGTCGGCTACACAATTTCCCGGTATGTCACAGTTACCTGGTACCCAGCAAAGAGTAAGGTTGTACTGACCAGCTATCTCGTTAAGAGATATGCGACAGTCTTTCACTACCGTGCTGGATGCGAGGGATTTGATGGCTGCCTGACTGTCCACATAAATAACAATATCATGTGGTGATAGTGTGCTAGCCGCCAGCCAGTCAGCAACTTTGCGAATTGCGGTGATTTCGGCTTGAAAAATGCTGCAGTGGTCTGGAAGGTTAAAGGAGAGGTGTATGTCCAGATCTTCGGAGAAAATTCCGGCACCGACTCCATCCATGGTTTTGGACCCGTCCGTCAAAATTCACAGCGATTCGTTGTAAAGGACATTGCGTTGCGTCCTCTCACTTCTGTCCGGTATCGAGTGCGTGTAGGTTGTAACTCAATAGTTTATCGAGTGTTTGATAGTAAAATATGATTAAAACATAAAGTGGGTGGAGGCAGATTGTGGGCAGACTAATTGCTGTACGTAGAGCAAGGTTTGCGCGACTAAAACATCTGATGTTATAGTTGGAAGATCATTAAGATCATTGTAGAAGTATTCACCCAGAGTGGCTTTCCTGATGTTGGCGAGCGTTGGACAGGCGCACAGGAGATGACTGATGGTCTCTTCTTCCTCTTCATCTCTGCAGCTTCTGCAGAAGTTATTATGAGCAATACCTAATCTTTGGGCATGTCTTCCTATAACGCAGTGTACAGTGAGGACATTTGTTAGTTTTGAGAGGGTTCCTCTCTTGTGCTTCAAGAGTCCGATGAACCTGGATTTATTGAGTGTCGGCCAGAGCTGTCTGGCAGTATAGCATTGGTCTAGATGTTGCCATCGATGATTGGCTACTTTCTCGGCGTCAATTTGAATAAGGTACTTAACATAAGACGCTGGCGCTTCGATGTCGGTGATGCTTATGCTAACTGTACCAGACCAGCCTTGTCGTGCTAGTTCGTCGGCTGCACAATTCCCCGGTATGTCACAGTGACCTGGTACCCAGCAAAGGGTGAGGTTGTACTGACCAGCTATCTCGTTAAGAGATATGCGACAGTCCTTCACTGCCTTAGATCTCGTAGTGCTGGATGCGAGGGATTTGATGGCTGCCTGACTGTCGACGTAAATAACAATATCAGGTGTTGATAGTGTGCTAGCCGCTAGCCAGTCAGCGGCTTTGCGAACTGTGGTGATTTCGGCTTGAAAAACGCTGCAATGATCTGGAAGGTTAAAGGAGAGGTGTATGTCCAGATCTTCTGAGAAAATTCCGGCACCGACTTCATCCATGGTTTTGGACCCGTCCGTCAAAATTCACAGCGATTCGTTGTAAAGGACATTGCGTTGCGTCCACTCACTTCTGTCCGGTATCGAGTGCGTGTAGCCCTTGTTAATTAAGGTATATCGAGGACTTGGATTAATTCTTTGACATGCCCAACAATGAACTTATCGAATTGTTGCCCGAAAGAGATTCTCCCACAGCCTCCAGTGCAAGCCAGTCACCCTCATCAAGAAGTTGAAGAAGGTCAAGAAGGAGGCTCCACCAAATGAGAAGCCGCAGATCGTCAAGACCCGCTTGAGCAGCATGATCATTGTTCCAAAGATGACCGGATGCATCATTGGCAAATGCTACGGGAAGGATTTCAGCCAGGTTAAAATCAAGCCGAAAATGATTGGAGAGTTCTCGTTCATATACAAACCCGTCAAGCACGGCAGAGTCGGTGTTGGTGCCACCAAACAACTCTAGGTTTATTTCACTTAAGTAACAAATGGTGGAGTTCTTTCGATTAAGGTTGTAGGTTGGTTGGTTTTGGATCGGCTCTCGATGAGGATGTACTTAGACCAGAGAGAAGGTCCATTGTACTACCGATATGTAAGGCGGGTAGGTCACCATCTTAATCTTGGAACCATTTGCTTCGTTGAATGAAGGCTCACGCCTTTAGCCGCAGGCGTTGCCGAGATCATTAAGATCATTGTAGAAGTATTCACCCAGAGTGGCCTTCCTGATGTTGGCGAGCGCAGGACAGGCGCACAGGAGATGACTGATGGTCTCTTCTTCCTCTTCATCTCTGCAGCTTCTGCAGAAGTCATTATGAGCAATACCTAATCTTTGGGCATGTCTTCCTATAACGCAGTGTACAGTGAGGACATTTGTTAGTTTTGAGAGGGTTCCTCTCTTGTGCTTCAAGAGTCCGATGAACCTGGATTTATTGAGTGTCGGCCAGAGCTGTCTGGCAGTATAGCATTGGTCTAGATGTTCCCATCGATGATTGGCTACTTTCTCGGCGTCAATTTGAATAAGGTACTTAACATAAGACACTGGCGCTTCGATGTCGGTGATGCTTATGCTATCTGTACCAGAGGAGCCTTATCGTGCTAGTTCGTCGGCTGCACAATTTCCCGGTATGTCACAGTTACCTGGTACCCAGCAAAGAGTAAGGTTGTACTGACCAGCTATCTCGTTAAGAGATATGCGACAGTCTTTCACTACCGTGCTGGATGCGAGGGATTTGATGGCTGCCTGACTGTCCACATAAATAACAATATCATGTGGTGATAGTGTGCTAGCCGCCAGCCAGTCAGCAACTTTGCGAATTGCGGTGATTTCGGCTTGAAAAATGCTGCAGTGGTCTGGAAGGTTAAAGGAGAGGTGTATGTCCAGATCTTCGGAGAAAATTCCGGCACCGACTCCATCCATGGTTTTGGACCCGTCCGTCAAAATTCACAGCGATTCGTTGTAAAGGACATTGCGTTGCGTCCTCTCACTTCTGTCCGGTATCGAGTGCGTGTAGGTTGTAACTCAATAGTTTATCGAGTGTTTGATAGTAAAATATGATTAAAACATAAAGTGGGTGGAGGCAGATTGTGGGCAGACTAATTGCTGTACGTAGAGCAAGGTTTGCGCGACTAAAACATCTGATGTTATAGTTGGAAGATCATTAAGATCATTGTAGAAGTATTCACCCAGAGTGGCTTTCCTGATGTTGGCGAGCGTTGGACAGGCGCACAGGAGATGACTGATGGTCTCTTCTTCCTCTTCATCTCTGCAGCTTCTGCAGAAGTTATTATGAGCAATACCTAATCTTTGGGCATGTCTTCCTATAACGCAGTGTACAGTGAGGACATTTGTTAGTTTTGAGAGGGTTCCTCTCTTGTGCTTCAAGAGTCCGATGAACCTGGATTTATTGAGTGTCGGCCAGAGCTGTCTGGCAGTATAGCATTGGTCTAGATGTTGCCATCGATGATTGGCTACTTTCTCGGCGTCAATTTGAATAAGGTACTTAACATAAGACGCTGGCGCTTCGATGTCGGTGATGCTTATGCTAACTGTACCAGACCAGCCTTGTCGTGCTAGTTCGTCGGCTGCACAATTCCCCGGTATGTCACAGTGACCTGGTACCCAGCAAAGGGTGAGGTTGTACTGACCAGCTATCTCGTTAAGAGATATGCGACAGTCCTTCACTGCCTTAGATCTCGTAGTGCTGGATGCGAGGGATTTGATGGCTGCCTGACTGTCGACGTAAATAACAATATCAGGTGTTGATAGTGTGCTAGCCGCTAGCCAGTCAGCGGCTTTGCGAACTGTGGTGATTTCGGCTTGAAAAACGCTGCAATGATCTGGAAGGTTAAAGGAGAGGTGTATGTCCAGATCTTCTGAGAAAATTCCGGCACCGACTTCATCCATGGTTTTGGACCCGTCCGTCAAAATTCACAGCGATTCGTTGTAAAGGACATTGCGTTGCGTCCACTCACTTCTGTCCGGTATCGAGTGCGTGTAGCCCTTGTTAATTAAGGTATATCGAGGACTTGGATTAATTCTTTGACATGCCCAACAATGAACTTATCGAATTGTTGCCCGAAAGAGATTCTCCCACAGCCTCCAGTGCAAGCCAGTCACCCTCATCAAGAAGTTGAAGAAGGTCAAGAAGGAGGCTCCACCAAATGAGAAGCCGCAGATCGTCAAGACCCGCTTGAGCAGCATGATCATTGTTCCAAAGATGACCGGATGCATCATTGGCAAATGCTACGGGAAGGATTTCAGCCAGGTTAAAATCAAGCCGAAAATGATTGGAGAGTTCTCGTTCATATACAAACCCGTCAAGCACGGCAGAGTCGGTGTTGGTGCCACCAAACAACTCTAGGTTTATTTCACTTAAGTAACAAATGGTGGAGTTCTTTCGATTAAGGTTGTAGGTTGGTTGGTTTTGGATCGGCTCTCGATGAGGATGTACTTAGACCAGAGAGAAGGTCCATTGTACTACCGATATGTAAGGCGGGTAGGTCACCATCTTAATCTTGGAACCATTTGCTTCGTTGAATGAAGGCTCACGCCTTTAGCCGCAGGCGTTGCCGAGATCATTAAGATCATTGTAGAAGTATTCACCCAGAGTGGCCTTCCTGATGTTGGCGAGCGCAGGACAGGCGCACAGGAGATGACTGATGGTCTCTTCTTCCTCTTCATCTCTGCAGCTTCTGCAGAAGTCATTATGAGCAATACCTAATCTTTGGGCATGTCTTCCTATAACGCAGTGTACAGTGAGGACATTTGTTAGTTTTGAGAGGGTTCCTCTCTTGTGCTTCAAGAGTCCGATGAACCTGGATTTATTGAGTGTCGGCCAGAGCTGTCTGGCAGTATAGCATTGGTCTAGATGTTCCCATCGATGATTGGCTACTTTCTCGGCGTCAATTTGAATAAGGTACTTAACATAAGACACTGGCGCTTCGATGTCGGTGATGCTTATGCTATCTGTACCAGAGGAGCCTTATCGTGCTAGTTCGTCGGCTGCACAATTTCCCGGTATGTCACAGTTACCTGGTACCCAGCAAAGAGTAAGGTTGTACTGACCAGCTATCTCGTTAAGAGATATGCGACAGTCTTTCACTACCGTGCTGGATGCGAGGGATTTGATGGCTGCCTGACTGTCCACATAAATAACAATATCATGTGGTGATAGTGTGCTAGCCGCCAGCCAGTCAGCAACTTTGCGAATTGCGGTGATTTCGGCTTGAAAAATGCTGCAGTGGTCTGGAAGGTTAAAGGAGAGGTGTATGTCCAGATCTTCGGAGAAAATTCCGGCACCGACTCCATCCATGGTTTTGGACCCGTCCGTCAAAATTCACAGCGATTCGTTGTAAAGGACATTGCGTTGCGTCCTCTCACTTCTGTCCGGTATCGAGTGCGTGTAGGTTGTAACTCAATAGTTTATCGAGTGTTTGATAGTAAAATATGATTAAAACATAAAGTGGGTGGAGGCAGATTGTGGGCAGACTAATTGCTGTACGTAGAGCAAGGTTTGCGCGACTAAAACATCTGATGTTATAGTTGGAAGATCATTAAGATCATTGTAGAAGTATTCACCCAGAGTGGCTTTCCTGATGTTGGCGAGCGTTGGACAGGCGCACAGGAGATGACTGATGGTCTCTTCTTCCTCTTCATCTCTGCAGCTTCTGCAGAAGTTATTATGAGCAATACCTAATCTTTGGGCATGTCTTCCTATAACGCAGTGTACAGTGAGGACATTTGTTAGTTTTGAGAGGGTTCCTCTCTTGTGCTTCAAGAGTCCGATGAACCTGGATTTATTGAGTGTCGGCCAGAGCTGTCTGGCAGTATAGCATTGGTCTAGATGTTGCCATCGATGATTGGCTACTTTCTCGGCGTCAATTTGAATAAGGTACTTAACATAAGACGCTGGCGCTTCGATGTCGGTGATGCTTATGCTAACTGTACCAGACCAGCCTTGTCGTGCTAGTTCGTCGGCTGCACAATTCCCCGGTATGTCACAGTGACCTGGTACCCAGCAAAGGGTGAGGTTGTACTGACCAGCTATCTCGTTAAGAGATATGCGACAGTCCTTCACTGCCTTAGATCTCGTAGTGCTGGATGCGAGGGATTTGATGGCTGCCTGACTGTCGACGTAAATAACAATATCAGGTGTTGATAGTGTGCTAGCCGCTAGCCAGTCAGCGGCTTTGCGAACTGTGGTGATTTCGGCTTGAAAAACGCTGCAATGATCTGGAAGGTTAAAGGAGAGGTGTATGTCCAGATCTTCTGAGAAAATTCCGGCACCGACTTCATCCATGGTTTTGGACCCGTCCGTCAAAATTCACAGCGATTCGTTGTAAAGGACATTGCGTTGCGTCCACTCACTTCTGTCCGGTATCGAGTGCGTGTAGCCCTTGTTAATTAAGGTTGTAACTCAATAGTTTATCGAGTGTTTTGATAGTAAAATATGATTAAAACATAAAGTGGGTGGAGGCAGATTGTTGGCAGACTAATTGTTGTACGTAGAGCAAGGTTTGCGCGACTAAAACATCTGATGTTATAGTTGGAAGGAACTTGTAGCTCAATTTAATTTTACTAAAACTTTTCCAACAAGTCTGAAGCTCCTCAGCTAGTATGATTGTGCACAACAAAATCATTTGACGGCTAAGATTTCTAATCTTAAGTTGAATTGACGCTATTGTTGGTTGCGTACTTAGCTCGTGCGCTGTTATCCTCACATAAACTCAGATGTTACAGACTCGGTAATCAAATTCTATCAATCGCAGATGGCAGTAAAAATGGCAAAAAAGAAAATGTTTACTTGTTCCATTCTGTGTCTTTTCCTATCGTACTACTATAGAAATGCGACAGTTTGGGTGTTTAGATGTTTGTTACTCAATCACGCCTTAAAAGCTAAACAGATTTGGATAAAATTTACTGAATAGGTAGTTCATATCATTGGTTAATACATAGGCTACTTTTATACCGAAAAAATGTATAATCCTGGAAAAATGCATAATACAAAAAAAAAAGAAAAAAGAACTGATTTACATATCAATGCACAGCCCAAACCATTAGGCTTAGAAACTTAAAATTTTGCGATGAGGTTCCTTATATAGCTCAAGCATCTACCAAGGAATGGTTTTTCAAAATACAATCCCTAACGAGGTGAAATAACTCCGAAAGTACTGTTCCCAATCATCTACCATTTCTTTGTGCTATTAACCCATGTGCACTAGAAAGCGACAGATGGCTTTAAAGTCATGATCGTGAATGTTGATAAATAAGTATTACTTGTGTAGCTGAGGTACATAGCTCGCTCGTGTAGAAAAAAAACCCACCTTACAGGCTTTATGTATTAGGTAGATAGCTTCTAATCAATACAACCTCAAAACTGCTTCAACGATTACCATTAAAGCGATTTTACGATTTAAAGTCAAAAGATTCAAAGATTCAATTATCCTGAAGCTGAGAAACACACAAATGAATATGGGCAGCATAATATATTTTGTAACGCGAGTAGGGCTGTGGTTACAGCTAGCGTGTACATAATTACGATTCGCTTATAAATGCCAGAAGTTCATTTGACTTTTTGAAAGGTTAAACTGACTTCCATGGGTGGTGATGATCTCTTTCTCTATGAGCTTCAGGAGGTTTGCCGAAGACAGGCTACGCTGTGAAAAGATATTCTTATCATCACTATCTACTCTAGCCAAAACTGAATCTATCTACCTATCTGTCAAGTAATTTAATTCTCTCGCAATTGTTCTTGCCCGTCATACTGCTCATTGTGTACACACAATAGCAACGGATTTTCTTTTAAGTTCCTTTTCGCTACCTCGACTTGGCCTGGCAAGTTGACTGGCCACTTAGCTAGCCACAGACGTTGTCGTTGACGATGTTTTCATTTTAGTCGTTCGTCTGCTTTTCTATTATACGACTAGTATAATGTATTATTATCGTCACGCGCGCCACCGTGCGTCTAAAAACATACGACAAAGTACTTACATACACACGCCGGCTATTCAATATAGTAAAAACTTTTCATTTTTTGTCCAAGTTTTCTTTTTCTTTTTTTCTGAAAAAGAGTTTAAAAATAATCGAAAATAATAAACACAGCACACTTGCCGGCGCGGTTGGCGCATTCTCCGCGGAATACACTCGTACCCATACTATGATCGCAGATACATAAGTATTGCGCTACACTGAGTGGTTTTCCTTGCCAAAGTAATCGACTTACGTTTATTTTATTTCATTGGCTTCACATTCGAAACAAATTGAAAAGCACTTGAGATTAAGGAAACCCGCCAGCGTTGGCTTTCGATGATGATGGCAATGGTGGTTGACTGGTTCAGCGCGGCGATACTAAGAGCGTTTTTCAATTAACTTTGTTATGTTTCGAGATACTTTTTTTTTCGATTGGAAATATTTTTATCAATTGAAGTGCACGTATGAGGAAAATGACACGTAACTCACGATTCATTGACCCGGTAAGAGGAAAAAAAAGAAGAAAAATTGGTTATAATAAAATTTCATTTCCTTCAAAATGAGGTTGCATCAAGTGGCCCCGTTAATTTATTATCGAATCAAATTGAAGGATGTGACGTATGTACGCTCTCAAAGTAATTGTCGAATTGAGATTCAGATTTATTTCTCTATTTGGCTGAAGAATTTAACGCATTTAGTCAAGGGAATCGAAAACGATACATAAAACTGGGGCGTATGTGGAACATTTTTTTTTTTTTTAATGCAAGGGAAAATAAAACCAAGGATTTATCGATTATAATATGTCCAAGAGGTAAAAGATATTTTCGGTTTCTGAAAGTGCACATGAAGATCATTGGAGCAGGAATGCCTACACTCAGATGAATTGCTAAACACTATATGCTGCTAGTGTAGGAAAGGTTGCTTAATAGATGCTCTGATCGGATAGAAATATTGAAGCTTATGACCCATTCTATCTGCTTGAAGGACTGCTGCATAATATTGGCTGCTAAAAGTACTAGAAGCACCTTAGATTAAAGGGGTTAGCTGCAACGAATGAGTGCAGCCTGCACTAGGGTTTCAAACAGATCCATTGTGCTCCCCAGACGTGAAGTTTCCTGGTTAAAGTACTAAAAAGAGAGGAAAAAGAAAATGACTAGAGCTCTGTGTTAATGGAACGGCCTCCTCTGAACCACCCTGAAGAAGTTATGAATTTCATAATGGTGATTAGTGGCTTTTCAGACAGATCGCCCAGATGGTTTAAGAAATAATTTCCAAAGGCCGTCTTCCTGGTATTGCAGAGACTAGGGCATTTGCAAAGGAAGTATTCTGTGTCCTCCTCTGCGTCGGTGTTGCTGCATCCTCTGCAGAGTTCATCTTAGCCGCATTCTCTTCCGGTGGGCCGCCAATAGGTTGCAGCCGGTAATGATAACTATGAGAAGCGCGAAGTTTTATCTATTTTGAGTGAGGATGAGCTTGGTTTTCATCTTGTCATGTTTTGTCCAGATGCTTTTGGAGACTCGGCATGATCGGAGTGCTCTCCATCTTTCGTCTGTTTGTCGTTTGAAGTCAAATGCTGTGTTTGAATTAACAAGTTTTGGGAAGGAAGGACTGAGCTTTGGGCCATTGACAGGTCTTATTCTAATCCCTTCCTTGCCAGTTCATCCACCATCTCATTCTCTGGAATTCCTTTGTGACCTGCCACCCAGCAAAGTGTAAAATGGTGGCTATTAATGAGCATTTTAAGCTCCTCGCGGCAACATTTTATTTGCTTTAATTTTATTACCGCGTACCTTAATTCTAATAAATAAAAGAAAAAAAATTAAACTCTGTTTGCATTCGGCATTTCAGGCCTGCGCCGATAGAAATAATGCATCTGAATCTATTGACGAATTGCAAGGTTATGAATCCTTTAATAAAACTCTTTCTCGCACAATTTACGGGAATTCAGAAGTAAAGAACGAATTATATACAAGAACCTAATGTGAGCACAGTGGCGTAAGTGATTAGTGTGCCGGACCACTGCACGTGAGGTTCCAAGTTCGAATCCCAGAAAACACCAAAATGTTTTTTCACGGTCCCACTTCTCGCGAACATCTGACAAACATTCGAGAGTATTCTTGTCTCGAAAAAGCTTCTCAAACTAAATTGCCCATCGGATACGACACTAAACTGTAGGTCCCTTCCATTCATGTGAAAAATATAACGCAAATAACACGAGTGGTTGTGAGAAGCTAGGCCCTGGCACTTAAAGAGCTGCTGCGTCAAATATTTATTTATTTAATTAATGTCGAATCTCTGGTCCAAAATGACTATGAAGATGAGTTGCCCTTACATAGACAAATGTCTGTAACTATTTTTAAGTTGCAGGGTCCGATTGATTCAGTCACCATACTCAACCACATCAGGCACATTTTAGGTCTTTCAAATGGAATTGCATAGCAGTACTAAGGTTTCGATTTTATCAGTCAGCCCTAATACTCTTACTCACCCAACCACCTTCACGGTCCACTTAGACAATCAGGATTCGATTGAACCAGTCACCATACTCAGCCACATCAGGCAATTGAGACCTCTCAGTCTAAGTCCCAACTGAGATAGTTTAAGGTTTCCCAAGGTACCTGGTTCTTAAAAAATTGGTCTAAGTGTGTCCTGACTCTGCAAGGACAGCCACCTCACCTTACCTAACCTATCTTTGAGCTAAAACTACTTTTACTTTACTCCATCTTCTTCTTCTCGGCGAGGATATGATCCGAAAATATGGGATCATAACCCTCCCACTTCACCGCATTTCTACTGATCCGCCTGTGGGGTTCGCCTCCATATGAAAGGAAATTCAGACATGCAATTTTGTACCGATTGAGCATTATATTTGATAAATCATTAAGTATGGGCGAACTACATAGACTTTTTATTTCTGTATACATAAGGTGTTGTATTTTTTCTTCTCTTTATTAAGGGGCTCCCGACCCTTAAAGAGTCTCTGCTTGAGACAGGGCTGCCTTTCATCCTCTGCGGTCCCGGGCATGCTGCTTCCAATTGTGAAGACCAAGTTTTCTGGCATCCGGGACAACTTGGTCTATATACCGGAGGTTCGGTCTTTTTCGCCGACTCGAACCTGAGAGCTGTGATTCAAAGATACTCTTGACTGCGAAGTTGTTGTCCATTCGATCGATGTGACCGATGTGACCGTCGTGTCTTGGCTTTTTGGTCTACATCCACATCCTGGTACAACTCATAGAGTTCGCGGTTGTATCTTCTCCTCTATTCGCCCTCCTCGCAGATGCGACCTCATATCTGACGAAGTACTTTTCGTTCAAAGGTACGCAATATTTGCTCTGCTTTCTTACTTATTGTCCAGCACTCGGTGCCATAAAGCACGACTGATAAGACGAGCGTTCTATAAATCATTAATTTGGTCCAATTAAAAGTTTTGAACCCAGTTGTTTTGTCCAACCCAAGTAGCAGCGATTCGCTAGGGATATTCTTCGTCATATCTTCATGAAGGTGTCATTGTGGGGTTTATGTTTGTTCCGAGGTAGGTAAACTCCTTAAGTTGTAGTCATCAGCAGTGACGTATAGTCCAAGTTTTAGAGCAGATCATTTCTCGTTTGTTGACAGCATGTACTAAGTCTCGTTCTCACTTGCATCAAGACCTACTCGTAACGTCTGTTCTTCAATTGCCGTAAATGCCTCTACAATGGCTTGCCGAGATCTTCCGATGATGCTAATATCGTCCGCGTATCGCAGCAGTTGGATGAATTTATGAAAGATAGTGCCTTCGTGTTTACACCTGCTCTACGCACTATCTGCTCCAGCACAATATTGAAGAAGTCACATCACAGCACATCTTGCCAAAATCCGGTGCATGTTTGGATGAGTTCGAAAGAGCTGTTCCCATGTTACACAGCGTTTCGCGTGTTTTCCATCTGGATAAGTTTTGACGGTATCCCGAATTTGGCCATCGTTAAGTAGAGTTCAAGATGATGAATGCTGTTATAAGCGGCTTAAAAGTCCATGAAAAGGTGTTGAGTTTCAACTTGATATTCGTTAATCTTTTCCAATATTTGCTTTACTATGAAAATTTGGTCCATTATCGATCTGCCGGGCCGGAAGCCACAAGGTTTTAGACGTTCACACAATACGTTGGATAGGATCTTTAATGCGGAATTCAGCAGGGATATACCTCGATGTTTTCAGTCAGTTTGGATGTTATGTTTGAGATCCTGAATCGTCGCTGGATTATTGGCATAGACCTTACTGATTCAAAGGCTTCAATTGTTGTGTAATTTGGATTTTATAGGTATGTAAATGAAGATCAATTTTTAAAATTCGCCGTAAAGTGCCATAAGTGAGGCCCAATCGTTGACTTCGGCGACAAATTGAGGTGCCTGGCTGGTTTTGAACACTTTCGCTCACAGTGCAGATGTTTTGGCGTATACGTGCTGGTAGAGCATGCTGATATGAAGATTGACCCGATACCGAATCAGTTTCTTCAAAATGCTTCACCATTGCACGAATTCCGGACTCATTAGGGCAATTATGCTAACCGAAAATTCACGAATTTTGCGAAATGTTGCCTTTATAGATCGCCCATGTTCGTAATAAGATTGAATAACAAAAATGCGTTGTTACATAGTAAACGATACAAATATATAAAATTGCCAGAAATTGTGCTTGACATCTGTTAAAAAGATCAACCACATTGATTTCAGTAAAATACAGTAATTGACCGCCAACATCCACACCATCGGTGTGGACACAGGGGGGATATGCCTCGATGGTTCTTCCGAGACATAGGATCGCGTTTTTTGAAGATACTTACTTACTTACTTAGGTCCTTTAACCCCTAGGGGGGCATAGGGCGTCAACCACGCCTGCGTGCTATCTTGTTCGGAGTTCTGTAACGCGTTTGAGTTGCTTCCAACGCATTCCTAAAGAGCTTGAAGATGGGACATGTATTTTGTAGACGAAAATATTAAGAAATACCGAACAATTATTCCCCAATGCTTTACTTAGATTAAAGTAGACCCATTGTGACGTCCATGGATAAGTTACCCTTGCTCGTGAAGAATATTCTACTACAAAAATATTCACTCGTTATTGCGACTCAAAAAATTATGCAAGAAGTGTCTTCCGAGGTTTTAGCAAAAATGAAGGCTGTAGAACCATAGTCTTCCTACAGGGGTTTTCTCCGGTCAGCCGAAGTCCTACAAAGACAGATAGCGAATTTCTTCCTATTTGATGGCCATAATTTCGTTACTGTTGCATAAGTGGTCAACGAAATCCATCTGTTATTTCCCTCCATGAAAGATTTATTCCCTGCTTCGTACTTAAGTGTGCAAGGTGATATCAAGACTGAATGAGCACCACTTTTTGGTCAATTCATCGGCCTTTTCATTTCCTGGTACAGCCTTATGTCCAGGAACCCAGCACAGTCTTACCTTGAACTGTGTTTCAAGAACGCTTTCACTTCTAAACAAAATTTATTTTCATTTTATCTGCAATCTCTCTAGATTCTAAATTTCAGAACTTTCTTATACCTATTATGACAAAAGGCCTATATACCAGCTCAAAGCATTAATGATGTGAGGCAAGAGCGAAAAGAATAAAAAAGGGCGCACACGCTCTATAAACAAATACTGTCCGGCTGCTCGTCATTGAAAATTTAAATATATTTCTTCTTAATTATGAAACATTGATCATAAATCACGCAACAGGCCTTTTCCTAAAGCACATCTAAAGAGAATCTATTGTTACAAAACGACTTACAGTTGGGGATTGTAAAGCTTCCAAAACTATTTTTACTTCAAGTGTTGCGATGAAATGAAAATTTATATAAATACGTATTTTTTTATAAAAATAGCAAATCTCTACATAAGCTTCTCTGTCTAGATGTTATTTGCTCAGAAACTGCGGTCAGACCGCACCTACAAAAGTTCGGGGACAATATTCGTATTCATTGATATGGTCTACTCGTAAATAGTGGGCGTTGTGTCGGCTTGTTTTCTATATTTCCTCCTTTTTTTTTGTCTGCTATCAAAACATGTTTATAGGAATTGCAATACTAAATTAAAATGTTAACTGCGTCTTACAGAATGAAAGATTTATAAGCGAAAACAGCACAGATATAGTAGGACTCTCAAGGCTAGACAAGCAGTGAGTTTAAAGTACCCGGAAAGTTATTGAAAATATTTTTGTTTTCCCTGAGCGTACTGTTGACACAGAATTATTCATGCCAACTTTTCAAGGATATTCACAATTTGTTGACCCTACTTGTGGTAGTAGTTTTAGTGATGTATTTTTCAATGGTAATTGCAATTGTTCTTGCCATTTCTTTTCTGCAAAATTCTCATTCCTTTCGTGATCTAAAACTCCTAAGAAAGTTCGTTTGAATACTTACGCATCTGATTTCTTAGGACAGCCTCTGCTTTGGAAGTAGAGGGTAGAGTTAAATGGTTTTTCGACTCAAATAACAGACACACAGACCTTTTGCAATCATAGCTTTCAATCCCCTCGGCTGTATTGCGATTGCCGAACCAATAACTCACTTCTTTCAACGCGTTTTCACTTCGCTTTTGATTATTGTATTTTTGTTTTTCTTTTTTTTTAAACATTACGAGCACATCATTGTCAATAACAAATTTCGTAAATTTATTGCCAAAAGGAAATGTTAAACTTTCCCTTTCCGTCTTTTCCAGCCCATTTTGAATTGTAAATACTTCAGACAGTAACCTTCGTTTCATCGATCCGCTATAGCTAGGTACTTATGCCTTCTTCTTTTTTTTATAAAAATTACGAATGATGTACAACCATAAGTACTTTTGTTGGTCTGTAATGTTTTCTCAAAAAAAAAAAAAACAATTAATCGGATATCAAAACATAAAGAAGTGCTACAATTCGCCGGAAACGAATTGTGTAACACCCTATCCCTAATTTTGTTAACCACTACCTTTTAAAGTGGGCGTTTAACGAGGTATGCAGTTTCTTTGGCTTTCAGAGATTTGATTAAATGGGCTCTATGAAATATAAGGCTTTTCGATTCGGACGCCATTTTTCCACAGGGTTTCTCCTCTACGCGTGAAGTTAGCTGCCGGCTTGTTTGACGTTTGAACTCATCTAAAGCTAGTGTGGAAGTTTTCATTAAATGAAATACACATTTATTGTGAAATCAATATAGAACTTTATTGGTTCATGAAGCTCGGCCCATGGCAATTATAAATCGATCACAACATCGTTCATGTGACCACCACAACTTCTGTTGCAAGCGACCATCGGAAGGTCAAAATTATCAATGACTTTTTGAAGAATAAGTGGAATAAGAATGGCCGCAATTTCAGTTTGGATGTTATGTTTGATCCTGTCCTGGCGATCCAACATCCATTTAACAAATCGACGACGTCGAAGATGGTCCAAAGGCTTCAATTGTTGTGTAATTTGGATTTGATAGGCGTGCAAATGAAGATCAACTTTTCAAATTCGCCGTAAAGTGCCATAAGTGAGGCCCAATCGTTGACGTCGGCGACGAATTGAGGTGCCTGGCTGGTTTTGAACACTTGCGCTGACAGTGGTGATGTTTTGGTCTATACGTGCTGGCTAAACATGCTGATATGGAGTTCGACTCGATATCGAACCAGTTTCTTCAAAACACTTCACCATTTCGCTGATCGAAAAATTCACGAATTTCACGAAATGTTCCTTATACAGATCTCCCATTTTCAAAATAAGATTAAATAACAAAAATGCGTTGTTGCGAGGTAAACGACACAAATGAATAAAATTGCCATAGAGCATGCTTGGCATCTGTCAAAAAGATTAATCACACTAAGTTAAGAAAAATACAGTAATTGACAGCCAACATCCACACCATAAGTTGGCTCACCCCTTATACTTGCCATTTAATCATGGAAATGTACAAGCCTTAACAACATTTGCAAATTATTTAAAAATCTATCAAAGTTCGTGTTCGGTTTCGACAGCTTTACGTGCGCTGACTCCAATTTTTTCACATTTCTGGATGAACGGCTTTCTTAATAAGCAAAATCACACATTGGGCAGGTCAGTAACCCATGACCATTCACAAAATGGATTACACCCACAAAAATTGACTGCTTGGTTCGTGTTATGGCTGGAGTGGTCATTGTTCCATATTTCTTCTTCAATGATGCTGGCAACGCAGTAACAGTCAATGGAGATGGCTACCAGACCATGTTGACTGACTATTATCGGGACAAATTGGAAGACTATGATTTGGAGCACATGTGCTTTCAATGAGACGGCGCCATATACCACGCAGCTACTTTACCAACAGGAAACTAAGGTATGATACCAACAAAGGAGTGAAGTACTACGATGTCACAGCTGGGATCCCGCAAGGAACGATGTTGGGCCCTTTACTATGGAAAATAATGTACGACTAGTTTAACAAATACCACTGCCACCTAAAGTGAAGATAATTGGATTTGCTGACGACATCGCTGTTGTTACCGTAGCAAAACAAATCAATGAATACTAATATGACAATCAATGAAATCCTAAGATAGCTAATATCGGCCGGTCTAGAATCAGCTGACCACAAAACTGAAGCTGTTCTAATAACCAGTCGGAAATCTGTGGGATATATGAATGTCCAGGTTGAAACCCAAATCATCAGATCCAAAGAAGCCGTCAAATACCTAGGAGTAATGCTCGACAATAGACTGCAGTTTAAACAACATGTTGATTATTCGAGCAAAAGAGCGTCAAGACTTCAGGCAGCACTCTCAACGATAATGCCCAACATTGGAGGACCTGGATATGCTAAGAGAATCCCACTATTCAGTAATGTCAACTCAGTTCTTCTTTATGCCGCTCCGGTTTGGGCGGGGGCTCTCGTGACCAAAGAAACAAGGAAGAAACTGACATCAGCCTACAGACACTGTGCTATAAGGATCATCAGTTGTTTTAGAACTATCTCTGGCGAAGCAGCCTTTGTTATAGCAGGAATGGTTCCAAATAAACTTACCCGCGAATGAGATGCAGAGGATCTACAATAGAAGAGGTTCGAGCTATCAAGAGGCTAGCGAAAGAAAAAGGATTAAAGAAGAAGAAAAAGCAGCTCCAACTGCTGTGTGGGAAGCTCGATGGAATAATACGATTAAAGGCAGGTGGACCTGTAAATTAATCCCCACCATCAACAATGGGATAAACCGAGCAGATGGGAACTTCACCTACCATCTCGCGCAGTGTCTGTCTCTCCATGGAGACTATCGCAAATATATTCACCGGTTTGAACACGATAGCTGTCCTTTGTGTCCAGAAGGTCCAAACCAGGAGGAAGATCAGAGCATGCTGTCTTCTACTGTAGGCGATTTGAAAATTAGCAAAATGGCCTTCCCAGTCCTCCATTCGGCATAGATCATATGGTAGAACCTGAGGAAAAATGGATGGAAACTTGCGCGTTTATTACACACGTGCAAAAGAGCTTCGAATTCAGGAAAGAATACGTCGAGAAGTAGAAAGTGCAGCATAAATTGCTAACCAAACCCGCGAAGTAATACCTTACGGCAGTCCCACGGAGAGAGTGGTAGAAGTGTACAGAGTGTGCGCATTCCTGGCATCGATTATTCGAGCTTGCGAATCGCACATGCTAGTAGCCGGGCTTGTTTTTCGAAGATTACCACATTCCTTGGTGCAACAAAAAAAAAAAAAAAAAAAACATACCACGCAGCTGGACAAAACAATCAAGTTCGGTGACCGTGTTATCTCCAGAAATGCACCAGTCAATTGGCCGCCTCATTCATGTGATTTGACGCCTCTGGACAACTGTTTTCCTTGGGGTTATGTCAAGTACATGGTCTATGGCAATGAGACGACCTCAGAACCAACATCAAATACAAAATTCTCGGCATTTCATCCAATTTGTGGGAAAAAGTCAAGTGCTAGGCCCTGGCACTTTAAAGAGCTATTGCGCCAAATATTTGTATTTTTTTTCATGGAAATTGGGTACTGCGTACTTACTTGTGCAGGCGTTTCCATGGAGGACATTTGAATGATGTTGTTTTCCTTAATAAATGCCATCGATGGTATTTTAACCCGAAATAAATATTGGACGCACTTCAAAATTTCTAACACCTTAACTAGTTCGAGCTTTCAGAGCCCATATATGAAATAGCTTAAAATTGTAGGCGACATACGGACCTACATGCTTTAAATAACTCGTCTGTTTGTACCGATCATTTAAATATGTAATTTTGTGGGTACTTCCTTATTACTTCTCTTTGCTACAAACTATGTATCAAACTTAATATATCCCTATGTGATGGGGTATATAAATACACGTTAAGTCTCCAATTCACTGCAGTTACGCAAAAATCAATGAGAAATGTCTTTGTTTCTCGTAATTTACTCGAATGGGTATTTTTCTGTCTTTGCGTCATTGCATCTCGCGCAATATCCTTGGAATGTCAACATCAATATCACATTTCTTAGGTTGATGCACGTTTCTCGAACGCACGTACGTAGTAAATTTTACGTAACTGTCAGAAATGGTTGTGGTTTGTTTATTATTTTAAAACAAATATAAAATGTGGATCTCTCGTAAATATTTAAAGGAAATATCGAGAAAGTGAAAATTTTAAATGTTTAGTTTGTGGTAGAAGTATTGATTGTTTTCCTTGAAAAAATAATCTGGATTTAAGATATTACTGGCATACGAGTACGTTCAAGTTAACATTGTAGTATGACCGCCATCGGGCGTATCCTTTGTATTTTCTATTCCATACGAGGCATAGAGATGGTTAAGCAAATTTCCAGCAACATATTGTAAGAACTCCCGTATATTTGTAATAGGGCAAATGTTATAAAGCTAATCGAACTTAATTTCACAATGCATCAGCGATAGCAGATGCACTATCAGACCTGAAGGTCGACAGCTCACTTTGCGAATTAACTAATGTACTGCTTAATGGTCGAATTATTAACTCTAAGCTGGATGGGGTGCACTCCGCAAGTGGTGTCCTATCCCTCCTTTCGTGGAATTTGGTGATCAATGAACTATTGACAATCATGCAAGGCGAGGGATGCACTGCGATCACTTATGCAGATGATGTTGCTTTGGCTGTCTTTGGAAAGCACTTAAATACTCTAAAAGAACTTCTTCAAAACGCTTCAGACAAGTTCACTAGATGGGCGATTCTCCCCCGCAAAACTGAACTAGTACTCTTTTCCAGGAAATATAAAATTCCATTAGTCGACCCTCCTTCTCTCAATGGTATCCGCTTAACTTTCTCTGACACATCAACATATTTGGGTCTTATACTGAATAAGAAATTAAATTGGAAACCTAATATTCAAGAAAGAGTAAAGAAAGCTACCGTAGCACTTTTCTCTTGCAAAAAAGCTATTGGGAATAAATGGGGCTTACAACCCCGAATCACTCACTGGCTCTACATCTCGGTCATTGGACCGCTACTTACATACAGGGTGATTGTCTGGGGGACAGCCTTAGAAAAAGCTATAGACCGCGATTGTCTAAGTAAGGTTCAGCGTACAGCTTGTCTAGGTATAAGCGGAGCACTACGTACAACTCCCTCTGCGGCACTGGACATTTTGTTTCATAGGATACCCCTCGATATTTTTAGCAAACAAATAGCAGCGAATGCAGCCGTTCGCTTTGAAGCTACCCAACAGTGGTCAAGTACACTGAAGAGTCAAAAACCAAAGACGGAGTTGGTGTAGGTGTTTTCTCTGACAGGCTTAATCTTAAGCTCTCTTTCTGTCTTCAAAATCATTGGAGCGTATTCCAGGCGGAAATAATGGCGATTAAAGAAGTCTTATCTTGGCTTAAGAAAAACGTGATATCTGCTAGAGATATCCGCATCTTTTCAGACAACCAAGCAGCAATCAAATCCCTGGAATTGACTTCTTTAAATTTCTTAGTAGCTCTAGACTGCCATGGGTGCCATGGCGTAAGTGGTTAGTGTGTAGGATTACTACGCATGAGGTTCCAAGTTCGAATCCCAGAAAACACCAAAAAGTTTTTTCACGGCCCCACCTCTCGTGAGCGGCTAACAAACATCCGAGAGTATTGTTGTCACGAAAAAGCTTCTTAAATCGCCGTTCGGATGCGGCACTAAACTGTAGATCTCTTCTATTCGTGTGAAAAATATAACGCACACAACATGAGTGATTGCGAGAAGCCAGGCCCTGGCACTAAAAGCGCTGTTGCGCCAAATATTTACTTATTTTTTCTAGACTGCCGATCGTCTGTTGAGGAGATGGCTGAGCAGTTGAACATTCACCTGTGTTATGTGCCGGAGTATAGGGATATTCCAGGAAATTGTAAGGCCGATAAAGTCGGCAGAATAGGAACAACTATGCCCATCGGATGGATGTCGGATGAAAGCTCCTTAGGTATACCAATTGCTACTCGCAAACTTATATTTAAGCTGGATGCTGTCGAGAGTACAAATCTTAAGTGGTCAAGTAGATCAACATTTCTAGCGACAAAACAGATTTGGCCGAAGCTGGATCTAAAACGTTCTAAGAATTTGATTTCTCTCAACAGATTGCATATCGGCGCTATAATAGGTGTCATCACTGGACACTGTCTAATAAGCAAGCATGCTACAAGGCTTGACCTTTTTTGCGAACGTCTTTTGCAGAAGCTGCATGGATGAAGAAGAGGAAGAAACTAATCCTCACCTTCTTTGTTTCTGCCCATCTCTCTCCCGTAGAAGGAAGCTTCACTTAGGAGCCCCCTATTACAACGATTTAGGCGACCTGATAGATATTGATATTAGGAGCCCCCTACACTTTATAAGAAGCTCAAAATGGTTTTAGCGAAAGGTAGAGCGATTTTCTTCCATGATCCAATGGACCTATTATTGGTCTAAGTGTATTGGCGATTCTTAGCTGGCAGCCACTTCAACCCAACCTAACCTAATTGCACCGACCATGCTTATATCCAGCCTACCCCGAAACCAGTGTGAGCTCCTTTGGACAGCATCCCGTGAAATTTTCTTACGCGACTCATTCTCTTCGCTCTTGATCTAGCGAGTTCCATTTCATATTATACACCTGGGGCCCATATTTCATAGAGAAATACTGAAAGCGTGTAGATTTCTTGTGATATTGGCGGCCATTTTCTAATCAATGCCACGTAGCAATCTTGACTGCACGTTTGAGAGGAATAGTAGGAGCTTTGGGAAAGCTGACAGGATTGTTCCTTCAGCATATCAAATGCGGCTTTTGCTTTCCCGATTCGACATCTTCCTTGTCGATCGAAGCAATGCTCCTGTGTAATGCTATCTCGACCGATTATTCAGTTTATTGGCAATATAAGTTTGTCAAGGCTAAGAATCTTAGTTTTGGTGGAGATGATTTTAAAACCAATGCACTTGCCTCCCTAACCAAATGGGTTCAAGTTCATTATTCTGTGCGAAATGTAGGTTGATATATGGTAAGTTGTAAGGCTACATTGGATTTTATCGAAAATCCACTCCGAAGCAGCACATGCACAATATGCTCCATGAACGCCGTGATCAAACTCAAAGAGATTTTCTAAGTCAATGAAAACGGACGCAGTAGAGATGCTTTTTTCGATGTTCGTTGTCGAGGATGCCTTTCACATGTATGTTGAGCGATTGCTTGTTGAGCGAATCGCTTGCAAATAGCCTCCACAGTTCTTGAGATCTGTAAAGGAGGCTTATTCTGGAACTCCCACTTCCCCCACATGACAGAAAAGTTCCCATAAACCCGAATATTTTCTCAAAGATAAAACAAAGATCTGCCAAAATTGTAGGCGAAGTTTGTCTATCAAAAATACTCTCAAGTCTAGTCGTCCTATTTTTTTAACGATTAGGTTTGTTTTATTGAGCGAGCGTTTGACAAACATCCGAGAGTATTGTTGTCATGAAAAAGCTTCTCAAATCGCCGTTCGGAGTCGGCATTAAACTGTAGATCCCTTCCATTCGTGTGAAAAATATAACGCACACAACATGATTGGTTGCGAGAAGCTAGGCCCTGGCACTTTAAAGAGCTGTTGCGCCAAATATTTGTATTTGTATTTGTATTTTGTTTTATTGAGTTTTTCCATTGCTCTACGGATAGCAGAACCTTATTTAATCTGCTTTTAATCATATGCTTCCCTATGGGGTAATTAGAAATCTAAAAATTTAGTTAACATGATCTCATCTGTCGACAGAAGAAGCCAACATGCATCATGTCAATCATCACTCAGTCAAAATCGTCCTAAACACACTTTTCCCTCCATCATCCAGTTCAGATACACATTGCATCTGAAATATTCCTCAGGTTAGCAACTATCTCAGCTATCTTTTCCTCGTGAAAGACATTATTTTAGATGCAAAATTAGAAACAGCAACCACAGCAAATCTATCCATTCCATGTGCAGAACACAGACGTCATAACGACGCAATCTCATCGATGATGGATTAATTGAGGCGGATAACGATGTAAGATACCCACCGGCATAAAATCAATGAAATAGAGTACCCGCCGGTCGCCACTTGTTCTGTGTGCGCGCTCAATTTAAATACGACCCAGAAAGTACCTCGATGCATGAGCCAAATGCTCAACCGAACGCAGCAGACGCTTTTAATGGCTTGGAAATGCTGAAAAGTCTTCAATTAAGATTTGTATTATGAAAATGAGAATAATTGGCTTCTGTGTTCATTTTGCTTTTTATTTTACTTTCTTTCTCTAATCTTTCCTATTACACTGAGTTTCGTAGGAGAAAATGCAGCCTATTTGATGGATGTTTGTGTCTGGAGATGATGTGATGTGGTTCACAGGAAACAATTAGGGGAAAGACTCCTTTTTCTTTGCGGAAGAAGAAGTTTGTCAAAAGATCCGTTTGGGCTTTATTTAGAATCTGGTGACTGTTGTCCTTGGTTGTTATTCTTTGTACAAATGTCACGAGGTTCATTATTTGGAACATGGTCGAGGTGGGTACTTCGTGTGGTTTTCTGTTTGAGATAAAGTAGGTGTGTGGATGATGTTCTTAATGACCTCATCATGGTCGGAAATAACTACGTATCTAGCGCATTGAAGTATTTTGTCTTCGAGATGTGGGTGTATGTCGGAAAGATGATGACATTGAGGGAGATAATTATGGTAGGAAATGATTCATTAGCAAGCCTTCACTGCAGTCTTCTCATTCAAATATAACTACATTACTTCTTAAAAGAATGCATTTAAAGGCAACATTTGGGTCTATATTGACAGCAAATAATATTGAAAAACGTTCAATACAGTCTAGACTGTCAGTCTGCTAAACATCACTTACAAGATCCTATCCATGTCGGCCGTGTTATGTAAACGTCTAAGCCAATTTGTCAACAACCTGATTGGTCCATATCAGTGCGGTTTTTGACTAGAAAAGTCACCATCGACCCAATGGTATACGATAGATCTGAGAAAAAATCCGGAATACGGACGACCTCTTTACCGATTTCGAAGAGTATATATCGAGAAGAGCAATACAGAGCTCTATGTCTAGTTTTAACAACCCTGCCAAACTTATCCACCTATCAAGGTTGATAATAACCTTACAGAAGATCTAGACAAGTTGGCGCTCAGTTGTGTGACTTCACTTTTCAAACATGGTACTTGAAAGTATTGTGCGTAACTCACAAGCCAACATACTCGTAAGAGGCACAATATTTCAAAAATATGTACAATTACTCGACTACGCGGGCGATATTGACTCACACGAGGAGAGAGTGTGATGATAGGTGAGGTTAGGTAGATGGATGCCTTATGACAAAGAGTCACTGCTCACTCAGAGCAACAGAACGGGTCCATTGTGCCCAATCATTTAACCCTGGAAACGCTATAAAGGAAGACCGCTATCAGAACTACTCAGAAAGTAATATAAATCTCAGGAGATCCATCAGCTCAACATTACCCAAGTTCTCCAGCTCCGAGAACAAGTAACTACCAAGAGTCCTCATTTTTCTGACGGATAAGGCAGGACAGTCACACAACAGGTGACGAACAGATTCAATTTCTTCTTCGTCCCGGCAGCTTCCGCAATAGTCGTGAACGAAAATGGCACAATGTCCAGTAATTATGCCAGAAATGACCCGTGCGTTATAACGACTAAGTTTTAGCAGACATGTTGATCTCTTCTTGCTGTAGGTCGGCCATAGCGCCCTGGCCGTTGCGCATCTCTCCAGATGAAACCAGAGTCTGTTTGCTCGACCGGTGGGTTCATCCTCTATTTTCTTCCGTAAGGAACTGATTGGGGTTGCTACAGAGGGGAGGGCCCGCGATAAGTGCAGCGCCAATTCTTTAATAACAAACTCGTTAGCCCTTTCGATACCCTTTTTATCCATATGGTCTGGTACCCAGCAGAGGGTCACCGCATTGGCTGTAGATATCTCGTTTAAGAGTGATTTGCAGGGCCTCCCAAGCCTCGTCCCACAGCAGAGTCCAGAGCTTAACGGCTGCCTGGCTGTCTATATAGACAGTGATAGTCTTGCCAAAGATATTACTCTCGCATATAATTTCATTAGCCTGTATAATGGTTGTCACCTCGGCCTAAAAGACGCCGTTTAATCCTAGGGCTTCACAATATACTCCAGCTCCCGTGCCAACATCCGTCTTAGAACCGTCGGTATAGAAAGCCAACTCCTTTTTCTTCATGGTTCTTCGGTTTTTCTAGTATATTCTGCCAGGAATTCTTGTAGTGAATCTCCTTTCAAATGCTAGCATTGGGTTCATGTGATCAGTTTTCGTCAATCCACTGGTAGTTCCCCATCGGGCAGAATGGATGAATGGCCGTAAAGGCTCGATGAACACAATCGGCCTTCTCTCGGTCTGACAGCGGTTTTAGGGGCCAGACTGCTGCAGAATATGTCAAGCGGAATGAAACAAAGCATGGTTTCCATTGCCGGTTTGTTGTTGTTCTCATTGATCTCATGACCCCGATGCACGCCGTCCTCTGGATTTTGGTGAGGTTTGGAAGCTAGTATTGCTTCTTAAGTAACGTTCACCATACTAGTGAACCATATGTGAGAATGGGTCTTACAACCGCCGTGGATATCCAGTAAAAAAAACAACTGGTTTGAAGCCCCACGTATTACTGAATGCGTTTTTGCGGGAATAGTAAGCTGCGCTTGCTTTTTTAACGCGTTCGGCAATATTGTCCTTTAAGAACGACTTCTGTAGAAGCTATATGGACGAGGATGAGAAGGAAACCACACTACATCTCCTTTGTAAGTGCCAGGCTCTTTGTCACGCTCTCTTCGCAGACTTCTTCGACAGTTTAGGCGAATTGGCTAACGTCAACATTAGCAGCTTCCAGCGCTTTATAATAAGCTCTAATTGGTTCTAAAGGTAGTTCTTTCTATGGATCTTAGATCCATGTGCCACTATAATAAACCTTTCCTGGTCTCAGTGAAACTACATGCAGGCGGCTGTACTTACCTTACCTAGCCTACCTCCAACTAACTACAAAATCTACTTAATTAAAACTGACCGCTATTAATCGCTTTTAACTATTTATGGTTGGTAAATAAAATTTACTACTTCTCAACGACTTCATACATATTCTATTAATACGCCTCGAAATTCATTCGAAATGAAAACTGCCAACCACAGCACCATAAAGCACTACGCTAATGGTCTTGTTTGTAAGGCTTAACGATCCGATGACAATCCGATCACGACTTGGCATTTAAGGAAAGTTAATTGCACTAATTTTGTCGTTTCATCTTGTCACATTGACTTGATTGAATGTGGCTCATCGTATGGCAGCGACACCCTATATGGTGACAATAAATCATTTTAGAATCAGTTGACTGATTCACTGCAACTATTTATGATGAATCTATAGTGAGAGGTGAGCTAAAATTGGAGCAGTAAAAGTTATGAGAATGTATAAGAAAATCTCTGCTGCCATCGAATACATAGAACCAATAGAGTTGATCGTGTGTGTTTAAACAGTTTTTTAACAATATTTTCAAATTTAAGCGCTTTAATTGAAAAATTTGTAATTTATGAACAAAATTTCTAATGCAATTCTTTGTATAAACAAATTGAATGGAGAACATGTGGCACCACACGTTGTGGACATGCGTTAGGCATGAGTATAAATTATTTTTTTTTTTTAATATTTTGTTTACATTGGCATTTTCATTGTTGTTTATAATTTAACAAAAGAACGACCTACGGTACAGAGTACAGCCAAACAATTCGCAAAATTTTGTGCTTCATTCATGAATTTTTGTATTTATGTCGAAGCTATAGGTGATTGATTGACGGTTTGTGGAGCAATCACCTGCTATGTCGTGACTCAGTTTTGGAATTTTACGTCAATTCGAAAAATATACTAATTATTTATTCAAAGCAGATGTCTTGCTTGGGAGACAGACTACACGTTTTAGGTCAGTTGCGTCTAACATTTATAATTCCACAGACCATTATTTTTGAGATTAAATGTAAGCTATTAATTATTTGAGTCTAATATTAGGCATTGAGCATATGACTCCTGTACTTTCGATCCTAAATCTGTGCGCTAGACTGCGCCTATGAATGACGAGACTACTCTCTATGTATTCTTACCGAATAGCACGTGATTACACATAGGTAGTGAATTTATCTCAGCATTGTTTGCCCGATCCACAAGAAAAGAGTTCCCCTCAACTGCGCCAATTATAAAGGCATCAGTCTCCTCAACATCGCATACAAGATCTTTTCTGCGATATTGTGTGAACGCCTGAAACCCTTTATCAACAACCTGATTGGACCCTATCAGTGCGGTTTCAGGCTAGGAAAGTCCATCATCGATCAAAACTTCACACTTCGGTAGATCCTGGAGATAACCCAAGAAGTCCAAATTGATACTCACCATCTCTTTATCGATTTCAACGCCGCCTATGGCAGCATCTAGAGCTATATAGAGCCAAACTTGCTGTGCAGGATGACGATGAAGAATATGAATACATATTTATATATACCTTGAAGCAGAAACGGAGAGTTATGTCATTCTTAAGACTTCACCCTTAAATTGAATAAATTCCCAACCCACACTGTCAAATCGTTCCACTTTACGTAATGAGTTCCAGAGATCCAATAATAATGAGCCGCCCTAATTGTTACTTTTCTGGTTTTATATTCCTTTCTCGTTACACCAGTGATTATGTCACAGAGCTATAAAACTAAAGCTAATTAAAATGATTTAACTTCCAGCCCACAGCATTTATCGACACTTATTCACAGCAACCGAAACAGGGCCGTTGCTCGTTTAAATTAGCAATTTAAATCCGACATTCAGAGTTTGAATTAAGTATAACCACAGCTGTCTATGGTATAAGAAGTCAACAAAAAAGTTGAACAACCTTCTGCAAATATTTAGTTGTGTTTGCCGCAAAAGTTCCATTATTCACCGTCAAGGGTTTCTGATAGGAAAAATATGAAGAAACCCGTCTCGAATGTCACCGAAGAAAGTGCGTCCAAAAAGTGCTCACAAGCTCATAAGCACACCAAATCGAGGCAATCAATAAACCGTCCATCAATGTACCTTTCTATTTGCACCTATCATGTGAGATACAAGAAGGCGACGCAGATGGGTAGACATAGATACAAATTCGACCGGTTCAAATTGAAAGACAAGCAGCCGTGTAACTCTGAGAAAAAGTGAAAACTAATGAAGAGATAATGGCAACAACACAAAATAAAAAGTATCTACACATCGTGTGCGGAGTGACCATTCAGACTGACTGAGACGCTTTACATAACTTTCCCGAGCGATAACATGAGTGACTGGTCGCATGAACACCTAATCGATGGGGATGTAGAGAATTAAACATATTTTTCTTATTTATATCATATCGCTCCAAGGTACAAGAAGAAAGTTGATTTACTAGTTATGGTTTGGAATGAAAGGAAGCGCATGTCGAAGGGACACATCAAAGAGAACCAGTTTGCGCGTAGCGCCCGTTTCCAGGTGAATCGATTCGGGACGATCTCTGGCAATTGGGCTTTCATTTGCTTGGATGAATATATCTGTTATCGGGTTTGTTATTTTTACGAATCCTCTTTGGGTTCGCCTTATCTCTATCTCTCTCTCTTACTCTGTAGTTCTATGTAAACTCATTTGTGAATCATCGCAGATTCTCTATAAACACCTTCGTGAGAATCGTGGCGTGGGATAAAAGATTGCTTTCGGCAGATACGACTGGTAGATGTCTAATCTGTTGGAAAATAATTGGGTTAGATATGGGAGAAAGGAGGGAAGATAATTCATGTTTTGTTTGGTATTTCATAACTCAAAGTTTGGGCAGAATTATTGGAGGTGCAACCATTAGGACTGATTGAATGTATAACACGGGGGTCTCTGTTGTAAAGTTGTATGATTCAGTGGCGATGGGATGTAAATCAATTGATGGATTGGTTTAATAGAGCTGTGAGGTGATAGATGATTGAAACAAGAGGGAATATGCTCGTTAATAATACGGATAATTTTAGCAATTGGATGAATATCTATTCCTAAGGTAAATGAAAATCAAAATCAAATTGAAACTTTGCAGGGATTTAAATAACAATTTTGCCGATGAGCAACTTAAGGTATTGGTATATCGGTGAAAATATGTTGTGCCGATAGATAGACAGTCTGGAGGATTCAATTTAAATAAATACCATCATCTCGAATCACCTGACAGAAAAAAAACAAAATATGGAAGCTATGGCAATGTTCAAGGCAAAGAAAGCTGCAATCCAGAATCCCACTATTAGTTGCCCAATCCATGAGAGAGGAGATTGCTTCATCTGTACCAACTACCGATGCGTAAGATCGTTTATAAAATCGTGTCTAGTGTGATCTTTGAATGCTCAAAGTGCTATTTCGATGAACGGAGCAGTCGAAATTGATCGACCAAGGTGAGAACCTTACGCCAGATCCTGGGAAATGAAATTTGTATTCACCATACGTCAAACAATTTGAATAGGAATGTAAGTGATATATATTCTTACAATTTAGCACGTTCCGAACTTTGCAGAAAACATTGTTTGTGGAGTACATCCCTATGTTGTACACACCAGAACAATCAAAATGTTGTTGTTCTTCTTAGATAGCGCTACAGTCTGAGGTGGACCTGGACCTCCACCAGCAAGCCTTTCCAGCCAGCTCGATTATAAGCCAGCTGCCTTCAGTTGAGCGCGCCAAGTTGGTTGAGGTTCCTTTTAAATCGCTCGTCCATCGGGCATGTATTTAACGACTTTACGCTCTAGATGCCCTAGTCTTCTCAGTCGCTGACTGGTCTGATATTTCTCTACAGCCCATACAATTTCTCATTGCATCTTCTACTCAACTCTTCGTCTATGCAGACAGGTTCATAAATCACTCGAAGAATAGATCACAAAAAAAAAACAGCGATTGGCAAGATTGATTCTTCGCTTGATTTTCGCGATAATATCGAGTTCAGTTCGGAGCCCAGGTACACAAAGTCTTTAACTACCTCAAAGTTGTAGCTGCCTACCGTGACATTTTGTCGATGTTGATTGTTCTTTATGTGGAGAGCTTGTACTTTATTTTGCCTTCGAGGCTTCTGGCTCAATACTCAGAAACCCACCATTGACATCACGCTCAACAACGTAAGCTCTGACGCGATCCTGAGCAGTCAGCACAGAGCTCATCTCAACACCGGCCTCTGCAACTGGATTACACAGATGCTTCAATCAAGGATTATATTTTCAAAGCAAGAAGATGTAACCATCCGGAGAAGGGTCTGCAGAGGAACACCCTGAGGTGGAGTTGTGTCCCCGCTAATATGGCTCCTTGTGGTGGATGAGATCTTGGTTATATTGAAGGAAAACGTCTTCAACGTAACGGACTATGCGGACGATGTCATTATCCTGGTTTCGGGGAAATTTCCTCCAGTCCTAAGTGAACGACTCAAATTCGCAGTACAACTAATGGATGACTGGATCAGCAGCAAAGGGCTGGGAGTGAACACTTCAAAGACGGAGGTTGTTCTTTTCACTAAGAAGAGATCAATTCCTACCTTCAGACCCCCAAATATCGGTGGCATTGAGCTAAGTATCTCAAGTTCAGCTCGATATCTGGGCATAATTCTGGATTCCAAACTAAACTGGAAGGAAATTATTACGGAACGCGTCAAAAAAGCAAACGTACCTTTCTACTTCTGCAAAAAGACATTCAGTAAAACGTGCGGTTCCAAACCAGCTGTGGTGTACTGGATATACACGGCGGTTGTAAGATCCATTCTCACATATGGTTCACTAGTATGGTGGACGATACGTGAGAAGCAATACCAGCTTTCAAACCTCACCAAAATCCAGAGGACGGCGTGCATCGGGGTCATGGGATCAATGAGAACAACACCAACAGCGGCAATGGAAACCGTGCTTAGTTTCATTCCGCTTGCCATATTCTGCAGCAGTCTGGCGGCTAAGACCGCTCTCAGACTGAGAGAATACCGATTGTGGTCATCGAGCCTTTACGGCCATGCCTCCATTCTATCCCGATGGGGGACTACCAATGGATTGACGAAAACTGATCACATGAATCCGATACTAGCATTTGAAAGGAGGTTCACTACAAGAATTCCTGGCAGAATACACTGGAAGAACCGAAGAACCATGAAGAAAAAGGAGTTGGCTTTCTATACCGACGGTTCTAAGATAGACGTTGGCACGGGAGCCGGAGTATATTGTGAAGTCCTAAGAATAAACCACTCCTTTATAATAAACGGCGTCTTTTAGGCCGAGGTCACAGCCATTATACAGGCTGATGAAATTATACGCGAGAGTAATATCGTTGGCAAAACTATCACTGTCTATATAGACAGCCAGGCAGCCGTTAAGGCTCTGGACTCTGCTGTAATTGGATCGAGGCTTGTGAGAAGCTACAAATCACTCATAAACAAGATATCTAGAGCCAATGCGGTGACCCTCTGCTGGGTACCAGGGCATATGGATAATGAAGGTATCGAAAGGGCTAATGAGTTTGCTAGAAAAGGGTCGGCGCTGCACTTATCGCGGGCCCTCCTCTCTGTAGTAACCCCAAATCTGTTCATTACGGAAGAAAATAGAGGATGAAGCCACCGGTCGAGCAAAGAGACGCTGGGTTCATCTGGAAACATGAGCAACAACCAGGGCGCTATGGCTCGCCTACAGCAAGAAGAGATCAACCTCTCTGGTAAAACTTAGTCGTTTTAACGCACGGGTCATTTCTGGCATAATTAAGGGACATTGTGCCATTGGCGTTCACGCGAAGCGACTCTGTGTGCTGCATAACGACTATTGCAGAAGCTGCCGGGACGACGAAGAAATTGTATCTGTTCGTCACCTGTTGTGTGACTGTGCTGCCCTATCCGTCAGAAAAATGAGGACTCTTGGTAGTTACTTGTTCTCGGAGCTGCAGGACTAGGGTAATGTTGAGCTGATGGACCTCCTGAGATTCATATCATTTTCTAGATGGTTCTGACAGCGAACTTTCTTTACAGCGTTTCCAGGGTTAAATGTTTGGGCACAATGGACCCATTCTGTTGGTCTGAGTGAGCAGTGACTCTTTGTCACAAGGCACCCATCTACCTAACCTAACCTACAGAAGTCGTTTGCAAGGAGACCTAGCCTAATGGTATACCTTTCAATCGCATATGCGTCGGTTGTTTGGTGAAAGGGGCTCTCCCGTTAATATGTGGTTGCCTTTTGCGCGAAACTCCAAAGAACGGCTTGTCTCGGCTGCACGGGAGCTTTCCCAAGTACGCCTGGCTCTGCTCTAGACGCTTTATTGAACTTACCTCCCCTCGATACTTATATCATGGGTTGCACTATCAAAGCCTCGCGAGCGTCTGACAAACATCCGAGAGTATTGTTGTCACGAAAAAGCTTCTCAAATCGCCGTTCGGATTCGGCATTAAACTGTAGGTCCATTCCATTCGTGTGAAAAATATAACACACACAACATGAGTGGTTGCGAGAAGCTAGGCCCTGGCAATTTAAAGAGTTGTTGCGCAAAATATTTGTACTATCAAAGCCATCCATCGTCCTAGGAGGGGCGGTTTTTGGTACACTCAACACTGGAGTTTTGGTGAACTTGTGCGGCACTTATCTTACGACTCCTGTCTTATGGATATGCCGTCTGATGCAATGACACCAGAGATCCAGCTGATGCGCAGATTCAGAGTCGACTTTACTTGTGTCCAGGACTGGCTTCGGCCAGAGTCTGAGCCGGGAATGAAATGTAGTCGTATTTTCATGGATGGTTCCAAAACCAGTCAAGGGTCTGGCGCTGGTGTTTCGTGGAAGTCGACAATATTAGACTTCTTTGCTCGTTAGGCAAATTTGCGTCTGTTTCCCAAGCGGAAACTTATGCAATCCTAATGGCCATGAACTATGTTGTGAAGAACAGGTGGAAGGGACGTAGCATTTGTGTCTGTAGTGACAGTAAGGCTGCGCTTAAGGCCTTGCTTAACCCTTTAACCACTTCCAAAATAGTTCGTGAAACCAAAAACTCTTTGTACTCGGTTGCAAGGCTAAATTTTCTGTCTCTTATTTGGGTCCCAGAATACACTGGGGTCTTGGGGAACGAGATCTCCGATGAGATTGCTAGACAAGGCTCAGAGGAGGGTTTCTCAGGTCCCGAGCTAGCGTTGGGTCTACCTGCGTCCTCGGTTAGGGCTTCCATTGACGATTGGGTCTCTTACGGGCACAATTGTGTGTGGCATGACTCTCCAGGTTACAGGTTGACTAAACGCATGCTCCCGGATGTCTGTAAGAAATCAGCGGCATTCTTGCTGTCTCTCAGCAGAAAAGACTGTAGACAACTTATTGGCATCTTGACAGGCCACTTTGCTTTTGCCAAGCACCTTAACGTGTTGGGCTTAAGTGACACTACAATCTGCGACGCTTGTGGAGAAAACGACGACACCTCGGAACATTATCTCTGTGAGCGTCCGGCCTTTGCTCGTATCAGGTGGCAGATCCTCGGTGCGGATGTACTGAGTGCTGGTACTGTAAGCTCCTCAACACTGAAGTGCTTCCTTGGCTTTCTTAGAAAGACAAGGAAATTCCAATAAAATGGGTAAATCAGGGTTTGCTCTCTCGTAGTATAATGGACCAGTTGCGTCTGAGTGCTCCAGTTGAGCGTTTCCTATCCCGACACAAAAAAGAAAAAAAAATGTCTTTCAATGATCCAGTGCCCGGTAATGGTCTCTACTGTAGTTGTAATGAGCATTTTTTTCTGTATAATAAGGCAATTCGAGCGTTTTTGATCCACCTCATGCAAGATCGGTCTAGTAGTAGTTGTACGAGGTTGGAGGTTGGTTGGAGTGGTTTGAAGTAAATGAGTAGGTTCCGCACTGTCTTTTACAATGTTAGCGGGTAAATTTGTACAATGAACTCATTTTCTAGACCCTTATTACGATTACTTATGAAATCTCAAAATTTCGCCTAAGCGAGCTTTCCACAAAGCAAGCTTCTTTTCGCCAGATACTCTGACTAATTGTTGAGTCCCAAGTTCACTCCGCACTGTAGCGCCACCAAAGTAAGTAAGTAAGTAAGTAAGTGACTAATTAGCACGAATCATTTCCAAAAAATCTCATTCAACACTCATAGACCGATTTGTTTTCAAATTCACTCGATTTATTGGAAATTTCCCGGAAACTGCTTTCCATTTCAAATAAACGTTGAAAAACACATTTTTGTATATGGTATTCAAACAAAATGCAAAACGAAACACGAAATTCGTTTTTGGGGGAAATCCACATACACGACCCAATGCAAACAACATCTTGTGGCAAGATTTTGTTACAATCTGTTTACGAATGGTTGAATATTGGAAACGATCAAAACACCGAGTTTTCCCCTTGCGAAAGCCAACCAGCAAACCAATTCAAAACATGAAAACATGATCACATTGGTAGCATCTAGCATGAGTTTTGATTCATATTTCACTGGAAGTCCCACGCATTGCTATAAACAATGAGAAATGCTCTTGCTATGAATTCAAAATACGCGTATTTCGAAAATATTCGAAAAATGGTGGAAAACAATTCCATGGAAAACTCACGAGTTGCAAATGAAATTATGTTTGCGAAACGATTGAAACATTAAATTTAATTAATGTTATGTTTGGTTTTGAGAAATGATGGGGAAAAACGCTTAATTTTTGGAAATTTGATGCATTGTGCGCCTGGCAAGTGTTTTTCAAAGCAAATTAGTAGTTTCTCAATGTAAACATTCTGTGAAACACGTATGTAAACGGGACGCACATACATAACTATGAAAACGAATTAAAAGAGAAATAAATTGGACGAAGACGAGTACGTTTTCAAATGCAGTGTGAATCTCGAAAGACATTGTGTAAATGTGATTTGGCAGCCATTTTCGACGCAGAGTGGTCGTGAAAAATAATAAATGCGCCAAAGACTAATGGAAAAATTCGAATGTTTAATCTTCTATAACGGTAATCTTGTTTCGAGTAATTTATGATATGAAAACGCTAATTAGAATGTGGCACGTATTGTGGGTTGTAGCTAATTTGGTATGCACACATGGTACTAATGACAGGAAAAGCACTCTTTAATGTTGAGAACACACCCGGGGTCTATTAGTTTTCGTAGTTTTTTTTTCCTTTTCTTCTTTTTATATTATTTGTGCGCACTTAAGAGGTTATGAACACGCGGAAAATGTTTTTACACAGTGCGGGCGTTGGAAAGGATAGACAGAGAGAGAAAGATTGTCGTACTAGATATTGGGTTTCAGAAAAACTCAGGACATGGTGTCCCGATAATTGGAGAGATTCGTTTTTTTTTCTTTTTCTTTACTTCTAATTCACAGTATTTTTTTTCCTGACCATCTGATGTCATAGGCATATCAATCATTCAACAAAGCGAACAATTCTTCCAACCGTATGATCAACTTACTGCCAGTGTTATGCATTCTCCCCTATCACAATGGGTCTATATTGACCTGAGTGTGGTGTGGAGGTTTTCTATCCCCCCACACCAGCCCACTTACCTTACGTATGCCTTCACACTGGTGTTGACATAAGCTTTCGCAATTGATGGCACTGACTCTTTATATATTTTATGAGAAATAAGTCGATGAATACTTGGTAACATCTCTCTATAGTCTCTGGATGTATCTCTGGAGATGTGGAAGCCATTCCCATTTTCTCGGTAGTTGGTAGGTATATACGTGTGGTGGTTCTAAGAAAAGAGGAAAACCCAATAAGCACTAGGTGCCGTTTTGATACCACAAAACTCGTGCACATGGATGTAAAAGGTGTGTTGGTGGGGAGTCTCTAGATCCAGCTTGTGGAGTTTAAAAAGATTATTAAATCTTTAAGGTTTCTCTCTGAGACTTCCTTAAGGGAATCGAAAAATGCTTTTCCTAAAGCTCGTTGTCTGGCCCTAGGTAATGCCGGACAGGCGCATAAAAAGTAGATAGAGGTCTCTTTCTCAGTTGCGACATTGTAACTCCGACAGTGTGTGTTGTGTGGGATACCTAGTTTGACTACATGGTCTCCTATAGGCCAGTGACCTGTAGTGGTCGTTGTTATTCTAGCGGTGATGTCCCTACGCGTTCTGTTTAAGAAGACGGTTGTTTTTGCTTTGTTGTAATTTGGCGACATCTTTCTAGATATGACACAGTTTGTTAGCCTAGTCCATTTGAGGTTGGCTTGGGCAAGGAATTTCGAGGATATTTCTACTTTGACTGCTCCAATCGGAATCTGAACTGATTCCGCAAGAGAGTTGTGGAGGGCTGAACCTTGCCTAGCCAGTTCATGCGCACGTTCGTTTCCATAAACGGTACTGTACCCTGGATCTCAAAACAGGGTTGCCTTGAGTTGGCTATCTACCGAAGCTACTTCATTTTGGCATTCAAGCACCAGCTCGGAAGATGTAGTAACCGATGCAATGGCTTTGATAGCTGCTTGGCTATCAATAAAAATAGCGTTCTTTTGCCTTGGCGTTATATTGGTGTGAGCTATGATCTGACGACAAGCTTCCCGGACAGCGAATAATTCTGTCTGGAACACACTGGCAGAATCCGGAAGCCTATATATGATTTAGAGACGTTTAGGGATTTGGAAAACACACCCACACCGACTCTACGGTCCATCTTTGAACCGTCTGTGTAGAACTTTACGTCGAAATCCTTAATCACCTGTCCATCTTGCCATTCTGATCTTGTGGGGATTGAACGTCGAAGCGCTTTATGAAATTCAATTTGGGTAGGTATCATGTAATCTGTTGTGGGCTGTTGCTTCCCAACAAAATTATAAAAAAAACACTTAATTGTACACGTAACAAAAGGACAAAAAACTCGCGAAACCAAAAAGAACATTTTTTACATTGTAAACACTAGAATCTAAATTGTCAAATGTCAAAATCGCTCACATACATGCTATCTCCTTCCAGCAGTCGAAATTGCCATATAAGCCATAGTGTCGAACATTCTTGTTAGAATTGAATGATGGCCGACTTGATGAAGGAGAAAGCATGTATTCAAAGGCTCCACAAAGAACTATGTTTTATTCACTCCAACTAATAGTATCTCAATATGGGGCATTAATAATATTTTTTATAGCAATGTATTAAAAGTAATGGAATCTTAAGCACACATACATTTCTGTTGTAAATTTTTATATACCTAAGAGGTCATCAACCTCATGTAACTTGAACAGCTGTTAAGAACCGAGCTTACAACAACCATTTGCGAAGCGAAATAGAACCATCTTTCTCCAAAGCTCAGCACGCATATCTCAAAGGTAGATCAACAGAGACAGCTCTTCACGATGTAGTGCGCACTATAGAAAACTCCATATACTACAAAGAATATACCCCAACTACCTTTCTAGACATAGAAGAAGCCTTTAATAATGTACACAGAAGCAATCCTAGAGTCCTATACGGAGATGGAATAGAAAGCAATCTAAGTCAATGGATTGTTTCTATGCTTAGCACAAGAATTATCCAGGCAACACTTACTTACATACTTAGATGGCGCTACAGTTCGGGGTGAACCTGGGCCTCAACCAACAAGCCTCTTCATTTAGCTCGGTCTTTAGCTAATTGACTCGAGTTGCGCACTCCAAGTTGGTCGAGGTCCCCTTGAACTTGTGCGCGCCACCTACAGCGATGATTCCCTCTACTGCGTCGTCCCTCGGGGTTAGATTCGAAGACTCTGTGGGCCGGAGCGTTGGTGTCCATTCGCTCTACATGTCCTAGCCATCTCAGACGTCCAATACCCAATTTTTGACTAGGTCGATGTCGCTGTACAGCTCGCATAGTTCGTGATTGAATCTTCTACTCCAAAACCTGTCAACGCAAACGGGACCGAAAATCATACGAAGAATTTTTCTCTCGAAGCGACTAAGGATATCTTCATCTTATTTTACTAAAGTCCATGTTTCAGCACCGTAAAGCAGAACTGGGATGATCAGGGTCTTATATGGAGTCTCCTTAGTTGTTCGAGATAAGGCTTTACTGTTGAGTTGCCTTATAAACCAAAAAAAAAAAAAACATCAATTGGCAAGAGTTATTCTGCGCTGATCTTGTTTGTAGAATTTATAGCAGAGCCAAGGTAGACAAAGTCACTTACTGTGACGTTTTGTCCAATTCGTCGGTGTTGGCTTTCTCTTCTTGTTGACAGCATATACTTGGTTTTGCCCTCGTTTATCGCTAAACCCATTTTGGGCGCTTCTGCCTCAATGCTTGCAAACGCACCGGTGACAGCCCGCTGAGTTCTTCCGATAATGTCTATATCGTCGGCGTATGCAAGCAGTTGTACAGACTTGAAATAGATTGTGCCTCCGGTGTTGGCTTGTGAGTTCCGCACAATCCGTTCAAGTATAATATTGAAGAAGTCACATGACAGCGCGTCACCTTGTCTAAAACCTTTTTTGACATCAAACGTCTCGGTGAGGTCATTACCGACCTTAATGGAGCAGGCATACACTCGTCTGACGAAATTTTAGAGATGTGCTGGTGTATGTACTCTATCAATTCATCCCCAGCTGCCTTGAAAAGTTCGACCGGTAAGCCGTCAAGTCCAGCAGCCTTGTTGGATTTTAGCTTGGATATTGCTATCCTCATTTCGTTTTGGTCAGGTGGACGGAAATTTTGCCTATCATCGTCTATGTTAAGTGGTTCATTCTGCCTGACAGCGCGATGTTGGTCTTCGTCGCCGTTATACAGTCTGCAGAAGTAGTTTCTCCATATACTCAGCACCGACTGTGATTCTACTACGAGGTTTCCATTTTCATCTCTAGAGGTTTCTGTACGGGTATTGCTTCTCTGACACGTTCTTTTCACCTTTTGGTAAAACTTCCGCACATTGTTCCTGGAGTATAAACTCTCGATATTCTCAAATGCGCGCTTCTCATGCTCTTCCTTCTTCTTTTGGAGAAGCCGATGTTTTTCCCGTCTCTTTTGCTCGTAGAGCTCACGAGCAGCTCTCGTCTTCCTTTACAGCACCGCTTTGTATGCCTCTTGTTTGGCTGCATGTACTTGCCGACATTCTTCGTCAAACCAGGGGTTTCGTTGTGACGGGCGAGCGAGACCCAGCACATCAGTCTCGGCGTTTCTGATGGCATGTTGGCAGCGTTGCCACTGGTCTTCGGTACTTGATGCTGGCGGCATAGGGGTGATTGAGAGATTTCGGGATACACGCTTAGCAAAGAGTCTGGCGGTCTCTTGCGATTGTAGCTTTTCGACGTTAAATTTTCTCACAGTGATTCTTCTTTGTTGCTCAGATTGGGATATCCGCATTCGTACCTTGGCTACAACAAGGTAATGATCCGAGTCTATGTTGGCCGCTCGTAAGGTCCGGACATCCAGAATACTGGAGGCATGCCTTGCGTCGATCGCAAGATGATCAATTTGGTTGATCGTTACACTATCATTGGACCGCCATGTCAACCACGGAACACTAGGCAATAGCAATATAACCACATTTGCCAGTAGGGGAACACCCCAGGGCGGTGTGCAGACGATATGGTGAAGCTAGAGTCAGGAAAGTTTCTCTCCGTCCTAAGCGAGATCATGGAAAATGCTCTCAGCAAAGTAAGCGCTTGGGCCAGTGTGGTCTCGGTGTCAACTCGAGCAAAACCAAAATACCTGACTTCGCACTTCCTCGGCTAAATTGCCAACCGTTCTCCTTATCGTCCAGTGCTAGATATTTAGGAGTTATCCCAGATCCTAAATTTAACTGAAAGCTGAACAAAGAATAAAGGGTAAAGAAGGCATGTATAGCTTTCTATGCTCTTCGGTCAACCCCGACCGATGTTCTAACAGTCTTTATGCATCTTTTACCTTTTTAAATCCACACATTTTTTTTTATAAAAAGGAAACGGTCCATTGTACTACCAGGCAGGAACCTTTCTTTGACGCAGTGTTTGGAAAAATTTTATGTTATTCGTTTTCCATTTTATACTCGGGTGGCTGACGATTGCTGTTCCCTGCTAGGGCTTGAATTGCACACATCGGTTAACGAGCAAACACACTATCTACTGCACCATTGCCACCTAATACACATAATAAATATCATAGCACATAGTGCGGTCAGACTCAGGGAGTCTGGGTGCAGGATTATGAAACCCTATGGGCATAGTAACATTTTAAACTTTCTGTCGAGGGAACTCGTTTTGCCCACAACAGATAACATGATACCTACCCAAATTGAATTTCATAAAGCGCTTCGGCGTTCAATCCCCACAAGATCAGAATGGCAAGATGGACAGGTGATTAAGGACAAAACGTCACAGTGGGCAGCTATAACTTCGAGGTAGTAAGGGACTTTGTCTACCTTGGCTCTGCTATAAATTCTACAAACAAGATCAGCGCAGAATAACTCTTGCCAATTGATGTTTTTTTTTTTTTTTTTGGTTTATAAGGCAACTCAACAGTAAAGCCTTATCTCGAACAACTAAGGAGACTCCATATAAGACCCTGATCATTCCAGTTCTGCTTTACGGTGCTGAAACATGGACTTTAGTAAAATAAGATGAAGATATCCTTAGTCGCTTCGAGAGAAAAATTCTTCGTATGATTTTCGGTCCCGTTTGCGTTGACAGGTTTTGGAGTAGAAGATTCAATCACGAACTATGCGAGCTGTACAGCGACATCGACCTAGTCAAAAATTGGGTATTGGACGTCTGAGATGGCTAGGACATGTAGAGCGAATGGACACCAACGCTCCGGCCCACAGAGTCTTCGAATCTAACCCCGAGGGACGACGCAGTAGAGGGAATCATCGCTGTAGGTGGCGCGCACAAGTTCAAGGGGACCTCGACCAACTTGGAGTGCGCAACTCGAGTCAATTAGCTAAAGACCGAGCTAAATGAAGAGGCTTGTTGGTTGAGGCCCAGGTTCACCCCGAACTGTAGCGCCATCTAAGTATGTAAGTAAGTGTTGCCTGGATAATTCTTGTGCTAAGCATAGAAACAATCCATTGACTTAGATTGCTTTCTATTCCATCTCCGTATGGGACTCTAGGATTGCTTCTGTGTACATTATTAAAGGCTTCTTCTATGTCTAGAAAGGTAGTTGGGGTATATTCTTTGTAGTATATGGAGTTTTCTATAGTGCGCACTACTTCGTGAAGAGCTGTCTCTGTTGATCTACCTTTGAGATATGCGTGCTGAGCTTTGGAGAAAGATGGTTCTATTTTGCTTCGCAAATGGTTGTCCAGGAGTCGCCCAAGAGTTTTCAGTACAAAGGAAGTTAGACTAATTGGTCTAAAATCTTTCGAGTTTTCATGAGAGTGTCTGCCTGCCTTTGGTATGAAAACCACTTTCATTCGTCTCCATGAAGGGTGTACGTGGTTGTTCACGAAACAGCTCCTGAAAATCGGCGTGAGCCATGGAATTGCTAGGTCTTGCGACCTCTGTACTCTCGGTAGTTGACTCAATATTCATGCATTCTCCTACTTGTTCGTCCACTGGAATTAAACCCGGCACTTGTGCTGAAGATATTCGTCAAAATTTGTTCTTGCTGAATGAAAAAATAAAAAATACCCAAATATCCTAACTCTCACGTGTGGTGTGGTGGTAGGCCCCGTAATGCCAACTAGCTCCCGAGCTTGATAGTTAAATGGTTCGAAACTGAACAAAAACAACATTGGCTCAATAGCTTCAGGAATATCACCTAACATGATTGAAGCCGTTGTCCCGATTTCCTGACGAGAAATACTGATGAATGAATAAAACGCCAGTACAATAGATCTTTCTAGGTCGCTATATTCAAAAGACCTATTTTCGTACCATGTCGTACTTTTTGGTTTGGTTTTGCCAAAGCGACCTAAAGTCTTGAAGCTGTAGCTCTTTTAAACGACAAGTTCGCTGTGTGACCTGCGCGAATTTGAAATCAGTTTAACCACAAAACATGCAAGGTACGTAGAACTAATGGTATTACATAACGTATCTACCGTGACATCATATGTATCGCATTTTCTGTTAGAAGTGAAAATGGGATGTATGATGTGATTTCATTTTTTGTTTCACTTCTTTTTGTATGAGTTTGCGATACACATGGCGTAGATGCGTAGTAAATCCTAGTAAAAATGTCGGAATATCATGACATTACTTCTACGAGTACATAAAGGGTTATTCACAAAGCGCGATACATCGTTGAACTTAAGTAAAACATTAATAATTGAATTACTTGTCAAGCCTAGGACTATACCTAGATAGCAAACTCTTGTGGAAGGAACACATAGAGGAGATGTCTAAAAAAGCTACCCGTGCTCTAATGATATGCAGGAGCCTAGCGGGTAAGTCTTGGGGGTTTAGTCCAAACATTCTAAGATGGATGTACATTGCCATTGTGAGACCAATGATTACTTATGGAGCAATAACATGGACAAAGCGAACTAGTATAGTCACTACGAGGGAGACACTCACTAAAGTAAAAAGACTTGCGTTCCTCTGCATCACTGGGGCCATGCGGACGTGTCCAACTGCAGCCATGGAAGTACTCTTGGAGCTAACATCGCTCAATCTTATAGTGGAGCAAAATGCACAGCGGACGATCCTAAGGATGGCAAAAGAAGGTATTGGAAGGGAGAAATGTGTTGGTTCGAGAGAATACGATGCACTTCTCAAAAAACTTCCCCTTCTGGCCGTCCCAAGGGACGACAGTATCAGGAAATTTAACTTTGGAAAAAACTTTAGTACAAAGTTAAGTAACGACAAAGAGTGGAGCTACGAATCCACGATATACGGACTGGGCAGCCACACGATAAAGTGGTATACAGATGTTTCGAGAACTGGAGAGGGCATAGGGGCGGGCGTATTTGGGCCAAGGACCAAACACTCAGAACCCATAGACAAGCGCAACAGCATCTTTCAGGCTGAAATATGCACTATAAACAGATGCATCCAACTCAATCTCGAAAAGGGATACAGCAACTGCGACATAGCAATACTGTCAGACAGCTAAGCAGCTATCAAAGCACTTGACTCCTATGCCATTAAGTCAAAACTTATGTAGGAATGCCTATGCGAGCTTAATGAATTGGGCAGAAACAATAAAGTTACACTATACTGGATACCCGGTCACCTCGGGATAAAAGGTAACGAAGCAGCAGACGCCTTGGCAAGACAAGGGGCTGCAGAACCCTTCATTGGACCTGAACCATTCTGTGGAATGGGGGAACACACCGTACGCGAGAAATTCAGGAAAATGGAGAGAGAAGACAGGGCAAGAACCTGGAACAATACCACAGGCCTGAGGTAAGCTAAGAAACTACTGGGATTTTACAACCAGAAAAGATTCGAAGCCTGCATCTGCCTTAGCAAGAGTAACCTACGGATCCTAACAGGCTTCCTAACGGAGCACTGCAAACTCAGGGAGCATCTACGGAAACTAGGTATAAAAAATGAAGGCCTTTGCAGATTCTGCAAAGAGTTATGTGAGGCTCCGGAACACCTTCTGGAGTCTTGTGGGGCACTGACCCACAAAAGATTGAAATACTTGGGCAAATACCAAGTATCAGAAGAGGATATACCAACCATGGACCACCCACCTCTCATTCTCAGATTCTTAAAAGAAACTGGTCTGGAGAAAGAGCTCTAAGGTGAACTATTCTCGCCAAGGCAAAGTAAGAGCATATAACCTTCAAACACAATTCCGCAGGAATTGCAATTGCGAAGGGAACAACAAGGGAACAAATCTCTCCAAGGTATTAGCAGGGGGCACAATAGACCATTAGGTCGCAGTGCAAAATAACCCTACACAAATAATAATAATAATAAGTAAAACAAGTTGTGTTTGAGGTATAGCGCATCTTTTTATATCAGGGTAAAGAATATTTGATACCATTAAGATCGTTCAAATAAGCTTTGCTTTGCTTGACGGCGGTCATTTAAGAGGTCCAATTGTGGATAACTCGGGCGCATAAGTTGGCCTAAATCTCGCCATTGATGCGAACAACGCTTATTGGCATTGACCAGAGATTTAACACAGCCCCAAAAGAAAAATGAGGGAACTGGGAGTCAAATAGCATGATCTTGGCGGTCAATTTATGTCAGCTCTTCGTGAGATTATGCGACCCGGAAACTTCGCCTTCAATATCTCAAGTATTTCGTTCGATTTGTGGGACGTCGCATGGTTCTGTTTAAAACCACATGTCGCCAATACTTAAAGGATAAACTTCCGGCCAAGCAAACGCAGTTGTCATGGCTCGGTATCGCTTCCCGTTGACAGTCAGCGCCCGCCCATGCTCATCTTTGAAAAATCAAGATCAATTACCATTGGCCCACATACTCTACACCAAACAGGGAGTTTTTCGGAATACAAAGGTGTTGGCATAATCTCTCTTAGATTTTCATTGTTCCAAAACGACATCACTTAGCTATTCCGTTAAAAATGCGCCTTGTCGCTAAAGATAATTTTTTATCCAAAATTGGGATCGGTTTCCAATTGCTCCAGAGCCCAATCAACGAATGCGCGACGAATGGAATGGTCTGTAGGCTTCAGTTCTTAAATGATTTCAATTTTTTACAGATACATGCCCAAGTCTTTTCGCAAAACTCGCCAAGTTGAAGCTTACGAAAGATCGGGTTCGAGGGAACGATGCTAAATTGAAGCGTTTTGGTTCTCGCGCACACTCTGTACCATCGCAGCAATATTTTCCGTCAACTGCGCGTTTCATTGACGTACTAACACTGCTCGATCAGCCAATGAACCACTTTCCTCAAATTTCTTTATAATTCACCGAATAGTGAGCTCACAAAGACGCTCATTACGACCGTAAATCGTATGTAATGCGCGGAACGTTCCACGAACAGAACTCGAATTTTGATAATAGATTTTCGATGCGTTGTTGAATGGTGTAACGCTCCATGGTGACAGCAAAATGACAACAAAATGTTTTCAACTGTGGCCGCAGTCAGCTGTCAAAGTTCTAGCATAGCTACTGAGTGACGCTTTACCTTGCAAGACACGCGACAATATTTAAGGTTCGCATTCAGATGCAGCTTACGGCTTCTCACACATTTATTTTTATACAGCTTCTGACATAGCTATAGCTTCAGATGCAGATACAGATTCTATTAGGGCCCTTAAGAATTGCCGACTCTTTAATTTTGCGGCGAATCTAGCTCATTTAGAGAGAATGAATTTAGTCGAATTGAAAGCATGATTATTTTCTTAGTAGTCAGGGTAACATAGACATTGCATCATCGCAGATTGATCTACAGCCGTTCCTATCTGATGTGACAGATTGACAACCATATGAACCTCTTACGATGGAAAAAGGAAATTCCATAGGAAATTCACGGAAATCACAGGTTGCTTCAATCACTCTCAACTCAAAACTGATTGGCACAACGCTATTATATCTTTCTACTTTCAGTGCCTAAATACAGAATCACCTGGACGCGTGTTTCCTTTTTCTTCTTACCCCACAGACTGTGTGAATCATGTTTGCTACAAGGAAAAAATCTGACCTCATTAAAACGCCTTTCGTTTGTAAGAGCCATTGAGAGAAAGAATCCATATACACTTCAATGAATTTGAACATGTACAAATGTATCCTCGTTTATCAATGTGATGTCAATTCGTTTAAGAAAACAAATCCTTAAGTACTCTTTGAAAATTGTTTTTCTTATTTTTTTCGAACCAAATATACTTGCGCTGAGCATGTTTTTATTTAGCGTAATCCCTCGTACGTCAGAGTGCCAATGTTCTGACGAATACGTCGTATCTATGTGCGAATTTTCCTTCCCCTAATGTGTGAATGATGTGTGACCATATTTTGCTGAAAATTTATGCAAAATTTCATTTCAAATCACTGAAGATTCTCACCCATTGTTGCTCGTCTTTTCGTTACAGGAACTGGCACATTCGGCAGAGTATGCTTGTGCAAGGACAAACAAACTGACACATATTGCGCGATGAAAGTCCTAGCAATGGCCGATGTGATACGCCTTAAGCAGATCGACCACGTGAAGAATGAAAAGAACATTCTATCCGAAATCAACCATCCGTTTGTTATTAGTTTGTGAGTATTTTCATTCGGAATTAAAAAAAAACCGCCAACCAGAGAAAAATTAATTAAAAATTATACTTTTCTCTTGAAGGAAAAACAATGTATTTCTGTTTAAATGAACAAAATGTGAAATGTATATAATTTTCAGACAGTGGTCAACAAAGGACGATTGCTGTTTGTATATGTTATTTGAGTATGTCTGTGGTGGAGAATTGTTTTCATATTTAAGAAATGCTGGAAGATTTAGTAGTCAATCGGGTATGTATAAATATTTTCTTTAACATTTTTGTATATATAAAAATGTTACGTATACGCCTCTGGCTGGAGTGTAAGAATAACTATATCAAGAGCTTAGGGGACAAATTGAAACTAATCTTACAAGACAAGGTTTAAAAAATATCAGAAAGGAAAAATTCAGTTCAAAACAAACCTGGAGAGCTCAGAAACATTAGTCGGGGTTCGGGAGATTCATCTTCTTCCTTTTATCAGCGAGGTTATGATCCGAAAACAAGGAATCACAACCCTCCCACTTCACCACATTTCTACTGATCCACCTGTAGGGTCGGGATCGAGATCGGGAGATTCATGTGCTAATTAAAAATCGATGGGGTTTTTCATTACAAGCAGCTCATTTTGATTTGGTTTTTGAATAAAACAGTTTGTGCTTGAGATATCGAAAAAAAAAATCTTTCGGATTAAAGTACCATCGATGCCATTAAATACAGAATACAACATCGTTTAAATGTCCTTTACGGAAACGCCTCCTCGAATAAATGCGCAAAAATTAATTTTCTATGACTTTGTTCGCACATATCGATCGATACGTCAGCAATTTCGCGTTCGATGTTAGTCCTGAGGTTGTGTCTCTGTGCTTGTTGGCAACGACCATGAACTTAACATAGGTCCACAGAAAAAATTCTAGAGGCTTCAATCCATTTCTGGAGATGACATGCACACCGAACTTCGATTTGAATAACTCCATTGTCTGACCAGCTGTGTGGCATGTGATGGCGTCCTGTTGCAACCACATATGCTCCAAATCATCATCTTCAAATTTTTCCCAAAAATAATCAGTCAACATGGTCCGGCAGCGATCTCGATTGACTGTAACTACGTTGCCAGAATCTTCGAAGAACAATAGGCCAATGACCGCAGCAGCATGAAACCCGCACCAAACAGTCAGCATTTGTAGGTGTAATTGCATTTCGTTAACGGCTTCGGGTTGCTCTGACTTGCCCAAATGCTTACATTTGCTTATTAACGAGGCCGTTGATCCAGAAATAAGCTTCATAGCTGAGAATAAAAAAAATTGGGGTTAGCGTACGTAATGTTGACACAACCGAACGCGAACTTTGATAAGCAATTTGAATAATTTGCAAACGTTGTTAAAGCGCGTACTTTCCTATGAACGAATAGCAAGTACGACCAGGTAAGAGTAGTCTTTATACCCAAAGCAGGCAAGACATCGCACACCCTCCCGAAAGACCTTAGACCTATTAGTCTAACGTCCTTCCTTCTCAAGATTCTGGAAAGAATCCTGGACCTACACATCTACCTATTGATAGCACCCTACTATCCACGTCACAGCACGCCTACCAAAAAGATAAATCTGTCGAAATGGCTTTGCACTCCATCATCCATTCTATCGAAAAATCACTCTCAATCAAAGAGTTCACCCTAGTGTCATTTCTAGACATAGAGGGAGCCTTCAACAACGTTGAAACAAATTCGATTACCAGTGCATTACGTAGGCTAAACATCTACGAACCCATCTGTTGTTTCATAGAACACATTCTAAAGAACATGGTAATAACAGCATCCTTCGGAAGTAGCACTGTCAAGCGACATGCACATCAAGGCACCCCTCAAGGGGGAGTACTGTCTCCACTATTGTGGAATTTGGTGTTCAACGAGGCCATCCTAAAGATCGAAAAAACTGGATGCAATGTTACTGCCCATGCAAACGATGTCGCCATTGTAACAACAGGCAAATACCCGCAGACGCTGGCCGATGTTATGCAGTTTGCTGTTAATGAACTGCTCAGATGGGCCGATAAATGCGGCCTCTCCGTTAACCCGACGAAGACCGAGCTAGTTCTATTCACAAGAAAACACAAGCTACCTGACTTCAATCCGCCCAAGATAAGAGGATCGACCCTCAAGCTTTCAGATAGTGCTAGCTATTTAGGCCTAAGCTTGACCGCCAGCTTATTTGGAAAGAGAATGTCGTCGAACGGGTCAGGAAATCGTTGGCCGCCCTATACATCTGCAAGAAAGCAATAGGCTCCACCTGGGGCTCCAAACCAAGCATCATGCACTGGCTATACACGTCAGTCATGAAACCGATTCTCATGTATGGAGTATTGGTATGGTGCCCCGCCTTGGAGAAGAAATCCAACCTATCCATAATGGAAAAAACTCAGCGAGTTGCATGTCTCAGTATTACCGGTGCACTGAGAACTTCTCCCACAGCGGCGCTCCAAACCATGCTCCACCTGCTTCCGATTGACATCGTCAGATAGCAATTGGCTGTCAGCTCGGCAATAAGACTGAGAGGCTCCAAGCAGTGGAAGGAGCAACACACGGGACATGCCAATATACTTTCGATGCACCGTCATCTTCCCAATTCCACTGACCATCTGCCCACTGAATATGATTTTAACAAGGGCTACACGCACTCGATACCGGACAGAAGTGAGTGGACGCAACGCCATGTCCTTTACAACGAATCGCTGTCAATTTTCACGGACGGGTCCAAAACCAAGGACGGAGTCGGTGCCGGAATATTCTCGGAAGATCTGGACATACACCTCTCCTTTACCCTTCCAGACCACTGCAGCGTTTTTCAAGCCGAAATCACCGCAGTTCGCAAAAATGCTGACTGGCTGGCGGCTAGCACACTATCACCACATGATATTGTTATTTATGTGGACAGTCAGGCAGCCATCAAATTCCTCGCATCCAGCACTACGAGATCTAAGGCAGTGAAAGACTGTCGCATATCTCTTAACGAGATAGCTGGTCAGTACAACCTTACTCTTTGCTGGGTACCAGGTAACTGTGACATACCGGGAAATTGTGCAGCCGACGAACTAGCACGACAAGGCTCCTCTGGTACAGATAGCATAAGCATCACCGACATCGAAGCGCCAGCATCTTATGTTAAGTACCTTATTCAAATTGATGCCGAGAAAGTAGCCAATCATCAATGGCAACATCTAGACCAATGTCATACCGCCAGACAGCTCTGGCCGACACTCAATAAATTCAGGTCCATCGGACTCTTGAAGCACAAGAGAGGAACCCTCTCAAAAATAACAAATGTCCTCACTGGACACTGCGTCGTAGGAAGACATGCCCAAAGATTAGGTATCCCTCATAATGACTTCTGCAGAAGCTGCAGAGATGAAGAGGAAGAAAAGACCATCAGTCATCTCCTGTGCGCCTGTCCTGCGCTCGCCAACATCAGGAAGGCCACTCTGGGTGAATACTTCTACAATGATCTTAATGATCTCGGCAACGTCTGCATGGCTAAAATGCACGACTTCATTCAACGAAGCAAATGGTTCCAAGAGTAAGAGGGTGATCCACCCGCCTTACACATCGGCAGTACAATGGACCTACTTTCTGGTCTAAGTACATCCTCATCGAGGGCCGATCCTAAATTAACCTAACCTAAGTAAGACCAGTTTAAAGGTCGAAAAAACTGACAGCTAACTACCCGCACAGCCGAGAAACTCCACTGGAAAAATGGGGTATTCCAATCGAAAAACCTTTTTAATAGTCCTAATTCGGATGAGCGTTTATGCTTTACTTCGACAGAAAGTCTTAAGGATGGAGAACCCTCAAATACGGTGGATCTATTTTGAAATTCCCTTGTTTCTTGAGTTTGGAGTCTTCTCGTCTTAGATCCTTTAACCCCTCGGGGGGCATTGGGCGTCAACCACGGCCGTACGCCATCTTATTCGGAGTTCTGCAACGCATTTGAGCTGCCTCCAATTCATTCCTAAAGAGCTGGATTCGTCCTCAACTGTTCTCCGCCACGTTTGCCCAGGGCGTCCCGCTATTCTGCCTGCCTGGGTGAGCGGATTCCACTACATGGCATATTTCGCAATGGAGTTGTCTTCGCGCCGTAGGGTGTGTCCAATCCACTGCCACTTTCTCCTTCGTATAGTAATGCTTATAGATTCTTAGCCCGTTCTCGTATAAAGTTGTTCGTTGGAGGTGCGATTCGGCCAAAAAATTCTAAAGATGATTCTTAAACATTTGCTTACGAAGGCTTGCAGCTTGCGTGTGTTAATGGTGTACACCTTCCAAGTACTCTATCCATAAAGCAGCACCGATTCTACGTTGGAGGGGAACAGTCGCAGCTTGGTTCTTAAGCTGATAACATTGCTTCCCCAGACTTTTGGTAGCATTCCGGACGCAGCTTAAGCCTTCCCGATTCTCTGGCACACATTCAATTCGGTGCCACCGCTATTAGCCGGTACGACACTTCCTAAATAAAGAAAGTTACCAACTTTCTCGACTTCCTGTCCGGCAATGTTAAGTTGAGCGCGGGTATTAGAAGTGCTCAGGGCTTTTGATTTGGCTACAAGTTTTTCTGGCATGCCTATCCTGCGCAAGGCCAACTAGATAGCATCTCGATTCAAGCTGCCGAAAACCTCCTCAAAGTCGATATACAGCAAATGTAGCGGAGACCTGTACTCAACGCATTATTCGATTATGATCCGTAAGGTGTTTATGTAGTCGACGCAGGCGCATCCAGCACGAAAGCCTGCCTGTTCAATCTCGAGAGTTAAAACTAAATGCTCTTTGATTCGTTTCAAAATTATTCTAGCTGTTATTTTGGCTACGTCTGGAAGAACGCAAATACCTCTCCAGGTTCCACATTCCGTCAAGTTTTCCTTTTTCGGAAGTTTAATGATCATCCCCCTTTTCCACTCCTGCGGAAATTGTTCACTTTCTCAAGGTCTCCGTATTAGAGGGCGCAGCAGATCGGCTGACGTATTTGGCGACGCTTGAAATAGTTTAGTACGGACGCCATCAACACCCACCGGCTTGTTTTTTCTTGAGGGACTTGATTGCTGTTTTTATTTCAGTTTTACTGGGAGGTACTGTGTGAATTGGGGGATTTTTTGCTTCGAACTGCTCATTCGAATTTAAGATCACACCGCCATTGTCTAAGTGGTTTAGAACTGTAGCAAAATATTCTCTCCAACTAGTGAGCTGGTCCTCATCCGAGATCAGAAGGCTACCGTCTAGGCTCTTCACTGGATGTTGTTTGGAGTTTCGACCACCAGTCAGCTCCTTAGTGACACTTTAAACAGTAGGACAGTCGCACCTGCTCGCTGCTTCCTCAGCCCTTGAAGCCAGTGATTTGATGTGCTGACGTTTGTCACGTCTTACACTACGCTACACTTCTTTCTTCTTCGCGCGATATTGGGCTTCTAACTCGGTTCTCTTTACTGCTGAGGCTGCTGCAATCCGAACCTTGATTGCTATACGCTCATCGATCTATCTCCAGTTGTCTGCAGATAGCCATGTGCGAAGGTCTTTCTGCCTTTTACCGACATAGCTGCGTGCCTCTGAGTTTGGAGTGCAGGTCTGTAATTGTCAGAGGATAAAGCGTTTTAGCGCTGCTTTCTTACCCAATTATGCCATACTCTAGCCAAAAAGAGCAATGAGCTTCCTAAACTGGAATAGTCAATTCAAAAATTTACCACGATATCACAAAGTCAGTGGGTATACGAAACTCAGCAAAGAAACGAGTTAGACCTAGTCAGATCCAGTAGGGAACCTAAAAGTTTATGCGTTTCTGCATTCGACATCAGAATATCAAATCGACTTCAACTATTGAAGTTGCAACTGGTGAAGAGTTCATCCTTTGCTTTACTAGAGATGAAGAATGCGTGAGCCAATATGTGATGTCCAACCTGAACAAACTCCTTACTTAAATACTTAGGTGGTGCTACAGTTCGAGGTGAACCTGGGCCTCAACCAACAAGCATAACCATTTAGCTCGGTCTTTAGCTAATTGCCTCCATTTGCGCACTTCAAGTTGGTCGAGGTCCCTTTGAACTTATGCGCATCACCTATGGCGAGGAGGTCCTCTACTGACCCAGATATCTCAGACGTCCAATATTTCGTCGTGTAGTTCATTATTGAATCTTCTCCTCCAAAACCCGTCAACGCAAACGGGACCAAAGATCTTACGAAGAATTTTTCTCTCGAAGCGACCAGGGTTATCTTCAACCTCTTTTATAAAGTCCATGTTTCAGCGCCGTAAAGCAGAACTGGGATGATCAGAGTCTCCTTAGTTGTTCGAGATAGGGCTTTACTGTTGAATTGCCCTATAAACGCAAAAAAAAAACAGCGATTGGCAAGAGTTATTCTTCGCTTGATTTCTGCGCTGATGTTGTTTTTCGAGTTTATAGCAGAGCCTAGGTAGACAAAGTACCTTGGTTGGTTGGTTAGGATCGGCCCTCGATGAGGATGAAGTAGGTCCATTGTACTGCCGATGTGTAAGGCGGGTGGATCACCCTCTTACTCTTGGAACCATTTGCTTCGTTGAATGAAGTCGTGCATTTTAGCCATGCAGGCGTTGCCGAGATCATTAAGATCATTGTAGAAGTATTCACCCAGAGTGGCCTTCCTGATGTTGGCGAGCGCAGGACAGGCGCACAGGAGATGACTGATGGTCTTTTCTTCCTCTTCATCTCTGCAGCTTCTGCAGAAGTCATTATGAGGGATACCTAATCTTTGGGCATGTCTTCCTATGACGCAGTGTCCAGTGAGGACATTTGTTATTTTTGAGAAGGTTCCTCTCTTGTGCTTCAAGAGTCCGATGGACCTGGATTTATTGAGTGTCGCCCAGAGCTGTCTGGCAGTATAACATTGGTCTAGATGTTGCCATCGATGATTGGCTGCTTTCTCGGCATCAATTTGAATAAGGTGGACGCTGGCGCTTCGATGTCGGTAATGCTTATGCTATCTGAGGCAGAGGAGCCTTGTCGTGCTAGTTCGTCGGCTGCACTATTCCCCGGTATGTCACTGTGACCTGGTACCCAGCAAAGGGTGAGGTTGTACTGACCAGCTATCTCGTTAAGAGATATGCGACAGTCTTTCACTGCCTTAGATCTCGTAAGGCTCGATGCGAGGGATTTGATGGCTGCCTGACTGTCGACATAAATAACAATATCAGGTGTTGATAGTGTGCTAGCCGCCAGCCAGTCAGCGGCTTTGCGAACTGCGGTGATTTCGGCTTGAAAAACGCTGCAGTGGTCTGGAAGGTTAAGGGAGAGGTGTATGTCCAGATCTTCCGAGAAAATTGCGGCACCGACTCCGTCCTTGGTTTTGGACCCGTCCGTGAAAATTGACAGCGATTCGTTGTAAAGGACATGGCGTTGCGTCCACTCACTTCTGTCCGGTATCGAGTGCGTGTAGCCCTTGTTAAAATCATATTCAGTGGGCAGATGGTCAGTGGAATTGGGAAGATGACGGTGCATCGAAAGTATATTGGCATGTCCCGTGTGTTGCTCCTTCCACTGCTTGGAGCCTCTCAGTCTTATTGCTAAGCTGACAGCCAATTGCTTACTGACGATGTCAATCGGAAGCAGGTGGAGCATGGTTTGGAGAGCCGCTGTGGGAGAAGTTCTCAGTGCACCGGTAATACTGAGACATGCAACTCGCTGAGTTTTTTCCATAATGGATAGGTTAGATTTCTTCTCCAACATTTCGGGCCACCATACCAATACTCCATACATGAGAATTGATTTAATGATCAACGTGTATAGCCAGTGCATGATGCTTGATGATTTTTATGACTATTAGCATTTCGTAGCTATTAAAAACTAGTACTTGTAAACTTGGAATACCAACCCATGGTAACCATGTCTATTAAACTGATATATTAGTCGAGAACATTGACAACTCCTCTTCCCCTGTAGGAAGTTTAAATTTAATCAAGAAAAAGTTTGAATGTACGTAGTCTATTGCCATGGATCCTTAAGTTTTTCTATCTCCAATCTCCAACCTAAGAACTTCCTCATGTTCACCACGCATCGAATAAACTTGTCTTTGCTTTGCTTCACTAAGTATGAAAATAGCTCAACACTCTATACGCAACAAATCACCCGGCAAACTATGAATAAATAATCCTATTTAGCTTTTCAAGCATCGGTTCACTTGTGAGTAAATAAAATTAATAGTTTCCCAAAGATTTATGCACTTTTGGTACCGGAAATTTAATTAATTGCACAAAATATAAATGTAGCCAATCGATATTCCATTGATTCTCGAGTGTGAAAAACTGAAATAAAAACATTTTTATTTTTATGTTCCCTGCCAGCAGGGAATAAATACTTTATGGGCATTAATTTAATTTTTAATTGTACTACAGGCAGAGAATATTTAAAAATAAAGGATTCCCCTTATATCTACTAAGGGATGGAATGAAAAAATAAAATTGAGCTGAAGTTGCACTCGAAACCACGATCATTCAAGTTGATTAGAAGAAACATTTTGGTTTCTAAAAATAGATTCTGAAATGCTCTTGTTTTTGCCAAAATGATTATAAAAAACGAATCGACATCCCATTATAATTCAGTGTCATCACTACGAATAATAAAATCCAAAAGTCGTAAAGCAGCATAATTAGTCAGAGAGTTGTTTACGCTCGTGTGGCCCCAGGCCACTTATAAAATTGACCACTGACTCAGGACTTTTTTTTTTTGAACTAATAGCTCCTGTAAAACCACACAAGCTCTAGACTCAATGGCTGGTGTAAAGTAGACACATTTTACGACACAAGGACTCATAAAACCGAGGCTCTCTTGGGGCGTATACGTAACATTTTATTTCCTTTTGATGTTTTTCAAAAATTTAACAAATTTCCTAATTTTTTTTTTCTTTAGCGAATTTCTATGCCGCCGAAATAGTCTTAGCCTTAGAGTACTTACATTCACTATCAATTGTATACCGTGACCTGAAACCCGAGAACCTACTAATCAATCGTGATGGGCATTTAAAAATCACCGATTTTGGATTTGCCAAAAAGCTACGTGATCGCACATGGACGCTATGTGGCACCCCTGAGTATCTTGCTCCAGAGATCATTCAATCCAAAGGACACAATCGTGCCGTAGACTGGTGGGCACTAGGTGAGTTGAATCATTTAAAACAACATTAAGCAGAATTTCGTTATTTTTTTATTTATTTACAAGAAAAAAAGATTTATTTTTGAATTTTATGTTTATTTTTTCGAAATTGTCGGGGCGTTGTAAACTGAAGGCGGTACTCATGTGTGAATCTGAGGTGGAAAATTTTTATATTTTCCAAACGCATTAGTCACTTAAAGATGTTTCAGCTCTTTGGTGGGAGTAGACTTTGAGGAGCGTTACGAGGAAAAATCAAAGAGATATTGCTTCTCAGAACTTTTCCACTCGGTTTTTTTCTTTTTCCTTTTCGATTTTATTGATTTATTATGATTAGCTTGACAGGAGGTGTTAGGATAAATAGTAATTGATGTCGGAAATGGGTCGATGATCTAAGGAATGATTTTTAGCGATGAAAAAATCGCAATTGTGTGTCATTTTTATGATGACGGATGTTAATTTTGTCCTCCTTTTCTTGTGTTTTATAGATTAATAAAGATGTTTGTCATTCTCTGAGTTATAAGTACTTTATAGACTTGAAGTTATAAAAATTAAAAACAACTCAAAGAGCTTCACAGGATTCATGGATGATTGAAAGATACTTGGAGTGCGGCCAAGTGGATATGAAAGCAAAATGAAATTTTCTTGGAATTCATTCATTATTCCTACTGCTGACGCATATATTGTATTTTACAATAATTATTGCTGGAATATATTGCAATACTTTCCTGGGAAATGGTTATTGTATTCGCAATAAAGTCTTATGTTTTCCTGAAATTCTTAGTTACACCTTCTTTCCTGTTTACAAAAAGAGATGAGGAAGTATTCCCGAAAGCAATGAACTATGTACAATATATACTCGTACATCTTCATAATAGATCTACTCACTCGAGCAGCAAGCTATTAAACTGATCAGTATAACCTAATCGTATTAGCCCCTGGTAGACTTTTCATAAGGGGAACGACGGTGGTTAAAGAAACCATAGAAAGGCTTTGAGTTTCTCTACTTGCTGCCAGTTAAAGTCAAATATGTGATTACAATCATCCAACTTACAGAAACTAAATTACACTAAATGTATCGGAAGACAGATTGGATGCAATTGCATCAGTGCCATTTGCTCATTTTGTTCCTATTTAATTTTATCGTGGAAATTCCAATATTATTCGTCGTCTGAACTTTATTGTACTGGGCTGAATTTTTAATGAAACATTTCATATTTATAAGTGAGCATACATCTAATCTACAAGTATGTGTCTCAATCTTCCCAGTATCAAGAACCACCTTCTCGTCGAACTAAATTTTCATTTGGTCTATAGATACTTAACACCAGATAAGATGGTGTGGGCGTATCGCGATGCCTTATATAATGGAGCTCACCTAGATGGGCTCAACTAGACGTCACTATAGACTATCTTCCGCCATCTTGGGGAGCTGAGAGCTTTCCTAACGAGTGAGAAAAGAGAATGATCGTCAAGCTTCCTAAGAAAGGAAATTTAATGGAGTGCGGAAACTGGAGGGGTATCTGCGTGCTGCTTGCTGTAGCTAAGATAATAGCTAAAATCACCCTGGAGCGAATTAAACAACATCTCGAAGACAGACTTGATGCGAACAAGCAGGTTTCCGCTCTGGATCCTCCTGTGCCGACCACATCAACACCCTGCGGATTATCAGCGAACAGTGTGTTGAATATCGATCGCCACTGCACCTGCTGTTCATCGATTTTGAGAAGGCGTTCGATAGTGTCAACAGGGAGTTTATTTGGCGTGCCTTACGCAGGACAGGTATTCCCGATAAACTAATTGCTATTATCAAATCTACACACGAAGGCTCCAAATGTCACGTTCTGCATAGGGGAGGTTGTCTGAGGAATTTGAGATCTAAAGTGAGGTAAGATAAGGCTGTATCCTTTCACCAATATTATTCCTATTGGTGATTAGTGATGTGCTTCATGCAGCTTTGTCGACGGGAAACGGAGGAATTCGATGGACTCTTACATCCCAACTGAAACATCTTGACTACGCTGACGATGTGTGCTTACTCTCTTCACAGCAGATGTGAAGAGGGAGGCAGGTATCGTCGGGCTGAAAATTAATACGACAAAAACTAAAATCATCAGCCTTGGAACTAACTCATCGGCTCAAATATGCATTGCTGGACAACCGGTAGAGAGAGTAGAGGATTTCCAGTATCTTGGGAGTATTGTCTTGACCGATGGTGGAACCGAACTGGATATAGCCAACAGGATCGCCAAAGCAAAGTCCGCGTTCGGGATGCTGTCCAAAATATGGCGAAGAAATGCAATCAGTTTGAGCACGTGCTGCTATATGGTGGCAGCACGTGGAGAGTGACCACTACTATCATCAGAAAGCTGTAAACGATTGCTAATAGGTGCTTATGCAATATCTTAAGGATTTTCTGGCCCAATCGTATCTCTAACGAACACCTTTACGAGAGAACGGGTCAGGAACCAATAGGCACAACCATCCAACGGCGGAAGTGGTAGTGGATTGGTAACACATTCCGAAAGGATGACAGTGCCATAGCGAACCATGCTATGCAATGGAATGCTCTAACTCAGGATGGCAGAAGACCTGGCAGTCCGAGAAGAACATGGCGCAGAACAGTCGAGAAGGAGGCACGGCAGTTAGGGAAAAGTTGGGGAGAACTCAGACACATTGCCAGAAACCGTACATGATGGCGCGTAGGCGTAGTAGAACCCCTAGGACCCACAGGGGGATACAGGACATAAGTATCTTCCGCCATCTCCCGACTTCAGCCTAAACATCAAAACGGTTATCCCGTCAAGGGAACACTGGTAATACGGTGGGGCCATTAACTTCCATAGTATTTCAGTCTTCTCTGACGGGTCCAAAGGAGGGAGGGGGTTCGGGTATCTACTCAGCGAAACCTGATATTGCAATATCACTAAGGCTTCCGAACCAGTGCGGTGTGTTCCAGGCAGAAGTCCTAGCGATAGCAGAGGCGGCACGAGAACTATCAGCGAAACTTGTTACTAGGAAAGGGATTGATATTTACATAGATAGTCAAACTGCTATAAAGGCCATCTCATCTGCGTTTATAAAATCAAAGCCAATAAAACGCTGCCGCAAGGAGCTCAAAATGCTTATCCATAGCCACCATGTAACATTGCGGTGGGTGCCAGGCTACAAAGGAATTCCAGGGAACGACATGGCGGATAGACTGACAAGAAAGGGATCAGAACAAGAGCTGCCAATAGTCCAAAGCTCAGTCCTTCCTCGTCTTAAACTTGTTAAATACAACATAGTACTTAACTTCAAACGACAAACAGAAGAAAGAAGGAAAGCGCTCCCTTCATGCCGTGTCTCCAGAAGCATCTGGATAAAACATGACAAGATGAAAACCAAGATCATCCTCAATCAAAATTGACGAAACTTGTCGCTTTTATAGGCATCATTCTTCTTCTTCTTCTTCCTTTTATCAGCCAGGTTATGATCTGAAAATTATGGATCATAACCCTCCCACTTCACTGCATTTCTACTGATCCGCCTGTGGGGTTCGCCTATTTGACCTCAGAAAATATCGGCAGGCCTGCCGATTTTAGAGTACTCGGTTACTGAGGTCAATGAAATGCCGATGTCGTCGCATTTGTCTGATCCAGGCGTTTATAGGCCTGCCTTTCCTACATCGTGATACATTGATATTGCTTTTTTAACGGCGTTCAAATGATCTCTTCTTTGAACGTGGCAATACCAGCTGAGCCGATCGCGCTCTATTTTTCATAAGATGATCTTTTCAACGTAAAGGCTTCCACGGATCTTCGAACTTCTTATTCGAGCAAGCTTTGTCACTCCTGCTGTCATGCGAAGCATCTTCATCTCATCTGCCATTAATTTACTATCATACGTTTTGTACATCGTCCAACGTTGTGAACCGTATGTGAGGGCGCTGGACGCACAATTGCGGTGTAGAGCCTTCCTTTCATCTAAGTGGGCATTTTTCGGTTACAGAAGATAGCGGAGTTCATCCGCCCTACGCTTACGCGATGATTGATGTCATAATTACAGGTTGCTTTGCTATTGATCATAGATCCCAAATATTTTAACTTTTCGCAATTGGGAAGCACTGTTCCATTCAAATAAATGTCTGCAATAGGAGGTCTGAGTGGATCAAAGAACAGGCAGCGCAAGTACTCTCTCTTTTTGGACTAATGCGATACCCATCTCCCTCCAAAATGACCACCCACCACACATCAAGTACTCGTTGCAGGTATGTAGAATCCTCACTTATGATGGCTCCATCGTCAGCAGAGAATAATTGATGTACCTTGTGCTCCGTCCTTTTACTTTCAAGCAGATAGTCAAGGACTGCCAATAAGGGCAAAGGACTTAAGACGCTTCCCTAGTGCACCCCGATATTCATTGGGAACTCTTCGGTTACTCCAGTGGGACATCTTACTTTTGTCTTAGCTACTTCGTACATGTCCATGATCATCTGTACATAGGTTTCCGGAACCCCTCGATGTCCTAGCGCCACCCATATCAGATCTCGTGGTTGTCCCTCGAATGCCTTTTTAAAGTCAACCAATACAATATGTAAATCTCTTAAGAAATCACGATGTTTTTCCATTATGATCCCTATACTTTGGATTGCATCTGTGGTTGATTTACCCGAGACAAACCCGCACTGATCATCAGATAGCCGTATTATTTTTCGTAGGCAGCCACCTAATACCCGCTCAACGATCTTCATGGTGTGTGACATCAGCTTGATGGAACGGTAGTTATCACAGTTTCGCGTATAACCCTTCTCTTTGTATACAGGGAGAAGGTAACTTTCCCTCCATTGATTCGGCATTGCGTCACATTTCACGATGTCTCCCATCTTTTTCCAGAACTCAGAGGGCATCTCGTCTGGCCCAACCGCTTTTCGTTTTTTAGAGTTTTTTATAGGCATCATTACCGGCCACAGCCTATTGATGGCCCACCTTAAGAGAATGCGGCTAAGTACAGATGAACTCTGCAAAGGATGGAGCAATACAGACATAGAGGAGGACACAGAACACCTCCTTTACTAATGCCCTAGTCTCTGCAATACCAGGATGATGACCCTTGGAGAGTATTTCTTCAACCATCTGGGCAACCTATCTGAAAAGTCACCAACCACCATCATGAAATTCATAACTTCTTCAGAGTGGTTCAGAGGAGGGCGTTCCATTAACACATTTTGTTTTTCCTCGCTTTTCAGTACTTCAATCAGGAAACTCCACATCAGGGGAGCAAAATGGATCCGTTTGAAATGCGAGTGCATAAACCTCAACAAGATGATTTAGGATGCCAGAGAAAAATATATATTCTTTAACAATCTGGCCAAACTATGAACAAACTCATTCAAAGCTTCCACAAAACTCACTCGGTATGGTTCAGTCAGGTTTCAGTAATATCTGGCAGGCGTTTGCTTCCCTTTTAGGACTAATGGAGTAATCGACAAGGAGAATTCGAAAACAGGAAAACATTTTATCTTTGATATTAATGCCTTAACTTCTTTAAATAAAAGATCGCGTAGAATTCTCATCTAGTCAAGTGGAAGTAGCATTCGACAGATTCAAGTCTCTTGATTATCGTTGGCAACATTTTCCATATAGCAGTGTATATATGTAGAAAATTGTACTATAGTCATACTCGGGCTTAGCTTTTGGGAGAGTTGTGGTATGTTGGAGTCATACTTTGGCACACTCCTCACCTAGTTGCCCTGCGGTTCATCCTCATTAATCACTAGCAAAGGTATCAGATTTCCAATTATCTATCAGCTTCTAACCCCAACGATTAAATAAAACGCTATGGGCTAATCTCTTTAAAGTTAGAAATTGCAAACATCCCTTGTTTCACAAGGGAGTTAATGAGAAATGTCTCTTCCTCTCACACCATCCGATAAACTGAAAATTATGTATCTCAATCGATGAGTTTCTCGATTAGAGAAACAGAGCCTTAGGGCCTTATCACGATGAAGGCCTATTTATAGTTCTCAAATGAAAAAGAAAGAAATATAAAACACCTTTCATGACCAAAGGACTAGCTTTCGGACATCACTGCCTTGCAACCCCATGATACTAACCTCGTTTCCAATTACCCCCACCGACTTTCTAATCCATTAGCCTGCTGAATTAATAGCCTGCCAACAGGAAACAACGGTGTTTATGTGCAACAATAAAAACTAAGCAATTTCCTCTTCCACTTCGAAAGTTCTATTCGAAAATTTCCATCACCGCCATCCGCAGAAAATCGTCATCCACCGGAAAAGCTATTCTCTAGCAATTTCTCACCTCACTATTACCGGCTACGTGTAATCGTCCATTTGAGTGAAGTGACTCACTCCGGATCTTGTTTATTTATCCAAAAATTCAGCACCATTGATTCAATAATTCTATGGGCCATTAACAATAAATTCGTTCGTAGCTACGTACATTTTCTCACCGTTGAGTGCCGCGAAATCAGTGTGAAAGGATAATTGTTCTGATGGTACCTCTGCATTGCTTGCGTACGTCTTTTGGCTCTCCTCTGACGAAGCATACAACTTTTTCCAGGGTGATTTGTATTTTTTTTTTCTCTCCCTCTCTTTTCAATTAGCTGGGAAAATTTGTGATATAAATAGATTTAATCACTGGTGATAATTCATCGAGTTAAAAATAATTATTTGAAGATATAACAATGAAGAACGTGCGTACACGTTCTGAGATACTTGTATCTTTTTCGTTGTACTCGCATTCGAATCAAAGGAAAGTGCGAAAAAATCTGACACTTTAGCGCCTAATTTTTCACAGCTAAAAGTGTATTAACCTCAAATTATCACTGACGCAAGTATACGCCGCTACAGGACACTGGAAACTTGTAAGCAGATAAAAACTTTACCATCAGTCTGTCATGATTATTAATAGATCTTGACAATTTATCGCATCATTAAAATGATTTAGAAGATTTTCCTAGTTAGTTGTATTTAAATAAATATTCACAACGACACGAGGCCGAGAGGAAGAAATACATAAAACAATCTTGAGTAATGGGAAATATTTTTATCGTTGATTTGGAAGAGATTATAAGGTTTGTCGCTCTTGGGAATATTATATCTTTGACGCAGAGGTTTGAAGCAAAAACCTTTATGCGCGCAGATGTTTGACGTCGAAAGTGGGCGAAGAAGCTTAAACAGACATAGAACATGATTCAGTAGCCAAAAAACAACGTGGAGGAGGCATCAAAACAGGTACTGATCAGCGAAAAGCGTCACTCGACTTGGGCACGATGTCGTGTAGGCGTTGTAGATGTCTTTCGACCCTCGAGAGAATTAAAAAATTAGCCAGCATAGATTTAATTAAATTAATTGATTGAGGCAATGATCCGTCGCACTTTAATTATGAAAAATCTTATTTTAGATCTTATTGTCGAAATAAAAAGCGTGGATTCTGCAGACAATCGAAGAGTTGTTGTACTGTATTCTCCTACACACTTTATTCCTCATAGTTGTTGTTTAGGACGTTTGGGGATCATTATTCTTCTTCGTCACACTTAGGTCTATGTAGAGACACCACTTCACCTAAATCCTATTGACCCATTAGCCTGACCTCATTCATGCTAAAAACGCTAGAAAAGTTCATAGATAATCACCTAAGGATGACAGTGCTGGAAAGAATACCTCTTCACCACAATCAACGTGCCTACAGAGCAGGAAGATCCACCGAAACCGCGCTCTACCAGCTGACAAGTTGGGTCCAGGAAGCACTGGAGAGCAAGCAAACGGCAGTATGTGCTTTTCTAGACATCGAATGAGCCTTCGAGAACACCTCCCATTAAGCAATTAAGCGGAGTCTTGAAATAAAAGAAGTAAATCACACCACAAGTAATTGGATGTGTGAGACTGCTCGTGTGACTGCGATGGAGCAATACCACGAGAGGATATCACCTTTTTCATCGACAGCCAGGCGGCGATAAAAGCAATATCTGCTATAGAAATAAAATCGAAGCTTGTGAAGTGTTGTAGGAAGGTTCTTGGAACACAGCACGGGGTATAGCTCTGTTGGGCCCCTGGTCATGAAAGCATACCAGGGAATGAGAAAGCCGATGAACTGGCTAGAGGAGGCTCAGCACTAAACTCGGACCAATCCGACCCTTCGGTGCACATCTCGCCTTGCGCCCTCAAGCTCCAAGCAGGAAACAAAACCCTAACGGAGGCCAACAACAAGTGGACCTCTTTAGATACTTGTGTCATCACGAGGAAGCTGTGGCCTACAGAGTAAGAACCAATAGACTCATACTGAGGCATAGAAAATCCCTCACTATTCTAATAGGAGTCATTACGGGGTATAATACCACGTGGTACCACATGAAAAAACTACGTGTGACTAACGAAGAGGCTGCGGCGACGAGGAGACTCAGGAGGACACCGCCCACTTTCTCTGTCATTGCCCAGGCCTCTATCATTTGAGAAATAAGCTCCTTGGACAACACTTTCCACTTTCTGAGTGTGGTGTGGAGGTTTTCTATCCCCCTACACCAGCCCACTTACCTAACCTAACCTAATTGGATGTGTGAGATTCTGAGAACTAGAACGGCTGAGACAGAGGTGGGTCACAAAAAAAAATCGCTGTAAGCACCACTAGAGGCTGCCCATAAGGAGGGGTATTATCACCATTGGTGTGGAGCCTAGTAGTAGATGAATTACTGCACAAATTGACAGACGCCGGCATTAAGTGTCAGGGGTACGCCGACGATATAGTCTTTGTTGCAAAAGGAAAACTTGAAGAAACGCTATGCGAAATCATTCAAAGTGGACTAAGAATTATACAGAAATGGTGCGAATCGCGGTAGGACTTAGACTGAATCCTACCAAAACCACAGTGATACCCTTCACCAAGAAAAGACAGCAAAGCGTATGCGAACTACCCTAATGGAAGGTATCAGGATCGACCCACAGAAACAGGAATCTCACTTCGGCGGCTTGTATCCGCAATCGTATTCTTTCAATCGCTACCCAAATTTTAAGACCATAGGTGAGAATTAGAACAAAGGTACACCGAGTTAAAAACCGATAGCTTAGCTTGAACACTAAGTTCGTCCTTCTTCATAACAGGTTAGCCAAGCTCTCTCAAAATTGATCCAGCCTAATCAATTCTACAGGATAACTCGGCATTGCTCTTCCCATTACTTGTGAATAAGACCACGAGGTACTTAAACTTATCCACCTGCTTCAGCGAGACTCCACTAGCATAAGAGTGCACTGAATGGGTATTTTGGAAACGACTAATACTTCCGATTTGATCGCGTTTAACTTCATTCAAGCTTCATCACAAATGGCTATAACTGAATTTCATGCTGAAGTTCGGTTTGAAAGGACCCAAGGATGACCAAATCATCCACAAAGAGCAGATAACTAATCCTTAAGTCTCCCAATTCGAAACATTCTCCGGACGGCTGCGCTGTAACATCCACTTGCGAACCTGTCCTACAGCAGCACTAGAGGTGACCGTAGGTATATCTCCGCTACACATAGTGCTAGAGCGAATCGCCAAGGAGATCATATTGAGAATAGCAAAGAGGGCATCGCGAAAAGAACATGCATCGCAAACAAAGGCCGAGTAACCATATTCAAATCGATACCGCTTCTGGATTGACCCAGAGACGATATGCTCAAGAAACACAGCTGTGAAAAAATTTCGAATCATAGCTGAACAACAAGAAGGATTAAAGCAGTGAGTCCGATAAGTATCAACTTAAACAACACAGAATTAAATGATACTCGTACATAGACGGATCGAAAACATCTACAGGCACTGGGGCAGGAGTGTATGGGCCCAGGACTCGATACTCAGAATCACTAGGAGTATTCCCCAGTATATTTCAAGCAGAAGTTCACGCGATCGAAAGATGTACGCAATTCAACCTAGAGAGGAATTGTCGCAGTCAGGACATCGCAATACTGTCAGACAGCCAAGCCGCTATCATAGCATTGACCTTACACAAGATCAGATACAAACTGGTATGGGAATGCTTCACTAGGATCAACAAACTGGGACAGGCAAATAAAGTAACTCTCTACTGTGTACCAGGACATGTAGGAGTGGAGGGGAACGAAGCAGCTGATGAACTAGCTGGAAACTGATCAGACATGCCGTTCCTCGGACCAGAGCCCCTTTGTGGGATAGAACCCCACAAAATAAAGAAAGACTTAAGAAAAGAGGAAGAGAATGAATGGCTAAGCATTGGGACGATATCCCCCACCTAAGACAGGCGAAAGAACTTCTGGGGAAATAAAACCCGAAAAGAAGTAGAGCCTATCAGTAAGAACCGACTTCGCATCTTGACGGGCATGTTAACGTGTGAGCACCTCGGGAAACTGGAAGTAAAGAGAGACGGACACTGCAGATTCCGCAGGGACTTCGTAGAAACATTAGCGCACCTTCTTATGGAATGCGAAGCACTGATCCACAAAAGAAGAAATCACTTAGGTGCATACATCCTATCAGGATTGGATTTATTGCTCTAGACCGAGCATATCATTGACTAGAGTCAGAGTTTGAGGGGCACAGTAGATCTGCTAAAGGTCGCAGTGCACTTGCACCTCACAGCAATTATCTATCTATATATCTATAAGTCTATGTAGACCCATTGAGGTTTTGTTCCAGAGATCTTGGTCCAGTGAGTTTGTCCTTTCCATGTTGGGTGCACTTAGCCAGCTTGATGTCCTCGAAAAACTTTAAAGAATAGAGAGTGAAACATCGGATAGCTCTTCAATGTCTTGGAAGTAGTATCTGCCTAAAATTCTGTTTCTAATGTGACAGACAATAGCATAGAAAGTGTGGAGTATCTTTATGAACTTCTTCGTCGTTGCACCCTCTGCAACAACCGTCATCTTACATACTTACTTAGGTGGCGCTACAGTTCAAGTTGAACCTGGGCCTCAACCAACAAGCCTCTCCATTTAGCTCGGTCTTTAGCTAATTGCCTTCAGTTTCGCACTCCAAATTGGTCGAAGTCCCCTTGAACTTGTGCGCGCCACCTACGGCGATGATTCCCTCTACTGCGTCGTCCCTCGTGGTTAGATTCGAAGACTCAACCGTCATTGGTTAGTTTCATTTTTAAAGTGTGACTTCTTAGTAGATTGCGAGCAGTGAGTACGTTTATTAGTTAGGGGAGGGATCCCCTCTCTCCTTGCAGCAGTTTATTGGTTCTGTTTTTATCGTACTTTGGCAACATATTTCACAGGTGGGAAGTAATACCCATCTGAGGTTTGATGACTTTAGAAACTGTCGCTTTACTATTTCTCTGAGGTTACAAAGTGGAGTCCTGGCTAATTTGTCAGCTCGTTCAGGCTTCAGGGCGGGTCCCTTTCAAATCGTCAGCTATTTCATTACCCGCGACACGCTTATGGCCGAGAACCCATCAGAAATTTACGCTGTGCTGCGAGACAAGAACCTTGAGCTCTGGAGCAGATATTGCTTTCATAGCCGCTTGGCTATCAATAAAAACGGTGATTCTCTCCAGGGGTGAGGGTGCTAAGTGTTACGTCTTGCATAGCAGAAAGGTGTCTGATGACTTTTAAGTCCAAGGTGAGGTGCAAAAAGAGCTGCTTACTTCCACCATTGTAATTTTTGGTCGTAATTGGTGATGGTCTTCGTGCAGCCCTGACAGTAAATCTTCTTCTTCTTCCTATTTCGGCGATGTTATGATCCGAAAACAAGGGATCATAACCCCCCCCACTTCACCGCATTTCTACTGATCCACTTGTAGGGGTTCGCCACAGTAAATAGACAGTAAATAACAACGGCTAAAGTGGACAATGACATTTTATCTCAATCATCTGGACTACGCTGACGACATTTTCTTGCGATCGCATAGAACTAAGGATCTGCACTAAATGGTCCATAGTCTGGAACTCAAAGCAAAGACACCAGTACTAAGGATAAACACGGCTAAAACAAAAGCACTCAGTCTTATAACTTCCAGCGCTCAAGTCGGGGCAGCTGGTTGAGAAAGTTGATAACTTTCTATACTTAGGCAGTATAGTCTTGGCCAACGGTGGCACCGAGTTTAATGCGGACAGCAGAATCGGGAAAGCTGAAGCTGCGCTCGGCATGCTATCCAAAATCTGGAAGAGTAATATTTATAGCACCAAAACCAAGCCGCGAAAGTACTACTATATGGATGTAGTAATTGGAGAATCAACGTCATTGTTATACGTTAGCTGCAGACTTTCGTAACTAGACGTATACGCATCATCCCTAGGATTTTCTGTCCTCATCGCACCTCGAATGAATACCTTCACTTGAGAACGGGTCAGGAACCTATTCATATCACATCCCGTCGAAGGAAATGGTAATGGATTGGTCACACCTTGAGGCGCGAAGAAAATTCCGTTGCCAAACACGCCATGCAATGGAATCCTCTTACTTAATCTGGCAGAACTGTGGTTCGTTCTAGGCATATGTGGCGCAGAACGGTTGAAAATGAATCTAGAGCTTAGGGAATGATTTGGAGAGAGTTGAAGCGCGTTGCAGAGGTCCGAACACGATGGCGCGCAGGAGTTGTAGACGGTCTACGACCCTCGATGGGTGACAGGACTTAAGTAGTAACTAGACTCGAGAGACTATTAACCACTCTGCTCAGAGTCCTATTGATGACGAAGTACCAACTATGACTGACCACTTATGATGATGAACTAGGAATGATGAAGTATCACTTAGGATTCTCCACCAGAGTTTGAGTACTATTCGCTATATAAGGCTGCTTACCTAGGAACTAAAAAACGGCAAAGCTTCCTGCAAAGTTGATGTGCATGTACGAACAATGATGCAACTGTGCACGGAGTATAAGTTTCCGTTCGACTTACTTTTATTGTTCTGGAGAAGAAGTTCCATAATCGCAGCAGCAGAGTGCCCAAAATGTTTCATGCTGCGTACTGTAGACACAACTTTTTCTTAATGGTGATGAGTAGCATACTTCGATTGCTTGGCTATATTGATGTGTATTAAATATCGACACTTTTGGTGACAGAAGCCAATCAGCTAGAGCTGCAAATGAGTTCCAAAAACAAACATCGCCATTCGACAAGTAAACGCAGCTGTGTAACTTTGACGGCGAAAAAGACACTATCGATCCAAATTTACGATACGAAGTCTACCCATGTACATGTGTGTGTTTCGGATCTTATACTCACTGACATCGACTTCAACCTTTTCAATTATTTAATTCCCAACCCTTTTTACGCATTACTTCAATTAGGATATGGAATGAACATCTTTTATCCTCTTAAGACCCAGCGGGTGCATAGTCTGCCCGCGACCGGCCGGCATTTATGCGACGGAAAAATTATTATAGTCCTTGTTTGCTTTGAACTTGCAACCTTCAGAACAAGAAGTTGACATTGTATACATTTCTATTACAGCAACCCGCTGGCTTCACCCATTGGGTGCCAAAGAAGTGCCTATTAACCCTTAGTTACACTTATTTCAGTTTTGAATTTATTTGTCCTTTTCAAGGATGTAAGCAGTTCAATTGGCCCAGACTGTTAGAATGAATAGAAATAAATTATGGGGTTTCTCTTAGCACAACATGGGAGGTAGTACTCGTCTTAGAAGGATTTCTAATGAAAGAAAAAAATTGCCTTCACTCATTGTATCATGGTCAAACGTTGACCCTATTGTCACATTATATAGCAGAAAACACGACTCCTCCATGCGGGGTACCAATAGCACTTTATTAAATTCATCTTACTTCTGTGTTAATGAGCCTTTATTCAAGGATACTCATATAAGAATGATTCAGAGTATCAGACCGGTCAGAATGGAATATTGGTGTTTTTCATAACGCGTCATGGGCGGTAGCAGGCAAAATGTATCCTCGAATGGCTTTGAGCCCCGAATCTCCGGAAGAAGAAGAAGCCAATACGTTCTACCATGCTTAAGTGCTTGTTTAATAGTAACCACAGAAATTAGTAGCTATCGGGGCGATAACCTTTAATTTGATATCCAATATGTTTATGTATCTGCCTTCAAGGATACTTCCACTTTAATGCCTCCGAGGGTTATTGACAGTAAACTTATCAAAACTACGTCGAAATGAATGGTTCATATTGCTGGATGAGTGTATCTACCAGATAAAGGTGTGATTGATTGTGGTAACGAAGCCATTAGAAGACTTTTTCAGAGAAAAGGTGCAGTTTAGTACGGCGGGGCACTTAGTTGTACTCCCCTTAAAAAATTGCATACTGTCTATGCATTTTAAAACCTCCAGAGGGTAGAAAAGAAGCAGGCATCAACTCATTATCAACTACTGTAATGGAGTATTACTTGCTTATGACTCCGTAGATTCTTCCTATACAAGATATAAGATGGTATCACGCTATGCAGGGCTTAGCCTATCAAATTGTTTGACTCCTGTACGAGCAGCCAATGTGTGGGTGTATGAAGTAGGAGCAGAACTGGCAGTCGCGGAAGTGAAGGAGCTTACCAAGCAGGCTCGGCAGAGAAGGTGGAGCGCTGAAACGAGGGGGAGGTGGACAGCGAGGCTGACAACAGACGTCACGGCTTAGACAGAGCGGGAACACGGCGAAGTGAACTACTTTGTAACTCAATTCCTAACCGGACATAGGTATTTCAACCGATACCTCCACAAAATGGGTAAAGTGGAGAGCGCAGCCTGCCAATATGGAGACTCAGCGGAAGAAGACGCTTTCCACACCTTTTTCGCCTGTAGCAGATGGACAGAGCAGAGGAGTAGCCTGGAGTCGAAAATAGGCGATTTTTCCCCGGAAAATGCTATAAGCAAAATGACCTCGAGTACCGACACATGGAATAGAATATCTTCCTTCATCGAGACGGTACTAAGATCCAAAAAGAGAGAGGAAGACGCCAACATTCCCTCACAAATTACACAAAGTAGATAAAAGCCTTACCGGCAAGAATGTATAAACCCGCACCAGGAGCCGAATATGAAAAAGCCGGTCCCCAGAGGGGAAAGAAAACGACACCACTCTGAAGTAATGCGATAGGCGGTTTCAGAGTGGATGGTATCAAGTAGAAAGAAGGGGTTAAAGTTGGTTTTTTAGTGAGCAGTGAGTCTCATACTACTAGAAACAGAGCGGGACTGTTTCCCGTGCTGGAGTTTCCGGTATGGAGTTTCTATTCCAATTCCAAACAATTGCTGCTTAGATCTTCACGTATGTCATCTTGAATATATAAGAAATAAACAATTTGAAGAACTAGATGACTTTGTCCAAGTTTCGCTTATGGTTGCCCTCCATAAGACACACTTAGATCTGGTACAGGTTCATTCTGTTGCTGCTAACTAAATACACCGTCTACAGTGGGGAATACTTACTTCTTAGAATGAAAGTGATAATCATTTTCATGTTTTCTCTCTGCCTGCAAAATTCATAGCAGGAAATGTCCAACCTTTTCTGATTGAGTAGCAATTGGATTGGATTTTTACTGCCTCGGCATGGATAAGATTTTTTTTTTCCCCCTCTTGTACAACCCATGCCCGCGTGGCAACGACACTGCGACCTGAAAGATCTATTGTATTGGAGGGTTGGAGTTAATCTAAAAGACGTAGTACCTCCCTTATGAAAGTGAGTATGTCTTTATTAGCGGAGCATTTCAGTTCCACTGAAGTAAGTATCTCCTTGTGGAGAATACGTTTCCTTAACCAGTGTAGTGCCGGGCATTCACAAAGAATGTGTTCGGAAGTTTCATCCTCCTCTAAACAGAACCGACAGTCCTTCTCTTGGCACAGGTTCATCTTGTTAAGATGGTATCTCAAGCCGCAATGGCCAGTAAGAAAGCTCATAAGCTTCTTAATGCTTTCCCTATCTAAGTTAAAGATTTTCTTGAGGGAGTAAGGCTTGATTAATAGTTTGGATTGTCTTACACCTGGCCCACTAGTCCAGTGGTCTAGACGAAGTTTGTTTTCCCATTCATTAATCAGCGTTGTAAGTGTCGCCCAATTAACACCACAATAAGGTTCAGGACCTATGAACACAGATTCTGAGCCAGCCCTAGCAAGCTCATCTGCAGATTCGTCCCTTGGTGTCCAAGTACCCAACCGAGTTGTATCCTCTTGTATTTGGCAAGGTCTTGCAATGCATCGTAGCAGCGTTTCACGGTTCTGGAGTCCATTTGGTTGGACGACAGTGCCATAAGTGCTGCTTGGCTATCTGAGAAGATATATATTCTAGCGCCTTTGATCCCCTTGAGGAGTTTGTGTTTGGCGCAAATCTCAATGGCATGGATTTCAGCCTGAAACACAGTGGGAGTCGTACCCATAGGTACCGAAATCTTTGTGTTGGGTCCAAAAACCCCAGCTCCAACTCCAGAATCCATCTTCGAATCGTCGGTGAACCAGACCAGACTTCTAGGGTCCAGTGTTGGAGCACCATTGGACCAGTTTTCGCGGTCCAATATTTCAACCTCGAATAACCTACCGAAGCAGTGTTGCCTGACCATAATATCTGGTAAAGTGGAGAACATGTCTCTTTTAGGGAATGAGTTGAGTATCTTTAGATGTCCCACAAGGTCACCTGGTTTATACTCGTGATCTAGCTGCAGCCTGATGGCATATCTAGCAGCCATCTTCCTAATGAAGATTGGTAAGGGTGTAAGCCCAACAATAGCTTCCAGAGCTGTCGTAGGGCAGGTGCGCATCGCACCTGTAATGCCAAGGCAGGAAATTCTTTGCAACTTCTGCAACTTGTTTGCCGTTGTCTGCTGGAGAGTTGATGGATAGATACTTAGAATAGTATATTGACGCCACGATATTGACGCCACGATATTGACAATACTAATGCCGTTCGTACGAAAAAAAAAGAAGACTTTCTGGGCTAGTTAATCAGCTTTGCTATTCTCCGGTTTTATTTGTGTTCATATACTAGTTCCAAGGACGCTACAGTTTTTTTTTTTAAACAGGTGTGTGGCCACGCCCAAATGGCGTGTAGGCACTGCGACCAAGGAGATCTATTGTGCCATAGGCCACTTTTTAGGGCAGCAGTACTTCTACTCTCCTTATGAAAGCTATAATTACGGCTGCGGAGGAGTACCTAAGATCTTTTGGAGATATGATCTCTTTAAGGAAAAATCTTCTCCTAGTTCTACACAGAGCAACACACTCGCATAGTATGTGTTCTGCGGTTTCGTCCTCTTCTAGGCAGAGGCGGCAGGTGATATCCTCCGATATTCTCATTTTGTTAAGGTGGTAGAGAAGTTGGCAGTAACCGGTAAGGAAGCTCACAAGCCTTCTTATGTCATTTCTGCCGTATTTTAGGATATCAACTGCCTGTCCTTGGAAGGGTTGGACAGCTCTTTTAGCCTGCCTGAGACCTTGGGAGTTATTCCAGTGGGAGATGCACATGTTGCGTTCCCAGATGTTTAGGGTAAGTTTGAAGGCGGACTCGGGTATTCCGCAGAAGGGTTCAGGTCCAGTGAACAACTCAGAGGAGCCCTTCCTAGCTAGCAGGTCTGCAGTTTCATTGCCGTCAACGGCTACATGACCCGGTACCCACCACAATCTTACTTTATTGTGTCGGCACAGATTTTGTAAGCTGTCGAAGCAGCTTAGAACTGATTTTGAACTGATCACATGGGAGATCAGTGCTTTGAGCGCCGCTTGGCTATCGGTGAGTATATGGATAGAGGCACCTTTGATGCCTGAGTGCAGGTTAATGTTAGCACAAGTTTCAATGGCGTAAAGCTCGGCCTGGAAAACACTAGGACTCTTTCCGAGTGATTTCGAAATTTTATGGTTGGGTCCATACACACCGGCGCCAACTCCTGAATCCATTTTTGATCCATCGGTGTACCACACTATACCTTTTGGATCAAACGACGGTCCGCCATTATTCCATATATCACGGATTGGGATCACAATCTTAAACCTTCTACCAAAGTAGAGTGATTTAGGCGTAAAGTCGGAGACCGTGCTGAGCATGTCTAGCTCGGGGAAGTCGGACAATAGCTCCATGAGATCCACGTGATCCCGTGTACAACAGTTACCTGATACACAGCAAAGTGTCGGGTTATACCGTCCAGTTACGATTACGATTATTGGTTTTGTTTTGTAAGCATTTTTTGGTTCCTACTTACCTTTTAGCTTTAATTTTACGTCGCTTACACGTGTACCCCCCAGTTATATCGTTCAGACATACGTGGCGGTCTTTCACTGCCTTGGAACATATGATGCTCGATGCAAGGGATTTAGTGGGTGCCTGACGGAGACTTCGGCCTAAAAACGCAGTAGTGACTTGAAAAGTTGAAAGAGAGATGTTCCTGTTTTCGGATCCATCTTTGATCCATTATATAGGTTAGGTTAGGTTAAAGGGGTTAGCTGCAACGGATGGGTGCAGCCTGCACTCGAATCTCAAACCGATCCACTGTGCTCCCCTAATGTGAAGTTTCCTGATTGAAGTACTGAAAAGAGAGGAAATGCAAAATGTGTTAATGGAGCCCCCTCCTCTGAACCACCCTGAAGAAGTTATGAATTTCATGATGGTGGTCGGTGACTTTTCAGACAGGTCGCTTAGATGGTTGAAGAAATACTCTCCAAGGGCCGTCTTCCTGGTATTGCAGCGACTAGGGCATTAGCAAAAGAAGTGTTCTGTGTCCTCCTCTACGTCTGTATTGCCGCATCCTCTGCAAGGTTTATCTGTACTTAGCCGCATTCTCTTCCGGTGGGCCGTCAATAGGTTGTGGTCGGTAATGATGCCTATGAGAAGCGACAAGTTTTGTCTATTTTGAGTGAGGATGAGCTTGGTTTTCATCATATCATGTTTTGTCCAGATGCTTCTGGAGGCTCTGCATGATGGAGGCGCTCTCCATCTTTCGTCTGCTGTCGTTTGAAGTCAAGTGCTATGTTTGATTTAACAAATTTTATGGGAAGAAGGACTGAGCTTTGGACCATTGACAAGTCTTGTTCTTATCCCTTTCTTGCTAGTTTATCCGCCACCACGTTCCCTGGAATTCCTTTGTAGCCTGGGACCCACCAGAGTGTTACATGGTGGCTATTGATGAACATCTAAGCTCCTTACGGCAGCGTTTTATTAACTTTGATTTTATTACCGCGGATGAGATGGCCTTTATAGCAGCTTGACTATCAATGTATATGTTAATATCAATCTCTTTCCTAGTAACAAGTTTCGTGGATAGTTCCTGTGCCGCCTCTGCTATCGCTAGAACTTCTGCCTGGAAAACACTGCCCTGGTTCGAAAGCCTTAGTGATATTGCAATGTCAGGTTCCGCTGAGTAGATACCCGAACCCACTCCTTCCTTTGGGCTCCTCAGTGATGAATAAAATATTATGCAGGTTAATGGCCCCACTCCGATACCATAGATCTTTCAGGTCGCAGTGTCGTTGCCACGCGGGCATGGGTTGTACAAGAGGGAAAAAAATGGCCCCACCACCTTCCCAATGTTCGCTTGATGGGATGACCGTTTTAACGTTTAGGCTTAAGTCGGGGATTGGTGGAAGATAGTCTGCGGTGGCGTCTAGGCGAGCCCATCTTGAGTTGCTACGGTGGCCCGTGTGGTACCTTCTCCATTCGCCTAACAGGTCTGCAAACTACTGGATCAGACAAACGCAATGACACCAGCCTTGGGTTTACCTTAGTAACGAAGTGATTCAAAGTCGGGAGGTCTGCCGATATTTTTTGAGGTCAAACAGGCGAACCGCATAGGCGGATCAGCAGAAATGCAGTGAAGTGGGGAGATCAGCTCCCCGAAATAGGCACTTTTTACAAGTGCAATATAAAATCCTTTTCAAGCAAATACATGCATAAGCTTTTTACTACTTTTACTTCACTTCTATAAGTATTGTAATTATTTCTCTCATTACAGGTGTCCTAATCTATGAAATGCTAGTCGGCTATCCGCCCTTCTACGATGACAACCCATTTGGCATCTATGAAAAAATCCTTGGTGGTAAGATCGAATGGCCCCGTCACATGGATCCCATTGCGAAAGACTTAGTTAAAAAACTGCTTGTCCAAGACAGAACCAAGCGGCTCGGTAACATGAAGGTGCGTCACGAAATAGACACGGTGAACATTATTTATCTTCCCACAGCTTTGCATGACCCGTGTGATTGCCACACGAAGTAGTAATAGGCTGCATTTTTGTTTATTTAAAAAATTCTCATCATCACGAGCCATTCGTAGAAAATACGGTTGTTTTCGAAGAAATACATTTTATTTTTATTTTCCTGAGACATTTAGCTTTCCGATATCAATTTTGTTGCGCGACAGATTTCATGCTCATGCCACTTAATCGTGACACAAACCGCCAAACAAATGACGTTGGGCTTTAGTTTAAGAAAACAAAAGAACAACATGTGGCATATCATACTAATCCGAATATTTACACTTAAAACGGATCTCATGATGATGATGATTTTGAAATACAAAAAAATATAAATCTTCCCTCATGCACGAGGAGGAGGAATTTTTTTTTTAATGTTTTTCGTTTTTTTTTTTTTCTCTTTCAGAATGGTGCGGAGGATGTGAAACGACATCGATGGTTTAAGAATTTAAATTGGGATGATGTATTGAATAAGAAATTAACAGTAAGTTCTATTCATTATTTGGATATTTTTAAAACAGGTTTTTGAGGTTTGAAAAGTACTGGAAGTGTTTTGAAAAACCAGTTTGATTATGCAAGTAAGAAGCACAACCGAATAGGTTCCACAAGCCCACTACACCCTTAAAAGTGTACATTTTTATGAAAATCCTTACAAATTTACTGAAACTAATGTTTGTCCTTAATTTCGGCTAAAAAAATTCCAAGAATAACGAGCTTGTAGTTTAAAAATCGCTGTTTATCCAAACTAGACAAGGCGGGCTCATTTCAGCCAAAATAATAAATTCATGAGGAGCAGATCATCCAAAATGTACATAAATCTTCCGAAATTTTCTCTGTCAATTCTGCCCATCACAATGGTATAAGCAACAGTGAACCTAATAAATTTAAAAAAATATAAAAAAAGAATTCTTCTGACTTCCGCAACCTTCCAGAATATTGTTTCTTTTTTTTGGTAAATTTCAAAAATTCTGTTTATTTGGATAATAAAAATTGTTCCAACGTCATTTGGAGAAAAATGAAAATAACCAGAGTATCTACATAATGCATTTTGGCATCATAGTAGGGGGGCCTCACGTACGTAACTAAACTTTAGCCCCCACAACAATGGTCCAAAGAATAACAGCAGCCAGAGCCAGCACAAGCCAAAACGCCAAGGTTAGGAATTTTTCGAACATTTTCGTGTTCAAAAATTGAATAATAGCCGCGTTGGAAAATACATATAATAAATTTTCCTTTCTTTCATTTTTGTTGCTGTTTTTGGCTGTCCATTGAATTATTTTATATTATAAACAATTTTAATGAAAATTGAAAGAAATATATATTTTTTGTTCGAGATTACGTATGTTGCTGGTAGTAGACGTTTGTGATAAATGACCATCGCATAATCGTTCTAAAATTGTACCATGAGCTCAGTATTGGAGGAGTTGATGGTGGTAGCGAAGAGCAACTGAGAACCACAGACATATTAATTTGAATAACCAACAAATGGGAGAAGAAGGAAAAATAAACGAATCGTAATGTTTTGATCTAATTCTTAGACTATAATTGAGAAGAGGATGGTAAATGATTGACCACCTGTTGAGCGGTATATGGTCCGACTTAAGAGACACAGCAGTTGTTCACGTGAAAAAACTTTGTACCTCATTGTGGTGATGGTCGGGCAGTAGTTCAAGGTGATGTTTAATTGGGTTTTATGAGTGAAAAAGTGGCAATTAATTGAATAAATTGAGCTCATCAAAGATGGAAAGGATTATTCTTGAGGCAGCAAATGGACAACTTTTGAATTCCTTCACATTTCTACGTATATATTACCGATATTATCGTTGATACAGACCCACAACTGGTCCTAATGCCTTACTTCTTCTTCCTATTTCGGCGAGGTTATGATTCGAAAACAAGAGATCATAACTCTCCCACTTCACTGCATTTCTATTGATCCGCCTATTGGGTTCGCCTATTTGACCTCAGAAAATATCGGCAGGCTTCCCAATTTTGAATCATTCGGTTACTGCGGCCAATAAAATGCCGTCCTCGTCACATTTGTGTGATCCAGGCGTTTATAGGCCTGCCTCTCCTGCCTCGCGAAGTCTTTGGAACTATCTATTTTAATCCCTTGATACTCAGAAGAGAAATGTTGAAATATATACTAGCAATAATGTCGTCGCTGATTCAAATTTTATCGGTTGACCACTACATTTCCAGACAAGCTCCTACGAAGTACAAAAACAATTCCTTACATGATCTCATTATCTCATAACCAATCCAAGGCCTTAGATTGGGGCAACGAATCCGCAATATACAGACGGGGTAACCACACAATAAAATGGCATACAGACGGTTGGAGAACTAAGGAAGAAACAGGGGCAGGCGTGTTTGAGCCAAGAACAAAGCGCTCAGAACCTATGGGCAAGAGTAACAGCATCTATCAAACTGAAATATGTGCTACAGACAGATGTGTCCACCACAATCTCGAAAGAAGATACAGTAATTGCGAAATAGGAATACTGTCAGATAGTCAAGCAGCTAGCAAAGCACTTGACTCCTATGTCATTACTTCGAAACTTGTATCGGAATGCCTACACAACCTTAATGAATTGGGCAGGAATAATAAAATGGCCATCTACTGGATACCCGGTCATGTCAAAACGAAGGGTAATGAAGCAGTAGACTCTTTGGCAAGACAAGAAGCGGCAGAATCCTTCACTGAACCTGAACCATTCTGTGAAATAGAGGAAGATACCATGGATACATACATACATATATACATACATTTTCAATGACCTGCCAATCAATTATGAGGGTCGCGGTGGTAGGATGCTCAGGTGGACTCTCCATCCACCTCGATCGTCCACCATTGACTCCAACTCATCAGGTGGAATTCCTAGGCGGCTCCAGGAGAAGCGTCAGATTTGATCGAACCATCTATTTCTAGGCCTATCGAGGGGTCGTTAACTTGGTGGCACGGCAATAGGGAAAGATACCGTACGCGAAGAATTTATGAAAATGAAGAAAAAAGACAAGCGAGAACCTGGAACAATACTCCAGGTCTGAGGCAAGGTAAGAAACTTCTAGAATAGGTTAGGGTGCACGACGATGCAGACACACTTAGACCAGTAAAGATGCATTGTGATGCCAAGGATCTACCTTAGATCACTTACTCACTAGCTTGGTGGCGCTACAGTTCGGGGTGAACTTGGGCCGCAACGAACAAGCCTCTCCATTTAGCTCGGTCTTAAGCTAATTGCCTCCAGTTGCGCACTCCAAGTTCGTCGAGGTCCCCTTGAACTTGTGCGCGCCACCTATGGCGATGATTCCCTCTACTGCGTCGTCCCTCGGGGTTAGATTCAAAGACTCTGCGGGCCGGAGCGTTGGTGTCCATTCGCTCTACATGTCCTAGCCATCTCAGACGTCCAATACGCAGTTTTTTTCGACTAGATCGATGTCGCTGTACAGCTCGTATAGTTCGTGATTGAATCTTCTCCTCCAAAACCCGTCAACGCAAAGGGGATCGAATATCTTATGAAGAATTTTTCCCTCGAACCGGCCAAGGATATCTTCATCCTCCTTTAATAAAGTCCATGTTTCAGCCCGGTATGCAGGAGTGGAATGATCAGGGTCTTATACTGAGTGTTCTTAGTTCTTCGAGATAGGGCTTTACTATTGCATTGCCTTATAAGCCCAAAAAAAAACGGCGATTGGCAAGAGTTATTCTTCGATTGATTTCTGCGCTGATCTTGTTTGTAGAATTTATAGAATTTATAGCAGAGCCAAGGTAGACAAAGTCCCTTACAATCTCGAAGTTATAGCTGCTGACTGTGACGTTTTGTTCAATTCGTCGGTTTTGGCTTTCCCTTCTTGTTAACAACATATACTTGGTTTTGCCGTCGTTTATCGCTAAACCCATTTTGGCTAAACCCTTAGATAATTCAGATAAAACCAACTAGAGCTTTCGATGGAGCGATGGATGCTCATGAGACCTAGGTAGGTTAGGTAGATGGGTGCCTTGTGACAAAGAGTCGCTGCTCACTCAGACCAACAGTACGGGTCCATTGTGCCCAATCAGCCCTGGAAACGCTGTAAAGAGAGTCCGCTGTTAGAACCACCCAGAAAGGTATATGAATCTCAGGAGGTCCGTCAGCTCAACATTACCCAAGTCCTCCAACTCCGGGAAGAAGTAACTACCAAGAGTCCTCATTCTTCTGACGGATAGGGCAGGACAGTCACACAACAAGTGACGAACAGATTCAGTTTCTTCTTCGTCTCTGCGACGCCTAAGGACGCCCAATCGCCGAGGTCATCAAGGAAGGTAGGCCCTAGATGCAGCATTTTTTAACATGATGGAGCAGAACATGTGCATAGGAGGTGAAAGATGATTTCCTACTTCTCCTCGTCCCTACAGCTCCTGCAGAAGTCGTTGGAAAAGAGGCCAAGTCCTTTGACATGTTGGCCTATTAGACAATGTCCAGTGATGACACCAATAACGCAGCTGATCTGTAATCACTTTAGCTTAACCAACTCGGCACTACGTTTCTGGTTCGCCTTAGGCCAGATCTGCCTCGAAATGTGACATGTTGAGCCAATTTCCCACCTATGGTTGGTCTTGCTAATAGCGTTCAACTTTAGTAGATGCTTACATGTATCGAGCGGCATACCAAGGGCTTGCGTATCTGCAGAATCCTTAGAGTTGTACCTTATCTGGCGAGCTCGTCCACCCTGCAGTTTCCTGGAATGTCCCTGTGGCCTGGCAAGCAGCATAGGTGAATGTTGAACTGCTCTGTCATCTCCGTAAGAGAATAATAGCAGTTTAAGATGGCCTTTGGAGTGAAAGAGCAAGATTCCAGGGACTTGATTGCTGCTTGACTGTCAGTGAAAATGCTAATATCCCTGACAGATAATATATTACATCTTAGCCAGGACAGGGCTTCCTTAATGGCCATGATTTCCGCCTGAAAAACGCTACAATGATCAGGGAGGCGGAACGAGATGCTCAAGTTGAGCTTTTCGGAGAAAACACCACAGCCCACCCCACCTTCGGTCTTAGAGCCATCTGTGTAGAAGTGCACCGAATTTCCATCATCAGGGGGAGAGCCATCCCACTCATCCCGTTCAGGGATACTCGTACGGAAATGTCGGTCAAATCTCAGTTTCGGTGGGGTGTAGTCCGTGTTTTCATGTGTAAAGTTGAGAAGATCAAGGATCGAGGAGTGGCCAATGTGATAAGACCACTGAGAGGAGGCGTTTAGATGAATAGCCGCACAGGCAGCAATCTGTCTATCCAAGATATCTATGGGTAGCAGGTTGAACAAAATGTCCAATGCCGCAGAGGGAGTAGTTTTTTGTGCACCGCTGATGCACATGTATGCAGATCTTTGCACTTTAGCTAACTGGGAGAGGTGGACAGCCCTATCAAGAGCAGGCCACCAAACGATCACGCCATGGAGTTGTATAGGCCTGATAACCGATACGTAAAGCCGGCGAGTGATTTCAGGTTTCATACCCCAGCTCCTACCTTTTTACAGGAATAGAGAGCTACATTGGCTTTCCTTACGCATTCTAGTAGATTGGCTTTCCAGTTCAGTTTTCTGTCCAGAATAAGACCCAGGTATTTTGCATTAACAGTGAAGGTGAGAGTGGTGCCAATGATCATAGGAGGGTCTACGAGGGGGACTTTATATTTCCTTGTTAAGACAACGAGTTCTGTTTGATGAGGGCTAACCCCCAATCCACATTTGGAGGCCCACCTAGTGAGCCAAGAGAGAGCATATTGGAGGGCTTCCTTGAAAGTGTCTGGCTGCTTGACACAAGCCTTCCGCACCCATTGAGCACCTAATTGAAACTAATTGTTCACCAAACAAACTAGTATTTAGCGAAGTTAAGCCATTCAGCGAGGGTAATACTTGGCACAGAGCTTTAATTTCATGAAAGACATGCCATGTTATGTTAACATATTCTCTGGTGGGACAAGAATAGGAACTCCTAGCGCAACCTTGCAAATTTAAGAAAATGTTGCAATGGATTTTGGTTTATAATTCCTCATTTTGGGTCTTGTGGTAGCAAGGAAGGTAGGTCCATGTATATACAAATAATTTTTATTGAAAGCTGGTCAAAGAAGAAAGAAAGAAGGCCAAAAAAATTATTTCAATAAGTCCAATTCGTTTGAAAGATATGTAAGCAGCTTATGCCTCAGAAGGCTGTTCTTCTTGTCCACCCTTTGCTGGTTGTTGTCCTTGTTCTGGTTGACCCTGTGGTGGACGTTGTGGGTATTGTCCTGACTGTTTTTCTTCTTGTTGTTGTTCAGATTGACCCTGATGTGGACGTTGTGGGCGCAGTCCTGGCCGGCATTGTGGTCCAGGTGATGTAATATCACTTTTTCATCGACTCTTTCTATCCTTATCGTCAGCACCTTCCTCTAGCTTAGATTCACCCCCAAGAAGATCTCCGACTGGAAGATCTGGAAGATTTGGGACATTAATTGGAAGATTTGGAGCAACATCAGGGAGTTTTGCTATAATCCAGAAGCGGAAACTGCCCAACCAGCAAACAATGGCAAAGCTACTAGGAACTTCATGTTGAATTAACTAAAATAAAGTTAGTTGTACCTCCAACGATCTCTAGTTTGACGTTTTTACTATTTGTAGGCAAAAAAAAATACTGACCAACTCTATAGATGAATGGTTAGACAAGTCGTAGATGGCTGTTAATTAAATGTAAATACGTTGAGAGGGATGTTCTACCAAACAACAGACAGATATATAACCTTCTATACAACTGAGTAAATATCCCAATAGACAGACCGTGCATTGCACAATTGAAACTTTGAAGATCATTTATCAGTTTATCTATTAAAGAGACTGTAAGGCAGTTGCAGAACTTACCCCAGAAAAGGTACGCGCCTACGATGACTAGACAATAGCCTTAGCAACATCGTTAGTAAATGCATACATTTGAAAAAATGAGTCATCACCATGACTGATGGTCTAGGGTTCAAGTACCCACCACATGCAACAAGATGAAATAGCCCTTCTTCTAGAGTTAGCAAGTCGAAAAAAATGTTGATTCTGACCGATTAGTTCAGACATTAAACGTGGAGGAATTCAACCTGACACCAGCTGAGTTCCAATCCGCCATACCAAACGAATCTGTATTTCCTGAAGAAACATCCACTATAAGAAGTACAACATTAGCGTGAACTAATGTTAAAAATCCTTTGAATATATTTGAAGACCGCAAAGATTCAAGACTAACGCGCATTATTATCTCACGCACTCCTCTACTGACTCAATGTGGTTTTCATACCGAAGACAACTAAAAGCTCACCCCAAAGATCTCAGACCCATAAGCCTATCATCATTTCTCCTGAAGACTCTGAACATCTCCGGAACATCTTCTGTAGTCTTGTGGGGCATGACCCACAAAAAACTGAAATACTTGTGTAAGTACCAAATATCAGATGAGGATATGGCACTCATGGACCCACTCCTCATTCTCAGATTCCTCAGAGAAACCGGATTAGAGAAGGAGCTCTAAGGTAAATTATTCGTACAAGAGCAAAATAAGATTGTATGATCCTCGAACACAATTCCGAAGGAATTAATGCGTAGGGATGGGGCATTTGCGAGTATTGAGATCGAGGCAGCAAAGATGAGTTTAGCTGTCAATGAAAGCAAAACTAAATATATACTGTCTACAAAAAGGACACCCAACATCGGCGTCTTCGACAGAAAGCCACAAAAGACAGATATAATTTTGAGGTAATAAAGGACTTTGTCTACCTAGGCTCTATGGTGAGCTCCGCAAATGGCATCAGCGGGGAGATCAAACGAAGAATTACTCTTGCCAATCGCTGTTTCTATGGGCTAAGAAGGCAATTGAGTAAGAAAGAACTAATAAAATGATTCATATAAGCTATAGAACCAGGACTATGCTCCATCAGAGCCTAATCTATTGGTGGAGAAATTCACCTTGGATAGGTAATTCTCAGCTATCTGCCGAGATGTGAATAACTCTCTAAAAAAAAGCCCTATCTCGAACTACTAAGGTAACTCTTTATAAGACACTAATCATTCCAGTCCTGCTGTATGGCGCAGAGGCATGTGCTTCGGATGAGGATGTCCTTGATTATTTTAAGAGAAAAGTTCATCGAGCGATATTGGCCCCGTCTGCATAGACGGTGAGTGGAGGAGAACTGTATGGCCTGTACAAGGACATCGACTTAGCCAGAAGAGTTCACATAAAGCCACTCAGATAACTGGGTCATTTAGAGCGGATGCAGCCCAACGTTCCCGCCAAGAAAGTTTTCGAATCTACCCCAGATGGACGACGCAGTAGAGGACGATCTCGCGGTAGGTGGCACAAACAGGTGGGGGGGACCTCAACCAACTTGGCGTGCGCAACTGGAGGCAGCTGACTCGTAACTGTGCTGGCTGGAGAGGTTTGTTGGTTCAGGTCCACCCCGGACTGTAGCGCCACCTAAGTAAGTAATGCGAAGGGAACTCTAATGAGGAGAAATAAACCTTTCCAAGGCACAATAAACCATTAGATTGCAGTGCAAGATAACCCTGCACAAATAATCCGAAACCTTGAAAGATTCTCACCTGGATAAGTTATCACTGCTGGAAAACTTTGATTTTTAAATGCTGCAGCACGTTGGACTTAACCCTGTAACCCCATCCATAACGGAGAAGCCTAAACAACACCCAGGAGTACAAACGTACACCAAAACATAAGTATTTTTCAACAAACACGACTCAATCGAATCATCTATGACAAGTGTTGTATGAATTTTATTAGACTGGGAAGATCGTTGACTCTATTCAACTTTTATGGGCAAGTTATCTATAGAATCAGATTCAAAAATTTCTTTACAAGTGCTTTCGCTGGCATTTTTTTCTGTGACATTTCCTCTGTGACCATTTTAATTTATCGCTTAACGGTGGCAGACGAATTTTTCCTCAGAAAAATGTGACAAAATTCAAAATATTGTCTTTGACAGATGTCAGTGTCTTATATTTCACAATTACCCTTTCAATTAGTTAAGCATCAATAAAATTTCTGTTCAAAAATACAGATAAATTCAATTTTATTCTCTCAAGACAAATGTATGCAACCGAAAATAAAGTCATGCTCGCTAGACTGCAAAACGATGCCGCCACCACCACTTCTTGAGGTGATACCTGAAAAATTTGACAACAACTACAGTCAACTGTCAATCTTCAGTCTCGTAAAAGTCACCATAAACTTGCACACATGTCAATCACACTCTTCATAACCTATTCCCCATTCTCTCGTTGAGGGCCAATTTAAAAAAAAAAAAAAACATATTCACGTTCAGTTGTCAACCCCATGAGACAGACATGTAAAATGCTCGATTGCGAGCAAATTTTGCACGTCTTGCGCAAGGTTACCAGCCACACACGCAGATGTCCTTCTCACCTCAACAGTCAGTTTGACACTTAAAAAAAAAAAAAAAGAACAGCTCTATTTGAACAAAATTAAGATCATGGCTGAGAACATTAATAATGCAACAACTATATTTTTATGAAAAATATTTATAGTTCGCAGCGAAAAAACAATTAATTGCGAATTAAATGGCAGACAACTTGTCTGCCAACAAAAGAGAAAACCAACAAATCAAATGGTCGCCCCAAAAACTAATTGTGTGTCCTTCAGTGAACCAATATTCCATTTTTCTTTCTGTCTTAAATATAAATAAAAAAATGTATTCCATTTCACTTGGTTTTATTTCTACAAAAAACATTTGTATGCAAACAAAATTAATAAAAATATTTTCTTTCTATACTTGCAGCCGCCTATAATGCCCGAAGTCACATTCGACGGTGACACAAGTAATTTTGACGAATATCCCGAAACGGATTGGAAACCAGCCAGGGCTTTAGACCAAAGCGATATGCAGCTGTTTAATGACTTTTAAAATAAATTAAAGAAAAAAAATATAATAGTGGCAACAAACAAACAAAAGTGGAAATTAAAAGAAAAAAAAAATATTGTGATCGATCGCACCCGGCGTAGTTTGGGGATTTTCGTATATATGTATCGTAATTTGTGGAGGAGGGTCTCGCCAACCACCAGTCCGTAATTATTTCATTTTTTTTTCTTTTTTTTTTGTGAATAAATACAATTTTAGTTTAACTTTAAGAAGAGATACACGTTTCTCATGCTGTTGTGTTAAGTTTTTATTTATTTATTGTCCATGCACGAGCAAAATTAACAAGAACATTTAGGTAGGAAATTCTTTTAATTTTTGTTTTCATTTAATTTAAGTTAATTTATTATGTTGCATCGATTTTGTTGTTTTTGTATTTTTAAGTGATAAATTTAAAAAGGAAAAAATATACTGAAACCAATTTATACAACACACTGTATACACACTTTAGTGAGTAGTTTTGTAGTCAAAGATGCGGATTTGAAAGAAAATTTATTTATTATTAATTAAATAAAAAAGAAGTGTAATTTAAAATAATATCTAAATTAATACTTAAAACTAGTGAGTGGCATTGCATTTTGTTATTCACAATTTATTGGAAGTATACAGATATTATAATAATTTTAAGATGAGAAATAAAGAATAAACAGCTCTACGTTGATGACTTGTAGATATTGAGACTTAAACAAACTTGTTGTGTTCTTTAACTGGGAGTTTTTAAATATAACGGGTGACCAGATAAAAACGATAGGAACAAAATTTAAATAAATGAACAACGTTGTAAGATATAAAATTTATTCTGGCTCTATTTTGAAGCTACATTCATGCCACTGGAATAGCACATCATTTAAATGGGCGCATCGGCTTCGCTGGCAGTGCTTCAAGCGGTCGGTCCACTTTGATGACTTGGTCCAATAGGTACGGCGTTATTCTTTTACTTTCTTTATGTCCTGTATCCCGTTGTGGGTCCTAGGGCCTCTACTACGCCTACGCGCCATCGTGTACGGTTTCTGGCAATGTGTCTGAGTTCTCCCCAACTTTTCCCTAACTGCCGTGCCTCCTTCTCGACTGTTCTGCGCCATGTTCTCCTCGCATTGTCAGGTCTTCTTCCATCCTGAATGAAAAGATTTTATTGCATCCAATCCACTGACACTTCCGTCATTAGATGGTTGTGCCTATTGGTTCCTGACCCGTTCTCTCGTAAAGGCGTTCGTTAGAGATACGATTGGGCCAGAAAATCCTTAAGATATTGCGCAGGCACCTATTAACAAACGTTTGCAGCTTTCTGGTGATAGTAGTAGTCACTCTCCACGTGCTGCAACCATATAGCAGCACGGATGCAACGTTGGAGCGGAACAGTCTTATTTTGGTGTTCGAACTGATTGCATTGCTTCGCCATATTTTGGACAACATCCCGAACGCGGACTTTGCTTTGGCGATCCTGTTGGCTATATCCAGTTCGGTTCCACCATCGGTCGAGACAATACTCCCAAGATACTGGAAATCCTCTACTCTCTCTACCGGTTATCCAGCAATGCATATTTGAGCTGATGAGTTTGTTCCAAGGCTGATAATTTTAGTTTTCGTCGTATTAATTTTCAGCCCGACGACACCTGCCTCCCTCTCCACATCTGCTGTCATTTGGTGGAGGTCCATAATTTTGTGGGAGAGTAAGCATACATCGTCTGCGTAGTCAAGATGTTTCAGTTGAGATGTAAGAGTCCATCTAATTCCTCCATTTCCCGTCGACAAAGCTGCATGAAGCACATCGCTAATCACCAATAGGAATAATATTGGTGAAAGGATACAGCCTTGTCTTACCCCACTTCCTCAGACAACCTTCCCCTATGCAGAACGTGACATTTGGAGCCTTCATATGTAGCTTTGATAATAGCAATTAGTTTATCGGGATATTATGGCAATAGCGTCTCGAATTTTGGCCTCCAGCTCATCCAAAGTGGTTGGCTTGTTAGCGTAGACTAAGGACTTGACGTAGCCCCAGAAAAAATAATCGAGTGGTGTCAAGTCGCATGATCGTGGCGGCCAATTGATGCGTTCATCATCGCCGTGAGATGACCCAGTCACCAAATTTCTCCTTCACAGTATTATACGGATGCAGGCCCAAATCCAACCGCAAAATAGGCCGGGTTGACTCTTTGGCGATGCCCAATTCAGCTGATCGGCGCCGAATCGACATTTCTGGGTCTTTTTCGATACTGGCCGCTTACTTACTTACTTAGATGGCGCTACGGTCCGGGGTGGACCTGGGCCTCAACCAACAAACCTCTCCAGCTAGCACGATTACGAGCCAGCTGCCTCCAGTTGCGCACGCCAAGTTGGTTGAGGTCCCCCTCCACTTGTTTGCGCCACCTACCGCGAGGTCGTCCTCTACTGCGTCGTCCATCCGGGGTGGATTCGAAAACTTTCTTAGCGGGAACGTTGGGCTCCATCCGCTCTACATGACCCAGCCATCTTAGTCGCTGTATGTGAACTCTTCTGGCTAAGTCAATGTCCTTGTACAGGCCGTATAGCTCGGCATTGTACCTTCTCCTCCACTCACTGTCTATGCAGACGGGACCAAAGATCGCTCGAAGAACTTTTCTCTCAAAATAACCAAGGGCATCCTCATCCGGTTTTGACAAAGCCAATGCCTCTGCACCATACAGCAGGACTGGGATGATTAGAGTCTTATAGCGAGTTGCCTTGGTAGTTCGAGGTAGGGCTTTGCTACTCAATTGCCTTCTTAATCCATAGAAACAACGATTGGCAAGAGTAATTCTTCGTGTGATCTCCCTACTGATGTCATTTGCGGAGCTCACCATAGAGCCTTTACTACCTCAAAATTATATCTGTCTATTGTGGCGTTCTGTCCAAGACGCCGATGTTGGGTGTCCTTTTTTGTAGATAGCATATATTTTGTTTTGCTTTCATTGACCGCTAGACCCATCTTTGCTGCCTCGATCTCAATACTCGTAAATGCCCCATTGACGGCCCGCTGAGTTCTTCCGATTATGTCAATGTCATCGGCATAAGCGAGTAGTTGTACAGACTTGTAAAAGATTGTACCTCCGGTGTTGGCTTGTGAGTTTCGTACAATTCTCTCAAGTACTATATTAAAGAGATCGCATGATAGCGCGTCACCTTGTCTAAGACCTTTCCTGACATCGAATGGTTCGGTGATGTTCTTACCGACTTTGATGGAGCAGCGAGAGTTCTCCACCGTCATTCTGCACAAACGAACGAGCTTGGCAGGGATGTCAAGACTAGACATGGCTCTGTATAACTCGTCTCTATACACGCTATCATATGCAACTTTGAAATCGATGAAGAGGTGGTGCGTATCGATTTTGTATTCATGTGTTTTTTCCTAGATATGCCGTAGTGTGAATATTTGTGTTCAAATATAGAGCTCCTATGCGAGTGATTTTGATCACTCAAACACCTCGACTACGCTGGCAACGTTTGCCTACTTTCACATCCGATAATGGACCTTCAGCTGATGGCCCAAAATCTAGAAGCTGAGGCAAACAGAACAAAATGCAAAAGAGCACTTCTAACACCCGCGTTCAACTCAACATTGCCGGACACGTAGTCGAGAAAGTACGCAATTTTCTATACTTAGGAAGAGTGGTCCCGCCTGAGGACTGCAGTGACAGCAAAATGAGGAAGGCAAAATCTGCGTTCGGAATGCTATCGAAAGTCTAGAGAAGCAATGTGCTCAGCTTAAGAGCCAAGAAACGGCTCCAACGTAGAATCAGTATTGCTGTATGAGTGCAGTACTTGGAAGGTGGATACGACCATCACACCCGAGCTGCAAACCTTCGTAAACAGAATGTCTAAGAATCATTTTGATGCAAACCAGGCTATCCAGGAGCTGTGAAAACACAATATGAACAGGAGCGCAACCATCTTCAAAATAGTCGCCCAAAGAAGGAGGAATGCTCAGGAGATTGGTTCGCCATAGTTCATTAATAATGCTCATGGCCAGCTTCGTCGTCGGGCTGAAGATTAATATGGCAAAAACTAATATTATCAGCCTTGGAACTAACTCATCGGCTCAAATATGCATTGCTGGACAACCGGTAGAGAGAGTAGAGGATTTCCAGTATCTTGGGAGTATTGTCTCGACCGATGGTGGCACCGAACTGGATATAGCCAACAGGATCGCAAAAGCAAAGTCCGCGTTCGGGATGTTGTCCAAAATATGGCGAAGCAATGCAATCAGTTTGACCACCAAAATAAGACTGTTCCGCTCCAACGTTGAATTACTACTATCACAAGAAAGCTGCGAACGTTTGTTAATAGGTGCCTGCCCAAGATCTTAAGGATTTTCTGGCCCAATCGTATCTCTTACGACCACCTTTACGAGAACATGGGTCAAGAAAGAATAGTTACAACCATCCAACGGCGGAAGTGGCAGTGGATTGGTCATACGTTCCGAAAGGGTGACAGTTCCATAGCGAACCATTCTATGCAATGGAACCCTCTAACTCAGGATGGCAGAAGACCTGGTGGTCTGAGGAGAACATGGCGCAGAACAGTCGAGAAGGAGGCACGGCAGTTAGGGAAAAGTTGGGGAGAGCTCAGATACATTGCCAGAAACCGTACACGATGGCGCGTAGGCGTAGTAGAGGCCCTAGGACCCACAAGGGGATACAGGATATAAGTAGGTAGGTATGGCCAGCTTCTTGTGGATGACGACAAAATTCTGCAAAGGTGGCGGCAGTATTATGAAGAACTTTTAAGTGAACAGTTTTTCCGGCTATACATTCCAAGAGCCATCCCTAACTGTGAAGAAGTAACCGAAATTACTGTCGAAGAAATTAGTGAGGCGGTCAAATACTCCAAAAAACAAAAAACGGTTGGGCCAGACGAGATGCCCTCTGAGTTCTGGAAAAAGATGGGGACATCAGGTGCAGACGGCTCAGAATTCTCATTTTCAAATTTGTGAGAGGTGAGCCAATGCCGAATCAATGGACGGAAAGTTACCTTCTCCCTGTATACAAAGGGAAGTGCGATACGCGAAACTGTGATAACGACCGTTCGATCAAGCTGATGTCACACACCATGAAGATCGTTGAGCGGGTATTAGGTGGCTGCCTACGAAAAATAATACGGCTATCTGATGATCAGTGCAGGTTTGTCTCGGGTAAATCAACCACAGATGCAATCCAAAGTATAAAGATCAGAATGGGAAAACATCGTGATTCCTTAAGGGATTTGCATATTGTATTGGTTGACTTTGAAAAGGCATTCGACAGACAACCACGAGGTCTGATATGGGTGGCGCTAAGACATCGAGGGGTTCCAGAAACCTATGTACAGATGATCATGGACATGTACGAAGTAGCAAAGACAAGAGTAAGATGCCCCGCTGGAGTAACCGAAGAGTTCGCAATCAAAGTCGGGGTGCACCAGGGAAGCGTTTTAAGTCCTTTGCTCTTTGTTACAGTCCTTGATTATCTGCTTGAAGGTAAAGTGATGGACCCCAAGGTACATCAGTTATTCTTTGCTGACGATGGAGCCATCATAAGTGAAGATCCTACATCCCCGCAACGAGCACTTGATGTGTCGGTGGACGTTCTGGAGGGAAATTGGTATCGCATTAGTTCAAAAAAGACAGAATACTTGTGCTGCCCGTTCTCTGATCCACTCAGGCCTATTCCAGACATTTATTTGAATGGAACAGTGCTTCCCAAGTACGAAAAGTTCAAATATCTGGGATCTATGATCAATAGCAAAGCAACTTGTGATGACGACATCAATCATCGCGTAAGCGTAGTGGCGAGAAAATTCCGCTATCTTCTGTAACCGAAAAATACCCACTAAGATGAAAGGAAGGCTCTACACCGCAGTTGTGCGTCCAGCGCTCACATACGGTTCACAATGTTGGACAATGTACAAAACGTATGAGAGTAAATTAACGGCAGCTGAGATGAAGATGCTTCGCCTGATAGCAGCAGTGACAAAGCTTGATCGAATAAGAAGTTCGAAGATCCGTGGAAGCTTTCACATCAAGGAAACAATCGTACAAAAAATTTGGCTTCGTACCCACTACATGCCGCCATATTTAGACTTTGTAAGGCCTTTTTTCACCGCCAACCCTAGCAGGAAAGAATAGAAAAGCGATCATGTACTAATCTATAGCCATCTATACAGATGGTTCAAAAATGAGCACTGGCGTGGGATCGACCCCATAGGTATAACGAAATCCATACGACTTCCAGACCACAGTAGCGTCTTCCAAATAGAGGTCTTAGCAGTGGCAACAGCCACCCGTGAGTCTGCGATAAGGGCAAGACCGTCAGAAGGTATCACCTTCTTTATCGACAGCCAGGCCACTATAAAAGCGATTACTGCCATAGAAATTAAATCGAAGCTTGTGAAGTGTTGTCGAAAAGAGCTCAGGGTTCTTGGAACACCGCACAAGGTATCGCTCTGTTGGGTCCCTGGACACGAGGGTATCCCAGGCATGAGAAAGCCGACGAGGAGGCGAGAATCGGCTCAGCAGCCCTACTAGAACAAGTTGATCCCCCTGTGTGTATACCGCCTTGCACACTCAAGCTCGTTGCAGGGAATAAAGCCATTAAAGAGGCGAACACAAGATGAACTCCATGGAAACTTATGCTATCCCCAGGAAGCTATGGCCATCCTTCGACAAAGCAAGGACCGAGAGAATTACTCGGAAAGATAGGAAATCCTTTTCCACGCTCGTGGGTATTATCACGGGGCACAACACTCTGTGGTACCACTTGCGGAAACTACGCCTGACGGAGAAGGAACTCTGTAGAGGCTGTGGTGACGAGGAAAGTTTTGAGGACACTACCCACTTCCTGTGCCACTGTCCGAGTCTTCAACACTCCAGGGAAAAGTTGCTTAGTAAATATTTTTTCCAGGATCTCGAGGAGCTCTCCGGCGTTTCGATAGGAAAGATGCTGAACTTCATCAAATCGTCACGGTGGTTTGTATGCAGAAATGAAGTAAGTGACTGAGTTTAGTTTCATTGGGTAAGGGATTACTTTTCTTCCCATGGGTATTACAATGGGTCAACGCTGACCTGAGTGTGGCAGAGAGCGTCTCTCCTTGCCCCTAAGTCCAAAACAGTAGGATCAAAGTTTGTATGAAACTACGTTGACCTCCTTAATGGCCTCGCGTCTACAAACCAGGTTACCACAATTTGGATTTCTGGACACGAAACCTTTGAGAGAAACGAACGAGCAAACTGTCTCGCGGAGAGAGGCGTTCACTTGTCGGCCTTGAACCCTACTTCGGAGTACGGCCCATCGGTGTCCACTCCACAATAATACAATGGCTCGCCAAATACTAAGCCAACCAAAGGGGCCTAAGACAAGCGAAAAAGTTCATGAAACCCATCAAAACCATAGCAAACAAGCTACTTGAACTCAGGAAAGAAGATTTGCGAACACTAACAGGTTACCTAACCGGATATTGTCCACTCATGTACAGACACAGCCATGTGCAGCCTCCGCGGTGAACAGACAGAAACAGCAGAACACGTTCTTTGTTCATGTCCAGGGACCGCAATGAAATGGTTACGTCATCGAAACCGGATCTAGTTGGGCCCAACGAAATCTGGGAACCTGGAACCCAAGACATTACTGAGGTTTATCAAGTTAACCATGGGACCAGCACAATAGATCTTATAGGTCGCAATACACTTGTGACCCCAAACATCGAATCGCATCGTAAAACACTGTAAGCTCTGCTCCGTACTACCTACGTTTCCTTTGGTAGGTAGGTATTAAGGTGTGGTGGTTCTTCTAAGAAAAGGGAAGAACCCAACTATCACTGGGTACCTTTTTAGCACCACAAAACTCGTGTGCCTGGATCTAAAAGGTGTGTTGGTAGGGAGTCTCTAGATCAACCCTGTGGAGTTTAAAAGGATTATCAAATCTTTAAGGTTTCTCTCTGAGACTTTCTCAATGGAATCTAAAAATGGTTTTTCTAAATCTCGTTGTCTCGTTGTCTGTCCCTAGCTAGTGCCGTACAGGCGCATAAAAATTGGATAAGGGTTTCTTTCTCAGTTGCGACATTATAACTGCGACAGTGTGTGTTGTTTGGGATACCTAGTTTGACTGCATGGTCCCCTATAGGCCAGTGACCAGTGGTGGTCGCTGTTATCCTGGCGATGTTTCTACGCGTTCTGTTTAAGAAGCCAGTTGTTTTTGATTGTTATAGTTTGGCCATATCTTTGTAGATATAACACAGTTTGTTAGCCTAGTCCATTTGAGGTTGGCTTGGGCAAGGAATTTTGAGAATATTTCTGCTTTGACTACAAAAAATATCAAATATTTGGCGCAACAGCTCTTTTAAGTGCCAGGACCTAGCTTCTCGCAAACACTCATGTTGTGTGTGTTATATTTTTCACACGAATGGAAGGGACCTACAGTTTAATGCCGAATCCGAACGGCGATTTGAGAAGCCTTTTCGTGACAACAATACTCTCGGATGTTTGTCAGACGCTCGCGAGAGGTGGGATCGTGAGAAAACTTTTTTGGTATTTTCTGGGATTCGAACTTGGAACCTCATGCGTAGTGATCCGACACACTAACCACTTACGCCACGGCGCCCACGGCGCTTTGACTATTCCAAGCGGAATTCGAACTGATTCCGCAAGAGAGCTGTGGAGGGATGAGCCTTGCCTAGCCAGTTCATCCGCAAGTTCGTTTCCATAAACGTTACTATGCCCTGGGACCGAAATCAGGGTTAGCTTGGGTTGGCTATCTAGCGGAGCTAGCTCATTTTGGTATTCAAGCACCATCTTGCAGGATGTAGTAACCGATGCAATGGTTGATGGCTGCTTGGCTATTTATAAAAATAGCGATCTTTTGCCTTGGCGTTATATTGGTGTGAGTTTTGATCTGACGACAAGCTTCCCGGACAAGGAATAACTCTGCCTGGAAATAACTCTGGCAGAGTCCGGAAACCTATATGATTTAAAGATGTTTAAGGATTCGGAAAACATACCCATCTTTGAATCGTCTGTGTAGATTGTTACGTCGAAATCCTTAATCGCATGTCCATCTTGCCATGTGAAATTCAATTTGGGTATCATGTAATCTGTTGTGGGCAAAACGAATTCTATCGGCAGAGGGTTTAAAATGTTACTATGTCCATAGGGTTTCATAATTCAGCACCCAGAATGCTTGAGTCTGACCACACTGTGTGCTGTGATGTTTATTATGTGTAGATCTAAAGGTAGAAGATGCAAAATGTCTGTTAGAGCATCCTTTGGTCAATCAGCTTGCTTCCACAATAAGTATTTGTGTCCTTCTTTACTATTTCCTGACAGTGCATTGATCCAAACTGAATTACTTCCTTTTTATCGTCCAACACAAGCTTTTATACAAGTCGTGTTTCTTGGAACATTGTCCTGTTTATCGACAGTGACTCTAATCCAATCGTAGCAAGCGATGTCATTTTGCCTCCATTTGGTACTCACCTAATCTTCGTTATAGAAGGCATGGACTTCCCCAAGTGCAAATGCAAGATTTTCATCCGCAAATCCTTAAAAACCCTTTGAATGACAAATAATAACGATTCACGTTGTCAATTAATTTGTTGGCACGCTTACAACCAGCACACAACTCTTCACTTACAGCACACTTTTTTTCACACTACACACTTTACAAGGAACGCTGTCGCCTTCCAAAGAAGAAAAGCACAGCTTCCTCTTCACAAGCGAATGGCTGGTCATCTCTTAAGATTATCTTTTACCACAAATAAATAATAACAAACAGCATAAACGACTTCAAAGTGCGACTATTTCCGACTTATATTTGATGGCCGAAACGTGTTCCAAATAAACCACGCCGTCTGATGTTTACACGCGAGCATTAAGGCCAATTAATCCCTTGGGACTTGAGATTTCTGTTCGCCATTCGCCGCTTAATTAGTCCCCATAAATCTCCTCGTCACCCCCCATTGGGCCATTAAAGACCCAACAGAAATCTGTTTAAATTTCAATAAAAATCCACTTTGCCACCATAAAAATCACTTTCGTTTCATCTGCATCTTGGCTCATTTCGGTTTTTGATATTTCAAAAAATTCAAGATCATCTGGTGGGTGTCAGGTCTGTTGTTGTTCCATCAGCAGGCCATCTGCAACATAACATTTCTCAAGAAACTCAACACCTCATTACAAGCAAAGTTATGTGCGCTGCGCGTAATGATGTAACCATTAACGGATCGATCACTGGAGCGGGAGATCGTTTTTCTATCCATCTACCGATGGAAATTAACCCATTTTCTATGAATAGGCGGCTTCGATGCCATTGACCTTTCTGTAGCCTTGTGTGGAGATTATAGCTTAGTTCAGTGTGGGATGTGCTTCAGGTGAAGATGCAACTATGAGTGTAAATGCAGATTGAGGTAACGATGCTATAATCGTCTGAGATCTGTGTAAACATCGTGGATCGTTTGAGAAAATTGGGTTGGGCGGTGTTTGTGTGTGTTTGTCTTGTTTATTCATTTTTCAACAATTTAACGATGTAATTGATTTTTAAGAAGAAATGTTGTTAAAATTGAATTTAATAATAAATCAGTGGAGAAAGAATAAAAAGTGTAGCCATCGGACAACCTTCAAGTTTTAAGATGTGCGAAGTATGATTTGCTTTCCAAGAAAACAATTTTACGACCGATGAGGTGTGAGACCGTTAAGAAGTTATGGGACAAAATTCATCAAATATTATAAACAAAATACTCGTTGAATGTACGTTGAAACAACAGATTGATTATGTCCTTGAAAGACGTTGTTAAGTCAGATACTTTGCCGTAAACATGGCTAGGTGGGTGTACGAGTTGGCACTCGATTGATCAATTATACAAGGTCAGGTTCGGTCTTCTTTTTTAACTAGCAAGCAAACTAGTCAAGGATAGAGATTAGATAAGATTAGATTCTTTATTACTGACTTAGTTTACCCTTTGCTTACAATAGCTATATAATATGTATTTCTAAGGCATTCTACACATTAAAGTGTGAATAATTACAACACGCCCCTGGCAGGATGCATCCTTTAATTTGCGACGTGAAGCAAGTGGGGGAAAGGATGGCCACGGGATTGGGGTTACTTCGCGGGAGATAATTGTGGAAGCACTGGTCTGGTGGCTATGGTAAGTTTGGCAATCTCTGACCTTCCTACTGTGGGAGATTTTTTTTCTTTTCTTTTCTTTTGCGTCGGAAGGTGGGAATCTCTCATGCACCTCTCGCACGAATTTCTCTTGTGATAGCCGCTGACAATTTCGAGTTTTTCCGCCAATTTCTTGGCTTTCAAGAAACCCTAGTAAGAAATAATCACACTGAGACAAGTCCGGTGATCGCGGGGGCCACTCAACGTCTCCTCGCAGTGAAATGAGGCGATGTTGAGCAGTCCAGACGAGTGAAAGGGCACATAATAAGGAGTGTATACCAATCATTCTAAAAAACAGTATCCCGCCCAGGCGCGAAGCTACAGAGGTTGCAAGAATTTCACACTTCCTTGTCTCATCATCTACTTTAGCCACGACAAAGCTTCCTTTAGCAGTGACTAGCAAGGCGAAAAGAAAGATATAATTATGTTTTGATCGCTGTTGAAGACACCCCTCATTTTCCCAGTCAAATCTGCAGGGGATGCGGGTTACAAAGTTTTTATGAAAAAGAAGTTGTTGAAGTAGTCGTCGGTGTCTTGCGGAAGGAATTCAAAGTAGAGGAGTGTCCCATATACACCACTCAGATAAGGCTTTCATGCGAGTGGCTGTACAAGCTGGCATTTCTTTGCTATAAGTATCCAAAGGTGGCAAGTGAAACAGAAAGTCTAGAGCCACTTTTGGAGTGGTTCTTAGTGCTCTATTGATGCATTGACAAGCCAACATTTGCGCACGACCAAGATAGGTTAGGTGAACCGCAGTCTCCAAAGCCGTCCGTGAGCCTCCAATTGTTTTTTTTTTTTCATTCGTGAAATCAGTCGATCTGTTTAATTTGCAAATCAGTCAGGTTCATGAAATCGGAAAGTCAAACGAAGACTATGAAGACTGCCATGGAGGACTAGGATATGGCACCAGGAACATTCCTGGTAAAGACATCCTAAGCATGTGCAAATCACACGGTCTTATCGTGTTAAATACCATGTTCATCAAACAAAGCCGACACCTGATCATGAAGCCTCAGGTAAAAGATTGCAAAGTGATCCTGGGAGAGGCAATCGCTCGGCAACACCGTCTCCTGCTAACAGAAATTTTTATGAAAACACCGAAGAAAAGCAAACAAACAAGGGTCTCTGAGAAAATCAAGTGGGACAATCTGGACAAATGAAAAGGGCGAGGCTTTTGTTTTCGTAATAAAAAATGACCTCTCTCACACCATCAACGGAGCTGAGGATGAAGAGTGCAGAGCACAAAATATGTGGGATTCCCTACAGCGAACTTGCTTAAAGAAGGCCAAATCACTGCTAGGAGCTTCAAAAGGCCACCATCAACACGCCAAAGAAACATGGTGGTGCAGTGATGAAGCTAAGAAGGTGATAAATGAGAAGAAAGTGGTTTGCAAAGCTTGGTCAAAGTTCCCCTCTAATAATAGTGACGAAAAAGTACGCCTCTGGGGACCTGCATTGCGATTGATCGGGAAACTACTGACTGCCCAAAACTTGGCTTGGGCCAGTAGCGCAACAATCAAGTTCGTGATGAAGTGCTTACTTTACCTCCTAGTGGTGGTCCCCGGGCAACTATACGTATAAACCCTTATACGTATAGGCCAAAATTGTAAGTGCGGGTTGTCTAGGGCCTTGATTCTAGGCTAGGTAACGTGGGCCAGCAACCTGCGTTACTGAAACCAGCGCGCTACAGAAACCGACACTATGCCTCGGATAAGGACTGATCACATGTTGACGACTTTTGGCTATTGTACCCGGACAAAGATAGGTTTCTGGAATGTAAAGACGCTCCTCGACTCGGAAAGAGAAGGTCCTTACAATGCCAGATTCCTCCAACTGGAAAAGGAATTCATGCGATATAAACTGGACATTTTGGGGGTAAGTGAAGTAAGATGGTTAGAAGCGGGCGAGTACCAGTCTCCAACGCGTAACACTGTACTACTCTATTCTGGAAGACCATCCGGAAGTCCGCGAGAATATGGAGTCGGACTACTGCTAACAACAACAGCACGCAAGGGCCTGATTTCCTGGCAGCCTCATGGTGATAGGATTTTGACGGCCAGATTCCGGACTAGAGTACGACGTGTCACCATCATACAGTGTTACGCCCCAACGAATAGTTCGTCTGAGGACGAAAAGGAGAGCTTCTACAATCTCTTAAGCGCCGTCTTCAACACAACACCAAATGGAGACATTGTCATAGTGATGGGGGATTTGAATTCCAAGGTTGGCAGCGACAACGAAGGGCTCAAGCATGGACTAGGCAACCGCAATGACAACGGCGAAAGGTTTGTGGATTTCTGCAATGCCAACCGCCTTGTGATAGGTGGCACCATGTTTGAGCACAAGACCTGCCACAAAGTCAGCTGGGTTTCCAACGACAGGCAAGCAACCTCCAACCAAATTGACCATTTTGCTATCAGCCGCCGCTTTAGAAGCAGTCTCCTGGACGTCCGAAACAGACGAGGGGCAGATGTGGGGATAGTACGTGATCACCATCTTATGATAGCTACCCTCCAACTATGCACTGCTGCAGTTCGAAGATCCCAGGACAACACAAGAATGCCCAGGTTTAACATCGACAGACTTAGTGATCCCTCAGTGCGCCAACAATTAAAAGAGCACTTTTCGCAAGGTGTGGAAGCAATCAGCAGCTCAATGCCCGCAACCATCCAAGACCATTGATGTGCTGTGAAAAATGTTTTTATATCTGGTGCTGAAAGAATTGTCGGTCGATCGCAGGGAAAACATAGGGCGTGGCTTTCCGAGGATACCTGGAGACGGATTGACGAACGAAATCAGCTGAAAGCTCGCGTTGCAGCTACCCCGGCAGCAGGGAGAAGTGAGCTAGAGTCCCTATATCGCATGAAGATGAGAGAAGTTCAGCGTAGCGTGCGACGTAACAAGCGCAACTACATCAACGCGCTGGCTACAGAAGCAGAAGAACCAGCACGGAGGTGCGGCAGCAGGACTGTCTACAGAATCACGAAAGAGTTGACAGGTGGTCGCAGCTCCAGCCAACACCCAGTGAAAAGCCTAGACGGTTCCTTGCTCATTTCGGATGAGGACCAACTCAAGAGATGGAAAGACCATTTTGCTATGGTTTTAAACCGTGTATTCGCTAGCAACATGCTCCCAAATCAAACTGAGATGCCCGAGGTGAGAAGTTCCCGAATACGACCCACGACTCCCAGCAATGATGAGATCATTCCCGCGATCAAGGTACTCAAAACCAAGTGGTAGGACTTGGGCAGAGTAAGAGCAGAGCTCTTACGAGCAGCGAAAACATTGGCTGAGCTTTTGCTTACAATTATAGACAGAGCTTGGGAAGCTGAGAGCTTTCCTAACGAGTGGAAAAAGGGAATGATCGTCAAGCTTCCTTAGAAAGGAAATTTAATGGAGTGCGGAAACTGGAGGGGTATCTGCGTGCTGCCTGCTGTAGCTAAGATAATAGCTAAAATCATCCTTGAGCGAATCAAACAACATCTCGAAGACACACTCGATGCCGAACAAGCAGGTTTCCGCTCTGGATCCTCCTGTGCCGACCACATCAACACCCTGCGGATTATCATCAAACAGTGTGTTGAATATCGATCGCCACTGCACCTGCTGTTCATCGATTTTGAGAAGGCATTCGATAGTGTCAACAGGGAGATTATTTGGCGTGCCTTACGCAGGAGAGGCATTCCCGATAAACTAATTGCTATTATCAAAGCTACATATGAAGGCTCAAAATGTCACGTTCTGCACAGGGAAAGGTTGTCTGAGGAATTTGAGATCCAAAGTGGGGTAAGACAAGGCTGTATCCTTTCACCAATATTATTCCTATTGGTGATTAGCGATGTGCTTCATGCAGCTTTGTCGACGGGAAACGGAGGAATTCGATGGACTCTTACATAACAACTGAAACATCTTGACTACGCTGACGATGTATGCTTACTCTCCCACAAAATTATGGACCTCCACCAAATGACAGCAGATGTGGAGAGGGAGGCAGGTATCGTCGGGCTGAAAATTAATACGACAAAAACTAAAATCATCAGCCTTGGAACTAACTCATCGGCTCAAATATGCATTGCTGGACAACCGGTAGAGAGAGTAGAGGATTTCCAGTATCTTGGGAGTATTGTCTCGACCGATGGTGGAACCGAACTGGATATAGCCAACAGGATCGCCAAAGCAAAGTCCGCGTTCGGGATGTTGTCCAAAATATGGCGAAGCAATGCAATCAGTTTGAGCACCAAAATAAGACTGTTCCGCTCCAACGTTGAATCCGTGCTGCTATATGGTTGCAGCACGTGGAGAGTGACCACTACTATCACCAGAAAGCTGCAAACGTTTGTTAATAGGTGCCTGCGCAATATCTTAAGGATTTTCTGGCCCAATCGTATCTCTAACGAACACCTTTACGGGAGAACGGGTCAGGAACCAGTAGGCACAACTATCCAACGGCGGAAGTGGCAGTGGATCGGTCACACGTTCCGAAAGTGTGACAGCTCCATAGCGAACCATGCTATGCAATGGAACCCTCTAACTCAGGATGGCAGAAGACCTGGCAGTCCGAGGAAAACATGGCGCAGAACAGTCGAGAAGGAGGCACGGCAGTTAGGGAAAAGTTGGGGAGAACTCAGACACATTGCCAGAAACCGTACACGATGGCGCATAGGCGTAGTAGAGGCCCTAGGACCCACAAGGGGATACAGGACATAAGTAAAGTAAGTACACCTCGAAATGGAATACAGATTTTGCAAGAAAAAAACGAAGAAGAAGTGCGCCCAGCTTCAAACAGATAGTATGGAGGGCGTGTATCGGGAGCTGGGGAAAATATCATCCCCGGTTGTTGATGCAAACCAGGCTATCCAGGAGCTGCGAAGACACAATATGAACAAGAGCGCAACCATCTTCAAAATAGCTGCCTAAAGAAGGAGGAATGCTCAGGAGATTCGTTCGCCAAAGTTCATTAACAATGCTCATGGCCAGCTTCTTGTGGATGACGAGAAAATTCTGCAGAGGTGGCGGCAGTATTGTGAAAAACTTTTAAATAAGCTATACTATACGGCTATACTTTCCAAGAGCCACCCGTAACTGTGAAGAAATACCCGACATTACTTTTTTTTTTTTTGTCGGGATAGGAAACACTCGACTGGAGCACTCAGACACAACTGGTCCATTGTACTGCCAGAGAGCAAACCCTGATTTACCCATTTTATTGGAATTTCCTTGACTTTCGAAGAGCATGCGTTTAGTCAACCTGCAACCTGGAGAGTCATGCCACACACAATTGTGCTCGTGAGAGACCCAATCGTCAATGGAAGCCCTAACCGAAGACGCTGGAAGACCCAACGCGGGTTCGGGACCTGAGAAAGCCTCCTCTGAGCCTTGTCTAACAATCTCATCGGAGATCTCGTTCCCCAAGATCCCAGTGTGACCTGGGACCCAGATAAGAGACAGAGAATTCAGCCTTACGACCGAGTTCAAAGAGTTTTTGGTTTCACGAACTACTTTGGAAGTGGTTAAAGGGTTAAGCAAGGCCTTAAGCGCAGCCTGACTGTCACTACAGACAAAAATGCTACGTCCCTTCCACCTGTTCTTCACAACATAGTTCATGGCCATTAGGATTGCATAAGTTTCCGCTTGGAAAACAGACGCGTATTTGCCTAACGAGAAGTGAAGTCTAATGTTGTCGACTTCCACGAAAACCCCAGCGCCAGACCCTTGACTGGTTTTGAAACCATCCGTGAAAATACGACTACATTCCATTCCCGGCTCAGGCTCTGACCGAAGCCAGTCCTGGACACAAGGAAAGTCGACTTTGAATTTGCGCATCAGCTGGAGTTCTGGTGTCATTGCATCAGACGGCATATCTATAAGACAGGAGTCGTAAGATAAGTGTCGCGCAAGTTCATCAAAGTTCCAGTGTGGAGTATACCAAAAACCGCCTCGCCTAAGACGATGGATGGCTTTGATAGTGCAACCCATGATATAAGTATCAAGGGGAGGTAAGTTCAGTAAAGCGTCTAGAGCAGAGCCAGGCGTACTCGGGAAGCTCCCGAGCAGCCGGACGTCGAATAGCGAAAAACCGCCAACGGTAATCGAGGTGATTATTTCGTCTAAACCGTGATATCGGTTTCATCGGCTCATAGACTCCCGGTAAATCGATTTCAACGAAGCTGTGGACAGGGGTCGAACCGTCATATCCGTGAACGAATAACTCGTGATGTAATTTGTATGTTTGCTGTTGGTAGATCCAGCAACAAGATACATACAAATTACGTGACCAGTCATCCATTTACGGATATGGCGATTCGACCCCAGTTTTCCTCATCATTCGAATCCACAACCTATCTCCATGTAACCATTCAAAAGAGCCGGTAACCTCCAACAGGAGGAATACCTGCTAGTATGCAACCAACCCAATCTAGAAGACAAGATGAAGGTTGGTCAGTTTTTCTTGTACAAACCCATCCTTACGCGGCACACCCTTGAGAAAGAAACCCCAAATAACACTCCACCAGCTAAGTACCACATAATTCGAAAAGTCGATGACATTCGTCTTTATTTTCCGCTAAATTCCAAGAAAATATGAGAAAAAAACAAAAAACTCCTGCGGGCGGGCATTAGCCCCGTCTCTACACAACTTGCACAGCTCCGATGGGCTACTTCTCCTTCTTTTCCGCGCTCAGCGAGTTGTACAACCGATTCAGTTCGTTGGCCACCAGATTGTCGACGACAACGCCGTTGGTGTCGATGAAGTTGGCGCACGACTTGGTAGTGGACGCCTCCCTCAGTGACTTGGTATCCTTCACCGACAGCACCAGTGTGTACTTGTCATCGTACTTCCTCATGTCCGAACTGGCTTCCCAAGTCTTCAGTACACCGTTGCTGTCTTTCTGCATGGCAACGGCAAAGGTGCCCTTCTCTCGGTACGTGGTATGCAGGGTGAGCACTCCCATGAGGAAGAAGTACGAGAGGACGCTCAACATCAGTACCGGCCGTGACTCGGGGAATGGATGTGCGTAGTCCCAGCCATGGGCGAGGAGCGCCACACCAACTGCCAAGCCGCAGATCAGCAGCCGGGTGTTGATAAGGCCGAACTGTTCCCTGAAGTTCGGTCGATCCAGCAAGGCGTTCTTAACAGAGTCGTCCAGGGCGTGCTTCACAGCAGATCCATCCCATTTGTTGATTTTTACCACCTGAAATGGGGAAAGGGAAGAATCAACGACTGACGTGTCCCAAGTAAGTCGACTCTACTCGTGTTTCTGGAATTTCTCTGTTTTGGTAGGGAATCCACGGTGCTTACCTCTTCGATGATTTGCTTCTCCTTCGGTTTCTCCTCCTTCTTGACTTTTGTGGACATTTTCAGTGAATATTCCTCCGGATTTTTAAGATGACAACTCGACAAATACCGTACGGCAGCTTGTTTGGAGCAAATTTTCACTCTTGTCTTGTCTGACAGAGTACCGTTGGTCAGCTTGGTCCGCTTAGGTGTCACTTCTCTGCTATTCCAATTCAAAGTCGTTCCTACGTTCCACAGATGAGATTGAGCAAGTGGTTGGTAGATGGCACTGTGCACCGTTTTGTCAGTTGGAATTTGAATGTGCGAAATGCGTGGAGAAAGCAAGAAATCCTCTAGTGCGTGTTTGTTTGCACGCAGAGTGCTTTAGTTGAAAACTGTTATTCAAAGCAAAAGAATACACTGTGTCCTACCTCCCAATTTTTCCTAAAACTACGATTCCACTATATGACAAATGGTCAAATGATTGACCATTTTCGCTGGCAATTGGGCTCAATTCGCAATATTTTTAGGAAAAACGTTTGACGATTTATGATTTAGTAATGTTTGACCCAGTTTTGATGGGACACTTGATCAAATGGCTTAATACGGGGTTCTATCAATAGGTTCCCGTGTTAGGAATGAAGATACAAGTTTTTAAGAATTCTTTTCATATTTTTCAACGTAATCTCCTTTTAGGTCGATACACTGTTCCCAAAATTTCTGCGATTTCTTTAAACCCCTTAAATACGATTTGCCAAACTCTTCAAAATACCCTTGTATCTTCACATAGCGACCATCAGGTGATAATACTGGAAATAAAAGGGAAAAAACCAGTCCAGCTCCCAAAATTTACTGGCCCAGAATGGAACGACAGATCTTTCGATAAGGATGCATTCGAAGAGATGTTGAATGGTGATCAAACTCCAAGCGGAACAGCGGAGACCCTCGCGCACCACCTCACAGGCACCATCACCACAGCGTGCAATGCATCAATGCCTAGGAGAACAAACACCAGGAAGCCATCACCGTGTTACTGGTGGAACGAGGAAATAGGCGAACATCGGGCAAAATGTCTACAAGCCCGGCGCAAAGTCCAACGATCAAGAAGGCGAGACGTAACTTAAATAGAGTCATCAAGGAAAGCAAAACTGCATGTTTTAAACGTCTCTGTCAAGAAGCCGACATTAACCCATGGGGCTCGGCATACAGAATGGTGATGACGAAATTGAAGGGCTATAGGGCTCAAATAACATGTCCGATAATGCTGACATCCATAGTAGAGCACCTCTTCCCTCAAAGCCCTGCTACCATGTGCAATATTATACGGGAAGTCAATCCAGAAGATATTCCTTTAATTACTCACGAGGAGCTGCAAAGGGCATGCAGCAAGATAGGTAACAACAAGGCGCCGGGACCCGACGGCATCCCGAATAAGGCAGTAAAGGCAGCTGTAAAATAAAGACCAGACCTCTTCATATCAACAATGCAGTGCCTTGAAGAATGAACCTTTCCCTAAAACTGGAAGATGCAGCACTTGGTCCTACTGCCAAAAGGAAAGAAGCCTCAAGAAGAACCATCATCCTATCGTCCAATATGCCTATTGGACGCCATGGGAAAGATCCTCGAGAAGATAATCTATAATATATTACTCACAGTAGCAGAAGAGAATGGAGCACTCTCAGATCACCAATTTGGCTTCAGAAGAGCACCATCTACTGTTGATGCCATAAGAGCGGTAGTTGATATGGCAAAAGGTGCCATCGAAGGCGAAAGATGGCTCTATGGCACAAAGGAGTATTGTGCAGTAGTAACGCTGGACGTTAAAAACGCATTTAGCTCTGCGGACTGGTCGTTTATTAGAAGGTTACTTGCCAGGATGGATACGCCATATTACCTCCTTCGGATAGTGACGAACCACTTCAGCAACAGGAAGCTGAGGTACAATACCGATGAAGGGGTAAAACCCTACAACGTAACTGTGGGAGTTCCACAGGGATCAGTTTTAGGGCTACTATTGTGGAACATCATGTACGACGGAGTCCAACGATTAACGCTACCTGGGGGAGTAACGATCATTGGATTCGCCGACGACATTGCAGTCGTGACAGTAGCTTAACAGATCCATGCAGTAGAATCAGCTACAAATGAAGTAATTGCCCGGATAAAGGATTGGCTAATATCCGCCGGACTAGAACTAGCTGACCATAAAACAGAAGCTGTTCTTATAACCAGCTGGAAAACCGTCGAATTTCCCAACTTTCAGGTTGATAACCAAACCATCAGGTCGAAAGAGGCGGTTAAATACCTTGGAGTAATGCCGGACAACAAGCTACGGTTTAAAACGCATGTTGATTTTGTTACCAAAAAAGCATCGCAAATGCAGGGAGCTCTCTCGCGTATCATGCCTAACATCGGTGGACCTGGATACGCTAGAAGGATTCTACTCTCTAGAGTTATCGCCTCAGTTCTGTTATATGCCGCCTCAGTCTGGGCGGAGGCACTGAGGATGAAGGAGACCAAAAGGAGACTATCGTCATCATACAGACTCTGTGCGGTACTGACAATCAGCGGCTTTCGAACCATCTCTGACGAAGCTGCATTTGTCATAGCTGGAATGGTCCCCATCGATATTCTCGCAGATGAAATGCTGAGGATATATAACAGAAGAGCATTGTGTCATCACGACGCCACTGGTATCAAGGTGATAAAAGTTGAAGAAAGGGCAGCGTCAGCAGCTATGTGGCAAGCTCGTTGGGCTAATACAACAAAAGGCAGATGGACATATAAACTTAGACCGACAATCCAAGACTGGATAAGTCGATAGCATGGAGACTGCAACTACCATCTAACGCAGTTCCTCTCTGGCCACGGTGGCTACCGCAAATATCTACACCGATTTGGGCACGACAACTCACCATCCTGCCCGGAATGCCGAGGTGAAGATGAAGATACGGAGCATGCAGTGGTTTACTGCACATGTTTCACGGCATGGAGAGTTACTCTGCCAAGTCCGTCATTACTCCTCGACAATATGTTACGGTCGAAAGGGAATTGGATGGCAATATGTTCCTTTGTAACAACTCTACAAAAAGAGCTGCGGAGAATAGAAAAGCTAAGAAGAGCAGCTGAAGCAGCGGAAGAAGCTGACACAAGAAGCATAGCATAAACTGCTAACCAGCCCCGCCAAGTAATACTTAACGGCAGTCCCGCGGGGAGAGTGGTTGAAGTGTGTAGGGTGTGTGTTTAGTACGTAGGCGTATTCCTAGCATCGATTACTCAGGTTTGCGAATCGTGCATGCTAGTAGTACTCGGGCTATTAGTATCTATGAAGATTACACATCCCTAGCGCAATCCGAAAAAAAAACACCCTTCTATCTCAGTATTAACCTCCTCGTTTGAGCTGATTTTTCCGCCCCCAAGCCAGGTTTTCATGTTGGAGAACAGAAAAAAGTCACAAGGAGCCAGGGCTGGTGAAAATAAACTCCTGCGAATTTCGCTTACAGAGATCCAAACACTGCTTCGACATTGACAGCCGTATCAGCTTGTTGTCCACCGTAAGCAATCGCGGCACCAATCGGACCGAATCCTTTCTCCCACTTAACTTAACATGCAAAATATTGATTGCCGTTCCGTACGATACGCCTACGGCCTCTACTACTTCGCGCACTTTATTTCGGCGATCAGCGAGAATCATGTCGTGGACCTTTCCAATGATTTCCTCGATAACCACGTCTGCCGGGCGGCCTGACCGCGTTTAAATTCGTTGAACCAATATCACACGGTTGACATGCATGGTGAAGAGTCCTTATAAACAGCATCCAGCTCCGCTTTTATTTCTTCCTATGGTTTTCCATCCAAAAAAAGCGAATTACCGATCGATATTCCTGTCTTTTCATTTTATCGAGAAACACGAAACACGTGTAATTCAACTGGCTGCCAAATAAAAACGAACCTATAAAACTGTCTGAAATGTAGTATGGTGTCGTTTGAGAGATTGCAGACACAGCGGTAATGTCAACTTCCTTCAGCCACACCACCTGTTTTCAAACACGGGTACTTATTGATCGGCCCTTGTAGACCCCTTTTTCCTAGCGAACATGGTCAGACGTTTGACCATTTTGTAATATAATGGAATCGTAGCTTAAAACTTCTGAGTTATTGGACCGATTTTAGAGAATTTTTTGTTACGACTAGAAGAGGTTCCTGAAAAGTATTGTAATATTCTTGCTGAGGTTCGGAATAATAAAACCGTCTTCTGCGTATATGTATGAGCTGTTTATTTACAAGCAACTAACAAATTCACTTCCTTTATTATTCAAAATTATCGAATATCTTTATTCTTTATCAATCTCAGCTTAGTGTTTATTTTCATATAAACAGCCCTCACAGTAATCGCACTTCTTTAATTCTGCTTCCAATTAAATCCACTGTGTCTGTCCATCGGCTGATTTGCTGTGTTTATATAAAGTACAAGAACCTCTAGAATATTTTCGAAGATACTAGATGTCTCTGGGAGTGAGCTGTGGAAAATTTAAGCCATTGACGTACTATTATATAAGGGGCTTTCGCACGGTCCAATATATATGACAGACTTGGTCGGAGGGATGTCGGACAGACCGATGTCGATAGCGTTCACATTGCCAAACATTTCGTCAGACTTTACTTTTCAAGCGAATTTCAATGATGTTGGACGTACGCTAGTGATAAAAAAAATTTTAAAAGAAGGAGAAATCGATGTTTATACTCATCACTTTTGATCTTCCAAGTTTCCGGTACAATTCTGTATATTTCAAAATATTCGTTCCAGAATTGTACATTTCGCAAACAGCCATTTTTTACTTCAGTTTAATTTTTCGCGAACAACCACACAGCGTGAATATCTTTTCGGAAATTAAATTTCCTCCAGGTCGGACAGACATTCGTTCACACTATCAGATATGTCTGTCGAACCACCGAAATATCAAAACGATTTGAAAGCCATCCGGAATGTCTGATAGACCATCGTTTCTTGCGTCCACACGATCAGATATGAGTCTGTCAGACCATGTCTGTAAGATATGTTGGACTGTGTGAACACTCCTATATATGCACTGCTAGTGAAATGTCGGTTTCATAAAATCGTGGCAACATACAATGACGCCGACATAACTAGCTCTCCTGGTTCGAAGCCGGAAAATGTGGAAACAAAATGCCAGCCATCTTGAATTTCTCCATAGAATGGTAGAGACACCTCTTGGGTTTCTGTGGATTTGCTAAGCAAAACGGTTGAAATTCAAATTGTTGAGACATTGTTTCCAGCAGAAGTCATCTCAAAAATGTGCTAATTCAAATAATTTTCGATAGATAGATAGAACCAACAAAATTTGAACAAAAAGTCGTTGTACAGTGAAATCTCCCTTAGGCGGACAGCGACGATGCCACCATTTTTGTCCGCCCAAGAGAGCTGTCCGTCCAACGGAAAGAAAAAATGTTTAATGTTTTTTTTTTTCCAAATAAATAATCTTTTTATTAAAAAGCAAAATAAAAATTCGTAGGAACAAAGCCACAAAATGTAAGCAAATAACTACGAAGATGCAATAACAATGCACAGCTGTAGTAGATAACGTATACATATTCTTATGCATTCGTACAGAGACAATGTTTTTACGACACGAGCCATGACGCAATAATGTAACTGTTTTCGTCAAAAGCAAAAAAGTCCAAACGCGGACTTTGCTTTGGCGATCCTGTTGGTTATATCCAGTTCGGTTCCATCATCGCTCGAGACAATACTCCCAAGATACTGGAAATCCTCTACTCTCTCTACCGGTTGTCCAGCAATGCATATTTGAGCCGATGAGTTTGTTCCAAGGCTGATAATTTTAATTTTTGCCATATTAATTTTCAGCCCGACGACACCTGCCTCCCTCTCCGCATCTGCTGTCATTTGGTGGAGGTCCATAATTCTGTGGGAGAGTAAGCATACATCGTCAGCGTAGCCAAGATATTTCAGTTGAGATGTAAGAGTCCATCGAATTCCTCCGTTTCCCGTCGACAAAGCTGCATGAAACACATCACTAATCACCAATAGGAATAATATTGGTGAAAGGATGCAGCCTTGTCTTACCCCACTTTGGATCTCAAATTCCTCAGACAACCTTTCCCTGTGCAGAACGTGACATTTGGAGCCTTCATATGTAGCTTTGATAACAGCAATTAGTTTATCGGGAATACCTCTTCTGCGTAAGGCACCCCAAATAAACTCCTTGTTGACACTATCGAACGCCTTCTCAAAATCGATGAACAGCAGGTGCAGTGGCGATCGATATTCAACGCACTGTTCGATGATAATCCGCAGGGTGTTGATGTGGTCGGCACAGGAGGATCCAGAGCGGAAACCTGGTTGTTCGGCATCGAGTGTGCCTTCAAGATGTTGTTTCATTCGCTCAAGGATGATTTTAGCTATTATCTTAGCTACAGCAGGCAGCACGCAGATACCCCTCCAGTTTTCCCACTCCATTAAATTTCCTTTCTTAGGAAGCTTGACGATCATTCCCGTTTTCCACTCGTTAGGAAAGCTCTCTCTATAAGTGGAAGCAGGAGCTCAGCCGATGTTGTGGGCGCTGCTCGTAAGAGCTCTACGGTAATACCGTCAAGTCCTACCGCCTTGTTGGTTTTGAGTGCCTTGATCGCGGTAATGATCTCATCTTTACTGGGAGTCGTGGTGCATATTCGGGAACTTCTCACCTCGGGCATCTCAGTCTGATTTGGGAGCATGTTGCTAGCGAATACACGGTTCAAAACCGTAGCAAAAGGTTCTTTCCATTTCTTGAGCTGGTCCTCATCCGAAATGAGCAAGAAGCCGTCTAGGTTTTTCACTGGGTGTTGGCTGGAGCTGCAACCACCTGTCCACTCTTTGGTGATTCTGTAGACGGTCCTGCTGTCGCACCTCGGTGCTTCTTCTGCTTCTGTAGCCAGCGCGTTGATATAGTTGCGCTTGTCACGTCGCACGCTACGCTGAACTTCTCTCATCTTCATGCGATATAGGGACTCTAGCTCACTTCTCCCTGCTGCCGGGGTAGCTGCAACGCAAGCTTTTAGCTGTTTTCGTTCATCAATCCGTCTCCAGGTATCCTCGAAACGCCACGCCCTATGTCTTCCCTGCGATCGACCGACAATTCTTTTAGCACCAGATATAAAAACATTTTTCACAGCACACCAATGGTCTTGGATGGTTGCGGGCATAGAGCTGCTGATTGCTTCCACACCTTGCGAAAAGTGCTCCCTTAATTGTTGGCGCACTGAGGGATCACTAAGTCTATCGATGTTGAACCTGGGCATTCTTGTGTTGTCGTGGGATCTTTGAACTGCAGCAGTGCGTAGTTGGGGAGTAGCTATCATAAGATGGTGATCACGTACTACCCTCACATCCGCCCCTCGCCTGTTTCGGACGTCCAGAAGACTGCTTCTAAAGCGGCGGCTGATAGCAAAATGGTCAATTTGGTTGGAGACTGCTTGCCTGTCATTGGAAACCCAGCTGAACTTGTGGCAGGTCTTGAGCTCAAACATAGCGCCACCTATCACAAGGCAGTTGGCATTACAGAAATCCACGAACCTTTCGCCGTTGTCATTGCGGTTGCCTAGTCCATGCTTTCCGATTACATGTTTGAGCCCTTCGTTGTCGTTGCCTACCTTGGCATTCAAATCCCCCATCACTATGACAAATCTCCATTTGGTGCTGTGTTGAAGACGGCACTTAAGAGGTTGTAGAAGCTTTTCTTTTCGTCCCCAGACGAACTTTTCGTTGGGACGTAACACTGTATGATGGTGACGCGTCGTACCCTAGTCCAGAATCTGGCCGTCAAAATCCTATCACCATGAGGCTGCCAGGAAATTAGGCCCTTGCGTGCTGTTGTTGTTAGCAGTAGTCCGACTCCATATTCCCGCGGACTTCCGGATGGTTTTCCAGAATAGAGTAGTACAGTGTTACGCGTTGGGGATTGGTACCATCTTACCATCTTACTTCACTTACCCGCAAAATGTCCAGTTTATATCGCATGAATTCCTTTTCCAGTTGGAGGAATCTGGCATTGTAAGGACCTTCGCTTACCGAGTCAAGGAGCGTCTTTACATTCCAGAAACCTATCTCTGTCCGGGTACAATAGCCAAAAGTCGTCAACCTGTGATCATTCCCTATCCGAGGCATAGTGTCGGTTTCTGTAGCGGGCAATATTCGGTACCGCAGGTTGCTGGCCCACGTTACCTAGCCTAGAATCAAGGCCCTAGACAACCCGCACTTACAATTTTAGCCTACACGTATAAGGGTTTATACGTATAGTTGCCCGAGGACCACCACTAGGAGGTAAAGTAAGCACTTCATCACGAACTTGATTATTGCGCTACTGGCCCAAGCCAAGTTTTGGGCAGTCAGTAGTTTCCCGATCAATCGCAATGCAAACAACAACAAACAAACAAATATTTGGCGCAACAGCTCTTTAAAGTGCCAGGGCCTAGCTTCTCGTAACCACTCATGTTGTGTGCGTTATATTTTTCACACGAATGGAAGGGACCTACAGTTTAATGCCGACTCCGAACGGCGATTTGAGAGCAATGCAGGTCCCGAATTATTGGTAATTTATCGAAAGAAGCTAAGCGGCAATAAGCTTTCAAAGAAGCCCGGCTGGTGTCAACCCTTACTTTGTTGAATCTTATTGAAAATGTATACTAAGTCAAGTGAAAGCTTATAAACCCGGAATGGTTCTACCACTCCCATAGGAAGTTCTAATAAAATCTCTTGTCTTCAAATTTTTATTGAATACTCGTATTTCTTATTCGAAGCTTCTTTCAGTAGGAAATGCACTGTACAATGCAATTGACTGATAAATTTGAAATCAAAGTGTTGCCAGTCAACTTCTGGCGGGCGTATTCGCAGTTTTCCCTTAATCACAGCATCTTCACGTTTTCTTGTGGTTTCCAACGGAAACCCAGAAAATCATAGTTAACTACAATTTCCATTGATGGCAAATCACAGTGGACACTCCCGAAGCAACTACTATTAGTTCCAGCCACTTGTTGCTTCACCGGAAATTTGTGGCAAATTCTTCTCCTTGCCATTAGTCAAGCTCGTGGCGCACCATCATAAAGTCACCGGCATCTCGATAAAATTTCAAAAATCAATCTCTCACCACCTAAAAGGTCAACGAGCATCGAGCTTACCATAAATTCCTTTCCTCAAGATTAACACTTGACTGGCTTGAGTATCTCAGTGCCCGTTTCTGGTCATGATGGTGACAAACTCGGCACTTTATTGGACCAGTTCGAGGCTTTTCCTTGTTTTTTTTTTTGCATCAACCCACCGCCACCCTTAAGCAATCTTAACCCTCTCAGCCTCGTGTAGGTAATTTGAATGAAGCATAATCTATATCTGTACATCCAAAGTGCAAACAATCGAAACAAATCCAACAACAACAACAACAACAACAATTTTTTGTTGGTTTTTATTGATTCTTGCGCGAAAAACCTGTTGGTAGTCACTCACTCACTCACCTCGACGCGGCGGCGGCGGCGGTGGCGGCGTCGTCGGCTTCCCATCAATGGGAGTCATACTCTGCTGTTGACCGTCTTGTCTTGTTGTTGCCGGCTTCGAATGTGACTCTGAGATTTTTTTAATTTGGACATTCTGATGTATCTTTCGGATGCTTTGGGGGGATTTTCTTAAGAGAGAAGTTCATAGTCAGTGGAATTGACGCGACCAACAATAAAAAAAGTTGTTAAGAGCCCGGCGACTGGTTTTTCTTGTTTAAACAAATTTGTTGATTGGTATTTAGTTTTTTTTTTTTTTCTTATTTATTTTTTTATTTACTTTCGTGTAAGTTAAGATTTTATTTTCTTTGATAACTCTTGAGATACTCGTATTTGGTTTTCTGATGTTGAACTTTCGGAGATTGGATCCCTTTGAGTTGAGCTTACGCAAAGTTTGGACATTGCGCACGAGAGTTGACGGTGATCGAGGAAGAATGCGCATATTGATTGGAAGCTGTGATTGGGATTGGCTTGGAGTCAATGTGACGAACATGCAAATGTTTTTTGTATATTAATAGCTTTTGACAAACCTCTTGGTTGTATCTATGAAACACGAGGCGAGGGTGCTTAGATATGCATAGTTTGGACAGAGAGTGATTATCTATGAAATTGTATCTATATCGGAAGCTGGCCGATATACAGAAATAGCATTGACGCGGGTTGAATAAGGGCCAGTACTTAAATGGCAATGTGCCAAGGTTAGCAAGGAAGTAAGTGAGCTGACGAAATGAACTAGGAGTGGTTTCTTGGCGCCTTACGGCTTGGTCTTAAGGATTCCATACTTTATTTTGATGCATTAGTTAAGATATAACGGGGTTTGGTAAAAAACGAGTTTACCAGTGACGGTGTTTCTATAGCCTAGTTCGGGTTCTGCCTTAAAATGATCGGAATTTTCTGGATCTTATTACTCGTAAACTTTGTACATGACAACGCCCCATTTCAATTTATTTTTTAGATGAAATATTACACAATTTTATTGATACGAGTTTTGGTTGTAATTAAAAGTAAATTTACACTCGAATTCAAATTAGTACATTAAATTGTCCCAGCCGACCAGTTATTCACTCTCAGAATGGTTCTTGAGAAGACCCGGGAGTAAGCTAAGCCCAGTTTTGTGGATTTGGAGAAAGCATATGAAAGGGTTTCTCGAGGCAAATTCTGTAGTGTTCTGCAAGAGTATGGGATTAATTGTTCCCTGTTAAGGGCGATTTAGTCATTATACACAAACTCTAGAAGCTATGTTCAGAGAAACGGCATTAAATCAATACTCCGCCAATGGTGCGTTTTGTCACCTCTCCTCTTCATTGTATATATGGACTGGATGTTACAGCGCAGCCGTAACGGAGAATGTTTCAAAGTAGTGGTCTTAAGGATTTTTTTTTTTTTAACAGGTGTGTGGCCACGCCCAAATGGCGTGTAGGCACTGCGACCAAGAAGATCTATTGTGCCATAGGCCACTTTTAGGACAGCAGTACTTCTACTCTCCTTATGAAAGCTATAATTACGGCTGCGGAGGAGTTCCTTAGATCTTTCGGAGATATGATCTCTTTAAGGAAAAAGCTTCTCCTAGTGCTACACAGAGCTACACACTCACATAGTATGTGTTCTGCGGTTTCGTCCTCTTCTAGGCAGAGGCGGCAGGTGATATCCTCCGAAATTCTCATTTTGTTAAGGTGGTAGAGAAGTTGACAGTGACCGGTAAGGAAGTTCACAAGCCTTCTTATGTCATTTCTGCCGTATTTTAGGATATCAACCGCCTGTCTTTGGAAGGATTGGACAGCTCTTTTAGCCTGTCTGAGACCTTGGGAGTTATTCCAGTGGGAGATGCACATGTTGCGTTCCCAAATGTTTAGGGTAAGTTTGAAGGCGGAATCGGGTATCCCGCAGAAGGGTTCAGGTCCAGTGAACAACTCAGAGGAGCCCTTCCTAGCTAGCAGGTCTGCAGTTTCATTGCCGTCAACGCCTACATGACCCGGTACCCCCCACAATTTTACTTTATTGTGTCGGGCCAGATTTTGTAAGCTGTCGAAGCAGCTTAGAACTGATTTTGAACTGATCAAATGGGAGATCAGTGCTTTGAGCGCCGCTTGGCTATCGGTGAGTATATGGATAGGGGCACCTTTGATGCCTGAGTGCAAGTTAATGTTAGCACAAGTTTCAATGACGTAAAGCTCGGCCTGGAAAACACTAAGACTCTTTCCGAGTGATTTCGAAATTTTATGGTTGGGTCCATACACACCGGCGCCAACTCCTGAAGCCATTTTTGATCCATCGGTGTACCACACTATACCTTTTGGTTCAAGCGACGGTCCGCCATTATTCCATATATCACGGCTTGGGATAGAGTGATTTGAACGTAAAGTCGGAGACCGTGCTGAGCATGTCTAGCTCGGGGAAGTCGGACAATAGCTCCATGAGATCCACGTGATCCCGTGTACTATTAGCATCTGATTTTCTAAGACTAACTGCACTGCGGATTGCCACTTTTTTTTTTATAAATATATGTAACGGAGTAAGTCCGATTATGGCTTCAATGGCTGTTGTGAGACAAATGTACATAGTACCTGTGATGCCGAGGCAATCGCTATCGAGCATGGTCTTAAGGATTAGTCATCTGCTTTTGCGGATGATTTGGTCATTCTTGGGTCCTCTCAAACCGAACTTTAACGCGCACTTGAAAGGTTTGTAGACGTTTAAGATGATGCTGCAATGAAGGTAAACGTGAATAAATCGGAAGTAATGGTCGCTTTCAGAACGCCCATTGAGTGCACTCGGCATGTTAGTGGAACTTGGTCAATCTGTTATAAGGAAGGACGAACTTAGTGCTCAAGCTAAACTATTGATTTTTAAATTGGTATATGTTCCAACTCTCATCTATAGTCATGATCATCGCGGATACAAGCTGCTGAAATGAGATTCCTTCGCGATATTACTGGAATAAATCATACTGATCGAGTTCGCAACACCAGAGTACGCGAGGCGCTCCTCCTGATGAGTTTAAGTCAATGGCGGATGATCGAGTAGGATGGAGAGTCTACCTGAGCATCCTATCGAGGTCTTATGCTAAGATTCCATAAAAGTTTTGTACCTATACATATTTTGGCAGCAGTTCCGCTGATTACGTCCCAGATTTTGCGAGGCTGTCTGTCGGTTAATATTCTCTGGGGTAATGGTCAATGTCTTTCAGTTCTGCAGCGCTGGTAATGGAATATGACAGGCTCCACGTCTTCAACGGTTTCCGTGCAGCTCGGGCAGTGTGGATTATTGTCATACCAGAACTTGTCTAAATACTCCCTGAACCATTCATGGCCTGTTATCATCTGGATTATATTAAGATTTAGCTCTCCATGTTGCCGGCTTACTCACGACTCGATGCTATGATTTAAACTACATCAAGGCGCTGGCTACAAAAGCAGAAGAAGCTGCAAACAGGTGCGAGAGACAGAACTGTCTACAGAATCACCAAAGAGATGGCAGGTGGTCGCAGCTCCAGCCAACACCCAGTGAAATGCCAAGACGACCCCTTGTTCATTTTGGATTAACACTAGCTAAATAGATGGAAGGAGTATTTTACTATGGTTTAGAACCCTGTATTTGCTGCTAAAATGATACCAAATCAAACTGAGATGCCCAAGGTAAGAAATTCCTGAATATGCACCACGACACCCAGTAAAGATGAGATCACTATACCGCAATCAAAGAACTGAGGAACAACAAGGCGGTAGGACTTGACGGTATTTCCGAGGTGCTCTTACGAGCAACGCCAACAACATCAGCTAAGTTACTAGTCTCGCTTATAGGGAGAACTTGGAAAGCTGAGAGAGCATTCCTGACCAGTGGAACACGGGAATAATCGTCAAACTTCCGGAACGTAGTGCGAAAACTGAAACATAACTTTGTTGAAGACGAATGAAGATATCCTCGGTCGTTTCGAGAGAAATTTCTTCACAAGGTATTGCGTTGACGGGTTTTGGAAGAAAAGATTAAATGACGAACTATGCGAACTGTACAGCGACATCGACCTAGTCAAAAATCTGCGTATTGGACGTTTGGGATGGCTAGGATATGAAGAGCAAATGGACACCAATAAGAACTGTCTTTTGAATCGCATTACTTGGAAACTTGCTGACGGACAGCTGTGTTTATTCTATGGACGCTCTTTTGCCCAAATTTCCCCAAGCATCTGAAGAAATACTGTTGAGATGCGATGGCGATCCTCGAAAAGTGTTGCTGGAAAAAAAAGAAGAAAAAGAGAGTCCGGGATGGACCTGGGCCTCAACCAATAAACCTCTCCAGCCAGCACGGTTACGAGCCAGCTACCTCCAGCTGCACATGCCAAGTTGGTTGAGATCCTCTCCGCTTATTTGCGCCACCTATCGCGAGGTCATCCTCTAATGCACCGTCCATCCGGGGTGGATTCGATGACCTTCTTGGCGAGAACGTTGGGCTCTATCCGCTCTAAATGACCCAGCCATTTTAGTCGCTATATGTGAACTCTTCTGGCTAAGTCCATGTCCTTATATAGGCCGTAATGCTTGTAACTAGTACACAATATTTTGTTCTGCTATAAGGTCTTACCTCGGGCACAATAGACCTCTTACCTCTTAGGTCGCAGTGCAAAATAACCCTACACAAGGTCTTACGTCAAAGAAAGTATGTAAAAGAAAGAGAAAGTGGGTTAGAGAAACTCGGTGAGGTTGTCCTCAGATCGTGTACCACTCGAGTATCACAAGTGCCATCTGGGCATTCTACATTTTATTTAATTTTAGGGTGACATTGCATATAAGAATAGTATTTAATTAAGTACATAGGACGCACTTTTATAGTTTAAACAGATACCCAATAACTAAAGTACTTCCAACACAACACCATCGTAAACATAATTTATTTCATTTCCAGAAAACTGACTCAGAAAAAGTGAAGCAACCAAGGAGTTCTCCGATATCAATTCAATAAATTATTCCAACATATGTGCATCGCTATGAAAAACAAAAAACCAGATTCACCACTTAAAGGCTTAAGGAGATGAAACAAAATTACGGGAAAAGTTCACGTGTAATTGTCCCCTTCAACCTCTGTTTCGCAACATTTTTACTCAAATCCGCAGGTAAATTCCAATAAAACAAGAAATGAATCCCTTCATCGAAAAATTCGGCGACTTGTGCAATTTATTTGATTTTCCCTTCAACCTTTCGCTTGTTGTGTGTCCAAATTGTTTTTAAATTGATACCTCATCCAGAAGACAAGTTTTACCACCACAAGCCCTCGAGAGATGAAAAAATAAAGTATGACCCGACACAACTAGCTAGCCCGATGATTGTCGACTTTCATTAGGCACACGATCCGATGACATTCGGGCACAAGACAGGCTCAGGCACAGTCAGACTCAGAGAAAGACAAATCAAAAAGGCATTATTTGACAACGTCACGATGACACGAACTACCTGTGTATATGGTTATGATGAAGATTCAATATCGCAAGGAGCCAGGTAGCCAGGTAGCAATTGAAAGTAGATGAACGCGTGATTAGGCATTCGGGAGCGCGCTGGTTATATGAGCCTCATTAAATGATTCCGCTAAATTATCTAATAATGAGAGATAGATCAGTGGCAGCCAGCTGTCTGCTAGGAGGTGGAATTGAGATTTGAATTTGTGGCATCTTCCGTGTCTCGTTTTGTGGGTTTAGCACGAGTCAGACTTAAACTACACAAATTTGTAACAGACACGCCGACACACAGGGATTCAAGTCTCTGCACTGGATGATTATGCTTGGGGTGTATTTTGAAAGGTAATTGGTTTTTGGTTTTATATGGTGCACAACATAGCGTTGTAGATGTGAAATGACTTCTGGTGAAAAACATGTGATCACGAAAGACTTGGAGAGGTACGAATTAAGAGAAAATAGTGGAAGATATGAAATCGAATCTGAAGTATCTAAGGTGCTTATGGACAGTGTCATCTTTCCATTGCGTATTAGAAACTACAGATAATGATTTAAGAATGTATTCTGCGGAAATGGTGTCCACTCGCATAACGCAATAATTACCTTTCTTTGTACAAGATTAGTTGGGAACGTACGAATATGACGGCGATTATAGACAGATTTGGCAACACGACTTCAATGAGACGTAGTCTTTTATGCAAGCCTTCAAAATAAGGGGACGCTCTGGCCCGCAAAGTCTTCGAATCTCACCCACAGGGACGACGCAGTAGAGGGCTTATTCGCCATAGGTGGCGCGTACAAGTTCAAGGGGACCTCAACCATTTTGGAGTCCGCAACTAGAGGCAATTGTAGATGTAGATGTATATTGTTGAGAGGTGCAAGTGCACTGCGACCTATAAAAGATCTATTGTGCCCCTCTTACTAAGGTTCTAGCCGATGACATACTCGGTCTTGAGCACTTCCTCCAGTCCAGCTGCTACAGCAAACCGGAGTATCTTCAGTGGATCCAGCGAAGGTAAATCCGTTTCTGATAGGAGGTAGGCACCAAGGTGATTCCTTCTTTTGTGGATCAGTGCTTCGCATTCCATAAGAAGGTGCGCTGGTGTTTCTGCGAAGTCCGTCTCCCTCTATTCCTAAGGTGCTCCTTAAGTCTGCAGTGCTCTGTTAACATGCCCGCCAAGATGCGAAGCCGATTCTTACTACCTCTTATGCAGGCTCTGCTTCTTTTCTGGTTGTATTTCCCCAGAAGTTCCTTTGCCTGTCTTATTTGGGGGATATCGTCCCAATGTTTGGCCCATTTGTTCTCTTCTTCTTTCCTTAAGTCTTCCCTTATTTTGTGGGGTCCTATCCCACAGAAGGGTTCTGGTCCAAGGAACGGCATGTCTGATCCGTTTCTACCTAGTTCATCAGCTGCTTCGTTCCCCTCTACTCCTACATGTCCTGGTACCCAGTAGAGAGTTACTTTGTTTGTTTCTCCCAGTTTGTTGATCATGGTGAAACATTCCCATACCAGTTTAGACCTGATCTCATGCGAGGTCAGTGCTTTAATAGCGGCTTGGCTGTCTGATAGTATCGCGATATCCTGCCCGCGATATTTTCTGTCTAAGTTGAATTGCGCGCATCTTTCGATCGCGTGAACTTCTGCTTGAAATATGCTGGGGAATATTCCCAGTGATTCTGAGTATCTAGTCCTGGGCCCGTACACTCCTGCCCCAGTGCCAGCGGATGTTTTCCATCTGTCTGTGTACCATTTAATTGTGTGTTGTTGGAGTTGGTATTTATCGGATTCGCTGCTCCAATCTCTTTTGTTGCTCAGCTTTGAGTCAAATTTCCTTCCAAAGCAGTATTTCTTGACCATATCATCTCTGGGCCAGTCCAGAAGCGGCACCGATTTGGATAGGGTTACTCGCTCTTTATTTTCGATGCATGTTCCTTTCCCGATGCCCTCTTTGCTGATTCTTAAAATGGTCTCCTTGGCGATTCGCTCTAGAACTATGTGTAGTGGAGGTATCCCTACGATCACTTCTAGAGCTGCTGTGGGACAGGTTCGCATGGCTCCTGTTATACATATACAGGCTAATCCTTGCACTTTGTTGAGGGATGTCCTCGTCGTGGTTAGTCTAGATCTGTTGACCTATGCCACTGCCCCGTAAGTGATGATGGGTCTTACTATCATCAGATACATCCACCTCAGTGTGGCTGGACTACAACCCCAGGTCTTTCCTGAAATGTTTTTGCACACCATAAGTGTTCTGGTGGCTTTGGTTACCACAGTTTCTACATGTTCTCTCCAGAGGAGTTTACTGTCTAGTGTTAGACCTAGATACTTGACCTGTTTCTGTTACTTACTTACTTACTAAGGTGGCGCTACAGTTCGGGGTGAACCTGGGCCTCAACCAACAAGCCTCTCCATTTAGCTCGGTCTTTAGCTAATTGCCTCCAGTTGCGCACTCCAAGTTGGTCGAGGTCCCCTTGAACTTGTGCGCGCCACCTACGGCGATAATTCCCTCTACTGCGTCGTCCCTCGGGGTTAGATTCGAAGACTCTGCGGGCCGGAGCGTTGGTGTCCATTCGATCTACATGTCCTAGCCATCTCAGACGTCCAATACGTAGTTTTCTGACTAGGTCGATGTCGCTGTACAGCTCGTATAGTTCGTGATTGAATCTTCTCCTCCAAAACCCGTCAACGCAAACGGGACCGAAAATCTTACGAAGAATTTTTCTCTCGAAGCGACCAAGGATATCTTCATCCTCTTTTAATAAAGTCCATGTTTCAGCGCCGTAAAGCAGGACTGGGATGATCAAGGTCTTATATAGAGTCTCCTTAGTTGTTCGAGAGAGGGCTTTACTGTTGAATTGCCTTATAAGCCCAAAAAAACAGCGATTGGCAAGAGTTATTCTTCGATTGATTTCTGCGCTGATCTTGTTTGTAGAATTTATAGCAGAGCCAAGGTAGACAAAGTCCCTTACTACCTCGAAGTTATAGCTGCCCACGGTGACGTTTTGTCCAATTCGTCGATGTTGGTTATCCCTTCTAGTTGACAGCATATACTTGGTTTTGCCCTCGTTTATCGCCAAACCCATTTTGGCCGCTTCCGCCTCAATGCTTGCAAAAGCACCGGTGACAGCCCCTCGAGTTCTTCCGATAATGTCTATATCGTCGGCGTATGCAAGCAGTTGTACAGACTTGTAATAGATTGTGCCTCCGGTGTTGGCTTGTGAGTTCCGCACAATCCGTTCAAGTACAATATTGAAGAAGTCACATGACAGCGCGTCACCTTGTCTAAAGCCTTTTTTGACATCAAAGGTCTCGGTGAGGTCATTATCGACCTTGATGGAGCAGCGAGCGTTCTCCATCGTCAGCCTGCACAGGCGGACAAGTTTGGCAGGGATGTCAAAACTAGACATGGCTCTATAAAGCTCTTCTCTATAGATGCTGTCGTAGGCGGCCTTTAAATCGATAAAGAGGTGGTGAGTATCGATTTGGAATTCTTGGGTTTTCTCCAGGATCTGCCGAAGTGTGAAGATTTGATCGATGGTGGACTTTCCTGGCCTGAAACCGCACTGATAGGGTCCAATCAGGCTGTTGATAAAAGGTTTCAGGCGTTCACACAATATCGCAGAAAAGATCTTGTACGCGATGTTGAGGAGACTGATGCCTCTATAATTGGCGCAGTTGAGGGGGTCTCCTTTCTTGTGGATCGGGCAAACGATGCTGAGATTCCATTCATCAGGCATATACTCCTCTGACCAAATATTAGAAATGAGTTGGTGTATGCACTCTACCAATTCATCCCCAGCTGCCTTGAAAAGTTCGGCCGGTAAACCGTCAGGTCCAGCAGCCTTGTTCGATTTTAGCTTGGATATTGCTATCCTCACTTCGTTTTGGTCAGGTGGACGGAAATTTTGACTATCATCGTCCATGTTGAATGGTTCATTCTGCCTGACAGCGGGATGTTGGTCTTCGTCGCCGTTATACAGTCTGCAGAAGTAGTTTTTCCATATTCTCAGCACCGACTGTGATTCTACTACCTGTTTCTGTGGGTCAACTCTGATCCCTTCCAACAGGATGGGTTGCATACGCTTTAACTGTATTTTCTTGGTGAAGGGTATCACAGTGGTTTTGGTAGGGTTCACTCTGAGTCCTACCGTTTTACACCACTTCTGTGTGATTCGTAGACCCCTCTGAATGATTTCGCATAGCGTTTCTTCAAATTTTCCTCTTGCGACAGTGACTATATCGTTGGCGTACCCCTGGCACGTAATGCCGGCACCTGTCAATTTGTGCAGTAGTTCATCTGCTACTAGGCTCCACATCAATGCCCTCCTTGTGGACAGCCTCTAGTGGTGCTTATTGTGATGGTTTTTTGACCCACCTCTATCTCAGCAGTCCTAATTCTTAGCATCTCACACATCCAGTTACTTGTGGTGTGATTTACTCCCTTTATTTCGAGACCCCTCCTAATTACTTGATTGGAGGTGTTACCGAAGGCTCCTTCGATGTCTAGAAATGCGCATACTGCTGTTTCCTTGCTCTCCAGTGTATACTGAACCAAACTTGTCAGCTGGTAGAGCGCAGTTTCGGTGGATCTTCCTGCTCTGTAGGCATGTTGATTGTGGTGGAGAGGTATTCTTTCCAGCACAGTCATTCTTAGGTGATTATCTATTACCTTTTCTAGCGTCTTTAACATGAATGAGGTCAAGCTGATGGGTCTAATGGATTTTGGTGAAGTGGTGTCTCTTTTTCCCACTTTCGGAATGAATATGACCTTTGCCCTTCTCCATATTCTTGGTATATGCCCAAGTGCGACGATGCTTCTTAATAGTCCTAGGAGGTATGGCATAATGATTTCCTGGCCTTGTTGTAGTAGTGCAGGGAATATTCCGTCCGCTCCCGGTGCTTTAAACGGCTGGAAGGTGTTCAGAGCCCAACTTAGCCTTTGATTCGTGCAGATGTCTCTTGCCATCGCCCAGTCCTCTCTCCTGGACCTTTTATGTCTTCCTAGTACATCTATGCTGCTGTAGATTGAGCTACCCGGGAAGTGTATCTCTAATAGTAGAAGGGCCCTCTGCTCTTCATCTTCGGTATAGCTGCCATCTTGCTTTTTCAGTGAGCCTGGCGCGCCTGCTTTCTCCTTAGCCAGTGCTTTATGTAACCTGGCCGCTGCAGGGGTTGACGCTATATTCTCACAGAATGCTCTGAAGCTATTTCTGTTAGCTTTTCTGATTTCCAAGTTGTATCTTGTTAATTGCTCGGTGTATGTTTGCCAGTCTCCGTCACGCTTTGCTTTATTATAGAGCTTGCGCACCTTTGATCTAAGGTCGGCTAGCGTTTCGTTCCACCAGGGAATGTCCTTCGGATCTTTCTTACGGCTAATAGGGCAGCTGCTTTCAAATGCATCTTTGATCGCCCTGTTAACCACTTCTACGTTGTTTTCCAGTTCTAGGAAGTGGCTCGCCGTTTTCTTTCCTTTCACATTTATTAGGTTCCACTCGAGTGTAGACCTATATCTGTCCCAGTCAGTTTTGCGGGGGTTTCTTTTCGGGTTAACCTCCTTACTGAGACCTTTTATGTTGAAGGTGATGATCCTGTGGTCCGACATGGACGGCTCGTCAGAAACATTCCAACCTGTAATGCAGTTACTAATACTCGGGCTGCCGAGTGTAATATCTAGAACCTCTTCCCTTACCCTAGTTACGAAGGTTGGTGTTCCCACATTCAAAATATCTAGGTTTTCATTAATAATGAATTCGAGAAGGCGCTCACCTCTAGCATTGTTGTCGCTACTGCCCCATTCCAGACAATGGTCGTTGGCATCGCATCCTAGCGGAAGTGGCAGTTTGTGCCTTCTGCAGTGTCTCACTAGCCTTTGAACTTCTTCTGGCGGTGCCTCCCCGCCTCCGTCGAAGTAGGCCGAAGCAATTACAATGGCGCAGTGGGTGCCTCCTACGTTAATGAAGGCCTGGATAGCTGTCAAACCTGCGTCATGTACTCTGAAAGACATAAGAATTTTATGTTTTTACTGATTAGTATGCAGGCCCTGGGGAGGTCCTGTCTATTATCCCAGATTGCCTGTGCATTCTTTCTTGAGAGACCTGTTACCTTTCCCCTGAAATGATAGGGTTCCTGTATCAGCACAAGTCCAAGTTGGTGTTTGATGAAACTTCTTGAGATGACGGCCGAAGCCGCCTTCGCGTAGTGTAGGTTAACTTGTGCGATGCGAGTGAGAGCTTTTTGCTCCATTTTAGGGGAAATTCGCAAATTCGCCCACCTCCATCTCTTCTTCCTCTTCTGTTAGAGGAATGACTAGATCCTCCATGCTGAGTCCAGCTATGTCGACACTTTCAGTGACTTCCTCACTCACTCTCCTCGGCCTTTGCTGGTGCTGTTGCTACTGTGATGGAGTCAGCTGGAGTTGCAGTTCCCTCTTCTTGAGCTACTTATCCTTAGTTTGCTGCGGGTGCTCCGTCCTCGCCCGCGTGGGTTTCGGCTGTTTCGGCTGCCTGCTTCCGCAGTCCGCAGACATTTATTTTGCCGAACCTATATCGGATCATGTAGTCCTGCTTGGCAATCGTTTCTGCCGATTGGTCGTCAATGAGGAAGGTTACCACTCTTCCCTTGCCTTCTTCTCGACTACTGGTCGCTCTCCATAGATGGGTGTTAACCCCCTCGTTTAGCACGCCGTCAATTTGACCCCCTTCCACGCAGTTAGTCTTGCTGCTGCTTGCAGTAGCCATTGAGCTGTGTCCTCGTTGTAACAGTCAACAATTAGTAAGCCCAGTCTGAAGTGTATACCTTCAAACTGAAGCTTGCTCTTCCAGCCTAGGGCTACTTCTTCGATACTGGCGTCCTCAAGCGCCGTTTGCTTCTCGGTGCTTAGCGTTGCCACCGGGTAGTCCTAGAGGCAATTAGCCTCAGTCCAAATAGAAAGACTTCCTGACTGACATGACGCCTGGGTTCACCCCGAACTGAGGCGCCACCTAAGTAAGTAAGTAAATAGGCAATGGATGTATTGGAGAATAGTCTTTGGAATGTATTTCAATATGTCCTTCGAATGGCTAAGAATTGGAAAGCAGTTTGCAGTTTTGCGTTACAAACAAATCACTGCAACAAAATGCAAACATGAAGTGATTGGTGGTTAAGGTGAAAAGAAATCAGGCATGCTGTTGAACTGGTTCACTTGTCTATTTTAGGTCAATAAAAAAAGGTAGTGGCACCTTAATATTTTAGTTGAAACTTCAAGGTTGCTATCGTCAAGGCTCGCTAGAAAATTCAGTCTTGCACTACTTGGCTTTTGGACATGATACAGGTTTTTGCTGCCACAACAGAGGGATACAGACATGGTAGACAGTATTGATACACGCCACAGGTCGAGTAGGTGAACTAAGTAGGTATCTAGTTTCTGTCCCCATCCGTATGGATTTTTCCTGATCCAAGAGGAAAGATATTGGAAATATGTTGCAGTGGAGTCTTTGGTGTAAAGGGTGGATGTGCTCAACCATACGAGTATTGTCCTATAAAATAGCCTATTTACGAACCTCCTAAGTAGGTAGGTAGAAGTGGTTGTGTCACCAAACCATGCCGAAACTTAATTAGCGCAGAAGCGCCGTTTTAATACCACAACTCAAGTGACCTATCGGATGTAAAAACGACGTTTACTTCTAGGGAAAGGGAAAAGGAATTAGGATTATTCAAATCCAGCCCATTACATTGAGGAAACTGATAATATCCCCAATGCTAATCTCCGCTAACTCTATTAGATTGTCGAAAGACGGTTTATCTAAGGTGCGCTGTCTGGCTTTGAATTAAGCCGGACACTTGCGGAGGAAGTGTAAGATTGTTTCTATATCGTTAGCAATATTGCAGCTGCGACAGCGTGCATTAAATGTAATGCCTATTCTGGCCGCATGAACCCCGATGGAGCAATGGCCAGTACTAACTGCCAGAACTCTTGCGATATCTGCACGGTTTCTGTTTAGTAGATCTTGCGTTCTTTTCTTTAAGTATTTGGGCCACATCTGCCTACAGATGACACTGTCCCGCACCCCCTGCCATCTGCAGTCAGCTTTTAGCAGATAATGCACGAAGATGCCTCCCTTAAGGACCCCCAATGGGACGTTCACCTCCTTTGCTAGGGAAGCATCAAGTGCAGATCCCTGCCGCGCGAGTTCATCAGCTCGCTCATTTCCCTCAATGTTGCTGTGACCCGGAGCCCAAAGGAGACAGATCCTTAACCGATGACCTAGCGAGGCGAGTTCCTTTTTGCACTGTTCTACTAGCCTCGATGATGTAGTGGCAGATGCTAAAGCCTTGATAGCGGCCTGGCTGTCGATTAGGATGGGAATGGTATTTAGGGGTGTAGAGGTTTGCTTAAGTATGCGGCTGGCCTCACGTACAACAAAAACTTCGGCCTGGAAGACAATGCACAAATCAGGAAGCCGGTAAGACCTGGAAATATTGAGCGAATCAGAGAATATCCCTACCCCTACCCCGAAGTCCATTTTTGAATCCTCGGTGAAGATTGTTGTTTCGAACTCATTTGTCAGCTCGCCAGTGCCCCATTCCACCCTGGTTGGTAATCTGACCGTGACGTCGTCAGATTAGCTGCCAGATCCTGCGGTAGCAGATTCATGATACTGTTCTGACCATACGGATTGGTGCACCAGCATCCTGTTTCCCTCAGCCTAACCGCACTACATGATGATAGATGCATAAGGTGAAGATCGAGTGATAAAAGGTGCAGGATAACGTTCAAGGCTTGGGTTGGACATGTTCTCATAGCACCGGTTGCGCCTATAGCCGCAGTTCTTTGTACCCTGTTGATAAGTTTGATGTTACAAGCTTTCCTTAACGCAGGCCACCAGACTAGCGATCCACGGCAGTGTACATCCATAAGACCATCTTCGGGCGAAGTCCCCTTACCAAAGGTTTTACTGCAGACATAGAAAGCCACACAGGCCTTCTTTAGCCGTTGCTCAATATTAAGCTTCCAGCTTAATCTTGGATCAAGCACCACACCTAGGTACTTGGCACTGGAGGATAGGTAGAGTAGATGATTGTTTAGCCGGGGAAGCGTGAAGGTCGGTATTTTGGTTTTAGTGGTAAAGAGAATCAGTTTAGTTTTGCTTGGGTTGGCGCTGAGTCCACATCCAGTGGGCCATGAGCCACGAACATCCTACTCTTCTTTATAAACAACAATTTATCATGAAAACTTCTCTCTGGCTATCTCTCGAGGCAATACACAATAGCCTCGCACTATCGATGGAATCTTTACTTTAGCTTTGATTTTAATAAATGCGACGTAGATCCAAGGTCCAGTTCTGCAGTTCATATTCGGTATGACTTTCTGTGGGGGAAGGGCGAATGGGGCAATCCAGTATAACAGCTGAAAGACCATGGCTGCAAAATATCTGCTAAAGAAATAGAGTAGAGTAGAGAAGAGTAGAGTGCAGAACTTCGACAACAGGGAATAAGGGAGGGATTGGAAAAGCTTCAAGCTTGTGCGCTACAACTTAGGTAAGAAACCGCGAATTCTTCGAATATATCGAAGAAATAACCTCATCGCCTCCGTCACGTGCAGTACTAATATCCATAACAAAGCCACAGCCCAACTGGCAGTCCATATATTAACAACTATTGTCAGAAACAATGAAAACGACCTCTAAATGCCTTCTGTTAAACCGGTATGCTGAAACCTTGCATAAGACTTTGAGGATCTCTTTTGTATCTGTCCTTCGTTGATCTTGAAATTCTTTATTTTCGCCGCGCGGTGATATGTGTATTCCATTTGTTTATCATCTCTCTATCTCATAAAAGGCGCCAAATTCTTTACTTGACTCGAAGAGAATCCACCAATCCCACATCAATTTCATAAGGTCAATGAATTTGTCCCACACCCAACGAGTCTGAGATTTATTCGAAAATTCCCCCCAAACGAATTCTATCCAACCAATATCCAATGGAGAGTGTAATTTATGCCAAATGCCCCAAGAACCGTATCTGAACTCCACTTACAAGCACACACTGATCGACTGCAATAGATCCAGCCTAGAACTGACCAATAGTGGACTTCACCTCCCATCGGATCGATTAATAGCCAAGAAACGAATTCTTGGGAAACCCATTTTATAGACGCTATCACTATCATGATCATCACCATCATCGTCAGCGTCGTCGTCGTCGTCGTCGTCGTCGTCGTCGGGTCGTTGTATTTGGTTAAAACAATTCAGGTGGTAACTGAAGTACTGTTTAAGTATCTATCAGGTTTACATTTGTTCTCTGCGCACCTATAAAGCTCTACAAGTTTTTTTTTCTTTTTTTTTTTGGGTTTTTGTATAAACAGGTGAATTTGAGCGGTTGCGTCTTGTTCTCATTTTTTCGAGTCAGGAATGAAAAAAAATTTAAAGAGAAAACATTTCACGAAAACTGCTTTGTAGAATGTTTATTTGATTTTTTTTTTTTTTTATTCGAGCAATCGACAAGGAGGAGGTTCTTAATTCAATGAGATCAAAAATATGGTGAACAGTTTACAAAGGTGGTGTGAACAAGCATACATGGGTATATGGGTTCAGATCATAGCATATGCACAGCACGAGGGATGTGTTTACACAGTTGAGGTCTAATTTATAAAAAAAAAATGTAAACTTATGTTTAATGGTAAACTTTAAAAGTTGATTCATGCTACACACATGTCATACGACCTAAATACTTTTTGGGACTTTTGAACTTTTAATGTAAATTTTGAACTGTTATGCAATTTCACGGAACTCCTTTCATTTTATTTTCGGATCTCTGCAATTGGTGTGTAGGGTGGGTTCATTGATATTTCTAGCCTGCTTGTAAAGAAACTCACTTTTGGTTAGTTTAACAACAGTCCAAGGTTAGGTTAGGTAGATGGGTGCCTTGTGACAAAGAATCACCGCTCACTCAGACCACCAGTACGGGTCCATTGTGCCTAATCATTTAACCCTGCAAACGCTGTAAAGAAAATCCGCTGTTAGAACCACCCAGAAAGTGATTTGAATCTCAGGAGGTCCGCTAGCTCAACATTACCCAAGCCCTCCAGCTCCTAGAAGAAGTAACTTTCAAAAGTCCTCATTCCTCTGACGGATAGTGCAGGATAGTCACACAACAGATGATGAACAGATTCAATTTCTTCTTCGTCCCTGCAACTTCTGCAATAGTCGTCATGCAGCACACCGAGTCGATCCGCGTGAACGCAAATGGCACAATGTCCAGTAACCCGTTATAACCCGTGTGTTATAACGACTAAGTTTTATCAGAGAGGTTGATCTCTTCTTGCTGTAGGCCGGCCATAGCGCACTGGCCGTTGTGCATGTTTCCAGATGAACCCAGCGTCTGTTTGTTCGACCGGTGGCTTCATCCTCTATTTTCTTCCGTAAGGAACTGATTGTGGTTGCTACAGAGGGGAGCGCCCACGATAAGTGCAGCGCCGACCCTTTCATAGCAAGTTCGTCAGCCCTTTCGTTACCTTCGATACCCATATGCCCTGGTACCCCGCAGAGGGTCAGCGCATTAGCTCTAGATATCTCGTTTAAAAGTGATTTGCAGCTTCTCACAAGCCTCGACCCAATTACAGCAGAGTCCAGAGCCTTAACGGCTAGTGAATCTCCTTTCAAATGCTAGCATCGGGTTCATGTGATCAGTTTCCGTCAATCCACTGGTAGTCCCCCATCGGGACAAAATGGAGGCATGGCCGTAAAGGCTTGATGACCACAATCGGCCTTCTCTCAGTCTTACAGCGGTTTTAGCCGCCAGACTGCTGCAGTATACCATATGCCAAGCGAAATGAAACCAAGCATGGTTTCCATTGCCGCTGTTGGTGTTGTTCTCATTGATCCCATGACTCCGATGCACGCCGCCCTCTGGATTTTGGTGAGATTTGAAAGCAGGTATTGCTTCTCAAGTGCCGTCCACCATACCAGTGAACCATATGTAAGAATGGGTCTTACAACCGCCGTGTATATCTAGCACACCACAGCTGGTTTGAAGCCGCACGTATTACTGAATGCCTTTTTGCAGGAGAAGAAAGGTACGCTTGCTTTTTTGACGCGTTCCGTAGTATTTTCTTTCCAGTTTAGTTTGGAATCTAGAATTATGCACAGATATCGAGCTGAACTTGAAATACTTAGTTCAATACCACCGATATTTGCGGGTCTGAAGGTAGAAATTGATCTCTTCTTAGTTAAGTTACTTCCTCCGTCAGGGTTCACTCCCAGCCCTTTGCTGCTGACCCAGTTATCAACTAGTTATAGTGCGAAGTGGAGCTTTTCACTAAGGATTGGAGGAAATTTTCCAGAAACCAGGATAACGAGATCGTCCGCATTGGCCGTCACGTCGAACCCGCTTTCCTTCAGTTTTACCAAGATCTCATCCACCACAAGGTGCCATATTAGCGCGGACAGAACTCCACCTTGGGGTGTTCCTCTGCAGACCCTTCTCCGGATGGTTACATTTCCTGGCGTTGAAAAAAAAAATCCTTGAAGCATCTGTGCAATCCAGTTGCAGAGGCCGGTGTTGAGCGGAGCTCTGTGCAGACTGTTCAGGATCGCGCCAGAGTTTACATTGTTGATCGCCCCAAGAGTGAACTGCTTGAAGTGGAGGGATCTTTCTATGTTCAATACAACCCGGTGGAGAGCTGTATCTACCGATATGTGGCAATTTCTGTAACGAGTCATTCGCGAGGCGAAAATGAGAGAGTGTAAAAAGCACACACCTTTTTGCGAGACAAATATCCTCGCGAGTTTTGTTTGTTAACGTAACCGCCGAGATGAAAATGTGCCTCGTCAGAAAAGATGATTTTTCGCCCAAAATCGTTGTCCAATTCAAGCTGCTCTAAGGCCCAAACTGCGAAGCGGTAACGAAGCGGATGGTCGTGCGCCTTCAGTTGCTGAATAAATTAGACCTTGTAAGCGAATAATCCTAGATCTTTGTGACGTATTCTCCTCAGGCTAGTGTGTGAAATATTGAGCTGTTGAGATCGATGACGAGTTGATGTTCGTGAATTGAGTCTCACACTCTCGGCTACAGCAGCCACATTCTCATCTGTGTGCACCGTACGACGACGGGGTCCATGAGTGTTGTCCACTAGCATACCAGTCTCACGAACTTGTTGCACAAACTTGCGTACAGCAGGCGCGGTGGGTGCTTCATTTCGGCCAAAACTTTTTTTCAAAAAACGCACTGTTTGGGCTACTGTGTACTTTGGAAATAAGTTTTCAATATTTTCCAATGTTGTTCAAGCATAAAGCGACTCATTTCGTTCCGCGGAGGTATGATACTGACTTTCAGTTAAGATTTCGAGCGGGAAACAGCTGTCAGTGTCAAAATAACCTATGATTTAAAAAGAAATCACTAGATGGCCCACCCGTTATACTTCCAATTTATTATGGAAGAACACAGGTCCCATCGTTTCCCAAAGGTTTTCTTACAAGCGTAGAATGCGCATAGTGCTTTCTTTGATCTCTCTTCTGTGTTCTTCTTCCAGGTAAGCTTCGAATCTAGGACTGTTCCGAGATATTTTGCTATATTTTGTTATATCACTCTACATATCATTGAATTCGTACTTATGACATCACCAAGGAGCTACTAGTAATTACTAAATTTCAAAGTCACATTGATCAACGAACCTGATCGAATAAAAATAGCAAATTCCTATCCTAAGCCGTTGGAAACAGCTCTAGCTTGACACATATTTCCAAATATGGTAATAGATTTCATATTCACCAAAAAAAATGCTGCTCTCCAAAATTAGCTGACGCACTCCAACCAAATCAAATTAACCAACCAATCAGACGTCATCGAAAAAAAGGCCAAAAGCCTCATTTGAAATTCAAAAATAAAAAACAAATAATAATCGCGTCCACTTTGTTGTTTTTAGTTGCAAATCACACAGCCTCCTCGGATTTGAATTCGAAGATCAACCATTAAAACAAGCGATCTGCATAATGCCTCCGGAAAGAGATCGGTTTCGGTTGTGCCGCTCCAAAAAGAGCCTAAAAATTGTATCGCTTAGCAGTGGGAACAGGTGAAATGGACAACTCTCGATGCGCAATCGAGGAGATTATATCAGAGAAGTATAACACTGCTGCCATTCAACAACAAAAAATCAAATTAAAAACAAAACAAAAACATTAAAAATTCAAGTTTTGCTTTTTATGTTCGATCGGCTTTTAGAAAGGTTTTTGGCATTCATTATCGTTATGACGACGGCCCGACTGGAGGGAGGCTGATTTTTGCATTTTTGGTTAATAATGTTGCAAGGCATTTTGCCAAAAACGAAAACCGAGAGTGAATCAATCAAAATTTATGTCACTCTGTTGGAGTACTCCATATTCATAATGGAGTGCACGTACTTCCAGCTGTTGATGTTGATCGATGCTAACCTTATCGTTCAGCATTTAACAGAGATTGTCTCTCGTTTGAATTATCGGGGTAATTACGGCGCTGTGTGAACCAGTTTTTGGAACCTGAAACCACGTCTGGGAAACGAATTGATGGACACTACGAGAGTGTTGTTTATGCTAATGTATGGAACTGTATCAGATAGACTGGATCAGTCAAGACGAGATCCCAGGAAGTCGTTGTAGATTTAACGTTCTTGGTTGTTTGGAAGATATGTGTTTTACTGAAGGCTATATAGGTTAAGACTTCCTCCTTATCTGCCTCAAAAGCAGGTCGGAGCACCATTATCTATGACTGACTTACCATTATGCATCATGATCTTAAAGAGGTGAAAAGCCTGCAGTCAATCGAACATTGTGCAACTCCTCCTTACTTTCGTTTTCCATTTTTATTTCAGTTTAGTAATAACTCAAAAAAAAACAAAAAAAAACAAAAGCGACTAAAAGTAAATTAATTCGAATTAATCTTATGTAATACACCCCCAGGGGGAGGTAACAGTTTGAATTATTGCAAATTATCGCACCATTCATCCTTTTCAGTGAAATATTATTAAAAAGAAAAAAAAGAATGAAAGAGGTTTGTACATACTTGATAGCGACTTGTGAGTAATTAATGAGTTTAAAATGAATTGGTACATTTAACACAGAAAAGAAATTGTTAATAACAATAAGCTGCAGATGTGGTCATACATTTTTTAGACGAAGTGCAAGACAAATATTTCTTTTACGAGTATATACACGAGGCTCATTCGCGTACTCAGTCGAAGGCACTTTCATATATTCAATTCCATTTGCGTAATTGCCAAACAGGACAAAGAGAAGAAAGAATGAGCAGACAGCTAGACGTTGGTTTCAGAGCTAAAATGGGTCCAACAATTTAGGCAGAGCTTACACAATCTCAAGCTCTAGACCGAGTATATCATCGGCTAGAGCCGTAGTATGTGGGGCACAATAGATCTTTTAAAGGTCGCAGTGCACTTGTATCTAACTATTATATACATCTACCTATCTACACAATTTCTAACAAAATCCTTTCGAGAGCTTAGGTATACATATGAGGCTTAAATATGCAGGTAGAAGTAGTTTCTGCTGTGCACTGCACTGCAGCCTAAGGGTCATTTTGAATACAACTCATGTGACCTTGTTCGTTAGGATATTTAAAGGAAACTGTTTTAAATCCATCCTGTAGCATGCAAGAAACAGATTAACTCTGTGATAGTTTTCTCTGAAATTTCCTTAAGGTTGTCGAAAAAGGGTTTACCTAGAATTCGATGTCGGGCTCTACTTAAAGCCGGACATGCGTAGAGGAAGTAGAAGATAGTTTTCTTCTCATTTATATTTTTACAACTGCGTTAAAAGATATGCACAATCTAGAGACATGCGTCCCTACTGGCCAGTGACCTGTGCGTCTTTCTAAGCCATTTATCAAGTTCTTGTGTTCTGGGCCAGTTGCAGTTGGGCCAGATCTGTGTTGACGATTGCAGATTGTTTCACCTTTTATGTGTCACTGATAGAAAGTGATCCCGATTGTAAAAAGGACTACCCCTGCAAGGGATCTGTTAAGGGCGGGCACCTTCCGTCTACGTTGCTTTGACCTGCCATCCAGAGAAGACTGATTTTAGTCTGACAATCTAGCGGCAAGGGCTCTTCCCTATACTGTTCCATCAGCTGGGAAGACGATGTTGTTCAAATCAGGACCATGAAAGCAACCTGATTGATCAATTAAAATGGTGGTATTATCAATGGGTGTGAATTGTGTTTTATTATCCGACACGCTTCACGTATTTCCAGAACTTCCACCTGAAAGGCACTGGGTGAATCGGGAAGGCATAGGTTACGTGAGGTTAGGTAGGGTTATGAGATTATCATAAAACACTAGGCACCAAAGTGGGCCCAACGCGATCCCTAGGGAACCTTCACAGCAAAAGACCTAAACCAATTCTCTCATACAATTAATCTCCCTAGAGAATTTGAAAAGGCTCATGTTGAGGATCAAGGACCTCACCTCTTATCAAAGAAGTATCTACCAAGGTGTTTTAACCTTGTCCTGGGAATTTCTTGGCACTCACAGAGTATATGTGTTATGTCCTTTGAGGCATGTAGGACATTGCAGTACCTATGAACATCCGTGTTAGATAATCCTAGTCTCATAGCATGCTTCCTTAGGAGATAGTGGCCAGAGAGTATTCCTATCGCTGCTCTTAACTGTGATCTTTCTAATTTTATGATCTCCCCAGATTTTCTGCGGTCTAACATAGGCCACAAGGCCTTAGACACTCTGTGACCATCTAAGTTTGACCATCTTAGATTAGCCGTGACGATGATTCCCTTAGCCACGCACCTTGGTGGTATCATACTACCACTTGTGTCACTATTTGGGAGCCCCGCTCCTCTTTTGGAAGGCAACGCCTCGATATTGCAGTGTCCAGGCACCCAACATAATCTGACTCAGTTCTGCGTACATAATGCCCTAAGCATTGTGCGGCAATTCCTGATTATCTCAGATTTAGTAACGTAAGACTCTAGCGCCTTTAGCGCAGCCTGACTGACAACGTAGATGGCGATATTATTGTCGGATTTTGATCCCACCTCAAGTAATTCCACAGCTTTAAGTAAAGCTAGAACCTCTGCTTGGAACACACTGAATGTATCCGGAAGTCTCAGGGCCACCTGTAGGTTCGTATCTCTCGAGTAAATACCTGACCCGGTGTCCTATCTGGTCTTAGAACCATCTGTGTATATTGCAATCTCGTTATGGACAGAGGCTGTCTTCCTCTCTAATAGAATACATTACTTCGTATGGTGTAACGAAGTCTGAGGTGCCAAGGATATCGTCCGATTTGTCAGGGATTTCGGGAAATGATTCCTTAAGAATGGAGCTACGTCCTACGTTACTGGTCTTGAAGAGACCAACGTTAGTGAGCCGAAGCACACTGTTGCCCGCTTGAAATTTGATTTGTACGTCTAGTGGTAAAAGATACAGAAAAATCTCGAGTGCAGGCGTAGGTGTTGGGCCTAGAGCACCCGTGATGGTAATGCAGGCTGTTCTTTGTACCGCGGCCAACATATTCCGTATGTTTTTCGTATTCATTGCCTTCCACCACACAAGAGACCCATACGTAAGGATGGGTCTGATTATCATGATGTTTAATTAGTGCATCATTGTGGGCTTCAGGCCCCATTTTTTTCCCTGCCGTCCACTTACAGATGAAGGGAGCATTATTAGCTTTGAGGACTAAGCTAAGACCTTCCCTAATCTTACGCTAAGAGATTTTACATTCAACCAGAGTTCAGTGGCATATATTGTACAGCGTATCAGTGACCGAAGATTCTCTAAGTCTATCCAGAAGAACGGCACATGAAAGTGGAATGCGCAACTAGTCTTTGTTTGGACTGTTGTCAAGGATTGTATCTTCAACGCAAGGAGATGTAACCATCCGCAGAAGGGTCTGTAGGGGAACACCCCAAGGTGGGGTCTTGTCCCCGCTAGTATGGCTCCTTGTGGTGGATGAGATCTTGGTCAAATTAAAGGAAAACGGGTTCAACGTGACGGCCTATGCGGACGATGTCGTTATCCTGGTTTCGGAAAATTTCCTCCAGTTTTTAGTGAAAAGATCAACTTCGCACTACAACTAGTTGATAACTGGGTCAGCAGCAAAGGGCTGGGAGTGAGCCCTTCAATGACGGAGGAAGTAACTTAACTAAGAAGAGATCAATTTCTACCTTCAGACCCGCAAATATCGGTAGTATTGAACTAAGTATCTCAAGTTCAGCTCGATAGCTGTGCGTAATTCTAGATTCCAAACTAAACTGGAAAGAAAATATTACAGAACGCGTCAAAAAAGCAAGCGTACCTTTCTACTCCTGCAAAAAGGCATTCAGTAATACGTGCGGCTTCAAACCAGCTGTGGTGTGCTAGATATACACGGCGGTTGTAAGACCCATTCTCACATATGGTTCACTAGTATGGTGGACGGCACTTGAGAAGCAATACCTGCTTTCAAACCTCACCAAAATCCAGAGGGCGGCGTGCATCGGAGTCATGGGATCAATGAGAACAACACCAACAGCGGCAATGGAAACCATGCTTAGTTTCATTTCGCTTGGCATATGGTATACTGCAGCAGTCTGGCGGCTAAAACCACTGTAAGACTGAGAGAAGGCCGATTGTGGTCATCAAGCCTTTACGGCCATGTCTCCATTTTGTCCCGATGGGGGACCACCAGTGGATTGACGGAACTGATCACATGAACCCGATGCTAGCATTTGAAAGGAGATTCAGTACAAAAATTCCTGACAGAATATACGGGAAGAACCGAAGAACCATGAAGAAAAAGGAGTTGGCTTTCTATACCGACGGTTCTAAGATGGACGTAGGCACGGAAGCCGGAGTTTATTGTGAGGCCCTAGGAACATACCACTCTTTTAGAATAAACGAAAACTTCAACGCCTTCAGGCCGAGGTCACAGCAATTATACAGGCTGCTGAAATTATACGCGAGAGTAATATCGTTGGTTAAACGATCACTATCTATATAGACACCCAGGTAGCCGTTAAGGCTCTGGACTCTGCTGTAATTAGGTCGAGGCTCGTGAGAAGCTGTAAATCACTTTTAAACGAGACATCTAGAGCCAATGCGGTGACCCTCAGCTGGGTACCAGGGCATATGGATATCGAAGGTAACGAAGGGGCTGACGAACTTGCTAGGAAATGGTCGGCGCTGCAATTATCGTGGGCCCTCCCCGCTGTAGCAACCACAATCAATTTCTTGTGGAAGGAAATAGAGAATGAAGCCACCGGTCGGACGAACTGGGTTCATCTGGAAACATGCGCAACAGCCAGGGTGCCATGGCCGGCCTACAGCAAGAAGAGATCAACCTCTCTTATAAAACTTAGTCGTTATAACGCATAGGTCAATTCTGGCATAATTAGGGGACATTGTGCCATTGGCGTTCACGCGGATCGACTCGGTGTACTGAATAATGACTAATGCAGAAGTTGCAGGGACGAAGAAGAAATTGAATCTGTTCATCATCTGTTGTGTGACTGTCCTGCACTATCCGTCAGAGGAATGAGGACTCTTGAAAGTCACTTGTTCTCGGAGCTGGAGGACTTGCTTAATGTTGAGCTGATGGATCTCCTGAGATTGATATCACTTTCTGGGTGGTTCTAACAGCGGACTTTCTTTACAGCGTTTCCAGGGTTAAATGATTGGGCACAATGGACCCGTACAGTTGGTCTGAGTGAGCGGCGACTCTTTGTCACAAGGCAACCATCTACGTAACCTAATCTACAGAAAATGCCAAGTGTGTATGATACAAACAAATATTTCCTCCCACATTTACTTGATGTAGAATGGCGTAAGTGGTTAGAGTGTCGGATCACTACGCATGAGGTTCCAAGTTCGAATCCCAGAAAACACCAAAAGTTTTTTCACGGTCCCACCTCTCGCGAGCGTCTGACAAACATCCGAGAGTATTGTTGTCACGAAAAAGCTTCTCAAATCGCCGTTCGGATTCGGCATTAAACTGTAGGTCCCTTCCATTCGTGTGAAAAATATAACGCACACAACATGACTGGTTGCGAGAAGCTAGGCCCTGGCACTTAAAGAGCTGTTGCGCCAAATATTTGTATTTTTGGACTCCAACACATTAACCAATGAACAGGCTATTCAGCTCTATACAGATGGGTCTAAAATTGATACAGGAACTGGTTCTGGAGTCTTCTGTGAATCACTCAATATCAACGACTCATACAAGCTCGCAGACGATTGCAGTATCTTCCAAGCCGAAGTCTTCGTTATTGAATATGCAGCACAGACCATTCACAGAAAGAAACTTAATCCTTCCAAGATTACCATCTTCGTAGATAGTTAAGCGGCAATCAAGGCACTAGACAGCGTGGAAGTTAAATCAAAAGCAGTTTCCAGATGCCGAAATTTACTGAACAATATATGCAACCCCCATGAGGTAACTATCTGCTGGGTTCCCGGATATAGTAATATAGAAGGGAATGAGATAGCAGATGAACTAGGCAGAAGGGGATCAGCATTAGAGATAGAAAACATTCAAACATCAGTAAAAGTTCCTGTTGGTGTACTAAAAAGAAAATCGACCTCAAACAAGGGAACTGATTAACTCCGCATGGTTTACCAGAAGCGACTGTATCATACCTCACAGTTTATGGCCCATACTGAATGAAGGAAGAACCAAAAGCCTGCTGGCAATGAATAAAAAAAGAAATCCGTATCTTGATAGCTGCACTTACAGGACACTGCGCGATAGCGGAAATAGCCATACGACTAGGCATCAACTCACCCGACCACTGCAGGAGCTGTAAGACGCGGAAGAGATAGAAAGTACCAAACCTAAAGTTTCCGCCCAAATGCAAAGGATCTGTCAGTATTCTTCTCACAGCCTCCGAAACTTTCCGTAATTACCACCCCACTTAGGCGCTTAGATTTCTCTGAATGCATTGATTGCTAAAAATATAACCATTTGCTTATTTCGGCGGTTACGACGGCTTTTTTGCTTTTTTTTTGTCGGGATAGGAAACGCTCAACTGGAGTACTCAGGCGCAACTGGTCCATTGTACTACCAGAGAGCAAACCCTGATTTACCCATTTTATTGGAATTTCCTTGTCTTTCTAAGAAAGCCAAGCAAGCACTTCAGTGATGAGGAGCTTACAGTACCAGCACTCACCACATCAGCACCGAGGATCTGCCACCTGATACGAGCAAAGGCCGGACACTCACAGAGATAATGTTCCGCAGTGTCGTTGCTCTCTCCACAAGTGTCGCAGATTGTAGTGTCACTTAAGCCCAACACGTTAAGGTGCTTGACAAAGGCAAAGTGGCCTGTCAAGACGCCGATAAGTTGTCTACAGTCTTTTCTGCTGAGAGACAACAAGAATGCCGCTGATTTCTTACAGATGTCCAGGAGCATACGTTTAGTCAACCTGCATCCCGGAGAGTCATGCCACACACAATTGTGCTCGTGAGAGACCCAATCGTCAATGGAAGCCCTAACCGAGGACGCAGGGAGACCCAACGCGGGTTTGGGACCTGAGAAGCCCGTTAGGATTGCATAAGTTTCCGCTTGGAAAACAGACGCATATTTGCCTAACGAAAAGTGAAGTCTAATGTTGTCGACTTCCACGAAGACACCAGCGCCAGACCCTTGACTGGTTTTGGAACCATCCGTGAAAATATGACTACATTCCATTCCCGGCTCAGACTCTGACCGAAGCCAGGCCTGGACACAAGGAATGTCGACTTTCTGGTGTCATTGCATCAGACGGCATATCCATAAGACAGGAGTCGTAAGATAAGTGTCGCGCAAGCTCATCAAAATTCCAGTGTGGAGTATACAAAAAACCGCCCCGCCTAAGACGATGGATGGCTTTGATAGTGCAACCCATGATATAAGTATCAAGGGGAGGTAAGTTCAGCAAAGCGTCTACAGCAAAGCCAGGCGTACTCGGGAAAGCTCCCGTGCAGCCGAGACAAGCCGTTCTTTGGAGTTTCGCGCAAAAGGCAACCACATATTTACGCGAGCGCCCCTTCCACCAAACAACCGACGCATATGCGAGGAATGGTCTTATCATAGCCATGTAGATCCAGAGAACCTTATTCGGTGACAAGCCCCAAGTCTTGCCAAAAGCACCCTTACACTGCCAGAAGACTGAGAGCGCCTTGGATGTTTTCGACTCGACGTGTTTAGACGAATGAAGTTTCTTATCTAAAATCACTCCCAGATATTTGGCTTCATTGGAAATGCGAATGGTGACGCCTTGTAGCACTGGGTGAGTCAGATCCTCCTTCTCGTAAAAAGAACAACCTCAGTTTTAAGAGGATTCACCGAAAGCCCGCTCCTAGTACACCATTCATCGATCACGTCCAGCGCCGCCTGCGCGTTAGCACAGACCGTCGCCAGGCATGGCCCGACAGAAGTACGGCGACATCATCCGCATACGCCTGAGCGAAGACGTTAGAACTATTTAGAGTGTTCAACAGAGAGTCGAGCACCATGCACCATAACAATGGAGACAGAACGCCACCTTGCGGACAGCCCCTGTTTACGCCTGTCATAACATATTGGCCACAATCCGCATCCACTACCAAAGTTCTATTCATTAGCACTGCTTTAATCCACAACACTAATGTTTCATCTACCCCGTGTTGTCTGGCAGAGTCACACATGCAGTCAAAAGTCGCATTGTCAAAGGCACCCTCAATGTCGATGAAGATACCCATCGCGTACACATCGGTAGATACAGCTCTCCACTGGGTCATATCGAACATAGAAAGATCCCTCCACTTCAAGCTGTTCACTCTTGGGGCGTTCAACAATGTAAACTCTGACGCGATCCTGAACAGTCTGCACAGAGCTCAGCTCAACACCGTCCTCTGCAACTATCTATCCCCGCTAATATGGCTCCTTGTGGTGGATGAGATCTTGGTAAAACTGAAGGAAAGCAGGTTCAACGTGACGGCCTATGCGGACGATGTCGTTACCTGGTTTCGAGAAAATCTCCTCCAATCCTAAGTGAAAAGCTCAACTTCGCACTACAACAAGTCGATAACTGGGTCAGCAGCAAAGGGCTGGAAGTGAACCCCTCAAATACGGCGGTAGTTCTTTTCACTAAGAAGAGATCAATTTCTACCTTCAGACCCCTAAATATCGGTGGCATTGAACTAAGCATCTCAAGTTCAGCTCGGTATGTGAGCATAATTTTAGAACCAAGCTAAATTGGAAAGAAAATATTACCGAACGCGTCAAAAAAGCAAGCGTAGCTTTCTTACTTACTTACGTACTTACTTACCTACTTAGGTGGCGCTGCAGTTCGGGGTGAACCTGGGCCTCAACCAACAAGCCTCTCCATTTAGCTCGGTCTGTAGCTAATTGCCTCCAATTGCGCACTCCAAGTTGGTCGAGGTCCCCTTGAACTTGTGCGCGCCACCTACGGCCATGGTTCCCTCTACTGCGTCGTCCCTCGGGGTTAGATTCGAAGACTCTGCGGGCCGGAGCGTTGGTGTCCATTCGCTCTACATGTCCTAGCCATCTTAAACATCCAATACGCAGTTTTTTGACTAGGTCGATGTCGCTGTACAGCTCGTATAGTTCGTGATTGAATCTTCTCCTCCAAAACCCGTCAACGCAAACTGGACCGAAAATCTTACGGAGAATTTTTCTCTCGAAGCGACCACCATCTTCATCCTCTTTTAATAAAGTCCATGTTTCAGTGCCGTAAAGCAGGACTGGGATGATCAAGGTCTTATGTAGAGTCTCCTTAGTTGTTCGAGATAGGACTTTACTGTTGAATTGCCTTATAACCCAAAAAAACAGCGATTGGCAAGAGTCATTCCTCGATTGATTTCTGCGCTGATGTTGTTTGTAGAATTTATAGCAGAGCCAAGGTAGACAAAGTCCCTTACTACCTCGAAGTTATAGCTGCCCACTGTGACGTTTTGTCCAATTCGTCGGTGTTGGCTGTCCCTTCTTGCTGACAGCATATACTTGGTTTTGCCCTCGTTTATCGCGAAGCATAGCTTTCTACTCCTGCAAAGAGGGATTCAGTAATACGTGGGTCTTCAAACCGCTGTAAGACTGAGAGAAGGCCGATTGTGGTCATCGAGCTTTTACGGCCATGCCCCCATTTTGTCCCGATGGGGGACTACCAGTTGATTGACGGAAACTGATCACATGAACCCGATGCTAGGATGCGATGCGCGGATCGATTCGGTGTACTGAATAAGTTGCAGGAACGAAAAAGAAATTGAATCTGTTCGTCATCTGTTGTGTGACTGTCCTGCACTATCCGTCAGATGAATGAGGACTCTTGAAAGTCACTTCTTCTCTGAGCTGGAGGACTTGCTTAATGTTGAGCTGATGGACCTCCTGAGATTCATATCACTTTCTGGGGGAATCTGACAGCGGATTTTCTTTACGGCATTTCCAGGGTTAAATGATTGAGCACAATGGACCCGTACTGTTGGTCTGAGTGAGCGGCGACTCTTTGTCACAAGGCACCCATCTACGTAATCTACAGAAAATTCCAAGTGTGTATGATACAAACAAATATTTCCTCCCACATTTATTTGATGTAGAATATGGGAGTGAAGTGCTGGGAAAGGTGGAAGGTGTATTCTTCGCTCGAGAGAAAAATATCTTAGACTAGTAACGAAGTGTTACATTCCTTCTAACCAACACTATACTACGACGGTAGTTCAACCAGACCACACCATCTGACAGGAAGCCGATATCAATTTTCTTCTCTCTGTCTGTGACAATCATTTATATAATTCGCACTTTCCACGGCGGCCGTGGTAATACAGAGTCTTCTTCTGTCAGAAAATACCGATCTAGTCATAAATCCTTGAGAACTGCTGCCGAGTGCCGACCCCATTTTCGTTTAAGATCTCCCCTATGGGAGAAGCATTTTGACTGTTAATAAAAGCGGGATTGCCGCCACCAAGCCACCTTCAGTGTGCTTGATACTCTGGAACTGTCGTCAAATGCAGAATTCTTAGCCACGGGCCTACCCTTAAAGCATAGATTCCGATACGCTGATACTGCCGTCAAACGCAAATCTACGAGCCACGGGCCCACCTTAAAAACGTAGACCCTGATACTCTGAACCGTCGAACGCAGATCTATGAGCTACAGGCCGACCTTCAAAAGTAGATCCTGCAAGACCAGTAGATCCTGAAACTTCAAGACCGTCTCCACAGCGGACCCAGCGACAACGGGCTTACCGAGCCATCCGCCCATCGAAGAACTGTGACCTGAATCCAAAGGTCCCTAAGACTATTACTTGGGGAAATTACTTGAAGCCAAATAAAGTACCTCTTTCCCAAAGAAAGAGTCGGAACCGACGAGCCAACCTCAGCCTTTGACAAAACATCATCACAGACTCGAAGACAAGATTTATACATGTAGTTGACGAAGAACAGCAGGATTGCCAATTTGTTCAGTTCTTTGACAGTCAGCTTTGTTTGTTTATATAAAAAGGAGATCCAAGTCACAGAGCACTCTGACTCGATACGGTCCATAGTACTACCATGTAGGAATCTTTCTTTCGTGCAGTGCTTGGAAAAACTTCGATGTTATTCATTTCTCATTTATGGTGGCTGTTTTTCGCTGTTTCCTGCTAAGAGTTAGAACCTGCATTGGATAAGAAGCCAATACACTACGCACTGCCCACTTGTTCACTCATACATTCAGCTAGTATGGTTCTCCAATTCACTTGCAATTCCAATCTCTGTCAATATATTTCAGCATCAAGTAACTCTGTGGACATATACTCGTATAACCCAATCAAGTCCACCACTTGCTCCGATTTACATTCCTTAGATCAACTATCTCCACAATTCAGGTTCAATAAACAGCCAAAATATTCGGTCTCTACCTCCAATACTAAATTGTTTCTAATTGCTCCTTGATCGGCTCTAGTTGTCTCTCCATGTCTGCCAACTGGTTTCGGGTAATTTATTCATCTTTTGCAGTTCAATGCTAATTATTATGCATATCATAACCAGCTTAGCAACAACATCCAGCCCGCCAGTCATTTAAATACTTGCACACAAATTTATTTTAATTACGTAAGCGACAGTCAGACTGATCAAAAGAAATCAGATCCTTAATCAATTGGGATAAACTTGAAATCTTTGATTTTCACTTCGATGTTTGATATTAATCGCAGCCAACATAACAAGGCTGTATACAGCGGTTGGGATACTTTCGCAAAGGAACGATGAAGCCTTGCTCATCCGGTTGTTGGCGAGAATTAAGTCATGCAAGTTTCGACTCTCGACACATTGACATTAATTTATTTCAGCGCGGTTTAACAAAAAATGTTGGTATTTCAGAGAAGTGTGAAGTGATGTGGTTTATGTTTTTTCCACAGCAGTCTCGTGAGATGCCTTGAAATTTCAGAAAGTAATGAAGATTGACAAGGAGTTTGAGTGTTCGAAAGTTGTAATGAATGTCGGAAATGCGGACAAAATTGTGTTTCAATAATTTCTACAATGGAGCTTGGACGACTTTCATTAAAAGAATTTTTCTACAGTATTTGAAAATAGGCAAACCCCACAGGCGGATCAGTAGAAATTCGCTAATGTGGGAGGGTTATGATCTCTTGTTTTCGGATCATAACCTTGCTGATAAAAGGAAGAAGAAGAGAGGATGGCTCGTCGGTTCCGACTCTAGGAAATAGGAAGAAGGGGAAAAATATTGCTTGGAAATATTGTAGATTTACTATTATTGGAGATATACAACTATAAGCCTGTATAAAAGCTAAGAACTGATTTATTTGAGCACTATTCAACTGCTGGACTAAGCACTAAGCCTTGATCAATCCAACCCATCGGTGTACATCCCGTCTTGCACACTAAACTCAAAGCAACTCTAATGGAGGCGAACAATGGGTGGACCTCTCTGGATATTTGTATCTCCACTAGAAGCTTATAGCCAATATTCGACAAAGCAAGGACCGATAGAGTCTTCGAATCTAACCCCGAGGCACTACGCAGTAGAGGGAATCATCGCCGCAGGTGGCGCGCACAAGTTCAAGAGGACCTCGACCAACTTAGAGTGAGCAATTAGCTAAAGACCGAGCTAAATGGAGAGGGTTGTTGGTTGAGGCCCAGGTTCACCCCGAATAAGCCAGAGGAACAGCAAATCCATCTCGAATCTTATAGGAGTCTTTACGGGGCATAACTCTATGCAGTACCATATGAGAAAGCTACATACAACGGAAGAAGACATCTGTAAGGGATTTTTTTTTTTTGTTGCGCCAAGGGATGTGGTAATCTTCGAAATATACTAGTAGCCCGGGCTACTAGCATGCACGATTCGCAAGCCCGAATAATCGATGCCAGGAATACGCCTACCTACTAATCCACATCCTGCACACTTCTACTACTCTCCCCGCGGGACTGCCGTAAAGTATTACTTCGCGGGGCTAGTTAGCAATTAGTGCTATGCTTCTTGTATTGCTGCTTCAGCGCTCCTTGCTCTCTCAATTATTCCGAGCTTTTTTTGCACATTTGTTATAAGGGTACAAATTTCCAGCCAATTCTCCTCTGACCACAGCATTTGGTCTATAAGTAATGGTGGACTTGGCAGGTTATTTCTCCATTCCCTTAAAGCGATTGCAATGGAATATTGCATGCTCTCTATCTTCCTTTCTGGTCTGGACAATGTGGACAGAGAGGTGAGTTATCATGTCCAAATCTGTGTAAATATTTGTGATAGCCACCGTGACCCGATAGGAACTGCGTAAGGTGATAGTTGCAATCCCCAAAAACTCGATTCGTTCAGACCCCAATGGTGGGGATCAGCTTGTGGGTCCATCTACCTTTTGTACTGTTATCCCACCTGACTTGCCACATAGCTAGTGTTGTTGCCTTCTCCTCCGCCTTTATCCTCTTGACGATATCTGCTAACAATATCTATTGATGACTCGAGGTTCTCCTTTCGTAGATCCTTACCATTTCATTTGCGAGGATGTCGATGGGGATCATTCCGGCTATGGCACAGGCTGCTTCGTCCGATATTGTTCGGAAACCGCTGATTGTTCTTAGCGCGCATAGCCTGTATGTTGACGATAGTTTCCTCCGTGTTTCGATCATCGCTAACGCCGCCACCCAAACGGGTGCAACGTATAGGAGAACCGAGCTAACCACTCTGGATAGTAGATTCCATCTAGCATGTCCAGGGCCACCGATGTTTGGGAGTATTCGAGAAAGGGCTGCCTGCAGTAGTGAAGCCTTCTTGCTCGAGTATTCCACGTGTGTTTTAAATCTTAACCTGTTGTCGGGCATTACTCCTAAGTACTTAACTGCTTCCTTGGTTCTTATAGTCTGAGTTCCGACTCGAATATTCGCATATTCAACGGCTTACCGACTTGTTATAAGAACAGCTTCAGTTGTGTGGTCTGCTAATTCTAAGCCGGCAGATCGTAGCCAGTCTTTAATTTTTCCGATTGCTTCGTTTGTCACTGATTCTATTTCGTGGATATGTTTAGCCACGGTGACCATGGCGATGTCGTCAGCGAACCCGATTATCTTAACTCCTTGTGGCAATGCTAGTAGCAGGACTCCGTAGTACATGATATTCCATAAGAGAGGGCCTAGTGTCGATACATCTGTAAGGGCAGTGGTGATGAGTAGGTTCGACTGACAGACTGTGATGTCATAACTTGAACACAGCTCAAGTATAGGTATACCTTTAACAAACGATGACGACATAAGCTGAGTTGAGAATGACAACTGCCAACATCTTCAAAATATGTTTTGATTCGAGACAATGAACCTCCGAGTATTTAATTACTTCTATAAGTAAGAGGCGTTGGCCTCCCAATTATTGGGTAAGAGATCGTTTTTCGACCCACAAGAAATGATACCTCTTCAACTGCGCCAATTATAAAGGCTTTGCACAAGATCTTGCCTGCGATATTGTGCGACCGCCTGAAACCTTTTCTCAACAGAGTGATTGGCCCATATCAGTGCGGTTCCAGGCCAAGATTATATCCACTATCGATCAGATCTTTACACTTCGGCAGATCCTGAAGGAAATCGAAGAAGTCCCAATCGATACTCATCATCTCTTTATCAATTTTAACGCCACCTATGATAGCATCTATAAAGAGGAGCTATATAAGGCCATGCCTACTTTTGACATCGTTTCCAAACGTGTTTGTCTGTGCAGGATGACGATGAAGTACGCTCGCTGCTCCATCAATGTCGGTAATGAGCTCATCGAGAACTTTGATGTCAAAAAAGGGTTTTAGATAAAGTGACGCGCTGTGCGAAGCTTACAAGCCAACACCAGAGGCACAGTCTATCAAAAGTCCGTACAACTTTTTGTACACGCCGACAGTATCGACATAATTGCAAGAACTTATCGGGCTGTCACCGGCGCGTTTGCAAGCATTGAAGCAGAAGCGGCCAAAATGGGTTTAGCGATAAACGACGGTAAAACAATGTGTATGCTGTCAACAAGAAGGCACAATAAACACCAAAGAATTGGACAGAACGTCACAATGGGCAGCTATAACTTCGCGGTAGTAAAGGACTTTGTCTACCTTGACTCTGCTATAAACTCTGAAAACAACATCAACGCAGAAATCAAACGAAGAATAATTCTCGCAAATCGCTGTTTTTTTAGCTTATAAGGCAATTCAACCGTAAAAACCTATCTCGAGCTACTAAGGAGACGCCGTGTTAGGCTCTGATCATCCCAGTCCTGCTTTACTGCACTGAAACATGGTTTATTGAAAGCGGATAAAAATGTCCTTGGTCGCTTGGAGGGAAAAATTGTTCGAAAAACATTCGGTCTCATTTGCGTTGACGGATTTTGAAGGAAAAGTTCCAATGACGAACTATATGAGCTGTACAGCGACATCGACCCGCAGAGTCCTCCAATCTAACCCTACCGAAACCACTGTGATGCCCTTCACCAAGAAAGGACAGCTAAAGTGTATGCAACCCATCCTGTTGGAAGGGATCAGGGTAGACCCACAGAAACAAGTTAAGTACCTAGGTCTAACACTAGACATCAAACTCCTCTGGAGAGAACATGCAGAAGCTGTGGTAACCAAAGCAACCAGAGCGCTTATGGTGTGCAGGAACATTTCAAGAAAAACCTGGGGTTGCAGCCCAGCCACACTAAGATAAATGTACCTGATGATAGTAAGACCCATCATTATTTACGGGACAGTGGCATGAGTTAACAAACCTAGGCTAACCACGACGAGGACATCCCTCAACAAAGTGCAAAGATTAGCCTGCATATGTATAACAGGAGCCATGTGAACCTGTCCCACAGCAGCACTAAAAGTGATCGTAGGTATACCTCCACTACACATAGTGCTAGAGCGAATCGCCAAGGAGACCATATTGAAAATCAGCAAAGAAGGAATCGGAAAAGGAACATGCATCGCAAACAAGGACCGAGTAACCCCATCCAAATCGGTGCCGCTTCTGGACTGGCCCAGAGATGATATGGTCAAGAAATACTGCTTTGAAAGGAAATTTGTATCGAAGCTGAGCAACAAAAGGGACTGGAGCAGCGAATCCGATAAGTACCAACTCAACAACACACAACTAAATAGTACACAGACGGGTCAAAAACATTAACTAGCACTGGCGCAGGAGTGTACGAGCCCAGGACAGAATCACTGGGAGTTTTCCCCAGTATATTTTAAGCAGAAGTTCACGGCATCGAAAGATGCGTGCAATTCAACTTAGACAGGAAACATTGCGGCAGAACATCGCAATACTGTCAGACAGCCAAACCACTATTAAAGCATTGACCTCGCACGAGATCAGATCCAAACTGGTATGGGAACGTCTCACCAGGATCAACAAACTGGGAGAAACAAACAAAGTAACTCTCCACTGGGTACCAGGACATGTAGGAGTGGAGGGGAACGAAGCAGCTGATGACCTAGCTAGAAACGGATCAGACACGCCATTCCTTGGACCAGAACCCTTTTGTGGGATAGGACCCCCCCAGGAGGACTTAAGGAAAGAGAAAGAAAGTAAATGGTCCAAATATTGGGACGATATCCCCAAATAAGGCAGACAAAAGAAGTTCTGAGGAAATACAACCAGAAAAGAACCAGAGCCTACTAAGAGTTAGTAAGAATCGACTTCGCATCTTGGCGGGCATGTCAACGGGTCACTGCAGACTTAAGGAGCACCTTAGCAAACTGGAAGTAGAGCGAGACAGATACTGCAGATTCTGCAGGGACTTCGCAGAAACACCAGCGCACCCACTTATGGTGCGAAGCACTGATCCACAAAAGGAGAAGTCACCTAGGTGCTAACCTCCTATCAGAAAAGGATTTACCTTCGCTGGATCCACTGAAGATACTCCGGTTTGCTGTAGCAGCCGGACCGGAGGAAGTGCTCTAGACCGAGTCCAAGTATGGGGGCACAATAGATCTTTTAAAGGTCGCAGTGCACTTACACCTCACTATCATATACATCTATAATACATCTACATCTACAACCTGAGGGCCGACGCAGTAGAGAGTCCCCTCGTCGTAGGTGGCTTGCACAAATTCAAAGGGACCTCAACCAGCTTGAAGTACGCAACTGGAGGCAATTAGCTAAAGACCAAGCTAAATGGAAAGACTTGTTGGTTGAGGCCCAGGTCCACCCTGAACTTTAGCGCCACTTAAGCAAGTTAATTTTTCCTCCGCAACAAGGAGTATTGTGCACCATGTGCGGCGTATTTTGAAATGAAATTTTGGGACTATCTTTATAGAGTAGCATAGGTGCACATAGCTAGAAATTTAGACAAAACTTGTCCTTGGTATGTTGCTTGTTTCTCTCATATTTTCTTAGAAAAGTATCATGCATTTCGCTGAGCTAAGATATTACTAAACACATATTAGCTTTAGTCGTAAATAAGTAACATATATATGAAATTTAAGCAGTTTAGGCAAATTGCATGATTACAGTCTTTGTTGCCCAAAATTCAATGACAAGTTTCTAATGTTACAATTTCAACAGCCCACCGATATATTACCTCAAAGATCATTAGAATGTTGGATAATTTCTCAGTGTAGTGTGAAATCTACAATTTTCTCACTCGAAGCACTCCAAAAGTAAATCAAGATAAAGAACATAAACAGTTCATAAATCACTCTCCAAAATGATTCAAAGTTTACTCCTAAAGTCATCTCATACCCATCGAACTAATTTGAAAATTATTGAAAATGGATATTCATAACGGCATAACAATTCTTTGTGCAACATTTTTACTCAATTAATGTCAATTAAAATTCAATAATTCTCTCACACACAAACACTAGACGGAGGACCAGAAGAAGACGCAACCGAAAATTGAATCAAATTCTACAACATAGCCCATTATCTGTTCGTCTGTGCACGTCTTTTTTGGCCAAGAATACACCTCTCAATACGAAATAGAATACAAAAGTGTATCTCAACTCGCCAAGGTAATTTATTACAAAAATAGATACACGAACTGAAATTCCAAAACGTAAGGTTCATTGACTTTCTAACTCGGATTGGCCGTCTACAACTACAATATGCTGAAAAACAGTTGAGAATTTTATCTCGACTGTTTTTCCTTAATTGTTATGCAAAGGTGAGAGTGTGTAAAAACTTTTTCAGCACACTGTTCGAAGAAAACACAAATAAATTTCCCTCATTGGAATTCTCTTAAAACACGTTTCATTCTAAGAGATACACGGTCCGTCTTATTGGATGGATAAGAGAATGGGGAGGGATATTTCGGTGACGATTTTTACCATTTTTACCGGCTCTTGTGGATGGACAAGAATTGATGACCACCACCTCGCCACACAAGGTTGTTGGATGGATAGATTATAAAAAAGCAATTTATAGATGCACATATACACTCAGAAATAAACCGTAAATCGGCGAAATATGTCCGACGGATAAATATAAGGAAATAAATGAAAAGAAAATTGGTGTTTGGGATTTTTGTGCTTTTTTTGTTTTTGCTGTACGCTTGTGCTTGCTTACCGCGGTGGTTTTTCAGTTGAATGAACGACATTTGGCGGTTGTTGGGAAACTTTACGGTTTTAAGGCCGTTTTCCAACGACCAGCCATGGAGGGGGAATTGGTTATGGTTTTGAAATAGTTTGTCTGTTCTGTTTACCTATTTTTAATGGAATAAATAATTTTGCCTATGGAATTTTTATAAAAATGTTTAATGGCAGAGTTTTATAACTCGCAGTGGGTCGCCACCGTGAAGCAATCGTTATATTTATATTTTGAAAAATTTAATGAAATCGTTCAAATCATACTTTGGATCGGATGGCAAACGACTAACAAAGGCCTCGTAGGGGCAGCATCTCCCGATAGGTGCTGGTCCGCTAAGTAACGAGAAGGAGCCACTGCAGCCGAAAACCTAGCAGCTCTGTTAGTAAGCCCTACTCCCACCTCCTCGTGGTGTCATCTGGGAATTTCTTCGGAAATTGCTAACGGGAGAGGACGAATGGCGAGCTTCCTACGCCAAAAAACAGGAAAAGTGTCGGTTGGTCCTTGGCCCAGCGAGCCGCACCCGTAAAAACAAATCTTGCTCCGAAACGAAAACCAACGCCTCGGATACGGACGGATAATTTGATGACGTTCTTTGGCTATCGAAAACGGACAACGATCGGATTCTGGAACGTTAAGACCCTCCTGGACTCACTCAAGGAAGGACCTTATAACGCCAGATTCCTCCAATTAGAACGCGAATTCGCACGGTATAAAATAGACATCTTAGGGCTGAGCGAGATAAGATGGTTCCATGCTGGGGAATTCATCTCCCCAACAAAAAGCACTGTCAAGCTCTACTCTGGTAAACCAGCTAGAAGTGCACGGAGTTCCGGCATAGGTCTCATGCTAACTCTAGCAGCACGTTGTAGCCTCATATCTTGGAAACCCCATAGTGACCGGATATTGACAGCTAGGTTCCAGAGTAGAGTTAGAAAAATTACCATCATACAGTGTTATGCTCCGACTCTAGACGCGACTGAGGATGAAAAGTATGATTTTTATAGCCACTTAGGCGCCGCCTACAACCAAACGCCTAATGGGGACATCGTAATGGTGATGGGAGATCTCAATGCCACGGTGGGTAGCGACAACACCAAGCTTAAGCACGTAGTGGGAGTTCACGGCGTGGGAGACCGTAATGACAATGGTGAGCGGTTTGTGGACTTCTGCAATACCAACCGCCTAGTCTTCGGAGGTACGCTGTTTAAACATAACACCTGCCATAAGATCAGTTGGGTCTCTATTGATAGGCAACGAACATCCAACCAGATCGACCACATTGCGATCAGTCGCCGCTTTAGAAATTGCCTCCTGGACGTCCAAAATAGACGTGGAGCTGACGTCGGACAAGAACGAGATCACCATCTTATGATAGCTCATTTACGCCTTCGTACTGCATCCGTCAACAGCAACCGCTCAAACCTACTTAACATCACTAGGTTTAATATCGACAGGCTCAAGGTTCCCCAAGTGTGCCAACAGTTCCGGGACCATCTTGTCTTAGAAGCAGAAGAAATCAGCAGCATAGAGAACATGGATGACCACTGGAGTGCTGTGAAAAATGCTTTTGTGACTGGGGCAAGCACTTATGTCGGTAAAAAGCAGAAACACCACCGCACGTGGCTTTCTACAGACACCTGGAGACGGATCGATGAGCGTACAGCAATCAAGGCTCGGATTGCAGCGGCCTCAGCAGTAGAGAGAACCGAGCTTGAAGCCCAATACCGTGCGAAGAAGAAAGAAGTGCAGCGTAGTGTGAGACGTGACAAACGTCAATATGTCAACTCACTGGCCTCAAGGGCTGAAGAAGCAGCGAGTAGGTGCGACAGTAGGACTGTTTACAACATCACTAAGGAGCTCATTAGTGGTCGAAACTCCAAACAATATCCAGTGAAGAGTCTAGACGGTAACCTTCTGATTTCCGATGAGGATCAGCTCATTAGATGGAGAGAACATTTTGCTACAGTGGTAAACCACTTAGACGGTGGCGGTATGATCTCGAATTCGAATGAGTATTTCGAAGCAACAAATTCCCGAATTCGCACCGTACCTCCCAGTAAAACTGAAATAATAACAGCAATCAAGTCCCTCAAGGAGAACAAGGCGGTGGGTATTGATGGCATCCCTGCCGAGCTAAATACATCGACAGATTTGCTGCATCCGCTAATACGGAGAACTTGGGATGGCGAACAATTTCCACAGGAGTGGAAAAGGGGGATGATCAATAAGCTTCCAAAGAAGGGTAACTTGATGAAGTGCGGTAACTGGAGAGGTATATGTGTTCTTCCAGCTGTAGCCAAAATAATAGCTAGAATAATTCTAGAATGAATTAAGGAACATTTGGATTCAACTCTCGCAGAACAGAGGCGCAGAACAGTTGCGGAGGAATCGAGCTCTTTAGGAATGAGTTGGAGGCAGCTCAAACGCGTTGCAGAACTTCGAACACGATGGCGCGCAGGCGTGGTTGACGCCATATGCGGTAAGTATACTTTGGATGGGACTGCAGTCTAGGGTGGAAATGGGTCTCAATCAATATGTCTTTCAAATTCCATGTATTTCGTAGATCACATGCCGGAAAATCAACACTTTTTGCCTAAGCCTGCAACCGAATAGACGATGTCCTTGTCGTAGATGTCGCAGTTTTGATCCTCTTTTTGCGCGGCCCATCAGATGGGTGACATCTTTTGCAGCAGTCTAGGGTTTCCGTAAATTGTTCAGCTGCACATAGTTTGTAGAAGGACCTAACATTCTTCCTTGTAAACAAGAAGATCGCTGTCCTTTTTCCGTTTGCAAGGTCTGTATCTTCTTCTTCTTCTTCCTTTTATCAGCGAGGTTATGATCCGAAGACAAGGGATCACAACCCTGCCACTTCACCGTATCTCTACTGATCCGCCTGTGGGGTTCGCCTTTTTAACCTCAGAAAATATCGGCAGGCCTGCCGATTTTGGATCACTCGGTTACTGAGGCCAATGAAATGCCGATGTCTCCGTATTTGTGTGATCCAGGCGTTTATAGGCCTGCCTTTCCTACATCGCGATGTCTTTGGAACGTGCATTGATATTGCCTTTTAACAGGGTTCAAATGATCTCTTCTTTGAACGTGGCAATACCAGCTGAGCCGGTCGCGCTCTATTTTGTGTACGATGGTTTGCTTAATGTGAAAGCTTCCATGGATCTTCGAACTTCTTATTCGATCAAGCTTTGTCACGCTGCCATGCGAAGCATCTTCATCTCAGCTGCCGTTAATTTACTCTCAAACGTTTTGTACATCGTCCAACATTGTGAACCGTATGTAAGCGCTGGACGCACAACTACGGTGTAGAGCCTTCCTTTCAACTTAGTGGGCATTTCTCGGTTACAGAAGATAGCGGAATTTTCTCGCCACTTCATCCACCGTATGCTTACGCCATGATTGATGTCCTCATCACAAGTTGCATTACTATTGATCATAGATCCCAGATATTTGAACTTTTCGCACTTCGGAAGCACTGTTCAGAAAATGTCTGGAATAGGCCTGAGTGGATCAGAGAACGGGCAGCACAAGTACTCCGTCTTTTTTGAGCTAATTCGATACCCATTTCAATCCAAAACGTCCACCCACATATCAAGTGTTCGTTGCAGGGATGTAGGATCCTCACTTATGATGGCTCCATCGTCAGCAAAGAATAACTGATGTACCTTGGGGTCCATCACTTTACCTTCAAGCAGATAGTCAAGGACTGCAATAATGAGCAAAGGACTTAAAACGCTTCCCTGGTGCACCCCGACTTTGATTGGGAACTCTTGGGTTACTCCAGCGTGGCATCTTTCTCTTGTCTTTGCTCCTTCGTACATGTCCATGATCATCTGTACATAGGTTTCTGGAACCCCTCGATGTCTTAGCGCCACCCATTTCAGATCTTGTGGTTGTCTGTCGAATGCCTTTTCAAAGTCAACCAATACAATATGCAAATCCTTTAAGGAATCACGATGTTTTTCGATTATGATCCTTACACTTTGGATTGCATCTGTGGTTGATTTACCCGAGACAAACCCACACTGATCATCAGATAGCTGTATTATTTTTCGCAGGCGGCCACCTAATACCCGCTCAACGATCTTCATGGTGTGTGACATCAGCTTGATCGAACGGTAGTTATCACAGTTTCGCGTATCACCCTTCCCTTTGTACACAGGGAGAAGGTAACTTTCCCTCCATTGATTCGGCATTGGGTCACTTCTCACAAATTTGGAGATGAGAATTCTGAGCCATCTGAACCCGATGTCTCCCATCTTTTCCCAGAACTCAGAGGGCATCTCGTCTGGCCCAACCGCTTTTCGTTTTTTGGAGTATTTGACCGCCTCACTAACTTCTTCGACTGTAATGTCGGGTATTTCTTCACAGTTAGGGGTGGCTCTTGGAAAGTACAGCCGGGGAAACTGTTCATTTAAAAGTTCTTCACAATACTGCAGCCACCTCTGCAGAATTTTGTCGTCATCCACAAGAAGCTGGCCATGAGCATTGTTAATGAACTTTGGCGAACGAGTCTCCTGAGCATTCGAGTTCTTTGGGTAGCTATTTTGAAGATGGTTGCGCTCTTGTTCATATTGTGTCTCCGCAGCTCCTGGATAGCCTGGTTTGCATCAACAACCTTGGAAGATATTTTCTCCAGCTCCCGATGCAGGCCCTCCGTACTCTCTGCCTCAAGCTGGGCGCACTTCTTCTTCGCTTATTTCTTGCAACATCTGTATTCCATTTCGAGGCGAGCTTTTTCGTCACTATTATTAGAGGGGCACTTTGACCAAGCTTTGAAAGCCACTTTCTTCTCATTTGTCACCTTCTTAGCTTCATCACTCCACCACCATGTTTCTTTGGTTTGTTGATGGTGGCCTTTTGAAGCTCCTAACAGTGATTTGGCCTTCTTTAAGTAAGTTCGCTGTAGAGAATCCCACATGCTCTGCACTTTTCATCCTCAGCTCCGTTGATGGTGAGAGAGAGGTAATTTTTCATTACGAAAACAAAAACCTCGCCTTTTTCTTTGTCCAGATTGTGCCACTTGATTTTCTCAGAGACCCTTGTTTGTTTGCTTTTCTTTGGTGTTTTCATAAAGATTTCTGTTAGCAGGAGACGGTGTTGCCGAGCGATTGCCTCTCCCAGGATCACTTTGCAATCTTTTACTCGAGGCTTCTGAAACTGCCTACCAAATGGTAGTCAATCTGAGTGTCATCTCCACCACTGCTGTAAGTGATCAGGTGTCGGCTTTGTTTGATGAACATGGTATTTAACACGGTAAGACCGTGTGATTTGCACATGCTTAGGATGTCTTCACCAGGAAGGTTCCTGGTGCCATATCCTAGTCCTCCATGGCAGTCTTCATAGTCTTCGTTTGACTTCCCGACATGTCCATTCAAATCTTCTCCAACAAACAGAAACTCTTCCTTTGGGATGTTCTTAAGGAGATTGTGGAAATCTAGCCAAAATGCATCTTTATCTCCCTGATTGCACCCATTGTGGGAAGCATATGCACTGACAATATTCCACACCTCTCCTTGTATTACTAGTTTGAGAGACATCAAACGGTCGCTGGACTTCGATATGCTCAAGACGTTACCAAGTAGCTCTGCCGCAACGATGATACCGATTCCGCCTTTTCCATTCCGTAGTAGAACATCTTGTAATTTTTTGTCCTAACGTCCAAGAAACGCGCCCGATTTCCGGTGTTTTTCCATTTCGTCTCTTGGACACACAAGGTATCCACCCGCCTTCTACTCATCATCTCTTCCAGCTCGTAACTTCGACCGGTCATTTCTTCCAAACTGTTTCATTATTTTGCTAGCCCCCGGAATCCGTATAGCTCTGACCCGAACATTTTTGCTCGGTCCAGGATCAGTACCATGCGCCAGGATCAATACCATGCACAGCAGTGGTAGTGCCTGGCGGGGTAGTGCCTTTCCTTGCAAGTATTACCATAATGATACAGTTTTGCAATATTACCATATTGCGATGGTGTTTGTTGTTTGACACGTGCATGCTCCTGTTTTAGTATTGTTTGATCTTTCTTCTATGACACCGGTGATCTCCAATCGTGTCAACCCACGGACTCGCATGCACACTTGTGGGAGGGTTTTTAAGGTGATATACGTATCGCTAGGCACACCTGGGTGTTATATTGTCTAGATCTGATTTGTCCCCTTAGTCGCCTTTTACGACAAGCGCTAGTTGTTGGGGGGGGCTGCAGTGATATCCTTAACCCGTCTCTGCAGGGGGCGTTAAATCTCTAGGTATTTCCTTAAAAATCATAAATTACTGTTATATACTATTGGTAGGCAATGACCAAGATCAACCTAAACACAAAAGTTTCTGCCACGGGATCTCATTCCATCTGATCGAAAAAATCAATGCCCTTTAGCAACTCTTGGATGTCCAAAGAGAAAGATATTAAACCTTTACTTGACATTCTTTCTAACATCTAACTTCTCTTTCGAGGGAAATTTTCTCTGATGCAATCTTATAACCTGCTTCATCTAATTTAACGGAACGCACACACCCTTTTTTCGATTCCATTCCATCGTCGAAACACAAACCACCCCCAAGAACCCCATATTCAAATTCAAGTCATGTGCGCGCGATTTCATTCTCTCTTTTTTCCCTTTTCCTTTTTGCCCTACCATTCACTTGTTGGTGTGCAAGTGTATGCGTGTGTGTAGTCAATGCTTGCAACTTGTTGAGTCGTTCACCTATCTCACGGCACAGCGCGCGAGTTACACAGATACTTTTCCATACTCGACCACTTGTTACTTTGGATTTTCGTCCTCTTCCTACTCCTTCTCCACCACTCATTCTTGTAAAACTCGTCAAATTCAAAGAGAAAAGAGAGTAACACCAACCCGCAAATACATCCATCTGAACCGGATTCTCAACACAGATACATACAGAGATAGAATCAAAGGAAAATAAAAATCCCATTCACTTTGCACACAAAAAACCACCTTTCGAAATTTTACGAAGACGGGAAACAGGGGCACAAAAAAACACAAACACCTACAGAGAGAGAGAGAGCACCACCGCACCGCCACCACACCAACATCAACCAGTAAGTACTAAAGAGAATGTGGAATGCCATGTATAGAGTGCAGAAAATTGTCGACAACTTCAGCAGCGTCCATTTCACTGAGAGCGTACGTACCACCAACATCGTTTTGTAGTCGTCGTCGTCGAGGCCAGTCCATCCAGCGGCACTGAGATACTTTTACTCGTAGTTTTCTTCTACTTCTCTGTACTTGTTACTGTTACACTACACTTTACTTTCTTGTATCCGTGTATACAGTGTGTGGCTGCTCCACCGCAAAAGAATTTCTCCCGCAAATGGAACATTTTTTCAAAATCTGTTTTTAGTTGTTTTTCAGACGTCACTGGTCGATGTACTATTATACACAAGTCACTCCAATTAAGTGCAATTTCCTTTTAAATAAAAAAAAAAAATACTTAATGTATCTGTATATCTAAACTAACGTGAAACGTGCCTTTTTTCAAAAAATAAAAATAAATAAATATCCGGTAGCAAAATACAACAGAATTTGCTTAATAAAAAGTTTCGAAACAACAAGTGTTTGTGCAACAAGTGTTTTTGATCAGAAGAAACACCTCCTCCCTGTGCAAGCAGATACAGTATCTATAAATCGAAAAAATATGGATAAAACCTTTTATAAGACAAAATAAATGTTGATGAAACATTACCGCTAAACCACATCCTTTAGATTGTTCTTTCGAATAGGCACCTTGCCTACTTGTTGCATTTGTGGTTTCATAGATACTTTTTCGCTTATTCTCCTCGGATTGTGACCCCAGAGTCATTAAACATTTTGCAGTGACCTTTTGTATATTTTTTTGTCATCATAATTCGTCACTCTTGACCGCAATTTTTTATATATCTTTGTGACATAAGTTTTATTTTTTTTTATGTTTAGTACATAATAATAAATCAAGATAAAGTTCAAACGGAAAGTGTAAAGATACAGAAGAAGATATAGTTTAGTGGGTTTATTTGGAAATTTTTTATGTATAAATTTTTTTTTTTTTTATCTGTGTTTTGATTGCTAAGTGAATTTTTTTTAATTGTGTTGAGTGTCGAGTTTGCTTCTTTTTTTTGGAAAGTGATTCATTTGTTGGAAAAGTAAAGATATAATAAAGTTCATTTAATTGAGCGCGCGCGGTTAAATTTTTCGGCAACAAGCAACAAATTTGAAAGACAACGGCCTTCACGCTGGATATCATCAGTATGGAGCCGTTTTACGACGGAGACTTGAAGGATATATGGGATTCCGACTTAGATCCGGTAAGTTAATATTCTATTGTAGTACACAAAAAGGTTTTATGGAATTTTGAGAACCGATCATCTTGACTGAATGATAAACAAAGTCGGGTAGTAATTTGTTGGATCTAGTTAGAGATCTGGACTCTAATCAAAGATAGCTTAAGGCTGTCTTTTTTTTTAAAAAGAAAAACATAAGGTTTAGTATAGGTAGATTTCTGAAAGCAAATATCGTATGGAAGATACTTATTTTCGAAATTTAAATTATAAGTGGCGCCCAACATGGGACCTCTTTAAAACAACCGCACGCCGTCAAACTGTAAACTTTCTTAGGCAATATACTTTTATTTCTCAAACAGTTTCTTACAAGCTTGAATTTCTGAGAGTAAGCTATTAGCTAGCTATCAGGAAGAAATTTTTCCAAGTTATATGTAAGTGGCTTTGTCACCTCTCCTCTTCATTGTATATATGGATTGGATGTTGCAGCGCAGCAGTGGCGGGGAATGTTTCAAAGTGGGAGACCTAAGGATTAGTCATCTGCTCTTTGCGGATGATTTGGTCATCCTTGGGTCCTATCAAACCAAAGTTCAGCGCGCACTCGAAAGGTTTGTAGCCGTTTGTGATGATGCTGGAATGAAGATCAACGTGAACAAGTCAGAAGTAATGGTCGTTTCCAAAAAACCCATTTAGTGCACTCTGCATGTTAGTGGAGTCCCACTGAAGCACGTGGATAAGTTTAAGTACCTCGGGGTCTTATTCACGAGTGATGGGAGGAGCAACGCCGAGTTATCCTGTAGAATTGGTCAGGCTGGATGAATTTTGAGAGAGCTTGGCCAATCTGTTATAAGGAAGGCCGAGCTTAGTGTTGAAGCTAAGCTATCGGCTTTTAACTCGGTGTATGTTCCAACTCTCACCTATCGTCATGAAATTTGGGTAGTGACCGAAAGAATGAGATCGCGGATACAAGCTGCCGAAATGAGGTTCCTTCGCGGTGTTGCTGGAATAACTCGTAGGGATCGAGTGCGCAACACCAGAGTACGCCAGGCGCTCAGTGTTGAGCAGCTACTTCTCCGAACGGAACGATCTATGCTTCGATGGTTTGGTCACTTAGTGCGTATTCCCCCAGACTGGCTTCTAAGACGCGCCATGGTTGCCGTGGCGTTAGGTAGGCGACTCGGCGGAAGGCCTAGAAATAGATGGTTGGGCCAAGTCCGACATCTCTCCTGGAGCCGCCTAGGGATTCCTCCTGGTAAATTATAGTCAATGGCGGAGGATCGAGAAGGATGGAGAGTCCACCTAAGCATCCTACCGCCGCGACCCTCATAAAGGATTAGTGGGCCATTGAAAATGTATCTGTTGTTCATGGTTGGCCAACTACAAGTTTCTTTTTGAAAATGCAATAAAATGAACAAAATGAAATTTTTACCATGTATTGTGGCTTTATTAGTAAGAGCAAACATTCCCATTAATTATGGAACACAACGTCGTTCAAGTGGCTGCCTCGGATGGCATCGCAGTAGCGCATTCTATCACTCCAATTTTTCAAGACCTTGTTGATGGTTTCGGGCTGTAGCTCACGGATTGCTTGGATGATATTGGCCTTAAGTGCTTGAATCGTTTCCGGATTGTTGGCATAATATCGGTCCTTCACGGTTCTCCACAAAAAAAAGTCCAAATTGTTCAAATCGCAGCTCCGAGGCGGCCAATTGACATCGCCAAGACGGCGCATAACAATATTTGGGAATTTGGTGCGCAAAAGACCGATTGTGGCATGGGCTGTGTGACATGGCGTGCCATCCTGCATGAACCAGAGGTCGTCCAAATCCATGTCTTCAATTTCAGTAAAAAAAGAAAGTCCTTAACATGGCTCTGTAACGCCCACCGTTGACCGAAACGTTGTTCCCAGCCTCATTCTCGAAGAAAAATGGTCCAATGATGCCTCCACTCCACAATCCGCACTAAACTGTCACTCTCTGTGGATGCATTGGCTTCTCGACAATAACGTGCGGGTTTTCCGAGCCCCAGATGTGACAATTTTGTTTGTTAACGTAGCCGTCGAGATGAAAATGTGCCTCGTCAGAAAAGATGATTTTTCGCCCAAAATCGTTGTCCAATTCAAGCTGCTCTAAGGCCCAAACTATGAAGCGATAACGAAGCGGATGGTCGTGCGTTTTCAATTGCTGAATCAATTGGACCTTGTAACCGAATAATCCCAGATCTTTGTGCAGAATTCTCCTCAGGCTAGTGCGTGAAATATTGAACTGTTGAGATCGATGACGAGTTGATGTTCGTGAATTGAGTCTCACACTCTCGGCTACAGCAGCCACATTCTCGTCTGTGCGCACGACGAGGACCATGAGTGTTGTCCACTATCATACCAGTATCACGAACTTTTTGCACAAACTTGCGTACAGTAGTCGCGTTGGGTGCTTCATTTCGGCCAAAACTTCTTTTCAAAAAACGCACTCACTTTGGAAATAAGTTTTCAATATTTCCCAATGTTGTTCAAGCGTAAAGCGACTCATTTCGTTCCGCGGAGGTATGATACTGACTTTCTGTCAAGATTTCACGCAGGAAACAGCTGTCAGTGTCAAAGTAACAAAAAAAATACAAATATTTGGCGCAACAGCTCTTTAAAGTGCAAGGGCCTAGCTTGTCGCAACCACTCATGTTGTGTGCGTTATATTTTTCACACGAATGGAAGGGACCTACAGTTTAATTCCGAGTCCGAACGGCGATTTGAGAAGCTTTTTCGTGACAACAATACTCTCGGATGTTTGTCAGACGCTCGCGAGAGGTGGGACCGTGAAAAAACTTTTTGGTGTTTTTCTGGGATTCGAACTTGGAACCTCATGCGTAGTGATCCGACACACTAACCACTTACGCCACGGCGCCCACAAATCAAAATAACCTATGATTTAAAAATAAATCACTAGATGGCCCACCCGTTATGTATATGTAAGTGGCGCCCAACGTGGTTCTTTTTTGTTTTTTTTTTTTTTTTTTTTTTGTTTTTTGCAAGGGCTGAGCAGACGGGGCAGTGTCTTGCTTATCTACCCAAAGTAAAACTTAACAAAAGGAATGCTTAACTCGGTTAGGTTTGTGGGAATCGAACGAGGCTAGTTACTTCGTTGATCTTATGTGCCCAGACCCAGAACTGAGACTCGTCAAAGGATCGCATCAACACATCCTTTATTTCGTATATATGAAAACTGATAGGAAGTGTAAGAGTTTTGTTGGAAAAAGCTTAATTATCAGGTTTGGAACTAATTATACTTACTTAAAGGGCTCCCGAGCCTTGAAGAGTCTCTACTTAAGACACGGCTGCCTTCCATCCTCTGCGGTCCAGGGCACTCTGCTTCCAATTGTGTAGACCAAGGTTTCTGACATCCGCGACAGCTTGATCTTTATGTCGCTGGTTTGCTCTGTTTCGTTGTCTCTAGTCTGGGGGCTGAGATTCAAAGATTCTCTTGGCTGAAGCGTTGTTGTCCATTCGATCGATGTAACCGTGTCTTGGCTTTTTGCACTTCATCCACATCCTGGTACAACTCATATAGTTCGCGGTTGTATGTTCTCCTCCATTCGCTCTACTCGCTTATGGGACCTAATATCCGACGAAGTATTTTTCGTTGAAAGGTACCCAATATTTGCTCTGCTTCCTTTCAAAGATTCTCTTGGCTAGAGCGTTGTGGTCCATTCGCTTAATGTAACCGTCGACGTGTCTTGGCTTTTTGGACTACATCCACATCCTGATACAATGCTTATAGTACACGGTTGTATGTTCTACTTCATTCACCCTCCTCGCATATGAGACCTAATATCCAACGAGGAATTTTTCCTTCAAAGGTACATAATATTTGTTCTCCTTTCGCACTAATTGTCCAGCACTCGGTGCCATTAAGCAAGACTGGTAAGTGAGATATTCGGGAATATCAAAAATGCTTTCGAGGGCGTTCAGCATATCGCTCCATCTGGCTGAATTGAAGGCATTTCGCACGTCCAGAGTTGCTAGCAATACGATTATCCTTGAATAGTGGTTGCCCTATTGAGCCAATTGGACGGTCCTTACCACTTCTTCAATTGCTCCAATCGTAGAGTGGCCCTTTCTGAATCCGTGCTGTCTTTCGGACAAATCTCCTGCTCTCTGCATGGCTGTTGTAAGCCTTGGTTTTAGCAACTTTTCTATGAGTTTCTCTGCGGTGTCCAGCATACACAAAGGCCTATACGCTGATGGGGAATCCGGATCTCCTTTTCACTTGCTGATCAGTACCAAGCGCTGTAACTTCCAGCTCCTAGGGAAAACTCCATCCTGGAGACAGCTATTGTACATGTATAGCAGCAGCTGAGGGCATGTCTGGGCAATCGTCTTAAGCACCTCTGCTGGTATTCCGTCGGGTGCCGGTGCCTTTCGGTTTTGTAGTGTTTTCGACGCGAAGATCAACTCTTCTTCACTGATTTCTTATACCATACCATCTATTCAAACTGGCGTACATACGAATACGTTAAATCATATAAAAGGAATGGACGTACTTTAAATACGTCAAACAGTCGCAACTTCGTTTTTATTGCGGTTTTCGAACATGGCAACAAATAATGTGACTGAATATCACTGAGCTTGCATAATTTTTTTTTATCAAGTTAGTCATATCATTTAGTTAGATAGATTGCTAACTATTCAAGTTAAGTATTTGTGTTAGAGAGTTGTACTTAAATACAGGGATACCTCGATTTATGATGCTCGATTTATGATGCCTCGATTTACGTTATTCCGATTTACGTTGTCTGGTTTTTTACTTCCCAGGACGCGATCTCGCGTCCTTGGACGTCATGAGCATCCATCGCTTTGTCAAAAGCTCCGGTTGGTTTTGTTAGTCCCTGAGTGGCCTAATGGTTTGATCCATGGTATCACAAAGGACCTTCACTGGTCTTAGTGTGTCTGCACTCTCGTGTGGACAGCCAACCTAACCTAACCTACTTTCCAGTTTCGATTATCGTCGCTACAATTTCGATTTACGTCCTTTCTTGAAACACAGTTTTCTCACGAAATTCCCTCTTTTGTGATTCTTATTTATCCGAGATGCACATCTCACAGATTTCGTGTACAATATCATTCGGAGTAAGTCTTTTTCAAACCATATGGACTGTACGAGTGTTGGATAATTTTATTTTCGATTTACGTTGTTTCGATTAAATCGCATTTTCTCGGTCCCGAAAACAACGTAAATCGAGGTACTCCTGTATTTCATGCTGATTCTTCCTCTCCTAACCTCATCTGCAGATTTTTAAGCTTTTGCTTTGCTTGTCTTTTTTATCGTTCTAGCCCCACAAGTGCGGAAAGATCAACGTCTTGTGGCCAATGATCACTGACACCATCGTAGATCTTTCTTCCTAGCTTAGCTCTCTGCAACTTGTAGCAAACAGCAAACCAGATTTGCAGAAGAGCAACTATCTGAATACTACATAGCAAATGGTCTTTCTCGATCGTGAGAAAAAAACAAAAACTCTTCTCTACACTTTCTGAACCTGTGCCTTACATTTATGGGTCATGGGGCTGTTACAACATCTGTTATTCGCTATATGATTATGAAAATGTATTCGTTGTTGTTTTACAACCTAAAGTCACTCCCCATAAACCGGTAACCGGATAATTCGATTAACTTAAAATCTGTCTGCTAAGTAGTCAGATTAATTAATTCCCAACAGCTATCTGTGTATCTACTGGATGCATCTTCTTATAAAACACGTTTTATTTATCAGAAAAAAACAAAAACCTTGACATACGAGCTGATTCACATTGCCGATACCGGCTTAGTACACCGATCTTCAGTTAAAGCATTTATTCATAAAAAAAAAGAGGAAAACAAATCACAAAACTTTGGCGGAAATACAATTTCTATTTGTATTTCTCTCGCTCCCCTAGAAAAATATCATTTTACATACTATAACCCTTCCATCAAGTCACTCATGCTGCTGATACTACGACCCCTACTACTACTACTACTACTACTACTCAGCTGGTAATCAGCTAAACTTATCGCTAGACGCTAAAGTGTGCTTAAAACACATAAAAATAAAACTGGTTTTTCAAAAACGATTTACATTATAATTAAATAACTTCGTGGAAGCGCTATAGTATAGTTACTTATGCAAATTTTTGTAATTTTTTGTTTTAAATGCTACACTCCTTCTCTCTAATTTATTCAGCAACTTCTGTACTATGTTACTCAATAGCAACAAATCTTTAAAATTAACAAACAGAAATAGTAGTAATAATAGATTCACGTAAATTGTTGATAAGCATTTTCAACCGAATATAAATTCGACGTTTTGCGCTTGGATGCGATTGTGTTGTCCCGCCAATATAATTACTTCTCTTCTTTTTTTTTTTTATTATATTTTTTTTTTTAAACAATATTTCTCTATCAATATGGGAAAAATGTATTCACTCTTATCAGTGATAAGGAACAATTTTTGTTATTTTTCTTTTTTTTTGTGTATGATTCCTCTTATCTTAAGGTCACCCTGCTTGAGAGTGTCTCTTTATAAATGCGAACGATGCACAATGTCAAATGCTCGTACAGAGAAAAGAAACAGACATTCGATAAAAAAGTACTGTATCTGATGAAAGTGTCATTTTTCCATTTAGTACAACTTTTTAGTACAACATGAGGAAATCTGTCTGCAGACTATTCACCTGAACGCTGAATGAATTTGAATTGACTATCGATGCAAATTCGTTGTTGATTTTCAAATAAAAGCAAAAATATATATATAAAACCTGAAATAAAATAGAAAGTGCTTAGCAACAGGCTACGGTTATATGCTGTTTTTTTTTTTATGTTATAGTTCATTTAATTTTAGTTTATTTGATTAGGTGATGATGTTGTCGGAGGTGACACAGGTGACCGGATTGATATATGTTTTTTTGTTGAGCGAATTTCGAGTGAAGTAGATTTGAGTGGAATTCGTTATCGCATTAAGGCTTAAATTAGGTTATAAATTACTTGAAACTGATTTATAATACGTTTAGTGATATATGTAGGCAGTAAATAAACAAATGGCTTTACTTTCTAAGTCGCAATGCACTTTTATTTATCACTTCTGATTCTATCAAGATTTTTGCTTTGGGTTGGATTAATGGGGTAGTTACTGAAGTAGTTTATATGCTGAGGTTAATGGTCTGTTCACAATAATGTAAGACAGGGTTTGACTATCGACTGCGTGTTGGACTGCGAAATGTTACGGCCATAGAGCTATACAGGAGTGGAATCCTCTAAGGTGATAGTTGATAGCCACACTTTTGACAGTCAAAATTGATGATCAGACTTTGTTAGCTCTCCGTAAAACGATCGCAAAGTCACACAAAAACGATCGCAAAAAGGTGATGATCACGCTGATGGTCACCTTAGAGAGTGCAAAAGGGATGATTGTGATCGTCAACAATCAACTATCACCTTAGAGGATCTCTGGCGAGAGAACTCGTATCGAGCCAACTGATTACATTATCGCAAAGCGTATTGACGTACAAATTCCCCACAAGAAGAAAATAGCATGACAGTCATGTGATTAAGGATTTCGATCTAACAGTCTAGACAGACTGTTCAAAGATAGACTGTGGAGTCGGTGCAGGTGTGTTTTCTGAATTCTTGAACATCTCAAAATCATACAAATTTCCGGACATTACCAGCGCTTTTCAAGTAGAATTACTCTATTACAAACTTCTTCTTCTTCTTTTTACCAGCGAGGTTATGATCCGAAAATAAGGGATCACCACCCTCCCACTTCACCGCATTTCTTCTTCTTCTTCTTCCTTTTATCAGCGAGGCTATGATCCGAAAACAAGGGATCACAACCCTCCCACTTCACCGCATTTCTACTGATCCGCCTGTGGGGTTCGCCTTCACCGCATTTCTAATATACAAATAAATACTTCAATAAGAAAATCCGTTACCAGGGAGACTCCCCAGGGAGGCGTTATCTCACCCGTCCTCTGGGTTCTAGTTATCGATCGGATACTAAAGAACTAAACAATACAGGCATAAGCGTCACTGCTTACGCGGACGATGTAGTAATTTTAGTGCAGGGCAAATTCCTTGACACAGTAAGCGAAATTATGGAATTAGCTGTTAATAGTCTCGAAAAATGGGCTAGAGGGTGTGAACTGCACGTCAACCCGGATAAAACAGAATTGGTACTCTTCAGCAGAAAAAAAACAAAATACCACCCTTCAAACTGCCTAAGCTACGAGGGCAAGGTGAAAAGTTCTCGGCCTGATGCAGAGATAGCGTTCCAATCGGCAAAAATGTATGTTTCCTGCCAGGGTGCACTTCTCATTAGTTCGTATGACAAGTTTCAACTTGTTCTCTCAAGTAGTTTGTTTACGCGAATTTTTGCAGTAGACCTCTTGCGTGTTTTTCGTTAAAATGGATAAACTTGAATATCGTGCGGTCATAAAATTCTTCCTTTTGGATGGGTTAACCTCTAAGGTAATACATCCAAAGTTGGCAAAAGTTTACGGGGACTCTGCTCCTTCCATGTCAACCGTTCAAAAGTGGGCAGCTGAATTTAAACGTGGTCGCACGTCCCTCGAAGATGACCCACGTGAAGGACGGCCAAAAACCGAAACCACAGCCGAAGCCATCGAAAAAGTGCATGATATCGTGTTGGACGATAGTGAAGGTGAGTGAGATAGCTGAGGCTGTGTGTATATCGGAAGAGAGGGTGCGAAACATCTTGCACAAAAACTTAGGGATGCGGAAACTCTGCGCAAGATGGGTGCCGCATTTGCTGAATGCCGATCAAAAGCAAATGCGCAAACGATTTTCTCGGCGATCTTTGGACCGATTCAATAGGGATCCGACCGATTTTGTGCGGCGATTTGTCACCATGGATGAGACATGGGTCCACCACTACACGCCAGAAACGAAACAGCAGTCGAAGCAGTGGGTGGAAGCAGGTGGTTCAGCGCCAAAGAAAACGAGTCGATCGCATCTGCCGGAAAGGGCATGGCCAGTGTGTTTTGGGATGCGAAAGGGATCCTGTTAATTGATTACCTTGAGAAAGGCAAAACAATTACAGACGAATATTACTCCAACCTTCTTGACCAGCTGTGTGCAAAAATTCGCGAGAAGAGGCCTGGCTTGAAGAAGAAAAAAATCATCTTTCACCAGGACAATGCACCTGTACACAAGTGTGCGTTGGCGATGGGAAAACTGCGGGATTTGGGGTACGATTTGCTCGGCCATCCCCCCTATTCACCTGATTTGACACCCTCAGACTTCCATTTGTTGCCAAACTTGAAGAAATTTGTTTCTGGGAAGCGCTTCGCATCTAATGCAGAAGTTGAGAGGGCCGTAGATGAATATTCTCACAGCCTTCCAGACTCTCACTTCCGAGAAGGAATACTGATGTTGGAGAAACGCTGGACTAAGTGTGTTGAACTCAAGGGAGATTATGTAGAAAAATAAAATCATTCTTAACTGAAAATCGCAGTCTTTCATTGTCAGGCCGAGAACTTTTCACCTTGCCCTCGTAGCAGAGGTGGAGCTTTCCCTTTCGGACCGCGCTCGATATTTTGGAATAATGCTAGATAGGAAACTAAACTGGAAACTTAATATACAGGAAAGAGTTCGCAAAGCTTATAATGATCTCTTCATCTGTAAAAGGACGGCAGGGAAGCCTACAATGATGCACTGGCTATATATTATGGTAGTCAGACCCATTCTTACGTATGGGGCTCTTGTGTGGTGGAAGGCAACGAATACGAAAAGCACACGGGATATGTTGGCCATGGTACAATGAACAGCCTCCATCACGGGTGCTCTACGCACAACACCTACGGCTGGACTCGAGATCTTTCTGTATCTCTTACCATTAAACCTACAAATTAAATTTTAAACGAGCAGCAGTGCGCTTCGGCTCACTAACGTTGGTGTCTTCAAGACCAGTAATGTGGGACATAGCTCCATTCTTAAGGAATCATTTCCCGGAATTCCTGACGAATCGGACGAAATCCTTGGCACATTAGACTTCGTCATACCGTACGAAGTAATGTAGGTATCCTATTAGAGAGGATTGGCAAAGGAAGACAGTCTCTGTCCACAAGACAGAAAGGGCACAGGGTCAGGTATATATTCGAGAGATATTAACCTGCACGTGGCCCTGAGACTTCCGGACACATGCAGTGTGTCTCAAGCAGAGGTTGCTGTACTTCAAGCTGTGGAATTACTTGAGATGGGATCAATATCCAACAAGAATATCACCATCTTCATTTACAGTCAGGCTGCGCATAAAGCCGCTAGAGTCTTGTGTTACTTAATCTGAGATCGTCAGAAAATGCCGCACAATGCTTAAGGCATTATGTAGACCGAACGGTGTCAGATTATATTGGGTACCTGGACACCGCGATATAGAAGGCAATGAAAAGGCTGGCGAGCTGGCCAAAAGAGGAGCAGAGCTCCCGCGTAGGGACATAATGGGATCTCCACACCTGCGCTCCGTACAGCAGGACTGATTCAGAAATGGCTTAGAATATCTGATATTTTACCCTCTGGGTTATGCTTTCACCTTCCAGATAGAGCTTTACCTCGTGCTGTGTTCCAAGAACCTTGAGTTCTTCTCTACAACACTTCACAAGCTTCGATTTTATTTCTATAGCATATACTGCTTTTATCGCCGCCTGGCTGTCGATGAAAAAGGTGATATCCCCTCGTGGTATTGCCCTCATCGCAGTCTCACGAGCTGCTATTGTAACTGCTAGGACCTCCGCCTGGAAAACGCTACTGTAGTTCGGAAGCCGGGCTGACATGGCGAGACCAAGCGTTTCAGAGAAGATACCTGCGCCTACACCATTTTGGATCCATCGGTGTACATATACAGCTAAGGATCGCTCGTTAGGCGTTCTGTCATTTTTCCAGTCTTCCCTGCTCGGATAGGTGCTAGAAAATGGTCTTTTGAAGTCTAGGTATGGCGTTAAGTAGTCTGTATTAGATACACTGCCTAGATATCTCTGCAGGATCGTGATGTGACTCATTGCATTTGATCTCTAGCTATCTGTTTGGCTTAATCTTACGGCACTATGAGCTGCCGATACTTGTATAAAGATGTCTAGCGGAAGCAGATTGAGAATGGCCTCGAGTCCTGCTGTAGGTGTCGTTCTCATCGCACTGGTTGTGGCGATGCACGCTAGTCTTTGTACTTTTGTGATAGCAGCTAGGTTGCTTTTTTTTCTGGCTGCTTGCCACCATACAAGGCTGCCATACGTTAGTATTGGCCTTACTATAGCTGTATACATCCATAGGATGATTTTGGGGTTCGGCCCCCAAGTCTTCCCGAATATTCTATTGCACGAGTAAAAGGCTATCGTGGCTTTTTTGACTCTTTCGTTGATGTTTAGTCTCCAGTTTAGTTTCCTATCCTATGGGCGCCGTGGCGTAAGTGGTTAGTGTGTCGGATCACTACACATGAGGTTCCAAGTTCGAATCCCAGAAAATACCAAAAAGTTTTTTCACGGTCCCACCTCTCACGAGTGTCTGACAAACATCCGAGAGTATTGTTGTCACGAAAAAGCTTCTCAAATCGCCGTACGGATTCGGCATTAAACTGTAGGTCCTTTCCATTCGTGTGAAAAGTATAACGCACACAGCATGAGTGGTTGCGAGAAGCTAGGCCCTTGCACTTTAAAGAGCTGTTGCGCCAAATATTTGTATTCTTGTATTCAGTTTCCTATCGAGCACCAGGCCAAGGTATCTCGCACTACTGGAGATACTCAGGGGAGTACCCTTTACGGAAAGAGTTGCGAATTGTGGAATTATTCTTTTTTTAGTGAATAGTACTAACTCTGTCTTCTGGGGATTAACCGCTAGCCCACATCTCTCCATCCAGGAGTCAATGATTTCCAGCGCCCCTTCGATTTGTTCGCTCAGGGTCGGGAGAAATTTACCTGTTGCTAGCAGCACAACATCGACCGCATAAGCTATGGCCTTGATGCCGCTGTTTCTCAGTTTAAAAAGGACTTCGTTCAGGACAATTACCCACAGCAGTGGGGATATTACCCCTCCTTGAGGGGTGCCTCTTGAGGCATCGACTTCAAGCTTTGTACCTCCGAGTTCAACTTTGATATGTCTTTCCTTTAGCATATTGACGATCCATTTTATGGCGGAATTGTGAATATTAAGGTTCGCTAGAGTTCTATTGACCGCGTCCGTTTTGACATTGTTAAAGGCTCCTTCAATGTCTAGGAAAGCGACTAGTGTATATTCTTTGTTTTTCGGTGATTTTTCTATTGAGCCCACAACACAGTGCAGCACTGTCTGTGGCTTTAGGTAAAACGGGAGTGCAATGGCTCTCGCATGTCATTAAAGTGGCCTGGGAATGCAGTGAAATACCTGGTGATTGGCAAATGTGGGTGATAGTCCCTCTTTTTAAAAAAGGGGATAAAAGAGATTGTTGTATACAATTTTCTTATATTTCTAATGTAGATCTGCGCAGCCTTGGTGAGTATGAAGATTTGCTCCGTTGTTGAATAATTTGCTCCTCGAAAACTTGCGCACTACGAGTGGAGTAGAGGCAGATCCCTATGAATATACTATCTGTCTTGACAGAAGATCAATTTCTTATTGCAGAACTGTTTCAAAAGCCAGTAAATGAACTGTACAATATGACGATGAATAGCTTTCGCAGGAACTCATTCTACAGATCCAAGTCAATCAACCAAATATGAGAGTCTTTTCCTGGCTCTTTTTCGGATACAACCCTTCCTGGGCTTTGGACTTAGGTCAATCCTTATCATGATCCGAAGGCTCGTCACCTTAAAATGTTCCCCCAAACTCTGAAAATCGCCCCATAAACAGTAGATAGTCATCTTTTGTGTGATGATCCAGCAGAGACGTCAATCACCAATTAAACATGATACACCGACTATCTATGCCTGCTCAAACCGCTGGATTTCATCCGCGCAAGCTATTCAATCGAAACCAATTAGTCAAGTAATTTTATTCAATTAATTCTATTATTCAATAATCATACGCTTCTCCATTATCATTTCGCGATTTTCTAGTCTCCAATCTCTCCAATATCTCTTACAAATGTGCACAAACAAACCTTCATGACTTTCAAAAAAAGTGTTTTTCTTCTTCTTTTTTTCTCCTAGCAAACAATTGTTTAAAAACAAGTCCAACAGGCTGTGCCTATTGCTAATCTGTAAATCTTTTGACTACAGTGCTCAATTTCTACAACCCTCTCTCGCTCTCCACATTGATCGGCTCCACTGCACTGGTGTGGATTATCGCTTGTAGCTTAACTGCTACTTAAAATCATAAAAAACATGGTTTGTAACAAAAGTATCTACTACTTTCTAAATGGATTTTTTTTTTTTGCTTAGTATTTCTATTTTTTACTGCACTTTGAGATGCCTTGTATGGAAAAAATATAACTCGTGTAGCTAGCTATTTATGGGTCGACACAAAATAAAACAAAATCGATGCACGACAAAACAATAAACCCTCAAGGGTTTTCAGATACACCCGTGGGGGTGGCTAGAATGGGCTTAGCCTGCATGTTAGTCGAACAATTTTTTTTTATTTTTATTTTTACTGCTCTGTCTGATAAATACAAAATGAGTGCTATGACGGATGGAATGGGTTTTTGTATGTAAAGTGCCAGAAAAGTGAGTCGAAACTCGGGTGGATTTATGGTGTTCAAATTTAATGCAATTAAAATGCAGGTTTGTACTTATTAGGCGGCGGGTGATGTAAGTTTTGTTGATTAGTTTTATGGGCGGTGGGATGGAGAAAACTTGAGGTTGGCGCCACTCTAAGTGAGGTAGGTGTCAGTGGAGGTTTGCGAAAATAGCTTTTTCTATTTTATAAATAGAATTTGCTGGTAGCTGCAGTTTTAGTTGTTATACGAGTATGAGCGTTTCTCTATGAGGGTATCTATTTGATAGCATGAGTATCCATTCAGTACTATGGATAGGGTTTAAACACTTATTCTTTCGCTGAAAATGGAACATATTCTGATGAACTTCACTCAAAGTATACATAAGTAGGCTCTTCCAGTAGACAACTCTTGACAGGACACTTTGCTTTCGCCAAGCACCTCAACGACCTGGGCTTAAGTGACACTACAATCTGCAACGCTTGTGGAGAGAGCGACGACACTGCTGAACATTATCTCTGCGAATGTCCAGCCTATGTTCGTATCAGGTGGCAGGTCCTCGGGGTTGATTTGGTGAGTGCTGGTACTGTAAGCTCTTCATCACTGAAGTACTTGCTTGGCTTTCTTAGGAAGGTAATTCCAATAAAATGGGTAAACCACGGTTTGCTCTCTGGTAGTACAATGGACCAGTTGCGTCTCAGTGCTCCAGTCGAGCATTTCTTTTCCCGACAAAAAAGGAAATACATAACTAGGCACATCTCTTACTCACTCCGCTGACGTCTGACAGCAGGTGCTAAGAGAATATTCCTCTATAGTACCTAAATCTGATCAAACTGATGGTTTTCTAACAAAGAAATGTCAAAAACCTTTCAAAGATCAAACCATTCTCGCCAAGCAAACTGTGTATATGTCAGATCTATGTAAATTGATCAACAAAATGTAAACAAAATAGATGCCATCCATGTAGAACATCATATACCTGTCAGTAAAAAAAAAGGAAAAAAAAAACTTTTATTGATCTCGTTTAGAATATAGGTGTTAATAATATTTCCTGTTGCTGTTGTTTTCATTATTTATGCTATACAACCGCGAAACGGATTCCTGGAATTTGTTTCTATATATTTACCTAGCGAATGTACGCATTTCTTTCACACAATAACCTAGATTACTATTGGTGTTCCCCGCCTCAATATATGATACTATGAATCAACATTTGTGTAATAAATGATTCTACAGAAGAGTATCTGCGAGAGACAAAAAAAAAATTATAAATTTTGCGCAAGCTCATGTCTGTCAGATAATTATCACCAAACACACAGCTGACGAAGCGCGGACGTTAACAACGAATGGAAATGAGAATGTCGTCTTTTTTGGAACTTTGTGTCTCAAATAGGATACACAGCAGTATTGATGTTGAAAGTTTAAATTAGCGGACCAAATTGATATGGGCAGCCATCACAGATGTACGATGTTGGCAAGTGGGACATTTAAACAGAGTTTTGAGCGTTTTATCACAACTAGTATCGCTTGTGGTCGAAATTCGGCCACCCGTGCAGGGACGGCACAGGGATCCAAGCTCATACAGCAATGAACGTGATCAAAATGCTGTCATTTAATTGGTTAAAGCTTTTTGTATGGGAAAATCATGTGTTCACTATATTTTACCTGACTTAACGGTAACATACGTGCTTGATTTATTTTTTCTGCACATTTATGGTGCAGTACCTTTCGAATGATGTAAGATTCATCCCCCTCCTTTCATAATAAATACTAAAAAAACGTACGATAAATTTCGTGTTCACGTATTAATATCTAAGATACTAACTGTTATCTGGTAGCAATGGTGTAGTGCATAGTGGGTTTGCTCGTTAACTGATGTATGCAAGTTCAAGCCCCAGAGGGAAACAGCAACCATCAACCACCCGAGTGTATAAAGGAAAAGGAGTAACATCGAACTTTTTCCAACCACTGCACCTAAAGAGGTTCCTGCCTTGGAGTACAATGGAGTATGAGTGCTCTGTGATTTAAGTAAATTTATTGGAAAACAGAATTTAATGGATAAACATCGTGATTCCTCAAAGGATTTGTATATTGTATTGGTTGACTTTGAAAAGGCCTTCGACAGACAACCACGAGATCTGATATGGGTGGCGCTAAGACATCGAGGGGTTCCAGAAACCTATGTACAGATAATCATGTGCATGTACGAAGGAGCAAAGACAAAAATAAAATGCCCCACTGGAGTCACCGAAGAGTTCCCAATCAAAGTCGGGGTGCACAAGGGAAGCGTCTTAAGTCCTTTGCTCTTTATTACAGTCCTTGACTATCTATTTGAAGGTAAACTGAAGGACCCCGAGGTACATCAATTATTCTTTGCTGACGATGCAGCTACCATAAACTTACTTACTTAGATGGCGCTACGGTCCGGGGTGGACCTGGGCATCAACCAACAAACCTTTCCAACCAGCACGATTACGAGCCAGCTGCCTCCAGTTGCGCACGCCAAGTTGGTTGAGGTCCCCCTCCACTTGTTTGCGCCATCTACCGCGAGGTCGTCCTCTACTGCGTCGTCCATCCGGGGTGGATTCGAAAACTTTCTTAGCGGGAACGTTGGGCTCCATCCGCTCTAAATGATCCAGCCATCTTAGTCCCTGTATGTGAACTCTTCTGGCTAAGTCGATGCTCGGCATTGTACCTTCTCCTCCACTCACCGTCTATGCAGACGGGACCAAAGATCGCTCGAAGAACTTTTCTCTCGAAATAACCAAGGGCATCCTCATCCGGTTTTGTCAAAGCCCATGCCTCTGCGCCATACAGCAGGACTGGGATGATTAGTGTCTTATAAAGAGTTACCTTAGTAGTTCAAGATAGGGCTTTGCTACTCAATTGCCGTTTTAGCTCATAGAAACAACGATTGGCAAGAGTAATTCTTCGTGTGATCTCCCTACTGATGTCATTTGCTGAGTTCACCATAGAGCCTAGGTAGACAAAATCCTTTACTACCTCAAAATTATATCTGCCTATTGTGGCATTCTGTCCAAGACGCTGATGTTGGGTGTCCTTTCTTGTAGACAGCATATATTTTGTTTTGCTTTCATTGACCGCTAGACCCATCTTTGCTGCCTCGATCTCAATACTCGTAAATGCCCCATTGACGGCCCGCTGAGTTCTTCCGATTATGTCAATGTCATCGGCATAAGCGAGTAGTTGTACAGACTTGTAAAAGATTTTACCTCCGGTTGTGAGTTTCGTACAATTCTCTCAATTACTATGTTAAAGAGATCGCATGATAGCGCGTCACCTTGTCTAAGACCTTTCCTGACATCGAACGGTTCGGTGATGTTCTTACCGACTTTGATGGAGCAGCGAAAGTTCTCCATCGTCATTCTGCACAAACGGACGAGCTTGGCAGGGATGCCAAGACTAGACATGGCTCTGTATACTTCGTCTCTATACACGCTATCATAGGTAACTTTGAAATCGATGAAGAGGTGGTGCGTATCGATTTTATATTCATGGGTCTTTTCCAAGATCTGCCGTAGTGTGAATATTTGGTCAGTAGTGGACTTTCCAGGCCTGCAACCGCACTGATAAGGACCTATCGGGTTGTTGACAATCGGTTTTGGGCGTTCACATAGTACGGCAGACAGGATATTATATGCGATGTAGAGGAGACTTATACCTCTGTAGTTGGCGCAGTTCAGAGGGTCTCCTTTCTTCAGGATCGGGCATACTTTCGTCCGACCAGATTTTACAGATGAGCTGGTGCATGCTCCTTACCAACTCATCTCCTCCTGCCTTGAAAAGTTCAGCGGCAAAGCCATCGGCTCCAGCAGCTTTGTTGGATTTGAGTTTAGATATCGCTATCCTCACTTTATTCTGATCGGGTTGACGGGAATCTTGACTGTCATCGTCACCGTTGAATGGCTCATTCTGCCTGACAGCGGAATATTGGTCATCATCGCCTTCACGACCGTCGGCTCCAGCAGCTTTGTTGGATTTGAGTTTAGATATCGCTATTCTCACTTCATTCTGATCGGGTTGACGGAAATCTTGACTGCCATCGTCACTGTTGAATGGCTCATTCTGCCCGACAGCGGAATATTGGTGATCATCGCCGTTTAACAGTCTGCAGAAGTGTTCCTTCCATATCCTCAGCACCGACTGCGATTCTACTACTATGTTACCATTTTCGTCTCTGCAGGCTTCTGTTCTGGCTTTAAAACCCTGGCATGTTCTTTTTACCTTTTGATAAAATTTTCGAACATCATTCCTGCAATAATGTCTCTCAATCTCCTCGATCGAGCGCTTCTCATGCTTCTTTTTCTTCTTCCTAAGAAGACGATGTTACTCTTTTCTCATCCGCTCGTAGAGCTCGCGAGCAGCTCTAGTCCTTCTATGCAGCGCCGCTTTATACGCTTTTTGTTTAGCTGCATGTACTTGCCGGCATTCCTCATCAAACCAGGGTTTCGTTGTGGTGGCCGAAAGAAACCCAGTACATCAGAGGCGGCATCTCTGGTGGCTTGTTGGCAGCGCTGCCACTAGTCTTCCGCATTTGCTGCTGGCGGCATTGGGCTTAGATTAAGATTAAGAGAAACTCGATCGGCAAAGGCTCTGGCGGTCTCTCGATTGTAGCCGCCCGACGTCAAATTTCCTCACAGTATTTCGTTGATTTCGCTCCGTTCTGGATATCCGCATCCGTACCTTGGCTACAACTAGGTAGTGATCCGAGTCCACGTTGGCTCCTCGGGAGGTCCGGACACCCAGAATACTGAAAGAGTGCCTTGCGTCGATTGCAATGTGATCGATTTGGTTGACAGTTTTTCGATTAAAGGAGAGCCATGTTCCTTTGTGAATGTCGAGATGTGGGAACCGCGTACTAGCTATGACAAAGTTTCGCCCCGCCGCAAAGTCGATTAAGCTGAGTCCGTTGTCGGATGTGATGTCGTGCAGGCTGTGCTTTCCGACAACGCTACTAGAGACATCCTCTCTTCCTAGCTTTGCGTTAAAATCGCCTAGGATAATTTTAACATCGTGGCTAGGCCATTGCTCATAAGTCTTGTGCAAGAGCTGGTAGAAGTCATCCTTTGTCGCGTCGTCCTTCTCCTCGTGAGGAGCGTGAACGCATATTAGGCTAATGTTGGCAAATTTAGCCTTGATGCGGATAGGCATAAGGCGCTCGTTCGCATGCCGGAAACTCAAGACTTCTTGCCTCCAATGACAAACCCGCACCCGAAAAGACGCTGTCCTTTTTGTCTGTAGCAATCGCCGTAGTAGATGTTGCAGTTTTTCATACTCCTTTTGCCCGGCCCATCCCATCGCACTTCTTGGATGGCGGTAATGTCTGCTTTGAGACAATCAAGGGCCTCCGCAAGCTGTTCGGCTGCACGTGGCTTGTAGAGGGACCTAACATTCCATGTGCAGACATGAAGATCGTTGTCCTTTTTACGTTTGCTTGGGTCGTCAACAGTAAAATCATCCGTATCCGATGCTGTTGGTTGCTTCGTAACCGAAGTGTTTTTACGTGGTGGGGAAGTTAACCCGACGGCACAACCCCCAACCAGGAGGGCCAGATCCTTTTTTGTTTACCCCTAGGACAAGAGGCCGGATACACGGATGCCAGTAACCCACTTCGAGGATATGAGCGCTGCCGTTGGCCCATTAAGGGTTCATCCGCCACCATCTCTTTTTCAATACCCTGACGTAGTATTGAAAATCCTTACAGACCTCAGCTCCAAGTGTGTCGATGTAGCTAAAGTAAGGTATCCGCTGGCCTGCAGACGTCACCGTTGATTCCATCGAGGGAATTCATCCGCCGCACGTCCTCCTTCTGAGGAGCTCTTGCTAAACTTCTGAGACGCATATTTCAGCCGATCAGGTCAACAAGAGATGCCTCGTCCGGTTCAACATATGCGCGCTGAAGTTCACCCAAATGTGCTTACGCAGGTCTGAGTGTTCAGCTAGACATGGTATATCGTCAGACTCAGCATACGCTCATCGTTAGTTCACTATCACATAGCTATCCAGCGGGCATCGCGAGGAGGTGATGATGCGATTTTGCCATGCCAAAATTGTCAAACAATACTGAACATAAATGTCAAAAATGACAGTTTGAAAGCGAACCCTATTGGAAGGTCTATCAGTCTTAAAAGAAGACCCCTTAGTACTTTAATTTTAGAATTTCTTAGTATCCAGTTACTCGTTTCATCGATATTCTGAATATACTGGCGATAGAATACGAACAGGTTTGTATTTCTTGGAAAATATTATACCTACCACCTTGATCAAAAAGTTCCCAGAATAAAAACCGTGTGGCGCTCCCATCGTTCTGATTTGAGTTCTGTTTTCTTTGTTAAGTTGGTACATCTGTTGTTGATATTCCCTCTAAATCTTAGCGTCATAGCTTGACATTTGCAAAAGTTACGTACACACCTAGTACAAGAGCAAGTGAGTAATGTTTCTCTGTCTTTCATTTATAGATGCTAATTGTCTTTCAATCTGAAGGAATACATTTAAAACAAACAGCATCACAATACACTAATTTGTTTATGCAGAACTGAACTTTTGTTTATTCATAAATCGCTTTGCATTCTCGACTGTGATGTCAACCACATGCTAAGGTCCAACTCCATAAGTACTTTTCTTGTCTGCGATAATGTTAAAATTAGATTTCGTTTCAAAATTTATAATAAATCACCAAATCGATAAACCCAATCTTACTCGTACCTAATCCATCTTCATTTACGAAAAATCCACGAAATCAATCTAACAGTTTTCGAGAATTACTCCTCAGTCTTAGAAGTGTTCTCAGCAATAAGACTTCCAGTAAGAACTGCAATTTCAAATCGAATTCTAGAGTAAAAGATACGTACTTTGCGGGTGCCCACAACAATGTTGGCGAAATTGTTTTAGAAAACACCAACATGTTGTAGAAGTGTTACTTTTTTTTTTATTTCGAAGATACCCGCCTTATCATAGTACCGATAAGAAATAAAACAATTTCTCCGGCACAGATACAAAATAATAATGTTATCACACACGTACTGAGGCAGAGAACGCAAAATAATGTCAAAACGATTAATTTTGGAGAGTTTTTGACGGCAGAGTTGTAGTTGTAATGATTATTTTCTTTTTTTTTTTGCATTTCTGGAGCTGGAGGGCGGAGATGATAAGATTTTCATGTACCAAACGCCTTATCAGTAATTTTCGAGATTTGATGGTTATTTATATGTCATCATCGGCCGCCACCCTCGTAAAATCTGAGAATGCGTCTCCCTTGTTGTTTAAATGAAATTCTGGTCTTGATGCGACCGGTTTAGAGATGAGAGATTGTTATTTATAGTAATTTTGGACGTGAAGAATTGATAATTGAGTGTAGCGAGTGAAAGTAATTACGATCAACCCCTATGGTAGCTGTTTGGGGGATGATGGTGATGGTGATGATGAAGAACCAGCATTTTTTTGTCATGGAAACTATGGAATGACCTAGTGACTTCTGCAAAAGGGAAACACAATGGAAATATACTTACGACTAGAATAAGAAGACTGAAGTGGATGATGTAGCAAACCACGTGTGTTTGCGTTTGTTCGGATGTGCGTATACATAGGGGTGTTTGCGGTTATAATTGCTCTCGCTGTGAGATGGGGTGAGTTGAGTGTATCAGCTGGGAAGTTCATGTTAAGTTGTTAACAACTCGATAAATATTTGGAATACTGTTTTTTTTTTTTTTTTTTTAATAAAAGGAAACCCAAATCCCAGAGCACTCAGACTCTCCGGTCACTCAGACTAGGTGAGGCAGAAACCTTTCTTTGGTGCCGTGGTTGGAAAAACTTCGATGTTATTCGTTTTCTTTTATACTGGGGTGGCTAATGATTGCTGTTCCCCACTGGGGCTTGAACCTGCACACATCAATTAATGAGCAAATACACTACCGACTGCACCATTGCCATACAAATTAGAATACTGGTGACTGCGCATGAGAAGTTTTGTCAAAATTTATACAATTTTAGGAGTGATGAGTGAGATAAGCAATTAGATTGTACAGGGTGGGCCAACTACAAGTTTCTTTTTAAAAATGTAATAAAATGAACAAAATGAAATGTTTTCCATGTATTATGGCTTTATTAGTAAAAGCAAGCATTCCCATTAATTATGGAACACAACGTCGTTCAAGTGGCTGCCTCGGATGACATCGCAGTAGCGCATTCTATCACTCCAATTTTCCAAGACCTTGTTGATGGTTTCGGGCTGTAGCTCACGGATTGCTTAGATAATATTGGCCTTAAGTGCTTGAATCGTTTCCGGATTATTGGCATAAGATCGGTTCTTCACGGTTCCCTACAAAAAAAAGTCCAAAGGGGTCAAATCGCAGCTCCGAAGCGGCCAATTGACATCGCCAAGACGGCTGATAACACGATTTGGGAATTTGGTGTGCAAAAGACCGATTGTGGCATGGGCTGTGTGGCATGGCGCGCCATCCTACATGAACCAGAGGTCGTCCAAATCCATGTCTTCAATTTCAGTAAAAAAAAAAGTCGTTAACATGGCTCTGTAACGCCCACTGTTGACCGAAACGTTGTTCCCAGCCTCATTTTCGAAGAAAAATAGTCCAATGATGCCTCCACTCCACAATCCGCACCAAACTGTCACTCTCTGTGGAGGCATTGGCTTCTTGACAATAACGTGCGGGTTTTCCGAGCCCCAGATGTGGCAATTTTGTTTGTTAACGTAGCCGCCGAGATGAAAATGTGCCTCGTCAGAAAAGATGATTTTTCGCCCAAAATCGTTGTCCAATTCAAGCTGCTCTAAGGCCCAAACTGCGAAGCGGTAACGAAGCGGATGGTCGTGCGCCTTCAGTTGCTGAATAAATTAGACCTTGCGAATAATCCTAGATCTTTGTGCAGTATTCTCCTCAGGCTAGTGTGTGAAATATTAAGCTGTTGAGATCGATGACGAGTTGATGTTCGTGAATTGAGTCTCACACTCTCGGCTACAGCAGCCACATTCTCGTCTGTACGCACCGCACCGTACGACGACGGGGACCATGAGTGTTGTCCACTAGCATACAAGTCTCACGAACTTTTTGCACAAACTTGCGTACAGCAGGCGCGTTGGGTGCTTCATTTCGGCCAAAACTTCTTTTCAAAAAACGCACTGTTTGGGCTACACAGCACTCACTTTGGAAATAAGTTTTCAATATTTCCCAATGTTGTTCAAGCGTAAAGCGACTCATTTCGTTCCGCAGAGGTATGAGACTGACTTTCTGTCAAGATTTCGAACGGGAAACAGCTGTCAGTGTCAAAATAACCTATAATTTAAAAAAAAATCACTAGATGGCCCACCCGTTATATAAATTTTTTTTTATAACTTGCGCGCACTCAAGGGTTTATGGATACCCTTAAACAGTTCTACACAGTGCGGGAGTTGCAAAAGATATAAAGATAGAGAGAAAGATTTGTGTAGTGGTTTGAAACTCAGATATTAGGTTTCAGGAAAGATCCAGGAGTAGTGTCCAGATAACTGGGGAAATTTGCTTCATTATTCTTGTCTTACTTCTGATTCGCAGTATTTTTTCCCGACCATCTGATGTCATAAGCATATCAATCATCCAACATAGCAAACAATTTTTCTGGCCATATGACCAACATAGTGCCAGTGTTATGCCTTCGCAACAATGTTGATAGAAGCTTTCGCAATTAATCCTACTGACTATTTATATACATATCTCATGAGAAATAAATAAATGCTTGTTGAAATCAGGATTTGAACTAAGAACCATAAGCTTTCTCAGGTCCAGAATCCGTATTGGGTCTCCCTGCATCCTCGGTTAGGGCTTCCATTTACGGTTGGGTCTCTCACGAACACGATTGTGTGTGGCATGTCTCTCCAGGATGAAGATTGACTAAACGAATGCTCCCGGATGTCTGTAAGAATTCAGCGAAATTCTTGCTGCCTTAGTAGAAAAGACTGCAGACAACATATTGGCTTCTTGACCGGACACTTCGTTTTCGCCAAGCACCTCAACCTCAACACGATTGTGTGTGGCATGTCTCTCCAGGATGAAAATTGACTAAACGAATACTCCCGGACGTCTGTAAGAAATCATTGTACAGAATTTTTGCTCCTCTACTCGTTACAAGTATGAAAGAGCTGTCAGATTACTGAAACGATTCTTTTAATACCTCAGTTCCTCTAATGAGGGAATAATAATGCTTATGGTTGCGCTAAAAATCGTGCTTCCCCTTAAAATCTCCATCAAACAAACCACAGCCAATTACTCATCCTCCAACTTAATCAAATTCATCGCCACCCATACTTCTGTTTCTGAGAAAACCCACAACATGGCCATAAATTAATGAGTATAACCCAGAAAACATGAATCTTGCGTTACTCCATAGAGATTGCTAAACCCGATACGTACCTATTCCCGATCGGTTTGTACACCCCTTGCAAGTAGCTTAATTGAAGGACACAATATATCTAAAGATACCGTGCAAAAGCAACCAGCAAAAAAAAAAATTGAAATCTATCAAAAATCCACCCGTCAAATCCGTCAAAATGATGATTTTCCATCTGTCTGGCGCAATAGACAAACAATCCAATCCAATGTGGTGGCTGGCCTCATGTCGATTTCATTCATGAAAATTGCATTTGCAATGCGCGATCCGCCGTAAGTCGATTCTCCTTGCCAGCATTATCGGCTCTAAACAGTACCACCACAGTATATGAGCATTTGTTGTGTGTATCGTGGTGCTGCCATTATCGTGCCTCATTGTATGCCTTGCGTGATGATGTGACGATCGTCATCATAGCTTGCGCACATTGGCAAACAATGAGCGATGTTCATGTTAGATAGTTTTTCTCCGAACTTTTTCGGTAGAAAAAAAAACAAATGTTAGGTAGGTGGATAGATACATACACTCTACACAGTGCAATAGATTGAATATCCATCGGATCCCATCCAATTAACCTAAAAATGTCAAATGCATGCGGTTAATGCATAAATCCGGCAATTTCATTGTCTACAGATACACATTGCAATGTACAGATACTCTCCGTACACATTGATTTGTTGCTTTTTGCTCGGTTTTTTTCTGTCATTTTTTTGGAATTCCGCTGATATATTTCTGTTTTCTTCCCGGCACAGTGTACGTAGTGGGGGGTTCTTCACGTGAGCTGTGTGTAGTTCCAGAAATGGATAAGTGAAGTACAAAAAAAATGCCAATCGACGAACCTCTGGCTCCATATATGACGCTGTGCGGGTTGTGTGGAAACGGGTCATCTGTCGTTAGTCTTACTTCTATGGTTTGTATGGCTTCCGCCGGCTTTGGAAAGGGATTTTTACCATCTAAAGGCCACCTACATCCACTTTTTGTGAGCAACGGTTTCAACAGAGGAACTCTTGATTACCGGCGTTTTACAGTGGCTTTGGAGGGTTTTTTTTTGACACAGCTACTGGTGTTAGGCAATTGAATTGAATAATAAATCAAACATCTGGGCATAAATTGGGCTTCTTTGTTTCGAGAAATGGTCGGCTGTATGTGTAGAATTGTGAATCTATCTCACGCGTAAGGATTGATGACTGGAAATTGCGAAATGCACATTAGTGATTTAAAGGCGACAAATAGGCTATCGCGTGAAATGGATAATTGACATCAGTTTTGCAGCATGCGTGCATCCACTGATGATTTGACACTCAAATTACCGGTCGTAGGCAATTAAGTCTTTAGCTCACCTTTCACTCGAGTTCTTTGAAATCCTGGAATTCTATTCTGCGGCATATAGCCACTCTTTGGAGTACATGATGGTTTAGAAAGTGTGAAAGTTCATAGTTTAGATATTTTCTTCATAGCTGCTCGAAATTCTATTAGAATTCTGAAAAACCGTTACAAATGCCTAACATAAGTTATTATTTACACAGGTGTACAAAGTGGGTCACTAGAATACTAAGAATTTATATTAATTTCGCTAATTCTAGGCCTACCCTAAACATTAACGGGTACGAGTGACGGATAATATTCTGAAATATACGAAGTGGAGTACTAAATACTGAATATGTTTCCTCTATCTTCTTCTTCTTCCTTTTATCAGCGAGGCTATGATCCTAAAACAAGGGATCACAACCCTCCCACTTCACCGCATTTCTACTGATCCGCTTGTGGGGTTCGCCTTTCCTCTATCTAACTGCGAAAAATAAAGGGTTTTCCGAACTTCGACAGGTGATTGCGGCCATATTGTTGAAGCTTACTTACTTACTTAGATGGCGCTACAGTCCGGGGTGGACCTGGACCTCAACCAACAAACCTCTGCAGGCAGCTGCCTCCAGTTGCGCACGCCAAGTTGGTTGAGGTCCCCCTCCACTTGTTTGCACCACCTACCGTTAAAGCTACATCTGTCAAATTGGCTGTCATTTATTTAGTCTGTCTTGCCAAATCAACGTGGAGAGTAATAGCGTTCAACAACATGTGCAAATGATTAAATTGTTTTATGAAAGTGGGTCTTCTATTCGTGCAACATTTCGCGCGCTTCGCCCATTTTACGGCCGCCATAATCGTCCTTCCGAGAGGACTATTCGCAACGTAGTGGATAAATTCGAGTCGACCGGTTCAGTGAACAATCCGCTAACACCCGTACGTTAACGAAACGCAACTTACTTACTTACTTATATCATTTAACCCCTTGGGGGGCATAGGTCGCCAACCACGCCTGTGCGCCCAACTCATTCCTAAAGAGCTCGATTCCTCCTCAACTGTTCTGCGCCACGTTTGCCTAGGGCGTCCCGCTGTTCTGCCTGCCTGGGTGAGCGGATTCCACTGCATGACGTATTTCGCAATGGAGTTGTCTTCGCGCCGTAGGGTGTGTCCAATCCATTGCCACTTTCTTCTCCGCGTAGTAATGCTTATAGGTTCTTGGCCCGTTCTCAGATAAAGTTGTTCGTTGGAGATGCGGTTCGGCCAAAAAATCCTCAAGCAAAAAATCTTAAGCATTTGTTTACGAAGACTTGCAGCTTGCCTGTGTTAATGGTGTCCACATTCCAGGTACTGCACCCATAAAGCAGCACTGATTCTACGTTGGAGCGGAACAGTCGTAACTTGGTCCTTAAGCTGATAACATTTCAAATACAAATATTTGGCACAACAGCTCTTTAAAGTGCCAGGGCCTAGCTTCTCGCAATCACTCATGTTGTGTGCGTTATATTTTTCACATGAATGGAGGGGACCTACAGTTTAATGCCGAATCCGAACGGCGATTTGGAAGCTTTTTCGTGACAACAATACTCTCGAATGTTTGTCAGACGCTCGCGAGAGGTGGGACCGTGAAAAAACTTTTTGGTATTTTCTGGAATTCGAACTTGGAACCTCATGCGTAGTGATCCGACACACTAACCACTTACGTCACGGCGCCCACAAGCTGATAACATTGCTTCTCCAGATTTTGGATAGCATTCCAAACGCAGCTTTAGTCTTCCCGATTCTGCTGCACACATCCAGTTCGGTGCCACCGCGATCAGCCGAGACCAAACTTCCTAAATATAGAAAGTTATCAACTTTCTCGACTTCCTGTCCGGCAATGCTAAGTTGACCGCGGGTATTAGAAGTGCTCAGGGCTTTTGTTTTGGCTGAGTTTATTTTTAGCCTCACTTTGTTTGCCTTAGCTTCTAGATTTTGGGCCATCAGATGAAGATCCATTATCCGATGTGAAAGTAGAGAAACACCGTCAGCGTAATCTAGGTGTTTAAGGTAAGATGTCATCGTCCAACGAATTCCATAATTAGCTTCCGTCAATGCTGCACGGAGTACATCGCTGATAACCACCAAGAACAATAGTGGGGACAGTATGTACCCTTGACGTACTCCACTTTGGACTTCGAAATCGTCCGACACCTTACCGTTGTGCACGACGTGACACTTGCCGCCCTCGGATGTAGCCTTGATAATAGCTATAAGTTTTTCTGGAATGCCTCTCATGCGCAAGGCCAACCAGATAGCATCTCGACTCAAGCTGTCGAAAGCCTTCTCGAAGTCGATAAACAGTAAATGTAGCGGAGACCTATACTCAACGCATTATTCGATTATAATCCGTAAGGTGTTTATGTGGTCGATGCAGGAGGATCCATTAGGGGAAAAAGTAATCCCTTACCCAATGAAACTAAAATTTTGTAACTCAGTCACTTGCTTCATTTCTGCATACAAACCACCCTGATGATTTGATGAAGTTCAGCATCTTTCCTGTCGAAACGCCGGAGAGCTCCTCGAGATCCTGGAAGAAATATTTTCCAAGGAACTTTTTCCTGGATCTTACACCTCCTTTCGACACTTCCGTACGAGTATCCCTGAACGGGATGAGTGGGATGGCTCTCCCCTGATGATGCAAATTCGGTGCACTTCTACACAGATGGCTCTAAGACCGAAGGTGGGGTGGGCTGTGATGTTTTCTCCGATAACGTCAACCTAAGCATCTCGTTCCGCCTCCCAGATCATTGTAGCGTTTTTCAGCCGGAAATCATGGCGATTAAGGAAGCCCTGTCTGGGCTGATATGTAATGTATTATCTGTCAGCGATATTAGCATTTTCACTGACAGTCAAGCGGCTATCAAGTCCCTGGAATCGTGCTCTTTTACTTCAAAGACCGTCTTAGACTGCCGTTTGTCTCTTACAGAGATGACAGAGCAGTTCAACATTCACCTATGCTGGGTGCCCGGTCACCGAGACATTCCAGGAAACTGTAGGTCGGACGAACTCACTAGACAGGGTACTACTCTATGGATTCTGCCATATAGGCAAGCCCTTGGTATGCCCCTCGCGGCATGTAAGCATCTACTGAAGGTGAACGCTATTAGCAAGACCAACCTTAGGTGGGATATTGGCTCAACGTGTCACATTACGAGGCAGATCTGGCCTAAGCTGGACCAGAAACGTAGTGCCGAGTTGGTTAAACTAAAGCGATTATAGATCAGCTGCGTTATCGGTGTCATCACCGGACACTGTCTAATCGGTCAACATGCCAAAAGACTTGGCCTCTTGACAAATGACTTCTGCAGGAGCTGTAGGGACGAGGAGGAGGAGGAAACCATTCTTCACTTCCTATGCACATGTCCTGCTCTATCACGCAAAAGAATGATCCATCTAGGGGCTCCCTTCCTTGACGACCTCAGCGATTTGGCGTCCTTAGACGTCATGAACATCCATCGCTTCATCAAAAGCTCCGGTTGGTTTTATTAGTCCCTGAGTGATCTAATAGTGGATCCTTGGCATCACAATGGACCTTTACTGGTCTTAGTATGTCTGCATCGTGGTGCAGGCACCCAATCTAACCTAACCTAACATACACCTCCTTAATTTAGTACTTAATTTTTTATTGAAACTTAAACTACATGCTGGATTTATCTACATTAACAAGGACTTCCACATTTGAATGCCCCACCTTGTACACCTCCCAATATGGACATGAGAATAACTAGCTTCTGCATCTTCAATATCAAATGTTCTACCAATTCTTTCGGCAACTCATTCATAAGTCATCCGGATGCCTAATTACTAATCTTTACCACTAAATCTCCAAGCTATCTGACAGTCCAAGAATACTTAATAATGAATTTCATTCACGTACATCTCCAAACGGAACAAAACCTTTACATCCGGATTGACGGTCAATATGACTGACACTGACAAAAAAACTTATAGCGATGAAGTTGGAAGAAAAAAACAGTCCCCTACGTAACGAGTGATCAATTTTTCTGTTTTTTATCATCTCCTTCTTCTTTAGCCATTGTATCTATCGTCATTAGGGAAAAATCTAATCTCATTTCGCGTATCGCATCGATAAATTCTTCTTTTCTTTCCGAAACGCATGGAAAAGATCATCATTACCAGAAGATCTTTCTTTCTTGAGATTTTTCTTTCTATCCCCCCCGCCCTCCCTTCTGAATGGTATAACAGCACTCAGAGTCAACGTCCGATAATGTTAGAAATCCGTCAAAAAAAAAAATAAAGAAATAGGGAAGCAGAAAAGATGAAGAGAAACAAAAATATTATTATTGGCCAATTCCTCTTTTTCCTGTGGTTCGTTTCTTTTTATATTTATTGCCGGTATTCTGAGTGCATTCATCATTTTCTTGTTATTAGTTCAATGTGAGAAGAGAATGGGTAGAACGGTCACTGAAACGGAACAAGCGCCAAGCAAAAAGATACATTTCTGAGGCAGGCAATGGTACTCGTACTAAGTGAGGAGTCTCTTTCACATTGTCTTGTAATTTATCTTCTCTTAGTATCTACTCGTACAACCATCCCCAAATATTATTGTTTGGGTGAAGTTTGATGACCATAATAAAATATTGTCAACGGCGCAGTGAGTTGAGAACAATGAACTGATTTAGTTTCCTTTCATTTGCATGCTGGTTTTGTTTTGCTTCTGTATCTCAGCATATCTCTGTGCATCTGTTGGTTGATGTATATCTTGAACTCTAGATACAGCTAGTTTAATTGTTAGTAACGAACTTTGACTTTGTTTTTATGATGATAGAAAACCTTGATTAGTAAGCAAACAATCTCAAATCTCAAATGATATGCATTGATGGCCTTGTTGCACTTGAGTGGTATTGACCTGGTGAGATATATATTTTCTTCTCTACTCATGCATGAGAGGATTGATACAGTAAAAAACAAGAGTAGAGTAGCTATGAAGTGGAATAATCACACTCACTTTCCGCATCCGTAACTGAAAGCACTGATTTGAAGCAAAAGTTTTCTAGAGTCCTAAACATTTCGTTGACTATCACATTTCGTACACGTCCGTATTGTAAGGAAAACCTTAGGTTAGGTTAGGTTGGCTTGAAGTGGCTGCCAGCTAAGAATCGCCAACACACTTAGACCAATAATAGGTCCATTGTGATACCACATGAATCATGGGAGAAGTTTCTCCTACCTACTCGTTAAACCACTCTGAGCTTCTCATGAAGCGTCGAGGCTTTGAATATCGAAAGGAAAACCTTATGTATCGGCAAATTTTTGTCGAAGTTTTTTGAGTGCATTTGCAGGTAGAATTCTAAATATTTTATATTCTTACTTCGTGCACGTCTTCAGAATTAAAAGGATCCTATCCACTGTCTTCTTCTTCTTCCTTTCATCAGCGAGGCCATGATCCGAAAACAAGGGATCATAACCCTCCCACTTCACCGCATTTATACTGATCAGCCTGTGGGGTTCGCCAGGATCCTATCCACTGTCTAATATTTTATATTCATTAAGGTTTATACAGCGATTTTGTACAGAGTATCCGTATAAAGGGTTTTCCATTAAGCGTTTCCTATCTTTAAATTTGTATAAAACAAACTGTGAGTGAGATATCATTGAATTTTTTTATTTATTTAGAAGGCCCATGTATGCCATTATGTATGGAATATACTTACTTACTTAGATGGCGCTACAGTGCGGGGTGGACCTGGGCCTCAACCAACAAACTTCTCCAGCCAGTGCGGCTACGAGCCAGCTGCCTCCAGTTGCGCACGCCAAGTTGGTTGAGGTCCCCCTCCACTTGTTTGCGCCATCTACCGCGAGGCCGTCCTCTACTGCGTCGTCCATCCGGGATGGATTCGAAAACTTTCTTAGCGGGAACGTTGGGCTCCATCCGCTCTAAATGACCCGGCCATCTTAGTCGCTGTATGCGAACTCTTCTGGCTAAGTCAATGTCCTTGTACAGGCCGTATAGTTCGGCATTGTACCTTCTCTTCCACTCACCGTCTATGCAGACAGGAACCAAAGATCGCTCAAAGAACTTTTTTCTCGAAATACCCAAAGGCATCCTCATCCGGTTTTGTCAAAGCCCATACCTCTGCGCCATACAGCAGGACTGGGATGATTAGTATCTTATAAAGAGTTACCTTAGTAGTTCGAGATAGGGCTTTGCTACTCAATTGCCGTTTTAGCCCATAGAAACAACGATTGGCAAGAGTAATTCTCCGTTTGATCTCCCCACTGATGTCATTTGCGGAGCTCACCATAGAGCCTAGGTAGACAAAATCCTTTACTACCTCAAAATTATATCTGTCTATTGTGGCGTTCTGTCCAAGACGCCGATGTTGGGTGCCCTTTTTGTAGGCAGCATATATTTTGTTTTGCTTTCTTTGGCCGCTAAGCCCATCTTTGCTGCCACGATCTCAATACCCGCAAATGCCCCATTGACGGCCCGCTGAGTTCTTCCGATTTTGTCAATATCATTGGCATAAGCGAGTAGTTGTACAGACTTGTAAAAGATTGTACATCCAGTGTTGGCTTGTGAGTTTTGTACAACTCTCCCAAGTACTATGTTAAAGAGATCGCACGATAGCGCGTCACCTTGTCTAAGACCTTTCCTGACATCGAATGGTTCGGTGATGTTCTTACCGACTTTGATGGAGCAGCGAAAGTTCTCCATTGTCATTCTGCACAAACGGACGAGCTTGGCAGGGATGCCAAGACTAGACATGGCTCTGTATACTTCGTCTCTATACACGCTATCATAGGTAACTTTGAAATCGATGAAGAGGTGGTGCGTATCGATTTTATATTCATGGGTCTTTTCCAAGATCTGCCGTAGTGTGAAAATGTAGTAGTCAATGGTGGACTTTCCCGGCCTGAAACCGCACTGATAACGACCTATCAGGTTGTTGACGATCGGTTTTAGGCGTTCTCATAATACGGCAGATAGGATCTTATATGCGATGTTGAGGAGACGTATACCTCTGTAGCTGGCGCAGTTCAGAGGGTCTCCTTTCTTCAGGATCGGGCAAACGATGCTGAGGTTCCATTCATCGGGCATACTTTCGTCCGACCAGATTTTACAGATGAGCTGGTGCATGCTCCTTACCAACTCATCTCCTCCTGCCTTGAAAAGTTCAGCGGCAAGGCCGTCGGCTCCAGCAGCTTTGTTGGATTTGAGTTTAGATATCGCTGTCCGCACTTCATTCTGATCGGGTTGACGGGAATCTTGACTGCCATCGTCACTGTTGAATGGCTCATTCTGCCTGATAGCGGAATATTGGTCATCATCGCCGTTTAACAGTCTGCAGAAGTATTCCTTCCACATCCTCAGCACCGACTGCGATTCTGCTACTATATTGCCATTTTCGTCCCTGCAGGCTTCTGTTCTGGCTTTGAAACCCTGGCGTGTTCTTTTTACCCTTTGGTAAAATTTTCGAACATTATTCCTGCAATAAAGTCTCAATCTCCTCGATCGAGCGCTTCTCATGCTCTTTTTTCTTCTTTCTGAGAAGTCGATGTTCCTCTTTTCTCCTGCGCACGTAGAGCTCGTAAGCAGCTCTAGTCCTTCTATGCAGCGCCGCTTTGTACGCCTCTTGTTTTGCTGCATGTGCTTGCCGGCATTCCTCATCAAACCAGGGGTTTCGTTGTGGTGGGCGAGAGAAACCCAGTACATCAGAGGCGGCATCTCTGATGGCTTTTTGGCAACGCTGCCACTGGTCTTCCGCATTTGCTGCTGGCGGCATAGGACTAAGATTGAGATTAGAAGAAACACGATCGGCAAAGGTTCTGGCGGTCTCTTGCGATTGTAGCTTTTCGACGTCAAATTTCCTCACAGTATTTCGTTGATTTCGCTCCGTTGTGGATATCCGCATCCGTACCTTGGCTACAACTAGGTAGTGATCCGAGTCCACGTTGGCTCCTCGGGAGATCCGGACACCCAGAATACTGAAAGAGTACCTTGCGTCGATTGCAATGTGATCGATTTGGTTGACAGTTTTTTTATCAAAGGAGAGCCATGTTCCTTTGTGAATGTCGAGATGTGGGAACCGCGTACTAGCTACGACAAAGTTTCGCCCCGCTGCAAAGTCGATTAGCCTGAGTCCGTTGCCGGATGTGATGTCGTGCAGGCTGTGCTTTCCGACCTCGCTATTAAAGACGTCTTCTCTTCCTAGCTTTGCGTTCGAGACAACAATACTCTCGGATGTTTGTCATACTCTCGCGAGAGGTGGGACCGTGAAAGAAACTTTTGGTGTTTTCTGGGATTCGAACTTGGAACCTCACGTGTAGTGATCCGATACACTAACCACTTACGCCACGACGTCCACAGTGTCTATGTAGTGTCATAGAAAAATTTAAAAATTTCTATTGCTTATGTCATTAAGTCAAAAAATTCCGCACATACTTCGGAAAATTTTTCAAGTTTTAGTTATAAATGAGGCGAACCCCACAGGCGGATCAGTAGAAATGCGGTGAAGTGGGAGGGTTGTGATCCCTTGTTTTCGGATCATAACCTCGCTGATAAAAGGAAGAAGAAAAAGTTATAAATGAGATCATTTCTAAGTTGAAGTGTGCGAAGTGTAATAATGAAAAAAATTTCCACTTTCCCTTATTTCCTCGATCGACAACGAAATTGCCTTTTCCTTTCAGCACTCTAAGCATTTGTAATTTTCATGAATATACCTTTCCTTCCATTAGATACCTCCAAATCCGCAACCAATTTTCGAAAAATTACATTTTCCCCAAACCAATCAGTCTTAGATACGTCCTTACCCATAGATACTTTTCAATATTAATTCTCTTCCTCCATTATTATTTTTTTATACATCTTTCACTCATCTCTGGACAAGTATCTATAAATATTTCCATTACGAACTTCATGACCACCTTACCTTATTACCCGTATCTTCTGTAAATCGAACGTATCTGCCGCCGCCTTAAAATTAGCAATCTTTCGACTTTCCAATAATTTTCCAAAAAAACAAAACTTTCTATAACAGATACTCAGTATTTATGAGCCCTTTTCCTCAATGGAAATTATTTCAATTATCCATCGCCTAACCCAGAGGCCCTGTCACTTAATTAAAAATTTAACTCCTCCCTACCAAGAGGCGAAAAAAACGAAGAAACCTATCTATAAATTCATTAAAAATGTATCTTTCGCTTGTGTTATTTCTTCTTATAGGTATATGTATATATATTTTTTTTTTGTATTTCCTCTTTGCACGCTGGTTGTGATTTGCAGAAAGCTTAAAACAATTTTCACTTTAAATATATGTACACAGAGAGAAGAAGATATTTCCCACGTTTGTTAGAGTCACGTTTTTCCCCGCTCTTAAGTTTTCTTCGCGCGCCACCGCTGCTCCTTCATCATTTTTTTTTTTTTTTTTTTTTTCAGCACTTCTTTGAGTATTATTTAAATTATGTGTTTTTATTTTCTCCAACTATCGTTTGGCGTTTTATGTGACCGCCTTGTTGCTCTCTGTATCAAGCAAGCCGATCAATTGAATTTTGTTTTTTTTTTTTTCTGTGTCTGTAGCTGTTTCTTTTGTATCTCAAGAAGTGATTGTGGTTGTCAGCTTGAATATCATCACCTAAAAAAGACGAAACCGCAATTGACTTTCTATTTATTTATTTTTTTTATTTTTTATTTATGGCGAATTGTGTTGAGGATGATTGTTTGTTTTTCGTTAGTAGTATGGGTCCTAAGGCGGTTCCTTGGGGGACTCAATTTTTCATTTCAATAAATTCACATGCATACCACATCAGCTTTCATCCTTAAAGAATTATTTCCGCCTTTCTTCCTTCATTACTTGTTAATTTAACAAAAATTGAATTCTTTTCTCTTCCTCTTCTCGTTATGTACAGCCCAAAAAGTATAACCATCATTATACAGTTACGAGCATATAGACACATAAGTCTACGCCACCGTCTATTATACGTAATTTCAGTTCCTGTGTAAACACATTACCCAAAATTCAGTAGAGCGTAGTTGATTTTACGACCGACGAACGTATATAGATTGTGTATCTGTGTATCTATATGTTTTTGCCTTGCAGTTTTTATTTTATTTTTTGTTTCTCTTTTTTTAGTATTACTCTCAAGTAATGTTCAATTAACTTTGATAATCAGTTCTGATTTAATACAATTAAAAATTAAGCGGTAGATTCATTTGATTGATTAGAATGGGAGAAGGTGAAGATACTATTTTTAGCTTTTGTTGTGTAAAGTTTCTGCTGGAGTACTTAATCTAATTCAGGTTGTTTTTCTTTTTCTTTTCTTTTTTTTGTATCTCTGTGGAGGGCAGTAGAAGAGAGTCAGAGGTGTCGGAATTTTAAGTATGTTTTCTTGTTTACTTCAATTCGTAGTGAGGTAAATGATTTTTAAATTGATTTGGAATCGGTTGTGTTGCCACTCTAATAGAGTACACAGCAGTGACGAGTTAATATGAATTTAATTATTTTGTTCAGAATTTTATACAAACATCAAATAAGGGTAACATTCTCAAGGTCACCGTGGTATTTTATTTTTGCAATTCGTACGTTTCCTGAAATTAGAAAATGTTTTATCTGCAATTGAAAACTTGCGTCAAATACCAAATATTCTAAGCCATTACGGTTAAATACTTTTCCTCTCAAGAATGGTTTTTTAACTACTGGATACTCTTTTCAATGGGATTCATATCCTTCCACTCACTTCGTACACCTATAGGATGCATAAGTTACTCTTTTTATAAAACAAACCACAGAGCTCATCTCAACTGGATTGCACAGATGCTTCAATCAAAGATTATTTTTTTCAACGCCAGGAAATGTAACCATCCGGAGAAGGAGAAGAACACCCCAAACCGGAGTTCTGTCCCCGCTAATATGGCTCCTTGTGGTCGATGAGATCCTAGTAATACTGAAGGAAAACGGCTTCAACGTGACGGCCTATGCGGACCTTGTCGTTATCCTGGTTTCGGGAAAATTTCCTCCAGTCCTAAGTGAAAGGCTCAACTTCGCACTACAACTAGTTGATAACTGGGCCAGCAGCAAAGGGCTAGGAGTGAACCCTTCAATCTACATTCAGACCCCCAAATATCGGTGGTATTGAACTAGGTAAGTGGGCAGGTGTAGGGGGATAGAAAACCTCCACACCACACTCAGGTCAGTATAGACCCATTGTGATACCCATGGGGGGAAAGGCGATAGAATAGAGAATCCCTTCCTCGTGGAAAAATACCGTCTTTGTAAATATCCTAAAGAAAGAACTAAGTACTCACTGTGCCCTAGATACAAACCATCCAGAGGATTTGATGAAGTTTGCGATGTCATTTATTGGTCTGTTGGACAACTCTTCTAGATCCTCAAAGAAGTGTTGTCCAAGGATCTTATTTCTCAAATGATAGAGGCCTGGGCTATGACAGAGAAAGTGGGCGGTGTCCTCCTGAGCCTCCTCGTCGCCGCAGCCTCTACAAAGGTCTTCGCTAGTCACCCGTAGATTTTTCATGTGGTACCGCATGGTATTATGCCCCGTAATGACTCCTTTTAGAGTAGAGAGGGATTTTCTATGCCTCTGTATGAGTCTATTGGTTCTTACTCTGCCAAATGCGGGCCACAGATTCCTCGTGGTGGCACAAGTATCAAAAGAGGTCCACCTATTGTTAGCCTCCGTTATGGCTTTGTTTCCTGCTTCGAGCTTAAGGGCGTAAGGCGGGATGTACACCGAGGGGTCGGATTGGTCCGAGCTTAGTGCTGAGCTTCCTCTAGCCAGTTCATCGGCTTTCTCATTCCCTGGTATGCCTTCATGACCAGGGACCCAGCAGAGCTTTACCTCGTGCTGTGTTCCAAGAACCTTGAGCTCTTCTCTACAACACTTCACATGCTTCGATTTTATTTCAATAGTAGATATTGCTTTTATCGCTGCCTGGCTGTCGATGAAAAAGGTGATATCCCCTCGTGGTATTGCCCTCATCGCAGTCTCACGAGCTGCTATTGTAACTGCTAGGACCTCCGCCTGGAAAACGCTGCTGTAGTTCGGAAGCCGAGCTGACATAGAGAGGCCAAGCGTTTCAGAGAAGATGCCTGCGCCTACACCTATTTCCATTTTGGATCCATCGGTGTAAACAGCTAAGGATCGCTCGTTAGGCATTCTGTCATTTTTCCAGTCTTCCCTGCTCGGATAGGTGCTACAAAATGGTCTTATGAAGTCTAGGTAAGGCGTTAAGTAGTCTATATTAGATACACTGCCTAGATATCTCTGCAGGATAGTGGTGTGACTCATTGCATTTGGTCCCCAGCTATCTGTTTGGCTTAATCTTACGGCACTATGAGCTACCGATACTTGTATAAAGATGTCTAGCGGAAGCAGATTGAGAATGGCCTCGAGTCCTGCTGTAGGTGTCGTTCTCATCGCACTGGTTGTGGCGATGCACGCTAGTCTTTGTACTTTTGTGATAGCAGCTAGGTTATTTATTTTGCTGGCTGCCTGCCACCATACAAGGCTGCCATACGTTAGTATTGGCCTTACTATAGCTGTATACATCCATAGGATGATTTTGGGGCTCGGTCCCCAAGTCTTCCCAAATATTCTATTGCACGAGTAAAAAGCTATCGTGGCTTTTTTGACTCTTTCGTTGATGTTTAGTCTCCAGTTCAGTTTCCTATCGAGCACCAGGCCAAGGTATCTCGCACTACCGGAGATACTCAGAGAAGTACCCCTTACGGAAGGAGTTGCGAATTGTGGAATTATTCTTTTTTTAGTGAATAGTACTAACTCTGTCTTCTGGGGATTAACCGTCAATGATTTCCAGCGCCCCTTCGATTTGTTCGCTCAGGGTCGGGAGAAATTTACCTATTGCCAGCAACTTCGTTCAAGACAATTACCCACAGTAGTGGGGATATAACCCCTCCTTGAGGAGTGCCTCTTGAGGCATAGACTTCAAGCTTAGTTCCTCCGAGTTTAACTTTGATATGTCTTTCCTTTAGCATATTCACGATCCATTTTATCACGGAATTGTGAATATTAAGGTTCGTTAGAGTTCTATTGACCGCGGCCGTTTTGACATTGTTAAAGGCTCCTTCAATGTCTAGGAAAGCGGCTAGTGTATATTCTTTGTTTGTGATTTTTCTATTAAGCCGACAACACAATGCAGCGCTGTCTCTGCGCTTTTTCCTTTCGTATATACGTGCTGCCCTGGGGATATGTCACCTGGGCGTAGTTTACTACGGAGGTATATGTCAGCTAGTCTTTCAAAGGTCTTTAGGACAAAGGAGGTAAGGCTAATTGGCCTGAAGTCCTTCGCAGTAGTGTGGCTTGCCTTACCGGCCATGGTTATGAAGACCATTTTGACCTCTTTCCATGATCTAAAGCTTTTGACATGAGTGTCAGATAAACGCACTTAATCTGTTCGCGTCAATAGTTTTCAAGTTTTTACTCACTTTTAAACTCCCACATCGTCCTAAAAAGTTTTAAAGTATACCCTAAACCGTGTTTTCCGAAAATACTGCCTTTCTTTATCACAATCCACGATATTTTCTATTGTGTAATAGCTAAACTCTTTGTTTGCATACGGAACCCAGTTGTTGTTGGTTTCTCCCTTCGCGCGCAAATCAGCTGCCAAAATGACTGATGTTCCACATAGACCAGAGACCAGGCTGTTGACAAAAATTGCCAAGCCACAAACACCAAACTCGTCTAAGGATGAAAAACTTGGCAAATCCTTCGAGGTTCGACTAACCAAACAGCTTGAGGAGTACAACTCTCAATTAAAATCCACTATAATGGAAATGCATAACATCTTGCTGCTAAAACTTGACGCTATAATCGCAGATTTCACCACCCGATTCGAAGATGTCAACAAATCTATATCTGCGCTCACAGTGCGAGTCGAAGTCCTCGAGCAAACGTCAGAGTCAGTCCGGTGCTCGCTGCTGGAAAACGAAGTATTATGCTTAAAAGATAAAGTTGATTCAGTTGAACGTGATAAGCTGGCCACTGATATTATCATTCATGGAGTGCCGACGACTAACAACGAGGATCTCCAAAGTGTCTACAACCGACTGTGTACAGCTGTCGAATGTACTCCAGCACCTACACCCAAAGCGATCTTCAGAACCAAACCTAAAGGCAAACTAGGCAGTTCTTCGATAGTAGTCAAATTTCCATCGGTGGCAGACAAAATCACACTACTAACTTCATCAAATGCCGCATACAAAAAAACCAAGAAACGACTTTGTTTACAACAGATCGGGATTCAATCTGACAAACCAATTTCTATAAACGAAAGCTTAACAACAAATAATCTCGCTCTATTTCGGAAAGCTCACGAGCTAAAACAACAAAATCAGCTGTTTTCTGTCTTCACACGAGGGGGACGGGTGTATGTACGCCAAACACCAACTGGCAAAGCTTTTGTGGTCGACTGCATCACACGCTTGGATTCTCTTGTCGCTGCTGCTACCAACCATGATGAACATCGTAATGCTACCTAACCAAAGCTTTTTAAATTACTACATATCTATTTTGTATATTGTAATTAGTAAGTATCTTTTGTATTTGCGTAACTTGTTATCTGTTAGCAATTTGAGAGTTTACATGTTTCGCGTTCTGAGTTTTCTTGCGCTGGAGGGACTTTTATTTATAATTTTCACCAATGGGTGATACCAACAATTCTTCCGTTGGCAGTGGCACGAATGATAATTTGCGTGTATTAATTAACATCCTCTGTACACAGCGTGCGGGCCTGAAAGTATGTCACATAAATGCTCAAAGTTTGTCGAAATGCAAAATTGATGAATTTAGGAGTTTGTTTGTCGGTTCCAATGTGGATATAGTATGTGTTTCGGAAACGTGGTTTGACCCGAAAATACCTGATTGTGCGTACTCAATGCCAGGATATAAGATTTTTCGCGATGATAGGCAAAATCGAATCGGTGGGGGTGTTGCTATTTACGTCCGTATGCCGCTGCCCGTTAAGCTAATTGCAACCTCACCTTGTGATAGTCCGTTCGAGTATTGTTTCATTGAACTAGCATGTGAGAGAAGGAAATATCTACTGGGTGTCGTCTATCGACCAAGAAATTACATTGACCTTTCACAGCTTTATTGCTTTCTTGAAAATAATACAACATCATTTTGGAAAGTTATTGTTTGTGGTGATTTCAACTGCAATATTTTAAATCCTGCTATTTCGTTTTCTCTAATGGAAAATATGAAAACACTAAATCTTGAACTTCTCAATTCGACCACTCCGACTCATTTCACTGCCTCAAGTAGTACCCTCCTGGACTTATTTCTTGCAAGCGACACTCGGAATGTTTTTTACAGCCAAGTTTCTGCGCCTGTATTTTCTAAACACGATCTCCTCTTTGCCTGTTTTGATTTCGCCACTTGTACAGAACAATTGAAATACTCATATAGGGACTTCAAAAATGTTCGAGCTGATCTTCTTGAGCGAGACTTACAACGTGTTAACTGGCTACCAATATTTTCGGAACCTTCAACTGACGTGCAAGCTGAATACCTGCAAAGCGTAATTACACAGTTGTTTGATTGCCACGTTCCTCTTAGAACTAAGCTTGCAAAGTCCAACATCAATCAGTGGTTTACCCCAGAGATTCTTAGACTTAAAAATGAACGAGATGCTATATACAGGAAGTGGAAATATTTTAGGCTCCCTGAATTTTTCTTGTCTTATAAAGCATTAAGAAATCTTGTATGTTCAAAAATAAAGCAAGCCAAGCGTATTTTTTACAGTGAAAATCTCAACTATAAACTTCCCAGCAAGATATTATGGAAGAACTTACGTCAGCAAAGCATTTGTGGTAAAATTGATTCAGGAGTTGATAATGTTGATCCAAACCAGCTAAATCGTGATTTCATCAAAATTCAATCGACAAACACTGGTATATCTCCTGTAATCGCACCAAGCGGTTCCTTTGAATTTTCCAGAGTTGAGCAAACGGATATTGTTAGAGCTGTCCTCAAAATAAAATCGAAAGCCATTGGTGTTGACGGGATCCACCCCTATTTTATAAAAATGATTCTACCGTACGTCCTTCCAGCATTAACTCATCTTTTCAACACAATCATAACAACATCCAATTTCCCAAAGTCCTGGAAAGCTGCAAAGATTATCCCAATTCTTAAAAAGAAAGCAACACATAGAGCCCCAGCAGAATACCGACCCATCGCAATACTTCCATATTTATCCAAAGTCTTAGAAAAAACTGTTCACTATCAGCTGTCTGCTTATCTTCGACAAAACAACCTACTTTGCATGTACCAGTCCGGTTTTCGGCAGCATCACAGTTGTACTTCAGCATTGCTTAAAGTAACCGACGATATAAGGGCAGCAACTGATAAAAACTACTGTACTTTTCTTACTTTGCTGGACTTTTCAAAGGCTTTTGACACGGTTGACCATAGACTTCTTGTCGCAAAACTTCAAAATTTGTTTGCTTTCTCCTCGTCCGCTGGAAAATTAATTTTGTCCTATCTCACAGGTCGCGTACAAGCAGTTTTCGTAAACGGTATTCAATCCGAGTTCTTAGCGAGTTTCACAGGTGTCCCTCAAGGATCCATATTGGGCCCACTGCTTTTCACAATATTTATTAACGACCTCCCAAACGTTGTTCATAACTCTGCTGTGCATATGTATGCCGACGATGTCCAATTGTACATAAGTAGTGCGCCTGGTCTTATCAATGATGCTGCTTTTAAACACAATGAGGATCTCAAGAATATCCTTACTTGGTCCAAGGACAATTTTTTAAGTATAAATCCAGATAAATCCAAATGCCTTGTAATCAGTAGAAATGGTCATGATCCAAATTTGTTACCCCCCATTTATCTTGGAAATGCTCAAATTGGATTCGTCCACAAAGCCAAAAATCTGGGTGTTTGGTTCAGTAAAACGCTGTGCTGGGATAACCATATTTTGACGTTAATTGGCAAAATCTATGGATGTCTCCGAAATCTATCTCTATCGCAAAACTTCACACCGACAAGTACAAGACTAATTTTGGCACGAACTCTACTCGTGCCGCTAATTACATACAGCTGTCAAATTTTCTGCTGCAATAACACTATCATAACACGCAAATTACAAGTTGCATTTAATAATATAACACGTTATGTTTTTGGGTTAAGAAAATATGACCATGTTTCCGCCCATGCTAAGAAGATACTTGGTTGTACATTAGAAAAGTACCTTGACTTTTGCACAATCAAGTATTTACACAAAGTCATAACCACCAAACAGCCTCAATACTTATACGAAAAATTAAAATTCGCACAATCACAACGCTCTTTGACGTTGGTTCCACCTCGCGTAACATATCAGGTCTCGGAACGCCAATTCTTTATTCATGCCATTCGCCTTTGGAACGCACTTCCTCTTAGCGTAAGAAGACTCCACGATGCGAATAATTTTTGTGATACTCTCTTTCGGCATATTACATGCACATAAATTGCAGATACAAAATAATACTATCTAAGATTATAAATTGTCTTACTTTTCTATTGAATTTACTTTAACCGCAGAATTTAACATGAAGTTTTAAAATAATTCTAATTTTGTCATGTCATCTCAATTCTAATTTTAAAATAATGTAATGAAATGTCAACATTTATGCCTTAAAGATTGTAAAAGTCTATTGTAAGTGTTGTTGAAACGTTGAATAAATGAAAAAATGAAATGAAATGAAATGAAAATGATCTAGGTATATACCCCCAAATGAGGCTGTATAGGTACAGTTCTTTAAGTACCAGGATGATTGTGGTTATTGTTTTCAGTAGCATGATCGAGATAATCCCGTCGGGTCCTGGGGATTTAAAGGGAGAGAATGATCCGATTGCCCACTCAATTTTTTCCTCTGTGATAAGATCCGTAGGAGTTTCCGTTACAAAACTACTGTTGGTTACGATGTTATTACCTGGATGGGTCGTACAACCCAGAAAGTGCACTTTTAGCAGGGAGCTAAGTGATTCTGCACAGGATTCAGTCCACCTTCCGTCGGGTTCCTTGAGAGATCCAAGAGTTTTTGATTCCCTGGGTAGAATTTTCCTCAGTCTCGCAGATTCTGTAGTACCCTTGATTTCATTACAGAAGTGCTGCCAAGAGTGGCGTTTGGCCTTGTGTGTCTCGTTTTTTGAAATTTCTCTGACTGGACTTATATTGTTCCCAGTCCGCTTCTAGCATTGTTCTTTTGGCCACATTTAGAAGGTGTCTAGTTACTCTTCTAATTCTAGCTAGTTCAGACGACCACCATTGTGGTGATTTTTTACCTTTTCGTTTGGTTTCTGGACATGCTTTGACATAGGCTTCATTAAAGATAGATATAATATCCTCTGCCTTGCGGTCGATGTCGGCAGGTCCGAGCCAGTTGCTATCCTGCAGGAATCTGACAACTTTCCTCACCTCGTTGTTAAAGAGATCCCAATTGGTTTTGGTTCCTGTAAGGTTTGGGCGAGTCATAGTTATTACCCACGAGAAATTCAATCATTTTGTAGTCAGAGTAGGATTCTTCCCCCATCACGTTCGACTTGTTAATAGTTAGGGTACTCGAGTTACTGGCTAAAGTTACATCTATAACTTCTTGCCTGTTCTTTACTACAAAAGTAAGTTCGTTACTATTTGCTTTTATAGATTCTCTATTCGCTACAATAAGGTTATTTTCAATTATAAACTCAAACAAAGACTTATTTTTTGTAAACAAAGACTCACCGCGTAAGTTTGTGTCACTGCTACCCCATTGAGAGTGGTGAGAGTTGGCATCACACCCCAGTAGCAAATCCCATCTTTCCTGTTCCGCTTTTTGTACAAGAGAGCGGGTAAGTGTGGATGGCGGTCCCTCCTTGGCATCAAAAGGCATGTAGACGGCTGACAGAATCAGCCTGTTACCTGCCTGTTTGGAACACTTTCTATGGAATTGCCAAGTTCGAGTCAATTGTCTATCTGTCTGTCTGCGCGCGATTTTCTCCGTAACTATTGAATTAATTTTGTTCCGGTTCTCATGATTAGATAGATTCATTCGCGAGGGAAGCTTTAGATGTATAGTTGATGAATGGTTTGTGTAATTCTAGATAAAATGCCAATCAATGGTTAGAAATATTTCAGCTCAGACTTTTCTGCCTTCTACCTACTTTACGAAGTTGGTCTATATAGACTTGCGGCTAAATCCTAGAAGTGTAAAGTACGTCCAGATATGATTTTACTAAAGCTAAATTTATTTTTGCCGTGACTCAATCCAATTTTGTATGTTACGGCTGCTGGTTAAAGGACTTATAGATACGAAATATGGAATACATTGTTCCTTAGCTCTATTCATTGACTTTCTTTGGGACGCATTTTTCTTTCTTTCTTTCTTTGATGTGGGACAAGAAGTTGTAAAGTACAACATGCAGTAAAATAATTTACTAAATAAAAATTTTAAATAACACCCTCCACCACCTTGTCATTCTATAAAGAAATCGAAAAAGAGCAACAAATTGTTGCAAACTTTGCATTCGGAGAGGTCATATAGTGGAATTTTCACCAACAACAAGCAGAGACTTTTTTAGCACAACAAAACAATTTTTGTTTTATAAACAAAATACACTTGTATGCAAAAAAAAACAACCTCCTTTTGCATTTTGACAAAAATAATAATTCTTTCCATTTGAACTCGAAGAAAAGACAAAAAAAAAAAGGAAAGCCGTCTACAGTGCTAAAAGTTAAATGTGCTTGTGCAATTCTATATGACACATGTAATGAATACGAAAAAGGTAAACGCAATTGCGTACTTTGGCCTTTTTGAAATTGTACACTCCAGCAGAAATTCGTACTTCGTGGTGTGGTGTGAAAAATGATGATGATGGTGAAGTTGTGTAGCATTATATGGGTTCAAACGAGTCTTACTTACCTTTATTATCCAAATTGGAGGCAATCAAAAGTCTGTGCTGAAATTGGCGAGACAATTGATATAGTTAACCAGTCAAGCGATGTGAGAGAACTTGTCAGGTATTTAGGTCGTGAATATACTACAAATATCACCAAGTGACGAAATGGAAATAAATCATTTCATATTAATGGTAAAAAATATCGACCTGGTCTAATGGCGAATTACGATTTTTTTTGTGCATTCAACAGATATTTGCAATGAAAAATGACAATAGATACAGATGAACAGCGCCCTTATCTCTCATTGCACGCAACATTACCATCAAAAATCAATGTTTTACCTCGAAAATTGTTCATGCAAACAACAGCAGTAGATAGATAGATACAAAAATTCAACTTACCATACATTTCCAAGCAGAATTCTCCTCTGATATCAGTTTGCCATTTATTTTCTAGCGCGCAATCACGCAGAGAGAGGCAGAGAGCAGCATTATACACTCACAGCCCCCCCCCCCCCCCCCCCCCCCCCCCCCCACTAAATGACTTGTTTACTATCCACACTCCATGATTCACAACCCGCAACAGATTGTTTCTGTTCTACATGTTCATAGATACATTTGCTTCTATTGTAATTAAGTACTGAATAAAAACAACAGCATTCTTTCAGTATATTTTTGTTGGTGCTCTTCTACTCATTATCTTAATTGTTTTGTAAAATATCTGAGCGACACTTTGCAGTGTTATCAATGAAAAACGACACAAAAAATATATGACTGGTTTGTGCAACAGCAGCGACGTGTAATAAAACAAAAAAAAAATCCCTACAATCGACAATGACATGTATTTCAAATAAGATCTTCTATACAGAACCTTTAACGATCGTGTTTAGGTGGATCGATAGGCGGGGAATCTGTAGAGTGCCTGCATCTGTGTATCTGTGGGGTTGTTTTGCTTTATTTTGTTGATGTTTTGATGGGAATTCCCGAGAAGCCTATCTACAACACGTAATAATTTTCCACGAAAAAATATCTCATTGATAATGGATGTTAAAAATCCGGGGAGTTTTGTGGTGGGGATTTTAAAAGATTAAATATTAAGTGGGAATACCACAATCATGAGCTTCTTAGTAAATTTTATTTTAATTACCATTGAACGCAAATAAAATTAAAGTCCATTGGCGTCAACAAATAACCTTCATAACGACGAGTTGTAGATACATAGTAAATTGGCATCTTTCAACACCTTCTCTCTCATCAATTATGCCTTTTTGACGTTTCTAAGTACTGAATATACTCGAGCAAGTATTACGACGTGAAACGGAACTGGTTTAAGTACCAATGGCGCTTATGATCTCACATTCTTTAGACACAAACTGACTTTAGAGGATCTTGTGAGCTCAATCAACTTAGGGGGTATCTGACCAAACTTGGGTCTCAGGCGGATCTAAGTACGACGAAGATATGTGGAGAACTCTTGTGCAATCAATCGTGTGTTTATTTTTTTTTTTTTTTTTACTTTCAAAGGTGGAGGAATAGGGTGATGAGAGGGCTCAATGAGACCCATCACAGTACTGCGACCTACATAGTGATCTTTTGTCCTATTCCCTAGAAAAAAGACGTTGTGCGAAATGTATCCAGCTGAAATCGAGCTAAGGATTGTCTGGGCTGAGGAGGAAATCATATCACATGGGAAGGTGAACCCTTTCTGAAAATATTTTAGTCTGCTAGGAGGAATAGCGGGACATTCACATACGAGTATAATGTGCCTCTACTCCTGCAAAAAGGCTTTCAGCAATACGTGTGGCTCCAAACCGGCTGTGGTGTACTGGATATACACTGCCGTTGTAAGACCCATTCTCACATATGGTTCACTAGTATGGTGGACGGTACTTGAGAAGCAATACCTGCTTTCAAACCTCACCAAAATCCAGAGGGCGGCGTGCATCGGAGTCATGGGATCAATGAGAACAACACCAACAGCGGCAATGGAAACCATGCTTAGTTTCATTCCGCTTGACATATACTGCAGCAGTCTGGCGGCTAAAACCGATGTAAGACTGAGAGAAAGCCGATTGTGGTCATCGAGCTTTAAGGCCATGTCTCCATTTTGTCCCGATGGGGGACTACCAGTAGATTGACGGGAACTGATCACATGAACCCGATGCTAGCATTTGAAAGCAGATTCACTACAAGAATTCCTGACGGAATACACTGGAAGAACCGAAGAACCATGAAGAAAAAAGAGTTGGCTTTCTATACCGAGGGTTCTAAGACGGACGTTGGCATGGGAGCCGGAGTTTATTGTGAAGCACTAGGCATAAACCACTCCTTTAGAATAAACGACGACTGCAGCGTCTTTCAGGCCGAGGTCATAGCCATCAAACAGGCTGCTGAAATTATACGCGAGAGTAATATCGTTGGTAAAACGATCACTGTCTATATAGACACCCAGGCAGCCGTTAAGGCTCTGGACTCTGTTGTAATTAGGTCGAGGCTTGTCAGGAGCTGCAAATCACTCTTAAATGAGATATCTAGAGCCAATGCGGTGACCCTCCGCTGGGTACCAGGGAATATGGGTATCGAAGGTAACGAAAGGGCTGACGAACTTGCTAGGAAAGAGTCGGCGCTGTACTTATTGCGGGCCCTCCCCTCTGTAGCAACCCCAATCAGTTCCTTGCGGAAAAAAATAAATAGAGGATGAAGCCACCGGTCGAGCAAACAGACGCTGGGCTCATCTGGAAACATGCGCAACGCCCAGGGCGCTATGGCAGGCTTACAGTAAGAAAAGATGAACCTCTCTGGTAAAACTTAGTCGTTATAACGCACGGGTAATTTCTGGCATAATTACTGGATATTGTGCCATTGGTGTTCACGCGGAGCGACTCGGTGTGCTGCATAACGACTATTGCAGAAGTTGCAGGGACGAAGAAGCTGCTGACGCTGCCCTTTCTTCAATTTTTTATCACCTTGATACCAGTGGCGTCGTGATGACTCAATGCTCCTCTGTTACATATCCTCAGCATTTCATCTGCGAGAATATCGATGGGGACCATTCCAGCTATGACAAATGCAGCTTCGTCAGAGATGTTTCGAAAGCCGCTGATTGTCTGTAGCGCACAGAGTCTGTATGATGACGATAGTCTCCTTTTGGTCTCCTTCGTCCTCAGTGCCTCCGCCCAGACTGGGGCGGTATATAACAGAACTGAGGTGATAACTCTAGAGAGTAGAATCCTTCTAGCGTATCCAGGTCCACCTATGTTAGGCATGATACGCGAGAGAGCTCCCTGCATTTGCGATGCTTTTTTGGTAACAAAATCAACATGCGTTTTAAACCGTAGCTTGTTGTCCGGCATTACTCCAAGGTATTTAACCGCCTCTTTCGACCTGACGGTTTGGTTACCAACCTGAAAGTTGGCTAATTCGACGGTTTTCCGGCTGGTTATAAGAACAGCTTCTGTTTTATGGTCAGCTAGTTCTAGTCCGGCGGATATTAGCCAATCTTTTATCCGGGCAATTGCTTCATTTGTAGCTGATTCTACTGCATGGATCTGTTTAGCTACTGTCACGACTGCAATGTCGTCGGCGAATCCAATTATCGGAAGAGAGGTAGGTGGAAGCGGTCTAATATGGGGAGAAGGTGGTTGCTTGCAGTAACGACGCAATTGGAGTCATCGGTTGAAAAGATCAGGTCAAGTTGTCTGCCTAAGTTGTTCGTAATGCTTCTTATTTGGAAAAAGGTTAGGCGACTGATATAGGGACGGGAATCCTCTACATCACACTCAGGTCAGTATAGACCCATTGTGATACCCATGGGGGAAAATAAGATAGAAAAGAGAAATCCCTTCCTCGTGAAGAAAAAGTAGACGTCTCTGTACTTGGCCTAGTAGAAAGCATATATGTAGTACTTACTGTGATTTGTTCCCCTAAGGCTATCAACTGTAGTTACAAACTACTTATACATAATAATTTAGGCCCTTCAAATGCATCCATTCTCTTTTGATCAAATTCCCATTAAAAACAAGTCCCATTCACGCATAAATTCCATAGAAGTTGACTGATTACATCATTTCCTAGAAGAGATCCTTATCTTCATTACCAGCAAATGAGGCGAACTTCTGCATTAACAGAGTATTTACCAGATAATTCATTTCTAATCACTTCCATACACAACCGCATGCAGTTAACTGCAACCACACACACCCATTGCTATTAAGATTCTTTTGCAGAAAATAGAAAATAAAATAAACTACACCAAGTAAAACTCGATTCAACTAACTCTCCACCTGTTAAGTAATCACACCACTCAACAACTATCCATTTAAACCGATCGATCGACAGATATTATAAGCCCAACTGCAACTGGTTCAATTTTTGCAAGATACATGCGCTGCGCACTCATACACACAAAATACGCACGCAGATACATTTTTTTTCACTTTTATTCACGCAATCATCCACTAACGGTAGCTATTTCAAATTGCAACCACTTTAATTTCGTTCACATTTTGTTGCATTTAATGTAATATAACCATAACTACCAAAAGTATCTATGTATCTATTTCGCCCATAAAATCCGGTTCAATTACAATTGCTAGACAGACAGGCGCAGCCCAGACAAAGTGAAAGTAGCAGATAAGTCAATCACTCATTGGTTTTATTTTTATTCGTCTCGATACGAGTCTTATGAACAAAAAAAATTTCTAAAAGTATGTGCAAGGCAACAAAGGGGAACAAATTATGTAAAAAAAAATAAAAAAAAAAGTGTAACACTGCGCTTGGGATAAGACCACCATTCGGGTGGGAGAGGCAAATTTGTTAAGCTTTCAGATTTTGTTGCAAAAAATAGCAATTTTTGTATAAATGAATTTGCTGCCAATTATAATAGTATATAGATTGATATTGATTGCAGATTTCCTAAATACGAGGTTGCAGTTTTTTTCTCTTTTTTTTTTGTATGACTGCCTATGTCGGGGCTTCGAATTTCAGGTGAGGTGTATACGTTTTTTTTTTGCAAAACTGCATAACTGTGTACGAAGAGTTGAATGAAACTGAAAGCGTTTTCCGTTTTATGATATCACGGGGATTTGGATTTTGATGAGGTTTTTACTTTCTTTAAAGATTTATTGAATTACAGTCATGATATAGGGATTGGGTAGCACAAAGGTAAGCACCGCCGCATGTGAGTATTGCACACAGATCGATGACACAGAGTACAAAAGGGCAATGAAATCTATAGAGTTGACGACATTTTCGTAAAGGCTTTAACATTGGGTAGGAGACTAGGGGTATGTTAGAGATGTTTTTTCAGTTTAGATGGGCCATCAGCATCGCGAGTTCATGTTGCTTTTTTCTTCATATGTCCCTTAGAATCTGCGAGATATCAATTGATTATATGAGCGTCATCAGACCGAAAGTGGGGTGGGTTGTGGTTTTTATTCTGAAAAGCTCAACATAAGCACCTCCTTTCACCTCCCAGATCACTGTAGCGTATTTCAGGCGGAAATCATCACCATTAAGGAAGCCTTGTCCTGGTTGAAATTTAATGAAATATCAGCATGTTCACTGACAGTCAAGCAGCAATCAAGTCCCTGGAATCGTGCTCCTTCACTCCAAAGGCCGCTTTAAACTGTCGCCATTCACGGCAAGCATTTACCTATGCTGAGTACCAGGCTGAAACCTTTTATCAACAGCCTAATTGGACCCTATCAGTGCGGTTTCAGGCCAGGAAAGTCCACTATCGATCAAATCTTCAAACTTCGGCAGATCCTGGAGAAAACCCAAGAATTCCAATTCGATAAACAAACAAAACAAATATTTGGCGCAACAGCTCTTTAAAGTGCCAGGGCCTAGCTTCTCGCAACCACTCATGTTGTGTGCGTTATATTTTTCACACGAATGGAAGGGACCTACAGTTTAATGCCGAGTCCGAACGGCAATTTGAGAAGCTTTTTCGTGACAACAATACTCTCGGATGTTTGTCAGACGCTCGCGAGAGGTGGGACCGTGAAAAAACTTTTTTGGTATTTTTCTGGGATTCGAACTTGGAACCTCATGCATAGTGATCCGACACGCTAACCACTTACGCCACGGCGCCCACTAATCCAAATCGATACTCACCACCCCTTTATCGATTTCGAGGCCACCTATGACAGCATCTATAGAGAAGAACTTTATAGAGCCATGTCTAGTTTTGACATCCCTGCCAAACTTGTCCGTCTGTGCAGGCTGACGATGGAGAACGCTCGCTGCTCCATCAAGGTCGGTAATGACCTCACCGAGACCTTTGATGTCAAAAAATGTTTTAGACAAGGTGACGCGCTGTCATGTGACTTCTTCAATATTGTACTTGGACGGATTGTGCGGAACTCACAAGCCAACATCGGAGACACAATCTATTACAAGTCTGTACAACTGCTTGCGTACGCCGACGATATAGACATTATCGGAAGAACTCGAGGGGCTGTCATCGGTACGTTTGCAAGCATTGAGGCGGAAGCGGCCAAAATGGGTTTAGCGATAAACGAGGGCAAAACCAAGTACATGCTGTCAACAAGAAGGGAAAGCCAACACCGACGAATTGGACAAAACGTCACAGTCGGCAGCTATAACTTCGAGGTAGTGAGGGACTTTGTCTATCTTGGCTCTGCTATAAACTCTGAGAACAACATCAGCGCAGAAATCAATCGAAGAATAACTCTTGCCAATCGCTGTTTTTTTGAGCTTATAAGGCGATTCAACAGTAAAGCCCTATCTCGAACAACTAAGGAGACTCTGTATAAGAGCCTGATCATCCCAGTCCTGCTTTACTGCGCTAAAACATGGACTTTATTAAAAGAGGATGAAGATAGCCTTGGTCGCTTTGAGAGAAAAGAAACAAGTTGCAGCAATAATCATGAAGGAACTTCGACGGTTGGAAGCAGTCAGGGAGAGCACCAGTGAAAGCCCATCACGGACGGCATCTCTCATAGAACAAAGAACAGGCAAATGCTGAACTCAATGATGAACCATCAAACTAGGAAAAAAGAACATAAATTGCAAACCAGCCCCGCGAAGTAATACCTAACGGTAGTCCCGTCGGGAGAGTGCTAGAAATGTGCAAGGTGTGGATTAGTACGTAGGCGCATACCTGGCATCGGTTACTCGGGCCTGTGGATCTTACCACAACCCTTGGTGCAACCACCAAAAAAAAAGAAAGAAAAACAAAAGTATTCTAATGTTCTAGGCTAGAGCCTGCGACGCTTGTGCAGAGTGCGGCGTCGCTGCGGAACATTTTCTCTGAGAGTGTCCTGCCTTTGTGCGTGGCTGATTTTCTGTACCAATGTGGTGAGTGCTGGTACTCTAAGCTCCTCATCACTGAAACGCTTGTTTGGCTTTCTTAGAAAAGCAAAAATCCAATAAAATGTGGTAAACCAGGGTTTTGCAATCTTGAAGCACAAAGGACCAGTTGCGTCTGACTGCTCCAGTCGAGAGTTTCCTATCCCGGCAAAAAAAAAACAGGTACGATGACTAGGATACAAAAAACTTGTGAAAAATTGTATCTTTATTGTGTTAGTTTCGCACTATAACCCACGAAACAAAACGAAATTCACATTTTTGCTACCACAAACAACCATGTCTAGTCATAGGCGGAAAAGTCTGAAAAAGTACTAAAACTTGCACTGAATGAGCTACTTTTCCCGTTTATATTCCCAAAGCACAAATATCACTCCCTCTAGAATGTATCTAAGTAAACAACGCACATAGTAAATTTACACCAATAAAAATGTTCCCTCAAAGTGTGACCAAACAAGACAATCAAAAAGTAAAAAAAAAAAACTGAAACAATTAAAATGAACCAACTACACGCCCGAAGAATGGCGCAATGCGTGCTTAAGCAGGTCACGCATGCGTTTCAAACAACAAAACGCATAAAAAAAAGTACGAAGAGTACTTGGTAACTACTCGTAAGTACCTCCATATGTATTAGATTCACAGATATGTACATTGACTCTTCTTCTTTCTTTTTGAATTCTCTTCAATTCTTTCCTGTCTTCATCTTCTTAAGCTTTTTTTTAGTTTTGTATAAATTTCTTTCGAATTGCTCGAATTAAATGTCATGAATACCAATTTTGTTAACTTCACACACCGGTCGGTCTGTCGGTGTCATCCACGCACAGAGAATCACAAATCAAGTATGTATCTCGAAGAGTATAAAAGTATCTAAAAAAAGGTGGAATAAAATAACGAGAAAAAAAATAAAATGCCGGTGATCACACTACCACTTCGATACTGTATCTAACTGTATCTAAGTGAGTATGGAGATATTAAAAGTCAAGTTGGTTGGTTCTCTATCGTTTTTCATAAATTCACTTGATATACATAAACGGCTTCTACGCTTCATAGATACAGTTAAATGGTAAGTGAGAGAAGGTGATCACCAACCACTACCACATGGTAGACTCCTAAGGCCGGCATTTTTTTATTTTTTATTTTTTTTTGTATTATGGTGATAATGATGAGCTCATGAGAAGTCCAAGCAAAAGTATCTATGTATCTATGCAAAGTGGAAGAAGAAATATATAACAGGTTCAATTGGTTTAAAAGAAATAATTATATAAATATACTCTTAATGAAAGAAGAAGAAATACCAGAAGGAATGAAAGATAGATAGATAGTAAGAGGGAATAAAATACAAAAAAAAAAAAACAAGAAACCAACGGCCCTGGTTGGAATTTCTTGCACGAAATAACCTGCTTTTTCAGTGGAAATGAAATGAAGAAGATACTCGTATAAAGATTTGCATTTTCTTTTGCACATACAATACGAAATGTATACTGGGGAGAACGATGGCTTGTTTGTATTGAGTTCGCTTGAATGCGATCAATTCATAGTACAAGCATGTGCATGAGTAATTGCGCGAAAGAGAGTGGAGAACATTGTACATGTTTGTGCTGAAGAATGCAGATTGAAGGAAAGGTGAAGGAGCTTTCGTGTAGAATAATAATTACGTTAAAAAGCTGCCCTAAGAATATTGCTACTTGCTGGGAAAGTGAGAAAAAAAAAATAGTGGAGTACCACAAGAATCCATTCAGAACCTGTACTTTTTATGATTTTGAAAGTATGTCAGGTTACATTGAAAATACTGTCCTTGACTATTTGATCCAGTAGTAAGTCGTAGATAAGGTAAGATATGTGCGAAATGCAAGAAGAGTCCAGATGAGTCTACATATAGCAACACTCACGAAAAACATACTTTTTTCATTCACTTCCTATCTACAATCAGATAAGATATGAACTCAAAAGGTGTTCCTTGTCTTGTTTGACATTTCTCACTTTCACCACCGCCCCCTCCCCCATTTTGGTATCCGAAACATCACTTCCTACACAAAACAGATAAAACCAAAAACAATCCAATTGTTATTTAAGAAAAAGAAAATACCTACAATGCCACTGGCAAAAAGTGTTTGCAAAAATCTTGATAACTCAACCTTTTGTGTGTTCATTCTGGAGACACAAGAGTGGTGACTTGTGCGAAGCAAATAACAATTTTATATACGAGTAAAACGCCACCGAAGATAAAGGCGTATATCTTATTGGGTTTTTGGGCCAACTCAAGCTTACTTTTGAGATTTTTATTTTATTTTTAATTTCATATAATAATCCCACGTGATTTCTGTATACAAATAAATCAACAAGAAAAACCAGGTGAAAGGTTATAAATAAAACCAGAAATCATCGTAGGTACAGTGATTTTCCAGTCGAAAGAAAAAAAATCAAAAACCCCAAGATCAATGACTTTTTCATTACAACATACAGTTCTACGAGTAGTTTTGGGCAAGGAGTGCTGATTCTAATTGATTTTTGCCCAAAAGAGAAATTTTTTTTTCGTTAGATGTTAATGGAAGGAATGGAGGAGAATGAAGATATAAACAGTTTGATGTAGAAGTGATGTGTAAATGGTTTGGAAATATCGTTCGGTAATTGCACTATTAATTGGGATTTCTACGAATTAACTTTGAGTTGATGGTAGAACTACTTAAAAGATCATTTTTTGTGTTGAATGAATGATTGAAGGGAAAATGTGAAAGAAACTAGTTTAAGTATCTGCAGCTGTCAACGGGTACTTTTTAGATGATTTGTTGAGTAATAAATTGCTTTTTTTGACAAATCGGTGCACAAGAAAAATGGTTTAGAAAAATGGTTTAGAATGTGGGTCGCATGTTGTAGCCTTGTGGTGTGCCATATTCTTGGTATTTTTTTCAAATGCTCTCCCATTTAAATATGCCTAGTCCTGTCATAAATTCTGCTACAAGACTTCCAGCACAAACTGTATGAAGATATCATTAGGAATAGTATTGTCAACTTTTTTCAGGCGAACCCCACAGGCGGATCAGTAGAAATGCGGTGAAGTGGGAGGGTTGTGATCCCTTGTTTTCGGATCATAACCTCGCTGATAAAAAGGAAGAAGATTGTCAACTTTTTTCAGAACACATACTACAAAACGCAATAAATATAATTCAGTTTGGTTTCAGCTACTGATCGGCTATCATGGAGTAAGGGATATGAAAGAAAATCGTATTACTCTCTGGAGCAGCGACTGAAGCACTCAGACGCAACTAGTCCATTGTACTACAAGAGAGCAAACCCTGATTTATCCATTTTATTGGAATTTCCTTGTCTTTCTAAGAAAGTCAAACAAGCATTTTAGTGATGAGTAGCTTACAGTACCAGCACTCACCACATCAGCACCGAGGATCTGCCACCTGATACGATCAAAGGCCGGACACTAATAGAGATAATGTTCCGCAGTGTCGTCGCAGATTGTAGTGTCACCTAAGCCCAACACGTTAAGGTGCTTGGCAAAAACAGAGGGGGCTGTCAAGACGCCAATAAGTCACGTAGCTTTTTAATTAATTAATTATGAACTATTATATGCTCTTCACTAATTATAAGATATTGTATCTTACTGTGTAGTAGCAAATCGTTGAACTTTAAATAAATAAATAAATAAGTTGTCTACGGTCTTTTCTGCTGAGGGACAACAAGAATGCCGCTGATTTCTTACAGACGTCCGGGAGCATTCGTTTAGTCAACCTGCATCCTGAAGAGCCATGCCACACACAATTGTGCTCGTGAGAGACCCAATCGTCAATGCAAACCTAACCGAGAACGCAGGGAGACCCAAGACGGGTTCGGGACCTGAGAAAACATCCTCTGAGCCTTGTCCAGCAATCTTATTGGAGATCTCGTTCCCCAAAATCCCGGTATGACCTGAGACCCAGATAAGAGACAGAGAATTCAGCCTTGCGACCGAGTTCAAAGAGTTTTTGGTTTCACGAACTATTTAGAAAATGGTTAAAGGGTTAAGCAAGGCCTTAAGCGCTGCCTGACTGTCACTACAGACACAAATACTACGGCCCTTCCAGCTGTTCTTCATAACATAGCTCATGGCCATTAGGATTGCATAAGTTTCCGCTTGGAAAACAGACGCATATTTGCCTAACGAGCAAAGAAGTCTAATGCTGTCGACTTCCACGAAGACACCAGTGCCAGACCCTTGACTGGTTTTGAAACCGTTCGTGAAAATACGACTGCATTCCATTCCCCTGCTCAGACTCTGGCCGAAGCCAGTCCTGACACAAGGAACGTTGATTTTGAATTTGCGCCACAGCTGAAGTTCTGGTGTCATTGTATCAGACGTAAGATAAGTGTCGCGCAAGGCAAACCCCACAAGCGGATCAGTAGAATTGCGGTGAGGTGGGAGGGTTACGATCACTTGTTTTCGGATCATAACCTCGCTGATAAAAGGAAGAAGAAGAAGAAGAAGTTCATCGCGCAAGTTCATCCACAGTTCTAGTGTGAAGTATGGTATATCAAAAACCACCCCGCCTAAGACAATAGATGGCTTTGATAGGTAGGTAGGTAAAGTTGCGGTCCAAAAAGAACCCAATTAGCGCTTAGGGTGCGCAGTTTTGTTACCACGGACTCGTGTATACCTATTGTAGTGGTTAGTTAAAAAGGGATGTTAAGTTTAAACCCAGCCCGTGGAGTTCACGAAGAGGATTAGTTCCCCAATCCTCTTGTCCGCTACCTCTCTCAGATCCTCGAAGAAGGGTTTGCCAAGAGTTTGTTGTCTGATCCTCGCCAGGGCCGGACATCTGCAAAGGAAGTGACATAGAGATTCTTTCTCATTAATATCCTTGCAGCTCCTACAAAAGGTGTTGTGGGGGATACCAAGCTTGGCCGCATGGTCTCCTTTGGCTTTAATAGTGCAACCCATGATATAAGTATCGAGGGGAGGTAAGTCCAGCAAAGCATCTTGGTGGCTTTTCAGACAGGTCGCCCAAATGGTTGAAGAAATACTCTCCAAGGGCCATCTTCCTGGTATTGCAGAGACTAGGGCATTTGCAAATGAAGTGTTCTGTGTCCTTCTCTATGTCTGTGTTGCCGCATGCTCTGATCTGTGCTTAGCCGCATTCTCTTTCGGTGGACCGCCAATAGGTTGTGGCCGGTAATGATTCCTATGAGAAGCGTCAAGTTTTGTCTATTTTGAGGGAGAATGAGCTTGGTTTTCATCTTGTCATGTTTTGTCCAGATGCTTTTGGAGACTCGACGAGTGCTCTCCATCTTTCGTCTGCTTGTCGTTTGAAGTCAAGTGCTATGTTTGATTTAACAAGTTTTAGGGGTGGAAGGACTGAGCTTTGGACCATTGACAGGTCTTGTTCTGATCCCTTCCTCGCTAGTTCATCTGCCATCTCAAAAAAATAACAAATATTTGGCGCAAAAGCTCTTTAAAGTGCCAGGGACTAGCTTCTCGCAACCACTCATGTTGTGTGCGTTTTATTTTTTCACACGAATGGAAGGGACCTACAGTTTAATGCCGAGTCCGAACGGCGATTTAAGAAGCTTTTTCGTGGCAACAATACTCTCGGATGTTTGTCAGACGCTCGCGAGAGGTGGGACCGAGAAAAAAAAAAAGTTTTTAGTGTTTTCTGGGATTCGAACTTGGAACCTCATGCGTAGTAATCCGACACACTGACCACTTATGCCACGGCGCCCACATCTGCCATCTCGTTCCCTGAAATTTCTTTGGGACCTGGGACTCACCAGAATGTTACATGGTGACTATGGATGAGCGCTTTAAGCTCATCAGCGCGCCAGCGTTTTATTTGCTTTGGAATTATTACCACGGATGAGATGGCTTTTATAGCAGCTTGACTATCTATGTAAATATCAACCTCTTTTCTAGTAACAAGTTTCTTGGGTAGTTTTCCTGCCGCGTCTGCTATCGCTAGGAGTTCTGCCTGAAACGCACTGCCGTGGTTAGGAAGACTTAGTGATATTGGAATATCAAGTTCTGCTGAGTAGATACCTGAACCTACTCCTTCGTTTGTTTTGGACCCGTCAGTGAAGGCTGAAATACTATGCGGGTTAATGGCCCCACCATCTTCCCAGCGTTCCCTTGAAGAGATGACCGTTTTGACGTTTAGGCTGAAGTTGGAGGATGGCGGAAGGTAGTCTGTGGTAGCGTCTAGGTGAGCCCATCTTAAAATGCTACGGTGACCCCTTCTCCGTAGGTTGGATTCTCTTAGGCGCAGGGCACTCATCGCAGCTGATTTCTTAACAAATATAATAAGTCTTGTGGAATCCGTGCGAGAATTATTTCAAGTGCTGCGTTCGGAGTGGTTCTAATGGCGCCAGTGGTTGCTATGCAAGCTAGGCAGGCAACTCCTTGAGATGTGTGGTTTTCTCTGCTATTAGCCATTCTTATTCCTTTTATCAGCGAGGTTATGATCCGAAAACAAGGGATCACAACCCTCCCACATCACCGCATTTCTACTGATCCGCTTGTGGGGTTCGCCTTTTTACTCCGCTATATTTTAATATTAAAAGGATCTCGTTTACGACTAGAGTCCATAGTAGAGGAGATAGGACCCCTCCTTACAAGGTCCTCTAGAGGGCAGTGCATGTACTTGGCTGTCACCCAGCTCCGAGTTGATGTGTCTCGTCTTGAGCATATATTCTATCCATTCGGAGAGTGTGGAATCAACTCTGAGTCGGTCTAGTGATAGTCTAGTCTTCGACTCAGTTAGAAAACAGGGCAAGACGTGATCGTCCACGCGTTGTTCTTACGCGCGCCGTTGTAAAAGCTGTACGCGAGCGAATTCAGAAAACAGAAATGATGTCGCGTAAATTATGTTATATTTATCAGATCCATACCAAGGCTCATTCGGGATGATCTCAACATAATAGTCAACTGAACTTCTATTGACGCTGAATTTAAAGCAAATTAGGCTTGAAATATGCAAGCGACTCTTGCACTGGCACACGGACCACTGGGGCGAAAATATCCTTTTTCCGGACGAAAAAATGTTCACCTTCGCGAAGGTTTTTAATAAATAAAATGAAAAAAAAATGCAATGACATCTAAAGAAGCAAACTAATGAAGGTTCAGCGCGGCCATCATCATGCTTCGGTAATGGTTTGGTGAAAGGTATTTCATCAAGGAGTTACTGCTCTCCATTTTTACGAAAAATGATTCAAAACTGAGGCAAATATGTTCCAAGAAGATGCCCTAGAAACGTCGCGTCGTTAAAGGCCGAACACCCTTTTTAATGGCGTAAGATGGGTTTTCCAACAAGACTCTATTCCAGTACATAAAGCCAAAACTACTCAACAGTAACTTAGAATCAATATTCCTGCTTTTATTGTATCTTCAGGATTTGCCTCAGATTTGAATCTTTTGGATTATTCTATGCTTGAGAGTAGAGATTCCACCACAATTTGGCGACTCTCAAAAGTGGTTTAGCCACAACAGCGTTGTCCATACCCCTGGAAATCGTACGTGCCGCTGTAGCTCAGTGGCCACACCAATTGACGGCCTGCGTTATAACAATAGGTGAATACCGCCTTTTTTAAATGCTTGCTATCTAAGCACATCAACTTTATGAATACTAATCCAAAATATTTTGTTGTTTATTTTTTAAAACGTTTTGCATTTGTAATATAATTTACGGCAGGACTAGGTAAACCTTAATTCAAAAATTTTTAGTGATGATCAGCTATACGCAATAGAATTGCCACCACAACATTTGAATGAAATACAGGCCACTCTTTGAAGAATCAAATCTATCTATACATGTGGATGAGTGTAACTGAAGAGAGGTAAGGCTTCCCTGGGGTCAGTATCAGTGCGTCTCTATTTCGCAACTCTTACGCAGCCTATCTGCCTTGCAAAGAGTAGGGTTTTCCGTATCAGTAAACAATTTCAACCGCCCTCCAATAAAACCAAGATAAGACCTTAAAATAAAGCATACTTACATACCTATCTAATTTGTTGCATTCGAATAGCATTCCTAATAATGTATGATAAAGGTAAATTCAAGTTTCCTTCATTTATTGTATACCATATTGTTTTTATTGTTTGTTTATAAGTAACAATTTGTTTAAAATATTTTTCCCTTTATTTGAATTTGTCACGGGGACTGAGTACTTCCACCGTGATAAGATACGAGTGTGCCTCTAAATAGAAATTGGGTTTTTAGGCAAACGGGGATTTCTCCCGCCCAAGAGAGCTATAAGTAATTGAAAAAGTATCGATCGTTAAGATATGATTTAAAGTCAAACAAAGTTAGTTATTTAATTTAGTGTTGAAAATCGAAGTGCATCTTGAAACACTACTGAGAAGTCACGTTTTAGCTTTTATCTTCATTTCCTGTTTGTGATAAGGAAAAGATTGCTTTTAATTGAGGACAATTAAGTGAGGAAATCAAGTGTATTGCCAATAAAATGAAGATATCGGTGATAAATAAATGCCAAATGATCAGAGATAAGGGAGTTCTGAGTTTTTTTTTTTGTTTTTAAGAAATAACAAAAAGGCCCTGAGATTGCGAAGTATTTCGAGAGTTTATTTGTAGGTCAAGTCGTTTATGGAAAGAAATTAATTTATTTTACTTCCGAAATTCTGCCACAGCTGTGGTATTGAAATTAATCATTAAGTCCCCTAAGGTGTTTAAAAAACCAGCTTTATCAGCTCATCGAACGAGTCGATGTTTAGGCTAGGGCATTCATTCTCTGTATAGAATGATATACAGCCATTTGAATCACAATTTGATGCGGCAGAATTATTTCCGGGATAGATACAGCATCGATGAAATAGCGATGATCTTCTGGCTGCGGGGCGAACTCCTAAAACTTAATTATATTCCTTACAGAGAAGATTTACCTCTTCAACGTAGTTTGTGCAATTTGGCAGAGAGGGCGGATACTCTACATTTAATTGGCAAGTGTCCAGTTTTACGGGAAACAAGAAGATATATCTTGGGAAGCGATGCCCTGTCGGAGAATCAAGTCATAACACTCCTCAACGATGTTAATGTTCCTAGGTTATTACTACAATATCGCGAGAGAATATTGACTGGAAATTTTTAATCAATGTTAGTCCACTTTATTTTGCTACTTCATATTAAATGAGGTTTGGAAATTTATGTACATAACGGGTGGGCCATCTATTGATTTCTTTTTAAATTATAGGTTATTTTGACACTGACAGCTGTTTCCCGCTCGAAATCTTGACAGAAAGTCAGTATCATACCTCCGCGGAACGAAATGAGTCGCTTTACGCTTGAGCAACATTGGAAAATATTGAAAACTTATTTCCAAAGTGAGTGCGTTTTTTGAAAAGAAGTTTTGGCCGAAATGAAGCACCCAACGCGCCTGCTGTACGCAAGTTTGTGCAAAAAGTTCGTAAGATTGGTATGCTAGTCGACAACACTCATGGTCCCCGTCGTCGTACGGTGGGCACAGACGAGAAAGTGGCTGCTGTAGCCGAGAGTGTGAGACTCAATTCACGAACATCAACTCGTCATCAATCTCAACAGCTCAACATTTCACGCACTAGCCTGAGGAGAATTCTGCACAAAGATCTGGGATTATTCACTTACAAGGTCTAATTGATTCAGCAATTGAAAGCGCATGACCATCCGCTTCGTTATCGCTTCGCAGTTTGGGCCTTAAAACAGCTTGAATTGGACAACGATTTTGGGCGAAAAATCATCTTTTCTGACGAGGCACATTTTCATCTCGGCGGCTACGTTAACAAACAAAATTGCCACATCTGGGGCTCGGAAAACCCGCACGTTATTGTCGAGAAGCCAATGCATCCACAGAGAGTGACAGTTTGGTGCGGATTGCGGAGTAGTGGCATCATTGGACCATTTTTCTTCGAAAATGAGGCTGGGAACAACGTTCCGGTCAACAGTGGGCGTTACAGAGCCATGTTAACGACTTTTTTTTTTACTGAAATTGAAGACATGGATTTGGGCGACCTCTGGTTCATGCAGGATGGCACGCCATGTCACACAGCCCATGCCACAATCGGTCTTTTGCGCACCAAATTCCCAAATCGTGTTATCAGCCGTCTTGGCGATGTCAATTGGCCGCCTCAGTGCTGCGATTTGACCCCTTTAGACTTTTTTTTTGTGGGGAACCGTGAAGGACCGATGTTATGCCAACAATCCGGAAACGATTCAAGCACTTAAGGCCAATATCATCCAAGCAATCCGTGAGCTACAGCCCGAAACCATCAACAAGGTCTTTGAAAATTGGAGTGATAGAATGCGCTACTGCGAGGCCAGCCGAGGCAGCCACTTGAACGACGTAGTGTTCCATAATTAATGGGAATGCTTGCTCTTACTAATAAAGCCATAATAGATAGAAAAAATTTCATTTTGTTCATTTTATTGCATTTTTAAAAAGAAACTTGTAGTTGGTCCACCCTGTAGTGGCGGGCATTCACAAAGAATGTGTTCGGATGTTTCATCCTCCTCAAAACATGACCGACAGTCCTTCTCTTGGCACAGTTTCAACTTGTTAAGGTGGTATCTCAGGCCGCAATGGCCAGTTAGAAAGCTCACGAGCTTCTTAATGCTTTCCTATCTAAGTTAAGGATTTTCTTACAGGAATAAGGCTTGATTAATCGTTTGGGTTATCTTAGACCTAGCCCATTAGTCCATTGTTCTAGACGAATTTTGTTTTCCCATTCGTTAATCAGCGTTGTAGCTGTTGTCCAGTTGACGCCACAATAAGGTCCAGGCCCTATGAACGCAGATTCTGGGCCAGCCCTAGCGAGCTCATTTGCAGATTCGTTGCCCACAATCCCTTGGTGCCCAGGAACCCAACCGAGTTTTACCCTGTTGTATTTGACAAAGTCTTGTCTTGCATCGTAGCAGCATTTCATAGTTCTGGAACCTTGCGGAGATTGTGTCTAGCATGGATTTCAGCCTGAAACACAGTGAGAGTCAAACCCATACGTACCGAAATCGTTGTGTGGGGTCCAAAAACCCCAGCTCAAACTCTAGAATCCATTTTCGAACCTTCAGTGAATCAGAACAGACTTCTGTGGTCCAGTGTTGGATCGCCATTAGACCAATTTCGGTCCAATATTTCAACCTCGAATAACCTACCGAAGCAATGTTGGTTGACCATAATATCTGGTATAGTACAGAACATGTCTCTTTTAGGGATTGAGTTGAGTATCTTTAAATGTCCCACTAGGTCACCTGGTTAATACTCATAATCTAGCTGCAGCTTGATGGCACATCTAGCAGCCATCTTCCTAATGAAGATTAGTGGGGGTGTAAGCCCGACAATAGCTCCCAGAGTTGTCGTAGGGCAGGTGCTCATTGCACCTGTTATGCCAACTTCTGGCTTCTGCAACTTGTTTGCCGTCCGTTGTCTGCTGGAGAGTTTTTGGCCACCAGACGATGGCCGCATATGTATTAATGGGTCTAACCATCATTATGTACAACCAATGTATCATCTTAGGAGAGAGACCCCAAGTTTTGCCGTATAGGCGTTTACTGGCCCACAGTGCTCTAGTAGCACGCTCTGTGACGGACTTAATATGTGAATTCCAGTTAAGTGGTTTGTCAAGAATTACACTAAGATATTTGAGTTCGCTGGAATAAACTAGTGTAGTGCCTTGGATTATAATAGGTTCAAGGTTGACCTGTGTCTTCCTTGTAAACAGCACCAGAACGGTTTGACTAGGATTGATGGATAGTCCTTCTTTGTTACACCATTCTACAACTTAAGATATTGCACTTTGCATGATGTTGGAAATTGTCGTGCCGTGTTTACCTCTTATAAAAACCGCAAAGTCATCAGCATAACCGGCGGTTGTGTAGCCTGATCTATAAAGATCTACTAACAAGTTGTCGATGACTATTGGCCATAACAGGGGGGAAAGAACTCCTCCTTGAGAACAGCCTTTGGCTGCAGTTATAGACACCAACACTCCCCCGGAAGAGGAGGTAATGAACCGACTTACCAGCATGGCCCAAATCCATTTGTTGGTCGATTCTTCAATACCTCTGCTACTAATCGCCCTTGCGATCGAGTCGTAACCAGTGTTATCGAACGCGCCCTCGATGTCAAGAAAGGTTATTTTCTTTGAATGACATGCTACTTACTTTCTTATTATTTCTTATTTGGAACTCGTTTTAAGATTTGGATATGCACATATTGCTTCACATCTGGCACTTGCTCTTTTCCTTTTGTTTCTCACCGATGCATGTCAACTTGTTATAGAATTCTAATCAAATATCATACGAGTCTTATTTCAAATCCCATTTTCAGTTCCCAATATGCATCCATCGTCGCCTTGCTTCCGATACTCCACCTTCTTCGCCTTCATTTGCCTACCTCTTGAGCATCTAAATATGGTCTTCCCATCGATGACTAGTCTCGCTAATATTTTAACTCCATTCCCATCCACCTTTACTCTCACAAATGGAATAATTATTAAAAGAAATAAAAAAGAAAAAATTGCACACATTATGCAACTAGATCAGTCTCACATGCCCATTCAACTACCGACAAACTATTCCCATATGCAAAACCCATTGACGGAAGGAAGCTCATGGTTTTGAATTACAAAAACTTTTTTGTTGCACACATAAACGACGACAACAGACAGAGTTCCCGACAGTTTACTTAATTATAAGGTCAATCCGAGGTTCTGCAAAGTCTGCTTACTAAAAAGCAAACAAAAATGATCAGCACCACCATCTACCGTCACAACGGCCATCACCACTGGCCATCATCAGCAGTGTTCAACCATTTTTTTGAACTTTTTAATATGCACCGCATGGCAAAACTTTGCTGCTTACTGCTGCCACTTGGTGTTGGATTTAATTGTGGAAGAGAAAGGCAGGAAAGCAGTAGTGGTGGGCAATTCCATCCACTTTGGATTGCGCGATTTTTATTTTATTTTTTCGAAGAATTGAAGAAAGTTTTCGAATTCATGAATCATTTTGTCGTGAATGGTAAAATAGTGAACAAAAAAAAAATTAAAAACCAAATCCGCTGTTCGTGCCTGGAAGCTATAATAATGGGGTTTCGCAATGTAGCCCTTGGTTACAATTTTTTTTTTTTTTTACTTGTTAACTCCTATTGTGCTGCGATCTACAGGTTATAATTAAATGAAACAACTTTTTTTTTTTTTAATTGTAACCACGATTAGATGCACGGAAATTCATAGATACAAACTTAAATCTATTGCAACGCTTTATTTTTCATTTCTCTCTCAATATTCAAAGTAAAACCAAAGTGGGACATGAATCATGCCCCCAAAAATGTAGAATGAAAGCAGCTCTAAGTACTCCACCCACAAGCCAAAACAGAACAGAAAAGTTGAAAACAAGTTTGACAAATAGTCAAATTGCCAACCCTCTACACACTCAAAATTCGCAAAAACTACACTCAAACGAGGACAGTGGTCTTATTCATGATCACTTTGACTATCCAATCTCTGACATCAACCTTAAGATACATAGATACTCAATAGATACATTAGTGTCTACACAAACCAAAACAAGAAAACCTGTAGTGTTTAGCAGTAACTACTTTTTTTTTTTCTACAAAAATAAAAAGAATTCCACTAAATACCTAACGGTAATATTCAATGGCAGCAATTGCAAATAAGAATTATACTCAACCCAGACATTTAAATGACATATGCGGCCAAGCACAAGCAACAAGAACCACCAAGAGAATGTGCAATGTATCTGGTCAGTAAGAAGAAAAAAAAATTCAAAAAAAAAAAAAACCACCATCGCTATGCAGTCAGATACATGCAACAGTGGCAGTGCATTGCAACTTGATGACGAGTATCTATTGGCAAACAACCGTTTTTGTCGTTGCTGGTTTGGTAACGGCCCTCGATAGTAGCTGGCGGCGACAGCGGTTATGACGGTGGTTGGCCTTAAATCACAATGGAAGCCAGTGTCTAAGAACTGAAATAGTTGCACATTTTTATAGTTTTTCCGTTCTTAGAAATGAAAATGTGAGCAGAAAATAATTACGGATTCAAGTGACGAGTTCGGTTCGGTTGAGGGCGGTTGGCTTGGTCTAAATTTGGAAAAAAGGTGAGAACCATGCCACTGATATATGTATATATGTATATAGGTGGGGAATTTATGAGTCATTAAGTTGCTCGATTGGTTTTGTCATACAAATTTATATATGTGCGTGTGTTCCGAATAAGATAACATTGTTCGCACAGCGACATAATTCAATTAGATAAAAAGCACATGAGTAATATTATTTGACGTCATGTTGCGGATACCTGTGATATTTAGAATGTTGAGATACTCAGCTATGACGATATCCATTTGAATATAAAAAACAAATATTTACTAACTATTCACTGGACTTCTGCGCTAAATAGGGAACCCATTTGACACAGACTGAACGATTTCACTTGAAGTACATTATCACTTTTCATGTTCTAAGCGGCGTTAGACCTTAAGTCTATGGGAGGTGTCAGAAGTTGTCCTTCATATTTAAACGTAAGTTCCGCATATGTAGTAGCAAAAATGGAGGAAGTGTCAGAAGTGGTCTTCACGTAATCAAAATGTAAGCAAAACAACTGAAAGCAGCTTTTAATTGGTTGCGAATTATTTTAAGAGTACTCACGAGAAAATTTTGTATAAAACTGAAGTGGCGCGACGATCGACAGAAAAAAACGAGAAGTGTCAGAAGTGGAACACGAATGATCTGAGCATGAGAAAATAAACTTTGAATAACGATGGGCAAGTGAATAGCCATGCGAAGCACGTCGTCCTCATTGAGATCTTTTGTACTGTGACCCCTTTACAGACGTGGATTTGCTTCCTAGCTGAAATCAAGTTTACGTAGAAGGCTTAGGCATAGCTTAGGATTTTTTGAGATAAGGAAGAAAGAGAGATAGATCAAGACTAGGTCAAAGTAGCCTTCTAATAATAGACACGAAAAAGCCCACCTCCAAGTGGAATACAGACATTGCAAGAGACAAGCGAAAAAGAAGTGCGCCCAGCTTCAAGCAGAGAGTACGGAAGTCCTGTATCGGAACCTAGAGAATATATTCCTCGGTTGCTGATGCAAACCAGGCTATTTTGGAGATGCGACAACACTATATGAACTAGGGCGCAACCATCTTTAAAATAGCCGCCCAAAGAAGGAGCAATGCCCAGGAAAATCGTTCGCCAAAGTTCATTAACAATGCTCATGGCCAGCTTCTTGTGGATGACGAAAAATGTTTGCATAGGTGGCGACAGTATTGTGAAGGACCTTTTGAATTAACAGTTTCCCCGGCTATACTTTCCAAGAGCCATCATTAACTGTGAAGAAATACCCGACATTACAGTCGAAGAAGTTAGTAAAGCGGTCGAATACTCATACATACATACATACATTTTCAATAGCCCCTCAATCCTTCATGAGGGTCGCGGGGGTAGGATGCTCAGGTGGACCCTCTATCCTTCTCGATCCTCCGCCATTGACTCCAACACATCAGGAGGAATCCCTAGATGGCTAAAGGAGAGATGCCAGACTTGGTCAAACCGTCTATTTCTAGGCCTACCGTGGGATCGCCTACCTGATGCCACGGCCACCATGGCGCGTCTTGGAAGTCGGTCTGGGGGCATACGCACTACGTGACCAAACCATCGAAGCATAGATCGTTCCGTTCGGAGAAGTAGCTGCTCAACATTGAGCGCCTCGCGTACTCTGGTGTTGCGCACTCGATCCCTACGAGTTATACCAGCAACACCGCGCAGGAACCTCATTTCGGCAGCTTGTATCCGCGATCTTATTCCTTCGGTCACTACCCAAATTTCATGACCATAGTCGAATACTCAAAAAAAGGAAAAGCCGTGGGGCCATACAAGATGCCCTCTGAGTTCTGGAAAAAGATGGGAAACATCGAGTTCAGATGGCTCTGAATTCTCATCTCCAAACTTATGAGAGGTGATCCCATACCGAATCAATAATAAGAAAGTTCCCTTCTCCCTGTGTACAAAAGGAAGGGTGATACGCGAAACTGTGATCAAGCTGATGTCAGATACCATGAATATCATTAAACGGGTATTAGGAAGCCGACTGCTATCTGATCATCAGTGTGGGTTTGTTGCTGGCAAATCAAGCACAGATGCAAGCACCCCGACTTTGATTGGGAACTCTTCGGTTACTTCAGCAGGCCATCTTACTCTTGTCTTTGCTCTTTCGTACATGTCCATGATCATCTGTGCATACGTTTCTGGAAACCCCCAATGTCTTAGCGCCACCCATATCACATCTCGTGGTTGTCCCTGAGTGGCCTAATGGTTTGATCCATGGTATCACAATGGACCTATTATTAATCTAAGTGTGTTGACGTTTCTCAGCTGGTAGCCACTTCAACCTAACCTAACCTAACGAGTACGTGTCCTGGTTAGACAGTCACAAAGACATATGTTATATTCTGCTGATTCTTCGTCTTCGTTACACATTCTGCATATACTATCTAGTGCTATCCTCATAGCCATGAGATGATTTTTGACTTGACAGTAGTCCGTAAAGAATCCTGGGGCTATTCAAATCTGTCTCCTAGTTAGCTATAGGAGTTGTTTCGTTCGTTTGAGCGAGGTCGTAGCGAAAACATGTTGGCTTATCTGTTACCTTTAGTTGCCATCTAGCCATGATGCGCTTTTTCTTTTAGACAATTTTCTTATACAGCATTTAACCGTACTGATAGATCCACAGATTGGTCTTGGCATCATAAAGCTTGATGCAGTTCCTGTTCCAGCTAGAACGTCAGCTTTTTCATTTCCTTCATGTCCACTGTGTCCTAGCACCGACATGATATGAACTCTGTTTGTCCTGGCTAGCGTCATGAGGAGTGAAAGGCAGTCTCATACTAATTTGGATGTTATTTCGTAGGCCTTCATTACTAATAGAGCAGGTTTGCTATTTGATAAAATATAAAATGTTCTTGTTGGTTACAGATCTGTTTATATTTGGAAGAGACCGAAGTGATTCTTTCCGCGATTATCTCGCAAATAATTTGGTTAATATATACAAATATAAGCAAATCCCTTTTCTTTTGACAATGCCATTCACATATTTAAGTTTGATGCAGTTGATCTAGAACTGCTCTTTTCCTTTTAATAAATTATAGAAGGAGCAATTCCAGAAATGCCTTTTTCACAGAAAATTGCAGAGTTGATCTGTGAAGGAATCTTCTTCTTCTTCCTTTTATCAGCGAGGCTATGATCCGAAAACAAGGGATCAAAACCCTCCCACTTCACCGCATTTCTACTGATCCGCCTGTGGGGTTCGCCTGTGTAGAATATCACAGTTGATCTGTGAAGGAATAAGGATGTAAAGTCAGAAATAGGGACTCCTGCCGCTGACTTGTTTGCACGAGTTCCGAGAGATCCGTCTAAGACAAGTCAATTAATTAATTTTAATCATAACTGCATATCAAGTATCTCTCCGAGTCCCATTTCGTAAAACTTAAAACGACCTTTCTCATACATAGAGATACAGCTTAAAGGCATGCTGACCACCTTGCATATATCAATCTCACCACGTGGTACAGTGTCACTTTACATCTATATCCACTAAACTAGACAGTCTGCATAGATATCATAAAAATGAAAGAAAAGATGCATTTCAAGTTTTCGATTAAATCAGAAGTAAGACTGAAAGAGATGTAGATAGATACTTGTATCTAGGCGCGCACGCTTGCGCACGTAACAACAATTTCAAATAAAAATGTTAAAAAAGCCGGTTCTGCTTGTTGCTTGCATTTTATTTTCTCTGGCTGCGTCTGTTTTCTTTCTCTTTTTTGAAAATGTCAGCCTTAGTACCTTTTTTTTTTCCTCAAGAACCAATCAGAGCAATTTAATCTTTTCTTTATACGAGTACCTCGTGTTTGTGTATTTCATTTCGGTTTTCTTGCAATTTTTAATCGACCACTAGTTTAATTTGATTGCACGCGGTTCTCCAATACTCTGCCTCACCTTGTTATGGTAAGACTTCAGCGCAGATACTCTATCTAGATTATGGCATGCGGTTTGTGTTTCTGTTTTTTGTTTCGCTATATCTAGTTGGATCACTACCAATTGAAAACGGCCTCAGGAGTTATGCGGAACTGAATTACTGTGATTTGTATCTGTTTGTGTATAGCTGGGTGGTGGCTATAGACTTTCGTTAAAATATTCTTTCTTCTTATTTATTACATGCGGATATTATGTGTACATATGAGTTGTTGCTTCTATGGATGGGCGAGGCCGGAAAATTGTTAAAAACAAGTAATCTAGGTCCGGTATTTAAATGTACTAATTGATTGCGATTAATGAATTTGTGACATTATTGTACACCCTTAGGCTAATAATTTTTATAAAAATCAAAACCGATTAATCAGACGGCAATTGGAGCATGAAAATGAGAGTGACAGTTGTTTCTGGTAAGGAATCGGGGGTGTAGCTAGTTAGATACTAGACTGAATGAATTTGTTATGGATATTGAGTTTTGCTAACGTTTTGAAGAGATTCATCTTTGAGCTGTTTTCATGAGATTTAAGAGAGTTACAAGTTTTATTTTTGCAGAAATGCTACATGGGAGGCATCTTGGACCAATTTTGTTAGCAAGGAGCAAATGAATATTGTCCATCTCCCTATCTGCTTACGAATTGCAGAATAATGTTTGCCGCCATTAAGATTCCACGATGGCCATGCGTTTTAAGATTTTTTCATAAAAATGCCACAGAAAAGGGCAACTTTCGCTTCATCACAATTGGCAGCTGTACCTGTTTTCTCAGCTTCATGATTGATAAAAGCTCTTATGATGATTTAGGGTTTTTGTATCAGCTTGATAGATCTGGAGGCACATTAATTGCAGATGAATGTGCTTAAGAACGTCTCTCTTGAGTTTCTAGCATGTGAACGAGCGCCTCATGACTATCCGTATCAAGGCTAAATTCGCCAACATTAGCCAAATATGCATTCACGCCCCTCACAAGAAGATGGACGACGTGACAAAGGATGACTTCTACCAGCTCCTGGCCAAGACGTATAAGCAATGCCACAGCCACGATGTTAAAATTTTCCGAAGTGATTTTAACGCACAGCTAGGAAGAGAGAACGTCTTTAGTAGCGTGGTCGGAGTGCACAGACTGCACGGCATCACATCCGACAACGGACTCAGGCCAGTCGACTTTGTGACGGAACGAAACTGTGTCGTAGCTAGTACGCCGTTCCCATACCTCGATATTCACAAAGGAACCTGGCTCTCCTTTGATCAAAACACTGTCAACCAAATCGATCACATTACGATCGACGCAAGGCACTCTTTCAGTATTCTGGGTGTCCGGACTTTCGGATTATTACCTAGTTGTAGCCAAGGTACGGATGCGGATATCCGGAACGCAGGGAAATCAACGAAATACTGTGAGAAAATTTGATGTCGGACGGCTATAATCCCAAGAGACCGCCAGAGCCTTTGCCGATCTTCGCCAGCACCAAATGCGGAAGACCAGTGACAGCGTTGCCAACAAACCATCAGAGATGCCGTCTCTAATATACTGGGTTTCTCTCGGTCATCACAATGAAACCCCTGGTTCAATGAGGAATGCCGGCAAGCGCATGCAGCAAAACAAGAGGCGTGCAAAGCGGCGCTGCATAGAAAGATTAGAGCTGCTCGTGGGCTCTACGAGCGGGGGAGAAAAGAGGAACATCGACTTCTCAGAAAGAAGAAAACTGAGCATGAGAAGCGCTCGATCGAGAAGATTGAGAGACTCTATTACAGGAATGATGTTCGAAAATGTTACCTTCTTCTTCTTCTTCCTTTTATCAGCGAGGTTACGATCCGCAAATAAGGGATCATAACCCTCCCACTTCACCGCATTTCTACTGATCCGCCTGTGGGGTTTACCTTCGAAAATTTTACCAAAACGTAAGAAGAACATGCCAGGGTTTCGAAGCCAGCACAGAAGCCTGCAGGGACGAAAATGGCAATATAGTAGTAGAATCGCAGTCGGTGCTAAGGATATGGAAGGAACACTTCTGCGGACTGTTAAACGGCGATGATGACCAATATTCCGCTGTCAGGCAGATTGAACCATTCAACAGTGACGATGACAGTCAAGATTTCCGTCAACCCGATCAGAATGAAGTGAGGATAGCGATATCTAAACTTGAATTCAACAAAGCTGCTGAAGGCGACGGCATTGCCGCTGAACTTTTCAAGGCAGGCGGAGATGAGCTGGTAAGGAACATGCACCAGCTCATCTGTAAAATCTGATCCGGTGAAAGTATGCCCGATGAATGGAACCTCAGCATCGTTTGCCCGATCCTGAAGAAAGGAGACCCTCTGAACTGCGCCAACTACAGACGTATAGGTCTCCTCAACATCGCAAATATGATCTTGTCTACCGTATTATGTGAACGCCTAAAACCGATCGTCAACAATCTGATAGGTCCTTATCTGTGCGGTTTCAGACCAGGAAAGTCCACCATTGACCAAATATTCACACTACGGCAGATCTTGGAAAAAACCCATGAATATAAAATCGATACGCACCACCTCTTCATCGATTTCAAAGTTGCATATGATAGCGTGTATAGAGACGAGTTATACAGAGCCATGTCTAGTCTTGGCATACCTGCCAAGCTCGTCCGTTTGTGCAGAATGACGATGGAGAACTCTCGCTGCTCCATCAAAGTCGGTAAGAACTTCATCGAACCGTTCGACGTCAAGAAAGGTCTCAGGCAAGGTGACGCGCTATTATGCGATCTCTTTAGCATAGTACTTGAGAGAATTGTTCGAAACTCACAAGCCAACACCGGAGGTACAATCTTTTACAAGTCTGTACAACTACTCGCTTATGCCGATGACATTGACATAATCGGAAGAACTCAGCGGGTCGTCAGTGGGGCATTTGCGGGTATTGAGATCGTGGCAGCAAAGATGGGCTTAGCGGTCAACGAAAGCAAAACAAAATATATGCTGTCTACAAAAAAGGACACCCAACATCGGCGTCTTGGACAGAACGCCACAATGGACAGATTTGATTCTGAGGAAGTAAAGGATTTTGTCTACCCAGGCTCTATGGCGAGCTCCGCAAATGACATCAGTGATGGAGACACGAAGAATTACTCTTGTCAATCGTTGTTTCCATGGACTAAGACGGCAATTGAGTAGCAAAGCCCTATCTCGAACTACTAAGGTAACTCTGCTGTATGGCGAAGAGGCATGGGCTTTTGCAAAAGCGGATGAGGATGCCCTTGGTTATTTCGAGAGAAAAGTTCTTCGAGCGATCTTTGGTCCCATCTGTATACACCGTGAGTGGAGGAGAAGGTACAATGCCGAACTATACGACCTATATAGGGACATCGACTTAGCCAGAAGAGTTCACATACAGCGACTAAGATGGCTGGGTCATATAGTGCGGATGGAGCCCAACGTTCCCGCTAAGAAAGTCTTCGAATCCACCCCGGGTGGACGGCATAGTAGAGAGCGACCTCGCGGTAGGTGGCGCAAAGAAGTGGAGGGGGACCTCAACCAACTTGGCGTGCGCAACTGGAGGCAGCTGGCTCGTAACCGTGCTGGCTGGAGAGGTTTGTTGGTTGAGGCCCAGGTCCATCCCAGACTATAGCGCCATCTAAGTAAGTAAGTAAGGAACGTCTCCCACGATTAGTTCATAACTATGCTCAGCTCAAGACTTATTCTTCTTCTTCTTCTTCCTTTTATCAGCGAGGTTATGATCCGAAAACACGGGATCACAACCCTCCCACTTCACCGCATTTCTACTGATCCGCCTGTGGGATTCGCCTCAAGCTCAAGTCTTATTCATTGTCTTAAAGTGAACAGAGTCCGAGAAGAAAGACGACTTGAGCCAATATTGCAATATTTCTGTAAAACTGCCACAATGGGGGCATTTTGGAGCTATTTCTCTTCAATTTTACGAAAATCAAAATTCATTAAACACCCAAACAAAGCATCTACTACATATTAAAAAAAAATATGAAAAATGCTGTCTGCAGCACCACGAATGCGTAGGATTTTACACTTCTTTTAATAGATACGCCTTTGACTCCCTTCTCGAATATCACCAAAGGTTAAGCACCAATTTATGTATTCAAAACACCCCCTAGTGACAAATTTATAGATGATCACCGAAACCCACCGTACTAATCACAATTTCTTAACTCAAATTCGTCTTTCAAAAAAAAAAAAAAAAGAATCTCTACCCGACACTTATCAGAATTATGTAATTCAACTCACACGCATTACACAGCCGCCCACGATTTACGCAGCAAACTTCCAAGAATAGCTAGGGAACCACCCTCGCAAATGTTCACTTAATTAAATGCTGTTTATCGCATCTCACGGGAATCCTTCGAGACTTTTTTTACGTTAGTTTAACAAACAACGCACAAACCCAGGATAAAAGTCCCCATTGCCTGCAAAAGGATGAAAGGAAAAGAAGAGCGTCTATAAATGAGTGGGTAGCATAGAAGCCACCCCCAATTTGATTTACCACTACTTCTTGTGCCTTGTATACTGTTTAAGTCTATGCGAAACTGTGACGCAAATGTATACTAATATATCCGTATAGCTTTAGATAACAGAAACATCTGGAAACACACATTTGACGTAATGTTACGTATTCGTCTACCAACCAGCAAAAAGTTTTTTTGTTAATTTTTCTGTTTTTTACCACCCCCATGAGAATTGATGAATGGAATACGATGTAATAGGGGTTCCTTGCTTTTGACGCAACAAGTGCAAAATGAGATAAAAAAGAAACCGACCATATTGGAGTCGGTTTGGTTGTTAATCTGTTGGCCACAATGGAAAGGAGTCTACTAACGTCCTTGATAACTTTCTCTCTAGAAACCTGTAATGGGCGAAAGTGTTGAGTAAGAGCTTAAAAATTAGTGCATATTTAGCTATCAAAGATACACATAAAATCAAAACCAAGGTTATGACGTAGTTGTGAATGAATGTGACGCGTATCTGTACATGTTGCTGTTCGCGAAAAAGCACGTGTTTTTGAATAGGGTGGGAGCGTTATACCATTTTTTTTTTTTCTCATTCAAAAACGAATACATTCAAGAATAGAGAATAGAAGAGAAAATTTCCCTTACAATTCTTTAGTTTATGCAAGGGATGAAGAGCATTCAAGAGAGATACGTACATAGAACTACGCCTCTGAGAGAGTTGAATAGTGTTCATGTAGGCGGCTTATCAGTATTTGACATAATTTCTTCTTTTTTTTTTCTTCAAGAATGTGGGTCAAATTTTCTTCTGTTGTTGAGCTACCATATGGTTGCATAAATTATGAAGATTTACTTGAAAAAAACTTGAAATTTGTTGTAAAAATTACTCCTGCAACATCTGGCAATCTTTCTGTTAAAGCTTTAGAGGGTTGTGGGCTGGATTTGTTGATTGAATATATAGATATTCTACAGAAATACTGCTAAAAGATAGTTAAGACGTTCAGTAACTTTAAGTACTCTAGAAATAGATCTAATGGGACCGCAACATTCGATTTCGTAAGCCTTAGTTTCTATAGGTGCATCTACTTCGTCCGGCAACATTTTGCATTACTTCAGTAACATTTGCGATTAATCCCCTTTTCTTGGGATTCTATACCTTTTTGTAAAACAAAATATTAAAAACCCTACCGCAGCTATTGCTAAATTCATTTTCCAAAGAATTTCATATCGAAAAGCCTTCATCAATACAGTGCTTAACCTTTGGCAACATTTGTCATATCCCCTCTGCAACATTTGACAAGAAATCAATTTAAAATGCATTCACTGCATTCGGATTTCGAATCCTTACATTATCTAAGTGTTAGGCAACACGTTGTGTGACATCGTGTCTTGTACAATCGTTATACCGGCCAGGGGCCTGTAATAAAACTTTCCTCACGAAAAGTCATTTCAAGTTAATTTCTCACCGAAAAATTTAATTGTAATCGTTATCTAGTAAATGAAACAAAGGTGAGGTTTGAGCAATAAACTTTTTGTTGGTGATACGTATTTGTTTTTAACTCTAGTCTTTTTTTTTTTGTAAGTTGTTTTTGATAAGTAGAGGAAAAAGGGTCAACGGTCTCGTAAATAGCTGATAAAATGTCTGTTGGCTGTTAAGCCTATGCAAATGTAGGTGGATTGTGAAGTTATTTTTTGACAAATATGCTAATTTTGGCATTTAACTAAAAGAGGGAAATTTTGATAAACAAAAAGAAAAAAAAAAAAAAAAAAACAAGAGAAGGTTGAATGACACTTGGATTAAATTAATTGATTGACAATATGGAGGGATTATAACTGACTAAATGTGGTAGGGAGACTTGTCTTGTAAAGGCAGACAATGATCAATGACATGTACTTAAATAAGAAGTGAACTTGAACAAGGAGCTAGCTTGTCATTTAACACAACTTAGTACCTGGTCAGTCAATAGCTATACAGTCTTCTTGAACTTAACAAATGTTTTCAGAGGACCGGGAACTAATGTCTGCTTACAGTAGCCCCTTTCCAACTAATGCAAGGTGCCCTCAATTGATCTTCCGATTGGTGCAGGACAAAGCGACTTACCATCAACCCCGAAAAGACTATACTGGTACCCTTTTCCAGGAACAGAAATCATACTCTTAGACAAATTACGTTTGAAAACGTCCCAATCGACATATCTAAGGAAGCGAAATACATAGGTGTTATACTTAACAATACGCTCACCTGGAATTCACACCTGAACAAGGTTACCGAGAAAGCGGCAAGAGCAATGTTTATGTGCCAGCGCCTACATGGTAAAACTTGAGGGCTGAAGCCCAAGATAATATATTGGACGTACAGCGCTATTATCAAATCCGTGGTCACCTATGCATCGTTGGCTTGGTGGCCAAGAAAACAGTTGAATAAAATCCATCGGCAAGCCTGTCTGAGTATCACAAGGGCAATGAGAACGTGCCCCACGGCAGCAATGGGAGCAATGCTTAGCCTCACACGTTACAAAATCTCAAACCTTATCCTCAAACCTCAAAATCTCGGACCTTAAAATCGGCAACTGTACAGGCCATCTGAAGATTCGAGAGTATATTCAAAATGACCATATTCTCAAAATCCTAGATACCATTCTCAAGAAATGCCGGTTCTCCAGAAAATTCAATGTGGTCATAGGTGATCGCCACACATGGAGAAAGAAAGACCTTGTAGTCTTACCAAACTCTCAAACTTGGTACACAGATGGTTTCAAATTGGAAAATGGTAGCACTGGCGCAGGGGTTTATGGACCCAGGTTCCAACGTGCAGTAGCGCTTGGGAAATACATACATACATACATACATTTTCAATGGCCCGCTAATCCTTGATGAGGGTCGCGGGGTTAGGATGCTCAGGTGGACCCTCCATCCTTCTCGATCCTCCGCCATTGACTCCAACTCATCAGGAGGAATCCCTAGACGGCTCCAGGAGAGATGCCGGACTTGGTCCAACCATCTATTTCTAGGCCTACCGCGGGGTCGCCTACCTGATGCCACGGCCACCAAGCCGGTCTGTCGGCATACGCACTACGTGACCAAACCATCGAAGCATAGATCGTTCCGTTCGGAGAAGTAGCTACTCAACATTGAGCGCCTCGCATACTCTGGTGTTGCGCACTCGATCCCTACGAGTTATTCCAGCAACACCGCGAAGGAACCTCATTTCGGCGGCTTGTATCCGCGATCTTATTCTTTCGGTCACTACTCAAATTTCATGACCATAGGTGAGAGTTGGAACATACACCGAGTTAAAAACCGATAGCTTAGCTTCAACACTAAGTGCAGCCTTCCTTCCAACAGATTGGCCAAGCTCTCTCAAAATTGATCCAGCCTGACCAATTCTACAGGCATTTCTCTTCCCATTACTCGCGAATAATACCCCGAGGTATACGCTGCACCGATATGGGCAGGTGCACTGGCGACAAATGAGGGCAGGAAGAAGCTGATGATAGCTGGATCTGCGCAATCAGAGTGATCAGCGGCTTCCGAACTATCTCCGACGATGCAGCCTGCGTTTTAGCTGGGATGGTCCCAATCGACATCCTCGCTGATGAGATGCAGAGAGTATACCTTAGACCTCCCTCGAACCGGCAAGAGGCAAAAAGGATTAAGGAGGAGGAAAGGGCAGCATCAGCAACGCTGTGGCAAACCAGTTCGGACAGCTCTACAAAAGGCAGCTCATTCCCACCATAAAATCATGGACAGAGAGAGCGAGGGGGAACTGTAACTACCACCTCACACAGTTCCTGTCCGGACATTGTGGCTACCGGAAATACCACCATAGATTTGGAAACGATAGTTTGCCCCTGTGTCCAGAATGTCCAAACGAAGAGGAGGACGCGGAGCATGCAGTGTTCTACTGCAGACGCTTTGCAGAAGATATAGCAAACCTGCCAAGTCTAGAAAATTTTGTAAGTCACATGACATGATCAGAAGGCGAGTGGATGGAGATCTGCTCTCTTCTTCTTCCTTTTATCAGCGAGGTTATGATCCGAAAACTAGGGATCACAACCCTCCCACTTCACCGCATTTCTACTGATCCGCCTGTGGGGTTCGCCTATTTGACCTCAGAAAATATTGGCAGGCCTGCCGATTTTGGATCACTCGGTTATTGAGGCCAATGAAATGCCGATGTCGTCGCATTTGTCTGATCCAGGCGTTTATAGGCCTGCCTTTCCTACATCGCGATGTCTTTGGAACGTGCATAGATATTGCCTTTTTAACGGGGTTCAAATGATCTCTTCTTTGAACGTGGCAATACCAGCTGAGCCGGTCGCGCTCTAATTTGTGTACGATGGTTTCCTTGATGTGAAAGCTTCCACGGATCTTCGAACTTCTTATTCGATCAAGCTTGGTCACTCCTGCTGTCATGCGAAGCATCTTCATCTCAGCTGCCGTTAATTTACTCTCATACTTTTTGTACATCGTCCAACATTGTGAACCGTATGTGAGCGCTGGACGTACAACTGCGGTGTAGAGCCTTCCTTTCAACTTAGGGGGCATTTTTCTGTCACAGAAGATAGCGGAATTTTCTCGCCACTTCATCCACCCTACGCTTACACGGTGATTGATGTCGTCATCACAAGTTGCTTTGCTATTGATCATAGATCCCAGATATTTGAACTTTTCGCACTTGGGAAGCACTGTTCCATTCAAATAAATGTCTGGAATAGGCCTGAGTGGATCAGAGAACGGGCAGCACAAGTACTCTGTTTTTTTTGAACTAATGCGATACCCATTTCCCTCCAAAACGTCCACCCACACATCCACCCATGGAGATCTGCTCATTCATAGTATGTGTGCAGAATGCGCTGCGAAGAGCAGAAGCTCTAAGAAGAGCCCAAGAGGTGGCCTCGGAGACTAGAGCATAATTGTTAACCAGCCCCGCGAAGAAATACCTAACGGCAGTACCGCGGGGAGAGGGGTTGATGTGTGCAGGGTGTAAACACACATACATAGGCGTATTCCTGGAGTCGATTGCTCAGGTTTGCGAATCGTGCATGCTAGTAGCACTCGGGCTGTTGGTATATATGAAGATTGCACATCCTTGGCGCAACCTAAAAAAAAAAACCACAATATCTGAGCCTTTTCTCAGCCCATCCCATCCGAACTACTTAAAATTTATCTATTCGTACTTTCAATAGAAATTTCATTGCAAAAAGCCATGAGAAATGTCCTTGTATCACCTTGAATTTTATTGTGCTGCAGTAAGTAAGCAACTTACTTAAGTGGGGCTACAGTTCGAGGTGAACCTAGACCTCAACCAACAAGCCTCTCCATTTAGCTCGGCCTTTAGCTAATTGACTGCAATTGCGCACCCCAAGTTGGTTGAGGTCCCATTGAATTTGTGCGGGCAACCTATGACGAGGAAGCCCTCTACTGGTTTGTTCCCCTGTATTAGATTCGATGTCTCTGCTGAGTGTTAGTGTTCATTCGCTCTATATGTCATAGCCATCTTAAGCGTCCAATACGCAGTTTCTTGACTAGGTCGATGTCGCTGTACAGCTCGTATAGTTCCTGATTGAATTTTCTCCTCCAAAACCCGTCAACGCATACGGGAACGAATATCTTGTAAGGAATTTTTTTCTCGAAGCGACCAAGGATATCTTCATCAGCTTTGAATAAAGTTCATGGTTCAGCGACTGGCTTTACTGTTGAATTTCCTTAAAAAATAAATATTTGGCGCAACAGCTCTTTAAGTGCCAGCGCCTAGCTTCTCGCAACCACTCATGTTGTGTGCGTTATATTTTTCACACGAATGGAAGGGACCTACAGCTTAGTGCCTTATCCGAAGGGCAATTTGTTTTGAGAAGCTTTTTCGAGGCAACAATACTTTCGGATGTTTGTCAGACGTTCGCGAGAGGTGAGAATGTGAAAAAATGTGTTGGTGTTTTCTGGGATTCGAACTTGAAACGTCACAGGTGGTGGTCCGACACACTAACCACTTACGCCACGGCGCCCATCTTTGCCTTGCACAAATAAATAGCGATTGTCAAGCATTATTCTTCGCTTGATTTCTGCGCTGATATCATTGTCTATATATATATATATATATATATTTGGCGCAACAGCTCTTTTAAGTGCCAGAGCCTAGCTTCTCGCAACCACTCATGTTGTGTGCGTTATATTTTTCACACGAATAGAAGGGACCTACAGTTAAGTGCCGAATCCGAACAACGATTTAAGAAGGTTTTTCGTGACAACAATACTCTCGGATGTTTGTCAGACGCTCGCGAGAGGTGGGACCGTAGGACCTGATATCATTGTCGCTAATTGCTTAAATTTCTGCCATTTCATATTATCTCAACAACATCCTTGTACGCTTCATAATGTTAGTCAAACGAAAATGCTTAAAATATAGTATATAATGTGATCCGGTTGATTTTCATGAATAAACTGATTTGTAACTTATCGCCCACCCACGCACATCGAGCTATATATCTCCCCCAATCTTTCACTTCTACATTTATCTACAAGTGTTAATTATACACAAAATGCTAAAAAAAAAATCAGTTTCAAGTCATTAAAACAAAAAACGTTTTATCACAATTAAAATAAAATGTATGCTAACGAAACGTGAAATTTAAACATCAACCTTAATGGACACTGAGCATAATAACTAAAATTAAATGACCTGTGCACATAAATATAAATTAAATTCAGCCCACCACAATTTTCCAAATGCTTTTCTGTTTTTCTTCTTTTATCTCATTTCATGGATTTTGATTTTTGATTTTATTCTCCTTTTTCTCTCTTTCCAGGTAAGTTACCTTCCCGCATCAGAACTCACCATTAAAACCAGTATAACCATAGAGGACATGAAGGACATAATCAAAACAGGAAATTTGTTTAAAAATAAAAACAGACCCTAACACATTAAAAATTAAGATTCATCCATTATTTACTACTCTCTGATGTTAGATTATCAAAGGCACCCCAAAAATGCATTAAACTCAGTCTGAAACAGTCTGAAACAAAGAAGAAAATAAAAGAATGACGGACTAATACATCAAACATGTGGAATGCCATTTCCGCCGTTTTATTTATTGTCATCGTTCTTTGTAAGAAAAACAAAAAAAAAACATTCGCTTTTCATCTAGTTTATTTAATTTATTTTTTTTTTTAAGATTTCTTCTTCTAAGATACATTTAAATTTCAAATATCTAATTTGAATATTTATGCTTTAAGAGAGAGAAGATTAATAGATACACCGATTGGGATACCGGTGTTATGAAAAACAAACAAAACGAAAAAAAAGGTTTTCTATCCCACCAAACAGTTACTTTTACGTAACCCAAAGTGTTTGTCTGAGGAGTCTTTTATCCCTACCATGCCAATTAAAAAGAAAGAAAGACATCCTCTTCAAATGGGTACTTCTTACCTTCCATCCTCCATCAAAAGGCACCGATTTGGCTTAGTCTCTTTATCAGAAAAAGTATGTCCTCTCAATGCATCATCCAATTGAAAATCTTAATGAGCCATTTTCTATTTCTTTCATTTCTAATCCACTCCTCTTAAAGCTCACTTCATACTCCGTCAAGCCATATCGAAAATCCTCCTCTTCAAAACAATCAAAAGTGAGATAAAGTATCTCTTTTCGATTGCCAGTAACAATTGAATTTGTCGAGGAAAAAAAAAAGCGCACCTCATTTTTAAAAATCAATTTGAATTCAAACTAATAAGCCGCCGCGCTAAGTGAAGCTTAAGAAGCTAACCAAACACAAAAGAAAGAAAGAAAGAAAGAAAGGTCTGCTCTACATTTTTTTTTCTCTCTACCAAACAGCAATTGAAAACATTTGTATCTATTCAAAGTTTATACTTATCTATGTCTATCGATCTCTAGTGTAAGTGAACTACTTCAGTACACGCATTAAGGTGACTTTCCGTCTGTCCAATTGGTGGTAGATAAGTTGTTATACTGACTGCCATTGCTTTGGCTGTCGATTGCAAAACAAGTGAAAGGCAAATTTCAATAGAAAATAAAAAAAATAAAAATAAATGTTTAGGTAGAGAGAAAAAATATACAAAAATGGAATGAAAAGATTCCAAATTAAAGTCATCAGTCAATCAAAATGTATACTCTGGAGACATAAGTGGATTTCTTAGACGAATTTTTGTACACGAGTTTTTCTTACAGTCTATCGCCAACGGTAAGAAATGAAGTTTTACCGCAGTGTGATTCAAGAGACTATAGCAAATGCCCATAACAACTTGTTCAGATACCCAAAGACTTTAATGCACCATGCTACCTATAAGCATCTGCATCTTTTACCTGTAGATGTACACATAACAAACATCAGTGCTGAACTGCGAAACCCTACGGCCACAGTAATATTCTAGAGAGAGCTCGTATCCACTCCAATAGATCACATTATCCTCAAAATGATTTTCCTAAAGCGTTTCGACGTAAAATTCCCCGAAGAACAGAATGGCAAGACGGACATGTGATTAAAGATTTTGAACAGTCTATACAGATAGTTCAAAGATGGACTGCGGAGCCAGTGCAGATGTGTTTTCTAAATCCTACAACATTTTAAAATCATATGGGCAGTTGGAGTAACTCGCTATCCGCAAAGCATGTTGCCAAATCATCTTAAACACAAATATTGCGCCAAGGCGAAAGATCGCCATAACCATTGACAGCAAAGCTGCCATCGAAGCCATTGCCTCGGTTACTATATCCTCTAAATAAGTACAAGTTTGCCGGAATGGCTAGCTAGCCTGGCTTGACGGTCCATTCAAGGTAATCCTGACTTCGGTTCCGGGGCACAGTTTTTTTATTTTTTTGTTGGTGGAAAACGCTACTGCTCACAAGAAACAGGCCCGCTCCGTTTCAAGCAGTGTGGGCCGTGGTACTCACTAAAAAACCACCTTTAACCCTTTTATTCTACTTGACACCATCCACTCCGGAACCGCTTTTGCAATACTTCAGAGTTTTCTTTTCCCTTTTAGGGCCGGCTTTTTCATACTTGTCTTCTCTCGTGGATTAATTCTTTCTTGCCGGTAAGGCTTACATCAGAGTAGCTTTCATACCGAAAATTGGTAAGGAAGACTATTCGCTCCCCAAGAGTTTCAGACATATAAGTTTGACATCCTTCTTACTGAAAAGTATGGAGAGACTGGTAGAATTTCACGTGCGCAAAGTTGCTTTGAGGCTGCATCCACTATCGGAGATGCAGCATGCCTATCAGCGGGGGAAATCCTGCGAGACCGCCCTTCAAAATTTAGTGGCCAGAATTGAATGCGCGCTTGATAGGAAAGAATACACGATGGGTATCTTCATAGACATTGAGGGTGCTTTTGACAATGCGACTTTTGACTGCATGTGCGACTATGCCAGACAACACGGGGTAGATGAAACATTAGTGTTGTGGATTAAAGCAATGCTAATGAATAGAACTTTGGTAGTGGATGCGGATTGTAGCCAATATGTTAAGACAGGGGTAAACAGGGGCTGTCCGCAAGGTGGCGTTCTGTCTCCATTGTTATGGTGCATGGTGGTCGACTCTCTGTTGAACACTCTTTATAGTTCTAACGTCTACGCTCAGGCATATGCGGATGATGTCGCCGTACTTTCTGTCGGGCCATGCCTGGCGACGGTCTGTGCTAACGCGCAGACGGCGCTGGACATGATCCATGAATGGTGTACTAGGAGTGGGCTTTCGGTGAATCCTCTTAAAACTGAGGTTGTTCTTTTCACGAGAAGGAGGATTTTGACCGGTCTGACTCAGCCGATGCTAAAAGGCGTCACCATTCGCATTTCCAATGAAGCCAAATATTTGGGAGTGATTTTAGATAAGAAACTTCATTGATATAAACACGTCGAGTCGAAAACATCCAAGGCGCTCTCAGTTTTCTGGCAGTGTAAGGGCGCTTTTGGCAAGACTTGAGGCTTGTCACCGAATAAGGTTCTCTGGATCTATATGGCTATGATAAGACCTCTCCTCGCATATGCGTCGGTTGTTTGGTGGAAGGGGCTCTCGGGTAAATATGTGGTTGCCTTTTGCGCGAAACTCCAAAGAACGGCTTGTCTCGGCTGCACGGGAGCTTTCCCGAGTACGCCTGGCTCTGCTCTAGACGCTTTGCTGAACTTACCTCCCCTCGATACTTATATCGAAGGGAAGGGAAGGGCACTATCAAAGCCATCCATCGTCTTAGGCGGGGTGGTTTTTGGTACACTCCACACTGGAATTTTGGTGAACTTGTGCGACACTTATCTTACGACTCCTGTCTTATGGATATGCCGTCTGATGCAATGACACCAGAACTCCAGCTGATGCGCAAATTCAGAGTCGACTTTCCTTGTGTCCAGGACTGGTTTCGGCCAGAGTCTGAGCTGGGAATGGAATGTAGTCGTATTTTCACGGATGGTTCCAAAACTAGTCAAGGGTCTGGCGCTGGTGTCTTCGTGGAAGTCGACAACATTAGACTTCACTTTTCGTTAGGCAAATATGCGTCTGTTTTCCAAGCGGAAACTTATGCAATCCTAATGGCCATGAACTATGTTGTGAAGAACAGGTGGAAGGGACGTAGCATTTGTGTCTGTAGTGACAGTCTGGCTGCGCTTAAGGCCATGCTTAACCCGTTAACCACTTCCAGAATAGTTCGTGAAACCAAAAACTCTTTGAACTCGGTCGCAAGGCTGAATTCTCTGTCTCTTATCTGGGTCCCAGGTCACACTGGGATCTCTTGGGGAACGAGATCTCCAATAAGATTGCTAGACAAGGCTCAGAGGAGGATTTCTCAAGTCCCGAACCCGCGTTGGGTCTCCCTGCGTCCTCGGTTAGGACTTCCATTGACGACTGGGTTTCTCACGAACACAATTGTGTGTGGCATGACTCTCCAGGATGCAGGTTGACTAAACGAATGCTCCCGGACGTCTGTAAGAAATCAGCGGTATTCTTGCTGCGTCTCAGCAGAAAATACTGTAGACAACTTATTGCTATCTTGTCAGCCCACTTTGCTTTTGCCAACCACCTTAACGTGTTGGGCTTAAGTGACACTACAATCTGCGACGCTTGTGGAGAGAGCGACGACACCGCGGAATATTATCTCTATTAGTGTCCGCCCTTTGCTCGTATCATGTGGCAGATCCTCGGTGCTGATGTGGTGGGAGCTCGTAGTGTAAGCTCCTCATCACTGAAGTGCTTGCTTGGCTTTCTTAGAAAGACAAGGAAATTCCAATAAAATGGGTAAATCAGGGTTTGCTCTCTGGTAGTACAATGGACCAGTTGCGTCTGAGTGCTCCAGTTGAGCGTTTCCTATCATGAGGGTAATTATTAGATCTTCCTCTCTCATTTTTGATATAAGCACTTTTTCTATAAAGGAACGTACTTGATTCCAGCTCTGGCCACTTATTGACATTTTTGTCACTACGTTTTCCGGGGTGATGACGCCGATTAGAGATTCCAGCGCACCGCTTTCAGCTTCCCATCTCTTGCACGAGAAGAACGTGTGGTTTGCGTCGTCCATTTCTGAGTCGCCATATTGGCAAGCTGAGCTCCCTGCTTTGCCCATTATGTGGAGGTAGGCGTTAAAATAACCGTGTCCGGTAAGAACTTGGGTGACGTAATAATTTACTTCCCCGTGTTTCCGTCGCTTCCACTCAGCGATGTTGCTGATCTGCCTCGCGGTCCATCGTCCTCTGCTTTTTGAGCTCCATCTCTCCTGCCATTTCTGTTTGGTGAGCTCCTTCACCTCCTCGGTTGCTGCTTCCACCGCCTTTTTGTCGTAGACGTACTTCCTCTCTGCCGCAAGGAGATCAATAGGGGTCACTCCCACGAATATAAGAACTGCAGGTTCCGACACCGTTCGGTACAAACTTGCAACCCGTAGTGCTGCGCGCCTGTGTACTGCGGCCATTTGTTTCCTGTATTTCTTTTGTTGTAGTGCGTCGGCCCATATCGCGCACCCATACAGGAGAATGGCGTGGGTGACTGTCATCAGGAGCTTTCTCTTGCTAGCTGTTGGGCCTCCAACGTTTGCCATTAATCTGCTCACTGGCATTGTGACCTTCGCAGCTCGTTTCGAAGCAGATCTTATTTGGTGCCAAAAACTGAGCTTCGTGTTAAGGGCCATTCCTAGATACTTCACCGCTTCCTTGCTGGTTATTACCTCAGACCCAACTTAGAAGTCCAAAATAGTTGGAATCATGTTCTTTGTCAAAAGGACTATCTCCGTCTTTTCTGTGGCCAAATCTAAGCCATGTTCTTCCATCCAGAGGTGCACCCGCCTCATCACCTGGTTGAGTTTTCTTTGCGCGCTATCGGTGTCTCTGGCGAACCCCACAGGCGGATCAGTAGAAATGCGGTGAAGTGGGAGGGTTGTGATCCCTTGTTTTCGGATCATAACCTCGCTGATAAAAGGAAGAAGAAGGTGTATCTTGCCGTAATCACCGCCGCGATATCATCTGCAAACCCTACCAGAAAGGTGTCTTCGGGCATTTCCGTACGAAGGATGCCATCGTAGGATATGTTCCAGAAATCGGGGCCCCGGATTGAGCCCTGCGCTGCTCCAGCAGTAATCTCCTTTATTCGAGGTCCTTCTGCGGGAGTGTATAACAGCTTCCGGTCCTTGAGATAGTCTTTCACCATCCGCAAAAGATATTCGGGAATATCAAAAATGCTTTCGAGAGCGTTCAGCATATCGCTCCATCTGGCTGAATTTAAGGCAGAGTTGCTAGCAATACGATTTTTCTTGAATTGTGGTTGCCCTGTTGAGCCAATTGGACGGTCCTTACCATTTCTTCAATTGCTCCAATCGTAGAGTGGCACTTTCTGAATCCGTGCTGTCTTTCGGATAAATCTCCTGCTCTCTGCATGGCTGCTGTAAGCCTTGTTTTTAGCCACTTTTCCAGGAGTTTCCCTGTAGTTTCCAGCATACACAGAAGCCGGGGCACAGGAACGTTTATGGAAACGAACTGGCCAATCAAGGCTCAGTCCTCCACTGTTCACGTGCAGAATTAAATAACATTCCGCTGGGAGTAGTCAAGGTAAAACCTTTCCTAGAGAAATCAAACTCAGATGTAATAGGCTGACGAACTGTGTTATATCTAGAAGGATGTATGTTACTTACTTATGTCCTGTATCCTCTTGTGGGTCCTAGGGCCTCTACAACGTCTACGTGCCATCGTCTACGGTTTCTGGCAATGTGTCTGAGTTCTCCCCAACTGCCGTGCCTCCTTCCGACTGTTCTATGCCATGTTCTCCTCGGACCGCCAGGTATTCTGCCGACCTGAGTTAGAGGATTCAATTGCATAGCGTGGTTTGCTATGGAACTGTCACCCTTACGAAACGTGAGACCAATCCGCTGCCACTTCCGTCGTTGGATGGTTGTGCCTATTGGTTCCTGACCAGTTCTTTCGTAAAGGTTGCACAGGCACCTATTAACGAACGTTTGTAGCTTTCTGGTGATAGTAGCCGTCACTCTCCACGTGCTGCATCCATATAACAACACGGATACAACATTGGAGCGGAACAGTCTTAGCTTGGTGTTCAAACTGATTGCATTGCTTAGCCATATTTGGTACAACATCCCGAACGCGGACTTTGCTTTAGCGATCCTGTTGGCTATATCCAGTTCGGTTCCACCGTCAGTTGAGACAATACTCCCAAGGTACTGAAAATCCTCTACTCTCTCTACCGGTTGTCCAGCAATGCATACTTGAGCCGATGAGTTTATTCCAAGGCTGATAATTTTAGTTTTTGCCGTATTCATTGTCAGTCATTCGGTGATCCCTTGTCTTCGGATCATAACCTCGCCGAAATCGGAAGAAGGAAAAGACTCAGTTGTCAATTGTCGTTAAAAAATTATGAATCCATTTTTCGACTTCCAGATAATTTTTGCGTTGGTCTATTTATAGTTGTCGATGTACGATAGTATCAGACTTAAACGTCGGAATATGCCCTCTAGTGCTCACTTCATGCCGACATAAGTAGGTAGAAAATACTTTGCGAAAACTATGCCAGAATTACGAGTAAGTGATCTTAAAGTTCGGAGTGCATCTACTCGTATGATATTAAAACTCTGCACCCATCCCAATCTTTGCATACCTCTAACCTATCGATACCAGAGTCCTTCATTATGTCTTCTCTTGAACTCAAAATTGAGTAAAATAGCTGATCTAATGAAGCGTGAGATACGAGTATATATACGTGGCATTCAGTTTATTTATTATGCAAGTAGTATCTCCGACTTTTCTGAATATATCTCTGGACATATTAATGCATGCCCGTCGCTTTATTTTCGTGAAAATGCAATAACATGGTACTTGAAATATATTTAACGAGCAAAAATATTAAAATCAGGTTTCCAGTTGACAGGTTATTGCTCATAAACATCTCAAACATGGCAAATGAATTGCTTAAAAGTACATTCAGTGTGTCAAAATAGGGACAACAATTTATCTCCTATTAAGATGATCTTTGAAATATCTTTAATAGACAAACAAAAATCCATTATTTATAGCTTTGTTTTGCTCGAAATCACCCATACACCATCATATTATTAATTTTTTTTTTTTTTTTTACTATCCAATAGGCTCAGCATCCTCACGCGTAACCTTTCCGTGCTCTGGCCTCATACTTTTACTATCAAAAAATAAACCGAAATTAATTTTCCGCATGGATTTTAACGACGCATCTCATCTTTATGAATACGAATTACACGCGACTTAAATGACTGAGACACCAAAATATTTAGCTGAAAGAAAAATAAAAAGACAGACACCATGAGACAAGCCAAACCAACGAAAAATGTGTTCAATAAGGTGCGAGGAGTCATTGACTTTTCGATACCAATAGAACGTACAAGAATGTAAAAACGAAAGAAAAAAATAATTTATAACAATATAATCGTGCAAAAGTAAGGAAAAAGTCGGTAGAAAGAATGTTTGCTATAGTTAATTAGGGCATAGTAACGATAGTGAACTAGAATGTATCTAAGCCCATAAATTATGTATCTGCAACAAGTAACAACATAGTTCTTGTGTGTTTTTTGTTCGCAAAGTATTTGTAGCAATGTGATAAAACTTCCGGTTTTACTCATTCAGAGTTAGAAACGTTTTCTTCGGTCATGTAACCTCATAAGTTTGGAAGTAGATGGAAACACTCTACAACAAGCCGAAACGGAAGCATCTTACATCAATGTATACTGGTTGAAATTTTTACGTGATGAGAATTGTTTTTGATTTCTTAAACTTCAACGGAGAGTGTATAAGAGTTCATATATCTCGAAGAGTATAAATCTGACGATTTTATTACCTGGGTGTTAATTTGAGAGACTGCTGGTGTTAGAGCCGTTGTTCGTTTGCATTTTGTTTACTTTTTATGATAATTGATGGTAATAAGGTTAATATTTTCGATACACGGTAACGGGTATTTGTCAGCGACTATCAAAACGAATGCAAAAATGCAGCACAAAAAGTTGTTAACCATGAACTTTACCAGTGACATGTTGAAATGTATCTGAACATCTCTGTTCATTACTAGCATCATACTAAATCATTTATAATCAATTAGATGAAGAAATTGATTCCATAATCACTTTGAACCAACCATCCGAGGTAGAGATACTTTTCATCCATAAATTATATATCATTCGCCCTTTAGAACTGTCGCCTACTCGATTCGTATCTACTAGGTGTCATAATTTACAACAGAGGCACTGATTGCTTGTGGTCCTTCTGGGCCCTTGTATCTACACATCCCTCCCTCCTTGATCTTTCTCATTACCTCTTTTTATTTAAGTCCAACCGGTTTCTTTTTTTTTTGTCCTATTCACCAATAAATTAAACAAAATGTTCGATTAAGGTTCGAAGGGAACAAGAAAATCAATAAAACGCGATTCGAAGAGGGTAAAAAGAAAAAAGTAACATAAGGGCCCATCCAGACACTTAACCCTATTTGGTGTGTATCTGCAAGTATTTCTTGTATCTTTTTTCGAGTATTTTCATGCACCAACGCCGACTGGTGGGGTATCTATATCTCTCTCCTGAAACCCCGTAGTTTATGACTATTAACGAGTAATTTACACACTCTCCTTGTAAGAAACCCATGAGAGACTAGACGTGAAAGACGATTCTTTTTTTTTAGCTTACGTCGGACCGTATGGGTCTTTTGAATTCAGTTGTTATCAATTCTTTGTTTCTAATTAAAAACCCCTGGCACGATTATTTAACTCCTCACCACGTGTGTGTTTAAGTGTGTGAGTCTTTTTTTTTAGGTTTTTTGTTAAAAGAAGGAGAAGAAGAGGAATGGGTTCCCCTATTTCTTTTCGTACCTGTTGATGAGTTTTTTGGTTCATAGGCGAGGGTTATTCACCTGTATTTGTTGTTGTTGTTTTTTTTTCTTTCTTTTCTCAAGTCACAATTGATGTATCTAGATATTTAAAGACTTTGTCATCAAAAATACACGATTTTTAATAATTGCTACAAGAAGAGTCAATAGATAACCGACCGCTATCTAATTATCCCCTCGCAGATGTATCTAATTCACTTGACTTATTTCACACTCGAACTTCACTTTCAAGTTCATGACCGCAAATGTTTACACCTTCACAGAGCGTACTTCAGTTAGCCGGGTTTGTCGGAAATTTACCTTTAATTTCTCTCTTTGATGAACGAAATGAAATTCTAAAAATAGTCTAGGCACTGTAATGGTTTTGATACTTAAATAAGTGGAAAGATTTTAATGAACGTTAAACAGATTTTTCATTTTAAAAAAAAAGTATGTAAGCTATCGCATTTAATAGTTCTTTGAAAATTAAAATAGAAGGGAGTTACTATTGCTTCTGAGAATAATATCCGGATATGGAAATTTACTTCTCATATCTTAGTGGATTGCAGATATCAGCATCAGGTTCTTAATGTGAAATTTGTGACCCCATTGTGATCACCGAAACCTTCTAGAGAAGCAGGAGAAGCAAGAAGAAAAAATACTGCGAATCAGAAGCAAAGACAAAAGAACAAAACAAATCTCCCTAGTTATCTAGACACCACCCCCTGGAGTTTTTCTAAAACCTAACATCTGAGTTTCAAACCACTACACGAATCCTTCTCTCTATCTATCCTTTCCAACGTCCGCACTGTGTATCATATTTTAAGGGTATTCAGAACCCCTTGAGTGCGCTCAAATTATAAAACAAATACATAAAGGGTGAGTCAACAGATGGTGTGGATGCTGGCTGTCAATAACTGTCATTTACTGAATTCAATGTGGTTGCTCTTTTCGACAGATGTCAAGTAGAATCTTTGACATTTTTTTCACGGAGTTGCTTAATACGCAACAACGCATTTTTGTTATTCAATCTTGTTACGAAAAGGGGCGATCTGTAAAAGTAACATTTCTTAAAATACAATTTATTGCGTACGAAATTTGAAGATCGCATTATTTCGGTCAAAAGAGAAGTTGATTGGTATCCAAGGTCATGTGATTTGACACCTTTAGACTTCTTTCTGTAGGGTTATTTGAAGAGTAAGGTCTAAGGTCTCGAGCATAACATCCAAACTGCAATTGCGGCCATTGACCCACTTATTCTTCTAAAAGTAATCGATAATCTTGACTTTCGGATGGTCCCCTGCAACAGAAGTCGTGGTGGTAATTGCCATGGACCGAACTTTATTAGTCAGTAAACTTCTACATTAATTTCATACACGAATGTGTATTTAATTTAATGAACACTTCCACACTAACTATTGGCTCACCCTTTATATATATTTTCCGAACAGTAGTACTTATGCACTTTAAGATTGAAAGTCTCACTTTTGTTACAGCCAGTTTCGATCTCCTGCCTAAAGGCTTTCATCCGCCATTGATAAAGCTATTCTCCTACTATGATGAGGCTCTTCTATAAAGTCTCCATAGCTGTTCGTGTGAGGGTTTTGGAACTCGATTGCCTTCTTAGACCAAAACGAGGATAATTCCTTATTTTATCTCTGCACTACTCGTATCTCAAAATTCTTCTTCTTCCTTTTATCAGCGAGGTTATGATCCAAAAATTAGGGATCACAACCTTCCCACTTCACCGCATTTCTGCTGATCCGCCTGTGTGGTTCGCCTATTTGACCTCAGACAATATTGGCAGGCCTGTCGATTTTCGATCACTCGGTTACTGGGGCCAATGAAATGCCGATGTCGTTGCATTTGTCTGATCCAGGCGTTTATAGGCGTTTATAGGAACGTGCATTGATATTGCCTTTTTAACGGGATTCAAATGATCTCTTCTTTGAACGTGGCAATACCAGCTGAGCCGGTCGCGCTCTATTTTTTGTATGGTTTTCTTGATGTGAAAGCTTCCATGGATCTTCGAACTTCTTATTCGATCAAGCTTTGTCACTCCTGCTGTCATGCGAAGCATCTTCATCTCAGCTGCCGTTAATTTACCCTCAAACGTTTTGCACATCGTCCAACATTGTGAACCGTATGTGAGCGCTCAACGCACAACTGCACTGTAGAGCCTTCCTTTCAACTCAGGTGGCATTTTTCTGTCACAGAAGATACCCTACCCACCCTACGCTTACGCGATGATTGATGTCGTCATCACAAGTTGCTTTGCTATTGATCATAGATCCCATATATTTGAACTTTTCACACTTGGGAAGCACTGTTCCATTCAAATAAATGTCTGGATAGGCCTGAGTGGATCAGAGAACGGGCAGCACAAGTACTCTGTCTTTTTGGAACTAATGCGATACCCATTTCCCTCCAGGACGTCCACCCGCACATCAAGTGCCTGTTGCAGGTATGTAGGATCCTCACTTACGATGGCTCCATCTTCTTCTTCCTTTTATCAGCGAGGCTATGAACCGAAAACAAGGGATCACAACCCTCCCACTTCACCGCATTTCTACTGATCCGCCTGTGGGGTTTGCCTCCATCGTCAGCAAAGAATAACTGATGTACCTTGGGGTCCATCACTTTACCTTCAAGCAAATAATCAAAACTGTAATAAAGAGCAAAGGACTTAAAACGCTTCCCTGGTGCACCCCATTTTGATTGGAAACTCTTCGGTTACTCCAGCGGGGCATCTTACTCTTGTCTTTGCTCCTTCGTACATGTCCATGATCAGCTGTACATAGGTTTCTGGAACGTCTTAGCTGGAATGTCTTAGCGCCACCCATATCAGATCTCGTGGTTGTCTGTCGAATGCCTTTTCAAAGCCAACTAATACAATATGCAAATCCTTTAAGGAATCACGATGTTTTTCCATTATGATCCTTATACTTTGGATTGCATCTGTGGTTGATTTGCCCGAGACAAACCCGCACTGATCATCAGATAGCCGTATTATTTTTCGCAGTCGGCCACCTAATACCCGCTCAACGATCTTCATGGTGTGCGACATCAACTTCATCGAACGGTAGTTACAGCACTATCTCAAAATATTTTTTTATAAAAAAGGTGGCAATTCGCAGTGCAGTTAGCCTTTGGAAGTCAGGTGCTAATAGTGCATGGGATCATGCGGATCTCATGCATCTATTAACCGACTTCACCGAACTGGATATGCTCAGCACGGTTTCCGACTTTGCACCCAAATCACTCTACTTTGGTACAAAGTTTGAGATTGTGATCCCTCGCCGTGATACATGGAATAATGGCGGACCGTCGCTTGATCCAAAAGGAATAGTGTGGTATACCGATGGATCAAAAATGGATTCAGGAGTTGGCGCCGTTGTGTATGGACCCAACCATAAAATTTCGAAATCACTTCGAAGTCCCAGTGTTTTCCAGGCCCTCCGCCTCTTTTAAAAAACAGTATTTTGGATTTCTCCAAATTTACCGACGGAATCTAAACCGAGCAATATTGATGCAGGCGATTGATCATCAATTGAAGAGACTCGGGCGTATATGCAAGTAAAACTGTGTCGTCCGCAAAAGCAAGGCCTTCATTTGTTGTCCGACATACTCAATACCACCGGGCAAGGAATGAATTATGTACGTCGTCGATAAACAGCGAAAATAAAGACGGGCTTAAAGTACATCCTTGTCTCACTCCAAATTTCGTGCGGAACCAATCAGAAAGTTCCTCACCATTCCACACTGCTGCCTGAGTTTCGCTGTAAAGATTTTGAAGAACTCTGCCGAACTTCCGAGACATTCCTAGGTTATAGAGTTTATAAACCAGCGCATCGCGATCAACTGTATCGAATGCAGCCTTGAAATCGACAAAAAAGCGTATAACTTGTTGCTATTCTGTTGAAAAGTTTCTGCGATACTCCTTAGGACAAAAATGTGGTCGATCGTGGAATAACCGGACCTGAATCCTGCTTGGTATTCGCCTAGTAAGTTGTTATCTGCAGTAAAGTATCTGCAGTTAAGAAGTTGATTCGAATTTGCAAAAGAAAAAAATGCCTCGATAATTTGCCGGATCAGTCAAGCTTCCTCTTTTGTGGATAGGGAAGATAAGCGCCTCCTTAAACTATTTTGGAATTACCCCACGTTCAAAGATACTGTTATGGATGCACAAGAGATGGTTTCCAAGTTCAGCAGAAGCATACTTATAAAATTCGGCAAGTATTCTATTCGATCCCGGGGCTTTACCATCTTTGACTCTGCTTAAAGTTTCCATTAACTCATCCCGAGTGATTGGGAAATCCAAAATTTTACAGTTGAAATCAGGTGTAGCATACTGGAAGGTGCATCTATTGAGTACTGGGTTCAACAGGCTATTAAAATGAGCAAAAAGACGATTAGGACTTAGTTCCCGATGGATGGTGAACTTTTTCCCATTCAGCTTTGCAGCCAATTTCAAAAATTCGAATGCATTACTACAGAATGCCAACCGTTATGCCTCCAATTCATAATACGTTTTCTTTTTGTGCCTACATAATGCCTTAAACGTGCTGTTGGCATCAATATAGCGATTTTTAAAGAATCCTTCGTTGGAGTCCCGGAGCGCCCGAAGCCACGCAAAAGATACCTGTCTCGCTCTCAGGCATTCCCCATCAAACCATGGCTCAGAAAATGTTTGACTACTACATCGACATCGTTCTATATATTGCAGTCCTCTCTATAACCGCTATTCCTAAAATTATAATAGAACTTCGAACCTCGGACTCAGTAGTCCGATGCTCTAATCACTGGACCATGGCACCCACCTTGATCAAAACCTTTAGTCATTAAATATAATTAGTAAGCACAATAAAATTTCCAAATCGGAGGTAGAAGATTACTTTTAAAACATCTACTTAAAAAAATAAACACAGGTTAAGCTTGCAATTGAATTCAAAGTTCATTCATCCAGAAAAGTGTCATTAAGCCTCAATGCATTCGCATCTTCTCTCGGAACGAAATGCGATACAGAAGTCGAAACACAAAAACAGAAGACCACAGCATCATGTCGTGCAAGATATATTATCAAAATTCTGTATCAACATTGTGTCAAAGCCTCATCTCAAGTCGCTTAAAAACGAACAAAAAATTAATCATAACCTCATGAGTGCAACGACGATCTTCTTTTTGTTTTCAAAAATATGAGAGATACATATACGGCCAGATAATTACATCATTCCAATGGATTACCTGTGTCTGTATTCAGTTTATGATTGCTACAGCGTGTAATGGCATCAAGCAACCAGATAAACAAATAAAAATTTACATGTTTGAGAACTCTTCTGTTGAACTTAAGAAAATATTGCAAAATGCTTACAAAACAGTCTTGACTGTCTCTGTATCTCTGTGGACAGTTTTGGTTTTTTTTTGGCAATTCGTTTGGTTACTTAAGCATGATTTGTATCTCTTCCTTGCGGGAGGGTTATGGCTGTGTGGTGTTCTTTTTAAAATGATGACGAAGATGAGAGAAGAACGAGATGCTGAGGCCAATTTACACATTTAATTATTTCCTAGAGGTTAAATACCCCTGAAGGTATGAATTAAACAAATCAAACATGGATTTTTGAAATCAAGGCGCATAGGCATGATGTAAGAGTTAAGGAATCAAGATTCATTGATTAGGAGTGTTACATGAAAAGAGACGACGATGAGATGAGGTTAGTCTTAAGAAGTCATTGACTTCACAGAACTCCAGAGTAGTTAGTTTATTTGTTGATTTTTATTTTTTTTTTTTTTTTTTTGTCGTTCGAATATCTTTTTTCTGGAATAGATTGAATAACAATTTTAGTGGTTGGGTGTGTAGCCTGAGGGAAATTAATTTATTAATCAAGAAGTCTATTGATGTAGAAACATGTTGGTTTGTATCTCTGATGAGCCGACTCCTATTAATTTGTCTTATGTTTCGCTAGGTGGAGGGAATTGATGGTATTTAAGAAGATTTCGAGTCGGACATTGCCCGGTTCAACAGTATTTAATGGCCATAGCACAGCAGACGATATATCCTGATTTATTCTGAAACATAATATGCCTCGTAAATTGTGGGAGCTACAAAAAAACTCAGGCCCGGATATACCAACAACAGCCAGCGAAGGTCTTAGGCTAATAGACAGTAGGCGTCGCTTCCATTAAAGTGTAACATTATGAGCTACGTAAAGGAATAACTGAAACCAGTAATATAAGTTTGACTATTTTTTACCGCCAAAGACATCATGAAAAGCAGACTTTGGCAAGACGTTTTAGGATTTAATAGTTGTTCAGGTGAAAAAGTATCTATAAGTCAATATACTTGCAAGGTTCAACTCAATAATCATTGTCAGAAATCTAGTACGCTCACCAGTTTATTGCTTTCCGCCATTATTCTTTTTTTAGTTGCAAGTTTTTCCGATTTTACGAGTCGGCCATTCTTCTTTTGGACTTACTGGCGTGCGGTCGAGCACAAAACATCAGCAATTTAAATAAAGTGCTATCAAGAGTACCGATTTGTTTTATTTCACCACGAACCAGCAAGAGTCCGTCGACTCGACAATAGCTTCTTTTTTTTTTTTTGTATATGTCCCGCATCCTCTTATGGGTCCTAGGGCCACTACTACGTCTACGCGTCATCGTGTACGGTTTCTGGCAATGTGTCTCAGATCTCCCCAACTACCGTCCCTCTTTCTAGACTATTTTGCGCCATGTTCTCCTCGCATCGGCAGGTATTCTGCCATCCTGGGTTAAAGAGTTCCGTTGCATACCATGGTTAGTTATGGAACGGTCACCTTTCGAACCGTGCGCCCAATCCACTGCCACTTCCGTCGTTGAATGGCTGTACCTATTGGTTCCTGACCCGTTCTCTGGAAGAGATGTTCTTTAGAGACGCTATTGGGCCAGAAAATCCTTAAGATATTGTACAGGCACCTATTTACGAACATTTGCAACTTTCTGGTGATAGCAATGGTCACTCTGTCTTTAGGGGGTGGCAGTGATGCAGTGGGTAGTGTGTTTTTTTTTCTCTTGTACAACCCATGCCCGCGTGGCAACGACACTGCGACCTGAAAGATCTATTGTATCGGGGGTAGTGGGTTTGCTCGTTAACCAATGTGTGCAGGTTTAAGCCCCAGCGGGGAACAGCAATCATCAGCCACCCAAATATAAATAAAGGAAAATGCACCAAAGAAGGGTTCCTGCCTGGTAGTACAATGGAGCAGAGAGTCTGAGTGCTCTGGGGTTTGAGTTTGAGAAAAAAAAAATGGTCACTCTCCACGTACTGCATTCATATAACAGCACGGATTCAACGTTGGAGCGGAACAGTCTAAGCTTGGTGTTCAAACTGATTGCATTGCTTCGCCATATTTCGGACAACAACCCGAACGCGGACTTTGCTTTGATTCCACCATCATTCGAGACAATACTCTCAAGACAATCGAACCCCACAGGCGGATCAGTAGAAATGCGGTGAAGTGGGAGAGTTATGGTCCCTTGTTTTCGGATCATAACCTTGCTTATAAAAGGAAGAAGAAGAAGACTCCCAAGACAATCGAAATCCTCTACTCTCTCCACCGATTGTTCACTAATGCATATTTGAGCCGATGAGTTTGTTCCAAGGCTGATAATTTTAGTTTTTGCCGCATTAATTCTTAGCCCGGCGACGCCTGCCTCCCTCTCCACATCTACTGTCATTCCATGGAAATCCATAATCCATAATTCTGTGCACCCGGGTCTTTAAGCCTTAGGTTAGTAGGCGTGTTGTAGTGTTACAGTAAGTCCGCAATTTCGACTTCAAATACAAAAATACAAATATTTGGCGCAAAGTGCCAGGGCCTAGCTTCTCGCAACCACTCATGTTGTGTGCGTTATATTTTTCACACGAATGGAAGGGACCTACAGTTTAATGCCGACTCCGAACGGCGATTTGAGAAGCTTTTTCGTGACAACAATACTCTCGGATGTTTGTCAGACATTCGCGAGAGGTGGGATCGTGAAAAAACTTTTTGGTGTTTTCTGTGATTCGAACTTGGAACCTCATGCGTAGTGATCCGACACACTAACCACTTACGCCACGGCGCCCAATATTCACAAATGTAGCTGATCAGCATAGTAGACAACACTACACACTACTGCAAAACGTTTCGGCCGAAAGATACAGCTGCGACCATCACGTAAGCCACGACAGTATTTCATTGCTACTTACTTCCGAAAAGGTTTTTATTTTTTTTTTTTTGGTTGGGCCAAGGGATGTGGTAATCTTCTAAAGATACTAGTAGCCCGGGCTATTAGCCAGGATTAGCCGATGCCAGGAATGCGCCTACGTACTAACCCGCTCCATGCACACTTCTACCACTCTCCCCACGGGACTGCCGTTAGATATTACTTCGCGGAGCTGGTTAGCATGTCATGCTATTCATCACGCATGAGTCATTGCTGCTTCTTATACTTCTGCTGCATAGCAGCAGCTCAATTTTCACATTCAAATTTCTGTTACTGCGTGAGTTCACTTCTCATTGTGTGTCTTTAACATGTCACTTGCGTTAATTGCATATGTGGGGGTTTTTGTGTAACTTTGTCTACCTTCCAGTGTTTGTACGATCCTCATTTCTAGCTGCTGCTCGTTCCTCCAGACGTAGTTCTTGCATCATGCTCGCGATGGTCTCATTCGCTGTGTTCCTGGCTTCATTCGTCATCAGCATGAATTTTACAAGTCTTCTCGGAGTCACAACGGCGGCGCCGTGGCGTAAGTGGTTAGTGTATCGGATCACTATGCATGAGGTTCCAAGTTCGAATCCCAGAAAACACCAAAAAGTTTTTTCACGGTCCCACCTCTCGCGAACGTTTGGCAAACATCCGAGAGTATTGTTGTCACGAAAAAGCTTCTTAAATCGCCGTTCGGACTCGGCTTTAAACTGTAGGTCCCTTCCATTCGTGTGAAAATAAAACGCGCACAGCATGAGTGCTAGCGAGTAGCTAGACCCTGGCACTTTAGAGAGCTGTTGCGCCAAATATTTGTTTGTTTGTTTTGGAGTCATAACTTCCGAAAAGGAGAAGGCTTTCAATACAAGATTCTGACCAAAAAGTCAAACTACGAAGAGCTACGAAGGGCCCAACGTTCCCAACAAAACTTTACCTACTGTATGATTTGAATGTCTAAAACCTTTCATGAACAACCTCCTTCATACGTACTTAATTAAGTAGCGCTCCAGTCCGGGGTGGACCTAGTCCTCAACCAACAAATCTTTCCAGCCAGCACGGTTACGAACACGCTGCCTCCAGTTGTGCACGCCAAATTGATTGTGGTCCCTCTCCACTATTTTGCGCCACCTACCGCGAGGTCGTCCTCTACGGCGCCGTCCATCCGGGTGGATTCGAAGACTGTCTTGGTGAGAGCGTTGGACTCCATCCGCTCAAAATGACCCAGCCATCTTAATCGCTGTATGTGAACTCTTCTGGCTAAGTTGATGTGCTTCTACAGACCGTACAGTTCGGCACTGTACCTTCTCCTCCACTCACCGTCTATGCAGACGGGACCAAAGATCACTCGAAGAACTTTTCTCTCGAAATAACCAAGGGCATCCTCATCCGGTTTTTCCAAAGCCCATGCCTCTTCGCCATACAGCAGGACTGGGATGATTAGAGTCTTATAAAGAGTTACCTTAGTAGTTCGAGATAGGGCTTTGCTACTCAGTTGCCGTCTTAGCCCATAGAAACAACGATTGTAATTCTTCGTGTGATCTCCCCACTGATGTCATTTGCCGAGCTCGCCATAGAGCCTGGGTAGACAAAATCCTTTACTTCCTCAGAATTATATCTGTCCACTGTGGCGTTCTGTCCAAGACGCTGATGTTGGGTGCCCTTTTTTGTAGACAGCATATATTTTGTTTTGCTTTCTTTGACCGCTAAGCCCATCTTTGCTGCCTCGATCTCAATACTCGTAAATGCCCCATTGACGGCCCGCTGAGTTCTTTCGATTATGTCAATGTCATCGGCATAAGCGAGTAGTTGTACAGACTTGACAAAGATTGTACCTCCGGTGTTGGCTTGTGAGTTTCGTACAATTCTTTCAAGTACTATGTTAAAGAGATCGCATGATAGCGCGACACCTTGTCTAAGACCTGTCCTGACATCGAATGGTTTGGTGATGTTTTTACCGACTTTGATGGAGCAGCGAGAATTCTCCATCGTCATTCTGCACAAACGGATGAGCTTGGCAGGAATGTCAAGACTAGACATGGCTCTGTATAACTCGTCTCTATATACGCTATCATAGGCAACTTTGAAATCGATGAAGAGGTGGTGCGTATGGATTTTATAGTCATGGGTTTCTTTCAAGATCTGTAATAGTGTGAATATTTGGTCAATGAGGGACTTTCCCGGCCTGAAACTGCACTGATAAGGACCTATCAGATTGTTGACGATCGGTTTTAGGCGTTCACACAATACGGCAGATAGGATACTATATGCGATGCTGAGGAGACTTATACCTCTGTAGTTGGCGCAGTTCAGATAGTCTCCTTTCTTCAGGATCGAGTAAACGATGCTGAGGTTCCATTCATCGGGCATACTTTCGTCCGACCAGATTTTACAGATGAGCTGGTGCAGCTCATCTCCTCCTGCCTTGAAAAGTTCGCTGTTGAATGGCTCATTTTGCCTGACAGCGGAATATTGGTCATCATCGCCGTTTAACAGTCTGCAGAAGTGTTCCTTCTATATCCTCAGCATCGACTGCGATTCTACTACTATGTTGCCATTTTCGTCCCTGCAGGCTTCTGTTCTGGCTTTGAAACCCTGGCATATTCTTTTTACCTTTTGGTAAAATTTTCCAACATCATTCCTGCAATAAAGTCTCCCAATCTCCTCGATCAAGCGCTTCTTATGGTCCGTTTTCTTGTTTCTGAGAAGTCGATGTTCCTCTTTTTTCCCCGGCTCGAGCAGCTCTAGTCCTTCTATGCAGCGCCGCTTTATACGCCTCTTGTTTTGCTGCATGTGCTTGCCGGCATTCCTCATCAAACCAGAGGTTTCGTTGTGGTAGCCAAGAGAAACCCTATGCTAAAGTGTACTTAAATGTCACAATATATAAAGGGTGTCCTATAATTCACGCAAAATGTAATTCTGATAGAAAATACAGATTTTTAATTAGAAAGCTTAAATTTTTTATTGATTCATAGAGTATACAGATTGGGGTTATGTATGGAATAGCACATCGAATAAATGGCCGCACGGCTTTGCTGGCAAGTACGTACTCTTTTATTGGAATTTTCTATGACCGTTTCGCATAAATGTGGCTGAATTTCATTAACACACCCCCCAATTTCCTCTTTCAAGGCGTTGGTGGTCGTGGGCTTGTTTGCATAGACCTTTGACTTCAAAAAACCCCAAAGAAAAAAGTGCAATGCCGTTAAATCGCAAGATCTGGATGGCGAATTCTGATCGCAAGAATGGCCGATTACACGATTAGGAAATGACTTATGCAGTAATTGAATTGTTTCTCTGGCTGTATGGCATGTGGCACCGTCTTGTTGAAACCACATGTTGGTCACATCCATATCTTGTTATTTAGGCACCAAAAACTGGGTTATCATGTCACGATAACGAACGCCATTAATTGTTACTGCCTGTCCAGCCGCATTTTTGAAGAAGAATGGTCCGATAATGCCTCCAGCCCAAAATTCGCACCAAACAGTCACGCGTTGTGGATGCATTTGTTTCTCAACAATTACTCGTGGGTTTTCTGAACCCCAAATGCGACAATTTTGACAATTAACGAAGCCATCAAGATGAAAATGAGCTTCATCATTTTGTACGAAAATTGCGGACTGTAGCTAACAAACCTTCATTATTTTTAAAAATATTGCTCAACAATGAAAATGCGTTGTTCTTTCCTATAGCGCTCCATTTTTACTAACCCCGAAATGTCAGCTGTCACATTGTTATCTTTTTTCCCGTTGGCACCACTGTACTATTAAATGGCGCAAAATTCAAATTTTGCGTGAATTATGGGACACCCTTTACAAGTCTCATTGGGCGCTAAAAAGTATATATTCCGAAATATTCATTCACATTATATATGTATTATACGATATTAAGTTTATAATAAAAATGCATACGACAGTTTTAAGAGTTTAAGGCATTTTTACGCTTTAAAGAAAGCTCCTGGATTTTCCGAAATATAACCTATAGTTGCCTCAAATTAATAAAACAAAAATCAAATAGTATTAATTTTGTACTAAAATTTTACAGCATTCATTAGGAGTCCCATAAAGTGCATCAAAGTATTTAAATTTGCAAATCGAATTTAAGCAACTGAAGGAATTTACTAAATTTGTTTTAAATTCATCCAGAAATAAACTGCATTTTATCGCTTAATTTGTATCACTGATTGTACAAGATTAATTATGAAACACACACCCCCTTGATTATATAAAGCAACCACCTGAAACATATCTGAATGGAAACCACATTCACTTTGATAGTAACCCAAAGAGATTGCTTTTCCACTTAAACCAGAAAGCCAAAAACTGGAAAATGCGCCATCAAAACCAAAAAACAAAAAATATTTTAAATAACCTCCAAAAAAAAAAAAAACAAGTCATGACTTTGGTATAAGTAAAAAGAAATCTCCCTCGCGCAGAAGACTGACTGGCTCTCTGACTCTGGCCCATCGCCTATATGGAACCTTTCACTTAAGCGATTTTCGGCGCGGATCAAAACCCAGAAAAAAGGGCACGATGCAGTGGATCCCGTTTATTTACTTCTTCCTTCACTTTACTCCGCTCATCATCGAGGCGAGCACCACTTAAGTAGTGCGTGCAGTCACTTAACTTTGATCTCGCGTCCTAGTTATATAATTTGAGTTTGATTTCAGGTTTGTTTTTTTTCAAACAGATCAATTGGATTACATGTCAATGTTGTGAGAACCAAGAGAGTTAAGGGAGTGCGAGAGAATATAAAACATTACCGGAAAAGAAAAAAAAAAAAAAAAAAACGAAATGTGCCGGCTCGTGTAAAACGATGATATGCCGCAGGAGAATGTTCTTGGACCAATTTTGCTTTCTTTTTGATTCTTCTGGTTTGATGTTTAACAAATTAACAGATTTCTTTACATAAGTCCCATGTCTGTCCCTTGTACATCTCTATAGATACCAAATGTATCTAATGGTCAATGAACTTTTTCAAACAGCAGGTAAAAAGGCAACCGAGAATAAAGCACAGATACAAAATGTTGTTTTGGTATTTGCTTATTCTGTTTGGTATTCTTTTTCTTATTGCAAATTTATTTTCGATGGCCCACTGTGGAGTATGTTATTATGATCATTTTTTTTTTCTCGTCTTTTCGTCTCTTGGTAGTATGGTGAAATAAAAGAATGACTATCACGCGTGTGGTGCTCACATGTGGTGAAAGGAAATGATAGAAAAAATTGTACCTATACTCGTACATGTGGCTGAGGTTAGAGAAAGAGGAGGAGATTATAATAGTATTATGAACTAGACTTAACGAAATTTTTCGCACACTCAGCATGAGGTCTTTGTTAATTGTATGGCAAATTTTTGGATTGTATCTTTTTTTTTTTCTTTCTTGGGGATCTCTTCAAATTCACTTTGAAGGATGAAGAGTATTTGCTAACAAATTTAATTATAATAAATGAATGAAAAAGAAATATAAGCGAGAATGGGTTAACATAAGTGAAATTGTTGTTTGCAAAATGTTGCAAAAATTCAAATTAGATGGTTATTAGGGGGGCAGAGCGGAGAGGGAAAGGCAAATAGATATATAAGTTTGAATGAGTTTCGATTGATTGATGGTCGGTAAATATGATTTGTGAAATTTTGCAGTTAGAGATGACCTAAATTGAGACTTTTTTTTGGCATTCGAGTATTTTGATTGATGGAAGGGGGAAATCAGATGTTTTTTTCTTTCATTTTAGTTCAATTAAAAAAGTTTTTGGTATTAATTTGAGTTCTCATAAAAGATGATAGTTCCAAAATACATGTTGTATGAATACAGAGAAGCTGACTTACTTAAATTCTGTTAACCCCTCCAGGGGTGTAGGGCGTCAATGGGCGCTATCTTTTTCGGAGTCCTGCAACGCATTTGAGTTGCCTTCAACTCATTCCCAAAGAGCCAAAGGTCCTGTGCCACGTTTGCCTAGAGCGTTCCTCTGTTCTGCCTGCCTGGGTGAGCGGATTCCATGGCGTATTTAGCAATGGAGTTGTCACGCCGTAGGCTGTGTTTATATACAGTGTGGGCCAACTACAAGTTTCTTTTCAAAAATGCAATAAAATGAACAAAATGAAATTGTTTCCATATATTATGGCTTTATTAGTAAGAGCAAACATTCCCATTAATTATGGAATACAACGTCGTTCAAGTGGCTGCCTCGGTTGGCTTCGCAGTAGCGCATTCTATCACTCCAATTTTCCAAGACCTTGTTGATGGTTTCGGGTTGTAGCTCACGGATAGCTTGGATGATATTGGCCTTAAGTGCTTGAATCGTTTCCGGATTGTTTGTATAACATCGGTCCTTCACGGTTCCCCACAAAAAAAAGTCCAAAGGGGTCAAATCGCAGCTCCGAGGCGGCCAATTGACATCGCCAAGACGGCTGATAACACGATTTGGGAATTTGGTGCGCAAAAGACCGATTGTGGCATGGCCTGTGTGGCATGGCGCGCCATCCTGCATGAACCAGAGGTCGTCCAAATCCATGTCTTCAATTTCAGTAAAAAAACAAAGTCGTTAACATGGCTCTGTAACGCCCACCGTTGACCGAAACGTTGTTCCCAGCCTCATTTTCGAAGAAAAATGGTCCAAAGATGCCACCACTCCACAATCCGCGCCAAACTGTCACTCTCTGTGGATGCATTGGCTTCTCGATAATAACGTGCGGGTTTTCCGAGCCTCAGATGCGGCAATTTTGTTTGTTAACGTAGCCGCCGAGATGAAAATGTGCCTCGTCAGAAAAGATGATTTTTCGCCCAAAATCGTTGTCCAATTCAAGCTGCTCTAAGGCCCAAACTGCGAAGCGATAACGAAGCGGATGGTCGTGCGCTTTCAATTGCTGAATCAATTGGACCTTGTAAGCGAATAATCCTAGATCTTTGTGCAGAATTCTCCTCAGGCTAGTGCGTGAAATGTTGAGCTGTTGAGATCGATGACGAGTTGATGTTCGTGAATTGAGTCTCACACTCTCGGCTACAGCAGCCACATTCTCGTCTGTACGCACCGCACCGTACGACGACGGGGACCATGAGTGTTGTCCACTAGCATACAAGTCTCACGAACTTTTTGCACAAACTTGCGTACAGCAGGCGCGTTGGGTGCTTCATTTCGGCCAAAACTTCTTTTCAAAAAACGCACTGTTTGGGCCACACTGCACTCACTTTGGAAATAAGTTTTCAATATTTCCCAATGTTGTTCAAGCGTAAAGCGACTTATTTCGTTCCGCGGAGGTATGATACTGACTTTCTGTCAAGATTTCGAGCGAAAAACAGCTGTCAGTGTCAAAATAACCTATGATTTAAAAAGAAATCACTAGATGGCCCACTCGTTATTAATATTAAAATAAATTAGAAAAATATGCGACATTAATAAATCGCATCTGACAAGCGGTTATCGAATAAATTGACCCAATCGGGCACTCTGGCACACTTCCCATACGCCTCCTTCGAGAGAGATCGGGAACCAACCAAATCGGTGGCTCCACAAATAGAACCGACGAGCCAAGCTGAGAAATTTGCTCGTTCAATTGCTTCATGGAACTTCACACTTTTGAAGAACAATTTATCTTTGTAAACATTGTTCTCCAGAAGCAGAATTAATTCAGTCTTCAGTCCCATTATTATGGACGTTCCTTCAATTAAAAATATTATGCTACCAAGTACATCAGGTACTGTGTGGTTTGTGTAAGCAACGACATCTATTGCCAAAACCGGTTAGCAGTAAATATTCCCACCCGATGTGCTTACGTTCCACAAAATATCCCAATTATTCCAGGATCATCAATTTATCCCGAGCGACATCTAGTATATTCTAGAAGGTCTTGTGTTTTATATAAATAAACATACCATAACCACCGTGGGCACAGTTGTTTATAAGTGAATACAGCGATTACAAGAGATATTAGACCAGTGGTGAAAATAAGCGACATTCTGAAAGTAAATCTGTAGCGACAGTTTAATTTGAAATAAATAAAGATTTGAATATTGTGTTGAAGTAAAGTTAGTAGTTGACAATAAACAAACGAACCCCAGCAAGAATATTACAATATGTTTTCGCCCAGTACCGTCCCCACATCAACTGGACACTGGAGAATCGAATCCAACATCAAGTACGGCAAACTCGATCGCTCATTGTCTTCGGTGAACATTATTTCGTAAGCCGTCTCACGGACAGCACCTAGAATAGTGATGATCTTCTTTTCGCTGATTGAGTACTCCAAGTCTGGCGGTAGAGCCACTGACTGGACTTCTCAGTAGACCCTGGCTCTGTCAAGAGTTGTAACAAAGCATGTTCAAACTTTAATGTCTTCCAGATCTGACTCGGTAGGTCAGTAGGTAACTTGGTAACTTGCATTAAACCCGGCTTCGGTCAGTTGGCTTTTGTTTTCGTCGTGAATAGACTTGGCTCCGAGTGCTTGGTCCTTGAAGGCTTGAAGGATTTGCACACCACTGAAGACTGGAATGATGGTCGCCTCGTTGTAGCACATATCGACAACAACTCCAGAGGACACTAGGGGTGTGTACAACGCCACCAGATGCGTTGGTACAAACAGGATAGACGGCACCTCGAAATGTTTGAAGAGAGCCTTAGCCATGGTCTCGCGGATGATTGACTGCAAAGACGTTGTCTACGATCACTATTTTTTTATCCTTGGGGCTGACTAGAAAGTGCTTGAAGAACGTGGTCATACAGCTCATTGCTGGCTCGAATCGAAAAGATTCCTGATCATCCCACTGGTGGAGACATAGGTTTCAAATGGTAGCATGAACCTCGGGTGAGCTTCTCCGGCGAAGCCAACTTTGGTGTACGCAGTACCGACATCCAGAACGGCAGGAGGTTCTTCCTGCATTACCGTGTCGTATATGCCCATGTTTAAGCCTGAGTGCGATGACACAAATCAACTACAATGAGCAGCGAGATGTTCAATCCACTGCCCTTTCTTCTTCGCATATAGGTTCCCACATAGGTTCCTAGCCCGTGCTCTGCTAAAGTTGTTCATTGAAAATACGATAAGGCTAACAAATCCGTAAAATGATTCTTAGACGCCTGTTTATAAAGGTTTGCAGCTTGCGTGTGATACTGGTATCCCACCTGCAAGTACTGCACCCATACAGCAGTAATGGTTCTACGTTAGAGTGGAACAGTCACTCTTAAGCAGATTGCTTATCCAGATTTTCAATAGCATTCCGAGCGCAGCTTTTGCCCTCCCCATTCTGCTGCGCACATCCAGTTTGGTGCCGCGCATTTTAGCCGAGGCTACACTCCCTAAGTATAGAAAACTGTCTACTTTCTCGACTTTCTATCCGGCAATGTTGAGTTGAGCGCAGGTGTTAGAAGTGTTCAGGGCTTTTATTTTGACTGTTTTTATTTTAAGTTCCACTTTGTTTGCCACAGCTTCTGGTTTTTGGGCCATCGGATGAAGGTCCATTATCCGATGTGAAAGTCAACTTGGTCGAGCTGTTTAAGGTAAGATGTCATAGTCCATCGTATTCCATTGTTACCTTCCGTCAATGCTGCACGAAGTACATCGCTGATTAACACCAAGAACAACAAGGATGACAGTATGTACTCCACTTTGGACTTTCCAATCCTCCGATAACTTACCATTGTGTAAGACGTGAAACTTAGTACCCTCGTATGTAGCCTTAATACTAGCTATGAGGTGTTCTGGGACAGAAAAGCTTAGAGGCTTAAATATTTAATATTCGTTAAACATTTTATCAACTGCAAGAGAGTAGTGCAATAGGTAAATCTAAACGCTTTAAACGTACCAAATTACTACCAAATCTTATATATTAATACGTAGACACGAAATCTATCGTACCCTTTTTTAGTATTTATTATGAAAGGAGGAGGATGAAACTTATATCATTCGAAAGGTACTGTGCCATAGATGTGCAGAAAATAAAAATGATGTGCATATGTTAGCATTAAGTCAGGTAAAATTAAGTGAACATACATACATGACTTCCCCATACAAAACTCTTTAACCAATTAAATGAAAGCATTTTGACCACGTCCATAGGTCTATGAACTTAGATCCCTTTGCCTTCCCTGCAAGGCAGAATATTACAACAAATACATAGCGTTGTTTCTCTCGTTGTTTATTTATTTAGCCTCGGTCGAATGTCGACCACACGCGGTACTAATATTAATAATTTCATTCTCAAGCACACTAGATCCACTACAATCTAATATATGCATATAAGCGGTGGCCTACTAAAGACGTTTTCGCACACGTTTTTCTTACAACCAGCATGTACTCTTGGCATTCAAAGGCATTTAACATCTATTAATCTGTTGAATTTCAACCTTACTTACTTACTTTGGTGGCGCTACAGTTCGGGGTGAACCTGGGCCTCAACCAACAAGCCTATCCATTTAGCTCGGTCTTTAGCTAATTGCCTCCAGTTGCGCACTCCAAGTTGGCCGAGGTCCCCTTGAACTTATGCGCGCCACCTACGGCGATGATTCCCTCTACTGCGTCGTCCCTCGGGGTAAGATTCGAAGACTCTGCGGGCCGGAGCGTTGGTGTCCATTCGCTCTACTTATCCTAGCCATCTTCGACGTCCAATACGCAGTTCTTTGACTAGGTCGATGTCGCTGTACAGCTCGTATAGTTCGTTATTGAATCTTCTCCTCCAAAACCCGTCAACGCAAACGGGACCGAAAATCTTACGAAGAAATTTTCTCTCGAAGCGACCAAGGATATCTGCATCCTCTTTTAATAAAGTCCATGTTTCAGCGCCGTAAAGCAGGAGTGGAATGATCAAGGTCTTATATAGAGTCTCCTTAGTTGTTCAAGACAGGACTTTACTGTTGGATTGCCTTATAAGCCCAAAAAACAGCGATTGGTAAGAGTTATTCTTCGATTGATTTCTGCGCTGATCTTGTTTGTAGAATTTATAGCAGAGCCAAGGTAGACAAAGTCTCTTACTACCTCGAAGTTATAGCTGCCGACTGTGATGTTTTGTCCAATTCGTCGGTGTTGGCTTGTTGGCTTGTTGACAGCATATACTTGGTTTTGCCCTCGTTTATCGCTAAACCCATTTTGGCCGCTTCCGCCTCAATGCTTGCAAAAGCACCGGTGACAGCCCGCTGAGATCTTCCGATAATGTCTATATCGTCGGCGTATGCAAGCAGTTGTACAGACTTGTAATAGATTGTGCCTCCGGTGTTGGCTTGTGAGTTCCGCACAATCCGTCCAAGTACAATATTGAAGAAGTCACATGACAGCGCGTCACCTTGTCTAAAACCTTTTTTGACATCAAAGGTCGCGGTGAGGTCATTACCGACCTTGATGGTGCAGCGATCGTTCTCCATCGTGAGCCTGCACAGACGGACAAGTTTGGCAGGGATGTCAAAACTAGACATGGCTCTATAAAGCTCTTCTCTATAGATGCTGTCATAGGCGGCCTTGAAATCGATAAAGAGGTGGTGAGTATCGATTTGGAATTCTTGGGTTTTCTCCAGGATCTGCCGAAGTTTGAAGATTTGATCGATGGTGGACTTTCCTGGCCTGAAACCGCACTGATAGGGTCCAATCAGGCTGTTGATAAAAGGTTTCAGGCGTTCACACAATATCGCAGAAAAGATCTTGTATGCGATGTTGAGGAGACTGATGCCTATATAATTTGCGCAGTTGAGGGGGTCTCCTTTCTCGTCAATCGGGCAAACGATGCTGAGGTTCCATTCATCAGGCATACACTCGTCTGACCAAATCTTAGAGATGAGTTGGTGTATGCACTCTACCAATTCATCCCCAGCTGCCTTGAAAAGTTCGGCCGGTAAGCCGTCAGGTCCAGCAGCCTTGTTGGATTTTAGCTTAAATATTGCTATCCTCACTTCGTTTTGGTCAGGTGGACGGAAATTTTGACTATCATCGTCTATGTTGAATGGTTCATTCTGCCTGACAGCGGGATGTTGGTCTTCATCGCCGTTATACAGTCTGCAGAAGTAGTGTTTCCATATTCTTAGCACCGACTGTGATTCTACTACGAGGTTTCCATTTTCATCTCTACAGGTTTCTGTACAGGTACTGCTTCTCTTCACCTTTTGGTAAAACTTCCGTACATTGTTCCTGGAGTATAAACTCTCGATATTATCAAACGCGCGCTTCTCATGATCTTTCTTTTTCTTTTGGAGAAGCCGATGTTCTTCCCGTCTCTCTTCGTAGAGCTCACGAGCAGCTGTCGTCTTCCTTTGCAGCGCCGCTTTGTATGCCTCTTGTTTTGCTGCATGCACTCGCCGGCATTCTTCGTCAAACCAGGGGTTTCGCGGTGGTGGGCGAGCGAGACCCAGCACATCAGTCGCGGCGTTTCTGATGGCAGCGTTGCCACTGGTTTTCGGCAATTGATGCTGGCGGCATAGGGGTGATTGAGAGATTTCGGGATAGGTGTTCAGCGAACAGTCTGGCGGTCTCTTGCGATTGTAGCGAATTTCAACCTTGCCATCATTTAAATCTCCCACAGGAAAGTGTGGAAAAACATATTTATTAGTTCCATGTGCTATAAATATTTTTTTTTTTTAAGTTTGCCTCTTAATTCCACGAAAGAACATGTATTGAGTTAATGTCTGAAGCCAGTATTTAGTACTCAGTACTAAAACTATTTTATATTCGCAATCAAGATGTATTTTCCACTTTTTTTTTTGTTGTTGCAAAGTGTACTAAAAATACTCACAAAATATCGATAACTTGCCAAATTCACGTCACACAATACTGTCGTCGAGATTTGTATATGTATACCCAATGAAATATAAGATTCCACAAATCACGTTTAACTAAAGGTCCGGTAATACCCAAGCGATATGATTGTATATTTCTGGGTACCTATATATCTATTGTCTGGTGCTTACTAATTACTTAATATTAAATCTGATTGATTGCGCAATATATTTACTACTATTATGTTATCAATTGATTAAATTTTTTTATCCTATCATAATTTTACTACGTATATGATGGTCAATAGCAGATTGTTTGGAAGAAAACAAAAATTGAAGGAAAAATATGATTATTTTGAGGCGTTATGCTAACCTTGAAAATGCGTTTGAACTCAATGATAAGATGAGAGCATGTGACTTCCTCTATGGGGGCAGTGATTTTTGGAAAAAAATAAAAATAAAAATATGTATAGCTGCGTAGTTGATATGATTTTTAGGGAAGCCAGGCAGCATGTTAATGAGAAGCAGTTTTGAGTAAAGTTTATGTCACTTGATGCCAGGTTTGATGACGTGTTAAACTGAAATTTAGCCAACATCTTCCTCCTGGAGGTAGGCCGCAAATGGTTTTAAGTTCAGATTTCACTGCCTACTTTTGGGTTCTTTTTGTTGTGCGTGGAATGGAAAATAAAACGAGAAAAGGCCATAAGTATGTTTGAAAACGTAGGTTTATTAGATGTGTTCATTTTCTCTATCTCTTATAACTAAGTAACTTTTTTGTAAAATGAAATTTCTTTGGGTAATAAAGACTGACAGGCGAATAGAGCATCCTATGTTTATGAAGGAGCCAAAAACCCCATTCTTCACAGCTTTATCACTTAGAAACTTACACAAAGAATGGAAGACAATGTCGAAAGCAAAACCTACTAAATTCCAGTCAAGCAATGAAAACCAACCAACAAGATACTATATATCTGTTCAATCGTCTGTGTACTTCATATGCTACTTAGTGCAAGTGTTTAGCATGCATTCGTTCGTCATAATGCCATCACCACCAATGAATGTCAATGTGCAAGTGGATCACAAGCTAACTCATACAAAGCAACAATAATTGTGTATTTTTTGTTTCTTCTTCTCGTCTACTTTGCTGTTATACATTCTTTTTCAAGTGATTTTCTTTTTATTAGTTTTTCTTTGATTGCATAACAACTAACAGATAGACGAGATTCCTCCTCGTTGCCGGACTTAAAAGGATTGATCAACGCTTAACGCGATTTTTAGTACTCCAACTAACCAATTCAGTCATTCAAGTCACATTTTATTGAAAGTTCAGTTTTTTTACGCGATCCACTCTATGTACGAGTCTACGATTGATGTGAGCAATTTGATTACGGCCGATTGGTGTTAAGATTAAGATTCTTGGAATAAATAAATTTGAACACTAACAATAGCAAGCAAAGCAATGCTTTAAGGTGTTAAGGCATGCAAAGCGTACTGTCTGTGTATCATTTTGTGTTGATTTCTTAAAACTCATCATAGCCGTAGAGTAATTGGGTGCACTGAGTGTGAAGCGTACTAATTAGGTTATATCGAGTAGTACGCGGTGTATTCAAAAGTAGAATAATTATCTTGTCACCATGCATTTTAAGTATATTGTGTGATAGGTGAGGTTTTTTCAAAGAGAAACTTATGTGGCTTGATACACATTTGAAATCATATAAAGTCAAAACATGTTTTAGTACAGTCTAGGAATAGAATTATAAATGTTGGTTTGCTTAGTAGAGGAATATCGTTTAATTCATAGCAAATCCGGAAGAGCAAACTGATCAGAAATGAAAAATATCAAGAGGAAATCTTCACATCTTTGAATTACTTTTTCACTCGAATGTAGATGTAGATATATGTATATGATAGTGAGGTGCGAGTGCACTGCGACCTTTAAAAGATCCATTGTGCCCCCCATAATATGACTCTAGCCGATGATATACTCGGTCTAGAGCACTTCCTTCAGTCCAGATGCTACGGCAAACCGGAGTATCTTCAGTGGACCCAGCGAAGCTAAATCCGTTTCTAATAGGAGGTAGGTACCTAGGTGATTTCTTCTTTTGTGGCACAGTTCTTCGCATTTCATAATAGGAGCGCTGGTGTTTCTGCTAAGTCCTTGCAGAATTTGCAGTGTCCGTATCCCTCTATTCCCAGTTTCCTAAGGTGCTCCTTGAGTCTGCAGTGACCCGTTAACATGCCCGCCAAGATGCGAGGTCGATTCTTACTAATTCTTAGGCAGGCTCTGCTTCTGTTCTGGTTGTATTTCCCCAGAAGTTCTTTTGTCTGCCTTATTTGGGGATATCGTCCCAATGTTTGGCCCATTTGTTCTCTTTCCTTAGGTCTTCCCGTATTTTGTGGGAACCTATCCCACGCGCCGTGGCGTAAGTGGTTAGTGTGTCGGATCACTACGCATGAGGTTCCAAGTTCGAATCCCAGAAAACACCAAAAAGTTTTTTTACGGTCCCATCTCTCGCGAACGTCTGACAAACATCCGAGAGTATTGTTGTCACGAAAAAGCTTCTCAAATCGGCGTTCGGATTCGGCATTAAACTGTAGGTCCCTTCCATTCGTGTGAAAAATATAACGCACACAACATGAGTGGTTGCGAGAAGCTAGGCCCTGGCACTTTAAAGAGCTGTTGCGCCAAATATTTATTTTTTTATCCCACAAAGGGTTCTGGCGTGTCTGATCCGTTTCTAGCTAGTTCATCAGCTGCTTCGTTCCCCTCCACTCCTACATGTCCTGGTACCCAGTAGAGAGTTACTTTGTTTGTTTCTCCCAGTTTGTTGATCCTGGTGAGATATTCCCATACGAGTTTGGATCTGATCTCGTGCGAGGTCAATGCTCTAATAGCGTCTTGGCTGTCTAATAGTATTGCGATGTCCTGCCCGCGATATTTCCTGTCTAAGTTGAATTGCGCGCATCTTTCAATCGCTTGAACTTCTGCTTGAAATATACTGGGGAATACTCCCACTGATTCTGACTTTCTAGTCCTGGGCCCTAACTTAGTTGTTTTATGATCACGATTTAAGGAAAAAAATGTTGCAAATAGGATTTAGAAAATTTCCAAAATGAAAGAAAGATGTAAGAGATGAAATGAAATTAAATCGATGGGCTCCTGAGAAGCCGAAGAAGTACTTTTTTTTTAATTCGCCCACTTTTCGAAAATCGACTTTTTAAACATTTTAATAGAAATCATAGGAAGCTGTAGTAACAAAAATGTAGTTGTTAGTCTCTTCTATAATCCGTCTATGCATTACATCCCTGATATCAGCAACCATTTATTTATTTCTCATGAAATATATAAAGTCAGTCCGACCAATTGTGAAAGCTTATGTGAACACTACTGCAAAGGCATAACACTGGCAGTAGCTTGATTATAAAGATGGAGAAATTGTTCGCTCTGTTGATGATGATTTGCCTATGATATCGGTTATCGGAAAAAAAAATACTGTGAACCAGAAGCAAAGACAAAAAATAACAAAAACCTCCTCAGCTATCTGGACGCCACTTCTGTAGTTTCTCTGAAGCATAAACAACTCTATACTGATAGGCAACGAACATCCAACCAGATCGACCACATTGCGATCAGTCGCCGCTTTCGAAATTGTCTCCTGGACGTCCGAAACAGACGTCGAGCTGACGTCGGACAAGAACGAGATCACCATCTTATGATAGCTCATTTACGCTTTCGTACTGCATCCGTCAACAGCAACCGCTCAAACCTACTTAACATCACTAGGTTTAATATCGACAGGCTCAAGGTTCCCCAAGTGCGCCAACAGTTCAGGGGTCATCTTACCTTAGAAGCAGAAGCAATCAGCAGCATATTGCAAGAGAACATGGATGACCACTGGAGTGCTGTGAAAAATGCTTTTGCGACTGGGGCACGCACGTATGTCGGTAAAAAGCAGAAACACCACCGCACATGGCTTTCTACAGACACCTGGAGACGGATCGATGAGCGTACAGCAATCAAGGCTCGGATTGCAGCGGCCTCAGCAGTAGAGAGAACCGAGCTTGAAGCCCAATACCGTGCGAAGAAGAAAGAAGTGCAGCGTAGTTTGAGACGTCATTGGTGGTCGAAACTCCAAACAACATCCAGTGAAGAGTCTAGATGGTAACCTTCTGATTGCGGATGACGATCAGCTCACTAGATGGAGAGAACATTTTGCTACAGTGCTAAATCACTTAGACGATGGCGGTATGATCTTGAATTCGAATGAGCAGTTCGAAGCAACAAATTCCCGAATTCGCACCGTACCTCCCAGTAAAACTGAAATAATAACAGCAATCAAGTCCCTCAAGAAAAACAAAGCGGTGGGTATTGATGGCATCCCTGCCGAGCTATTTAAAGCGGCGCCAAATACATCGGCAGATTTGCTGCATCCGCTAATACGGAGAGCTTGGGATAGTGAACAATTTCCACAGGAGTGAAAAAGGGGGATGATCATTAAGCTTCCAAAGAAGGGTAACTTGATGGAGTGCAGTTACTGGAGAGAAATATGTGTTCTTCCAGCTGTAGCCAAAATAATAGCTAGAATAATTCTAGAACGAATTAAAGAACATTTAGATTGAACTCTCGATGTCGAACAGGCAGGCTTTCGCGCTGGATCATCCTGCATCGACCAAATAAACACCTTACGAATCATAATCGAGCAATGCGTTGAGTATAGGTCTCCGCTACATTTACTGTTTATCGACTTCGAGAAGGTTTTCGACAGCTTGCATCGAGATGCTATCTGGTTGGCCTTGCGCAGCAGCGGCATTCCAGAAAAACTTATAGCTATTATCAAGGCTACATACGAGGGCGGCAAGTGTCACGTCGTGCACAATGGTAAGGTGTCGGAGGATTTTGAAGTCCAAAGTGGAGTACGTCAAGGGTGCATATTGTCCCCACTATTGTTCTTGGTGGTTATCAGCGGTGTACTCCGTGCAGCATTGACGGAAGCTAATTATGGAATTCGTTGGACGATGACATCTTACCTTAAACACCTAGATTACGCTGACGATGTTTGTATACTTTCACATCGGATAATGGATCTTCATTTGATGGCCCAAAATCTAGAAGCTGAGGCAAACAAAGTGGAGCTAAAAATAAACACAGCCAAAACAAAAGCCTGGAGTACTTCTAATACCCGCGCTCAACTTAACATTGCCGGAAAGCAAGTCGAGAAAGTTGATAACTTTCTATATTTAGGAAGTGTCGTCTCGGCTAATCGCGGTGGCACCGAACTGGATGTGTGCAGCAAAATCGGGAAGGCTAAAGTTGCGTTCGGAATGCTGTCCAAAATCTGGAGAAGCAATGTTATCAGCTTAAGAACCAAGCTACGACTGTTCCGCTCCAACGTAGAATCAGTGCTGCTTTATGGGAGCAGTACTTGGAAGGTGGACACCATTAACACACGCAAGCTGCAAGTCTTCGTAAATAAATGCTTAAGAATCATCTTGAGGATTTTTGGCCGAACCGCATCTCTAACGAACAACTTTATCTGAGAAGGGGCCAAAAACCTATAAGCATTACTATACGAAGAAGAAAGTGGCAATGGATTGGACACACCCTACGGCGCGATGACAATTCCATTGCGAAATACGCCATGCAGTGGAATCCGCTCACCCAGGCAGGCAGAATAGCGGGACGCCTTGGGTAAACGTGGCGCAGAACAGTTGAAGAGGAATCGAGCTCTTTAGGAATGAGTTGGAGGCAGCTCAAACGCGTTGCAGAACTCCGAACACGATGGCGCGCAGGCGTGGTTGACGCCCTATGCCCCCCGAAGGGTTAAAGGATATAAGTAAGTAAGTTTAAACAACTGAACTTCAAACCACTACACCAAATCGTTCTTTCCCTCTCTATTTATCTATCCTTTCCAACGCCCGCACTGTGTGTAATCATATTAAGGGTATTCACAACCCCTTGAGTGCGCGAAAATTATAAAAAAGAACAGGGCCTAGGTGGGCTTTTTGAGGGCGTATTTAAAAAAAAAAAAAGATTGGACCTCTGGAAAATCAAAAAGAAAATAGGTACATTTCAGTAGTAATTTCATAACTCCACGTCTCCTTTAGTAAGGTATCACACGATCCGTCTCAGGCGGATTATAGCACCAGGAGGGAAGTCAAAACTTTCAGGCGACAAACATTTTTGTCTAAATCTAAATCTAAAACTCTACAAAAAGGTGTTGGTGTTCCACAAGGCTCTGTTTTCTCCTCTGTGCTCGTTGTCATCCATGCAAATGAATTCGTAAATGAATATTTTTCCAGACTTTCTTTGCTTTGCTAACTTTCCCACCAATTCTATCTACTCGAAGCAGCCTGCACAGGTCTAAAATATCATAGATCTTCGGATGCCAAGAGATATTTGCAACAATTTAAATTTAGCCTTAAAACTCATTCGCTGATCAACTTTATTCATTCGCTTTAACAATTTGTAAATTGAATTCCTACTAGAAAAATAAATAAATTTAAACCCAAAAATATTCATATCGATTAACATGTCTCTACATTACAACGCATGTACTAAAACTTAACTTCAAACTGATCTAAATAGCAGAAAATGAGTTCACTAGAATAACAATTTTCTTGCACAATAGCAATTTAAAAATGAATGACAACACGAAATACTGCCACTCTTACAATTAAGTGATAAAATTTTAGTACTAAAAGTAAGACAGCAAAAAAAAACTAATCACACTGCAGTCACGTTCCCATCTAGCCGTTCGTTCTTTCCACTTACTGACTATTTAGGTAGGTAGATTCTTGAACTTGCTAAATACCATAAACATCTTCGCTCAATAACAGTATACAGTTGTGCTCTTTAAGTAGCTAACAAAAAATATTGCGCAAAAATCAAAACAAGCGTAGATTGCACCTGAGTTGTTTTGCGATGCCTTTAGAGAACTGCGATAAGCACAAACTGTCTCTCATGATGAATATGGCAGACATTATTCATAATTATGGTCACTTTTAGTATGGGACTCCATTGCCTACTCCCCACACTGTTTGTACACACATTCCTTGTGTATACACATCATCGATGTCGTATTATTGTTAAGGTCTTCTTCTTCTTTTTTTTTTATCATATTAACCTGACCAAGATGGATGAACAATGTTTATATACATTTACTTCTGTTTATTAAATAAAAGTAAAAAAAATAAAAATAAAAATATCATTGTCAATGTGAATGACCGAATAACTAATAAGACGCGGGATTACATGTATGCATGCGCCTCCTCCCCGCTCACTCTCTGTTGTAAATGTGAACGAACGCAATTGTAAACACGCGACGATGAACGACAGTCAGTAATAGCAAAAACAACGACACCAGCAGCATAAAGATTTGCGTCGACCTACCTATGAGATGCGATATACTTAGACTAAGCAAAACCTAGCCAAGCCAAGCCAAACTGCAGCACGAAACGTTCTTCTTCTCTGTGAATGAATATTAAGATGAGAACCCTCTCGAGAATTTTCAATAGAAAGGAGCAGTAACCAGCGGTAGCGTCATTTTCAGCGTCACTTTGACTGCAGACGTTCGGTGCACGCTGTAGCGTCATCATCATCATCATCGGTGTGGTAATCACATGCCATCACTAGATGCACAATCGTGTCTCTCAAAACGGAAAACGTCACAACCACAAAGCTGTGTTAGTAGACACCGCACTGCATTGTGGGCCGGGCGCTGTAGCCTGTGAAACTGCATTTTCCGGCTTCAATCTGTGTAAAGCAGTTGCGGATAGTTTTCTTCTGCAAATTGGATGTGTGATATGAGAGACGCTCATCGTCGTCGTAGTCGTCGTTCGGTGAGATGGATAGATGAGACATGGAGGAGGATATTGTGGTTATCTGAATGCGAAGCACGCAAAGTTTTTGTAATGCATGGGGAGGTTTCTAATTGTTTTTTTTTTTTTTTTTTTAGTAGCATGTGTCTTGAAGATTAGCGTGTTCTAGGAGAAAAATACGAACAATTACATGACGAAAGTGCACTTTGATGTATGAGTTCTATTGGAATGGATAGAGAGTTTTTTTTTTTTTAGATTTCTTCCTCTTGTAAGGGCTCAGTCTTTTGAGTAAGTATTTCAAGATTTAGACTAGAAATGCATTTAGGAACGTACGTAGTGACAATTAGTGAATAAGAACTTGTAGCACTTATCTTATATATTAGTACGTGAAGACGAAATTTATCGTACGTGTTTTTAGTATTTATTATAAAAGGAGGGGAATGAAACTTTTATCATTCGAAAGGTACTGTGCCATAGATGTGCACAAAAATAAAATCCTGTCTGTATGTTTCCCTTGAGGCAGGTAAATTATAGTGAACCTACACACATGATTTCCCCATATAAAACGCTTTAACCTTCTTCTTCCTTTTATCAGCGAGGTTATGATCCGAAAACAAGGGATCACAACCCTCCCACTTCACCGCATTTCTACTGATCCGCCTGTGGGGTTCGTTAAAACGCTTTAACCAATGCAACGAAAACATTTTGATTACGTTCATGGCTGTATAAGGTTAAATACCTTTGCCTTCTCTACACGAGTGGTCGAATTTCGACCACTAGTATTAATAAATAGTCCAAGAAATGCCTCACTGCCTTAATTAGGTGTTCGAATTTTAATGAGGAGATACGTTATTGGTAATCTTTAGGCCTTTGAGGAGTTGTTCTTCATAAAAAAAAAACACTTCGTGTACTAAAAAAAATAGAAGGGGATGCATTATTTGCTTTATTTTTTGGTTTCAGGCTCAAAATTGATCATTTTTAATTTTTAGTACAAAAGTACTAAAATCAAAATTGTCACATTTTTCGACCAAAAATACATTTTTACATAATTTCAGCGAAAACAAAATTTTGTTTAACTCTCAATTACCAATGAATAGCAAATCATATACCTTTAGTACAAATTTACATTACAAAAAAGCCGAAAATGAGCACTTAAAGTTAACTGAACTTGTTATTTATATGCAAAAATAAATAAATAATACATTACACAACGAATGTAATACAAACACAAACCAATACCCCGCTGGTAATTGTTTTAAGCCATAAAAATTTAGATTAACTACTTTTCTACAAATCCGCATCTAATCTAAAATGATACCTCAATTCTCTCCTTCACTTGCTCCGTTCCGTACACACACCCCATATTCAGCTGAAAAATACCGATTTGTTAGCTCACGTGCCTCCTTAGATGTGTTGTAATTGCAATTTAACATCATTTTTCTTTTTTTTTGCTTGAATCCGCTTGCTGTTACTTTGATTACTCGTGTATCCACTTGGTTTTGATTAATTCCCCCGCGCTCTCAATGATATACAGAGACAAAGCAAATGAAAAACAAAAAAAAAAAGCGCTTAATTCTCTTCGGTCTACTTTTCTAAAGCGAATATTGCTGCATAGAGAAGAAGAGATAGAATTAAAATTACTCACCATACACAAAAAACCCACACACTGCGGCCTGACACAGAAGAGGTAAAAAAAACGGATTTTAGAATTTCAAATCCGGTATCGAGCTCACTCACTTACTTCACTGAAAGTTATGCGCGCAGAGTAACAGGTGAATGGAAGCGTATAATTTCGGTGTGTAATTTGAGGGATTAAACACATGATGGATGGATGTTTTTTTTTTTTTGTTTTGAGTGTCGATTATTGTAATTAGCTCATTACATGATCCCATCATATTTTGTTAGAGAAGACCAAACACTTTCGTGTCGATCACATTTGTGTCACATGCCGAGAATGGCAGAGTAAATACAATATTACCAAGTTCTACTTCATCAATTAATAAGATTACAGTCATTATCTTTACAATCATCTTTCTAGATATAGCAGGTACCGTTTGTATCTCGGTTTCGGTCAGTTTGGATGGCCACTAGGTGAATATGAATAGATGGAGAATGTTCAACAAGTTTATGAATGAATTGCTTTTTTTTTTTTTGTTTTCTGTACAACGGTGATTGTGGTCTAAAAGTAGCCTATAACATATACATACTTAGATATACAGTAGAATCAACCGGTAACTAGCTGTAGATACAACAATCTCAAGTCGAGAGACAGCCAATGGAACGTAATTCAAGCAGAACGTGCAATTGTCTATCTGTGTTGTTGCTGTTTTTTTTTTTTTCTCAATATATATATATTTTTTTTCTTGGTGCCAAGACAGTCAGTCAAGAGCCTCTTGAGAGATTAGGCTTTTTAGTGTTATTTTGCGGTGACTGTGGAATTCTTGTTGATGATGTAATGTTTTTGTCTCTCTGTGACAACAAAATTGATTAGGAATACTTGTGGAGAAATCACTTGGCGGAAATGACATATTTTTTATTGCAAGATCTTTGGTGGGAAATTGAGGAGGATATTGTGGTTTTCATACATTCATTTCTTGTATCAGCAACATGTTGTTGATATGTAGAATTATGGTCTTTTGCAATTTAGGAGAGGAAGTATTGTACGTACTACATGTTCCAAGTTTGAAATCAATTACTTTTCTTTGAAAGTTTTAACTGTAGCTTTCCTTCAAATCTCTGCTTTTATCTGTGATAAGATTTCTACTACCGATGACAGCTTTTTTTTCTTAGCATCTTGCTCAAACAACATGCCCGTGAGTGCCAACAGAGATGCGAACAAATCCTCACAATTAACTAAGATCTGGAAAAAAATTGTGCAATGTGGAAAAGCAAAACTTGCGGAGTTCAGCGCGAAGAAAACACAATCCAGCACCTTTTCCAGAAAGAATGCATCTACTGTTTCCCAGCTTTAAATGGATAACCAAATAATCGATCCCAGAGATACCATGCATTTACTGGGTGTCACAATAAACTCTGAAGTAACATGGCATGACCACATATCCAACATCACAAAATCAGTTTCCATGAAGTTTAGTTATCTTTTCAGAGCAAAAAACTACTTTACGTATACACCGCCGCAACTTCTTTTATATAAACCACAAGAAAGACCGAGGCTTACACTGCGGAATTGCTTGAGATGGGATCAACACCCGATAAGAATATCGCCATCTACTCTTATATTGAAAGTCAGACAAGGCACTAGAGTCTTACATCACAAAATCTGAAATCGCCAGGAATTGCCGCACAATGCTATATGTACACAGAACTCTGTCAGATTATGTTGTATACCTGGACACTGTGCTATAGAAGGCAACGAAAAAGCCGACTTTTTACTTACTTAGGTGGCGCTACAGTTCGGTGTGAACCTGGGCCTCAACCAACAAGCCTCTCCATTTAGCTCGGTCTTTAGCTAATTGCCTCCAGTTGCGCACTCCAAGTTGGTCGAGGTCCCCTTGAACTTGTGCGCGCCACCTACGGCGACGATTCCCTCTACTGCGTCGTCCCTCCTGGTTAGATTCGAAGACTCTGCGGGCCGGAGCGTTGGTGTCCATTCGATCTACTTATCCTAGCCATCTCAGACGTCCAATACGCAGTTCTTTGACTAGGTCGATGTCGCTGTACAGCTCGTATAGTTCGTTATTGAATCTTCTCCTCCAAAACCCGTCAACGCAAAAGGGACCGAAAATCTTACGAAGAATTTTTCTCTCGAAGCGACCAAGGATATCTTCTTCCTCTTTTAATAAAGTTCATGTTTCAGCATCGTAAAGCAGGACTGGGATGATCAGGGTCTTATACAGAGTCTCCTTAGTAGTTCGAGATAGGGCTTTACTGTTGAATTGCCTTATAAGCCCAAAAAAACAGCGATTGGCAAGAGTTATTCTTCGCTTGATTTCTGCGCTGATCTTGTTCTCAGAGTTTATAGCAGAGCCAAGGTAGACAAAGTCCCTTACTACCTCGAAGTTATAGCTGCCCACTGTGACGTTTTGTCCCATTCGTCGGTGTTGGTTTTCCCTTCTTGTTGACAGCATATACTTGGTTTTGCCCTCGTTTATCGCTAAACCCATTTTGGCCGCTTCCGCTTCAATGCTTGCAAGCGCACCGATGACAGCCCCTCGAGTTCTTCCGATAATGTCTATATCGTCGGCGTATGCAAGCAGTTGTACAGACTTGTAATAGATTGTGCCTCCGGTGTTGGCTTGTGAGTTCCGCACAATCCGTTCAAGTACAATGTTAAAGAAGTCACATGACAGCGCGTCACCTTGTCTAAAACCTTTTTTGACATCAAAGGTCTCGGTGAGGTCATTACCGACCTTGATGGAACAGCGAGTGTTCTCCATCAGTAGCCTGCACAGACGGACAAGTTTGGCAGGGATGTCAAAACTAGACATGGCTCTATAAAGCTCTTCTCTATAGATGCTGTCATAGGCGGCCTTGAAATCGATAAAGAGGTGGTGAGTATCGATTTGGAATTCTTGGGTTTTCTCCAGGATCTGCCGAAGTGTGAATATTTGATCGATGGTGGACTTTCCTGGCCTGAAACCGCACTGATAGGGTCCAATCAGGTTGTTCATAGAAGGTTTTAGGCGTTTACACAATATCGCAGAAAAGATCTTGTATGCGATGTTGAGGAGACTGATGCCTCTATAATTGGCGCAGTTGAGGGGTCTCCTTTCTTGTGGCTCGGGCAAACGATGCTGAGGTTCCATTCATCAGGCATACACTCGTCTGACCAAATCTTAGAGATGAGTTGGTGTATGCACTCTACCAATTCATCCCCAGCTGCCTTGAAAAGTTCGGCCGGTAAGCCGTCAGGTCCAGCAGCCTTGTTGGATTTTAGCTTGGATATTGCTATCCTCACTTCGTTTTGGTCAGGTGGACGGAAATTTTGACTATCATCGTCTATGTTGAATAGTTCATTCTGCCTGACAGCGGGATGTTGATCTTCGTCGCCGTTATACAGCTTGCAGAAGTAGTTTTTCCATATTCTCAGCACCGACTGTGAATCTACTACGAGGTTTCCATTTTCATTTCTACAGGTTTCTGTACGGTTACTGCTTCTCTTCACCTTTTGGTAAAACTTCCGTACATTGTTCCTATTGTCGATATTCTCAAACGCGCGCTTCTCATGCTCTTTCGTCTTCTTTTGCAGAAGCCGATGTTCTTCCCATCTCTTTTGCTCGTAGAGCTAAAGAGCAGCTCTCGTCTTCCTTTGCAGCGCCGCTTTGTATGCCTCTTGTTTTGCTGCATGCACTCGCCGGCATTCTTCGTCAAACCAGGGGTTTCGCGGTGGTGGGCGAACGAGACCCAGCACATCAGTCGCGGCGTTTCTGATGGCATGTTGGCAGCGTTGGCACTGGTCTTCGGCACTTGATGCTGGCGGCATAGGGCTGATTGAGAGATTTCGGGATACGCGATCAGCGAAGAGTCTGGCGGTCTCTTGCGATTGTAGCTTTTCGACGTTAAATTTTCTCACAGTGATTCTTCTTTGTTGCTCAGATTGGGATATCCGCATTCGTACCTTGGCTACAACAAGGTAATGATCCGAGTCTATGTTGGCCGCTCGAAAGGTCCGGACATCCAGAATACTGGAGACATGCCTTGCGTCGACCGCAATATGATCAAAAAAGCCGTCTTACTGACAGGTTCTACTTCTTTTCTGGTTGTATTTCCCCGGAAGTTCTTTCGCCTGTCTTAGTTGAGGGCTATCGTCCCAATGCTTGGCCCATTTGTTCTTCCTCTTTCCTTAAGTCTTCTCTTATTTTGTGGGGTCCTATACCACAAAAGGGTTCTGGTCCAAGGAACAGCGTCTCTGATCCGTTTCTTGCTAGTTCATCAGCTGCTTCGTTTCCCTCTACTCCTATGTGACCTAGTACGCAGTAGAGAGTTACTTTGTTTGCCTCTCCTAGTTTGTTGATCATGGTGAGGCATTCCCATACCAGTTTGGGTTTGATCTCGTATGGGGTCAGTGCTTTGACAGCGGCTTGGCTGCCTGACAGTATTGCGATTTCCTGACCGCGATAATTCCTGTCTAGATTAAATTGCGCGCATCTTTCGATCGCTTGAACTTCTACTTGAAATATGCTGGGGAATATTCCCAGTGATTCTCAGTATCTAGTCCTGAGCCTGTACACCCCCGCCCCAGTGCCTGTAGATGATTTCGATCCATCTGTGTACCATTTAATTGTGTGTTGTTTAAATTGGTATTTATTGGATTCGCTACTCCAATCCGTTTTGTTCCTCAGCATTGTTTCGAACTTTTTTTAAAAGCAGTATTTCTTGACCATATCATCTCTGGGCTAGTCCAGAAGCAGCGGCGATTTGGATGAGGTTACTCGCTCTTTGTCTGCGATGCATGTTCATTTCCCGATGCCCTCTTTGCTTATTCTCAATTTAGTCTCCTTGGCGATTCGCTCTAGCACAATGTATAGCGGAGATATACCTACGATCACCTCTAGTGCTGCTGTGGGACAGGTTCGCATGGCTCTTGTTATACATACGCAGGCTAATCTTTGCACCTAGCTCAGGGATGTCCTCGTCGTAGTTAACCTTGTTCAGTTACTCCATGCCACTGCTCCGTATATGATGATGGGTCTTACTATCATCATGTACATCCACCTCAGTGTGGCTGGGCTGCAACCAAAGGCCTTTCCTGAAATGTTCCTGCACACCATAAGTGCTCTGGTGGCTTTGATTACCACAGCTTCTACATGTTCTTTCCGAAGGAGTTTACTATCGTGGACGCCGTGGCGTAAGTGGTTAGTGTGTCGGATCACTACGCATGAGGTTCCAAGTACGAATCCCAGAAAACACCAAAATGTTTTTTCACGGTCCCACCTCTCGCGAGCGTCTGACAAACATCCGAGAGTATTGTTGTCACGAAAAAGCTTCTCAAATCGCCGTTCGGAGTCGGCATTAAACTGTGGGTCCCTTCCATTCGTGAAAAAAATATAACGCACACAACATGAGTGGTTGCGAGAAGCTAGGCCCTGGCACTTTAAAGAGCTGTTGCGCCAAATATTTGTTTTTTTGTCTAGTGTCATACCTAAAGACTTGACCTGTTTCTGTGGGTCAATCCTGATACCTTCCAATAGGATATGTTGCATATGCTTTAGCTGTCTTTTCTTGGTGAAGAGTATCACAGTGGTTTTGGTAGGATTCACTCTAAGTCCTACAGTTTCGCACCATTTTTGTGTACAAGCTGTACAGTGACATCGACCTAGTCAAAAAGCTGCGTATTGGACGCCTGAGATGGATAGGACATGTAGAGCTAATGGACACCAACGCTCCGGCCCGCAGAGTCTTCGAATCTAAACCCGAGGGACGACGCAGTAGAGGGAATCATTGCCGTAGGTGGCGCGCACAAGTTCAAGGGGACCTCGGCCAACTTGGAGTGCGCAACTGGAGGCAATTAGCTAAAGACCGAGCTGAATGGAGAGGCTTATTGGTTGAGGCCCAGGTTCACCCCGAGCTGTAGCGCCACCTAAGTAAGTAAGTATTTCTGTGTGATTCGCGTAGTCTCCTTTGAATAATTTAGCATAGCGTTACTTCAAATTTTCGTTTTGCAATAATGACTATATCATCGGCGTACCCCTGACACTTACTGCCGGCGTCTGTCAATTTGTGCAGTAATTCATCTACCACTAACCTCCACATCAATGGCTATAATACCCGTCCTTGTGGGCAGTGGTGCTTAAAGTGTTGGTTTAATCTAAGATGGTCGTAGGGTGTCCAATGTTTTATGGCCTGTGTTACATCGCAGGAAATCTGAGGTGATCATAAAATTATAAAGATCATGGCTAAGAACTGCGATAGGAATACTCTCTGACCATTGTCTTCTAAGGAAGCACGCCATGAGACTAAGATTATCAAATACGGATACTTGTAGATATTGCAATGACAGAACACATAGACTCTGTGATTGCGAAGACATTGGCATTGGCGAAAGTACCTTGGAAGATACTTCTTCAATAACTTAGAAGAGGTAAGGTCCTTGAACCACAATCATGACATATTCAAGTTCTGTAGGGAAGCTAAGGGTGTGGGAGAATTGGTTTAGGTTTTTTGTCGTGAAGGTTCCCTGGGGATCGCAATAGGTCGACCTAAGTTTCTGGTGTGTTTATGATAACCTCGCAACCCTACTCAACCTAACTAACCTAAGAAAGGGGGTTGAGTACTGCTCTCATGTTTAGAGCACGGACCCAAAATACTATCTAAATCTACTTGACAGCATTCAGAGGCGAGCAGTTCGCTTAATAGAACATCTTACACTTAAGTACATCGTTGGTTCATCGAAGGCGGGTGGCAGATTTATGCCTGCAGATTTATATCTACAGATACTACCATGGCAGATGTTTGGAAGATCTCAACAGAATGATCCCTAAAAATTCGACCTTACAACACCCTACTAGGCAGGCTACTAGAGCACACAACTTTTATGTTCACCTGGCAACCGCAAGAACATCATTCTACCAAAATTGATTTTGATACAGGGCAAGCAATATTTGGAAATCACAACAGACAGCCGACATCTGCAGGCATCTCGGGCGCTGGCTTAGCGTTATTCGTTCGCCTTTCCTGAGAGAAGTTTATAAAAAAAAAAATACTTATCATACACTTTTTAAACATCTTCTGATAACTTGTTTAACCTTCCATTGTCTCTGTTGAGTATGTACCCTGTTGCAGCAACAAATGGACGAGTTTCATAACTGAAATTACCTAAATTTCGTTAAGAATAGGAATACGAGGGAATGTCATTATGTATTTTAGACACTGGCAATTAATTTGCTCTGCATTAAACCCCTAAAAACTTGAATTGAATAACTTTAACGGTCTTGTGCCTCTTCAGGTCGTCAAACTTAATTGCCTATAAGTGGCATATTTTGATAGCGTCAATTGTAGCTAGTGTCTGTCTAGTTTCAGCAAAACTTCTTAGTTTCTCCGATCACTGTCAGAAACTGCAAGCTAACGCTGTCGTATTGTAAGATTTTCCTTCCGTGTTGGATAATAAACTTTCGCAAACATTATCTCCTTAACTTATAAGAAATTTATATTTTAAATGAACACCTTAACAAATTGACCACAGACGTTGACCACTGCCATCAAAAAAAAAAGTGAAAGTCATGTCAACATAAGTTAGCTACCCATGTTACTCGTTAATCATAAAAAAATCTCCATCTCCATGAATTTCTTCATCTCCTCTAATCACTTGAACTGCAACAAAAAAAAAAAAAAAACACCTTTCACGTGACTGAAAATGTCAAAGCTCAATCGCAATGTCAACTCTTCACATCCACATATGGATACAAAATGACTAAAATCAAATGATTAACGTCAATCTTCTGTCGTTTCTTGTCAAATGTTTTTCAACGCTTCTCACGCTTCCATAGTTTATTTCAAGATAAAGAGAGAGAGAAAAAAAAAAGTAGAATTCGCATGTAGTGCACCCATTCTCCTCTGCCAAATGTAATTAATGCCATCAGGCATCATCAGTGTCATTTCTTGCTCGGCGAGGCGCCAGCATATCGACGCCAATTTTTATGAATGGGGAAACCCCTCAGTCTGTGCTCTGATGCGCCCATTTGTATCTATGAAATACACACACGCACACACATAGTCTGATGATGGTCCATCTTTTCACTCCCTCGTTAGTGAGTAGAGTAGGTTTTTTTTTTTTTTTTGTTTTTTAGTACTGACAACAGGCCGTAGTCACACGGTTGAGAATGTGGCTATTTTTAGGTACATTAACCCTCTGTCTGTGTGCAACGGTGAGATGCACCTGACCGTTTGTTTTTGCGATTTAGATCGTTAAAATTAGTAATGGTCATGCTTTTCGAAAAAGAGCTTCAGCTCCAATTACGATGAAGAGTTTAATGACAGGAGGAAGTGAGGGTTCGCTTTTCTTTTGCGTTTTCATTATGGAGAGAAACTCAACTGCGAGGACAAAAAAAATGGAAATTAGTCAAGAAAATATGAAAAATTAAAGATAGAGAGATATAATGGAACCTTGCGGCTGATCAGTGATCATCAATTTCATTGAAAAGCAGTTCGGGAGAGAGTTATACTCTGAAGAAGATGATTAAAGTACTTAACAGTGAACATTACTCACTCACCAGCAATAGATAGTCACAATGCCAAGGTTCTCAGTCTGCATACTATCCACACCACTTTTGATAGAATACTGAACCCAGATCAAATAGATAGAATAGGCGAACTCCACTGGCGGATCTGTAGAAATGGTGCAGTGAATGCAGTGGGAGGGTTATGATCCCTTGTTTTCGGATCATAACCTCGCTGATAAAAGGAAGAAGAAGACTAAACCCAGATTAAATGAACTGGTCTGATTAGATATGTATCCTATCTATGAAAAGGTTTCTTGCATATGCCTTTCATGGCTATATTTCCTATTCCAGATGTAGAATTTTTCCTGGCCTTGCAAACTCTTAATAAGCAGTTTCCCTGTTAGCCATTTTATTGATCAAATCAAATTAAAAGAACTAGGTCCCCAAATCGCATCTTTACAGTCTGAACTGTAACTACATTTTCCGCCAATGGAGATATTCTATAGTTTTTTAAATTTGTTTGAAATGTGTAGACCAAGTCTCGATTCACATATGTTAGAAGTTCTATAGAGATTGCTTGGAAAATAAACAGTCAATACCTGCTTTTAGAATTATTTTAGAACTACAGTCTCATCAAATGTGTACTAAAGTCCAATTGAATGCTATAAAATATAGTTAGGTTAGGTAGGGTTATGAGTTTATCATAAAACACTAGGCACCAAAGTGGGCCCATTGTGATCCCTAGGGAATCTTTACGGCAAAAGACCTAAACCAATTCTCCCATACAATTAATCTCCCTATAGAATTTGAAAAGGTCTTTGTTGTGGCTTAAAGACCTCACCTTTTCTAGGTTATCGAAGAAGTATCTACCAAGGTGTTTTAGCCTTGGCCTGGCAATTCCTTGGCACTCACAGAGTATATGTTGTGAGGGTGTTTTTCGAAGGCTGAGGGTCGGAACCAGGGTCTCCCAAAGAAACACCCGAAACTTTGGGCAAAGAGGTAACTTATTTATTTAACACCGCAATGAATGTTCAGTTTAGCTGGCCTTAACAATATCGAGCTATTTAACAATGAGTTGAGTCCTTTTTCAATCTATGTTCTTACGAGGCCCGGTGTAAGCTAACCTTAACAATTTTCTTCTACTTAACAATAATTGGATACCTACGTTGGCCTTTCTTTCTTACTTGCTAACTTACTGACTACTCTACTGGTGAGCGTCCGCTGGTGATGGACACTTGAGCAGCAACGGCTTAGGGCCGTCACTTGGGCAGCAACACCTTGCGGCGTCACTTGGCAGCAACTGCTCGTGGCAGCCACTTGGCAGCAACGTCTTGCGACGTCACTTGGGCAGCAACGGCTTAGGGGCCGTCACTTGGCAGCAACACCTTGCGGCGTCACTTAGGCAGCAACTGCTTGTGGCAGTCACTTGACAGCAACGGCTTAGGGCCGTCACTTGGGCAGCACTTGCTTAAGGCAGGTACTTATCTTTCAACAGCGCGGTATACTCCTAGGAGCACGGATCGGATCCTCCAACTCGAGGATTAAGTACAGGACCGGCAATGGCTTATTCTTGAGGAGAATGAGCCCAAAAGCTTACGATCGGATCGGCTGTGGTCAGCAGCAGGTCCGATTTATAAATCGTTCAAGTCCGGAGACAAGCGATAAAATAAATTCCTGTGGTATCACCACGTCGGAAAGTTGACTCACAAGTACTCTAAATTGGTACTAAACCACTGAGTGAGGAACTCCGTCGATCATATCTCCCAATCTCCGCCTTATACAATTTTCTGCAAAAAGAGAATGCGAATTATAAAAGTGGATGCAATTCACTTTTGCAAACCACTTGGCCAATGAGATTGGGAGAAGTGGTCATGTTCGCATGGCGTGATCATCGCCAGATGTTGTTTGTTTACACTGTTCCAGCTATGGACAGTAGCGGCCGCGAAAGTGAACCACAGTGGAGGTGATAAAAAGTGTAACGTTTCGTTACAATGTGTTATGTCCTCTGAGGCATGTAGGTCATTGCAGTACCTACAAACATCCGTGTTAGATAATCCTAGTCTCATAGTATGCTTCCTTAGGAGACCGTGGCCAGAAAGTATTCCTATCGCTGTTCTTAGCCCTAACCTTTCTAGTTTTATGATCTCCACAGACTTTCCGCTGTCTAACACAGGGCACAAGTCCTTAGACACCCTGTGACCATCTAAGTTTGACCATCTTAGACAAGTGGTGTCGATGATTCTATCACGAATAATTCCCTTAGCCACGCACCCTGGTGGTGGACGAGCCCCGATCCTCTTTTAGCCAGCGCGTCGCGTCGTCTTGCTCGTTGCTTTCGATATCGCAGTGTCCAGGTACACAACATAATCTGACTTGGTTCTGCGTACATAATGCCCTAAGCATTGTGCGGCAATTCCTGATTATATTAGATTTAGTGACGTAGGACTCCAGTGTGTTTAGCGCAGTCTGATTGTCAATGTAGATGGCGATATTCTTGTCGGATATTGATACCATCTCAAGTAATTCCGCAGATTTAAATACAGCTAGAACCTGTGCTTGAACCACACTGTATCTGTCCTAAAGTCTCAAGGCCCCCTGTAGGTTTATATCTCTCGAGTAAATACCTTACCCCGTGACCTCTCTGGTCTTAGAACCATCTGTGTATATTGCAATCACGTTATCGACAGAGACTGTCTTCTTTTATACAAATAGGATACAGTACTTCGTATGGTATGTCGAAGTCTAAAGTGCCAAGGATATCGTCCGATTCGTCCGGGATTTCTGGAAATGATACCTTGAGAATGGAGCTATGTCCTACATTATTAGTCTTGAAGGGACCACGTTAGTGAGCCGAAGCGCTCTGTTGCCCGCCTGAAATTTGATTTGTACGTCTAGTGGTAAAAGATACCGAAAGATCTCGAGTACAGCCGTAGGTGTTGTGCGTAGAGCAGCTGTGATGGCATTGCAAGCTGTTCTTTGTACTATGGCCAATATATCCCGTGTGTTTTTCGTATTCGTTGCTTTCCACCACACAAGAGCCCCATACATAAGGGTGGGTCTGACTATCATGATGTATAACCAGTGCGGGCTTCAGACCCCATTTTTTCCCTGTGGTCCTCTTACAGATACAAAAATACAAATATTTGGCGCAACAGCTCTTTAAAGTGCCAGGGCCTAGCTTCTCGCAACCACTCATGTTGTGTGCGTTATATTTTTCACACGAATGGAAGGGACCTACAGTGTAATGCCGACTCCGAACGGCGATTTGAAAAGCTTTTTCGCGACAACAATGCTCTCGGATGTTTGTCAGACGCTCGCGAGAGGTGGGACCGTGAAAAAACTTGTTTGTGTTTTCTGGGATTCGAACTTGGAACCTCATGCGTAGTGATCCGACACACTAACCACTTACGCCACTGCCCCCACAGTCCTCTTACAGATGAAGAGAGCATTATAAGCCTTGCGAACTCTTTCCTGTATATTAAGTTTCCAATTTAGTTTCCTATCCAACATTCCACCAAGATATCTAGCGCGATCCCTAAGAGAAAGCTTAGCCACCCTGCTAGCTTAGGCAGTTTGACGGGTGGTATCTTGTATTTTCAGCTGAAGAGTACCAAGGGTTGACGTGCAGTCCACACCCTCTAGCCCATTTTTCGAGACTATGAAGAGCTGATTACAGTATTTCACTTAATGTGTCAAGGAAGTTGCCCTGGACTAAAATCACCACGTCGTCCGCGTAAGCAGTGACTCTTACGCCTGTATTGCTTAGTTCTTTAAGTATCCCATCGATGACTAGAGCCCAGAGGAGGGGTGAGATAACGCCTCCCTGTGGAATGGCCCTGGTAATGGATTTTCTTATTGAGCTATTTCCAATTGTGGGGTTAATGTTTCTCGTGCCGAGCATTTTACAGAACCAATTGGTAACGCTATGCTCGACATTCATAGATTCTAGAGCCTGTTTGATGGCCCTTACTTCTACATTGTTGAAAGCACCTTCTTTGTCTAGAAAGGCTGCTAGTGCTAGACTAGTTTCTATTTTCCTTACTACGTCGTGTAAAGCTGTTTCCACCGATTTTCCCTTTAAATATGCTTGTTGAGCTTTGCATAGAATGTCGTTACAACTCTTACTTCTGATGTGAATATCAAGAAGTCTTTCAAGTGTTTTGAGGAGGAATAACGAGAGACTTATGGGTCTATAGTCTTTTGCTGAAGTGTGGCTTGGTTTACCTGATTTAAGTATGAATATAACTCGCACTTTCCTCCATGCCACTGGTACGTAACATGACCTTAAACACTGTTTAAAAATTTTCCTAAGCGTGTCTTTAACCTTGGCTGGAGCCTTTTCCAGCATAGCTGGTAAAATTCCATCAGGGCCTGGTGCCTTGAGTGGTGCGAATGACATAATAGCCCATCGCAGATTCTTCCATGTAAAGAGATTTTCTACATCGTCCCCTATCGACATTCCAGTGTACATGAGTAGCCATTAGTAGTAGAATCCATTGGTGATCTACTTCCTGGAAAGTGAGCTTCTAAAGTGAGTTTCTAAAACTTCTTCGCTACTTTCTGCCCACGAGCCGTCAGATTTTTTGAAGAAGCTTGGGACAGAAGTGTCTTCAGCTAGCATCTTGCGAAGTCTGGACGCTCTACTAGTATCCGCAATGGACTCACAGAATTCCTTCCATGACTTTTTTTTTGATTGCCTTATTAAGTGCTTAAACTCCCTCTTGCGCTCTATATATTCATCCCATGTAGTACCATCCCCTATTTCTTTGGCGTTGTAGAAATGCCTATAAAATGTAGTTACGTGCCACTAAATTTCAATTGTACTTAAAATACACCGGCTACTTTTACATCGCAGTCTGATAAATAAATAAGTACTAAAATTTGTCTCTACTGTTCATTTCTTATTTTTAATTTCAACAGTATAAGGTAGGATTAAAGTACGTGTATCTCTCAGTTCACATTGAATGCAACTTCAAGCAAAGATGAGACAGTCTTGTTAGCCGTAATAATTCCGTTATTTAGCTTATAGCTTTCAATTTCTTGAGTATAAATATACCCACACCGTGTCAACACTTTTTTTGTTATAAAAAGTAAACAAAATTAAATTTAATCTACAAAAGATTAAATTTTGAATGTGTACATACAATGGTACTAAACAAAATTAATATTCGTTCCATTAACCTTTTCTACCAAGAAACTCCCTCTAACCATAGTCATTTTTTTTTTTTTCTTTCTTGTGATGATAAATAGCAACCCTTCTTGAAACACCAACTGTCATCAATTTACATTTAAAAATTTTCTCAACTCCCAAGGTCAATAAAATAAAAAATATAAAAAATAAACCCTCTTCGTAGGTGTTCACAGTCCCTTTCCGCCCCAAGGGAGAGTTATGAAATATTTAACATCTACGATTCTTTAAATATTGTACAACTAGAGGAGAAAAAGTTGTATGTATGTATGTCTGCCACCGCCCACTGACTTTATTAAAAGAAAATGAACCATTCCAGTTGAGTAATTTTGTCCTTCTATTTGTTCAACACACAAAGGAGCCTAACTTCCCAGGACCCAATAAAAAAAAAAGTCAACTCCACTCCAAGATCGTAAATCAAATTCATAAATTTATACACCCACCCACCTTTGAGATGAAAATACATTTTGCAGATTCTATGGCAGAAGGAGGGCGCTCTAAACGAGTTAGAGTTTGAATAATTTCTTCTGTCACTACATGTTCACACTGTCAATTGCTTTACTGTAAAATGTCACAACTTTTGTATTAAAGCAACTTTTAGTTCTCCACTTAAATTCCACCCTCTACTCCTTAGTTTGTGTCTCATTTTTTTCATCTCCAAATTGACGCATACCATTGCTACATATGTTATGTCTGAACTAATTTTCCACTCCGTCAGTGATTTGTTCTGTTTCCTTTATCCCACCCACTACTCGCTGTATCTCTATGACTATGTGACTGTTTGCAGAATGCGTGGGATTTTCTGTTACGCGGTGGTGATTTTTAAAGTACTATACTCCTCACCTAAACCATACAAACACTAAATGGCTTCAGAGAGATCCTTCTGTGAATGAGTTCTCATTATAAGCGACACCAGTTGTCGTCATCCGACGACGGCGGCACGGAGTCGGAAGGCGGCTTGAGGTTTGACGACACTCATGCAACAGGATGGCAACAGAGACGCTTAACGCTTCACTGACATTTTGATAAGGATAATCGATAATTATGTTATTTCCAGGCAAGCCAAAGTATTAAGGGGAAGTCAATTTCGTTTTCTGAATTTTAAAGTGGTTTTGACATGGAAAATTAGGACAAGGACACTGTTTGAAGAGGTGCTCGATTTGCATTTAAATTTAAATAATTTTTAAGGGAATTTTCTTATGTAAACTTGTTTATAAACTTTATGTATCTGTTTGTAATAATAAGTTATTTTCTTTTCTTTTAAGGTGAGTGAATGTGACGGGATATCTTACCTTACTCATGTACAATTCGTAAGTAATGTTTTAGAACTAAAACGACGTTATTACGTCCTTACTATGTATTATACTGTAGCACGGTGCTTGGACAATTTCTCTCAGCACTTTATTTTTGAAAGTTTGTGAAATATTGGCATTTGTTTTCCTGGTACACCCACAAAGTTGTATACCGTAGGTACAAACCGGCTTTAGCACTTGCTTGTATAAGAGCAGTTTGTTCTCAGTACTGAGCTGGGAATGTTTTCCGAGTAACCAGTTCATTTCTCTTTATTTGTTTTCGAGTTCTTTACGTTTCATTTTTACGTGCGAGTTTTATTTCAGTCTTGCATCGAGTGTCATTCCCAGGTATATGGCCTCGTTTGGAAAAGGTATTCGGGACGAGTTTAGAAAGATTGCCAAGTCCTTAGTTTTCTTTTAAGTAAAATTCACGTGAACAGATTTAGGTTCATTGAGGGCGATCCGCCAGTCCCTCGCCCATTCATTTACATTATTCAGTGCGTTTTGCAGTTTTGCAGTCGTTTCTTCGATTGTTTTGCCTACTGCTAGGAAGCGGTGTCATCGGCAAACGTAGCAAGAATAGTGCCATCTTATTTCGGTATATCACGAGTATATAACAGATCAAGAAGCGGACCAAAAACGCTTCCTCGCGGTACGCCGGCCGAAATTTCTTCGAGCTCGGAGTATTCGTTTTCATGTCTAACACGAAAGAGTCTATTCCCGAGACATGATTCTAGAATATCGTAAAGGCATAGAGGGAGAACTTGTCGTAGCTTGCATTTCAAGCCATCGTGCCACACCTTATCAACGGCTTGCGAGACGTTAAGAAATACGCTTGAGCATATCTTTTTTTCTTCAAATGCTTTCTCGAGTACGTCAGTAATGCTATGCAGCTGGTCAATCGTCAAATGCTTACTTCTGAATCCAAACTGGTGGTCAGGTATAAGGTTATTTTCTTCTATAACCGGTTGTACTTACTTACTTAGATCCTTTTACCCCTCGGGGGGCATAGGGCGTCAACCACGCCTGCGCGCCATCGTGTTCGAAGTTCTGCAATGCGTTTAGGCTGCCTCCAACTCATTCCTAAAGAGCTCGATTCCTCCTCAACTGTTCTGCGCCACGTTTGCCTAGGGCGCCCCTCTACTCTGCCTGCCTGGGTGAGCGGATTCCACTGCATAGCGTATTTCGCAATGGAGTTGTCTTCGCGCCGTAGGGTGTGTCCAATCCATTGCCACTTTCTTCTTCGTATAGTAATGCTTATAGGTTCTTGGCCCGTTCTCAGATAAAGTTGTTCGTTGGAGATTCGGTTCGGCCAAAAAATCCTCAAGATGATTCTTAAGCATCTGTTTACGAAGACTTGCAGCTTGCGTGTGTTAATGGTGTCCACCTTCCAAGTACTGCACCCATAAAGCAGCACTGATTCTACGTTGGAGCGGAACAGTCGTAGCTTGGTTCTTAAGCTGATAACATTGCTTCTCCAGATTTTGGATAGCATTCCGAACGCAGCTTTAACCTTCCCGATTCTGCTGCACACATCAAGTTCAGTGCCACCGCGATTAGCCGAGACGACACTTCCTAAACATAGAGAGTTATCAACTTTCTCGACTTCCTGTCCGGCAATGTTAAGTTGAGCGCGGGTATTAGAAGTGCTCAGGGCTTTTGCTTTGGCTGTGTTTATTTTTAACCCCACTTTGTTTGCCTCAGCTTCTGGATTTTGGGCCATCAAATGAAGATCCATTATCCGATGTGAAAGTAGACAAACATCGTCAGCGTAATCTAGGTGTTTAAGGTAAGATGTCATCGTCCAACGAATTCCACAGTTGCCTTCCGTCAATGCTGCACGGAGTACATCGCTGATAACCACCAAGAACAATAGTGGGGACAGTACGTACCCTTGACGTACTCCACTTTGGACTTCAAAATCCTCCGACACCTTACCATTGTGCACGACGTGACACTTGCCGCCCTCGTATGTAGCCTTGATAATAGCTATAAGTTTTTCTGGAATGCCTCTCCTGCACAAGGCCAACCAGATAGCATCTCAATTCAAGCTGTCAAAAGCCTTCTCGAAGTCGATAAACAGTAAATGTAGCGGAGACCTATACTCAACGCATTGCTCGATTATGATCCGTAAGGTGTTTATGTGGTCGATACAGGAGGTTCCAGCGCGAAAGCCTGCCTGTTCGACATCGACAGTTGATTCCAAATGTTCCTTAATTCGTTCTAGAATTATTCTAGCTATTATTTTGGCTACAGCTGGAAGAACACATATACCTCTCCAGTTACCGCACTCCATCAAGTTACCCTTCTTTGGAAGCTTAATGATCATCCCCTTTTTCCACTCCTGTGGAAATTGTTCACTATCCCAAGCTCTCCGTATTAGCGGATGCAGCAAATTTGCCGATGTATTTGGCGCCACTTGAAATAGCTCGGCAGGGATGCCATCAATACCCACCGCTTTGTTCTTCTTGAGGGACTTGATTGCTGTTATTATTTCCGTTTTACTGGGAGGTACGGTGCGAATTCGGGAATTTGTTGCTTCGAACTGCTCATTCGAATTAAAGATCATACCGCCATCGTCTAAGTGATTTAGCACTGTAGCAAAATGTTCTCTCCATCTAGTGAGCTGATCGTCATCCGCAATCAGAAGGTTACCATCTAGACTCTTCACTGGGTGTTGTTTTGAGTTCCGACCACCAATGAGCTCCTTAGTGATGTTGTAAACAGTCCTACTGTCGCATCTACTTGCTGTTTGTTCAGCCCTTGAGGCCAGTGAGTTTACATATTGACGTTTGTCACGTCTCACACTACGCTGCACTTCTTTCTTCTTCGCAACCGGTTGTAGACGCTTGGTAATATCCTCTCGAAAATTTTAGATATGACTGGAAGAAGCAAAATTGGTCTATACGATCTTACCCCACTTGGCGGTTTTCCTGATTTTAAAACCATTATGACTTCCGCAACTTTCCATTGGCTCGGCACGTGTCTTAATCTAAGTGCAGCATTTACAAAATGGAGAAGCTTAATCAATGCTTTTCTGGGTAAAACTTTGAGAATTTCTCCGGTGATCAAATCATAACCAGAAGATTTCTTAGATTTTAGATTCTCGATCTCGTGTTTCAGTTCCCTTAGCATTACACTTGTGAGTGTTAAATTGTCAGATAGTAAATCCTTCCTATTGATGTTATTGTACACTTGACCATCGTACGGTTTAAAGGTTTCTTCCAAGTGGGCCACGAAGACGTCTGCTTTTTCTTTTCTTCTCTTGCCCATACATTTTAATTTAATTTAATTGGCGGCGCGGGGACTTCTGGCCTTTTGGTGCCTTTTACAGCTTTCCAAAGTGAATAATTGGAATCTTTTTCGCTTTTAAACTTTTAAGGTAAAAGCCTATCGCATCATTTTTAAAATCCTTAATAGTCTTCTTCTTCTTCTTCTTCAACGAATTGCACAGACGATTCAAGTGTGCTTTATGTTGCATAATGTCATGAACCATTCTTCATAATGAATAAAGATTTTTGATTCGAATTCGATTTCTGTCGTTATTAAATAAAGTTCTATAGCTCTTAAAAATAAAACACCGTTTACTAACATTTCTGATTAGCAAGTGTTCATTGACATAAGCAAGTGAGCTAAATTGTTGTTTGTTTGCATCTACTGAATTGTGTTTTTCTATTTACGTTTGGAAACAACTACCTCGTTCTTTTAACCTCATTCTAATGTCTGATGCACCACCTGTGTCCCATGTGCGATGCATGAACTCATTTAAATAAATAGTTTGTTTAATATGCAAAATTCTTTTACATTTACAACAATTCCAATTCCGATTCCAGTTCAACGACTGAGTAAAAACCTATTATTATAACAATAATAATAAAAATATAAACTAATTTCTGCATGACTTACTAAATAACCAATTATCTCCAACTTTGTTTATTTTTTTTTTAACTATTCCAACTACGAGTACGGAGTATGTACGAGTATATACTTTTTTATCGCGTCAATTAAAAAAAAAAAGTGATGCAAAACTCTATGGCCAAATGAATTCCTTTTAACTTTTACTTTTGGAGAACTGTGAATCATATATTTTCTATTTCTTAATTACTTTTTAATTTGTTTGGTTTTCGTCTATGTATCATTTAATGTCTGTACTAAAAAACTAGTTATAATAGAATTTGTGTCAAGTTTGTCTAATTGCGCTGGAATCATACAGGATTTAGTGGGCTAAATTTGTTTATTTTTATTATTTTATCTCTGAATTGAACTTAAGGCCAGATAGACAATGCAAAGTGAAATTATTTAAAGATCAAGTAGTTTATAACTGAACGTTTGTACTAAGCGAAAATTTAGTTGACGAGATGCGAAAGACAGGGTTGGGTATTAAGTACGAACCTTAACCTCATTATTTTGGAGCATAACGCTCTTGTATTTTAAAAGAATGTCGTATGTTCGATGAATCTATTTAGAACTTGGCTTCTACGTAAGTCTTGTAGAAAACCCGGTATAGGCTTGTTACAGACTGATATCTTGCGCATCCATGCCATTTCGATATATTCTAGGGCGTCCCACCAAGTCAACAATTTCTTATTTCCAACAAAGTCTATGCTATTGCTTTCTGAATATTAATGCAACATTTTATAATAGAAACGACGATATCCACAGAAATCTCGAAATTCCGACAATCGAAGCTGAAATTAGAAGCTTCGCGAGAAAGCATGCATGTCCACTAATCAGACATGTCAACAATATAGTTCTACAAATTTTGGATGAGAGCAATTTATTGCGCCGACTACAAAGGACGAAACCTTTCGACTTGTCGAGATAAGGATTAATCGCGTCTAGATTGCGGAACATGCAGGATCTTTCAGTGGAAAGTAACCTCTCAAACGTTTTTATTTCGTAATAGAAAAATTGCTTGATAAGTTATTACTTAGCTGCAATATCTAACAAATTTATATCGAAGGGTGGTGTTTTTTTTATCAGTAAGAATCTGACACTACTATGAGCACGCGCTTGCTATCCCCATAGTGTCTATGAAAGATTTTTACCTACCCTCGGGAAAAAAAAAATGTTTTGAACAAAATTTTAAGCATATTGCTTCCTCGAATGTCCTCGAATATTGCTTCCTCGAGTCGGTCCGGTCTGTATGCAGGCGATGTAGTGCTATTATGGGATGACAGGAAAAAATTGAAATTTGTACATATGTGTATGGAATTCAATACTTAGGAACAATGATCTACGTAGAAAGGCCCAAAAAACTGAAAACGTCTACTACCCACTCGATCAATCGAATTTTGTTGGCCCGACACCTACGTTTGTTATAAACTGTGAATCAATTGGAGTGGCAAGAACTTTTAAGTATCTGGACTCATTTGTAGATGACGGGGGGGAAATAGACAATAACGTGGCCCATTGAACCACTACAAAATGGGGCCCTGTATTCCTGTACGGTAATGAAACCTGGGTTGCACTGAGTACACATGAACAAAAGCTGCACACACCTGAAATAAGAATGTTGAGGTGGGCTAGTGGAGTTACCTTGAAGGTCAAAATACGCAACGAGTACATCTGAGGATTACTAAAGATAGCGTCTATAAACGAAAAGTTTAAGGACCATAGATTAAGATGGTACTGCTATAGCACAAGAAGAGTTGAGCAGCATCCGCTGAAAATAGCAATAAAGATAGACGAACCGTAAGTGGTTAGTGTGTCGGATCACTACGCATGAGGTTCCAAGTTCGAATCCCAGAAAACACCAAAAAGTTTTTTCACGGTCCCACCTCTCGCGAGCGTCTGACAAACATCCGAGAGTATTGTTGTCACGAAAAACCTTCTCAAATCGCCGTTCGGATTCGGCATTAAACTGTAGGTCCCTTCCATTCGTGTGAAAAATATAACGCACACAACATGAGTGGTTGCGAGAAGCTAGGCCCTGGCACTTTCAAGAGCTGTTGCGCCAAATATTTATTTATTTATAGACGAACCGGCAGATACCAAAGGAAGACCAGGTAGACCAAAAACAACCTGGTTAGGTTAGATAAGGTATGTGGGCTGGCAGGGAGTGACGCTCTCTGCCACACTCAGGTCAGCGTTGACCCATTGTGATACCCATGAGGGAAAAAGTAATCCCTTACCTATTCAAACTAAAAACTATTCAAACTCAATCACTTACTTCCTTTCTTCATACAAACAACCCTGATGATTTGATGAAGTTCAGTATCTTTCCTGTCGAATCGCCGGACAGCTCCTCGAGATCCTGGAGGAAATATTTACGAAGGAACTTTTTCCTGGAGTGTTGGAGACTCGGACAGTGGCACAGGAAGTGGGTAGTGTACTATATAAGTCTTAACGCGCTATTCTGCACCCTATCTTAAATGTGAGCCAACAGTTACTATGGAAGTTTTCATTAAATTAAACACACATTTATTGCAAAATTAATATAATACTTTATTGATTGATGAAGCTCGGTCCATGGCAATTATGAATAGAATAAAATCGTTCATATGACTACCACGGCTTCTGCTGCAAGCGACCATCCGAAGGTCAAAATTATCGATGACTTTTTGAAGAATAAGTGGATTAATGGCCGCAATTTCAGTTTGGATGTTATGTTTGAGGTCCTGAATTGTCGCTAGGTTATTGTCATAGTCCTTACTGGTCCAAGGGCTTCAATTGTTATGTAATTTGGATTTTATAGCGTCCAAATGAATACCAACTTTTAAAATTCGCCGTAAGGTGCAATTTATCGATGACTTTTTGAAGAATAAGTGGATTAATGGCCGCAATTTCAGTTTGGATGTTATGTTTGAGGTCCTGAATTGTCGCTAGGTTATTGTCATAGTCCTTACTGGTCCAAGGGCTTCAATTGTTATGTAATTTGGATTTTATAGCGTCCAAATGAATACCAACTTTTAAAATTCGCCGTAAGGTGCAATATTATTATTATTTGTGTAGGGTTATTTTGTACTGCGACCTAATGGTCTATTGTGCCCCCTGCTAATACCTTGGGGAGGTTTGTTCCCTCGTTAGAGTCCCCTTCGCAATTGCAATTCCCGTGGAATTGTGTTTGAAGGTCATATGCTCTTACTTTGCCTTGGCGAGAATAGTTCACCCTAGAGCTGTTTCTCCAGACCAGTTTCCTTTAAGAATCTGAGAATGAGAGTGGGTCCATGGTGTGCATAACCTCTTCTGATACTTGGTATTTGCCCAAGTACTTCAATCTTTTGTGGGTCAGTGCCCCACAAGACTCCAGAAGGTGTTCCGGAGTCTCACATGACTCGTTGCAGAATCTGCAAAAGCCTTCATTAGTTATACCTAGTTTCCGTAGCTTCCTGAGTTTGCAGTGCACTGTTAGGAAGCTTGTTAGGATCCGTAGGTTATTCTTGCTAAGGCAGAATTTTTTTTTTTTTTTTTTTTTGCCGAGAGCAGGTGAAAAATCTTCTAAAGACACCATAAGGCCCGACCGCACGTGCTTATGGCAGATGCAGGCTTCGAATCTTTTCCGGTTGTAACATCCCAGTAGTTTCTTAGCTTGCCTCAGGCCGGTGGTGTTGTTCCAGGTTCTTGCCCTGTCTTCTCTCTCCATTTTCCTGAATTTCTTGCGTATGGTGTGTTCCCCCATTCCACAGAATGGTTCAGGTCCAATGAAGAGTTCTGCAGACCCTTGTCTTGCCAAGGCGTCTGCTGCTTCGTTACCTTTTATCCCGACGTGACCGGGTATCCAGCAATGTGTAACTTTATTGTTTCTGCCCAATTCATTAAGCTTGCATAGACATTCCCACACAAGTTTTGACTTAATGACATAGGAGTCAAGTGCTTTGATAGCTGCTTGGCTATCTGACAGTATTGCTATGTCGCAGTTGCTGTATCCCTTTTCGAGATTGAGTTGGATGCATCTGTTTATAGCGCATATTTCAGCTTGAAAGATGCTGGTGCACTTGCCCATAGGTTCTGAGTGCTTGGTCCTTGGCCCAAATACGCCCGCCCCTGTTCCCTCTCCAGTTCAAAGTGCCATAAGTGAGGCCCAATTGTTGACTTCGGCGGCGAATTGTGCCTGGCTGGTTTTGAACACTTTCGCTCACAGTGGTGATGTTTTGGCGTGTACGTACAGGCCGAGCATACTGATATGGAGTTTGACCCGATACCGAACTAGTTTCTTCAAAACACTTCACCATTGCATAAATTCCGGACTCACTAGGGCGATTATGTTGAACGAAAAATTCACGAATTTTACGAAATGTTACTTTTACAGATCGCCCATTTTCGTAATAAGATTGAATAACAAAAATGCATCGTTGAGTGGTAAACTGCTCCATGACTAAAATTGTCAAAGAACGTTCTTGACATCTGTCAAAATAATTAACCACATTGATATTGATGAATGAGAGTAATTGACAGCCAACATCCACACCATCTGTTGGCTCACCCTTTAGATGAATGTGCAGATCGGTCTTGAGTGCACCAAACCAGCTTTGGACGGATGAATACCTTATAAATTGATGCCAGATCGGACGGAATAAAATATTGTTTGCACCGCTTAAAAAAGCCTGGACATATTGCAGCGTTTTTCATGACCTTGAATGTGTGATAGTTCCATTGGTGCACATACCGAGAAAAGCAAATCTTTCGGGTTCAGCGACGCAAGTACCTTCCATGGATAATATTTGAAAGTCTTGGTTTCACTTGAAGGACAGAAGACAGCATTGTATTTTGGATGCATTAAATTTCACTGTATTGGTTGAACTCATTTCGGTTACGATGACCAGGTTAGAATTTAATGTGTTTGACATACGTTGTCGGTCCTCCTTTACGGCCGAAGAGCAGGGACGTGAGCTAGGGAACGAATATGAAAAACCGAGCGTACTGTCATCATCGAAGAAATTGATGGAATTACAAATTACGGACAAGAGGTCGTTTATAAAGAAAATGAGAAGGAAAATTTGCGAGAAAATAGAGCCTTGGAGAATACCAACATTTATATGGCGAATTGCAGACTTGAAGCCGTCCAAGACAACTTGTATTGAACCGCCCGAAAGGTAATTTCTAATTCATGGATGCCATATACAGGCATCTTCGGCAAAAGAACCCGGTGCACAAACTCTGTTAAATTCCTTAGAAATTTCAAGCGCAACTATCCCTGTTTCGCCACTAAGCCATACTGCTAGTCATAAGCCATACTGCTAGTCATAAGCCATACTGCTAGTCATAAGCCATACTGCTAGTCATTGAGGAGTTATTGTGAATCAAGTTATTTCATAAGCATGAGGTCAAATAGGAGAACCCCACAGGCGGATCAGTAGAAATGCGGTGAAGTGGGACGGTTATGATCCCTTGTTTTCGGATCGTAACCTCACCCAAATAGGAAGAAAAAGAAGAAGAAGAAGATATTTCATGAGCTGACGATTTATCAGCGTTCCATGACCTTGGAATGAAGAGACGTAAGTGCAATGAATCGGCTATTGGACAGGAAGATTCGCCTTTTTTATTTGCCTAAAGCCATCTGCCGATAATAATTAGTGGCAACCTCTAAAATCAAAAATCAGGTCAATCGAATTATCTAACAAAATTTACAAGATACAATGGAAATTCAGAATTTATGCAGGTGCTACCCAAACAGGCAAACTGTTCAACTTTCTCAGTAGCTTTATTCGTATCTTCATCCAAATGATCTATTGACCTGTCACTTTGGTGTAATTTATTTAAAAGAAAAAAAAAAGAAAATAAATTAATTACCCGCCCAACAATGCAATTTAAAAGTCACGCCGCGACCTCCTCTCATTACTCTTCACCAATCTCATTACCCTTTTCTCCTCCCCCCTACTCCCAGCGCCACTGCCACTGCAAAAGATTCAGGACAATTAATTGCACCTTCACTTGGCAACACGATATGACGGTTCTCCGTCATTTTTACACCAAATGCAAGTATTATTCATAAGCCGTCGCGTCGTCTCACTCTTTCCTTATCACTTAACCAACACTAATAATGCAAATTACCGTCATAAATGCAAGCAACGTGTTTTATTTTATTTTTTTTTTACTCTTTTTCATTATTTTTCGCTATTTAAAGTGAACTAATTAAGGCCAGAGAGTGAAAAGAAATATAAAACAGACTTTTGTCTGGGTATTTCCAGAACGGTTGGTTTCCTTGGATTTTAAACCAAAAAAATAAAAAAATAAAAAACATTTGCAACAATGTTTGACACATAAATCTGTTTTAGTACTTTTCAGGTTACTGTGTACTAAAAGCAAAAAAAGACACAAATGTTGGAATGTTTGTATTACTCAACCGTACATGTTCGAAGCTGATTGTAAATAATTATCACTTCCACCTCGGGGTAGCAGGTTTGCGCCGAGACGACGATGAAAAAAAATAGGCGCGCACATGGCTTTCAAAAACGGGTTAACGCCTGCAGGCGCTTAGAAGCCGTGGAACACCTATCATAAAACTAAAGCAATTGATAACATAATAATTATCACGGAATTTCATATCTAGCCTACTAGCGTCTAATACTGGTTCTCGGATAGAAATTGAAATTTATGTATGCAAGCAGCACAGCAAATGAAAGGAAAAGTTGTACTTTTAAGGCATTCTCTGTGTTTGCATGTCTGACCAGAACGAAATCATTGTAATTAGTTTTCGAATTCTGTTCAATTACGATTTGTAAAAAACAAAAAAAAAGAAATAAAACTTCCTCACGGTCATGTAACCACACCAGCGTGACAAGAAAACAAAAATTGAAAATTTCCTCCTCGTCACCCCCTAATTAGATTGTTCAATTCTCCGTAGATAACCCATTTTGTTTCATTTACAAAAAACAATAGTTATTTGGAGAGGGCGGTATATAATTTTCGATAGGAATACACGGTCAAAATCAATAAGTTCCCATGGAATTTTTAAAGAACACGTGCAATGACCGAGACTCTATTTGCCACTGAACGCGCATCTTATCGAACAATTTTCGAGGAACAACCCTTAGCGGTAATTGTTTTCATTTCATGGGGGTGCCTTCTTCGTTTTTTTTTTTTGAGTGCATTAAAAATGTATGTCGAATGGAGGAAATTCAATTGTAAAACATCAACTAATTGTATACACGAACCTTGACGAATAGGGATGATGTATCATACTACTCGTACTAGTTGTTGATTTATTTCATTTCCTTATTTGAACGAAAACAATTGCGTTGCGATAAGATATATTGGTAAATCAAAAATTTTTCTAAATGTCTATGTTCGCATAGAGAGATAAAAATGGTAGTGGAAATTATTGAAAAGTTACGTAATGATTGTGAAATAGATTCAGCGCGTTAAAGAGCAAGGTCGTAGATATGGTCTCAATTCTTTCGTACCAGATTGACACCTGCCTGCAGGCACTTATCACGTATCTGACTGTTCTTTTTAAAAAAATAATTGGTACTAAATATTTACTAGTAATACTAGTAATAAATTTCCATCATCAGGGGGAGAGCCACCCCACTCATCCCGTTCAGAGATACTCGTACGGAAGTGTCGGTCAAATCTCAGTTTCGGTGGGGTGTAGTCCGTGTTTTCATGTGTGAAGTTGAGAAGATCAAGGATCGAGGAGTGGCCAATGTGATAACTAGACCACTGAGAGGAGGCTTTAAGACGAATAGCCGCACTGGCAGCAGTCTGTCTGCCAAGGATATCCAGGGGTAACAGGTTGAACATAATGTTCAGTGCACCACTGATGCACATGCAAGCGGATCGTTGCACTTTAGCTACCTGAGAGAGGTGAACAGCCCTGTCAAGGGCAGGCCACCAAACAATCACGCCATAGAGTAGTATGGGCCTGACAACAGACACTTAAACCAGCGAGTGATTTCAGGTTTCATACCCCAGCTCCTACCTATAGCCTTTTTACAGGAATAGAGACCTACATTGGCTTTCCTTACGCGTTCTAGTAGATTGGCTTTCCAGTTCAGTTTTCTGTCCAGAATAAGACCCAGGTATTTTGCATTAACAGTGAAGGTGAGACTGGTGTCATTAATCATAGGAGGGTCTACGTGGGGACCTTTATATTTCCTGGTAAAGAGAACAAGTTCTGTTTTATGAGGGTTAACCCCCAATCCACAATTGGAAGCCCACCTAGTGAGCCGAGAAAGAGCATATTGGAGGATTTCCTTGAGAGTGTCTGGGTGCTTGCCAGACGCAACAATCGCAATGTCATCAGCATAGGCAATCAATCTACAGCCTGACCTGTCCAGGTCCACTAGTATCTCATTCACTACAAGATTCCACAGGAGGGGGGACAAAACACCACCTTGGGGTGTTCCATAGCAGGCAAGTCTTCTGGCCGATGCTCCACCCAGCTGTGTGTTGATAATCCTGCGTGTAAGCAATTGATTGATCAATACTCCGAGCGAAGTATCCACCTTCAGATTTGCAAGTGCGTCTGTGATTGCCTTTGGTTTGACATTGTTAAAAGTAACCTCAATGTCAATATATTCAAAGACAGGCTAATGCTCTGATGGAGGTGAATATAAATCAGCCTTTCCAGCGTTTTCAGTAGAAAGGACGATAGACTGATAGGTCGGAGATCCTCTGGTTCCACATGCGCGCTCTTACCTGCCTTAGACAACTTCAACCTCGGTCCACGCCTTGGGGATGTAGACCAGATTAAGACAACTCGATAAGATGACCTTGAGCCATGGAAGCACAATATCCTCACAACCCAGAAAGTGATATGAATCTCAGGCGGTCCATCAACTCAACATTATCCAAGTCCTCCAGATCCAAGAAGAAGTAACTACCAAGAGTCCTCAGATAGGCCAGGACAGTCACACAACAGTTGACGAACAGAATCAATTTCTTCTTCGTCCCTGCAACTTGTGCAATAGTGCTGCATAACGCACACCGAGTCGCTCCGCGTGAACGCCAATAGCGCAATGTCCAGTAATTATGCCAGAAATGACCAGTGCGTTATAACGACTAAGTTTTATCAGAGAGGTTGATCTCTTCTTGCTGTAGGCCGGCCATAGCGCCCTGGCTGTTGCACATGTTTCCAGATGAACCCAGCATCTGTTTGATCACACGGTGGCTTCATCCTCTATTTTCTTTCGTATGGAACTGATTGGGGTTGCTACAGAGGGGAGGGCCCACGATTAGTGCAACGCCGACTCGTTCCTAGTAAGCTCGTCAAGCCTTTCGTTACCTTCATATCCATATGCCCTGGTACCCAGCAGAGAGTCACCGCATTGGCTCTAGATATTTCGTTTAAGAGTGATTTGCAGCTTCTCGCAAGCCTCGACCTTATTACACCAGAGTCCAGAGCCTTAACGGCTGCCTGCCTGTCTATATAGACAATGATCGTTTTACCAACGATATTACACTCGCGTATTATATCAGCACCCTGTATGATGGCTGCGACCTCGACCTGAAAGACGCTGCAGTCGTCATTTATTCTAAAGGAGTGGTTTATTCCTAGGGCTTCACAATAAACTCCGTCTCCCGTGCCAATCTCCGTCTTAGACCCGTCGGTATAGAAAGCCAGCTCCTTTTCCTTCATGGCTCTTCGGTTCTTCCAGTATAGTCTGTTAGGAGTTCTGGTAGTGAATCTCCATTCAAATGCTACCATCGGGCTCATGTGATCAGTTCCGTCAATCCACTGGTAGTCCACCATCTGGACAGAATTGAGGCATGGCCGTAAAGGCCCGATGACCACAATCGGGCTTCTCTCAGTCTTACAGAGGTTTTAGCCGCCAGACTGCTGTAGTATAACGGGTGGGCCATCTAGTGGTTTATTTTTAAATCATAGGTTATTTTGACACTGACAGCTGTTTCCCACTCGAAATCTTAACAGAAAGTCAGTATCATACCTCCGCGGCACGAAATGAGTCGCTTTACGCTCAAACAACATTGGGAAATATTGAAAACTTATTTCCAAAATGAGTGCGTTTTTTGAAAAGAAGTTTTGGCCGAAATGAAGTACCCACCGCGCCTGCTGCACGCAAGTTTGTGCAAAAAGTTCATGAGACTGGTATGCTAGTAGACAATACTCATGGTCCCCGTCGTCGTACGGTGCGCACAGACGAGAATGTGGCTGCTGTAGCTGAGAGTGTGAGACTCAATTCACGAACATCAACTCGTCATCGATCTCAACAGCTCAACATTTCACGCACTAGCCTGAGGAGAATTCTGCATAAAGATCTGGGATTATTCGCTTACAAGGTCCAATTGATTCAGCAATTGAAAGCGCACGCCCATCCGCTTCGTTATCGCTTCACAGTTTGGGCCTTAGAGCAGCTTGAATTGGACAACGATTTTGGGGGAAAAATCATCTTTTCTGACGATGCACATTTTCATCTCGGCGGCTACGTTAACAAACAAAATTGCCGCATTTGGGGCTCGGAAACCCGCACGTTATTGTCGAGAGGCCAATGCATCCACAGAGAGTGACAGTTTGGTGCGGATTGTAGAGTGGTGGCATCATTGGACCATTTTTCTTCGAAAATGAGGCTGGGATCAATGTTTTGGTCAACGGTGGGCGTTATAGAGCCATGTTAAGGACTTTTCTTTTTACTGAAATTGTAGACATGGATTTGGACGACCTCTGGTTCATGCAGGATGGCGCGCCATGCCACACAGTCCATGCCACAATCGGTCTTTTGCACACCAAATTCCCAAATCGTGTTATCAGCCGTCTTGGCGATGTCAATTGGCCGCCTCGGAGGTGCGATTTGGACTATTTTTTGTGGGGAACCGTGAGGACCGATGTTATGCCAACAATCCGGAAACGATTCAAGCACTTAAGGCCAATCATCATCCAAGCAATCCGTGAGCTACAGCCCGAAACCATCAAGAAGATCTTGGAAAATTGGAGTGATAGAATGCGCTACTGCGAGGCCAGCCGAGGCAGCCACTTGAACGACGTTGTGTTCCATAATTAATGGGAATGTTTGTTCTTACTAATAAAGCCATAATATATGGAAAAATTTAATTTTGTTCATTTAATTGCATTTTTAAAAAGAAAGTTGTAGTTGGCCCACAGTTTAATAGATGCTTACATGTAGCGAGGGGCATACCCAGGGCTTGCCTGTCAAGCAAAATCCCTAAACCCTTTCTGGCGAGCTCGTCCACCCTGCAATTTTCTGGACAGGAAGCAATCTGTCTGCTGTGGTAATCAAAGATGATCTGTACCAATAATCAACACAAAGCAGATAGACAGAACTTCCCTCAAACCTGCTACATATCTTAAAAGTTACCTCACTACAGCTCACCATCTGCAATGTCTGCTAGGGTCTCTAAGTCCAGTATATTAGACAACAAAAATTAACATACCTCTCTGCAAAATTAAAACGAACATTTTAGCTCCTGAGCCTGAGGGTAAACACATAAGCCAATAGATACGAACTGCAAATGTGCAACACCAGCTTGGGGCAGTCGATCTCTTCATGGCCAACTTAATGTAAATAGTTTCGTGTTAGGATTTGAATAAATATTTTTTTTTATTTTTTTGTCCTCAATCGCCGATTCAACGAAACACGCTTTGTATGTTATGATCTCAAAGGATTTCTGGTTGGATTTTGGAAAAAACTCCTCCTCATCTTTTAATGTGCAATCTCGTCCTTCTTTTCTAAATGTGCCAGGGTAGGGCCCTTTATCATACCAAGTACTCGTATGCTGTATATCTACAGATTATTTCTAATGCAAGCAATATGAAGAGTTTGAAGTGAGCAATAAGCAGCCATATGACATCTCAGCCGGGAGACTTGAATGAGACTGTATGATGACTGTGCTACCTCTTTAACTGGTAGACCACAATGATGTCGTTGTCGTAGTCGTAGTTGCTGTCACTTGACTTTGCGCTCACTTTTCACGACGACGACACCATTGTGTTCTACTAGTAAGACTCGGAGTCGGAAAATACGCTCCACACGAAAGAATCCTATCGATGTGCTGTAGATTTCATAAGCAAAAATACTGTCCATTGACACAGATGTAAGTTAGCCCAGAACGATTTAAACTTAGCAAAGAATTTGAAAACGAACAACGTATTTATCGAAGGATCACTGCGGTTTTGACCATTTGGAATCTACTCGGAGAATCTGGATATTGGGCACACACTGTAAAAGTTAAGTTAAAAGCCAAGAGCAACAATTTTTAAAAGTTTTCATTCAAGGAAAGGTGTTCTAGTTGTTCTGGGAATAGAATCTGAGGAGCAAGCACTTATGAATGATAATTTTATTTTATTTCAGTACGGTCAGATGCTAGGCTTTCCCTGTAATAAATTGTCCAGATATAAGTCAAACTTCTCTGTGCTCTGCTATTATAAATAAATACATAGGTTGAAATTTAAAATCGAAATGTTGCTGATCTTGTTGATCTTAAAATGGAAACAGCAAATTAGTTGCTAAGTCTCAACTAGATCAATAGCTATTCACTTTTGATCCCCGCTATTGCCCAAGATCATTAGCATCAGCACAGATCTACTTAATCACTGAAACCAACATTTCAATTTCATGTAAAAGACTTCCCAACTCTTGGGCAACCAAATATTTTATGCAACTGATCGTGCCTCAAACGATCGTAAATCATTAAATATTCCAAAAAAAATAAAGCTCCACTCTAAAGATGCAACATTGTTGTTAGATGCATTGCTACACCCCAGCAAACAATCTCCTTTTGATTCTCTCCTCCTTAAGACACAAATTTTGGTTTCCATAATTTTTCTACCAGTTTCGGTGTTCCGTGCCCCTCCGCTGTCCCTCTATGTGTACTTGACTTTTATCGATAACAGTTAGTTCCTTGGTGGTTGCTTACGTATATATATTTTTTTTTAATCGATTTTTCCCGCTCACTTTTCCGCTTGAAGCGTGGTACGTACGTACGTACGAGTACATGTATAAATATTCACGGTGAAGTTTGGTGTTCTTTTAACTTCCTTTTTGTCTGCAGTGCGCGACGGCGCGCATGCGCATGCACGACTGGTCACATACCAAAGAAGCCGGTTTATTGTATATGCAATTGCATGGCTAACACTCTTGTTGCATTCTTTTTTGTTTTTTTAAATCGTATAAAAAATGAATGGATTTTTATTTTAAGGTGCAACAGCAGCAATAAAGTTGGTCATGGGTCATGGACGTAGTAGTTGAGGTTAGATTGCGCATTTTTGCGGGTAAAAATTCTTTTATAGAAATCGTGTGGATTAATCGAGGATGATTTATGGCGATGTAAATGCCGGTGGCTTAATCGAGTACCGGCTAAAAATTGATCTTGATGATGTGTGTATGCAATGAACGGGGTTCGTGGTGTGTAAATTTTTCCAAATAGTCATGTGCAATGGAACTTCTGGCATCCTACGAAGTAGCCCAATGACATTCTTTGAGAAAACGAGGTTTTTGAGCTGCCCAGAGACGTATTTTTGACATCTTTATATGTAGGTATGTATCTTTAAAAAGTAGAAGCAATGCCTGTCTGTCAGGCGAAAGGAAACTTTTCTCTGGTATGCTTCTTTGTGTTCGAAGAAATAGAAATGATCTTATAATTGAATGGTTTCATTGTGCTTACCCTAGTCACTGAGTCACCTAGTGAGTTCAAGAATTTAAATGACTAACTTCCTGACCTCCTGGATCCAAGGTCGACTTTGAGGCGTAAGATCCAAGATCTTTCCTGTATCACAATCATTAGATTAGCCAAAAAAGAATCTTATATATTAATAAGTGAACACGAAACTTATCGTACGTTTTTTAAGTATTTATTATAAAAGGAGAGGGATGAAACTTATATCATTCAAAAGGTACTGTGCCATAGATGTGCAGAAAAAAAATCATCCGCGTATGTAACCACTAAGTTAGGTAAATTCCCCTCGGTCGAATTTCGACCGCACGCGATACTAGTTTAATTTATTCGACTTTCGCTACATTGCAAATGGTTAGCTTTATCAGCCAACAAGACTTTTTTTGTCGGGATAGGAAACACTTGACTGAAGCACTCAGACGCAACTGATCTACGAGTATTGTACTACCACAGAGTAAAACTCTGGTCTAGCCAAAACAGATTTGGGTCCTGAGAAAACCTCCTATGAGCCTTGCCTAGCAAACTCATCGGTGATCTCGTTCCCCAAGATCCCAGTGTGACCAGACCAGATAAGAAACAGAAAATTCCGTCTTGCGATAGAGTTGAAAGAGTTTTTGGTTTCACGAACTATTTTGGAAGCGGTTAAAAGGAATGTCAGTACAGAGACATATACAGGGCGACCAGATATGAACGTGGCGTAAGTGGTTACTGTGTCGGATCACTACACATAAGGTTCCAATTTCGAATCCCAGAAAACACTAAGAAGTTTTTTCACGGTCCCACCTCTCGCGAGCGTCTAACAAACATCCGAAAGTATTGTTGTCACGAAAAAGCTTCTCAAATCGCCGTTCGGATTCGGCACTAAACTGTAGGTCCCTTCCATTTATGTGAAAAATATAACGCACACAACATGAGTGGTTGCGAGAAGCTAGGCCCTGGCACTTTAAAGAGCTATTGCGCCAAATATATTTTTATTTGTAGATAAGAACGATAGGAAAAAAAATTGAAATAAAACAGTGTGAGATATAAAATAGATTCTAGGTTTATTTTGAAGCTACATTCATGCCATTATGTTTGGAATAGCACATCGTTTAAAAGGCCGCCTTGTCTTCGCTGGCATTGCTTCAGTCGTTTGGTCCAATTTTTGATGACTCGATCCAATACGTATGGCGTTTTTCTGGCAATAGCGACTCGAATATTAGCCTCGAACTCGTCCAAGTGGTTGACTTGTTAGCGTAGATTAAGGACTTAACGTAGCTCCAGGGAAAATAGACGCATGGTCGCAGCGGCGAATTGAGATGATCCAGTCGCCGTGAGATGATCCAGTCGCCAAATTTCTCCTTCACAATTAGCGAACTCACGGCGTTGTCTATGGTCGTTCAGCTTCAAAATAAGCCGGGTTGAATCTCTGGCGATGCCCAATTCAGCTAATTGGCGCCTTATCGACATTTCTGGGGTCTTCCTCGATACTGGCCTCTACGGTGTCTATACTTTCTTCATTTTGCACCAATCTCTGTCTGGTTGGTGGCTTAAGGTCCAAAAGAGTGTACTCACGATCAAACTTTTTCACGGTGCGACGAACTGGCTGCACACTGCAGCCATGATGACGACCGACCTCACGACGAAATTCACGTTGCGTATTTACAACTGAGCCGGAAATTCGATAATATTTTCTAATAATCTTCGCACGTTCGGCAAGCAAGCTGGATGTCACTGGCAACATTGACAGCTGTTGAAACATAACAATTGGAAAAGTGTCATTGCTATCTGGTCACCCTTTAGTATACTTCGACCTTTCCACCTGTTTTTCACAACTTAGCTCATGGCGATTAGGATTGCATAAGTTTCCACATGGAAAAGAGAGACACAATTGCTTAAGCGAAGTGAAGCCTAATGTTGTAGTCTTTCACGAAGATACCAGCACCAGGCCCCCTTGACTGGTTTTGGAGCCATCCGTGACAATACGACTACTTTTACTCAGACTCTGGCTGAAGCCAGTTCTGCACACAAGAAAAGTCAATTTTGAGTTCGCGCAACAATCTTTGTGTCAGATGGCATATCCATGAGACCGAAGTCGCAGGGTAAGTGTCGTTCAAGGTCGTCAAAATTCCAGTGCGGATTATACCAAAAACCACCCCGCCTAAGGCGATGGATGGCTTAAAGTTCATGATATTAGTATCAAGAGGAGGTAGGTTCAACAAAGCAGCTAGAGCAGAGCAAGGCGTACTCGGGAAGCTCTCGTTCAACCGAGATTACTGCTAATCGCTTCTGCGAGGATCTGCAAGATCCACATGCTATTGAGCTAAAAAAGGTCCAAAGGTCGAAATCTCTATCTAGGTGTTGGTCTCAACCCAGGAGTCTCTTCATTTTCAGATTCGTAGATTAATCAGGACTGGGCACAATAGATCTAAGCAGTAACTAATGTCACATCTATGCCTATCACCAGAAAATGGAATAAGAAAACTTTGGAATGGGTACATTTATCGGGCGAGGCAACTACCATCAGTTGTGAAATAGCATCAAAACAAATTTATTCACAACTAATGGGCGAATAACCATCGAATCAGGCATCAACTGACACAACAACTGATGACAGATTTGGTATCACTACTTCAACCAAATTATTCAAAAAAAAGATCAGAAAACAGATTAGAAAAAGAGAAATAATAATAAACAAGCAAACCATTCCAGTCGGTCAATGACTTCGACGTCTTTTCGATTTTTTAACACCCACCTGCTAAATGTTCTGCGGTATAATACCTCTGTGATTCACAGCCAAACAGTCCGATTAATGGTCAAGATATGTACCTTACTCCATCCTACTTTTACTCTTCTTTCCTACCCAGTACCTTCTTTCAAAAACAAAAATATACATTCATACAGGTATACCTATACAACGTTTTAATTTGTCCCAAAAAGAGAGGAGGAAAAACACATTTGTTTGTTGGTTTTGTGGAAGCCCCAGTGTGACATCAGCCCAAGACACAGAACTGGTAAAGAAGATGGCAAAACGCAAAAAGAAACAAAAAAAAAAAACGGTAGATATCGATCTGCCTATAAGCCAAAACAAATACAATTGCATGCATATTGCTTGTTGCTTCGTTTTTTTTTTAACGTATTACCAGGTATGGCGGGTTAATTGTGGTAGCAGCTTAGCACCTCATTCGGTCAAAGTCAAGGTCATTGTTGTCAATAAATCCGATAAATATGTTATTTTTATCGAAGTAATTTATTTTTTCTAGAGAATTTATCTCATTCTGCTAATTGTTTGTCCCAAATTTTATCGATTTTGACAAACTGTCAGTTTGTTTTTAGGTTAGATAACTTCACTATTGTAGATGAATGAACCCACAAATCTAAACTAAAGATCATTGATCTTGTATCGAAAAATGATTTATAAACTATTTACTAGCTGTCAAACATTCCATTCGGAGAGCGCGATAATCAGCCAGACGCTAAAACAAATTCCACGCAAATTGTACGCATGTTTTACGCATAAATTGTTGTGCGTGCTTTTGTTGTTGTTGTTGTTGTTGTTGTTTATTTACACACGAATTATGCATGAATGCGGAGGTTCATTGAACATTGAGCTGTGTGTGATTGCTGCTGATGTTTGTTTAACTGAAGTGACTGTTTGTTGAACGTGAGGTGGCTTAGTCACTTTTCGACGGGTGTATGGTATGCCAGATGTCATATTTCCCGAATAACTTTTGTATGACGCAAAGGACCTGATTATGGCCGTGCAGTTAACCACAAAACAAACTGTCACGAGGTTTTTCCTGTAATCTTATTTAACTGTCACCTAAATTGGTGCTAGGTAGATGATTTCATCAGAAATGCTAAATGGCTCAGGAATTAAGATGGTTGATGACAGTTCTGACAGATGTATAATAGAATAGCTAATTTGGTAAGTTTTAGTGGAAGGTTTCGGAAGGTTATGATTTTTGTAATTAGACTCTAATAATTTCTACTTCAAGTTATTAGAACCTACCATGGTTTACCACCACAAATTCTATTTCAAAACTTTCTAGAATCACACAAACGAGTTTTTTTTAGTGAAGTGCCATTCATTAGGTTTATTTCATATTTTTTCTTTAGGCCTTCATGTTGTTTCTAAATAAGAGCATACATATCCGGCGAACCCCACAGGCGGATCAGTAGAAATGCGGTGAAGTGGGCGGGTTATGATCCCTTGTTTTCGGATCATAACCTCGCTGATAAAAGGAAGAAGAAGATATCCGCTCGACTCCGGTCTCATGGACATGGCGCCTGAAGCAATGACACCAGAACTTTAGCTGACACGCGAAATCAAAGTCGACTTTCCTTGGCTCCTCCGGACTGGCTTCGGCCAGAGTCTGAGCCAGAAATGGAATATAGAAACTTATGCAATCCTAATGGCCATGAACTATGTTGTGAAGAACAGGTGGAAGGGCCGTAGTATTTGTGTCTGTAGTGGCAGTCAGGCTGCGCTTAAGACCTTGCTTAACGCTTTAACAACTTACGAAATAAGACTCTCCAGGATGTAGGTTGACTAAGCGAATGCTCCCGGATATCTGTAAGAAATTAGCGAAATTTTTGCTGTCTCTCAGCAGAAAAGACTGCAGACAACTTATTGGCGTTTTGACAGGACACATCGCTTTCGCCAAGCACCTTAACGTGCTGGGCTTAAATGACACTAAATATAATCTGCGACGCTTTTGGAGAGAGCGACGACACTGCAGATCATTATCTCTCATGATCAGGTGGCAGATCCTCGGTGCTGCTGTGGTGAGTGCTGGTACTGTAAGGTCCTCATCACTAAAGTGTTTGCTTACTTACTTACTTACGCTACAGTTCGGGGTGAACCTGGGCCTCAACCAACAAGCCTCTCCATTTAGCTCGGTCTTTAGCTAATTGCCTCCAGTTGCGCACTCCTCCCCACTGCGACGTTTTGTCCAATTCGTCGGTGTTGGCTTTCCCTTCTTATTGACAGCATATACTTGGTTTTGCCCTCGTTTATCGCTAAACCCATTTTGGCCGCTTCCGCCTCTATGCTTGCAAACGCACGGGTGACAGCCCGCTGAGTTCTTCCGATAATGTCTATATCGTCGGCGTATGCAAGCAGTTGTACAGACTTGTAACAGATTGTGCCTCTGGTGTTGGCTTGTGAGTTCCGCACAATTCGTTCAAGTACAAAGTTAAAGAAGTCACATGACAGCGCGTCACCTTGTCTAAAACCTTTTTTGACATCAAAGGTCTCGGTGAGGTCATTACCGACCTTGATGGAGCAGCAAGCGTTCTCCATCGTCAGCCTGCACAGACGGACAGTTTGGCAGGGATGTCAAAACTAGACATGGCTCTATAAAGCTCTTCTCTATAGATGCTGTCATAGGCGGCCTTGAAATCGATAAAGAGGTGGTGAGTATCGATTTGGAATTCTTGGGTTTTCTCCAGGATCTGCCGAAGTGTGAAGATTTGATCGATGGTGGACTTTCCTGGCCTGAAACTGCACTGATAGGGTCCAATCAGGCTGTTGATAAAAGGTTTCAGGCGTTCACACAATATCGCAGAAAAGATCTTGTATGCGATGTTGAGGAGACTAATGCCTCTATAATTGGCGCAGTTGAGGGGGTCTCCTTTCTTGTGGTTCGGGCAAACGATGCTGAGGTTCCATTCATCAGGCATACACTCGTCTGACCAAATCTTAGAGATGAGTTGATGTACGCACTCTACCAATTCATCCCCAGCTGCCTTGAAAAGTTCGGCCGGTAAGCCGTCAGGTCCAGCAGCCTTGTTGGATTTTAGCTTGGATATTGCTGTCCTCACTTCGTTTTGGTCAGGTGGACGGAAATTTTGACTATCATCGTCTATGTTGAATGGTTCATTCTGCCTGACAGCGGGATGTTGGTCTTCGTCGCCGTTATACAGTCTGCAGAAGTAGTTTTTCCATATTATCAGCACCGACTGTGATTCTACTACGAGGTTTCCATTTTTATCTCTACAGGTTTCTGTACGGGTACTGCTTCTCTTCACCTTTTGGTAAAACTTCCGTACATTGTTCCTGGAGTATAAACTCTCGATATTCTCAACGCGCTTCTCATGCTCTTTCTTCTTCTTTTGGAGAAGCCGATGTTCTTCCCGTCTCTTTTGCTCGTAGAGCTCACGAGCAGCTCTCGTCTTCCTTTGCAGCGCCGCTTTGTATGCCTCTTGTTTTGCTGCATGCACTCGCCGGCATTCTTCGTCAAACCAGGGGTTTCGCGGTGGTGGGCGAGCGAGACCCAGCACATCAGTCGCGGCGTTTCTGATGGCATGTTGGCAGCGTTGCCACTGGTCTTCGGTACTTGATGCTGGCGGCAAAGGGGTGATTGAGAGATTTCGGAATACGCGTTCAGCGAAGAGTCTGGCGGTCTCTTGCGATTGTAGCTTTTCGACGTTAAATTTTCTCACAGTGATTCTTCTTTGCTGCTCAGATTGGGATATCCGCATTCGTAACTTGGCTACAACAAGGTAATGATCCGAGTCTATGTTGGCCGCTCGGAAGGTCCGGACATCCAGAATACTGGAGGCATGCCTTGCGTCGATCGCAATATGATCAATTTGGTTGATCGTTACATGATCATTGGACCGCCATGTCTGCTTATGAATATCGAGATGAGGAAACCATGTGCTTGCTATGGTGACATTTCGCTCCACAGCGAAATCAATTAGCCTTAGTCTGTTATCAGACGTGGTGTCGTGTAGGCTATGCTTACCGACTGCCCTACCAAAGACGTCCTCCTTTCCTATTTTGGCGTTAAAATCGCCCAATACGATTTCAACGTCGTATTTAGGACATTGCTCGTATGTTTTGTCGAGGAGCTCGTAGAAACACTCTTTGGTGGCAGGGTCCTTTTCTTCCGTGGGAGCATGAACACATATTAGGCTTATGTTAGCGAATTTAGCCTTGATCCGGATAGTCATAATACGCTCGCTCACGTGTCAGAAGCTTAAGACTTCTTGCCTAAATCTGCCGCGTATGACAAATCCGCATCCGAATAAGCGTTGCCTGTTGCCTCTGTAGGAATCACCGTAGTAGATGTCACAGTTTTTCATCCTCTTTTTGCCCGGCCCATCCCATCGCACTTCCTGGATGGCGGTAATATCTGCTTTATAGCAGTGTAGGGCCTCTGCTAGTTATTCGGCTGCACATGGTCTGTAAAGGGACAGAACATTCCACGTACAGGTCCGAAGATCGTTGTCCTTATTTCGTTTGCTGTGGTCGTCATTAGTTGAGTCATCCTCATCCGAGGCTTTTGGTTGTTTCGGAACCATAGATTTTTTATGTGGTAGAGAAGTTACCCCGACGGCACAACCCCCAACCTGGAGGGCCAGTTCCTTAATTATTCCCCTAGGACGAGGGGCCGGGTACACCGGTGCCAGTAGTCCACTACGGGAGTATGAGCGCTGCCGTTGGCCCATTAAGGGCTCCTCCGCCACCATCTCTATTCCAATGTCCTGACCAACATTGGAAATTCCTTACCGACCTGTGATCCCAATACGTCGAAGCAGCTCGCGCAAGGTATTCACTAAGTTGAACCTAACTGGAACTATAGACGCCAACGTTGACTCCGTCTAGGGAATTCGTCCGCTGCCGCCTGGAACAGGAAGAAGTGCTCTAGTGAGAGAACACTCTTCCACCCCTCTCTCATCTGCTGCCGCCAAGAATCCTCCAAACGGGGTTGGTTACCCATTTCTTGGATTAAGGTACTAGGCACCCGGCTGTCACAGCGTGGAGATTGAGAGTAGGAGTTGGTAGGCCTCAGCTGAGTGAAAACGCTTGTGTTTTGATATGATTGCATGCACTACCGTTTGACCAGCCAAAATAATAGATATCTTGGAGAATACTTTTTTTAAGAATTTAGAAGTATTGTCCAACAGACCGATCACCGACATCGCAAACTTCATCAAATCCTCTGGATGGTTTGTATCTCGGTCACCGTGAGTACTATATGCTTTCTAATAGGCTACGTACAGAGATGTTTATTTTTCTTCACGAGGAAGGGGCTTTTCTTCTTTCTATCTGCTTTTCCCCCATGAGTTCCACAATGGATCTATAAGTTGACCTGATTGTGGGGTAGAGGATTTCCGTCCCTACACGAGCCCACGAACCTAACTTAACCTAGCTTAATACAAAAAATCTAACCAATTGTAATACAAACCCTACACAAACAACATGACATTGTCAAGTAGAAGGACTGCTCAAAAATACGACTAAGGACCGATGCTTTCAGTCAACTTCCAAGGTCATCAACTAAAATCCTACATACATATTTCGCCACCCTTAGCGCATTGAAAAATATTAACATCATCACACAGTACAGAGATCTATTACTCCAATTAGGTTGGTGATAACAAACTTTAAGTTGGCACCTTACCAGCGGCAATTAAATGTAACAAACGTTTCAAACTCAGCGTGATCGCTTTGAATCACCAAAACACTCATAATTGTCATTCATAAATCAAATTAAAGCACACGTCCAAGATCTACGATCAATTGATTCGTGATCGCGCCAACAATTGGATGGTGTCATGACTTTATTAAATTGTTTTCCCATAACACCCCATCACAACCATGTGACATTACTCGTATATCACACCGATGAATCAATATTCTGATTAGATTCGTAGATTGTCACATTGTGGTTAAATGCGATCAGTGAAAGTGTAGCCATTTTCTGTGATCGCTGAGGCATTACAACAGCCAGATGTTAGATGAAAAGTTATTGTATTGCAGTAGCGGCTGTATGTATTTTGCTTAAGGGAACATAACTTTCTTTTTGGAGTTTATCGATAATTTCCATCTAATGATCGTTAACCTGGTGGTTAACTCCTAAGACTTTGCTTCTGTCCAGTGTGACTATTTCAGAAAACGAACAAAGATCAGTGATTTTAAATGATATTATCGTCCTATTACTCGTACAATTAACATTCCTTTCTGGCGCTGTAAATTTCATTTAAACAAAACGGGTTGGTCGCTTTTACCCGGCCATTCAGCGTAGTGCAACAATTTGAAAATACCGCTATTAATTTAAATATTAAACCACTCTTATGCAGTGCAGGTGTTCTATGATAGATTTTTTTTTCTTTTTGTATAGCTGCCCAAGGTTATTTCGAATCACTTCCACCTTCACTATGTATCTGCAGATTTGTTTTTAATAGATACGCCCCACATTAATACGCACACATGTCTCTTAACTCGTTCCTCATTTTTATGATCGAATTCAAATTAAAAAAAAAAATGCCACCAACTTCTTTTTCTATCCCAAAAAGGTTTAGTTTAAATACTTTTCTAATGCATATCTCCTGTTGATCAAAAGACTTTCAGTCTTCATGGCAGAAAAAAAGATACAACACTCTATGTTGCCACAATTATTTCACCATGGCGGCGGTATAATTGTCTGTGATCATTTGTGCCAACCACACCTCAATAAGAAATTACTTGCGCCCGATACATAAAGCAACTTGAACAAGACATGAGAAGATAAAAATAGGTGCCGCAATAGACTTCAACTAAAGCAGAAAAATAGAAGAAAAAAAAAAGCAACGTTAGATAGGAAGTGGCATGGGCGCCGCTAATAATTTTGTTGTCTCCTTGTTTTTATTTGCATCACCTTTCCGTTGCAATATCGTCAAGAAATAAGTATCTGAGGAATGAGTTTGGTTTCAAAAACTCTTGTTGAGTGTAGTCTTACATTATTTTTTTGCTTTGGATCCATCAAGATACGGAGGAGAACATCTATTTCCGGAGGAATTCGTTAACAGATACATATCAACTTAATGTTTCCTTTGGATTAAGCAGCATTTCCGGGTAACAGATTGATAACATTTCTAAAATTTCCTTGAAGAAGCAGTGGGCTTAGATGAAATTTTATTGACTATATTACTTGTTTATATACAGATCAGCATGTTGACATGTTTTTATATCTCAACATAGACGATGATAGTCAAAATTTCCGTCAACCTTACCAGAGCGAAGTGAGGATACCAATATCCAAGCTGAAGCCAAACAAGGCTGCTGAACATGACGGCTTACCGGCTGAACTTCTCAAGGCAGCTGATGATAGATTAGTAAAGATCATACACCAACTCATCTCTAAGATTCGGTCAGACGAGTCTCATCATTGGTTGCCCGATCTACAAGAAAGGAAACTCCCTCATTGCGACAAATATCGAAGCATCAGTCTCCTTAACATTGCATACAATATCAAAAAATACAAATATTTGGCGCAACAGCTCTTCAAAGTGAAAGGGCCTAGCTTCTCGCAACCACTCATGTTGTGTGCGTTATATTTTTCACACGAATGGAAGGGACCTACAGTTTAATGCTTTTTCGTGACAACAATACTCTCGGATGTTTGTCAGACGCTCGCGAGAGGTGGGACCGTGGAAAAACTGTTTGGTGTTTTCTGAGATTCGAACTTGGAACCTCATGCGTAGTGATCCGACACACTAACCACTTACGCCACGGCGCCCACATACAATATCCTTTCTTTGAAATTGCGTAAACCTTTCATCAACATCCTATGTGGCCAAGAAGTTCAAATCGATACTCATCATCGCTCTATCAAGTTCAAAGCTGCATATGACGGCATCTACAGAGATGAGTTATTTAGAGCCATGTCTAGTTTTGACATCCCTACCAAACTTCTTCGTCTGTGCAGGATGACGATGGAGAACGTTCGTTGCTCCATCAAGGTGCGTAATGACCTCACCGAGACCTTTGATGTCAAAAAAGGTTTTAGACAAGGTGACGCGCTGTCATGTGACTTCTTTAACATTGTACTTGAACAGATTGTGCGGAACTCACAAGCAAACACCGGAGGCACAATCTATTACAAGTCTGTACAACTGCTTGCGTACGCCGACGATATTAACATAATTGGAAGAACTCAGCGGGCTGTCACCGGTACGTTTGCAACTATTGAGGCGGAAGCAGTCAAAATGGGTTTAGCGGAACGAGGGGAAAACCAGGTATGTGCTGTCAACAAGAGGGACTATCAACATCTACGAATTGGATAGAACGTCACCATGGGCAGCTATAACTTCCAGGTAGTAAGGGATTTTGTCTACCTTGGCTCTGCTATAAACTCTGAGAGCGACATCAGCGCAGAAATCAAGCGAAGAATAAAGTGGGAAATACACGATACAACTGCTGTACCAACGGCTTGACATCTTTGGTGTTGATAGTTGAAGCGTGTGTGTCCACATAACCGACCGTTGTACCAATATCGTATGGTCGAATGGTCTTGAGGGTACAACCGCTGTCACATGCACAGAAATGATATGGTGTGTATGTGAAAATTACTGAATAAAATTTCTGGTTGTACGTAAATCGTACACAGATTATATAATGTGTGTTGGGCTGGTGTCGGTACAACACAAGTCAATACGACGGTTGTATCGGCGGTCGAGTATCTCGCACCTAGCGGGTTACCCACAACCCTCAATTGTGGGATCGTCTGTAAGTGCTTTGATGGGAGACGCTTACATCTTTACGTCTCCATAAATTGATTAAATCAATCAATCGCTGTTTTTTTGAGCTTATAAGGCAATTCAACAGTAAAGCCCTATCTCGAAGAACTAAGGAGACTCTGTATAAGACTCTGATCATCCCAGTCCTACGTAAGATCCTAATCATCCTAGTCCTGCTTCATGGCGCTGAAACATGAACTTTATTGAAGGCGGATGAAGATGTCATTGGTCGCTTCGAGAGAAAAATTCTTCGCAAGGTATCCGGTCCCATTTGCGTTGATGGGTTTTGGAGGAAAAGATTCAATGACAAACGATGCGAGCTGTATAGCGACATCGACCTATTCAAAAAACTGCGTATTGGACGTTTGAGATGGCTGGAACATGTAGAGCGAATGGACACCAATGCTCCGGCCCGCTGTGTCTTCGAATCTAACCCGGAGGGACAACGCAGTAGACGGCCTCTTCGCCGTAGGTGGCACGCACAAGTTCAAGGGAAACTCAATCAACTTGAAGTGCGTAACTGAAGGCAATTAGCTAAATGGAGAGGCCCAGGTTCACCCAGGTTTTGAAAACTTTAGAGCGTATCCTAGACTTCCAATCCGCGATAACCTGAGTTCTCCACTGTCGAAATCCCAGCATGCGTATCTCAAAGGGCGGTCCACAGAAACTGCTCTTCATGAGGTCGTGCGTACAGTGGAAAAAACTCTTCACTACAAAGAATATACACTCGCCACATTTCTTGATATAGAAGGAGCCTACAACAACATTTTTACTGAATCTATTCAGGAATCCCTCACCGAGTTAGGTGTAGAAGGCTTTATTAGCCAATGGATAGTTTCTATGCTCAGTACTCGTATAATCCATGCAACACTAGGCAACAGTAGTACAACTAAGACGGTAAACAGAGGAACTCCACAAGGCGGAGTCATCTCCCCCCTTTTCTGGTTAATGGCGATTAATAAAATCTTGGTGCGACTTGATAAGGAGGGTTTGAAGGTGGTTGCGTACGTGGATGATATGGTTATACTAGTATCAGGAAAGTTCCTCTACACGACAAGTCAACTCATGGAGAGGGCTCTGGATAAGGTACACTCATGGGCTACGAGCTATGGCCTCGGAGTAAATCCGGAGAAGACTGAAATGATGCTGTTTACCACTAAAACCAAGGAACCGGCAGAATGTATCAAGGTCTGAATATATCAAGGTCTGAATATATCAAGGTCTGAATATATCAAGGTCTTTCCGTCTCCCAGACTCTGCTAGTGTTTTCCAAGCGGAGGTTCTTGCGATTCGAGAAGCCTGCCGCCTGCTAAACAATCTTCCAACATCATATCATAATATCGCTATTTTATCGGATAGCCAGGCTGCCATAAAGGCCATTGATGCGGTTTGCATCTCTTCAAAACTGGTAGAGCAATGCCGGTTCGAATTGAATCAGCAAAGCACTCACTCGAGAATCACTCTCATCTGTGTCCCAGGGCACAGCAACCATGAGGGTAATGAGCGTGCTGATGAGCTGGCCGGCGAGGGTCGGCCCTTAACGGCTCTCTAGCAGAAAGAGTCGACATTCCGCTTGGTGCCGTTAACTGCTATATTCACCTTCACTTCCTCCAGCTAGCCAATCGCGGGTGGAACAGCCTCACAAGCTGTGTCATATCTAGGAAGACGTGGCCCAGTTGCAACAAACCTAGGTCAAAAGAATTACTAGGCAAACCAAGACCAGTTATTGCCAAAATCACTGGTCACTGGCCAGTTGGAGACCATGCGGCCAAGCTTGGTATCCCCCACAACACCTTTTGTAGGAGCTGCAAAGATATTAATGAGAAAGAATCTCTACGTCACTTCCTTTGCAGATGTCCGGCACTGGCGAGGATCAGACAACAAACTCTTGGCAAACCCTTCTTCGAAGATCTGAGGGAGATAGCGGGCAAGTGGATTGGAGAACTAATCCTCTTCCTGAACTCCACGGGCTGGGTTTAAACTTAACATCCCTTTTTTACTAACCACTACAATAGGTATACACGAGTCCGTGGTAACAAAACGGCGCACCCTAAACGCTAATTGGGTTCTTTTGGATCGCCACTTTACCTACCTACCTCACCCTGATCTGTAGCATGACTTAAGTCAGTAAGTACGTATATTGTACTGGTTCTCAGGACCATATAAGATAAGCGTTCTGTAGGTCATTAAGTTAGTCCGTCGAGTTATTAGTCTTGAACCCAGTTGTTTTGCTAAACCGAAATAGCAGCGGCTATTCTTCGTCGAGTTTCCAAAAAGGTGTCGTTTGTGGGACTAATAAGTATTTACTCCAAGATAGGTGAACTTCTTGACCACCTCGAAGTTAAAGTCATCAACAGTGACATTCTATCCTACGTTTGAGACAGATATATTTTTGTTTGTTGATAACATATAGTCGTACTTGATTTTGTCCTCATTTGCTGCAAGACCAACTCGATCCGTCTGTGGGCGCCGTGGCGTAAGTAGTTAGTGTGTCGGATCACTACGCATGAGGTTCCAAGTTCGAATCCCAGAAAACACCAAAAAGTTTTTTCACGGTCCCACCTCTCGCGAGCGTCTGACAAACATCCAAGAGTATTGTTGTCACGAAAAAGCTTCTCAAATCGCCGTTCGAATTCGGCATTAAACTGTAGGTCCCTTCCATTCGTGTGAAAAATATAACGCACACAACATGAGTGGTTGTGAGAAGCTAGGCCCTGGCACTTTAAAGAGCTGTTGCGCTAAATATTAGTTTTTTTTTTTTTTTTGTAACTCAATCCGTGTGATTTGCAATGGCCGTGAATGCCTCTATGACGGCACGCTGAGATCTCCAAGATATTGGGATCTTGGGTTACACCTACATACATGCATCCTATTGCCAAGATGCTGCATTAGTATACCTTTCTTCAGCACTTTGTAAACACCACTAGAATCAAAGTCTAAGTCTAGCTCCGCGCACGTAGTGAATGAAAAACCTTTCAGAAGGGAGTTTTGAAATTTGTTATTTAGTATCTACGAGTACACCATGTTTGTAAGTATGAAAAATTGATTTTTCAATTGATATGCAAACGTTGATTCATACATTTGTGCAGTTTGCTCTTAACGGCTTAGGTTAGGTTAGGTTAGGTTGGCTATCCACACGAGAGTGCAGACACACTTAGACCAGTGAAGGTCCTTTGTGATACCATGGATCAAACCATTAGGCCACCCACTAGCTCTTAACGGCTTAGTAATCTTACAACTCTTTCATAAATAAATGTTTCTCGACTTTTCTTGCAACATGCAATTCAATCTTTATAGATATTCCCAGTGTGTCTTGCTTATATACGAGTAGATAGCATAGCTAAACAAAAAATTTCAACAGATACAAAGTTTTCCACTCCATCATGAAAAGAAACTCTGGTAACATATGTAAATAAGTTTTCGCTTCTTATGCAATTAGAACTTTGAATTTCTCATTGCTGTGCCAAGCCACTCACATCTCAATTAAAGCACTTCAAAGCGTTTAACATTGGCTTATAACTTAACCTGTGTCACCCGTAAAATATTATTTTTCACTAAGCCAACAACGGACACCACACCCAGCTATACACCTTGAAAGACGACTTTTGATTTATATTTTCTGCAGATACAAACAGAAACAGTTCACCCATGGAAATTCCTTAAAAGCATCACGTAAACTAGGTCAATGTGAGTCGGAATAGGAAATATCTTTGCGAAATTGTTAACTTCTCATGCGGCTATGTATTGTATAGTGTTGCAAACAAATAACAGTTAAGGTCAATTATAAAAGATTTATTTATATTCCTTACATCGATTTATGTTCCTTTTAATGTAGTGAAAGTATCTTTTGTTTTGTTTTTCTTTTTTTTCTATCTAAACTACGCAAATTGATACTTTTTGACACAACGATAGTGAACAATTATTTTTATAATTATATAACACATAGCAAAGGACACGCATGACAAGGCGACTTCTTAGGCAAAAAAAAAAAAAAAACAGATGCGAACTTTCCGAGGAATTCTCAATCAAGGTTCGTCATTAAGCCCGTTACTCTTTATCGCAGCGATGGATTACTTAACCCGCAATTCCTACGACGACTACACTTTTCGCATATAATATCGCATTGCTACACGAGAAGGACTGCCAATCAAATGGTGCGAAACCTTAGAATCGAATAGTCTAGGAATAAGCAGGACATAAACCGAATACTTGTATCTACCATTGGCCCTTCATGGGCTGTTGTACGAGTATGTATTGGGAAAGCAACCAGCAATTGGACCGATATATGTAAAACTGAAAAACCTACTTACTTAGGTTCAGCTATAAGTGGAGATAGAAAAGTCGACAAAGATGCTCAGGCGGAAATCATGGCAATTAAGGAAGCCCTGTCCTGGCTGAAAAGTAGTGTACTATCTGTCAGGGATATTAGCAATTTCACTGACAGCCAAGCGGCAATCAGGTCCATGGAATCGCGCTCCTTCACTTCGAAGGCCGTCTTAAACTGTCATTTATCTCTTATGGAGATGACATATCAGTTCAACATTCACCTATGCTCGGTGCCAGGCCACAGGGACATTGCAGGAAACTGCAGGGCGGATGAGCTCGCCCGACAGGGTACTACTCTAAGGATTCCGCCTGACAAGCAAGCCCTGGGTATGCCCCGCGCTACATGTAAGCATCTACTAAAGCTGAACGCTATTAGCAAAACCAACCACAGATGGGAAAACGGGTCAACGTATCACATTTTTAGACAGATCTGGCCTAGCCTGGACTAAAAACGTATTTAGTCAAGCTAAAGCGATCACAGATCAGCTGCGTTGCCGGTGTGCTCACTGGACACTGTCTTATAGGCCAACACCCCAAAAGACTTGGCCTCTTCTCCAACGACTTCTGCAGAAGCTTTAGAGACGAGGAGGAAGAGGGAACCATCTTTCACCTCCTATGCACTTGTCCAGCACTATAGGGCAGTTTAGCGATGGGCCGGTAGTTGGATATTTCACTTTTACAACCTTTTTTGTGGGTGGGGATTATGTTTGAATTTTTCCAAATTTCGGGGAAAACTCCCTGCGAAACAGATAAACGGAAAAGAGTAGTGAGGGGTTGGACTAAGTCATTGACGCATTTTTTGAGAACTATAGCGGGAAGGCCATCAGGACTGGGGGAGTATTCGTCCTTTAGTTTCTTAGTCTTTTCTAATAAGGACACCAAAGTTATATCAATTGTGCCTAAGGAGGTTTGGGGACAGTGTTCTAGGTAGCGGAAGTAGTTAATGTTACTGAGAAGATTATTGAGTTTAGCCAAATCTGCTTTGCGAAAATTGAAGCTATATGAGTTCTCGCAGTGAGGGATTGTGCTGAAATTGTTCTACGAAAACGCTAAGAATAGAGGTGGGTGGAAGCGATCTAATGTGGAAAGAAGATGGTTGCTTTCAGTAACGATGCAATTGGCGGGATCGGTTGAGAAAATCAGGTCTAGTTGTCTATCCAAGTAGTTTGTAATGCCACTAATTTGGAAAAGGCCGGAATCAGAGAGACAGTCAGTAAAGAGGACTTCCTTTTCAGAGGTAGGGTTTACAGCAACAAAATGGGACTCATCTTCAGACTGGGACCATTGGAGATGAGAGAGATTTAAGTCACACAGAATCATGACATCGTCACAGGGGTCTACAATGTCACTTAGGGAAACGATCGCGTCTACGGCAAGCTGATAGCATAAAAGAATGCTCCATCTAGGGTCCCCCTTCCTTGAAGACCTCGGCGATCTGGCGTCCTTAGATGTCACGTGCACCCATCGCTTTATCAAAAGCTCCGGTTGGTTTTGTTTAGTCCCTGAGAGGCCTAATGGTTTGATCCATGGAATCACAAAGGACCTTCACCGGTCTAAGTGTGTCTACACTCTCGTGCGGACAGCCAACCTAACCTAACCTAACCTGCCCAGAGACGTATATATGCAGACTGCAACAGGTGTGCGATGTGACAAAAATATTTCTGCAAGGTTAAAAGACATTAGTAAGACAAGCCTAACTATATGGTGCAAAAGTAGCATGTTACAGAAATGCAAACGCAACGCTGGATAGTGTGAGAAGAAGGATAGAATACGTAACGAATACGTGCGAGGTTCTCTTAAAGTAACACCAATTACTGAAAAGTTGGCGGAAAAGAGTCTAAGATATGGCCATATAATGCGAAGATACGAGTACGTATGGATAAAACTCAGTATTGTAGATTGTAGATTGTTGAAGAGGTGGGATTAGGTCACCTTATCTTTGCGGCCACATTGAGCCTATTGTGATTTCCTCTGATCTTAAAGCTCACTCAAACATCCGAGAGTATTTTTGTCACGAAAAAGCTTCTCAAATCGCCGTTCGGATCCGGCATTAAACTGTAGGTCCCTTCCATTCGTGTGAAAAATATAACGCACACAACATGAGTGGTTGCGAGAAGCTAGGCCCTGGCACTTTAAAGAGCTGCTGCGCCAAATATTTGTATTTTTTGTATTTGGCAGAAAGATCTTGGCTTGTCTGTTACCTTCAGTTTCCATCCAGTAATAATGCTCTTTTTCTTTAAGCCGATTTTTGATACAGCTCTTTGCCGTACTCACTGGTAATCCAAAGAATGCTCTGGGCCAGTATACCAGTGCCTAACAGAGGACCAGGACGACGACCAACAACTTGGAAAACAACAATCGAACGCGACATGCGAAGAAGCAACTTGGACGAAGGGACAGCTCAAAGCCGAGAAACTTGGAGCCTCAGGTCAAGAAGACCCGACCTTAGATGAAGGAAGGGATAGGTTAGGTTAGGTAGAGGAGTACCTTGTGAAGAAGTCAAAATTCTAGTAGATCAAAAATGGTTCATTTTGCCCACTTTATTTTTACTCTGGGAACGTCCTAAATATACACCCATCTAGATAAGAATATAAATCTCAGAGAGTCTGTTAGCTCGAAAAAGGAAACCGTTGGTTTAGAACCACCTAGATAGGTATATGAATATCAGAAGGTCTTTCAGCTCTATGTGACGTGGGTTCTCCAACTCAGTGAAAAAGTAGCTACCGAGAGTTCGGATTCTTCTGTCGGCGAGGGCAAAGTAATGGCGCTCGTATTCATCGTCTTTTGGCTTCGCTAGTGGCTTCATTTTCCACGAGTTTATTTATAGAGCTACTCGTAATAGGACCATTCACCTTTGCTGCGGTATCGCCGTTGGTTTATGTAAAGCTTACATTTGAAAAGGAAGGGATAAGGCTATGAAGAAAAAGAGAAATAATGAAAAATTAATTTTTCAAACAAAATGAATGGGTGTTATGTGGTAGATCTTAATACGTGGACACGAAATTCATCGTACGTTCTTTTAGTATTTATTATAAAAGGAGGGGAATGAAACTTACATCATTCGATAAGAACTGTGCCATAGATGTGCAGAAAATAAAAAAATCATGTGCGTATGTTATCGCTGAATCAGGTAAAATAAAGTGAACATTCACACATGATTTCCCCATACAAAACGCTTTAACCAATTAAATGAAAGCATTTTAATCACGTTCATGGATCTATGAGTATTGTAGGAGAATTTCGAGGTCCTAGAATGAAACACGCCAATTAGTTCAAGTTTGGTTTATTGTATTCATTTAAAAATTCGTTTGATGTCTCCTTTCCTTTTTCTACGTCCGTCTGCCGCCAAATCCACCCAAAAGATTTTTGAGAAAAACCGCGTGGGCGAAAACGTCATTTCATGACATTTCGTGACATCATGACATCTGACAGTTACGGCAGAGGCGTTGCCAGATCTGTCGCAACAATGAGCTTAGATCCCTTTGCCTTCCCTGCACGGGAGAATATTACAACTAATACATAGCGTTGTTTACCTCGCTGTTTGTTTTTTTTCCCCTCGGTCGAAATTCGACCACACGCGATACTAGCAAGGATTAATGTTCGAGCACCGAAAAAAATAACTACGAGTATGTTTTGTTCGTGATTTGTTGCTGATTTTATGTTTTAATTTCTTGAATGAAAAATTGTTATCGACTGGGAGAACTCAATTGAAAAGAAGGAGCCATTTATGAGTACAGGTTGTAAAGTACATTTAGCCTACTACAGGTCTACTCTCTTCACTGGTCTTTGCGAATATATTATTCTTTACATGCTCTTGTCTTCTTTAACTTATATAAGCTTCAAATTACATTGCACAACTTTTTGTTTTTTTTTTCTGCAAAGTTCTTGACACAACACTTAAAGTTTCATGCATAGCTTGTGTTACCAGCTATTTCGTCACACCTTGAACAATCCGAATAAATGTCAACATAAAAAAGATCATAAATCGATCGTGTATTCTGTGCATACGTCCGAATTTCATTGACGTCTAGACCCAAACGGATATCTTTACAACGTGCATCTATACAAAACCGGCATCTTCTGAATAACCTTGAATCTTTCCCAACACTTCAATCTCGTTTCCAATGATTCACCACAGTCATTTATACCAGTTTGCACTTTGCTGCTTTATTCTTTTTCTATTTTAGTTTTTTTTTTTTTCATTCCATATAGTTCCGTTTTGTATTGGATGGCATCATCACCATCATCACTAACATGATCATTGATTTGCACATAGATATTGAAGCACCTCTTGAAAGAATGCAAATTAGTTAACTAACCGTGAAGTTAGTTCAAATTGATGTCATTGAAAATAAAATCTCCCTCTAAGTCGCTTTTAATTATAATCACATTTATTACTGAAATTTAATATCAATATTGTCAAGGAAAGCACAAAAGTAAACAAATGAATTACAAGTATCGGCACTAAAAAGGAACCCAACGGCATCCCATCATTAATCATTCATTCAATCAATCGACCGTGTACGTGTGTTACGCTGTCATATACTTCAATTAACTGTTTTCATTTATTTTTTTTTTTTTTTTGTGGTGGTGATGGTGGTTCTTTCAAACCCTACCCATAATTCATAAATGCAGTCAACCATACCAATACACCGGAGTACACCTGTAATTTAAGAACAAAATTCGTAAGGTAGATGGAGGAGACGTTCTGTTCTGTTGACATCACTTCTTCGTGCTTGGATGGGTTATGGTGTGTGTGTGCGCCAGTGTGTTATATTCGCAAAAGGGTGCCGATACCTGTTAGTATGATAGAAGGGATTGTTCTGTTATAAGAACCGCAGCAGTGATTATACCGCAGGTAGATTTTCTACAAGGATGAACATAACCTTAAGGTTCAGCGGACTATCAGTTACTTTACCTCTTTTTTGGGTGCGTGTCCGAATGGAACGCATTTACTCGTAAGATCAATAAACTCCTCGAAGGGAATTTAAGTCAAAAAGTCGATTATATAACAAATTCCTTTTGTTTGGAAGGATACACGTTGTAGGCTACCTGATCGTCTTATTTGAAATTTTGAAAATTGGGTTAGGGCTCATTGCATAATGGAAGTGACGTAATGTTTGTTTTGCTCTTTTGCTGATTTTGTTTTGTTGATTTGAGTGGGGTTGTTTGCTTCGGAAATTTTGTTTCGGCCATAACCTTCGACCGTGATCCTTAAAATAGAAGAAGACTTGTTGATTTTAGTAGATTATGTTAATGAGCTAAGAAGGTCAATCTCTTAGCTTTGCATTTGTAGGCATACAATACATACGTTTCATAAGTTTTTCTCAGATGTTTTGCACTTAATAAATAATGGAGTAACTCAACTCTATCAAAGTTGCCTGTGATAGCGTGTTTAGAGACGAGTTATACAGAGCCATGTCTAGTCTTGACATTCCTGCCAAGCTCGTCCGTTTGTGCAGGATGACGATGGAGAACGCTCGCTGCTCCATCAAAGTCGGTAAGAACATCACCGAACCGTTCGATGTCAGGAAAGTTCTTAGACAAGGTGACGCGCTATCATGCGATCTCTTTAACATAGTACTTGAGAGAATTGTACGAAACTCACAAGCCAACACCGGAGGTACAATCTTTTACAAGTCTGTACAACTAGTCGCTTATGCCGATGGCATTGAGATAATCGGAAGAACTCAGCGGGCCGTCAGTGGGGCATTTACGAGTATTGAGATCGAGGCAGCAAAGATGGGTCTAGCGGTCAATGAAAACAAAACAAAATATATGCTGTCTACAAAAAAGGACACCCAACATAGGCGTCTCAACAACAGGAAGCTGAGGTACAATACCGATGAAGGGGTAAAATACTACAACGTAACTGCGGGAGTTCCGCAGGGATTGGTTTTAGGGCCACTATTGTGGAACGTCATGTACGACGGAGTCCTACGATTAACGCTACCTGGCGGAGTAACGATAATTGGATTCGCCGATGACATTGCAGTTGTGACAGTAGCTAAACAGATCCATGCAGTAGAATCAGCTACAAATGACGCAATTACCCGGATAAAAGATTGGCCAATATCCGCTGGACTAGAACTAGCTGACCATAAAACAGAAGCTGTTCTTATAACTAGCTGGAAAACCGTCGAATTTGCCAACTTTCAGGTTGGTAACCAAACCAACAGGTCGAAAGAGGCGGTTACATACCTTGGAGTAATGCTGGACAACAAGCTACGGTTTAAAACGCATGTTGATTTTGTTACCAAAAAAGCATCGCAAATGCAGGGAGCTCTCTCGCGTATCATGCCTAACATCGGTGGACCTGGATACGCGAGAAGGATTCTACTCTCTAGAGTTATCACCTCAGTTCTGTTATATGCCGCCCCAGTCTGGGCGGAGGCACTGAGGACGAAGGAGACCAAAAGGAGACTATCATCATCATACAGACTCTGGGCGCTACGGACAATCAGCGGCTTTCGAACCATCTCTGACGAAGCTGAATTTGTCATAGCTGGAATGGTCCCCATCGATATTCTCGCAGATGAAATGCTGAGGATATATAACAAAAGAGCATTGAGTCATCACGACGCCACTGGTATCAAGGTGATAAAAATTGAAGAAAGGGCAGCGTCAGTAGCTATGTGGCAAGCTCGTTGGGCTAATACAACAAAAGGCAGATGGACATATAAACTTATACCGACAATCCAAGACTGGATAAGTCGAAAGCATGGAGACTGCAACTACCATCTAACGCAGTTCCTGTCTGGCCACGGTGGCTACCGCAAATATCTACACCGATTTGGGCACGACAACTCACTATCCTGCCCGGAATGCCCAGGTGAAGATGAAGATACGGAGCATGCAGTGGTTTACTGCACATGTTTCACGGCATGGAGAGTTACTCTGCCAAGTCCGTCATTACTCCTCGACCATATGTTACGGTCGGAAGGGAATTGGATGGCAATATGTTCCTTCGTAACAACTCTACAAAGAGAGCTGCGGAGAATAGAAAAGCTAAGAAGAGCAGCTGAAGCAGCGGAAGAAGCTGACACAAGAAGCAAAAACATAGGCGTCTTGGACAGAACGCCACAATAGACAGATGTAATTTTGAGGTAGTAAATGATTTTGTCTACCTAGGCTCTATGGTGAACTCCGCAAATGACATCAGTAGGCAGATCACACGAAGAATTACTCTTGCCAATCGTTGTTTCTATAGTCTAAGATGGCAATTGAGTAGCAACGCCCTTTCTCGAACTACTAAGGCAACTCTTTATAAGACACTAATCATCCCAGTCCTGCTGTATGGCGCAGAGGCATGGGCTTTGACAAAACCGGATGAGGATGCCCTTGGTTATTTCGAGAGAAAAGTTCTTCGAGCGATGTTTGGCCCCGTCTGCATAGACGGTGAGTGGAGGAGAAGGTACAATGCCGAATTATACGGCCTATACAAAGACATCGACTTAGCCAGAAGAGTTCACATACAGCGACTAAGATGGCTGGGTCATGTAGAGCGGATGGAGCCCAACGTTCCCACTAAGAAAGTCTTCGAATCCACCCCGGATGGACGGCGCAGTAGAGGACAACCTCGCGGTAGGTGGCGCAAACAAGTGGAGGGGGACCTCAACCAACTTGGCGTGCGCAACTGGAGGCAGCTGGCTCGTAACCGTGCTGGCTTGAGAGGTTTGTTGGTTGAGGCCCAGGTCCATCCCGGACTGTAGCGCCATCTAAGTAAGTAAGTAACTCAACTCTATATTCGGTCCTATTTCTAAGACATACCATCTATTTAGAAAGTTTTTTTCCAGCCTCCTGGCAAATATGAATGTAAAGAAGCTTTAACAGAGGCCTTACATGTTGTTAGTGGGCGCCGTGGCGTAAGTGGTTAGTGTGTCGAATCACTACGCATGAGGTTCTAAGTTCGAATCCCAGAAAACATCAAAAAGTTTTTTCACGGTCCCACCTCTCGCGAACGTCTGACAAACATCCGAGAGTATTGTTGTCACGAAAAAGCTTCTTAAATCGCCGTTCGGACTCGGCATTAAACTGTAGGTCCCTTCCATTCGTGTGAAAATAAAACGCACACAACATGAGTGGTTGCGAGAAGCTAAGACCCTGGCACTTTAAAGAGCTGTTGCGCCAAATATTTGTTTGTTTGTTACATGTTGTTATGAATACCTATACCTACCTTTCCAGAAACCGGAAAGACTTTCCAACCCTGCCACCCCCGAAATTTAAAATGCAATCCTTCCTTTCTAGGTTGGTCCTTCTCATGCATTCTTATGTTGTTACTTACGACCACCATGACGAGGTAAAATAAGAGAGACAACTATTCAAGAATAAACTCGAAATAGAAAGGTTATAAAGCCTTTTGACAAATGTCTTCAACTCTTATTCTGTTTCAGTGCTTTAGTTGAAGTCCCTTTCCACTTGCGTGTCCGCGTCTCGAAGATGATTTCAAAGACTAACCTTAAACAGGGAGTGGTGCTGAGCTTCATTCGATTCATTGAACTCTCAAAATATTTGCAAATATCCAAGTGAAACACACCCTGATCACTCGAAACACTGCAACTCCTCACATTTGAGTGAGATTTTTACTGTATCTCATCGATTTAAGATGAAGAGGAACTCTACAAGTGACTCTTCAAAAATGCTCAACAAACTTTACTGTACAAATCCAAAAATGTATCTACCAACAATCAATGAGTATCTGCAGGCAATCAACTTAAAAACAGAAATTCAAGTATGCCTCGTGGATCTCCACCAATCTCACTATCTATCGCATCCATCTATCTATCTACCTTTCCACTGATCATCAATGTGTGGCCTGAGTCATGCCCTATTACATCAGGTAAATCATCATCAACTGAGACTTGTTGTCGTAGTACAGAGAGCATGGCCAAATGAGCTATGATTGTGAAGCTGACTTCATGTCTCATTGAGGTCTCGAGAGCATCCGCATCTATGTGTTGTGTATGAGAACGAGTAGAAATCTTGAAAGTTGGAAGGCAACGAAAAAACTGAAAGAAACAGAAAAACCGAATGAACACAAAAAAAAAAAAAAAAAAGAAAGACCCCGACTTGAAAGCACAACATGAAAGAATTCCCTGGTAACGGTTAAATCCGGGATTGTGTTTTGTAACCGTAAAGAGTGGCGACAGAGACTCAAGCATGGTTTGGTGAGTCGTCCACCAAACACCGGTGGTGAGATGTGGGTCTCAAAGAATGCACATTCTTTCGGTGAAGGGAAAAAGATTATTTTAAACGTTTTCTCTGAATCTTCAGCGAAAGGAAGAGCTCTGTTGGGGGTGGGGTTTGGGGGAGTGAGTAGTATCATGAGGATAAAGGTTTTCACCTTTACAAGACGTCACAATCGGTTGTTTGAATCTCTCCACACGCTGAGACTCATTCATTTGAATTTTCTCGTCTCACTGACACTGACATTGGGCCCCCGAGTTTCAGTTCTACTGTCTTAACAAGTCTAATTGGTCGAAAAAGAACGCAAAAGGAAAACAACTCGATTTGATAATTTATCGACGCGAAATTAATTTCATTTTAAAGGCGTCTTTTGCATTCGAAAATGTGTATGTCCCTATCTTAAAGCAAAAAAAAAGAGAAAGGCTTTGGCGGTACTGAAAGCCAAAAAATCCACGCAGCGGAATGTTGTACGGAGAGTAAAAGGATATTTATGTTATATGCGTGTGGAGAGAATACAAATAACCAATCGAGATGACCCAGATACTTCAGGGCGTTAAGTAAATGTCAGGATTGCTGTTTATAGAGTTAATTTGCTGAGAGTCTTGTAGGTGGAATTTATTTTTTTCTTTACGTGAGTACGTATCTTGTTGCTGAAAACCGTCAATCAAGGGGTTGGTCATTGGAGTCTGAGAAAATGATGTAAGTCCGCTGGAAACTTGTAAGCATGTCGAAGTGGATATGGTTTTTGAATTATTATAGTTTTCCAAACTTGTAATTGCTTCGAACTGCACAAATGAACTAAATTTCAAGTCTTCTGTGAAGGCAGTCAACTTTTCGGAGGGTCAACTTAGTTACCTCTCTCGGCTCTTAGATTTGTTTTTTAGAACTCGTGTTACACTTCTGATAGTGAACCGTTTGTTTTTTTTTTTTAAATAGACCAGTCTTCGAAGTTAAGGTTTTCCTTGCCTCTCTCTAGCTGGACAAATATTGTTACGCAGAACTGCCCTATGGTTAGGTTAGGTATGTGGGCTGTCAGGGAGGGACGCTTTCTGCCACACTTAGGTCAGCGTTAACCCATTGTGATACCCATAGGGGAGAAAGTAATCCCTTACCCATTGAAACTAAAAACTATTCAAACTCAATCACATACTTCATTTCAGCATACAAACCACCCTGGTGATTTGATGAAGTTCAGCATCTTACCTGTCGAAACACCGGAGAGCTCCTCGAGATCCTGGAAGAAATATTTACCAAGGAACTTTTTCCTGAAGTGTTGGAGGCTCAGACAGTGGCACAGGAAGTGGGTAGTGTCCTCAAAAACTTCCTCATCACCACAGCCTCTACAGAGTTCCTCCTCCGTCGGGCGTAGTTTCTTCAAGTGGCACCGCAGAGTGTTGTGCCCCGTGATAATTCCCACTAGGGTGGAAAGTAATTTCCTATCTTTCCGAGTAATTCTCTTGGTCCTTGCTTTGTCGAAGGATGGCCGTAGCTTCCTGGTGATGGCATAAGTTTCCATGGAGTTCCATCTTTTATTCGTCTCTTTAATTGCTTTATTCCTTGCAACGAGCTTGAGTGTACAAGGCGGGATAGACACAGAGGGTCAACTTATTATAGTAAGGCTGCTGAGCCGATTCTGGCCAGCTCGTCGGAGTTCTCATTGCCTGGAATACCCTCGTATCCAGGGACCCAATAGAGCGATACCTTGTGCTGTATTCCAAGAACCCTGAGCTTTTCTCGACAACACTTCACAAGCTTCGATTTAATTTCTATGGCAGTAATCGCTTTTATAGCTGCCTGGCTGTCGATAAAGATGGTGATACCTTCTGGCGGTATTGCCCTTACCGCAGACTCACGGGCGGCTGTTGCCATTGTTAAGACATCTGCTTGGAAGACGCTGCTGTGGTCTGGAAGTCGTATGGATATTGATATACCTAGGGGTCGCAGAAGATGCCTGATCCTACGCCAGTGCTAATTTTTAAACCATCTGTGAAGATGGCTATAGAATCGCCCATACTTTCGACACCCGGCATAAAAAACTAAACAAGTAACAAATTTGGAGAAAGAAAATTAATTGAACTTCTGACACTTCATTTAGAAGGACCGCATCTGATGAAAAATAATATAATAAAGGCATCATTCTGGAGATAATCTCTAGGCCTAGAGTATATCCTTTTGCGGAAGATTTGCTTTATCTAAGACGTTGGGTGGGTTCGACGATTTTCCGGGCTGGATCGTTGTGCCCCATCCGCTCTACATGACTCAGCCATCTTACTCGCTCTATGTGAACTCTTTTGGCTAAGTCTTTGTCCTTGTAGAGGCCGTATAGTTGGGCATTGTATCTTATCCTCCACTCGCCGTCTTTGCAGACCAAAGACCACTCCAAGACCTTTTCTCTCAAAATAACCAAGGGCATCCATCTTCATCCGATTTTGACAAAGTCCATAACTCTTCGCCATACTGCAGGATTTGGATGGTTAGTGCCTTATACAGAGTTATCTTAGTAGTTCGAGATAGGGTTTTGTGACTCAATTGCCTTCTTTGTCCATAGAAACAGCGATTGGCAAGAGTAATTCTTCGTTTGATCTCCCCACTGGTGTCATTTGCGGAACTCACCATGCCCCAAAATTATATCTGTCTATTGTGTCCAAGACGTCGATATTGGGTGTACTTTTTTTGTGGGCAGCATATATTTTGTTTTGCTTCATTGACCGTTAAACTTTTCTTTGCTGCTTCCGTTGCAATCCTGGCAAACGCCCCACTGACGGCTCGTTGAGTTCTTCCGGCTATGTCAAGTGGTTATGCAGACTTGTAAAAGATGGTACCTCCGGTGTTAGCTTATGAGGTTCGTAAAATTCGTCCAAGTATTATGTTAAAGAGATCGCTTGATAGCGCATCACCTTGTCGAAGACCTTTCCTGACATCAAACAGTTCGGTGGTGTTCTTTCCGACTTTTATGGAACTGTGAGAGTTCTATGTCCTCATCCTGTACACGAGGACGGGCTTGACAGGGATGCCGAGACTAAACATGGCTCTGTATAACTCACCTCTATACACACTATCATAGGCAACTTTGAAATCGGTGGTGCGTATCAATTTTATATTCGTGGGTTTTTTCCGAGATCTGGTGCAGTGTGAATATTTGACCAATGGTGGACTTTCTCGGCCTGAAACCGCACTGATAACTACCTGTCAGGTTGTAGACAATCAGGTTCAGGCATTCACATTATACGGCAGACAGAATCTTATACGCGATATTGAGAAGACTTATATGTTCCGAGGGTCTCATTTCTCCAGGATCGGGCAGACGTCTTTAAGACGTTCTTCTTCTTCTTCCTATTTCAGCGAGGTTACGATCCGAAAACAAGGGACCACAACCTTCTCACTTCACCGCATTTCTACTGATCCGCCTGTGGAGTTCGCCTATTTGACCTCAGAAAATATCGACAGGCCTCCCGATTTTGAATCACTCGGTTACTGAGGCCAATGAAATACCGATGTTGTCGCATTTTTGCGATCCAGGCATTTGTTGGCCTGCCTATCCTGCCTCGCGATGTCTTTGGAACGTTCATTGATATTGCCTTTAACAAGGTTCAAATGATCACTTCTTTGAACGTGGCAATACCAGCTGAGCCGGTCGCGCTCTATCTTTCGTAAGATGGTTTCATTGATGTGAAGGCTTCCACGGATCTTCGAACTTCTTATTCGATCGAGCTTTGTCACTCCTGCTGTTATGCGAAGCATCTTCATCTCAGCTGCCGTTATTTTATTCTCATACTTTTTTTACATTGTCCAACATTGTGAACCGTATGTGAGCTCTGAACGTACAGCTGCGGTGTAGAGCCTTCCTTTTAACTTACGTGGCATTTTTCTGTCACAGAATTTTCTCGCGACTTCATCCACCTTACGCTTACGCGATGATTGATATCGTCATCACAGGTTGCTATTGATCATAGGTCCCAGATATTTGAACTTTTTGCACTTGGGAAGCAATGTTCCTTCTTCTTCTTCTTCCTTTTATCAGCGAGGTTATGATCCGAAAACAAGGGATCACAACCCTCCCACTTCACCGCATTTCTACTAATCCACCTGTGGGGTTCGCAAAGCACTGGGAAGCACTGTTCCATTCAAATAAATGTCTGGAATAGGCCTGAGTGGATCGGAGAACGGGCAGCACAAGTACTCTGTCTTTTTTGAACTAATGCGATACCCATTTCCCTCAAGTGCTCGTTGCAGGGATATAGGATCCTCACTTATGATGGCTCCATCGTCAGCAAAGAATAATTGATGTACCTTGGGGTCCTTCACTTTACCTTCAAGCAGATAGATCGGGCAAATGTCTCTATGAAGCATAAAATTCAATGCAAGTAATATCTTACCTTCATGGTGTGCAATGTCATCTTTATTGTATTTCGCATCTACACAGGCAAAATTCAATTGCCTCAAATGAACAAACATTCCATTATTAGTTTTGAATGATCTATCAGGCCTTGTTGACCATTGCAATACGATATCAGATAGTACGCTTCTTCTGTGCTATCTCTATCGGATGGTTAAGAAATAGCAAAAAGTTTTTTTCACGGTCCCACCTCTCGCGAACGTCTGACAAACATCCGAGAGTATTGTTGTCACGAAAAAGCTTCTCAAATCACCGTTCGGATTCGGCATTAAACTGTAGGTCCCTACCATTCGTGTGAAAAATATAACGCACACGACATTAGTGGTTGCGAGAAGCTAGGCCCTGGCACTTTAAAGAGCTGTTGCGCCAAGTATTTGTATTTTTGGTTAAGAGACTCTCTGAACCCGATGTTAGGTTGAAGTGGCTGCCAGCTTAGAATCGCCAACACACTTAGACCAATATTAGGTCCATTGTGATTGAACCCGAGGTAAACGTAGAAATGAAATTCAAAGGTAGATCCCCAGGCTTTCTCCGTCTGGGCACAAAATTGTCAGTTTTTTTGGATCAACTGTGAGGACACTTACATTGCGACAACTTAAATGACACGAGTGAGTACAAACATACACATGTCCTAAAGGGGAGTTCGCCCCAGCCAGTATCACAATGTTGCGAACTTTATAACATGATGACATGGACAGTCAATTATTCCTGAGGCTCAACTATTTTCTTTTTTTTTTCTCTAAAGTCTCAATTAGCTAATGCTATGCCTGGTGGCTGATTTAATATGTTTTTGCCTGATAGCCAGAAAAACTGCACGAATTAAGTAAATACTGCAAGTGTACTTGAATATACCGAATTTGGCAAACAAAAAAATAAATAAATTTAGCACAATTCCGGGACGCATTAGAAACCACTCAATTGAAAACGTCAAAGTATGCTAATGTTGGCACTAAATTCAATTTCATCGCTAGTTCGTAAAAAATGTTAATTAAATTCATTCAGCACTTCAATTTTGAGTTTGAGCGGGAAATTTAAAAACATTACAAATGTATTTTTGTGTGCAGAATTTTCACCACAAAATTATTAGATAATCACCGCTCCAGGCATTTAGTGCGGAAATTATTTTCTGTTTTATGTTCCTTCATTGCTATGCTCATTGCGCAATAGACTCAATTTCCAAAAGTGTTGTTTCTGTTTATTTTAGTATTCTCCGGGTGAAGTGAACGTTTAAATAAATAATAAACAACAAAATAGACAATTTTTTCGGCCACAAAATTCATCGAACCGCATCCGAATAATTTCATTTTCTATGTTCAAATTTTCTCTTTTTTTTTTTAGAGAGACCCTATACTGGTCAGAATTGTTTAATCTAAATTTAGATCTTAAAATAATATTATAATTGAGTGCACTATCCATCCGGATGCGATGTAAGTGCAGAAGTGGGTGTAATGAAAAATTTATATTTCTCTGCTCTATTAAAAGGAGAATTTAGTTTTACGTTTAATGCGCATTCAAAATAAATAAATAATAAACTAACCATCAATCCGAGAGGCAGACATTCGCTACTCAACCTAAATAGCAAAAGTTTTAGGAACAAAAAAAAAAACGAAAAAAAGTAAATGAAACAAGAATTTCGCCATAGTCTGCATAAAATGATTGAAAATGATTGGAAAAAACTACACGTGCCAATCGACATGCACTTATAATTATTATTTTTTTTCATTTTCTGTTTGTTGTTTTGCTTTCGCAAGTTTAACGATAACGACCTCGTAGAAAGCAGGCAACAAATACAAAAAGTAAAAATCAAGAATATGCACACATGCAGGCAGACAAGCAGAAAACACTATCTTAGGTGGAGTCCATTGCCCATATTTTTTTTATTTTTTTTTTGAGAGGTTTTGAAGCACTTTCTGACGCGTGCAGATATTACACAATACAGGCTTTTAATAAAATTAGACAAGCTATCAGATTCAATAGATAAGATTGGCTACACGATTGGTACAACTGTATAAGCAATCTGAAATTAGTTGCAATGTATAATGTGGCTCTTAAATGTACATAAATAGAAATTGGGACAACTTTGGGACATGGAGATTTGCATGGTTTTTAACTTTTGAATTGGTGAAACACTAGGCAAGCAAAGAGGTTTTCTTCCAATATTGGTGCGAGTGATTGGGACGGTTGCCTATTGGGACAGTTGTAAATATTGGTAAATCACCTTTTGGGGCTCCAGGTCCAATTCACGGAAAGGCAGACTTCTGTACGAAGCCGGTATGCAATTCGGGGTTGATTTCTTTTCGACGAGGAAGCCGACGTAATGGCCCTCTGATACAGCAAAAACACCGGACCTAATAGACTTCTTCGTAGCAAAAGGAGTATCTTCAAATTTTTCGAAAGTAGAGGAAAGCTTTGATCTCTCCTCAGATCACTCGCCGGTAATCTTGACAATAAGTGACCGACTAATGACAGTAGAAGGTGTGCCTAGATTAACTAACAAAAAAACTAACTGGCGCGACTTTAGAACTAATTGCGAAGAAAATATTGTCTTTAATGTATCGCTCAAAACACCCTTCGAGATAGAAGATGAACTCGGCAAATTTATTGAATCAATACAGAATGCCGCGTGGAAAAATACACCTTTAAGGAGAAAAGAAGCCCCATACAATGAAGCTAGCTAATTATCCGCCGGAAATAAAAGAACTTATTCGAGAAAAGAGGAGAGCACGCAAAATATGGCAACAAACTCGCGCTCCTCAGCATAAAACCCACTCGAATTTCCTATGCAATAAGCTTAAAAAAGCGATCCAAGACCTAAAAAACCGAGAGACTTCAGCTTATCTTGAAGGTTTAACCGCCGAAAAAAACACTAATTACTCGCTCTGGAAAGCTGTCAAAAGAATTAAAAAACCCCAAATACATTCGCCACCGATAAGAAAAAACAACGACGAATGGGCCAGTCCTGCTTTACGGCGCTGAAACATGGACTTTATTAAAAGAGGATGAAGATATCCTTGGTCGCTTCGAGAGAAAAATTCTTCGTAAGATTTTCGGTCCCGTTTGTGTTGACGGGTTTTGGAGGAGAAGATTCAATCACGAACTATACGAGCTGTACAGCGACATCGACCTAGTCAAAAAACTGCGTATTGGACGTCTGAGATGGCTAGGACATGTAGAGCGAATGGACACCAACGCTCCGGCCCGCAGAGTCTTCGAATCTAACCCGGAGGGACGACGCAGTAGAGGGAATCATCGCCGTAGGTGGCGCGCACAAGTTCAAGGGGACCTCGACCAACTTGGAGTGCGCAACTGGAGGCAATTAGCTAAAGACCGAGCTAAATGGAGAGGCTTATTGGTTGAGGCCCAGGTTCACCCCGAACTGTAGCGCCACCTAAGTAAGTAAGTAATGGGCAAAAGGTGACAAAGAAAAAGCGGATCTATTTGCCGAGCACTTAGAAGAGACTTTTAAGCCATTTGATGGAGAAACATTGGTAGACGATTTTACCGGTACGACTACGACATCTGACAACCTTAGAATAAAAAGTGTGTCATTTATAGAACTTTGCCAGGCAATAAAAAACCTGAAAAATAATAAAGCTCCTGGCTATGATTTAATAACCGGACAAATCCTCAAGGAATTACCAACAAAGGCACTATCAAAATTGCTTTATTTAATAAATGCTTCCATTAGGTTATTATACGTTCCAAATCAATGGAAAGTCGCAGAAGTCATAATGGTTCCGAAACCGGGGAAATCTCCAAATGACAAAAAATCGTACAGACCGATATCGCTACTACCAATAATATCAAAGGTATTTGAAAAACTCCTACTGAAACGGATTCTTCCGGTCATTGAAGAGAGACGCCTAATACCTGACCACCAATTCGGGTTCAGAATCAAGCATTCCACAATTGACCAGGTTTATAGAATAACCGATGAAATTGAAAAAGCCCTTGAGGAGAAAAAGATTTGTTCTAGCGCTTTTCTTGACGTATCTCAAGCCTTCGACAGGGTTTGGCACGATGGATTGAATTAGAAGCTAAGACGAATCCTTCCGGAGCAACTTCATAAGATCTTAGAATCATACCTTAAAAACAGACTTTTTCGTGTCAAGCACGGAACTGAATATTCTGATTTTAAAGAAATCGCCGCCGGAGTTCCGCAAGGAAGTGTCCTTGGGCCTATCTTATTCTTGCTGTACACTCGGGACATACCACAAACTGAAGGCACTATTGTAGCTACGTTCGCGGACGATACGGCTATTCTGGCAGCGGAAAGTTCAATCGAGTCAGCAACCATAAAACTCCAACGAGCCTTGGATCAAATCTGTGAGCGGACAAAAACTTGGCGCATTATTCTTAACGAGACCAAATCGACGCATGTTAACTTCAAAAAATACAAATATTTGGCGCAACAGCTCTTTAAAGTGCCAGGGCCTAGCTTCTCGCAACCATTCATATTGTGTGCGTTTTTATTTTTCACACGAATGGAAGGGACCTACCGTTTAATGCCGACTCCGAACGGCGATTTGAGAAGCTTTTTCATGCCAACGGTACTCTCGGATGTTTGTCAGACGCTCGCGAGAGGTGGGACCGTGAAAAAACTTTTTGGTGTTTTCTGGGATTCGTACTTGTAACCTCATGCGTAGTGATCCGACACACTAACCACTTACGCCACGGCGCCCACCATGTTAACTTCACTTACAAGAAAATTTACCTTCCCGTTTTCATTAACTCGGTACAAATACCGCATGCAAACGAAGCTAAATATCTGGGAATGACACTAGACGCGAAACTTAAATGGAAACCTCACGTTAAAAAGAAACGTGACGAAGCCGAAAATCGACTTAGAGAAATGTATTGGCTAATTGGACGATATTCCAAACTAAGCGTATATAACAAGCTGCTTCTGTATAAGCAAGTGCTTAAACCCGTGTGGACGTACGGTATACAACTCTGGGGTTGTACCAAACCAAGCAATAGGAATCTCATACAATCATTCCAAAATAAAATTGTAAGAATAATCGTGAACGCTCCCTGGTATATCAGAAACAATGATATCCACAGAGACTTAGGGATAGCTACCGTGGAGGACGAAATAAAAAACTTCGCTCGCAAGCTTCGTATTCGTCTTCATGGCCATTGCAACTGTGCCATACTCCAAACTTTGAATGTGACAAATCTTACGCGCCGACTTCAAAGAACGAAACCGTTCGAATTAGCGCAATAAGACAAAAAGCCGCATGTCATGACGGTTTCAGCAGGTGCTTTTATTGAAAATCTACCTGCCTCACGCGAATATAAATCTGAAGCTTAAACTACTTGATAAGGTCTAGCTTAGTCGTAGTAAACAAAACGAAGGGAAGGGTGGTTTTAGTCAGTAGAAATCTGACACTACTATGAGTACACGGTCTCATAGTGTCTCATGAAGATTTTCACCTACCCACGAAAAAAAAAAAAAAAAGTTCGAAAACCGCAATTAAAACGAAGTTGTGACTTTTTGACGTATTTAAAGTACGTCCATTCATTTTATATGATTTAACGTATTCGCATGTACGCCAGTTTGAATAGGTGGTATGGTATAAGGAATCAGTGAAGAAGAGTTGATCCTCGCGTCGACAACACTACAAAACCGAAAGGCACCGGGACCCGACGGAATACCAGAAGAGGTGCTCAAGACGATTGCCCATACATGCCCTCAGCTGCTGGTGAACATGTACAATAGCTGTCTCCAGAATGGAGTTTTCCCTAGGAGCTGGAAGTTACAGCGCTTGGTACTGATCAGCAAGGGAAAATGAGATCCGGATTCCCCATCAGCGTACAGGCCTTTGTGTATGCTGGATACCGCAGGAAAACTCCTAGAAAAGTTGCTAAAACCAAGGCTTACAGTAGCCGTGCAGAGAGCAGGAGATTTGTCCGAAAGACAGCACGGATTCAGAAAGGGCCACTCTACGATTGGAGCAATTGAAGAAGTGGTAAGGACCGTCCGATTGGCTCAACAGCAACTCTGGACGTGCGAAATGCCTTCAATTCAGCCAGATGGAGCGATATGCTGAACGCCGTCGAAAGCATTTTTGATATTCCCGAATATCTCACTTACCAGTCTTGCTTTATGGTACCGAGTGCTGGACAATTAGTGAGAAAGGAGAACAAATATTGTGTACCTTTGAACGAAAAATTCTTCGTCAGATATTAGGTCTCATATGCGAGGAGGGTGAATGAAGTAGAACATACAACCGTGTACTATAAGCGTTGTATCAGGATGTGGATGTTGCTCATGTTGCAGGCAAGCATTTTGAAGCTCTCTAAGAGTTGCTGGACAATTTCTGTGTAATTCTCTGCTCGCGTATTCCCAAGAAAGAAAGTAAAACGGTCATCTTTAATGAGCTGCCGAATCTGTGGACCGTCAAACACCCCGGCCTTTATCTTTTCAAAAGACAGGCGAGGAAATGCTGAAATGAGGTACTTGAAACAGTCTCCTTCAGTTGGCAAAGCTTTTACAAACTGCTTCATGAGGCCCAGTTTTATATGCAGAGGTGGAAATATAATACTCTTTCTATCAACAAGCAGCTGATGTAGAATGTTTGGATCACCAGGTTTGAGTTCAGATCTTGGCGGCCAATTCAACTGTAGCCAATGCTGTCCCACCCGAGCTCTGCTGTCCCACATACACAAAAAACAGGGATTCTTGGTATAGCCGCGTTGCTGGCCAAGAAGGAAGCAAACCATTTTAAGGTCAACACAGATGATCCATTTGTACATGTGGTATTGCAACAAATCAATGACTCTCTTTATGTCTTCATATTTTTCACGCAAGCAAACTGAGTGGCCTATTGGGACTGCACCAAATAAGTTCCCATCGTGGAGGAGGACACACTTCAAGCTCCGCTTTGCGCTATCAAACAGTCGCTATTCAGTTGCGTTATAGGCTAGAATTCCCAACTCTCCATTAAACCATTTATGTTATGGCAATACACAAATTCACCGTCACTTCGAAAGTATTGCAGAAATGCAATTTCGTCAAAATCGAAAGTAGGATACCTTAGCTCCTTTTTTAAGCAAATTTTTCTTGTGAAGTCTTGATGCTAAGAGCTCTGAAGCCTTTTAGAAAGTCCTAAATCCCGGGCCAAATCATTTAACTCTTTCTGATCAAATCCCTTACGAATGGAGTCATCTTCCATTTCAAAATCTTCATCGTTGGTGTCGCTTCGATCTTCATCATACTCGTATTCTTGTAATAAAGAAGGTGGTTCTTTGAAAACTGGCACTGGGATTTCAGCTGAATGAGGTACTGGGCGTATAGCTGATGATAAACTAGGATACTCTATTTTACACTTGTTTTTCTTGTTATATCCGGACGTTTTCACTATACAAAAGTAACAGTCACTTGAATGATCGTTGGGCTCTCGCCAAATCATAGGTATACCAAATTGCAATTTATTTCGTGTTCCCTTTGTCCACATCCGTAAACTCTCAACACACTGTTTGCACACCTTGTGAGGTGCCCAATGTTTATCTTGATCACCAATTTTTATTTTAAAATATGCAAAATACGCTTCCCTGACAAATGCGCTGATGGTTGTTCTTTAACTGGGAATGGTAAAACTGCCACATATATAACAAAATGAATCAGGGCTATTTAAGCACTTGCGACGCGAAATAGTAGAGGCAGACATGATCCAAAGGAAAGGGAATATATGTAAGTAAAAACTTAACTCTGCTTACTCACTGTGTGCCGACGAGAACTCGGACTCCACTTCACTAATTCACTATAATAGATATTTATAAATATATGGATCGAAACACAAAGTCTCTGTAGCGAAATAACTTGACGTGATAGAAGAAAACTAAGTACAGTTTTATAATCAGCGTACCTATTTAACTGTTAAACAGCTGAAAAATTTAACTCAACAGAAATTTTTTTTAAATTGTTCCTCAGTGTAATATTTCTGCATCATGTTTGGAAAAGATGCATTCCAAGTTACCTCAACTATGACTTAACATTATACTCCATTTATTTTACACATACAACTTTGAGCAGGAAAACTAAATCTTTTTTTTTTTTCTATTTTTTACAGTCGGATACCCTAAAACTATCAACAGACTCGGAAATGACAGATTGGTTTCTTGATCGTGATGTCAAAATTCCTGCTGTCATATTAAACGACAAATTAATATCAGATGCATTACTTGGCACATTACCAATCAAGTCAGAGCATTCCTACAGTCTAAATTCAGATGGCGACTCAATGCCAGACTCGCCGAAAAGTCTACACACAAAAATGGACGGTAAGTTGGAATAACTTTATTATAAAAGTCTTACTCTCGAAACCTAAATGCAGTTTTGCTTATAGAATAGAATAGAATTTATTTCACTGAATTATGTTAATGTACATCGGGTTACAAATTCTTTTAAAGCAATGGCAAAAGCCGTCAGCCAGAATGACAGTTTTAATTCGAGTAATAAATCGGTTAAAGGAAAAAAAAATAATTATAATAATAATAACATAAAAATAAAGTTAAATGTGTACAATTATATTTCTAAATATTGCTTTCTGTACTCCAATGCAGCCGAGACGTAGTAGAATAGTACTTTCCAGTTACTACCATTCAAGATTTGAATTACCTCCTCCCTCGATAGCACGGACTGATTCCAATAGAATCTCCTCAGTTCCTGCAGAATAGGACATCTTCCCAGAAAGTGGTATACATCTTCTCTCTCCTTTAAATTGCACAGTGAGCAAAAGATTGGCAAATCGTTCCGGTGAGGTCTGAAATTCAGTGGTAACAACTCTCCTCTCGCTTTAAAGGCTACGCTCATCTGCTGTACCGTATTTTTTTCGTTGAAATAGTTTTTCTCCTTCAGGCTATGATTTAGAACTCTATATATACTCCCGGATTGAGAAGTCCTTTCCATGAAAGCTGCATGTTTCCTTTCATCAAGGGTCCTTAATATAACATTCGTAGCTGCACTCCAGCTACTTTTGTCTTCCCATCTTAATGACATATCCACACTGCAATATTCACTAAGTTCTTCCCACTTTCGGAACAGTAGAGCTTTTCTGTTGAGAAGATAGCGAAACAATATTTTTGGCAGTCGATGGTCTGGCATATCAACTACTTTTAGTATACAGGGTGACTTGCATAAGATGCGACAAAAGCCTATGATGGATAGGTTAGGTCGAGACAAGAAAAAAATCGTATGAGAGGGGGTGAGTCTACCTCCCCCCATTTAGGCGGGAGGGGCAATTTTGTAAAAAAAAATTGCCTTTAAATAAAAAAAAAACTATAAAAAATCAACAGAAACATGCACAATAATATGCTATAGCTTGTTTGAAAGCTAATATTCCACTTTTTTATATGATTTTTAAATTGAGTTGTTTCAGTGAACAGTTTTTGAAAAATAAAATTTCAAAGTCAAAATTTTTGAAAAATATTTAGAATTTTTTTTTCAAGTTAATTTTTTTAAAAATTTTGCGTAATTAACTGCCACTGATATTTATATTCTTCAATGCTCTTATCAATTCTTAATTAAATACCGGAAACCCGATGCAAAAATCTTTCTTAGTTTTTGAGATATTAAAAAAAATGTAAATGTACTTTTTTCCCAGAAAACCGCTTTTTGGGTTTTTCTATGATTGGACTTTTTTTGAATCAGCAGATTATCCCTTTTTCAATGAAAACGAAATTTACATTTTTTTTTATTATTTCAAAAACTAAGAAAGATTTTTACATGGAGTTTTCGGTATTTAACTAAGAATTGATAAGACCATTGAAAAATAAATATATCCGTGGCAGTTAATAACGCAAAATTTTGAAAAAAATTAACTTGAAAAAAAAAATTCTAGATATTTTTCAAAAATTTTGACTTTGAAATAAAATTTTTAAAAAATAGTTCACTGAAATAACTTCATTTAAAAAGCAAATAAGAGAATTGAATATTAGCTTTTAAAAAAGCTATAGCACATTATTGTATATGATTCCGTTGATTTTAAATAATTTTTTTTTCATTTAAAGTCAATTTTTTACAAAATTACCCCTCCCGCCCCAACGGGGATAGATAGACCTCCCCTCACTTACGATTTTTTTCTTGTCTTGACCCAACCTATCCGTCCTAGGCTTTTGTCGCATCTTATGCAAATCACCCTGTATATTTGAAGTGCAATCCCAAGGCATATAGGCTCACCATAGGCAGTCCTGTCTCTACATATAGCATATAATTTGGGGTATTTAGGGGAAGTTTGAAGATGTGCTTTAAAAAATATTTTTGCAGCGCCTCGACTTCATCATAGTCCTCATAACCCCATACTTGGCTTGCGTAACACATAATAGATTTAGCTGTGGCTTCAAAGAGTTTATACTTTGCTTTCGTTGATACATCGTTTCTTCCGAAAACCCTTTTCCAGGTGCTGCTTATGACTCTTTTCGACTCTTTCAGCTTCTCCTTTAGGTGACTTGCATATGACAGTCTTGGTGTAAGTATTACCTCTAGGTAGCGATATTGCTTAACTACTTCTAGTTGCTCATGAGCAAACGACCATTTCTCCTCTCTGGCGTATCTTCCTGAATTATTTCGAAATATCAAGACTTTCGATTTATCGGTGTTTACACTGAGGTTCCATAGCTTGCAGTACTCCTCCAGCTTGTTGCTCATAAGCTGCAGCATATTTGGCGATTCTGCTAGAATGACGATATCGTCAGCATAGAAGAGAACTTTAATGATACAGTCCTCGAACTCAATTCCACCTAGTAAGTAGGATGCTAGATCATCTAGGTATAAACTAAACAATAGCGGACTTAACATGCAACCTTGTTTGACACCTGTATTTGTGGAAAACCATTCTGATAGCGTGACACTGTCCCATACTGCCGTCTGATTATCGTTGTATAGGCTTTGTATTATCCTTAACATATGGATTATATATATATATATATATATATATACATACATTTGTCTTGAAAAATAGACTGTGGTAAAGAAATTTTTTCGCCATCAATTCCAAAAAATACACTTTAACTGACATTACATGCATCAAAAAAGTAAAAGGAAGATAGAGTCATTAAAGTTGCATGTCGGCTAGCGTAAAAAACTGAATTTTTTTGATAAGTCACACTTAATGCATGTAATTTCTCTCCAAAACTTATTTTAATTAAAATTAATAAAAATAATTACAATTTTCCTCTACAAATTGCTACAATTAGTCCAACAAAAATTTAATTACTACTTATTAGCTTTGCACTTAAACGTCAATGTCAAATGTAAATATTAGATAAGAAAAAATCAATTAAGGCAATATGTCACACTAAATTGTAATATAATGTTCTACATTTCCTTTCTCTACATTTTTCTTTTTTTTTAATCTTTTTTTTCTGTTGCTTTTGAAACAGATTATTAAACAAAAACTCATTTACATAATAGCTGTCATTAGGTTCAGTGTCAATTTTTCATCTGACAATTTACTTTAATCGTACCGTTAAAGCTGGAATAACGTCATTACCATTTGTTTAAATATTATGCAATCATTGAAGAAATTTATTGAAACAAGTGTTTCTTATTGATAGTTGTCTCACGTCAAAAACTATATTCAAACTTTAGAATTTCGTTATGACGACATTTGACTGCATTATCGACCCGTTCGCAAGCATTTTTATTCCCATATTCAATCATCTTTATGTCTCTCTCTCCAGAGGAAGTAGTTTTCTATCAAGTCGTGAAAGTTACTACATAAATCGATTACGTACGAGAAGCGAGCATAACTTTATATGGCTTTCTTTGCAATTCCTACACACATCCACCGCAAAACAGTGGAGACTTCACTTTTGACATATATTTGTTTAATCTGAAGTTTACCTCTGACGGGAGACGATGACGCTGGATGATGCTACTGCTGATGGTGATGATGCGATGAGTCCTTTTGTTTATTGCATAAGAATTTGAGAATTCTTTTAAACTATAAAAATGTCATATCAAAGGAAAAAAAAAAGGAAAAAACTCCATATGTACGTGCTACTTGCGTTTACGTTTCGAAACAATCACTGGAACGGTACTGGGCAAATAGTAATAAAATTCTCAAATAATAAAAATGAGGTTAAGAACAGCTGCTGCTGTTGTTGATGATGTACCCAATGCGACCGGCACACCGACGACTATTGTCGCTTGAAACTTTTATTTATTCAAATTTTCAATGAAAAAAGAAAATATAAAGACGGTAGTTAATCATTTTTTTATTCTTATGCTGTTTGAAAAAAAAAATATCGTTAACAAACATGTTTACGACAGGAGTACCTAAAGGTTTGGCTATGTAACAACTTAACATTAGCAGTTGATTCAACAAATTGTTTATTATTGACATCTTGCGTAAGGTTATCATTATCAGCTTCAGTATCACACATGTTTCTGGGTTTTATTTACTTTATCGAGATCTGGCTAGAACGCGTTCTAAGCAGTCTCATTATCAGGCATGAAATAACGATAAAATGTCCCTGAGACAGACAATTGACAGGTGATGTTATGCACATTAATAACTATTGCAACCGAACTGGATTTGAATGTACTTGTCGAACTGTCAAACATCATCGTTAAAAATATCGAAATCATTGACAGTTGATGTCGAAAATAATTAAATGAACGAATAAATCCAAATAACTGACAGTTGGTGTCGGTCAATGCGAAAAACTTTATTAAGATCGAAAAAATGAAATGTAAATCGTTAATAGCCGGGATGTCATACTGTCGACTGCCTGCCAAATGATCAAGATCCTCGCAGTATTATACGATGTGACGTTACATTGATATGATTCAACTGTCACCGTATTTAAACCTTAAAATGAACATGTTCAGCAGATGTTGATATTTGCACACTGAACGCCAAATATATCAACAAAACTCAAAGGCATATATACAATTACGTCAAAGTAGTAAAATGTTTTTCATCTATGATAAGATAAAACCACAGCTGAATGTCATTTTAATTATGTGAATGAATGCTTTCTTCCAAGTGGCACTAGCACTATCAGCAAAGAAATCAAAGCTGATTTTTTTTTTTAATTTATTACTATCTAAGTCGCTATCTGTATCACTAGTTGACACTGAACAAAAAGCATGCAAAATGAATGTATTCAGCGCGTGCTAAACATCATAAATACTTCATTAGATGCCGCAAGAGCAGAATAAAGATAAGAGACTTCTTCGTTTTTTTCGAAAATATTATCTATTTAGATTAATGACATCCGTAAAATCTCGAAATTAGTTATATAGTCTGATATTCAGTTAAATGAATTTGACACCTGGTAATGTCGCTCTGATAAGAATCACATTTGAAATGTTCTATCTATATTTAATTCAGTTCTTATCATAACAACACTAATAACTTAATGAAAAGTTGCACCATAAACCATAAAAAGTATTTAAAACAATAACCATAATTGTAAGTACTGTGCTTGATTGATCTTCAAGTGACTGTCGCTTGAAGTTTCGTCAGGAAATGTTTCGGATGAGGTTTAGCATAGAGGCAAAAACCTCCTACACCATACGACTGAATAACATTTTCCCATCTTGAAGAAGAAGCTGACGAGCTCACAAAACTTGGTACTACCCTAAATGTCCTACCGAATAGGTTGTGTCTACTTAAACTGAATGCTATCAACAAGACACACCGCGAATAGGAGGATGGCGTGACATGCCAAATATACAGACCGATCTGGCCTAGATCTGGTTTGATCTTCCTGAAGCGATCAGATAACAGCTCCAATATCGGTGTCCTCGTAGGACACTGTCCAATAGACCTACACGCTAATTTGTTGGATATTTTGTCAAACAATTTCCGTAGGAAGATCCTCCTAATGTCAGCAATCATTTATTTATTTCCCATGAAATAAATAAAGTCAGTCCGATCAATTGCGAAAGCTTGTGTGAACCCTACTGTGAAGGCATAACACTAGCGGTAGCTTGGTCGTGGCGTAAGTGGTTAGTGTGTCGGATCACTACGCATGAGGTTCCAAGTTCGAATCCCAGAAAACACCAAAAAGTTTTTCACGGTCCCACCTCTCGCGAGCGTCTGACAAACATCCGAGGGTATTGTTGTTACGAAAAAGCTTCTCAAATCGCCGTTCGGATTCGGCATTAAACTGTAGGTCCGTTCCATTCGTGTGAAAAATATAACGCACACAACATGAGTGGTTGCGAGAAGCTAGGCCCTGGCACTTTAAAAGAGCTGTTGCGCCAAATATTTGTATTTTTTTTTTTTTAACTTGGTCATATGGCTGAAAAAATGGTTCGCTCTGTTGATGATGATTTGCCTATGGCATCGGCTATCAGGAAGAAAAATACTGGGAATCAAAAGTAAAGACAAAAAGTAACAAAAATCTCCCCAGTTATCTGGATGCCACCCCCGGAGTTTCTCTGAAGCATAAGCAACTGAATTTCAAACAACTACACCAAATCGTTCTCTCTCTATCAATCTATCCTTTCCAAAGCCCGCACTTGTGCGTAAACATGTTAAGGGTATTCATAACCCCTTGAGTGCACGCGAATCATAAAATAAGAAAAGAAGGAGGAAGAAATCATCCTCTATTTCCTGTGCACCTGGCCAGCCCTATTTAAAAGAAGACTGCTCCAACTTGGAGCCTTTCGATTCCAATATAATGCGCCCAACACAAGTGGTTGCGAGAAGGTAGGCCTATGCCCTTCATGGGCTGCTGTGCCAAATATGTATGTAACTTGGAGCACTTCTCTTCGATTACCTTGGCGATTTGGCGAATACGCACGGCAGAAGCATCCTTCGCTTTATAAAAAGCTCCGAATGGTTCTCTTAGTAAGTCCATGTGTTTTGTATGGAGTATTGGTATGGTAGCCCGCCTTGGAGAAGAAATCAAACCTATCCCTTCTTCTTCTTCCTTTTATCAGCGAGGTCATGATCCGAAAACAAGGGATCACAACCCTCCCACTTCACCGCATTTCTACTGATCCGCCTGTGGGGTTCACCTAAATCAAACCTATCCGATTGATGACATCAGTAAACAATTGGCTGTCAGCTCGGCAATAAGACTGAGAGGCTCCAGGCAGTGGAAGGAGCAACACACGGGACACGCCAATATACTTTCGATGCACCGTCATCTTCCCAATTCCACTGACCATCTGCCCACTGAATATGATTTTAACAAGGGCTACACGCACTCGATACGGGACGGAAGTGAGTGGACGCAACGCAATGTCATTTAGAGCGAATCGCTGTCAATTTTTACGGACGGGTCCAAAATCAAGGACGGAGTCGGTGCCGGAATTTTCTCAGAAGATCTGGACATACACCTCTCCTTTAACTTTCCAGACCACTGCAGCGTTTTTCAAGCCGAAATCACCGCAGTTCGTAAAGCCGCTGACTGGCTAGCGGCTAGCACACTATCAACACCTGATATTGTTATTTACGTCTACAGTCAGGCAGCCATCAAATCCCTCGCATTCAGCACTACGAGATCTAAGGCAGTGAAAAACTGTTACATATCTCTTAACGAGATAGCTGGTCAGTACAACCTCACCCTTTGCTGTGTACCACGTCACTGTGACATACCGGGGAATTGTGCGGCCGACGAACTGGCACGTCAAGGCGCCTCTGGTGCAGATAGTATAAGCATTACCGACATCGAAGCGCCAGCGTCTTATGTTAAGTATCTCATTCAAATTGACGCCGAGAAAGTAGCCAATCACCAATGGCAACATCTAAACTAATGTTATCCCGCCAGACAGCTCTGGCCAAAACTCAATAAATCCAGGTCCATCGGACTCTTGAAGCACAAGAGAGGAACCCTCTCAAAAATAACAAATGTCCTCACTGGACACTGCGTCATAGGAAAACATGCCCAAAGATTGGGTATCCCTCATAATGACTTCTGCAGAAGCTGCAGAGATGAAGAGGAAGAAGAGACCATCAGTCATCTCCTGTGCGCCTGTCCTGCGCTCGCCAACATCAGGAAGGCCACTCTGGGTGAATACTTCTACAATGATCTTAATGATCTCGGCAACGCCTGCACGGCTAAAATTCACGCCTTCATTCAACGAAGCAAATGGTTCCAAGAGTAAGAGGGTGACCCACCCGCCTTACACATCGGTAGTACAATGGACCTACTCTCTGGTCTAAGTACATCCTCATCGAGGGCCGATCCTAAACCAACCAAACAACCAACCAAGTCCATGTGTAGCTAATTATGTGCTAGATCCAGTGGTATCACAATAGACCTCTGGTCAAAGTGTATCTGTATTTTGGTACAGACAGTCACCCTCACCTAACTTAACCTAAACTTGAAGAAGAAATTTAAGAAGTGTACCACCAACCACTGAAAGCAACCACCATTATTGTAAGCGTAGTGCTGAATTGCCTTAAATTACATTCAGCACAACTTATTTTTATTCAAAAACAACATTACCTAACATTTAAGGAATTTCCAGACGACATACATCTTCAAACATGAATGGAAATTCACCAAAAAAAAAGATGTCAATCTAAACCTTATGATAAGAAAATCAATTAAATTCTTAGACTTAGCAAAATTTAAATATAATCAAATCAGCAACAGGCCTTGCTGATTGCACTGATAGCTGATATCATAGCGACCATAGGTCTACCATTGAAATAATTTATTTTTTAATTACTTAGCAAGCGCTATCGTCAAATCTCACAAAGTTAAGAAGAAGCAAAAAAACAAAATTCCAGGACATTTCAATATGTCGCAGAAGAGAGAAGAAAGATGGGGGAGAAGGGTTTTTAACTTTTTACTTAACCAAGTCACGATTGAAACTTGAATTGTTTATGACCAAAACGTTAAAATGTAACATACTCGTATACGAGTACATGCACTGCACACTCTGGAGAATGCTCTCGTTTTACACTTTCTTATTGCGAATCATTTTTCTTGTAAGCGGTTACTGCCCTCTGTTTCGTGAAGAACTATGAGAACTCTAAAGCTGCTGCAGGGTAAAAGAAAGAAGATAATTGAGTGATGAAATGGTGTAAATATTCATGATCATGATATTCATATGAAGAGGAGGAGATTAGCTTAGATGAATCTTACGCATGCGTGGAAGATGTAAGCCAAGTCGTAATGTTGCTTCATATATAATGGTCAGTGAAGTAGTGGCAATGCTTACAATTTTCATACAATTCTGTTTATTTAGCGACGAAGAGAATTCTACTTTATAACTTACGTGAACTTGTTCTCCTAAGCTTTGACGATTCAGAACCCTTACCAGATCCAAATTTTCAAGTACAATAATTATTTATTTTTTTATTTATGTCCTGTATCCCCTTGTGGGTCCTAGGGCCTCTACTACGCCTACGCGCCATCGTGTACGGTTTCTGGCAATGTGTCTCAGTTCTCCCCAACTTTTCCCTAACTGCCGTGCCTCGTTCTCGACTGTTCTGCGCCATGTTCTCCTCGGACCGCCAGGTCTTCTGCCATCCTGAGTTAGAGGGTTCCATTGCATAGCATGGTTCGCTATGGAGCTGTCACCCTTTCGGAACGTGTGACCAATCCACTGCCACTTCCGTCGTTGGATAGTTGTGCCTATTGGTTCCTGACCCGTTCTCTCGTAAAGGTGTTCGTTAGAGATACGATTGGGCCAGAAAATCCTTAAGATATTGCGCAGACACCTATTAACGAACGTTTGCAGCTTTCTGGTGATAGTAGTGGTCACTCTCCACGTGCTGCAACCATATAACAGCACGGATTCAACGTTGGAGTAGAACAGTCTTATTTTGGTGCTCAAACTGATTGCATTGCTTCGCCATATTTTGGACAACATCCCGAACGCGGACTTTGCTTTGGCGATCCTGTTGGCTATATCCAGTTCGGTTCCTTCATCGGTCCAGACAATACTCCCAAGATACTGGAAATCCTCTACTCTTCCTACCGGTTGTCCAGCAATGCATATTTGAGCCGATGAGTTAGTTCCAAGGCTGATAATTTTAGTTTTTGCCGTATTAGTTTTCAGCCCGACGACGCCTGCCTCCCTTTCCACATCTGCTTTCATTTGGTGGAGGTCCATAATTCTGTGGGAGAGTAAGCATACATCGTCTGCGTAGTCAAGATGTTTCAGTTGAGATGTAAGAGTCCATAGAATTCCTCCGTTTCCCGTCGACAAAGCTGCATGAAGCACATCACTAATCACCAATAGGAATAATATTGGTGAAAGGATACAGCCTTATCTTACCCCACTTTGGATCTCAAATTCCTCAGACAACCTTCCCCTGTGCAGAACGTGACATTTGGAGCCTTCATATGTAGCTTTGATAATAGCAATTAGTTTATCGGGAATACCTCTCCTGCGTAAGGCACGCCAAATAAACTCCCTGTTGACACTATCGAACGCCTTGTCAAAATCGATGAACAGCAGGTGCGGTGGCGATCGATATTCAACACACTGTTCGATGATAATCCGCAGGGTGTTGATGTGGTCGGCACAGGAGGATCCAGAGCGGAAACCTGCTTATTCGGCATCGAATGTGTCTTCGAGATGTTGTTTGATTCGCTCCAGGATGATTTTAGCTATTATCTTAGCTACAGCAGGCAGCACGCAGATACCCCTCCAGTTTCCGCACTCCATTAAATTGCCTTTCTTAGGAAAATTTACGATCATTCCCTTTTTCCACTCGTTAGGAAAGCTCTCAGCTTCCCAAGCTCTATCTATAAGTGGAAGCAGAAGCTCAGCCGATGTTGTTGGCGCTGCTCGTAAGAGCTCTGCTGGAATACCGTCAAGTCCTACCGCCTTGTTGGTTTTGAGTGCCTTCATCGCGGTAATGATCTCATCTTTACTGGGAGTCGTGGTGCGTATTCGGGAACTTCTCACCTCGGGCATCTCAGTCTGATTTGGGAGCATATCGCTAAGGAATACACGGTTCAAAACCGTAGCAAAATGCTCTTTCCATCTCTTGAGCTGGTCCTCATCCGAAATGAGCAGGGAGCCGTCTAGGCTTTTCACTGGGTGTTGGCTGGAGCTGCGACCACCTGTTAGCTCTTTGGTGATTCTGTAGACAGTCCTGCTGTCGCACCTCCGTGCAGCTTCTTCTGCTTCTGTAGCCAGCGAGTTGATGTAGTTGCGCTTGTCACGTCGTGTCTTCCCTGTGATCGACCGACAATTCTTTCAGTACCAGATGTAAAAACATTTTTCCCAGCACACCAATGGTCTTGGATGGTTGCGGCCATTGAGCTGCTGATTGCTTCCACACCTTGCAAAAAGTGCTCCCTTAATTGTTGGCGCACTGAGGGATCACTAAGTCTATCGATGTTGAATCTGGGCATTCTTGTGTTGTCGTGGGATCTTCGAACTGCAGCAGTGCGTAGTTGGAGAGTAGCTATCATAAGATGGTGATCACGTACTATCCCCACATCTGCCCCTCGTCTGTTACAAGTACAATAAGATGAATTTAGTCCGGGTCCATTTTTCCTTTAGAACTTGCATTTCAGCAAATTCAGCACATACCTTATTCTCATAAGAATATCTTCATTTATAGGCTCAAAATATTCCATTTTCTAATTTTTTTTCAGATATGGACGATGAATGCTATCCTGCTATATCAATGAAAACTGCGACCAGCAATAGCCGCCGGCTTTTCGAACCAACACACAGTATGTCATCGATAATGACTAGCAGCGCCACAACAACACATTCGACGCTGTCCAACAGTAATCCAATGCTAACAGCAACATCCCGTGTGGGCACAATTAACATTTCCAACAGTGGCACCGTTTGCAATAGCACAAACAGCTTCAGCTTATCCACCAGCAGCGGAAATAATAAAATCACCAGCACACCACTTACACTAAACCTGCGCTCAACAAAACAACAACAGCTACAACAACAACAACAACAACAGCTACTGCAACAGCAACAACAAGCGCTAGCGACAAGCATACGAAATGACAGTGTGTCTACATCAACCTCCTGCTCAGACATCGAAATCGATGAGACCTGCATTAAAGATGAACCGATGTCACCAGAGTCTAGCTGCCCGCCCAGTCCCAACTCGCAGGTCTACAATAGTGGTCTGAGTCTAAATATGGCAAATATGGCTGCGTCTACAAACTCAGACCTCGTCTTTGAGCACAAAGTAAGTTTTTTTATCACTGTTGTACCAACACCGAAGGTTTCTGACTCAAGATTTGTTTTTTTTTTATTATAGAATGGTTCCCTCCAACTTACACCAGCCTCACAGAGTCTCCTGAAGTCGCAACAATATATATTTGGCAATTCAGGTCAAAACATAGTCATACCAAAAGTCAATATTAAAATGGAACCCTCTCAGCAAAGTGGGCAAGTTTTTGGCCTGCCACCAACACCGCCATCATCGTTGCCTAGCGACGAATCAGAAGGAAATCAAAGTCCTGAGCACCATTTGGTTTCACCAATGTCACCACCTGCACAACAACAAATAAATCTCTCATCGCCAACAACAACAACGACGGGAGGATCAGCAACAACCTCATCCACACCCACATCGCGGAGGAGTACTTCTAGCTCACATAGTGCGTCCAGCTCACCTGCCTCGCATGCTAGTGGCTCGTCAAGAGCGTACAGTGGTTCGTCGACTAGGCAACCGATTCATACGCCATTGATCAGTTCGCAACCGGTAAGAAAAAGTTTTAATGTAATTGAGTATAATTCAGCTTGATTTAACGGTATTGAAGATTGCTTTTAAGTTATCAATTTCACCGACTTAAGTTCAACAAAATTTTGCTTATTCATTGCTTAGCATTCCCTTTTATCTAAAAGAATGGATCGCTTGAGGCTTATAACATGCTAGGCAGAATATTAAATCAATATCACATAGCATCCAAACTCTTATTCAGCTTATTCAGCAAATTGTGTGCCTTATCCGGCCTAAAGTATTGAAGTCTTGCTTTCAAACATATGAATAAAAATGATCAAACAAATTTCGTTTACATCCGTATAACTACTACAAAGCAATTCAGCAACATTCTAAAAGTTAATTGAAAAGGAAATGAAATTTAATTAAGTTCAGTATTTTTCTTATCTGCAGTACAAGAGATTGCATAGTAACATTTAGCTTCTGACATTGATTGATTTATTGATAACAAATTCAGCTGCATTCAGCAAATATGTCTAGTATGTTTCCACATGTAGAGCTCTACAACTCTTACTTTCAATAAATCTTATGATGCAAGTCTATGTAAAGATAGTTTGTTAAGCGATTCAGCAGCATTTCAAAATTGATTGAAAGAAAATGTAATTATTTACTTGTTATCTATAATGTAGGTTTTCATTTCCGTAACTTTACAATTTTTATTAGTTTTAAACATTTTTTATAATTTACATTATCATTTTTATTACAGAAGGGATCAACTGGCACCCTAATGCTAACAGAAGAAGAAAAACGCACACTATTAGCCGAAGGCTATCCAATACCAACACGATTGCCACTTACCAAAGCTGAAGAAAAGTCATTGAAAAAAATTCGGAGGAAAATCAAAAATAAGGTAAGGAAATATTTTAAGGACCTTTTTTGTGCTGAATTATGGTTTAAAGTATTCAGCGAGAATATGTGTTGGTTAGAAAAATTTCGTAAGAAATTTTAAACGGCTGGACTGTTTTTTTTTTCAGCTGAATGCCGTTTATTTATAGACAAACGAATTCGGCTAAAGAACGGAGTAGTTACAAATGTTGTACTGCATATGATTTCAGCTATTCAGCAGGAGAAATTGTTAGAAGATCCACCAACGTTGAACGTAGTCAGATCTTGAGCTCCCTTTCTCACTAATGTATCCTTATCAAACCGGAATACTTTCGGAGTATTTCTGCCAGTTGAAGTTTGATACTAACAAAAAAAAAAGCAAAATGTTTGGTTTTATACAGGCAAGCTTATAGTAACAGTCTTCAAGATGCCTATCTTTCCTAAATTAATATATAACCGATTTAGAGGGTTTTTGTAGAACGTTCCTAAACATCAATTTCGAATCTAGCTAGAAGTTTGAGGACTAGACTGTTGACTTAACAGTTTATAATAACATTAGCTGATCCACCTTGTCTCGCGCACATTTTAGTTGACGCTCATCAACTTACTTTTGTTGAAATATAATTACCAACTTCTTCTTCTTCCTATTTCGGCGAGGTTATGATCCGAAAACTAGGTATCATAACCCTCTCACTTCACCGCATTTCTACTGATCCGCCTGTGGGGTTCGCCTATTTGACCTCAGAAAATATCGGCAGGCCTCCCGATTTTGGATCACTCGATTACAGAGGCCAATGAAATGCCGATGTTGTCGCATTTGTGTGATCCAGGCATGTATAGGCCTACCTCTCCTGCCTCGCGATGTCTTTGGAACATTCTTTGATTTGCCTTATTAACAGGGTTCAAATGATCTCTTCTTTGAACGTGGCAATACCAGCTGGGCCGATCGTGCTCTATCTTTCGTAAGATGGGTTCCTTGATGTGAAGGCTTCCACGGGTCTTCGAACTTCTTATTCGCTCAAGCTTTGTCACTCCTGCTGTGAACAACATTGTGAACTGTATGTGATGTATGTGTGCCTTCTTTTCAACTAAGGGGCATTTTTCTGTCACAGAAAATAGCAGAGTTTTCTCACCACTTCATCCACCCTACGCTTAGGCGATTATTGATGTCGTCATCACAGGTTGCTTTGCTATTGATCATAGATCCCAGATATTTGAACTTTCCGCACTTTGGGAAGCACTGTTCCATTCAAATAAATGTCTGGAATAGGCCTGAGTGGATCAGAGAACGGGCAGCACAAGTACTCTGTCTTTTTAGAACTAATACGATACCCATTTCCCTCCAGAACGTCCACCCGCACATCAAGTGCTCATTGCAGGGACGTAGGATCCTCAGTTATGATGGCTAAATCGTCAGCAAAGAATAATTGATGTACCTTGGAGTCTGTCACTATACGTTCAAGAAGTTAAGGATTGCAATAAAGAGCAAAGGACTTAAGACGCTTCCCTGGTGCACCCCGAATTTTATTGGGAACTCTTCGTTTACTCCAGCGGGGCATCTTATTCTTGTCCTTGCTCCTTCGTACATGCCCATGATCATTTGTACATAGGTTTCTGGAACGCCTCGGTGACTTAGCGCCACTCATATCAGATCTTGTGGTTGTCTGTCGAATGCCTTTTTAAAGTCAACCTATACAATATGCATATCACGATGTTCTTCCATTATGATCCTTATACTTTGAATTGCATCTGTGGTTGATTTACCCGCGACAAACCCGCACTGATAGCCGTATTAGTTTTCGCAGTCGGCCACCTAATACCCGCTCAACGACCTTCATGGTACGTAACATCACCTTGATCGAACGGCAGTTATCACAGTTTCGCGTGTCACCCTTCCCTTTGTATACAGAGAGAAGCTAGCTTTCCCTCCATTGATTCGGCATTGGATATGTAACATCACCTTGATCGAATGGTAGTTATCACAGTTTCGCGTGTCACCCTTCCCTTTGTATATAGGGAGAAGGTAACTTTCCCTCCATTGATTCGGTAACAAATAACCTCTCATAAATTTGAAGATGAGAATTCTGAGCCATCTGAACCCGATGTCTCCCATCTTTTTTCAGAGCTCAGAGGGCATCTCGAAGGCCCAACCGCTTTTCGTTTTTTGTAGTATTTGACCGCCTCACTAACGTCTTCGACTGTAATGACGGGTATTTCTTCACAATTAGGGGTGGCTCTTGGAAAGGATAGCCGGGGAAATTGTTTATTCAAAAGTTCTTCACAATACTGCCGTCACCTCTGTAGAATTTTGTCCATGAGCATTGTTAATGAACACTGGCGAACGAATCTCCTGAGCATTCCTCCTTCTTTGCGCGCCTATTTTGAAGATGGTTGCGCTCTTGTTCATATTGTGTTTTCGTAGCTCCTGGTTTGCATCAGCAACCGGGGAAGATATTTTCTCCAGCTCCCGATACAGGCCCTCCGTACTCTCTGCTTGAAGCTGGCCGCACTTCTTCTTCGCTTTTTTCTTGCAACATTTGTATTCCACTTCGAGACAAGCTTTTTCTTCTCCATTATTAGATGGGCACCTTGACCAAGCTTTGAAAGCCGCTTTCTTCTCATTTATCACTACCTTAGCTTCATCACTCCACCACCATGTTTCTTTGGCGTGTTGATGGTGGCCTTTTGAAGCTCCTGGTAGTGATTTGGCCTTCTTTAAGCAAGTTCGCTGTAGGGAATACCACATATTTTGTGCTCTGCACTATTCATCCTCAGCTCCGTTGATGGTGTGAGAGAGGTAATTTTTCATTACGAAAACAAAAGCTCCGCCTTTTTCTTTGTCCAGATCGTACCACTTGATTTTCTCAGAGACCCTTGTTTGTTTGCTTTTCTTCGGTGTTTTCATAAAAATTTCTGTTAGCAGGAGACGGTGTTGCCGAGCGATTGCCTCTCCCAGGATCACTTTGCAATCTTTTACCCGAGGCTTCATGAAACTGGCTACCAAATGGTAGTCAATCTGAATTTCATCTTCACCACTGCTGTAAGTGATCAGGTGTCGGCTTTGTTTGATGAACATGGTATTTAACACGATAAGACCATGTGATTTGCACATGCTTAGGATGTCTTCACCAGGAAGGTTACTGGTGCCATATCCTAGTCCTCCATGGAAGTCTTCATAGTCTTCGTTTGACTTCCCGACATGTCCATTCAAATCTCCCCCAACAAACAGAAACTCTTCCTTTGGGATCTTCTTAAGGAGATTGTGGAAATCTAGCCAAAATGCATCTTTATCTATCTGATTGCACCCATTGTGGGGAGCATATGCACTGTCAATATTCCACACCTCTCCTTGTATTACTAGTTTGAGAGACATCAAACGGTCGCTGGACTTCGAAATGCTCAAGACGTTACCAAGTAGCTCTGCCGCAAGGATGATACCGATTCCATTCTTAGCCTTTTCCGTTTCGTAGTAGAACATCTTTTTTCCGGTGCTTTTCCATTTCGTCTCTTGGACACACAAGATATCCACCCGCCTTCTATTCATCACCTCTTCCAGCTCGTAACTTCGACCGGTCATGCTTCCAACGTTCCAACGCGCGACCCTCAAATTTCTTCCAAACTGTTTCATTATTTTGCTAGCCCCCGGAATCCGTATAGCTCTGACCCGAACATTTCTGCTCGGTCCAGGATCAGTACCATGCACAGCAGTGGTGGTGCCTGGCGGGGTAGTGCCTTTCCTTTTTGCAAGTATTACCATAATGATACAGTTTTGCAATATTACCATATTGCGATGGTGTTTGTTGTTTGACACGTGCATGCTCCTGTTTTAGTATTATTTGATCTTTCTTCTATGACACCGGTGATCTCCAGTCGAGGAGTCAACCAACGGACTCGCGTGCACACTTGTGGGAGGGTTTTTAAGGTAGTCTATGTGTCGCTAGGCTCACTTGGGTGTTATATTGCCTAGATCCGATTTGTCCCCTTAGTCGCCTTTTACGACAAGCGCTAGTTGTTGGGGGGCGCTGCAGTGATATTCTTAACCCGTCCCTGCACGGGCCCATCGAAGAAGATATAAATATACGGGGCAATCTTGAATACATGTTCCCTCGGAATTTTTCCCCCGAACAAAAAATTAGATATCTTCAAAAAAGAGGAAATAGTTCACCGGAAAAGAAATAGGTATTATGAATGATAATTCAGGGGAATTTTCAACGCAATCACGATATATAATTTTGAATCAATGAACATGTTCCCTATTTTCGAAGGGACCTAATTTTTGTTTGGGGGAAAATTCCGAGGGAAAATTAATTCACGATAACTCTGATAGATTAGAAATCTTTTCGACTTTAGTACCTTGTGGGCGCCGGCCGTGGCGCAGTGGCTAGTGCGTCGGACCACTACGCATGAGGTTCCATGTTCGAATCCCAGAAAACACCAACAAATTTTTCACGATTCCACCTCTCGCGAACGTCTGACAAACATCCAAGAGTATTGTTGTCACGAAAAAGCTTCTCAAAAACAAGAATGCCCTTCGGATATGGCACTAAACGGTAGGTCCATTCGTGTAGAAAAAATATAACGCAGACTACACGAGTGGTTGCGAGAAACTAGGTACGAAGAACTGTTGCGACAAATATTCATTTTTTATTATTTTTTACCTCGCGTAGATTATTTTTTGTAGGCCTCATTAAATTTTAATATTTTTCTCCTTTTTCAGATATCTGCACAAGAAAGTCGTCGGAAGAAAAAAGAATACATGGATCAACTGGAGCGTCGAGTTGAAATTCTTGTCACCGAAAATACCGATTATAAAAAACGCGTTGAATCGCTCGAAGAATCCCATACCAGCCTGCTCAGTCAACTACAAAAACTGCAAGCGCTCATTAATAAACAAAATGCCAAAAAGGCTTAAATGCTCAAGTCTCTAAGCAAAAACAAAAAAAAAACACCTGCAACAACAAATTGAAAAACTTTCTCAATTTCTCTAATAAAAAACAAAAATAAAAACAAAGAGGAACTAAATAGTATTTAAAAACATACATGTAACGACAAAAGTAACACCAACAAAATGTAAATTACATATGTACATTAATTTATTGCAACGACCAAATAGACAAACAACAACAAAAAAATGAGTAAAATATAAAAATTAATAAAAAAAAAAAACAAAAAAGAAGCACTAATTATAAACATTCCATCCAGGAAACAAAAAAGGCTAAATGGAAATATGTCCCTAAAAAAAAAAAAAAAAGGTAAAAGAAAAAACATTCCATTTTATTTTTTAAATTTAGCAAGAGAAAAACAAAAATTAACGATATTTTTTGATAATTTTTATTTTCAAATAATATAAGTAAATAAGTAAATGCATGTCTAAGGAAAAATTCACTTCGCAAAGTGTTGTACAAATATCTTTATATATATTGTTCCAATTTTACAACTTAAAATAAAATGCAAATAATATAAAAATATATTTACACTTAAAATTATATGTAAAGATTAAAAAAATTAAATATTTTTAAATATAGATTTGCTTGTTTTTATATACACACGCATATACTTATACATATATTCTATGTTTCTTTTATTTTTTAAATCATGACAAACGAAAAAGAAAATACATATATTACTATATATGTTTCAAAAAATAAAAATATTAATATTTGTCTTGTTGTATAAATGGCTGTAAATTTAAATAACGTAATACATAATAATGAATATTCTTAAAGTTAATTTAATTTTTTTCTTAAATAAATTTTTATTTTTTCTGTACCTATCAAACGAATAGAGGAAATCCGGGAAAAATTGCAATGATTCTTTTTTTGAGAAAAAAAAAAAATATTTTTTAGATGAAATTTGTAAAGAAAAAAAGAAAATTTCTCTGACTTTTCGTGCAATAAGTTTTAATATATATATATTATTTTTTTTATGTTTTAAATATGTTTCTGCACCTTGTAGTCAATTTTTTTTTTAACTTTAGCTTTTTTTTTATTTGTTTGACTTGTGAAAACACGAAAAATAATGGAAAATTTGATTTTATAAAATTGAAGTTGAACATTTTGAGATGAGAAAGGTACGATTCAGCTTGTGCTGAATAGAGGCTTATAGTCAATTTTTTAGAACATTATGTTTTAATAATGTTTGTTTAATGTTCGAGAATGGATGCTGATGAATTTTTCCTACAAGAAAAAATTCAATGAAATGCTTTTTAAGCGGCTGTGCACAAACTGCGGGTTCGCGGGCCAGATTCGACCAAAAAAAAATCGATTACTCTGATTTAGTACAGCCATAGTAGTTAAAAATGAAGGAGAGATTGATCAATTTATTTGTTTTAAGTATCATCTCCGCTTGCTTGCTTAGATGGCGCTGCAGAAAAGGGGTGGACCTGGGACTCAACCAACAAACCTCTCCAGCCAGTACGGTTACGAGCCAGCTGCCTCCAGTTGCGCACGCCAAGTTGGTTGAGGTTCCCCTCCACTTGTTTGCGCCACCTACCGCGAGGTCGTCCTCTACTGCGCCGTCCATCCGGGGTGGATTCGAAAACTTTCTTAGCGGGAACGTTGGACTCCATCCGCTCCAAATGACCCAGCCATCTTAGTCGCTGTATGTGAGCTCTTCTGGCTAAGTCGATGTCCTTGTACAGGCCGGATAGTTCGGCATTGTACCTTCTCTTCCACTCACCGTCTATGCAGACGGGACCAAAGACCGCTCGAAGAACTTTTCTCTCGAAATAACCAAGGACATCCTCATCCGGTTTTGTCAAAGCCAATGCCTCTGCGCCATACAGCAGGTCTGAGATAATTAGTGTCTTAAAGAGAGTTGCCTTAGTAGTTCGAGATAGGGCTTTGCTACTTAATTGCCGTTTTAACCGATTGGCGATTGAGCGACGATTGGCAAGAGTAATTCTTCGTGTGATCTCCCTACTGGTGTCATTTGTGGAGTTCACCATAGAGCCTAGGTAGACAAAATTCTTTATTACCTCAAAATTATATCTGTCTATTGTGGCGTTCTGTCCAAGACGCCGATGTTGGGTGTCCTTTTTGTAGACAGCATATATTTTGTTTTGCTTTCATTGACCGCTAGATCCATCTTTGCTGCCTCGATCTCAATACTCGTAAATGCCCCATTGACTGCCCGCTGAGTTCTTTCGATTATGTCAATGTCATCGGCATAAGCGAGTAGTTGTACCGAGTTGTAAAAGATTGTACCTCCGGTGTTGGCTTGTGAGTTTCGTACAATTCTCTCAAGTACTATGTTAAAGAGATCGCATGATAGCGCGTCACCTTGTCTAAGACCTATCCTGACATCGAACGATTCGGTGATTCTTGGAGCAGCAGCAGCGAGAGTTCTCGACCGTCATTCTGCACAAACGGATGAGCTTGGCAGGGATGCCGAGACTAGACATGGCTCTGTATAACTGGTCTCTATACACGCTATCATAGGCAACTTTGAAATCGATGAAGAAGTGGTGCGTATCAATTTTATATTCATGGGTTTTTTCCAGGATCTGCCGTAGTGTGAATATTTTGTCAATGGTGGACTTTCCCGCCGCACTGATAAGGATCTATCAGGTTGTTGACGATCGGTTTTAGGCGCTCACATAATACGGCAGACAGGATCTTATATGCGATGTTGAGGAGACTTATACCTCTGTAGCTGGCGCAGTTTAAAGGGTCTCCTTTCTTCAGGATCGGGCAAACGATGCCGAGGTTCCATTCATCGGGCATACTTTCGTCCGACCAGATTTTACAGATGAGCTGGTGCATGCTCCTTACCAGCTCATCTCCTCCTGCCTTGAAAAGTTCAGCGGCAAGGCCGTCGGCTCCAGCAGCTTTGTTGGATTTGAGTTTAGATATCGCTATCCTCACTTCATTCTGATCGGGTTGACGGGAATCTTGACTGTCATCGTCACTGTTGAATGGCTCATTCTGCCTGACAGCGGAATATTGGTCATCATCGCCGTTTAACAGTCTACAGAAGTGTTTCTTCCATATCCTTAGCACCGACTGCGATTCTACTACTATGTTGCCATTTTCGTCCTGCAGGCTCCTGTTCTGGCTTTGAAACCCTGGCATGTTCTTTTTACCTTTTGGTAAAATTTTCGAACATATTCCTGCAATAAAGTCTCTCAATCTCCTCGATCGAGCACTTCTCATGCTCCTTTTTCTTCTTTTTGAGAAGTCGATGTTCCTCTTTTCTCCTGCGCACGTAGAGCTCGTAAGCAGCTCTAGTCCTTCTATGCAGCGTCGCTTTGTACGCCTCTTGTTTAGCTGCATGTGCTTGCCGGCATTCCTCATCAAACCAGGGGTTTCGTTGTGGTGGCCGAGAGAAACTCAGTACATCATCTCCGCTTAGCTATGTTATTTAAATTGGAAAGGCACACTTATCGCAGCGAACTATCACTTACGAAATACAGGGATACCTCGATTTACGTCGTTTTCGGGACCGAGAAAATGCGACGTAAATCGAAAATAAAATAATCCAACACTCGTACAGTCCATATAGAATGAAAAGACTTACTGCGAATGGTATTGTACACGAAACGGTGAGATGTGCATCTCGGTTAAATAAGAATAACGAAAAAGCGAATTTAGTGAGAAAATTGTGTTACAATTAATGACGTAAATCGAAATTGTAACGACGTTAATCGAAACTGGGAAGTAAAAATCGGACAACTTAAATCGAAATAATGTAAATCGAGGCAACGTAAATAGAGGTCTCCCTATAATTTATTTCTACGATACTGAAGCTGAATATTGAGAACGCTGAGGAGATATACCCATGAAGTGATTGAGGTTTCTCTTACGATTAACGACATTTTAGATCTTTTGTGGCCAATATTAACCATTGTCCAGGTATCCACATAGCAAAAGTATCAAGGTATCCCGCGTGAGGTTACAGCTTAACGAATAGAAGTAATTGGGGAATAGCCGTCTAAATTAAGCAAGAAAAGATTTATCCGTGAAGACTGATACTTATTCATTGATAACGATGGTACCGCATTTTTTGTTGGTACTTGTACAAGGATCGAGAAACTTATGCAAAAGGACAGGAAATTCCCTTCTAGATTTTAGATGTTTAGATTGGATTAGATTTATTGAATTTCAGATTGTACAAAATTTACATAAAAGAAAAATGCTTAAATCTTAAAGACATGGCTCAACTTACTTACTTACTTAGGTGGCGCTACAGTTCGGGGTGAACCTGGGCCTCAACCAACAAGTCTCTCCATTTAGCTGGGTCTTTAGCTAATTGCCTCCAGTTGCGCACTTCAAGTTGGTCGAGGTCCCCTTGAATTTGTGCGCGCCACCTACTGCGATGATTCCCTCTACTGCGTCGTCCCTCGGGATTACATTCGAAGACTTTGCGGGCCGGAGCGTTGGTGCCCATTCGCTCTACATGTCCTAGCCACACGGCTCAATGCCGTCTGCCAAAGACTATCAACCTTTTGGTACAATTTTAATAATTTTTCAGTAATGTTTACTTCTAACTTTTTAATTTTAGAAATCTTCTTCAATGATCTTTCTTCTATAACCTAGCGTTGATTCACAGTATGATATGAAACCTTTCCAATTGGAACCATTTAATAACTCAGTTACTTCTTCGCTCGACAATATGGCTTTTCCAAAGTAAAATCTCCTGATACCCCAGAATATTGGGCACATTCCCAAGAAGTGTATAAAGTCTCTTTGAACTAAGTTGCAAATTGAGCAGGGAACTGGAAGATCCTCCCTGTGTGGCAGGAAGTTGAGTGGCAATACCTCTATATTCAAGATTATCGTGAATAAATTTCCCTCGGAATTTTTCCCCCGAAGAAAAATTAGCTTTCTTTATAAAAGAGCAAATATTTCCCCGGAAAGGAAATAAGTATCTTGGATGACAATTCAAGAGAATTTTCAACGCAATCGCGATATCTATTTATTCCTCGATGATTTTTTCCCCCTTTTTTGAAGATATCTAATTTTTGTTCGGGGGAAAAATTCCGAGGGAAAATTTATTCACGATAACCCTGATTATATATAAAAATATTCTTACGCTGTTAGAATCCTTAAAGTAATTAAGGGGACCTATGTTGAACCGCAGACTGCTATAGATTTCCCTGTGTGTTGATGCCTCTGCCTCCTCGATATATTTGTTACGCATACATATATCTACGTGAGATATAAAGTCGTAGAGTATCCCCTTCCAATTAGTCGGAGCATTCCAGTCTTAGCTAAGGTCGTATCCATAAGTCTCCGCCAGATTTAACATGTCCTTGTACCACAGACTTTGCGCATTTACTGCGAACATAACCAATTTCCGTGTCAGCCTTTCATTACCCGTCCTGAGTATACTGAGAATGTAATCCACGCTCAGTTTAAGAGTCTGTATAAACAAAATTCCTTTCTACCCTGGTAGGAGTCATCACGGTGCATAATACTCGGTGGTACCACATGAAAAAGCTACGCCTAACAGGCGAAGACTTATATCAAGGTTGTGGATATGAGGAAACCAAAGAAGACAGACACCACTTTCTTTGTCACTGCCCAGGGCTCATCCACCTCAAGAAGAAATTCCTCGGGAGACACTTACCCCAGGAACGAAAAGATTTACCCAGTAGACCAGTTAGCAACATTTTGAGCTATATCAAATCCACTGGATGTTGTATAAGTACATCGGAATAAGAGCCTAAATCAGCAGTAGAAAACGGTTAACCAATGGGCAAGGAACAGATTTTTTCACTCCCCTATGGGTATCATAATGGGTCTGCATTGACCTGACTGCGGCATCGTGGATTACTTCCCACAACACCCAAACGTTTGAACCAAAACGAATCAACATAGTTGCTACAACAACAACTTACCATTCACCTACCCTTATACCAAACCGAACCTAACCACATTCTTCCTTATGCTAGTTTGCTATCTAGCCTCAATTTAAACAGCCAACTCCTTTAAAAAAATGTGAGCTAGAACCTTTAAGCGAGAATACTCTCGTTAGCTTGTTTGAAAAGGACTTTCCCTACTTTTAGCAGCCCCTCACGAAAGCATATTTTTCTGTTTCCTTCTTGCTCAATTCATGTAGTGGGATTTCAAGTAGCGATAACTCAAGAAGGACAAAAGTCCAGAAAATTCTTATTCTATACCATCTGCCCTCATAGTTAAGATACGCACCTCGTAATATAATGTTCCTAATCTTCTTTCCTCTTCCTTTTATCAGCGAGTTTATGATCCGAAAATAAGGGATCATAACCCTCCCACTTCACTGCATTTCTACTGATCCGCCTGTGGGGTTCGCCTAATGACCATATTCCTAATGAAGCATCAAAATACTATTCTCTAGTCTGGTTTGTTAATTCAAAAATAAATTTAACATTCATATTCCATATTCCGCTAATGGTAGGTCTAATGCTCTGTTCTAACATATGTACATATCTACATCCCCGAATATCGTAACCAAGCTTTGAATAATAACACGTCAGCACTCCAATGCTCGTCCACCAGCATACCTTTCTTTAGTCCATAAAATCACAAAGTGTTCATAAAACAAAAAATCAACATTTCTCGTAGCAAATTTTAGAAAAAATATTTTACAAAAGAAATAATGTTGTTTTATAAACAATATTAAATGTTTTCATTTCTGTTACTTATTCTAAATTATTATTTTTTTTTACTTAATTCTTAAACATAACCAATTGTTTCGTGTCACTTAATTTTATTTTATTTTTATATTCGCACACGTCCGAGCCTTTACCTTTTAATTTTTAAATTAAGTTTTCTTATACAAAATAATTGAAGAGGAAATCTTTTTTTTACAATAAAATCCAGAACTTCCATTCGGTTTAATCGGTTTCAATTGATACTTAGAAAAGAAAAAAAACGTGAGATGATAATGTACATAACGAATCGAATTAGATATTTGCAAAATTTCTGTCAAAAGTCTTTATTAGTAATTTTCTTATAATTTATTTTTTAGTTTATTTTTCTGTTTTGTTTTGATTTCTTTTTATTTAACTTGGTACCCAGAAGAACGAAATGATATATTGTAGCTAAGCACTTTTATGTTTTAAGTTTTTATTCTTAAAATATTTAGTTTAATGCTAGTTTTTTTTTTTTAATTGTTTTTAGTATATAAAAGTTTTGCGTCAAAAGCACAGCACACTTAATATTTTTATGTTTAAAATTAATTTTATTTTTCAAGCAAATTTTCATTATAATAAAAATATTGTTTGTCATGCAAATATGTTTTTTTCCAATGAAAAATATTAATTTAAGTTGAAAGCAAAATATAAAAAAAAACTTCCATAAATAAGATCCATAAAACAACAGATAGCTTTTTTCCTAATGTCCTACAATGTTATATAAGAAGGCAAACATAATATAATTTAATACAATTTTTGTTTAGTTTTCAACAAGAATTTTTATAGATTTTAAAAATTTATAAATTTGTTCTTAAAAATCGTATAATAATTAATTAAAAATATTTAGCTCAATTTTGTTTTAGAAAAAAAAAATGAAAAAAACTATAGACATAAATGTTTTATACTAAGAAAGACCTTATATGCTAAATATTACAAAATGAAAAGTAAATTTTACGAAACTATACTTCTACATGATATGATGTAAATTAAAGTTTAAAAGAAACGAACTATACATTAAACAGGAGATATATAACTATGAAAAATGATAAACATTATATTAAGCGAATAGAAGAAGAATATAAGGAACATGAAGGAAAGAAGAAAAGAAAATTTTCTTCAATATTATATATTTTTTGATCTTGTAATTGTAAAATAAAAAAATATATATTATTATAGCTACATATATACACATACATATTATATACAAAATAAAAACTAATATTGTATAGAAAAAAGCGAAAAAGAATTTCCTGCGTTCGTTATTTATAAAGTTATTGGAATGCGGCATAAATTGATTGGTAAGTATGTAATACATTAATATTTCAGAGGAGGCAGTTTCTACTGCTTATGGGTTCTGTCGGGCTAGTCGAACAAATCACTCTGATCATAAATGGCGCCCAACTATGCTACGTTTACTTAATCAGGGTTATCGTGAATAAATTTTCCCTAGGAATTTTTCCCCCGAACAAAAATTAAGCATCTTTAAAAAAGAGGAAATAATTCCGCGGAAAGGAAATAGGTATCATGAATAACAATTCAGTAAAATTTTCAACGCAATCGCGATATTTAAGTTTTTTCTGATGAATTTTTTCGGTATTTTTGAAGATACCTAATTTTTGTTAGGGGGACAAATTCTGAGGGAAAATTTATTCACAATAACCCTGAATATGAAAAGTTCGTGGGCATTATTTTGTTTTTTTTTTTTATTATTAGAAGAATTCTTTGGCTCATGACTTAAGTGCTGGTTTCGAGAGTTTGGTTTTGTCCATCGTTATTTTTTTAAAGGTTTGATGACAGTTTAAGTTGAAACCTTTCCCAAAACATGCTTAAAGCTGTTTTAGGTTAGGTTAGGTTGAAGTGGCTGCCAGCTTACGCCAACACACATAGATCAAGAAAGGTCCGTTGTGGTACCACGAAGGATCATGTAATCCCAGCCTACTCGTTAGAACCAATTAGAGCTTCTGATGAAGCTAAGGAGGCTCCTGATGTCTAAATCTATCAGATCGCCTAAATCGTTAGAGTAGAAAGCTCCTAGGTCAAGCTTCCTTCTATGGGAGAGAGCTGGGCATGCACAAAGAAGGTGAGTAATGGTTTCTTCCACTTCTTCGTCTATACAGTTTCTGCAAAATTCATTTGAATATACGTCAAGGCTTGTTGCATGCTTGTCTATTAGACAGTGTTTGGCTACTACTAAATTTATAGATATCGATTCCAAAGATTTGACTGCAGCTTGGTCTTTAGCCAAGATTAGACCTCCTTAATCGCCATTATTTCCGCCTGGAACACGCTACAATGATCTGGTAGACGGAATTAGAGTTTAAGATTAAGCCTGTCAGAGAAAACACCTCCACCAACTCCGTCTTTCGTTTTTGAACCGTTAGTATAGAAGTGGATTGAGTCATCTTCTATGAAAGCCTTTTCATTCCAGAGTGATCTGGAAGGGATGGTGACAAGGAAGTTCTTGTCAAAATTTAAACGTGGGATGGTGTAGTCCGTGTTTTCGGGAGAGATTGTGAATTTATTTAGAATGGAGGCGTGGCCAAACTCTTTCCTTGACCACTGTTGGGTAGCTTCAAGGGGAACTGCTGCATTTGCTGCCATTTGCTTGCTAAATATATCAAAGGGTGTCAGATGAAACATAATGTCCAGTGCCACAAAGGGAATTGAACGTAGTACTCCGCTTATGCACAGACAAGCTGTACGCTGGGCCTTGCTTAGATAGTCACGATTAACAGCCCTTTCCAAGGCTGTCCACCAGACAATCACCCCGTATGTGAGTATCGGTCTAATGACCGAGATGTATAGCCAGTGAGTTATTCGAGGCTGTAAACCCCATTTATTTATAATAATATTTTTGCAACAGAAAAGTGCTACTGTAGTTTTCTTGACTCTTTCTTGAATCTTAGGTTTCCAGCTTAGTTTTCTATCCAGGATAAGACCCAAATATCTCGCTTTATCAGAGAAAGTTAAGCTGATACCATTAAGAGAGGGAGGATTGATGAACGGAATTTTATATTTTTAAGAGTGCAGTAAAGCTGTTTTAGTAGACATACTAAGGAAATTGCACGGTTATCAGCAATTTAGTTAGATTGCTTAGTGAATAATGCAGCCTCATTAAGATATCTGATTCATTGAGTTTTCCTAGGATGCCAAATTTGAATATATAGAGACCAGTTAGTGGTGGTTGTCCCGTATACAGCGTCCAACTCGTCTTTGATTTGCGTAGGCGTATTGCCTATCAAAAACAAATATTTAATGACAGCTCGATACTCGATTTTTTCCATTTTCACAAAAACACTCACATCGACTCACTGAAACGATTCAAACAACAACTGCGCGTCCAAAATGGCGGAAATTTTGGTGAGTATCTTTCAAAAGATGCGCAAACAAATTCCCTAGCTTTCGTTGACAAGTGCCGCCATCTTTATGTCGACGTCGGAAAGTTTTCAGACCACCCTCGTAGCTTCGACTTTCTTCCTGCTAGTCCTTCTTTTTCCCGTAGACACGGGGCCCAACAGAGTGAGATGTTGTCATTTGAATTGAGGCTTTCGATTTCTTCACTGTGGATGGGATGGTAGCCTGGCTATATTTATATATGATATTTTATAGAAGGTTCAGCAACGGCTATTGGACCACGTTTTGAAACACATTGCTATGGCTGGAGGGTTTATTGAATTTATTACCCACCTCATGGTGGGCTCTTCCAAATAGGTTTCAGAATTCACACTCTCTTCCAATTTCCATTCGTGAAAATTTCATTCAGCTCATTCCCCTCCTTCCTCTGCACGATCTTCTAATAAAGATCTTTGTTTTAAGGTTTTTATTGCGTTTCGAATTGACTGCAATTTTCAATTCGCTTATTGGATGATCGATTAATTAATCTACTGTAAGTGATCTTGTTAGACTGGCGTAATGCATATCAGCTAAGGAATTTTTGTTTTCTCAACCGTCGCTGACATCACAGCCAAAGGTCAATGTGCTATCAAGATATGGATGTGGAATCAACTAAACAAACAACACTCCTATCATGTGCACAGTGCTATAAATCAAACATACGCACGTGTAACTGGAAAAAGGTAGGTACCTATTGCTAAATACAAGGTCTACGCGATGACCTACATATGTATTAATGTAATGATAAGAACCAAGCTGAGGGTATTGCACTCTACAATTAGGAGGCACGTGTGCCTTCTAATATATGTACAATTAAAACGTCGATTAATTTAATTACGAACATGGAAAGAGTGCGCTGCGAATCGCATGATGTAATTCAAGTAGTTATAATTACGAGTAGGTCGGGTTGTCTGAAATGTCCGAGAAAAGAGCAATAGTTATTACCCTCCTACCTCTGGTACAATATGTATTAGGAATATTCTCTTCCCAGAGGTGCAGGTATGTATATCACCCAATATGCCTTCAAATGCCTGGTAGAAAACTAGGAATTGGAAGGTATGAAGAAAACGGAATACCTACCTTTACTCAGCGGCTTACATTTGGTCCGAAGTAAATGCCGGAGTTAGGCATGACTGTAAATATATCGAGTGAAGAAATACATACTCTCCAACTCGTAGTAAGTGCCCATTTTCTGATTTACAACTTTATTCATATCATAATGGAGCATGTCCTATTTTTGAGCACCTACTTCTAATTCAGTTAATTCATGCCACCCGCTGAAACGGGCGCCCGAGCAGGGACCGGCGTCTAAAAAATAAGAGTACAACTGGTAAAAAAATATCATCCCAATAATAGTGGTTAAAGGTAAAACCCAAATCGTGTGATAGGACGAATCCGAGCCGATAGTAGGAAACCATCGTGAGTCGTACTTAGTGTGCAAATTGCCGTATAGCGAGTTAGGGCACTGCTATCTGTCGCGATGCGAAGTAAATATCTAGCGAATCTATTTGTTATTCAGTCCTATTTTGAATAAATATTCTCCTGAAATTAGTATTTATTCGGAAAAGAGGGAAAAGACCGGACTACGCACTGAAATGGGTTATGCTATGATGCCATAATTGCTCTTTGACTCTCTGAGCCTTTCCGTTTTACTAAAAGCAATAGTTATCTCCCATCTCTGTGTTGGAATTTCATGATTAGCAGTTGGTGGCTTTCCATGTCCGCCAGTCATCCGTGGTTAGGAGTCATGACACCTTGTTAGTCTTTCATACTGTTTTTTTTATTTTTATTTTTTAAGAAAGGTGGAAAGCATCGTAAGACTGAATGTGAGACGTTAACCCAAACTAAAAAAAAAACAAAAACACTGCGCCATTTTTTTCATGATTATTGATTATCGTCAACAATATTTTATTTATTTTTTTGGTTGTAGTGGACACATCTAGATCACAGAACTGAAATTCTACCAAGCCTGGTCGGGCGGTCTGGGGGTGGATGGTCTCAAAGTTTTTAAAAAAAAAAGTCATTGTCCAATCTCAACCTTTGCATGATGAATACTTACTTACTAACTTAGGTGGCGCTACAGTCCGGGGTGGACCTGGGGCTCAACCAACGAACCAGCTGCCTCCAGTTGCGCACGCCAAGTTGGTTGAGGTCTCGCTCTACTGCGCCATCCACCGCGAGGTCGTCCTCTACTGCGCCGTCCATCCGGGGTGGATTCGAAGACTTTTTTGGCGGTAACGTTGGGCTCTATCCGCTTTTAATGACCCAGCCATCTTAGTCGCTGTATGTGAACTCTTTTGGCTAAGTCGATGTCCGTATATAGGCCGTACAGCTCGGCATTGTACCTTCTCCTCGACTCACCGTCTATGCAGATGGGACCAAAGATCGAAGAACTTTTCTCTCGAAATAACCAAGGGCATCCTCATCCGGTTTTGTCAAAGCCCATGCCTCTGCGCCATACAGCAGGACTGGGATGATTAGTGTCTTATAAAGAGTTACCTTAGTAGTTCGAGATAGGGCTTTGCTACTCAATTGCCGTCTTAGCCCATAGAATTATAAAACGATTGGCAAGAGTAATTCTTCGTGTGATCTCCCTACTGATGTCATTTGCGGAGTTCACCATAGAGCCTAGGTAGACAAAATCATTTACTACCTCAAAATTATATCTATCTATCGTGGCGTTCTGTCCAAGATGCCGATGATGTAGACAGCATATATTTTGTTTTGCTTTCATTGACAGATAAACCCATCTTTGCTGCCTCGATATCAATACTCGCAAATGCCCCATTGACGGCCCGCTTCTTCCGATCATGTCAATGTCATCGGCATAAACGAGTAGTTGTACAGACTTGTAAAAGATTTTACCTCCGGTGTTGGCTTGTGCGTTTCGTACAATTCTTTCAAGTACTATGTTAAAGAGATCGCATGATAGCGCGTCACCTTGTCTAAGACCTTTCCTGACATTGAACGGTTCGGTAGTGTTCTTTCCGACAGCGAGAGTTCTCCATTGTCATTCTGCACAAACGGACGAGCTTGGCAGGGATGCCAAGACTAGACATGGCTCTGTATACCTCGTCTCTATACACGCTATCATAGGCAACTTTGAAATCGATGAAGAGGTGGTGCGTATCGATTTTATATTCATGGGTTTTTTTCCAAGATCTGCCGTAGTGTGAATATTTGATCAATGGTGCACTTTTCCGGCCTAAAACCGCACTGATAAGGGCCTATCAGGTTGTTGACGATCGGTTTTAGGCGTTCACATAATACGGCAGACAGGATCTTATATGCGATGTTGAGGAGACTTATATCTCTGTAGTTGGCGCAGTTCAGAGGGTCTCCTTTCTTAAGGAGACGTATTGTTTGACGTAATTGGCAAAACAATAGGGTGGACGCAAGTACGTGGCAGAGCTCCCGAAATGTATATTTTCAAGTCATTTTGGCCACACTGGAATTTTGCATCTGCGCTACATCGGCATTGTATCGGCATTGCATCAGCACTACATCGGAACTGCATCCGCACTGCAAAAAATGCACCAGATCTTATGCCGGAAGCATATGTGCAGATTTGTGCATGCAGCAAAATTAGAGTACGCATAGTTAAATGAACAATGCCGCATGCATTTGCTGCATGCAACGCAGGGGTCGAATCGCGTCCTCCATCAACGGATGACTGGTAACGTAATTTGTATTGTGTTGTTGGTAGATCTAGCAACAACATACATATAAATTACGTGACAAGTTATCAGTTCACGGAGGACGCGATTCGACCCCAGTTCTCACGATGTGTCTATTTCTCTTCGCTGCACAAGTCAATGCTACCAAATCGCGAAAAATGGAATGGAATGGAAATTTACACCAAGTGGAACAGACACAAAAACTAAATCACTTCGGCTGTAGTTAGCGAATCAATGCAGTTAGCCAATGCGGTGCAATGTCTGCACATATGTATGTTTCATTTGCAAATCCGCACGCAGCGCTGCATGTATAACTGCTGCACATATGTTTCCGGCACTAGACCAACAGCATCGCCGTTAAGCATTTCGTCGTGGGCAGGACTTCAGCCGTAGCTATTTCTCTTCTTCGCATGTGTATGGGTCTGGGAGTGTCCTGAAGGTGGATACATGTTCGTGTCTTTTCCTTTATGCATAAGTACGTGTGCATTACTTTTCGTTCTTGGTATAAGTATGTAGTATGTGTTTGTAGGCTTTGTGATTCATAATTGATATACTAAGCTACGTCGCTTGTGCTCCATCATGTCTCTCTAATGCAACACCATCGGGATTTTAGGTCTCAGAGCAGCATTCAATGAATAAAATAAAAAACAAGAATAATGTTGATATAATTTTGATATTTATTCTTTTCATAGCATCATTCGAAAATTAAATACGATCAGTTGGATCTACGCCACGCATTTCCCCGTGCCGTTTACACTTTTCATTCTAGCCTACACTATCATAACGTACGTTGGAAACATTTTAACGACAATATTACATTTTTGTTTGTTTTAATAACACATTTCAACTGTAAGAAGTTTTCGTATTGAAATTTTTACCTACTTACGCTAAATTATAAAAAATAAAATAAAAATTATAATAAAACGGAAAAGATTTTTTGGAAAATTCCTTTCTTTGTACCAATGTCGCACCATGCAACTGATTGCATATTGTTCCTATGAATGGCGACCGATAAGCTTCGAGATAAATAGATAAAATAGAAATAAATAGAACATGCAACAAACTACACCGTGCGACATCAGGCTTACAATATTCAGCACTTTAAGCATACCTACATAAACCGGCTTAGTTCTCTAATCCGAACCATTTTCCTTCAACTCGTCCGCTGTGGCCGCGGTAGTGGCGACCCCGTTTGTCATTTTTACGTGCCGGACGGTCAATCTATTCGACTGTTGGCTGTCGCCATTCAGATCCATTGCTTTGACCATATTCAGCTCATCCTCATCTGAACTGGCGTCGGACATTTGGCGTGGTGACAGGCGACAACCACGCGCTATATAGTTCTTTAGCTTACCGACTGAGGCCAATATGAGACCCATGAAGGGGGGACTCGGCTTCAGTGGTCTGGACAAATACTCTGGATGATACTGTGTAGCCACGTAGTATGGATGTCCCTTCAGCTCCATAATTTCCATTCGCTGTTTCTCTGTATCTGTGCCGACGAAGTTCATACCCGCCTCCTCCAGCTGTGGCACGTATTTGGGATTCACTTCGTAACGGTGACGATGCCGCTCTTCGACCTTCTGTGGATTGCCATACAACTGCTTGATGATACTCTTGTCTTGCGAGAGTACTGTTGTGCGTCTTCCTAGCCGCATTGTTCCACCCATTTGTCCTGTGTTATGCTCTGGCATGTCAATCACCACCGGATTGGGGGTATCGGGGACGATCTCTGTGGTGTTGGCATCTTTCAGGTCCAGAACGTTGCGTGAATATTCAATGACTGCTGCCTGCAGACCGAGGCATATACCAAGGAATGGAATTTTGTTCTCGCGACACCACCTACAGGCGGTTATTTTACCCTCCATACCGCGGCTACCAAATCCGCCGGGTACTACAACCCCCTGGCTGCTGCAAAGCATCTGCCACGCCTCATGGTAGAGTGCGGGAGATTGATCACGTGTCTGTTCTTCAAGGTGGCAAGCCTCTATGAAACGAAGACCAAGCCTGTAACCAATAGCCAAAGAGGCGTGCTGTAGTGATTTCGATACGGAAGCATAGGAGTCCTCGAATTTTGTGTACTTGCCAACCACCGCGATTGTGACATCTTTGTGGAGATTCTCACTACGTCGTGCTAAGTCCTTCCATTGTTGGAGGCACCTGAAAAGAGTCCAATCATTGCAATACAAATGTTACCTTCCCCAATCACACCACTTACTTATCCCGCCTACTGGGATTAATATTCAACTGCAAACGTTCGTTGAGGAACTCAACCACACCGTTCTGTTCCATCAGTAATGGCACATGATAGATTGAGCTCAAATCATGAATACATATGACCTGTCCCGGGGCAACATGGCAGAAATTACTGATTTTCTCCTTGACCTCTGATCCAATGGGCTTCTCTGATCGGCAAACAATAAAATCTGGACTCAGGCCAAGTCCACGCAATTCCCGCACGGAACTCTGTGTAGGTTTGGTTTTAGGCTCTCCTGTGGCGCGTGGAGATGGCACTAGGGATACATGGGCACAGCAGAAATTCTCACGCTTAACACGGAATTGGAATTGTCGAAAAGCCTCGACAAAAGGCATTCCTTCGATGTCACCAATAGTGCCACCCAATTCGACAACGCATACTTGTGGTTTGTTGGAACCACGCACTGGTGTGTGAGCGACACGTTCAACCCATTCTTGAATGGCATCTGTTATATGGGGGACAACTGCAAATAGAGACTGATTAGAGGACGGAGTCTGGAGTGCGAGACAATAAACTGTACCTTGAACAGTTTTGCCTAGATATTCGCCACTGCGTTCTTTTTCTATAACCAACTTGTAGATCTTTCCAGTCGTTATGTTGTTATCACGATGCAATGTAATGTCAAGGAAACGTTCATAGTTTCCCAGGTCCAAGTCCACTTCGCCACCATCGTCCAAGACATAGACTTCACCTGAAAGAGTAGTGGATTTAAGGAAAAGTTTGAACAAACACCAGGTTGTGATGAGTCGAGAAGATAGTACGCCAAAGCAGGGAGATAACGTAAGCTACTGATTTACAGGCTATAAAAACTTAACTAAAACTAACAGAAAAGACAGAGACGAAAGAGGGGTACAGACCTAAGATTGCGAAGGTTAGTTTTGATGTCGATCGTTTGAAGTAGAGCAGAGGAATCATACCACCTTGATCAAAAAGTTCCCGGAATAAAAACCGTGTGGCGGTCCCATCGTTCCGATTTGAGTTCTGTTTTCTTTGTTAAGTCGGTACATCTGTTGTTGATATTCCCTCTAAATCTTAGCGTCATAGCTTGACATTTGCAAAAGTTACGTAGCCAAGAGTACATCTATCTCTGTGTGTGTTGGCGATTTTTTACCAGACCAGAATTGTGGGCAGAAAACTCATGGATTTTGCACCATGATAACGCACCGTCGCACAGTGCCATCATTATTCGTAATTTTGTGACGAGAAATGCAACAAATACCATCCAACAGCCACCGAATTCACCTGATTTGGCTCCCTGTGACTTCTTTCTGTTCAATCGAGTTAAAAAACCATTACGGGGAACGCGTTTCAGCAGCCGAGAGGAAGTAATGGAAAAATCGCAGGAAGCACTGATGGACATACCGAAAACCGAATATAAAAAATGTTTCGAAGATTGGATCAAGCGCTGGCATAAGTGTGTTGCAGTCGATGGGGATTACTTCGAAGTGGACAATATAGATTTAGATGAATAAACTTGTATTTTTAATTTTCTGAATAAATTCCGGGAACTTTTTGATCAAGGTGGTATGTACTGGCAAACAACTGCTGGATGACGAGTATGTCGGCAATTTGGCGGCGTTTTTCCAGAGTTTGTAAGCTGATCAGTTTTAGCCGATCTTAGCCTATGGAAGCAAGTTATATCTGTCGGCCCAGAAGCGTCCACGTAGGCCGAATCAGATGAACATATGCTGCCCAGCTTCAATTCTGAGAGAGTGGGTCTTGTGGGGGCCTAACAAAAGTCGCATAAAGGGATTTAACGTCCTAGGGATTCGAGAAATCTTTGGAGCAGCGATGAAACCGAGGGTAGAGTTGGGTATAGACTGAAGAAACGGGTTTGTTGTGGAAGTAATTGGTCCTAGTGGGAGAAGGAAGACGAATGCGTGAGTATGTTTTAGCCTCACATTTACTGACATTCAGCTCTAGCAAATCATATTGGCACCATGTGTACTACAAGTTCAGATCGGTTTGCAGTGACACAGCACCTGATAGGGAAGAAATGATCATAAAGATAGATGGGACCAACATCGCGTATTCTTAAGAGAAAAACCACTGGTCCATGGCGACTACCAAACTGAGAATGTAACTTAATAATGATTAGATGTTGGAATGTAAGTACGTTCCCCGGTTTAACAGCAATTAGTGTTCAATTTGCCAGCTTGATTGGACAAGTATTCTAGTAAGGCTTATAATTTTCGGTTCCCTGGGAACTTCAACGTGGTCATTGGTTACCTCCAACAATGGACAAACAAAGGTATCAACGCACCACCCAACGTACAAATTTGGTACACCGGTGGCTCCAAATTGGAATGTGGCAATACCGGTGCTAGGTTGTATAGTCCAAACTTTCAGCGTGCAGCAGCGTTTGGTAACTCAGCTACCATCTTCCAAGCAGAGGTCAATGCGATAGAACTACCCGTTCAGGGATGTCTGCGGAGAACGGTCCCAACATCTATATCTATTTGGACAGTTAGGCAGCACTAGGGCCCTTCATTCCTATACGGTAGGTTAAAAGCTCATGTGGGGCTGTTTCGATAGCATTAATAACCTCGCTTCACAAACCAGGTTATCGTAACATGAATGAGCTGAATGTTTGGCGAGGAAGGGACAAGGCGCTCACTCATCGCCCCTGAACTCTACTTCGGGGTACCAACGGGTGGTATCCACCACACAATAACACAATGGGAAGCTGAACGACTCGCCGAACACTGGGTCAACGAAAGAGGTTAAGACAAGCGAACAAGTTCATCAACCCTAACAAAAATAGAGCAAGCTACTTGTACTCAGTAAAGGGGATTTGCGAACTCTAGCGGGCTAACTAACCGGACACTATCCAATCAGGTATCATCTGAATTAAAACTATCAGATAGAGCCATGGGCAGACCCTGTGGGGAACAAAGAGAAACAGCAGAACACATTCTTTATGAATGCAACAAAGAAACGGTTGCCCCATCTAACTGGTGTCCTAATGCGCCCAGTGGAAATCTGGAAGCTGGAAGACAAGACATCATTATCAAAAGTCTCAATTTTGCTGGTTAACCATTTTTTCTGGTTAACCATTGTGCCCTTGGACCTCAAACACTGTATCGTATCGTAAGTCTTACAAAATGCTGGACAAGCGACAAGCAATGACAACCGTTTGGAGAATTGAACCATCCAACGTTCCTCGCCTGACAGCGAAATCATGCAAACTTCTAAAAATAAAAACCTATTTAGTCACCAGAATGTCTCTGAAAGCACAGCCACCATCACAGAAGAGCACTTCTTCTACTTCTTCCTTTTCTCAGCGAGGCTATGATCCGAAAACAAGGGATCACAACCCTCCCAGTTCACCGCATTTCTACTGATCCGCCTGTGCGGTTCGCATCACACAAGAGCACTACCTCTTTTTTTCGGCCATGACTCAGTGGCCATAAATTTGTTTGCCCTACTTATACTCGTTGCCTCACACTAATTCGCGCTAACATCCTCGGCGCCTTATCTTTCAGCGTAAGTGAGAATGATAACCCGATCAAGTATGTTTCAGCCTAATGGGGAAGCTTCTATTATCAAACTAATGTATGCCAGAAGCACGTGCATAATAAGATTACCAGTACTTAGCAATTGTTTACCACACAAACAGTGCGAATCGATTTTACCTGCCACCTACACAACGTTTACGTACCCCCGCCTGTTGCTCTCGCAAGCCCATTACCCAACAATTCATGCAAATCAATAGACTACTAACCATGTTCGTACGGAGAGAACGTTCCAGCATCGATGTTGATGTATGGATCAATCTTAATCGACGTCACATCCAGTCCACACGACTTTAATAGCGTTCCAAACGAGCTCGCTATGACACCCTTGCCAACTCCACTGATCACTCCACCAGTCACCAGAATGTACTTCATGTCCGATGGCTGCTGCTGATTTGCATTCGCATTCGCGTTCGAGTAAACTGACTGCATGATGCCTGCCACTGATACTAACTGCGTTTTTCAAGATCAATTTTCGGATAAAAATAGAATTCAATCACTGGCGGGGGGTGGTACCTACCTTTTTTTTATTCCACAGAGACGGGAAGCTTGACCTTTTGCACAATACCACGTGGGACAGTTGCAATTAACAACGACGGATCTAAAGTGAAAACGCGCTTGTGGCAGTAATCGACTTATACGCTGGCTACGCAAACAGAACAATGAATTTCGATATCTATGGGGGGGAACTGGTATTTTGCGCGCTTTCTTTTGGCCTGAAGTGTTTCTATTTTTGATCAAAAAATTTCCGTTTTCGTTTCGAAATTTGCAACAAACATGGTTACAGTGAGCGGAGCGGACAATGACAAAATGTCAAGAGCTGACGGCACGGCAGTGGATGCCATATGGTTTGGGAGCGCCTTGTGAATTGTGCGAAAAAGTGGTGCCAAGTTTTACACAGCGAAAAAAGTTTTCCATTTCACTATGAGTTCTATACAGGACGAGGAATCCTTTTCAAAAGGTGCGTTGTACATGCCAATTGCAATTTAAAAATTTTAAAACGTTTTTATTAAAGAAAGTAAGGATTTGTTGCAGAATTTTCTGTTTCTAGATAAATGTGTCCTCAGCTTTACACATGTGAGTGCGACTTCTTGCTTCTAGTGGTGTTATCGAGCATTAACCTTTTATTTTATTGCCTTACCTACTTTACTTCAAATCGTTGATCAAACTGTCGATACCACCCGAGCCGAGAGGTGTACATATATTAAGAATTAAAACGCTCAAGGCGAACCCCACAGGCGGATCAGTAGAAATGCGGTGAAGTGGGAGGGTTGTGGTCCCTTGTTTTCGGATCATAACCTCGCTGATAAAAGGAAGAAGAAGTAGGAATTAAAACGCACTACGTTCAAATTCGTATGTTCTTCATTGTTTCCTCGCCATCGAGGTTCGATAACAGGATTGTTGAAATTTCATGAGAGAAAAATGTCAGGGTAAGGCCTTGCGCCATACCTAGTGTTCCAGAGGGACACCTATTTAAACTGATTCAATCATTTTTTCTCCTCGATAAGAAGGAAAAGCTACATAATGTACAGTGCTTTGGATTGGATAATTTGTGTAATATTATGCTTCCATGGATATTATGTATAAATGTATTTTTAAACCTTCCAAAGATCTGAATAATGTTTCTCCTGTTAAACAATCATAGAAATCGTAACAATTATTTTCTATGATCCTCCATGAATGGTGGGGTAGCATACTCACCATGCAAACTCTTCATCCTTCTCAAACCTCTACCACCGACTCCAACTCATCAGGAGGAATCTTCAGATTTCATCAAACTATTTAATCCCATGCCTACTAAGGGATTGCTTACCTAAAGGCATGGCAATCATAACGCCTCTTCCAAGCCGGTTTGGGGGCACGCCTAACCAATCCATTGAAGAGAGTTGTGTTCGAAGAAGTAGCTGCTCAACATTGAGTGCTCTGCATTTCGTATGAGAAAGAAAGAAAAAACTTAAAAAGCAATATTCGCGTAGTAACTAACAGATATATACAAAGCTAAAGGCCTTCTTCTACCTAGATAGCGCCCATGAATCAAACATATATTTGATTCATGCTTAGCGCCGTTATAACTATTCCTTAGTACAACTGTATGTCTCGACTGAAAAGGTAAAACACCTTAAGTCGACTTATGTCGTTTTTCCTTTCTTTATTCAACCGATATATATTTTCGCTATACGCAGCTGTATCTAATCGCCCATTTTGTGTCGAATCTTCTTCCTGTGTAAAGTAAAAGTAATGTAAAAGTAAAGTCTCAAAATGCGTATAAAATCGTGACGGCCCGCTTTAGTTTTTGCGCTCTCCTGAAAAACTATGAAAACAGACTTAAGAAAGTTTACCTTTTCAGTCGAGATATATATATATATATATATATGCATGTATTTCAACTTTCGTTTACCCTTCCGAGAGTGCTTTCCGCTTAGTCCGATAAAAGAAAGAGTCAGTATGCGTATCATAATCATTATAGGGTTTTAACACTCTAATTTCTGAAGGATTGTTAAAGTCCCTACTCAAGTATGGTCATCGTTGAACTGTGATGGTTATAAGAAAATGACTTAAGCGTTATTGTGAGCTGATGTTGAATTTTGAACTCACAATAGCAAAACCAAAGGAGTAAGAAAAACTGACAGATGGGAGATATTGTGACTGCTTTCTATTTCCCTAGGCTGAAAAAACTTCATTTTGCGCATGTCATCACTCCGCGTGCATACATTCAACAACCTGTTGATTTTTAATACCAGCCATACCACTAGTTGCACATGATTGAAAGCAAAACATTTTCCATTACTTCAATACCATCCCTTACTACTCGTGGGGTACATTTTTTTAATTATCTTAATTGTTACTATCAGAATTAGCTAATCAACCTTAAGTTGCATTTGAATAACTAATGTTGTTAGATATTGAGCCAGGTAATATGCGTTTCGAAATCAATAAGCATTGTTACTTTCTATTGAACAGTTGGAATATAGTAGTCGAATTCTTGGGAATTATTATAAAAAATTTAAAAAGTATTATTAAGTATGCAACCTGGATTACTAGTTGTGTCGCAGGTAGACCTATATTAATTTAGAAAATATTAGAAATGGTTTATAAAAAATCATTAAAAACTAATATTCGTTATTGCAATTATTTTGAAAAGCACCATAAATAGCTTAAAGTTGACTGTTCAGACAATTTTGGGTATCAATGTTCAACAAATACGTTTAAATTAACCAAAATCGGCATTGTAATTTATAAAATGTATTTTTAATCGAACGATATTTAGAGTGTCAGAAAGAGTAATGTACATCGGTCAGTGGCCGCACAATTCGCATTAATAATTTAGTTTAGCTTTTGCCACTAATCGAACAGGCATGTGTTAGAAGTGGTGATTTTATTGTTAACGAAATCTCGAATGGGTCAACTCCCACCCTACATAAACAGTAAAGGAATTTTGTCGAGTTTGTTGGTAAGAAAAGAGTTTGGACTATCTTGCAGTTACTTTTCATACAAAATCGGCAAACATCACCCACCATTCATCCAATGTGTAGATCGGAAATTTCATTGAATAAGAAAATCACCACTTTTAACATTCGAAAGAGATTTTACAGGATTTACTTTTGACTTAATATTGCTGTAACTCTCTTCCTTTCAGATTTTTGGTCTAATCCCCTTCAACCATGCGAAACGTCATGTTCATATATTTGATTTCCTGCTTATGCTCATCGTACCATGCCTCTACGTCTTCTCCTATCTGATGGCAAATTTCGAGATGTATTCTGTAAAAAATCTACCCAACTGCAACAGCATTTGTACGCTCGGCAATTCTCTATTCATTCATTTGGGTATCTTTGTCTACATTATTGATTTTCTATTGAGTCTCCTTCGTGGAAAGTATTTCTTTCCTGAATTCTACGAGCGACTCAATGAAATTGATTCGGTATTGAAAAAGTGTCAGCGAAATGTTAAAGTGAAACGAAAGAGTATCAATTTATTTAAAACCTTTGTCGTAACGGTATTGATTGCTGGATTTCTTTATGCTGTGTATTATGATGTACACTTTCTCTTCAAGTAAGGACTATTTTATCATGATGACATATGTATCTTTCTTCATGCATTTTATTCTTTTACAGATATTTTGGAAATCTCTTCTTTTTGGCCGCTATGACAGTGACTTTTCCATTTATCGCTAGTAGCATAGTTCAAGCACAATTTGTCTATTTAGTGATAACTATTTCAGAGCGATTTAATAAACTGAATTTCCTGCTAGATACATTGAATCGAGAATGTGCGAGGAAGAATGTACCGGTTCAGATTTTTGATATTGAATCTGATGCACCAATGAAGAAAAATCTACCCCCACAATTTCCGACCACCAAAAAAGAGGTTAATAAAAAGGATGGCGACGATTCAGAGGATGAGGATAGCAGTGAGAGTGAAGAGGAGTTGGGAAATATCACCGAATTGCCTGACATTGAATGGTAACGTTAAATCAATATTCTTTCACACCAGACTTCTGTTATCGTCTTACTTTTGACAGCAAAACTTCAGAGGAGTGCCTTGCGGATTTGTTTCAGTTGCATGATAAGATTCTTATGCTGAGTGGTCTGACAAATCATGAATACGGACCACAAGTTGTTCCATACATGGCGGTGTGCTTCGTAATCAGTATTTTTGGTATCTTTTTGGAAACGAAGGTCATATTTATCGCTGGAGGGCGTAGCGCACTGCTGGATTATGTGGCACATATATATGTCATTTGGAGTTTGATCACTATGGTTGTAGCTTACTTAGTCCTGCGACTTTGTTGTAACGCCAATGGACACTCCCGACAGTCGGCGATGATTGTTCATGAGATAATGCAAAAGAAACCGCCATTTATGATGGGAAATGACGTGTATTACAACAAAATGAAGTCGTTCACTTTGCAATTCCTTCACTGGGAGGGATATTTCCAATTTAACGGTATTGGGATGTTCGCACTAGATTATACATTCATTTTTTCGGTAAGATGTGGTGGTTGGATGTAATTTTCTTGTAAAAAAGGAGAGTTCTTTCCTTTCAGACTGTCAGCGCGGCCACGTCATACTTGATCGTGTTGCTTCAGTTCGACATGAGTGCAATTTTGAAGAGTGAAGGATTGAGTGAATAAAAGCTGAAATCTACATTTTGTGTGTTGATTTGAAATCAATTTTTAATGTCATGACTTATTTGGAACTTATCTGTCAATAATTAATCTAAACATAACCTCTTATTTTCTTGTGAAATGTCAAAGTACACTTTTATTGAATAAAACTTAAAGATACGTAATAACATATTTCCTTATTGACTAAAAATCGTCTCTTAACGTAAGGAGACAATCGAAATCTATTTCTACTGCAAAGCCTCCATCAATCGCTTCAGGAACTTGGAAACCTCCGGGTTCTCCATCAGCGCCTTCTTTTTTATATTTAAAACCACACCTAACAGGTCGGGATTTTTCTCCTTTTCTCGTGGTGAATGGAGAAGATCAGCATTCTGTGAATTACCATCTCGACTCCCTTCATCGTCACCAGCGCTGGCAGTAGTCGATGTGGAAGCTACAGAGCCTACGCTTTCAGTGTCTCTGTTAGTAACTGTACCTGGACCAGTTGCAAGTTTCAATTTCGTTCGTTTCGCGCGTCGCCCAATGGTTGTGGTATTGGGTTTGTCGGTTCGTTTCGTGTATTGTTTGCGTACCTTGACTTCTGTGTTGTTGTTGCTGGTTGTGGTATTGTTGTTGTTGAATGACGAAGTGTCAGCCGCTGATTCTTGTAATCGTCGCTTGACATGCAAATTGAGGCGCTCTTTGATGTTGTTGTTGATTAATTTTTCCGTAGTTCTCTGTGGGGAGATTTTTAAATTTTCCGCGGAAGGGTTTTCCTCGATTTTACTCATTTTCACTCGGGCGGTAATGAATAACAGTACACACGTAAATGACAATTCGCGACTAAGAACTTCAAAATGTTTAGAAAAAATTAAGTGATGCCAAGTCTACATAGATATGCATTACGCGTTTCTTGAGAGTGGGGCAATTTGCATTTTGAAATATCAGCAGCCATTTGTTCCTTTTGTTTAGATTCCAGACCATGAAGCGAGGCACACCTTAAATGTGAAGTTGAATATGCAGTAATATAGTTGACCTTTGTGAAAAACTAGGCGCAGTTTAGTAGGAGGAATACATATTTTTAAAACAAGATCAGCACGCTCTTAGCAGCTAGTCGAAGGGAAGTATTCTTAACAGGAACAAATATTGGTTTCCATATTTCATTATTACTGGCGGTTAAATTTAAGAAGAATTTTAAACTTCGGCTTAAGATTCCGGCTTGATTTTCCATTTCGTTTCAAACGAATGCTGCTGATTTGCTTAATTTGGAAATTTTTATTGTTTTCGGTTGAATAAAATTAAATGGATGAAAAATACGTAATCAAAAGTTGTGCGATGATAATATTGGCCGCCTTTTATAAGCCTATGTACTTTACCTTAGTTAACTTCAAAATGAAGCGAGCTTTAAAAGGGAAAAATGGAGAGCAGCTAAATTAACCAGTTTGTTCGTAGTGTTGGAATCTTCGTAATATAATGTTGTTGCTGTTGTTGTTGTTGTTGTTGTTGTTGTTGTTGTTGTTGTTGTTGTTGTTGTTGTTGCTGCTGTAGCAACTATGTTGATTCTTATAGTTCAAACGTTAAGGTGGTGTAGGTGGGTTGTCATCAGTAATGTCGAGGCCCAAGAAAGCGGCAGCTTCGACTGGGTGAGTCCATAAGGATCTTGGTGTAAGTGTTGTGGGATGCGACGGACAGCTGAACAAATGGGCGATGTTATGTGGTGACGAGCCGCAGTCTGGGCATTGATCAGTGATACTGTCACTTAAGCGGTGCATATAATTGTTCAGCACGGAGCTCCAGCCGGATCGCAGTTGGGCAAGTATGGATCTGGTGCGTCTAGGAAGATGTTCTTCACTATGATGTACCGGTGGAGGACGGCCGCCTAGCACAATGTTAGTCTGGTGGTTATCAAGCGCAGTTTGGACAGCGTGTTGGTGGCTAGAGTTCAAAGCCAGTTTGTGAATCGCTGGGATAAGTGGTGTATGGGTTATAAACCTATTAACCTCTTCACGGTATGAGCGGATGTCAGTTCGAATATGCCTCGGTGATTGTGGCCAACCCGTTGGGATTGGCAACGTGAACGCTGAGGTTCAAAACGTAAAGAAATTTAGCTCCCAGTTATTTGCATATTAATATGGTTCCAATCGTTTTTAATTGAAACTAAAAACTCAAGGCAAAAATAAACAGTGCACTCAAGCCAGACAGCTGAATTAAAAACGTAAGGTGAGTCGAAATTCTTCGATACATCTGTCAACTGCGATGCTTCTTTCCAAATATAAAGTCAGAAAGCTTGCCAAATTCAAATTATGTGGTTTCGTAGCTTCTTATTTCGATTTTGAGAGGCAGCAGCTGCATAAAATGAATAAACAACAACAGCTGCCAATCAAACTACGAAACTATCAGCAATTGCGAAGTAGCATGAATACCATAATGACTTTTTTCCTTCTCAGTGCTGCCACTCTTAAAAGTCTCTGAACACACTTCAGTCGTAATTACATACGCAACAAAACACACCGCCCGTCTCCCTCACTCATCTAAGATCAAATTTCCTCCCATAACTTTGTTCTGTGAAGGGAAAGCATTTTTTTCTATTGTGCGGAGTTTAATTTAGAAAAAAACACGATTTACAGTGAATATTAATCAGTACCGTATAAATAAAAACAGTGTGCACACTTCAGAGTTTACTTTAGAATAAGTATCTCCCGAAGAAAGCTAGGCCTTTGCCAAAAAACAGTGAATTTCTCCCGAGAACACACATCTCGAACCCCTTCAAAGTTGGTTGACTGGTGCATAGTTACGGCGAAGGAGAAGCAAAAAGCAGAAAAAAAAATATTTTTATTTCCTCAATCGCGTCTCTGGAGGGAGGAAAAAATCAACAGATCAACAGATAATTCAATAAAAAAGCAGACATGACTGCAACGGATCAGATGCGAGCGATGCTCGACCAACTGATGGGAACGGCACGTAATGGTGAGTATTGCTTCGCCAAATTGTATCTTTGGACGGTTTTTGTCTAATTTAATTGGGAAGTGTTGTGTCATCGGTGGAAAGTTAGAAATATTCCTCACCTTGGGAACACTTTCGGGTCGATTCTAGCCCTCTGCTTGGGAATGGGGGTGTGTACAATGTTCCAACCGACACCTTTCATTGGTGACCTCTAAGAAATTTGTTGGTATAAGTACATGTTTATTTTTTGGAGGCATTCTACAAACCCGGAATTGTTTTGTATGTACCTACTTGAAAATATAGGGCGCGTGCTAGGAACAAGGACAAGGCAATGAATAATGCGAAGGACACTGGGTGGGGGTCGGATTGGGTTGGTGCACATTTTCTTCATTTTGTTCATTTGCTTACGATAGTGTGGCGATTTTTTACAAGAGGTCTCAAGGAATTACAAACGTACTATCCTTTGGAGAACAAAAGCTTGCCGGTAATATGTTTGCCATGTGATTTTTGAGCCGTGTATTTTTGCTGCTTTTGCTTTTCGGTCTCCAACACCTTAGAATTATCTCTAGTGACATCAGTGGTTGATACCGAGACACTACCTCTCCTCTCTTCCCGTAATCGGAGAATGTCCGCACTCATACAAATAAGAAAGCGAAATGGTCTCAACCCTCTTGCCTCTTGCCGCGATTCACCCTGGGTAACTTTTAGTTTCCGCCGCCCATATCATTGTAGCGTTATTCAGGCAGAAATCATGGCGATTAAGGAAGCCCTGTCCTCGCTGAAGTGTAACGTACTATCTGTCAGGGAAACTAGCATTTTCACTGACAGCCAAGCGACAATCAAGTCCCTGGAATCGTGCTCCTTTACTTCTAAGGCCGCCTTAAACTGTCGTTTTTGTCTTATGGAGAAGAGCAGTTCAACATTCACCTATGCTCGGTGCCAGGCCACAGGGACTTTTCAGGAAACTGCTGGGCGGACGAGTTCGCCAGACAGGGTACTACTCTAAGGATTTTGCCTGACAGGCAAGCCCTGGGTAAGCCCCTCGCTGCATGTAAGCATCTACTAAAGCTGAACGCTATTAGCGGGACCAGATGGGAAAACGGCTCAGCGTGTCACATTTTGAGACAGATCTGGCCTAGGCTTGACCAAAAGCGTTGTGCCGAGTTGGGCACGCTAAAAATAAGAGCACTTCCTCTCTTGATAACCTGAGCTAAATCTGGGTTATGAGGCAGATGGTCGATTTGTGAGAAACCCCATTTGCGTATTGCGGCCTGTGTAATAGTAATGCATTGTCGTGTAGCAGAAGGCCACCTCTTGTCATTGTCCGCGTCGCATCGTACTGTATTGTGCTTTTTAAAGTCAATCATAATGATACCTTCGAGGTCCCAAATGGTCGTTATTACCTTTAAGACTATTTTTGAAACCCTTGCGTTTCTGTGGCGCTGCTCATCAGGACGATTCCACTCCATTAAATCTCTTTTTGTCATCGGAGCATAATAAACCATTATTCTTTCGTCTTCAGTAATAATCCTGCATTAACTACTTTCTTCTTCACCAAAGAGCTCCAAAAGTCACTTGCAATAATCTACCGCTTGCTGTTTTTGAATTGCACAAAGGATCCGTGACACACATCTTTCCTTAAGTTGTAAAGTTTCTAAGGCTTTGGGTATCAAATTCCACACCTGAAAATAAGATTTAACTAATCGCTCATCACTGGAAAAGTGACGGACTTCCAAGCGCATTTTAGTATAGGAAAGCACACCGAAGTCACAATGTTCTATCTAGGTGGCACTGCAGATTTGTGAGGACATCGAGCACTTCTGTAAAGTATTTGGCAATGATCTTCCTCTGATGTTCAAGCATCTGATCAAATATCACTTGTATGTCTTTCATCATCAGTACGTTATAGTATCCTTCATCTATTTGTCATTTGCATCAAACTTCTCAGTCATCCTGGCAAAGCATTCATATGCATGTATGTATATATAAAGGGTTTTCCATTAAGCGTTTCCTATCTCTAAATTTGTATAAAAGAAACTGAGATTGAGATATCATTGAAATTTTTTATTTATTTAGAAGGCCCATGTATGCCGTTATGTATGGAGTATATCATCATTCAAATGTCCGCCGCAGCTTCGCTGGGTGGCGCGCATCCGAAACGTCCAATTTTCCATAACTCTGGCGCATAAATCAGGCTGAATTGGACCAATGGCATTGATTATGTTGGCTTTCAGAACAGTGGTGGTTTGTGGTTTATTGGCATCGATCTGTGGCTTAAGAAAACCCCACAAGAAGAAGTCTAACGGGGTCAAATCGCACGATCTCGGTAGCCAATTCACATCGCCTCCGCGTGAGATAACCATGTTTGGAAATCGCTCATGCAGAATGTCCATCGTGGCACCAGCTGTGTGGCACGGAGCGCCGTCCTGTTGAAACCACATGTCGTCGGTGTCCATATCATCCAATTGGGGCCAAAAGAAATTGGTTATCATCAACCGATAGCGCTCGCCGTTGACGGTGATGGCCTGGCCAACGTCGTTTCAAAGAAGTATGGACCGATGGTGCCGCCAGCCCAAAATCCACACCAAACAGTGACTTTCTCTGGCTGCATTGCAATTTGGTGGATCTCGTGTGGATTGTTATTGTCCATTTTTGCTTGTTGACGAACCCATTCATCCAGAAATGGCGGCCGTAAAATGGGCGAAGCGCCCGAAATGTTGCACGAACAGAAGACCCACTTTCATAAAAAAATTTAATCATTTGCACATGTTGTTGAACGCTGTAACTCTCCATGTTGATTTGGCAAGGCAGACTAAATAAATGACAGCCAATTTGACAGATGTAGCTTCAACAATATGGCCGCAATCACCTGTCAAAGTTCGGAAATCCCTATTGGAGAATAATCTACGTGTTGAATTCCCCAATTGGATGTTATAAAGTTAATTTTTTCTTTTATTAGTACTCAAAATTTGTGCAAGATACCAATTTATTAACATTGAGAGGTTCTTAGAAACTGTCATTAATTTAAACTAGTATCGCGTGTTGTCGAAATTCCACCAAGGGATTTTACCTAACTTAATGGTTACATACGCATATAATTTTCCTTTTCTGCACATCTATGGCACAGTACCTTCCGAATGATATATGTTTCACCCGCCTCCTTTTATAATAAATACTAAAAACCCGTACGATAAATTTTGTGTTCACGTATATTTAAGATTTATACTCACCGTATTCTTTTTGTTTTTTTTTTTTAGGCGAAGCTGGACGTAACCTGAAGTTCTCCGATCCAAAAGTATGTAAGAGTTTCCTTCTGGGATGTTGCCCTCATGATATTCTCGCTTCAACGGTAAGTCAACAACTACATTTATTCACATTACAAGACAAAATTTACAGGATTTAGGGTTTTCAAATTAAAAACAAAAAAAAAAATCAAACAGAATTAGAATCAAAATACAAACTACTACTACTTCGTTAAGCAACTATCACGAAACTTACAATTAATTTTCTTTTTGTTGATTCTTTTGTTCGATGTACTTTTCAGAAAAATAAAAAGAATTACAATCAATTCAAATAGTTAAGCGCTTCGAATTGTATGTATACTTGCAAAAAAAAAATTTCATTTAATTTCCATTTTAAACAAACAAATCAAAAAAATAAATCCCATGTTCAAGTTTCGAATCAAACTTAGCACTTTAAACTGCTGCTGCAGGAGCACAAACTTTGAGATTTCTAAACACTTGGCCTGCACTAAGTGTGCCCCATAGGACACAGTTCTGAGCTAATAATGTATGTATGTATCCGAGCGCAACAAGGAACGTGTGGCAATCCGTGAGTTGTTGTTGACCAGGATATTTCTTTCTTTACTTGTTTTTTTTTCTTTCTAATTACATACTTGTTTAATTCTAAAAAAAAAAAAGAATCCAATATTTAGTTCGGAAATACATTCCTGAGTTTTTGGGGCAGACTATATAGAAAAGAACACGCGTTCCACAATTTCTAACTTCCCTTGTTTGTGTGTATTGAGCCAGGAAAATTGTAAGTAAAAATGAAAAAAAAAAACTGATTCCCAAATGGAAATACGAAAATTAAATTAAATTTATAATTTGTTGAATCGAACCCACATTAGCAGGCATCACAGAATGAGCAGGATTTCGAATCTAAAGAGAAAAGAAATTCTTACCAGACACTTACGTACGTATAAGAATAATAATTTTAATAAAAAAAAAACAGAAAGTAAACAGAAAAGAAAAACAACAAACAACGTCGTTTTTTTTTTTTAATTTTTCTTCAAATTTTAATTCGAGATGATCTCCTTCTGCATTGTCTAACCCGATGGTGGTGGTTATGCTGTGTTTCGCTTTTGTCGTCTGCGCATCCACTGTAGTATTCAAAAGTTGGCTTCATTTGGTAAGTCACTAAAAATGTAAAATGTTGTAAATCAAAAAAAAAAAAAAGTATTTTTAATTTTCAAAGGGATTCAACTTTATTCATTGCTACTATTGCTTTATATACAATATTATTGTTGGGAGGGATTATGAACCTCAATTGATAGATCCAGATACCAGTAATCAAATCTTTGGTCTCTTCTTCTTCTTCCTATTTCGGCGAGGTTATGATCCGAAAACGAGAGATCATAACCCTCCCACTTCACTGCATTTCTACTGATTCGCTGTGGGGTGCGCCTATTTGACCTCAGAAAATATCGGCAGGCCTTCCGATTTTGGATAACATGCCGGTTATCATCCATATGAACTAAGTGACCAAACCACCGAAGTTTTTTATCATCCAGAATTCTACTTGCTGATTCCAAATTTAGTGTTTTTCTTATATCTTCGTTCCTTATCTTGTCGATTCTCCTTACTCCTAGCACTCTCCTGAGGTATTTTATCTTCATGGCTTGGATCTGGCTTTCTTGTTTCTTAGTAAGTGTCCAATTCTCTCCTCCAAATAACAGGATCGGACGGTACATTACCACCTTGGTCAAAAAGTTCCCGGAATTTATTCAGAAAATTAAAAATACAAGTTTATTCATCTAAATCTATATTGTCCCCTTCAAAGTAATCCCCATCGACTGCAACACACTTATGCCAGCGCTTGATCCATTCTTCGAAACATTTTTTATATTCGGTTTTCGGTATGTCCATCAGTGCTTCCTGCGATTTTTCCATTACTTCCTCTCGGCTGCTGAAACGCGTTCCCCGTAATGGTTTTTTAACTCGATTGAACAGAAAGAAGTCACAGGGAGCCAAATCAGGTGAATTCGGTGGCTGTTGGATGGTATTTGTTGCATTTCTCCTCAAAAAATTACGAATAATGATGGCACTGTGCGACGGTGCGTTATCATGGTGCAAAATCCACGAGTTTTCTGCCCACAATTCTGGTCTGGTAAAAAAATCGCCAACACACACAGAGATAGATGTACTCTTGGCTACGTAACTTTTGCAAATGTCAAGCTATGACGCTAAGATTTAGAGGGAATATCAACAACAGATGTACCAACTTAACAAAGAAAACAGAACTCAAATCGGAATGGGAGCGCCACACGGTTTTTATTCCGGAAACTTTTTGATCAAGGTGGTATGTTGAAAATCTATAGTTTTGTACTTTCCGTGATTTGTTTATGGTCTAAACAACCCTTTGCAGGGTCGCGTACAGAGCATTAGCCGACTAGATTCTCGCTTTCAAGTCATCTTCAGAGTTGCCTTTGCTGTTTATTATACTTCCTAGATATTTGTACCTGTCAACCTGCTCAATAGCTTTACCATCCACCAACACACTCACTACCTCTGGTTCGTTCCCGATTACCATCACTTTAGTCTTTTCGACATTAAGTTGGAGTTTTTGTGATACTAATGTTTCTTTCCATATCTTTAGTTTGTTTTCCAGATTGCTTATTGAGTTTGAAAACAACACTATGTCATCAGCAAATGCACACGCTTTCAGATAAACTGGTTGTAGAAGTTAAGTTTTAAGTATTGTCCCTTGGATCAATTCATGTGTATCTTGCATAAACTCTGACAATAAGCGATTTCAATTTGCTCCATAAGTCCAGCATTCTATTCTACGGCTCTCCTTTTTCCATTTGTGTAAATTGTGTGTAAAGCACACAAAAATGAGTAAATTAAAACACTGCGCATTAATCAATGCAATTTAATGTCGTCTTAGTGGCGCCATGGCGTAGTGGTTAGTGTGTCGGACCACTGCGTGTGAGCTTCAATATTCGCATCCCAGAAAGCACCAACAAGTTTTTTCACTGTACCACCTCTCACGAACGTCTGACAAACATCCGAAAGCATCGTTGTCATGAGAAAGCTTCTCAGAAACAAAAATTGCCCTTCGGATACGGCAGAAAACTGTAGATCGCTTTCATTCGTGCCGAAAATATAACGCACACCACACGAGTGGTTGCGAGAAGCTAGGCCCTAGCCCCTTTATGGGCTGTTTGCGGCAAATATGTATTATATGTATGTATGTCGTCTTAGTGCACCAAGGCACTTAAGATATTGTTCAAAAATAGTGCAAGCAATACATAGATAATCGGTAGGTGCTCCTAAAGAGAATACAATACCATCTGACCTGGTATACCAAAACCATATGGCACTTACTGGTTTGGATTCAAAACTGTTTTTACAGCTTATAAAAAGTACAACCATAGCGAATTCAATAGAATCGTTTGAATGCTTCTTGCCGCACCCATGTTTTATCGCTTCTTCTACAACAGATTTTCCTTTCCAATATAAATACTTGCGACTAACTATCTATCTGTTTATGTAGAAAAAATATAATTGAATATGTAAAAAGGTACGAAATTGAAAAAAAAAAACAAGCCTACAAATAAAAAGGTGAAGGCAAACAAATCTGAAACACCCCAGAATTCGATGATAATAAAAGGATGCCCAAAGAAAAATACACATTTCTCCCCATTTCCTTTAGCGCTCCATTCCAATTAACTCAAACGCTTCTTATTTGTTTTAAAACGAACTTCCTCGCGAGGCGAAAATAAAAAAGAGGAAAATATCGGCTTGAGTTTGGTTTTTCACCACAAGCATGTGCCACAGACACACGTTATTTTCGAAAAAGTAATGTTTTTGATGCCAAAAATACATATTTCTTATCGCATTGCTTCGGTGCTCGATTGACTGCCATTCTTCTTCTTCTTCTTCTTCCTTTTATCAGCGAGGCTATGATCCGAAAACAAGGCATCACAACCCTCCCACTTCACAACCCTCCACTTCACCGCTCGATTGACTGCCATTGAAAGAAAAAAAAGTCTTGAGACCGTTGTTCTGCGCCATTCATTTCCTTCTACGACGTATGTGACGGAAATTAACCATCAAAATGTCGTATGTCCCACTTTTGCCATTAACCAGCAACAATTTGCCAAACGTTCGAAAGCATCTTTAACTACAAAGCATCTTTAACTACATTTTTTAAACTTAAAAATAGCTCTAACCGTTTTTTTTAACTGCTGCGAAAATTAGAACTCCCAGACATATGACCTTTTGCAGTATAAACGACTTTATGAAACAGTTTTATTTCAAATTTGTGGGCCCTGTTACCTTTTGTGAATTGAAGTAAAACTGTGACTTTTTCCTATTGCGGTTTGCGAGTTGGACAGTCCTTTTTAGTCTAAAAAAAATGTTTTTTGACTGTTTTGGCAAATAAACAAAAACAATTTCATTCAACTCATTACGACTCTTATTACTTGTTGTCTACATCTTCATTGATAGGAGTCGACTAGACTGATTATAAGAAGTTGTGGCCGACAAACCTACGTGGAATTCCGGAACACGAGATCGCAGTATAGGAAAGTCAAACAAGGCGCGTACCACGGTGGTGTTCTGTCCCCCATCGTGTTCAACTTCTACATTTCCAAGTTGCCCCCTCCACCTTACGGCATAACCCTTGTGTCATATGCGGACGACTGTACGATCCTCGCTTCAGCTCCAAACGTACCTGGGCTATGCATGACCATAAACAATTACTTAGCTGTCGTAGAACAGTTCTTCAGCAGCCGCAATCTACAGCTATCAGCGGAAAAATCCACTGCCACACTGTGGATTTTTCCTGGACAAAGGAAGTGAAGCTCGATATAGTAGTCGTGATCGACGCATACCCACAGTCACGCAGCCAAAACTTTTGGGTGCCACCATTGACGGCATGCTAACTTTCTCCGCACACGCATCAAACATCCGCACCCGCCTCAGATCCCGCAACAATGTTCTAAAATCCCTTGCTGGCAGTTCCTGGGGCAAAGATAAAGAAACGTTGCTAGCCACCTATAAAGCGATCGGTCGATCTTCTTCTTCTTCCTTTTTTATGAGCGAGGTCCGAAAACAAGGGATCACAACCCTCCCACTTCACCGCATTTCTACTGATCCGCCTGTGGGTTCGCCTCGGTCGATCCATCATGAATTACGCCGCTCCCATCTGGACTCCACAGCTGAGTAACTCAAACTGGCGGAATCTTCAAGCATCCCAAAACTCAACCATGCGAGTTATTACCGGTTGCCATTTGATGGCACATGAGGACCACCTCCATGCGGAAGCCAAAATGATGTCTATCAAAGAGCACAACACCATGCTGTCCCAACAGTTCCTCCTGGCCTGCCACCTACAGAGCATCCCAACCACTCCCTAACAACGCTTCAGCACCCACCTCGGCATATCCGCAAAAACCTGACAATGTTCCAAAGAGATCGACATCTACACTCAACTCCCGCTCCTCGACCCCCAGCGCTGCAAGGATGCCATCAAGAGCATTCACAGCGCGGCGGTAACTAATGCAGTACGTAACCATCACCCGAATATTGTGTTAGGTGGTCGCTCTCCACCCATAGCCAACGAGAAGCGTCACTTACCTCGCCAGACCAGGGCAACCTTAGCCCAACTACGCTCGGGTTGGTGCCGACTACTTCATAGCTACCAACCACGTCTTGACTCCAGCATCGAAGACAGATGTCCAGACTGTTCGAACGGTCAACACAACACACAACAACTCTTCAACTGTCCGGCCAAACCCACCACCTAACGACCGGAAGCGCTGTGGAACCGTCCCATCGACGTGGCTCTTTTCCTGTGCCTAGAAACTACTGACCGGCAACCCAACAACACAAATATGTAACTGCTACAACAACAACTATAAGAAGTCCCAACATTACCCAAGATCCATATAGATCACACGACGAAAATAAAACGATCCGGATCTGGATCAATGAAATTATTTTCCTTGTGTCCTGTAGTGTGGTTGCGTAACCTACCAAAGAATAAAAAAAAAATTCTAGATCACGAAATTGATCCTGATAGAAAGCAAGATCTCCTATTGTTGTTGTATTGCATAGAAACCAATGATCCATATGGATCATGAGTGATAATAAAATACGGCTATTATGTACATATTTAATACTAATCCTCTTACGGAATATCGTGATAATTCTAATACAGGGTGGGGCAAAAGTAATGTCATAATAAGTCTGTTCGCGTACTTTCTGCACCAAAATTCGCAGTTTGTCAAGTTTTAACGAGTGGGGGTAAAATTCTCTGAGAGAGAGGTCAAATTACGGAAAAGTAATCGAACGCGTTGAACCACAAAAGTTGCACACTTTTTAAACGTCAAACCTCAAACCCAATTGTACGCGAAAGAAAGAAAGAGAAGGAACAATCCAACAAAAAATGACATATTGACAGATTTCACAAATCTGCACAAAGAAATTTCTTGCACTAAAATTCGTAGCATGGAGAAATTTCTTACTCTCTCGAGAGCGCTCTCTTCTGTCAAAAATTACGAAAATTTTCAGTACTCGAACAGGTTTTCGTAAAAATCCGTAACTTTTCGTAAAAATTCACTGTTTTGGGAGGGTACGCGAACAGACCTAATGTCAATGTGTCATCATTTTTGCAAATGGCGTCAAAAGTCATTGTGCTTTGACATTTATGTTGTAGACAGATAGAGAATTAGCTGACAACAAACAATGGAGCGATACAAACGTGAAGAATGCGAAATTATTGTTATACGGTACTGCAGAGACCAATTTCCGGTCTGTTATTTTAACGCAGCGTGAATTTCATCGTCGTTTTCCTCGTCGTCCTGCACCATGTGCCCTAACAATTAAGCGTTTGGCTGAGCGTTTCGTGCAAACTGGATCCACTAGAGATGTCGCAAGAAGTGGCCGCACCCGTTTGCTTGTTCGGACGAGAATATCACTGATGCGGCCGAGGACATCCGAGAGAGTCCACAAAACGTCGACGAGACAACGATGTACACATTTGCTGAAGTCCCGCAAGTCCCTGAGACCCGCAAGTTGCTGAAATGGGTCTGGAGCATTGTTGGTTCCAGCAGGTCGGAGCAACCGCTCACATAGCTCGGGAATCGACAGAGATTTTGAATCGCCAATTTCCGGGCCGTGTGATCTCCCAGTTTTGAACTGGTCGGCCAGATCGCCAAATCTGACGGCACCAGGCTCCTACCTTTGCGGCTTTTTGAAATCTCGCGTTTACCACGACAAAACATTAAGTCTTGAAAGCCGAAATTGATAAAGAAATCACCAATTTGGAGCCAAATGTTTTGCGAGCGACAATTTAAAATGCCGTAAAACGAGCACAAATGTCCACTTCCTCAACAGGTGGTCATTTGACCGATACCAATTTTTCAACTTAATGCCATCAATTTTACACCTTCAGATAAACTTGTCGTAAAAACAGAGCTAAATTTTTACCATTTCTAACAAAATGGCAGCTAATTTACATTATGACATTACTTTTGCCCCATATCATCACAATGGGCCTTTACTGGTCTAAGTGTGTCCCCACCTGTTAGAAAATAAAGAACAAGCTTCTAAGGTATAGAACGCCAAACTTTTGTTAAAATCTGTAAATTAGTTTCCGTATGATACCTGCCCAAAGACGACCCTAGTTATCATTTTATTATATGCACAGATAGATAGTGCCTAAAGAATACAAAATGCAATATAGCAATGAATATGTTTAAACGTAGTAAATAAGGAAAATCCTATTTAACAAAAAAAAAAGGTCATACCTCTTCTATTGCGTAAACAACATTTTACATTAAAATCCATCGAAACTACTTTTTTCTGCAGCGCGAGCGAAAAGAATACTATTTTTGTTGGCGTTTTCCCTGCGCTATAGACCTTGGTTTTTTGGTACGTATTTTCAACACACAAAAACGAGAAAAAAAATTAACCTCATATTGAAAACCTATAGACGTTTGTTATGTATGTATGTATATTTACAAAATATTCATCTCACGCGACTCTACTTTCTAAAAAAAAGAACTTAAACATTTTATGGACAACTTTATGTGTTTTTTTGGTACGTATAAAAAAAAAAACAATTTTCTGAGAAGTACACGTTATTAATTAAATAAAAAAAAATCAGTTAAAAAAAAGGAAGATCCTATCGCGCCTTTATCCAAACCATTAGACTTTCATTTGGTGAGTAAATCTTTTCGTTATCTTATTTCATTAAATTTAAAACAAACAAAAAACAAATAATTTGTTTGATCGCGTGAGGCATTATACAGTATTAGAGAACTTTAGGCGAACTATTGTTTTTTGAAAGAAAGAAAAAAAACTCATATTCCCGATCTCTTTGTTGCTTGAGATTCGATTGAAAGGTTTCCACATCGTGGGGTTTACTCTATACGTGGATGTAAGTCGAAAACGTATTTCTTATTATTATTATTATATTTTATGTAGATTTAAATTATGGTTTTGAAAATTTGAACTGTAAACATATTTTGCAAGCGAATTTTTCTCATCCGGCGACAGGGGTCTGTAAGGTTGTATATTAAATGCTCCCCGCTTGAATGTAGACTGTAAGCTGCTTCTGTGTATTTTTTTGTGTGACCATTAGTAACGAATCTTCATAACGTGAGGATCCTAGAGGTCCCTGTTTGAAACTGACGTGTACCACTCCTATATTCAGCCAGCAGCCAGGTTGGAAAAATTGTTTCTCTGTTGGATGGTTGATATGACATTAGGTGGTCGGGGGAAAAATACTGTGAATCAGAAGCAAAAACAAAATAACAAAACACATTTCCCCAATTATCTGGACAGCTGTTCTAAAACCTTACATCTGAGTTTCAAACCACTACACCAATCTCTTCTCTCTCTCTCTCTCTCTCTCCGTTTATCCTTTCCAACGTCCACATTGTGGTATGAAATTTTAAAGCGTATTCATAGCGTGGGCGCCCTGGCGCAAGTGGTTAGTGTTTCGGACCACTACGCGTGAGGTTCCAAGTTCGAATCCTAGAAAACACCAAAAAGTTGTTTCACGGTCCCACCTGTCCGAGAAAGCTTCTCAAAACAAATTGCCCTTCGGATACGGCACTAAAACTGTAGGTCCCTTCCACTCGTGTGAAAAATATAACACACACAACAAAGAGAAAGAGCTGTTGCGCCAAATATGTTTTTTTTTTTTATAGCTCCTTGAGTGCGCGAGAATCATAAATTCACCACAAGCAGACTTATCTTGTCGGCAGAAACGTCTGTTTAGATAAGTGCTAGATGTTGAGTAATCAATTCATATTTATATGGCGAAACCTGAAGCTCACTTGTACTACCACCTTGATCAAAAACCGTGTGGCGCTCCCATCGTTCCGATTTGAGTTCTGTTTTCTTTGTTAAGTCGGTACATCTGTTGTTGATATTCCCTCTAAATCTTAGCGTCATAGCTTGACATTTGCAAAAGTTACGTAGCCAAAAGTACATCTATCTCTGTGTGTGTTGGCGATTTTTTACCAGACCAGAGTTGTGGGCAGAAAACTCGTGGATTTTGCACCATGATAACGCACCGTCGCACAGTGCCATCATTATTCGTAATTTTTTGACGAGAAATGCAACAAATACCATCCAACAGCCACCGAATTCACCTGATTTGGCTCCCTGTGACTTCTTTCTGTTCAATCGAGTTAAAAAACCATTACGGAAAACGCGTTTCAGCAGCCGAGAGGAAGTAATGGAAAAATCGCAGGAAGGACTGATGGACATACCGAAAACCAAATATAAAAAATGTTTCGAAGATTGGATCAAGCGCTGGCATAAGTGTGTTGCAGTCGATGGGGATTACTTTGAAGGGGACAATATAGATTTAGATGAATAAACTTGTATTTTTAATTTTCTGAATAAATTCCGGGAACTTTTTGATCAAGGTGGTATATGCAGGAAACTGACAAGGGTACATAGATATGTGCTATGTCATAATCTATTATATTTGCCCAATACAGCTCCCGTTTCAGTAGAATCGTTGATTTCTTTCTACAAATCTCTTCAGACAGTATTTGCACAGATGCTTATCACCATCTGAAGCATAATACCAAGTCACCCTGTCTGAAACTAGTATTGAAGTCTCTCCATTGTCATCCTGCATTAACGAAGAAGTTTAGCGGGGATACCAAAACTAGACAGACCCTTCAGCCTTATTTACCTCTGATGGTATAGTGGCATTGAGTAGGCCCGTAGTAATTGTTTAACAGTCTGAAGTTCTTATACCCATGTGTGTCTGGCAGTGTATCGCCTCTTTTTGAGCCTTCAATTTTGTGCTAGGAGGATGAGATTTCATAAACAAGCTTTTTCGGAACGCGGAGCAGGTCTCGTTTTTTTTTCTCAAAACAGTCCGAAAAATGCCTTTTTTTAATAAATTTATAGGAAACTTAAAAAAATGTGCTTAACCATGACACACCTTCTGTGTACCTGTCCTGCCCTATCGGTCTTAGAAGGAAAACTCTAGGGGAATACTTCTTCGAAGATCTTAACGATTTGGCTAGACTCGACTTAAGCAAAATAAAAAGTTTTGTCTCCGTGTCAAACTGGTTTAATGCCTAACGGCGAATCATACTTTTTCCGCATGGGTTCACACCGAAACCGGTTGCCCTGCCTCCTGTCCCATTCTTTTGGGAATTCTCCATGTATGTTCCCGATGCTGGTAGTCCGATTTTTCTCCATAGTGGTATCACAATGGACCTTCTTTTGGTCTAAGTGTGTCACAGCCACCCAACCCCCAACCAAAAAAAATTTGCTTAACAATAGATACACCTTTATTTACGGTACAATTCCTTCATGTATTATAGGCCACGCCTACTTTTTGAGTGCGTTTTCTTAATAAAACAGATTTTTATAGAATGTCAAACATCGGGGAAGCAAGTTGTCATTACAAATAAGGGTAGGTTATGAGTCTTGACTTTTCTGTACGTTTGCGTGTCCACAGTGGGTCTAAACGTTTAAAGTCTAAAGTAAATTATGTATACATGTTCAGTTCACTGTTGTTCAAACAATTCTCTGAAGAGCTCTTTCCATTCGCTCTCTCTCTCTGTGTCATTCTCAGTCATTCCTTTGCACCGCTTTCCTGAGAAACTGAGCAAAATTTGTTTCATTTCATTCCACAATTTCATCGGCGCTTTTAAAATGATATATTCACTGGCTATTGTACAAGAAATATACATTCTTCTTCTTCTTCCTTTTATCAGCGAGGTTATGATCCGAAAACAAGGGATCACAACCCTCCCACTTCACCGCATTTCTACTGATCCGCCTGTGGGGTTCGCCTATACATTGTACATACATTCAATTAACAAGTATAATAAGGGTATATCCGCTTATTAAAAAACACGACAAATATACTTAATATTCTTTAACAGAAAACGTTTCATTACTTGAATGTTCCAAGTTCGATTTTTATTTTGATTTCATTGTGGGAAAACCCGGTGATAGAATGCACTTTCTGACTGGAAATTGTCAAATTAACGATAACTGCTGAATCCATACAGAAAAGGCATAACACCGAAGCGAATAATAAATCTGCCGCGCTCAGCTTATTAGTCGCTATAAATAGAACGATCCACCATAACCGGTTAGAGTAGTATCTTTGTACACTCGTATTACAATAAACAAAGCACAGCTAAAAAATGTCCAAACAAATTTATTTAAATTGTTTGTACCCCACGTTTTGCTTCCCCACTGCCGACGACGACGACGACCCTCAGCCTAAGCATAGGAAACATCACCACTGCCACACAGTGCGGGCTTCTTATATAATTTCTGTCACTTGTTGGTGCGATTTTTGTTTAACTCAAAAATTGCATGAGATCTCATTTTTGTATTCATGCCCTGATTCAAATTTGATATTCGCGCCGCGCGAATGAGCGACCCTGTTTCAAGTACATTCAACCGCTCAGCGATCTTCTGTGTCCATCATCAGTCGGATAGAATATTGTTATTGACTCTACTTGGGTTTTGTTTTCATTTCTGATTAACGTGATTAGTTTAAACGAAAAAATAATAAAAACTTCTGAACCAAAGTGATTTCTCTCGAAACCGGAAATCTCAATAGAGAGATACTATACTGTAGATAGATGGGTTGACGTCGACTGACGATAAAGGGTGGCGTACTGTAAGTGGTTGGTCTAGAGTGCGCATTAAAATTTTGAGATGATTTGATTTGATTTGAGGGAGATAAAACACGTACACGTACACGTACTCGTATATCGTAGAGAGAAATGACAAATGTTAGATGCAATTGAATCTTCGTCCTTGAGTGATGAGCATTTTACTTTCATATACTCGATTGCGCAGTTAAGGCTTGGAATTGAGAGTGAAACAGGTTCTTACAATAAATTGAATTTGATTAAAAAAAGTTCTGTGTCTTGTTATTGCATGTTGGAGTGGTATTAACCACGTTGGCAGGTTGATTGCTTTGTTTAATAATAGAATTCCTTAGAAATAGCTTCTAGGAATTTCTTTTAGTAATGCAACGTGACTCCCAGCAGCCATGTGCACCGTGTATGAGCAGCTTCATGCAAATGAAAGATAGTTTTACAATTTCATAAATTCTAATAACTATGGTTCATCTTACATATCCCCTGCATTCCCTGCCATTACTCTAGTAAACAACTCATTAGATACAAATTTAATAGTCTAGATAGTGTCAAATGTAAATTTGTATGCACCTTTGGTAAGTCTATGCAGAGAGAAGTTCAAAAACTTACACAGTAACATACACCCCTATTGCGATTCAAAAAAAAAAAAATACGTTTTACCGTATTAAGTCAAAAGGAGACGTCTGCAAGTGATAGGAAAGATAGATATACGAGGGCAAGGTGAAAAGTTCTCGGCCTGACAATGAAAGACTGCTAGTTTCAGTTAAGAAATAATTTTATTTTTCTACATAATCTCTTTCTCTTTCTCCAACATCAGCATTCCTTTTCGGAACTGAGAGTCTGGAAGGCTGTGAAAATATTCATCTACGGCTCTCTCAACTTCTGCATTGGATGTGAAGCGCTTCCCAGAAACAAATTTCTTCAAGTTTTGGAACAGATGGAAGTCTGAGGGTGCCAAATCAGGTGAATAGGGGGGATGGCCGAGCAAATCGTACCCCAAATTCCGCAGTTTTCCCATCGTCAACGCACACTTGTGTACAGGTGCGAATTTTGGCATCCAGCTGGTCAAGAAGGTTGGAGTAATATTCGCCTGTAATTGTTCTGCCTTTCTCAAGGTAACCAATTAACAGGATGCCCTTCGCATCCCAAAACACACTGGCCATGACCTTTCCGGCAGACGCGATCGACTTCGCTTTCTTTGGCGCTGAACCACGGGCTTCCACCCACTGCTTCGACTGCTGTTTCGTTTCTGGCGTGTAGTGGTGGACCCATGTCTCATCCATGGTGACAAATCTCCGCACAAAATCGGTTGGATCCCTATTGAATCGGTCCAAAGATTGCCGCGAAAATCGTTTGCGCATTTGCTTTTGATCGGCATTCGGCAAATGCGGCACCCATCTTGCGCAGAGCTTTCGCATCCCTAAGTGTTTGTGCAAGATGTTTCGCAACCTCTCTGCCGATATACGCACAACCTCAGCTATCTCACTCACCTTCACTCGCCTATCGCCCAACACGATATCATGCACTTTTTCGATGGTTTCGGGTGTGGTTGTCGTTTTTGGCCGTCCTTCATGTGGGTCATCTCCGAGGGACGTGCGACCACGTTTAAATTCAGCTGCCCACTTTTTAACGGCTGACATGGAAGGAGCAGAGTTCCCGTAAACTTTTGTCAACTTTGGATGAATTTCCTTAGGGGTTAACCCATCCAAAACGAAGAATTTTATGACCGCACGATATTCAAGTTTATCCGTTTTAACGAAAAACACGCAAGACAAAACAAAACAAATATTTGGCGCAACAGCTCTTTAAAGTGCCAGGGTCTAACTTCTCGCAACCACTCATGTTGTGTGCGTTATATTTTTCACACGAATGGAAGGGACCTACAGTTTAATGCCGAATCCGAACGGCGATTTGAGAAGCCTTTTCGTGACAACAATACTCTCGGATGTTTGTCAGACGCTCGCGAGCGGTGGGACCGTGAAAAAACTTTTTGGTATTTTCTGGGATTCGAACTTGGAACCTCATGCGTAGTGATCCGACGCACTAACCACTTACGCCACGGGGCCCACGCAAGACGTCTACTGCAAAAATTCGTGTAAACAAAATACTTGACAGAAAAAGTTGAAACTTGTCATACGAACTAATGAGAAGTGCACCCAGGCAGGAAACATAATTTTTTGCTGATTGGAACGCTATCTCTGCGTCAGGCCGAGAACTTTTCACCTTGCCCTCGTATTTAGTAACTATATTGGTTTGAAACTTAGTTTATTCTATGGATGATGTCTCAGCTAAACGGAGGTTTTTGTATTTGGCTACGATTTCTTAAGTTTTTCATCGTTTTTTTTTTGTGCACTGCACCACTGTCAGGCTTTTGCTTACTTACTTAGATGGCGCTACAGTCCGTGGTGGACCTGAGTCTCAACCAACAAACCTCTCCAACCGGCTCGGTCATTAGCCAGCTGGCTTCAGATGCGCGCACCAAGTTGGTTGAGGTTCCTTTCCAATTGTTCGCGTCACCTAACACCGAGTCTCCACGAGACATATTTATTTCAGACTTTATGTCAGACTTCATGTCAAAAATTTATATTTTTTTTATTGTGTGGGCAAATTTTGTCAAAACATTTCATTTTCAACCAAGTCACGTAAAGTACGAAATACACGATACAATCGTTGTGCCGATTTGGGTTGTACCGATATTGGCCCAACTGTTGTATGCAGCACACACATTGTACGATTTACGTATAACCACGCAATTTGTTCAGTCATTTTACACATTCACACCATACAATCTCTGCATGCTACAGCGGTTGTATACTCAAGAGCATGCGACCATACAATGTCGGTACAACGGTCGGGTGTATGGAAACACGATATAATTTTTATATACAACACCAAATCTGTTCAATCGTTGGTACAACGATTGCATCGTGTATTTCGGACCTCAGACTAAGCAACGACTAATTCTTGCCTTGAAACCGAGTCTCCAAAAAACATATCTATTTCAAATTTAATGTCAGGCACCAATCAGCCATGTTGTCTTCGTAGTAAAGCTCAAATTGACAGTCCCTGTCAAATTTATTTCATGAATTGAATTAGGTCCGTTCGCGTACTTTCCGAGCCAAAAACTAATAAATTGTCGAATATGACATGATGCGAGTGAGAACTCTCGGGAAATATAAGCAAAAGTACGCGAATGAAAAGCGAGCCATTTCGAGCCAACTGTCATTAAAAAAAAATCTAACGAACAAATTAAACTCGTGTGAAAACCAACAGATTCATATTAAGTTAAAAAGAAATGTTTTGGGAGAACATTTACACATCACAGCATTTTCTTCAAGATACCTTGCATCTATTTTTTTTATGTCTATTGACTTTTTGAAATGGAATCAAAAACTCTTCGACTCATTTGACAATCATTTGGCAGTTTTTACGTTGGTGCCGGCAGAAATTTTTCGAGCACATTCAAGCACAAAGGGGAAATACTCGTTACTCGTTACTTATCAATCTCTCTCTTATCTGTCATGTTCGCTTAGTACGCGAATACACTTCGAGCACTTTAGAGCACCATAAAGCGCTTTAGATTGTGTACGCGAATGGACCTATTCAAGAAATTTTCGGTCTCCATTGGAAATTTCAATTGCATGACATATTTCTTGCAATGAATTATTGCCAGTGGAGACCAAGGGTAAGGTGAGCCCTTGTTCTATTGCGTCGTCCCTCGGATACACAATGTCCTTTACTACCTCAAAGTTGTGACTGCCTATTGTGACATTGTGTCGTTGTTACTACTTACTTACTTGGGTGGCGCTACAGTTCGGGGTGAACCTGGGCCTCAACCAACAAGCCTCTCCATTTAGCTCGGTCTTTAGCTAGTTGCCTCTAGTTGCGCACTCCAAGTTGGTCAAGGTCCCCTTGAACTTGTGCGCGCCACCTACGGCGATGATTCCCTCTACTGCGTCGTCCCTCGGGGCTATATTCGAAGACTCTGCGGGCCGGAACGTTGGTGTCCATTCGCTCTACATGTCCTAGCCATCTCAGACGTCCAATGTGTCGTGTGTGTGTCGTTGTTGATTACCCTTTCTTTCGTTGACAGCATGTACTTTGTTTTGCCCTCGTTCACCGTTAAACCAACTGCCAGGCTCTAGAAATAAATCTAATGAATCTAACACCTATACCTCATCCGAACTAAAACTTATTTGAACAGCTGCACTGCATAGTCGAGACTCAGAACAAACTTATCGTCAGTTTATCCAATAGTCTTCGCAGAAATGTATCTCCAATAGTCATTTCATTTTACCTTTCAGTATATTTACCTATTGTTCCTGGAATAATACAATTTAAATCATGTAGTACTGGGAAGTGAAGGAGATAGATATGCTTCGATGACAAAAGCGATTAATAAGTACAGCAGAAATACATTACTCGTAGGTTTGATATGACTTTCAAATCCATGTCTTACTATAAGCTTATCTATTGATAATAACTAGTCCGCTTCTGAGTGTCGTAGAAACTAGATAGCTAGTACTGCACACGCATAGATTGTTAACTCGTTAACACCTTACTCGCCCTGAGTGGTTTAACCAGTAGAGTCCTCCGAAATTATTTAACACATTTTTATTACACCAGAATTCGCTTCCATTTCAACGAAACGCTAATTCAAATCATATAATCGTTTGAATTGATTTTGCATGACTAACAGGTTTGTTTCCTCTGTGCTTCTATTTCATGTTGAACAAAAACGTATACTCGTATGTTTCGACCCGAAGAAAATTCTATTGCATCTAGATTCCAGGGAAACCCATAGCCAAACACAAATAACTTTTTTGATTTGTTCAATGTTTGCAATTTGAAAACAGATAACAATTAGAAAGATTACAGTGTACCCCCGCTACTCATCCGCAATTATCTCTAAGAAGAAAAGGTCAAAGATTAGCCTGATACCGGCTATATTCGGGTGATTTTCGTCATAAAATGATTTCTTTTTAAATGAGATTTGAATTAAAATTTGTTTTTTGTTTGCCAATTTAAATTACTGACAGTTAATTGGAATTTGTTCATTTATTTATTATCTTGGTTAGAAGATTGTAATATTGCGCTGCAGTTTTAGTTTTTTTTTTTTCAAAGCACTGCTCAGCTAGATTTGTTTTGTGTTTACGTGTAATCTGACCAGTTCTGGCACTGGTGTATCTATTCTGGGACTTATTATAAAATAGTAAAGATCAAAATACTGTAAATGTACTACAGTACGGGCTGGGTTTTTTTTCAAATATTAGCTGTTAAACATATTCGCAGTGAGCTTAGCCTGGCTTCACTGGATTTTCAGTGAAGACTAGCTCTTCATAAGCCATTTTCCGTGGTTTTTATTAATACTCGTTAACGATTCACAACAAAAAATTCTAGAGCAAGTCGTTCGCGATACAAGGATATCAGTTAAAAGTTTGAGTAAGAGCTTTATCACTCTGTACTAAGAGCCACTTATTGACTGACTGTAGGTATCTAAAGTTAACTTCTATTTCCTACTAGCTGCATTCCCGGCGTGCGCTGCTATGCATATTTCGCTAAATATTAACTGGAAAGTTACAAAATCATTTACTTACTTACTTAGGTGGCGCTACAGTTCCGGGTGAACCTGGGCCTCAACCAACAAGCCTCTCCATTTAGCTCGGTCTTTAGCTAATTGCCTCCAGTTGCGCACTCCAAGTTGGTCGATGTCCCCTTGAACTTGTGCGCAGCGATTGGCAAGAGTTATTCTTCGATTGATTTTTGCGCTGATCTTGTTTGTAGAATTTATAGCAGAGCCAAGGTAAAAGGAAAAACATTAAAAATGCCTGTTTGTGTCAAATTTGCAACTAAACTGTTGGTCAAGTGATATCATAGGTTGGGCTAGGTTAGGTTGAAGTGGCTTCCAACTTACGCCAACACATTTAGACCAGAGATATGTCCGTTGTGATACCGCGTGGATTATGTAATCCCTACCTACTCGTTAGAACCATTTTAAGCTTCTAATGAAACACAAGAGGCTTCTAATATCAGTGTTTATCATATCGCCTAAATCGTTATAGTAGTGAGCTCCTAAGTGAAGTTTATTTGTGGGAGAGAGCTGGACAAGTACAAAGAAGGTGACGAATGGTTTCCTCCTCTTCTTCGTCCATACAGCTTTTACAAAATTCATTTGAAAATACGCCAAGCCTTGTAGTATGCTTGCCTATTAGACAGTGCCTAGTGATGACACCTATTCTTGTTCTTCCTATTTCGGCGAGGTTATGATCCGAAAACAAGAGATCATAACCCTACCAGTTCACTACATTTCTCGTGATCCGTCTGTGAGGTTCGCCTATATGACTTCAGAAAATACCGGCATGCCTCCCGATTTTGGATCACTTGGTTACTGATGCCAATCAAATGCTGGAGTCGTTGCATTTGTGTGATCCAGGCGTTTCTAGGCCGTCCTCTTCTACCTCATGATGACACCTATTGTAGCGCCAATATGCATTCTGTTGAGACCAATCAAAATCTTTGAGCGTTTTAGATCCAGCTTAGGCCAAATCTGTTTGTATTTCCACTTGCCCACCAAGATTTGCTCATTCGATTGCATCCAACTTAATTTTGAGTTTGCAAGTATCAATCGTTATACCTAGAGTATCCTTATTTGGAAAGATATTCTGGCAAGTTCATCAGCCTTACAATTCCCCAGAATGTGCCTATGCCCTGGCACCCAACAAAGGTGAATTTTAAACTGCTCCGCCATCTCTGTGAGAGACGATCGGCAATCTAGAGCTACTAAAGAATTTATAGAGATCGATTCCAAGGATTTGATTTACTGCTTGGCTGTTTGAAAAGATGCGGATATCTTTAGCAGATATGACGTTTTTTCTTTAGCCAAGATAAGACTTCCTTAATCGCCGTTAGTAGTAGTAAAGTAAATTTTATTTTTTAAACTTCATATTCAATTTTTTACAATAATTTACAATAAAAGACTTTGGCCATTGCCGTCAGCCGAAGAAAAGAGAGAATTAGACTAAAGTTTTATGCAAATGTAGTGATTTAAAATGCTTCGTTCATTATTTGCTGCCGGTATTTTAATGCAGCTTTAAGATAGCTAGCCAGCACGTTCCAGTCCTCACCATCTAGAGTTCTGATGAATTCAGCCATTGATAGCACCTCTTTACCCCAGTACGCTCGTCTGATTTCTTTCAATATTGGGCAAGCTCCAATAAAATGAAAAACGTCTTCCTTTGTTCGAAGTTTGCATATGCTGCATTCATCATTCCCGTCGCTTATATGAGGCCTGAAGTTCAGCCGAAGTAGTTCGCCTCTCGCCTTAAAGATGATAGAGATTACATCAACGCTGAACTGATCGTGGAAATAATTTTTCGCAGCCAGATCATGGTTGAGTAAGGGATAGGTACACCTGGTCTCACTTTGTTGCGCTTTCAATCTAAATTTCGCACGGGTAGACTCTTCAATAATGGATACCAGCTGGTTCAGAGAACGTCGCCAAGATTCTGCATTAGCTGCATACTATGTTCGCTGCTAAGCCTCGACCATTCGTTAAAGAATTGCAGCTTCCGCTGTACTAAATATTTTGCGACGATGTGTGGAAGGCGGTAGTTTTGGAGTTCCATTACTTTCAGAATGTAGAGAAAGTGCAATCTGAATGTAAAGATGTAGAGAGGAGATAAACCAGTTTCAAGGTGCAACATGTATGTCGGTGTGTTTTCGGGTAATCTAAAGATTTTTTTAAAGAAATATCTTAAAAGTTTTTCAACCTCTTCGTAGTCGAATATACCCCAAACTTGTGCAGCATAGCATATGATTGACCTTATAGCCGCTTCGAAAACCTTAAATTTGCTGCTCGATGGAACGTTTTTCCTACCAAGGAATCCCCGCCAACTGCAATTTTTTGCCTTTTTCGCCTCCTATAGTTTTTCTCCCAGGTGGGCCTTGAAAGATACTTGAGATGTCATTAAAACACCGAGATATCTATACTACTTAACGACTTCAAGTTCCTGGTTTTTTCAAGTCCATCTTTCTTGCCTTGAGTATCGTCCAAACCCATTTCTAAAAACCATTACTTTGGACTTAGCGGTGTTCACTTTCAGGTTCCATAAATTGCAGTAGTTTTGGAGCTTATTTATCATCATCTGCAACATCATTGGAGTTTCTGATAGAATGACGATATCATCTGCTTTATTTGGAGTCCGTCGAACACAATTCCATCTGTTAAAAAGGTCACAAGATCATCCAGAAATATTGAAAATAGAAGTGGACTCATGAGACAACCTTGCTTTACTCCCATTTGAGACTTAAACCAGTTGGACAGGTTGTGTCCATCCCAAACAGCTGCTTTATTATCTTCATAAAGACTGTATGACCCTTAGGACCTTTCAATAATCGCCATTATTTCCGCTTGGAACACGCTACAGTGATTTGGAAGAGGAAAAAAGTGATATCATATTGTCCAATGATTTCAAACACTGGATCAATTCGGTAAAAATAAAGAAAGGATCAAAAATTGCCATTTTAAGAAGGTGGTAGTAAAAAAAAAACACTTTAATGGTAAAAAATCGGACCTAGTTTGCTTAGGATGACCTATACTATGCCTGGTATCAAGGTTGACCTGTATTCCGGGAACACCTTGTACGAGTGTATAGATATGCTACCCATGACATACCGACGTACATGTCCGAAAAACCTTTTGATCTCCTTCATCTAGAATACTTCGTTTGCTCTTTTCAACGACTGCGGCACACTAATTGCTCTAGTATTTGTGTCTGTACGTATTTTTGGCTGCCGGTGCGGTGTGTGCTTCGTACTGTCCTATAGCCTTGTCCATATAAGGAAAAAATCGATTCATAAAAATGTACATAAGTCGTCGATAGTAAGTTTTCCACAAACCGACCTTCAAAGCTAGAAGTCGTATTTGGAGAGGAGATATGTATCTGTCATTGTTTTGGTGCCTGTTTCGATGCCTGCCAGGAACAGTCTTCAGTTGGAATTGAAACCAAATTCTCAATCGAGGTACTTATACTCGTTTCTCGGGGAATTGTGATGTGTTTTTGTGTTTGCCAAGAGACAGCGGGTGCTCTGTTAAGCTGTATTTTAGGGTAGAAGATGGTCATACATTCACAATCTTCGTCCACTATTCTTATTGCTTCGGCCTTAAATGTGTTTCCAATTAGTATGCAGTGGGCAGCGTGGCGTAAGTGGTTAGTGTGTCGGATCACTGCGCATGAGGTTCCAAGTTCGAATCCCAGAAAGCACCAAAAAGTTTTTTTTTACGGTCCCAACTCTCGTGAGCGTCTGACAAACATCCGAGAGTATTGTTGTCACGAAAAAGCTTCTCAAATCGGTCCCTTCCATTCGTGTGAAAAATATAACGCACACAACAGAGTGGTTGCGAGAAGCTAGGTCCTGGCACTTAAAAAGCTGTTGCGCCAAATATTTATTTTATTTTATTTTTTTAAATTAGTATGCAAACTCAAGAGCTTAGACCCTTATGGACAACCCTGAGGAACTCCACAATGTGAGTTGATCTATTACTATTCACACGTCTTTCATTAGACACCTCCTTAATGCGAAATAATCAGACAATTTATTTTCCTACTGTTTTCATCTAAAAGTTTATTTTTCATTTATTCGTATAGACACATTTATTAGTTTTAGACATTCAAAAATCTACAGTAACATTTCTTTTCTTCTATTCTCATTAAAACTCCATTTAATATAAACAATTCTTTAATAATTATTATAAAAATTAATAAAAAAAAAAACGATACTCTATGAAAAAAAAAAGAAGGCACAGTTAGAAGTCGGTTGGTGTTAACGTAGTAGTTCAAGCCTTGCTTAGGGCCGATTACTTTTGGTCTGTGTTTTGCATGAGTGCTAGAGCGAGAGAGAGGGTGATGCATAGGAAGCTGTTAAGCTAAAATTTTGTCTTTTAGATTTTGTTTCAATTATCACAAAAAAGTGCGCACTATGTCAATTATGCCGGAAAAAAAAAAACATCTTAGCGAAAAAAGCTACAGAATGTGTATGTATGTAAACGCGGATTTTTAGATTGCATTTGGAGGTACCTAGACTAGCTTTGTTAAAGCTTTTGTTGTTGATTATTTTTTTTTGTTAAATTTTGTTTAATGCATGCAATAAGCTATCAAAAATGCAAACATAGAGGATGTGAATACTCCAAAAATGGAATTGGCACCACTGGATGCCTGTTGGATTTTGGAATTCTCGGGTAACTCTGCGGTTGATGTCCTCTGAGTTGGTAGAGCAGCATTAACATCGGCTTGTTGTTGCTGTTGCACTGGTTGTTCTGGCACTGCAGCTGGTGTTACAGCTGCTGCTGCTGCTGTGGTTGCGTTATCTACTGGTGGAGCTGCTGGAGGGGGGGCTGGATAGCATGCAATTTGTTGTACTTGAGTTACCTTTGTTGGATCAGCAGGATCAGTGACATTAACCATAATGGGAACGCATACTAAGCCACCTGGTGGTGGTTGTTCAGCGCCCGCTGCTGGTGGTGTTCCAGTAGCATTATCAACTGTACCAGGTGCCACTGGGGCTAAAACGGGAGCTGGTGTCTCTCCAGCTGGTGGTGCCGCCGCTGGAGCTGGTGTGCTAGTATTATCAAAAGTTCCCGGCGCAAATGGCGCCAAGGGAGCTGGGGTTTCTGCGACTGGTGCTGCCGCGGGGGCGACAGCTCCAGGAACAGCTGGCACAGCAGCAGCTGGAGCGGCGGCGGCTGGGGCGGCAGCAGCTCCTCCTGCATTGATCACAGTTGTTCCATCAGCATTGGTTGTTGTCACTGAGCCTGGTGGTCCATTATTGATGATGATAATCTTATCATCTCCTCCGGAGGCAGCTGGGGCAGCAGCAGCTGGTGCTGGGGCGCTGTTAGATCCAGATGGTGTCAAGACGTGTCCAAGGATAGCTCCTCCCAATGCTCCCGCAATCAAACCAGTTCCTAAGAGAGGGAGAGAGAAAGAGGGATACCATTCAGTTACAAGTTGTACGGGTTTAATTTTGAATTTATCTTACCTAGACCAGGTCCAGATGATCCCTGTTGTATTACTTGGGGTTGTTGAGGATAGTATGTGGCTCCAGCTGGCAGCTGTCCTGCTGGGTAGTAACTGGCACCTTGTGGAATACCACCAGCCGATGGATAGTAAGAGGCACCTGCTGGAACACCGCCAGCCGCTGGGTAGTACGTAGCTCCTGCTGGCATTCCTCCAGCTGGGTAGTACGAAGCTCCTGCTGGCATTCCTCCAGCTGGGTGGTAGGAAGCTCCAGCTGGTAATCCTCCCGATGGATAATAGGTCGCACCAGCTGGTAAGTTTCCTCCAGCTGGATAGTAGGTTGCTCCGGCGGGTACTTGTTGAGGATAACTCGACTGAACTCCTTGCGTATTGGTTGCCTGAATTGGTGTGTGAACACCACCTCCATAGCCACCTGTTGAGTTATGCCTTGGTCTGTACACCGTTCCCGAATGATGGGTACCTGAGCTTCCATAAGCACCGGCAGCTCCGCCGGCATATGCTCCACTACCGAACGGTTGAGAATTTGTGGCCGACTGATACGATGGTGGTGCCGCATTGTTTGGCTTATATGCCGGAGGTGCTTCATGTATATTGGTTTTCGCTCCTCCAGCTGGATTCGATGCTGAATACGCTGGTGGTGGTCCTTGTGCTTTGGGTACATTCCAACCAATTGGAGCAGCTGGTTGTGCAGCTGGAGCGCTTGGTTTTGGTCGATTCGGCTGAGAGTTGTAACCCGAATAACTTAGTTTAGATAGATCCGCATGGGAGTTTGATGTCTGTTGGAATGTTGGTTTAGTAACGGATCCGGAACTGGAAGTTCTGCGGCTACTACTACCACTGCTGCTGCCTCGGCTACGACTGTACGTACGTTTACTTTCCGCAAGATGTCCTGTAGCCAGCAAAAATGCCAGCAACACGGCGATATACTGAATTTTTTGTCCCATTTCGGGGTCGTTTAGTATGATGAGAGATTCTTTCAGAAGGAAAAGAGGAGAAAGAGGCATTCAAATAAGTTAATTGCAACTTATATATTTATTAATTTATATCAATAACTAGGTAGGTAAAGTGGCGGTCCAAAAGAACCCAATTAGCGCTTAAGGTGCGCCGTTTTGTTACCACGGACTATATCAATAACTACTTGTGTCGAACGTAAGCAAAGGGTGTAAAGGAAGTTTAGGACCTTGTTGCGATCAAAAATGTTTAGCGTGGAAGCTAGAACTTAAACCGAGTAAAGCTCCATGCAACATAGCTTACTCTCTAAATTTGAACGATCTCTACATTGTTCAAAGATAAGATACAATTTGTCAGAATATGCAAACTTTCGTTAAGAAACAGTATGGGTTCTCAGATATATGCAAACTTTCGTTAAGAAACAGTATGGGTTCTCAGATATATGCCTTCATTGCAATCTTCCAACTTCCGGCTTTAAAATTGATTTCCCCATCACGTAAACACAGCCGCTCTTGAATTTCTGTCAAACTGTCAGGTGATTCAACTACAGTATCAGTAAATAAATGCACATTCGTTTTAACAATACAATCTTAAGGTCACCAGAAACGATTTGTTTTAAAATTTAATGATGCAGTAAATGTATCTCATACTTTAGCTGCTAATGAATAATAATGAATCCACAAAACTCATAAAATGTTTGCTTAGTATTATCCAAGACTGCAGTTTTTAAAATGAGCTATTGTTAGCAAACACAAGTGCCTGAAAACCCAACTTATTAAGTTTCTATTGAAAATTCATTGCGTCGTCCATATTTACTTTGTTTTACTCTCTTTCTATAGCGGCGCACTGTATAGATGTTTTTGAATAATGACACCGAGTTAAGCTGGCAATTCAATGCTTACATAAACGTCATTAAAGCTTAGGTTATAATTCAGCACTTTTTTGTATTCCAAATTCGAACTAAGCACTGTGACCGATCAGTATCAGTATCGTTATATACACTCTTTGACAGATTAATTTCAAAATGGAAAGCTTACAGACACCGATGTTCGGTATTTACGGAAGTATAATAGAATAACGCATTTGGCATTTTTATCATAAAATTTGACACCAAATCTTCTGTGCAAGTTAATTTCAAACACATTTGCGCAATGACACTTGAAAGTGTCTTATAATTTGCAAGAAATTGTCATAGTGCTTGCACTCTCTCACGCTTATCAAGATTTGTTGCTAAACATTTGCGCAAGATAAAAAGTTCCTCAAGTCGACAGGTGAAAAGATTTTTTCAGAGTCGACAAGAGAACACTTTTCTGCTACTGTAATTTTTCAATTAGTGGAGAAAGTATGAAATCTTTCATGAGAAAACGCTTTAATATTTTAAATTTGATTGATAATGGGTGGTATTAATAAAAATTAGTAATTACGCGAAGATAAGTCGTAGCAAAGTAAATGCATAAAAGGTCCATTCGCGTACACAATCTAAAGCGCTTTAAGGTGATCTGAAGTGCTCGAGATATATTCGCGTACTGAGCGAACATGACAGATAAAGAGAAAAATTTATAAGTAACGAGTAGCGAGTATTTCCCCTCTGTGCTTGAATGTCCTCGAAGAATTTCTGCCGGCACGAACGTAAAAACTGCCAACTGGAATCGGCTGATTGTCAAATGAGTCGAAGAGTTTTTTCCGCCCGTGCCCTGAGAACCAGTATAAGGGTATTAATAATCCCTTTGGCACGCGCAAATTATAAAAAAAAAATATTCCATTTCAAAAAGTAAATAGAAATAAGAAATAGATGCAAGTATCTTAAGGAAATTGCTGTGATGTGTGAATGTTCTCCCAAAACATTTCTTTTTAACTTAATATGAATCTGTTGGGTTTCAAACGAGTTTAATTTCTTCGTTAGAATTTTTTTTAATGACAGTTGGCTCGACATGAATCAAAATGGCTCGTTTTTCATTCGCTTACTTTTGCTTAGATTTTCCGCTCTCTGAGAGTTTTTACTCTCATGTCATATTTGACAATTGATTAGTTTTTGGCTCGGAACCTAAAGCAATCGCTCGAATCCGTATTTTGTCCGTATTTTACTTTACTATAGCAAATTTGAATATTCGAACTAAGCAATTGCTTGGCATTTAACATCAATCGACATGTGAAAAACCGTCTACTTCGTGCGCCTGCATCAGAAAAAAAAAACAAATAAAACGAAGTCGAATCACCCTACGCTAATGTGGAATATTTAGGGCCTTATTTCGTACTGCTTTCGGATTCGGATTGCCATTCGGAAATGTAATCAGATTCTAAAATGAATTGGCATTTTGTATGGTTCTCGGATTGGGTGTAAGTGCTTCCAACTCAAAATCAAACATTTCCGAAAGTTAGATTGTCAAAACATCTATCAAACGTCACTTAAATTACTTGGAAATTGAGTTTGTATACATTTGCTATAGAAACGCAATACAAAATAAGGCCCCTGGGATCGAAGTACCCTATCCGTCAACGTACATATGACTCGTCACGTAATTTGTATTTATGTTGTGGCTAGATCTACCATCAAAACAATGCAAATTACGTGACCGGTCATCCGCTCATGGATATGGCGATTCGGCCCCTGGATGGTAATTATTCTCACTTTATGTGGTTTAATGGACATGTTTTGTTATGTTTTTTAGTTCAATGGCAAAAGTGGTATTGATGTGCAAATCCATGCCAAATAAAGTTTGCTTATTTGTTTTTAAAGAAAATTTACGGAAACCAATGGTTTGGTACGAAGCAAACGCAAATATTTGGCGCAACAGCTCTTTAAAGTGCCAGGGCCTAGCTTCTCGCAACCACCCATGTTGTGTGCGTTATATTTTTCACACGAATGGAAGGGACCTTCAGTTTAATGCCGACTCCGAACGGCGATTTAAGAAGCTTTTTCGTGACAACAATACTCTCGGATGTTTGTCAGACGCTCGCGAGAGGTGACCGTGAAAAAACTTTTTGGTATTTTCTGGGATTCGAACTTGGATCCTCAGCTAAATAGCAGACTTTGATTTTCGTAGCAAATGCTTAGTTTTATTTCTTTTATTCATACCAATTTGAGCAAACACCGTTTTCGAACAAAGCAATTGCTTAAGTAATGTTTTTATCATACGAAAGTAAGCAAATTCAAAAAATTGTTACTTTTTCCAGCAATTGCTTCTAATAGCTACTTTTTCTAGCAATTCCTTCTTATTTTAGCAGTCAGTTTTTATTAATACCACCCGATGTCTTATATTTCCGAGGCGAACCCCACAGGCGGATCAGTAGAAATACAGTGAAGTGGGAGGGTTGTGATCCCTTGTTTTCGGATCATAACCTCGCTGATAAAAATGGAAGAAGAAGATGTCTTATATTTTCGCAAAGAAAAAAAACCAAAGCGGGTGATATTTTCGGAAAAGTGCCAAAAGTATAAAGTTTTCTTGACAAAAATGTACACAAGAGATGTCAAATATGTTTTTGGTTACAATATTGCGACAGAATATTCTTATGCTGGCATTTTAGGTGAACGTGAATTCACAATTAAGACAATCGTACTAATAGAAATCATTACCACTCAAAATGAACCGCAAAAGTTGTCATTTAATCCAAATCATAATAGCACTTCTCACGAAATGTTTAAATTGCATTTTTCCTGCTAAACTGCGTTCCATATAATAGAATTCTCTGGATTTATTCATTTGGGCCGTCACACATACTGATCACTTTAATCTATTATAATTCCATAATTGAGAGTGGTGGTGTTTTATTAGCTAATGTAACCGACACGTAATCCAAATACGAGTGCGATTTCCCAAAGTGGATTAGATGGTTGTCACACTATCTTCTATTTTTATTCTGAATAATCAAAGTAAACACAATCGAACGAACGGCTTTGGCTTGTAATGTGATGACTGTGTTAAAGGTTATATCCCATTAAGTTAATTAATTTAAGACATTCTTTTACGTTTTTGTTCGCATCAGTGTGTAGGTGGTAGACGGTGGAACGTGTTATGAAATATAAATAACTTGGCGGTTATTTGTTTCTTTGCTCTCTACAAATTGGATTGGGATTAGGTTTGAACAAGTGCATGTCGTTTAAATTTAAAAGAAAATGACAAACAGAAACTCCTTTATTGAACACGCGACCTGGTTATTAGTTCATTCTAAACAACCCCTAACTTAATTAACAGATTCATACTAACTACTATTACTTCATTATTGTCTGTTAATCAATCTCTTTTTTTTTAAGCCAGACAAAAACAAGTTATTCATTATTCCAGAGAAAGAAAATAAATTAAAATGATTATTTGCTTTTATATTCTTGATGAGATTTTTAAATGGCGCATCATGATGTGTCCGATACTGTGCTGCTGATTGGCAATAGAACAACAGCATCGACGGCGTACAGGTCACTAAAGTTTATCTCTTTTTTCTTTTGTTGTGCATACTTATTTATTTATTTCCACGAATTTTAATTGATTCCCGAAACACTGCAAAAAAAAAATCACACAACGCTATGGGGCTTATGAAATTTTCAAAATTTTCGAAAGTCGCATTTTTTTTCGTCATTTGCTTTACATACACAGTCAAACATGTTCACTTTGATGTTTTTCACATGCATGCTCTGCGAAAAGTAATTATTATTAGATTTGCAAATTTACAGTTGAAAACGAGAAAAAGAAACCAAAATATTGGAATGGCCATAGTCAAGGCCGTAGGGTACAAAACATCTCCACTATCCACATGACCTTTCCTTTATTGATTTCCCATTAAAAACATGGTCAGAACGCACAAAAAAAAAACTTTTCACACAAAAGGTGGTGAAAACACATCGAGCACAACGGTAGTCATTAGGTACAAACTACAGTGATTACTTTCAAATAGCATAAATTAACAAAAAGTAGCTATGTACACTTAATTACATTTTTCTCTGTTGATTCTCTCTTTTATTTTATTTTTTATTCCAAGGAAAATTTATTATGTATAATATATGTGTTTTCGTCTGTTGTATTTCGTGATTCCACCAAGCACGACGACGTTTCAAAATGAACTGAATCGTGAAACCATTCACCAGTTGATGGCATGGCAGGGCAAGTCGTTCAGAGCGTCGAATCTCTCGAGTACACAAGCAATATACAGCAGCCTAGGTGTGTATAGAGTGGATTTCCTTATTTTGTAGATACTCGTAGCTACTGTTGTTTCATTCCAAATACCATGGCAATAGCAGCATCATTACTATTTTTTTTTCTAGTTTGTAATGTTTTTTCTGTGACTCATAGTGAAACTAGTTGTGACGTCAATAAGTCTTGTTTTTCAAGTCTGACATCATTTTATCGCCCCCGAAGCGAAGCTGGAGTTTTGTTTCAATTTTATATCGTCTCATTGTGAGATGGTTATTTTTTCGTAATCCACAGACAACTCACTGTACATAGTGAGCAGATGTAGTGAATTTTGAGAGAGAGTGCCACTGTATTATTTTGAGTTGAAAATATTTATGTAATTTTGTAGTTCCCCTCGGTGTGTTCATTTGAGACTTTGAGAGTGTTTGACATTCGCAAGAGGGGTTTGCTGTTTTTGGTGGTGTAGGTGAGGTGTAGGTAAGTGGTTGTTATAAGATTATGACAGATGTTTTGTAAGAAGGAGAATGAGAGAGAGAAATCAGGCCTACAGCAATTAGTTGAGTATTGGGGGATGTTATTCAAATTTTAACGAATCCTTAGGGTAGGTAGAAATGGCGGCTCTGTTAAAAAGAACCCAATAAGCACTAGGTGGCGTTTTAATACCACAAATCATGTTGAGGTGCGTTGGTGGGAAGTCTCGATCTGTGAACTTAGTGAGTTTTTCGAAGGGTTTGCCTAGAGCTCGTTTTCCGGCACTAGCAAGGGGGGGAAGCAATGGTGTAGAGGTAACGTCGTCAATTGCCACGCTAATGGTTCAAATCCTGATGCCAGTAAGCATTTTTTTAATTTCTCATGAAATACCTATATAAAGTTAGTCCAATCCATTGCGAAAGCTTGAATGAACATTACTGTCACTGTCTGGCTGGTAAAATTGTTCGCTCTGTTGATAATGATTTGCTTATGACATCGGTTATCGTGGAAAAAAAATACTGTGAATCAGAAGCAAAGACAAAAACTAACAAAAAAATCTCCCAAGTTATCTGGACGCCACCCGCGAAGTTTCTCTGAAGCATAAACAACTGAGCTTCGAAACCACTACACCAAATCGTTCTCTCTCTCTCTCTCTCTATATCTATCCTTTCCAACGCCCGCACTGTGTGTAAACATGTTAAGTGTATTCATAACCCCTTGAGTGTGCGCAAATTATATAAAAAAATAAAAAAAATAAAAAATAGCGAGTGCTGGACAGACGCATGTATATGTATGTACATATATAGTATTTAAGGGTATCTTTTTGGTTGCGACATTGCAACTACGATAATATATTATATAGGATATCTACCAAGTCTGACTGCATGGTCTCCTATTGTCCAGTGTCACGTGGTGATCCCGCGGTGATCTTTCCTGTTCTGTTTAGGAAGGCGTCTATTTTTGCCTTGTAGTTTGGCCACATCTTCCTAGATATGACACATTTTGTCATCATAGTCCATCTTAGGTTGACTTTAATAAGAAAGGGCAGGAGGTTTTTGTCTCTGCTGCTCCCAGTTTAATGTGGACTAATTCAGCAAATGAACAGTGGAAAGCTGAGCCTTGCTTGACCATTTCGTCGGCTTGTTCGTTCCCATAAACATCACTGTGCCATAAAACTGAAATCAGGGTTACCTTGAATTGACCGTCTAGCAAGGCTAGCTCATTTTGGTGTTCTTGTACGAATCCTTAAGGAAGCATGTTTTGTTTCTTGAAATAGGAATGAAGGAGTACATGGCTAGGAAAATTAACCATACTGAACGATAAATGAATGCAAAACAGTTTTACTTCAGACAATAGTTGGGATTTATAAAATTAAACGAACAATACCTAAATTGTCCTTACGCTGAAGTTTTTATAGAGTTGAGCAACCTTACGTAGATTGTAGACAGCGGCATTCCTAATGTAGACATCCACATACAATTCACTGTCTTTTTTTTATCTGCCTTCCATGCACCCACATAGTTTTATTTCCGTTTCTCCTTGGATCTTCAAGCCATAGTTTTGTGTTAACCAGAAATACTCTGAAATAAAAACAGCAAATTGGTTATAAGGGTATTTTTTAGACATTCTCTAAGGATGGTCTTTGGACGACACTCAATTGTTTGTGGTTCTTGTGTATGTTCCCCAACTCCGCCAACTCTTTTCCATTTTCTGGAAATTTTCATTGAATGTCCAAAGGGGTCCTAATTTTATTTCTTTCTAATCACATCTATTACGCCTGTTCTCCTTTTAGAGATGTCCCTTTATGATGCTATTTTGTGAGAATATCCACCGATTAGGCGGACGTATGAAGCTTTTTTTCATATTGGTGGGTACTGTACGTCATGTAGAATAGGTAAAATCGACGTCTTTACGTTCAAGCATATGCTTCCGTAAATTTTAGTCAGCAGGGAGAATGGAGCCCATTACCCACGTTGGTACCAACGTCAAACCAGACAATAGGTGCGTTTTGGTGAGGCGAACCCCACAGGCGGATCAGTATAAATGCGGTGAAGTCGGAGGGTTGTGATCCCTTGTTTTCGGATCATAACCTCGCTGATAAAAGGAAGAAGAAGGTGCGTTTTGGTGAGAATTATGCAACGCCAAGTGAAAGCTTCTCCACAAAACGATCCGAAGTCAATCTGGTTAAAACTGTTTTTTTATTGTTTCAAGATTGGTAATTGAATTGAAATTGAGTTAAAAAGTATGAAGAAGTTGTGCTTAAATTTGTGGAATACTACTGAATCATTCAACTTAAATGAAAAAAACTCTTTTCGGCGCCCTCTGAAATGGAGTAGCGCAAACTAAACGTCCCAACTCAGTTTTAACTGAAAAAAAAAAAAGCTAAAGTGTTTCCCAGTTACTTTTTGTTGTTGTACTCCGTGCTAATTCCTACTTCACTGAGAAGCGACGTCTCACCAAAACGCACCTATTGTCAAAGCATTGGAAATTCTGTACTGTTGTTGTCTAGCAATGTTACTTGTGCTTTGTTTTGCTTTACCTTAAAGGTGCTTTGGCAGAGTTTGTCTTCAGACCTGACGGACGCGACTCTTTGCGTGCAATGCAAATACAAATACAAATATTTGGCGCAACAGCTCTTTAAAGTGCCAGGGCCTAGTTTCTCGCAACCACTCATGTTGTGTGCGTTATATTTTCCACACGAATGGAAGGGACCTGCAGTTTAATGCCGAATCCGAACTGCGATTTGAGAAGCTTTTTCATGACAACAATAAGCGTGCAATGCAAACTTTAATTGCTTCCGCTCGTCGTTGATTTGGTAAGAAGCAAACAGCGCTTCATTTCAAGATATTCTTTGAATAGTTCCGCTGTTCCGAATCAGATACCTACAGTTCCGACTTTTTGCACTTCTAGTGTAGATACATTTTTTATGTCCTCAAACTGCACATTTTTTTCCATTGCGGAGCTCCCGGCATTTTTGGGCATTTAATGTTAAATTTCCACGCGAAAGAGAAACCCAAGCCTTCTACTGAATGTTCATAATTGCTGTTGTCATTGACTCTGAAGACAATTCACACAATTTTGCACGGGCATGCATGACTAATGTGCGGTATGATTTGCTGCAGTACAAGCTTTACTATCAACTAACCGCCATGTGTTATTAATTTGAGAAGACAAATGAGCACTTGGTCATTGGCCTAAACTCTGTATGAATGTTCAACAGGTTCATCGTCAATTTGTGCTCAGCTGGCAGCCTCACATTGAAGATGACAAGCATTTGTAGTAAACATAATGAATCACAATCATTAGTCAGTGTGTCTAGTATAGCAGTTTCTACGAAGTTGGATCAAAAATTGAATTCAATTTCATTTAAGTCAAAACTTCTTCTTCCTTTTATCAGCTAGGTTATGATCCGAAAACAAGGGATCATAACCCTCCCACTTCACCGCTTTTCTACTGATCCGCCTGTGGGGTTCGCCTTTTATTTAAGTCAAAATTATTGCGTAAATCAAATTGCGCCAAGCAAGTCGTGGACAAGGTAAAGCTATACCCTGGGTGTAGTGGTATTTTCTTTAAGTCTCTTACGCCCTTCTCACTAAGTCTATATTCCATTTCATAAAGTAGCAACACACAACAGATGCCTAGAATAATGAATGCTGTGACACAGAAAAGCCTTTGCTGTTTTAAATAAAATAATTAGCCTTCTGTTGAAATCTGTGAGATACTATCAATGACATGGTGTTTTCTATGTCTCATGTGTGCCAAAGTAAATTGGCTTCACTTATACAATAAGCAGCTCTTTCCATTGTGCACATTGGTTGACGTTCTTACTGATTTGTATCAGCAAAACTATGAGATTTACTAAAATTAAGTTAGAAGTTTCCTCGTCAAAATACACCACAATGACGCGTTGTGTAGATTTCATAAGAGAGTCACATGATATCCAAAGACTAAGAAGTATCATGAATGACCCACTTTTGATGCTCAGCGGAGAAGCAAGAATGAATAACAATGAATTCTCTCAAAACTTGTTTTCGGCAAACAAAAAAAGAAAAAGTTAACGTTCGCAATAAGAATTCCATAAAAAGGTAAAAAAAAAAAAAAGAACCTAGAACCGGAGTGCGAATTCTCAGAATCGAATTGAATTGAGTTGAACTTGAATGTTTTATTGTGAATAAATAAAATGTTAGAGTTCTTAGCAATGGATTTGTGAATGATGTTTCAAGTCCCTGTTGAATTGTTCGGGGTATTTAAATTGGAATACCTAAACTAGTTGATACTGCTCGTACTTGTGGCCGAATTGAATTGGGTTTTCCAGAGCTCTTTTCACTTTTGTCACTTGTCGATTTTCCAGCTATAAAACCACACTGATAGGTGCAATTATTTACATTTTGTGTCTTTGAAACTTTAAGCCTGCACATTTGAACATTTCTCGGCTGCACGGAAGCTTTTCCGAGTACGCCTGACTCTGCTCTAGACGCTTTGCTGAACCTACCTCCCCTCGATACTTATATCATGGGTTGCACTATCAAAGCCAGCCATTGTCTTAAGCGGGGCGGTTTTTGGTAAACTTCCCACTTGATTTTTGATGAACTTACGCGACACTTATCTTACGACTCCTGTCTTATGGATATGCCGTCTGACGCAATGACACCAGAACTTCATCTGATGTGCAAATTCAGAGTCAACTTTTCTTGTGTTCAGGACTGGCTTCGGCCAGAGTCTGTACCAGGAATGGAATGCAGTCGTAATTTCACGGACGGTTCCAAAACCAGTCAAGGGTCTGGTGCTGATGTCTTCGTGGTAGCCGACAACATTAGACTTCTTTTCTCGTTAGGCAAATATGCGTCTGTTTTCCAAGCGGACACTTATGCAATCCTAATGGCCAAGAACCGTTTTGTGAAGAACAGGTGGAAGGGCCGTAGTATTTGCGTCTGTAGTGACAGTCAAAGTGCGCTTAAGGCCTTGCTTACCCCTTTAACCACTTCCAAAATAGTTCGTGAAACCAAAAACTCTTTGAACTCGGTCGCAAGGCTGAATTCTCTGTCTCTTATCTGGGTCCCAGGTCACACTGGGATCTTGGGGAACGAGATCTCCGATAAGATTGCTAGACAAGGCTCAGAGGAGGCTTTCTCAGGCCCCGAACCTGCGTTAGGGCTTCCATTGACGATTGGGTCTCTCACGAGCACAATTATGTGTGGCATGACTTTCCAGGATGCAGGTTGACTAAACGTATGCTCCCGTCTGTAAGAAATCAGCGTCATTCTTGCTGTCTCTCAGCAGAAAGGACTGTAGACAACTTATCGGCGTCTTGACAGGCCACTTTGCTTTCGCCAAGCACCTTAACGTGCTGGGCTTGAGTGACACTACAAACTGAGACACTTGTGGAGAGAGCGACGACACCGCGGAACATTATCTCTGTGAATGCCCGGCCTTTGCTCATATCAGGTGGCAGATCCTCGGTGCTGATGTGGTGAGTGCTGGTACTGTAAGCTCCTCATCACTGAAGTGCTTGCTTGGATTTCTTAGAAATACAAGGAAATTCAAATAAAATGGGCAAATCAGGGTTTGCTCTCTGGTAGTATAATGGAGCAGTTGTGTCTGAGTGCTCTAGGCGAGCGTTTCCTATCCCGACAAACAAAAAAAAAAAAAGCGTGCAGCAATACTTTTGCTAGGCCTGTCTGGATGAGGCAATTTCGGACTGATCATATATCATTCAAAAGGTACTGTGCCATAGAGGTGCAGAAAAAAAATCAAGTGCGTATGTTACCGCTATGTCAGGTAAAATAAAGTGAACACATGATTCCCCGTACAAAATGCTTTAAGCAATTAAGTGAAAACGTTTTGATCACGTTCATGGCTGTATGAGCTTGGATCCCTTTGCGTTCCCTTCACGGGATGTCGAATTTCGACCACAAGCGATGCTAGTATTGATAAATGTATCAACTGAAACGGGACGAATATTTAGAATCGCGATTTGAGTTAGTTGTCCGTACTATCTATGTACTTGCCTCTGTGAAATTTGTATCAATTTGCTTGTGATCGAATTAAAACATCTCACCAGTTGCGGCACTTCACAAAATTCAAACATCCAGTACACTGATCGTCAATTTCGTTGGTGCTTCTGATATTTGCTGAAAAAAGTAATGAATGGCGTAGCGCCTTTTGACCTCACTTTGGCTATGAAGCCCACAAAGAGAACCTTTCAAGTTGAGCGCAAAGAAAACGGCGATGGAGATCCGCCATCACCATTATTTAGGCAGCAATACTCATCAAACAGCCATAATTTGTTTCTTGGACTCGTGTTGGGCGCCAAACATAACGCTCATTAGGCGGCACTGGAAAATGGTATTTCCAGCAAAAGTCGTAGGTATTTCCAACAAATGTTAAGTTTAAAATCATTCACAGTTCAGTCAGGAGTGACTTTCTTGCATTTTCATGTAGATAAATTGACATTTTTTAAATAATGTATGATCGGCTGGATCAGCTAGTTAAGCAGAAATAATTCCGTCATTTTGTACTGAAATGGATTCTCAAACTGTGTGAGAATAAGTCTCAAGATTTGTACATCGAAAAATATGAACTTCTTTTTCTCTTGCAGAGTTTGTGTTTGTGTTTTGGGGTACGCTGGCATGGTATCCATAAAAACTAATCTTTTCATATGCAACCATTTCTCTAATAATTTCACTCATTTACAAAGAGTTTAGTACGTACTCAAATCGATATTGCCAACTAGGTCAATAAACTCAAACATACCATTTGTGACCATATTTGTGAAATAATCTAGTAAATTATACCCATAACATGTTGAATGAGTGGTAGCGTGACAGTGGGAGACAATAACATGGCTAGACTTTCATGTTAAGCAATTTGCACCATAATTGTTCTACATTTACACAAAATATGAATTCGTTTCATTGGAACTTATTCATCCTGGGTGAATGATTTCAGATTTTCTTTTAAGTACGATGACCTTTCAATTATTTTCTTTTTTTTTCCTGGCGGGACATACAGAAATGTTCCAACATGTTTTGGGCACAGTTTTTATTCATAAACTCTCATAAATAAACTCCACTAGGACGTAATTAAGTCTGGAAATATCCACAATCCCGTGCGGGATTTTTATCGATGTTCTGCAGGTGGGATTTTGTACCGTGGGATTCTGAGAACTGTGTGATTTTTCCATGCGGGATTCTGAATAGCTGGAAAACGTGGTTTTCCCAATAAACTTAGTTATATCTTAGTATCCCAGCATGTTGAAATATTGTGCAAGGTATTCACTGATCTCTTATCAACCACCCGCAAGTTCTTTGATAGCTCAATAGGCCTGTTTTTTCTACCCACACTAGAGTTTTTTACATTTAACTTTGACAAGATGGATAATAGTATGCATTTTGATAAAAATACTTTGAGGCAATTCCATTCCGCATTTCTGAAATGACATGGATTCCCCAGACTGTCTGCGATAAACGTTTCTTTCTTCTACCTTCATTTAACACGTCATTCAGTGCGTTAATTGCTTCACCTAATAATAGTAAGCAGGAGTTGAGCGCCTGCTTGGGCCCCATGTTGGGCGCTACGCTTTCACATACAAAATATGATAACTTTCCCAAACAATAGCTTAGATGTGAGTGGCATACAGTTTTTTTAAGCCGCTTTTCACTATCATGACGTCTGATTAATAGTAACGTTCAGAACAGCATTTTTAGTATAATCAAATGCGCAATGTATACATTTGCAAACATTTATTCTTGTCCTTTGTGTGATGCTTGGATCGCCCAACATAACCCTGTTTTTCTACCTCACACTCATGTCCTTGCGACTTGTTAAATTGTCATCACCCTTAAGTGTGAAAATCGCCAAAATTCGCTTGTAAAATATGCAAAAAATAAATTATTCCCCTACTCCCCCATGATATTGAGATTTACATTTTAAAGCAGCTCTCAATTCGCGTATCTAATAGCTTTATATCATTTTCCTTTCCTTTAGCGTATGGACCTTGGTGAGTGCCCCAAAGTTCATGACTTGGCTTTCCGTGCTGACTACGAAAATGCAGCCAAGAACCGTGACTACTACTATGACATTGAGGTTAGTTCTTTCACGAAGTATTTCTTTATTTTGCATCATTCACAAATGTGTTATTATTTCAGGCAATGGAACACCTTCAAGCCTTTATCGCGGACTGTGATCGTCGCACAGAAGCAGCCAAAAAACGCTTAGCCGAAACTCAGGAAGAACTAACCGCTGAAGTTGCTGAAAAAGCGAATGCCGTTCACGCACTTGCCGAGGAAATTGGTAAGAAACTTGCAAAAGCTGAAGCTTTAGGTGAAGCCGGAGAGGTAGAAGAAAGTATCTCGCTGATGAAAGAAATCGATGAACTGCGTGCGAAGAAAGTAAAGGCCGAACACGAATACCGCACCTCGATGCCAGCCTCAACATATCAGCAGCAAAAGTTACGTGTATGTGAGGTGTGCTCCGCCTATTTGGGTATTCACGATAACGACATCCGGCTGGCCGATCATTTCGGTGGCAAACTCCATTTGGGATTCATGGCCATTCGTGAGAAGCTCGCCGAATTGGAGAAGACCGCTGGACCACGTAAGGCTGATCTACGCCGAGCAGGCAAGTACCATGAACGTGACGATGATAAACATAAGTCGAGATATTTCGTTGGAGGTCGTGAATTGGACCGGCGGTCCCGCGTTCATCGTTCTCGTAGTCGTGATCGTAAGCACAAGTCGAGCAGGCGTTCGCCAAAATCACGCAGCCGTAGCCGTAGTCGTGGACGCAGCAGCAATCACCACAACAACCGCAGAAGGTCACCCTCCAGGGAGCGGTATCGTCGTTAGGAAAAGCGGCTACGTTCTGAATGAATTTGTTGCTAGAAGCGCACTCTCATCATGCACGTATGTAGAATGGTGTCCTCTGTTCTTTTTTTTTTTTTTTCTTGTAAACTAGGATAATTATTAATCTTTTAAATAAAAGTTCACCTTTTCACATAATTTAAAATGAAGTCGACCAGACGCGCTCCTCGGTCAGTATGAAGTTGTTTTCTGTTTAATTTTTTTTTCTCTTTCTAAAAAAAAAGAAGATTATTGTGGTATCGCCCTAAAGCGGGTAGTTAAAAAGAATAGCAATAAACCAGAAAAGTCGACAACGTATATGTTTATGTTTCATGTAAGTTGAACAATAATATTTTAATCGGATTTAATTATGAAATTAATAAAATAAACTTGAGAAATGAGATGAATTTGTTTTAACTTATCATGAAGTTTTTCTTAGTAATAAGGTAAGTTGTAAAAACAGGCTAAAAATGAACCATGGGCTAAGCTTTAACAATAAAAGTGGTTCTTAATCTCGAAAAAGGGACTAGCAATAAAAGATTTGTTATCGAATCCTCTTCAAATCATCCTATGGATGCATACGGCAGCCTTGTATTGTGGCTAACCACCAGCAAAACTACCAATCTAACGGCCATCACAAAAGTACAAGGACTAGCGTGTATTGGTAGTACCAGTGCAATGAGAACGACACCCACAGCAGGAATCGAGGCCATTCTCAATCTACCTCCGCTAGAAATCTTTATACAAGCATCAGCGGCAATTAGTGTCCTAAGATTAGGTTTTTATTTTTTTATTTTTTTAAGGTAAATGGGGAGGAAGGCAGAGAATGACCCCTGGAGCACTGCGACCTAAAAAAGATTTTTTGTGCTATCCCCTGGTTAATTGTTTTGAATTTGTCAACTAGCTGGAATCAAGTTCATTAATAAAGCTAAGAATAGTTCCAGCTGAAGAAGAGGTGACGTCAGAAGCTGATGTAACGCCTTTATTAAAGTGCTTTAGCCTAAGTCTGGCTATGGCCGGGCAATCACAGAGTATGTAATGGGTTGTTTCGGTGTCTTCAAGACAGAGACGGCACGTTTCCGATTGAACACGGCCCATTTTCTTGAGATGGTAGTTGAGAAAGCAATGTCCAGTTAGGAAGTCAGTAATGATCTTAGCATTCTGTTTGCTCTTTGATAGAATGTCTCTAGTTCTATTTTTTGAGAAGTTAATAAATTTCTTGGAATGCCTTAGGCCGGGTTGAGCATTCCAGTGAGGGAGCATTTGTTCGCGTTCCCAGCGGAGTAGCTCTATTTTAATCTGGCTTGTGGGTAAACCGCAGAAGGGTTCAGGTCCAATGTAAGGAGATTGGGCACCTAGTCTGGCAAGCTTATCAGCCGCTTCATTACCAGGGATGCCTTTGTGACCGGGGACCCACATTAGTGTGATTTTATTGTGTGCAGTAAGCTGCAAAAGCGTCTGGAGACAGTTCGAAACCAGCTTAGACTTATATTCAAAGGACGTGAGAGCCTTGAGTGCTGCTTGGCTATCTGACATTATATTAATATGAGATCTTCGGAGGTTTCGTCTAATGAATTCTCTGGCACAGAGCTCGATGGCATAGACCTCTGCTTGGAAGATAGTAGTGGATTGACCTAATTGTGTAAAGAGTTTGTAATTGGGGCCAAAGATACCAGCTCCTACCCCATTTGACATTTAGGTCATACTACGGTCCTACAGAGATCTAGACAATGTATCTACTACTGATTACACTACGCCATACCTACATACATGTCAAGAGACCAGGGAAGAATGTAAAAGCGGTAGAATACCTAACGAACAATTCATAGCTGTATACACCGATGGATCCAAGATGGAAATATGTAGGTGTAGGCGCAGGCATTTTCTGCGAAGCACTAAGTATCTCCTTGTCAGCTCGGCTTCCAAACTACAGCAACTCTTTCCCAAGCAGAAGTCCTACCTGTGACAATAGCAACCCTTGAGACTGCAATGATGGCAATACAACAACACAGCCAGGCAGCAATAAAAGCAATATCTTCAGAAATAAAATCGAAGCTTGTGAAATGTTGTAGAGAAGAGGTCAAGGTTCTTCGAACACGGAACATGGTAAAGCTCTGCTGGGTCCTTAGACATGAGGGCATACTAGGGGACGAGAAAGCCGAAGAACTGGCAAGAGGATGTTTGGCAATAAACTCGAATCATTTCGATCCCTCAGTGTACACTCAGCTTTGCACACCTAAGCTCGAAGTAGGGAACAAAGCTCTCTAGGCGAATGTAGGTGAACCTCTCTAGGTACTTGTATCACCACTAGGAAGCTATGGCCTATATTCGACAAAGAAAATACCGATAGAATCATGTGGAGGGATATAGAATCCATCTCTATTTTTATAGGAATCATTACGGGCATAATACTACTGGGTTATGTACATATACGTCTATAATTCACGAGGAGGGATTCTATCTTTCTTCCTTTCCCCTAATTAGTATCACAATGGGCCTATGATCTGAGTGTAGTGTAGAGGATTTCTTCATTTACCCCTACGCCAATCTACTAACCTAACCTAATCCAATTCTCTTCGCCTTAAAGTTTAATGGAAATAAACTCAATGGGGCAAAATTATAGTCGCAAAAGTACACTTTAAAAGGATTTTAACACGTAACAATGTCAATATTAGTGTTTTCCTATTTATAGTCGGCATAAAACCAACTTTATAGTTAAAACCACCATAAGCACCTTTTAACTTTTAGAGTGGGCTTTTAACCACCTGTCATCCGCCATTCTTTTCACTTTTTCAAATTCAAATTTCAGCTAACCAACGGCTAAAATTCATATACGACATTGTTCCCTAAACTGTGTTTTTGCTCTTAAACTTTAAATTTGTCGGTTTGGGTTGATTCTAGTTGTAGGTAGGTTAAAAATAGTTTATAATTCAATTCAAAGTTAAGTTCCGGCTTTAAAGTTAAAAAAAATGATAGTTAAGGTCCATTCACAGCTCAGCGAACTGCGAATGCCCAAACTGCGAACAAACAGTTTTTAGCACATATATAAGCACGCCCTTGGTAATTTTATTATTCCAAAAGAACGGAGCTTAATTTATCTATCGATTAATATATAAAAAGTTGAATTGTAATTAGTGTCTGCAAAGAAATTAACAATTCGCCAATTTTTCCGCGAATAAGCGAATGATTTTTGCGAACTGTCAACTTTTATTCACATTCCACACATGTAGGACGCAATCCACATTCCCGCGACCAAAACATTCGCGAGAGTTTAACCTCACAATTCTTTTGTTTTGTTCTTGGTGGGTAAGATCGTGGTTGAATTTATCAAAAGAAGGTGAGATATTACCTTCTGAATAAAAGCTGCGCTATGTTTTTAAACATTTTTCATGTTTAGGCAATTAGTTACAAAATTAATGACAACTGAAATTCGCGGATTGGCGCGACCAGATAAAAAAGTAGCTGTGAAAGAAATGTCAAAATTTGCGAATATTCGCTTATTCGCATTCGCAGGTCGCTGAGCTGTGAACGGACTTTTAGTGGCTACTAGCATTCTTTAAAATGAGATGACTATAAGTTTGCGCCAATTTCTTTGAAAGTTATAATTTTATAGATCCGCTGTAGCTAATTCCATCTCTGCTTCTCGCAAACCAGCACTTTTCAAACTCAATCGTTTTATATGAAAGTTTGTCAATTCTATTGAAGACTTGAACCATAAAATCTGAGTTTTACATCCGATAACAGCATCTGTCATTAAAGCTTTCATTATGGTGCTCATCTCCACTAAGCTTTTAAATGTTTCCGGCATTGACTAAAAAAAATATAACCGGATGGGTAATCGAAGTCATTTTGTTTATGAAAGTCGCTTTCTCAAAAGTGTGAGAGGGAGTGAAAAAAAAAAGCTTTGACTACCAGGCGAAGTACCTGCTGCTGTTCATAGTGCCCTGGTGCATTGAAATCTTTTTGGGATTATTTTCACTACCTGTGTGTTTGGGGGTGTTTAGCAAGTGCTATCTAATTTTTGATTCCCTTTCGATTCACCCCCCGTTTTAAAGTCATGGGTCGGAAGATAGTCGCAAAATTAATTAATAAAAACAAAGAGAAATCTGTATTCGTTACACCACGATCTTCAAAGGAACTTACTTTAAGCTAAGTGTCACAGGAATACATACAAGTACCTTATGCAAAATTGAATTTCTTGTACTTGACTGTTCTCTAAGGATTTTAATGTACTGGTATTTATGAACGATTTTTGAGAAAAGTAATAAAACGATTTTGTTTTTTGATTTTTAAGGAAACAGTTCGTTTTAATAATTTCAGCGAAGAAGTGCGCGCAACTCCAAGCTCCAGCTTTTCTTTGTTGACGTTGAGCCATCATAAGTGAGGATCCCACGTCCCTGCAACGAGCACTTAGTGTATGGGTGGGCGTTTTGGAAGGAAATGCGTACGGCATTAGTCCAAGAAAGACTTGTGCCTTTCTCTGATCCACTTAGTATGAAGTGGCGGGAAAATTCCGTTTTCTTATATGACCGAAAAATCCCCCTAAGCTAAAAGGAAGGCTCTACACTGCAGTTGTACGTCCAGTGCTCACATACGCTTCGCAATGTTGGGTAATGTACAAATCGTATGAGGGTAAGTTAATGGTAGCTAAGATGGAAATGACAGAAGGAGGGACAAATCTCGACCAAATAAGAAGTTCGAGGATCCGTGAAAGCCTTAAAAAAAAATACAGCACGACCGGCTCAGCTGGTATTGTCATGTTCAAAAAAGGGATCATTTGAACCCGTTAAAAAGGCAATATCAATGAACGTTCCAAAGACATGGCGAAAGAAAGGCAGGCCTATAAACTCCTGGATCACACAAATGCAACGTCATCAGCATTTGGTTTGCCTCGGTAACGAAGTGATCCAAAATCGGGAGGCCTGCTGATATTTTCAGAGTTTAAACAGGTGAACCCCACAGGTGGATCAGTAGAAATGCCGTGAAATAGGAGGGTTATGATCCCTTGAGTTCAGATCAAAACCTCGCCGGAATAGGAAGAAGGCATATAGGTATTTATGATAAACGTATTTATTGCTTTATAGGCAGAGCTGCAGAAGTCACTAGTTGATTTTGTATTTTGCAAAAAATCAAAAAGCTTGCAATCAATTTCTTTTTTTTTTATATACAAGTATATCAAAGAAAAATATAGAAGCCTTTAGTAGAATTTATTCACCATGATATTTATTCAGATTCATGATCACTTGAAACCCAGGAATCAGTGGAAATATCATAATCCTTACTTGAGGCTATCAATTCTTGTTTCTCATGAAAATCAATTTCATTCATACGGCAAGTTTGAAGGATACGATTCTTTTCCTCGGGACAAATATAACGCATTCTCCTTCCATTTTCTGGATCCTTTACGTATTCAGATTTTGGATCAAATAAACCCTCTGTGTTGTCATAGAATCCTCTTGGAATTTGTCTAGCTGGTTTTTCTTTCGTTAAGTATTGTTCTCCGATCGGTGACATTCCTTGAACAATTTCTATCCAAAAGCGTCTATCTTCTGGGGTACAGTACTTCCAGTTATCCTTATAGAACTGCAAGCCATCCCCAAAGAAAATCTCGTACTTTTCACATTTGCCCTTGACGAAATCTCCACACATTTTGAATTTGGACGGGTGTACAATCATTCCATTACCATGAAATGCACCTCTTTTGAAATGTCCTACATATTTGGTTCCATTAGGATAGCGATATGTCCCAAAGCCAGTCATTTTACCCTCTTCATCCAATTCGCCGGTATATGAGGAGCCTGTGCAGAAGTTGTATGTGCCGTCCTTTCCGATTGCTGGTTCTGATGACATATTTATAAAAAAATATGTATTGAACTGTATTAGGTTTTTGGAAGTATGCACAGATTCCGAGTATCGACTTGTACTTCAAGGATATATTTATCGGAATATAATGTAGGAATAAAGTAGGTGAACCACGTAAGTACATTGTAGCAACACAGTTGAGGAACAAGGGGTGATGTACTGGATCTTTGCATTAATAGATGATTTATGTAAAAGGTATGTTTGAACATGACACTTCCCACACCTCTTAAAAAACATGACACTTCCCACACCTCTTAAAGCAATTTTAGAGGAATTCATGATGTGGTGCTACAACTTGCATTTTCCACACTTTCGACACTTCTTACAAAGTGCAGAGTGCCTGCGGGTGGGTATTCGGCAGTTGAATGTTTAAGGAATGAAATAGTAGATATCAGAAGCCACATTTGAATCTTCCAACTTTGCTGCAGAACATCGCCTCTGCGAAGTTTTGAACCAAGATTTGTTATTGTAATGTCGGTACTTTTCTTGACTCACCAAAAGAGGTCTATCGACATGTGAAACTTGCTGATATTACGTAACAATTCCTGTAAGAGATTCCCTCGTCTGTGAAAGCTGATATTCAATCGTCGCTAGTTAGCAGTATCTCGCCTTTGGCAGTCACTTCTGCCTGACACTCTGTCGTGACGGGACGGCATGCCTTCGTATATGGGAACTGGTTCCAAATTGCAACCGCTTTTTAGAGCCTCACGTTTTGCAGTCATTTGAGCTAATACTCCGTATCATCCTAGGTTGATGGTAAGTTCTCGTGCCTAAGATTTAGTACTTAACATATACGGGTTAGTAGACTCCCCCCTCTCGCAGCCATTAATGACTGATTCTCCTCCGTGTCTTGCAGGTGGTGTTCAGTGTTTCCTTTGATACTTCATCGTGATTGAATGGTACTCGATCGCCTCTGGAAGTTAGTACTCAATATTCTTTAGTGGGTTGTGTTTATGACTTTGGCAGTTAGTTGTATTTGATACAATTCTAGGAGTTTACACTCTTTAAATTGCGTTTGAAACGTATTTGAAAATGCTGGTTGGTTCCATGATGATCATTTTGACGTTGAAATAAGGATCATTTGACGTTTTCGAAAAATGCCTTCGTGGAAATTCAATGTCTTCTCGTGAAAGTGTATTTAGTTCCTTTGGTTTTTCATTAAGAAAGTGTGTTTCCAAGTGGTCTGTAAAATAAAATACCAATCGCACGTTTCTTTATTTAAAACTAGCGGGTACCCAACAAAAAAAAGAAGAAGAAAACAACTGTCAGACAAGCGCCTGAGGCTAAGTCTATTAGAGAACAGTTTTGTGCCGGAAAGGATGGGCATGTTCGAGTCGTCACGCTAAAAACGGTCAACAGCCATTTAGTCCGCCCTATTCACAAGCTGGCTATTCTCCCGTGTTCTGAAACTATGCTTCAGGGGCGGCGGAATGTTTAAGATTACTTGTATATCACGTAATTTACCACAATGTTTTTGCATACAAAACGCAATTTACGATTTTTCTGCTTTTCCTTTAGGTTTTTCCGAATTTTCCCAACTACCCCAGTATTGAGACGAATAAAACAAAAAAAAGAATCATCCAAATCGGTTGAGCCGTTCTCGAGTTTTTGCGAGACTAACGCACGGCAATTGATTTTTATATATATAGATAGATTAAACCCCTAGTCTCTCGTACATATGTATGTATGCCCGCTAATCCTTGATAAGGGTCGCGAGGGTATGATACTCAGGTGGACTCTTCATCCTTCTCGATATTATAGTGTAAATCTGAATATGAAGTTTTTTCAATTCCGGTTCCTCTCTAGTGGGTGAACATGGGCCTCAACCAACAAGCCTCGGTCTTTAGCTAATTGCCTCCAGTTGCGCACTCCAAGTTAGTCGAGGTCCCCTTGAACTTGTGCGCGCCATCTACGGCGAGGAGGTCGACTACTGCGTCGTCCTTCGGGGTTAGATTCGAAGACTCTGCGGGCCGGAGCGTTGGTGTTCATTCGCTTTACATGTCCTAGCCATCTCAGACGTCCAATACGCAGTTTCTTGACTAGGTCGATGTCGCTGTACAGCTCGTATAGTACGTGATTGAATCTTCTCCTCCAAAACCCGTCAACGCAAACGGGACCGAAAATCTTACGAAGAATTTTTCTCTCAATGCGACTAAGGATTTCTTCATCCGCTTTCAATAAAGTCCATGTTTCAGCACCGTAAAGCAGGACTGGTATGATCAGGGTCTTATACAGAGTCTCCTTATTTGTTCGATATAGAGTTTTACTATTGAATTGCCTTATAAGCCCAAAAAACAGCGATTGGCAAGAGTTATCCTTCGCTTGATTTCTAAGCTGATCTTGTTTTTCAAGCCTCACTTGGGTCTTTCCTTTCCCAGGTGGCACCCAACGGACACCCTTCAGGATGTAGAAAATTTGATACGTTCTCCATGAGTCGCTCAAGACCATTTCTAGCTTCTTCTTATTTTTAAATTTCTTGCCTATAATATCAAAAACACTCATTTTATCTAATTTCGGTTTTCACTGACAACGATGCAAAAATTGATAATCATATTACATTCATCACTATTCGTCTAATCGAATTTAAATTACACCAGCGCTTTCAAAATGTTTCCTATTCAAAAGATTTTTCATAAGCATTGGCAGCACTGCTTACCACTGAAGTAGACGCTTTCATCGAGTTCGAAAGTACCGTTACACTTCTATCCGCCTGCAATAAATTTCAATTGGAGGAATTCTCGCCACAAAATATTAAATTTCATTGGAAAATAGTAAGTTTTCACTCAAATAAATACTTTAAAATTGTTCTTTAACTATTACTGCATCGAATAAAATAAAATCGAATAAAATATCGAACTGGAGCAACGACTTTCAAGGTGAATTCTCAGTTGGTTTGTTGGGGTGAAAGTACACATGTAAAGCTAAGGAAGTACTTGTTGTCCACCATCTTTGAAATTTGAATTGAGAATATTTTCCAATTGAAATTTGTTGCAAATAGATCGCTTTTCAGCCAAGAAACGAAGTTAAATTGTTCGCGAACGGATTTTGCATACAGTTTGTATGAAATATCGTCGACGGGTGGTATATTTGATGAGGATTTCTGCATCTATTTCTCGGTTCGGAAATCGCTTGCAAGTTGGTGCAAAGTGCGGGAAGTAGCCATCTTGGCAATCGCCGTCTAAGAAAATTCGTGGTGAAAAAAAGAAAACTGTCATTGCAACTGATTTGTTGTGTTGGTTTTTTTTTTTATTAAAAATGTCGTCTATCACAAATTCGTTTCATTAACTTTTTTGCACATGAATTGGTGCAGTGATCTTCCCTTTCGTTTTTTTTTAAGCGGATATCGAAAAACCTTAGTCCTGCATCGTGCCACCCTGATTTCTTTTAAATTCGAAAATTGCGGTCGCTTTTAATAAAAAAAAAAATGTCTGATAAGTGTTTCCCGTCTAAATAGCTCCTATAAACCTCCATGAGTGAATATAACAACAAAGCCCCGACAAGTAGTTTCCATAAAAAGTGATCTTTGTGAAGCGCGTCTATTTTCTAGAAAATAAGTGCATCTCCTTAGCATCCCCACCTTCCTTTTAAGGGTACTTCTAAGCTAATTTCCTGCCGAATTCTAATAAGTGCGTTTTTTTAAATTTCTTCCGCGGTAAATTTCAAAAGCTGTTTCCTTGTAATAAGAAAGCGTGCTTAAGTTCCTTTGGTTTAACTCAAAGCCTTACCTATTCATCGTACCCATCATCTTTGAAAAGCCCATGCGTTCCCCCCAAGTGAAACAAAAATGTGTCCGTGTTCTCGTTCTTTTTAAATTTCCGGTTTTTCTACTCTTGTTTGAAATTAAATAGCCCGGTCCTCGAAAGTGCGTTTAAGTTCAGTTCGTTTTCCATTAAGCAGAAGTGTCAGTAGTTCTTCCAAGTTTCCTTTTAAATTTCGTTTTTTTCTATTAAATTCCCCAAATTGCATGAAATCCCTTTCAATTTTGCTTTCGAAAGAGTATGTGCCCCAGTGCTAGGTAAAATAAAATATCGATGGCACGTTTCTTTATTTAAAACCAAGCCCCTAGTCCCTTACATCTAAATATCCGTTTTCTTTCAATTTCCTTCCGTTTTCGTTAAATTTAAATTTTAAAGGTGTTCGCTTGTTAAAAATGTGTAATTTAGTGCTGAATTCCTATGGTTAAAGTTAAAATGCAAGTCTTGCCCTTCCGACGTACCCATCATTTCCGGGAAGAACATGTCTTCGCCTAAGTCAAATTCAAAATATGTGTCCTTCCTTGTTCCAATTGTTGTAATATTCCGTGGACTAAATTCCCCCGGTGAAAGTACATTCAGTTCATTTCGTTTCGCATTAAGAAAGTGTGTTTCAATAGCGCGTCCCTCTATTTAAATTTAAGCCCCTAGTCCGTAGTATTATAGTGCAAATCGGAATACGCGTTTTCTTCATACCGGTTGTTTTACGGTTAACACATTTTCAGTGAAGTCAAAATGAAAAGCTTGGATTATCATTCCTTCCATTGAAGAGAACGAGCAATAAAGGGTGAGTGATTTTTTTTAAACTGCCTAATTTTATGCATATATATACAATATACATACATATATATTTTTTTTAATTCCAAGATCCTTTGTAATATTTAAATGTGTCGTTTCCAAACCATATGCTCTTGACTCGTGCCAGGTAGCACCGGTGCCGGTAAGACCCATGAAGGCCTACTCAAACCAACGCGAAATGGGAGCGATTTTTGCACCGGAAATAAATATTCTACATGGCGGGATATGGTATCATTCATTGACGTATTATATAATACAAGGACTGCCAGTGAAATGTCAGTTCCATACAATCTCTGTCCAAAAAATGACGCCAACATAACCAGCCCTCTTGGTTCGGAGCGGAGAAATGTGGAAGCAAATTCCCAACCAACTTGAATTTCTCCATAGAATGGTAGAGACACCTCTTGGGTTTGTGTGGATTTGCTAAGTAAAACGGTTAAAATTCAAATTGTTGAGGCATTATTTGCAACAGATGTCACCTTGAAAATATGATAGTTCAAATAATTACCGATAAATGGAACCAACCAAATTTGAATAGAAAATCATTATATATGCATTTGACTGCCCCATAAGTTGCACAATATTCGCATATTTATTACGAATCAATTTGTGTAATACCTATGTCAATGAAAACATTGTCTTTGCCCACCCAACTGGATCCAACGAAATTTCAAACAAGTGTGAGTTTCCATTTGTTTCCGCTCCGAACCAACAGAGCTAGCGCTAATGTTGGAACAAATGCGAAGTTGGCTACCAGCAGTCCATATATAGTATGTCAATGGTATCATGTACACAGCTGCATCAACTTAGAGAGACAATAGCGGGAATATACCGTTTTTATTTTGGTTCGCTGCATGCGCGATTTTTTCGATGTCCCGCATGTTTCTGAAGTCAAAATGTATGGCATTGACATAAATCGGCCTGAATAGAGAAAAAGCTCGCTCTCGTTTCGCATTTATTTATTTACTTAAGCTTAGTACAAGCTATATTTAAAGCTAAATGAATTTAACTTTACCTAATTTACAAACTTAACAAAAAAAAAATGACTAAGGAGGAGTGGGGGAGGAGGTGGACATAAGAGAGTTTCGCAAAGTAAATTAATAAGGTTTTGCATGCCGTTAGCCATTCTGTTCATTGGCTCTTTCCAGCCATAGTTGGTGCGGTGAAAGTAAAGGCGGAAGAGAAGTACAGATCTTAGATTACGATGGTAAGGTTAGGTTAGGTTAGGTTAGGTAGGGTTATGAGGTTATCATAAAACACTAGGCACCAAAGTGGGCCCATCGCGATCCCTAGGGAACCTTCACGGCAGAAGACCTAAACCCATTCTCCCAAGCAATTAATCTCCCTACAGAATCTGAAAAGATCCTTGTTATGTTATCACCTCTTCAAGGTTATCGAAGAAGTATCTTCCAAGGTGCTTTAGCCTTGTCCTGGCAATTCCTTGACAGTCACAGAGTATATGAGTTATATCCTCTGAGACATGTAGGTCGTCGCAGTACCTACAAACATCCGTATCGCATAACCCTAGTCTCATGGCATGCCTCCTTAGGAGACAGTGGCCAGAGAGTATTCCTATCACTGTTCTTAGCCTCGATCTATCTAACTTGATTATCTCCCCAGATTTTCTGCGATCTAGCACAGGCCACAAGGCCTTAGACACCCTGTGACCATCTATGTTTGACCATCTTAGATTAGCCGTGTCAATGATTTTATCCCGAATAATTCCCTTGGCCACGCACCCTGGTGGCGTATTAACTACCAATTATATCGCTACGTGGGAGCCCCGCTTCTCTTTTAGCCAGCGCGTCGGCTTGCTCGTTGCCTTCGATATCGCAGTGTCCAGGTACACAACATAATCTGACGCGGTTCTGCGTACATAATGCCCTAAGCATTGTGCGGCAATTCCTGATTAACTCAGATTTGGTGACGTAAGATTCTAGCGCCTTTAGCGCAGCCTGACTGTCAATGTAGATGGCGATATTCTTATCGGATATTGATCCCATCTCTAGTAATTCCGCAGCTTTAAGTACAGCTAGAACCTCTGCTTGGAACACACTGCATGTGTCCGGAAGTCTCAGGGCCACCTGTAGGTTCGTATCTCTCGAGTAAATACCTGACCCCGTGCTCTCGTTGGTCTTAGAACCATCTGTGTATATTGCAATCTCGTTATGGGCAGAGACTGTCTTCCTTCGCCAGTCCTCTCTAATTGGATACAGAACTTCGTATGGTGTGTCGAAGTCTAAGGTGCCAAGTATATCGTCCGATTCGTCAGGGATTCCGGGAAAAGATTCCTTTTCCAAGACTATTAAGAGCTGATTCCATAATTTCACTTAATGTGTCAAGGAACTTGCCCTGAACTAAAATCACCACGTCGTCTGCGTAAGCAGTGACGCTTATGCCTGTGTTGCTTAGTTCTTTAAGTATCTCATCGATGACTAGAACCCAGAGGAGGGGTGAGATAACGCCTCCCTGGGGAGTCCCCCTGGTAACGGATTTTCTTATTGAACTGTTTCCGATAGTGGAGTTAATGTTTCTACTACCCAGCATATTGCAGAGCCAATTGGTAATGCTATGCTCGACATTCATTGTTTCCAGGGCCTGTTTGATGGCCCTTCCTTCTACGTTATTGAACGCACCTTCTATATCTAGGAAGGCTGCTAGTGCATATTCCTTATGGTGAAGGCTAGTCTCTATCTTCCCTACTACGTCGTGTAAAGCTGTTTCCACCGATTTCCCCTTCAGATATGCGTGCTGAGCTTTGCATAGAATCCCGTTGCAACACTTACTTCTGATGTGAATATCAAGAAGCCTTTCAAGTGTCTTAAGGAGGAATGACGAGAGACTTATGGGTCTGTAGTCTTTCGCTGAAGTGTGGCTTGGTTTACCTGCTTTAGGTATGAATATAACCCGCACTTCCCTCCATGCCACTGGTACGTAACATGACCTTAAACAATGTTTAAAAATTTCCCTAAGCCTGCTTCTGACCTTGGCTGGAGCTTTTTGCAGCATAGCTGGCAAAATTCCATCAGGGCCTGGTGCTTTGAATGGTGCGAATGACATAATGGCCCATCGCAGATTCTTCCATGTAATGAGATTCTCTACGTCGTCCCCTATTGACCTACCATTATACGAGTAGCTATTAGTAGTAGAATCCATTGGCGATCTACTTCCTGTGAAGTGAGCTTCAATTAACGTTTCTAAAACTTCTTCGCTACTTTTTGCCCACGAGCCGTCAGATTTTTTGATGAAGCTTGGGACAGAAGTGTCTTTGGCTAGCATCTTGCGAAGTCTGGAATGGAAGCTTCACTAGTATCCGCAATGGACTGACAAAATTCCTTCCACGACTTTCTTTTTGATTGCCTGATTAAGTACTTAAACTCCCGCTTGCGGTCCATATATTCATCCCATGTGGTACCATCTCCTATTTGTTTGGCCCTGTTGTAGAAATGCCTAACCTGTTTTTTCTTGGAGTTGATTTCCTTGTTCCACCATGGAGGTTGGGACCTCTTGGACTTCTTTCTTCGTGGACAGGCCCTTTCGAATGCCATGTTCATTACTTTGCCTAAGTTATCTACCGCCTTATCTATATCTTGAGGATCGCCGTTGCGAATAGGCCCATCCTTAAGATGTTTCCTTACTAGCTCTGTATACATACCCCAGTCTGTACTCTTAGGGTTTCTGTAGCTGTTGCTAACCCTAGTCTCGAAATTAATTTGAAAGCGTATCCATCTGCGATCAGACAGAGATGCCTCCTCCAAAACCCTCCACTTTTCTACCGTTAGGTGAACAGAACAAGAAGCTAAGGTTATATCAATCACTTCTTGTCTGTTCCTTACTACAAAGGTTGGCGTAGAACCCTTGTTGCATATGGTGAGCTTGGTCGAAAGGATGAAATCAAAAAGACACTCACCTCTTGTATTAGTATCACTGCTACCCCATTGTGAGTGATGCGCATTTGCATCACAGCCCACGATGAAGAGCCAGTTGTCCTTCCTTACCAACTGCTTCAACTTCACAGATGGAATCTCCGCCAGCTCGTACGGGAGGTATGCAGAGACCAGACACAGCGGTTTACTTCCCTCTCTTTCACAGGAGACTGCTACTAGATCGCCGTCACTGAAATTATTCAAAAGAAATGCCCTTATGTTGTTTTTTAAAAGTATACAAGCCTTGATTTTACCTTCGTTGGCTTTGTAGAACAACGTGTTACTCCTGTTTTTGAGCCCTTGGATCTGGTTGTTGTCGCTGATCCATGGCTCTTGTACCAGTATGGCCGAGACGTCATGCTTGATGATATAGTTGATCAAGCATGCCGTCGCAGCCTTACTGTGATGCAGGTTTATCTGCATCACCTCCATCATCTTTGGGCTCCTCCTCCTCCTCAACACCCTTGGTCATGATCTTTAGCATGACCTTCCCCATGCTATATCGCACCATCCCTTTGGTCTTTTCAAGGGGTGGCAGCGATTCCCTATTTAGGGCCAGCAAGAAGTGCTGACCAAACTGCTTCCTAGGCCCTGTCTTGAGCACCCTCCATGTATTGGCCTTCAACTCCCTGTTCTGCATTACGAGGGTTGGTGTTGAGGGATATTATTTGTAGCCGAGCAGGACTGTTGGTTTCTTCCTGCTAATATCTGGTATACAAAGAGGATGTTGGCAATTTCATGGAGTTTTTCGAGTGATTGTACGTTTATTAGTTTTAAACGATCCTTATATGGGGGAAGGTTATATCTGTCGACCGAGGAAAGACCGCGTAGGGCAAACGGAATGAATCTGCGTTGAGTAGACTCAATTCGAAAGGTGTGGGTATCTTGAAAGCGCGACCATACGTGGCTAGCATATTAAATGTTTAGTCTAGCAAATTCAGAAAACCATTGGCGGAGTTAGCTCTGCTAATAAGGTTATCTAGGTATATGACGGCGAAAATTTAGTTCTTTGTCACATATTACAACCAGATCACGCAGTTAAAGGGCAGAAGGGATGGGCTCGTCACAGATAAGATAGGATCTAGGGACTATTGGAAGACGCTTACGGGAATACGTAATGGCTTGGCATTTGCTGTCATTAAGCTCAAGGAAATTTTTGTTTGCACCAGGTTAAGAAATTATTCAAATTAGCTTGAACTGGGCAAGAGTCAGCGGGTGAGGAAATGTGCCTGAGGATTTTCATGTCATCAGCGTAGACAGATAAGTCCACGTCTTTTATAGACAAATATAAGATCAAAGGACCAAGATGGCTACCTTGAATCAGAGTTGTAAAAGAATGCATCCTCTTGGAAATGCATTCACAGAATTAAAAACAAAAAGAATTCAAATTTTTGATTGATGCAATCGGATTCAAGAAAGACTGCGATTTGAAAAAAACTCAAATCACCATTCCCTTGAAGTCAGCGATTGGTGCATTCAATTTTTAGCAATCATAGAATTGAAATCATTTTTGGAAGTCAATTGAATTCACTGACGTGAGTTGAAGTCAGCAGTGAATTCATATATTTCGTAGAAGTCTGAAGTGAATGCACTTTAAATCAGTTGAAGTCAGTGAATTCAACTAAAATTGTTTGAATTCATTTGAAGTCAGTGAATTCACTTCAACATTATTTACTTCAGCAATCAGTAAGACTAGGAAGAAATAAAGATCGTAAGCGAGATTAGTCGTGAATCTCGTGAATCATTAAAAAAGCTAAGAAATAGACACCCACTAAAGTCAAATGAATTCAAATTCTGTTGATTTCACTGACTTCAACTGATTTTATGTGAATTCACTGCCAACTTCAGCTAACAACAAGTGAATTCAGTAATATAATTCAAAAGAATGCAATCATTTGACTTAATTCAATGATTGTTCAAAATTGAATGCACTAATCATTGACTTCAAAAGAATCATGAATTGGGGGTTTTTCACAGTTTTTTTTTTAGCAAAAAGACTTCAAATTATTCTGAATGAATTCAATAGAATTATCCTCCCAAAATATTGAATTCTTTTATAACTCTGCTTAAATGAATGGCTAGCAGTTTCCCGCTTTCACATCTTTTCCACTTTAAATTCGTTTAGCTCCTGTTCCCTCGTTGCGCGTTGGCTTGAGCAGGCCTTAATTGGTCCGAGTACCCGATTATTTCGGATAATGGTTAGCTAACACTGAACTAAATTTTGTTACTCAATAATATTTGTGATTTCATTATTTATGCAAAGAATTATGAGCTGAGTTCATCGGAAAGTTTTTATGTCGTAGGAATATTTCGATTTCCGATTCTTTTTATCGCACCTGTACTTGTAATTACAATATTTACGATTAGAGAGAAACTCAATAGAGTATGTCTCGCGATTTTGTCCATCTGTGCCTCGATTTGCAACCTATGCGACTGAAAGTGTTCACTTCAAACTTCATATATACGCTCTGTGGGCTTACACCGCAAGCGAAATTTGAATTTTCATTCTAACCTCAAAATGAATGGTACGGTGCTTTATTAAAAGTCGCTTAAAAAAAAATAAAAAAATTCAACAACTACTCCATCGATTTTGTTCAAGTTTCATAATATTTGAGCTTGTTTAGACGTATATATGCTACTAGATGGCGTAGTATACTAGGGCCCCGTACGCACTGCGATCTATAAGATATATTGTGCCAGCCTAATGCTTAGCCGAGAACTGAGTTAGGGCTCTTGATAAACCTCAATAGAGCTCCAGGCTCATTGCTCCAAATGTCTGAGGGCCTTAGTAAAGCCCGCCTGAGGTGGAGAAGTCTTTTTCTTGCGGCCAAGGGGCATTCACAAAGAATGTGTGCTGCCGTCCCTTTTTGCTCCTCACATAGCCGGCATACGTCTGTATCTAAAATAAATAAATATTTGGCGCAACAGCTCTTTAATGCCTGAAACACAATATCACCTCGACCTCGGTTTTGCTCCCGTTACGTCTCATCCACCTCGAGATCGCGTTGAATGTTTGTTTACACTTTTCCATTGTTTCACAGCTGTTAGATGCCAAAGCAAAGCAAAAGTTCAGCTCATCTCAACTTCTGCCTTGGGTTAGAGTGTACGTACGTAGCATTACGTTTTTCTTTACGAATGGAAAACGTGAGGTCGAGGTGAAAGCGACATTGTGATAGGATACATTGAATTCCTATAGTTTAACTCATAGACGTCAGCCGAAGCCGAGGCCGAGGCGCTATTGTGTTTTAGGCATAAGTGCCAGGGCCTAGCTTCTCGCAACCACTCATGCTGTGTGCGTTACATTTTTCACACGAATGGAAGGGATCTACAGTTTAGTGCCGTATACGAACGGCGTTTTGAGAAGCTTTTTCGTGACAACAATACTCTCGGATGTTTGTCAGACGCTCGCGAGAGGTGGGGCCGTGAAAAAACTTTTTGTGTTTTCTGGGATTCGAACTTGGAACCTCATGCGTAGTGATCCGACACACTAACCACTTAAGCCACGGCGCCCACACGTCTGTATCTGCTACTTCTGTTTTGTGCAGATGGTATTTTACCTGAGTGGGCAATGACCAGTCATGTGTAGAGGTCAAGTAGCTTCTTCGCCTTACAACGGTTGAAGTTAATGGACTTTTTTTCTTGTGTTTGGCACTTGAATTTAGACCAGTACCCTGCATGGCAATCAGGTTCCCATTGTTTTGTTATGAGGTTTGTGCTACTCCATGTAACTCCAAAATAGGGTTCAGGACCGACTAGTGGGCGGCTGGCGCCTCTTATTGTTAAGCAGTCCGCCCATTCATTGCCCTCGAAGTATTTCGTGTCCTGGTATCCAGGTCACATTGAGAGTGTTTTTTAATGCGAGATCTTCGAGTAGATTGAGACAGTCCTATACAAGTTTGGATCCTATCGTGAAGGATTTCACAGCCATAAGTGCTGCGTGGCTTTCCGAGAGGATGTAAATACGGGTGCCCTTGACCCTTTTTTGCAGGCATTCTCGTAAACAGAGTTCGATTGCGTGGACTTCCGCCTGAAATACTGTTGGTGAGTTCCCAAGCGCTACTGCAAGTTGGAATGTGGGTCCATAAACCCCTGCGCCAGTGCTACCATTTTCCAATTTGGAACCATCTGTGTACCTAGTTTGAGACTTCGGTAAGACTACAACCTCTTCATTCCTCCATGTAAGGCGGTCACCTATGACCAACTTGAATTTTGTGGAGAACCGGTATTTCTTGAACATGGTATCTGGGATTTTAAGAATAGGGTCGTTTTGGGTGTACTCCAAAATCTTCAGATGGCCTGTAAAGTTGCCCATTTTAGGGTCCGAAATCTTGGACAGCCTAAAAGCACTCAGTATAGCTTCTTTTTGTACTGCAAGTTGTAGTGGCGTTAGGCTAAGCATTGCTCCCATTGCTGCTCGGCACGTTTTCGTTGCCCCTGTGATGTCCAGACAGGCTAGACGATAGATTTTATTCAACTGTCTCTAAAGTTTGACCTGTAAGGTTTTTTGGCCACCAAGACAACAAAGTGGCCATGGGTTTGATAATGGCGCTGTGCGTCCAGTATATTATCTTGGGTTTTAGTAGCCCCCAAGTTTTACGGTGTAGGCGCTGGCACATAAACATTGCTCTGTCGCTTTCTCGATAACCTTGTTCAAGTGTGAGTTCCAGGTGAGCGTTTTGTAAAGAATAACCCTTAGGTATTTAGCTTCCCTGGATATGGCAATTGGAACATTTTCCAGTGTAATTTGTTTAAGAATGTGATTCCTTTTCCTGGAAAAGGGTACAAGTATAGTTTTTTCCGGGATTGAAGGTAAGCCCCTTGGTCCTGCACCAATCGGAAGTTAAATTGAGGGCACCTTGCGTTAGGTCCGAAATGATGTCGTCGAATTTGCCCCTAACGCTGGTGACGCGAATACTTGGACCTGCGTGTGCATAGCATTGACATACTATGTATCGACTGCTGGTAGCCAACTTCGTGTTTGTTCCAACATTAGCGCTAGCTCTGTTGGTTCGGAGCGGAAAAAAATGGAAATTCACACTCGTTTGAAATTTCGTTGGATGCAGTTGGGTGGGCAAACACAGTGTTTTTAGTAAGTCCATCAACCTATTTGTATTTTGCGAGGAATAATTTTCCTACAGACTATTTGACATCTAGTGAAAAATTTATATAACCACGTTGCTAAGGCCATTTTCAAAAACGTGAAAAATGATCATCAACCTGAAACGTTCGTTTTCAAAGACGTTGTAAAAGCAATTTCATGCAAATGACGTTTTCGAAAATTGTCTATTTTATAGCAAAAGCAGTTTCCAGAAATTTTGGGCGGAACGGTCTACAACTTGCAACGATCTAAAAATCGATATCTGCAAGTCAGATGTCCAAAAATATTATTCGGTATCTAGCCGAGCTGGCAACACGATTTGACGTCACAAAATTTGACAATTTAAATACGATTTGAAATGGTAATCTTCAAATAAATGCCACTGACCACCGTATCATGTAGGTAACATCGGAAATTTGCAACCATGTGACTGACAACCATCTACTCAGCTGCGAAAACGAACACACACGAAGAGGGGTAACTCTGGGGTCGAATCGCGTCCTCCGTCAACGGATGGCTGGTAACGTAATTTGTATTGTGGTGTTGGTAGATCTAGCAACAACATACATACAAATTACGTGACGAGTTATCCGATCGTTATCCGAGGACGCGATTCGACCCCTGGTTTTAATGCAGGGAAATTACGTAGCAAGTACTTGAAGCGAGAAATTTTTACTTCATGCATCGTAAATCAATTTGATATGTAGTTCCCGTCGACCAGTTCTTTCGTGAAACTCGAATTCTGTGTGAATAGTAAACAGTCGTGATGTGGACTATCTTTGACACAAGTGTTTTCCTTAAGAAAACTGGATTTCGTAAGATTTTAAGATTTTAAACTATCGAAGGAGATGAAGGTAGGTAAGTTGACTTAGATACACTGATGAATTGAAAGTAAAGGAAGGCGATGAATTAGGTAGAGTACGTTTTGTAACTGCTGGGATTCATTGAAGCTCAACAAAAACTTTTTGTAGCCGAAGTTGATGAATGGAGTTCAGAAAGAATTTGGCTTTCCTAGAATTTAAGGCATCGAAGTTCTATAGGAAGATAAGAGAAAGTGAGGTGGTGAGGTTATGAGTAGAAGTTGGTGGATGTACTTAAGTTCTAAAGAAAAATATGACTTTTAAAAGAAAGTCAGGCAATTAGAGCGATATACCGATTAGTTCGGAGATCACCCTTAGAGTAAACCTAACAACACCTGAGTTTTGGACCATCACATCGAAATGGCATACTCTTAGGCGTAAACTTGTGGGTAAATGGAAGGAAACAAAGGAAAAACGAAAATCTGAATTTACTACCTCAGATCTGAGGAAAAATAAGTAAGTGCAGGAAACAAAGGATTGGAATGAAGAGGTAAAAGGGCCAACTGGTTACCAAGAATGGATTGTGTTCGAAGATTGATTCGAACTAAAAAATGGCAGCCAAAATAAGGAGCTGAGTGGAAATGGTTTTGTTTTGCGCTGTTTATTGAATAAGCTCATTACTAATTGTTTTATTCGCATGAAAAATGTTCGACTATGAGAATATACACATGCGCGTACTTTAAAGCGAGGTTACAGAGGCAGAACGAAGGTGATTCCACAAGAAATAGAGGAAATGGTGACAAAATAAAGGGAACAAGGGACGTTAGGTTACGGATAGCAACGCTAAGATTTGAGCTAAAGGCAGCCTTTAGAAAATTAGGGAAGTAATGTTTAGAAATACTTTAATTTACTTAAAATAAGTAAACACTTTTAAAAATATTGGTTTTCGTAGAAAAGTTCCAACTTTCCACATTAGCAGAGGGTTATTATATTGATTTGCGGCACAAACCAAACCAAACCATAAGGAAAAAAAAAAACATCATCCTACAAGCATTACCGAAGCTTCGAAATCACTTTCTACTAGTTTTCAAAGTAAATTACGACTTAATTTTACTAATGCTGTATTTGAAATAGACAAAGTGAGGTTAAAAAAAGAGAAAAGGATCTCAGCCAACTTCCGAGACTCAGCTGGCAAACGATCCTTCTACTTGGGGACTTTGTCTGAGGTCTAGGTTTACCTGCATTTAGGTTTAATGGAGCAGATTCTGAAAGTTCGAACACTGCAAGATTCAATCAGGGTTATCGTGACATATTACACCAAAAATTGATTCGTAATAAATATGCGAATATTGTGCAACTTATGGGGCAGTCAAATGCATATATAACGATTTTTTATTTAAATTCTCTTGGTTCCATCTATCGGTAATTATTTGAACTAGCACATTTCGCAGACGCCATCTGTTGCAAACAATGCCCCAACAATTTGAATTTCAACCGTTTTACTTAGCAATTCCACACACACCCAAGAGGTGTCTCTACCATTCTACGGAGAAATTCAAGTTGGTTGGCAATTTGTTTCCACATTTTTCCGCCCTAAACCAAGAGGGCTAGTTATGTTGGCCTCATTTTTTGGGCGGAGATTGTATGGAATTGACATTTCACTAGCAGTTCATGTATATTGTATTGTATTATGTCCATGATGCATAGATCCCTTTGATGACAGTGGCATTGTTGCATTGCTTACCATCTCCAGCGGCTGCAGATGATTTGACAGGAGTGGAATCCTCTAAGGTGATAGTTGTTAGTCACACTTTTGATAGTCAAAGTTGATCATCACACTTTGTTAGCTCTCCGCACAAAAACGATCGCAAAAAGATGATGATCACGCTGATGGTCACCTTAGAGAGATCAAAAGGGATGATTGTGATCGTCAACAATCAACTATCACCTTAGAGGATCCCATTCCAGATTACTTGTCATCTAGACTACGGGAATAGTGGGGCTACGAGTATTCTTCAAATAAAGCAAAAACACAAAATGTTCATTTCTGTTAAATGGATAAACTTTATTCTATTACTTCTTCTTCTACTTTGCGATTCTTATTGAGTGAGTGTTTTATCCATTTCTACTTTTCTTTTTTTTTAGTTTTATTTCAATGTTTTCTTCATATACTGTCAATAATATATTTAATAGATAAATAATTTAAATTTTTGATTATAATATTTAAATGTCTTATATTAGACATTGTTTTGTTTTTATTTATAAATATTCCATTACTACCAATAATATTCAACTACAAAATAAATTAAATTAATACAATACTATACGATAAACTTAAAAAGAAAAATAATTATACAAATTTATTGGCACTCCCAAACGAAAATTTTGTTTTTCACTCCAGAATGTGTCAAGAGGAATATAGAAAGAAGTCTATTTTAGAGGCGTGGTATCCACAAAGTGTAACAAAAATGCGGGCTATTTACATTTTGATGTACAAAAAGTGTTTTTTTTTTTCTGTTTTGCTTTCGACGTTATGGTACAAGTTTTATTTATATCTATAACCGCCATTCTAATTAACCTACGTACTAAGCTTACAAAAAAAGAAATGGCGGTGTTTTATATTTAATAATATGCAAATAAATAAATTAAGCAGAACTATATATTATTTATTTAATATGCTGCATGGAATTTCATAAATACTTTCATCACTGGGGATTTGTTTTATTCTGAGACTTGTTTGCGATGACAGACGAACAGGTCGGCGCCTATTTTATGCAGTGCGCTTGTCAAGCTTTGCAAGCGAGCGGCAGTTTTTTTGGTTTTTGATATGCTGTTAACGGTAGTATCTTCTGTAACGTGTTTGTTATCTTCATCATCGATTGTCACTTTCTGGTCGGCGGCGGCGACGGCATCATCAGTCACTCGATCAGGGTATGTTAACTAAGTGCGCGAATAGAATGGATCATCGAATGGCTTGACACGAACGCGCTGCTTGTAATGGTATTCCTTGAGATATGACTTTAGTCGGCTGGGTATTTCTAGTTCGGTAATACCGTCATATGTCGTATGACTGACAATGGTCGCCCGACACAGTTGCTGCAGGGAAAAAGTCGTATTCCGGTGCAGAGGAATGGTTAGCATTGGCTCGAAGAACATCACACACGACGGGTCCTTGTAGTGCTCGAGGAGACCGGTGACAGTTGATGCTGTAAATACCCCAGGATCATGACAATCAAAACTGAATCGGTGATTGAATTGCTCAATGCGGGCATGTAGAGATCGCCCGTATTTACGAAACGTCACCGAGAATAGATACTCCTCTTGGGCCGAGTCTCGCAGCAGGAACGTACCTTCTGGTTTTCCCTCGAGCAGCCGTTCAGCCTCGTAGCGATCCATTTTGCCCCAGTAGAATGTGGATTTGGTAATTCGCTCCAAATCCGGCACCAAACAGTGGATGTAATCGACCTGCGAGTGTACCACCGTACCGTTAGGTGTTGTCGCCGTAGACATTGTCGAACAAGGTGAAGCTGCCATTGAGTTAGCGGAATCTGGTGTTGTCGGTATTGGTATGTCACCAGTCATCAGTCTAATTGCCCGCTCGTCGAGACTAGCAATTGGCTCTAACGTGACCAAATGTGAAGCAGCCGATGCGGGCGGATATTGTAGGACAACGATTTGTGGTGATGCCAGCGGAATGATGACATCATTGGCAGGTGACCAAATCGCCAAATGGTTGCCACTTGTTGGAGGCATTTCATTTGAGGAGGATGATGATGCAGCCGCCAGCGGTTGCATTTCACCCATTAAGTGGTTACTACTGTTCGGTGGAAGTTGATTTTGCTTTTTGCTACTACTTGGGCGAAGTTTGTTCAGTGCGTCACGACATGTACACTTACAGCATCGCCACTTGGATGGGTATGATGAGGATGAGGGCGTTGATGATGATGAGGACTTCTTTCGTCGGCAGCAATGGTTTTTGCCTTCTGTAAATAGACAAAGGGATTTTGATAAGTAAAATATTTATATATGGCTGTCTAGCTTTATAAGTTTATAAAAAAACCCCTATTCTCGTTGTCGTTTTTCAAAGACTGTCGTTTAAAATTGCATGGTTGTCAAGTCTACAGTTAAAGAAGAGATTCATATTCATCCCTATTCTCGTTGTGGTTATTAAGTTTTTCAACAGCTGTCGTCCAAGTATAAAAAGGTCAAAAAAGGTTCATCCACCCCTATTATCTTTAACGTAGTTGAAATGTTTCAGTGTAAAATGTCAGAATGTCTATAAAAACCGCTAGGTACAACTGTCAGCAGTGTCAAAAATGTCAGACTAGGTAGAACTGTCATAAAATGTCCGCTAGGTAGAACTGTCAGTAATGTCTAAACAATCTGAACTAGGTAGAACTGTCATAAAATGTCCGCTACATAGAACTGTCAGTAATGTCAAAAAAATCCCAGACTTATGCAATCAAATGCAACAAGAAACAATTTTAAAACTCACCTTCTCCACACATTGTTGTCCTCGTTCCCGATGTCGCCGAACATCCAGCTACATCCGCTTCAACCACCACTTCTGGCATTACATCACTAAATTCACTACTACTTGTACTACTCCGATTGCTGCCACTCTCATTGTTATTACTACCTTGCCGACTGCCACTGCCATTATCCATAATTTGTAAATTTGCTATTTGTCGCATCATAAGGTTGAAATTTTGTAAATTTCTCCGATCCCCCACATCATTCTCAATATACGGCACTGTCGTAAAATTACTTACAAAATTATTATTATTATTATTATTGAACATCACCGATGGACCAACATTCAAATTATTCAATTTAATCTCATTGCCTTGATCACAAGTAATATTCCGTCGATAACTTATGGCATTCACCGTTAAATTTGAACGTTCAACATTCAAATTATTATTACTACTACCCGTAACGCCATCTGGTGATGTGGATGTTGATGGTATATCATTTTCTCCTGGCTCCATTTTTGCTAGTTGTATTTTTATAATTATTTGCCGTGGACCGTTAGATGAAGAATTTGAATCGGTTTGTGTTTCAAATCGAATATGCTGTGTATCAGTTATAACGTTGATTGTCCGTCCAGCGTTAAGATGCTGTTCGAGATTTGATAAATTATTTAATTCTGATTGTGAGATTGTAGCGGTAGCGGTGGTGGTAGATGGAAGAATTTTTGTTGAATTGCGTTTCCGTTGACTTTTATTTGTGGCTGCGTTTGAACCTGATAGTGTCGTTTTGCTTAGACGGTGCCCCATTAGTCTTCAGGTTATGGTAAAAGTCAATTAAGACTTAGTAGATTTGTTGTTAGAAATAAATGGAAGAGTTATGCTATATAAGTTGATCCAATGTTGTGAACTTTGAGTCATTTCTTTTGAATGGAACCTGGAATGAAAAAAAAAACAAAAGAAATTAGTCATTTTGAAATTCTTAAATGCAAATTAAAATAAATTTAAATTGAGAAACGACATGTGAAGTGCGCTCTTAAAATGTAAATTACACATTAATGTGCATTTTTATAGCTAAGTGAGTAATTAAAAGTTGAATGCACTTCAATTCTACGAAATTCATATTTTGTTCCTTTAATTTATGTTGACAAGCTAACATCCCTGCTTTTCGGAAGTAAGACCAAGCTTACATTGTTACAAATACTGTAACAATCGAACTGTCATCAAATCGAATATGTATATTAATCTAATTTCCTTAAGAATTCACGAGAAAATGTCTTATCACAGGGATGAACAACGGAAGTGAAAATGTACTTTAACCACCACGCGTGCCATCTTATCTTACAAACAAATGTATCTCCAAATATTAGATAAAAGTAAAACTTATCTCGTAGTTGGCAAACAAAATTGTAGGTACACACCAAACTACGCACTGGTAGAAATCTGTCACTTCACAAATTCAATTTGTGAGTAAACTTCACGTTGCGATGCAAATAAATCGTCTACAAGGTCAGTTAAATGTGAGATACAGTCTACTAGTTTTTTCTTATCTAGATCTGTGTCATAAATATTTACACAGAAGAATAATATTTCTATCTGTAGGTACCATTTGCCACCCGCATTAAAACGTCAGTGAGTATCACAAATTAACCTCAATTCTCTACGTCAGATGAAAGCTAAATTTTAATTAACTGTAAAATGTGACAAGTATTACTACTTGCGTCAATTATTTGACATCTAATGAAACTACTCCATACTCCCACTCAAACTCTCAACGTCCTTAATTATAACTTCCGAAACTAATTTAATTTAGAAGAAGAACGAAATTTTTTCTCAATTAAATGTGTGTTTACGCATTTCTTATCAATAAACTTGAAAACCACACACGCATACATATAGCATTTTCGCCATTCATAAAAGTGTAATCGACAGAAATATCGGTTTGTTGAACTTTTTTTATTTTTATTTTACTTTATTCGAGGTTGAAGTGGCCTGTCATTTATGGACAGAGGTTAGTTTTAATTTTTGTCTCTCTAATGGGCAATCGATTGAATTAACTACGTGAATTGTTTCTGTAATTGTTTTGTTTTGTTTCGTTTCCATATTTGCTTGGTGCTAACATTGGAGTAAATTAAGAAAACAGGTGGTACTGTCAAAACACCACAAGTGGGGGTGTTCCACCAAAACGTCAACAATAATATGGAACAGAACCTACATAAGTGTTCACGTGGGATAAAGATGGGGGCTTATTTGGATTTAACCATAAAAGTGACAGTCCACTCCACCAACAAGTCCAAAATTGGCAAAGCATATAGTTTTTATCTTTAGGAAATGCTAAAGTATCTCTTTCCGCTGTGGGCATGTTAAAGCAAGAGATGACCAGCCGGCGCGCGTTGTGTTGAAATTTAATGACACCACTTCCGTTTGAAGTGTGGAGTATGTTTTTTTTTTTCTTTTTTCTTTCTTGATCGGAAATTGATTTTTTAAAGTAGATTTGCGGTCTATTTTTGGCAGTGATTGCGATGACTTTTTTGACACCTACTTACGTTTGCATTAAATGCGGCGACGGAAAATGTAGGCTGATTCGGATGGAGTAAAAAAAAAAAAAAACAAAAAGTGGGAGAGATGTAGGAGAGAAATGAAAATAAATCAACAAAAATAAGAAGAGGAACGACAAAGTAGGAAGTAAATTACACAGAAAGTGTCACTCGAGTGCAGAGTGGGAAGTAAAATACCTTTGAGTACGATGTTGTGACGGTTGTGGCAGTAAGGTAATTAATGTCATGTGTTTGCCTTAATTTATGGGGATTATGATAAGCTAATGTAATTAGTCCGGGGGAAAACAATTCAGGTCATTAGGCAAGTGTAGGTGTCCCCCTTTGGGGACTGTTTTGAGTTTCATGGCTTATTGATTTTCAAAAATTTTACGTCACTCAATTAGGCGTTAAATAGTGTGACATTATGACCAGATTTGGCAGTTGACTTCGCATTTGATATGAATTACTTTTCTTTAAGAATAGCCGTATTTTATTATCACTCATGATCCATATGGATCATTGGTTTCTATGCAATACAACAACAATACGAGATCTTGCTTTCTATCAGGATCAATTTCGTGATCTAGAATTTTTATTTTTTATTCCTTGGTAGGTTACACAACCACACTACAAGACACAAGGAAAATAATTCATTGATCCAGATCCGGATCATTTTATTTTCGTCGTGTGATCTATATGGATCTTGGGTTATAATAAAATACGGCTAATGTCCTCTTCTTCTATACCAGCCAATCGACCAGAGGCATTGAATGTCTTAAGCTAGGAATTTTGAAGACAGATTTCGTTTAATTAAAAACGACATGGCTGTGGCAAAAGCCTAAGGTGTATGCACGTATTCTATTAATAAAAATCATCAAAAAAACGCATGTGCCAAAAATGCGATTCGAACCTCGATCACTGAAGGAAGAATGGTAAACACAGCACCTAAGCCATCTCGGCAATGGTAGTGTTCCACTAGGCGATGTCAAAAGCAGAAAGTGCAGTAATAACGTTCAGCGTATTCTATTAAATCACTTTCAAACTAATTTATATTCCTAACCTAATTAAAGAAAACCAAGCGGGGTTCAGGTCGGCATATTCTACTATTGATCATATCTTTGTCTCGAGGAGCATCGCGGAATCCTTTATTGGAAGAGGTAAAAAACTTTATGCGTTCTTTGTCGATTTTAAATCTGCTTTCGACACTGTGGAAAGAAAAGCTCTTTTTATAAGCTTTACAGCATGGGCATGTCGATGAAATTTGAACGAATTATCCAAAGCCTGTATGCAGATACTAAGGCAGCGGTGTGGAATGGTATGGAGTTGTGAGCATGGTTTCGTACGTGGTCGGGTGTTAGACAGGGATGTTCCTTGAGTCCAGGCTTATTCGCTCTATACATCGAGGACATGGTTGAAATTCTACCAGGAGGTGCTGAGTACGCAGGACTGCTGATCAAAGCATTACTGTTTGCTGATGATATAGTGCTGCTGGCGCACTCACCTGAATCACTGCAACTAATGATTAATAGACTATATGAGTATTGTAAGCTGTGGAACCTGATAGTTAATCTAAATAAGTCGAAAATCATGATCTTTAAAAGAGGAGGAGCAAAACGCTGTGGAAATGAGAAATGGCATTACAATGGCGAATATATAGAAGTTGTGAACGAATATAAGTATCTTGGCGTTTATTTCACTAGAAACCTTGGTATGGAGAGACACCTAGAGGAAAAATTAAGCAAATCTAAAACGGCAATCAACACGGTTTGGAAGAATTGTCACAACAACAAACACATTGCCCACAGTAGCAAATATAAGGTATTTATGGCAGTCTCTGAATCCATACTGTTTTATGCTGTGCAAGTTTGGGGAGTAAGGAAGTACGAGAATGTGGAGAAGCTGTTACGATATTATATAAAAAGAACATTCCATCTGCCACCTAACACCCCAAATTATATGATAATGTTGGAAACAGGTTTATCTCCGCTCTTCATAAAAACGCTAAAATTGCATGTAGACTACATTTTAAAGGTCTTGAAGATGTCAGATACCCGATTGCCGAAAAAAGCGGCAATGCAAGCCATGCGGTCCAAGACGGGGTGGTACAGTGAGTGGCTGGAACTTGCTAGTAGCTGTGGAATTGAGTTAAACCTCGATGACAGCAGGTGTTGGAAACGTCAGCTTTATCAAATTATTGCAAGTGTGGACGAGAAGCCTCGAGCAGGATACGTAGAGCAGGCGACGGCGTCGCTACATAGAATAACCTATAGCCGCTTAGGTCATAACCTAGCAGATACAGACCAATGCCGGCTATGTGGAGAGCAAAAAGAGACGGCAGAACATATTCTTTGTGAATGCCCCATGGCCGCAAGAAAAAGACTTCTCCATATCGGAAGGGCTGTATTGAGTCCCTCTGACTTCTGGAATATTGAGCCTGGAGCTTTGTTGAGGTTTATCAAGAGTCTTAACCAAGTTCTCAGCTAAACACCGGGCTGGCACAATAGATCTTACAGGTCGCAGTGCGTACAAGGCCCTAGTAAAGTAAGTAGGTCATAACTTGCAGGAGAGTAATTACTTCCGTGATGAAAATAGCATTGAGGAAATATCGACTGTGTTTAAGCTGCGGGGAGAGCTTCTAAAGCTTAATTATATTCCGCACAGAGATGATCTACCAATACTGTGTAACTTGGCGGAGAGGGAAGACGTTATACATTTCGTTGGAAAGTGTCCAATATTAAAAGAAACGAGGAGATATATTTTCGGAAGTGATATTCTGGCGACGGAGCAAGTGTTAACAATTCTTAACGAAATAAACGTAGCGAAACTATTTCAGTACTGCAAAGTCGCACTAAAGTATCGTCTTGGAATAATCAACGAAAATTTTTAATTTAAATAATTGCTATTTTATGTATTTATATAATTGTTGCTAATCTGGCAGACGGCAAAGCCAAGCTAATTGATTTTTGTTAAAATTATGTTTAAATATGAAGTACATTAATAAAAATCTAATTTATATTCGTGTAGAACTGACTTTCCTAAACTTGGCTATGGTCAAAGCATTTGGCACTATTTTGAATGAGTCGGTGTGCTCGAAAATATCGAGCTCTTCAAGAAAAAAAAGAATTAAAAAAGCCTCTCTATGAGCGATGACTCACTTGAAACAAGTAATATTCTTAATCAGGGTTATCATGAATAAATTTTCCCTCGGAATTCTTCCCTCGAACAAAAATAAGATATCTTGAAAAAAGAGGAAATAATTCCGCGGAAAAGAAATAGGTATCATGAAGCACAATTCAGGAAAATTGTCAACGCAATCGCGATATTCAATTTTTCCTGATAGTTTTTTTTTCTCTATTTTTGAAGATACCTAATTTTTGTTCGGGGGAAAAATTCCGAGGGAAAATTTATTCACGATAACCCTGAATGTGTCTAAACTGTCCCCAGCTTGCGAAAAGTTACTGTCAAATCTACAGACCTTCTGACAGTTCGCAAGTTATATCTCCGTACTTAAAAAAGTTTTTCTCTCTCTAGATACCGTCCTCTTCCTTTTATCAGCGAGGCTATGATCCGAAAACAAGGGAAACAACCCTACCACTCTCTCTAGATACCATCAGTTAATAAAGTCGTGGACTGGACAAAAATTGTAGGACCTAAAGTATTGATGCTTGAAGATTTTAAATTCGATTCAGAAATACATAAAACTGCTAACCTTGATTGATTGTTTGACTAAACATAACCCATATTACAGCTCTATTACAATACACAATGCAATCATCCATCTGTCATAATTTCGAAATCAAATTGCAGCTGCACAGATGAACTCATCTATCACAAGGTCATATGTCAAATTAGAATTAAATTTCCGCTCAGATTATCGCTGACTGCATTTCAAAGTTCAATCGAAGATCTTGCCAAATGATTATGAGAACATCAACCAGTGGAAATAGTAAACTAGATAAGGATATGGTTACATCAATAGCACATGTTTCATTGAAGGTGAAATTAAGCAAGCAACTGATATCGATATGATTCATCCGACAGGTGATAATTTTGACCCTCTAACGAGGTACGTAATAGGCGCTATTTCACAATTCTGTTTCCAATGTTACAAACACAATTTTGGAAAGTGGACATTCGATTACTCATATTGCAGTTTGTTGATCGATGATCTAAAACGACTTCACAATGATTCTCGTTGGAAATGTTGCTTAGAATATTATCTGATTTTATCTGCCATTATTTTTTGAGCGGAATGAAGAAATCTTTTTACGAGATTTCTCTGAAGACAAACTATATAAGCATTTCAGCAAAATAGTGTTCAATTAGACGGAAGACACAAGAGATACTGGCACTGAAAGTGATCGTCGCGTCGGTAAGCTGTTAAGTTCGTGTATAAAAAAATAAAATACCACTTTCATATCACTTATTTAAACATTAATCCACTGTCGTAGTAGAGTTCAAAAAACTACACAAGAATCGAAAAAAAAAGAAAAGAAATCAAAGTACATTCCAAGTGACGTATACATAGATATTTTCTGTTATCACTATCTTTCTTGGAACCCCTTCGATTCTATTGAATTCTTTTAAAACAGAAAAAAAAATATTTTATCGCAGCGATGTTAATCACTTCAGTTCGAGTGAAAGATACCAATTTCACAATAAAACTCCAAGCAAGCGGCTTTCAAACTAATCAATCCTTTCGAACTAAACAATACTAATAATGCGTTCCTAGGAACTATAGCAATAAACTGTTTTGTTTGGTTCTTGATAATTTGTTATTTGATCAGGCTACGCACTGTCATAATTATTTAGCATAACAGTTTTTGTTTTCACAAACCACAAGGGGAATTTGTACTTAATCTGTACGGAGACTGGAGAGTATCTTATCATTTTAATTTTATTTGCCAACGTCACCATCTCGTTGGAAGTATCTCGTACAAAGTATGTTTGTAATTAAAACATTTTCGACACAATGTGCATTGGAAGTAGGTTTAAGGGATTTATGAAAAATGTGTGACATTTCCATGACAGAACAAAAACTCCCACTGGAAATATTTCAGCGCGATAAGTGTCAAAAAGCCGTCGGAACAGAAATCAAAATTTCATTCAAACGAATTTTTTGAAATTGCGGGGTACCACGAGGGATATGCGTTCAAACTTAAAACTGCAACTGCCATAGAAAGCTAAGCGTATAACCGTTGAAACTAAGGTACTGTCAAACATTTTGATGGACGACGCAACAGTATGTACGGTACATCAGAATAGAATGCAATTTCTTTCAAAATGCGAACGAAGAAAACATTTTTTTACACTACACTAATCTGTGATCGTTAAAGTGTCATTATTTTCGAATTTATTGCAAAAACACCCGAAACAGTAGAAATTCAATGAAATTATTTTCAAAAAAGCCCAAAATTTGGGTAACTATAGCTGCTATTCATTTATCTACCGCAGCCGTAGTTTCTTTCGGATGGTATCCCTAGAATTTTACATGTGGAACTCTTGCAAGATCCTCTATCCATATTCTTGCATGTCAGAGTACTCTATCCCCATGGCGTCGACGAATCACTAAACATTAAAGTTACATCCGCAATTTTTTCTTTCTTTCGAATTTCAAGTGTCGAATTCAAAACCGTAAGATTCACTGCCACACACTAACCAAAAAAAACTAAAGTAACTTGCCATCAGAGAATTTTTACACTTCAGCTTTTCAAAGCTATCCCGACGTGTTGTTCTTTTTTGAACCGAAGAACACTGACTATGGAAATTATTTTATCTTTATTCCTTTTCTGAATTTCAAGCGTTAAATTGCCATTAAATGCGTTTTCATTCCCTCCAATATGACAAACTATCCCCCTCCATCTATTCACGCCACTACAAAATTAAGTACACAGTCATATTAGCTTTATCAATTGGCGATATCAAATTCACTGTTACATGCAAAAACTAACGGCTTTTCCGTATTTAAAGTAATTTGCTTTAGGACTTTATGTCAAACAATTTTGAGTAATTCGAACTTGCACCGTAAAATCCCTTGTTACAGGCAATCACCTCAAAATTATTTAACTAAAGATCGACCGTTTAAGTTTCTACAGTCACGTGTAAATAAGTACAACGAGTTGTCAAAATCATTATATTAGACTTTCCATGAATTTCTTTCACAATTTTTCTTTCGAAATCTTCTCAAAATATCACAAAAAAATATTCCACACAACCACACACCTTTTCTTCTGAGAAATTTCTACCGACCAGTTCCGCTTAAAATAAATTCCGTCAAAATTTCCACGAATTTCGTACCCGTAAATATTCCTCTCGCTGTCAGAGTTTATTTTACTCAGCAAGCCTTTCGCACTCGGCACAACACGATCGACTGAATTCAATTTTACTTGATAGTCGACTCGAACCTGAGAAGCAACGAAAATGGTGAACAATTGTTGACCAAGGTCTGGGTAGAGTGAAAGAAACAATCATAGTCCTCTACTCTTCACTCTACACTATCACTTTTGCTTGTGCTGTACTCTGTTCTGATGTATTGGTGAGGCATCTGCGCATTGCGCGCCAGTGCTCTATATAATTTTCTTTCAAGTGATGTCACAAAACTGTACGCAACTGTTACTATGATATTACCTGACTCATCCGATCATCATTGTTGCAACTAATAGATGGGGTTACATGCACCATATGTCAGAGTTTTCAAAATGAGGGCATATTCTCCACCATGTCTAGACAGGTTAACTTTTTGGTCAGATAGCACGACGCTTAGAGTTGAAAGCCCTAGAATGAATGGCATGTGTATGAGTCACATGTACGTTTAGTGAATTTGTGCTTCTTAGGATAAAGATAATTTTAATTTCATTAGTAACGCGCGCTGTCAATGTCAGAAAAATACACATGTCAAAAAATGACATAAAAAAAACTTGTTCAGGCTTACGCATCGCAAAAAATCGATGTTCTCTTAATGGGATTCCCAGAATTTTGCAGGTAATTGGGTATATTTAGAAAATGGAAAGATATTGAACCGGAGATAGAAAGGTGAGGGAAGAAAAAAAAAAATTAAATGAGTGTGAAGTAGTGAATTCATAAGAACTTGTTCAGGTAGGCGGCAACATAATTGGAATTTTAATGAATGGACCTACTACTGCGGCATTGAATAGGAAATTTAAATTTATTGATTTGTACTGTACATACATATGTAGGTAGCTTAGGTTATCATATTAGTCAGCACAATGCCGTCATTGGGTTACTGTTTGACTTTATGAAAGTTGAAAAGTCAATGTCATGTCTGACATTTAAATTAAACGACAACACTTGGAAGTGTCTCTTTACCACGAAATTATCTTAATGAGTTCTAGTGATAATAAAATTGTATTCTCTCACATTATTGTAATTTATGACACAAGTAGTAGGCATATTGTTGGGTTTAAGAGTATCCTGACTTGTTTACGCACCTAATTTATTAACAAAGGGAAGACTCATAAATTCTATGTTGATAGAAATGGATCAATGAAAGCAGTTCGAAGAGAAATTTAAGGATCTCACAGGAAGATGTAAAAGTTATAAATTTAACACTGACAATAGCCGTGTTTTTTTTTAAACCTAGCCAGCCGGCAGTTGCTAGTAAAGTAAAATTTTATACATAAAACAAATACAACAACCGGCTGGCTACTACTCTTGATTTTATGCCCAGCAAAGAGTTACTGGCTGGGAATTTCGTGATGCCTAATTCCAAGCGAATGGCAAACGACTAACAAAGGCCTCGTAGGGTCAGCATCTCCCGATATGTGCTGGTCCGCTAAGTAACGAGAAGGAGCCACTGCAGCCGAAAACCTAGCAGCTCTGTTAGTAAGCCCTACTCCCACCTCCTCGTGGTGTCATCTGGGAATTCCTTCCGAAATTGCTAACGGGAGAGGACGAATGGCGAGCTTCCTGCGCCAAAAAACAGGATAAGTGTCGGTTGGTCTGTGGCCCAGCGAGCCGCAACCGTAAAACAAACTATTGCTCCGAAACGTGAGCAATCGCCTCGGATAAGGACTGATAATTTGTTGACGACCTTTGGCTATCGGACACGGCCAACGATCGGATTCTGGAACGTTAAGACCATCCTGGACTCACTCAAGGAAGGGCGAATTCGCACGGTATAAAAGCGACATCTTAGGGCTGAGCGAGGTAAGATGGTACGATGCTGGGGAATACATCTCCCCAACAAAAAGCACTGTGATGCTCTACTCTGGTAAACCAGCTGGAAGTGCACGGAGTTCTGGCATAGGACTCATGCTAACTCCAGCAGCACGTAGTAGCCTCATATCCTGGAAACCCCATAGTGACCGGATATTGACGGCTAGGTTCCAGAGTAGAGTTAGAAAAATTACCATCATACAGTGTTATGCTCCGACTCTAGACGCGACTGAGGATGAAAAGGATGATTTTTATAGCCACGCAGGCGCCGCCTACAACCAAACGCCTAACGGGGACATCGTAATGGTAATGGGAGATCTCAATGCCAAGGTGGGTAGCGACAACACACATGCTTAAGCACGTGATGGGAGTTCACGGCGTGGGAGACCGCAATGACAATGGTGAGCGGTTTGTGGACTTCTGCAATACCAACCGCCTAGTCATCGGAGGTACGCTGTTTAAGCATAACACCTGCCATAAGATCAGTTGGGTCTCTACTGATAGGCAACGAACATCCAACCAGATCGACCACATTGCGATCAGTCGCCGCTTTAGAAATTGTCTCCTGGTCGTCCGAAACAGACGTGGAGCTGACGTCGGACAAGAACGAGATCACCATCTTATGGTAGCTCATTTACGCCTTCGTACTGCATCCGACAACAGCAACCGCTCAAACCTACTTAACATCACCAGGTTTAATATCGACAGGCTCAATGTTCCCCAAGTGCGCCAACAGTTCAGGGACCATCTTGCCTTAGAAGCAGAAGCAATAGAGAACATGGATGATCACTGGAGTGCTTTTGCGACTAGGGCACGCACTTATGTCGGTAAAAAGCAGAAACACCACCGCACATGGCTTTCAACAGACACCTGGAGACGGATCGATGAGCGTACAGCAATCAAGGCTCGGATTGCAGCGGCCTCAGCAGTAGAGAGAACCGAGCTTGAAGCCCAATACCGTGCGAAGAAGAAAGAAGTGCAGCGTAGTGTGAGACGTGACAAACGTCAATATGTCAACTCACTGGCCTCAAGGGTTGAAGAAGCAGCGAGTAGGTGCGACAGTAGGACTGTTTACAACATCACTAAGGAGCTCATTGGTGGTCGAAACTCCAAACAACATCCAGTGAAGAGTCTAGATGGTAACCTTCTGATTTCGGATGAGGATCAGCTCACTAGATGGAGAGAACATTTTGCTACAGTGCTAAATCACTTAGACGACGGCGGTATGATCTTGAATTCGAATGAGCAGTTCGAAGCAACAAATTTCCGAATTCGCACCGTACCTCCCAGTAAAACTGAAATAATAACAGCAATCAAGTTCTCAAGAAAAACAAAGCGGTGGGTGTTGATGGCATCCCTGCCGAGCTATTTCAAGCGGCGCCAAATACATCGGCAGATTTGCTGCATCCGCTAATACGGAGAGCTTGGGATAGTGAACAATTTCCACAGGAGTGGAAAAGGGGGATGATCATTAAGCTTCCAAAGAAGGGTAACGTGATGGAGTGCGATAACTGGAGAGGTATATGTGTTCTTCCAGCTGTAGCCAAAATAATAGCTAGAATAATTCTAGAACGAATTAAAGAACATTTAGATTCAACTCTTGATGTCGAACAGGCAGGCTTTCGCGCTGGATCCTCCTGCATCGACCACATAAACACCTTACGGATCATAATCGAACAATGCGTTGAGTATAGGTCTCCGCTACATTTACTGTTTATCGACTTCGAGAAGGCTTTCGACAGTAAAGTAAAGTAATTCCAGGAGGCGCAAAAACGAATGTTTTTTAGATATTTGTTGTTGCTGTCACTGCGAGGTTACTTGGTACCTAGAGATATGTTCGTATAAAATCGGTTGGCTTTGGCTGGCTGGCAAATCGTTTAAATGAACGACTGGCTGGCTAGGTTTAAAAAAAACACGGCAAATGACATCTTGGAAACCACTCCGTAGGGACAAAATTAGGTTTGTTCGAATTAGAAGGACATTCGCAAGAGAGCTTTCAGTCTTTGGAGAAACTTCAATGCATTTAGATCTTAAAAAACTTCTTACTTCTGCTTCCTCGCATGACACTAAAAACGAAGTTACTCGTATTGGAATTCAAAAAATGCTACAAGATGACATATACTTGAAATAGCAAACAAATTCTCCAATAAACGTTCCTAAAATAAATGGTTTTAAGCATTGTTTACAAATAGATGTCAGGCTAAGAAAGTGACTACAAAAATTCGTTTACCAAATTTGAAAACGACGAAAATCCCTTAGAAATCTTATAACATTCTAAAGCAAATGACATCTGACATATAATTTAATCATCTACGTTAAGTTCATTGTTCCCTGTCTTTCGTTACAATTTATTTCTCCTGTCACTCACATATCCACCCACATCAGTTTCATTCAAAAGGAGTAAGGATAAAATGACACACATTTAATGAAATAGGTCGACAAAGTGTGTAATATGCAAAACAACAATGTGAAGCTTGTCAAATAAAGCATACCATAGACGATTACATTCATAAACTGAAGAGAATGTCACAAAATAAATGAAAGGGACACTACTATTAGTCTTTTAAAAGCAGTACTTAAAAACTAGCACTTGTCAAAGTGGTATTTTGTTAATTAGTTGGATTGTTGAAATTAATTCAGAGGTTTTCTCTGTCAAAGCGTCGGAGAATTACTTTCAGGAACATATAAGTATCTACTAAAGCTGAACGCTATTAGCACGACCAACCTCAGATGGGGAAACGGCTCAACGTGTCACATTTCGAGACAGATCTGGCCTAAGCTGGATCAAAAACGTAGTGCCGATCTGATCAAGTTAAAGCGTACACAAATCAGCTGCGTTGTCGGTGTTCTCACTGGACACTGTCTTATAGGCCAACACTCCAAAAGACTTGGTTTCTGCTCCAACGACTTCTGCAGAAGCTGTAGGGACGAGGAGGAGGAGGAAACCATCCTTCACCTCCTATGCACATGTCCAGCCCTGTCGCATAAAAGAATGCTCCATCTAGGGTCCCCCTTCCTTGACGACCTCTGCGATCTGCCGTCCTTGGACGTCATGAGCATCCATCGCTTTGTCAAAAGCTCCGGTTGGTTTTGTTAGTCCCTGAGTGGCCTAATGATTTGATCCATGGTATCACAAAGGACCTTCACTGATCTAAGTGTGTCTGCACTCTCGTGTGGACAGCCAACCTAACCTAACCTAACCTACTTTCAGGAATAAAAACACTACTAAATGAAAGTTTACAAAAAAAAAAGAGCAAAGTTGAGTGCTGTCAAAAGTGACAGAAAGTACAGGCAAACACACTGCTGTCAAAGTGAATAAAGCTTTTCCCATTAGAAACATTCGCTGTTAAAAACGATTGACAGTAAGTTTTCCAAAACTAAATGAAATGTCATTTAAGCACATCACCGGCAAGTCGCATTACTTATTTACTTACTTACTGAGGTGGCGCTACAGTCCGGGGTGGACCTGGGCCTCAGCCAACAAACCTCTCCAGCCAGCACGGTTACGAGCCAGCTACCTCCAGTTGCGCACGCCAAGTTGCTTGAGGTACCCCTCCACTTGTTTGCGCCACCTACCGCGAGGTTGTCCTCTACTGTGCCGTCCATCCGGGGTGGATTCGAAGACTTTCTTGGCGGGAACATTGGGCACTATCCGCTCTAAATGATCCAGTCATCTTAGTCGCTGTATGTGAACTCTTCTGGCTAAGTCGATGTCCTTATATAGGCCGTATAGTTCGGCATTGTATCTTCTCCTCCACACACCGTCTATGCAGACCGGACCAAAGATCGCTCGAAGAACTTTTCTCTCGAAATAACCAAGGGCATCCTAATCCGGTTTTGTCAAAGCCCATACCTCTGCGCCATACAGCAGGACTGGGATGATTAGAGTCTTATAAAGAGTTACCTTAGTAGTTCGAGATAGATAGATAGATAGTAGTAGATTGCTACTCAATTGCCGTTTTAGCCCATAGAAACAACGATTGGCAAGAGTAAATCTTCGTGTCATCTCCCCACAGATGTCATTTACAGAGCTCGACATAGAGCCTGGGTAGACAAAATCCTTTACTTCCTCAGAATTATATCTGTCCACAGTGGCGTTCTGTCCAAGACGTCGATGTTGGGTGTCCTTTTTTGTAGACAGCATATACTTTGTTTTGCTTTCATTGACCGCTAAACCCATCTTTCCTGCCTCGACCTTAATACTCGTAAATGCTCCATTGACGGCTCGTTGAGTTCTTCCGACTACAGACTTGTAAAAGATTGTACCTCCGGTGTTGGCTTGTGAGTTTCGTACAATTCTCTCAAGTACTATGTTAATGATCGCATGATAGCGCGTCACCTTGTCTAAAAAACGGACTTTTGCAAAAACTCGACGAATTGGAAATATTCATGCGTGAAAAAGATATTGATATTTGCTTGATTTCTGAAACCCACGTAAAAAGGGATTGCATTTAAAAATAAAAAGGCTATCATGATTACCACGCTTGTCACCCTTCGGGAAAAGCGAGAAGCGGATCATCGTTATTTATTAAAGGCTGCATCGAACAATCCGAAGACCTAAAGATAGAACTTGAAACTTTGCAACTGTGCACGATTCGAGTTAAAAATAGTCAGCGTACTCTTAAAATCTCACCTATCTACTGTCCACCGCGTTCCGCGCTAGAAAAATCTGATTTTACTAACTTGTTTGAATCGCTGAAATCTAATTTTATCATCGGCGGCGACTTTAATGCGAAACATACGTTCTGGGGCTCAAGATACAGCTCGAAAAAAGGTAGAATGCTCTATGGGGCAGGTATGGAGTACAGTTGTGATTTCCATTCCACGGGTAAACCGACATACTGGTCAACTGATACTGATAGATTTTTTCGTTGTGAAAGGAATATCTACCAACCACATAAAAGTCGAAGACAGCTTTGATCTGTCGTCTGATCATTCCCCGGTTATTTGAACAATCAGCGAAAAACTAGTCTATAACCTAGAGCCAGCGAGATTAACTAGTCGAACAACTAACTGGGAAGGCTTTAGGAACGAAATTGTAGATAATGTTGAACTAAGCGTTCCACTTACGACACCCTATGAACTTGAGGTTGAAGTTGATCGCTTCGTTGAGATCGTACAGCTCGCCTCTTGGAACAATACGCCCAATCCAAGGAAAACACCGGACAGATACGGTTTGCGATATCCTCCGGAAATAAAAGAATTGGTCAAGGAAAAAAGAAAAGCGCGTAAAAAATGGCAACAGAGTCGTGCTCCGCAACAAAAAGCCCACTTGAATCGTCTGTGCAATTTGTTGAAGAAGACTATTAAGGATTTTAAGAATCGTGCAATAGCCTCTTACCTTGAAAGTTTAACAGCGAAAAAGGATTCCAATTATTCATTTTGGAAAGCTGTAAAAGGCACCAAAAGGTCCAAAGTCCCCGCGCCGCCAATCAAATTAAATCAAAATGAATGGGCGCGGGAAGATAAAGAAAAAGCGGATGTCTTTGCGGCCCACCTGGAAGAAACATTTAAACCGTACGATGGTCAAGTGGTTTACGATAGCCGCAATAGGCTGGGTTTACCATCTGACGATTTGACGCTCACAAGTGCAACGCTAAGGGAACTCAAACATGAGATCGAGAATCTAAAACCTAAGAAATCTCCTGGTTATGATTTGATTACCGGAGAAATTCTCAAAGTTTTACCTAGAAAAGCATTGATTAAGCTTCTCCATATTGTAAATGCTGCGCTCAGATTAAAACACGTGCCAAGCCTATGAAAAGTTTCGGAAGTCATAATGGTTTTAAAACCAGGAAAACCGCCAAATGAGGTAAAATCGTATAGACCAATTTCGCTTCTTCCAATCACATCCAATATTTTCGAGAGGATATTATTAAGGCGTCTCCAACCGGTTATAGAAGTAAATAATCTTATCCCTGACCACCAGTTTTGGTTCAGAAGTAAGCATTCGACGATTGACCAGGTGCATAGAATTACTGACGTAATCAAGAAAGCATTTGAAGAAAAAAAGATTTGCTCAAGCGTATTTCTTGACGTCTCGCAAGCCTTTGATAAGGTGTGGCATGATGGCTTGAAATTCAAACTACGACAAGTTCTCCCTGTGTGCTTATACGATATTCTAGAATCATATCTTGGGAATAGAATCTTTCGTGTTAGACATGGAGTCGAATACTCCGAGCTCAAAGAAATTTCGGCCGGCGTACCGCAAGGAAGCGTTCTTGGGCCGCTTCTCTATTTGCTATATACTCGTGATATACCGAACGAAGATAGTACTATCCTTGCTACGTTTGCCGATGACACCGCTATTCTAGCAGTAGGTAAAACAATCGAAGAAACGACTGCAAAACTGCAAAACGCACTGAATAATGTAAATAAATGGACGAGGGACTGCCGGATCGCCCTCAACGAATCTAAATCTGTTCACGTGAATTTCACTTACAAGAAAACGAATGACTTGCCAATTTTTCTTAACTCGGCCCGAATACTTTTTGCAATCGAGGCCAAATACCTGGGAATGACACTCGACGCAAGACTGAAATGGAATTCGCACGTGAAAATGAAACGAAAAGAACTCGAAATCAAATATAGAAAAATGTACTGGTTACTCGGAAAACATTCTCAGCTCAGTACTGAGAACAAACTGCTTTTATACAAGCAAGCCGGTGTGAACCTACGGTATACAACTTTGGGGTTGTACCAAGAAAACAAATGCCAATATTTTACAAGCTTTTCAAAAGAAAGTGCTAAGAGAAATTGTCCAAGCACCGTGGTATAGTAGAAACGACGATATCCACAGGTTAGGCGAACCCCACAGGCGGATCAGTAGAAATGCGGTGAAGTGGGAGGGCTGTGATCCCTTGTTTTCGGATCATGGCCTCGCTGATGAAAGGAAGAAGACGATAACCACAGGGATCTCGGAATTCCGACAATCGAAGCTGAAACTAAAAGCTTCGCGAGAAAGCATAAAAACCGACTAAGCGGACATGTCAACAATACAGTCCTTCACATTTTGGATGAGAGCAATTTATTGCGCCGACTACAAAGGACGAAACCTTTCGACTTGGCGAGATAATGATTAACCGCGTCTAGATTGCGGAATATGCAGGATCTTTCAGTGGAAAGTAACCTGCCAAACGTTTTTATTTCGTGATAGAAAAATTGCTTGATAAGTTTATACTTAGTTGCGATATCTAACACATTTATATCGAAGGGTGGTGTTTTTTTAGTCAGTAAGAATCTGACACTACTATGAGCACGCGCTTGCTATTCCCATAGTGTCTGTGGAAGATTTTTCATCTACCCTCGGAAAAAAAAAAAAAAAACCTTGCCTAAGACCTTTCCTGACATCTGAGTTCTCCATCGTCATTATGCACAAACGGACGAGCTTGGCAGGGATGTCAAGACTAGACAAAGCTCTGTATAACTCGTCTGTATACACGCTATCATAGGCAACTTTGAAATCGAAGAGGTGGTGCGTATCGATTTTGTATTCATGGATATTTTCCAAAATCTGCCGTAGTGTGAATTTGGTCAATGGTAGTCCCGGAATGAAAGCGCACTGATAAGGACATACGAGTATCAGGTTGTTGACGGTCGGTTTTAGTCGTTCACACAATACGGTCGACAGGAACTTATATGCGATGTTGAGGAAACTTATACCTCTGTAGTTGGCGCAGTTCAGCGGGTCTCCTTTTTTCAGGATCGGGCAAACGATGCTGAGGTTCCAGTCATCGGGCATATTTTCGTCCGACCAGATTTTACAGATGAGCTGGTGCATGCTCCTTACCAACTCATCTCCTCCTGCCTTGAAAAGTTCAGCGGCAAGGCCGTCGGCTTCAGCAGTTTTGTTGGATTTGAGTTTAGATATCGCTATCCTCACTTCATTCTGATCGGGTTGACGGGAATAATGACTATCATCGTCACTGTTGAATGGCTTATTCTGCCTGACAGCGGAATATTGGTCATCATCGCCGTTTAATAGTCAGCAGAAGTGTTCCTTCCATATCCTTAGCACCGACTGCGATTCTACTACTATATTGCCATTTTCGTCTCTGCAGGCTTCTGTTCTGGCTTTGAAACCCTGGCATGTTCTTTTTACCTTTTGGTGAAATTTTCAATCATCATTCCTGCAATAAAGTCTCTCAATCTCCTGGATAGAGCGCTGCTCATGCTCCTTTTTCTTCTTTCTGAGAAGTCGATGTTCCTCTTTTCTCCTCCGCTCGTAGAGCTCGCGAGCAGCTCTAGTCCTTCGATACAGCGCCGCTTTCTACACAAGTCGCATTAGAAAATGTTATTTGCGGGAGCGCGTTCAGTCTTCAGATGCACCACACAGTTCATGAATGTCATATGCTGTCGTTTAAATTCAACTCTTATTCACATTCAGAGCAGTTCTTAGAATATAGTAATTGGTTTATTGTGCATTTTGTATGTATAAAATACATATGAGCACATCCTTTTGTGTTTGCAATTCTGCTGAAAGGATCGAACTAAATCCAACCTGACATGAACAACACCCACCTTTCGTAAACGAAAGGGATTTTCGAGAATTGAATTTCAATGGTACCTACCACATAATGTATGCACAATTATTTTTGTTTTCTAGAAATTCTTTCCTCTTGTATAACATTTAACTTTGTTACAATATATAATTTCGGTTACATTCTGTGGAACTGACTAATTGGATTTTCCATTTGTATACACTTCTGGGAAGTTCTAAATTTAAAAAAAACACCATCCAGTTGCAAATGACGTTATAAAATTACAATCCGCCATTTTTTGCTTTCCGTGGAAAACTAGCTACATCCTAATACAAAATCTGACATTCCTCATCACTTCCATTGAACAGCAATTATTGGGGCTATGTTCACAAAGTCTAGTTAAGTGGAAAAAGTTAATCAGACAATCAAAACAAACGCAAAAAACTTGGAAGAAATTCAACGAACTTCTCTTTGACATTTTGCCAATCTTAGCAAATAAAGAATTTTTTATTCAGAAAAAATATATACAAATTGTATCCATCGAAACAAGATCAAATGATGTTGATTTGCTTTTAAAGGGGGGGTTGGTGTGTGTAAAGTTGTTTGCGAGGAAAGAATGTATCTGAAAATAAATGGATACTGCATATTTATTGTTGATGACTTCCGTTTGGCAAAAAACAAGTTTATCATTTGATTTTGTTTTTAACTTATGACATTTTATTTTAGCAGCAAGAAATATACATATTTATTTAGTTTGAACTTTGTGGACTTCATGGAAGTAATTTTAAAAGAATTTATTAAATAGATTGTGTCAATTTGCCAGTGATGCCCCCCTTTTGTGATGTCATATGTTCAGTGAATATTTCAAAGAATACCACCAATTCTTTAAAAAAAAAAAATAAAAAATAAAGTGGGTAGCATGGTGTTGAAAATCAAAAAAAGCAAGGGAAAAACATTCTGTAAGTAGATGGAGGTGATAAAATATTACGTCTACCAAGAATAATATTTTGACGCAAGAGTGCTGCTACGTGACAAATCGCATTTGTCAACACCTTTGAATACGTGTATAACAACTCGAATGACGTACAGTTTAGCTGAATATGCTGAAGCATAGGGATCCCCAGTTATGCATGACATGAAGGTGCTGCTTTAAATTGGGATATGCGATAGCAGATCATAAATCATTTAAATAAATAAAAAGAGAGATGAATTTGGAATGAGTAAGGAGATCTTATGGAGAATTGAATCATTTGTACATTCATCTTAGAGAATTTATTAGCAAGGTGTAGTAAAAAGAAATCCATTATTTTTGCATGAAATTGAAGGCTTTATTTAGCATAGTTAGAATGATCTGATTTAGATCAAATATGCGCCGTTTTGTTCGATAACTTGTTGCCATTTTGAAAGTAATTCGATTATGCCTCTCTGATAGAAGCCTTCGTCCCTATTGGCAAAAAAGTGGGACAGTTGATTTTCACAAGCCCCTCTTGAGGCGAATTTTCACTAGCAATATCATTCGCCATGGACATGAACAGGTGGTAATCACTTGGTGCCAAATTCGGACTATAAAGTGGATGCATAAGAACTTCCCGACCAAGCTCCCGGAGCTTCTGGCGAATCATTATCGCTATGTGTCGCCTGGCGTTGTCCTGATTGAACACAATTCCTCTCCTATTGGCAAAAGCTGGCTTCTGGGCGATTTTTCTCCTTCAAACGGTCCAATTGTTGACAGTACAGTTCCGAATTAAGAGTTTCGCCGTAGGATAGCAGCTCATAGTAGATTCCCTGCCCTGCGAGAAGCTAGGCCCTGGCACTTAAAAGAGCTGTTGCGCCAAATATTTTTTTTTTTTTATCGGCAAAAGGTTTAACTCCTGGACGAAAGTTAATACCTCTATATGAAGGGTGAACAGATGGTTTGGATGTTGGCTGTCAATTACCGTCATTTACTGAATTCAATGTGATTGATCTTTTTGACAGATCTTTGGCAATTTTAGTTATGGAGTCGTTTACCACGCAACAACGCATTTTTGTTATTGAATCTTATTACGAAAATCGGCGATCTGTAAAAGTAACATTTCATAAAATTCTTCAATTTTTCGGTCAACATAATCGCCCTAGTGAGTCCGGAATTCGTGCAATGGTGAAGCGTTTTGAAGAAACTGGTTCGGTATCGGCTATTGACCGTCATTTTTTTTTTTTTTTTCAAAATTGAATGAATTGGGTCTGGACGATCTCTGGTTTCAACAGGATGGTGTTGCCGCTCACACAACCCATCGATCAATCAATTTATTGCGTACAAAATTTGAAGATCGCATTATTTCGGTTAGAGGAGAAGTTGATTGGCCTCGAAGGTCATGTGATTTGACACCTTTAGACTTCTTCCTGTGGGGTTATTTGAAGAGTAAGGTCTATGCCAATAACACAGCGACAATTCATGATTTCAAACATAATATCCAAACTGAAATTGCGGCCATTGACCCACTTATTCTTCTAAAAGTCATCGATAATTTTGACTTTCGGATGGTCGCTTGCAACAGATGCCGTGGTGGTCACATGAACGATGTTTGTGTTCCATTCATAATTGCCATGGACCGAACTTCATCAAACAATAAAGTTTTACATTAATTTCACAATAATTTAATGTGTGTGTTAATTTAATGAAAACTTCCACACTAGCTGTTGGCTCACTCCTTATAAAAATATACGAAGCTTTTTGATTGTACTCGTACTAACTCATTCCCTGTGCTCTTGATTTCTACTTAACTGTTCTACACTTGCTATGATGATCCACTCCGGCATATTTGGCTATAAAATGTTTCAGAAGTGATGCAGTTTATCTAGAAAATCGTTAGAAATTTGGGCGGAACAGTCGTTCGATTTTCCCTGATCATTCCAGTCCTCCTTTACGGCGCTGAAACATGGATTTTATTGGACGATAAGTGCGCTATGTCGTTTAGTTTTTGGGTGAGAAGTGTGAAGGGCTGTCTTTTCCTCAGTCTTTTCACCCAGAAACTATCGACATAGCGCACTCATCAGTTAACATCTAAACAGGGTCCTTGGTCGCTTCAAGAGAAAAATTCTTCGTACGATAATTCGGTTCCGTTTGCGTTGGCGGGTTGAAAAGGAGAGAATTTAAGGACGAAATACATATATGAGCTGTACAGCGACATCGACCAAGTCAAAAAAAAAAAAAAACTGCGTATTGGACGTTTGAGATGGGTAGGACATGTATAACGAATGGACACCAACGCTCCGGCCCGCAGTGTCTTAAAACCTAAACCAGAGGGGCGACGCAGTAGAGGATCTCTTCCCTTAGGCGGCGAGGTTTAAAGCGACCTCAAATACATTGGAGTGCGCAAATGTTAGCAATTAGCTAAAAACCGAGCTAAATAGAGAGGCTTGTTGGTTAAGGGCCAGGTTCACCCCGAACTGTAGCGCCACTTAAATAACTGAGATAGCCGTTCAATTTTGGCCTGAATACACTACTCTTTCAGATTTTTGACAGTATAATGCAGCTTAGGCTTTCTCGATTATACTGTCCACATAAAGTTCTCCTTCTCGACTTGTTTTTCAATAACTATTCCAGGGTTCTGCGTTACCAGCTTGAAGATCCTGCAAATCCGACCAATTTGGTATACGTGTACAAAGTAGACAAACCATACTAGCAATAGGTTTAGCTTACGCCCCTCAAAGTACGCAAATGCAGGTATCCAGCAATAGCTAGAACTTATTGGAAAAACTCTTCTGTCAAGTCCTTAGCAAACGTGGTTCTTATAAAAACGGTGTTCGCATTTTTTATGAATCGATGACGTTATATGGCGCCAAATGTCCGCCGTTCTATTAGTTTATTATTTTACAAAAAAAAAAAAAAAAAAACTCTAAAAGTCTGAATTCTCCGAAATCATAAACCACATCGGACAAAATATGTCAGTTTCGTTTTATTTTCTTAAAAATTCCCACACACAAAAAGGATTTATATTTTGTTCTAAGATAAGACAACAAGTGTTTTCCGATTTAGTAAAAAGAAAAAATCCACAATAATAATGAATCACACATTTTCGTATGTGATTTATTAACACTTAGCACAACGAGTAGTGTTATCTTAGTATTCGATACTTAAATAATTTTAAGGTGCTTTACTTACTCATCCAAAAGCTAATAGCATACTTTTGGCAAATATATCATGACTCACACAATTGTTCTATAATTAGTCTTAAAAATGTTCAAATGACGGCAAATGACAATTTAATTAAAAAAAAAACGCCATAAATGGGTAGTCATGGAGGGGATTTACTGGATGGATACTCAAAATGTAACAAAGACTGATGATGATGTCGGTCTGTAGGGACATCTTGATAGATGGCACTTCAAATAGTTTCTCATTTCTTAAATTAGTACAAACTCTGTATCGAATACAAATTGCTCATAAATATCTAACGCCGGCCGTGAGTAAATCAGTTCATCCCACATCAATCTTTTTCGCACTTATTCTACATTCTTCAGATTCTTTTGCAAAATTGTGACAAAACCTCTCAAGTAGCTGTAGTTATTTGTTTCCCCTGTATAGGCCGTACCATACCCTCTTTCATTATAACGAATGTCATGATCAAAGAGATAAGATTTCTTTTTTTTTTTTATACTACCGGCGCACGTTTCGATTTAATAGTTTATTCATGTGTCACGTGCATGGTCTTCTACTTAAGCAAATAGATATGTATTTCTAAGATTTCTTGCTTTGCACTTTCTAATGTTGTTTACAGTACACTCTGGGGAGTGTTGCGGCTCTATGCAACAATCTATTTTTTGCCATTATTAACACACATATTGGAATGTGATGAAAAATGGTGAGGCGACGGACGATGTCGTCATTGTTGATTAGATGTAGGTGGGGCACACATTTCATTGCGTTTCTAGGAAAATGGGGGTGTGTTTTTGATTGTGTTTGCTTTGATGTTTAAGGTTTCTGTTAGTTCTTTTTGTTTTCTGTTGTTTTGTGTATAGCGGTGTCGGCTGAGGGAATGACTCAGGGATGTTAGGTATTACTAAATGTTTTACTATTTTTGTGGTATGAGCAGCTTATTAAGCGCGAAGTGCAAATATATGATCGCGTGTTTAGAAAAATGTGGCGATTTTTTAAACAGCATGCGAATTATTACTCCGACGTTTGAACTTTCCCGACAAGTATACAAAGACGGAACAATATGGCAAAATTCGCTTCCAAATGCTTACACTACAACTCAAAAACTTTCTTGCAAGAGTTGTTTTCATACCAAAATCGAGTCAAATTTGCCGGACAAGCTCTTTTAAGCAAAAGAAAGATAAATGCTTTTCATATAACACGGAGTCAATTAAACATTAGAAGGTTGTTGGTGCAACACCAACGCTTTCCCCAATGTGTACTTAAACCAATAATCTACCACTCAATACAGGAACACATTACCACTACACCATGCCACCCGCAAGTAAGTTAATGACATACAGAAGTCCTTATTGTATAGAAACTTTGGTATTAGTTGAACTAATTGATTGGTGATGTCGGTCAGAGAAACAAGCACTCTGCCGAAGTTTTTTGTAGTCTATTATGAGCAATGTCAACTGTACCTAATGAAAAGAAAAATGGCCGCTATAACCGCTGTTATTGAGAAATTAAACTTCCGAGCAACTGTTTCTACCTTGGACCGATTCAAAACTTGTAGAAACGATGCTCAATTAACCCTTGTGTCAATACGACATACCTGGGTATGTATTTACATTTTCAAGTGCAAATTCAAACCGGGCTGAATTTTCCAGTAGCTTCCCAAAAATGGAAACTCAACAAGTTCCAATTATTTTTAAGTACATAAATATAGATTAATACCTACTAGATTACAAGTTTTTCATAGGTACACCGCACTAATCATACGTGCAAACCTGGGTATGCACGTGTTGACTAAGCGTTGTGCGACACTCGCATTGACACAAAGGTTAAGATCTCCTTTCGCTCCATTTAGATCACTAAAGGGTACTTTAAGCGGAAATAATAGCGATCAAGGAACCCGAAAATGTAATACAGTATCTATGTTAGACATTACCATTTTTACGGACAGTCAAGCGTCAAATAACTCCCTGGAATCACACGTTTTTACTTCAAATGCCGCTCTAGATTGCTGCTAGTCTCTCATGCAGATAGCAAAGTAATTCAACGTTCACCTATGCTGGGTGACAGGCCACAGTGATGTTCGGGCAAATTACAAAGCTCGGCAGGAATCTTAAAAATTCTACAGAAATTTGAGGATTTAGGTATATATCTACTGACGGCTCAAAAACTAAAGACGGAGTTGGTAGAGGTGTTTTCTCTGACAGGGTCAATCTTAAGCTCTCCTTCCGTCTACCAAATCATTGTAGCGTATTTCAGGCGGAAATAATGGCGACTAAGGAGGTCTTATCTTGGCTAAAGAAAAAGTCCGCCAAGGACATCCGTATCTTTTCAGATAGCCAAGCTGCAATCAAATCCTTGGAATCGATCTCTATAAATTCAGCAGTAGCCCTAGACTACCATTCGTCTCTTAAGGAGATGTCGGAGCAGTTTAATATTCACCTCCGTTGGGTGCCGGGGCATAGAGATATTCCGGGGAATTGTAATGCTGATTAACTCAGCAGTATAGGAACAACTGTACCCATCCTTCCAGACAAAGATAATCTAGGTATACTCGTACTAATCGCTACTTGTTAATTTTAATTCAAGCTGGATGCAATTGAAAGAACAAATCTTAGGTGGACAAGTGGTACAACATATCTAGCGACTAAGCAGATTTGGCCTAAGTTGGATCTGAAATGCTCTAAGAAATTGATCTCTCTCAAATGATTGCATATTGGCTCTATTATAGGTGTAATTACAGGACACTGTTGAATAGGCAAGCATGCAACAAGGCTTGGCGTATATTCAAATGATTTTTGCAGAAGCTGCATGGACGAAGAAGAGGAAGAAACCATTCCTCACCTTCTTTTTGCGTGTCCAGCACTCTCCCATAGAAGAAAGCTTTACCTAGGAGCTTTCTATTTTAAAGATTTCGGCAATCTGATAGATTTAGACGTCAGGAGCCTCCTTCGCTTCATTAGAAGCTCTAATTAGTTCTAACGAGTAGGCTGGGATTACATGATCCTTCCTGGTACCACAACGGACCTCCTTGGTCTATGGTGTTGGCGTAAGCTGGCAGCCACTTCAACCTAACCTAGGTATATATCTCCCTACGTGCAAAAAGTTACTTAAGCTGAAGGCAATTAGCAATGCTAACCGCAGATGGGAGGGTGGCACGATGTGCCAAATCTCGCCTAGTCTGGATCAGAAAAGCTTTAACGGGTTGGTTTCGCTAAGTGGTCATAGATAAGCACCGACACAAGACACTATCCGTTAGGTCTACACGTCAAATTACTTCTGCCGGGCAAAGAGGAGGACGAAACTGCCTCCATTTCCTTTGCACCTATCCAGCCTTATTTCAAAGAAGATTGCTCAAAGGAAGAAGAATGACCTTGGCAAACTGTCGAATATTGACGTGAGAAGCAAGCCCCATCTGGATTAGTGACATAATCGTATCTTTTGGTATCATAACGGTCATCCTTTGGCCACTGTCGGAGTCAGAGAGTCGTCTTTAGCACTAACGTTAGAAAATGTGTTAGACGGCGACAGCCTATTCGGCAAATGTCAAGCCTAATGTGAATCTAAGGACAATACTAACAGAAACCGAAGAGTTAATTTTCTTCCTTTCACATTGTATCTAACATGGTAAACAAATAATTTAAATATGTCGCACGAATGTGACCAGAATGGTAGCAAAATATGTGTCACACTGAAACTTAAAGAAGTTTACATATTTTTCTTATTCTTCCTATTTCGGCGAGGTTATGATCCGAAAACAAGGGATCATAACCCTCTCACTTCATCGCATTTCTACTGATCCACCTGTGGGGTTCGCCTACTTAACCTCAGAAAATATCGGCAGGCCTGCCGATTTTGGATCACTCGGCTACTGAGGCTAATGAAAAGCCGATGTCGTTGCATTTGTGTGATCCAGGCGTTTGTAGGCGTGCTTCGCGATGTCTTTGGGACGTTCATTGATATTGCCTTTTTAACAGGATTTAAATGATTTCTTCTTCATCTCAGCTGCCGTTAATTTACTCTCATACTTTTTGTACATCGTCTAACATTGTGAACCGTATATGAGGATTTTTCCGTCACAGAAGTTAGCGGAGTTTTCTCGCCACTTCATCCAAGCTTACGATTACGCGGTGATTAATGTCGTCATCACAGGTTGCTTTGCTTGATTATAGATCCCAGATATTTGAACTTTTCGCTCTTGGGAAGCATCCATTCACTTGGGAAGCATCCATTCAAATAAATGTCTGGAATAGGCCTGAGTGGACCAGAAAACGGGCAGCACAAGTACCCTGTCTTTCTTGAACTAATGCGATACCCATTTCCCTCCACCCAAACATCAAGTGCTCGAAGTTTGCATATGAGTAAAGAATCTGAGGCAATGCCTGGATAGGTTTCTAAAGGTCTTCTATGGGGGTAGGGTTTTCAAGCCAATATCGAGATTTGAAAAGGCTCTCCTTTGATACAATACATTTACCCACGGGTATGTCAAATTGGTGCATATTTCAAATTTCAGCACAATCCTGGCTTTGGAAACTATCAAAAGTAGACGCGTAACCTCTTTTATAAACATTAAAAAGGAATCCCATGTCACAGAGCACTCAAACTCTCCGGTCCATTGTACAACAGGCAGATATGTTTTTTTTTTTTTTAATTTGCGCGCACTCAATGGGGTTATGAATACCCTTAACATGTTTACACACAGTGTGGACATTGGAAATGATAGATAGAGAGAGAGAGAGAAAGATTTGGTGTAGTGGTTAGAAGCTTAGTTGTTTATGCTTCAGATAAACTCCGGGGGTGGCGTCCAGATAACTGGGGAGATTTTTGTTATTTTTGTCTTTGCTTCTGATTCATAGTATTTTTTTTTTTCCTATAACCGGTGTCATAAGCAAATCGTCATCAACATAGCGAACAATTTTTCCAGCCATATGACAAAGCTGCTGCCAGTGTTATGCCTTCGCAGTAGTGTTCACACAAGCTTTCACAATTGAGATCGGACTGACTTTATTATATTTCATAAGAAATAAATAAATGATTGCTGGCATCAGGATTTGAACCATGAATCATAAGTGTGGCAATTGACGACTCTACACCACTGCCACCATTTTTTTAATATATTTTGTTTCCTTTTTGTTTAACGATAAAAACAATATAAAATCCCCCCCCAAAAAAAAACAGAACATGTAACAAAATATGCACGCAGGCGGATGGAGGTTTTTCCCGCCACAACGATACAACAATTCATTGATGTCCTGAATCGGCAAACTTATTTATTTTAGTTTCACCATGTCGATGTCATGCATTCGAAATATGTAAAGCATACAAGGGGTGGCAAGGCATTCATTTTACCATAAATAATTAATGGAAGAGCTTTTTGACATTATTTTAAAATGGTTTCAGTTATTAAATTGACATATTAATGTACAGGACTTGAGAAAAGTGTACCCACGTTGGATACAATCACTTAGTGATTGTCATACCTTCATGGGCATACGGTATGGATAAAAATTACAAAAGTGTATCCCATTATCCTGCAGAAACAAAAGTATTGTTTCGAGGTTGGTCACACAAGCCAGTTGTGCAACGATATACAAAGTTTATATGTATCTCGTTAGATAGTAGAAATATTTCTGAGAAAAATTCTCTTAAAACACTATTACGGAGAAAATCTTTGTTGCTTGGCAAGCAATTCTATGGTATTGCTTCTGTCATTTTGCACTGCTCCTTTGTTTGACGTTCAACAGCTCAAAGGAACAACCGGTTGACCTTAAGGACATTCAAAATGAAAATCGATTTTTAATTCATAATGGAATTTTGCAAACAAAGAAGTTAATAATAATTTCATGTCACTAGTGCACTTAAGGATAGCCTCCGCATGATGACATTGTGGTACCTCTGTGACATGAAACATGTTTGTGGCCTTATTAGGTTCGTTGCACGGGTTTTGACATATACTCGTACATAGTGTCCTTGTTTACTAAATATGGATGTGTAGCCATTCATGCAACAATGTCAACAAGCTAGGTTTCGCGTGGCCAAAAGAAAAAAAGTATACCTACTGCCGGCGTAATTTTCTTTATTGGCAAGTGGCGACGGCATGTTTTTTCCATGCTAATGAGGGGCAATTAGAGGGTAAGTTTGTTTTTTATTTAATGAACTAAATTCGGATTTCAAAAGCGATGTGCACAAGGCATTCTCGGAGATTATGAATGGCGATGATTTGTCGTTACACGTTTATGATAATTGTATTGTTTAGCGAATTTAATTTTCATTAATTTGAACATGTTTTGTTTGTTTTTGACAGCAATGTTGATGTTTGTTTTTTAACAGACTTTGTCAACAGTTCCTCGAATTTTTTTCTATGAATTGTTGTTTCTTTCTCTCGAATATTGTATATAAATTAGAGAATTCCAATGAAGTTATGTATATGTCAAACCAAGTAAGTACGAAAAAAAATTTAAAAAAAAAAAACTACAAAACAGCAGATGGTCACACTATTCTGCAGAAGGCTGGGATATGTAGTTAAGTCGAAAAGTGAGAGCAGTTTATTGTATGAACGAAGTGTAGATAGATGGGTGTCCTCTAACAATAGTCACTGCTCACAGTTGGCTCCCTTCATTTTCACTACACTAGGGAGCATATAAAGAGCGAATGACTTATTTATTTAGAACCACTCAGATAGGTATATGGATCTTGGGAGGTCTTTCAGCTCCATCTTAAGTAAGTCCTTCAGTTTCATGAAGAAGTAACTGCTAAGAGGGGACGAAATTTGCACAACAAGTGACAGGCAGATTCAATTTTGTTGGTAATATGATGCCAGAGACGACCTCTGTGTGAATGGGACTAGCCTTGACCAAAAGTACAATACACCACTTTGTGCTTAACCAGAGAAATATTTCTCTTCTTGCCATAGACCGGGGTCATAAGATTTCAGCCATCCCCAATGTACTTTTTTAAGGAGCTTATACGAACCCTCACAAGCATATATGTACTCATAAGATGTCTGTTGCAGAATCCTACAATCATTGATCGGCCTCGCTGTCATATAATTTCCTTTTCGACAAAATTGTCTTTAATGATGATTTCTGCAGACCACGCGGCGATGCAGGAGAGGCAGGCCTATAAACGCCTGGATCAAACAAATGCGACGACATCGGCATTTCATTGGCCTCAGTAACCGAGTGATCCACAATCGGCAGGCCTACCGATATTTTCTGAGGTAAAAAAGGCGGATCAGTAGAAATGCAAGTGAAATGGGAGGGTTATAATCACTTGTTTTCGGATCATAACCTCGCTGAAAAAGGAAGAAGAATGATGATTTCTTCAGCCTAGATAATCGCTCTGATTTCGGCTTGAAAGACGCTGCAGTCGGTGTTAATTCTGAAGGAACAGTTGACTCTTTAGGTTTCAAAGTGGAGTTTCAAAGCATTTTCTGTCTGCCCGTTTTTAGCCTTCCATTGTGTCAAGATTGTGGTATGACCGTATGGTACTGATGATCACAACCCCACTGTACTACAGATCCAGTGGAATCAACCGCTGTGTATATTCCTGAACACCCTTTTGCATGAATAGAAGGTTAGACATGATTTCTTAATATCGACATTCTGCTTCAAAAAACAGCGATTGGTAAGAGTTATTCTTCGCTTGATTTCTGCGCTAGTGTGGTTCTCAGAATTCATAGCAGAGCCAAGGTAGACAAAGTCCCTTACTACCTCGAAGTTATAGCTGCCCACTGTGACGTTTTGTCCAAATCGTCGGTGTTGGCTTTCCCTTCTTGTTGACAGCATATACTTGGTTTTACCCTTGTTTATCGCTAAACCCATTTTGGCCGTTTCCGCCTCAATGCTTGCAAACGCACCGGTGACAGCCCGCTGAGTTCTTCCGATAATGTTTATATCGTCGGCGTATGCAAGCAGTTGTGAAGACTTGTAGTAGATTGTGCCTTACGCAGGAAAGGTATTCCCGATAAACTAATTGCTATTATCAAAGCCACGTATGTCCAAATATGCTCCAAATGTCACGTTCTGCACAGAGGAAGGTTGTCTGGGGAACTTGAGATCCAAAGTGGGGTAAGACAAGGCTGTATCCTTTCATCAATACTATTCCTATTGGTGATTAGCGATGCGCTTCGTGCAGCTTTGTCGACGGGAAACGGAGGAATTCGATGGACTCTTACATCTCAACTGAAACATCTTAACTACGCTGACGATGTATGCTTACTCTCCCATAGAATTATGGACCTCCACCAAATGACAACAGATGTGGAGAGGGAGGCAGGCGTCGTCGGGCTGAAAATGAATGCGCCAAAAACTAAAATTATCAGCCTTGGAACTAACTCATCGGCTCAAATATGCATTGCTGGACAACCGGTAGAGAGAGTAGAGGATTTCCAGTATCTTGGGAGTATTGTCTCGACCGATGGTGGAACCGAACTGGATATAGCCAACAGGACCGCCAAAGCAAAGTCCGCGTTCGGGATGTTGTTCAAAATATGGCGAAGCAATGCAATCAGTTTGAACACCAAGCTAATACTGTTTCGCTCCAATGTTGAAGACGTGCTGTTATATGGATACGGCATGTGGAGAGTGACCACCACTATCACCAGGAAGCTGCAAACGTTCGTTAATAGGTACCTACGCAATATCTTCAGGATTTTCTGGGCCAATTGCATCTCTAACGAACACCTTTACGAGAGAACGGGTCAGGAACCAATAGGCACAACCATCCAACAACGGATGTGGCAGTGGATTGGTCACGCGTTCCGAAAGGGTGACAGTTCCATAGCGAACTATGCTATGCAATGGAACCCTTTAACTCAGGATGGCAGAAGACCTGCCGGTCCGAGGAGAACATGGCGCAGAACAGTCGAGAAGGAGGCATGGCAAAGTTGGGGAAAAGTTGAGGAGAGGTGAGACACATTGCCAGAAACCGTAAACGATGACGCATAGGCGTAGTAGAGGCCCTAGGACCCACAAGGGGATACAGGACATAAGTAAGTAAAGTAAGTATAAGTGGTGAAAGAATGTCCCCTTCAGGTGTTCCTCTGCAGACTTTGATTTTGCTCCTAACGTCTCTCAAGATTGAGCTTATCACACGCGACTTGGGTATCAGTCTGATTCAATTGCAGAGGTCGGTACTGAGCTAAGCTCCGTGCAAGCTGTGTAATGTCTTTACTCAGCTTCTAGTACAGATATTGATGAAATGAGTTTTTTTTTAAGTGTTGTGCTTGTGCTGTGCCGATCCAAGGAAGATTACATACCAAACTCGAAGGCATCCGATTGGAATGTGACCTCGACTTGTCAGAAAACAACATTCAGCATTTCTGTGGAACCAAGGCAGTTGGTAGTGTCTTCTTTGGAATTGAACATATTCTTAATGCAAAGAGGTCATAAAGAGAAATTCAAAACTCAATCGTTGGCAAAACCAAAGGCTTGTGACAGACAGTTGGTTAAGATGGACTGCAATTCGTCGGATGAATGGGAATCAATTTTCTCTTATAAGCTTCTGCTAAAAATCAATCCAACGTCGTATCTCCTGAGAGGAAAGAAGAGCACCTGAGAGGCCTAAGTGCTGCAGGCAGATAGTTCTCCTACCCAAGGCCAAATATTTTTTTGCGCAAGACTCTTTAAAATCTGTTCACTGTGGCCATCGATTTTTGAAGGTTCTTTGGCGAACCCCACAGGCGGATCAGTAGAAATGTGGTGAAGTGGGAGGGTTAAGATCCCTTATTTTCGGATCATGGCCTCGCTGAAAAAGGAAGAAGAAGAAGAAGGCCATCGATTATGGAAGGTACATTGCCTCTTGTTGGACTAACATTATTGAATAGCAGTAGCTTTTGATATACCTACACTTTTGAGGGGAGTCAGTACTTCATTTTTGTAATGGATTTCAGGTGAAAGCAATTACATTTACTATCATCGATTTCTACTTATAAATATAGAAATGCGAGGGCGTCCAATCAAAATTCTCGTTGAAGAACTTAAAAATAAAAACAATTTATGACATGAAACAAGCATTGATAGAAGCAACACCCTGTGCGCGCCAAAAATAGACGAATGTACACGCAACCAACTCAATTATCTTTATTATTTCCCTGGAAAGCCTTGGGGATTTTTTCTTTTTTACCATACTCAAGATTTTAAAAGAATTCCACTGAACACAAGGTCAAAGATTCCCCCCCCCAAACCAAATTAAAAATTTAAAACAAAATAAAAAATGTATAGAAACGCCGAAGCAAATATCGTTAGCTTTATCTTGGGGTGAGTGTACGGTGATAATGTAGCCCGGCCTGACCATTGTATTTGAATTTCTTTGATTTGAAGTTCAATTTGCATTTCCATCGAATTTCAAACACTAATAAATCATACCGTACTCCGTGCCGTCTAATTAAGCAATCGGCAGCGTTTATTTCGTATCTTTTTTTTTTTTTCTTTTTTGTTTTTCTTTTCTCATCGTCGTCGTCTTTACATTGTCTCTCGTCCGTCTACACAAGGCAAATATGCAAAGATAACTGGCGCCAAATTTTATTTTTATTTTTTTCTTGTATGCTTTACACACTTTTTTTTTTTTTTTTTTAATAAAATATAAGACGCTTTTGATATGGCGAATTATTTCTGGTGAAAAGCAATGTGCGGCAGAGGGCATGGTAAACATACATAAATTATCATGTTGTTGTGGGGGGGTCGCAATGATTCCTGTGCACAGTCTGTTGCATTTGGTTGAAGTGAAATTAAAGTCTTATCTTCCCCACCTCTCATGCAAATATTTTTCCAAAGTGTGTTTGGATACGTGTATCTAGGTAGATATTTGTTTGAGATAAAGGTAGGATGTGAGGTAAATTGCGCTTAAATGCGTTAGAATTCAAAATAACTGTGAGTAAGAAGATCAAATAAGACCTTTGTACGGCTTGAGTTATATCGTAGCGTAGGCGAGAGCATGTTTACCGAGTTTTTACTGAGGTAATATCTAGTAGCCAAAGGCACTAAGTACACAGGTATTTTAGAGAAACTTAATAACCTAGATGCAGAGGTTTTACTTTACTTTTCTTATGTCCTGTATCCCCTTGCGGGTCGTACGCCTACGCGCCTTAGTGTATGGTTTCTGGCAATGTGTCTGAGTTCTCCCAAACTTTTCCCCAACTACCGTGCCTCCTTCTCGACTGTTCCGCGCCATGTTTTTCTCGGACGGCAAGGTCTTCTGCCATCCTGAGTTAAAGGGTTCCATTGCATAGCATGGTTCGCTATGGAACTGTCACCCTTTCGGACCGTGTGACCAATCCACTGCCACTTCCGTCGTTGGATGATTGTGCCTATTGGTTTCTGACCAGTTCTCTCGTAAAGGTGTTGGTTAGAGATACGATTGGGCCAGAAATTCTTTAAGATATTACGCAGGAAAGAGGTTTTGGTGCTTATCAATGTCACCATATACTGCGTTACATACCCTTTAGGGTCAGAACACTCTTGCGGGATTCCAAATCCTACAGTATTCGGACTGAATACGGTCTATTGTAGGTACTCCTGACAGAAACCCTTCTTTAGTTTAGCGATTCTAGAAACATAGATCGTATTTATTTCTCTTTCATGATCGGATTGCTATCTCACACGCGTTTTCTCGCAATCTATGTACGCTAAGGGTTGGATCTAGCATTTAATCAACTACGCCAAAGAACAGTGCAACACTCCATTTGGTTTACATGATTCTTTGGAGATACAATACGAGTGCGTCTATCCATAAATAGATTTCTTCTTGTAATCAGTTTCATATTAACGTCCGAGAAGCAAAAGATAATTAATCTCATTAAAGTACATTAGCTTGCGATAAGCCTTTTTAACCGCTATATATGTACATATGTATGTACTCATATCTATCGATTCTAAGAAAATGTATATTGCACATTATTATGGGACTATCTGGCGAACCCCACAGGCGGATCAGTATAATTGCGGTGAAGTGGGAGGTTTATGATCCCTTGTTTTCGGATCATAATCCCGCTAAAATAGGAAGAAGAAGATTATAGGACTCTCTGTCCCTAAATTACAGAAAAAGGGTTCACGCAAGTCGAAAGAGTTGCAATGAACTAATAATGTTGACAACCGTTTTCTAAGCGAATGCCCACGACTTAGCAGGATCATAAGAGAATTTTACTTCAGTGGATTGGGCAAAGTGCAAAAAATGCATACTGACCTCTGAATGATTCAGTGAGGCGGTCATGATATCCCAATAAATGGGGAACATGGGGACGTCCGAAACAGGCGAGGGGCAGATGTGGGGATAGTACGTGATCACCATCTTATGATAGCTACCCTCCAACTACGCACTGCTGCAGTTCGAAGATCCCAGGACAACACAAGAATGCCCAGGTTCAACGTCGATAGACTTAGTGATCCCTCAGTGCGCCAACAATTAAGGGAGCACCTTTCGCAAGGTGTGGAAGCAATCAGCAGCTCAATGCCCGCAACCATCCAAGACCATTGGTGTGCTGTGAAAAATGTTTTACATCTCGTGCTGAAAGAATTGTCGGTCGATCGCAGGGAAAACATAGGGCGTGGCTTTCCGAGGATACCTGGAGACGAATTGACGAACGAAAACAGCTGAAAGCTCGCGTTGCAGCTACTCCAGCAGCAGGGAGAAGCGGGCTAGAGTCCCTATATCGCATGAAGATGAGAGAAGTTCAGCATAACGTGCGACGTGACAAGTGCAACTACATCAACGCGCTGGCTACAGAAGCAGAAGAAGCTGCACGGAGATGCGACAGCAAGACCATCTACAGAATCACGAAAGAGCTGACAGGTGCTCGCAGCTCCACCCAACACCCCGTGAAAAGCTTAGTCGGCTCCTTGTTCATTTCGAATGAGGACCAGCTCAAGAGATGGAAAGAGCATTTTGCTACGGTTTTGAACCGCGTATTCACTAGCGATATGCTCCCAATTCAGACTGAGATGCCCGAGGTGAGAAGTTCCCGAATACGCACCACAACTCCCAGTAATGATGAGATCATTACCGCCTTCAAGACACTCAAAACCAACAAGGAGGTAGGACTTGACGGTATTTCCGCAGAGCTCTTACGAGCAGCACCCACAACATCGGCTGATCTTCTGCTTCCACTTGTGGAGAGAGCTTGGGAAGATGAGAGCTTTAACGAGTGAAAAAAGGGAATGATCGTCAAGCTTCCTAAGAAAGGAAATTTAATGGAGTGCGGAAACTGGAGGGGTATCTGCGTGCTGCCTGCTGTAGCTTAGATAATAGCTAAAATCATCCTGGAGCGAATCAAACAACATCTCGAAGACACACTCGATGCCGAACAAGCAGGTTTCCGCTCTGGATCCTCCTGTGTCGACCACATCATCACCCTGCGGATTATCATCGAACAGTGTGTTGAATATCGATCGCCACTGCACCTGCTGTTCATCGATTTTCAGAAGGCGTTCGATAGTGTCAACAGGGAGTTTATTTGCCGTGCCTTACGCAGGAGAGGTATTCCCGATAAACTAAATGCTATTATCAAAGCTACATATGAAAGCTCCAAATGTCACGTTCTGCACAGGGGGAGGTTGTCTGAGGAATTTGAGATCCAATTGGGGTAAGACAAGGCTGTATCTTTTTACCAATATTATTCGTATTGTCGAATAGCGATGTGCTGCATGCAGCTTTGTCGACGGGAAACGGAGAAATTCGATGGACTCTTACATCTCAACTGAAACATTTTGACTACGCTGACGATGTATACTTACTCTCCCACAGAGTTATGGACCTTCACCAAATGGCAGCAGATGTGGAGAGGGAGGCAGGCGTCGTCGGGGTGAAAATGAATACGGCAAAAACTAAAATTATCAGCCTTGGAACAGACTTATCGTCTCAAATATGCATTGCTGGACAACAGGTAGAGAGAGTAGAGGATTTCCAGTATCTTGGGAGTATTGTCTCGACCGATGGTGGAACCGAACTGGATATAGCCAACAGGATCGACAAAGCAAAGTCCGCGTTCGGGATTTTGTCCAAAATATGGCGAAGCAATACAATCAGTTTGAGCACCAAAATAAGACTGTTCCGCTCCAACGTTGAATCCGTGCTGTTATATGGTTGCAGCACGTGGAGAGTGACCACCACTATCACCAGAAAGCTGCAAACGTTTGTTAATAGGTGCCTGCGCAATTTCTTAAGGATTTTCTGGTCCAATCGTATCTCTAACGAACACCTTTACGAGAGAACGGGTCAGGAACCAATAGGCACAACCATCCAACGGCGGAAGTGGTAGTGGATTGGTCACACGTTCCGTAAGGGTGACAGTTCCATAGCGAACCATGCTATGCAATGGAACCCTCTGACTCAGGATGGCAGAAGACCTGGCGGTCCGAGGAGAACATGGCGCAGAGCAATCGAGAAGGAGGCACGGCAGTTAGGGAAAAGTTGGGGAGAACTCAGACACATTGCCAGAAACCGTACACGATGGCGAGTAGGCGTAGTAGACGCCCTAGGACCCACAAGGGGATACAGGACATAAGTAAAGTAAGTATGTGGTATCACAATGGACCTATCATTGGTCTATGTTGGTCAAAGGGGGTTGATTTTCTGGCACAAGATTCAAGTTTTTAAATAGCCCCTCTGATTGAAATGCATCAGATTCAGGCACAACGCATCATATTTATAAATTGTGGGAACTTTGAAGTTTGAAACATTAAAAAAAAAAATAGTGGAGGATATCCATTCACTCTAAAATCAACCAACAAATCGTACATCCCGGCAGTATCTAACTGCGAAATAAAGTCAACGTCAAGAACAAACATCCACTTAAAAAAAAAAGAAGCGTTTTCTGAGAAAGCTAAAATACTCTTCATGAAAAAAAAAAGAGACCGTAATCAGAAATACTCCCGCTTGGAGGCAAATGAATCTCTTTTCCATTTATTCAATTCTTTTCTGCTAAAACCGTTCTACAGTCCGTTCTCCTTGTAGCGGCACACCAACACCCAAAAATAAATTAACACGAAAAAAGAATGTCGTTGTCAGTAAAAAGAAAAATAAAGAAAAAAATCTGAAATAACTCAATGAAATTCCACGAAACATCCATAAACATGTTCGCTTTCATTCGTACGATCCCCTCGATCATTTGTTGTCTTATTTTCTCATCACTCTTTAGCGCTAAGCGCCGCCGCACGGTGATTCTTCTACTTAATTCGTTTTATTTCTTTTTGCCTCTCCGCCTTTCCGTCTCTATCTCCTTTTTGTCTATTTTAATGGTCTATACTCAGAAAAGGAACAATTTTTTTTTTTTTCGCAGTCAGGGGTGTGTCCATCATGGTGTAAATTTTGTGTGTGTTCTACGAAAAACGAGTGACTTCCATTGCGCAAAGCAAAGCGCATCTATTTGTCGGAGTCGGAGGCCGGAGCGAAGTTAATGACCCCCCAAAGGGTTTTTTTCTATCGATGACGGCTGTCAAATGTCACTAGTGTCTATAAGGGATTTTCTATCTTTCGTCTATGTACGTATTTTTTTCGAATGAAATTTGATAAACATACATTTCGCTCTTGTTATGGTTTTACAATATTTTTTCAAACGGCTGGGAATTTCCATTTCAAGGATTGTCGTCCTCTTTGAATAGAGAGTAGGTATTCTTTTTCTTCTTTTTGAAATGTGACATTGTACGTGATGGTATTTTCGAACAGTATTTGTGCTTTACAGACGAAAAATACTTCAGTAGCGAGAAGAGAATATTTTTGGCGATTGATTTGCATAAGTTTTGCATGTAAAGATGGTTATTTTCTGATTTAATTCGATTTGTTTATTCGGTGTCAGACTAACAACAAAGAGGTTCTTTGTGTGTTCAGTGCTTTTGCTAATATCCCGCACCAGAGTGCGATTCGATTCAAAAGTTTTAAAATGTTCGCGATTTGTTGTTCGAAAGAAATGCGATGATGAGTGACACGTTTACTTGTTATGACAAGGCATGTGCTGGAAGTGGTCTATTTTTAGTCAGTCCTTTAGAATAACAACTCGTGTACTATATATATATATTTTATTTTGTGTCAGACTTAAGTATTCTCTAGTATGGTGTATCTATTTCATTACTGTCAAGCTGCCAAAATGCCGTACACGTTTCTCTAATTCTACGAAGAATTAAAAAAAAATCTGATTTAACAAAAAACAAAATGTAGGTATTCCCTTTCGGACTTTTTCGAGTTATTTCCTTTCAGCATCAACATTCAGCTAGTCTTAGTCTGTATTGCAATTGGGGGATACAAAAAAAAAAATATACAAATATTTGGCGCAACAGCTCTTTAAAGTGCCACGGCCAGGGCTTCTCGCAACCACTCATGTTGTGTGCGTTATATTTTTCACACGAATGGAAGGGACCTACAGTTTAATGCCGAGTTCGAACGGCGATTTGAGAAGCTTTTTCGTGACAACAATACTCTCGGATGTTTGTCAGACGCTCGCGAGAGGTGGGACCGTGAAAAAACTTGTTGGTGTTTTCTGGGATTCGAACTTGGAACCTCATGCGTAGTGATCCGACACACTAACCACTTACGCCACGGCGCCCATCTGCAGTTCTTTTGAGCGTAGGCATTTTGGAAGCCCTAGAACCCACAAAGGGATATAAGCCATAAGTAAGTAAGGATGTAATCACCTATCAGTCTATAGTCCTTTCTACATAAATCTTTAGAAATGTTAATTAATATCCATCTTCGGCAAAGTATTACCCCAGCTTTGCCCTCGCCGTCCCAACATGCGTACTGCAAAGCCAAATCAGTTGAGACAGCCTTACATTCGCTTGGGCGCATCATTGAAAAATCTTTGAGCATTAAAGAATACACATTTAACAATGTCAAATTAAAGGCGATTACCGACGCACTTGCAAAACTCAAAATGGATACTTCGCTCTGAGTGTTGATCAATCAATTGCTTTACATGCAGGATTATTAACACGCAGCTGGGCGGAGCATCGGCCAGAAGAATTGCCCGATTCGGTATACCCCAAGGTTGAGTCTTGTCACCTCTTCTGTGGAACCTGGTAGTAAATAAGCTACTGGTGAACTTGGATACGTAAGGCCGCAGAGTGATCGCCTATGCTGATGACATTGCTATTGCTGCGTCCGGTAAGCACCCAGACACTCTCAAGGAAATCATCCAATATGCTCTCCTTCGGCTCACCAGATGGGCCTCCAAATGTGGACTGGGGGTTAATCGCCATAAAACGGAACTCGTTCTCTTCACGAAGAAATATAAGGTTCCCCTTACAGACCCTCCTATGATTAATGACACCAGTCTAACCTTCACTGATAACGCAAAATATCTGGGTCTTATTTTGGATAAAAAATTGAACTGAAAAGCCAATCTACTTGAACGCGTAAGAAAGCCAATGTTGCTCTCTTTCCCTGTAAAAAGGCTATAGGTAGGAGCTGAGGTATGAAACCTCAAATCACTTATTGGCCGTACATGTCTGTTATCAGGCTTATACTACTTTATGGCGTGATCGTATGGTGGTGGTCCAACTCACTCAACTAGCTAAGGTGCAGAGATCTGTATGCATTTGCATCAGTTGTGCACTGAGAACTACTCCCTCCGCGGCACTGGACATTTTGTTCAAGCTGCTACCCTTAGATATTTTCGGCAAACAGATTGCTGCCTGTGCGGCCATCCGTTTAAAAGCCTCCTTTCAGTGGTCTAGCTATCGCGTGGTCTAGCTTTCAGTGGTCTAGCTATCGCGACCTCGATCCTCGATCTTCTCAACTTCATGCACGAAAACACGGACTACACTCTGCCGAAACTGAGATTTGACCGCAACTTCCGTACGAGCACCCCTGAACGGGATGAATGGGTCACCTCCCGCTGTCGATGGTAGTTCGGTTCACTTCGTTGCAGATGGCTCTAAGACCGAGGGTGGGGTGGATTGTGGTGTCTTCTCTGAAAAGCTCAATCTAAGCATCTCGTTTCGCCTCCCTGATCATTGTAACGGGTTCAGGCGGAAATCATGGCGATTAAGCCCTGTCCTGACTAAAGTGTAATGTACTATCAATCTGGGATATTAGCATTTTCACTGATAGCCAAATGGCAATTAAGTCCCTGGAATCGTGCTCCTTCACTTCAAAGGCCGCCTTAAACTGTCGTTTATCTCTTATGGAGATGACAAAGCAGTTCAACATTTACCTATATGCTGGGTGCTAGGTCGGAGGGACTTTCCAGGAAACTGCAGGGCGGACGAGCTCGCCGGACAGGGTACTACTCTGAAGATTCTGCCTCACAGGCAAGCTCTGGGTATGGCCTCGCTGCATGTAAGCATCTACTAAAGCTGAACGCTGTTAGCAAAATCAACCTCAGATGGGAAAACGGCTCGACGTGTCACATTTCGAGACAGATCTGACCTAGGCTGGACCAAAAACGTATAGCCGAGTTGGTCAAGCTAAAGCGATCACAGATCAGCTCCGTTGTCGGTGTTTTCAATGGACACTGTCTTATAGGTCAACATGCCAAAAGACTTGGCCTCTTCTCCAACGACATCTGCAGAAGCTGTAGGGACGAGAAGGAGGAAACTATCATTCACCTCCTATGGCCTTGTCCAGCCCTATCGCATAAAAGAATGCTCCATCTAAGGTCCGCCTTCCTTGAAGACCTCGGCGATCTGGCGTTCTAGACGTCATGCGCATCCATCGCTTTATTAAAAGCTCTGGTTGGTTTTGTTAGTCCCTGAGTGGTCTAATGATGTGATCCATGGTATCACAAAGGACCTTCACTGGTCTTAGTGTGTCTGCACTCTCGTGCGGACAGCCAACCTAACCTAACCTAGCCGAAGTATTTAACGTACTGACTCCCTTTATACCATTACCAAGTCCATTTCCGCAGAAGTAATCGTAGCTGCATCCAGCACGCCTGGCTCTGCGCTAGATGATTTGCTGAACTACCTCCTCTTCATACTTAGTATATCAGGGGCTGCACTATCAAAGCCATCCATCGTGTTATGTGGGGTAGTTTTTGGGATACACCACACTATCATACGACTGCGGTCTCATGAATATGCCATCTGTTGCTATGACACCATAGCTTCAGCTAATACGCAAATACAGAGTCGACTTTCCTTGTGTTCAGGACTGGCTTCGGCCAAAGCATGAGCCAGGAATGGAATGCAGTCATATTTTTACGGACGGTTCCAAAACCAGTCAAGGGTCTGGCGCTGGTGTCTTCATGGAACACGACAACATTCGATTTCTTTTCTCGTTCGACAAATATGCGTTTGTTTTTCAAGTGGAAACTTATGCAATACTAAAGGCCAAGAACTATGTTGTGAAAAACAGGTGGAAGGGCCGTAGTATTAGTGTCTGTAGTGACAGCCAGGCTGCCCTTAAGGCCTTGCTATACCATTTAATCACTTCCAAAATAGTTCGTGAAATGAAAAACTCTTTGAACTCGCAAGGCAGAATTCTCTGTCTCTTATCTGGGTCCCAGGTCACATTGGGATCCTGGGGAACGAGATCTTCGATGAGATTGCTAGACAAGGCTCATAGGAGGCTTTTTCAGGTCCCGAACCTGCGTTGGGTCTCCCTGTGTCCTCGGTTAGGTCTTCCATTAGTCCATTGAATCTTTCACGAGCACAATTGTATGTGGTATGACTCTCCAGGATGCAGGTTGACTAAACGAATGCTCCCGGACGTTTGTAAGAACTCAGCACCATTATTGCTGTCTCTCAGCAGAAAAGAGTGCAGACAACTTTTATTGGCGTCTTGACAGGCCACTTCGCTCCCGCCAAGCATCTTAACGCGCTGGGTTTAAGTGACACTACAATCTGCGACGCTTGTAGAGAAAGCGACTATACTGCGAAACATTATTTCTGCAAGTGATCGTATCAGGTGGCAGATCCTCGGTGCTGATGTGGTGAGTGGTGGTACTGGAAGCTCCTCATCACTGAAGTGCTTGCTCGGCTTTCTTAGAAACGCAACAAAATTCCAATAAAGTGAGTAAGCCAGGGTTTTACTCTCTAGTGACAAAAAGGACCCGATAAAAAAAAAAGTAATCGCAGCCCACCTCCAGAAAGAGCGTCCTAAATCAGCTAGAAGTCAAGCTACTGAAGTGAATTTCCATAAAAAATCGATTGAATCCTCTAAGGATTTTTTCGGATTTCTTTCTTTTGATCCAGCTGATCAATACTTACTTAAGTGGCGCTACAGTTCGGGGTGAAGCGGGGCTTCAATCAACAAGCCTCTTCATTTAGCTAATTGCCTCCAGTTACGCACTCCAAGTTGGTCGGGATCCCCTTGAACTTGTGCGCGCTACCTACGGCGAGGAGGTCCTCTACTGCGTCGTCCTGATCAATGGTAAAGTACCTATTCTTACTATATGTCGTGAGACGCAGTTTTTTTCTGAAGGGAAAGGAAAATTCGCGAATATCTACATATATGTTATTGTTTCTTACGTTGGCGAACCGTCCGCGAACCGCACAGGCGGATCAGTAGAAATGCGGTGAAGTGGGAGGGTTATGATCGCTTGTTTTCGGATCATAACCTCGCTGATAAAAGGAAGAAGAAGATCAACAGAAAGCGTCCTGGATTGCGTATTACCACTGGTCTGACTCAGGAAAATACGAAGTCATTATCAATAATATTATATTTTGGCAAATGACCACGCCGTTGAAGGCATAAGTTGAATCAATTGAATTGAAGCTTCGATAATCCGGATGCGTACAAACATCTTAAATTATTGCAGAAACATAAATCAAAACTCTTACTGAATGCACTTCTCTTTGCTTGAGACGAATGATCCCCACCACTGTATGTATATGATAAAGGTACTCAAGCTTCTAAGCGCAACTTGTTCATTCTGTTTTACTCTGCCTCATCATTCAAGCTGCTGTATGGAATGCTGAAGTATGTTTGAGGTTACTTAAGTGTGCAAACAAAAATTTGACAAGCAAAGAGGCAGTAAATCGGGAAAGGACGTCGCTCTCCGTTATACGCTTCCTCTTCCTCTTCATTCAAGCTACTAAAAAATATCTGGCTGATGTTCGAGTATGTTTGAGAATACATAAATATTTTACAACCAAGGAAGTAAATTTACATTTACCTCGCCGACATTAACCAACAAACATGTTTTTGACATGAGTGACAAGCACATCATTTTCAAAAAGAATAATTAAAATTATAGAATTCTCTAGAATCAATGATTTGAATGATCTTAATCAAACAACTAATTGGAATTTTTTCCACAGAATTTATGATTGTAAATCTGGGCATAAAAAATAGTTTTGTACAAATAAAATTTTAAGTACCACTAGAGGAAAAGGGGAAGTCCAGTCCGACAGGGTTAAGCATACATAATTTGTCTTGAAATGCCTAGATGAGTAAAACTTCCTCATAAAGACTAGTTTTGCAAATGCAAAGTGTTTTTTTTTAATAGTACTTATCTAAAAGATTTTTAGTACTACAATTCAAGTGGGTGATAAAATTCACCTCATGGTTTGTGTCTACTGTCACTGACATTCGCTCTTCATGTATTTTATTTCCATTATCACAAAAAACCAATCTATTGACATTTTTATGGGATTCTGGGGAAAATATACACATATATATTTTTTAAATTAGTTTTAGAACTATTTCCGGGAATAGATGTCAGTTTGTAATTTCATCAGCACCAGAGTGTGTTGTTGCATAATTTTAGATTCTCAGAAAATATTCAACGGATTTGTTGTTTTTTTTTTTTTTTTACGAAAACGGGACTTCACTAAAAATTTTGCAATTTTACGAAAAAAAATATAAAGGCATGCGCAACATCTGACGATGGGATAATACGCAAAATATACAACCTCCTAGAGTTTAATTCGTTTGTTCGCGTATTGAGAGGGGCCGAACTGTCAACTGATCACCACTTAGTGCTATGCAAATTGTATCTCAGCGATGTAGTGCCTCCCCTACCAAAGCGGAAGTCAAGGATGGTTACACGCATACGATGGAAGAGGTTACTGAACGATGAGATACGGGAGACATTTGCGCGGCAAATATCTGAAAGGTTTGAACGAATTCCAACTGTTCCATCAATCGTAGAGGAAGAATGGCAACTGTTTCCAACAGCGATTATTACCTCTGTGGGAGATGTTTGTGGAGTGAAGCGGCTGGTGGTAGGAAAGGAACTGCTTGGTTTAAAACGCCCAGAGTTCAAGAAGCCATCAGAGGGAAGAACAGAGCCTTTAAGGTGTGGATTCACTTGGGGAACTCCGATTCTCGAAATCGGTACACTAGGGCGTGAAGAACTTGCAAATTAGCTGTGAAAACAGCGAAAGAACAGTCTTGGAAGGAGTTTGGCGAAAAATTCGAACGTGACCACAGATCTGCAAACAAGATGTTCTGGCAAACCGTCCGCCGACTCAGAGGAAGTAAGTTCAATATCTGGTTTGCTCTCTGGCAGTACAATGGACCAGTTGTGTCTGAGTGCTCCAGTCGAGTGTTTCCTATCCCGACAAAAAAAAAGAAAAGAAAAAAAAAAAAAAGTTGAATACCGCTGAAGGAGTCAAATCCAAAGACGGTACACTTCTTTCCAATGAGGAGGACGTCTTACGCAGATGGAGGGAGCACTTTTCAGAATTGCTCAATCCCGAACAGGGCACCGAAGATGAGTAGGGCGGAAAGTAGTCCTACGGTAGAGGAAGTAACTTTGGCGATCAAAGCGCTAAAAGTTGGCAAATCTGCTGGTATGGATGAAATCCGACCAGAAATGCTCAAGGCTTTAGGTAAAGAGGGATTATCAACGCAAAGCTGGGTGGAGCATCGGCCAGAAGACTTGCCTGTTGCGGAACACCTCAAGGTGGAGTTTTGTCCCCCTCCTGTGGAATCGTGTAGTGAATGAGCTACTAGTAAACCTGGACAGGTCAGGCTGTAGAGTGATTGCCTATGCTGATGACATTGCGATTGCTGCGTCTAGCAAGCACCCAGACACTCTCAAGGAAATCCTCCAATATGCTCTCTCTCGGCTCACTAGGTGGGACTCCAATTGTGGATTGGGGGTTAACCCTCATAAAACAGAACTTGTTCTCTTCACAAGGAAATATAAAGTTCCCCACGTAGACCCTCCTATGATTAATGGCACCAGTCTCACCTTCACTGTTAATGCAAAATACCTAGGTCTTATTCTGGACAGAAAACTGAACTAGAAAGCCAATCTACTAGAACGCGTAAGGAAAGCCAATGTAGCTCTCTATTCCCGTAAAAAGGCTATAGGTAGGAGCTGGGGTATAAAACCTTAAATCACTCGCTGGCTTTACGTGTCTGTTGTCAGGCCTAACTACTCTATGGCGTGATCGTTTGGTGGCCTGCTCTTGACAGGGCTGTTCACCTCTCTAAAGTGCAACGATCCGCTTGCATGTGCATCAGTGGTGCACTAAAAACTACCCCCTCTGCGGCACTGAACATAATGTTCGAACTTGTTACCCCTGGATATCTTCGGCAGACAGACTGCTGCCAGTGTGGCTGTTCGTCTTAAAGCCTCCTCTCAGTGGTCTAGTTATCACACTGGCCACTCCTCGATCCTTGATCTTCTCAACTTCGCACATGAAAACACGGACTACACCCCACCGAAACTAGGATTTGACCGACACTTCCGTACGAGGATCCCTGAAAGGGATGAGTGGGATGGCTCTCCCCCTGATGATGGAAATTCGGTGCACTTCTACACAGATGGCTCTAAGACCGAAGGTGGGCTGGGCTGTGGTGTTTTCTCCGATAAGCTCAACCTGAGCATCTCTTTCCGCCTCCCTGATCATTGTAGCGTTTTTCATGGCGATTAAGGAAGCCCCATCTTGGCTGAAATGTAATGTATTTTCTGTCAGCGATATTAGCATTTTCACTGACAGTCAAGCGGCTATCAAGTCCCTGGAATCGTGCTCCTTTACTTCAAAAACTGTCTTAAACTGCCGTTTGTCTCTTACAGAGATGACAGAGCAGTTCAACATTCACCTATGCTGGGTGCCAGGTCACAGAGACATTCCAGGAAACTGTAGGGCGGACGAACTCGCTAGACAGGGTACTACTCTAAGCATTCTGCCAGATAGGCAAGCCCTTGGTATGCCCCTCGCTACATGTAAGCATCTACTGAAGCTGAACGCTATTAGCAAGACCAACCTTAGGTGGGATATTGGCTCCACGTGTCACATTTCGAGGCATATCTGGCCTAAGCTGGACCAGAAACGTAGTGCCGAGTTGGTAAAACTAAAGCGATTACAGATCGGCTGCGTTATCGGTGTCATCACCGGACACTGTCTAATCGGCCAACATGCCAAAAGACTTGGCCTCTTTTCCAATGACTTCTGCAGGAGCTGTAGGGACGAGGAGGAGGAGGAAACCATTCTTCACTTCCTATGCACATGTCCTGCTCTACCACGCAAAAGAATGCTCCATCTAGGGGCTCCCTTCCTTGACGACCTCTGCGATTTTGCGTCCTTAGACGTCATGAACATCCATCGCTTCATCAAAAGCTCCGGTTGGTTTTATTAGTCCCTGAGTGGTCTAATGGTAGATCCTTGGCATCACAATGGACCTTTACTGGTCTAAGTGTGTCTGCATCGTGGTGCAGACAGCCAATCTAACCTAACCTAACCTAAGCAAAGAGGGAGTGCAATGGATCTCGCGTGTCATTAACGTGACCTAGGAATGGGGTGAAACACCTCGTGATTGGCAAATGGGGGTGATAGTTCCTCTTTTTTTTAAGAAGGGGACAGAAGAGATTGCGCCAACTACAGGGGTATATCTCTTACAAGTCTCCCTGGAAAAGTATTCGCTAAGGGTCTAGAAACGTGTTCCAGAGCTGTGGTTGAAGATAGTTTGGGGGAGGAGCAGTGCAGTTTTCGTTCCGGTAGAAGCACAACTGACCAGTTATTCACTCTCAGAATGGTTCTTGAGAAGGGTTGGGAGTATGTTAAACCTGTCTACATTTATTCTGTGGATTTGGAAAAAAGCATATGATAGGGTTCCTCGCGACAAGCTCTGGAGTGTTCTGCAAGAGTATGGGATTGATGGTTTGTTGTTAATGGTGATTCAGTCTTTATATACAAAGTGTAGAAGCTGTGTTCGGATAAACGGTGTTAAATCAATACCTTTCGCTGTGGGCGTTGAACTCCGCCAAGGATGCGTTTTCTCACCTCTCCTCTTCATTGTATACCTATATGGGCGGGATGTTGCGGTGCAGCCGTGGCGGAGAATGTTTCAAAGTGGGAGATTTAAGGATTAGGTATTTGCTGAATGATTTGGTCATCCTTGGGTCCTCTCAAACCAAACTTCAGCGCGCACTCGAAAGTTTTGTAGCCGTTTGTGATGATGTCGTAATGAAGATCAACGTAAAGAAATCGGAGGTAATGGTCGTTTCCAAATTACCCATTCTCTGCATGTTAGTGGAGTCCCACTGAAGGTGGATAAGTTTAAGTAACTCGGAGTCTTATTGTGATGGAAAGAGCAATGCCGAGTTATCCTGTAGAATTGGTCAGGTTGGATCAATTTTGAGAGGGCTTGGTCAATCTGTTATAAGGAAAGCCGAACTTAGTGTTCAAGCTAAGCTATCGGTTTTTAACTCGACACGTTATATGCGCCAGCTCTCACCTATGGTCATGAAATTTGGGTAGTGATCGAAAGAATAAGATCGTGGATACAAGCTGCTGAAATTAGGTTCATTCGCGGTATTGCTGGAATAACTCATAGGGATCAAGTGCGCAACACCAGAGTACGCGAGGGGCTGAATGTTGAGTAGCTACTTCTCCGAACGGAACGATCTATGCTTCGATGGTTTGGTCACGTAGTGCGCATGCCCCCAGACCGGCTTCCAAGACGTCCCATGATTGCTGTGCCATCAGGTAGGTGACTTCCCGGTAGGCCTAGAAATAGATGGTTGGATCAAGTCCGACATCTCGCCTGGAGCCGTCTAGCGACTCCTCCTGATGAGTTGGAGTCAATGGCGGAGGATCGAGAAAGATGGAGAGGCCACCTGAGCATCCTTACCCTGCGAGCTTCATAAAAGATTAGCGGGGCATTGAAAATGTATGCATGTACGAGTATGTAGTATACGAGTATATAAGTCAATCAATTCAACAAAAAAAATGAATTGTACTCTAACAGCCGGAAACTTCTTCTTTCTTGTTCAGCAAGGTTGTGATCTGAACTCGACGGATCATAACCCTTTCACTTCACTGCATTTCTACTGATTCGCCACAGGAAATATCGGCAGGCCCTCCGATTTTTTATCACTTCGCTACGGAGGCAAAAAAAATGTTGGTGTTAGCCATATTTTATTATCACTCATGATCCATATGGATCATTTGTTTCTATGCAATACAACAACAATACGAGATCTTGCTTTCTATCAGGATCAATTTCGTGATCAAGAATTTTTTTTTTAATCCTTAGTAGGTTACATAAGCACACTACAAGACACAAGGAAAATAATTCGTTGATCCAGATCCGGGTGATAATAAAATACGGCTGTTGTTGAATTTGTGTGATCCAGGAGTTTTTAGGCCTGTCTCTCTTTCGCGATGTCTGTGGAATGTACATTGATACTGAGTTTTTGACGGGATTTAAATGATCTCTTCTTTGAACATGATCACGGTCGCGATCTACAATATTTTCCGAGAGATCATTTCTTTTTACTCTAACAATCGAAACGTATACATTTTAATTTGCAGTAAACAATTACAATACAATACAACCAGAAAAGAAGTAGAACCTGCCTAAAAGTCAGCAAGAACCGACTTCGCATCTTGACGGGCATGTAAACGGATCACTGTAGGCTTTAGAACCTCAGAAACTGGGAATAGAAAGAGACCGACACTGCAGATTCTCCAGGGACTTCGCAGAAACACCAGCACACTTTCTTATGGAATGCGAAGCACTGATCCACAAAAGAAGAAATCACTTAGGTGCATACATCCTATCCGAATTGGATCTACCTTTGCTGGATCCACTCAAGATACTCCGGTTCATAGTAGCAGCTGGACTGGAGGAAGTGCTCTAGGCCGAGAATATCATCGACTAGAGCCTCAGTTTGAGGGGCACAATAGATCTGTTAAAGGTCGCAGTGCACTTGCACCTCACAATAATTATTATCTATCTTATCTTATCTTAATAATTACAATTTACTTTTTTACGACTGTATTTTTCAGTCATCACATTTATCTCCATCTAGACTACTTGTCTAGCATCCCATTGTTCGACTGAAAAAATTCAAGAAATCTCTATTGCAACAGAAACGTAATTAAAGTGCCCACCTGTTTGCTTTCGTCATCATCAATAGTTCGATCCCACCGTGCAGGTGTCAACGAAATTAAATAAAAACCCGAGTATAGAATTTCATTAAGTTTAAAAAAAAAAAGTGCATTACGCTTTTAAGTAGCGGTGAGTTATTATCTCTCGACTAAATGATTTTACTTAGAAAAATAAATACACTCAGGCCACCACCTATCACCTTGGTAAACATTATTGCTTAATTTTTTTATTTTTTTCTTGATTCTTGGAATCCCACAGATGTAAGAGAGAAAAATATCTACTCGTATGTAATTTTTTTTTTATTTTTTATTATTGTGTGTTTTTCTTGATAGAGGTGTGGCGATAGTAGTAGTAGTCGCCGCAGAGAAGCTTCTTTTTTTTTTTTTATAGTTTTGTTTGTTTAGTAAATAATTACGCATTGTTGTTACGAAGGCAAATAAAGTGGAGAGAGAGAAAAAAAAAGATAAAGACCAAGGTGAAGAATTTTTTTGTTTTGGATTTCTTAGGAATTTCTTTTTATGGATGTTACGCAAAACCTTCGTTTAGTTCAACACATAAAAACGTGGAGGTTGTATTTCAAAATGTTCTTTTATATTGTAAATTGCTACTTGGAATTGTTTTAAGCACTTTTTTTTTGTGAAATATGAGGACAAAGGAAAGAATGAGAGCATGTGGAATGGTGATATTGTATAGACATGTTTTATTTATGGGGATCCCAATCTCTAGATTAGCTTGAAAGATTGATATTTGAATTGATTTACATTACAAGTCGGCAATTAGTACACGATTAGTGCATTGTCTGGGCCAAAAGAGAAAGGTAAGAGGCATTGAACCGGAGCGGCTTTTCTAGCAACTGCCAGAAAGCAACAAATTACATAAATCGCTTAAGATTTACGATGCAATTCAGTTCTAAAAATTGTGATTAACTATCAGCAGTTGCTTAAGAATTATTCAATAACTATGCCCTCATCGACGACAAATCTACGAGTATCTACGACGTCCTTCATTGTCAAGGATAAATATACACAGTATCACTAGGTGTTGTTGACCAAATTCGATTAGATTAAGAAGGGATGGCGTAATGCTTACATATACAGGGTTGGCCAACTACAAGTTTCTTTTTAGAAATGCAATAAAATGAACAAAATTAATTTTTTTCCACGTATTATGGCTTTATTAGTAAGAGCAAATATTCCCATTAATTATGGAACACAACGTCGTTCAAGTGGCTGCCTCGGCTGGCCTCGCAGTAGCGCATTCTATCACTCCAATTTTCCAAGACTTTGTTGATGGTTTGGGGCTGAAGCTCACAGATTGCTTGGATGATATTAGCCTTAAGTGCTTGAATCGTTTCCGGATTGTTGGCAAAACATTGGTCCTTCACGGTTTCCCACAAAAAAAAATCCAAAGGGGTCAAATCGCAGCTCCGAGGCGGCCAATTGACATCGCCAAGACGGCTGATAACACGATTTGTGGAATTTGGTGCGCAAAAGACCGATTGTGACATGGGGTGTGTGGCATGGCGCGCCATCCTGCATGAACCAAAGGTCGTCCAAACCCATGTCTTTAATTTCAGTAAAAAAAAAAAAGTCGTTAACATGGCTCTGTTCCGCCCACCATTGACCTAAACGTTGTTCCCAGCCTCATATTCGAAGAAAAATGGTTCAATGATGCCACCACTTCACAATCCGCACCAAACTGTCACTGTCTGTGGATGCATTGGCTTCTCGACAATAACGTGCGGGTTTTCCGAGCCCCAGATGCGGCAATTATATTTGTTAACGTAGCCGCCGAGATGAAAATGTGCCTCGTCAGAAAAGATGATTTTTCGCCCAAAATCGTTATCCAATTCAAGCTGCTCTAAGGCCCAAACTGCGAAGCGATAACGAAGCGGATGGTCGTGCGCTTTTAATTGCTGAATCAATTGGACCTTGTAAGCGAATAATCCCAGATCTTTGTGCAGGATTCTCCTCAGGCTAGTGCGTGAAATGTTGAGCTGTTGAGATCGATGACGAGGTGATCTTCGTGAATTGAGTCTCACACTCTCGGCTACAGCAGCCACATTCTCGTCTGTGAGCACCGTACGACGACGGGGACCATGAGTGTTGTCCACTAGCATATCAGTCTCACGAACTTTTTGCACAAACTTGCGTACAGCAGGCGCGGTGGATGCTTCATCTCGGCCAAAACTTCTTTTCAAAAAACGTACTGTTTGGGCTACACAGCACTCACTTTGGAAATAAGTTTTCAATATTTCCCAATGTTGTTCAAGCGTAAAGCGACTCATTTCGTTCCGCGGAGGTATGATACTGACTTTCTGTCAAGATTTCGAGCGGGAAACAGCTGTCAGTGTCAAAATAACCTATGATTTAAAAAGAAATCACTAGATGGCCCACCCGTTATTCTCTTATCACTAGAGCTAAGTGGTCCTATTGGGCTATCTTTTGGCGAATAACCATCAGGTCTTTTACTCAAGACACATAAAGCAGTGATGTAAGGGTGTTCCATAATAATCCACTCAATGGTTTATCATTGATTAACTGCCAATAATTTTGATGTATAGTCATTTGAATATGAAATGTTTTGTAATATAAAAGAATCGACGTCATTTGAGTGGTCGCCGTGGCGTAAGTGGTTAGTGTGTCGGATCACTGCATATGAGGTTCCAAGTTCGAATTCCAGAAAACACCATTTTTTCACGGTCCCACCTCTCGCGAGCGTCTGACAAACATCCGAGAGTATTGTTGTCACGAAAAAGCTTCTCAAATCGCCGTTCGAATTCGGCACTAAACTGTAGGTCCCTCCCATTCGTGTAAAAAATATAACGCACACAACATGACTGGTTGCGAGAAGCTAAGCATGATGGCCATGCAAATGTCGAAAGGTAGCAGGTTGAACAGAATGTCCAGTGCCGCGGAGGGAGTAGTTCTCAATGCACCACTGATGCAAATGCATGCACTTTAACTAGTTGAGTGAGGTGGATCGCCCTGTCAAGAGCAGGCTACCATACGATCACGCCATAGAGTAGTATAGGCCTGATAATGGACACGTACAGTCAATGAGTGATTTGAGGTTTAATACCCCAGCTCCTTCCTATAGCCATTTTATGCTTGCATTTGAAAGGAGATTTGGTAATAGAATTCCTGACAGACTGTACAAAGAAAACCGAAGAACCATGAACTGGTGTTCTGTACCGGCATGGGAGTCGAAGATTATTGTGAAGTCCTGGGATCAAACCACTCCTTTAGAAGAAACGACGACTGCTGCGTCTTTCAGGCCGAAGTCATGGCCATTATACAGGCTGCTGAAATTATACGCGAGATTAGTATCGTTGGTAAAACAATCACTGTCTATATGCGAGTAGGTAGCCAGGCAGCTGTTAAGGCTCTGGACTCTGTTGAAATTAGGTCGACGCTTATGAGGATCTGCAAATCACTTTAACATACATACATACATTTTCAATGGCCCGCTAATCCTTCATGAGGGTCGTGGGGGTAGGATGCTCAGGTGGACCCTCCATCCTCCTCCGCCATTGAATCCAACTCATCAGGAGGAATCCCTATACGGCTCCAGGAGAGATGTCTGATTTGGTCCAACTATCTACCGGGGAGTCGCCTACCTGATGGCACGTCTTGGAAGTCGGTCTGATGGCATACGCACTACGTGACCAAACCGTCGAAACATAGATCGTTCTGTTCGGAGAAGTAGCTGCTTAACATTGAGCGCCTCGCGTACTCTGGTGTTGCGCACTCGATCCCTACGAGTTATTCCAGCAACACCGCGAAGGAACCTCATTTCGGCAGCTTGTATCCGCGATCTTATTCTTTCGGTCACTACCCAAATTATCAAATCACTTTTAAACGAGATATCTAGAGCCAATGTGGGGACCATCTGCTGGGTACCAGGGCATATGAATATCGAAGGAAACGAAAGGGCTGATGAGCTTGCTAAGAAGGGGTCGGCGCTGCATGTATCGCGGGCTCTCCCTTTTGCAGTGATCCCAATTATTTTCTTACGGAAGAAAATAGAAGATAAACCCACTGGTCGAGCAAACAAGCGCTGGGTTTAGCTGGACACGACGGCCAGGGCGCTATGTCCGGTCTTAAGCAAGAAGAAATAAACCTCTCTGGTGAATATTAGCCGTCATAACGCACGGGTCATTTCCGGCATAATTGCTGGTCACTGTGCCATTGGCATTCATGCGATATAGCTAGGTGTACTGCACAGCGACTATTGTAGAAGTTGCAAGGATGAAGACAAAATTAATCTGCTCAACACCTGCTGTGTGATTATCCTGCCTTATCCGTCAAAAGAATGAGGACTTGGTAGTTACTTATTTCCAGAGCTGGAGGATTTAGGTAATGTTGAGCTAGTGGATCTCCTGAGATTCATATCACTACCTGGTCGGTTCTAGGTTAGGTTAGTGGGCCGGTGTAGGGACGGAAATCTTCTACACCACACTCAGGTCAGTATAGACCCATTGTGATACCCATGGGGGGAAAGAAATAGAAAAAAGAAAAGTCCCTTCCTCGTGAAGAAAAATAAACGTCTCTGTACGTAGCCTAGTAGAAAGCATATAGTACTTACTGTGCCCGAGATACAAACCATCCAGAGGATTGGACAATTCTTCTAAATCCTTAAAGAAGTATTGTCCAAGATATCTATTTCTAAGGTGGTAGAGGCCTGGGCAGTGGCAGAGAAAATGGGTTGTGTTCTCGTGAACCTCCTCGTTTCCGCAGCCGCTACAAAGATCCTCGTTCGTCACACGTAACTTTTTCATGTGGTCGCTCTGCCACATAGTGTTGTGCCCCGTAATAATTTCTATGAGAGTAGAGAGTTATTTTCTATCCCTCTGCATGAGATTATTGGTTTTTGCACTGTCAAATGTAGGCCATAGCTTCCTAGTGATGATACAAGTATCTGGAGAAGACCATCTGTTGTTTGCCTCCATTAGGGCTTTGTTCCCTGCCTCAAGTTTGAGTGTACAAGGCGGGATGTACACTGAGGGGTCGGATTGGTCCGAGTTTAGTGCCGAACCTCCTCTAGCCAGTTCGTCAGCTTTCTCGTTCCCTGGTATGCCTTCATGTCCAGGGACACAGCAGAGCTCTACCTTGTGCTGTGTTCCAAGAACCTTGAGGTTTTCTCTACATCACTTCACAAGCTCCGATTTTATTTCTATACAAGATATTGCTTTTATCGTTGCCTGGCTGTCGATGAAAAAGGTGATATCCTCACGTGGTATTGCCCTCATCGCAGTCTCACGGGCTGCTATTGTCACTGCTAGGACCTCCGCCTGGAAAACGCTGTTGTAGTTCGGAAGCCTGACTGACAGGTGATACCAAGCGTTTCAGAGAAGATGCCTGCGCCGACATCCGTTCCCATTTTGGATCCATCGCTGTACACGGCTATGGTTCTCTGGGTGGGCGTTCTACCTGCTTTCCATTCTTCGCTGCTCAGGAAGGTGCTTGAAAATTGTCTTTTGAAGATCTGGGTAGTTCTAACAGCGGACTATTTCTACACTGCTTCCAAGGTTAAATAATTCGGCATAATGGACCCGAACTGTTGGTCTAAGTGAGCAGTGACTCTTTTGTCAAAAGGCAACCCATCTGCCTAACCTAACCGAACCTATGCTACTGTCGTTATTTCATGGTGTCCTAATTTCAGTACAAATCCGTTTGCCACTAAAATTGAAGGTAGTGGTGATAGCACTCCTTCTTGAGGGATGCCGCAGAGAGCTTAAGTATCGGTTTGGCATCAGCTCAACTCTGAGCTTATGCGTCTTGTTTTGAGTATTACTGAGACCCAAATGACGTCAGCAAATAAATAAATATTTGGCGCAACAGCTCTTTGAGTCCCGGCGCCTAGCTTCTCGCAACCACTCATGTTGTGTGCGTTATATTTTTCACACGAATGGAAGGTACCTACAGTTTAATGCCGAATCCGAACGGCGATTTGAGAAGCTTTTTCGTGACAACAATACTCTCGGATGTTTGTCAGACGCTCGCGAGAGGTGGGACCGTGAAAAAACGGTGTTTTCTGGAATTCGAACTTGGAACCTCATATGCAGTGATCCGACACACTAACCACTTACGCCATGGCGCCCGCATTTCATTTAGGACCGAAGGAAATTTCCCCGAAACTAGGATAAGCATATCGTCGGCACTGATCTGCTACAATCAGCCTTAAGCACATCGAACAACTGAGCAACACGATGTGTGCTCGTATATTGGTAAAAGACTAAACTCGTTGCCATGTACAGGATGTATGCAGCAATAAAAAGGCACATTCTTACATGAGTGCATATGTGGGTCTGGTGAACACGCATGCGTCCGAAAGACCTACCCAGAGACTGTGACGACACATGTCGATGCTGCAAAGGACACGGGCCATTTTCTATATGAATGCCTGAGTAGGTCCGGGCTTGAAACAAGTGTCTGGACTAAATCTGAGACAGCAAGCACACATCATGATCGTTATTATCTAGTATTTGGTGTGCCAACTTAGAGATGTGAGTTGTAGGGCGCTAAGCCCTACACGACACGTTGCTTAACTTATTTCATTAGATCGAATCAACGACAGGAAAATTTGGTTTTTCTCGACTTATTTAAGTTTAATGATAACAGTGTGTCTATAAATATTTTTCTCCTTCCTCTTCTTTCTATATCCGTAAGGTTATGATCTGAACTCGAGGAATCACAACCCTCCTACTTCACTGCACTTCTGCTAGTCCGCCTGTGGGGTTCGTCTGTTTGACCTCAGGAAATATCGCCAGGTCTCTCGATTTTGAATCACTTCGTTACTGAGGCAAAACAAACGCTAGTGTCGTGTGATCGAGGCGATTTTAGGTCTGTCTCTCTTTCGCGATATCTGTGGAACCTATATTGATATTGCTTGTATGACACTGTTCAAATGATCTCTTCTTTGAACATAACATTACCAGCTGTCTATAAATATTTTCATCTCCGCAAATGTTTATTCTAAAAATCTAAGAAAAGAGAAATTCCAAAAACTCCATACATACCCGCAAAACTATGAATATCCGACCAACAATTGAAAATTCAATAAATATCCGGTTAGCATTCTTCGCATGTCATGAAAATAAACAAAAAAAATTTCAATTTTCAAATTAAAATCAGTTTTTCCAACAGAAAGACAATTTTACAAAAGAAACAATTTTGAATCATAGATTCCAAAGATATCTAAGGGTAAATTCTAAAACGCAGGTGGCAACATTCTTTTCGATTTCAATTGCTGGAATTCAAACGCACACTCGATGGCAATCGTGTGTGGTACACCCTGGCATTCATTTCAATTTTGAAATACGTACTCCAACAGCATCATGGTGGTTGTGTACGCCCGTTTTTCAGTGAAAATAATTGAAAACTCATCGAATTGGAATTTAATCAATTCTCAACCCAGCCCCCCAGTGAAGCAAATAATATAAAACAATCGATAAGCATTCCCGAAAATCGCTCGACAGTGTAGTCCAAAATCTAATATTACCGTCATATCCACCAGTTCTTGTAATGGGGAGGCGGGCGGTTACTAACTGCCGTAATTTTTGTACCTCACCCCCATGACTCATACCATGAAGGGAGATTCTTGTGAATAAAAGTAACACGAAAGAAAAAAATAAAACTGGAACGAAAAACTTTTCTAAATGATTCACAAGAACAAGGCGTTTAGCAATTGCTGTCATGTATTACGTAATTTTTTTTTTTTTTTTTTGACACTTGAAGACCCCAATAGAGGGCCAGCAGTTATAAGGAGCTGGGGGTAAAAATCTAATTCTGGACCATGTGTTCTTGATGGCGCTCCTCTCATGTTCAATTCCCCCCAAATGAGGTCAAGGATAATGGTATCCCTTGGCGAGTGTGTTCAAAAGGTTGTGATAAAGTTATGGCCATCAATTGTTTTAGACTTTTGTTCTAACCAGTAAAATAACAGCGCCTGACGGGGTGGGGGGGTTTTTCGGGTTCGTGTATTGTATTACAAATTGATTTGAAGCAACTTGACCCTGAGATGGCTTCTAGATGTCGTTTGGTTGGGCTTAGGTTTGCTTACTGTTGTCGATTGGTTGAAGGAGGCGGTTATGTCAACGACAAATGGTGTAGATTTGGTAGGAGATTGAGGAAATATTGACCAATTTGGGTGTGATTTGTGGTAGCCTGTGTGGAGGAGGGTAAATGAAGGTTAAAATTCACTCTGGGAAATTTATGATAATTAATGGAGATGTAAGGTGACTGGACTTTGTTCGAAATGAATTTCTACGAAATGACCTTTACTTTGAAGCTTGCTTTGAAATTTTATGAGCATTGGAAGGCGTGGAATTTTTTAGTACACAAAAGCAAAGGTTATAAAAGCAGATACTGAAGTCAACGAACAAGGATAAGGTCCATGGTTTCTGAACTTTAAAAAGTGGTAAATGCATTTTGAATTCCATTTTTTTAGCAGCATACGTTTAGAGTAAAAAAAAAAAATCATTTGAAGCATGATGACGAAGACGAAAAAACAAGATCAGCTCAGAAATCAAGCGAAGAATAACTCTTGCCAATCGCTGTTTTTTTGTTGGCCTTATAAGGCAATTCAACAGTAAAGCCCTATTTCGAACAACTAAGGAGACTCTGTATAAGACCCTGATCATCCCAGTCCTGCTTTACGGCGATGAAACATGGACTTACTAAAAGAGGATGAAGATATCCTTGGTCGCTTCGAGAGAAAAATTCTTCGTAAGATTTTCGGTCCCATTTGCGTTGACGGGTTTTAGAGGAGAAGATAAAATCACGAACTATACGAGCTGTACCGCGACATCGACCTAGTCAAAAAAACTGCGTATTGGACGTCTAAGATAGCTAGGACATGTAGAGCGAACGGACACCAACGCTCCGGCATACAGAGTCTTCGAATCTAACCCCGAGGGACGACGCAGTAAAGGACCTTTTTGCCGTAGGTGGCGCGCACAAGTTCAAGGAGACCTCGACCAACTTGGAGTGCGCAACTGGAGGCAATTAGCTAAAGACCGAGCTAAATGGAGAGGCTTGTTGGTTGAGGCCCAGGTTTCACTCCGAACTGTAGCGCCACCTACATAAGTAAGTAAGAAGTAAGACGAATACTCGAGGAAGTCACCCGGAAGCAAACCCAGCTCATGGAAAGGGTGATGATGGAGATGATGGAATTCCAGAATGATTTTGACCGAAGGCTAGATGAACTGAAGGAGAAATTAGCCCAAGTTACATGTACCACAGCAGTACCTGCGAACTCGTCGCCCCGAGTGATGCCAGTGGAAAACCCGTGTCAGTCGCAAATTGGCTGTAACACGAGTAATCAGAAAGAGTTCCCTAGAGTTTCCGCACTGGCGGTAGCGAATCTAGATGATGAGACGAAAGAGAAAAGCAGCCGTCCCAGAACAAGTATGCACGCCGAGTGTCAATCGCGATTACAGTATCGACCAGAACCATCAACGATTCAGGATCGCCAAGCACAAATCGTGGAGTGTGGTAACTGGAGAGGTATATGTGTTTTTCCAGCCGTAGCCAAAATAATAGCTAGAATAATTCTAGGACGAATTAAAGAGCATTTAGATTCACTCTTGATGTCGAACAGGCAGGCTTTCGCGCTGGATACTCCTGCATCAACCACATAAACACCTTACGGATCATTATAGAGCAATGCGTTGAGTATAGGTCTCCGCTACATTTACTGTTTATCAACTTCGAGAAGGCTTTCGACAACTTGAATCGAGATGCTATCTGGTTGGCCTTGCGCAGGAGAGGCATTCCAGAAAAACTTATAGCTATTATCAAGGCTACATACGAGGGCGGTAAGTGTCACATCGCGCACAATGGTAAGGTATCGGAGGATTTTGAAGTCCAAAGTGGAGTACGTCAAGGGTGCATACTGTCCCCACTATTGTTCTTGGTGGTTATCAGTGATGTACTCCGTGGAGCATTGACGGAAGCTAATTATGGAATTCGTTGGACGATGACATCTTACCATAAACACCTAGATTACGCTGATGATGTTTGTCTACTTTCACATCGGATAATGGACCTTCATTTGATGGCGCACAATCTAGAAGCTGAGGCAAACAAAGTGGAGCTAAAAATAAACACAGCCAAAACAAAAGCCCTGAGCACTTCTAATACCCGCGCTCAACTTAACATTGCCGGACAGGAAGTCGAGAAAGTTGATAACTTTCTATATTAAGGAAGTGTCGTCTTGGATAACCGCGGTGACACCGAACTGGATGTGTGCAGCAGAATCGGGAAGGCTATAGCTGCGTTCGGAATGCTATCCAAAATCTGGAGAAGCAATGTTGTCAGCTTAAGAACCAAGCTACGACTGTTCCGCTCCAATGTAGAATCGGTGTTGCTTTATTGGTGCAGTACTTGGAAGGTGGACACCATTAACACACGCAAGCTGCAAGTCTTCGTAAACAAATGTTTAAGGACCATCTTGAGGATTTTTTGGCCAAACCGCATCTCCAACGAACAACTTTATCTGAGAACGGGCCATGAACCTATAAGCATTACTATACGAAGAAGAAAGTGGCATTGGACACACCCTACGGCGCGAAGACAACTCCATTGCGAACTTCACGCCATGCAGTGGAATCCGCTGACACAGGCAGGCAGAATAGCTGACGATGGAGCCATCATAAGTGAGGATCCTACATTCCTGCAACGAGCACTTGATGTGTGGGTGGACGTTTTGGACGGAAATGGGTATCGCATTGGTTCAAAAAAGACAGAGTACTTGTGCTGCCCGTTCTCTGATCCACTCAGGCCTATTCCAGACATTTATTTGAATGGAACAGTGCTTCCCAAGTGCGAAAAGTTCAAATATCTGGGATCTATGATCAATAGCAAAGCAACTTGTGATGACGACATCAATCCTCGTGTAAGCGTAGGGTGGATGAAGTGGCGAGAAAATTCCGCAATCTTGTGTGACAGAAAAATGCCACCTAAGTTGAAAGGAAGGTTCTACACCGCAGTTGTACGTCCAGCGCTCACATACGGTTCACAATGTTGGACGATGTACAAAAAGTATGAGAGTAAATTAACGGCAGCTGAGATGAAGATGCTTCGCATGACAGCAGGAGTGACCAAGCTTGATCAAATAAGAAGTTCGAAGATCCGTGGAAGCTTTCACATCAAGGAAACCATCGTACAAAAATTAGAGCGCGACCGGCTCAGCTGGTATTGCCACGTTCAAAGAAGAGATCATTTGAACGCTGTTAAAAAGGCAATATCAATGCACGTTCCAAAGACATCGCGATGTAGGAAAGGCAGGCCTATAAACGCCTGGATCAGACAAATGCGACGACATCGGCACTTCATTGGCCTCAGTAACCGAGTGATCCAAAATCGGCAGGCCTGCCGATATTTTCTGAGGTCAAATAGGCGAACCGCACAGACAGATCAGTAGAAATGCGGTGAAGTGGGAGGGCTGTGATCCCTTGTTTTCGGATCATAGCCTCGCTGATAAAAGGAAGAAGAAGAAGAAGGCAGGCAGAATAGCGTGGTGCCCTAGGCAAACGTGTCGCAGAACAGTTGAGGAGGAATCAAGCTCTTTAGGAATGAGTTGGAGGCAGCTCAAACGCGTTGCAGAGCCTCGAACAAGATGGCGCACAGGCGTGGTTGACGCCCTGTGCCCTCCGAGGGGTTAAAGGATCTAAGTAAGTAAGTAAGTAGTAAGCACAACTCGTGAAGCAGTCTGACAAGCTAGACCTCCGCCTCCGAAGCCCGGTAGATAGTTGCCCTGATCCAGTTACCCACCCGTCACTACAAGCCACACGATTAGTTACGCAGCCATCAGAGGTACACGAGCGACATCGAATGAGCTCCTGTCCCAATTTTAGCGAGCGCTTCTACAATAGTTATTGGCCACCCATGCAACCACCAACGGAAGCACATACAAAGCTTTTGGGATCTACATCTTCGGAAATACTTTCAGCTCATGCAGAGGTAATTGTGTCAATTTCGACAACCGAGCCAATCTCAATAGATCGTAAGGAGAGCAAGAATCTTTGCGGAAGCTGTGAGTTTACCACAAGAACTAGTCGTCAGGCGTGTGTGCGCGACTAAGCGATGAGAACCCTCACCGACAACTCAACCCGAACCGAACATCTTCAAGACCTTTCGAAGGAAAGTCCAGAAAACTTGGCGGAGGAAAAAGTTTTCCGGATTAGCGTTCCTTTATTACCTTTGTGGAACTCAGCAGGAGCTTTGAGTCCTAAGGAGAGGGTAATGTTACGCGAGCGCACAACCAAAACAACGTAAACACCGAGAAGCCCTGAGGTTGAGAGCCACCTCGAAGCGGTGAACTCGAACGTTGTAGAACTGGCCAAACTTTCGACAAATAAAGTTCCACCGGCGAACTGGAAATTTTGGAATTAGCCTGGAGATTGACAGAAGTCCATGGAGGAGTTCTTGGTTGGCAGCAGTGACAGCGACCACTAGCGACGCACAGTTCTTAAGAAAACTGTACGACGAGTAGTTTATATTTTTTTGTTAAAAGTAATTCTCAGGAAAAAAAAGCCCTCTGGGGAACCAGACAAATTCTCGTTTTTTGCCTCCATCACCCCACACAGCCTTGAAATATTCTTCGTGATCGGCGATTTTTGTAGGTAATAATACGCTTTTTTTCAAACAAGTCACACAACGTAATTGAAAATAGAATAAAATGTTGTAAAAGTGGAAAATTAGGTAGTACTAAAAATTTAGTACATTTTTAGTACTCGTACACATTTTGCATTTTGAGTCTTTCAACGTAAATGTGACTCACATTGCATTCCTATATCGCCCCAGTCTCTTTTTTTTTTTTTTTTTACTAATCTCTGGCCCGTGTTTATCCAGTGTCCCTATTCACTTCCTTGTTTTGATAGATTTCCATTCTTTTCAATTTATTTATGTAACATGTTTTTTTTTTCTTTTTCTATGGCTCTTTCCACCGTCATTTCGAAATTTCAAATTGAGTTTGTCCTCATTTCCATTCTTTTTTGAACGCCACTCACCTTTGTTTCTTTTTCTTCTTTTATTTCGAAGAAATTTCATAATTCTTTGTTTGTTTCTTTCGCCGTTTTCTATTTATCTTTCAGTTTTTTTTTTTATTCTTTTGTCATGTCTTGTCGGATGACAAATATGTATATATTCATCGTAGATACAATTTTTTTTTTCACTTTACTTATTCAAACGAACAAACAACCACGTTAGGATCTATGAAAAGGAAAAAAAAAAGTAACAAACGCTTGGTACTTCGACCCCTCTTCAGTTTTTCTATGGTTAAACCGTCGAAAGATATGACAAGTAAGAGGTTATAGTGGCGCAAAAGGTGCCCTAATTCAAAAGAATACAAAAAAGTGTATCTGCCGGCTGAAGATTTGGGGCGAACAGAAATGATGCAGAGGAGAAAATTGTAGTCTCTTCTAAGTAAAGCAACTTCAAAGGAAAATAAGGTATTTAATGCATGCGCATTTACCATCCTTTTGCCGGTCTTCTTCTCTTCTCTTTGCTTTTTCTTTTTTCCATCTCTTGAGAGTAGTTTAATTTTCAAAGAGATGAAAAAATTCGCAGAAATCCCTTGAGCGAGTCACGATGGCAAAGCCGTCGACGACGTAGACTGGCTTTCTAAAAACCAATTCTGCATTCGTTTCGTCTTTGTGTAGATACTTTTGTTCGTATAAATCGATTCACTGTAACTGGCTTTGTTTGTCCTGGCCGTCTGTCCTTTTGTGAGAATTTTTCCCTCAAACATAAAAGGACGAAGGACAACATAGTATTTATCACTTTTGCTGACAAAGGAACATTGATTAGAAACTGCTTTTTGATATATTCGTACTCCTTTGGGCTACCTGAATGCACAAGAGTATTCTGCAAAAAAAGAAGGAAAACCTAGGCACACCACCCATGTTCAAATGTCTATCCTTTCGGATGTGTGTTACAAGAAGGAAATCGATGTTATTATGACCGTTGCTATCATTATTTTTCTAAAAAGTCCCTCATTGGAATCGATGAATAGTGGTTTCCCTGGAAATACTGCAAATACAATTGAAATTGATTTTTAGATGAAAAGGAAGGGAGAGAGGTACACACATGGCCTATCGTGGTCTTACTATTGAAATACACTTGGTCTTAGCATTGCTTATTGGTCGCTGGTTTCAATGAAATTTACATACGTTGATGAAAGCAAACGTTTGCCATTGTTCCGTCAAATTGTCATTTGTTGCCATTGTTCTTCGGATAGATAACACTTTGGCAGAATTGAATAGTTTGCAATTCATTCATTCTTTGAAGAATTAACTAATAGATTGCCTTCTTTCCTAGTGAGTGAGAATAGAAACCATACCATATCAGATATGAAGACATGAAATGTATAGCGAAAGGAGAAGCCTTTCTTGATTAAGAGCTCTGAGTTTCACAGTTCAAACTAGACCAGGGGGATTTAATACTATCGCTAATGACATTTTCCAGAGTTTCATTAGTAGCCGGGATAATACTTTCAAACTATCTCGTCAGGCTTATTCCATATCTGCTGATAGTAGCCCTGATGTCCTACATAAGAGACGATGGTGTGTTATTTTTTTTTTTTGCGTTGGAAGGTGGGAATTTTTCAAAGACGAAACTGAGCCCGTACTCAAGAACAGTGTGCAATTTCCACCCACTAAACCCACCTCCCCTTCTATCCGTGGTCCTCGCGGCACTGCTGTCAAGCATATCATGGCGAAGAGGGGGAGCTCCAGCATTACATACTCGGCTCGTTCGTGTTGACAGCCGTCTGCGCCACGTTTCACTGCCGCTTCTGTCTTCGTTGTTCTTTCAAGAAGGTAGCCACAGTTTCGCTAATTGCTCCTAAGCTTCTTGCGTGCTCAGCATTTGCCTGGCGATGTTCTCTGGAGTTAGGTCCAGACCCGGTCTATTCGCCAGCAAGTTACGTTCTTTGGTAACTGTGTAGTGCCAATATTAAAGCATGGTTTGAGTTTCCCAATGATAACATAATTGTCCAGTTCCAGTTAAAATATATGCTGTCTACAAAAAAGGACACCCTACATCGCATCGTAAGAGTGGTAACACTAAAGTAAAATTGTAAAGTGGCCACACTGGTCTGAGGAGAGTTATCATTTTGTAAGGGAGAAAAACAATAAAGAATAGAAAACATAAATTGTGCGTTTACCCTTATTTCAATCGTAGTGTGACTAAACAAATATAATTTTGAGGTAGTAAAGGACTTTGTCTACCTAGGCTCTATGGTGAGCTCCGAAAATGATACCAGTGGGGAGATCAAACGAAGAATTACTCTTGCCAATTGCTCTTTTTATGGGTTAAGAATGCAAAGCGCTATATCGAATCGCTAAGGTAACTCTGTATAAGTCACTAATATTCCCAATTTTACTTCATGGCGCAGATGTATGGACTTTGTCGAAATCGGATTAGGACGCCCTTAGTTATTTTGAGAGATCGTTGATCCCATCTGCATAGACGACGACTGAAAGAGAAGGTACAATGCAGATTTATATGGCCTATTCAAGGACATCGACTTAGCTAGAGTTCACATACAGCGGAGCCAAGATGGCTCGGTCATGTAGAGCCGATGGAGTCCAACGTCCCAGCCCGGAGAATCTTTGAATCCACCTAGAGGACATGTGCGCAACTGTACAGATTTGACTCGTAACCGGGCTGGGTGGATAGGCTTGTTGGTTGTGGCCCAGGTCCACCCTGTACTGTAGCGCCACCTAAGTGCAGTTGAAACCCCTTGATTTCATTAATTTCAATTTAGAATCATTTGACCAAATAATGCGATTCCAAAGTTTGTGAAGCGTATTGCCGATTTTAACGCCAAAATAAGAAAGGAGGACGTCTTTGGTAGGGCAGTCGGTAAGCATAGCCTACACCACACCACGTCTGATAACGGACTAAGGCTAATTGATTTCGCTGTGGAGTGAAATGTCACCATAGCAAGCACATGGTTTCCTCATCTCGATATTCATAAGCAGACATGGCGGTCCAATGATCATGTAACGATCAACCAAATTGATCATATTGCGATCGACGCAAGGCATGCCTCCAGTATTCTGGATGTCCGGACCTTCCAAGTGGCCAACATAGACTCGGATCACTACCTTGTTGTAGCCAAGGTACGAATGCGGATATTCCAATCTGAGCAACAAAGAAGAATCACTGTGAGAAAATTTAACGTCGAAAAGCTACAATCGCAAGAGACCGCCAGACTCAATCACCCCTATGACAAAATCTATAGAGAGAAGCTTTATAGAGCCATGTCTAGTTTTGACATCCCTGCCAAACTTGTCCGTCTGTGCAGGATGACGATGGAGAACGCTCGCTGTTCCATCAAGGTCGGCAATGACCTCACCGAGACCTTTAATGCCAAAAGAGGTTTTAGACAAGGTGACACGCTGTCATGTGACTTCTTTAATATTGTACTTGAACGGATTGTGCAGAACTCACAAGTCAACACCAGAGGCACAATTATCACAAGTCTGTACAACTGCTTGCAACGCCGACGATATAGACATTATTGGAAGAACTCAGCGGGCTGTCACCGGTGCGTTTGCAAGCATTGAAGCGGAAGCGGCCAAAATGAGTTTAGTGATAAACGAGGTCAAAACCAAGTATATGCTGTCAACAAGGGACAATCAACACCGACAAATTGTACAGAACGTCACAGTGGACAGCTATAACTTCGAGGTAGTAAGGGACTTTGTCTACCTTGGCTCTGCTATAAATTCCACAAACAAGATCAGCGCAGAAATCAAGCGAAGAATAACTCTTGCCAATCGCTGTTTTTTTTTTGGGCTTATAAGACAATTCAACAGTAAAGCCCTATCTCGAACAACTAAGACTCTATATAAGACCTTGATCATCCCAGTCCTGCTTTACGGCGCGGAAACATGGACTTTATTAAAAGAGGATGAAGATATCCTTGGTCGCTTCGAGAAAACAATTTTTCGTAAGATATTCGGTCCCGTTTGCGTTGATGGGTTTTGGAGGAGAAGATTCAATAGCGAACTATACGAGCTGTACAGCGACATCGATCTAATAAAAAAAACTGCATATTGAACGTCTGAGATTGTTGCGAGTAAGGGTAGGACCACGGAGGTAGCTTCGGTGCAGGTGAGGAGGGCGGCGTACGGTGGGGTTGGCAAGAACCACCCCTACCCTTAATCGCAACAATGGAGCCCAACGGAATCGTACCAACGTTCCAACGCAACGTACCAACGGTACACTGGTGCCTACCATTGGCACCTGACGGTAGGTTACCTCAACGTTTTGCAAATTTTACCGGCTGGGAGCAAGTGGGAAGCCCGCTGACACCTTGGACTTGCTGCTGCTTCCTATTTTAGTTTTTTCACATTTTTTTTTACTTTTCTATCCTTTTTACATGTTCAAGGGCTATTTAGGTTCTTTCTTCCCTCATAGACTGAAGACGGCTGTCCAATCTACAGTCCCATTGCTAGTAGATCTCGTGAGGTAGTCAGAGGTCTATGAAGCGACAAAGAGCGTGACAGGGTGGAGAGGCCTACTGCTAGCTGCTGCCAGGGATTCAAGGCTTCTAGTCGAATTTCTTGTGAGGCGTGAGCAGTGGGTCTTGAAACTTGGTCCGTGTTGGAGTTCACCTTCGAAATCCTGACCAGCCTTCTATTGAGTTTACTCGATGGTAAGTTGTGGTAGGGATCGGAAAGATGGACTTCAGCACTCGTCAAGATCCGGGGTAACAGGCACAACCCAACGAGACCCAGAACCAATGACTAACTTGATGACTACCGACATACTGACATCTATAGAATGTAGCAGGAAAACCGATACAGAATCCATACTTTCTCTTGGGTATAGGCATAGGTTCTTCTTGGCTTTCCTTTTCTTCTTTTCTTTCTTTTTTCTTGTCTGTCCGATGCCTGGTTAGGGTTTAGTTCACTCTTCTACTAGGTTTAGCTTATTTTGGCATGATTTTTTTGTTTGCTGAGTAGGTGGGGTTGGCAAGAACCACCCCATCCGACGAGCTGAGCCGAGCAGCCACAAGCATGCCGCCGCCCTCCTCACATGCACCGAAGTTACCTCCGTGGTCCTACCCTTACTCGCAACAAGATGGATAGGACACGTAGAGCGAATGGACACGAATGCTTCGGCCCACAGAGTCTTCGAATCTAACCCGGAGGGAGGACGCAGTAGAGGACTTTCTCGCCATAGGTGGCGCGCACAAGTTCAAAGAGACCAACTTGGATTGTGCAACTGTAGGCAATTTGATAAAGACCGAGCTAAATGGGGTCTACATCAGGTTCACCGCGAACTGTAGCGCAACCTAAGTAAGTAAGTACCTATTTGTATTATTATTATTATTATTATTTAAAAACTAACTTATAATTAAAATTATAAGTTAGCTGTGTAGCCAGAGCGTCGAAGGCCTTCAGCTAACCTACCTATTTGTAGTATATCAATTTTGTAAGTGGTTCAACCTTTTGGTTACATGTCAAATGAATCTTTTATAATACATTTCTAACCTCCACTCCAAAAAATATGTACCATTATGTTTTAATTCCCGGTAATTAAAAATAAATTGAGAGCACTCATCCCGTGCATCGATCGTAAATAAATTACACAGAATTCTCATTACGGCAAAATCCACCGCATTCGCTTGCGATGAAAAGTATACAACCGTCGGATTTTAAAGAATTTACCTCACTTAAATAAAATCACATTGAATCATTTTTTGCTCCAATGAATAAGTGTCAGTATAACAATAAGTTACACAAAAAAATTATTTATAATTACAGTACAATCATTGTTCTACATAAAATGACAATTGCCCCAATGAGCGGAGAAATAAATTCAATTAAATCCCATCACCACAGAGATAGTCGTATGTATGATTGGGAAACAATTCTATGGAAAATAAAATTAAACATTTTCTCTGCTCAGGCGAGGGGGAGACGAACGACACATACAACAGAAGGGAAGCCACACGCAATCGCAATTTGTGCAAATCGTGGGACAATTATCCTTGATTTACATGCCAATTCCCCGCCGCAGTATGGTTGGTATGTCTGTCTGACTTGCATTGTGATTTAATTTCTATCTCTACGAGTATATACACATTTTGTTAATTTGACAGCTTCTTAGAATTGATTTTGATTGCACCTCCTTCTCATTGTCAATTTCACCTGAATCATTGATTTAGGTACATAGACACATGGATGTATGTATGTATTTCTCTCCCCCTTCAGAGATTTCCAGCACATTTCTTTCGATTTATTTTACCAGGTCATGCGAACCATTCGTTACTCGACTTTAATTCGTTATTCGCAGAAATAATAATTGGTAAACCTTATACAAACATAATATACGAATAATACGTCACGAAATTTGTATAAAATTATTCTCATCCGCTTCTGAGATTTGTATTCTTTTTTTTGCAACGAGTATACGGTTATTAGCTTTAATTTTAAGTTAATGTAACGTAATGTGTTGCAAGGTTATTGCAATAAATCTGAACATGAAAATACAATTAAATTGTTCCTGGGATTTTTTGTTAGAAAATGAATGAACCCAGTGGCCATATTTTTTTTTTTCTTAAATAATTGTTTCTAAATTGGTTGTTCTGAGAATTATTTTGGTCATTTATTGTAGTGCACTTGTATAGTTTAGTAGACCTTGAAAATTTTATGACACTAACGTCAACGAAATTATAAAAATAGTTTTAATGGATTCAGTTGAATTTTTTTTTTGTACGCGATTGGTACGTGTACTCGTTGTATTCTGAGAACTTGCTGGCTTTTGCTCAATGAACCAGTTCAACAGAAGCCGTTTATATGAATCAAACTAATAATGGCATAAGGATATGAGGAAGTATTTATCATAATCTGCTTAAGAATGAAGAACATACGAGTACACAAACATGTCTGGTACGGACTTATGTGATACCCTATTCCTATTCCTATTCCTGAAGTTAATTCGAGTGCTATCCATCTCACTCAAATAACTAAGGGGCAAAGATCTGGACTGACTTTATGTTTCACTTGCTACCCCTAGATATTTTCGGCAAACAGAGAGGCGATCGCTCAGCAGCATCGTCTCCTGCTAACACAAATTTTTATGAAGACACCAAAGAATAGAAAACAAGCAAGGGTCCCTGAGAGAATCAAGTAGTACGATCTGGACAAAGAAAAAAACGAGGCTTTTGTTTTCGTGATGAAAAATTACCTCTCTCACACCATCAACAGAGCTAAGGATGAAGAGTGCAGAGCACAAAATATGTGGGATTCCCTACAGCGAACTTGCTTAAAGAAGGCCAAATCACTGCTAGGGGCTTCAAAAGGCCACCATCCACACGCCAAAGAAACATAGTGGTGGAGTGATGAAGCTAAGGAAGCGATAAATGAGAAGAAAGCGGCTTTTAAAGCTTGGTCAAAGTGCCCCTCTAATAATAGAGACAAAAAAGCTCGCCTCGAAATGGAATACAGATGTTGCAAGAAAAAAGCGAAGATAAAGTGCGTCCAGCTACAAGCAGAGAGTACGGAGGGCCTGTATCGGGAGCTGGAGAAAATATCTTCCCCGGTTGCTAATGCAAACCAGGCTATCCAGGAGCTGCGAAGACACGATATGAACAACAGCGCAACCATCTCCAAAATTGCCGCCCAAAGAAGGAGGAATGCTCAGGAGATTCGTTCGCCAAAGTTCATTAACAATGCCCATGGCCAATTCTGCAGAGGTGGCGGCAGTATTGTGAAGAACTTTCGAATGAACAGTTTCCCCGGTTATACTTTCCAAGAGCCACCCCTAACTGTGAAGAAATACCCGACATTACAGTCGAAGAAGTTAGTGAGGCGGTCAAATACTCCAAAAAACGAAAAGCGGTTGGGCCAGACGAGATACCCTCTGAGTTGTGGAAAAAGATAGGAGACGTCGGGTTCAGATGGCTCAGAATTCTCATCTCCAAACTTATGAGAGGTGATTCAATGCCGAGTCAATAGAGGGAAAGTTACCTTCTCCCTGTATACAAAGGGAAGGGGATACGCGAAACTGTGATAACTTCTGTTCGATCAAGCTGATGTCACACACCATGAAGATCGTTGAGCGGGTATTAGGTGGCCGACTGCGAAAAATAATACGGCTATCTGATGATCAGTGCGGGTAAATCAACCACAGATGCAATGCAAAGTATAAGGATCACAATGGAAAAACATCGTGATTCCTTAAAGGATTTGCATATTGTATTGGTTGACTTTGAAAAGGCATTCGACAGACAACCACGAGAGCTGATATGGGTGGCGCTAAGACATCGAAGGGTTCCAGAAACCTATGTGATTATGGACATCTACGAAAGAGCAAAGACTATAGTAAGGTGCTCCGCTAGAGTAACCGACGATTTCCCAATCAAAGTCGGGGTGCACCAGGGGAGCGTTTTAAGTCATTTGCTCTTTATTACAGTCCTTGATTATCTGCTTGAAGGTAAAGTGACAGACCCCAAAGTACATCAGTTATTCTTTGCTGACGATGGAGCCATCATAAGTGAGGATCCTACAATCCTGCAACGAGCACTTGATGTGTGGGTGGACGTTTTGGAGGGAAATGGGTATCGCATTAGTTAAAAAAAAGACAGAGTACTTGTGCTGCCTGTTCTCTGATCCACTCAGGCCTATTCCAGACATTTATTTGAATGCAACAGTGCTTTCCAAGTGCGAAAAGTTCAATTATCTGGGATCTATGATTAAAAGCAGAGCAACCTATGACGACGACATCAAACATCGCGTAAGCGTAGGGTGGATGAAGTGGCGAGAAAACTCCGCTATCTTTTGTGACAGAAAAATGCCACCTAAGGCGAAAGGAAGGCTCTACACCACAGCTGTGCGTCCAGCGCCCACATACGGTTAACAATGTTCGACGATGTACGAAAAGTATGAAAGTAAATTAACTGCAGCTGAGATGAAGATGCTTCGCATGACAGGAGTGACAAAGCTTGATCGAATAAGAAGTTCGAAGCCTTCACGTCAAGGAAACCATCTTACAAAAGATAGACTGCGGCCGGCTCAGCTGGTATTGCCACGTTCAAAGAAATCATTTGAATCCTGTTAGAGAGGCAATATCAAAAAACGTCCCAAAGACATCGTGAGGCACGCCTAGATCGCACAAATGCGACGACATCGGCGTTTCATTGGCCTCAGTAAGAGAGTGATCCAAAATCGGGAAGCCTGCCGATATTTTCTGAGGCCATCCGACTAAAATCCTCCTTGCAATCGTCATTGACCACTCCTCGATGCTTGATCATCACACCTTTACCCATGGAAACACCAACTACACCCCGCCGAAACTGAAATTTGATCGTAACAGCCGGACGAGCATCCCTGACTACATTAAATGGGATAATGCTCCCCCGGTTGATGCGGTTGATAGCTCAGTTCACTTCTACATAGACGGCTTCAAAACCGAAAGTGGGGTGGGTTGTGGTGTTTTCTCTGAAAACCAAACTCAGTCTAAGCATCTTTTCCCGCCTTCCAGAGCACTGTAGGGTATTATAGGCGGAAATCATGGCAATCAAGGAAGCCTTGTCTTGGTTGAAATGTAATGCAATCTGTCGCGGATATTAGCATTTTCAATGACTGTGTCCATTCGTGTGAAAAATATAACGCACACAACATGAGTGGTTGCGAGAAGCTAGGCCCTGGTACTTAAAGAGCTGTTGCGCCAAATATTTATTTATTTTTTTATTAAGGAATAGTGCTCTGTCACTTAAAGAGCCGCCTGAAAATGCCGTTTTGCCATTTGCTTCTCACGGAGATGACAGGCCGCAGGGACATTCTGGGTAACTGCAAAGCTGACGAGCTGACCAGACATGGTACGACTGTAAGGATTCTGCCGAGATGACAGACCCTGGGTATGTCCCTCGCTACATGTCATCATTTACTAAAACTGGACGCTTTTAGTAACACTAACTGCGTGGCAAAATCGCATCATCAGCTCCCCGTGGTGCCCGCTGGATAGCTATCTCATAGTGACCTAACGATGAGCGTTTACTGAGCCTGACGATATATGTGTAGCTGAACACTCAGACCTGCGTAAGCACATCTGGGTGAACTTCAGCGCGCATATGTTTAACCGGACGAGCCATCTCTTGTTGACCTGATCGGCTGAAATATGCGTCTCAGAAGTCTAGCAAGAGCTCCTCAGAAGGAGGACGTGCGGCGGATGAATTCTCTCGATGGAATCAACGGTGACGTCTACAGGCCAGCGGATACCTTACTTGACCTACTTCGACACATTTGGAGCTGAGGTCTGTAAGGATTTTCAATACTACGTCAGGGTATTGAAAAAGAGATGGTGGCGGATGAACCCTTAATGGGCCAACGGCAGCGCTCATATCCCCGAAGTGGATTACTGGCATCAGTGTATCCGGCCTCTTGTCCTAGGGGTAAAAAAAAGGATCTGGCCATCCGGGTTGGGGGTTGTGCCGTCGGGTTAACTTCCCTACCACGTAAAAAACCTTTGGTTACGAAGCAACCCACAGCCTCGGATACGAATGATTTTACTGTTGACGACCCAAGCAAACGTAAAAACGACAACGATCTTCGTGTCTGCACATGGAATGTTAGGTCCCTCTATAAACCACGTGCAGCCGAACAACTTGCGGAGGCCCTAGAGTGTCTCAAAACAGACATTACCGCCATCCAAGAAGTGCGATGGAATGGGCCGTGCAAAAGGAAGATGAAAAACTGCGACATCTACTACGGCGACTGCTACAGATAACAAGGACAGCGTCTATTCGGGTGCGGATTTGTCATTGGAGGCAGACTTAGGCAAGAAGTCTTGAGTTTCCGGCATGTGAACGTGCGCCTTATGACTATCCGTATCAAGGCTAAATTTACAAACATTAGTCTAATATGCGTTCACACCCCTCACGAGGAGAAGGACGACGCGACAAAGGATGACTTCTACCAGCTCTTGGACAAGACGTACGAGCAATGCCCTAGCCACGACGTTAAAATTATCCTAGGTGATTTTAACGCAAAGCTAGGAAGAGAGGACGTCTTTAGAAGCGTTATCGGAAAGCACAGCCTGCACGACATCACATCCGACAACGGACTCAGCCTAATCGACTTTGCGGCGGGGCGAAACTTTGTCGTAGCTAGTACGCGGTTCCTACGTCTCGACATTCACAAAGAAACATGGCTCTCCTTTGATCGAAAAACTGTCAACCAAATCGATCACATTGCGATCGTCGCAAGGCACTCTTCCAGTATTCTGGGTGTCCGGACTTTCCGAGAAGCTAACGTGGACTCGGATCACTATCTAGTTGTAGCCAAGGTACGGATGCGGATATCCAGAACGGAGCGAAATCAACGAAATACTGTGAGGAAATTTGACGTCGGGCGGCTACAATCGCAAGAGACCGCCAGAGCCTTTGCCGATTCTTTCGAAAATCGCCTCCCAAACAGACGTACATCTGCAAACGTTTCTCTTACATTTTTAGTACTTAAAACAGACCTTCATATCATTTATAAAATAATTTCTTCTACTGAATGGTGATAGTACTCTTTTGAAGGATAATAATTTCACTTAATAGGTCATCACATCACATACTCCTACACACAAGTCTTTGCCACAGTTTTTGTATGAAAAATGGTTTATAATACGAAATTCGGAGAATTTTCCGCAAATTAAATTGCAGAAAAGAAAGTAAAGAGAGTAAAACAAATGAAAAAGAAAAGAAAAATAATAAAACGGGGGAAAGAAACAAGAAAACTGAGAAACGGGCGATATTTTTTCAGAATTTTGCTGCTTTTGGAAAATGTACGCAGCTACGGTTTTATGTGTTTTTCAAATGAATTTTGTGCTCGTTTGTGTTGGCTGAGTGAAAAATTCAAAGAATTATGGAAATATACTTATATGCACAGCCAGAACATACACAGAGGGTATATATGAGTGGGAGAGTGTTGCCATTTTTAACATGAAACTGTATATAATATATTATAGTCGTTGTTAACAAGTTAATTAAAATTAACTGAATACGTTGTTTTGGAATGCTAAAGCATTCCAGCACTGCTCTTTCAAATATTTGTTTGGATTTAACAAATATAAAAGAAAAATAAATTCCTCATTGTTTACCATGGTTGAAGTACATACATATGTACATATGTATATGCAGAGGGTAAATGTAAACACATACAAAAAGCGTCAGAGTACAATCAACTCGGATCAGGTGGTTTGGGGGTGTTTATAAATTAAACGTACGTAGCATAATATTTGCTCAACTTACCAGATCTTCATAATGAATGCGGAAATCAAAATTGTGATTAGGTACGCAAATTACCTCTGCCCACAACCTGCCCTTGATGGCATTAATATACTGAGCGCTTGCCTACATACTGCCTCAAAAATTTAAGGCTTTCATATCGAAATAAATTGTATACATATGCAAATGGTTTTCCAATAGGGATTTCTGAACTTTGACAGGTGATTGCGGCCATATTGTTGAAGCGACATCTGTCAAATTGGCTGTCATTTATTTAGTCTGTCTTGTCAAATCAACATGGAGAGTTACAGCGTTCAATAAAATGTGCAAATGATTAAATTGTTTTATGAATGTTGGTCTTCTGTTCCTGCAACATTTCGCGCGCTTCGCCCATTTTACGGTCGCCATTTCTGGCCCATTTCTGGATGAATGGGTTCGTCAACAAGCAAAATTGTCGAATTTGGGATGATAACAATCCACACGAGATCCACCAAAGTGCAATGCATCCAGAGAAACTCACTGTTTGGTGTGGATTTTGGGTTGGTGGCATCATCGGTCCATACTTCTTTGAGAACGACGTTGGCCAGGCCATCACCGTCAAAGGCGAGCGCTATCGGTCGATGATAACCAATTGATTTTGGCCCGAATTGGATGACATGGACACCGAAGACATGTGGTTTCAACAGGACGGCGCTCCGTGCCGCACAGCTGGTGCCACGATGGACATTCTGCATGAGCGATTTCCGAACATGGTTACCTCATGGTCATCTGAATTGGCTACCGAGATCGTGCGATTTGACCTCGTTAGACTTCTTTTTGTGGGGTTTTCTTAAGTCACATGTCGATGCCAATAAACCACAAACCACCACTGCTCTGAAAGCCAACATAATCAATACCATTGGTCCAATTCAGCCTGAATTATGCAAAAATGGAAAATTGGACGTTTCGGATGCGCCTCACTCAGCGAAGCCGCGGCGGACATTTGAATGATGTGATATTCCATCCATAATGGCATACATGGGCCTTCTAAATGAATAAAAAAATTTAATGATATCTCACTCAGAGTTTGTTTTATTCAAATTAAAAAATAGGAAACGCTTAATGGAAAACCCTGTAGTTGAGAATTTCAAATTACTTAGTCAATTATCATAGCTACATGTTCCTTGAGTTTCTTTCCCTTTTTCTTAAAAAAAAAAGTCAAACTTGGTACACTCTAGAAAACCTACATAGGCTTAGATCTATCTGATCCCCTATTGCCCTATTGGAAGTTCCGTGCATGATCCTGTTGTTGCATCTACATATGCATTGCTGGACAACCGGTAGAGAGAGTAGAGGATTTCCAGTATCTTGGGAGTATTGTCTCGCCTGATGGTGGAACCGAACTGGATATAGCCAACAGGATCGACAAAGCAAAGTCCGCGTTCGGTATTTTTTTTGCTTTTGCAAAATCGTTCGCCATGGACAGGAACAGGTGGTACTCACTTGGTGCCAGGTCCGGACTATAAGGTAGATCCATAAGAACTTCCCAACCAAGGTTCCGGAGCTTCTGGCGAGTAGCTATCGATGTGTGTGGCCTGGCGTTGTTCTGATGGAACACAATTGCTCTCCTATTGGTCAAAGCTGGCCGCTTCTGGGCGATTGTTTCCTTCAGACGGTCCAATTGTTGACAGTACAGGTCCGAATTAAGAGTTTTGCCGTAGGGGAGCAGCTCATAGTACATGATTCCCTGCCAATCCCACCAAACACACAGCAAAACCTTCCTGGCCATAAATCCTGGCATGGTCACCATTTGCGCCGGCTCAGCGAGATTCGATCACGACCGTTTTTTCGCTTTAAGTTGTCGTAAGTGATCCACTTTTCATCACTAGTCACCATCGGCTTCAGAAATGGGTCGATTTTGTTGCGATTCAGCAGCGATTCGCAGACGGAAATTTGGTCCATGAGTTTTTTTTGCGTTGCGTTTTTCGTGTAGAACCCATACATCGAGCTTCTTTTTGTAGCCACCCTTATTCAAGTGGTTCCAAACGGCTTTTTGTGCAATGTTTAGGTCCTGGGCAATCGAAACAATCCTTTCATGACGGTCAGACTCGACGATTTCCATGATTTTATCGACATGTTCGACAATTGGCCTTCCAGAGCATGGTGCATCTTTGACGTCGAAATTACCGGAACGGAATCGATGAAACCAAAACTGCGCGTGATTGGCTGTTATAGTATCAGGACCATAAACATTATTCACATTTTCAGCCGCCTGGCTTGCGTTTTCGTCTCTATCGAAGAAAAACAGTAAAATATGGCGTATTTTCTCTTTGTTGGTATCCATCTTTGACGCGCGCTCAAACAAAACTGAGTTAACCAATCACAAAACTGTCAGAGACGTTTTCTTTGTACGAAATGTCAACAACGCCATGTAGTATAGTCCGATAGGACGTATATAACGCGAGATACAAATTACTAAAGCCATCTGTTGGAAAAATAATGGATTTTTGTTTACTACACCTGATATTAGGGTATATGGTGTCTATTTTGTTTATCGACTTCGAGAAGGCTTTCGACAGCTTGAATCGAGATGCTATCTGGTTGGCCTTGCGCAGGAGAGGCATTCCAGAAAAACTTATAGCTATTATCAAGGCTACATATGAGGGCGGCAAGTGTCACGTCGTGCACAATGGTAAGGTGTCGGAGGACTTTGAAGTCCAAAGTGGAGTACGTCAAGGGTGCATACTGTCCCCACTACTGTTCTTGGTGGTTATCAGCGATGTACTCCGTGCAGCATTGACGGAAGCTAATTATGGAATTCGTTGGACTATGACATCTTACCTTAAACACCTAGATTACGCTGACCATGTTTGTCTACTTTCACATCGGATAATGGATCTTCATTTGATGGCGCACAATCTAGAAGCTGAGGCAAACAAAGTGGGGCTAAAAATAAACACAGCCAAAACAAAAGCCCTGAGTACTTCCAATACCCGCGCTCAACTTAACATTGCCGGAAAGCAAGTCGAGAAAGTTGATAACTTTCTATATTTAGGAAGTGTCGTCTCGACTAACCGCGGTGGCACCGAACTGGATGTGTGCAGCAGAATCGGGAAGGCTAAAAAGCTGCGTTCGGAATGCTGTCCAAAATCTGGAGAAGCAATGTTATTAGCTTAAGAACCAAGCTACGACTGTTCCGCTCCAACGTAGAATCAGTGCTGCTTTATGGGTGCAGTACCTGGAAGGTGGACACCATTAACACACACAAGCTGCAAGTCTTCGTAAACAAATGCTTAAGAATCATCTTGAGGATTTTTTGGCCGAACCGCAGCTCCAACGAACAACTTTATCTGAGAACGGGCCAAGAACCTATAAGCATTACTATACGAAGAAGAAAGTGGCAATGGATTGGACACACCCTACGGCGCGAAGACAACTCCATTGCGAAATACGCTATGCAATGGAATCCGCTCACCCAGGCAGGCAGAATAGCGGGACGCCCTAGGCAAACGTGGCGCAGAACAGTTGAGGAGGAATCGAGCTCTTTAGGAATGAGTTGGAGGCAGCTCAAACGCGTTGCAGAACTCCGAACACGATGTCGCGCAGGCGTGGTTGACGCCCTATGCCCCCCGAGGGGTTAAAGGATATAAGTAAGTAAGTATGGTGTCTAAAACCATGTGGCCTGTGTTAAATCGCAAAAAATCTGGGGAGTAGACAAAATTAGGCGGATCACAACTAAGAACAGCATAGACATACTCTCTAATCATTGCCTTCTTAGGAAGCACGCTATATTATGATTATCGAATACGAATGTATGCAGGTCTTGCAATGACCTGCACGTCTCAGAGTATACAACACATCTACTCTGTGAATGTCAAGGGATTACCCGGAGCAGGCTAAAACACCTTGGAAGATACTTCTTTGATAACTAAGAAGAGGTGGGTCTATAAATCAAAACAATGATTTATTTAGGGAAAATTGGTTTATATTTTCTGCGTAAGGTTCGAAAGGGATCGCAATGGGCCCTACTCATCCTAAATTTATCTAACATAACACTTAAGTACGGTATACTGGTATCTACTGACGTTTTTCAAGTATAAGTGCCCGGATAGTGCAATATTACAGCGTGTTTAAATAGATTGATCTAGGGCTCAGAAGTTAACTCAGGCTCAGTGTTAACTTAAATTAATGCAAAGCAGTAGCAGAATGCAAGTTTAAAGTAAGAATGCGATATTAGAAAAGCAAAGTGACTTCAGTGAATGCACATTAATCCAAAGAGACTGCACACTCTTTAGGCTCTTAAGTGCCAAAAATGTCATGACTTACAACTGAATTGTGATTTAAATGCTTTGAGTTCATAACACTCGTGTTAATTTGTCCATTTTTATTTAAAATAATGCAACGACTCTTCACAAATGTACCGACAGAGTGCCATCCATTGCCATGTTTTGAATTAGATTCGATCACATTTTCATGTCGTAAAAACAAATGAAAATCGATAGTGTATCTAGATTGCAATACCGAAACTAAATTCACTGGCATAATCCAACTTTATGATTGGATTTGCATAATATATCCGCTGACATGTACATACATCCACACAAACAAATATCTCAACAAATGAAATCTTGTTTATGCAAAAATAACCTAGAGACAGACAATACTCACGATAGATCCGAAAGATAGTCCGTGCATAACACGGTTGTATGTGTACCAACGCATGCACCTGAGCTATGCACATTTCATTCACGAATGAGTGCATTCAAAATGTAATTCATTTGACAGCTTAATAGGATGTAATCCCCATACGAGTACATTCCACATTCAATGACATTGCCCTGGATTGTGGTACAAAGGATTTAACTTTATTTTCATTGAATTTGTTGTTGAATTTTACCTAGAAATTCTGTTTGACGTTGATGCTGTCAATTGATATAAAAAAAAAAAGATTGCCAATCCATTTCATTAGGGCTTAAATGGATTGAATGAATCTGCCAGAGTTGCGAATTAATTCATCTCACTTGGCATTTACGTGCATTCATTGAAAGCAACGAAATCATTGCATTCGTTGAGGTTATGAAAGGCTTTGAAGTGATTGAAGCCATTGAAATCAATTCGAAATTACATTTTCCGAGTCCGAAGAGAAGAACGAGTAGGTTTCGATGATAATTAAACAAAAGCAATCAATCATTTTGATGACATGAGCTATGATTTTCGCCAATCAAAAACTAGAGGTCAAGCGTGACACATTGAATTCACTTTGCATTCATAGAAATTAGTGAAGTTTTTGAAGTCCTTAAAGTCATTGAAGCATTTGAAGTCATTGAAAACTTGAAGGCATTGAAGCCTATGAAGCCAGTGAAGCCTTTGAAGCCAGTGAAGCCTTTGAAATCATTGAAGTGAGTTTTTAAAAAAGATAAAAATCTGCGTGTGCCTTAAAGTTGGATCCAATTGATGACTTTTTCCAATACCTATCAATATTGATTGAAATTGACTTCAATGATTTCAAAAGCTTCACTATCAGCTAACAATTATTCAACGGGTACCGCGTGTAGTTAAAGATGTAGCAGAAACTCCAACCGAGTAAACGAGAAATAATTTGTATAGTCATATGAGGAGGGTTATACTGACACCCTGTCAACTAACAACTCAACATGTCATGGAAACACGAATATTGAAATCACAATATCGAATGGTTTGTGTTTTGTCCTTGGAGGTATTCTGTTTGAACATGTAACCTTTACGGGCGTCATCCAATACATACAGAGTAGGTACGTAGGAAAAGTCAAAATCGAGAAAATCCACATCACATTAACGCTTTCATTGTTCAAGCTAAGTAAGGATAGGTTGAGTAGGCTTACAAGGTTATCATAAAACACTAGGCACCATAGTGGATTTCCCTGTAGACTTTTAATAAATCATTGTTTTGATTCATAGACCCAACCTCTTCGTAGTTATTAAAGAAGTACGAGGACAAGATGAAAAGTTCTCGGCCTGACAATGAATGACTGCGATTTTCAGTTAAAAAATGATTTTATTTTTCTACATAATCTCCCTTGACTTCAACACACTTAGTCCAGCGTTTCTCTAACATCAGTATTCCTTCTCGGAAGTGAGAGTCTGGAAGGCTGTGAAAATATACATCTACGGCCCTCTCAAGTTCTGCATTGGATGCGAAGCGCTTTTCAGAAACAAATTTCTTAAACTTTGGGAACAGATGGAAGTCTGAGGGTGCCAAATCAGGTGAATAGGGGGGGATGGCCGAGCAAATCGTACCCCAAATCCCACAGTTTTCCCATCGCCAACGCACACTTGAGTACAGATGCATTGTCCTGGTGAAAGATGATTTTTTTTTCTTCTTTAAGCCAGGCCTCTTCTAGCGAATTTCGGCATCCAGCTGATCAAGAAGGTTGGAGTAATATTTGCCTGTAATTGTTCTGCCTTTCTCAAGGTAATCAATTAACAGGATCCCTTTCGCATCCCAAAATACACTGGCCACGACCTTTCCGGCAGATGCGATAGACTTCGCTTTCTTTGGCGCTGAACCACCGGCTTCCACCCACTGCTTCGACTGCTGTTTCGTTTCTGGCGTGTATTGGTGGACCCATGTCTCATCCATGGTGACAAATCGCCGCACAAAATCGGTCGGATCCCTATTCAATCATTCCAAAGATTGCCGCGAAAATCGTTTGCGCATTTGCTTTTGATCAGCATTCAGCAAATGCGGCACCCATCTTGCGCAGAGCTTTCGCATCCCTAAGTTTGTGTGCAAGATGTTTCGCACCCCCTCTTCCGATACACACACAGCCTCGGCTATCTCACTCACCTTCGCTCGCCTATCGTCCAACACGATATCATGCACTTTTTCGATGGTTTCGGGTGTGGCTGTGGTTTTTGGCCGTCCTTCATGTGGGTCATCTTCGAGGGACGTGCGACCACGTTTAAATTCAGCTGCCCACTTTTTAACGGTTGACATGGAAGGAGCAGAGTCCCCGTAAAATTTTGTCAACTTTGGATGAACCCATCCAAAAGGAAGAATTTTATGACCGCACGATATTCAAGTTTATCCATTTTAACGAAAAACATGCAAGACGTCTACTGCAAAAATTTGTGTAAGCAAACTACTTGAGAGAACAAGTTGAAACTTGTCATACGAACTAATGAGAAGTGCACCCAGGCAGGAAACATAAATTTTTGGTGATTGGAACGCTATCTCTGCGTCGGGCCGTGAACTTTTCACCTTGCCCTCGTATTTCCAATGTGGCTTAGCTTATTCCGGGTAATGCCTTGGTATTCACAGAATAGATGTGTTACATCCTCTGAGACGCGTAGGTCATTGCAATACCTGCATACAACCATATTCGATAATCATAATCTCATAGCATGCTTCCTCAGACGGCAATGACCAGAGAGTATCTCTATGCTATTCTTAGCTGTGATCTGCCTCATTTTATCTGATCACCAGATTTTTTTAATCTGACACAGTTCCCCGTGCCCTGAGCATTGTGCGGCAATTCCTGACGATTTGAGATTTTTTGACGCAAGACTCTAGCGCCTGTAACACAGCCTGACTTTCGATGTACAGGGTGGGCCAACTAGAAGTTTCTTTTTAAAAATGCAATAAAATGAACAAAGTGACATTTTTTCCATGTACTATGGCTTTATTAGTAAGAGCAAACATTCCCATTAATTACGGAATACAACGTCGTTCAAGTGGCTGCCTCGGCTGGCCTCGCAGTAGCGCATTCTATCACTCCAATTTTCCAAGAACTTGTTGATGATTTCGGGTTGTAGCTCACGGATTGCTTGGATGATATTGGCCTTAAGTGCTTGAATCTTTTCCGGATTATTGGCATAACATCGGTCCTTCACGGTTCCCCACAAAAGAAAGTCCAAAGGGGTCAAATCGCAGCTCCGAGGCGGCCAATTGATATCGCAAAGACGGCTGATAGCACGATTTGGGAATTTGGTGCGCAAAAGACCGATTGTGGCATGGGCTGTGTGGCATGACGCACCATCTTGCATGAACCGGAGGTCGTCCAAATCCATGTCTTCAATTTCAGTAAAAAAACAAAAGTCGTTAACATGGCTCTGTAACGCCCACCGTTGACCGAAACGTTGTTCCCAGGCTCATTTTCGAAGAAAAATGGTCCAATGATGCCACCACTCCACAATCCGCACCAAACTGTCACTCTCTGTGGATCCATTGGCTTCGTGACAATAACGTGCGGGTTTTCCGAGCACCAGATGCGGCAATTTTGTTTGTTAACGTAGCCGTCGAGATGAAAATGTGCCTCGTCAGAAAAGATGATTTTTCGCCCAAAATCGTTGTCCAATTCATGCTGCTCTAAGGCCCAAACTGCGAAGCGATAACGAAGCGGATGGTCGTGCGCTTTCAATTGCTGAATCAATTGGACCTTGTAAGCGAATAATCCCAGATCTTTGTGCAGAATTCTCCTCAGGCTAGTGCGTGAAATGTTGAGCTGTTGAGATCGATGACGAGTTGATGTTCGTGAATTGAGTCTCACACTCTCGGCTACAGCAGCCACATTCTCGTCTGTGCGCACCGTACGACAACGGGGACCATGAGTGTTGTCCACTAGCATACCAGTCGCACGAACTTTTTGCACAAACTTGCGTACAGCAGGCGCGGTGGGTGCTTCATTTCGGCCAAAACTTCTTTCAAAAAATGCACTATTTGGGCTACACAGCACTCACTTTGGAAATAAGTTTTCAATATTTCCCAATGTTGTTCAAGCGTAAAGCGACTCATTTCGTTCCGCGGAGGTATGATACTGACTTTCTGTCAAGATTTCGAGCGGGAAACAGCTGTCAGTGTCAAAATAACCTATGATTTAAAAAGAAATCACTAGATGGCCCACCCGTTATTATCATTTGGGTCATCAAACCCACAAACCATGTAAACAACATGCCACTGACCTATCTCACACACAGATCTGCATATTCCTGTCAAAAGTAAATTAATCGTTTACCAAGTCTGAGCCTTTTTGCGGAAGGCACCCGTTCTCCAAAGTGTGAAAAGAAAAATGCTAATGCTTCATAACTAATCTGGTAATCCCCCACCTAGCCCTCATAAATTTCCTTCCAAACAAGGGCAAGAAAGAAAACAGCAACAAAATAAATGATAATTATAATCGACAACAATTTTCATAAACACAACTCTATTCGCATCTACACTAAGCCGCCCCTATACGTATACTCGCGTACTGTCTCCGCCTTACAATCTTTTTGATTGCATGCCTCAGATACCAACCTGTTTTTCGCAGGAACTTCATAAATCATAATCAAAAAATTCTCAGAATTATTTCACCATAGCTACGAGTAGGTATACACCTGAGTACAGTTGGCGTAACCAAGAGACAGGTAGACACCGCACCAAGATTCGAGTATCTGTGTGCGGCGATGAGTGGGTATGTGTACTGGATAGTGCTTTGCGTCAAGAGTGCGCACGCTTGCGCTTTGCCTTCACTCGTCATTTTTTTTTTTTTTTTAGTACACACATTGAAAACAAGAAAATAATACAAAAGTGAAAGAGGAGGTATAAGGCAGTTATAAAAATTCACTTCGTGGAAATCAAAATAAAGACTCTTGACATAAAACCTCGTATAGCCCCGAAGCGGCCCGCTCTCTGGCGAACTGCACTGGGGTTTCTGTACGGCCGAGTTCGAGGGTTGGCGGGGTACGTCTCGTTGCCGTCACTTTTCGATGGAAAAACGAAGAAACGAGTTCCACGAATTTTATGAATGGAGATTTAAATTAAAAAAAAAAAAAAAAAAAACCTGAGGAGCGACGATCCAACTCTCACTGGAAACAAGTATCTCGTCAATCGCCATTCGCCTTCGTATTAAGTATCTGATGTTTGTCTGACTATCTGTCTGTCTGTCTGTCGGTGGAAAAATACAAAGTTAAAACGAGAGAGCGAGTCTATAAAAATTGAACCAGTCCCAAGTCGAGAGAGTACACACTTAGTAAAGATCTTGTACTTGTGCATGGGAAAAGGAAGCGCCTGCAGCTGCTGTTCCCGTTTACATGTACACAGATTGGTTTATATCATAAAGCAGTTTATAGTGGAACGATACCAAGTGAACCCGGTCATCTACCAGTGCCATGAGAGCTGTGAGCTTGCGGCAAAGTACTTAATTGTGGGCTCTCTCTCTTTACATTCGTTTTATTGTTTTATTTTGTTTTTTTATATCTTTCTTGTTCGTACTACTCTGTGTACACAAACACAAACAGAGTAAAGCGCGGGCTTCGCTTTAATTAAAAAGTCAGAGACGAGAGATGAGATGATGATGATGTTTGAGCGTGAGGATGGGTAATTTGTAAGAAGAAAAACTACATAATGGTTCATTGCTGTAGGGTGGATTGGGATTTTTAGTACTTTATGCTAAGATTCAAATCGGTTTAACAGGGTAGCTATCATTTGCCATTGATTTCAGAGGCTGAAGCCACACCTGCTGTGAGAGAGGTCAAATTTTGATTGGTTTTCTATGAGCAGCTGCCTTGAAACTGAGTAGGTAAAGGCGAAACGTTTTAGATGTGCGATTCACGATCAGCCCTGGGGACTGTACCTATTTACTACCTAGGGCTGTTAAAGAATGCAAACATTATCGAGTGCATTCCTTTGCATTCATTGAAGTCATTGAAGTAATTGAATTCATTCAAGTCACTGAAGTCTTTGAAGTCAATTCACAATCTCACATTGCAAATTTTTGGGAAAGGACATTAATTGATTTTTTTTCCATAGAGGGGAGCGCATTGCAGGCAATTTTACTTCAAAAACTTCAATGACTTCAAGGCCTTCAATGAAGGCTTATTCCAGACTGGATGACTGCTAAAGAGTCTGGTAGTTCATGTACAGTGCCGTCAAGATTGTCAGTTTAATTTTTTGTTACATCGTACGACTTACGGAATCTGAGAAAAGGAAGTCGTTTTTCTGGTAAGCATTTCAACGCTTTAAAGCCTGCCGTTGCAGACAATACTCCCTAATTAATACCAGCAACCTGTTCGATTATACTTACTTACTAATGTCCCCTTGTGGGTCCTAGGGCCTCTACTACGCCTACGTGCCATCGCGTACGGTTTCTGACAATGTGTCTGAGGTTTCCCCAACTTTTCCCCAACTGACGTGCCTCCTTCTTGACTGTTCTGCACCATGTTCTTCTCGGACCGGCAGGTCTTCTCCCATCCTGAGTTAAAGGGTTCCATTGCATAGCGTAGTTCGCAATGGAACTATCACCCTTTCGGAACGTGTGCCCAATCCACTGCCGCTCCCGTCGTTGGATGGTTGTGCCTATTGGTTCCCGACTCGTTCTCTCGTAAAGGTGTTCGTTAGAGAAACGATTGGGCCAGAAAATCCTTAAGATAGGGACCTATTCACAAACGTTTGCAGCTGTTCGATTATGCTGGTCCAAGAGAGTGACGAAATAGGTGGGCTGGCAAAGAGGAATCCTCCACGCCACACACAGGTGCTGATCCATTGTGAGACCCTTGGGGTGAAGTTTTCCCTTGCTCATTAAAACCCTGTATCAATACAAACAAAGGTCTTCTTCAGTTTGACGCAATTCGAATCTAACCAGGAGGGACGTCGCAGTAGAGCGCCTCCTCGCCGTATGTGGAGTGCACAAGTTTAAGGGGACCTCGACCAAGTTGGATTGCGTAACTGGAGGCAATTAGCTAAAGACCAAGCTAAATGGAGAGGCTTGTTGGTTAAAGCCCAGGTTCACCCCAAACTGTAGCGTCACCTAAGTAAGTAAGTAAGTTTGACGCAATTTATTCATGTGATACCGCAGACTATTATGTCTCGTGACAATTCCTAAGAGGCTGAAAATGCTTTGTCAAAAGTGGTCCATAGCTTCCTTGTGGTGGTACGTATACAAGTCTCTATGGCAGTCCATCTGGTACTCGCCTCTCTTGTGTCCTTTTCCCCTGTTTTGAGCTTGTGTACAAGGCGGTATAGGTTAGGTTTGTTAGATGGGTGCCTTGTGACAAAAGAGTCACTGCTCACTTAGACCAACAGTTCGGGTCCATTGTGTCCAATTATTTAACCCTGGAAACACTGTAGAGATGGTCCACTGTTAGAACCACCTAGATAGTGATATGAATCCCAAGAGGTTCATCAGCTCAAGATTACCTAAGTCCTCCACCTCCGAGAAGAAGTAACTACCAAGAGTCCTCATTCTCCTGACGGATAGGACAGTACAATCACACAACAGGTGACAAATAGATTCAAAAAATTGAACAGTCCCTGCAACTTCTACAATTGTGCAGTACACGAAGTCGTTCCGCATAAATGCTAATGGCACAGTGACCAGTAATTATGCCGGAAATGACCCGTGTATTATGACGACTAAGTTTCACCAGAAAGGGTTGATCTCTTCTTGCTAAAGGCCGAACATAGCGCCCTGGCCGTTGCGCATATGTCCAGATGAACCCAGCGTCTGTTTGCTCCTTCGGTGGTTTCATCGTCTATTTTCTTCCGTAAGGAACTAATTGGGATCACTACAAAAGGGAGAGCCTGCGATACATGCAGCGCCAATCCCTTCCTAGCAAGCTCATCAGCCCTTTCCTTCGATATCCATATGGCCTGGTATCCAACAGAGGGCCACCGCATTGGCTTAGATATCTCGTTCAAAAGCGATTTTCAGATCCCCACTTTTCTCCATCGAGACAAAATGGAAACATAGCTGTAAGGGCTCGGTGACAACAATCGGCCCTCTCTGTCTTACAACGGTTTTGGCCGCCAGACTTCTATAGTATATATCAAGCGAAATGGAACTCAGCATGGTTTCCATGGCTGCTATTGGTGTAGTTCTCATTGATCCCATGACTCCGACGCACGCTGCCCTCTGGATTTTGATGAAGTTTGAAAGCTGGTATTGCTTCTCAAGTACCATCCACCATACTAGTGAATCATACGAGTATGTACTCGTAAGAATGGGTCTTACAACCGCCATGTATATATGCAAGGTGCGATATTTACAGAGGGGGTCAGCTTGTTCAGATATAGATGTCGAGCCTCCTCTTGTTAATACCTTAGCCTTCTCATTGCCTGGTATACCCTCATGTCCAGGGACCCAGCAGAGCGTTACCTTGTGTTGTGTTCCAGGAACCTTCAAATCTTCTCGACAGCACTTCATAAGCTTCGGTTGTATTTCTGTAGCAGAAATCGCTTTTAAAGTTGCCTGGCTGTCGATAAAGAAGGGGGATACCTTCGGGTGGTACTGCCTATCACGGGCGGCTGTTGTCACAGCGGTTCAGAGAAGATGCCTGAACCTACGCCAGTGTCCAACCTTAAATCGGTTGGAGAAAATGGAGAAAAATAAATCTATTTGGCACAATTCATGACAAATTGCTCTGTTTCTCAATACAATGTTGCAGGTCTGTTTGTGTTAAGCCTTTCTAATAAATGTGCCAAATTTGTTTGAAAAGAAAGAAGGTCACCGTCATTATCAAGCGCTATACAGCAAATTAATTACCTCCCCGATAGTGATCTTCATTGTCACGCAGCGAACAGATGTATAGGTCTTCACATGCATCAGCTTCATTAAAACAATGAATTATCCACATGACAACTGGTTGTCGATGAAAACCACCAAAATTAACGAGCACATGTTTATAAGCTCTACAAAACCCGGATGTCTTGATCTCGATATAAAATTTTAGTTCAATGATAAACTAATCCAAACGTCGTCGATGTTCCCACGTCGTTCCTGATTTAGTTTTACGTAGTCTCTATCTTCTTGGAATTCCCTCAATCCGAACGCACATTACTATATTCTTATCTATCTATCTACCTATCTATCTATTGAACCGGATTTATAGAAGGCTCGTTTCGAATTTCCTATTAAAATGAAATACCCGCACACTGCATTCAGTCGCAATTATAATCGATGACTTAATGAACGGAATATACAATCAAAGAATTTATTTATTTCGCGGAATTCCACGATAGTTAACTAATCACTTAATGATATCAAAACAATTTTTCATTGATAACATTTTAAATTTTTTTTTTTTTGCACTTGACGTCAAAAGCTGAATTAAGGTTCATTGAAAAAAATTATTTGTATGACAATTGAATGGTGATTGACTGAGTACAAATGGCTGTGACGTCTGTTCTTTAGAATGTTGAGTATACAACTCGTACTAACGTCATTTTATGATTTAGAAACAGAAATTGCTGGGTGGGTGTTTGCTTTCGTCTGTGATTTATATTCTTTTCTATTTAGAAGGTCATAAAAATATGAATGACGGCAAACAATTTAGTACTACTTATTATTATTAATGGGGCTATTATGTCATTTGCACCGCTCAAAGCACCAGGCTCTGATGGAATTTTGCCAGCTATGCTGCAAAAAGCTACAGCCAAGGTTAGAAACAGGTTTAGGGAAATTTTTAAACACTGTTTAGGGTCATGTTACGTACCAGTGGCATGGAGGGAAGTGCGGGTTATATTCATACCTAAATCAGGTTAACCAAGCCACACTTCAGCGAAAGACTACAGACCCATAAGTCTCTCGACATTCCTCCTCAAGGCACTTGAAAGACATCTTAATATGCACATCAGAAGTAAGAGCTGCAACGGCATTCTATGCAAAGCTCAACATGCATATTTAAAGGGGAAATCGGTGGAAACAGCTTTACACGACGTAGTAGGGAAAATAGAAGCTAGCCTTCACGATAGGGAATTTGCACTAGCAGCCTTCGTAGACAAAGAAGGTGCTTTCAATGATGTAGAAGGCAGGGCCATCAAACAGGCCGTAGAGACTATGAATGTCCACCAATTGGATCTGCAATATGCTCGGCCCTAGAAACATTAACTCCACTATCGGAAACAGTTCAATAAGAAAATCCGTTACTAGGTGGACTCCCTAGAGAAGCGTTATCTCACCGCTCCTCTGAGTTCTAGTCATCGATGGGATACTTAAAGAACTAAGCAATACAGGCATAAGCATCACTGCTTACGCGGACGTCGTGGTGATTTTAGTCAAAGGGAAATTCCTTGACATATTTAGTGAAATGATGGAATCAGCTCTTAATAGTCTCGAAAAATGGGCTAGAGGGTGTGAACTGCATGCACGTCAACCCGGATAAAACAGAATTGGTACTCTTCAGCAGAAAATACAAGATACCACCCTTCAAACTGCATAAGCTAGCAGGGGTGGAATTTTCCCTTTCGGATCGCGCTAAATATCTTGGTGTAATGCTGGATAGGAAACTAAATTGGAAACTTAACATACAGGAAAGTGTCCGCAAGGCATATAATGCTGTCTTTATCTGTAAGAGGACCGCAGGGAAAAAATGGGGCCTGAAGCCCGCAATGATTCCCTGGCTATACATCATGATAGTCGGATAGTGGTGTGGTGGAAGGCAATGAATACGAAAAAACACACGGGATATGTTGGCCATGGTATAGAGTACAGCTTGCATTACCATCACGGATGCTATACGCACAACACCTACGGCTGCACTCGAGATCTTTCTGTATCTTTTACCACTAGACCTACAAATTAAATTTCAAGCGGGCAGCAGTGCGCTTCGGCTCACTAACGCTGGTCTCTTCAAAACTTATAACGTAGGACATAGCTCCATTCTCAAGGAATCATTTCCCGAAATCGCTGACGAATCGGACGATATCCTTGGCACTTTAGACTTCGACACACCATACGCAATAATTTATCCTATTAGAGAGGACTGGCGAAGGAAGACTGTCCATAACGAGATGGCAATATACAGAGATGGTTCTAAGACCAAAGAGTGCTCGGGGGTCAGGTATTTACTCGAGAGATACGAACATGTACTGTGTTCCAAGCAGAGGTTCTAGCTGTAATTAAAGCTGCGGAATTACTTGAGATGGGATCAATATCCGACAAGAATATCGCCATCTGCATAGACAGTCAGGCTGCGCTAAAGGCGCTGGAGTCTTACGTCACCAAATTTGAGATAATCAGGAATTGCCGCATTATGTACGCAGAACCGAGTCAGATTATGTTGGGTACCTGGAAACTCCGATATCGAAGGCAACGAGCAAGCCAACACGCTGGCCAAAAGAGGATCGGGGCTCCCACATATTTAGTGACATAATTGGTAGTATTAAACCACCAGGGTGCGTGGCTACGGGAATTATTCATGATAGAATCATCGACACGGCTAATCTAAGATGGTCAAACTTAGATAGTCACAGGGTGTCTAAGGCCTTGTGGCCTGTGTTAGACAGCAGAAAATCTGGGGAGATCATAAAATTAGAAAGACCAGTGCTAAGAACAGCGATAGGAATACTCTCTGGCCACTGTCTCTTAAGGAAGCATGCTGTGAGACTAGAATTATCTAACACGGATGTGTGTAGGTACTGCAATGACCTACATGTCTCAGAGGACATAAAACAGGACAAGGCTAAAGCACCTTGGTAGATACTTATTCGATAACCTAGAAGAGGTGAGGACCTTGAACCACAACAAGGAGCTTTTCAAATTCTGTAGGGTGATTAATTGAATGGGAGAATTGGTTTAGGTCTTTTGCCATGAAAGTTCCCTAGGGATCACGATGGGCCCACTTTGGTGCCTAGTGTTTTATGATAACCTCATAACCTTACCTAACCTAACCTATTATTATTTATTATTATTTATGTAGGGTTATCTTGCACTGTGACCTAATGGTCTATTGTGCCCCTGCTAGTACCTTGAGAGGTTTATTCCCTCGTTAGAGTTCCCCTCGCATTATAATTGAAGGTCATGCACTTTTGCTTCGCCTTGGCGAGAATAATTTACCCCAGAGCTCTCCCTCCAAACTAGTTTCTTTTAGGAATCTGAGAATGAGAAGTAGGTCCACGGTTGGCATATCCTCATCTGATATTTGGTACTTGCCCAAGTATTTCAGTCTTTTGTGAGTCAGAAGATGCTCCGGAGTCTCGTTTGGCTCATTCCAGAATCTACATCTGTTATACCCAGTTTCCGCAAATACTCCCTGAGTTTGCAGTGCCCCGCTTAGAAGCCTGTTAGGATTCGTAGGTTATTGTTCGTTGAGGCAGATGCAGGCATCGAATCTTTTTCGGTTGTAACATCCCAGTAGCTTAGCTTCCCTCAAACCTGTAGTATTATTTCAGCTTCTTGCCCTGTCTTCTTTCTCAATTTTCCTGAATTCTTCGCGTGTGCTATGTTGCCCTATTCCGCAGAATGGTTCAGGTCCAATGAAGGGCCCCGCAGCTCCTTGTCTTACAAAAAAGTCTGCTGCTTCATTACCTTTTATCCCGATATGACCGGGTGTCCAGTAGAGCGTTACTTTGTAGTTTCTACCTAATTCATTAAGTTTATGTAGGCATTCCCAGACAAGTTTCGAGTTAATGACATAGGAGTCAAGTGCTTTGATAGGTGCTAGACTGTCTGACAGTTACTGTATCTTCTTTCGAAATTGAGTTGGATACATCTATCTACAGAACATATTTCAGTTTGAAAAATGCTGGTACTCTTGCCCGTGGGTTCTGATGGCTTTGTCCTCCGGTCATACACGCCTGCCTCTGTTCCTTACTTAGTTCTCGAACAGTCTATATACCACTTTATCGTGTTACAAGTACCTATCGTGTTTCCGCATTATCAAGACCACCTCTCTACATAACAATGGACTTTAACTGGTCTAAGTCTGTCTGCATCGTGGTGCAGACAGCCAATCTAACCTACCTACCGTGTGCTTACTCAGTCCGTATATTGTGGAGTCGTTGCTCCACTCTTTCTTGTCGCTTAACTTCGCACAAAAATTGTTCCGGAATTCACATTTTCTGATACCGTCGTCCATGGGGACTGCCAGAAGGCTAAATTTCTTAAGAATTGCATCGTATTCTCTCGAACTAACGTATTTCTCCTTTCCAATATCTTCTTTTGCCATCCTTAGGTCATCTGCTTTACATCTTGCTCCACTACAAGCTCTAGGAGCTGCAGTTGGACATGTTCTCATGGCCCCGGTGATGCAGAGGCACGCAAGTCTTGGCACATTTGTGAGTGTCTCCCTGGTTGTGACTAGACTAGTTCGTTTTGCCCACGCTATCGTTCTATATGTGATCATTGGCCTCTCAATGGCAATATACATCCATCTTAGAAGTTTTGGACTGAATCCGCAAGATTTACCCGCTAGGCTCCTGCATTACATGAGAGCACGGGTAGCCGTTTTGGATATCTCCTCTGTGTGCCTTTTCCACATGAGTTTACTATTTAGGTGTGGTCTTGGATACTTCACTTCTTTTACTGGTGTCAGGTCATGCGACAGGCGGATTGGCTTCAGCCCAAGTTTTATTTTTCTCGTGAATGGTACTTTTGTAGTTATAGTTGGGTTTATATTGAGCCCTGGTGTGCGGCACCATTCTTGAGTAACTACTAGGCCCCTTTATATAATATCATAGAGGGATTCTTCAAACTTTCCTCTGGCAATCAGTACAATGTCATCAGCATAAGCTTGACAACTGATTCCGAGGTTTGATAACTTTTCAAGTAGTTCACCAACAACAAGACTCCGCATTAGTACTAACCATTGTATGTAGATTACACACTTAAAGAAGTAAACATGCCGGACTACAGACTACCGAAGAAACCAGCTCTACAATCTATACGAAGTAAGACTGGATGATACAAAGAGCGGCTGGAACTATCTAGTGGATGTGGAGGATGCGAGGAGTTGGGAGCCAAAACTTTACCAATTGATCGCGTTTGTTGATGAGCAGATCAAAGAAAGATTTCTAGAGGAGGCATCAGGGTCACTCCTGATAGAGTAGTCTACAGCCGGTTATGCCACCATTTGGAGCACAATAACTATTACCGGGGTGGGTACCGCATAGAAGAAATGGCAACGGTCCTAAACCTGTGTGGGAAGCTCCCAAAACTGAATTTTATACCCCACAGGGATGATTTACCGCTAGTCTGTAGCATGTGCTTTTGTCAGAGAGACAGAGGATTTTTTTTTTAAGAAAACCCTAATCCCAGAGCACTCAGACTCTCCGGTCCATTGTAGTGCCATGCAGGAACCTTTCTTTGGTGCAGTGGTTGGGAAAACTTCGATTTAATTCGTTTTCCTTTATACTCGGGTCGCTGATGATTGCTGTTCCCCGCTGGGGCTTGAGAGACTTACTTACTTAGGTGGCGCTGCAGTTCGGGGTGAACCTGGGCCTCAACCAACAAGCCTCTCCATTTAGCTCGGTCTTTAGCTAATTGCCTCCAGTTGCGCACTCCAAGTTGGTCGAGGTCTTCTTGAACTTGTGCGCGCCACCACGGCGATGATTCCCTCTACTGCGTCGTCCCTCCGGGTTAGATTCGAAGACTCTGCGGGCCGGAGCGTTGGTGTCCATTCGCTCTACATGTCCTAGCCATCTCAGACGTCCAATACGCAGTTTTTTGACTAGGTCGATGTCGCTGTACAGCTCGTATAGTTCGTGATTGAATCTTCTCCTCCAAAACCCGTCAACACAAACGGGACCGAAAATCTTACGAAGAATTTTTCTCTCGAAGCGACCAAGGATATCTTCATCCTCTTTTAATAAAGTCCATGTTTCAGCGCCGTAAAGCAGGACTGGGATGATCAAGGTCTTATTCTTGAGGGAGCTTGAGAGAGGGGATACTTTTAATTTTGTTGGCAGATGCCCAATTTTGCGAGAAACATGGAGACCTGTGTTTGGAAATGATGTCTTATCGGAGAACCTGCAAAGCATTAATGACATTAAGGACCACTAGCCGGGTACTCCAAAATTGCTTTACAATATAGAGAGAGCGAGTGGAAAAGTGGAAAAGACTTGAACTAGACTTTCGAGAATTTAAACTCCTATTCGACAATTTTGCTGTACAAAAATGCATGGTTTTACAACTTCTCTGAAAACTCAATAGGAGCGGTTCGAGTCCACTGCGCAGGCACATCCATAACATAACATCCTTACTGCATGCATTCACTGCGTTGACCAACTTAATGACTTGTCAAAATCATATTGAAATTAAATATAGCTCAGCTCCTGTCAAACAAAACCAAAAATAAACCAAAAAGGTTTCCTTCTACGAAACGTCTACGTTGGTAATATTTGTTTTCCTTCTCCCAAAAGATACACGAAAATCTCCTTCCCCACAAAAAGTATTTATTTTAAAAGAAGAGCTTAAATCAATCTCCTTTCTAGCACTTTATGAGTAAACGAAACTTTTCCAAGAAAAAAAATAAATTACTGGGCGGAGTGCCAGAAGCCAGATGAGCACCATTTGAATTTTTCTCGTGTTCATCTGCATCTGTAACAACATGACATTTCTGGATTTTTTTCCATCGTAAACATCTCATGCAGTGTGGTGCGCTCTCATTCAAAATCTCTTGTGCTATTTCGGCAGCCTAATGCATAACAAATTTTCATCTACATATCACCTGCCATCCAGGCTAGACGATAATGGGGTTCTGGTGGAAGGTTCGGGGAGATTTAAGAACGAATGCATAATGAAAACACATCAGTCAGTCAGGAAGACAGAAATGGAATATTACACAAATTACTGTTTGTTTTCTGGCCTACATTGTGTGATCTTCTTGGTGCCGGCTTTGATTGCAATGTTGTTGTGCTGTTTGCAGTTACATAGATAGTGTGTTTGAGACGATAGTCATGTAAGACTTCATTCATAACTAGATTTAAAAATCGATTGCCCTTAGAAACAGCATCAAAATTTAATAAAAGTAAATTTTACATCGCTATTGTGAATGATTTTTGTTTTATTTTTTGTACTATTGTGAACTGACAGGGATAAATTTACCTTGGCAGCCACATTTCATTCAACTTTAACACTAATGACCCAACTCTGTTTCTTAGAGTAGAATTGGATAGTTTATTTTTAGATATTTTCATTACTATTGTGAATCAGGGAGAGCCTTTTTTTATTACTGTGAACTTTGATTGACTGCAATAATTCCATTTTTATTCTTTCTTTTCTTTAGACACGACTCAGCTACAGGTGGCTTTGATCATTACGTAGGAAACTACGAATTTTTTTAGTTTCTTTCTAAAACTTCAAAGTAAGAGTCAACAGTCATTACTATTGTCACTCATTGTGAACATTATGTTCACTTTATATTCAAGTTTAATACGGATGGTTCTAACTTACTTACTTACTTACTTACTAAGATGACGCTACAGTCCGGGGTGGACCTGGGCCTCAACCAACAAACCTCTCCAGCCAGCACGGTTACGAGCCAGCTGCCTCCAGTTGCGCACGCCAAGTTGGTTGAGGTCCCCCTCCACTTGTTTGCGCCACCTACCGCGAGGTCGTCCTCTACTGCGCCGTCCGTCCGGGGTGGATTCGAAGACTTTCTGAGCGGGAAGGATGGGCTCCATCCGCTCTAAATGACCCAGCCATCTTAGTCGCTGTATGTGAACTCTTCTGGCTAAGTCGATGTTCTTGTACAGGCCGTATAGTTCGGCATTGTACCTTCTCCTCCACTCACCGTCTATGCAGACGGGACCAAAGATCGCTCGAAGAACTTTTCTCTCGAAATAACCAAATAACCAAGGCATCCTCATCCTGTTTTGTCAAAGCCCAGGCCTCTGCGCCATACAACAGGACTGGGATAATTAGTGTCTTATAAAGAGTTACCTTAGTAGTTCGAGATAGGGCTTTGCTACTCAATTGCCGTCTTAGCCCATAGAAACACCGATTGGCAAGAGTAATTCTTCGTGTGATCTCCCTACTGATGTCATTTGCGGAGCTGACCATAGAGCCTAGGTAGACAAAATCCTTTACTACCTCAAAATTATATCTGTCTATTGTGGCGTTCTGTCCAAGACGTCGATGTTGGGTGTCCTTTTTCGTATACAGCATATATGTATTTCGTTTTGCTTTCATTGACCGCTAGACCCACCTTTGCTGCCTCGGTCTCAATACTCGTAAATGCCCCATTGACGGCCCGCTCAGTTCTTCCGATTATGTCAAGGTCATCAGCATAAGCGAGTAGTTGTACAGCCTTGTAAGCGATTTTACCTCCGGTGTTGGCTTGTGAGTTTCGTACGATTCTCTCAAGTACTGGGTTAAAGAGATCGCATGATAGCGCGTCACCTTGTCTAAGACCTTTCCTGACATCGAATGGTTCGGTGATGTTCTTACCGACTTTGATGGAGCAGCGAGAGTTCTCCATCGTCATTCTGCACAAACGGACGAGCTTGGCAGGGATGTCGAGATAAGACATGGCTCTGTATAACTCGTCCCTATACACGCTTCTTCTTCCTTTTATCAGCGAGACTATGATCCGAAAACAAGGGATCACAACCCTCCCACTTCATCGCATTTCTACTGATCCGCCTGTGGGGTTCGCTCTCAATCTCTCAATCCTCGCTATACACGCTATCATAGGCAACTTTGAAATCGATGAAGAGGTGGTGCGTGTCGATTTAATATTCATGGGTCTCTTCCAAGATCTGCCGTAGTGTGAATATTTGGTCAATGGTGGACTTTCCAGGCCTGAAACCGCACTGATAAGGACCTATCAGGTTGTTGACGATCGGTTTTAGGCGTTCACATAATACGGAAGACAGGATCTTATATGCGATGTTGAGGAGACTTATACCTCTGTAATTGGCGCAGTTCAGCGGGTCTCCTTTCTTTAGGATCGGGCAAATGATGCTGAGGTTCCATTCATCGGTCATACTTTCGTCCGATCAGATTTTACAGATGAGCTGGTGCATGCTCCTTACCAACTCATCTCCTCTGGCCTTGAAAAGTTCAGCGGCAAGGCCGTCGGCTCCAGCAGCTTTGTTGGATTTGAGTTTAGATATCGCTATCCTCACTTCATTCTGATCGGGTTGACGGGATTCTTGACTGCCATCGTCACTGTTGAATGGCTCATTCTGCCTGACATCGGAATATTGGTCATCATCGCCGTTTAACGGTCTGCAGAAGTGTTCCTTCCATATCCTCAGCACCGACTGCGATTCTACTACTATGTTGCCATTTTCGTCCCTGCAGGCTTCTGTTCTGGCTTTGAAACCCTGGCATGTTCTTTTTACCTTTTGGTAAAATTTTCGAACATTATTCCTGCAATAAAGTCTCTCAATCTCCTCGATCGAGCGCTTCTCATGCTCTTTTTTCTTCTTTCTGAGAAGTCGATGTTCCTCTTTTCTTCTGTGCACGTAGAGCTCGTAAGCAGCTCTAGTCCTTCTATGCAGCGCCGCTTTGTACGCCTCTTGTTTTGCTGCATGTGCTTGCCGGCATTCCTCATCAAACCACGGGTTTCGTTGTGGTGGGCGAGAGAAACCCAGTACATCAGAGGCGGCATCTCTGATGGCTTGTTGGCAACGCTGCCACTGGTCTTCCGCATTTGCTGCTGGCGGCATAGGACTTAGATTGAGATTAGAAGAAACACGATCGGCAAAGGTTCTGGCGGTCTCTTGCCATTGTAGCCGCCCGACGTCAAATTTCCTCACAGCATTTCGTTGATTTCGCTCCGTTGTGGATATACGCATCCGTACCTTGGCTACTAGGTAGTGATCCGAGTCCACGTTGGCTCCTCGGAAAGTCCGGACACCCAGAATACTGGAAGAGTGCCTTGCGTCGATCGCAATGTGATCGATTTGGTTGAGAGTTTTTCGATCAAAGGAGAGCCATGTTGCTTTGTGAATGTCGAGACGTGGGAACGGCGTACTAGCTACGACAAAGTTTCGCCCCGCTGCAAAGTCGATTAGCCTGAGTCCGTTGTCGGACGTAATGTCGTGCAGACTGTGCTTGCCGACCACGCTACTAAAGACGTCCTCTCTTCCTAGCTTTGCGTTAAAATCACCTAGGATAATTTTAACGTCGTGGCTAGGGCATTGCTCATACGTCTTGTCCAAGAGCTGGTAGAAGTCGTCCTTTGTCGCGTCGTCCTTCTCCTCATGAGGGGTATGAACGCATATTAGGCTAATGTTGGCAAATTTAGCCTTGATACGGATAGTCATAAGGCGCTCGTTCACATGCCGGAAACTCAAGACTTCTTGCCTAAGTCTGGGTTATTACTACAAGGTGGCCCAAAATGTATCACCCTATCGGAAGATGCAATAACGTTTGCAAATGGCGGCAACTGTCAGTTTCGTTTTGATATTTTTGAAGTTAACAGATGCAGAATACACGTTGACAAGCCATGGAATGCTATACTCCTCAAGATTGCAGAATACTAGTGACTCGTGATTTTCGGTCAAAATTCATCATGAGCGACAAAGCCCATTTCCATCTGAATGGATACGCAAACAAATATTATGTACGACGGAGTCCTGCGACTAGCATTACCACAACGAGTAAAGATAATCGAACAAACGAAGCAATCGAAAATATTAAAGACTGGCTAGGATCAGCCGGCTTAGAATTAGCAGACCACAAAACTGAAGCTGTTCTTATAGCAAGTCGAAAAGCTGCTGAATATGCGAATATGCGAGTCGGATATCAGACTATAAGAACCAAGGAAGTAGTCAAATATTTAGGAGTAATGCTCGACAACAGGTTAAGGTTTAAGACGCACGTGGAATACTCGAGCAAGAAGGCTTCACTACTGCAGGCAGCCCTTTCTCGAATACTGCCAAACATCGGTGGACTTGGATATGCTAAACGGATTCTACTATCCAGAGTGGTTACCCCGGTTCTTCTATATGCTGCACTGGTTTGGGCGGCGACGTTAACGATGATAGAAATACGGAGAAAACTATCGGTTTTCGAACAATATGGGACGAAGCAGCCTGTGTCATAGCCGGAATGATCCCCATCGACATCCTCGCAAATGAGATGGTAAGGATCTACGAAAGGAGAACCTCGAGTCATCAAGAAGTATTGTCAGTAGGTATTGTCAAGAGAATAAAAAAGGAGGAGAAGGCATCATCACTAGCTACGTGGCAAGCCAGGTGGGATAACAGTGCAAAAGGTAGATGGACCTACAAGCTGATCCCCACCATTGAGGTCTGAACCAAGCAAGTGTATGGGGACTGCAACTACCACCTTACGCAGTTAATATCGAGTCACGGCAGCTATCGCAAATATTTACACAAATTTGGACATGATAACTCACCTCTCTGTCCACATTGTCCAGACCGGGAGGAAGATACAGAGCACGCAATATTCCATTGCAATCGCTTCATGGAATGGAGAAATAACCTGCCAAGTCCACCATTCCTTATAGACCAAATGTAGTCAGAGGAGAATTGGCTGGAAATTTGTACACTCATAACGAATGTGCAAAAAGAACTCAGAATAATTGAGAGAGCAAGGAGAGCAGAAAAAGCAATACAGGAAGCATAGCATTAATTGTTAACCAGCCCCGCGAACGACTTTCTGGCAGTCCCGCGGGGAGATTGGTAGAAGTGTGCAGGGGGTGGATTAGTACGTAGCCGCATTCCTGGCATCGACTATTCGGACTTGGGAATCGTGCATGTTAGTAACCCGGGCTACTAGTATCTTTAGAAGATTACCACACCACTTGGCGCAGCAAAAAAAAAAAAAAGGATACGTAAACAGACAAAATTTGCGCTTCTGGGGCACTGAGAATCCAGGTATCATTCACGAAGAGTCATTACATCCACTCAAAGTCACTGCATGGCGCGCCATATACGCCGGAGGTGTCATCGGGCCTCATTTTTTCGAGGACGCTGTGGGTAACACGGTTACTTCGACTGGTGAGCGATACAGAACCATGAGTAAGTTTTTACTGCCGCAAATTAATGAATTCGGACTGGAGGACATGTGGTTCCAACAGGACTGTGTAACCGCACACACAGCTCCTGCGGCAATGGACATTTTGAAGGATGCGTTTCCGGAACGCCTAATGTCACATTTTGACGATTTGCACTGGCCGGCAAGATCGCCCGATTTGACCGCTCCAAACTTCTTTCTTTGGCATTTTTTTTAAGTTACGGGTCTATGAGAACAAGTCACGGGTGTATGAGAGCACGACACAAACTCCGGAAGCTCTCAAAGAGAATATTCGACAAGAGTGCGAGAACTTATCGCCCGAAGTTCTCGGCAAAACGATTGAAAATGCGCTAAAAATAACCCAAATGGTCATCAACCAAGTGGGCGGCGCCCACTTGACCGACATCATCTTCAAAAAGGAATGGAAAAAAACTTAAAGTTCTGAATAAACATTTAAATAAAAAATTATGAAATTATTTCGTTTCATTTTAAAGATTTAGCAAAACAACATCGGGTGAGTGTTTTTGGGCCACACTGTACAACTTAAGAGTTAGAGTCAACTTTAAGTATGGACTTCTAAGGACAAATTTTCTTCCTTCATTTGTTTTATAGGACGACTTTGTTCCTTTCTTTATTTTAGCACACACTTCAAGGGAAAATCCCTGAATAAAACCACCCACCCATTTGTAGGGAAATATAGATTTCTAAGAAGCGGAATACAACTCAAGTTATATAAGTATGAAGGTTGGACATGTAAGAATAAGTCTATTGCATCATCACCCTGGGAACCCATGAGTATTGTCCTCATACATACGAGTATGTGTTGTTATGTTTTTAGATAGTAACAAATATTAACCTTAATCCAGATAGAGTAGGGGATTACTTACATACGGAATCTCGAAAGGAGGAAACACATGTAAAATCTTATGTAAACCACCTTTCCGTCGTCTCTCTCTCTGTAGGTCAATACGTAAGGAGATGTAGCCTTAAACTAATATAGAAAGTCGTTTGTAACTGAAGATGGATCTCGTGTAAACGTCAATGACTGAAAGTAAACAATTTGCTTAAGAAATACTCAAATGTCATATTGACTGGTGAACTACTTGACATTTTTTTCGTTTTCCTTTTGTTGTGTGATTGAGAGGCCTCCTCTTAAGAGGGAAGATATGGATGTGGGTGTGTTAAGTATTGTGGTCCTGATTACTATCCTTGGGACTTGAATGGCATTAGGATATTTTTAGATCGATTGTTCAAGTAGGATATCAAGGTTGCAGGTGGGACCGGCAGAATGGTTAATCTGGTATTAACACTAGTTAGGTGAACCTAATGCCTATTCTCCTGCATAGTTAGACATCGTCTTATATGGGTTCTGTGAGCTTAAGTAATACATATGGGTAGTCAATATAACATATTTAGAGCATCATAATGGTGTTGAAATTCCATTCTTATAAGAGCATTTACACTACAAGTATATCTACTTCATGAAGCTGGTGTGTGTTACATCAAAGGCTCGACTTCTGAAGGCATGACCTACCAGGCCTACACCCACCTACCCCACGCACAAGAAGTCTGCGTGTCGAACTAAACATTTTTATAAAAAGCTGGTGGATTATAAGCATTCAGTTCATATAGCTTTCAGCGAAATGATTGGTTGGTTTGTGAAATAGAACTTGAGACTTACAAACTACTAGTCAATTGCGAAAATCTCTAAAATCTTTACAAAAGTCACCGAAATCGAGAGCAGCACTATGCTTTTCTTTGAGTTGACTCCTCCGCTAGTAGTTCTATTCCTTATACTGTAGAATGGAATTATTTGACATTTGATTGGCCCTTCACCCATGAACTAATAGAATGTTTCATTTCTTTGGAGACATTTGCTCCAGAGTCCCGATTCCGATTGTGTACATGGTTTTGCTTAAGGGAGTGACTCTCATTTCAATTTGATTGCAGTCGCAGTCGTTATGTGATAGCTTTCTTTTTTGTTTTTTAAGCAAACCCAAATCCCAAAGCACTCAGACTCTCTGGTCCATTGTAGTACCAGGCAGGAGCCTTTCTTTGGTACAGTGGTTGGAAAAATTTCGACGTAATTCGTTTTCCTTTATAACGGGTGGGCCATCTAGTGGTTTCTTTTTAAATCATAGGTTATTTTGACACTGACAGCTGTTTCCCGCTCGAAATCTTGACAGAAAGTCAGTATCATACCTCCGCGGAACGAAATGAGTCGCTTTACGCTTGAACAACATTGGGAAATATTGAAAACTTATTTCCAAAGTGAGTACTGTGTAGCCCAAACAGTGCGTTTTTTGAAAAGAAGGTACATATGCCTTTGAACACATGCTACTGAGAGTTAATTTCTCACATCTTTGGGACAGAGCAAGATGTAGTCTAGACTAAATAATTAGACCATGAAAGGTCCATTGTGATACCACATAGATCATATATGATCCCCAGAATGAAGTAGCCTTAGAACCAATTGGAGCTTATTACAAAGGGCGGAGTATGCTGATATTAGCGTCAGCCAATTTCTCTAAATTGTAGAAGAAGTAGGCTCCTAAGTACAATATTCTATGAACGGAGAGAGCTTGCCGCGTACAAAGCATATTTAGTACGATTTCCTCCGCTTATTCGTTCATACAGCTTCTACAGAAGTCATTTGGAGGAGGCCTAGCCTTACAATGATGCAATGCGCCGTAATGACTGGATTGCAATAGTTTGCTCTTTTCTGTCTAATAAGGCAATTGCAGCATTTTTGATCCAGCTTCAGACAGATCTGTCTAGTAATGAGGCACGTAGTGCTGCCTACCCATCTACGGTTTGTTACGTTGATAGTATCGAGCTTCAGCCTACCTTCAATTTCACTGTAGCGAAAGGCATGTGGATATTCACCTTATTTTGGTGAAATCCCTACCTGTCCTCTAGGTCCCTTCCATTCGTGTGAAAAATATAACGCACACAACATGAGTGGTTGCGAGAAGCTAGGCCCTGGCACTTTAAAGAGCTGTTGCGCCAAATATTAATATTTATTTATTTTTTTACCTGTCCTCTGTGTGTTCCAGCACCCAAATAAGGTGAACATTGAATTGTTTAGCCATCTCGTTAAGAAAGAGGCGACTATTTAGCGCAGTTTTTGAGCTGAAATTGACAGATTTCAGGGATTTAACAGCGACTTGACTGTCAGTAAAAATTGTGATATCCCGAATCACAAGGTTTCCTTTGCCGTCATGATCTTCGCCTGGAAAACGCTGCAGTGATTGGGAAGGCGAGAAGAGATACTTATGTTTAGATCATTGCAGTATTGGTTGTATTTTCTCGAGCGATGGTGGAACCAAACTGGATATAGCCAACAGGATCGTCAAAGCAAAGTCCGCGTTCGGGATGTTGTCCAAAATATGGCGAAGCAATGCAATCAGTTTGAACACCAAGATAAGACTGTTCCGCTCCAACGTCGAATCCGTGCTGTTATATAGATGCAGCACGTAGAGAGTGACCACTACTATCACCAGAAAGCTGCAAACGTTCATTAATAGGTGCCTGCGCAATGTCTTAAGGATTTTCGTATCTCTAACAAACACCTTTACTAGAGAATGGGTCAGGAACCAATAGGCACAATCACCCAACGAAGGAAGTGGCACACGTTCCGAAAAGGTGACAGTTCAATAGCGAACCATGCTATGCAATGGAACCCTTTAACTCAGGGTGGCAAAAGACCAGACGATCCGAGGAGAACATGTCGCAGAACAATCGAGAAGCAGACACGGCAGTTGGAGAGAGTTGATACACATTGCCAGAAACCGTACACGATGGAGCATAGGCGTAGTACAAGCCCTAGGACCCACAAGGGGACACAGGACATGAGTAAAGTAAGTAAGTAGATCATTGGAAAAAAACACCCCTGCTAGAAGCATATGGATCCCTCTTGTAACCCCAGATCCTCCTCCCAATCAAGTCTGGAGAAGATGTGGGTTTCAAAGTTTTTTGTCGAACAGAAGTTGCGGAAGTAAACCCCACAGGCGGATCAGTAGAAATTCGGTGAAGTGTGAGGGTTGTGATCCCTTGTTTTCGGATCATAGCCTCGCTGATAAAAGGAAGAAGAGGAAGAAGAAGTTGCGGAAGTATGTAGTTAGTGTCTTGCGGAAGGAATTCAAGAAGAATAGAAAGATATGGCCTTCATGCGATTGGCTGCACAAGCTACCCACTTGTTTGTAATAAATATCCAAAAGTGGCATGTGAAACAAAATCTCTAGAGCCATTGTTAGGGTGGTTCTTAGTGTTCAACTAGTGCATAGGCAGGCCGACCTTTGCGCACGGCCAACATAGTTTAGGTGAACAGCTTTCTCCAAGGCTGTCCACCAGACGATCACACTATGCGTTAATATGGGCCTGGCGATAGATAGGCAGTATGTAATTTGTGCCTAGAGCCTCCATTTATTTATTTATTGCTTCAGCAATATAGAGCTGTAGTGGCTTTCTTTGCATGTTCTGGAATATTGGGTTTTTCAGCTAAGTGGGCGCCGTTGCGTAAGTGGTTAGTGTGTTGGATCACTACGCATGAGGTTGCAAGTTCGAATCCCAGAAAACACCAAAAAGTTTTTTCACGGTCCCACCTCTCGCGAGCGTCTGACAAACATCCGAGAGTATTGTTGTCACGAAGAAGCTTCTCAAATCGCCGTTCGGAGTCGGCATTAAACTGTAGGTCCCTTCCATTCGTGTGGAAAATATAACGCACACAACATGAGTGGTTGCGAGAAGCTAGGCCCTGGTACTTTAAAGAGCTGTTGCGCCAAATATTTGTTTTTTTTTTTTATTTTTTAGCTAAGTTTCTTGTCAAGAATGAGAGTTTTGGAGGGTCGAACAGCTACTACCACTTCTATGACGGTTTGGTCACGTAGTGCATATGAATTTCTCTAAAACAGCTTCACATACAAGTCATGAATGCCGTGCCATGAAGAATAGATGACTGGATCAAGTCCGACAATTGACCTGGTTCAGTCTGGGGATTCTTCCTTATGAATTCAAGTCCTACAATCATGAACATCATGAAGGATAACCGGATCATTGAAAATATTGATGATGACCTTGCGCTATCAACAAGTGTAACATATAGGACACACATGACCTAAGAATGCTATCTAATGCTCACCTAAAAGTTTTTGACAAAAACAGAATTTAAAACAATTTTTTTTCAAAACTTTCAAGCTTTCGTGGTATTCCCAAAAAAGGAAAAAAAATAAAATCCTAAGCAAAACTGTGAAGCATCTCGCTGTTTTTCAATAAACAATTCTTTCCACGAAAAGCGGGCACCAGTTCCAACGAACATTTTCAAGGAGTTATACAAACCTAGACGCCAATAAACAATGCAATACGATTTGAGTCACCAGCTAGTTGTGAAACAAAATACATATATATACGCGTACTTATGTACTTTATACTTGATTAATCTGTTTGTTGTTTTGCACTTGAGCGCCAGCACGTAATTTATTTATTTCATTTCGACCGACGCCAGAAATACCCGGCGGACATGTAAGTTTTTCAGATTAGAAATAGCGATCTTAATCGATTGCACATATTTCGAATCGTTTGCTGGTCTAATATTAGTTTTATTTGAAATTTATTTTATGCGCTGATAAACAATGCATTATGTCACACATACGAGTATATATGGTATACCACCTTGATCAAAAAGTTCCCGGAATAAAAACTGTGTGGCGCAGAATTGTGGGCAGAAAACTCGTGGATTTTGCACCATGATAACGCACCGTCGCACAGTGCCATCATTATTCGTAATTTTTTGACGAGAAATGCAACAAATACCATCCAACATCCACCGAATTCGTTTGGATCGAAGATTGGATCAAGCGCTGGCATAAGTGTGTTGCAGTCGATGGGGATTACTTTGAAGGGGACAATATAGATTTAGATGAATAAACTTGTATTTTTTATTTTCTGAATAAATTCCGGGAACTTTTTGATCAAGGTGGTATGTACATTTGGCGCAACAGCTCATTAAGTGCCTAGGTCTAGCTTCTCACAACCACTCGTTTTGTGTGCGTTATACTTTTCGTACAAATGGAAGGGACCTACAGTTTTGTGCCTTATCCGATGGGCATTTTTAAAAAGCTTTCTCGTGACTCGGATGTTTGTCAAACGTTCGCGAGAGGTGGAACCGTTAAAAGGTTTTTGTGTTTTCTGGGATTCGAACATGGAACCTGACTCAAAGTGGTCCGACACGCTAACCACTGCGGCAGCACGCCCGCACATATGAGTATTTGAATTTAGTTGCTACTTTGGAAAATTTTACCTGAAGTAGACAACTTTACTTGAGATTCTAATAGGCCAGTGGCCTCTACTGTTTCTTCCTAATTTGGCGAGGTTATGATCCGAAAACAAGGGATAATAACTCTCCCACTTCACCGCATTTCTACTGATCCGCCTGTGAGGTTCGCCTAGTAGCCTGTACTAATCGCAACAATTTTAGCAATATCTAAACGGTTTCTGTTTTGTAGGCCTTGTGTTCCGTCCCAGTTGTCGTTGGACCACATCTGCCTAAATAGGAGTATATGATGCAATTCCGCATCCCGTGGCATCTGGTGTTGGACTTTGAAAGAAAGTGCGTGAAGATACTTCCCTTGAGAGCCCCGCATGGTACAAGAACCGCCTCCGCAAGGGATCTGTCAATGGCGTTGCAAGTTCATCAGCTCATTTATTTCTCTCTATGTTGCTGTGTCCCGCCACGAAGAGGAGAATGGTCCTGAATCAATGACCCAGGGAGGCGAGATCAGTTCCTCTTTGCACTGTTCAACCAGTTTGGAAGATGTCGTAAAGGGTGTAGGGTTGTGTGGTCAGTAGATGTCAAGCATCTCGTACTGCAAGTACTTCCGCCTGCAAGACTGCACGAATCCGGTAGCCAGTATAATTTTGATAGAAATAGAAGGGAAAATCCCCACACCAACATTACAGTCCACTTTTGAACCATCATCGGTGAAGATTGTGATTTCGTACTCGTTTCTCACTTCGCCTTTGTCCCACTCCACTCTGGCTGGGAAACTGACCGTCACGTCATTTCTAAAGTTTACTTTGGGTGTTGCGTAGTCGGTTAGAGTCACTATCAGATCCCTTGATAGCATATTCAGGATGTTGCTGTGACCATACGGGTTGGTATAGGTAGGTAGGTGTGGTTGTTCTTCTAAGAAAAGAGAAGAACCCAATTAGGTGCCGTTTTGACGCCGTAAGACTTGTGTACCTGGATGTAAAAGGTGTGTTGGTGGGGAGTCTCTAGATCCAACCTGTGGAGTTTAAAAAGATTATTAAGGCCTTAAGGTTTCTCTCTGAGACTTGTGCCGCTAGTGCCGGACAGGCGCATAAAAAGTGGATAAGGGTTTTTTTCACAGTTGTGACATTGCAACTGTGACAGTGTGTGCTGTGTAGGATACCTAGACTGCATGGTCTCCTATAGGCCAGTGATCCGTGGTGGTTGCTGTTATCCTGGCGATGTCCCTACGCGTTCTGTTTAAGAAGTCGGTAGTTTTTGATTTGTTATATGGTAGTTCGTTGGTCACATCTTTCTAGATATGACACAGTTTGTTAGCCTAGTCTATCTGAGGTTGGCTTGGGCAAGGAATTTTGAGGATATTTCTGCTTTAATTTAGTCTCTTACTATGGATAGTCTGTGCAGCCCTATCAATGGCGAAGACCTCAGCTTGAAGGATGCTACAGTCATACGGGAGTTTATATTAGTCGTTGATTTTAAATGACTCACAGGAAACTCCAGAGCCAGTTCCGATATCCATTTTAGACCCGTCAGTGTTGAGTTGAATATCCTGTTCATTAACTAATGTGTTGAAGTCCCATTCTTGTCTTTCGGGCATAAAAGTGGAGTACCTCTTGTCAAACTCGAAATTCGAATAAATACCAACTGGCTTGTGTATTGAGTGAAGAAATCTAGACGCTTAATAGATTTCAAATGAACTGACCAATTTGACATCTAGTCCCTTACAGCTAGATGCAAGTTTTTGAAGATACGTAAGGTTAGACTAAGCTCGTCTTCAATTGCACCTATCCGAATAATAAGGATCTTTCTTCACGTCGCGTGCCAATAGTTTCTAGTCTTGTGATTTGGCAGCATTCCCTACCTTGAAGGCATGTTTGACTTAGGAGGACTTTCGGAAGAGAGCTGTCAGTCATTCTCTGAAGCAATTGGAGTTTTTTAAAGTTTCGGAGACCATTTTTGGATTCAAGAATCCATATGTGTCCCTATCGGTGCATAGCGCGCTCATCCCTTCCTCCTCTTCCTATTTCGGCGAGGTTATGATCCGAAAATAAGGGATCATAAGGAGACTCTATATAAGACCTTGATCATCCCAGTCCTGCTTTACGGCGCTGAAACATGGACTTTATTTAAAGAGGATGAAGATATCCTTGGTCGCTTCGAGAGAAAAATTCTTCGTAAGATTTTCGGCCCCGTTTGCGTTGACGGGTTTTGGAGGAGAAGATACAATCACGAACTATACGAGCTGTACAGCGACATCGATCTAGTCAAAAAACTGCGTATTGGACGTCTGAGATGGCTAGGACATGTAGAGCGAATGGACACCAACGCTCCGGCCCGCAGAGTCTTCGAATATAACACCGAGGGACGACGCAGTAGAGGGAATCATCGCCGTAGGTGGCGCGCACAAGTTCAAGGGGACCTCGACCAACTTGGAGTGCGCAACTGGAGACAACTAGCTAAAGACCGAGCTAAATGGAGAGGCTTGTTGGTTGAGGCCCAGGTTCACCCCGAACTGTAGCGCCACCTAAGTAAGTAAGTAAGTAAGTAAGGGATCATAACCCTCCCACCTCACCGCATTTCTACTGATCCGCTTGTGGGGTTCGCCTATTTGACCTCAGAAAATATCGGCAGGCCTCCCGATTTTAGATCACTTCGTTACTGAGGCCAATGAAATGCCGATGTCGTCGGATTTGTCTGATCCAGGCGTTTATAGGCCTGCCTCTCCTGCCTCGCGATGTCTTTGGAACGTCCATTGATCTTGGCTTTTTAACAGGGTTTAAACCATCTCTTATTTGAACGCGGCAATACCAGCATGCTCACCCCTTGATCCCCGTGATGGTTCGCGAAGCCATTGACAGGACCTTACTTACTTAGGTGGCGCTACAGTTAGAGGTGAACTTGAGCTTCAACCAACAAGACTATTCATTTTGACAGGAAGCTCGTAGCCAATTTGAGTTATACTGGGTCGGCTGCCGAGTGGGACAGGCCGAACATCGGACGCTCGCATACTGACACCCTTCAGGCCTGGGTCCAAAGGATTCCCTGATTTACCAGGTTTAACAATATCGGAGGCCCGTTTCTGTCGTCTTGTCATCTTGGGGTGTGCGCTTTGTTAGCCGTGACTGGATTGTATGGATGAGAATAACTATTTAAGTTACCCCATCTGTACATCCCAGTTATGTTGCCATGCCATCAGGTAGGCGTCCGACCCCTCGGTAGGCCTAGAAACAGATGGTTGGATCAAGTCCGACATCTCTCTTGGAGCCGTCTAGGGATTCCTCCTGATGAGTTGGACTCAACGGCGGAGGATCGAGAAGGATGGAGAGTCCACCTAAACATCCTACCCCCGTGATCCTCATGAAGAATTAACGGACCACTGAAGATGATGAAAAAAAAAAAAAGATTTTTGGATTCGATTTATGTATTTAGCTCTCTTTTGAGCCCAGAAAGCAATTAGATGTCAATAGCCGTGTTTTTTTGAAACCTAGCCAGCCAGTAGTTGCTAGTAAAGTAGAATTTTACACATAAAACAAATACAACAACTGGCTGGCTACTACTCTTGATTTTATGCCCAGCAAAGAGTTACTGGCTGGGAATTTCGTGATGCCTAATTTCAGGCGGCGCAAAAACGAATGTTTTTTAGTTATTTGTTGTTGCTGTCACTGCGAGGTAACTCGGTTCCTAGAGATATGTTCGTATAAAATCGGCTGGCTTTGGCTGGCTGGCAAATCGTTTAAATGAACGACTGGCTGACTAGGTTTCAAAAAAACACGGCAAATGCCTCCTTTCGGAGGTTGTTCTAAGTCCGACACGCCCATTTAAGGTTCAGAATTTGGTTTCTACCTATGAGCATTCTTTTTAAGCAGTGCGGCCGCTGGAAAGGGTAGAGAGAGAAAGAGAGAAATATGGGTTGGAGTCCAGATAACTGGGGAGATTTGTTTTGTTATTTTATCTTCGCTTCTGATTCACAGTATTTTTTTCTCGACCGCCTGATGTCATAGGCATATCAACCATCCAACAGAGCGAACAATTTTTCCAGCCATATGACCAACCTACTGTCAGTGTTATGCCTTCGCAATAGTGTCAATCATTTAACTTCAGTTCATTTTACAGCCAGTACTGACTATACTTAAACAATTCATTGAATGTGTACTCAACTCCTGCATTGTCTGGAGCGGATATTTTCTCCTCAATACTCTTACCCGTGATAGAAAAAAAAAGACATTTCCAATCAAATATTGTCAAAGACCCCCGTTCAGTACAAAAGATGGACCACACAGGATGAACACATACGAAGAACAACAAATGATGAGAGAAAACCTTCCTTCGAAACCAACAGAGTTACAAACCCCCAAACGTCTACGAACCGCGCGTCCTATAGTGAACTTCGTCGCAGTGCAGTGACTGCAATAGCAGTTCGGCATCGGTACAATGACCCAGTTAGGAGTTGCTGATGCAGCAAAATATACCCTACACAGGAAGACTACCGCTGAGCTGAATGCGAAAATAATTTCCCATTACTCCTTGTCGTCGTCTCGTCGTCATACGAAATAGAGTGGAGTACAGAAATGTTTCTCTTTTCATCGGTTTGTGTTCGTCTTCCTCTCTGATTCTTCTTTTTACTCAAAACCAAAACCAGACTCGACTATAGTCGATAGTTCACAGAAGACAGACAAAGGGGAGGAAGGATAGACAAATAAACAGAATGAATGTACTTACGTTTTACCGCGCGCCTTTTCAACTGTTTTCATTGCTTCATATTCGAAACCATAAAATGTATAAACGACAAAAAAAAAGATACTTTTTCTATGGAGAGTAATCCAAAACTTGTGACAGATTGATTTGATCCACAAACAGCTTGTTATTCGCTTTCTTTTCACTCAAAAAATATATATAAATTCACTCATTTCATTATTACCTTTAGCGCGAATTCTTTTTTTTTTTTTTTACGAAAACAGATACAAGGGAGAAAAAAAAAACTAGTAACACTGGTTATTCAATACTTTGTTTCAATGAAACTGGCATTTTTTTTTTATTTTTGTTGATTGGTTGGTTTCCTTTGCCATTCAACTTTTTTTTTTTCTTTTTAAATATATTTTTGTGTTGCTTTCTAATCGATTTCTGAATTGAAAATAATCATGAAAATGAAAACGGAATTTGTATCTGCGTTTTCGAACGAAGAGAAAAAACACTTCCACTTGACAGAAAACTTGGGTAATTAGATTCACCACGAGAGGAGAAAAGATACAGATAAATTGGGAATTCGAGGGAAAGAGCTCGGTTTTGTTTATTTTTCTTTTTATTTGTATCTAGACACTGTGGTTGGGTGTAGTGGCTAGATTCCCGTTAATAGAAAAAGCTCACTCATATACGGTTTGGAATAGAATAAGTCGCGTACCGTTCGCCAGTGGATGTGTCTGATGACTGAATTGAGTCTTTGGTGAGACGAAATTGTATATTTTTCCGTTGAGTATCTGGTGGATGGAGTTGATTCGAAGAATGTGGTTTTTCGTTGTGCGATAGTGTGCATGCGTGTATCTGTGTGGAGCGAAGAGAATACACAGCGAACGATAGAGAGGATTGAGTTTGTTTGTATACGGGTCGTCTGAGGGGTGAGTGAAACGTGGGGGTGCGAGTGCACATGTCGAATTGAAAATGTGCGTTTTTCTAGTAAAAAGCAGAGTTGCCGTGTGGTGGACGACTGACTGGGAATTGCTGTTGGCGATAGTGTGAGTACTGGTGTTCAGTACTGTATTTGACCTCTAATTGGAGTGAAATGAGCATCGCTAAGGTACAGTTACACTAGAAATGGGTTCATTGTGCTGCTAATAAGTAGAAACGGATGGAGCACACCGTCTATTCCTTGAACTGATCCTAGTCTAGTCATAGATAGAGGTACACGACTAAACGCATTTATTGCGGATGAAGTATTGAACGCATCCATTTCATATTGACTTCTATTTCACATGTGACATTTTTGCAACATAGACCTTTTCGCGGTTTGACGTCTATGCTGTCAAAGTGTTTTGGTGGCCAACTGATGTACAATCCATGGCGGGCAATCCTTCAATGCAAAGGACAAGTGTAATGCTAGAACATACACATACACTGCCTTCGGTGGAATTTGAGGATCATTGCAAGGAGCTGAAGGTGGAGACCTATCGTATACCCGCCGATATACTGGAGAAGGTCAACTCGACTTTGAAACTCTACAAGGGCACAAAAAACTATCATAACTATACGAGCAAGAAGTGAATTAACTAGTAATTAGCAGCAATTTCTGGTAAACTTAACTCCCTCTCCATTACAGAAACTTCTTGGATTCCTCGGCGAAGCGCTTCATAATGTCCTTCACAAGCGGTGAACCATTCCTCAGCCCGCAGGGCTCACGCTCAAGGTAAAAGGCCAGGCGAACCCCACAGGCGGATCAGTAGAAATGCGGTGAAGTGGGAGGGCTGTGATCCCTTGTTTTCGGATCATAGCCTCGCTGATAAAAGGAAGAAGAAGAAGAAGAAGGTGAAAGGCCAGAGTTTCATGCTCCATCAGATTAGAAAAATGGTCGGTGTAGCCATTGCCGTGGTCAGGGGTAACACAGAGAAGGTGACAATTGCTCGAGCGTTTACAGAGGAACAGTTGGATCTGCCGATGGCGCGCAGATTGGGTTTGGTGCTCGATTGGGTGCACTATGATCGTTATGGTGAGGATGGTATCCACAAACCACTCACTTGGAAAGAATTGGAACCGAAGATTGAGGAATTCGTCGAGAATTGCATCTATTCCAACATCTATGCGACGGAACAGGACAAGTCAATGGTGGAGTGGTTAGACACTCTCAAGAAGCATTCGTACAATGCAAGGGAAAACAAGTATGTGACAACTCAAACGTCACCGGTTATTATTAAGCAGATAGCCCAATAAAAGTAGATTTATCTAAGAATACAGATCCACTTGCATTTTTTTTTTTTTTTTTTACACAAACTCAACCAAAGAGGAGGAGACTATCCAAACGGTTGGTAACAATAAAACTCAGACTTTTTAAGAATGCGAGTCAACTTGAATGTTTTTTTTTTTTTTGTATAAAAGATGATTTAGTGTCTTCCCTTCTTCTTTTTGTTGTGTCCGCCTTTACGGTCCTGCTGACGGGGTCCAGGTGTAACCTCTTGGTATACCGGAGTAACCGGAGAGTTCTTACTCAGATTCTCAGCCTTCGACATTTCGCTGAAAGGAGAAATAAGTTAACGAATCTGAACGATGGGCTTATGAAAAAACCAACTAACTATTGATCTGCAGCTCCAGTGGACATTTCGTGTGAACCTTTGATGATATCCTTCGCCCTGCGATCCTTCTTCTTTCTAAAACCAGTTCTCTCATACTTGAGCAGCCAGCGTTCTGGATCTTGTGGCACTTCAGCGTTGTAATTCTTCGGCAACTTATCCTTCCTCTTGCGATTGGTTTTCTTTTTCTTCTGCACATCTCCTGGCGTGCTTGGTGATTGTTCGATCTTGGCACCGGCAGACATCTTGGCCACCTTGGTACTCATGACCCAGTTTGCTGCCTCCAAGTCGTCTATTTCGGAAGTTGTAGATAGTTTTTCAAATGCCGGTAGTTTCTTGCTGACTTCGAGGGCCTTCTTCGGATTGATATGAGCATAAGCGATGACCAGCTGAGCGAGAACTTTCATTTTATTCGGTTTCAACTTAAGGAGCTCCTCGAGAGAACTTGCAGCAGTGTCTGTGGCACCGCCTCGCAAATCGAATTCAGCGGCTTGGCGCCACATATCTGATAAATCGGCGCTGCTGACCTGAAATTAACGAGTGTAAGCGGTCGGGGAAGTCAGCTATAGATCCAACTTACGTTTCTCTTCTTGTACCAGCCCACTGCGGATTTGAGTAGAACCGAGGCGGCTTGTTTATTGTCGGTGCCTAGATGGCCACTAAGGCCGATACAACACCTGGCTTCTACTTGGACTCTCCAAGGGATAGGAGAACTTCAATAGCCTCTTTACGGTTGCCCTATAAACAATCAAAATTAGGAGGAAATTCGGTGCAAGCAATAGCAGAACCAACCTGCAACAGGAGCAATTGGATGATGGCAAACTTGGTTGCGAATAAGGTTTTCCTCATTCTCAGCTGCATACTTGTTCAACACTTCCACCGCTTCCTTGTACTCTGTGCATTCAAAACACAATGGACACGTACAGTCGATTGAAGCAAAAATCGCAAGCTCTACGCAGCCGGTACGCGAAGAACGCTCACCGACAACGATTTCTGTTCACTGCCAAGAAAATATTCACGGTCGAAAAACCTTTCAATGAACAGAACAATCAAGTGTATGCTCGGCCATCAAGAGAAGTGTCAGAACTCATTCCGAGGGTCAAACATGGCCACCATTTCACATCAGTAATGGTTTGGTGGGGAGTGACCTATGATGGCGTTACCGACTTTCATTTTTGCGAGATAGAAGTAAAAACTTCTTCGAACAAACAACTGGAAGACGTTGTGAAGCCCCTTAACCAAACAATGTTCGCCAACAAGCCCTAGACATTCCAACAAGATTCTGCTCCAGCTCACAGAGCTCGCTAGCGGACCTTGATTAAGGCAAGACAGTTATTCTTAGCCCAAGATGTCGGTGCTTCATCGTATGAGCTCACATTTGAATATTTAAAGAGAGGAAGTTGGGAGTACCTGTTCTACTAAGTAGAGAAGAGTCGTAAGGTCTAAGAATTGTTTCACAGGATATATTTACCTACAAGGGCCGTGAGTGATTACGCCTAAAACACTATGTCAACTCGACCTCAGTTTTGCTCCCGTTACGTCCCATCCACTTCGAGAGCGCATTGTATGTTTGTTAACATGTTTTTCCTTTGTTCCACAGCTGTTAGCTGTCAAAGCAAGCAAAAGTTCAGCTCATCTTAACTTGTGCCTTGGATTAGAGTGTCGCCACGTAGCATTACGTTTTTCTTCACCAATAGAAAACGCGAGGTCGATATGGAAGCGACATTGCGATAGGATACATTGTTTTCTATAGTTTAACTCACAGACGTCACACAAAGCTGAGGTCAAGGCCCTATTGTTTTTCAGGCATAATCTATTTTTTATTTTATTTTTATGACGAAAGTTGCAATATGTCCCTCCTATTCAGGGTTCCAGAAGAACATTTTCAGTTGAGTTCTCATTAATTTAATTTATGTAAATAGAGACGTATTTAGTGGTAAATAGTGGTAAAATAAAAAATTATATATATAGTAGGATTCGTTAGATATTGTCCCAACCCTTAGATATAAGCAGCACTCCGAATCCATACTGCCGCGGACTTACAGATGGTCTTCCGGAATATATATGTAGGTAGTAGTGCAGTGTTGCACGTTGGCGAACCCCACAGGCGGATCATTAGAAATGCGGTGAAGTGGGAGGGTTGTGATCCCTTGTTTTCGGATCGTAGCCTCGCTGATAAAAGGAAAAAGAAGTGCAGTGTTGCACGTTGGGAACTAATATTCACCCGCTTCTAACCATCTTATTTCACTTACTTCAAAATGTCTGGTCTACATCACATTAATCTGGCATTGAGGCCTTTCGCTTCACGAATCGAGGAGCATCTTCACACTTCAAAATTCTCTCTTTGTCCGGGTCCAATAGCCAAAAGTCGTCAACATGTGCTCATTCCTTACCGAAGACGTAGTGTCAGGTTCTGTAGCGGGAAAATGTTCGGTAATGCAGGTTGCTAGTCCACGTTACCTAGTCTAGAGTTAAGGCCCTAGATAACCCGCAATTGTAGTTTCAGCCTATACGTATAGTTGCTGGGCGGCCACCACCAGGAGGTAAAAAAAGCACTTTATCACAAACTGGATTGTTGCGCTACTGTCCCAAGCCATGTTTTCAGCAGTCAATAGTTTCCGTATAGTTGCTCGGCGGCCACCACTATGAAGTAAAGAAAGCTCTTTATCATGAAAGTTATTGCTGCGATACTAGCCCAATCCATGTTTTGAGCAGTCAATAGTTTCCCGATCAATCGTAATGCAGGGCTTACACAATGAGCCATAACAAGGACATACCGTAAATGCGAGATAACCAATTTTGTTCAAATTTCCTGTGGCAAAATGCTCCCTACATACGATAGATGAGTCTCTTAGAGTCCTTTGCACACCCTTCGTCCTCATAGTTTATTTAGGAGAACCAACCCTCTACGAAATATTGATGAGGCTCCTACTTCCTGAGCCAAGATTGGTAAGTTCACGTAATATACCCTAACTTGGTGCGTTTTATTGAAAGTAATCAGCTGACGCCCAAGTTGATTGATTTATGCTTGTTCAAACTCAAATCTGATGAGCAAGCAAAACATCGATAAAATATTGGAGATGACTAACCATCCATCCACTGACTACTTCTGAGCATTTCCCATCGTCTTACCAATACGTTTCAGTACTTTTTATTTCATTGCCTTGGCATTTCCAATTTGACTACGAAGCATAGCAGATGGCGTTTCCACTCACACCACTGCAATGCTTCAACCTAATTCACATCGGCCACGCACACACGTATACCCGTGTTAATGCTTCCAATCTTAACCTGCAAGGCAAGAACAGAATACAAATTCTCGCAAATTTTATTTAGTATGTGTGAGTATCCATGAATGAGAACTCTGCGTCTGTTGCCCCGTAATCGTACAACCCTGCCCTGGGTGAAGGTTTTTCAATGGAATTCAAACACAAGCACACTCCCAGTCTGGTTTTATGTGTTAGTAACTATGCCAGATGCATGGTGATCAGAATCAGATAAAAATTCACCAGAATTCCATAATGAGATAAATAGAGTGAGAAAAAAAGAGGAAAAAAAAAAGTTAAGTACTGCGCTTGTCAAGCAACACCACGGCCACCACTGAGCGCTTAACGGCGATATTTGTTTTGCTCGCCATCGTGCCAGTTTACCTAAGATTTTCGGTGAATAATCTACTTACACCTTTTAGATTGCTTACCAGGAGTAAGCGATATATATGTACGTAATGTCTGAGCGGTTTTTACTCCTTCTAAGGAACAGAAACTAATAAGAAGAATTTTTGTAAAATTGTATTCCAATATGGCGAAAGGCAGAGTATTGCCGGTGAGGAAAGGTGCTGCGGTATCACTTAGAAAATTTTGTCTCAGTTCAGTAAGGTAAATCAGCAACAAACACCCAGTCTTTTCTGAAAAGTTCTATACTTCAAATGTCGAATGTAAAAAATCGGAACGATTCTCTCCGATTAGTGCGGACACCACGCATAGAGTTATGAATTTGACAACACCCGAGCTTCAAACCGTTTTCTCTTCATTATCAACGTACGCTGCATAGAGGAGCATACTTTTGGTCGCAAGAAATAAACTAGATCCAAAATCTATCCTTCCCTTAAAAATGTGATAAAGAACTGATTTCCAAGGGTTGGTTTGAAATTCCTATTGATTTCGTTAGTGGAAAGCATTCCCTGAATACAAGTTTACGTGTCAAGCCTTTGCCTTCGGATGGAGTAGGAGGCAAAATGTAATCCAATCGAATCCTTAATTTGATATTCTTTAGGAGAGTGCCAACGAATGGTGGCATGGAATCAACTTAATAAGCAGAAAAGTAACCCCTACGTCAATCATTGACGGACAGTTAAATGAAAAATGGGTCAACGTTTCTATTCAGCCCCAAATTCTGTACAAGCTTCTACCACCTATAGGCATACCTACATGCGTACACAAGTCAGTTATTAAAAATTCAGGGATCAATAATGTATGGGTGTAAAACAGTTGAAAGTTTTCCAATAACGCATACCTACTCGTAATTTGGGTTAATGACTGTTTTGTTATGGAGTTGTAAAGTTCTAAGCTAAGAGGCAGCTGTTGGTTTGGTTGTGAGGAGCGACACCTAACCATGGTGTCCATCGAATGAGGAAATAAGGGTGATTTTTATGATGCCATTCGAGTCTTCCATTAAGGATATGGAACCAAAAATAGCTTCTTTGGGTATTGTTTGCCTTTTTATTACTAGGTGGGAGTGACCTGTCTGAAACGAAGAACTATTGCCTAGATAATATACGCCTAGGTCGTAAGGGCTACGTTTCAAATGTTCAAACATTCGTACAACAGTGAAGGCTAGTATGTAATATCGATATCCATCAACCAAAAACAATCCCCGCTTTCGAATGGCAAACGGATAGCATAGGTCTTGTAGTAGAAGCATCTCACGATAGATTCTGGTTTGCTAATTAAAGAGAGAGTATCGCTACATCTGACCACGTTGTAGCTCTTCTGTAGTAAGACGTACTTCGTACGACTGGAAGTTTCTTGACTATCGAATAAGGACTCTACTCTGGAAATCCAGGGCTGGGAAATGGGATACCGCTGCCAACTCCAACTATACACTACAACTACCAATGATCTAATATAGAGAGTCAGACTTCAATGCAGAAAAAGAAAAATCATCCATTACGCTGCGACAGTAACCCACAATGCCTAATGGGCAAATCGTCATAGGTGTAGGATTTCACTGTCACGGGAGGACAGACAACATCAACCTGAAACAATCAAGGTCGGACGATTGCTCTTCGACATACCCGGAACAAACGCGGACCTGACATTAGTACAGCACGTGATCAGCACTTTATACCAGCCCATTGGATGAAGCAAATTAAAAAGCATCTAGATTCAACTCTTGATACCGAACAGACAGAGGTCAGGGTTTCTCTCTATCATTCAGGGCTTCGAACAGAAGAGGTACATCTGCAAAACTAACTACGATTCGCAATTACTATCTATAAGGATTCTCTAGTGTCGCGCTTAGCACAACGGCAAAGTATAAGAAGTTTTCAATGCCAAAAGTGGTTCAAGAAAAAAGTTGCATACTAGCGCTACTATTATTCCTGATCATCATCTTCTTCTTGATATTTCAGCGAGGTTATGATCCGAAAATAAGGGATCACAACCTTCCCACTTCACCGCATTTCTACTGATCCGCCTTTGAGGTTCGCCTATTTGACCTCAGAAAATATCGGCAGGCCTCCCGATTTTGGATCACTCGGTTACTGAGGCCAATGAAATGCCGATATCGTCGCATTTGTCTGATCCATGCGTTTAAAGACCTGCCTTTCCTACATCGCGATGTCTTTGGAACGTGCATTGATATTGCCTATTTAACAGGATTCAAATGATCTCTTCTTTGAACGTGGCAATACCACCTGAGCCGGTCGCGCTCTATCTTTCGTAAGATCCTTGACGAAAAGGCTTCCACGGATCTTCGAACTTCTTATTCGATCAAGCTTTGTCACTCCTGCTGTCATGCGAAGCATCGCAGCTGCCGTTAATTTACTCTCATACTTTTTTTTACATCGTCTAACATTGTGAACCGCATGTGAGCGCTGGACGCACAACTGCGGTGTAGAGACTTCCTTTCAACTTAGGTGGCATTTTTCGGCCACAGAAAATAGCGGAGTTTTCCCGTCACTTCATCCACCCTACGATTACGCGATGATTGATGTCGTCATCACAAGTTGCTTTGCTATTGATCATAGATCCCAGATATTTCCACTTTTCGCACTTGGGAAGCATTGTTCCATTCAAATAAATGTCTGGAATAGGCCTGAGTGGATCAGAGAACGGGCAGCACAAGTACTCTGTCTTTTTTGAACTAATGCGATACCCATTTCCCTCCAAAACGTCCACCCACACATCAAGTGCTCGTTGCAGGGATGTAGGATCCTCACTTATGATGGCTCCATCGTCAGCAAAGAATAACTGATGTACCTTGGGGTCCATTTACCTTCAAGCAGATAATCAAGGACTGCAATAAAGAGCAAAGGACTTAAGACGCTTCCCTGGTGCACCCCGACTTTGATTGGAAACTCTTCGGTTACTTCAGCGTGGCATCTTACTCTTGTCTTTGCTCCCTCGTACATGTCCATGATCATCTGTACATAGGTTTCTGGAACCCCTCGATGCCTTAGCGCCTCCCATATCAGATCTCGTGGTTGTCTGTCGAATGCCTTTTCAAAGTCAACCAATACAATATGCAAATCCTTTAAGGAATCACAATGTTTTTCCATTATGATCCTTATACTTTGGATTGCATCTGTGGTTGATTTACCCGAGACAAACCCGCACTGATCATCAGATAGCCGTATTATTTTTCGCAGTCGGCCACCTAATACCCGCTCAACGATCTTCATGGTGTGTGACATCAGCTTGATCGAACGGTAGCTATCACAGTTTCGCGTATCACCCTTCCCTTTGTATACAGGGAGAAGGTAACTTTCTCTCCATTGATACGGCATTGGATCACCTCTCACGAATTTGGAGATGAGAATTCTGAGCCATCTGAACCCAATGTCTCCCATCTTTTTCCAGAACTCAGAGGGCATCTCGTCTGGCCCAACCGCTTTTCGTTTTTTGGAGTATTTGACCGCCTCACTAACTTCTTCGACTGTAATGTCGGGTATTTCTTCACAGTTAGGGGTGGCTCTTGGAAATTATAGCCGGGGAAACTGCTCATTCGAAAGTTCTTCACAATACTGCCACCACCTCTGCAGAATTACGTCGTCATCCACAAGAAGCTGGCCATGAGCATTGTAATTGAACTTTGGCGAATGAATCTCCTGAGCATTCCTCCTTCTTTGGGCGGCTATTTTGAAGATGGTTGCGCTCTTGTCCATATTGTGTCATCGCAGCTCCTGCATAGCCTGGTTTGCATCAACAACCTTGGAAGGTATTTCCTCCAGCTCCTGATACAGGCCCTCCGTATTCTCTACTTAAAGTGCACGCACTTTTTCTTCGCTTTTTTCTTGCAAAATCTGTATTCCACTTCACTATTATTCCTGATCATCAATAAGGACATTCTTCGTGTTGAAGTTATTTGGGAAATATCTAATATGATAGAGTATGCAATGCAGTAATGGACTTACGTTACGTGTTTACGTGTAAATTACACCAAATGTAGTTAAATTTGTAACTTACCGCATCAAATACAAAATCTCTTAGCCTTTTTGCATTAGGATCGATCATTGCTCTTCTTCTTCTTCTTCCTTTTATCAGCGAGGTTTTGATCCGAAAACAAGGGATCACAACCCTCCCACTTCACCGCATTTCTACTTATCCGCCTGTGGGGTTCGCCTAGGATCGCTAGGATCGGTCATTGCTGGGAAAACAAAAGTGATATCTGCCAGGATATAAAAAAAAACCGCAACTGTTCCGAACAAACGGTAGAGTCTGGACCAAGGTAATGGTACATAAAACCCTTAAGAGGGAGACGGAGCCGATTTACATGGATAATTTTCAGGAATGCTTGGAACGCAAGTGTCCATAATGCAGAAGATGCAGCGTCAAGGAAAGTGGTAAGGAGCGAAGCGTCTACACAATATAAATGCGAACGAGTCGATGACACTAGGCTTGACGGCAGTACCGTGATGATTAGGGGATAGAAGGGGATATGGGTTTAGTGAGTGGAAATCCCACACTGTTATCAAGTTAAGATCCAAACTTGTCAGAATCTGCAAACGATGTTTAAATGAGGTATCTTGTACAATAGGGCGACCCTATGCTAGGTAATAAACCCAGCGAGCTACCCAAATCCTACCGTCAAATCAGCTTGACATGATTTTCCTTGAAAACCATGGAAAGACTGCTAGACATTCACATTAGAGGCATTCTTGAAAAGACTAAACCTCTGCACTCTAGTCAATTTGCATACAGGAAAGGTCGATCTACGGAAGGCGCCCTTCACTATCTCGTCACAGAGATCAAAGCTGCCTACCGCTCCAAAGAAATTGCCCTTTTCGCATTCCTTGACATAACAGGTGCTTTTGATAACACTGGTTATTAATCTATCAGTAGTGCTATCAGACGCAGGGGAATAGACGAACGTACTACCAGATGGGTTAGGAACGTGCTCGATAGCCGCATAATAACATCTTCGTCTGAAAAGGTCTCTGTGACGGTCTCGCGGCCAAAGGCTGCCCCCAAGGCGGCGTCCTCTCGACTCTCTTATAGTCACTCGTGGTGGATGACTTATTGAATATACTTAGTAGTTCAGGTTTCACAACCATAGCTATGCAGATGATCTGGTGATCACCATCAAAGGCAAACATGAAGACAATGTGTGTCAACTCATGCAAAATGCACTCCTTGTAGTTTCGGACTGGTGTGCTGGGGAGGGCCTATCGATTAACCCCAGCAAGGCAGTCGTTGTACCGTTTACAAGAAGAAGAACGCTGAATATTGGCTCAGTGATTCTAAACGGCACAACCACCTATTTTTCCGATGAGGTCAAATATCTAGGAATTGTGCTGGATAAGAAGCTTAACTGGAACTCCCATATTAAGCATAAAATTGCCAAGGCGACTACAGCCTTGTGGGCCTGTCGCTGTAAGTACGGCAAGACCTGGAGCCTGTCTCCAAAGGTAATTTTCTGGTTATATACCACGGTTGTAAGACCCATTCTGACATACGCGTTCGTAGTCTGGTAGACGAAAACCAAAGAGGTCACAACCATAAATAAACTCACAAAACTTCAAAGACTAGCTTGCCTCGGCATCACAGGTACTATGCACACTTGTCCCACAACAGCCATTGAAGACATAATCCTACTTACTCCGCTACATATATTTATAAAAAAAGTGCCAATCCGCAGTGCAGTTAGTCTTAGAAAATCAGATGCTAATAGTACACGGGATCACATGGATCTCATGGATCTATTATCCGACTTCCCCGAGCTAGACATGCTCAGCACGGTCTCCGACTTTACGCCCAAATCACTCTACTTTGGTAGAAGGTTTGAGATTGTGATCCCAAGCCGTGATATGTGGAATAATGGCGGACCGTCGCTTGATCCAAAGGGGATAGTGTGGTACACCGATGGATCAAAAACGGATTCAGGAGTTGGCGCCGGTGTATATGGACCCAACCACAAAATTTCGAAATCACTCGGAAAGAGTCCTAGTGTTTTCCAGGCCGAGCTTTACACCATTGAAACTTGTGCTAACATTAACCTGCACTCAGGCATCAAAGGTGCCTCTATCCATATACTCACCGATAGCCAAGCGGCGCTCAAAGCACTGATATCCCATTTGATCAGTTCAAAATCAGTTCTGAGCTGCTTCGACAGCTTACAAAATCTGTGCCGACATAATAAAATAAAATTGTGGTGGGTACCGGGTCATGTAGGCGTTGACGGCAATGAAACTGCAGACCTGCTAGCTAGGAAGGGCTCCTCTGAGTTGTTCACTGGACCTGAACCCTTCTGCGGGCTATCCGATTCCGCCTTTAAACTTACCCTAAATATTTGGGAACGCAACACGTGCATCTCCCACTGGAATAACTCCCAAGGTCTCAGGCAGGCTAAACGAGCTGTCCAACCCTTCCAAAGACAGGCAGTTGATATCCTAAAATACGGCAGAAGTGACATAAGAAGGCTTTTGAGCTTCCGTACCGGTCACTGTCAACTTCTCTACCACCTTAACAAAATGAGAATTTCAGAGGATATCACCTGCCGTCTCTGCGTAGAAGAGGTCAAAACCGCAGAGCACATACTATGTGAGTGTGTAGCTCTGTGTAGTACTAGGAGAAGATTTTTCCTTAAAGAGATCATATCTCCAATAGATCTAAGGAACTCCTCCGCATCCGTAATTATAGCTTTAATAAGGAGAGTAGAAGTACTGCTGCCCTAAAAGTGGCCTATGGCACAATAGATCTCCTTGGTCGCAGTGTGCCTACACGCCATTCGGGCGTGGCCACACACCTGTTAAAAAAAAAAAATGCTTGGTACCAGGGCACATGGGCATACCAAATAATGAAAGGGCAGACGCCTACACGACATTTGGGCGTGACCACACACCTGTTACACAAAAAAAAAAAAAAAATGCTTGGTACCAGGGCACATGGGCATACCGGGTAATGAAAGGGCAGACGAACTCGCTAGAATGGAGTCGATTTTGCATATCTCGCAGGTCCTCCTCTATAAATAAACTCGTTAGAGACTAAACCACCAGTGAAGCCATCTGATGATGGATCCATCTGGATACCTGCGTCAATGTCAGGACGCTGTGGCCGGCTCAGGATTTGAGGAGAACACGTTCTTTCGTTAGGTTTAGTTGTAACACTACGCAGCTCATCTCTGGCATAATCACAGGATACTATGTCATTGGGGTTCATACGAAGCATATCGGCGTACCTCTAACGACTTCTGCAGGAGTTGTAGGGACGAGGAAGAAATTTAATCTATGCGTCACTTGCTATGCGAATGCCCTACCGAATGCGAATGCCTTTCAGACATTCACTGAGTTGGAGGATAATCTTCACATTGAGCTGAACGACCTCCTGAGATTCATATCCTCATCTGGGTGGTTCTAATCCATCGGTGTCCCTTCACGAGCTAACAAGCTCTCTGAGATCCATATCCTTATCTAAAAACAAAATAGGCACAATGGACCCTTGCTGATCTAAGTAAGCACTGACTTATACCACAAGGCATCCATATACCTATCCTAACCTATCAACCATAGGCTCAGTTTCGTCTTCAAAAGAGTCTCTCCTACCAAGTCAAATAAATCCTCTACCATACGAGTATTGTATTTGGAATTTGATCACTGCTACCAGTAAGCCAAGCCTTCGTCAAAAGATGCCTCATATTAAGGATTTCACGGTAAGGTTAGACGAACAGCTTCCCACGAGCATGGGTCAGGAACCAGTTGACGGAATCCGGTGAAGAAAGTGGCAACAGATTTATCCCCATTTTGGTAGAAGAGTGAATTGCAATTACGTAATATAGCGCAGAATAGTCGAGGAGAAGTTCAGGTCTTTGGGAATGAGTTGAAGAGAATTGATACGCCCTCTGGCGCCAAGGATTGACATCAAATCTTTTAGATTGTAACGTTTGCTATTATTTGAACACGTTTTTGCCTTTTTTAAATAATTTTTCTTCTGACTCTGACCTCAGATTCACTACGCAAAAATCCTTCTCATTTGTAAGTCTTCCTTGTCAAGTATTGTTGTAGCAGTAGTCTGCTCTCCCTGGTTGCGAGAAGCTAGGCCCAGGCACTTGAAGAGCTGTTGTGTCAAATATTATATATTTTTAGTCTACTCTCCATTCCCAACACATTGACCTTACGTTCATCCTATGTGTATGTGTGTAGACAAGTTTCAAAGTCAACAAACAAATACAAAAGATTTACAACAACGATGTGGGATAATGCAATTTAAATGTTCACCTTTTTTTTTTTGAAAAGTTCATACATCTGAACCTCTCTACCCCTGCCTTACGCAAAACTTTCTCCAAAAATCTTCAAACTCCTACATAGAATGAACCACAAGAGCCCTCAAATAGGAACACCCCTTAAAAATGAAATACGTTTACCTCAAAATATCTTAAAAGTCTCCTGCATGGGCAACATGATCTCCTAATACACAAAACTCCAAGAAATAAATGAAAATAAATTTAACAAAAAAAAAAGAAAAGGATTTTCCACACCCCTGTGCACTAGAACGATAATAGTTCATTCATTCCCACATGCAAGCAACCTGAGTGGGGTCTGTTTTCCAATTTTAGTTTTGACTCCACAATCGGCAAATAAGGGAAACCCAAAACTATATCAAAACAATAGCCCCCCCGGGGTGTGACAAACGCAGCCCCATTGTGCACACAATTTACCTCGATGGTTCTCCTAACAAGGAGGAACAAAGGGAAGAACAAGAAAACGAAAAATGTATCCTAAAAATCCTCCCCTCTTTTTTATTCGTATCCGAGTATCAGGTGCACAGAAATTTCAGCAGACCCAGTGTATTCGTAGTAAGGAAGTTTTTTGATTTTTCTTCTATTTTGTATATGGGATGTGTGTCTGTGTGTGTGTGTGTGTGAGTGCGGGGGGCACCTACAACTCTGTCACGTTGACAGAAGAACCTACTCGAATCCCCTTTCTACTATATTTCATACACAACATGCGCTCTGTAGCTAGCTATACAAGCCCCCACCCAGAGCAGGGAGAAAGGCGCGTCGCACACAGAAAACCCTTGCCTTCGATTAGACGTTTTATTTTTATTTTTTGTCTTTCTCCACTTCTTCTCCTCTCCTGATCCACTGTGTGTTTGGTTGCCTTTTACTTGGAATTCATTCACAAAAGGAAAACTGGGGGGGTGGGCTTCAATGGAGGGACACACAACCGAAAGAGGAGTCCTTCTGTCCTGCGAGAGTGTATGAGTGGGTAGAACATGTGCGTTTGCAAAAGAAGATACCGACACATGCATGGGAGTGGATTTCATGTGAAAGGAACCTTTGATTTGACCCCATACCTAGATGGCACCACACTTGCTGCTGCTCCTACAATTCCGAAAACCGGCATTCTAAGAATTTTGCCGCTCCCTGAAATTATCAGAAAGTATAGCTACATAAGGAATTGTTGTCGCTATGACGGACTCTACTATACGTATGGATGAAATTTTGCATAGAAGGGATAATTAGAAGTGTTACCAATGCCTTTGAGAGAGATTACTTGAGGAAAGTTGCCTGAGGATATTTTAAGAAGCTTGCTTGTCCAGATTCATTAAAAGTTAAATATATCTTGGCATCAATTTACCGTCTCGTTGAATTCCTCTTGCATGGTAACCGTTGTTACTTTTCTTGAACACATGTAGAAACTCGTTCGCACGCAATAAAAAGGAATTGGTACACGTTATCAAACTTGTGGTACTCCACAAAGATTTTAGATGGGCCAACTGATTTCAGGTGAAAAAAAGAATCGTGGTAAAACTTAAGTTAATCGGTGCCATTTTTTAAAGCTGACTTGGGTTAAAGGGGTTAGCTGCAACGACTGGGTGCAGCCTGCACTCGAATCTCAAACGGATCCATTGTGCTCCCCGGATGTGCAGTTTCCTGGTTGAAGTACTGAAAAGAGAGGAAAAACCAAATGGCTAGCGTTCTGTGTTAATGGAACGGCCTCCTCTGAATCACCCTGAAGAAGTTATGAATTTCATGATGGTGGTTGATGGCTTTTCAGCCAGGGCGCTCAGGTGGTTGAAGAAATATTCTCCAAGGGCCGCCTTCCTGGTACTGCCGAGACTAGGGCATTTGCAAAGAAAGTATTCCGTGTCCTCCTCTAGAAGTGGTTGTGTCAGCAAACCATGCCGACACTTAATTAGCGCAGAAGCGCCGTTTTAATAGTGTCCTCCTCTACATCTGTATTGCCGCATACTTTGCAGAGCTAATCTGTACTTCTCTTCCGGTGGGCCGCCAATAGGTTGTGCCCAGTAATGATACCTACGAGAAGCGCCAAGTTTTGTCTATTTTGAGTAAGGATGAGCTTGGTTTTTTTTTTTTGAGCTTAGTTTTCATCTTATCATGTTTTGTCCAGATACTTCTGGAGACTCGGCATGATGGGAGCGCTCTCCATTCTTCTGCTTGCCGTTTGAAGTCAAGTGCTATGTTTGATCTAACAAGTTTTGGAGGGAGAAAGACTGAGCTTTGGACCATTGACAGGTATGTTCTGATCCCTTTCTTGCCAGTTCATCCGCCATCTCGTTCACTGGAATTCATTTTTGGCCTGGAACCCACCAGAGTGTTACGTGGTAACACATGCCTTTAGACAGATCGCATGCATAGCGACGTTTCGGCTAAGAGCTATCTCATAGTGATCCTACGTTCAGGGACAAGACCTCCATACAGACAATCCGTGCAAACGAAGAGCATGTGTTCGCCCTCGGAAAACTCGACGCAAGGCAATCAAAGGCAAATCACGGCAATTAGATAAGAGTTAGTTGCAGTCGACGCACATAAGGTTTTCTAAAAAACGAGTAGTACTTGCCCCATCTACGAAAACGGCTATCCTATGTCATGCAAGAATTATCGAGGCATATCCCTGTTAAATGTCGCATATAAGATCTTATCCGACGTATGGCGTGAACGTCTTAAACCTTTCTGCAACACACTAATCGGCACGTACCAGTATGGCTTCGGGCCCGGCAGATCGACAATAGACAACATTTCCACACTGAGGCAAATCCTGGAAAAGACCAACGAATATCAAGTCGAAACTTACCACCTTTTCATCGACTTTAAAGCCGCATATGACAGCATTCATCATCTTGAGCTCTACCAAGCGATGGTCCAATTCGGGATACCGTCAAAACTTATCCAGATGTGTCGCGTAACGCTGGGAAACACGCAATGCTCTATGCAACTTGGAAACAGCTCTTCCGAACTCTTAAATAAATAAATAAATATTTGGCGCAACAGCTCTTGAAAATGCCAGGGCCTAGCTTCTCGCAACCACTCATGTTGTGTGCGTTATATTTTTCCCACGAATGGAAGGGACCTACAGTTTAGTGCCAAATCCGAACGGCGATTTGAGAAGCTTTTTCATGACAACAATACTCTCGGATATTTGTCAGACGCTCGCGAGAGGTCGGACCGTGAAAAAACTTGTTGGTGTTTTCTGGGATTCGAACTTGGAACCTCATGCGTAGTGATCCGACACACTAACCACTTACGCCACGGCGCCCACGAACTTTTCCAAGTACCGGATTCCGGCAAGGAGATGCGCTCTCATGTGACTTTTTCAATATTGTTCTGGAGCAGATACTCGTAGTGCGTAGGACAGGTGTAAACACGGAAGGCACTGTTTTTCACAAATCCATCCAATTGCTGGGATACGCGAACGACATCGACATCATTGGAAGATCCCGGCAAGCCGTTGTAGAGGCATTTACGCCAATTGAAGGGCAAGCGAAACGAGAAGGCCTTGAAGTAAATGAGAAGAACACTAAGTAAGTTAGTGGGCGCTGTGGCGTAAGTGGTTAGTGTGTCAGATCATGAGGTTCACGCATGAGGTTCCAAGTTCGAATCCCAGAAAACACCAAAAACTTTATTCACGGTCCCCCCACTTCTCGTGAGCGTCTGACAAACATCCGAGAGTATTGTTGTCACAAAAATGCTTCTCAAATTGCCGTTCGGATTCGGCACTAAACTGTAGGTCCCTTCCATTCGGGTGAAAAATATAACGCGCATAGCATGAGTGGTTGCGAGAAGCTAGGCCCTGGCATTTAAAGAGCCATTGCCCCAAATATTTATTTGTTTTATTTTGACTAGGTAAGTTATCTGAGTTATCTGCTGAAAACCTTGGACAGAACGTCACGTTGATGACTACAACTTCGAGGTTGTTAAGGAGTTTACTTACCTCGGAGAAAACATAAACCCCACAAATTACGCCTTCGTGGAGATCCGATGAAGAATAAACCTGGCAAACCGCTGCTACTTCGGTTTGGCAAAGGCAAACTAGGTTCAAATATCCTAATTCACCGGAAAAAATGAATGCTCTACAGAACGCTCATCTTGTCAGTCTTGCTCTACGGCGCCGAGTGCTGGACAATAAATGAGAAAGCAGAACAAATATTGTGTACCTTTGGACGAAAAATGCTTCACCGGATATTAGGTCCATATGCGAGGGTGAATACAGGAGAATATACAAACGCGAAGTCTATGAGTTGTACCAGGATGTGGATGTAGCCCAAAGAGCCAAGACACATCGACTATATTGGCTCGACCACATCAATCGAATGGACAACAACGCTTCAGGCAGGAGAATCTTTGAATCTCAGCCCCAGGTTCAAGACGGCGAACAAATCCGAGCCTTCGGTATAAAGACCAAGCTGTCGCAGATGCCAGAAAACTTGGTCTTCACAATTTTAAGCAGAGTGCCCGGGACCACAGAGGATGGAAGGTAGCCGTGTCTCAGGCAGAGACTCTTCAAGATTCGGGAGCCTTTTAATAAATAATAATTTGCCCTGAGTAGTTGATGACCATTTGTCTAGCTATTCACTGTTCGTACCCCAGTCCTGGTAGGTTCTGAGAAGTATTATTGGTCGTCCTCTGACCAAAGTGCTTGGTAGTCTTTCATGATTTGTACTCCAGCCTGAGTTGTTGATATTCTCGCCTCCCTAAAGCTAAGCTTAGATTATGTCACAAAGTGACAGTAGCCATTCGAAAAGGATTTGAAACTTGTTGTTCAGTGCTGCTGACGTTCTATAACTCGCCACAGGAATCCCCTCCGGATGAGTTGGACTCAGTGGCGGAGGATCGAGAAAAATGGAGAGTCCACCTGAGTCCACTATGAAGGACTAGCGGATTATTGAAAATATATGTATGAAAATGATGATGTCGCTGTACTTTCTGTCGGGCCATGCCTGGCGACGGTCTGTGCTAACGCACAGGCGGCGCTGGACATGATCGATGAATGGTACACTAGGAGAGGACTTTCTGTGAATCCTCTTAAAACTGAGGTTGTTCTCTTTACGAGAAGGATGATTCTGACCGCCAGTGCCAAAAGGCGTCACTATCCGCATTTCCAATGAAGCCAAATATCCAGCAGTGTTTTTGGATAAGAAACTTCATTGGTCTAACACGTCGTGGAACCACGAGTGGAAACCATCCAAGGCACTCTCAGTCTTCTGACAGTGCGAGGGCCCTTTTGGCCAGACTTGGGCTTGTCGCCGAATAAGGTTCTCTGGATCTACACGGCTATGATAAGACCATTCCTCGCATATGCGTCGGTTGTTTGATAGATGGGGCTTCGTGTAAATATGTGGTTGCCTTTTGCGCCAAGCTCCAAAGAACGGCTTAACTCGGCTGCACGGGAGCTTTTCTGAGTACGCCTGGCTCTGCTCTAGATGCTTTGTTGAACTTACCTCCCCTCGATGCTTATATCATGGGTTGCACTATCAAAGCCATCCATTGTCTTAGGCGGGGCGGTTCTTTGTATACTCCACACTGGAATTTTGATGAACTTGCGCGACACTTATCTTACGACTCCTGTCTTATGGATATGCCGTCTTATGCAAGCACACCAGAACTTCAGCTGATGCTCAAATTTAGAGTCGACTTTCCTTGTGTTTAGGACTGGCTTCGGCCAGAGTCTGAGCCAGGAATGGAGTGTAGTCGTATTTTCATGGATGGTTCCAAAACCAGTCAAGGGTCTGGCGCTGGTGTCTTCGTTGAAGACGACAACATTAGACTTCTTTTCTCGTTAGGCAAATATGCGTTTGTTTTCCAAGAGGAAACTTATGCAATCCTAATGGCCATGAACTATGTTGTGAAGAACAGTTGGAAGAGCCGTAGCATTTGTGTCTGTAGTGACAGTCAGGTTGCGCTTAAGGCCTTGCTTAACCCTTTAACCACTTTCAAAATAGTTCGTGAAACCAAAAACTCATTAAACTCGGTCGCAAGGCTGAATTCTCTGCCTCTTATCTGGGTCCCAGGTCACCCTGGGTTCTTGGGGAACGAGATCTCCGATGCGATTACTAGACAAGGCTCAGACGAGGCTTTCTCAGGTCCCGAACCCGCGTTGGGTCTCCCTGCGTCCTCGATTAGCGCTTCCGTTGACGATTGGGTCTCTCACGAGCACAATTGTCTGTGGCATGACTCTCCAGGATGCAGGTTGACTAAACCTATGCTCCCGGACGTCTGTAAGAAATCAGCGGCATTCTTGCTGTCTCCCAGCAGAAAAGACTGTAGACTACTTATTGGCGTCTTGACAGGCCAATTTGCTTTCGCCAACACCTTAATGTGTGGGGCGTGAGTGACACTACAATCTGCGACACTTGTGGAGAGAGCAACGCCATCGCGGAGCATTATCTGTGAGTGTCCGGCCTTTGCTCGTATCAGGTGGCAGATCCTCGGTGCTGATGTGGTGAGTGCTGCTACTGTGAGCTCCTCATCACTGAAGTGCTTGCTTGGCTTTATTAGAAAGACAAGGAAATTCCAATAAAATGGGTAAATCAGGGTTTGCTCTCTGGTAGTATTGTACAATGGACCAGTTGCGTCTGAGTGCTCCAGCCGAGCGTTTCCTATTCCGATAAAAAAATATATGAAAATACAAAATAGATATTCACCAGGTTTAAATACCCTGGGCCTCAACCAACAAATCTCTTCAGACATCCCGGTTACGAGCCAGCTGCCTCCAGTTGTGTACGCCAAGTTGGTCCCCCTCTACTTCTTTGTGGTACCTGCCGCGAGGCCATCCTTTTGGCTGTATCGTTGGGCTCCATCGGCTCTACATGACAAAGCCATCTTAGTCGCTGTATGTAAATTCTTCTGCCGATGGCATTATAGGCGCTGTAGTTCGGAATTGTACCTTCTCCTCCACACACACACACTATGCAGACGATAAGCCTCTGCATCATACAACAGGACTGTGATAATTAGTGTCTTATACAGAGTAATCTTAGTAGTTCGAGATAGGGCTTTGGTACTCAATTGCCTTCTTAGCCCATAAAAAGAGCGGTTGGCAAGAGTAATTCTTCGTTTGATCTCTGCATTGTTGTCATTTTCGGTCAATGGTGGACTATCTTATTGACGAGTGGTCTTAGGCGTTCGTACGATGTGGCAGACAGGATCTTATAGGCGATGTTGCGAAGACGTATACCTCTGTAGTTAGCGCAGTTCAGAGGGTCTCCTTTCTTCAGGATCGGGCAATCGATGCTGAGGTTCCATTTGTCGAGTATACTTTCGTCAAACCAAATTTTATAGATGAGCTTGTGCATGCTCCTTACCAACAAAGTTCGGCGGCAAGGCTGTCACCTCCAACATTCGACATCTTTTGGTTTCTCTAAACAAAACTGATCCTTATGCAGCATTACTTCATTGACAGGCATTCTAACAGCTTGACCTCTTTTTGAATAACTTCCACATTAGCTAAAAGGACAAAGTAGGGTGGAAACTATTCTCAGTTTTCTCCTTAAATGTGGAGTACTGTTCATGAGTTTCGTCACTCAAAGTCTTGAAATTTGCATTTGAATTGATCCGGATATGAAGATGAGGAAGTAGGCGAACTCCTCAGGCGGATCAGTAGAAATGCGGTGAAGTGGGAGGGTTATGATCCCTTATTTTCGGATCAAAACCTCGCTGATAAAAGGAAGAAGAAGATGAAGATGAGGAATTCACATTTCAATTTTCTACGTAGAGCTTATCAGAATCCCCTGCCTTTCTTTTGCTACTTTGCTTTTGGCTTACCTCGCTTACCTCGTTTACATCGATCATCTTTGGACGGTGTATCCATTGGCTTGAATCTATTTTCAAAAATTTAAGATATCCGATGAACTGTACCCTAGTATAGGATACAATGAATATAAAACATCAGAACTCGTGTAAATGTGTTGTAACTGAGTTAATAAAATATGTAAAATACGAAACACGGAAAAGTTCTAACAAGCCAAGCAAACTTCTGGGTGTGGGCGCTGTTCAGTGCTCCGTGTCCTGATTACATTTAATAGAAGTGCATTAAAACTTGCCAACTTTCCAACTACCCGACTAATTAAATAAGTTTTCCCTTTCACACATTTTTTGTTTGCTTTACTCTTCTCTGAAAAATTTAATTAACTAGTAACACAGGTCTGTCTATCTCACCGACTAACGTGCGAATGGATCTCATATAAGAGACTGCAATCAGATTTCTATTTTGCAGTGCTAAGCTTTCCCTCTGTCTTATCGTATATTTCAAGCAACCCACGAGCCATGAGTTCAGGGAATTAATTACATTTCATCCAGATCCAGGAGAAGCAGATAACACTAAGCATACTGTCTGTACCTCTCTGTCAGGTGGTAAGTGTGGGCATAGGTGGACTGTTTCCACCCCTAACCTACCCTACGCCCGACACGAAGCCTTCAAGAAAGCCCCGTGGGTACTTTTCGTATCTTTTCGCAGAAAAAGTGCGTTTCTCTTTGAGCGAAATTGTTTGTTGTATTTTGTCGTCAAAATTCTGCGAAACTCTTTTCGTCTAATTACTTTTTCGTTTCGTGCTCTCCTCTTTGCGATTCAATTGTTGAGACGAAAAAAAACTTGTACCTACCCGCCCCCGTACACTGGGCGATAGTGGGTGGGCGCGGCAAGTGGTGGCACTTCATTTAGCCGAAACCCAAATAACATTACTCTTGCAAAAAACAAATTTCTATTCCTCACTCTTTTGTTGGTTGTTGTTTTGTTTTTTTGTTTTTTCTTCTGTTAATGACTTCCGTGGCATAAAAACATTTTGATTTCGGAGAAATTTTGTAAATTTATTTATTTATTTTTTTTTTTCGGACGGAGGTAGATAGAGATACACGTCATGAAGGTGGATGAAAGGTGCGCCATGCGACCGGGCGGCTGATGATGATGGTTTCGCTTGGTTTTCGGCGAAAATAACTTTTGTGTTACGACGACGACGATGGTGATTCTGGCGAATTTCGGTTTCGTTTTTGTGTGTGATCTCAGAAATTTAGGAAAATAACAGAAAAGCAAATGAATTTTGAGTAGGTACTTGAATAGAAGCGCTTTTACGGATTCTTAGAAAATGGGATCAACGGAGCTGAAGACCGGGAATTATGCATTAGAGAGGAAGGTGTACCAGAGAACAAGGGGAATTGTTTATTCTAGCTTAGGGATAAAGTTCGAGTTTCGGTGTGGGTAGGTGGGTGGGTACAATGACTTTAGTTGTCAAAGCGAACCTTGACAGGGGTTTACCAATTTATCGCATGAAAAGTTCAGAAAATTAAGGGGCAAAGTGGGTTTTAGTTAGAATTCTACCGACATTTGGTAAGCCATTCTTTGAAATGTGTTTCAAACGAAGTTAAGCTATAACTTCTGTGCTGTCAACCACAATTTAGTAGAGGCCCGAACTTGGAAAACAAGACAGATGTACCTACCTACGTTTCGAAGTAAACGGATCGAAACTGCATCAAATATTTAGCTATGTAACCTATAAACAGCAGAATACTTAAGCACTCTTTCACGGTCCGTATTCCATTTTGAAGCTAAAATATTCATACTCTAGGGGTTGCTTTTAGTTTCGCTCATTTCTCTCGAAAAGACAGTTGAAAACAGTTTCGAATTTCAAGCGAATCGAAATCACAAATCTGGGATACAACTCACGTTTGCGCTGCTATGGCTTTTTGCTACCGGTCTGTACGTCGGTTTGTGGGCTACCTGTCTGACTGAACTCAAACGGCTGGATGGATTTCCACTGGATTTCCCTCGAGGAGAAATAAGAATTTGTATTCTAGTCCCCTGACGATGATTTACTTTAAAGCCGGTTTCTCCAAAATATCTCAAATGTCCTTTGTACAAATATTGAGTTGTTCAATAAGTTTTGCGATTTTTTGTTGTAGATGGCGTTTCTCGGTTCAAACAATTTTCAGAGAATACCATTAATTGGACAGAATCCGATAGAACGTCACAGTGGGCAACTACAACTCCGGCGTAGTGGGGACTTTGCCTTTTGCCTATATGACGCCATATTTTGACTTTGTAAGGCCTTTTTCCACCTCCTACCCTAGCAGGGAAGAATGGAAAAGCGGTCGTCTACCTAACGCCGAATCTATATCCATCGACACAGATAGTTCAAAAATGAGCACTGGCGTAGGATCAGGCATCTTCTCCGACCTCCTAGGTATATCCATACGACTTCCAGACCACAGCAGCATCTTTCAAGCAGAGGTCTTAGCAGTAGCAACAGCCGCCCGTGAGTCTGCGGTAAGGGTAATACCGCCAGAAGGTATCACCATCTTTATCGACAAGGTATATAGTACAGACTACATAACGCCTTACCTAGACTTCACGAGACCATTTTTAAGCACCTATCCGAGCAGGGAAGACTGGAAAAATGACAGAACGCCTATCGAGCGATCCATAGCTGTGTACACCGATGGATCCAAAGTGGAAATAGGTGTAAGTGCAGGCATCTTCCCTGAAACGCTTGGTTTCTCCATGTCAGCTCGGCTTCCGAACTACAGCAGCGTTTTCCAGGCAGAGGTCCTAGCAGTGACAATAGCAACCGGTGAGACTGGGATGAGGGCAATACCACGGAAGGATATCATATTTTTCATCAACAGCAAGACAGTTATAAAGGCGATTACTGTCATAGAAGTTAAATCGAAGCTTGTGAAGTATTATCGAGAAGAGCTCAGGGTTCTTGGAACATAGCATGAGGGTATGCCAGGCAATGAGAAAGCCGATAAGCTAGCAAGAATCTGCTCAGCAGCCCTACTAGAATAAGGTGGCCCCCCCTGTGTGTATCCCGACTTGCACACTCAAGCTTACTTACTTACTTAGGTGGCGCTACAGTTCGGGGTGAACCTGGGCCTCAACCAACAAGCCTCTCCATTTAGCTCGGTCTTTAGCTAATTGCCTCCAGTTGCGCACTCCAAGTTGGTCGAGGTCCCCTTGAACTTGTGCGCGCCACCTACGGCGATGATTCCCTCTACTGCGTCGTCCCTCCGGGTTAGATTCGAAAACTCTGCGGGCCGGAGCGTTGGTGTCCATTCGCTCTACATGTCCTAGCCATCTCAGACGTCCAATACGCAGTTTTTTGACTAGTTCGATGTCGCTGTACAGCTCGTGTAGTTCGTGATTGAATCTTCTCCTCCAAAACCCGTCAACGCAAACGGGACCGAAAATCTTACGAAGAATTTTTCTCTCGAAGCGACCAAGGATATCTTCATCCTCTTTTAATAAAGTCCATGTTTCAGCGCCGTAAAGCAGGACTGGGATGATCAAGGTCTTATATAGAGTCTCCTTAGTTGTTCGAGATAGGGCTTTACTGTTGAATTGCCTTATAAGCCCAAAAAAACAGCGATTGGCAAGAGTTATTCTTCGATTGATTTCTGCGCTGATTTTGTTTGCTGAATTTATAGCAGAGCCAAGGTAGACAAAGTCCCTTACTACCTCGAAGTTATAGCTGCCCACGGTGACGTTTTGTCCAATTCGTCGATGTTGGTTTTCCCCTCTAGTTGACAGCATATACTTGGTTTTGCCCTCGTTTATCGCTAAACCCATTTTGGCCGCTTCCGCCTCAATGCTTGCAAAAGCACCGGTGACAGCCCGCTGAGATCTTCCGATAATGTCTATATCGTCGGCGTATGCAAGCAGTTGTACAAACTTGTAATAGATTGTGCCTCCGGTGTTGGCTTGTGAGTTCCGCACAATCCGTTCAAGTACAATATTGAAGAAGTCACATGACAGCGCGTCACCTTGTCTAAAGCCTTTTTTTGACATCAAAGGTCTCGGTGAGGTCATTACCGACCTTGATGGAGCAGCGAGCGTTCTCCATCGTCAGCCTGCACAGGCGGACAAGTTTGGCAGGGATGTCAAAACTAGACATGGCTCTATAAAGCTCTTCTCTATAGATGCTGTCATAGGCGGCCTTGAAATCGATAAAGAGGTGGTGAGTATCGATTTGGAATTCTTGGGTTTTCTCCAGGATCTGCCGAAGTGTGAAGATTTGATCGATGGTGGACTTTCCTGGCCTGAAACCGCACTGATAGGGTCCAATCAGGCTGTTGATAAAGGGTTTCAGGCGTTCACACAATATCGCAGAAAAGATCTTGTATGCGATGTTGAGGAGACTGATGCCTCTATAATTGGCGCAGTTGAGGGGGTCTCCTTTCTTGTGGATCGGGCAAACGATGCTGAGATTCCATTCATCAGGCATACACTCGTCTGACCAAATATTAGAAATGAGTTGGTGTATGCACTCTACCAATTCATCCCCAGCTGCCTTGAAAAGTTCGGCCGGTAAGCCGTCAGGTCCAGCAGCCTTGTTGGATTTTAGCTTGGATATTGCTATCCTCACTTCGTTTTGGTCAGGTGGACGGAAATTTTGACTATCATCGTCTATGTTGAATGGTTCATTCTGCCTGACAGCGGGATGTTGGTCTTCGTCGCCGTTATACAGTCTGCAGAAGTAGTTTTTCCATATTCCCAGCACCGACTGTGATTCTACTACGAGGTTTCCATTCTCATCTCTACAGGTTTCTGTACGGGTATTACTTCTCTGACACGTTCTTTTTACCTTTTGGTAAAACTTCCGTACATTGTTCCTGGAGTATAGACTCTCGATATTCTCAAACGCGCGCTTCTCATGCTCTTTCTTCTTCTTTTGGAGAAGCCGATGTTCTTTCCATCTCTTTTGCTCGTAGAGCTCACGAGCAGCTCTCGTCTTCCTTTGCAGCGCCGCTTTGTATGCCTCTTGTTTTGCTGCATGCACTCGCCGGCATTCTTCGTCAAACCAGGGGTTTCGCGGTGGTGGTCGAGCGAGACCCAACACATCAGTCGCGGCGTTTCTGATGGCATGTTGGCAGCGTTGCCACTGGTCTTCGGTACTTGATGCTGGCGGCATATGGGTGATTGAGAGATTTCGGGATACGCGTTCAGCGAAGAGTCTGGCGGTCTCTTGCGATTGTAGCTTTTCGACGTTAAATTTTCTCACAGTAATTCTTCTTTGTTGCTCAGATTGGGATATCCGCATTCGTACCTTGGCTACAACAAGGCAATGATCCGAGTCTATGTTAGCCGCTCGGAAGGTCCGGACATCCAGAATACTGGAGGCATGCCTTGCGTCGATCGCAATATGATCAATTTGGTTGATCGTTACATGATCATTGGACCGCCATGTCTGCTTATGAATATCGAGATGAGGAAACCATGTGCTTGCTATGGTGACATTTCGCTCCACAGCGAAATCAATTAGCCTTAGTCCGTTATCAGACGTGATGTCGTGTAGGCTATGCTTACCGACTGCCCTACCAAAGACGTCCTCCTTTCCTATTTTGGCGTTAAAATCGCCCAATACGATTTTAACGTCGTATTTTGGGCATTGCTCGTATGTTTTGTCGAGAAGCTCGTAGAAACACTCTTTGGTGGCAGGGTCCTTTTCTTCTGTGGGGGCATGAACACATATTAGGCTTATGTTAGCGAATTTAGCCTTGATCCGGATCGTCATAATACGTTCGTTCACGTGTCGGAAGCTTAAGACTTCTTGCCTAAGTCTGCCGCGTATGGCAAATCCGCATCCGAATAAGCGTTGCCTGTTGCCTCTGTAGCAATCACCGTAGTAGATGTCACAGTTTTTCATCCTCTTTTTGCCCGGCCCATCCCATCGCACTTCCTGGATGGCGGTAATATCTGCTTTATAGCAGTCTAGGGCCTCTGCTAGTTGTTCGGCTGCACGTGGTCTGTAAAGGGACAGAACATTCCACGTACAGATCCGAAGGTCATTGTCCTTATTTCGTTTGCTGGGGTCGTCATTAGTTGAGTCATCCTTATCCGAGGCTTTTGGTTGTTTCTCACTCAAGCTCGTTGCACAGAATTAAGTCATTAGAGAGGCGAACACAAGATAGACCTCCATGTAAACTTGTGCCACCACCAGAAAGCTATGGCCATTCTTCGACAAAGCAAGGACCGAGAGAATTACTCGGAAAGATAGGAAATCCCTTTCCACCCTTGTGGGCATCATCACGGGGCACAATACACTGCGGTACCACTTGAAGAAACTACGCCTGATGGAGGAGGAACTCTGTAGAGTCTGTGGTGACGAGGGAGTTTTTGAAGACACTACCCACTTCGTGTGCCACTGTCCGAGTCTTCAACACTTCAGGAAAAAGTTCCTTGGCAAATATTTCTTCCAGGATCTCGAGGAGCTCTCCGGCGTTTCGACAGGAAAGATGCTGAACTTCATCAAATCATCAGGGTGGTTTGTATACAGAAACGACGGACGAGTAAGTGATTGAGTTTTGTATAATTTTTGCCGGTTTTCACTAGACCTCAATGGGTAAGGGATTATTTTTTCCCCTGTGGGTATCACAATGGATCAACGCTGACCTGAGTGTGGCAGAGGGCATCTCTCCCTGCCAGTCCACATACCTAACCTACATATAAGTTTTTAACTTTGTCGTGTATTGTCACCTCAGAGGCCCATCTGAACATGCACAAGTCGGTCTTCTTGCTTGGAGCCGCCCATACATCATTTTAGGTCTGGTAACGTATTTATAGATTTTAGGTAGGTAGGTAGGTAAAGTTGCGGTCCAAACGAACCCAATTAGCGCTTAGGGTGCGCCGTTTTGTTACCACGGACTCGTGTATACCTATTGTAGTGGTTACCTAAAAAGGGATGTTAAGTTTAAACCCAGCCCGTGGAGTTCAGGAAGAGGATTAGTTCTCCAATCCTCTTGTCCGCTATCTCTCTCAGATCCTCGAAGAAGGGTTTGCCAAGAGTTTGTTGTCTGACCCTCGCCAGGGCCAGACATCTGCAAAGGAAGTGGCATAGAGATTCTTTCTCATTAATATCCTTACAGCTCCTGCAAAAGGTGTTGTTGGGGATACCAGGCTTGGCCGCATGGTCTCCAACTGTCCAGTGACCTGTGATAATAGCTACGATTTTGTCTATTACTGGTCTTGGTTTGCCTAGTAACTCTTTTGACCTGGGTTTGTTGAAATTGGGCCACGTCTTTCTAGATATGACACAGCTTGTGAGGGTGTTCCACCCGCGATTGGCTAGCTGGAGGAAGTGAAGGTTAATATAGCCCTTAATGACACCAAGCGGAATGTCGACTCTTTCTGCTAGAGAGCCGTTGAGGGCCGACCCTCGCCTGGCCAGCTCATCAACACGCTCATTACCCTCATGGTTGCTGTGCCCTGGGACCCAGATGAGAGTGATTCTCGAGTGAGTGCTTTATTGATTCAATTCAAACCGGCATTGCTCTACCAGTTTTGAAAGATGCAAACCGCATCAATGGCCTTGATGGCAGCCTGGCTATCCGAAAAAATAGCGATATTGTGGTTAGATGTTGGAAAATTATTTAGCAGGCGGCAGGCTTCTCGAATCGCAAGAAGCTCCGCTTGGAAAACACTAGCAGAGTCTGGGAGACGGAAGGACCTTGATATATTCAGCTGGTCAGAGAAGATGCCTGCGGAGACTCCGCAGTCCATCTTCGAACCGTCCGTGTATATCCCTATATCATAGTTGCAGGTAACGTTTCCGTTCTTCCATTCTTCTCTGGAAGGGAATTTTGTTAAGAAGGAATTTCTGAAGTTGAGTTTGGGTATCGTGTAGTTGGTCGAGGACGCAACCAGTTCACTTGGTAGCGTCTCCAGGACCTTGCCGTGTCCATATGGACTTGTGGTCCAGCATCCATATTCCCTAAGCCGGAGTGCGCTGCATATAGCTGTGTCTTTGATGTGTAGTTCGAGGGGGATCAGATGCAAGATCACATTGAGAGCATCTGTCGGACAAGACTTCATTGCTCCTGTGATACCCCGCACGCCGATCTCTGTACTTTTTTGATTCTGTCGATATTGTACTTTTTGCTCAAAGCTGGCCACCAAACGATGGCGCCGTAAGTAAGAATTGGACGCTCAACGGCTGTGTACATCCAAACGGTCATCTTTGGCTGGAGTCCCCATTTCTTACCGAATGTTTTATTACAGGCATAGAAGGCTACGCTTGCCTTCTTAATTCGCTGTTCTATATTGAGTTTCCAACTAAGTTTCGGGCCTAGAACCGTACCTAGGTATTTTGCACTGGAGCAAAGCGAGAGAGGCTGTCCGTCTAGTTACCTTGGTTTTAGTGATAAACAGCATCATTTCAGTCCTCTCCGGATTTACTCCGAGGCCACAGCTCATAGCCCATTATTGTACCTTATCCAGAGCCCTCTCCATTAGTTGACTTATCGTGGAGAGGAACTTTCCTGATACTAGTATAACCACATCATCCGCGTACGCAACCACCTTAAAACCCTCCCTATCAAGTCGCACCAAGATTTTATTAATCGCCATTAACCAGAGCAGGGGGAGATGACTCCGCCTTGTGGAGTTCCTCTGTTTACCGTCTTAGTTGTACTACTGTTGCCTAGTGTTGCATGGATTATACGAGTACTGAGCATAGAAACTATCCATTGGCTAATGAAGCCTTCTACACCTAACTCGGTGAGAGATTCCTGAATAGATTCAGTGAAAATGTTGTTGAAGATTTTACCAAAGAAAGTTCTTAGACCATATAGAAATCATAAAAAGTACAAAAATATAAATTTTCAACACAATGTACCGTCCGATTCTGCTATTTGGAGAAGAGATTTGGACACTTTCTAAAAAACAGGAAAGCGAGATCCAAGCCATGGAGATAAAATATCTCAGGAGAGTGCTAGGAGTAAGAAGAATTGACAGGATAAGGAACGAAAGTTTAAGAAAAACACAAAATTTGGAATCGACAAGAAAAATCCTGGAAGAGAAAAAACTTCAGTGGTTTGGACACTTAGTTCGTATGGAAGATAACCGGCAGTTAAAGAAAGTTTTGGAAGCAAAAGCTGAAGGGAAAAACAAAAGAGAAGGCCCAAAATGACTTGGAGTAACACCGTTGAAAAAATATTAAGGGAAGCAGGAGAAAATTGGCACTCGGCCAAACAATTAGCTAGAAACAGATACATGTGGAGGAACTTCCAGAGGAAAAGAGTGATCTAAAATAAAGATGAAACCTCGACACCCAATGGGTAAAAGAGGACCGGATTAAGTAGAAGAAGATTTTACCCATTAGAGCTGATGGATTCCATGTGAAACCTCTTGCTCTAACGACCCATCACTGGAAACATACGACCCAAGATACAAGTATTTAAAACTGTTGGTCTGTTTGACGACATCGATGTCTTAGCGCCACTCATATCAGATCTCTTGGATTTCTATTGAATGCCCTTTCAAAGTCTACCAATACATTATACTCGTACAAATTCCTTAAGGAATCACGAAGTTTTCTATTATCCTGATCCTTATACTTTGGATTGCATCTGTTGTTGATTTACCCGCGACAAACCCGCACTAATCATCCGATAGTCGTATTATTTTTCGCAAGTCGGCACTTATAGCCGCTCAACAATCTTCCTGGTGTGTGAGTGACATCACACAGGAAGAAGGTACCTTTCCCTGCATTGGTTCGGTATTAGATCACCTCTCATAAGTTTTGAATGATGTCCCCCATCTTTTCCCACAACTGTTGCTATGGCTTCCTATAAGGATGTTTTCTTTTGCGAAATATTTGAAATTCGCCAGTGCGTTGGCTGGTGTTATACTGCAAAGTTAAGCAAATCTTTACCACTGGAAGATATTAAATGGCGAAAATTAGAATGGCTTATAGGCAGAAAGTCAGGACTATAAATTAATAATAAAATTCTTTTATATAACCAGATCCTAAAACCAGTGTGGAACTATGGCGCTCAACTCTGGGGATGTGCCAGCCAAACTAATATTGCAGTCATCCAACGATTCCAGAATAAAGTCCTTCGAAGTATTGTGAACGCTCCATGGTACATCAGAAACAGCGACCTCCATCTGGACCTAGGGATTCCTACTATTCTTGAAGAAATCAACACTAGGGCCAAAGCACACGAGAAGAGTCTCCAGGAACATATTAACGAGGAAGCAACAATTCTTCTAAACGTATATGGCGTGAGACGACTGCAACGTATAAGACCGTTAGATCTGGCAAGGCAACCGCAAACCAGACGACTTACCACATCCTCTACTAGATAGTGACAGAGCGACAACAACGAGCGAAAAGAGGCGCTCGGAGTGAATTTAACCTCCAACGCTTTGGATGGATTAAATCCCATCTATGCTCTTGTTACTTTCATTAAAAGTTAAGAATGACATACAACAAATTATAATTATATTGTACTTTAAAAATAGTAAACTGTTTGCCATTTACTTTTCTCTCACTATTTATACTGAAAAGCAAACTGCTCGTTGGTTTCATAACTTACTTACTTACTTAGGTGGCGCTACAGTTCGGGGTGAACCTGGGCCTCAACCAACAAGCCTCTCCATTTAGCTCGGTCTTTAGCTAATTGCCTCCAGTTGCGCACTCCAAGTTGGTCGAGGTCCCTTTGAACTTGTGCGCGCCACCTACGGCGATAATTCCCTCTACTGCGTCGTCCCTCGGGGTTAGATTCGAAGACTCTGCGGGCCGGAGCGTTGGTGTCCATTCGCTCTACATGTCCTAGCCATCTCAGACGTCCAATACGCAGTTTTTTGACTAGTTCGATGTCGCTGTACAGCTCGTGTAGTTCGTGATTGAATCTTCTCCTCCAAAACCCGTCAACGCAAACGGGACCGAAAATCTTACGAAGAATTTTTCTCTCGAAGCGACCAAGGATATCTTCATCCTCTTTTAATAAAGTCCATGTTTCAGCGCCGTAAAGCAGGACTGGGATGATCAAGGTCTTATATAGAGTCTCCTTAGTTGTTCGAGAGAGGGCTTTACTGTTGAATTGCCTTATAAGCCCAAAAAAACAGCGATTGGCAAGAGTTATTCTTCGATTGATTTCTGCGCTGATTTTGTTTGCTGAATTTATAGCAGAGCCAAGGTAGACAAAGTCCCTTACTACCTCGAAGTTATAGCTGCCCACGGTGACGTTTTGTCCAATTCGTCGATGTTGGTTTTCCCCTCTAGTTGACAGCATATACTTGGTTTTGCCCTCGTTTATCGCTAAACCCATTTTGGCCGCTTCCGCCTCAATGCTTGCAAAAGCACCGGTGACAGCCCGCTGAGATCTTCCGATAATGTCTATATCGTCGGCGTATGCAAGCAGTTGTACAAACTTGTAATAGATTGTGCCTCCGGTGTTGGCTTGTGAGTTCCGCACAATCCGTTCAAGTACAATATTGAAGAAGTCACATGACAGCGCGTCACCTTGTCTAAAGCCTTTTTTGACATCAAAGGTCTCGGTGAGGTCATTACCAACCTTGATGGAGCAGCGAGGGTTCTCCATCGTCACCCTGCACAGACGAACAAGTTTGGCAGGGATGTCAAAACTAGACATGGCTCTATATAGCTCTTCTCTATAGATGCTGACATAAGCGGCCTTGAAATCGATAAAGAGGTGGTGAGTATCGATTTGGAATTCTTGGGTTTTCTCCAGGATCTGCCGAAGTGTGAAGATTTGATCGATGGTTGACTTTCCTGGCCTGAAACCGCACTGATAGGGTCCAATCAGGCTGTTGATAAAAGGTTTCAGGCGTTCACACAATATCGCAGAAAAGATCTTGTATGCGATGTTGAGGAGACTGATGCCTCTATAATTGGCGCAGTTGAGGGGGTCTCCTTTCTTGTGGATCGGGCAAACGATGCTGAGATTCCATTCATCAGGCATACACTCCTCTGACCAAATATTAGAAATGAGTTGGTGTATGCACTCTACCAATTCATCCCCAGCTGCCTTGAAAAGTTCGGCCGGTAAACCGTCAGGTCCACCAGCCTTGTTCGATTTTAGCTTGGATATTGCTATCCTCACTTCGTTTTGGTCAGGTGGACGGAAATTTTGACTATCATCGTCCATGTTGAATGGTTCATTCTGCCTGACGGCGGGATGTTGGTCTTCGTCGCCGTTATACAGTCTGCAGAAGTAGTTTTTCCATATTCTCAGCACCGACTGTGATTCTACTACGAGGTTTCCATTCTCATCTCTACAGGTTTCTGTACGGGTATTACTTCTCTGACACGTTCTTTTTACCTTTTGGTAAAACTTCCGTACATTGTTCCTGGAGTATAGACTCTCGATATTCTCAAACGCGCGCTTCTCATGCTCTTTCTTCTTCTTTTGGAGAAGCCGATGTTCTTCCCGTCTCTTTTGCTCGTAGAGCTCACGAGCAGCTCTCGTTTTCCTTTGCTGCGCCGCTTTGTATGCCTCTTGTTTTGCTGCATGCACTCGCCGGCATTCTTCGTCAAACCAGGGGTTTCGCGGTGGGGGGCGAGCGAGACCCAGCACATCAGTCGCGGCGTTTCTGATGGCATGTTGGCAGCGTTGCCACTGGTCTTCGGCACTTGATGCTGGCGGTATAGGGGTGATTGAGAGATTTCGGGATACGCGTTCAGCGAAGAGTCTGGCGGTCTCTTGCGATTGTAGCTTTTCGACGTTAAATTTTATCACAGTAATTCTTCTTTGTTGCTCAGATTGGGATATCCGCATTCGTACCTTGGCTACAACAAGGTAATGATCCGAGTCTATGTTGGCCGCTCGGAAGGTCCGGACATCCAGAATACTGGAGGCATGCCTTGCGTCGATCGCAATATGATCAATTTGGTTGATCGTGACATGATCATTGGACCGCCATGTCTGCTTATGAATATCGAGATGAGGAAACCATGTGCTTGCTATGGTGACATTTCGCTCCACAGCGAAATCAATTAGCCTTAGTCCGTTATCAGACGTGGTGTCGTGTAGGCTATGCTTACCGACTGCTCTACCGAAGACGTCCTCCTTTCCTATTATGGCGTTAAAATCGCCCAATACGATCTTAACGTCGTATTTAGGACATTGCTCGTATGTTTTGTCGAGGAGCTCGTAGAAACACTCTTTGGAGGCAGGGTCCTTTTCTTCTGTGGGGGCATGAACACATATTAGGCTTATGTTAGCGAATTTAGCCTTGATCCGGATCGTCATAATACGCTCGCTCACGTGTCGGAAGCTTAAGACTTCTTGCCTAAGTCTGCCGCGTATGGCAAATCCGCATCCGAATAAGCGTTGCCTGTTGCCTCTGTAGCAATCACCGTAGTAGATGTCACAGTTTTTCATCCTCTTTTTGCCTGGCCCATCCCATCGCACTTCCTGGATGGCGGTAATATCTGCTTTATAGCAGTCTAGGGCCTCTGCTAGTTGTTCGGCTGCACGTGGTCTGTAAAGGGACAGAACATTCCACGTACAGATCCGAAGGTCGTTGTCCTTATTTCGTTTGCTGGGGTCGTCATTAGTTGGGTCATCCTTATCCGAAGCTTTTGGTTGTTTCGGAACCATGCGTTTTTTACGTGGTAGGGAAGTTACCCCGACGGCACAACCCCCAACCTGGAGGGCCAGTTCCTTAATTATTCCCCTAGGACGAGGGGCCGGGTACACCGGTGTCAGTTTCATAACTAGTCGCAGTGTTAACAAACATTAGTAATCCTTTACAGCTTATTATGTTTGGAATAAAAAAAAAAAAAAAAAAAAAAAAAAAAAACCGCTGGAAGAGCTGGATGTTCTAATATGAACCTACTCCATTGCACTTCATGGCATTTGGTAAACGTGCTGTAAATCTTAGGATAATCACGTTGCAGTCGTAGTGGATTGTTTGAGCAATGCTCAGACGTGATAATTCGATTTACTGAATATCAATTCTCATATCACGAAGGCATCAAATTTTAGAAGTAAGTCATATTGCAGATCAGTTGGCTTGAAAGATCAGTTTTCAGCTTGAATCACTTGTTAAGATGTCGTTCACGTCCGGGTGCATTAAGTTACTCGTATTTTAGAGGTTCAGCTAGCTTGGATAATATATTGTCAATAGGATCGTATGACAGTAAGTCCTAAATAAGCTGGTAAGTCAGATTTCACATATTTTACTAAAGTTGATAAGTTTTCACTCTTCACAAACATACATACATATGAGATGATCAAAGGCGAAGGAAGCTCTTTCGGATTTAAAAGTTCTGTATGGTAAGGCTAGGCTCAAACGACCAACTTTCTATCGTATAACAGTTTTGTTGGAGAAGACACACAAATTACACATTTGTTTGCTGAAGTTGAGAATGTTGTTGCCCACGATCCTTAACCTTCGGGCCCCACACAGAGACTTTTCGTTCTATGTTAACCTGTCTATGACATAGAACGAACATTTTCTACATGGGGCCTGAAAGTTCCATTTATCTATAGTTCTCATACGTTCAATGGAAAGTTATAGAAAGCGTGTCAGTCAATTTCGTTCATGGTCGAATGTGGTACTCAAAAAAAATGCAATGCGACCCCAATGAGCTCACGCTCTATTGCACTGCTAGACAAGTTCAATAGTTTCGCCTCTGATCGTTATGTGAAGTCTTCTTTAGACTCAATAAGTGTGAGTGCAGCAAACGAAGTCATAGCTGCTCATGCACGACTAGAACAGTTGATGGTGTATCTTTCGACAACTTTGCTGTGAACGCCGGAGTGCCACAGGGTTCTATTACTTCACCAACTCTTTTTTCATAGTGTTTTGCCGACGATAGCACCCTAATAGCATCTACTTAAACAACAGCCCCGTGAATGTAATCGATCGAACGATTCGAAAAGATTCAGTCATTGGGAGAAGATCTCCAGAAAATCTTCCAGCGAGGAAAGGTCAATTTATTCATTTTCAACTGCGAAGAAAACCCAAATCGCTGCCTTTTCTAGAAAGCAATCGTACCGCAACATCAAACGCATGACTAAATAATCCTACCAAAGGGCGCCATACATCTTTTTAACGCAATGACGTATCAGCATCACAAAATCAGCGCCATGAAACAGAGCTTTCTGTCCAGAGTAAAGATACACTTCGAGCGAGCGCAGCTGTACTCTCATACTAATCAGAAGTTAGACCGGGACTTGCTTAAGTTTTTTACTTGTTCGGATGTCGGCTCGAAAACATTTTACACATCTACTTGACAGCCTACAGAGACCAGATGTTGGGAAGAACTTCGAGGAAACATAAACACGACACTTAGGCAATCCGAAACGGCATGCTGGTAACCGCGCTAGCATAGAAAACAATTAAACCTTGGGTTTGAGCCCAGGAAACATCTTTCCAGAAGCTTACAATCTCCAGTTATTCAACTTACTTACTTACTTAGATCCTTTAACTTCTCGGGGGGCTAGGGCGTCAACCACGCCTGCGCGCGTGTTCGGAGTTCTGCAACACGTTTGAGCTGCGTCCAACTCATTCTTAAAGAGCTCAATTCCTCCTCAACTGTTCTGCGCCACGTTTCCCTAGGGCGTCCTGCTATTCTGTCTGCCTAGGTGAGCGGATTCCACTGCATGGCGTATTTCGCAATGGAGTTGTCTTCGCGCCGTAGGGTGTGTCCAATCCACTGCCACTTTCTCCTTCGTATAGTAATGCTTATAGGTTCTTGGCCCGTTCTCAGATAAAGTTGTTCGTTGGAGATGCGGTTCGGCCAAAGAATCCTCAAGATGATCCTTAAACATTTGTTTACGAAGACTTGCAGCTTGCGTGTGTTAATGGTGCCCACCTTCCAGGTACTGCACCCATAAAGCAGCACCGGTTTTACGTTAGAGCAGAACAGTTGCATCTTAGTTCTTAAGCTAATAACATTGCTTCTCCAGACTTTGGATAGCATTCCGCAAGCAGTTTTAGCCTTCCTGATTCTGCTGCATACATCCAGTTTGGTGCCACCGCGATTAGCCGAGACCACACTTCCTAAATAAAGAAAGCTATCAACTTTCTCAACTTCCTGTTCGGCAATGTTAAGTTGAACGCGGACATTAGAAGTGCTCATTGCTTTTGTTTTGGATGTGTTTATTTTTAGCCTCACTTTGTTTGCCTCAGCTTCTAGATTTTGGGCCATCAAATGAAGATCTATTATCCGATGTGAAAGTGGACAAACATCGCCAGCGTAATCTAGGTGTTTAAGGTAAGATGTCATAGTCCAACGAATTTCATAATTACCTGCCGTCAATGCTACACGGAGTACATCGCTGATAACTACCAAGAACAAAAGCGACGACAGTATGCACCCTTGACGTACTCCTCTTTGGACTTCAAAATCCTCCGCCACCTTACCATTTTGTAAGACGTGACACTTACCATCCTCGTATGTAGCCTTGATAATAGCTATACGTTTTTCTGGAATGCCTCTTCTGCGCAAGGTAAACCAGATAGCATCTCGATTCAAGCTGACGAAAGTCTTCTCTAAGTCGATAAACAGCAAATGTAGCGGAGACCTGTACTCAACGCATTGGTCGATTATGATCCGTAAGGTGTTTATGTGGTCGATGCAGAAGGATTCAGCACGAAAGCCTGCCTGTTCGTCGTCGAGAGTTGAATCTAAATTCTCTTTGATTCGTTCTAGAATTATTCTAGCTGTTATTTTGGCTACGTCTGGAAGAACGCAAGTACCTCTCCAGTTTCCGCATTCTGTCAAGTTTCCCTTTTTCGGAAGTTTAATGATTATCCCCCTTTTCCACTCCTGCGGAAATTGTTCACTATCCCAAGCTCTCCGTATAAGAGTGTGCAGCAAATCTGCCGATGTATTTGGCGCCCACCGTTTTGTTCTTCTTGAGGGACTTGATTGCTGTTATTATTTCGGTTTTACTGGGAGGTACGGTGCGAATTCGGGAATTTGTTGCTCATTCGAGTTCGAGATCATACCGCCCATCGTCTAAGTGGTTTAGCACTGTAGCAAAATGTTCTCTCCATCTAGTGAACTGGTCCTCACCTGGGGTCTTCACTGAGTGTTGTTTGGAGTTCCGAACATCAGTCAGCTTCTTAGTGATACTATAAACAGTCCTACTGTCGCATCTGCTCGCTGCTTCTTCAACCCAGTTATTCAAGGGCAGATTTAACTGACATCTGCAGGCATATCTCTCCGACAGTATCCAAACGTTATGTGTTCGACCCTCCTAAGAAGGTTATAAGAAAACCCCACGGGAATCGAAGTCGCCTTCTGCGCAGAAATGTAGCTTGAAGCCTTACTCTGTAGTTATGGTTAAAATAAGTCTATGACTCTAGGGTAGGTTTATAGGATGACGCAGGGTTGTACAGTCTGACCACTACATTTCTTGGAAGTAATCGTTAACGCGGGTAGCAGCACGTGCTACGAAGCTATCGTACCTTCTTCTAGAGTTCATGCAAATAAAGAGAGGCTTACACCTCCATAACCACGACTGTCAATAGCATTATGAACTTGAAGATAAATCCTAACTGATTATGTCTTCAAGATTTCTGACTGCCAACCGTCCCATTTAGGGATCATAATTGTTAATCATTTAAATGCCTCCAACGCACATTTTTCAATTTCCTTCCTATCGCACATGTGGAACATCTATCTTCCCAGCTTGACGTTAATATCTATCGTTCCATTCTTCTAAAAAAAAAAAAGTAACCTTGAACCAATGTGCTAATATGAGTCCCGCCTTAAGGTATTCCATGTGCCATGGAATTTGCACTCCTTCGACCTCAACGTTCTGCTCCTGAACTCAAAAATTCCATCTTCTTGGTCCCGAACGAGAAAACAAACAAATAAACTTGATGATGATGAACGAATGGCATGTAAATTGGATTCTTTTGTGCTAATGTGAGAGACCTGATGATATAGTAGGATGATCCCCTCCAACAACAATAGCATCATCATCATCATCACAATGCCCTCGGGTGGATATCCACACGAAAGAGAGCAAAATAAATAAAAAATTGAAAATATATATTTTTTTAATCCAGAATCTGGATTGGGAGTAATCCGAGAATTATTTACGATGGAAAGTTTCTGTGAATTCGGGTCCTGGTTCGGATTCCTTTTGCGCCTTTTCTCCAACCTCCCCGGTCTGTCAGTTGGGTCAGTATCCTTTGTCAAAATTGTTTGCATCTTCCATTTTTGTGTGCCTGTAATGGTTGCTAATTCTAGGAAGAAAAGTGGATAAAGAGGATTCAAACGAAATGTATCTACAGAGAGAAATTAAATCCTGATGGATTATAATCAGTTTCTGGACTTTGTGAAGATTTTTCAATTATACACCCTCTTGACGGGGGCGAAAATCACCTAACCGTAGTCTCTTAACATGGAAATGTGATGGTAATGATGGCATATAGTCTCGATGTGCAAAGTGATTGATTTAGATAAACGGAAAGTTTACTTCAAACATCTATTTGTGTACTTTAACGTCCGATAGTGGGTTGATGCAATAGCGATGGGTAATCCTTCAACTTGGAACACATTGCCGTGATTTGGTAGTTTTATGGCCTCGAACGAGACCTTCCAGGACACACATTAATCAAATTGCCATCAGAATGATGATTGATTCTTTTCACTCCTTGAAGGGCATCAACAACGCCTGCATTCCATCTTGTACAGCCTTAGACTATTCATAAAGTATGAGAGTAAATTATTGGCAGTTGAGATGAAGATGCTTCACATGACAGCAAGAGTGACAAAGCTTGATCGAATAAGTTTGCAAGTCCTCACGTCAAAGAAACCATCTCACGAAAAATACATCGCGACCGGCTCAACTGGTATTGTAATGTTCAAAGGCGAAATTATTTGAACCCCATTAAAAAGCCAATGTTAGTGAACGTTCCAAAGATATCGCGAATGAAAGGCTGCATCTCGTGAATCATATAAATTCAACAACACCAAGCATTTTGTCATCGTACAGGCCGTTGTGCATGCTAGATAAACTGGGGAAAGTGCTCGAAAAAATTATACAGACAAGACTAGAGCAATACACGGAAGGAGACTTGGGGCTTTGTAACCGACAGTTTAGATTCCGAAGGAAACGAAGCACCAACCATGCAATACAAGCTGTGTGTGATATTGCACGTGAGACAATTGCGGGAGAAAGATGGCTCGCAGAAGCAAAACAGTACTGTGCTGTGGTGACATTCGATGTCAAGAACTCGTTCAATTCAGCCGACTGGAGCTGTATACTTAAATCACTGAGTGACCTGCAGGTATCAAACTACCTACTGTGGATAATTGTGAACTATTTCACTATTTACTATGACACAGAAGAGGGACCAAAGAGGTACAAAATCACGGGAGGAGTTCTACAAGCGTCGGTCCTGGGAACAATTCTATGGAACAAAATGTACGACGGAATTCTAGGAACCCAAAGGCCGAACGGAGTAGACATCATCGGTTATGCCGACGATATCGCAGCAGCCAAAAAAATAGAAGAAGTTGTGCAAAACTGCAATCAAACAATCGCAAACGTGAAGCTACAGACATCAGGTTTAGAGCTAGCGGACCATAAAAGCGAAGCCGTTCTCATAAGCAGCCATAAAAAAGAGGAGCACCCCACCATACAGGTCGGTGAGCAAACTATCGAATCGAAGCCTTACATCAAGTACCTGGGAGTGTTGTTGGACCACAGACTCAGCTTCAGGGACCACCTAATGTACGCATGCGAGAAGGCCTCCCGGGCAGTAGCGGCACTATGCAGACTAATGCCAAATATTGGGGGACCAAGGCAGCCAATCAAAATAGGTCAATACCCCTGTATACGACCCCAATATGGGCATCAGCGGTGCATCGTAAGTCATACATTAGAACGATGAACTCGGCGCATAGAATCACATCTTTAAGGGTATGCTGCGCCTTTAGAAATGTATCAGCTGATGCGATAGGCGTAATATCAGGGCGAATACCTATCGATGTAGACGCGAATAATACTGCAGCCCTACGCGAAAACGAGCACGATGACGGAACAACAGCTATAGAATCTATAAAACCAGAATGGTAACATAGGTGGAACATCCCAACCAAAGGGCGATGGACATACAAATTGATCCCCGAAGTTGATGGATGGATTAACAGAAAGCATGGGGTGGTACACTACTACCTAACACAATTTCTATCGAGGCACGGATACTTCCGGGAGTATCTCTACAAGTACAAGCACGCAGATGACCCATTCTGCCAGCACTGTGAAGGAAAAGTGCAGAACGCAGAGCATGTATTGATGGAATGCCAAAATTACACCAGGGTCAGGAACATCCTAGAAAGAGCAATTGGCGGGCAAGTGACCGCAAGAAGCCTGGGGCCTTATTTTGTACTGCTTTCGGATTCGGATTGCCATTCGGAAATGTAATCCGATTCCAAAATGAATTGGTATTTTGTATGGTTCTCGGGTTGGGTGTAAGTGCTTCCAACTCAAAATCAAATATTTCTGAACGTTAGATTGTCAAAACATCTACCAAACGTCACTTAAATTACTTGGAAATTGAGTTTGTATACATTTGTTATAGAAACGCAATACAAAATAAGCCCCCTGACCTCATTTATGTTAGCGAGAAGCGAAGGCTGGGAGACTGCAAATGAAGTAATCACAAGTATGATGCAGCAGCTGCGTATATAGGAACGAGCAACGAGAAACGCGAGAAACGAAGCTCCTGCCAGCACTGGCAGCTAAAAGGAAGTGACGAAATGTCAATCCTGCCCCTGCGAAGGAATACCTTGACGGGCGGTGCCGCAGGGGAACAACAGGACAGAGAAACCGGAGGGGTTTTTTTTTTAGCACGTAGCCATGCAGCAGCATGGAGTCGGGCATAACTCGTAGCACGGGCTACAAGTATCTATAAAGCAAGTTTACCCCTACCCGCGCACAAAAAAATAAAAACAAGCATTTGGTAAGGGGAGGCCTGCCGATATTTCCTTAAGTCAAACAAGCGAATCCCGAATCAGTAGAAATGCAGTGAAGTGAGAGGGTTATGATCTCTTGAGTTCAGATCATAATCTCGCCTAAAATAGGAAAAATATACAGCGTGCAGGCGTCACGAAATTGACACTGGATAACCACCAATCGGCACACGTTCCTCACCTGTACATATATTTAGTTTATTTATACATCTCACAACTGTATAGATATAGTTGACTGTCAAAACGTATCTTGAAACACATGTATAGGTACATAGTAAACGCAACCACTTCCCTTGTCATCAATCTTCAGTCACGTTCGCATTCCCATTAGATCCTATTTCACAAACCGTATTCAATTTCTGCATGTTATCTGCTCACTGATTGTCTAAATAGCCACCTCATCACTCATTATACCCACCAAGGACTTCACTTTCTGACTTGCCTACTTGCTTCCGTAAACAATTACCCAACCCAGTATCAGTAGCAATCCAACATAACAAAAGAAACCTAACCTCTAGAATTTCGATAATTGTTTTTCGTTTCGTTTTCTACGCTCGTATAAAACTCATAATAACCCTCCGGCTTTGCAAGGAATTTCAAGATTCGTTTGAATTATCAAATTTCCAAGCAAATGCCATTAAGTCTGGAAAACATTTTAATTCCCTTCAGAAATTCCCCGAATTCACAAAACTCTCTGCAGTAGAGGTAGGCGGGTAGTGGGTACTCCAACTTGGGAATCCACCCTTGACTGCCGACAATGATATCTTAACCTCAATCACCCTCACATAAAAACCAAACTAGTAGAGGGTTTAATGAATGAACTTTTATGTCATGTGTCAACCACACTTCAAGGTTAAACATGATAAAATAGTTTGAACCCTTGTCATTAGAGTCTGACGATGACGTCATAATTGTACACCCCTGAATAGAAAATCGTTTTTTTTTTCGAAGCGAAAAATCAAAACTAATCGTTTGATAAGTATAAAATAAATTTGCACGTTGATATGGTAATTAATTCAGAGCTTAAGTGCAGACGACATGCCCCCTCCAGACCATCCATACCCGTGCATAATTTGTTTACTTGTAGAGCGTGATAGTGATTTCAATTGGAAGTAATAACTGGGGTCGTTGAGGTTCCCTGACAGGGGAGGGCTGCGCCCAAAAGCTCAATATTTCGACATCTAAAGACAGTTTCCATAATTCGTTTGGAGGGTAATAGATAAAGTGCGTGTGTTCTGTTTTCATTCATGAATTCCCTTCTGCGTAATCACGCTCACGTGCGGAGAAAGTTTTTCAAAAACACTTCCGTAATGTCAGTCATAATGTGTCTCCACTTTGTTGTACTAAAATCGTCGTTTAAAGTTATATGTAATCAAAAGATAAGGTCTTGTGAACCAGACTAGGAAGATGAAATATTTATCTAGCATTGACCGCCAAGCAGAATGGCATATCTTATCTTATAAGTCGATAGAGACTTAATTGATTCGCACATTTTTGGAGATAAATTGGGGGCTTTATAACGTCCACTCTATTTGCGTGCGAAAGTTAATTATGGAACTTCTTAAGACACCGCTTTTCATTGAATATTGACTTATAAGTTGATGGTTCCAATATTCTATTCCTTTTACAAAATTGTGCCAAGATCCAACAAGAATAGGTCGATGTGAGCCAGCAGCCGTACCTGAATGGGAGTAGAAACTAAAACCTGTTGGAATGGAAGTCGTATGGCTGACATTGCCACGTACAAAGAAGTGATCATTTGAATCCTGTTAAAGGGGCAATATCAATGAACGTTCCAAAGACATTGCGAGGCAGGAGAGGCAGGTCTGTAAACGCCTGGATCACACAAATTCGACGGCATCGGCATTTCATTGGCCTCAGTAACCGAGTGATCCGAAATCGGGAGGCCTGACTATATTTTCTGGGGTCAAATAGGCGAACCCCATAGGCGGATCAGTAGAAATGCGGTGAAGTGGGAGGGTTATGATCCACTGTTTTCGGATCATAACCTCGCTGAAAAAGGAAGAAGAATATCATCTCTGAAAGCCTAAATCAGATATTGTATGATTGAATGATTATTACAACAGAAACTACGATTCGAGAAAAGAAACTATAATATTTCTACTAAAAGATGAAGTTGCCTTCAGGGAAAGATCCTATTAAAAAGGAGTATAGGTGTTGAGAAAGCAAAGCAAGCCAAATCGTTTAGGTGACTTAATGCGTGGTTTGGCGTTGTCGTTCCTGTTCACTTAGGGTAGGTTAGGTTAGGTTAGGTTAGGTTGAAGTGGCTGCCAGCTGAGAATCGCCAACACACTTAGACCAATAATAGGTCCATTGTGATACCAAGCGGATCATGGGAGAAATATTCTCCTACCCACTCGTTAAACCACTTTGGGCTTCTTATGGAGCGTAGGAGGCACATGTTGTTCAGGTCGCCTATGCTGTTGTAATAGTGGGTTCTTAGGTGAAGCTTCCTTCTACGGAAGAGAGCTGGGCAGAAACAAAGAAGGTGAGGAATAGTTTCTCCCTCTTCTTCATGTATGCCGCTTCTACAAAAGTCGTTCGCAAAAGGACCCAGCCATGTAGCATGCTTGCCTATTAGACAGTGCCCAGTGATGACACCTATTATAGCGCCGATATGCAATCTGTTGAGAGAAATCAAATTCTAAGAACTTTTTAAATCCAGCTTCGGGCAATTCTGTTTCGTCGCTTGACACGTTGATCCACTTGTCCACCTAAGATTTGTGCTCTCGGCACCATCCAGCTTAAATTTAAGTTTGCGAGTAGCGGTTGGTATACCTAGGGTGCCTTTATCCAGCCGGATGGGTATACTACTTACTTAGGTGGCGCTACAGTTCGGGGTGAGCTTGGGTCTCAACCAACAAGCCTCTCCATTTAGCTCGGTCTTTAGCTAATTGCCCCCAGTTGCGCACTCCAAGTTGGTCGAGGTCCTCTTGAACCTGTGTGCACCACCTATGGCGAGGAGGTCCTCTACTGCGTCGTCCCTCGGGGTTAGATTCGAAGTTTCTGTGGGCCGGAGCGTTGGTGTCCATTCGCTCTACATGCCCTAGTCATCTCAGATGTCCAATACGCAGTTTTTTGACTAGGTCGATGTCGCTGTACAGCTCATATAGTTCGTGATTGAATCTTCTCCTCCAAAACCCGTCAACGCAAACGGGCCCGAAAATCTTACGAAGAATTTTTCTCTCGAAGCGACCAAGGATATCTTCATCCTATTTTAATAAAGTCCATGTTTCAGCGCCGTAAAGCAGGACTGGGATAATCAGAGTCTTATACAGAGTCTCCTTAGTTGTTCGAGATAGGGCTTTACTACTCAAGTGCCTTATTAGTCCGAAAGAACAGCGACTAGCAAGAGTTCTTCTCCGCATGATTTCTGTGCTGACACCATTGTCAGAGTTAATAGCAGAGCCGAGGTAGGCAAAGTCCCTTAGGTTAGGTCCCTCTGCCACACTCAGGTCAGCATTGACCCATTGTGATACCCATAGGGGAAAAAGTAATCCCTTACCCATTGAGGCCTAATGAAAACCGGCAATATCCTCCCGTGGTATTGCCCTCATCCCAGTCTCACCGGCTGCTATTGTCACTGCTAGGACCTCTGCCTGGAAAACGCTGCTGTAGTTCGGAAGCCGAGCTGACATGGAGAAACCAAGCGTTTCAGAGAAGATTCCTGCACCTACACCTATTTCCATTTTGGATCCATCGGTGTACACAGCTATGAATCGCTCGATAGGCATTCTGTCATTTTTCCAGTCTTCCCTGCTCGGATAGGTGCTTAAAAATGGTCTCGTGCAGTCTAGATAAAGCGTTTTGTAGTCTGTACTAGATACCTTGTCGATAAAGTTGGTGATACCTTCTGGCAGTATTGCCCTTACCGCAGACTCACGGGCGGCTGTTGCCACTGCTAAGACCTCTGCTTGGAAGATGCTGCTGTGGTCTGGAAGTTATATGGATTTCGATATACCTAGGTTGTCGGAGAAGATGCCTGATTCTACGCCAGTGGTCATTTTTTCATTCGGCGTTAGGTATACGACCGCTTTTCCATTCTTCCCTGCTAGGGTAGGCGGTAGAAAAAGGCCTTACAAAGCCTAAATATGGCGTCATGTAGTCCGTTATGGGCACGAGGTCAAAGTAATCAAGTAGGATCATCGAGTGAGCTATTCTATTTGGTTTCCCGTTTGCTAACTGGGTAGTTCTCATAACATTAATGGCCGCTGGCGTGCGTGTAAAGATGTCTAGCGGTAGCAGGTTGAGAATAGCTTCGAGTCCTGCCGTTGGGGTTATCCTCATTGCACTGGTAGTGACAATGACCGGTAGTCTTTGGACTATGGTGATAGCCCTTAAATTGGTTGTTTTGTTGACAGCTGGCCGTATATGTAAGGGGGAGTTGTATGGTTGCACCAATAATGGAGAAACTCGTATGGCCATGTAATAAGAAGACTAGGCGACCGTGCAGTAAGAAAAATACTTCAAATACCAACAAAAAAGAACGGACCTGGCAGACCGTTAAAAATATGAAGCATTACGGTAGGACTTTGATCAACAGACAACCCCGAGATAGGAAAACCTGTCTCTTACGTACGATGAAAGCGGTCCCCAAATAAGGGAAAGGGCGAGGAAAAAGAAGAAGAAGCTCTCAATCGTTTCTAGAAATTCAATCTTTTTTCCAAATTCTTCCATTCAGGTACCTAGTTGAAAACTTTTGCCAGTTACGCAATATCTACTTCGTCGAAAAAAGGTATTTTACGAGTATAGCGGCATTACGACTTTCGTGCTGTGCAATTTTCAGAATAACGATTCTGAGAAGGACCTAGGTATACTGTTGCGCTGTTTCGTAATTGAAATTTCACGGAAATTTTATCACGCAAAGCCAGCCATGGACAGGATGATTACGTCAAAGAGATAATTCTTGCATAGATACCTCCCAAAATTGTAACAGTTCGTTCCTAATTCTTTGAAAATCCAAAACCGTAATTCTGGGAATGCTATCATATTAAATACAAGTACCTGGCATCACCAGAAACGCAAAAAAAACCCTTCTACATCCCCAAAAACACGTCTGTCCAAACAAAAATTTAGGCACACGCAACCACCTTGTAATTCTTGGAATACATCACACAACACCGTTGTCAACAAAATGCTATTTTCCACCCTCGATTCTAGTAAAAATGCGTCACACAATTAAGACTGCGTCAAAATGTTTCCTCAAATCAAACAAAAGATGTCCCTGCAAGTGTTTCGATTCCCACCGCCTACCCACACGAAAACAATAAGAAAACAAGCAAAACATCGCGCATTTAATTTATTTACTAAACAAATTCTTATTTACACTCGAAGTAAAAAAAAAACAAACAGCACGCGCTTGTATTGTTTACAGGACTAATTGTAAAAGAAATTGCGTATCGTTCTGCGTTGGGAACGCTGGCATTCGAACGAAATGTCAAAACCCTATCTGTCAATGGTTTCTCGAAAATGTCAAAAGAAACCCCACACGTGGTTGACGGCATTTGTCTTGTTTTCGAATGGATGCCATTTAGCACTTGAAGTTTTGGAAATTTCGCGGAATCTCCTTATGACGCAGCGACACACATGATGGCTAAAATTAGCAACACACTTTGTGGAGCCGGATCATCTTATGTTTACTTCTTCACAGAGCTGTGCGCTCATTAACGACTACTGAGGGATCTTTCATTGACTTCCATCCGCGTGTGTGTGTGTGATGGAATTTATGTTAATTGTGAGATGTGAAACAATTTTTTCCAAAGAATCAATGAAAATTTATAAATAAATCAAGTGTCACGTGAGATTCCGGATTGATTTGGATTTCGGTGGGAGTGGTGTGTTAGTTCGTTGCCAATCTTAATTTATTCAAATTGACGTAGCAGTAGTTGTAGTGTCACGGTATGTCATAATGACACAACAAGTGACGTAGCAGAAGTACATAGTAGTGTCACCTCATGTCATTATAACAAATGACGTGCCAGTAAGATTAATGCAATTTTTTGACAGTCGGATGGGTATGACATTTGTCATAATGAACGATCAGCTAATGATTCGGAGTCAGTCTGGAACGGAAATGGGGGTTTCATGACGTTGAGGGATATGGGAATTTCATTCTTTCATTCGTTAATGGATTTGAATGATGATTGATTGGGAAAGTTATTGAACAGAAATACGGGTTCAGTTGGGTTTTAATTAAATGTCAATAGAAATGGAATTGAAAGTTAAGTTGTGAAATATCCGGCGTTAATTTAGAAATAGATTCCGTTAAACATCTATCAATGTCTTCAAGTCAATGGTTAGAATGTATTTAACAGGTTTATGGGGTTAAATACAGAAAGAAACAAGTTTCTCTTTCTTGTCAGAGGCTGTTCATACTCGTAAAGGTATTTTAATTGCTTACAAATGTATTTCTAACTACATGAAATGTCAGGTAGGCGTGGTTGTTCTTCTAAGAAGAGAGAAGAACCCAATTAGCATTAGGTGCCGCTTTGATATCATAAAACTCGTGTACCTGAAGGCAAAAAGTGTGTTGGTGGGGAGTCTCTAGATCCAGCGTGTGGAGTTTAAAAATATTATTAAACCTTTAAAGTTTCTCTCTAAGACTTCGTCAAAGGAATCGAAAAAGGGTTTACCTAAAGCTCGTTGCCTGGCCCTAGCTATTGCCGGACAGGCGCATAAAAAGTGGATAAGGGTTTTTTCCTCAGTTGCGACATGTGCGTGTTGTTTGGGATATCTACCCTTACGTGACTGCACACCTCGTCGTGGTGTAAGGGCCTAGTAGAGGTCAAAGACTCTTGGAATTTATTCCCTAGATGAGATTCGAAACCAAGATGCAGTCGCACCCAACCCTTCCTTTCCCATCCTTCCTTTCCCTTTCTCCCCTCCGGTGGGCTGAATCAAGGTGTCATACGACCCGTGCCGAGGATCAACCTGGCTGGGAGCCCATCCCAAAAATAGCTCAGTCGCGAACGGAGTATTCGGATACCTGGTAACCTCCGGATTAGCTAGCCTTATCTGTGTATTGTGGATCTCTGCACAGACTGACATCCCTTTCTGCGCTACTCGTGGAAATAAAATGAACTCAAAAAATAAAACAAAACAAAAGACAACTAAGACCGGTCCCCTTTTTAAACCGGACGGTAGCACGGCGCTTAAGCTGTCTACCGGTAAAGTACCTGAAGAGCTGGCTAGTGGGAAGACTGTGGCTTCACATGGTCCGACTGGTGGTTTTTTTTTAGCCCTCCAGTTCTTATGGTTCGATATATTTAGCAAGCAAATGGCAGCGAATGCAGCTGTTCGCCTCGAAGCTACCCAACAGGGGTCAAGAAGAGACTTTGGCCACGCTTCCATTTTGAATAAACCGAAAATCTCTCCCGAAAACACGGACTACACCATCCCACGTCTAAATTTTGACCAGAACTTCCTCGTCACCATCCCCTCCAGATCACTCTGGAATGATGATACATTTTTAGAAGATGGGTCAATCCACTTCTACACTGACGGCTCAAAATCTAAGGACGGGGTTGGTGGAGGTGTCTTCTCTGACAGGCTTAATCTTAAGCTCTCATTCCGTCTTCCAAATCATTGTACCGTGTTCCAGGCGGAAATTTTGGCGATCAAAGAAGTCTTATCTTGGCTTAGGAAAAACGTGATATCTGCTAAAAATATCCGCATCTTTTCAGACAGCCAAGCAGCAATCAAATCCTTGGAATCGACCTCTATAAATTCCTTAGTAGCTCTAGACTGCCGCTCGTCTCTCGTGGAGATGGCTGTGCAGCTTAATATTCACCTGTGTTGGGTGCCGGGGCATAGGGACATTCCAGGCCGACGAACTCGCCAGAATAGGAACAACTATACCCATCCCGCCGGAAAAAGGCTCCTTAGGTATACCAATCGCTACTTGCAAACTTAAATTTAAGCTGGATGCTATCTAGAGTACGAACCTTAGGTGGACAAGTGGATCCACATCTCTAGCGACAAAACAAATTTAGCCGAAGCTAGATCTAAAACGTTCTAAGTTTTGATTTCTCTCAACAGATTGCATATCGGTATCATCACTGGACACTGTCTAATAGGCAAGCATGCCACAAGGCTAGACGTTTTTGCGAACGACTTTTGTAGAAGCTGCATGGATAAGGAAGAGGAAGAAATTATTCCTCACCTTCCTTGTCACTGCCCAGCTCTCTCCAATAGAAGGAAGCTTCACCTAGGAGCCCCCTATTACAACGACATAGACGACCTGAAAAACATTGATATTAAAAGCCTCCTACGATTCATAAGAAGCTCAGAATGGTTTAACGAGTAGGTAGGAGAAATTTCTCCCATGATCCATGTGGTATCACAACGGACCTATTATTGGTCTAAGTGTGTTGGGGATTCTCAGCCACTTCAACCTAACCTAACCATATCTAGTTTGACTGCATGGTCTTCTATAGCCCAGTGACCCGTGATGATCGCTGTTATCCTGGCGATGCCCTACGCCTTCAGCTTAAGAAGTCGGTTGTTTCTGCTTTGTTGTAGTTTGGCCACATCTTTCTAGATATGACACAGTCTGTTAGCCTAGTCTATCTGAGGTTGGCTTACTACTTACTTAGATCATTTAACCCCTCCGAGGGCATAGGGCGTCAACAACGCCTATGCGCGGCATTTTGTTCGGAGTTCTGCAACGCGTTTGAGGTGCCTCCAACTCATTCCTAAAGAGCTCAATTCCTCCTCAACTGGTCTGCGCCACGTTTGCCTAGGGCGTCCCGCTATTCTGTCTGCCCGGGTGAGCGGATTCCATTGCATGACGTATTTCTCAATGGAGTTGTCTTCGCGCGGTAGGGTGTGTCCAATCCACTGCCACTTTCTCCTTCGTAAAGTAATGCTTATAGGTTCTTGGCCCGTTCTCAGATAAAGTTGTTCGTTGGAGATGCAGTTCGGCCAAAAAATCCTCAAGATGATCCTTAAACATTTGTTTACAAAAACTTGCAGCTTGCGTGTATTAATGGTAATAAAAGCATAAAGCAACACCGATTCTACGTTGCAGCGGAACAGTCGTAGCTTGGTTCTTAAGCTGATAACATTGCTTCTCCAGATTTTGGATAGCATTCCGAACGCAGCTTTAGCCTTCCTGATTCTGCTGCACACATCCAGTTCGGTGCCACCGCGATTAGCCGAGACCACACTTCCTAAATAAAGAAAGTTATCATCTTTCTCGACTTCTTGTCCGGCAATGTTAAGTTGAGCCCGAGTGGATGTGTTTAATTTTAGCCCCACTTTGTTTGCCTCAGCTTCTAGATTTTGGGCCATCAAATGAAGATCCATTATCCGATGCGAAAGTGGACAAACATCGTCAGCGTAATCTAGGTGTTTAAGGTAAGATGTCATAGTTTGCTCGTTAACAGATGTGTGCAGGCTCAAGCCCCAGCGGGGACAGCAATCATGGGCCACCCAAGTATAAAGGAAAAATGAATTACATCGAAGTTTTTCCAACCACTGCACCAAAGAAAGGTTCCTGCCTGCTAGTACAATAGACCGGAAAGTCTGAGTGCTCGCGTAAGTGGTTAGTGTGTCGGATCACTACGCATGAGGTTCCAAGTTCGAATCCCAGAAAATACCAAAAAGTTTTTTCACGGTCCCACCTCTCGCGAGCGTCTGACAATCATCCGAGAGTATTGCTGTCACGAAAAAGCTTCTCAAATCGCCGTTCGGATTCGGCATTAAACTGTAAGTTCCTTCCATTCGTGTGAAAAATATAACGCACACAACATGAGTGGTTGCGAGAAGCTAGGCCCTGGCACTTTAAAGAGCTGTTGCGCCAAATATTTGTATTTTGAGTGCTCTGGGATTTGGGTTTCCTTTTTTTATAAAAAAAAAAAAAATAAAATATAGAAGTCATAGTCAAACGAGTTCCGTAATTACCTTCAGTCAATGCTGCACGGAGTACATCACTGATGTCCACCAAGAACAATAGTGGCGACAATATGCAGCTTTGACGTACTCCACTTTGGACTTCAAAATCCTCCGACATCATTGTGTAAGACGTGACACTTACCACCCTTGTATGTAGCCTTGATAATAACTATAAGTTTTTCTGGGATGCCTCTCCTGCGCAAGGCCAACCAGATAGCATCTCGATTCAAGCCGTCGAAAGCCTTCTCAAAGTCGATAAACAGCAAATGTAGCGGAGATCTGTACTCAACGCATTGGTCGATTATGATTCGTAAGGTGGTTGCATATGTGGTCGATGCAGGTGGATCCAGCACGAAAGTCTGCCTGTTTGACGTCGAGAGTTGAATCCAAATGTTCTTTGATTCGTTCCACAATTATTCTAGGTGTTATTTTGGCTACGGTTGGAAGAACGCAAATACCTCTCCAGCTGCCGCATTCCGTCAAGTTTCCCTTTTTCGGAAGTTTGATGATCATCCCCCTTTTCCACTTCTGCGGAAATTGTTCACTATTCCAAGCTCTCCGTATTAGAGGGTGCAGCAAATCTGCCGATGTATTTGGCGCCGCTTGAAGTAGTTCGGCAGGGATGCCATCAATACCCACCGCCTTGTTCTTCTTGAACAACTTGATTGCTGTTATTATTTCGGTTTTACTGTGAGGTACGGTGCGAATTCGGGAATTTGTTGCTTCGAACTCCCCATTCAAATTCGAGATCATACCGCCATCGTCTAAGTGGTTTAGCACTGTAGCAAAATGTTCTCTCCATCTAGTGAGCTGTTCCTCATCCGAAATCAGAAGGTTACCGTCTAGGCTCTTCATTGGGTATTGTTTGGAGTTCCGAACACCAGTCAGCTCTTTAGTGATACTATAAACAGTCCTACTGTCGCACCTGCTCGCTGCTTCTTCAGCCATTGAAGCCAGTGAGTTGATGTGTTGACGTTTGTCACGTCTCGTACTACGCTGCACTTCCTCTTTCTTCTTCGCACGGTATTGCGCTTCTAGCTCGGTTCTCTCTACTGTTGAGGCTGCTGCAATCCGAGCCTTGATTGGTGTGCGCTCATTGATCCGTCTCTAGGTGTCTGCAGGTAGCCATGTGTGATGGTTTTTCTGCCTTTTACCGACATAGGTGCATGCCCCAACCGTGAAAGCATTTTTCACAGTATTCCAGTGGTTATTCATTGTCTCCTGCATTGTGCTGCTGATTGCCGATTGGGGAACCTTGAGCCTGTTTATATTAAACCTGGTGATATTAAGTAAGTTTGAGCGGTTGCTATTGACGGATGCAGTACGAAGGCGTATACCATATGATCTAACATGAGATGGTTATCTCGTTCTAGTCCGATGTCAGCTTCATGTCTGTTTCGGACACGTCCCAGCAATGAGCACTTGTTGTATGGGTAGACGTTTTGGAGAGAAATGTGTAAAGGAAGGCTCTACGTTGCTCTTCGCGTGTCAGCAGGGCTGACAAAGCTTGATCGAATAATGAGTTCGAAGATCCGTGGAAACCTTCACGTCAAAGAAACCATCTCACGCAAAGTAGAGCCCTACCAGTTCACCTGGTATTGTAATGTTCAAAGAAGAGATCACTTGAACCCCATTAAAAAGCCAATATCAATGAATGTTCCACCGATATCGATATCGAAAGAGAGGCAAGCAATGGCACCAGCATTTGGTTTGCCTCAGTAACGAATTGATTCAAAATCGGGAAGCCTGCCGTTATTTTCTGAGATCAAACAGGTTAATCCCACAGGCGGATCAGTAGAAATGCAGTGTGGTGACAGGGTTATGATCCCTTCAGCTCAGATCATAACCTCCCCGTAATAGGAAGAAGAAGAAGAAGATAACTCTGTCCATCGCTCAGACAGCTTCTCAATGCCGTGATTAGAAAAATTGTTTGGCTTTGACGGAAAAATACCCCAAGAGCCTCTTAGACATATTTCCGAGATCTAAATTTTTTCCATCCAGGAAATTTTGCAGACTTCGAAACAAGTGGAAATCTGAAGGTGCTAAAGGTGGAGAATACGGCGGATGTACTATTTTTTCCAGTGGAGCTCCTGGTGCAGGTGGTCTTAGCTGTATGAGGGCGAGCGTTACCCTGATAAAATAGAACATCCCTTCCACTTACCAGACCTTGCCATTTCTGCTCCAGTAACGACTTTAATCTGCACAGTTGTTGACAGTAGACTTCTGCGGTAATAGTCTGGTTATGAGGCAACAACTCAAAGTGGATTATTTCCTCAACATCCCACCATACACACAGTAACGCCTTGAGCGGGTGAAGTCCAGCTCTGAATTGATGTGCAGGTCTGTCTTCTGGATGAATCCATTTGTGGCGACGTTGCTATTGTATATGTCAAGAACACGTTTCACCTCCAGTAACGATTTGGTTAAAAAAAAAAGGCTCTTGATGATGACGCGACAAAAGCGCTGTGCAAGCATCAATTATGTGCTGAAGGTTATTTTGCGATAGGTGATGCGATTGCAAATCTTAGGTGGATTTTCCTCAAAAGATTGCATATCGGCGCTACAATAGGTTGTAATCACTGGGCACTGTCTAATAGGCAAGCATGCTACAAGGCTGGGCCTTTTTGCTGAGGTGCATAGATGAAGAAGAGAAAGAAACTATTCCTCATATTCTTTGTTGCTGCCTAGCTTTCTCCCGTAGAAGGAAGCTTCACCTAGGAGCCTTCTATTACAACTATATATGCGACCTGATAGACATCGATATTAAGAGCCTCTTACGCTTCATAAGAAGCTCAAAATGGTTTACGAGTAGGCGAAGGGAAACTTTCTCCCATGATCCACGTGGTATCACAATGGACCTATTGCTGGTCTAAGTGTGTTGGCGATTCTCAGCTGGCAGCCACTTCAACCTAACCTAACCTAGGTGGTGCTGTACCCATTTTCCCAACTTTATGACTTTTCCCATCTCTGTTTGGTGTTGTTAGACGGTCATACGGCTTATGTTGAGTTTTCTTGCGAGCTTTCCTACCTTAACAGATGGATTTCTTTCGATTGTGGACTTCAGGAGCTCAACGTCTAGGTCTTCTGGCCTACACGAACGAGGTTCATTCTTTCGGTCAAAATTTCCATTTCTAAACTTTGTGAACCAACGCCGACACTTGGACTCGTGGAGAATACCTCCACAAGCGTTTTAGATTTCTCTAGTGGAACGTGATTCAATTTATCAATTTCAGAGGATTTTTTTTTGACATTTTGACTTCGGAGATGGGTAGAATTTTGATGGCATAGTGAGTACTGTAGGTAGGTAGAGGTGGCGGTTAAAAAGAGAAACCAAACTAGCGCTATTTTGCGCCATTCAGATACCATAACTCATTTAACCTGGTTACATGATGAAAGTGAGAAATATACTAAATATGAATATGACTTCCCTTCCATTCTTGTTTTTCAAAATAAAAACAATAAGATATGGCAATCATATGCCATCCATTTCAGAATTCAGTTAAAGATGGTTACAATGATGTTAACACAACAAAATTTGCAGATTGAATGAGCAATAAAACCCAAAGACTAATATTGATAACAATTTCAGCAATAAATTGGTTTTGTGCATGTTGAGGCAATTGGAAAGTAATTCCCCAATAAACGCACAATACAACCACATCCAATCAGTAAGTCAATTTTGGAACCTCACCATAAACCAGGCACGTTCCTATGGCTTACGATCCATAGTTATTTATATTGTGAGGTCACAAACCAAATAAACCACTTCACGTCCCGTAGAGAAAATTCGAACCCATGCCGCAAAAGCAATTTCACTATCACCATGCGTCTTCATGATTCAAACATTCCCCAGAGCAAGTAGTGCGTGAATTCAGTTGTTGTGACATTTTAATCTCATTCCATTTTTGGGCCATCACAGCTATCGCCCACACTGCCGTCAACATTTTCTATTGACGGGCAATTAAAAGCCTCCAATCAAGCCCCCCTCCCTCACAGCCATACAACATAATTGGAATGACTAATCAAATTCAAACAGCAAAATCTTTAAACGATTTATGGTCGACTGACAGTAAAACTAAAAAGAATGCAAATTTCCTCGAACGCAATCAGCCCCAAGGGGCAATCTACACGATCTGTTGTTGACCATAAAGGTGCAAATTAACTCCGCCAACCAACAAAACCCATCATCTCTCATATTCTTTGGCAGCCAGCGCGCCTTGGAAGAGCATACATAAGTAGTTCATCCTTGAGTATCTCCATCCAATTATAGACAGAAGAAGGAACGAAGAAAACTCCGCCTGCCGTCATCATCATCACCACCACCAGCATCAGCAGCAGCACCAGTAGAGGAACCCCAGATGCGATGATTGAGGGTGATTGAGGGCTTCCCGAACATCTCTGCTGCTGCTGGTTTGCTATGCCTGAGCAATCACCAAAAGAAATTATAGGTATTCATGGAAAAAATAATTTCTTTGCCATCACCTCTGGCACCCTTTGCATTTCACCAGGCTCCTCTACACAACTCTTGAGCCAGCATTGACTATTTGACGAAAGTCAGAAACCAACACAAACTCTCTAAGAGATGCGAGGAGGTGTACCGCCACATCCATCCAGATCCAGACCAACGTGCAACCGTTTTTTATTGAAATTTCCAGTGAAACATTTTATTACACTCGATTCTAAGAATCCATTTTTAGTGTAAGTATCTTTCTGTCGATGGATGGTGCTGCTGGTGGTGCTGTGGTGGTACAGATAAAGCAACGGATCTCCCAGAGATTGGCGCTGAGTGATGCTGGCTCTGACGATGATGGTGAAATTCGTGGATGGATTCATATGCCAAACGAGCCATGCAAGTAGTTTTTCTAGGATTTATTAATTTTTCATAGAATCATTGTTGAGTTATTGTCCGCGTAGCTGAAGCATCGTAAAATGAGTTTCAAAACGAAGTAACGACAAATGACCGACGTCGCGTCGTTAAGAGCGGGTTTTTGTTTTTTTTTTGTCCCCGGACTTGATGTAATGAATCTACGAAGCAGAGGTTGGATTATGACCCACCAATGAGTCTGTCATTAGAGTTTTGAAATGTCAACTATTTGTGGTGGGTGTGGGCTGGGAGTACATATTTGGTGTCAAATGCGGACTGCATGGTGGTCTCTATGTGTGGCATTGCGGATTTTTTTTTTTTTAGTGTGAATACCAATGACATGATATTTGGTGGGAGACTAGTTGCATACGGACTAGTTTTCCATACTAATACATGCAATTAGTTGCGGCTTCTAGAAGCAAATTCAAACTCGCTTGTGCCACCACTCCAAATGAAAGGGACGTGATTAAGTCTATCCAATTTCAGAGGATTTTGACAATTTTACTTAGGAGATGGATAGAATTTCGATGGCATAGTGGGTAGTGTAGGTAGGTAGAGGTGGCGGTTCAACAGAGAACTAAAATTATGATACCACAACTCATGTAATCTGGTTGCATGATAAAGTTTCCGATTGAAAGTGAGACATGTACTTAACCCAGCCTGTCAAGTTCAGGTAAAGGATGAGGGCTCCAATAGTTTTGTTTGATATCTCTCTCAGTTTGTCAAAGACGAGCTTAGACGGGTACGTTGTCTGGTTCTCGCTAGGACCGGAAAAGAAGTGAGAAAGTGATTTTTTTTGTCGTTAGTATCTTTTCAGCTACGGCAGAGATACTTATGGAGGATGCCAAGTTTAGCTGCTGCTTTTGGCCAGTGTGGTTACATCTGTGATGATCTACGGGTCACCAATATGGGCCAAAGCTATTGAAACGCAGTTACACCGGGGTAAATTCGAGTACACACTGCATTTAGTACGATATCAGGAGATGCAGTCCATGTTATTGCAGGATAACACCCAATCGATATACTGGCAGAGGAGTTTCAAAACACAAAATGAGGAGACAGGAACAAGTGTTGACCAACAGAGAAGCGAACTTACCAGAGAGAGCAAACAGCATAGTGAAATGGCAACAACGATGGAGCATGTCAAGCAAAGGCCGATGGACCTATCATCTCATACCGCTTCTTAAGGCATGGACAGACCGCAAGCATTGCGAGGTAGATTTCTACACAACGCAATTACTAAGTGAACATGGATGCTTTCGCGCGTATCACTACAAGTTCAAGCACGACAATTCTCCCTACTGTCCGAATTGCATCCAGGCTGAGGTAGATGCGGAACATGTATTCTTTCACTGTCCGCGCTTCGAACTCGAGAGACAAACGCGAAGAAATAAGCTGGGAGAAACACCAACTCCCGAGAACATAGTCCATCTTCTGATCCAATCGCAGGAGATATGGAGTGCTGTGGGTGATTATGCAAAGCATATTACGACACAACTAAGACACTTCGAACGAGCAAGGCGACAGAGTGATGAATCACCAACAAGATTATCAGTAAGTAATGCTGTTTGCCCCTCCACGAGGAAATGCCAAGATGGTGGTACCGTGGGGAAAAGGGCAATGAAGGGTGGGTGGTTTTAGCAGGTGGATGACCCACACTGTTACTGAGTATGGGCTCAGAAAAAAAATAAAAAAATACAAATATTTGGCGCAACAGCTCTTTAAAGTGCCAGGGCCTAGCTTCTCGCAACTACTCATATTGTGTGCGTTATATTTTTTCACACGAATGGAAGAGACCTACAGTTTAATGCCAAATCCGAACGGCGATTTGAGAAGCTTTTTCATGACAACAATACTCTCGGATGTTTGTCAGACGCTCGCGAGGAGTACGGGCTCAGTTTCGTTTTTTAAAGTTTCTTCACCTCCTCCGAAAAAAGAAAAGGTTGGCCGAGTGGTCTCCTATTGACCAAAGGCTTGTACTTATGGCTGCAATTCTGGCAATATCTGGTCTTGATCTACTTAGCACGTCCTTTGACTTAAGTTTCTTGTATCTGGGACATGTCTTTCTTAGTATGGCGCAACGCTAAAAATCGTGTTCCACCCGCCGCCGATTGGCTAGATTTAAGAAGTGATGATGTATGTTACCCTTAACGACTCCTAGCGGAACGTTGACTCTTTCTGCCAGAGACTCGCTAAGGGCTCACGCTTGCCTGACCAGATCGTCCGTTCGCTCGTTTCCCTCGAAGTTACTATGTCTTGGGACACAGATGAGGGTGATTCTCGATTGAACGCCTAATTTGTTTAACTCTTCTGGCAAGTTTTGAAGATGTGATAGCTGAATCAATGGCTTTGATAGCGGCTTGCCTATCATATTTATTTTTTTTTGTCGGGATAGGAAACGCTCGATTGGAGCACTCAGACGCAACTGATCCATTGTACTACCAGAGTGCAAACCCTGACTTACACATTTTCTTGTCTTTCTAAGAAAGCCAAGCAAGCACTTTAGTGATGAGGAGCTTACAATACCAGCACTCACCACATCAGCACCGAGGAACTGCCACCTGATACGAGCAAAGGCCGGACACTCACAGAGATAATGTTCTGCGGTGTCGTCGCTCTCTTCACAAGCATTGCAGATTGTAGTGTCACTAAAGCCCAGCACGTTAAGATGTTTGGTGAAAGCAAAGTGGCTTGTCAAGACGCCAATAAGTTGTCTACAGTCAGCAAGAATGCCACTGATTTCTTACGTCCGGGAGCATACGTTTAGTTAATCTGCATCCTGGAGAGTCATGCCACACACAATTTTGCTCGTGAGAGACCCAATCGTCAATGGAAGCCCTAACCGAGGACGCAGGTAGACCCAACAGTGGTTCGGGACCTGAGAAAGCCTCCTCTGAGCCTTGTCTAGCAATCTCATCGGAGACCTCGTTCCCCAAGATCCCAGTGTGACTTGGTATCCAGATAAGAGACAGAGAATTCAGCCTTGTGTCCGAGTTCAAAGAAGATTGGGTTTCACGAACTATTTTGAAAGTGGTTAAAGGGTTAAGGAATGCCTTAAGCGCAGCCTGACTGTCACTACAGACACAAATGCTACGGCTCTTCCACCTGTTCTTCACAACATAGTTCACGGCCAATAGGATTGCATAAGTTTTCGTTTGGAAAACAAACGCATATTTGCCTAACGAGAAAAGAAGTCTAGTGTTGTCGTCTTCCATGAAGACACCAGCGCCACACCCTTGACTGGTTTTGAAACCATCCATGAAAATACGACTACATTTCATTCCTGGCTCAGACTCTGACCGAAGCCAGTCCTGAACACAAGGAGAGTCGACTCTGAATTTGCGCATCAGCTGAAGTTCTGGTGTGATTGCATCAGACGGCATATCCATAAGACAGGAGTCGTAAGATAAGTGTCGCACAAGTTCACCAAAATTCCAGTGTGGAATGTACCAAAAACTGCCCCACCTAAGACGATGGATGGCTTTGATAGTGCAACCCATGATATAAGTATCGAGGGGAGGTAAGTTCAGCAAAGCGTCTAGAGCAGAGCCAGGCGTACTCGGGAAAGCTCCCGTGAAGCCGAGACAAGCCGTTTTTTGGAGTTTGGCGCAAAAGGCAACCACATATTTACCACCAAACAACCGACGCATATGCGAGGAATGGTCTTATCACAGCCGTGTAGACCCAGAGAACCTTATTCAGTGGCAAGCCCCAAGTCTTGCCAAAAGGGCCCTTACACTGCCAGAAGACTGAGACCACCTTGGATGTTTTTGACTCGACGTGTTTAGACCAATGAAGTTTCTTATCTAAAAGCACTCCCAGATATTTGGCTTCAATGGAAATGCGAATGGTGACGCCTTTTAGTACTGGCTGAGTCAGACCGGTCAAAATCCTCCTTCTCGTAAAAAAGAACAACCTCAGTTTTGAAAGAATTCACCGAAAGCCTACTCCTAGTACACCATTCATCGATCATGTCCAGCGCCGCCTGCGCGTTAGCACAGACCGTCGCCAGGCATGGCCCGACAGAAAGTACGGCGACATCATCCGCATATGCCTGAGCGTAGACGTTAGAACTATTTAGAGTGTTCAACAGAGAGTCAACCACCATGCACCATAACAATGGAGACAAAACGCCACCTTGCGGACAGCCCCTGTTTACCCCTGTCATAACATATTGGCCACAATCCGCATCCACTACCAAAGTTCTATTCATTAGCATTGTTTTAATCCACAACACTAATGTTTCATCTACCCCGTGTTGTCTGGCAGAGTCGCACATGCAGTCAAAAGTCGCATTGTCAAAAGCACCCTCAATGTCGATGAAGATACCCATCGCGTATTCTCTCCTATCAAGCGCGCATTCAATTCTGGCCACTAGATTTTGAAGTGCGGTCTCACAGGATTTCCCACGCTGGTAAGCATGCTGTATCTCCGATAGTGGATGCAGTTTCAAAGCAACTTTGCGCACGTGAAATTCTACCAGTCTCTCCATACTTTTCAGTAAGAAGGATGTCAAACTTATAGGTCTGAAACTCTTGGGGAGCGAATAGTCTTCCTTACCAATTTTCGGTATGAAAGCTACTCTGACTGTCCGCCAAAGTGTAGAGATATATGTCAGTGCCAGAACAGCAGTGAAAATTCTTTTCAGTGTTGGCAGCAAGTGCTCTATACCCTCTTGCAGCATAGCTGGATATATGGTATTCCATCAGTGCCAGGTTATTTAAAACCATCAAAAGATGCCACAGCATATTTGATGGCCTCAACTGTTACCACGGCTGATGCAGTACACCAGCTACGTCGAGTTTTCTGACTTAGATCAAGCTCAGCCTGGGTAAGCGGGCCAAGCTGCGACCTAGTGATTATCCGATTGCCAGGAAAGTGAGTCTCCAGCAGAAGACTAAAAGTTTCCGCTTTCGTCTCAGTAAACTTGCCATCAGACCGTCTGAGTGACTCCGGTTTAATCGGCTTACCTCTTTTGAGGAATTTAACCAACATACTGGTTTCACCGAGTGTCTCGATCTTTTCACAAAAATCTCTATAAGAAGCACTTTTCGACAACCGAATTAACTTTTTATAGTCTTTTTGCTTCGATCTAAAGAGATCCCAGTCACCTTCTAAATTTGTCTTAAGAGACCTATTCAGAAGTTTTCTGAATTCTTTCCTAAGCCCCTGGAGTTCTGGGCTCCACCAGGGAACCGGCGTTCTGCAGGAGTTTTTTGTCATTGGACACGTCAGTTCAAAACAGTTGGTAAGGACACTCGTTTCGTTTCGTTCTGAGTTTAGTTGGAGTTTTGACAGATCTGTCTAGCTCTTTCCTAAACCGCACCCAGTTGGTTTTCCTCGGATTCCTCCTCTCCTGCAAAGCTAAAGCTTCGCATTCGATTTGGAAAACGATGTATTTATGATCTGATAAGGACACTTCCGGCAGTACCCTCCAGTTAGTTATCGACTTGAAGTACCTATTAGATAAAGTCAAGTCAATTACCTCCTGGCTCCTCGCCGTAACAAAAGTTGGCTGGAAGCCAACATTGTTTATTGCCATACCAGATGATAGTATAAAGTCTAGGAGATGGTTTCCTCGTATGTTGCATTTGCTGCTGCCCCAGACTGTATTCTGAGCATTAGCATCGCAGCATATGACTAGTCCCGTCTCCCGAGTGTCACAATACTTTATGAGTTCGGCAACCCCCTTCGGTGGTGGAGGCATTACCGAAACATAAGGGAAATAAGCCGACGCAGTGACAAAGGTTTTGTAACTCCCGTTTGTTTCGTAGCTTACAGCTGCAGCAACCAAGTCCTGACCACAAAATTGTCCAAGCTTGCTTACTGAGAGGAAATTCGGCACAATTAGACAAGCTCTCGGTCTTTCAGATTTATCGTCACATAGCACCGTTACTCCACGAACGCCCCCAAATCCACATATGCGCTTGTTCCGCACATATGGTTCCTGGATAGATGTTATGTGGGGTTTTGTACGCACCGCGGAAAGTCTACTACTTAAGATAGCGGTAGCAGCCTTGGAGTGATGCAGGTTAATCTGCGAAAATATCATAGATATAGTCGGTGGTTTTCGCCCATTACTTGCACTCATTTGGAAATTAAGCGGAAATGAATCCTTTCAAGATGCAGGTAAGGACGCATGTCATACCTAGACCAAGACTCCGCAGAGCCAAGATCTAAACCCACAACAAGCGAAGAGCCTTCCACATTTTCCCGATTCTTGCACTTGCCGTGAGAGTAGACGAACCATTCGCTCGTGTCGAGGCCAGGATACTGGGTACGGAGACGCGTCAGCACATCCGCTGTTTTCCTGAGTTTCCCCGGGATAAAGCAAATGGTGCGCGTTCTCTTAATAGGCATGAGAACCACAAAGGAAGTGGTCCCCAAGGGTGGTATTTTCGGCACCGCATTGCTTAGCCATTCAAGGGTTTGCTGCGAGGAGCACTTCACCATGAAGGTTCCGCTCTTTAACGCACAGCCATCCACTTAAATGCAGGCATTTGCTACCGAAGCCAGCTCCCACAAACGATCTTCGCAGTGTTTGCACTCCGCGTCGGTCATCTTGTGATCATTGCCAGCTCTTGCGATTCGTAACGTAAGAGCGGAGGAAGCAGTTTTACTATACAGAATCTGCTCCCTTCGCTCCTTCGATCCGGATTGCTTCTTACCGAGGGTCTTATCCGCGTCAGCCAATTTCTGTCCGCAGGTGCTAGAGCTTTTAGAAGTTCCAGCATGCGCATCACCCAGATTTTGTGCGCGGGTAATACCTTCGGCTTGAGGCTTCTTGGTAGAAGGGCGAGCACCTGATCCACGCTTCCGCCGAGACGAGCACCCTTACCCGTGGCTTTGCCTGTGTCTGCCATTTTCTGTCCGCTAGTGCTGGGACCTTTAGGGGTAACAACACCAGCATCACTCAGATTTTGTGCGCAGATAACGCTACCGGTAAGAGTGTGTCCAGCAGAGCGGCACACGCTTCCACCGATGAAAGTAGGCGTAACTTGCTTCGTCCACTTTGACCTGTTCGAACTAACCGAAGGGGAGCCGGAGTTGGGTCCGAGGGATAGATCGACTCCAGTTGGAGTACTTTCTGCCGACCTAGGCCTCTTTCCCGCCGCCATTGAGGGCTGACTGCTACCAGCGCTTGCGCCTTCAGCTGACTCTGCAGCCTCTTTGCACCGCGCCATCGTCGCCTTCCTCCTTCTCATCTTCAACTGACTCTTAGTCAGGAGCTTATCGGAGTGCGCCTTTTCAGGAGCTCGTTCAACTTTTTCGGTATCCCGAGTCAAACCATCTTCAACACAACTTCGACCAGCTGCCCGACTATTAAAACAGAGATTAGACCTTCCAGCCGAAGCCTTTCCGCCACTTTCTCCGTCATTCCAGCCCAGTCTACCAAACGAGTCGGAGACAGAGCTGCAGGATTCTTCAGAAGCAAGCATCGCTACTACTTCCGGGTCAACGCCAGAGGCGGGGGGTTTTAGTATGCTGGTTGGGACCTCCAGAATCCGGCCGGGGTCGAAAAGACCACGGGTGGATTGTCACTTGCGCGAGTACCACCTGGAGTAAATACCGTGAATGTTTCTTCCATCATACTTTCAACAGGTTTTGCGTCACAGCCAAGACGTCTTCAGCCTTTAGTTCGATGCCTCACCTGGGGTCTTTTCGGACCTTTAGGGTCATTGACTCTTAAGCCGTTCTGCCATGTCAAGACAGCTGAAGAATGGGAACGGTCTAAAAAAAAATGTGGAACGCTTCACGATTTTGCGTGTCATCCTTGCGCAGGGCCATGCTAATCTTCTCTGTATCGTTCCAATTTTAGTATATGTTCTGCCGAAGCAAGAACAACTGTATACTTTTCAGTAAGAAGGAGGTTAAATTTATGGGTCTGAAACTCTTGGGTAGCGAATAGTCTTCCTTACCAATTTTTGGTGTGGAAGCGCTCTGACTGCCCGCCAAGGTGTAGGAATATATGCCAGCGCCAAGCCAGCGGATGTACTTCCTTTAGCTTATCTTCCTGCTTTACCAGATTCGTTGAGTTATAGTTTCCAATTTAAGTTGTAGATTTTGTTGTTGAAGTTGTAGTTGTCTGCTGATAAAGCTGCACCCAGTCGACCTTGTCTAATAAATGTTGCAGTAGCTTAGCTGGTTGGTATTTGTTTGGAAAGCGGTAAGGGCAACACGAATCTAGGACGAGCTTAAGCCATTTAACGTCCACACAATTGGTCTCCATGGCCTCGTCCCTCTGACAACATCTACGGGTTATGCAGACGATGTAGCATAGAAAATGATGAAATGAACGCTCTAGCAGAACTCGATTCACCCCGGGATTTCTTCGTTCTGACAATTGTACATGAATTCTGACCCATTTGCTATTCTGGAATGGTTGCAAATGCTATTTATTGAAAGTAGGGAGGCTCTACCAACAAGTAGTTCTAAGTATGTGAATCATTGAGGTAATTTAATAAAAATAAAGCCAAATGGTCCTAAGATCTCATTTGCAAATTAGCTAGCTGCTGGATCAATCAGTGCCATGCTTTAAATTAATTAGTTTCATTATGCCTCTCTGGTGAGGAATAGCGCTCTCCGGGAGCAGATGGTCACTCTATTTCCCCTTCAGTCTATAATTTTCAAAATACTTTTGTTTCGTCAAAATCAGCTGCCCTCATGTGCCCTATGCTGTTCAACTTACGCAATATTTCTGTCCTTCCGAAGAATAGGGTGCGTTCACCTATTGTATTCCCTACAATGGCCACGCGTAGCCAAAACTCAACGACCCTGTCATCTGTCAAAATAATTTATGACACCTGGCTATCCAATGGCAAAATTTATTTGATTTCAGCACAGTTTTCTGGTCCGTCTGTCATTTCGAAATTCCCGTCATAAATCATTTGACGTTTTACGATCATCGCGGTCGCCTTATCAGAAGTGGACATCGTGTACAAAGAATTTGTCAACAACTCTCCAAAGCAACCGTCGTAAAGATTTTCATTTTATTGAAGTTCCCTGAATCCATTAATGAAGGCTTACAGGTAGTTCCTACTACCGCTGCGCTGCCGGTGAAATCACCGTAATCAACGATTTATTATTATTTTCTTTCACCGGAAAGCGGATTTTTTTTTGCTTTTTGTTTTCGGATACTTGGAATGTCCTTACAGCGAAGCCCAGAGTTGGTGTATCGTACCTATGCAGTGCGTGCGTCGGGAAGAGTGTTCACTGGAATTTAACAGGATGAGGGATTTAAAAAAAAAAAAGAGGGAAAAGGCTAACAGATGTTGCTTTAATTTTATCGGACTGCTTCTTCTTCTCACCTGTCGGTGTATTATCAAGTTGTGTGCTACTACTCTTATATTCGAGAGGATTACTACGATGCATGTGGTGAAATAACCTTGTTGGTATCTCGTCGTTACATTCTACCTGAACCAATTAATTTTACTGAAGTTTTTGAAATTCCTTGTTGAACCGTCCGGTCCCCTTCTTTTGGACTCGTAACAACTTCATCCACACCTTTCGTTGTACTTTCTTATATCAGCGGCATTCGACTTTGACAGGAAAGGTGGCGTTAGGTTTTTTTTTTTTTTTTTGAAAAATTCGTGGAGGGTCTTTCATTCTTTCTTGTTAGGGAGTTCTTTGGAAATTTATCAGGACTATGTTTGTTTGACCGTAATTAAGTATGTAATTGATTGTAAAACTGACATGGGGAGATGAAAATGTTTAGGGAATCTTTAAAAGCCATAACATTGTGTTGGATACTTGACATTCATTCATAAGTTACGGGGACAATTTAGTGACTTGTGATTGAGGGTGGAAAATTGACCACTACAGCAGTTTCAAAGGTTGATCAGTCCTCTTGCGTACAAATCTATAAGGGTTTCTAAAGATTTCAGTAGGTGAGGTTAGGTAAAATGACGGCCCCTTAGATCAATAAGTAGGTCCATTGCGGTACCATTTATAAGTATTCCGCAGCCTCCGGTACTCATAATCAAAAACTAAAATAATCCCTATGGGATTGTTTAGGTTAGGTTAGGTTAGGTTAGGATGGCTGTCTGTACCAAAAAAAAACCAACAGACTTCAGACCAGAAAAGGTCCATTATAATACCACTGGATCTAGCACAAAATCAGCTACACATGGGCTTTCTAAGGGACCCAACCGGAGCTTTTTATAAAGTGAAGGATGCTACTGACGTCTGTATTCGCCAGGTAGTTAAGATTATCGAAGAGGAGGGCTACAGGATAGAGTAGTCTTCTTTTGGATTGGGCTGGACAGGTACAGAAGAAATGGAGAATGGTTTCTTCTTTCTCTTCATCCCTGCAGCTCCTACAGAAATCATTTGGCAAGATACCCAACATTTTCGCTTGAGGCCTATTGGACAGTGTCCTGTGAGGACACCGAGAGTGGAGCTGATATCCAATCGCTTCAGCTAAATCAAACCATTAGAGCGTTTCTGATCCATCCTAGGTCCGATCTGTCTGGATATTTGGCACGTTGTGCCATCCTTCCATCTGCGGTTTGTCTTTCTGATAGCGATCGGCATACCCACAACCTGCCTATTCAATAGGATATTAAGGTTATTGACTTTGTCAGCCTCGTAGTTTTTTTTTTTTTTTTTTTTTAATTAAAGGGGGAGGAAAGGCAAAGAATGACCCACGGAGTACTGCAACCTAAAAAGATCTTTTGTGCTATCCCCTGGTTGATTGTTTTGAGTTTGTCAACTAGCTGAAATCAAGTTCAATAATGAAGCTAAGGATAGTTCGAGCTGAGGAAGAGGTGACATCAGAAGGTGATGTGACGCCTTTATTAAAGTGCTTTAGCTTCAGTCTGGCTATGGCCGGGTAATCACAGAGTATGTGATGGGCTATTTCGGTGTCTTCAAGACAGAGACGGCACGTTTCCGATTGAACACGGCCCATTTTCTTGAGATAGTACTTGAGAGTGCAGTGTCCAGTTAGGAAGTCAGTAAGGATATTAGCATTCTGTTTGCTCATTGATAGAATGTCTCTAGTTCTATTTTTTGAGAAATTAATAAATTTCTTGGAATGCCTTAGACATGGTTCCACTGTGAGAGCATTTGTTCGCGTTGTCTGGCATACTCATCAGCCGCTTCATTACCAGGGATGCCTTTGTGTCCAGGGACGCACATTTTTTTGTTTTTTTTCCTCTTGTACAACCCATGGCAACGACACTGCGACCTGAAAGATCTATTGTTTCGGAGGGCTGGAGTTAATCTAACATACGTACTTATGAAAGTGAGCATGTCTTTAGTAGTGGAGCATTTCAGTTCCACTGAAGTAAGTATTTCCTTGTAGAGAATACGTTTTCTTAATCAGCGTAGTGCCGGGCATTCACAAAGAAGGATGTTTTATACTCCTCTTAGCATAACCAAAAGTCCTTTTCTTGACACAGGTTCAACTTGTTAAGGTGGTATCTTAGGCCGCAATGGCCAGTTAGAAAGCTCACTAGCTTCCTTATGCTTTCCCTATCTAAGTTAAGGATTTCCTTATAGGAATAAGGCTTGATTAATCGTTTGGATTGTCCTAGACCTGGCGCATTAGTACAGTGGTCTAGACGAAGTTTGTTTTCCTATTCATTAATCAGCATTGTAGCTGTCGCCCAATTGACGCCACAATAAGGTTCAGAACCTATGAACATAGATTCTGAGCCAGCCTGCTAGAGCTCATTTGCAGATTCGTTGCCCACAATCCCTTGGTGTCCAGGGACCAAGTTTTACCCTGATGTATTTGGCAAGGTCTTGTAATGCATCGTAGCAGCATTTCACAGTTCTGGAGTCCATAAAGTTAGACGATAATGACATAAGTGCTGCTTGGCTATCTGAAAAGATATGTATTCTAGCGCCCTTGATGCCCTTGTGGAGATTGTGTCTGGCGCAGATCTCAATGGCATGGATTTCAGCCTGAAACACAATGGGAGTCGTACCCATATGTACCGAAATCTTTGTGTTGGGCCCAAAGAGCCCTACTCCAACTCCAAAATCCATTTTCGAACCGTCGGTGAATCAGACCATACTTCGAGGGTCCAGTGTTGAAGCACCATTGGACCAATTTCCGCGGTCAAATATTTCAACCTCGAATAACCTACCAAAGCAATGTTGCCTGACCATAATATCTGGTATAGTGCAGAACATGTCCATTTTAGGAATTGAGTTGAACATCTTCAAATGTACGCTCAAGGAAGCATCATCAATTGCCAGCAGAAGATGGAGGAGTGCACCTTCCTTCAAACTTTGCATGACCTCCATGAAGTTGCCATTAAGCCTTCGCTTTGTGCTGCAAGGAAGACATTTTGGTCGACGAGAGCGCGAGACTCTGTGGAAAGAAACCACGGATAATGTGTGTTTTAGGGAAGGATCCCTCTTCCACCAATGAGATGTTAAACCCACTTTTGGCTTTATTTGCCTTAAAGTTTGAGCTCATCCACCCAGCAGTAGCACTGTCTGAGCTGTGAGTCTGAGAAGTGCGGCCATACACCTCTGTTCCTCAGCTCAATTGAGACATCGACGACGGCCTCTTGAATGAGTGTCATCTGCTCTGATATTAGGGGCTGGTTCTCCAAGTCACCTGGGACGATTCCTAACCTGACGACACTTGCCACCTGACTGAAGGTTGGAACATCAGGTGTAGGTCCTGCCTTGGCTTTCTTGGCGGCGGGTGCTGGTGGGGTATGGCCCTCTGATCTACCTCGTTTGGCATCTTTTGCAATAGGAGGGGCTTTGGCATATGCTAGGGCACTTTCCCTAGTATCACCTCTGCCAATAGCAAACTTGAACCGCCTTCTTTCGGCAGAGTTGAACCGAATGAAACCATCCGGTTGAATCCGCAGCTCGCTTAACCTCTTTCTAATGGAGGAACACCTAGATTTCTCTGTGACAACGCTGCACGTATCCACGAGAGTGGATGGGTTAGAAACAGAGCCGACGGTATCCGCTTCTTTGGGATTGACACATGTAGACGGCAAGGATTGGACCCGCCTGGCTCCGTCACGCATACCATCCGAAGACTTGAGTTGCTCGTCAGCAAGCCGAGTAGTTATGGCCGAAGATGAAGTGGCCGTCGGAAGCTCTATAGCATCATGACTAAGTGCAACTGTTTGCTCGCCAGCAGTATTAGAAGCTGGTGCGATTTGAGATACACCTGTCTCATAGTTTCTATTTTTAGAATCAGGAGTTTTGGACCCACGAGAAAGGAATATAACCCATGACAGAGCCCGATGTACCATGAGAAGGCTAAATTAAAACTGAAGGTCGCCAGGGTATTCGGAGTCCGCATGCTAGCGACTAAGCACTCTCTTAGCCATGCATCCCTCGGTGTATGCTGTTCCACCTTTGATTACAAATTATTTTCCAGATGTTAACTCCTCACGTCGCTCACTAGGCGAATACTTACAGTCGTGAATGTAAGCCGTGCATTGAAGGCCAAAGAATAAATTCAGTTGAACAAGCATGGAATGCTAGGCCGGTTATCTCGCTGTAGCATTCGTTGCCCGGTGGCCGCCCCGTGGAGGTAGTGAGTCCTCTTGTTGCGGTTACTCAATAGAGATCGTCCAGAAACTTTACCCGAAGGACCCGAACCTGACCACCTTAGGTCAGATGCCAAATGCCACGATGGCGCGTAGGCGTAGTAGAGGCCCTAGGACCCACAAGGACATACAGGACATAAGTAAGTAAGCAGATGCCAAATGGATATATCCTAGATATCTGGCACGGTCCGCTAATTTCAGGACTGCATCGTTTAATATTAGTGGAGTAGTGCAAGGTATTTTATATCTTCTTAGAAAGAATACTATTTCTGCTATGGCCGGGTTAATTCCAAGACCAACGGTGCTCGTCCAGAGCACAGAGAGCCGAGAGAGCCGAGAGAGCCGAGAGAGCCGAATCCTTTAGGCCTCTTATCGTTGTAAGAAATTTTTTCGATATGACTATCGACATAGCATCCGCATACGCTATAACTCACTTACTGCTAGTAGCCAAAGATGTGGTGCTAGTATTCCCCCTTGAGGGTACCTCTGCACACAAATCTAGTTATCTCACAACTCTCGAGCTTTGCGTGGATGATACGGCTTACAAGCAATTGTTTAACAGAGTTGTAATTCCTCAGAGTGTTCAGTTCAGCCGTTATAGCTTCAGTTTTGACGTTGTTGAATGCACCTTCAATATCCAGAAAGGAAGCCATTGTAAATGATCTATTTTCAAATGCTCTCACAATAGTTTCCATGAGTGAATGAAGGGCGCATTCTACGGATTTGAAACTGCTTGAGACTGAGCGAGTACTTCATTTGTCCAAGTTTGATCAACGACGAATAATTTTACGCTCGGCTTATCAAAGCCTCAAACCCCGTCTAGGAAATACTTAATTTTTGCACCTGAAACAAATCTTCATCGCTTTTTTGCCATTCCCGCATTAAATTATTCAAAAGTTCTCTGCTCACTTTCACGAACTTCTTGAAATTCAAATTCTGTGCAACTGTCAGTTGCAGGCTACGCGGTGTACGTCTACGTACAAGCAGGTGTTTGATCCATTTTTGATTGCACTTTATTCTCTGTCAGATTTTCTCTGCCAACTGCTCCACTACTCCACACCATAGTCGTGCAACCGCCCCGCCACATCCCGGCAAAAGATTGACTGGTTTGTATTTTAAACCAAAAACCCATCATGCCTTGGAATGCGAACACGAAATTCCTGGAAATATAATTTATCCTTTTGAGTCATTCTCCCCCTTTGGTCTTTTAGAATTTCATCATCTTACTCTACACATAGCTCCTCCTCGTATACACCATGTTCAACACCTAATGCCAAAGAAGTTAAGCATCCTACAACCACCGAACAACTCACAGTCAAGGGTCTTTTCTTTTTTTTTGTGGTCGACTGTAGGTAGAAGTTTTCGCATTCAGTTCTCCAACGACATTCTCGAACTGGCGCAATGCAATCCAAAAACGAAAATGTTGGCTTTCCTGGAACTGTGTGTGGTGTTCTGTCAAAGAGATCGTTTTGTCTGTCCATCTACCAAGTACGGATAAAAAAAAAAGACAAAACCCGCTCAAAAGGTAGGCAAAGGACCAAGGAGCTTGGTTTTGACGTTTTTGTTTTTTTGTTTTTGGTTCTGTAGATTGTTCTGCTTTGTCGGTGACGATTAGTGAAAAGGAAAAATAAATAAAAAAAGAGGACGAATCCTGTGCCTTGGATTTCCATTTTTACATACTACATGTGTCAGGTCAGGCTAGGAATCCATTTAACAATTTTTAAGTGCACAGAGGGTCAGAGCGACGTATGTATATGTACATATCTCGTGCATGATGCGTTTGTTAGGGCACATGACAAAAACAGATGTCACAACTGCATGTAACTGCAGCTGGACTGCAGGAACAATTTGGGGGATTCTCTTTCTGGTTGAAGAATTAATTTAGCCACAAAGGACAATCAACTTGGTCGACAGCTGAGAGAATGATGTTTTTGTAAAGCAAAGGGGGTCTGTTCTAATTGAATACAGTATATGTACGTAATTGATTGATTAAGGTTTAAGGAGGCTCTACTTGGAACAGAAGGTTCAAACTTGTCCTGGGCTATGAATATTTTGACAGTTTCAATGGGAATGGCATTTTAAATGGAATCTAACCAATTATCGCTTTTGAATCCACTGCATCCTACAATTGCATGAAATGGAAGGAAGAAACACGGAAGGGAGCTATTTTTGTTGCTGTATTCTGAAATTGAGGTTATCCTGGCATTCAGAGCATACTTACTCCATGGGTGGTGTTCAATCTATTCAGGGAGAACTCCTTGTGTTTCTTTCTCATTTGGCTTTCATTTACAGTCTTTGTTTCGAGTTCGGGTTGAGTTACTCTATATAAAAATTTTGCGAATATGGTTGGTAGTTGCATGGACAGTCTCCACACTCAATGGTTGAATGCATTACTACTGCACCATGCCAGCCACTTGATTAAGTTGACAGATAACCAAACAAAAATGTTAAGTTACTATATGATAACGACCCTATGAGACCCCTGTCACCGAGTGCGAAACCACCACATCTTGCTATAGGCTCCGTAAAGTACTCGACATTACGTTTCGGAGCCTGGCAGTTGGACCAGTGCACCAAAGGGTGATACCAAAAGCCATGATATCACTTTCTGGGATAACATATTCCGGAGGTCAACTCGTTCCCCATTCGAATCTTCGAGGAAGACTATCTTAGGGAGTACAACCTGCAATTGGCAATCTACAGCTTCCATATAAACCGTCCTGTCCAGCTAATCCAAATCTAGTAGTAGACTTCTATAACATTAGAGGCCTGGGGTACCAAAATATAAACGTGAACAGCGTCCATCAGCACCTAGAGCAAAAAAGCGCCTCATATGCTTTTGATAAGATAACAGAAACCCAAGTTAATTCACTAACCGGCTCCACCAATCTTCCTTACCCGGCCTACATACCCGATTTCGAATTAAGGGAAACATTTCTTTATGTACTAGATCGGATCTGGCCTGCCAGAGGGAGGAGTCGATGGAGCCCAGTGCTCTCGACGTCATATGGGTAAGACTCATAGTACATGGTTCCACCAAATTTGGGTGCAGTATCTCTCTCTCTCCGAATGATAACCAACCGGCCAGACAATTCCAGCATTTCTACGAAAATCTCGACTGGACACAGATTGATTACCCAACAGCCGAAATTATTGTCCTAAGAGATAGCGTGCACAATGCAAATTGGTTACGATACTCCAACAGAACTGAGGATGTAGGAAGACAGGCAGAAGTCTTTGAAACTCGGACCACGTCTTAATAACACTGGCACACCGATTACCGATACCAAGAACAGAACAACAGGACCATCATCGCCTGATTTGGAATTACAATTGTTTGACTTGGAGGGGCTCCGATATTTGTTTATATCCATGGGCTGATGTATGTTACGGAAGCACCAATGTGAATGTTTGCGCGGAGGCCGTTACCTCAACAAGGATTATGAGCAGGATATTGCTGCCAAGAACAGAGCCTACAGACAATGGCACTCTAACCCAAATGAACATAGAAGACCCAGCTTTGTGAATCTACGAAAAGCATGCAACAAGACGATCGGAATGGAAGAAATGTTGCCGCAAAACTACCGTCCAATAGCACTGTTGCCCATGGTATTCAACGTAATGGAAGAAGTGATCAACTCTGGAATAGTCAAACATGTAGAAGCACATGGAATGCTAAGTGACAGGTACTATGGTTTCCGCAGCCGTCGATCAACCGGAGACGTCTTAAGCTATATTACCCGAACATGGAGAATCAAGAGCCGTCGCTCTAGACATCTCAAAAGAATTCGATTGTGTCTAGCACAGAGCTCTACTAAGCAAGATATCTTCACAAGGGCTCCCACGACAGGCTCTATGAATAGGTGGAAAATTTTCTTCATAACAGATCAATGCAGGTTGTAGTCGATAGTGTGTCTTCTGATTCCTACTCAGAAATGGCTGGAGTGCCTCATGGCTCAATTCCTTCAGTAATTTTATCCAAGAAAATTCTTAAGATATTGCGCAGCCACCTATTAACGAACGTTTGCAGCTTTCTGGGGATAGTAGTGGTTACTCTCCACGTGCTGCATCCATATAACAGCACGGATTCAACATTGGAGCGGCACAGTCTTAGCCTGGTGTTCAAACTGATTGAATTGCTTCGTCATATTTTGCACAAAACCCCGAACGCGGACTTTGCTCTGGCGATCCTGTTGGCTATATCCAGTTCGGTTCCACCATCGGTCGAGACAATACTTCCAAGATACTGGAAATCTTCTACTCTCTCTACTGGTTGTCCAGCAATGCATATTTGAGTCGATGAGATTGGTCCAAGGCTGATCATTTTAGTTTTTGCCCGACGATGCCTGCCTCCCTCTCCACATCTGCTGTCATTTGATGGAGGTCCATAATTCTGTGGGAGAGTAATCATACATTGTCAGCGTAATTAAGATGTTTCAGTTGGGATGTAAGAGTCCATTGGATTCCTCCGTTTTCCGTCGACAAAGCTGCACGAAGCACATTGCTAATCACCAATAGGAATAGTGTTGGTGAAAGGATACAGCCTTGTCTTACCCCAATTTGGATCTCAAATTCCTCAGACAACCTTCCTCTGTGCAGAACGTCATGTTTACTTACTTACTTACTTATATCCTTTAACCCCTCGGGGGGCATAGGGCGTCAACCACGCCTGCGCGCCACCGTGTTCGGAGTTCTGCAACGCGTTTGAGCTGCCTCCAACTCATTCCTAAAGAGCTCGATTCCTCTTCAACTCTTCTGCGTCACGTTTGCCTAGGGCATCCCGCTATTCTGCCTGGCTGGGTGAGCGGATTCCACTGCATGGCGTATTTCGCAATGGATTTGTCTTCGCGCCGTAGGGTGTGTCCAATCCATTGCCACTTTCTTCTTCGTATAGTAATGCTTATAGGTTCTTCGCCCGTTCTCAGATAAAGTTGTTCCTTGGAGATGCGGTTCGGGCAAAAAATCCTCAAGATGATTCTTAAGCATTTGTTTACGAAGACTTGCAGCTATCGGTTGGTCTGTGGCCCAGCGAGCCGCAACCGTAAAACAAACTATTGCTCCGAAACGGAAACTATCGCCTCGGATAAGGACTGATAATTTGTAGAACGTCATGTTTGGAGCCTTCATATGTAGCTTTGATAATAGCAATTAGTTTATCGGGAATACCTCTCCTGCGTAAGGCATGCCAAATAAACTCCCTGTTGACACTATCGAACACCTTCTCAAAATCGATGAATAGCAGGTGGAGTGGCGATCGATATTCAACGCACTGTTCAGGGGTGTTGATGTGGTCGACACAGGAGGATCCAGAGAGGAAACCTACTCGTTCGGCATCGAGTGTGTCTTCGAGATTTTGTTTGAGTTTGATTCGCTCCAGGATGATTTCAGCTATTATCTTAGCCACAGCAGGCAGCACGCAGATACCCCTCCAGTTTCCGCACTCCATTAAATTTCCTTTCTTAGGAAGCTTGACGATCATTCCCTTTTTCCACTCGTTAGGAAAGATTTCAGCTTCCCTAGCTCTCTCTATAAGTGGAAGCAGAAGCTCAGCCGATGTTGTTGGTGCTGCTCGTAAGAGCTCTGCTGGAATACCCTCAGGTGCTACCGCCTTGTTGGTTTTGAGTGCCTTGATCGCAGTAGTGATCTCAACATTACTGCGAGTCGTGGTGTGTATTCGGGCATTTTTCACCTCGGGCGCCTCGGTCTGATTTGGGAGCATATCGCTAGCGAATAGCGGTTCAAAACCGTAGCAAAATGCTCTTTCCATTTCTTGAGCTGGTTTTCATCCGAAATGAGCAAATAACTGTCTAGGCTTTACACTGGGTATTGGCTGGAGCTGCGACCACCTGTCAGCTCTTTGCTTATTTTGAAGACGGTCCTGCTGTCGCACCTTCTTCTGCTTCTGTAGGCAGCGCGTTGATGTAGTTGCGATTGGGCGGTTGGCATTGGAGAAATCCACAGACCTTTCGCCGTTGTCATTGCGGTTGCCTAGTCCATGCTTCCCGATTACATATGAAGCTAGACGAGCTAATTTCAAAAATGGAGATGAAGATATATCAACATTTTTCATGAGGCAATTTGGAGTCTACAGGCTGCAAGGAAACTATTCAAACTACCGAGCGATGTCTTGAACAAACTCTCTCGATGGTTGTCAAGTGCCATACCCATCTGTAGTCTTCCTCTGCTTGGTGTCACAACATTGACATATCCACAGTATGCGATTTTTCTCAATCTCTCCCATGGTGCAAGTATTTTGCATACTTGCTAGTGCTGATGTAGTAGTTGGAGGCTGGTTCAGCCTGTTTCGTACTTTAAATACTTGTTACTTCCCGTTAAAATGCAAATTATTTCTCACCCATCAGTCTTGCAAACTAGTTTACTCTAAACAAGCTCTCCAGCTTAGCTTCCTTATTAAAATGCAAAGAATGTGTCGAAGGCACGATGCAAACGTCATTACAACTTGGTCGATCCCCTAAGACTAAGCAACGCGAACTCAAATAAATAACCATCTGCCCGTGTTACACAACCGATAAGCATCATTCCTAAGTCACGCATTTCAGATAAAGTCCCAAAGACTTTAAGTCGAACTGATGACATACCCCACTTACGGAATGCACTGCCGCGCTTAAAGAGAACTTTATCAGCCGACAAAGTGGGATTTGTGAATGGAAAAATTAAATAAGAAACAATTTTGAATGGAAATTCCTCCTCCAGTCACCGATCGATAGTAGAATTCAGTCGAATTGTTGTTTGCGAGGGTAAACACAAGTTCCACGATGTGTCAGTCTCAAGGTCCCCCCGTACCGATGAACTAATTGTTTATCGTAAACAGAAGAGTTGATGCAATTTATTGTGAATTTCTTTCAATTGGATTCTTGAAAGCTCAAAGATTCCTCAAATTCATTATACGGATGAAGAGAAAGACAAGTATGACTGGGACAGTGGATTAAGGTGAAAGCGATATGCATACTCAGGTTCATAGGAAGTGGTCCTACTATGGAAATATGTATGACTTCATATGGTTTCTCTCGGTATGGGTGACTGTGTATCTATTGATGACAATTTTTGAAAAGTCCACCATTTGCCATCCTGACTTGGTAAAGAATTTTGGGATAGATGGCAGTGGGATATCTACTAGTGCATGCAATCTTCCAAAGGTGCTGCTTTCATAAGAAGCACAGCGACATCCAATTTTTTATTTTATATTTTCTCGCAAGACGTGTACTTCTAATCCTTGTCAGACGTCCCAAGATGCGTCTTGATGATACTATTGATGCTGAAAAGTCTGATGTAATCGTTCATGGAACCGTCGTAGAACCATCCCGTCTTACCACTGGCAGTGCCTGAAAGGGTGCTTGGTCGTCTACTTAAATGGACATATCTTCCATAGATGTTAACGATTTTTAGGACAGCTGAAATTTTCGCTTTAGAGTATCTGAACAGAACCAGAGGGGAAATGCATCAAAAGTTTGGATTCCAGTGCATTGTTCTATTTTAGATCCATCCGTGCGCACTGAATTTTATAAATTTAAGAAGCATTCCGTCGTGAGCTGAGCACTAGCCAACAAGCGACTCTAGTCTTTGCGTTCTTACTACAAGTTGTTTGAGGTCTCCCTTCACTTGCACACAGCCCTATCTCGAACTACTAAGGTAACTCTTTATAAGACACTAATCATCCCAGTCCTGCTGTATGGCGCAGAGGCACGTGCTTTGTCAAAACCGGATGAGGATGGCCTTAGTTATTTTGAGAGAAAAGTTCTTCGAGTGATCATTGGTCCCATCTGCATAGACGGTGAGTAGAGGAGAAGGTACAATGCAGAACTATACGGCCTAAATAAGGACATCGACTTAGCCAGAAGAGTTCACATACAGCGACTAAGATGGCAGAGTCATGTAGAGCGGATGGAGCCCAACGTTCCCGCCAAGAAAGTCTTTAAATCCACCCCGGATGGACGACGTCGTAGAGGACGACCTCGTGGTAGATGGTGGCAGAGGCTTGTTAGTTGATGCCCAGGTTCACTCCGAACTGTAGCGCCATCTAAGTAAGTAAGTAAGTAAGCACTCAGAGAAGATGAAGATAATTAATTTGCAGCACATTTGCAGAGGTTTTAACGACCCTATTTCATTGTCCAGTCATCAGCAGACTCCGTAGAAACCTACTAAGCAAACCTTTCTTTGAAGAAGTAGAGGAACTGGCAGATGATCGTGAATTTCAGCAACAAATCCGGTTGGATACGATTTCTATTCGAGACGGGCTCTGCCACATCAAGCAGACAAAGCTAAGGCATCTATTCCACAGTAGGACAAATGCTCAAACGTTTGACCATTTTCGGTGGAAAACGAGGTTCCGTTAAGCCGCTTGACCAATTGTCGTATTAAAACTGTGGCAAACACTACCAAACCATAAAGGGTCAATCCTTTGTTTGATTGAATTGATTTCGATGTGAAGTGAAATGTCACCATAGCAAGCACATGGTTTTCTCATCTCGATATTCCTAAGCACACATGGCGGTCCAATGATCATGTAACGATCAATCAAATTGATCATATTGCGATCGACGCAAGGCATGCCTTCAGCATTCTGGATGTCCGGACCATCCGAGCGGCCAACATAGTCTCGGATCATTACCTTGTTGTAGCCAAGGTACGAATGCGGATATCCCAATCTGAGCAACAAAGAAGAATTACTGTGAGAAAATTTAACGTCGAAAAGCTACAATCGCAAGAGACCGCCAGACTCTTCGCTGAACGCGTATCCCGAATTCTCTCAATCACCCCTATGCCGCCAGCATCAAGTGCCGAAGACCAGTGGCAACGCTGCCAACATGCCATCAGAAACGCCGCGACTGATGTGCTGGGTCTCGCTCGCCCACCACCGCGAAACCCCTGGTTTGACGAAGAATGCCGGCGAGTGCATGCAGCAAAACAAGAGGCATACAAAGCGGCGCTGCAAAGGAAAACGAGAGCTGCTCGTGAGCTCTACGAGCAAAGGAGATGGGAAGAGCATCGGCTTCTCCAAAAGAAGAAGAAAGAGCATGAGAAGCGCGCATTCGAGAATATTGGGAGCTTATACTCCAGGAACAATGTACGGAAGTTTTACCAAAAGGTAAGAAGAACGTGTCAGAGGAGCAATACCCGCACAGAAACCTGTAGAGGTGAAAATGGAAACCTCGTAGTAGAATCACAGTCGGTGCTGAGAATATGGAAAAACTACTTCTGCAGACTGTATAACGGCGACGAAGATCAACATCCCGCCGTCAGGCAGAATCAGCCGTTCAACATAGACGACGATAGTCAAAATATCCGTCCACCTGGCTGCTGAACCTGACGGCTTACCGGCCGAACTTTTCAAGGCAGCTGGGGATGAATTGGTAGAGTGCATACACCAACTCATCTCTAAGATTTGGTCAGACGAGTGTATGCCTGATGAATGGAACCTCAGCATCGTTTGCCCGATCGACAAGAAAGGTCTCTTTTCTGCGCCAATTATAGAGGCATCAGTCTCCTCAACATCGCATACAAGATCTTTTCTGCGATATTGTGTGAACGTTTGAAACCATTTATGAACAGCCTGATTGGACCCTATCTGTGCGGTTTCAGGCCAGGAAAGTTCACCATCGATCAATTCTTCACACTTCGGCAGATCCTGGAGAAAACCCAAGAATTCCAAATCGATACTCACCACCTTTTCATCGATTTCAAGGCCGTCTATGACAGCATCTATAGAGAAGAGCTTTATAGAGCCATGTCTAGTTTTGACATCCCTGCCAAACTTGTCCGTCTATGCAGGCTGACGATGGAGAACGCTCGCTGCTCCATCAAGGTCGGTAATGATCACACCGAGACCTTTGATGTCAAAAAAGGTTTTAGACAAGGTGACGCGCTGTCATGTGACTTCTTTAACATTGTAATTGAACGGATTGTGCGGAACTCACAAGCCAACACCGGAGGCACAATCTATTACAAGTCTGTACAACTGCTTGCATACGCCGACGATATAGACATTATCGGAAGAACTCAGCGGGCTGTCACCGGTGCGTTTGCAAGCATTGAGGCGGAAGCGGCCAAAATGGGTTTGGCGATAAACGAGGGCAAAACCAAGTATATGCTGTCAACAAGAAGGGACAGCCAACACCGGCGAATTGGACAAAACGTCGCAGTGGGCAGCTGTAACCTCGAGGTAGTAAGGGACTTTGTCTACCTTGGCTCTGCTATAAACTCTGAGAACAACATCAGCGCAGAAATCAAGCGAAGAATAACTCTTGCCAATCGCTGTTTTTTTTTTGGGCTTATACGGCAATTCAACAGTAAAGCCCTATCTCGAACTACTAAGGAGACTCTGTATAAGACCCTGATCATCCCAGTCCTGCTTTACAGCGATGAAATATGGACTTTATTAAAAGAGGATGAAGATATCCTTCGTCGTTTCGAGAGAAAAATTCTTCGTAAGATTTTCGGTCCCATTTGCGTTGACGGGTTTTGGAGGAGAAGATTCAATCACGAACTATACGAGCTGTACAGCTACATCGACCTAGTCAAAAAACTGCGTATTGGTCGTCTGAGATGGCTAGGACATGTAGAGGCGAATGGACACCAATGCTCCGGCCCGCAGAGTCTTCGAATCTAGCCCCGAGGGACGACGCAGTAGAGGGAATCATCGCCGTAGGTGGCGCGCACAAGTTCAAGGGACCTCGACCAACTTGGAGTGCGCAACTGGAGGCAATTAGCTAAATACCGAGCTAAATGGAGAGGCTTGTTGGTTGAGGCCCAGGTTCACCCCGAACTGTAGCGCCACCTAAGTAAGTAAGTTTGTTAGAAAAATATGATGAAGCGACTCCAATTGCTAGCAAAAGTCTTCTAACGTTTGACCATTTGTTATATAGGGGAAAGCTAGCTTAAGTACCACGTAACTCAATAAAAAATGTTTTTTCTTCCCTTCGTTTCAACAGGTATGTGTGTATCGCTAAATGCCCACGTAGGCATATGCGAGCCACCAGGTAATCTAACCGCAACCTACCTAACCTAACCTAAGCTATCTAAAAAGTCTTGTTGCTTGAAGCCCATTTCATTGGAAAGCCGCTGCCAGGACAAAGCAAAAATTAATCCATTCGTGGCACTGCTGCTGGTGGGTTATCTCTTTACGTTCGTTGCATGAGATATCCATCCACAATCTGTTTTATTCGTCCCTCTACCACTAGGCAAATGAACTGATGTCATCTCAAAAACAAATTTTCACCGAAATTCTCTAAATGCTAGCACCACTCAAAAATGTCATTAAAGCCTCTGAAATTAGTCTCAATTGTGAGATACGTTGCATGCAACTTTACAATTAAATTTTCCCTAGACAGACAATAGTAGTAGATACCAACTTCAATTGCATTTTCCATTTGCCAACTCATTGCTATCAATTCGAACCATCTTCACATGAGGAAGCCCATGGAATGAAGATGAAACTTTTTTTTTTTTGCGTCGCTCTATCTTTCTCCAATTTGGTTTGTGAAACTTTTTTTCCTCAAACTGCATTGCATACGAAAAAAGGTCAATTTGAGGGTTCATCAGAGGAAGACTGCTTCATGTTCCGTATTTACGACTTCATCGTACACGGAGTCATCATCATCATCATCGTCGTCGTCGTCGTCGTCGTCGTCAAATGGCAACCAAAGTGGCAGGGAACTCATGTGAACTGTTGCGCCGCATAGTGTCTACAAACGATGCTGCAATCGAAGTTCCACTTTGTGGGCAATGAGGCCCTGTACAGTTTGTCTGGCTTATTGCTTAATTATGGGACGCATTGTAAGACTGGATGATGGTTTGGAAGAAAATAAAAAAAAAGGAAAAGGAATATGTCGTGTCAGGTCGAAGAGGTTATTTTAGGGGGCGCGTGAAAATTAGCTGTTGCTGTGGCATCTGATGGATGAATGTGTTGTGGCAGCGGGAGACAGTGGCTCTACAAATGTGAGGCTTAAGATGCGTGGGAAATGTGTTTTTTAGGAGAACTTGTGGTACTAATGACTGTCTTCGTCTTCTTTTCCTGTTTAAGTTCTCATACCTCTTCGGTTGGAGTTTATGTCTTCCTCTGCTTTGGTTTAGTTTGCTCAGAGTTAATTGAAGAAAGCATGAGAGTGCCCACTGCTTAGAGAGGGAAGTACAAATGACATGCCATAGTGCGGTGTGCTGTCACCTCTCCTCAGCCTCTTGGTCATGAAAGAAGTTTGATTGGAAATAGAAAGGGACAGGAGTATAAGTGAACTACAATAGATTCCTTTACAAGCAAGGGATTCACCTCAGGTTTTACGCTAGCAAAGTGCAACATAGAATAAGCTCTCTACGGTACTCTATAACGATGTGTGCAAGTTCAAGCTCCAGCAAGGAGCAGAAATCGTCAGCCACCTGAGTGTAAAATGGAAAACGAATAAGAAGCTCTCTACGGTAATTGGGACAAAATAAGCTGCAAAGGCACTCAAGCAAGCAGGCATAACAACCTTTTTTAAGCCAATGACACCAGACAATATAGTTTAGTTTAGTTTAGTTTATTTAAGTAGGAAATATTTGACATGATAAAAAAATAAAAAAAATAAATATTTGGCGCAACAGCTCTTTAAAGTGCCAGGGCCTAGCTTCTCACAACCATTCATGTTGTGTGCGTTATATTTTTTACACGAATGGAAGGGACCTACAGTTTAATGCTGAATCCGAACGACGATTTGAGAAGCTTTTTCGTGACAACAATACTCTCGGATGTTTGTCAGACGCTCGCGAGAGGTGGGACCGTGAAAAAAACTTTTTGGTGTTTTCTGGGATTCGAACTTAGAACCTCATGCGTAGCGACCCGACACACTAACCACTTACGCCACGGCGCCCATTTGACATGATACTACAACATAATAAAATCTAATTTAGCATCGAGGAAAGATTTATATAGAAAAATCAACCGCAAAGTGCTATGCAACTTGAAGAAATGAGAATCGACATCCTAACTTCGGCGGTGAAGATCAAAACCCCGCCGTTAGGGAGTCTGATCGTCTCAAATTGAATGCTGACCATTACCTCCATCCATCCGATCGAAACAAAATCAAGGCGACTATCACGAGGTTCAAGGCAAACAGATCCGCAGGTTCAGACGGGCTAAAAGCCGAACTTTTTAAAGCGGCAGATGATCTGGTAGAGAGCATGCATCAATTGATCTGCAAATTTTCACCTTATGCCAGATATTGGAGAAGGCAATGGAGCAGCATACTGATACCCACTATCCGTTCATTGATTTCAAGGCAGCCCCTGACACTGTTAATAGGAATGAGTTGTATCATGTCATGTGTCTAGTGTCGCTATACATGTTAAACTCATAAGCCTAAGCAGGATGACGAAAGAATATGCTCGCTGCTCCATCAAATTAGGAAAATACACCAATTAGTTCTTCAGCACCACCAGAGACTGTCAGGGTTCTTCTTCTTCCTTTTATCAGTGAGGTTATGATCCAAAAACAAGGGATCATAACCCTCTCACTTCACCGCATTTCTACTGATCCGCCTGTGGGATTCGCCGACTGTCAGGGTTATCGGGAATAAATTTTCTCTCGGAATTTTTCACCGAACAAATATTAGGTATCTTCAAAAATAGGGAGTAAATTCATCGAGGAAAAATTAAATATCGCGATTGTGTTAAAAATTCTCCTGGATTTCTGCGAAATTATTTACTCTTTTTTGAAAATACCTAATTTTTGTTTGAGGGAAAAATTCCAAAGGAAAATTTATTCACGATAACCCTGCATATATCGATACCCACCAACAAATTATTGGCCAAAGCGTTACGATGGTTAGCTATAGCTTCGATGTATAGCTCTGCCAATACCATCATTGCGGAGATCAAACGATGAATGCCTTTACGGACTCAGAAGAACACAATTGAGTAGCAGAACTCCATAAATTAGAAATAAGGTAACACCCTTTGTTAGTACATATATGGTGCCGAAGCGTGGACTCTATCAATGTCGGATGAAAGTACCCTTGGAATATTCAAAAGAAAAATCCTTCGCAAAATATAGAAGAAGATGTTCAGGCTGTACAGTGACATCGATCGAATGAGAATGATACGAATTCAACTAGGTCATGTTGAGTCGATAAACACCAGTACTAACACAGAGGAACAACGCAGGAGGGACAGAGTTCAGTGGTATGTGCAAGTGAACCTACTTAGGTGGGGCTACAGTCCGGGGAGGACCTGGGCCTCAACCAACAAACCTCTCCAGTCAGCACAGTTACGAGCAAGCTGCCTCCAGTTGCGCACGCCAAGTTGGTTGAGGTCCCTCTCCACTTGTTTGTGCCACCTAACGCGAGGTCGTCCTTTACTGCGTTCGTCCATCCGGGGTAGATTCGAAGCCTGTCTTGGCGGGAACATTGGGCTCCATCCGCTCTAAATGACCCAGTCATCGTAGTCGATGTATGTGAACTCTTCTGGCTAAGTCGATGTCCTTATAGTTCGGCATTATACCTTCTCCTCCACTCACCGTCTATGCAGACGGGATCAAAGAACTTTTCTCTCAAAATAACCAAGGGCATCCTCATTCGGTTTTGTCAAAGCCCATGCCTCTGCGCCATACAGCAGGACTGGGATGATTAGAGTCTTATAAAGAGTTACCTTAGTAGTTCGAGATAGGGCTCTGCTACTCAATTGCCGTTTTAGCCCATAGAAACAACGATTGATAAGTGTAATTCTTCGTCTGATTTCCTCACTGATGGCATTTGCGGAGCTGATCATAGAGCCTAGGTAGACAAAATCATTTACTACCTCAAAATTATATCTGTCTATTGTGGCGTTCTGTCCAAGACGTCGATGTTGGGTGTCCTTTTTCGCAGACATACAATACATATATGTATTTCGTTTTGCTTTCATTGACAGCTAAACCCATCTTTGCTGCCTCGATCTCAATACTAGCAAAAGTCCCATTGACGGCCCGCTGAGTTCTTCCGATTATGTCAATGTCATCGGCATAAGCGAGTAGTTGTACAGTTGTAAAAGATTGTACCTCCGGTGTTGGCTTGTGAGTTTCGTACAATTCTCTCAAGTACTATGTTAAAGAGATCGCATGATAGCGCGTCACCTTAGACAAGGATAGACCTTTCCTGACATCGAACGGTTCGGTGATGTTCAGACCGACTTTGATGGAGCAGCGAGAGTTCTCCATCGTCATTCTGCACAAACGGACGAGCTTGGCTGGGATGCCAAGACTAGACATGGCTCTGTATAACTCGTCTCTACACACGCTATCATAGGCAACTTTGAAATCGATGAAGAGGTGGTGCGTATCGATTTTATATTCATGGGTTTTGTCCAAGATCTGCCGTAGTGTGAATATTTGGTCAATGGTGGGCTTTCCCTGGCCTGAAACCGCACTGATAAGGACCTATCAGATTGTTGACGATCGGTTTTAGGCGTTCACATAATACGGCAGACAAAATCTTATATGCGATATTTAGGCGACTTATACCTCTGTAGTTGGCGCAGTTCAGAGGGTCTCCTTTCTTCAGGATCGGGCAAACGATGCTGAGGTTCCATTCATCGGGCATATTTTCGTCCGACCAGATTTTACAGATGAGCTGGTGCATGCTCCTTGCCAACTCATCTCCTTCTGCTTTGGAACGTTCGGCGGCAAGGCCGTCGGCTTCAACAGCTTTGTTGGATTTGAGTTTAGATATCGCTATCCTCACTTTATTCTTATCGGGTTGACGGGAATCTTGACTGTCATCGTCACTGTTGAATGGGCCATTCTGCCTTCTTCCTTTTATCAGCGAGGTTATGATCCGAAAATAAGGGATCATAACCCTCCCACTTCACCGCATTTCTACTGATCCGTCTGTGGGGTGCATGGGTCATTCTGCCTGACATCGGAATATTGGTCATCATCGCTGTTTAACAGTCTGCAGAATTGTTTCTTCCATATCCTCAGCACCGACTGCGATTCTACTACTATGTTGCCATTTTCGTCCCTGCAGGCTTCTATTCTGGCCTTGAAACCCTGGCATGTTCTTCTTATCTTTTGGTAACATTTTTGAACATCATTCCTGCAATAAAGTATGCCAATCTCCTCGATCGAGCGCTTCTTCCTTCTGAGAAGTCGATGTTCCTCTTTTCTCCTGCGCTCGTAGAACTCCCGAGCAGCTCTAGTCCTTCTATGCAGCGTCGCTTTGTACGTCTCTTGTTTTGCTGCATGTGTTTGTCGGCATTCCTCATCAAACCAGGGGTTTCGTAGTGGTGGCCGAGAGAAACCCAGTACATCAGAGGCGGCATCTCTGATGGCTTTTTAGTAACGCTGCCACTGGTCTTCCCCATTTGCTGCTGGCGGCATAGGACTTAGATTAAGGTTGAAAGAAACTCGATCGGCAAAGGCTCTGGCGGTCTCTTGCGATTGTAGCTTTTCGACGTCAAATTTCCTCACAGTATTTCGTTGATTTCGCTCCGTTCTGAGTATCCGCTTCCGTACCTTTGCTACAACTAGGCAGTGGTCCGAGTCCACGTTGGCTCCTCGGAAAGTCCGGATACGCAGAATACTGGAAGAGTGCCTTGCGTCGATCGCAATGTGATCGATTTAGTTGAGAGTTTTTCGATCAAAGGAGAGCCATGTTCCTTTGTGAATGTCGAGACGTGGGAACCGCGTACTAGCTACGACAAAGTTTCGTCTCGCCGCAAAGTCGATTAGCCTGAGTCCGTTGTCGGATGTAATGTCGTGCAGGCTGTGCTTTCCGACCACGCTACTAAGGACGTCCTCTCTTCCTAGCTTTGTATTAAAATCACCTAGGACAATTCTAACGTCGTGCCTAGGGCATTGCACATACGTTTTGTCCAAGAGCTGGCAGAATTCAGCCTTTGTCGCATATGTACGTATGTATGTAACATATATCGAAATATGAATCATGGCTCGTGTAGACTACTTTGTAAGGAAATGTTGTGGAAACTATCTTTCGCTTTAAAATTTGACCTCAAACCTGTCAATTATGCATTTCTATTTTGATAATGTTTTCTGACATTCGACAGTTTTTACGTTATTCCATCAAAATCGCATTGCAATGTATGCATGTAGTTAAATTGCGGCAAATTTTCGTCAAGAAGTTCTATTGAAATTTCCCTCAAATGAATTCCACTTGATCCCGCGAAATTACACTTAATATTCGAACTTCTGTCATCGTTTGTCATTAGCACCACACTAAAAGCAACGACGACGATACTCTCCTGACTTTACAGTTCTATCTGCCTGAAGTTCATTAGCAACCCTCGCAACAAATTCCCTAGTAAATGGCCGAAAAGCGTGCCTAACATCTCTAATCAGCTATATTCTATCGTTCTAATTGATATGGCAGTGTTGCTGTTGGCATTTCTATGTGTCACCTACGATATTTACGATCCAAAAATTGGGCTACATCTCTCGCGTCGAAACTATGTACTAAATGGCATGGACTAGTATGAATTTAATGACGCAACTCGACACAAAATTTCGCACAGAATAAGTCAATTCATGCGACTTCCGGAATAGGAAGCTGACATATACACGCCAAAGAAAGTGCAAACACCCCTTTGGCCGATGTGATTCGCATAGCAAATCACGTCGTTAATAAAGCAAAACCCACTGAGGAGTATGCTGCCCTCCTTCATTTGACATTCATGGCACAACGTCACGCCAGTGCTGACCGGGAAACTACGCACAACGGGTCCTGCTGATCAAAAATTCATAGTCACGCCTTTGAATGCTTCCTGTTCATAAAGGTGCACACACACAGTAGCCACATGAAACTATGATTAGTATCTGGCGGTGGATGTACGAGTAATTTGTAATTTTTTCCCATTTCCCTGTTCACAAACTGACACTGACAATTGGCAAATGTCAGTGGTGTTGGTATCACTGTCGCTCGCTTTAGACAATTTATGGGAAAAATCCCATCAGAACCGATTTCGACCGGAGATAAAATTCTTTTGAACCGGAAATTCTCATGGGAATGAACGATTGCAATCGTGTTATGGCTCTAAGCAATACATTGTTTTTTTGTTTTTAAATAGAATATTACCGTTCATCACTTTCGCGTGCATGAACGCCGCGCGTCGTTGCACTGGATTCCTGGAAATTCAAATTGCGGTTTTTACCCGGAATGAGATGGATGTTCCAGCTAAATTGCTGGGAGGTCTCCTCTGCTGGACGACAACGACATCGACGTCGGCGACGCCTTGCATGCGTGCATTGGAGAAGCACTTCATGTGCACTGCGCAGATTGCAGGTGCAATGTGTAAAGCATGCGATAAAATTTATTTCTGCAAAAATGTTGCAAGAGATTCCATTGTCTTTTTTTGCTTTTATTTGATTTACTTTTAATTTATGAGCGGAATACCTAATTAATTGCTTCATTACAGAAGAGTGCGCGTTCCAATGCAACGTACAGCGGCTTCGTGAGCACACAATTGGCGGGAAAATGAAAAAAAACAGACAACAGATGTTGCCAATGAGATATAGATTGGCACGTCGTGGACTAAATAAGCAATTGCGTGTCCTAAAAGTAAAAAAATCAAACTAAACTGCACTGGCGACAGTTGGTAGATACTGATTGCTGATTGTTTCCAAGAAGTCGTTGAAAGGTTTGTCAGAAATTACGAAGCACTTTGAACAGCTAATGTGGTGACAAGCGCAATTACCCTTCATTAGGTGATGACTAAGTTTGATAAGCCGGCAGTTATTTCATAATAATGTCATGGTATTGCCTTACGTTGGGCTTTTGTTGACACAGTCTATTTTCTATTGGCATGTGAAGGATCTCAGTTATTAGGCAGGAGGTCGTGAATCAAATTTTAATATGGACAACCCTCAATATTCCATAAAATATTCGTACCTTGGACAGACTGTGCCTCACAACGTTTACTGGCGCAGCTACGAGCGGATTGAACTGTCATCCTGATGTCCAGTGATGCCAACTGTAGATTGCCGATTTAAGCTGAGTCCTTTGGATTTGGATCTACTAAAGGCAACGAATATCTATCTGTCTGTTTGATCTCGTAAATATCGAGAACTACTGAATGAATTTTAATATCTTACAACATACATATGCATTCCAGTTGCAAACAGTAAGTCTTTAGAATGATCAAGAGGTTACATTTTCAAAAATTCAGGCATATGCATTTCAAAATTGAATATTTTTGTTCTTTTTTAACGAAAATGTAAAACATGATAGACAGACGACTAACAGGGTGCTATAATGATAATCAAAGATTCCTGCAGTATACTAGATGAAAGGCATATTAACCTTTCGCCTCTAGAGGTACACCCCAAGGCGGGGTCCTATTCACACTGCTGTGGGTAATTGTCACAAACGGAATACTCCAAGAACTCAGGAACAGCGGCATCAAAACCAAAGCTTATGCACACGACGTTGTGCTGCTGGCAACAAGAAAATTTCTTCTGACGCTTATGGAGCAACATGAAGGACCGCTAAGGACCATCGACTCCTGGACGAGGAGATGTGTACTTCCAGTCAATCCCCAGGAAACTGAGTTAGTATTACATATTCACTAACAAAACAAAAATGACACGATTGTAACACCCTATCTGGTGTAATGCTGGATAGAAAAATAAACTGGAAACTTAACATACAGGAAAGAGTTCGTAAGGCTTATAATGCTCTCTTCATCTGTAAGAGGACCGAAAAAATGAGGCCTGAAGCCCGCAATGATGCACTGGCTATACATCATGATAGTCAGACCCATCCTTACGTATGGGGCTCTTATGTGGTGGAAGACAACGAATACGAAAAACACACGGGATATGTTGGCTATGGTACAAAGAACAGCTTGCATTGATATCACGGGTGCTCTACGCACAACAACTACGGCTGCACTCGAGATCTTTCTGTATCTTTTACCACTTGGCATACAAAACAAAATGCAAGCGCACAATAGTGCGTTTCGGCTCACTAACGTTGGTCTCTTCAATTCTCTCCGTCTCTCCATTCTCAAGGAATCATTTCCCGAAATCCCTGACGAATCAGACGATATCCTTGGCACTTTAGACTTCGACACACCATAGAGGTAATGTATCCTATTAGAGAGGACTGGCGAAGGAAGACAGTCTCTGTCCATAACAAGATTGCAATATACACAGATGGCTTTAAGACCAGAGAGCGCACGGGGTCAGGTATTTACTCGAGAGATACGAACATGCAGTGTGTTCCAAGTAGGGGTTCTAGCTGTACTTAAAGCTGCGGAATTACTTGAGATAGGATCAATATCCGACATGAATATCGCCATCTACATTCACAGTCAGGCTACGCTAAAGGCGTTTGAGTCTTACGTCGCTAAATCTGAGATAATCAGGAATTGCCGCACAAGTAGTAGTAGTAGTAGTAGAAGTGATTTTTATTAAACATTAGAAAATTGTTACTAATACTTCTTCTTCCTTTTATCAGCGAGGCTATGATCCGAAAACTAGGGATCACAACCCTCCCACTTCACCGCATTTCTACTGATCCGCCTGTGGGGTTCGCCTATATTGTTACTAATACATAATTAAATAATCACAAAATATGCATTGGCGTTTGCCGTCAGCCTGAAAAGAGAGATTTACAAAATTTTAAAATAGAATTCAAAAGATCTCAATTACTTTATCTGCCTAAATTCGTTTTAGTTATATTCACTAATTTTTCCAAAAATCTTCATGTAATATTTGTTGCCTGTATTTTAAATCTGACTTTAAGTTGCTAAACAGAACCTTCCAATTTTGATCGTTTAGTATTGCCCTGACTTCAGCTTCCGATAGCACATGTTTATCCCAATGGGTTCGCCTTATCACCTTTAACATTGGGCATACTCCGATGAGATGGAAGACGTCTTCTAAGGCATGTAGGTTGCATAGCGAGCATTCAGAATTTCGTTCGGTTCTATATGGCATGTAATTCAAACGCAGGAGCTCTCCTCTAGCCTTAAATAATGTTGAAATAACTTCCACACTGTTTTGGTCTTGGAAGTAGTTGAATTCCCCCAAGTCATGTTGAAGAGTTCGATATATGAGTGTGGTTTGACTCTCTTGGGCTTTTACTTTAAATGCATCACGGGTGGATAGGTCGACCTTAATCAACAGTTCCTGTAGTGCCTCTCTCCAAGATGTAGGATTGTAATCCGCTAGTTGGATATCATGAATGCCGCAGAGCCTGGACCATTCGAGGAAAAATTCTTGCCTATGGTGTATTATGTGCATTGCAACCAAATTCGGAAGTCTCTGACTCGAGAGTGACATTGCCTTTAAAATGTAATGAAAGTGCAGCTTTACTGTGAAGATGTACAAAGGGGACAGTCCTGTTTCCATTTGAAGCATATACGTTGGCGTGTTTTCCGGTAGCCTGAAGATTTTTTTTGATAAAGTATCTTAGCAGCTTTTCAACTTCTTCAAACTGAAAGATACCCCATACTTAGGCGCCATAGCACATGATGGACCTAACTACTGCCTCATAAACTTTATACTTTGTACTAAGCGGAACGTTATTTTTAGAAAATATTTCTTTCCAATTACAGTTTATTGCCTTTTTTCCTTCCTTGAGTTTTTCCTGAAAGTGCTTTTTAAAATCCACTCGCGGTGTTAAAATGACTCCAAGGTACCTTATTCCTTTACGTTCTCAATTTCTTCGTTTTCGTAAAACCATTCTTCGTCCCTAGCGAAGCGACCGGTTCCGTTTCGGAATACCAATAATTTGGACTTGCTTGTATTCAATTTTAGGTACCAAAGGTTGCAATATTTCTCTAGCTTGTTGATCATCATTTGCATCATGGATGGAGTTTCCGACAGGATGACGATGTCATCAGCATATAAGAGTACCTTTATTTTCATTCCAGCGAACTCGATTCCTCCAGGTAGAGATGTTGGCAAATCATCCATAAATAGCGCGAAAAGAAGAGGACTCATGAGACAACCCTGTTTAACACCCATATGAGACTCAAACCAATTTGAAACATTGTTTCCGTCCCATACTGCAGTCATATTCTCCTTATAAAGACTTTCGATAATTTTGAGCACTTTTGTTGACACTCCAAGATTGCTTAACTTATAGAAAAGCGCTTTTCTATCAACAGAATCAAATGCCGCTTGGAAGTCCACAAAGAACGCGTACAATTTTTTTCCATTATTCAGGTAAGACCTAGCTAAGCTTGTTAACGTGAAAATATTATCTACTGTCGAGTAGCCTTTTCTAAACCCGGCTTGGAACTCACTAAGCGGGTCATTTGAATGAACCCATTCTGTCAACCGTTCCAGGATTAACCCGTAAATATTTTCATGATGGAGTTTAGAAAGGATAGGCCTCTGTAGTTACAAAGATCGCTGGGATCACCCTTTTTAAATAGAGGGAAAAGGATATTCCTCCTGAAGCTGGATGGCACTTCGCCCGTGTTGAAAATATAGTTAAACGCCATTGATAGTTTCTTCAGAAACACGTTGGATGCGTACTTGAAAAATTCATATGGGATGCGGTCTTCCCCTGGAGCTTTGTTAAGGTTGCAACGGTGTATGACTCTACAGACATCTTGTGGTGATATATTGCGGTCCAACTCTTCGATCCTCTGAAACGGTAGAGCATATTGCAGCTGGGTTGTGCTGCAAGACGGGTTCAGCAGTTTTTTAAAGTGCTCAGCTAGCACAGGTGCTTCAAGTTGTAAACTCCGTGCAAAAGCTGTGCCGTTGAACTTCCTTGCGAGTTTCCAGAAAAAGCGACTGTCTCGAATCCCTTTTATCTCCACAGTCAGATGTTCAATGTACCTTTTCTGTTTTTCTTTACATAGCGTTTTGTATGCTTTATTGGCCTGCTGATAAATAATTTTGGCGATATTACTGCCTGTTTTTCTTATTAAGTGAAGGAGAGCTAACGATTTTCTCCTAGCTGCCATACAATCCCAGTCAAACCATTCTTGTTTCTGCTTACACCTTTGTGTGGACTGAGAAGGTCTCTCCTCTAAGATATAGGAAGTAAGTACATCAGGGCCGTGAATGGACTGCAACTCGGTTTCGTTTACCGCGCTTATCTTCTGATCTGGGTATATTAAATCGACAGATTAGCAAAACGTTCCTTCCATTGAATTTTTGGTAGTAACCCCATTGGAGGGTCGGTTGTTCGCACAATGCTTACGGCATTATGAACGCAGAACCGAGTCAGAATATGTTGGATACCTGGATACTGCGATATCGAAGGCAACGAGCAAGCCGACGCGCTGGTCAAAAGAGGAGCGGGGCTCTCACATAGTGACATCATTGGTAGTATTAAACCACCAGGGTTCGTAGCTAAGGGAATTATTCATGATAAAATCATTGACAGTATGCTTTTCTTGTTCAGGGTGTCCTGGTTGGTCAAACATTTAATTTCTTCCTCAAAATGTTCAGTTTGAACGATTTTGATAATTCGAAGCATCGCATTTTGAAATTCTTCAATTTTCAGTTGACCGGACACATTAGGAATATTCTTCTGACAATTCTTACTGAATCGAATACAGTATGAAGTGTAATGATGTCTTATGAATTAGCAGTTGTAATGATGAAAATCGATCAATTAACGATTTATCCTTTGTGCCTTGAATGGACATGCAGATTGAAAATAAAGTTTGTCTGGCGTTGCATTTATTTAGGTGATTCAGGTAAGATGTTCCTGTGCTTTGTTTTAATAGAGCTCTTTTTGTCCCCCGCTCCGTGTCTTTGATTTCGATGTCAGTGTACGTTTGAGCATCGAAATTTTCAATGAATGATGGTCCATTCCACCATTGTCGGCATTCAATGAGTTGAATTGGAAAAATACCCCTAGACGCAATATCAGCTGGGTTTTCTTTTGATGGGACGTACCTCCAATTTTGTATGTCAATATGCCGTTGAATTTCTGCTATTCGATTTGCGACGAATGTTTTACGCTTATGAAGTGCATGTTTTATCCATGCCAATACAATCTGAGAATCGGTCCAAGTGAATTTTTGAATTTGTTCCAAATGAATCGTCTTTTCTACATGATTCATTAGTTTTTCTAGAAGCAGCGCACTGCATAATTCTAGTCGTGGCAGTGTTTCCCTTTTAACTGGTGCCACCTTTGTTTTTAATATTATGAGATTTGTTGTCACTATTCCATGGATCTGTGCGCCAAGGTAAATTGCTGCTGCGTAGGCTTCTTCAGAAGCATCACTGAATCCATGTAGTTGAACATCTGTTTGGTTGGTTGTGTTTATCCATCTTGGGATTCGCAGCCTTTCTAGGTCCGAAAGCTCCGTCTTAAACCTTCCCTATTTCGCCTCGACCTCTGGACCGACTTCATCATCCCAGCTGGCCTGTCCCTTCCACAAATCTTGGATGAATATTTTAACCTTAATGATGCACGGTGAGATCCAACCCATTGGGTCATATATGCGTGCTATGTCTGACAAGGTCGTCCGCTTTGTGCATGACACGCGTTTTACCCAATTTAATTTAAACGTGAATAGATCTCGAGCAGGATGCCACTGGATGCCTAAAGTTTTAATGCAGTCCTTTTCGCTGAATGATAGAGACAACTCTACTTCACGAAATTCGGTTGGAACGTAACGGAAAACCTCCTAGAGACATCATTTTCATCAATTCTTCTCTCATTTGATTGGCTTCTGGAATGGAATCTGCTCCGTGTAACACATCATCCACATAAAAGTTATTTTTTGCAATTGTTGACGCCAATGGAAAATCATCTCTTTCATCCGCTGCCCATTGGAGCAGTGTCCTGATCGCTAAGAACGGAGCAGCTGCAGTTCCAAATGTTACTGTTTTCAAGCGGAATATTTTCACTCTTCTTCTACACAAGATCAGTTGATACATTGCATCCTGCTCAGCCACCCAAATTTGTCGATACATTTTATTGATATCAGCCACATACGCAACTCTATGCTTACGGAATCTTAGTAAATGGTCAATGATATTTTCTTGCTGCTTTGGTCCAGTCAGCAAATGATCGTTGAGAAATGAACCGTCTGAAGTAGGACAGGATGCATCGAAAACAATTCGGAGTTTAGTAGTAGTGCTTGACTCCTTCAATACAGCATGATGTGGCAAATAATAGCATTGCCGCGTGTTGGTCAGTCGGTCGTCCAGAACGTTTTCAATCTGGTCCAATTCAAAATACTCTTCCATCTCTTGCTTGTATTTTTTGGCAAATTCTGAATTTATTTTGAAACGTCTCTCAAGCTGTAGAAACCTAGCTAGCGCTGAATTATACGACATTCCGAGTTCTGGACCACGTCCCTCTTTAAACGGCAATGATACCTTATAACTTTCGTATAACAGGCGCTTATGAATTTCGCAGAAATGTGATTCGCAATCTTCTTCCTCGCGGGTGTATAGCATCTTTTGTGGGTCCTGTTCAATTTCCTAAAATCTCTGCAGCACTCCCTATACATTTTCCGGCTTTGTATAGAATGTATTGGTAGTACGCTTGCTATCAAAGACTGGGCCGATTAACACCCATCCAAACACTGTTTGCTGTGCAATGGGTGTCCCGATCTCTCCCTTTCTTATGCCCTGGAGTGTTATGTCTGGGTACACATCACTACCTAACCGGATGTCAATTTTATTTGGATGATTAAACTGTGGGTTGGCTAGTTCAAGTCCGACTACGTGTGGCCATTCTGACCTATTCATTTTTCGACTTGGAAGCCATGCTGTCAGACTAAAACCTGCACAGTGATGTCAAAATCATTATTCATAAGTGGATGCAGACTCACAAGACCGCTCGCCTTTGAGCAGCAATTATTAACATCAATTATTAGGATGGTCAAACTTAGATGATCAGAAGGTGTCTAAGGCCTTGTGGCCTGTGTTAGACCGCAGAAAATCTGGGTAGATCATAAAATTAGAAAGATCAGGGCTAAGAACAGCGATAGGAATACTCTCTGGCCACTGTCTCCTAAGGAAGCATGCTATGAAACTAGGATTATCTAACACGGATGTTTGTTGGTACTGCAATGACCTACATACCTCAGAAGACATAACACATATACTCTGTGAGTGCCAAGATATTGCCAGCTAAAGTACCTTGGTAGATACTTCATCGATAACTTAGAAGAGGTTATGACCTTGAACCACAATAAGGATTTCTTCTTTGCCGTGAAGGTTCCCTAGGGATCGCGATAGGCCCACTTTGGTGCCTAGAGTTTTATGATAACCTCATAACCTAACATAACCTATCCTAACACCCTCTGTTAGGGGTAGCCCTCTACGTATCTCTAACAGTGCGAAATACTTAGGCCTGGAGCTTAATAAAAAAAAAAAAAAGCCACGATAGCTCTCTACTCATGTATATTTGAGAAAACTTGTGCGAATCCGAAAATCATCCTTCGGATGTAACGGTTTTAGTAAAGCCTATACTAACTTACGGAATCCTTGTGTGGTGGCAGGCCGCCAGCAACCATCAACCTAACTGCTATCACAAAAGTACAAAGACTAGCGTACATTGGTACCAACAGTGTAATTAGAGCAACACCAACAGCAGGACTCGATTCCATTTCTGACCCGGTTCCGCTAGACATCGTTATACAAGCATCGGTGGCTGTTAGATTAAGCCAGACAGATAATTGGAGATCAATTGCAATGGGTCATCAGGATCACACAGCGGCAATATATCTAATACCAATTACACTACGCCATACCTACACTTTACGAGACCATTTTTAAGCTCCTACCCGAGCAGAGAGGAATGGAAAAGCGCTAGAGCACCTAAAGCGCAGTCCATAGCTGTCCACACCGATGGATCCAAAATGGAAAGACGTGTAGGCGCAGGCATCTTCTCTGAACCTTGTCAGTTCGACTTCCGAACTATAGCAGCGTTTTCCAGACAAAGGTTTTTGCAGTGACAATAGCAACCGGCGAGACTGTGATGAGGGCAATATCACCTTTTTCATCAGCAGCCAGGCAACAATAAAAGCAATATCTGCTACAGAAATAAAATTGAAGCTTGTTAGGTGCTGCCTCTTTATGAGGTCGTGCGTACAGTGGAAAAAACTCTTCACTACAGAGAATATACTCTCGCCACATTTCTTGATATAGAAGGAGCCTTCAACAACATTTTCACTCAATCTATTCAGGAATCTCTCACCGAGTTAGGTGTAGAAGGTTTTATTAGCCAATGGATAGTTTCTATGCTCAGTACTCGTATAATCCATGCAACACTAGGCAACAGTAGTACAACTAAGACGGTAAACAGAGGAACTCCACAAGGTGGAGTCATCTCGCCCCTGCTCTGGTTAATGGCGATTAATAAAATCTTGGTGCGACTTGATAGGGACGGTTTAAGGTGGTTGCGTACGCGGATGATGTGGTTATACTAGTATCAGGAAAGCTCCTCTCCACGATAAGTCAACTCATAGCGAGGGCTCTGGATAAGGTACAATCATGGGCTACTAGCTGTGGCCTCGGAGTAAATCCGGAGAAGACTGAAATGATGCTGTTTACCACAAAGTACAATATTGACAGAATCCAAAAAGTACAGAGATCGGCGTGCGGGGTATCACAGGAGCAATGAAGTCTTGTCCAATAGATGCTCTCAATGTGATCTTGCATCTGATCCCCCTCGAAGTACACATAAGGGACACAGCTATATGCAGCGGAGTCCGGCTCAGGGAATATGGATGCTGGACCACAAGTCCATATGGACACGGCAAGGCCCTGGAGACGATACCAAGTGAACTGAAAGAATCTCTATGTCACTTCCTTTGCAGATGTCCGGCCCTGGCGAGGATCAGACAACAAACTCTTGGCAAACCCTTCTTCGAGGATCTGAGAGAGATAGCGGACAAGAGGATTGGAGAACTAATCCTCTTCCTGAACTCCACGGGCTGGGTTTTAAACTTAGCATCCCTTTTTCTTAACTAACCACTACAATAGGTATACACGAGTCCGTGGTAACAAAACGGCGCACCCTAAGCGCTAATTGGGTTCTTTTGGACCGCCACTTTACCTACGTACCTACCTAGGTGCTGCCGAGAAGAGCTCAAGGTTCTTGGAACACAGTTCAAGGTATCACTACGCTGGGTGCCTGGGCATACCAGGGAATGAAAAAGCTGACAAGGTAGTAAGAAAAGGCTCGGAATTAAGCCTTGGTCAATCCAACCCCTCGGTGTACATCCCGTCTTGTACGCTTTAACTCGAAGCAAGGAATATGTAAAGCTCTTACAGAGGCGAACAATAGGTGGACCTCTCTAGATGTATCACCACTAGAAAGCTATGGCCTATATTCGATAGAGCAAGGAGCGAGAGACTCATGCGGAGGGACAGAAAATCGTTCTCCACTCATATAGGAGTCATAACGGGGCATAACACTATGCGGTACCACATAAGAAGGTTACATGTAGCGGAAGAAGACCTCTATAGGGGCTGTGGTGACGAGGAGGTTCTGGAGGATACAACCTTTCTGGAGGATATACTTTTTTTGTCACTACCCAGCCCTCTAACATCTAAGAACACGTTCTCGGACAATACTTCTTTCAGGATTTAGAACACTTGCCCAACAGACCGGTGAACGAGATCGTAACGTTATTAAATCCTCCGGATGGTTTGTATCTCGGGCACAATAAGTGATAAATGATTCCTACTAAAATTTGCACATATGTATGTATACAATACATATACGCATATTTCACGAGGAGAGGATTCCTTCTTTCTTTCCCCTATGAGTACCACAATGGATCTATACTGACCTGAATGTAGTGTAGAGGATTTTTATCCCCCGCACCAACCCACACATGTATCTAACTCTAGCCTAACCTAGGATTCCTGAAAGACCTAGATCTCATACCATTTCAAGAGAGACACACAAATAAGTTGACTTCACTATGAATCTTTACTAGGAACAGATATCTAGTTAGATATGACTCATAAGCAATTAGAGCAGCAGGTGTTTAATTGAACAAAAAATCACCTCATGGCTTCATCCCCACTTGAGATACTGTACTCCATTGGACGACACCCAATTGTATTTTTATTTATTTTTTTAAATAGGGGGAATAACACAACAAAGACCAATTGAGTTTGTGTCATTCACCACTCAGTATCATCCAACTGCATGCAATTTAACCACCGCAATTCATAGTCATGACTCCCTAGCACCACCATTGCCAGCGATCAACCCTCATATTTTAAACACCCATACATCAACAGCGAAACCACGTCAATGGCCTAAACTCTTCCTCGAGACATCTGCCTGCCTGTTTTCGGAACAAAAGATCATGCATGCGATTTCTTGGGAAACGCAAATCATTTCATCATCACACCAAGCATTCAGCATGCACCACAGCCGACATCAGAGGGGGAGATCATTATCATCGGTAAATTGGCACTGGGAATCGAAAATGAAAAGGTGTAGCCTACCTCTGTAACAAAAGAATGAGGCCGAGGGTAGCAGCCAACTCTAGATCATATTTCATCGCTTTTTGTATGTAAATTCGTCCGCCCTTTTTTGGCTCCCTCTTTCTATTGAGGCTTTGCTGCTCGTGTAGCCTGCGCGCTTCTTTGACTTCAGAGCGAAGCTGGAATCTTTTGTTATTTCACTTCGCAATGTGTCTGACCGAAATTCCAAATTCATTGCCGATTTACCAAGAATACCACGAAGAGGAGGGAAAGGCAACAAAAAAAAAAAAAAAAATCTTAAGAGGCCCACATGGACATGACGCAGAACAATAGCCGATGAATCATTGTGGCGCGATGCGATGCGATGATTATGTATACTGTTTTGATTTTCCATGGAATTCCAGATAAGGTCGGTGACGCTCGCCGAATGATGCCTAATCGTTGCGTGCTTCGCTTTAAGTGGATCGATACCATGACGGCGATCTTGTACCTATACAGTCTGAACCAAAACTAATTTGCAAATACAACAAATGTTGAAATGTTGAAGCGATTTTTTTTAGGTCAGAGTACTTGGCTTGAGGGGGCGTGTCAGAGTGAGTGGCAGTGTTTTGATAAGCACTGAAAAATATTCTGCGAATTGATAAATTTTCGGACCAAACTTGTCAAGTTTTCACGGCTCTCAGTATTGCTCAGTTCTTTAATGAATTGATTGATGGTATTGATCTTCTTGTAATCAGCATATTGAATACCTACTGTCTATGTTCCCAATTTCAAAGCTCTAGCTCGATTGGAAGTACCCTAGATTTACGCTGATCTATCCGTCAGTCAGTCAGTCAGTGAATGCTCAAAATTGCGATTTTTTGACTCTCGTATCTTGGAAACTATTCCAGACGTATGAAATTTGAAATACTGTTCTTTTTGTAAGTTCAGTAGCGTGAATAGCTTTGGAAATAAGGGGATGTCAAAAAGGGCTCAAAAGGGTTGGTGTAAATATTGCAGAGTTCGCGCGTGGTCGGTTTTACGAGAACTCTGTGCGCTTAGATTCCTTTCATTCCCTTCCGAAGTCACTGTCTGCCAGATCACAGAACTTCCTGTAGCATATACCGACGAGGACTCTGGAAGACCCGATTACTTACTTACTTAGATGGCGCTACAGTCCGGGGTGGACCTGGGCCTCAACCAACAAACCTCTCCAGCCAGCGCGGTTACGAACCAGCAGCCTCCAGTTGCGCACGCCAAGTTGGTTGAGGTCCCCTTCCACTTGTTTGCGCCACCTATTGCGAGGTCGTCCTCTACTGTGTCGTCCATCCGGGGTGGATTCGAAGACTTTCTTAGCGGGAACGTTGGGCTCCATCCGCTCCAAATGACCCAGCCATCTTAGTCGCTGTATGTGAACTCTTCTGGCTAGGTCAATGTCCTTGTACAGGCCGTATAGTTCGGCATTGTACCTTCTCCTCCACTCACCGTCTACGCAGACGGGACCAAAGATCGCTCGAAGAACTTTTCTCTCGAAATAACCAAGAGCATCCTCATCCGGTTTTGTCAAAGCCCATGCCTGTGCGCCATACAGCAAGAGCGGGATGATTAGTGCCTTATAGAGAGTTACCATAGTAGTTCGAGGTAGGGCTTTGTTACTCAATTGCCGTCTTAGCCCATAGAAACAACGATTGGCAAGAGTAATTCTTCGTCTGATCTCCCCACTGATGTCAATTGCGGAGCTCACCATAGAGCCTAGGTAGACAAAATCCTTAACTACCTCAAAATTATATCTGTCTATTGTGGCGTTCTGTCCAACACGCCCTTTTTTTGCAACCCCTAGGACGAGGGGCCAGATACACCGATGTCAGTAACCCACTTCGGGGATATGAGCGCTGCCGTTGGCCCATTAAGGATTCATCCGCCACCATCTCTTTTTCAATACCCTGACGTAGTATTAAAAATCCTTACAGACCTCAGCTCCAAATATATCGGAGTAGCTCCGGTAAGGTATCCGCTGGTCTGTAGATGTCACCGTTGATTCCATCGAGAGAATTCAACCGCCGCACGTCCTCCTTTTGAGGAGCTCTTGCTAGACTTCTGAGACGCATATTTCAGCCAATCAGGTCAACAAGAGATGCCTCGTCCGGTTAAACATATGCGCGCTGAAGTTCACCCAGATGTGCTTACGCAGGTCTGAGTGATAAGCTACACGTATATCGTCAAACTCAGCATACGCTCATCGTTAGGTCACTATCAGATAGCTATCCAGCGGGCACCACGGGGAGCTGATGATGCGATTTTGGCAAGCCAAAATGGAAGGCCCGATACATATATATTTATTCTAGGATTACAAGAATCTATCGATGCTTCAGCACACCCTTAAGCTTAAATCTTGGTTCCGAGAAAATAAAGTACAGAAAAGGTTCAAATGCTTTCAGGAATAAGACATTTTTCCACTTAGCGTGGCCATAATAATCATGCACTTCAAGTATACCCTTGAATCTTTCAATAAATTGAATATTTGCGTGTGGTTGTGAGTTAAGCACTTTTTATAAAATCGTGTTGAGGATACCTATGGAATCCGCTCTCATCATTGAAATCCTTATCTATTCCACAGCTTTGTTATGGGAGATTGTGATTGCGATCACTGCTAGTCATCACTCTGTTCTTCTGGCAGAGCAGGAAGCTGTGGTGATTATTTTGTATTATAAATGCTTGGGTGCTCACTGTGATTTATTGCTTTGCATACCGCGGACGGCACATTGCACATACACACGCTGCTTGCTCCTTAATTCTCAATAACATCGAACGGGCATGCATATACCTAACAAGCTGTAGTTCAGATACAACGCAATCATTTTTTCACTCTTGTCCACTCCATCCATATGTATGTATACTTCAAACATACGTGAAAATATGTGTACATATCGAATTATAGGGGCGCCGTGGCATAAGTGGTCAGTGCGTCGGATCACTACGCATGAGGTTCCAAGTTCGAATCCCAGAAAATACCAAAAAGTTTTTTCACGGTTCCACCTCTCGCGAGCGTCTGAAAAACATCCGAGAGTACTGTTGCCACGAAAAAGCTTCTCAAATCGCCGTTCGGATTCGGCATTAAACTGTAGGTCCCTTCCATTCGTGTGAAAAATATAACGCACACAACATGAATGGTTGCGAGAAGCTAGGCCCTGGCACTTTAAAGAGCTGTTGCGCCAAATATTTGTATTTTTTGTATCGAATTACAGGTCACAGTTGTGATCGTGATTGCTCTGTGGTATAACTGCTCAGCTGCTCAGTGTTCAGGGCAAATCACTATAATTGAGATGGCTCAGTTGTGATTGCTCTATTGCTCCCGGCAGGTACACATCAATCAATTCGCAATGCAATCGCGCCATTACTTTGTATAAGCACTAGTGTATGTAGGTAGATACATGATTCTAGGGGAGACTGTCAATAGGTTTATTATTTGATCTGTGCTTGCTTGTATATGTAGGTGTATGGTCGGCGAGGTACAACTACACTGCGTACATTTGATGAACCGGAGTTCATATCTGGAGATCCAGCGAAGGCCTTTGATAGGACATAGGCACCTAGTGCGTCTGTTTTTGTATTCGGTTTGATTTGTGGCGCATATTTCTGATGGCTTGATTGGCATTGTAATTGGTTTGTTTTGTGTTTAATTGTGTCCTGTTCTGGGGTCCAAAGAGAATAAAGTAATTAAATGTCAACTGTGATTTTATAAGTGATTAAATCACTGCTAGTCTTAACTGTTCTTTCGTTTATTGCTCAAAATAATAGTCAACATCTAACATAGTGATAATCTTTTAGAGATAGGCTGTCCTCTACGTCACTTTAATGCTTACTAGCGTGGTTGAGAGAATGGTGCTACCTGAGTTTCATTCAGACTGGGAAACAGAAGCATTTCAAGGGGAATTCAAGAATTCTTTTTCAACGCAAGGAGATGTAACCATCCGGAGAAGGGTGTGCAGAGGAGCACCCCAATGTGGAGTTCTGTCCCGGCTAATATGGCTCCTTGTGGTGGATGAGATCTTGGTAATACTGAAGGAAAACGGCTTCAACGAGACGGCCTATGCGGACGATGTCGTTATCATCGTTTCAGGATGATTTCCTCCAGTCCTAAGTAAAAGGCCCAACTTCGCACTACAATTAGTTGATAACTGGGTCAGCAGCAAAGGGCTGGGAGTGAACCCTTCAAAGACGGAGGTAGTTCTTTTCACTAAGAAGAGATCAATTCCTACATTCAGACCCCCAAATATCGGTGGCATTGAACTAAGTATCTCAAGTTCAGCTCTATACCTGGGCGTAATTCTAGATTCCAAACTAAATTGGAAGGAAAATATTGCCGAATGCGCCAAAAAGCTACTCCAGCAAAAAGGCATTCAATAATACGTGGGGCTTCAAACCAGCTGTACTATACGAGCTGTACAGCGACATCGACCTAGTCAAAAAACTGCGTATTGGACGTCTGAGATGGCTAGGACATGTAGAGCGAATGGACACCAACGCTCCGGCCCGCAGAGTCTTCGAAACTAATCCCGAGGGACGACGCAGTAGAGGGAATCATCGCCGTAGGTGGCGCGCACAAGTTCAAGGGGACCTCGACCAACTTGGAGTGCGCAACTGGAGGCAATTAGCTAAAGACCGAGCTAGATGGAGAGCGCCACCTAAGTAAGTAGTAAACCAGCTGTGGTGTACTGGATATACACGGCAGTTTTAAGACCCGTTCTCACATATGGTTCATTAGTATGGTGGACGGTACTTGAGAAGCAATACCAGCTTTCAAACCTCACCAAAATCTAGAGGGCGGCGTGCATCGGAATCATTGGATCAGTGAGAACAACACTAACAGCGACAATAGAAACCATGCTTAGTTTTATTCCGCTTGACATATACTGCAGCAGTCTGGCGGCTAAAACCCCTGTAAGACTGAGTGAAGGCCGATTGTGGTCATCGAGCCTTTACGGCCATCCCTCCATTTTGTCTCGATGAACTACCAGTGGATTGAGGGAAACTGATCACATTAACCCGATGGTAGCATTTGAAAAGAGATTCACTACAAGACTTTCTGACAGAATATACTGGAAAAACCGAAGAACCATGAAGAAAAAAGGGTTGGCTTTCTATACCGACGATTCTAAGATGGACGTTGGCACGGGAGGCGGAGTTTATTGTGAAGCCCTAGGAATAAACCACTCCTTTAGAATAAACGATAAGTGCAGCGTCTTTCAGGCCGAGGTCACAGCCATCATACAGGCTGCTGAAATTATACGCGAGAGTAATATCGTTGGTAAAATGATCACTGTGTATATAGACAGCCAGGCAGCCTTTAAGACTCTGGACTCTGCTATAATTAGGTCGAGGCTTGTGAGAAGTTGCAAATCACTCTTAAACGAGATATCTAGAGCCAATGCGGTGACCCTCTGTTGGGTACCAGGGCATATGTGTATCGAAGGTAACAAAAGGGCTGACGAACTTGCTAGGAAAGGGTCGGCGCTGCACTTATCGTGGGCCCTCTCCTTTGTAGCAAACCCAATCAGTTCCTTACGGAAGAAAATAGAGGATGAAGCCACCGGTCGGACGAACAGACGCTGGGTTCATCTGGAAACATGCGCAACGGCCAGGGCGCCATGGCCGGCCTACAGCAAGAAGAGATCAACCTCTCTAATAAAACTTAGACGTTGGTTTGAGTGAGCAGTGACTCTTTGACAAGGCACTCATTTACCTAACCTAACCTAGAGGGGAATTGACACAGGTATCCATCTCAAATTGTTAGTATTCCCAGACGCCTTACTTCTTCTTAATATTTGGAACCAAAACTCGTAGGGAATTGTTTCAGTAAAGTGTCTTTTAGGCTTCCTGGAGAGTAAGATATCGCGGGCAAGAAGTTCACAAATGCTTTTTATCGGTTTAGTTATTTGTCTGGCCCTCCCACTTACCATTTAAAACCTTGAAGCTCAAAGAGCAACTCTGAAAGGGCTGTAGCAAACCAATATCTGAACAAACTTTTCAGTTGAAAGGAGTCAGGCCAAAGACTTTAACTTTGCACAAACGTTATCTGAAACTCGTTGCGGACTTCCATCCCAAACAGTTTCTTTGTACCAAAATCGGTGAACAAAATGTCAGAATGTTAGTTGCAAAGTTGAACGTAACCTTCTGTTCTTCAAGAGGAAACACAAAGAGTCCCTGTAGGTCACAGTGATAGTGAACACGTGTGAAATTTTTTTTTTTTGGTTGCGTCTGGAGGTGCAGGAATCTTCAAAAGTAACCGGTCCGTACCATTGGTTATGCCCGATCTGCCCGATCTGACAATGCCATCAGTGCTAGTCAGTATATGCCTACGGGCTAAACCTCACCCCTCAGAGAGGCACTATGAGAACCGGCTGTGCGTACTCATAGTAGTAGGAAATTCCTCCCTCTCAGTTTTTCATTTTTGTGATGATTACGACTAATGTGCCTTAACAAGTAGTTTACGCTTCTGTAGTGTTAATCGCGTTAGGTAGGTAGCTTTCCAGTAAAGGCACTTACTAATACCGTCATTACATGCGGCTTTTCCTTACGGTGCTAGGTCGAAAGGTCTTGTTCTTTGTAGTCGGCGCTCAAAGTTTTTCACGTCCATAGTACGGATTATTTCATTATTGCAATGAACATGAAGACGGGTACGAAGTTTGCGAGCAAAGTTTGTTACTTCGTCCCTCACGGTAGCAATTCCTAGATCTTTGTGAATATCACTATTCCTTATATACCAGGGAGCATTCACTATTGCTCTTAGTATTTTGTTTTGAAATGCTTGCAGTAGAGCCATATTGCTTGGTTTGGTACAACCCCAAAGTTGTATACCATATGTCCAAGACGGTTTTAGCACTTGCTTATACAGAAGCAGTTTGTTGTATACGCTTAACTTCGAGTATCTTCCGAGTAGCCAATACATTTCTCTAAATCTGATTTCGAGCTTTTCGTTTTGCGTCTAGGGTCATTCCTAGATATTTCGCCTCGTTTGCGTACGGTATTTGCACCGAGTTAATGGATATAGGTAAGTTGTTTATCTTTTTTAACGTAAAATTGACATGCGTTGGTTTTGTCTCATTGAGGACTATTCGCCAGGTTTTTGTCCATTCGCATACTTTGTTCAAAGCTCGTTGGAGTTTTCCCATTGATGATTCGACTGCTTCATCCGTTACGAGGATAGCCGTGTCGTCAGCGAACGTTGCTGCAACGTTCTCTTCATCTTGTGGTATATCTCTTGTGTAGAGCAGGAACAGGATTGGACCGAGAACACTTCCTTGTGGAACACCGGCGTAGATTTCTTTGAAATTCGACTATTCACTCCCGTGTCTAACACGGAAAAGTCTGTTTAGATAAGATTCCCATATTCTGTACAACTTTTCCGGTAAGATTACCCTTAGCTTATACCTTAGGCCTTCGTGCCATACCTTGTCGAAGGCTTGCGATACGTCGAGAAAAGCGCTAGAGCATATTTTTTCCCTTCTAGAGCTTTTTCAATTTCGTTCGTTATTCGGTACACCTGATCGATTGTGGAATGTTTGACCCGAAAGCCGAATTGATGATCCGGGATCGAGTGTCTTTCTTCAATTACTGGTTGCAATCGTTTTAGCAGAAGTTTCTCGAAGACCTTAGATATTATTGGCAGAAGTGAAATAGGTCTATATGATTTCTTGTCATTTGCACACTTCCCCGGTTTCGGAACCATAATAACTTCGGCGACTTTCCATTGCCTTGGACCATATAATAATCTTAAGGAAGCATTTATAATGTAGAGCAACTTAACCAGCACCTTTTCGGTAGCTCTTTCAAAATTTCGCCAGTGATTAAATCCTTTCCCGGAGCCTTGTTATTTTTCAATTTTTTTTATTGTCATTCGAAGTTCGGACAAGGATACGGTTTTTACTTTAAAGTTGTCGGGTGCCGTATTATCATTTCGGATTCGGATGTTTGATCAATGGTTGTCCATCGAACGGCTTGAACGTTTCCTCTAAGTGATCGGCAAATAATTCTGCTTTCTCTTTGTCTTCTTTTGCCCATTCCCCGTTAGCTTTCCTAATTGGCGGCGAGTGCATTACAGGTTTTCTTATGGACTTCAAGGCTTTCCATAGAGAGTAGTTTGAATACTTATCAGCGGTCAGACTCTCGAGGTAAGTAGAAGTCTCGTGATTTTTTAGGTCCTGCAGCACATTTTTTAGCCTTGGTGGTTCAGATAAGTTTTATCCGGTGGCGCGGGATTGTTGCCATCTCTTGTGCGCTCTCCTCTTTTCTCGTATGAGGTCTTCGATTTCAGGCTGGTATTTGGCTTTATTGTTCCGTGCTTCTGTCTTCCGCAAAGGAGTGTTTTTCCACGCTGAGCTCTGAATGGCTTCGACGAGTTTGTCGATTTCTTCTTCTATTTCGAACGGTGTCTTTAGCGGTACATTTAAAGCAACATTTTCCTTGCAGTCTCTTCTGAAAGCGTCCCAGTTAGTTTTGTTACTAGTTAACCTAGGCGGTCCTTCTTTTTTTTACTAGACTTCCACCTATTTTCAGAGTGACTGCTGAGTGATCTGAGCATAGATCATAGCATTCTTCGACTTCCGTCAAATTTTTAGTTAACCCTTTTGTGATAAAGAAGTCGACGAGGTCAGGGATTTTATTTTTATCAGTTGGCCAATAAGTTCGCTTTCCTGTCGAAAAGAAGTTCACCCCTCGTTTTATGTTGGCTTTGTATAATAATCTGCCTTTTGTCGAATTGCATCTTGATCCCCAGAAAGTGTGTTTCGGGTTAAAGTCACCACCTAAGACAAAATTAGGTCCGAGCTAGTCAAAGAGACGAACGAGGTCGTCTTCTACTAGCTTATATCCCCAAGGGAAGTAACTAGATCCGATGTTGTAGTCTAAGTGGTTTATTTTTACGGAGACTGAGCTTATTTGCATAGAATCAATTTCTATTTCTATGTTTTCGGAGTGCTTAATACAGTCTTTGATGTAAAGAGAGGACCCGCCTCTCACATTTTCCGAAGGATGATTCGCATGGTAATCGCTGTAACCTTCTATTTTGGGTCCCTCTTTTAAGTGCGTTTCCGATACCAAACATATATCAATATTATTTTTCCGTAAAAAACACTTCTAACTCGTCGATTTTTTTTAGAAAGCCGTTTGCGTTCCACGTTAGTATCTTAAGTAGCTGTTTCATATTCATGTTTTTTTGATTGTCTTGCGAGGTTTGAACTCGAGTTTGCTCAATTTGTCTAGTATAATTTTATTAACCTTGGTTTGCTCCTCAAATTTTTCCAATATAATGGTAAAAATTTGGCTGACCGGATCTGTTGTAGCTGATCTTAATTTGTTTTCGTTTGACGCGACTCGCGCGTACGATCTCGCGTCAACCTGTGACGGTTTTTCCGCTGCACTTGGACCAGCGACGTTCTCTTGCGCAATTTTTTTTTGTGTGTTGAGGATACCTATGGAATCCACTCTCATCATTGAAATCCTTATCTATTCCACAGCTTTGTTATGGGAGGTTGTGATTGCGATCACTGCTAGTTATCACTCTGTTCTTCTGGAAGCTGTGGTGATTATTTTGTATTATAAATGTTTGGCTGCTCACTGTGATTTATTGCTTTGCATACCGCGGTCGGCACATACACACGCTGCTTGCTCCTTAATTCTAAATAACATCGAACGGGCATGCATATATCTAACAAGCTGTAATTCACATGCAACGCAAAATTTTTTTCACTCTTGTCCACTCCAACCATATGTATACTTCAAACGTGGGTGGAAATATGTGTACATATCGAATTACAGGTCACAGTTGTGATCGTGATTGCTCTGTGGTATAACTGCTCAGCAGTTCAGTGTTCAGGGCAAATCACTATAAGTGAGAGGGCTCAGTTGTGATTGCTTTATTGCTCCCGGCAGGTACACATCATTCAATTCGCAATGCAATAGTGCCTTTACTTTGTATAAGCACTCATGTATGTAGGTAGATACATGATTCTAGGGGAGACTGTCAATAGGTTTATTATTTGATCTGTGCTTGCTTGTATATGTAGGTGTATGGTCGGCGAGGTACAACTACACTGCGTACATTTGATGAACCGGAGTTCATATCTGGAGATCCAGCGAAGGCCTTTGATAGGACATAGGCACCTACTGCGTATGTTTTTGTATTCGGTTTGATTTGTGGCGCTTATTTCTGATGGCTTGATTGGCATTGTAATTGGTTTGTTTTGTGTTTAATTGTGTCCTGTTCTGGGGTCCAAAGAGAATAAAGTAATTAAATGTCAACTATGATTTTATAAGTGATTAAATCACTGCTAGTCTTAACTGTTCTTTCGTTTATTGCTCAAAATAATACAGTCAACATCTAGTGATAATCTTTTAGAGATAGGCTGCCATCTACGTCACTTTAATGCTTACCAGCATGGCTGAGAGAATGGTGCTACCTGAGTTTCATTTAGGCTGGAAAACAGAAGCATTTAAAGGGGAATTCAAGAATTCTTTTTCAACGCAAGGAGATGTAACCATCCGGAGAAGGGTCTGCAGAGGAACACCCCAAGGTGGAGTTTTGTCCCCGCTAATATGGCTCCTTATGGTGGATGAGATCTTGGTAATACTTTTTTGGCTTATGAATGCCTTTAACATGTTTACACACAGTGCAGGCGTTGGAAAGGATGGATAGAGAGAGAGAGAGAAAGATTTTGGTGTAGTAGTTCTTAAAGCTCAGTTGTTTATGCTTCAGCTATTCTACCATTTGAAGGTAGAATAGCTGAAGGAAAACGGCTTCAACGTGACAACCTATGCGGACGATGTCGTTATCATCGTTTCGGGATGATTTCCTCCAGTCCTAAGTGAAAGGCCCAACTTCGCACTACAACTAGTGAATAACTGGGTCAGTAGCAAAGGGCTGGGAGTGAACCCTTTAAAGACGGAGGTAGTTCTTTTCACTAAGAAGAGATCAATTCCTACATTCAGACCCCCAAATATCGGTGGCATTGAACTAAGTATCTCAAGTTCAGCTCGATATCTGGGCGTAATTCTAGATTCCAAACTAAATTGGAAGGAAAATATTGCCGAATGCGTCAAAAAAGCAAGTGTAGCTTTCTACTCCTGCAAAAAGGCAGTCAATAATACGTGGGGCTTCAAACCAGCTGTGGTGTGCTGGATATACACGGCGGTTGTAAGACCCGTTCTCACATATGGTTCATTAGTATAGTGGACGGTACTTGAGAAGCAATACCAGCTTTCAAACCTCACCAAAATCCAGAGGGCGGGTGCATCGGAATCATGGGATCAGTGAGAACAACACCAACAGCGGCAATGGAAACCATGCTTAGTTTCATTCCGCTTGACATATACTGCAGCAGTCGGGCGGCTAAAACCGCTGTAAGACTGAGTGAAGGTCGATTGTGGTCATCGAGCCTTTACGGCCATGCTTCCATTTTGTCTCGATGAACTAGCAGTGGATTGATGGAAACCGATCACATTAACCCGATGGTAGCATTCGAAAGGAGATTCACTACAAGAATTACTGACAGAATATACTGGAAGAACCGAAGAACCATGAAGAAAAAAGGGTTGGCTTTCTATACCGACGGTTCTAAGATGGACGTTGGCACGGGAGCCGGAGTGTATTGTGAAGCCCTAGGAATAAACCACTCCTTTAGAATAAACGACGACTGCAGCGTCTTCCAGGCTGAGGTTGCAGCCATTATACAGGCTGCTGAAATTATACGCGAGAGTAATATCGTTGGTAAAATGATCACTTCTTCTTCTTCTTCCTTTATCAGCGAGGTTATGATCCGAAAAAAGGGATCACAACCCTCCCACTTCACCGCATTTCTACTGATCCGCCTGTGGGGTTCGCCTACGAACATTTCTGCGATCACTGTCTATATAGATAGCCAGGCAGCCGTTAAGACTCTGGATTCTGCTGTAATTAGGTCGAGGCTTGTGAGAAGCTGCAAATCACTCTTAAACGAGATATCTAGAGCCAATGCGGTAACCCTCTGCTGGATACCAGGGCATATGGATATCAAAGCTAGCGAAAGGGCTGACGAGGTTGCTAGGAAAGAGTCGGCGCTGCACTTATCGCGGGCCCTCCCGTCTGTAGCAACCCCAACCAGTTCCTTACGGAAGAAAATAGTGAATGAAGCCACAGGTCGAGCAAACAGACGTTGGGCTCATCTGGACATATGCGCAACGGCCAGAGCGCTATGGCCGGCCTACAGCAAGAAGAGATCAACCTCTCTGATAAAACTTAGTCATTATAACGCACGGGTCATTTCTGACATAATTACTGGACATTGTGCCTTACTGCTGGTTTGAGTGAGCAGTGACTCTTTGACAAGACACTCATCTACCTAACCTAACCTAGAGGGGAATTGACACAGGTATCTATCTCAAATTGGTAGTATTCCCAGACGCTTTACTTCTTCTTAATGTTTTGAACCAAAACTCATAGGGAATTGTTTCAGTAAAGTGTCTTTTAGTTGGCTTCCTGGAGAGTAAGATATCGCGGGCAAGAAGGTTCATAAATGCTTTTCATCGGTTTAGTTATTTGTCTGGCCCTCCCACTAACCATTTAAAACCTTGAAGTTTAAGGAGCAACTCTGAAAGGGCTGTAGCAAACCAATATCTGAACAAACTTTTCAGTTGAAAGGAGTCAGGCCAAAGTCTTCAACTTTGCACAAACGTTATGTGAAACTCGTTGCGGACTTCCATCCCAAACAGTTTCTTTGTACCAAAATCGTTGAGCAAAATGTCAGAAAGTTGGTTGCAAAGTTGAACGTAATCTTTTGTTCATCATGAGGAAACACAAAGAGTTCCTGTAGGTCACAGTGATAGTGAACATGTACGAAATAGAATCAATTTTACCCAAAGTTCAACTCAAGCTTTCCATTTTTCGATCTTTGAATCCATAATTTTGCTTTCTCACTTCGTTTCGTGTGTCTACCGGATTATTAAATCGGACTTCTGAGCAGGCGATTTGAAGCTCGATTCCCAGAAAACACCGCATATTTTGTGCGCGACTCTACTTCGCCTTAAAAATGCATCCTTCGTGTCACACACCACAACTTGGGTAGCTACACGAAGGCCTGTTCTTAACCTTAGTCCATATACTAGTCCCTACTACCTATACGTCTTAAAAATAAAAAAAGCTTCAAGCTAGGTATGAAGTATAGGTGCTTAACGCAACCTTGTGGCACATTACATTAAGAGTGAATAGAGTGCCCCCCAGCTGTTAATTTTTAGGATACATTGAATTTTTTTTTGGAAACAATCGGGCTTGTAGATCATTTTCGATATAATCCTTGTTATCCTTGTAAATCAATCTGTAATGGGTCTTCGAGCTTAAGGACTCCACTTGGATTTATGTTCAAAAGATAGAGGATGACTCGAACCGAAAGCAGTAACAAAAATTCAGCCCATGCTCCTGTAAACTTTCTCACTCCACTGTAACCCTGTCAAATACCGATCAACACCCTTGGAAATCACTTATCTTCCGAAGAAACCGCACAGCACGGGCAGTATAAAGAAAAAAAAAAAAAAACTGGAACAGACCCTCCTACTTCCATGAGTCACAACGTAACACGTGCCTGGTACACCCGCATGACAAGATGAAAACTCGGCGCTAAGCGTATGTGTACGAAGTGGATTATGTAAATTCTCGAAATCTTCTTCCAAAAATTGTCTCGGAAAATCCGGCGCCTAAGTATCCTCAGCACTCAGAGGTAGGCGAATGTGTATGTAGGATGCTCAAATGAATTCCTTTGTGTACACATTTTTCGCAAATCCGTCTGAAACACTCATAAACGCCCTAGGCGCGCAGCGACGCAGCACAGAGGGAAAGCAGGCTCGCGCTCTATTGAAAATTTTCGAAATTGATTTAGATTTCCACGAATACTCGGGTGGTGGTGACAGCAATAGCAATAGCAACAAGCACAACCCAACACCGGGGAACGATATTTTAAATTGCAAATTATGTTCGTTGTTCGTTGCGATAGATAGCGCTCGAGGGTAAGTGGGTGGATGGCGCTGGCACAGGCATGGGAGGGAGTTGTTCCCCGAAACGGTCGGCTGCTTTGCTTTGTGTCGCGTGTTGAAGGTGGTGGGCTATAGGGTTGGGGACCGAACTAAAATCGATTCCAGTTAAACGAAAATGAATGAACCAACAATCACGACACAACGTTGTCGTTGTCATCCTCGTCGACATGAAGGATATTCCAGGGCACAAAGACAGAGGCGCAAAGAGCACTTAACGCACAAGCAATCTCCTTTGGAATTCCCATGAATCCTGTACACGGGACACAGCTCACACAGCTATAAATGGGATATTCCCAGAAGGGAAACTTTTCGTAATTACACCCATCCCCAGGACTAGCCTAAAAAGCAAATATGTATGTCTATAGGGGATGAGCGGGGAGTAGATGCAGAAAGAATAAGGTGGTGGCTGATTTCGAGTAGGGGATTTCCAGAAATCCCCTTTCCACCCATGCGATGCCAGTTTCTCTTTCGGATTCATCCGATTCTTGGAATACTCCGGGAGTGGTTGGTTAGCGTGGAATGGAATACTTTTAAAATATAATTTGTTACAGTTCTAGGAACCTGAACCCGAATAATTTGAAATTATCAAATTGATTTGAATTGTGTTGTGTATCTGTCGTTGCCGTTCGGTCGGTAAGAGTGGCTATGTTGCGCATAAAGGCAGTGTGGGTCTTGAGCGGGGGTACATAGTGTGCCGAAGCTTAAAATAATGAAAATTTCGTACAATTTGCGGCTGAGGTAAATATCTTATGAAATTTGCTAAAATGTCGGGCGGCAAGAAATTCTAGTGAAACTTTTAGATGCTTGCCGAAGGGTGAACATGGAACATTGCTGAAGAGAGGATTCTTGGTAAATTTTGTAACTCGTTGCGCAATAATAAATTTTGGCAAAATTCGTAGAAAACAATTTGGGTGGGTGGCTAGGTATATGAATTTTGAAATGGAGGTGAACTAAAATAGAAGGAAAAGTTGTCAAAGTCAACTTCTCTGAAAGGGTTGACTGAGCATCTACTTCTACCTCTCAGATCACTGTAGAGTTTTTCAAGCGGAAATCATGGCGATCAAGGAAGCCTTGTCTTGGTTAAAATGCAAAAAAGAAATCTGCCGTTTGTCTTTCACGGAGATGACGAAGGCGTTCAACATTCATCTATGCTGGGTGCCAGGTCACAGAGATATTCCGGGGAACTGCAAGGCTAAGGAGCTCGCCAGACAGAGTAGGTACGACTCTTGATATTCTGCCAAAATGGCGGATCCTGGGTATGCCCCTCGCTACATGTAAATATCTACTAAAGCTGGACGCAATTTGCAAAACCAGGAACAGATGGGAAATTGGCTCACCATAATTGAAGTTTTGATACCACGAGGATCATGGGGGAAAGTTTGTCTCTACCTACTCGTTAAACCATTTTGACCTTCTTATGAAACGTAGGAGGCTCTTAATGTCGATGTTTTCAGGTCGCTTATGTCGTTGTCATAGGGGCTCCTAGGTGAAGCTTCCTTCTACAGGAGAGAGGTGGGCAGAAACAAAGAAGGTGAGGAATAGTTTCTTCCTCTTTATCCATGCAGCTTCTACAAAGTCGTTCGCAAAAATGCCTAGCCTTGTAGCATGCTTGCTTATTAGACAGTGCCCAGTGATGACACCTACTGTAGCGCCTATATGCAATCTGCTGAGAGAACTAAAATGTTTGGAACGTTTTAAAACCAGCTTTGGTCAAATCTGTTTTGTCGCTAGACTTGTGGGTCCACTTGTCCTAACGGTTCGGTGATGTTCTTACCGACTTTGATGGAGCAGCGAGAATTCTCCATCGTCATTCTGCACAAACGGACGAGCTTAGCAGAAATGTCAAGACTAGACATGGCTCTGTATAACTAGTCTCTGTACACGCTATTATAGGCAACTTTGAAATCGATGATGCGGTGGTACGTATCGATTTTAAATTCATGGATTTTTCCCAAAATCTGCCGTAGTGTGTATATTTGGTCAATGGTGGACTTTCCTGGTCTGAAACCGCACTGATAGGGATCTATCAGGTTTCTGACGATGGGTTTTAGGCTGAGGTTCCATTCATCGGGCATACTTTCGTCCGATCAGAGTTTACAGATGAGCTGGTGCATGCTCCTTACCAACTCATCTCCTCCTGCCTTGAAAAGTTCAGCGGTAAGGCCGTCGGCTCCAGCAGCTTTGTTGGATTTGAGTTTAGATATCGCTATCCTCACTTCATTCTGATCGGGTTGACGGGAATCTTGACTGCCATCGTCAGTGTTGAATGGTTCATTCTGCCTGACAGCGGAATATTGGTCATCATCGCCGTTTAACAGTCTGCAGAAGTGTTCATTCCATATCCTCAGCACCGACTGCGATTCTACTACTATCTTGCCATTTTCGTCCCTGCAGGCTTCTGTTCTGGCTTTGAAACCCTGGCATGTTCTTTTTACCTTTTGGTAAAATTTTCGAACATCATTCCTGCAACAAAGTCTCTCAATCTCCTCGATCGAACGCTTCCATGCTCCTTTTTCTTCTTACTGAGAAGTCGATGTTCCTCTTTTCTCTTCCGCTCGTAGAGCTCGCGAGTAGCTCTAGTCCTTCTATGCAGTGCCACTTTGTACGTCTCTTGTTTTGCTGCATGTGCTTGTTGGCATTCCTCATCGAACCAGGGGTTTCGTTGTGGTGGCCGAGAGAAACCCAGTACATCAGAGGCGGCATCTCTGATGGCTTGTTGGCAACGCTGCCACTGGTCTTCCGCATTTGCTGCTGGCGGCATAGGACTTAGATTAAAATTAGAAGAAACTCGATCGGCAAAGGTTCTGGCGGTCTCTTGCGATTGTAGCCGCCCGACGTCAAATTTCCTCATAGTATTTCGTTGTTTTCGCTCCGTTGTGGATATCCGCATCCGTACCTTGGCTACAACTAGGTAGTGATCCGAGTCCACGTTGGCTCCTCGGAAAGTCCGGACCCAGAATACTGGAAGAGTGCCTTGCGTCGATCGCAATGTGATCGATTTGGTTGTCAGTATTTCGTTCAAAGGAGAGCCATGTTCTTTTGTGAATGTCCAGACGTGGGAACCGCGTACTAGCTACGACAAAGTTTCGCCCCGCCGCAAAGTCGATTAGGCTGAGTCCGTTGTCGGATGTGATGTCGTGCAGGCTGTGCTTTCCGACCACGCTACTAAAGACGTCCTCTCTTCCTAGCTTTGCGTTGAAATCAAAAAAAAAAAATGATTTTGAAATCATCTAGGATAATTTTAACGTCGTGGCTAGGGCATTGCTCATACGTCTTGTCCAAGAGCTGGTAGAAGTCATCCTTTGTCGCGTCGTCCTTCTCCTCATGAGGGGCGTGAACGCATATTAGGCTAATGTTGGCAAATTTAGCCCTGATACGGATAGTCATAAGGCGCTAGTTCACATGCCAGAAACTCAAGACTTCTTGTCTAAGTCTGCCTCCAATGACAAATCCGCACCCGAATAGACACTGTCCTTGTTGTCTGTAGCAGTCGCCGTAGTAGATGTTGGAGTTTTTCATCCTCCTTTTGTCCGGCCTATCCCATCGCACTTCTTGGATGGCGGTAATGTGTGCTTTGAAACACTCTAGGGCCTCCGCAAGTTGTTCGGCTGCACGTGGTTTGTAGAGGGACCTAACATTCCACGTGCAGACACGAAGATCGTTGTCCTTTTTACGTTTGCTTGGGTCGTCAACAGTAGAATAATCCGTATCCGAGGCTGTTGGTTGCTTCGTAACCGAAAGTTTTTTTTACGTGGTAGGGAAGTTAACCCGACGGCACAACCCCCAACATGGAGGACCAGATCCTTTTTTTTGCAACCCCTAGGACGAGGGGCCGGATACACCGATGTCAGATACACCGTCCTTAGACGTCATGAGCATCCATCGCTTTATTAAAAGCTCCAGTTGGTTTTGTTAGTCCCTGAGTGGCCTAATGGTTGATCCGTGGAATCACAAAGGACCTTCACTGGTCGAAGTGCGCCTGCACTCTCATGCGAGCAGCCAACCCAATCTAACCTTACAGGGGTATATCTCTTTTAAGTCTCCCTGGAAAAGCCTTCGCTAAGGTGCTTGAAACACGTTCCAAAGCTGTGGTTGAGGAAAGTTTGGGGGATGAGCAGTACGGTTTTCTTCCCGGTAGAAGCACAACCGACCAGTTATTCACTCTCAGAATGGTTCTTGAGAAGGTCTGGGAGTATGCTAAACCTGTCTGTCTACACTTGTTTTGTAGATTTGGAAAAAGCATATGATAGGGTTCCTCGAGGCAAATTTTGGAGTGTTCTGTCCGAGTATGGGATTGATGGTTCCCTGTTAAGGGCGATTCAGTCTTTATATAAAAACTGTGGAAGCTGTGTTCGGTTAAACGGTGTTAAATCAATATCATTCACTGTGGGCGTTGAACTTCGCCAAGGGTGCGTTTTGTCACCTCTCCTTCTCAGTGTATGTATACCTATATGAACTAGATGTTGCAGCGCAGCCGTGGCGGAGAATGTTTCAAAGTGGGAGTCTTAAGTATTAGTCATTTGCTGGATGATTTGGTCATCCTTGGGTCGAAAGTTTTGTAGCCGTTTGCGATGATGGTGGAATAAAGATCAACGTGAAGAAATCGGAAGTAATGGTCGTTTCCAAAATACCCATTCAGTGCACTCTGCATGTTAGTGGAGTCCCACTGAAGGTGGATAAGTTTAAGTATCTCGGGGTCTTATTGTGATGGAAAGAGCAATGCCGAGTTATCCTATAGAATTGGTCAGGCTGGATCAATTTTGAGAGGGCTTGGCCAATCTGTTATAAGAAATGCCGAACTTATTGTTCAAGCTAAGCTATCGGTTTTTAACTCGGTGTATGTTCCAACTCTCACCTATGGTCTTGAAATTTTGGAAGATCGTGGATACAAGCTGCTGAAATTAGGTTCCTTTGCGGTATTGCTGGAATAACTCATAGGGATTGAGTGCGCAACACCAGAGTACGCGAGGGGCTCAATGTTGAGCAGCTACTTCTCCGAACGGAACGATCTATGCTTCGTTGGTTTGGTCACGTTGTGCGCATGCCCCCTGACCGGCTCCCAAGGCGAACTATGATTGCCATGTCATCAGGTAGGCGAATCCCTGGTAGGCCTAGAAATAGATGGTTGGATCAAGATCGACATCTCTCCTGGAGCCGTCTAGGGATTCCTCCTGATGAGTTGGAGTCAATGGCGGATGATCGAGAAGGATGGAGAGTTCACCCCCGTGACTCTGATTGAAAATGTATGTATGTATGGGTATCCATTCGCTATACATATCCTAGCATCTGAGACGATAAGTTCAAATTTTTTTAACTACGACGATGTTTGTGTACAGCTCCCTCGGTTTATTTTTGAATCTCATTCTCCTGACCTACGTAAATGGGACCGAATATCTTACGAAGAATTTTTCACTCGAAACGATAAAGGATAAGTTCATTCGTCTTCGATAAAGTGGCAGCTATGGCAAAATCAGACATATGTAGGTCCGTATAGCTTGTCTTTATAAATGCTGGAATAGGCGGCTTTAAAATCAATAATGAGACGTTGGATATCAATTTTGGCATCTTAGGCATTTTTCAGGATCTACTAAAGTGTGCAAATTTTACCAATTGTGGACATTGCTATTACCACTCTCTTTTGATGAGGTAGGTGGACGGAAGTTTTCACTATCGTCGTCTCGGTTGAATGGTTCATTCTGCCTGACAGCGGAATTTAAGTCTCCGTCGCCGTTAAACAGACTGCAAAAGTTGTTTTTCAATAATCTCAGCACAGAATGTGACTAAGTACTACAAGATTTCTTTCCTTTTGGTAAGACTTTCATGTATCATATTTGGAATAGCACCCTCTCTCTGTTCTCGATCGCTTCTCATGCTCTTTCTCTTTAATTGCAAAGCTCGCTTCAGTGATCAGGGATTTCTGAGTACTATTCTAGTCGAGACACAAAAGCCCTCTGACCTGTTGTCCATGGTACCCATAGTTACCCAAATGCGTAGAGCTTCAAATAAAGTAATCAATATTGCTTTCGCAGTCGTCATTAAACTGACCGCAATGAAGCTTCTCCAACACATCTTGAAATGTTTTTATTGCCGGAGGAATAGAACCCTAGGTATTCAAGGACTACCGCTACAGTTCTGCTGATAAATGGAACACTTATTCCAAAACTGATCAATTCAACTGATCTATCCTCTGATACCTTAACTGCAAGCACTGCAATACCTCAGGGGTCTATTCTTGCACCAAGTATATTTCTGCTTCATAATACTGAAAATCTCAGTAAATAAAAGATTCTTAAGTAGATCCGCGCTTTAATGGGAAAACTTTACAGTCCCATAGGTGTCCATTCAAGGTACGTACTAGGTTTGGCTGTACGACCGCAGACGTTCTTTTTAAGTAGAATTACCTGACAGGTGTAAATGTATTGTAGCGTTTCCAGTTCTCTATGCTTACAGTTATGTCTTAAGATAGTCTTATGCTCAGATTTACGTACGATTTTCTGCTATCCTTGCAGGTTACACCATGCGCGCCTGAAGAGATACATATATGTATGTATGTACATCTCGCATTACGTTGACATGCAAAGTTATTTGCTCCACAGAAATCTTCATCTACGAGTATTTCAGTTGAATAACGTCAATAAAATCTATAAATTAAATCATTTCTATATCTTCTCAACAGTCCACAACACAAATGGGATTGTCATGCCACCGCCCGCGGCATTCATCACTAATCTGAAAAGCTCCTTGCTGCGAACACGTTTCCTCGAAATCTCTGTCAATTGTGTGCTGCTTAGCTGTAATCATATTCTCGGAAATCTTCTCAAGTCTATCTATCATGATTGAATTCAAAATGAATTCCCAAAAACCGCCCGGAAGAAACCTAAGACGCACACGCACACACAATCAAGTTTAGCCAGCATGTCAATGCAACGCGTTGCCTCGTTGTTAACCCCTTGAAACGGCGTAACGAGTTCACTGGAAAACGAAACTCTTTTTGACTTGTGTCCCAGATACATTATTCTATTCGAGTATCTCAAAAACTCTCATTCATTCATACTGTATAGCCCAAGAGCTATTCCGCTCTGCATATGTATACGTTTGGGTATACTGATAGCATCCAAAAAGTTCCGACTCTCCTCCGCTTCTATGAAAGATACTTGAGATGTGTGATTATACCAGATGCGGGAATGTCAGAATTTACGCTTAGCGGTGGAGGCCGCCACCACCCTTCCCTTAAGCGGCCTATTTGAGAAGCACACACTCGATGAGCCACAGAGGGAGTAGTCGTCCACCTATGCACATACATATTTCTGTACAGATATGTACGTGTGAATGTATATTTGCAAACATTGAACGCCAGCAAGCGCGCAATTACGTCGGAGTAATTGAAGAGGTAATTTCTCGGAAATGTTTACTATAATTTTCTTAAATGACTACACCGACACGATATAGGGGGAGAGCGAGTGCTATCCGATTTGCGTTGTTGTTCTTGGATCGTATTCGGTGTTAGGAGGTTAGTTGAGTTATATCCCCATCCAAAAGTATTCATCCAATCAATATGGGAACGAGGAGCGCGAATGCAGTGGTTTCTCAACGAGGAGATGGCGGGCATGGAGTATTGAGGTTGGCTTCTGGGAAATTTTAAATTAAACTAAATAAATTGATTGGATTTTCGGGGAAACTTCTTTCTTGGAGCACATTAAAGTGACATTCAAGTTGATCGATTGACGAGGACGACTTCGTACGAGTACTCGTAGTTGCAGCAATATGAGTTGAGTGGAACCATTGTATATTCAGGTCTCTGAGAAAAGTCGAAACCAAACACTCGTTAGGTCTGTCCTCTTCGGTTGTCGATCGTTGAGTTTCCTTGCAATATAAATATAGGTAACACGATTTTGCAGTATATAGGTAGGCTAGACCAAGTGAATGCCATTGACCTATGTATGTACACCTGTGCGGCTTTCCTGCTGGCTTCCAGTAGAAAATACCACACTTTTGCAAAATACCTCAATGTGCTAAGCCTAACCACCTCTGTCTCTGAATTCTGTATATACTCGTAGTTCGGTAATCGTACAAAGTGTGCCCTAACGTGGTTGGCTTGCTTTTGTATGTGTCAATTGTTAGGTTTTTAGTAATGACGTGTTGATGGCCTAAGCTCCTAAGCTCCTTAGCTCCTATTTGTCTTTCTAAATCTGATTGTCTTTTATTTATGTTGATATTTACTAACTTACTTAATGGTCTCCAGACCCATGTAGAGTCACTGGCTTAGACACAGCATCCTTTTATCTTCATCGATCTCAGGCACGTTGCTTCCAGTTACGCAGATTACGGAGGTTCGATGGTTTTCGTCGTCTCAAACCTGAATCCTTCCATCCGCATCTATCCCAGGCACATTACTTCCAGATACGCAGACCGCAGATACCGGAGGTTCGATGGTTTTCGTCGTCTCAAACATGAATCCTTCCATCCTCATCGATCCCAGGCACATTACTTCCAGATACGCAGACCGCAGATACCGAAGGTTCGATGGTTTTCGTCGTCTCAAACATGAATCCGTCCATCCTCATCGATCACAGGCACATTGCTTTCAGATACGCAGACCGCAGATACCGGAGGTTCGATGGTTTTCGTCGCCTTAAACCTGGGGGCTGTGATTCAAAGATTCTCTTGGCTGGAGCATTGTTGTCCATTCGCTCTTGGACTACATCCCCATTTTGGTACAGCTCATCCATATACGCACGATTAAATCTCCTCCTTCATTACCCCTCCTCGGTCACGGGACCTAATATCCGACGAAGTATTCAACTCTCGAAAGAGCTCAGTATTAGCTCAACTTTCTTATTTATCATCCAGCGCTCGGCGCTATGTAGCAGGACTGGCAATATCATCTGCGTAGTCCAGCAACTGGGCGAACTTTTGGACGATAGTGCCTTCCGTTTTAGCCCTCGCTCTGCGCACTATCTGTCCCAGGACGAGATTACAGAAATCACATGACAGCGCTTCTCCTTGCCGAAATCCGATGCAAGTTCGGAAAAGTTCGGATGACTTGTTTCCAAATTGCACAGAGCAGAGCGTATTTTCCAGCCTCTCGTAATACAACTGGATCAGTTTTGACGGAATCCCGTACTTAGGCATCGCATTGTAGAGCTCAAGACGATGATGGCCTTAAAGTCGATAAACAGGTGATGCGTTTCGTCTTGAAATCCGTTGGTCTTTTTCAGAATTTGCTTCAGTGACGTCGATCTGCCGGGCCAGAAGCCACACTTACGAGTACCTCCCTGCTTAGGTGGCGCTACAGTTCGGGGTGAACCTGGGCCTTAACCAACAAGCCTTTCCATTTAGCTCGGTCTTTAGTTAATTGCCTTCAGTAGCGCACTCCAAACTGGTCAAGGTCCCCTTGAACTTGTGCGCATCACCTACGACTAGGAGGCTCTCTACTGTGTCGTCCCTCGGGGGTAGATTCGAAGAAGTCACACTGGTACGTGGCAATTACTGTGCTGCAGAAGGCTTAAGACGTTCACTCAGTACGTCGAATACTAGTAGTACACTAGTTTCAACTTAACTGTTGTAGATGAGATTGCTTTGATAGATGCTTGGCTGTCTATATAAATATCGACAATTTTTTCTTCGAGCAGTTTCAAGAATAATTTTCGGGCAGCCTAGGCAATGGCTAGAAATACAGCTTGGAGAACACTGGTGTGGAATCCGTATTGACCGCACTATGAGTATCTGTGGAAATTGAAATGTTTCTCGGATTAATGACTTTTCCGTCAGTGCAGCCTGCTTTTGAGCGGAATACTATATGAACGTTTAGGCTGAAGTCGAGCAAAGGTGTAAGGTGGTCAGCTTCCATCTCTAAAAAGTGCAGTGGTCTATTTGACTCCCCTTACAGTAGTTGGTTATGATAATATTAGTTTGCAATGTTAGGAGAGAATCTGCGTTGTCCAGCCGCTTTCGTATTACTTTTGCTCCAGAAGACTATGAACTATAAGAGTGTCAAAGTTCAGTGAATGGAAAATGTGGCATGCTGTTAAAATGATCTCGTCCCAGAATTCTTCTAGGAGACCTGGACATTTCTCTACACTTGTAGAGAGATGTAGATGTATATGATAGTGAGGCGCAAGTGCACTGCGAACTTTAAAAGATCTATTGTGCTCCCCATATTACGGCTCTAGCCGATGATATACTCGGTCTAGAGTACTTCCTCCAGTCCAGCTGCTACAGCAAACCGGAGTATCTTCAGTGGATCCAGCGAAGGTAAATCCATTTCTGATAGGAGGTAGGCACCTAGGTGATTTCTTCTTTTGTGGATTAGTGCCTCGCATAGCATAAAAAGGTGCGCTGGTGTTTCTGCGAAGTTCCTGCAGAATCTGCAGTGTCCGTCTCCCTTTATTCCCAGTTTCCTAAAGTGCTCCTTGGTTCAGTGAAGAAGAGTTGAACCTCGCGTCGAAAACACTACAAAACCAAAAGGCCCCAGCTGCTGCTGAACACGTTCAATAGCTGTCTCCAGGAAGGAGTTTTCCCTAGGAACTGGAAGTTACAGCGCTTGGTACTGATCAGCAAAGGAAAAGGAGACCCGGATTCCCCATCAGCGTACAGGCCTCTGTATATGCTGGACACCGCAGGGAAACTCCTAGAAAAGTTGTTAAAACCAAGGCTTACTGTAGCCGTGCAGAGAGCAAGAGATTTGTCCGAAAGACAGCACGGATTCAGAAAGGGCCACTCTACGATTGGAGCAATTAAAGAAGTGGTAAGGACCGTCCAATTGGCTCAACAGGGCAACCACTATTCAAGAAAAATCGTTTTGCTAGAACCTCTGGACGCGCGAAATGCCTTCAATTCAGCGATGTGCTGAATGCCCTCGAAAGTATTTTTGATATTCCCGAATATCTCTTGCGGATGGTGAAGGACTATCTCAAGGACCGGAAGGTGTTATACAACACCGCAGAAGGACCGCGAATAGAGGAGATTACTGCTGGAGCAGCGCATGGCTCAATCCTGGGACCCGATCTCTGGAACATCTCCTACGATGGCATCTTTCGTTCGTATGGAAATGCCCGAACACACCTTCCTGGTAGGGTATGCAGATGATATCGCCGCGGTGATTACGGCAAGAGACACCGAGAACGCGCAAAGAAAACTCAACCAGGTGATGAGGCGGGTGCACCTCTGGATGAAAGAACATGGCTTAGGTTTGGCCACAGAAAAGAAGGAGATGAGGAGGTTCCCAACTATTGTCGACTTCCAACTCGGGTCTGAGGTAATAACCAGCAAGGAAGCGGTGAAGTACCTAGGGATGGCCCTAAACACGAAGCTCACTTTCTGGCATCAAATAAGATTTGCTTCGGAACGAGCTACGAAGGTCACAATGTCACTAAGCAGATTAATGGCAAACGTTGGAAGCCCAATAGCCAGCAAGAGAAAGCTCCTGATGACAGTCACCCACGCCATTCTCCTGTATGGGTGTGAGATATGGGCCTACGCACTAAGGCAAAAGAAATACAGGAAGCAAATGGCCGCAGTACAAAGGCGCGCGGCACTACAGGTTGCAAGTTCGTACCAACGGTGTCGGAACCAGCCGTCCTCATAGTCGCGGGAGTGACCCCTATTGATCTCCTTGCGACGGAGAGGAAATACGTCTACGACAAAAAGGCGGAAATTGTAGTGGAAGCGGCAACCGAGGAGGCGAAGGAGCTCACCAAACAGAAATGGCAAGAGAGATGGAGCTCAGTAAGCAGAGGACGATGGACCGCGAGGCCGATCAGCAACATCAATTGAATGGAAGGAATGGAAACACGGAGAAGTAAGTTATTACGTCACCCAATTTCTTGCCGGCACGGTTATTTCCACAGAATGGGCAAAACAGGGAACCCGGCTTGCCAATATGGCGACTCAGAAATGGACGATGCAAACCACACGTTCTCCGAGTGCAACAGATGGGAAGCTGAAAGGGGGGGCGCTAGAATCTCTAATCGGCGTCATTACCCCGGAAAACATAGTGACAAAAATGTCAATGAGTGACCAGAGCCGGAATTTATAGAAAAAGTGCTTAAAACAAAAGAATGAGGGAGGAAGACCTAATAATCACTCTCATAAGATTTATGTAAGCCTGATGTATGCCTTACCCGCAAGAAAGAATTAACCCGCAAGCAAGAGAAGACAAAGTTGTTAGAGTGTCGGATCACTACGCATGAGATTCCAAGTTCGAATCCCAGAAAATACCAAAAAGTTTTTTCACGGTCCCATCTCTCGCGAGCGATTTGTTCAAGCGTATTCCTTGACGTCTCTCAAGCCTTTGACAAGGCCTGGCATGAAGGCTTTAAGTTTAAATTACGACAAGTTCTGCCAGAGCACCTATATAATATTTTGAAGAACTACCTTACGAATAGACTATTCCGCGTCAAATGTGGAAACGAATATTCGGATTTTAAGGAAATAATGGCTGGGGTGCCGCAAGGAAGCGTTCTTGGTCCAGTCTTATATCTATTATACACTCGTGATATACCGCAAGTTGAAGGCACTGAGCTAGCTACATTTGCCGACGACACTGCTATCTTGACAGTAGGTAAAACGGTCGAAGATACTACAGAAAAACTGCAAGAAGCTTTGAATAGAGTAAATGAATGGACAAAGATTTGGCGAATCGCACTCAACGAGACCAAATCTGTTCGTGTAAATTTTACTTATAAAAAAATAAATAATTTGCCGATCTTTTCAAATTCGGTTCAAATCCCGTTTGCAAACGAGGCTAAGTATCTTGGAATGACACTTGATACAAAGCTGAAATGGAAAACGCACGTTAAGAAAAAACGCAAAGAACTAGATAACAAATATCGAGAAATGTATTGGTTACTTGGAAAATATTCCAAGCTTAATATAGAGAACAAACTGCTTTTATACAAGCAAGTGCTAAAGCCTGTATGGACATATGGTATACAACTCTGGGGTTGTACCAAAATAAGTAATATTCAAATTTTACAAACTTTTGAAAACAAAGTGCTAAGAGGTATTGTAAATGCGCCATGGTATATCAGAAATAGCGATATCCACAGAGATCTTGGCATTAAAACAGTCGAAGACGAAATCAAAAACTACGCGAGAAAACATAAAAGTCGACTAGAAAGTCACGTTAATATAACAGTCCTCCAAGTTTTGGATGAAAGAAACTTACTACGCCGTCTACAAAGAACAAAACCTTTAGACTTAGCGCGATAAGTAACCGTGTCTAAACTGCGGAGCTAGCAGGAACTTCTAATGGGAAGGTACCTGCAAAACGTCCTTATTTCGTGAAACGAAAACTACTTGATAAGTCGAATACTTAGTTGTAGTAAAAATGAAAACAAGTCTGTTTTGAAGGGAGGTTTTTTTAGTGGGTAAGAATCCCACACTACTATGGGCACGCGCTGTCGATCCTCATAGTGTCTTCTTGAAGATTTTCACCTACCCTTGGAAAAAAAAAAAAAAAAAAAAATAAATAAATCTCTCGCGAGCGTCTGACAAACATCCGGGAGTATTGTTGTCAAGAAAAGGCTTCTCAAATCCCCGTTCGGATACGGCTCTAAACTGTAGGTCCCTTCCATTCGTGTGAAAAATATAACGCACACAACATGAGTGATTGCGAAAAACTAGGCCCTGGCACTTTAAAGAGCTGTTGCGCCAAATATTCGTACTTTAGAGAAGACAAATATGAAAAAGCCGAAAGGGGAAAGAAAACGACACCACTCTGAAGTAATGCAAAAGCGGTTCTGGAGTGGATGGTGTCAAGTGGAAAAAGGGTTAAAGGTGGCTTTTTAGGGAATAGAAAGTCCCACACTACTTGAAACAGAGCGGGCCTGTATCTCGCGAACAGTAGCGTTTTTCCGCCACGCCTTAGGCAAAAAAAATGCTCCTTGAGTCTGTAGTGACCCCTTAACATGCCTGCCAAGATGCAAAGTCGATTCTTACTAACTCTTAGGCAGATTCTGCTTCTTTTCTGGTTGTATTTCCCCAGAAGGTCTTTTGCCTGTCTTATTTGGGGGATATCGTCCCAACGTTTGGCCCATTTGTTCTCTTCCTCTTTCCTTGAGTCTTTCCGTATTTTGTGGAGTCCTAACGCACAAAAGGGTTCTGGTCCAAAGAACGGTGTGTCTGATCCGTTTCTAGCTAGTTCAACAGCTGCTTCGTTCCCCTCCACTCCTACATGTCCTGGTACCCAGTAGAGAGTCACTCTGTTTGTTTCTCCCAGTTGAGTTTTTTTGTTAGACCTCTCATGCGAGGTCATTGCTTTAATAGCGGCTTGGATGTCTGAGAGTATTGCGATGTCCTGCTCGCGATATTTCCTATTTAGGTTGAATTACGCGAATCTTTCAATCGCGTGAACTTGCGCTTTTTTTTTTTTTTTTTTGTCGGGATAGGAAACACTCGACTGGAGCACTCAGACACAACTGGTCCATTGTACTGCCAGAGAGCAAGCCCTGATTTACCCATTTTACTGGAATTTCCTTGACTTTCGAAGAAAGCCAAGCAAGCACTTCAGTGATGAGGAGCTTACAGTACCAGCACTCACCACATCCGCACCGAAGATCTGCCACCTGATACGAGCAAAGGCCGGACACTCACAGAGATAATGTTCCGCGGTGTCGTCGCTCTCTCCACAAGCGTCGCAGATTGTAGTGTCACTTAAGCCTAACACGTTAAGGTGCTTGGCAAAAGCGAAGTGGCCTGTCAAGACGCCGATAAGTTGTCTACAGTCTTTTCTGCTGAGAGACAGCAAGAATGCCGCTGATTTCTTACAGACGTCCGGGAGCATGCGTTTAGTCAACCTGCAACCTGGAGAGTCATGCCACACACAATTGTGCTCGTGAGAGACCCAATCAGCAATGGAAGCCCTAACCGAGGATGCTGGAAGACCCAACGCGGGTTCGGGACCTGAGAAAGCCTCCTCTGAGCCTTGTCTAGCAATCTCATCGGAGATCTCGTTCCCCAAGATCCCAGTGTGACCTGGGACCCAGATAAGAGACAGAGAATTCAGCCTTGCGACCGAGTTCAAAGAGTTTTTGGTTTCACGAACTATTTTGGAAGTGGTTAAAGGGTTAAGCAAGGCCTTAAGCGCAGCCTGACTGTCACTACAGACACAAATGCTACGTCCCTTCCACCTGTTCTTCACAACATAGTTCATGGCCATTAGGATTGCATAAGTTTCCGCTTGGAAAACAGACGCATATTTGCCTAACGAGAAGTGAAGTCTAATGTTGTCGACTTCCACGAAGACACCAGCGCCAGACCCTTGACTGGTTTTGGAACCGTCCGTGAAAATACGACTACATTCCATTCCCGGCTCAGACTCTGACCGAAGCCAGTCCTGGACACAAGGAAAGTCGACTCTGAATTTGCGCATCAGCTGGAGTTCTGGTGTCATTGCATCAGACGGCATATCCATAAGACAGGAGTCGTAAGATAAGTGTCGCGCAAGTTCATCAAAGTTCCAGTGTGGAGTATACCAAAAACCGCCAAGCCTAAGACGATGGATGGCTTTGATAGTGCAACCCATGATATAAGTATCGAGGGGAGGTAAGTTCAGCAAAGCGTCTAGAGCAGAGCCAGGCGTACTCGGGAAAGCTCCCGAGCAGCCGAGACAAGCCGTTCTTTGGAGTTTCGCGCAAAAGGCAACCACATATTTACGCGAGAGCCCTTTCCACCAAACAACCGACGCATATGCGAGGAATGGTCTTATCATAGCCGTGTAGATCCAGAGAACCTTATTCGGTGATAAGCCCCAAGTCTTGCCAAAAGCACCCTTACACTGCCAGAAGACTGAGAGCGCCTTGGATGTTTTCGACTCGACGTGTTTGGACCAATGAAGTTTCTTATCTAAAATCACTCCCAGATATTTGGCTTCATTGGAAATGCGAATGGTGACGCCTTTTAGTACTGGCTGAGTCAGACCGGTCAAAATCCTCCTTCTCGTAAAAAGAACAACCTCAGTTTTAAGAGGATTCACCGAAAGCCCACTCCTAGTACACCATTCATCGATCATGTCCAGAGCCGCCTGCGCGTTAGCACAGACCGTCGCCAGGCATGGCCCGACAGAAAGTACGGCGACATCATCCGCATATGCCTGAGCGTAGACGTTAGAACTATTTAGAGTGTTCAACAGAGAGTCGACCACCATGCACCATAACAATGGAGACAGAACGCCACCTTGCGGACAGCCCCTGTTTACCCCTGTCATAACATATTGGCCACAATCCGCATCCACTACCAACGTTCTATTCATTAGCATTGCTTTAATCCACAACACTAATGTTTCATCTACCCCGTGTTGTCTGGCAGAGTCGCACATGCAGTCAAAAGTCGCATTGTCAAAAGCACCCTCAATGTCGATGAAGATACCCATCGCGTATTCTCTCCTATCAAGCGCGCATTCAATTCTGGCCACTAGATTTTGAAGTGCGGTCTCACAGGATTTCCCACGCTGATAGGCATGCTGCATCTCCGATAGTGGATGCAGTTTCAAAGCAACTTTGCGCACGTGAAATTCTACCAGTCTCTCCATACTTTTCAGTAAGAAGGATGTCAAACTTATAGGTCTGAAACTCTTGGGGAGCGAATAGTCTTCCTTACCAATTTTCGGTATGAAAGCTACTCTGACTGTCCGCCAAGGTGTAGGAATATATGCCAGCGCCAAGCCAGCGGTGAAAATTCTTTTCAGAGTTGGCAATAGCTGATCTATACCCTGTTGCAGCATAGCTGGATATATTCCATCGGTGCCAGGCGATTTGAAACCATCAAAAGATGCCACAGCATATTTGATGGCCTCATCTGTTACCACGGCTGATGCAATATACCAGCTGCGCCGAGTTTTCTGACTTAGATCAAGCTCAGCCTGGGTAAGCGGGCCAAGCTGCGACCTAGTGATTATCCGATTGCCAGGAAAGTGAGTCTCCAGCAGAACACTAAAAGTTTCCGCTTTCGTCTCAGTAAACTTGCCATCAGATTTTCTCAGTGACTCCGGTTTGGTCGGCTTGCCCCTTTTGAGAACCTTAACCAACCTGCTGGTTTCACCGAGTGTCTCGATCTTTTCACAAAAATCTCTATAAGAAGCACTTTTCGACAACCGAATTAACTTCTTGTAGTCTTTTTGCTTCGATCTAAAAAGATTCCAGTCACCTTCTAAATTTGTCTTGAGTGACCTATTTAGAAGTTTTCTGGATTCTTTCCTAAGTCGCTGCAGTTCCGGGCACCACCAGGGAACCGGAGTTCTGCAGGGGGTTTTTGTCAATGGGCACGTCAGTTCAAAACAGCTGGTAAGGACACTAGTCAGGTTTTGAACAGCATCCTCAACCTTTCGTTTCGTTCTGAGTTTAGTTGGAGTTTTGACAGATCTGTCTAGCTCTTCCCTAAACCGCACCCAGTTGGTTTTCCTCGGATTCCTCCTCTCCTGCAAAGTTATGGCCTCGCATTCGATTTGGAAAACGATGTATCTATGGTCTGACAAGGACACTTCCGGCAGTACCCTCCAGTTAGTAATTGACTTGAAATACCTATTAGATAAAGTCAAATCAATTACCTCCTGCCTCCTTGCCGTAACAAAAGTTGGCTGGGAGCCAATATTGTTAATTACCATGCCAGACGATAGTATAAAGTCTAGGAGATGGTTTCCTCGTGTGTTACATTTGCTGCTGCCCCAGACTGTATTCTGAGCATTCGCGTCGCAACACATGACTAGTCCCATCTCCCGAGTGTCACAGTACTTTATGAGTTCGGCAACCGCCTTCGGTGGTGGAGGCATTACCGAATCATAAGGGAAGTAAGCCGACGCAACGACGAAGGTTTTCCAACTTCCGGTCGTTTCGTAGCTTACAGCTGCAGCAACCAGGTCCTGTCCACAAAATTGTCCAAGCCTGGTTACTGAGAGGAAATTCGGCACAATTAGACAAGCTCTCGGTCTTTCAGATCGCTCGTCACATAGCACCGTTACTCCACGAACACCCCCAAAACCACATATGCGCTTGTTCCGCACGTATGGCTCCTGGATAGATGTTATGTGGGGTTTTGTACGCACCACAGAAAGTCTGCTACTTAGGAGAGCGGTAGCAGCCTTTGAGTGGTGGAGGTTTATCTGCGAAAATATCAAAGATATAGTCGCAGTTTTATTAGCAGAACGGCGCGCACCAGGTGCGCACATGCTTCCGGCGAGGCGAGCGCCCCTACCCGTGGCATTGCTTGCGTCAGCCATTTTCTGTCCACTAGTGCTGGGACCTTTAGGGGTAACACCACCAGTATCCACCAGATTTTGTGCGCAGATAACGCCACCGGTAAGAGTGTGCCCGGCAGAAGAGCGCGCATCAGATGCGCACACGGTTCCACTAAGAAGAGCAGGCGAAACTTGCTCCATCAGATTGGACCTGTTCGAGCCGACCGAAAAGGAGCCAGCGTTAGGTCTGAGGGATTGATCGGCTCCAGTTGGAATACTTTCTGCCGACCTATGCTTCTTTCCTGTCGCTACTGAAGGATGACTGCTTTTGGCGCTTGCGCCTTCAGCTGACTCTGCAGCCTCTTTGCACCGCGCCATCGCCGCCTTCCTTCTTCTCCTTTTCAGTTGACTCTTAGTCAGGAGCCCATCGGAGTGCGCCGCTTCGGGAGCTCGTTCAGCCTTATTGGTTTCCCGAGTCGAACCGTCATCGACACAACTTCGACCAGCTACCCTTCTATTGAGACAGAGATTAGACGTTCCAGCCGAAGCCTTTCCGCCACTTTCTTTGCCATTCCAGCCCAGTCTACCAATCGAGTCAGAGACAGAGCTGCAGGAGTCTTCTGGAACAAGCGTCGCTACTACTTCTGATTCAACGCCAGAGGCGGGGGGTAAAAGTATGGTGGTTGGGACCTCCAGAATCCTCGTCCCGGCCGTAGTCAAAAAGACCACGGGTGGATTATCGTTTTCACGAGTACCACCTGGAGTAGATACCGTACAAGTTTCTTCCATCATACCTTCAACAGGTTTTGCGTCACAGTCAAGACGTCCTCAGCCTTTAGTTCGATGTCTCACCTGGGGTCCTTTCGGACCCTTAGGGTCATTGACTCTTAAGCCGTTCCGCCACGTCAAGGCAGCTGAAGAATGGGAACGGCAAACTTGCGCTTGAAATATAGTATACTGGGGAATATTCCCAGTGATTCTGAGTATCTAGTCCTGGGCTCATATACTCCTGCCACAGTGCTAGTATATGTTTTCGATCCGTCTGTCTACCATTTAATTGTGTGTTGTTTGAATTGGTATTTATCGGATTCCCTGCTCCAGTCTCTTTTGTTGCTCAGCCTTGCGTCGAATTTCCTTTCAAAGCAGTATTTCTTGACCATATCATCTCTGGGCCAGTCCAGAAGCGGCACCGATTTGGATAGGGTTACTCGCTTTTTGTTTGCGATGCATGTTCCTTTCCCGGTGCCCTCCTTGCTGATTCTCAATATGGCCTTATACTTACGATTACTTCTAGTGCTGCTGTGGGACAGGTTCACATTGCTTCTGTTGCATATGCAGGCTAATCTTTACACTTTATTGAGGGATGTCCTCGTCGTGGTTAGCCTAGTTGTATTAACCCATGCCACTGCCCCGTAAGTGAGAGAGAAACATTTGCTCAGTTATCTTCCAATATAATTAAGATTGTTTCCAGTCAAGGTCCTATGGTTTTCCATGTCTCTATTCAGTAGAAGGTTTATTTTTTCTTAGTCACAGCAATATTTCAGGAAGTCAGGAGAAGCGCTAATGTTTCAATTGGAAAGTGTGTTTCTCACCAGCTTTAAAAACCGTTTGAATGTTTTTACAACCAGTGTTGATTTTATTATGGAAGAGTGTACGTATACTTTGGGAGCAGTATGAATCAATCATCGGCCGGTGCGTCGAATATCGATCACTACTTCACCTGATGTTCATTTATTTTGAGAAGACGTTCGATTGTGTCAGCAGGTTTATTTGGAGTGCCTTACGCAAGAGAAGTATTCCCAATGAGGAATCTAGATCCAAAGTGGGGTACGATAAGGCTTCTTCTTTCACCAATACTATTCCTATTATTGATTAGCGATGTGCTTCGTGTATCTTTGTCGACAGGAAACGGAGGAATTCGATGGACTCTTACATCCCAACTAAAACATCTTGACTGCGTTGAAGATGTACATATGCTACTCACTCATAGAATTATGGATCTCTACCAAATGACAGAAGATGTGGGGAGGGAGGCATGCATCGCCGAATTACATATATGCCTTGGAACAAACGCATCGACTCAAATATGCATTGCTGGATAGCCAGCAGAGAGAGTAGAGGATTTCCAGTATCTTGTATTGTCTCGACCGATGGTGAAACTGAACTGGAGATAGCTAACAGTCGCCAAAGCAAAGTCCACGTTCGAGATGTTGTGCAAAATATGTCGAAGCAATGCAATCAGGTTGAACACCAAGCTAAGAATGTTCCACTTCAACGTTGAATCCATGCTATTATATGGATGCAGCACGTGGAAAGTGACCATTGTTATAACAAGAAAGCTCCAAACTTTCGTTGACAGATGCCTACGCAACATCTTATAGATTTGCTGGCTCAACCGTATCTCTAACGAACACCTCTACCAGAAAACGGGACAGGAACCAATAGGCACAACCGTCCAACGATGGAAATAGCAATAGATTGGTCACACCTTTCGAAAAGGTGACAGTTCCATGCTATGCAATGGAACTCCTTAACCCAGGATGGCAGAATATCTGCCTACCCATGGCGCAGAACAGTCGAGAAAAAAGCACGGCAATTGGGTAAAAGTTGGAGAGAGCTGAGGCACATTGCCAGAAACCGTACACGATGGCGCGTAGGCGTGGTAGAGAGCCTACCACCCACAAGGGAATACAAGACACTATCTATTCGACTTTCGTTCGAATTCACAATTTTAACGAATATTAGAGAAAGCACTATGTCATCGCTTTGCGGACTCTTTTAAAGTGTCACACTAACATTTTCATCGAATAATATTACTTGGCTTGAATGAGTAGATATCTAATTTCAATACAAAGAATCCCATCAAACCCATCCAAAGCAGGTAGTCTCATTTAACAAATCCCCAACTCTGCAATTTCTAGGTCAAATTCCTTTCCAAGCGAAACGAAAGATGACGCTGCTTAAAAAAAAATCCCAATCAATTCCTAGGCATCTTTGTTTTGTACCACACGTTCGATCATCGAAAAGATTTGGCATTCCTCCTTCGAAAACAGACGAAAATAGCAACAGAAATGGACACCACCACCAACAGTCGGACTCAAATTAACACAACTCAAAGCACAGCAGACAACAAAAGGAAAGACACACACAAAGTGATGAAAGAGAAATATAAATCTCACAGAACTAACGAGATCACGTTTCTTGTCAAGGCTCCTCCTACCCGCCCACACTTCACCATCATCATCACCATCAGCTGGTGTAGCTGCGGTGTTCATCTTCGTTCATGTCGAAGCATGTTGACGCATGAGAGTAGAAAATTTTCTGCCGAAATCGAAAATTGGATTCTTACCACATTTGGACGAGAAAAAAAGAGAATTGGTCTGAGCTCCCAACCCAACCCTTCATCATCTTTGTCTGCCAATTTGCATCGTGGGTCTGGTCTGGAGCTTGGGCGTCATCTCATCGGTCTCGTCTCCTACACACGGTTTCCATGGAAAAGATGCCTCATTTTATTACTGACTTATGATGCTTCCCTCTGAGAAGTGGTTAAATGAATTTCAGAGGAAGAGCGCCCATTGCGTGTTAGCCTTAGTCACTTGGGCTGGGGTCTTTATTTTTTTTAATGCCTCTAAGTGTATGAGTGTAAAATTGGTGCATATGGCTTCTGGTGGCAGAAAACAACGTTGTCATTGGGGCGTAGCCACCACCACCGCACGGGGGAAAGGAATATCAAGTTCCCTGTGCTGTGAGGTTATGTTGAGTAACACTTTCTCATGCAGAAGTCGATGGTGGTTGTGATATGGTGACTTGTCTTGACCCTTTTTCCTGGTGCGTTGGATAACGTCAAATATATGGGGGACCATGGTATGGCTAGCGTGGGACGCAACGGATGTGTAACTTTGCACAAGTGAACTCAGTTAACGACAAACAACTAGCAACGCATTATATCTCTCCTTGGTCTGGTGCACATGTTCGGTGCATTCAGAGTTTATGGACATTGTCCATGCAAATATGTATGCTTTTGTGTCGCAGTGTCATCCTGTTTGGATTGGGAATTCTTTTGAAGGGGAACACTGTGCTCTATAGTAGATATTGTTAGTCATGGTGGTTCGGAAGTAAATAGTCATTAAGTGTTTTATGGCAACGCCCTGCTTGAATTGTAAGCTGACGTACCCCTTTAAATGGCAGGTACAATGCTCAAACTCCATCTTTATCAAATAAAGAATGGTAGGCAGACGAATTTTTTGATTTGTAGGCTTACTCACTTACTTAGGTGGCGCTACAGTTCGGGGTGAACCTGGGCCTCAACCAACAAGCCTCTCCATTTAGCTCGGTCTTTAGCTAATTGCCTCCAGTTGCGCACTCCAAGTTGGTCGAGATCCGCTTGAACTTGTCCGCGTGACCTACGGCGAAGAGGTCCTCTACGGTGTCGTCCCTCGGGGTTAGATTCGAAGCCTCTGTGGGCCGGAGCGTTGGCCTCCATTCGCTCTACATGTCCTAGCCATCTCAGGTCTCAGGCACGGTTATGAGCCAGCTGCCTCCAGTTGCGCACTCCAAGTTGGTCGAGGTCCCCTTGAACTTGTGCGCACCACCTACGGCGAGGTGGTCCTCTACTGCGTCGTCCCTCGGGGTTAGATTCGAAGACTCTGAGGCTCTGTAGGCTAAGCTCTGGATTGAAGTAGGGCTCTTATGTTGCACTTATGTTCGGTATCTTGGACATTAGAGATGCAACAGGACCACAAAGTCAAATCCAATCACACTTTAGGTCGCAGTATTAGGTGGTGATAACTAAACCCCAACATATGGCGCTACTCTACGATACAGAGAAGGGGCAACATAACAGGTGGTGGCCACTTGCTATGGAACATGATATCCTTAAGCTGAGAATCCCAGGGTCCTTCAAAGCAGTTGGCTTCGCTGATGACATTGCTATCGTGGGGGTAGCCAAACACCTAGAGGAGATGGAGCACAATAGCAATGAGTGTACTGGGAACTTACGCGAATGGCTAATCTATATACTGCTAGCTGAACAGAAAACGAATGTGGTACTCGTCAGCAGTAGAAGGGCACTGAACACCGTAACGGTAAGAGTGGCCAACCATGCTGTAGTCTCCAAGTCAGCGGTAAATTACCCTGGCGTAATTATTAGCACAAGGCTAACTTTTCGACAGCATCTACAATATACCGCCGCTATAACAGCAAAGCCGACGGTGGCTTTAGCACGTATATTGCCAAATATTGGCGGACCAAAATATGGTAGCAAATTGTTCCTAACAAGAGTGGCTACATCAATCACCCTCTATGGCTCATAAATATGGGCGGAGGCCGTGCAAATTAGGACCTACAGACGGAAGACCGAGACTTAGAGCAATCAGTGCCTTTGGAACGTCATACGATGAGGCTTGTGTTGTAGTTGCCATGGTGCCGATTGAAATATTGGCAGATGAAGGCCGGCAGAATCCTCCAATATGCTCTCCTTCGGCTCACCAGATAGGTACTGAGAACTACTCCCTCCGCGACACTGGACATTTTGTTCAACCTGCATATTTTCGGCAAACAGATTGCTGCCAGTGCGGCCATCCGTCTAAAAGCCTCCTCTCAGTGGTCTAGCTATCGCGTTGACCACTCCTCGATCCCTGATCTTCTCAACTTCAAGCACGAAAACACGGACTACACCCCACCCAAACTGGGATTTGACCTTAACTTCCGTACGAGCATACCTAATCGGGATGAATGGGATACCTCCTCCATGTCGATGTTAGTTCGGTTCACTTACTTCTTTACAGATGGCTCTAAGACCGAGGGTGGGGTGGGTTGTGGTGTTTTCTCCGAAAACCTCAATCTGAGTATCTCGTTCCGCCTTCCCGATCATTGTGATGTTTTTCAGGTGGAAATCATGGCGATTAAGGAAGCCCCATCCTAGCTGAAGTGTAATGTACTATCTGCCATGGATATTAGCATTTTCATTGACAGCCAAGCGGCAATCAAGGAATCATGCTCCTTCACTTCAAAGGCCGCCTTCAAATGTCGTTTATCTCTCATGGAGATGACAGACCTTGACCTCTGTTAGGTGTCAGGCCACAGGGACATTCCAGGAAAGTGCAGGGCGGACGAGCTCGCCAGACAGGGTACTACTCTAAGGATTCTGCCTGAGAGGCAAGCCCTGGGTATGCCCCTCGCTACATGTAAGCAGCTACTAAAGCTGAACGCTATTAGTATGACCAACCTTAGATGGAAAAACGGCTCAACGTGTCACATTTCGAGACAGATGTGGCCTAGGCTGGACCAAAAACATAGTGCCGAGTTGGTCAAGCTAAAGCGACCACAGATCAGCTGCGTTGTCGGTGTTCTCACTGGACACTGTCTTATAGGCCAACACGCCAAAAGACTTGGTCTCTTCTCCAACGACTTCTGCAGAAGATGTAGGGACAAAAGGAAGAGAAGGAAACCATCCTTCCCCTCCTATGCACTTGTCCAGTCCTGTCGCATAAAAGAATGCTCCATCTAGGGTCCCCCTTCCTTGACGACCTCGGCGATCTGGCGTCCGGTTGGTTTTGTCAATGGTTGGATTCATGGTATCACAAAGGACCTTCACTGGTCTGAGTGTGTCTGCACTCTCGTGCGGACAGCCAACCTTACCTAACCTAAGTCCAGCAGAAATTTAAATGCAAAAGAACAGAAGGAAGAACATCAGACGAGCTGGGGCCCCAACGGAGAGTGACCAGTCTAATCCAATGGTAACGAAGATGGGACTGCACTGGAAAAGGCACATGGACATACAACAACATTGAGCCATGTATAAGCCGGCAACATGGAGAGCTTAATTTTTACATAGTCTATATGATAACGGGACATGGGTGCTTTAGGGCGTATTTACACAAGTTCGGACACAACAGTAATCCACGCTGCCTGGGCTGCACAGAAACTGAAGAAAACGTGTGAGATGTCACTTTCCATTGCCCGTGGTACAGAACCTCAATTGGAGGAGAAATTAGGCGGGGCCATCACACCGGAGAAGGTAACCAAACAGATGGTAAAATCTTAGGAAAACTGCGATGTAATCAACGAGACAGTTGCCAAAATAATGAAGAAACAGCGCCATGAAGAAAAACTGAGAGCAGAGCAACAGTGGAAAGCAAATGTGATCGAACCAATGATACAAGGCTGGAATCCCCGTAGCGATTGCCTTGGATGTGGCAATGATGTAGTCGTAACGTCGTCAATTGCTAATGGTTCATGGTTCAAATCCTGATGTCAGCAAGCATTTATTTATTTCTCATGAAATATACAAAGTCAGTCCGATCAAATGCGAAAGCTTGTGTGAACACTCCTGCGAAGGCATTGGCAGTAGCTTGCTCATATGGCTGGAAAAATTGTTCGCTTTGTTGATGATGATTTGCCTATGACATCGGTTATCGGGAAAAAAATACTGTGAATCAGAATCAAAGACAAAAAATAACTAAAATCTCCCCAGTTATCTGAACGCCACCACCGGAGTTTCTCTGAAGCATAAACAACTGAGCTTTAAACAACTACATCAAATCTTTCTCTCTCTCTTTATCTATCGTTTCCAACACCCGCACTGTGTAAAAATATGTTAAGGGTATTCATTTCAGTAATACGTGGGGCTTCAAACCGGCTGTGGTGTGCTGGATATACACGGCGGTTTTAAGACCCATTCTCACATATGGTTCACTAGTATGGTGGACGGCACTTGAGAAGCAATACCTGCTTTCAAACCGCAACAAAATCCAGAGGGCGGCGTGCATCGCAGTCATGAGATCAATGAGAACAACACCAACAGCGGCAATGGAAATAATGCTTAGTTTCATTCCGATTGACATATACTGCAGCTGTCTGGCGGCTAAAACCGCTGTAAGACTGAGAGAGGCCGGTTTTGGTCATCAAGCCTTTACGGCTATGCCTCCATTCTATCCCGATGGGGGATCACCAGCGGATTGACGGGACCTGATCACATGAACCCGATGCTAGCATTCAAAAGGAGATTCACTACAAGAATTCCCGATAGAATATACTGGAAGAATCGAAGAACCATGAAGAAAAAGGAGTTTGCTTTCTATACCGGCAGTTCTAAGATGGACGTTGGCACGGGACCCGGAGTTTATTGTGAAGACCTAGGAAAAAACCACTCCTTTAGAATAAACGACGACTGCAGCGTCTTCCAGGCCGAGGATGCAGCCATTATACAGGCTGCTGAAATTATACGCGAGAGTAATATCGTTGGTAAAACAATCACTGTCTATATAGACAGCCAGGCAGCCGTTACGGCTCTGGAGCCTGCTGTAATTAGGTCGAGGCTTGTGAGAAGCTGCAAATCACTCTTAAACGAGATATCTAGAGCCAATGCTGTGACCCTCTGCTGGGTACCAGGGCATATGAATATCGAAGGTAACGAAAGGGCTGACGAGCTTGCTAGGAAAGGGTCGGCGCTGCACTTATCGCGGGCCCTCCCCTCTGTGGCAGTTCCTTGCGGAAAAAAATAAAGGATGAAGCCACCGGTCGAGCAAACAGACGATGGGTTCATCTGGAAACATGCGCAACGTCCAGGGCGCTATGACCGGCCTACAGCAAGAAGAGATCAACCTCTCTGGTAAAACTTAGTCTTTATAACGCATGGGTCATTTCTGGCATAATTACCGGACATTGTGCCATTGGCGTTCACGCGGAGCAACTCGGTGTGCTGCATAATGACTATTGCAGAAGTTGGAGGGACGAAGGAGAAATTGAATCTCTCCGTCACCTGTTGTGTGACTGTCCTGCCCTATCCGTCAGAAGAATGAGGACTCTTGGTAGTTACTTCTTCTCGGAGCTGGAGTACTTGGGTAGTGTTGAGCTAGCGGACCTACTGAGATACATATCACTTTCTGGGTGGTTCTAACGGCGAATTTTCTTTACAGCGTTTCCAGGGTTAAATGATTGGGCACAATGGACCCGTACTGTTGGTCTGAGTGAGCAGTGACTCTTTGTCACAAGGCACCCATCTACCTAACCTAACCTAAAGGTATTCATAACCCCTTAAGTGACCGTAAATTACAAAAAAAAAAAAAAAAATACTTGACGGCAGTGCCGCGAGGATTAGGGGCAGAAGGGAAGGTTGGTTTAGTTCAGGCTGAGTTTCGTCTTTAAAAGATTCCCATCTTCCAATGAAAAATATAAACAATACAGAAAAGAGTTGGACTACCACCTGATGAATGGTGTGTTAACCCAATGAAGGATGGAAATGTAAACGGTATCTGATTGCCTACCGTAATCGCTTGAATATTAAAAAAACGCCACACTTGAACACGGGGTTAAGGACAGATATTTGTAGGCAGCCACTTTTGTTCTACGCCAAACCCTTTTCTTACAACGAAATCCTTGCGACCAGAGAAAGTGAACGTCCTGTTACCAACCACTAGACCAGTAATACCTACCTACTACTATCTATTCACTGTAGGTGGGAAACCTTATGACTTCAAGTTCAGTTTGTAAGTGTTCAGGTTAAAGTGTATGGGCGTAAGCCTGGGTCTTCTACACCCAACCCCCCTCTCAACACGATTCTCTTTAAGGAAAGCGTAGATTGTGATATCCTACAGATCGTTTCCAAATGCGAATCAAAAATTAAGCTTCGTAGAATTAAACAGTGTGTAGGTGGGTGATGACAATACGCTTCACGTCCTCTAAGACGATGCATAGCAAATTGCCGAAATGTATTTACAATACTTTTCAGCGAATTCTCTTCTCCAGCTAAATGGGCTTCCTTCGGTACATGTATACCGACAATTCGTGCCTCGTGCTCAGAAAAAACAAAGCCCAACATGGCTGCCATGTCTGCAGTAAGTCGCTTCTAAGAAACCTGCTTTAATACGAACAAATATCTTAATTTGCTGTAAGATTCTTTGAAAATCCCTCACCAGGGTCTTATGTACTCGAATACCTACTTTCTGCTTTTTTTTTTTTTTGTTTTGACAATCCATAGGATATCTCTTCGTTTAGTCTTTGAAATTCTTATGAATTCGGTCATAGTGACCCGATTCTAAGAAGCTTCAGAAAAATAACCAAATTTGGAAGGAGCAAATAACGAGAAGGGCATACAACGCCATCAACATCAGCATCACAAGCAAAACAGAAATGCGGTGATCTAAACGAATTCCGCTTCAAGGATACGGCAGCAGAAAAAGGAAAATTGATTCACTTTTCCAAGAACGGGACACAATGGCAACAAAATTTCTCTGATTTTTCTCCTTCTATCTAGTTTCCATTGCCTCCTCTACCAGACATCCTACCACTACCACTACTACTACAATATGCATTACAAAATAAAATTAATTTTCCCTATGAAGTACCTACACACATTCCTGGAATTATGATCTCATTGAGTCCAGCAGCAGCAAAGAGCTGCTCTGTGTGTTGGCAGAGCGGCTAACGTTCTGTGCGTTTTCCTATGACTGTTGCCTTAATTAAAGACAGACTTTAGCACTCAGCCACGTAGCATGGCTGTTGCACACCGTAGGCAGTGTGAAAATCCTTGGTCAGGAAAAGTTTTCAAGGAAAATCCAATTAAGCTTACAACCCTATTCACGTGGGATTAAGTTCGCCTAAGTACGAGCATATACAGATACACAACGTTATTTAGGCCATTCAGATGCTGCCGCAGGATTCAACAGCGATGCAGGGATTTACATACTTTTTGTGGGTTCTCTGTTGTACGAGTATGTGGTTTGACGAGGATTATTATTTTGCAAAAGGATGTTTTTTTATCGAGCTTCAAATGAATTTCTGATTGGATTCGGATCAAGTGCAGTTGGTATTGGCACTTCATGTGGGATATCAAACTAGATTCCCCTCGTACCATGCAATGTTCAATTCATTTCAATATTGCAGATTAAACCAGGTTGGTGGATATGATTTCCAGGAAAATGCTTTTAATTTGGACAAGTGCACGATAAATTTCAACACTGAGGGACTTGCTTGCAAATTTCAGTTTTGATTGCATATTGATTCTGTTTGAAGTGATACGGCCATTTGACTGGGATTAATCAACTGATTGAAACCTGCGCACATTTACAATTTTGTTTGGCCACTTTGGAAGATGAAATAATTACTTGATTGTAAGAGTATATACCATATGTACATACACTACGATTTATAGCGTTGTTTTTTATTGAGAGCGCCCCTCTTTTTTTTTTTTAAATAAAACAGCCTTGAGTTTGAGATATTGGGGATGTTTAGATCCGTAATCAGTGAGATTATGGAAGGTGCCTTGGACAAGATTAGCTCATGGGCCATTGGATGTGGACTCAGCTTCAACCCAAGCAAAACTGAACTAATGCTCTTTACCTATAAAACCAAAATACCGACGTTTACGCTTCCATGGCTAAACAATCATCTACTCTCCCTACCCTCCAGTGCCAAGTACCTAGGTGTGTTACTTGATCCAAAACTAAACAGGAAGCTTAACATTGAGCAGCAGATAAAGGCTTTCTATGCCTGTAGCAAGACCTTTGGTAAGAAGTGGGGACTTCGCCCGAAGATGGTCTTATGGATGTACACTGCCGTGGTGCGTCCCATTCTTTCCTATGGATCGCTTGTCTGGTGGCCTGCGTCAAGGAAAGCTTATAACATCAAACTTATCAACAGGGTACAAAGAACTGCGGCTATAGGCACAACGGGTGCCATAAGACCATGTCCAACCGAAGCCTTTGACGTTATCCTGCACCTTTTACCACTCGATCGTCACATTATGCATCTATCATCATGTAGTGCGGTCAGGCTAAGGGAGTATGCTGGTGCAAGTACTCTGTCTTTTTTGAACTAATGCGATACCCATTTCCCTCCATAACGTCCACACACACATCAAGTGCTCGTTGATGGGATGTAGGATCCTCACTTATGATAGCTCCATCGTCACTTTACCTTCAAGCAGATAATCAAGGACTGTAATAAAGAGCAAAGGACTTAAAACGCTTCCCTGGTGCACCCCGACTTTGATTGGGAACTCTTCGGTTACTCCAGCGGGGCATTTTACGCTTGTCTTTGCTCTCTCGTACATGTCCATGATCATCTGTACATACATAGGTTTCTGGAACCCCTCGATGTCTTAGCGCCACCCATATCAGATCTCGTGGTTGTCTGTCGAATGCCTTTTTAAAATCAATCAATACAGTATTATAAGGAAACACGATGTTTTTCCATTATGATCCTTTTACTTTGGATTGCATCTGTGGTAGATTTACCCGAGACAAACCCGCACTGATCATCAGATTGCCGTATTATTTTTCGCAGCCGGCCACCTAATACACGCTCAACGATCTTCATGGCGTGTGACATCAGCTTGATAGAACGGTAGTTACCACAGTTTCGCGTATCACCCTTCCCTTTGTATACAGGGGGAAGGTAACTGTCCCTTCATTGATTCGGCATTGGGTCACCTCTCACAAATTTGGAGATGAGAATTCTGAGCCATCTGAACCCGACGTCTCCCATCTTTTTCGAGAACTCAGAGGGCATCTCGTCTGGCCCAACCGCTTTTCGTTTCTTGGAGTATTTGACCGCCTCATTAACTTCTTTGACTGTGATGTCGGGTATTTCTTCACAGTTAGGGGTGGCTCTTGGAAAGTATAGCCGGGAAAACTGTTCATTTAAAAGTTCTTCATAATACCGCCGCCACCTCTGCAGAATTTTGTCGTCATCTACAAGAAGCTGGTCATGAGCATTGTTAATGAACTTTGGCGAACGAATCTCCTCAGCGTGTCTAATTTTGACATCACTGCCAAATTTGTTCGTCTGTGCAGGATGACGATGGATAACCTTCGCTCCTACATCAAGGTCGATAATGACCGCGCCCAGACCTTTGCTGTCAAAAGAGGTCATGAGGTTCCAAGTTCAAATCCCAGAAAGTGCCAAAAAATGTTTTTCACGGTCCCACCTCTCGCAAGCATCTGACAAACATCCGAGAGTATTGTTGTCACGAAAAAGCTTCTCAAATCGCCTTTCGGATTCGGCTTTAAACTGTAGGTCCCTTCCATTCGTGTGAAAAATATAACGCACACAACATGAGTGGTTGCGAGAAGCTAGGCCTTGGCACTTTAAAGAGCTGTTGCGCCAAATATTTGTTTTTTGAGGGCAAAACCAAGTATCTGCTGTCAACAAGAGGTCAAGACGGTCAACACCGACGAATTGGACAAAACGTCACAGTGTGCAGCTAAAACTTCGAGGTACGAAGGGACTTTGTTTATCCTGGAACTGCTATTGACTCCGGCAATGATATCAGCACAGAAGTCAAGCGAATAATAACTCTTACCAAGGAGACTCTACATACATAAGAATCCGTTCATCCCAGTCCTGCTTTACGGCGCTGAAACATGGACCTTCTTGAAGATATCCTTGGTCGTTGTGAGAGAAAAATTCTTCGCAAGATATTGGGTCCTGTTTGCATTGACGGGGGAGAAGATTCAGTGACGAACTACTCGTATATGAGCTGAACAGCGGCATTGACCTAGTCAAAAACCTATGTATTGGACATTCGAGATGGCTAGGACATGTAGAGCGAATGGACACCAGCGCTTCGGCGGAGTCTTCGTATCTAACCCAGAGGGACGACGCAGTAGAGCCCCTTCTCGCTGAAGGTAGCGCGCACAAGTTTAAGTGGACCTCAATCAACTTGAAGTGGGCAACTGGTGGCGATTATTAGGAGACCGAGCTAATTGGAGAGGCTTGTTGTTTAAGACCCAGGCGCACCCCGAGCTGTAGCGGCACTTAAATGAGTAAGTATTCAACTTGTTAGGCCTATTCGCTTTAGTCTACGCCTATCTTTGCAGAGCAAAAGTTTACCATTGTTGCTATCCCACACTTCTTCGTTTCACAATGGAAAACATTTTGAAGCACTTCACTTCTCAGAAATATCGTGAAGTGCTTTCTGTTTGATTACCCTTGTACAAGACCGCTATCAGAGCGCCACATTCCATTCAATCAAGTTGCATTGCAGCAAGGCTTACGAATTCGACGAGACGAATTATTTAATGACTCTTCACAGAGTGGGGGCTCGTGCTTCATGCTTATCACTCCCGCAAACGATTATTACTCATGCTCGTCGTCGCGTCGTCGGGGGCCACCCCCTATTATATCATAACGCTATTGAGTTCGCTAACCGCGTGATATATTAAAAAGTACACACACGCATACACACATGGGAGTTTCACGTGCTGTCAATTGATTAATATTTTACGCTCTTCCGTTTCGACTGAATTCCGCTTATCAGTTTATCATGCGGAAAATGAAGCCACAAGCCGCAAACGAGAAATGCATACAGAAATCCATACACAAACATTTCGTGCATGACCATAACTTTGCACCTTAAATGTGAAGTGGTGATGGTGATATTTATATCTAGATACATCGGCCTGCGGGCTGTTGCGGCCTCAGGTTAACGTTTCAAACGAACTTTATCGATTTCATTTGAATTTTTTGACTCAAAGATCAAATCCGCTTCACACTCGCTGCTCGTTCGTATGAATATAGTGGTTTCTTGTTTACGTGTATTCGTATATCTAATTTTTCTCTCCTTCTCCCACACTCTCTCTCTCCTTTTTTTTTGCAGGTAATCAGGTATAAGTAATTTTCTTGGAAAAATTAAATTAATATTACACCCATCTCTTGGTTACCGGGGTTTATCACCTCGCAAACAATTCACAGGAATCGCCGTAGAAATTTCCTGCGAAACTGTTGAGTGTATGTGTTTGAGGATACAGAATTCCGTATGGGGAACAGCGCACCCAAACATAATCTGGAGAGAAAATGAGCAACAAAAAAAAAAAAACAAACATACCCGCCGCGGGAGTAATCTAATAGTATTGTGCAATTTTGTACTTCCTTCTGCGCACAACGAAGGATTACATTTCAAATTGCCTGATGGTGTGAGAAACAGAGAGGTGAACTCTTAAAGGACATTAAATTCCAAGTGCAGTCGCGTCAGTCAAAATGCGGTGGATAGGTAGCTCTCAATATGCACTAATCCGGTTGTTGTGCTAACACGTTGGATGGGTGTCATGTAATCTAGAGATTGATGCACTCAAGAGAGCGGTGAATGTTGGATGGCAGTTGGCAGTTGGCGCATATTGGTGCGACAAGGATGAGGATTTTACATCTCAGAAGATTATAGGGTGCCTAACGGCTTGTTGCGGTAAGACGGGAAAAACTTGTTCCATTTCCGCTTACCATCGACCAAACTTTTCTTTCATTTCTTCCCTTTACCTCGCCTAAGCTGTGTTAACTGTGCCCACTGCCGATTATCCTAGGATTCTCTGAAGAAGGTGAAGGCAGCCCTTCAATCTCGACAAGAAGTGGTCGCTAAGATTCCTCATTCCTTTGTCGGCAAGAGCAGGGCTCTTGAAAACCAGGTGACGAAAATCAAAGACTGCGGTTTGGGTGCTAGTTGGCCGAGGTTTCTGTTGAGCTAAGTGGAAAAAACACTTCTTTTTGATAGGAAGGACATAATAAGAAGAAGTAATTTTATTGTATTTCAGTATATGGTAAAGTACAAAGAAAGAGTTGGAAAAAAGGAATTCGAAATGACATATGCTTTATAGTGGGGTTCAAAATTAATAACACATACTCAACACTTACTTACTTACTTAGGTGGCGCTACAGTTCGGGGTGAACCTGGGCCTCAACCAACAAGCCTCTCCATTTAGCTCGGTCTTTAGCTAATTGCCTCCAGTTGCGCACTCCAAGTTGGCCAAGGTCTCCTTGAACTTGTGCGCGCCACCTACGGCGATGATTCCCTCTACTGCGTCGTCCCTCGGGGTTAGATTCGAAGACTCTGCGGGCCGGAGCGTTGGTGTCCATCGCTCTACATGTCCTAGCCATCTCAGACGTCCAATACGCAGTTTTTTGACTAGGTCGATGTCGCTGTACAACTCGTATAGTTCGTGATTGAATCTTCTCCTCCAAAACCCATCATAGCAAACGGGACCGAATATCTTACGAAGAATTTTTCTCTCGAAGCGACCAAGGATATCTTCATCCTCTTTTAATAAAGTCCATGTTTCAGCGCCGTAAAGCAGGACTGGGATGATCGGGGTCTTATACAGAGTCTCCTTAGTTGTTCGAGATAGGGCTTTACTGTTGAATTGCCTTATAAGCTCAAAAAAATAGCGATTGGCAAGAGTTATTCTTCGATTGATTTCTACGCTGATTTTGTTAGAAGAATTTATAGCAGAGCCAAGGTAGACAAAGTCTCTTACTACCTCGAAGTTATAGCTGCCCACTGTGACGTTTTGTCCAATTCGTCGGTGTTGGCTTTCCCTTCTTGTTGACAGCATATACTTGGTTTTGCCCTCGTTTATCGCTAAACCCATTTTGGCCGCTTCCGCTTCAATGCTTGCAAACGCACCGGTGACAGCCCGCTGAGTTCCTCCAATAATGTCTATATCGTCGGCGTATGCAAGCAGTTGTACAGACTTGTAATAGATTGTGCCTCCGATGTTGGCTTGTGAGTTCCGCACAATCCGTTCAAGTACAATATTGAAGAAGTCACATGACAGCGCGTCACCTTGTCTAAAGCCTTTTTTTGACATCAAAGGTCTCGGTGAGGTCATTACCGACCTTGATGGAGCAGCGAGCGTTCTCCATCGTCAGCCTGCACAGACGGACAAGTTTGGCAGGGATGTCAAAACTAGACATGGCTCTATAAAGCTCTTCTCTATAGATGCTGTCATAGGCGGCCTTGAAATCGATAAAGAGATGGTGAGTATCGATTTGGAATTCTTGGGTTTTCTCCAGGATCTGCCGAAGTGTGAAGATTTGATCGATGGTTGACTTTCCTGGCCTGAAACCGCACTGATAGGGTCCAATCAGGCTGTTGATAAAAGGTTTCAGGCGTTCACACAATATCGCAGAAAAGATCTTATATGCGATGCTGAGGAGACTGATGCCTCTATATTTGGCGCAGTTGAGAGGGTCTCCTTTCTTGTGGATCGGGCAAACGATGCTGAGGTGCCATTCATTAGGCATACACTCGTCTGACCAAATCTTAGAGATGAGTTGGTGTATGCACTATACCAATTCATCCCCAGCTGCCTTGAAAAGTTCGGTCGGTAAGCCGTCAGGTCCAGCAGCCTTATTGGATTTAAGCTTGGATATTGCTATCCTCACCTCGTTTTAGTCGGGTGGACGGAAATTTTGACTATCATCGGCTATGTTGAATGGTTCGTACTGCCTGACAGCGGGATGATGGTGTTCGTCGCCGTTATACAGTCTGCAGAAGTAGTTTTTCCATATTCTCAGCACCGACTGTGATTCTACTACGAGGTTTCCATTTCCATCTCTACAGGTTTCTGTGCGGGTATTGCTTCTGTGACACGTTCTCTTTACCTTTTGGTAAAACTTCCGTACATTGTTCCTGGAGGATAAACTCTCGATATTCTCAAATGCGCTCTTCTCGTGCTCTTTCTTCTTCTTTTGGAGAAGCCGATGTTCTTCCCGTCTCTGTTGCTCGTAGAGCTCACGAACAGCTCTCGTTTTCCTTTGCAGCGCCGCTTTGTATGCCTCTTGTTTTGCTGCATGCACTCGCCGGCATTCTTCGTCAAACCAGGGGTTTCGCGGCGTTTCTGATGGCATGTTGGCAGCGTTGCCACTGGTCTTCGGCACTTGATGCTGGCGGCATAGGGGTGATTGAGAGATTTCGGGATACGCGTTCAGCGAAGAGTCTGGCGGTCTCTTGCGATTGTAGCTTTTTGACGTTAATTCGAACGCTAACCAATATTTGGTCGTCAAACAAATCGTATAATATGAACCCCGCATATAATAAGCACAAACTTTACAAACTAACCATATTAATTCAATTTCACATCTGCAGATAATTATTACTTTATTTGTACTATGTTTAAAATTTTCCGAAACAATTAAGATTTTCCTCTGGTAAGAACATCAGCAAGTTGTTTGTCAGTTGACACATATTTTAAATCGAAGTTTCCTGCGATGAACTTTTCCCTGATGAAATGGTATTTGACGTCAAGGTGTTTGGTTCGCAGGTGAAATTCAGGATTCCTGACTAGCTTTATTGCACTTTGGTTGTCCATGAACAGCACCAGATTCAAAGAGTTTCCAGGGAGGAGATCTCGGAGTAGAGCCTTGTCCCAGGTCATCTCTTTCACAGCCTCAGATGCTGCTACGTATTCAGCTTCCATTGTTGACAAGCTGCCACACTTTTGTCGTTGTGATGCCCAAGAGATAGGTACTTCGTTAACAAGGAAGAGGTAGCCGCTGGTATGCCGTCTAGTCTCAACAGCACCAGCGTTATCAGCATCACTGTAAGAGGTAACAGTAAATTTAGGGTTATTATTTAAAAAAATACCGTAGTCAATGGTTCCTTTCACGTATTTAAAAACACGTTTAACGGCATTGACATGCGCAGTGGTCGGCTTATCCAAATATCTGGACACAACTCCCACAGCATATGATATATCTGGCCTTGTTTCAACTGCCAGATACATCAGACTTCACACGGCTTCCCGATAGGGAAAGCTGGACGCCTTTGATCCGATCTCTTCAGCTGGTTCGTGGCTTGAAGATATTTCTGCTGGTGTGCTCACCGGATAACAGTCATACATATTGAACTTTTGTAGAACCCTCTCCGAGTAGTGTGACTGACTCAGATGAATACCGCCCTGCTCCAACTGCTCTATTTGAAGACCGAGATAAAGTCCAATGTCGCTGACTTGACTTCAAAATGTTGTTGTAGATAGCTGATCAGCTGATCAGCGGCGGCAAGGTCTCCAGGCAAAGGGGCCAGAGGGTTAGGAATAAGCTGTTTCTCTTCCCTAAGACCGTCCATACGTGGTGAAGAGCCACACCCTACACGAGGTGCCGCTGTTGTTAACGGAATATGGCGGATCTAAAGAGGAAAACTTGAAAAAACCCGGAATCCCAGGTGTGAACTACCGTGCCTATGGGATGAATGGCACCACGTTACGGTGTCTTCTAACGGTGAACTCTGGATACCTTGGGGTCCTCCAGTTTCAATTAATTCCCCTTACCTGTATACAGGGGGTGAGTACAGGCGGACATCTTCTTCCCCCTTACTCGTGGGACCCTAATGTCAATTCAAAAAAACAATAATATAACTCAAAAAGCGAAGAGTGTAAACCGGTCGGGCACTCCTAGCTCTATAAAAACCGACCGGTCGATAGGAGATACGGAGGAAGCTCTGCTTCGTACTTCGGATGAAGAAAGCGTTGGAGCAATCGACCTGAACCTGGAAAGGCTCTTTCTAGATGACGCTTGCTCCATCGCTAGCTCATCCCTCTCTAATGCGTCAACTAGCTCCCGACGAGCAAAAAACTGCAAGTTGACGGTCAAGAGACTAGGGACTAAGAGGTGGGAAGAGCTCTCAGAGCCAGATAGGAAGAGACTCCACAACGCACGGGCCTACCTGCAGGAGTTGGCCTTATCAGAGCGCTCGTCAGTGACGGGCTCACAGATGGGGAAGACCCCTGCAGCTATTCTGAGCGTGAGAGAACCGATGGGACCGCCAAAGTCTACGATAAGCCGTAGCCAGTCTAGACCTGAGGCGATCACATTGGCAATCTCGGAGCAGCCTCCCATCGCAGCAGAGCCACAGAAACCATCCGAGTGCAGCAATTCAGATGTCGGGGTGGCGAAGACGGACGATCCGAACGGGGCAAGCCGCAGCCAGCCTCGTGAGGAAAATCGGTCAGCGCCCATGCCGGATGGTGAATGTGGCCCTGCTGACAATGGAAACTCTACTACCTGTAGCTTCGCGACAGTAGTCAGCGCGGGTGGACTTGGCCTGGGACTAGCCCGACCATCATCCACGGCCGAAAAGACTAGGGAAGTTAGGGCACAGAAGAGGACAACAACGCTCAGAAATAGGAAGCGTAATGCCATTAGGCTAATTCGGCGGCTTAAAAAGCGTGATCCGAAGTCCTTCACGGACAAGGAAAGGGAGGCTCTGGACAGGGCCAACAACACGCTCAAGCTCGCAGGGTCGACTAGGTGCACTGATCAGCAGGACCGGAAGGTAAGAAGATCGCCTACGGTGGGAGCGGGAAGCCGTCAGCTCCCCATCTCGATCGTAGCTGGTCTTCGGTCAGCAACCGACCCTAAGCCATCTGTGGCAGGGCCGGCTGCAGACTGCTCCAAGAAGGCAACCTGCAGAAAGGACGACGACACAGCACTACGAACGGTCAAGGGTCAGATTGCGTTGAGGGGGGAATGCCGTTTGCCACCCTCCTCTGCTGCAAACAAACCTACGCCGCTCTCGACTGTTCGGGGTAAAGGGATACAACCCGTCCCCATCGTGAGAAGTTCTAGGGCTTACGCAGACGCTAGAGAACGCAGCGCAGGGCAGACTAGGGGAACGGACGGAGGCCTACTCGCGAGAGGGAAGGTAAGCCTCTTGCCAACCTCCCCGATCACGGGCAGGCTGAGGCCCTTGTCAACCGAGCCGGAGTCAGTCGTTAAGACGTCATCCGAGCCGATTGCGAGCAGTTCCAAACGAGGTAGACATGACGACACGATCTCGCCGCCTACGAACAGTACCAGCAAGAAGGCCAGGCTGGCCGCATCTGCTAGTGCTGGTCTACAGGTGGCGATTGTAGACCATAACAGCCCAGAGAAAAGACTCAGCAAAGACCAGTGGAGGCTCATCGAGCTGCGCATACTCGAAGCCATCAATTCCACCATTGTCGAGAAGGAGGGACAATCCCCTTTCTTTGAGCAACTGACCACCTTCAGAGGTTTTAAGCTCCTTTCATGCGACAACGAGTTCACGCTTAAGTGGCTCCAAACTTTCGTGGCTAGCACGCAGGCTCCATGGGCTAATGCCGACATTCGACTCGTCGAAAAGAAGGACCTGCTAGAATTTACTAGGCCAAAAGGGCGTATCCTGATACCTGGCCCTCATATTCCCAAGGAGCGTATTGAAAGGAACCTACGGCACCTTAACCCGGAGCTCCTTAGCGACGACTGGGAGGTGCTTGAAATGGGCGAGCACTCAGAAAAGGGCACAGAGATCGTGGTCCTGCTCAACCATAGATCAATGCCTATGCTAAGAAGGTTCAATAATAAAGTTCGCACTGGTATCACCCGGTGTAAAGTCCGACCCTTTACGGATAGGACAGAGAGGAAGCAAAGGGGGGCGGGTGACAAGGTAAGAAGAACATGAAATTCATTCAAATAAACCTGCACCACAGCATATCTGCTAGCGCCAATCTTATATATCTTCTAGGCGAAAGGAACATAGACATAGCTCTCGTACAAGAGCCATGGATCTCCCGTGGCAAAATTAGTGGGCTAAATCATAAAGATTTAGCACTGTACAGCAGCGAACCGCTAAACGCGGACCGTAAGAACAGAACTTGTATCGTAGCTAGGAAACACATTAACTTATTTCTTCTATCTACCTACAGCAATTCAGACCAGACGGTAGTAAGGCTTGACCGGAGGGGGCTCCCCCCACTGATTATCTCAGCCGTGTACATGCCTTACGATGGAAATGATGGACCGCCATCCGAACTCACCCGCGCCTTAACCAGGAAAGCGGAAATCGAGAGATGGGACCTACTACTAGGCTGCGATGCGAACGCACACCACGCGCAATGGGGCAGTGGTGATACAAACCCACGCGGTGAGTTGATTTTCGAATTTATTATCGAACATAATCTTTTAGTAGCCAATAGGGGTTCTGAACCCACTTTCGTAGTTAGAAACAGGCAGGAGGTTATTGACATTACACTAGCGAGTAACTCAAATACCCTCTCTATAGACAATTGGAATACTTTGGAGATAGAATCCTATTCCGATCACAGATTTATTGAATTTAATCTCATTGAAAGATGCGACTTTCCCAAACCCCATAGAAACCCAAGGAAGACCGACTGGACTACCTTCAGTTACGAGGTGCGGAGGAAGGCGAATCTACCACAAGAATGTGACCTACATGAGCCAGCGGACATTGACCGAAAAGCCGAGGAAATCACTGCCGTCTTCAAAGAGGCTTTCCAGAAGGCATGCCCCGTAACTAGACCTAAGACAAAAGTCTCCCCCCCATGGTGGACCAAAGAACTAGGCAGAATAAGGAGAGGAACAAGGAAACTCTTGAACCTGGCGAAATCAACGGGAGCTGACTCTGACTGGGAGCTATACAAAGCCAGTCAGAGGAACTTCAAGAGCGCAACGCAAAAAGCCAGAAGACAGTCGTGGCAACGCTTCTGCGACGAGATCAAGGGTACAACAGAAACGGCCAGATTGAGGAAAATCCTCTCCAGAGAATCGAAGACTCTAGGTTCCCTAAAGAACACTGAAGGAAACTGGACCGAGTCCTGTTCGGAATCCCTTGAATTGCTTATTAAAACGCACTTCCCGGGGTGTACTACCGTACCATGTAGCAGTACTAATAACAATCACAGCGAATCGGAACCCCCTGCGGATCTGGTAACAGAGGACAGAATAGAGTGGGCAATAAGATCGTTCTCCCCTTTTAAATCCCCAGGACCTGATGGGATTATACCGATCATGCTGCAAAAAACTGCACCAATCATTACCCCAATTCTCAAAAAGCTATTTGCCAGTAGTCTTAAACAATGTTACATACCAAGAACATGGAGGGAGGTAAAGGTGGTTTTTATACCCAAGGCGGGCAAGGCTAGTCACACCACCGCGAAGGACTTCAGACCAATTAGCCTTACCTCTTTCATCCTGAAAACTTTTGAAAGATTGCTCGACATCTACATACGTAGCAGAATACGCCCGGGGGACTTATCCCCAGCCCAACACGCATACACGAAGGGTAAATGTGTGGAAACTGCCCTACACCATGTTGTCGGCTCTATAGAAAAATCACTTAAGGATAAAGAGTTCACACTAGCTGCTTTTTTGGACATTGAAGGAGCCTTCAATAATGTAAATACCGAAGCGGTTAAAAGAACCCTAAGAAACCTAGACATCGACATTAGTCTAATAAACTGGATTGTTAGCATGCTCGAGGAACGACATATAACCACCGAACTTAAGGGTTCAAAGCTCGAAGCATACGCCTCGAGGGGCACCCCTCAAGGCGGGGTAATCTCCCCACTGCTCTGGGTCATTGTTCTCAATGAGGTACTACAACAACTAAGGTACAGCGGGGTCAGAGCTACAGCGTACGCGGATGACGTCGTGCTGCTTGCTACAGGTAAATTCCTGCCTACCCTCAGCGAACAACTTGACGGAGCCCTCAATACTCTTAGCATATGGGCCAGGAGCTGCGGTTTAAAGGTTAATCCCCAAAAAACCGAACTCGTACTTTTTACGAACAAGAGGAAAATACCGGAGTTCAATACACCTTCTGTTGATGGTATCCCATTCAGATTATCCGATAGCGCAAAATACCTGGGCCTTGTACTTGACAAAAAGCTCAACTGGAGATTAAATATAGAGGAAAGAATCAAGAAAGCAACAATAGCCTTTTACTCATGTAGTAGAATTTTTGGTAGAACCTGGGGACCCTCCCCCAAAATCATACTATGGATGTATACGGCTATAGTTAGACCCATACTGACTTACGGCAATCTAGTATGGTGGCCAGCTGTCAACAAATGCACCAACTTAAAGGCAATCACCAAAGTTCAAAGACTAGCGTGCATTGGCATCACCAGTGCAATGAGGACAACCCCAACCGCAGGACTCGAGGCTATCCTCAACCTGCTGCCGCTAGACATCTTTATACGAACATCAGCAGCCATTAATGCTATGAGAATAAGTCAGTCAGCGAACTGGAAACCAAGCAGAACAGGTCACTCGATGATCCTACTCGATTACTTTGGCCTCATGCCCGTAACGGATTACATGACGCCATATTTAGACTTTACAAGGCCTTTCTCTACCGCCTACCCTAGCAGGGAAGATTGGAAAAGCGGTCATATACCTAATGCCGAATCTATAGCCATCTACACGGATGGTTCAAAAATGCGCACTGGTGTAGGATCAGGTATCTTCTCCGACCCTCTAGGTGTATCAATATCCATACGACTTCCAGACCACAGCAGTGTTTTCCAAGCAGAGGTCTTAGCAGTGGCAACAGCCGCCCGTGAGTCTGCGATAAGGGCAATACCGCCAGAAGGTATCACCATCTTTATCGACAGCCAGGCAGCTATAAAAGCGATTACTGCCATAGAAATTAAATCGAAGCTTGTGAAGTGTTGTCGAGAAGAGCTCAGGGTTCTTGGAGCACAGCACAAGGTATCGCTCTGTTGGGTCCCTGGACACGAGGGTATCCCAGGCAATGAGAAAGCCGACGAGCTGGCGAGAATTGGCTCAGCAGCCCCAACAGAACAAGTTGACCCCCCTGTGTGTATCCCGCCTTGCACACTCAAGCTCGCTGCAGGGAATAAAGCCACTGAGGAGGCGAACACAAGATGGAACTCCATGGAAACTTGCGCCATCACTAGGAAGCTATGGCCATCTTTCGACAAAGCAAAGACCGAGAGAATCATCCGTAAAGACAGGAAATCCCTTTCCACCCTCGTGGGCATCATCACGGGACACAACACTCTGCGGTACCACTTGAAGAAACTGCGCCTGACGGAGGAGGAACTCTGCAGAGGCTGTGGTGACGAGGAAGTTTTTGAGGACACAACCCACTTCCTGTGCCACTGCCCGAGTCTTCAGCATTCCAGGAAAAAGTTCCTTGGTAAATTCTTCTTCCAGGATCTCGAGGAACTCTCCGGCGTTTCAACGGAAAAGATGTTGAACTTCATCAAATCATCGGGGTGGTTTGTATGCAGAAATGAAGTAAGTGACTGAGTAGTTTTTAGTTTCATTGGGTAAGGGATCACTTTTTCCCCCATGGGTACCACAATGGGTCATCGCTGACCTGAGTGTGGCAGAGAGCGTCGCTCCCTGCCAGCCCACATACCTAACCTAGCTGATCAGCAGCACAATGTTCGCCACTTGCCGCAATAAGCCCACCATCTATGTACAAAGCCATCATTATCCTTTTTCGATAATTATTGTACGAAAACACACGCATCTGCACTACTGGAACTAAAGCTAAATTGCTTGAACAGCTCCGTGAACTTTAAATTCCAGCAACGGGAATATTGTTTCAAACCATATAAGCTTTTGTTTAGCTTGCAAACGCGGCCACTGTTGTCATCGAAGCCTTCTGGTTGTGACATGTAGATTGATTCTTCGAGATCCCCATTTATAAATTCCGTTTTAATGTCGAAATGCTTCAAAATAAGACCTTCGGCAGCAGCTATCGTCAAAATGGTTCTAATGGACGTGAATCTAGCAATTGAACTGAACGTTTCTGCGTAATCAATGCCTTCCCCTTGGGTAAATTCTCGCACTACCAAACGTGCCTTGTACCTGTCTATTTCGTTGGACTTTGAAAACTTCACCTTGAATATCCACTTGTTGTCAATCGCCTTACGATCATCCGGGAGATTTACGGGGTCCCGTGTTTTATTCTACTTAAGTGCTTTGATCTCGGCATCCATCGTTGCTTTCCATTTATCCGCATCAGTGGATTCCATCGCATCGCGATAACTTCTTGGTTCATGACATCCCGATATAAAAGCGTGTGCCTCCATGAGGCTCGACAAAATACTAGGTGATGCTGGGGCTGACGAGTGCTGCTATGGCTATGAAGCAAAATAGGTGATCTTGGTGGTATAGCAGATGTTGGTTCCTTTTGATTCTCCTGATCTGGGGAAGAAGAATCATCATCAGCCGATGCCAAGTGAATGTCACCTTCACCACTGCTGATACTTTCTTCGCCTCGTTTCGTCACAGGGATTTCAACCAACTCTCTAGAATTATTCAACTTATCAGAGTTGCAATCTCTATGATCTGAAGCAATAGACATTAAGTTTTCATGCTTAAAAACGATACTACGAGTAACTTCTATTTTATTCGTCCCTGTCAACCACACACGGCAACCTTTCTGATTTTCAGCGTAGCCAATAAAAAACCCGTGTTTCGCTTTTCTATCCCATTTTTGTCGCCTTTCCTTGGGGATATGCACAAAAACAGTACCAAAAACTTTCAAATTTTCAATTTCTGGTTGCCAAACCAAAGCTCGAACGAACTCTTTCCTTTCTGTGGACTGCGACCACAAAAAAAATGTTGAAACACAAAAGGGGTACACAAATTGTATCTACACATTTTCTTTGCAGTACTTCACTTTAATTTTGTCAAATGAGGAGTCTAGCAAATTTGTTTTAAGAAGCGTTGCTTCTTTCTTAAAACGAGTTTCCTCGCGAGGCCAAGCGAAAAAAAATCCTACTCCAAATTCTACTTAATTGAAATTTCGATCCTGAACAGTATTTCATTAACTGAAATTTCAGTTCCTGTTCCTGGAATTGAAGTGCTGCATCTAATTGAAAAGTTTTGTGCACTTTCCGTGTCCGCAAAGGAGTGGAATTTTTTGTTGTGCTAAAGCGATACACTGTAGTGCAGACTTTGCTGAAAATGCGAACGATTTTGTCTTCAATGCCCGTAGCACATCGAATATTTGGATTTGTATGTTTATAACTGCATCGTCGACGCTCGGCACTTGGCGGATATTTTGCCTCTTGAGGATGTACATATGTACGTAGTATATGTAGGTGGTCGCAATTTTGTGGAAAACAATATCAAACTAACAAATCTGCTCCTATCAAGCAAAGACGAACTTTAAGTCCGGAAGTTTACACACCTAACGTAACCACTATTGCCACAATTTCGGGGACATAATTTGGTAAATTTCAACTTTTCGAAGCCAATAAATGTTGAAACATTGTACAGGGAAAATTTTCCAACTTTAATTACACTGTCAACAGAAAACCAACTTTTAATAGCCTGCCCTGTAGACAACCCCAGCATGACAGTTCCATCATATGCAACCCTAGGCAACCACTTTTGCATGCACATCTCTCCCTCCCCCAACCCACTTCACTTTATAAATGCTATTCTCATGATGACACCAATTTTCACTTGTCGGTGACAGATTTATGTCTGGCTACGTTCGTCGTGCTGGTGACGAACAGAACTTTTTTTTTTTGCACAAAACACGTCATTAGATCCGCACCACGGACAAACTTTGTAGGTTTTCTGATATTTCAGGTATCATTTACCTGCAAGTTCACCGTTAATCCAAGTCTTTTGTGTTTTGTTGTACCAACATGCCATGTGTAGCTAGGGTGTTGCATTTCACGAACAACCCTTTGTCCTCAGTGGAGGGATGTGAACGACTACAGCTATGACAACACACATCGTACGAGTATTCGCATCTACTGTGAGTTTTTATGAATTGAAAGTGTTCACCTGCTTGCAGAGGATTATGTTGAACGTGTCTGTGTTCAACTTTGTAATTGGATACCAGCAGTGCTGTTACGGGACACGCTCGAGTGGTGATAGAATTCCCTTCCTTTTTTCAAAGGTGGTTGGGGCCACAAAAAAAAAGAATTCGGATGAGACATAGTGTCACTGATGTGATTTTTGTGAATCTCCTTGCTGAGTTGAGCTAACGGCTGTATATTCGTGGAATATATGTAGAAACCTATAGAGTTCATTTTCTGTTTGAAAATGTTTTCTGCGAAAATACAAATGGTGAATGGGGAAATAGTTTCGAGGTGAAATTAAATTTTTCATTTGATATCGGAGAAGGCAAACGAATGTATCAAGCTTTAACTGTAGTCCTACTGTAGAATGTAAACGACGCATTTCATCGCGTAGCACGAGTAAGAACGGAAACAGGCGTATTCGACTTAGGAGGCTCTCCGCAAAAGATACTTTTTTGAACTCAGAGAGCAATATTTCGACGTTCAAATATAAGAAAATTTCAATATGCCCTAAGAATTGGAGTGGGCAGTGTGCAGTGCCAATGGCTCAATGTTTCATATTTCTGGACAGATCTGGCCTAGGCTACATCAGAAACGTATTGCCGGGCTGGTTATGCCAAAGCGATCACAGATCAGCTATGCTATCGGTGTCTTAACTTGACGCTCCCTGATAGGTCAACATGCTAAAAGATTGGACCTCTTGTCTAACAACTTTTGCAAGAGCTTTAGAGACGAAGAGGAGGAGAAAACCATCCTTCACCTCCTATGCACAAATCCGACCCCGTCCCAAAAAAGACTGCTCCATCTAGGGGCTCCTTTCTTCGATGACGTCGGTGAACTGGCGTCCTCAGGGGTAATTAGCTTCCTTCTCTTTATGGAAAGCTCCTAACCAAACCTAAGAATGATAGTCTACTTTTGGAGATCCTTCAAAGTCAAATATGCATGATGACGCCAATAGTGGTACAGACGTCCGTTTGCATACCATTTCGAGTGAAAATTATAGATTTGTCAAATGCGATAAATTGGGTATAGGGTTGACTATACCAACATTCGTGGGTTTAGAACAAATTTCTTTGACTTATACACCCACGCTAATTCCCATAAACCAGCTGATTTGACACTTAGCGAAGCACAGGTAGTCGAAGAATCTTCCGATCTAAAGCTGCCTGGATATAACTTAGTGCCATTATTCTTTCCCCATCGCGGCCTCGCCATTTTTATGTAAGTAGTGATGTAGCTTACCAAATTCCACTACAGTATGGCCACTGTTCCAATTCGGAATATAATTACAAATGGCTAAAATTCACCGTTCGTAAGCAAATAATCCACTACTGTTTTATCTACAGAAACCCTAGTACGGATAGCAACTCGACTTTTAACGAATTTGATGCGCTGTCCGATTCCATCACACGAATTGTCTCCCTGTATCCTCATACTGAAATCGTCATTGCGGGCGATTTTAATATACACAATTCGGACTGGCTTCGACATTCTGGCCAGTCAACACCCGAAGGAAGGTATGTTGAGCTTTTCGCTGAGATAAACAATTTGACTCAGCTTGTAAATGAGCCTCCACGTATACCGGACATTGAAAGTCATTCTGCCAACACTCTGTACTTGTTTCTTACCTCACACCCTGATAAATACATCATTGATGTTTTAGCGCCTCTAGGCCGGTCTGACCACAACATCTTATCAGCTAACTTCTCGTACTCCGACCATACAGTTAAAGAAAAAACTCCCAACAGAAAAGTGTGGCGTTACGAGAAAGCCAACTGGGACGGCCTTAACATTTTCTTTAGGAGTTTTAACTGGTCGCTATGCTTCCTCGATAACGACGTGGATGCCGTCGTTTATATGATAACTGACACCATCCTCTTAGGTATGGATGCCTTTATTCCTAACAGAATTAAAAGCATCAAACTTAAGGCAAACTCGTGGTTTGACCAAAGCTGCAAAGAGGTAAGTTTTCGGTCTTATAAAGCCAACAAATCTTAGGAAAACCGAAAGAAGTTTAAACAAGCCAGAAATGACTGCAATGTCCACATTCGACGTGTAAAATTCTTACATGACCAAAAATTGAGGCAAAAAATTCTACAATGTTCCAAAAGTAGTAACAATTTTTGGTCATTCATCAAAAATATTAAAAATTCTGTCTCGTCTGCCATCCCCACACTCATTTACAATGACATTCTAGCTGTCAGCTCCTTAGACAAAGCCAATCTGCTTGCTGCTCACTTTGCAGCGAACTCCATCCTACCAGATAGTGCTTTGTCTCCGCCTGTACTTGAGAGCGTCGAATTTTTCATGGGACAAGTCCACTTTCGCACTCGTACAGTTGCAGGAGTACTCAAAGGTCTTAGCATGCACAAATCCGCTGGTCCAGATGGTATCTCCTCCATAGTTCTGAAGAGGTGTTCTTCCATGCTGGCAAGACCTCTGTTTAAGCTTTTCTGTCTGTTCTACTTTTCTGTGCTCTTTCCGAGTAGATGGAAAACGGCATTTGTCCAGCCCGTCCCTAAAAAAATGCGAATCTTCCTCCCCGTCCAATTACCGACCCATTGCACTTACGTCCCTTCTTTCCAAGGTCATGGAAACGCTGATAAATCGTCAGCTTATGAAATATCTTAATTCACGAAAACTCCGCAATGACCGGCAGTATGGTTTTCGTAGCAAAAGGTCCACTGGTGATTTGATGGCATATCTCACCGAGAAGTGGACCAAACTCTCCATCACTTCGGCGAAACAAAGATGGTTGCGCTCGATATTTCTAAGGCATTTGACAGAGTTTGGCATCATGCTCTTTTGTCGAAAATGCGTGCATATGGCATCGTTAGAAATTACATTTCGGATCGTTCAAGACAAGTTGTCTGCAATTCACCATATAAATGCTGGTGTTCCCCAGGGCTCCGTTTTGTCTCCGACTCTCTTTCTCATTTTTATAAATGCCCTCTTGTCTGCTATTTATAATCCAATCCATTCCTTCGCTGATGACAGTACCCTCAGTTTTTCATATTCGTTCCCTAACTCACGTCCCTGCTCTTCGGCCGTAGAATGGGAACGGCAACGTATGTTAAACACATTAAATTCCGACCTGGACAGCATAACCAAATGGAGTTTAATTAATAGAGTGGAATTTAATGCATCTAAAACACAATGCTGTCTTGTCTCTCAAGCGAAATCAAGACCCTCAATCATTATCCTTGAATGGTGCTTGCATCGCTGAATCCGAAAGGCTTGCCATTCTCGGTATATGCATCAATACTGTCTTCGATGGAACGATCACACATTTGAAGTCGCCAAAAATGCTGCAAAATGCCTAGGATTTCTTAAGCGGTACAAAAAATATTCTACCCCTTCTGATCTGGCCACCATCTATAAGGCATTCATCCGCCCAAAGCTCTGGAATATAACGCCCACATCTGGTCTGGTGCACCCAAGACCATTCTGCACATTCTAGATAGGGTACAGAATCGCGCGTTAAAACTGATAGGTGATAGAGACATTGTGAACTCCACAGTCTCACTTGAACATCGTAGAAATGTCTCATGTCTTTCCCTATTTTATGACTTTTTTATAAAAAAATGCTCCAGCGGAATAGCCAGTTGCATTCCTCCCCTTCGAAACTTCATCCGCAATACGCGTCACGCTTCGAATGCACATCAGTTCACCCTCAAGCCCAACTTCGGACGTACTGTCAAATATAGGGACTCGTTTATAAGCCTAACAACACGTTTGTGGAACGAACTTCCAGCCTCTGTATTTCCTAATCATTACAACCTTCAAACATTTAAAGCCAACGCAAACCGGCATCTCCTCTGTCTCTTTCCCCCCTTTTCCCACCCGCCCTTGCCCAGAGAACCAGTACAAGGGTATTAATAATCCGTTTGGCACGCGTAAATTATAAAAAAAAAAAAAATACCTGACCACCGCCTGTGGGGTTTGCCCGTTTGACCTCGGGAAATATAGGCAGACCTCCCAATTTTGGATCACTTCGTTTCTGAGACATACCAAATGCTGGTGTGTGATTCAGGAGCTTTGCCTATCTTTCGCGATATCTGTGGAACTCTCATTGATATTGTCTTTCTTTGGTCTGTTCTGTGAACGTAACAATACTAACTGAGCCAGTAGCACTCTATTTTTCGTGAGATGACGTCTTTTATGAAAAGGTTTCAAACTTCTTATCCGATCAAACCTCGTCACTCCTGCTCTCATGCAAATCATTTTCATCTCACTTACTTTCATACTTTTTGTACATTGTAAACCATATGTGAGCACTGAATGCGCAACTGCGATATAGAGTCGTCCTTTCAGCTTAGGGGCCATTTTTCGGTCAAAGAAGTTAGCCGAGTTTTCCACTTCATCCAACCTACGCTTACGCGATGATTGATGTCATCACAAGTTGCTTCACTATTAGTCAAAGATCCATGCATTGAAACTTTTCGCACTTGCGGAGCACTGTTCCAACGAAATAAATGTGTGAAATAGGCCTGAGTGGATCAGAGAACAGGCAGCACAAGCGCTCTGTCTTTTTTGAACTAACTCGATACCCATTTCCCTCCAAAACATCCACCCACACATCAAGTGCTCGTTGCAGGGACGTCGGATTGTTACTTATGATGGTTGCATCGTCAGCAGAGAAAAACTGATGTACTTTGTGGTCCATCACTTTACCTTCCAGCAGATCTCTGTCTCTTTTCACCCTTTTCCCATTCGCCCGTGCCCTGAGAACCAGTACAAGGGTATTCATAATCCCTTTGGCACAAGCAAATTATAAAAAGAAAAAAAAGATAGTGAAAGATCGTAATAAAGAGTAAAGGACTTAAGACGCTTCCCTGGTGCACCCCGACTTTGATTCGGAACTCTTCGGTTACTCCACCGAGTCATCTTACTATTGTCCTTGCTCCCTCGTACATGTTCTTGTTTTTTGGTTGCGCCAAGGGAAGTGGTAATCTTCGAAAGATACTAGACGCCCGGGCTACTAGCATGCATGATTCACAAATCCGAATAATCGATGCCAGGAATGCGCCTACTTACTAATCCTTGCACACTTCTACCACTCTCTCCGCGGGACTGCCCTTAGGTGTTACTTTACGGGTCTGGTTAGCAATTTATGCTGTACTCTCTGCTTCTCGACGTATTCTTTCCTGAATTCGAAGCTCATTTTGCAGCCTGGGCGACGTGGCGTAAGTGGTTAGTGTGTCGGATCACTACGCATGAGGTTCCAAGTTCGAATCCCAGAAAATACCAAAAAAGTTTTTTCACGGTCCCACCTCTCGCGAGCGTCTGAAAAACATCCGAGAGTATTGTTGTCACGAAAAAGCTTCTCAAATCGCCATTCGGATTCGGCATTAAACTGTAGGTCCCTTCCATTCGTGTGAAAAATATAACGCACACAACATGAGTGGTTGCGAGAAGCTAGGCCCTGGCACCTTTAAAGAGCTGTTGCGCCAAATATTTATTTATTTATTTTTTTAGAAGACTGCATGCTTCGTATTTTCCTCCTGGTCTGGACATTCTGGACACAAAGGAGAGCTATCGTGTCCAAACCGGTGAAGATATTTGCGATAGCCTCCATGGCCAGACAGAAACTGCGTGAGGTGATAGATGCAGTTCCCATGTGCTCGGCTTATCGAAATGTACATGGTGGTGATTAATTTATAAGTCCACCTGCCTTTAACCATATTATCCCATCGAGCTTGCCACACAGCTGTTGAAGCTGATTTTTCTTCTTCTCTAATCATTCTTCTTTCGCTAACCTCTTGATGGCTCGAAACTCTTCTATTGTAGATTTTCTGCATCTCGCTCGCGAAGATGTCAATTGGAACCATTCCTGCTATAACAAATGCTGCTGCCTCGTCAGAGATAGTTATGAGACCACTGATGGTCCTTATAGCGCAGAGTCTGCAGGCTGATGTCAGTTTCCTTCTTGTTTCGTTAGTCGCGAGAGCCCCCGCTCAAACCGGAACCGAATATAGAAGAGCTGAGCTGACAACTATAGATAGTAGGATCTTCCTAGCATATCCAGATCCTTCAATATTGGGCATTATCCTTGAGAGTGCTGCCGGAATTCTTGACGCTTTTTTGCTCGAATAATCAACATGTTGTTTAAGCTGCAGTCTATTGTCGAGCATTACTCCTAGGTATTTGACGGCTTCTTTGCATCTGATGATTTGGGTTCCAACCTGGACATTCGTACATCCCCTCGTACATTTCCATGATCATCTGTACATAGATTTCTAGAATCCTATATCAGATCTCCTTAGCCCTGCTAGCATTTGGTCACATTTAAGTACTTTATTATAACTTTCCTCGCTACTCGCTCTCTGATTAAAGCAACGATTTTAAAACGTTTCGCTTGGATGACGGTTCGCGTGATGATTTTGATGTCGTTTGGGTACTCAGCCTTCCTAAAAGAAACGAGACGCTTTAAGGCTTTAAGCTTCCTATATCGTGATATGACAAAATTAGGATTTTATCCTTTTAAATGTATATAGAACCTTCTGATAGTCCTCCAGCAAGCATCAAATTGATTTGACGTTTACGCCAATCAAATTGTACACTTGATTGATTTGAACTACCAATTTGTTTCACAAACAACAAAATGAAACAAACCAGTGAACCACAAATGTTCATTCTATTAATCGACTCCCTTTCAGCGCTACAGTGTGTCACACACAAGAATGATTAAAAAAATGTTACCAGCCCCTCCCTGAAGCTCAGTCAATTCCGAGTACCAATTTTTTTTTACTTTATTCGATTTAATGGTGGATTTCCAGAATTCAATTTCAATCCAATTCCAAAGCGAATGCATCATCCTTGAACTCAGCACAAAAAAAAAAGATTTTTTTCCTCCTGTACTGAATAATTCAAGGAATTCTTTGACACACCCGAAGGATACATCCCTTTCTCCTATTCCTTGTCAGTTGAACCGTGAAAACAAATACATATTCTACTACGTTGCCAATATTCCCGGTAACGCTGTGTTTTCCCCATAATCATTATAATCTCAATGGGCTGACCTGGAAAACAAACTCCATTTCCATTCCAGGATGTCAACTGAAACGAAGATAGGTTTCCCAAGAAATTCAGACCTATGGAAGGAAGACCACCACCAACGGATACTTCACCATAGCTTCATCTGTCAGCAGCAACTGTTGGTGGGGTAGAAAATGGGCAAGGAAGAAGGAGTGTCTTCAGAAACTTTTTGACGTAGAATGCACTGGTGGCTGGTGCAGGATTCCACCCACACTCCTGTGGGTGTTAATGCTTTTTGATATAATTTTCCACGAACTACTTTGTTACCTGCTTGCAGTTGATGCAGTCATCACCTTAAGGCAACTTCCGCGCTTTATTATATCCGGTGTTACGATACAGAGATTGTACATGATTATTTTTAGAGATGCGTTCAGAAGATTTTCCTTGTCATGATGATAAAAAGTCAGGCTGTCTGTTGACAGCACAACGGCATAGTCAGTCAGGAAAACATCGTTCATTGTTAGCAGCGCGTGATGAAAAGTTTTGCATTTGAATACTTTTGTGAAGCAAATTGCTTTGTAACACTTTTCAAAGAAGAAAAGCGACATGACAGCGAATGAGGTCGGTAATTCTCTGGCAACATTCTAAAATCACCACCCGTGATGTAATTACATTTTACGTGGGATTTTTTCATGAACTTGAACATTTATTGTTATTTTTCCAAGGACATGCAATACGGGTAGCACGGAACAGTCAAAGAAACTGGCATTAGCAATTTAAGTGATATACTCATAGATGGAGTAGGGTTAGAATAGATTGGCTGTCTGCACCACGATGCAGACGCACTTAGACCAGTAAAGGTCCATTGTGATGCCAAGGATCTACCATTAGACCACTCAGGGACTAATAAAATCAACCGGAGCTTTTGATGAAGCGATGGATGTTCATGACGTCTAAGGACGCCAAATCGCTGAGGTCGTCAAGGAAGGGAGATCCTAGATGGAGCATTCTATGGCGTAATCGAGCAGGACATGTGCATAGGAAGTGAAGAATGGTTTCCTCCTCCTCCTCGTCCCTACAGCTCCTGCAGAAGTCATTGGAAAAGAGGCGAAGTCTTTTGGCATGTTGGCCGATTAGAGTGTCCGGTGATGACACCGATAATGCAGTTGATCTGTAATCGCTTTAGTTTAACCAACTCGGTACTACGTTTCTGTTCCAGCTTAGGCCAGATCTGCCTCGAAATGTGACACGTGGAGCCAATATCCCACCTAAGGTTGGTCTTGCTAATAGCGTTCAGCTTCAGTAGATGCTTACATGTAGCGAGGGGCATACCAAGGGCTTGCCTATTTAGCAGAATCCTTAGAGTAGTACACTGTCTAGCGAGTTCGTCCGCCCTACAGTTTCCTGGAATGTCTCTGTGACCTGGCACCCAGCATAGGTGAATGTTGAGCTGCTCTGTCATCTCTGTAAGAGACAAACGGCAGTCTAAGACGGTCTTTGAAGTAAAGGAGCACGATTCCAGGGACTTGAAAGCCGCTTGACTGTCAGTGAAAATGCTAATATCGCTGACAGATAATACATTACATTTCAGCCAAGACAGGGCTTCCTTAATCACCATGATTTCCGCCTGAAAAACGCTACAATGATCAGGGAGGCGGAACGAGATGCTCAGGTTGAGCTTATCGGAGAAAACACCACAACCCACCCCACCTTCGGTCTTAGAGCAATCTGTGTAGAAGTGCACCGAATTTCAAACATCAGGGGGAGAGCCATCCCACTCATCCCTTTCAGGGATACTCGTACGGAAGTGTCGGTCAAATCTCAGTTTCGGTGGGGTGTGGTCCGTATTTTCATGTGTGAAGTTGAGAAGATTCAGGATCGAGGAGTGGCCAATGTGATAACTAGACCGCTGAGAGGAGGCTTTAAGACGAATAGCCGCACTGGCAACAGTCTGTCTGCCGAGGATATCCAGGGGTAACAGGTTGAACATAATGTTCAGTGCCGCAGAGGGGGTAGTTCTTAGCACCACTGTTGCACATGCAAGCGAATCTTTGCACTTTAGCTACCTGAGAGAGGTGAACAGCTCTGTCAAGAGCAGGCCACCAAACGATCAGGCCATAGAGTAGTATAGGCGTGACAACAGACACGTAAAGCCAGCGAGTGATTTAAGGTTTCATAGCCCAGCTCCCACCTATAGCCTTTTTACAGGAATAGAGAGCTACATTGGCTTTCATTACGTGTTCTAGTAGATTGGCTGTCCAGTTCAGTTTTCTGTCCAGAATAAGACCCATGTATTTTGTATTAACAGTGAAGGTGAGACTGGTGCCATTAATCATAGGAGGGTCTACGTGGGGAACTTTATATTTCCTTGTGAAGAGAACAAGTTCTGTTTTATGAGGGTTAACCCCCAATCCAGAATTGCAGGCCCACCTAGTGAGGCGAGTAGATGGAGTAACGCTTGGTAACATTTACGTGAAGTCTTCATGAAAGCTCAACTAAAATGAGGACAAGCTGTACGATGGTAAAGTGGATGTGTGATGTTAGGCATGAGAACAGCTAAAACACCATTAATAACTATCATCACGGGATTGTCCCTATAAAGACGTTGTGTAATGTTTGAAAGTGTAAATAGGAAGGTGTGCCCCATGGACGAGCACGCATTACCTTAAGACGTATAAGCACCCAGGGCACAAATCAATTAGCCGGCCTTCGAATTTCCACGAAAGTGTAATTTGGGGGCTTGATTGTCGTTTCCTTATTGTCCAGAACTTAGTGTCATAAGAATGTTCAAAACGGAGGACATTTTAACATTTTTAGTGAAGGATTAGATCTTAAACAATGAATCAATCAATGAAAGATGGCGGGAATATTACCCTGACCTGATGAATGAGAAATTTCATAGTGATAATATAGAGCAAGATGCGCATGTACTGGGCCATGTGCAAGAAATTACGCACGAAGAAGTGATAATAGCACTAAAATAGATGAAAGGAGGCAAAGGATTGGGACCAACTGCTATGCTAAACAGAATACTCTCCGATGGGGAAATTCCAGAAGCGTGGAGATCTAGCTTCTTAGTACCAAAATTTTAAAAATAAAGGTGACATTCAACAGTGCTCTAATTACCGAGGTATAAAACTGACTGCGCATACATTAAAACTCTGGAAGAGGGTCATATGTAATCGTTTATCCAACATTTCCACGATAACGCCAAATCAATGTGGTTTCGTATCAGGCAGCACTATCATCGACGCCATTCAAACTGTACGAACCATAGCGCAAAAGTTCAGGGTAAGGAAACATGACTTACATATGATCTTTATTGATTTAGAAAAGGCATTCGACCCGGTACTAAGAGAATTAGTGTGGCAATCGCTAAGAAAACACGGTATACCAGAAGTACACGTTAAAGTTATCAACGACATGTACACCAATTGTCATACGAAAATCAAGAGTACATCAGGAATATCGACATCATTCCCAGCATTCAATGTAGGCGTTCATCAAGGTTCTGCATTAAGTCCCTGGATATTTAATCTGGCAATGAAATTTATAACAGAAGACATTCAACAAGCAATACCGTGGAACGTACTGTATGCAGACGACGTTGTACTCATTGGTGAAGACATGTACGAATTGGAAAGGCAACTCCATCTATGGAAAGATGCCCTGAGCAAACATGGCTTGCGAATAAATGTCCCAAAAACTGAGTATTTATACTTCCCCTTCAGTGAACCAAATATTATGGGACCCAGAAATGCCGTAAAACTAAGAGATGAACCAATAACAATCACATTATCCTTTAAGTATCTTGGTTCGATAATTCGCGATGACGGCAAACCAGATGATGACGTGGCTCATCGGATAAATGTTGGATGGCTTAAATGGAGGTCGATGTCTGGTGTGTTATGCGATAGAAGAATGCCCCTGGAATTGAAGGGAAAAATCTACAAGACGGTTCTACAGCCAGCTATGGTGTACAGGTCAGAGTTTCGCGTCACTGAAAGCACTCGAAAATAAGATTTCAACCGCAGAAATGAAAATGCTACGATGATCAGTCGGCGTAACCCTTAAGGATAAACGTCAGAGGAAGTCTGAAAGTGGCACCCATAAACGAAAAATTAAAGGAATCCAGGTTACGTTGGTATGGGCATGTGATGCGCAGAAATAGCAACCATATCGTGAGAACAGCAATGAATTCAGAAGATGGATCAAAAAGACCGGGAAGACCGAAGGCGATGTGGATCGGCACTATTAATAAGGACATGAGAACCGAAAATGTGTCTAATATGACAGCTCAGGACAGAAGATCTTGGAGGCTCAGGATAAGGAGAGTCGACCCCAACTAATTGGGACTTAAGGCCAGGAAGAAGAAGAACAAGATTCGATTTTAAACAGTTTCCTTGGCTATACTTGTCAAGAGCCACCCCTAACTGTGAAGAAATACCCCACATTACAGTTGAAGAAGTTTTTGAGGCTATCAAATACACAAAAGTACGAAAAGCAGTTGGGACAGACCAGAGTGAGTTCTGGAAAAAGATTTAAGACATCGAGTTCAGACGCCTCAGGATTCTCATTTTCAAGCTTATGAGAGGTCCTTAAAGGATTTGCATATTGTATTGGTTAACTTTGAAAAAACATTCGAGATCTGATATGGGTGGCGCTAAGACATCGGGGGATTCCAGAAATCTATGTACAGATGATCATGGACGAGGAAACAAAGACCAGAGCAAGATTCCCAGTCAAAATTGGGATACACCAGGGAAGCGTCTTAAGTCCTATACTCTCTATTGCAGTCCTTGACTATCTGCTTGAAGTGAAGTGACGGACCACAAAGTCAACCAGTTATTCTCTGTTGACGATAGAGCCATCATAAGTGAAGATCCGACATCCTTGCAACGAGCATTTGACGCACTTGTGTGCCCGTTCTCTGATCCACTCAGGCCTATTCCAGAAGTTTATTTGGATAAAACAGTGCGAAAAGTTTCAATACCTGTGAACTATGATTAATAGCGAAGCAACCTGTGATGACGACATCAATCGGAGCCCAACGTTCCCGCTAAGAAATTTTTCGAATCCACCCCGGATGGACGACGCAGTAGAGGACGACCTCGCGGTAGGTGGCGCAAGCAAGTGGAGGGGGACCTCAACCAACTTGGCGTGCGCAACTGGAGGCAGCTGGCTCGTAATCGTGCTAGCTGGAGAGGTTTGTTGGTTTAGGCCCAGGTCCAACCCGGACCTTAGCGCCATCTAAGTAAGTAAGACCAAAACGAAGTGAGGATAGCAAAATCCAAGCTGAAATCCAACAAGGCTCCTGGATCTGAGGGCTTGCCGGCCGAAGTTTTCAAGGCAGCTGATGATGAATTGTTAGAGTGCATACACCAACTCATCTCTGAGATTTGGTCAGACGAGTGTATGCCTTATGAATGGAATCTCAGCATCGTTTGCTCGATTCACAAGAAAGTAGACCTCCTTAACTGCGGCAATTATAGAGGCATCAGTGTCCTCAGCATCGCATATAGGATCTTTTCTGCGATATTGTGTGAACGCCTGAAACCTTCTGTCAACAGTCTGATTGGACCCTATCAGTGCGGTTTCAAGCCAGGAAAGTCCACCATTGATCAAGTATTCACACTTCGGCAGATCCTGGAGAAAACCCAAGAAGTCAGGTCAAAACCAAGTATATGCTGTCAACAAGAAGGGAAAACCGAAACCGGCGAATTGGACAGAACGTCACAGTGGGCAGCTATAACTTCGAGGTAGTAAGGGACTTTGTCTACCTTGGCTCTGATATAAACTCGAAAAATAACATCAGCACATAAATCAAGCGAAGAATAACTCTTGCCAATCGCTTTTTTTTTGGGCTTATAAGGCAATTCAACAGTAAAGCCCTATCTCGAACATCTAAGGAGACCCTATATAGGTTAGGTTAGGTTATGTTGGCTGTCCACACGGGAGTGTAGACACACTTAGACCAGCGAAGGTCCTTTGTGATACCAGGATCAAACCATTAGGCCACTCAGGGACTAACAAAACCAACCGGAGCTTTTGACAAAGCGATGGATGCTCATGACGTCCAAGGACGCCAGATCGCAGAGGTCGTCAAGGAAGGGGGACCCTAGATGGAGCATTCTTTTATGTGACAGGGCTGGACATGTGCATAGAAGGTGAAGGATGGTTTCCTCCTCCTCCTCGTCCCTACAGCTTCTGCAGAAGTCATTGGAGAAGAGGCCAAGTCTTTTGGCGTGCTGGCCTATAAGACAGTGTCCAGTGAGAACACCGACAACGCAGCTGATTTGTGTACGCTTTAACTTGATCAGATCGGCACTACGTTTTTGATCCAGCTTAGGCCAGATCTGTCTCGAAATGTGACACGTTGAGCCGTTTCCCCATAAAAGGTTGGTCGCGCTAATAGCGTTCAGCTTTAGTAGATACTTACATGTAGCGAGGGGCATACCCAGGGCTTGCCTTTCAGGCAAAATCCTTAGAGTGGTACCCTGTCTGGCGAGGTCGTCAGCCCTGCAGTTACCTGGAATGTCTCTATGGCCCGGCACCCAGCATAGGTGAATGTTGAACTGCTCTGTCATCTCCATAAGAGATAGACGACAGTTTAAGGCAGCCTTAGAAGTGAAAGAGAACGATTCCAGGGACTTGATTGCCGCTTGGCTGTCAGTGAAAATGCTAATATCCCTGACAGATAATACATTACATTTCAGCCAGGACAGAGCTTCTTTAATCGCCATGATTTCCGCCTGGAAAACGCTACAATGATCGGGGAGGCGGAAAGAGATGCTCAGATTGAGCTGTTCGGAGAAAACACCACAACCCACCCCACCATCCGTCTTAGATCCATCTGTAAAGAAGTGAACCGAACTAGCATCGACAGGGGGGGAGGTGTCCCATACATCCCGGTTAGGGATGCTCGTACTGAAGTTACGGTCAAATCTCAGTTTCGGCGGGGTGTAGTCCGTGTTTTCGTGTTTGAAGTTGAGAAGATCAAGGATCGAGGAGTGGCCAAAGCGATAGCTAGACCACTGAGAGGAGGCTTTCAAGCGGATGGCCGCACAGGCTGCCATCTGTTTGCCGAAAATATCTAAGGGTAGCAGGTTGAACAAGATGTCCAGTGCCGCGGAGGGAGTAGTTCTAAGTGCACCACTGATGCAGATGCATGCAGATCTTTGCACCTTAGCTAGTTGAGTGAGGTGGACAGCCCTTTCAAGAGCAGGCCACCATACGATCACGCCATATAGTAGTATAGGCCTGATAACGGACACGTATAGCCAATGGGTGATTTGAGGTTTAATACCCCAGCTCCTACCTATAGCCTTTTTACAGGAATAGAGAGCTACATTAGCCTTCTTGACGCGCTCTAGTAGATTGGCCTTCCAGTTTAATTTCCTATCCAAAATAAGACCCAAATATTTTGCGTTTTCAGAGAAGGTGAGACTGGTGCCATTTATCAAGGGAGGGTCTATGAGGGGAACTTTATATTTCCTCGTGAAGAGAACGAGTTCCGTTTTATGGGGGTTAACCCCCAATCCACAATTGGAGGCCCATTTGGTGAGCCGAAGGAGAGCATATTGGAGGATATCCCTGAGAGTGTCCGGGTGTTTACCGGAGGAAGCAATAGCAATGTCATCAGCATAGGCGATCACTCTACAACCTGACGTATCCAGGTCCAACAGTAGTTCATTAACTACCAGGTTCCACAGAAGAGGTGATAAGACTCCACCTTGAGGTGTACCGCAGCGAGCAATTCTTCTGGCCGATGCTCCGCCCAGCTGCGTGTTAATAATCCTGCATGTAAGCAATTGATTGATCAACACTCCGAGCGAGGTATCCACTTTCAGATTTACAAGTGCGTCGGTAATTGCCTTTGGTTTGACATTGTTAAAAGCTCCCTCAATGTCAAGGAAAGCCACCATGGTGTATTCTTTGATGCTCAATGATTTTTCGATGATGCGCACAAGCGAATGTAAGGCAGTCTCAACCGATTTGCCTTTGCAGTACGCATGTTGGGACGGCGAGAGCAGAGCTGGGCTAATACTTTGCCGAAGATGGATATCTATTAGCCTTTCTAACGTTTTGAGCAGAAAGGACGATAGACTGATAGGTCGGAGATCCTTTGGTTCCACGTGCGAGCTCTTTCCTGCCTTAGGTATGAATATGACTTCAACCTCGGTCCATAGTTTGGGAATATAGACCAGATTTAGACAGCCCGACAAGATGACTTTGAGCCATGGAAGCACAATGTCCTCGCATTGCTGAATTTCAGCTGGAATAACACCGTCAGGTCCTGGGGACTTGAAGGGTTTGAAACTGCGCATGGCCCAACGGATCTTTTCTGTAGTTATCAAGACTAGCGAGTTGCTGCAAGGTTGAGGGGGGGGATTTCCCTCTCGTGATATAGCAACAGGGGAGCTACCAGGAAAGTGGGTATCCAGTAAGATGTCAATGGATTCCTCCGCAGAGGAGGTCCAGTAACCATCCGGATGCAAAAGGAAGCTGGGTGTAGCAGGGCTTTTAGAGAGGATTTTCCGCAACCTGGAAGCTTCCGAGGACTCTTCAATGCTGTCGCAGAAAAGTCTCCAGGAGCGTCGTTGCTCCTTCCTCAGTGAGATTTTGTATTTTCTGAGAGACAGTTTATAGGAGTCCCAGTCGGCCGTCTCACGGGAGCTTTTAGCAGTATTAAAAAGGAGCCTACTGTCTTTCCTAAGAGTACTGAGATTTGCATTCCACCAGGGAGGTTTCATTCTACCTCGAGGTTTGCGGAGTGGGCAGGCCTCGGCCATGGCACCATTTAGTGCCGATGTTAGGGTGTTGACTAAATCGTCGAGGTCTTCAGTGCAAGAAGGTTCAGTAGGCAGATGGGAGGGAATAAGCGTTAATAAACGTTTCCTATAGAGGGACCAGTTGGTTTTTCTATAATTTCTAAAAGCCTTCTGGTCAGGCAGATAGTCATCAAGACTAAATTGGAGGTAACGGTGGTCTGAAAAAGAGTGCTCATCAGAGACTCTCCAGTCCTTAACCAAGTTATATAAATGATCGGAGACAAGAGTGATGTCCAGGACTTCTTGTCGGTTTCGAGTAATGAAGGTCGGTTTGGACCCCCTGTTACAGATTAGGAGTTTAGTACTAAGGATAAAGTCAAAAAGTTGCTCACCTCTTACATTTATGTCGGAACTGCCCCAGATTGAGTGATGGGCATTCGCATCACAGCCAATGATGAGGCCAGTGTTTCGGCTCTCTGCTACAGCAATCAAGCTCCCCAAGATGTCCGGGGGGAGTGGGCCCGCAAGATCGTGACCTAAATAAGCCGATACCAACCAGTAATTTCTTGATCGCAATTCCAGGTTGGTAGCGACTATGTCTTGATTGCTGAAATTAGAGAGTAAATGAATGTTTAGATGGGTCTTCGCAAGGATACAGGATCTCGGTTTACCTTCTTTCCTTGCGTAGATTAATATGTAGTTTGGAGTCTTGAGTCCACAAACCCGGTTTCCAACAACCCATGGTTCCTGGATCAAGACTAAGTCTTCCCCGTATTTGCTGAGCCGGAGAATGAGGGAGGCCGAAGCCGTGATGGAGTGATGCAGGTTAATCTGTAGGATCCGCAGCATTGGGGCTACTTCTCGCTACAGATACCATTACCACGGTATTATTGGCTTCCTCTGAATCTGATGACAGAAGGTCATCCTCGAGAGAGAGGCCACATGGGTCACTGTCCAGGAGTGATGGAGAGGGAGAGGGAGGACCAGAGAAGTCCAGTTTCAAAAGAGCGTCAACCATCTCGGTGTCTGTCGACGAGGAGTCAACCCCCGAAAAAGATGGAACGACGCAAGGGAGCGAGGGAAGGGGCTCGGAAGGAGAGGTATTCTTAGCTGGTGCAGAAGAGACTGCAACCTGCTTGGGAGGTACTTTCTCGAGCTCCTTCTCGTCACATTTGTAGACTTTCAGGGTGATGGAGCTGAAACCATAATTTACTACCCCTTTAGAAGATGCCAGGGGGGCCAGAGACTCTTCATTGATGACAATGATCACACTTCTGACGTCTCCTCTCGGCTCGTCCACTTTGGCAATCTTCCAATTATGGGTAGGAAGGGAGCTGTTGTTAGCCTTCAGAATATCCAGGATGATTTTAGGATCAGAGGGTTCAGCCGGAATGGTAGCACGTGTTCTTGGTCGGTTAGGAATCTGGTCCTTTTCCACGACCTCCAACTGTGCACCTGGCCAAACCTGTCCTAATCTGGAGACAGCAAGTTTGTAGAGATCCTTCGATCTTTGGTCAGCGCAGGCAACGAGTTTGACATGCCCTTGATGCCAGCCACCATCCCTGCAGGAAACATCAGGGCCGGGATGGTCACGTAGGATTTGGAGACAGTTGGTGGCGAGTTTAATCTCCACCTTCCTCCACTTATCCGCCGTAATGCTGCCATCCGGATCGCTATGGTCAACGACCGCAATCTCCAAGTGTGCCTTAAGCACTTGGTTGAAGGGCTTAGTAGTAGCGATGGACTTTACTACCTTGGTCTTTTTGGCAAGGGTGGGAGACTCATCTTGAGACCTCTGGCGTTTGGACGGCAAGTCCTTGCTGGATGAGTCAGGGGGGAGCTGGACACGTTTGAGTGCCCAGCTTAGAGAAGTCTTATGCTTCTGGGTCCTGTCCTGTTCAGGAATTACCTGAATGCGGCGAATTAGCTTATAAGCTAGCCGGCGATCTTGGTAAGAGATCTTGGGGAGAGCGACATTCGGCAAGCTCGAAGCCGAGCCATCCGTCGCCGCCGAAAGAGATTTGAGAAGGGGGTGTGGATCCTTCGAAGTGGAGGGCACAGCACGCTGTAAGCTCGAGGCCGAACAGTATGCTGTCCCTGAAGGGGCAGAGATGTTAAGGGGTTTGCCCCCTCGCGTTTCATGGTCTGGCTTTACGATGGGACCAGGTGTTGACACCACTGTCCTATCCGCCAGTGTACCAGACGCGCGTTCAGCAATCCTGGGGGCGTCAACCTGCTTGCAACTGCTTGCAACGCTAGTGCTAGGCCTCAAGGCCAATGCGCTAGAAGGGATTGCCACAGCAGATCTTGCGGGTATGCTTCCCAGGAGGCTGGAAGACGGTTTTTTAAGAGGACCGTCCTCTTTCTTTGTCTTTTTTATATTTTTTATGTTTTGTATGTTTTTGTTTTTATTGTTCATGATTGGACCCACGAGTGGCGGAGAATGGGAGGTCGACCTGCACAGAGATCCGCATTGTGCAGGCAAGGCAGGCTAATCCGGAGGTCGCCAGGTATCCGGATACTCCGTTAGCGACTGGACTATTATTTAAAGTGGGCCCCCAGCCAGGCTGATTCTCGGCACGGGTCGTATTACACCTTGATCCGGCCCACTGGAGAGGAGAGAGGGAGGGAAAGGATATGACGGGGAGGGATTAGGACGACTACAGCTTGGCTTCTTGTCTCATCTGGGGAAATACCCGAGAATCCTTGACCATTACTAGGCCCCTACACCACGGCGAGGTGTGTAGTCATGTAGGGGAGACCCTATATAAGACCTTGATCATCCCAGTCCTGCTTTAAGGCGCTGAAACATGGACTTTATTAAAAGAGGATGAAGATATCCTTGGTCGCTTCGAGAGAAAAATTCTTCGTAAGATATTCGGTCCCGTTTGCTATGATGGATTTTGGAGGAGAAGATTCAATCACGAACTATACGAGTTGTACAGAGACATCGACCTAGTCAAAAAACTGCGTATTGGACGTCTGAGATGGCTAGGACATGTAGCGCTCCGCCCCGCAGAGTCTTTGAATCAACCCCGAGGGACGACACAGTAGAGGACATCCTCGCCGTATGTGGCGCGCACAAGTTCCAGGGGACCTCGACCAACTTGGAGTGCTAGAGGGAGACGGACACCGCAGATTTTGCAGGGACTTCGCGGTAACACCAGCGCACCTTCTTATGGAATGCGAAGCACTGATCCACAAAAGAAGGAATCACCTTGGTGACTACCTCCTATCAAAAACGGATTTACCTTCGCTGGATCCACTGAAGATACTCCGGTTTGCTGTAGCAGCTGGACTGGAGGAAGTGCTCTAGACCGAGTATATCATCGGCTAAAGCCTTAGTAAGGGGGGCACAATAGATCTTTTATAGGTCGCAGTGCACTTGCACCTCTTCATAATATATACATACATCTACATCTACAACTTGGAGTGCGCAACTGGAGGCAATTAGCTAAAGACCGAGCTAAATGGAGCCGCTTGTTGGTTGAGCCCCAGGTTTGTCCCAAACTGTAGCGCCACCTAAGTTAGTAAGTCTCTGAAAGGATAGAGACTCATTATGCAAATTTGGTAGTAAATTGTGTTTTCTGTAGGACTTTGTGATTTGTATAAGATCAGAAAACTGCGCTGGCGTGAAGTATCTCTTCATAATGGAACCTTGAGCACCACTCCAGCATTGTCAGAAGGCACACCATCAATTGGAATTAGAATTGAGCTGTCCTGAAGAAAGTTGTGTATCCATCCGCAGATCTGCTGTGGTAGTAGCTTACTTAATAAGGCTCCCTGACAGACTCGATCAGAAGCCTTTGAGATGTTTAGGACAACTGCTCTTGATTCCCCGTACTGTTCGATGGCCAACTTCCATATGTGAGTTACTTAACATAGCTTAGCAGGCTGGTGATTTGGCACTGGTTGATTTGGAAGCGATATGCCTAAGATGATGACCACAGGTACATGCAAAAGTGTCGATATTTGCTAATAAAGACAAGCGGTATATGACTAACGACTTGCGGCTTACGGCTTACAATGGAGGTGGGGATGGGGCTGGCGTAAATGCTGCTCTGCTCAATTACACATCAATAATTTTTTTTAAATAGTGGCTATCGGTGCTACTAAAGCTGATCCTAGCATCGTGTACTGCTTCTCTAAAGCATAGTACCCACATATTTACTGGACCTTTTCTGTAGTGGCAAACAAATAAGCAGTATCGCATTTGCGCTGCAGTCATTTTCAGTTCCCTGAACTCAAACCAATCCCTCTCGTCTGTCCATAGTATTTACTTCCACCATATAGCTGTGCAATATCTCATCAATTCCGTAAAATATTTCACCGCAGAATTCCAGAAACCAACGCAGCCAATATCTTTCCAATAACAACCCTTTATTTGAGGTCTCCTCATCGTCCCCTCCAACCCTACAGAATCGATATTCTCTGTCAGTTCCGACCCGCTAACCATCATTCTGTGCTGCTGGTGCCTGTCGTTTCTCAGAAATGCTATAATGATGAATTTTTATTTTTTATCTGAGCGCCCCATCCCGGGTTGTGTTCATAATTTCGCCACTTTCTTCGAATATTTTTTTCGGTAATTTTAATTAGGAACTAATTAGTTTTGGGTTACCATAGCTGCTGCCATTCCTTGAATCAATCTTTCAACGGAACAGATTCAATTTCCGTTTACTCTTCGTGATTTGGCAGCGGCGACTGGGGTGTCGAGTGAAGTGATACCTTTTGGAACCGAAAATATAATTTGTCACAATATCTCTGATCATAGTGTCAGTCAAATGAAAAAGATGGTTTTCTAGGAAGCCATAGCGATGAATCTGTGAGATGTTGTGGTTTGTGTGCGGGGCACTGTGATTCTACGAAACGCAATGAGGCGAACCTTGTGCGCACATTAAAACTGAGAATCTAGGTTAATTGCTTTGTGTAAGTGGAAATTCTTAGGATGACCTTTATGGGTGGCTTCAGTCTGACTGGACTTGACGTTACTGTGTGATGTGCTCGGGTGGGGAAATTCATTGATGAGCGTCAAGCGTGAAGATAATTACAATTCTTCTAACTAGTTCCAGTTGCTCATTAAGAACTTTATGTAGTTTGTATCTGCAGAGGTAACGTTAACTTTAGTGAATCAGATTTGGATGGAGAAACTAAGTTTTGCAAAGTCGTTAAAAAATATTTGAATGTCGAATGAACATTTTGAGTTTTAATGATGATCGCAGTTGAACACTTTTAATGGTCATGCTCAGACCCTCAGCTTAGGTCTTGACAATCAGTTTGATTCATTGATATGGCAAGCTCAAGCTCTACTTTATTGACAACAAATTATTGCAAGTGATCTTGGCGACGTCGTTTTATTGGATTTTTTGAGGGGAGGGCACACTTGGGCATTTTGTTACGAGTTAAAATTTCATACAGTCATCACACGCACAAGTAAGGATGTAAATACGTACTGGTAACCAGTGTCGGTGTATCGGGTTCTAGAGGCGGTAACTATCGGCAACTATATGCACGTAAATTCGTAACCCCCGTTCGTATCCACTACAGCAAGAACCCCCATCCGGCAAGTTAGTACGAGCAAGAGCTAGCATGCCTTCGTTACTAGTACAGGACTGGCTAGTAAACATGGACCTAAAACTAGCAGAGGAAACGACCGAAGTATTGCTCATCAGCAGCAGACGAGTTATGGAGAATATAAGAGTAACCGTGGGTGATAACGTTTTACTTTCCAAACCAGAACTGAAGTACCTTGGCGTTATTTTACTATAGATGCAGGTTAACTTATAAGCACCATTTGCAACACGCAGCTGAGAAGACAGCAAGAACAACGAGTACCCTGGCAAGGATCATGCCAATAGACCTCCTCGTTAAAGAAGCGGAACAGAAACATCGTACGAGCAGGACAATGGTGTCAACAACGACGGGTCGAAGTGACACTGAAGTACCCCAAGAACAAGCCTCGGAAAAAATGGTAAGAGACATGAAACTTTTCTGACAAGGGCTGGCGAACAGACTGGGTGTGGACTTAACCCCAGAGAACATCACCAGACAGATGTCGAGTACGCAAGAAGCTTGTGAAGCAGTAAGCGATACTGTGGCTACCATGATGAAAGAACAGCGAAGACGGGAGCGTCAGCGAAACGTTGCGCAGACTTCTGCCAACACGAATGAGCCGAGTATGTAAGGCTGAAGCCCCCCTCGAGATGAAATGCTTAACGGCAGTGCTGCGAAGACCTGGGGTTGGAGGGGAGGTCGTTTTAGTGGCTCAGTTTCGTCTTTGAAAGATTCTCACCTTCCAACGCAAAAACAGCCTTCGTGTGATGATGCGAAACCCTTTCATCGATACTGCCCGGACTGGCGCAAGGACTCCTGTTGCTTTAGACCTTAAGGGTAGCTATAGAAGTGGACGGTTCTTTTTCTTTGATCGGAGCCGTGCTTTAGACCTCATCAAGTTACGTTCGCGGCAGAGAAGGGTAGTGAATTATATCTGTTAGGCAGTTGTGTGAGTAACTGATGTTGGTAACTATCCCTCCTCTCTTTATTTCGTTACAAGTTTAGGGATTTTGCCGTCAGGGTAACCGCTTTGGCGTGTAAAAAGCTATTAATTACAAGCTATCACAAGCTATCGGATAAAGATGATGAGTATGATATGCATATGCAACTAATATGAACCTAATATGCACTAGAGATGCAACCAATTTGGCGCAGTCGTAGTGCTTGTGTCAAAACCACTTTCAACTCTGCAATGAAGGCGCCATGGAAACGGTGCTCGTTCACAGCACCGATACTGGAGATCAAAGTACCTCATACATGTTGGACTTCCGCAAGGGTCAGTGCTAGGACTCTTGTAGCAGAAGTAGAGAGCATTTACAACGAATTTTTTCAAATAACCAGGGATCAACGGTCGGGCTAGAACTACGAGTAGCTTTACAGAGCTAGTCACCAGAAGGATAATATTAGAGTTAATCACGATCAGAGTAGGTGACAAACATGGGAGAACCCGGGGACTTCTAACCGAAGTAGTGCAATTCAGAAAGAACACTAAAAACAAAAGAGCGTACACGAGTAAGTTAAACTCAGTGTACTGCCTGTGCTGCAGGGGTGGATATTTTTGCAGACGAATTGCAAAGAATCTATGACTGAAATAATTCAGTAACTCAAGATTCAGTTAGAGAATGAACGAGGACTGAAAGAACCCGAAGTATCAGCGAACGGCAGCAGACCATGAAACAAGCCCACTTTGAAAGATGGACCCACTGACTGACACCGGATACAGCGAAATGGATAAATCGGCGATGCGGACAAGTTAACTTCTACCTTAGTCAGCTACTAACAGGGCATGACTATTATCAAGATATTGATGCTCATAACGTCTGAGGACGCCAGTTTGCCGAGATCATCAAAGGATGGAGTCCCTAGATGGAGCAGTTTTTTTTTTGGGACGTGGCCGGACATGTGGATAGGAGATGAAGGATGATTTTCTCTTCCTATTCGTCTCTACAGTGCCTGCAGAAAAGTGGTCCAACCTTTTAGCATGTTGGCCTATTAGACATTGTCCAGTGAGGACACCGATAACATAGCTAATCTGTGATAGGCCAGATCTGTCTAGAAATACGACACGTTGAGCCATTTTTCCATGTGTGGTTGGCTTTGCAAATAGTGCCCAGCTTTAGTAGATGCTTACATGTAGCGAAGGGCATACTCCCATTACGGCAGAATCTCTAGAATCCTACCCTGTCTAGCGAGTTTATCAGCCTTGCAATAACCCGGAATGTCTCTGTGGCCTGGCACCCAGCATACGTGAATGTCGACTGCTCTGTCATCTCCGTGAGAGGCCGGCGACAGTTTAAAGCGGCATTTGAAGTGGGAGACCACGATTCCAGGGAATTGATTGCCACTTAACTGTCAGTGAAAATGCTTACATATATCCCTGGCAGATATTGCATTACATTTAGACAAGGCCTGGTTGATCCCCATGATTTCCACCTGAAATACTCTACAGTGATCTAGGTGGCGAAAAGAGATGCTCAGGCTGAGTTTTTAAGAGAAAACACCGCAATCCACCGCACTTTTGGTCTTGGAGCCGCCGGTCGGTGTAGAAGTGAACTGAACTACCATCCGCTGGGGGAGCATTATCCCATTCACTGCGGTCAGCAATGCTCGCCCAGAAATTATGGTCAAATCTCAGTTACGGCGGAGTATAGTCGATGTTTTCATGGGTAAAGTTAAGAATGTCACGGATTGAGGAGTGAACCACTGCGAGGAGACTTTACGTCGGATGTTCTCACTGGCAACCATCTGTTTGCCGATAATATCATATCTAAGGGCAGCAGATGAAGCATAATGTCCAGTGCCGCAGAGGGAGTAGTTCTCTTTTTTTTTATTGCCGGGGTAGGAAACACTCGACACGAGCACTCAGATGCAACTAGTCCATTGTACAATACTATCAGAGAGCAATCCCTGATTTACCCATTTTATTGGAATTTCCTTGTCTTTCTAAGAAAGCCAAGCAAGTGCTTCAGTGATGAGGAGCTTGCAGTACCAGCACTCACCACATCAGCACCGAGAATCTGCCACCTGATACGAGCAAAGGCTGGACACTCACAGAGATGATGTTCCGCGGTGTCGTCGCTCTCTCCACAAGCGTCGCATATTGTAGTGTCACTCAAGTCCAGCACGTTAAGGTGCTTGGCAAAAGCAAAGTGGCCTGTCAAGACGCCAATAAGTTGTCTACAGTCTTTTCTGCTGAGAGACAGGAAGAATGCCGCTGATTTCTTACAGACGTCCGGGAGCATACGTTAAGTCAACCTTCATCCTGGAGAGTAATGCTACGCACAATTGTGCTCATGAGAGACCCAATCGTCAATGGAAGCCCTAACTGAGGACGCAGGGAGACTCAACGTGGGTTCGGGACCTGAGAAAGCCTCCTCTGAGCCTTGTCTAGCAATCTCATCGGAGATCTCGTTCCTCAAGATCACAGTGTGACCTGGGACCCAGATAAAAGACAGAGAATTCAGCCTTGCGACCGATTTCAAAGAGTTTTTGGTTTCACGAATTATTTTGGAAGTGGTTAAGGGGTTAAGCAAGGCCTTAAGCGCAGCCTGACTGTCACTACAGACACAAATGCTACGGCACTTCCACCTATTCTTCACAACATAATTCATGGCCATTAGGACTGCATAAGTTTCCGCTTGGAAAACAGTCGCATATTTGCAAGGGAGTAGTTCTTAGTGCACATGCAGATCTTTGCTCCTTACCTAGTTCAGTGAGGTGCACAGCCCTATCAAGAGCGGACCACTATACGATCACGCCATAGAGTAGTATAGGCCTAATAACTGACACGTACAGCCAGCGAGTGATTTGATGTTTCATGCGATACCCCAGCTCCTACCTATAGCCTTTTTGCAGGAAGAGAGTTACATCAGCTTTCCTTACGCATTCTAGTAGATTGGCTTTCCAATTCACTTTTCTGTCTAAAATAAGACCCAAGTACTTTGCATTCCCGTTGAAGGAGAGACTGATGTCATTTATCGCAGGAGGGTCGATGAAGCTCATCCTATTAAAATTCATTCCTCAGCTTTTGTCAGGCAGATTTGAAAATCAATGCGGTTATCCTCAAATGTGTGTGTGTGTGTGTGTGTGCGTTGAAGCTATTAATATGAAATTCCATCCAATTTTCATTGAAACCCCATTAAACGCAACACCAATCATGGTTCTGGTTTCCAAGAACAGTTTCCCTCAGTTCATACATCCTGTTTCATACACCCCTGTGGTTCTATTGTTGGTAGTATAATCCATCAACATTAATCGGATCAGTACCACAAATTTCAAATTTAATTATCATAAGTCCATCGAACGTATTTATCTAAAAGTGCCTATCGAATAGTCAATCTAATTAGAATTCCTTAGAAATGCCACCCAGCCACAGAGAGTGCATTTCACGCTACTAACTCAATAATTATATATAGCACTTCAATGGTAATTAAATTATTACCAACCAAACAAACATTCCATCCACTAACTTAAACAATAAACAGACTGCAATTAAATGTTAACTAGATTTCCCAATCGAATGTATTTGCATTTAGATACGAATACAACTCTCACTCTCACGGTTTTGGTTTTATATTTATTCGTTCAGTGAAAGCTACGTGCAGTTGCATAAATTTATCGATTCAACCCGATAGTAATAAACGTATCTAATCATAATTAGATACACCACTGGTGGCATATAGTATGCCACAGCACGTCCTAAAGCTTAAAACCAGAAACTTTGTGCCGAGTGAAGAGACAATTTATCTATTTCGGTCTAACTGGGCCTGGGAAAACTTTGTCCCACAAAATGGAAAAGGTTTCGTGTGTGTATTTTGAAAATCACGATTTGAACGCGCGCCCCGAACCGGCATAACGCAACAAAAATAAACAAAAGATATGCTAACGAAGGTCTTTTTGGATATAAGTTGGCTTTTGCTTGCCAGCCACTCCTCTCAGTATCTCTGATCGATCGCGTGTATCTAGCACTGGTTCAACCTGTATGCATCTGTGGTGCAACAATTCTGAATGCCATGGGAAAATAATCGTAATTCACCCAATTCACACCGAATAGTGGAATAGTGAAAAGCGACACCGCACCGTAATGCCGATGATCATCGCCTCATTATCGTTCGTATGGAAATTATTATGTATTTCTCTGTTTTAGGGTCTATTAGCGTTTGGAACATGAAAACTTACTAAGCAAACGCCCACAAGAAAACATTTTGTTTTCTTTGGGTGACATGAACTTGAGAAATGTTTTGTTTTGCATTCGAAATGAGCGAAGGGACTTTCTTGTGGGTTTTGTTTGACACCTGCAATTTGTTTCGACGGACCGTGTGAAAATCTTACGAAGAAGTCTTGGACATTATGAAACTGTTTGGAGGGGCTTGTAGGTTAAAATTAGCATTCTATGGCTTGCTGACGACTCTCCAAAATAAATCGGCCAACGACCCATAGGTTGATAGGACTACTGGAAAAAGAAGATAGAAATCTTGCACAGTGAGCAAATGGGTCAAGCATTGGAACAGACGAAAGAATCTCTGGGAAACTAAGCAGATCCTACCTAGGAGTTAGTAAGAATCGACTAGGCACCTTGATAGGCATAGTAACCAGCCACTGCAGACTTAAGGAGCACCTTAGGAAACTGGAACTAGGAATAGAAGGGAACGGACACTGCAGATTCTGAAGGGTTCTCGCAGAAACATCAGTACACCTTCTTATAGATTGCGGAGCACTAATCCAAGAAAGAAGACAGTTCATCAAAGCAGCTGGACTAGAGGAAGTGCTCTAAATCGAGCATGTCATCGACGAGAGCATTAGTTTGAAAGGCACAATAGAGCTATGAAAGGTTGCCTCACATCTGCACAGTGAAATGGACACTAATTGAATGGACACTAATAGGACGGCGACCATTTTTCTATTCAAGAGAGGTGTTCCTTTAAGTTTACATACAAATCAAAAATTGTTTCCAACATAGCCTTTTGAGATATGTCCGCTAAAGAGGGTTCACTGTACTCTGTACTATTATGCAGGAGCTAACATGAAGTGGGTCTTACAATTCCGTTTTAATGTATGAATCTGGACGAGATTGCTCAGAGGAGGTTCTCTCAGAATCCGATCGTGCGTCCTGGGTCTCGATTAGAGCTTCCATTGACGATTGGATTTCTTATGAACACAATTGTACAGTACGACTTTCCAGGGTGTAGGTTGACTAAACGAATGCTGCTGGACATCTGTAAGAAATCAGCCGCATTCTTGCTGCCTCACAGCAGCGGGAGCGGAAGGAATATTCCCTGCCCCACTATAAAAATCTGGGCGCAGTGGTGTAAGTGGTTAGTGTGTCGGATCACTACGCATGAGGTTCCAAGTTCGAATCCCAGAAAACACCAACAAGTTTTTTCACGGTCCCACCTCTCGCGAGCGTCTGACAAACATTCGAGAGTATTACTGTCACGAAAAAGCTTCTTAAATCGCCGTTCGGATTCGGAACTAAAACTGTAGGTCCCTTCCATTCGTGTGAAAAATATAACGCACACAACATGAGTGGTTGCAAGAAGCTAGGCCCTGGCACATAAAGAGCTGTTGCGCCAAATAGGCCAGGAAATCATTATGCCACACCTCCTAAGACTATTGAGAAATAGCGTTGCACTTGGGCATACACCAAGAATATGGAGAATGGCAAAGATCATATTCATTCCGAAAGTGGGAAAAAGAGACACTTCCTCACCAAAATCCTTTAGACCCATCAGCCTGATCTCATTCATACTAAAGACGCTAGAAAAGGTCATAGATAATCAACTAAGAATTACTGTGCTGGAAAGAATATCTCTCCACCACAATCAACATGCCTACAGAGCAGGACGATCCATCGAAACTGCGTCCTACCAACTGACAAGTTGGGTTCAGGATACACTGGAGAGCAAGGAAACGGCAGTATGCACATTTCTAGATATCGAAGGAGCCTTCAACAATTCCTCCCATGAAGCAATTAGAAGGAGTCTCGAAATAAAAGGAGTAAATCACACCACAAGTAATTGGATGTGTGATATGCTAAGAACTAGGACTGCTGAGATAGAGGTGGGACAAAAAACCATCACAATAAGCACCACTAGAGGCTGCCGACAAGGAGGGGTATTATCACCATTAATGTGGAGCCTAGTAGTAGATGAACTACTGCACAAATTGACAGATGCCGGCATTACATGCCAGGGGTACGCCGACGATATAGTCATTGTCGCAAGAGGGAAATTTGAAAAAACGCTATTTGAAATCACTCAAAGCTAAGAATCACAGAGAAGTGGTGCAAAAGGGTAAGGCTTAGAGCGAACCCTACCAAAACCACTGTGATACCCTTCACCAAGAAAAGATAGCTAAAGCGTATGCAACCTACCCTGTTGGAAGGGATCAGGGTCGACCCACAGAAACAGGTCAAGTATCTAGGTCTAACACTAGACCGCAAACTCCTCTGGAGAGAACATGTAGAAACTGTGGTAACTAAACACCAGAGCACTTATGGTGTGCAGGAACATTTCAGGAAAAACCTGGGGATGCAGCACAGCCACACAGAGATGGATGTACCTGATGATAGCAAGACCCATCATCACTTACGGAGCAATGGCAAACAGACCATACTGAGAATCAGCGAAGAGGGCACTGGGAAAGGAACATGCAACGTAAATAAAGAGCGAGTAACCCTATCAAAATCGGTGCCATTTCTGGACTGGCACAGATATGATATGGTCAAGAAATACTGCTTTGAAAGGAAATATGACTCAAAGCTGAGCAACAAAAGAGACTGGAGCAGCGAATCCGGTAAATACCAATTCGAACAACACACAATTAAATGGTACACAGACGGATCGAAAACATCTACTGGCACTGGGGCAGGAATGTACGGGCCCAGGACTAGATACTCAGAATCACTGGGAATATTCCCCAGTATATTTCAAGCAGAAGTTCGCGCCACCGAAAGATGCGCGCAATTCAACTTAGACAGGAAATATCGCGGGCAGGACATCGCAATACTGTCAGGCAGCCAAGCCGCTATTAAAGCACCGACCTCGCACGAGATCAGATCCAAACTGGTATGGGAATGTCTCACCAGGATCAACAAACAAACAAAATAACTCTCTATTGGAACCCAGGACATGTAGGAGTGGAGGGGAGCGAAGCAGCTGTTGAACTAGCTAGAAACGGATTAGACACACCGTTCTTTGGACCAGAACCCTTTTGTGGGTTAGGACTCCACAAAATATGGGAAGACATAAGGAAAGAGTTAGAGAACATATGTGCCAAACATTGGGATGATATCCCCCAAATAAGACAGGCAAAAGAACTTCTGGGGAAATACAACCAGAAAAGAAGCACAGCCTGCCTAAGAGTTAGTAAGAATCGACTTCGCATCTTGGCGGGCATGTTAACAGGTCACTGTAGGCTCAAGGAGCACCTTAGCAAACTGGGAATAGAGGGAGACGGACACTGCAGATTCTGCAGGGTCTTCGCAGAAGCACCAGCGCACCTTCTTATGGAATGCGAAGCACTAATCCACAAATGAAGAAATCACCTAGGTGTCTACCTCCTATCAGAAATGGATTTACCTTCGTTGGATCCACTGAAGATATTCCGGTTTGCTGTAGCAGCTGGACTGGAGGAAGTGCTCTAGACCGAGAATATCATCGGCTAGAGCCGTAGTATGGGGGGCACAATAAATCTTTTAAAAGTCCCAGTGCACTTGCACCTCACTATCTTGCCCAGTCACTTCGCTTTCGCTTAGCATTTTACTGTGCTAGGCTTAAGTGGCACTACAGTCTGCGACGCTTATGAAGAGGGCGACGATATTGTGGAATATTTTCTCTGCGATTGTCCTGTATTTGCTCATATCAGGCTGTGGTATAGTAAGTGCTGGTACTGTAAGCTCCTTCCTCATCACTGAAATGCCTGGTTGGCTTTCTTAGAAATACAAGAAATTCCAATAAAATGCGTAAACCAATAAAAGAAGGAAGAAGCCCAATCAAGGGCGATTTATGGGGAAACTTTGAGCTGTTGTTTTGTTCTAGAACCAGTTCTAGGCATATTGCAACAAAGCAGACGCGTTCCGAATAAGAACTGACCAACATAGTTTGCTATTTTATCAGGTTTCTGGCCAGCTAAACTGTACGGACACAGTAAGCTTCTATTTTCATTTCCAGGAGAACTGGAAAAAACTCCGACCGACTACACCATACCCAAACAGAGTTTTCAATACAACTTCACAGTCGATTTTCCGTCAAGCGCAGACTGGGAAAGAGGTGAATTCATAAAGAATTTCGAAATAGCAATTTATACCGACGATTCAAAGGTGGACTGTGGAGTCGATGCGGGAATCTCTTCGAAAAAACTGAAAATATCAACGTCTTTACGCTTTTCCGATTCATCCAATGTCTTTCAGTCGGAAGTTCTGGCAACACGTGAAGAATGCCACCGTTTTCATTGGTAGTCGGGCTGCTATCAAGGCCCTGATTTCAATAACATCGTCTTCTCAGATGGTAAAACAGTGGAAGAGCTCACGTCGCTGGGTTGACGGATCAATATCAGCTCTCTTTGGGTGTCAGGTCATAGCTGTCAGAGCTAGCAAGATCTTCGCTTCTCGCGTTTCTCGTTGTTCGTCCCTCCATACGCAGTTGCTGCATCATACTTGTGATTACTTCATTTACGGTTTCCCAGCCTTCGCTGCTCGCCAACATAAATGAGGTCAGGCTTCTTGGGGTCACTAGCCGCCAATTTCTCTTTCTAGGATCTTTCTGGCCCTGATATAATTTGGCATTCCATCAGTACATGCTCCGCGTTCTGCATTTTTTCTTCACAGTGCTGAGAGAATGGGTCATCCGCGTGCTTGTACTTGTAGAGATACTCTCGGAAGCATCCGTGCTCGATAGAAATTATGTTAGGCAGTAGTTTACCTCCCCGTGCCTTCCGTTAATCCATTCATCAACTTCGCGGATCAATTTGTATGTCCATCGGCCTTTGGTTGTGGTGTTCCACTTAAGTTGCTTTCTGCTTTTATAGCTTCTATAGCTGTTGTTCCGTCATCGTGTTCGTTTTCTCGTAGGTCCGCAGTCTTCTTCGCGTAGAGATCGATAGGCATTCGGCCTAATATTACGCTTATCGCATCCGTTAATACAGTTTTAAAGGAGAAGCATACCCTTAAGGATGCGATTCTATGCGCCGAGTTCATCGTTCTAATGTATGACTTACGATGCGTCGCTGATGCCCATAGTGGGACCGCATACAAGAGTATTGACCTACTCACGGTTGTTAAAAGATTTCTGATTGGCTGCCTTGATCCCCCAATATTTGGCATTAGTCTGCATAGTGCCGCTACTGCCCGGGAGGCCGTCTCGCCTGCGTACATTAGATGGTCCCTGAAGCTGAGTCTGTGGTCCAGCAACACTACCAGGTACTTGGTGCACGCCTTCGGTTCGATAGTTTGCTCACCAAACTGTATGGTGAGGTGCTCCACTTTTTTAGGGCTGCTTATGAGAACGGCTTCGGTTTTGTGGTCCGCTAGCTCTTAACCTGATGACTTTAGCCATAGCTTCACGCGATTGTTTGATTGCTGTTTTGCACAACTTCATCTAATTTTTTGGCCACTTTCTGTCAGTGGCAAACAAAAATTGGAACAGTCTGCAGAGTAGCGTCATTTCTAAGCATATCTTCCCGAACATAAGACCTTGAGAAAAGGATTCGGGCAAACACTGAAAGAATCTTAGCGATAAGCATAGATCCAGTAGGAACGCATGCGTCTAGACTGGGTAATCCTCTTAACACACACTGCCACAATTGTCCGCTCTGTGGGTGTCCGGCATTAAGTAAAACCCGACGATGGATTCTAAGCAAACCCTTTTCAACCACCTTAAGGAAATTTCAGAGAAAAGTATCACCGAGTTGATCAGTTTCTTGAATGCCACAGATGTATCGAAACTATCTAATAAGCGACTGCCCTCCCATCAGTAGCTCAGGTCGCGCAATCTTCTTCCTGGAATGACATTAAGATAACAATTACAGCAGTTAACACCTCCTGGGCTATTAACAACTTCTCTCCCTATAAATCGGCCGGCTTTGATGGCATTCTCCCTATTATGCTGCAAAAAACACTGGACCAGGTGGTCCCGTGGCTAGTTCCGATCTACAGAAGCTGTATTCTTCTAAACCACGTTCCCCTGAGCTGGAGGCGTGTTCGTGTTGTGTTTATCCCGAAAGCTGGGAAGCGGGGTCATGGATCCGCAAAGGATTTCAGATTCCCTCAATATTTCCAGGTCGTACCGGCTTCCTGATTCGTGCAGTGTCTTCCAGGCGGACGTATTTGCTGTACGTGAGGCCTGCCGCATACTCAAGCAAACCTCTACACCCCAAAATACCAAAATACCATTGCGATCTTCATTGACAGCCAGGCGGCTATCAAGGCTATAGCATCTGCCACTACATCCTCAAGGCTAGTAGAACAGTGCAAAAAAGAACTCGCCTCGCTTGGTCATCGGCTAAGGATCTGTCTCCTTTGGGTTCCGGGCCACAGCAACATTAATGGGAATGAGCGGGCTGATGAACTCGCGCGGCAAGGATCTGCCCTTGATGCTTCCCTAGCAAAGGAGGTGAACGTCCCGTTGGGGGTCCTTAAGGGAGGCATCTTCGTGCACTATCTGCTAAAGGCGGATAGCAGATGGCAGGGGGTGCGGAACTGTATCACCTCCAGGCAGATGTGGCCCAAATACTCCCTGAAAAAAACGCAAGATCTACTAAACAGAAACCGTACAGATATTGCAAGAACTCTGGCAATTAGTACTGCCCACTGGCCCATCGGGGTTCATGCGGCAAGAATAGGCATTGCATTTAATGCACACTGTCGCAGCTGCAATACTGCTGATGAAATAGAAACAATCTTACACTTCCTCTGCAAGTGTCCGGTTTTAGGCAGGGCCAGACAGCGCACCTTAGGTAAACTCTTTTTCGACAACCATATAGAGCTAGCGGAGATTAGCATTGGGGATATTATCAGCTTCAATGCAACGGGGTGGTTTTGAATAATCCTTACCCCCTTTTTCTTCTTCTTTTCCCTAGTAGTTAACATTCGTTAGGTCACTTGAGTTGTGGTAATAAAACAGCGCCTTTGCGCTAATTAAGTGTCGGCATGGTTTGCTGACACAACCACTCCTACCTACCTACCATCTAATAAATAAGATCACGTGAGCTTGTGGTGTGCGCAGCAGCAACCACTTCTACCCACCTATCTTCCTATTTTATGCCCAAATCACCTTGCTTTGGCAGAAGCTGAGTCTCGGATCCCAAGCCGCAAAACTTGGGTTACAGTGTGTTAGCTAATTCTGAAGGAATCGCAGCGATGGATCTGAAGACGTCTCAGTGTTTTTGCAACGTCATGCAGCCAAATAGTAAAAACCACATCGAGGCCGCGAACCTCCTCGTGGTACATCGGTCAGTGATTAGCAGAGATGACATCTCACTTCGCTTAGTAACCAGAATCGGAGATTGAAACGCTTCGGGTTTCGATGGAATTGTGAACGTGATATACTCAAAAGGTAAAAAAATGAGTAAACGAAAGCCTCTAGCAGATTATGAACAATAACTAGTCCTACATCTATCTTACATGTCAGTGGGATATTGATTTGCCCAAGCCACGCATTTAAGACTACCGCGTTTCCTCGGAGCTAAATCCGTCAAAGGCATTTGCCATCTTAAGCCGATATTTTACCGCAATTTTCTGCAGTCGAAACTCTATCTCCTGCCAAAGCCATTGTTTTCAACTTTTCAGCACACCTCCAAGCCAAGAGATTACTTTTAATTCCTAAGAACGTGCTTAATTACCGTCAACATTCCAATAGGCATTAAAATACCTCTCTACACGTTCAAGTTTGTTTCCAACTTTTGCCCGAAACTAATCCGTCATTTCCTTCTCATCTTACCAAACCAGCCCTGGTAATCCCACTTCGCAATTTCACCAGAATCAACGGAGGAGCACAGCCGGCAATGAAAAGAGTTTAAGAGTCGAAAACGTCCTCATGACGGTCTTAAGTGCACACACGATTACTTCTCGGGCTCCATTGCTTGATTTGGACATGATTGAGTGTGCGTCGAGAATTGCACTCGAACTCGGACGAGAAGGAGGCTCAGTAAAACCATCATCTCATCAGCTAAGCCGACATATGTAATGCAAGCGGTTTAAAACTTCCCGAGAATCCAGCAGACGATTGACATAAATAATGCCCTCAAGTAGGGTGTTCCTGTGCGAGAGTGTGCAAGTGTGTGTATCGCCCCACTGGATGAGATAATGATGAAGATGAAGTGGCCCAAGGGTGAAGTGGGATTTAATTTCAATTTTCTTCACAATTTTCCACTTTGCTCTCCATTCATCCAGCAGCCCGTGGTGGTACATCATTTCAAAGATGGCTGTTGGTTCATCATTTTTTTTTTTTTTTACCCGGTACCATTGGGTGTCTGGCGCTGACAGTGAACCAAGGGAGGGATTGTAAACTGGAGGTTAAGGTGGTGAGACTGAGATTCTAATTGAATTTGATTTGGTTCACACGGCAACGAGGACGACACGGGGTGAAACAATTCATTGCGGTACGATTCGTGTTGCTGCTGACGCTTAATGGCACAGCTGTCAGTATATACGAGTAGATAGGAGGGCGTCTTGTGATGAACGCAAAAGTCAACGATGGATGAGAGAAGATGGATGGAAAGTTAAGCTTTTTTAATCAGAATTTGAATGACAGTTGAAAGGATGTGGTAATTTGCATCTTAACGAGAAGATTTCGTAAATTAATTCCACTTGCGGAAGGTTTTGATTACGCATTTCTCCCACCTGAGAGCCGTGATAAATATTAACGCATCAGGAGGTAATTTGTACGCTTAGAGGGAGCTGTGGAGTCTAGAGTTTGAAATATAGTTGTCTTGGTAAGAAAGCAGTTGCTTTAGTAGGGTAAAGTGTGTTAAGAAAAGTATCAAGAGGTTTACTCCTTATTAAGGTGGAGCTACAGTCGGTGGTGTGTCTGGATCTCAGTAACCAAACATCTAGAGTGACCTTGGCAAACTAAAACTAAACTATTTCCGTAAACAGATTTGGAAACCGAACCGGCGAACCCCACAGGCGGATCAGTAGAAATGCGGTGAAGTGGGAGGGTTGTGATCCCTAGTTTTCGGATCATAACCTCGCTGATAAAAGGAAGAAGAAGAAGAAGAAGATTTGGAAACCGAAAATTGTTTTCTAAGCAAATGTGTTTAAAAGTAGGCGTGGTTAGATATTATTTAATGAAGCTAAATTGTGGATCACGGCAAGTTGTTAGGTAGGCGTGGCAGTACCTTAAGGCCTATACCTGTCTATCGTGGCGTTCTGTTCGAATAGTGGGGTTTGGTTATGAGGTTATGAGTGGAGTTCGGGGAGGCTATGATCCGAGATAAGAGATGCTGACTACCAAACAGAATTTTCCGGGTTTTTTGCAGAGTTACCATAGTGTGAATATTTGGACAGTTATGTCATAATCTTTTCTGACTTAATCAGCACTAGTATGCACCAAGCAGGTTATTAACAAGTCGATGTGTATGCTTACAGCGAGTCCAAGTAAAGTGAATGTCTATCTGTGAGATGTACCAAGATGGGGATGCAGTTCAAGAAGCTAAGATGCGTTAACTAGATTGGCTCGGCAATATCAAGCGAATGGACAACAATGCTTCAGCCAAGAGAATCTGCGAATCACAGTCCCCAGGCTTGAGACGACGAAAACCACCTAACCTCCAGTACTTATGTCCTGTATCCCCTTGTGGGGGATACAATGATTTCCGTCGTTGGATGGTTGTGCCTATTGGTTCCTGACCCGTTCACTCGTAAAAGTGTTCGTTGGAGATACGATTGGTCCAGAAAATCCTTAAGATATTGCGCAGGAACCTATTAACGAAGCTTCCTGGTGATAGTAGTGATCACTCTCCACGTGCTGCATCCATATAACCGCACACATTCAACATTGAAGTGGAACAGTCTTAGGTTGGTGTTCAAACTGATTGCATTGCTTCGCCATATTTTGGACAACATCCCGAACGCGGACTTTGCCTTGGCGATCCTGCTCGTTATATCCAGTTCGGTTCCACCATCGATCGAGACAATACTCCTAAGAAACTGGAAATCATCTACTCTCTCTACCGGTTGTCCAACAATGCCTATTTGAGTCGATGAGTTTGGTCCAAGGCTGATCATTTTAGTTTTTGCCAGACGATACCTGCCTCCCTCTCCACATCTGCTGTCATTTGGTGTAGGTCCATAATTCTGTGAGAGAGTAATCATGCATCGTCAGCGTAGTCAAGATATTTCAGTTGAGATGTAAGAATCCATCGAATTCCTCTGTTTCCCATTGACAAAGCTGCACGAAGCACATCGCTATTCGACAATAGGAATAGCATTGGTGAAAGGATACAGCCTTGTCTTACCCCACTTTAGATCTCAAATTCCTCAGACAACCTTCCTCTGTGCAGAACGTGACATTTTGAGCCTTCATATGTAGCTTTGATAATAGCAATTAGTTTATCGGGAATACCTCTCCTGCGTACGGCACGCCAAATAATCTCCCTGTTGACACTATCGAACGCCTTCTCAAAATCGATGAACAGCAGGTGCAGTGGCGATCGATATTCAACACACTGTTCGATGATAGTCCGCAGGGTGTTGATGTGGTCGACACAGGAGGATCCAGAGCGGAAACCTGCTTGTTCGGCACCGAGTGTCTCTTCGAGATGTTGTTTGATTCGCTTCAGGATGAGTTTAGCTATTATCTTAGCTGCAGCAGGCAGCACGCAGTTTCCACACTCCATTAAATTTCCTTCCTAAGGAAGCTTGACGATCATTCCCTTTTTCCACTCGTTAGGAAAGCTCTCAGCTTCCCAAGCTCTCTCTATAAGTGGCGTTGCTTGTAAGAGCTCTGCGGGAATACCATCAAGTCATACCGGCTTGTTGGATTCGAGTGCTTTGATCGGGGTAGTCATCTCATCATTACTGGGAGTCGGGCTGCGTATTCGGATATTTTTCACCTCCGGCACCTCAGTCTGGTAGTCGCCGTGGCGTAAGTGGTTAGTGTGTTGGATCACTACGCATGAGGTTCCAAGTTCGAATCCCAGAAAATACCAAAAAGTTTTTTCACGGTTCCACCTCTCGCGAGCGTCTGACAAACATCCGAGAGTATTGTTGTCACGAAAAAGCTCCTCAAATCGCCGTTCGGATTCGGCATTAAACTGTAGGTCCCTTCCATTCGTGTGAAAAATATAACGCACACAACATGAGTGGTTGCGAGAAGCTAGGCCCTGGCACTTTAAAGAGCTGTTGCGCCAAATAATTGTTTTTTTTTTTTTTTTTTGGCACCTCAGTCTGATTTGGGAGCACATCGCTAGCGAATATGCGGTCCAAAACCATAGCAAAATACTCTTTCTATCCCTGAGCTGGTCTTCATCCGAAATGAGCAAGGAGCCGTCTAGGCTTTTCACTGGGTGTTGGCTGGAGCTGCGACCACCTGTCAGCTCTTTGTTGATTCTGTAGGCTGTCTTGCTGTCAGCTTCTTCTGCTTCTGTAGCCAGTGCATTGATGTAGTTGCGTCTCTCACGTCGTACGCTACGCTGAACTTCTCTCATCTTCAAGCGATATAGGAATTCTAGCTCGCTCTCCCTGCTGCTGAAGTATCTGCAACCCGAGCTTTCAACTGTTTTCGTTCATCAATCCGTCTCCAGGTATCCTCGGAAAGCCACGCTCTATGTCTTCCCTGCGATCGTCCGACAATTCTTTTAGCACAAGATGTCAAAACATTTTTCATAGCACACCAATGGTCTTGGATGGTTGCGGGCATTGAGCTGCTGATTGCTTCCACACCTTGCGAAAAGTGCTCCCTTAATTGTTGGCGCACTGAGAGATCACGAAATCTATCGATGTTGAACCTGGACATTCTTGTGTTGTCGTGGGAGTTTCTGCAGCAGTGCGTAGTAGGAGAGCAGTTACCATAAGGTGGTGATCTCGTACTACCCACATCGGCCCTCGCCTGTTTCGGACGTCCAAGAGACTACTTCTAAAGGGGCGGCTGATTGAAAAGTGGTCAATTTGATTGGAGGCTGCTTGCCTGTCGTTGGAAACCAAGCTGACTTTGTGGCAGGTCTTATGCTCAAACATGGTGCCACCTATCACAAGGCGGTTGGCATTGCAGAAATCCAAAACCTTTCCCCGTTGTCATTGCGGTTGCCTAGTCCATGCTTCCCGATTACATGTTTAAGCCCTTCGTTGTCGTGTCCTACCTACCATCACTACGACAATGTCTCCATTTGGTGTTGTGTTAAAGACGGTACTGATTGGAGATTGTAGAAGCTCCCCTTCTCGTCCTCAGAAGAGCCATTCGTTGGGGCATAAAACTGTATGATGGTGATGCGTCGTACCCTAGTCCGGAATCTGGCCGTCATAATCCTATCACCATGGAGCTGCCAGGAAATTGAGCCCTTGCGTGCTATTGTTGTTAACAGTAGTCCAACTCCATATTCCCGCGGACTTCCGCATTGTAAGGACCTTCGCTTCCCGAGTCGAGGAGCGTCTTTACATTCCAGAAACCTGTTTTTGTCCGGGTACAATAGCCAAAAGTCGTTTACATGTGATCATTCCTTATCCGAGGCATAATGTCGGTTTCTGTAGTAAGCAGAGTTCGCCAACGCAGGTTGCTGGCCCACGTTACCTAGTCTAGAATCAAGGCCCAAGACAACCCGCACTTGCAATTTTAGCTTAAACGTCTAAGGATTCATACGTATAGTTGCCCGGGGACCACAACTAGGAGGTAAAGCAAGCACTTCATCACGAAATTGATTCTTGCGCTACTGGCCCAAGCCAAGTTTTGAGCAGTCAGTAGTTTCCCGAGCAATCGCAATGCAGGTCCCCAAACCTCTAAACCTCCAGTACTACTACCAAGATTACCAAATAATCGCGGATGCCAGAGAACTTGGCCTGAGTAACTGGAAAGAGCGTGCCCGGGATCGACGAGGATGGAAGACTTCTGTGTCCTAAGCAGAGACCTCTTGAGCTATGAACCATTGTTTCTGGATCATAACCTCATCGAAATAGGAAGAAGAATTATTGTGGACCACGCAGACAAAGTCGCAGGATCTGCTAGTTGGCATTAAAACAGAAGGCAATGAGAAATAATGCAGGCTTCTGTCGGAATCCACAGTCTGTATTAAATATCGAGGATTCTGATTTTATTGCCTTTCGCAGAGGGCGGTCTGATATCTTACACCTCATAGGTTGACCACATTCCTTAATTGTGGGATCGATACAGTGTAAACCCCCTTGAGCGAGGTAAAACAAAAGTTTAGTATTATTATTATTATTAGTATTCTTTATTGCAATTCATTATAATACTACATTTTGATTAACAAAAGAATTTGTAAGCCGTGAATTGCCGTCTGTCGAAAATTGACATGATAATAATTCAAAAAATAAATAAATAGTGGGCATAATAATAAACAATAAAAGTTGCAAGCTTGATTAATTACGATATTCCATTAATAAATATAGTTCCATGCATTTGAAAATGTATGAAACTGTTGCGATAGTTATAGGCATGACTATAGTAAGATGAGAGTCGTTTCCAACCATATGAACCGTTTAGAGCTTGCTTTGCTTCTTCACGTGTGAGACAATTCTTGTTGACTCCTGGGTTCTGCTTAGACATTGTTGGTATAAATACTCGTCGACCTTTGCTATGCTGCGATAAAATATATCTTGCCAATCGTTAAGGTTTAACTCATCCAGGTCGAAGCCAATATCGTGTTCGTTTGCTATATCATACCATTTTTTAAAGGGTGTTGAGCGGCATTGAAGTGCAAATTGCATAAGCCTTTTTTGGAGATTGTTATCCCTTCTGTGCATAACGTTGATGATATAATCTGCAGTTGCCTTGAGATTTTTTAAATAGATTTGTGGGAGCCCAGATTCAACATGTATTGCGTAGGTGGGCGTTGTCACGGGAAGCTTAAAGATGCGCTTGAAAAAAGTGCGTTGAATGTATTCAAACTCTTCAATATATTGGTATCCGAAGGCCTGGTTGCCGTAGCAAAGACAAGAGTTAATGGTAGCATCAAATACTCTGAATTTGGTAGTTATATCTACGTGCTGGTTACAAAAAAACCTCCTCCACATATATTGATAACCGTTTTAGCTGTTAGCGTTTTCTCTTTTACGTGAGGACGCAAGTCTTGATTGTGGGTGATAAGGAATCCTAGATATTTAAACTGTTGGACTACTTCAATAGGCTCATTCCCCAGATACCACTTTTCCCGTGACACCCTCCTACGCGAAGATGATTCAAAGATCATGATTTTAGATTTGGCAGTGTTGGTTTTCAAACCCCAGGTATCATAGTAGCACTTTAACCTGTTAATCTGTAGCTGCAAAGTAGGCGGACTCTCGGCTAGAACTACGAGATCGTCTGCGTAAAGCAAAACTTTAACACCTACACCTCCGAAAGTGACCCCACCAGGCAAATAATCAGACACATCATCAATAAAAAGTGCCAACAATATAGGACTGAGAACGCATCCTTGAGGAATACCTGTATCAGTCTTGAAAAAAGAGGACACATCATCTCCATTTGACACTGCAGCTAACGTATTCGTAATTAGCTTTTTATATACCCATAAGAATTTTGATGATAAGCCGTTCTTAGACAGTTTATGTATAAGCGAGTTTCTATTGACGGTGTCGAATGCTGCCTTGAAATCGACAAAAAAAATGCATAAAGCTTTTTTTTCTTGCCGATATATCTCCTAGCAATGCTCTCCAACGCAAATATTTGGTCAACTGGTGATAGACCAACAGACCGGCTTACAGCCACCTAATAAGCGCACTTTACGCCAAAACGACTTCGAATCATTGGACGTTTCCAGGCTATCCGCTATGCCCCTAAAATAGTTGCATTGTTTTACTTTGCACAGTTGTTTGTATTTCCTATTCGCTTCCAAGTAAAGAGACCTGAATAACTCAGCATTCGTTTTCCTAAACAGGTTAAGAAGTACAAACGATTTTTTTCTCGAATTCCTGCACTCCCAGTCATACCATCATACCATTCTGCTAAAAATATTGGCCTATGCGCAGTGCTATTGTCAACAGTTTAATTAGCTTGGGAGAGTATTTCCACCAACTGATTACAGCAGAGATTACTCATCTCTGGAAAATGATTCGCCTGATGATTGAGCCGTCGCCTATACAGATCAACTTTATTGGCTAACCATTTTAATCTATCACTGACTCTCCGTGGGGAAGGTAATTCGATGCTTTTAAACGTGAGGGAAGTCGACGTGGGCAGATGTGATGAAAATGTACCTGAAACTACTTCAAAATCTTTTATAATACTCAGCCAGTCTCCTTGGGCCAAACAGTAATCAATAACAGAGCAACCCTGGCCAGATACGAAGGTAAGCTCCCCTCTAATGTCATACCGTTTAAGACAACAAAGTCAAAATCTTCGAACAAATCTATAAGATGTTTACCACGCATTCAAAATATCATCTAAGGACTGTCTAACACTATTCAAACTATTTACGCAGTATGTAACCAAAGAAGTTGGATTCTGGAAGTTACCTATTCTACCGTTTAGATCGCCAAGTACTATAACATTTTGTAAGTAACATTCGTTCAAAAAACCGTACAGTTCTTCAAAATCATGTGACCAGTTGTTACAATTCAAATAAATTGGTGAAATATATAAGCGGTCATGCCTATAACATATCTCTATTACAAGTTTCGTTCCTATAAATTTGAAATTTATAAAACTACTAAAATTATTCTTGATTGCGCATAAAATACCACCACTTGCTCTACCACGAGTGTTAGTTCTTGTTGCGGGAATATATTTAATACTATAAATTTTGAAGTATATTAAAAAATCATATTCTTTACCATATTCGAGTAGTTTAGTTTAGTAGCAACCTAAAAATGCTTACATAGCAAACCAATAATCATAATTTTAAATCGCAAAAATTACATTCTGCAGAATGGCTCAGAACAAGTTTCTGAGCTTGTAAGGATCGAGCTCAAAGGCGATTATGGAAACAGAAAAAGAAAAACCTTAGGAGTTCGCCAGCTCCCTTTAGCTTAAGTAAGCACTTCCTATTCAACGTCATACCCCCTTCATCACATCGTGTCAACATTTTCACGTGTTTAATAATAATTCACTCTCAATAGTGCGACCAATTAAATGACTTTTTACCCCATGTCCCAGCAAGTCAAGCCAACATAATACACTTTCACTAGCCCGACTTCCCTTGCTTAATTTAATTGCAATTTCTCATACCATTTTGGCATAACGCGCGGCCACAAAATTCTCTGGAAATAGTGAAAGTGTATCTAATACCAAAAATAATAAAAAAAAAAAAGACTTTTTCGCGCGTCTGTTATAACACTTCTCAATAATTAAATCAGTGCCCGACAGAAAAGATGAATTGTTTGTTTGCACGTAGGAGCAGACCCAGAGGCCAACACACATTACCATACACAACGTCAAGCCAATGAACTTTTGCAAAATTTAATAATTACCTATTCCCCTTTCTATTTTTATTTTTCTTTTCGTTTATAATACTTTCATTTAAAATTTTAAGTCCAACCTTTGCGTATGTAAGAGTTTGTATTATTTTTTTATTTGCTTGCTGACTTTTGACGCACGAAAGTTTGCTGCAAAAAAAAGTTACTTCACGAGAAGTTTCGTGCGGTGCTTGACGCAACCTTGTTTTGATTACTTCGAGGAATAAAGCTTGTGATCTTGATTTGAAGGATGTTGTTGAAGGAGTTCATGCGAAATACGTATAATATGTAAAGTTTACCTAAAGTAGATACTTTACGAGTGAACAAAGTTTGTTTTACTGCTTATGGGTCTACATATAGATTTAATTGCTGTTTGTGCGTGAAGAACGAGATTTGATTGGATTTTGAATTTAAATTTAAACCAATTTTCAAATTATGATCAGATAACTACTACAGTCACTCGAATAGCTTGGCCAAGCAAGCCCATGCAGCATGAACCTAAAGAAACTAAATAATATCATATATTGACTATTTATTTATAATAAATAGACAACAGGGGCCTGTACCCTGAAACAACAAAGTGTTGTACAAGAAGTCAGTTTTAACTTGTAACTAGAGTTTCTGTACCTCAAAACAAAAGAGCAAGCTAATAAAACTGTCTTAACAAAGCGGAAATTGATGAACTTCTAACGGTCTGTAACTCTTCTTCTTCCTATTTCGGCGAGTTATTATTTTTATTTTTTTTTATTATTATTTGACTCTTATTTCAACAAATATACAAAAAAGAAAACAGTCGGTGCTGAGAATATGGAAAAACTACTTCTGCAGACTGTATAACGGCGACGAAGACCAACATCCCGCCGTCAGGCAGAAGGAACCATTCAACATAGACGATGATAGTCAAAATTTCCGTCCACCTGATCAAAACGAAGTGAGGATAGCAATATCCAAGCTAAAATCCAACAAGGCTGCTGGACCTGACGGCTTACCGGCCGAACTTTTCAAGGCAGCTGGTGATGAATTGGTAGAGTGCATACACCAACTCATTTCTAATATTTGGTCAGACGAGTGTATGTCTGATGAATGGAATCTCAGCATCGTTTGCCCGATCCACAAGAAAGGAGACCTTCTTAAATGCGGCAATTAGAGAGGCATCAGTCTCCTCAGCAGCGCATATAAGATCTTTTCTGCGATATTGTGTGAACGCCTGAAACATTTTATCAACAGCCTTATCGGACCCTATCAGGGGTGGCACCCCTATTAGGGGTGGCAATGGTGTAGTGGTAACGTCGTCAATTGCCACGCTAATGGTTCGTGGTTCAAATCCTGATGTCAGTTGCATTTATTTATTTCTCATGAAATATATAAAGTCAGTCCGATCATTTGCAAAAGCTTCTGAGAACACTACTGCGAAGGCATAACACTGGCAGTAGCTTGGTCATGTGGCTGGAAAAATTGTTCGCTCTGTTGATGATGATTTGCCTTTGACATCGGTTATCGGGAAAAGAGTACTGCGAATCAGAAGCAAAGACAATAATAACAAAAAATCTCCCCAGTTATCGCCACCCCCGGAGAATAGCTGAAGCATAAACAACTGAGCTTTAAGACCACTACACCAAAAAATCTTTCTCTCTCTCTCTCTATCCATCCTTTCCAACGCCCGCACTGTGTGTAAACATGTTAAAGGTATTCATAACCCTTTGAGTGCGCGCAAATTATAAAAAACAAAAAATCAGTGCGGTTTCAGGCCAGGAAAGTCAACCATCGATCAAATCTTCACACTTTGGCAGATCTTGTAGAAAACCCAAGAATTCCAAATCGATACTCACCACCTCTTTATCGATTTCACGGCCGCCTATGACAGCATCTATAGAATAGAGATTTATAGAGCCATGTCTAGTTTTGACATCCCTGCCAAACTTGTCCGTCTGTGCAGGATGACGATGGAGAACGCTCGCTGCTCCATCAAGGTCGGTAATGACCTCACCGAGACCTTTGATGTCAAAAAGGTTTTAGACAAGGTGACGCGCTGTCATGTGACTTCTTTAATATTGCACTTGAACGGATTGTGCGGAACTCACAAGCCAACACCGGAGGCACAATCTATTACAAGTCTGTACAACTGCTTGCATACGCCGACGATATAGACATTATCGGAAGAACTCAGCGGGCTATCACCGGCGCGTTTGCAAGCATTGAAGCGGAAGCGGCCAAAATGGGTTTAGCGATAAACGAGGGCAAAACCAAGTATATGCTGTCAACAAGAAGGGAAAGCCAACACCGACGAATTGGATAAAACGTCACAGTGGGCAGCTATAACTTCGTGGTAGTAAGGGACTTTGTCTACCTTGGCTCTGCTATAAATTCTGAGAACAACATCAGCGCAGAAATCAAGCGAAGTATAACTCTTGCCAATCGCTGTTTTTTGAGCTTATAAAACAATTCAACAGTAAAGACCTATCTCGAACAACTAAGGAGACTCTATATAAGACCTTGATCATCCCCTGCTTTACGGCGCTGAAACATGGACTTTATTAAAAGAGGATGACGATATCCTTGGTCGCTTCGAGAGAAAAATTCTTCGTAAGATTTTCGGTCCCGTTTGCGTTGAGTGGTTTTGGAGGAGAAGATTCAATAGCGAACTATACGAGTTGTACAGCGACATCGACCTAGTCAAAAACCTGCGTATTGGACGTCTGAGATGGCTAGGACATGTAGCGCTCCGGCCCGCAGAGTCTTTGAATCTAACCCGGCGGGACGACACAGTAGAGGACATCCTCGCCGTATGTGGCGCGCACAAGTTCCAGGGGACCTCGACCAACTTGGAGTGCGCAACTGGAGGCAATTAGCTAAAGACCGAGCTAAATGAAGCGGCTTGTTGGTTGAGGCCCAGGTTCATCCCGAAGTGTAGCGCCACATAAGTAAGTAAGTATTGGCCGTCTACCAGATTGACAATTTAAATAAAGTTTCTAACTTAATAAGCTCTATATAGGTTTTTTACAAAATAGTATATTCCCTAAAAGTCTCCCTCAATAATTCTGTAGCACAGTGCATTTGAAGTATATTTATATAGTACATCCCAGCCTTGATCTTCGTTTAGGATGCTCCTAGCTTGATCTAACTCCAGAGCATGCGAGCCAAAGAAGCAAATGCGAAAGTCCTTCAGCATAGGGCATATTGCTAGAAAATGGAATACATCCTCTCTCACTTTCATGTTGCACAGATCACACAAGATCGGGAGTTCCGGGCGATGTGGCATGTAGTGCAGGTTTATCATTTCTCCTCTTATTCGAAAAATCGTGCTCATCATGTCCGTTATGTTACAGTTTAAGAAATAAGACTTGTCCAGCAGATTGTGCCTCATTCTGCTATAAAAGCATCTATGCAACGACTGCTGTGCTTCCTTTGAGTTTTTCTCGTAGAGTATGTGTCCCAATTTCTTCAGAAGAGTGTTGAATTGGATTCTTAAAGATGAATGGTGTTCATCGGGCGCTAAACGTAAACTAAGATTGCAGTCTGAGGCTAGTTTTTCCCACTCTTGAACAATGTTTCCTTTGGTTGACAAAACGTGGTTTAAAATCAACCTTGGTAGCATTTCTTCTCCCATCGCCATAACTTTTACTATATACTCAAAATGCATTTTCAATGGTTCTAAGAATAGAAGAGGTACACCTGTGTCCAAGTGCAACATGTAGGTGGGGGTGCTATTCGGCAACCGAAAGATCCGTTTATGGAAATATCGAATACATTTTTCAACCGCAACATAAGAACAGTATCCCCACACTTGTGCACCATATAGTAGTATTGAAGCAGCAGTTGCCCGAAATACCTTTTGCTCTGAAGAGTGTGATATGGATTTGTTTTTAATGCAGCGACCCCAAACAGAACAAATAGCACGCTTAGCTTCGAATAGTTTATTCCCTAGATGTTTATTCATGTTGACGTTTGCTGATATTAAGACTCCCAGGTATTTATATTCGCGTACAATTTCGACACGCTCTCAAAATCTACTTCCACCACATCTAAATATCATGATTTCTGATTTTTCCAAGTTGACAAATAGATTCCAAGAGTTGTAGTACGCCTTAAGCCTATTAATCATCAACTGTAAGCCATACACTGTGTCTGCCAGGAACACCATGTCGTCAGCATACATAAGTCCAGGTATTTTCTTCCCGCCAAGCGTAATTCCGCCGCCTATAGAATCTGTGATGTCATTTATAAAAAGGATAAACTGCAGCGCGCTTATGATCCGAAAACAGGGGATCATAACCCTCCCACTTCACTTGCATTCCTACTGATCCGCCTGTGAGGTTCGCCTATTTGACCTCAGAAAATATCGGCAGGCCTCCCGATTTTGGATCACATGGTTACTGAGGCCAATGAAATGCCGATGTCGTCACATTTGTGTGATCCAGGTGTTCATATGCCTGCCTCTCCTGTCTCGCGATGTTTTTGGAACGTTCATTGATATTGCCTTTTTAACGTTCAATTGATCTCTTTTTTGAACGTGGCAATACCAGTTGAGCCGGTCGCGCTCTATCTTTCGTACGATGGTTCCTTGACGTGAAGACTTCCACGGATCTTCGAACTTCTTATTCGATCAAGCTTTGTTACTCCTGCTGTCATGCGAAGCAGTCAATTTACTCTCATACCTTTTGTACATCGTCCAACATTGTGAACCGTATGTGAGCGCTGGACGCACAACTGCGGTGTAGAGCCTTCCTTTCAACTTAGGTGGCATTTCTCTGTCACAGAAGATAGCGGAATTTTCTCGCAAATTCATCCACTCTACGCTTACGCGATGATTGACGTCGTCATCACAAGTTGCTTTGCTACTAATTATAGATCCCAGATATTTGAAATTTTCGCACTTGCGGAGCACTGTTCCATTTAAGTAAATGTCTGGAATAGGCCCGAGTGGATCAGAGAACGGGCAGCACAAGTACTCTGTCTTTTTTGAACTAATGCGATACCCATTTCCCTCCAAAATGTCCACCCACACATCAAGTGCTCGTTGCAGGGGCGTATGCTCCCTACTTATGATTGCTCCGTCGTCAGCAAAGAATAATTGATGTACCTTGGGGTCCGTCACTTTACCTTCAATCAGATAGTCAAGGACTGTAATAAAGAGCAAAGGACTTAAGACGCTTCCCTGGTGCACGCCGACTTTAATTGGGAACTCTTTGGTTCCTCCAGCGGGGCATCTTACTCTTTTCTTTGTTCCTTCGTACTTGTCCATTATCATCTGTACATAGGTTTTTGGAACCCCTCGATGTCTCCGATCGCCACCGATATCTAATCTCTTGGTCATCTGTCGAATGCCTTTTCAAAGTCAACCAATACAATATGCAAAATCTTTAAGGAATCTCCATGTTTTTCCATTACCCTGATCCTTATACTTTGGATTGCATCTGTGGTTGATTTACCCGCGACAAACCCGCTCTGATCATCAACTAACTAACTTTCTACAACTCAAAACAACAATTGTGGACGTCTTTTGGAAATTGATTGTTAAATTGTTGACAAAATATAACGAATGAATTCAAAATTGTTAAATGACATAAAATTGCTTTTAATGACGTCTGATTAAGAAATTTGAATTTGTTTTTGACAAACGTCGGCTTAAGTGGGAAATACACGATACAACTGTTGTACCAATGATTTGACAGCTTTGGTGTTGTATCGTGTGTATCCACAGAATCGACCATTGTACCGATATCGTATGGTCGCATGGTCTTCACTGTACAACCGCTGTCACATGCACTGATTGTATGGACATCATATGGTGTGTATGTGTACAATGGCTGAATAAAATCTCTGGTTGTACGTAAATCGTACGCAGATTGTATAATGTGTGTGCTGCATACAAGAGTTGCGCTGATGTCGATACAACACAAGTTGATACGACGGTTGTATCGTGTATTTCCCACTTTATATGTTAAATTGTTGTTTCGTGGTATGGGCCACAGGTGTTGTAAAACTGAATTGTTTTCTTTTCAAAGTCTTGATTCGTACTGTACATGGGAACAACATGATGTACAATAGAAATTATAGACACCAACCCAATGAAAACTGTACAAATGCAGTGAAATTATATTACGTGCGCTGCAGATGGGCGGGAAAGAATGAAAATTTACTTTTATACATATTTGGTAATTTTTATTTGTGCGCTAAAACACAGGCCGAATCACCCCGATGCCGTTGGCGTTTTACGCTTTTCGACGATTGTCATTTTATTCATAGCTACGACCTGCTGACCGTTAAACGTCACTAAGCATTGTTTTTGTCATGTGGAATACTATAACAACTCTTTCACACTGAAAAAGTTATGAAAATGAAGTCGTGGTACATCTGAGGAATAAAACGACAATCGTCGAAAAGCGCAAAACGCCAACGATAATCGAGATGAATAAATTATACGATTCTTAATTTTTTTACGTGTATGTTTTTGGTGGGATTTCTTAACTTTTTATTCTGTTACTTATAAAACCAAATGACATTAAGTTACAGCATCTAAAATGTTCATTACTTACGTTTCCTTTTTTTATTACTTTTATAAATTGATTTTTCAGTAAACAATTGGCTGTCAGCTTGGCAATAAGACTGAGAGGCTCCAAGCAGTGGAAGGAGCAACACACGGGACATGCCAATATACTTTCGATGCACCGTCATCTTCCCAATTCCACTGACCATCTGCCCACTGAATATGATTTTGACAAGGGCTACACGCACTCGATACCGGACAGAAGTGAGTGGACGCAACGCAATGTCATTTAGAGCGAATCGCTGTCAATCTTCACGGAAGGGTCCAAAACCAAGGACGGAGTCGGTGCCGGAATTTTCTCAGAAGATCTGGACATACACCACTCCTTTAACCTTCCAGACCACTGCAGCGTTTTTCAAGTCGAAATCACCGCAGTTCGCAAAGCCGCTGACTGGCTAGCGGCTAGCACACCATCAACACCTGATATTGTTATTTATGTCGACAGTCAGGCAGCCATCAAATCCCTCGCATCCAGCACTACGAGATCAAGGGCAGTGAAAACTGTCGCATATCTCTTAACGAGATAGCTGGTCAGTAAAACCTCACCCTTTGCTGGTACTAAGTCACTGTGACATACCGGGGAGGTGTGCAGCCGACAAACTACCACGACAGGGCTCCTCTGGTACAGATAGCATAAGCATCACCGACATCTAAGCGCCAGCGTCTTATGTTAAGTACCTTATTCAAATTGATGCCGAGAAAGTAGCCAATCATCGATGGCAATATCTAGACCAATGTCATACCGCCAGACAGCTCTGGCCGACACTCAATAAATCCAGGTCCATCGGACTCTTGAAGCACAAGAGAGGAACCCTCTCAAAAATAACAAATGTCCTCACTGGAAACTGCGTCATAGGAAGACATGCCCAAAGATTAGGTATCCCTCATAATGACTTCTGCAGAAGCTGCAGAGATGAAGAGGAAGAGAGACCATCAGTCATCTCCTGTGCGCCTGTCCTGCGCTCGCCAACATCAGGAAGGCCACTCAGGGTGAATACTTCTACAATGATCTTAATGATCTCGGCAACGCCTGCACGGCTAAAATTCATGCCTTCATTCAACGAAGCAAATGGTTCCAAGAGTAAGTGGGTGACCCACCCGCCTTACACATCGGTAGTACAATGGACCTACTTTCTGGTCTAAGTACATCCTCGTCGAGGGCCGATCATAACCAACCAACCAACCAACTGATTTTTGCTTTCGTAGCCGATTCTCTTTTCACACAGATTTGTAATATTTGGACGTAAAGCTTGTTCTCTATCTGCAGTTTCCCTGAGTCTATTTCTTTGGTAGATTATCAGTTCTAGATCCTTTCGGAATGTTGACCTCAGCCTTATATACTCTACAAAGCACCTTCTTGGGCTTTAATTTGACTTGGGTCGAAATTAATGAGGTAAATACTGTATTAAGTATTATAGTAGTACGAATGTCTGTAATATTTACTTACTTAGATCCTTTAACCCCTTGCGTTGCATAGGGCGCCAACCACGCCTAGGCGCCAACTTGTTCAGAGTTCTGCAACGTGTTCGAGCTGCCTCCAACGCATTCCCCTTGAATGTTCTGCGCCACGTTTGCCTAGGGCTTTCCGCTATTCTGCCTGCCTGGGTGAGCGGATTCCACTACATGGCGTATTTCGCAATGGAGTTGCTTCGTGCCGTAGGGTGTGTCCAGTCCACTGCCACTTTCTCCTTCATATAGTATTGTTTATGGGTTCTTGGCCCGTTTTCAAAGTTCTTCGTTAGATATACGGTTCGGCCAAAAAAAACCTCAAGATGATTCTTAAGCATTTGTTTATGAAGACTTGTAACTTGCGTGTCTTAATGGTGTCCACCTCCAGGTACTCCACCCATAAAGCAGCACCAATTCTACGCGTTGGAGCGAGCAGTCGCAGCTTGGTTCTTAAGCTGATAACATTGCTTCTCTAGATTTTGGATAGCATTCCGAACGCAGCTATCGCCTTCCCAATTCTGCTGCACACATCCAGTTCGGTGCCACCGCGATTAGCCGAGACCACACTTCCTAAATAAAGAAAATTATCAACTTTCTCGGCTTTCTGTCCGGCAAAGTTAAGTTGAGCGCAGGTATTAGAAGTGCTCAGGGCTTTTGTTTTGGCTGTGTTTATTTTTAGCCACTTTGTTTACCTCAGCTTCTAGATTGTGGGCCATCAAATGAAGAACAATTATCCGATGTGAAAGTAGACAAACATCGTCAGCGTAGTCTAGGTGTTTAAGGTAAGATGTCATAGTCCAACGAATTCCATAGTTGTCTTCGGTCAATGCTGCATGGAGTACAGCGCTGAATGAACAAAAACAATAGTGGGGACAGTATACACCCTTGACGTACTCCAATTTCGACTTCAAAATCCTCCGACACCTTACCATTGTGTAGGACGTGACACTTACCACCCTCGTATGCAGCTTTGATAAGAGCTATGCGTTTTTCTGGGACGCCTCTCCTCCGCAAGGCTAACCAGATAAACCCTGGGCCTTATTTTGTACTGCTTTCGGATTCGGATAGCCATTCGGAAATGTAATCCGATTCTAAAATGAATTGGTATTTTCTATGGTTCTCGGATTGGGTGTAAGTGCTTTCAACTCAAAATCAAAAATTTCCGAAAGTTAGATTGTCGAAACATCTATTAAACGTCACGTTAATTACTTGAAAATTGAGTTTGTATATATTTACTATAGAAACGCAATACAAAATAAGGCCCCTGTCGAAAGCCTTCTCGAAATCGTTAAACAGCAAGTATAGCGGAGACCTGTACCCAACACATTGCTATCGTTCAAATGTTGGCCTCTAGGGTTTGCCATCCATTTCCCAATACTTCCGGCGTTGCGCTCTCTATTTCTTGTCTTATGTTCTATTTGAGGGCTGCGAGAGTTCGTGGCTTGTTCAAATAGACCAATGACTTCAGAAACCTCCAAAGAAAGAAATCTGGTAAAGGGTCCTTCAGTAAGTTTATTGTGTCGCCCGCTGTACATGCAGTGGCACCATTATGTTGAAAAATCGGATGCTCCAATCTCAATTCATAAAATTCGGGTGTCAAAAATCACGTAACATGGTTCTATAGTGCTCGCCAGTGATAGTTATTGGGTTGCGAGTAGCGTCTCGAAAAAGTAGGGCCCAATCACTTTCACTGAAACGCAGCTGGTTACTTTTGAATAATACGGGGGTTTTTAATCTCATAGAAGCAAGTGAAAAGAGGCGAGCGGAACGAACCAAAAAAAAAAACCCAAACGAAGAGAATGCGGTTACACTTATTATTCAAGTATTTACTTTATTTACTCGATACTGATTGATGACCAGCTGGTAACAGAGTCGCGACTGTCGGTGAATGACCCCTAAGGCAGTTACATTGTCTGTTTAAATACATTTGCGCGCCTGTATGTACGGTTGATCTCACACAAGTACCTACAAATTCTGTTTGCTGACATGTCCGGAGAGATAGAAATGTGCTTCGTCGCTTATGATTAATTTTGATGATACAAATACAAATATTTGGCGCAACAGCTCTTTAAAGTGCCAGGGCCTAGCTTCTCGCAACCACTCATGTTGTGTGCGTTATATTTTTCACACGAATGGAAGGGACCTACAGTTTAATGCCGAATCCGAACGGCGATTTGAGAAGCTTTTTCGTGACAACAATACTCTCGGATGTTTGTCAGACGCTCGCGAGAGGTGGGACCGTGAAAAAACTTTTTGGTATTTTCCGGGATTCGAACTTGGAACCTCATGCGTAGTGATCCGACACACTAACCACTTACGCCACGGCGCCCACAATTTTGAAGATAGTCTGACTGTATTCCACACGGTCTTGGTGGGTGGTCACCATCTGAGTTTAATACGGAAACATCTTCATGTCTTTCACCAAAATACGACCACCTATAATGCCTATTTGTGTGACCTGTCGTCTGGTTGATGTTTCTTGACTCTCTTCCATATCCTCAAGCACAACATCAATATTCTCGCCCGAATAGTTTGTTCTTGGTTTTGCAGCACTTGCCCTATGTCGTGTTGAGCCAATCTCTCTGTAATTTATTTTGAAAGTCTCCATGTTTTGCAGATGTGTCTTAATTGTCCACGAACAGTCCACGGGCAGTCCACGAACCTGACATTTCTCAAGTTGTCCACAACCTTATAATTGTGTATTACTACATGGTGGAGATTGAGAGATGATGATGTGCATACGATTCTTCGAACGAGAATCATTGAATCGGAGAGTGTCAATTCGCATTCATTCTTACTTGCGTATTTGCAACCCAGAGCTGGAGTCCGTATGTCGAAACTGGTTTTAAGACTTGCTTGTAGAGCAGTTTTTTGTGTATTAAGAGACAAGAGTACTTCCTAAGGAGCCAATACATTTTATTACCGATATAATAGTTTAGTTTTTTAGGACTTCTCCTTACATATATGATACATAAGCCTTCCAGCGCAATTTTGCGTTCAGAGTCATGTCCAGATATTTTACTCGGTTTGAACATGGAACTACGTTTTTGTTGTACTGGCTTTAACTCGTTCTGCTTTATTTGCCATTTCTTGGTCCACGCGGATATGTTAAACATTTACATCAAAATTCGATCTATTGTTAGGTTTGGTTAGGTTAATGTAGCTACCAGCCATCATGGAAAAATGTCTCCATACTTACTCTTTGAACCAATTGGAGCTTCTGATGTGATGAACCTCAATGTGATCACCTCATTACATTCTTCTTCTTCCTTTTATCAGCGAGGCTATGATCCGAAAACAAGGGATCACAACCCTCCCACTTCACCGCATTTCTACTGATCCGCATGTGGGGTTCGCCTATTTGACCTCAGAAAATATCGGCAGGCCTGCCGATTTTAGATCACTCGGTTACTGAGGCCAATGAAATGCCGATGTCGTCGCATTTGTCTGATCCAGGCGTTTATAGGCCTGCCTTTCCTACATCGCGATGTCTTTGAAACGTGCATAGATATTGCCTTTTTAACAGGGTTCAAATGATCTCTTCTTTGAACGTGGCAATACCAACTGAGCCGGTCGCGCTCTAATTTTTGTACGATGGTTTCTTTGATGTGAAAGCTTCCACGGATCTTCGAACTTCTTATTCGATCAAGCTTGGTCACTCCTGCTGTCATGCGAAGCATCTTCATCTCAGCTGCCGTTAATTTACGCTCATACTTTTTCTACATCGTCCAACATTGTGAACCGTATGTGAGCGCTGGACGTACAACTGCGGTGTAGAGCCTTCCTTTCAACTTAGGTGGCATTTTTCTGTCACAGAAGATAGCGGAATTTTCTCGCCACTTCATCCACCCTACGCTTACGCGATGATTGATGTCGTCATCACAAGTTGCTTTGCTATTGATCATAGATCACTTGGGAAGCACTGTTCCATTCAAATAAATGTCTGGAATAGGCCTGAGTGGATCAGAGAACGGACAGCATAAGTACTCTGTCTTTTTTGAACTAATGCGATACCCATTTCCCTCCAAAACGTCCACCCACACATCAAGTGCTCGTTGCAGGGATGTAGGATCCTCGCTTATGATGGCTCCATCGTCAACAAAGAATAACTGATGTACCTTGGGGTCCATCACTTTACCTTCAAGCAGATAATCAAGGACTGTAATAAATAGCAAAGGACTTGAGACGCTTCCCTGGTGCACCCCGACTTTGATTGGGAACTCTTCGGTTACTCCAGCGGGGCATCTTACTTTTGTCTTTGCTCCTTCGTACATCATCTGTACATAGGTTTCTGGAACCCCTCGATGTCTTAGCGCCACCCATATCAGATCTCGTGGTTGTCTGTCGAATGCCTTTTCAAAGTCAACCAATACAATATGCAAATCCCTTAAGGAATCACGATGTTTTTCCATTATGATCCTTATACTTGGGATTGCATCTGTGGTTGATTTACCCGAGACAAACCCGCACTGATCATCAGATAGCCGTATTATTTTTCGCAGTCGGCCACCTAATATCCGCTCAACGATCTTCATGGTGTGTGACATCAGCTTGATCGAACGGTAGTTATCACAGTTTCGCGTATCACCCTTCCCTTTATATACAGGGAGAAGGTAACTTTCCCTCCATTCATTCGGCATTGGATCACCTCTCACGAATTTGGAGATGAGAATTCTGAGCCATCTGAACCCGATATCTCCCATCTTTTTCCAGAACTCAGAGGGTATTTCGTCTGGCCCAATCGCTTTTCGTTTTTTGGATTATTTGACCGCCTCACTAACTTCTTCGACTGTAATGTCGGGTATTTCTTCACAGTTAGGGGTGGCTCTTGGAAAGTATAGCCGGGGAAACTGTTCATTCAAAAGCTCTTCACAATACTGCCGCCACCTCTGCAGAATTTTGTCGTCATCCACAAGAAGCTGGCCATGAGCATTGCTAATGAACTTTGGCGAACGAATCTCCTGAGCATTCTTCCTTCTTTGGGCGGCTATTTTGAAGATAGTGGCACTCTTGTTCATATTGTGTCTTCGCAGCTCCTGGATAGCCTGGTTTGCATCAGCAACCGGGGAAAATATTTTCTCCAGCTCCCGATACAGGCCCTCCGTACTCTCTGCTTGAAGCTGAGCGCACTTCTTCTTCGCTTCGCTTTTTTCTTGCAACCTCATTATATTACAGTAGAAAACCCCAAAGTGTAGTTTTCTTTTGTGGGAAAGAACAAGCCAGATGCAAAAAAGGTGGAGAACGGTTTCCTCATCCTCTTCGTCCATACACCTTCTAAAGAAATCGTTTGAGTGCGCACCAAGCCTTGTTGTATATTCTTAGCATATGGGACAAGAGCTGCGGTCTAAAGGTTAATCCCCAAAAAACCGAACTCGTACTTTTTACGAATAAGAGGAAAATACCGGAGTTTAGTACACCTTCTGTTGATGGTATCCCACTCAGATTGTCCGATAGCGCAAAATACCTGAGCCTTGTACTTGACAAAAAGCTCAATTGGAGATTAAATATAGAGGAAAGAATTAAGAAAGCAACAATAGCCTTTTACTCATGTAGTCGAATTTTTGGTAGAACCTGGGGACCCTCCCCCAAAATCATACTATGGATGTATACGACTATAGTTAGACCCATACTGACTTACGGCAATCTAGTATGGTGGCCAGCTGTCAACAAATCCACCAACTTAAAGGCAATCACCAAAGTTCAAAGATTAGCGTGCATTGGCATCACCAGTGCAATGAGGACAACCCCAACCGCAGGACTCGAGGCTATCCTCAACCTGCTACCGCTAGACATCTTTATACGAACATCAGCAGCCATTAATGCTATGAGAATAAGTCAGTCAGCGAGCTGGAAACCAAGCAGAACAGGTCACTCGATTACTTTGGCCTCATGCGCGTAACGGATTACATGGCGCCATATTTAGACTTTACAAGGCCTTTCTCTACCGCCTACCCTAGCAGGGAAGATTGGAATAGCGGTCATATACCTAATGCCAAATCTATAGTCATCTACACAGATGGTTCAAAAATGAGCACTGGTGTAGGATCAGGTATCTTCTCCGACCCTCTAGGTGTATCAAAATCCATACGACTTCCAGACCACAGCAGTGTTTTCCAAGCAGAGGTCTTAGCAGTGGCAACAGCCGCCTGTGAGTCTGCGGTAAGGGCAATACCGCCAGAAGGTATCACCATCTTTATCGACAGCCAGGCAGCTATAAAAGCGATTACTGCCATATAAATTAAATCGAAGCTTGTGAAGTTTTGTCGAGAAGAGCTCAGGGTTCTTGGAACACAGCACAAGGTATCGCTCTGTTGGGTCCCTGGACATGAGGGTATCCCAGGCAATGAGAAAGCCGACGAGCTGGCGAGAATCGGCTCAGCAGCCCCAACAGAACAAGTTGACCCCCCTGTGTGTATCCCGCCTTGCACACTCAAGCTCGCTGCAGGGAATAAAGCAACTGAGGAGGCGAACACAAGATGGAACTCCATGGAAACTTGCGCCATCACTAGGAAGCTATGGCCATCTTTCGACAAAGCAAAGACCGAGAGAATCATCCGTAAGGATAGGAAATCCCTTTCCACCCTCGTGGGCATCATCACGGGGCACAATACTCTGCGGTACCACTTGAAGAAACTATGCCTGACGGAGGAGGAACTCTGCAGAGGCTGTGGGGACGAGGAAGTTTTTGAGGACACAACCCACTTCCTGTGCCACTGTCCGAGTCATCAACACTCCAGGAAAAAGTTTCTTGGTAAATATTTCTTCCAGGATCTCGAGGAACTCTCCGACGTTTCAACAGAAAAGATGTTGAACTTCATCAAATCATCAGGGTGGTTTGTATGCAGAAATGAAGTAAGTGACTGAGTTAGTAGTTTTTAGTTTTATTGGGTAAGGGATTACTTTTTCCCCCATGGGTACCACAATGGGTCAACGCTGACCTGAGTGTGGCAGAGAGCGTCCCTCCCTGCCAGCCCACATACCTAACCTAAGCCTTGTTGCATGCTTGTCTTTTACAATCTAAGCTTCACCTGAACCAACGCCGATACCGCAGCAGGGTGGCAATGGGGCAGTGGATAGTGTGATTGCTGGTTAATCGATGTGTGCAAGTTCGAATCCCAGCGGGCAAAAGCAATCGTCAGCCACCCGAGTATGAAGTGGAAAACGAATAACATCAACGTTTTTCCAACCACTGCACAAAACAGAGGTTCCTGCCTAGTAGTACAATGAACTGGAGAGTCTGAGTGCTCTGGGACTTGGGTTCAAAAAAATAACTTCGCTTTTAGACATTGCTCAGTGATGACACCTATTGTAGTGCTGATATGCAATCTGTTGGGAAAAATCTAATTCATAGAGTGTTTCCGATCCAGCTTTGGCCAAATCTGTTTTGTGACTAAACTCGTTCTACTACTTGTCTACCTAAGATTTGTTCTGTCGAAATCGTTTAGCTGTGGCGATTGGTATACTTTCCTTGTTAAAATAGGTATTGCTGTTGCATGTCTGGCGCATTCATCAGCCTTACAGTTCCCTGGAATATCTCTATGCCGGCACCCAACTGCTCCGCCAACTCTATGAGAGGCGATCAGGAATCTAGAGCTACTTTTCTATTGTACGTAACTTTGAAATGATTTCATTTGATATATTCATACATATGTTTATCAATACATTCTGCACTACCCCCAGTTGCGTAGATAATTAAGTTATCTCATTGAAAATGTTTACGTTAGCAGTATTTGTTATCGCTTTGAATTTGCGCCGAAGCTCGTGTGTGGCAAATCTGTTTGCACATGATTCGAGTGATTAGGCTAACAAAATAACAAAAACATGAATGAAATACGTAGTAAGATGATAATCTTCAAACAAATTCCAGGGGAGCGCCAGAAAGTGCACTGATTCATTTGTATTTTAGTTGCACCAGCGTACAGTGACCGATCTGTGAGATTGTTGAGAATTACTATTCGAAACCGAATGTGCAAGGGTGTATCGAAAGTTGATAAATATTTTCGTGTATCATTTGAGTTCTTACAAGCATGAGTACACATATTTTGCAGAAAGTTCTACGTGCCAGTGAGATAGTAGAAATTTCCTGAAATCAGCCGATCGACACGCTTTTGGCACTCACCGACTCGATGGGGTGATCATACGAGTAAGATACACGTCACTTCATCACACCAGCCCGTAATTCTTCTGACCGCCTTCTTAACGTCTCATGCTATTTTTAATGGAAACCGAGTCCTGTGGGGCGATTATAATTTATTTTTGAGAGTAACGAACTCTAGTCGGTCATTTTCAAAATCTATTAATAGCCCAATTTGACACAAAAAAACACCGTTGTTGTCGCCCATGTGAAGAAGGTTAATATTCTGCAATCGCGGCAGAGTGCCGACAAAACAACATGCCACTGTAAAACATTGATTCGTGACAAGTACGATTTATAAAAAAATAAATAATTAGTAGCACCGAGCTAAATATAAATCTGACATGAATACTAAGCAAACCGATTAGCACTTTGCTAAACATTTGAGTGCATGTTGTGTGCCAAATAAAAAGGCAGGTCCGCCGGGTGGCGTTATTATTGTTAACAACTGACTCACTATATTAAGGCATCGTACGATGGTTGTTTTTGAATCAGCAAATGTTTGTTTTTATTTCTCTGGCTCAGTGGTTTGCTATCTTTTTACGTAAACAATGTGTTTATACGTCATACTACGCATTAGTTGCACTGCCACGCCTTCCTTTTTTGTACAAGCCAAGTGCTGCACTGGGAAGTCAAATCACCTTGAAGTAGAGCTGAATAAAAACATGCCACCGAGACGAAAACAAGTGCATTTGGCGCGACTGAAAAACGTACATACAGTGAGTCAAAGAAATTTCATAAAACTGCATGTGACCACTGGTTGGATTTATTTAGAAAGAAAGATCAATTTGCAATTTAAAACAAGGAGTGTAGGCTCTCTTACGGAGATGGCTGAGCAGTTCAGTATTCACCTGTGTTGGGTGTCGGGGCATAGGGACATTCCAGGGAATTATAAGGCCGATGAGCTCGCCAGAATAGGAACAACTATACGCATCCTGCCGGATAAAGGCACCAATCGCTCTCGAGAGTACAAATCTTAGGTGGACAAGTGGATCAACATGTTTAGCGACAAAACAGATTTGGCCGAAGCTGAATCTAAAACGTTCTAAGAATTTGATCCGCAGGACCAGACGGCATAATACCAGCCGAACTACAGAAGTCGTCGGATCCTATCTTGCAGGCGCTAGAAATAATTCTAAAAAGCTATATAGATCTGGTCCATATGCCAAAAGTATGGAGAGAAGTCAAAGTAGATTTTATACCCAAAGCTGGCAAAATGTTCTCATACAAGTCCGAAAGATCCCATACCCATTAGTCTATCATCATTTCTTCTAAATACATTATAACGATTGATTAATATCCACTTGCGCAACAGTCTTCTTCTTCCTATTTCTGCGAAGTTATGATCCGAAATCAGGGGATCATAACCCTCCCACTTCACCGCATTTCTACTGATCCGCCTGTGGGGTTCGCCTATTTGACCTCAGAAAATATTGGCAGGCCTCCCGGTTTTGGATTACTCGGCTACTGCGGCCAAGCCACTTGCGCAGCAGTATTGATGCAAAACTTCTGTCAGTGGCCCAACATACCTATTGCAAAGGTAAATCAGTTGAAACGGCATTCGTTCGTTATATTGAGTACTCCCTGTTTCACAAGGAATATATGATACAATGTTAGCTTTCTTAGACATAGAGGGTGCATTTAACAATGTCAATGCATCAGCGACTGTAGATGCACTCTCAGACCTGAAGGTAGACAGCTCACTGTGGGAATTGATCAATTTACTGCTTAATGGTCGAATTATCAACTCAGAGCTAGGTGAGAGGTCTTCTAGAAGATCTGTCAGTAGAGGCAGTCCGTGGTGTTCTATCTGCTCTCCTTTGGAATTTGGTGGTTAATGAACTATTGACAATACTGACGAGTGAGGGATGCACGGTGATTGCTTATGCAGATGATGTTGCTATAGCAGTCTCAGGAAAGCACCTTAATACTCTAAAATAACTGCTACAAAACGATTTAAACTATTGTAGTTAACCACATGGGGGGTTCGGTATGCGTTGGGCGTACACCCACGTAAAACTGAACTGGTACTCGTCTCAAGGAAAGATAAAATTCGTTCCATCGATTCTCCCTCTCTCAATGGTATCAGCTTAACTTTCTCTGATAAAGCAAAATATTTGGGTCTTATCCTGGATAGGAAACTAAGCTGGAAACCCACAGGCGAATCATAACCTCGCTGATAAAAGGAAGAAGAAGAAGAAGAAGAAGAAGAAGAAGAAGAAGAAGAAGAAGAAGAAGAAGAAGAAGGAAACTAAGCTGGAAACCTAACACTCAAGAAAGAGTCAAGAAAGCTACAGTAGCACCTTTCTCTTGCAAAAATGCTATTGGAAATAAATGGGGCAGGCAAACCCCACAGGCGAATCAGTAGAAATGCGGTGAAGGTGAAAGGGTTATGATCCCTTGTTTTCGGATCATAGCCTCGCCGAAATAGAAAGTAGAAAAAAGGAAATAAATGACACATACGGGATGATTGTCTGGTAGATAGCCTTAGAAAAAGCTAAAAATCGCTACTATCTAAGCAAAGTCCAGTGTACAGCTTGTCTGTGCATAAGCGGAGCACTACGTACAACTCCCTCTGCGGCACTGGACATTATGTTCCACCTGATACCCCTCGATATATTTAGCAAGCAAATGGCAGCGAATGCAGCCGTTCGCCTTGAAGCTACCCGACAGTGGTCAAGAAAAGAATTTGGCCACACATCCCTTCTGAATAAATTCACAATCTGCCCCGAAAACACGGACTACACCATCCCACGTTTAAATTTTGCCAAGAAATACCTTGTCGCCATCCTTTCCAGATCACTCGGGAACGAAGAGCCTTTTTGAGGAGATGAGTCGATCCGGTTTTGTAGATTTGGGAAGTCACACAGCAAGTGTTTGATACTTTATATCTCTTCTGCGTCTTGACAGCTCCTTCAGTGGTCGGGTGAGTTGATGCCTAGTCTTATGGTCATTTTCCCTGTCGCCCTTCTTTATTCATTGCCAGCAGGCTTTTGGTTCTTCCTTCATTCAATACCGGCCATAAACTGCGAGATATGGTAAAGTCACCTCTGGTCATCCATGTGGAGTTTTAAGAAGTTTTAAGGTCGATTTTTCTTTTTAGTACTCCAATAGGAACTTCTACTGATGTCTGGGTGTGTTCTATATAAAGGCGTTAACCATAGCTTTTTCCCTGGTTACTATATAAAGAATTAGCTGAATTGGATTGTGATAAGGCGGTTCAAAGTAGCAATAGTTTCAAGTCGATTTCGAATAATGCTTCCTTATTCAAGAAATACCAAAATTTGAAACAAAGGTATGCTAGGTTTCCACTTGTCGTTTTGAAATTGACAAATGACGTATTTTTACATCAATTAGAAAGTTGGCAAGTGAAAATAATGAAAAACTGTTTGTCATTGAATTGACTAACAGCGCTTGTCTATGACTGACAAACAATTTACATGACAAGTGAAAATAGCTGAATTGTCAAACAAAATGTCACTTTGTCTTTAATTGACAGTGAAAATTAATTGGCATCATTTTCAAATGTTTGTCAATCGAAAGACACATTTTGATATACAAGGTATAAACATTTATATCATATTTTCTTTAAGCGGAAAAATTAAATAAATATAATTTCCATTTGTTAAAGGGGAAATGAATTTTCCATCCACATCGTAAGAAAATGTTTCAAAGGAAGGCCATGGAGAAGCTAAAAAAAGAATTAGAAAGGCATCTGTGGAATGGAGCGTGGAAACCTCAGTTTCTCTCATCCATTAAGTGGAACAATTCGAAAACATTTGGGACTCCAACTCTAAATACTATTAAAACAGAGACATGAATAATAATTCATGAACCACCAAATCTGAAATCCTTGGCATTTTAAAATATGAATTATGTCGAGGTGGAATGCATTTCTTGACATATGAGAACGAAAGGAAAAAAAAATTGAAATAAAAAAACAACGGTGTGAGATATGTTTCGGCTTTATTTTGAAGCTATGTTCATGCATTATGTGTGGAATAGCACATCACTTAAATGGCCGCATCGGCTTCGCTGGCAGTGCTTCAAGCGGTTGGTCCAATTTTTGATGACTCGGTCCAATACGTACGGCGTTATTCTCGCAATAGCGTCTCGAATGTTGGCCTTTCCAGCGCCTAATTAGCGAACTCACGGCGTTGTCTATGGACGTTTGGCTTCAATTCTGCGTCAGCACCATCTTATATGGATGTAGGCCCAATTCCAACCGAAAAATAAGCCAGGTTGACTCTCTGGCAATGCCGAATTCAGCTGATCGGCGCCGAATCGACATTTCTGGGTCTTCTTCGATACTGGCTGCTACGGCGCCTATGTTTTCCTCATTTCGCACCAATCTCTATCTGGTTGGTGGCATAAAGTCCAAAAGAGTGCACTCACGCTCTAACTTTTCCACGGTGCGACGAATTGCCAGCACACTGAAGCCATGATGACGACCGACTTCACGACGAAATTCACGTTGCGTATTTAAAACTGAGTCGGAGTTTCGATAATATTTTTAATAATCTCCGCGTAAGCGTGAAACGATGCATAATGAAATGGCAAACCTTACTGAATATTTTGACAGCTGGATGTTATTGGTAACTTTAACAGCTGCTGAAACATAACACTTGCAAAAAGTCTCATTGCTATCTGGTCACCCTTTGCAATATAAAATTAAATCCTTAAGTTTCCATTTCCACTTGCACGAAAATTTTGCGGAAAATATTTTTTTTTTATCACGTCAATATCACAGTTCACAATTGACAGTGAAGTGCCTGTTCCAAATTGGCAGTGGAAGTGGGAATAGCTTTTAGGCAACTGACAAAGACATTCGTCAAAATTTCATTGTCAATGAACTGACAAACTTTTTTTTATCAATAATTGACATAAGTGGAGATGAACAGGCAGTGGTGTTGTTTAATGAAATAAACGAGAGCAGTCAAACTTTGTCAATTAAATGACATGTGGAAACCCACCTTTACACGAAGCTCCTTCTTCTTCCTTTTATCAGCGAGGTTATGATCCGAAAACAAGGGATCACAACCCTCCCACTTCACCGCATTTCTACTGATCCACCTGTGGGGCTCGCCTATTTGACCTCAGAAAATATCGGCAGGGCTCCCGATTTTGGATCACTCGGTTACTGAGGCCAATGAAATGCCGATGTCGTCGCATTTGTCTGATCCACGCGTTTATAGGCCTGCCTTTCCTACATCGCGATGTCTTTGAAACGTGCATAGATATTGCCTTTTTAACAGGGTTCAAATGATCTCTTCTTTGAACGTGGCAATACCAGTTGAGCCGGTCGCGCTCTATTTTTTGTACGATGGTTTCCTTGATGTGAAAGCTTCCACGGATCTTCGAACTTCTTATTCGATCAAGCTTTGTCACTCCTGCTGTCATGCGAAGCATCTTCATCTCAGCTGCCATTAATTTACTCTCATACTTTTTGTACATCGTCCAACATTGTGAACCGTATGTGAGCGCTGGACGTACAACTGCGGTGTAGAGCCTTCCTTTCAACTTAGGGGGCATTTTTCTATCACAGAAGATAGCGGAATTTTCTCGCCACTTCATCCACCCTACGCTTACGCGATGATTGATGTCGTCATCACAAGTTGCTTTGCTATTGATCATAGATCCCAGATATTTGAACTTTTCGCACTTGGGAAGCACTGTTCCATTCAAATAAATGTCTGGAATAGGCCTGAGTGGATCAGAGAACGGACAGCATAAGTACTCTGTCTTTTTTGAACTAATGCGATACCCATTTCCCTCCAAAACGTCCACCCACACATCAAGTGCTCGTTGCAGGGATGTAGGATCCTCGCCTATGATGGCTCCATCGTCAACAAAGAATAACTGATGTACCTTGGGGTCCATCACTTTACCTTCAAGCAGATAATCAAGGACTGTAATAAATAGCAAAGGACTTGAGGCGATTCCCTGGTGCACCCCGACTTTGATTGGGAACTCTTCGGTTACTCCAGCGGGGCATCTTACTCCTGTCTTTGCTCCTTCGTACATCATCTGTACATAGGTTTCTGGAACCCCTCGATGTCTTAGCGCCACCCATATCAGATCTCGTGGTTGTCTGTCGAATGCCTTTTCAAAATCAACCAATACAATATGCAAATCCCTTAAGGAATCACGATGTTTTTCCATTATGATCCTTATACTTTGGATTGCATCTGTGGTTGATTTACCCGCGACAAACCCACACTGATCATCAGATAGCCGTATTATTTTTCGCAGTCGGCCACCTAATACCCGCTCAACGATCTTCATGGTGTGTGACATCAGCTTGATCGAACGGTAGCTATCACAGATTCGCGTATCACCCTTCCCTTTGTATACAGGGAGAAGGTAACTTTCTCTCCATTGATTCGGCATTGGATCACCTCTCACGAATTTGGAGATGAGAATTCTGAGCCATCTGAACCCGACGTCTCCCATCTTTTACCACAACTCAGAGGGCATCTCGTCTGGCCCAACCGCATTTCGTTTTTTGGAGTATTGGACCGCCTCACTAACTTCTTCGACTGTGATGTCGGGTATTTCTTCACAGTTAGGGGTGGCTCTTGGAAAGCATAGCCGGGGAAACTGTTCATTTAAAAGCTCTTCACAATACTGCCGCCACCTCTGCAGAATTTTGTCGTCATCCACAAGAAGCTGGCCATGAGCATTGTTAATGAACTTTGGCGAACGAATCTCCTGAGCATTCCTTCTTCTTTGGGCGGCTATTTTGAAGATGATTGCGCTATTGTTCATATTGTGTCTTCGCAGCTCCTGGATAGCCTGGTTTGCACCAGCAACCGGGGAAGATATTTTCTCCAGTTCCCGATACAGGCCCTCCGTACTCTCTGCTTGAAGCTGGGCGCACTTCTTCTTCGCTTTTTCTTGCAGCATCTGTATTCCATTTCGAGGCAAACTTTTTCGTCATTATTATTAGTGGGGCACTTTGACCAAGCTTTGAAAGCCGCTTTCTCCACATTTATCACTTTCTTAGCTTCATCACTCCACCACCATGTTTCTCTGGCGTGTTGATGGTGGCCTTTTGAAGCTCCTAGCAGTGATTTGGCCTTCTTTAAGCAAGTTCGCTGTAGGTAATCCCACATATTTTGTGCTCTGCACTCTTCATCCGCAGCTCCGTTGATGGTGTGAGAGGTAATTTTTCATTACGAAAACAAAAGCCTCGCCTTTTTCTTTGTCCAGATTGTATCACTTGATTTTCTCAGAGACCCTTGTTTGTTTGCTTTTCTTCGGTGTTTTCATAAAAATTTCTGTTAGCAGGAGACGGTGTTGCCGAGCGATTGCCTCTGCCAGGATCACTTTGCAATCTTTTATCCGAGGCTTCATGAAACTGGCTACCAAATGGTAGTTAATCTGGGTTTCATCTCCACCACTGCTAAAAGTAATCAGGTATCGGCTTTGTTTGATGAATATGGTATTTAACACGATAAGACCGTGTGATTTGCACATGCTTAGGATATCTTCACCAGGAAGGTTCCTGGTGCCATATCCTAGTCCTCCATGGCAATCTTCATAATCTTCGTTTGATTTCCCGACATGTCCATTCAAATCTCCTCCAACAAACAGAATTCATTCTTCCTTTGGGATGTTCTTAAGGAGATTGTGGAAATCTAGCCAAAATGCATCTTTATCTATCTGATTGCACCCATTGTGGGGAGCATATGCACTGACAATATTCCACACCTCTCCTTGTATTACTAGTTTGAGAGACATCAAACGGTCGCTGGACTTCGAAATGCTCAAGACGTTACCAAGTAGCTCTGCCGCAAGGATGATACCGATTCCGTTCTTAGCCTTTTCCATTCCGTAGTAGAACCTTTACACGAAGCTCCAAGCTTTCTAATCCGAAAAATGCTTTCAAAATGTTTCTTACTCACAGTACTCTTTTCGCAAAACAAGTTTTTCAAACAATCAATGAGAAAAAAAAACAGCGCACTTTACAACTCAACACGTAACAACAACAAACCTAACTAATTCAAAACAAGAATTTGCAAAATAGGAAAAAAAAATGTAAACAAAAATATTTACCCCCCACAACAACGTTTAGTTGTCTCCCCTACTCCTCTCGCATTTCTCAATACAGAAAGAGAAGCAACATCTGGGATCAAAAAATATCCCATTACCTCTCTCTCTCGGGGAACAAATTTTCTGTTTTTTCATGTCAAGAGGGAACAGACGGAAGTATCGCACCCAAAAATTCGACAGAAAAAGATAAAAATGTTTTTCGTTCTCTCGCCAACAGAAGAAAAATAAAAAAAAAATATTTTTCGCGTTTTATATATTCAGCCGCTCGAGCTCTGGCCGTGTTAATATCCAATTGAAATTCATAGTGAGCACATCAAAGCAAAAAGAACAAAAAAAACAAAACAAAGAAAAGACTGACTGGTGTAATTATAGTGACAGCGAAACCAGTGAAAAGTGAATTAAATTTCTGTGAACTTAGATTTGAACGCAAGAAACAAGGCCAGCAGTGCCTTAAAAAGTGCAAAAGATGTCAGTTTCGTTGAGAAAATTGTACAAAAGCAAGAAGGTCTACGGTGCAGTTGGTATTTTGACAGGGTGAGTAGCTAACAGTGCTATGTGTCATCGCTTTTATTAAACGTCACGAGAAATGGGTACATTCACAAGGGGGCTTGTTCAAACTCCGCCGCCGTGAATTTAAACAACTTCCGCAGATTACGCGCCCCCACACGAGCATATTTTAAAACCAACGACCCTGATAACACCACATCTCTACACCATAACAGTAAATTGATTAGGCATTGCGAAATGGCGTTTCGCGAAACTACCTTCGCTTTGTTCCGACACCTCATTCCCACACAAATATTCGCAAACATACGATTTTGCTAGAGAGAGTTGCAAGATAAGTTAACTGACGTGTCTTGTTTGTTTATTTATGTTTTGTCTCAACTTCGATGCTGTTAACTGTTGAAAAGTGACGTATGCGCGCTCGGAACAGCTGATTCACAGCAGTCAGGAGGGAAATTTTTCTCTCTGAAGTAAACAATTTGGCTAGAAACACAATGGTTGAGAGTACGACTTGTTCACAGAATTTCACATGTGAATTGCATTTCTTTTGGCATCATACACACATAAGTGCATTATTTTTAGCTGATGACATACATTAGGTTTAGGGGTAAATAAGTTTGATGAATTGGGTCTTGTTATTCTTGTGAAAGCTATTTTAGGTCAGTTAAACTAATAAATATTTGTATTGAAGTGAATAAATAAACAAGTGGACATTTGGATCAGAATTTTGAACTTTGGTCATGTGGCTTAATGCGCCTTAGGGATTTCTAGTACAGCAGGCGAATTGCAGCTATTTTTGAACAAGTAAATGTAAATATTTTTGAAAATGATTGAGGAAATAAGAGGTGGAATTTTAGGTCAGAAATTTTAGTGTTGTCCAAGCAGAATTACAGCAGACTTAGGCCAATCAAAATCCCCAAAATGGATTGAAATCAAATAAGCACACAAGGCTGGGTAATTTTGGGTTACATCTTTGGTGCCAGTTATTAAGGGTTTAAGTAAATAATATAACATTTCGGGCTTTTGAATGGATTTAGGTCAGTTTTTTGCTCTATCGAATGATATTCGAAACTTAAGTCTAGCGCAACTGGTCCATAGCAACAAGCCGGTGAATTGCTCATACTGTTGTGAATTATGCAAACTTACTGCAATTTTTGACTTCAGTTCCTGTTTTCCTAACGTGGGTTCCTTAGAAGTGGAACCTTAGGTCACAATTTTGAACTTTATTTCAAGCGCTTTAAATATTTCTCATACATGTATGGAACAAGCAATTCAGAGTAAGTTAGAGCAAATAATAGAAGAAAAGAATTTAGAACTTTGTCCGTGGAGCTCTTTTGCATTTTAGAAGTTTTAGGAATATCACGGCAGAATTTCAGCGAATTTAGGTCAAGAGACACAGATTACTTATCCCCATTAAATGATTTCAATATTAAATATAACACCATCATCCCTGGCAGGTCCGCATGGGATAATGGTTATATTCTAAATGATGCCGCAATTGAAATCTACACAGATGGTTCCAAAACATCCGAGGTTACGGGATCGGGTATTTTTCCCGATGTACCTCTAAACGCAGCTCTCCGACTTCTGAACCACTGCAGTATATTTGAAGCGGAAGTATTGGCTATTCGTGAAGCAGCGCGCGGACTATCTTTGCGCCCGATAGATGGTAAGTCGATCGTCGTCTACATAGACAGTCAGTCAGTGATCAAAGCTCTGGAAACGCCAACAATAAGATCTAAGTTGGTTAAACATTGCCGCGAATCTCTTAACGAGATTGCGGTCAGATGCAACATTATTCTGTGCTGGGTCCTGGGACACAGAGATATTCCAAGGAACTGCAAAGCAGATGAACTATCCCAACTAGGCACCGGTTTACCTCTAACTGATAACAGAAAAGATGGAACAACTTAAGTACGTGCATATCGTCCAGAAAGATCTGGGGTCGAATCGCGTCCTCCGTCAACGGATAAATGGTGACGTATTGTGTTGTTGGTCGATCTAGCAACAAGATACATACAAATTACGTGACGAGTTATCCGTTCACGGGGGACGCGATTCGACCCCTGGCCTCTTCTAGACGTAAAGAAAACCGAAAGACTCTTATCTCTAAATAGAAGGGATATAGGCCTCACAGTAGGAGTAATCACAGGACACTGCCTGGTAGGTAGACATGCTATTAGAATGGGAGTCCTATCTAATGATTTCTGCAGAAGTTGCAGAGATGAGGAAGAAGAGGAAAACAACATTCATCTCCTTGGTACATAGGCAGCGCTACTTACTTACTTATGTCCTGTATCCCCTTGTGGGTCCTAGGGCCTCTACTACGCCTACGCGCCATCGTTTACGGTTTCTGGCAATGTGTCTGAGTTCTCCCCAACTTTTCCCTAACTACCGTGCCTCCTTCTCGACTGTTCTGCGCTATGTTCTCCTCGGACCGCCAGGTCTTCTGCCATCCTGAGTTAGAGGGTTCCATTGCATAGCATGGTTCGCTATGGAACTGTCACCCTTTCGGAACGTGTAACCAATCCACTGCCACTTCCGCCGTTGGATGGTTGTGCCTATTGGTTCCTGACCCGTTCTCTCGTAAAGGTGTTCGTTAGAGATACGATTGGGTACGTGGCCACTCTCCACGTGCTGCAACCATATAGCAGCACGGATTCAATGTTGAAGCGGAACAGTCTTATTTTGGTGCTCAAACTGATTGCATCGCTTCGCCATATTTTGGACAACATCCCGACCGCGGACTTTGCTTTGGCGATTCTGTTGGCTATATCCAGTTCGGTTCCACCATCGGTCGAGACAATACTCCCAAGATACTGAAAATCCTCTACTCTCTTTACTGGTTGTCCAGCAATACATATTTGAGCCGATGAGTTAGTTCCAAGGCTGATAATTATAATACGCAGCGCTAGCTGCTCTGAGAAAGAGACTACTAGGTGAATACTTCTTTGAAGATCTAAGCGATCTGTCTAACATAGACATTGTAAATTTATATAGATATATATCAAAATCTAACTGGTTTACCTGACACAACAGCTTACACTTCGCCCCCTCCTTACAACGGGAAGTAACTCATGCGGGGTACTTATAGTCACCTGCAGCATAGCAATAGGCTCGTATTGGTCACCATCTATCCACAAGAGGATTGTAAAGTAGCAATCACCTCCCAATGACGACAGATGACTCTCTCAAACTATACTAGACTAGCACTGGTAAAGCACGACCGCATGTCAGTAACAGGGATTGATTGAGTCAATCATTTCTACTACTCTACGTACACGGTGCACCCAGGTACTAAGTGTTCGATTGATTCAGTCTGCCTACTTAACCACTACAGGCACAGCCATTCTTAGCCATAACCCTCCTATGAAAGGTAAAACTTCCCGAGTGCAGGTTGATTCCTCCGGTACAATCAACATGTGGTATCACAGTGGATCTAAATGGTCTAAGTGTGCCCTGACTCTGTCAGGTCAGCCACCTTACTAACCTAGGTCAAGAAATTGTCAAAAATGTTAATGGAGAGCTGCGTAATATAAAATAGTGGATATGGCAACCCTTGGAACAGATTTTGGACCGAAAAACCTAAATTTTGAAAGCTGATGAGCTTCTTTTTTCGAATTCAATAGACAAACTGGAGGTGGATCAAATTAATCAAGAATGTCGGTGGTGTCTACGGCTTAAATTGAGCTGTGGTCAGAATTTGGAACAAACTAATTATATACAAGAAATGGAGATCTTTTCAAAAATAGTCAGAGCCTTGGAAAATAAGTTGCAGGAAAAGGCTCTGGAATATTGTATCAGTTGTAGTAGAGGTTGGACAGGGAAGGGCTTTTGGGTTTCCAGGTAGGAACAGCCTATAACGAGTATTTATGGAGACATAAAGATGTAAGCGCCCCCCTTCAAGGTACTTACAGAGGATCCCACAATTGAGGGTTGTGGGCAACCCACTAGGTGCGAGATACTCGACCGCCCGAGTACCATTTTGCTGTGGAAGTGCACTGCACTGCAGTAGCCATAGCTCTATTAGAGGGACAAACTCGACCTTAAGAAATTCTGCTCCCTCTGTTGAGATCCAGTCCTTACAAAACTAAAGGCAGATTCACTATAAGACAACTGTGGGTAAATGGCTCTCTGACGTGAGTTATGTGTCCTTCAGGTGAACTCCAAACCTGATGGCGTCTGACTGCATAGACAATTCATCTAGCCAAGGAGCTATGTATATCCTGAGAGTTTCCCTAATAATGTTAAAGCAATACCACCTTAGCTTTCTTTTCTCTCATCAAAGTTAGGAAAGAAGAAATATTGATCTGCATTGGTGTTGACCCGTTCACTTGTCTCCTTTCAGATGTGGTCTCGTCCTATATGAGAAGTATAAAATCAATCAATTCCTCTCGAAATTGGTCAATACAAGTGTCCTCGAGGTAGATAAGAAACGTCCGGACTATATCTATATCAAATATCACATCTACCGCGAATCGATGAGGAAACTCCAGAAACAACAAGAACAAGACAAAGTAAGTTCTCACGAGACAGAATTTTCTTGAAGAGGCTACCAGTGTTCTCCTCTTCTCTAGAACTGGATTAACATTATTATTCATCCGCTCGGCAAATGGTGGAAGTCCTTCAAACATTCTGTAGCATGGCGTCTTCTCAATATCGCCCAAAACGGCAGCCACCACGAGCGTCTAAAGGCAATTCACCAATTGGCCAGTATTGATCATCTAAAGGACTGGGACTTTCGTCATTTGGCACAGATTTGTGATGCTCGAACTGCTGTATCTTTGGCCAGATCGAATTGTGACACCAGATGGTTTCTACCAGTCCACATGAATGGAGTGATTAAGAATCCCAAATTCGCTCTAGCAGATCTTCATACTCTGCTCGAGGATCTTCTGCCGCACGATTGTGTCACACATTTTCTTGAGAAATACTTTCGTCCTGAGGAGCCACATGTAAGCTGAAGTCAAGCTCTCATTCAACAGAGTGAATGATGATCGATCTTTCTTTCTTTCTTTCTTTTAGGGTGACATTGATGAATTCATTCCGCAAGGCAACTCACTATCAGTTCAAGACACAGATCTGCTAAAGGAGGTCATCTCATTCCTGCATCATGTGACAAAGGATGAAAATATTAGCAAGCGGATCATCAAGGAAGGCGGACTGATGCACCTAATGGAACTGCGTAAGATTTTCGCGGCCGACAATGAGACTCTGTCGACGTTGTGTAAAATTCTGGCTAACATGTCTATAGCCGAGGATTGCGTTCACCACTTTTTTGTATCAGGTAAGGGAATTTAGGGGAAGAATCAGAGGGCAAACAGGAGAACTGAAGATTTCCATTCCAGGCTGGGTTGGTGTCCTTGCTGAATGGCAACAATGTAATGATATCCGCCTGCAGGTGATTGCTGCCAAAGCCCTGGCCAACTTGGATCAAGATGATCCTAACTATACACAGTATCCACCAAACGTCTATCCACTGCATCCACGATTGAGGACGAGGAGGAAGCCAAAGGCTGACATTGTTTTCATTCATGGTCTCTTGGGTAAGTTCTAGAGCACGAAGACAATGCTTCACATAGAGCTAATGATTTGGTCTTTAGGAGGAGTTTTCATCACCTGGCGTCAGAAGGACCGCGTACCAACCGAACTTGGTCTCTACGGCAAGAATGCCTTCTACACTAATGAGATGGATGATGTATTTATGGTTGGTGAGACGAAACGAACGAATGGCAAGAATAAGAAGACTAGGACGTATTTAGAGGATGGACAGCAGCTCAGGAATAAGAATACCACCGGCAGAGATCAACGAGACGAGTTAGAAACACTGCTGAGTCAAGCGAAGCCGAAGGAAGAAGAGCTGGACATTAGTGATGTTGCGACGAAGGAACTAGTGGAGACTTTGAGAAATTCAGCAGAGTTGAGCTCTGACTGGGAAGTTGTTCATCCAGACATTCCTTTGAAAGCTAACGAAGGCTGCCAGGGAGAGTTCAGTGTCAGCGGGTAAGTGTGGCTTAAACGTTTCTTTAGTTCGGCTCTCATATCTTTGTCTTCGTAGAAGTGAGTGGAAAAACCAAGATAATGATGAATATACCAACTGCTGGCCAATGGAGTGGTTGCCCGAGGATTATCCAAACTTAAGGTGAGCATACAAGCCCCTTTCTGAGACGAACAACCTTCTGAATCTCTGTTTACTTTGCAGAATCCTCGGTATTGACTACACGTCAGCGGTGAGTGAGTGGTCAGCAAATTTCACAAAATACTGTCCCTGTGAGAAGGGCCAAGGGCATATAGACGTTCGTGCAACATCTCTGCTGGATCGAATCTCTCGATCTAATGTAGGACAAAACCGCCCTGTCATCTGGATTGGACATTCCATGGGTGGCATCCTCACCAAACTGATGCTCATGAAATCCCTGGTTGATCCCAACCCAAAAGTCCAACAAATCGCCAATAACACCACCGGAATCGTCTTTTTAGGCACACCCCACAGGGGTTCGCCCATCGCCAAGTGGAAGCAGCACATGCAAATGATCCTCTCCCCATCAATCGAAGTCAAAGAAATGGAAGAAGGTGCTCCAAAGCTTCTGGAACTTCACAATCGTTTCATGCATTGCCTGCGCACCAACTTCAAACACGTGGACGTAGTGAGCGTAGCTGAAGGCACACCAACCATGCTAACTACTTTCAAATTCCCCCTGCGCATTGTTACCGAAGAATCTGCACGCATTGACCATGGAGACTTTTACATTCTCAAAGATGACCATCTGAGTCTAAGTAAACCAATCTTTCGGCAATCATTCCTCTACCAGAGGCTTTTGCAAGTTATCGATGAAGCCCTGGAGCCAAAGACGGGTCCCAAGGAAAGGCAGGAAAGTGCCCTTCCCGCTAAGCATAAGTACACAGCTCCAGCACCACAGAATACAAGTACAAGCTTATGGTCACTGATTCCAACTATTTTGCTCAAGTTCACCGCATAAAATGGATGTAATCTGTTGTATTGCACTGCTTGCACCTGCCGTAACCGCCCTCAGAGACTGTTTTTTTTTTTTATTGATTTCCTGTTTATTTCTATAAGAACTTCAGGTATTATTTTTTATTCTAGGTTCAGAACTGTTAAATTATTTGTTAGTTGTAAACAAAGCGATAAGTGTATGATATCGAGGAGAGAACTTTAAGTTTTATCCACGAGCGCCTGAGATTACTTTCTCTTGTGAAAGCCAATTGTTAAATTTTTAATAATTATAAGAAAATAAATTTACCATGAAATGCTTTCTTAAAAAAGAAAAAAAAACGTTTTTTCATTATCATCAACCGAAGTTTCATAATCAACCCTATTCCTGTTGCCATTTCCTTGAAATCTCGTTTGTGCTGCCATCTTTCAACAAAAGCACCATTCGACACTATTACTTATAAGAACCAACAGTTTGTTGAACATCCTACCAGGGTAAGTCGTCTCAAAAGAACAACAATAAGGAACTGGCACGGGAATTTGAGCGCCAAACATTTAGCTCAGACCAAGTAGCAGCCACCATACTTAAATCCAAACCATCCAAGGCTCTTGGACCGGACGGGATATCAATGATGATGCTCAAAAAACTCGGCACACCAGGGGTCGAATCGCGTCCTCCGTCAACGGATGACTGGTAACGTAATTTGTATTGTGTTGGTAGATCTAGCAACAACATACATACAAATTACGTGACGAGTTATCCGTTCACAGAGGACGCGATTCGGCCCCAGGTCTGGAGTACCTATCATCAGTGCTAAATCTCTCCATACAATCCCTACTTATGGAAAGTCGGTTGTCGGGTGATCCCACTACCCAAACCAGGAAAATCTATGGATCAGAGCAAATCTTACCGCCCAATCTCGCTCCTGTCGCCGGTCGTCAAGATTCTGGAGGCACTCCTTCTTCCAACACTCGTTGAATATTTAATTTATATTAGCACAACATCAACATGTTTTTTGTAAACGCCCACCTCGGCTCTTAACATCATAGCGAATCAAGTCAGCAATGGCTTGAACCAAAGACAGCCTTGCCACAGAACAGTCGCCGTTGCCCTGGACCTGTCAAAAGCATTGACACAGTGGAACACGCTACGATGTTTAACGACATTCAGGAGTCCACGTTGCCTAACTCCTACAAACGTTCGTTAGCCAACTATCTATGCGGCCGACAAACCTACATACGTGGAATTCCGGAACACGAGATCGCAGTATAGAAAAAGCAAACAAGGCGTACCACAGGGTGGTGTCCTGTCCCCCATCCTGTTCAACTTCTGTATCTCCAAGTTGCCCCCTCCACCTCACGGCATAACTCTTGTGTCATATGCGGACGACTGTATGATCCTCGCTTCGGGCTCAAACGTACCTGAGCTGTGTATGGCACTAAGCAACTACTTAGCTGTCGTAGAACAGTTCTTCAGCAGCCGCAATCTACAGATATCAGCGGAAAATACACTGGCAAACAGTTCACGTCCTGGACAAAGGAAGTGAAGCTACAGCTCGATATAGCAGTCGCAGATCGACGCATACCCACAGTCACACAGCCAAAACTTTTGGGTGTCACCTTTGACAGCATGCTAACTTTCTCCGCACACGCATCAAACATCCGCAGCCGCCTCAAATCCCACAACAATGTTCTAAAATCCCTTGCTGGCAGTTCCTGGGGTAAAGATAAAGAAACGCTGCTAGCCACATATAAAGCGATCGGTCGATCCAACATGAATTGCGCCGCTCCCATCTGGACTCCACAGCTGAGCGACTTAAACTGATGGCACATGAGGACCATCTCCATGCGGAAATCAAAATGATGTCCATCAAAGAGCACAACACCATGCTCTCCCAAGAGTTCCTCCGGGCCTGCCACCTACAAGAGCATTCGAACCACTCTCTAACAACGCTTCAGCACCCACCTCGGCATATCCGCAAAAACGTGACAATGTCCCAAAGAGATATCGACACCTACACTCAACTCCCGGAACTCGACCCCCCCAGCGCTACAAGGATGCCATCAAGAGCATTCACAGCGCGGCAGTAGCTAATGCAGTACTTAACCATCACCCGAATATTATGATAGGTGGTCGCCCTCCGCCCATAGCCAACGAGGAGCGTCACTTACCTCGCCAGATTAGGGCCACTTAAGCCCAACTACGCTCGGATTGGTGCCGACTACTTAATAGCTACCAATCACGTCTTGACCCCAGCGTCGAAGGTATATGTCCAGACTGTTCGAACGGTCTGCACAACATACAACACCTCTTCAACTGTCCGGCCAAACCCACCACCTTACGACCGGAAGCGCTGTGGAACCCCGTCGACGTGGCTCTTTTCCTGGGCCTAGAATCAACTGACCGGCAACCCAACAACACAATGTAACTGTTACAACAACAGCAACAAAAACACCAACATTACTTATAAGAACAATGTTAAGGAAACTCCACCATCTCCCCTTAACGCACGAGTAGCCCCTTTTCACAACCGATCAAGTCGCGGCTACAATCCAAAAAGCAAAGCCATCCAAGGCACTTGGTACCGACGTAATCTCTATGATACGGCTTAAGAAAATCGGCACTCCAGGGCGTAAGTACCTAACATCAATGTTTAATCTGTTAGCCCATACTAACCAAATCCCACTCTCAACCTGACCAAATATCCACGAACTGTGCAAAGCAATAAACGCATATCTACGCAAGCTCAAGCACTTCTTCAAACGACCGCAACCTAACCCCGTAGCTGAGAAATCAACGGCAATCCTCTTTTGATCTTGAACCAAAGAAGTAAAACTCAACGTAGACATCACAGCAGTTGATCGACAAATACCCACCGTCACACAACTAAAGCTTCTAAGTGCTCACCTTCTCAGCCCACGCCGCCAACATGTGGAGCCGACTAAGCTCATGCAATAAAGTCATCAAATCACTTGCGAGAAGCTCATGGGGGAAGGATAAAGATACGCTCTTGTCCACCTACAAAATAATAGGTAGATATGTCCTGAATTACTCGGCACTCATTTGGACGCCTCAGCTAAGTGACACAAGCTGGAGAAACCTCCAAACATGTCACAACGCAGGTGTGCGAATCATTACCAGTTTCTTCTTTCTTTATGTCCTGTATCCCCTTGTGGGTAATAGGGCCTCTACTAGGCCTACGCGCCATCGTGTACGGTTTCTGGCAATGTGTCTCAGTTCTCTCCAACTGCCGTGCTTCCTTCTCGGCTGTTCTGCGCCATGTTCCCCTCGGACCGCCAGGTCTTCTTCCATCCTAAGTAAAAGCGTTCCATTGCATAGCATGGTTGGCTATGGAACTGTCACTCTTTCGGAACGTGTGACCAATCCACTACCACTTCCGTCGTTGGATGGTTGTGCCTATTGGTTCCTGACCCGTTCTCTCGTAAAGGTGTTCGTTAGAGATACGATTGGGCCAGAAAATCCTTAAGATATTGGGCAGGCACCCATTAACGAACGTTTGCAGCTTTCTGGTGACAGTAGTGGTCAGGTCAGCACGGATTCAACGTTGGAGCGGAACAGTCTTATCTTGGTGTTCAAACTGATTGCATTGCTTCGCCATATTTTTGACAACATCCCGAACGCGGACTTTGCTTTGGCGATCCTATTGGGTATATCCAGTTCGGTTCCACCACCATTCGAGACAATACTCCCAAGATACTAGAAATCCTCTACTCTCTCAACCGTTTGTCCAGCAATGCATATTTGAGCCGATAAGTCTGTTCCAAGGCTGATAATCTTAATTTTTGTTGTATTAATTTTCAGCCCGACGACGCCTGCCTCCCTCTCCACATCTGCTGTCATTTGGTGGAGGTCCATTATTCTGTGGGAGAGTAAGCATACATCGTCAGCGTAGTCAAGATGTTTCAGTTGAGATGTAAGAGTCCATCGAATTTCTCTGTTTCCCGTCGACAAAGCTGCATGAAGCACATCGCTAATCACCAATAGGAATAATATTGGTGAAAGGATACAGCCTTGTCTTACCCCACTTTGGATCTCAAATTCCTCAGACAACCTTCCTCTGTGCAGAACGTGACACTTGGAGCCTTCATATATAGCTTTGATAATAGCAATTAGTTTATCGCGAATACCTCTCCTGCGTAGGGTACGCCAAATAAACTCCCTGTTGACACTATCGAACGCGTTCTCAAAATCCATGAACAGCAGATGGAGTGGGGATCGATATTCAATGTTCGATGATAATCCGCGGGGTGTTGATGTTATCGACACAGGAGGAACCTGCTTGTTCAGCATCGAGTGTGTCTTCGAGATGTTGTTTGATTCGCTCAAGAATGATTTTAGCTATTATCTTAGATCCTGTCAACTAATGAGTGCGCTATGTCGAATAGTTTTTGGGTAAGAAGAAAGAGGAGCTCTTTTTTCCCCACTCCTCTCAGCCAAAAACTATCGACATAGCGCACTCATCAGTTAACGTCTAAACAGGGTCTTAGCTACAGCAGGTAGCACGCAGATACCCCTCCAGCTTGCGTACTCCATTAAATTTCCTTTCTTAGGAAGCTTAACGAACCCCACAGGCGGATCAGTAGAAATGCGGGTGAAGTGGGAGGATTGTGATCCCTTATTTTCGGATCATAACCTCGCTGATAAAAAGGAAGAAGAAGGAAGCTTGACGATCTTTCTCTTTTTCCACTCGTTAGGAAAGCTCTCAGCTTCCCAAGCTCTCTCTATAAGTAGAAGCAGAAACTCAGCCGATGTTGTTGGCGCTGCTCGTAAGAGCTCTGCTGGAATACCGTCAAGTCCTACAGCCTTGTTGGTTTTGAGTGCCTTGATCGCGGTAGTGATCTCATCATTACTGGGAATCGTGGTGCGTATTCTCACCTCAGGCATCTCAGTTTGATTTGGGAGCATATCGCTAGCGAATACGCTGTTCAAAACCGTAGTAAAATGCTCTTTCCATCCCTTAAGCTGGTCCTCACCCTAAATGAGCAAGGCGCCGTCTAGGCTTTTCACAGGGTATTTGTTGGAGCTGCGACCACCTATCAGCTCTTTGGTTATTCTGTAGACTGTCCTGCTGTCGCACCTCCGTGCAGCTTGTTCTGCTTCTGTAGCCAGCGCATTGATGTAGTTGCGCCTGTCACGTCTCACGCTACGCTAAACTTCCATCATCTTCATGCGATATGGGGACTCTAGCTCGCTTCTCCCTACTGCTAGAGTAGCTGCAACGCGAGCTTTCAGCTGTTTTCGTTCGCCAATCCGTCTTCCCTGCGATCGACCTACAATTCTTTCAGCACCAGATGTGAAAACATTTTTCACAGCACACCAATGATCTTGGATGGTTGCGGGTATTGAGCTGCTGATTGCTTCCACACCTTGCTAAAGGTGCTCCTTTAATTGTTGGCGCACTGAGGGATTACAAAGTCTATCGATGTTGAACCTAGGCACTCTTGTGTTGTCGTGGGATCTTCGAGTTAGAACAGTGCGTAGTTGGACAGTAGCTATCATAAGATGGTGATCTCGTACGAGCTCCTGATGATAGTCACTAACGCCATTCTGCTGTATGGGTGCGAGATATGGACCGACGTAATACGGCAAGAGAAATCCAGGACAAAAATGGCCGCAATAAAAAGGCGCGCGGCACTACGTGTTGCAAGTTCGTACAGAACGGTGTCGGAACCGCCGGCCTCGTAGTCGCGGGAGTGGGCCATATTGATCTCCTTGCGGCAGAGACGAAGTACGTCTACGACAAAAGGGCGGAAATTGAAGTGGAAGCGACAACCGAGGAGGCGAAGAAGCTTACCAAATAGAGGTGGCGGAGAGATGGAGCTCAGAAAGCAGAGGACGATGGACCGCGAGGCTGATCAAAAACATAGCCAAATGGAAGGGACGAAAACATGGGGAAGTAAGTTATTACGTCACCCAATTTCTTACCAGACACGGATATTTCAACGTCTACCTCCGGAAAATGGGCAAAATAGGGAATTCGGTTTATCAATATGGCGACTCACAAGTAGACGACGCAAAGCACTCGTTCTGGAATCTCTAATCGGCGTCATCAACACGGACCACATATCCATAAAAATATCAATCAGTGACCGGAGCTGGAATCAAGTATGCTCCTTCATAGAAAAGGTACTTAAATCAAAATAGAGAGAGGAAGACCTAATAATTACGCTCGGGAGATTAACATAAGCGAAGGCGAAGTGTGAGGGTTATGATCCCTTGTTTTCGGATCATAACCTCGCAGCGATCATAACCCTTACCACATTCAAAATGTCTTCATAACGATTTCCGCCATGATCGTACGATCCACAGCAAAATCACAAGCTTTACACGTTCCACAAAAGCTCTTATTTCACAAAAAGTTCACACTTTCAATTCAAATTCTCTTTTCATCATCGAAGGCAAACACAAAATGAAAAATGTTTGAAATTTTTTGAACAAGTTTTAAGAGATTACCATGCCTTGCGCAATACCCACTCACGCACAATGCTAAGCGACAAGGTTTTTTTATTTACTACAATTTTTATTTTTATTTTTGTTTATAACATTTGACAAATATCCACATGGTAATAACGGCAAACAGTACTAGCTGAGAGCCAGAGTTGTGCGGACGTTTGTCGATCAACTCGCTACTTCAGCTTTTCGTTTATCTAGCTTCGCGGTTCAGCGGGGGTTGCTTGTGTCTCTCTGTTTACTTGGTCTTTCTGTCCATTATCTGCTCGCGGTAAACAAAGAACCGCGATCAGTTTTTAATCTTTTACTCTCTCAATAGGGTAATTTTGTGATTATTTCTTTTTTTTTTATCTATGTATCTCCGCATAGAACTGGTTCTAACGACATTTTTTTTTCTGTTTAAAGTGTTGATTCTACGCAGTTTCGAAATTGCATAGTGTTCTAAGGTTCGACCCTGCATAGTGTACTCTGGAAGTGTCAGTCAAATATATACAAACGTCAAAGCAGTCAGAAATCAAAATTAATTGTTCATGCATTTGACGAAATCGTTATCAATAACTGCCAAGTGAAGTTGATTTTATTTTTATTTTTTTTTGGATTTGCCTATTCGTCGAAACTAAGTGCGGTAGAGTGAGATGGATATGATGCTGAGTTGCCCTGTGAAGACTTTTCGAAATATACAAAAGTAAGTTCACTAATTAATTGAACTTTATGTGTGTAGATATGAAGCTTTTACACGGCGAGTGTTTAGAAATACATACATACTCGTCGTAGATGTTGCTAGATGTGAAGCTATAAGCAGACCCGTGTGTGGTCAAGCTTACATAAGTGCCGAGTGGCGGTGGAAGCAAGAAGTTGGAATATAACGAACTATGCACATGTCTGTCATAAAATTATAATAATAACTTAATTGGGCGGGATGCTTTTTTTTAAATTAGATTTTCTTTGTGCCCAACTGGTTCAAGAGAGACTACTGTGAACCTTGGATTCAGGCGCCTTGATTGGAGGCGGTCGGAGGTGTGTTAGGACAGTTTTGCATAAAAGTGTCTTAGGTCTGGTCTTAAACCGGCTTTTTATAGTAAATCTTAGAACACTACGGAATGGTGGTATTCTAGTTTTTATTTCTGTGAATAAGATAATATTTCAAGGAATTTATGCAAATACAGATACTCGTATGTGCGTGCCTTGGAATGGAATTTTGGTGAAGTAATTAAGTGAAATTAATGCGGAAGCAGTCCGAAAATTTAAATTTTATTTATGTATAACATATATTATTGAATGTACGTATAGTTGAAGGGCCAGATTCGGCTAAGTTCACAAAGTGGGCACTTTACTCAACTGCACGTCAGTGGCTTGTCAGAAAATTTATTTTAATCTTCCGTTTCGATACCAATTATCTCCATAATATGAAACAAAGGGCGATAAACCTCTGATATCAGGTAGACAGATATGACCTAATGTTGAAATAACAATCGGAAATCTACGAAGGCCACAATAGGTAAACATACAATTTTTCTTGTCAGGTATAAAGCTACAGTAGCTCAAAGTTAAAATGGAACAACCTGTATTTAAAACTTTAATTGGCGACGGTTTAGTAAACGAATGTTATTCTAATAAAAAAACATATCTGTGTCATTGGTTTATATCTTGACTATGAAAAAATTTGAACCGGCCATATTTTAGATAATTATTTTAACGCCCAGGAAAAATTTATAATTCACTCTCCAAAAATCGACGACAAAGATAAAATAGAACACACCCAGGATTGTTATTTCGCTTTTGATTCAACTGCATCTTATTTCACATTCGAGTTGTACGTAATCAGGGAAATTCCCCTATAACAATTTGAGTTTAATTTTTGGTTTCTAAAGTACTTAAAGGGGGATACTTATCAATATGGCACCTAAAGGTCCTCAAACTTCAGTAGAGTTACGAAAACTTATAATTTCTCATTCCAAAAATGGTAAAACTGTGCGGGATATAGCAAGTATTGTTGATAAACCACCAACAACAGTATTTAACATCATAAAACGTTATAAAAATACTACGGACTATCAAAATAAGCCAAAACCAAGCGCACGAAAAATATTTACCGATTCCGATGAACGCTGGATTGTTCGTAAAGTGAAACAAAACCCCCATATTAGTGCTCCAAAGCTTACTGCAGAAGTCGAGAACTACCTTGGAAAAAAAGTCAACCCAGAAACGGTAAGAATTGTACTGCGGAAGCATGAACTTCATGGAAGAGTAGCAAGAAGAAAGCCTCTTGTGAGCAATATCAATCGAAAAAAGAGGCAAGAATTCGCAAAACAATATGGTGACAAAGACTTTTCATTCTGGGAGCAGGTTTTATTTACTGACGAAAGCAAATTTAATGTTTTCCGATCAGATGGTAGATCGTATGTGTGGAGGAGAAGTAACGAAGCACTAAAAGAAAAAAAATTGCGACCAACAGTGAAGCACAGTGGAGGGTCTGTGATGGTTTGGGGTGCTATGTCGGCTGCAGACCCTTCACATAATTGAAGGTATTATGGACCAAACAGTTTACCTCAATATTTTGAAGTCCAACGCCAAAGATAGTGCTCGGAAATTAGGAATTGAAAGAAATTTTTACTTTTACCAGGACAATGATCCTAAGCATAAGGCTTATAACGTAAGAAACTGGCTTCTCTACCATTGTCCTCACGTCTTGGAAACACCGCCTCAGTCTCCCGACCTAAACGTAATTGAGCACTTATGGAGCTACCTAGAAGAAAAGTTAAAAAAATATTCGATACCTAATCGAAATGACCTTAAAATGGCATTAGTCAAAGAATGGAGCAGTATTGAACCTTCCCATTGCCGAAAACTTGTTGAATCCATGCTAAGTCGTTTAGCAGCAGTTAAAAAGCAGAAAGAATTACCCACCAAGTATTAGTTTGCGAGAATATATTTGTTTATTTATTATTTTTATTGAATGTGACATTGTGTTCCATTATTACTTTGAGTTCGTTTTTTGTTCTTATAATCAAATTGTTTATTTTTTTAATCTAAAACCCCAACTTGAATTCTTGTGTTTATTTATTCGATATGTTAATTAATAAAGTTTTTCAAAATTAACTTCAGAAATTTATTCTATTACATTTGGACATTACAATTGCTACTTCATTCCTTTTCTTTAAGTGTGTTCCATTTTTACTTTGAGTTACTGTATATAGGTAGCTATAGAGCAAGTATTGCTTTTGTTTCAAAATTTTATCCGAAGATTTTAATCAATCTTGATATTCAGGCTTATCGGGAATAAATTTTCCCTCGGAATTTACCCACCGCACAAAAATTAGATATCTTCAAGAAAGAGGAAATAATTCGACGGAAAAGAAATACTTACTTGGGTGGCGCTATAGTCCGGGGTGAACCTGGGCCTCAACCCACAAACCTCTTTAGCCAGTCCAAAAGATAATAAGCCACCGCAGTACCCCTCGTCGTATAGGCCTCTATGTAAGTTAGACACCGTGAGCAAAATACCGGAGCGCATCATAAGTGATAGATTGGAGAGTACAATCGATCGGGCAGGTGGCCTTGCAAATCGCCAGTATGGGTTCTATAAGGCACGTTCTACGGTCGACACCATCGACGAAGTTGTGATTACGACGAAAAAGCCACCAAAGGAAGACTATGGAAAGGCGGGAGTAAACAGCACTGCGCAATCATCACCCTGGTTGTGAAGAATGCCCTCAACACCGCAAACTGTAGAAATATCCTGGTATTGCAAAGAGAGTACCAGACTACCTGTAGAAAATAATGACGAACTATTTCAGAAATAGGATACTACACTACTCGTATGACACCTGCGATGGGACGAGGCAGTATAACGTCACAGGCGGTGTTCCCCAAGGCTCCGTACTAGATCCGCTACTTTTTCTTCTCCTTCTTCCTATTTCGGCGAGGTTATAATCCGAAAACAAGGGACCATAACCCTCCCACTTCACTGCACTTCTACTGATCCGCCTGTGGGGTTCGCCTATTTGAACTCAGAAAATATCGGCAGGCCTCCCGATTTTGGATCACTCGGTTACTGAAGCCAATGAAATGCCGATGTCGTCGCATTTGTGTGATTCAGGCGTTTATAGGCGTACCTCTCCTGCCTCGCGATGTCTTTGGAACGTTCATTACTTACTTACTTAGGTGGCGCTACAGTTCGGGGTGAACCTGGGCCTCAACCAACAAGCCTCTCCATTTAGCTCGGTCTTTAGCTAATTGCCTCCAGTTGCGCACTCCAAGTTGGTCGAGGTCCCCTTGAACTTGTGCGCGCCACCTACGGCGATAATTCCCTCTACTGCGTCGTCCCTCGGGGTTAGATTCGAAGACTCTGCGGGCCGGAGCGTTGGTGTCCATTCGCTCTACATGTCCTAGCCATCTCAGACGTCCAATACGCAGTTTTTTGACTAGGTCGATGTCGCTGTACAGCTCGTATAGTTCGTGATTGAATCTTCTCCTCCAAAACCCGTCAACGCAAACGGGACCGAAAATCTTACGAAGAATTTTTCTCTCGAAGCGACCAAGGATATCTTCATCCTCTTTTAATAAAGTCCATGTTTCAGCGCCGTAAAGCAGGACTGGGATGATCAAGGTCTTATATAGAGTCTCCTTAGTTGTTCGAGAGAGGGCTTTACTGTTGAATTGCCTTATAAGCCCAAAAAAACAGCGATTGGCAAGAGTTATTCTTCGATTGATTTCTGCGCTGATTTTGTTTGCTGAATTTATAGCAGAGCCAAGGTAGACAAAGTCCCTTACTACCTCGAAGTTATAGCTGCCCACGGTGACGTTTTGTCCAATTCGTCGATGTTGGTTTTCCCTTCTAGTTGACAGCATATACTTGGTTTTGCCCTCGTTTATCGCCAAACTCATTTTGGCCGCTTCCGCCTCAATGCTTGCAAAAGCACCGGTGACAGCCCGCTGAGATCTTCCGATAATGTCTATATCGTCGGCGTATGCAAGCAGTTGTACAGACTTGTAATAGATTGTGCCTCCGGTGTTGGCTTGTGAGTTCCGCACAATCCGTTCAAGTACAATATTGAAGAAGTCACATGACAGCGCGTCACCTTGTCTAAAGCCTTTTTTGACATCAAAGGTCTCGGTGAGGTCATTACCGACCTTGATGGAGCAGCGAGCGTTCTCCATCGTCAGCCTGCACAGGCGGACAAGTTTGGCAGGGATGTCAAAACTAGACATGGCTCTATAAAGCTCTTCTCTATAGATGCTGTCATAGGCGGCCTTGAAATCGATAAAGAGGTGGTGAGTATCGATTTGGAATTCTTGGGTTTTCTCCAGGATCTGCCGAAGTGTGAAGATTTGATCGATGGTGGACTTTCCTGGCCTGAAACCGCACTGATAGGGTCCAATCAGGCTGTTCATAAAAGGTTTCAGGCGTTCACACAATATCGCAGAAAAGATCTTGTACGCGATGTTGAGGAGACTGATGCCTCTATAATTGGCGCAGTTGAGGGGGTCTCCTTTCTTGTGGATCGGGCAAACGATGCTGAGATTCCATTCATCAGGCATACACTCCTCTGACCAAATATTAGAAATGAGTTGGTGTATACACTCTACCAATTCATCCCCAGCTGCCTTGAAAAGTTCGGCCGGTAAACCGTCAGGTCCAGCAGCCTTGTTCGATTTTAGCTTGGATATTGCTATCCTCACTTCGTTTTGGTCAGGTGGACGGAAATTTTGACTATCATCGTCCATGTTGAATGGTTCATTCTGACTGACAGCGGGATGTTGGTCTTCGTCGCCGTTATACAGTCTGCAGAAGTAGTTTTTCCAGATTCTCAGCACCGACTGTGAACGTTCATTGATATTGCCTTTTTAATAGGGTTCAAATGATCTCTTTGTTGAGCGCGGCAATACCAGCTGAGGCGGTACTAGATCTGCCACTGTGGAACCTAATGTACGATGATGTCCTCAGACTTGGAATCCCGAGGTCTTCGAAAATTATAGTCTTCACCGACGACGCGTAAGTGGTTAGTGTGTCGGATCACTACGCATGAGGTTCCAAGTTCGAATCCAAGAAAATACCAAAAAGTTTTTTCACGGTCCCACCTCTCGCGAGCGTCTGACAAATATCCGAGAGTATTGTTGTTACGAAAAAGATTCTCAAATCACCGTTCGGATTCGGCATTAAACTGTAGGTCTCTTCTATTCGTGTGAAAAATATAACGCACACAACATGAGTGGTTGCGAGAAGCTAGGCCCTGGTACCTTAAAGAGGTGTTGCGCCAAATATTTTTTTTTTTGTTTGACGACAAAGCAATCGTTATAGTAACCAAACTCCTTGAGGAATTGAAGCATGAAGCATGTAGTGAAGCTATCGGATGGTTCAGGACTGGGTAGCATGCATGTGCCTGCAACTTGCAGAGGAAAAGACAGAAGTAGTGCTCATCAGCAGAAGTAGAGTCATGGAGACTATAAGAGAACCCGTGTTCGACCACGTGATAGTTTCTAACCAAAATTGAGGTACCTTGGCGTTACTATAGAGGCAAGGCTAACTTTTAAGCAACATCGGCAGTATGCGCCTGCGAAGGTAGTAAAGGTAACAGCTGCCCTGGCAAGGATCATGCTAAATGTCGGCAGATCAAAGCACAAGAGGAGACTGGTCTTAGCCTGAGTTGCGGCATCTATAATGCTCTACGGCTCCCAAATATGGGTTTGTGCCATGAAGACGAAGTCATACCGAAGGAAGACGAAGACAGCTTATAGAATCAACGCGTTGAGAGTATGCCTTCTGAACAAACTCCTACGACGCGGAATGTGTAGTGGCTGGCATGGTACAAATAGACCTTCTGGCTAAAGAAGCACAACAGAATTGCCGTACCAACAGGACAGCGGCATCAACAGCGACGAGTCGAAGTGTTACTGAGATACCAGCAAGGACAAGTCTGAAAGAATGGCAGCAGAGATAAGATCACTCTGATAAAGGCAGGTGAGGGCAGAGGTTGATCCCCATTATAGACGCTTGGTTCAATAGGAAGCATGGGGAGCTTAATTTCTACCTGACTCAGATGCTAACTGGCTATAGACACGGACATCAACAGCGACGAGTCGAAAAGTTACTGAGATACCATCAAAGACAAATCTGAAAGAATGGCAGGAGAGATGGGATAACTCTGGTAAAAGCAGGTGGACGCAGAGATTGATCCTTAGTATAAACGCTTGGTTCAATAGAAAGCATGGGGAGCTTTATTTCTACCTGACCCGAATGCTAACTGGCCATGGTTACTTCAGAGCCCACCTACACAGGTTTGGACTCAACGTCAACCCATATTGCCCAACGTGCATGGAGAAGTTGAGGATACGGAACACATCATGTTCCATTGTCCACGATACTATGAAGAATGGCACCTGCTCTTGAGCAAACTGGGTGTGGACCTCACCCCAGATAACATCATCAGACAGATGATGAGCAGGGAAGATGCCTGGGAAGCAGTTAGCGACACTTTGGCAATCATTATGAAGGAGCAACGAAGACAGAAGCGACAATTAAACGCAGTACAGGAGACTGTCAATACGAATGAGCCGAGTACTTGAGGTTGAAGTTCCCCCTTGCGATGAAATGCTTGACGGCAGTGCCGTGATGACCAGGGGTAGGAGATAAAGTGGGTTTAGTGATTGCAAATCCCATACTGTTACTGAGAACGGGCTCAGTTTCGTCTTTAAAAGATTCCCACCTTCCGCAAAAAAAAAAACTTGCCACGAGGCCGTCCTATGTACGAGTATACTGCGTCTATCAGTCCATCTGGGGTAGATTCAAAGATTTTCCGGGCTCGGACGTGCGGCTCCATCCGCTCTACAAGACCCAGATATCTTAGTCGCTGTATGTGAACTCTTCTCGTTAAGTCGATGTCATTGTATAGGTCTTATAGTTTGGCATTGTACCTTCTCCTCCATTCGCCGTCATTTGCGGAGCTCACTATAGAGCCTAGGTAGACAAACCTTCACTACCTCAAAATTATATCTGTCTATTGTGTCATTCTGTCCAAGACGTCGGTGTTGGGTGTCCATTTTTGTAGACAGCATACATTTTGTTTTGTTTTTATTGACCGCTTAACCCATCCTTGCTGTCTCAATACTCGCAAACGCCTCACTGATGGCCCGCTGAGTTCTTCCGACTATGTCAATGTCATCGGCGTAAGCGAGTAGTTATACAGACTTATAAAAAATTGTATATCCTGTGTTAGTTTGTAAATCTCGTGAATTGTGACTTTCTCGGTCTGAAACCGGTCACATAATACATACGATAGGATCTTATATCCGATGTTGAGAAGACTTGTAGCTGGCGCAGTTCAGAGGGCCTTCTTTAGGATTGGAAAAGAAATAGGTATCTTGAATGACAATTCAAGAGAATTTTCAACGCAATTGCGATATATATTTTTCTCCCGTGAATTGTTTCCCCTTTTTTGAAAATACCTAATTTTTTATTCGGGGGGAAAATTCAGAGCGAAAATGTATTCACAGTAACAGGGTGGGATAGCATAAGCATCCATCGAAGAGCCAGCGTCTTATGTTAAGTACCTTATTCAAATTGATGCCGAGAAAGTAGTCAATCATCGATGGCAATATCTAGACCAATATCATACCGCCAGACAGCTCTGGCCGGCACTCAATAAATCCAGGTCCATCTGACTCTTGAAGCATAAGAGAGGAACCCTCTCAAAAATAACAAATGTCCTCACTGGACACTGCGTCATAGGAAGACATGCCCAAAGATTAGGTATCCCTCATAATGACTTCTGCAGAAGCTGCAGAGATGAAGAGGAAGAAGAGACCATCAGTCATGTCCTGTGTGCCTGTCCTGCGCTCGCCAACATCAGGAAGGCCACTCTGGGTGAATACTTCTACAATGATCTTAATGATCTTGGCAACGCCTGCACGGCTAAAATTTACGGCTTCATTCAACGAAGCAAATGGTTCCAAGAGTAAGAGGGTGACCCACCCGCCTTACACATCGGCAGTACAATGGACCTACTTTCTGGTCTAAGTACATCCTCAACGAGGGCCGATCCTAACCAACCAACCAACCAACCAATATTGGGGTTCATGTAGTTTATTTGGTCATGTGTTAAATTTTTATATATTTGGCGATTAACGGAGTCGCGTTTCATCGCTTAGTCGACATCAGATCGACAAATCTATAGAGAGCACTTGTCAATTCTGGGAAATTGGAAGCAGTATTCTCCCACTCCTCGTGTAACTATGGCTTGGTTCTAAAAACTTTTTTCGGAAAAATCTTATTAATCGTAATCTGCGCTTAAAATTATTAATGTATATATATATCATATCCCAGACATTTCACTCTCAGTAGGCAGAATGTAGTTATAAGCTGAACGTTATTATTGCATTTCTACAGAAGACTAGTAGGGCTTTGATATCGCCTAGCGGAACACTGCCATTGCCGAGATGACTAAGGTGCTGTGTTCACCATTGTTCTCTCGGTGATCGAGGTTAGTTATGCATTCGATGGTAAATGCAGATCTAACCAATTTTTCAACCTCATCATACAGTCTGTATCGCCAGACTTTCGCTCCAAAGGCGTTTACTGAACAAATAGTAGATATCACCTGTGCTAGTAAGTATATGGACTTTGGGGTTGAATTCAAAGGATTCTTCGCTTCTATAAGCTTGACTTCAAGGTGTTGGCATGACAATATCTTTCAGTTTTGTTACTCATAAGTTCCAATGATCTTGGTGATTCTATAAGGATAACAATGTCGCCTGCATGATATAGTGCCCTAACTAATAAATAATCAACACTTATGCCTGCTGGTAGGATATCATCCAGAAAAAGTGTGAATAGAAGAGGGCTTAGAAGTCATCCCTGCTTGACTCCCATTTCCACCTCAAACCATTCCGATAATGTTGTGCAACTCCTGTAATATATTTAAAAATGTTGATGATATTCCAATACTGGATAGCTTATAGAACAGATAGTTTCTATTTATCTTCTCGAATGCCACTCTGAAATCTATAAAGAACGCATAAAGTTTCTTTCCTCTATCTAGCTATTGTTAAGCTTAGTTTTTAGGTTGAAAATTTGGTCGACGCGACGTTTTGTAAAGCCTGCTTGGAACTGAGATAGTTTTTGTTCTCATTTATACATTATGTTAGTCTTGCTGTTAGCATGTCAGTTAAGATTTTCCTTATTGCTTTCATAAAAGTTTTATATACATATATTTATTGTTGGTCTTTGGAATTCACCTGGTACCTTCCTCTGTCGTAGATGCGATTGAAGGATATCAACAATTTTTTCGAGAAAGATCGATGAGGCGTATTGGAAAGAATATGGGACCCCGTCTTCTCCCGGAGCTTCGCTTCGTTTTGTCCTCCTCAATAGCTCGAAAGGTTCGTTTTTGTCAAATGGTTTATCCAGGCACTTCTTATAGACATTCGGTATTGCGTAATGGAAAACAGTCAATGTTTCCTGTGGGTTGAGGTAAAGCTGCGAATTCAATTCAATTTATAGCCTTGTACTTTCTTTGGTTTAGTTTGTTGGCTAATGATCAATATTGTTTACTATTTGCAACCTCATTGAAGTATCTTTGCCGTTTTCTCTCACATAGGCATTTGTAGTATGCATTTGTGCCAAGGTGTAGATCCTTCGCCATACCATTTCCCTATCACCAAGTAGCAGATATCTATATGCAGCTGTTCAATTCAATTACCGCTGTTTCTATCACGACTTAATAAGTCATTAAACAAGTACTTAAATTTATACAAAGGAAAGGGTAATCCATAACAATGAAATCTTCCATTTACGTCAGAAAACATTTTAATCATTTTCCTGATTAGATTCCACTTTGGATTAACCTAATAGAACATATCTACAACAAAAGTGAAATGACTTTATTCCACTAAAGTTTTATGGATTTTGATCAGCTCTCCTATTCTAATCACCGACTGCCAGATATAGTTCATCTATCACCGGCATGTGTTGGAATTGTTTCCCTTAAAACATTGGACACCTGCCAAATATTCAAATATATGTATATGTATAATCTAAAAATGTATTTATTTTGAAACACCGTTTAGATGGCTTTACTATGTTTTAAGAACAAAAGCCGTGATCTGTTGACATTTTGAGTTAAAACAATATGTTATACGTCACAACAAAACGAAATAATTTCAATATCAGATGGCAACCTTCAGTTTATTCTCATTGACAGACGAGAATATAACGTGATATATGTTTCGTATTTTAGAAATTGTTTGTTTTTATTTGGGATTACTTTATAGTACCCTGACACATTTTCTTTTGAATTTTTTAACGACTTAGAATATACGTCATATGTGACAGGTGGAACTTTTTTAGACATTAAACAAATTAGGCTCCGTCAGTAAAGTTGGACTTTAACCTTCTTTGAATGTAAACAAAGTATATACAGATAAATAAATTATGACCAATGACACCTGTCAAAGAAGCTATGATCTCATCAAAAAAAGAAGAAGATGTAATGCCTAACATTACTTGAAGGTTAGCAAACTTTGTACAGAACGGAAATTTTAGACGTTGGGTATTGAAGAATAATTCGGGGGCATCCTTTTTTTTAAGTATTCGAGCACCTTGTGTCAAATATAAGAGGGTATAGTAATGTTGTGTTAAGATGATGCGCAGATAGGTATTATATGTTCTCATCTGCTAGTCGTTCATGCAGATTCTTTGCTCTTCGGCCTTTATCGATAAGGCCGTGTACCAGCGCAAGAGGGTATCTGTTTGACACATAAGTTCAGATGTACCAGTAACGTCCATTATAGCTTCTATTAGGTAAGCATATACCACATCTTAGGCCATTTTAGCAAGTTTGTATTGCTTTTTTTTTTTTTTAATTTGCGCGCACTCAAGAGGTTATGAATACCCTTAACATGTTAACACACAGTGCCGACGTTGGAAATGATAGATAGAGAGAAAGAGAAAGATTTGGTGTAGTGGCTTAAAGCTCAGTTGTTTATGCTTCAGAGAAACTCCGGGGGTGGCGTCCAGATAACTAGGCAGAATTTTTGTTATTTTTTGTCTTAGCTTCTGATTCACAGTATTTTTTCCCCGATAACCGATATCATAGGCAAATCATCATAAACAGAGCGAACAACTTTTCAGCCATATGACCAAGCTACTGCCAGCGTTATGCCTTCGCAGTAGTGTTCATATAAGCTTTCACATTTGATCCTACCGACTTTATATATTTCATGGGAAATAAATAAAAGCTTGTTGACATCGGGATTTGAACCATGAACCATTAGCGTGGCAATCGACGACGTTACCATCCGATAGAAAGGAGACGCCCTCAACTACGTCAATTATAGAGGCATCAGTCTTCTAAACTATGGGCGCTGTGGTGTAAGTGGTTAGTGTGTCGGATCACTACGCATAAGGTTCCAAGTTCGAGTCCCAGAAAACACCAAAAAGTTTTTTCACGTATTGTTGTCACGAAAAAGCTTCTCAAATCGCCGTTCGGACTCGGCTTTAAACTGTAAGTCCCTGCCATTCGTGTGAAAAATATAACGCACACAACATGAGTGGTTGCGAAAAGCTAGGCCCTGGCACTTTAAAGAGCTGTTGCGCCAAATATTTGTATTTTAGTCTCCTAAGCTCCTGTGAAGTTGTTTGCACGCCTGAAACGTTTCGTCTACAGCCCATTGGTTTCAGGCTAGATAAGTCCACTATCGATTAAATCTTCACACTTCGGCAGATCTTGGCGAAAACCCATGAAGTCCAAATCGATACTCATCATCCCTTTATCGATTTCAAGGCCACCTATAACAGTATTTATAGAGAGGAGCTGTATAGAGCTGTATCTGTGTTTTGACATCCCTACAAAACTTGTCCGTCTGTGCAGTTTGACAATGGAGAATGCTCGCTGCTTCATCAAGGTCGGTAGTGACCTCGCCGAGACCTTTGATGTCGAAAAATGTTTTAGACAAGGTAACGCACTGTTATGTGACTACTTTTACTTGAACGCATTTTGCGGAACTCACAAGCCAACACCAGAGGCATAATCTATCAAGAGTCTGTATAACTGCTGATGATATTAAAATATTTGGAAGAACTCAGCGATCTGAGTCTAATGTATTTGACTAGCGCATGTTTTCATTTCCCTGCTCTGCATTTATTGTATTTTCCCTGTCTGATTCCTTTCTTCCCCTTTCTAAAGTTCTAAGAATCTTTATTGTGCGCATTGTATTCTCAGCAAACGCGTCCCATGCCTCCTGGCTTTTTACCATTTCGTTAACGATGTTTTCTGGCGTCATTGACTGGCCGAGTTCACTCCTTAGTGCATTCCTTTCGTCGATGAATCTTGGGCATTGGAAAACACGTATTCTGCGCTTTCTATACAGTCAGTGCAACGCGGGCAGTAGGGGCTATTGTCGTGTTTATACTTGAGTGAGTAAGAACGAAAACATCGATGACTCTTTAGGAACTGCGTTAAGTAAAAATCAATTTATTCATGGCGTCTATCAATCCATGGCTGGATTTGGTGTATGAGCCTATGAGTCCACCACACTCCACCAGGCGAGCCCCACAGGCGGATCAGTAGAAATGCAGTGAGTGGGAGGGTTATAATCCCTTATTTTCGGATCATAACCTCGCTGATAAAAGGAAGAAGAAGAAGCCTATGAGTCCACTTGCCTTTCTCAGAAGCATTCTAGAGTTCTTACAATTCTCTTTGGCTTTCTGTTCTATATAGCCGGTTTTCGCTGGCACCATTTCTTTCTCATCTTACGCAGTACTGTCGTTGCTGTTCTACTGCCAGAATACTCGTATCTATTGGGAGCATTCTCGCTACCACGCAGGCTGCATCGCTAAAAGTAGTGTGAAATGCACAGCTAGCTTTCAGTGCACTAATTCGGTACACAGATGTGATATGTGGCCTCTATGTTTTAATTGCCATCGCCCCGGCCCAAATCGTTGCGGTGTGGATATGATTATGGACACAACCACTCTAGCCAGCAGTAACCTACGACTATGTCTTGGCCCTCCTATGTTGGGTATGATATGCGCTAGTGCAGCACTTGCTATTGCTCCTTTTCGGCCAACGTACTTAAGGTGATCTTGAAATGAGTCTCGTATCTATCATAATAACTAGATTTTTTATATGCGGTTTAGATGTGATTTCATGGCCACCGACTGCAATGGTGACAGTTTCTATCTTTTTCCTACTGCTTATCAAGACCGTTTCAGTTTCATGCTCCGCCAGTGTTAGACCAACTGAGGTAAGCCATTTTCGCATTATCCTTATTGTCGCATTGCTTATCTGTTCCACCTCCAGATAAGCAATGCACTTTTATCTAAATCGACTGGTTTGTGCAGGTGTCAAACTATTGTGACAGATACTCTGTTTACCTAAATGACATGATTTGTGCAGACGTCAAACTATTGTGACAGATACCCTGGCAGCTATTACTTTGTTTTAATTCTCAAGCAGCCCGTAAATGAACTTCAAAACTGCGTCTCTCGCACAGTCGTCGGTAGTACGAGTATTTGTCATTGTAATGTAGAAAGATACAAAAACGCAAAATTAAAACCCGAGGACATTCGCTTGATATCGTACGAAAATAATTTTTGCCTCGACCTATCCCAACTGTGACTGAAAACATTCCAAAAGAAAATTTTTGGCCTGCATCCAGGCTGAATAATAATTGCAACCAAATGATTCGAAGAAAATAAATTCTTATCTCGTGCGACTTAAAATAAAAATATTTTTTTGTAATTTCCTTTATGTATTGTCTCGATGACAGATCGAAGATAAGACGACGTATCTTATACAGTATAGATAGATTATTGCACATTCATACTTAGGGCAGACAAAGCGTTTGAATACCTCTGTCAAGTGTACCTTACACTTGTCAATATATTTGACATGCAACTGTTACATTTTTCTATAAAGCATAGCAATCATCAACAATAACGTCGTTGGTCTAATCTATGGGACGGGAAGACAATACAATTGGACAATCAAGAGCATTGAACAATTGAAACTGTGTGTAATTTGCTGTCATGTGTCATTACTCAATATTGACACTTGTGAAACGCTTAGATACTTGAGACACCAATTCGTCCACTTGTTGTCTCATACCATTTGCAACAACTTGCAATAACAAACGCAATTCTAGTTACTAACTGATAATTATCTGTCAATAGCCTATAATAAGACAGTAAGTCCAATATATCACAGATACTCTAGAAAAATAAATCACTTCCCGGGCATGTGCAGGGCGAGAGTTCATAAATTCAATTCGCGCTGGCTGTAAACGTAAGTGTGTCATGAAAAATTTCGTTTGCAGGTCATTAGCACATTAATTATGAATATGGATGTTTATAGATAATAAAACAAGCAATCAAAACAAAGCGAAAAACGAAGAGAATTCGTAATAAGTAAGAGAAAGAAAATTTACAAACTTGTGGGTTGAATTGAGTGTATTCAACGATCAAAGTCTGAAAATGACTTTGTTTGCACCCCAGCTGGCCGATGACAGTTCGTGGTGTGAATAATTATTTATTTAACATGGTATGTGCGAAAATTATAGTTTATTTCCATTTGAGGATTAGGTTAATGGAGGCTTATTGAATTTCAATTGGATGTGGATTTGTTTTAGGGAAGTGTTAAGTAAAAGGACAAGTGAAGCTGTTTATAGATGGAGAGGAAATGAGACACCTGGATGTGACATCTCTCGCCTAGAGCAATCTGATGGCCTTGCTATGTAGGCATTGATGCGCATCAGGTTACTGTCAGCTGTCAAGGCAAAAGTAATGCACATGAACGTCAAAAGTGGCAGAAGAGCGAAAGTTAAATGAAAAATAGGTCTGTTCGCGTCCCGTCGCAAAATACATAATTTTCACAAATTTTTACTAAATCCTATTCGAGTACGTAGAGATTTCGTAGTTTTTCGTAGAAACGAGATCTCACGAGAGAGTAAGAAATTTCCCTATGCGAGAATTTTAGCCCAATAAACTTCTTTTAGGAAGATTTGTGAAGTCTGTCAAATCGCTGTATATGTCACTTATTCCTTATCCTTCTTTCTTTTGCGTACAATTGGGCTTGACGTTTGACGTTTAAAATATGGTCAACTTTTGTGGTTCAAAGTGTTCGTTTATTTTACCTCTCTCTGAGAGAATTTTAGCACACACTCTTTGAAATTTGACAAACTACGAATTCTGGACCAGAAAGTACGCGAACAGATCTAATGGCAGCTTAAGACTGACAATTGAAATATAGAGGGGGGATGCGTTCACATTTCTAATTCCAAGCATTTGCTGAGGTGGTGAATGACAAATAAGAACTTTCTGAATCAATCCTCATACAGCTGGAGATAGACTCACGTCCCAATATGTCAGACATAACACCATCTAATGGCACTTTATATTTTATATTTTTGACGCATTGTATTGCTCTGAAAAAAAAAACCGACAGAGTCTCCTTAAGCAACCCACGACCTTTTATTTTATTATAAACCGTCAATTGTATGCAAATATACATGGAAACTTATTCAGTAGAACTTTGAACTAGCGTCGCTAATAATATGGAAGAAATTTGGGGCGTCAAACGTAACCCATCTGACACTTAGCGTTCAATTAGCTAGTCAATTATTTGGGTTATCAGTCTCAAGGTTAATATTATTGTAGTGTCATATTTAGAGTTTTGTGATTCTATTTATAATTTATAATTATCGTATTTATTTATTTCCACAAGTCTATCATCAAAATGAGTCAAACACGTTTCCATTAGCATACAGACATTTTTTTGACTAAAGAATAGATTCGTTGGTTCGCTTAGGGCATAGAAATAAGAATAAAGTAATACACAGGCGACTGCATAAGATAGTTAACAGCTCAGTTGCGATGTTTGATACACTAATATTCCTTTGACTATGGTTTCATCTAACCCTGCAGATACCAAGCCAAGCAATGTAGCCTTAAATAATGTAATTCTTGGACCACCACGAACTTGAACACTCTCGAAAATGGGCCTCTCGTCAATCCGGACAAGACAGAGTTGGTACCAGCAGAAAATACAAGATGCCACCCTTCAAACTACCAAAGCTAGCAGGGGTGGAGTTTTTGCCTTCGGATCGCGCAAGATATCCGTGTATTAAACTAGATAGAAAACTAAACTGGGGCCTTATTTTGTACTGCTTTCGGATTCGGATTGCCATTCGAAAATGTAATCCGATTCTAAAATGAATTGATATATTGTATGGTTCTCGGATTGGGTGTAAGTACTTTCAACTCAAAATCAAACATTTACGACAGTTGGATTGTAAAAACATCTATCAAACGTCACTTAAATTATTTGGAAATTGAGTTTATATACATTTGCTATAGATACGCAATACAAAATAAGGCCCCTGGAAACTGAACATACAGAAAAGAGTCTGTAGCGCTTACAATGCACTCTTCATCTGCAAGAAGACTGCGAGGAAAAATTAAAGCCTGAAACCAGCAATGATGTATCCATCCCTTCGTATGCGACTCTTGTATGGTGGAAGGCAACGAGTAAGACACTCGGGATATGTTGGCCATGGTACAAAGAAGAACATGTATTGCCATCATAGGTGCTCTACGCAATACGCCCACGGCTGCACTTGAACTCTTTCTGTGTCTTTTACCATTTGACTTACAAATAAAATCACAAGAGGGAAGTAGTGCGCATCGGCTCACTGACGTAAGATTCTTTAAAACCAGTAATGTGGGCCATAGCTCCATTCTTAGGGAATCATTTCCGATATCCCTGACAAATCGGACGATATCCTTTGTACCTAAGACTTTGACACACCATACAAAGTAATATACCTTGTTGGGGAGGATTGGCAAAGGAAGGTAGTCCTTTCTGTAATGAAATTGCAATATGTATATACTCGTACAGATGGTTCCAAGACCAGGGAGGGAACGGAGTCAGGTATAGACGTCCAGGCGCATGCAGTGCGTTTCAAGCAGAAGTTCAAGCTGTCCTTAAGCCTGCGACATTACTTGCTATTGTGGGCGCCGTGGCGTAAGTGGTTAGTGTTTTGGATCACTACGCATGAGGTTCCAAGTTCGAATCCCAGAAAACACCAAAAAGTTTTTTCACGGTCCCACCTCTCGCGAGCGTCTGACAAACATCCGAGAGTATTGTTGTCAGGAAAAAGCTTCTCAAATCGCCGTTCGGAGTCGGCATTAAACTGTAGGTCCCTTCCATTCGTGTGAAAAATATAACGCACACAACATGAGTGGTCGCGAGAAGCTAGGCCCTGGCACTTTAAAGAGCTGTTGCGCCAAATATTTATTTATTTATTACTTGCTATGGGATCAATATCTGTTAAGAATATCGCTATCTACATTGAAAGTCGATCTGCACTAACGGCGAAATAGTCTTACAACACAGAATCTGAAATCGTCAGAAATTGCCGCACAGTTCTTTGGGCATTATATACGCAGAACCGTGTCAGGTTATGTTGGGTATCTGGATACTGCGATATAGAGGGCAGCGAAAGTGCTGACGGACTGGCCAAAAAAGGCGCAGATCTCCCAGAAAGTAACACAATCGGAGTCATAAAACCACCAATGTGCGCGGCTAAGAGAATTTTTCTCGAAAGAACCATCAACATGGCTGACCTGAGACGGCCCAACTTAGAAGAACATAAGGTGCCTAAGGCCTCGCGGCTAGTCCTAAATTTCAAACAAAACCGGGAAGATAATAAAACTAGACAGATCGCGGTTAAGAACAGCGATAGGGATACTCTCTGGTCGCTGCCTTCTAGGGAAGCACGATGTGAGATTAGGATTAATGAATACGGATGTATGCAAGTACTGCAATGACCTACACGTCTCAGAGGACCTAACGCATCTACTCCGTGAATGCCAAGGCTTTCCCCAGACTAGACTAAAATACTTTGGAATATATATTTCTTTAATAAATTAGAAGAAGTCGGTTCCATGAATGAAAAACATGATTTATTTAAAGTCTGTAGGGAAATGAAGCGCATAGAAGAATTGATTTAGATTTTCTACCATAATGGTTCCTTAGGGATCCCAATGGGCACACTCTTACTTTACTTAACTTAGGTGGCGCTACAGTTCGGGGTGAACCTGGGCCTCAACCAACAAGCATCCCCATTTAGCTCGGTCTTTAGCTAATCGCCTCCAGTTGCGCACTCCAGGTTAGTCGAGGTCCCCTTGAACTTGTGCGCGCCACCTGCGGCGATGATTCCCTCGGCGTCCCTCGGGGTTAGATTCGATGACTCTGCGAGCCGGAGCGTTGGTGTCCGTTCGCTCTACATGTCCTAGCCATCTCAGAGTTCCAATGCGCAGTTTTTTTGACTAGGTCGATGTCGCTGTACAGCTCGTATAGTTCGTGATTGAATCTTCTCCTCCAAAACCCGTCAACGCAAACGGGTCCAAAAATCTTACGAAGAATTTTTCTCTCGAAGCGACCAAGGATATCTTCATCCTCTTTTAATAAAGTCCACTTTTCAGTGCCGTAAAGCAGGACTGGCATGATCAGGGTCTTATATAGAGTCTCCTTATTTGTTCGAGATAGGGCTTTACTGTTGAATTGCTTTATAAGCCCAAAAAAAAGCGATTGGCAAGAGTTACCATATTCTTCGCTTGATTTCTGCGCTGATCTTGTTTGTAGAATTTATAGCAGAGCCAAGGTAGACAAAGTCCCTTACTACCTTGAAATTATAGCTGCTCACTGTGACGTTTTGTCCAATTCGTTGGATGAAAAGATTCGACGAATTGGGCACACTCTAGCACCTAGTGTTTTAGAATAACCTCATAACCCTACTCAACCTAGCCAAACCTAATTTAGATCAATTTAGTTGGTGGTTTCGTTCTTCTTAAGCTTGGCTTTTACTGGTTCTATTTCGATCCAATCAGTTGGCTAAAGCATGTGGTCCAGATGGAGAGTCTCAGACTGTCTGCCTTTGGAACTTTGATTTTCATCGCCGTTCATACTACCCAAAAGTAGAGTTTCCCAAATTTTGAACATCGTTTGTATTTCCACTACAAATGATCCCATCTTTGTCATTGAAGGCTTAAGTTAGTGCAGCGAAATCTTGGATTGCGGTCTTTCCTCTTTCTTAGAAGTTCAGGACCCAGTTTTCTCTGCAGTATTTTCGCCTTCCTTGTAACTCTATTTTCTCGTTCCTACCTTTCTGCTCCTGGAGCTGACGAGCGGCTCTTGTCTATTCCTGTTGCCTCACTTTGTAGCTTAGACTTTGCAGCATTTACCAGTCTGCATTTTTCATAACACGAAGGATTTTAGAGCTAGGCTTACCACATCAGTTGCTTCAACCATCTGCTATTGCTGCTTGAAGATTTCATAAATTTGGCAATTTTTTTGCTGTGATTGAAGCCCTTCAACGGTGAAACTCACTCTGACGTGTCTGGACGTAATATCGTTAGGCATACATCGATAGTCATTTTTTTTCGCCTAGGGGCTAGAGGAACAGTCCCGCTTTGTTTCAAGTAGTGTGAGGTTCCTACTCACTAAAAAACCACCTTTAACCCCTTTTCAACCTGACACCATCCACTCCGGAACCGCTTTAGCATTACTTCAGAGTGGTGTCGTTTTCTTTCCCCTCTGGGGACTGGCTTTTCACATGTTTCTCCTGGTGCGGGTTTATAATACCATGCCGGTAAGGCTTTCATCAATTTGGTAAACTTACTGAGGGCATGTTTACTTCCTCCTCTCTCTTTTGGATCTGAGTACCCTCTCAATGAATAAATATATTTTATTCCACATGTCGATACTCGATACCATCTTGTTTAAGGCATTTTCTGGTTTAAAGTTGGCTGTCTCGGACTCCAGGCTATTCCTTTCTACTGCCCACCTGTTACAGATGAAAAAGGTGTGATACGCATCGTCTTCCAAAGAGTCTCCATTTGGCAGGCTGCGCTCTCTACTTTTCTCATCTTGTGCTGGTACCTGTTGAAGTAACCATGTTCGGTAAGGAACTGGGTGATATAATACGAGTAATTCACTTCACCGTGCTTCCGCTCCGTCCATGCAGCAACGCCTCTGATCAACCGGTAGGTCCACCTTGCCCTCGTTTCGGTGTTCCATCTATTTTGCCATTTCTGCTTCGAGAGTTGCTTCGCTTCTGTAGCTGCTGTTGCCGCGCCTACTTCCGCCTTCTTGACGTGGACGTACTTCCTTGCTGCTGCTAGCAGATCAATGGGCGTCACTCCTGCGATTACTAGGGCTGTTGGCTACGACACTGTTCGGTATGAACTCGTTATCCGAAGGGCTCCTATACGTCGCACCGCGGCCACTTTCTTCCTGTATATCTCCTTTTTTAGCGCGTCAGCCCAGATCTCGGAGGCATACACGAGTATTGAGTGCGTAACTGACATCAGGAGTCTTCCTTTACTTCCCGTGGGACCTCCAATGTTCGTCATCAGTCTGCATATCCAAGATATCCTCCCTGATATCGTTAGCGTTTGTCGCTTTTCGACGATTGTCGTTTTATTCTTCAGATGTAGCACGAATCCACTTTCATAACTTTTTTTACTGTGAAAGAGTTGTAATAGTATTCTACACGACAAACAAATTGCTTAGTAATATTTAACGGTCAGCAGGTCGTAGCTATGAATAAAACGACAATCGTCGAAAAGCGATAAACGCCAACGGCAATCAGGGTGATTTTGCTGCTTCCTTATGCTTCCTTAGTGTATATGACTTCCGAACCCACCTGGAGCTCGATTATTGTGGGTATCCGCTTCCTCGTCAGCAGGACTATCTCGGTTTTCTCCACTACTAAGCTTAGGCCGTGGTTCTCCGTCCATGTGTGCACCCATCTCATGACTTGATTTGGTCTTCTCTTAGCGTCTTCGGTGTCCCGTGCGGTGATCACTGCAGCGATGTCGTCTGCATAGCCTACCAGAAAAGTGCTCCATCGTAGGAAATGTTCCATAAATGCGGTCCCGGAATTGAGTCCTGCGCTGCTCCGGTCATTTCTTTCCTGTGGGGTCCTTCTATGGTGCCATAAATAAGCTCTCTATCACTAGCGTAGTTCCTTATCACCTGTCGAAGATACTGTGGTATCCGAAAGCTTATTTCCAAGGCGTTCAGCATGTCGCACTATCTGCCTGAGTTGAAGGCATTTTTTACGTCGAGCGTTGCCAACACAACAACTTTCCTCGAGTAGTGGCTGGCAGCTCTAAACACCTCTTCCACAGCACCTATTGTAGAATGACCTTTCGTAAATCCATGCTGCCTTCAGATAGGTCACATGTTCTCTCCACCGCTACAGAAAGTCGAACCTTCAGCATTCTTTCGATGAGTTTTCCTGCGGTGTCCAGCATACGCAGGTGTCTGTACGCTGACAGTGAGTCTGGGTCCCCTTTCCCTTTGCTAATCATCTGTGCGCAATACCATTGACAGACTTAAAAAAAAAATAACCTCACCAAATGTGGTCCCAGCCTCATTATTGTTCACATTCAAACAACAACCATTCTTATCTTTTTCAATTTATATTGTAATTCACATTAAACAATTGTTATAAGCAATTAGTTCCTCGCTTTAGTATTACGTAATAAATTCCTTCAAGCTCGGGAATCAGATTACTGTCATCACAAATAGATTACTACTACAACGCTTGGTTAGCCTTGAAAAATATGTGTCACAATCCATATTATATTCCGTGGTCAATTAAAAGCACGGTATTCGTATTCTATTACAAAATCTGATTAATTTCCAACGCCCTAGCAATAACCTTGTTATAACAAATGTTAGACTATCTGTTACCCACTGCACTATTTATCGGACAGATTACATACGATTCGTCTAATCACATCATCTGAGCCATTTGAGGCGGTAAATTGAAGATTTCCTTCGAACATTCACAGTGACGAGTGTACGAAGCCGACGACGAATACAGTGAGCGCTTTGTTACGCTTTGAATGGCAAATAATTTAGATTGACGACTGAATGCATTTCATTTTGTTGTTAAGAATTTTTATTATTTTAAATAAATTTTAATGGGAAAAATTGTTGAAATACCGAAAACAACATGTAAATGCTTGAGAGATGACTGTGAACCAGTCACGCAACTTAAATGTTCTACTGGCAGTTTGCAAAGTAAATCAATCATGAATGATGACAGTACAAAGTAGTGACGTGCGAAATATTAAACTTAACAGATACTTTACGAAATTGTGACACGAAAGTGAGGAAGACTACTGGATTTTGTTTATATTCATTGATGGCTTTCAATTGCTGAATAAAGTGCTCAATTGAGTATTCTTATGGAGTTCTGTCATGTTGCTAACTGATGAAATATCTGTCAATTGACTCAATTAGCAAGTAATTCACACAAGCATGGCAGACAGCCACCATGTAGACCCAACAGATTATGCTAAAAAATTTCATGCTGTGAGAACTATTTTTAGTTCAACAAATTGGTCGGACATTAGTGAAATAAAAAAGGCGTCCATGTTCGTCGATGAATAATTTTCTCAATTATTATTTATCGATATTGGACAATAGAGAAGAGGAAGATTTTTTGCTTGTACCCGACGCCAAAGATTTAAAACTCGCAGTCATCAATTGAACTGTGACATCGCCAATGGAAGAAATTTAGGTTACAGAATGTTCACGGAATTTGATATAATTTTTGAATCACTTTTCATTATCTAAATCGAGTCACAGAATGAATAGATAACGTGTAATTGCTGAATAAAACGGAAAAATAATTCATCAAACATACCGCTATCATCAATCATACCACGTGGACTCTTAGACAGTGGGACAGTGGTTGTAGTTCCCTAGACCACGACACAGAGTTGAGGTGTATTGCTGAATAATTTATGATTATTGATGCTTACGCTTGAGGAAAAATGCTGGACCATAAGTTCAGTGATGCCCTTGATTTAGTATAAAAACTAGTATTGCTTATGGTCGAATTTCGACCATTTCTTTAATTTGGTTACAGCATTTCTTATGGGGAAATCATGTGTGTATGTCCACTTTATTTTACCTAACTTAATGGTAACATATGCACATGGCTTTTCTTTTCTGCACATCTATGGCACAGTACCTTACGAATAATATAAGTTGCATCCCCCTCTTTTTATAATAAATACTAAAAAAACGTACGATAAATTTCGTGTTCACGTATTAATATATAAGATGTCGAGCTATTTCAGTGGCTCAGATCAAAATTATGGTCGATACTGCGCTTTATAACTACGAAGCATAGAGTTCATGCTATTGAACTATGCGCCAGAAAATGCATCAGAAGAAACCTCCGCAGATCTCACATTAACATCCTTTCAGGCAGCCAAACAGCAATTAAACATCTCATGTCCTACAATTTTGAGTCTATTCTGGTCTGCAACACAACAAAATCACGCTCACATGGATCCCTGGCCATAAAGGAGGCATCACTGACAATGAAGTTGATGGAGAACTAGTCAGATCTAGTGCCCAATCTCCGTTCATTGACCCTGAACCCCTTTGTGGCCTTCCCATTAGCAGAATAAGAATTGAGCTAAATCAGTGGGAAAGAAGAAAAAGCTCACACACTGGGAATCTCAACCTGGTCTAAGACGTGCCAAGAAGTTCATAAATTTTTCAAACAAAAGAACTAAATAGATTTTAGCATGAGCAAGCATAATACCAACATCTTAACTGACTTCCTTACAGGTCACTGGTCTCTCAAGTACCACCTCAAGAAAATCGACATCAGTCAGTCTGACACATGCAGGCTTTGCCTTGAGAACACCGAATCTGCCGGAGCAGAATCAAATACTTTCAGAAAGGGTTCACATCCCTATCTGATGTTGCCTCTTCCTCAGCCCAAAGAATCGTACGCTTCGTACGTGAACTTGATTTTAGCTAAGAAGCAAATTTACGCAATGCGTCACCTAAGGGGACAGCACAATAGATCTCAATGAGGTTAAGGTGCTCCGTCTGGTTATTCTATGGCCTTCAGCCCAGATTAAAGAACAAAAAAAAAATGTGTCGGTCTGTTTCATTCTGAGACCTACTGAACAGACTTGAATATGGTCTGCATTGCCAAAAAATGTCCCTCATTTGCCACACCATGTCCACTTTAACAGGACTAGATACGGAAATAAGCGAAGAATGGCCATTTGTCCCTAACACTTAAGAAAACCTAATGATCCTAACTCCAGACCAGTAAGTAATTTACAATCTTGGTATGGGCGAAGCCGCAATGGTCTTCTTATCCTTCTATAGTATATTTATGACCAATGGCCAAGTTTACTTCTGGACAGCTTTGGAGAAAGCTATGATGCCGTATGCAAGGGCCGGCTTGGCTATGCATCAGTGGACCACTAAAAAGCACCCCAACAATGGCTGTAGACATTTTGTTTCACTTGCCACCTTTGGATATTTATAGCAAACAAGTGGTAGCCTGTGCAGTCACTCGCACGAAGGCTATATCTCGGTGGTATAGTTTAAGCACCGGGCACTTCTCTATTCTCAACGATCTTCCTCTATTCTTCCTTCCGCAAGACACCAACTACATAGGTTAGGTTAGGTTAGGATCGGCCCTCGATGAGGATGTACTTAAACCAGAAAGTAGGTACATTGTACTGCCGATGTGTAAGGCGGGTGGCTCACCCTCTTACTCTTGGAACCATTTGCTTCGTTGAATGAAGTCGTGAATTTTAGCCGTGCAGGCGTTGCCGAGATCATTAAGATCATTGTAGAAGTATTCACCCAGATTGGCCTTCCTGATGTTGGCGAGCGCAGGACAGGCGCACAGGAGATCACTGATGGTCTTTTCTTTCTCTTCATCTCTGCAGCTTCTGCAGAAGTCATTATGAGCGATACCTAATCTTTGGGCATGTCTTCCTATGACGCAGTGTCCAGTGAGGACATTTGTTATTTTTGAGATGGTTCCTCTCTTGTGCTTCAAGAGTCAGATGGACCTGGATTTATTGAGTGTCGGCCAGAGCTGTCTGGCGGTATGACACCAACTACATACTTCCACAACTATTGTTCGACAAAAAACTCCCAAAAAACATCCCCTCTAGACTTGATTGGGAGTAGGATTATATGCTTCTACCCAGATGGATTTGGAACTGAAACGGGAGTAGAACAGGGTGTCCTCTCCAATGACCTAAACGCAAATACCTCTTTCCGTCTTCCCAACCTTGTCATATTTAATGTGCAATGTGAGATCTATACGGGATATCTGACAATTAAGCCGCGTTCAAATCCCTGGAATCTATCACCTTTAGCTAAAAAACTGTCCTAAATTGTCGCCTGTCTCTTAGGTTATGTTAGGTTAAAGGGATTAGCTGCAATGAATGAGTGCAGCTTGCACTCGGATCTCAAACGGATACATTGTGCTTCCTTGGCATGAAGTTGAAGTTTCCTGGCTGAGGAATTGCAATAAGAGGAAAAACAAAATAGGTAGAGTCCTGTGTTGATGGAACGGCCTCCTTTGTACCGCCCTGAAGAAGTTATGAATTTCATGATGGTGGTTGGAGGCTTTTCAGACAGGTGGCCCAGAAGATTGAAGAAAAACTCTCCAAGGTCCGTCTTCCTGGTATTACAGAGACTAGGGCATTTGCAAGGAAGTGTTCCGTGTTCTCCTCTACGTCTGTGTTGCCGCATCCTCTGCAGAGTTCATCTGCACTTAGCCGCCAATAGATTGCGGCGGGTAATGATGCCTATAAGAAGCGCCAGTTTTGTTTATTTTGAGTGAGAATGAGCTTTGTTTTCATCTTATCATGTTTTGTCCAGATGCTTCGGGAGACACGGCATGATAGCAGCTTGACTATCTAATCTCTTTCCTAGAAACAAGTTTCGTGGATAGTTCTCGTGCCGCTTCTGCTATCGCTAGGACTTCTGCCTGGAACACACTGCCGTGACTCGGAAGCCTTAGTGATATTGCAATATCAGGTTTCGCTGAGTACATACCCGAACCCACTCCTTCGTTTGTTTTGGACTCGTCAGTGAAGACTGAAATACTATGCGGCTTTTAAGACCCCATATCATATTCCTAGTATTCCCTTGATGGGATGACCGTTTTTGACATTTAGGCTGAAGTCGGGGGATGGTGGAAGGTAGTCTGTGGTGGCGTCTAGGTGAGCCCATCTTGTGATGCTACGTTGGCCTGTGTGGCCTTTTCTCCATAGGTTGGACTCTTTTAAGCACAGGGCACTCATCGCAGCTGATTTCTTAATAAATAAGTCTAGCGGAATCAGTGCGAGAATTGTTTCAAGCGCTGCGGTCGGGATGGTTCTAATGGCGCCTGTGGTTGCTATGCACGCAAGTCTTTGGATTTTAGTCAACTCTTTGAGATGCATGTTTTTTCTCTGCTATTGGCCACCAGATAATGCACCCATATGTAAGAATGGGTCTGACTGTGGCTGTGTACATACAGTGGATAATGGGAGGTTTGGGTCCCCATTTTTTACCAAAAATTCTGCTGCAAGCATAGAACGCAATGTACGCTTTTTTATCCTTTCATTTGTGTTATCTCTCCAGCTCAGTTTTCGGTCAAGTATGCACCCTAGATACCTTGCTTTATCCGAGACTTGGATTGGAATGCCACCGAGTCGTAGGGGTCCGAAAGCTGGGATTATTCTTTTGTTGGTGAAGAGGACCACTTCTGTCTTCGCTGGGTTAACGTTCAGTCCACAACTTCTCGCCCAGTTATGGAGGGTATTCAGGGCCGATTGCAGAAGTTCGGTGATAGTGTCGAAAAATTTGCCGGACATACGAGTAAGTAGGATGAGGTCGTCTGCGCAAACAACAACTTTTACTCTGCTATGTCCTAATTTTAAAAGGATCTCGTTTGCGACTAGAGTCCATAGTAGAGGAGATAAGGTTCCTCCTTGCGGGGTTCCTCTAAAGCCAGTGCATTTACTTGGCTGTCACTCAGCTATGAGTTGATGTGCCTCGTCTTGAGCATACATTCAATCCAGTTGGAGAGTATGGAATTTACTCGGAGTCGGTAGTGATAGTTTTATTGATTCGGTTTTCACATTGTTAAAGCCCCTTCTACGTCTAAAAAGTCCACCTGTCTCTTAACGAGATGGCTTAACAATTCAATATTTACCTCATTTGGGTGCCGGGACACAGAGACATTCCAGGGAATTGCATGGCTGACGAACTCACCAGGCAGGGTACTAGCCTGTCGATTTCACCGAAAAAACCTCTTGCTATGCTTAGATTGGTGCTGAAGCTCAATACTATCAATCTAGCCAACTGCAGATGGCCAGTCGGCACTACGCGCCTCATTGCTACATAGATCTAGAATAAGTTGTATTAAAAACGCTCCAACTGCCTTATTAGACAGAAAATGGGGCTCATTACAACTATATAGTCATTACGGAGCACTGAATTTTTGCCAGACATGCCATCAGGCCAGGCCTCCTCTCAATTGACTTCTGTAGAAGCTGTATGGACGAGGAAAAGGAGGAAACCATACTACATACATGCCAGGCTCTCTCCGCTTGCAGAAGATTACACTTAGAAGCCTACTTCTGCGTCAGTTTAGGCGAATTGGGTAACGCCAATATCAGCAGCCTCCAGCGAATAGTTCTTTCTGAGGATCATAGATCCATGTGATACCTAAATGGTGTAAGTGTGGCTGTATCCAATGCAGCCTGTCACGTTAACCCAACCTATAAAAACTTTTAGAGATGTGAGTGAGAAATAAGACTGATACATCACTCGCTCAACGATAAATGTTTTATTGTTTGAATTGCACAGACAGTTTTAGGTCATTTACGAAACACGCAACTACACAGTATAAATCAATTGTACAACACTTCAATTCAATTGAACGCAATTTAGCAGAGCAACAGAGCCACTGCAACTGCGAAATAAGCTGGATTGCACGCAATTCAAAAATCAAATAGTTAACTATTTTCTAAGGATCGCATAGAATAGAAGCCCAGTCTCGTGTATTCCGGTCGTGCTTGATCGCCCATACGTACATGTTCCATTATAATGTCATGTCAAAACTATTAACATAGCGTGGCCTTCGTAGTTAATTTTTCCACATGGGTAACTGTCGGCGTCCACTTTTAACGCCAGCCACAACTACTATCGCGTCTCGAGCATGTGATCAGTGCATGCAACAAGATCGGTGGCGGCATGCCACAAACCAGTGCGATGCATTCGCATAAATCAGCTGGCGGGGGCCCATACAGTGCACCGCACAGAGTATTCTGATAAATTAAATCAAATTCGCACCAATTTAAGTGTATGTGACACTTGTTGGCTGGGATATGCCACGCCCTCTGCGCACCACAGATAGAAAAATCGAGATAATACTTTTATTTTTAGATAACAAAGTTCGATGATCTGGTTTAGTGGTGTGGTTTGGGTACACCTATACGATGTGGGTAGGTGCCGCCAGCCGCTAGTGTGCTGAGGAAGGTGAGATGCGGATGTATGTATGCAAATATGTGGCTAAGTCTGTTTGTATTTGATTATTGCGCAAAAAAAAAAGAATAAATTAGAGATTAGTTTTCACATTTCTCAGAAATGAGGAAAAATCTGTTTGTTCAGATCATGCCTATGATAGCTAAATGTAGTTCCTAACAGCGTGGGCTATAGCTTAGGCGACTTTAGACTTCTAGAACTCGGTATCTGCTGTATCTCATAACAGATTTGCATGACGCATTAGCATAGATATTCTACCAAATAATATTCCAGAACAAGCTCATAACAATTTTCCAATCAAAGCATTCATTTGTTAGAATCTACAACGAGCGACAGCCGCCCAATACGTATAGTATGTACTCGTATCTATCGCAGACAATTGTTTACACCGTCACAATATTCATTCATTTATTTTTGCTAAACAACAAGATAGCGCACAGATTAAATGCAATAACAGCAGAATAAAAATATTTTAAATTTAATTCGCCATAGTGCACTTGTTGTGTATCTCCGAGAAGTATCTCATTCGAAAATTCTCATATAGACACAACATTTTCTCTTCAGTTTAATTTATCAATCTACATGAGGCCAAGAACAATAAATTAAAATCTTGAATGATCTTACTAAATCAAGAGCAAATGGTTTAGAGAGCGTGGCATGGCGTATCTGGTTTGTTCTATGGCTTATGGTTGTTGGGGGTAGATAAAGTTTTGTTTTATTTTCAAACTTTGGACTTTGAACGAGTAGATTGCATTCGAAGTCACGTGCGTTTGGTTTGATATTGAAATTAGTCTTGGAAAGCTAATTGAAAGTAGATTACATCAAAATCTTCTTTTTAAGTGGACTAGGTTGAAGACCGTCTAATAACCATCGGCGTTAGAGGAAAAATAGCACTGATGGGATGTGAGAATCCAGAGTACAGGGAGGGCAATTATTAATCAATTTTTCCAGAAAAATTTCGTGCAATTGAAATGGTAATGTGTTCGAGAATGCTTGCGATGAAAAAGTTGAGGGAACTCTCATCTATACCGTTCGAGAGTCAAGCCGCGCTATGGTTTCTGAAATCCTATACGGTAGGCTTACTTATACTTACGTATGCCCTGTATCCCTTTGCGGGTTCCAGTGCCTCTACTATGCCTACGCTCCATCGTATACGGTTTCTGGCAATGGGTTTCAGCTTTCTCCAACTGCCGTGCCTCCTCCTCGACTGTTCTGCGTCATGTTCTTCTCGGACCGCCAGATATTCTGACATCCTGGGTTGAAGGGTTCCATTGCATAGCATGGTGACCAATCCGCTACCAATTCCGTCATTGGATGGTTGTACCTATTCGTTCCTGACCCGTTCTCTGATAGAGGCAGGTGTTCGTTAGAGGTACGATTGGGCCAGAAATTCCTTAAGATGTTGTGCAGGCACGCTTGCGGCTTTCTGGTAATAGTAATTGTCACTCTCCTGCATTCATATAACTGCACGGTTCAACGTCGAATAGGAACAGTCTTAGCTTAATATTAAAACTGATTGCATTGCTTCCCCGTACTTTGGACAATACCTCAATATCGAAGTTTGCCTGGAACTCAATTTGCTTGAAGATCTTATGTAAAAAAAAATTCACTGAAGGGCATGAAGATTTCCAGGGAAATGAACGGTCTTTCCTGCCTCCCAGTCGTTGATCCTAAACTCTCTGGGGTATCACTTAAGTCACTCTAAAATAATGCAATGGAACGTCGATGGCCTCGTGTGGGCGCCGTAGCGTAAGTGGTTAGTGTGTCGGACCACTGGGCGGGAGATTCCAAGTTCGAATCCCAGAAAACACCAACAAGTTTTTTTCATGGTCCCACCTTCCGCGAAAGTCTGACAAACATCCCATAGTATTGTTGTCTCGAAAAAGCTTCTGAAACCAAATTGAGCTTCGTATATGGCACTAAACTGTAGGTCCCTTCCTTTCGTGTGAAAAATATAACGCACACAACATAAGTTGTTACGAGAAGCTAGGCCCTGGCACTTAAAGAATTGTTGCGCCAGATATTTATTTATTTTTTATGTCGATGGCCTCGCTGAACACTGGGCTAACTCTTTTCGTCTAAGACAATCGAAAATATCCATTCTGACTACCTGACTATCCACCATCTACATAAAGTAAGATCAGCAGATACGAATATATACCGGCTCTTTGCAAAGAGACGGCGGAACATATTCTTTGTGAATGTCCTGGGAAGACTATTCCGTACAACGCGAGCTTCAATTATCCCAGTAGACATTTGGAATATAGAAGATACATATCAAAAGATTTAAATACATTGTTTGTATGGTGTAGGGGTACTGTGTTGGGTTATTGAAGCGGTGGCCATCTACGAGTACACCACCCCATTATTCAGCGCATTGGAAAACAACGATGGTGCATCCTATTCCAAAAAAAGTAAAACAGCTCCAATCCAGGAAATATCCGGTCGATAAGTCTCCTTCCAAATATCAGAAATATATGCTAAGATGACAACAAGCACATCATTCCGGATAACCAATTCGGTTTCAAGGCGGGGCATGATACGATACATGCGGCGTCTAAACTTGTATCGGATACCTAATGGAACAAAAGCAAGAACCAATGCACGGGTATCTGTCTGGTCAACTTGGAGAAGGCCTTCAATACCGTATGATTAGAGGGACTCTTCTACAATTTGAACTGGTGCGGCATAAACAAACAACCGCTGTACATACTTTTTGACATGCTCACTGGTAGAAGGTTCATTGTGAAGAACGACAATATGACTTTTGCTAGGACTTTTGAAATAAAAAAGATCCTGCAACAGGTTTTGCGACATCATGAGATCACTTCACTATGAATTGGTCGCGTACAGGTCAGGACCTAAGATCGAGGTCATCGCAATACTCTTGCAACGTCACTTCGATAAGATCAAGAGATACTGTGACGACTGGAAGCTGAAGATCAACATCCAGAGGTCGGAGACCATACTGTATATGATGCTGTTGTCTGGGGCCACTAAGGACACCAGAAAGAACAAGCGAAAGTCCTCAATCGTGGGACAGAAATGGTATCCACTTGCATGTCGAAGTGTAGTCAGGCACTTTGTGCTCTGGTTAGATCAATATCTTTATTTGAACAAACATTTAGATGCTGCTCTGGCCAGAGCCAAAGTTGCTTTCGCTCTTGCAAAGAGACTGCTTTACAGCAGGCAACTCGATGTAAGAGTGAAGGTAATCTACTACACGCGCCATACTCGTATATGAATGTCTCGTGTGGTTCAACGTGGGGCCTAGCTTGTTGGAAAAGGTTCGGATGTTTTAGAGGGTTTGTCAACGAATCGAATCTGTTCAGAGTGGTTAATATCTTGATCAAGATGATTCAAAGTCGTCGTGGCTTAGTACCCCAATTGCCAAAAAGCCTTAACGGCTTTGTCCCTCTAGCAGCATTCCTCTATCAAAGAAGTCTAATTCAAAAGAAATCAGCAGTGCCGCTAATCTTCGCCCGAACACCTATGGATGGGCGACTCAACTACGACTCAGACGTCGCACAGAGCAGTGCGGAATATCTTCGGTTCAGTAGGGCGGTTTCAGGCCGACGCTTTGAAGATCCGCAACGGCAGCATGACCAATTTTGGTGACTGGTAGAAAGAGAGGGAACGCCGTCGTCGTTTCTTTCCAATCCAAGGTAACCCTCAAGAGGCAAAGCGGGCCTTTTTATTTTATTTTAAATAGCCATGGTCCGCTCATATTTGTATATTAAAAAAAAAATAAAAAATACAAAACTAAAAAAAAAGTTAGGTTACGTCGAAAGACAAAGACAGCTTTTGTTGGCATATAGGGTTGGGTATCTAGGCTGGTATAGAGGATAGAAAACCTCTACACCACACTCAGGTCAATATAGACCTATTGTCATACCGATTGGGGGAAAGGCGATAGATTAGAGAATCCCTTCCTCGTAAAAAAAAAAAAAAAATATCTGGCGCAACAGCTCTTTAAGAGTCAGGGCCTAGCTTTTCGCAACCACTCATGTTGTATGCGTTATATTTTTCACACGAATGGAAGGGACCTACAGTTTTAGTGCCGTATCCGAACGGCGATTTGGGAAGGTTTTTCGTGACAACAATATTCTTGGATGTTTGTCAGACGCTCGCGAGAGCTGAGACCGTGAAAAATTTGTTTGGTGTTTTCTGGAATTTGAACTTGGAGCCTCATGCGTAGCAATCCGACACACGTAGCTTTTATATGTGGTACCGCATGCTGTTATGCCCCGTAATGACTCCTATTAGAGTAGAGAGGAATTTTCTATCCTTCTGTATGGGTCTATTGGTTCTTGCTCTGTCGAATGTAGGCCATAGCTTCCTCGTGGTGACACAAGCATCTTATGAGGTCCACCTATTGTTAGCCTCCGTTAGGGCTTTGTTTCCTGCATCGAGTTTGAGTACGCAAGGTGGGATGTAGATTTAGCGGTCGGATTGGTCCGAGTTTAGTGCTGAGCCTCCTCTAGCCAGTTCATCGGCTTTCTCATTCCCTGGTATGCCTTCATGACCAGGGACCCAGCAGAGCTTTATCTCGTGCTGTGTTCCAAGAACCTTCAGTTCTTCTCTACAACACTTCACAATCTTTGATTTTATTTCTATAGGAGATATTGCTTTTATCGTTGCCTGGCTGTCGATGAAAAAAGTGATATCCTCCCGTGGTATTACCCTCATCGCAGTCACGAAGGCTGCTATTGTCACTGTTAGGACCTCTGCCTGAAAAACACTGCTGTAGTTCGGAAGCCGAGCTGACATAAAGAAACCAAGCGTTTGAGAGAAAAAGATGCTTGCAACTACACCTATTCCCATTTTGGATCCATCGGTATACACAGCTATGGATCGCTTGTTAGGCGTTCTGTAATTTTTTGTAGTCTTCCCTGCTCGGATAGGTGCTTAAAAATGGTTTCGTGAAGTCTATGTAAGGCGTTATGTAGTCTGTACTAGATACATCGCCTAGATATCTCTGTAGGGTCGTGGCATGACCCATTGCATTTGGTCTCCAGCTATCTGTTTGGCTTAAATTTACGGCACTAGGAGCAGCCGAGGCTTGTATAAAGATGTCTAGCGGAAGCAGATTGATAATGGTCTCGAGTCCTGCTGTCGGCGTCGCTCTCATCGCATTGGTTGTGGCGATGCACGCTAGTCCTTGTACTTGTACTTCTTAGCATATAAGACATAATGAATTAAAAAAATAAAAAATGCATTGAACATGAATGAAAAATACTCGTATGTTCGATTATTGAGCGAAAGGTTGCCAGTTCAAGTACCAACCATAACCACGAAATGGTTGTAGTTGCAAAAAATTCACTTTCTCCCCAATTATTTCCAGTATCACCCATGGAGTCTTCTTCTTCTTCTTCTTCTTCCTTTTATCAGCGAGGTTATGATCCGAAAACATGGGATCATAACCCTTCCACTTCACCGCATTTCTACTGATCCGCCTGTGGGGTTCGCCTATTTTACTTCAGAAAATATCCGCAGGCCTGCCGATTTTGGATCACTCGGTTACTGAGGCCAATGAATTCACTTTCTCCCCAATTATTTCGAGTATCACTCATGGAGTATGTGGTGAAAACTATATCACCTGAATTTCAAAACCACTTCACATAAAAAAAATAAAGAAAAACTTTAATGATTTGAAATAAACCCTTCCGGTTCCGCGGGAAGGAGCACAGAAACAGATGAAAACCCCAACAAGTCATCTATCAGGTTCTGTATTTTTCTATTTCCTTCCATCTCGCAATCACAGTATCTCCATCTGCGCCTACAAAGCTACAGATGGTTGCATCCAGTCTGGGTACATAAATATCTACAATATAATACACTCAGCATGTGTATACCCCTGCCACAACTTGGGCACTCTTCTCATCTCCATCTACTACGGGGTGGCTTTTTATTTTCTATTCTTCTCTCAAGCCTCTTTTCAAAAAAGAAAGAAAAAAGCTCTACAATATGCAATAGTTCCCAATGATAGCAACGTTAACGAACGCCGATGAAGTTGATTTGTTGAAGCGTCAACATCGGCAGTATTCACCGCAGTGCTGCTTACATAGTGTAGCACATGTGTCATAGTCATAGTCATAGACTACAGACTAATCTAGTCCATGACGCTCAAAAGGGGTTGTTATGTGTCGCCACACAAGCCACGACGGTCGGACAATAATGGTGAATGCATTCACTGCCCTCCACTCTGTCCCTGGTAATGAAAAATATTGTGCTCGCAGTTTTGTCGCGAAATTCTTCGAGGTCGGTTGTCATTCGAGAGAGCGAAACGAAACGAGCAGTTTTTTTTTTTTGTTTTTTAATTTTATTTTTATTTATGATTGTTCTCTACAAGGAATCTCGTTGATTTCCTTGTGGAAGTTATAGCTTCATCTTAAGACGTGAACGTGACTGCGCAACCTCTGAAGTCGGAGGACGAAATAGACGTGCCAGTAGCCCAAGTGAAGCAACAACCCCCAAATATTATTCCCTTTGAGGAAGTCTATCAAGTGTGTTGTCGTCTTGTTTTCTGTGAATAATTTTATCTACTCGTGATATTCATAAAATAAATAAACAAATCTTGGATTTAGTGCCAAACGTGAGTATGTGCCAAGTACGTAGTATAGTATCGTTACATTGACTAAACACCATCAATTCGTATTGCAAATCTGCTTAAGAGAGTTTTATTTTCTCATTTCTTCTCTTGTTTGGTTGAATTGTATACAAAATCGTTCGGATTATTTGTCATGTTTCATTGCGATGATGGGGTGGTGCAGAGGGTGTAAAATAAAACCGGGAAATGGGACATTTCCGTTCATGGCCACTGAATGGGTTCACTTGTTGTTGTGATCGAAATTGAATGCCACATAAGGTTTCTTTTTATTGGACCAGAGTTGAAACAAAGTTCAACTAACCCTACAATTTGCGACATTCCCTGCAATTAGTAGAATTCAATTATGTAAATTGAAGCTCGCTGCTTGCACCCTCTTAAATGAATTTCTCTGAGTGACTAAGTAATTTGGAAAGTTTTTTTTTTTTTTCATAGACTTAATACTTAGCTAAGGTAGTTATGTAGGTGGCTTTGTTGTCACTTCAATTAGGGACTTGACAAGATAATTTTTTCTGAGTATTTTTAGACCCTTAAGCTGAAGGCAAGAAATCCCACAAAAATATGCGAGGCATTTACCAGGTTCTACGACGTTACGGAATTGAACTCTCTATGGGATTTATCCGTAAGGTGCGTTAAGGGTTGTAAACAATTCTCTATTTGCTTCCGTAATTATGCGCTGATGTTTACCTCACGCGGCGAGACATGTGTAACGTTCAAATGTGAATATACTGACCCACGACAAGGTCGTAAGGGCGCCGTGAAAGCTCTATTTTTAGTTGTTTTCGTCGTGGCTTTAAATTAAGTTTCGTTTTTCAAAACAGCGCGGAGTTGTTTGAGGATTCGTTATTGGATTTCAGACTTCAAATTGATGACTGATCTGATCAGGATCATCACAGCTGAGTGAGTCTTTTTGTGAGCTTCTTCCTTTGTTTTTGAATTCATACGTTTAGTCAGCTTTATGCGTGATTTTTTCCACGAATTCATACCAACAACATACAATTAGATAGAAGATGGGGTGAGATTGATATATATTAGAGTCAGGACCTGAAAGACCTTCTGAGATTCATATCCCTATCTAGATGGTTACCTTTCCGGACAAGATGTAGATATAAACGATGGTAAGGTGCAAATGCACTGCGAGCTTTAAAATATCTATTGTGCTCCCCATACTACCGATCTAGCCGATGATATACTCGGTCTTGAGCACGTCCTTCAGTCCAGCTGCAAACAAAACAAACAAATATTTGGCGCAACAGCCAGGGCCTAGCTTCTCGCACACCACTCATGTTGTGTGCGTTATATTTTTCACACGAATGGAAGGGACCTAGTGCCGTATCCGAACGGCGATTTGAGAAGCTTTTTCGTGACAACAATACTCTCGAATGTTTGTCAGACGCTCGGGAGAGGTGGGACCATGGAAAAACTTTTTGGTATTTTCTGGGATTCGAACTTGGAACCTCATGCGCAGTGATCCGACACACTAACCACTTACGCCACGGCGCTCACTTCAGCTGCTACAGTAAACCGGAGTATCTTCAGTGGATCCAGAGAAGGTTAATCCGATTCTGATAAGAGGTAGGTACCTAGGTGATTTCTTCTTTCTTCGTATTCCAAAAGAAGGTGCGCTGGTGTTTCTGTGAAGCCCATGCGGAATCTGCAGTATCCGTCTCCCCCTATTTCCCGTTTCCTAAGGTGTACCTTAAGTTTGCAGTCACCCGTTAACATGCCCATCAAAATGCAAAGTCGGTTGTTGCAGAGGCAGGTTCTACTTCTTTTCTGGTTGTATTTCCCCAGTAGTTCTTTTGTCTGGTGAGGCATTCCCATACCACATTGGATTTGATCTCGTGCGAGGTCAGTGCTTTACTAGCGGCTTGGTTGTTTGATAGTATTGCGATGTTCTGCCCGCGATATATCCTGTTTAGGTTGAATTGCGCGCATCTCTTGATCGCGTTAACTTCTGCTTGAATACACTGGGAATATTTCCACTGATTCTGAGTATCTAGTCCTGGGCCCGTACACGCCTGCCCCAGTGCCAGTAGATGTTTTCGATCCGTCTGTGTACCATTTAATTATATGTTGTTTGAATTGGTATTTATCGGATTCGCTGCTACAGTCTCTTTTGTTGCTCAGCTTTGAATGGAATTTCCTTTGAAAGCAGTATTTCTTGACCATATTCTCTCTGGGCCAGTCCAGAAGTGGCACCGATTTGGATAAGGTTACTCGCCCTTTATTTGCGATGCATGTTCCTTTCCCGATGCCCTCTTTGCTAATTCTCAATATGGCCTCCTTGGCAATTTGCTCTACCACTGTGTAGCGGAGGTATACCTACGATCACTTCTAGTGCTGCTGTGGGACAGGTTCACATGGCACCTGTTTTACATTCTCAGGCTAATCTTTGCACTTTGTTGAGGGATGTACTCGTCGTGGTTAGCCTAGTTCTGTTAAACCATGCCATTGCTTCGTAAGTGATGATGGGTCTTGCTATCATCAGGTACATCCATCTCTGTGTGGCTGTGCTGCATCCCCAGGTTTTTCCTGAAATGTTCCTGCACACCATAAGTGCTCTGGTGTTTAGTTACCACAGTTTCTACATGTTCTCTCCAGAGGAGTTTGCGGTCTAGTGTTAGACCTAGATACTTGACCTGTTTCTGTGGGTCGACCCTGATCCCTTCCAACAGGGTAGGTTGCATACGCTTTAGCTATCTTTGCTTGGTGAAGGGTATCACAGTGGTTTTGGTAGGGTTCGCTCTAAGCCTTACCCTTTTGCACCACTTCTCTGTGATTCTTAGCTTTGAGTGATTTCAAAGAGCGTTTTTTCAAATTTCCCTCTTGCGACAATGACTATATCGTCGGCATCCCCTGGCACGTAATACCGGCATCTGTCAATTTGTGCAGTATTTCATCTACTACTAGGCTCCACATTAATGGTGATAATACCCCTCCTTGTCGGCAGCCTCTAGTGGTGCTTATTGTGATGTTTTTTTGCTCCACGTCTATCTCAGCAGTTCTAGTTCTTAGCATCTCACACATCCAATTACTTGTGGTGTGATTTACTCCTTTAATTTCGAGACCCGTCCTAATTGCTTCATCGGAGGTATTATCGAAGGCCCCTTCAATGTCTAGAAATGCGTATACTTCCTCTCCAACTTTCCGAGGTAACGGATCGTTTGAAATTTATGTTCTTATCTAGATGGATGAAAATTCAGCAGTTTTTCTTTGCATGTTCCCAGGGTAAAAATAAAATGGGCCCAATGGACCGTTGGTGGTCTAAGTGAGCAATGGCTTACGTCACAAAACACCCATCTGTCTAACCTAACCATACTAGAAATAAAGTAAAATATTGAAGACATCAAGTTGCTGAGTAGAAATCTGGAGCTTAATTTAAATCGTTGTCAGTATAGAAGATGCTGCAAGATCGAGTTACTTTAGCTAAGGCAATGGATATGAGAGCATTAGGTAAAGTAACCCATCACACTGTTTCCACTATTATACTATAGTATTAAAAACTGTCTAACTGTTTTAAATTCTTGCAAATACATCTGCAATGCAACATGGTTATGTTCTGATAGAATAACCATCTGTATGTCTTCCGTATTGACTAAGGTTATCATCCTGCCAAGTTTAAAATTGAGTACAATCCATGTAGTACAATGTGAGAGATGAATTGAAAAGACCACAAAAGCAATTTCAGAAGTCTTACCATTCCCTTACTATAGCATGTTGGTAGTCCACCAATAGTGGTAGAAATAATTCCCTGAAAACTCTTTTCATTTGCCAATACTCGCAGACTAATGCTGTCCCTTTTAACCATCCACACTGCAATATTTGTTTTCATAGTGAAATCTATTTACGGATTCAATCGACCATGCTAATAGATGATTTGAGTCATGAGGAACTACTTATGTCTTATACACAAGTATTCTATTTTTTGTGACTTTTTGTGGGAATTTGTATGACTACACAGAGTATCGTAACGTTGTAAACATCCGCATTATGCATTTAGAATATGTGGTTGTGTAATGCTACTAAGCTATCGATTGGTCGGTTACTATACATTGTAGTCCACTATTCGTTTCGGTTCTATCTACTATGCTTACGTTATCAGTTTTCAGTTGTTCATCTAAACACGGAATACATAGCTTAACTTCTGTCTCGGTGTAGTGAATTGCAAGGGGGGTGCATTCATTTTCAAAGTTGATAAACCCCTAAGAAATTGTGAATGAAACTTTTTGTTAGCAATCGTTAGGTAATCCCGACCTATTACATAAGGAGTAGAAATGAAACGAAGCAAATAGCTTTATTTTTCAACATATTCTCCCCGAAGCGCAATACACTCTTTAGATCGATTAATTAATTCTTTGAAGCCAGATCGATACAAGTGTAAACCTCCTAAAGCGAGGTAACAACGAAAGTTAAGTAGCAGCCAAAAAATGCTTACAAAACAAACCAATAAATCGTAATTTAAAATCGTAAAGAGTATTCCGATGTTTTGTCCTCAAAGTGACCTAGGCAGTTGAAATTTCATCATCATTGCCTTTGATTTTTTTTCCTTGAAGGTTAAACTTCAATTTGCTGAATAAAACATAGTTGCTAGGGTCTAAATCTGGGTTACAAGGTGGATGATTAATTCGCGGAAAAATTTGGTTGTACCATTTATAATGAAAAAAAATCATAATTGCTACTACTACTGATCAATTTGTGAGAATTCACATGTGCGTATGGCGGCCTGTGCAGTAGTAGGGGTGTGAATGGGTGCATTGCCGTATAGCAGAAGGGCACCGCTTGCCATATTTTATCGTCTTTTTACCATTACTGCCGCTGGAAGTTTATGCAGCAGTGAAGTATAATATTCATCAGTCACTACTGTATTGCGCTTTTTAAAATCAATCATAAAGATTCCTTAACAGATCCAAAAATGGCTTCTATTACCTTCTTTACGCTTGTTGATACCCTTGCCTTTTTGAGACGCATGCCTTGTCACTCCATCGAATCTCTTCTTACTGTCAGATCCTAAGAAAGCACCATTATTTCATCTTCAGTAACAATTCGCTGATTAGTCTACTTCATCTTCACCACAGAGCTCCAAAACTGTATTACAACAATCTAGCCTTTGCTGTTTTTAGACTGCAGAAAGGATTCATGGCGACCATCTTGCGTTGACCTTGTTCAAACGAAGAACCATCATTTTTAATAATCCAGTTTGTGCTGTAATTTCTTTATTTCTCAGTCTTCAGTCACTCAGAACAAATTGTTTTAGGTTAGGTTAGGTTAGGTAGGGTTATGAGGTTATCATAAAACACTAGGCACCAAAGTGGGTCCATCACGATCCCTAGGGAATCTTCACGGCAGAAGGCCTAAACCCATTTTCTCCCAAGCAATTAATCTCGGTACAGAATCTGAAGAGACCCTTGTTATGGTTCAGGGACCTCACCTCTTCAAGGTTATCGAAGAAGTATCTACAAATATAAATATTTGGCGCAACAGCTCTTTAAAGTGCCAGGGCCTAGCTTCTCGCAACCACTCATGTTGTGTGCGTTATATTTTTCACACGAATGGGTACTTTAGCCTTGTCCTGGCAATTCCTTGACATTCACAGAATATATGAGTTATATCCTCTGAGACATGTAGTTCATCACAGTACCTTCAAACATCCGTATCGGATAACCCTAGTCTCATGGCATGCCTCCTTAGGAGACAGTGGCCAGAGAGTATTCCTATCACTGTTCTTAGCCTTGATCTATCTAATTTAACTATCTCCCCAGATTTTCTGCGATCTAACACAGGCCACAAGGCCTTAGATACCCTGTGACCATCTAAGTTTGAACATCTTAGATTAGCCGTGTCAATGATCTTATCCCGAATAATTCCCTTAGCCACGCACCCTGGTGGTTTAATACTACCAATTATATCGCTACGTGGGAGCCGCGCTCCTCTTTTAGCCTTCGATATCGCAGTTTCCAGGTACCCAACATAATCTGACTCGGTTCTGCGTACATAATGCCCCAAGCATTGTGCGGCAATTCCTGATTATCTCAGATTTGACGCCTTTAGCGCAGCCTGACTGTCAATGTAGATGGCGATATTCTTATCGGATATTGATCCGATCTCAAGTAATTCCGCAGCTTTAAGTACAGCTAGAACCTCTGCTTGGAATACACCGCATGTGTCCGGAAGTCTCAGGGCCATCTGTAGGTTCGTATCTCTCGAGTAAATACCTGACCCCGTGCCCTCACTGGTCTTAGAACCATCTGTGTATATTACAATCTCGTTATGGACAGAGACTGCCTTTCTTCGCCAGTCCTTTCTAATAGGATACAGTACTTCGTATGGTGTGTCGAAGTCTAAGGTGCCAAGTATATCGTCCCATTCGTCAGGGATTCCGGGAAAAGATTCCTTGAGAATAGAGCTGTGTCCTATATTATTAGTCCTGAAAAGACCAACGTTAGTGAGCCGAAGCGCCCTGTTGCCCGCTTGAAATTTAATTTGTAGGTCTAATGGTAAAAGATACAGAAAGATCTCGAGTGCAGCCTTAGGTGTTGTGCGTAGAGCACCTGTGATGGCAATGCAAGCTGTTCTTTGTACCATGGCTAACATATCCCGTGTGTTTTTCGTATTCGTTGCCTTCCATTACACAAGAGCCCCATACGTAGGGATGGATCTGACTATCATGATGTATAGCCAGTGCATCATTGCGGGCTTCAGGCCCCATTTTTTCCCCGCGGTCCGCTTATAGATGAAGAGAGCATTATAAGCTTTGCGTACTCGTTCCTGTATGTTAAGTTTCCAATTAAGTTTCCTGTCCAGCATTATACCAAGATAATTAGTGCGGTCTGAAAGGGAAAGCTCCATCCCTGCTAGCTTAGGCAGTTTGAAGGGCGGTATCTTGTATTTTTTACTGAAGAGTACCAATTCAGTTTCATCCGGGTTGACGTGTAGTCCACACACTCTAGCCCATTTTACAAGACTATTAAGAGATGGTTCCATAATTTCACTTAATGTGTCAAGGAACTTGCCCTGAACTAAAATCACCACGTCGTCGGCATAAGCAATGACGCTTATGCCTGTGTTGCTTAGTTCTTTAAGTATCCCATCGATGACTAGAACCCAGAGGAGGGGTGAGATAACGCTTCCCTGGGGAGTCCCCCTGGTAACGGTTTTTCTTATTGAACTGTGACCGCAGTTTTAGAAATTTAACATTTTCTTCTGTGACCGCAGTTGATGATCCACGTGAGCAGGGTTCATCTTCATGACTTCAAGAGACCCCTGTCCCCAGCGAAAGCAAGCGCTTAGTTTAGTCTTTAATGACTATATATGCTGGTTAAGGCTCCCCAAAAACAGAATCCAACTCATCCTTTATTTGTTTGCAGTAAATCCCTTCTTTTTAAGGAATTTTATTACCACAAGATATTCAATCTTATCAATTTGAAAGCCCTCCATGAGCTGTACCTATTCAAATCACTACTGACGAGTCACTAATTGACTTGGACTAATGAATTCTTTACAACTTTTCATAAAAGACTTCAAGAAATAATGAAAAAGAACATTTGTTTTCCGGAAATAGGTCGAATATATACTTGGACCTTACTACGTAGTTATCAATTTGGGACTTTATTTCTTCCAGTGTATATAACACTGAAGGAAATAAAGATCTAAAAGAATTTATATAAAGAATATATTCAACTGAGTTTATCTTTAGAAATGCGTTCAGTTTATTTTTTTAATCCGCTTTTAGAACGAGATTTCAGATTTGTTTCTCGCAAATTATACATTGTCTATAGTAGTGATTCTCAAAAATTCTCTTCCCGCGTTGTACCTGTGAAATGCGTTCAAAGAATATTCGACTCCAAGAGTTATATCATATCTTTATGGTGTATACGTCCTCTGTCATCAGTTTAATTATGCTGAAGTTCCATCCAACGGATAAAGGTATCTATACATACGATTTCGTATTTATTGTATTTCTGGCCAATTACAGATGTTCTATTGAGAAGCTGAACAGTCAGCTTCTTCTTCTTCCTATTTTGGCGAGGTTATGATCCCAAAACAAGGGATCATAACCCTCCTACTTCACTTGTATTTCTACGGATGCGCCTGTGGGGTTCGCCTAATTGACCTCTGAAAATATCGGCAGGCCTCCCAATTTTAGATTATACTGATGCCAACGAAATGCCGATGTCGGCGCATTTGTGTGATCCAGGCGTTTAATGACCGGCCTGCCTCTCCTGCCTCGCGATGTGTTTGGAATGTTCATTGATATTGCCTTTTTAATAGGGTTCAAATGATCTCTTCTTTGAACTTTTTGCACTCGGGAAGCACTGTTCCATTCAAATAAATATCTGGAATAGGCCTGAGTGGATCAGAGAACGGGCAACACAAATATTCTGTCTTTTTTGAACTAATGCGATACCCATTTCCTTCCAAAACGTCCCGCCCCACACATTAAGTGCTTACTGCAGGGTTGTAGGATGCTCACTTATGATGGCTCCATCATCGGCAAAGAATAACTGATGTACCTTGGGGTCCGTCACTTTACCTTCAAACAAATAGTCAAGGACTCTAATCACGAGCAAAGGACATAAGACGCTTCTCTGGTGCACCCCGACTTTGATTGGGAACTCTTCGGTTACTCCACCGGGGCATCTTACTATTGTCTTTGCTCTTTCGTACATGTACATGTCCATCTGTACATAGGTTTCTGGAACCCCTCGGTGTCTTAGTGCCACCCATATCAGATCTGGTGGTTGTCTGTCGACTGCCTTTTCAAGGTCAGCCAATATAATATGCAAATCTTTTAAGAAATCACGATGTTTTTCCATTATGATCCTTATACTTTGGATTGCATCTGTGGTTGATTTACCCGAGATAAATCCGCACTGATCATCATCAGATAGCCGTATTATTTTCCGCAGTTGCCCATCTAATACCCGCTCAACGATCTTCATGGTAAGTGAGATCAGCTTGATCGAACGTTAGTTATCACAGTTTCGCGTACCACCCTTCTCTTTGCATACAGGGAGAAAGCGGCTTTCCCTCCATATATATTTGGCATTGGACCACCTCTCATAAATTTGGAGATGAAAATTCTGAGCCATCTGAACCCTTTGTCTCCCATCTTTTTCCAGAACTCAGAGGGCATCTCGTCTAGCCCAACCGGTTTTTGTTTTTTTTGGAGTATTCGACCACCTCACGAACTTCTTCGACTGTAATGTCGGGTATTTCTTCAGAGTTAGGGGTGGCTCTTGGAAAGTATAGCCGGGGAAACTGTTCATTTAAAAGTTCTTCACAATACTGCGCCACCTCTGCAGAATTTTGTCGTCATTCACAAGAAGCTGGCAATGAGCATTGCTAATGAACTTTGGCGAACAAATCTCCTGAGCATTCCTCCTCCTTTGGGCGGCTATTTGAAATTTTCAAATCGTGGCGTCGCAGCTTCTGTTATCTTATTGGATAAGGATTTTTGACACTTCCATCTTTATGTTATTTCAATCCATGATCAGATATGTTGCTTATCGCCAGAGTACTGCTTTTTATGAAGATGGTCTACTTTCATTCTCTGCAGAAATGCTGAATCGAGTGGTCGAGGAAATCACAGAGAAAAAAGGAGAAGGGACGAAAATTGCCTCTCTCTAATTTTTTTTAGTAAATGTTGCTTTTATTGGTGTTGATATTATTGGACTACAGTCAATCCCATAAAGGATGTGTTTGTGGTTTCTCTTACATTGCTTCTTTAATTTTTGCATGACTGCATCCAGCTCAAGAAATAGTCCGTACCTTTTCCGTTTTTTCCCAAAGTTTTGCATCGGTCTTGCTGATCTGAACAATTGATGTATACTACAACTGTGTATCCATCTCATGAACAACGTGCTTAGGTCGTACTGCGTAGTACACCGTCGATATTGTTATTATTAGTTGACGATGCGTAGGTGATGAAGCCTTTTTGGTTAAACGTTTTTTTTTTTTATGCGAGCACACTCTACTCATTTAATAAGCAATAATACTGTCCATCAATATCTTATATGCAACACCAACCTATATTTATACGCGCATAGAACGAGTATGAATTCTGTGATGATACCATACAAAGCACTAGTAAGGTTGCTTTGCCGAATCGTAACTCGAATAACTAGTTCTGGTAGAGACTGGGTCAAGACAGAGTGAGAATATTTATTTGAAATTGCCTATTATCTTGATTGTACAATAGAAATAAAAAATAGGAAAAAGAATAATCATATGCTATGTATGCATAAGTTGACATACCAGCCAGTGGAAGTCGTCGTACCGGAAAGTAAATCAAACAGACAGTTGAAATTGTGTAAATTGCGTGTACGCGAACTCGCGTATGCTGAGACCGCGTATATGGGGGTTCAGTGTACATTTAAACGAAGCTTTTTCTGAATCTATGTACGATAATGTTAGGGTGCTTCATTTTAAGAGAAATGCTATATGAATCCAGATGATATAATAACGATGGAGTCGCGTATCTCCGCTTCATTATTCTGCGGCGAAATAAGGACAAAGGGTTGTAATAATTCACACGTCGGATGGAAATTAGAAGATGCCATCTTTTGTCAAATTGAACCAGCTAATGTGAGAGAAAAGACTTCAAGTTAGTGAGAGACGTGATAATTTGTTCGGTTAATAAATGGTAGGTTGTCAGTTCAAGAACCAACCATAACCATTCAATTTTCTCAGTAATATTATGAAATAATGCGAAAACCTAGAGCTATCAACAAAGTTCTCGGAAATACTGTGAAACTGTGAATTTCTTCTCCCCGATAAGTGCGAACGCCACCCCGATAGGGTATGCAATGAAGCTTAATACCACCGGAATTTCAAAACTACTATACCTAAAATCTAGGCTTCTAAGCATCAAAATGAACCACTATACCAGAAAATGCACATATGTACGAGTATCTCTACTCATCTCTTTTCATTTCCTACTTATGCACACATCATTCAATTACCTTATTACGTTAAAAGAGTCATACTCTCAGACGAAAGCTAGTATTAATAAAAACAGCAAAAGGAGAGAGTATACGATAGGGTTTGTCGAGGCAGACTCTGGAGTGTTTTGCAGGAGCTTCCTGTTAAGGGCGATTCTGTCTTTATAACAAACTGCAGAAACTGTGTTCGGGTAAACAGCGTTTAGTCAATACCTTTCCCTGTAGCACCGCCAAAGGCTAACCGCACAGGCGGATCAGTAGAAATGCAGTGAAGTGGGAGGGTTATAATCCCTTGTTTTCGGATCATAACCTCACCGACATACGAAGAAGAAGAAGAAGAAGAAGAAGAAGACTGTGGCTCCGCCAAGAGTGCGTTTTGTCAACTTTCCTCTTCATTGTATATATGGACTGGATGTTACAGCGCAGCCGTGGTGGATAATGTTTCAAATTGGGAAACTTAATGATTAGTCATCTGCTCTTTACGGATGATTTGGTCATTGTTAGGTCCTCTCAAGCCGAACTTCAGCGCGCACTCAAAAGTTTTGTAGCCGTTTGTGATGATGCTGGAATAAAGGTAAACATGAACAAATTGGTAGTATAGGTACTGGTCGTTTCCAGAACGCCCATTCAGTGCACTCTGTATATTAGTGGAGTCTCATTGGAGCAGGTGTAGAAGTACTTCGGGGTCTTATTCACGAGTGATAGAAAGGGCAATGCCGACCTATCTTCTAGAATTGGTCAGGCTGGATCAATTTTGAGAGAGCTCGTAGGGATCGAGTGCGCAACACCAAAGTACGCGAGGTGCTCAATGTTGAGCAGCTACTTCTTCGAACGGAACAATATGTGATTCGATGGTTTAGTCATGTAGTACGTATGTCCCTGTCAACAGGTAAGCGACCCCTCGGTAGGCCTAGAAATAGATGGTTGGATCAAGTTCAACATCTCTACTGGGTCTCTCCTAATGAGATGGATTTCATGACGGAAGATAGAGAAGGATGGGGAGTCCATCTGAGCATTCTTCCCCCGCGACCATCATATATGATTAGCAGGGTATGTAAACAAATCTTTATATAGACTACACTCAAATACAACCAGGTAACATGAGTTTGTGGTATCATAAGGGCGCACAATAGCGCTAATTGGGTTTTCTATGAACCACCACCTATACCTACCTACCGATAGGCTACCTGTGTAATGTATAATGTATAGTTAACAGAGTGAGGAAGCAGGGCTAGCGTTCATAATGTTTCAACACATGATAAAGATGATAACAAAGCTAATTTGACAGTTTGTAGAGAATGAAAGTCTTTTACAAATTGGTGCCAAATAATGTAATAATGATGATATAAGTCATCACCAGAACATACGAATACGTGTATAATACTGTCGATGCCATATTCAGCTTGGAAAAATCTACAAATTGAAGAAAAAAGGAGAACAAAAAGGATGGCAGTTTAATTATGAACAACAATGCTCCATAAAAAAAAAATAAAATAAAATATTACGTATACGCCATACGTACTGCCTTTATTTCATTTGAATGGCATCATTCATGCAGTTCATGCGATTATAAGGAATCAAAAAGAAATGAAAACAGTTGCAATCGAAAGTCATGGAAGTATGCCAGATTAAATATACAACACAACTGCATTCAAATGCTGGCTGCCAATTTTTTTATTGCGTCAATATTCATATGAAATTCATGGAAATTTAAATGCCAGACTTTTTTTTTTTTTTTCTAAACCATTTGTAAATTATTTCTACTGGCACACATGCGAGTAAATGAACTATTTTTGAGTTGCTGTTGTAATCTCGTGTGCAAGTTCAAGAAACCTTTGAAATCATGAATATGTGTGACTAAATAGATTTCAAATAGTAATTAAATATAATATGCAATATTTACGAGCTAAGAGAGAGATTAGATGGTCTAAGAAACTACCATTGATAGTATAACAAACTGCACACACAGATATTATGATAAGGTTTTGTTTTATAGTTTTCGGAAAATACTGCTTTGGAGTAACTAGTGCACAAAGTACGTGCTGTTTACATGATTGCAATCGAGTCCAATATAATTTTCTTAAGAATTCAATCATAATTTCTACGAATGCATTCAGTATAGTTGGGCCATATGTAAGGAAAATGTGGTTAAACGAAAACAGATTCGATTTACTCGTGCACCTTGTCGGGCTTCATCTGAAACAATTAAACTCAAACGATTTCGAATGACAGAACGAGAAATAGTACACAAAATTCCATAAGCATTTATTTTAGAAAAATCCGAGTGACTTGTAAGGTACTATTCCAGACGCGTACTGTGTTTGTGGAGTTTTTCTCTATAAAAACTCGTAAATTTCATTCGATTATTTCATTTCACTAGGAGTGCAGTGTGATTCAAATTGCGTAAATACAGCCGCAGCAATTGATACATAATTTAATGTCATATCACTTGAAACCAGTGACAACATCCAATTTTTTTTTAATTGTACTGTTAAACTTTTTCTGGAAGCTCGAGATCGATAATTAAGTTTTAATTTTCTCGTTCAAGCGAATAGTTTGACTTGCTTACTTACTCAAGTGGTGCTACAGTTCGGAATGAATCTGGGATTCAACCAAAACGCCACTCTACCTAGCTCGTTCTTTAGCTAATTGCCTCCAGTTGCGCGATACAAGTTGGTTATAGTGTCATGTAGTCCTGAATATAGTTGATACAGTCCACTAGAAGTCGTTGCTCCGAGCTCATCCCTTTTAACTTATAACCCTTGTTCTACATCTTCAAACCGAGATCATACCGAATTAGTACAATCGAATTAAAAACGTGTGAAAGTGTTGTATCCGAAACATCTGATCTGTGTTACGTGACAATATCTTACCTTAAATATAAATGAAACGATTTTAGACGCCAGACTGTAGCTTAAGTAAACTATTTCTAAATTTAGTTCTTCCATCAATTTTTTCAAAACATGAAAGCTTGACTTCATTTCTGCGATAAAAAGAAAGAAAATGCGCCTGAGGCCTTAACTTTATTCTCTCTATATCGAGTCTATAGGGTTTAAGATGTCGAGGGGTTTCAGAAACCTATGCACAGATGATCATGGACATGTACAAAAGAGCAAAGACAAAATTAAGATGCCTCGCTGGAGTAACCGAAGAGTTCCCAATCAAAGTCGGAGTGCACCATTGGAGTGCACTAGGGAAGTCTTGAGTCCTTTGGTCGTTATTACAGTCCTTGACTATTTGCTGTAAGGTAAAGTGACGGACCCCAAGGTAAATCAATTATTCTTTGCTAACGATGAAGCCATCATAAGTGAGGATCCTACATCCCTGCAAGGAGCACTTGATATGTGGGTGGACGTTTTGGAGCGAAATAGGTATCGCATTAGTTCAAAAAAGGCAGAGTACTTGTGCGCCCATTCTCTGATCCACTCAGGCCTATTCCACACATTTATTTGAATGGGACAGTGCTTCCCAAGTGCGAAAAGTTCAAATATCAAAGGAAGAGTGCTTCCCAAGACGACATCAATCATCGCGTAAGCGTAGGATGGATGAAGTGGCGATAAAACTCCGCTATCTTCTGTGACAGAAAAATGCACCCTAAGTTGAAAGGAAGGCTCTACACCACAGTTGTGCGTTCAGCGCTCACATACGGTTCACAATGTTGGACTATGTACAAAAAGTATGAGAGTTAATTAACGGCAGGAGTGACAAAGCTTGATCGAATAAGAAGTTCGAAGATCCGTGGAAGCCTTCACGTCAAGGAAACCATTTTACGAAAGATAGAGCATGACCGGATCAGCTGGTATTGCCACGTTCAAAGAACAGATCATTTGAACCCAGTTAACAAGGCAATATCAATGAACGTTCCAAAAATATCGCGAGGCAGGAGACGCACGCCTGGATTACACAAATGCGACGACATCGGCATTTGATTGGTTTCAGTAACCGAGTGATCCAAAATCGATATTTTCTAAGGTCAATTAGGCAAACCCCACAGCCGGATCAGTAGAAATGCGGTGAAGTGGGAGGGTTGTGATCCCTTGTTTTCGGATCATAACCTCGCTGATAAAAAGGAAGAAGAAGATCAATTAGCCTTAGTCCGTTGTCAGACATGGTGTCGTGTAGGCTATACGTGACACAGCCAGTCGGGAAACACTGGCCGTGTCAGGTATAGCAAATCCGCTTCATAACAAGCGCTGCTTGTTTTCTCGTAGTATATGTCAGCACGGTTTTTCATCTTCTTTTTGCCCTGCTCATCCTGTTCCTGGATGGCGGTTATATCTGCTTTATAGTCTGGGGGTTTCTGGTAATTGATCGGCTGCACGTGGTCTGTCAACCATCTAAGCGTTTCCGAAGGTCGTTGCCCTTATTTCGTTTGCTGAGGTCATCAACAGTTGGGTTGTTTTTATCCGAGACTTTTGGTTGCTTCGGAACCAAGTTTTTTTTTTATGTTGTAGGGAAGTTGCCTCGATGGCACAACCCCCAACATATAGGGCCAGTTCCTCTTATTATACCCATAGGCCGCAGAGCTGGGTACACAGATGCCAATAGACCACTACAGGAGTGTGACCGCTGCCTTTGGTTCATTAAGAGCTCTTCCGCCACCATATATATTCCAAGGTCCTGGCTATCCTTGGAAATTTCTTACCGACTGTGATCCGAATATACTGGAGAACCTCGCGCAAAGTATTCACTAAGTTCAACCTAAGTCGAACTGAAGACGTCACTATTGACTCCATCTAGGGTATTTATTCGTCCGCTGTCATCTGGAATAGAAAAAAATGCTTACTCTTTCCCCTTTCTCGTCTGCTGCCCCCAGGACTTTCCAAAGGCATTGGTTACTTGATCTCCGATCAAGGTACTAGGCAACCAGCAGCCACCAACGTAGAGGTGGAGAGTAAAAGTTGATACGAGTATATTCCAATCCATATTATTTCGGCGTCGACTTATCTCTTCATGTAGATTTGTGGTTGATGTGATGCAGTTACACTTCGACCCAATTACGAGTAGATCTATTGTGCTCTCTAAACTGGGTCTCTAGTTGATGATATATCAGAATTAAAGCACTTACTCTAGTCAAGCTGCTGGAGTATTTGTAAAAGATAGGCTAAGTGGTGTCTTCTTTTATGAATTAATCGTTTGCATTCCACAAGAAGGAGAGAAGTAGTGCTGGTGTTTCTTCGAAGTCCCCAAGTTTCCCCCAAGCCCCCTTCGAATCTGCAGGGTCCATTTTCTTTTATGCCCCGTTTCCTGAGATATTTCTTAAGTCTGGATTAACATATGTTATTCGATTCTTGCTATCAATTGGGTAGCTTTTGTTTCTTTTCTTGTTGTACAATTGTCTGGCAGAAGTTCTTTAGCGTGTCTCAGACTCTAGCATACGGTGATGGTCATTGTTATCGAATATTACATCTTTAGCTTTATCTTTCATAAATGTTTGGTAGATCATCCCCTGCAAAACAACTGACATGCATTCCTAATACAGTAAACTTAATAAGAGTTTTCCAAAAAAAAGAAAGACAATATTTGGTACTGTTGACGTTTCCTGGGGGCGCCGTGGCGTAAGTGGTTAGTGTGTCGGATCACTACGCATGAGGTTCCAAGTTCGAATCCCAGAAAACACCAAAAAGTTTTTTCACGGTCCCACCTCTCGCGAGCGTCTGACAAACATCCGAGAGTATTGTTGTCAGGAAAAAGCTTCTCAAATCGCCGTTCGGATTCGGCATTAAACTGTAGGTCCCTTCCATTCGTGTGAAAAATATAACGCACACAACATGAGTGGTGTGCGAGAAGCTAGGCCCTGGCACTGTAAAGAGCTGTTGCGCCAAATATTTGTATTTGTATTTTTGACGTTTCCTCTGCAGGCACATGTATGAAAAGTGGCGGAACTTTCATTTGCTACCTCCCGTCCGCTTACATTGAAAAAATTTCAAGATTTCCAGCTTAGATCGATTGTGACATAGGAACCTCATTCATTGTATAGCTGCTTCTATTCACTGTAAGCTTATTTCTATGTATGCGTTTATGCATTGACGGTTGAAGTCTTCTCCTTATTGATCGGCTGCCCTAAATTTACTTACTTACTTATTTAGGTGGCGCTACAGTCCGGAGTGGACCTGGGCCTCAACCAACGTCTGCCGTCAGCTAGCCCGGTTACGAGCCAGCTGTCTCCAGTTGTGCACGCCAAGTCGGTTGAGGCCCCCCTCTAAATGTTTGCGCCATCTGCTGGGCCATCCTCTACTGAGCCGTCCATCCAGGGTGAATTCGAAGACTTTCCGCGCTGGAACATTGAGCTCCATCAACTCTACATGACCCAGCCATCTTAGTCGCTGCATATGAACTCTTCTGACTAAGTTGATGTCCTTGTATACGCCGTATACTTCTCCTTCATTCGCCGTCTATGCAGATGAGACCAAAGATCACTCGAAGAACTTTTCTCTCAAAGTAACCAAAGGCATCCTCATCCGATTTTGACAAAGTCCATGCCTCTGGACTGGGAGAATTAGTGTCTAAATTTACTTAGTCGTCAATATTGCGATTAGACCTTTTATTCGAAAGTAGGTTTAGTACCACCTCTCCTGAGTTTCCCATTTGGGGTGTCGAGAAGGGAAACTAATCAACGACTTGCAACCAAAAGTTCGAATTTATTTAATATTTTCCAAAATTTTTTATTCCACGTATTTAGAGAAGGAGAGTATTATCATTAATTAGTTCGCAGTAAGCTATTCACAGTCTGATCCATTAGCTAATGTAATGAAATTTGATTACGAAAAAAACACACCTTATGGCCCAGAAAATGGTTATTCATCGCTTTTTGGCACCTTGGCCTATGTGAGACAGATTGGAAGCAATTAAAATGCAACTGATACCCCATAACAACACCGTCTAGTTACCAAGCGCTATCTCAAGTGGCAAGTAGGTACTTAGCCGCATTCCCCAAACCCTTAGACTTTCTCTAATGTCAACCAAATTAGATTACTTTGTCTAAGTGCGCAATAAAAATCTTACAACTTTCAATCTACGCAACTACGAGTTCAAAAAACTACCTTTTTGCCACAACACCTTTCTCAATGTTTATCGATACACACACACACGTTGGCACAATAGTGCTGAAAGTAATAAGAATACGAGAACTACGATTAGATTATAAGTAATTAGTCTCTGCAGTTAATTAGTATTTGCCTTATCTCGAGATAAAATTATATACTTTCATTGTCTTACTCAATTCCTTTCAATTGCAGGTTTGCCTAACAAGTAAAATGTGACTACAATCAGAACCAATACGAAGCAAAAGAAGAAGAAGAAAAAGAACACAATATAAAGTACAATAAAGACACACAAAGAGGAAAAATGATAGCAACCGATAAAACAATCATCACACCCCCCAATGCTGATACAAAGTCTAGACTTTCATCGTCATCCCTCGATGAACAGGACGATTGTGGGGTGCAATTCGAAGATGCCAACTGTGATACGGAGGAGAATGAAGAGGAATTCGAAGATACCGAAATTAGTGATGCTGATGATGATGCACCAACTGATTGGATCATTGATCATACCAAAGATGCCAGTGATTCTGATGCTGCTGTCACTGCGGCAGCCCTGTACCTGAATGATTTGGTGCTAGATCGAGACGAGGAGGATGAAACAATCAATGAGCTGGTCAATGCATCTGGAGTCGATGGTCAATTGATGGAGAGGTATGTAAGTCTGTACAGTGTAATGATATATAATTTACAATCAATTATTGTAACGCAAGTGCTTTAAGTGAACGGCTGATTGGGTGTGAGTGCGTATAAATTGAGTTCGATTGGTTTGGCCTTGGTGGGAACTGCGATTTGACGTTGCGTGGCTGGGTGTGGAATTTTCCATAGAAGGTAGTGCTAGCTTAGAATAACAGAGTACAGAAGTTTGTTTGAATCAAAGTATATGCTATCCAACCTGAGAGTCCTTCAGATCATAGAAAAGTTCAAGCAAGGTGCTGTTAAATTCGAGGAAAAACTTCACAACATCCTGAAGGCAACTAGCGTAGTTTTTTTTTAAACTTAGACTAGATAATGTAGATGTATGGTTGGTGAGGTGCATCTGCACTTCGATCTATAGTAGATCTATTATTTACTTACTTACTTATATTATTTTACTCCTCGGGGGGCATAGGGCGTCAACCACACCTGCGCGCCATCTTGTTCGGAGTTCTGCAACGCGTTTAAGCTGCCTCCAACTCATTCCTAAAGAGCTCGATTCCTCCTCAACTGCTCTGCGCCACGTTTGCCTAGGGCGTCCCGCTATTCTGCTTGCCTGGGTGAGCGGATTCCACTGCATGGCGTATTTCGCAATGGAGTTGTCTTCGCGCCATAGGGTGTGTCCAATCCACTGCCACTTTTTCCTTCGTACAGTAATGCTTATAGGTTCTTGGCCCGTTCTCGTATAAAGTTGTTTGCAGGAGATGCGGTTCGGCAAAAAAATCCTCAAGATGATCCTTAAATATTTGTTTACGAAGACTTGCAGCTTGCGTGTGTTAATTGTGTCTACCTTCGAAGTACTGCACCCATAAAGCAACACCGATTCTACGTTGGAGCGGAATAGTCGCAGCTTGATTCTTAAGCTGATAGCATTGCTTCTCCAGATTATGGATAGCATTCCGAACGCAACTTTAGCCTTCCCGATTCTGCTGCACACACCCAGTTCGGTGCCACCGCGATTAGCCGAGACCACACTTCCTAAATAAAGAAAGTTAACAACTTTCTCGACCTCCTGTCTGGCAATGTTAAGTTGAGCGCGGGTATTAGAAGTGCTCAGGGCTTTTGTTTTGGCTGTGTTTATTCTTATCCGCATTTTGTTTTCCTCAGCTTCTAGATTTTGGGCGATCAATGAAGAGCCATCGGATAATGATTTGAAAGTAGACATCGTCAGCGTAATCTAGGTGCTTAAGGTAAGATGTCATAGTCCAGCGAATTCTATAATTGCCTTCCGTCAATGCTGCACGGAGCAGATCGCTGATAACCACCAAGAACCATAGTGGCGACAGTATGCACCCTTGACGTACTGCACTTCAGACTTCAAAATCCTCCGACACCTTACCATTATGTAAGAAGTAACACTTACCGCCCTCGTATCTAGCCTTGATAATAGCTATACGTTTTTGTGGGATGCCTTTCCTGCGCAAGGCCAACCTATTCAAGCTGTCGACAGCTTTCTCGAAGTCGGTAAACCGCAAATGTAGCGGAGGCCTGTACTCAATGCATTGTTCGATTATGATACCTAAGGTATTTATGTGGTCAATGCAGGGGGTCCAGCACGAAAGTATGCCTGTTCGACGTCGAGAGTTCAATCTAAATGCTCTTTGATTCGTTCCAGAATTATTCTAGCTATTATTTTGGCTACGGCTGGAAGAACGCAAATACCTCTCCAGTTTCCGCATTCCATCAAGTTTCCTTTTTTCGGAAGTTAAATGATCATCCCCATTGTTCACTCCTGCGGAACTTGAAATAGTTCGCCAGGGATGCCATCAATACCCGCCACCTTCTTCTTCTTGAGGCAAGTCCCTCATTGCTGTTATTATTTCAGTTTTGCTGGGAGATACGGTGCGAATTCGGGAATCCGTTGCTTCGAACTGCTCATTCGAATTCCAGATCATACCGTCATCGTCTAAGTGGTTCAGCACTGAAATAAAATGTTCCATCCATCTAGTGAGCTGGTCCTCATCCGAGATCAGAAGGCTACCGTCTAAGCTCTTCACTGGGTGTTGTTTGGAGTTGCGACCACCAGTGAGCTCCTTATTGATGCTTCTTCAGCCCTTGAAACCAATGAGTTGATGTGCTGACGTTTGTCACGTCGCACTTTACGTGATCTATTGTGGAGTCGAATTTTGCTAACTTTTAGGTAGGTTCTGCTTCTTTCTGGTTGTAGCTTCACAGAAGTTCATTCTCCTGTGTCAATTGGGGGATACCATCTCAATCCTTGACCCATTTTATCTTTTCTTCCTTTTCGAGTTCTTCCTGTATTTTGTGTGGTCTTATCCAGCAAAAAGGCTCCGGGCGAAGGAACGAGGTGTCTGAGCCGTTCTTTGCTAGTTCATCAACTGGATAGTTTCCCTCCACTCTTACTTGTACTGGTACCCAGTAGAGAGTTGATTTATTATTCTGGCCTAGCCTGCTGATCTTGGTGAGGCACTCCCACACCTGTCTGGATTCAAGCTCATGTGAGTTCAGTGCCTTACTGTCGGCTTGGCTATCTGAGAGTATTACGGTGTCCTGCAAGACTCGCTGCTCTAATCCCTTTTTATTGTTCAGCTTTCAGTCAAATTTTCTTTCAAAGCAGTATTTCTTGACCATATCGTGTCTAGGCCAGTTCAGCTGCACTGATTTGGATAGGGTTTCACGCTCTTTGTTTGCGATTCATTTTTCTTTCCCGACGTTCTCTTTGATTATTCTTAATATGGTCTCCATTGCGATCCGTTCTAGCACTATATGTAGCCGAGGTTGTCCTACGATCACCTCTAGTGCTACTGTGGGACGTGTTCTCATGGCTCCTGTTATGCAAATGCAGGCAGGTCTTTGCATTTTGCTTAGGGGTGTCTTTGTCGTGATTAGCCTTGTTCTTCTGACTCATGCCAGTGCACCATATGTATTGTTTCGTCTGACTATCAGCATATATTGTACATTGACCTCAGTGGGGCTGGGCTGCAACTTACATGTTTCTGCACACCATAAGTGCTCTAGTGGCTTTGATTACCACATCGTCTACATGTTCCTTCCAGAGAAGTTGTAATCTAGTATCCTAGATATTTGACCTGCTTTTGTGGGTCGACTCTAGTACTTTCCAGTCCCTCTTCCAATTGTGACTTTTTCGTCGGCGTATCCTTGACAAACCAGAGTCTGACTTCTACACGCTGAGCTTAATGTATGAAATGTTGCTTTGAGTTTGTACTCATTGCTTGAAGACATGCATTCCAACTTCTACTGGGACTCATAAACCGAATATCTTGTGATCTGTGCTTCGAGGTTTCATTTTAAAAGCACCCGTAACTCTGCCAGACAAGACGGTGTAGGTGCATTCATTGTGTTGTGTTGTTGACAGATAGATATTTATTTCGCATTAAAATTATAACTGAAAGGAAGTCTGAAGGACAAATTGGCACCTAAGCAGCCTATGTTCTTTCAAAACTCTTAGACTTTTGCCAAGTTGCATGCATGAACGGGGAGAAATCACCACACAGTGGTGCAGCTTTGTAGACCTTTAATTACAACTTCAGTCTAGACTGGGCACAACCGATGTTTATGCTGTCGAATCCCATGCAAACTGCTAAGGATCAAAGTTGTTGAAGGCCCTTTTCATCGTGGATACGTACTTCTGTTGTGATTTTGATCAGAAAAGACACCACGTATTGCTCGGCTTCAACTTTCAACCCAAACTTCTTCAGACTCTTGCAACATTTCCGACAGATAATAATGGTATCCACGTTTATCCCTGTCATGGTTAAAATATCCTCAGACACTACCAGAATCCTTTCTCTTATTAAGAACGCAAAAACTTCACTTTAGTCGCGGTCTTGCCATTTTAAGCCAAAAACCCGCTTTAACCAAGGCGGATTTGTACTTTACGATTTCGGTCGCGCGAAAGGTCACTAAAGCAAAGACGTCACGAAACAAAAATATATAGTGCAAGCGTGAGCAATACTATTCAAACTGTTGAAAAGTCCATACAGCTTCTCATGGGTCAAATCGACCTTATAACGATACTTTTCCTGTAAGACTCGTCAGACTATGTAGTTCTAATCTACCATTTCTTTCTCATTGCAGCTCTCAACAAAACCGTATGCGTGTAGCATTCGGAATTATACTGAGATTGGTGCTACCTCTGGCAAATGGCGTTGCTCGTGGTCTTAAAGGCATCCGTGATGTACGCTTCTTGCGAGCCCTCCGAAATTTGGCTTCCAGTCGTCAGGCTCTGACTAATGCATTAGCCTATGCGGCGAATACAATTTCAATGAGCTTATCCTCTGTTCAAGGTAAGATAGTCTACGAAATCTTATTGTATGTAGGCTTTGACTATTCTATCGTTCATTACAGTCTCCCACCGAATTGATCCCTTGCTGAAGATGATGAAACTCAAACGTGGCGAGGGTATGATCGAAAGCATTCCAGATAGTCAAGCGCCACCATCCTCATCATTGTTGAATGAGCCTAAGGGTGGTCTTGCAATGTCTCCTATCGCCTCTGACAATCATGAAGACGCCAAGTCTAAGAAATACTGCACCTTAAACATTTTGGCCGAGCCACCACCTGGTACACCGATTCGTGCCGATATTGTACTCATCCACGGATTACATGGTTCGTTAGTGAATACCTGGAAACAAGGTCTTTGGAACAACGACCGGCGGCCAGAGCATTTTGAACGACCGCCAAAGCCGGAAGTGAGACCTCCGAAACGTCCAAGACATTCCCGATCGAACATCATGGTGCCACCACACAAAGAGAAGCGAAGGCGTTATGCTGATCAGGAGCATTTTGCTTCACTGTACCATGATACCGATGATGCTGGCAGTGAACATGAACATAATGGGTTCGTCCCTTAAAAACTCTTCCTCAGGGCGGTTTACTTAGGTTTTTTTTTTACTTTAGATTCACCTATGAGTGTGGTAGCCCTACAGAGGTTCGTTTCTGTGACGGATTGGAGTACAGCTTTCCATCATTCCGGCTTCGCTTGGAGAATCACTCACACTTTAGTGATCCCGAGTATTGTTCCCCGGGCAAGAACAATGTCCGGAAGCCCTCTATAAACGATCCGAACTATTCAAAGTGTTGGCCAGGCGATTGGCTACCGATAGATTGTCCCGGTGTACGCGTGATAGCGGTTAACTATACAACAGACCAGTACCTATGGAGACCGGTGTGGAAGAAAAAAGAATCAAGGACCAGCTTGGTGGAAAGGTCTCGAGAAATGTCAGAGTTACTGGTTGAGCATAAGGTCGGCTATGGTCACCCGATTATTTGGGTTGGCCACTCAAAGGGTGGAATCTTTGTGAAGCAGATTATTGTCGATGCCTGGGAGAGTGGAAGACCAGCGACAGCACCTTTCTGGAGATCAGCGAGGGGTGCCTTCTTTTATTCAGTGCCGCATCGTGGATCACATTTGGCCTCGATAAATGCGCCGCTTTTGAGGCGTTCTGTGGAGTTGATCGATATTGAGAAGAGTGAGTGGCAAATGGAAATGAAAACATATAGAAGGGGTTTGATTCTATTGTTGTTTGGCTTTCAGATAGCAAATATCTTTTGGATCTTCATAGGCGATTTGTTGGCCTTTATAGAATGGGACATCTCAAGATCGAGGTCTTTAGTTTTGTGGAGACCGCTTTGACGCTGATGTCGGTGCTGTATCTGAGAATTGTTGGCGTAGATTCAGCAGGTGAGTGCCAGTAGATAAAGTTTTTGCTCTTTTATAACTTGAGTCAGAACCTCAACCCACTAGTATGTCTTTCCAAAATGACTGGCTTTATTGCTTATTATTTCTATATAGAGCTTCACGCATTTCAAACTTGACCCCTTACTAAAATACTTTTTGTTTTTTTTCAGATCCTGGAATCGGTGAAGTCTGTGGCCTCCACCTAGACCATCGACAAATCTGTAAGCCTCGTAGTCGAGAATGCATTTTGTATAAAGAACTTGTCAAGATGATCAACAAAGTTTGCTAGCATTCTAATTAAAACTCTAGCCTCCTTGGTAATCCTAATCATTACTTCTTATTATCTAATTTTAACTCATTTGTTGTAAATATTTAAACAAAAAAAAAAAACAAAAAAAAACAAAAACATTAAAGAAAAACTTTATAACATACAATACAACCAAATTGTAGTATTTCAAGCCTTTTATTAGATATTTAGTAGTAGAGATTATTATACGTATATACTGTTATTTTTAAAGAAAAGAAAAAGTGCAGGGATTGTCACAGAGTGTAGGATTTTGTATTGTGCAGTAAAACTGTGAAGTAAAATGTGATTTGTTTTGTTTGATTTTTATTAAAGAAAGCCATTTTTATTTTTTTGTTGATTTGTTAAGGAAAGAGGGAGGAACTCATTTAAAATGACAGTTCGATGACAGATGATTGTTAGATATTATTACGTTTAAGAAATTTCTTTTTTAATTCTTTCATTTTCTTTTGTTATTGATGTAATATGATTAAGATGCTTAAGGTTGCTTAAAATTAATTGTTTATGACAATCTTAATTGAAAAAAATAAAGAAAACAAAATTTAAAACCAAATGTATCATGCTAAATGTTTTTTGTTTTTTTATTTGAGAAAATTGAAACACTGCGCAGTGCTGACTTCCTTTTCTGCAGCCTGAATTATGAACGCGCTAGTGTACAATGACTACATAAACTGCACAGCTGGCTGAACACCCACTACCACCATTGCCAACATTGATGTTGAATGGTTTTATTTATAACTTGCAGAATTGCTTGATGCAGAAATTGAAGAGCGAAAGGAAACCTCGTAGTAGAATCACAGTCAGTGCTGAGAATATGGATAAACCCCTTCTGCAGACTGTATGACGGCGACGAAGACCAACATTCAGCTGCCAGGCAGAATGCACCATTGAGCGATGATAGTCCAAATTTCCGTCTACCTGATCAAAGCGAAATGTGGATAGAAATATCCAAGCTGAAGTAAAGAAGTTACCCGGACAACCTGACTACCTCCAAACAAAATTTCTCTATTAACGATCTCCCATCTTTGTCGACGCAATCAAAACACCTTGCTGAACAAATCACAACAATTGAACTAGACATGACTATCCATAGCGCAAAAGGAACTACACCGGGAAATGATAAAATAACGTACAATATGGTATAACATTGCGATGAAAAGTTAAAAGCAAGGATTTGTGCTCTATATAACAATATTATAAACACTGGCAACTTTCCACATGACTGGAAAAGAGCACAACTTAAGCCCATCCCCAAACAAAAACGGATATGTCATCTATTCGAAGAATATCGGCCTATATCGCTTCTCCCCGTTTTCTCCAAAATTTTTGAGAAAATCATTGCGAGAAGTATCAGCTGGGAAATAGAGAAAAAGATACATCCTGCACAACACGCGTTCAGGCCAAATAGAGGTGTCCAAAGCCTCTTACACCTTTTAGAGGGAAAACTAGCTGATAACCTATCTTTGCGGAAACATAGTGTTATCATATCAACTGACCTTGAAAAGGCTTTTGACAGAGTGATATTTATCCCAGTTATTAAACAGCTTCATTCATGAGGAATCCCCAAAAATATCTTAAGGATCATCATTGCTTTTATGACAGGAAGAACATTTCAAGTAAATGTCGACGGCTTTATGTCTTCCATAGCTAAACTGGAGAACGGGGCTCCACAAGGTTCACCACTCTCAGTCATTATATATAACGCATATATTGATTCATTGATACGTCAGCTTGCTAGCCCCAGATTTGACTTAGATTTTATCAGCGTTTATGCAGACAACATCTACCCACTAACTTCTGGAGATCCAACCCATGCTAAAGAACTTTTGGAAACAACTGACTCTGCAATCCATCAATGGGCTCAAGAAATAGGTGCTTCTGTTCCACCAAATAAAATCGAAGCTATCCACATTTGCAGAAAAAGGAAATGCATCTGCTCGCCTCTGATCCTGCGAAATGTTACAATTCCAATCAAAAGAGAACTAAGGATACTCGGCATACATTTTTCTGGAAATCTGAAATGGAATTCACAAATAAAAAAAGCAATTAATCAACTTAAATTGGTTTAAATGGTTTGCTCCAAACGAAAAGGCCCCCATATTGAGAGGATTATCCGATTAGCTAAGAACTTGGTAGAGGACTCTCTCCAACATGGCTTGTCAACATTTATGTGGACTACCAATAAAAACATTGAAAGTATCAACGCTGCGATCAACCAATGCCTTCGCACAGCAACAGGGGCCCTAAGAACATCACCGATAATAGCACTTCGGAGAAGCTGGTTATTTATCATTTGAACACCTTGGAAAGAAAAGATCAGTGGCACTTGCAAGCAAGGCTTTGGAAAATCCATTGCACCCACTTCACAAGGCAACTAAGGAAGCACTTTGTATGGGGAAACCTCGGGAGGGCACTATTTCTGCAATAAGGAACATGACGGCTTTACTATCAGCCCCAGGTTTTTTTGCCTTCCAAGCTCATTTACAGCCAACGATCCATCAGCATTTAATCCTCCGCCACCTTGGAAAAGAAGTACGTTACAAATTAAAAAGGCCAACATCACCAAAATGGCTAATTACACGATTTTTGAACTCAGTGCGTAAAAGATTGTTGGACGGCTTGTATGGCACGTAGGGCCATCTTGCTGGAACCAGAGATCATCCGAGTTATAATACCTCTGTAACGCTCTCCGTTGACCGTAACCTTGTTGCCGTCTTCATCTTCCAAGATAAATGTGCCAATAATGCCGCCATTCCGCAAACTACACCAGTCATATGCTGAGGAAATTGACGGAAACTGATCAAATGAACCTGACACTAGCATTTGAAAGAGGATTTACTAGAAGAATTCCTGACAGAATACACTGGAAGAACTGAACTATACCGACGATTCTAAGATGGACTTTGGCACGGGAAGCGGAATTTATTGTGAAGCCCTAGGAATAAACCACTCCTTTAGAATAAACGATGACTGCAGCGTCTTTCAGGCCGAGGTTATAGCCATCATACAGTCTGATGAAGTTATACGCGAGAGTAATATCGTTGGTAAAACAATCAGTCACCCCAATTCTTCAACTCGTATACGACAGCCGTATTCGATCATGGCCGGATTTAGGTACGGCAAAGTCGTATTTTTTGTTCGTAAAATACGACTTCAGTAATAACTAAATGCGACTGTCCATATAGACAGGCGGGCAGCCATGAGAAGCTGTAAATCGCTCCTAAACGAGATATCTAGAGCCAATGCGGTGACCCTCTGCTGAGTACCAGGGCATATGGATATCGAAGGTAACGAAAGGGCTGACGAGCTTGCTAGGAAAGAGTCGGCGCTTCACTTATCGCGGACCCTCCCCTCTGTAGCAACCCCAATCAGTTTCTTACGGAAGAAAATAGAGGATGAAGTTACCGGTCGAGCAAACAGACGCTATGTTTATCTGGAAACATGCGCAACGGCCATGGCGGTATGGCTGGCCTACAGTAAGAAGAAATCAACTTCTCTAGTTAAACTAAGTCGTTATAACGCACGGGTCATCTCTGGCATAATTACTGGACATTGTGCCATTGGCGTTCACGCGGAGCGACTCGGTGTGCTGCATAAAGACTATTGCAGAAGTTGCAGGGATGAAGAAGAAATTGAATCTGTTCGTCACCTGTTGACTGATTGTCCTGCCCTACCCGTCAGAAGAATAAGGACTCTTGGTAGTTACTTTTTCACGGAGCTGGAGGACTTCAGTAATGTTGAGCTGATGGACCTCCTGAGATTCACATCACTTTCTGGGTGCCCTGACAGCGGACTCTCCATACAGCATTTCCAGGGTTAAATGATTGGCCACAATGGAACCGCACTGTTAGTTTGAGTAAACTCACAAGGAACCCATTTACCATATCTAACCTATACTGAGGAATCTCGTCTGAGCACACAGAATGAGTACGAGGACAACTTGTGTTAACAATAAACATGTCAATCTCATGAACTTTCTTCAAAAACTTGCGTTCAGCAGGCAGTTGGTGCATTATATTGACAGAAAGTTATTTTCAAAATGTACGCTGTTTCGGCATAACTCACTTTGGAATTAAGTTGTCTATATTTCCCAGCATTGTTCAAGCATAAGTGGGTTCCTTTCGCACCACGGAGATATGATACTCTGTTTCTATCCATTTTTTCAACGCTGTCAATCTCAAAATAACATACGTGTAGTTTAAAAATGAACCAACAGATGACACACCCTTTACAAGATTGCATATTTAAGGCCCTATCCAAAAAGTTAAAATCGTATTTTCGAACAAATCCAAAAGTTTGAAGGACATTAAATGATTTCAAGTGCACAGTTTGAGGTGTATAAATATCACTCCTGACTATATGCAATTCATGTGAACAAAATTTTCTTGCCCAAGCTTCTCAAGTTTATTTTTACTCCACAATTTTCGAAAATATCGTTTTTTTCATGGATACCGGTCCTCTGCACTTTTAAGAATAAAACGATTTTTTTTTTTTAATTCGATTCCGTTCAGGATAAAAAACAATAAATGTGAACGAAGAGCAGGGCCTTGAACTGAGCAGCGGTAAGTATGCACCGATTTTCGTCTCAAACTTTAAACGGTTTTCTTGTTGGGAACAACTTTTTCTGACACGATCAGCACGATAACTCAGCGAGTTTTAAATATTTTTTTTTCATTTCATAATTGGTTTCTATAATTCGGAAAAAGGAAAAAATCCGACCGGTAGACATACTCGTACATAACGGGTGGGCCATCTAGTGATTTATTTTTAAATCATATGTTATTTTCACACGGACAGCTGTTTCCCGCTCGAAATCTTAACAAAAAGTCAGTATCATACCTTTGCGGAACGAAATGAGTCGCTTTACGCTTGAACAACATTAGGAAATATTGAAAATTTATTTCCAAAGTGAGTGCTGTGTAGCCCAAACAGTGCGTTTTTTGAAAAGAAATTTTGCCCGAAATGAAGCACCCACCGCGCCTGCTGTACGCAAGTTTGTGCAAAAAGTTCGTGAGACTGGTATACTAGTGGACAACACTCATGGTCCCCGTCATCGTACGGTGCGCACAGACGAGAATGTGGCTGCTGTAGCCGAGAGTGTGAGACTCAATTCACGAATTCACTCGTCATCGATCTCAACAGCTCAACATTTCACGCATTCATGAGGAGAATTCTGCACAAAGATCTGGGATTATTCGCTTACAAGGTCCAATTGATTCAGCAATTGAAAGCGCACGACCATTCGCTTCGTTATCGCTTCACAGTTTGGGCCTTAGGGCAGCTTGAATTGGACAACGATTTTGGGCGAAAAATCATCTTTTCTGACGAGGCACATTTTCATCTCGGCAGGTACGTGAACAAACAAAATTGCCGCATCTGGGGCTCGAAAAACTCGCACGTTATTGTCGAGAAGCCAATGCATTCACAGAGAGTGACAGTTTGGTGCGGATTGTGGAGTGGTGGCATCATTGGACCATTTTTCTTCGAAAATGAGGCTGGGAACAACGTTTCCGTGAACGGTGGGCGTTACAGAGCCATGTTAACTTCTTCTTCTTCTTTCTTTTATCAGCGAGGTTATGATCCGAAAACAAGGGATCACAACTCTCCCACTTCACCGCATTTCTACTGATCCGCCTGTGGGGTTCGCCTAGCCAGAGCCATGTTAACGACTTTTTTTTTTACTAAAATTGAAGACATGGATTTGGACGACCTCTGGTTCATGCAGGGTGGCGCGTCATACCACACAGCCGGTTTTTTGCGCACCAAATTCCCAAATTGTGTTATCAGCCGTCTTGGCGATGTCAATTGGCCTCCTCGGAGCTGCGATTTGGCCCGTTTGAACTTTTTTTTGTGGGGAACCGTGAAGGATCGATGTTATGCCAACAATCCGGAAACGATTCAAGCACTTAAGGCCAATATCATCCAAGCAATCCGTGAGCTACAGCCCGAAACAATCAACAAGGTCTTGGAAAATTGGAGTAATAGAATGCGCTACTGCGAAGCCAGCCGAGGTAGCCGCTTGAACGACGCTGTATTCCATAATTAATGGGAATATTTGCTCTTACTAATAAAGCCATAATACATGGAAAGAATTTCATTTTGTTCATTTTATAGCATTTTTAGAAACGAACTTGTAGTTGGCCCACCCTGTACACAGAGTAACCAATTTTTCTAATCGGTTTTAATTATCACAAATCACACTATCACCTATCACTTAGCCGATTTCGCCCAGGTATTGGGAATGAAAATATAGGTTTTTTCATCGGGGAATTGGTTCCTCTTCTTCGAAGATACCCCTTTCTTGCTGCTGGTAAAAATGAATATCACCCAAGTATGTTGAGTTTGTAGGCTGACGTGGCACTGTATCAATTCAGTCTTACTTTTTTCTGAAAGACATCTACTCAGTAACTATCATTTATCGTTGTTTCAGTATTCCATTCTTTTATACTTGAAGTCTTCACAACATTCTCATACTAACCAGTCTTCAATTCTTCGGATCGTTGGGCAATATCTTAATGGCATCCCTAAATGCTTTCTTTGAGTCCTGCGTATGCTTACCTATAATCAGAATGGCTTCAATCAATACTTTTTGATCCACTTTTCCACGACATCCGATAACATCCGACTAAATATCATCGAAATTAACAACCTCAATATTGCTATTGAATTACACAGAAAATAAAAACAAGTAAGACCATTGTAGTATTACAAAAATCGTTTGTTTTTTAATATATATATGACAATATCTTTCTTAAATATTGCTAATATATATTTTATATATAATTATATATAATTTGTTACGATTAACCGCTTAATTTTGTCATGATTCCTTTTTATTTCCTTCTTTTAAAATTAGCACTTAAGTCTAAATAAACTTTAAATTTTTGGAAAAAGTATATTTCTGAGCAATTTATACAATGTTTTCATATAATATACAAAATGATTATTTAAGTGTTTATTAAAAAAGAAAACAGTGGGGGTAAAAACAATGTGATATATGAGAGAGAGAGATATGAAATAATTGTTTGTTTCATACAAGAGAGCAGGAACTGTTTATTGTGAGTTTAATTAGTGTATTTCTCAGTGTTATACGAAACTAAATAACAAAGAATAAAAAAAAAAAGAATAAATAAAATATAAATCAGAAAAACTGTTCCAAAGTAAATACAAAATGATGTAGGCATGTCAGAGTGGCATCCTCCTGACACAACCTCTCATAGTTCTTGAGTACTACCAGAGGAGTCAACCAATTTACAAACAAATTGGCAATCAGTTCACTAAATTGAACTCGACAAACCACATAAATATTCCTCTGGATGAATATTGGCTAAAGGAGGGTCAGTTGAACGCACTAACACTCTTCGGCTTCGATAATTTGATTAAAATCATTCATCGTTTGAATATTATTCGTCTCATCTAAGAGGTTCAACGATTTGGTGGTTTTCTCACTACCAATGATCGTTTTGGGATGATCATCATCGTTGATGGTGTTTTCTTTGTATGGGGTACTTTCGGAATTCTCTTCTTCGTCCTCATCTTCGTCATCATCATCATCATCGTTTTCATCGTCTGCTTCTTTTTCATCTTGAAGATGATAATTTGGGGATGTCATTGGACGTGGTGGAGCTGGTGGTGGGGATTCGCGTTCTTCGTTCTCCTCGTAAATGACATCACAATTTGTAGGAATTGTTTTTGGCGGAGGCTTACGGATTGGGGATTTATTTTTATTATTATTGGAGACACCTTGGAGTTCTTCCATTTGGATTTGCATTTCACGCAGACGATCGGTTAGCTCGTAGATATCACGTTCTTGAGCCTCACAACGGCTACGAAGTTCGGCGATTTCTCGAAGATCCTCTGGCCGTGGATCACGACGTTCATAACGCATACGCATTTCTTCAAATCTGCAGAATCCAAGTTATGAGTTATTTATATGAGAGACATAGAAATGAGGATGGAAAGACAAACTGCCACAAAAGCGAAACAGTTGTACAAACACAGATGTATCTGACGAACAATACAAAGCTTGTGACAACGAAAATACTTACAAATTTGTTAAGCATCTGCATTTTCGATGCAATTGTTCAATCTCTTGAGTATTGCTAAGGTCACGCTTATCAAGTGAAGTTTTCTCTGTGTCATACAAGTTTTTCAGATCCTCCAGGTCATGTTGGTGACGCGTCTCAGTATCGCTGGGGTTAATAAGTTTTAAAGATTTTTTTTTTTCGTTTTTAATTTTTATTAATTTGAAAAGGGAAGAAAAAGGAAAAATAATATTCGTTAAGCCATATAAGCGTGGTATATATATATCATTTCTATTTTATTGTTTTGTTAATTAACAATTATATAAGAAATTGGTGGGGGTCATAAAAAGAATGCAGTAATGAACTTAAATGCGGGTATGGAACTTGGGCAAACAGAATGTAGAATAAACAAAAAAAGCTAAAAGTACAAAATAGATATATTCACTTAAAGAAAATATTTTAGGCTAAAATAGGCGAAGATAATGATGAACTTTGGGTTAAATGAATAATTAGAGACAAGCCCTGATTGAAATGGGGGCTTATGAGCACCACTTTACCCTATTTTATTCATCACGGTGACCGATTGATAAATATCTGAACATTCAGCTACGAGTACCTATAAATGGATTTTAAGCGAAAAGATCACGCCCATGGTGTCCCTAATCTTAACGAAGAAATTGGACGATTTCAGACTAATGGACTGATTCTGGAAATCTAGCAACACATACAGATTCATAAGATACATCTTCATAATTGTAAATAATTGTGGATGTGTCAGGTACACATTAAAGATCTTAATTCCCCAAGGAAGCAACTGATAACCCTATAATCCTTTCGTTTAATTTGAAGAACATAGATAGCTAGAGATTTAGTTCCGACAAGATGACGTCACTGTATATGTAGCTTATGGAACAAATTCTCACTTATCATTCAGGCAATGTGTATGAATTAGAACCAATCCAACTGCAATAAGCTACCATAATCACAATAAGCCATAACTCTTGAAAATCGTTCTTCGTTGAGCTTATAAGGCAATTCAATAGTAAAGCCCTATCTCGAACCACTAAAGGGACTCTGCATAAGACTCTGATCTCCCCAGTCCTGCTTCAGTGCGCTGAAATACGCGACTTTATTGAAAACGAATGAAGATATCCTTGGTCACTTCGAGAGAAAAAATCTTCTTAAGTTTTGCGGTCCCGTTTGCGTTGACGGGCTTTGGAGGAGATGATTCAATCACGAACTATATTAGCTTTAGAGCGACATCAAATTAGTCAAAAAACTTCGTATTGGGACATTTGAGATGGCTAGGGCATGTAGAGCGAGGCAGGAGAGGCAGGCCTATAAACGCCTGGATCACATAAATGCGACGACACGGCATTTCATTGGCCTCAGTAACCGAGTGATCCAAAATAGGGAGGCGTGGAGGCCGTTCAATAAAAATGTGCTGAAGTAGGAGAGTTATGATCCCTTGTTTTTGGATCATAACCTCGCCGAAATAGGAAGAAGAAGAAGAAGAAGGGCATGTAGAGCAAATGGACACCAATGCTCCGGCTCGCATAGTCTTCGAATCTAGCCCAGAGGGATGACGCAATAGACGCCTCCTCGTGGTAAGTGGTACGCACAATTTCAAGTGACCTCAACCAACTTGGATTGCGTAACTGGGTGCAATTAGCTAAAGACCAAGCTAAATGGAGAGGCTTGTTTGTTGACGCCCAGGTTTACCCCGAGCTGTAGCGCCACTTAAGCAAGTAAGTAATATGCTACCACAGGGGGAAAGATCGGCTTCATCACTAGTTAGTCGCTAAAATTTGAGAACTGAAAAGTTTGCAAATGTTAAAAACATAGGAATTGACCACTGTCATCTGTAAAACAGGCTGGCATCCTAGAGTAAGGGACCAGTCAGCTGGTCTAAGATATTTGCAGCAGTTTCTAGGTAAAAAAGGCAGTCAGTCCTTATCATGAATAGGTTAGGTTAGCTTAGGTAAAGGTGGTTGTCCTGACAGGGTCAGGACACACTTAGACCGCTTGGGTCCATTGTGATACTACATGAGTAGTGACCGGTCGAGTCACCGGTTACGGGGGGAACCTTAACCTTTCTCATGAGGGTGTCGGCAGAGAATGCTGACTGAAAAGTTTAGAGAGGGTGATTAACTCAGTCAAGCCTGAAGTCAAAGTGTACCGAGAAGGTATAGTATGCAACAAGTAATGGGGGGTGATTGATTCAATCGAACCCCCTATACTGTGTGTGCAAGTTATATTGGCAGGTCCCATAAACCGTGTAGGTGTAGAATGCTGCAATATCGTGAATGCTACAATTCATAAATGGTTTGCAGAATTCAAATGCGGTTATGCTGGCATCAGTGATGAATCTAGTTAAGGTCGTCCTTGCAGTGCTGTTGTTCTAGAAAACATTGATGCCGTACGCGCAATGATTGAAACCGATCGGCATGTAACATACTGTGAGATAGAAGCAACCTTGTGCATTAGTAAGACCGGAATTCAATCAATATTGCATGAACATTTAGCAATGAAGAAGCTTTGAGCTAGGTGGAGTCCACACAAGCTGCCCGATGCTCAAAAAATTGGTCCTGTCAAACGGTACAAAGAAATGCCCAAGAAACTCGATCGTGGTGCTTCAAAAAAATTTGTAGAGTATCGTCACAGGAGAAGAAACCTACAAATACCAGTACGAGCTAGAATCGACTGTTTGGGGATTCCAGAGACAAAAAAGACTGGTTCTCCAAGCACTTCGGAAAAAAAACAACCGATCGCTTGCTTTCCAGTAATTGGTGTTATGTTACTACTGGGCTTTAGAGGATCAAAAAAGTATTCATGCTACTACAGTTACTCCAGAAGCAGGGAGAAGTAAGCTAGAGTCAATATATCGCAAGAAGTTAAGAGAATTTCAGCGTATCGTGCGACGTGACAGGCGCAACTACATAAACGCCCTTGCTACAGAAGCAAGAGCTCCACGGAGGTGCGACAGCAGGACCGTCTACAGATTCACCAAGGAGCTGACAGGTGGTCGCAGCTCCAGCCATTATCCAGTGAAAAGCCTAGACGGCTCCTTGCTCATTTCAGATGAGGACCAGCTCAAGAGATGGGAAGAGCATTTTGCAACGGTTTTGAATCCAGTATTCGCTACCGATATGCTCCCAAATCAGACTGAGGTGCCCGAGGTGAGGAATGCCCGGATATGCACCACGACTCCCAGTAATGATGAGATCATTACCGCGATCAAAGCACTCAAAACCAACAAGGCCGTAGGACTTGACGGTATTCCCGAAGAGCTCTTACGAGCAGCACCAACAAAATTGGCTGAGCTTCTGGTTCCACTTGTAGAGAGAGCTTGGGAAGCTGAGAGCTTTCCTAACGAGTGGAAAAAGGGAATGATCGTCAAGCTTCCTAAGAAAGGAAATTTAATGGATCTTGCTGTAGCTAAGATAATAGCTAAAATCATCCTAGAGCGAATCAAATAACATCTCAAAGAAACACTCGATGCCGAGCAAACAGGTTTCTACTCTGGATCGTCTTGTGTCGACCACATCAACACCCTGCGGATTATCATCGAACGTGCGTTGAATATTGATCGCCACTTCACCTGCTGTTCATCGATTTTGAGAAGGCGTTCGATAGTATCAACAGGGAGTTTATTTGGCGTGCCTTACGCAGGAGAGGCATTCCCGATAAACTAATTGCTATTATCAAAGCTACATCTGAAAGCTTCAAGTGTCATGTTCTGCACAGAGGAAGGTTGTCTGAGGAATTTGAGATCCAAAGTGGAGTAAGAGAAGGCTGTATCCTTTCACCAATATTATTCCTATTGGTGATTAGCGATGTGCTTCATGCAGCTTTGTCGACGGGAAACGGAGGAAGTCGATGGACTCTTACACCTCAACTGAAACATCTTGACTACGCGGACGATGTATGCTTACTCTCTCACAGAATTATGAACCTACACCAAATGAAAGCAGATGTGGAGAGGGTGGCAGGGATCGTCGGGCAAAAACTAAAATTATCAGCCTTGGAACAAACTCATCGGCTCAAATATGCATTGCTGGACAACCAGTAGAGAGAGTAGAGGATTTTTAGTATCTTGGGAGTATTGTCTCGACTGATGGTGGAACCGAACCGGATATAGCCAACAGAATCGTCAAAGCAAAGTCCGCGTTCGGGATGTTGTCCAAAATATGGCGAAGCAATGCAATCAGTTTGAGCACCAAAATAAGACTGTTCCGCTCCAATGCTGAATCCGTGCTGCTATATGGTTGCAGCACGTGGAGAGTGACCAATACTATCACCAGAAAGCTGCAAACATTCGTTAATAGGTGTCTGTGCAATATCTTAAGAATTTTCTGCCCCAATCGTATCCCTAACGAACACCTTTACGAGAGAACGGGTCAGGAACCAATAGGCACAACCATCCCACGACGGAAGTGGCAGTGGATTGGTCAAACGTTCCGAAAGGGTGATAGTTCCATAGCGAACCATGTAATGCAATGGAACCCTTTAACCCAGGATGACAGAAGACCTGGCGGTCCGAGAAGAATATGGCGCAGAACAGTCGAGAAGGAGGCACGGCAGTTGGGGAGAACTGAGACACATTGCCAGAAATCGCACACGATGGCGCGTAGGCGTAGTGGAGGCCATATTATCTATAAGGGGATACAGGACATAAATAAATATATAATGCCGATTGGTGTACATAAATTTGTTTGTCGGAAGTCACCAATGAAGTGAGCAAAACAATCAATACAATGCCAGTTCTCACTCAAAGACTCGAACAATTCAATTTTTGAAGTTTCAAAACATCGAAATAGCTAATGTACATATTCTCTTGATTTGTCGCCTAATGACTTCCTATTCGTTCCCATTCATCAAAAATAGAATAAGTGGTCAATGTTTTTCAATGCCAGAGGAGCCGTTAAAAAGCATATTTCCGAGGTGTCGGCTTCAGAGTAAGGACTCAGAGAAAACTCGTTCTATTGAATAAAAAAGTGTATATATCTTGAAGGAGAATACTTTGACAAACAATAAACCCAATCAATTTGTGTTGCTTTCTTACTTTTCCTAAAAACTTATCGAACAACCTATGTACTCATCGTTGACTGCTCCAAATTATTCTTCCTATTGTGAAAGAGTTCTCGACGAATAGTATTCCCTGCGCTCGAGTTTTTAGAATTCTAGCGATCAAAAAACGATCTAACATGATCTTGATGGAAATCTGTGTCTAAGTTGTGAGATTTTAGTTCCACTTCAGTACGCTTGGGTGTTAAATAATGAAACGAAACATACGTGGAGCGTGCCCCTACAGTAAACCTCATCTTAGGCAACAAATTCTTAATCTTAAAACGTTCATCATTATCCCGCGAATAAATAAAATAAAAAAATAAATAAATAAATATTAAATTTAAATCATTTTCACTTTAACATAAACATAAACAGCAAAGGTAAACAATAAACATGCGAATGCAATACGAGGTGACATTGTCATATAAAGTGCAAGAATCGATGGGATGAAAGGACACGCTCCCCTTGTGATCACGAATAAAGCAGAGATTGGCGAAGAACCTTCTTCTGCTCGGTTCGTTCTGTTGAAAGAGAGAAAAAATCTTAATGATTACAAAAAAGAAACAGAAGACAATGCAACAACAAAATAGAGATATATGTATGCATGTTACAAAACATTTCCGCACAAATGTTTATTTCAAGCAAAAAAAACGAAACACAACAGACAGGACAAGTTTACATGGCAAATATAAAAGCCCATCCGCGGTTTCACTTTGGATACACAATGTCATTCGCTGAGACGACGAGGCAGAATTTGGACAAAAACTGTTCTAAATTTCGATCGAAATGTGAATATTTGATCAATGCGCGCGAAAAGCTAAACAAATATTTTGAGTATGAGTACTTACTGCAGCCGCTTTTCAGCATCTTCGAGTTTTTTTCTATGTCGCACTTCTAGCTCTTGGATTGCGTCCTCCTTTTCGGTGATCAATTTCTGCCATTGTTGTTCTGGAAATACAGGGGGAAAGAGAATACTATAAACTTGCATATCTACGTATATCTTGGAAATAGTTTTGAAACCTTTTGAGTTATTGACTCCTAGATATCTGAAAAATGACGGCTTGGAAAAAAAAAAAGAAACGAGGCAGATGCACAGATGCAGATGCACAATATGATTTATAATACATTTCTGAGTAAACGTCTCTCAGATGCGATGGGTGAATACGTTTTCAAACATTTAGCTATGGTCTAGACTGTGGAGAGGAGTAAGATACTTGAGTCTTGCAATAGTTAAGATTGGAAGATGGAAAATCGCTCTGAATATCTTCTCATCTCTGCAACTGTAATACTTTTTGCTGATTTCCTTATAATTTGATGTGCCAGACTACAGGACAGATAGAAGACAGTTGGGTGCTTTGGATTTGGTCAGAAGGCCATAATCAATAGAAGAGTTTGGTAAAGTACTCGCTACAGTACATGCTGCTCCACAATCGTTGCATGTGTTCTTGGTGATCCATTGTAAGTTTCACAACATACATAGTTCAGCAACGTCCTTTGAAGTTTCATATTCAATCACTTGGGGTGCAAGACTGGTTGTAGCTTACTGAGGAGTGAGCTAGCAACCTCAGCATGGATAAGTTGCAGATAGTAAAGATATAGAGAGTATTAAAGTGCCTAAATATGTTGGCAAGCATCCCACACACGTTAACGCATTAGAGCAGGCAAATCTTTGATGGACTCACCTGGGATCTTGTAACCCCGCCAGCGTTTTTTAGCGAGTCCCGGATCTGAAAAGATTTAAATGACTCTTAAGACACGAGAGAAGCAATATTTTTTTTGTCTAAACTAGTAATCAGCAGCATCACTGGGAAACAAACTTCCTCTGCAGGTGACTGGTCATTAGAGTATACCCTAGATGGCTAAAATAACAAGTAGACAGCAGACGACCACCCAGGGCTAACACTATACAAAAGAATATCCATAAATCATTTTCAGAGACTCTTATCCAGATTCCGGCATCCGACCGATATTTTAAATTTTAAATATTTCCGAAAGTTTTGAAAAATTTTAACACCAGGTTCCCATCAATGGCCCCATTTTGCTTCTACTCACCCATTTCCTTTCGATGTTGATCCGTCAATTCCTGTGTAGTAATTTGCAGTTCCTTACTAAATTCATCTTGCACTTGTCCAAGTCGTTCACGGAATTTCTCCTCCATTTCAAGTTTTTCTGCTTCGAACTCGTCGCGAAGGGATTCTTAAAGAAGAATGAATGTGCCACATGCCATCACTTGTCTTAAATTGTGAAACCTTACCAACTAATTTCTCTCGCTTTTCCTCTTCCCGGCACATGGCCGTCTGATAGTCCCTATCGGCGCGATCTAAATGCATTCTAGTCTGTAGAATTGCATTATCTGATTTTTCGCGCAAATCCATAAATTCTTCGTTTCGCTGTTGCAATGTTTCTCGGAGTTCCTCGAGCTGTGGGTAGTAAAGAAGGAGATTATATACGAATATGTCCATCTGTTTCTGTATCAATGAGTCTCTCACCTCAGCTCTCAGTTCTTCTTCATTCGCTGTGTATCTGCTTGTAAGTGCTTTCAGTTCTTCTATGTGTTCGGCTTGAAGTTTATCGAGCTCTTCTCGCCTCTCATCAACATAGACGGACTCAAGTTCCATTTTCAGTCTTGTCATCTCTGTCCTATGGTTTAGAAAAAGACCAATGAAGCTTTAGATAGCTGCTAGCTCTAGTACTTACAATAGTTTCCTTTCCCATTGGGCAGCGGCTTCATTTCGAACCTCATCGATCCTCTGTAACATCTGACGTTCCTTGTCGTATATGGCACTAATAAAAGGCGAAGTATTTGTCAAAACTATACGAAGAAGAGACTTGGGTGCGGGACAGCTGAGAAAGCAGATAAATAGCAAAATACGCTTGGGGAGGTTAAAAACGAAAGCTAAAGCGATTGTGGTTTGGTAACCAAGAATGAAAGGGACTAATGCGATTTGCAGGGATCAAAATGGATTTATTTGAGCATGTTTGGCGGGAAGGGTATGGTAAGGGGCTCTGAAAGTCAATCGATCTTCAACTTACTTATCACACTGATACTTAATCTTGCGAACACATTCAATCTGCGCCTCCAGATTCTCATTGGCAGTGACCAAGTCGGCTTTTAACATTTCTATTTGGTCTCTCATGGTTGTTATGGAATTTTCTTGGTCAGCCGTCAAGCCACGAAGTTGGTTAGCTTCAGCCTCACAGGACTTAAGATGAAGAACTTCGTGGAGTTTCTCTTCGGCTACCTGTTCGAGTTTCAAACCTTTCTCAACGGCTTCCTTCCGCAGAGACTCGGCTTTGTCGAGTTTATCTTTGCAGGTCTTTTGCATTTGCCGCAGTTGCCATTCGCAGTCGCCCATAAGGTGCTCCTCTCGATCTAACACAACAAAGAAACATCGAAAGAATGTTTGGAGAACTATAATTCAAACCTTACCAGCATTCTGCGTTCTCAAGGTTTCAAATTCCTTGTGCCATTTCGCCTGCAAAGCTTCTTGCTCGACCTTTGCTGTCGCCAAGGCCTCTTCTAATATTCGAACCTGCTCATCCTTTTCCTGTCGCAAATTCTCCGTGTCCTGTCGACATTGTTCGGCTTCACTTTGCGCGCAGGCTAGCTGAGTTTGTAGATTAGCAGCTAACGATTGCATATGTTTGTACTTTTCTTCCAGCTGTTTGTACTCGTGGTCGAGGTTGTCTAAAACAGGAAACATCTGTTCAAGGACTATTTTTGGATTTTGAACTATAGCATACCATATTTCCTATTGAGTTCCTCTTCGGTTTCGAAATATTTCTGTCGCAGTGTTGTTTTCTCATCTTCGAGGAGTTTAAGTCTTCTGCGGACACATTCATCCTCCTTGTGGGCAGCTCCCAACTCGCCTTGGAGTCCTTAAATAAATTTTGCTAAGTCTAATCATTGTAGTAGAAGTCGGTTAGTACTTACGGTCAACATTCCATGACTTGGCAGATAGCTCCTTTTCCAAATCATCGATTTTTGACTGCAGCTCATCAACTTTCGTCTGCAGGTTATATATGTTCTTTTGCGCGTCATCGAGTTGCGTGCTGAAGTGGGATTTTTGGTCGACTAAGTCTCGCCTGAATATATTAAAAAAAAAATTGATTTGTTAGGAAATTTGAGCTTAATGGTTTCAGTTGATAAAGGATTTGAGCATTACAGTCTAGGATATGGATTAATGTGGACCTCTAAGACTTCATTTCTAGCTGTGACTCTACCAAAAGGTCTGCTTTGGTTTTATGGTAGCGTATACAATAAGACGAATAGCGCCATTCCCTTAGAAATAAGATCATGATTTCTTATTTCTAACTCAAAATGGTGGGAGTCTCAGCTAAAGCACGGATTGCCCCAGCAAACTTGATTGCATTTGTACTTTGAAAGCCAATGTGTTCCAATAATAAGGCCTGCATCGGATACACACGCCGGATATACAGCTTTTTGCGCTGGGACGGAGCTATGAGAAGAAGAACCACTTAGAGGAGGCAGTGAAGGCTTATCAGAATTGTCTGAATATTACTCCTCATCATGAACAGGCTCGGATATCACTGGATGCCTTAAAGAGGCGGGCTGGAATTGCGAATCTAGTGATTGATATTAATTTGCTGTCGATGCCAGGTAAGTGGCGAAACTGTTTTCAGTTGAAAGAAAATAAGTGGCGCCCAACGTGAGGCCGTACCTTTTGATTTTCAGATAACAAGCAATTTTCTACGGGATGAAAATAGAGTGGCTTCCATTGCTTTACCCTAAGGCCCGTTCCACACATCCGGCATCGGATACACGGCGCCGGATACACGGATTTTTGTAGTTTTGACACATATCCGATGCCGTATAAAGGGTGACCAGATAGCAATGATACTTTTCCAATTCTTATGTTTCAGCAGCTGTGAAAGTTACCAAAATATTCAGTAAGGTTTGCCATTTCATCATGCATCATAAGCAGTGTTTTTTTTAAATCTAGCCAGCCAGTCGTTCATTTAAATGATTTGTTAGCCAGTCAAACCCCACAGGCGGATCAGTAGCAATGCGGTGAAGTGCGAGGGTTATGATCCCTTGTTTTGGGATCATAACCTCGCTGATAAAAGGAAGAAGAAGTCAGGCAGCCAAAGCCAGCCGATTTTATACAAACATATCTCTAGGAACCAAGCAACTTCGCAGTGGCCGCAACAACAAATAACTAAAAAATTAGGCATCACCAAATTTCCAGCCAGTCACTCTTGGCCGGGGATTAAATCAAGAGTAGTAGCCAGCCGGTGTTTGTATTTCTTTTATGTGTAAAATTTGATTTTACTAGCAACTACTGGCTGGCTAGGTTTCAAAAAAACACGGTTATTTCACGCTTGCCGAACGTGCGGAAATTATTAAAAAATATTATCGAAATTCCGGATCAGTTGTAAATACGCAACGTGAATTTCGTCGTGAGGTGGGTCATCATCATGACTTCAGTGTGCAGACAATTCGTCGCACCATCGTTGAAAAATTTGAGCGTGACTTCACTCTTCTGGACCTTAAGCCACAAACGAGACAGATATTGGTGCGAAATGAAGAAAACATAGGCGCCGTAGAGGCCAGTATCGAAGAAGACCCAGAAATGTCGATTCGGCGCCGATCAGCTGAATTGGACATTGCCAGAGTCAACCTGGCTTATTTTGCGGTTGAAATTGGGCCTACATCCATATAAGATTGTGTTGGCGCAAGAATTGCAGCCGAACGACCATAGAAAGCGCCGTTAGCTCGCTAATTAGGCGCTGCAAATGTTAGCCGGAGATCCAGACTTTGGCGAAAAAATTATCTTCTCGGACGAGGCCCATTTTTGGCTCAGCGGCTATGTCAAGAGGCAAAATTGCTGTTATTGGAGCGAACACAATCCACATGTGTTCGACCAAGCATCAATGCATCCACAAAGATTGACCGTTTGGTGCGGTTTAGGGCATGGCGGCATCATCAGACCTGTCAATACAAAACAAATACTTGGCGCAACAGCTCTTTAAAATGCCAGGGCCTAGCTTCTAGCAACCACTCATGTTGTGTGCGTTATATTTTTCACACGAATGGAAGGGACCTACAGTTTAATGCCGAATCCGAACGGCGATTTGAGAAGCTTTTTTGTGACAACAATACTCTCGGATGTTTGTCAGATGCTCGCGAGAGGTGGGACCGTGAAAAAACTTTTTGGTGTTTTCTGGGATTCGAACTTGGAACCTCATGCATAGTGATCCGACACACTAACCACTTACGCCACGGCGTTACCGTCAATGGTTCCAGGTATAGAGCGATGTTAACCAACTTTCTGTGGCCAGAGCTCGAGGACATCCATATATCCGAGCTGTGGTTCCAACAAGACGGCGCTCCATGCCATACAAGTGACGAAACGCTCAAAGTTATGAAGGAGAAATTTGGCGACTGGGTCATCTCACGGCGAGCGTTTATCAATTGGCCCCCGCGATCATGCGACTTTACACCACTCGATTATTTTCTCTGTGGCTACGTCAAGTCCTTAGTCTACGCTAACAAGCCAACCACTTTGGACGAGCTCAAGGCCATCATTCGAGACGCTAACGCCGTCCGTATTGGACCGAGTCATTAAAAATTGGACCGACCGCTTGAAGCACTGCCAGCGAAACCGAGGCGGCCATTTAAATGATGTGCTATTCCACACATGATGGCATGAATGTAGCTTCAAAATAAAGCCAGAATCAATTTTATATCTCACACCGTTGTTTTTTTATTTACATTTTTTTTTATCGACCTTATCTGCCCACCCTGGGTACCGTGTACCCGGCTCCAAGTATACAGAACTCAATAAGAGCGTTCACACTTATCCGGCACCACATACACGGCATCCAATACTCGTTTGAATATTATTTTGCAACATAATAAGCAAGTCGTATCTGATGCCGGATGAATACTGTGAAAGCTTAAATTTAGTTCTTTACACTTCGATGTATCCAGTATCCGGTGACGGATAGCTGTAATTTGTCCGGAGAAAAAAAAAACGGATAAACGTGAACGTCTTCATTTAGCTCTGTACATTAGGACGATGAACGCGGCACATAGAATCGCATCTTTAAGGGTAAGCTCCTCTCCTCGATCCCTACCTTGTCGTGGTGGAGAGGCTTAATCTATTTCCTATGAACCAAAGGTCGAGCCGAGGAGAATAACTAAATCTAGTCTGCGTCCAGCTAGATGTTTTCCCACATATCGGTTCGACTAAAGGGGAGGTTTTAGAGACCAAAAGGTGATCACCCAAGGCAAGGTACGACGCGCCGAGGCCTGCATGGCTGGGGGGAAGCTCAGTCGCGAGCGCAAACTCTGAATACCTGGGGACCTTCAGTTTTATTTTAATTCCTCTTACCTGCATACAGGGGGTGAGTGCAGGCGGACATCTTCTTCCACCTTACTCGTGGGATCCAAATGCAAAATACTTCAAAACATAATAAACCAAAAGCGAAGAGTGTAATTCGATCGGGCACTCCTAGCTCTATAAAAACCGATCAAGGTGTAGGAGTGGAGGAAGAAGCAATTCTTCTCCGTACGTCGGATGAGGAAAGCGTTGGTGCAATTGACGTCAATCTGGAAAATCTTTTTCTGGAATCAAGCGACACTTGCTCCATTGCCAGTTCATCCTTCTCCAATATGTCAACATCCTCCAAGCGCTCAAAAATTGCAAGTTGACAGTCCGGAGATTAGGGACCAAGAAATGGGAGGAGTTAACGGAATGCGAGCGGAAGAGGCTCCATAACGTACGTGCCTTCCTTGCAGGAACAGTCCTTGGCGGAGTGTAAGCCTATTGCTAGCTCTCCAAAAAGAACAGTGACGGCGGAAGTCACGAGCGAGGAAGGGTTGATGGGACCACCTAAGTCTGCGACAAGCCTTAGCCAGTCAGGACGCAAGGTGATCTCATCGGCCAATCCGGAGCACAATCGTGATTCAGTGGTATTGCAAAAGCCTACCGATAAAGCCTCTGACTCGACGACTGGGGTAGTCCCAGTGTTAGGTGAGAGTGCGACTTTGGAGGATACCAAGATGGTCAAGATGGACACTTCCAGCGTGTCAAGCCTCAGCTACTCACACGGGAAGGATACGTCAACACCTCAGCAACCTGGCGATTGCAGTCCTGCTGAGCCTAGGATTGACTCTTCTGCCTGCAGCTTCGCGACGGTAGTTAGCTTAGGTAGCCATGGTTTGGGACTAGCCCGACCACCCAAAATAGGGAAGACCAGCGACGTAGACATCTACCCAAGACAGACGACGGTGCGCAACCGTATACGCAATGCTATCCGGTTAATACGGCGGCTTAAAAAGCGTGATCCGGAGTCCTACACGGACAAGGAAAGAGTGGCTCTGGATAGAGCCACTAACACGCTTAAGCTGAGAGGATCCACCCGACAAGACAGGACGGGCCGTAAGGTAAGAAGTCCCCTCGCGGCGGGGGCGGGAAGCCTCTTGCTCCCCGCCTCAGCCGCGAGGAGACCCCGGCCAGCTACCGACTCAGACTCAACCCCTGAGCCGGTTGCTGGCTGTTCCAATAAGGCGACTACGTCACGGAACTCGACCGCAACAGGAACGGGTGTAGGACTGACCGCGGCGAGGAGGGAACGCCTCTTGCCATCCACCTCAGCCGGGGACAGACCTAAACCGCTTTCAGTCGATCCAAGCAAGGACGCACAGTCCAAACCTAGGTCGACTGCGAGGCGTTCTGTTGCTGACTCAGGCAACAATCGACGTAGCATAGGGCAGATTAGGGGAACAGGCAGGAGATTGTTCGAGTCGAGGAAGGAAAGCCTCTTGCCATCCACCTCAGTCTCGGACAGACTCAAGCCCCCGCCAACCGTTTGGGATGGGGCCGCAAGGCTCACGGCCGAGCCGATTGCGGGGTGTTCCAAGAGAGGTAGGCACGACGACACGACATCGCCGCCAACACGAAGAATAAGCAAAAAAGCCAAGATGGCATCACGAAAAGAAAGAGCTAATCTTCAGGTGGCGATCGTCGATTTCAATAACCCTGACCGTAAGCTATCCGGAGACCAATGGAGGTTGGTGGAGCTGCGTATACTCGACGGAGTAAACGACGCCATAGTCAAGAATCAGGGAACTATCCCTTTCTTTGAGCAGCTCACCACCTTCAAAGGCTTCAAGGTCATGTCGTGTGACAACGAGACAACACTCAATTGGCTCAAGAATTTCGTAACCAGCACGCAGGCTCCTTGGGCGAATGCCGACCTGCGACTTGTGGAAAAAACAGATCTGCTGGAATTCACTAGGCCTAAAGGCCGCATTCTCATTCCGGGCCCACACATTCCTAGAGAACGGCTGGAAAGAAACCTCCAACACCTCAACCCCGAGCTATATAGCGAAAATTGGGAGGTGTTAGAAGTGGGTACCCATACAGAAGCCGGAACTGAGATTGTGGTGTTGCTTAACCACAAGTCCATGCCCATCCTAAGGAGATACAACTATAAGGTTCGCATTGGAATTACCCGATGCAAGGTCAGACCTTTAGTTGGGATGGACGAAAAGAAAAGAAGGAAGGCGGGTGATAAGGTAAATCAATGATGAAGATTGCTCAAATAAACCTTCACCATAGCATAGCAGCTAGCGCCAACCTCATCTATCTCATGGGAGATAGGAACATAGACATTGCCCTAATTCAAGAGCCATGGATCTCCCGTGGCAAAATAAGTGGGCTAAGGCATAAAGACCTTACTACATACAGCATCGAACCGCTACACGCGGAATGTAAGAACAGAACGTGCATCGTAGCTAGGAAACAAATTAACCTTTTTCTTTTATCTAGCTACAGCAATGAGGACCAAACAGTGGTAAGGCTTGAGCGGAGGGGGCTTTCCCCGCTGATTCTATCAGCCGTCTACATGCCTTTCGATGCCAAGGAGGGACCGCCATCCACACTGACCCGCTCTCTTGTGCAAAAGGCGGAACAGGAAAGATGGGACTTGCTGCTGGGGTGTGATGCCAACTCTCATCACTCTCAATGGGGTAGCAGCAACACAAACTTACGCGGTGAGTCTTTATTTGAGTTTATAATTGAAAATAACCTTATTGTAGCGAATAGGGGTAACGAACCTACTTTTGTAGTAAAGAACAGGCAAGAAGTTATAGATGTAACTTTAGCCAGTAACTCGAGCACCCTAACTATTGACAAGTGGAACGTGATAGGGGAAGAGTCCTACTCCGACCACAAATTGATCGAATTCCTCGTGGGTAACAACTATGACTCTCCCAAACCTTACAGGAACCCCAGGAAAACCAACTGGGATCTATTTAACAACGAGGTGAGGAAAGGTGTAAGATCCCTGCAGGATAGCAACTGGTTCGGACCTGCCGACATTGACCGCAAGGCGGAGGATATTACATCCATTTTTAATGAAGCCTATGTCAAAGCATGTCCAGAAACCAAACGAAAAGATAAAAAATCACCACCTTGGTGGCCACCTGAACTAGCTAGAATTAGGAGAGTAACTAGACACCTTCTAAATAAGGCCAAAAGAACTATGCTAGAAGCGGACTGGGAACAATATAAGTCCAGTCAGAGAAATTTCAAAAACGAGACACAGAAGGCCAAACGCCACTCTTGGCAGCACTTCTGTAATGAAATCAAGGGTACGACAGAATCTGCGAGACTGAGAAAAATTCTATCCAGGGAATCAAAAACTCTTGGATCTCTCAAGGAATCCGACGGAAGGTGGACTGAATCCTGTGCAGAATCGCTTAGCTCCCTGCTAAAAGCGCACTTTCCGGGTTGTACGGCTCATCCAGATAATAACATCGTAACTAACAGTAGTTTTGTAACGGAAACTCCGACGGATTTTATCACAGAGGAAAGAATTGAGTGGGCAATCGGATCATTCTCTCCCTTTAAATCCCCAGGACCCGACGGGATTATCCCGATCATGCTACAGAAAACAATAACCACAATCATCCCGGTACTTAAAGAACTGTACCTCAACAGCCTCATGTGGGGGTATATGCCTAGATCATGGAAAGAGGTCAAAGTGGTCTTCATACCCAAGGCCGGTAAAGCAAGCCACACTACTGCAAAGGACTTTAGGCCAATTAGCCTTACCTCCTTTGTCCAAAAGACCTTTGAAAGGCTAGCTGACATATACATCCGTAGTAAACTACGCCCAGGTGACATATCCCCAGCGCAGCACGCTTATACGAAAGGAAAAAGCGTAGAGACAGCGCTGCACTGTGTAGTCGGCTCAATAGAAAAATCACTGAAAAATAAAGAATATACACTAGCCGCTTTCCTGGACATTGAAGGAGCCTTTAACAATGTCAAAACGGAAGCGGTCAATAGAACTCTAACGAACCTTAATATTCACAATTCTGTGATAAAATGGATCGTCAATATGCTAAAGGAAAGACATATCAAAGTTGAACTCGGAGGTACTAAGCTCGAAGTCTATGCCTCAAGAGGCACCCCTCAAGGAGGGGTTATATCCCCACTACTGTGGGTTATTGTCCTGAACGAAGTCCTTCTCAAACTTAGAAACAGCGGCGTCAAGGCCATTGCATATGCAGACGATGTTGTGCTGCTAGCAACAGGTAAATTTCTCCCGACCCTGAGCGAACAAATCGAAGGGGCGCTGGAAATCATTGACTCCTGGACGGAGAGATGTGGGCTGGCGGTTAATCCCCAGAAGACAGAGTTAGTACTATTCACTAAGAAAAGAATAATTCCACAATTCGTAACTCCTTCCGTAAGGGGTACTCCCCTGAGTATCTCCGATAGTGCGAGATACCTTGGCCTGGTGCTCGACAGGAAACTGAACTGGAGACTAAACATCAACGAAAGAGTCAAAAAAGCCACGATAGCTTTTTACTCGTGCAATAGAATATTTGGGAAGACTTGGGGACCGAGCCCCAAAATCATCCTATGGATGTATACAGCTATAGTAAGGCCAATACTAACGTATGGCAGCCTTGTATGGTGGCAGGCAGCCAGCAAAATAAATAACTTAGCTGCTATCACAAAAGTACAAAGACTAGCGTGCATCGCCACAACCAGTGCGATGAGAACGACACCTACAGCAGGACTCGAGGCCATTCTCAATCTGCTTCCGCTAGACATCTTTATACAAGTATCGGCAGCCCATAGTGCCGTAAGATTAAGCCAAACAGATAGCTGGAGACCAAATGCAATGGGTCACACCACGATCCTGCAGAGATATCTAGGCAGTGTATCTAATACAGACTACTTAACGCCTTACCTAGACTTCTGAAGACCATTCTCTAGCACCTATCCGAGCAGGGAAGACTGGAAAAATGACAGAACGCCTAACGAGCGATCCTTAGCTGTTTACACCGATGGATCCAAAATGGAAATAGGTGTAGGCGCAGGCATCTTCTCTGAAACGCTTGGCCTCTCCATGTCAGCTCGGCTTCCGAACTACAGCAGCGTTTTCCAGGCGGAGGTCCTAGCAGTTACAATAGCAGCTCGTGAGACTGCGATGAGGGCAATACCACGAGAGGATATCACCTTTTTCATCGACAGCCAGGCAGCGATAAAAGCAATATCTGCTATAGAAATAAAATCGAAGCTTGTGAAGTGTTGTAGAGAAGAGCTCAAGGTTCTTGGAACACAGCACGAGGTAAGGCTCTGCTGGGTCCCTGGTCATGAAGGCATTCCAGGGAATGAGAAAGCCAATGAATTGGCTAGAGGTGGCTCAGCACTAAGCTCGGACCAATCCGACCCCTCGGTGTACATCCCGCCTTGCGCCCTTAAGCTCGTAGCAGGAAACAAAGCCATAACGGAGGCTAACAATAGGTGGACCTGTTTAGATACTTGTGTCACCACGAGGAAGCTGTGGCCCGCTTTTGACAGAGTAAGAACCAATAGACTCATACAGAGGCACAGAAAATCCCTCTCTACTCTAATTGGAGTCATTACGGGGCATAACACCATGCGGTACCACATGAAAAAACTACGTGTGACTAGCGAAGACCTTTGTAGAGGCTGCGGCGACGAGGAGGCTCAGGAGGACACCGCCCACTTTCTCTGTCATTGCCCAGGCCTCTATCATTTGAGAAATAAGATCCTTGGGCAACACTTCTTTGAGGATCTAGAAGAGTTGTCCAACAGACCAATAAATGACATCGCAAACTTCATCAAATCCTCTGGATGGTTTGTATCTAGGACACAGTGAGTACTTAGTTCTTTCTTTAGGATACTTACAAGACGGTATTTTTCCACGAGGTAGGGATTTCCTTTTTCTATCTCCTTTCCCCCCTTGGGTATCACAATGGGTCTATACTGACCTGAGTGTGGTGTGGAGGTTTTCTATCCCCCTACACCTGCCCACTTACCTAACCTAACCTAAGGGTAAGCTGCGCCTTTAGAACTGCATCAGCGGATGCGATATCAGGCCGAATGCCTATCGATCTAGACGCGAAGAAGACTGCGGCCCTACGTGAAAACGAGCACGATGATGGAACAATAGCTATAGAAGCTATAAAGGCATGGCAACATATGTAGGTGGAATATCATAAACAAAAGGAACATACAAATTGATCGCCGAAGTTAATGAATTGATTAGCAGAAAGCACGGGGAGGTAAACTACTACCTAACACAATTTCTCTTGGGGCACGGATGCTTCCGGGGGTATCTCTACAAGTACAAGCACGCGGATGACCCATTCTGCCAACACTGAAGGAAAGGTGCAGAACGCGGGCATGTACTGATGGAATGTCAAAATTACATCATGTCCAGGAACATCCTAGAATGAGCAATTGTCGGGCAAGTGCCCCCAAGAAGCCTAACCTAATTTATGTTAGCAAGGAGCGAAGGCTGGGAGACTGCAAATAAAGTAATCACAAGTATGATGCAGCAACTGAGTATAGAGGAACAAGCAACGAGAAACGCGAGAAACAAAGATCCTGCCAGTTTTGGCAGCTAAAAAGAAATGACGAAATGTCAAACCTGCCCCTGCGAAGGAATGCCTTGACAGACGATGCCGCAGGGGAACAACAGGACAGAGAAACCGGAGGGGGGTTTTTTTTAGCACGTAACCATGCAGGAGCCTGGAGTCGGCCATAACTCGTAGCACGGACTAAAAGTATTCATAAAGGATTTTTACCCCTACCCGCGAAACAAAAAAAAAAAACGGATGTGTGTGAAACGGGCCCAAAGCTTCGATTTTTACTAGATGTAAAGAACATATATTTCTTCCAATTCAAACGCTTCTAGTGGCTAAAATATTCACGCTTTATGATCATGGCACGTTCGACTTGATTAACGTCTTGACATAAAGTGAAAAAAAAGTTTAATTAACTGAATTAACATTTTTTGGCGCCGTTCCTGATGGATTTCTTATGCAAAAAGTTTCAGTTTGTTTATTTTTTTTTTTTTTTTTTTATTTTCAGTACGAAAAGTTTAAGCTTTTTGTTTTTGTATACATTTGGGGAGAGAAAATTTAAAATTAAAATTGATGAGTCATGTGGCGTGATGAAAGTAGAACAAATCCATTAGATTGAAATGTATTCTTTTCTATTTTCTTTGTGAATGGAAATTTGCTGAAACTGAATCCAAACAGGTCTCTTGAGATCCTAGATTCTAGACAAGGTGGCATTTTGTTTGTCATTTAGTAGAATACACTCGTACATATATACAAATTGGCAAAAGGCAAGATGAGAGCAGATAGTGTTTTGTAATAAATCCATTAGAAAAGACCAGAAGCAAACTCGGGCATGGTGACGACTTCATACCTCGACAAAGCATTGTATTCAATTTGTTGACAATAATTTCCGTTTAGGTGGGCGGATATTGTTGCAAAATTTCTCAAATTTTGAATTGACTCATAAAAGTGTATCGGTATCCAAATAATCAGAGTTCTTATAATAGGAAAGTGAATCGATGTCAAGTAAAAGTGGCAAACAATAACCATCTTCACCACCCAGTTTTTGAAAACATGTATTTCAATAACAAACCTCAAAAAGTGTCTTTATGTAGGTATGGAGAGGGTATGGCCGGCAGATTAAATAATTCAAATGTCTTGTAAGAAATTATGAGAGCGTTTAATGAGACCCATCGAAAAACTGCGACTTACATAGTGATCTTTTGAACTATCCCCTAGAAAAGGAGGCGTTATGTGAATTGTGCCCCAGCTGAAAACAAGTTCGGGAAGGAAACTATGAATTGTTTGGGCTAAGGATGAGATTGTATCAGATGGGGGGGTGAACCCTTAAAAACGTTTTTTAGCCTTCTACGAACAATGGAGGGACGTTCGCACATAATGTGCTCGACAATTTCAGTGTTCTCAAGACATAGAGATGGCTAGAGCCTATTTTCTTAAGGTGGCATTTGAGACAACAATGACAATTTCTGGTCCATCTCAGGCCAGATTTGCCTCGAAATGACCACCTATAATTACTTACTTACTTAGGTGGCGCTACAGTTCGGGGTGAACCTGTGCCTCTCCATTTAGCTCGGTCTTTAGCTAATTGCCTCCAGTTGCGTACTCCAAGTTGGTCGAGGCCCCCTTGAACTTGTGCGCGCCACCTACGGCGATGATTCCCTCTACTGCGTCGTCCCTCGGGGTTAGATTCGAAGACTCTGCGGACTGGAGCGTTGGTGTCCATTCGCTCTACATGTCCTAGCCATCTCAGACGTCCAATACGCAGTTTTTTTAACTAGGTCATGTCGCTGTACAGCTTGTATAGTTCCTGATTGAATCTTCTCCTCCAAAACCCGTCAACGCAAACGGCACCAAAAATCTTACGAAGAATTTTTCTCTCGAAGCGACCAAGGATACTTTCATCCTCTTTTAATAAAGTCCATGTTTCAGCGCCGCAAAGCAGGACTGTGATGATTAGGGTCTTATACAGAGTCTCCTTAGTTGTTCGAGATAGGGCCTTACTGTTGAATTGCCTTATAAGCCCAAAAAAAACAGCGATTGCCAAGAGTTATTCTTCGATTGATTTCTGCGCTGATCTTGTTTTTCGAGTTTATAGCAGAGCCAAGGTAGACAAAGTTCCTTACTACCCCCAAGTTATAGCTGCCCACTGTGACGTCCTGTCCAATTCGACGGTGTTGTCGTTTGGTAAAACTTCCGTACATTGTTCCTGGTGTATAAACTCTCGATATTCTCAAACGCGCGCTTCTCATGCTCTTTCTTCTTCTTTTGGAGAAGCCGATGTTCTCCTCGTATCCTTTGTTCGTAGAGCTCACGAGCAGCTCTCGTTTTCCTTTGCAGCGCCGCTTTGTATGCTTCTTGTTTTGCTGCATGTAGTCGTCGGCATTCTTCGTCAAACCAGGGGTTTCGCGGTGGTGGGCGAGCGAGACCCAGCACATCAGTCGCGGCGTTTCTGACGGCATGTTGGCAGCATTGCCACTGGTCTTCGGCACTTGATGCGGGGGGCATAGGGGTAATTGAGAGATTTCGGGATACGGGTTCAGCGAAGAGTCTAATGGTCTCTTGCGATTGTAGCTTTTCGACATTAAATTTTCTCACAGTGATTCTTCTTTGTTGCTCAGATTGGGATATCCGCATTCGTACCTTGGCTACAACAAGGTAATGATCCGAGTCTATGTTGGCCACTCGGAGGTCTGGATATCCAGAATACTGAAGGCATGCCTTGCGTCGAACGCAATATGATCAATTTGGTTGATCGTTACATGATCATTGGACCGCCATGTGTGCTTATGAATATCGAGATGAGGAAACCATGTGCTTGCTATGGTGACATTTCGCTCCACAGCGAACTCAATTAGCCTTAGTCCGTTATCAGACGTGGTGTCGTGTAGGCTATGCTTACCGACTGCCCTACCAAAGACGTCCTCCTTTCCTATTTTGGCGTTAGAACCGCCCAATACAATTTTAACGTCGTATTTAGGATATTGCTCATATGTCTTTTCGAGGAGCTCGTAGAAACACTCTTTGGTGGTAGGGTCCTTTTCTTCCGTGGGGGCATGAACACATATTAAGCTTATGTTAGCAAATTTAGCCTTGATCCGGATAGTCATAATACGCTCGCTTACGTGTCGGAAGCTTAAGACTTCTTGCCTAAGTCTGCCGCGTATAACAAATCCTCAGCCGAATAAGCGCTGCCTGTTGCCTCTGTAGCAATCACCGTAGTAGATGTCACAGTTTTTCATCCTTTGTTTGCCCGACCCATCCCATCGCACTTCCTGGATAGCGGTAATATGTGCTTTATAGCATTCTGGGGCCTCTGCTAGTTGTTCGACTGCACGTGGTCTGTAAAGCGATAGAACATTCCACGTACAGATCCGATGGTCGTTGTCCTTATTTCGTTTGCTGGCAGCAGAATTCTTCATTGGACCTGAACCATTCTCCGGAATAGAGGAATTTACTATACGCGAAGAATTCAGAAAAATGGAGAAAGAAGACAGGGCGAGAACCTGGAATAATACTACTGGTCTGAGAAAAGCAGGAGATGCTATAACATAAAAAGATTCTAAGCATGCATCTGCCTTAACAAGAATAACCTACGCATTCCTGACAGGCTTCCTTATGGTCCATTGCAAATTTAGGGAGTACTCAAGGAAACTAGGTATAACAAATGAAGGCCTTTGCAGATTTTGCTACAAGTCCAGCTAAACTCCGGAATATCTTCTGGAGTCTTATGGGGCATTGACTCAAAAAAGTTCTAAATATCAGACGAAGATATGCCAACCACTGACCCATTGCTCATTCTCAGATTTCTCAGTGACTGGAGAGGGAGCTCTAGGGTGAACTATTCTCGCCAAGGCAAAGTAAGAGTGTATGACCCTCAAACACAATTCCAAAGGAGTTATAATGCAAGGGGAACTGTAGTGGAGATATAAACGTCTCCAAGGTATTAGCAGAAGACACAATAGACCATTGTAGATGTAGATGTATTCGATAGTGAGGTGCAAGTGCACTGCGACCTATAAAATATCTATAGTACCTCTATATTACGGCTCTTGCCGATGATATACTCGGTCTAGAGCACTTCCTCCAGTCCAGCTGCTACAGCAAACCGGAGTATCTTCAGTGGATCTAGCGAAGGTAAATCCGTTTCTGATAGGAGGTAGGCACCTAGGTGACTCCTTCTTTTGTGGATCAGTGCTTCGCATCCTATAAGGTGTGCTGGTGTTTCTGCAGTATCCATCTCCTTCTATTCGCAGTTTCCTAAGGTGCTCCATAAGTTTCCACAGACCCGTTAACATGCTCGCCAAGATGCGAAGTCCATTCTTACTATAGACTATTAGGTCGCAGTGAAAGATAGCCCTACACAAATAATAATAGATTATAGACTTCAGTGAATTTCATGGAAGTTTAGAAAGTTGTATTACTTTTAGAGCATTGCAGTATTTCCTGCCTCACAGATAGATTTTAAAGAAATCATGTGCATCTCAAAATAACATTGCAGTGTCCTATAGTTTAGTGCAAAAACCCCCCTTTCTAGCTCGTCTACAAAATATGCATTAGAAAAGTGATATCCATAGCTTCAATAGTCTATCTTTAAGTAGCAAGATTTGGCAAAGACTTGTCACCATTCACTCATAGATTAAATGAAATTCAAGTGAATACCTGAAAGATGAGAGCACAGTGTGCGGAACTATGGTCGGTAAATTCTATTTCAAAGTAGGTGCCAATACCAAGGCAAAACAGAAATTTCTTTATACAAGTACTCTTCATATTATTTCACTGAAATATGACTTGTACGCGAAATGTACCTAAAAGTTACTTATTCTAAAAATAACCCCTCGAACTGCATGCTCAATTTATTTTGACAGTTAATATTAATCTTAAGATTATGCATCATGTAAGCTAGCCAGAAAATTGTCACTGCAACTCAAAATAAGTTCATCACTCAGTGCACGATTGTATTAATAAATTTCACTCAAAAATAGCCCCTGTCCGTCGTTTACCTTATTCTCAAGAAAAAAAAAAAAAAAAAAAATTGAGTCATCAACCCCATCAACTGTAATCGCAAATGTAGAAAAGTTGTAAAATAATTTCGTACATCACTTAGCATTTATTTCGATAATCAACTATCTAGATACTTTACCAACTGTGACAGGACATTGCCATCAAAGTAGTACGCACTAAGGCACGCATTCAATTCCGACAAATATTGCTGCAATGGTGCATATTTTATTCAAATTCCTACCGGAAAATTGAAAATTGTGCCAAGCATTCGAAAGTATTTGTTCGCACCACGATTCTGAATGTAATACTTACATTTTGACACACCATGGTGTGAAAATTGCCACTGGTGTAGTTGCGTGGGGGGCTGGCTGAGTTTCGTGAGAGTCGGCCAAAATTCGTTTTGACGTCACGTCGATAAAAAAGAACCAAGACTTTTCCAATGGAAAATTTAGTTTAAACTGAGATTTATTGAACTTTGAACGCGCCCAATGGTGTATTCAGACTTCCCACCGTGTTCTGATCTTTTTTCGACGGAAAACTTTGTGATTTTTCAATGCTTAACTTTATTGTAAACAAAGAAAAAAAAAAGATCTCATAGCGTTTACGTTGTTTTGCGCGGAAGCTATTTTTATATCCACGCGTTTGGTTTGTGTTTAATTTTTGTAAAGCGTTTTTGGCATGATCTGCAGCAGAGTAGAATTTGATTATATGGGTTTAATCTTCACATGCCAATCGTTACAAATAAATTTTCAAATACTTGGAGATATTGAACACAAGGCTGGGTACCATTGAAATGAACTTGTTGCGAAAGATTCAATGGGCTCCTTGATAATCTTGTATTTTTAAACAAATTGCTTAATTAGTAGAGATTTGTTTTTATTGATTTCTAGGAGTATCCGTGAGATTGGGGAAGTTCATTGCTGATAGACTGCTTACGTGAAAGACTGCGTAGAAAAGTTTTTCGTAAACATTTTGTATTGACTACTTTTTACTTAGAACTTAGGGAAGCCACTTAGATCACACCTGTTGTGATATGTGTAAGCAGAGATAAATTATTAATACGCTGGCTTTAGCAAGACACTAAACACCTACATTTCTTACTCAACTATTCTGACACAGTTTCTTTAGAACTTTTGCTTTAGCAGTCAGAAATATGATCACATGGATGAAAAGAAGGAAATTGAAAGCCTTAAGTTAAAAACAGACGCATTTGTTTCAATTATTGTCAAATCACAAACTGCAGGAAGCAGTACAGCAATGCATTTGAATTCCTATCGGCCATCGGCAGTATTATAACATTATTTCACAAGGGAAAGAATATTCCGATATGTTCTTGCCTCAAATGATATGCATTACAAGGTGAACCCCTCAGGTGGATCAGTAGAAATGCAGTGAAGTGGGAGGGTTATGATCTCTTGTTTTTTGGATCATAACCTCGCCGAAATAGGAAGAAGAAGAAATGGTACGAATTACAAAAAAAAAAACATCTGCTACTTTGACATCACTTGATATCATTGAAACTGAATCAATGGTTTGTCTCTGGTGTCCCCATAGATGTCACATAACCAACGTTTACTGAACTGCAATTTCCCCAGAGACACATGCTTTGGTGATAGTCGTTGATAGGACGATATAGCCCACAAATTCAACGATATTATTTAGCAAAACTCCATCAATCATCGTTTTTCAGCAAATGAGCTCTGTAGGTCGTCAAGGGACACCTGCTATTGCACTGAATGTCGCAGAGAAAATAGTTTTGAATTATTTACGAATAGCTCACCCGTACTCGCCTTGCTTCGCCCGCCTGCCACTTTTAGGATAAAAAAGTAAGTTCTTCTAAAAATGTTCTATATTCCATAAATACAGATAGTGTGCTCAAATAATTTTACTTTTACAGTTATTAGGAACCGATATATCGTAAATGTTGACCCAGGATATAAGCTATTACAATGTAAAGTTTCATCAAAATTCGTGCAGTAGTTTCCGCGTGATGCGAGAACAGGCAGACACAAACATTCGATTTTCTACAGTTTATACATAAGTACATATAGATTGGATTTCTTTTTAAGGAAACCCAAATCCCAGAGCACTCAGACTCTCCGGTCCATTGTACTACCAGGCAGGAACCTTTCTTTGATGCAGTGGTTGGAAAAACGTTGACGTTATTCGTTTTCCTTTTTATACTCGGGTGGCTATAATACATATCTTCTCAGATAGCCAAGCAGCACTTATGGCACTGCCGTCCAACCGAATGGACTCCAGAACCGTAAAATGCTGCTACGATGTATTACAAGACCTTGCCAAATACAACAGGGTAAAACTCGGTTGGGTACCTGGACACCAAGGGATTGTGGGCAACGAATCTGCATATGAGCTTGCTAGGGCTGGCTAAGAATCTGTGTTCATAGGTCCTGAACCTTATTGTGTCATCAATTATGCGACAGCTACAACGCTGATTAACGAATGGGAAAGCAAACTTCGTCTAGACCACTGGACTAATGGGCCAGGTCTAAGACAATCCAAACAATTAATCAAGCCTTACTCCTATAAGGAAATCCTTAACTTAGGTAGGGAAAGCATTAAGAAGCTTGTGAGCTTTCTTACTGGCCATTGCGGATTGAGATACCACCTTAATAAGATGAACCTGTGCCAAGAGAAGGACTGTCGGTTCTGTTTAGACGAGGATGAAACTTCCGAACACATTCTTTGTGAATGCCCGGCACTACACTGGTTAAGGAAACGTATTCTCTACAAGGAGATACTTACTTCAGTGGAACTGAAATGCTCCGCTACTAAAGACATACTCAATTTCATAAGGGAGGTAGTACGTATGCTAGATTAAATCCAACCCTCCGATATAATAGATCTTTCAGGTCGCAGTGTCGTTGCCACGCGGGCATGTGTTGTACAAGAGGAAAAAAAAAATACTCGGGTGGCTGACGATTGCTGTTCCCCGCTGGGGTTCCAACTTGCACACATCGGTTAACAACCAAACGCACTTTCTACTAGTAATGCGCATAATGGAATGATTTGAAGAATCGAGACAATAGTACTCGAAATGGAATACAGATGTTGCAAGAAAAAAGCGAAGAAGAAGTGCGCCCAGCTTCAAGCAGAGAGTACGAAGGGCCTGTATCGGGAGCTGGAGAAAATATCTTCCCCGGTTCCTGATGCAAACCAGGCTACCCAGGAGCTGCGAAGACATAATATGAACAAGAGCGCAACCATCTTCAAAATAGCTGCCCAAAGAAGGAGGAATGCTCAGGAGATTCGTTCGCCAAAGTTCATTAACAATGCTCATGGCCAGCTTCTTGTGGATGACGACAAAATTCTGCAGAGGTGGCGGCAGTATTGTGAAGAACTTTTAAATGAACAGTTTCCCCGGCTATACTTTCCAAGGGCCCTTAACTGTGAAGAAATACCCGACATTACAGTCGAAGAAGTTAGTGAGGCGGTCAAATACTCCAAAAAACGAAAAGCGGTTGGGCCAGACGAGATGCCCTCTGAGTTCTGGAAAAAAAAGGGAGACATCGGGTTCAGATGCTCAGAATTCTCATCTCCAAATTTGTGAGAGGTGACCCAATGCCGAATCAATGGAGGGACAGTTACCTTCTTCCTGTATACAAAGGGAAGGGTGATATGCGATATGTGATATGCGTACTGTGATAAAAATAATACGGCTATCTGATGATCAGTGCGGGTTTGTCGCGGGTAAATCAACCACAGATGCAATCCAAAGTATAGGGATCATAATGGAAAAACGTGATGATTCCTTACGGGATTTGCATATTGTATTGGTTGACTTTGAAAAGGCATTCGACAGACAACCACGAGATCTGATATGGGTGGCGCTTAGGCATCGAGGGGTTGCAGAAACCTATGTACAGATGATCATGGACATGTACGAAGAAACAAAGACAAGAGTAAGATGCCCCGCTGGAGTAACCGATGAGTTCCCAATCAAAGTCGGGGTGCACCAGGGAAGCGTCTCAAGTCCTTTGCTCTTTATTACAGTCCTTGATTATCTGCTTGAAGGTAAAGTGATGGACCCCAAGGTACATCAGTTATTCTTTGCTGACGATGGAGCCATCATAAGTGAGGATCCTACATCCCTGCAACGAGCACTTGATGTGTGGGTGAACGTTTTGGAGGGAAATGAGTATCGCATTAGTTCAAAAAAGACAGAGTACTTGTGCTGCCCGTTCTCTGATCCACTCAGGCCTATTCCAGACATTTATTTGAATGGAACAGTGCTTCCCAAGTGCGAAAAGTTCAAATATCTGGGGTCTATGATGAATAGCAAGGCAACTTGTGATGACGACATCAATCATCGCGTAAGCGTAGTGTGGATGAAATGGGAAGAAAATTCCGCTATCTTCTGTGACAGAAAAATGCCACCTAAGTTGAAAGGAAGGCTCTACACCGCAGTTGTGCGTCCAGCGCTCACATACGGTTCACAATGTTGGACGATGTACAAAACGTATGAGAGTAAATTAACGGCAGCTGAGATGAAGATGCTTCGCATGACAGCAGCTTGATCGAATAAGAACTTCGAAGATCCGTGGAAGCTTTCACATCAAGGAAACCATCGTACAAAAAATAGAGCGCGACCGGCTCAGCTGGTATTGCCACGTTCAAAGAAGAGATCAATTGAACCCTGTTAAAAAGGCAATATCAATGCAGGTTCCAAAGACATCGCGATGTAGGAAAGGCAGGCCTATAAACGCCTGGATCACACAAATACGATGACATCGGCATTTCATTGGGCTCAGTAACCGGGTGATTCAAAATCGGCAGGCCTGCCGATATTTTCTGAGATCAAATAGGCGAACCCCACAGGCGGATCAGTAGAAATGCGGTGAAGTGGGAGGGTTGTGATCCCTTGTTTTCGGATCATAACCTCGCTGATAAAAGGGAAGAAGAAGAAGACACTATCTACTAGTGATGCACATAATCGAATGATTTGAAGAATCGAGACAATAGTACTCGAATGATCCGTATAATCGACTGAGATATTCGAGCTATGAGTGCTATATGCATATGAGAAAACGCTCCTCCGACAAAATCGGCAACCTCACATTTGTGGGAAAGCAGGGAACGTCGGTTATTGACTATTGCTTATTAGGAGGTGATTGGAATTTGCGCGTTACGGACTTAGAGGTTAAACTGGTGCCTTACTCTGACCACTTGCCTATTGTTGCTACCTTTGAACATACTAGCACCCAGACGGAGAGAACCAGAGATATGAAGTTAGCCCCCAAGCTGGTGTGGAGTTTTGCGAAGGAACCCATGTATATGAAGCTTTTAGATGAAAACCTTATAGCCCAACAGGAATTAAATCTTGAAGGAATAGAAGATAGTATTAAGAACTCTTACCCGTGTTCCATTAGAAGCAACAAGCAGAAGACGCAAGGCATAAAACCGTGGTTTGATGATGAGTGCGAAAGAGCCAGACAGATTTCATTCGCCTGGCTTAAACTATTTAGAATTTGTAATAAAAGTGTGATCCGTGACTCTTATATCAAAGCCAACATTAAGTACAAGACCCTGTGTATGCAGAAGAGGAAAAACCACTGCCAGCTAGAGGCACATAAATTGGCGCATTGTAGGAATGCAGCTGACTTTTGGAAGCGAATAAGAAATGTCAATGGCAGAAGGTACACTATTGCTAGGGAGCTGAACCCTAACATTCTCCGACAGCACTTCGAAAGTGTACTGAACCCGGTTGCGTACAGTGAAAGCTTCCAATATGCTACACCTGGCTTCGCGAATGAAATTTTGGACAATGCGATAACACATGCTGAGGTTACAGAAGCACTGTGTAATCTGAAGGATGGCAAAGCAGCAGGCTCGGATGGGATCACTTCGGAGTTTTACAAGTATGGCACCAATGAGCTTCACGGTAGACTGACCTGCTTGTTTAATAATATTTTGGAGTTCGGATGTGTCCCGCAGCGATTTAAGGAGGCATTAATTTTTCCTATCCATAAAAAGGGTTGTACATTGGATCCAGGGAATTATCGGGGTATTTCCTTTCTGAATGCATCCTACAAAATTTTTACGGCGATACTTCAAAAACGATTAAATGCGTGGATAGGAGCCAATAACCTACTGAATGAGTTCCAGGCGGGTTTTAGATCAGGGTACTCTACAGTCGACCATATATTTGTACTAAGCAGCATTGCAAGGTCATTTCTTTCGCAAGGCAAGAAGCTCTACGCCTTCCTTATTGATTTTAAGGCAGCCTTCGACTCGGTGGATAGAACTGCCCTATTATATAAGCTCTACTCTTTGGGAATGTCACTGAAATTTGGAAGGCTAATAGGAAATCTATATGCTGATACGAAAGCTGCGGTTTGGGATGGAGATGTTCTATCGGCATGGTTCCAAACGCATTCAGGAGTACGACAGGGATGTGCGCTGAGCCCAAATTTATTTGCTCTGTTCATTCATGACCTGACTGACTGTTTACCAGGAGGTGTGGAATACGCGGGTGTGCTCGTCAAAGCCCTTTTGTTTGCGGACGATGTTGTTCTGTTGGCATACTCCCCGGATTCCTTACAACTCATGATCAATCGTTTGCATGAGTACACCAAATTATGGAAGCTAGTGGTCAACCTTAACAAGTCCAAAATTATGATTTTCAAGGAAGGTGGTGGCCGAAATTGTTCCAACGAAAAGTGGCACTTTGATGAGGGAGCAATCGAAATTGTTAAGGAGTACAAGTATCTCGGGGTTTACATAACTAAAAATATGAGCATGGAACGGCATCTCAAGGAAAAATTAATAAAATCTAAAACGGCCATCAATGTAGCTTGGAAAAATTGTTTCAACAGCAAATGTATTAATCATAGCAGCAAATTCAGGGTTTTTGAAGCGGTGTCCGAGTCGATCCTGTTCTATGCGGCGCAAGTATGGGGCGGAAAGCAGTACGAAACGGTAGAGAAGCTATTAAGATTTTATGTGAAAAGAATATTCCGCCTTCCACCGAATACACCTAACTACATGCTTATGCTCGAAACAGGCTTATCGCCTTTATTTATTAGACATTCAAGCTACAGGTAGTTTATATACTAAAAGCTCTTAATATGCCAGCCCACCGTCTCCTAAGAAAAGTAGTTCTGAATGCTGTGCAAACAAAAACTGGTTGGTACAGGGAATGGCTGGATCTGGCTGATGGATGTGGGATCGAACTGAGAGAGGACAACATGCAAAACTGGGACACCAAATTGTACCAGATCATTATAAAGTTAGACGAGCAGGCTAGAGCGAGATATGCTGAAGAGGCAACTGGATCAGTACATAGGGCAATCTACGCTCAACCATAACTTGCAAAGTAACAATTATTTCCATGATAATTACAAGATAGAAGAAATAACTATGATACTGAGACTGCGTGGTGAACTCCTGAACCTGAACTACGTACCCCACAGGGAGAAATTGCCTATTTTATGCAACATGTGTAACTTAGTGGAGAGAGAAGATGTATTCCATTTTATGGGAAGATGCCCAATCCTACGAGAAACAAGAAGGCATGTATTTGGATATGACGTCTTGACGGAGATGCAAGTGCTTTCCCTCCTTAATGAAGCGGATGTAGGCACACTTTACCGGTACTGCAAAATTGCTCTAACATATCGACAGCAAATTATAAACGAAAGCTTTTAACAAACTATTCCCTTTATTTTGTAAAGTTTACTATAGAAGTTAAAATTACTATTTTATTTTTACTTGTGAATATTAATAAATCAACCAGGCAGATGGCAAAGCCATGCTAAATTTTGATTTTGATTTTGTACTGTATTAGAAAAAATTATATGAATAAATAAATCTTATGAATCTGAGAAAACGCTCCTCAAGTGGTTGAATACACGAACAAAGTTCTCGATTCCACATATATCACGATTTAAGATATGAGATGCGTATCTGAGCAAAATAGTACTCGATTCATTTGCCTTGGTATTAGCCGCCTTTAAAATGAATCGAGTACTGTTTTACTCGGATACACATATCAAGTCTCGATTCTTGGGAAGTGTGTTCTCATATGATATAGCACTCATATCTCGAATGTTAATTCCAGTTTTTGTTTTGTGTTTACCCTTTGTTCTCGATTTCGGTTCTCGCTGGTTTGACAGAAGTATGTAGGTATACCAAATCATTCGAATGATTTCAGACGATGTCTCGAGATATTTACCCTTTCGAGATGTTTACCCTTTGCGCTCGTTCTTGGTTCTCGCTGGTTCACAGAAGTTTGTGGGTATAGTAAATCATTCGAATGATATTAGACGATGTCTCGAGATATCTCGAGATATTGGATGAATCGATTATATCATTCGAATGCGCCCATCATTACTATCCACTGCACACTTGCCACTCTTTATCGATGATTAGATAATCCCGTTTTGGAAATACTGAATAACGTAGATAGTTAAGACGAACTCCACAGGCGGATCAGTAGAAATGCGGTGAAGTGGGAGGGCTGTGATCCCTTGTTTTCGGATCATAACCTCGCTGATAAAAGGAAGAAGAAGAACGTAGGTAGTTAAGGCATGGCGTATTCAAGGCACGTTTTTGACTTCAAGTAGTAAAAATTCTTAGAAAATCGTCATTTGATCATAGGTTTACCCCACTTCTCAGAATGCTATTGTGATTTTTAGAATAAAGAACGATTCCTACTGTCTGCGAAAGTCTAAAAATGAAAAATGCAAAAGAAATAGAAAACGAAAGTACTACTCCAACCACACAAATCCTCTTCTATTCAACAAAAACTACGTTCTAAACTATAAACAGCTTAAAGAATTCCTTCAAAACAAAACAAACTCAATTTGCGTTTCAATTTCACTTTGGGAGCAACCCCTCTTCAATCAATGCGATTGAAAAAGGTCAGGACTAAGCCAAAACAATTCAAATTGAACTTGATTCGTTTTATTTCGGATTTATTTCAGTCGAAAGTTATAAATAACTATGCGCTCTTCGTTCTATTAGTAAAACAACGAGTAGAACCCAAAGTAAACAAGCGGCTGAAAGGGAAGGAAATACTAAAATATAATAAATAAAAATAAAAACACTACAGACTCAATGTTATAGTCTTCTGTATTTTTATGGCTCAATTTTATAGCACTAACGAGTGAGTTGTGCGTTTTTTGCGAACAGATATTTTGACATATAGCTAAAGTGTCACACACTGCGGTTTTTATTGAATGAATACATTTTTTTTACGAAATACACTTTGGAGATATATCTGAGTCAGCTGGGAAATTTTGTGTAAGAGTGTTCCTAAATTAGCTGGATGTATTATTTTTTCAAAAGAAACATAAAATAAAAAAAAGGATTTGAACAATTTTGCCACAACAAATTCGATGGAAAACAGAACAGAAAAGTTTACGCATGATGCGTGTGACAGGAACAGGAAATAGTTGTCAGATGCTGTCATGAAGAGAGTGAAATTTAAGGGAAAATTGGATAAGAAGCGATCATAGACAAATATTGTTTTTTGGATTCTTCATAGGAGCACTTTGTTTGAGGGGGACACAAATTCTTTCAGAATGACAGCACTAACGCTAAGTTTCATAGTCATACCTTGATCCACTTCATAGGCAACCAAGAATGTCACTCTACGCAAAAAAAAAACTAAATCGTCTTGAAATGACCAGAACCACGTAATGTATGGAAAGCTGCGAAAAGGGAAATAAATTAAGGAAGCCGAAATACTGTTCGAAACCAACGAGTATACGGCTCAAAACAGCTTAAGCTGAACAGCCTACGAATGTTAAATGCTTTTTCTATTATTTTAGTCTCAAATATAAGCGACTGGGTTAGACGAAAAGCCTTCTTAATTCTGGGAAAAGGTAGACGATATCAGGTTCAGATGATTCAAGATTCTCATCTCCAAACTTATGAGTGGTGATCAAATACCGAACCAATGGAGGGAAAGTTACCTTCTCACTGGGTACAAAGGGAAGGATGGTACGTGAAACCATCGATCCATTCGATCAAGCTGATGTAACATACCATGAACATCGTGGAAGTAATTTTGGCCATCAAATCGCTAAAAGTGGACAAACCTGCCAGTGTGGATGAAATTCGACTTGAAATGCCCAAGGCTTAAGGTAAAGACGGAGTGCAATGACTCTCGCGTGTCATTGAAGTGGGCTGGGAATGCGGTGAAATACCTAGCGATTGACAAATGGGGCTGATTGTCCCTCTTTTTAATAAACGGAAGAAAAAAATATACATACAGGGGCATATCTCTTTAAAGTCTCCTTGTAAAAGTCTTGGCTAAGGTGATAGAAACGCATTCCAGAGCTGTGGTTGTAGTTTGGGGGATGAGCAATGCGGTTTACGTCCCGGTGGAAGCACAACCGACCAGTTATTTACTCTCAGAATGGTTCTTGAGAAGGCCTGGGAGTATGCTTAACCTCTCTACACTTGTTTTGTGGATTTGGAAAAAGTATGTGATAGGGTTCCTCGAGGCGAACTCTGGAGTGCTCTGCACAAAGTAGTATGGGATTGATGGTTCCCTGTTAAAGGCGATTCAGTCTTTATATATAGGTACAAACCGTAGAAGCTGCGTTCGGGTAAATGGCGTTCAATCGAGACCTTTCTCTGTGGGCGTTGGACTCCGTCAAGGGTGCGCTTTGTCACCTCTCCTCTTTACTGGATATACGGACTGGATGTTGCAGCGCAACCTTGGTGTAGCATGTTTAAAAGTGGGAGACTTAAGAATTAGTATCTGTTTTTTGCGGATAATTTGATCATCATTGGACCTTCTCAATCTTCAGCGCGCACTCTTAAGGTGTGTAGCCATTTGTGATGATGGTGCAATGAAGATTAACGTGAACAAATCGGAAGTAATGGTCGTTTTAGAAGTTCAAAGTGCATTCAGTGCACTCTGCATGTTAGTAAATTTCCACTAAAGCAGGTGGATAAGTTTAAGTACCTCGCGGTCTTTTCCATGAGTGATGGAAAGAGCAATGCCAAGTTATCCTGTAGAAATGGTCAGGCTCGTAGGGATCGAGCACGCAACACCAGAGTACGCGAGGCGCTCAGTGCTGAGTAGGTACTTCTCCGAACGGAACGATTTATGCTTCGATGGTTTAGTCACGTAGTGCATATGCCTCCAAACCGGCTTCCAAGACGTGCCATGATTGCCATGCCAGTAGGTAGGCGAGCCCCTGGTAGACCTAGAAATAGATGGTTGGATCAAGTAAGACATCTCTTCAGAAACCGTCTAGGGATTCCTCCTGATGAGTTTGAGTCAATGGGGGAGCATTGAAAAGGATGGAGAGTCCACCTGAGCATCTTGCCCCCATGATCCTCATAAAGGTTTAGCAATGTGTGTATGTACTATATGTACAACAAACATTTCTATATTGCTACATTTTCTTGGAAAATGATACATTTTTATTGTCGGTATGCTACATTTGCTCAGGAGGAAGTGGCAACGCTGTTCAGCATACAACGAATAGTCGAGGATGAAAAATACCTACGTGTATTAATTTCAATTCTGCTAAATCAATTTAGAACCATTTTACAAAACGTGAGCTACGTGATTTCTTAAATTTCTATTACTACAGGCCTGTATGCATTGAGTTCAAAATTCGTGATTATGTTTGTTGTGCTCGTTCTGATGCTTAACATGGTCTACTGACAGTATAATGATATACTAAGGTTATTTAAAGCCGATGGACAATCTTTGTACATTGTCAACTATTGCTAGATCTTGTCTAGATAATGGTAAAAGCTGTACGCGTTATTCGTGAACTTAAAGGCGGCGTTTGACTCTATTAACAGAAAGCCCCTTTTCTATAAATTAAGTAACCTTGGTGTTTCAAAAAAAATTGTCAAAATTATACAAAGCCTTTACGAGAACAGGACTACAGTGTGGGATGGAAAAGACGTTTCAGACTGGCTTGAGTCACGGATGGTTGTAAAGTAGGGTTGACTCATGAGTCCCTAACTCTTCTCGATATTCTTGGATGGTCTGCCAACTTTCCTGGGAGGATGAATTTAATTCATTGGCGTTAAAATAATTTTGTTCAAAACGCCAACGATGGTGCAAATCACGATTAACAAATAACAACACTATTGCAGTCTGTGGAACCTTCAAGTGAACACCAACTAGTCCAAAATAATGATCTTCCGAAATGGGTTTGGTCGCTACGCAGGATGTGAAAATTGGACTTGGCTACTTGAGAAGAACTTGAGAAGGTGAAAGAGTACAAGTATTTCGGAGTTGTTATAACATCTCGCAACTTCGTCACTAATACGAATTTAAGGCCCAGTGTCCTCCTAGCACATTTTAATGCACTATCGAACCCACCCCCTAGTGAATTCATCTTCAACTATGCTGTGCCTTGATTTCCGAATCATACCTTGGACAGATCGATTAGCTATGAGGAAGTTATCAGAGCTCTAAGTGCGTTAAAAGATGGTAAAGCTGCAGGATCGGATGGGATACCTTCCGAGTTCTATAAATATGGAACTAACGAGTTGCACAACAAGCTTACTACGATGTTTGATAATATCCTACATATTGGAGTAGTCCCAAACCCTTTTAGGGAAGCCTTAATTTTCCCCATACACAAAAAAAGAAGTACATCAGATTCAGCAAATTATAGGCAGTTTTTTTTTAAATGCTTCCTATAAGACATTCACAGCAATCTTGCAGGACCGACAATCTGCATACATGGATAAAGGAAAATAATCTGCTAAAAGAACATCGAGTGGGTCTCAAGCCAGTATATTCTACTATCGACCGTGTTTGTTTTGAGGAGCATTGTGCAGTCTTATATTGAAAGGGGTATGCGTTTTTTGTAGATTTTAAGTCGGTTTTTGACACGGTAGACCAAAAAGGTCTATTTTATAAACTTTACTGCATTGGCATCTCGAGGAAGTTCGGACGCGTCATCCAAAACTTGTATGCAGATACAAAATCAGCAGTGTGGAGTGGTGAGGAGTTGTCAGGATGGTTCCAGTCATTGTCCGGAGAAAGCCAGGGATGTTCACTAAGTCCAAGCTTGTTTGCGCTATACATCGAGGACATCGTAGATATTCTGCCTGGAGGTATCGAGTACGCAAGGCTGCTGCTCAAAGTACTTCTGTTCACTGACGATATAGTACTACTGGCGCGCTCACCTGAATCCATACAACATATGATCAATAGGCTGCATGACTACTGTAAGCTATGGAACTTGATCGGAAATCTTAGCAAGTCAAATGTTATAAAATTTAAGAGAGGGGGTGGAAGTGACTGCAGAAACGAGAAAATGATACTACAATGGAGAAAGTATTGAAGTTAACGAATATAAGTATCTTGGGGTCTACTTTACAACAAATTTAGATATGGAGAGACATCTAAATGAAAAACTAGCAAAGTCTAAAACGGCCATAAATGTTGCCTGGAAGAAATGTCTCAGTAACAAATTCATTGCCCACATCAGCAAATATAAGGTTTTTGTTGCAGTGTCAGAGTCCATCATGTTCTATGCTGCGCAAGTTTGGGGAATAAGGATATATGAGACTGTTGAGAAATTACTACGGTACTACGTTAAGAGAGCATTCCACCTCCCTCCCAATACTTCCAATTATATGCGTGTGGATTACGTTCTAAAGGTTTTGAATATGCCGGATACCAGACGACCAAAAAAAAAATTGTTCTGCAAGCAATACAATCCAGGACAGGATGGTACAGGGAGTGGTTGGAACTCGCTGAGGACTGTGGTATACATTTGGATCTGGGTAATACCGAAGACTGGAAACTCCAACTTTATCAACTCATCGCAAGTATGGGTGAAAAGGCTTGGCTCATGCATTTAGAGCAAGATTCGGGATCACTGCATAGAATGATTTACAGCCGCTTATGGAAGATAACTACTTCTGTCACGAATAAAGCATATCGGAAATAGCGACTGTGTTTAAATTACGCGGAGAGCTTCTAAAGCTTAATTATATTCCACACAAAGAAGATCTACTTAATAGGCAATCAAGAATATCACTCTACGCAAAAAAATATGAAATCGTCTTCAAAAGACCAGAACGTTCACACAACTCAGACCTCCACGTAATGCGTGGAAAGCTACGAAAAGGGAAATAACTGAAGTAAGCCAGATACAAATAAGTAAGAAAAGATACTGTTTGAAACCTGATGGCTTGAACCAGCTTGAACTGAATAGGCTGCGATGTTAAATGCTTTCCCTATCATTCAGGGTTATCGTGAATAAATTTTCCATCGGAATTTTTGGTCCGAACAAATATTAGATGTCTTCAAAAAAGAGGAAATAATTCGTGGGATAAGACATATGCATCATGAATTGCAATTCAGCATCATGAATTGCAATTCAGGAGAATTTTCAACGCAACCACGGTATTTAATTTTCACCCAATGAATTTGTTCCCTATTTTTAAAGAGACCTAATTTTTGTTCGGGGGAAAAATTCCGAGGGGAAAATAATTCACGATAACCCTGATTATAGTCCCTGGGTCAGACGAGATGCCTTTTGTATTCTGGAGAAAGAAATACGGGTTCAGATGGTTCAAGATTCTTATCTTCAAACTTATGAGAGGTGATCCAATTAAGAACCAATGTAGGGAAATCTACCTTCTCCCTGTGTGCAAAGGGAAGTGTGATACGTGTTACAGTGTTACACATTATGAAGATCTTTGAGCGGATATTAGGTGGCCGTCTGCGAAAATCAATACGGCTATCTGATGGCTAGTACTGGTTTGTCACGGGTAAATCATCCACAGATGCAATCCAAAGTATAAGGATCATAATGGAAAAGCATCGTGATTCCTTGGATTTGCATATTGTATTGATTGACTTTGAAAATGCACTCGACAGACAAACACGAGATCTGATATGGGTAAGGCTAAGACATCGAGGGATTCCAGAAACCTGTATGAACAAATGATTATGGACATATACGAGGGAGCAAAGACAAGAGTAAGATGGACCGCTGAAGTAACCGAAAAGTTCCCAATAAAAGTCTGTGTGCTCCAGGGAAGCATCATATCTACTTGAATGTAAAGTGACTGATCCAAATTGCTCCAGTTATTCTTTGCTAACGATGGAGCCATTATAAGTGAGGATCTTATGTCTCTACGATGAGCTCTTGACGTAGGAAGGAAATGGATACAGCATTAGTTGAAAAAAGACTGACCGCTTGTGCTGCGTGGCGTAGGCTGGATGAAGTGGGGAGGAAACTGCACTATCTTCCGTCATCGAAACTGGCTCCTAACTTGAAGGGAAGGCTCTACACCACAGCTGTGCACCCAACACTCACATGTGATTGACAGTGATAGACAATGTACATAAAGTAAGAGCGCAAATTATGTTCATATAGATCGGATTTTTTTTAAGGAAACCCAAATCCCAGAGCACTGAGACTCTCCGGTCCATTGTAACGGATGGGCCATCTAGTGATTTCTTTTTAAATCATAGGTTATTTTGACACGGACAGCTGTTTCCCGCTCGAAATCTTCACAGAAAGTCATTATCATACCTCTGCGGAACGAAATGAGTCTTTATGCTTAAACAACATTAGGAAATATTGAAAACTTATTTCCAAAGTGAGTGCTGTGCAGCCCAAGCAGTGCGTTTTTTGAAAAGACATTTTGGCCGAAATAAAGCACCCATCGCGCTTGCTGTACGCAAGTTTGTGCAAAAAGTTCGTGAGACTGGTATGCTAGTGGACAACACTCATGGTCCCCGTCGTCGTACGGTGCGCACAGACGAGAATGTGGCTGCTGTAGCCGAGAGTGTGAGACTCAATTCACGAACATCAACTCGTCATCGATCTCAACAGCTCAACATTTCATGCACTAGCCTGAGGAGAATTCTGCACAAAGATCTGGGTTTATTCGCTTACAAGGTCCCATTGATTCAGCAATTAAAAGCGCACGACCATCCGCTTCGTTATCGCTTCGCAGTTTGGGCTTTAGAGCAGCTTGAATTGGACAACGATTTTGGGCGAAAAATCATCTTTTCGGCGGCTACGTTAACAAACAAAATTGCCGCATCTGGGGCTTGGAAAACCCGCACGTTATTGTCGAGAAGCCAATGCATCCACAGAGAGCTACAGTTTGGTGCGGATTGTGGAATGGTGGCATCATTCGACAATTTTTCTTCGAAAATGAGGCTGGGAACAACGTTTCGGTCAACGGTGGGCGTTGCAGAGCCATGTTAAGGCCTTTTTTTTTTTTGACTGAAATTGAAGACATAGATTTGGACGACCTCTGGTTCATGCAGAATGGCGCGCCATGCCACACAGCCCATGCCACTATCGGTCTTTTGCGCACAAAATTCCCAAATCGTGTTATCAGCCGTCTTGGCGATGCTAATTGGCCGCCTCGGAGCTGCGATTTGACCCCTTTGGACTTTTTTTTGTGGGGAACCGTGAAGGATCGATGTTATGCCAACAATCCGGAAACGATTCAAGCACTTAAGGTCAATATCATCCAAGCAATCCGTGAGCTATAGCCCGAAACCATCAGCAAGGTCTTGGAAAATTGGAGTGATATGAGAACATATGAGAACACACTCCCCAAGTGGTTGAATACACAAACAAAGTTCTCGATCCCACTCATAACACGATTCGAGATAATCTTTAATTAGGGGTAGCTGAGATGAAGATGATTGCATGACAGCAGGAGTGACGAAACTTGATCGAATAAGAAGTTCGAAGATCCTTGGAAGCCTTCACGTCAAAGAAACCATCTCACGAAAAATAGAGCGCGACCGGCTTAGCTGGTATTGTCATGTTCAACAAAGAGATCATTCGAACCCCATCAAAACGGCATTGTCAATGAGCATTGATTATCAACAACAGCATTTGGTTTACCTCACTGATGAAGTGATCCGAAATCCGGAGGCCTGCCGATATGAGGTCAAACAGCGGATCAGTAGAAATGCAGTGAAGTGGAGCCTTGCCGAAATAGGAAGAAGATAGTCTCAAATAAAATTGCAGAGGAGAGTCATTGGGAATTCTGTAAGGAATTAGAGGGCTTTTCGAACTATGGCCACATAATGGAAATGGAAATTTTGCAAAGTAAGAGATATGAAAGCTATTCAAGAGGCGACTATTATTTCCTAGACTGATTTTATAATATAAAGGGTGACCAGATAGCAATGATACTTTTTCCAATTGTTATGTTTCAGTAGCTGTCAATGTTACCAATGACATGCAGCTGTCAAAATATTCAGTAAGGTTTGCCATTTCATTTTGCATCGTTTCCGCTTGCCGATCGTGCGGAAATTATTAAAAAAATATTATCGAACTTCCGGCTCAGTTGTAAATACGCACATTAATTTCGTCATGTTGGTCGGTCGTCATCATGGCTTCAGTGTGCAAGCAATTCATCGCACCGTGAAAAGTTTGAGCGTGAGTACACTCTTTTGGACCTTAAGCCACAAACCAGACAGAGACTGGTGTGAAATGAAGAAAACATAGTCGCCGTAACGGCCAGTATCGAAGAAGACCCAGAAATGTCGATTTGGCACCGATCAGCTGAATTGGGCATTGCCAGAGTCAACCCGGCCTATTTTGCGGTTGGAATTGGGCCTACATCCATACAAGATTGTGTTGGCATAAGAATTGCAGCCAAACGACCATAGACAGCGCCGTTAGTTCGCTAATTGGGCGCTGGAAATGTTAGCCGGAGATCCAAACTTTGGTGAAAAAATTATCTTCTCGGACGAGGCCCATTTTCGGCTCAGCAGCTTGTCAACAGGCAAAATTGCTATTACTGAGGCGAACACAATCCACAAGTGTTCGACCAAGCATCAATGCATCCACAAAGATTGACTGTTTGGTGCGGTTTAGGGCATGGCGGCATCATCGGACCTTATTTCTTTCGAAATGCGGAAGGAGACACCGTTACCGTCAATGGTTCCAGGTATAGAGCGACGTTAACCGACTTTGTGTGGCCAGAGCTCGAGGACATCCATATATCTGAGCTGTGGTTCCAACAAGACGGCGCTCCATGCCATACAAGCGACGAAACGCTCAACGATGTGAAGGAGAAATTTGGCGACTAGGTCATCTCACGGCGAGCGTTCATCAATTGGTCGCCGCGATCATGCGACTTGACACCACTCGATTATTTTCTCTAGGGCTACGTCAAGTCAACTTTTTCCACATATATGTAGATGCGATGCACCCAATACGCTGTAAGTTGCAGTTTTTTGATGAATGGATTAGAACATAATATCCCTTTAAAGGAGTACAATACTACTATACTATACTAGGGCATTGTAGATGACCTATAAGATCAATTGTGTCAGACGGAGTACAATGCAACATCATGGAAAGAAACTCTACAGGGACTGTTGATAACGAGATAACCACTCGTGCGACTTTAAGAACGAAAGCCCTAGAAAACCAATCTCGGTATACCTATCGAGTACTCAAATGCGACCTCGGGAAGAATAATTACTTCCATTACTGGATTAGCTTAAATACAATTTCGATGATTTTTAATACTAGGGGCGAGCTTCTGTAGTTGGACTTCAGCCACATATAACTAACCACCATGTGGATGTAGTCATAAACATGAACAAGGTTACGGAAGTGAAGCTGTAAAGTTAAATGATACTCGTATCGGTTCTAACTATTCACATGAAATGGCAAAATCCCACGATCTGACAGAACTGTGGTCATGGAAGGACCTAAGTTTTGGTTACTCAAATTGTTCTGCAAGTGTCTGCTCAAAATATGCTCATATAACACCGCAGAACTAGGGTTATTACCAAAATTGGTTTGGAATGAAAGAATACGCACTAGGTTCCAGAATAACATGAATGCCAATCTAGAGAGTTTGAAGTCTTCAAACACTTCCTTAAATATTGAGAAATACAAATGTTATGAAAAATGCAATCCCTCCATACATACTAGCACGAAACACTGCAAGCAAAAATGGTTTGACAAAGAGTGTGCTAACGCAAGAGATAAGTCGTTCGCTTTTTTAAAGCTATTTAGGGTGCATAACACCAGCATTTTCAAATTGCTTTACGGAGAAGCAAACAAGACTTTTAAACGCATTTGCTATGCATAAAAAGTAGCCTACGAGCAACAAAAGATCGCTGTTGTAAACAACTCGAGATCCTCTGCTGAGTTCTGGAGAGCTGTAAAGGTCATAAACGGACTACCAAATACGATTGCCACCACGTTAAAAGCTCCTCTTCTGAGAAAACACTTTAGCAACCTGCTCAACGCTACGATCAGCTCTCCTTTGTTTCAGTATGCAGCCCCTCTTTTTATTGACGAGTTTTTAAATGCTCAATTTTCATTGCAAGAAGATAAAAAAAAGATAATCGATAATTCAAAAAGAAAGAAAGCACCAGGAGATGACCGTATTCCATTCGAATTTTATAAAAATTGCACAGACGAATTTAAACGAATCTTCGGAACTGCATCTGTTCCAGGAAGCTTCAAAAAAGCAATCATATATCCGCTACACAAAAAAGGGGACTACAACGATCCAACTAACTATAGAGGAATATCTTTTTTGAACACCTCTGCAAAACTTTTTTCTGCTTTGATCTATGGTATAATAGGCTTACTCAGTGGGTTAAAAACAACGAGGTTTTATCGGAGTTTCAAGCAGGTTTTAGAGAAAACTACTCTACTGTCGACCAAATATTTGTATTAACGAACATTGCTCAAATTTATAAAAAGAAACACAAAGAGTTATATGCATTTTTTGTTGACTTTCGAGCGGCATTTGACTCCATAGCACGAGAGGCACTATTGTACAAATTACACAAAATTGGAATCTCCAACAAAGTCATCTATACCCTAAGAGCAATGTATGACAATAATGTAGCGTATGTATGGGATGGAGAATCCATATCTGATGAATTCACATCAGCAATGGGAGTGAAGCAAGGGTGTATATTAAGTGCATTACTATTTATATTGTTCATCAATGACATAACAGATGCTGTAGGAGGAGGTATACATTTTTGCCGAACAAAGATCCCTGGAATGCTGTGCGCGGATGATATTGTCTTCCTTGCTGATACGGTAAATGGTATGCAGCTAATGATGAATAGGCTAAGCGAATATTGTAAATGCTGGAACCTCTTCATTAACCTGGAGAAATCGAAAACTATGGTATTCAGAGATGGAGGCGGCAGATATTCCAGAATCGAAAAATTGACATATTGTGGTGAGGTTGTTGAAAATGTGCGCAAATACAAATATCTTGGAGTTCTGATATCAGGCAACTTAAATATGAACAAACATTTGGAGGCAAAATTATCAGATGCTAAGCGAGCAATTTCTTCAATCTGGGGACGCTGCATTATGAATAATTATGTAACCCATAGCTCAAAACAAAAACAGTTTCGCGCAACTGCGGCATCAATATTATTATATGAAGCCCAGGTGTGGGGATACCGCTCTTTCCCAGCAATGGAAACATTTCTCCGATATTTCCTGAAGCGAATCTTTCGATTGCCTTGTAGTACGCCAAATTACATGTTATATCTAGAAACTGTGATGCCACCTATGTTTTTGGAAACTTAGAAATTACAATAACTCTATAATCAAAGTAATGTCGATGGACGAAAAGAGGTTGCCGAAAATTGATCTTACACATATTTTAACAACAAGAGCTAACTTCGTGGGTGAGTGGCAGAATCTTGCATCCGAGTGTGGTGTAAGCCTAAGTATTTAACCAGATGTGCTGCCTGCGTTAATGCGATGTCATTTTAACACTCTGCTTGAAAAAACAGGAAACAATTTGTACGAGAGGTATGCTAATGAAGCCCAATCATCTCAGCATAGGTTGCTCTATAGCAAATTAACATATCATCTCCAAGACAGTACGCATTTTCTAAACTCTAATTCAAGGGATAAAATAAGTACTATATTTAAATTGAGAGGAGAGCTAGTACACCTAAATTTTATACCACACCGCTCAGATCTTCCAATTTTGTGCAATATGTGCAATTTTAATGTACGAGAAGATGTGTTTCACTTTCTTGCTATTTGTCCAATTTTAAAGGAATTACGTTTACGTTTCTTTGGATCAACTATCCTAGGTGAAGATGAGGCAATCTGCATTCTGAATGGATGGCAAGGATGGGATTCGTTATACAATTATGCACTGAATGCCCTTCGCTACAGGCAACGCGTTATTCAGGAGAACTTTTAAATTTCATATTCAAGTCAATATATTTATTAAGTATTATGTTAATCGTCAATCTGGTAGACGGCCATCAGCCAAACCAAAAGACATAACTTTTCTTGTTTATGTTAACTTCTTTTTTAAAAATGAAATGAAAGTTATTTATAACTAACTAACTACTTTGCCTTCCTTACCTATTCCCCGATAATTTTCTCCCTCAGTGTATGATGTGAATTTGTTAAGTTTTTTATTGAAAAAGAAAGCGAAATGGACTCGAGTACTTTCCCAAAGAATTTTCTATTTAAATTCATGCGTCAGTCAAACTTCCGCGTATTTAAGACGAACAGCGTGTTTCGGAAAATCTTCCACCAAATCAATAGTATTGACAGAAAAAAAAAAAAATAGTCAACAACCAAATGCATTTCAATAATTTTTTGTCTTTTTTTTCGATTGTCACAAAAGAATTGAAACCAGTCAAAGCAAAGTAACACATGTTCTAAATATTTCTTTGACAGCTTTGTTCTTGTCCATTAGTCTTGCCATTTCGAATAAAACATTTTCTACGGTCATAAAGATTAAACAAAACCAGCCATCACAATTGTATACCATATATAAAAAGGAATTGAAAAGAAGAGTAAATATGTAAATGAGATCAAAGCGGAAATACATTACTTTTGTTTCTCCTCTTGGGTGGCAGGGGTTTCATCGGTTTCCTCATCCTCTTCAGGAGTGATTTCCAAAGTCGATTTCTCATCTTGGTACTGTTGACCGTTATACAGGGAATATCCACCATTTGCTGATTTCGTCATCAGAACACTGTCGTCCACACTTCTGCGCTTCTCCACGCGAATCGGTATGAAATGGGCATTACCCATCTTAACACTGCTGCTACTGTCAATATTATCACTTTCATTATTACTACCCCCCTGATGATCACTGTTCACACTATCACTACTTGGATTCTTTAATACACTATGTGCTGTTGTGGATTCCACTACAACGTCTGGCAAACTTATACTCTCGATCAGGATACCCGAATGGCTGTCATGATCATCGGTCACCACTTCGACTGTATCTATAACTGTGGGCAGATCTTTGAAATAATCAAAGTCATCGCAGTGAGGGAGATTCTCCACGCAATCCGTTGAACTACCGTCCCGCAAGCGCCGAGGGGATGTCTCTTTGGCACTGTCGTTCACCAAATCACAACTGTCCAGGTGGAGGACCCTTGTGATTGGATCTGATGTAGCTATACCGGAATCCGAGGTACTGAGGTTTGAGTCTGAGGAATTTTCGGTCTTTTGGTAGTTTGCTCCATCCTGATCGTCAGCGTGCTGATCGGCGTCATTTTGTTGCAAATTTTTGACAAAGTGCCATTGATCTTCTTCGTCTTCATTTTCATCTTCGTCGTCATCCTCATCGTCATCGTCGTCATCCTCTTCGGGGACTTTTAAAAGATGATCTTCGATCTTGTCACGATCACCAGCATCGTAAAAAATATCTGCCTTCTCCGAGGGACTTGCGCCTACATTGCCAAAATCCTCGACGACAATTTTTGGCACTATCAGCTGGGGTAGTGATACTTCTGTTGGTTTTACCTCCTCAATGTACGACTCACGAAATTCTCTCACCTGCGGCGATGAGGATCGCGAACCCGGTGGCGGCACCGGTGCGGTTGGTTCACTTTTTGCCTGTGATTGGCCCATGTCTTCGTTGCACTCAACTATAAACCGATCTCGATCACATTCCGTCAATTCAGAGAGTCTATCCTCATTGTGGCCAAGCTTTTCGACATTGGTAGTTACTGTGATGCGTAGATCACCCTCCTCCAGATCTTTCCCTTCTTCGCCTGATGTTACAGCTTCTCCACCGATCTTTTCTTCGTTGTGCGATGCGTTCTCGCGGTGTACTTGTGCGCACTCGTTTACCGTCTGATCGTCCGTGGAGCTTTCAGCATTCGTTGCGTCGATAAGTTGCTCAGTTGGTCTCTCCTCTTCTTGAGGAGACTGCGCAATAGTTGAGTTATTTTTATCCCTCGAGTCGGCGCACTCAACGGCTGAATTCACAACAGAGACAGCAGTCGCAAGAGCAGCTGCTACAGCGCCATCTGCTGTCTGAAGATCGGGGATATTTTTAGATCTCTTAGATATTTGATAAGTGTGTTGTCCCGCCGACGGTTCAGGGATATTTTTCGACGTTAAACCGAAAACGTTTGGAGGGGATTGCTTTAGATCCTGTTGTAGATTCGTCTTGGAGCCTCCACCACTACCGCCGCCACCTCCTTTATTATGGTGCCGGTGGTTTCTGTGACGTCCTTTGGCCATCAGAATCTCATTGAAGAGTTCTCGTCCTTTTTCGATTGGATTGAACTTCTTGGACGATTTGTTGCTGGGCGTATCTACAGATGTTGCTGTCGGTGACGGTTGTGTTGGTGTTGTGTTGGTTGCTGGAGGTTCATTTAGATGATCCTCATCTAACTGTTGGTAACGGTTTTCACTTGGACTCGGCGTGGGGCTTTGGAAATGTCTGAAGAATATCGATCTTCGGTTGGATGTTTGGGACTTGGTTTTGGGCTGTTTAGCAGGTTTCTCTTTCTTACGCTGATCCCTGCTTTGATCGTCGCGGTCGTCGTCTTTATTACTTGGCCGTCCCTGCAGATCAGCACCTTCGTTTCGACTAGCCGTGCTAGTTTCACTTACAACAACACAACCATCACCATATTGATGGTAATTAACGAAACTTTTTTGCGGCTTCTCTGAGGAATCTAAATTTACCTTTGAATCTGAGGCGCGTGCGCCATGTTCTAGAGACTGTTGTGGCGGCGGTGGTGGTGGCACCGGCGGGGATTTGAGTTCTTCCTCATCGTTGTTGAGTTTTGCAGCGATTTCATCGAGTTTTGCGACAACTTTTGATTGTTGCTCTTCCTTGGAGGAACGACCACGGCGACGAAATAGATTGAACATTTTTTTTTCTTTTGGTTGTTTCTATTTTTCTATTTGCTTTGGTTTTTGGTTCGGGAATTTTTTTTCTTTCTTTTTTCAATTCTCTGGGAATTTATTTATAGGAGGAGAAATATTTTATTTTATTTTTTTAATTTTCCAAATAACAATTTTTTGTTCGTTCGTTTTGTTCTGAAATGTTTTCCAAAGGGTTGTAGAGAGTTTTGAAAAAGTTAATAAATTTTTTACCGAAGTGTTTATGGGAATTTACGATTAACAAAGTGACGAAATGTGATTTGGAATTTGTATGGGCTCATTATAAGTGTCATTGGAATGTTTAGCACATGCAGATGCGGATAAGTATCTCGTAAGATCGTTAAAATATCATTATGGTCGCTCGCACTCACTGAGTATTATCTGTGGGTGGTGGCGGCGATAGAGCATGCTGGGTAAGGTGGTTGGAAAAATTCCAATGAATATTTATTATACTACCAGAGGAAGTGCGGATGGATTGGTTTTTTTTTTAGTTTTCGCATCGATATTTTAGGGATTTGGTGTGTGGTTTTAAAAAAAATGTTTCAAGAGCATTGCTAATGGATTTATTCGAGGGGTTTCCGAGTGAAATCTGAAGGTGGCACTGAAGCACGTAAATAGCATGAATGTGAGTGGATTTACCTTGACTGGGTTTCGTAAAATAAGACGTCTAGACGGGGCGTTTTTCTTATTGAATGGAATATATCTTTTACAACGATGAGTCATTAGGGAGAATATTCTTCATTTGAATTATTTTATCTACAGTAGTACAGCAGTATGTACCCTGCATGTTCTCTTTGGAAATTTGTAGGTTCAAGTATTCTTTTCCATATATAAATAATATTATGTACATACACATGGTCCAAATTGAACCTACATTAACTTCAACTGCATCTCAGACCTAATGTTCTGTTGAACGATCTAGGGATTCTTTTCTTGCATCGGTTAGTGAGTTCCAAATGACATCTTGGCTTACTTTCTGCAGAGCGTGAACTTCGGCTTCTGAATGAACTCCTTTTTTATGTGGATATATGGAGCATATGATTCCAGTAAAATGGTGCCACGTGTCACATACCGAATGAAACAATGGTGTTATTGAGCGAAAAGTTTCCAGGTTACGTTATTTCCAGAAGAGGTGATGTCAACTGGCTGTCACGATAGTTCGATTTAACGCCCTAGAGAGTTTTTTTTTGTTTGCAGCTACGCTTAGTCTATGGCCTGTGCCAATAAGTCAAAATTCACGACTTGGAGAAAAACGCCATTCAAGCTATTGCTGAAATCCATCCCAATTATTGTGGAAGAGTCATCTAAAATTGGGTATCTCGAATCGCCTTCTGGAATAACATATCAATCAGCTTACGTACTAATTAACTGTCGCCACTGGGCTTTTGGTGTAGCGTCTTCACTTATAAATTTCATAAACTATTTGAGATACCTTTTATAAGAGGTACAGGCAGGGGTAAACAGGGACTGCCCGCAAGGCGGCGCATGGTGCTGGTAAGCTGGATGCTATCGAAAGAACAAATCTTAGTTGGACAAGTGGAACAACATGTCTGGATCTAAAATGCTCTTAGAATTTGATTTCTGAGATTACATATTGGCGTTACAACAATCAGCAACAAGGCTTGGCATATTTCCAAACAATTGTTGCGGAATCTGTACGGACGAAGAAGACTAAGAAACAATTCATCACCTTCTTTGTACATTTTCAGATGTATCCCACATAAAGAAGCTTCACTTAGGATCTTTCTTGCACGACGATTTAGGTGATCTGGTAACAATAGATACTAGGAGTATCTTATGCTTCATCGGAAGTTCAAAGTAGTTCTAACAAGAAAGTAGGAATTACATGATCCATGCGTATCACAAAGGACATATTACTGGTCTAAGTGTGTTGGCGAAAGCTGCCAGTCACTTCAACCCAATATAACCTATGGTGGATGGTGGTCGATTCCCTGTTGAACATTCTAAACAGTTCTAACATCTACGCGTTGACATACTTTGATGATGTTGCCGCCGTGCCTAGGGGCTGTCTGTGCTAAAGTGCAGGCAGCGCTAGACATGATCGATAAATAGTGTACTTGAAGTGGGCTTTCGGTAAATACTCTTAAGACTGAGGTTGTTCTCCTTATGAGAAGGAAGATTATGACCGGTCTGACTCAGTCAGTGCTAAAGGGCGTAACTATCCGTGTGTCCCATGAAGCCTAGGAGTGATTCTGGATAAGAAACTTCTTTGGTCTAAAGGCATCGAGTCTAAAACATCCAAGGTGCTCTCAGTTTTCGGGTAGTGTAAGAGCGCTTTCGGCGAAACATAGGGCTTCATCGAATAAGGTCCTCTGGATCTATACGGCTATGATAAGACCATTCCACGCATATGTATGCGTCGGTTGTTTGGTAAAAGGGGATTTCGCATAAATATATGACTGCCTTTTGCCCCAAACTCCAAAGGTCGGCTTGTCTTAGCTGCATGGGAGCTTCCTCGAGTACGCCTGACTCTGCTCTATATGCTTTGTTGAACTTACCTTCTCTTTATATCATGAACTGTACTATCAAAGCCATCCATCGTCTTTCATAGCTCGCCCGCAACGTGCCGATATTGGTTTTGCATGGAACTCCGCATCCGAAGCGGAAAGGTCAATGGATATGGAATCAGAATCCGAAAGGTTTGTATTTTTGTCGCTGTCTGTCGTCTCTGTATGAAAGTTTGTCGATCGGTTTATTGTCCTTGTTCATTGCGTTAGGAGGCAGAGCCTCGGAATTTGTGTTTGTGTATGTTTTTGTTTTTTTTGTTTGATTTTGTTTTTGAAATTTTATACATGTTCCCACGAGTAAGACGGTGAGAAGTGTCCACCGCCAGCATAGCCGGTTTTACTGGCGGTAAGGCTTATTATGACAGACCCTGCCAGTGCACCTGAAGCCTTTCATCTCTAGACACGGTTAACATAAAAACGCTCACTCCACCCCATAGAATGGGTTGACTATCCATCGTCTTAGGTGGGGTGGTTTTTGGTAAATATAATCCATACTGAAGTTTTGAACAGCTTGCGAGACACTTGCCCTACGTCATCTGACGCAATGACACCAGAACTTCAGCTGTTGCGCAAATTCAAAGTTGGCTTATGTTCAGGACTGCCAGAGTCTAAGCCATGAATGGAATGTAGTCGTATTTTCACGGATGGCTCCGAAATCGTGGAAGACAACAACATTTAGTATCACTTCTCGTTAAGCAAATATCCGTCTGTTTGCCAAGCGGAAACTTATTTAATCCTAATGGTCATGAACTATGTTCCGAAGAACAGGTGGGAGGGTCGAAGTAGTGATAGCTAAGCTGCGCTTAAGATCTTGTTTAGCCCTTTAATCACTTCCAAAATAGTTCGTGAATGGAAAAAATCGCTAAACTCGGTCGCAAGGCTGAATTCCATGTCTCTTATCACTGGGATCTTGGGGAACGAGATCTCCGACGAGATCTTGGCAAGACTCGGAGGAACTGTACTCAGGACTCAAACTTGTGTTGGGTCTCAGTTAGGACTTCCATTGACGATTGGGTTTCTCACGAATACAATTGTTTGTGACATGACTCCCCTGGATGTAGGTTGACCAACCCAATGCTGTCGAAGTATCAGTAGCATATTTGCTGAAGACAACTTTTTGGCCCCTTGCCAGGACACTTCGTTTTCGCCAAGTAACATATTTTACTGTGCTAAGCTTATGTGTCACAAGAGTCTGCGATGCTTGTGGAGAGGCCTCGTATCAGGTAGCAGATTTTCGGTGCTGATACTGTTAGCTTCTCATCACTGAAGTGCTTTCTAAGAAAGACAGGAAAATTCCAATAAAGTGGGTAAGCCAGGGATTTGCTCTCTGAAAGTATGAAGGATGTCTGACTGTTCCAGTCGAACGTTTCGTATCCCACCAAAAAAAATTCAAAGTTAGAATTTCACAAATTTAGAAAACATAGATAGATATTCTCAATTTCATCTTTCAGATACGAAAACTGTAGGTCCTAAGACCACCCACACTTATTGTTTGCGTCAAATACAATATTTGTTGGAATTGGTGGAAAAATGGGTAACTCATGAAATTTCCGGGTCGGGGCGTTCTTCTCCTATTTTGTCAAGAAGATGTAATATATAATAAACTTAGGGGCACATTCCAGGAATAAACGAATTTACATCTAACAATGAAGCACTTTTCTTTAATTGCCAATCGTTGTTTTTGGGGGCTTATAAGGCAATTCAACAGTTAACCCATATCTCAAACAACTAAGGAGACTCTGTATAAGACCCTGATTATCCCAGTTCTACTCTACGTGGCTAAAACATGTGCTTTATTGAAAGCGTATGAAGATATCCTTGGTCGCTTCGAAAGAAGAGAAAAATTCTTTGCAAGATATTCAGTCCCGTTTGCGTTGACGGGTTTTGGAGGAGAATATTCAATCACGAACTATACAGTACAGCGACATCGACCTAGTCAAAAAACTGCGTATTGGACGTCTGAGATGGCTAAGACATATAGAGCGAATGGATACCAACGCTCGGGCCCGCAGAGTCTTCGAATCTAACACGGAGGTACGACGCAGTAGAGGACCTTCTCGCCGTAGTTGGCGTGCACAAGTTCAACCTCGACCAACTTGGAGTGCGAAACTGGATGCAATTAGCTAAAGACCGAGCTAAATGGAGATGCTTGTTGGTTGAGGCCCAGGCTCACCCCAAACTGTAGTGCCACTTAAGTAAGTAAGTAATGGAGCACTTTCGAACAAAACTAGCAAGTGTAAGGCTCTTAAATTTTGATCATCGATTGTAAGGACATCATCAGACATCTTGTATGGCTCTCTTAAGGCTACAAAGTGTAGCAAGGTCTGGAAATTAATTTACCTGTACAGTTTTGATATATGGAAGGATTTCAGAAGCAATATGGTTATGGTTGCATTGTTTTGGAACACTAGCATAAAGTGCGTAGGTGGTCGAATGAAAGTTGTTAAGAACCCTTGCAAGACGTTACGAATACTGGCAACAATATTCCGTAAGAACGCCGGACTTATGTAACAACAAAATGATTTAGCTTAAAGGCAGTTGAAGGTGGGTCTATCCAGTCTAAATAATTTTAAAATAATTTTTTCATTTCGAATATTTGCTTCCCTCTGAAGTGGAACTGTTTGTCAGCAAGCTTACGAAACATTTACACATCTCTATAATTAATTTGATTTTCTTACGTCAATTTTTATGGCACAAGCTCATAAATTTACTAAACATCATAAAACTCTTATAAAAAGCGACGCAGTTTTGTCTACGCTTGTTGGCAATCAATATTGTCGTCTGGGCGTAATTTTTCATTCCTAAAATATATTCCTCTTACACATTAGAGTGTATTTTTAATAACTAGCCCCTTCCTTCACTAATTATGGTCCAGAATTAGAACCTTTTGATGATCCATTCATTCATTTTGCTCTAAAATGGAAAAGTCAACGCCCAACCCACCATGAAGTAATTGTTCCAATTATAAAACCATGAAGTATCTTGCAGATGAATGCGTCATAAAATTCGAAAAATTACCATTATACTCATCTAAATGAAATCATTACAATAAAATTCCTCGAACGATGATCTTCGTTCACAACAGAGAAGCAGAGAAGCACACTCCAATTCGTGTGGCGCAATAAGACAAATTTCCAGCGCAAATATTGCTTTCATTTGAAAAATCGACTTTTGACGTTTCAGAGAAAATTGGAACAAAAACATGACGTTTTCTACATCTATTCTTGAACAATTTATATCTTCGCCATTTCTCGCTAGTCTTTGTCGATAGCACAATAGTATCCAGCATCCCATTGTGAGGGAGGAAAAGATATGTACATACAACGAATTTTGTGTTGTTTTCAGTTCATGACTTTGTATTCAGTTCGTGCGTGCGAACCGGCTAAAAATAGGCCGTCAACGACTGCGGCATGCACATCAGGGAATTTGACCTTTAAAACCATAAAGGAATCCCCCCGCAACAACGCCAGCCACATCAAGACGAGCAGCACAATTGATTTGCCAATCGAGGGGATTGAAATGCATTTCATCGTTAGTGTGGTGTTTCCTACAGTGAATTCCTTTCTTGAGTACTGGCGACCGTGAAATATTGTCGGAGATTCGAATATACCTACAGTTGTCATTCAAAAATACGGTTGGGCAATTTTTTGGGCCCAATGCTTTCAACAGTCTCTGTCAGCTTAGAAGTTCAATGGAAAGTTTTTTCAGATATTTTTAGGGCACGAAGGAATGTCGATCAATCTTAGAATATAAATGCAATTTTCTTTTTATTATTCTGAGGAATTTTGTACATTTTCACGATTTTTCACAATTTTTTTGCCACATAACAATGTTTATGAGACATCATTCCAGAGTTGTTTTTGGATAAAATTAGAAGAATTTAAAGAACAATTTCGACTTCTTTGAGATGAAGTGATCAAACAGAATTCTGAACTCTATTTTTGAATCATTTTGGTCTCTTCTGGTAGTGGATCCAAACAAGTGATCCGACTTGAAGTATAGTTTCCATCTAAACTTAGGTCAATGTCAGTTTATTTGAAATGTTAGAATAGATCATCTATAAATCTAAAACAACTCTACTTCTACCATCAAAAAGAATTTTTCTAATTTATTCTCTTATTTTTCAAACAATAAAAAAACGAACAAAAATAGATTTTAAGTAAAAGAATTAAAAATAAAAAGCAATGCACGTAATCAGGTTCCTTCTTAAAAAAAAGATACAAAATAAACAGAGAGAGAGAGAGAGATGTTTGAAAATGTAAAGCAAACGAGAGAAGTTTCGATCCTCACATCCACCTGGTGAAGATGCGTTCTCGAGAGCGCGTGGCAAGTTTTCGAAAATTTAAAAAACAGACAAGATGGGGATAAGCTTTTTTTTTTATTCCGCGCGAGGTTTTTTACCGCACTTTTTGTGTTATGCCTTCGATGGTTGTGATCTTCGAAAGATTTTCTTGGAGATTTCGAAGATTGAAAGCTTTCTTCTTATTTGGCAAAGTGCCTATGAGTATGCATGCTATGAGATAAATTCTGGAAAATTGTTTCAGAAGGAGTCTGAGAAGATTTTTTGTCGATATACACTGCAGGCCAAAAGTTTGAGCCCTACCTAGGCAACTGACTTCATTCATGGATGGAGATTAAATTCTATGCATTGGGTTTTTTTTACCTAAATTTTCTGCATTCAAATATTAAAAATTGGGTTCTACAACAACGTTTTTTAACAGTGTGCATTTTGTTTAAAAATTTGGAAAAAATCGCTTTGTGGTTTATTGAGAAGTGTTTAGGTTTTTCCTATTTATTAAATTTTATGACTTGGTTGTTCACTCAGCACTCGTTTATGACTCCTTTAGTGGGAAATACACGATACAACTGCTGTACAAACGGTTTGACAGCTCTGGTGTTGTATACAATAATTGTAACGTGTGTATCCACACAACCGACCGCTGTGCCGATGTCGTATGGCCAGATGGTCTTGACCGTACAACCGCTGTCACATGCACTGATTGTATGGAAATCATATGGTGTGTATGTGTAAAAGGACTGAATACAATGTCTGGTTGTAGGTAAATCGTACGTAGATTGTATAATGTGTGTGCTGCATACAACAGTTGGCCTGATGTCGGTACAACACAAGTCGGTACGACGGTTGTATCGTGTATTTCTCACTTTATGTCAAAAGGATTCTCAAATCCCAAAATTTGTCGACCTGGATCTCAAGGGTCTTACATAAAAGCCACACTTTTGAGTCATAAGAATTTATTTGATATTCTTCACGCCTTGAGTACACAACTCGTTAAAATGGGAAAAGTCGCGGAAACTACAATCGAGAAACGATCTGTAACCATCATCCTTCTTAAAGAAGGCGAAACACAGCGGGAAGTCGCAGTTGGGCATATCAAGGGGCTGTGTTCGACGTACCATTGAATGACATGCTCAAATCGGAAGTCTTGGGGATAAAACACGGTCAGAACGACCTAGAGCTACAACTTAACACGAGGATCGGCTAATAGTCACAACAAGCAAACGAATTCGACGAAAAACAGAACCTGAAATACGCGTCGAAATAAATGAAATACGGAAAGAACCGCAGTCCTTAGCAACGTCAAACGAAGACTAGGACATGCTGGACTATTTGGGAGCGTTGCTATTCGAAAACCCTTGCTGCAACCACAAAACAAACGGTAGTGCTGACCAAACGGTAGTGCATGCGATCATATGAAAACACAAGCGTTTCACTCAGCTGAGGCTAACCAACTCCTACTCTCAACCTCCACGCGGTGGCAGCCGGGTGCCTAGTACCTTAATTCAAGAAATGGGTAAACAACCCCGTTTGGAGGATTCTTGGCGGCAGCAGATGAGAGAGGAGGGGAAGAGTGTTTTCTCAGTAGAGCAATTCTTCCTGTTCCAGGCCGTAAGGAATTTCTAATGTTGGTCAGGACATTGGAATAGAGGTGGTGACGGAGGAGCCCTTAATGGGCCAACGGCAGCGCTCATACTCCTGTAGTGGACTACTGGCACCGGTGTACCAGGCCCCTCGTCCTATTGGAATAATTAAGGAACTGGCCCTCCAGGTTGGGGGTTGTGCCGTCGGGGTAACTTCCCTACCACGCAAAAAATCGATGGTTCCGAAACAACCAAAAGCCTTGGATAAGGATGACTCAACTAATGACGACCGCAGCAAACGAAATAAGGACAACGACCTTCGGATCTGTACGTGGAATGTTCTGTCCCTTTATAGACCACGTGCAGCCGAACAACTAGCAGAGACCCTAGACTGCTATAAAGCAGATATTACCGCCATCCAGGAAGTGCGATGGGATGGGCCGGGCAAAAAGAGGATGAAATACTGTGACATCTACTACGGTGATTGCTACAGAGGCAACAGGCTAAATTCGCCAACGTGAGCCTAATATGTGTTCATGCCCCCACGGAAGAAAAGGACCCGGCCACCAAAGAGTGTTTCTACGAGCAATGTCCTAAATACGACGTTAAAATCGTATTGGGTGATTTTAACGCCGAAATAGGAAAGGAGGACGTCTTTGGTAGGGCAGTCGGTAAGCATAGCCTACATGACACCACGTCTGATAACGGACTAAGGCTAATTGATTTCGCTGTGGAGCGAAATGTCACCATAGCAAGCACATGGTTTCCTCATCTCGATATTCATAAGCAGACATGGCGGTCCAATGATCATGTCACGATCAACCAAATTGATCATATTGCGATCGACGCAAGGCATGCCTCCAGTATTCTGGATGTCCGGACCTTCCGAGCGGCCAACATAGACTCTGATCATTACCTTGTTGTAGCCAAGGTACGAATGCGGATATCCCAATCTGAGCAACAAAGAAGAATTACTGTGAGAAAATTTAACGTCGAAAAGCTACAATCGCAAGAGACCGCCAGACTCTTCGCTGAACGCGTATCCCGAAATTTCTCAATCACCCCTATGCCGCCAGCATCAAGTGCCGAAGACCAGTGGCAACGCTGCCAACATGCCATCAGAAACGCCGCGACTGATGTGCTGGGTCTCGCTCGCCCACCACCGCGAAACCCCTGGTTTGACGAAGAATGCCGGCGAGTGCATGCAGCAAAACAAGAGGCATACAAAGCGGCACTGCAGCGGAAGACGAGAGCTGCTCGTGAGCTCTACGAGCAAAAAAGACGGGAAGAACATCGGCTTCTCCAAAAGAAGAAGAAAGAGCATGAGAAGCGCGCGTTTGAGAATATCGAGAGTTTATACTCCAGGAACAATGTACGGAAGTTTTACCAAAAGGTAAAAAGAATTTGACAGAGAAGCAATACCCGTACAGAAACCTGTAGAGATGAAAATGGAAACCTCGTAGTAGAATCACAGTCGGTGCTGAGAATATGGAAAAACTACTTCTGCAGACTGTATAACGGCAACGAAGACCAACATCCCGCTGTTAGGCAGAATGAACCATTCAACATCGACGATGATAGTCAAAATTTCCGTCCACCTGACCAAAACGAAGTTAGGATATCCAAACTGAAATCCGATTGGACCCTATCAGTGCAGTTTTAGGCCAGGAAAGTCCACCATCGATCAAATTTTCACACTTCGGCAGATCCTGGAGAAAACCCAAAAATTCGAAATGGATACTCACCGCCTCTTTATCGACTTCAAGGCCGCCTATAACAGCATCTGTAGAGAAGAGCTTTATAGAGCCATGTCTAGTTTTGACATTCCTGCCAAACTTGTCCGTCTGTGCAGGCTGACGATGGAGAACGCTCGCTGCTCCATCAAGGTCGGTAATGACATCACCGAGACCTTTGATGTCAAAAAAGGCTTTAGACAAGGTGAAGCGCTGTCATGTGACTTCTTTAATATTGTACTTGAACGGATTGTGCGGAACTCACAAGCCAACACCGGAGGCACAATCTATTACAAGTCTGTACAACTGCTTGCATACGTCGACGATATAGACATTATCGGAAGATCTCAGCGGGCTGTCACCGGTGCGTTTGCAAGCATTGAAGCGGAAGCGGCCAAAATGGGTTTAGCGATAAACGAGGCAAAATCAAGTACATATATGCTGTCAACAAGAAGGGAAAGCCAACACCGACGAATTATACAAAACGTCACAGCGGGCACCTATAACTTCGAGGTAGTAAGGGACTTTGTCTACCTCGGCTCTGCTATAAATTCTACAAACAAGATCAGCGCAAAAATCAATCGAAGAATAACTCTTGCCAATCGCTGTTTTTTTGGGCTTATAAGGCAGTTCAACGACGAAATATACGAGATATAGAGCGACATCGAACTAGTCAAAACTGTGTATTGGACATTTGAGGGAACCCCGCCTCTGGGGTTCGCCTGGCCCGCTTCTTGTGCATGACGACAAAATTATGCAGAGGTGGCGGCAGTATTGTGAAGCACTTTTGAATGAATAGTTTCCCCGGGTATACTTTCCAAGAGCTACCCCTAACTGTGAAGAAATTCCCAACATTACAGTCGAAGAAGTTAGTGAGGTGATCAAATACTCCAAAAAAACGTAAAGCGGTTGGGCCAGGAGAGATGCCCTCTGAGTTCTGGAGAAATATGGGAGACATCGGGTTCAGATGGCTCAGAATTCTCATCTCGAAATTTGTGAGAGGTGATCCAATGCCGAATCAAAGGAGGGAAAGTTACCTTCTCCCTGTATACAAAGGGAAGGGTGATACGCGAAACTGTGATAACTACCGGATTAATCTGATGTTTTACACCATGAAGATCGTTGAGCGAGTATTAGGTGGCCGATTGCGAAAAATAATACGGCTATCTGATGATCAGTATGGGTTTGTCGCGGGTAAACCAACCACAAATGCAATCTAAAGTATAAGGATCATAATGGAAAAACATCGTGATTTCTTAAAGGATTTGCATATTGTATTGGTTGACTTTGAAAATGCATTCGACAGACAACCACGAGATCTGATATGGGTGGCGCTAAGTCATCGAGGGGTACCAGAAACCTATGTACAGACGATCATGGATATGCACGAAGGAGCAAAGACAAGAGTAAGATGCCCCGCTGGAGAAACCGAAGAGTTCCCAATCAAAGTCGGGGTGCACCAGGGAAGCGTCTCAACTCCTTTGCTCTTTATTACAGTCCTTGATTATCTGCTTGAAGGTAAAGTGATGGACCCCAAGGTACATCAGTTATTCTTTGCTGACGATGGAGCCATGATAAGTAAGGATCCTTCGTCCATGCAAAGAGCACTTGTTGTACTTGTACCGCCCGTTCTCTGATCTACTCAGGGCTATTTCAGATATTTATTTGGTTGGAACAGTACTTCGCAGTGCGGAAAGTTTCAATACTGGGATCTATGATTAATAGCGAAGCAAACTGTGATGACAACATCAAGTGGCGGGAAAACTCGGCTATCTTCTGTGACCGAAAAATATCCCCTAAGCTGAAAGAAAGGCTCTTTACCGCAATTCTGCGTCTGGTACTTACATATGGTTCCGATGTAGGCCAATGCACACAAAGTATGAGAGTAAATAAGATGACAACAGGAGTGATAAAACTTAATCGTATAAGAAGTTCGAAGATCCGTAGAAGACTTTACGTCAAAGAAACCATCTCACGAAAAATAGAAGGCGGGCTTAGTTGGTATGTCATGTTCAAAGAAGAGATTATTTGAATTCCTTCAAAAAGGCATTTCATTGATATCGCAAAGAGAAGAGACAGACCTAAAAACTCCTGGATCGCACAAGTGCAACAACGTCAGCATTTGGTTTGCATTAGTAACGAAGTGATCCAAATTCGGGAGGCCTGCCGATATTTGCTGAGGTCCAACAGACTCCACAAGCTGATCAGTAGAAATGCAGTGAAGTGGGGGGAATACGATCCCTTGAGTTCAGATCGCCAAAATAGGAAGAAGAAGAAGATAATGAAAGACGCCTAATAATTCAAGTATATCACATACTAGAACGGATGGGAGTCTTCGTTAGCGAGTAACTAACCTTGACCAAGCTTTGGCCTTAACCGAATCATCAACAACTTTAGCACCATTTTGAGTCCCCCATCTGTCTGTTTTAAATCAGATCCTAATTTATTTTTTAAAACATTCTCCACTCAGTTTAGTATCTAAAATTCTTGAACTCGAGCCACCAGCGTCATGCTATACAACCGTCTATCTAGCGCCAAATTAATTGAGGAAACAAGTAAGATCTTCTCCATCCAATTTTATTTACTTAATTATATTTTTACGTTCTCCTTTACCACAGAAAAAAAAAAAAAAAAGAAATAGCAAAGGAGGTGAATAAATAGAAACAGACTCGGCTACATACCAAGTCGATCAGTTCCTTTGCTCATGCACAGAGCGGAACGTTTTTTATTTATTTTTATACCCCGTGCACTGGGTTGCAGCGCCTCTTCAAAAATGTATTTCCCACAACTTGTATCCCAAACATTTATAACCCACTGAACGTTAACCGATCATAACTTGGCCACTTAAAATTTTACAGACCCTCTGTCAAATAAATAAACGAAAACGGTTCATTCAATTGGGCTGGTCTGAGGTGTTTAGTTATTTTCTATCATATTTCCGTCAACGAGATGGTTTTCGAAAAGTATTTCTTAATTGTCAAATGTCATTGCAAAATCACCCACTAGGTGGCCAGAGGTAACGCATTAATCTGTCACATAAAAATACCAACAGGGATGGCATAACTATGACATATCTGGAGATTGGGTGGGGCTTGGTCTTTTTTTTTTGTTATTATTACCCCCACGACATCCGGGTGATGGTAAACGTCAGCTATGTGCTGACTCTCGTCCCGAGACGCCATCATTTTCTGTTGGAATTGGCACGAGAAATTTGGCACGAAACCAATGACATTGAATGATGATGGAGCGAATGTTGAATGTTTTATGTTGATGATGTTTATTCTTCCCGTGAGAGTGATGATTTCTTGTGGTCTTCGGGTTCCTTTTCTTTGAATAGAGGGCGTGCGATTTTTTTCTATTCATTGACGCAGTTATTTTCTTTTTAGTATTGTTTATGAAATAAAAATTTAGAAAACAAATGCAGACAAATTATAACAACACGCTTTGATAAATACGTAAACAAATTGTTTTATGGGCGATTTCATGGTGTTCGTTTCGAATTTCTATTAAAAAGCATTAAATTATCACGCAGTTTCGAGTCGATTTGGAAATGGTTTACAGTTTGAGGATTTTATGAGGCATTGTGTCGTTGTGATTTATATTAGGGGATAGGGCGAGGTGATGGCTTCTAATTTATAGTGGACGGTTGCGTGTTTAATATGATTAGTGGAGGTGATTTCTAAATTAGCGCGCATAAGCTTAGGCCTATTCCTGTGGGTGTTAAGGATTATCCTTAATCGCGAACTGAGCCTTTGATTCAAAACACGGGATTTTTAAGCCCCTTATGCCTTATAAGTATAAAACAGAAAGCCATTGAGGGCGAAAGTAAGTGAGAACTTAATTCTAGAGACATAGATGAAGTTTTATAACAACAAGGGATTCGCTGGGTTAATGAACTCATTAAATTAAGTTCATATTGTAGCCTTAAATCTATTGCCAATGTAGATGGTGCCTGTTAGAAGGATTTTGGTGACTTAACACATTAGCCTCCAGGCAAATAACATACACAGGCGGTCTGATATTTGACACCTCATAGGTCGATCGCATTCCTGAATTGTGGGATCGATACAATTGTAACCCCCCCTTAAGCGAGGTAAAACAAAAGTTAAGTAGCAAGCGAAAATACTTACCAAACAACAAAACCAGTCAGCAAGAATCTAAGAAAAAGTGACCCTAGACAAGCTTGGGAGCGTTTGTGAGTGTTGAGACAGAGGCAGCAAAGATGGGTCTAGCGGTCAATGAAAGCACAACAAAATATATGCTGTCTACAGAAAAGGGCACCCGACATCGTCTTAGGCAGAACGCCACAATAGACTGAGATACTTTTGAGGTAGTAAAGGACTTTGTCTACCTAGGCTTCATGGTGAACTCCGCAAATGATATCAGTGGGGAGAACAAACGAAGGACTGCTCTTGCCAATCGCTGTTTTTATGGGCTAAAAGCCAATTGAGTAACAAAGCCCTATCCCGAACTACTACGATTAAGGTAAATTTATATAAGATACTAATCACCCTAGTCCTGCTGTAGGTCGCAAAGATATGAGGATGCTCTTGGATGGTTAGGTTAGGTTAGGTTAGATTGGCTGTCTGCACCACGATGCAGACACACTTAGACCAGTAAAGGTCCATTGTGATGCCAAGGATCTACCATTAGACCACTCAGGGACTAATAAAACCAACCGGAGCTTTTGATGAAGCGATGGATGTTCATGACGTCTAAGGACGCCAAATCGCTGAGGTCGTCAAGGAAGGGAGCTCCTAGATGGAGCATTCTTTTGCGTGATAGAGCAGAACATGTGCATAGGAAGTGAAGAATGGTTTCCTCCTCCTCCTCGTCCCTACAACCCCTGCAGAAGTCATTGGAAAAGGACCAAGTCTTTTGGCATGTTGGCCGATTAGACAGTGTCCGGTGATGACACCGATAACGCAGCTGATCTGTAATGGCTTTAGTTTAACCAACTCGGCACTACGTTTCTGGTCCAGCTTAGGCCAGATCTGCCTCGAAATGTGACATGTAGAGCCAATATCCCACCTAAGTTTGGTCTTGCTAATAGCGTTCAGCTTCAGTAGATGCTTACATGCCGCGAGGGGCATACCAAGGGCTTGCCTATCTGACAGAATCTTTAGAGTAGTACCCTGTCTGGCGAGTTCATCCGCCCTACAGTTTCCTGGAATGTCTCTGTGACCTGGCAGTCAGCATAGGTGAATGTTGAACTGCTCTGTCATCTCTGTAGGAGACAAACGGCAGTCTAAGACGGTCTTTGAAGTAAAGGAGCACGATTCCAGAGACCTGATAGCCGCTTGACCGTCAGTGAAAGTGCTAATATCGCTGACAGATAATACATTGCATTTCAGCCAAGACAGGGTTTCCTTAATCGCCATATGTTCCGCCTGAAAAACGGTACAATTATCAGGGAGGCGGAACGAGATGCTCAGATTGAGCTTATCGGAGAAAACACCACAGCCCACCCCACCTTCGGTCTTAGAGCCATCTGTGTAGAAGTGCACCGAATTTCCATCATCAGGTCTCCCCCCCATCCCACTCATCCCGTTCAGGGATACTCGTACGGAAGTGTCGGTCAAATCTCAGTTTCGGTGGGGTGTAGTCCGTTTTTTCATGTGTGAAGTTGCGAAGATCAAGGATCGAGGAGTGGCCAATGTGATAACTAGGCCACTAAGAGGAGGCTTTAAGACGAATAGCCGAACTGGCAGCAGTCTGTCTGCCGAGGATATCCACGGGTAACAGGTTGAACATAATGTTCAGTGCCGCAGAAGGGGTAGTTCTTAGTGCACCGCTGATGCACATGCAAGCGGATTTTTGCACTTAAGCTACTTGAGAGAGGTGAACAGCCCTGTCAAGAGCAGGCCACCAAACGATCACGCCATAGAGTAGTATAGGCCTGACAACAGACACGTAAAACCAGCGAGTGATTTCAGGTTTCATACCCCAGTTCCTACCTACAGCCATTTTACAGGAACAGAGAGCTACATTGGCTTTCCTTACGCGTTCTGGTAGATTAGCTTTCCAGTTTAGTTTTCTGTCCAGAATAAGACCCAGGTATTTTGCAGTGTTAAGGGTGAGACTGGTGGATCTACGAGGGGAACTTTATATTTCCTTGTGAAGAGAACAAGTTCAGTTTTATGAACAAGTTCAGTATCAGCTCTTGAATACTTTGAGAGAAAAGTTCTTCGAGTGATATTTTCCTTCACTCCCGTCTGCATTGACGGCAAGTGGAGGAAAATGTACAATTCCGAACTATACGGCCTATAGAATGACATCGACTTAGTCAGAAGCGTTCACATTCAGCAACTAAGACGGCTGGGTCATTTAGAGCGTATGGTGCCCAATGTTCCAACGTGCAAAATCCTCGTATCCACCCTGCATGGACGGCTCAAGAGGACGGGCTCGCGATAGATGGCGCAAACAAGTGGAGGGAGACCTCAACCGACTTGGCGTGCGCAACAGGAGGCAGCTGGTTCGTAACTGGGTTGGCTGAAGGGGTTTGTTGGCTGAGTAAGTAAGTTTGCATTTTTTTTTTATAATAAAACAAAGATATCTACATTCTCAGTTGTATTACCCTAAACTGACATAGTTTGAAAACTAGATTCGAAGTAAGATTTTTCAAAAACTGTATGCTGGTTCCTTCCATTGGGGCGCTTTACGGGGCTGACCATTAACGATTTATCGCATTCCGAAGACAGATTAAAAAACGAAATAGATGTACTTTAGAACAATCCCAACCAGCAGCAATGTTTGGTGAAAAAGGTTCAAGCCATAAGAATTCGGGTTATAATTGAGGTCCCACCATCAACGTTTGATCTTCTTTCCTCCGAAGGTGCTGCATGAACTATAATTTCTATTTTTGACTTTTGACAAGCTGAATTCCCGGGGAAATAATTCAATTGGTTTAACGACAAAGACTGATAAAGAATTTGATAAACTTGTCCCGAGAAATCGAAGCAATTAAGTGAACGCCAACCAGGAGGATATACTTGATGTACACTAGCGCTTTTGTTTTTTAGAAACTATATTGGAACTAATTCTTAACGTATATTCTTGAAGGTGTTTGTAGATTCTTGCCCATATTCAATTGTCTAGACCACAAATACAAATATTTGACGCAACAGCTCTTTAAAGTGCCAGGGCCTAGCTTCTCGCAACCACCCATGTTGTGTGCGTTATATTTTTCACACGAATGGAAGGGACCTACAGTTTAATGCCGACTCCGAACGGCGATTTGAGAAGCTTTTTTTTTTGCGTGACAACAATACTCTCGGATGTTTGTCAGACGCTCGCGAGAGGTGGGACCGTAAAAAAAACTTTTTGGTGTTTTCTGGGATTCGAACTTGGAACCTCATGCGTCTAGACCACGGGAAATTTAACGTTTTCCATGTAAGCGACAACTACATTATCTTGATATAATTTCTTAATAAGGGGAAGTGCGTAGAAGATTTTCACATGTTTAATTTCCCGGATCCTATATACTCGTAGGTTAGGTTAGGTTAAAGGAGTTAGCTGCAACGAATGAGTGCAGCCTGCACTCCAGTCTCAAACTGATCCATTGTGCTCCTTTGACGTGGAATTTCCTGTCTGAAGAACTCAAACGAGAGGAACAACAAAATGGCTAGAGTTCTGTGTTAATGGAACGGCCTCCTGAACTATCCTGAAGAAGTTATGAATTTTATGATGGTGGTTGGTGGCTTTTCAGACAGGTCGCCCAGATGGTTGAAGAAATATTCTCCAAAGCCGTCTTCCTGGTGTTGCAGAGACTAGGGCATTTGCAAAGAAAGCGTTCCGTGTCCTCCTCTACGTTCGTGTTGCCGCATCCTCTGCAGAGTTCATCTGTACTTAGTCGCATTCTCTTGCGGTGGGCTTCTTTCTTTAATGATCTCGACGAACTGGAGTCTCCAGGCATCATGAGCATTCTTCGCTTTATTTAAAGCTCTGATTGGTTTATTTAGTCACTGGGTAGAAGAATGCAAAGATCCATGGCATCACAATGAACCTCTACTGGTCTAAACGTGTCTGTACTCTGTTTAGAACAATAGGTGAAAAATCGGTGGGATGGAATATCTTTCTTAAACATATCATACTTAAGGTTTTAGCAGGATTCAGTTTGATAAAACTAGATCATTTTTAAATTCTTTCAAGGTTTTCATTTACCCTGGTAACACCATCTTCACTTAAACCTATTGGGCGAGGAATGTAAACTAGAACGTCATCATCCTACACTTACGCGATGATTGATGTCGTCATCACAAGTTGCCTTCCTATTGATCATAGATCCCAGATATTTGAACTTTTCGCACTTGGGAAGCATCGTTCCATTCAAATAAATGTCTGGAATAAGCCTGAGTGGATCAGAGAACGGGCAGCACAAGTACTCTCTCCTTTTTTAACTAATGCGATACCCATTTCTCTCCAAAACGTCCACCCACACATCAAGTGCTCGTTGCAGGGATGTAGGATCCTCACTTATGATGCCTCCATCGTCAGCAAAGAATAACTGATGTACCTTGGGGTCCATCACTTTACCTTCAAGGAGATAATCAAGGACTGTAATAAAGAGCAAAGGACTTAAGACGCTTCCCTGGTAACCTTCCGTCTTGCTAACAGAAATTTTTATGAAAACACCGAAGAAAAGCAAACAAACAAGGGTCTCTGAGAAAATCAAGTGGTACAATCTGGACAAAGAAAAAGGCGAAGCTTTTGTTTTCGTAATGAAAAATTACCTCTCTCACACCATCAACGGAGCTGAGGATGAAGAGTGCAGAGCACAAAATATGTGGGATTCCCTACAGCGAACTTGCTTAAAGAAGGCCAAATCACTGCTAGGAGCTTCAAAAGACCACAATCAACATGCCAAAGAAACATAGTGGTGGAGTGATGAAGCTAAGAAAGTAATAAATGAGAAGAAAGCGGCTTTCAAAGCTTGGTCAAATTGCCCCTCTAACAGAATGACGAAAAAGCTCGCCTCGAAATGGAATACAGATGCTGCAAGAAAAAAGCGAAGAAGAAGTGCGCCCAGCTTCAAGCAGAGAGTACGGAGGGCCTGTATCGGGAGCTGCAGAAAATATCTTCGACGGTTGCTGATGCAAACCAGGCTATCCAGGAGCTGCGAAGACACAATATGAACAAGAGCGCCACTATCTTCAAAATAGCTGCCCAAAGAAGGAGCAATGCTCAGGAGATTCGTTCGCCAAAGTTCATTAGCAATGCTCATGGCCAGCTTCTTGTGGATGACGACAAAATTCTGCAGAGGTGGCGGCAGTATTGTGAAGAGCTTTTAAATGAACAGTTTCCCCGGCTATGCTTTCCAAAAACCACCCCTAACTGTGAAGAAATACCCGACATTACAGTCGAAGAAGTTAGTGAGGCGGTCAAATACTCCAAAAAACGAAAAGCGGTTGGTCCAGACGAAATACCCTCTGAGTTGTGGAAAAAGATGGGAGACATCGGGTTCAGATGGCTCAGAATTCTCATCTCCATATTCGTGAGAGGTGATCCAATGCCGAATCAATGGAGGGAAAGTTATCTCCTCCCTGTATACAAAGGGAAGGGTGATACGCGAAACAGTGATAACTACCGTTCGATCAAGCTGATGTCACACACCATGAAGATCGTTGAGCGGGTATTAGGTGGCCGACTGCGAAAAATAATACGGCTATCTGATGATCAGTGCGGGTTTGTCTCGGGTAAATCAACCACAGATGCAATCCAAAGTATAAGGATCATAATGGAAAAACATCGTGATTCCTTAAGGGATTTGCATATTGTATTGGTTGACTTTGAAAAGGCATTCGACAGACAACCACGAGATCTGATATGGGTGGCGCTTAGGCATCGAGGGGTTCCAGAAACCTATGTACAGATGATCATGGACATGTACGAAGGCGCAAAGACAAGAGTAAGATGCCCCGCTGGAGTAACCGATGAGTTCCCAATCAAAGTCGGGGTGCACCAGGGAAGCGTTTTAAGTCCTTTGCTCTTTATTACAGTCCTTGATTATCTGCTTGAAGGTAAAGTGATGGACCCCAAGGTACATCAGTTATTCTTTGCTGACGATGGAGCTATCATAAGTGAGGATCCTACATCCCTGCAACGAGCACTTGATGTGTGGGTGGACGTTTTGGAGGGAAATTGGTATCGCATTAGTTAAAAAAGGAGAGAGTACTTGTGCTGCCCGTTCTCTGATCCACTCAGGCCTATTCCAGACATTTATTTGAATGGAACAATGCTTCCCAAGTGCGAAAAGTTCAAATATCTGGGATCTATGATCAATAGGAAGGCAACTTGTGATGACGACATCAATCATCGCGTAAGCGTAGGGTTGATGAAGTGGCGAGAAAATTCGCTATCTTCTGTGACAGAAAAATGCCACCTAAGTTGAACGGAAGGCTCTACACCGCAGTTGTACGTCCAGCGCTCACATACGGTTCACAATGTTGGACGATGTACAAAAAGTATGAGCGTAAATTAACGGCAGCTGAGATGAAGATGCTTCGCATGACAGCAGGAGTGACCAAGCTTGATCGAATAAGAAGTTCGAAGATCCGTGGAAGCTTTCACATCAAAGAAACCATCGTACAAAAATTAGAGCGCCACCGGCTCAGCTGGTATTGCCACGTTCAAAGAAGAGATCATTTGAACCCCGTTAAAAAGGCAATATCTATGCACGTTCCAAAGACATCGCGATGTAGGAAAGGCAGGCCTATAAACGCCTGGATCAGACAAATGCGACGACATCGGCATTTCATTGGCCTCAGTAACCGAGTGATCCAAAACCGGCAGGCCTGCCGATATTTTCTGAGGTCAAATAGGCGAACCCCACAGGCGGATCAGTAGAAATGCGGTGAAGTGGAAGGGGTGCGATCCCTTGTTTTCGGATCATAGCCTCGCTGATAAAAGGAAGAAGAAGAAGAAGACTTAAGACGCTTCCCTGGTGCACCCCGACTTTGATTGGGAACTCTTCGGTTACTCCAGCGGGGCATCTTACTCTTGTCTTTGCTCCTTCGTACATGTCCATGATCATCTGTACATACGTTTCTGGAACCCCTCGATGTCTTAGCGCCGCCCATATCAGATCTCGTGGTTGTCTGTCGAATGCCTTTTCAAAGCCAACCAATACAATATGCAAATCCCTTAAGGAATCACGATGTTTTTCCATTATGATCCTTATACTTTGGATTGCATCTGTGGTTGATTTACCCGAGACAAACCCGCACTGATCATCAGATAGCCGTATTATTTTTCGCAGTCGGCCACCTAATACCCGCTCTTTATAGTGTGTGATATCAGCTTGATCCTGAAGCATGTATCTAAAGAGAAAACGAAATTCTAGTTCTGTTGTGTTGCCAAATAAGTCGATCAACCTGTGTTCGATCAGTTCGAGGTACCAACACTTCGGACTATTACCTTATTATAGAAAAAGAATGTCAGTATACGGATATGAAGCTCCAAAAGTTTTTTATACTGAGAAAGATCAATGTTGAATGACTGCAATTAGGAGGCATTTCCAGAACCACTGAACAGTTGCTGCATGAGACACTTATTTTCCTAGACTTGCTGACTTATGCAAAAGCATCATATTTTATTTTAGTGAAAGCTATCTTGAAAGTCTTCCAGAAAATAATCTTCTGTACAGCTGTGTCCATTGCAACTAAGAATCATACGTGATATGAAAATGTTAAAAGCTTAACAGCTACTATGAGCTACTTCACTACGGCAAAACTCTTTATTTGGACCTGTACTGTCAACTATTGGACCGTCTGAAGGAAGCAAGCGCCCAGAAGCGGTCAGCTTTGACCAATAGGAGAGGAATTGTGTTCCATCAAGACAACGCCAGGCCACACACATCGATAGCGACTCGCCAGAATATTGGGAGCTTGGTTGGGAGTTTCTTATGCATCCACCTTGTAGTCCAGATCTGGTATCGAGATCACTACCTGTTTCTGTCTATGGCGAACGATTTTGCTAGTGAAAAATTCGCCTCAAGAGAGGCTTGTGAAAATCGACTGTCCCAGTTTGTTGCCATTAGGGACGAAGGCTTCTATGAGAGAGGCATAATGAAATTGCCTTCAAAATGGAAACAAGTTATCAAATAAAACGGTGTATATTCGACCTAAATTGGACTATTCTAACTATGCGAAATAAAGCCTTCAATTACATGCAAAAATAATGGATTTCTTTTTATTACACCGATAATTGCCTTAATAACATCAAGTTCTTCAACGCTTTCAAATGGGAACGCTGTAGTCACAAGGTGATCCTGATCAGAAATAGTCTCTACTGAATCGGAATCGAAAGAATCTGGGGAAAAAAAAGAACTCACTTCGTTTGGACATAATTATTGAGCAGGTTTGCGAATTATTATTGCTTACAGCTCCAAGTGCTTCTAAGTTTTTCTACAACTCTCTAGAGTTTTCGGATAAAATCGTCACTCTTGATGACTACAACTTCGAGTTAGTTTACCTTTTCGAAGGAGTTTACCTACCTCGGAGCAAGCACAAATCCGACAAATGACACCTTCGTGAAGATCCGACGAAGAATAATCTTAGCAAACTGTTCGGTTTGGCAAAACAACTGGGTTCAAAACCCCTAACTCGACGGACCAAATTAATGCTCTATAGAACGCTCATCTTACCAGTCTTGCTTTATGGCGCCGAGTGCTGGACGATAAGTAAGAAAGCAGAACAAATATTGTGTACCTTTGAGCGAAAATACTTCTTCGGATATTAGATCCCACATGCAAGGAGGGTGAATAGAGGAGAAGATACAACCACGAACGACTACATTAGCTCGGCCACATCGAGCATAGAGAATCTTCCAATCTCAGTCCGCAGGTTCGGGACGGCAAAAAAGGTTCTCACAATTGGAAGCAGCGTGCCCGGGATTGCAGAGGATAGAAGGCAGCCGTGTCTCAGGCAGAGACTCTCCAAGCGTCGGGAGCCCTTTAAGTAAGTAAGTACAAGGCAAATAATTGTGATGAACTTCCATGCACATGTATGGAGTACATGAATATTTTCTAGTAAACTCTAAACGCATTGCGAATACAAAAAAAAAAGGAGAGAGAAGCTAACCATACCATGTCCTTGGGTACCTGTTCGTCCCATAGTTGGAGTAATAGTCAGATAAACTCTGATTTTATTCATTTCGTTTAATATACCAGAGGTTACAGTCTGGTCTTAAGCAGGAGATATTTTTTTATGTGAATGCAAGTTAGTGCCTCCTACTGTATTTAAACACATAGTCTTACGTTCAAGCAGCCAACTAGCCATTGACACCGCTGAGCGTATGACTTTACTCAATGGACATGAACAACATATCTTACTACTCAGTTGGATTTGATCAGTCAATAACGACTTTTTCTTTTGTTCCTAATTGGCTTTTGTGTAAGACCCTACTAAACTCAAATATAAAGAACATGCGGGGGATTTTACTTCTAACCTTCCACATCCAAGATATGTGGAATTGATGGTGTAATAGAAAATCACCAAACTTATTTCAAAATGATGATATCACCATTGGGGCTTAAGGGCGTAGTTTACTCTGAAGAATCATTTTAGCGGCGGTCAAGCTAGAGTCGTAACATTACCATACCGGCAATGCTAGTCTGGCATATTGCAAGAAGAAATTAACTCATTCGTCCACAGTAACACTGGATTTGAATTTGACAAAAAAACTGCCAATTGTCTCAAACGAGGGACAAATTGAAACATTTTCCAACAGATACCCAGCAGCTTCTACTTCTTAACTGCAACAAATTGTTCCCCAGAAATATTCATTCTTATGACACATTCAACAACATTCCCCTCCCCGTTCACATTTCATCACTTTGTTTGCATGTAAATTACAAAACTTGTTGTCTGTCAAAATAAATTAGTTTACCTTGTCTGTCAACTCCCGATCGCACACTATATGCACTCTCCTTGTCTCGAAGAAAGGCCTATCCAATGATTCAGAACGGGCCAATGAACCCGCGCGTAGATGGCGACACTTTGGCAAGCGATCCGCGAAACAATTACACTTACAATATGTGTAAGTGTAATTTAAAATAAGGGGATAAAAGTAAAACAAAAAAAAAAGAAAACAAAAATTAAAAAAAAAAAACGCCTTTTGTCACATTCGCAGAGCGTAGAACGCGCACCACCAACTGCCGAACACCTGACGCGAGAGACGAAATCACTTTCCCGAGCCCACTGTACACAGGCGGACGTTCATCTGACTAACAGCACGACGACGATGGCTGAGGCTGAGCAAAAATTTCGTCCAAAATGAGGGTGCAGGCTGATGATCTGTTTTTCTGATCTTTTTCCTCTCAAGATACAAAAAAACAAAAAAAACCGAAAAACTTAAAATACTCGAGTTTTCTTGTTTTTCTTTTCCACTTTTCCACTTTTCACTTTCTGTGTGAGTTTTTCACTTTTTTTTTTTTGTTTTTGAGAAATCTTCCGAAATGTGCGGATCTTCCTCTTTGACACTTTTTTTTCCACTCAATTGGGTAGGTTGGGTACGGTTTCAGTGTTCCTCGCAAAGCGATGGCAGTGCTGAAACTGAAATGGAAAATTGTGAAAAACTTTTCAGTGGGCCGGCAGTTTTGTCCAGGGAAAAACCCCAATCCTGTTGATGGAGGTCTCCTTTTTATGTTTTTTTTTTTTTTTTTTCATTTTTGTTCTTCCGTCTTTCGACAGTTTTTCCTTTTAAAATTGCTCACATTTCCTTTGAGGTAATTTACTCATCTTTGTCGTTCGTTTGTTTTTCTACTGGAGTGGAAAATTCATGAGTTATTTGCATGGGAAAATAAATGTGCGGCGCGGCGTCGTGATGAGGTTGTGATCTTGGAATTTTCGATTTGATTGAATCGCGAGAAGGGATCCGCTCTGGAGTCAAATTGATGGGCGGTTCGGATGGAAATTTGTTGTCTTAATGGATGAAATCATACGTAAACAGATTGTTTTAATGATTTTTTCTTGGGAACCTGATGGGCTGTATACAGATGTGTCTGGCTAGTGAAGTCGTAAATAGTGACTTTAATTACATGGTGATGGGCATTTTAAGGGCTTTGGGATGGTATGGACTTTTTTTTTTATTGGATTCGTAAATTTTTGAAAGTGTGTCGTCAAGTGGGAAGAAGTTGGACATTGGGGAGCTATAAAGTTAAGTAGTGAAGGTGAGCCTGTACTTAACGACAGTGTGTGGTAATTAATTAGTTAAAACCTATATTTTGACGCAGAAATATGTTTTGGGTTAGTTTATGTGGAGTTTTGTTTAGATAGGAGAATGAAGTACAGGTGGGCAAGTGGAGGCAGATGATTCAGATACTTAAGAAAGCCTTACAGGGCCAGTTTCATTTCCATTATGAAATATAGTGAAAGACTGGGTCGTGCGTATATATGTACAATGTACTTGCACTTATGTTTATGATGTTTGGTTGCAAATTAGTCAGTTTGAATCCTAATTCAGTTTTTTATGATTTTTTTAAAATCCATTTCAAAAGTCAAAAATCCCTTTTAAAAGACAAAAAGGTACGCGACATACTCGTAGTATGTAGTAGTCTCAATTCTGATAAAGGAAAATGAATTATTCCAAAGCTGCCCATAGGTTAGGTTAGGTTAGGTTAGGTACCAAACTAGGCACCAAAGTGGGCCCATCGTGATCCCTAGGGAACCTTCACGGCAGAAGACCTAAACTCATTCTCCCAAGCAATTAATCTCCCTACAGAATCTGAAAAGATCCTTGTTGTGGTTTAGGGACCTCACCTCTTCAAGGTTATCGAAGAAGTATCTGCCAAGGTGCTTTAGCCTTGTCCTGGCAATTCCTTGACATTCACAGAGTATATGAGTTATATCCTCTTAGACATGTAGGTCGTCGCAGTACCTACAAACATCCGTATCAGATAAGCCTAGTCTCATGCCTCCTTAGGAGACAGTGGCCAGAGAGTATTCCTATCACTGTTCTTAGCCTCGATCTATCTAACTTGATTATCTCCCCAGATTTTCTGCGATCTAACACAGGCCACAAAACCTTAGACACCCTGTGCCCATTTAAGTTTGACCATTTTAGATTAGCCGTGTCAATGATTTTATCCCGAATAATTCCCTTAGCCACGCACCTTGATGGCTTAATACTACCAATTATATCGCTACGTGGGAGGCCTGCTCCTCTTTTAGCCAGCTCGTTGCCTTCGATATCGCAGTGTCCAGGTACCCAACATAATCTGACTCGGTTCTGCGTACATAATGTTCCGAGCATTGTGCGGCAATTCCTGATTATCTCAGATTTGGTGATATAAGACTTTAGCGCCTTTAGCGCAGCCTGACTGTCAATGTAGATGGCGATATTCTTATCGGATATTGATCCCATCTCAAGTAATTCCGCAGCTTTAAGTTCAGCTAGAATCTCTGCTTGGAGCACACTGTATGTGTCCGAAAGTCTATCGTATCGTATCTCTCGAGTAAATACATGACCCCGTGCCGTCATTGGTCTTAGAACCATCTGTGTATATTGCAATCTCGTTATAAAGCTGTTTTCGTATTCGTTGCCTTCTACCACACAAGAGCCCCATACGTAAGGATGGGTCTGACTATCATGATGTATAGCCAGTGCATCATTGCGGGCTTCAGGCCCCATTTTTTTCCCGTGGTCCGCTTACAGATGAAAAGAGCATTATAAGCTTTGGGGACTCTTTCCTGTATGTTAAGTTTATAATTTAGTTTCCTGTCCAGCATTATCCCAAGATATCTAGCGCGATCCGAAAGGGAAAGCTCCACCCCTGCTAGCTTAGGCAGTTTAAAGGGTGGTATCTTGTATTTTTTACTGAAGAGTACCAATTCGGTTTTATCCGGGTTGACGTGTAGTCCACACCCTCTAGCCCATTTTTCAAGACTATTAAGAGCTGATTCCATAATTTCACTTAATGTGTCAAGGAACTTGCCCTGAACTAAAATCACCACGTTGTCCGCGTAAGCAGTGAGGCTTATGCCTGTGTTGCTTAGTTCTTTAAGTATCCCATCCATGACTAAAGTTGCCCATCCTCCGGTATCTTTTCTCTGGAGAACGAAAACGCACGGTTAAACTTCGTCAAGACTTAAATGGCTCTATCAACTGGATTGTTAATATTCTTGAAGGTAGATACTTCATCACAGAACCTGGAAAAGTAGAGGTAGGAGCATACGCCTCTAAAGGAATTCCTCAGGAATTCCCACTACTTTGGGTCATTGTCGTAAATGCAGTACTCCAGCAGTTCAGACATAGTAGCGTTAAAACTACAGCTTATGCGGATGACATTGTACTGCTGGCAACCTGCAAATTCCTTCCAAGCCCTAGCGTGCAAATTGATGGGGTCCTAAAAATCCTCAATCAAGAATTGCAAACAACCCAAGACCACCTATCTTGTATTATTTACCAACAAAAGGAAGATACCACACTTCCAAAAGAAAGAAGGTATTAACTTCTTTCTTTTGGAGGCACCCTTCTTAGAATCTCTGACAGTGGTAAATACCTGGGCCTTGAGCTCGATAAAAAAAACTCAATTGGAGACTGGACATTAACGAAAGAATCCAAAAACCCTTGTACCCTTTTCTAAGAAGAGGAAGCTTGAGCTAAAGCATTTCTCACTGGAAAACGCCCCTATCAGCCCTACAGGGGAAGCCAAATATCTTGGGATAATCCTGGACAAAAAGCTTAACTGGAACTCTCACCTAAACAGTGCTATCAACAAGATGACCAGGGCAATGTTCATGTGCCAATGTCTCCATGGTAAAAAAAAAGGGGGTCTGAAGCCCAAGATGATCTACTGGATGTACAGCACAATCGTCAGACCAATGATCACCTACGTCTCTCTAGTATGGTGGCCTAAAACACATCAAAGATATGGAACAGCTAAATCGACTGCACCGATTAGCCTGTGTCGGCATTACCGGGGTAATGGGAACGTGCCCCACGGCAGCATTAGGTACAATACTTCATCTCACGCCGCTGCATCTCACAGTGCAGAAAGAACCTTTGCTAAGTGCTTTTAGGCTACATTAGATACAAAACCTGAAACCCGGCGATTGCACAGGTGGGGCCGTGGCGTAAGTGGTTAGTGTGTCAGATCACTACGCATAAGGTTCCAAGTTCGAATCCCAGAAAACACCAAAAAAAATTTTCACGGTCCCACCTCTCGCGAGCGTTTGACAAACATCCGAGAGTATTGTTGTAACGAAAAAAGCTTCTCAAATCGCCGTTCGGATTCGGCATTAAACTGTAGGTCCCTTCCATTCGTGTGAAAAATATAACGCACACAACATGAGTGGTTGCGAGAAGCTAGGCCCTGGCACTTTAAAGAGCTGTTGCGCCAAATATTTGTATTTGTATTTTTGGCGATCTCACAGGCAGTCTGAGCATTCTTGAAAATGCCGAAAACAACCCAATCTTCAAGATTCCAGATACGATGCTCAAGAAGTTTCGGTTCTCCAGGAAATTCGAAGTGGTCATTAGTGACCGTCAAGAATGGAGAAACAAAGATCTCAAGACACCACTTACTTACTTACTTATTTAGGTGGAGCTACAGTTCGGGGTGAACCTGGGCCTCAACCAACAAGCCTCAACCAACAAGCCTCTCCATTTAGCTCGGTCTTTAGCTAATTGCCTCCAGTTGCGCACTCCAAGTTGGTCGAGGTCCTCTTGAACTTATGCGTGCCACCTACGGCCATGATTCCCTCTACTGCGTCGTCCCTCGGGGTTAGATTCGAAGACTCTGCGGGCCGGAGCGTTGGTGTCTATTCGCTCTACATGTCCTAGCCATCTCAGACGTCCAATACGCAGTTTCTTGGCTGGGTCGATGTCGCTGTACAGCTCGTAAAGTTCGTGATTGAATCTTCTCCTCCAAAACCCGTCAACGCAAACGGGACCGAAAATCTTACAAAGAATTTTTCTCAGACAAGACACCACCCAACGCACAAATCTGGCACACAGTGGGCTCCAAATTGGAAAATGGCAGTATCGGAGCTGGGGTCTATGGTCCCAAATTTCAGCGCGCGGCAGCGCTTGGTAATCCACCTACCATTTTTCAAGCAGAAGTCCATGCGATATAACTATGTATTCGGGAATGCCTGTGGAGAAACACTACCGGAACCCGCATCTTTATCTATTCAGACAGCCAGGCAGCGCTAAGGGCCCTTAATTTCTATATGGTAGGGTCAAAGCTCGTATGGGACTGTCTCGACCTTCTTGATAACCTCGCATCCACAAATCAGGTTACCGTAGCATGGATTCGTGGACACGAAGATTTTGAGGGGAATGCACGAGTAGACTGTCTGGCGAGGTGAGACGCTGGGAGCCCAATCATCGGCCCTGAACCCTACTCCGGGGTACCACCCAATGATATCTACTCCACAGTAATAAAATGAGAAGCTAAAGGACTCGCCGAACACTGGGCCAACGAAAAAGGGCTAAGACAAGCGAAGTAGTTCATAAGCCCCAACAGAAATAGAGCTAGCAAGCTACTTGAACTAAGCAAAGACATTCTGCAAACTCTAACGGGTTACCTAACCGGACACTGTCCACTCAGGTGCCATCTAAATAAAATGAAACTTCCAGATACGGCCATGTGCAGACTCTGCGGCGAACAAAGAGAAACAGCAGAACACATTTTTTGTGAATGCCCAGGGGCCACAAAGAAACGATTACTCCATAGCGTCTCGATGAGCCCAGCGGGTACCTGAAACATGAAACCCAAGACATTATTGAGGTTTATCAATAGATCTTATAGGTCATAGTGCACTTGGACCACAGTGATCTTATCGTATCGTATCGTATCAAACAAGCTACAATAGCCTTTTACTCATGCAGCCGAATATTTGGGAAAACCTGAGGACCCACTTTCAAAATCATACAGTGGATGTACAGACCTATACTGACCCGTGGCAGTCTCGTATGGTGACGGGCCGTCAAGAAAACTACCAACCTAATGACCATCGCGAAATTATAAAGACTAGCGTGCATCGGTATCACCAGTGCAATGAGAACAACACCAACTGCAGGGCTTGAAGCTATCTTCAACCTGCCTCTTCAAGATATCTTTATACAATCATCGACAGCCATTAGTGCCCTGAGAATAAGCCAATCAGATAACTGGAAACCAAATGCGATGGTTTGATCCAACGATCTTACAGAAATATCTAGGCCATGTACCTTTTATAGGCTACATTACGCGATATCTAGACTTCAAAAGACCTTTCTCTAGCACCTATCCAAGAAGAGAAGAATGAAATATATCCATCGCGTTATTCATAACAGTGTACATAGTCGGCTCTAAAATGGACATTGTCGTGGGTATATCGAAGTCAATCTACCTACCGAGCCACAGCAGTGTCTTCCAATTGATTGTCTGCGATAGAGGTAATACTACCAAAGGGTATCACCTTCTTTATCGACAGCCAGGCAGCTATAAAAGCAATTAAAATCGAAGCCTGCGAAGTGATGTCGCGAAGAACTCAAGGTTCTTGTAACACAGCACAAGGTAATGCTCTGCAGGGTCCATGAAAATGAGGGCATCCCAGGCAATGAGAAGGCTGACGAATTGGCAAGAGGAGGTTCGACATCTACATTATAATAAGCTGACCTCTCTGTGAATATCCCACATTGCACACTGAAGCTTGAAGCAGGGAAAAAAGCCATAAGAGAGGCGAATACCAGATCGACTTCCATAGAGACTTATTACACCACAAGAAAGCTATGGCCCACTTTTGACAAAGAGGACCAAGAGACTTATACGGAAAGACAGGAAATTCCTTACGAAACATAATAGTCGGCGGGACCACATGAAGAAATTTTATCAAACGGAAGAAGACCTTTGCATAGGCTGTGGTGATGGTGAATGTCTATGAGGACACAACCTACTTTCTGGTCACTGCTCAGGTCTCCGTCACACCAGGCATATATTCCCCGGGAGACATTTCTTCCAGGACCTAGAGTAGCTTTCCAGTACACCAACAGACAAAATAAATCCATTGGATGGTTTGTATGTTACAACGCAGCAGGTAATTGAACAAAATTTAGACTTAAACAGGTTTGTAATAGGAAAGGGACAATTTTTCCCTCAAAGGGTATCACTTACTTATGTCCTGTATCCCCTTGTGAGCCCTAGTACTTCTATTACGCTTATGTGCTATAGTGTACGGTTTCTGGCAATGTGTCTTAGCTCTCCCCAACTTTTACCCATCTGCCGTGCCTCCTTCTCGACTGTTCTCCGCCATGTTCTCCTCAGATCGTCAGGTACTCTGCCTTTTATTGGAAGGGTTGGATAGCTCTTTTAGCTTGTCTGAGACCTTGGGTGTTATTCCAGTGGGAAATGCATATGTTGCTTTCCCAACTGTTTAGAGTATATTTAAAAGCAGAGTGAGACATTCTGCAAAAGACTTCTGGTCCAATGAACAACTCAGAGGAGCTTTATCTGGCGAACAGATCTACACCGGTACCCACCACAATTTTACTTTATTATATTGGGCCAAGTTTTGTTAATTATCGAAGCAGCTTAAAACTGAATTTAAACTGATCAAGTGGGAGATCAGTGCCTTGAGCATGGTTTGGCTGTCGGTGAGTATGTGGATGGTAGCACCTTTGATACCTGAGTGCAGGTTTGTACCAGCGCCAATCTCAATAGCGCAAACATCTCCCCCGAAAATACTGATTCTCTTTCCAAGTGATTTTGAAACTTTATGATTGAGTCCATACACACCGGCACCAACTCCTGAATCCTTTATTGATTCGTCGGTACACCATACGATTGCCTTTGAATCAAACAGCTTTCAGTCATTATTCCATGTATCACGACTTGGGATTTCAATCTCAAACCATCTAGTGAAGCAAAGGCATACGTTCAGAAACCATCTTCTTCTTCTTCCTTTTATCAGCGAGGTTATGATTCGAAAATTAGGGATCACAACCCTCCCACTTCACCGCATTTCTACTGATCCGCCTGTGGGGTTCGCCTATTTGACCTCAGAAAATATCGGCAGGCCTGCCGATTTTGGATCACTCGGTTACTGAGGCCAATGAAATGCCGATGTCGTCGCATTTGTCTGATCCAGGCGTTTATAGGCCTGCCTTTCCTACATCGCGATGTCTTTGGAACGTGCATAGATATTGCCTTTTTTACAGGGTTCAAATGATCTCTTCTTTGAACGTGGCAATACCAGCTGAGCCGGTCGCGCTCTATCTCTTGTGCGATGGTTTCCTTGATGTGAAAGCTTCCACGGATCTTCGAACTTCTTATTCGATCAAGCTTGGTCACTCCTGATGTCATGCGAAGCATCTTCATCTCAGCTGCCGTTAATTTACTCTCATACTTTTTGTACATCGTCCAACATTGTGAACCGTATGTGAGCGCTGGACGTACAACTGCGGTGTAGAGCCTTCCTTTCAACTTAGGGGGCATTTTTCTGTCACAGAAGATAGCGGAATTTTCTCGCCACTTCATCCACCCTACGCTTACACGATGATTGATGTCGTCATCACAAGTTGCTTTGCTATTGATCATAGATCCCAGATATTTGAACTTTTCGCACTTGGGAAGCACTGTTCCATTCAAATAAATGTCTGGAATAGGCCTGAGTGGATCAGAGAACGGGCAGCACAAGTACTCTGTCTTTTTTGAACTAATGCGATACCCATTTCCCTCCAAAACGTCCACCCACACATCAAGTGCTCGTTGCAGGGATGTAGGATCCTCACTTATGATGGCTCCATCGTCAGCAAAGAATAACTGATGTACCTTGGGGTCCATCACTTTACCTTCAAGCAGATAATCAAGGACTGTAATAAAGAGCAAAGGACTTAAAACGCTTCCCTGGTGCACCCCGACTTTGATTCGGAACTCTTCGGTTACTCCAGCGGGGCATCTTACTTTTGTCTTTGCTCCTTCGTACATGTCCATAATCATCTGTACATAGGTTTCTGGATACGTTCAGAAACCATATTGAACATATCTAGCTCGGGAAAGTCGTTTAATAAATCCATGAGATCCACGTGATAACATGTACTATACTATTTTCATCTGACTTTCGAAGACTAACTGCGATGCGAATTGCCGCTTTCTGAATGAATATATGCAGCTGAGTGAGTCCGATTATAGCCTCTATGGCTATCGTAGGAAAGATGGGCAGTGTACCAATCTTTAAAGTCTAAACGTGGCCATTACAGCGAGACCTGTTAGCCTATTTACTTGCTTTGAGTTGTTGGCAAGCAAATACTAGCTGATTCATTGGATTGAGAATTGCTTAAATGGATTTTGAAGAAGTATTTGAAGAAACTAATGAAGGGGTCTACTGATATCAACCCGAAAACTAGTATGACAAACGAAATATTTCTAAATATTAGTTAAGTCAATGAGTAGATTTACTCTTCGTCAGACGAAGTAGTTTTGATTTCTCGTAGAATCACTGGCTTAGGCGCTTTCAATAATCCGGATATGGTTTCATTAACTTTAAAGCATGTATTCACCAAATAAGGATTCCAAAGTGGCCTATTTGGATGCAATGATTTTGGTTTTAGTAAATTAAAGAAAAGTGGCGCGGTAGTCAAATTATGCGATGGCTAACAAAGTGACTCAAAACACAGTGCGCATACCCTCCAATCTATCCAGATGGTCTATTGAAATCTAGCGTACTCTGCCTAAAAAGCAAATCAGTCAAATACTATCATTTATACCTTCCACTATATTAGCACGTGCCACAGACACGTTTCAATACTACAACCGCAAGGTATGTATAATATTATGCAACAAAATAGATAACTGCAGCTCACGCTAGGTAATTAATGTGCGCATTCTTCACGCAGCCTTAATTGTATTTCTATATCGAAGATCAGACGTTTCAAGAACCGTGATTAAACTAAATTCTATTTCAAGTGTCATTACCATCACTTCTGTCACGTATGTCCAATATCTAATCGGGACATCCTGCCAGCGAGTGTCAGTCACGATAACCCAAACTTAATTCAAAATCAAATTAAAAGTTATTCTACTCCATATCTGCCGCAAACACGAGCATAAATCAAAAAAAATTAATCGAAATTGTAATAAATTTTAGCTTTTCAATATTCCACTTAAAGTGTCTGATATCTTTGAAATATTTCACAGGTTCACAGTGTTAGATGTGTCTGCTAGTTCTTATAATCAGCTTGCAGCAAATCCTTCCGCATTTCTTTACAATCCTGATGTCAGTAAGTATTTATTAATTTATTTCTCATGGAATGTGTAAAGAGTCAGTCTGGTCAATTGCGAAAGCATAACACTGGCAGCAGGTTAGTCATACGGCTAGAGAAATTGTTCGCTCTGTTGGATGATTAATATGCCGATAGCCACCTGATGGTCGGGAAAAATAAAACTGTGAATCAGAAGCAGAGACGAAATAACAAAGCAAATAACCCCAGTTATCTGGACGTCACCCCCGGAGTTTTTCTGAAACCTAATATCTGAGTTTCAAACCACTACATCAATCTTTCTCTCTCTGAATCTACTCTCTCCGATGCTCGCACTGTGAAAGAACATTTTAATGGTATACATAACCCCTTGAGTACCCGCAAATTATAAAAAAAAAGAAAATACTCATACAAAATAAAATATTTCCTTCTAACTCAAATTCATATAACAAAATTTAATGTTTGTTATAATTCTCCTTTGCACACTTTGAAGTGTAGTGCGCCCACGCCTCGTTCTTTCTTTTTTTTTTCTGCAATCATCTCTCTAGTCCATAATAATGGCAGCAATTTGACAGTTTGCAGATGTTGCACATCAGTTTGTTTCGTTTCTAAATATACCATCAATCATGGTCGCGTTTTCTGAAAATTAAACGTTTCTATCGAAGGTGAACCGGGACGTGACGTGAGGAGTGGTTGTAGCCTCTTTGCTCTGATTCCTTGAGTCGCCTTCAAGTGGGCTAGGCAGTACGGATATAATGAATGACTACCGTCGGACGATTCAATTTCACTTGCGTGTATTTTTGAAAGTTTTTGTTTCTCAAAACTGCGTGTGGCAATGGACAGTATTTTGAGATAAATAAAAATTCATTTGTTTTGAATTTAAATGCATTTATTTTGAATTTGTTTTTAGTCAGTTTTAGATTTCACTTATGGCACGTGTTGAAATCAAGGTAAAAGGAAACAGGTGGGCCTTATTTTGCATCGTGGTGTTTAAATTGCGCATTTGAATGACATCAGTGCTGTTTTGGAATCAATTTACAATTTAAATTACGAGTGTTGGTTTTATTTTGTAAGTATTTTTGGGTTGCTACTTTTTGCTTTTGTTTTACCTGCCTTAAGGCGTTTACTCGTACACTTGTATCGATCCCACAATTAAGGAATACGATCAACTTATGATGTGTGGGGTACCAGACCACCCGAAGGACATAAGTGTAATGTATGTAAGCATTCCTTAGACATAGAGAGCACGAGTTAGTAATAATGAAGTCTTTTGATAGATTTTTGAGTTCGGTAGCCCAGATCTTTTGACGAATAAAAGTGGTTGGTAATTCATTGCTAAAATCTCTCCTTGTCTGAATGATTGAAAGAACTAATTGGTACTATGAAGAGAAAGTGCATTTGACCCTGGAATGGAAGCATAGCAAAAAACATCGATACATCGAAGTTTTCCAATGCTCTGGAGATGATATGAAAATGGTCTTAAATGGTGACTTGTAATCACCACGCAACGAAACCGTATCTTTTATCACCGGGTATGTTATCACAACCACTGCAGATATCAGCACAATCAAATAGTGCCCATCCTATAATTTAATACAATGCACCTGTTGCGGCAGCAATGACCCAATAAAATAATCATCAACACTTGTCGGCAGTTAATTCACACGCTGATGTCCTAAATTCCTTCATAGCTCGGCATCATTCCCTCTCTCATAATTCTCCGGTATAAATGACAGCTACTTTACCCACCCACAACAGGCTCCCAGGCGTATCTGCGCCGAATTTAACCGCAGCAGCAGCTATCCACAATCAATATAATTCCAATCTTTCTGGCACAACATCGCTGCCTTTTAATTTGTCAATACCGCCTCGACTAACAGCTAATTCAGTACTTATTGCTTAACAGCAGTGTGCGCCGTCGCTCCTTTCTTCGCTGTTCCTTCATAATGATTGCTATAGTGTCGCTAACTGCTTCCAGGCATATTCCCTGCTTATCATCTGTCTGATGATGTTGTCTGGGGTTAGGTTCTCACCCTGTTTGTTCACCACTAGGTGTCATTCTTTATAATATCGTCGACAATGCAACATGATGTGCTTCGCATCCTCGACTGCTTTCGTGCACGTTGGGCAATAGAGGTTGTCGTCTAATCCAAATCTGTTGAGGTAAGCTTTGAAGCAACCTTGGCCAGTTAGCATCTGGGTCAGATAGAAATTAATCTCCCAATGCTTCCTATTGATCCAAGCGCCTTTGTCAGAGTGATCCTGAATCTCCTGCCATTCATCTAGACTTGTACTTGGTGGTGCCTCAGTGACACTTTGACTCATCGCAGTTGATGCTAATGTCCGACTGGGACGGTATTTCCATTGAGCTTCTTTAGTCAGAAGGTGCTGCATGCTCTCGACGCATTCATTCTGTAAGTTGTCTCCGTCTTCCTTCTGTATAACTTCGTCTTTATGGCACAAGCCCATATTTGGAAGCCGAAGAGCATTATCGATGCCGCAACTCTTGCTAAGAGCAGTCTCCTCTTGTTCGCCGATATTTGGCCCTTCATGGGTTGTTGCCCCAAATAGGTATGTATGGTATGTATGTGTCAATTACAGAGGGAATACCGATGAGCTACTTTTTTAGTGGTATGTCCTGCCAATTCGCACCGATGCCTCACCACATGTAAGTATAGTCCTCAAAGTAGGTAGGTCTGTTTACCTTAATACTTTCCAACAATATCTGAATAGAGATCTTAAGAATAGGGCTACTCTTTTATGACTTGCAAGAGAGTTGTGGCATTGCAACACCGCATTCGAAATTTCGTTTAGTTTTCCTAAAAATGGAGGAGAAATTTCAGTTATGAGCTATACAACTGGGTAAGCAGTATATCCGCTTAGGGGTTATGTCGGTTATGTAAACCTTCGCGAATTGTACAGCAGATAGTTACAGATGTTCAAAGGACTGAGCTATATCAGAACTTGATAAGTTCGGTACCATGATTCAAATCTCCCAACTTGGTCACATTATTGAACAGTTCAGTTTGAACACCAAGCTAAGATTGAATCCGTGCTGTTATATGGATGCAGTACGTGGAGAGTGACCAATACTATCCCTAGCAAGCTGCAAACGTTCGTTAATAGGTGCCTGCGCAATATCTTAAGGAGTTTCTGGCTTAATCGCATCTCTGACGAACAGCTTTACGAGAAAACGGGTCAGGAACCAATAGGCACAACCATCCAATGACGGAAGTGGCAGTGGATTGCTCACACGTTCCGAAAGGTTGACAGTTCCATAGCGAACCATGCTATGCAATGGAACCCTTTAGCACAGGATGGCAGAAGACCTGGCGGTCCGAGGAGAAGATGGCGCAGAACAGTCGAGAAGGAGGCACGGCAGTTGGGGAAAAGTTCCGGAGAACTGAGACATATTGCCAGAAACCGTACACAATGGCGCGTAGGCGTAGTAGAGGCCCTAGGACCCACAAGGGGATACAGGACATAAGTAAAGTAAGTAAGTATGAAACTTTAAAGAACCTAACTTCCGGTCAATGCATTCGTTAGTCAGGATATTCACTAAATAATTAATGAATAAACTCCGATCGGGGTACTCGATGGTCGATGTTCACCATATATAACGTGGGAGTATAAGGTTTTTTTTTTTTTGGAAGAAAGGTGGAAAACATCGAAAGCCTGAGTGTAGGCACACTGCATTCCACTTTATCCTCGACTTCAGCATGTACGCCACTAGATTTTCTGGTGTTGGTGTTCCTTCCAGTTCTCCAATCAGCATCTGCCGTTGAGTGTGGAACCGCGGGCACTGGAAAAACACATGCTCCACATCTTCCTTTGTACCCAGCATTGGCACATTGGGGAATTTTCATGCTTGAAGCGATAGAGATATGATCGGAAACAGTTTTGTCCTGTTAAAACCTGCGTTAAGCAAAAGTCTACTTCTTCATGTTGCGCCTTATCCAAGATTCGGTGACAGGGATAAGATGATTGGTCGTCAAGTTTCAATGCTGTTGTCATTCTCTCAGGCTCTTCGTTGCGTCTTCGTCGTCCTCTACTTAACTTTCCGGGTGGCTCTTCTCGAACTTTCTTTGAAGCTGTTGGCCAGTATATCCTCTTCTTCTTTCTATTTCGGCGAGGTTATGATCCGAAAACAAGGAATCATAACTCTCCCACTTCGCCGCATTTCTACTGATCCGCCTGTGGCGTTCGCCTATTTGACCTCAGAAAATATCGGCAGGCCTCTCGATTGTGGATTACTCGGTTACTGAATCCAATGAAATGCCGATGTTGTCGCATTTGAGTGATCTCTATTTTCCTGCAATGCCACAGATCGCATCACCCGAAGTTGTGCGAAAAGCGCTGCTCACTCCTAATGCGCATAGCTCCCATTTGGCTCGTGTTAGACATTGTCCCCGCCCATTCGCCGGTGACTCATACAGTATTATAGACGCAACAACCCTAGCTAGTAGTAGTCTTCGACTGCGTTTGGCTCTCTGATGTTTGGCATAATTCGTGTGTGTGCATTATTCACTAATGGAGCGTTTTTGCTTGCGTAAACAGGTGCTACTTAAAGGAGAGTCTCGAGTCAACCATAACGCCTAGGTATTTGATGGCTGATTTAAATGTTATCCCATAAGTCTAATATTTTCCTTTTTCTTTCTGCTGCAGATCAGTACCGCTTCTGTTTTGTGCTCAGCTAGTTTTAGACCAACGGTTTCTAGCCAGCACAGATGGTGTCATTGCTGATTTGTACCACTTCTCCAGCAGTTTCCTACCACCTTAGATTCTTCTGGTATGCTTAATATAAGAATGCCATCATGCATTACGGTCCATAGGAGGGGGCCCAGAACCGAGCCTTGTGGTAGTCCTCCAATGACAAGATATTCGCACCATCGTCTGTGTCATAGATGAGGGTCCGCTGCTGGAAGTAATCCGTGACTATTTTGATGATATCATTCGGTATCCTCATATTTCGAAGTGCTCCCAGAATATGCTTCCAGTTTGCAGAATTGAAAGCATTCTTTACATCAAGTGTTTTATAATGGAGCAGTACCGCTTCCCTTTCCATCGTGTGCCTTCTATGCATAGCCTTATGTGCAGTGTTTACTACACTTTTTATGGCGTCGTCCATTGAACGGGCCTTTCGGAAGCCGTATTGGTGCTCTACTAGCGCTCGTATATTTTTCATGACGGCCTCCAGCCTGTTGTAGACGATGCACTGGGAGTAGAAGGTAGTAGCTAGAGGCTGTGTGAAAGCTTATACATCTTTAATGCTTTCAAAAATAATCTGTTTTGATCAACAAATGAGAACCAGACCACACTAAAACCTCCTGCCTCACCTTGCGTAACTAATAGGTACTTTCAATGCCAAAGCTAAATAAAATTCGTAAAAGTACCTAGAAACGCACCTGTTTACATAACACTGAACCCCGCCGCCATTCATGTGTTTATTTCTATGCCTCGTGCTTCGAGACGTCAACAGTAATAAACAAGAACGCAATTTTAAAACACAAAGTCCTGCACGTATCCATTATGTCTCGGACAATGGTCTTCCTGCTAGTAATTACAACTTTTCTCTTAGAAATCTTTTTTTAAATTTCAAAACATATCTATAGGTACATACAAATGTGGAAAAAAAAACAAAACACACGAGCTAAAGTTGTACGGCTGCCAAAATTCAACTGATAGTCCCGTCCAAATTTAGACTTTCTGGCTGTTCGAGTATATCTTGTTCTTGTTCCACACAACAATTATTGACGACATAATTTTTTTTTATATATTTCCAAATTGTAAAATTTGGTCATTGAAGGTGTCCTGACAGTCCGTCAATTGTTATTTCATTTTGGGGGTAATTAAGGAAAACTGGGCATTCCCAAAGAAAAAAAAAAAAAACGCCCGCCTGAGGAGACATTTTGGCAAATCATTTGTTTTTGTGTTTTAGATTTACGGGTATAAATTTACATCATCGCAGGTGAATTGAATTCTAGTATTTAGGTGAACGGAATTTTCTACCAAATGCTTGTGACATAATTTCGAAAAACCACTTATTTGTGTTTTTTTTTTTTCTTTTTAATTGTGTTTGACAGGGAAGGTGTTGTAGAAAATTTATTGTTTTTAAAGACATTTTCTGAAACGTTTTCGACGGAGGGGTGACTCAAGGTTAATATTGCACATTGGTCTAAATTTTTTTCATATGTAGGTACATGGGTGGGCTTTATTGGAAGACGTAAGAAATTTTCGGTTTTTTATGAGAAATGAGAAATATTTATAACTTCTGATGTGGGTTTTATTTTTGGTGCAATAAAATATGAAAGATCATCAAAAATCAAAATTTATGACATGACATTTTTGATGGCAGTTAACGGAATTTATCTTTTTGTTTTGGGAGAACTTAAGTTTATGGATTATTATAGAACTACTTCTAAACTAAAGGACTGTTCAAGGACAAAGACTGAATTTAAGCATTTTAGGAGCTTTGTGTCGAAAATATGGATGGAGATTCAGAATTAGGCCAATTGAGATGAAAAAATCATAAAATAAGATATTATCAAAATGAACCACTTATGTATATATTTCTAAAGTTAAATTTAGTTTTGCGAGCTGGTCTAGATTGGGTTAGGTTTTTTTTTTTTATAATACGCGCGCGCCGAAGGATTATTAATACCCTTATACTAATGCTCAGGGCACGGGCGGTAGATGGTGATGTGGTGTGACAAAAGAGTCACTGCTCACTTAGACCAACATGGCGCAGAACAGTGGAGAAGGAGTCACGGCAGTTAGGGAAAAGTTGGGGAGAACTCATTGCCAAAAACCGTACACGATGGCGCGTAGGCGTAGTAGAGGCCCTAGGACCCACAAGGGGATACAGGACATAAGTAAAGTAGACCAACAGTTCGGGTTCATTGTGCCTAATTATTTAACCCTGAAAACAGTGTAGAGATGGTACGGTATTAGAACTACCCATATAGTGATATGAATCACAGGAAGCCCATCAGCTCAACATTACCTAAGTCGTCCAGCTCCGCGAAGAAATAACTACCAACAGTCCTCATTCTTCAGACGGATAGGGCAGGACAATCACACAGTAGGTAACGAACAGATTCAATTTTTTCTTCGTCTCTGCAACTTTTACGATAATCGTTGTGCAGTACATCGAGTCATTCCGAATGAATGCCAATGGCACAGTGTCCAGTAAGTACACCGGAAATGACCCGTGCGCTATGACGACTAAGTTTCACCAGAGATGTTGATCTCCTCTTGCTAAAAGCCGGCTATAGTGCCCTGGCCGTTGGGCATCTACCCAGATGAACCCAGCGTCTGTTCGCTCAACCATTGCTTTTCCAGACTTTGGATAGCGCTCCGAATGGAGGTCTTGCCTTCCCGATTCCACACTTTTTATACACAAAAAGTTGTTTACACCCGACTTGCTGTTCGGCAATGATAATTTGAGATTGAATTGGTAAGGGCTTTTATTTTGGGCCATCAGGTGAAGGTCCACTAGGCGAACCCCACATGCGGATAAGTAGAAATGCGGTGAAGTGGGAGGGTTGTGATCCCTTGTTTTCGGATCATGGCCTCGCTGATAAAAGGAAGAAGAAGAAGAAGAAGGTGAAGGTCCACTATAAAAAAAAATACAAATATTTGGCGTAACAGCTCTTTAAAGTGCCAGGGCCTAGCTTCTCGCAACCACTCATGTTGTGTGCGTTGTATTTTTCGCACGAATGGAAGGGACCTACAGTTTAATGCCGAATCCGAACGGCGATTTGAAAAGCTTTTTCGTGACAACAATACTCTCGGATGTTTGTCAGACGTTCGCGAGAGGTGGTATTTTTATTTGTATTTTCTGGGATTCGAACTTGGAACCTCATGCGTAGTCATCCGACACACTAACCACTTACGCCACGCCGCCTACAAGAAGATCCATTATACCGATGTCATATCTCGCAGCTTATGGCCAACTCTGAACGAAAAATGGACTAAAAGCCTTTTGTCAATTAACAAAAAAGAAACCAAGATCATGGTTAGGTTAGGTTACATTGGCTGTCGTTGGCATGACGGTGCAGACACACTTAGACCGGTAAACGTCCATTGTGATGCCAAGTATCTACCATTAGACCACTCAGGGACTTATAAAACCAACCGGAGCCTTTGAAGAAGCGATGGATGCTCATGACGCCTAAGGACGTCAAATCGCTGAGGTCGTCAAGGAAGGGAACCCCTAGATGAAGCATTGTTTTACGTAATAAAGCAGGACATGTACATAGGAGGTGGAGGATGATTTCCTCCTCCTCCTCGTCCCTACAACTCCTGCATAAGTCATTGGCCAAGTATTTTGGCATGTTGGCCTATTAGACAGTGTCCAGTGATGACACCGATAACGCAGCTGATCCAACTTGGCACTACGTTTCTGTTCCAGCTTAGGCCAGATTTGCCTCGAAATGTGACACGTTGAGCCAATTTTCCACCTATGGTTAGTCTTGTTGATAGCGTTCATCTTGAGTAGATGCTTACATGTAGCGAGGGGCATACCAAGGGCTTACCTGTTAGGCAGAACAGAATCTTTAGAGTTCTACACTCTCTGGCGAGCTAGTCCGCCATTTCTTTTGGCGTGTTGGCCTATAAGACAGTGTCCAGTGAAAACACCCGCAACGCAGCTGATCTGTGTTGCTTTAGCTTGACCTGCTCGGCCCTACGTTTTTGATCCAGCTTAGGCTAGATCTGTCCCCAAATATGAGACGTTGAGCCGTTTTCCCATCTGAGGTTGGTCATGCTATTAGGGTTCAGCTTTAGTAGATGCTTACATGTAGCGAGCGGCATACCCAGGGCTTGCCTGTCAGGCAGACTCCTTAGAGTAGTACCCTGTGTGGCGAGCTCGTCAGCCCTGCAGTTTCCTGGAATGTGTCTGTGGCCTGGCAGCCAGCACATGTAAATGTTGAACAGCTCTGTCATCTCCGTAAGAGACAAACAGCAGTTTAAGACGCCCTTTGAAGTAAAAGAGCACGATTCCAGAGACTTGATTGCCGCTGGACTGTCAGTGGAAATGCTAATATCCCTGACAGATAATACATTATATTTTAGCCAGGACAGGGTTTCCTTAATCGCCGTGATTCCCGCCTGAGAAACGCTACAATGATCAGGGAGGTGGAACGAGATGCCCAGGTTGAGCTTTTCGGAGAAAACACCAAAACCCACCCCACCTTCGGTTTGCGAGCCATCTGTGTAGAAGTGCACCGAATTACCATCATCAGGGATAGAGTTATTCCATTTATCCCGTTCAGGGATACTCGTACGGAAGTTTCGGTCAATTCTCAGTTTCGGCGGGGTGTAGTCCGTGTTTTCATGTGTGAAGTTGAGAAAGTCAAGGATCGAGGAGTGGCCAATGTGATAACTAGACCCCTGAGAGGAGGCTTTTAGACGTATGGCCGCACTGGCAGCAATCTGTCTGCCAAAGATATCTAGAGGCATCTGGTTGAACAAAATGTCCAATGTCGCAGAGGAAGTAGTTCTTAGTGCACCGCTGATGCACATGCATGCAGATCTTTGCACTTTAGCTAATTGAGAGAGGTGGATAGCCCTATCGAGAGCAGGCCACCAAATGATCACGCCATAGAGTAGTATAGACCTGGTAACAGGCACGTAAAGCCAGCGAGTGATTTCAGGTTTCATATCCCATCTCCTACCTATAACCTTTTTACAGGAATAGAGAGCTACATTGGCTTTCCTTACGCGTTCTAGTAGATTAGCTGTCCTGTTCAGTTTTCTGTCCAGAATAAGACCCAGGTATTTTACATTAACAGTGAAGGTGAGACTGGTGCCATTAATCATAGGAGGGTCTACGAGGGGAACTTTATATTTTCTCATGAAGAGAACGAGTTCTGTTTTATGAGGGTTAACCTCCAGTCAACATTTGGAGGCCCATCTGGGGAGCCGAGAGAGAGTATATTGGAGGATTTCCTTGAGAGTGTCTGGGTGCTTGCCAAACGCAGCAATCGCAATGTCATCAGCAGAGGTAATCACTCTACAGCCTGTCCTATCCAGGACCACTACTAGCTCATTCACCACCAGACTCCACAGAAGAGGTGACAAGACTCCACCTTAAGGTGTTCTGCAGCAGGCAAGTCTTTTGGTCGATGCTCCGCCCAGCTGTGTGTTGATAATCTTGCATTTTATCAGTTGATTGATCAACACTCCGAGTGAAGTATCCACTTTCAGATTTGCAAGTGCGTCTGTGATTGCATTTGGTTTGATATTGTTAAAAGCTCCCTCAATGTCAAGAAAAGCCACCATAGTATATTTTTTAATGCTCAGAGATGTTTCAAAACGCACAAGCAAATGTAAGGCTGTCTCAACCGATTTGCCTTTGCAGTACGCATGTTGGGATGGCGAGAGCAAAAACAGGCCAATGCTCTGTCGAAGGTGGATATTAATCAGTCTTTCCAACGTTTTCAGACAGGTTGGAGATCCTTTGGTTCCACTTGCGAGCTTTTACCTGCCTTAGGAATGAAGACGACTTCAACCTCGGTCCACAGTTTGGGAATGTAGACCAGATTTAGACCAAGATCATAGTAGGTGTACAAACTGGGCATTGGCTGGACAGAAAAACCCAAAACTATCAAACACCTGTGGTATGATTGTCCCAATTTTCAAACTCATCGCTTCTGCTGTATGGAAAACAGACTTTTTGAAGAACTGGAGGATCTGTCGGGAACAAGATATGCTTCGTCAGAGTACAGGTTGGTGTATTTCAAGAGCAACCGAGAGCCAACTAAATTAGAGATGGTGCCACAATTTATAGGGAATCGCAAGGGCTCCGTGCAAGCACCTTCTAAGGTGCACTTTCTTCATACCACATCACACCGACTCATGCCACTACACTTTTGTAATAATAAGATTAAGGTCAACAAAATGTAGTTAATGTTGGCCACAAAGCATTTATAATTTTTGTCAAGCAGTTTGGCATGATTACAATATACCCAGAAATCGATCCTCACTTTGATCCAATCTGTAGACTCTGTAGACTCTGTAGAGTCTAGTTACTCTTGTCCAGGTTGTAAAGAGAGCTCCCCTAAGCACTCATCCCTTATTTTACCCAGCGGCAATTGCTCAGCGGGTTGTCTCACTTGCAACATAGACGGATGCTTCAAGCAATTCAACTACCAGTACCGCCTGATTCACCAGCTGCTGTACCATCGTGAAGCGAAGCACAGTAAGGATCTCCCAAAGTGGGTGATAAAAAACTAAGACAAATTGTGGACCTTCAGCCTTCCTGGGCAGACACCGCTGCAGACTGCAGAGTACCCTCAAGAAAGCATTATCCCCTGGCAACGAGATCGAGTTCAGCATCACCCTGCTCGTGATACTGCGAGGCTGGCAGAGCAGATTCATTCAATCCCACTCCATCGCTCTGGAGAATCGTTTGGAAGTCAAGGATGCCGTCAGCGTCCTCATCGAACTGGTTACCCTGAGAGTGAAGGAGCTGAGCGATCAACTCAGTGAAGTTCAGGTCCACCAGCTCGAAATTAACATTGCTACTAAACGCCCTCGTAGGGAACACTATTTGAAATTGCCCAGCTCAGCCCATTACAAAGCATCTGTGATCAATATGTACAACCAGGACAACTATAGCTTGAAGTGGGGTTTCATCGGCGCCTTACGCAAGCAGGGTAAATTCAGTGTCCAAGTATCGAGCAGTGGATATTATCAGCGCCCAAATATACTACTGTGGAGTCGATTTGGACTCTTGTCTTGGTCTATGGTTCCCACTGAAGTGCGTGACTGTCGGACATTCGAAGTAATGAATCGTGCGCGCCGTGGCGTAAGTGGTTAGTGTGTCGGATCACTACGCATGAGGTTCCAAGTTCGAATCCTAGAAAACACCAAAAAGTTTTTTCACGGTCCCACCTCTCGCGAGCGTCTGACAAACATCCGAGAGTATTGTTGTCACGAAAAAGCTTCTCAAATCGCCGTTCGGATTCGGCATTAAACTGTAGGTCCATTCCATTCGTGTGAAAAATATAACGCACACAACATGAGTGGTTGCGAGAAGCTAGGCCCTGGCACTTTAAAGAGCTGTTGCGCCAAAAATTTGTTTTTTTGAAGTAATGAATCCGCTGATTAGCGTGAATGTCTTCGGTCTAGAGAGAGAGAGAGAGAACTCGGAGTTCTCGGGGCCACTATATCGAACTCGCTGTGAGCAGGACCTGCACAGGAATCTTTTGTTTCTCGATGATAAGCAGAATAACACATACATCTATGATCTTTCAAACGTATTGCTCTGTAGTTTTGTGTGCAATACCTGTATTTGATGTTTTGAGAAAGAGGATCTGTTCATCCCCTATACGATTGATAAACGAAATTGCACAAATCCTCGGACCTTGGGATTACATGAGTTTTTGAAGGATTTGCGCGCAGTCGTCTAGAGACGTTTCGAATATTTTACGAAGTGAGAGTATCACTCTGTTGTGATAACAGACGAAAAAATAAATGAAACTAAATGTATGAAAGCGTAGCCAAACGAATGCACAGGCAATTTGGCTATAACATTGTTTGGCCCTCTTTGGCAGCAGAAATCCGAAAGGTTTTGAAGGGAGTCTAAGCAAATTTACCGACTTTTTTAACTAGAGTTAGTCGCGAAAAAAATACTGTGAATCAGAAGCAAAGACAAAAAATTACGAAAATCTTCCCAGTTATCTGGACTCCACCCCCGGAGTTTTTCTGAAGCATAAACAACTGAGCTTCAAGTCGCTACACCAGAAATCTTTCTCTCTCCTTCTATCTATCCTTTCCAACGCCCACACTGTGTGAAAACATGTTAAGAGTATTTTATTTATAACCCCTTGAGCGCGCGCAAATTAGAAAAAATAAACATCGCTTGTCAAATTTGCTTAGTATACGCAGCTTCAGAAAGAGAAGACTTATTAAAAAATCTTTGTAGTAGATAGGCTGTGGCAAACTTTTTTGTAGACATTTTAAGGGTCAACAATTCTACCACACATCATTTTCATATTACAGTTTAGCTGGAGTAAGTAATGAAAACCACCTGAACGGTATACTGTTCAGACCCCTTAGGAAAAAGCGTGATAGTACACAGCCTAAGTTATTTCGGATACAATGCCTGACGTGTCAGAAAAGTTGTACCGCAATTAAATAAGTAAGTTTTGAGTTAAAGAGTTACACGCAAATGCACACCCTTCAAGTTCTGTCTAAGTCAGTCATGGGCTGGCTTGGGTCACAAACTTATTTAATAAATATAGACGACATCTACCATATAATGCTCAAATGTACATATGTCTCACAATACACTTACCAATATCCAAAGAAACTATTCAGGGTGTTGTCATCTCCCACATCTGCGGGCTCTTCACCTTTCATATCGGCAAATTTGGAAAGTTCCCTTTCCCTAGAGCCCATCTCTTCAGCAGATTCCTCAGCAATCCCACTATCATCTTCAGTATCCGTAGCTTCCTCATCTACCGAATATAGTTTTCTTTCAAATGAATGTCGTCCCCCTCCACCTCCTCTAACAGATGACTGGGGTGCATGACGGGGGCTTCCATTGAAATAGTATTCCATTCTATTTGCTTCCGAAGGCATACACCTCACAGTTGGAGTCCGCTACACAAAACCTCCACAAAATTCTATCACAATCACGAATCGTAAAAGTAACAGATAATAAAATTCTTTCACAACTTCAGCGCAAAACTTAGCGAACTTTCAAATTCAAACCACGGCGCGTACGAATTTCGCATAAAAATCAAATTTTCACTAAAAATTGCACACAAAACTCTCAGTTTAGATAGAAGATACAAAAAAAAAAAAGATATTCAGTAGCTTCGCACGCAGCTGATCTATTTCACTAGCAGACGTGCTGCAGATTTCGTAACTCAGCGAATAATTTTATTTTTATAGAATTTCTTCGGTTCGGTTCGGTTCGTTTTTAATTTTATTTTTTTTTATTTTTGCGTGTGTTTGTCGTTCTTTGCTGCCCGTTGTCTTGTGAAACAGAATTTTTTTCTTCCTTTCTTCGTTTGAATGGAAAATTGTTTCGCACTTGCAGAGCAGATAGACACAGATATACACTTCTTTAATGATCTGCACACAGCATGAAATGCGTCACAAAACAGGTAACGCGTAGGCAGGACACCACCGTACCGAATTAGCTGTGAATTGATGAAGTAATTATAATTTTTTTTGTTCACCTTAATAAGGCTCGCAGGACTGTGATATATCCTCAGAGAGAGAGGTGGATGACACTATGATTGGCATGGAGACGACGACATTGATGTACGCGGATATGCAGAAGTTCTGTATACCGAACGCGATGCCAGAAGATGCAAGAGTAGATACAGCCAACAGAGAGTGCAACACACTTTATGCAATTAGCAGATCGTTTTGGCTTAATTTGCAATCATTTTGGCACTATTCACGTGGCACTATGTGTGAGTGTGTTTGTGTGTATATCTGTCACATTGCTAGGATAGTATAGATAGTAAATAGTTTTGCTTTTCCAATTTCTTGTTTTCGTATAAATGTTTTGTACTTGTGAGTTGTACAGCGTAATAGCTTTGGGAAATATTATTTTCTTATTAATGAGTAATTTATGCAAATTTACATTTTATTAATGAGCCTTAAATGTCATGGTGAGCATTTTGACAGCCGTTACAAATTGCTTACAATAAGCCTTTGAGCCTTGAAACGATTTGTTTTTGAACTTGCATTCATTTAATTTCTCTTTATTTGTCCTTAGGAAATATTGAAATTTTCCGTCACTATGAACAGGTGCTTACAATATATTTATTTTGGCAACAATACGAGTAGTGGTGAACAGGTGTTTGTCTACGTATTTTGGTAACATTTTTCTATGCAAAGTGAGTTGTACTTGCTGTTCTCCGAAGAGAACAATCAACAAAGATTGCTTTGTCTTTGGGTAATTCATCACAAGACAAAGTATAATAATTCGCTGACATTTTTATTAACATATCTGTCGGATACATAGCAGAATTTCCTTTCACTTGGATCTTGTGTCGTGTCTTGAAAAGAACAAGGAATGAAAAGATGGATGTTGTTCTTGAAAGCGTCTCTGAGTCATAATTTTCTTCAAATTTATTCCCGGATGACTGCCTTTCTGTTTTCGGTTGAAGATTTGAAATCGACAGAAGGGGATCATATTCTCATGCCCGTCTTTGTATTTTGTAAGAGTGAATATCGATACCACGTCAAAGATACTATCTCACGAAGATGGTATCTTCAAGGAAGAGATCATTTAAACCCCATTAAAAAGGCAATATCAATGTGCGTTCCAAAGATATCGCGAAAGAAAGGCAGTCTGTTGCTCCCGCAACAAATATCGTTCTTCATGAAGTAGTGCGATCAATAGAAAAATCCCTACAATATAAGGAATACACTTTAGCTACCTTTCTAGACATAGAAGGAGCTTTTAACAATGTACACATTGAAGCAATTCTAGAGTCCCTCACGGAGCTGGGCATAGAAACCTACCTAAGGCAATGGATAGTCTCTATGCTCAGCACTAGAACTATTCAGGCATCTCTAGGAAACAGCACCATAACCAAATTTGCCAGTAGAGGAACGCCCCAAGGTGGAGTCATCTCACCTCTACTATGGCTAATAGTCATGAATAAAATCTTTTCATGCTTAGACAGAGAAAGAATTAAAGTAGTTGGGTATGCGGACGACATGGTGATTTTAGTGTCGGGACTTTTCCCTCCCGTGATAAGTGAGATCATGGAGAGTGCTCTAAGTAAAGTCACCGCATGGGCCAAAAAGTGTGGACTTGGAGTCAACCCAAATAAAACTGTACTGATGCTTTTTACCACAAAAACCAAAATACCCGACTTCAATCTTCCTCGATTAAACAGGCAGATACTCTCCTTATCTTCCAGCGCTAAGTACCTAGGAGTTCTTCTAGACCCTAAACTTAACGGGAAACCAAACATAGACGAATGAGTAAAGAAAGCATGTATAGCCTTCTATGCCTGCAACAGAACCTTCGGCAAAAGATGGGGCCTGCAACCAAAATTGACCCTGTGGATGTACACAGCCTTAGTACGCCTAATCCTTACCTACGAGTCGATAGTATGGTGGTCGGCCCTTAAAAAAGCCTATAACATAACCAAACTAAATAAGGTGCAAAGAGCAGCATGCATAGGCACCACAGGTGCCCTACGGTCAACTCCGTCAGACACTCTAACAGTCCTGCTACACCTTTTACCCCTAGATCTACATATCACAAACACCTCAGCGCACAGCGCAATCAGACTCAGAGAGTCCAAGTGTTGGACTGCGAAACCCTATGGACACAGAAATATCCTAGATTCTCTACCAGGAGAACTCGTATCGACTCCAATAGACTACATCATCCCCACATTGAACTTCACAAAGCGTTTCGATGTACAATTCCCTACAAGAAAAGATTGGCAAGATGGACAGGTGACCAGTGGTTTCGATCTAACAGTCTACACCGATGGGAAAAAAATGGACTGTGGGGTTGGTACGGGTGTTTTCTCGGAGTCCCTGAACATCGCAGGATCGTATAGACTCCCGGACGCTGCCAACGTCTTCCAAGCGGAATTACTCGCCATTCCCGAAGCTTGTCGCCAAATCAAGTCACACACAAATACACTACCAAGGCAAAAAAACACTATTTTAATCGATAACCAAGCTGCTATCAAAGCCATTGCCTCGGAAACCATTTCCTCAAAACTAGTACTAGAATGCCGACAGGAGCTGGCCTCGCTAGATGGCCAATGCATGGTGACCTTAGTCTGGGTTCTAGGCCACAGCAACGTTGATGGCAACGAACATGCTGATGAACTGGCCAGGCGAGGCTCAGCCCTTCAATGCTCACTTGCTGAACTTGTTCACACCCCGCTCGGAGCAATTAAGGCAAACATCTCCTCAATCTGTCTTAGAAAAGCTAACCTTAAATGGTCCAGGTTAACGAACTGCGTCATATTCAGAAAGATGTGGCCTAACTACAATAAGACCAAAACAACCGCCCTATTGAACAGAACGCGCAAAGACATTGCCCGTACAATCGCGATAATCACGGGACACTGGCCGGTAGGAGAGCATGCAGTCAAACTAGGTATCCCATATAATACACACTGCCGTAGTTGCAACATAGCCACCGAAAAGGAAACAATTATCTACTACATGTGCAATTGTCCAGCACTAGCTAGGGCTAGACATCAAGCATTAGGCAAACCCTTCTACAATTCACTTGAGGAAATCTCGGGTAAGAACATAAATGAGCTAACCCTCTTCATAAACTCCACAGGCTGGCTCTAGATTGTCCTCACCAACACACATCAACATCCAAGGTCGCATGAGGCGTGGTATCAAAACGGCACAACTGTGCTAATTGGGTCTCTGTTTTTTACAGAACCGCCACTTCTACCTACCTACCTATCATGAGGACATACGCACATTCATTGGTCCATATACCACACATATACATTACACGCGTATATACTACTGTATCACCAAATCACTGTGCACTGGCATATCGTAATATCATTGCCATAGTGATCAATTGCAATAGACGCAACGCAATCGATATCAAATGTCGATTCACTTTCCATTGAACTTTCGAACTACGCGGTAAAAAAAAATAAATATACAATCCACTCAAAGGTGTAGTTTTATTGAAAGCTTCCAAATACCACATTTGGCAGTGAAACACAGTCCTCTAAAATCTCCCGGATCACAGAAATTCAGCAACACCAGTATCTCTTGAGTTTAGATCATAACCTCGCCAAAATGGGAAAGAGAAGAATGTTGATACCTCTTACTGGATATATTTCATCATAAACCTTGTCGATAGCGACAATGTTCACTTCGAAGCTTATACCCTTACACATACATCTTCAATGGTCGCTAATCCTTTATGAGGATGCTCAGGTGAACTCTTCATCCTTCTCGATCCTCCGCCATTGACTCCAAATCATCAAGAGGAATCCCTAGGCGGTTCCAGAAAAGATTTCGTACTTGATCCAATCATCTATTTCTGGGCCAACCGAGAGGTGTCCTACCTGCAATCATACACGTCTTGGAAGCTAGTCTGGGGGTATACGAACTACGTGACCAAACCATCGAAGCATAGATCGTTCCGTTCGGAGAATAGCTGCTTAACATTAAGCGCTTCGCGTACTCTGGTGTTGCGCACTTGATCCCTACGAGATATTCCAGCAACTTCGCGAAGGAACCTCATTTCCACAGCTTGTACCCGCGATCTTATTCTTTCGGTCACTATTCAAATTTCATGACCATAGTTAGGACTTGGAACATATACAGAGTTAAGAACAGAATAGTTTAGCTTGAATAGTTTAGCTTGAGTAGTTTAGCTTGAATACTAAGTTCGGCCTCCCTTATAACAGATTGACCAAGCTCTCTCAAAATTGATCCAGCCTGACCAATTCTACGGAATAACTCGGCATTGCTCTTTCCATCACCCGTCAATAAGACCCCGAGGTACTTCAACTTATCCACCTGCTTCAGTGAGTCTCCATCAACATGCAGAGTGCACTGAACAGGCGTTCTGGAAACGACCATTACTTCTGATTTCTTCACGTTTACCTTCATTCTAGCATCATCACAAACGGATACAAACATTTCGAGTGCGCGCTGAAATTCGGTTTGAGAGACGACCAAAGGATGACCAATTCATCCGCAAACAACAGATGACTAATCCTTAAGTCTCCCACTTTGAAAAATTCTTCGCCATGGCTGCGCTCTAACACCCCGTCTATATATACAATGAAAACACACCCTTGAGGAAGTCCAACGCTCCCAGTAAAAGGTATTGATTTAACACTATTTATCCGAGCACAGCTTCTACAGTTTTTTATATTAAGACTGAAATGCCCTTAACAGGCAACCATTAATCCTATACTTCTGCTGTTCTGCAAAATACTCCAGAGTTTGCCTCGAGGAACCCTATCATATGCTTTCTCCAAATCCACAAACAAGGTAAACAGATTTAGCATACTACCGGGACGAAAACCACTTTGCTCATCCCCAAACTATCCTCAACCACAGCTTATACCCTTAAATATTTTTAAACCATTTGCTGCGACAGCTATATTGTTGACATCTATGATACAATACTTAGGTTAGGTTAGGTTGGCTGTCCGCACGAGAGTGCAGACACACATAGACCAGTGAAGGTCTTTTGTGATACCATCGATCAAACTAACAAAACCAACCAGAGCTTTTGATAAAGCGATGTATGCACATGATGTCTAAGGACGCCAGACCGCCGAAGTCTTCAAGAAAGGGTGACCCTAGATGGAGCATTCTTTTATGCGATAGAGCTGGACAAGTACATAGGAGGTGAAGGATGGTTTCCTCCTCCCCCTCGTTCCTAAGGCTTTTGCAGAAGGCGTTGGAGAAAAGGTCAAGTCTTTTAGCGTATTCTTTTAGCGGGTGGTCCCACTGGATACGGTCTTATAGTGTCCAGTGAGAGCACCGACAACGCAGCTGATGTGTGATAACTTTAGCTTGACCAACGCGACACAACGTTTTTCGTCCAGCCTAGGCCAGATCTGTCTCGAAATGTCTATGATACTTGTTCAGCTCGAATCCCTTTTGAGAAGAACTTTAGTTATCAAAATGAAGATGGATCTCAAGATCTTCTTTGTTAGTTTTTTTTATGTCCAGGCAATAAGCTAGTTATCGCAGCTTAATTTACCTAGGTCCCATGCCCGCTTAGGACATCTGCCACGCCTTCGCGTCATCGTATTCGGTTCCTGGTGATGTATCTCAATTCTTTCTAACTTTTTCCCAACTAACGTGACTCCTTTCGACCGTATTCCGTCAACTAGCTGTTCGTCCAACTTGAGTATGTGGATTCCAATGCGCAACCTATCTTGCTATGAAATCATCGCCCTTCAAAAAGTGTAATCAACCCATTGCCACTTCATTAAGGCAGCCATTCTCAGATTTGCCCACCAAATTGCTTAAGGTTTTCTCTCACGCGATCCATCGAATGTAAGTCCTTCCCCTTCTGCATCATCCATTTCTACAGAAAGGATCTTTGGAGCGGAACTTTGATTTATTTTCCCCTCTGTATGTTTGAGCTATGTAAGTCATTATATTCGAACAATTTTGATTTAGTCGTCGTCGCTGTAGGGAACATATGGTTCCTTGCATTTTCTCCTCTACACACAGTGTACAACGGGATAGAAAATCACACAGAGAAAGGATTCTCGCTTGAGCTCTGTACTCATGTCATTGCTCGACTTTTTTCCAGAGGCTATGACAAAACTTTCCAGAAAATGGACAACAGTTGTCTGGTACCTAAATTTTCGCCTTATGCCCTATTAACTACCAGGAAGTTCCCATATTAACGGTGATAGTATATCTCTTTGGAGGTAGCCCCATGTTTTATTGAAACTTCCAGGGCTCAGGCTCTGTGCATGCTACTCACCAGCTCAGCTTCTCCTGCCTTGAAAAGTTTAGCGGCAAGGCCGTCGGCTCCAGCAGCTCTGTTGGATCTAAGTTTAGATATCGCTATCCTCACTTCATTTGACGGGAATCTTGACTGTCGTCGTCACTGTTGAATGGCTCATTCTGCCTGATAGCGGAATATTGGTCATCATCGCACTTTGACAGTCTGCAGAAGTGTTGTTCCATATCCTCAGCACCGACTGCGATTCGACACCCAGATGCGTTATAGAATTGTGTGGCCTGTCGGCTGCGACCAGATCTGCGGGGTGTCCTCGATGTCGGAGATGGTGCCGGTTATGAAGGGATGACAGTAGCAGTTGGGTCCATTAGAGATGATCGTGCATGTTGACCTGATGTACACTCCTCAGTTTCTCCAGATGACGGCAGTACGTTAGCTTCTGGGTTATTAACTGATAGGGCCTCGCCAAAGGAGATGTAGGGTGATGACGGCACTCGACTACGTAGTTGATCTTGATGACGTTTAACCAGTCTCGAGTCATTAAGACGAATGTTGTAGGAAATGGGGCCAGTTTGATCAGACATCGAAACTTCAATCCATTTTGGCCCAGCGGCATAGTTACGGACCCAAACTGGACTACCTGTAATGAAACATTTAGCGCTAATAGGGTCGCAGGGCTTACCCAAGGTTATTTCTTGTGGTTGTATTTTATCGAAGTATGTCCTGAGCTCGCAGTTGAGCAGCAGTTCTGCGGGCGAGCGATTTGTAGCTGCATGCGGAGTAATATGCTGATTGAACAAATATCTGGCCAGACCCAGATCGATATTTGTGCTGTGACCCATGTGGCCCAACGTCTTCAAATGGTTCTTAGTGCTTTGTACCATGCGCTCTGCTTGGCCATTTGTAGCCGGATGAAACGGGGCGGAACGAATGTGTCGGATTAAATTGTTTTCCATGAAAACCTTGAATTCATGAGATGTAAACGCTGTTCCGTTGTCTGATACGATTTCGTCAGAAAGTCCATGGGTGCCGAAGAGTTGACGAAGGAACTTAATGGCGGCAGCTGCTGACGTTGAACTAACTACGGCGACCTCGAGCCACTTTGAGTAGGAGTCGACAACTAAGTAAAACGTTTTTCCTAGAAATGGTCCGGCGAAGTCGACATGGAGGCGAGACCACGGTCGTTTAGCTGATTCCCACTGGTGTGTTGGAGTTTGTGGTTGCTCGTTCCGGTTGTGCTGACATGGTGTGCATTTCTTCACGACGAGCTCGATTTCGGCATCGATGTTAGGCCACTATACACAGCTGCGCGCCAATGCCTTCATTTTGACGATACCAGGGTGTGGGGCATGAAGGGCGTTTAATATTGCTTCTCGAGCTGGTGGAGGAATGATAGCACGTTTCCCCCAGACTAGGACTCCCCTATTGGCAGAGAGTTCATCTCGGCGAGAATAATATGGATACAATTTGCTTGAACGGTCGATTTTGGTGCTGGGCCACCCCCTTAACACCCAGTTCAAAACTTTGGAGAGCTGTGGATCCTTCGAAGTTTGTGACGCTAGTAGCTGTGCGCTCACAACTGGCGTAGCTGCCAAATCAATCATGAGAATGTCTTCGGTAGTTGTTGCCTCCACTTTGGTAGGTATTGGGCAGCGGCTCAGGAAATCTGCATTGCTTATCTTGGAACCAGCATGATGTACCAGATTGAAGTCGTAAGCATTAAGAAAGATTGAGCGGCGCAGCATTTGGTTCGATATTACGTTGGGGACGGATTTTGTTGTAGTGAAGATCCCCAATAGAGAGCCATGATCTGTGACCTGCGTGAATGAACGACCATATAGATAATTATGGAATTTTTTCCCCTGTCGATTTGTGCGTAGTTCCGTTCGGCCTTGGAGAGTGTTCGCGAGTAGAACGCAATGGGTTTTTCAGACCCATCAGCTAGCTTGTGACTGAGGACTGCCCCAAGTCTATAAGGTGAAGCATCTCATGTTAGTACTAATGGCAGCTTCCCATCGTAGTGAACCAACACGTCAGCTGATGCGATAATCTTCTTAAGTGCAACGAAAGCTCTTTCGTGGTCTTGCTTCCACGACCAGTGTGCATTTTTATCCAATAGACATTGTAATGGTTCTGCTGCAGTTGCATACACAACAACTACTGTATTGGCATTTTCGTCCATGTAGGCTTCTGTTCTGGCTTTGAAACCCTGGCATATTCTTTTTAACTTTTGGCAACATTTTCGAACATCATTCCCGCAATAAAGTCTCTCAATGTCCTCGATCAAGCGCTTCTCATGCTCCTTTTTCTTCTTTCTGAGAAGTCGCAATGGACTGAAGGACACTTTTTCAAGCCGTGTTGTTTCCCGTTTTGACGATTTCCATTCGTCAGCAAGATTATCCGATCTGACTTTTTTCTGTGAGGTTATTTGAAGTCACTGTTCTGCGTGAACAAAGACAACATTAGACAAGAAACAGAGAACAAAAAAGTTATAGCTCAATCAAGTTGGGTCATTACTTTTGCGCCACCTTGTACTTTCGAAGATACAGGGGTCACACTGATTTTCTTCAAACATTCCTTCAATATGAGTGCACATTTCAAGTCATAAATTCAAGAAACATATTCTTGCATTCCACTTAGAAAGATCTTTTTAACACTGTATCATACTCGTATGTATAATGTATATGTTTGAAGAAAAAAAATGTTTCCTTTCGAATTCTAGAACCATGTCCAAAATAAGAGTTATTTGAACAATGGTATCTGCCAGAGGCCAATATTCTACGTGTTCTGTGTAAATATCATGCATGTACTGTACAAAGTTGGTAGGCAGACAGATGGACGGACGACAGAGGGATAGCAATAGGGCTCTGAATTTCTAAAAATAAATCAAACTGACCAGATATAATACGTCATCATGGAAGACAAATCTCTCAGCAAAATTCAGCAAAACAATCTCCACTTCTTTCAGGTTCAGTGACACTGAAACTTACTATCAAATCTTCTTTATCATGAACCGCAACCTAACATATTTCGAACACCTTTTATGGCACGCGCTAATGACAAACAGAAAACAACAAACAGATGCGCTACTGAATATAATACCAAACCGGAATCTGTTAATAGAACTAAAATTAGTCTCTAATGAAGCTCAGTGAAAAACAAACCTTCCAGTCTGACTCACCTGTTCAGCTGTCTGGTGTTGATTTTTCTCTTCTCATCATCATAAAACTCAGGTAAGAGATACAATCAAACAAAAAAAAAGATGCAAACGTGTGCTCACAATCGGAACATGATTTGACCCTATTCGGGAAAGTAACATTCAAGCTTTCCAAGTAACAAGTGTGCGCACACGTCACGGATTTTTTTTCTTTTTTTCATGAGATTCTCTTTTTTTTAATTCAGATACATTTTAGATGTCAGCTGAAGCAGACATAGTGCGTGCAATAGTTGCTATAAGTATTTAGTGTATGTGAGTCGTTTGGTAGTTCCGCTCTCTATTGTGAAAATGATTGTATTACACACTACCTAAGTGGGTGTATCTGTTATTAGTGTAAACAAACCAAGGAAAAACATTTCACGCCAATATGGCGTGTGTCTTGAAGGTCTGTCTTATCGCATTCACTGTGTCGCTCAGTTTTTCTATTGTAAGCGCGCGGATACAATTGAAACCACCAGAAGAAATCAAAGTGGAACGTATTCCAAATGGTAAGTTTGATTGATTCCACAAGCACCCACTCGTAACTATTTCTGTCTTTTCTAAAGGTCCACCATGCACTATAGACATCAATAAAGATCTCGTAGAGCCACAGCCTCTATTCCTCCAACCCGGATCAACTGACTTCTGGCCAGTTGAGACCAACGGTCATTTGGATATCCCCCGTGGTGCTGACATCGAACTTTACTGTACTCAGGGTTTTCAAATAAAACCCAAAGACAAGTCCATTAATGCAACCTGCTTGGAAGATAAGACATTCCTAGTGAAAGAAGAGAAGGTACCATTCAGTGTATTGAACTGCACATCCCAAGTCAAATACAGAGTCCGCGAGACCAAAATAGCATGCGCAGATCATGCCAATCTCTTTGAGGTTGGTTTCAATATCAGTGTCAATCGATTTGTCAAGACTCTGGATATCTGTCATGACAAAGCGACTGTGACAACCCTTTGGACTTTCAACAAACTCGAACCAGCCAATGTGCACTTTCAAAAGTCCGTGCAACGTCTGAACTTTAGTAAGGCCGGCTTCTTTGACAAGCGCAACATGAATCACCTCTACTCGAAGGACAACCAAAAACACATTTTTGAAAACCTCCTTGGACGCAACTACGAGAGATTCTTTAACAATCGAACGCAGTTCCTGTCTCGCGGACATCTCTCGGCGAAAACCGATCACATTTTTGCAACCCAGCAACGAGCAACTTTTAATTTCCTCAATGCAGCTCCTCAATGGCAGATCTTTAATGGTGGTACATGGAATGCTGTGGAAAATGGAATTCGAAAATTTGTCGCAGCCAAGCGGCTGGAGGTGGAGTGTTTCACTGGCACTTGGGGTGTGATCTCGCTGCCAGATGAAAACGGTGAACCAAAACAAATTTATCTATCATTTGATGAGAATAACAATGGTGAGATTCCGGTTCCAAAGTTGTTCTACAAAGTGATTGTGGATACAAAGTCAAGGCCACAGAGGGGAGTTGCGCTAATTGGTGTGAATAATCCGTACTTGACTATGGCGGAGGTGAGACGGGACTATTTGATTTGTGAAGATGTAAGTGAATGGATAACGTGGGTCAAATGGCGAAAGGATAATCTTGCCAAGGGATACTTCTACGCCTGTGAAGTGGATGATTTCGCAAAAGCTGTGAATGGATTGCCGACCAGTCTAAGAAATGTTAGCGAAATTTTGGTCTAGACGTATTGTATTTATTTATTTTGTGTGTTTCAAATATATTTAGAACGATTTCTTTAGTGTGTTTATTAAGTTCAACGTGGCTGGACTCTGCAGCCAAACGCCTTGCTCCACCATGAAATAAATCTGATCTAAGTCTGAAGATATAAAATACCAAATGCCTGTCCATACTCTCGCCCGTCCACTAGCTAAATAGGTGGGAAGAACATGACTTACATCATCATATGCAGAAGAACTTCGAAATATGAACAAGCACTTGCATTAAAAACGTTCAAATAGTAGATACTCGTAGACCCTGTTGAGTTGCCAATATTTACAATCAAAACCTGCCAGCAAGCATATTATCCTGGGAGCTGGGAGTACCAGCTATTACCTGTGTCGGTGGGTTGGACAGTTTTCTTTGCTTCCATCAGCGTGCGCTTTATGCTTCCAGTTCTCTTTTTTTAAACAGTCGACGAGGCTACAAAGTAGATAATGTTTTGAATGAGAACAACACGTACATTGAAAATTTAAAAACGCTACACAATGTACACATTGAGGGCTATCTTCATACACGTTTTTATTTCTGTCTTTATAAAACGTTAGTGGACATTGCTTGGTGGTTTAACGAAGTATAGTTATGGAAAAGGTCATAAACGCTAGTATTATAAAATATGTACAGGTTCATGAACTTATAACTGACCGGCAGTATGGTTTTCGTAGATCCCATTCAACAGAAGGCCTGCTAAGTAACGTAACTTATCTATGAACCTCATCTCTCCGACCCTCTTTCTAGTATTTATCAACGACTTTCTCTCTCTTACTCGCAACCCAATCCACTACTTTGCGGATGACAGCACTCTTGACTTCGCTTATTCTTTAATGACTCCACGATAAGGGCCCCAAGTTGTAGAGTCCCAGCGACAGCGAATGTCAACCGAACTTAACTCTGATATTGATGGAATCGTCAATTGGGAGTTCAGCGCGTCAAAAACTCAATGTTGTCACCTGTCTCTCAAGCGTGACACCAACGTGGCCAAACTAAAAATGAATTGAGTTGATCTAGAGGAACCTAATGGCTTGTCAATGCTTGGAATGCATATTAGTCCAGACTTACGTTGGAATCAGCTGATTACTGATGCTGCAACAGGTGGTGCTGGATGCCTTGGTTTTCCAAAATATGTAACGTTTTTTCACTCCAACTGATTTCGCCACTATCTATTAAGTATACATTCGCCCAAAACTTGAATATAATTCATATGTTTGCGCGGGAGCTCCCGCCACGTGCTTGAGTTTGCTTGATCGTGCTTAGCGTCAAGACTGTAGATTGATCGGCGATCAGTCTACTCGTATCTGCAACCAAATTCCTTCGCTAGAACACCGCCGGAATGTAGGATGCTTAGCGCTCCTATATCGGTACTTCCATCACAAGTGTTCGGATGGAATATATAGTTGTGTCCCTCTTTTCGTCTCTTCAATCGTGCACGTGCGGCCTCTTCCGCACATCCGTATATACAGGGTGGGCCAACTACAAGTTTCTTTTTAAAAATGCAATAAAATGAACAAAATGAAATTTTTTCCATGTATTATGGCAGTGGGCGCCGTGGCGTAAGTGGTTAGTGTGTCGGATCACTACGCATGAGGTTCCAAGTTCGAATCCCAGAAAACACCAAAAAGTTTTTTCACGGTCCCACCTCTCGCGAGCGTCTGACAAACATCCGAGAGTATTATTGTCATGAAAAAGCTTCTCAAATCGCCGTTCGGATACGGCACTAAACTGTAGGTCCCTTCCATTCGTGTGAAAAATATAACGCACACAACATGAGTGGTTGCGAGAAGCTAGGCCCTGGCACTTAAAGAGCTGTTGCGCTAAATATTTATTAATTTTTTATTATGGCTTTATTAGTAAACGCACTGTTTGGGCTACACAGCACTCACTTTGGAAATAAGTTTTCAATATTTCCCAATATTGCTCAAGCGTAAAGCGACTCATTTCGTTCCGCGGAGGTATGATACTGACTTTCTGTCAAGATTTCGAGCGGGAAAAAGCTGTCAGTGTCAAAATAACCTATGATTTAAAAAGAAATCACTAGATGGCCCACCCGTTGCTGAAACCTGTCTTGGGGCGCACAGTGAAATATAGAAGACCGTTCTTTAACCACACCACACGAATGTGGAATAACTTGCCTTCCTCAGTGTTGCCTGATACCTATAATCTACAGAGATTCAAAATTAATGCGCATCGCCACCTCATTCTTTTTTCTTCCCTATCCAATGTCTAATTCTCCCCTATACCCTTTCCTTTCACTCCATCACTGGATTTATAACTTTAAAAGACTAAAAAAAAAAAAGTATCATCTATTCTGAATTAGTGCAGACATGTCGTCAAAGTTAAGTCAGCAGCAATAAAAACTGGACGTAATTATGTCCAGAGCCGTCAATCATGATACACCTTCGCAATTATCCATTCTACACAAATACAAAACTTTTATACGAAGAAAATCTGCAGAAGTCATACAACAATACCTCTGTGAGTAAATACATGAGGATGATGGCTAATGTTGAAGAGGCAAGACAAGGTAGAAGACTGCTTCTAGTCAAATCAATAGTTCTATACGCAGTCCTAATTTGGTCCAACGCACTAGGAGAGATGACATGGGATAGCGAGAAGAGAACGAAGGTGGCTCTTACAAACAAGAATCACACATGCTGGAAGATGAATCAAATTAAATGAAGGCGCATCAGTCAGTCATCTCATCTAGCATTAGGTTTAACAAAATTTAGATTAGATTACAAGAATCGGTGGTTCTGGTATACCAACCCGTATGGCGACAGCAACATCCTGAATATGCTACCAAGAGATCTGATAGCCACTCGCACACACTACACAACACCCAAAGCGAACTTCAGAAATGATGTCACAGTCAGTTTCCCATTCAGAGTGGAGTGGCAAAAAGAGGAAGTGACAAACGAGCACGAAATGCAGTAGATGCGTGGATTTTCTCTGACATATTCAATATATCAAAATCATACCAGCTACCGAATTCGTGCAGTGTCCTTCAGGCGGAAGTACTTGCTACTCGTGAGGCCTCTAGAACCATCGCCATCCTCATTGACAGCCAGGCTACTTTCAAGGCAATCATTTAGGCTATGTCATCTTCCAAACCAGTGGATCAGTGCAAAGAGGAACTCGCCTCGTTGGGTCATCGGTTCAGGACTACTCTCCTCTCCGTGTCGGGACATAGCAACATAGAGGGTAATGAGCGAGCTGATAAACTCGCAATTCTGAGATCTGCCCTCGACAACTCCCTTGCGGAGGTAATTCTAGGACCGTTGGGGACTCTTAAGGCAAGTATATTCGCGCACTTTCTTTCAAAAGTCAACAACAGATGGCACGGGTTGCGTAATTGCATCATGTCTAGGTATACCATATGTGACTCAACTTCAATTGAACACAAGATCTACAAAATAGAAGTCGTGTAGATATTGCTAGAATTGTTGTGACTAATACAGGCTATTGGCCCATTGGGATCAATGCAGCCAGACTAGGCCTATGCACACTGTCAATGGAACTGAATATAATGAACCAGTTGCGTCTGAGTGTTTCCTATCCCGAAAAAAAAATGCACACAATATTGCTAAAGAGGAAGAAACAGTCTACCATTTCCTTCGCAAGTGATAGATTGATAGGGCCAGGCAGCGCGCACTGGGGAAACCCTTCTTTGACGATCTAACAGAGATATCGGAGGAAAGTATCGGGGAAGTGATCAGCTATCTTAATGCCACAGGGTGGATTTAAAGATGTTTAATCTGAATTCGCTTATCTCCAAGTTTAACATCCGATAAGGTCACGTGAGTAGTCGTATTAAAATGGCGCTAAAAAGCTAATTAGGTTTCAGTATAGTTTGCTGTTACAGCCACTTCTATCTATCTGCCAACCTAGCTTTAATAAACTGTTACCCTGCTTTCGCAGCGGCAGCATCTTCATGTGGATTGTCTTCATTTGTATTGTATCTTTTCATTCATAAATGTTATCGCTCGACACTGTTTCTCTGCAGAACTGCAATTTTATTCAGCTAAATGGTATAACATCTGACTGCCGATAGATGATTTAGATGATATTCTTTTCCTAGCTGACGTCCATAGGCATTGTTCAAAAACCTACGTCCAGATAATTGAATTTGGTCAGAAACATCTATCGACAACCAAACTCGTGCTAAAAGGCTATTCATCCGATTAATCGTGCTGTTGTTTACTTTTCCACAGTGCTTACAACAATAAGGCTTCGAAACATATTAAACGCAATCAGTTCCACTTCTCACAACATCCAATCGCACGTGATACTCATGCTTTTCATGCGTTCACTATCTTTTGTTTTTAATTTATTTCTTTTAAGAGATATTTACAGCTCTCGAAATTTAATGAAAAAACTCTGCGATAAGCTTCGGCACTATCTTAAATTGTTCATAAGGTATTTTACACCTCGGGAATTTCCTAAGTGATTATCGAACATTTTGAATTGTTTACAACAGACGGTGTTTTACCCTGATTCGATAGATGGGACAGAATTAAATACGCAAATGTAGACATTTAAATCACTTATCGATTATTTTGGAAAGTCTTTGGTAAGATTTGGGGTTTTTTTGTTAAATCATAAGACAGGAGGAGTACCGAATCAGAAGAAGGGAAAAGAAGAAAACTCTGCATAAAAAGAAAAAGGGACTACGCAGCCTCCCAGCTTTAGGATATCGAAAAATCTCGTGAGCGCAACAACATCCGGAATTTCTATCGAAAAGCCAAGCAGTTGGCAGTTGGCTTCAAACCCGAAACACAGGCTCTTCGTAACGACGAATGTAACCTAGTCACCGAAACCCAGGGAATTGTTGATGTGTTTAAGCAACACTTCCAGTAGTTGCTTAACGGACAGCAAACAGAGAGAGTGATAGGGCAAGAAGAGAACCCGCTTTCAGTCAATGATGAACCAATATCACCACCCAGTATTGAAGAAGTTCGCGCAGCCATCAGAAAACTAAAAAACAACAGAGCCACTGGCTCTGATGGCCTCCCAGCTGAACTTTTTAAATACGGAAGCGATATATTGGTAGGGTGCATGCACCAAGTCATTAGCCAACTATGAATAGAGGAAAGCATGCCCGCCGACTGGAGTATCAGCTCTTTATGCCCCATCTTCAAAAAAGGCGATCCTATGTCTTGTAAGAACTATCGAGGCATATCCCTGCTAAATGTCGCTTACAAAATTCTATCCAACGTATTGTATGAACGTCTAAAACCTTTCTGCAACACACTCAGCGGCAGGTACCAGTGTGGCTTCCGGCCTGTCAGATCGTTAATAGACCAAATTTTCACACTAAAGCAAATCCTGGAAAGACCAACAAATATTAAGTCGAAACTCACCACCTTTTCATCGACTTTAAAGCCGCTTATGACAGCATCCATCGTCTTTAACTCTACTAAGCGATGGCCCAATTTGGGATACCGTCAAAAGTTATCCAGATGTTCTGTGCAACTTGGAAACAGGTCTTCTGAACTTTTCCAAACATGCACCGGGTTTCGACAAGGAGCTGCGCTGCCATGTGACTTCTTCAATATTGTGCTGGAGCAGATAGTGCGTAGGGCAGGTGTAAACACGGAAGGAACTAACTTTCACAAATCCATCCAACTGTTGGGATACGCGGATATTGACATCATCGGAAGATCCCGGCAAGCCATTGTAGAGGCATTTACAGCAATTGAAGAGCAGGCGAAACGAGTAGGTCTTGAAATAGGAGGACAAGACAAAGTACAGGTTATCAATAAACAAAAAATTATCTACTCAAAACCTTGGACAGAACGTCACTGTTAATGACTACAACTTCCAGGTAGTTAAGGAGTTTACCTACCTCGGAGCAAACATATTATAAATCCCAAAATTGACACCTTCGTGGAGATCCTACGAAGAATAACCTTAGCAAACCACTGCTACTTCGGTTTGGCAAAACAACTGAGTTCAAAACCCCTAACTCGAGGGACTGAATTAATGGTCTATAGAACGTTCATCTTACCAGTCTTACTTTATCGCGCCGAGTGCTGGACGATAAGTAAGAAAGCAGAGGAAATATTAGGCGCCGTGGTGTAAGTGATGAGTGTGACGGATCACTACGCATGAGGATCCAAGTTCGAATCCCAGAAAACACCAAAAAGTCTTTTTCACAGACCCACCTCTCGCGAGCGTCTGAGAGTATTGTTGTCATGAAAAAAAGCCTCTCAAATCGCCGTTCGGATTCGGCATTAAAAAATGTAGGTCCCTTCCATTCGTGTGAAAAATATAACGCACACAACATGAGTGGTTGCGAGAAGCTAGGCCCTGGCACTTTAAAGAGCTGTTGCGCCAAATATTTGCATTTGTATTTGAGCGAAAAATGCTTCGTCGGATATTAGGTCTCACATGCGAGGAGGGCGAATGAAGGAGAAGATACAACCGCGAACTCTATGAGTTGTACCAGGATGTGGATGTAGTGTAAAAAGCCAAGACACGTCGACTACATTGTCTCGGTCACATCGAGCGAATGGACAACAACGCTCCAGCCAAGAGAACCTCCGAATCTCAGCCCCCAGGTTCGAAACGTCAAAAAAAGACCGAACTGCCTGTATAAAGACCAAGCCTTCGCAGATGCCAGAAAACAGGCTACTTCGCAACTGGAAGCAGCCTGCCCTGCATCGTAGAGGATAGAAGGCAGCCGTGTCTCAGACAGATACTCTCCAAGTGTCGGGAGCCGTTTAAGTAAGTAAGTCATAAGACAGGGTCATGCTAGGATAGGAATTATGCTAAATTTGCTCCTGCTAAATTCAGATATAAAGAAAATCTGTCTCAGTAGCATAACTGGATGGATACTAAGGACATTTATGTTTATAAGTAGTCGTCGCAGTATCTCCTGATTGCTATTCTTCTTTATCGCATGCGAAGATTTTCGGTACAGAAGAAAATTAAGTGTCTTAAAGTTGCTCTAGAAAATGTATGACTAACAACAAATGGGTTGACGAACTTGGTAAGGAGTGACTTGGCGCTTGACCACCAGCTCTGACACAGCAATAGGCACATTTGCTAAACGTGACTAAGTATGGTTGTACTTGTGTGGTGAATGATTTGTATAGCTATTCATCATCGCAGTGAGTAACACTTTCATTGACTGTGTAGGCTCGCGCCTCTGACACCGATAGCTCACGATCGATGGTAGAAACTTTCCGACAATCCTCCGCCGCTAACTGCCCCGTAAACTGTAGTAAGTCATTGTAAGCTTGAAAACGAGATATGATTATATTACAAGAAGCGTACCTCACAAAAGAAGGAGGTCTGAGTCTGTCTAAGTTTTCAGCTCAAAAGAAAAAATTGTATTGTATTTCAAAGGTAACCTTGTAGAAGACTCGTTGCTCAGTCGCTTAAGGCAAAATAATTTCAAACCCCTTCAACTCTTGGTAGAACAAGAATGGTAGTAAAAATCATCACAAAAGTCTGTAATGAAATATATGAGTGGAGTGCAGCATTTGGCAAGAATAGGAAGTACAGCGTACCACCTGGTGGAAGTGTCCCGAAGTCAAAACTGTAATTGCCACAAAAAGGACCTCCTCTCTGTATGCACGCATTTCGAATATATTAGAACGCTAAAACCTAAGCTAAGAAAGCGTCAGCTTGTGAAATGTGTTATATGAAAAGCTAAACACAAACGAGGGCGAAGCAGCCTAATCGACCAGAATCTAAATATATAAAAAAACGAAACCGCAAAATGCTTACCTATCTAAGGATGACCTATCTGCCATATGGGAGAGTTATTTCAATCAGCTATTGAAGGAGGAATTCAACAAAAAACCCACTGTCCTGCCTAATGCCATGCAGGGCCTAAGAGAGCAAATATCTCGGGCAGAAACTGTAGAAGCCGTAAACAGAGTCAAATTTGGGAAAGCAGCTAGTCCGGACGGCCCAGATGATATTTGGAAAATGGTCGGGGAACCTTATATCGAATGGCTTACAATCACAATCAAATACAAATACAATCGAATTAACAATCTAATAAGAGAGATCGAGATTCGAGATACCAGAAGTCTGAAGACCAAGTATCATAGTGCCCATACAAGAACAAAGGCGACATTCAGGACTACATATCTAAACTATCGCGGCATCAAATTAACAGCCCAAGACTTATGGTGGCAAGCAGCCAGCAAAATGAGCAACCTTACTGCTATCACAAAAGTACAAAGAATAGTGTGCATCGCCACAACTAGTGCTATGAGAACGACACCGACAGCAGGACTCGAGGCCATTCTCAATCTGCTTCCGTTAGACATCTTTATACAAGCATCGGCGGCTCTTAATGCGGTAAGATAAAGCAAAACAGATAGCTGGATACCAAATGCAATGGGTCATACCACGATCCTGCAGAGATATCTATGCAGCGTGTCTAGTACAGACTACATAACGCCTTACCTAGACTTCTCGAGACCATTTTTTAAGCACCTATCCGAGCAGGGAAGACTGGAAACATGACAGAACGTCTAACGAGCAATCCATAGCTGTGTACATCGATGGATCCGAAATGGAAATAGGTGTAGGTGCAGGCATCTTCTCTCAAATGCTTGGTTTCTCCGTGTCAGCTCGGCTTCCGAACTGAAGTGGTTTTCCAGGCAGAGGTCTTAGCAGTGATAATAGCAACCCGCGAGACTGCGTTGAGGGCAATACCACGGGAGGATATCACCTTTTTCATCGACAGCCAAGGACTATCTGCTATAGAAATAAAATCGAAGCTTGTGAAGTATTGTAGAGAAGAGCTCAAGCTTCTTGGAACACAGGACAAGGTAAAGCTCTGCTGGGCTCCTGGTCATGAAGGCGTACCAGGGAATGAGAAATCCGACGAACTGGCTAGAGAAGGCTTAGTACTTAACTCGGCCCAATCTGACCCCTCAGTGTACCTTGTGCACTCAAACTCGAAGCAGGAAAGAAGGGAGGCTAACAACAGGTGGACCTCTTTAGATACTTGTATCACCACGAGGTAGCTATGGCCTGCATTCGACAGGGTAAGAACCAATAGACTCATACAGAGGGATAGAAAATCCCTCTCTACTCTAATAGGAGTCATGGCGGGGCATAACACCATTGTAGAGGCTGCGTTGACGAGGAGGTTCAGGAGGTCATCACCCACTTTTTTTGCTACTGCCCAAGCCTCTATCATTTCAGAAATAAGTTCCTTGGATAACACTTTTGTATGGATTTAGAAGAGTTGTCCAAAAGACCGATAAATGACATCGCAAACTTCATCAAATCCTCTGGATGGTTTGTATTTCGGGCATAGTAAGTACTAAATGCTTTCTTTAGGATATATACAAAGACAATATTTTTTCTGCTTTTCACGAGGAAGGGATTCTCTAATCTATCTCCTTTCCCCCTGTGGACTACACCAGCACACATACCTAACATTCCAAGACTGACAACTATAGCTGCCATTACCAAAAATCAGTGTGATTTTGTGAAAAGTGTTTCCACTCTAGATGCTATACAGGCAGTAAGAGTTGTCACTGAGAAGTTCCAACATAAGAAGCAAGATCTTTACATGGCTTTCATACACCTAGAGAAAGCATTGGACAGAGTCCCATGTGACCTTATATGGAAAGCTGATAGAAACCAGCACATCCCTGAAGAATGCAGAAGGTTGATAGAGGACATGTATCTACAATCCACTGCAGGAGTAAGGACCACATATGGGGTCACAAACAGCTTCCTCATAAAACTTGATGTTCACCAGGGATCAGCCCTTAGTACGTTCCACTTCAACTTCATGATGGACGTGCTGACTGCAGATATACAGAAAGAACTCCTATGGAACATCTCGTACGTGAATGTCATAGTTCTTATAGGTGATGTCAAAGTAGAGCTAGAGCGAGATCTTAATCGATGGCATTCAGCACTGGACCTTAATCATTACTTTGTTAGCCAACTCGATGTCACCATCGGCTGAACACCAACGATGTACATTAAAGAAGAACCTATCGCCACAACAAATAGCTTCAAATCCCTGCGATGTTCCCCATCACATAAACCCAGGCTGACTCAAATGACGTTCAGTGTCAGGAGCTTATGTGACCGTAAATTGCCGTCCAAAAAAAAAATCTGACGACAATGCGGCCAGTATTGATGTATGATTCTGAATGCTGTGCTGCACTACCCATGAAGCAAAGAATTTACATCAGCATTCGCATTTCTGCGAACCCCACAGGCGGATCAGTAGCAATGCGGTGAAGTGGGAGGGTTGTGATCCCCTGTTTTCGGATCATAACCTCGCTGATAAAAGGAAGAAGAAGAAAAAGAAGAAGATTTGCATTTCTGTTGTGGTCCAGTATCTTTGGACAAAATAAAAAATACTCACATAAGGGTAGCTCCAAGTAGCGCCTATTAAAGAAAAAATTAAAATAATACGGGCTACGATGGTCACGGCCACGTGTCAAGAAGATAAACTTACAACAAAAGGACGACCAAAAGCCATTTGGGGAAACACCATCAAACGTGATATGAGGGAGAACGCAATAGATGACCAGACAACGCAAGATCGAATATCCTGGATCCATCTAGGTAGGTAGAAGCGGTTGTGTCAGCAAACCATGCCGAAACTTAATTAGAACAGAAGCTCTAATACCACAACTCAAGTGACCTATCGGATGCAAAAAAGGGCATTAACTTGTAGGGAAAGGGAAAAGAGAGTAAGAATTATACAAATCCACCCCGTTACATTGAGCAAACTGATAATATCCTCACTGCTAGTCTCCGGTAACTCTATTAGGTTGTCGAAAAAGGGTTTACCTAAGGTGCGCTGTGTGGCACTGCTTAAAGCCGGACACTTGCAAAGGAAGTGTAAGATTGTTTCTTCCTCGTTAGCAATATTCCAGCTGCGACAGTGTGCATTAAATGTAATGCCTATTTTGGCCGCATGAACCCTGATGAGCCAGTGGCCAGTACTAACTGCCAGAACTCTTGCGATATCTGCACGGTTTCTGTTTAGTAGATCTTGCGTTCTTTTTCGCGAAGTATTTGGGCCACATCTGCCTGGAGATAACACAGTTCACAGTGGCACCCCTGCCATCTGCTATCAGCCTTTAACAGATAATGCACGAAGATGCCTCCCTTAAGAACCCCAACGGGTCGTTCATCTCCTTTGCTAGGGAAGCATCAAAGGCAGATCCCTGCCTCGCGAGTTCTTCAGCTCGCTCATTTCCCTCAATGTTGCTGTGACCCGGGACCCAAAGGAGACATACCCTTAACCGATGACCTAGCGAGGCGAGTTCCTTTTTGCACTGTTCTACTAGCCTCGGGGATGTAGTGGCAGATATTTCTTCTTCTTCCTTTTATCAGCGAGGTTATGATCTGGAAATAAGGGATCATTACCCTCCCACTTCACCGCATTTCTACTGATCCGCCTGTGGGGTTCGCCTGATGTAGTGGCAGATATTATAGCCTTGATAGCGCCCTGGCTGTCAATGTGGATGGCAATGGTATTTACAGGTGTAGAGGTTTGCTTAAGTAGGCGGCAGGCCTCACGTACAGCAAAAACTTCCGTCTGTTAGACACTGCACGAATCAGGAAGCCGGTAAGACCTGTAAATATTGACGGAATCAGAGAGTATCCCCGCCCCTACCCCGCAGTCCATTTTTCAACCGTTGGTGAAGATTGTTGTTTCGAACTTATTTGTCAGTTCGCCAGTTTCCCATTCCGCCCTGGTTGGGAATCTGACCGTGACGTCATTTCTAAAGTTCACTGTGGGAGTTATATAGACGGCCAGATTAGCTGCCAGATTCTGCGGTAGTAGACTCAGGATACTGTTGTGACCATACGGATTGGTGCACCAGCATTCTGTTCCCCTTAACCTGACCACACTACAAAATGATAGCTGCATAATTTGAAAATCGAGTGGTAAAAGGTGCAGGATAACGTTGAAGGCATCGGTTGGACATGTCGTCATGGCACCCGTTGCGCCTATAGCCGCAGTTTTGTGTACCCTGTTAATAAGTTTGATGTTATAAGCTTTCCTTAACGCAGGCCACCAGACTAGCGATCCATAGGAAAGAATGGGACGCACGGCAGTGTACATCCATAAGACCATCTGCAGGCGAAGTCCCCACTTCTTACCAAAGGTCTTGCTGCAGGCCTTCTTTACCCGCTGTTCAATGTTAAGCTTCCAGCTTAGTTTTGGATCAAGTACCACACCTAGGTACTTGACACTGGATGATATGGAGAGTAGATGATTGTTAAGCCGTGGAAGCGTGAAGGTCGGTTTTTTGGTTTTAGTGGTAAAGAGCATCAGTTAAGTTTTGCTTGGGTTGACGCTGAGTCCATATCCAGTGGCCCATGAGCTAATCTTGCCCAAGGCACCTTCCATAATCTCACTGATTACGGATGGAAACATCCCGATACCAGCATTACCACATCATCCGCATACGTGACAACTTACTTACTTAGGTGGCGCTACAGTTCGGGGTGAACCTGGGCCTCAACCAACAAGCCTCTCCATTTAGCTCGTCTTTAGCTAATTGCCTCCAGTTGCACACTCCAAGTTGGTCGAGGTCCCCTTGAACTTGTGCGCGCCACCTATGGCGATGATTCCCTCTACTGCGTCGTCCCTCGGGGTTAGATTCGAAGACTCTGCGGGCCGGAGCGTTGGTGTCCATTCGCTCTACATGTCCTAGCCATCTCAGACGTCCAATACGCAGTTTTTTGACTAAGTCGATGTCGCTGTACAGCTCGTATAGTTCGTGATTGAATCTTCTCCTCCAAAGCCCGTCAACGTAAACGGGACCGAAAATCTTACGAAGAATTTTTCTCTCGAAGCGACCAAGGATATCTTCATCCTCTTTTAATAAAGTCCATGTTTCAGCGTCGTAAAGCAGGACTGGGATGATCAGGGTCTTATACAGAATCTCCTTAGTTGTTCGAGATAGGGCTTTACTGTTGAATTGCCTTATAAGCCCAAAAAAAAAAGCGATTGGCAAGAGTTATTCTTCGATTGATTTCTCCGCTTATGTCCTTTTTAGAATTAGTAGCAGAGCCAAGGTAGACAAAGTCCCTTACTACCTCGAAGTTATAGCTGCCCACTGTGACGTTTTGTCCATTTCGTCGGTGTTGGCTTTACCTTCTTGTTGACAGCATATACTTGGTTTTGCCCTCGTTTATCGCTAAACCCATTTTGGCCGCCTCCGCCTCAATGCTTGCAAACGCACCGGTGACAGCCCGCTGAGTTCTTCCGATAATGTCTATATCGTCGGCGTATGCAAGCAGTTGTACAGACTTGTAATAGATTGTGCCTCCGGTGTTGGCTTGTGAGTTCCGCACTGTATTCGCGGATGGATGCGACAGAAACCTCTCCATATAAAGTCGAAGTCATTTAAGAAAGGATCAGGTAACAATGCAATAGCATTGGATAATCAGGCAGTGATCAGACGCATAGATGAGACTGACTCCATTGGTTTTGGAATGTGTGTAAAAACTCAACGAATTGAATTGCACAATCAAATTTATACTGTTTGGGTGTAAGGATATGCAAGAATCGAAAGAAATGAAAACGTGGGTGTCCTGACAGATGAGGAGGTAGAACGCCATCGAATTTTTGAATTTCTTGATCTCGTACTATTTATTGCACTAGGCAGAGGAATGGGTATTTATCAAAAACTGGGTTGGACTGAACTACGGATAGGTGAAGACATACCTGAAGTTTTAAGCAGGCTACTAATCTCAAGCGAAGTACAGTGAACTATTTGATGTAATTCTACTTCTTCCGTTGGACTACGACGCATCATTAAGAGCGTTTCATTAATTTCACTAAATTCTAGCATAGCAGATCCCTTCTTCTTCTTCTTCCTATTTCGATGAGGTTATGATCCGAAAACTACGGATCATAACCCTTTCACTTCACCGCATTTCTACTGATCCACCTGTGGGATTTGTCTGTTAGAACTCAGAAAATATCGGCAGGCCTCCCGATTTTGAATCACTTGGTTACTGAGGCCAATCAAATGCTGGTGTCGTTACATTCAGGCGTTTATAGACCTATCTCTCCTGCCTCGCAGACCTCTATTTGCTACAATATGTCGCCAAGTTAAAAGCAACTGCATTTTAATTATTATTCAAAAGGATGCCTAAGGCTAAGCTCTAACAAAGTTCAATCAAAGAGTATAGAGTTCGTAAAGACCAACAGCGCAGAACTTAACCGTATTTGAAAGGAATGCAAACAGACAATAGCTGATAGTAAATCGATTAGTCTCATCATTAGTCACATCTAACTCGACTATGTTTCACTTGAGCCAAGGCACTTGTGCCTGCGCCACATACCAAACGCGATAGCGAACTCATTAAAAATTGCCATATAGACGCAAAAAGAAAATTTTAATTAGCTTATCTTGCCTATTGTCATATAACAAAAGACTATCGTTAGCATGCGATCTAAATCATCTGAACTCTGTCACGCAAATAAACAGCTCTTAGCAGAACGTTAGCACTGAGGTTTCCTTAAAATCAGTTTGCTAAACGTGCCTGACATCCGAGTGAACGGCACGCTGCCGTGCCAAGTCAGCTTGAGAAATGATACTTCAGATTATCTATAAGATACCAATCACCCATCGCTATCAGGGGAATTGCCATCGTAGATATGGGCCCAAAGGTCTCTTACCATCCGAGTATTTAAAGGTGTCTATCAACGTCTAACTAGAGCAAACGTTAGCATGAAGTTCACCACTGTTCTACTGCTGCTGGTCGGCAGTTTTGTCCTTAACTGTGCAGGAGATACTCAGTCGATTCCGTTGAAGCTTTTGCAAAAACTGAGAGTCTCAAATGAAGAACCAGAAGTCGTACCCGATGTAGTTGAAGGAGAATTTAACTATGAAGTCGATGCCATGGGTGAGGATGCCCCCCAGGAGATACCCGATCAAGAGGAAATCATTGAAAGGCCCGACGAAATACTCGAGGAGAGTCATATTCAACCCAGAGCAGGTAAGGCTAAATAAACTGAGAGTCCTTTCTTTTACCGGCTAAATTTTCTATGAAGGTTGTAGTGTCACCATCAAGAATCTTGGCAGTCCTCAACCTCTCTTCCTGAGGCCCAGCACCAGCATCATTTGGCCATTCAGCGATACTGGAACCCTGGAATTCACCGCCGGCCAAAATGTTGAACTTTTCTGCACGTCGACCTATTCGACTCCATCGGGAAAGTCTGGAAGTCAAACCGCTACTTGCATTTCGGGAACAAACTTTGCAATTGATGGTGTTAGCTACGATCTAACTAGTGTACTCTGTTCGTCGTGGCCTAGCTTTTCAGCCCGTAAGACCGGTGCCAGCTGCAATGGTGGTGTTGTTGTCGAGAGTGGTTTCGTTGTTGGAAGCCGCTTCGTAAAACAGTTGGAGATATGCTTCAATGAAGCTCTCGAAGTAACACGATATGTTATCCACAGCCTGGAACCAGGAAGCAACTATTATCAGAGCAATGTTGCACGACCAACCTTTGTCACAGCTGGATTCTTTGGTGGCAAGAACGTCGACAAGCTGTACACGCAAGTAACCCAAACCGAAACGATCAATGCTGAGTTGGGTGGCAATGCCAATCAGTACATTGATACCGGTACCAATGTATTCTTGGCTCGTGGTCATATGGCTGCTAAGGCTGATTTTGTCTACGGAACTGAACAGAGAGGTACTTTCTTATTCTTGAATGCGGCCCCACAATGGCAGGTATTCAATGCTGGCAATTGGCAGAGGGTTGAGGACAACACCAGGACCTGGGTATCGAAGAATAAATTGTATGTCACCTGTTATACTGGCGTTTATGGTGTCACAACACTCCCCAACAAGTATGGAGTTCAAACACCTCTGTACCTTGACTATGATGCCAATCATAACGGTTTGATCCCTGTGCCTATGTTGTATTTCCGTGTTATCGTTGAGCCATCGACTAAGCGAGGTGTGGTTCTTATTGGTGTCAACAACCCACATTTGACTTTGGCCGAAATCCAGAAAGACTACATCTTGTGCGCTGATGTCAGTGATAAAATTACTTGGCTGACCTGGAAGAAGGACGACATTACGGCGGGCTATTCATATGCATGTGAAGTAGCAGCATTTGCTGCGAAGAACCCGTACTTGCCTAAGTTCGATGTGACTTCGTTATTGTATTAAATTTTGTTATAAACTTTTTCTGACATTAAAGCATTGATATTAAAAAAAATGTCCTGGCTTTGCTTTGTTTCACATCGAAGTAGATCAGTGTCATGGCCAGGCAGTAAACACTTAAGCCACCCGCTGTAAATAGGTAAGCACGTCAAAGTGAAGTCTACGGCAGAGATAAGGGAATATTTTAACTAGGTTTTTCGGTGCAAAAAACGTTCACTATCTGTACGATATTAAGCATATGAATTGTCTCCATTTATATATTTATTCTTATAGAAGGCGTTATATGGCCCGGTGTTCAATATAACTGCAGCTAACGATGGAGGAGTTGCGCCTCACTTCGGTACTTCTTCTTAATGCTGCTGATAGTGGATGAATTTCTTAGGTTCACTGAACAGAGACTACATTGAGATATTCAGGGCTGGGGTTATTAAGGATTTCCAGGACTTTATCAGAATCTCAAAAAAAGAAATGTTGTCGGATGAAGCCACAATGGGCCCAAACGGTCCTAATTGCCTGCTATTACTTCGTAGCCAATTGTTCTGCAGGATATTTCTTTCCTACTTCGTGGCACATTAGTGAATATTCGGCGATATATAACCTTACAAAATCGCTGCTAGTTTAGTTCCGCAAACCAATTGACTCCAATGCACCTTATTTGGAAAAAAAAGCTGATACCCAACCAGGCATTTATACATTTGATGGTGAATAAGAAAGCAGAGCTGATATTCGGTTCTTTTGCAAGAAAAATTCTTTGACGCATAATCAATCTTACTTGCACGAGAAGATACAACCGCAAACTCCAATAGCTGTGTCAAGATGTAGATGTAGTCAAAAAAAAATAAAAAATACGAAGGCTCGGCAGTTGCATTACAAGTACCTTAGATGCATTGAGTTAGGGAAAGACAAAAGTGCAGCCAAGGCAAAAAACTCCTCAAACTTTCTTACCAAAGCCAACCTCAGATGAACTAGGCTGGCAAACTTTGTCATATCTAGAAAGATGCAGCCAAACTACAACAAAACAGACACCGACGACTCCCTAAACAGAACGTGTAAAGACGTCGCTAGAATAATAGTGATCACTACAGGACACTGGCCGATAGGAGACTATGCAGCCGGACTAGGTAATCCATATAACACACTCTACCGTAGCAGCGATGTGGCAACCGAAAAAAAGACCACTATCCACTATATATGCGTCTCTCTGGCACTAACTAGGGCTAGACAAATAGGCTAAGGCAAACCCTTTTTCAACTCACTCACTTAAGGAAAAATATTACAGAACTAATTACTTCTTAAGTTCCACAGGTTGAATTTTAGAGATTTCCCATCAACACACCTCAACAGTCAGGTTAGGTTAGGTTAGGTAAGGTTAGGTAGATGGGTGCCTTGTGACAAAGAGTCACTGATCACTCAGACCAACAGTACGTGTCCATTGTGCCCAATCATTTAACCCTGGAAACGCTGTAAAGAAAGTCCGCTGTTAGAATCACCCAGAAAGTGATATGAATCTCTTGAAAATGAGGCAAAGAGTTCGGGCACAGCTCGGACACCTATAGTTCCTCAATCCAATGCCGCACCGACCAAGAGGAAGCGAGCTTGCCCGCCGATGCCGCCACCTGGGCAATCGGGAGACAAAGATGACCCCTTGAGAAGGGGTCTGAGCGGCGCGGGATCTCGATGGTACCTGCGCTACCTCGGAAAGGGCCTTGCACCTGAGGATGCCAGGAAAAAGGCGGAGGAGCATAGGGCAAAGCCCGACTCCACCGCTGTGCCATCACCCAAGAGGGGCAGTAATGCCATAACACCTCCTGCATATAATGTGCAGAAAAGGCTGAGGACCGAGGAGAGCGCTAAGAGGCCCCAGGCAGAGCCTGCGAATGCTAGCGCTGTCTCAGCTGGCAGAAGCTATGCTGTGGCTGCTGGGGCAGCTCCGGCTGTTGTAAGACATGCTGAGGCCGCAAAGGCTGAGCAGGTTGCAGTACTTCCTGTGAATTACCCACAGGAAATGCTCGATGCTGAGGACCTCAAAGCACTCGAGAACGCCATCGTGGCGGAAATGATCCTGGGATGGAAGCATAAGCTCAAGTTCCAGGGCGTTAGTTTCAACAATGGCATGCTACTGGTCGACTGCGAGACTCCACAATCGGTGGAATGGTTAAAGACCGTAGCTCCCAAACTGAAGGGTTGAAAAGGGGTGGGCCTTACTGCATGCGGCAGTGCGGAAATACCACGTGCCCATTCCATCACCGTCTTCCTACCACGCAACGTGTATCAGGATTACCAAACCTCTTTGGCACTCCTAGAAGCGCAGAATGATGGCCTGAACATCAAGGTATGGAAGGTTTTGTATGGTCGCAACGAGGAGACTGGGCAGATACTGGCCCTCGGAATCGACCAAGAGTCTTTTGAAGCCATTAAGGCTCAAAACTGCTCTCTGAGCTACCGGTTTGGCAGAGTGACGGAGGGTGGAATCAAGAAGCTGGAGGAGAGCGCAGGGCATAGTACCAGCTCGAAACCAGCCTCAGAGGAGACACCGCCGGAAGTGAGTGGAGCATCCAGTTCCGCAGACGGTCGAAGCACCAACTGCAACTGCTGAACGGGATGAACCAGCTGTCCCAACAGAACTGCAGCGCTTAGTGGAGCACTGTAACAAGCTCCAAATGCCGCTGCTGATTGAATGTGACGCCAATGCTCACAATATCATATGGGGGAGCACCGACACCAATACCAGGGGTGAGTCTTTACTAGAATCGATGTCAGGAAAGGTCTTAGACAAGGCGACGCGCTATCATGCGATCTCTTTAACATAGTACTTGAGAGAATTGGACGAAACTCAAAAGCCAACCCCGGAGATACAATCTTCTTCAAGTCTATACAACTACTCGCTTATGCCGATTTTGGCTACCTAGGCTCCATGGTCAGCTCCGCAAATGACATGAGTGGAGAGATCACACGGAGAATTACTCTTGCCAATCGTTGTTTCTATGGGCTAAAACGGCAATTGAGTAGCAAAGCCCTAACTCGAACTACTAAGGTAACTCTTTATAAGACATTAATCATCCCAGTCCTGCTGTATGGCGCAGAGGCATGGGCTTTGAAAAAACCGGATGAGGATGCCCTTGGTTATTTCGAGAGAAAAGTTCTTCGAGCGATCTTTGGTCCCGTCTGCATAGACGGTGAGTGGAGGAGAAGGTACAATGCCGAACTATACGGCCTGTACAAGGACATCGGCTTAGCCAGAAGAGTTCACATACAGCGACTAAGATGACTGGGTCATTTAGAGCGGATGGAGCCCAACCTTCCCGCTAATAAAGTCTTCGAATCCACCCCGGACGGACGGCGCAGTAGAGGACGACCTCACGGTAGGTGGCGCAAACAAGTGGAGGGAGACCTCAACCAACTTGGCGTGCGCAACTGGAGGCAGCTGGCTCGTAACCGTGCTGGCTGGAGAGGTTTGTTGGTTGAGGCCCAGGTCCACCCCGGACTGTAGCGCCATCTAAGTAAGTAAGTAGTCTTTACTAGAATTTATTCTTTGTTCATCCCTTGATATATATAATGTAGGGAATACCCCAACCTTTGTTACTAGAGTTAGACAGGAAGTTCTTGACCAAACGCTGGGTAGTCCGAGCATCAGTAGGTTAGTCAGGAACTGGAAAGTATCAGATGAGCCGTCATTATCTGACCATAGAATCATTGTGTTTAAGTTAGATAGTGCATGTATCAGAAACCCAAGAAAAACAAATTGGGAGGTTTTTAAAGAAGCCCTAGACAGTAATCTGGAGCATATTGATCTAAGGAGGGCTCCAGCACACTATCTAGAGTTAGAAAACACGGTAGAGGGCATTAGTACCGCGATTACAAACGCGTTGGAATCGAGTTGCCCCATAAGCAACAGAAAAGCTGGGAAGATGTGCCATGGTGGAGCAGCAACCTAACAAAATTACGCTCTAATACACGCAAGCTGTTTAACAGAGCAAAGCTACAGGACGGCACTCACAAACTACAACAAGGAGTTAAGAAGGGCGAAAAAAGAAAGTTTCTAGAAGTTCTGTGAGACAATAAACAGCACTCCTGCTGCAGCCAGGTTACATAAAGCCCTTGCAAAATCGGGGAAATGCCAACATCCCTTAAAAAACCTGACGGCAGCTTTACTAAAGATGAAGAACAAAGAGCATCACTGCTCTTAGGAACTCACTTCCCCGGAAGTTCACAGAACACCTGTGACGGGAGCATGACCAACACGACCAGACCTCGGAAGCAAGATTGGGAGAATGCAGGGGCTATCTGTTCCAGAGGGAGAATCGAGTGGGCAATTAGCTCCTTCCAGCCTTTCAAGTCACCGGGTGCGGATGGTATTATACCAGCCCTATTGCAAAGGGGGCAAGAAAAACTACTACCACACCTGGTCAGAAAAACAAAAAGCAGTCTTGCAATGGAGACGGGCGAGAGTTGTGTCTATACCAAAAATGGGGAAGAAGGACCCAACACAGTCTAAGTCATACAGACCGATCAGCCTAACATCGTTTCTTCTTAAAACAATGGAGAAAGCTGTGGACAACCATTTAAGGGAGGATGTACTTAATACATCCCCACTGCATTATCGTCAGCATGCATACAGAGCAGGCAGGTCCACTGAGACTGCTCTTTATCAGCTGACGGAAACAATCCAAAGTGCTCTTGAAACAAAAGAGATAGTAATCTGTGCTTTCCTAGACAAGTCCGACTGTCGGGCACGATACTAGCACCGGTAAAGGAAGTGAAATATCTAGGACTACACCTAGATAGCAAACTCTTGTGGAAGAAACACATAGAGGAGATATCCAAAAAAGCTACCCGTGCTCTAATGATATGCAGGAGCCTAGCGGGTAAGTCTTGGGGATTTAGTCCAAATATTCTAAGATGGATGGACATTGCCATTGTGAGACCAATGATCACTTATGGAGCAATAGCATGGACAAAGCGAACTAATCTAGTCACTACGAGGGAGACACTCACTAAAGTGCAAAGACTTGCGTGCCTCTGCATCACTGAGGCCATCGAACGTGTCCAACTGCAGCCATGGAAGTACTCCTGGAGCTAACACCGCTCCATCTTGTAGTGGAGCAAAATGCACAGCGGACGATCCTAAGGATGGCAAAAGAAGGTATCGGAAGGGAGAAATGTGTTGGTTCAAGAGAATACGATGGACTTCTCAAAAAACTTCCCCTTCTGGCCGTCCCCAGGGACGACAGTATCAGGAAATTTAACTTTGGGAAAAACTTTAGTACAAAGTTAAGTAACAAGAAAGAGTAGAGCAACGAATCAACGATGTACGGACTGGGCAGCCATACTATAAAGTGGTATACAGACGGTTCGAGAACTGGAGAGGGAACAGGAGTGGGCGTATTTGGGCCAAGACCAAGCACTCAGAACCTATGGGCAAGTACACCAGCATCTTTCAAGCTGAAATATGTGCTATAGACAGATGCATCCAACTCAATCTCGAAAAGGGATACAGCAACTGCGACATAGCAATACTGTCAGACAGCCAAGCAGCTATCAAAGCACTTGACTCCTATGTCATTAAGTCAAAACTTGTGTGGGAATGCCTATGTAAGCTTAATGAATTGGGCAGAAACAATAAGGTTACACTTTACTGGATACCCGGTCACGTCGGGATAAAAGGTAACGAAGCAGCAGACGCCTTGGCAAGACAAGGGGCCGCAGAACCCTTCATTGGACCTGAACCATTCTGTGGAATGGGAGAACACACCATACGCGAGAAATTCAGGAAAATGGAGAGAGAGAAGACAGGGCAAGAACCTGGAACAATACCACAGGCCTGAGGCAAGCTAAGAAACTACTGGGATGTTACAACCGGAAAAGATTCGAAGCCTGCATCTGCCTTAGCAAGAATAACCTACGGATCCTAACAGGCTCTTTAACGGGGCATTGCAAACTCAGGGAGCATCTACGGAAACTAGGTATAACAAATGAAGGCCTGTGCAGATTCTGCAACGAGTCATATGAGACTCCGGAACACCTTCTGGAGTCCTGTGGGGCACTGACCCACAAAAGATTGAAATACTTGGGCAAATACCAAGTATCAGAAGAGGATATGCCAACCATGGACCCACTTCTCATTCTCAGATTCTTAAGAGAAACTGGTCTGGAGAAAGAGCTCTAAGGTGAACTATTCTCGCCAAGGCAAAGTAAGAGCATATGACCTTCAAACACAATCCCTCAGGAATTGCAATTGCGAAGGGGACTCTTACGAGGGAACAAACCTCCCCAAGGTATTAGCAGGGGCCACAATAGACCATTAGGTCGCAATGCAAAATAACCCTACACAAATAATAATAATGATATGAATCTCAGGAGGTCCATTAGCTCAGCATTACCCAAGTCCTCTAGCTCCCAGAAGAAGTAACTACCAAGACCCCTCATTCTTCTGATGGATAGGGCAGGATAGTCACACAACAGGTGACGAACAGATTCAATTTCTTCTTCGTCCCTGTAACTTCTGCAATAGTCGTTATGCAGCACACCGAGTCGCTCCGCGTGAACGCCAATGGCACAATGTCCAGTAATCATGCCAAAAATGACCCGTGGGTTATAATGGCTAAGTTTTACCAGAGAGGTTGATCTGTTCTTGCTGTAGGTCGGCCATAGCACCCTGGCCGTTGCGCATGTTTCCAGGTGAAGCCAGCGTCTGTTTGCTCGACCGGTGGCTTCATCCTCTTTTTTCTTTCGTAAGGAACTGATTGGAGTTTCTAGAGAGAGGAGGGCCCGCGATAAGTGCAGCGCCGACCCTTTCCTAGCAAGCTCGTCAGCCCTTTTGTTACCTTCGATATCCATATGCCCTGGTACCCGGCAGAGGGTCACCGTATTGGCTCTAGATATCTCGGTTAACTTGGTTATTTCGAGAGAAATGTTCTTCGAGCGATCTTTAACACCGAACTATACGGCCTGTACAAGGACATCGACTTAGCCAGAAGAGTTCACATACAGTGACTAAGATGGCTGGGTCATTTAGAGCGGATGGAGCCCAACGTTCCCGCTAAGAAAGTCTTCGAATCCACCCCGGATGGACGACGCAGTAGAGGATGATCTCGCGGTAGGTGGGACAAACAAGTGGAGGGGGACCTCAACCAACTTGGCGTGCGCAACTGGAGGAAGCTGGCTCGTAACCGTGCTGGCTGGAGAGGTTTGTTGGTTGAGGCCCAGGCCCACCCCAGACTATAGCGCCATTTAAGTAAGTTAGTCTCTCGTTTAAGAGTGATTTGCAGCTTCTCACAAGCCTAATTACAACAGAATCCAGAGCCTTAACGGCTGCCTGGCTGTCTTTATAGACAGTGATTGTTTTACCAACGATACTACTCTCGCGTATAATTTCAGCAGCCTGTATGATGGCTCTGACCTCGGCCTGAAAGACGCTGCAGTCGTTGTTTATTCTAAAGATGTGGTTTATTCCTAGGGCTTCACAATAAACTCCAGCTCCCGTGCCAACGTCCATCTTAGAACCATCGGTATAGAAAGCCAACTCCTTTTTCTTCACGGCTCGTCGATTCTTCCAGTATATTCTGGAGGTTACATGAATTGTGGTACCAAAACGGCACCTAGTTCTAATTGAGTTCTTTTTAACAAAACCACTAGTTCTACCTACCTGCCTACCATATCTAAATTGGACCGTATCCAAACCTAGTTTTCAAAAAACAAAAAGACCGGACCTCGGTTTTAAAAATCGCCAATGCCAGAAAGAGGATAAAAGGCAATGCTCAGCACTTTTAGGCTTCCTCAGAAGCTCGTGGAGAGGCAGACTATATGGAAGTAGATTGGCTTCGATTCTTAACTCTGTGATAACCAATTCAACAGGTATTTGACAATTCGAGGGATTATGATGAGTCTTACTGTTCCTTAAAGCAGCGGAATGAATGAACGTAATTCTCGCTGCCAATGCTCCTTATTTCGCAGCACAGTGTGGAAACTGTAGTTGGGCTAAGATAAGACATCAATTTCGGTAATAAATCTAAACCGTCTTATCTGTAGTTTGTGGAGCCACTCGCATGACACCATATCTCAGCGGCCTAGTCTTAGCACCGGACACTCCATTTTCATCCGCAAGGCACCGACTGCATACTTCCTATTTTTGTTCAAAAAAAACTTCAAATCCCCTCCAGATGCGAATGGGAGTATGATCTGGGGTTACAAGAGAGGTCCATATGCTTCTACACTGATGGATCTAAAACAGAAAAGGAAGTAGGAGGGGGTGTCTTCTCCAATGATTTAAATAGTATCTCTTTCCCCCTTCCCAATCCCTGCAGCGTTTTCCTAGCGGAGATTATTGCAATTTAAGAAGCCTTGTCGTGGCTGAGGTACTCGTACAATTTAAGATCTAATCTGGAGGATATCAACAACTTTTACTGACAGTCAAGCCGCGATCAAATCTCTGGAATCTGTTACTTTTAGCTCAAAAACTGCCCAAAGTTGTCGCCTGTGTCTTAACGAGATGGTTAAACAATTTAATATACATCGCCTTTGGGTGCCGGGACACAGAGGCATTCCAGGGAATTGCATGGCCAACCAACTCGCCAAGTAGGGTACTAGCATATCGATTTCACCACCGAAAAAGCCTCTCGCTACAGTAAAATTGCTTCTTAAGCTCTATACTATCAACGTAACCAACAGTAGATGGGCAGACGACACTGCGTAGCGAAGCTAGATCATAAACGGTCTAACTGCTTATTAGACAGAAAAAAGTGTTCATTACAACTATGGTATGTGCCATTACGGGGCACAGCATCATTGGGAGGCATGCCATCAGACTAAGCCTTCTCGCAAACCATACTAAACCTTCTTTGTACGTTCTAAGCTCTCTCTGCTCGCAGAATGTTGCTTTTGGGAGCCTACTTCTTTGACAGTTTAGGCCAACATCAGCAGCCTTAGCGCTTTACACCATGCTCCAACTAGTTCTAGGGTGGTTCTTCCTGGAGATCATAGATTCATGTGATACCACAATGGACGTTTCCTGGTCTAACTGTGGCTGCATTGAATGCAGACTGCCACGCTAATCCAACCTAACCTATTTGCACAGCATTAAGGATATTATTGAAGCTTTCTGAACCAACCTCAGTCCCGTAAAACCAAGCACTGATTGTATTGCTTAAACAAAAAAAAAGCACAAACAAAATAGCGTCAAAGCTTTGGCATTTATTTATCCCCCTTTGAGACCCAATCAATACAACAACCCATCAACATCAAATTCAGGCAAGTCCGTAACCACCGCTCTAAACTGATTAACCTCACAAGCATACATATAGCCCCCCAGTATGTCATCCTTATTCCAGCTAATCCAAGTGATAAGATCACTAACATCTTCACAAACAACGTACTCCGTCAGAATTTGTTCCAAAGTCGCATGCGGATTGTTAACACCAACTATCACTATACCCTTCTTCGTAGCTGGCTCTATGACAACCCGGAAGTACACCTTTGGTACCGGAATCAAACCATTGTTATTCTCATCGAAATCCAAGTACAGCTCCCGTTGAGTTCCATTGACATCGGGCAGTGTGGACACACCCCAAATGCCTGTGTAACAATCCACCTCTATCGCCTGATTTGACACAAACTTCCTGACACCGTCTTCCACGCGCTCCCAATTGCCGCCATTGAATTTCTGCCACTGTGGCGCTGCATTCACAAAGAAAAACGTTGCCTTTTGTGCGGTGCCGTAGATAAAATCCACCTTAGCTGCCATATGTCCGCGTGCGAGATAGATATCAATGCTGTCATTGAAGTACTTTGATGTATCCTCTCCGAGGATTATGTCGAAAGTAGCCTTCTGTTGAATTTTCGTATAGAGTCCGTTCACGTCCTTTCCATTGTAAAAGTCTCCGGTTATGAATGAAGGTCTCGACACCGATCGCTGATATGCCGCCGATGATGGATTCAGCTTGTGATGGACATATCGGGTGACTTCTCTCAGCTCATCGTGACACACATCCATGATTTGAATGAAATTACCACCAACGATCTCGAAACCAATTTCGATTACGGTCGTTCCACCATTACAGGTTCGTCCAGTACGACGGGCAGTGAAATCAGCCCATCCGCTGCAGGAAAAATTGTCAAACTCACGAATTAATCCATCGACAAGGTGGAATGAACCCTGAAGGCATTGTGCTGTGATTTTGGTGGCATTCAGGAACGGCGCCACAAAGCTATTGGTGCAATACAAGTCGATCAGCTGACCGTTGGGGATCTCTACAAGACCAGCTGGAGTTGGCAGCACAAATTCAGTCGTATTATGGTAAACGAACAATGGCTGTGGTTCTGTTAGACCGCCACTAATGAGGTAGGAGCAGTCACCTTCAACGCGAACGCCTTTAGGCTTCCAGCGGCTGAGTGCACTTTCTATGATTTCACCGATTGTTACATTTAAAATACTCGAATCAGCTTGGATTGCAATAAATCCAAATGCTACTAAGAACAGAACTCCTAACACGGACCGCATTGCGAACCAAAGACTTTCGTACAATAACCACCGATTAGGGAATACCCTCAATGTCTTATATAGAATCGTGGCACGGTGGTTTGGGTTTTTTCTTTGTGATTATCGCTCCCGATATGACAAGAAACTTGTGATAGCAAGTAAGGAGATTGTTAGATGTTGTGATTGGTAGTCATATTGTTTTGGAAGGCAGAAGGGTGGGCAGAGCGGGGTTAAATGCTATCATATCGTAGTCAGTAGGATGCGAACGACTAGCGGATGTTCGAAATGATATTTTTGAATTGCTAACTTACAATTTAAGATAAAGTTACTTAAGACTGGGGAACTATACAACTGGACCTTAGGGTTCACTTTTCTTTCAGATATGCATGCGTCAACCACTTTAACATCACATTGGCAAGAGGTTGACTACACTTTTGTTACGCAAACGGCTATTATCAAATAAATTGGCGAAGATAATTGCAAAATAATTAAGTAACCATTTCCGCTCACAAAATAGTTGCCTATTTGCAGGCTGTAAGCTTTTATTTGTCAAACATGAACTTCAAAACTGTTCGTTGCTTCAAAATATCTTGTACCATCAAAATGTTCGACTGCAAAGAGTAAAGAAGCTGTTTTTGAAAAGTAAGGTTTTTTTGGAAAAAGTTATTGAACAAATTTTACTTAGTGAGCTCTAGACCCTGATGGACAAGATCCTGCTGTCAGCAAGCATTTATTGATTTATTTCTCATGAAATGTATAAACAGTCAGATCGATCAATTGCGAAGGCTTATGGCAACACTATTGCGAAGGCATAACACGGGCAGAAGGTTGGTCATATGGCTGGAAAATGGTTTACTGTGTTGGATGATTGATAGGCCAATGACATCAGGTGATTGGGAAAAAAACACTGTGAATTAGAAGCATTGATAAAATAAAAAGGCAAACCTCCTAGTTTAAGAGCCCGCAGTTCATTTTGAACGTTAGAGGTAACCGAATGAATCATATGTTAATAAGTTATGTTGCCTTGCCCAATATTTGAGATATGCTCGTCTGGCAGCACTCAATGGCAGCTATAGGATATAACTGTATATTGAAAATGCCACAAATTTCAAAACAGGAATAATAGGTGTAACCGCTTGAATGACTACTACATTATAGAGTACGATCTCTTCAGTAAAAATACATGTGTCCAAGACGTCTTAGGTGTAGCTAAAGCCCTGCCAGATGCGGTAGAACTGCGTACAAAATTCCAATTTTGAATAACTTATGTAACCGCTTATTAACTTATGCTTCTCGCATCGAAAAACACAGTCACTGTGGTCTGGATACCAGGACACAAAGGCTTCGAGGGCAACGAACGAGTGGACTGCTTAGCGAGAAGAGGCTCTAGTCGCCCACTAGTCTAGTTGGTCCTGAACCCTATTTTGGAGTCGCACGGAGTAGCGTTAACATCAAAATAAAGAAATGGGAAGATGATCATCATGCAGAGTACTGGGCCAAACTCAAAGGCCTAAGACAGGCAAAGAAGTTCATTAATCTCAACCGCTGCAAGGCTAAAAAGCTACTCGAGCTTAGAAAAGCAGACCTAAGAACCTTAACAGGCTACTTGACTGGTCATTGCCCACTCAGGTACCATCTGCACAAGATAGGAGTAGCAGATACAGACGAATGCCGGCTATGTGGAGAGAAAAAAGAGACGGCAGAACGTATTTTTTGTGAATGCCTTATGGCCGCAAGGAAAAGACTTCTCCATATCGGAAGGGCTTTATTGAGTCCCTCTGACTTCTAGAATATTGAGCCTGGAGCTTTGCTGAGGTTTATCAAGAGCCTTAACCAAGTTCTCAGCTAAACACCGGGCTGGCACAATAGATCTTATAGGTCGCAGTGCGTACAAGGCCCTAGTAAAGTAAAGTAAGTATGTAACCGCACCAATTGTTCCTGAACCATAGGATATTACAATATGAATACAATTATGAAGGTCCAAGACGTTTTGGATGTCGCTAAGGGCTAGCCAGACGAAGTCAAAATATTAACAAAATGCCAATTTGGAATAATTGGTGTAACCACTTAATTTTTTTTAAACATATTACAAGACATTCTAATTACAAAGATGTAAGTGCAAGACGTTTTACCTTTTTTTCAGAGGGTAGGTGAGAATCTTCAATAAGACACTATGAGGATCGACAGCGCGTGCTCATAATAGTGTGGGATTCTTACCCACTAAAAAACCTCTCTTGTTTTTTATTTTTACTACAACTAAGTATTCGACTTATTAAGTAGCTTTCATTTCACGAAATAATGACGTTTTGCAGGTACCTTCCCATAAGAAGTTCCTGCTAGTTCCGCAGTTTAGACGCGGTTACTTATCGGGCCAAGTCTAAAGGTTTGGTTCTTTGTACACGGCGTAATAAATTTCTTTCATCCAAAACTTGGAGGACTGTAATATTATAGTGACCTTCTAGTCGATTTTTATGCTTTCTCGCGTAGTTCTTGATTTCGTCTTCGATTGCAAGAACTACACGAGAAAGCCGTTTTATTTGTCGCCAAGTCCTTGCCAGACGCATCCAAAGGAAAAAGAGTATGCAAAATATATTTCATTATATTTAATCAGCAAATATTGGATTCATTCTCCGACTCATCCAATGAATGAGAACCAAAGGTTTCATCTTCACTTCAGGTACATTAATTATGTCTAGTTTAAGAACATTATTTAATCTGCCAGAGGTATGGTCAATAAATTACTGATAATCCTGGAAGCCGAGGGATGCATGGTGATCGCTTATTCGGGTTATGTTGTTATATTTGGCGCAACAGCTCTTTAAAGTGCCAGGGCTTCTCGCAATCACTCATGTCGTGCGCGTTATATTTTTTCACACGAATGGAAGGGACCTACAGTTTAATGCCGAATCCGAACGGCGATTTGAGAAGCTTTTTCGTGACAACAATACTCTCGGATGTTTGTCAGACGCTCGCGAGAGGTGGGACCGTGAAAAAACTTTTTGGTGTTTTCTGGGATTCGAACTTGGAACCTCATGCGTAGTGATCCGACACACTAACCACTTACGCCACGGCGCCTCGGGAAAGCGCCTTAACACCTAACAAGAACTCCTACAAAAAGCTTTAAATAAGCTATGTAACTATATGGGCATTTCGGTTTGACGTAGTGAAGGACTCTGTCCTTTAGACCTTGGATCTATGGTGAGCTCCGCAAATGACACCAGTGATTAGATCAAACGAAGAATAACTCTTGCCAATCGTCGTTTTTATGGGCTGAAAAGACCATTTAGTAACAAAGCCTTATCTCGAATTACTAACGTAACTCTGTTTAAGAAACAAATCATTAAAGTCTTGCTGTATGGTGCAAAGGTTTGATCGCCCCAATGGTGTCATTTGCGGAGTTCAATGTAGAACATAGATAGACTTTACTACCTCAAAATGATATCTGTCTATTGTAGCGTTCTCTCCAAGACGCCAATGTTGGGCGTCCTTTTGTAGACAGTTTTGCTTTCATCGACCGCTAAATCTATTCTTGCTGCCTCTGTCTCAATAACCGCAAACGTCCCACTGACGACCCGCTGAGTTCTTCCGACTACGCCAGTGTCATCGGCGCAGGTCAGTAGTTATACAGACTTGTAAAAGATTGTACCTCCTGTGTTGGCTTGTGAGTTTCGTACAATTCTATCAATTATTATATTAAAGGTATCGCATGATAGCGTGTTACCTTGTCTAAGACCTTTCCTGACATCGAACGGTTCAGTGGTGTTCTTTCTAACTTTGGTGGAGCAGCGAAATTTCTCCATCGTCATCCTGCACAGATGGACAAGCTTGGCAGGGATGCCGAGACTAGATATGGCTCTGTATAACTCGTCCCTATACATACTCTCATAGGCAGATTTGAAATCGATGAAGAGGTGTTGCGTATCGATTTTATATTTGTGAGTTTTTTTCCAAGATCTGTCGTAGTGTAAATATTTGGTCAATGGTGGACTTTCCCCTGCCTGAAAGCGCACTGATAAGGATGTTCTCGTATCAGGTTGTTGATGATCGGTTTTGGGCGTTCACATAATACGGCAGACAGAATTTCATATGCGTTGTTGAAAAGACTTATATCTCTTTTTTCTATTACTGACCTTTCTCGTTAGAAAAAGTTCTAATATTTTCGGTCCCTGGTTTTTAATGCTTTAAAAAAGCACAGTGGTAGAGAATATTTAAAAACATGGCTGGTAGTAGCAACACTGATCCGTAACGGACTAACTACATACCGTAACGCAACGTTATACGATGCATAAATGTCAAAAAAGCTCTTCGGTTTTCAAAGCTTACTTGAAGCTTTTATTAAATTTTTTTTATTAAAGCACGCGGATGAAATAAATTCTGTCAGTTGCTTACCGGTGATTGCATTCTATGTGTAGTAGTTGAGTTGTTTCGCCTTTGGGTATTTTGTGTTTTTTTTTCTTTTGTGATCAACAATACTTATCTTTCTTTTTTCATATCCCAGTTTAATTTAAAGAAAAAGAATAATCTTAACTAAAATGGGTGTACTAGTTCCAAATGTTGTGTTGAATAATGGCAAGAATATGCCAATTCTTGGTCTCGGAACATGGGGAGTAAGTTATTTTCTGCTAATTTCAAGTTAATTTTAGTTTATAAGCGACCTTGACGACGCTGCATATCCACCTGCTAGTGTGTGGAATGCTATGTCATGGTCTGTACATATGTATGTATTCATGCAGAATGATAGGTACACTATCCAATATGAGCAGCAATTTTGATGAATTATTTGTTAGGACTATTAAAGTGGTGTTTGAGATAATTCTAAAGTGCCTGCGGTTGGTGACCAGGCAATTTTATGGTAACCAATGGAAATTTCCAGAAATAGAAGTTAAAACAATTTGAATTTCACCATAATTCCTGAATCAAATTGGCTAAGCGCTGGCTATTATCTTTCGAATTGTGGGCTCACTGATACGAATCTGTCAATCAAATTTTTTTTTTTTTATTCTGAATCTACTATTTGTTGGGTTCATGCTAATTACTTAGATTTCAGGCAAATTTATTGCTGTTAATTAGACTTTTATTTGGTTACAGGCATGACATTCATCTTGTGCATGATTTTTGATAAGAGACTCAATTGATAAGATAGTAGCTACTTTACAGCAAAGGGAAGAAGTTCGGCTCAAACACTTTGATTTGAATGAGTGACTGTACTAGTTGCAAAAAGGGCTTCAAAATAGCATAACAACGTCTTGATTGTTTTATAAGAGTAGAGATCACTGGGAGTCAAAGTGCATAGGTTTCGAAACGATCGCTAAATTGGGCACGTAAGCAGCTTAGCCCAAGAAACAGCATGATTTTGACAAAACTACATGTCTCATAGTTAGTGTTATTTCGGATACAACGCCTAATATCTTCGTAAAAGTTTTAACGGAATCGGATATATAATTTTTGAGTGAAAGAGTTACAAACAAACAAACTCATTGTCAGAATTTTGCAGAAACTTAGCAAAGACATTTACCTAAATCAATTTCCTGAACCAATTTTAAGGTTCTCTTTGCAGTCAGGTAAGGAATACAATAGGAATATATAGCAATAGCAACACAAGCTCTAAAGTATTGGTTCCAATGTCGATGCTATATTCCAGTTGCCTTAACAAGTTTGCAGCAAATAGTGCATACATTTACCCTGAAGTCCCTTCTAATAGACCTCCCTCCCTTGTCTTTACCAGCAAGGTGTAGTGTACATGACTTTGTTGGAATTTCACAATGCAAATGTGTATGGATTGAATAGCAATAAAACAATCTATTTATAATGAAATATCAGTAATCTAATATTTATCCGATAGTACAGTACTTCTTTGAAAATTTGCTGAATAACGCTGAAAATAACAAATGATCATTCCTGTTGATATCTCATGAAATAGCTTAGCTTCAATTGAATTTCACAACTAAATTAAATAATCTAGAAAAGCGAGCACTGTAGACAAAGCAGAAACTATACAGACTTCACGTGCGTGGAGACATAAGAGGTAACTTAGCTTAGATTAGGTAACACGACTTCTCATCATCTTCCAAAGAAAATCGTTCTCTGTGAATTTCTAGACATTAAGGTCACATTAAGGCCTTTACAGCGGTGCACAGTGTCCCATATTTTGGAGTAGTACTTGACAAAAAAAGTTCTTAGTTCAGTTCTGATATAAAGTTGGTCACGCAATGCGCTAATGGAGTCTTGTGAGCCAATCGGAGAAGAGAGCTTGGGGTCTTCATCCAACTACCACACTTTTTTTTTATATATATAATTTGCGCGCATTCAAGCGGCTATGAAGGAGTATAAGTCAAAAAATGCAATTTTTCAGGAGAGGAAAAAAACTTAATAAAGCTTTAAATTTTCCTATTTTTTTAAAATTTAAACTGAATTTATATTTTTATACCAGACTAAAAGATACAAAAAGATTTTTTTAATGTTATTTAGTAAATAAGGAAATAAGGTGACTTGTACTCATTTGATCATTAAGCTTTTGTTCGAAAGGTGACATATACTGGTAAAATCAAGTATGCCCCATACAGTAAGGCTACTTTGACCACTGTCTTTTTGAACGACTTGTGTGTGCAATAGACCTATACCGCTTTTACTAAACATGACATATAACATTTGTAATCGAATGGCGTACTTATCTCATTTTGACCAAATTTTGACTTATACTCCTTCTACCGCGCACCTTAGATATGTTGGAAAGGATAAATAGAGAGAGAGAAAGATTCGGTGAAGTCCATCGAAGGTCAGTTTTTTATGCTTCAGAGAAACTCCGGGGGTGGCGTCCGGATAACTGGGGAGATTATTGTTATTTATTGTCTTTTGCTTCTGATTCACAGTATTTTTTTCTCGATAACCGTTGTCAAAGGCAAATCATCATCAACAGAGCGAACAATTTTTCCAGCCATATGACCAACCTATTGCCAGTGTTATGCCTTCGCAGTAGTGTGCTCATAAGCTTTAGCAATTGATCGACTTTATATATTTCATGAGAAATAAATAAATGCTTGCTGATATCAGGATTTGAACCATGAACCATTAGCGTGGCAATTGATGTTACCACTACACCATTGCCACCCCCAAATCAGACACTGATTGTACATTATGTTGGTAAGGCCTACGTATCATGGTTTAGTAGCCGAAGGTACTCGTTTAAGTGGCTTCAAAGAATTGTCTATCATGGTATCGGATATGTTATTCGCTCGCTCTACTGGAAGATCACTTGGTAGAGCTCAAGATGATGAATTATGTCATAAACGGCTTTAAAGTCGAGGAAAAGGTGATGGGTTTCGAATTGATATTCGTTGCAGTTGACCTGCCGGTACTTAATTGCTTAAGGAAATATCTCTCTCTCCTGGAGTTTAGAAATCAAGACCTACCACCTTGATCAAAAAGTTCCCGGAATTTATTCAGAAAAATAAAAATACAAGTTTATTAATTTAAATCTATATTGTCCCCTTCAAAGTAATCCCCATCGACTGCAACACACTTATGCCAGCGCTTGATCTAATCTTCGAAACATTTTTTATATTCGGTTTTCGGTATGTCGATTGAACAGAAAGAAGTCACAGGGAGCCAAATCAGGTGAATTCGGTGGCTGTTGGATGGTATTTGTTGCATTTCTCGTCAAAAAAATTACGAATAATGATGGCACGGTGCGACGGTGCGTTATCATGGTGCAAAATCCACGAGTTTTCTGCCCACAATTCTGGTTTCTTTCGGCGAATTTCTTCACGCGAACGTCTCATAACGCCCAAATAATACTCTCTGTTTACTGTCTGGCCTTCTGGCAAAAATTCATGATGCACTACACCGTTGTAATCCATGAAAACCGTGAGCATTGCCTTCTTTTTTGACTGAAAACGACGTGGTTTTTTTGGTCTCGGCTCATTTGGTGAACGCCATTCACTTGCCTGATGTCTGGATTGCGTGTCGTACTCATAAACCCACGTCTCGTCTCCAGTAATGATCCTTTTGATGAATGTGGGATCGGATTCAGCCTGACAAATCATGTCTTTTGCGACGTCAACACGGTCTCTTTTTTGCATGAAATTGAGGTCTTTTGACACCAACTTTGCTGCTACACGACGGAAACCCAAATCATTAACCAAAATGTCTTGGACCGATCCATAGGCAATGTTCAAGTCCTCCGCTATCTCTCTGATGGTTAATTTGCGGTTATTGACCAACATTTCTTTTACTTTATCATTGTTTTCGTCGGTTTTCGATGTCGATGGTCTGCCACTGCGTTCATCATCTTCGATTGACTCACGACCACTTTTGAACCGCTCGTGCCACTGGTAAACGACCGTTTTCTTTCGAGAATCGTTACCGAAACACTTTTCCAACATTTCTAACGTTCGCGCACCATTAAATCCGTTTTTTACGCAAAATTTAATACAAGTTCGTTGTTGCAAATTCAAATCCATTTCTAAAATTGTAAAAAATCGCCAACACACACAGAGATAGATGTACTCTTGGCTACGTAACTTTTGCAAATGTCAAGCTATGACTCTAAGATTTAGAGTTAATATCAAAAATAGATGTACCAACTTAACAAAGAAAACAGAACTCAAATCGGAACGATGGGAGCGCCACACGGTTTTTATTCCGAGAACTTTTTGATCAAGGTGGTATTCACCTTTATAAGAAAGGTGGTATGTCTCCTAGGCTTGAAATAATATGGTATATCTCTCAAGTCCCCCTTTAGACAGGGTAAAAACCTGCGACATATGTACGCACATGTATGCTTTCCTTCATAGAAATTTCACTAAAGAACATTTGTCGCTTTTTTGTGTTCACAATCTGTAGCTACGAATGAACATTGGGGCTACCTACAGTATCTAGTCAAAACACTGTCTGGTTGTTATGCGGATCCTGAGATAGGTAAATCTATTATTACTCGCTCACCCTTCATTCCGCAGTCTATGCTACATATTTTGCTTACGTAAAATGTTTTACGAAATTGTCATGTATCCCTATAATCGATTAATGTGTAAATTTCTGCCTCTCATCTTCTTTTCGGCTCATAAGGTCAGAATAAGGGTGCATGTTTCACGTTTTATCTTCTTCTCCTTCCTATTTCGGCGAGGCTATGATCCGAAAACAAGGGATCATAACTTTCCCACTTCACCGCATTTCTACTGATTTGCCTGTGGGGTTTGCCTCATGTTTCACATTTTATGTCGCATTAATAGTACTCAGTTTCATTTAATTGAAAGGGGTCCTACTTCCCGATTGACGACCAATGGGGCCAATAGGGCAAAAGTTGGCGAAACCTTTTTTAAAATTCTTGTTTTTTTATATTGAACAGCAAAGTCTTCGGAAGAACGCTGACTTTGAGATATATTCTCGATATATTCGAGAAAAACCACATTTGAGTCTATTCTTTCTTAAATGGCGCCCAACGCATCCACTCCTTTCTCTTTTTTTGTCTTAAATCTTTTCATCCCTCGAGAGCATAGAACATCAAGAGTGATACAATGCGTTTTGAGCTCTCCTCTCTTTCCGGAAGTCACCTAATTACCTCGATTCCTCCTCGATTGTTCTGTTCTGTGCCACGTCTCTTTATGCTTGTAAAAAGTAAACGCGAAAGATATGCATGTTGTATGCCTTAAGACTGACTGACTTAATGTCCAAAATGATCCAACTGAGTCGCCTTTTTAAAGTGCTTATCCCCGACCGGATCTTCTGGAATGATTATCAAATCCCTCAATTCGACCATCAAAAGAATTGGTATACCGACTCGGTTCGAAAATGAAAAACGGGCTGGGCGCTGGAATTTTCGGTCTCAATTTCAAACTGTCAAAACCTCTGTGACGTTCTACTTCAATTTTTCAAGCAGAGGTTCATGCTATTAAACTTTGCGCCAGAGAATGCATCGGAAGACGAAACCTCTGCAAATCTCACATAAATATTCTCTTAGCCAGTCAAGCAGCCTTTAAGGCTCTCATGTCCTACAATTTTGAGTCTAAGCTAGTCTTGAGAAATTACAGTTTTCTGCAGCTTGCTGCAGCTTGCTGCACACAAAAAAAATCACACTTATTTGGGTTCCTGGCCATAGGGGCATCATTGGCAATGAACAAGCTGCTGACAAAATAGCCAGATCTAGTGCCCGGTCTTCGTTTATTGGCCCCTGAACCCTTTAGTGGGATAAAGATTGTACTAAATCAATGGGAAGAGAAAGAGAAGCTCACACATCTGGCCTAAGACATGTCCAGAAGTTCATAAATTTCTCAAACAAAAGAACTAGGTTCTAGCAATGAGTAAACATAATGCCAAGCTCTTAACTGAATTCATTGCTTTCTCAAATACCACCGGTATCAGTTAGTCTGATACAAGCAGGCTTTGTCTTGAGGACACCGAATCTGCCGAACATATCTTATGCGAACGTCCCGCTATTTCTCGGAGCAGAATCAAATACTTTCAGAAAGGGTTCACATCCCCATCAGACGTTGTTTGTTTCTCAGCTCAAAAAACCTTAAGCTTTCAGCTAGGAAGCAAATTTACCCAATGCGTCTCCAATAGGGACAGCACAAAAGATCCCAATGAGATCTCCGTATGGTTCTCCACTTGCCTATCACCTCAGTTTAACCTTAAAAAAATGCCTGGAGACAGTTCGCCCGGAGATCCGCATGGGAGACGAGTGTACCTCCTAGATATTTTATCTCAGGAAATGCCTTCATGACTTTTTGTCAGACCATGGTTGGACCGGTTAATCTGCCAAGCTCCGAAACGTAATCACGACTACTTCACGGAGCCTATAGTAACATGTGGTGGTATCTCACAAGGGCGACAAGGGGGTGGGTCCCCGTCTACCACGTCGTGTGAAGCTTTGTCAGGGATTATTGATCTTATCGTCTTCTTTATCTGTTGAGGAGTGCCGCTAAATTAATTTCCCTATATTCCTAATCTCTTAGCAGAAACCAACTTAAATAACACGGCTTTGCCATTTGGTAATTGAAAGCCATTCATTCGCAACTTGAACGAATGAAATTTATCGGTTGAGAGTAAGTAGCATTCAGCAGCACTTACTTCTAATAATTGAAATCTTTTGCATGCACACTTCTACGTCGAAAGTAGATGCCTATTACCATGTAAAACGAGATTAATCATACACATGAAGTGCCTACTTGCGTGAATGCTCATAGAACTAGAAACACACTTCCCACTTGAATACTAATCAATTCACTAGCCATTGCTAAACGGCAGCATTTTGTTGCATAACACGCTATCGAGTGTTGAATCCTTATCGATTGTTGAGTAAATGTTCGACCGAGTTTAACACTTCCTACAAATCGCGGCGTTGAACAGTAAATTAAGTTAATAAACCACAAATGGTTTGAGTGCAATCTCTGATAGTATGAATTTTATAGATGCATACAAGGGCACACATTGCGAGCTTAGTTATGCTATATCTCTCGGTTGTGCAATGTGCAAGTAGATATACTGATAGAGGGATCGAGAAAGCTATAATATGTGAGATAATGAGTCATACTGGTCTCTGATTTTGAATGAGGTATATTCTGTATCTAGTATTTGCTTCTAAAGAAACTTTATTCTATTTCGATGGGAATTCAATCTTTTTTTTTATAAATATCCAAAGCACTCCTAGGTTTACAAAACTGCAATCAGGTTTCGCATCTCCAAGAAATAAGGCTTGTTTTGCGAAATTGTTGTAGGAACTGCTGCAGTAAATTATCGCACTGAAACGAGAAAAATGAGTCAGAACATCTTTTAAGAGCGATTGCTCTAATTTCTATGAAAACCCTCTAAATGGTTACACAATCTCTACCCCCATCAACATATGGTCTGTTGAAGCAAACACATCTGTTTTCGATCCTAATTGAGTTCTCACGCGTTGGCAATAGAAAAAAAAAACAACAAATTCTGTTCTACAATCAGCTCCCATATGCTAACTGATTTGAATTCAAATTGAATTCCCTGATTCGTGTGGAACTACATTTTCAACTTTGTTAGCTTGTGACTGCTCCATCTCTGATTCCTCAACGAAATGGAATCTTTTACACATGCCCCTGCGCCATGGAGCAGGCAGTGTATCATCAAAGCTATACTGTCCAGACCACATATATGTTTTTTTTTTATACGCTAGTATCGCCGAGGCGATATCGTATGCTATACCATTCACGCGTTAATTAATTTCCCTTTTTCTTCTGCCTCATTGTAGAGTCCTCCAGGAGAGGTCGCCCAAGCTGTGAAGGATGCCATCGATATTGGCTATCGTCACATTGACGGTGCCCATGTCTATCAGAATGAACACGAAGTTGGTGAAGGAGTTAACGCCAAGATCACCGAAGGTGTTATCAAACGTGAGGACATTTTCATCACCAGCAAACTATGGAACACCTTCCATCGTCCCGACTTGGTTCGTGGTGCATGCGAAACAACCCTAAAGAACTTGGGCTTATCCTATGTCGATATGTATTTGATCCATTGGCCAATGGCTTACAAGGAGGGCGGCGAACTTTTCCCAGCCGATGCTGATGGTAAGACTGCATACTCTGACGTGGACTACTTGGATACTTGGAAGGAAATGGAAAAGCTCGTCGATGATGGTCTTGCTAAATCGATTGGGATTTCGAATTTTAATAAAAAGCAAATCGAACGAGTACTGGCGAATGCACGCATTCCACCGGCAACCAATCAAGTTGAATGCCATCCATATTTGAATCAAAGGAAGCTAATGGATTTCTGTAAATCGAAGAATATTGCTATTACTGCTTACAGTCCATTGGGATCACCAAATAGGCCGTGGGCAAAGCCTGAAGATCCGGTGTTGTTGGAGGATCCAAAGGTTGTAGCCTCTAACATTCAGTGAATTGGACAAAGCTGACTGTTCTTTCTCTTCTAGATCGTTGCTATTGCTAAGAAGTACGAGAAGACACCAGCACAAATCCTTATTCGTTACCAGCTGCAACGTGGCAATATTGTCATTCCAAAATCGGTAAACAAGTCTCGTATTGCGTCGAACTTTGATGTCTTCGGATTCGATTTGACCCCCGAGGATGAAAAGACTATTGATAGCTTCGATTGCAATGGTCGTTTTGTTCCCATTTCAAGGTGAGTAGAAGAGACCGTTTGCAACCGTTGTTTTATGAATTTATATTTTCAACTTATATTTGCAATAATAGGGAAGCTGGAGCTCATCCACATTATCCCTTCCACGATGAGTATTAGAATACAAATCAAAGTTGGTAAATTTTATTGGCAGTTTTCTCCAAATAGTTTTAGTCATCCAATGTGTTCTCCATCTGTTTGTTATATATTCCTTGCATAACCCCTGTCGTGTTCAATGGCTTATCAAATGACATAGTGAGCTAATCAGATTGTGTAAGTTTCATTTTAGATAAGAGCGTATGTAGCTAGGGGGCAAGTATTTAATCTTGATTTGTTTTGACTTCACGTTTTCATTCGTAATTTGCTTGGTAATACAAAGAATTAAGTATTATCTCCTGTACAAGCTTAGGTCAGGCAAACTTGCAACAGGCCGGTAACTATGTCCCTTTATCCATGAAAGATAATACCGCAGATAGAATTGTTGTAGAATTGTTAGGACGCTTTGTCATTCACCGATCTAATACAGTGTGTTCCATATACATTTACTGGAATGACTGCTTAGTTTTGTAGAAGGTAATAGCTATCTATCCCATTCCATAAGTCGAATTACTGGACGCAATTTCCCTTTGAGTTGAGCCAAAGAATCATCGGTATCCCCCAGTTCCAGTGACAAATGTGTAAAGGATATAAAATTTCAAGGAATTCGGCATGATACCGAACTAGTAAGGCAAAAACAAATAAAGAAGAAGGATGAATAATGGAAGCGGATAATAGTATTCAGATAGTTTCAGTGGAATTATCTGGTATATTCCGAACTTAGGATAAGTACACCAGATGGCAAGGGTTCAAAACCTTAGTTGGTCAATGAAGATGTGGTTTGAATAGTTTAGGGAGGCTATCTCGTAACACAGACGACTAATTTCGTCGATTCTTCTCAAAACGATCTTATTTTATCATTTAAGCTTTTCCGTATTATCAATACAATAGATCTATCAGGTCGCAGTATTGTTGCCACGCGGGTATAGGTTCTTTAAGCTTGCAAAGTGTCAATGTTATCTCGCATACTGATAGGTTAGTTTAGGTTGAAGTGGCTGCCAGCTAAAGCCAACACACTTAGACCAGGTATGTCCGTTGTAACAAATAGATGACGGAGAAATGTTCCCATACCTACTCGTTGAACTAATTGAAGCTTCTGATCAAGCGTAAGAGACTTCTAATATCGGTTTTGATCAGATCACATAGATCGATATAGTAGAAAGCTCCCAAGTAAAGTTTTCTTTTGTAGGAAAGAGCACTGCAAGTACGAAAAAGGCGGTTTACTCATCCTCCTCGTCCATACAGCTTCTACAGAAACCGTTTGAGTGCATATCTGCATGTGTATGCTTGCCTATTAAACAGTGTCCAGTGATGACACCTATTGTTGCAATCTATTGAGAGAAATCAAATTCCTAGAGAGTTTCATATCCAGCTTTAGCCAAATCTGTTTTGTCGCTAAACACGTGTTGTACCACTTGCCCACCTAAATTTTGTTCTCTCTATAGCATTCAACTTTATTTTAAATGTGTATGCAGCGATTGGTGCACCTAAAATAGGTATTGTTGCCTGGCGGGATCATTAGCCTTACAGTTCCCTGAATATATCCATGCCCCGACACTCAACAAATGTGAATATTAAACTGCTCCACCATCTCTATGAGAGATGATCGGGAGTCTAGAGCTACTTTTGAACGGAGAGAATAAGATTCCAAGTACTTGGTTGCTGCTGTCCGAAATGATGCGGATATCAGGTTTTTCTTGAGCCAAGCTGAGACTTCGTTAAAATAAAATAAATATTTGGCGCAACAGCTCTTTAAGTGTCAGGGCCTAGCTTCTCGCAACCACTCATGTTGTGTGCGTTGTATTTTTCACACGAATGGAAGTGACCTACAGTTTAGGGGCGTATCCGAACGGCGATTTGAGAAGCTTTTTCGCGACAACAATACTCTCGGATGTTTGTCAGACGCTCGCGAGAGGTGGGACCGTGAAAAAACTTTTTCGTGTTTTCTAGGATTCGAACTGGGAACCTCACGCGTAGTGATCCGACACACTAACCACTTACGTCACGCCGCCCACAAATCAGATATTACGCTACCAAACAAAATACGAATTCACTAACAAAAAGCAAACCTATACCTTAATTCAATTGTAACAATCTATAGCACCGAAAGAACTACTCCCTGCATAGTTTTACCAACAGTTGTCTAACAAACCCTTTTTTGTTGTTTGAAAAATTATTTAATTTTTTTTTTTTAACAATTTTAATTGATTTATATTTTTCTTTCTATAGTGCCTCCGGACATCCATACCATCCATTCGAAAACGATGAATATTAAACAGAAATCAAAACATAGAAGAAGCTTTATTTGTTAATTTCGCACACAAACTGAATTCATTTATTTAAAACAAAAAACCCACGCCCACAATACACTATTCCAGATGCCTCAGTAGCAGGAAATACATTAGTATACGCATGTGCTATAAAAATTAGTGTCTAATCATTTACGTTATTGTTTGTTTGAATTAAATAAAGAAGATAATGTCAAATGAATAATGTGTTTTAATTTGTTCATCTCGTATATTCAGTTTTCTTCTTCCTTTTCAGCGAGGCTATGATCCGAAAATAAGGGATCACAACTCTCCCACTTCACAGCATTTCTACTGATCCGCCTGTGGGGTTCGCCTATTTGATCTCAGAAAATATCGGCAGGCCTGCCGATTTTGGATCACTCGGTTACTGAGGCCAATGAAATGCCGATGCCGTCGCATTTGTGTGATCCAGGCGTTTATAGGCCCGCCTTTCCTGCCTCGCGATGTATTTGGAACGTTCATTGATATTGCCTTCTTAACAGGGTTCAAATGATCTCTTCTTTGAACGTGGAAATACCAGCTAAGCCGGTCGCGCTCTATCTTTTGTACGATGGTTTCCTTGACGTGAAAGCTTCCACGGATCCTTCAAACTTCTTATTCGATCAAGCTTTGTCACTCCTGCGTGATGCAAAGCATCTTCATCTCAGCTGCTGTTAATTTACTTTCATATTTTTTGTACATAGTCCAACATTGTGAACAGTATGTGAGCATTGGACGCACAACTGCGGTGTACAGCCTTCCTTTCAACTTAGGCGGCATTTTTCTGTCACAGAAGATAGCGGACTTTTCTCGCCACTTCATCCACCCTACGCTTACATGATGATTGATGTCATCACAGCTTGCTTTGCTGTTGATCATAGATCCCAGATATTTGAACTTCTCGCACTTGGGAAGCACTGTTCCCTTCAAATAAATGTCTGGAATAGGCCTGAGTGGATCAGAGAACGGGCAGCATAATTAATGTCTTTTTTTAACTAATGCGATACCCATTTCCCTCCAGAACGTCCACCCACATATCAAGTGCTCGTTGCAGGGATGTAGGATCCTCACTTATGATGGCTCCATCGTCAGCAAAGAATAACTGATGTACTTTGGGGTCCATCACTTTACCTTCAAGCAGATAATCAAGGACTGTAATAAAGATCAAAGGACTTAAGACGCTTCCCTGGTGCACCCCGACTTTGATTGGGAACTCTTCGGTTACTCCAGCGGGGCATCTTACTCTTGTCTTCGTACATGTCCATGATCATCTGTGCGTAGATTTCTGGAACCCCTCGATGTCTTAGCGCCACCCATATTAGATCTTGTGGTTGTCTATCGAATGTCTTTTCAAAGTCAACCAATACAATATATAAATGCCTTAAGGAATCACGATGTTTTTCCATTATGATCCTTATACTTTGGATTGCATCTGTGGTTGATTTACCAGAGACAAACCCGCACTGATCATCAGATAGCCGTATTATTTTTCGCAGTCGGCCACCTAATACCCGCTCAACGATCTTCATAGTGTGTGACATCAGCTTGATCGAACGGTAGCTATCACAGTTTCGCGTATCACCCTTCCCAGATCCCTTGAGTTCAGATCATGATCTCGCCGTAATGGGAAGAAGAGGAAGATTGTCCCTTGGCTAGAATCACCTGCGCCGACTCAGGGAATAGGTATTATTGGCTTGACTCTACTTGTAGCCACCAATTGTTTGTCTGTCAGTTTATTAGAGTCCGTTTCAAAAAAAATGACACCCCATGTAGCAAACGAATTAGTGTTGGCTCATCCAAAGTGCTTTATCTAAAAATAAAAATAAAATAAAAAAACAATAACAAATTCAAATTTACAAATATTAACAAGCCAGATCTCAATACCTTGAACGGTGGAAAGATGGGATCTTTACGCAGTTGACTTTTTTTTCTCTGCCGGCCTTAAAAAAAAATAAAAAAATACTGACGAATAATTCTGATCACTGCTGCAATAGAAAAAACGTATTCTCCTTTGTAAAATTTGAACACATTACATGAAAGTGACAATTCACTGGCAATCCGAGTGTAATATGTCACTGGGAGTGGTGGTAAACTATAAGAAAACGAACGTGATGATCTTCCTGCAATGGACTTCTTTCGAGATGCAAAATTGTGGTTCTTCTTTGAAAAAATGACGTTCAAATTCGTTGGAACTGGTGCTCTCCCTCTCTCTCCCGCTCTCGAAAGAAAAATTCTTCGTAAGATTTTCGGTCCCGTTTGCGTTGACGGGTTTTGGAGGAGAAGATTCAATCACGAACTATACGAGCTGTACAGTGACATCGACCTGGTCAAAAAACTGCGTATTAGACGTCTGAGATGGCTAGGACATATAGAGCAAATGGACACCAACGCTCCGGCCCGCAGAATCTTCGAATCTAACCCCGAGGGACGACGCAGTAGAGGAAATCATCGCCGTAGGTGGCGCGCACAAGGGGACCTCCACCAATTTGGAGTGCGCAACTGGAGGCAATTAGCTAAAAACCGAGTTAAATGGAGAGGCTTGTTGCTTGAGGCCCAGGTTCACCTCGAACTGTAGCGCCACCTAAGTAAGTAAGTAAGTAAGGTGATCTCCCTTACAAACTACATACTTTTCATTGTATATCCTCTCTGAAATTGTCAGACCATGTAATCAACCATAAATTAAAATGAACAGCTAGTTCCTCTGTATTCGCAGAGAAATCTGTAAATGAAACACACCTATTTAAATCACAAATGCGTAGAAGGCCATCATAACAAACAGAACTACAGCCTGTCATCTGGTGAATTTCAACATCAACACAAAGTTATACATTTCCAGACTTGCGGCGGAAATTTCTTATTTTCCGTAAACCCAGACCATGAAATGTGCCCTTTGCGGACCCAATGCACGAAGTAAGTCCTTCCTCGTATATCCCCAGTCATAGTTTCCTGTGATAACAATTTTCCTTTCCAGTATTTGCGAAAGCAGTGCAGTCCCTCGCCAAGTTCGGTACCGATCTCTTCATCGAAGTTGACCAGACCGGCTTCCAGTTGCGTTCGGTGAATGCTAACCGATCGGCGGTGGGAACATTCAAATTCTGGCGGCTTTTCTTCGACGACTATGACATAAGTGGTGGATCCAGCGACGACGATAACTACTGTCGGTTGTCACTGAAGGCTGTTCTGGGAGTTTTTAAGAGTATGAAGCTGGTAAGCATACAGGATCATCCTTTAGCACATAAAATTGTCAGCTCTTTGTAGGTGGAGACATGCCACATACACATCGATACCGTCCGGTTCAAGTTTATTGTCCAAATGGACTGTCGCTTCGAGATCGTGAAGCACTTCATCATCTCGATCATTGACGACGAGAACATATCAGCTGATGTGCCAATGGATGATCTTCCTAACTTGTAAGTGGCTTAAGAAATCCATAGGAGTGTGTCTGAGAAGAATGATTCTTTCAGGATTCAGGGATCGTATAAACTTTTCCACGAAATCACGAGTAACTTCCAAACCAGTGAAGAGGAACTAACTTTAGAGATTCACAACGATACGCTGACTGCTAAGAACTATGTGTCGGGATCGCGGGTGAACGATAAGTTCATGAGGTCACAGTTGAAGCTGGAGTAAGTAGAATTATTTCACAGGCGCCAGAGATCAGAGGTTGAATAGTTAACTACTGAACAACGCAAGTGAGGTGATAGTTGACGAGTTTTTCGTCCCATAATATGCTCGTTACTCGTTTACTTGTCTAGATAACCTGACTGGTCGCAAAACACTTTTCTTTTGTATTGCAAACGCTTTCAAGAGACTTTTCTTCTACGATCCACGTAAGACTGTCTCGGAGCCCAAGGCTTGGAGTCTAATCTGAATGAATCTCTCTCAATCAGATCACAAACAGATGTGACATATTTCTGTGCTGCGAGCCTAGTAGCGGTATAGCTACCAGAAGAAGGTTCTCCGTTGCCCATATTGAATCGGTTGAACGCTAACCAAACACCGACCTACCGTGGTGTCTGCAGACCTTGGTTAACAGGTTCCTTCTGCAACGGGCGTCGGTTGTTTTGCATGAGGCAGGCATTTATCTGATTATATCTTCTCTTCAGAGGCATATTTTGCACCAGTTACGCACAGTTACTGGAACAGTTAGGCTGTAAGAACCAAAACCTTCGCATGACTACAAACGCTTTGATATCAATGCTGTAGTGCGATCGGACAAATTGGTTGCCATCCAAACTGGCACGACAGTAAAACTTTGATTTGTTGCTTTCATCCACATAGATGATCTTTCCGGATTTTCAACACAGTGTTCAAAGTCTTGGTTTCTATCTGCCTTCTGAGTCTTCCCTCTGTCTTCACCGTTTCAGCTCACAAGGGTCAGCGGGGTAGTTGCTGTCCATGCAATTATATACATCGTCAATATGCCACAATCATTACTCCACACACCATACTCCATACTCCAGTTCCATGATGATAGTGATAAAGCACCTTCATGGGGGATAAAGCAAAGGTCCGTGAACATTTTTGGCATCCTTTCAGTTCTGGGTTGATCTTGATCTCTCTGGATTCCAACATGGCCTCCATATATTCCAAGATTCACGGATCTATGTACGTTTTGGGAGTCTGACGACTTTCGCCTGCACTACATACAGATGCAACAGACTTATTTCAATTATATTTGTCAACCTGTCTATGTACCTTGACTGAAACGGAATACTTGTCAACTATTCAATATTCTATAGTTCCGCTGAGTTTGATGAGTACAAAATATCCGAGGAAACTTCGGTAACGTTCTGTCTACGGGAGTTCAGGGCGTTCCTCTTATTCGCAGAGCCACTGAGGGAGAATGTCAACATCATGTTTCGTGATGCGGGAAGGTAAGCCACTACTTATTCATTCGAAATACCTGCTGAAAGTGCCTTCTCTCGTTTAGCCCCATCATCTTTCGAACAAAGAAAGCCAACTACTTTGAAGCCACGTTGATTATGTCCACACTATCACCAGACGATGTCACTATGTGCGACGATCTTGAGCCGAAGGAAATAACTGAGAGCTTCGTCCTAAAAAATGCACAGAAATCTCCCCAGAAACGAAAAACATCAAAGGACCCCCCAAACAAAAGCAAACGAGTGAACAGCACTAAGAACACCACTGAGAGGGAATCAACCAGTATAGCTGCGAGAGAATCAACCAGTATAGCTGCGAGAGAATCAACCAGTGTAGCTGCGAAAGAATCTACCAGCACTGAAGAGACTCCAGACTTTAGGTTCGACGGACACTCCATTGACCTGCTGCGGAACCATGCCTCTGCGGGGACAAGTGACGAAATGCCAAGAATACCAAGCACCAGCGCCGCTTCGAATGCAATGGAGGCAGAGTACCCAGCACAGTCAGAGAGCGAAGTCTTTGTTACCTTTGTTGAAACGGAAGACAATGTGGCTGAAGACGAGCAGATTCCGCAGTCTCCTGGCCATAGTCAGTCAACAGAGAGAAGAGGCCTGCGTTCGATATTCTCGAGATGCTTCGAGGAGACGTACGTACCGCGAGAACCATCGCCCACCAGTCAGGTTTACGTACCCGACTCAGACGACGAGAATTGATTTAGATTGTATATACATGTAGGAGCAAAGAATAAAGCGCTGTTGTCTGTTCAAATCTTTATTTCGGGAATGAAATTCGCCGTGAGAATGTCATCAGTCTTGTCTCGCAGCTGCTTGACATTGCCTTGGACTACCTTGAGGGAGGAGAGAGCCGACTGCATGGAAACCTACAAGAGAACATGTGTTACATTTAGAGTTATCACACGAAAGGGTCCTGACCTGTGATTTGATGAGCAACTGATCGGCATTCAATAGCTGCTTAGATGCAGCAAGGACAACAGTGCGAACGAATGAAGTCAAGTTCTTCCATAAGGCTATGTTGGACTCAACTGGAATTGAACTGGGTTAGAGTGAGTCCGTCCGACTATAGGACTCAAGCTTGCTTACCCAACTTCCTGTGGTAGTACGCGTTGGCGTTGTTGTTCGGTCGACTGCTTTCTAGGTTTGGTTGGTTGCCATTCCTTTCAGAGACGTCTGAAAATGCAGAGAAATTAAAAGAAAGCAGTGGCAGTCTAGTTTGTTTACCATCATCAGACTCAGCTGCTTCTCCCAGCACGGACTTTGCGTAGACAATCGGCTAGAAAATGAGTTTATTTCAATTTAAATAGACTGACATGCAGATACAATTGTGCGGGAATATTTACTCTATCTATTATCGTCTCTTCGTCGGATTCAGACGCCTCACCGCGAACAAGAAGCGACATTTTTCGTAGAATTTTATCCTTGCGAAAAATTTCCAATTTGGCTATGAATAACAACAAACACACAGTGCTGCCAGACTATTTAACATTTTTTATGTTGAAGAGTGGAATCATTTATTAGGTTTGTTTGATGAGCGTACAACAGAAGAGGTCCTTATACAGTAATTCTCGATAATTTGTAATTCATCGGACTAAGGAAAAACTTCGAACAAAGGCTATCGATTTGTGGAGGTTTTAGAAAAAACTAAATTTTTATTTTACGTGGTTATGTACTGTACAAATATGTTTACATTTATGTTATACTCCCCAGGGAAAAGAAATTATACATTTTTTCAATACAAATTGCAAAATCTGTAATTTTTTCCTGAGTCACCAACTGTAAAGTGAGGAATACACGATACAACCATCGTAGCGACTTGTGTTGTACCGACATCAGTCCAATTGTTGTATGCAGCACACACATTATACAGTCTGCATATGATTTACGTACAATCAGTCATTTTACACATACACACCATCAGCCGTATTAATAAATACGAGTTATCTCTAACTCATGGTTTACGCAGTGGATATGTTCAAATCCTTATTAATAAAAAAAATTCAGACTTAACTGACGTATGTTAACTTGTGGTTAACTAACTTGCCGATTTCGTGAATTAAAGAGTTGATAACTTTGCAAAAGAGTCCCTGTGTGTAAAACTGCTGCAAAAAAGATGTACAATACAAAAAAATGGGTTATCAACAAACAATCAAAGACAGGCGAACCCCACAGGCGGATCAGTAGAAATGCGGTGAAGTGGGAGGGTTATGATCCCTTGTTTTCGGATCCTAATCTCGCTGATAAAAGGAACAAGAAGAAGAATCAAAGACAGGCAGGAAAATCAGTGCAGTTCTATGTAAATAGAAAAGGTTACTTTTCTATAGCATGGGGAAATTTCCTACTCTTTCGTGAGTTCTGTCTTCTACGAAAAACTAAGGCCCAATGCACACGGAGCAACTGGAAAAAAATTGATCAGCGATGCGAATTGGCAACTAGTTTGCTTTGAGAGATACCCTGTGTAATCAAGTGGGACGCCGCACACGACGCTACTGCTTGAAAACTCGTTTGCGATTCACAAAAACCAGTTTGTAACCAGTCGTCTGTTGATTTGCATGTCGGGTTGCCTATTGATTTCAGTTTCTAGTTTGTGGAAGATGAGCGAACAACAGACCAACCTGTTGCTGGTGGGGGAGGTTGAAAAGGAGGTTTTACGCCCGGTATCCATGACGACAGAGAACGAACTAGAGATTTTGATTGGTAATGAGCTTCCTTGTGTATGGAGTCAAGTCACCGCTGAGTCCGTATCTAGTCTGTAACCCGAGTTGCCAACCGCTTTAGTTTTTTTCCAGTTGCTCCGTGTGCATTGGGCCTAACTGACGTACGAGAACAGGATTTGACCATTTGGCGTTAAATTTTCTAGAAATTCAGAGTTTTAGGCAAGTACGACATTTGAATCTCGGATATTTGCCAAACGTTCGCGAGAGGTGCGACCGTGAAAAACTTGCCAACATTTTACTTTACCGGAAATGTCGAAAACTACTTTATATTTAATCCTATAGAAAAAATACAGATTGATGCTCAGCGTTACCTAATCTATGGAACTAAACAAAAAATTTAATTTTCCATATTTCCGGTAAAGTAAAATTGAACCCAAAACTTTTTGGTGTTTTCTGGGATTCCAACATTGAACCTCGGGAACCCTTTGACATTTTATCGTGCCACCAAAATATGCTAGATTTCAGCATTTGCCCAAAACCGTCAAAATGAATTATGTTTGTTGCGCACTTGATATAAACTATAACCCCGCATAGTTTCCGTTTGTACTGTACAGCGGAATGATTTTTTCATCCCGTCTCATATTCGCAATAATCTGTCAAAAATTTGATTTGGCTTGCCGCACAGAAAATAATTTTCAATTTCAATTCGTAAAATGAAAATCCAAGTTTTCCCTTCGAATAAAGCCTAAAAGCCATTTCTTCAGCTATTACCGCATGCAAATATGCTATCAATTCAGGTAGGAACACCGTATGAACCCAATTAAATGGAAATTTTCTTTCAGACTGATGATGCGCTACAGTGCGGCCTCAGCCCCAGCAGTCGCCAGCGGAAAGAATCGATTTTAATTATATGTCCTCTACTCCGCGACTGATTTTAATTGTATTTTGTGTTCTCACGTGTTCTAGTAGTGATAAGTGAATGAATCCACCCGAAAGCACTATGAATACGGATCTGATTGCGAAGTCGCTGTGCTTCCATGGTCAGCCACTGCAAAAGATTTGGGCCGGTGAGCGAGGCGATCATGATCTCTACCAGCTGGGTATCAACAATCCGGATTTCTCGTTATATCTTGAAAGGCAGAAGAACCTGACCTTTCAGGATCGTGCTAAACGCTTGAAACTGCATCAGTTCCTTGCGCGCAAGGCAACCGATCTGTTTGATCGCGAACTTCAGAGTACTGGTGGTGATGCCAATACCGGCAGCACTACCAGTCGTCAAGGTCTGTTGATAACGCACCTATATTCATGTTAGGTTCGATTTAAATTGTTGAAACTTGTATAGATACCGCAGAGACAGTGGTTTCCATGCCACCGTACGAGTATTTCTTGAATAGCGCCGCGCAAGAGAAGTCTAAGGTGCTGCACTGTACGTTAGAGGCAGTAAAGCCAGGTAATATCATCTATGGGCTTGTGACAAAGCCATATAGCAGTGGCACACAAATTAAGGTCCTTTGCACGGGCGAACCAGTTGTGCGGTACTTGGCGGACATCAATATACGGGTAAGTGTTGGTTCTTTACTGCAATTGTGGGTCCTTTCCACATATGGAATGGTCTACTTATTTCCTTTCTCAACTCTTTTTATTTCATTCCCTTGGATGGGTTTATAGGAAATTCGATTTTTGTAAGTACGGTGATGTCTACTGTCCCTGAAAACTTTTTCTTTGATATGTCAGTCCACTGCTCCGAAAGGTCGGAGAATCTTTGCTATTATTTGATTTCAACAGGTCGATGTCGTGGTATACCAACGCATAGAAGTACTCTTTGTATGCTTACACTTTAGGGCCTGCTTTCGGACGCTCCATCAAGAGTTCGTTGTTTTTTTGTATTCAGCTCAGTTGTACAAGTCAACTTCGTCGTCGCTTTTATCTCCTTCCACTCTCGAATCTCCGGGCCTTTTAACAGCATCACTGTGTTTTCTTAATAATTCAAGAATTACGTCTTAAAACTGATGAAGAACTTTTTTCTTGTTCCTATTTCGGCGAGGTTATGACCCGTAAACAAGGGATTATAACCGTCCCAGTTCATTTCTACAGATCCGCTTGTGGGGTTTGCCTGTTTGACCTCAGAAAATATCGGCAGGCCTACCGGTTTTGGATCACCTGGTTACTGAGGCCAATCAAATGCTGGTGTCGTAGCATTTGTGTGATCCAGGCGTTTAAAGGCCTGCCTCCCTTGCCTTAAAAGTGATGAAGAACATTAAGAAAAGGCCAATTTAATTCACGTCTAAGCCGACAGAGTCAGCGGTTGTTCTCGGTAGCCACTTTCCTTTTTTGTTTTTGCCTTCTGCTTTGGTTTCCCAAATTTTCTTTACTTATCGCTTCTCATCCGTATGTACTAAGTGTTCGAACTATCTTAGTTCTTCTCCTCCAGAATTATTTTAACCGATTTTACTTGCAGTTCCATTCTAATATCTTCGTTTCTTGTCTTGTCGATTCTCCTGACTACTAGTACTCTCTTGAGGTATCTGATCATATCTTTCTGGCGAGCGTCCAGTTTCCCTCCCGTGCAGAAATACTAGTAAGTACATTAAGTTGAATATGGATATCTCAGTTCCTTGTGTTCCTTCTGTGTGGTCTAGGAACTTTCTCCTCAACGCCGCATGTAGTCTATTGACCGATTTAATCCTCGCCTTCATTTCTTTCGAGCTACCTCGACTGTTGATGATACTTTCTAGATACTTGTGCTGGTGCACTTGCCTAAGAACTTCTCCATCCACCGTTAATATTGCTGCTCCAGCTTCATTGCTGATCACTATAACTTTAGACTTCGCAAATCGCAGAGTACTCAGACTTGCCGATCCAGTGTACTACCCGCAGGAACCTTTCTTTGGTGCAGTGAATGGAAAACGTTCGACGTTATTCGTTCTCTTGTTTATGCTCAGGTGGCTAATGAATGTTCTTCCCCGCTGGGGCTTGAACTTGCACACTACCTACTTCACCATTTCCACCCGTATTGTTCTGTGCTACAATTAATTTCTTTCTTACATATAATTCCATGGGATTTACCCCAATTACCTCAACATTTCTTATCAAATCTGTAAAGCCAGTCCGATCAGTTTCCAAAGCTTATGTCAACACTACTGTGAAGGCATAAGTGGTTGGCAGTGGTTGCCCATATGGCTGGAAAAATTGTTCGTGTTGCTTGATCATTGATGTGAATGATATCAGGTGATCGGAGAAAAAAATACTGTGAATCGTAATCAAAGACAAGTTAACGAAACAATTCTCCATAGTTATCTCGACACCAACCCTGGAGTTTTTTCCGAAAACTAATATTACCTGAGTTTCAAACCACTGTATCAATCTTTCTTTTTTTCTGTTTATCCTTTCCAACTTAAATCGTGTAATCATGTTATTGCATTCAACGGATTGCACACCTCTTTCCTCTTCAAAAAAAAAAGTTCCCCAGGATAACAGTCAGTATCGTGAACGACAATTCAACCGAACAACAAGGCGAACCCCACAGGCGGATCAGTAGAAATGCGGTAAAGTGGGAGGGTTGTGATCCCTTGTTTTCGGATCATAGCCTCGCTGATAAAAGGAAGAAGACGATCGTGAACGACAATTCTAGAAATTTTTTAACGAATTCTTCTTAAGCTACGATTACACTGTTAACCACTGTCAAACGTTCAGCATTGTTTGACACAGTTTGGATCTAAATGAAAGGTTGACACCTACTCAAATAGCTTAACAACTGAACCCATTTGCAACCGAGAACGATCAAATGCATGAGCTTTGTCAAATAGTTGAATAGTTGCTTTATTTTTGTATTTATTAATGAAAACTGTTCTTTTCCTTATCCTAAGATGGACGCCACCTTGTTACTTGTGATGGACAAGTTCAAGGTGTCATTTCATATCCTTTCCACATAGTTGCTATTCCTCGCTATCCGCGGATTCTATTTCTTTATCCAACGTTGATTGAACTTTGCTGTCTTCCTCAATATGTGGAATTTTTAGGCACTACTCCCCAACATGTACATGATCCCGGGACACGATAAGAAAGGCAATCCGAAGACATACGGCATAAACGATTTTGTTTGCTGCGAAGTCTTGGATATCTCCATCGATGCGGAACGTATGACATTGGGTATGAAAGGTGTACTTACCAAGGACACTACAGCACCGCTTGGACTTATATCAGCTGAACAAATTCCAGACTATTACAGGTTAATTCATTCCACATTGTCTCAGATGGCAGTTTGTGTGATATACGTTTGTCTTTTGCAGGCGAATTCACTCCGATTCGGATGATACGTTTCAGGATTACCTAATGGCATCAAAGACCTTTAACAATACGAATTGCTATGAAATGCTTTACGAAGCAGTTGGTTTGGACATAAACGACACATACAGTCACATGAAGAGCCTCAAGTATCGTTTTCCATCGCAGGACTATGCCATCGAGTTGCGGCAAACTCAAGCCAGTAAATGGGCGTTTAGGTAAGCTGGACGTGGGGTGTTCAAATACTTTGTGTACAATGTCGTTGCAGGTCGGTGGCCGATGGGATAGAGCATTTTAAGATTGGACGGCATGTGGAGGCGTTTCAGTGTCTGAATAAGGCGCTAAGTATTGATCCGAGGAATGTGGAAGGATTGGTGGCTCGTGGGGCATTGTATGCGAATAAGGGATCGTTTATTAAGGCGGTGGAGGACTTTGAGACCGCTCTGAAGTTGAATGCATTTCATACCAATGCAAGGAAGTACATGGGTGAGACACTTGTTGCCCTGGGACGGAGCTATGAGGAGGAGAACCACTTAGAGGAGGCAGTGAAGGCTTATCAGAATTGTTTGAATATTATTCCTAATCATGAACAGGCTCGGATATCACTGGATGCATTGAAGAGACGGCCTGGAATTGCTAATCCAGTGATTGATATTAATTTGCTGTCGATACCAGGTAAGTGGCGAAATTGTTGAAAGTAAAGAAGTGTTGAAGTGGCGCCCAACGTGAGGCCGTACCTTGTGATTTTCAGATAAAAAGTCATTTTCTACGGAATGAAAATAGAGGGTACAGTGGCCTCCATGGCTTTACCCCTAGGCCCGTTTCGCACATCCGGTATTGGATACACGGCGCCGGATACTCGGAGTTTTGTAGTTTCCCCGGCTCAAGGTGTACAGAACTCAATAAGAGCGTTCACATTTATCCGGCACGCAAACACGGCATCCAATACTCGTTTGAATATTATTTTGCAACATAATCGACAAGTGAAAGCTGTCATTTAGTTATGTATACTTAGATGTACCCGGTGTCGTGTATCCGGCCTCCGGTGCCGGATAGAGCTGAAATTTGTCCGGCAGAAAAAAACGCTTTGTATCTGGGGTTTACGTCGTGTATACCTGATACTCGATAGGTGTGAACGTTCTCATTTAGTCCTGTACACTTTGAACCAGATACACGGCGCCTTGTATCCGGTCCTAGATATGTGTGAAACGGATCTAACTCCATCCCTCTCTCCCATGACCTCTAGGCAAGTATATTTAGCCTCCTGGCTACATTTTTTTAACACCATCTGGCTTCCAACAAACCTTTGCCGGAGTGACAGATGGAAATACGACTTGAATGGGAAGAGCGCTAGTTTCAAGTTCGAATAGCTTAACTTTTGCTCTTTACTTTTGTCCCTGCATTTCTATGGCTCGTTTTGTCTGTTCTTGGCTAGTTTTCAGTTTTTCAGGTCCTTGGACTGAAGACTATATAGTCAGCGGCTGCATTGACATCACCTGGGAAATGCGAGGGCGTCTCAAAAACTCGTCTCCTTATTGAACTTCTCTTTCAATAGAACCATCAGACCTTCTTGTTTTAACGAAAAATTCGCTTGCTAGCCATTTAAGTTTCAGTTTACTTGACATTTGCGGTGATAGTAGCTGTTGTCCGGAACTGGTTTCTACATTTTAGATTCTTCAATTTTGTATCCTTCACTCACACAATCATTTACAGTCAAACCATTCACAGGTACATCGGAATTGAAGAAAAAGAAAAAATCCAAGCATCGCTCATCGAGTTCCTCATCAAGCAGCGCCGATTCATCTGATTCCTCAACGGACAGCGCTTCCTCGGACAATAGCACTGACTCAGGTGTGTATTTAAAAAACAAGATTTATATGTTTCCTATTTTGTTTTAGTCATCAACATCCAGTGGACATCAGTAAGATATTTAAACATGCGCTACGGTTAAAAATATATATATAACATTCCTATACGCAATTTAATTTATATATTTTGTGAGTGACCGTTAGCTTAACATTAATCGCACATTTTCGAATTTTCCATTCTTCTAAAAAAAAAATGTTTTTTAGACTCCGAAAGTGAACGACAAAAGAAACTTCGAAAGCAAAAGTCCCTTTCTCCACTTAGTAAGCGAATGGTTGACATGAGCGCAGGTAATGTTGGATCAGGCTTTGACTTCAGTCAGCCATTCCATGCGATCAAAAAGGAGACGGTCCCAGATTACAATAAAGTATGTGAGTGTAGAAACAGCAAGTGGTAGTCGCTTTCAATGAGTTTTCCTTTTAGATGGACGATTTTCTAGGAGCCGGAGACGATGACTATGAGACTCGAGTTCAGAAACTTCTAAAGGATGCATCAAAGCATCGCAAGGAGCGTGACGGTAAGTCTTTGGGTAAGAAAAAATCAAAGAAAAAAAGAAAGAAAGCCAAGAAAGAGGCAAAGAAAGCCAAACAGGAGGCGAATTCCTTTGAGGGTCTTTACAAGTAAGTCAACGACAGTCTGAGAGCGTTGAAATTCCTTTGATTCACTTTTGTTCTCCTTTTTAGGTCGCCTGACAGCGCTCATTTACACGCGAGCTTAGAAAAATTCGAGCGTAGCCTCAAGGAACTGGACTCATACCAGCAGCAGCAGCAGCAGCAGCAGCAGCAGCAGCAGCAGCAGCAGCAACAGCAGAGCAAGCTGTCCATTAGGGAGGATCTATTCGTGGATAATGAGGAGCCGCCACCAGCACCATCCTTTTCCATCAGAGCTGCAGCCAGTCCGCGGAGACCAAAGCGAGAATCTCCACCACCTAAGGCTCCACTGATGTCAATGAGACAACAGATGCCAGCAAGGCAGCCTGCAAGGCAACCAGAAACGGTAGCTCGCCCAGCGCCGCCAGTAAGTTCAGGTCCATCAAGCAGATCTGCCATATCGACTTTCGCAGCGAATTCTGCTAATTCAACGTCACCGCTTTTCAAACCATTTCCTATCAAAGGACCAGTTGTCTTGGACAAATTCGGTTGCTTCCGGTTGGTTGCACCAGCACCCGAGGAGGTTGCAGCTTTGAACCGACACGAACGTTCACGTTCACGATCGAAGTCGCACTCACGATCTCATGCTCGACGTCGGTCCCGATCCACTGATCGTAGTCGTCGTCGATCAAAGTCGCGCGGTCGTCGCTCTCCGGTTCGTGGACGTCGCTCCCGATCCAGGGGTGGTCGACGATCACGTTCTCCTAGAGGTCGACGATCGCGTTCCCGAGGTCGACGATCACCTCGTCGCCGTACTCCATCTCCATTCAATCCCAATCGTCGTCCCCGTTCTAGATCACCAGCACCTCGTCGACGAAGTCCTATCCGCCAAGAAAAAAAAACCTCCTCCTCTTCTAGTCGAGCTAAAAAAGTGTTTGGCAATCGAGTTTGGCAACGCCCAGTTGGTGGAGAGAAGGAATCCAATGGTAACAAATCCCCAAGTTCGCATAAGGATGGGAAAAGTAACAAAAGCAGTAAGAGCACTAACTCTGCCTCTGCTGCTGCACCCTCTGGCGTTGAAGGTCGTTGGAAGCATGACAAGTTCGTTAAAGAGGACGGAATTTCGCTGGAGGAAATCGATAAAATAATAACTCAAGCCAAGAAGGAGCGCAAGGAGGAGATCCTACAGCGGGACAAAAAAATACTAAAGAAAAATTCCACAAACAACTTTTAAAGTTAAAACTTGTGCGGTCGTTTTCATATGATACAATTAATTCTAAGTGATTATATACGTACATTTCTCTTTCAGTGAAATTCCGAAATAAATTATATAAATGCTTAAAATGTCGAGTTATTTTCTTTAACTGGTTTTCAAATTTTGAGGATCACTAAATTGCAATAGTTAACATCATCATCATCCAGATCTGTACGTGGGATGTTGCTGAATCTTTGAATCAGATATGCTTGACTTCTAACTTCTAACTTACGACAATCAAGGGTATCCTTCAACAACAAAGAGCTAGATGCACTGCAGCGGCACCGCAACTTCACTGCAACTTCACCATAGTAGCACCGCAGCGGCATTGCAACTTAACCGCAGTGAAACGCAGCTGTAGTGCCATTAACCCTTCCGATCACAACAGCTCGATGAAATGCCATTCACCTTTCATGCACAACAAAACACACTTCCATTTAATGCACAATTTATTTACCTTCAACTAACACAACACAAATTATACTCCAATAGTATCAAATTAGTTCATTCACCCAGTAACAAAATACACATTTCGTAAAGCACATTTAATAAACTCGACACCTAACACACGACAATGTCAAGGCCACCTTATACCGCAACTACACCGCAGGCGCACCGGAACTGCACCGCAGCCGCACCGCAGGCACACCGCAGCCGCACCGCAGGCACACCGCAACCGCACCGCAACCGCACCGCAACCGCACCGCAACCGCACCGCAACCGCACCGCAGGCGCACCGCAGCCGCACCGCAGGCGCACTGCAGGCGCACGCAACCGCACCGCAGCCGCACCGCAGCAGCACCGCAACTGCACCGCAGGCGCACCGCAGCCGCACCGCAGGCGCACCGCAACCGCACCGCAGCCGCACCGCAGGCGCACCGCAGCAGCACCGCAGCAGCACCGCAGCAGCACCGCAGGCGCACCGCAGCAGCACCGCAGCAGCACCGCAGGCGCACCGCAGCCGCACCGCAACTGCACCGCAGCCGCACCGCAGGCGCACCGCAACTGCACCGCAGGCGCACCTCAGGCGCACCGCAGGCACACCGCAACCGCACCGCAGCCGCACCGCAGCCGCACCGCAGGCGCACCGCAGGCGCTCCGCAGCCGTACCGCAGCCGCACCGCAACTGCACCGCAGGCGCACCGCAGCCGCACCGCAGCCGCACCGCAACTGCACCGCAGGCGCACCGCAGCCGCACCGCAGGCGAACCGCAGGCGCACCGCAAGCACACCGCAACCGCACCGCAGGCGCACCGCAGCCGCACCGCAGCCGCACCGCAGGCGCACCGCAGGCGCTCCGCAGCCGTACCGCAGCCGCACCGCAGCCGCACCGCAACTGCACCGCAGGCGCACCGCAACTGCACCGCAGGCGCACCGCAGGCGCACCGCAGGCGCACCGCAGGCGCACCGCAGCCGCACCGCAACTGCACCTCAGGCGCACCGCAGGCATACCGCAACCGCACCGCAGCCGCACCGCAGGCGCACCGCAACTGCACCGCAGCCGCACCGCAGCCGCAGCCGCACCGCAGGCGCACCGCAGGCGCACCGTAGCCGCACCGCCGCCGCACCGCAGGCGCACCGTAGCCGCACCGCCGCCGCACCGCAACTGCACCGCAGGCGCACCGCAGCCGCACCGCAACTGCACCGCAGGCGCACCGCAGCCGCACCGCAACTGCACCGCAGGCGCATCGCAGCCGCACCGCAGCCGCACCGCAGCCGCACCGCAACTGCACCGCAGGTACACCGCAACCGCACCGCAGTCGCACCGCAGGCGCACCGCAGCAGCACCGCAGCCGCACCGCAGCCGCACCGCAGCCGCACCGCAACTGCACCGCAGGTACACCGCAACCGCACCGCAGTCGCACCGCAGGCGCACCGCAGCCGCACCGCAACTGCACCGCAGGTACACCGCAACCGCACCGCAGTCGCACCGCAGGCGCACCGCAGCCGCACCGCAGTCGCACCGCAGGCGCACCGCAGCCGCACCGCAACCGCACCGCAGTCACACCGCAGGCGCACCGCAGGCGCATCGCAGCCGCACCGCAGCGGCACCGCAGCCGCACCGCATTCGCACCGCAGCGGCACCGCAGCCGCACCGCAACTGCACCGCAGCCGCACCGCACCCGCAACGCAGGCGCACCGCAGCCGCACCGCAGGCGCACCGCAACCGCACCGCAACCGCACCGCAGCCGCACCGCAGGCGCACCGCAACTGCACCGCAGGCGCACCGTAGCCGCACCGCAGCCGCACCGCAACTGCACCGCAGCCGCACCGCTGCCGCACCGCAGGCGCACCGCAACCGCACCGCAACTGCACCGCAGGCGCACCGCAACTGCACCGCAGCCGCACCGCAGGCGCACCGCAGGCGCACCGCAGCCGCACCGCAGCCGCACCGCAGGCGCACCGCAGCCGCACCGCAGCCGCACCGCAACTGCACCGCAGGCGCACCGTAGCCGCACCGCAGCCGCACCGCAACTGCACCGCAGGCGCACCGCAGCCGCACCGCAGCCGCACCGCAGCCGCACCGCAACTGCACCGCAGGCGCACCGCAGGTACACCGCAACCGCACCGCAGGCGCACCGCAGGCGGACCGCAGGCGCACCGCAGGCGCACCGCAGCCGCACCGCAACTGCACCGCAGACGCACCGCAGGCGCACCGCAGGCGCACCGCAGGCGCACCGCAGCCGCACCGCAGGCGCACCGCAGGCGCACGGCAGGCGGACCGCAGGCGCACCGCAGGCGGACCGCAGGCGGACCGCAGGCGCACCGCAGGCACACCGCAACCGCACCGCAGGCGCACCGCAACTACACCGCAGGCGCACCGCAGGCGCACCGTAGCCGCACCGCAGGCGCACCGCAACTGCACCGCAGGCTCACCGCAGGCACACCGCAACCGCACCGCAGGCGCACCGCAGGCGCACCGCAGCCGCACCGCAACTGCACCGCAGCCGCACCGCAACTGCACCGCAGGCGCACCGCAGCCGCACCGCAGGCGCACCGCAGGCGCACCGCAGGCGCACCGCAGCCGCACCGCAGGCGCACCGCAGCCGCACCGCAGGTACACCGCAACCGCACCGCAGTCGCACCGCAGGCGCACCGCAGCAGCACCGCAGCCGCACCGCAGCCGCACCGCAGCCGCACCGCAACTGCACCGCAGCCGCACCGCAGATGCACCGCAGCCGCACCGCAACTGCACCGCAGCCGCACTGCAGCCGCACCGCAGCCGCACCGCAACTGCACCGCAGGTGCACCGCAACCGCACCGCAGCCGCACGGCAGCCGCACCGCAACCGCACCGCAGGCGCACCGCAGCCGCACCGCAGCCGCACCGCAGCCGCACCGCAACTGCAGCGCAGGCGCACCGCAGCCGCACCGCAACTGCACCGCAGGCGCACCGCAGCCGCACCGCAGCCGCACCGCAGGCGCACCGCAACCGCACCGCAGGCGCACCGCAACTGCACCGCAGCCGCACCGCAGGTACACCGCAACCGCACCGCAGTCACACCGCAGGCGCACCGCAGGCGCATCGCAGCCGCACCGCAGCCGCACCGCAGCCGCACCGCAACTGCACCGCAGCCGCACCGCACCCGCAACGCAGGCGCACCGCAGCCGCACCGCAGGCGCACCGCAACCGCACCGCAACCGCACCGCAGCCGCACCGCAGGCGCACCGCAGCCGCACCGCAGCCGCACCGCAGCCGCACCGCAACTGCACCGCAGGCGCACCGTAGCCGCACCGCAGCGGCACCGCAGCCGCACCGCATTCGCACCGCAGCGGCACCGCAGCCGCACCGCAACTGCACCGCAGGCGCACCGCAGCCGCACCGCAGCCGCACCGCAGGCGCACCGCAACCGCACCGCAACTGCACCGCAGGCGCACCGCAACTGCACCGCAGCCGCACCGCAGGCGCACCGCAGCCGCACCGCAGCCGCACCGCAGCCGCACCGCAACTGCACCGCAGGCGCACCGTAGCCGCACCGCAGCCGCACCGCAACTGCACCGCAGGCGCACCGCAGCCGCACCGCAGCCGCACCGCAGCCGCACCGCAGCCGCACCGCAGGTGCACCGCAACTGCACCGCAGGCGCACCGCAGGTACACCGCAACCGCACCGCAGGCGCACCGCAGGCGGACCGCAGGCGCACCGCAGGCGGACCGCAGCAGGCGCACCGCAGCCGCACCGCAACTGCACCGCAGCCGCACCGCAGGCGCACCGCAGCCGCACCGCAGGCGCACCGCAACTGCACCGCAGCCGCACTGCAGCCGCACCGCAGCCGCACCGCAACTGCACCGCAACTGCACCGCAGCCGCACCGCAGCCGCACCGCAGCCGCACCGCAGTCGCACCGCAGGGGCACCGCAGCCGCACCGCAGCCACACCGCAACCGCACCGCAGTCGCACCGCAGGCGCACCGCAGCCGCACCGCAGGCGCACCGCAGCGGCACCGCAACTGCACCGCAGCCGCACCGCAGCCGCACCGCAGCCGCACCGCAGGCGCACCGCAGGCGCACCGCAGCCGCACCGCAACTGCACCGCAGCCGCACCGCAACTGCACCGCAGGCGCACCGCAGCCGCACCGCAACTGCATTGCAGGCGCACCGCAGCCGCACCGCAGGCGCACCGCAGCCGCACCGCAGGTACACCGCAACCGCACCGCAGTCGCACCGCAGGCGCACCGCAGCAGCACCGCAGCCGCACCGCAGCCGCACCGCAACTGCACCGCAGGCGCACCGCAGCCGCACCGCAACTGCACCGCAGCCGCACCGCAACTGCACCGCAGCCGCACTGCAGCCGCACCGCAGCCGCACCGCAACTGCACCGCAACTGCACCGCAGCCGCACCGCAGGCGCACCGCAGCCGCACCGCAGCCGCACCGCAGCCGCACCGCAACTGCACCGCAGCCGCACTGCAGCCGCACCGCAGCCGCACCGCAACTGCACCGCAGGTGCACCGCAACCGCATTGCAGCCGCACCGCAGCCGCACCGCAACTGCACCGCAGGCGCACCGCAGCCGCACCGCAACTGCACCGCAGGCGCACCGCAGCCGCACCGCAGCCGCACCGCAGGCGCACCGCAACTGCACCGCAGGCGCACCGCAACTGCACCGCAGCCGCACCGCAACTGCACCGCAGGCGCACCGCAGCCGCACCGCAACTGCACCGCAGCCGCACTGCAGCCGCACCGCAGCCGCACCGCAACTGCACCGCAACTGCACCGCAGCCGCACCGCAGGCGCACCGCAGCCGCACCGCAACTGCACCGCAGCCACACCGCAGCCGCACCGCAGCCGCACCGCAACTGCACCGCAGCCGCACTGCAGCCGCACCGCAGCCGCACCGCAACTGCACCGCAGGTGCACCGCAACCGCACCGCAGCCGCACCGCAGCCGCACCGCAACTGCACCGCAGGCGCACCGCAGCCGCACCGCAGCCGTACCGCAGCCGCACCGCAGCGGCACCGCAGCCGCACCGCAGGCGCACCGCAGCGGCACCGCAGCCGCACCGCAACTGCACCGCAGCCGCACCGCAACTGCACCGCAGCCGCACCGCACCCGCAACGCAGGCGCACCGCAGCCGCACTGCAGCCGCACCGCAGGTGCACCGCAACCGCACCGCAACCGCACCGCAGCCGCACCGCAGGCGCACCGCAGCCGCACCGCAGCCGCACCGCAGCCGCACCGCAGCCGCACCGCAGCCGCACCGCAGGCGCACCGCAACTGCACCGCAGGCGCACCACAACTGCACCGCAGCCGCACCGCAGGCGCACCGCAGGCGCACCGCAGGCGCACCGCAGGCGCACCGCAGGCGCACCGCAGGCGCACCGCAGGCGCACCGCAGGCGCACCGCAGCCGCACCGCAGCCGCACCGCAGCCGCACCGCAACTGCACCGTAGCCGCACCGCAACTGCACCGCAGGCGCACCGCAGCCGCACCGCAGCCGCACCGCAGCCGCACCGCAACTGCACCGCAGGCGCACCGCAGGTACACCGCAACTGCACCGCAACCGCACCGCAGGCGCACCGCAGGCGGACCGCAGGCGCACCGCAGGCGGACCGCAGGCGCACCGCAGGCGCACCGCAGGCGCACCGCAGACGCACCGCAGGCGCACCGCAGGCGCACCGCAGGCGCACCGCAACTGCACCGCAGGCGCACCGCAGGCGGACCGCAGGCGCACCGCCGGCGGACCGCAGGCGCACCGCAGGCACACCGCAACCGCACCGCAGGCGCACCGCAACTGCACCGCAGGCTCACCGCAGGCACACCGCAACCGCACCGCAGCCGCACAGCAACTGCACCGCAGGCGCACCGCAGGCGCACCGCAGGCGCACCGCAGGCGCACCGCAGGCGCACCGCAGGCGCACCGCAGGCGCACCGCAGCCGCACCGCAACTGCACCGCAGGCGCACCGCAGGCGCACCGCAACCGCACCGCAACCGCACCGCAGGCGCACCGCAACTGCACCGCAGGCGCACCGCAGCCGCACCGCAGGCGCACCGCAGCCGCACCGCAGCCGCACCGCAACTGCACCGCAGGCGCACCGCAGCCGCACCGCAGGCGCACCGCAGCCGCACCGCAGGCGCACCGCAGCCACACCGCAGGCGCACCGCAGGCGCACCGCAGGCGCACCGCAGGCGCACCGCAGCCGCACCGCAACTGCACCGCAGGCTCACCGCAGGCACACCGCAACCGCACCGCAGGCGCACCGCAGCCGCACCGCAACTGCACCGCAGGCGCACCGCAGGCGCACCGCAACTGCACCGCAGGCGCACCGCAGCCGCACCGCAGGCGCACCGCAGCCACACCGCAGGCGCACTGCAGCCGCACCGCAGGCGCACCGCAACTGCACCGCAGGCTCACCGCAGGCACACCACAACCGCACCGCAGGCGCACCGCAGCCGCACCGCAACTGCACCGCAACTGCACCGCAGGCGCACCGCAGGCGCACCGCAGCCGTACCGCAGGCGCACCGCAGCCGCACCGCAACCGCACCGCAGCCGCACCGCAACTGCACCGCAGGCGCACCGCAGCCGCACCGCAGCAGCACCGCAGGCGCACCGCAGGCACACCGCAGGCGCACCGCAGCCGCACCGCAGGAGCACCGCAGCCGCACCGCAGGCGCACCGCAGGCGCACCGCAGCCGCACCGCAGGCGCACCGCAGCCGCACCGCAGGCGCACCGCAACTGCACCGCAGCCGCACCGCAGGCGCACCGCAGGCGCACCGCAGCCGCACCGCAGCCGCACCGCAGCCGCACCGCAGCCTCACCGCAGGCTTACCGCAGGCGCACCGCAGCCGCACCGCAACTGCACCGCAGGCGCACCGCAGGCACACCGCAACCGCATCGCAACCGCACCGCAGGCGCACCGCAACTGCACCGCAGTCGCACCGCAGCCGCACCGCAGGCGCACCGCAGCCGCACCGCAGGCGCACCGCAGGCGCACCGCAGGCACACCGCAGGCGCACCGCAGCCGCACCGCAGGAGCACCGCAGCCGCACCGCAGGCGCACCGCAGGCGCACCGCAGGCGCACCGCAGCCGCACCGCAGGCGCACCGCAGCCGCACCGCAGGCGCACCGCAACTGCACCGCAGCCGCACCGCAGGCGCACCGCAGGCGCACCGCAGCCGCACCGCAGCCGCACCGCAGCCGCACCGCAGCCTCACCGCAGGCTTACCGCAGGCGCACCGCAGCCGCACCGCAACTGCACCGCAGGCGCACCGCAGGCACACCGCAACCGCATCGCAACCGCACCGCAGGCGCACCGCAACTGCACCGCAGTCGCACCGCAGCCGCACCGCAGGCGCACCGCAGCCGCACCGCAGGCGCACCGCAACTGCACCAAATTGATTCTTTTCCAGAATTCCATACTTCTCAACGTATTCGTATAGCCTTTTTGCCAGAACTTCTTCCATAACTTTATCGACAGCCGATAAAATAGAAATCGGTCTGTAATTGAGAATTTCGTTCTTTTTTCCACTCTTGTATATTGGCCGAACAATTGACATTTTTAATAAGCTAGGGATCGATGCTTGATCAATGCTCATATTAATAAGCTTCGTTATTACTGGGGAGAGAGTCTGTGCATTAATCTTCAGGTCTTTTGGCCTTATTTCGTCTATTCCCGCCGATTTGTTGCAGTTTAACGAATTGAGAATATTTGTTACCTCTGTAGCCGATACGTTTTCTGCGTAAATTGACCGTTGTACACTGTTTGAATAACCAACAAATGTTCGTTGATTGCATTCATGCACGATTTTTAGGACTTCGGATGAAAGTGTGCTAGCGAATCTGTTTGCAAGGTCCTTAAAGTCCCTCTCGTTTGCAAAGTTTTTTCTTAAGGTATCATCCAGATTGTTCGGATTTTTCCCTAATATTGCATTTACGAGCTTCCAGGTCTCCTTCGGATTATTTTTGCAGTCTTGGAATTTCAGTTTACAGAAGCATGCTTTTGTTCTCGCTATTTTCTTGTTAAGCTCGTTTCGATATGCTTTGTAATCTCTATGATAATCCTCGTTTTGCCTATTGTTTTTGTATCTTCTATATAGTCTATCGCGTTCTTTACAGTCTTTTTTTTAATTCAGTGGTAATCCAACTATGTTCAGTTGGTTGTTCGTTTTTTTCTTAAAACTGTTGACGATGTAACGAAAGTATTAAGCGTTTGTTTGAAGTACTGATAAAAATCATTTACGTCTGTAAACAGATTTAGCTCCTCCCAGTTAAAATTCTCTATTTTCTGCGCAACTGTATGACTTAAAATTTGGCGTTCTTTATCAGCTTTCTTCTGAGTTATGGTGTTAGTGTTCACTCCGCAGTATAAGGCGTAATGGTCTGAAATATCCAATTCAACCACCGCTGATTTAATTTCCGCATTTTTTAGTCTTAACAAACTGTGATCAATCAATGTTCTTGTGTTTCTGTCTGTGTCAACTCGAGTGTACGAAAGTATGCAATTATGAAGACCCTTTGACGCTATCATCGAAAGGTACTCACATGCATATATATTATTTTCGTCTTTGATGTTTATATTAACGTCTCCCATAACAACCAAATTTCTTCTCGCTGCAAGTGCATCCACATGTTCACCAAATTCACGGATAAAGCAATTCAAATTTGACTTCGGTGGTCTGTAGACTGAAATGACTGATGCCTCAAAATTACCACGTTTAACATGTAGGGAGATGTTTTCATAGAAATTTGTTAATCTTTCTACTTTTTCGTAAAGGACATCGTTTTTTACATATACTGCTACTCCCCCTCCTCCTCCTGAGTTGCTTCGATTAAAAAATTCGCTATTGTATCCTTCAATTTCATAAAATTGGTTTTCATCCTTAGTTATATTTATTTCACAAAGCATAGTTACATCAATACTCGACAAAAAATCATCCACATATAACACAAAAGCATTCCAATTTGTTCTCAAGGACCTCACATTTAGGGATATACACGAAAATTCACAGTTATTGTTTTTAATATATAAGCATGCTTCTTCTTGCGACTTAAGATTTTTAAAATTTATATTAATTATTTCATTTAATTCATTTGTCATTATATGGTGCGTTAATTTTGTACACTAGTGTGTTTACGATATTGTGAGAGCCAATGTTTATACCATTCTCTCGATATCGTTGATCGTTTGTATTTCGATAATACGATCTCCTTCGGATTTTCTTGCAAGTGTAGAAGAAGCAAGGAAATAAGAAGCGAAGAAAAGGGCCAGAACCTTACGGTCTAGGTTCTATTTTTCCTTCAAAACAATCTTTCTATTTATGAAAGACGACGTAGTAACTTTACTTTGACCGACAATGAAATCGATAGATTTGATTGATTAATACCAGATGTCAGGATGAGAGTTACACCAGAAGGAAGATACTACAACAGAACGATGTCGCATCAGAAGGGATTTAGCGGTCCAATGCTTAATATTCCCTACCCATACTTTTATATAGCTAATATGATGTCTGTTGGTTTCCTAGATATTAGACGAGTAGTCTATCCGAAGCAAATTCCAGATGTCAAAACAGTATTCAAACAGTCCAGCAATGGCAGATGGCTCAACCAGTTACGATACCACAACGCAGCCCACACAGGATTACACCAAGGGATCATACCCAACTAGTGTGAATCATCAAACTTAATCAACGTGATCAACGATATTACAACAAGAACAAAAAACAACCTATGTTTATGAATAATGATGAATATTTGAAAATAAATACTTAGGTACAAAAAAAAAAAAATATATGTACACAGGCAAATAATTAGGAATAATATAAGCTATGTATAAATAAATAACAAAAAGTAATATGCACTGATCTAAATTATTGTTAGCAATCCTAAAGAATAATACAAAAAAAGTCGAAATAGAGTATATAGTAGTGAATACTTACAAAAAAAAAGGCAATTAGAAATATCGCAGATTTGAGACAGACTACCAGAAGAAACAGAAACCGAGGAAAAAGAAGAAGCAAAAACATATTGTAGGGATATAGCAAGCCAAATAAATAGTTTACTTAAGGAAAAAAAGAACAGGAAAACAACATGTCAGATTTTGAGCTAGGAATGGCTATGAAAGCCATAACAACATTCACAGGAAATGTAGTCGTCGGCTTATACATTCGATACTCGTTGTTGCATTACAGACGAAATCCACAATGCCATAACAAGAACCAAAATCGAAATAGCCCACATTATAGCAATTGGAACAACAATCGAAACCCGCACCGACCCAATAATAATTGGAACAATAACCGAAACAATGACAACAATACAAACAACACCTCCAACGACTTCCGACCCCAAAACAACAACAATCGAAGCGCATATAGAAATATGACACATCAAGTACGGACATCAAATACCGACCAGTAGGAGGGAAACGAACGCCGCTCGGAATACGTGAGTACTCCAAAAAGCCAAAATTAAACGTATACAAGATATCGGACACCACTAGAAATCGCTGAAAACTGAAAAAGAACACTAATCATCACAAGGAGCATGTCCAAGAATACGGAAACGGACAATAATAAGGGGAAATGCAATTCTCAGCAGAAGCCTTATCAACTTCAAATTTGGGAATGTATATCCATTAATGACGTCAAAAACACGAAAAAATTAAAATAAATATTGATAAAAATGGTAGGAATTCAAAAATTACGATTAATAACAATCTTGTGCACGTACGATGTAGCGATAAATCAACGAATCCAGATTCGAATTTGAGGAAGCATACATCAGATATACGAGTAGAAACAAATACTATGTATACATGATCTAATGATAACTCAGCGACACTAGAGTCGACACTGAAGAAATTAGCATCCAGAATGAAGAAAGAAAATATAAATGAGGTAGCTATAATGAGCGATGATGAAATATTTATGCATTTTGAAAAAGAAAAATTAAAAGAAGCGTACGCAAATATAAAAATAAATGGCCAGAATCCTAAGCTGAAAATCATAATATATAACGCTCCCAAACAAGTACTTGATGATATTACCAAATACAAACTCATCGATGAGTTCCACAACTCTGTACACGGAGGACATTTAGGTGTACGAAAAACTCTATCAAAACTAAGACAAAGATACATCTGGCGAAAGATGAGCCAAATGGTAAAGAAATTCATAACAAACTGCGACTCATGCGCAAGAAATAAACAAATAAGACATACGAAAGAACCACAGACAATAACAGACACTCCCAACAACAGTTTTGAAGTGGTGTCAATTGACACTGTCGGACCATTAAGATTATCAAATGAAAAAAGATACATTCTTACAATGCAGTGCGAGCTTACGAAATTCATTGTTGCATATCCTATGACATCAAAAGATGCAACGACAATAGCTAAGACTTTGGTAGAGGAATTCATTCTTAAATATGGACATTTTAAAATTCTAAAATCAGACAGAGGGACAGAATTCAATAACGAACTGATAACAAATATATGTTCACTATTAAAGATCAAGCAAACATTATCTTCTCCATACCACCATTAAACGATAGGCGCACTTGAACTAAATCACAGGGCACTTAACGAATTTTTGTTGTCATTTGTAAATGAGAATGAATGGGATAAATGGGTCCCATACTTCACATTTGCTTATAATACGACACCACATGTAGATACCGGGTATTCACCATATGAACTCGTCTATGGCAAATTACCATGCTTACCTTCCGACACCATAAATAACAAAACAAAAATTTATGACTATGACAATTATGCTCACGAGCTACGAATCAGGTTACAATATGCACTCGCTAAAGCGAAAGAAATGACAATTAAAATAAAAGAAACAAGAACATTAAATGAAAACCAAAAACACAACAACAAGTTAGATTCAGATGTAGACGATTTAGTATTACTCAAAGTAGAAAATAGAAAAAAACATCAAGCACCATATATCGGTCCATTCAAGATATTAGAAAGAAAAGGAGTTAATTCAATTATAAACCAGAACGGATTGCATAAAGAAGTACATAATAATCTACTGAAAGCCTATAAGCCAATTAATAGATAGCAACAACAAAATTTTAGTTCATAAATTATCAAAACAAAAAAAAAAACAAAACAGAAAACTAGCTAATTTACTTCCTAAAATTTTTCTTAAGGGCCAGGGTGTAGTGTATCCACTGACAGACGCCACTGCCTGCCCAAAACATAAACAATAACAAAGTGACGAAGCATGTGAAGTGCAATCGAGTTCATTCCTCTTAGGTCACACATTCTTGGTGTGTCATGCACTCAATTGCACTGAACGTCACTCAATAGTAATAAGATCCTATCGAATAGTGTACAGCCAATAAGAATCTAGAATAAGATATCCATAATCGCTAATGTAAGTAGAAGTAAGATAGAAGATAAGTATAACAGTTATGTTAATAGTATTTAAGGTATGAAATGTCAAGAATAAAATTAGATCTATCTTGGAATTCAAATCGTCAGTAATGCCTTGTTTCTATTGAGATCTCGAAGTTGCGGCGAGAAATCGCCTATCAATAGGTACGCTTAAATACCAAACCCCCCTGCTCATAGTATAGGTAGAACAACTACACAAGAACTTTATTACTCCGAAACCATACATATTTCCAGTTAGTCGCTCTTGCTTTTGTTTTTGCTAACCAAAGAAGCTTTTTAAAGTATGCTGTTAACTGTTCGTTTGTGTATATATTTTGATTTGAGTATATCGGGCTGTCTTCTTTTCCTAATTTCGTGCACACCTCCCCGTACTTCAATGTTTTCTTCTGTTTTGCTCGCTCCAATAATGTGACCTTTGTTTGTTTTCTTGTGAAACTTAGAACAATATTTTTCATTTGTTTATTTTTTCGGTCAGTGTACGAATAAATTTCCTCGATATCTCCTTCTGTTACTTCAGTGTTAAGTGTCTCACCTAGTGCTTTTATGATGTCGAATGCATTTTCGGTGTTCGACATGGGAACATTTTTTATTTCTACGTTCTTGTCAATTTGTTTTTGTTCTAATGCATTGACTTGAACTTGTAAGCATGCGATTTGAGCATCCTTTGTTTCGATTTGTTTTTTGTACTCCTCTATTTCGTTCATAAGTGATTGTAACAATGTGTTGTTTTTCGCAAGTGAAATGTTGATTTCATCGTATTTAGTGGTGGTGAATTCCACTGCTTTAGCATAATCTTTTAACAGTATCTTTATTTCTCTTAGCTCTTTATTTATCGAACCATTATCAGGATGTACATCGTGGGTAGATTTTGACTTTGGAGATTCTGCTGGCCTTGTTCTCTTCGCTATTTGGATATTATCCACTTGTGGCGCATTTTCTTGCAACCTGCACGAGACACATACCCAATTCTTTCTTGATTGTGAAGACATCTTTCTAAAGGAATTCTGTGAGACAGAGCTGCACTCAAAATGCATATTCCCATTGCAGTTCGAGCATCTTATGAAGTCACCGTCAAGCGGTAACGGATCATCACATTTTATGCAATTGTTCATATTTACCAAGTATTGTATTTACCTATTTGAGTGATGCTGCGGTGGAGCTACGGTGGAGTTGCGGTGCCGCTGCAGTGATGCTGCATTATCTGTTTTTCGGTTTATTTTTCTTCGGTGTCATATACTGAGGTGTCGCTTCCACTTTTGGCCTAAACACCAAACTTGTAGGATAACGATGAAGCATCCTTTACCCAAATTTTGAAAACTTTTTGAAAATTCAGTTTTGAAGGTACCTCGCAGAGTGCTGCTATAAGACATCTGCGTTAGGACAGAGCAATTAGGAATAACCCTGAGTTTTGGAAAAGTACAAGTATTAAAACACATTTCGAATGAACGCTATAGAAAGAAAAATCTTACACAAAGGACGTGCTGTTAAGAATCAGTAAGGTTTAGTAGTGGATGCGGATTGTGGCCGATATGTTATGACAGGGGTAAACAGCGGTTGTCCGCCAGGTGGCGCTCTGTCTCCATTGTTATGGTGCATGGTGGTCGACTCTCTGCTCAACACTCTAAATAGTTCTAACGTCTACGCTCAGGCATACGCGGATGATGTCGCTGTACTTTCTGTCGGGCCATGTGGCGACGGTCTGTGCTAACGCGCAGGCGACACTGGACATGATCGATGAATGGTGTACTAGGAGTGGGCTTTCGGTGAATCCTCTTAAAACGGAGGTTGTTCTCTTTACGAGAAGGAGGATTCTGACCGGTCTAACTCAGCCAGTGCTAAAAGGCTTCACTATCTGCATTTCCAATGAAGCCAAATATCTGGGAGTGATTTTGGATCAGAAACTTTATTGGTCTAAACACGTCGAGTCGAAAATATCCAAGGCGCTCTCAGTCTTCTGGTAGTGTACGGGTGCTTTTGACAAGACATGGGGCTTGTCACCGAATAAAGTTCTCTGGATCTACACGGCTATGATAAGACCATTCCTCGCATATGCGTCGGTTGTTTGGTGGAAAGGGCTCTCGCGTAAATATGTGGTTGCCTTTTGCGCCAAACTCCAAAGAACGGCTTCTCTCGGCTGCACGGGAGCTTTCCGAGTACGCCTGGCTCTGCTCTAAACGCTTTGCTGAACTTACCTCCCCTCGATACTTATATCATGGGTTGCACTATCAAAGCCATCCATCATCCTAGGCGGGGCGGTTTTCAGTATACTCCACACTGGAGTTTTGATGAACTTGCGCGACACTTATCTTACGATTCCGGTCTTATGGATATGCCGTCTGACGCAATGACATCAGAGCTTCAGCTGATGTGCAAATTCAGAGTCGACTTTCCTTGTGTTCAGGACTAGCTTCGGCTAGAGCCTGAGCCGAGAATAGAGTGCAGTCGTGTTTTCACGAACGGTTCCAAAACCAGTCAAGGGTCTGGCGCTGGTGTCTTCATGGAAGTCGACAACATTAGACTTCTTTTCTCGTTAGGCAAATATGCGTCTGTTTTCCAAGCGGAAACTTATGCAATCCTAATGGCTATGAACTATGTTGTGAATAATAGGTGGAAGGGCTGTACCATTAGTGTCGGTAGTGACAGTCAGGCTGCGCTTAAGGCCTTGCTTAACCCTATAACCACTTCCAAAATAGTTCGTGAAACCAAAAGCTCTTTAAAATCGGTCGCAAGGCTGATATCTCTGTCTCATATCTGGATCTCAGGTCACACTGGGATCTTGGGGAACGAGATCTCCGATGAGACTGCTAGACAAAGCTCGGAGGAGGCTTTCGCAGGTCCCAAACCCGCGTTGGGTCTCCCTGCGTCCTCGGTTAGGGCTTCCATTGACGATTGGGTCTCTGACGAGCACAATTGTGTGTGGATTGGCTTTCCAGGATGCAGGTTGACTAAACGTATGCTCTCGGACGTCTGTAAGAAATTCGCGGCATTCTTGCTGTGTTTCAGCAGAAAAGACTGTAGACAACTTATTGGCGTCTTGACAGGCCACTTTGCTTTCATCAAGCACCTTAACGTGCTGGGCTTACGTGGCACTACAATCTGGGATGCTTGTGGAGAGAGCGACGACACCGCGGAACATTATCCCTGTGAGTGTCCGGCCTTTGCTCGTATCAGGTGGCAGATCCTCGGTCCTGATGTGGTGAGTTCTGGTACTGTAAGCTACTCATTACTAAATTGCTTGCTTGGCTTTCTTAGAAAAACAAGGAAATTCCAATAAATTGGGTAAATCAGGGTTTGCTCTGTGGTAGTACAATGGACCAGTTGTGTCTGAGTGCTCCAGTCGAGCGTTTCTTATTCCGACAAAAAAAAAAAAAGGTTTAGTCGAACGTCTACAAATAGTTAATCTTTGACAGTCGATAGTTGCTATACGTAGACACTTATGATTCGCTTCTTGAATTCTTGATACAAGGTAGGTTACCTAGTTACGTCATCCATTAATCGCAAATAATTAGTCTTGTCCCTACCATCTTTAAACTCTGTGTAGGGCTGTCCCTGAGCCTCAAGGTTCTAGGACTCATAAATTAAGAGGTTTCTTATTTTTTTGGACGGGTAGAGCTGGCAACGTTCTCCAATTTAAGTTATCTTTTGTGGCCACTCTACGTAGATACAAGTTATTATGGCACTTTGTTACAGCAAAACACAAAGAAGCTGATTTATTTCACAATATGTGTAAAAACTGACGCTTATCCCACGGCAAATCCATCATATCCTTCGTAACAAAGAACGATAATAATTCAATTTATTTAAATGCAGTTTATGTTTTCGAGGATAGCTACCACTCACATTGCATTAACAAGCCTTTGCCACAACTCTCTAGCTGTTCTCCTAAATCAAGGACATTAATCAAAATCATTCTTAGTATTAACACGATAAAAGGCACATTAAATCCTTATATCCATTCGTCAACCAGCAGTAGCAACAGTTTCGGCTTCCATCTTCCCGGACATTCTTTACGGCAGCAACAGAGAGATAAATGTTCTAATTTCCTCGTTTATATTGTACATCTTCATGATTTTTGTGCGGCAGAGATAAATTCCGAAAACACATTCGGGGCGCAAAAGGACATTCATAGCAATTATACCTCACTGGTCAAGCAAGCTCATTTGCATTCAAATTGATTTAAGAGAAAGGGTCACTTAGGTCATAAAACAAGAACACCACGGGAAGGGTTTTCAAAATTAAGGAAGGTATAGTTTTAGATTTATTTTTTAAGGATACTAAAAGTTCGTCTCATAACCCCTGTTAATGTAACCCTCGTTCAGGTTTAATATCTGATTGCGTTGCATTTGCTCTGTTTTACGACGCTTCGCCTCGGTTCTGGTTTCATTTAGGAGCATTATGGACTTACGACTCATAGAAATGTGCTTCACGTTTAGTTCATCTGTGGGCGGGAATAAAAGATAAGACAGGCAGTTTCTTTAAACGTTTTCTCACCTTCTCCGTAGAAACGTGTCTCGAAATTGCGCACCAAATCGCTGTAGTCCTGATGATGTTTCTCACGGTTCTCGTGTAACTTGAATATAGTCTGACGACGGGCAATTCCCTCCTCTTCGTCGGTCTCTTCAACATTCTCATTTTCACCATCTTCGTCGTCCATTCGTTTGGGCCGTTGTAGCTGCTTGGCAATATTCACAGCATTGCCTCGAATCTCTTGTAATGCATCGTCTTCGGTTTTCTAAAAGAATACTTATAAAAACTGTATCGACTTGAAATTTTATACTTACCGAGGTATTCCTAAACCAATCCAATTGGGTGGCGGCCAACAGTTGAGATACTGTTGCGAATCGATGGAAGAACATCGCAATAAATTGAATTATCAAGATCAGGCCAAAGAAGATCACAAAACTTAGACCAATCGGATCTAATTCCTGATATTGCCGATAGATGTAGACTTCCAATTGATTTTCGTCGTAGGTAATGAAATCCTTGGGACTGATTGGCCAGATGACGTGCAAGTACTCCTTTTTGAGTTGCAACAAGATCACGATAAGAATGAATAATGCATTGACCATGACAAATGCGAAGGCGAACATGTTTCGTAGTTCGCGCAGACTGTCGGCAATTTGACTTTTCTTCTCTTTGGTGTGGAACATTGGTTTGAGGTAGTTCTTGATAAGTTCGCGCCAGAAACGTTTCTCCGCTAGAGGTATCTCACCTATAGGTGAGTCAACCAGGAGCGGGTCATTCACCCAACCGGGAAGATAGTCTTTGTCCGCTTCGGTGTCACTATTTTGCTCCTAAAATGAGGGGATTATATACAGGGGGAGATGTAAGTGCCTATAGTGCTACACAAAAGTGCCTTCTATACGTATATGATGTCATTTTAGAAATCGGTTGAAGAAAATATTAGTATCCACCATTCATGGATATAACGGGTGGGCCATCTAGTGATTTCTTTCTAAATCATAGGTTATTTTGACACTGACAGCTGTTCCCGCTCGAAATCTTGACAGAAACTCTATATCATACCTCCGCGGAACGAAATGAGTCACTTTACGCTTCAACAACATTGGGAAATATTGAAAACTTATTTCCAAAGTGAGTGCTGTGTAGCCCAAACAGTGCGTTTTTTGAAAAGAAGTTTTGGCCGAAATGAAGCACCCACCGCGCCTGCTGTACGCAAGTTTGTGCAAAAAGTTCGTGAGACTGGTGTGCTAGTGGACAACACTCATGGTCCCCGTCGTCGTACGGTGCGCACAGACGAGAATGTGGCTGTTGCAGCCGAGAGTGTGAGACTCAATTCACGAACATCAACTCATCATCGATCTCAAGAGCTCAACATTTCACGCACTAGCCTGAGGAGAATTCGGCACAAAGATCTAGGATTATTCGCTTACAAGGTCCAATTGATTCAGCAATTGAAAGCGCACGACCATCCGCTTCGTTATCGCTTCGCAGTTTGGGCCTTAGAGCAGCTTGAATTGGACAACGATTTTGGGCGAAAAATCATCTTTTCTGACGAGGCACATTTTCATCTCGGCGGCTACGTTAACAAACAAAATTGCCGCATCTGGGGCTCGGAAAACCCGCACGTTATTGTCGAGAAGCCAATGCATCCTCAGAGAGTGACAATTTGGTGCGGATTGTGGAGTGGTGGCATCATTGGACCATTTTTCTTCGAAAACGAGGCTGGGAACAACGTTTCGGTAAACGGTGGGCGTTACAGAGCCATGTTAACGACTTTTTTTTTACTGAAATTGAAGACATGAATTTGGACGACCTCTGGCTCATGCAGGATGGCACGCCATGCCACACAACCCATGCCACAATCGGTCTTTTGCGCACCAAATTCCCAAATCGTGTTATCAGCTGTCTTGGCGATGTCAATTGGCCGCCTCGGAGCTGCGATTTGACCCCTTTTGACTTTTTTTTGTGGGAAACCGTGAAGAATCGATGTTATGCCAACAATCCGGAAACGATTCAAGCACTTAAGGCCAATATCATCCAAATTGGAGTGATAGAATGCGCTACTGCGAAGCCACCCGTACAGAAACCTGTAGAGATGAAAATGGAAACCTCGTAGTAGAATCACAGTCGGTGCTGAGAATATGGAAAAACTACTTCTGCAGACTGTATAACGGCGACGAAGACCATCACCCCGCTGTCAGGCAGAATGAACCATTCAACATAGACGATGATAGTCAAATTTTCCATCCACCTGACCAAAACGAAGTGAGGATAGCAATATCCAAGCTAAAATCCAACAAGGCTGCTGGACCTGACGGCTTACCGGCCGAACTCTTCAAGGCAGCTGGGGATGAATTGGTAGAGTGTATACACCAACTCATCTCTAAGATTTGGTCAGACGAGAGTATGCCTGATGAATGGAACCTCAGCATCGTTTGCCCGACCCACAAGAAAGGAGACCCCCTCAACTGCGCCAATTATAGAGGCATCAGTCTCCTCAACATCGCATACAAGATCTTTTCTGCGATATTGTGTGAACGCCTGAAACCTTTTATCAACAGCCTGATTGGACCCTATCCGTGCGGTTTCAGGCCAGAAAAGTCCACCATCGATCAAATCTTCACACTTCGGCAGATCCTGGAGAAAGCCCAAGAATTCCAAATCGATACTCACCACCTCTTTATCGATTTCAAGGCCGCCTATGACAGCATCTATAGAGAAGAGCTTTATAGAGCCATGTCTAGTTTTGACATCCCTGCCAAACTTGTCCGTCTGTGTAGGCTGACGATGGAGAACGCTCGCTACTCCATCAAGGTCGGTAATGACCTCACCGAGACCTTTGATGTCAAAAAAGGTTTTAAACAAGGTGACGCGCTGTCATGTGACTTCTTGAATATTGTACTTGAACGGATTGTGCGGAATTCACCAGCCAACACCAGAGGCATAGTCTATTACATGTCTGTACAACTGCTTGCATACGCCGATGATATAGACATTATCGGAAGAACTCAGCGGGCTGTCACCGGTGCGTTTGCAAGCACTGAAGCGGAAGCGGCCAAAATGGGTTTAGCGATAAACGAGGGCAAAACCAAGTATATGCTGTCAACGAGAAGGGAAAGCCAACATCGACGAATTGGACAAAACGTCACAGTGGGCAGCTATAACTTCAAGGTAGTAAGGCACTTTGTCTACCTTGGCTCTGCTATCAACTCTGAGAACAACATCAGCGCAGAAATCAAGCGAAGAATAACTCTTGCCAATCGCTGTTTTTTTTGGGCTTATAAGGCAATTCAACAGTAAAGCTCTATCTCGAACAACTAAGGAGACTCTGTATAAGACCCTGATCATCCTAGTCCTGCTTTATGGCGCTGAAACATGGACTTTATTAAAAGAGGATGAAGATATCCGTGGTCGCTTCGAGAGAAAAATTCTTCGTAAGATTTTCGGTCACGTTTGCGTTGACGGGTTTTGGAGGAGAAGATTCAATCACGAACTATACGAGCTGTACAGCGACATGAACCTAGCCAAAAAAATGCATATTGGACGTCTGAGATGGCTAGGACATTTAGAGCGAATGGACACCAACGCTCCGGCCCGCAGAGTCTTCGAATCTAACCCCGAGGGACGACGCAGTAGAGGGAATCATCGCCGTAGGTGGCGCGCACAAGTTCAAGGGGACCTCGACCAACTTGGAGTGCGCAACTGGAGGTAACTAGCTAAAGACCGAGCTAAATGGAGAGGCTTGTTGGTTGAGGCCCAGGTTCACCCCGAACTGTAGCGCCACCTAAGTAAGTAAGTAAGAAGCGAGCCGAGGCAGCCACTTGAACGACGTTGTGTTCCATAATTTATGGGAATGTTTGCTCTTACTAATAAAGCCATAACACATGGAAAGAATTTCATTTTGTTAATTTTATTGCATTTTTAAAAAGAAACTTGTAGTTGGCCCACCCTGTAGTTTTCAGTGGATTGGTCACATTCAGAATTTAAGATAGAAATTCTCGCCCAAAACTACCCACGAACTCCTCTATGGGTTCTGCTGTGCAGCTCTGGGGAAGCTCGAAAAGCTGGTTGCATTCATATTTAAAGCACAACTAGCGGAGAGATAATAACCTGGATCAATAGGTTTTGGTAAAATAAGAAGATCAGGGACAAAAGCTTGTGTGAATCGGCAGAAATGTATTCAAAGAGTGATGCGACAGCAAAAGGCAAAATTTGGTCAAACGAACTAATATATGTGAATGTCTAGACCAGGAAAAGAGTCCATATTCTTCTCCATTAGGCTTCCCTTAAATTACTTTGCGGAACCAGCGGAACAGTCCACTTAAATCATTTTTTTTGGTAACATACGGGTATCTCAAGACACTCATACAAATATTTACAGAACTGATCTAGAGGTACTCACCGAACTTGCTTCATTCCGTTCCTCTTCGGTTTTAACCTCCACATTGGCTTCCTTAGCCGCCCTTCTAAGAGAATAAAAATAGAAAATACAATCTATGTCTGTGTACTCGCAGCAACCCTCGCCTTACCCTTCCAAAATTTTACTATTCAACTCAACTTTACTATTTAACTCGGCCAAGTTAGATATGACGACCATCAGTTGATTTTCCACAGCATTTGACTTGGGATGCGTGCAAAACATGCACCGAAACACACCCCCACAGGAGAAATCCAGCGAACCTTCCTCCTCGTTGGTTGGCTTCAAGAAGGCAAACATTTGTTGAAATTTATTTGGTTTACTATCCTTTGCCTGTTTTCCTTCGTCCGTCTTAGCCTGTGTGTATACGTAAACTTTTTCAAGGAAGCTCTTGTCTATTCAGCTGATGTTTACCCACCTGTCCGTCGCTTTCGGGCTTTTTCTCTCGTGTTCCCCAGGAGACGTCGTTCATATTGAAAATAGAGTATATGAGCAGCAACATGTACATCGACGGGATGGTGATGTAGTAGATGAAACCACACCATAGAGCACTGGCCTCTTGAGGATGCATTAAGCCTAAAACAGAAGTTCAAGAGAACATCCACCCATTGACATGTGCCACATACCTGCTATAACTATTTGACCAGCGACAAGCATAAAGAACAAGGACGCTGGTGACAAAGGGCCATCCTCAAGCATTTGTATGATAATACCGATAAGCACAGCCATCATGACGAGGCAATACACCGCACTCACGACAAAGGCTATCAGCAACTACGCGATACGAACTAATGAAAGAATGTCCTTTGTGGACAAAGGGCTTCTTACCTGAAATTTCTGCTTCAGATACAAGCACGCCAACAGGAATATTAGCAGTGGGAAAAAATTCCACAAAAATGCCGTCCAAATATCAATACTAAAGACCGCCACCAACGCACCAATCATCATCAGAAATATCGTCCCAGGCCCGAGAATCGTTCCCACCATCAGCATAAATTGATAACCAATGTATGGCATTGATATGCTGCTATTATTCTTCACAACCATATCCGCGTCGGAGAGTAAGTCGTAAATATTTGCTATGGTCGAGGGTACCCAACGTCGTCTCTGGTTGTAGAACTCATTGAAATTCTCTGGCGAGTGAGTGTAAGCATCCGATGCGGCCGAATACTCTACTCGCATTCCCTGCTTCAGTATCAAAGTACACAGCCAACGGTCCTCACCCTGATCATACTGGACGTAATGCATCGGTTCCTGTGACACGGTTGTGTACTTTTTCATTACACTATTCTCCATTAGGGCACTGCCCCGGAACAAGCTAAAGCATCCTGGACTGCAGAGCACACAACCGATGACGTGCTCTGTAGACTTTTGTAGCCAATGTCCGATGGCGTATTCGAATTTTTGATACCAAACCATTGGGCCACGGCCAACTGGGTGGATACGGCCACAAGCAGCACCCAATTCATCAACGGCTTTCATGCGATCGATAAGTAGTTGCACGGCTCCCGGCTGAAAGTCGATGTCACCATCCAGAGCTAAGAGAAATGTATTCTCAGCAATGACGGTCTTACGTTTCGGTGAGGCATCCTCCAGTTCCATTATGCGAAAACCTAACAAGTAATACATGTACATAACCTGCGACCAGCGTTTCTTGTGACGGATTTTATCCTTGTTCTTTAGATGGGCAACCATTTTCGTTCGACCGGGTAGAGTCCATACCAAACGCCCACCGTAGGGGGTTTCGATTTTCATCGGCGGTTTGAGTTTCATTGGAACGCCGTATACCTCAAAACAGGCCTTCTCGATGCTTTCGATCAGAAGTTTCACGAACTCATTAAGGGGTGGATTTTTCTGGTCCTGACAGTATTTGGATTCCAGCTCGAAGGCGTCATCGAAGAAGATGTTTGCTGGAATGACATGGGGATGGTTGTAATTTAAGATGTATTCACTGGTCATGGTCAGTATAACGAGGCTTTTGTTTGAATGTTGCTATGGGCTTGTACTCGTATTATATTTCACTCAATGAGGCTATCCTGTCGTGATGTCTACCCTATTCATTCAGATATTGAGGTAATGCGCAGCTATAATTTAAGGAACCTTCGACGTCATTATTTATTTAGTAGAAGAAGGAATTGAAGAGGTAAGTAGTGTTCTAAATATGTGAATAATAACAAAATGGGCCAAGGGCATCTAGGGACAATTACGTGAAAAACAAAACTGGTAGTTGAGGTAGGATGAGATTAGTCAAACTACAGCATGTCCTGAAAAAGTTGCTGAATTCCGTCCTTCGGATACTGCAGGTACCTATCTATATGTGAACGAGATGACCCTTGTATCTATGTACAGTCTTTTCTTCTCATACTCTGCGTTATGTTCTACTATGGAACGGAAATGGCTAGGAACGGAATCGGTATCATCCTTGCGGCAGAGCTACTTAGTAACGTTTTGAGCATTTCGAAGTCCAGCGACCGTTTGATGTCTCTCAAACTAGTAGTACAAGGAGAGGTGTGGAATATTGTCAGTGCATATGCTCCCCAAATTGGGTGCGATCAGAGGATAAAGATGCATTTTGGCTAGATTTCCACAATCTTCTTAAAAACATCCCAAAGTAAGAGTTTCTGTTTGTTGGAGGAGATTTGAATGGACATGTCGGGAAGTCAAACGGAGACTACGAAGACTGCTATGGAGGACTAGGATACGGCACCAGGAACCTTCCTGATGAAGATATTCTAAGCATGTGCAAATCACACGGTCTTATTGTGTTAAGTACCATGTTCATCAAACAAAGCCGATACCTGATTACTTTTAGCAGTGGTGGAGATGAAACCCAGATTAACTACCATTTGGTAGCCAGTTTCATGAAGCCTCGGATAAAAGCTTGCAAAGTGATTTTGGGGGAGGCGATCGCTCGGCAACACCGTCTCCTGCCAACAGAAATTTTTATGAAGACACCAAAGAAAAGCAAACAAACAAGGGTCTCTGAGAAAATCAAGTGGTACAATCTGGACAAAGAAAAAGGCGTGTCGTTTGTTTTCGTGATGAAAAACTACCTCTCTCACACCATCAACGGAGCTGAAGATGAAGAGTGCAGAGCACAAAATATGTGGGATTCCCCACAGTGAACTTGCTTAAAGAAGGCTAAATCACTGCTAGGAGCTTCAAAACGCCACCATCAACACGCCGAAGAAACATGGTGATGGAGTGATGAAGCTAAGAAAGTGATAAATGAGAAGAAAGTGGCTTTTGAACCTTGGTCAAAGTGCCCCTCTAATAATAGTGACCAAAAAGCTCGCCTCGAAATGGAATACAGATGCTGCAAGAAAAAAGCGAAGAAGAAGTGCGCCTAGCTTCAAGCAGAGAGTACGGAGGGCCTGTATCGGGAGCTGGAGAAAATATCTTCCCCGGTTGCTGATGCAAACCAGGCTATCCAGGAGCTGCGAAGACACAATATGAACAATAGCGCAATCATCTTCAAAATAGCCGCCCAAAGAAGAAGGAATGCTCAGGAGATTCGTTCGCCAAAGTTCATTAACAATGCTCATGGCCAGCTTCTTGTGGATGACGACAAAATTCTGCAGAGGTGGCGGCAGTATTGTGAAGAACTTTTAAATGGACAGTTTCCCCGGCTATACTTTCCAAGAATCACCCCTAACTGTGAAGAAATATTGGACATTACAGTCGAAGAAATTAGTGAGGCGGTCAAATACTCCAAAAAAACGAAAAGCGGTTGGGCCAGACGAGATGCCCTCTGAGTTGTGGAAAAAGATGGGAGACATCGGGTTCAGATGGCTTAGAATTCTCATCTCCAAATTTGTGAGAGGTGATCCAATGCCGAATCAATAGAGGGAAGGCTACCTTCTCCCTGTGTATAAAGGGAAGCAGAGAGCTTTCCTAACGAGTGGAAAAAGGGAATAATCGTCAAGCTTCCTAAGAAAGGAAATTTAATGGAGTGCGGAAATTGGAGGGGTATCTGCGTGCTGCCTGATGTAGCTAAGATAATAGCTAAAATCATCCTGGAGCGAATCAAACAACATTTCGAAGACACACTCGATGCCGAACAAGCAGGTTTCCGCTCTGGATCCTCCTGTGCCGACCACATCAACACCCTGCGGATTATCATCAAACAGTGTGTTGAATATCGATCGCCACTGCACCTGTTGTTCATCGATTTTGAGAAGGCGTTCGATAGTGTCAACAGGGAGTTTATTTGGCGTGCCTTACGCAGGGGAGGCACTCCCGATAAACTAATTGCTATTATCAAAGCTACATATGAAGGCTCCAAATGTCACGTTCTGCACAGGGGAAGGTTGTCTGAGGAATTTGAGATCCAAAGTGGGGTAAGACAAGGCTGCATCCTTTCACCAATATTAGTCCTATTGTTGATTAGCGATGTGCTTCATGCAGCTTTGTCGACGCGAAACGGAGGAATTCGATGGACTCTTACATCTCAACTGAAACATCTTGACTACTCTGACGATGTATGCTTACTCTCCCACAGAATTATGGACCTCCACCAAATGACAGCAGATGTGGAGAGGGAGGCAGGTGTCGTCGGGCTGAAAATTAATACAACAAAAACTAAAATTATCAGCCCTGGAAGAAACTCATCGGCTCAAATATGCATTGCTGGACAACCGGTAGAGAGAGTAGAGGATTTCCAGTATCTTGGGAGTATTGTCTCGACCGATGGTGGAACCGAACTGGATATAGCCAACAGGATCGCCAAAGCAAAGTCCGCGATAGGGATGTTGTCCAAAATATGGCGAAGCAATGCAATCAGTTTGATCACCAAAATAAGACTGTTCCACTCCAACGTTGAATCCATGCTGCTATATGGTTACATCACGTGTAGTGTGACCACTACTATCACCAGAAAGCTGCAAAGGGTTGTTAATAGGTGCCTGCGCAATATCTTAAGGATTTTCTGGCCCAATCGTATCTCTAACGAACACCTTTAGGAAAGAACGGTTCAGGAACCAATAGGTGCAACCATCCAACGCCGGAAGTGGCAGTGGATCAGTCACACGTTCCGATAGGGTGACAGTTCCATACCGAACCATGCTATGCAATGGAACTCTGTAACTCAGAATGGCAGAAGACCTGGCGGTCCGAGGAGAACATGGCGCAGAACAGTCGAGAAGGAGGCACGGCAGTTAGGGAAAAGTTGGGGAGAACTCAGACACATTGCCAGAAACCGTACACGATGGCGCGTAGGCGTAGTAGAGGCCCTAGGACCCACAAGGGGATATAGGACATAAGTAAAAGTAAGTAAGTAAAGAAGAGATCATTTGAACCCTGCCTAAGAAGGCGATATCAATGAACGTTCCAAAGGCATCGCGAGGCAGGAAAGGCAGGCCTATAAACGCCTGGATCACACAAATGTGATGACAGCGGCGTTTCATTGACCTCAGTAACCGAGTGATCCAAAATCGGGAGGCCTGTCTATATTTTCTGAGGTCAAATAGTCGGACCCCACAGGCGAGTCAGTAGAAATGGTTATGATCGCTTGTTTTCGGATCATAACCTCGCTGAAAAAGGAAGAAGAAGAAAACTCTGCGTTATGTGGGATTGGCGCCCAACGCGGGCTTATGCAATGCGCGCGATGATCGCAGATTGACAAGGCGATTTGGAGCAAACATAATTCAAAGAGTTTGTCTGGTTGGGCTCCTAGCATAGTCTAAGTATTGGTAGACAGACTTCCTTACTAGTCATACCTCTCTGAAATACCACTTTAAGAAAATTGTCATTAGTCAATCTGACACCTGCAGACCATGTCTTGGGGACACTGAAACGGCTGAACACATTATGTGTGAATGTCGAATGTGCTCGCAGCAGAAAACCAAATTATTACAAAGGGTTCATCACCCCACTGACTTAATTTCTTCCTCAGCCCAAACTATCCTAAGCTTCGTTCGAGAACTTGATTTCAGCCAAGACACCATTGCAACATGTCTTCCTTCAGGGGTTAGTTGAAGTACTTCGTTCTGGCTTAGAGCACCCGCCTATCATCCCACTTCAAAGTATTGGTAAGGTTGTAGAGATGTGGTGAGTCTATATGTCTGGTTCTATTTAAACTTCTTCTGGGAAATGTATTTTTAAATATTCCTTTAGAAGCCTCGTTAATCTGCAGAAAAGGCGAACATTCGCGGACACAAAGCGACGATTAGTACCATATGAGCTCAAAATCATGTAACATAAGCTACGAAACGAGGAATATCGTACGACAATGAATATAAATCCCTGAGCCTATCCCTTTTTGCTTATCTCAGTCACGTGTAGATTGAATTTCCTTACATTACCCGGCCAAGTTCCAATAATTTTTCAACAAAAATACCGCCTTAAGCCCCTCAAGCATATCCTAACCCAGACCACATAAGCCATTATTCAAATGAAGAATCTCTCTCCCAACGCCTCCCTCAGCCCAGACCGCACACCATGTGTGCACACTTATGCTGTAAATAATCACTCACTTTCTAGTTCATAGTATTCCTCGTCCTCCTTGCCCTTGTTGATGTGAATTTTTGCCATTCTGTGAGCACATTGATCCTCATCCAAACGTACAATAGATTTCAGGAACTCCATCATCTCTTCCTGTGTCTCGTGCCACATTGTTGCACAAACAATGAGCTGTGGTATTTTATCACTTGGCAAGATATCCGAATCAATATTCACCGGTGCAACTGGTGCGAATGTATCATTCTATATTGGGATGAGATACAAGATATAAAATGAATAGGCAGTGTGTCATTGTGAAGAAGGGGTGGATGATTACACCTCACCTTTAGTGTTACATACTCCTCGTTCCAATCGACCCGACGACGATTCATTGTTATACACTGGTCCACCAGTAGGCTGCAATACCATGGACACACGAACAGCTTCTCTGTCGGTGCATTCTTATCGTTTCTCGGATACCAAATGTGATACGTAACCCAGAGCTGGGAAGCCCACCATACAAGCCACATCCAAACAAAATCCCTTGTTAAATAATCAATGAACCGATAAATGGGAAGACTCCGAAATGCAAGGTAGTCCGGCATGTACTCATGAAAGGCGCAGACATCGGCCTCCCTGGCACTAGCAAAGATGACAAGAACCGCGACTGACACCGGTCCTACAACGCTCACCGACAACGAGAAGCTGAACTCCTGAATTTTAACTTTGCATGCAAACTTGGCAAAGATATAACACAGATACGAGGAGACTATCTGAATTAGGAGTGTGTGGACGATAGCGGAAGGATTCGACTGAATAACAAATTCATCGTCTACCATCGGGGCCATTAGTGTTTCCGTCGATTCGAAGGATGTCGATAGCGATGCGGTGCTGGTAGTTGAGCTGTGAGCATCTGAGTAAATAGGCGTACTCTGTGTGCGGGATAATGTGATGAGAAGAGATACTCATCTCTTAGTTTGAAATTATGTGCGACAACATTTATACCTGGCTGATCTGAATATCATGCTGCCTCCAGCCAGCGAGAAATTTTGTGAAATACGTGGTAAATCTACGACCGTCGAGGACGAATGCGCTCAAAGCGAATAGCAAACATTTTAACGGTGACAAGAATAGGTATGTATTGTAACGAGATTTCGTCCTTCGGATGGTTTTGGTCAGGTAAGCTGCGGGCGGATGGAGGAACAGAGAAAATTTTGTTAATACGGGATGATTATCGTGGTAAATATATGCAAATGGGATGTGTGTATGGCTTACCTATCCATGAGAATCGGTTGATGTAGTTCTCCCACCAGCGGAGAGAGATGAGTACAAGAGGCAGCGAGAGGAGTTGAATTGCCAATTTGTTGTCAATGGCAGGCCAAATGAAGAGCGCCGTAGCTTGACAGCACAGTGCAAGGAGGCTTAGGAATGACGTTAACATTGATTTCCAGTTGCATTTCGGACCGCCGAGCACGCCTGCAGCGGAAGGAGTGGAATATTAGTAACAGCTGAAAGTTATTTGTTAGTTTGTTTTGCAGAAGTTTAATTAACAGGGACACCCTAGGGCGGTTTATGTTAAAATCGGCGGGCATACACGCTGGATGTTCAAATTTTAGTAATCCCTTAGAGGCTGTGGAAGGGTAGAGGGATCCTGGGAAATGTTGTAGTAATGGGACGTCGGTACTTGGGCTTCGAGTTATCTGAATCCCATGTTATATTAAATTACATGTTAGCAAACAGAGGTATTCTTTACACACGTAAGGTGGAACTATCCATTCGTTCAAGCTAAGGCAGTCGTGTGTCGATCCATCGTGGGTAGGTGCATATTGAATATACCTGGAGAAGGATCTTAAGCAATTGGAGACGACATTCCACATATGAAAAGCATCAAAACTGCACCTTTTTTCTGACTTTTGTGCTTCATAGTGCCTTACGCAGGAGAGGTATTCCCGATAAACTAATTGCTATTATCAAAGCTACATATACAGGCTCCAAATGTCACGTTCTGCAAAGAGGAAGGTTGTCTGAGGAATTTGAGATCCAAAGTGGGGTAAGACAAGGCTGTATTCTTTCACCAATACTATTCCTATTGGTGATTAGCGATGTGCTTCGTGCAGCTTTGTAGATGGGAAACGGAGGAATTCGATGGATTCTTACATCCCAACTGAAACATCTTGACTACGCTGACGATGTATGCTTACTCTCTCACAGAATTATGGACCTCCACCAAGTGAAAACAGATGTGGAGAGGGAGGCAGGCGTCGTCGGGCTGAAAATTAATACAACAAAAACTAAATTTATCCGCCTTGGAACAAACTCATCGGCTCAAATATGCATTGCTGGACAACCGGTAGAGAGAGTAGAGGATTTCCAGTATCTTGGGGGTATTGTCTCGACCGATGGTGGAACCGAACTGGATATAGCCAACAGGACCGTCAAAGCAAAGTCCGCGTTCGGGATGTTGTCCAAAGTATGGCAAAGCAATGCAATCAGTTTGAACATCAAGCCAAGACTGTTCCGCTCCAATGTTCGTTAATAGGTGCCTGCGCAATATATTAAGGATTTTCTGGCCCAATCGTATCTCTAACGAACACCTTTACGAGAGAACTGGTCAGGAACTAATAGGCACAACCATCCAACGATGGAAGTGGCAGTGGATCGGCTACACGTTCCGATAGGGTGACAGTTCCATACCGAACCATGCTATGCAATGGAACTCTGTAACTCAGGATGGCAGAAGACCTGGCGGTCCGAGGAGAGAATGGCGCAGAACAGTCGAGAAGGAGGCACGGCAGTTGGGGAAAGTTGGGGAGAACTCAGACACATTGCCAGAAATCGTACACAATGGCGCGAAGGCGTAGTAGATCCCCTAGGACACACAAGGGGATACAGGGCATAAGTAAGTAAAGTAACTTATGTGGAAAAAGCCCACAGAGGCGATATACAAAAAGGCTACCGGTGCTCACATGATATCTATTGGGCATTTAGCCCAAGCATTTTAAGATGGATGAATATCGCCCTCACAATGGCGATATGATTACATAATGAGCGACAGCGTGGGCAAAACAAACTAGTCTACTCACAACGAGGGAGACACTTACTAAAGTGCAAATATTTGCTTGCCTCTGCGTCACTGGAGCCATGAGAACATGTCCAACTACAGCCATGAATGTATTCCTAGAGGTAACTCCGCTTCACCTCGTAGTTGAGCAAAATACAAGGCGGGCGATCCTAAGCATGGCAAAAGCAGGGGTATACTGACGGTTCGAGGACTGAGGAAAGAACAGGTGCAGGAGTGTGGAGAGGAGTGGAGAACAAATAACTCAGAACCTATGGCCAAGAGTGCCAGCAAATATCAGACTGTAGCCAGATGTGTCCAACTCAATCTCGAAAGAGGATATATAATAGTAATTGCGACATACCAATACTGTTAGATAGTCAAGCGCCATTAAATTGAAACTTGTGTGGGAATGCCTGAACGAATTGAGCATAAACAGTAAAGTAAAGTATCACGGTCATGGTCGGAATAAAGTGTAACGAATCAACAGACTCTTAGGCAGGATAAAAAGCAGCAGAATCTTTCTCTGGACTTAAACCATTCTTCGGAACAGGAGAACATACTATACGCGAAAAATTCAAGAAAAGAAAAGGAAGAAGACAGGGCGAGAACTTGGAATAATACTCCAGGTCTAAGGCAAGCTAAGAAACTTCTGGGATGTTATAACCAGAAAATATTCGAAGCATGTAAATAGAATAACCTATGCACAGGCTTCAGATAATAATATGCCAACCATGGTGAACCCCACAGGCGGATCAGTAGAAATGCAATGAAGTGGGAGGGTTATGATCCCTTGTTTTCGGATCATTACCTCGCCGAAATAGGAAGAAGAACCATGGACGAAATTCTCGTTAACAGATTCCTCAGAGAAACCGGATTGGAGAGGGAGTTCTAGGATGAACTATTCTCGCCAAGGTAAAGTAAGAATATACGAAGAACTACAATGCGAGGAAAAATCTAATGAGGGAATGAACCTCTCCAAGGTATTAGCAGAGGACACCATGGACCATTAGGTCCCAGTGCAAGATAATCCTACACAAATAGTAATGGTTCTAGGTGCAGTAGAAATGAAATTGAATGCTAAGCATATTAGCCGACATATGACCCCGGTGAGCCATTTAAAAATGTATTCTGAACTCGAACTAACTCCGCCCAATATCTGTTCTGCTTCTATTTTCAGGCCAGGCAACCTACATCCGGGAACACAATACATTGCTAGAAATCCGCTGTACTATCCACTGGACATCCATCGCAACAACATAGCCTAATGTCTTAAACTCTGTATATATGTACGTATAGCAACGTAAGTCCAAAAACTAGAACACAGAGATTGATGGTACAAGAGCATACTTTCTAGTTCCAAGAAATCCCGATTCGATGCACTTTTATTGTATTTCATTCTACGTTCAAAGTAGATGAGACACTTTAAATATTCCTTAATTTGGAAAATAGTCCAATTCAAGGATAAAGTGTAAGATATACAGAAACGCTGGAAAAAAATAATAGAAAACCCTCAAACCAGACAAACAAAGAGTCATAACTTCAACTTTATCAATGCACCTTGAATATAGTCTGAAATTCTATTAGTCTTAACGATATCTACTCACACAACAATGCAGGTACTAGGCAAACAGCATTAGTTACCATCAGCGCTTTGCACGAATCCATTGCAGGCAGTGCAACAAATGTAAACACAGCCAAACCAACTACGTGAAGTACTTCCATACCAACAACCTGAATCAAACAAACAAATTGTGTTGGAGAACCGAAAAAGGTACCAAATATCTTGGTCTACGTCCTTCTTACCAAATACACTTCCACCCAAGTGGGCGCTTTAACATCCTTAAACACGCAAATTCTCAGCGCCCGAAAGAATGTAAACACTTCCGGTGCAGAGAAAGCGAATATCAATGCCCAAATCCAGGCAATTTGCTGCTCATCGGGTATCTCAGCGTACAATTCCCTCTGCGGATCTGGAATGGGAGAATAAGAAGAGGGTGAGTAAACCCCCTTCAATAGAATGATAACAATAACAAAAGCATTCCACCGTGGTGCGCACCCCTGCCACAGGCATCCGTCGATGTTCATTTGGGCTCTTATCGCGGGTTTCAAGTCAACACCAAGCAGAGTACTAGTACACCTATATACTCACGTCTGATGTCGCAATATTTTACTTTAGTCCCGGTGGGTATTTGTGCCACCATCAACAAGTAGCTGAGTTTGGATAGAACCGCTGAGCCCAGGACGATAGCGAACACACCAATGTACACGAGAATCTTAAATATTTGCAGGAATAAAGTCAATTTGGTCCAACTGGCTGCCGATCCGGTGGCCTTCTTCGGTGGGGGGTCCTGAAATGAATCCCATAGTGGTGGTTTCTCTTTGTTCTTCCTGTCAATATAGAGGGGAAATAATTTCGGTTGAAATTGAATTATGGGCTATGATACCGTTTCCTTAAATATATATCATCATCATCATAGTCGAAGGTATCCATGACGAAGCTTCTGGAACTCTAGTGCGATGTGGATTGGATTGGGGGGTATTGTGTAGTGCAGCAGCAATGATGAAGATTTCACAACGGAAGACAACAATCAACTGATGGAATTGAATTGATATCGCGCTCAGAAGACAAACATCGATATAATTGATAACATTTCAAGGCGGCAATGGGGCTTCTCTTAAGGTTACACAAAAAAAAGTACACTGAACATTGGCACTTCAGAGGAGGTGTTGAGTGCTTTGGGTGACGCATTCGATGTTTAATTGGAAATTATGAAATTGTTTCTGAAGCTAGTTGAGGAATTTGCCGAGAAAAGAATTTGTATTGTAAGCATGTTACAGGGTGCTACCTACATACATACATGCATACATTTTCAACGGCCCGCTAATCCTTCATGAGGATCGCGGGGGTAGGATGCTCAGGTGGGCCCTCCATCCTTCTCGATCCTCCGCCATTGATTCCAACTCATCAGGAGGAATCAATAGACGGCTCCAGGAGAGATGTCGGACTTGTTCCAACCATCTATTTCCAGGCCTACCGCGGAGTCGCCTACCTGATGGCACAGCAACCATGGCACGTCTTGGAAGCTGGTCTGGGGGCATACGCACTACGTGACCAAACCATCGAAGCATAGATCATTCCGTTCGGAGAAGGGTGTAACCTAGTTAAGATAAATCATTTTGGACTTTCTCCAGACAGGCAACCAGGGCCTACACCTTTCATGTTCATTTGCAGCCTTCTGTTACAACAAAATTATCTTCGAGTGTATTAACTCCCAGGTTCATATTCCAGAAGCTTACAAACTTTCAAAAGCGGAATCTACAGATACCATGTGCCATATCGGGACGCTGCCTCAGCGTTATAGCTTCGCCCTTTCTGATACAATTTACCCTTAGACTTAAATTGGACTTATAATATTGCTGTCAAACTAGTTTATCATTCTGTGATCGGTGAATACCTATATGAAGAAGGAAGGCTACCAAAAAGCATTACTTACTCTCTGGTAAAAGAAGCCATAACGTACGCCCTTGTTGCCTTGGAAACTCGTGCAGCCGCTTGAATGAAGGCCATATCTCAGTGGTCTAGTATAAGTACTGGACACTCCCCTATTCTTAAAGATATCAAATTACTTCTGCAAGACACCGACTACAAGTCCCACAGTTTCTGTTCGATAAAAAATTTGAAAATCGAATCCCCTCCAGACTTGATTGGGAGGAGGATTTGGGGTTGCAAGGAGGATCCAAGTTTCTACACCTTCTTCTTCCTATTTCGTCGAGGCTATGATCCGAAAACAAGGGATCATAACCCTCCCACTTCACCGCATTTCTACTGATTCGCCTGTGGGGCTCGCCTATTTGACCTCAGAAAATATCGGCAGACCCTCCGATTTTGGATCACTCGGTTACTGAGGCCAATGCCGATGTGGTCGCATTTGTGTGATCCAGGCGTTTATAGGCCTGCCTCTCCAGCTTCACGATGTCCATCTCCATCACCGAAGGATCCAAAACAGAATCGAGAGTAGATCTAAACATAAGCATCTCTTTTCGCCTTCGGAATCATTGCAGCGTTGATTGTGGCGATACAATATGATATCTATTCGGGATACCAAGTAGCGATCAAATCCCTGGAATCTGTCACCTTGAATTCAAAAACTGCCCTAAATTGTCGTCTGTCTTTTAACGAGAGGGCTAACCAATTCAATATTCATCTCATTTGAGTGCCGGGACACAGAGATATTCCAGGGAATTGCATGGCCGATGAACTCACCAGACAGGGCACCAGCCTTTCAATTCTATCAAACAAAGGGAATCACGGTATGCCTCTCGCTACAGTGAAACTGCTGTTTAAGTTCAATGGGCAGACGGCACGACGTGCATCATCACTAGACAGATCTGACCCAAACTCGATCAAAAGCTCCCGAATTGCCTCATTAGACAGAAGAGAGCGCTTATTAATAATATACTATGTGCCACAACAGGGCACTGCATCATTGGAAAACGTGCCATCCGGCTAGGTCTCCTCGCAAAGGACTTCTGTAGAAGCTGTATGAACGAACAAGAGGAGGAAACCATATTACACCTTCTTTGTATGAGCCAAGGTCTCTCCGTCTCCGCTCGTAGAAGATTCCACTTAGGAGGAGCCTACTTCATTAACAGTTTAGGCGAATTGGCCAACGCCCAAATCAACAACCTTTAGGACAAGCTCCAATTGATTCTAAGTGTATTTCTTTCAGGGGATCATAGATCCATGTGGTATGGACCTTTAATGGTCTAAGTGACGCTGCTTCGCATGTAACCTGCCACGCAAATCTAGCCTAACCTAACCTCGGGCTGACGCATTGCCTACGCGCCAAGTGGGTGTTTAATAATTATTTCAAACATAGAAGAAGTGGTCAATAGTCATTCTGGTCCAAGTATCTTTGTATCTTTATACAGATAGCCACTCTAACCTTTTTTTTTTTTAGGTTGCACCAAGGATGTATAATCTTCATAGATACTAATAGCCCGAGTGCTACTAGCATGCACGATTCACGATTACCTGAGTAATCGATTCCAGGAATACGCCTACTTACTAAATACACACCCTACACACTTCAACCACTCTCCTCGCGGTACTGCCGTTAGGTATTTCTTCGCGGGGCTGGTTAGCAATTATGCTCTAGTCTCTGAGGCCGCCTCTTGGGCTCTTCTTAGGGCTTCTGCTCTTCGTAGCGCATTCTGCACACATACAATGAATGAGCAGATCTCCATCCACTCGCCCTCTGATCGTGTCATGTGACTAACAAGATTTTCTGGACTTGGCAGGTTTGCTCTATCTTCTGCAAAGCGTTTTGCAGTAGAACACTGCATGCTCCGCGTCCTCCTCTTCGTTTGGACATATTGGACACAGGGGCGAACTATCGCGTCCAAATCTATGTAGGTATTTCTTCCGGTAGCCACCGTGTCTGGACAGCAACTGTGTGAGGTGGTAGTTACAGCTCCCCCTCGCTCTCTCTGTCTATGACTTTATAGTGGGAATGAGCCTGTGGGTTCACCTGCCATTTGTAGAGCTGTCCCACCTGGTTTGCCACAGCGTTGCTGATGCTGCCCTTTCCTCCTCCTTAATCCTTTTTGCCTCTTGCCGGTTCGAGGGACGTCTAAGGTATACCCTCTGCATCTCATCAGCGAGGATGTCGATCGGGACCATCCCAGCTAAAACGCAGGTTGCATCGTCGGAGATAGTTCGGGAGCAGCTGATCACTCTGATTGCGCAGAGCCTGTGAGCTAATGATAGCTTCCTCCTACACTCATTTGTCGCTAGTGCACCTGCCCATATCGGGGCAGCGTATAGAAGTACCGAGCTGACCACTCTGGACAGCGGGATCCTGCGGGCGTATCCAGGCCCGCCGATGTTCGGGATCATTCGGGAGAGTGCTGCCTGCATCAGCGATGCTTTCTTACTAGAATACTCGACGTGGGCTTTGAAGCACAGCCTGTTGTTGAGCATGACTCCAAGGTACTTCAAGGATTCTTTGGACCTGATTGTCTGGTTTCCGACCCGGAAGCTGGCATATTCCACCTTTTTGCGGCTGGCTCTTACAGCTTCGGTCTTGTGGGCAGCTAGCTCCAGACCGGTGGACTCCAACCATTCCTTTATTCTTATAACTGCCTCATCCGTAGCAGATTCCACCTCGTGTACCTGCTTGGCTACTGTAACCACTGTGATATCGTCAGTGAAGCCAATTACTTTGACTCCCTCGGGCAGTGTTAGTCGCAGAATTCCGTCGCACATAATGTTCCATAGGAGAGGTCCCAGAACCGACCCTTGCGGGACTCCTGCGGAAACACTGTAGTGCTTCACGCCTTCGTCAGTATGGTATCTTAGCTTCCCATTGCTGAAGTAGTCCGTGACTATCCTCAACAGGTAGTATGGTGTATCCATCCTGGCCAGGGATCTCCTAATGAATGACCAGCTTGCCGAGTTGAACACATTTTTGACGTCGAGCGTTACTTCTGCGCAGTATTTCTTCGTCACCTATTTCCACCTTTTCCCTTGTATTGCTTCAGTTGCTATATCTACTACCGCCTTTATGGCATCGACGGTAGAGCGTGATTTTCTGAAGCCGTACTGATAGTCTGACAAGGCTCCGTTTTCCTCCGCCACCGCAAGCAGTCTGTCATAGATGATACGCTCTAGGATCTTTCCCAGCGTATCGAGTAGGCATATTGGGCGATACGATGATGGTTGTCCGGGCGGCTTATTGTCCTTTGAAAGCAGCACTAAATGTTGCAATTTCCATGGTGTAGGGAATACCCCCTCCTCTATGCACCTTTGCATCGTTGTTAGAAAGATGTCCGGTGTCGTCTTAACAGCCGCATTGATTGCCCTATTCGGGATGCCATCCGGTCCAGGTGCTTTGCTGTCTTCGATTTTTCTGCATGCCCCAAAGAGTTCTTCTGACGTGATTGCCGGGATATGCTCCATGCTGATCTTCCTCGTGATGGAGACCATAGTAGTTGGTCTATGGGGGAATAGGTGCTCTACTATAGTCCTTAGCATTGCCGGGCCACTCGAACCTGTGTATGTACATACGTACCTTTTAGTTTGTGTCTTACTTTAACGAAGGTGAATTGAACTGCTTTTCAATGGAAGATACCGGCAGCAAATCTGAGTTAAGTTTTGCAAAAGTGGTGAAAATCACCACAAGAAGTCAGTTTGAGTGTCGAGCTGCACCTACAAATCTGCGGATAAGTGTTACTAAATTAACTCTTTGAAGCAAGCTACGATAAAATTAACAGTCTAAGACCCCCTGCGCGTGACGGTGAGGGCTGGCAAAAGGTGTGGTATGATTAAAAATTGACAACGAAGAGAAGGTGCCCCTTAATAAGCGACTGTTGGCAAAGGGTGCTCCTCCCTACAGGTTACGTACTCGTATATTGAACAAATTGGAGGAAACCACCATCAAGCTGATGTATCTAGACAAAGTTGTGCCGCCCCAAGGATAAACGTTTGGCGACACGCGGGGTTAAGATCCAGCCATGGACATGACTCCCTTGGATGAGTGCAGAGTACCTTCTAATGGTGATTGCGAAGTCACTCCAATTTTCTATGCGAAAACCAGTTCCAGTGTGCAAGTAGCAATGAAGACGACATTAGATCACAACCAGTTCCCCGAAAGGCGAACCGAGATTAGCCCACCGTTAGAGGGCAAAGCTGAGGACAGTTTTAGGGAGACGGTTCGCATTTGGCAGAAAATGCTTGAACAGAAAAAAGAGAAATTGACCATTTACAAGAAAAATATTGAAAAATATGCCAAGTATGGGCGGCAGAAACAGAAACTAAGACAAGAGAAGCTTCGGCTTAAGAGGTTTAAGCTGAATCACAACATTTGTGGTTTAACTGAACTGAAGCGAAAGAAATCGTAAATGCTTATGTACGAGGGGCTGAATAGTCATGAATTTTGCTATTGTTAATGGTTGGTATAATCATGGACTCAATGCAATAACAAGGTAACTGCAACAGTTCACCTGTTTGCTTCCAATCGATTCTCTACATCTTTAGAAAAAGAGTGCAATACAAGATTTTTTGAATAAACATCGTTTAGGTCGGATGGACAGCAACGCTCCGGCATGTAGAGTCTTCGAATCTAACCCAGAGGGACGACGCAGTAGAGGTCCTCCTCCGCGTAGGTGATGTGCACAAGTTCAAGGGGACCTCAACCAACTTGGAGTGCGCAACTGGATGCGATTAGCTAAGGATCTAGTTAAATGGATAGTCTTGTTGGTTGAGGCCCAGGTTCATCCCGAACTGTAACGCCACTAAAGAAAGTAAGCAAGAAGTGAGTCTTTGAAGACATAAAAGGTCAAGATGGATTTTAAGTGAAACTTGGAATTGATAAAATCCTTCCATATACATACATGATCCACAAAATTAGCGGAGTCTTAAACCATTAGTTAAGCCAAATCCCATTTTACTTTAACGTCTCTGATAGGAAAAAATAAAGGTGTCTACCGGCAGGCCTGTACCTATAACGAGTATGGCAAATTGCGTTCATCTCTTGCTCATAGAATAACGAAATGCAATCAATCACTACCTGAAAACTTTTCTGTGGTTTTTTGGGTGGGTGTACGTGTTTTGCTTTGCAACAAAAATATTGAAGTTCCTGATTGGCAAACACTTTCGCTGCAGATGTTGGACGTCAAACTTTCAACTTTGAATTCAAAATTTGTCTACATATCTCCCAATTTTTGAAAACATAAATATTTGAAACTCTTCTGGTTGACCACTTAAACTGAAAAAGTACTTTTTGTCACCTAATTTGCATCAAAAACTTTTCAAAGTCAGACGTTCACTGTTCTCTGCATAAAGCAGAACCCACACTCTCTCGTTATGCATGCAGAAAATAATGGCTGCATCGTGCCAAGGATTGAAGAATGTATTTCAAAAATGAAACCTTCGCTTTGATTGAACTCTGCAGAAGAATCACGTGTTCAAAGTAAGATACCACCCGCAATGGGGATCAAAGAATAAATTCTTTACTTCAACATTGTGCCTGTTCAATAAATTCAAATTATGGGTGTGAGGCCAGACTTGTGATTTGAATTTCTTGTAAAATGATTGCCTTGCTATGGCTGGCATAATGATGATATTTTAAGGTCACAGAGGTTTTATTTATTTGCTGGGCATGATAGGTCATTCATTCATCGGAGGACAGTCTATATAAAGAAAAACTTGGGACTGTTGGGGGTAGGTACGTGACGGAATAGGGTTCAATGGATATGACCAAAAGCGCTTCTGTAATTATAAAGGACTTTGTAAACCTGTTGGCTGCGGTTTTACCCAAACAAACCACAGTGATTGTATTAGTTTGGTTAGTTGCTGATCTGTCTGAATCTGGTAATGACTCTAATTAATGAGGTCAACAATCCTGAATTCGAATTTAAACAGAGTTCAAATCCTATAAAAGTAACCAGAAAAATGCACTATGGTTCACTAGTATGTTGGACGGTACTTGAGAAGCAATACCAGCTTTCAACCTCACCAAAATCTAGAGGGCGGCGTGCATCGAAATCATGGGATCAATGAGAACAACACCAACAGCGGCAATGCAGTGCTTGGTTTCATTCCGCTTGACATATACTACAGCAGTCTGGTGGCCAAAACCGCTGTAAGACTGAGAAAAGGCCGATGGTGGTCATCGAGCCTTTACGGCCATGCCTCCATTCTGTCCCGATGGGGGACTACCAGTGGATTGACGGAAACTGATAATATGAACCCGATGCTAGCATTTGAAAGGAGATTCACTACAAGAATTCCTGACAGAATATACTGGAAGAACCGAAGAACCATGAAAAAAAAGCAGTTGGCTTTCTATGCCGACGGTTTTAAGATGGACGTTGGCACGGGAACCGCAGTTATTGTAAAGACCTAGGAATAAACCACTCCTTTAGAACAAACGAAGACTGCAGCGTCTTTTAGGCGGAGACCACAGCCATCATACAGGCTGCTGAAATTATAGGCGAGAGTAATATCGTTGGTAAAACGATCACTGTCTAAATAGACAGACAGGCTTTGCACTCTGCTGTAATTAGGTCGAGGCTAAATAAATAAATATTTCGCTCAACAGCTCTTTAATGTCTGAAACACAATAGCGCCTCGACCTCGGCTTCGTCTGACGTCTACGAGTTGAAGTATAGGAAATCAATGTATCCTATCACAATGTCGCTTTCACCTCGACCTCACGTTTTCCATTCGTCAAGAAAAACGTAATGCTACGTAACGGCACCCTAACCCAAGGCATAAGTTGAGATGAGCTGAACTTTTGCTTTGCTTTGACATTTAACAGCTGTGGAACAAAGGGAAAAATGTAAACAAACATTCAACGCGCTCTCGAGGTGGATGAGACGTAACGGGAGCAAAACCGAGGTCAAAGTGATATTTTGTTTCAGGCATAAGTGCTAGGGTCTAGCTTCTCGCAACCACTCATGTTGTGTGCGTTATATTTTTCACACGAATGGAAGGGACGTACAGTTTAGTGCCGTATCCGAAGGGCAATTTGTTTTGAAAAGCTTTCTCGAGACAACAATACTCTCGAATGTTTGTCAGACGCTCGCGAGAGGTGCGACCGTGAAAAATACTTTTTGGTGCTTTCTGGGATTCGAACTTGGAACCTCATGCGCAGTGATCCGACACACTAACCACTTACGCCACGGCGGTCGAGGCTGTGAGGAGCTGCAAATCACACTTAAACGAGATATATAGAGCCAATGCAGTGACCCTCTGCTGGGTATCAGGGCATATGGATATCGAAGGAAACGAAAGGGCTGACGAGCTTGCTAGGAAAGTATTGGCGCTGCACTTATCGCGGGCCCTCTTCTTTGTAGCAACCCCAATCAGTTCCTTTCGGAAGAAAGTAGAGGATCAAGCTACCGGCCGAGCAAACAGACACTGGGCTCATCTGGAAACATGCGCAACGGTCAGGGCGGTATGGCCGGCCTACAGCAAGAAGAGATCAACCTCTTTGGTAAAACTTAGTCATTATAACGCACGGTGATTTCCGGCATAATTACTGGACATTGTGCTACTGGCGTTCACGCGGAGCGACACGCTGTACTGCACAACGACTATTGCAGAAGCTGCAGGGACGAAGAAGAAATTGAATCTGATCTTCACCTGTTGTGTGACTGTCCTGCCCTATCCGTCAGAAGAATGAGGACTATTGGTTGTTATTTCTTCTTGGAGCTGGAGGACTTAGGTAATGTTGAGTTGATGGACATCCTGAGATTCATATCACTTCTGGGTAGTTCTAACAGCTGATTTTCTTTACAGCTGTTGAAAAATATAATGAAAATGGAACACCAGAGTGTTCTCACTCACACTAACGTACTTACTGAAGTCCATTGTAAGATTTTAAGTTGAATAAACAGTTGAAGTTTAGAATTCAAGCGGTTCACTTGTTTCGATCTTGTTCGCTGACATTGGGCCGGGTTTTCTAAGTCTGGAATATTATCGAGTTTCTATCTATATTCGTTTTTACAACAGCGTTTCCAGGGTTAAATGATTGCGCACAAAGGACCCGTACTATTGATCTGAGTGACCAGTGACTCTTTGTCACAAGGCACCCTTCTACCTAACCTAACCTATCAGAAAAATGTACACTTTGACCAGTAACTAACTCATGATCACTTTCGCATGTTCGTGGTCTAAATGATTTATAGGAAATTGCATAGCCATTTACCCACTCCATTATACCTTGTCTGCCTCACTTTTCTATTGCATTTATCGCGAGCATTAAAAATGATTTATCAGTAAAAAAAAAGTGGTATAGTTGAATATAAATCCCAATAACAAAGAAAATAGGGGTGAATGTAGGAAACTACCGGAAGAACGGCACTGCAAAATGGGTAAAAGCTAGTTTATTCGTTTAGTGAAATTTATGACCTTCTATCCAGAATAACCTCGAAGTGGAGGAAGATGGGCACTTACTGTGGAAGTAACTTATTGATTAATTTCCATCTACCCAACTGAAAGGTAACCACGAAACATTTGAGGGAAAACAAATACTTACAATATCCTGCCGCGCAAGTAGAATTAATTTCTAAGAATTCATCTTTTAATGAAAACTTCCAGGAAATGAAGTGATTTTCAACTTTAACGGGCAAACTACCACCGTTGGGAGATAGTTTCGATGAAATGCAATGAACCTTGTTTCAGTGGGGGAAATCACTGTGTTGGGAGAGAGAGTTGTGATGTCTTTCAAACTTTGTTAGCATAATTCTTGTAAAGGATAAGTGACAGTTGCTTCTTAGAAGTGAGTTCAATTTTAATTAAATGCGCTAATGGACGACTTTCGGTTTGTCGAACTTTAGCCACACAAGTTTCAAAAACTCTTTGTGTTTGCGTAAGTGAAGTACCCGTTTCCATATCTTATCCCGCTCCTGTGTCTAATAAAAAAAAAGTCACATCGTACTTAGTGTGATTCCATATTCTTTGCCTAAAACTGATCTAGGCTCTGAATCATTGGCGATAATTACCCTAAGCAATCGCCTATCTAAGGAAGATCAACATAGAATTGTTCACCAAATAAAAACAAAACGGATTGCAAAAAGGTTGTGAGGTTGTAATATTGCTAATAATTTAATTGGCTGCACGAGAGCTTTCCCCAGAACGCCTGGGGCCTTATTTTGTATTGCGTTTCTATAGCAAATGTATACTAACTCAATTTCCAAGTAATTTAAGTGACGTTTGATAGACGTTTTGACAATCTAACTTTCGGAAATGTTTGATTTTGAGTTGGAAGCACTTACACCCAATCCGAGAACCATACAAAATACCCATTCATTTTAGAATCGGATTACATTTTGGAATGGCAATCCGAATCCGAAAGCAGTACAAAATAAGGCCCCTGGCTCTGCTCTAGATGCTTTGTTGAACTTACCGGCTCTTGATACATATATCATGGGATATACTATCAAATCCATCCACTGTCTTAAGCGGGATGGTTTTTGGTATAATCCACAATGGAGTTTTGATGATTCTGCGCAACATATATGCTACGACTTCGTTCTCATGAATATGCCGTCTGACGCAATGACACCAGAACGTCAGTTGTTGCGCAAATTTAAAGTCGACTTACCGTGTGCACAGAACTGGCTTTGACCAGAGTCTGAGCTAGGAATGGAATGCAGTCGTATTCTTATGGATGGCTTGAAAACCATTCAAGGGTTTGGTGCTGGTGTCTTCGTGGAAGACGGCAAACTTAGGCTTCACTTCTCGTCAGGCAAATATGCGTCTATTTTCCAAGCGGAAGCTTATGCAATCCTAGTGGCCATTAACTATGAAGCGACACTTTCCAACGTCATGCAAAGTGCAATATCTTAAGTTGTAGAATGGTATAACAAAGAGGGACTATCTATCAATCCTAGTAAAACCGTTCTAGTGCGATTTACAAGGAAGGCACAGATCAACCTTGAACCTATTATAATCAGAGGCACCGCACTAATTTATTCCAGCAAAGTCACATATCTTGGAATAATACTTGGCAAACGACTTAACTGGAATGCACATATCAAGTCCGTCACAGAGTGTGCTACCAGAGCACTGTGGGCCAGTAAACGCATGTAAGTCTCTCTCCTAAGATGATACATTGGTTGTACATAATGATGGTTAGATCCATTATCACATATGCGGCCATCGTCTGGTGGACAAAAACGCTCCACCAGACAACGGCAAACAAGTTGCCGAAGTTGCAAAGAATTGCCCATCTTGGCATTACAGGTGCGATGAGGACCTGCCCAACGACAGCTCTGGAAGCTATTGTCGGGCTGCCATCAAGCTGTAGCTAGATTATGAGTATAAGCCAGGTGACCTAGTGGGACATTTAAAGACATTCACCTCAATCCCTAAAAGAGACATGTTCTGCACTTCACCAGATATTATGGTCAGGCAACAATACTTCGGTAGATTATTTGAGGTTGAAATATTGGACTTCGGAAATTGGTCCAATGGTGCTCCAACACTGGACTCTAGAAGTCTGGTCTGGTTCACCGATGGTTCGAAAATGGATTCTGGAGTTGGAGCTGGGGTCTTTGGACCCAACGCAAAGATTTCGGTACATATGGGTACGACTCCTACTGTGTTTCAGGCTGAAATCTATGCCATTGAGATCTGCGCCAGACACAATCTCCGTAAAAGGATCAAGGGCGCTAGAATACATATCATTTCAGATAGTCAAGCAGCACTTATGGCACTATCGTCCAACCTAATGGACTCCAGAACTGAGAAATGCTGCTACGATGTATTACAAGACCTTGCCAAATACAACATGGTAAAACTCGGTTGGGTTTCTGGACACCAAGGGATTGTGGGTAACGAATCTGCAGATGAGCTTGCTAGGGCTGGCTCAGAATCTGCGTTCATAGGTCCTGAACCTTATTGTGGCATCAACTGGGCAACAGCTACAACGCTGACTAACGAATGGTAAAACAAACTTCGTCTAGACCACTGGACCAATGGGCCAGGTCTAAGACAAGCCAAACGATTAACTAAGTCTTATTCCTTTAAGAAGCTCGTTTGCTTTCTAACTAGCCATTGCGGCCTGAGATACCACCTTAACAAGTTGAACCTGTGCCAAGAAAAGGACTGTTGGTCATGTTTAGAGGAGGATGATATATCCGAACACATTCTTTGTGAATGCGTCCACCTTCTTCGGGCTACCGTTACCAGGCTCTTGACCCTTTTCGGTGGTCTTCAGGATCAGTTTAGCCTGGCCAAAATGGTAGAACACCTTGTTTTTAAGCGCGCTAAGCACCCTCATGGAGGTGTCGTCCATGGCTAGCACAAGGTGGAGCAGTGCACCTTCCTTTATCCTTTGCATGACTTTCCATGCAGTTGCCCGTAGGCCTTCGTTCTGTGCTTCCAGGGAAGCCAGCATTTTTGATGACGGGAGCTCGAGACTCTGTGGAAAGAATCCTCGGACAATGTGTGTCTTCGGGAAGGATCCCTCTTCCACCAGTGACACGTCCAATCCACTTTTGGCTCTTATAGCCTCCAAGTTCGAGCGCATCCACTCGGTGGTGGCATTGTCTGAGCAGACGAAGATTAGCCATCCCGCCTTGTGTTGTGAGCCTGAGAAACGCGGCCAAACGCCTTTGTTCTTTAGCTCAATCGAGATGTCGATGACAGCCTCTTGAATGCTAGTAGACTGCTCTGTTGATAGAGGTTGGTTCATCAAGTCAGCCGGGACAACACCTAACCTGACAACACTTGCCACTTGACTAAAAGTGGGAACATCAGGTGCAGGCCCTGCCTTGGCTTTCTTGGCAGCAGGTGCTGGTGGGGTGTGATCCTCTGATCTGACCCGTTTTGCTTCTTTAGCAGGAGGGGCTTTGGCAAAAGCTAGGGCACTTTCCCTGGTATCACCTCTGCGAATTGCGAACTTCAACCGCCTTCTTTCAGCAGAGTTGAACCGTATTGCTCGGTTGTATCCGCAGCTCGTCTAACCTCTTCCCAATGAAGGAGCACCCAGATTCCTCTGTGACAACGTTGCACGTATCCACGAGAGTGGATGTGTCAGAATCAGAGGCGGCGGTATCCGCTTCTTCGGGATTGACACACTTGGAGGACAACGATTGGGCCCACTTGGCTCCGTCATCCATACCATCCGAAGATTTAGGTTGCTCGTCAGCAAGCCGAGTAGTTAAGGCCGTACATGTAGTGGCCGTCGGAAGCTCTATAGCATCACGACTAAGTGCAGCTATTTGCTCGTCAGCAGAAACAGAAGCTGGTGCGATTTGAGATGCACCTGTCTCATAGTTTTCGTTTTTATAGGAAATTTTTGGACCCACGAGTACCCGAGAAAGGAATATCACCCATGATAGAGCTCGATATACCATGGGAGGCTGAATTGAAACCGAAGGTCGCCAAGGTATTCGGAGTCCGCATACTAGCGACTAAGCACTCTCCTAGCCATGCATCCCTCGGCGTATGCTGTTCCAACTTGGATTAGAGATTATTTTCCAGAGGTTTACTCCTCACGTCGCTCACTTTGGCCGAATACTTACAGTCGGTAATTCAAGCCGTGCATTTCAGGCAGGCGTAAAAGACTACATTCAATTGAACAAACATGGAATGTTAGGTCGGTTATATTGCTGTAGCATTCGTTGCCCAGTGGCCGCCCTGTGGAGGCAGCGAGTCTTCTTGTAACGGTTACTCAACAGGGATCGTCCAAAGACTTTGCCCTAAGAATCCGAATGCCCGGCACTACACTGGTTAAGGAAACGTATTCTCCACAAGGAGATACTTACTTCAGTGGAACTGAAATGCTCCACTACTAAAGATATACCCACTAACGGAGATAGTACGTCTGTTAGATTAACTCCAGCCCTCCGATACAATAGAGCTTTCAGGTCGCAGTGTCGTTGCCACGCGGGCATGGTGGAAGGGTCGAATTATGTGCGTCTACAGTGACAGTTATGCTGCGCTTAAAGCTTAATCACTAACAAAATACTTCGTGAATGAAAAAACACATTGCACTCCGTCGCAAATTCTTTAGCCAGGTTACGCTGGGATCTTGAGGAACGAGATCACCGGTGTAGGAGGTTTTCTCAGGACCCGAACCTGCGTTCTCGTTTAGGGCTTCCATTGACGATTGAGTTTCTTACCAACACAATTGAACGTGGTATGATTCTCCTAGATGTAGGCTGACCACTCGTGTGGTCTGTAAGAAATCAGCGATATTCTTATTGTCTCTCAGCAGAAAAGACAGCAGACAACTTATTAGTGTCTTAATAGATCACTTCGCTGTCGTCAAGGCTTACGTGACACTAAAGTTTGCGGCCACTTGTGGAGTGGCCGACGACACTGCGGAGCATTTTCTCTGCGAGTGTCCTGCCATTGAAATCCCCGGGACCGGATGGTATTTTTCCAGCCCAGATTCAGACGGCCTTCAACATAGTATGGCAGTATCTTTCCTGCATTCTGAAGGCTTGTCTTGAGCTCGGAACAACACCAACTGCCCGAGGTAAGAGTGGTCTTTATACCCAAAGCAGGCAAGACATCGCACACCCTCCCAACGGACCTTAGACCTATTAGTCTAACGTCCTTCCTTCCCAAGATTCTGGAAATAATCCTGGACCTACACATCAAGGCCACTATTGATAGCACCCTACTATCCACGTCACAGCACGCCTACCGAAAAGGTAAATCTGTCGAAACAGCTTTGCACTCCATCATCCACCCTATCGAAAAATCACTCTCAATCAAAGAGTTCACCCTAGTGTCATTTCTAGACATAGAGGGAGCCTTCAACAACGTTCAAACAAATTCGATTACCAGTGCCTTACGCAGGCTCAACATCTGCGAACCTATCTTTTGTTTCATAGAACACATTCTAAAGAACAGGGTAATAACAGCATACTTCGGAAGTAGCATTGTCAAGCGACATGCTCATCGAGGCACCCCTCAAGGGGGTGTACTGTCTCCACTATTGTAGAATTTGGTGCTCAACGAGGCCCTTCTAAAGATCGAAAAAACTGGATGTAATGTTATGGCCTATGCAGACGATGTCGCCATTCTAACAACAGGCAAATACTGCTCTTAATGAACTGCTCAGATGGACCGATAAATGCGGCCTCTCCGTTAACCCGACGAAGACCGAGCTAGTTCTATTCACAAGAAAACACAAGCTACCTGACTTCACTCCGCCCAAGATAAGGGGATCCACCCTCAAGCTTTCAAATAGCTATTTAGGCCTAAAGCTTGACCGCAAGCTTATTTGGAAAGAGAATGTCGTCGAACGGGCCAGGAAATCGCTGGCCGCCCTATACATCTGCCAGAAAGCAGTAGGCTGTCAATTTTCACGGACGGGTCCAAAACCAAAGACGGAGTCGGTGCCGGAATTTTCTCAGAAGATCTGGATATACACCTCTCCTTTAACCTTCCAGACCACTGCAGCGTTTTTCAACCCGAAATCACCGCAGTTCGCAAAGCCGCTGACTGGCTGGCGGCTAGCATACTATCAACACCTGACTGTCGACAATCAGGCAGCCATCAAATCCCTTGCTTCCAGCACTACGAGATCTAAGGCAGTGAAAGACTGTCGCATATCTCTTAACGAGATAGCTGGTCAGTACAACCTCACCCTTTGCTGGGTACCAGGTCACTGTGACATACCGAGGAATTGTGCAGCCGACGAACTAGCACGACAAGGCTCCTCTGGTACAGATAGCATAAGCATTACCGACATCTAAGTGCCAGCGTCTTATGTTAAGTACCTTATTCAAATAGATTCCGAGAAAGTAGCCAATCATCGATGGCAACACCTAGACCAATGTCATACCGCCAGACAGCTCTGGCCGAAACTCAATAAATCCAGGTCCATCGGACTATTGAAGCACAAGAGAGGAACCCTCTCAAAAATAACAAATGTCCTCACTGGACACTGCGTCATAGGAAGACATGCCCAAAGATTAGGTATCCCTCATAATGACTTCTGCAGAAGCTGCAGAGATGAAGAGGAAGTCATCTCCTGTGGTCCTGTCCTGCGCTCGCCAACATCAGGAAGGCCACTCTGGGTGAATACTTCTACAATGATTTGAATGATCTCGACAACGCCTGCACGGCTAAAATTCACGACTTCGTTCAACGAAGCAAATGGTTCCAAGAGTAAGAGGGTGACCCACCCGCATTACACATCGGCAGTACAATGGACCTACTTTCTGGTCTAAGTACATCCTCATCGAGGGCCGATCATAACCAACCAACCAACCTGCCATTGTTCGTATCAGGTGTCAGCTTTTCAGTGCCGATTTGGTGACTGCTGGTACTGTAAGCTCCTCATTACTTAATTCCTTGCTTGGCTTTCTTTGAAATACAAGGAAATTCAAAAAAAGGGGTACAATACAATGTACCATTTGTATTTGAGTGCTTCAGTTGGAGCCTTTAGAAGTCCAAGAATTTTTCATATATTACATTCATTTCAAGCAGTCAAACTTTGGCAGATTAAAGGATTTATAGAAACAAAAAACGATAAGGGGAATCTGTCTTCACTTCGACTTTATTTATTTGGCAGCTAATAATTCAGGCAGCCATCTACCTCGATTCTTCGTTCAAAAGTCAATCCCATTCTTCTTAGAGTTACACTTTTGTCTTAAACATATCACATACCACTTATCCGAAATTTAAAAATCCCCTGATCCGTCTATTTTCTTAAACCTACAGCACGCATATAGGGACCGTCGGCAAAATAACTTTCCATTCATCACAGCCAGTCCCAAAGGGAATTCCTCCATGTCGCATTAAGCCTTTAAACCTCTTATCGGCTCTTATCAACCACTCAAACAACAAAATATAATACTTTGGCATGATTTATTTAAATGTCTGCCGAAAACTTTCCAACTTGAATCATTCTTATCGACCTTAAGCCTCACACCGAAAAAAAAGAGAAGAGATATGCAAAAAAATAAACCTCACCCCAAGCAACGATAAACAAATAAAAATATCATCCCTAAAATCTCCTCAAAAAAAATGGGCAACAGAAAAGTTTACACAGTCGGTATAAGGGTACACCCTTATCCCTTAAATGACAGGCGGGCTTTCCATCGACTGTTTACAGAATAATGTAAAGTTTGTATCGACTAGCCCAGCCATTAAAAAGTGTCCTGTCCTTAGGGTGGATGTCACTTGACATGACATGGAACTGAATTTGTTGACCAAAACACACATGCACCCACATGAGAGGAGGTGTTACCAAATATCCATGCGGCGTATCATAGGATAATTGTTACTAATCACACATGGAACACAACATCCACAGCACGAATGCAATGGACCAATATCAGCAACAGAACATAGCATTCTCATTTTTTGGGTCAAGAGTGCGAATGTGTTGATAGTAGAATGTAGAGTTCCATGGAACTGTGATAGGATTTTGTTGTGGGAGAACATTTTCCCATTAACATGCTGCCCTTGTTCAAAATGTGGATGTTTTTGCAGCCAACAAGGATCTAAGTGGGGGCTATAGATGTGGATAGAAACTGAATATTGATTCGAATCATAACCCTTGGGCTGGGTCAAGGAAGAGGTATGGAAATGTTATCTATTCGCACTGGCATCGATTAGCAATATGCAACTTGTTACTTTTTGTTTGTCAGCACAGGGCTTTGCCCCCCTTTTTGAAGGGACTTACATGGACTTAATTAATCCGAACGGCATCAAAGCAAATGCATGCATGGGAGCAGGGTTTTCGTAAAAGCAGTGATTCATTAAAAAGATAGAATTCATTTGAGAATCTTGTTAGCAGGGGATGAACATTTCTAGATCATTTTGGGGGGGAGTTGCAGTTCCTGGATTAGCTTCTAGGTCAAAACATCTCTATGAAAATGTTACCATTTTCCCGTGTTTCCTTTGCTGAATTAAGAGGGAAAAGGAAATTTGATTTCGGGCAAACTCAGAACCACTAAGGATGGACTGACTGCAATCTTCCAGCTGAGTCTCATTTTCTCTTAGGAAAAAGGGGACTATCCGCAGAGGTATAAATTCATTGCCAACTCCGAAAGACTAAATTAACGAGTGACAGAACGCAAGCAATCCACAGATGAAGGATCTGATAAACCAAACAACGACACATAGGTTAGGTTAGGTAGATGGGTGCCTTGTGACGTAAGTCACTGCTCACTTAGACCAACAAAGACAAGAAAAACTGCTGAATTTACACTCATCTAAATAAAAGGAGTCTCAAAGAGTCTCTGCTTGGAAAGGGAAATGCTGGTTTCTAGGTAGAAGTACCTAAATAGGAATATGAATCTCAGGATGTTTTTCAGCTCAATATGACGTACATATGACCTCCAACTCACAGACGAAGTAGTTACCAAGTGTCTAAATTATTCTGCCGGCGAGCGCAGGTTATTCGCATATCAGGTCTCGAACAGATTCAATTTCTTCCTCGTCCCTGCAGCTCCTGCCGAGGCCGTTATGAGGTACGTCGATACGCTCTGCATAAAACGCAATGGCATAGGTTAGGTTAGGTTAGGATCGGCCCTCGATGAGGATGTACTTAGACCAGAAATAGGTCCATTGTACTGCCGATGTGTAAGGCGGGTGGATCACCCTCTTACTCTTGGAACCATTTGCTTCGTTGAATGAAGTCGTGAATTTTAGTCGTGCAGGCGTTGCCGAGATCATTAAGATCATTGTAGAAGTATTCACCCAGAGTGGCCTTCCTGATGTTGGCGAGCGCAGGACAAGCGCACAGGAGATGACTGATGGTCTCTTCTTCCTCTTCATCTCTGCAGCTTCTGCAGAAGTCATTATGAGGGATACCTAATCTTTGGGCATGTCTTCCTGTGACGCAGTGTCCAGTGAGGACATTTGTTATTTTGAGAGGGTTCCTCTCTTGTGCTTCAAGAGTCCGATGGACCTGGATTTATTGAGTGTCGGCCAGAGCTGTCTGGCGGTATGACATTGGTCTAGATGTTGCCATCGATGATTGGCTACTTTCTCGGAATCTATTTGAATAAGGTACTTAACATAAGACGCTGGCACTTAGATGTCGGTAATGCTTATGCTATCTGTACCAGAGGAGCCTTGTCGTGCTAGTTCGTCGGCTGCACAATTCCTCGGTATGTCACAGTGACCTGGTACCCAGCAAAGGGTGAGGTTGTACTGACCAGCTATCTCGTTAAGAGATATGCGACAGTCTTTCACTGCCTTAGATCTCGTAGTGCTGGAAGCAAGGGATTTGATGGCTGCCTGATTGTCGACAGTCAGGTGTTGATAGTATGCTAGCCGCCAGCCAGTCAGCGGCTTTGCGAACTGCGGTGATTTCGGGTTGAAAAACGCTGCAGTGGTCTGAAAGGTTAAGGAGAGGTGTATATCTAGATCTTCGGAGAAAATTCCGGCACCAACTCCGACCTTAGTTTTGGACCCGTCCGTGAAAATTGACAGCGATTCGTTGTAAAGGACATTGCGTTGCGTCCACTCATTTCTGTCCGGTATCGAGTGCGTGCAGCCCTTGTTAAAATCATATTCAGTGGGCAGATGGTCAGTGGAATTGGGAAGATGACGGTGCATCGAAAGTATATTGGCATGGCCCGTGTGTTGCTCCTTCCACTGCTTGGAGCCTCTCAGTCTTATTGCCGAGCTGACAGCCAATTGCTTACTGACGATGTTAATCAGAAGCAGGTGGAGCATGGTTTGGAGCGCCGTTGTGGGAGAAGTTCTCAGTGCACCGGTAATACTGAGACATGCAACTCGCTGAGTTTTTTCCATTATGGATAGGTTGGATTTCTTCTCCAAGGCGGGCCACCATACCAATACTGCATACATGAGAATCGGTTTAATGACCGACGTGTATAGAAAGTGCATGATGCTTGGTTTAAGGCCCCAGGTGGAGCCTACTGCTTTCTTGCAGATGTATAGGGCGGCTAGCGATTTTCTGGCCCGTTCGACGACATTCTCTTTCCAAATAAGCTTGCGGTCAAGCTTTAGGCCTAAATAGCTAGCCTAGCTATTTGAAAGCTTGAGGGTGGATCCCCTTATCTTGGGCGGAGTGAAGTCAGGTAGCTTGTGCTTTCTTGTAAATAGAACTAGCTCGGTCTTCGTCGGGTTAACGGAGAGGCCGCATTTATCGGTCCAGTTCATTAAGAGCAGACTGCATGACATCGGCCAGTGTCTGCGGGTATTTGCCTGTTGTCAGAATGGCGACATCGTCTGCATAGGCAATAACATTGCATCCAGTTTTTTCGATCTTTAGAAGGGCCTCGTTGAGCACCAAATTCCACAATAGTGGAGACAGTACACCCTATTGAGGGGTGCCTCGATGTGCATGTCGCTTGACAGTGCTACTTCCGAAGGATGCTGTTATTACCCTGTTCTTTAGAATGTGTTCTATGAAACAAGAGATGGGTTCGCAGATGTTGAGCCTGCGTAAGGCACTGGTAATCGAATTTGTTTCAACGTTGTTGAAGGCTCCCTCTATGTCTAGAAATGACACTAGGGTGAACTCTTTGATTGAGAGTGATTTTTCGATAGGGTGGATGATGGAGTGCAAAGCTGTTTCGACAGATTTACCTTTTCGGTAGGCGTGCTGTGACGTGGATAGTAGGGTGCTATCAATAGTGGCCTTGATGTGTAGGTCCAGGATTATTTCCAGAATCTTAACGCAATGGAAAAGTGCTCCGTGATTATGCCAGAGATCACCCGCGTACTATTTAATTAATTAATTAATATTTGGCGCAACAGCTCTTTAAGTACCAGGGCATAGCCTCTCGAAACCACTCATGTTGTGTGCGTTATATTTTTCACACGAATGGAAAGGACTTACTGTTTTGTGCCGTATTCGAAGGGCAATTTGTTTTGAGAAGCTTTTCCGAGGCAATTACGACTAAGCCTAACCAGAGAACCTGTTCTCCTCAAATCATAAGCCGGTCACAGCGTTATGCCAGTGGCGCACGTATCAAGATGGATCCACCTTATGTTGTTGGCTTCGCAAACCACTAGTTTAATTCCCGACGAGTTTATTAGGAACCTTCACGCAGGGGAGGGTCTACAACGTGTTTAATGTTGACCTCGTTCTAGTGAGTTCGTCTGCTCTTTCCTTACCCAATATGCCCTGGTATGCAGCATATGGTCATTGTGATACCTCATTAAGATGCTGTTTGCAGATTCTAACGAGCTTAGATCTAATTACTCTGGATTCCATAGCCTTAACGACTGTCAGTGTATGCAGTAATTTATTTATCCACGATGTAAACCCCACAGGTGGATCAGTAGAAATGCAGTGAAGTGGGAGGGTTATGATCCCTTGAGTTCAGATCATAGCCTCACCAAAGAGAAGACGTCACCTTTGGTTATTATTTTCACAGCCTGCGTGACGGCTGTAATTTTAGCTTGAAAGATGCTACATTCATTGTTAGTTCTGAACGAGTGGTTGACCCCTAGTTGACTCCGACACCTATTTTGGAAACGTCAGTGTCAATTCCTCATTACTAGTGATTTCTTCCTTTTTCCAGTCATTTTTGTTAGGAATTCTGAATTTCCTGACAAATGTCGGCGTGACTTACTTACTTAGGTGGCGCTACAGTTCGGGGTGAACCTGGCCCTCAACCATCAAACCTCTCCATTTAGCTCAGTCTTTAGCTTATTGCCTCCAGTTGCGCACTCCAAGTTGGTCGAGGTCCCCTTGAACTTGTGCGCTCCACCTACGGCGATGATTCCGTCTACTGCGTCATCCCTCGAGATTAGATTCGAAGACTCTGCGGGCCGGAGCGTTAGTGTCCATCCGCTCTGCATGTCCTAGCCATCTCAGACGTCCAATACGCAGTTTTTTAACTAGGTCGATGTAGCTGTACAGCTCGTATAGATCGTGATTGAATCTTCTCCTCCAAAACCCGTCAACGCAAACGTGACCGAAAATCTTACGAAGAATTTTTCTCTCGAAGCGACCAAGGATATCTTCATCCTCTTTTAATAAAGTCCATGTTTCAGCGCCATAAAGCAGGACTGGGATGATCAGGGTCTTACACAGAGTTTTCTAAGTTGTTCGAGATAGGGCTTTACTGTTGAATTGCCTTATAAGCACAAAAAAACAGCGATTGGCAAAAGTTATTCTTCGCTTGATTTCAGAAATCAGAAATCAAATGTCAGCGTTGCGACCTACTTATGTCCTGTTCCCCTTGTGGCTCCTAGGGCTTCTACTATGCCTACGCGCCATCGTGTACGGTTTCTGGCCATGTGTCTCAGCTCTCCCCAACTTTTCCCCAAGTGCCGTGCCTCCTTTTTGACTGTTCTGCGCCATGTTCTCCTCGGATCGCCAAGTCTTCTGCCGTCCTGAGGTAAAGGGTTCCATTGCATAGTATGGTTTGCTATGGAACTGTCATCCTTTCGGAACGTGTGACCAATCCACTGCCACTTCCATCGTTGGATGGTTGTGCCTATTGGTTCTCGACCTGTTCTCTCGTAAAGGTGTTCGTTAGAGATACGATTGGGCCAGAAAATCTTTAAGATATTGCGCAGGCACCTATTAACGAACGTTTGCAGCTTCCTGGTGATAGTAGTGGTCACTCTCAACATGCTGCATCCATATAACAGCACGAATTCAACATTGGAGGGGAACAGTCTTAGCTTGGTATTCAAACTGATTGCATTGCTTCGCCATATTTTGGACAACATCCCGAATGCAGACTTTGCTTTGGCTATCCTGTTGGCTATATTCAGTTCGGTTCCACCATCGGTGGAAAAAATACTCCTAAGATACTAGAAATCCTCTACTCTCTCTATCGGTTGTCCAGCAATGCATATTTGAGCCGATGAGTTTGTTCTAAGGCTGATAAGTTTAGTTTTTACCGTATTCATTTTCAGCCTAACGACGCCTGCCTCCTTCTCCACATCTGTTGTCATTTGATGGAGATTCATAATTCTGTGAGAGAGTAAGCATACATCGTCAGCGTAGTCAAGATGTTTCAGTTGAGTCCATCGAATTCCTCTGTTTCCCATCGACAAAGCCCATCGCTAATCACCAATAGGAATAGTATTGGTGAAAGGTTACAGCCTTGTCTTACCCCACTTTGGATCCCAAATTCCTCAGACAACTTTGCACTGTGCAGAACGTGACATTTGTTGCTACCTACTTGTGACTTTCCATCTGAATAGGATGGAGGTGTGACTATATGGTGCAGATGGCCAGGGTCCTGCTACACATTATGCTAGAATCCAGTAAACTGTCGTACAATTGTAGGTTGTCAGAGATATAAGGATCATCGACTTCGTTGACGAAGATTGCTACGAGTACCATGACTAGAAAGCAGAGTTATTTGGATGCCCCGCATTCCTAAAGCATAAGAAAAGATTTCACCAAAATATCGGAAATTTGGCTTAGACACCACGTCGTCTTTACAGATTACAACTCGAAAATCGTGCACCGATGTTGGTTAGGTTAGGTTAGATTGGCTGCCTGCACCACGATGCAGAAACACTTAGACCAGTAAAGGTCCATTGTGATGCCAAGGATCTACCATTAGACCACTCAGGGACTAAAGTGTACCGATGTTACCAGTTTCAATAACTGTCAGACTCTTTGCTGATTCTTATTTTATTTATTTCACCTGCGCTTACAAAAACTAAGATTAATGCCGACGGAAGTACAGCAATTTGAATGACTCACTCTATCGTCGTATACAAAAGTTGATAAGAACCCTGTCGCCATTAATTGATTTATTTTGTCTAAATTCCTTGAGAAAGGGACATCCTTAAATCACCATGACTCACCATGGTCCGTCGCTGTGCTTTCGTTGAAGCATAAGGACTCGCAGATATGTACCCAGAATATGTACAAGAACAGCTTCCACCTAAATATTAACTCCCGACGAGTGTTTATACATTTTGCAACTTTCGACTTATACTTTCGAACAATATTCAAACTTTTAAGGTCAATTCGAAAATAAACTCTGACTGTATCCATCGATGCATAGAAATGCAAACAAAAAACTCTGTTTGCCTCAACATTACTAGAATCGGTAAGAATTCCCAAAGAACAACTTTCAGCAGACAAGCAAAGATAAATTCTTGATAAAAAAAAAAACAACCTCCCCTATCGATTGCAGACAACCACCCCAAATAAACTGTGAATCAGAGCAATCGAACCATAGCGAAAATATCGCGGATAGCTGATAAAATTTCATTGAACTCCTTGCTGTACAAGAATTGTGTGTAGGTCCCCAAAACACGCTTCATTTTGCCAAACTAAAAATAACAACCACCATACGAGTGCATAGAAAGTCACAGATACTCTTGCCTCCCCCTCCACTCAACCCAGCAGTCTAATCGAAGGGTAAAGTTCTCCTACCCTGGCTCACGAGTGATAAGAATGCGCGCCTACTGATAGCGATAACGTTTGCTGGTGTTTTCATCCAGAGAATTAATCTATGGCGTTCGACTCGGATGTAGTGCTGCTTCAGTTGGAAATCGGTCAGCCGGGTGGTTAGCTAGCGAAGTGTGTCGGTAGGATAGTGAATCCTTAAAAAAGTTTTTTCCCCGTTTAATTCCATTTTTTTTTTATTTTTTTATTGAATTGTGTTCTTCCCACTGAGAGGGTGAAGGATATTTTTATCTGTGATCGAAGGACGTACTGCACGCGCCGTTTTTTTTCATTTGTCGTGGAACTTTGTGATATAAATTAGAAAGACGATGCTACTCCGAAAGGGATTTACCAACTCAGTTTTTGTGAGAAATAACATTGTGCCCAGACTGAATCTATGGAGGTGTTTGAGTAGTCAAAATGGTAACAAATCAAATGTAAGTTTGCAGTTCAGTGTTTCGATGTGAAATTTTGGGGAAAACAAGAGATTTTCCGGTAGAGAGTGGTCTAGTTGGTTGGTAAGGGTCCGCATTCGATGAGGATGCACTTAGACTTAAAATAGGTCCATTGTACATTGTCCGTTGTTGTCGAGTCAAGGAAAAATGTTTAATTTTATGGCAACCTGTGTAGATTATATGTACTGTCAACCGTTTCATAATATTTTGTCAAAACACACGAATTGTTTTCGATTCCCCTTTACATATATATGTACGCAGATTAAGCTATCAGATGTTATATAGCATTGGCTTAACTCATTTGTGGAGTAGTCAGCTTTATCGTACATTTGTGTTTACATTTCTCCTCATTAGGTGTGTTTCCTTCTACTTTAGATACGCTTGGTTCAAAATATGTGTGCTTTAGCAAACACGGTTAATGGTATCTGTGATAATATCGCAGCTTAAGACTAGTTGTGATCAAGAGAAAAGTGAAGCCATATCGATTCTTTCCTTGCATTGTCGGCAATGGCTAACTGCTCGAGAGTAACTGAGATGTTTGTGTTGCCACTTTTTTAATATCAATATACTTTCTTAAATCCTTTTACCTACTGACTGACTTATGTGTCGCTACAATTCGGGGTGACGCTAGGCCTCAACTAAGAAGCCTCTCCATTTAGCTCGGTCTTTAGCTCCAGTTGGACACTCTAATTTGGCTGATGTCGCATTGAACAAATGCGCACTACCTAGAGCGAGGAGGCCCTCTACTACCAGGTCCTTCTGGGTTAGATTCGAAGACTCTGCAGGTTGGAGCGTTGGTCCATTCGCATTACATGTCCTAGCCATCTCAGACGTCCAATACGTAGTTTTTTGACTAGGTTGATGTCGCTGTACAGCTCGTCTTCTCCTTCAAAGCCTGTCACCGCAAATGGGACCGAATATCATATGAAGAATTTTTCTCTTGAAACGACCAAGGATATCCTCATCCTCTTTCAATAAAGTCCATGTTTCAGCGCCGTAAAGTAGCACTGGGATGATCAGGGTCTTGTACAGAGTCTCCTTAGCTGTTCGAAATAGAGACTTACTGTTGAATTGCTTTATTAGTTCAAAAAACAACGATTGGCAAGTGTTATTCTTCGTTTGATTTCTGCGCTGATGTTGTTTTCAGAATTTATCGCAGAGCAGAGGTAGACAAAGTCCCTTACTACCTCGAAGTTATAGCTGCCGACTGTGACGTTTTGTCCAATTCGTCGGTTTTGGTTTTCCCTTCTTGTTGACAGCATACACTTGGTTTTGCCCTCGTTTATCGCTAAACCCATTTTGGCCGCTTCCGCCTTAATGCTTGCAAATGCACCGATGACAGCCCGCTGAGTTCTTCCGATAAAGTGTATATCGTCGGCGTATGCCAGCAGTTGTACAGACTTGTAAAAGATTGTGCCTCCGGTGTTGGCTTGTGAGTTCCGCACAATCCGTTCAAGTACAATATGAAAGAAATCACATGACAGCGCGTCATCTTGTCTAAAATCTTTTTGACATCTAAGGTCTTGGTGAGGTTATTACTGATCTAGATGGAGCAGCGAGCGTTCTCCATCGTCATCCTGCACAGACCGACAAGTCTGGCAGGGATGTCAAAACTAGACAATTCATCTCTACCAATTCATCACCAGCTGTCTTAAAAACTTCGGCCGGTAGATTATCAGGTCCAGCAGCCTTTTTAAATTTCAACTTGGATATTGCTATCCTCACTTTGCTTTGTACATATATATATGTATATTTGGCGCAACAGCTCTTTAAGTGCCAGGGCCTAGCTTCTCGCAACCACTCATGTTGTGTGCGTTATATTTCCACACGAATGGAAGCGACCTACAGTTTGGTGCTGTATCCGAAGGGCAATTTGGTTTGAGAAGCTTTTTCGTGACAACAATACTCTCGGATGTTTTTCAGACGTTCGCAAGAGGTGGGACCGTGAAAAAACTTTTTGGTGTTTTCTGGGATTCGAACTTGGAACCTCACGCGCAGTGATCCGACACACTAACCATTTACGCAATGCTTGGTCAGGTGGACGGAAATTTTGACTATAATCATCTATGTTGCATGGTTATTTCAGTACGAATATATTTCAGTATACTATATTCCAATACAATGGTGGTTGCGGGGACAATGCCCAACCAATTATTGCGGAGGGGCCACTGGAGGTTAATAGTGAGTATGCGCGGTGAAGTCGCCAAAAATGATCTGCCATTCCGAAAAGGTGCAATGTGTCTACGAAGTATTTGACGATAAACGCCGCCACCACTCAGCTGTCAGTTCTGTTCGTTAGGCGATGTCTGACGGTGTGATCACATTGCTGCCACACTTTCTGCCTGACAGCGGAATGTTGGTCTTCATCCCGCTGTCAGGCAGAAGGTTTCCAGGGAGGTTTCCATTTTCATCTCCACAGGTTCCTGTACGAGTTTTGCTTCTCTGACGCGTTCTTTTCAACTTTTTGTAAAACTTCCGTACATTGTCCTGGAGTATTAGCTCTCGATATCCTCGATTGCACGCTTCTCATGCTCTTTCTTCTTCTTTTGGAGAAGCCGATGTTTTTCCCGTTTGTCTTTTGTTCATAGAGCTCACGAGCAGCTCTCGTCTTCCCTTGCATCGACGCTTCATATGGCTCTTATTTTGCTGCATGCACTCGCCGGCATTCTTCGTCAAACCAGGGGTTTCGCGGTGGTGGGCGAGCGAGGCCCAGCACATCAGTCGCGGCGTTTCTGATGGCATGTTGACAGCGTTGCCACTGGTCTTCGGCACTTGGTGCTGGCGGCATAAGGGTGATTGAGTGATTTCGGGATACGCGTTCAGCGAAGACTCTGGCGATCTCTTGCGATTGTAGCTTTAAATTTTCTCACAGTGATTCTTCTTTGTTGCTCAGTTTGGGATGTCCGCATTCGTATCTTGGCTACAACAAGGTAATGATCCGAGTCTATGTTGGCCGCGGGGAAGGTCCGGACATCCAGAATACTGGAGGCATGCCTTCCGTTGATCGCAATATGATCAATTTGGTTGATCGTTAAATGATCATTGAATATTGAGATGAGGATAGCATGTGCTTGCTATGGTGACATTTCGCTCCAAAGCGAAATCAATTAGCCTTAGTCCTTTATCAGACGTGGTGTCGTGTAGGCTATGCTTACCGACTGCCCTACCAAAGACGTCCTCCTTTCCTATTTTGGCGTTAAAATCGCCCAATACGATTTTAACGTCGTATTTAGGACATTGCTCGTATATTTTGTCGGGGAGCTCGTAGAAATAGTCTTTGGTGGCAGGGTCCTTTCTTCTCTGCGGGCATGAACACATATTAGGCTTGTGATAGCGTACTTAGCCTTGATCCGGATAGTCATAATACGCTCGCTCACATATCGGAAGCTTAAAACTTCTTGCCTAAGTCTGCCGCATCCGAATAAGCGTCGCCTCTGTAGCAATCACCCTAATAGATGTCACAGTTTTCCATCCTCTTTTTACCTGGCCCTGGCCCGTATGGTCACAGTAGTATCCTGAATTTGCTACCGCAGGATCTGGTAGCTAATCTGACTGACTATATAACTCCCCCAGTGAACTTAAAATGACGTTACGGTAAGATTCAGAACCAGGGCGGAATGGGAAACTGGCGTACTGATAAATGAGTTCGAATCAACAATTTTCACCGACGGTTTAAAAATGGACTGCGGGGTAGGGGCGGGGATTCTCTGATTCCCTCAATATTTCCAGGTCGTACCGGCTTCCTGATTCGTGCAGTATCTTCCAGCCGGAAGTTTTTTGCTGTACGTGAGGCCTGCCGCATACTCTACACCCCTAAATACCATTGCCATCCTCATTGCCAGCCAGGCCGCTATCAAGGCTATGGTATCTGCCACTACATCTTCAAGACTAGTAAAACAGTGCAAAAAAGAGCTCGCCTCGCTTGGTCACCGGCTAAGGATCTGTCTCCTTTGGGTTCCGGTTCACAGCAACATTGAGGGAATGAGCGAGCTGATGAACTCGCGCGGCAAGGATCTGCCTTTGATGGTTCAATAGTAAAGGAGTGAACGTCCCGTTGGGGGTCCTTAAGGGAAGCATGTTCGCGTACTATCTGCTAAAGGCGGATAGCAGATGGCAGGTGGTGCGGAACTGTGCTATCTCCAGGCAGATGTGGCCCAAATATTCCCAGAAAAGAACGCAAGATCTACTAAACAGAAACCGTACAGATATCGCAAGAATTTTGGCAGTTCATGCGGTCAGAATAGGCATTGCGAGCGTCTGACAAACGTCCGAGAGTATTGTTGTCACGAAAAAGCTTGAATCTCGTTCGGATTCGGCAATAAATTGTAGGTCCCTTCAATTCGTGTGAAAAATATAACGCACACAACATGAGTGGTTGCGAGAAGCTAGGCCCTGGCACTTTAAAGAGCTGTTGCGCCAAATATTTATTTTATTTTTAATAGGCATTGCATTTTATGCACACTGTCGCAGCTGCAATACTGCTGATGAGATAGAAACAATCTTACACTTTCTCTGCAAATGTCCGGCTTTAGGCAAGGCCAGACAGAGCACCTTAGGTAAACTCTTTTTCGACAACCTTATAGAGCTAGCGGATATTATCAGCTTCCTCAATGTAACGGGGTGGATTTGAATAATCCTTACCACCTTTTTCTTCTTCTCTTCGCTAGTAGTTGACGTCCTTGTTACATCCGTTAGGTCACTTGAGTTGTGGTAATAAAACGGCGCTTCTGGGCTAATTAAGTGTCGGCATGGTTTGCTGACACAACCACTCCTACCTACCTACCTACCTATTGCCTGGCACTTCCTGGATGGCGGTTATATCTGCTTTATAGCAGTCTAGGGCCACGGCTGCACGTGGTCTCTAAAGTGACAGAACATTCCGCGTACAGATCCGAAGGTCGTAGTCCTTTTTTCGATTGTTAAGGTCGTCATCAGTTGAGTCATCCTTATCCGAGGCTTTAGTTTGTTTCAGAGCCATTACTTTTTACGTGATACGGAAGTTACCTCGACGGCACAACCCCCAACCTGGAGGGCCAGTTCCTTTAGTTATACTCCGCTAGGACGAAGGGCCGGGTACACCGGTGTCAGTAGTCCACTACGGGAGTATGAGCGCTGCCGTTGGCCCATTAAGGGCCCCTCCGCCACCATATCTATTCCAATGTCCTGACCAACATTGAAAATCCCTTACCGATCGATCCGAATACGTCGAAGCAACTCGCGCCAGGTATTCACTACGTTAAACCTAACTGGAACTATAGACGCCATCGTGGACTCCATCTAGGGAACTCGTCCGCTGCCGCCTGGAAACAAGAAGACGTGCTCTAGTGAGAAAGCACTCTTCCACCCTCTCTCATCTGCTGCCGTCAAGAATCCTCCAAACGGGGTTAGTTACCCATTTCTTGGATTAAGGTACTAGGCACTCAGATGTTACCGCGTGGAGGTTTAGAGTAGGAATTGGTAGGCTTCAGCTAAGTGGAAACGCTTGTGTTTTCATATAATCGCATGCATTACTATTTGACCAGCCAAAGTTCGAATACGCATAGATGCAGGAAAATGAAATAGCTTCGCTAGCGATACAATCTTAATTTGTTTTTTAGCCCAAGATACTTGGTTTCCAACGAAAGTTGGTTTTGTTGTCGGTTTCGTATTTAAGGCCATTCAGTCAGCATTGAACATACATACAGCCTTCAACCGTCCTTAACGAAAATAATATTTGTTTTCATAATAGATCACAGCTCCACGCCCACATATGTGTACTTCGCGATAAGCTTATGTGTTAATCCTTACGTAACCGTCAGACTGTTACTGTTCCTAATTACAAACATGATACGTTTACTTAATTTCAGGGCTAGACAACAGTCTGGCTGGAGTTTTATCTGCAAATAAAAACCTATTGCTTCCTCCTAGTAAACATTCTCTAACAACGTGAGCAATTCAATGACACTATTTCGATAACATTCGGTTTAGTCTGGTCTAGGGAATATTAGATAAGTTTCAGCGGCAATGTTTGTAGATATTTACGTATAGTCAAGAATATCACAATCAAATGTTTGTGCTGCCGAAAGTTAAAACATTCCAAGACTTTGAACTTTTATCACACGATATGTGCAGTTATGCTAAATGCTTTTAAAAATTATTCAGAGTAGGTCCAAGTACAGATAAGCTTATCGGAATTTGTTTTATTTAAAAAAAAAAAAGCCTGCAATCGAAACATACGATTTCAAACTGTAAACAACAGGTATTTTCGGAAGTAAGGGGTAGCAACAGGAAAACACTCGTTTTCGGCTGACTGCCGGGCGTAAGCAGCTCTGAATCAAAGTCCTAGTATAGGAGTCTTCTTCTTCTTGTTTCGGCGAGGCTATGATCTGAAAACAAGGTATCATAACCCTCCCACTTCACCGCATTTCTACTGATCCGCCTGTGGGGTTCGCCGTAAGCACCTCTGAATGCATCTACGAAAGTGGAAACAGCCTACCCAAGATGTGTCATCGATTTTGAAGTGCTTACTTGGCTTGAAGGTACAATTTCAAAATCCCTATCTCGCTGACCCTTTTTCCTTGATGGGTTGTGACCTACATATGTACTCTATCTCAGTTCTCCTTGAGCAAATAATCAATTCATCAGATAATCATATCTCTTCGTAACACCATTAAACATAATTACTAATTGCTTGACAAAAATATAATTTACTATATACATATGTGTGTATGCGCTTATATTGATTTACTATATCACATTTTGAAAAGTGTGTAAAGTGTGTCGGTAATCTTGTTTTCGTTTACAGTCTTATCATGCGGCGGCATAGTGCCTGTTCTGATTTTATTTTGTTTTTTATTTTTTTATTTTTATTTTTGTTTGTTTATAGCTGCGATTATTATTGTTTTATCTTTAAGGAGAAAAGATATTACTCAGAGAGAAAATACAAATTGATGGATTGTTTCGAACGGTTTACACTGGTTTTATGAGGTATAAACCGCCGGCTGTGTGAGGATATATTTTTGAATTGTTCGTTGTTAGGTAGATTTCGAGGTTAGAGTTAATGTGATTGTTTGGGCAAAGTTTAATAGTCGCAGACAAACATGATGACTGCATTAGATGAGACGATTTCATGAAGCTCAAAGTACAACGCTTGACGTTAGAAGTCAGGAGAAAGGAGGCAAATGACGTACTTTGTTTTTTATTTGATAAGACAGAGGAAATTATAAATTTCTTGTAAATAGAATTCATTATCAAGTCTTATCACGATGAACACTGTTTTCGCTTGGGGTGATGCGATAGAAAATTGCAATGAAATGTATACGTATTCTGTGGAACATACGTGTATTCTATGCACTATCCTCAAAGGACATTCAAATGAAGATAGGTATCTGCCAACGAAGCAAAAATGCAAATGTTTAAAACACGAGTGGATTTTTTATGCCACCGTTCTATTTGATACGATCCTTGAATCGATATTTGCCAAGTCCAGGGTAAAGAGTTTCTCTGTGAACTCAATGTTTGTATGTGATTCAATCTATTCTTTTGAATAGAACCACTTTTCTTAGCACAATACAAGAAGATAAGTATATTGACGCAACACCTAGGTACATCCAGTGGGTGTATAGCAGGCACATCTTGTGGAGATAAGATTCGTTTTGCGGTTGCAGCATTAGAGGGTGCAGTGGATAGTGTGTCTGCTCGTTAACCGATGTGCGCAAGTTCAAGCCCCAGCGGGCAACAGCAATCATCCGCCACCCGAATATATATAGGAAAACCAATAACATCGAAGTTTTTCTAACCACAATCAAAAACGATTTTTCCCTGGTAGTACAATGGACCGGAGAGTCTGAGCTCTCTGTGATTTGGGTTTTCTTACAAAAAAAAAAAAAACTACGGAGAAAAGCTCCGATTTTGTAGGAAAAATAGTCCATATTCGGCGGTCTAAAGAGTGAGCCAACAGCTAGTGTGGAAGGTTTCATTAAACTAAACACACATTTATTCTGAAATTAATACAAAACTTGATTGACTAATGAAGCTCCATCCACGGCAATTATGAAAAAAATAAAACATCGTTCATATGATCACCACAGCTTTTGTTGCAAGCGACCATCCGAAGGTCAAAATTGTCGATGACTTTTTGAAGAATAACAGTTAAGATGTATGTTATGTTTGAGATCCTGAATTGTCGCTGGGTTATTGGTACAAGCCCCAATCTTTAAATAACCCCACAGGAAGAAGTCTTACTTAGATCCTTTAACCCCTCGGGGGGCGTAGGGCGTCAACCACGCCTGCGCGCCATCGTGTTCGAAGTTCTGCAACGCGTTTGAGCTGCTTCCAACTCATTCCTAAATAGCTCGATTCCTCCTCAACTGTTCTGCGCCACGTTCACCTAGGGCGTCCCCCTATCCTGGCTGCCTGGGTGAGCGGATTCCACTGCATGGCGTATTTCGAATGGAGTTGTCTTCGCGCCGTAGGGTGTGTCCAATCCATTGCCACATTCTTCTTCGTATAGTAATGCCTATGCCCGTTCTCAGATAAAGTTGTTCGTTGGAGATACGGTTCGGCCAAAAATCCTCAAGATGATTCCTAAGCATTTTTTACGAAGACTTGCAGCTTGCGTGTGTTAATGGTGTCCACCTTCCAAGTACTGCACCCATAAAGCAGCACTGATTCTACGTTGGAGCGGAACAGTCGCAGCTTGGTTCTTAAGCTGATAACATTGCTTCTCCAGATTTTGGACAGCATTCCGAACGCAGCTTTAGCCTTCCCGATTCTGCTGCACACATCCAGTTCGGTGCCACCGCGATTAGCCAAGACGACACTTCCTAAATATAGAAAGTTATCAACTTTCTCGACTTCTTGTCCGGCAATGTTAACTTGAGCGTGGGTATTAGAAGTGCTCAGGGCCTTTGTTTTGGTTGTGTTTATTTTTAGCCCCACTTTGTTTGCCTCAGCTTCTACGTTTTGGGCCATCAAATGAAGATCCATTATCCGATGTGAAAGTAGACAAACATCGTCAGCGTAATCTAGGTGTTTAAGGTAAGATGTCATCGTCCAACGAATTCCATAACTAGCTTCCGTCAATGCTGCATAGAGTACATCGCTGATAACCACCAAGAACAATAGTGGTGACAGTATGCACCCTTGACGAACTCCACTTTGGACTTCAGAATCCTCCGACACCTTACCATTGTACACGACGTGACACTTACTGCCCTCGTATGTAGCCTTGATAATAGCTATACGTTTTTCTGGAATGCCTCTCCTGCGCAAGGCCAACCAGATAGCATCTCGATTCAAGCTGTCAAAAGCCTTCTCGAAGTCGATAAACAGTAAATGTAGCGGAGACCTATACTCAACGCATTGCTCGATTATGATCCGTAAGGTGTTTATGTGGTCGATGCAGGAGGATCCAGCGCGAAAGCCTGCCTGATCGACATCGAGAGTTGAATCGAAATGTTCTTTAATTCGTTCCAGAATTATTCTAGCTATTATTTTGTCTCCAGTTACCGCATTCCATAAAGTTTCCCTTTTTTGGAAGCTTAATGATCATCCCCCTTTTCTACTCCTATGGAAATTGTTCACTATCCCAAGCTCTCCGTATTAGCGGATGCAGCAAATCTGCCGATGTATTTGGCGCCGCTTGAAATAGCTCGGCAGGGATGCCATCAATACCCACTGCTTTGTTCTTCTTGAGGGACTTGATTGCTGTTATTATTTTGATTTTACTCGGATATACGGTGCCAATTCGGGAATTTGTTGCTTCGGACTGCTCATTCGAATTAAATATCACACAGCTATCGCCTAAGTGATTTAGCACTGTAGCAAAGTGTTCTCTCCATCTAGCGAGCTGATCCTCATCCGAAATCAGAAGGTTACCGTCTGGACTCTTCACTAGGTGTTATTTGGAGTTCCGAGCACCAATGAGCTCCTTAGTGATGTTGTAAACAGTCCTACTGTCGCATCTACTCGCTGCTTCTTCAGCCATTGAGGCCAGTGAGTTGGCATGTTGACGTTTGTCACGTCTCACACTACGCTGCACTTCCTTCTTCTTCGCACGGTATTGGGCTTCAAGCTCGGTTCAGGAAGAAGTCTAAAGGTGTCAAATCGCATGACCTTGGAAGCCAAACAACTTCTCCTCTAACCGAAATAATGCGATCTTCAAATTTCGTACGTAATAAATTGATTGATCGATGGCTTGTGCGGGCGGCAGCATCATCCTGTTGAAATCAGAGATCGTCCCAGATCCAATTCATTGAAATTTGGAAAAAAATATCCGGTCAACATGTTGCGGTAACGTTCTCCATTCACTGTAACTGTCTCTCCAGCCTCATCTTTGAAAAAGTACGGGTCAATGATGCCGCCAACCCATAATCCGCACCATACAGTGACCTTTTTGGGATGCATTGGTTTTTCGTAAATCTTGTTTGGGTTTTTCCGTCCCCAGAAATGACAATTTTGTTTCTTTACGAAACCCATCCATCCAAAAACGGGCTTTATCGGAAAAGATCAAATTCGATGACAAATTGTCCTGGTGATCCAACATCCATTTAACAAATCGGCGACGTCGTAGATGGTCCAAAGGGTTCAATTGCTTTGCAAATGAAGATCAACTTTTAAAATTCGCCGTAAAGTGCCATAAGTGAGGCCCAATTGTTGACTTCGGCGACGAATTGAGATGCCTGGCTGGTTTTGAACACTTTCGCTCACAGTGGTGATGTTTTGGCTTGTACGTTCTGGTCGAGCATGCTGATATGGAGTTCGACTCGATACCGAACCAGTTTCTTCAAAACGCTTCACTATTGCACGAATTTCGGGTTCACTAGGGCGATTATCTTGACCGAAAAATTCACGAATTTTGCGAAATGTTACTTTTACAGGTCGCTCATTTTGGTAATAAGATTGAATAACAGAAATGCATTGTTATGTCATAAACGACTCTACGACTAAAATTGCCAAAGATTGTACTTGATATCTGTCAAGAAGATCAACCACATTGAATTCAGTAAATGACAGTAATTGACAGCCAACATCCACACCACCTGTTGGCTCACCCTTTATACCCTTTCTTTTTAAATATTATTTTACGTGCTCATGCACGCGTAGTGGTTTGAAACTCAGGTGGAACATATATACTTACTAACGTATGCCCTTGTAGGCCCTAGGGCTTCTACTACGCTTACGAGTCATTGTATATGGTTTCTGGAAATCAGCTCTCCCCAGCTGTTCCCCAAACTGCCGTGCTTTCTTCCTGACTGTTCTGCGTCATGTTCTTCTTGGACCGCCAGGTATTCTGCCATCCTGAGTTAAAGGGCTCCATTACATAGCATAGATATCTATGGAACTGTCACTGTCGCACTTCCGTCGTTTGATGGTTTTACCTGACCCCAGGCGAACCCCACAGGGGGATCAGTAGAAATGCGGTGAAGTGGGAGGGTTGTGATCCCTTATTTTCGGATCATAACTTCGCTGAAAAAAAACGGAAGAAGAAGATGGTTTTACCTGACCCGTTCTCTGGTGGAGGTGTTCGTTAGAGATATAGTTGGGCTATTTAGATGTTGCGCAGGGCTCATTAAGATATTGCGCAGGTACTTGATAATTGCGTAATGGTCACTCTCCAGGTGCTGTACCTATATTACAGCACGTATTCAAAGCTGGAGTGGAACAGTTTTAGCTTGGTTTTCAAACTGATTGCATTGCTTTTCCATATGTTGAACAACATCCCGAATGAAGACTTTGCTTTGGCAATTCTGTTAGCTATATCCAGTTCGGTTCCACCATCGGTCGAGACAATACTCCTAAGATACTAGAAATCGCATATTCTCTCTACCGGTTGTCCAGCAATGCATATATGTGCCGATGAGTTTGTTCAAAGATTGATAATTTTAGTTTCTGCCGTATTAATTTTCAGTTAGATGTCGACGCCTGCCTCCTTCTCCACATCTGCTGTCATTTGGTGGAGGTCCATAATTCTGTGAGGAGTAAGCATACATCGTCAGCTTAGTCAAGATGTTTCAGTTGAGATGTAAGGGTCCATCGAATTCTTCCGTTTCCCATCGACAAAGTTGCACGAACAAACAAAGAAATATTTGGCGCAATAGCTCTTTAAAGTGCCAGGGCCTAGCTTCTCGCAGCCACTCATGTTGTGTGCGTTATATTTTTCACATGAATGGAAGGGACCTACAGTTTAATGCCGAATCCGAACGGCGATTTGAGAAGCTTTTTCGTGACAACAATACTATCGGATGTTTGTCAGATGCTCGCGAGAGGTGGGACCGTGAAAAAACTTTTTGGTATTTTCTGGGATTCGAACTTCGAACCTCATGCATAGTGATCCGACACACTAACCACTTACGCCACGGCGCCCAAGTTGCACGAAGCACATCGCTAATCGCCAATAGGAATAGTATTGGTGAAAGGGTACATCCTTGTCTTACCCCACTTTGAATCCCAAATTCCTCAGACAACCTTCCCCTGTACAGAATGTGACATTAGGAGTCTTCATATGTAGCTTTGATAATTTCAATTAGTCTATCGGGAATACCTCTCCTGCGTAAGGCACACCAAATAAACTCCCTGTTGACACTATCGAACGTCTTCTGAAAATCGACGAACAGCAGGTGAAGTGGGGATCGATATTCAATGCATTGCTCGATGATAATCCGCAGGATGTTGATGAGGTCGGCACAGGAGGATCCAGAGCGGAAACCAGCTTGTTCGGCATCGAGTGTGTCTTCGAGATGTTGTTTGATTCGCTCCAGGATGATTTTAGCTATTATCTTAACTACAACAGGCAGTACACAGACACCCTTCCAGTTTCCGCACTCCATTAAATTCCCTTTCTTAGGAAGCTAGATGATCATTGCCTTTTCCGCTCGTCAGGGAAACTGGAAGCAGAAGCTCAGCCGATGTTGTGGGCGCTGCTCGTAAGAGCTCAGAGGGAATACCGTCAAGTCCTACCGTCTTGTTAGTTTTGAGTGCCTTGATCGCGGTAGTGATCTCATCATTACTGGGAGTCATGGTACGTGTTCGGGCATTTCTCACCTCGGCGGGAGCCTCAGTCTGATTAGGGAGCATATCGCTAGCGAATACACGGTTCAAAACCATAGCAAAATGCTCTTTCCATCTCTTGAGCTGGTCCTAATCCGAAATGAGCAAGAAGCCATCTAGGCTTTTCACTGGGTGTTGGCTGGAGCTGCGACCACCTGTCAGCTCTTTGGTGATTCTGTAGACGGTTCTGCTGTCGCACCTTCGTGTAGCTTCTTCTGCTTCTGTAGCCAGCGCGTTGATGTAATTGCGCCTGTCACGTCGCACGCTTCGCTGAACTTCTCTTATCTTCATGCGATATATGGACTCTAGCTTGCTTCTACGCTTCTAGCTGCTACGCGAGCTTTCAGCTGTTTTCGTTCGTCAATCCGTCTCCAGGTATCCTCGAAAAGCCACGCCCTATGTCTTTCCTGCCGACAATTCCTTCAGCACCAGATGTAAAAACATTTTTCAGAGCACACCTTGGATGGCTGTGGGCTTTGAGCTGCTGATTGCTTCCACACCTTGCGAAAGTTGCTCCCTTAATCGTTGGCGCACTGGGGGATTACTAAGTCTATCGATGTTGAACCTGGGCATTCTTGTGTTGTCGTGGGTTCTTCGAACTGCAGCAGAGCTTAGTTGGCGAGTAACTATCATAAGATGGTGATCTCGTACTATCCCCATATCTGCACCTCGCCTGTTTCGGACGTCCAGGAGACTACTTCTAAAGCGGCGGCTGATGGCAAAATGGTCAATTTGGTTGGAGGTTGCTTGCTTGTCGTTCGAAACCCAGCTGACTTTGTGGCAGGTCTTGTGCTCAAACATGGTGCCACCTATCACAAGGCGGTTGGCATTGCAGAAATCCACAAACCTTTCGCCGTTATCATTGCGGTTGCCTAGTCAATGCTTCCCGATTACATAGCTGAGCCCTTCGCTGTCGTTGCCTACCTTGGCATTCAAATCTCCCATCACTATGACAATGTCTCCATTTGGTGTTGTGTTGAAGACGGCACTTAAGAGATTGTAGAAGCTCTCCTTTTCGTTCTCAGACGAGCCATTCGTTGTGGCATAACAATGTATAATGGTGACGTGTCGAACTCTAGTCCGGAATCTGGCTGTCATAATCCTATCACCCTGAGGCTGCCAGGATATTACGTCCTTGCGTGCTGTTGTTGTTAACAATAGTCCGACTCCATATTCCCGCGGGCTTCCGGATGGTCTTCTAGAATAGAGTAGTACAGTGTTACGCGTTGGAGACTAGTACTTGCCAGCTTCTAACCATTTGATTTCACTTACCTAAATGTCCAGTCTATATCGCATGAATTCTTTTTACAACTGGAGGAATCTGGCATTGTGTGGCTTCCCATGTCGAGGAGCGTCCTCTCATTCCAGAATCCTACCTTTGTCGGGGTACAATAGACAAAAGTCATCAAAATATGATCATTGCTTAACCGAGGCATACTGTCGGTTTCTGTAGCGAGCAGGGTTCGGTGACACAGGTTACTGGCCCACGTTACCTAGTTTAGAATCAAGGAACTAGACAACCCGCACTTGCAATTTTAGGCTACACTTATAAGGGTTTATACGTATAGTTGCCCCAGTACCACCACTAGGAGGTAAAGCAAGCAAGTGCCATACTCTCATTTGGCTTGTCATCAAGTATTTTAGATTTTGGGAAAGCCAATGATAGGATGCAATACCGTAAATCTCCAAACTGGATCACTAACAGATGCAGTCCTAGAACGTATATTGTAGAAACTCTGGGTAACTACAAAGCAATTAGGGCACTCGTTTAGTTGGGTACCAACCGCTCTCTGAATTGCAGTCATTTTTATGAAGAAATAGGTTCAAGCTGAGCGCAACAATTGTAAATCAGGGCAAGTCCATGAAGGTCCATAGTGGCACAAAAACTGTGCTTCATTCGCACTACTTCCGTGCTCCATATGATAAGAAAAACATCCGAGAACAGCTTTCAGTTCTTACTCTCACGACTGTAAATTCTTTTCACATGTTTCAATAACATGAAACTCATTAAGTCGTCTGTTTACTAAAAAAAAAAAAACTAAATGTAAGCATCCAGCTTATAGTATTTTAAGAATGCGCAATCATAAACTGCTTTGCATGAAATTTTGCTAATTCTAAAATGATGCCTACTTATCAATTCAAAATTTTTAGTTTCAGGTTGATGAACGCAAATCACAATTTAGTAGAAAACTGCAGGCGTTAAAAGTGGCAGTTTTGAAGGTTCGACTATAATTGGCATATTTTGTACAAAATTATTCACACCATCTCATTAGACGTGAACTCAGCTTGGTGGATTAGTTTATGAATTTTCGAAAACGGTCTCTAGGGAGTCTAGATGTTCATATAACAAAACCGTCGTTCTCTGTTGGTTGTTCTCTCATCAATGCTGAACGGATAGCTATTGATCGAGGTTTTACTGTTGCATATAGTTTGGGGACCTTTGTTTTTTTTTTGTATGGTTGCGCCAAAGGGTGTGTAATCTTCTAAAGATACCAGTAGCCCGAGCTACTGGCATGCACGATTCACAAATCTGAATACTCGATGCCAGGAATACGCCTACGTACTAAACCACACCCTGCACACTTCAACCACTCTCCCCGCGGGACTACCTTAGGTATTACTTCGCGGGGCTGGTTAGCTATTTATGCTCTTCTTTCGCTGTCTTCCGCTCCTTGTTCCAAAAGTGTTGCCAGTTGGACTTGGTTGCTCTCTCTGACTCTTTCCAGCCGCCTAAGTTCCTGCACGATTATCGTTGCAACTTGTTTCACCGCGTCCCATATTGCTTTCGATGCTATCATATGGTGCACAATGTTTTCGGGGGTTGGTATTTCTCCAATTTTTTCCTCCAGTTCTCTGTGCTCTATATGAAAACGTGGGCACTGAAAAAATACGTGCTGAACGTCTTCTGAGGCCTCTCCGCAATTTGGACAGTTGGGAGATTCATCGAGCCCAAACCTGTTGAGATACGCTCGAAAGCAGCCATGTCCTGCTAAAAACTGGCTAAGATAGAAATCTACCTCTCCGTGTTTCCGGTCCATCCATTTTTGGATATCCGGTATAAGTCGATGGGTCCATCTCCCCTTTGAGGACTGGTTCCATCGCTCCTGCCATGCTCTAATGCTTCGCTGTCTTTCTTCCAGCTTGATGTTTTTGACTGACGTTTGAGGTTCCTGAATTTTGGCGTCGTAGGTCATTTGTAGCTCGATAGCCAAGATATCCGCTGGTAGCATTCCCGCGATGACACACACTGCCTCGTCTGACCCCATACGAAAGGCACAGCGTACTCTCAGCGCACATAATCTGTTGACAGAGTTTATCCTTCTTGCGTAGGTCTTTTTCGTCATAGCTTTGGCCCATATGGGTGCCGCATAAATAAGGATAGACTGCACCACCCTTGATAGAATAAGTTTCCTTTGTTGCCTAGGTCCTCCTATATTTATCATTATTCTTGATAAGGCACCGCTCACCCGAGCCGCTTTGTCACACGTTCTTTCAAGGTGCTCCTTGTAAGTGAGCCTCGCGTCGATTATCACACCTAGGTACAATATTTGATAACCGATTTTGAAGTCGTATTATGATCTCCTACTCTGATGGTGATTTTCTCTCTTTTCTTGCGGCTGCTTACCAATACTGCCTCTGTTTTATGTTCGGCGAGCTCTAACCTGAGTGCTGCCATCCACCGTTTGACTTTTTGGATACATTCATTTGCAATATCCTCTATTTCTTCTAGATGTTTTGCAACCACGACAATTGCAATATCATCGACAAAGCCTATGATTTTTGCCTCATTTGGGGTTCCAAGCCTTAGAATCCTATCATACATAATGTTTCAAAGGATATGGCCTAATACCGATCCTTGTGGAACTCCGCCAGATATGTGGTACTGCTTTACTCCATCGTCGGTATCGAAGAGCAGAAACAGTTTCTCGAAGTAGCTCAGTATTATTTTAATTAAGAACCATGGCACCATCATTGACCTAAGCGATTGCACTATGAGTCCCCAATTCGCAGAATTGAACGCGTTTTTGACGTCCAATGTTATTACGGCACCGTATTTCTTTGCACCGCCTCTCCATCTCCTGCCCTGAATAGCTTCTTCCATGGTTGTGTTTACCCTTCTTATTGCGTCTACTGTAGAACGAGCTTTCCTAAAACCGTACTGTTGGTTGGAGAGTCCCCCGGCTTCATCAATTGCCACTTCTAATCGGTTGCATATGATTCGCTCCAGTATTTTACCCAGTGTGTCTAACAGGCATATGGGACGGTATGACGAGGGCTCGTCTGGTGGTTTTTTTCCTTTAGACAGCAGCACTAGACGTTGATTTTTCCATTGGTCTGGAAAAACTCCTTCTGTTGGACACTTGTTGTAGAGTTCCACAAATGGTTGCGTATTTGTTTTAATGGCTAATTTAAGGGCCTTGTTCGGTATACCATCCAATCCAGGTGACTTGGTATCCCCGAATCGACTGCATACATCCAGGAGTTCCCTTTGCGTGACAGTTGGGATGTCCTGTACTTCCGGAGCTGGCTCTATAGGCTCTGCTGATATTTGAGGTGAAAACAATCCCGATACAATTTTCTGCATAAGGAGAGGGCATGAGGGGAGGGTGCCCTAGTGCCTTTGAGTTTTGCCATTACTGTTCTATAGGCGGTGCCCCAAGGATTTACATCTGCCTGGTCGAAGAGTTCCTTAAAGCTATTGCTCTTACTTCTGCGGATGACTAGTTGTAGCTCTCTTCGCCTATCTTTGAATTGCACCCGTAGGTCCTGATGTGTGGACAAACCTCTGGATCGCTGAGAGTCTTCTGGCTCTATGGCACTTGCTGAGTAGCTCTGCTATTTCTTGGTTCCACCAGTATACTGGTGGCCGGCGATTTGTTGACGTTTTCCGGACCATGGATGCGTCGCAAGCCCTAGTTACTTGTTTGGTAACCTCAACGGCCATAGCGTTGCTGTTCCTGGGCTTAATGTTGACTCTGCAAAAATCAGGGCAAAAGTGTCTTTATCCATGGTGCTTATTTTCCACCTCATTCGTTGTGCCTTTTTTGGGCGTTCCTGGGTTGGTCTCCTAAGTTGTACTTCAAACAGGATGGCAAGGTAGTCGCTGTGAGTATATTGATTGCATATTGATTGGAACTAGTTGTAAAGGTGATATCAACTATGGAGCCTACACCATTTCTACTAAAAGTGTGCTCACTTCCTGTATTTAGCAATATTAGGTCTAGTGACGATACGGCTTCTAGGAGAGCTTCTCCCCTTCTATTGGTCCGTGCGCTGCCCTAATCAGTGGCCTAACATTGAAGTCTCCAGCTATAATCGTTGGGCTACGACCTCTAGCATCATCCACGAGCCTATCAAGCATACTTTGGAACTCCTCAATGGTGTTGTTTTGAGATGCATAACAGCTATAGACATGTACTCCTTTGACCTTTGCTCGCACGAAGCCGGCTCCGGGTGTCATCATTTTTTCTTCAAAGGCGCAATCTCCACAGGCCCAAATAGCAGCTCTTTTTGAGTCATCCGCAGCCCAAACTGTATCATCGAGATTTTTGTACTGCTCGCATAATACGGCAACACCTATCTTTAACTCGCGAACGGTTTGTGTCAAGATGTGTCGCTTCGCAGTGCTTTAAGTTTAGTTGCAGTACTTTCACATTCTTCTTGCGACTTTTGCAGCTTCTTGGTATACCGGGCATACTATGCTTCCTGCCGAGTGTTTGATGTTGCTACTTCCCTTTTCTTCGCAAAGGACGCACCTTGCATCATTGCTGCAGTTCTAGGATACATGGCCTTTCTGTGTGGACACAGTTTGAGGACCTAGAAGTCATTTGAGGTATATAGCATCTAGATATAATATTGGGAAGCTAATCGAAAATAGTATGCCAGTGACATATGTGCTGTGTGCTTTGTATGGTGGTTGGGGACGGGATATGGGAACTGGTGCGCAACTGAAGTAATAGGTGTGCAAGTAAAAACTCGGCTTTTTTTTTTGTCAAACTCAAGTTTATTGGAAAAGATACTTATACAAAGATTAATAGTCGAAATATTCGCTATTGCTATCTATATTCTTTTGCCATTTATCGGGTAGATGATGAATATCTTCGCGATAGAAACTTGGTGGTTTCGAAGCAAAATAGCCATCAAGCGATTTTCGCACATCTCCAACTTTCGTAAACCGCTGGTCTTTCAAATAAGACGACATCGATCTGAATAAGTGTTAATCAGAAGGAGCCAAGTGTGGAAAATACGCCGCATGCTGTACAACTTCCCAGCCGAAGGAGAAGATTGCTTCCTGGGTTGGTTTTGCTGTATGTGGACTGGCATTGTCATGCAGCAACATCACTTTGCGCCTTCCTTGGCCCGTAAATGTTATTTTTTCTTCTATAGCCTCACTTAATTTGATCAATTGGGCCTGATAACGTTCAGCTGTAACAGTTTGGCCAGGTTCCAGAAGCTCGTAGTAAATGACTCCTTTCTAATCCCACCAATGTTGCTTATCGACATACATCTCTTATACAACTGCAGCATACGGAATGATGGCTTGTAAATGACTAAAACTTAGTCATATAAACAGCAATAACGAAGCTACATATATTGAAAAATGCGAACGAATTGGATGCGTTCAAGTATGTTTCTAATGCCACCAACTTTAGAGCCGAATTTCTACTTGCACAGCTATTATAATACGTCTTTAGGATACAATTGATGCCGCAGGTCTTCGTAGTCTCGGTAGCATCACAAGCATTGTCTTGTTCGTCGTCGTCATTCAAAGCCTTCAACTTTGAGTTTGAGACATATTTAATAAATTTTTGGCAATCTGCGTCTTAAAACCAATTTTACAAACAGGAACAAGAATTCAATCTTAAAATCTGTTTTCGAAATTGTCAGTGGTGTGTTAATCAGATATTGCTCACATCTAGCATGCTGGACCGAAATTTCTTATATGATTGCTTAGGTTAGGTTTGGTAAGGTTAGAGGGAAATGCACCTAGGTACTTTCCACGGGGCCAAACGGTCCATTGTGTTTCTCTTTTTGTTTGTGGAACCTGTAAAAACTCTTCATCTTAGTCTCGGTCCAGTAGCAAACTAACCTGTTCATGTTCTTTAGTGGAACTTGCACAAGTGTTTAGTGGTGCTGGCGGCGATTTTGTAGATTTGGGCAGTTACATAGCAAGTGTTTGATATTTTCTATCTCTAAGGCATCCTGACAGCTCCTGCAGTGGTCGGGTGAGCTGATGCCTAGTTTTTCGGCTACTTCCCCTATCGCGCAGTGTTCTATAAGTGCACTTATCAAGATACGTACTTCTTTTTTATTCATTGCCAGCAGGCTTTTGGTTCTTTCTTCATTCAATACCGACCGTAAGCAGTCGATACAATGGACTTTGGTAATCCATGCGGAGTTGATCAGCTCTCTTGTGTTGAGATCGACTTTTCTTTTTAGTACACCAATAAGAACCTCTACTTATGTCTGAGTATGTTCTATATCTAATGCTGATCCCTTTCTGGTTAGTTCATCTACTATCTTATTCCCTTCTATATTGCTATGGACTATGCTATAGTCAGTTGTTCTATCGAGATCTGTTCTATACCTGTGTAGTATAGAACTATGTCCATAGGAGCTGTGTTTACATATGCCTTCCTAGGCACAAGTTCACTTCGTGCAATTTCCACATCAATGTAAGATAGACGTTCTGATGTCATTGCCTTACTATACTTGTACTATACCCTACTAGGGTAGGGTAGGCATGCGTATCTCAAAGGGCGGTCCACAGAAACTGCTCTTCATGAGGTCGTGCGTACAGTGGAAAAAACTCTTCACTACAAAGAATATACTCTCGCCACATTTCTTTATATAGAAGGAGCCTTCAACAACATTTTCACTGAATCCATTCAGGAATCTCTCACCGAGTTGGGTGTAGAAGGGTTTATTAGCCAATGGATAGTTTCTATGCTCAGTACTCGTATAATCCAAGCAACACTAGGTAACAGTAGTACAACTAAGACGGTAAACAGAGGACCTCCACAAGCCGGAGTCATCTCCCCCCTGCTCTGGTTAATGGCGATCAATAAAATCTTGGTGCGACTTGATTTAAGGTGGTTGCGTACGCGGATGATATGGTTATACTAGTATCAGGAAAGTTCCTCTCCACGATAAGTCAACTCATGGAGAGGGCTCTGGATAAGGTACACTCATGGGCTACGAGCTGTGGCCTCGGAGTAAATCCGGAGAAGACTGAAATGATGCTGTTTACCACCAAAACCAAGGTACCGGCATTCACCCGTTCGGCTCAGGGAATATGGATGCTGGACCACAAGGCCACATGGTCACGGCAAGGTCCTGGAGACGATTCCAAGTGAACTGGTTGCGCCCTCTACCGACTACACGATATCCAAACTCAACTTCAGAAAATCGTTCTTAGCAAAATTCCCTTCCAGAGAAGAATGGAAGAACGGAAGCGTTACCTGCAACTATGATATAGGGATATACACGGACAGTTCGAAGATGGACTGCGGAGTCGGCGCAGGCATCTTCTCTGGCCAGCTGAATATATCAAGGTCCTTCTGTCTCCCAGACTCTGCTAGCGTTTTCCAAGCGGAGCTTCTTGCGATTCGAGAAGCCTGTCGCCTGCTAAGCAATCTTCCAACATCTAACCACAATATCGCTATCTTTTCGGATAGCCAGGCTGCCATCAAGGCCATTGATGCAGTCTGCATCTCTTCAAAACTGGTAGAGCAATGCCGGTTCGAATTGAATCAACAAAGCACTCACTCGAGAATCACTCTCATCTGGGTCCCAGGGCACAGCAACCATGAAGGAAATGAGCGTGCTGATGAGCTGACCAAACGAGGGTCGGCCCTTAACGGCTCTCTAGCAGAAAGAGTCGTATTCCGCTTGGTGCCGTTAAGGGCTATATTCACCTTCACTTCCTCCAGCTAGCCAATCGCGGGTGGAACAACCTCACAAGCTGTGTCATATCTAGGAACACTCGGCCCAGTTTCAACAAACCCAGGTCAAAAGAGTTACTAGGCAAACCAAGACCAGTTATTGCCAAAATCGTAGCTATTATCACAGGCCACTGGCCAGTTGGAGACCATGCGGCCAAGCAACAACACCTTTTGTAGGAGCTGCAAGGATATTAATGAGAAAGAATCTCTATGTCATTTCCTTTGCAGATGTCTAGCCCTGGCGAGGATCAGACAACAGGCTCTTGGCAAACCCTTCTTCGAGGATCTGAGAGAGATAGCGAACAAGAGGATTGGAGAACTAATCCTCTTTCTGAACTCCACGGACTGGGTTTAAACTTAACATCATCTTTAACTAGCCACTACAACAGGTAGACACGAGTCCGTGGTAACAAAACGGCGCACTTTAAGCGCTAATTGGGTTCTTTTTGGACCGCCACATTACCTACCTACCTACCATACTAGGGTCATGTGCGACCTATACGATCTTTTGTGCCACCCCGAGAACTGAGTTAAGGCCCTCGATAAATTTCAAAAAAGCTCCATGTTCAATGTTCAAAATGTTTGACGGGCTCAGTAAAGCCCGCCTGAGGTGGAGAAGTCTTTTTCTTGAGGCCATGGGACATTCACAAAGAATATGTTTTGCCGTCTCTTTTTGCTCTCCATATAGCCGGCATACGTCTGTATATGCTATTGCTATTTTGTGCAGATGACTAGTCAAGTAGTCTGTTAAGGTCCTTAAGTCTGCTTTGTTGAGCTCAAGCAGCTTCTTCGACTTAAAACGGTTGAGGCAAATGAACGTTTTTGCTTGTCCTAGGCCCTTGAAATAGGGTTCAGGACCGGCTTATTGGCGGCTAGCACCACTTCTCGCTAAGCATGTCATTGCCTTAGTAGATTGGAGTTTGAAGGTTGATAAATTTCTACTTAACCGTAGAGTCTTGCCTTAACTGGTACTGAAGGTATGAACAGGCATAATGTGCTTTTTTTAGTTCTATGACAACTCAGCTACTTCTTCCGGTTGTGCAACAAAAACCTGTTTGGCAGAATTTAAATCTGAGAGTTTACAGATAGAGTAGGGAATTCTGTTGCTGTATTTTGAGGGATAACTTGAAGTAAGAATTACTAATTGATAGTGGATTGTTGTATTCTTTCCCTCTCTCAGTACCTACTGTTTTGTAGATACTCCTCTGTATGTGTAGTTATTCTCGACACATTAGTGGTAGTTTAGTAAGCTGAAAGAAATCACAATTAATTCGGCACTGTTCGGCCATCCCTTTCTATTCCTTTTTTGCACCTCTTAGAAGTTTCCATGTCTCCTTATACTATGGGTTTCTACGCTTTGAAAATTATAGATTATGATTGGTGAGGTGCAAGTGCACTGCGATCTTTGGTAGATCCACTGTGCTTCCAAACTAGAGCTCTAGTCGATGGCGTGCTCGATTTAGAGCACTTACTCTAGTCCAATTGCTCTGATAAACCGGCTTATTTGAAGTGGACTCAAGGAAGGTAAATCCGTCTCTGATAGAAGATATGCTCCTAAATGATGTCTTCTTTTATGGACTAGTGCTTCGCATTCCATAGGAAGGTGTGCTGGTGTTTCTGCGAAGTCTCTGTAGAATATGCAGTGTTTATTCCCTTCTTTTCCCAATTTCCTGAGGAACTCCTTGAATCTGTAGTGATTCGTTAGCATGCCTGTCACGATCAGAATATTTTTGCTAATTCTTAGGAATGTTATGCTTGTTTTCTAGTTCTTTCGCCTTCCTCAATCAAGGGAGACCGTCCTAATGCTTAACCTATTTGTTCTCTTCTTCTTTTCTTATTCCTTCCGGTATTTTGTGTAGTTCTATGCGACAGAAAGGTCCAAAGAACGGTGTGTTTGAGCCGTTTCTTAACAGCTTATCAGCTGCATCATCAGTTTTGAGATGATGTCATAAGACTTGATATCCAGCAGAGCAGGCTTTTCTATTCTGCTGATCCTTCTTCTTCTTCTTTTTCTTCTTCTTCTTCTTCTTCTTCTTCTTCTTCTTTTTCTTCTTCTTCTTCTTCTTCTTTTTCTTCTTCTTCTTTTACTTCTTCTTCTTCTGCTTCTTCTTCTTCTTTCTTTTATCAGCGAAGTTATGATCCGAAAACAAGGGATCACAACCCTCCCACTTCATCGCATTTCTACTGATCCTCCTGTGGGGTTCTGCTGATTCTTATCTGTTGTTAATTCTGTTTCTATTTTCATATGTATTCTTCATTCATTCTATTAGCATATGTAATTCCATGCTTCCAACAACTTCTTGTTATTTTTGATTGGAAGCCTAGCCTAGTTTTACTTAACTTGAGACTGACAAAACTACATTTTACAAAACGTTTGACTTATTTCAAAAAGTTTCGTTACACTTTCACGACCTTCTTACTTACTTATGTCCTGTATCCCCTTGTGGGTCCTAGGGTCTCTACTACGCCTACGCGTCATCGTGTACGCTTTCTGGCATTGTGTCTCAGCTCTCCCCAACTTTTCCCTATCTGCCGTGCCTCCTTCTCGATTGTTGTGCGCCATGTTTTCCTCGGACAGCCAGGTCTTCTGCCATCTGAGTTAAAGGGTTCCATTGCATAGTATGGTTCGCTATGGAACTATCACCATTTCGGTACCTGTGGCCAATCTACTGCCACTTCTGTCGTTGGATGGTTGTGAAACTCACGACCTATGTTGATACGACTTTTTTATTTTATTTCATTCATAGCACCATGGACTGAGCTTTCAAATAAGGAAGCATCTACCAAAGTTCGCTATCAGTAAGTCAACATCAAAGCTACTTGAATGCAAAAACTGACAAAGCGAACCCTATCTAATCAAAAACTTACCCAATGGTACGTGTGCACTTTACAGCCCCAATTACGTTACAATAAGCGATACACGAATGGAAAAAGCTGCGACTTAGGCAAAGTTACATAAACCCATCGCAATTGAATCGCCTTCACAACGTAAAAGCCACCCAAATGTGAAACATTGATTGATTTAAATGCCAAACAGTTCAGGGATCAATAAATCATCTCATCCTGTACAATTACAGCCTCCTACCCTCCCTAACCTTTCTCCCTGTGTGTGCTTTAAAATGATTTTGCATAACGTCGCAAACATGATAACGCCATTAATTACCCAGCAGCTTCCCGGGCAAAGCTGATAATCCACGAACCTAATCGCATATGTCTCCCCCGTATGGTACATCACATGCAGAGCATGCATGACGCGACGAGACAGTGTTTTGACGCAGTCAACACAAATATAAACAAATCGATAATCACCTCACTTATCACTTAGTCTGCTGATATCCTGGAAGACTTGCTTAACCACACTTCATTTTATTTTTCTTCTACAGCACAACAATATATCCCAGGAGAAAAGAGGATTAAACTCGGAGAAGAAGCAAGTGACATTCACCGAAAGGAGTCAATTAAAGTACGCCAAACGATTGGTCGTTAAACTGGGCAGCGCTGTCATCACCCGAGAGGATAGTCATGGACTTGCACTGGGACGATTGGCTTCCATTGTTGAGCAGGTACTTATTGATGGGGTTTTATAATTCTTATTATGTAGCTGCTATACTGAGTGGAAGGAAGTTAATGACTTTCGAAACGACATTGGGAGAGCCATTAAAAAAAGATTATCCGATGTCGTAAAGTTTGTATGAATTGAGACAAAAGTTGCTGAGTCGCTTGTAGATAGAGGACTTCATAAAGATTAGGTGGACGCAGTCTTAATCATTGCTTATTGTATCCTTTTTCCCTTTTTAAAGTCGTCAGAGTGTTCATCAAAAATTTGATTGATTGGCATTTTTCCTTTCACAGTTCATATCCGCATTTCCCCCTACGTATCCTGATATGATATTCAGAAAGGAGATCCTTTATTTTACGAAAAACTGCTGACGGTAATCATGCCGGAAATGTTTTCACAAATTGATATTACAACACCTAAGGACTCCAACAAACTAGGTGATGATTCATAAACTGTTTGAGGTTCATATCGCAGTCACATGTTTTACAGAATGTTTCTTGTGAAATGAAATCTACTCTCCATTTCCAGAGAGTGTGACATGTTGACTTCTAATTTGTATCTTTCAAACCCTTTTTTGGGTGGACTTCTGCTACTGGTCCTGTCCTAGTTGATCCCTCATATCTGTCATTGTCGTTTCGAGTGTAAAATCCTTACAAGTGATATGGTAGGCATACAAAATTGTTATTTATGGCATTATATGGTATCCTTGGGATTATTTGGGATATTTTTTTGTTTACAGTGTCCATATGGAGTTGAAAGGATTTTTTGTTTGTTTCGCATGTCGTTTTTGTCAGAGAGATGACTTTGGAGATTTGTTTTTGAAGGGATATCCGTTTTTAAAACTTTTCACATTAGTTTTGATAAAATCTTTTAACACAAAACTGAATGTATGCTTATGGTGATGATGGCAGCCATCCTTTTTTGAGAAAATTACTTTTGCCAGCATTGAGATTGATTCTGATGGACTGAACAAGGAGATGTGTATTGTATTTTCGGAACCGATGGCTTGAGGACATGTTTTCATTTCGTTTTTTTTTTTTTAACAAGGGACAACATGAATGATGGCTCTCGATAGGGACTCATCAGATATCTGAAATTGGCTCATTAATTACCGTTGATGGGTGCTGCATTCAGAGGTATTTTCAAGAACAGGATGGATTGGGTGTCAAGGATCATGTATGCCAATTCTAATCTGATCGAATAGTAGAATGATGTGAATTGTGTTCTAGAGGTGGGTAGTGAAAGAATTGATGTCAAAGTAAATCGTGTTACGACTGTCACTACTGGCAATCTATAATTCAGATTTGGGCAGGGAAAATAGTGAAATTGGATAACGACAGCGTTTCAAATTTTATGAAGTATGAGATTGTGCAACAAAATGGGATAAACTGCGTCAGGCTGCTGGGGAAGCTTAATGATTGAATCCCAGAAACTCTTTCTCAGAATCTCTGACAAATATTGGGAGTATAACTGGAGTAAGAAAGTATCTTAACTCAGTCGTTCAGATAAAACTGCATGTTCCTTTCAGTCATTGAATGAATAAGCACAGCACCAATAGTTTCCAAGAACTTTGTGTCTCAATTTTGGGGGAAAAGAGGAGGATCTGAGTAATACTAGACCATAACTTCTAATTATCATTGCATTTGTAGAAGGGAGTAGAACTAGAACTAGAAAATGAAAGCTCACCAATCTCATATTTCAACAGTTGTCCACATATCTTCTAATGGACGAGAACGAGAAAATGATGTGCATGAGATTCTGGGAAAGAGAAACAGGGATTTTTTGGCAATAGTCTTTGGAAATGGCAAGACGGAGAGACTGCTGCTTCCAGTTCTGTACGCCATGATGGTTCAGACTGCCTTTAACCTGTACATGCTATCGAAAACGTGGTCTCCTTTATCTCCATCATGGTCCTTTGGGTATATTCGAAAACTTTTTGGACCGGGGCAATTCTGCTCATTTTTCTTCTATTTTTTCCCCTCTTGTACAACCCACGCCCGCGTGGCAACGACACTGCGACCTGAAAGATCTATTGTATCGAAGGGCTGGAGTTAATCTAACAGACGCACTACCTCCCCTATGAAAGTGAGTATGTCTTTAGTAGCGGAGTATTTCAGTTCCACTGAAGTAAGTATCTCCTTGTGGAGAATACGTTTCTTTAACCAGTGTAGTGCCGGGCATTCACAAAGAATATGTTTGGAATTTTCATCCTCCTCTAAACAGAACTGACAGTCCTTCTCTTGGCACAGGTTCATCTTGTTAAGGTGGTATCTCAAGCCGCAATGGCCAGTAAGAAAGCTCACAAGCTTCATAATGCTTTCCCTATCTAAGTTAAAGATTTCCTTATAGGAGTAAGGCTTCATTAATCGTTTGGATTGTCTAAGACCTGGCCCACTAGTCCAGTGGTCTAGACGAAGTTTGTTTTCCCATTCGTTAGTCAGCGTTGTAGCTGACTCCTCCATAGCAGGGGGGAAAGAACTCCTCCTTGAGGACAGCCTTTCGCTGCAGTTATGGCCACCGACACTCCCCCAGAGGAGGAAGTAATGAATCGACTTACCAGCATGGCCTTGATCCATTGGTTGGTCGATTCTTCGATACCTCTGCTACTGATCGCCTTTGCGATTGAGTCGTAACCAGTGTTATCGAACGTGCCCTCGATGTCAAGAAAAGCACACAAGGCTATCTCCCTTGAACTGAGTGTTCCCTCTATCTTTTTGACGAGATAGTGAAGCGCACCTACTGTAGATTTGCCTTTCCTGTATGCGTACTGATTCAAGTGCAGAGGGTTAAACAGATCTAACCGGTCTCTAATATGGATACCTATGAGCCTCTCCATTGTCTTAAGGACGAAATATGTTCGACTTATAGGTCTGTATGATTTAGGCAGCTCACTAGGACTATTGCCCGGCTTGGGGATGAAAACCACATCAACCTGCCTCCAGGTGGGTGGTATGTATCCCCAATTGTAGCTGGCTCTAAATAAAGCTGTCAACTCCGGCAAGATGAGGTCAATTGACTTTTGGAGAAGTGCTGGAAATAGACTGTCACGCCGGGGGCTTTAAAAGGTTTGAATGTGCCTACCGCCCATTCAACTTTCTCTGGACTGAATATTTTTCCAGATAAACTATTAACTCTACTGTCCACATAAACCCTGTGGTTAACTGTGTTCGAGTACACATGAGATGTGTTAAGAGACGAGCCTGGGAAATGTACCTGAAGTAAGGTTCTAAGTGTATCCACACGGTCCGTCGTGTAGGTTCCGTCATTCTTCTTCAGTAACCCTACACAGTTGACATGATCGTTTGCGAGTGATTTGTGGATTCGTGCTGCTGTAGGCATGTCAGCGATTGTTTCGCGGCATTTCCTCCAAGCAGCTCGCTTTGATCGTCTCAATACTAGATTGTAATCTGTGAGAGCAAACCTGTATACGTTTTACCTCTTCGTTCGCTTTGCAGAGTTGAAGAGTTTTCTGACTTTCTTCCTAAGTTCCGCCAGTTGGTCATTCCACCAAGGCACTTTGCGTTTGCTAACATGTGTCTTTGGGACACAGCTGTCGTGGTAGGAATTAAGCAGTATATTGTTAAGCTGATATGCAGCTTCAGCCAGGTCTTCTATGAACTCGATAGATGTGAGAAGCATATCTTTTTTGAGAACACTAGTTCACGATAGCGATGCCAATCCGTAGATTTGGGATCGTATCTGCTAGAGACATATGAGAGTTGACCGGGTATGTCAAACCTAATATGTTGATGGTCTGACAGTGAGGCCTCGTCTGATACGTGTCAATTTTCAATAAGATTAGAAATAAATGGACTAGCGAGGGTGATGTCAAGTACCTCCTCACGAATCGAATTTATGAAGGTAGGTTTAGAGCCTTTCTTCAAAATATATATTTGTCTACTTGCAAAGTATTCTAAAAGACACTCACTTCTTCTGTTGATATTGCTACTACCCCAGACCTCATGATGTGCGTTGGCATCGCATCCAATGATATAGTGGAGGTTGTTCTCCTGACAGTAGTCAATGAGGCTCTGGGCGTCTTTCGGCGGGATATCATCACTGTCGTGAGGGAAGTACGCTGAGACACACACGATGTTTTGTGTGGGATTTCTAGTAGTAGGGCCACCAGGTCTCTTGTTATAAATTCTGGAATAGGGAGAAAGTTTAAATAATTGCTGATTAAGCAGGCCGCCCTCGGCGCTAGCTCTCCACACTTGGAAATCGACTTACTTGCCCTATTCCGGAGACCTTTAACCTGTCCACAAATAACCCAGGGTTTCTGAATGAGACCAAGGGTTATATCTTCTTCGGCGAACCGCTTGCTAAGGGTAGCGGACGCGCCCTTAGCATGATGCCTGCAGCACCTTGATTGTGCTCATCGGTCCTCTGCTGAGGATCGAGCTTGTCGGAGTAGTTGGGCCTTTTTGGGACCCTTTCCTCTACGGCAAGCGGTTAGATTTTGATGACCCAGGTGTCTGTTTGCAACCGACTCCTCGAGTCTTCGAGAGACGTGCCCAGGGGCCCGCTGGTCGTTAACGATAAACCGGCCACGTTGCGAGTCTTAGGAAGTCTAGGAACTAATGTGCTGGGGCGGGCTCGATCCTTTGATCGGATTCCCGCAGTGCTGGTACTAGCTTTAGGACTACTGGTGCTACTTAGCGACTCACTAGTCGTGGCAGCGGTTTTGACAGTGGAACTGGTGTTCAGGGTAGGCCCGGAGGCACTGCTGGTGGAGACGAATGATGAGGGGTCCGTCGCAGTAGCAGTTGTAATGCCAATTGCGTCCACTTTCATCGGACTACCGTTGCCAGACTCCTGACCCTTGTCAGTGGTCTTTGGGATCAGTTTGATCTGACTAAAACGGTAGTGTACTTTGTTATTGTACTTGTATAATTCTGCTCATCCGCTATATGCGACGAGCTACTCAAGTGCTGAATTCGTATTATTTTGCCCCTTGGATGCCGCTGTTAGGCCTTAGATAGCATAGTGTTTCTCGCTGCTGCTCGTTCCTCCAGACGTAGTTGTTGCATCATGCTGGTGATGATTTCGTTCGCTATGTTCCAGGCTTCATTCGTCGTCAGCATGAATGTTATTAGTCCTCTCGGAGTCACTTGGCCGCCAGTTTCTCTCTGTAGTATGTTTTCGGCAGCCGTATACATCCGGCATTCCATCAAAACATGTTTCGCGTTCTGCATTTTGCCTTCACAGTGCGGGCAGTATGGGTCATCGACGTGTTTGTATTTGTAGAGATATTCTCGAAAGCATTCGTGCCCTGATAGGAACTGTGTCATTTAGAAGTTTACTTTTCAATGTTTTCTGTTGATCCATTCCTCTACGTTGGGGATCAGCATATGGATCCATCTTCCTTTGGGTGTGGTGTTCCATCTGTTTTGCCATTCTGCTTGTATAGCCTCGCTGGTTGCTGCGGACTTTTTTATTTCCAAATCGATTGGCATTCGACCGGAGATTACGCTAATTGCCTGCGCTGACACCGACCGAAAGGCACAACACACTCTTAACGATGCGATTCTATAGGCCGAGTTCATCCGTCTGATGTACGTTATCCGGCATGCCGCTTTTGCCCATATGGGAGACGCGTACATAAGGAAGGACTTGCTTACAGTTGCTAGCAGGTTTCTAATTGGCTGCCTGGGTCCTCCAACGTTTGGCATTAATCTTGACAGTGCTGCTACTGCCCTGGAGGCTCTCTCGCCTGCGTTTATTAGGTGATCTTTGAAATTTAGTCTGTGGTCCAGCAGTACTCCCAGGTACTTGATGTGTGGACGCGACTCGATGGTTTGCTCACCGACCTGTGTAGTAAGGTGTGCTTCCTTTGTTCTGCTACTTATTAGTACCGCTTCTGTCTTGTGATCTGCTAGTTCCAGACCTGATGCCTGTAGCCATGCCTTCACGTTCCGTTTTGTTTGGTTGCAGTTTTCGGACACTTGTTCTAGCATTTTTGCTACGACGATTATTGCAATGTCATCAGCGTAGCCGATCATTTCTACTCCACTCGGCCTTGGCGTTCTTAGTATACATTATATTCCACAGGGCTGGGCCTAGTACTGACCCTTGGGGGACTCCTCCCGTAAGTGTGTACGTCTTAGGCCCCTCTTCCATGTCATAATGAAGAGTTCTCTCACTGAAGTATCTGCCTATTATTCTCAGCAGCTAGTTAGGTATATGCAGGCTGCTTAGGTAGCTATGCAGCTCCAGCTGGCTGAGCTGAATGCGTTTTTGACTTCGAGTGTTATGACGGCGCAATACTGCTTGCTCCCTCCTAGACATCTTCGTCCCGCGATAGCTTCGCGTGCAATGTCGCACACTGCCCTTATCGCCCCTATGGTGCTTCGTGTCTTTCTAAAGCCGTACTGCCGAGTAGAGAGCACTGAGTCTCCTTCCGTGTATGGCTCTAGCAAAAAAAGAACAGAGGTGATTACTTATTATGTAATTTTGCTGTTGGTATTTAAAACTTAGCCATGGGGCTTGTTCCCATTTGACTATTAAGGAGATGGATCTGCCTGACAGCGGAAAATCAATCTACTACTGTATCTCCATTACTGCTTTTCCAAATCCTTGGGCTATCCTGGCATACGATCTCTCTATTTTTGTGGTAGATGTTCCTCCTGTATCTCTTCTGCTTATAGAGCTGCTTCGTCCATACTCACGGTGCTGCTGTGTAGGCTATCATACTTTTCTTTTTTGTTTTGTTAGAACTTTAAGCAGGCAGTTTCAAGAAACCTAGTATTCCGCGCTTGCTGTTGCTGTTATTGGACTTATCGAGAGCTTTTGGGTTACTCTGCTGCTGCTTTATAGCATCTTATACGTACCTTTGCAACATCCTTTCCTGATCACAACGTGATCATTTTGGTTGGCATTTCTTACTTACTCTTTCTTATTTTTGTCGTATTTCAAGGACTGTCCACATATTCACTTGTCTATCGAAGTTTGCTCCAACCAAGACTATTCCTTTACGCTGATCAAGTGGCATCCAAATACCATCTACTTTCAGCAAGAAATGAGGTTTTGATTCATTGTCAGGGCTCCAAGCTTGATGAAAATTTCATCTAAAGGACATTCGACGGAAAATCTCCTTCAAATCTCATCTGCCGCTCAAGGACGGTACTTATTGCAAACACCTTATGAGTTTCAGTCCAAGAAACATAACCTTTGTACAATCATACATTGTCCTTCATAAAATAATTCTTTTCCTCTTGAAAATCCGCCTCAAAAGGGAAAAAAATGAATTTCACTCGACAAATTCATTTCGATTTGCCAACAGTTTGCAATTTCCAGAGGCGCCATCATTCAAACTATCAAAAACATTCTTAAGCAATATTAAAAAGCTTCTCTGAAAAATAATTGCAAAACTTCATGCTTCGAAAACAGAATAGCACCCGACATCCAGGACCACGTGTCCAGCAAAATATTTCATTTCAAGTTGAACCGCTTATTGTTCTTCGTCCTTTCTGCCCTGCAGATTGCTTGGAAAACTTTTTACACAAAATTGACTTCTTTCGAAAGAGTTCAACCTCACTCTTGGAAAAAATCTGAAAGGTTCTTCAAAATTGGCTTACTATTAACTTCCGAGGGTAAGCACATGCTACCAAATACCTATCCTCTAAGGCATTACCCTTCCGGAGGAGTATGTCCTAATGCATTCGCCATGTTCGTTTCACAATTGAAAATATGGAATTTAAATTGATTTCTTCTTATGTATTTCCTCTGTATGTAGGTTGCCGAATGCCATTTGGAAGGACGAGAAGTTATGATGGTAACAAGTGGTGCTGTAGCATTTGGAAGTCAAAAACTGGCACAAGAACTGCTAATGTCTCTGTCGATGAGGGAGACTCTATCACCAAAGGATCATTCGCGTGCGGTAAGTTATATTGAATCAAGGATATTATGACAGTACAACAAAGAAATGAGAAGATGAATACATATAAGAACAAGGACGATGGATTGTCTGTATAATAAAGTTATTTTGACTTCTTGCCTTTTTCTTTGGTTATCATATGTGTGCGCACCACAGGAATCTGGAGTATTACTGGAACCAAGGGCAGCTGCCGCTGTTGGACAATCAGGATTGATGTCTTTGTATGATGCCATGTTTGCGCAGTATGGAGTGAAGATAGCACAGGTTTGTTTTTGTTGTTCTGCTATGATTTATATTTGCTTCGAAATTGAATGTCTGGTGCGGTGGTAGTAAGTGGAATGGAAGAGGTTTAGTTTCGACTGAATGGGGGAATTCAAAGAGATTTAAGTGAGTGTTTCAAGGATGAAGGAATTTTGCGCATTTGGAAATAAAATGAAGAAAAGTATGTTGCTATAGCTACAGATACACATATGTATGTACGAATATTACTGCTACTATATAAATGCGAACGTTTTGATGTTTAGATGTTTGTTACTCAATCACACCTTAACAGCTGAACGGATTTGGATAGAAATTGGTGGCGAAATAGTCTATGTCCTGGATTAGCAAATAGGCTATGTTTCATCCCGAAAAAAGAGTATCATCTCGTAAAAATGCATAGTATTCCTTTCTATATAAAAAACTCGACCGACTGACTGACTGGCAAAGGAAGACATTCACTGTCCAAAACGAGATTGCAATATGCACAGATGGTTCTAAGACCAGAGAGGGCACGGGGTTGGGTATATACTCGAGAGACATTAATCTTCAGGTGGCCCTGAGACTTCCGGACACATGCAGTGTGTTCCAAGCAGAGGTTCTAGCTGTACTTAAGGCTGAGAAATTACTTGAGATGGGATCAACGTCCGACAAGAATATCGCCATTTTCATTGACAGCCAGGCTGCGCTGAAGGCGCTAGAGTCTTGTGTCAATAAATCTGAAATCGCCGCACAATGCTAAGGCATTATGTACACAGAACCGTGTCAGATTATGTTGGGTACCTGGATACTGCGATATATTATAGAAGGCAATGCAAAGATCGACGAGCTAGTCAAAAGAGGAGCAAAGCTCCCGCATAGGACCATAATCGGTAGCATTAAACCACCAAGGCGTGTGGCAAAAGGAATTATTCGTGATAGAATCGTCAACATGGCTAATTTGAAATTTCCCAACTTAGGTGGTCATAAGGTGTCCCAGGCCTTGTGTTAGATCACAGGAAATCTGGGGAGATCATAAAAGCAGATAAATCAGGGCTAAGAACAGCAATAGAAATACTCTCTGGCCATTGTTTTCTAAGGATGTTTGTAGGTACTGCAATGACCAACATGTCTCAGAGGATATAACACATATACTCTGTGAATGCCAAGGCATTATTTATTTATCGTATGGAGTTTACAGTAACAAAGATACAGATGTACAAGAAGTGTTGACATGAGGAATTACATAATACAACTTTTACTATAACAATTTTACTAAAAGAATTTCACAAGTTGATGTCAAGTTCTTTGAGCCAGTCTATTGAGCTAGGTGTTGCGTCTGCGAAATCAGACAGGTTTCCGGTATACAACCTTGGTGGACATTCCGCTACAATGTATCTGATTGTTTGTTTAGGCGAACCCCACAGGTGGATCAGTAGAAATACGGTGAAGTGGGAGGGTTATGATCCCTTGTTTTCGGATCATAATCTCGCTGATAAACGGAAGAAGAAGAAGTGTCTGATTGTTTGTCGTTCAGCTCCATAGTCGCAGCTTGATGATGTTGAGATACCCCACTTGTGAAGTGTATCAGCACATACACCACAGTTAAATCATATGCGGTTGAGTGGAACCAGTCCATTTCGGGGAAAGTTAAAGCCAGCGAGAGGTATTGTAGGGCCCACAATTTGAATTAATCCAGTTGTAGGACTATTCGTCCATTAGGTTCTCCATTCGCTGCTTACGTCAAATTCGGCTGAGACTAAGGCTGTGGTGCGTAGGGTTGGTCTTCTCGATTTGAGTCTCGAGAGCTGATCCAGAGTGGAGATATCGTTGTGAACCAGCAGCAGGTTGTTGTTTACTATTTTGGCCTTTTCTCAAAATAGTGCATGAGATCGACGGATATTTGGTGGTGCTATGTAACTTAGCACTTGAAGCCAATGCATTGGTGTAGACTTCAGGGCTCCTGTTATGATCCGCATGGTGTTGTTAAGTTGGTGTTGCATGGTGTTGCATGGTATTGTTAAGTTGGCCATCTACTTTTTGGGTATGCGAGCTATTCGTCCACACCGGGGAACAGTATTCAGCTGTCGAATACAAGAGTCCGATTGCGGCAGAGCGAAGTGATGAAGAACTAGCTCCCCATGATGTCCCAGCTAGTTTTTGAACGATGTTATTTCTTGTCCTCAGTTTTCAGCTGTTTTCGTGAAATGTTCTCGGCAACATAATGCTCTATCTTAGCTCTTAGTTTGTAGGATGCCAATTTGCTATTCAGATGGAAACAGCAAACCTCAGTCTTTGTCATGCTTGGATATAGACGCCATTCACTAAATTATGTATTTAATACTTTAAGGTCATCGTTCAAAATGTGTTCGGTAATTGTGATATTTTGACGCTGAGTGGCTATAGCGATATCATCTTCTTTTTCCTTTTTATCAGCGAGGTTATGATCCGAAAACAAGGGATCACAACCCTCCCACTTCACCGCATTTCTACTGATCCGTCTGTGGGGTTCGCCTTGGCTATAGCGATATCATCGGCATATGAAAACTTTCTTGACAGGGTTGGAGGTATGCCGTGAGTATACAGATTGAACAAAGTTGGTGTCAATACTGATCCTTGCAGTAATCCGTTGTTAATCTTCTTCGTATCACTTTTAACATCGTTCAGGAAGACTTGGAACTTCCGGTTTGACAGCATATTGCTCACCAATTATTTTTGTTTCCTTAAACGATTTTGGAAGATCTCCCGTCTCTAATATTTTCGAGAACAAGGACGCCAGCCATCGGTGTGTGTTGGGTCCTGCGTGCTTCAGGAATTTTGGATATATGTTGTTGAAACTAGCTGCCTTACCCAACTTCACAGAAGCCAAGGCTACTTCCATTTCATCGATTCAAATTGAGTTGGAATACTGAGATACCTCCGAGTACCCTGCTCTCAACCTCTCTAGATCCCGCTTTATTTTAATCATGTGCCATTTGTCTGGTGGAGTTCTGGACGTTTTTTTTTTTTTAATATTGTTACAAATGTATAGGGGATTAATTCAATTTATTTGGATTAAAAGTAAGCAATACAATTTTAGGGGAAAATAGAAACCACGATGATCGCCGCTCCTGACAGTCATCACTTCTTAACCAACAAACCCTCTCAGCTGTCAAGTTGGAAATCGATGAGTTGGTAAGTTGTTGAGGCGGTTTTCGTTGTTGATTGGTGAATTTACACCCAGATTACTTATTTAACACGTAACAATGTGGTTGGCAATATCGTTGGGATTTATTGGTGGTTTTCCAACCTTGGCTATATTTCCTCCTCCAAGTTTTCTCAGCAGACTCCATGCTTTTCTACTTGAGTGAGTAAAGTCAAGGCTTTCCATCACAGTTTGCCACTTATGCAGGCGACTTTTATCAAGTGAACAGAGTAGTTCATCCGCAATTTCGGGGTCACCTCTTTCCTCCAACTCCTTATATAATCGAGTGCTCTCCGCGTTCCATCCAGACAATGCCAAGTCATATTCAGGACAACGCTAAAGAGATAACGTCCCGGAACCATAACAATGATATCTTCAAATTCTGTTGGAAAATTAAGCGTATGGGCGAATTGGTTTAGGTCTTTCTGCCGCGAAGGTTCCCTAGGGATCGCGATGAACTCACCTTGGTGCTTATTGTCTTATGATAACCTCATAGCCCTACTCAACCTAATCTAACTTAAGCGGTGAAATGGGGTTTCAAAATCATCTTTTACCTTTTTTTTTTGTTCGATTAACTCATGTGTACCAGAGAACGACAGATGGCCGAGTCGACTGACCAGTTATTGCCACTTTTTTGTATTAGAATAGGAAGTGATTTACATTTCTCGTTTTGAAATCCACAAAAAAGTGTCTCAATTTCTCATTCATAGTATTGCAAGCTGCCTATAATAGATAGACATATATTGTCGCAAACTTTCTTCAAACATATTTATTGCTATCAAGTCTTCCACACATCATTTGGACATACATATCTTTAACACTTAAGCTAGCTCAAGCAATCCCTCTGAAAGGCATAGTTACAGTACAGATACACTAAGACCAATAGAGGTCTACTGTTTTTTTTTTTTTTATGCTGGGAGGTGGTAATCTTTAAAAGACGAAACTGAGCCCGTGCTCGGTAACAGTGTGGGACTTTTACACACTAGCCCCTTCCCCCTTCTTATCCTTTCGCTCTACGGTACCGCCTTCTTGGCATTTCATCGTAGGGTGGTTTCTGGCTTAGTTGCCATTTGTATTCGTGTTAGTCCTATTGTACTCTTTTCTCTCACGTTCCAATATTCTTAATTTGCGCATGATATTTTTGGCAATTTCAGTCACTGCATCTCAAGCTTTTTGGCTATTAAGCATTTCACCAACTACGTTTTCGGGGGTTAGTGCCACGCCAAAATCCTGCTTCAGTGTTTCCCTCTCATCTAGAAACCGTGGGCATCGAAAAAGCACATGTTCGGCGTTTTCAATACAGTAGGAGGCCATCATGCTTGTATTTATGCAGGTATAAACGGAAGCATACATGACCTACTTCACCATACCGTCTTTCTGTCTATGGTTTAATCTGGGGTATGAGTACATGCGTCTACCTACCCTTTTCGGAGGCATTCCAGCGTTCTTGCCACTCTCCTATCCTCTGTATCCTTAAAGACATCTCTTGGGTTTCGCCGGTTGGAGCAGTTTGTTCTTGTTCTGAGCGTCTCAAATCATATTGACATCGCTGCTCTTCTGCTCCAGGATGTGTATTGGTAGCATTTTTGCTATCACACAGGCTGCATCGCTAGAGGTGGTACGGTATGCGCAGCATACTCTTAATGTACATATTCTGTACACTGAGGCTATCTTACTTCTGTTTGTTTTAGTCATCATGGCTCTCGCCCAGATTGGTGCGGCGTAAAGGATTAAAGAGGCTATTACTCTGGCCAAAATTGGTCTTTGATTGTGCTTAGGGCCTCCTATATTAGGCATGATTCGTGCGAGGGCATTCGTTGCTTTGTGAGACACACTCTTGAATTGTTCCTTAAAGGATAGTCTCGTATCTAGCATGAATCCGAGGTTTTTTATGTGGGGCTTCGATGTTATTGTGTGGCTACCCACAGTAATACTTATCGTTTCCTCCTTCTTCCTGCTGCTTATAAGAACCGCTTACGTTTTATGTTCTGCAAACGTAAGGCCAGCCGAACTCAGCCAGTTCCGTATGGTCCTAATTGTAGAGTTGCTTGTCTGCTCAATCTCTTCTAGTAGTTTGCCAGTTACAACAATTGCAATGTCGTCCGCAAATCCGACAATTTTTGTTTCCTCGGGCATTGGAAGATGTAAGATCCCATAGTACATGACGTTCCAGAGTAAGGGACCTAGCGTTGACCCGCCAGTGATCTTGTATTCTTTGGGTCCGTTGTCTGTGTCGTAGGTTAAGACTCTGCGCTTGAAGTAACTCCTCACGATTTTTATGAGATACGCTGGGACTCGCAAAGTTCTGAGTGCCTCTAGTATATGGCTCTAGTTTGCAGTGTTGATATCCAGGGTTATCACTAAGCAATATTTCTTGGAGTCCCCTTTCCACCTCTTGCCTTTTATCTCTTTTTGTGCTGTTTTAACCATCAAGTTGATTGCATCTACTGTTGAGGGTGCCTACCGGAAGCCATATTGGTGTTTCGAAAGCCCGCCTACAGTTTCTATTGCTGTTTGCAATCTGTTGCAGATGATTCTTTCCAGAACTTTTCCTGCTGGTATCCTGGTGGCTTATCACCTTTTGGGAGTAGTACTAGCCTCTGCCTTTTCGATTGGTCTGGAAAAACTCCTTCTTTCAACCCCGCATTGTACATTTCTACGAACATATCTGGGCACGCTTTGAATGCCGTTTCGAGAGCTATATTTAGAATGCCGTCAGGACCTGGTGGCTTTTTATCCCACCGTGATGCCATGGATCTTTCCATTTCGCCCAGGGACTAAGTAAACCAAATGAAGCTTTTAATAAAGCGGAGGATGCTCATAACGCCTGATGACGTCAAAGAAAGGAGCCCCAAGATGGAGCAGTCTTTTTTGGGACAGGGCCGGACGTGTACAAATGAGGTGAAGGATGATTTTCTTTTGATCTTTATTTCTATAACTCCTGCAGAAGTCGTTAGAAAAGAAGCCCAACTTTTTTGCATGCTGTCCTATCAGATAGTGTCCAGTGAGGATACCGACAGCGTTTTGGATCTTCCCTTGGCCAAATCTATCTTGAAATACGACACGTTGAGTAATTTTACCATCTGTGTGTAGTTCTGCTAATAGTGTCCATGTCTAGTAGATGTTATATGTATCGAGGGACATACCCAGTATTTGTCATTTCGGTAGAATCCTAAGAGTCATACCCTATCTGGCGAGCTCGTCCGCTCTGTAGTTTCCTGGGATATTCGTGTGGCCTTACACACAGCATAGATGAATGTTGAACTGCTCCGTCATCTCTGTGAGAGACAAACGGCAGTTTAAGGTCGCCCTTGAAGTGAAAGAGCACGATTTCTGGGTCCAGTATCCCTCACATATATTGCATTACACTTAAATCAGAACAAGGCTTTCCTGATTGCCATGATTTCCGCCTGAAATACGCTACAATGATCTGGGAGGCGGAAAGATATGCTTATGTTGAGCTTTTCAGAGAAGATACCACAGCTCACATTGCCTTCGGTCTAGGAGCCGTCTGTGTAGAAGTGAACTGCACTATCATCTACAGGGAGAGATTCCATTTCATGCTGTCAGGGGTGCTCATTCGGAAGTTACGGTCAAATCTCCGAAAGCCTTGTGACATATGCATTGTTTCTCCGATTTTTTATATTTTTAACGCCACTGTTCGCCAATTTCTGATAAATAGTAAAGATCCGTACTTCGGATAAAGTGCCTGACATGGCAGTAAGACTTACAATCGAACAAATAAACAAAGCAGCAAACATACACCCTTTCCCTCTTCATAACATAAGTAGATGACACATTGTCGTAGCTTTAGAAAATCTTTCCAATCTATAGCAATTTTCTGGTATCTATTCAGAAAGCAAAAGCCAAACAAAATCCATAAATAAATGAATCTATGAATGCGGAATCTGAACTGCATAACAATGCACAACCAACAAAGTTTCATTATCTACCATCACCACCGTCTGCGACTGCATTCAAGGAATTACTCATAACAATCCAACAATTCATTTATTCTCCTCTCCGATCCTTATTTATTCCATCCAGGTCCTTGTAACGAAGCCAGATTTTTACAATGACGAAACCAGAAATAATCTATTCTGTACGCTGTCGGAATTGATTAGCTTGAACATCGTTCCAATTATTAATACAAACGATGCCGTATCACCGCCAATGTTTATCAAGGACGATGACCTACCGGCAGGATCTAAGAAAGTGAGTATATCTAGCCGCCGATATAGCTCTGTATTCTGATGTATTCCTCTTCCTTTTCTCTTGTAGGGCATTGCTATTAAGGACAATGACAGCTTGGCAGCTATGCTAGCCGCAGAAGTGCAAGCTGATTTACTAATTCTAATGTCGGACGTTGATGGTATATACAATAAGCCACCGTGGGAGGATGGTGCCAAGCTAATGCACACGTATACATCCAACGATAGGAGAATCATTGAGTTTGGCAAAAAATCTAAGGTATACCTTCCACTCTCTGATGTTGCTGTTATCCTTGTGCTTATCTATTCTTTCTCCATCCGCACTCTCGCACTCAGGTTGGCACTGGTGGCATGGATTCTAAGGTTAAAGCAGCAACATGGGCACTAGATCGTGGTGTTAGTGTTGTCATTTGCAATGGAATGCAAGAGAAGGCTATCAAAACAATAATTGGCGGCAGGAAGGTCGGAACATTCTTCACCGAGTCCACCGAAGGATTCTCAACGCCCGTCGATGTTTTAGCAGAAAATGGTAATGCTCACCTTCTTTGTTTTGTTTTTGTGTAGTTTGTTATTAGTTTTAATTAAATGGCATTCCTGAATGACAGGGAGTGCAAATTGAAGTATAATTACGCTCAGATGCTAGATAGATGGATATTTGCCATTCAAGGAGGGCACTGCATTAATTAAAGGATTTTTGAGGTGATAATGTGCTAATTTCATTTCAGCACGTACTGGCAGTCGGCAAATGCAGGCTCTGTCTGCCGAGGAGAGGGCGAGTGCTGTGAATACATTGGCTGACCTTTTGGTATCGAAACAGGACTTTATTTTGAACGCTAATGCACAGGATTTGGCTGAGGCTCGACAGAGTGGATTGGCGAAACCATTATTGTCCAGGTTGTCATTGAATTCGGGCAAATTGAAGAATCTAGCTGTGGGACTTAAGCAGATTGCCGATTCCAGTCATCGGGTAAGTTGATGTTGTTCAAAGCCTGAGACCTTCTTTCATTATTTGAGCTAAATTTGGAAATTTATAAAGTGAGGGTCTTAGATATTTTAGTTTTGTGCTCTGTTTTGACTATATGCTTCTGATGTAAATTTTCTTCGCTTTTGGCCAGAGACGCGCTAGCTACTTTAGGGTGCACGTAAAAATATAACAGATCAAGAAATTAGGCTCTGACGTTCTAAACTTTATATTACTTAATTGTTTGCTAATCAATTCTCTTCCAGTAGAGTTCGAAACCATTTTCATTTAAAACGCTACTGAATTGCATACTCAAAGGACAATCATTTAGCCGTAAAAGCTGCTCCTATAAGGTGGGCATTTAACTACTACTATATACACATTTGCTCAAGTTCAAATCCAAAGCCATATCCAAATCCTAATTCTAGTCAGGGTCCATCTCCAAGTCCAAGTCGCTTACATCTAGAATCTAGTCAAAGTCCTAGTCAAAGTCCTAGTCAAAGTCCTAGTCAAAGTCCAAGTCCAAGTCCATATTCTTAGGATGAGTGTAACCCACGTGTTTAAAAAAACATTTCAAAACATAATCAGAACCTATGAAACCCAAGATAGAATCCATTCGATACAAATATTTGCATCCAAAGCAGGCATTAATGATAAATTCCGAACCCCCTTTAGAACTCGCATTCCGTCGAAAACAATCGATTTACTTTCGATTTTTGGTGTTGAAGTGCTCGCAAACTACGCTCTTATGGCTCGCCTCCTTGAAAGTTTGGAACGGGAAAACCCGTTAAAAGTTCAACATCAATGAATTAATTATTCAGTTTCCCGTTTATTGGGAGAAGAAAGTTTTAAAATCGTGAATCGTAAGAGTGTCCTTAAAAACAGTTTCCTAATTGCACTTACGTGTTTGATTTCAACACTTGAATGCTGTCCAATGTCGCTACGACGTCTCAGAACTTTTCGATTACGGCGAAGTGGTTTCAGGAAAGGAGCAGTCATTAGTGTATCTATTATGATTCTGTGTTTAATATTTAATTTATCTTCTCTGGAACTGCTATAATCTTTGTAATTAGTTGGAAATCTTCTTGGATACTAAAGTGCACAGGGAATCATAGCTCATAGAACTTTGAAAGGCAACCGATGCTGTTGTGACTCCAAATGAGCGATCGTTGTTAAATTGTAGAAGTATATGTTGCTTCGACTGCATAGAGGTTGGGCTGTTTTTTTGTGTGGTGTGGGCTTTTTTTTCATTTTATTTTTGTGAAATGTGAAATGTGTGAAAAACCAATCTTTTCTCCTTAAAAATCTTGGAAATTATTGAGCTAAACAAGGGTTTGGGCTTGTAAGGAGCCTTATGGGCTCTTGGTAGTGAGGAACCCCACAGAATTTTTTCTTGGTTTTCCATGTTAAATTCGGTTTTTGATTCGCTTTTAGTGACGGGATTTTCCTTAAATGTGCTTGAGGTCATGGAAGAAAATTTATTTTCAATTTCTTTGCAGAAAGATTTTATTGGGCTTTCTATTTTTGTAATCCACCCTTGGCCGTGTGGCCTGCGATAGCCTTTGATTTTCTGTATTCAATCGTCATTGCTCAGTTTTTTAATTATTTTACCTGGAATGGTTGCCTTGACTCCAAACGAAGGTAGTTTGACATCCACTGCTACTTCTGATGGTGATTCTCCTCGGCTTCTTGTCAGTTTGCCATTTGGTTCATTACTCCCCATATAGCAGCGGCCAAGCACCTAACACAGTTTTACACTGCGCCCCAAGTATTGTTGCTGTTCACGTTATTAAAAAATAAAACCCTTTAAGACGAAGGTAGTTCTTTTCATTAAGAAGAGATCAAACGCTACCTTCAGACCTCCAAATATCAGTGGTATTGAACTAAGTATCTCAAGTTCAGCTCGGTACCTGGGCATAATTCTAGATTCCAAACAAAACTGGAAGGATAACATTGCCGAACGCATCAAAAAAGCAAGCGTAGCTTTCTATTCTTGCAAAAAGGTAGTCAGTAATACGTGGGACTCCAAACCAGCTGTGGTGTACTGGATATACACGGCGGTAGTAAGGCCCTTTCTCACATATGGTTTACTAGTATGGTGGATGGCACTTGAGAAGCAATACCAGCCTTAAAACCTCACCAAAATCCAGAGGGCAGCGTACATCGGAGTCATGAGATCAATGATAACAACAGCAGCTATGTAAACCATACTTTGTTTCATTCCACAATATCTGCTACAGAAGTAAAATCGAAGCTTGTGAAGTGTTGTAGAGAAGAGCTCAAGGTCCTTGGAACACAGCACAAGGTAGAACTCTGCTGGATCCATTGAAATGAAGGCATACCAGGGAATAAGAAAGCCGACGAACTGGCTAGAGGAGGTTCAGCACTAAACTCGGACCAATCCGACCCTTCAGTGTACGTCCCGCCTTGCGCAGCCAATCTTGAGGCAGGGAACAAAGCCCTAACGGAGGCAAACAACGGATGGTCCTCTCTAAATACTTGTATCATCACGAGGAAGCTATGGCCTACTTTTGACAGTGCAAAAACAAATAAACTCATGCAGAGGGATATAAAATCACTCTCTACTCTAATAGGAATTATTATGGGCCACAACACTATGTGATACCACATGAAAAAGCTACGTGTGACGAACGAGGACCTTTGTAGGGGCTGCGGCGACGAGGAGGTTCATGAGGGCCCAACCCACTTTTTCTGCCACCAGACCTCCAGGCCTCTACCAACTTAGAAATAGATATCTTGGACAATACTTAATTAAGAATTTAGAAGAATTGTCCAACAGACCGAGCAAAAACATCGCAAACTTCATCAAATGCTCTATATGGTTTGTATCTCGGGCACAGTAAGTACTATATGCTTTCTACTAGGATACGTACAGAGACGTTTATATATATTTTCCTTCTTCACGAGGAAGGGATTTTTTGTTCTCTATCTTCTTTTCCCTCATGGGTATCACAATGGGTCTATGCTGACGTGATAATGGTGTAGAGGATTTCCATCCCTACACCAGCCCACTAACCTAACCTAACCTTCATTCCGCCTAATACATTCCGTAGCAGTCTGGCAGCCAAAACTGTTGTGAGACTGAGAGAAGGACGATTGTTGCCATCGAACCTTTACGGCCATGCCACCACTTTGTCCCGATGAGGACCTACCAGTGGATTGACGGAAACTGATCACATGAACCCGATGCTAGCATTGAAAGGAGATTCGCTACAAGAATTCCTGACAGAATGTATTGGAAGGACCGAAGAACTACGAAGAAAAAGGAGCTGGCGTTCTATACCGATGGTTCTAAGATGGACGTTGGCATGGGAGCCAGAGTTTATTGTGAAGCCATAGGAATAAACTGCTCCTTTAGAATAAACGACGACTGCAGCGTCTTTCAGGCAAAAGTCACAGCCATCATACAGGCTGCTGAAATAAAAGGCGAGAGTAATATTGTTGGTAATACGATCACCGTCTATATAGACAGCCAGGCAGCCGTTAAGGCTCTGGACTCTGCTCTCATCAACTCGGGGCTTATGGGAATTTGCAAATCTCTCTTAAACTGGATATCTAGAGCTAATGCGGTGACCCTCTGCTGATTGATTACCAGGGCATATGGATATCGAAGGAAAAGAAAAGGCTGACGAGCTTGATAGGAAAGGGTCGGCGTTGCACTTATCGCGGGCCCTCCCTTTAACAGCAACCGCAATCAGTTCCTTACGGAAGAAAATAGAAGATGAAGCCACCGGTCGAGCAAACAGGTACTGGGTTCGTATGGAAACATGCGCAACGACCAAGGCGCTTTGGCCGACCTTGTGCAAGAAAAGATCAACCTCTATGGAAAGACTTAGTCGTTATAACGCACGAGTTGTTTCTGGCATAATTACTGGTCATTGTGCCATTGGCATTCATGCGGAACGACTCGGTGTACTGCACAACAACTGTTGTAGAAGTTGCAGGGACGAAGAAGAAATTGAATCTGTTCGTCACCTGCTATGTGATTGTTCTGTCGTATTCGTCAGAAGAATGAGGTCTCTTGGCAGTTACTTCTTCTCGGAGCTGGAGGACTTAGATAATTTAGAGCCTGAGATTCATATCAATATCTGGGTGGTTCTAACAGCGGACCATCTCTACAGTATTTCCCGGGATAAATAGTCCGGTACAATGTTCCCATATTGTTGGTATAAGTGAGCAGTGACTCTTTTGTCACAGGGCACTCATCTACCTAACTTAACCTAACACTTTATAAAGTGGTCTTTTTGGCCTACTGCAAAATACACCACCGTCTGCAGGGAGGAATTCATTCAGAGAGAAGCGTTAAGTACAAAAAATTAAAAACAAATTTGATATAGAAGAACCTTTTCCACTACCACCCGTAGGTAGGGTCATCCACAGTGTGCTGTTAATTTTAATAAGATGGATGTCGAAATAGAGACCGGTATTAATAAAGGACCACTGTGCAACAAACTTAGAGGTTACAATTGAAAGCAGTTAGCCGATTATGTTTGATTTTTTTGTTCCTAGTTTACGCTGCATTGCAGCACCATTCATTATGCTGTTCCCTTGTTTTGTCACTATGTCGTCAATCAGATACAACTACCGTCCATTGGAAGTGAAGATTGTAGTATTTGCTTTTCTTTGATGATTCCAGACACAAAATCGAGTCACTCTCTAGGCAAAGCCAACAATTCCGCTAAGCTCTAGGTTTGTCGTTCTGTTACGCATTGGAATTCCAAGCATCAAATAGTCCACACTTAAGCAGGTAGACTCGACAATCGGGAGAGAGCTAACGAAAGAAGATTAAAGCATGACAAGAGTTGTATTTGGTGAATAGCTAAGGGGATACGCGGTTTACGGCCCTTTGAATGTGCCACTGAATGCTTTTTCAGCCATTTAACTCACCAGAACTACTTTGGTCATTAGAGCTTTAGCGTGCATACGATTTCACTTTCCCGTCAGAGGCTACGATGATAGCATGACCACGCCAGTGATACGCTGAGTCTGAACGAACAAAATTTATCAACTTGAACCTTGGCTAATTGCATCCATTTGTGCGCGCTAAGTTAGGGCATCGACCTACCAATCTTAAATTTTTCTAAAGAATATCACCAAGGACCATGAGTGGAACGTCAAGTGCTCTAGAAGCCTTCTTCTCTACCGTCCGTAGGGAGGTTCATCTAAGTGAATTACAGCTTTCAAAAATCTAGAGAATCTCTTCTTCAACCAGGCTGGACGTTCAAAGTGGGTACAAGATGCTCTAAGAGCCCCCTCCTCTACCGTTCGTAGGGAGGAATTCATCCATAGAGAAATGCAAATTAAAAAAAAAACAGAAAAAGAAAAACTTGACATCGATATATAGTGAATCCGCTAATGATTCCCTCACGTAGATTGGGCGATGAATATATGGCTGCAGCAAACTCCTGCAATGCTATAAGATAAGTGGAATATTAATCGCTTTCGAGAGTGATGCTTCTATGGACATTGTGTAAGAAGAAGAACGAATGGAGAAAAGGCAACCGCAGAGCAAGTGTTTCAAAATAAAAAATACAGACACAGTTTTGCTTTGGCGAAAAAAATACCACAAGAGGCTCAGACTTCAGATCAAGTGGAAATTTGAAAGTGTTAAATCTGAAGAACAAGGTGGATGCATTATTTTTTTACCAACCGAACTCCTGTAATCGTGTGAAGTGGACCTAGCTGTATGAGGGCGAGCGTTATCCTTATGGAACAGAACACTTCTTGGATTAACCAGATCTGCCGTTTCTGTTCTTATGTTGTTCTGTTGACAGTAGACTTCGGCGATTATCGATTATCTGGCTATGAGGTAATAGCTTATAGCGAATTATTCCCTCAGTATCCCACCACACAGACGGTAATACCATGAGAGCGTGAAGTCAATCTCTGCGATGTTGAGTTGGTCGGTGTTCTGCACTAAGCCATTGGTAGCGACGCTTGATCTTCTTCTTTCTTCTTCCTTTTTCAGCGAGGTTATGATCCGAAAACAAGGGATCATAACCCACCCACTTCACCACATTTCTACTGATCCGCATGTGGGGTTCGCCTATTTGACATCAGAAAATATCGACAGGCCTGCTGGTAGGGGTAAAAATCCTTTATGGATATTTGTAGCTCGTGCTACGAGTTATGCCCGACTCTATGCTCCTGCATGGTTACGTGCTGAAAAACCCCTCCTCTTACTCTGTCTTGTTGCTCCCCTGCGGCATCGCCAGTCAAGACATTCCTTCGCAGGGGCAGGTTTGCCATTCCGTCACTTCTTTTTAAGCTGCCAGAGTTGGCAGAATCTTCGTTTCTCGTGCTTTTCATTGCTCGTTGCTTCATCAAACTCGTGATTACTTCATTTGCAGTTTCCCAGCCTTCGCTTTTTACCAGCATAAATGAGATAAGGCTTCTGCTCTTTCTAGGATATTCCTAACCCTTATATAATTTTGGCATTCCATCAGTACATGCTCAGCGTTCTGCACTTTTCCTTCACAGTGCTGGCAGGATGGATCATCCCCGTGCTTGTACTTGTAAAGATACCCCCGGTAGCATCCATGCCCCGATAGAAATTGTGTTAGGTAGTAGATTACCTCCCCGTGCTTTCTGGTAATCCATTCATCAACTTCAAGGAACATTTTGTATGCCCACAGCCGTTTGGTTGTGATGTTCCACATATGTTGCCATTCTGCTTTTATAGCTTCTACCGTTGTTGTTCTGCCATCGTGCTCATTTTCAAGTAGTGCCGCGGTCTTCTTCGCGTCTAAATCGATAGGCATTTGGCCTGAAGTTACACTTATCGTATCAACTGACACAGTTCTAAAGGTGCAGCATATCCTTAGAGATGCGTTTCTATGCACCGAGTTTATCGCTCCAATGTATGACTTACGGCGCGTCGTTGATGCCCATATTCGGTCCGCATACAAGAGTATTGACTTACTCACGGTCGTTAAAAGATTTCTGCTTAGCTGCCTTGGTCGCCCAATATTTGGCATTAGTCTGCATAGTGCCGCTACTGCCCAGAAGGCCTTCTCGCCTGCGTACATTAGGCGGTCTCTGAAGCTGAGTCTGTGGTCCAGCAACACTCCCAGGTACTTGATGTACTGCTTCGACTTGAAGATTTCCTCAACGATCTCAATGGTAAGGTGCTCCACTTTTTTACGGCTGCTTATGAGAACGGCTTCGGTTTTGTGGTCTGCAGTTTCTAAACCTGATGTCTGTAGCCATAGCTTCACATTTGTGATTGTTTGATTGAAGCGCAGTGCAAGAATTGATATGTCGTGTGGTACCTATTTGGTAACAGTGGAATTTCTTCCGACGGTGGACTTCAGGACCTCAACGTCTAGCTCTGTGCTATCTGAATAAAGTTCAGCCCTTAGGTCCAAATTGTAATTTCTACGCTTTGCAAATCAATATTGATACTTGGACTCGCCGAAAACACCCTCCCTCTACACATTTTGGATTTCTCTATTGGCCTCACTTCCGTGCTGTTTTTTTTTAGAACAAAAACATTTCCGATACACTCATTTCAAAATTCAGTTAAAAATGCTTATAATGATGTTACCACAACAAAATTTGCAGACTGAATGAGCAATATATCCAAAATACTAATTTCAATAAGGCTTTAGCATCAAATTGGTTTTGTGCATGTTATGGCAATTGGAAAGTAGCCCCCAATACTTATGTTATAACCTGATACGTCTAAGACTACCTATTCTATTACTTCAAGTTGGTTGATATCCTCTTGAATTTGTATTTCAGAGAGGAGGCGCTCTATTGTGTGGTCCCTTAATGTTGTATTCGAAGTCTCTGCGAGCCAGAGCGTTAGTGTCCATTCGCTCTACATGTCCTAGCCATCTCAAACCTCCATTACGCAGTTTTTGACTAGGTCGATGTCGCTGTACAGCTCGTATAGTTCGTCATTGAATCTTCTCGTCCAAAACCCGTCAACGCAAACGGAACTGAATGTCTTATGAAGAATTTTTCTCTCTAAGCGACCAAGGATATCTTCATCTGCTTTCACTAAAGTCCATGTTTCAGCACCGTAAAACAGGACTGGGATGATCAGAGTGTTATACAGAGTTTCTTTAGCTATTCAAGATAGGGTTTTACTATTGAATTGCCTTCTTAGTCAAAAAATAAACAGCGACTGGCAAGCGTTGTTCTTCGCTTGATTTCTGTGCTGGTGTCGTTTTCGGAATTTATAGCCGATCCAAGGTAGACAAATTCCCTTATTACCTCGAAGTTGTAGCTGCCCACGTTCTATCCAATTCGTAGGTGTTGATAGTCCTTTCTTGTTGACAGCATATACTTGGTTTTGCCCTCGTTTATCCCATTGGCTGCTTCTGCTTCAATGCTTGCAAAGGCACCGGTGACAGCTTGCTGAGACTATTGCATATTACTTTTTTTTTTACCAACCTGGTCGCTTTATTTTTCAATACTCCTGTACACCTTCTAATCTTCTAATGAGATGAAAAACGTCGTAATTATTAATTCAAAGGAAAAACAAAATGAAATCTTCTCAAATAATCGCTGGGGAAACACTTGACTTGATCAGTCGACACACAAAGTTGCAAGGTGAACACATAAGGGAGTATATATGTATGCCGACGCTACAAGGACGAAATTTAATAAAGTTAATCATGTTGATGGACTTTTTCTTATTTCCCCATTTTTGCCAAGAGTTTTGGCAATTTATCAACCAATCGAAACTTTTCTAATCAAAAAGTGTTTCATCGAATTTTGTTTCTTGTTTGTTGTTTTCTTCTTTTTTTTGTTTCGGTAGTCCTTGATGGTCCTGTAATGAAGTCATTGTTTCAAAAAACACAAAAAAATCATTTCGCTATTAAGTGGCAATTTTGTCGTATCTAATAGGCTTTTGGATTTGACTTATTTGTTTTTTGTTTTTTGTTTTGCAGAATGTTGGTCGTGTGCTGAGACGTACAAAATTGGCGAACAATTTGGAACTTACTCAAGTTACCGTTCCAATTGGTGTATTGTTGGTTATATTTGAATCACGTCCTGATTCATTGCCGCAGGTTGCCGCTTTGGCTATGGCATCGGCTAATGGTTTGCTGTTGAAGGGCGGCAAGGAAGCGGCGTATAGTAATAAGGCGTTGATGGAACTGGTTAAGGAGGCACTGGCAACAGTCGGTGCTGAGAAGGCTGTTTCATTGGTAAGTAAAATATACAATCGAGCCTCCGTAAGTCGAACATCCTTAAGTCGAGTTTTCTATAGCTCGAACGATTGTTTCAGAACTGAGCATGTGTAATCTGATTTTTGGATGCTCGATAACTGGAACATTCCATAAATCGAACACATTGTTTGATCCCGTGACGATTCGACATACAGAGGTTCGACTGCATATTTTAACAGCCGTAGTAATTTGCTCGTTTTGTGTAGGTTTCCACTAGGGAAGAAATCAGTGATCTATTGTCGATGGAAGATCATATTGATCTGATTATTCCAAGAGGTTCATCGGAACTGGTTCGTAATATTCAAGAGCAGTCGGTACATATTCCAGTTTTGGGACATGCTGAAGGTGTTTGCCATGTGTACATTGACAAGGAAGCTGATCTGGCCAAAGCTCTGAAAATTGCCAGAGATGCCAAGTGTGATTATCCAGCAGGTAAGGCAGTCACAATTTTAAAATTCTTTATCTTCTCTATTTATATAGGATCTGAGGAATTAGGGAGCATAGCTCCATTCTTAGGAAATCATTTCCCAATGTCCCTGACAAATCGGACGATATCATTGGCACCTTAGACTTCGCAATCATACCAAGTAACGTAGAGAGGATTGGCAAAGGAAGACAGTCTCTGTCCACAATGAGATTGGAATATATACAGATGGTTCTTAGGCCAGAGATGGCACGAGGTTTCTCCTCCGACACAATTGGTAGCATTTAACCACCAAGGTGCGTGGCTAAGGGAATTATCCTTGATAGAATCGTCAACATGGCTAATCTAAGATGATCTAACATAGATGGTCATAGGTTGTTCACGGCCTTGTGGCCTATGTTGGTTGAGTGATTTAGGATCGGCCCTCGATAAGGATGTACTTAGACCAGAGAGTGGGTTAATTGTACTGCCGATGTGAAAGGCGGGTGGGTCACCCTCTTACTCTTGGAACCATTTGCTTCGTTGAATGAAGGCGTGAATTTTGCCGTGCAGGCGTTGCCGAGATCATTAAGATCGTTGTAGAAGTATTCACCCAGAGTGGCCTTCCTGATGTTGGCGAACGCAGGACAGGCGCACAGGAGATGATTGATGGTCTCTTTTTCCTCTTCATCTCTGCAGCTTCTGCAGAAGTCATTATGAGGGATACCTAAACTTTGGGCATGTCTTCCTATGACGCAGTGTCCAGTGAGGACATTTGTTATTTTTGAGAGGGTTCCTCTCTTGTGCTTCAATAGTCCGATGGACCTGGATTTATTGAGTGTAGGCCAGAGCTGTCTGGCGGTATGACATTGGTCTAGATGTTGCCATCGATGTTTGGCTACTTTCTCGGCGTCAATTTGAATAAGGTACTGTGGCCTATGTTAGATCGCAGGAAATCGGAGAGATCATCAATTTAGAAAGACAGCCACTAAGAACAGAGATAGGAATACTCTCCGGCTATTGTCTTCTAAGGAAGCACGCTATGATACAAGGCTTATCAAATACACATGTTTGTATGTACTGCAATGACCTACATGTTTCAAAGGACATAGCACATATACTGTGTGAATGCCAATAGCATTGTCACGACAAGGCTAAAGTACCTTGGAAGATACTTCTTCAATATCTCAGAAGAGGTAACGTCCTCGAACCACAACAATGTCATATTCAAGTTCTGTAGGGAAATTAAGTAAATGGGTGAAGTGCTTTCGGTTATTTTGCGGTGAAGGTTCCGTAGTATTTTTATGATAACCCCAATACCCTACTCAATCTAACCTAACCTAACCTAGGAATTAGAATCAACTGCCAGGCTCTTGCTTCATAGGAATACTAATAGTTCTGACAATACTCTGGTAGCAGGGGCGAAACCGGCTACCGATCAGAAGACCTGCTGGAAGAACTCAAAAGCAGTGTGTAATGGAATTTTGAAAACTCTTACAGTGGCCTCTAGGCAGATTCAATAAATGACAACCTGAGAGTAATGAGCGTCGATGGGAATATGCACACTCCAGAGCAAGACCATGAAATGAAATGCTTAGGGGGGATAAAGGCCAGTTTATCCCAAGTACTAAGACACAAAGCTGTCCATTGTCCTAGTCTACACCTAGTCAAATTTCTTCGTACTCTTGGTGAAACGCAGAGGTTTGACCAGGGTAAGAGTTTGGATTGAAACCATTCCCATGACATCGAGAGATAAGACTTGCACATATGATCAGCAATGATTCCCGTGTGTCATATTGTATCTTGTGCTAGGTTACGTTAGGTAAGAGGTTGATGAAGAAGTTGATTCTTCTTCATCACCCCCAGGTATATGTAGAACCATTGTGATGTCCATTGAGGTTTTGTTCCAGTGATCTTGGTCTGGAGTTTGTTCCTTCCCACACTTACGGATCCCTGTTGGGTGCTCTTAGACAGCCTGATCTCCTCGAAAAACTGTAAAGATTCGAGACTGAAATAGCAGATAGCTCTACAATGTCTTGGAAGTAGTATTTTCTTAGAATTCTGCTTCTTAGGTGAAAGCAGCTTGAGCAGTGACATAGAAAGTGAGGTATATCTTCATGAACTTCTTCGTCGCTGCACCCTCTACATAAATCGTCATCGGTGAGTTTAATTTTTAGAGTGTGACTTCTTAGTAGATTGTTACCAGTGAGTACGTTTATTAGTAAGCAGATGCATCCCTTCTCTCCCTGCAGCAGTTTATTGGTGTGGCTTGTGTTAAGTCAACCATAGGTTAGGTTAGTGGGCTGGTGTAGGGATGGAATTCCTCTACATCACACGCAGGTCAGTATAGACCGATTGTGATACCCATGGGGGAAAATAACATAGAAAAGAAAAATCCCTTTTATATCTCTCTGCATGAGTTTATTAGTTCTTGCACTGTCAAATGTAGGCCATAGCTTCCTCGTGATTATACAAGTATCTAGAGAGGACCATCTGTTGTTTGCTTCCGTAAGGCCTTTGTTCCCTGCCTCAAGATTGGCTGTGCAAGGCGGGATATACACTGAGGGGTTGGATTGGTCCGAGTTTAGTGTTGAACCTCCTCTAGCCAGTTCGTCAGCTTTCTCATTCCCTGGTATGCCTTCATATCCAGGAACCCAGCAGAGCTCTACCTTGTCCTGTGTTCCAAGAACCTTGAGTTCTTCTCTACAACACTTCACAATCTTCGATTTTACTCCTGTAGTAGATATTACTTTTATCACAGCCTGACTGTCGATGAAAAAGGTGATATCCTCCCGTGGTATTGCCCTCATCGCAGTCTCACGGGCTGCTATTTTCACTGCTAGGACCTCTGCAGTTCAGAAGCCTGACTGACAAGAAGATATCAAGCGTTTCAGAGAAGATGCCTGCGCCGACACCTGTTTCCATTTTGGATCCATCGGTGTACACGGCTATATTCCTCTAGTTGGGCGTTCTGCCAGATTTCCATTCTTCTCTGCGCGCGTAGGTGCTTGAAAATGGTCTTGTGAAGTCTAGGTGTGGTGTTGTGCAGTCTGTACTAGAGACATTGCCCAGGTATCTATGTAGGATCATAGTATGACTCATTGCATTTGGCGTAGACTTCCAACTTTGTCCCTCCGAGCTCTACTTTAATAAGTCAACTATAGTTCTGCAGTTCTTCTTACTCAGTTTGAGGAGGAGATTTGTAGGGCTTTTATCAGGCCCTTTTAACCTAGATCATCTCTTGTTATTAATAGAAATCATATGAGTGTCGATGCCATCTTTGAGTGGTTTGTGTGAGTCTCGAATGCACCCTAGCCATCACTACAGATGCTGATACTTCTACCACGCCATCTCCCATCAATTATCCAGTTTGCCGCTCCGAGTTTAGCGAAAAGCTTTTATCTGGAAGACATGCACCATTCTGATCAAAAGCGTAGGACAATTTGATAATTTTATTATAAAACCAACCAGCTCCATTTTCACAAGTGGTCCTAGAGTCCCTATATTGAATCTCGATGATTCCATCCAGGATTCTCAGTCCTTTAAATGAGGGCGCGTCCTTTGCCTCAGCTACTTATTTCAAGACACACAGTGGAGAGCCCTTAATTTTGCTAAGTTCTAAAACCACACTAGTTGTGGTTGTAGGTATCCTAATTGGGTTAACGCTCAGAGCGGTGAGGTCCACTGTCAAACCTGTCATTCGTATTGGCAGCAATCTCGAGTACCTTAAGACTTTCCAAAAGTTTAACGAATTCTAAGGCCTAAATCGAGAAAACTGTAATAAGAGTTATAATCTTAGTCATAACTGTATTCGTATGAGTAAAAGGACATATTGGGTTAACCTGTTTATTGGAACCTAAGCCTTTCCAGACGGCAATCTATGTTCTAATAAACCGACAGTGACATGAAATAAAAACCCAAACGTAAGAGAACCTTGTCCCCAATGGCTTCTGCAAAGAAAAACTTCAGAAACTAGGAAGTAAGATCCTTTCTTTCGCTACTTCATAAATTTTGCCACAAACCGAACCACTGGCCCTAAACAGAACTTAAGAACTAAATTAAGTGCTTGCAATAGTTTTTTGTACATACAAGCATAATGAAAATTATATTTCGTTGGAAAATTAATTGAGAAACTGTATTCTTCGAAACTTATTTCAACAGACCTTCAAAATTAGTTTATATTTCACCAAGCCAATGCGTATTAAACTTCCCCATTTGATCCACTACCAGTGACTAGCTGAAAGTAACAAACTTCTCGATGAACTTTCCTCCCCCTTGGACTGGTTCCATCTAAAAATGAAAACAAATTAACTACACAACACAAGCATCCTCAATCAGGAAACACAAATTAACAACCGTCAAGAGCAGTGTGTATGTGTAGTACACTATGCCATACGAATCTTACTTTGCAATTACTCATAACTTCAAAACCAGATATTATACTAGTTCCTTAGAGAACTTCAAGTCCTGTACACTACCACCACCATGTTGTGGTACTAACTCAGTCCACACAGATAGAGCTGGTAATAAATGTCACTGAATTAGTTGACAAACGAACATATTGTACTTGTATCCGAAACTGTACAGAAGTTTATTGCACTGCAATAGCGCATTGGGTGGGTAATTTATCAAGGACTTTGTACATGTACGAAAACACATTGGAGAGGATTTTTCAAGAAAATACCTCACAGTCACAAGAAATCGGACTAGAGAGTTTGCTTCAAAGGAATTCTCAGTAACTTTTCAACTTGGCAATTTTCTTTTACTTTGAAATTGGTCCTGAAGTCGAATTTAGGGGGTTCCGAGGACACTCGAGTCAAATGGATTTTTCTTTTTTCAAAAAACCCTTTTCATTACAGCGTGCAATGCCATGGAAACACTTTTAATTCATGAGGATCTCATGAATGGAACCATATTCAACGATGTGTGCAATATGCTGAAGCGTGAAGGTGTGAAGATCTACTCGGGACCAAGACTTAATCAACAACTTACATTCGGTCCACCGGCGGCAAAGAGTTTAAGGCACGAATATGGTTCATTGGAGTGCTGTATTGAGATTGTGAAGAATTTGGACGAGGCCATTGAACACATTCACACATATGGAAGTGGTCATACCGATGTCATCGTGACTGAGGATGGTGAGTTGCTATAAATTTTTTCGTAATACTGTAGGTAATCCATGTGTCCTTACAGCGAGTGCAGCTGGCAAGTTCCTGAACTCTGTCGATAGTGCCTGTGTGTTCCATAATGCCAGCTCTAGGTTTGCCGATGGATTCCGTTTTGGTTTGGGCGCTGAAGTTGGTATCTCAACGGCGAGAATTCATGCACGCGGACCAGTTGGTGTCGAGGGTTTATTGACAACGAAATGGATTCTCAGGGGTGAGGATCATGCGGCGGCTGATTTTGCTGAGGGTGGCGATCGTGTTTGGTTACACGAATCGTTGCCATTGTAGGTCTAGCCAATGGTTTCACAAATATTTGTAAATTGAATAATTTTTGTTTTATGTAATAAATGAGATATTATAGTTTTTAAAAATTTATGAGATTTTTAGAGATTTTTTAGGAAAAAAATGTTCCACATACGCCTGAGTGCGTTTTTTTTTTTTTTTTTTTTTTGAGTTGGAAGGTGGGAATATTTCAAAGGCGAAATTGAGCCCGTACTCAGTAACAGTGTGGGATTTCCACCCAATAAACCTCGCCTCCTACCCCTGGTCCTCGCTACACTGCCGTTAAGCATTTAATCGCGGGGGGGGGGGGGGGGGGGGGGGGGCTTCAGCCTTACATACTCCGCTCGTTCGTGTTGGCAGCCGCTTGCGCCACTTTTCGCTGTCGCTCCTGTATTCGTTGTTCTTTCATGATGGTAGCGACATTTTCACTTACTGCTTCCCAAGCTTCTTTCGTGCTCTGCATCTATTTGTTAATGTTCTCTGGTCCACACCCAGTTTGTTCGCCAGCAAGTTACGTTCTTCGTGATATCGTGCACAGTGGAACATGTGTGTTCCTTATCCTTGACTGCTTCTGTGCACGTTGGGCAATAAGGGTTGTCTTCGTGTCTAAATCTGTGGAGGCATGCTTTGAAATATCCATGACTAGTAAGCATTTGCGTCAGGTAGAAGTTCAGCTCTCCATGCTTCCTATTGATCCAAGGGTCTATATTGGGGATCAATCTCTGCGTCCATCTGCCTTTGTCAGAAAAGCTCCATCTCTCTTTTTATTCTTCGAGGCTTGTTCTTGGTGGTTCTTCAGTGTCACTTCAACTCGTCGCTGATGACACTATTATCCTGCTTGCACGATATTTCTGCTCGGTTTCTTTGACGACTAGGTCTATTGGTACCATTCCAGCCTCTACGCATGCCGCGTCATTCCCTTCGAAAACTTGGACTCCAGGCACCGGCAGAACTTCGCCAAAATACTCGTAAGAGGAACTCATTTCTTCAGCTGCTATGCACCGCCGAGCCTGAGCATGAATACGAACAGATACCGGACAGCCTTGTATTCGAGGTCAGAGGAAAAATACCAACCATTGTAGCCGGAGACTTTAATGCATGGGCAGTCGAGTGGAATAGTACCATGACAAATAGAAGAAGCGAACCACTGTAGAAGGATTTGCTAGCCTCGATCTTATACTACTAAACCGAGGCAACAAGTACACATTCGACAAAGGCAGAGCGCGCTCCTTCATCGACTTGACGTTCGCCAGCAGAGCCATAGCAAGGGGGATGAAATGGTAAGTCTCAGACCTGTATACAAACAGCGACCATCAGGCCATTATATTCTAAACGGAAGAGTAAAACTGATCACAAGACCGCAAAGCCCCTCTAAAAGAGGGAAAAAGAGACGTAGATACCGAATTGCTTGAGTACATGATAAGCAACATGGACATAGCAAGAGGCACAGCAGAAGAACAGACTAAAGAAGTCACAAGGTCTTTATCCCGAGGATACGACGCAGTCATGCCACGGAAGGGAAATGGAAATGGAAGAACACCTGTGTACTGGTGGAATGACGACATCGTCAATACGCGAGCAGAATGTCACAGAATGCGGAGGTCCCAGCAGAGAGCCCGAGGTAGAGGCGCACAGGACTATGAGGTGCTGAGAGAACAGTTTCAGAGGAAGGGATCAAAACTCCGCAAGCTGATAAAAAAGAGCAAAGCCGAATGCTTTTAGGCATTCAGAGAGGAGCTACAAGATAATCCATGGGGAGGCGCGTATCAAATAGTCATGAAAAAATTAAAGAATGGCACGGCAGCTGCACCAACTTGCCCGAATACCATGCAATTTTCTGCGCTCTTTTCCCGAGGAAAGATGGATTCACCCTACCACAAGGAGCAGTGGAAGAAACAGAGATAATACCAGCAGTCACCACAGGGAAAATTTTAGAAGCCGCGGCAACAATAAAGAGCAACAAGATGCCGGGAATGGATGGGATCCCGAACTTCATGCTAAAAGAAGCTATTAAAGCAAGACCAGAGGTCTTCACACGCCTTTAAAGGACATGTCTAGTGGAAGGCAATTTGCCACTACAGTGGAAAAGGCAACGGTTAGTCCTCATCCCAAAAGGAAATAAACCACCTGAGCAACCGTCGTCGTACAGGTCGTTGTGTATGCTTGATACACTGGGGAAAGTGTCCGAAAAAATAATACGTACACGGCTAGAGCCATACATGGAAGGAGACCCAGGGCTCTGTACTCGGCAATGCGGCTTTAGAAAGAAACGAAGCACCATAGGGGCGATAAGGGCTGTGTGTGACATTGCATGCGAAGCTATCGCGGGACGAAGATGGCTAGGAGGGAGTAAGCAGTATTGCGCACTCATAACACTCGACGTCAAAAACGTATTCAACTCAGTCAGCTGGATCTGCATAGTTAGAGCCCTAAGCAACCTGCATTTACCTAACTACCTACTGAGAATAATAGGCAGCTACTTCAGTGAGAGAACTCTTCATTATGACACGGAAGAGGGGCTTAAGAAGTACACAATTATGGGAGGAGTCCCCCAAGCGTCAGTACAGTACTATTCCCTGTGGAATATAAGGTATGATGGCATACTAAGAACTCCAAGGCCGAGCGGAGTAGAAATTGTCGGCTACGCTGATGACATTGCAATACTCGTCGTAGCAAAAATGCTAGAACAAGTGTCCGAAAACTGCAACCAAACAAAACGGAACGTGAGGGCATGGCTACAGGAATCAGGTCTGGAACTAGCAGATCACAAGACAGAAACAGTGCTACTAAGCAAAACAAAGGTAGAACACCTTACTACACAGGTCGGTGAGCAAACCATCGAGTCGCGTCCACACATCAAGTACCAGGGAGTTCTGCTGGACCACAGGCTAAACTTCAAAGAGCGCCTAATGTACGCAGGCGAGAGAGCCTGCAGGGAAGTAGCAGCACTGTCAAGATTAATGCCAAACGTTGGAGGACCCAGGCAGCCAATTAGAAAGCTGCTAGCAACGGTAAGCAAGTCGATCCTTATGTACGCGTCTCCCATATGGGCAAAAGCGGCATGCCGGATAACGTACATGAGACGGATGAATTCGGCGCATAGAATCGCATCGTTAAGAGTGTGTTGGGCCTTTCGGACGGTATCCGCGGAGGCAATTAGCGTAATCTCCGGTCGAATGCCAATCGATTTGGAAATTTTAAAGTCCAGAGCAACCATCGAGGCTTAACAAGAGGAATGGCAACAGAGATGGAACACCACACCCAAAAGAAGATGGACCCATATGCTGATCCCCAACGTAGAGGAATGGATCAGCAGAAACACGGAGAGTTGACAGAGTTCCTACCAAGGTACGGATGCTTTCGGGAATATCTCTACAAATACAAATACGTGGATGACCCATACTGCCCGCACTGTGAAGGCAAAATGCAGAACGCGGAACATGTTTTGATGGAATTCCGGATGTATACGACGGCAAAAACATACTACAGAGAGAAAATGGCGGCCAAGTCATTTCGAGAGGACTTATAAAATACATGCTGACGGCGAATGAAGCCTGGAACATAGCGAACGAAATCATCACCAGCATGATGCAACAATTACGTCTGGAGAAACGACCTACTTACTTAGGTGGCACTACAGGCACTGGGCCTCAACCAACAAGCCTCTCCATTAAGCTCGGTCTTTAGCTAGTTGCCTCCAGTTGCGCACTCCAAGTTGGTCGAGGTCCCCTTCAACTTGTGCGAGCCACCTACGGCGATGATTCCCTCTACTGCCTCGGCGTTAGATTCGAAGACTCTGCGGGCCGGAGCGTTGCTGTCCAATCGCTCTACATGTCCTAGCCATCTCAGACGTCCAATACGCAGTTTTTTGACTAGGTCGATGTCGCTGTACAGCTCGTATAGTTCGTGATTAAATCTTCTCCTCCAAAACCCGTCAACGCAAACAGGACCGAAAATCTTACGAAGAATTTTTCTCTCGAAGCGACCAAGGATATCTTCATCCTCTTTTAATAAAGTCCATATTTCAGCGCCATAAAGCAGGACTGGGATGATCAGGGTCTTATACAGAGTCTCCTTAGTTGTTCGAGATAGGGCTTTACTGTTGAATTGCCTTATAAGCCCAAAAAAACAGCGATTGGCAAGAGTTATTCTTCGCTTGATTTCTGCACTGATTTTGTTAGTAGAATTTATAGCAGAGCCAAGGTAGACAAAGTCCCTTACTACCTGGAGAAATGAGCAGCAGCGAGAAATGAGGATTCTACAAACCCTGGAAGGCAGACAAAGTTACACAGAAATGCCTACACATGCAATGAAACGCAAGGGACATGTTGAAGATACACAATGACAAGTGAACTCACGTAGTAACAGAAATTGGAATGTGCAAATTGAGCTGCTGCAAAGCAGAAGCATAAGAGGCAGCAATGGCTCATGCGTGATGAATAGCATGACATGACAAAAAAAAAAAGCTTGCCGCGTCATATGAGGTTGTTCGAAATGCTCTGCATACTCTCAAGGCATTGGTTCTGTAGACAACCTCCGTCTTCCTTCTTTATGATTTCGTCTTCATAGCACCTGCCCATAATTGGGAGCCGTAAAGCATCACGTTGCAACTCTTGGTAAGAGTAGTCTCTTCTTTTGTTTAGATCCTCCAATATTTGGCATGATCCTTGCCAGGACAGCCATTGTTCTTGCTGGCTTTTCAGATGCTTATTGCAGATGTTGCTTAAAAGTTAACCTGGCACCTATATTAACGTCGAGGTTTGGAAAGTACAACGTGGTCGATACGCCTGGGTATACCACTGACTTATTGCCGACGGCTCATCTGTCTTTGGCTTCAAACATACATATTTCTCATAAATTTATTTTACGCAGTATTGTCCTGCTTCCCAACTCAAAGAATGTGCTAGACGTTTATAGATTTTGAAGAACGATCATGACATTTGTTTTTTAAACTTTATATCCTCATACGAGTGGACCATTCCACTTTTCGGAGGAGGGATTCATATTTTTTAACCTACGCAAGACAATCAGCTTTGAACAATTTGGTGATATCGCTCACAAAATCAGGGTATCAACCCCTAAAAATCCACACAGGATAATGAAATTGATTGCATCAAATGTGATTTCATTTCATGGGAATTCCTCTTATCCGTTATTGTCTTAAAACGAATTTCCTCACATTCCCAAACTCAATTGTTATAGGCAATCCAAACAATCAGGTATTACCTGTAAAAACCTCTGACAATCTACTCTCAATTGAATAATACAATTACATTCAATCAAAATTGAACAAAAAAAAAAGTAACAATAAAAACCTTATGATCCTGATATATCCTTTTCAATTTTTCCTTTTTTTTTTTTAACCAATATTGGCAATATATCAATATTTCTATATTGAAACATTCCATCATATCTAACCTTTATTACACATGAGACGAAACAAAAAGAGGATGAAAATATTCATCATCCTTTTGTTAGTCCTGGCATAGCGACAAAGCCGGAGAAAACACACCAAAAATGTGATTTTAAGGATTTCCTTCGCTCTATACCTCGATATGATGTTCAAAGTTCAGTAACCTAATGTAAGTCCTTTGTCACTGTCGCAATCGTCTTCGTCGTTGTTGGTGTTTTCCTTTATCTGGAACATGGTATCTGGTTGGGTGAATTTCTTCCTCTCCTGTGAACTGCCTTTGCCCTTCTTGCAGAGGATCACATTTTTCTGGCGACGAGTATTCTTTGGGAGAAATAATATTTGATGTTGCAACTTTGGCGTTAGAATGGAATGGAGGGTGACCGTTTTATTACGATTTAAGGATGCCTCGCACCATTGCAAGAAAGAAAACGTTGTTCGAGTGCAGAATATGGGCTTGTAGGAGTTTGGGATTCAATTAGATGGTAGAGGGTACTTTTTGCAGATCTATTGAGGAAAACATTTGGAAATGGGATTTGCTTTTATTTCTAGTAAATGAATGGCAGTTAGGAGACCTTATGACAAATGGACTATTGGGTTTCAGGGAATGAAACGACTTTTCTGGTCTACAGACTGCTCAATGAACCATTGCTTGACGGTGCTTTAAAGTTTTAATAGTTGGGCTTCGCATAGGCACATTTGAATCCATTGATACCGAGAATTCCATTTATCTGCGTCACTTGAAATCAAAATGGTATATGTAACTTGATTAGAGCATGGACTCTCATTTCCAGCAATTCCTCTGAGATAGTTTGCAATCGCTTAAGATGTCAAGATGTTTGAGTAATTTCTATTGAATAAGCAAACTAACCTTAGAACACAGCATTGTACATTATATTCAGAGATCAACGAATTGGTTCAATATGCAGCCATTTCTGACACATTCACCACTTCTGATACACATGATATAGATATTGATAGATATATAGGTTTTTTTTTGATACGCCAGGGGGTGTGGTAATCTGCTAAAGATACTAGTATCCTGGCCTGCTAGCATGAACGATTCGCACACCGGAATAATCGATGGCAGGAATGCGACTATGTACCAAACCACACACTGTACACTTCCACCACTCTCCCCGCGGGACTGCTGTTAGGTATTACTTCGCAGGGCTGATTAGCAACTTATGCTGTATTTTCTTGTTCTTGACGTATTCCTTCCTGAATTCGAAGCTCGTTTTGCACGTGTGAAATAAACACGCAAATTTCCATCCATTTTTCCAGATTGTACCATATGGTCTATGAGGAATGGAGGACTGGGAAGGTCATTTCTTAAATTTTCAAATCGTCTACAGTAGAAGACTGCATGCTCCGTATCTTCCTTCTGGTCTAGCCATTCTGGACACAAAGGAGAGCTATCGTGTCCAAACCGGTGAAGATATTTGCGATAGACTCCATGGCCAGACAGGAACTGCGTGAGGTGGTAGGTGCAGTTCTCATGTGCTCGGTTTATCCAAATGTCTGTCTTTCGCCTCTTGATGGTTCGAGCCTCTTCTATTGTAGATTCTCTGCATTTCGTTCGCAAGGATGTCAATCGGAACCATTCTTGCTATAACAAATGCTGCTGTCTCGTCAGAGATAGTTCCAAAATCACTGATGGTCCTTATAGCGCAAAGTCTGTAGGCTGATGCCAGTTTCCTTCTTGTTTCTTTGGTCGCGAGAGCCCCCGCCCAAACAGGAACCGCATATAGAAGGACTGAGCGGACAACTTTGGACAGTAGGATCCTCCTAGCATATCCAGATCCTCCAATATTGGGCATTATCCTTGAGAGTGCTGCCTGAAGTCTTGACGCTTAGGTATTTGACGGCTTCTTTGGAACTGATGATTTGGGTTCCAATCTGGACATTCATATATGCCAGAGATTTCCGACTGGTTATTAGAACAGCTTCAGTTTTGTGGTCTGCTAATTCAAAGCCGGTGGATCGTAGCCAGTCTTTAATTTTTCCGATTGCTTCGTTTTTCGCTGATTCTAATTCGTGGATGTGTTTAGCCACGGTGACCACAGCGATGTCGTCAGCGAACCCGATTATCTTAACTCCTTGTGGCAATGCTAGTCGCAGGACTCCGTCGTACATGATATTCAATAAGAGAGGGCCTAGTACTGATCCTTGTGGGACTTCTGCCGTGACGTTGTAGTACTTTACCCCCTCGTCGGTTTGGTACCTCAACTTCCTGTTGGTGAAGTAGCTTGTAACTATCCTGAATAGGTAGTATGGAGTATCCATTCTGGCTAGCGATCTCCTTATGAATGTCCTTGCCGAGTTAAAGGCGTTTTTGATGTCCAGAGTCACTTCTGCACAGTATTTCTTTGTTCCTTCTCCCCATCTTTCCCCTTGGATCGCTCCAGTGGCTGTGTCAACTACAGCTTTTATGGCATCAACTGTAGATCGCGATTTTCTAAATCCGAACTGATGGTCTGACAGTGCTCCTTTCTCTTCTGCTACCACGAGCAGTCTGTTGTATACTATTCTTTCCGAAAGTGTCGAGTAAACATATTGGGTGATATGACGATGGCTCTCCAGGCGAACCCCACAGGCGGATCAGTAGAAATGCGGTGAAGTGGGAGGGTTGTGATTCCTTGTTTTCGGATCACGGCCTCGCTGAAAAAGGAAGAAGAAGACGATAGTTCTCCAGGTGGTTTGTTTCCTTTTGGTAGCAGTACTAGATGTTGAAGCTTCCATGGCCCAGGAAAAACTCCTTCTTCCATACACTTTTGCTATAAAAATGTCCGGCCTCTTTTGGACAGCCACTTTCACTGCCTTATTGGGGATGCCATCTGGTCCAGGTACTTTGTTGCTTCCTGTCTTCCTGCATGCTTCGAATAGCTCCTCCCGTGTGATAGCAGGGATGTGCTCTGCATTGGTCTCTCTGACTAAATCACACAGAGTAGATGGTCTATGGGGGATTATGGACCTTAACATAGCTGGTCAAGTTATTTGTGGGGACCTCTGACCTTTCAGCTTTTTCATCACCATCCTGTACGCCATACCCCAAGGGTTTATGTCTGCTTCGTTACAAAGTCGTTTAAAACATATTGTTTTACTCTCTTGTGTAAGTTGGTGTACCTTCCAGTGTTTGTACGATTGTCATTTCTCGCTGCTGCTCGTTCCTCCGTATTTACTGCATCATGCTGGTGATGATTTCGTTTGGCGTGTTCCAGGCTTCATTGATCGTCAGCATGCATGTTGTAGTCCTCCCGGAGTCACTTGGCCGCCAGTTCTCTCTCTAATATGTTTTTGGCCATCGTATACATCCGGCATTCCATCAAAACATATTCCGCGTTCTGGATTTTGCCTTCACAGTGCGGGCAGTATGGGTTGTCTACGTGTTCGTATTTGTAGAGATATTCGCGAAAGCATTCGTGGCCTGATGTCACGTGGAAGTTTACTTCTCCTTGTTTTCTGCCAATCCATTCCTCTACGTTGGGGATCAGCGTATGAGTCCATTTTCATTTGTGTGTGGTGTTCCATCTCTGTTGACATTCTTCTTTTACAGCATCGCTGGTGATTCTCATCCCTCGCGACTCGTTCTCGTTTATTGCTGAGGACTTTTATATTTCCAAATCGATTGGCATTCGACCTGAGATTACGTTAATCGCTTCCTCGGATACCGTCCGAAAGGCACACCACATTCCTAACGATGCGATTCTGTTGATCCAGGTCATCCATCTCATGTACATTATCCGGTACGTCGCGGATGGATATATATAGGTGTAATAAGGTGCAAGTGCATTTCGATCTTCGGTAGATCTATTGCGTCCACAAAATTAAGGTTATACTCGGTCTAGAGCACTTCCTCCAGTCCAGCTGCTTTCACGAGCTGGAGTATCTTAAGTGCATTCAGCGGAGGTCGATCCGCGTGGATTAGTAATACGCATTCCATAAGGAAGTGCGCTGGTGTTTCTGCGAAGTCCCTGTAGAATCTGCAGTGTTCGTCTTCCTCTATTCCCAGTTTTCAGGTGCTTGTTGAGTCTGCAGTGACCCGTTAACATGCCCGTCAAGATGTAAAGTCAATTCTTGCTGGTTCTGCCTCTTTTCTGGTTGAATTTCCCCAGAAGTTCTTTTGCCTGTCTTGATTGGAGGATATCATCCCAATGCTTGACTCATTTGTTCTCTTCTTCTTTTCTTAATTCTTCCCTGATTTTGTGTGGTCCTATCCCAGAAAGGGGTCCGGGTCTAAGGAATGGCGTGTCTGATCTGTTTCTTGCCAGTTCATCAGCTGCTGACTTCCCCTCCACTCCTACATATCCTGGTACCCAGTAGAGAGTTACTTTATTTGCCTCTCCCAGTCTGTTGATCCAAGTGAGGCATTTCCATACCAGTTTGGACCTAATCTCGTGCGAGGCAACTGCTTTTATAGCGGCTTGCCTATCTGATAGTATTGTGATGTCCGGCCTGCGATATTTCCTGTGTAGGTTGAATTGGGCGCATCTTTCGATCACGTGAACCTCTACTTGGAATTTACTGGAGAATATTCCTAGTAATTCACTCATGCCCAAGTGCCTGAAGATGTTTTCAATCCGTCTGTGCACCATTTAATGGTGTGTTGTTTGAATTGGTACTTATCAACTCACTGCTCCAATCTCTTCTGCTGCTCAGCTTTCAGTGAATTTTCTTTCAAAGCAGTATTTCTTGACTATATCGTCTCTGTGCCAGTCCAGAAGCGGCATCGATTTAGATAGGGTTACTCGATCTTTGTTTGCGATGCACATATCAATATCGACCATTTCTGACACATTCATCTTTCTGACATTTTCTCTAAGTGGTGCTCATCCCATTCGCTGTAGACCTTTCCATTTAAGGTAGCGTACGAGTATATCATGAGTTTGGTAGTAGATTGTCAGTTAAACACTTTTCGGTTATCCCCTTATTTTCATTTCTATATGCTCTATGCAAAAAAGTGCCAGCAATTGCCAAGTCTTACACATTCTTCCAGCATGAACCGATTACAGTGTAGAGTTCATAATCCAAAACTGCTGAGATGGCGCTGGCAAGTCCCTTTTCTTTTTCGTTAACCAGAATCCTAGATTTTTTTCTTCGGGACCAAAACAGTTTTCAATATTCAGTTTTGCTTCTGAACTCATAACTGGCAACCATCCAGGGCCAATGGTGTCCTGATTCACTATGCTGTATCTCCCTTTTCCTGATGATTTATAGAAGTACTCGTATGTTATTTTGGATTGGGGTATATGTTCTTTCTGACTATGATTACTTTTGGCACGTTTTAGGTCAGTTGGTTAAACGTGTAACGGGGGTTGAAATATTTAGGTAGAGAGTGGCTGTAACTATGCTGAAACCTAACTAACGCCATTTGAATACCAAAACTCACGTGACTTGTTTGGATGTTAAGCTTAGAGATAAGGGAATTTGAAGTAAACGTCCTTAAATCCAATCTGTGGCATTAAGAAAGCTGACTACTTTGTCGATACTTTTCTCTGATATATCTATTAGGATGTCAAAGAAGGATTTGTCTAATGTACGCTTCCTGGCCCTACCTAGAGCCAGACATTTGCAAATTCAATCTTAGATTGGTTCCCTTCTCATTAACAATATTGCAGCTGCAACAGTGTGCATAGAATGCAACGCCTAGTCTGGCCGCATTGATCCCAATGACTCGATGGCCTGTACTAGTCGCAACAATTCTAGCAATATCTGCACCGTTCCTGTTTTGTAGATCTTGTGTTCTGTACCAGTTATAGTTGAGCCACATCTATTTAGATATGATGCAATTCCACATGTTATGAGAATGTCGATGGTACTATAGGGTGTAGGCAGAGTTGTGTCTCAGAATATTGTAAGTCTCCGCCTGAAGGAGATGAACCCGGTAGCCGGTATGGTATTGATATATTGGATGTATCAGAGAAAATCCCCGCACCTACCCCCGGAGTCTGATTTCGAACCATCGTTGAAGATTGTGATTTCGTGTTAGCTTGTCATCTTCTTATTTTTCCCACTCCACCCTGGATGGGAAACTGACCGTGATGTCATTTCTAAAGTTTACTTTGGGTGTTGTGCAGTCGGTTCGTTCTGTCAGACCCCTTGGTAGCATATTCAGGATGTTGCTGTGACCATACGGGTTGGTATTTGATACATTCCGTTTCTTTTGATCTAAAACTTCATGAGTCAAGCGGTTGGACATGTTCACATGGCTCCCGTTGTGTCTAGACCAGCCATTTTTCTTGATGTTGCTGTCTTTTTTAAGCGCAGGCCATTAAACTAGTGAGTTATAAGAGAGGATTTACTACTGCGGAGTACATCCATAAGACCGTCTTTGGTCTTCCTCTCTCTTTTTTGATTTAAGCACTTTTTCTATAAAGGAACGTACTTGACTCCAGCTCTGGTCACTCATTGAAATTTCTGTCACTAGAGATTAGAGATTCTAGCGCCCTCCTTTCAGCTTCCCGTCTGTTACACTTAAAGAACGTGTGGTTTGCGTCGTCCAGTTCTTAGTCGCCATATTGGCAAGCCGAGCTCCCTGTTTTGCCCATTCTGTGAAGGTAGGCGTTGATATAACCGAGTCCGGTAAGAAATTGGGTGACGTAGTAATTAACTTGTCCGTGTTTCCGTTCCTTCCATTCAGCGATGTTGTTGATCACCCTCGCCGTCTATCGTCCTCTGATTTCTGGGTTCTATCTCTCCTGCCTGTTTGGTGAGCTCCTTCGTCTCCTCTGTTGTTGCTTCCACTCCAATTTCCGCCTTTTTGTCGTAGATGTACTTCCTAACTGCCGCAAGGAGATCAATAGGAGTCATTCGCACGACTATGAGGACGGCTGGTTCCGACACCGTTTGGTATGAACTTGCAACCCGTAGTACCGCGCGCCTTTGTACTGCGGCCATTTGTTTCTTGTATTTCTCTTGTCGCAGTGCGCCGGCCCATATCTAGCACCCAGTGGATGACTGTCATCAGAAGGTTTTTCTTGCTAGCTGTTGGACCTCCAACGTTTGACATTAATCTGCTCAGTAACATTGTGACCTTTGCAAGCTCTTTCCGAAGCAGATCTTATTTGATGCCAAATAGTGAGCTTCCTGTTTAGGGCCATCTTCAGGTATTTCACTGCTTCCTTGCTGGTCATTACCGCAGACTCGACGTGAAAGTCGACAATAGTCGACAATAATAGTCCCCTTCTTTGTCAAAAAAGGACTATCTCCGTCTTTTCTGTGGACAAACCCAAACCATGTTCTTTCATCCAGAGGTGCATCCGCCTCATCACCTGGTTGGCTTTTCTTTGCGCGCTATCGGTGTCTCTTGCCGTAATCACCGCGGCGATATCATCTGCATACCCTAATAGAAAGGTGTCTTCGGACATTTCCATACGAAGGATGCCATCGTAGAAAGTGTTCCAGATATCGGATCCCAGATTGAGCCCTGCGCTGCTCCAGCAGTAATCTCCTTTATTCGTGGTCCTTTTGCGGTGTTGTATAACAGCTTCCGGTCTTTAAGATAGTCCTTCACCATTTGCAAGAGATATTCGGGAATATCAAAAATGCTTTCGAGGGCGTTCAGCATATCGCTCCAACTGGCTGAATTGAAGGCATTTCGCACGTCCAGAGTTGTTAGCAATACGCTTTTCCTTGAATAGTGGTTGCCCTGTTGAGCCAATTGGGCGGTCCTTACCTCTTCTTTAATTGGTCCAATCGTAGAGTGGCCCTTTTTGAATCCGTGCTGTCTTTCGGACAAAAAGGCTGCTGTAAGCCTTGGTTTTAATAACTTTTCCAGGAGTTTCCCTGTGATGTCCAGCATACACAGAGACCTGTACGCTGATGGGGATCCAGGTCTCCTTTTCCTTTGCTGATTAGAACCAAGCGCTGTAACTTCCAGCTCCTGGGGAAACTCTCTCCTGGAGATAGCTATTGTACATGTTCAGCAGCAGCTGAGGACATGTCTGGGCAATCGTCTTGAGCACCTTCGCTGGTATTCCGTCAGGTCCAGGGGCCTTTCGCTTTTGTAGGGTTTTCGACGCGAGGATCAACTCTTCTTCACTGAACGTCGGGGTTTCTGGTCGTTGGACCGCAGAGGTGTCGGGAGGCCGACATTGGGCCTATTGTGATTTCCTTTAATCTTAAAGCTCATTCAATATGCCCGATTTAGTGACGAACTCTACTATGCTTTTGAGTGAGCCTGCAGATAGATCTTCTGCTTCCAGGTGGAATTTACCTAAGTAACGATGACGTGTTCTGATAAGACAGTTACAGTGCCATAAGATGTGTTCTGTTGATTCCTTGTATTCGTTGGACATTCTGCAAATGCTGTCTTGTGCTATTCCCATAGCCATGAGATCTTTTTCACAGGCTATGGGACAGTGGCCTGTAAGGAAACCTGTGGCCATTCGAATCTGACCCCTAGTTAATTGTGGGAGTTTTTTCCTTCTTTTGAGGGAAGTGTTTGGCAGAAAGATCTTGGCTTATCTGTTACCTTCAGTTTCCATCTAGTTATGATGCGTTTTTTCTTCTAGCCAATTTCTTATACACCTTTTGCCGTACTTACTGGTACTCCACAGAATGGTCCTGGCATCATGAAGTTTGATGCAGCTCCTGTTCTGGCTGCAAATCAGCCTTTTCATTTCCTTCATATCCTCTGTGTTTTGGAACCCAAATGAGATAAATTTACTTTGTGCTGACTAGTGATATGAGTAGTTGAAGGCAGTTCAATACTAGCAAAGTAGGTAATAAATACTTTCTACTAAGGTAAGTACATACATATACATTCTTCTTTCTTTCTCTCTATGGGTATCACAATGCATCTATACTGAGACCTGGGTGTGGTGTAGAGGAGTTGTACCCCCTACGCCAATATACCTAACTTAACCTAAGAGTCGAGGACATGACCTAGCTAGATCATACAAAAACAATTTACATTGCAGTATCTATCGACTAGAGCGACTACTAGAAGGTTCACCATTTTGCCTTTTCATATCGATTTCTGGAAACGCTCGAGATATCAAACATTTATTCTTCCGAAGGTACAGTGAATGCTTCGAATATGAAATCAATTATTGAGTCATCCCTTATGACATTTTGAGCCAATGAATATGGCATTAAGTATGTGTGTATGGTAAAACAATAACCCACTGCTGTTATCAAGGGCCCTCGCCTAACTTCATCATCCCAGCGGACAATTAACAACAACCCGGCACAAGACGCCAATTTGCGCATTAATAAGCAATTTCTATTCTACCTAGGCGCTGATATAATTGCAATCCTTCCGTAAAGGTAATCCACTACTTATAAGATATTGAAATCTTAATGAGTCCCTTGAATGCACACATGCAGGCAGCAATAGGTAGCTTCTCTCCAAGCACTAAGACCCCACAAAGTATCCACCCACTCCAAGGCCATTAAATAAAGCAGAAAACATTTACGATTTCCCCGTAAGAGGGTGACAACGATATCCGTATACACCCCAACCCCCCACAATTTTATGCTGTGTCACTAATGCCTCCTTTATTTGCAAGTTAATGTTGTCATCCTTTACGCAGAAATAAAAAGGATATCCAAAAGAATAAAGAGAATATTCCATGGCTTATGGCGCGCGCGGTAATGGTTTATGAATTAAAGACGAAGGGCTACTCTAATATTTATATCCCTGCACGTTCTCTACTACGTTTCAGGTGAAGGAGTTTAAAAAAAAAAGTAAAATAAACAAGATACTACAGAAAAAGGATGCTGATAAAAAAAAAAAAAAAAGAATTCTTGCAGAAGAAAAGTTATATTATGTTTAACAGAGGAAGGACGCTTTTGTTTAACGTTTTCCCCAAGAGCAGCTGGAAAAATTATATTTTTTATTATAAAGAACTAACACAGTGTAAGTTGAAAGGTAAAGAGTTTAATTAATTCCGGAGAGGTCGCGCAGAGGCTTTATTTTTTTATTGGGTGGATGGTGGGTGGTGATTCAATGGGGCTTCCATAACTTCGAAACAAAATTACCAGAGGGAGAGAGATTATTTTTAAATATTTATCAATCAGTCACCACCGATCGGAAATGAACCGATTGACCTTGGGACAGGTGCGCTTGGGGGGTCATTCAAACAATTAGAGTGCTGGTGGGCGAAGGCCCAATTTTAAATTGGAAATTTCTTAATGAACTGGCTTTGTCTGGTAAATTAGGAAATCACTTTGTATTTTGTTTTGGTATTTAATTGATTTTGTTTCCTTGTTCAGTGGGAGAGGTTAGGTTAGATTGAAGTGGCTCTCAGCTTAAGCCAACGCACTTAAACCGTTGTGTTTGAAAAATGTCCCCATACCTACTTGTTGAACCAACTGAAGCGTAGGAGACTTCTAATACTAGGTCACCTAGATCGTTATCTAGTAGAAGGCTCATAAGTGAAGTTTTGTTTTGTGAAAGAGGGTAGTGCGTGTACAAAGAAGGTGGAGAATAGTTTCCTCTCCTCTCTATCAAACAGTTTCTTTAGAAATCGCTTGTGTGCCCACTAAACCTTGTTGTATGATTGCCTATTAGACAGTATCCAGTGATGGATAACACCTATTGCAGTGCTTACGGATATATGTAATCTGTTGGGATAAATCAAATTCCTGGAGCGTTTCAGATCCAGCTGAACGTGGTACCACTTGTCCGGCAAGGAACGTATACTAATTGCATTTTTTGTTTGTATATACAAATAAATCGTAGATACAGCCAGGAAAACAATGCACCATCCACAAAAGCAGCCCAGTGGCTTTAAGATAAAACTTCTCCCGCATCCTACTGCTAATCCCTGAAACTTATTTAAATTTCTTATTCCGAGTACTCATAAATTTCCTTCTTAAATCGACTTACTGACGCAAAATACGTTAGGGAAAAACATATTTCAGTGTTAAGGTAGCACATGCCTATAAATCACCAGAACCAGGGAGGTATAACTTATGCAAAAGTGTCCAAGCAGACCACTGACCTGGATGATTGCCAGTCATGAGTTCAGCAGGGAGATTGAGTTGTATTTTACTGGGGAAAAAATTGGGAATACCATTTCCTGGAAATGGGTGTACAAAAAAATGTGGGGCACGTTTGTAGTGAATTATAAGCATTCGTCTTTGAAGTGGAGACGATAACTTTCGATTATTCTTGCAATGAGCACTTCTAAGACAGACTACTCAGGTAAATCTTATTTCCTCTTCTGGATAGTAGACAATCCTGGAAGCATATTGGTGGCGACAGCATGGTGTATAAGATTCACTGCAGAGGGATTCCCACTAGTTCAGCTAAGTCCTTTCATAATTCGTTCAAATAGAGTAAGTTGGTGGATTTGGTGAGTCCACTGGAGGGCTTGGAGAATCTGTTGATTGAGTTGGGGCGTATGTTGATGCACATTTCTTGAAGAAGTTGAATCATTCTATTGATTGAAGTTTTTGTCGACTACGTTGGAGTGTCTTATTCTGGAGAACCTGTTGATTTAGTTGGTGCATCAGTTATCGCATATTTGGGGTCCATGTTTGGTCTGATGCATACGTAGTTTCATGCAATATTCGTGTTAGTTTGGAAAGTTTCTGATGCGCCGTCTCCCTTTGTATCACTTTACGATTCTTCGAAATGGAGTAATTGTAATAGCAGCTGATGGCAAAGTCTTCAGTTTGTCTTTTTGCGTCATGAGTTCTGATGGAATATTGCAGTCAATTTAAGTTGTGAACGTTAAAATCACGGAGGACAATAATTCCGGTCATTGGATAAAGGTTCTGTATTCAGTGCGCATTTCTAGATAGGTGCTGAAATAGTGCAATTGGCCACAAATTAGAAACTTATAGACAATCAGCTCTACAGATACCTCCTACGGTCAAGCCAAGTCTGACCTACCAAATAAACAGACATTGTCCTCAAATTTAATGCACAACAACAGCTTAAGTCCCGCGAAGGTCTGACAAACACCCAAGAGAAATATTGTCACGAGAACACTTCTCAATTGTCCCCTTTGGATGCGACATAAAATTGTAGGTCCCTATAAATTCGTGCGAACAATTTTAAACGCACAACTGTTTGCGGCATATAACGGGTGGGTCATCTAGTGATTTCTTTTTAAATCATAGGTTATTTTGACATCGACAGCTGTTTTCCGCTCGAATACTTGACAGAAAGTCATTATCGTACCTCCGCGGAACGAAATAAGTAGCCTTACGCTTGAACAACATTGGGAAATATTGAAAACTTATTTCCAAAGTGAGTGCTGTGTAGCCCAAACAGTGCGTTTTTTGAAAAGAAGTTTTGGCCGAAATGAAGCACCAGCACCCACAGCGGCTGCTGTACGCAAGTTTGTGCAAAAATTTCGTGAGACTGGTATGCTAGCAGACAACACTCATATTCGCCGTCGTCGTATGGTGCGCACAGACGAGAATGTGGCTGCTGTAGCCGAGAGTGTGAGACTCAATTCACGAACATCAACTCATCATCGATCTCAAGAGCTCAACATTTCACGCACTAGCCTGAGGAGAATTCTGCACAGAGATCTAGGATTATTCGCTTACAAGGTCCAATTGATTCAGCAATTGAAAGCGCACGACCATCCGCTTCGTTATCGCTTTGCAGTTTGGGCCTTAGAGCAGCTTGAATTGGATAACGATTTTGGGCGAAAAATCATCTTTTCTGACGAGGCACATTTTCATCTCGGCGGCTACGTTAACAAACAAAGTAGCCGCATCTGGGGCTCGGAAAACCCGCACGTTATTGCCGAGAAGCCAATGCATCTACAGAGAGTGACAGTTTGGTGCGAATTGTGAAGTGGTGGCATCATTGGACCACTTTTCTTCGAAAATGAGGCGGGGAACAACGTTTCGGTGAACGGAGTCATGTTAAAGATTTTTTTTTACTGAAATTGAAGACATGGATTTGGACGACCTCTGGTTCGTGCAGGATGGCCCGCCATGCCACACAGCCCATGCCACAATCGGTCGTTTGCGCACCAAAATCCCAAATCGTGTTATGCGCCGTCTTTGCGATGTCAATTGGCCGCCTCGGAGCATCGATTTGACCCCTTTGGACTTTTTTTGTGGGGAACCGTGAAGAACCGATGTTATGGCAACAATCCGGAAACGATTCAAGCACTTAAGGCCAATATCATCCAAGCAATCCGTGAGCTACAGCCCGAAACCATCAACAAGGTCTTGGAAAATTGGAGTGATGGAATGCGCTACTGCGAGGCCAGCCGCGGCAGTCACTTGAACGACGTTGTATTCAATAATTAGTGGGAATGTTTGCTCTTACTAATAAAGCCATAATACATGAAAAAATTTCATTTTGTTTATTTTATTGCATTTTTAAAAAGAAACTTGTAGTTGGCCCACCCTGTATACTCTTTTTTTTTTAACGCAGATTAATGGGCCACATCTCTAATTTCGAGGAAGGTAACGTCCCATAGCCTTGCTATTTATGCTTCCTTAAGTTGTGGAAAAGGCCATAAACGTCAATACTATCAAATATGTAAAAGGTCATGGAAAGAAATGGACGGCAATATGGTTTTCGTAGACGCCATTCAAAAGGAGACCTGCTGAGCTACGTAACCTATCTATGGACCTCAGCTATGGAACAATATGGCGAATCAAGAGCGATTGCACTACGTGTAAATATCTCAAAAGCATTTCATCGAGTCTGGTACAGACCTCTACTAAGCAAACTAGCTTCCTATGCGAATGCATGGCAAACTTCCCTCAGAACAGATCAATTCGGGTTTTTGTCGACGGTGCGTTCCGATACCTTTGCCATTAATGATAGTATACCTCAGGGAAACATTCTTTCTACTTTCTCCAACATTATTTTTATCCATATTATTGATCTACTAGGATCCGCAAATATGCAGCCTAGCAGTATCTTGCTCAAACAACATGCCCATGAGTGCCAACACCTCACATAGTCAGAGATGCGAACAAATCTTCAGAGTTAATTAAGATCTACAGAACATCCTGCAATGGGAAAAAGTGAGTTCAACGCGAAGAAAATACAATCCACCACTTTTTTCAGGAAGAATATATCTAAAGGGTGACCAGATAGCAATGATACTTTTTCTAATTGTTATGTTTCAGCAGCTGTCAAAGTTACCAATGACAGCCAGCTGTCAAAATATTCAAAAAATGCCATTTCATTAACCATCGTTTCATGCTTGCTGAACGTCCGGAAATTATTAAAAAAATATTATCGAAATTCCGGCTCAGTTGTAAATACGCAACGTGAATTTCGTCGTGAGGTAGGTCGTCATCATGGCTTTACTGTGCAGGCAATTCGTCGTACCGTGGAAAAGTTTGAGCGTGAGTACACTCTTTTGGACCTTAAGGCACCAACTAGGTAGAGATTGGTGCGAAATGAAGAAAACGTAGGCGTCGTAGCGCCGTTCAGCTGAATTGGGCATCGCTAGAGAGTCAACCCTTCTTATTTTGCAGCTGGATTTGGGCCTATATCTATGTAAGAATGCGCTTAAGTAAGAATTAAAACCGAACGACCATAGACAACGCCATGAGCTAGAAATGTTGGCCGGATATCCGGATTTTGGCCAAAAAATTATCTTCTCGGCCGAGGCTCATTTTTGGCTCTGCTGCTATGTCAACAGACAAAATTGCCGATATTGGAGCGATCACAGTCCATAAGTGTTTGACCAAGCATCAATACATCCACAAAGATTGCCTATTTGGTGCGCTATTGCGAGAATAACGCCGTATGTATTGGACTGACCGCTTGAAGCACTGCCAGCGAAGTCGACGTGCTATTATGTGCTATTCCACACATAATGGCACGAACGTAGCTTCGAAATAAAGTCAGAATCAATTTTATATCTCACACCGTTGTTTTTTTATTCCAAATTTTTTCCTATCGTTCTTATCTGGTCACCCTGTACTATTCTCCAGCTTCAAATGGATAACCAAATAATCGATCCCAAGGAGACCATGCATTTGTTGGGTGTCGCAGTATACTCTGGAGTAACATAGCATAATCACATATCCAATATTGCATCACATATCAGCTTCCATGAAGTTGAGTTATCTTTCAAAACAAGTAAGTGCTGTACACCGCCGCAACTTCCTCTTTTATACAAAACGCAAGTGAGACCGGGGCTTGAGTATTGCTTTCAGTATCGAAATCTATAATACTTGACAGCAGCCAGAGGTGCGAAGTTCGTTTAATAGAAGATTCAACACTAACATTCAACCTTCAATCTAAGGCAGGTGGCAGACTTACGCCTGTTTTACAGATAATTCAATGATAGATGCTCACAAGATTTCCGGGCAGGAGAGCAAAAGCGATCTTTCGAACTAACTCCCAGGCAAAATATTTCCAGAAAGCTATAATCTGAAACAATTAGCAGACCTCTGCTGTGATCTCGGAGCCCTGTCTCAGCGATACAAGCTGCAACGAAGTGTTACAATTTTATCGCCCCAATGTGCTCCACTTCACGCTCGCTACTGTCCACAACTAGTTCAGCACAAGGAAGAAGATTTGCCGATGATCACGCAACCCGAACATGACCACTTCACTCGATTTCATTAGCCAAGTTGTTTGCAGAAGTGAATTACATTCACTTTTGTAATTTACATTTGATTTTGGTGGAGATTTACATAAGGGGGAGATTGAGAAATGTGGTCGGCAGAGTCTGACCCACCGTTGCGACGTACCAATCTGGAGTACATGTGTTTGGCTCTCTAGGAACTTGTTTTCCAGAACAACTCAGTTGTTTTCTTTCGCTTTCACCTCGGTGAGTGAGCAATCAAGTCTGGGTTTGCTTTTGATCAAAGCCGGTCCAATTTCCGATAGACTTTCCCCCATCTGGGAGAAACGTTGTGTGCTTGTGCAACCGTTTTCCGATAGGTTCCCCTCCTGCGAACAACATCTTGGTCACTGATTCCTGTGCAGTTCCCGCTCTACTTCCTAAGCCCGCCCTTAAAGCGGAATGGGCTCTTTCTAAGCCAGCCCTTGAAGCGGACTGGGACACTTTCTGCCGGGAGACGACCGTTCCTAGCCGAGCCACACAGCAACCCGATCCATACCAGAGCCAGCTTAAGGGTGACCGGGAGAAGACCAAGGTAGTTTAAGTTATTTACTGAACTGTTAAGTATAAAAGTTGTTATTAGAAACGATGCTTGAATTGTTAAAAGAACAGATCTCCGGTTGAATAAAAGTAACTATTTCCCAAAGTTTAGGGTATTTCTTTGCGTTGACCCTGGAACTGGTGAGTCCACCTCAGCCTTCGAGTAAAAATACCTTCACAAAGCGCGCATTTCCTGAGAGAGGCTTATAAGATGTTTGGTGAACACAATCAGAGGCATATGGCAAAGGAGTGACCCTGGACTATAACAGCTAAATCGACTGCACCGATTAGCCCGTGTCGGTATTACCAGAGCAATGAGAACGTGCACTAGGTACAATACTTAGTCTCACGCTGCTGCATCTCACAGTGCATAAAGAAGCTTCGCTAAGTGCTATTAGGCTACCTCAGGCACCAAAACTGAAACCCGGCGACTTCACTGGCCATCTGAGCATCCTTGAAAATGTCCAAAACAACCCTATCTTCCAGATTCCAGATACAATGCTCAAGAGATTTCGGTTCTCTAGGAAATTCGAATTGGCCATTAGTGACCGCCAAAAATGGAGAAATAAAGGTCTCGAGACACCACTCAATGCACAAATCTGGTACACAGATGGCTCCAAATTGGAAAATGGAAGTACCGGAGCTAGGGTCTATGGTTCTTTCAGCACGCGGCATTGCTTGGTAAATCACCTACCATCTTCCAAGTAGAAGTCCATGCGATAGAACTTTGTATTCGGGAATGCCTGTGGAGAAACACTACCGGAACCCACATCTTTATCTGTTCAGACACCCAGGCAGCGCTAAGGATTCTTAATTCCTATACGGTCGGGTCAAAGCTCGTGTGGACTGTCTCGACCTCCTTGATAACCTCGCATCTACAAATCAGGTTATTTACTTACTTATGTCCTGTATCCCCTTGTGGCTCTACTACGCCTACGCGCCATCGTGTACGGTTTCTGGCAATGTATCTGAGTTCTCCCCAACTCTCCAAATCAGGTTACCGTAGTATGGATTCCTGGAGATTTTGAGGTGAACAAACGAGCAGGTTGTCTAGCGAGGAGAGGCGCTGGGCGTCCACACATCGGTCCTGAACCCTACTTCGGGGTACCGCCTAGTGATATCCACTCCACAGTAACAAAATGGGAAGCTAAACTCGCCGAACACTGGGCCAACCAAAAGGGCCTAAGACAAGTGAAGAAGTTCATAAACCCCAACAGAAATAGAGCTAGCAAACTACTTGAAATAAGCAACGACGATCTGCGAACTCTAACGCGCTACCTAACCGGACACTGTCTACTCAGGTACGATCTAAATAAAACGAAACTTTCAGATACGGCCATGTGCAGGAGGGAAACAAAGAGAAATAGCAGAGCACATTCTTTGTGAATGCCCAGGGGCTGCAAAGAAATGATTACTCCATCTAACCCGGGTATCGATGGGCCCAGCGGATACCTGGAACATGGAACCAACAATACCCTCAATTTTTAATTCTGGTTAACCATTGGGCCAGCACAATAGAGCTTATAGGTCGCAGTACACTTGGGTCCTAACCATCGTATCGTGTCGTATACATATTTTTACACGAAAGGCATGAGAACGTTTCAAACTTGTTCCTCTAACACATGAGTACTTCCACTTATGTATTGAGTAGTCTCATAAGCTATACACGATTTTCAATTCCTTCGAAGGATCTAGCTCCTTAAATTCCCACCGGTACTATCACAATCAGTGCATTGAATTCAATGGTCAGCTTAATGAGCGAACATGAAAAGCCGATTCTCAATTTAACTAGCCGTGATTCGACTTCGCCCGAAGGAGTATAAGAGAAAAAAATAAATAGATTTTCACCCGATAAATGGATAGTCAGGGTACTGGTCATTTATTAATTATACCCATTGACCCCTTAATGGGTAGAGTCAGGTATAATTAACACACACAGACGTATCCTTCAAACACCATTATATTTTCAACTTAGACTGCTGGTGGTGGTCCGTCATTAAATCGAGAATCTGTAGGGATACTAATTAAACAATTGTATTTGCAAGTGAATTGCCGGAAGTGTGTATGAATATTTAATTAAACGTCACCGTCAGGATATTATTGTAAGGATAACATCATTTGACAGGTCATTTTTGATCGTGTTGACAGTATTGTGTGGTAAAGTGTGAACAGTGTATGAAGTTGTAATGAGATTTATGGTATAATTGGATGAGATTCAATTAAAAAGTAGCAAAGGACTAAGGATGATGTACTGCAGGCTTTTCAATAGATTAAATAAATATTCATTGTAGTGGTCGGTTTAAAGGAGAATGCTTCATTAGCTGGTTTCTTTGAAGACACTCCAACTATCACCAAAGGATGCTGTAGTAAATCCATCTAAAATTTCTCTTCTAAGTATCCATATCCAATGCTATAATATTTCCCCTCAATTTGGATCAGAATTATTGGCAACAAAGCCTCCTCTCTTACCGGCTTTTGACTGCGCATGATTGTCTCTTGTAACTACACCTAGAGCTTTACTATCACCGGATTCGAAACAAATCAAACAGTTGATAGCTAAGTCTTATCAGGATAACACCCCCAGAGAATACAACTAGGACTTTAAGGAATCTCTACCGCGATGTGGCGTGGGAATGTGATGAAACTTCAACCCCTCGACAAAACAAATACGTCCGCAAAGTTACAGATACATGGTATCTTTTGTAACAAATTAAAAAAATATGACCGGGATTTTTTCTGGTCCTGTTTACATTAAACTATCCTCTGCAGCCAATATAAATCGCAACATGGATAACGAGGTGAATCCCAGCAGCCAGCTGATGATTTAGTTTGTTTTTCTCCGCATGGTACGTGACTGCAATACGAAGCGGAGACGATCAAAATGAATAACGTTGGGCGGTCAGTTTTAATTGCATTTTTTCCACAAACGGATTGCACGAGCTAGGATTACAATGGTATCAAGTGGTTGTGGGTGATGTTGCGCACTACTTCGTGACAAACCCAGTCAACACATACAGGCTGTAGAAGCGACAACACGAGAAGTGTGTACACCACTATCACAAGAGGATGTCCTTGCTGCTGCGTGATTTATTTTATGTAGGTCATAAAGTGTGGTGCAACATTGCATCCACCGAGAGAAATGTGTTGCAAAAATCTTCCGTTTCCTATCCGTGAGGTCGTTTTTTCTACGCTTTGCAATGCGTGCAGAGTGTTGGATTCATTGTCAAGTTTTATGTGTAAAGTGGGGCGAGCAGGCTCTGCATTTACCTGCAGTGGATTTCGCATAAAAGTGTATCCTTTTTGTAAAATGGGCAAATTAAAAGTGAACATGAAGATGGCATATGCGCTGTTTTAAAGTGGTTGAATGTGTGGGAATATAATACTCTTATGGCTTTAACTAGGGAATTTCCATAAGTAGTTTCAGTATTTAATGCAAATTTACTTTAAAACAGGAAGTGGGATTATGTGCCACATGTTGATCGTGATGTGCTGACCCTCTGGCAGCTGACCTCCTAGTGGTGGGGCGCGGGCAACGTGATTGGGATGTGCAGGTATGGTAACTGAAATAGTTTGTCCCATCCATACAATTCAGTCACGGCTAACAAAGGGCACACCCCAAGATGGCAAGACAACAGAAACGGGCCTCGGATATATCCAAACCTGGTAAGCCAGGGCATCCTTTGGAGCTAGGTGAACGGTGTCAGTATGCGAGCGTCTGGTGGTCGGCCTGTCCCGCTCGGCAGCCGACCGGGTATAACCCGAAATGGCTATAACTTCCTTCCTGGGTGAGCGCGGTATGCACAGATGGATTCTCTGAATTTCGACAACGGCATCGAGTTAGGGTAGGCACATGGAACGTCTCATCGCTCGCAGGGAAGGACCTTGAGCTTGTTGGGGAGGCTGTTAAACGTCGACTAGATATAGTTGGCGTCTCTTCAAAAAAGCAGAGAGGTTCTAAAACTGTTGACCTTTCAAATAGGTGGAAGCCATTTCTGTCAGGAGTCGCACCCTCAGTGTCTGTTCGGGCGGGAGTGGGGATACTCACAAGTCCCAGGTTGATAGACAGAGTATTGGAGTGGATACCATTAGGAGGAAGAGTTGCGATCTTAAAGCTCAAGCTTGAAAGATCAACTCTGGCATTGGTGCAGGTGTATGCGCCGAATCTTCAGTCAGAATGCAGATTTCTTAGATGAAGTTTATGCTGCTCTTGAAAAGGTTGCGGATATGGATTCGTTTGTCCTGATGGGTGACTTCAATGCTCACGTAGGTGAAGATGTTATGACACGGGGGAGTGTGATTGGGAGAAACGGTGATCCTGATCAAAACGTGAACGGAGAAAGGTTGTTGGATTTTTGTTGTGAAAACGGCTTATCCATCATGAACACAACGACATTCACAAATACACTTGGTACCATCAGAGTCTTCTGCAGAAGTTGCTGATAGATTTCTTTGTGGTACTATCGTGTCTGAAGAGAATGGTTTGTGATGTTCGCTTATTGAGAGGGGCCGAACTGTCAACTGATCATCACTTAGTGCTGTGCAAATTATACCTTAGCGAGAGAATGCCTCCCCTGCCAAGGATAATTACACGCATACGGTGGGAGAGGCGGGAGACATTTGCACGGCAAATATCTGAAAGGTTTGAACGAATTTCAACTGTTTCATCAACTGTAGAGGATGAATGGCAACTGCTTTCAACAGCGGTTATTGCCTCTGCGGGAGATGTTTGTGGAGTGAAGCGGCTGGTTGTGAGAACACAACTGCTTGGTTTAAAAACGCCCGGAGTTCAAGAAGCCATCAGAGAGAAGAAGAGAGCCTTTAAGGTGTGGATTTACTTCGGGAACTCCGATTCTCGAAATCGATGCACTGAACCGCGAAGAACTTGCAAATTAGCTGTGAAAACAGCGAAATAATAGAAACAATAGTCTTGGAAGGAGTTTGGCGAAAAATTAGAACGTGACCACAGATCTGCAAATAAGATGTTCTGGCAGACCGTCCGCCGACTTAGATGAAAAAAGTTGAATATCGTTGAAGGAGTCAAATCCAAAGACGGTGCACTTCTTTTCAACGAGGAGAACATCTTACGCAGATGGAGCGAGCACTATTCAGAATTGCTCAATCCCGAACAGGGCACCGAAGATGACAGACCTTTGGTGGAGAGTAGGGCGGACAATAGTCCTACGATAGATGAAGTCACTTTGACGATCCAATCGCTTAAAGTTGGCAAACCTATGGGTGTTAATGAAATCCAACCAGAAATACTCAAGACTTTAGGGAAAGAGGGCATGCCATATGTTTCCCTGAAAAAGTCTTTGCTAGTGTGTTAGAAACGCGTTCCAGAGCTGTGGTTGAGGATAGTTTAGGGAGTGAGCAATGCGGTTTTCATCTCAGTAGAAGTCCAACCGACCAGTTATTCATTCGTAAGAGTGGTGTTTGAAAAGGTCTGGGAGTATGCTAAACTTTTCTACAGTGGTTTTGTGGATTAGACAAAAGCATATGATAGGGGTCCTCTATGTAAACTCTGGAGTTCTCTGCAGGACTATGGGATTGATGGCTCTCGGTTAATGGCGATTCCGTCTTTATGTATAAACTGCAGAAGCTCTGTTCGGGTAAATGGCGTTAATTTAATACTGTGGCTCCGCAAAGGGTGCGTTTTGTCAACTCTGGTATTCATTGTATGTATGGACTGGATGTTACAGCACAGCCGTAGCGGAGAATGTTTCAAATTGGGAGACTTAAAAATTAGTCATCCACTTTTTGTTGAAGATTCGATCACCATTATGTCATCTCAAACCGAACTTCAGCATGCACTCGAAAGGTTTGTAGCCGTTGATGACGCTGGAATTTTTTATTTTTTTTTTGCCTAGGGGGTAGTGAAAAAACTCTAATGCGCACGGGAAACAGTCCCGCTCTGTTTCTAGTAGTATGAGACTCACTACTCACTAAAAAATAACCTTTAACCTGTTCTTTCTACTTGACACCATCCACTCCGAGACCGCTTATCGCATTAATTCAGAGTGGTGTCGTTTCTTTCCCCCTTGGGGACCGGCTTTTTCATATTCACCTCCTGGTGCGGGTTTATACATTCTTGCCGGTAAGGCTTTTATCGGCTTTATGAAATTTCTGAGGGAATATTGGCGTCTTCCTCTCTCTTGTTGGATCTGAGTTCCGTCTCGATGAAAGAATATATTTTATTCCACGTGTCGGTACTCGAGGTCATATTGCTTATAGCATTTTCCGGGGAAAAATCGCCTATTTCCGACTCCAGCCTGCTCCTCTATCCTGTCCATCTACTACAGACGAAAAAGGTGTGGAAAACGTCGTCTTCCGCTGAGTCTCCATATTGGCAGGATGCGCTCTCTACTTTACTCATCTTGTGGAGGTATCAGTAGAAATACCCATATCCGGCTAGGAATTGAGTGGCAAAGTAGTTCACTTCGCCGTGTTTCCGCTCTGTCCAAGCCGTGACGGCAGTAATCAGCCTCGCTGTCCACCTCCCCCTCATTTCAGCGCTCCACCTTCTTTGTCAAGCCTGCTTGGTAAGCTCCTTCGCTTCTGTGACTGCCAATTCTGCTCCTACTTCCGCCTTCTTGTCGTGGGCGTACTTCCTCTCTGTCGCTAGGAGATCGATGTGGGTCACTCCCGCCACTACGAGGACGGCTGGTTCCGACACTGTACGTAGGAGCTTGCAACTCCGGGGGCTCTTCGCCTTTGTACTGCGGCAATTTGTTTTCTGAACTTCTCCTGTCTAAGTACATCTGCCCAGATCTCACACCCATACAAAAGAATGGCGTGAGTGATGCACATGAGGAGTCGTCGCCTACTCATGGTTTTGCCAACGATATTTGCCATGAGCTTACTCAGTGGCCCCGTGACTTTTGCAGCTCGCTCGGATGCAGTCTTAATCTGTTGCCAGAAAGAAAGTTTAGAGTCCAGGGCGATTCCTAGATACTTTACTGCCGGATTGCTGATTATCACTTCTGGGCCTGCTCAGAACTCAGTAATTGTCGGAATCCGTCTGCTAGTCAGAAGCACTATTTCTGTTTTTTCCGTAGCGAGACTAAGGCCATGAACTTCCATCCAGGTGACAGGTGAGTACTCATCTCATTACCTGATTCGGTTTCACTTGAGCCTCTTCGATGTCTTTCGTGGTAATCACCGCACCGATGTCATCTGCGTATCCGACTTGGAAGATGTCTTCGGCCATCTCCTTACGAAGGATTCCGTCATAGGAGATATTCCACAGATCAGGTCCAAGGATTAAGCCCTACGCTGCTCCAGCAGTGATTTCCTTTCTGTGAGTACCCTCCACGGTATCGTACAGAAGTTCCCTGTCTTTGAGATAGTCCTTCACATTTTCCAGAAGAACTGGAATGAAGGTAAACGCGAACAAATTGGAAGTAATGGTTAAGTTCAGAACACCCGTTCAGTGCACTCTGCACGTTAGTGTAGTTCCACTGAAGCAGATGCAGTAGTCTAAGTACCTCGGGGTCTTATTCACGATTGATGGAAAGAGCAATGCCAAATTATTCTGTAGACTTAGTCTGGCCGTATCACTTTTGAGAGGTGGGCGCCGTGGCGTAAGTGGTTAGTGTGTCGGATCACTACGCATGAGGTTCCAAGTTCGAATCCCAGAAAATACCGAAAAGTTTTTTCACGGTCCCACCTCTCGCGAGCGTCTGACAAACATCCGAGAGTATTGTTGTCACGAAAAAGCTTCTCAAATCGCCGTTCGGAGTCGGCATTAAACTGTAGGTCCCTTCCATTCGTGTGAAAAATATAACGCACACAACATGAGCGGTTGCGAGAAGCTAGGCCCTGGCACTTTAAAGAGCTGTTGCGCCAAATATTTGTATTTTTTTTTGGATCACTTTTGAGAGAGCTTGGTCAGCCTGTTATAAGGAAGGCTGAACTGAGTGTTGAAGTTAAGTTATCGACTTTTAAATCGATATATGTTCCAACTCTCACCTATAGTCATGAAATTTGAGTAGTGATCGAAAGCATAAAATTGCGGATAGAAGCTGCCGAAATGAGGTTCCTATGCGATGTTGCTGGAATAAATCCTAGGGATCGAGTGCCCAACACCAGAGTACGCGAGGTAGCAATGTGGAGTAGCTTCTTCTCCGAACGAGACGATTTATGCTTCTATAGATGGGTCACGTAGTGCATACGTCCCCAAACCGGCTTCTAAGACGTGTCATGATTGCGGTGCCGTCAGGTTAGTGACTCCTTGTTAGGCCTAGAAATATATGGTAGGATCGAGTCCGACATCTCTCCTGGAGGCATTTAAAGATTCCTCCTGGTGAGTTGGAGTCAATGTCGGATCATTGAAAATGATGCAGAGCCCATCTGAGCATCCTACCCCTTAACCCCCATGAAATATAAGCCGGTCATTGCAAATGTATGCATTGGTTATGTTCAGCATTGTAGAATTCTTAGGTTTTTTTTTTGTCGGGTTAGGAAACGCTCGACTGGAGCACTCAGACGCAACTGGCCCATTGTACTACCAGAGAGCAAAACCTGATTTATCCATTTTATTGGGATTTCCTTGTCTTTCTAAGAAAGCCAAGCAAGCACTTCAGTGACGAGGAGCTTTCAGTACCAGCACTCACCACATCAGTACCGATGATCTGTCACCTTCTTCTTCCTTTTAATCAGCGAGGTTATGATCCGAAAATAAGCGATCATAACCCTCCCACTTCACTGCATTTCTACTGATCCGCCTGTGGGGTTCGATGATCTGCCACCTAATACGAGCAAAGGCCGGACACCAAAAGAGATAATTTTCCGCAGTGTCGTCACTCTCTCCATAAGCGTCGCAGATTGTAGTGTCACTCAAGCCCAGTCCATTGAGATGCTTGGCGAAAGCAAAGTTGCCTGTCAAGACGCCAATAAGTTGTCTACAGTCTTTTCTGCTGAGAGGCAGCAAGAATGCCGCTGATTTCTTACAGACGTCCGGGAGCACACGTTTAGTCAACCTGCATCCTGGAGAGTCATGCCACACACAATTGTGCTCGTGAGAGACCCAATCGTCAATAAAAGTTCTAACCGATGACGCAGGGAGACCCAACGCGGGTTTCGGACCTGAGAAAGCCTCCTTTGAGCCTTGCCTAGCAATCTAATTGGAGATCTCGTTCCCCAAGATCCCAGTATGACCTGGGACCCAGATAAGAGACAGGGAATTCAGCCTTACGACCGAGTTCAAAGAGTTTCTGGTTTCACGAACTATTTTGGAAGTGGTTAAAGGGTTAAGCAAGGCCTTAAGCGCAGCCTGACTGTCACTATAGACGCAAATACTACGTCCCTTTTACCTGTTCTTCACAACATACTTCATGGCCATTAGGATTCCATAAGTTTCCGCTTGGAAAACAGACGCATATTTGCCTAACCAGAAAAGAAGTCTAATGTTGTCGACATCAATGAAGACACCAGCACCAGACCCTTTAACTCTGGCCGAAGATAGTCCTGAGCACAAGGAAAATCGACACTGAATTTGAACATCAGCTGAAGCTCTGGTGTCATTGCGTCAGACGGCATACCCATAAGACCAGAGTCGTAAGATAAGTGTCGCGCAAGTTCATCAAAATTCCAGTGCGGAGTATACTAAAAACCGCCCCGCCTAGGATGATGGATGGCTTTGATAGTGCAACCCATGATATAAGTATCGAGGGGAGGTAAGTTCAGCAAAGCATATAGAGTAGAGCCAGGCGTACTCGGAGAAGCCCCCGTGCAGCGGAGAATTCTTAGGTTAATTAGCCCACATACAGTCTTGGGGAAAAATGCAAATGCCTGAGTCGCATTACTAAGAACCACACGTATGTTAATTTATAGTCATTGCAAATACTTGAATTAATAATACGCTATACCAACCTTTATTCAAAATTTAATAACGCAAGTTCCATAATTAACTGGATTGCGTTCAACCAGAATTTTCTGTTTCGATATCGAAAGACTTTAAATTTGTCTTCCAAGTTGCGACTTAATCCTATCAAGCATATGGCATCCTCTGGTGGAAAAAATGTGGCAAACAATAAAGGACACGAGGAGTGGTGCGTGCCGTAAAATATAGCAAATAAATCAGTGTCGACATTTCACAAGGACAGCAACAGCGTCGATTCGCACACAACTATTGGAAGTATCGATTGCATCCCGAGTCATTATGCCTCTCCATTGCAAGTTTTTCATTTAAATTGTTTGTTGAAACAAAAAATGCTTACATTGACATTTCATTAAATATATTGCACTATTGACATGTTACCGCAGCGGAGGCTTTGCTGGGGGCTTGCTTCTGTCCACAGACCCATATGAACGTTGCTTAATTTTAATTAATATGCAACATATAAATGTGTTTAAGCTTAATAATTGAGTGATGCGTTTTTCGTTCCCTGTTTTTCGTTATTTACACGAGCTCTTACATTGTTAAGTGACAATGGGAAATCGTAGATACATACAGACATTTTAATTGCAGGGATTGTATTCGATGCATAAATGAGTTGATGCTATAATGTTGTTTTCAACTCTTTGAGAAATTGTGTGCTTCGCTTCAAGAATCCAATCCATGATTCATTCTGATGTCACAACTGATGATTTGCGGCGTTTTGAATATTCAAGTTAAAAATAATATAACCTTTCTGAAGGATTTGCATTCTCCGATTCACTTTAAAGTCACTAGTACTCAATGGTGAAGTCACTGATGCCATTAAAGTGCTTGAAGTCAATAAAGACTTTGAAGTCACTCAAGTTATTGAAGTGTTAAAAAATTCCGTCATGGTAATGAAGTTCCATAAGTCTTCGAAGCCACTGCAGCCATTGAAGCCCCTGCAATCTTTGAAGGCATTGAATTCATTGAAGTCATTTAAGTCTCTGAATGAAGTAATTTCATCGGTGAATTGGCTTCAATGACTTCAAAGAATGCAATTGACTGTAAAGTAACTTCAAGAACTGCGTTTTATAAAAGCAATCTCTTATATCCCTGCTGCATAGCGACAAGACGCTATAGAACTCCTGGGGCCAGGTAAACCCAAATGACTGCCTCCAAACTAAACAGTAATAAATATTCCACAAAACTATTCCCATAAAGCACAGTGCGACTCATAATTTATCCACAAACACGCCCACTTTCCCGCACAGTAAAACAATGAAATTTACGTTGAAAATGCATCCACATGGATACTTGTTATCTCAATGAATCACTCTTCTTGTGTCCCACATAACAGCAGGTGTATCTTTTTTTTTTTTTCAAGTGACAACTTTTCCCCCACATGCATTCCCCAGAGACTGGTAATCTAATGTAGATGGCATAAATAATTTATATTATATCCTTACCCTTCACAGCACAAATTCTCAGAACAAATATCATAGTCGTAGGATATCCTCCTTTTATTCCTTACATTCGAGGTCACAGATTCTCATTTTGGCAGCAGGGACTGACAAAAGCGTAATCCCTGCTAGCAGAGATTTGTCTTATACTTATGTTACGCCACCGACGCGACGTATTGTTAGACTCTTCAGGGGAGCGCTTAAATGAATTTCCATTATGACGAAGTAGGGGTGAATACACATGAAATGTGTACGTATCGTATGTGGAATTGTTGAAAAGCTCCTAGGACGTCGCAGTTTTGACAGTCGTAGACTGAGGAAATAAAATGTTTTAATGTTCCACATTTGCTGGTTGCACTATAACTCTAGATAGAGGGTGATAGCCCACAAAAAATTCTATTCCCGGGTGGGTGAGTTAAATTGCTGTAAACAAGCTACGAATAGAGAAGAACAGTTCTGTCCTTAGGGGGTTATAGTTATAAACAAGAGTTAACCGACAGGTATTTGATAGAATTTTCTCAGAGGTATGCGATCAGGCAGGGTGGTATAGGATGGCTATGATAAACTGGCAAAACCACCACCGACCTGATAGAGGGCTGAACTTTGCCTGGCCAATTCGTCATTGTGTTTGTTTCCATTAATGCTGCAGTACTCTGAAACTCAAATCAGGTTTAACATGAATTGACCATATAGCGAGGCTGGCTCATTTCGGCATTGCACTATATAGTTTTGAGACCTCTGCACTCTAGTCAATATGCATACATGAAAGGCCAATCTACGGAAGGCACCCTTCATTATCTCGTCACAGAGATCAAATCTGCCTACCACTCCAAAGAAATTGCCCTTTGTGCATTCCTTGATATAGAAGGTGCTTTTGATAACACTGGTTATGAATCCATCACTAGTGCCATGAGACGCAGTGAAATAGATGAACCTACTATCAGATGGGTTAGGAACATGCCCGATAGCAGCATAATAACACCTTCGTCTGGAGAGGTCTCTGTGATGGTCTCCGCGGTCAAAAGCTGCCCCCACGGCAGCGTCCTCTCGCCTCTCTTATGGTCACTCTTATTATTGAATAGACTTCATAGTTCAGGGTTCACAACTATAGGCTATGCATATGATCTTGTGATCATCATCAAAGACAGACATGAAGACAATGTGTGCCAACTCATGTAAAATGCACTCCTTGTACTCGTAGTTTCGGGCTGGTAAGCTGGGGAAGGACTATCGATTAACCCCAGCAAGGCAGTCGTTGTACCGTTTACCAGAAGAGGAACGCTGAACATTGACTCAGTGACTCTAAATGGCACAACAATTTTTCCGATGAGGTTAAAAATGTCCATGTGGCATCACAATGGACATATCTTTGGTCTAAGTTTGTTGGCGATTCTCAGCTGGCAGCCACTTCAACCTAACCTAATCTAACCTAAATATCTAGGAATTATCCTGGACAAGAACTTACCTGGAACTCCCATATTAAGCATAAAATTGCCAAGGCGACTACTGCCTTACGGGCCTGGCGCCGTATGTACGGCAAGACCTGGGGCCTGTCCCCAAAGGTCATATTCTGGTTATATATCACGGTGGTAAGACCCATCCTTAATACGCCTTCGCTGTCTGGTGGACGAAAACCAAGGAGGTCACAACCATCAACACACTCACTCAACTTCAAAGACTAGCTTGCCTCGGTATCACAGGTATTTATGCATACTTGTCCCACATCAGCCATAGAAGCCATAATCGGACTCACTCTGTTACATATATTTATAAAAAAAGTGGCAATTCGCAATGCAGTTAGTCTTCGAAAGTCAGGTGCTAATAGTACACGGGATCATACGGATCTCATGGATCTATTAACCGACTTCCCCGAGTTAGATATGTTCAGCACGGTTTTCGACTTTACGCCCAAATCATTCTACTTTAGTAGAAGGTTTGAGATTGGGATCCCAAGCCGTGTTCTTCTTCCTTTTATCAGCGAGGCTATGATCCGAAAACAAGGGATCACAGCCCTCCCACTTCACCGCATTTCTACTGATCCGCCCGTGGGGTTCGTCTATTTGACCTCAGAAAATATCGGCAGGCCTGCCGATTTTGATCACTCGGTTACTGAGGCCAATGAAATGGTGATGTCGTCGCATTTGTCTGATCCAGGCGTCTATAGGCTGCCTCTTCTGCCTCGTGATGTCTTTGGGACCATTTTAACAAATGATTCAAATGATCTCTTCTTTGAACGTGGCAATACCAGCTGAGCCGGTAGCGCTCTATCTTTTGTAAGATGGTTTCTTTTACGTGAAGGCTTCCACGGATCTTCGAACTTCTTACTCGATCAAGCTTTGTCACTCCTGCTCTCATGCGAAGCATCTTCATCTCAGCTGTCGTTAATTTACTCTCATACTTTTTGTACATCGTCCAACATTGTGAACCATATGTGAGCGCTGGACGCACAACTGCGGTGTAGAGCCTTCCTTTCAACTTAGGGGGCATTTTTCTGTCACAGAAGATAGCGGAATTTTCTCGCCACTTCATCCACCCTACGCTTACACGATGATTGATGTCGTCATCACAAGTTGCTTTGCTATTGATCATAGATCCCAGATATTTGAACTTTTCGCACTTGGGAAGCACTGTTCCATTCAAATAAATGTCTGGAATAGGCCTGAGTGGATCAGAGAACGGGCAGCACTAGTACTCTGTCTTTTTTGAACTAATGCGATACCCATTTTCCTCCAAAACATCCACCCACACATCAAGTGCTCGTTGCAGGGATGTAGGATCCTCACTTTGCTCCATCGTCAGCAAAGAATAACTGATGTACCTTGGGGTCCATCACTTTACCTTCAAGTAGATAATCAAGGAATGTAATAAAGAGCAAAGGACTTAAAACGCTTCCCTGGTGCACCCCGACTTTGATTGGGAACTCTTCGGTTACTCCAGCGGGGCATCTTACTCTTGTCTTTGCTCCTTCGTACATGTCCATTATCATCTGTACATAGGTTTCTGGAACCCCTCGTTGTCTTAGCGCCACCCATATCAGATCTCGTGGTTGTCTGTCGAATGCCTTTTCAAAGTCAACCAATACAATATGCAAATCCTTTAAGGAATCACGATGTTTTTCCATTATGATCCTTATACTTTGAATTGCATCTGTGGTTGATTTACCCGAGACAAACCCGCACTGATCATCAGATAGCCGTATTATTTTTCGCAGTCGGCCACCTAATACCCGCTCAACGATCTTCATGGTGTGTGACATCAGCTTGATCGAACGGTAGTTATCACAGTTTCGCGTATCACCCTTCCCTTTGTATACAGGGGGGAGGTAACTTTCCTCCATTGATTCGGCATTGGATCACCTCTCACGAATTTGGAGATGAGAATTCTGAGCCATCTGAACCCGATGTCTCCCATCTTTTTCCAGAACTCAGAGGGTATTTCGTCTGGCCCAACCGCGGCGAGCTTTTTCGTCATTATTATTAGAGGGGCGCTTTGACCAAGCTTTGAAAGCTGCTTTCTTCTCATTTATCACTTTCTTAGCTTCATCACTCCACCACCATGTTTCCTTGGTGTGTTTTCGGTGGATGCCGTTTGAAGCTCCTAACAGTGATTTGGCCTTCTTTAAGCAAGTTCGCTGTAGGGAATCCCACATATTTTGTGCTCTGCACTCTTCATCCCAAGCCGTGTTATATGGAATAATGGCGGACCGTCGCTTGATCCAAAAGGTGTGGTATACCGATGGATCAAAGATGGATTAAGAAGTGTGTATGGACCCAATCATAAAATTTCGAAATCACTTGGAAAGAGTCTTTGTGTTTTCCAGGTCGAACTTTAGGCTATGGAGACTTGTGCTAACATTAACCTGCACTCAGGCATCAAAGTTGCCTCTATCCATCACATACTCAACGGTAGCCAAGCAGCGCTTAAAGCACTGATCTCCTATTTGATCAGTTCAAAATCAGTTCTATGCTGCTTCGACAGTTTACAAAACTTGGCCCGACACAATAAAGTAAAATTGTGGTGGGTACCTGGTCATGGAGGCGTTGACGGCATCGAAGCACTGCAGTCCATATGGCGTAAAGGCAATGCGATTAGAAAGATCTATTGTGCCAGGGACCAACTTTTAAGACAACAGTACTTCTACTCCACTTATGAAAGCGATAATTATGGCTGCGGAGGAGTTCCTTAGGTCTGTTGGGGATATGATCTCCTTAAGGGAAAACCTTTTCCTAATTCTACACAGAGCTGCACACTCACATAGTGTGTGATCTGTTGTTTCGTCCTCTTTTGTGTAGAGGCTATGCTGTCTAAATCTGGTCTATATTCCCAAACTTTGGACCGAAATTGAATTTATATTCATACCTAAGGCAGGAAAGAGCTCGCACGTGGAACCAAAGGATCTCCGACCTATCAGTCTATCGTCCTTTCTGCTTAAAACTTTAGAAAGGTTAATTGATATCCATCTTCGGCAAAGTATTAGCCCAGCTTTACTCTCGCCGTCCCAACATTACGCATGGCAAATCGGTTGAGAAAGCCTTACATTCGCTTACGCGCACTATCGAAAAATCCTTGAGTATCAAAGAATACACTATGGTGGCTTTCCTTGGCATTGAAGGAGATTTTAACAATGTCAAATCAAAGGCGATTACCGACGCACTTGCAAATCTGAAAGTGGATACTTCGCTCGGAGTGTTGATCAATCAATTGCTTACATGCAGGATTATTAACACACAGCTGGGCGGAGCATCGGCCAGAAGAATTGCTCGCTGCGGTACACCTCAAGGTGGAGTCTTGTCACCTCTTCTGTGGAACCTGGTAGTTAATGAACTATTGAGGGACCTGGATACGTCAGGTTGTAGAGTGATCGCCTATGCTGATGACATTGCTATTGCTGCCTCCGGTAAACACCCGGACACTCTCAAGGATATCCTCCAATATGCTCTCCTTCGGCTCACCAAATGGGCCTCCAAATGTGGACTGGGGGTTAACCCCCATAAAACGGAACTCGTTCTCTTCACGGGGAAATATAAAGTTCCCCTCATAGACCCTTCTATGATAAATGGCACCAGTCTCACCTTCTCTGAAAACGCAAAATATCTGGGTCTTATTTTGGATAGGAAATTGAACTGGAAGGCCAATCTCCTTGAGCGCGTCAAGAAAGCTAATGCAGCTCTCTATTCCTGTAAAAAGGCTATAGGTAGGAGCTGGGGTATTAAACCTCAAATCACTCATTGGCTATACGTGTCCATTATCAGGCCTATACTACTATATGGCGTGATCGTATGGTGGCCTGCTCTTGATAAGGCGGTCCACCCCACTCAACTAGCTAAGGTGCAAAGATTTGCATGCATCTGCATCAGTGGTGCACTGAAAACTACTCCCTCCGCTGCACTGGACATCTTGTTCAACCTGCTACCCTTAGATATTTTCGGCAAACAGATGGCTGCTTGTGCGGCCATCCGCCTGAAAGCCTCCTCTCAGTGGTCTAGCTATCGTTCTGGCCACTCCTCGATCCTTGATCTTCTCAACTTCAAACACGAAAACACGGACTACACCCCGCCGAAACTGAGATATGACCGTAACTTCCGTACGAGCATCCCTAACCGGGATGTATGAGACACTTCCCCCCCTGTCGATGGTAGTTCGGTTCACTTCTTTACAGGCGGATCTAAGACGGAGGGTGGGGCGGGATGTGGTGTTTTCTCCGAACAACTCAATCTGAGCATCTCTTTCCGCCTCCCTGATCATTGTAGCGTTTTCCAGGCGGAAATCATGGCGATTATGGAAGCCCTGTTCTGGCTGAAATGTAATGTATTATCTATCAGGGATATGAGCATTTTCACTGACAGCCAAGCGCCAATCAAGTCCCTGGAATCGTTCTCCTTCACTTCAAAGAACGCCTTAAACTGTCGTCTATCTCTTATGGAGATGACAGGGTAGTTCAACATTCACCTATGCTGGGTGCCGGGCCACAGGGACATTCCAGGTAACTGCAGGGCTGACGACCTCGCCAGACAGGGTACCACTCTAAGCATTTTGCCTGACAGGCAAGCCCTGGGTAGGCCCCTCGCTACACGTAAGTATCTACTAAAGCTGAACGCTATGAGCACGACCAACCTCAGATGGGTAAGCGGCTCAACGTGTCACATTTCGAGACAGATCTGGCCTAAGCTGGATCAAAAACGTAGTGCCGATCTGATCAAGTTAAAGCGTACACAAATCAGCTGTGTTGTCGGTGTTCTCACTGGACACTGTCTTATAGGCCAACACGCTAAAAGACTTGGTCTCTTCTCCAACGACTTCTGCAGAAGCTGTAGAGACGAGGAGGAGGAGGAAACCATCCTTTACCTCCTATGCACATGTCCAGCCCTGTCGCATAAAAGAATGCTCCATCTAGGGTCCCCCTTCCTTGACGACCTCTGCGATCTGGCGTCCTTGGACGTCATGAGCATCCATCGCTTTGTCAAAAGTTCCGGTTGATTTTGTTAGTGGAGATTTTTGAGTGGCCTAATGGTTTGATCCATGGTATCACAAAGAACCTTCACTGGTCTAAGTGTGTCTGCACTCTCGTGTGGACGGCCAACCTAACCTAGCCTAACCTAGGCAGAGGCGGCAAATCATTTCCTCCGAAATTCTCATTTTGTTGAGGTTGTATAGTAATTGGCAGTGACTGGTAAGGAAGCTCGCAATCATTTCTGCTGTATTTAAGGATGTCAACTGCCTTTCTTTGGAAAGGTTGAACAGCTCTTTTAGCTTATCTCAGACCTTGGGAGTTATTCCAGTGAGAAATGTTCATGTTGGGTTCCCAACTGTTCAGGATATATTTTAAAACAGAATCAGATATTCCGCAAAAGAGTTCAGGTCCAGTGAAAAACTCAGACGAGTCTTTACGGGCTACCAGATGTGCAGTTTCATTGCCGTCAACGCCTACATGATCCGGTAGCCACCACAATTTTACTTTATTGCATTGGGCCAAATTTTGTTAACTGTTGAAGCAGCTTAGAACTGATTTTGAACTGATCAAGTGAGAGATCAGTGCTAACATTTTGGGGATAATGTAATCTGTTGGAATGGATACGAGTTCTCTCAGTGGAGAATCCAGAATATTACTGTGGCCGTACTGCTACGCAGTCCAACACCCAAGCTCCTTGAGTTCGATCACGCTATGTGCTGTAATGTTTGTTATATGTAGATCTAGACGTAAAAGATGCAGTCGTACCAGTTCTCCGAAAATTTCAAGCGAAATGCAAGTGCGTCTTCTCCTTGGCATTTAACCCTTGCAAGCTTCATTAAGTATTCAACGAAACTCATTTTCAATTTTTTGAATATTTCGAGAATATTTTACCCATCAATTACTTTTTACTTGAAATGAATTAGTAACGTTCCAGATACTACTCTCTCTTCTCCATAAAATGTTTTTTAATTGTATTCCTCTGCAATGTTATAGCAAACAATATATTATATATTTTAAACTACACACCTTCCTTCCTTAGAAATTTTAATAGCATTCTTCCACACATGTTTCCTTGCATTCTAAAGTTTCGCATTTTGTCACGCATTTTTGCATCTCATGCAAGAGCTATTCTATATAATGATGAACCTAGATTCCAGAGAAGAAAAAAAAAGTCTTAAAATTCATGAACGACTTTTATACGCATGAGTCATTTCGATGGAATAAAAATGATAACAATGGAAAAGTTTGTATAATCGTTGCTGTAGTAATATATACTCGTACTGCTCTACTTGCTGTCTATGGATTTATCCATTTCCTATGAATTCAGAGAAGCTAGTTGTTGGAAATGTATAATAGCTACTGTTGTTGAAGTATTCAAAAGTAGCTTGCAAAACCTTCACGTATCTCTTACGTTTTAGTAAAATGCGTCGCAAATTTCTGTTAGAAGAAAACAGACCCACACTTGTATTTAAATGATAACATCTATCAAATGTTTCTGTTTTGCCGTTGGGGGGGTGGAAATATAGAAAATACTACCAATGGCTGTTCTCGAGTCAACTATGAAGTATACACTCGCAACTCGCCAGAGCAAAAGAAATCACATCCTGTGCTTTGGCAGCATATCCAACTCCTTTGGGACACTTTAGGATTGATCGCTTTTAAGATTAACTGACTGCTTGGGTTAAGTTTCACCATCCGGACCGAAGACCAACTACTTCAGCCATTCAACGGTCTATTACCCTGTCATCTTGATCTGTGTTCCTGGACACCTACTTTGTTATCCCCTCAAAGTGCACAAACGAACAATAGTTCAAAGAACTTAAACTTAGGACATAATTGAAGACAGCTTACGAGTACATTTAGCTCCAGATATAATATCCATAGAAACACTATTAGATATGTCTCTAGTAACTTTACGTTGCAGTATTAATTTTCTGCGTCAAATCGATAAAGGATCTCAATATTCATTCATGAACCTCAAACCCATTATGCCGTAGATTGCTTTTAGTACTCGTATTCAAAGCACCTCTAAGGCTCGTCCTTCTCTTGAGTGCAAATTTCAAATACAACTCGTACGGTATAATTTTCAGAAAACGATTGAAAGCAGTCGGAAACCTCGCTGATGCGTATCAGTGACTCCCTGATGTACACGTAATAATTAACACGACAAGCACAGCCTCCTCATATGTTATGTTTCACTGGAATACGCATTGGCTGAAGGTACTGTTTTGATTTACTCGTGAATGCTTTCCCCTAACAACATGCCCAGGCCTGCAACTTTTCTGAAAAATCTACGCGATGCTGCTGTTTTGCGTTGCAAACGCTATTTTCTCGCACGTTTCCATCTGAATTGGTACCCATCGTCCTTGAGGTATTTCCACTTGTCCTGTGCATGCATGATGCACACAAATTTAATGCCTGAGCACCGTCAAATATCATTCACCTTCTTTGCCCATAAAGTTCCATGGTCCTTCCTAATTGAAACCCATTCAAGTATTTCACTGAAATGCAGATACGACGCGCTGGTGCTGAATCGCAGGATATGCTCTTGGTATGGTTTATTCTAAAGTCGTCCTCAAAGTTGAGTTTCTATTGTTTGACAGTTCTGGGTGGGGGGAAGGAATATAAATCATTTACATATATCAGGTAGAGTGCGCGAGAATTTTGAAGCACGGTACGTGCGATGCATACCACATTGAACCGAAGGATAAAGTTCTGCACTGTCTTAAGGGAGTTTCTAGGGGAAGATGCATTATTGTCTAAAAGCTCAATTTTTCAAAATGTTTTCACAAACTCCTTTTCAGAATTCCATGTGTCTCTTCCACTTGAACATCCTGCTGTCATAAGGTTTGTGTTATTCCTCTTGCCCCTTTGGGTACCCGAAGAACAATTACCTCCTTCAGGCACAGATGTTGCTTATTGTTAGAAGTAATTGAGCCACACTTAAACAAACATCTGCTTCGAGTAGAAAATTATACTCACTGTGGACGGCTGTGATGAAATGCCCTGACCACAGGGCACACAAGAGCAAGTATCATACTACCGCCTATGTTTTGAAGCAGTAAGCATAACACTGACCGGTATGGTGTTTATTTTATTGTGAAAGATAGTTGCATGAACATGGGCATTCATTGAAGGATAATGACTTGTTTGATGCGTCCGAAAGGGAGTACCGTCCAAAAGTATGAAATTACTAAAAGCAATCTATCATCGCTGCAGCGCCACGGTGTGGAGTGGTACGAGTACGAAAGATTGTACCTTGAGTACACTCCTATTCGTTTTAGTTTTAGATGACATCGTAGACTATGATGACATTGTAGACCCAAGAAGCTCACATAAAAAGGCAGTTGAATACGAGTAGCGTTTCAATGAAAATAGATTCTTACAATTTCCCAAGGATCTTTAGAATAACTTCCTCTAACTGAGTTAATTAATTTGCCATAGACTGCTTCCTTGTTTTCGAAAATGCGTACAGTTGGACTGGGGGTATAATGAACACCTCCATTGAAAGATGAATTCTCTAAGAGATTGCATTAGATTCAATTAATTGATCAGAGCCGAAGAACTACTAGTGACCAATCCACAGTTACCAAATGCTGCGAATGGATATTAGTCGCAGAGGACCACATTCTTTCCCCATGGCCTTGGAACATGAAATACAAATCAGTAATGACCTGACAATATTAAACTACTCTACCTAATTTGTTTTTTCTTGCAATTTTCTTGAATGGAGATGAAAGGAAGACACACTTTACAAAGGCGTCAATAGGAAGAATGAAAAGGTGAAGCATACCTTCTCCGAAAACACGCTTCAAACAGACAGAACTACAATTTCAAATTCACTCTACTTGTACCTTTGACAACCAATTCATCTATCTATCTCCGGAAAGACAGCACAAAATTTGCCATCCATAGTAAACCATTCTATCGCCAGCAACAACAGACAAGAATAGTCGAGTCAAATGAGAAGGAGTGAGTATTCTGGGAATCAAGCTGAATACAATCATCATGAGAACGATGACAATGACAACGGCAAAGGACATTCTTTAATTTGGTCGATGCGACTAGTAGCTGCTTGCAGAGGCTCTTTTATTGCTTTAATTGCAAGTCGCCCTCATTGGAAGCATTCCAAATGCTGCACAAGCTTTGTGCATTGACTTGGCAATAAGGGGTTTCCTTCGAAATGAATAGGTTGGTTTAAGTGATTGTTAAGATTTGGGGGAGCGCCATAGTCTTGTATGAGGAGACTCATTAAAGTATGGAATTCCATTAAAATGATTTTGTGGGCTTCAGGTTAAAGTAGTTTAATGATGATGTTAGGGTTTTGTCTGAAGTTTTGTGGAGGAAAAGTGGAAAACATGCGAGTGAAGTGGGGTTTACACATAAAGACATACGAAATTGAAACTTTCTAAATACGAGTAGGTGATAGGTAGGTGTGGTGGTTCTTCTAAGAAAAGAGAAGAACCCAATTAGCACTACGTGCCATTTTGATACCACAAACACGTTTTGAAACCACAAATACGAGTATGTCGTCGTAATTATTGGCGCATAATTTCTTTTTGATCTTGACTTATACGTGCTTTACTATACTTATGCCCTATATCCCCTTGTGAGTCCTAGGGCGTCTACTATAATATATCGCGTACGCTTTTTGGCAACGTGCCTCAGTTCTCCCCAACTTTCCCCAAGTCCCGTGCCTCCTTCTCGACTATTCTGCGCCATGTTCTCCTCGGACCACCAGGTATTCTGCCTTCTTTCTCTTTCTTTTTATCAGCGAGGTTATGATCCGAAAACAAGGGATCACAACCCTCCCACTTCACCGTATTTCTAAAGAATACCACCGGGTATTCTGCCATTCTTAGTTGTAGGGTTCCATTGCATAGGAATGTGTGACCAATCCACTGCTACTTCTGTCATTGGATGGTTGTGCCTATTAGCTCTGTACCCGCTCTCTAGTAGAGGTTTTCGTTAGAGACACAGAACATCCTTAAGATGTTGCATAGGCACCTATAAACGAACGTTTGCAGCTTTCTGGTGAAAATAATGGTCGATTTCAACGTGCTGCATTCATAGATCAGCACGGACTCAACGTTAGAGAGGAACAGCCTTGGCTTGGTGTTCAAACTCATTGCATTGCTTCGCTATATTTTGGACAACATCCTAAACGCGGACTTTGCTTTGGCGATTCTGTTGGCTATATACAATTTAGTTACACCATCGGTTGAGACATTACCTCCAAGATAGACGAAATCCTCTACTCTGTCTACCGGTTGTCTAGCAATGCATATTTGAGTCAATGAGTTTTCTCCTTCTTCTTCTTCTTCCTATTTTGGCAAGGTTATGATCCGAAAACAAGGGATCATAACCCTCCCACTTCACCGCATTTCTACTGATCCGCCTATAGGGTTCGCCTATTTAACCTCAGAAAATATCGGCAGGCCTCCCGATTTTGGATCACTCGATTACTGACGCCAATGAAATGCCGATGTCGTCGCATTTGTGTGATCGAGGCGTTTATAGGCCTGCCTCTCCTGCCTCGCGATGTCATTGGAATGTTCATTGATATTGCCTTTTTAACAAAATTCAAATGATCTCTTCTTTGAACGTGACAATACCAGCTGAGCCGGTCGCGCTCTATCTTTTGTACGATGGTTTCCTTGACGTGAAAGCTTCCACGGATCTTCGAACTTCTTATTCGATCAAGCTTTGTCACTCCTGCTGTCATGCGACGCATCTTCATTTCAGCTGCCGTTAATTTACTCTCATACTTTTTGTGTATTGTCCAACATTGTGAATCGTATGTGAGCGCTGGATGCATAACTGCGGTGTAGAGCCTTCCTTTCAACTTAGGTGGCATTTTTCTGTTACAGAAGATAGTGGAGTTTTCTCGCCACTTCATCCACCCTACGCTTACACGATGATTGATGTCGTCATCACAGGCTGCTTTGCTATTGACCATAGATCCCAGATATTTGAACTTTTCGTATTTGGGAAGCACTGTTCCATTCAAATAAATGTCTGGAATAGGCCTGAATAGATCAGAGAACGGACAGCACAAGTACTCTGTCTTTTTTGAACTAATGCGATACCCATTTCCCTCCAAAACGTACACCCACACATCAAGTGCTCGTTGCAGGGATGTAGGATCCTCATTTATGATGGCACCATCGTCAGCAAAGAATAACTGATGTACTTTGGGGTCCGTCACTTTACTTTCACGCAGAAAGTCAAGGACTGTAATAAAGAGCAAAGGACTTAAAACGCTTCTCTGGTGCACTCCGACTTTGATTGGGAACTCTTCGGTTACTCCAGCGGGGCATCTTACTCTTGCCTTTGCTCTTTTGTACATGTCCATGATCATCTGTGCATAGGTTTCCTGAACCTCTCGATGTCTTAGCGCCACCCATATCAGATCTCGTGGTTGTCTGTCAATGAGTCAATGAGTTTTCTCCAAAGCTGATCATTTTAGCTTTTGCCGTATTTGTTTTCAGCTCGACAACAACTGCCCCTTCTCCACATCTGCTGTCATTTGGTAGAGGTCCATAATTCTGTGAGAGAGTAAGCATACTTCGTCAGCGTAGCCAAGATGTTTCAGTTGGGATGGAAGGGTCCATCGAATTCCTTCCTTTCCCGTCGACAAAGCTGCTCAAAGCACATCGCTAATCACCAATAGGAATAGTATTGGTGAAAGGATACAGCCTTATCTTACCCCACTTTCGATCTGAAATTTCTTAGACGACCTTCCTCTGTGCAGAACGTGACACTTGAACGCTTCATTTGCAATGAATTTCTCTCCTGCGGAAGGCACGCCAAATAAACTCCCTGTTGACACTATCAAACACCTTCTCAAAATCGATGAAAAGCAGATGAAGGGGCGGTCGATATTCAACGAACTGTTCGATGATAATCCGCAGGGCGTTGATGTGGACGACACAGGAGGATCCAGAACGGAAACTTGCTTGTTCGGCATCAAATATGTTTTCGAAATGTTGTTTGATTCGCTTCAGGATGATGTTAGCTATTATCTTAGCTACAGCAGTGCTCCAATGTCTTTCTTTCGGAACCGGCCACCGTGAAATCAATATTCTACGTTCTCAACTAATAAACTTTAATCATTAAGTCAACTGAAATCCATTTATCTCACCCATCGTCACATTATCATGCGAAAACCAATGAAACTATATTGTTAGAGTAAACTTATCAAAGTCATAACTATACCCCGAGCAGGGTATACAACTTTTCCTTCAGACGTCACCTGCCGAAACTATTAATTAAATCGTAAATTAATTAGCTCAATAACATGACAACCTCTATTATTACGAAATTAAAGAACGGATTACTTCCTGTCATGGCTGGAGGAAACAGGACTTTGGGGACTTTGCAAGATTGATAAAATACAAGAAAACTCATCGATTTCTTACTCGATGACACTATCAAATCATGCGCCCATTCCACCTATTCCGGTCATGTTCCCAATTAAGATTGAAAGTATCAGCGCTTGCAGGCAAAAGAATTGCCAAAGTCAATCCGTGCAATCAGAATCCAATTTTGTATACTTTCATGGGCCATCCATCGAAGGATTATATGAAAACCCTGTCACGTGTCAACGAGGATATGCAATTTGCCCAGGAAAACCACGACTTCCTGATTGAAGGGTTACACATTTGAGTTTTTTCTCAGCCTAAGCAACAAAAGGAGAAAAAAACTGCTAAAATCCTGAAATCCAATGAGCAACATATCACGTATTCGAATCCAATGAACTAACAAGGAAAAGGATTGACATGGTTTGTTGCCATTTGGGGTGGACGTGAGTTGAATTAAAAAAAAAACAAAAACGAATCTCTGTGTCAGAAAAATTCTAAACATTAAAAGAGCAATAAAGCGCGCCAGGTGTCCTTCGAATGTCGTTTTTTAGTTTGGCTTGGTGACACTTAAAAATTCATGAACCAGAACATTCAAAATCTTGGCACACTATCCGAGGGTTGAATGAAAGGTAGTGTCGCTCATTGGCATGATAGTGTTGGTCACGCAGAAACGGTCCTTTTAACATAATTTTCTAAATTAACCAATGGTCTCCACTAAGAGAAAACACTCTTAACCAAATTATCGCAATTTGATTGATGACCTAATTCAACGATCCAAAGGATGGCCACAGCATTCACTACTAGCTTAGGTTAGGTTCGGTATGTGGGCTGGTGTAGGGGATAGAAAACCTCTATACCACACTCAGGTCAATATAGACCAATTGTGATACCCATGGGGGAAAGGAGATAGATTAGTGAATCCATCCCTCGTGAAAAACAGAAAATAAACCGTCTTTTGTACATATCCTAAAGAAAGCATTTAGTACTTATCCGAGATGCAAACCATCCAGGGGATTTGATGAAGTTTGCGATGTCGTTTATCGGTTTGTTGGACAACTCTTCTAAATCCTTAAAGAAGTGTTGTCCAAGGAACTTATTTCTCAAATGATAGAGGCTTGGGCAGTAGCAAAGAAAGTGGGTGGTGTCTTCCTGAACCTCCTCGTCACCGAAGCCTCTACAAAGGTCTTCGTTCATCACACGTAGTCTTTTCATGACTCCTATTATAGTAGAGAGGGATTTTCTATCCCTCTGTATGTGTCTATTGGTTGTTGCTTTATCGAATGCAGGCCATAGCTTCCTCGTGGTGATACAAGTATCTAAAGAGTTCCGCCCGTTGTTAGCCTCCGTTCGGGCTTTGTTTCCTGCTTCGAGTTTGAGTGCGCAAGGCGGGATGTACCCTGGTCCCTGAGGGGTCGGATTGGTCCGAGTTTAGTGCTGAGCCTCCTGTAGCGAGTTCGTCGGCTTTCTCATTCCCTGGTATGCCTTCATGACCAGGGACCCAGCAGAGCTTTACGCCGTGCTGTGTTCCAAGAACCTTGACCTCTTCTCTACAACACTTCATAAGCTTTGATTTTACTTCTGCAGCAGATATTGCTTTTATCGCTGCCTGGCTGTCAATGAAAAAAGGTGATATCCTCCCGTGGTATTGCCCTTATCGCAGTCACATGGGCTGCTATTGTCACTGCTAGGACCTCTGCCTTGAAAACACTGCTGTAGGTCGGAAGTCGAGCCATGTCAGCTCGAAAACCAAGCGTTTCAGAGGAGATGCCTGCACCTACACCTATTTCCATTTTTGGATCCATCGGTGTGTACAGATATGGATCGATCGTTAGGCGTTCTGTCATTTTCCAGCTTTCCCTGCTCGGATAGGTGCTTAAAAATGGTCTTGTGAAGTTTAGGTAAGGCGTTATGTAGCCTGTATTAGATACACTGCATATATATCTCTGCAGGATCGTGGTATGACCCATTGTATTTGGTCTCCAGCTATCTGTTTGGCTTAATCTTACGGCACTAAGAGCCGCCGATGCTCGTATAAAGATGTCTAGCGAAAGCAGATTGAGAATGGCCTCGAATCCTGCTGTCGGTGTCGTTCTCATCGCACTGGTTGTGGCGATGCACGCTAGTCTTTGTACTTTTGTGACATCAGTTAAGTCGTTTATTTTGCTGGCTGATTGCCACCATACAAGGCTGCCATAAGTTAGTATTGGCCTTGAGTCTCAAATATTTGGGTCTCATCCTGGATAAGAAATTAAGCTGGAAACCTAATATTCAGAAAGAGCAAAGAAAGCTACAGTAGCACTTTTCTCTTGCAAAAAAGTTATTGGAAATAGATGGAGTTTACAACCCCGAATCACTCACTGGCTCTATATCTCGGTCATTAGACCGATACTCACACACGGGGTCATTGTCTGGTGAACGGCCTTAGAAAAAGCTATAAATCGCGATTATCTAAGTAAGGTCCAGCGCACAGCTTGTCCGTGCATAGGCGGAGCACTACGTACAAATCCGTCTGCGGCACTGCACATTTTGTTTCATCTGTTACCCCTTGATATATTTAGCAAGCAAATAGCAGCGAATTTAGCCGTTCGCCTCGAAGCTACCCAAAAGTGGTCAAGAAAAGAATTTGGCCACGCTTCCATTTTGAATAAATTCAAATTCTCTCACGAAAACACGGAGTACACCATCCCACGTCTAAACTTTGACAAGAACTTCCTCGTCACCATCCCCTTCAGATCACTCTGGAATGATGATACATTTTCAGAAGATGGGTCAATCCACTTCTTCACTGATAGCTCAAAATCCAAGGACGGAGTTGGTGGAGGTGTTTTCTCTGACAGGCTTTATCTTAAGCTCTCCTTCCGTCTTCCAAATCATTGCAGCGTGTTCCAGGCGGAAATTTTGGCGATTAAAGAAGTCTTGTTTTGGCTTAAGAAAAACGTGATATCTACTAAAAATATCCGCATCTTTTCAGACAGCCAAGCAGCAATCAAATCCTTGGAATCGACCTCCATAAATTCATTAGTAGCTCTAGACTGCCGCTCATCTCTCGTGGAGATGGATGAGCAGTTCAATATTCACATGTGTTGGGTGCCGGGGCATAGGGACATTCCAGGGAATTGTAAGGCCGACGAACTCGCCAGAATAGGAATAACTATACCTATCCTGCCGGACAAAGGCTCCTTAGGTATACCAATCGCTACTTGCAAACTCAAATTTAAGCTGGATGCTATCGAGAGTATGAACCTTAGGTGGACAAGTGGACCCACATGTCTAGCAATAAAACAATTTTGGCCGAAGCTGGATCTAAAACGTTTTAAGAATTTGATTTCTCTCAACAGCGTGCATATCGGCGCTTTAATAGGTTTCATCACTGGACACTGACTTATAGGCAAGCATGCCACAAGGCTAGGCGTTTTTGCGAACGACTTTTGTAGAAGCTACATGGACGAAAAAGAGAAAGTAACTATTCCTCACCTTCTTTGTTTCTGCCCAGCTCTCTCCCGTAGAAGGAAGCTTCACCTAGGAGCCCGTATCACAACGACATAGGCGACCTGAAAAATATCGACATTAAGAGCCTCTTACGCGTCATAAGAAGCTCAAAATGGTGTAACGAGTAAGTAGGAGAAACTTTCTCCCATGATGCATGTGCTATCACAATGGACCTATTATTGGTCTAAGTGTGTTGGCGATTCTCAGCTGGCAGCCACTTCAACCTAACCTAACCTAGTATTGGCCTTAATACAGCTGTCTACATCCGTAGGATGTTTTTGGGGTTTGGCCCTTAAGTTTCCCCGAATATTCTATTGCACGAGTAAAAATCTATCGTGGTTTTTTCACGTACTTCATTCAGGACAATTACCCACAGCAGTGGGGATATAACAGAACTACTGGCTTTAAAATTATAAAATTAAAAAAAAAGCAACACAACGCCATATACCGATATCTCAAAAAAAGAGCCGGAATTATACATGAGCTACTTTGGTGAAAGGGCAGAATACGCATACCAGCGAAAAAAAGGATTTATGGGTGTTATTCTTCATCCACGGTTTCTCCCTTAAAACTCACAAAAAAAAAGTGAAAACCCCCACCCTCCTGGCAATTGAAAACAGACAGAAGGTGTAACACAACTTGACCAAGTGAACGCCGCGCGCTACCTTTGTACTAGAATGCGAAAGGAATTCAGCGCCATGAATGAAAACGTGATTTATTAACGCCTAATTGAGAACAAATGTTTGTATGCCCCCCATACAACATGCAAGGCTCGTTCGTCCGTCGTGTCGGCAACTGGGTTGTACTATTTGCGCCAAAAGTATACTATACACTCGACAGGACTGTACAATTAAGTCTGGGATAAGTGAGTATCGTTTTAATTGTTCTTTCATGTTTGTAAGGAATTCAAGTTATAACTAAAGGACTATTTAGATTGGAAGGTATCTTCTTAGCGAGAGTGTGGATTGGAGTGAGTTATTGTTGGGGGATATTCATTTCACTGGGGCGGAATGGCTAGGTCTGGAAGTGACGTGAATTGCCAATTACACTGTCTCGGGAACACATTTAATTACGAATTGTTGGTCGAGGACTTTTTACTTCCTTTTGTCACGGACTTTCTGTATCGATTTGTATCCCTTGCGTGAAGTTGGAACATGTTTTTAGCGAAATAAAATGCTAATGACAAAAGCTTTTATTGGGCAGGAAATGGTAAGATTGGTTGAACTTCTTGGGACACTATCGACTAATTGAAATATTGGATTGTGGGATTATCCCGATCATGCTGCAAAAAACTGCACCGATAATTATCCCAGTACTCAATTATCCCAGCTAGCAAAGCTATTTGCTAGTAGTCTTTAACAATGTCACATGTCAAGAACATGGAGGGAGGTAAGGGTGGTTTTTATACCCAAAGACGGGCAATGCTAGTCACATCACCGCCAATAAGCCTTACCTCTTTCACCCTGAAAACGCTTGAAATATTGCTCGACATATACAAACGCAATAGAATACATCCGGGGGACTTATCCCCAGCCCAACACGCATACACAAAGGGTAAAAGTGTGGAAACTGCCCTACATCATGTTATCGGCTCTATAGAAAAATCACTTAAAGATAAAGAGTTCACCCTAGCTTAATTTTTGGACATTGAAGGAGCCTTCAATAATGTAAATACCAAAGCGGTTCAAACAAACCTAGACATCGACATCAGTCTAATTAACTGGATTGTTAGCATGCTCGAGGAAGGACACATAACCACCGAAATTAAGGGTGCAAAGCTCGAAAAATACGCCCCTAGGGGCACTCGTCAAGGTGGGGTAATCTCCTCACTGTTTTGGGTCATTGTTGTTAATTAGTTACTACAGCAAGTAAGGTACAGTGGCGTCAGAGCTATAGCTTACGTGGATGACGTTGTGCTGCTTGGAACAGGTAAATTCCTTCCTACCCTTAGCGAATAACTTGACGGAGCCCTAAATACTCTTGACCTATACTGCCTTACGGCAATCCAGTATGGTGGTCAGCTGTCAACAAAACCACCAACCTAAGGGCTATCACCAAAGTTCAAAGGCTAGCCTGTATTAGCACTACCAGTGCAATGAGGACAACCCCAACCGCAGGAATCGAGACCATTCTCCCTACTACGGCTAGACATGTTTATACGCACGCCAGCAGCCATTAATGCTATGAGAATTCGCCAGTCAGCGGACTGGAAACCAAATAGAATAGGTCACTCGATGATCCTACATGATTACTTTGGCTTCGTGCTCATAACGGACTACATATTTAGACTTTGTAAGGCCTTTTTCTATCGCCTACCCTGACAGGGAAGAATGGAAATGCGGTCGTATACCTAACGCCGAATCTATAGCCATCTACACAGATGGTTCAAAAATGAGCACTGGCGTAAGATCAGGCATCTTCTCCGACCCCGTAGGTATATCGAAATTCATACAACCTCCAGATCACAGCAGCGTCTTCCAAGCAGAGGTCTTAGCAGTGGCAGCAGCCGCCCATTAGTCTGCGGCAAGGGCAATACCGCCAGAAGGTATCACCATCTTTATCGACAGCCAGGCAGCTTTGTTGACGATATCACAGAGCGGACTTTACATAGCTATACAGAACCGCCCAGTCCTGGCCATTTTGTGCATCTATGGTTTCGCTTGTAGAGAGAGTGAATTTACCCCAATGAACTCGCCTTATCTCACCCAAAATGGGATAGATCCCAACAAAGTGGTGTACATTTTCTTTCTCCCTGAGATTGCATAAACTACACTCTGTGTTTCGCTCAGGGCCATGTGGGACATAGTTTAGATGCAAAAGCTCTCCCCTGACTTTGAAAATCCAAGAGATAGTATCTAGAGTGTAACGGTCGTTGAATTAGTTTTTTACTCCGAGGTCATGTTGGAGTATACGATACATGTTACTAGACTCACTTTGCTGTGCTCTGTTTGTAAACTTTTGGAAGCTAGTCTTTTGAATTTCGCCCAGAATAGTTTGAAAATAATTTTTCCAAGACTCCGCGCCTCCTTCCTCGAGCCTGAACAGTACATTATGTTGAAAAGCCAGCCTTGACCATTCCTCGAAGAACTGTAGTTTTCGTTGAAGAAGGTGCTTTGTAATCATATGGGGAAGCCGGTGACTTGGGAGTGATATCATTTTTTCCACGTAGCTGAAGTGCATCCTAAGGGTAAATATGTATAACGGACGGATCCCAGTTTCTAGGTGTAACATATAAGTAGGGGTGTTTTCTGGTAATCTGAATATTTTTTTGATGAAGTACCTCAGCAACTTCTCCACCTCTTCATACTGAAGAAATCCCCATACCTGAGCCGCATAACACATTATTGACCTCATTACCGCCTCGAAAAGTTTATATTTTGCACTAGGGGCTACATTTTTCTTCCCCAAGATTCCTCTCCAATTGCAGTTGATGGCCGTTTTGGCTTCCTTCAGTTTCTCTTGAAGATGTTTTCGAAACGATAGCTTTGGTGTGATGATGGCTCCAAGGTACCTATATTCCTTTACTATCTCCAGTTCCTCGCATTCCTAGGTCCACTTTTCATCTATTGCATACCTCCCTGTTCCCTTTCGAAAAACCATTATTTTGGATTTGCTCGTATTAACTTGAAGATTCCGCAAACAGCAATACCGCTGCAATCTGTGTATCATCATTTGCAACATGTGCGGGGTCTCCGCCAGTATAACGATGTCATCCTCATACAGGAGCATTTTGATGATCAGCCCGACGAATATGATCCCACCTGGTAAATATGTTGTAAGGTCATCTTAAAAGAGCGAGAAAAGTAGAGGACTTAGTAGGCAGCCTTGCTTTACTCCCATTTTCGTTTGAAACCACGCGGATCCTTCATTTTCATCCCAGACTGAGATCTTGTTTTCATCATAAATGCTTTGGATTACTTTGAGCATCTTTGTTAACATTCCCAGGTTGCTCAGCTTGTAGAAGAGGGCATTCCTATCGATAGAGTCGAAAGCCGCCTTTAAATCCACGAAGAATGCGTATAACTTCTTTGCCGTAGACAGAAATGATTTTACGATACTTGTTAATGAAAATATGTTATCCACAGTTGAGTATTTCCTTCTGAAACCAGCTTGAAACTCCGAAAGCAGGTTGTTTTGCTGTATGCACTCTGTTAAACGATCAAGGATGACACCCGTGAATATTTTCATGACAGAGTTCATGAATGAAATGCCGCGATAATTATTTGGGTCGTTAACATCCCCTTTCTTGAACAAGGGGAATATTATATTTTTTCGAAAACTGTCTGGCACTTCACCCGAGGTAAATATGAAATTATATGTTTCCGTAAGCTTTTCCATAAAATCTTCAGTGGCATATTTAAAAAATTCATATGGAACACGATCATCCCCAGGCGCCTTGTTCAGGCTGCATCTATGGATGACCTATGGAAGGGCATATTGCAATTGGTTTGAGCGAGCAGAGGGGTTAAGCAATTTTTTAAAATGCTCAGCTAGCATGTTGGTTTCAATTTTAATGTTTCTCGCAAAATTTGCACCATTAAGAGAACGAACTAATTTCCAAAAGGAGTTACTATCTCTGATATCGGCTAGTATTCGTATCAGGAGCTCTGAGTGCGCTTTCTGTTTTTCCTTGCAGATACTTTTGTATAGTCTGTTTGTTTCTTGATACATAGATTTTGCAAAGTTTGAATTTGAATTTCTTACAAGTCATAAGAATGCAAACGATTTCTTCCCAGCCGCTTCGCACTCTGTGTCGTACCAAGGGTCTTTCCTCATTCGCCTTCCTGCCGATTGAAATGACCTTGCGGCCATCGAAATACACGAAATTAGTTTATCAGTGCCATAATTGGAATTAAGGTCGTTGCTGCTTACTGAACTAAGCATAGGGTTAAGATTGACTTTGTATGTGTCACGATAGAAATCTTTCCATTGCAACTTTGGTAATAATTTCACTCCTGCGGTGGGTCCTTTAGGTACAGTATCCAGCCTTAATACGACTATCAATGGCAAGTGGTCTGAGTCAGCTCATTCACCTCAAGATCCTCCACGTATTCTAGCCATCTTCCACGCGCTAAGCAGTAGTCAATTGTTGAGCAAGCAGTTCCTCTAATAAATGTCATATGCCCTTGGTGATCACCTTTGGTTCGCCCGTTCATCAGCGTTAAGCCTAACGACTCATACATTGCATTAAACTTTTTCCCGTTGGCACCAATTTTTTCGTCCCTTGCAAATCTGATAACACTTATATGGTTTGATAAGAACACTGGATCTATTTGTAAGAGTTGTGTAGCTCCTACCCTTGCGTTGCAGTCTCTTATTACCATAACGTTTTCTTTGCCAAACTCCTGTACAAAGTTGTACAACATCGAGAAATCCTCCAACCATTTATTACAAATGATGTATATCGGAGTTATATACAGCTTTTCCTTTTCTACTAATAACTCAATTATAACTCTACCGCACTCCTCTACGTCACAACAACCAGTTAGTTTTTGGAAGTCTTTTTTAATGCCAAATAAGCACCCCCCACTAGCCCTGCTTTGCAAATGAATTCGTGTTGCTGGTATCCGCTTCAGTATAAAATTATTAAAAAAAGTTTCGAATTTTTCCATATTTCGGTCAACAAAAGTTTCAAGCAATAGCATAGAACTTATATCGACTCTTGTGAAGTGTTGTCGAGAAGAGCTCAGCGTGGACACTTATGCCACCACTAGGTAGCTATGGCCATTTTCCAACAAAGCGACTGAGAGAATTACTCGGAAAGATAGGAAATCCCTATCCACTCTCGTGGGTATCATCATGGGGAACAACACTCTGCGGTACCACTTGAAGAAACTACGTCTGACGAAGGAGGGACTCTGTAGAGGCTGTGGTGACGAGGGAGTTTTTGAGGACACTACCCACTTCCTGTGACACTGTCCGGATCTTCAATATTCTAGGAAAAAGTTCCTTGGTAAATATTTCTTCCAGGATATCGAGAAGCTCTCCGGCGTTTCGACAGGAAAGATGCTGAACTTCATCAAATCTTCAGGGTCGTTTGTATGCAGAAACGAAGTAAGTGATTGAGTTTTGTATAATTTTTGTCGGTTTTCACTAGGCCTCAGTGGGTAAGGGATTACTTTTTCCCCTATGTGTAACCGAATGGTTCAACGCTGACCTGAGTGTAGCAGAGAGCGTCTCTCCCTGCCAGCCCGCATACCTAACCTAACCTAATTGAGATATGAGTTTTGCCATTAGAGAACAATCCAAAGATATAAAAAGTGTTTTCCTTATTTCTTTTAGAAGACTAGCTACGACACCCTTGCTAGAAGAATATGCCTGTTATACACATGCAGGTATCCGAGATGTATGTAGGTATTGTACTTTTACTTATGTCATGTATCCCTTGTGGATCGTAAGGCCTCTGCGACGCCTACGCGCCATTGTGTACGATTTCTGGAAATGGGCTCTCCCTTACTTTTCCCCAATTGCCGTGCCTTCTTCTCGACTGTTGTGCGCCATGTTCTCCTCAGATCGGAGGTATTCTGCCATCCTGAGTTGAAGGGTTAGCTTTTCACTGGGTGCTGGCTGGAGCTACGACCACCTGTCAGCTCTTTGGTGATTCTGTAGACGGCTTAGAGCTCCTTCTGTTTCTTAAGCCATCGCGTTAGTGAAGTTCCACTTGTCACGTCGCACGTTACGCTGGACTTCTCTCTTCTTCATGGAATATAGGGACTCTAGCTCGCTCTTCCCAGCTACTGGAGTGGCTACAATGCGTGTTCTTAGCTGTTTTTGTTCGTCGATCCGTCTCCAGATATTCTCGGAAAGCCACGCCATATGCCTTCCCTGCGATCGACCGACAATTCCTTCAGCACCAGATGTAAAAACAGTTTTCATATGACACCCATGGTCTTGAATGTTTGCGGGCAGTGAGGTACTGATTGCTTTCACGCATTGCGAAAGGTGGTCCCTTAATTGTTGGCGCACCGAGGGATCATAAAGTCTGTGGATGTTGAACCTGGGTATTCATTTGTTGTTGTGGGACCTTCGAACTACAGCAGTACGAAGTTGGAGAGTATCTATCGTAAGATGGTGATCTCGTACTATCCCCACATCTGTTCCTCGTCTGTTTCGGACTTTTCGAAGACTACGCCTAAAGCGACGGTTGATTGTAATCCTATCACCATAATCATATCGTCACAAACCAATCACCATATGGCTGCTAGGAAATTAGGCCCTTACATGCTGCTGGTGTTAGTAGCAGTCTGACTCCATATTCCCGCAGACTAATGAAATAGAATAGTGCAGTGTTACGAGTACGGGGACTGGTACTAGCCGCTTCTAACCATCTTATCTCACTTACCCCAAAAATCTCCAGTCTATATCGCATGAATTCTTTTCCCAGTTGAAGAAATCTAGCATTGTGTGGCTTCCCGGGTCGAGGAGCGCCCTCTCATTCCAGAATCCTATCTTTGTCGGGGTACAATGGACAAAAGTCGGCAACATATGATCATTCCTTATCCGAGGCATACTGTCGGTTTCTGTAGCGAGCAGGGTTCGGCGATACAGGTTTCTGGCCCACGTTGTCTAGTCCAGAATCAAGGGCCTAGATAACCCACACTTGCAATTTTAGTCTACACCTTCTTCTTCTTCCTTTTTCAGCGAGGTTATGATCCGAAATCAAGGTATGATCTATACCTACCTATAAGTAGTTATACGTATAGTTGTCCGGAGACCACTACCAGGAGGTAAAGCAAACATTTCGCCACCAACTTGATTGTTGCGCTACTGGCGCAAGCCATATTCCGAGTAGTCAGTAGTTTCCCGATCAATCGCAATGCAGATTCCTATAGGACATGTATGCATTTTTGTATGCATAGATTACGTGCATATGTATATTAGTTGCGCTAGAGGGCAGGAACCAGGAATACCAGGAATTTCTTTAATCTTTTAAAAGATAGGTTCTCCTGTCCAAGAAACATCTTCATCAATTTAAGTACTTTTTAATTGTCACTAAAACATTTGTTGCCCTGATAAAGCAAATGTCTTGTCTAAGCTTAAACGAAGAGCAGAACCCTACTTTTGATAAGTCTTTAATTCTCACATTCCTGTTCGAAAGGAGCGCTCCAAATATCTACACCTTCCTCTTACGAAGTTCCATACTCCCTCGCACTAGTATCCCCAAATGCACTCAGCCATAGTGGTGTCATCTCATTTTATGCTGATTTCCATGCATTCAATATGCACATGTATGCATACAGTTCAATGGGGGATAAGCATACCATTCTGGTGTCCTTGTTCTGTGTCTGCATATTTAGAGTTCTACAAGAGGAACACACTTAGATAATCAAAGGGTCCATGCAAAACATGCACATCCTTGTGGAATAGGAGCTTGTGGTACTGGATTAGGAGATATTTCTTTCATTCGTATGTTCTCTCCAGATACACAGGATATAAAGATAACAGTTTTTCCAGATATCTAAAACTTGGTAATGGTCCTCATGGAAATTTTCTACACATCCTTTGAGCAGTGTTTTTCAATTATTATCCTTAAAACTATGAAAGCACTATACCACCTCCCTTTGCCAAAGTTACCATCTGCCGGGGGATCTTAAGTTCCTTAAAACTTTGCCAAAGAAAGAGACAAATTTAAGAACATGCATTTGTCGAATTTATCTCTTAGAACACATCGTTGTGTGGTGAGGGATACTTCGTACACAGGTAAGTTGTTAAAACTTTGCCAACGTGTTTTAAGTCCTTCGTTTATCGATGTGTGTGAGCGAGTGAAATGAATTAACTTGTCAAACAAGTACTCCCACTGTTCTCCCTTCTTTTTCTACAGCCCCATTCCCAAGTACATGGATGGAGAAAAGTATAAAGTTTCTCATCGCCCGATAACAAGGACCTAATCAAAGGAATCAGCAACCGGAAAAACGATGTAGCTGCCACCCACTTTTCAAGAGTTGTCATGTTTGTGTGAAAAGTCGCTCGCATACGAGTTTTTTCTTCGTTCGATACTTATCCTTACATCTGGAATGGTAAAAGGAGGCAAAGCTAAAAGCGTAAACCATTAACAGCACTACATGCTTGGGTGCCTGACATTATAAGCTCGCGCGGAAGTCTTTGAGTCTTGAGTTATACTAATTTAAAAGTTGTTTATCTGTTTGCGAGTGGGTGTGAGAATTCGTTGGAAATAGCTCTTCGAAAGGATGCAGTCGGCCAGATACGCCAATTAACGAAGGAAGATGATTTGAGAATACCTCTGTGAGTGTGTTATTTTCAGGTTCTGAATAAATTATGCTTACAGCTGTGGAAGGTATGATACGCTCGAGATCATGTGTTAAGGATGCGTGGCATATTGTGTCACGGAAATTGTGTGTGCATTCGAGAGAGATTTTACGTTTCAAATTAGAGCACTCCAAGGCACGGTGTGATGAGAGAGATATATTTTCTACTAGATAATGGAATTACATATGCTCTACAATGACTAAGCTGCTTTAGGGTTTCCTGCAGACAAATGTTCCCAGTGGTGTGCCGATTTTGAAGCATACAACAACGAAACCTGAGTAGAGTAAAATCAGTACAAGGTCAATAAAATCAAGCAGTCAGGTGAATGGAATTCTGCTGGGGTTGTCTGCGTTTTGAGATTGTTTCCAGCTAATCGCAGGTTCTTTACATTCAGTTAGTTCACACGTATACTACTGTATCGAATTTGATTCATTCTGACTTGAGTAAGGATACCGAAAATGTTCGCGGTAATTCGACCACTATAAAATATATGCAATAAAACCGCACAATATTGACTGCAATGAAAAATGTACCAGTAAAAACTCCGTACAATAAAACCACTTCTTTTCTTTCTGAACGTTACAAACTGTGTGTGTTGCTTTAATTCCTTTTCCGAGTTGCTGACGAACTTCCGAAGATGAAACCCGGCTGTTGCCAGAAGTTCACTGACTGCCTTTAGTTTGTGTTGTGCTTCCTTGACGGTATCCGCTCCTGTGATCACATCGTCGACATAAGTCTCTTCCCTGATGATGGATGTAGCTACTGGAAAGTTCGATGCTTCGTCGTCCGCTAGCTTTAAAAGGACTCTGATTGCCAGAAAAGGTGCCGATGCTGTCCCAAACGTTACTGTCTCTAGACGAAAGATCTTCAGGTCCTGGCTGGGATGATCTCTCCACAGAATCAACTGGTAATTCGCGTCTGGAATGTCTATCCGGATCTGGCGGTACATCTTCTCCACATCACCAGTGAAGGTAAACCTATATTTCCGCCATCTTAGGACAATGCCGAACACATTTGTTTGCATCTTCGGGCCCACCTTGAGGGTGAAATGTCGTTCAAGGAAGAGCCAATAAATGGTTTGAAAGTTGCGTCGAAGACGACTCTCAACTTTGTGGTGGTACTGGATTCCTTAACGACGGCGTGATGGGGTATAATCAAATGATATGGAGTTTTGAGTATGTCATATGACTCCTCCACTTGGGTCATATGGCCGAGTTGGAGATACTCGTTTATACATTTGGCATACTCCATGTGTTGTTGCGGGTTATTTTGGAGTCGCTTCTCCAACTGAAGGAACCGTCTGACCGCACCTTCTCGTGTTGGGCCCATACTTGGGTATTTTCCACCTTTAAATGGCAGACAGACCTGGTACCGGCCATCAGGTAAGCGCGTCATGTGGTTTTTAAAGTGTTCTTCACACTGTTTATCCTCCTCCGCTTCAAATTTTTCATACGGTTCTTCCTCTATTTCCCAGAATTTTCGAAGAGTTGTGTCGAGGTCCAGTTGGTTGACGTAGCTTTGGACCTTTCTTGGTATTTCCCAAGGAACCTTCCCTAGCAGGATCCATCCCAGTTGTGTTTTCTGTGCTATCGGCCCCAAGCACTCGCTGCTTCGCACCACGTCTCCCAAGATGATATCTGGGTATATGTCGCAGCCAAGGAGTAAGTCAACCTTTGCGGGGATGTTGAACGTTGGATCCGCCAGCTGTAATCCATCCAGGTGAGTCCAATTATTGAAATTAATTTTGTGGGTCGGAAGAAGCCCAGTCAGGGATCTGAATACGAGGGCTCGCATAGTACCTGCGAAATCGGAGGTCATTGATCGGATTTCTAGAGCGACGATCTTTTGTGATGATCCGCTGCTGACCCTCCCCAGCCCATTAACCTCAATAAATGTACGTTTTGCCTTTAGGTTCAACCTTTGTACTGCTGTTTCGGTTATGAACGATGCCTCAGATCCAGGATCGATCAAGGCCCTCAGCGTTAAACCACCTCCGCTCGATGATCGAACTCTAACCAACGCCGTGGCCAGCAAACCTGCGTATCGGCGTGGATGTGAAAGCTACTCACATGGGGGTTGGATGAAGATTGTGTGGGTTGCGGTGGTTGAAATTCTGGTGCGTTTGGGTTGACTGTCGAAACTTGGTACGTGTGAGTTTGAGTGTGTGGATGAGTGGTGGCTATTTGGGTCGAACTACGTTGAAATGTGTTGTGTTGTGTTGGTGTGGTGTGTGGCGCTGGTACTACGTTGTGTTGTTGGTAAGGGTTGTGAGAACTGTCATGCAGTAGTGTGTGGTGACGTTGCTTGCAATAGTAGCAACACTTCGGGCTTGGGTACCTCTATTTGAAGTGGCTGTATGCAAGACAATTCTCACATACCTTTACGTTGTAAACAGTGCGTCTCCGCTGGCCAACCTCCATTTGCAAGAACTTCTTGCACTCCCTCAATGCGTGTTGCCCTTTGTGACACACTCTACAACTCACGTTCCTCGTTTGGACATCCTGCGTGTGGAAAACTTGGGCCACCGACTTACCCTTGCTTGAGCATGCGGGAGCTGCTTGCTGCTCAACCGCTTCCAAAGCCCTAAAACGTGATCAAAGAAAATCAAAAAATTCCTTCAAGGTAGGCAACTCTGACTTGTTCCCCAATTTTTCTTCCCACAGCTGTTGAGTGGCACTAGATAGCTTTTGGAGGATAATGAAAATCAAAATTGTATCCCACTGCCTTACTGGAAGCCCCAAATTTTCTAGCGAGTGGAAAATCTCCTGGGAAGTATCTAGGATGCACTTCAAGTTCGTTGCCGATTCGCTGCTGAAGGAGGGCTGACCGAAAAATAGCTTGAGTTGGGTGTTGACTAACACTCTCTTGTGGTCGTAGCGCTTTATTAAAATCTCCCACGCTTTCTGGTAATTCTCCCTATCGATGGCTAAGTGCAGTAGCAGCCTTTCTGCTTCCCCGTTGACGCTGGACTTAAGGTAGTGCATCTTTTGTACCTCAGAGAGTGACGTGTTCGTGTGGACCACGCTGACAAACATATCGTGAAAGGACCTCCACGATTCATAACCCCCAGAAAACGTTGGCAATGTAATTTTCGGAAGCCTAAGCGCATCATACCTATGACCGTCATGGAGGCTTGATGCGGATTCCGCTGTTGACTTCTCGGTGTCAGCCTTCGTAGGCTTCAACTTGTCCATTGCATCCATTAGTGATGATTTGTAGTCAGCGTAGATCTCCAGCATGTCATCGTATGCTTGGGCTACTTTCTTGATGTCGCAGCCTTCCCTAAGTTTCCCGGCGCCCACAATTTCCTCATTATATTTTTCGGACAGCTGCATGGATTTCTCCATCATTTCTAGACGCGTCTGCAGATAATTTACCCTCTGCAGCCTCTTAGCGTCAGCCTTCCCGAAATTTTCGAAGTCCTGCTTGAACCGGGCCAGTAAGTTCAGTTGCAGCGTACCGTAAGACATTTTTTGTATATGTATGTAATTTATCTCAACAGCTACCTTAATCTATGCACTTACTTGCAGTATTCCAGTGCTCCAGACCTCGGATGTAAAATTGCCAGTTCAAGTTGCTGCTGGCAGATGCCGAAGGGACTGTCTCCAGAAGAAAAAATTACACGCGCGGGATTTTGTTAAGTTAAACAAATTTTTTTTTTATTATTTTTACGAAAAAACCGATACACACACTTGATTTTCTTTAGCTAAGTAACTTTTACTTCACTTCGTAATTGTTTCCAAAAGTCAAAAATGTATTTTAAAATTGTTCCAAAAAATTTCTCTCAGTGTACCGCCGCACTACACTTTGTTTACTTTTTGTTCTTTAAATTGTTGGCTCGAATGGACCAAAATGCAGCACACATCGCCTGATGACTGCGAGGTAGATTTTTCCGTGCCCTTCGAAGAAAAAGGCGACATCAAAACACTTGGGATTAAGTGGCTACCAATTTCCGATGTCTTCTCATTTCGGGTAGCAAGGTTCAGCGACGGCGACGTGACGAAGAGGTCAATTTTATCGTCCATAGCTAAGCTTTACGATCCAATGGGCTGGATCGCACCCTGCACGATTAAGGCAAAAGTTATGATGCAGCAGTTGTGGAGCAGAGGATTGGATTGGGATACCGGATTGGGATACCAACACTACGATTCCGCTTTATAATTGTGAAGGTAGCATTTATTGACCTAACCGAAGCATACGGCACTATCTGGAGGAATGGGCTCATTCTTAAGCTCCTGTAAGTCGTACCAGATATAAAAATAGCCTCGATACTGAACAAAATGCTGAGCTACAGAACAGAGGTCAAGAAAATTAAACAATGGGCTTCCGCAAGGAAAAGTATTGACCCCGCTGCTTTTCAACCATTAAATACACGACCTGCCAGAAACGGCATTTAGAAATCTTGCATACGCTGACGACCTTGCAATAGTCAGCCAGCACCAGGGTATGGCTCATACTTAAGAGACCCTTATTGAAGACATTTCTACGATAAGCTCATATCTCAAAAAGTGTAGGCTATGCTCAGGTATGATGAAATTGGAAGTTTCATGTTTCCATCTAAATAGCAAAGTCGTAAAAACGAAACTGGAGGTATTTTTCAACAATGTCCAACTGAACACAACCCCACACCAAAATAGCTAGGAGTCACGCTGGACCAAATACTCATTTTCAAGAAACACCTTACTAGTACTGCAGCGAAACTGAAAACCCGAAACAGCATAGTACAGAAGCTAGCCTAGACAACATAGGGAGTTACCGTAAAAATGCTTCGCGAGTAAGTTTACGCTGCTGTCGAATATTGTGCCACTGTTTGGCTCAATGGTACTCACGTAATATCAGTAACAGCCAGTTCTAGTCCTACGAGATTCCTCCCAGTCCTGAGCAACATACATCCTGCTAACTACCGTCGCCAAAATGCTCTTTTGCGTGAGTACAACAAAATAATCTCCAACGTGCCGCTTCCTATCCATAGCGATATCGAGAACAGTTCAATATCTCGACTAAAATCACGCCGCCCACCCTTGAAACTGGCTCGAAATCTGAGAAGCAACAACTTCAACGCATCGGAAGCGTGGACGAACAAATGGCATTTCAGCTATGCGAATGATGTGTTCCATATAGAAGACCATCATGCCCGCTGGCTACCTTCCAAGAAAAACGTGGGTTAGTCTCAACCGCCTGCGTACAAACCATGGAAGATGTGCTGCACTTTTTAAATGGGGAACCACGGAGTCACCATACTGCGACTGTGGACACGCAATCCAGAACATTAAGCACGTGACTACTGATTGTGCAATCCGAAAATATCAAGGCGAGCCAGCCAATTTTATGAATGCCTCCAATCTTCTTCTTCTTCTTCATATTGCGGCGAGGTTATGATCCGAAAACAAGGGATCATTCGTAACCCTCCCACTTCACCGCATTTCTACTGATCCGCCGGTAGCGTTCGCCCATTTGAACTCAGAAAATATCGGCAGGCCTCCCGATTTCGGATCACTTGGTTACTGAGGCCAATGAAATGCCGAAGTCGTTGCATTTGTGTGATCCAGGCGCTTACAGGCCTGCCTCTCCTACCTCGCGATTATCAGTGCCTCCAATACTGCAATGCAATGGCTACAAAGCCTAGACATCCAATTTAGTTTAAACGTTAGAAAGGTTGATTGATATCCACCTTCGATAGAGCACTAGCCCGACTTTTGCGTTCATTGCAATTAGCGATGCACTGGAAAGCCTGAAAGTGGATACTTCGCTCGAAGTGTTGATCAATCAATTGCTCACACACAGCTGGGCGGAGCATTGATCAGAAGACTTGCCTGCTGCAGAACACCCCAAGCTGGAGTCTTGTCACCCGTTCTGTGGAATCTGGTAGTCAACGAGCTACTATTGGACTTGGATAGGTCAGGTGGTAGAGTAATTATCTGTGCTGATGACACTGATATTGCTGCCTCTTGCAAGCACCCAGACTCTCGCAGTGAAATCCTCCAATATGCTCTTCTTCGGTTTTCCAGTCTGGCCTCCAAATGTTGACTGGGGGTTAACGTTCATGAAATAGAACTCGTTATCTTCACGAGGAAATATTAAGTTCCCCTCATAGACCCTCCTACGATAAATGGCACCAGTCTCACCTTCAACGAAAATGCAGAACAATCGGGTCTTATTTTGGATAGAAAACTAAACTGGAAAGCCAATCTACTAGAACGCATAAGGAAAGCCAATATAGCTCTCTATTCCTGTAAAAAAAAGCTATAGGTAGGAGCTGGGGTATGAAACCTCAAATCACTCGCTGGCTGTACGTATCATTTATCAGGCCTATAGTACTCTATGATCTTATGATGGCCTACTTTTGTTAGGGCTGTTCACCTCACTAAGCTAAGGTGCATAGAACTCCATGCGTACGCATCAGTGGTGCACTGAGAACTTCTCCCTCTGCGGCACTGGACATTTTGTTCCATTTGCTGCCTTTAGATATTTTTGGCAAACAGATTGCTGCGAGTGCGGTCATTCGCCCAAAAGCAGTGGCCCAGCTATCACTCCTCGCCACTCTGGGCCACTCCTCGATCCTTAATCTTCTCAAGTTCACCCATGAAAATACGGACTACACCCCGCCGAAACTTCCGTACGGGATGAATGGGACAACTCTCGCCTTGTTGATGGTAGTCCGATTCATTTCTTTACAGACGACTCTAAAACCGAAGGTGGGGTGAGTTGTGGTGTTTTCTCAGAAAAAGCTGAACCTGAGTATCTTTTTCCATCTCCCAGATCACATAGCTTCTTCACTACAAAGACCGCCTTAAGTTTCCGTTTGTCTCTTAAGGAGATGAGAAAGTAGTTCAACATTCACCTATGTTGGATGTCAGGCCACAGGAACATTCCGGGAAACTGTAGGATGGATGAGCTCGCCAGACAGGGTACAACTCTAAGGATTCTGCTTGATAGGCAAGCCTTGGGTATGCCCCTCGCTACATGTAATCATCTACTAAACCTGAATGCTATTTGGAAGACTAACCACAGATGGGAGAACGGCTCAACGTGTCATATTTCGAGAGAGATCTGGCCTAAGCTGGTTAAATTAAAGCGATCACACATCAGCTGCGTTATCGGTGTTCTTACTGGATACTGTCTTAAAGCCCAACATGCCAAAAGACTTGGCCTCTTGGCTTTACTTAGTCACTGAGTGATCTAATGGTAGATCCATGGTATCACAATGGACCTTTTCTGGCTTAAGTGTAAGACAGCCAAACTAACCTAACCTAATCTAAGATCTATCCTTTCAACATTTCAGATACGAAATGATCGAACGATCAGCGAATATAGACAAACTTACTGAGAAGATGGCCATTCCTGTCCATCCATCCTGTCCGTGTTGCTCGATTTTACTGATCACTGCGCTGTTTGGTGCGAAATCACTGCAGGAAAGGTCATTGGGCCATAGTTCTTCGACGATATCGATATCTTCTTTTTATTTGAAACAAAAACATGGAGCATTTTGAGTCCTATTTTGGAAACCATATACTGCATTGGATAGCAGCAACGCGACTATCTTCTCATGGAAGAGCTAGCGGAGGATGCCTGTATGGTATTAAAAAACAGTTAAACAGTAGCGTTAGGTGCCGATTTAGCAATGAGTTCAACAGAGTTTTGGTGAAAATAGCTTCGAAAGATGTTCGAATGTGGATAATCCCAGTGTATATCAATTGTAGCAGATGGATAAACGATTTTAAGAGCTTGTAAGACTTTCTATTGGAAGAAGACGTAATGGTAATCGGAGATTGCAATGCGAGAATAGGTGATACGCAGCTGCTGGAAGTGGAACCGGAGTTCTTACCTCAGAACGTAAGTTTATTTAGATGTGCAATGGATAAAACAATTGATGGCAACGGTAGAAAGTTCACCGAAATGTGTGAAACGATCGGTCTCACAGTACTAAACGGTCGATCTAAGAGCAATGAGAAGGGCCACCTAACGTTTTTCAGAGGTAATAGCCTGTTTAACTATAGACTACTGTCTCGTACGTGGAATATAGCTGAAGTGTGTGGTCGACTTAAATGTAAAGGAGCTCACTTATTCGGATCACTTGCCGTTGACAGCTTTGATGTCTGTGGATATTCCGTTAGAAACTACCGTTTCGGAGTTGTGGCTGTTACCAAAATTACAATGGAAGGGAAGCTACGCACTTAGCTATAAACAAAAACTCAACAGCAATCTCAGCGCTATAAACGAAAGCGAATTCAACTTTAGCCGTGGTGTAGATGTTCTAGTTCCCTGCATTTCGAATGCTGCGAGTATATCTCAACCGTTAGGAAGATTCAAGAAAAAGGAAGGATGGTTCTACTGGGAGTGCATGGCAGCGAGGAAAAAGTCATTTGCTTACCTGCGTTTAGTCCGTAGAACAGACAACAACGTTGCAAAAATCATGTACCTGGAAGCGAGAAGGGCATACAAAAGCATCTGTATCAACAAAAAAAGAAGGTACACGCAGCAGCTGGCGAGAACTTTGGATGGGATTTCAGATACTCGTTCGTTTTGGAAGCTGGTCCGATCCCTCAACGGTACGATGTTCGCACGAGCCATTCAAGTTGAAACATCCGCACTAGCCAATCACTTCGAGCAGTTGCTGAATCCACCGGGTAGCACAAGTCAACTGAATTACTCCCTACCTTACATAACAGTAGACTCACTAGACCGCACAATTACTGTCCAAGAACTCTACAAAGTACTGCACAGATGCGGCACAAAGAAAGCCCCTGGTGAAGATCGTATCCCCTATGAATTTTTCAGATTTGCGACAAACGAATTCCTCAGAAAACTTGCGCTAGCCTTCAATTATAGTTTTGATATGAGTGAGGTGCCAGATAATTTTAGAAGGAGTATAATATTCCCCCTGTTTATAAAGGAGAAATAAGTGATCCGAATAATTATAGAGGAATATGCTTTATGAACTCAGTAAGAGAAATATTTGCTGGAATTATTCTAGAGCGTCTGACGGATTGGGTACGCGAAAACAATTTGCTGAGTGAATTCCAAACGGGGTTTAGAAAAGGATATTCAACTGTAGACAATAGCCGTATTTTATTATCACTTATGATCCATATGGACCATTGATTTCTATGCAATACAACAACGAGATCTTGCTTTCTATCAGGATCAATTACGTGATCCAGAATTTCTTTTTTTATTCCTTGGTAGGTAACACAACCACTCTACAAGACACAAGGAAAAATATTCGTTGATCCAGATCCGGATCATTTTATTTTCGTCGTGTGATCTATATGGCTCTTGGATGATAATAAAATACGGCTAATATCTTTACACTAAAAAGCATTGCCCAGGTATACCTTGATAGGGGCAAAAAACTATACGCGTTCTTTGTCGATTTCAGGGCGGCTTTTGACACAATTGACAGGAACGCTCTTTCCTATAAGTTGAGTAACCTAGGAGTGTCAACGGAAGTGCTTAGAGTAATACAAAGTCTTTCTGAAAATAATAAGATCGCAGTATGGGATAGAAACAAAATGTCCAAGTGGTTTGAGTCGCACATGGGAGTAAAACAGGGTTGACTCTTGAGTCCTCTCCTCTTCTCCATCTTTTTGTATGACCTTATAACGTTCTTCCGGGAGGACTAGTGTTTGGTGGAGTTCATATAAAGGTATTGTTGTACGCGGATGATTTGTCATTCTGACAGAATCCACAACAATGCTGCAAATGATGATTAACAAGCTATAACAACATTGCACCTTATGGAATCTCTCAGTGAATACCAATAAGTTAAAAATAATGGTGTTTCGAAATGGTACTGGACGGTATTTAAGACTGGAAAAATGGACCTGGCAAAATGAAGTACTCGAAGTTGTGAAGGAATATAAGTATCTTGGGGTAATTATAGATAGATTTTTAGATAGATACAATTTTATTCATTTCCAACTTAAAACTAAAATAATAACAATAGTAGTTAGCTAAATACTGGAAGAGAATAAATAGTGAACATTCTATAACTATTAGAACGTTATGTCCTGAGTTAGTGTTGAATGATACTTCAATTTTATTTAAATAATATAATAGGGTTCTGATGTGGGGTGACAATCAGTACTATTAAAGAAAAGTGTAAAAATAAATAAAACAATTCAATAGATATAAACCAAAATACAAATAGAATTTATAAAGAATGAATTCACAGAGGAAAGAGAGAATTTTTCCAGAAAAAAAAAAACAATTCAAAAATATAAATCTTACAGATATTTATGTGATTTAAGTGGTATTACTTATGCTGAAGATTAAGATATGGTGCTTAACAAAAATTCAATGCTTGCATGGTCAATGGTAAATAGCCACTTTTTTACTTTTATTAGGAATAAGTGAACGTTGTAAGTAATTCTGACAAAATATGGTAGTTTATTGAAATACGTTGGGGCTGTAACGGTGTAAAAATGAGAAAAATGAGTCTTATGCACAACTGGTATGTTGACAAGAGCCAAGTTATTTATGCGTAAGCTATAAATTTGTGAGTTTCTACTAGGAATGTTACCACTTCGCTTGAAAAACTCCCTGAGTACTTTAAATATGTACAGATGCCTTAGTGGTAAAATTCGTAGTTTTTTGAACAAGGGCCAGCTATGAGTGAAACGATTACGATTAGAAATTATCCGAATTAAGTGCTTTTGTGCCATCAATAAAGGTCTCAACGTAGTAGAGTATGATCCTCCCCAGCTGGTCATACCATATTGCAACTTTGAGTGTGCAAGACCGTAGTAGATTTCAGCTAAAACTTTCTCAGAGCAATATGGTTTGATGAGGTAAAGTTTGCGAGCCACCAGCATCAAATGGGATTTTACTTCTCGGATATGGTCCTTCCAGCTCAAGTTATGATCGATTAAAACTCCAAGATATTTAAAATTTTTCACTGACTCGATTTTAAAGCAATTAGTAGAGCATTGGTTGTAATCGAAAAAATTGTTAATACCATATGTGTGTATGGGTAAGCTAAACCTTTCACAGTCATATGCATGAAAACATAGATTAAAATCATTTAAGGCATTTCCCGATATTTTTATAGACATCAGCTTCGTTTTCTCACTGATAACCAACTTATGAGCAGCAAACCACAGTCTTAATCTCTCTAAATCTGCTCCAATCTTTACTACGCAATCAAAGAGGGTTTGATACTGATATGTAAAAGCTATATCATCAGCAAATGCAGTAGATATGCCATTAAATTCCTGTGTGAATAGAGAATTTATGTAGATTAGAAATAGAAGAGGTCCAAGCACAGAACCCTGTGGGACGCCATTTCTTAGTACACGAAAGTTACTGAAGGTTCCGTTGATATTAACTTTTTGTTTCCTACCTTTTAAATACGTTTTGAACCAATCAAATATTACTCCTCTAAATCCAGCTTTATATAACTTGTCTAGTAACAATTCATGGTCGACCATGTCAAATGCTTTTGTCATGTCAATAAGCAGAGCCATAGTTGATTTTTTATTGTTTGTACCTTCATATAACTGACTGCACAACCTAAGAATAGCATCTTCTGTTGACATACCAGACCTAAAACCAAATTGATTATCGGAGAAAAAGCGATTATAATCCAAAAATGATAGGATGCGGATTTTAATAAGTTTCTCAAAAAGTTTAGCAAAAGTCGGAAGCAGAGATATAGGTCTATAATTAGATACATTTTTCCTATTTCCTTTTTTAAAAAGAGGAATTATTTCAGCACATTTAAGGGATTGTGGGAAACAACCATTATTCACACTTAGGTTAAACAAGTAACTCATGATGTCAACTACATACCAAGCAATTTTTTTCAGTAACATGCTTGTTATGCCATCGCTTGTGCAGGAATATTTGTTTTTCAAAGACATCATGAGTTTGTAGAGCTCAACCGCTGTAATTGCATTAAACACAAAACTATTTGCTTGCATGTTATCAGGAATTACATCTGAGGATAACGTACAGTTGCAAGAATTACAAGGTCCAACCGACGGCTTTAATTTTTCTGAGATTTCAGTAAAATATTCGTTAAATTTATTAGAGATGCTGGTGGCGTCAGATAAATGTATTCCGTTAACTTCTAGATCATTAATTTCTAAAGGTTGCTTATGCTTCCCTAAAATGCTGTCAACAACTCTCCACTGCTCCTTACTGTTACCCTTAGTCTTTTGAAACAAATCAAAATAATAATTATTACGCGTTTCTTCAACCTTTTTACGAATGTTTTTACATAATTTGACATAGTACTTTCTTAATCTTCTATTTCGTGGGTGCTTGGTGCATTTAACTGCGAAACTATTTTTTCTTTTTACTTGTTTTAAAAGTATATTTGTCATCCATGGCTTTAAATGTCTTTTATTGTTTGAATTATGCAGGGAGACAGTAGTACAAGACTTAATATGATTTTGTAAAATCGAAGAAAACAAATCAAAAGCAACAGAAGGATTACTCTCCGAATAGACCGATTCCCAGAATTCATTTTTCAAACACTTCTTTAACCTGCTATAATCTACATTGTGTTTCTTTCTTGGAGGATTAAGATTAGTTTTTGGGTCAGTATTCGTCAATGAACTGAGGGCAACCATATGATGATCTGAGAGTTTGTAATCGAAGACTGCACCACTTAATATAATTCTATTATTTTTTTGCACTCTAGTGAAAATGTGATCAATGCAACTTGCAGAAGAATCGGTCACACGGGTTGGAACATTAATAGTACTCTTTAAACCATATGATGCCATAAGGAGCAAATAATTTTCAGCGTCTTTCTCAGAATCGTTCAAAATGTCAATGTTTATGTCGCCCAAAACAATTAAATTTTTTTCCCGCATCACACCAAGAACATCATTTAACTCTTCAATAAAAACAGATTTTGCAAATTTATGCAATCTGTATATGCACAACATTTTTCACAACATAGTTTTCGTTTCGATATCCAAACGACAGCTTCACAACATCGGCGCTAGACATATTAATGTTAGAGAAATTGCAAACTAACCCATTCTTTACATACACCGCTACACCCCCAGCTGAATATGATTCATTACATCTACCAAAAATTGAATACCCCGGAATATTGTAAAAGCTTAATTAACTCTCGTAAATCCATATCTCACTTAACACAATTACTGCCGGTAAATTGTCGAGTGATTCAATTTGAGCTAGCAGGGATGAAACATTTTTTCTAAGGCTACGTATATTTTGATGCAAGCAGAAAATATCAACAGAATTAGTAGGAAAGGCTTGGAAAATATATGCATTCGGATTAAAACGAGGCACAGAATAAACAGAATTCATAATTTATCGAAATCAGCAGCACAAGCAATTCTTACTAAATTGTCACCCTCGTTCCTGCGCATATATACCACGCCATTCCTAGTCCAGACATATTTGTAGTTCTTAGCTTTCTTCAACGATGTTGCAGTTTTAAGCAGCTGACGTGTCCGATAAGTGAGGCAATCGTTGATGTACATCTTCTGTTGGCTTGCTTCCGAGTTGAGCAGAGTAGTTGTTAGCGGTTCCTTCCTCTCTCTTTTTGCTTCCATTATTTTTTCCTTGCAGTGACGAGATGTGAACTTTACATGGAGAATATGAGTACAGCTTGGTGAGTCATTGTTTGGTTCGTTTTGATGACGATTTGCAATTTTTTTTGCGTAGCAAAGGTCAATGTCTTTCTCTGTAACATCAACATGCATACCATCACGGAAAACTTTTAGCGCCAGGTCGATGGGAGAGGCATTGCAGTTGTTGGGAGGAACATTATAGATCTCAACGGTGTTGGCAATCAATTGTTGTTCAAGTAGATTTACTCTATCTTCAAGCAGGTTAATTTTATGCTCGCACTCTTTGTTTTTAGAGCGCAGTTCTTCTATCTGCAGTCTTTGGATTTCTTTCACCTCTAGGATTTCAGCGTAAATCATGTCCAGGGTAATACTGGATGCTCCTGGAGATGTATTTTGCGGCAATGTTGGATTGAGTGGAAGTGGTTTAGCTGTCTTTTTATGCTGATGTTGGTTCGCAACAGTAGAAGCGCATGACTCTCCAGAGAGAGAATCGCGGCGTTTAGCTGTCACACAGCTCACACATCTCCAAGTTTTGCTACTTTTTCTCATAAAGTCTAAATCAGCGGGCATTAAGTTTACGCATGAAGCATGAAAAATGCATTTGCAGTCACAACAGACCACCTTACATTCGCTCCTTTCGACTTTATTTTTACACGAGTTGCAAGACATTTTGAATTTGTTAATCGAATTGAGAAAGTTTCCGACGCGTGTGTACCCCACAACAAATCACGACAATGTCGTTCACAACACATCTGAGAGAGAAGCTCAAAGAAGCGAAAAGGGCAATGAATTGCAGCTGGAAGGGCATCCTCGGAAAAAAAGACCTACCGCCAAGCACCAAATTGAAAATTTTTGAAGCAACTATGAGATCGATCATGTGCTACGCTGCCCAAGTTTGAGATATCTCTCAGTATGAGGAAGTAGAAGGATTGCTTAGATACTTTCTAAAAAAGATTTTCAGATTACCAGAAAATACTCCGAACTACATGCTGCAACTAGAAACAGGCTTACAACCTTTATATGTCTTTACCTTAAAGTTGCACTTCCTTTACATTCTACAAGTTATGGAGCTTCTCCGCCATCGCCTTTCCCATATCATCACAAAACTTCTGATACACCGAAAACAGCAATTTTTCGGCGAATAGTCTAGCCTAAGCAGAGAATCTAATCTCTCCATAGAGGAAAATAGCACGGAAACATGCTCCCTACAGGAGCTGTTGATGAATATTGAAGATTCCACCCGAGTGGCATTCAGAGTGAAAGCGCAGCATAGCGAGACGAGAATCGATCATGATCTGGGGGATAGACATTATTTCCACGATCGCAACAGCCATTTCTACCACCTTCAAGGCCAGAGGCGAACTTCTTCGACTAAACTTTATGCCCTACGTAAGCGATGGGAATGAGGAATGCACTATATGCAACCTTGGTGCGAAAGAAGACGTTCTCCACTTTATTGGAATATGTCCCGTATTAAAGGAGATTAGGCGAGTCTACTTGGGTAAAAATACACTAGCAGAAAATGAGGTAATCGCGCAATTAAATGGTCAAGACTGGAGTCTGTTAGACAACTATATTAGATCTGCATCAAAATATCGTCAACACATACTAAACGAAGCATTTTATATATATTCATAAAACCAAAACCAAAACTGTATTTTTATTTTATTGTAAAATTTGTTTTTAATTATAAATATGAATTAGAATTCTCTCTTTTTTTTCGGCTGACGGCAATTGCCAATGTCATTTACTGTGGCTTATTGTAACAGACCAAACTTTTGTTAAATACAAATCACAATTACTACTACTACTACTACTACTAGTTCTTCGACGACGCCACCGAGAGCTGCTGTAGGACCTATGGAACATGTGGTTCAAGGAAGACAACACTAAAACAATCGGCCCAACAACCATCTTTCGGTTGAAACATAATGCATATGCATCCATAGTCTCCCCAACAATGAGTAAAGTGCACAGAAACACTAATAACATCACCATCATAAAATTAACAACAAAAGTTATCCGAGTATTATTGTTCCAACTTACTCCTCTCGTGCAACAATGTGAACGGGGAAAAACCTATTTATCACCCAAGAGCACAATGTTGAACAAAAAACGAGCTAACAGTGGGGGATTTTTCCCTATCTGTGTGTTAAACAGTTTTGTTTATTTTTTTGCCATATCCACTTGTTCCTTTCCTGTAAAAAGTTTTCCATTTGCAAATAAATCTACGCGAGACCTTGAAAACCCACAGTGGAAACATACTTTCATTTAAGGGTGAGGATGTGCCAGCTTTTCGTATATCAACGTGAACGTGAACTTGCCATTGCAACTTCCGGATAGATTTAAGAATCGAGTGGAATCACCAAAGCATCTGGAAGCATCTCAGTTGAATGGAATCCAATGAATAGAATTGGATGAGAGCACAATAGGACTCCCATATTGCACATGACAGTCTATCAGTCATTGGCATCAGGCCCATTGACGTCACACAGAAGGGAAACGCCTTATACCCTTTCTTTATGTAGCTATCCTTTGTTGATGTTTCTCAGTTTGAAAGGATCCTTGCGAACGCATTTAGTGTCGACTCATTGAGCGTGAAATAGAAATTTACTGCGACACACTCTCTGTTGACTCCTTAACAGATTTAATCTCCTGTACAAACAGAATGGAGCTACGGAATATCCTTAAGGAAGGACTTAAATGCAGGTAATGGGATTGAATGACTTTATTCTCTATTTGACTTTGTCATCATGGTGAGAATAAATTCTAATAAATCAGGACGAAAATGTATTCCAAGCAAAAAGTCCAAACTCCCATCAAATGCAAGGATATTTCCGATTTGCATTTTGCCGCATCAGCAGTGTGAATCCCAGCCGCCAAACGAATATTCTCTCGGGCTCTCCACTGCTATGATCTGAGATTACTTTTCGCGCCACCGAATCCAAGTGAAGAATTCTTTGCATCAAGGATATTTTTCCACTGAATCGATTCCTGCATCTAAACTCTCATCTTCAAACGATGATACTCGTATATGTACCTGTACCACACAAAAGATTGCATCAAACCACAGGTGCCAGACTCCAAAGAGCACTTACGTTGGGGTGAAGGGCGGGTAATATGAAAAGTTATATTTTTCAGCTCACTTCGATTATTGATGGTTTCAAGAGTGCCTCACAGGATAGTCGTCCTCTTTGCCAACGACGACGATGATAGCAACGAGGACGATGAGGGCAACGACAGACCCCATCACCAATAAAACATGTATCGATAATTTGAATAAATAATGCTTTACAGTGTTAGAGAGCCATGGAGCCCATGGAGGTAAGGATAACTTTTCGATTGGATAATCGTAGAGGTTTTATTAAAAGTTCACTTGGATAAACTTTGGAGATGACTTGCTTCGAATATAAATGAGTACAAGCGGTAAGGACGCTTGCGGTCGATTTGTGTTGGGAAAAAATGGCTTTTAGTGATCCTTTTCCTCCTTTTTTATGCAAAATTGAATTTTTAATTATGCCCGAGTGTGGGTAGAAATTAATATTTAAATTCCAATCGAGTTTTTTCATTCAGAGATAATTGGGGGAGGTGGTGGATGTGCATTCATGTTGATGGCTTCGTTTATTGGAGGGACGTGTCCAAACGAATTATATTGAAATATTGCCCTAAGATCAGAGTTCAAGTTTTTTGATCTTTGAAATTAAAATAAATGAAATATTTCATTCACATAACATTGGGTTGGAAAGAAAGTATTGAGCCTTTTTCTCGCTAGATGGCATTGAAGTGAAAAATTTCTGGTAATATTAATCCGATTGTGGGCGCCGTGGCGTAAGTCGTTAGTGTGTCGGATCACTACGCATGAGGTTCCAAATTCGAATCCCAGAAAACACCAAACATTTTTTTCACGGTCCCACCTGTCGCGAGCGTCTGACAAACATCCGAGAGTATTGTAGCTTCTCAAATCGCGTGGTAGGTGACACTGAGTATTTCGTGGGATTAAAGCTGTCAGGTCCTTTGACTTTAAGCTGGCTTGCAACTGTCACCAGACTCTATTGCAGATTCCTGCACACAATAAAAGCACGCTAATGGGGGTCCCTGGACACAAAGGCATTCCTAGTGACCTAGCTGCTGATGAGCTTGCTAGACTAGGTGCCGCCAATCTCCCCTCATTGGATGTGAACCTTTTTGCGGTTTATCAACCAGCCAGATAAAGAAAGAGATGTATCATGGGGAATGCGAACAAATGCTTTCACATTGCAATGCACAATTTGACCTAAGGGATTCCAAGAAATTTATTACTTTCTCAAAAATAGAACTAGAGACAATGAGCAAACACAATAGTGAGATCCTAACTGACTTTCTATAGAGAGGTGATGAAGAAGCTTAAAAGCAACAGGTTTCCACACCTAACATGCGCGGTAATGCTAAGGACCATAGTAGAGCATATATTCCCCCATAGACCAACTACTATGGTCTCCATCACGAGGAAGATTAGCGTGGAGCACGTCCCGGCAATCACGTCGGAAGAACTCTTTGGGGCATCCAAAAAATATGGAAACAGAGAAGCACCTAGACCGGATAGCATTCCGAATAAGGCAATCAAGTCGGGTGTTAAGACGAGACCGAACATCTTTCTAACAACGATGCAAAGGTGCATAGAGGAGGTGGTATTCCCTTACAACATTTAGTGCTGCTTCCAAAGGGCAATAATCCGCCAGGACAACCATCATCGTATCACTCAATATGCCTGCTTGATACGCTGGGAAAGGTCCTAGAGCGTATCATTTATGACAGTCTGCTTGCGGTGGTGGAGGAAAACGGAGCCCTGTCAAACTACCAGTACGGCTTCAGAAAATCACGTTCTACCGTCGATGCCATAAAGACGGTAGTAGATACAGCAACTGTAGCAATACAGGGGGAAAGGTGGAGATATGGGATGAAGAGATACTGCGGAGTAGTAACGCTCGACGTCAAAAATGCGTCCAAGTCGGCAAGCTGGTCGTTAATTAGGAGATCCCTGGTCAGGATGGATACACCATACTAAATTAAATACTACAGTGTTTCCGCGAGAGTCCTGTAAGGGTCAGTACATGGACCTCTCCTATGGAACATTATGTACGATGGAGTTCTGCGACTAACACTGCCCGAGGGAGTGAAAGTGATTAGCTTCGCTTACGATATCGCAGTGGTTACAGTAGCCAAGCACATATGCGAGGTGGAGTCTGCCACGGATGAGGCAGTTATAGGAATAAAGGAATGGCTGGAGTCTACCGGTCTGGGACTAGCTGCCCACAACACTGAAGCTGTCCTAATAATCAGCCGCAAGACCGTGGAATATGCCAGCTTCCGGGTCGGAAACCAGACAATCAGTTCCAAAGAATCCTTGAAGTAACTTGGAGTCATGCTCAACAATAGGCTGTGCTTCAAAGCCCACGTCGAGTACTCTAGTAAGAAGGCATCACCGATGCAGGCAGCACTCTCCCGAACATCGGCGGGCCTGGATTCGCCCGCAGGATCCTGCTGTCGAGAGTGGTTAGCTCGGTATTCTTATACGCTGCTCCGATATACATATGCGCGTGCACTGGCGACAAATAAGTGTAGGAAGAAGCTATTATCAGCTCACAGGCTCTGCACAGTCAGAGTGATCAGCGGCTTTTCTTTTTTTTTTGCGCGTGCCAAAGGGATTATTAATACCCTTATACTGGTTCTCAGGGCACCGGCGGCTTCCGAACTATCTCCGTTGATGCAGCCTGCGTTTTAGCTCGCTGAAGAGATGCAGAGGGTATACCTTAGATGTCCCTCAAACCGGTAAGAAATAAAACGATTAACGAAGAGGAAAGGGCAACATCGGGAACGCTGTAGTAAACTAGGTGGGACAGCTCTACAAAAGGCAGGTGGACGAACAAGCTCATTACCACTATAAAATCATGGACAGAGGGAGCGAGGGGGAACTGTAACTACCACGTCACACAGTTCCTCTCCGGACACGACGGCTACCGGTAATACCTCCATAGAATTGGACACGATAGTTCGCCCCTGTTTCCAGAAGATCCAAATGAGGAGGGGAGTACGGAGCATGCAGCGTTCTACTGCAGACGCTTTGCACAAGATAGAGCAAATCTGCCAAGCCCAGATAATCTCGTAAGTGACGCGATCAGAGGGTGAGTGGATGGAGATCTGCTCATTTATAGTATGTGAACGCACTGCGAAGAGCAGAAGTCCTAAGAATAGCCCAAGAGGCGGCATCGGAGACTAGAGCATAATTGCTAACCAGCCCCGCGAGAAATATCTAACGGCAGTCCCGTGGGGAGAGTGCTTGAATTGTGAACGGTGTGTGTTTAGTACGTAGGCGTATTCCTAAAAAAAAAAAACTGACTTTCTAAATAGACATTGTTCTCTCAATTACCATCTCAAGATTCAATCGGATACGTGCCTTACTTACGTACTTACTTACTTACTTACTTACTTACTTAATTACTTACTTACTTACTTACTTACTTACTTACTTACTTACTTACTTACTTACTTTCTTTCTTACTAACTTACTTAGGTGGCGCTACAATTCGGGGTGAACTTGGGCCTCAACCAAAAAGCCTCTCCATTTAGCTCGGTCTTTAACTAATTGCCTCCAGTTGTGCATTCTAAGTTTGTTGAGGTCCCTTTGAACTTGTGCGAGCCACCTAATAGGGGAAGGTCCTCTAGTGCGTCGTCACACCGGGCTAGATTCGAAGACTCTACGGGCCGGAGCGTTGGGGTCCATTCGCTCTACATGTCCTAGCCATCTCAACCGTTCAATACGCAGTTTTTTAACTAGGTCGATGTCACTGTACGGGTCGTATAGTTCGTTATTGAATCTTCTCCTCCAAAACCTGTCAACGCAACGGGGCCGAATATCTTACGAAGAATTTTTCTCTCGAAGCGATCAAGGACATCTTCATCCTCATAGGCAATTCTGAAATCGATGAAGAGATGACGTGCATCGATTTAATATTCATGGGTTTTTTCTCAAGACCTGCCGTAGTGTGAATATTTGGTCAATGGTGGAGTTTCCGGGCCTGAAGCCGCACTGATAAGAACCTATAAGGTTGTTGACGATCAGTTTTAGGCGTTCATATAATACGGCGGGCAAGATCTTATATGCGATGTTGAGGAGACTTATAGCTCTGTAGTTGACGCAGTTCAGAGTGTCTCACTTCTTCAGGATCCCTTAAAATATTAAGAAAATTACATGAACTGAAGGCTTAATACTTGCTTTCCAACCCAATATTTCATTTGCTTTCCAACAAATTGGTCCTCATGTTTATCCATCATTTAGTGATTTTGTTGGCTCGAATCTCACATCAAAAGGATCATGATTTACAATGCCACGGTAATTACACAACCACAACCCGTCATGGGGCATTGGGTTAACTGCTGTGACTAACATACCTAAATGTTTATTTTATAATCACTCCTAAACGACATAATGTCATCTGTTGAATTTTACCAAAAACCTCAAATGTTGAGCACAACATATCACTTAGCAAGGACACTGCGGATAACCACAATTGATGAACCTGCTTTAATCGAATTAATTAATGTTCATGTCAAGTTCGCCCACCTATACGTATATGCGACACAATTTGTAACCAAATATCTACACCCTGCCCAAACAACCGCTAATGGTTCATGAATCCCAAAGTTAAACTAATTTGTGTTTTGAATTTATTTTGCGGTCGCCCATCAATAGCACACAAGTCAGTTAGATTTATTTCCAATTATTTTTGAAATGTAACCAGCATACGAGTACTAATAAATGAAATTCATGCTAAATATAAATTTAACGTGAAATACAAGTTCGCCATTAATTAAATATTATACGAGTTAGACACGTGGGTGAGTGTGCTAAATAATTTCAAATGAATCATGTTTGTGCAAAAGCAGTGCCAATGGGAATAGAAAGTGTCACGCAATTTCGCTTGAAGTGAGAAGAAAGTTTCAAGCGAATTCACTGAACTTTAATTGAATATAAAATTTTACTGAGTGAAAAGAAAAAGAAGAATATACAATTAACGTGAAAGAAAAACTGAAACTCGCCCCAAGTCAAACAAGACACAGGGGCAGGAGTATCTATGAATGCATTACCAAGAATTCGCTGTTAAAGTTCTTTCTACTAAAACTAACTGGATACCCTTTTAGGTGACGTAAGTAAAGAAAAAGATTATACATTTATTTGAGGCTAAAGATACTGCTATAATTTACTTAAGAGCCAGAGTAGATGCGCGAAAACGGGCCTAGAAGCTAATAGAAATGGCATTGGTATGAAAAAATATTCATTTACGAGAATTTAACCCCGAAAAGTGGTAAGATCTACGAGGCATGTACTACGTATGCAATTTAATTTTCCAAACAAATTTAAGAAAAATGTTACAACGACTACCTTGAACTTTACCGAGTAAAGTCCGCTAATGCTGTGCTTCTGCGGTCATTTCTCACAAAGTTACTATCGCGTCACCAGTGCTGTACCCCTTTCAGAGACCCTATGACAGACGTTTCCGTTTATACTCAGAAGCATATCTCCTCCTCACGATTCCATAAAATGCATCTTACCGGATCGTCGGATTTGTCGGATTTATCTTATCTGTTGGATTTGTTCGATCTACCGGATTTGTCGGATCTATTGGCTTTTTTTTTTTTATATAATTTGCGCGCGCCGAAGGGATTATTAATAACCTTATACTGGTTCTCAGGGCACGGGCGGACGGGAAAGGGGGGAGAGGAACAGAGGAGATGCCGGTTTGTGTTGGCTTTAAATGTTTGAAGGTTGTAATGATTAGGAAATATAGAGGCTGGTAGTTCATTCCACAAACGTGTTGTTCGGCTTATAAACGAATCCCTATATTTGACAGTCCGAAGTTGGCCTTGAGGGTGAACTGATGTGCATTAGAAGCGTGACGCGTATTGCGGGTGAAGTTTTGAAGGGAAGAAATACAACTGGCTATTTCGCTGGAGCATTTTTTATAAAAAAGGCGATAAAAAAGAGAAAGACACGAGACATTTCTACGATGTTCAAGTGAGACTATGGAGTTCACAATGTCTCTATCACCTATCAGTTTTAACGCGCGATTCTCTACCCTATCTAGAATGTGCAGAACGGTCTTGGGTGCACCAGGCCAGATGTGGGCGTTATATTCCAACTTTGGGCGGATGAATGCCTTATAGATGGAGGCCAGATCAGACGGGGTAAAATATTGTTTGCACCGCTTAAGGAATCCTAGACATTTTGCAGCATTTTTGGTGACCTCGAATATGTGATCGTTCCATCGAAGGCAGTTATTGATGCACATATCGAGAATGGCAAGCCTTTCGGATTCAGCGATGCAAGTACCATTCAAGGATAATGGTCGAGGGTCTTGATTTCGCTTGAGAGACAGAAGACAGCATTGTGTTTTGGTTGCATTAAATTCCATTCTATTGGTTGAACCCCATTTGATTATGCTGTCCAGGTCGGAATTTAATGTGTTTAACATACGTTGTCGTTCCCTTTCTACGGCCAAAGAGCAGGGACGTGAGTTAGGGAACAAATATGAAAAACCAAGGGTGCTGTCATCAGCGAAAGAATGGATTGGATTAGAAGTAGCAGACAAGAGGTCATTTATAAAAATGAGAAAGAGAGTCGGAGACAAAACTGAGCCCTGGGGAACACCAGCATTTATATGGTGAATTGCAGACTTGAAGCCGTCCAAGACAACCTGTATTAAATGTCCCGAAAGGTAATTTCTAATCCATTGAAGAAGAGACTCATCGATGCTATATGCACGCATTTTCGACAAAAGAGCCTGATGCCAAACTCTGTCAAATGCCTTGGAAATATCGAGCGCAACCATCTTTGTTTCGCCGAAGTGATGTGGAGATTGGTTCCACTTCTCGGTGAGATATGCCTTCAAATCACCAGTGGACCTGTTGCTACAAAAACCATACTGCCGGTCATTGAGGACTTTTTGTGAATCAAGATATTTCATAAGCTGACGATTTATCAGCGTTTGCATGAGCTTGGAAAGAAGGGACGTAAGTGCAATGGGTCGGTAATTGGATGGGGAGGAAGATTCGCCTTTTTTAGGGACAGGCTGGATAAATGCTGTTTTCCATCTATTCGGATAGAGCCCAGAAGAGTAGGATAGACAGAAAAGTTTATGCAGAGGTTTTGCCAGCGTAGAAGAACACCTCTTCAGAACTACGGGAGAGATACCATCTGGGCCAATCTATTGGCTTTGTCGGATCTATTGCCCTTGTCGGATCTGCCGGATTAGTCGGATCTATTGCCTTTGTTGGATCTGTAAGATTTGTCGGATCTGTCGTATCTGCCGGATCTGTCAGATTACTCAGATTTGTCGTATCTGCAGGGTCTGTTGGATTTGTCAGATTTGTTTGATCTGTCGGATCTGTCGAGATTTGTCGTATCTGCCGGATCTGTCAGATTTGTCGTATCTGCCGGATCTGTCAGATTTGACGGATTTGCCGGATCTGTTGGATTTGTCGGATCTATCGGATTTGTCGGACCTGTCGGATTTGTTGGATCTGCCGGATTTATCGGATTAGTCGGATCTGTCGGATTTGTCGGATTCGTTACATTTGTCCGATTTGTCGGACCTGTCGGACCTACTGGAATTGTCGGATCTGTTGGATCTGTGGATTTTGTGTCATATTTGTCGGATTTGTTGCATTTGTCGGATCTGTCGGATTTGTCTGATCTGTCGGATCTGTCCGATTTGTCGGATTTGTCGGATCTATTTTATCATTTTATCTATTTTATTTTAATTCATTGATGTTTCTAGAGTTATGAATGCTTTTACCATTTGTGAGTTTCGGAGGCGAATTTTGAAAGCTTCGACCACTTTATTGCATCGTCAGCCTTCTCACAGAGACTACGCTAGGGGACTGTAAGGTTTTTCTAACCTCCGTTCTGATTGTATTTTTTTTGTTCTTGTACGTTTTTCCATCTTTCTGGCCTTTGTTAGGTTGAATTATATTTTGTATTTTGTTGGATTCCTACTAATTCGTATCGTGACGTCAGAGCAGGATTTACCAAGTATGACTAACGGGTGGGCCATCTAGTGATTTCTTTTTTAATCATAGGTTATTTTGACACTGACAGCTGTTTCCCGCTCGAAATCTTGACAGAAAGTTAGTATCATACCTCCGCGAAACGAAATAAGTCGCTTTACGCTTGAAAAACATTGGCAAATATTGAAAACTTATTTCCAAAGTGAGTGCTGTGTAGCCCAAACAGTGCGTTTTTTGAAAATAAGTTGTGGCCGAAATGAAGCACCCACCGCGCCTGCTGTACGCAAGTTTGTGCAAAAAGTTCGTGAGACTGGTGTGCTAGTGGACAACACTCATGGTCCCCGTTGTCGTACGGTGCGCATAGACGAGAATGTGGCTGCTGTAGCCGAGAGTGTGAGACTCAATTCACGAACATCAACTCGTCATCGATCTCAACAGCTCAACATTTCACGCACTAGCCTGAGGAGAATTCTGCACAAAGATCTGGGATTATTCGCTTACAAGGTCCAATTGATTCAGCAATTGAAAGCGCACGACCATCCGCCTCGTTATCGCTTCGCAGTTTAGGCCTTAGAGCAGCTTGAATTGGACAACGATTTTGGGCGAAAAATTATCTTTTCTGACGAGGCACATTTTCATCTCGGCGGCTACGTTAATAAACAAAATTGCCGCATCTGGGGCTCGGAGAACCCGCACGTTATTGTCGAGAAGCCAATGCATCCACAGAGAGTGACAGTTTGGTGCGGATTGTGGAGTGGTGGCATCATTGGACCATTTTTCTTCGAAAATGAGGCTGGGGATAACGTTTCGGTCAACGGTGGGCGTTACAGAGCCATGTTAACGACATTTTTTTACTGACATTGAAGACATGGATTTGGACGCCCTCTGGTTTATGCAGGATGGCGCGCCATGCCACAATCGGTCGTTTGCGCACCAAATTCCCAAATCGTGTTATCAGCCGTCTTGGCGATATTAATTGGCCGCCTCGGGGCTGCGACTTGACCCCTTTGGACTTTTTTGCGGAGAACCGTGAAGGACCGATGTTATGCCAACAATCCGGAAACGATTCAAGCACTTAAGGCCAATATCATCCAAGCAATCCGTGAGCTACAGCCCGAAACCATCAACAAGGTCTTGAAAAATTGGAGTGATAGAATGCGCTACTGCGACGCCAGCCGAGACAGCTACTTGAACGACGTTGTATCCCATAGTTAATGGGAATATTTGCTCTTACTAATAAAGCCACAATACATGGGAGAAATTTTATTTTGTTCATTTTATTGCATTTTTTATAAAAAACTTGTAGTTGGCCCACCCTGTATATACTACATAGTACTATCATAAATACTGTTACAGCTTTTAACGGTTCCCTACAGCCTCTGGTATTACCCGTACCCTTGTCTTGGCTTGCGCAATTTGTGGTCTTATATTTGGTCTGTTCATACGCAAATTTAAATTAAGATTCGCTAAGTTTTTAGCATGGAGTAGAGCGATAAGGAAAACAGGTTTGTGGCTATTGCGCATATTCCTCGCTTCATAACCATTGAACATTGGCCATCAGCAAGTCCGAATCTTATTCCTTTGGATTACAACCTATGGTTCGTTTTGGAGGGCATGCTTTGTACGAAAAGACACCCAAACTTGGAGTCGCTAAAAATTAGCTTAAGAAAAGTAGTCGACACTTTTGCAATAGAAATCGTGCGTGCTACGATTGATGAATGGCCAACTCGTCTCAAGGCCTGTATAAGAGTAAATGGAGGTCATTTTGAATAAATTGTTTTTATTTTTATATTTAGGATAAACCAATAACCATTTTTGGAAAAAATTAAATTAAGGCATTTTTTTTTTGTCGGCATAGAAACACTCCACTGGAGCACTCAGACACAACTGGTCCATTGTACTGCCAGAGAGCAAACCCTGATTTACCCATTTCATTGGAATTTCCTTGACTTTCGAAGAAAGCCAAGCAAGCACTTTAGTGATGAGGATCTTACAGTACCAGCACTCACCACATCCGCACCGAGGATCTGCCACCTGAAACGAGCAAAGGCCGGACACTCACAGAGATAATGTTCCGCGGTGTCGTCGCTCACTCCACAAGCGTCGAAGATTGTAGTGTCACTTAAGCCTAACACGTTAAGGTGCTTGGCAAAAGCGAAGTGGCCTGTCAAGACGCCAATAAGTTGTCTACACTCTTTTCTGCTGAGAGACAGCAATTAAGGCATTGTGTCTTTATTTTTTGATACCTACGAGTATTTACATCTGTAACAGTATTTATGAGAGTACTAGGTATATGTATATACAATTCTACAATTGTTTGCGAATTAAATTTTAACGAAATTGTATACACATGACGACGGGCAGTGACATCGGAAAATTGGTGGGGAAAGAAATCACCCAGAACATTGCGCGTCCTGCCTCTGGAGCACTGATTCTTTTTTTTGTGGAGACTTTGCAACAATGTTTCATCCTCACATGGAATGTCATATGGTTTTTAGTAGGATTTCGAAGTACCTTACAAAATGTGCATAGAACAAGAACTTAAAGTTTGCCTTGAGTACATTCACATCTCCTTGCAGGACTTTTGCAAAATTTAGCTTACAAATGTATAAGTTACGTTGGTATAAAAATGGAATACATTTTTATCCGAAACATGATATTTACTCCCTCTTAGCAGGGCTCAAGTAAACACTTGGGAATAAAAAGGATTTTACTACTCACATGCATATATGTTGCGTTGCACACGCGGTGTACTGAATAATTCATCATTTGCTTGCATTAGTTCTCAACTTATCGCTGTGCAACCGAATGCAATTTATGCAGAAATTTAAATATTAATGTAATTTTCGGTTGTTTTCAATATGCAGAGGGAAATATTGTATTATAGCATGTTGCATGTTTTATTCAAAGATTTCGTATTTATTGCGATTTTTTTAGAGTAAAGTTCTTAACGTTTTCATATCATGCATGATTTTTAGTTGCAATGGATACACCTGTACAGAAGTTTTTTTTCTGGAAGACTTTCAAGATAGCTTTCACTTAAATGGATAAGCCTACAAGCTGATCCCCACCATTGGGGTCTGGACGAAGCGAGTGTTTGGGGACTGCAACTATTACCTTACGCAGTTCCTATCGAGTCACGGTAGCTATCGCAAATATTTACACAGATTTGGACATGATAACTTACCTCTCTGCCCACATTGTCCAGACCAGGAGGAAGATACACAGCATGCAATATTCCATTGCAATCGCCTTACGGAATAGAGAAATAACCTGCCAAGTCCACTATTACTTATGGTCCAATTGGGGACCTGCATTGCGATTGATCGGGAAACTACTGACTGCCCAAAACTTGGCTTGGGCCAGTAGCGCAACAATCAAGTTCGTGATGAAGTGCTTACTTTACCTACTAGTGGTGGTCCCCGGGCAACTGTACGTATAAACCCTTATACGTATAGGCCAAAATTGTAAGTGCGGGTTGTCTAGGGCCTTGATTCTAGGCTAGGTAACGTGGGCCAGCAACCTGCGTTACTGAAACCAGCTCGCTACTGAAACCGACACTATGCCTCGGATAAGGACTGATCACATGTTGACGACTTTTGGCTATTGTACCCGGACAAAGATAGGTTTCTGGAATGTAAAGACGCTCCTCGACTCGGGAAGAGAAGGTCCCTACAATGCCAGATTCCTCCAACTGGAAAAGGAATTCATGCGATATAAACTGGACATTTTGGGGGTAAGTGAAGTAAGATGGTTAGAAGCGGGCGAGTACCAGTCTCCAACGCGTAACACTGTACTACTCTATTCTGGAAGACCATCCGGAAGTCCGCGGGAATATGGAGTCGGACTACTGCTAACAACAACAGCACGCAAGGGCCTGATTTCCTGGCAGCCTCATGGTGATAGGATTTTGACGGCCAGATTCCGGACTAGAGTACGACGCGTCACCATCATACAGTGTTACGCCCCAACGAATAGTTCGTCTGAGGACGAAAAGGAGAGCTTCTACAATCTCTTAAGCGCTGTCTTCAACACAACACCAAATGGAGACATTGTCATAGTGATGGGGGATTTGAATGCCAAGGTAGGCAGCGACAACGAAGGGCTCAAGCATGTAATCGGGAAGCATGGACTAGGCAACCGCAATGACAACGGCGAAAGGTTTGTGGATTTCTGCAATGCCAACCGCCTTGTGATAGGTGGCACCATGTTTGAGCACAAGACCTGCCACAAAGTCAGCTGGGTTTCCAATGACAGGCAAGCAACCTCCAACCAAATTGACCATTTTGCTATCAGCCGCCGCTTTAGAAGCAGTCTCCTGGACGTCAGAAACAGACGAGGGGCAGATGTGGGGATAGTACGTGATCACCATCTTATGATAGCTACTCTCCAACTACGCACGGCTGCAGTTCGAAGATCCCACGACAACACAAGAATGCCCAGGTTCAACATCGATAGACTTAGTGATCCCTCAGTGCGCCAACAATTAAGGGAGCACTTTTCGCAAGGTGTGGAAGCAATCAGCAGCTTAATGCCCGCAACCATCCAAGACCATTGGTGTGCTGTGAAAAATGTTTTTACATCTGGTGCTGAAAGAATTGTCGGTCGATCGCAGGGAAGACATAGGGCGTGGCTTTCCGAGGATACCTGGAGACGGATTGACGAACGAAAACAGCTAAAAGCTCGCGTTGCAGCTACCCCAGCAGCAGGGAGAAGCGAGCTAGAGTCCCTGTATCGCATGAAGATGAGAGAAGTTCAGCGTAGCGTACGACGTGACAAGCGCAACTACATCAACGCGCTGGCTACAGAAGCAGAAGAAGCTGCACGGAGGTGCGACAGCAGGACTGTCTACAGAATCACGAAAGAGCTGACAGGTGGTCGCAGCTCCAGCCAACACCCAGTGAAAAGCCTAGACGGCTCCTTGCTCATTTCGGATGAGGACCAGCTCAAGAGATGGAAAGAGCATTTTGCTACGGTTTTGAACCGTGTATTCGCTAGCGATATGCTCCCAAATCAGACTGAGATGCCCGAGGTGAGAAGTTCCCGAATACGCACCACGACTCCCAGTAAAGATGAGATCATTACCGCGATCAATGCACTCAAAACCAACAAGGCGGTAGGACTTGACGGTATTCCAGCAGAGCTCTTACGAGCAGCGCCAACAACATCGGCTGAGCTTCTGCTTCCACTTATAGATAGAGCTTGGGAAGCTGAGAGCTTTCCTAATGAGTGGAAAAGGGGAATGATCGTCAAGCTTCCTAAGAAAGGAAATTTAATGGAGTGCGGAAACTGGAGGGGTATCTGCGTGCTGCCTGCTGTAGCTAAGATAATAGCTAAAATCATCCTTGAGCGAATCAAACAACATCTCAAAGACACACTCGATGCCGAACAAGCAGGTTTCTGCTCTGGATCCTCCTGTGCCGACCACATCAACACCCTGCGGATTATCATCGAGCAGTGTGTTGAATATCGATCGCCACTGCACCTGCTGTTCATCGATTTTGAGAAGGCATTCGATAGTGTCAACAGGGAGTTTATTTGGCGTGCCTTACGCAGGAGAGGCATTCCCGATAAACTAATTGCTATTATCAAAGCTACATATGAAGGCTCAAAATGTCACGTTCTGCACAGGGGAAGGTTGTCTGAGGAATTTGAGATACAAAGTGGGGTAAGACAAGGCTGTATCCTTTCACCAATATTATTCCTATTAGTGATTAGCGATGTGCTTCATGCAGCTTTGTCGACGGGAAACGGAGGAATTCGATGGACTCTTACATCTCAACTGAAACATCTTGACTACGCTGACGATGTATGCTTACTCTCCCACCAAATGACAGCAGATGTGGAGAGGGAGGCAGGTGTCGTCGGGCTGAAAATTAATACGACAAAAACTAAAATCATCAGCCTTGGAACTAACTCATCGGCTCAAATATGCATTGCTGGACAACCGGTAGAGAGAGTAGAGGATTTCCAGTATCTTGGGAGTATTGTCTCGACCGATGGTGGAACCGAACTGGATATAGCCAACAGGATCGCCAAAGCAAAGTCCGCGTTCGGGATGTTGTCCAAAATATGGCGAAGCAATGCAATCAGTTTGAGCACCAAAATAAGACTGTTCCGCTCCAACGTTGAATCCGTGCTGCTATATGGTTGCAGAAGGTGAGGAGTGACCACTACTATCACCAGAAAGCTGCAAACGTTTGTTAATAGGTGTCTGCGCAATATCTTAAGGATTTTCTGGCCCAATCGTATCTCTAACGAACACCTTTACGAGAGAACGGGTCAGGAACCAATAGGCACAACTATCCAACGGCGGAAGTGGCAGTGGATTGGTCACACGTTCCGAAAGGGTGACAGCTCCATAGCGAACCATGCTATGCAATGGAACCCTCTAACTCAGGATGGCAGAAGACCTGGCGGTCCGCGGAAAACATGGCGCAGAACAGTCGAGAAGGAGGCACGGCAGTTAGGGAAAAGTTGGGGAGAACTCAGACACATTGCCAGAAACCGTACACGATGGCGCGTAGGCGTAGTAGAGGCCCTAGGACCCACAAGGGGATACAGGACATAAGTAAGTAAGTATGGTCCAAATGCTGCGGTCAGAGGAGAATTGGCTGCAAATTTGTACCCCTATAACGAATGTGCAAAAAGAGCTCCGAATAATTGACAGAGCAAGGAGAGCTGAAGCAGCAATACAAGAGCATAGCATTAATTGCTAACCAGCCCCGCGAAGTAATACCTTACGGCAGTCCCGCGGGGAGAGTGCTAGATGTGTACAGAGTGTGGATTAGTACGTAGGCGCATTCCTGGCATCTCGGGCTACTAGTATCTTTCGAAGATTACCACATCCCTTGGCGCAACCAAAAAGAAAAAAAAAAGAGCTGGCACTGCTTAGTACAGAACGACGAGCGGATAACGAACACGTAAACATCAATCCGTTCAGAGCGGCTACTGCTCAATGAAAAGCGACGAGCGGATAACGAACATAGACCGTTCAGAGCTGGCAGTACTCAGTGTAGAGAATTCAACGATGAAGGAAATTGTGTATACCTAGTGTGCATAAGGGAGGAATTCTTTTTTACGTCGCTTCATATCCGTATACTGACATTCTTTTTCTATAATAAGGTAATAGTTCGAAGTGTTGGTACTAGAGTTGGGCTAAGTCGTGAATTTATGTTCACAGCTATAACTGTGAACGTGATTTCTTAATCACTGTGAATATAACCTGTGAATCCGAATGTATGGGAGTAATTTTTTTACGAATAAAAATTCTTCACTTACTATGACAATAAAGTACAATTTGCATCTTTTTCTGTTATCTTCAATAAATTATTATTTCATTGACTTCGTGTATCGTAAAATGTACTCGTAGGTAATTCATTAATATGCATGTGTGGATATATGCATATACTATCCCTATTAGTACTAATACCGTAAAAAAATATTTCGACCCAATAATTCAAAAAATAAACTTACTCCACTTGATTTGCTTATGCCTGGCACAAATTACATTTTGCGAAACTCTCATCTAATTCCTTAAAAAAGTTAAAATAAAACATCTTTTTCGCTTTATTATTGGCGGCATCTTAAATGTATTTTGTACCTTTTGTACTGTTATCCCACCTGACTTGCCACATAGCTAGTGATGTTGCCTTCTTCTCCGCCTTTATCCTCTTGACGATATCTGATGACAATACCTCTTGATGCGAGGATGTCGATGGGGATCATTCCGACTATGACACAGGCTGCTTCGTCCGATATTGTTCGGAAACCTGTATGTTGCCTGTATGTTGACGATAGTTTTCTCCGTGTTTCTATCGTCGCTAACGCCACCGCTCGAACCGGTGCAGCGTATAGGAGAACTGAGCTAACCACTCTGGATAGTAGAATCCGCCTAGCATATCCAGGGCCACCGATGTTTGGGAGTATTCAAGAAAGGGCTGCCTGCAGTAGTGAAGCCTTCTTGCTCGAGTATTCCACGTGTGTTTTAAACCTTAACCTGTTGTCGAGCATTACTCCTAAGTACTTAACTGCTTCCTTGGTTCTTATAGTCTGAGTTCCGACTTGAATATTCGCATATTCAACAGTTTTTCGACTTGTTATAAGAACAGCTTCAGTTTTGTGGTCTGCTAATTCTAAGCCGGCGGATCGTAGCCAGTCTTAAATTTTTTCGATTGCTTCGTTTGCCGCTGATTCTATTTCGTGGATATGTTTAGCCACGGTGACCACGGCGATGTCGTCAGCGAACCCGATTATCTTAACTCCTTGTGGCATTGCTAGTCGCAGGACTCTGTCGTACATGATATTCCATAAGAGAGGGCCTAGTACCGATCCTTGTGGGACTCCTGCCGTGACGTTGTAGTACTTTACCCCCTCGTCGGTTTGGTATCAACTTCATGTTGGTGAAGTAGCTTGTAACTATCCTCAATAGGTAGTATGGAGTATCCATTCTGGCTAGCGATCTCCTTATGAATATCCAATTTGCCGAGTTAAAGGCGTTTTTATGTCCAGAGTCACTACTGCACAGGATTTTTTTTGTTTCACCTCGCCATCTTTCTTCTTGGATCGCTCTAGTGGCTGTGTCAACTTCCGTTTTTATGGCATCAACGGTAGAATGCAATTTTCGGTTTGATTTGTACATTTTTGTTCGTCATTCGTCGGTTTTGCTGTGTATCTGTACATATCTTTTATTGCTGTGTTGGGGCGAATGTGGTTTGTGTAAAAGTGTATCGAAAATTAATTTTAAGGTTGGGTAAGTGTGTAATGATTGTATAAGCAATAAATTAATTAATTAATTTGTTAAATTAATTTGTGTACCTATAGCATAAATGTCTTATGTATAAATGTTTTCCAATGCGTCCACACTCGGTAATTGTTTAAATCGAAAAAAAACGAAACTAATGTATTGTACAAAGGTACATTAAGCAATAAAGAATATGAATGTAAAAAGAAACTATGAAAAGTCTAACGTTCATTCGGATTAACTCAAAGAGAGTATAGCAGGAATAAAATTTAAAATAGAGAAATAGACAGTTATCAAAATTTGGCAAATAATGTGCTATGCGCTTGTTTGGCACTTTTGTCACATAGTACTGAACAGTTGCGTATACAAAAATGTGATGTGAAAAAGATTTCTTTATTCACGTTTTAACCATTCACAGTTTATTTTTAATTCATTCACAGGCCGCGAATGTGAATTTTCATTCGCAGTGAATAATTCACAGGTAGTGATTTTTTGCCCATCTCTAGTTGGTACCTCGAACTGATCGAACACAGGTTGATCGACTTATTTGGCAACACAACAGAACTAGAATCTTGTTTTCTCTTTAGATACATGTTTCGGGATCAAGCTGATGTCACACACTATATAGAGCGGGTATTAGGTGGCCGACTGCGAAAAATAATACGGCTATCTGATGATCAGTGCGGATTTGTCGCGGGTAGATCAACCACAGATGCAATCCAAAGTATAAGGATCATAATGGAAAAGCATCGTGATTCCTTAAAGGATTTGCATATTGTATTACGTTCAAAGAACAGATCATTTGAATCCCGTAAAAATGCAATATCGATGAAGGTTCTTAAGACATCGCGAGGCAGGAGAGACTGTCCTCGGCATTTCATAGGCCACAGTAACCACGTTATCCAAAATCGGGAAGCCTGCCGATATTTTCTGCGGAACAGTAAAAATGTGGTGAAGTGGGAAGGTTATGATCCCTTGTTTTCGGATCATAACCTCGGCGAAATAGGAAGAGGAAGATACATGCACCGGAATCGAATGACAAATATGTGAAATGGGAAATCCAATCAATATCAAAAGCAATATCTCTAATTCTAAACTACTCGCAGTTTTCGTTGCTACAATCCCATAATGATATAACTTCACTATGATTAACCTCTTGGGGGAGTTTTTATATGAAAATGCCAAGACACGCATTTCATAGCTTGAATCTGAATTTGTATACTCCTATCATGGGACGTTATTGGATGGTCTGTCTTAATTATTATTTCCTTTATTTCAGTTTATGCATGAAAGTCGTTTGCCATGTGGGATAGTACCAAACAAATTCTATCATAAATATCCGCCCTCCCAAGCTCAAATGTTCCGTATCATGTCATTAAGATGCAAATTTTCCCCCACAACAATGAGCTTTGTATGTTTTTTTATCCCCAACATTCTGCACATCCAGAGAGTAATTACTTTTTCTCTGCACTAAAAATCTCCCATGGTATTTTCTTATCCAAACTATGTACGTTAATTACTATCCAAGCTCAATTCACGCGAATTAGCATACGTTGCCTTCCAGCTAACAGATTGTTTGAAACTTTTGTTTAACACGACAACCTTATCTTCAATTTATTTCATTTAAATTGTTGTCAGAGGTTATAAACAGCCCTTAATTGATATTCGCGTCATTGTCATGACAGAGATCAGAATATTACCTGTCGTTTAGGAATATTGCCCTCGGATTGAATTTTAAACACAACCGATAGATACTCAAAGGACCGATAGATATTGTTATGCCTTAACACTGAGTCACTCATTAAATTAGTCTAAAAGCAGACAAAACATTACAAGGACAACAAAACGACACCGACGAAGGCACAAAAAATGACAGAAGAAAGGAAGCTCGTAAGCTCTTAAGGATATTTATGGTGAATAAATTAATTTGTATGCGAAACGGACGGTTTTTGTATTCGTTGCCTTTTATCATTGTTTTCGCTTCTAGCTTCGATGTGATTATTAAATTCCGACTGAAATATCAGTGACAATTAAACGAAGGACAAATGGTCCTAGGAGTGAAATTAGAGGCTCACGAAAAGTGCGTTCTTACGCCTGTATCATATTTCAAATTCTAGACGCGCCAGACCATGACAACTGGTCCTTTGTACTAAGATTCAGAGTATCTCTACCGTGAAGCATCAAATAACATCTAGTACAAATTAATGACTATGGCGATCGGTCCATGTCCTGACTTGCTTTTATAAATTACTCCCACGTTTTGACTTTAAAGATACTAAAAAACGATTAGAGATACACTTGATGTTACAAAAAAAATTGTAACTCCTCGATTAAGCAAACGTTTCCTTCATAATTACGTTTGAATCTATAATTACCTAATCCTCTTCACGCAGTTAATTACGTCGTCAATTTCAGTCGGTAAAATTTGCATTCTCATTTTGATTACAAGCATAAAAAGTTGAAAAAAAAACTTTAGTCGTATATCAATCTCTTTAGGTGGTGGTTTTTCATTTTAATGAGTCATATTTGTGTGTCCATTAATCAGAGTGGAAAACAATTTTTTTTTTTTTTTTAATATCTGCTGATGTTGGAAAGTCAGGCAAATGATTGAAATGAAAAATGTTCTTTTTGTGTTTTGTCTAATCAATCTCTTTGTGGGAAGGAACATTGCTGAGGAACTCCTCAGGATATTTGGAAGCAATAAGAAGATTATGACTTTTTATGTACCTGGCCTTTCTGATATTTGGTATCTAGATGTACTTGGACTTATTATGATTATTTAAAAGTCTGGTACTTTTGTTTTGATTATCTAATTAAATTCGAAACAGCGATGTTGTTTTTTACTCGAGGGTCATTCATTATGTTATTAAAAAACAACATTTCGCCTAATGTAAGTACATCACAACTAACGGATGAATTTGGCGACCTTTTATCGAGTCAGGCAGCATTCATTATCCATAAGTGGAACATTGCTGAGTCTACGCATCGCAACGCTGTTCTACGAGACTCCATATATTTAGAAGATATCAGCTGCTCTGAGGTAGCTAATCTATTGTATCGTTTGAATGTTCAAAAGGCACCAAGGGCTGATGGCATCAGAGCCATAGATTTAAGATCAAACGCTGGTACCTTTGCTCCAATAATAGTGAAACTCATAAATCTAAGCTTTGACACTTCGACTGTGCCAAAGAAACTGAAGGAAGCAATTGTTCGACCGATAAACAAGGAATGTAGCAAACAACAGTCGGAGAACTATCGTCCGATTGGATATGGCGTCTGATGCAATGACACCAGAACTCCAGCTGATGCGCAAATTCAGAGACGACTCTCCTTGTGCTCAGGACTGGCTTCGGCCAGAGTCTGAGCCGGGAATGGAATGTAGTCGTATTTTCACGGATGGTTCCATAACTAGTCAAGAGCCTGGCGCCGGTGTCTTCATGGAAGTCGACAACATTAGACTTCACTTCTCGTTAGGCAAATATGCGTCTGTTTTCCAATCGGAAACTTATGCAATCCTAATGGCCGTGAAGTATGTTGTGAAGAACAGGTAGAAGGGACGTAGCATTTGTGTCTGCAATGAGAGTCAGGCTGCGCTTAAGGCTTTGCTTAACCCTATAATTACTTCTAAAATAGTTCGTGAAACCAAAAACTGTTTGAACTCGGTCGTAAGGCTGAATTCTCTGTCTCTTATCTGGGTCCCAGTTCATACTAAGATCTTGGGGAACGAGATATCCGATAAGATTGCTAGACAAGGCTCAGAGAAGGCTTTCTCAAGTCCCGAACCCAGGTTGGGTCTTCCTGCGTCCTCCGTTAGGGCTTCCATTGACGATTGGTTCTTTCACGAGCACAACTGTGTGTGTCATGACTCTCCAGGATAAAGGTTGACTAAACGAATGCTCCCGGACGTCTGTAAGAAATCAGCGGCATTCTTGCTGTCTCTCAGCAGAAAAGACTGTAGACAACTTATTGGCATCTTGACAGGCCACTTTGCTTTCGCCAAGCACCTTAATGTGTGCGGCAGTACAATGGACCTACTTTCTGGTCTAAGTTCATCCTCATCGAGGGCCGATCCTAACCAAACCTAACCTTAACGTGTTAGGCTTAAGTGACACTACAATCTGCGACACTTGTGGAGAGAGCGACGACACCGCGGAACATTATCTCTGTAAGTGTCCGGCGTTTGCTTGTATTAGGTGGCAGATTCTCGGTGCGGATGTGGTGAGTGCTGGTACTGTAAGCTCCTCATCACTGAAGTGCTTGCTTGGCTTTCTTCGAAAGACAAGGAAATTCAAATAAAATGGGCAAATCAGGGTTTGCTCTCTGGTAATACAATGGACCAGTTGCATCTAAGTGCTCCAGTCGAGCGTTTCCTATTCTGATAAAAAAAAAATCGTCCGATTGCAATCTTGCCAGCTATCGAAAAGATCATGGCACAGATCGTGTTAAATCGAAAATGGGACTTTATCTATAAAACCCGATCGAATAAGCAAATATCAGTATGGTTTTCAAAAGGGCAAAAATACTAACGATGTCCTTGGTGGCTTTGCGAATGTCATCAACACCAGCCTCAGTAAACGTCACCGCACCCTAGTTCTGTTTTTAGACTTCAGCAAAGCATTTGGTATCCTCGACCACAAAAAACTTTTCAATGCAGCTCAAAGAGTTTGAATTAGGGGAAGGCTGACATACTGGATAGCGGACTATTTGGCAGAGAGAACATTTCGGGTGAGACTCAAAGATTGTTGCAGCATGGCCTATAGAGTACGGTATGGCGTTCCATAAGGTAGCAAGTTGGGTCCTTTATTTTTCATTTTGTACACTAACGAACTGCTGAAATGTTTCAAAAAGAGTTTCCCGTTCGCCTACGCAGATGACACGGCAATTGTTGTGTGTCATCAATCCGTAAAAGAAGAGGAAAAAATGGTGCCACGACAATGGGTTAGTTATCAATCCCATAAAAACAAAACTCATGCACATCCGGATTCTAAATTTTCCAGCGTCGCAAGTTTTGCTGAGGAGCTACCGATGTGCAAATGCGTCCAGTTGTGAGGATATTCAAATGGTTGACACGTTCAAGTATCTAGGCATCACCATTGACTGTCATTTTCTTTGGGAGGCTCACGTCAACGATCTGCGAAACAAATCTGCCTGCCTGCAGTACAAACCTACGACGTCTGTACAAAAGCAAGTCTACTATCTTCTTATAAAGTCTAGATAGCGGTGTGGCCTATTAGCTTGGGGAGGTGCCACACAAACGCACAACGAAAAGCTACAACAGATCCAAGACAGGGCGTTAAAGTCGATGTCGAAAGGCGCCGTAACAACTAACATCGTACGCGTTCTTGGAGCAAGGAAGATCTTTGAGTTGGGTCTAGCTCTGGAGTACCACAATGATCCAAGTTTCTGAAAGCCAATTACTCATCAGGTGAACACAAGGTGACGAGCTGAGGGTCTACTTCAACTTCCAACGATCATAAATGAGTACGGTAGAAGAAGATTGTATTACATAGTGCCAAACGTACTCAACAATCTTCCTCAACATCTTCGCAACCTAAACCAAACAAAAACAAATTTAGGCCTAAAGCTTGACCGCAAGCTAATTTGGAAAGAGAATGTCGTCAAACGGACCAGGAAATCGCTGGCCGCCCTATACATCTGCAAGAAAGCAGTAGGCTCCACCTGGGGCCTTAAACCAAGCACCATGCACTGGCTATACACGTCGGTCATTAAACCGATTCTCATATATGGAGTATTGGTATGGTGGCCCGCCTTGGAGAAGAAATCCAACCTATCCATAATGGAAAAAACTCAGCGAGTTGCATGTCTCAGTATTACCGGTGCACTGAGAACTTCTCCCACAGCGGCGCTCCAAACCATGCTCCACCTGCTTCTGATTGACATCGTCAGTAAGCAATTGGCTGTCAGCTCGGCAATAAGACTGAGAGGCTCCAAGCAGTGGAAGGAGCAACACACGGGCCATGCCAATATACTTTCGATGCACCGTCATCTTCCCAATTCCACTGACCATCTGCCCACTGAATATGATTTTAACAAGGGCTGCACGCACTCGATACCGGACAGAAATGAGTGGACGCAACGCAATGTCCTTTACAACGAATCGCTGTCAATTTTCACGGATGGGTCCAAGACCAAGGACGGAGTCGGTGCCGGAATTTTCTCAGAAGATCTGGACATACACCCCTCCTTTAACCTTCCAGACTACTGCAGCGTTTTTCAAGCCGAAATCACCACAGCTCGCAAAGCTGCTGACTGGCTGGCGGCTAGCATACTATCAACACCTGATATTGTTATTTATGTCAGGAAGCCATCAAATCCCTCGCATCCAGCACTACGAGATCTAAGGCAGTGAAAGACTGTTGCATATCTCTTAACGAGATAGCTGGTCAGTACAACCTCACCCTTTGCTGGGTACCAGGTCACTGTGACATACCGGGGAATTGTGCAGCCGACGCACTAGCACGGCAAGGCCCCTCTGGTACAGATAGCATAAGCATCACCGACATCGAAGCGCCAGCGTCTTATGTTAAGTACCTTATTCAAATTGATGCCGAGAAAGTAGCCAATCATCGATGGCAACATCAAGACCAATGTTATACCGCCAGACAGCTCTGGCCGACACTCAATAAATCCAGGTCCATCGGACTCTTGAACCACAAGAGATAAACCCTCTCAAAAATAACAAATGTCCTCACTGGACACTGCGTCATAGGAAGACATGCCCAAATATTAGGTATCCCTCATAATGACTTCTGCAGAAACTGCAGAGATGAAGAAGAAGTAGAGACCATCAGTCATCTCCTGTGCGCCTGTCCTGCGCTCGCCAACATCAGGAAGGCCACTCTGGGTGAATACTTCTACAATGATCTTAATGATGTCGGCAACGCCTGCACGGCTAAAATTCACGACTTCATTCAACGAAGCAAATGGTTCCAAGAGTAAGAGGATGATTCACCCGCCTTACACATCGGCAGTACAATTGACTTACTTTCTGGTCTAAGTACATCCTCATCGAGGGCCGATCCTAACCTAACCTAACCTAAACCGAACAAATGTTAGAAGGAGAAAAATAAAACTGAGTTTTGTGCCGCGTCTCCTCTAGCCAGTTCATCGGCCTTCTCTTTCCCTGGTACGGCCTCATGTCTAGAGATCCAGCAGAGCTTTAATTTGCGTTGTGTCCCAATAGTTCTTCTCGACAACACTTCACAAGCTCCGATTTCACTTCTGTAGCAAATATTGCTTCTATTGCTGCCGGGCTGTCGATAAAAGAGGTGACATCCTCCTGCAAAACGCTGCTGTAGTTTGGAAGCCGAACTTAACATGGAAATACCTAGCGGTTCAGGGAAGAAGCCTGCGCCTACATCTATTTCCAATTTATATCCACCGGTCTATACAGCTTTGGGTTTTTCGTTGCGTATTCTACTGCTTTTCCATTATTCTCTGCTCGGGTACGTGTTTTAAAATGGTCTTGTGAAGTCTAGGTAAGGGGTAGTGTAATCAGAATTAGATACACTGCCTAGATACCTCTGTAGAATCGTAGTATTATCTATTGCATTTGGTCCCCAGTTATCTGTCTGGCTTAATCTTTGTACAATTAAAGTCGCTGATGCTTGTATATGTCTAGTGAATGCAGGCTGTGAATGGCCTCGAGTCCTGCTGTAGGTGTCGTCCTCATTGCATTGATGGTACCAATGCACGCTGGTCTTTATACTTTTGTGATGGTCAATAGGTTGTTAGTTTTGCTGGCGGCCTGCCACCATACAAGGCTACCGTAGGTTATTAAAGGCCTTACTATAGTCGTATACATCAGGATGATTTTGGGATTTGGTCTCCAAGTTCTGCCGAATAATCTGTTGCACTACTGGGAAGCTATCGTGGTTTTTTTGATTCTATCATTAATATTCAATCTCCAATTCAGTTTCCTATCGAGCACAAGACTCCGGTATTTCGGACTATTAGAGATACCTTGAGAGATACTCCCAACAGAAGGTGTTATGAATTGTGGAATTTTCCTTTTGTTAATGAATAATACTAACTCTGATGATTTCTGGGGATTCCACATTTCTTCGTCCACGAATCTTTGGTCTTAAGCGTCCCTTTAATTTGCTCGTTAAGGGAAACTTTCCTGCTGCTCCGACTTCAGAGAGTTCTTCAGCGCATTTTTCAAGTAATGCAGTCATTTCATCCATTGCATACAAAATCCACACAATAACGTTCCAAAGTTACTACGTCCGATCAAATTGAAAACGTGATATACATGTACTATTCCCTAGGACCAACTGCTTACGTCTCTGCTAGCACACCGAACTCCATCCGGCAGAAGGTATGAGTTTGAATTATTCCCCCAAGGAACAGTACAAATTCTCATTGCACACCATCAGATGTTGCATCCTTTCCGTCCCATGTGAGCCATGACAGAATTCCTTTCCTGTAACAGGAACCTTGCTGCCATTTAATGCATTTTAATGACGAAGTTTCGGCGGCCTTGGCGGGTGAGGAACAAACTTTCCTCATAAGGAAAAAGTTTTCACCATTTTCATATAATATTTCCCTAAAAGGCCGATCCTCATCCCCCCCTTTGTGGAAAGGGCAAATGAAATAGTTTGATATAACCATGACATAAAAATTCCTCACTCTATCTGAAGGCTCGAGAGACTCCGGTAGACCAAAGGATACACATCCTGTATGTGTGATTTTGTAACTTCAATGGGAAAAGATTTTTAATCAAAATTATTTTTTTTTTCGTCCTGAAAAGTTGCATTTTTCGGAACTTGGGTACCAAATGGGGAACCAAGCCATGTCAAACGAGCGTGGGTACGAGCCTCATTAATGAGAATTCTTCGGAACGGTTCCTTATTATTACTTTGGCATAGTATCTCAAGCGGAAGGATTTAATTGAGCTGTGTGTGTGGGAATTTATTTGATGTGATGATGGGTGCAACACTTTTGGAAAAGATTCAAATTTAGTTGAATGGAAAGTATCTCGAGGGTATAATTTGTTGTAATTGAGGAGGCGCCCTCCTCTGAATAATTTAGGGCATCGACGACAAGTCAAGTGAACTGTATAAATTGAATGACTTGGTGCTTGCTGGAGTGACAGATACTTCTGTTGAATTTTTCATTTCGTTTAACAATTTTTATATCATTAATGTTAGAGAAAAGGATCGAAAACAGGAGAACTATTACGATGTAGAAACTTCAATCGAGTAGGTTTTGAGAATCTTCTGGGATGAGTCCCAGTTGGAGTAAGGTTGTGGTCTTGAAACTGAATAAAGGCGGCTTGCAGATCATCATTCGATGAGTAATCTGACGGAAGTCGATTAGAAATGAAAGGAAAGCTCCTAGACCCTTCTTCTTTCTATTTCGGCAAGGTTATGATTCGAAAACAAGGGATCATAACCCTCCCACTTCACCGCATTTCTACTGATCCGCTCGCCTATTTGAAGCTTTTTAACTCTCTCCGAGTGAAATGTTTGTGGAAATTTCATTAATTTCTGGAGTATGTGTGATATTTCCATTTATACGTATGCACCTCTTTTCCAAGACAAGCGTCGTGGGTAATTCTTGGTAACTCTGGAGGTTACCTATAACAGGTTATCCAGCATTGTGACGGCTGCTTCCGATCATTGGTATCAGCCAAGTGACGGATCTCCATTTTGGAAGACTTGCATTCGGGCTCAATGCTTGTGAGGGGTACTCATTAACATCTCAAGATCTGCCTGCAATATATCAGAAAATTGCCGACATTCTGGGAACTGGAACTTGGAGTCCTATACTTTCACAGAGAAAAAATAAAAAGTAAACTGCGAGGCCACCAACGTCATTCTGATGCTCTCTGAAACTCTGCGGTTAATACTCTAGAAGTAACTCGTAGGGATCGACCGCGCAACACCAGAGTACGCGAGGCACTTAATGTTGAGCAGCTGCTTCTCCGAACGGAATGATGTATGCTTCGATGGTTTGGTCACGTAGTGCGTGTGTCCCCAAACTGGTTTCCAAGATGTGCCATGATTGCCGTGCCATCAGGTAGGCGAAATAGATGGTTTGACCAAGTCCGATATCTGTCCTGGAGTCGTCTAGGGATTCCTCCTGATGAGTTGGAGTCAATGGCGGAGGATCGAGAAGGATGGAGAGTCCACCTGAGCATCCTACCCTCGCGACCCTCATGAAGGATCAGCGGGCCATTGAAAATGTATGTATGTATGTAAGTAGCTCCTCCTTCCACCGCAGTCAATCAATATTTCCTCTACAGTACTCGGTAATAATAATTTGTCGGTCTGATGCTTATTATTTTGAACTTTATGGTCCAGTGCTTAATTAAAAATTAAGAACAATTGCTACACAGCATAATTATTTCGTTCTTACTTCCCTCTTGCAAGGATTGTTCTGCAGGCAGTTTCATTTACAACCACAATCCGTTGCTATATATTCCCGTCATTTGCAAACTTCATTCAATTCAAAGAACTCCCCAATGTCTAATACAATCCACCAAGTCGACGAAAAACAACAAACACAGGCAAAGTTACTTAATGAAACAGCCAGAGCAGCATGAGCGCTAAGAGTCATCAACAGTAAACATCTGAACCAGAAGAATTTTCTACTTCTACTTCTTCGTCTTGTACTCAACCTTCGCGAGTAGGATGGATGGGAAAAACCATTTTAAATTCGCCTTAATTGAGCTGGGTGACATTCACAAGATACTTCTGCTGCACATAGACAACAAGTCATGAATCCACAAACCTAGAGGCAATTTGTAGAACATCTGCACCTCACCATTTGCATGTCATTCGAGTACATTCTACTGCAGCAACAACAGCAGAGTGAAGGAGGAGGTCAATTCAATTTTATGAAAGGAATCTTAAGTGCTGCTTCAGATATGGATGGGAATGAATATGATAATGACGACGGGCAGGATATTTCCTACTCCTACTCCAAGGCATATTGCAATCATTCACATACCTCATGCATGGCGAGTGTCTCTTACGGGCCAAGACTTAAGTTTGGATTCCTATGAGAGTATCAAGAAATCATTTTTTAATGCCATCGTCTCTGTGGAAAGTAGTTAATGCGTTTTGAATTTCCAAGATAGAATTTTAAAGAGAACCATGATACTGGATGTGAAGTGTGCGAATATGCAGTGAAATTACTCAACACGACAGGTGGATAGACCTTGCATACAAATTGACAGATGATGAAGTGCATTATGAAGTTAGTGGTAAGATGGTTGTAAATTAGTTTGAAGAATCCTCTTGAACTGCACGTACTGTAGTCAATTGATGTCGTACTAAATCACTGTGACTATCGATAGGCTTTGGATGTGTCTGTAGCTACGAGTATGACTACGATTACGGCTACGACTATTCCAAGCAGGGGTTCACGTGATCGAAAGATGCGGGCAATTCAACTTCAACAGGAAATCACGGGCAGGACTGGCAGATAGCCTAGTCGCAATCAAAGCACTAAGCTCTCACAAGATCAGATCCAAACTGGTTTGGAAGTACTTCACCAAGATCAACAGACTGGGACAGGCTAATAAAGTAACTCTTTCATAGGTACCAGGACATTAAGTCGTAGAGGAGATCGAAGCAACCGATGAACTAGCAAGAAATGGCGAGACATCTCGTTCCTTGGATCGGAATCTTTTTGTGGGATAGGACTACACAACATACGGGAAGCAAAAAAGAAGAGAGCAAATGGGTAAAGCATTGCGATTACATCTTCTAATTGAGACAGACGGAAAAACTTCTGGAAAACTAGAACCAGAAAAGAAGCAGAGCCTGTCTAAGAGTTAGCAAGAATCGACGTCGCATCTTGACAGGCATGCTAACGGGTTACTGGCTGACTCAAGGAGCACCTCATGAAACTGGGAAGAGAAGGGAATGAATACAGCACGGACTTCGTAGAAACACCAGTAGACCTTCTCATGGAATGCGAAGCACTTATCCATAAAAGAAGACAAAACCTAAGTGCTTGGACTGGAGAAGATCCTGCTAACCGAGCTTGTCATCGACTAGAGCTTTTCTTTGAGGGATGGCACAACATATCAACTATAGATCGCAGTGTACTTGCACCTCACCAACCATACATCTGCATGGCTACGACTACAATTTTGAATACACTCTCGTTGAGACATTTTTTTTTTTTTTTTTTTTTTTTTTCTTTTTTTTTTTTTTTTTTTATTGTAAATAAAAAGGAAACCCAAATCTCAGAGCACTCAGACCCTCCGGTCCATTGTACTACCAGGCAGGAACCTTTCTTTGGTGCAGTGGTTGGAAAAACTTCGATGTAATTCGTTTTTCCTTTCCCTCGTTGAGACATACTCGAATCTACTCGATTATTTTTAACTCTATTCCCAGTCAAATAAAACCTTGGATACATGTGCGAATAAGCAGTTATAGCTATGACTACATGGCACAGCAGATGAAACGGAGACGATACCACCAGTTACAACTGAGGAAGTTAAAGAAGCCGCAGCAGCTATCAAAAGCAACAAGACGCCAGGGATGGACGGGATCCCGAACTTTGTTCTGAAGGATGCGATCAAAAGCAGACCAGATGTCTTTGCACAGCTCTACACAGCATGCTTAACAGAAGGAAAATTCTCGTCTCAGTGGAAACGGCAACGACTAGTCCTTGTACAAAAGGGCGCCAAACCACCTGAGCAATCATCGTCGTACAGGCCGTTGTGAATGCTAGATACACTCGGGATAGTGCTCGAGAAAATTATACGGACAAGACTAGAGTAATACACGGAAGGGGAATCGAGGCTTTATAACCGACAGTTTGGATTCCGAAAGAAACGAAGCACCAACCATGCAATACAAGCTGTGTGCGATATAGCACGTGAGGTAATTGCGTGAGAAAGATGGCTCGGAGGAGCAACCTACTGCGGATAATTGTGAGCTATTTCGAAGACAGAACCCTTTACTATGACACGGAAGAGTGAACAAAGAGGTACAAAATCATGGAAGGAGTTCCACAAGGGTCGGTCCTGGTACCAATTCTATGGAACATATTGTACGATGGCATTCTAGGAGTACAAAGACCGAACGGCGGAGACATCATCGGTTACGCCGACGATATCGTCGTGTAGTATTGTAGTAGTGGCCAAAAAATTAGAGGAAGTTGTGGAAAACTGCCATCAAACAATCGCAAACGTGAAGCTGTGGCTATAGATATCAGGTTTATAGCTAGGGGACCTCAAAAACGAAGCCGTTCTCATAAGCAGCCGTCAAAATGTGGAACACTTCACCATACAGGTCGGTGTGCAAACTATCGAATCGAAGCCGTACATCAAGTACCTGGGAGTGTTGCTGGACTACAGACGCAGCTTCAGCGACCACCTAATGTACGCAAGCGAGAAGGTCTCCCGGGCAGTAGTGGCACTATGCAGACTAATGCCAAATATTGGGGACCAAGGTAGCCAATCAGAAATCTCTTAGCAACCGTGAGTATATACTACTACACTATACAAGGGCCCTTGTACGCACTACGACCTATAAGATCTATTGTGCCAGGCCGGTGTTTAGCTGAGAACTTGATTAAGGCTCTTGGTAAACCTAAACAAAGCTACAGGCTAAATGTTTCAGAAGTCAGAGGGATTCAATAAAGCCCTCCCGAGATGGAGAAGGCGTTTTCTTGCGGCCATGGGGCATTCACAAAAAATATGTTCTGCCGTCTCTTTTTGCTTTTCACATGGCCGGCATGCGTCTGTATCTGCCACTCATATCTTGTGCAGATGGTATCTGAGTGGGCAATGACCAGTCAAGTAGCCTGTTAAGGTTCTTAAGTCTGCTTTCCTAAGCTCGATTACTTTTTAGCCTTGCAACGGTTGAGATTAATGAACTTCTTTGCCTGTCTTAGGCCCTTGAGTTTGGACCAGTACTCTGCATGATGATCGTCTTCCGTTTTTTTTTTTTATGTTTGAGCTACTCCGTGTGACCCCAAAATAGGGTTCAGGATCGACTAGTGGGCGACTAGCACCTCTTCTTGCTAAGCAGTCAACCCTCTCGTTGCCCTCGAAGCCTCGAAGCCACCACAACCGTGAGTAGGTCAATACTCTTGTATGCGGCCCCAATATGGGCATCAGCGACGCATCGTAAGTCATACATTAGAACGATGAACTTGGCGTATAGAATCGCATCTTTAAGGGTATACTACGCTTTCAGAACTATGTCAGCAGATGCAATCTAGACACGAAGAAGACTGCGACTCTACGTGAAAACGAGCATGATGACGGAACAACAGCTATCGAAGCTATAGAAGTAGAATGGCAATGGAATTGGTGAAACATCATAACCAAAGGGCGATGGACATACAAATTGATCACCAAAGTTGATGAATGGATTAGCAGAAAGCACGGGGAGGTAAACTACTACCTAACACTGTTTCTATTGGGGCGTGGGTGCTTCCGGGAGTATCTCTACAAGTAAAAGCACGCGGATGACCCCTTCGGCCAGCACTGTGAAGGAAAAGTGCAGAACGCAGAGCATGTACTGATGGAATGCCAAAATAACATCAGGGCCAGGAACATCCTAGAAAGAGCAATTGGCGGGCAAGTGACCCCAAGAAGCCTGACTTCATTCTTGCTGGCGAGGAGGAAAGGCTGTGAGACTGCAAATGAAGTAATCACAAATATGATGCAGTAACTGCGTATAGAGGAACAAGCAACGAGAAGCGCGAGAAAGGAAGATCCTGCCAGCTCTGGCAGCTAAAAAAGAAATGACGGAATGTTAAACCTGCCCCTGCGAAGGAATGCCTTGACTGGCGATGCCGCAGGGGAACAACAGGATAGAGAAACCGAAGGGATGTTTTAGCATGTCACTATGCAAGAGAATGGAGTCGGTCATAACTCGTAGCACGGGCTACAAGTATCCATAAAGAATTTTTACCCCTACCCGCACATAAAAAAAAAAGGTATGACTACAACCATGACTACAACTGTCACTTTTTTTTTTTTTTATGGTTGCGCCAAAGGGTGTGTAATCTTTTAAAGAGCTACTGGCATGCACGATTCGCAAACTTGAATACTCGATGCCAGGAATACGCCTACGTACTAAACCACACCCTGCACACTTCAACCACTCTCCCCGCGGGACTACCGTTAGGTATTACTTCGCGGGGCTCGTTAGCTATTTATGCTCTTCTTTCGCTATCTTCCGCTCCTTGTTCCAAAAGTGTTGCCGGTTGGACTTGGTTGCTCTCTCTGACTCTTTCCAGCCGCCTAAGTTCCTGCACGATTATCGCTGCAACTTGTTTCACCGCGTCCCATATTGCATTCAATGCTTTCATATGGTGCACAGTGTTTTCGGGGGTTGGTATTTCTCCAATTTTTTCCTCCAGTTCTCTGTGCTCTATATGAAAACGTGGGCACTGAAAAAATACGTGCTGAGCGTCTTCTGGGGCCTCTCCGCAATTTGGACAGTTGGGAGATTCATCGAGCCCAAACCTGTTGAGATACGCTCGAAAGCAGCCATGTCCTGTTAGGAACTGGCTAAGATAGAAATCTACACCTCCGTGTTTCCGGTCCATCCATTTTTGGATATCCGGTATAAGTCGATGGGTCCATCTTCCCTTTGAGCCTTTTGTAAGTGAGCCTTGCGTCGATCATCACACCTAGGTATTTGATAACCGATTTTGAAGTCGTATTATGATCTCCTACTCTGATGGTGATTTCTTCTCTTTTCTTGCGGCTGCTTACCAATACTGCCTCTGTTTTATGTTCGGCGAGCTTTAACCTGAGTGCTGCAATCCACCGTTTGACTTTTCGGATACATTCATTTGCAATATCCTCTATTTCTTCTAGATGTTTTGCAACCACGACAATTGCAATATCATCGACAAAGCCTATGATTTTTGCCTCATTTGGGATACCAAGCCTTAGAACCCTATCATACATAATGTTCCAAAGGATATGGCCTAATACCGATCCTTGTGGAACTCCGCCAGATATGTGGTACTGCTTTACTCCATCGTCGGTATCGAAGAGCAGAAACCGTTTCTCGAAATAGCTCAGTATTATTTTAATTAAGAACCATGGCACCATCATTGACCTAAGCGATTACACTATGAGTCCCCAATTCGCAGAATTGAACGCGTTTTTGACGTCCAATGTTATTACGGCACCGTATTTCTTTGCACCGCCTCTCCATCTCCTGCCCTGAGTAGCTTCTTCCAAGGTTGCAGTTATCCTTCTTATTGCGTCTACTGTAGAACGAGCTTTCCTAACAACTGTCGCTAAAACTTGAACGACTCACGACTCAGGATAAGTAGGTCCTACTTTGAACCAGAAGTTTGCCAAAGGGCTTAAGTTTTTCTAGAATTAAGATTTTGCTATGAGAGATTGTGCGTTACGCCGATAACTACCCAACGTTCCTGTTGGCTGCAATTATTTTGCAAACCTACAGATAACAAACATATTACAATAAAACGCTTTAGGACTACAACTACGTCTATAAATGTGAATGAAATTACTGCTATGACTTCTATGATTATGTCTACAGCTATGACTGCAAATGTCGACAAGTTTATTTTCGGATTGATTACGCTTTTCACACTCAAATTACGCTAAAATCCTTGTTAAGCCAAGACCTCGACCAACAATGATCTCCTCCGGCGTAAAGGTCAATTTTAATTCATCTCATTTCTAACTGCGAAGCAAAGATAAAACAACTTAAAATTAAAAAGGTAATAAGACGAACGCCATTCTAGGAAACAACAATCTATTCAACCATTTAAGGAAAATATTAAAGCAATATTCCTCTGTCCATTTAAAGCGACTCTATGGCCGGCACTCTTGCCAGAGGCAATTACTGAAAATTGCTTTCAATTTGCATATTCTAATGAAGCTGTTAAGCGCTAAACAATGTTTTACTATGGTTTGCATTAATAACTTCCCTTTGTTTATGGATGGGAATGGCGTGCCTGCTGTTTACTAACAACTCTCGAGCAAGGTCGGCGCAATCAATGAGGGGGAATTCCTTCTTTTTTTTCCACTCGATTTCGTTTAATTACATTTCTTTGAGTAATATGCAGAGAAAATGCCATTACAGCGCGAATTAAGTTTTTTATTTTTATTTTCTAAGCAATTTATCCGCCATGAGTGGTTTAGCTTGCTGTTGCTGATTTGGAGCACATCAAGGAGATAGAGCTGCATCCGGGCGTCTGTATGGAAATATATATTCTTCTTATGTGGCTCGAAGGACCAATATTGTTGGTTATTTCAAACTACTACACTTAAAGATATATTCCGTCACATTTGTGTCACATCCCAAACTGGACTAGAGCCTTCATTCTTAGTCCACATCCGATGTTGACATCCCATCCTTTTAAAATAGTACAATAGCCCTCTGAAGAGCATATGCACTCTATCTGCGGATTTAATACAATGACCAGCGCACCATATCGATACAAAACGCCCTACAGTGGTAGACTGCTATACCAGACTTCACGCCCAACAATGTCCATTAAAACAATCAATACCAAACAAAGGATTTGTTTTCCAGCATCCAATGTGGTAGCAAAACCCGCATCCCCATTAAAGTACCATCTCCTGCTCGTTGTTAAAGTTTTTCAGCTAGCCTTGTTCAAATCTAATCAGGACTATGTGCTGAAGTCACGTAAATGAAACAACAAAAAAAAATTTGATGGTTCAGCTAATTACACTGTGACTGCGAACTCCGCACATGCACAAGTCCTTAAACCAAAACAAAAATAAAAAAAACAAATAAAACTCGAAAACAAGATAAAAGTTTCGAAAGTAAACAGAGATATCACTTCAAAACTTCTCAGCCGATAACTTTTATCAGGAGGAAGTTGCTGGAAAAATGTTTTCTAATCGCGGATACATATCCTCCGCAGACTTTATGAAAAGTTGCCGACATTATTTGCATATTTCATGCGAAAATCATTGTGTCAATTGAAAGCCAATCAGATATGAGACACGGATGACAATCTTAGTTTGATTATTATTATTTTTTAAAGGAAACATTTAAGTACACCTCCAAGGACACTCTTCACACGCGGAATGCAAATTATACCGTCTGTGTTGTCTGTTAGTTGGGGGTTATTTGTAATTTTCCCCCGGAGACAACATACTTATACCCTATCTAGATTGGATTGCATGTTTTAGGGGAAAAATTCAAGATAAGGAAAGTCCCAGTAGAGGGTAGGGCAGGCATGCCTGAAAAAAGGACGATTCGTGGGCTTTAAGAGATGTTTGTGTAACTGCGTAGATGGATGTGTAAATGGTTTCGGAGAGCGTAAAATGTTTCAATTTGAAATCGTTATACACAAATTAATTACAATTGGAATTATCTTCAGTTTCGAGTTCCATGATAATGCACATATATTAAGTTGAAGCCACGATGCAACTCATACGGCTGGCATGTGACGCCTCGATGCCCCGAGTGAGCGGCTCAAATAGAAACAGGAAACCAGTGTACTGGTGGTGTACGATGAGATAGCTGCGCTTCGAAGGAGATGCCTACATCTCAGACACAAAGTCACCAGGGGTAGGAGAAGACAAGCTGAACCCACGGAAGACATTCTTGCGGAATTTAGAACCATGAGATCTGAGCTCAAGAGGGCCATCAATTCGAACAAAAAACCGAAGTGGGAGGATCTCCGCCGGGATGTCAACAGCAATCCCTGTGGGCTAGGCTTCAAAGTCGTAATGCGAAAACTGGGAACACAGATGGCTAGCCCTGTCCTCGGCGAAGAAAGGATGGAGCTTATAGTGAACACACTCCTCCCAACGCATCGTCTTCGGTCTCCCGGCAAATTTTCAGTCCAACGACCAGAAACCCTGATGTTCAGTGAAGAAGAGTTGATCCTCGCGCCGAAAACACTACAAAATTGAAAGGCCCCTAGACATGACGAAATGCCAGCGGAGGTGCTCAAGACGATTGCCCAGACGTGTCCTCAGCTGCTGCTGAACATGTACAATAGCTGTTTCCAGAAGGGGTTTTTCACTAGGAGCTGAAAGTTACAGAGCTTGGTACTGATCAGCAAAGGAAAATGAGACGCGGATTCCCCATCAGCGTACAGGCCTCTGTGTATGCTGGACACCGCAGGGAAACTCCTAGAGAAGTTGCTAAAACCAAGGCTTATAGCAGCCGTGCAGAGAGCAGGAGATTTGTCCGAAAGACAGCACGGATTCAGAAAGGGCCACTCTACGATTGGAGCAGTTAAAGAAGTGGTAAGAACCGTCCAATTGGCTCAACAGGCAACCACTACTCAAGGAAAATTGTATTGCTAGCAACTCTGGATGTGCGAAATGCCTTCAATTCAGCCAGATGGAGCGATATGCTGAACATCCCTGAAGGACTCTCTCAAGGACCGGAAGCTGTTATACAACACCTCAGAAGGACCTCGATTAAAGGAGATTACTGCTGGAGTAGCGCAGGGCTCAATCCTGGGACCCGATCTCTGGAACATCTCTTACGATGGTATCCTTCGTATGAAAATGCCCGAAGACACCTTTTGGTAGGGTATCCCTATCGCCGCGGTGATTATAGCAAGAGACACCGAGAACGCGCAAAGAAAACTCAACCAGGTAATGAGGCGGGTGCACCTCTGGATGAAAGAACATAGCTTAGGCCTGGCCACAGAAAAGACGGAGATAGTCCTTTTGACAAAGAAGAGGATTCCAACTATTGTCGACTTCCATGTAGGGTCTGAGGTAATAACCAACAAGGAAGCGGTGAAGTACCTAGGCATAACTCTAAACATGAAGCTCACTTTCTGGCAACAAATAAGATCTCCTTCGAAACGAGTTACGAAGGTCACAGTGTCACTGAGCAGATTAATGGCAAACTTTGGAGGTCCAGAAAGAAGAGAAAGCTCCTGGTGACAGTCACCTGCGCCATTCTCCTGTATGGGTGCAAGATATGGACCGACGTACTAAGACAAGAGAAATACGGGAAACAAATGGCCGCAGTACAAAGGCGCGCGCCACTACGGGTTGCAAGTTCGTACCAAACGGTGTCGGAACCAGCCGTTCTCATAGTCCCGGGAGTGATCCCTATTGATCTCCTTGTGGCAGAGAGGACATCTACGACAAAAAGGCGGAAATTGGAGTGGAAGCGGCAACCGAGAAGGCGAAGGAGCTCACCAAACAGAAATGCCAGGAGAGATGGAGTTCAGAAAGCAGAGGACGATGGTCCGTGAGGCCGATCAGCAACATTGCTGAATGGAAGGGACGGAAACACGGGGAAGTACATTATTACGTTACCCAATTTCTTACCGGACACGGTTATTTCAACGCCTACCTCCGCAGAATAGGCAAAACACATGGAGCTCGGCTTGCCCATATGGCGACTCAGAACTGGACGACGCAAACCACAATTTCTTCGCGTACAACAGGTGGGAAGCTGAAAGGAGGGCGCTAGAGTCTCTAATCGGCGTCATCACCCTGGAAAACATAGTGACAAAAATGTTAATGAGTAACCAGAGCTTAAATCAAGTACGTTCCTTTATAGAAAAAGTGCTTAAAACAAGAAAGAGAGAGGATGACCTAATAATCACCCTCATGAGATTTATGTAAGCCTGATGTAAGTCTTACCGTCAAAAATGAATTAACCCACAAGAGAACACAAATATGAAAAATCCGTCCCCGAAAGTGGAAAGAAAACGACACCACTCTGAAATAATCCAAAAGCTGCTCCGGAGTGGATGGTGTCAAGTAGAATAAAATGGTTAAAGGTGGTTTTTTAGTGAATACCAAGTCTCACACACGGGTTTGTTTCTCGTGAGCAGTAGCGTTTGCCACCACCCCTTAGGAAAAAAAAAATTAACATACGAGTACATATGTTCGACGGTAGGCACTTCAGATTAAGTTGGAATCGTAGAGCAATTTTTTAGGCATTTGTGAATTACTGAGTGACACAGCTAACAACTCTCTACAAAATCGTCAAACGGAAGACCTTAAGCACGAATCGGATTAACTAGGGTAGCAAGGCCCAGTGAAGAACGACTACGGGTGGTGTCCGCAATAGTCGGTAAGAATTTGCTATCATGTAGCGTTCGGTTTTGATTTCTAGTATTGGTATATAGTACGCATTGAGTTATTGAGGCACTGATAATGTGGTAAAGATTATTGACTATGCGAACTATGAGATGTAATGGTATAGGTGCGTAATTTAATACAGAATAAGACTGCCTTACATTGGATGAACCTGACAATTTCTCAGAGTATCAAAAGCAAAGTGTATCCAACAGAGGGTGAAGTTATATACTCTAGTCATCTCAGACGACATATACGAAATACTCTTTCACTACCCTTGATTCTACTACACTTCATTTCAAAGATTCCTTCGTAAGAGCTTTTTAGATTTGCTCATCGGCCAGATTTTCCTCGTAACTATCAAGTGTTCACATTTGCTAAATTGAGGATCTTATTTCGGTTTATTTCCAATGTTTGAAGAGTATGAAAGCCATGGCAGATCATGGGACTGATTTATTTCGGTATACACCAACAAACTTTGAATATATTCGTAATGCCAATGAACTTAAAGTCCTTGTGACAGTTTCTTACAAGTTTTAATGATTCCGAACAGCACCAATCTATTTTCTAGCGGATTTCTTACACTCGATTTCCTTAGGTTAGGTTAGGTTACTTACTTTACTTATGTCCTGTATCCCCTTGTGAGTCCAAGGGCCTCTACTACGCCTACGCGCCATCGTGTACGGTTTCTGGCCATGTGTCTGAGTTCTCCCCAACTTTTCCCTAACTGCCGTGCCTCCTTCTCGACTGTTCTGCGCCATGTTCTCCTCGGACCTCCAGGTCTTCTGCCATCCTGAGTTAAATGGTTCCATTGCATAGTATGATTCACTATGGAACTCTCACCCTTACGGAACGTGTGACCAATCCACTGCCACTTCCGCCGTTGGATGGTTGTGCCTATTGGTTCCTGACCCATTCTCTCGTAAAGGTGTTCATTAGAGACGCGATTGGGCCAGAAAATCCTTAAGATATTGCACAGGCACCTATTAACAAACGTTTGCAGCTTTCTGGTGATAGTAGTGGTCGCTCCTCACCTTCTGCAACCATATAGCAGCACTGATTCAACGTTGGAGCGGAACAGTCTTATTTTGGTGCTCAAACTGATTGCATTGCTTCGCCATATTTTGGACAACATACCGAACGCGGACTTTGCTTTGGCGATCCTGTTGGCTATATTCAGTTCGGTTCCACCATCGGTCGAGGCTATACTCCCAAGATACTGGAAATCCTCTATTCTCTCTACCGGTTGTCCAGCAACGCTTATTTGAGTCGATGAGTTTGTTCCTAGGCTGATAATTTTAGTTTTTGCCGTATTCATTTTCAGACCGACAACGCCTGCCTCCCTCTCCACATCTGCTGTCATTTGGTGGAGGTCCATAATTCTGTGGGAGAGTAAGCATATATCGTCAGCGTAGTCAAGATGTTTCAGTTGAGATGTAAGAGTCCATCAATTTCCTCCGTTTCCCGTCGACAAAGCTGCATGAAGCACATCGCTAATCACCAATAGGAATAATATTGGTGAAAGGATACAGCCTTGTCTTACCCCACTTTGGATCTCAAATTCCTCAGACAACCTTCCCCTGTGCAGAACGTAACATTTGGAGCCTTCATATGTAGCTTTGATAATAGCAATTAGTTTATCGGGAATACCTCTCCTGCGGAAGGCACGCCAAATAAACTCCCTGTTGACACTATCGAACGCCTTCTCAAAATCGATGAACAGCAGGTGCAGTGGCGATCACACAATGTTGGATGATAATCGAAAGGAGGATCCAGAGCAGAAACCTGCTTGTTCGGCATCGAGTGTGTCTTCGAGATGTTGTTTAATTCGCTCCCGGGTGATTTTAGCTATTATCTTAGCTACAGCAGGCAGCACGCAGATACCCCTCCAGCTTCCGCACTCCCTTTTTCCACTCGTTAGGAAAGCTCTCAGCTTCCCAAAGGTCTCTCTATAAGTGGAAGCAGAAGCTCGGCCGATGTTGTGGGTCCTGCTCGTTAGAATACCGTCAAGTCCTACTGCTGGAATACCGTCAAGTCCTACCGCCTTGTTGGTTTTGAGTGCTTTGATCGCGATAGTGATCTCATCTTTACTGGGAGTCGTGGTGCGTATTTGGGAACTTCTCACCTATGGCATCTCAGTCTGATTTGGGAGCATATCGCTACGGAATACGCAGTTCAAAACCACAGCAAAATGCATTTCCATCTCTTGAGCTGGTCCTCATCTGAAATGAGCAAGGAGCCGTCTAGGCTTTTCACTGGGTGTTGGTTGGAGCTGCGATCACCTGTCAGCTCTTTCGTGATTCTGTAGACAGTCCTGCTGTCGCACCTCCGTGCTGCTTCTTCTGCTTCTGTAGCCAGCGCGTTGATGTAGTTGCGCTTGTCACGTCGCACGCTACGCTGAACTTCTCTCATCTTCATGCGATATAGGGATTCTAGCTCGCTCGTCCCTGCTGCTGGGGTAGCTGCAACGCGAGCTTTCAGCTGTTTCCGTTCGTCAATCCGTCTCCAGGTATCCTCGGAAATCCACGCCTTATGTCTTCTCTGCGATCGACCGACAATTATTTCAGCACCAGATGTAAAAACATTTTTCACAGCACACCAATGGTCTTGGATGGTTGCGGGCATTGAGCTGCTGATTGCTTCCACACCTTGCGAAAAGTGCTCCCTTAATTGTTGGCGCACTGAGGGATCACTAAGTCTATCGATGTTGAACCTGGGCATTCTTGTGTTGTCGTGGGATCTTCGAACTGGACTGCTCCAGTGTAGTTGGAGAGTAGCTATCATAAGATGTTGTTCACGTACTATCCCCACATCTGCCTCTCGCCTGTTTTGGACGTCGAGGAGACTACTTCTAAAGCGGCGGCCGATAGCAAAATGGTCAATTTGGTTGGAGGTTGCTTGCCTGTCATTGGAAACCCACTGACTTTGTGGCAGATCTTGTGCTCAAACATGGTGCCACCTATCACAAGGCGGTTGGCATTGCAGAAATCCACAAACCTTTCGCCGTTGTCATTGCGGTTGCCTAGTCCATGCTTCTCGATTACATGTTTGAGCCCTTCGTTGTCGTTGCCCACCTTGGCATTCAAATCCCCCATTACTATGATACATGTCTCCATTTGGTGTTGTCTTGAAGACGGCGCTTAAGAGATTGAAGAAGCTCTCCTTTTCATCCTCAGACGAACTATTCGTTGGGGCGTAACACTGTATGATGGTGACGCGTCGTACTCTAGTCCGGAATCTGGCCGTCAAAATCCTATGACCATGATGCTGCCAGGAAATTAGGCCCTTGCGTGCTGTTGTTGTTAGCAGTAGTCCGACTCCATATTCCCGCGGACCTCCGGATGGTCTTCCAGAATAGAGAAGTACAGTGTTACGCGTTAGAGACTGGTATTCGCCCGCTTCTAACCATCTTACTTCACTTACCCCCAAAATGTCCAGCATGAATTAGTTTTCCCAATTGGATGAATCTGGCATTGTAAGGACCTTCTCTTCCTGAGTCGAGGAGCGTCTTTACATTCCAGAAACCTATCTTTGTCCGGGTACAATAGCCAAAAGTCGTCAACATGTTATCATTCCTTATCCGAGGCATAGTGTCGGTTTCTGTAGCGGGCAATATTCGGTAACACAGGTTGCTGGCCCACGTTACCTATCCTAGAATCAAGGCCCTAGACAACCCGCTCTTACAATTTTAGCCTACACGTATAAGGGTTTATACGTATAGTTGCCTGGGGACCACCACTAGTAGGTAAAGTAAGCACTTCATCACGAACTTGATTGTTGCGCTACTGGCCCAAGCCAAGTTTTGAGCAGTCAGTAGTTTCCTGATCAATCGCAATGCAGGTTCCCATGCAATACTGCATTAGAAAGATTCCTTTTAGGACCTCCGCGCTGTATTCGCTATTTTGGACTTATCGAACACGTAACTCAATAATTTCGTCTCAAACAGCTACTTGAGGGACGTTGCCTTTCAAGTTCGTCTTAAGTCTTTAAATTCTGGTTAATTAAACATGCATTCCTTCCAGACTCCTTATGTAAATGTCAACCACAAACTGGCAACTTTTAGTCGACCTTGCCGTTAACTGCTAACCTTGTTTTATTAGCAAGATGACGAAAATGTTTATCCGCAATCCGAGTTCACAAACTAGAGCCGCCAAATCCCAGTGCATAATACACTTCATAGACTTCAAAGCTACCCTGCGTACACAATTTTGTCCATGAACACCTCCATCTAGATTAACTTGAATTTATTACACTGACCACCATATGAAGGCCAGTAGCAATTCATTCTAATCTAAGCATCCCTATATGGAACTTTCATTGTGGATACTACACGAAATATATAAACAAAATCGATTGTTTTACGGTTTGTATTCTAAAATCGGTAAATAGAAAATTTCCACAATATTTTCAGAGAGGTCAGTAATTTATTATTTATATGGATTCTCAGGCGCATTGACTGGTTTGGGGTTTACTTTTTAGGTAAGAATTTTGAAGCACTTACCGAACCATATAAGTTGTGTGCACCTACAACAGGCATTGGGGTAACCACACATAAGCTTAGCTGAAGGAGAACACAAACTTTCTACCCAAGAGGGCTTGTTTGGACAACGTGTGGTGTATTTTGTCCACAGAGCTCCTTGCTTCATACATAGTTAAGATTTGAGTGCATAAGGCAAACAGTCGGTATAATCTCCTTGTGGGGAAAAATCCGACATACATGGTTATTGAAGGGTTTTTGTAAGTTGAAATGTTTTGTGGAAATGTATGCAGGTTGGGGATTCTATGAAATTGAAGAGAATGAGCCTTAAGGCTTGAGGTCTCATTTGATTCATTTTCCAATAAAAAAACTAGCAAAATGATTGTTATGTGATTTTACACTTCTGATCTGTACGTATACAAGTCAAAAAGACCCAAGGAATATATATGTATATCTGAAGAGATCTTTTATATGTAAGGACTTTAAGGGTATTTAAACTGGCTGCTTTATCTGCTATGATCTCCTCCGGAGGTAGTGTTCACGAACCACACTCACAAACTAAAGACTATTGACATGCATCTCATTAAAATAATTCCAAAGTACTCGTACAATATTTGCAAATAAGATACACGCTTCTCCAAACAAATGTAATGCCTCTTGTCATCCTTTTCGTATCAACATACCCTTCAAAAATTGGTTCATTAAACATGTTACATCCCTCCTGTGTCTATTTGTGCACAGCAAAGCATAAAGTCTTAAAAAAAACGAAAAGTATATAAATCTTCTATAATGACATGGAAACAACAAAAGTATCTAAAGCAGTATTTCGAGCGTATAGTGCGCTCAACAGACATTTATCAAACGAACCCGTTCTCTCGTACAACAAACCGGGAGATACAAATCCATACACCCTCGCAAGCTCAACAAATAACTCAATTGCAGATACAAATTGTAAAAGTAAACTTCATTAAGCGACGTGAATATACCTTAATAAGTTGTATACCTAGGACGGATGAGGTCGTGTACCTAAGACATGCTCCAAGCAAAACGGCACCATTTGACACTGCAAAAGGACTCTTTTTTTTGTGCGGGAAAAACACAGGTAAATGTACCGAAAAAGAAAATAAAGAACCACCCGAATGTGATTTATTATTCTTCTGTAGATGCGGTGAGGTGGTGAAATTAAATCGTATAAATAAGAAATGTAAGCATTATGGGGGTTTCCTTGGAACTGAAGAGGCGCCACACACAGTCACACAAAAGGAATGCGACCAAAGTGATGTGTAATCCTAATCCCATTAAATTTACAGCCAAAGTGTAATTGATATATAGGCATACAATTGCGTTGTAAAATAAATCAAATCAATATTCTTTGATTGGAATTCGAGTATCTTGAGAATATTGTTACGCACTAAACCGGATGAGTGAGACATTTGAAACGCACGCAAGTGATCGTTTTCCACGAAAGGCTATGGTGTTTGAGTTGAGAAATTAAATTGTTTAAATAAATGGAACAGAGTCCCACATGTACATATATCACTGTCGATCCATCAGCCAAACATTCACAGATGTAGACACAGATGGAATTAAGATAGGGACTTCAATTGTCTAAGGAATAGATAGACGTGTGTACTTAACCAAGAATAAAAGAGCGTTGGCACAGTAGAGGCGGCCCTAGAACTAAAAAGGGTCATTGAGGGCGATTTGAATACACACAATTCAGATTGGCTTCAACATTCTGGCCAGGCAACCACCGAAGGAAGGTTTGTCGAACTTTCCGCTGAGATAAACAATTTGACTCAACTTGCAAATGAGCCTACACGCATACGATACGATGATTGGGGCCCAAGTGCACTGCGACCTATAAGATCTATTAAAAGCTGAGGCTCTTGATAAACCTCAATAATGTCTTGGGTTCCATGCTCCAGGTATCTGCTGAGCCCATCAAGACCCGCGTTAGATAGAGTAATCGTTTCTTTGCGGCCCCTGGGCATTCACAAGCTTGCTAGCTCTATTTCTGTTGGGGTTTATGAACTTCTTCGCTTGTCTTAAGCCGTTTTGGTTGGCCCAGTTTTCGGTGAGTTTAGCTTCCCATTTTGTTACTGTGGAGTAGATATCACTGGGTAGTTCAGGGCCGATGAGTGGGCCCCCAGCGCCTCTCCTCACCAGACAGTCCGCTCGTTCGTTCCCCTCAAAGTTTTCGTAACCTGCTTTGTGGATGCGAGGTTATCAAGGAGGTCGAGACAGTCCCACACGACATTGGACCCTACCGTCTAGGAATTAAGGGCCCTTAGCGCTGTCTGGCTGTCTGAGTAGATAAAGATGAGGGTACCGGTTTGTGTTTCTCCGCAGGTATTCCCGAATACAAAGTTCTATCGCATGGATTTCTGCTTGGTAGATGGTGGGTGATTACCCAAGCGCTGCCTCATGCTGAAGGTTGGGGCTATAGACCCCAGCTCCAGTCCTGCCATTTTCCAATTTGGAACCATCTGTGAACCAGATTTGTGCGTTGGAGTGGTGTCTTGAGACACCATTCTTGACAGTCACTAATGGCCTACACGCATACCGGACATTGTACGTCCGTCAACACGCTAGACCTGTTTCTTACTTCACACCCTGATAAATACACCATTCATGTTTTAGCACCTCTAGGCAGGTCTGACCACAACATCGCATCAGCTAAATTCTCGTACTCTGACCACACAGTTAAAGGAAAAAGTCCTAAAGAAAAGTTTGGCGTTACGAGAAAGCCAACTGAGACGGTCTTAATATTTCCTTTAGGAGATTTAACTGGTCGCTATGCTTCGTCGAGAGCGACGCCGATATGACTACTGACATCATCCTCCTAGGTATAGAGGACTATAGTCCCAGCAGAATAAATGCCATCAAATCTAACACAAAATCGTGGTTTGACCAGAGCTGCGAAGAGGCTATCAGTTTGAAAGAGGTAAGTTTGCGGTCTTATAAAGCCAAAGAATCCGACGAAAACCGAAAGAAAGTTAAACAAGACCAAAATGACTGCAATGCTCACATTTGACGTGTAAAATTCTTGCATAACCAAAAATTGAGGCAACAAATTCTACAATGGACCAAGGGTAGTAATTTTTGGTCATCCGTCAAAAATATTAAATATTCTGCCTTGTCTGCTATCCCAACGCTAATTTACAATGACATTCTAGCCGTCGGTTGCTTAGACAAGACCAATCTTCTTGCTGCTCACTTTGCAGCGAACTCTATCCTGCCAGATAGTGCTTTGTCTCCGCCTGTACTTGAGAGCGTCGTATTTTCCAAGGGACCACTTTTGCACTCGTACAGTTGCAGGAGTACTCAAAGGTCTTAACATACACAAATCCGCTGGTCCAGATGGTATCTCTCATATAATTCTAAAGAGGTGTCCCCCCTCGCTGGCAAAACCTCTGCGTAAGCTTTTTTGTCTGTCCTTTCTAACATTTTTTTTTGTTTACAACATTCATATCATATTGCAAACAGAACTCAATTCGATTACACTTGTGTAGATTCACACCAATTGACTGTCATTCGCTTGTCTCAAATTGACACAGGATACGAAAACCAAAATCCCTAGGTATGCTCACGGCTTTCTAGGTCGATGAATACGATTTATTTGGACTGCATGACCGCGCACAGCAGACAATAATTCGTCTGTCTAGCTAACCCAAATCAAATTTATTTCTCTTTTGTTACTCAAGACTTAACATAATCCTATTAAATAATATTTCATTTCGATTGTCTGGTCAAGTCAATTTTTATAATAAAATACCCTTCTTGGGGCCGCATGACAAGACCTTTTGCATGACAAGTCTCACTCAGAACAAGTAAATGTTTTCGTTTTCATTTTTGTATTTTTACTTAAATATTGTTCAAACATTTTATAAGCTTATTACCTAACAATGAAAAAAGGGAATTGGCCTTTCGTATTCATTGAAGCAAATTAGACACCAGGTATTGCAATATTTTTATTAATTTTGATACATAGACCGCATGAAGTAAATATAAGTATTCTTCATTTTGACTACACTGTGTGGATTGGAAGATGGTAAAGAAATTGACGTTATTGCCACCGATTTTAGTAAATCCTTCGGTAAAATCTTCCACTCTACAGTTCTCCTCGAACTAAAAGCTTTTGCTTTCAACCGGAGTTCATTATGTAGATGAAATTATACTTCGAAGCACGACAATGCAAAGTGTTATTTAGATCATCTGTAGGTATCAAACCCCATTACAGCCACCTACGGAGTTCCTCATGGTAACTACCTAGGTTCGCTGAATTTCATTTTGTCAATTAATGACGTTGACAGTATCATTTAAGGCTCAAATATTTCCATCTATGCTGATGACATGATACTCTTTAGACACATATCAACCCCTGTCGACTCTCACCCAGTCCAAGTTGACCGGAAATAACTTTTCAACAAGGTGCAAAAAAAATGTCCTTGAGCTCAATATTAATAAATAGCAAGCTATCATATATCCCCGTAAGAACCTTCTACCAGTCTCTCGATTATATTTCATCGGTGACGACTTGGCCCCCTTGTCTCTCTACTGCTCGATCTGGGTGTCATCTGCGACAAAGAGCTTAATTTTCGCTGCCATATCGACCAAATTAGTAGCACAGCCAATTTTATGCTCGGTTCCGTAAGGAATCCTTTAACCCATATGTCACGAAATCCCTTTACGTCACTTCTGTCAGGCCAATTCTTGAAGATGCTAACCATGTATAGTTTCCCTACCACGATATCCACCATGCTTCCCGAACTGAAAGTGTTCGACGCAGATTAATCCATTTCCCTCTATTGGGTCTCCAATGGAACTACAGATATAATTTACTCCCATATGAGGATCGTTTAGAACCGATCAATATGTAATCATTCGAAAAACGTCTAGAAGTAGCTGATATATATATTTTTTTTTCATCAACTACTAACAGAAAACATTGACTGTCCCGAGTTGCTTCAAATGATTTCCCTTAGCACAAACCCACGCAACCTTTGGTCTGTACAACTCTTTCGTTTTAATACTCACCGCATTAAATATTGTTGTAACGAGAAAATGTACAAAATACTACGCATGGCGAACCGAATGCAAGGCTCCTTTGATTTCCATTGCAGCAGATTTGCACAGAGAAATTCCCTTATGATGAAATTTCACGCATGGGTTTCCCAGATCGGATATTTGTAAAAACAACAAAAAAAATCCCCATATCCGGCGCCGTATATCCGATGTCGTGTGAACTGGCGGTACATGGAATTTCTGCAGAACTTAAAAATAGTATATCGGAAAAGGAAGAACCGAAAGAACTTGCTACAGATTTTCTTAATAAAAGTTTGGTAACGATAACCGAAATTGTTGATCAGATTTTAGCGAATGATCCAGATCTTGAAAGGATTGCAAAAGCTAGACGAGACGTTTTAGAAGGGATCTCTTGCTACCGACATTTGCTTTACGAGAGAAAAAGAAAGTGGCAAATGACGCTAGACGACTTCATCATAAACAAATTATGAAATTCAACACTTCGTGATGCTGCTGGTATTCATAGAGATTGATGAATTGTTTGCCCCACATACAGCTCAGGAGGATCGTCGTCCTCAAATTTGTCGAGTGGTCAAATGGTTTGCTACTAATATACTGGAAGTGCACTGATTAAGTGGCTTTTCTTACCGCTTCTTCTTCGGGATAGTTCTATATCACTGTGCTGTCCAAAATAACTCGTATGCACTTCGCCTTTACCTGTCATCTGCCCCATTGAAACTCTTGCTAGTTGGACATCATCCCAGTCCTGCTTTACGGCGCTGAAACATGGACTTTATTAAAAGAGGATGAAGATATCCTTGGTCGCTTCGAGAGAAAAATTCTTCGTAAGATTTTCGGTCCTGTTTGTGTTGACGAGTTTTGGAGAAGAAGATTCAATCACGAACTATACGAGCTGTACAGCGACATCGACCTAGTCAAAAAACTGTGTATTGGACGTCTGAGATGGCTAGGACATGTAGAGCGAATGGACACCAACGTTTCGGCCTGCAGAGTCTTCGAATCTAATCCCGAGGGACAACGCAGTAGAAGGAATCATCGCCGTAGGTGGCGCGCATAAGTTCAAGTGGACCCCAACCAACTTGGAGTGCGCAACTGGAGGCAATTAGCTAAAGACCGAGCTAAATGGAGAGGCTTGTTGGTTGAGGACCAGGTTCACCCTGAACTATAGCGCCACCTAAGTAAGCAAGTCTAGTCTAGTGAAGGATATATTTTGTTCTCTTTTTTTATAAAAAAAACCCAACCAAACCCGAATTCCGGATCACTCAGACTCTCCGGTTCATTATACTACCAAGCAGGAATCTTTCTTCAGTGCAATGGTTGGAAACACTTGGATGTTATTCGTTTTCCATTTTATACTTGGGTGGCTGACGTTTGCTGTTCCCCGCTGGAGCTTGAACATGCACACTTTTGTTAACAAGCAAACACACTATCCACTGCACCATTACCAACCCTTAGTGAAGAGTATCACTCTTATATCGCACACCTAACCCATCCTTGCAATCATTAAACTTATCAACCTATTTTTTAAGACTGCCTCTACGTGTTTTTTTTTTTGCCAAGAGCAGGTGAAAAATGTTCTAAGAACACCATAAGGCCCAACGGCGCGTGCTTATGGTAGTGTGAGATTTTTACTCACTAAGAAAACACCTCTGTAGTACTTTAGACAGGTTAAATTGCAATGAAAGTTCCTGCCTTTTTCGCGGCCGGCATATACTGTGACTCGAGGTCAAAAGGTTTTGTACTTTGCAGACGACGAATTGAATTGTTCGCGTCAAGTAGTTGAATGACGGCACGGTTACAATGGCCATGAACACGATCTTTGTGTTTACGTGCAAATTTTTTTATCTCTTCGACGACACTGGGAATTCCCAGATCCCAATGAATATCTTCGTTACGTGCATATGACGGTGCGTTAACGATCGTTTTAAGAACTTTATTTTCAAAAGTTTGTATGATGTTTCTATTGCTTAGCCTGGTACAACCCCATAGTTGTATACCATAAGTCTACACTGGCTTTAGCACTTGCTTATGGATAAGCACTTTGTTATGTAGGCTTAACTTCGAATGTTTTCCGAGTAGCCAGTACATTTGTCGGTATTTGTTTTGAAGCTCGTCGCGTTTGTTTTTAACGTACGATTTGTGGCTCTATGGCTCTATGTGACATGCTGTTAGGGCCTTCTTCCCTCTCCAAAATCGTACTTAGCGTTAAATGTGGACTACCGCATTCATGTTTCATTTCCGTCTTATTATCTTTAGCTCTTTTCTGGAGTGTTATCTGCGAATAAAAGATTTAAGCCAATCTTTTCCAGTACACCCCTCTACAGTAGGAAATATGTTTGATATTCCTTTCCTTACTGCTGGCTAATATGCTAAATGTCTTATATCCCTTCCTTTTAGGCCGAAATATAAACTTTCATTTGGAGAGTATTTGAAGGAAAAGCCGGCCTTTTCCCAATGGTTTGGGCTCATTCTTTTCGCTTTCATAACCTCCGTCAAACACTAAGCGTACTAATGTTGTTTTTGGAACACCAAACAGTTTCGAAGCTCTTAAAAATCCCATATGACCATTTTTAACTCGCTTAATACAGTACTTGATTCGATTTTGGTATTTTCTTAAAAAAAAAAAAAAGTGAAAGAAAACTGAACCACCACTGGACCATAACAGCCGTATCTGTGTTGTCAATTTTACCCAAAAAAGTGAAGAGCACTAATTGTATTATATTTAAAAAAATATGCAAGACTAAGCTAAAGATGTAGATTTACCTTTTCATCGACTTTACAAAAAGTTTAAGCACTCTGTGGATCTATTTGGTCAATACGTTTACTGCCATGGGTAAAAAGGCATACTGCTCACCACTCCATGGTTTTTAAGGTGAAGGATGTCACACCAAAAAGTCTGAGGTAGACGGGGTTTGTTCGTAGTACTAGTAGATCCTTCTGTAATCTTAGCGTCTACAGCCAGTGAATCGTAATCAGTACTACCTTAAAGACAATTCTATAATTTTTATCGCATAAGATTGTCCACACCGGATTTTCTAATAACCAAATTCAACTATTAACAACGTTGTGAGTATACAGGAAGAGGGATCATGCATGCAAGGAATTCTTGACATATTTCCAGACCATTTCTATATAAACAAATCCTGATTGGGTATTTCGAAGGGAATTCAGGTCCCTTTGCCCGGCAATTAACTTGATTAATTGATGTTCTATAATTGAAATCCGGTAAGCTACATAATTTCGATGGGAATGTGGTGAGGATGTTTTGGGTGTTTTATTTGTCCTATTATGCTGAATATGGTTTAAAGATAAATTGTATCTAAACCATTGTAAACACTGAAAATCAATTTGTATTCAAGAGAAACCAAGAGAGCTTATTGATAGGATTTCGAGTTACATATGTACAACCAGCAGCACGTCAATACGAGAAGAGACATTTGTGGTAAGGGATCGTATAAACTTAAATCCCTCTGTACTCAGTATATGATTGCCATTTAAAAGAGGTATTAAGTCAAAACCATAGGGGTGATAATTCCCACATTCTCCACAGACTCTTTGGTAGTGAATACTTTGCAATCAAGGTAGATGAGTATCTTTTGGTCGTGGTGCACTTGTGGGATGTTCATTTTTACAGGTACACGTAAGTATTGATTTCGGGATTGCGATGTTAATCTTTGCGAAGCGGAATAATGAGAAGACTAACGAAATCGAGCTACTTCACAAAAAAAGGACTCACTAATAAAATAGATGGCTTAACTCTGTGGAGTGACAGAAATCGACAGTAGTGATAGCTACCACCGACGACGACTTTAGACACCTGTACCGGGAAATGCGGATTGAAAATCAATCTAAGATAGATTCAGCGGTATTCCCTCTAGAACTCCAAACTCATTTATTTAGGTTAACTTAGGATGCGCTATGATTAGTCCATAATTGAGACAGATCAGTACAGCTTCTATGGTTCCAGTTTATCGAGACGTCATGAGCAGCAATCTACTAGTAACTGTCAGTTCTAAGCTGGGCTTAAGTCTAAGTATTAGGAGGATAATGAATAAAGATTCGCTTAATGCAGTCAGAGAAAGATAAGCTACAAGCTATGTATGGAGCTTCTGATAACATTTAGAACGAATCCATTTATAGAGGACAGAGGCTTGATCTAAGAATGGATGTATGAGATATGTTAGGTAGGGTAACTGACGAAACTGAGTCAGCTGTAATCACAATATCGCAAGCAAGTTCGGGGTGACGATATGATACTTTATACCCAGATGACTAAAAAAAACACATAAGAACATTCTTTCGCAGCTTCAAGGATCAGACCAGTCAAAATCATTGTGATACTCTATTATAGAAAATATCTACTTGCTCCTACTTCTTCTTCTGCCTTTTATCAGGATCCGATAACCAACCCTCCCACTTTACTGCATTGCTACTGATCCGCCTGTGGGGTTCGCCTAATTGACCTCAGGAAACTTGCTCCTACATCTGGCTCTTATCTTGTCCTTGGGTAAGCACGAAGTTAAGCAGGAATCTGTGAACTATTCTAAATAGCAACGTCCTTTCCTCGTACTATACGCGGAAAGGTGCTAACATAAACCCAACAGAGTTTGTCTGAATGAGACTAAGAAAAGCTTTGAAAATCTACTATACCGTGATTGCCTTCCATGTGAATGCGTGAGAATTTGAACAGCTCTTTTATTAGGTTACGTTAGGGTAAAGGGGTTAGCTGCAACGAATGAGTGCAGCCTGCAATCAGATCTCAAACGGATCCATTGTGCTCCCCTGATGTGGAGTTTCCTGACTGAAGAACTGTAAAGGGAGGAAAAACAAATTAGCTTGAGTTCTGTGTTGATGGAACGGCCTCCTCTGAACCACCCTGAAAAAGTTATGAGTTTCATGATGCCGGTTGGTGGCTTTTCAGACAGGTCGCCCAGATGGTTGAAGAAATACTGTCCAAGTGCCGCCTTCCTGGTATTGCAGAGACTAGGGCATTTACAAAGGAAGTGTTTCGTGTCCTCCTCTACGTCTGTATTGCCGCATCCTCTGCAGAGTCTGTACTTAGCCGCATTCTCTTCCTGTGGGCCGCCAATAGGTTGCGGCCGGTAATGATACCTATGAGAAGCGGCAAGTTTTATCTATTTTGACTGTGCATGAAGAAATACTCTCCAAGGGCCGTTTTCCTGGAATTGTAGAGACTACGGCATTTGCAAAGGAAGTGTTGCCGCATCCTCTGCAGAGTTCGTCTGTATTTAGCCGTATTCTCGTCCGGTGGGCCACCAATAGGTTGTAGCCGGTAATGATTTCTATGAAAAGCGCCAGGTTTTGTCTATTTTGAGTGAGGATGAGCTTGGTTTGCATCTTGTCATGTTTTGTCCAGATGCTTCTGGAGGCACGGCATGATGTGCTATATTTGTTTTAACAAGTATTAGGGGAGGTAGGACTGAACCTTGGATCATTGACAAGTCCTGTTCTGATCCCTTCCTCGCCCGTTCATTCGCCATCTCGTTCCCTGGAATTCATTTGTGATCTGGGTCCCTACCAGAGTGTTACATGGTGGCTATGGATGAGCGCTTTAAGCTCCATACGGTAGGGTCTTATTTGCTTTGATTTTATAACCGCGGATGAGATGGCCTTTACAGCAGCTTTACTATCTATGTAAATATCAATCTCTTTTCTGGTAACAAGTTTCGTGGATAGTTCTCGTGTCGCCTCTGCTATCGCTAGGACTTCTGCCTGGAACACACTGCCTTGGTTCAGAAACCTTAGTAATATTGCAATATCAGGTTCTGCTAACTAGACACCCGAACTCACTCCTTCGTTTGCTTTGGACCCGTCAGTGGAGACTGAAATACTATGCGGGTTAATGGTCTTTCCAGTGTTTCCTTAATGGGATGACCGTTTTCACGTTTAGGCTGAAGTCGGGGGATGGCGGAAGTCTGTGGTGGCGTCTAGGTGTGCCCATCTTGAGATGCTACGGTGGCCCGTGTGGCCTTATCTCCATAGGTTGGATTCTTTTAGGCGCAGGGCACTCATCGCAGCTGATTTCTTAACAAATAAGTTTAGCGGAATCAGTGCGAGAATTGTTTCAAGTGCTGCGATTGGGGTGGTTCTAATGGCGCCTGTGTTTGCTATGCGGGCAAGTCTCCGGATTTTAGTCAACTCTTTGAGATGTGTGCTTTTCTCTGATATTGGCCACCAGACAATGCAGCCTTATGTAAGAATGGGTCTAACTATAGCCGTGTTTGGGTCCGCATTTTTTACCAAAAATTCAGCTGCAAGCATAGAACGCACTGTACGCTTTCTTTATTATTTCATTTGTATTATCTCTCCAGCTCAGTTTGCGGTCAAGTATGCCCCCTAGATACCGTGCTTTATCCGAGACTTGGAGTGGAGTGTCACCGAGTCGTAGGGGTCCAAAAGCTGGTATTATTCTCTGGTTGGTGAGGGGGACCACTTCTGTTTCCGCTGGATGAACGTTCAGTCCTCAACTTATCGCCCAGTTATGGAGGGTTTTTTTTTTTTTATTTTTTTAAGTTCGCCAAGGATGTATAATCTTCATAGATACTAATAGCCCGATTGCTACTAGCATGCACGATTCGAAAACCTGAGTAATCGATGCCAGGAATACCTCTGTACTAAACACACACCCTACACTCTTCAAATACTCTCCCCGCGGGACTGCCATTAGGTATTTCTTCGCGGGGCTGGTTAGCAATTATGCTCTGGTCTCCGAAGCCGCCTCTTGGGCAATTCGCAGCGCGTTCCGCACATACACTATGAATAAGCAGATCTCCATCTACTCGCCCTCTGATCGTGTCATGTGACTTTCAAGATTTTCTGGACTTGGCAGGTTTGCTCTATCTTCTGCAAAGCGTCTGCAGTAGAACACTGTATGCTCCGCGTCCTCCTCTTCGTTTGGACATATTGGACACAGGAGCGAACTATCGTGTCGAAATCTACGGATGTATTTCCGGTAGCCACCGTGTCCGGACAGGAACTGTGCGAGGTGGTCGTTACAGTTCCCCCTCGCTCTCTCTGTCCATGGTTTTATAGTGGGAATGAGCTTGTGGGTCCACCTGCCTTTTGTAGAACTGTCCCACATGGTTTGCCACAGCGTTGCTGATGCTGCCCTTTCCTCCTCCTTAATCCTTTTTGTCTCTTGTCGGTTCGAAGGACGTCTAAGGTCTACCCTCTGCATCTCATCCCCGAGGATGTCGATTGGGACCATCCCAGCTAAAACGCAGGCTGCATCGTCGGAGATAGTTCGGAGGCCGCTGATCACTCTGATTGCGCAGAACCTGTGATCTGATGACAGCTTCTTCCTGCACTCATTTGTCGCCAGTGCACCTGCCCATATCGGGGCAGCGTATAGAAGTACCGAGTTGACCACTCTGGACAGCAGGATCCTGCGGGCGTATCCAGGCCTGCCTATGTTCGGGAGCATTCGGGAGAGTGCTGCCTGCACCAGCGATGCCTTCTTACTAGAGTACTCGACGTGGGCTTTGAAGCGCATCCTGTTGTCGAGCATGACTCCAAGGTACTTCAAGGATTCTTTGGACCTGATTGTTTGGTTTCCGACCCGGAAGCTGGCGTATTCCACCTTTTTGCGGCTGGTGATTAGGACAGCTTCAGTCTTGTGGGCAGCTAGTTCCAGACCGGTAGACTCCAGCCATTCCTTTATTCTTATAACTGCCTCATCCGTGGCAGACTCCACCTCGTGTACGTGCTTGGCTACTGTAACCACTGCGATATCGTCAGCGAAGCCAATCACTTTGACTCCCTCGGGCAATGTTAGTCGCAGAACTCCATCGTACATAATGTTCCATAGGAGAGGTCCCAGAACCGACCCTTGCGGGACTCCCGCGGAAACACTGTAGTGCTAAAGGCCATCGTCAGTATGGTATCTTGGCTTCCTATTGCTGAAGTAGTCCGAGATATGGAGGGTATTTAGGGCCGATTGCAGAAGTTCGGTGAATGTGTCGAGAAATTTGCCGGACATAAGTAGGACGATGTCGTCTGCATAAGCAACAACTTTTACTCCGCTAGGTCCTAATTTTAAAAGGATATCGTTTGTGACTAGAGTCCATAGGATCCTTCTTTGTGGAGTTCCTCTAGAAGCCAGTGCGTTTACTTGGCTGTCAGCCAGCTCCAAGTTGATGTATCTCGTCTTGAGCATACATTCTATTTAGTCGGAGAGTGTGGAATCTACTCTGAGTCGGTCTAGTGATAATCTTATTGATTCGGTTTTCACATTGTTAAAGGCTCCTTCCACGTCTAAAAAGGTCGCTAAAGTGAATTCTTTGTGGTAGAGTGAGTTCTCGATTATTGCTTCCACTTCGTGCAGGGCTGTTTCGACTGTTCGACCCTTTGTATATGCATGTCGTGGTGGGGTTTAATTTGGAGCGAATGTGAAAATCTATCAGACTTTCGAAAGTCTTCAACACGAATGAGGACAGGCTGATCGGCCTGAAGTCTTTTGGTTTCATGTGGATCAGCTTACCAGCTTAAGGTATAAATGTTTTTATTAAGACTCAATATTTACCCTGATGGGCGCCGTGCGCAGTGGTCAGTGTATCAGACCACTTCGCGTGAGGTTCAATGTTCGAAGCCCAGAAAAAACCAGAAATTTGTTCATATTCGCACCTCTAGCGACCGTTTGACAAACATCCGAAAGTATTATTGTCATGAGAAAGCTTCGAAAAACAAAGCAAAAATTGTCCTTCTGACGCACACAACACGAGTTGCGACAAGCTAGGCCTAGGCACTTAATAGGCTGTTGTGCCAAACATATATGTGTGCATGAACTTCTGACAGCAAAATCGAAAAGATCTACTCAACACCCCATTTAGTCACAAGTGTCGCTTAACATGGACTACTTAAGCGACGAAGTAATTTGGTTACAGACTAAGTAAGTCTTTGCTCTGAGGAGAACTGAAAATGCTCATACATATCTCTCCTTGGTTAGAATGCCGCAATATTCAGATAACCCTCCACAAAGTTCCGAGATGAAATTCGTTCCAAATTCCACAAGAAGACTCTTCCCTCGTCGATTTTCAAAATCAAGAGTCTATTTCACGTCTTTCTCTCTAGGATTAGAAACCTACCGAGTTACCGATTCATCAATTTTGATATGCACCTCCAGATGAGGTGCCAAAACAAACCCTCGACTTGCTCACTTACAAGCTGATGAAAATTGATTGGAATATCCTTCCAACACGCATGCTCGATTTTCTGAAATTTGCTATCCAATTTGCGAAAGTCAACGGCTTTAGATTTGATTCCCACATATCCCAGAGGTTAGTCACATTAACATGCTTAAGCCGCTTCAAGAAATCATTGATATTCCAGCTCAACTGATATGAAGTACCTAAAGGTCTTCCTTTTGGAGCGATAGTTAAGCTCGGCGGTAGATAGTCTCCTGCTTTCAATATAGCAATTTACCGTGGTGGTTTCGGCAAGTATATACCGCATGATACCGACTAATTTGTCCCTTGTAGATCTTGTCTATCCAAGGACTGCTCATTTGAAAAGCTCGCGGCTTTTATTCTGCTCGTTCTTGAATACCTTCAGCTCCTCAGCTCCACTTTCCGATAGTGACTACTTTTTGAATATAATCCGTCAGATCTTCCTTCGCCGAAAATTCGTGAAGCTTTCGTTACCCAAGGAAGGAGCAACATACGGGACATGCCAATATACTTTCGATGCACCGTCATCTTCCCAATTCCACTGGCCATCTGCCCACTGAATATGATTTTAACAAGGGCTACACGCACTCGATACCGGACAGAAGTGAGTGGACGCAACGCAATGTCCTTTACAACGAATCGCTGTCAATCTTCACGGACGGGTCCAAAACCAAGGACGGAGTCGGTGCCGGAATTTTCTCAGAAGATCTGGACATACACCTCTCCTTTAACCTTCCAGACCACTGCAGCGTTTTTCAAGCCGAAATCACCGCAGTTCGCAAAGCTGCTGACTGGTTGGCGGCTAGCACACTATCAACACCTGATATTGTTATTTATGTCGGCAGTCAGGAAGCCATCAAATCTCTCGCATCCAGCACTACGAGATCTAAGGCAGTGAAAGACTGTCGCATATCTCTTAACGAGGTAGCTGGTCAGTACAACCTCACCCTTTGCTGGGTACCAGGTCACTGTGACATACCGGGGAATTGTGCAGCCGACGCACTAGCACGGCAAGGCTCCTCTGGTACAGATAGCATAAGCATCATCGACATCGAAGCACCAGCGTCTTATGTTAAGTACCTTATTCAAATTGATGCCGAGAATGTAGCCAATCATCGATGGCTACATCTAGACCAATGTCATACCGCCAGACGACTCTGGCCGACACTCAATAAATCCAGGACCATCGGACTCTTGAAGCATAAGAGAGGAATCCCCTCAAAAATAAAAAATGTACTCACTGGACACTGCGTCATAGGAAGATATGCCCAAAGATTAGGTATCCCTCAGAATGACTTCTGCAGAAGCTGCAGAGATGAAGAGGAAGAAGAGACAATCAGTCATCTCCTGTGCGCCTGTCCTGCGCTCGCCAACATCAGAAAGGCCACTCTGGGTGAATACTTCTACAATGATCTTAATGACCTCGGCAACGCCTGTACGGCTAAAATTCACGCCCTCATTAAACGAAGCAAATGGTTCCAAGAGTAAGAGGGTGACCCACCCGCCTTACACATCGGTAGTACAATGGACCTACTTTCTGGTCTAAGTACATCCTCATCGAGGGCCGATCCTAACCAACCAACCAACCCAAGGCAGAACATTTGCATTTGGAAAGTGTGCTTCAGTTCAAATTTCGTTTGGATGTCTGGCTATCTAGGCATTTGACATGGCTACTCTACTCACAACAGAGAGCTCTCCACCATATTTCTGATGGAAATCCATTCGTTTAAAATCGCAGAAAGAATCCATATCTTCTTAATTGTGGAAGATAAGTGCGTACAAGCGAAGTTTTAATTCCATAAATTGCTGTCAATCCTTTAGAGGCCACCAGCTTTAAAAAATCGACTTTTGAACAAGCAATGCGTTCTCCTTTCACATGTGACATTCATATTTACATCATTATCCTGTTTGCTTTGATATATGAGAACGTCAACCCAAAGCAGAACGAATTAAGTGGAGTTGGGTGGTTTTTTAAGAGCAAACATGTCTAGCCCCTTCCACATGACACCACACAGCACAGACAGTGTGTGTCCTTGAAATTATCATACGACTCTTTATGTCCCGTCAAAACTTCCCCAATAGCCTTGGGCACTTTTTCGAGCGAGAAAGTGGAAGCTACTGATGTCGCTTCAAGGAATTTAAATAGTTTCTATTACAAATTTCATTTTAAGGACTCAGAACAAAGATGGGTGCAGATGTCGACTTCATTATGTGGTTAGTGAATTTTAGTTTTCGATGTCAGCGTGACTTGGATCGAATTATAATTTGGTTTTAAATTCCAGGCTCTTGTATATGTGCTGCCTCCAGGCACACATGTACATGTTCCGCTGATTGAAAATCCTTATTGAAACCAATTCTAAACCTACTTCGTCCTCGAACGCAGTAGTCACACTACCAAAAGTAGATCCCTCATGCAGAAGCGTGAGGTAAAATATTATTTCCACTAGGAAACATAATTAATTCCAAATACGATAGTCCTGCTGTAGTGCAGCAACAAGCTGTCGACTCATTCGGAAGTGCTCCATTGTTTCTATTGAATCATTTTTAATGGCCAAATGGATGCTTTGATTTTCTCTTAATTTGGAAGTTAATTAGTTTCCGTCAGTTTCGAACGATGGTTACCAGTTTATCCTGCCAACGCAAAGGACGACGACGATGACAGTCTGAAATGCCAAATTCATTATTCATTCTTATCGGGGAAAAGTTTTGGAGACGAGTGTACTTAATGGAACTTGAGGAGGGCATACTTCACTTACGTAAAAGCCGGAAGTGGGATTAAGAATTTATGCCATTTTGTGCCAGATAGGCAATTTGGTTCTGGCCGGAGTGTGCCTGGAGTTTGAGCAAGCTGTAGTACACGATGATGACAGTTGACAGTGCGGTTTTTATGTGTAATCTAGAGCATCACTTTCAGTTAAGTCACTTATAATCTTTTTATTGTAAATAAGGACTTCAGGCAAAAATACATTGAAAAGTTGGAGCCAGCACATTGCCGCTATTTAACTCTCATAGAGGAAAATAAATGAAAAAGTCTACCTCTCGCTTGAGGTGAATCTCATGGCTTTGGAATCAACAACATGCACTACATTTTCATTTAGCAAACACTGACAATGTGGTAGTCCTGCCAACAGTAGGGAAGAGTGTGTGGCTGAGAAAATCCAATTAACCCCACGGAAGACACATTTTTGGCTTGCTGTTGAATGTGACTGAAAAGGTTGGGAAAAAATGATTTTTTTTATAAACCTCTCTCGGGAAATGCGAACCTATAACGCTGAGCCAGCGCCCTGGGATGCCTTCAGATGTCTATTAATTCTTCACTTAAGTTGTTGCAGATTGCAGCTTTCTGGAAATATTTCGCCTCGGAGTAAGTTCCAAAGATTGCTTGTCCTGTAACAAAATTAATTTTGATAGAACAATGTTCTTGGGGTTGCCAGGCGAGCATGAAAGTTGTGTGTTCTAGTGGCCTTCCCGATACGGATAGGACGTTGAAAAGTTGAGTTTCTATGGATCATTTTGTTGAGATCTTTCAAATATCTGCCGCGGTAGTATCTGTAGAATATACATAAGTCTGGCACCTTCCTTCCTTGAGCCAACGAATGAATGTTGGAGGATAGTACTGGATCTTGTATTAAGCAAACTGCCCGCCTGTGGAGTAGGTTTAATTGTGTTTTGGGGCTGAGCTCCAAATCCAAGCAACTTCAATCCCTAGAGGTTAGTTTTTTATACTCAATGTAGACTGGAATGCGAGAAATTTGGTAAGGTGTGCAATGGTGTAGTGGTAACGTTCTCAATTGCCACGCTAATGGTTCATGGTTCAAGTCCTGATGTCAGCAAGCATTTATTTATTTCTCACAAAATATATGAAGTCAGTCCGATCATTTGCGAAAGCTTGTGTGAATACTACTGCGAAGGCATAACACTGGCAGTAGCTTGGTCATGTGGCTGTTGATGATGGTTTGCCTACGACATCGGTTATCGGGAAAAAAGTACTGTAAATCAGAAGCAAAGACGAAAAATAACAAAAACCTCCCCAGCTATCTGGACGCCACGCCCGGAGAATCTCTGAAGCATAAACAACTGAGCTTCAAGAACTACTAAACCAAGACAGAAATATCCGATCGTCTTGAAAAGAGGATCGAGGAGTTGGAGAAGACAGTGTCAAACGCCGCCTTTGCTTCTGAAGTACCATCACACTCGTCAGCACGGGTTACTCAAGGAGAAAAGCCAGCTTCGAATCAGGGCCCCGTTACCCATAAGAGTAACAACGCTGCGAATCAACTGCAACTCTCGGCCCCCCTAGTCGTGCGGCAATCGACCTCCAGCCCTCCGAGGACATCTGCGCCCCTCAAGCAAGCAGGGACTCTGGAATCCTAATACCTCCGAAGCTTCCGGGAGTATCATCTCCGATTCGGGAAACTCTGATAGTGAAGCAGGCCAAAGTAGTGGACTACGGCGAACCAAGTCGGCTGCCTAGATTGAAGCAAGGGACCTTACCAGCAATTCAAGGATCCATGCCAGATGTCGGTCAATGATCCCAGGTAGTTCCCACCGCTCCGTGGGTGGAAACAACTGCATCGTGCTGTGCTCAACACCTCCTGTTAATAGCGATCGGACACCAAGGATAGACTCCGGCTGCAGAATCTTAATATCACTCCAAACAGGCGACGGCGCAGTTCTACGCCAAGTATAGCGAACCCAAATAGATTCCGGCTTCGCAGGCTACCACTCTGAGCTCTCCCGAATAAGCGGTAATCGGGATGCCACTCATCAGCCACCGCATGTTCCAGAACTATGCCAGGCTTCGGGTCTACCAAGTAATTTCAACCCAAGTCTTGTCCAACCGTACGATGGGACGGCTTCGTGGACAGACTACGAGATTCAATTCGAGTGGTAAATTTAAAATGGGTGGAATGAAACGGAGAAAGCGCACGAATTAGCCATGCAGCTACGAGAGGAGGCTCCGTCCATCTTGAGCGCCTTGCCTAGAGGAAAGCCCCTTTTGTACGAATCGCTGCGAGGGCTGCTCGGACAGCGGTATAGCCTAGATGATCATACCAGCTACACTTTACTCCGTAACCGTTTACAGCGTCCAAAAGAGTCGTTGGCCGAGTTTAAGATCCAGCTACAGCTGTAGGCTATGGCAGCTTTCCCAGTGGGGGCAGAGAGGGTAGTGTGAGAAATCGTGCTAACAATTCAACGATGAGCTTTGGGACGAACCGATTCAGGACCTGGTGGCCGAGGGACGACCTAAGGATCTTCAGGATGCGGTGTGAATTGCTCAAGAGATTACCTCGCGGCTGGAGTGTCGAAGTCATCGAAATATGTTTTCAGCCTCTGCGGCGCCTAGTAACCATCGGACCAGTAATAAGTAAAATCAGGCCCCAATGCGCTCGACCCCGAGCGCTACCAATCTTTCACTTACTTTACTTATTTCCTGTATCCCCTTGTGGGTCCTAGGGCCTCTACTACGCCTCCGCGTCATCGTGTACGGTTTCTGGCAATGTGTCTGAGTTCTCCCCAACTTTTCTCTAAATGCCGTGCCTCCTACTCGACTGTTCTGCGCCATGTTCTCCTCGGACCGCCAGGAGGAGTTAGAGGGTTCCATTGCATAGCATGGTTCGCTATGGAACTGTCACCCTTTCGGAACGTGTGACCAATCCACTGCCACTTCCGCTGTTGGATTGTTCTGCCTATTGGTTCCTGACCCGTTCTCTCGTAAAGGTGTTCGTTAGAGATACGATTGGGCCAGAAAATCCGTAAGATATTTCGCAGACACCTATTAATGAACGTTTGCAGCTTTCTGGTGATAGTAGTGGTCACTCATAAAGCATATGCAGCACTCATAAGCATATAGCAGCACGGATTCAACGTTGGAGCGGAACAGTCTTATTTGGGTGCTCAAACTAATTGCATTGCTTCGGCATATTTTGGACAACATTCCGAACGCGGACTTTTCTTTGCCGATCCTGTTGGCTATACCCAGTTTGGCTCCACCATCAGTCGAGACAATACTCCCAAGATACTGGAAATCCCCTACTCTACTCTACCAATCTTGCGGAAAACTAATTGCTGCTGATGCCCTGAAGCGATCATCAGCAGCTTACATCGACCTAACTTCAACCATTACACCACCAGCTAACAGCGCCTCCAACCACCCCCAGTCACCCGAGGCTAACATTATGACCAAACCAAGTCGGAGCTTCGTAGGAGCCACCAATGGAGTTGGGCTTTCGTTAGACGGCTATATCTGAGGAACAAGGTAAACTTTTCTCATTGACTCAGGAGCTGACGTATCATTGATCAGCGAGCCACATCTCCCGCCAAATACAGCCATTACAGGATCACCGATTCGCATAGAGGGAATCTCTGGAGGAACACTTTGGTCTACAGGAGTCGCAGAAGTGCCACTGGTATTTAACAATCACAAATACTGCCAGTCTTTTGCCATTACAAGCCAAATCGTTCCAATCATCCTGGGAATGGATTTCCTGACAGAGGAGATGTGTAGCCTCGATTTTTTGGAATTAGGCTGAAAATCCAGAGTCACATATAAAAGGAGGTTGACACCAGCCTGACATCTTCCGATGATGTCAATATTGTCGATGTACTCCTGGGTGGACTTGTGGAAGATAGTGCCTTCCATGTTAATGCCCGCTCTGCACCCTACGAGATTAAAATCACATGACAGTCCGTCTCCTTGCCCAAATCCGGTACGAGTTGGAAATAGTTCGGATGAGTTATTCGCGAATTCCACAGAGCACTGCGTATTCTCCAATTTTCCAGAGTTACGACATACATCTGGATCAGTTTTGAGGGGATTCTGAACTCAGCCATCGCATTATAGAGCTCAAGATAGAAAATGCTTTCATATGCTGTCATAAAGTCGATGGTGAGTTTCGACTTCAAATTCGTTGATCTTTACCAGGTTTTGCTTCAATGTGGAAATATGGTCTATTGCCGTTCTACCGGGCTGGAAGCCACACTAGTACGTGCGGTTTATTGGGTTTCAGAATGGTTTAAGACGTTTACACAGCACGTTGGATAGGATCTTGTATTCGACATTTAGCAGAGATATGCTTCGGTAATTGTTGCGAGACATGGGATCGCCTTTTTTGAAGATGGAGCATATAGAACATCGAGCATGCTTTTGTCCACCGGTGCTTGGGCGATGATTTGGTGCATACACCCAGCCAAGGTATCTCCTCCGTGTTTAGAACGTTACACAGATCATTGTCACGTATCGCTTTGGCGAGTTTCCATTAATCTGAGGGAAAACTAGGATTTGCGATACTCTGCCATTAAATTTGCACAAAGTCTTATATTTCCGAAATTGTATTTCGAAAAGTTTTCAAATCGTGAACCCCATGCTTTGACGGTTGACACCCCCATTTGCTTGATAGACGCATTCCTTGATTGTTACACATCGATCTTCGACAGAATCGTTTGCCACATTGACATGCCTAGCCTAGCCTAATTCCCTCAAATCACTCGCACACCAATACAATCATTTCAATTAGTTTCCATTCAAGGCTTCCTTTAAGCTCTTTTGTTCTACACACTTTCAAGCCAATTATTTCATTCTCAACCATAATTGGACGCAAAATGCATATCCGATGAGAGACAATAGAGCAAACCCTTCCTCTCCGAAGTGCTCTTGAAAGCCACAGAATAGTTTCTCAAATCCCATCAGTTTTTTTTTTTTTTTTTTCTGCATGGTGTGTAGCAGGCAAAAGTATTAAGAGCTTAAGATACTTTCAAAACTATACTTAAGTAGTGTATTTCAGTGTATGGGAGACGCACACGTTGGAACGTACATAAACTAAACTTCCTCTTCATATTTCAGATACAATTTTCTATAGTTTAGGCAATTTAGCTGAGTGGATTAAGGCGGACTCTCCGCAGACTGTCATTCTATTGAAGAACGATGCTGTAGGGCGAGGAGAAAAGTATCTTCGTATCTATGTCATCGGAATGATTTAATTCCTTTTCAGAAGTAGCTTCCTTAGCTGCCGTAAGTTTATAATTTTCTATTGAAAGGGAATCATTTCGAGATACATAGATGTATCTGAGGGATTAAGTTTAATAGTCTTGAGAGTTTCAAGCTGGAAGTGTTCCAGTAAATGGTAGTCTTTGGTTGACACTGTATCCCGAAGGACATAAGAGATAAAGTTTTTAGAGTTTAATGATTCAGTTTGTTTGCACAACAGCGCTCTGTTTAATATGATTCTGTGGATTAATGTCTACCGGACATTTCGGGGATTTCTAAGAACTATTAAACTTGTGGCATTCCAAGAGCGTTTGGAGTAGAACTTCAAATATGTGCTGAGAATTAATTTACCACATGATTTGCTGTGTATTTATCTCATCTCAATCAATAACCATTACGGTGCCAGATGCAACTGCAACTTGACTTGAGTAATCATTCCACAGCGTCGTGTGTACTAATTAATTTCCTGAGGCAATATTTGGAGAGAATTCGTGCTATTTGAAGACCGGTGTTGACCCAATTAAACTGCAAATTAATTGTTAGCGATATGGGGGTGTTTTGATTGCAATCTTGTGGGGATATTGGAAGTTATAATATTGGCTACAGTGCAATATTATTCACAGCAATTTGTCTTAATGTCGAACCGCTAATTAGGGGTAAGGTAGACGACTTTTCCAGGGTCACTCGGCATTAAATTGTAAAAAGAAAAAGTTTTGGCTGTTTGACAAATTTTGGCTGTCGTATCTGGAGAAGCATTGAACATCACAGCCTCTGCAGTAAGTTGTGGGCCGTGATTTTTTGTTTTATAATTTGCGCGCACTTAATGGGTTATGGATGCCCTTATCATCTTTACACACAGTGCGGGTGTTGGAAAGGATAGATAGAGAGAGAAAAATGTTGGTTTAATGGTTTTCGAAGACCAGTTGTTTATGCTTCAGAAAAATTCCGGGGGTGGTGTACAGATAACTGGGGAGATTTTGTTATTTTTTGTTTTTGCTTCTAATTCGCAGTATTTTTTTTAACGATAACCGATGTCATAGGCTAATCATCGTCAACAGAAAGAACAATTTTTCCAGCCATATGACCAAGCTACTGCCAGTGTTATGCCTTTCCAGTAGGTGTTCACACAAACTTTCGCAATAGAAAGTTTTATATATTTCATGAGAAATAAATAATTGCTTGCTGACATCAGGATTTGAACCATGAACCATTAGCATGGCAATTGACGACGCATCGGGTATGATTGAACAATTATGTGTATGCATTGATTTTCTTAGTTTTGGAAATGCAGATCTAATTCAAATATATTTTTTTATTTCATATATTCCCCCTTATGCAGATAATGCAATTTACAAAGCTCATATGCATAGTATTAAAAATATTGTCAGCTCTTTGATAGTACATCTTATGCCGTAATTTTAGGTGATTTTAATTTATCCAATGTTAAATGGATTTTCACTGAAGACGATAAATATGTTCTTCCGTATAATGTTGTTAGAGATTATGAACGCGAAGTAATTGACACTATACTTAGGTAGCGCTAAAGTTCGGGGTGAACCTGGGCCTCAACCAACAAGCCTCTCCATTTCGCTCGGTCTTTAGCTAATTGCCCCCAGTTGCACACTCCAAGTTAGTCGAGGTCCCCTTGAACTTGTGCGCGCCACCTACGGCGATGATTCCCTCTACTGCGTCGTCCCTCGGGATTAGATTCGAAGACTCTGCGGGCCGGAGCCTTGGTGTCCATTCGCTCTACATGTTCTAGTCATCTCAGACGTCCAATACGCAGTTTTTCGACTAGGTCGATGTCGCTGTACAGCTCGTATAGTTCGTGATTAAATCTTCTCCTCCAAAACCCGTCAACGCAAAGGGGACCGAAAATCTTACGAAGAATTTTTCTCTCGAAGCGACCAAGGATATCTTTATCCTCTTTTAATAAAGTCCATGTTTCAGCGCCGTAAAGCAGGACTGCGATGATCAAGGTCATATATAGAGTCTCCTTAGTTGTTCGAGATAGGGCTTTACTGTTGAACTGCCTTGGAATTCTTGGGTTTTCTCCAGGATCTGCCGAAGTGTGAAGATTTGATCGATGGTGGACTTTCCTGGACTGAAACCGCACTGATAGGGTCCAATCAGTCTGTTCATAAAAGGTTTTAGGTGTTCACACAATATCGCAGAAAAGATCTTATATGCGATGTTGAGGAGACTGATGCCTCTATAATTGGCGCAGTTGATGGGGGTCTCCTTTCTGGTGGATCGGGCAAACGAAGCTGAGATTCCATTCATCAGGCATACACGAGTCTGACCAAATTTTAGAGATGAGTTGGTGTATGCACTCTACCAATTCATCCCCAGCTGCCTTGAAAAGTTCGGCCGGTAAGCCGTCAGGTCCAGCAGCCTTGTTGGATTTTAGCTTGGATATTGCTATCATCACTTCGTTTTGGTTAGGTGGACGGACATTTTGACTATCATCGTCTATGTTGAATGGTTCATTCTGCCTGACAGCGGGATGTTGGTCTTCGTCGCCGTTATACAGTCTGCAGAAGTAGTTTTTCCATATTCTTAGCACCGACTGTGATTCCACTACGAGGTTTCCATTTTCATCTCTACAGGTTTCTGTACGGGTATTACTTCTCTGACACGTTCTTTTTACCTTTTGGTAAAACTTCCGTACATTGTTCCTGGAGTATAATATCTCGATATTCTCAAACGCGCACTTCTCAAGCTCTTTCTTCTTCTTTTGGAGAAGCCGATGTTCTTCCCGTCTCTTTAGCTCGTAGAGCTCACGAGCAGCTCTCGTCTTCCTTTGTCTTCTTTTTGTTTTGCTGCATGCACTCGCCGGCATTCTCCGTCGAACCAGGGGTTTCGCGGTGGTAAGCGAGCGAGACCCAGCACATCAGTCGCTGCGTTTCTGATGGCAAGTTGGCAGCGTTGCCACTGGTCTTCGGTACTTGATGCTGGCGGCAAAGGGGTGATTGAGAGATTTCGGCATACGCGTTCAGCGAAGAGTCTGGCGGTCCCCACATGCGGATCAGTAGAAATGCGGTGAAATGGGAGGGTTATGATCTCTTGTTTTCGGATCATAGCCTCGCTGATAAAAGGAAGAAGAAGAAGAAGAAGAAAGAAGTAAAATCAATATACTTTTGCAAGGCGAGTTTCGTCAATTAAGAAGAGAATATGAGTTTTTAAAGAAGTTCGTATATAGGCAATAAACTTCATCAATTGAGTTGAATATAAAACTTGATTCCAAAACTTTCTGGACGTTTATCAATATCAAACGGAAATAGCTTGGTATACCATCTAATATGACTTATAATGGAGTTACTAGTGATGATTTAAAGCAAGTCTGTGACATGTTTGCGTCGTTTTTTCAATCAAATTTCGTTGATAATTCGATTGATTGCAATTCATTACTTCTTAATGAACCAATTACTGATTTAGGTTTTTTTTCTTAACTGAAGATGAAATTCTGCTTTAATTGTCATCCCTCGATTTATGCGCAAGTGTTGCGCTTGATAATTTTCCACTTTTATTTTTTAATGCGTGAAGCTATGTCTTGTGCAGCCGTTAAAAGTTATATATAATAAGTCTTTGAAAAATGGTATATTTTTAGATTGCTGGAAGCATTCATTTAAAATAGCCATTCATAAGTCTGGGTCTAAAAGCAAAGTGGATAACTATAGATCTATAGCCAAGCTATAATTATTTCCTAAAATATTTGAAGCTGTTGCAAAACGGAAGTTATATGCCGCTGTGCGTAATCACATCTCAAAGTGTCAACATGGCTTTGCTAGTAGTAGATCGACTTCTACAAATCTGGTTATGTTTACTAATTACTGCCTTCTTAATATGGAGGTCTTCAGGTAGACTGCATATACACTGATTTCTCTAAGGCATTTGATCGGGTTAATCACAGCGTTCTAGTTAGGAAGTTGGAATTACTTGGTTTCCACTCTAGTCGCTTGAGATGGCTTACCAGTTATTTAGTTAATCGCAAGCAGCATGTGAAGATAGGTTCTATACTTTCTAAAGAAATTCAGAATTTCTCAGGTGTACTCCAAGGAAGTCATCTCGGACCGCTTCTCTTTCTCCTTTTTATCAATGACCTACCAAATTTTTTTTCTAGCTCTAATTGCCTTTTATATGCAGATGACGTAAACATTTTTAGGTCAGTGAGATCCGTATCTGATGCCTTGGACTTACAAAATGATATCAACCGTCTAAGTGAATGGTGTTATTTAAACGGCTTATTCTTTAACATTGAATACATCTTTCAAACGCATAAAATCGCCTGTTGTCTTCGAGTATAGGATTCAGAACTCCTTACTGAATAGATCTTCTAGTCAGAAAGATTTAGGCGTTGTTTTTGATGATGAGCTTACTTCCTCCTTGCATTTTGATTACATTATTTGTAAAGCCGTAACCGTATGTTAGGCTTTCTGTTTCGTAACTCTAAGGACTTTCAGGACCCATATACTCTTAAGTCCCTTTATATTTCACTAATACGTTCTGTACTTGAATACTGCTGCGTAGTTTGGAATCCTTACTACTGCAATACTGAAACTCGTATTGAAAAAATTTAAAAACGGTTTACGAAATTTGCTCTTCGAAAGATGTTGTATAATGGTGAAATGCCTAAATACGAAGCTTGATGTGCTCTGATTAATTTAAAACCGCTTAGTAGAAGAAGAATTTATTACTCTGTACTTTTTGCTCATGATATCCTAGCTGCACACATCGATTGTCCGCTTTTACTATCAATGTTTAATGTTTATGCACCATCTCGCAATCTACGACCTAGACAAGAGAGTTTCTTTTATGTTTCTAGACATTGTACTAATTATGGTCAGAATAACCCTATAACTACGGCTTGTGTTCACTACAACGAATACGAAACTTTAATAAATTTCAATATGAGCATAATGCGTTGCAAAAGTGCTATTCTGAATTCTTTTTAAACTTTAATGCTTTTAAAATTTGTATTTTGTATCTTACTTTTATTTTTTATTTTTTTAAATGCTACATTTTGTAGATATTATATTCTATTATATTACTATTAATTGTTAAATACTTGTGCATTAAAAGTTGTCTAGAAAAAGTTTGTACGCTTTAAGACGAACAAATAAATAAAAAAATAAGTAAATAAAAAAAATAGTCCGTGGAGAGTGTTCTTGAAATGCGGCATAATGAAAGTGGACTACATCTTGGATCCGCCAGCTTTTGAAAGTACACGATCATAGGCTAATTCGCCGGCCATCTTGTAACCATGGATACCCTTGTGTGGCAGGGCCCAACAAAGTATTCAATTGTGAATTCCACTGAGTGCCTTCAGCTCGTTGCCATATCGCTTCACTTGACTACCGAGCATGAGGCGGCTTTGATGGCTGCTTGGATGTCGTTTTAAACATCTACATCTTTCTCTGATGGAAGGTTTGGTATAGTAAACACATCTCCTCGCCAATGTGCAGAACTTCCGTTTGGAGCAGACTACTGTGATATTAACAAGGGCACTGAAATTGTTTCCTCTGAGACCCCTTTTGTGATTTTTAAAATCCTTTAGCGGCAATCCCTGCCTGAGCCACCAACGATCCAGAAAACTACAGAGGGATATCTCTTTAAGACCCTTCCTTAAAAATATGCACTACCTTGCTTTATATTAGACTCAACAAATGGGTGAATATTAGTTGCAAACTGAGTGAGTATTAAGCTGGCTTTTGCAAGTGGTACTCCACAATAGACAATAATTTCACGTTTCCAAGTTTGGTACGAATAAAGGTGACGACTGGCACAAAGCTGTACACTTTTCTGTTCAACTTCAAAGCTGAATTTGACACTATGCAGTGCAGTTGATATAGTTATTCTGGGTAGGTTCCCAGATTTTCTACAACCAATGGCTAACAGGCTGTCAGAATACTGTAATTTGCGGAGTTTGGAAGTAGATCAGCAGTCAGTCGAAAGTGCTCCTCTTAAAATGCGGTACGGAAGGAAAAGCTACAAGACTTGGAATTTCGAGGAAAACAACTTGAAAGTGATGAAAGAGTATACGTTAGGGTGCGCCTTATTTGATCCAAATTTTTTTTTTTTAATTTTGACCGTCCCAACCAGTTTGTTCTTTCTCATGAGAAAAAAACCTCTGAAAATTTTATACAAATCGGATAATATTTAGGGGTCGCTACCGCCAACCAAACTTTTCAGGGTGCTCCAGTAAATAATGGATTAATGGATATAATTATAAAAAATTATAATTAAAATTTGGTTTATAAATTAGATTTCATTTATTGAAAAAACATAAATACAAGTAATAAATTAATGGATATAAATTAAGATGATTACTTCACTTTAGCAATGTTGATTTCTTCCTGTCAGGATACTTCTTTCTATAGTCTTTAACTGCCAATAAAAGAAACTGCTTCTGTTCTTCGTTATTAGTGTGTAGCTTGTTGTACTCATCCATAAGCTTTACTCCTCGCTCAGCTATGTTATTGACTACTCTCATGTTGCATACTCTATGCTTCAGTTCATTGTATACCTTGCCCTTGGGCCACTCATCCACATCCTTAGTCAAGAACTCTGACGAAAATCCTGTGATATTGAAGAATCAGCGGGTATTTGAACTCACGAAATCCTCCAAACCTTTTGCTTGAATATTGGCGATGTCTACAGTTATTCGCTTTAAGGGGTTCTCTACTCCCTCAATTTCGAGGGCGCAAACCATCTTCTTTTTTGTTTCATTGGACACTATATCATCAAAAAACCTAAAAGCCACAAGTTCTTCCGACAAGTACCAGAGGTGTCCAAGGAACTTTTGAAGAGCAATTCTTGAAATAAAATCATTTACTTTTTTGTAGCTGTCAAGGTTTTGGATCAGCTCAAGATCATTTCATGGAGCTGATGTAGAATTGGGGGCAGTCATCCAGATTCTGACATACAGTCTAACAACAAAGAGGCAAATGTATAAGAATTCCATGTTCTTCTCTCTTTGTTAGCTTAAACTGACTACGGAACATCCATATCTTAAGGGAGTAGATAGCTTTGGACATCCATCTAGAACGGTGTAGTCCAGCCGGAGCTTTAAATGATACTCCTTTCAGAGGAACTCCTCCTAAGAATATTATTGTCAGTTCCAGAAGTTCTTTGTAGTTATCTCGAGGTTGGAATTCTTGCAGCTCAGATTTTGGAAAGGCAATCAATTCTTCCGAGGCTTCAATAACTGCGGCTGCGGCAACTTCATTGGATAAGACTGTTTCGTAGTTTTTCCGATCGATGTTGGATCAGGATTTCTTGAAACGTTTAAAAATAAAAATGTCTGGACCTGTTGATGGCCCTAGTGCTTCCAACATGATCACGTATATGTTGTGGCGGCATGCCAACCACAGTATGTCTTTGTCCATTTGTTGTTCCAAAAGAATACACGCCCCATTTCTTCTTCCCGTATTCACTGATGTAGTGTAAAATCCTAGACACTTTACTTTATCGCAGTTTCCCCATTCTGCTGCTGCCTCATAGACTGCTGTTGCTGCAGCCTCACCTGTGCCAAAACTTATCTTCGGGACTCCTAAAAGTTGATCTATTCCTTTTCCACTTACTAAAATAGGAAGGCGATCAACAATGTCAATTCCAACTATATCCTCCAGAAGTTTACCGTCCCAGTGAATTGTCAATGGAACTTCTGGGGTAAATTCAACTTTTAAATTCTCAGCAATCTGTAAACGGTGCTTCGCACGTTCTCGACGAATAGAGTTTGGATTCACATTGTATTCTGCGGGATCATGTCCGAGAAGTTTAAGCACAGGAGTTAGAACCAATGCTGCATTCCGATCACTTACCTTAGCAACGTCAAGACTAGCCGCCAAGTTTTCATCCAATATTCTCTTTCGACCACTCTTTGAAGGCGGCGCTTCGGATGGCGACTGAACTGGTTGATCAATTACCCGACGATATTGAGGATCTACTTCCACCTGTGAATCAGATGATGAAGCAAAAATTACCCTCTCTTGGCAAGACTTTATTTCTTTCTCTTCTAGTTGCCTCCTTTTCTTTGCAGCAATTAAATTATATTATGTTTTAAAAATTTAAAATTTAAAATTAAAAAAAAAATAAACTTTTTCTTGAATTTTGAAAAAAACAGCTTTTGACTGATTCTGTGTTTTTTCAATGCCCAGTAGCGCCCCTTAAATGTTATCCGATTTGGATAATTTTTTTGTGAATTTTTTTTTCATGAGTAAGAACCGATTAACGGGTTGGGAGAAGGTAATTTAAAAAGTTTCAAAATAAGGCGCACCCTAGTATACGTACCCAGGAATCTCAGTTACTCATAACCTCAATATGGACCTCAACACATTCAAATTAATGCCGATAAAGTCGAAACTGTAATTTGGGTAAATTGGAAAAGAATTTTCAGCAGTAAGCAATGGCTTGGGCGATCCTCTTTTATGGAGCACAAGTATGGAGAGTTAGTAGATACGAGATAGTGAAAATCTGCTGTGTTTTTTCCTAAGGAAAATATTCTGCCTACCAAAAAACACTATGTACAATCTCGAAACCTGACTGCCTTCTTTGCGTATGTATCTCTACATTAAAATTGAATGCGGATTACCTAGTCCGAATAATGAAAATGGCTGATACAAGCCTACCAAAACAGCTGTTGCAGTATGCAGTGCAGTTTAAGACCATCATCTACGGCAAAAAGTGGTATGACTTTCGATCTTTTTGAAAAGGGTCCCACGGAGTGGAGAAGGTCTTTGTATGACATGATCAGGATTCTAGGTGATAACGAGAGACACTCTTTTATTTAAAGATCTTCTATGGAGATATCTTTTGATTCGAAACGCAATTATAATAAGGACTACCCCTGCACCATAATAGAAACCATCCTTAGACTGAGAGAGGAACTGCAGATCTTAAACTTTAAGTCACATACGAGCGGGAATGCTGCATTCAGCACTCTATGTAAGAAACAGGAAACAGAAGATATTCACAACTATCTGGAGCATGATGTGTATCTGAATAACGTCAACTGGATCCAGCTTGCAAGGAGGTCATGTCACACAGAATATTTTCCGTTTTAGACAAACTAAAGTCCTTAATCTATTAAATGTTGATCGTAATCTCTTAACCGGAAATGAAAGTCTTAAAGCAAAAGTAATAGTTATAGTACTCTAGTAGTTAATGGAAAATCTCTTTACTGGAAATTAAAATCCGCTTATGATGATTATTTATCTCTCCTTTGGCATCAATTTGCATAAAATAATTTCTTAGAAAATCTTAACATCTCCTTTGGCTTTAGATATTCTTGATGTTGTACTTAATTACGTCAGACATTCTCAAAGAAGTATAGTTTCAAATTTGCTTGAATTTAAATCTCCGATAATATAGAAAGTAATACTCCCCACCCATTCATGCTGCACCAATGTTTAATAAATGCAAGCAGATCTCAGAACTGCATTGCCATGCTAGTTGACATTTAGTCTATAAGGACACCCTCTCTTGTATTTATCTTTTTTAACAAAGATTTACAATTTCATTAAAAGTGAGTCCTGACTCCTTCTTGCTTTTAAACTAAATTAATTTGCATAAAATGTGAGTCCAATTAAGTCTGCTTTTGTTTATCTAAGCACGAAAGACACATTACCAAATCCATTAAATAATTGGTCGAGTATCCAAATGCCTTCCATTATAATGAATAAAATTCAAAAGGCACAAGAGTAGATGCATTTCACCTTCATGGTATGACTTTAATTCAATGCACATCATCGCACACGTGCAATTCAATTATATCATGGAACGCACCATGTGATACATAGTCATATTTCCATAACCATTGTATCTGTATCTATGTCTGACTACCATTGCCCCAACACTTCTCCCACATTCCTTCAGGTTAAGCAATTTTGATGATGAAACTTGAATAAAGTGATGGAAAATTCAACGTCAACGTGCAGGTGTTGTAAAAATGAAAATAAGCTCTTCAACCGTCAAAAGTTAAAATAGTTTGATTTTTCAAACTTCTCTGGTGGAAACTGTTACCTGTACCTCTCTTGAAAGTTAGATGACACCTCTGCAGTGGTGCTGTTGGCGACAACATGTGCTGTGCATAGGTAATTTCCTAACGCTAAAAGTTTTGGAATCTAAAGGATGTATCAAAGAGAGTAAAGGGTGGCAACAGCATGTATCGCTTATGAGTATCCATGGCAAGATGCTGACATCTTTTTTGGTCCAACGGAGGCATTGGAGTTTGAAGTCTATATTATCCGTATATATTCATAGTATACCGAAAAATGTACGTTAATTCCTTGATCCGGCAAAGTGCACCCCCTGCAAGTCAACCGCTTTCTAAATTAAATAAAAAAATTCTGCAAAAAATTAAATCAAATGTGATCAATGCGATGATAGAGGAGTATTCCCTCGATAATCTGGCCATCATGACGGACTACTATCCAGTCGACATACGGAGAAAATGCTAGATTTCGAAGAAGAACAGAGGATCTTGGATGAGGATGACTTCCACCGATGTACCAGCGGCGACATCGCTATACCATAACACCGAAAGGTAGGCGCAGGTACATCGACAAAAATGGAAATCACAACTCCTGAGTCCATTGCGGCAAAAGCCAAAGAAGTCAGCACTTCCGGCAGTACCAATTTATACTATCTGATCCCCACGGTTCAAGTCCAGTGGAAATAGGGGCAACTAATGCCAAGGAAGAACAGAGATAGGAAAGACAGTCGTCAAGAAAAAAACATGATTGCGGAGGAAAACGTGTCAATAACACGATAAGAACACTGAGGTGTCTCGCAAAGAGTGGCGAATCGAAGCTTAGCGTCCGGGATTACAATCGCCTAATCTGGCCGAAAAATTGAATCCATTCAGGATACAAAAGCAGACGACAACTAAAAGACGCACTCAACCCAGCCTAAACTAAGGTTATTGGGTAAGATACAGTCGGTCAAACCTAAGTCAGCAACATCCGGCAAGAAATAACAGCCAACAGGCGTTAAGCCAAACACCAGTCCAAACCAAAGTCATACTAACACATCGGTAGCCGAAAGGCTTAAGGTAAAAGCGCACTCATACTGAAAGGAGGAAGGGAAATAAGGTTAGCAGCTACAAAAGGGGCCGCCATGATGACTCTTCCACCCCTAGCGATCACGAGCAAGGAACCAAAGACAACAGGTACTACGGCCACGTTCGTCGACCTGGTCAAAGATAACTTGCAAGTGGTAGTCATAGACGAGGAAAGCTCAGAATAGAGGCTGTTAGATGAACAATGGGAGGCATTGGAAGCGTTGTTGATTGAGAACATGGTGGTTGCAACCAGCAGCACCTCCACCCACAGCAGATTTTATGGACCTGGTAAAAGTAAATTTCAGCTCTTAGCAAACCAAACTCATCGCTTTTTACCAGCCCCACCATAGCCCATAATCTAAAAAAAAAGTTCTTAAGCACAACTGATATATACAGAGGCTACAGCGATGTTGATGCAAAAGAGTGCACAATATACTTCTCTTGCGAATATCTAAGGCTATGCAGAACCAGAAAGATGGTACTCGGTGAGTTTTTCTTTAATTAGCGATCTGTCAACCAAGCCACCAAAAGATATCCTAAACTTCATACTGAACGCAGCATGGTTCGTGGAGGCATTACAATAATCTTAAACGAAATACCCTAAATAGATCCTCGTTAACGTTTACTTCTCCTTTCAGCATATCAAACATTTGAGGAATGCAATCGATACATAGAGATCCGAGTGGGAGCTGCATCTCAATGGGGTGCAGCCACCCCATTAACCCAACTTCATTTCCTACCACCGCGATAAAAAGGTCTCAATTCTAATTTCGTTGTGGTCGGTGGCAGCTATCTTATGATCTTACATAAGATATAACCTAAGATCGAACATATTTTGGGCTCTTTTTTCCATCTGGCAGTTAATAGCGAAGAACACTATAATCATGACATTCTGTGACAGCGAGTGAAGGAAATAAGTTAAGATCTCATTCCACAGGAATTTCATTTTTGACTCTGTGCCTGTATGCAAAGATTCTTTCACTGCATAATTGCCTATTTATTATTCTACTTTTCGCAAAACTTTATTACGTCCATGCGAAACGAAATATACACGTCCTATGCAAAGCAGAAACAGTATCGTACGTCAACCCTCCTGCTTAGGTTATTTCCCAGCATAGCAATCGCTAGGAGCACAGTCCCTTTCAACAAAGAGAATGAAAATAGTGTAAATTTAAGCAAAGCTTTGCATATCTCAGTGTAGAATGATGATGCAAAAATAATTTGTATCTTTTACTCCTGCTATGCCAGCTTTCTTTCAAATAATACTAATTTCTCCATACACTGCACTCTACACCCTACAGGTATCCCAGTGTAAAGAATAATATAAATAACCGAATAATATCATATAACTGTGAATTTTATTGCGTTTCCTTTTGTCCTTTCAACAAGGATACTAAGCACTTGGTTTGTAGTATTTAACTGCTATGCAAATGGAATAAGATTTCTTCCTCTGTTCCAGTGGGTCGATACTGGCAATGGGGAAGGATATATTTTATTCTGTTTAAAATTCGAGTCGTTTGTACGTATCTGGAAATGTACGCATACTATTAAACATTCTAAAATAGGTATCCAAATTTTGCGAGCGTCTGACAAACATCCGAGAGTATTTTTGTCACGAAAAAGCTTCTCAAATCGACGTTCGGATTCGGCATTAAACTGTAGGTCCCTTCCATTCGTATGAAAAATATAACGCACACATCATGAGTGGTTGCGAGAAGCTAGGCCCTGGCACTTTAAAGAGCTGTTGCGCCAAATATTTATTTTTTTAAACCAAATTTTGCCGACGAATAAATGTCATCCTCAGAGCTTGTATTGACCTTTCAAATTGTAGATTCACGACTTTGCAGAGGAAGGCTGTAAAGTAGTTGCTTATGCGAACGACGTTGCTAAATCGGTTTCTGGAAAACAATTCAATAGGCTTAGGGATTTTCTATAAAACGCTCTCTCCAAGTATTCTAAATGGACTAAAAAATGTGGTCTCAGTGTGAACCCATTAAAAATAGAACTGATACTGTTTACAAGGAAATACAAAACTACGCATTATGACACTTAAAAACGATGTGCCACTACCTTGTCTCTTGCAGCCAGAGCTAAATATTTGGGTCTCATTCTGGACAAAAAAACTTAGCTAGAAACCCAATATCCTAGAAGGAGTGAAGAAAGCCACAACAGCTTTGTACTGCTGCAAGGGAGTCATAGGGAATAAATGGGGACTACAGCCAAGAATTACATACTGGCTCTATGTATCCATAATCAGACCCTTGCTAAGGTATGGCGAGGACCCTCCCCCTAAATCATACTATGGATGTATACGGCTATAGTTAGACCCTTACTGACTTACGGAAATCTAGTATGGTGACCAGCTGTCAACAAATCCACCAACTTAAAGGCAATCACCGAAGTTCAAAGACTAGCGTGCATTGGCATCACCAGTGCAATGAGGACAACCCCAACCACAGGACTCGAGGCTATTCTCAACCTGCTACCGCTACTTACATCAGCAGCCATTAATGCTGTGAGAATTAGTCAGTCAGCGAACTGGAAACCAAGTAGAACAGGTCACTCGATGATCCTACTCGATTCCTTTGGCCTCGATACATGACGCCATATTTAGATTTTTAAAATAAATAAATATTTGGCGCAACAGCTCTTTAAGTGCCTTGGCCTAGCTTCTCGCAACCACTCATGTTGTGTGCGTTATATTTTTCACACGAATGGAAGGGACCTACAGTTTAGTGGCGTATCCGAACGGCGATTTGAGAAGCTTTTTCGTGACAACAATACTCTCGGATGTTTGTCAGACGCTCGCGAGAGGTGGGACCGTTTTTTGTGTTTTTTGGGATTCGAACTTGATTTTTAGACTTTGCAAGGCCTTTTTCTACCGCCTATCCTAGCAGGGAAGAATAGAAAGGCGGTCATATACCTAACGCCGAATCTATAGCCATCTATACAGATGGTTCAAAATGAGCACTGGCGTAGGATCAGGCATCTTCTCCAACCCCCTAGGTATATGGAAATCCATACGACTTCCAGACCACGGCAGTGTTTTCCAAGCAGAAGTCTTAGCAGTTGCAGCAGCCGCCCGTGAGTCTGCGGTAAGAGCAATACCGCCAGAAGGTATCACCATCTTTATCGACAGCCAGGCAGCTATAAAAGCGATTACTGCCATAGAAATTAAATTGAAGCTTGTGAAGTGTTGTCGAGAAGAGCTCAGGGTTCTTGGAACACAGCACAAGGTATCGCTCAGCAACGCTCAGAATCGGCTTAGCAGCCCTACCAGAACAAGTTGGCCCCCCTGTGTGTATCCCGCCTTGCACACTCGAGCTCCCTGCAGGGAATAAAGCCATTGAGGAGGCGAACACAAGATAGAACTCCATGGAGTTAGGGAAGCTAGGCTAGGAAGCTATGGCCATCTTTTGACAAAGCAATGACCGAGAGAATCACTCGGAAAGATAGGAAATCCCTTTCCAACATCGTGGGCATCATCAGGGGGCACAACACTCTGCGGTACCACATGAAGAAACTACGCCTGACGGAGGAGGAACTCTGTAGAGGCTGTGGTGACGAGGAAGTTTTTGAGGACACAACCCACTGTCCGAGTCTTCAGCACTCCAGGAAAAAGTTACTTGGTAAATATTTCTTCCAGGATCTCGAGGAACTCTCCGGTGTTTCGACAGAAAAGATGCTGAACTTCATCAAATCCTCAGGGTGGTGGTTGTATGCAGAAATGAAATAAGTGACTGAGTTAGTAGTTTTTAGTTTCGTTGGGTAAGGGATTACTATTTCCCCCATGGGTACCACAATGGATCAACGCTGACCTGAGTGTGGCAGAGAGCGTCCCTCCCTGCCAGCCCACATACCTAACCTAACGTATGGCGAGAGAAAGCCACTTGGCCGTGTGCAAAAGACGCCCTGTGCATCAACGGAGCACTAAGAACAACTCCAACAGCCGGTTTAGCCTCATGTAGAAATCTATAGCAAAAGGCAACGTGTGTAGTCACCCACATGAGGGCCATATCTCAGTGGTCCAGTTAAGTACAGGACACTCCTCTATTCTTAATAGCCTGGAATTTCTTCCACAAGACACCCACTATGTAATACCACAACTTCTGTTCAATAAAAACTTTGAAACCTGCATCCCTTCCAGACTTCAATTGGAGAGGGAGCTAGCGACACAAGAGGGAGCCATTTGCTTTTACACGAATGGATCCAAAACCAATCAATCGCAAGAACTAAAAATTAGCATCTCTTTTCGCCTCCCTATTCACTGTTCCTATAGTATCTTCCAGACATAAATCATGATGTTTTTTTTTTTTTTTTGGTTGCGTCAAGGGATGTGGTAATCTTCGAAAGATACTAGTAGCCCGGGCTACTAGCATGCACGATTCGCAAGCCCGAATAATCGATGCCAGGAATGCACCTACGTACTAATCCACACCCTGCACACATCTACCACTCTCCCCGCGGGACTGCCGTAAGGTATTACTTCGCGGGGCTGGTTAGCAATTAATGTTATGCTTCTTGTATTGCTGCTTCAGCTCTCCTTGCTCTCTCAATTATTCGGAGCTCTTTTTGGACATTCGTTATACGGGGCCAATTCTCCTCTGACCGCAGCATTTGGTCTGTAAGTAATGGTGGACTTGGCAGGTTATTTCTCCATTCCGTAAAGCGATTGCAATGGAATATTGCATGGTAAATCATGACGTGGCTGAAGTACAGTGTGATATCCAGGCGGGATATTACTATCCTTACTGACAGTCAAGCTGCGATAAAGTTCCTGGAATTTGTCACCTACAACTCAAAAACAACCCTAAATTGTCGCTTGTCTCTTAAAAAGATGGTCAAACAGTTCAACATTCACCAAATCTGGGTGTCGGGCAGAGGGATATTACAGGGCACTAATTTACCAATTTCATCGAGTAAAACTGCTACTTAAGCTCAATTCCAATCACAGGCGGGCTAGCGGGACTAAGAGCCTCATTACTAGACAGATCTGGCCCGAGCCGGATCAGAAACGCTCCATCTACCTTATAGGGCTATAAAGGTCACTCATCGTAACTACAGTAGGTGTCATTACGGGGCACTGCATCATCGGTAGGCATTCCATCAGGCTAGCTACCTAAGCAAATGATTTTTGCAGAAGTTGCATGGACGTGGAGGAGGAGGAAGTCATACTACACCTCGCTCATTGCCAGAAGACTACATATACAATACTAGCCTACCTCTTCAACCATTTAGACGATCTAGCTAAAGTTAACATCGGCAGCCTTCAACGCTTCATAACAAGCTCCAACTGGTTCTAGGGGTAGTTCGCCCTGAGAATGACAGATCCATGTGGTGCCACAATGGAAGTATTCTGGCCTAATTGAGGCTGCATTGTGAAGCCTGCCACCCTTACCTAGCCTTACCTAAAATTCATTGAAGTCGCTTTGTATTTAGTTGCATTAATAGCAGTCACTGATTGAATCAATAGGCGAACCCCACAGGCGGATCAGTAGAAATGCGGTGAAGTGGGAGGGTTGTGATCCCTTGTTTTCGGATCATAACCTCGCTAATAAAAGGAAGAACAAAGAAGACTGATTGAATCATTGAAGTTTTTGAAGTTACTAAACCGATTAAGCCCATTGAAGTCAATGAATTCATTGAGATTAGATACGAAGACTATCGATGACCTTTCAAAATATAGTTACTTACTTAGGTGGCGCTACAGTTCGGAGTGAATCTGGGCCTCAACCAACAAGCCTCTCCATTTAACTCGGTCTTTAGCTAATTGCCTCCAGTTCCGCACTCCAAGTTGGTCGAGTTCCCCTTGAACTTGTGCGTGCCATCTACGGCTATGATTTCCTCTACTACGTCGTCCCTTGGGATTAGATTTGAAGACTCTGTGGGCCAGAGTGTTGGTGTCCATTCGCTCTACATGTCCTAGCCATCTCAGACGTCCAATACGTCGTTTTTTTTACTAGGTCGATGTCGCTGTACAGCTCGTATAGTTCGTGATTGAATCTTCTCCTCCAAAACCCGTCAACGCAAACGGGACCGAAAATCTTACGAAGAATCTTTCTCTCAAAGCGACCAAGGATATCTTCATCCCCTTTTAATAAAGTCCATGTTTCAGCGCCGTAAAGCAGGACCGCGATGTTCAGGGTCTTATAGAGAGTCTCCTTAGTTGTTCGAGATAGGGCTATACTGTTGAATTGTCTTATAAGCCCAAGAAACAGCGATTGGCAAGAGTTATTCTTCGCTTGATTTCTGGGCAGGTGTCGTTTTCAGAATTAATAGCAGAGCCAAGATAAAAAAGTCCCTTACTACAGCGAAGTTGTAGCTGCCCTCTATGACGTTGACACGTCGGTGTTGATTGTTTTGTCCCTTTTTGTTGACAGCATATTTATGCCTGGTTTTGCCCTCGTTTATCGGTAAACCCGTTTTGGCCGCTTCTGCCTCAATGCTTGCAAACTCACCGGTGACAGCTCCCTCAGTTCTTTCAATGATCTAAATATTGTCTGCGTATTTAAGCAGTTGCACGGACTTTTGATAGATTGTACCACTGGATGTTAGCTTGTGAGTTTCGCACAATCCGTTCAAGTACAATATTAAAGAAGTCACATGACAGCGCGTCACCTTGTCTAAAACCTTTTTTGACATCAAACGTCTCGATGAGGTCATTGCCGACCTTGATGGAGCAGCGAGCGTTCTCCAGCGTCATTCCGCACAGACGGGCACGTTTGCCAGGGATGTCAGAACTAGACATGGCTCTATAAAGCTCTTCTCTATATATGCTGTCGTAGGCAACCTTGAAATCGATAAAGAGGTGGCGAGTATCGATTTGGAATTCTTGGGTTTTCTCCAGGAAAACATAGTTGATTCAACGAAATGAACTACAATGGAAGTGACTTCAATGACTTCATTGACTTCAATAAATGCAACTCACCACAAAGCGACTTCGATTAATTCCGGAATTGATGCGGTTCTTACAACCTTGAGGGCTGACATCATAACTAAGAATTCACAACAACTTGAGATCAATAATGTCATACAATATCCTTCCCTGTCTCCATGATGATTATAATATGTCACTTGCTTTGCTAATAAAAAATTCCAACATCCAAACCGCACATACTCGTAACACTACTGGCAAGCAAACAAATTGAATACGTGACATCAGCACAACAGCAGCGTGTGCAAGTGCAAGAGTTGTCTGCCTGCTATTGCAGGAAGGACTACTTTTTTGCGGCGTATGCAAATTAAATTCTAAAGAAACTGTCATTTCCACTTGATTGTCACATAAAAGGAGGAATTTTCAACAATGTGCATGCTTTCCGGAAGATACCGTTGCCGATCAGGAAGCTACCTATTCATTGTGTGAGTATATTACTTTTATACAAGCCATGTGCAAACGCATGCTTCGGAGAGGGATTTTCTGGTTTATTAGGTTTTTTCGTGAACGAATACTACTACTGTGTGTTAAGGTTAAAAGTAACACTTTTGAGACTATGTTCCATTGCGCATTGTTTTCTGTTGGATGCAGTATTCTGTATTCACAATCCATTTCTATGGCTCGTTAAAGACAGATTATAGTATCATGAAAAGCTTTTATAGTCAGAGTGATGTGTCATAAAATAGGTCATATCCTCCATAGGTTCTGTGACGAACTGGGGACTTAGTCCCATTTGGAAGGAGGTACCACCCCTTCTGGAATGCTTGAGTGCAAAATTTTAAAATTTTCAGGACTTTCATGACCTTGATGGTCAATGGACTTATTTGGCCTGAAATTACGGCAACTAGACTCCCATGTTCAGCTCCCATGCGTGGCAAAATCGCATCATCAGCTCCCCGTGGTGCCCGCTGGATAGCTATCTGATAGTGAACTAACGATGAGCGTATGTTGAGTCTGACGATATATGTGTAGCTGAACACTCAGACCTGCGTAAGAACATCTGGATAAACTTCAGCGCGCATATGTTTAACCGGACGAGGCATCTCTTGTTGACCTGATTGGCTGAAATATGCGTCTCAGAAGTATAGCAAAAGCTCCTCAGAAAGAGGATGTGCGGCGGATGAATTCTCTCGATGGAATCAACGGTGACGTCTACAGACCAGGGGATACCTTACCGGAGCTACCTCGACATATTTGGAGCTGAGGTCTGTAAGGATTTTCAATACTACGTCAGGGTATTGAAAAAGAGATGGTGGCGGATGAATGGGCCAACGGTAGCGCTCATATCTTCGAAGTGGGTTACTCACATCGGTGTATCCGGCCCCTCGTCCTAGGGGTTGCAAAAAAAGGATCTGGTGCTCCAGTATGGGGGTTATGCCGTCGGGTTAACTTCCCTACCACGTAAAAAACTTTCCGTTACGAAGCAACCAACAGCCTCGGATATGGATGATTTTACTGTTGACGACCCAAGCTTACCTAAAAAGGATAACAATCTTCGTGTCTGCACATGGAATGTTAGGTCCCTCTCAAACCATGTGCAGCCGAATAACTTGCGGAGGCCCTAGAGTGTCTCAAAGCAGACATTACCGCCATCCAAGAAGTGCGATGGGATGGGCCGGGCAAAAGGAGTATGAAAAACTGCGACATCTACTACGGCGATTGCTACCGACAACAAGGACAGCGTCTATTCGGGTGCGGATTTGTCATTGGAGGCAGACTTAGGCAAGAAGTCTTGAGTTTCCGGAATGTGAACGAGCGTTTTATGACTATCCGTATCAAGGCTAAATTTGCTAACATTAGCCTAATATGCGCTCACGCCCCTCATGAGGAGAAGGACGACGGGCCAAAGGATGACTTCTACCAGCTCTTGGACAAAACGTATGAGCAATGCCCTAGCCACGACGTTAAAATTATCCTAGGTGATTTTAACGCAAAGCTAGGAAGAGAGGACGTCTTTAGTAGCGTGGTCGGAAACACAGCCTGCGTGACATAACATCCGACAACGGACTCAGGCTAATCGACTTTGCGGCGGGACGAAACTTTGTCGTAGTTAGTACGCGGTTCCCACGTCTCGAAATTCACAAAGGAACATGGCTCTCCTTTGATCGAAAAACTGTCAATCAAATCGATCACATTGCGATCGACGCAAGGCATTCTTCCAGTATTCTGGGTGTCCGGACTTTCCGAGGAGCCAACGTGGACCCGGATCACTACCTAGTTGTAGCCAAAGTACGGATGCGGATATCTATAACGGAGCGAAATCAACGAAATACTGTGAGGAAATTTGACGTCGGGCGACTACAATCGCAAGAGACCGCCAGAACCTTTGCCGATCGTGTTTCTTCTAATCTCAATCTAAGTCCTATGCCGCCAGCAGCAAATGCGGAAGACCAGTGGCAGCGTTGCCAACATGCCATCAGAGATGCCGCCTCTGATGTACTGGGTTTCTCTCGGCCACCACAACGAAACCCCTGGTTTGATGAGGAATGCCGGCAAGCACATGCAGCAAAACAAGAGGCATACAAAGCGGCACTGCATAGAAGGACTAGAGCTGCTTACGAGCTCTACGTTCGCAGGAGAAAAGAGGAACATCGACTTCTCAGAAAGAAGAAAAAGGAGCATGAGAAGCGCTCAATCGAGGAGATTGAGAGACTTTATTGCAGGAATGATGTTCGAAAATTTTACCAAAAGGTAAAAAGAACATGCTAGGGTTTCAAAGCCAGAACAGAAGCCTGCAGGGACGAAAATGGCAACATAGCAGTAGAATAGCAGTCGGTGCTGAGGATATGGAAGGAACACTTCTGCAGACTGTTAAACGGCGATGATGACCAATAATCCGCTGTTAGGCAGAACGAGCCATTCAACAGTGACGATGGCAGTCAAGATTCGCATCAACCCGATCAGAATGAAGTGATCTAAACTCAAATCCAACAAAGTTGCTGGAGCCGACTGCCTTGCCACTGAGATTTTCAAGGCAGGAGGAGATGAGTTGGTAAGGTGCATTCACCAGCTCATCTGTAAAATCTGGTCGGGCGAAAGTATGCCCGATGAATGGAACCTCAGCATCGTTTGCCCGATCCTGAAGAAAGGAGACCCTCTGAACTGCGCCAATTACAGAGGTATAAGTCTCCTCAAAGTCGCATATAAAATCCTGTCTGCCGTATTATGTGAACGCCTAAAACCGATCGTCAGCAACCTGATAGGTCCATATCAGTGCGGTTTCAGGCCTGGAAAGTCCACCATTGACCAAATATTCACACTACGGCAGATCTTGAAAAAAACCCATGAATATAAAATTGATACGCACCACCTCTTCATCGATTTCAAAGTTGCCTATGATAGCGTGTATAGAGACGAGTTATACAGAGCCATGTCTAGTCTTGGCATTCCTGCCAAGCTCGTCCGTTTGTGCAGAATGACGATGGAGAACTCTCGCTGCTCCATCAAAGTCGGTAAGAACATCACCGAACCGTTCGATGTCAGGAAAGGTCTTAGACAAGGTGACGCGCTATCATGTGATCTCTTTAACATAGTACTTGAGAGAATTGTACGAAACTCACAAGCCAACACCGGAGGTACAATCTTTTACAAGTCTGTACAACTACTCGCTTATGCCGATGACATTGACATAATCGGAAGAACTCAGCGGGTCGTCAATGGGGCATTTGCTAGTATTGAGATCGAGGCAGTAAAGATGGGTTTAGCGGTCAATGAAAGCAAAACAAAATATATGCTGTCTACAAAAAAGGACACCCAACATCGGCGTCTTGGACATAACGCCATAATAGATAGATATAATTTTGAGGTAGTAAAGGATTTTGTCTACCTAGGCTCTATGGTGAACTCCGCAAATGGCATCAGTAGGGAGATGACACGAAGAATTGCTCTTGCCAATCGTTGTTTCTATGGGCTAGGGAGGCAATTGAGTAGCAAAGCCTTATCTCAAACTACTAAGGCAACTCTTTATAAGACACTAATCATCCCAGTCCTGCTATATGGCGCAGACGCATGGGCTTTGAGAAAACCGGATGAAGATGCCCTTGGTTATTTCGAGAGAAAAGTTCTTAGAGCGATCTTTGGTCCCGTCTGCATAGACGGTGAGTGGAGGAGAAGGTACAATGCCGAACTATACGGTCTGTACAAGGACATCGTTTTAGCCAGAAGAGTTCACATACAGCGACTAAGATTGCTGGGTCATTTAAAGGGGAAGGAGCCCAACGTTCCCGCTAAGAAAGTTTTCGAATCTACCCCGGATGGACGACGCAGTAGAGGACGACGCAGTAGAGGACGACCTCGCGGTAGGTGGCGCAAACAAGTGGAGGGGGACCTCAACCAACTTGGCGTGCGCAACTGGAGGCAGCTGGCTAGTAACCGTGCTGGCTGGAGAGGTTTGTTGGTTGAGGCCCAGGTCCACCCCGGACTGTAGCGCCATCTATGCAAGTAAGTAGGTAAGTTCGTTCTTGGAATTTGGGTGATTTTGTTTTGAACGGTTATTCGCACAGCCCTTAAAGAAACTTTGCATATACCATATCTCTGACCTACCCGAAGTCCTACAGTAACCGCAAGCAGGGGGGTTGCAGTGTTTATGGGATCTACTGTGTAACTCTACGTTGCCATAAAGTTTGGGGTGATCTTTCATTTTTGGTTTCTTAGTTTTTCCATTTTGGGGCATTTTTTTCATCTTGTTTGGGGTCATATTTCGTTTGAAACTGGGGCATTTTTTTCAAATTTCGTGTTTAGTTAAAAAAAACCAGAAATCGTTTTATGAATATTATACTTTTGTCCATCGGTGTATATGTGAACAAATTAAAAAGAAAAAAAAAATAATAGCAAAGATTTAAAGCTAAAATTAACATATTCTTATCAAAATAAAAACAAAATAATCTTAGCGAAACAGTCTAAAATGAAATTGTGATAATTCGAACTAATTATAAAAGTAAATGAAAATTTGAGACATAATCAAAGACGACTTGAAGAAAATTCAAGTTTATCGTTTATCAAAACAACAAACTGCGAAATGATAAAATCGAAATAACAGAAATCAAGATAACAAATGCGAGTTGTGCCGTACCCGTGGAAAATCTACCTAAAACAAATATTTACTCGGAAGTTCCTTTACTTTAAGCCTAGACGACCCTGTTCGTGAAACATCAACCTATGAAAATCCCACTCATTGCTTCCCAGTTTGAAAAGAACTCATCAAATACTAAAACCAATTTCAAATGAAAATGATTTGGAATAGTCCTTCAATTTCAAAGTGCAACATCTTTCAGGAACCGACACAAAAAAAAAAAATTGCAATAACATCTTGGTTGGAAAAACTTAGTGCAACGTGCAGCTTGCAGCCTTTTCCACTTTCTACGTATGACCATCGACTACTTCTTTATTTCCGACGAAATGCAGGAAATTGACTTTCTCAGTTGCAGCCGTTGGATTCAGTTCATCAAAAAAAAAATAATAATAATAATAAGGATAGCGTTTCGCAATTTGTCGCACAGTTCTTAAGTGATTTCTGCTTTATATTTGTATACGTATATTTGTATCCTTCCCAAGGATTACTGCGTCAAGCAGTCCTATGAAAAAGTGATTAGCTTTTATTTTTTGACTAATGCCTTCTTGAAAAGGTATTTCAAGGCATCGGCAAGGACAAGATTTCAACTTTACAAAACTGAAAATACAAAAGCAAAGTTAGCATTCAAGCTACCTTGCCACTTTGCTTTAATGTAACCAAACTCTTTAAGGACAAAGGAAAAATTAAGCCAAATAGTTTAACAAAAGCGACTGCTATGGCATAATTCCATTCAGAACGCGAATAGTTCCCCTCCGGATAAACTTTTAAACATCTTTTGTTCCATGGCAGTTGCAAAGCTGAAAGATGACAATGAGAATGGAAGACAAAAAATTCGAGTGGAATGCACACAGATACTTGGAATTCCGATGGGGTTTTGCTTTACGAAGAATGGAGGGATGATGATTTAATTGCTATATCTTAAAATCACAGTCGATATAGTCTTTAAACGATTTAAGCTGCACGTATAAATTAATTTTGCATTGAAATATAAATTGAGATATATTTGAATGAGATGATGGATGTGCGTACATTTCTTCGGCATATTGCTTTGAGGCTCGTAAACATGTAAAGATCAGGCGAACTACATTTTGTCATTTTCAATTACATATGACCAACGTCCTTCAAAGCAACGAAAGAAATAATATTCTGTGCATTTCGATATATAGAAGGGTGTTTTGATAATACCTCACATGGAGCCATCGAACGACTCCTGGAAAAGAAAGAGTCAATAGAACAATATACAGATGGATTTGCGAGCTGTTGAGCACAATATCAACAGAGACATCACAATATCAACAGGACAATCAAGGTCTTCACCATAAGGGGATGCCCAGAAGGTGGGGTGCTATCACCCCTAATGTTAAATCTTATTGTAGACGAACTTCTTGATAAGTTAACCAACCTCGGCATTGATTATCAAGCCTTCTTCTTCCTTTTATCAGCGAGGCTATGATCCGAAAACAAGGGATCACAACCCTCCCACTTCACCGCATTTCTACTGATCCGCCTGTGGGGTTTGCCATTGATTATCAAGCCTATGCTAATGATATAGTATTGATCGCCAGAGGTAAGTTTGAATAAACTACGTGGGGTTTGCTTAACTACGCTGGCGATGTATGCTTACTCTCTCACAGAATTATGGACCTCCACCAAATGACAGCAGATGTGGAGAGGGAGGCGTCATCGGGCTGAAAATAAATACGACAAAAACTAAAATGATCAGCCTTGGAACAAACTCATCGGCTCAAATATGCATTGCTGGACAACCAGTTGTTTTTGGACAACCGGTAGAGAGAGTTGAGGATTTCCAGTATCTTGGGAGTATTGTCTCGACCGATGGTGGAACCGAACTGGATATAGCCAACAGGATCGCCAAAGCAATGTCCGCGTTCGAGATGTTGTCTAAAATATGGCGAAGCAATGCAATCAGTTTGAACACCAAGCTAAGACTGTTCCGCTCCAATGTTGAATCTGTGCAGTTATATGGATGCAGCACGTTGACAGTGACCATTACTATCACCAGAAAGCTGCAAACGTTCATTAATAGGGGCCTGCGTAATATCTTAAAGATTTTCTGGCCCAATAGCATCTCTAATGAACACCTTTACAAGAGAACGGGTCAGGAACCAATAGGCATAACCATCCAACGACGGAAGTGGCAGTGGCTTGGTCACACATTCCGAAAGGGTGAGAGTTCCATAGCGAACCGCGCTATGCAATGGAACCCTTTAACTCAGGATGGCAGAAGACCTGGCGGTCCGAGCAGAACATGGCGCAGAGCAGTCGAGAGGGGGACACGGCAGTTGGGGAAAATTTGGGGAGAGCTAAGTCACATGGCCCGAAACTTGGATCCACAAGGGGATACAGGACATAAATAACTAACGTGGGGGGTAAACATAAGCAGGGTTAAGACAACGATAGTATCGTTCATGAGAAAAAGCAAACTCGAACGATTGAAAACTATTACATTGTCAGGCACAATACTGACACCAGTCAAAGAAGTTAAGTATCTAGGTCAATACCTAGGTTAGGTTAGGTTAGGTAGATGGGTGCCTTGCGACGAAAAGTCACTGCTCACTCAGACCAACAGTATGGGTCCATTGTATGCAATCATTTAACCCTGGAAACGCTGTAAAGAAAATCCGCCGTTAGAACCACCCAAAAAGTGATATGAATCCCATGAGGTCCGCTAGCTCAACACTACCCAAGTCCTCCAGCTCCGAGAAGAAGTAATTACTAAGAGTTCTCATTCTTCTGACGGATAGGGCCGGACAGTCACACAACAGGTGACGAACAGATTCAATTTCTTCTTTGTCCCTGCAACTTCTGCAATAGTCGTTATGCAGCACACCGAGGCACTCCGCGTGAACGCCAATGGCACAATGTCCGGTAATTATGCCAGAAATGACCCGTGCGTTATAATGACAAAGTTTTACCAGAGAAGTTGATCTCTTCTTGCTGTAGGCCGGCCATAGCGCCCTGGCCGGTGCGCATGTTTCCAGATGAGCCCAGCGTCTGTTTACTGGACCGGTGGCTTCATCCTCTATTTTTTTCCGGAAGGAATTGATTGCGGTTGCTACAGAGGGGACGGCCCGCGAACAGTGCAGCGCCAACCCTTTCCTAGCAAGCACGTCAGCCCTTTCGTTACCTTCGATATCCATATGCTCTGGGACCCAGCAGAGGGTCGCCGCATTGGCTCTAGATATCTCGTTTAAGAGTGATTTACAGCTTCTCACGAGCCTCGACCTAACTACGGCAGAGTCCAGACCCTTAACGACTGCCTTGCTGTCTATATAGACAGTGGCCGTTTTACCAACGATGTTACTCTCGCGTATAATTTCAGCAGCCTGTATGATGGCTGCGACCTCGGCCTGGAAGACGCTGCAGTCGTCATTTATTTTAAAGCAGTGGTTTATTCCAGGGCTTCACAATAAACTCCCGCACCCGTGCCAACGTCCATCTTTTTCTTCATGGTTCTTCGATTCTTCCAGTATATTCTATCGGGAATTCTTGTAGTGAATCTCCTTTCGAATGCTAGCATCAGGTTCATGTGATCAGTTCAGGTCTATACCTAGACAGCAAACTCATATTGAAAAAGCATTCGGGAGAGATATCTGTGAAGGCAAGACGTGTTTATATGATATGCAGGAGTCCAGCGGGAAAATCCCAGGGATGTAGTCCGCGCATCCTTAGATGAATATACCTAGTCATTGTGAGTCCAATGATCACCTACGGGGCCATAGCATGGCCAATATGAACCATTTTAGTTACAACGAGTGTGACACTCAATAAAGCGCAACGGCCGGCGTGCCTCTGTCTTACTGGAGCCTTGTGCAACCGCAGCCATGAATGTACAGCTGGAACTCACTCTCTTGTTTCTTGTGGCTGAAGACTGCGGAAGCAGAACGATTTTAAGGATTCCGAAATGTCAATGTCAATGCACTTTATACCCATGTCGTCAAGTTCAAACTTGTGCGGGTATACGTGCAGAAGCTAACGAATTGGGTAAAAAAGTAACCCCCTATTAGATACTGGGTCATGCCAAATAGAAGATAATAAAGCAGCGGACTCGCTAGCAAGACAAGGGGCAATAGAACCCTTTACAGGCCCTGTACCAAAATACTCGTTGAGATACCCGTCCACCATGCAAATGCCTCTTAATAGCCCTTTCCGATGCAGGGTTACTTAAATACTTCTGCATTCCGAAGATTACATCAGAAGTTCGTCCTTAAATGCTCAAATCAAAATCCCTAACAAACTAATTGCTATTTATTGCAGAAATTATGCTGCCATCTGATTGCCTGAGAATGAACAGTGTAGTAAAACTAAAAACGCTCCAAGTTAGCATTAAAGGATTAGGCATGGAACTATTTGAAATGGAATTCTTTCTTTTGCCATTGCATTATGTGTAGCTACTGCTACTACGACAAAGCTTAATCCAATGGAATAGATTGATTGGAAACTGAAAATCCCATTTTTATCATTCCATCCTTGATACATTTATCCTTTAATGCGATTGTTTTGCGCTGAAACAAAGGGAGACAGCTATTTGACAGTGATTTTCTTTGTGATTTATGTTAAGTGAGCGAAGAATGTTTTTTCATTAAGAAGACAATAAGGAGGGGATTGAGGGATAAAAGTTTGCATAATCCAGGTGAGGGTAATAAATCATTCAGAAGGGTAATTAATGTGATTGTGGGGCGATGGAAAGCTATCTTTATGGTCACCTAAGAGTAGCAAATCAATACTGCAAGGATTAAGCTACTTTTAAATCCTAAGCAGAATGGCGTAGATACACATACTTGTAGTTTACCTTAGTTACAACAACCTTCAGCTAACTTCTTTGCAAATCCCATATAGGTAAGGGAACTCTACCAATGCAATCAAAAAGGATTTCCTCTCTAATCCCAAAAGAAACGCAACCAACGCCACGAACCACATTGTTAGATACAATTATAAATTCTTCACTAGTCATCGTCTAAACCATTTGACAAAGGACGAAACGAATAACAAAGTTTTCGCCGAGGATTTTCTCTTCCATAGAAATGCAATTGCATTATCCCTCTGACATCCCTTTGTTCGCAACAATTTGGTTTCTTTCAACTATGTAGTGGATCTGCTTCGAGGACATGAAAAATTACCAAGAGTAACGCAAGCTGCAGTGGAAAACTATTTCTGAAATTTTCCTCCAACTGCACTTTGGTTCGATTTAACCACTTACATTGTATGGCAGGGATTTTACGTCGGATGAACGGATGAAGACCAGCACGCTTAACTGGAACAAGTGAAGGGTGAGGTATTAAATTCGCAATGCAATGCATTGGAAATGAAAACATTGATTGAGACCAGATACGAGTATCTTTCTTAAGACAAATATTGACATGGTTAGTGTGGAGGGTGGGCATGTGGCGAATGATGCTTTTTGTAACCATTAATGGAATTTTGTAATTGGTTTCCATTTGTTTTGCTTTCAAGCTCGTAACGAAAGGATACGGAAGTAGTGGACGCTTGTGTGTGATTGGAGGGAACATTCCAGGGTGTGCTAGTACCTTTAGTACAGATTCTTCTCAAAGCACGCAAACAGTAGGTATTTTTGTCTCAATTTATAGGTAGCTTAGGTATTTGGACTTAAGATTCTCTGGAGATAAGCCAGCACTGAGGCCAACTGAATCTATTAATGGTGGAAGCATTTTTGAAAGATCTTTTGTCCTTTATGCAAATTCCTGACTAGAAATTTGAGAAGATGTCTGGACGGGGTTCAAAGTAGTTCTTATATCCGAAGTAGAAGCTTCCATTAGGAAAGGCAGGCCTATAAACGCCTGGATCGGACAAATGCGACGACATCGGCATTTCATTGGCCTCTGTAACCGAGTGATCCAAAATCGGCAGGCCTGCCGATATTTTCTGAGGTCAAATAGGCGAACCCCACAGGCGGATCAGTAGAAATGCGGTGAAGTGGGAGGGCTGTGATCCCTTGTTTTCGGATCATAGCCTCGCTGATAAAAGGAAGAAGAAGTAGAAGCTTCCATATTAGTCCGAAGGACTTCTCAGATCCATCAGACGATTTATCATTTTGGATTATCATCAACTGGATGGACCGACATTCACATTTTTAAGAGCATAGATATCAAAATAATCTCCTCATACACATTGCAAGGGTAAGTCTGTGGTTACGGCTCTTCATTTACTAGCATACCTTTGAAGAATCCATGAGCTGCATGGAGTACAATAGCTTTTGTCAATATCAAGGGCAGGAGACTTTCTACCACATCAAATCAGAGAAATCGCTGACCCAGTTTTAAATCTAAAGGTAAGGCGCTGACTTGGAGAGCTAATAGGTTAGGTTAGGTTAGGATCGGCCCTCGATGAGGATGTACTTAGACCAGAAAGTAGGTCAATTGTACTGCCGATGTGTAAGGCGGGTGGATCACCCTCTTACTCTTGGAACCATTTGCTTCGTTGAATGAAGTCGTGAATTTTAGCCGTGCAGGCGTTGCCGAGATCATTAAGATCATTGTAGAAGTATTCACCCAGAGTGGCCTTCCTGATGTTGGCGAGCGCAGGACAGGCGCACAGGAGATGACTGATGGTCTCTTCTTCCTCTTCATCTTTGCAGCTTCTGCAGAAGTCATTATGAGGGATACCTAATCTTTGGTCATGTCTTCCTATGACGCAGTGTCCAGTGAGGACATTTGTTGATTTTGAGAGGGTTCGTCTCTTGTGCTACAAGAGTCTGGTGGACCTGGATTTATTGACTATCGGCCAGAGCTGTCTGGTAGTATGACATTGGTCTAGATGTTGCCATCGATGATTGGCTACTTTCTCGGCATCAATTTGAATAAGGTACTTAACATAAGACGCTGGCGCTTCGATGTCGGTAATGCTTATGCTATCTGTACCAGAGGAGCCTTGCCGTGCTAGTTCGTCGGCTGCACAATTCCCCTGTATGTCACAGTGACCTGGTACCCAGCAAAGGGTAAGGTTGTACTGACCAGCTATCTCGTTAAGAGATATGCGACAGTCTTTTACTGCCTTAGATCTCGTAGTGCTGGATGCGAGAGATTTGACGGCTGCCTGAATGTCGACATAAATAACAATATCAGGTGTTGATAGTGTGCTAGCCGCCAGCCAGTCAGCAGCTTTGCGAACTGCGGTGATTTCGGCTTGAAAAACGCTGCAGTAGTCTGAAAGGTTAAACGAGAGGTGTATGTCCAGATCTTCTGAGAAAATTCCGGCACCGACTCCGTCCTTGGTTTTGGACCCGTCCGTAAAAATTGACAGCGATTCGTTGTAAAGGACATTGCGTTGCGTCCACTCACTTCTGTCCGGTATCGAGTGCGTGTAGTCCTTGTTAAAATCATATTCAGTGGGCAGATGGTCAGTGGAATTGGGAAGATGACGGTGCATCGAAAGTATATTGGCATGTCCCGTGTTTTGCTCCTTCCACTGCTTGGAGTCTCTCAGTCTTATTGCCGAGTTGACAGCCAATTGCTTACTGACGATGTCAATCGGAAGTAGGTGGAACATGGTTTGGAGTGCCGCTGTGGGAGAAGTTCTCAGTGCACCGGTAATACTGAGACATGCAACTCGCTGAGTTTTTTCCATTATGGATAGGTTGGATTTCTTCTCCAAGGCGGGCCACCATACCAATACTCCATACAAGAGAATCGGTTTAATGATCGACGTGTATAGCCAGTGCATGATGCTTGGTTTAAGGCCCCAGGTGGAGCCTACTGCTTTCTTGCAGATGTATAGGGCGGCCTGCGATTTCCTGGCCCGTTCGACGACATTCTCTTTCCAAAGTAGCTTGCGGTCAAGCTTTAGGCCTAAATAGCTAGCACTATTTGAAAGCTTGAGGGTGGATCCCCTTATCTAGGGCGGAGTGAAGTCAGGGAGCTTGTGTTTTCTTGTGAATAGAACTAGCTCGGTCTTCGTCGGGTTGATGGAGAGGCCGCATTTATCGGTCCATCTGAGCAGTTCATTAAGAGCAGACTGCATGACATCGGCCAGCGTCTGCGGGTATTTGCCTGTTGTTAGAATGGCGACATCGTCCGCATAGGCAATAACATTGCATCCAGTTTTTCGATCTTTAGGAGGGCCTCGTTGAGCACCAAATTCCACAATAGTGGAGACAGTACACCCCCTTGAGGGGTGCCTTGATGTGCATGTTGCTTGACAGTGCAGCTTCCGAAGGATGCTGTTATTACCCTGTTCTTTAGAATGTGTTCTATGAAACAACAGATGGGTTCGCAGATGTTGAGCCTACGTAAGGCCATGGTAATCGAATTTGTTTCAACGTTGTTGAAGGCTCCCTCTATGTCTAGAAATGACACTAGGGTGAACTCTTTGATTGAGAGTGATTTTTCGATAAGGTGGATGGAGTGCAAAGCCGTTTCGACAGATTTATCTTTTTGGTAGGCGTGCTGTGACGTGGATAGTAGGGTGCTATCAAAAGTGGCCTTGATGTGTAGGTCCAGGATTCTTTCCAGAATCTTGAGAAGGAAGGACGTTAGACTAATAGGTCTAAGGTCCTTTGGGAGGGTGTGCGATGTCTTGCCTGCTTTGCGTATAAAGACCACTCTTACCTCGATCCAGGCAGTTGGTGTTGTTCCGAGCTCAAGACAAGCCTTCAGAATGCAGGAAACATACCGCCATACTATACTGAAAGCCGTCTGAATCTGCGCCGGAAAAATGCCAACCGGTTCTGGGGATTTGAATGGTTCGAAACTGTTTACTGCCCATATCAGCTTATATTCGCTGATAAGATGAGGAGGTGCCTGTGGGCGTGCAACATTTACCAGGGCGCGATCATCGTTGGGGGTAGGCGTGCAGCCGGGGAAGTGAGTGTCCATGAGCAGGTTGAGCGATGCTTCGTCCGATTCCGACCAGGATCCATTGGGATTCATGAGTACACTAGGTATAGCTGGTGTTTTTGCAGAGGACTTTTCGCAGTTGAGACGAGTTGTCAATACTCTGATAAAAAAACCGCACCATGATCTGCGTCTAGCTTTCCGAACTTCTATTTTGAAGTTCTTCAGACTTTCTTTGTAGATCTCCCAGCCCAGTGGTAGCCTTGTTCGTTTGGCTTTATTGAATTGTTTCCTGCTTGGAGAGCTAATACTGGATTTGATTATAAGCAGGACTAAGCTGGGTGACCCAAGGGTATGTGGCAGGGTGGTGTAATATACAGCTACAACATTATAGCATTCGAGGATGATGGTGCAATAGCAGTCTCTAAAGAATTTTAATAAAATGCACTCCAGAAGCTCTCCAAAATGGCTAGTAGGCGTGACTTAAACGTAAACCCCAAAAGTATTGGTTCTGACTCTGACATTCACCGAAGGATCGAAATAACTGGATCTAATTTTTGAATGACAACCCAACCTGGAAACCTGATATTCAATAAACAGTACAGAAGGTGACAATAGCGCTATCGAAAATGAATGGAGTTTTGTAACTCCCCATAACTCACTACCTCTGATCAAATCGATTCTTGTGAAAGCTATGGTGGTCTTAGGAAAGTCCAAGAACCAGCATGTCTATGCCTGAATAGAGCACTTAAGGCGACGCGCACTGCGACGCTGGATATTTTAATTCTCCTAGCCCCTACCTTATCTCTTGACAGGTGGCAGAAGGAAGAGTAGATCAAAGCTAATCTGCGCTACATTCCGAAGCATAAATATATTTAAGCAAATCGCAAACTTACTTACTTACTTAGGTGGCGCTACAGTTCGAGGTGAACCTGGGCCTCAACCAACAAGCCTCTCCATTTAACTCGGTCTTTACCTAATTGCTTCCAGTTGCGCACTCCAAGTTGGTCGAGGTCCCTTTGAACTTGTGCGCGCCACCTACGGCGATGATTTCCTCTGCTGCGTCGTCCCTTGGGGTTAGATTCGAAGACTCTGCGGACCGGAGCGTTGGTGTCCATTCGCTCTATATGTCCGATCCATATCATACGTCCAATACGCAGTTTTTTTACTAGGTCGATGTCGCTGTACAGCTCATATAGTTCGCGATTGAATCTTCTCCTCCAAAACCCGACAACGCAAACGGGACCGAAAATCTTACAAAGAATTTTTCTCTCGAATCGACCAAGGATATCTTCATCCTCTTTTAATAAATTCCATGTTTCAGCGCCCTAAAGCAGGACTGGGATGATCAAGGTCTTACATAGAGTCTAATTAATAGTTCGAGATAGGGCTTTACTGTTGAATTGCCTTATAAGCCCAAAAAAAAACAGCGATTAGCAAGAATTATTCTCCGCTTAATTTCTGCGCTGATGTTGTTTGTAGAATTTATAGCAGAGCCAAGGTAGACAAAGTCCCTTACTATCTCGAAGTTATAGCTGCCCGATGTGACGTTTTGTCCAATTCGTCGGTATTGGCTTCCCCTTCTTGTTGACAGCATATACTTGGTTTTGCTAAACCCATTTTGGCCGCTTCCGCCTCAATGCTTGCAAACGCACCGGTGACAGCCCGCTGAGTTCTTCCGATAATGTCTATATCGTCGGCGTATGCAAGCAGTTGTACAAACTTGTAATAGATTGTGCCTCCGGTGTTGGCTTGTGAGTTCCGCACAATCCATTCAAGTACAATATTGAAGAAGCCACATGACAGCGCGTCACCTTGTCTAAAGCCTTTTTTGACATCAAAGGTCTCGGTGAGGTTATTACCGACCTTGATGGAGCAGCGAGCGTTCTCCATCGTCAGCCTGCACAGACGGACAAGTTTGGCAGGGATGTCAAAACTAGACATGGTTCTATAAAGCTCTTCTCTATAGATGCTGTCATAGGTGGCCTTGAAATCGATAAAGAAATGGTGAGTATCGATTTGGAATTCTTGAGTTTTCTCCAGGATCTGCCGAAGTGTGAAGATTTGATCGATGGTGGACTTTCCTGGCCTGAAACCGCACAGATAGGGTCCAGTCAGAATGTTGGTAAAAGGTTTCAGGCGTTCACACAATATCGCAGAAAAGATCTTGTATGCGATGTTGAGGAGACTGATGCCTCTATAATTGGCACAGTTGAGGGGGTCTCCTTTCTTGTGGATCGGGCAAACGATGCTGAGATTCCATTCATCAGGCATACACTCGTCTGACCAAATATAAGAAATCAGTTGGTGTATGCACTCTACCAATTCATCCCCAGCTGCCTTGAAAAGTTCGGCCGGTAAGCCGTCAGGTCCAGCAGCCTTGTTGGATTTTAGCTTGGGTATTGCTATCCTCACTTCGTTTTGGTCAGGTGGACGGAAATTTTGACTATCATCGTCTATGTTGAATGGTTCATTCTGCCTGATAGCGGGATGTTGGTCTTCGTCGCCGTTATGCAGTCTGCAGAAGTAGTGTTTTCATATTCTCAGCACCGACTGTGATTCTACTACGAGGTTTCCATTTTCATCTTTACAGGTTTCTGTACGGGTATTGCTTCTCTGACATGTTCTTTTTACCTTTTGGTAAAACTTCCGTACATTGTTCCTGGACTATAAACTCTCGATATTCTCAAACGCGCGCTTCTCATGCTCTTTCTTCTTCTTTTGGAGAAGCCGATGTTCTTCCCGTCTCTTTTGCTCTTAGAGCTCACGAGCAGCTCTCGTCTTCCTTTGCAGCGCCGTTTTGTATGCCTCTGTTTTGCTGCATGCACTCGCCGGCATTCTTCGTCAAACCAGGGGTTTCGCGGTGGTGGGCGAGCGAGACCCAGCACATCAGTCGCTGCGTTTCTGATGGCATGTTGGCAGCGTTGCCACTGGTCTTCGGCACCTAATGCTGGCGGCATAGGGGTGATTGAGAGATTTCGGGATACGCGTTCACCGAAGAGTCTGGCGGTCTCTTGCGATTGTAGGTGTTCGCGTTAAATTTTCTCACAGTGATTCTTCTTTGTTGCTCAGATTGGAATATCCGCATTCGTACCTTGGCTACAACAAGGTAATGATCCGAGTCTATGTTGGCCGCTCGGAAGGTCCGGACATCTAGAATACTGGAGGCATGCCTTGCGTCAATCGCAATATGATCAATTTGGTTGATCGTTACATGATCATTGGACCGCCATGTCTGCTTATGAATATCGAGATGAGGAAACCATGTACTTGCTATGGTGACATTTCGCTCCACAGCGAAATCAATTAGCCTTAGTCCGTTATTAGACGTGGTGTCGTGTAGGCTATGCTTACCGACTGCCCTACCAAAGACGTCCTTCTTTCCTATTTTGGCGTTAAAATCGCCCAATACGATTTTAACGTCGCATTTAGGACATTGCTCGTATGTTTTGTCGAGGAGCTCGTAGAAACACCCTTTGGTGGCAGGGTCCTTTTCTTCCGTGGGGGCCTGAACACATATTAGGCTTACGATAGCGTATTTAGCCTTGATCCGGATAGTCATAATACGCTCGCTAACGTGTCGGAAGCTTAAGACTTCTTGCCTAAGTCTGCCGCATATGACAAATCGGCTTCCGAATAAGCGTTGCCTGTTGCCTCTGTAGCAATCACCTTAGATGTCACAGTTTTTCATCCTCTTTTTGCCCGGCCCATCCCATCGCACTTCCTGGATGGCGGTAATATCTGCTTTATAGCAGTCTAGGGTCTCTGCTAGTTGTTCGGCAGCACGTGGTCTGTAAAGAGACAGAACATTCCACGTACAGATCCGAAGGTCGTGGTCCTTATTTCGTTTGCTGGGGTCGTCATTAGTTGAGTCATCCTTATCCGAGGCTTTTGATTGTTTCGGAAGCATAGGTCTTTTACGTGGTAGGGAAGTTACCAGGAAGGCATAACCCCCAACCTGGAGGGCCAGTTTCTTAATTATTCCCCTATGACGAGGGGCCAGTGGTCCAGCAAATAGCAAAGCAGGATACAATAGTAGCCATCCAGCCCGGTATGTGGAAGATATAAATGCCCTCGCTAGGCTGCGTAAGATCAGCAGAATGGCCCTTACATGGACTGGTGGCACCACATGCCAAGCTGCCAGATAGATATGGCCTAAGTTGGATCTGAAACTTTCAATAACACCAATAGGTATCTTCACCGAACAGAGCTTCATAGGAAGGCATTTTTTTTTTTTTATGTCCTGTATCCCCTTGTGGGTCCTAGGGCCTCTACTACGCCTACGCGCCATCGTGTACGGTTTCTGGCAATGTGTCTGAGTTCTCCCCAACTTTTCCCTAACTGCCGTGCCTCCTTCTCGACTGTTCTGCGCCATGTTTTCCGCGGACCGCCAGGTCTTCTGCCATCCTGAGTTAGAGGGTTCCATTGCATAGCATGGTTCGCTATGGAGCTGTCACCCTTTCGGAACGTGTGACCAATCCACTGCCACTTCCGCCGTTGGATAGTTGTGCCTATTGGTTCCTGACCCGTTCTCTCGTAAAGGTGTTCGTTAGAGATACGATTGGGCCAGAAAATCCTTAAGATATTGCGCAGACACCTATTAACGAACGTTTGCAGCTTTCTGGTGATAGTAGTGGTCACTCTCCACGTGCTGCAACCATATAGCAGCACGGATTCAACGTTGGAGCGGAACAGTCTTATTTTGGTGCTCAAGCTGATTGCATTGCTTCGCCATATTTTGGACAACATCCCGAACGCGGACTTTGCTTTGGCGATCCTGTTGGCTATATCCAGTTCGGTTCCACCATCGGTCGAGACAATACTCCCAAGATACTGGAAATCCTCTACTCTCTCTACCGGTTGTCCAGCAATGCATATTTGAGCCGATGAGTTAGTTCCAAGGCTGATGATTTTAGTTTTTGTCGTATTAATTTTCAGCCCGACGACACCTGCCTCCCTCTCCACATCTGCTGTCATTTGGTGGAGGTCCATAATTCTGTGGGAGAGTAAGCATACATCGTCTGCGTAGTCAAGATGCTTCAGTTGAGATGTAAGAGTCCATCGAATTCCTCCGTTTCCCGTCGACAAAGCTGCATGAAGCACATCGCTAATCACCAATAGGAATAATATTGGTGAAAGGATACAGCCTTGTCTTACCCCACTTTGGATCTCAAATTCCTCAGACAACCTTCCCCTGTGCAGAACGTGACATTTGGAGCCTTCATATGTAGCTTTGATAATAGCAATTAGTTTATCGGGAATGCCTCTCCTGCGTAAGGCACGCCAAATAAACTCCCTGTTGACACTATCGAACGCCTTCTCAAAATCGATGAACAGCAGGTGCAGTGGCGATCGATATTCAACACACTGTTCGATGATAATCCGCAGGGTGTTGATGTGGTCGGCACAGGAGGATCCAGAGCGGAAACCTGCTTGTTCGGCATCGAGTGTGTCTTCGAGATGTTGTTTGATTCGCTCAAGGATGATTTTAGCTATTATCTTAGCTACAGCAGGCAGCACGCAGATACCCCTCCAGTTTCCGCACTCCATTAAATTTCCTTTCTTAGGAAGCTTGACGATCATTCCCTTTTTCCACTCGTTAGGAAAGCTCTCAGCTTCCCAAGCTCTATCTATAAGTGGAAGCAGAAGCTCAGCCGATGTTGTTGGCGTTGCTCGTAAGAGTTCTGCTGGAATACCGTCAAGTCCTACCGCCTTGTTGGTTTTGAGTGCCTTGATCGCGGTAATGATCTCATCTTTACTGGGAGTCGTGGTGCGTATTCGGGAACTTCTCACCTCGGGCATCTCAGTCTGATTTGGGAGCATGTCGCTAGCGAATACACGGTTCAAAACCGTAGCAAAATGCTCTTTCCATCTCTTGAGCTGGTCCTCATCCGAAATGAGCAAGGAGCCGTCTAGGCTTTTCACTAGGTATTGGCTGGAGCTGCGACCACCTGTCAGCTCTTTCGTGATTCTGTAGACAGTCCTGCTGTCGCACCTCCGTGCAGCTTCTTCTGCTTCTGTAGCCAGCGCGTTGATGTAGTTGCGCTTGTCACGTCGTACGCTACGCTGAACTTCTCTCATCTTCATGCGATATAGGGACTCTAGCTCGCTTCTCCCTGCTGCTGGGGTAGCTGCAACGCGAGCTTTCAGCTGTTTTCGTTCGTCAATCCGTCTCCAGGTATCCTCGGAAAGCCACGCCCTATGTCTTCCCTGCGATCGACCGACAATTCTTTCAGCACCAGATGTAAAAACATTTTTCACAGCACACCAATGGTCTTGGATGGTTGCGGGCATTGAGCTGCTGATTGCTTCCACACCTTGCGAAAAGTGCTCCCTTAATTGTTGGCGCACTGAGGGATCACTAAGTCTATCGATGTTGAACCTGGGCATTCTTGTGTTGTCGTGGGATCTTCGAACTGCAGCAGTGCGTAGTTGAAGAGTAGCTATCATAAGATGGTGATCACGTACTATCCCCACATCTGCCCCTCGTCTGTTTCGGACGTCCAGGAGACTGCTTCTAAAGCGGCGGCTGATAGCAAAATGGTCAATTTGGTTGGAGGTTGCTTGCCTGTCATTGGAAACCCAGCTGACTTTGTGGCAGGTCTTGTGCTCAAACATGGTGCCACCTATCACAAGGCGGTTGGCATTGCAGAAATCCACAAACCTTTCGCCGTTGTCATTGCGGTTGCCTAGTCCATGCTTCCCGATTACATGCTTGAGCCCTTCGTTGTCGCTGCCTACCTTGGCATTCAAATCCCCCATCACTATGACAATGTCTCCATTTGGTGTTGTGTTGAAGACGGCGCTTAAGAGATTGTAGAAGCTCTCCTTTTCGTCCTCAGACGAACTATTCGTTGGGGCGTAACACTGTATGATGGTGACGCGTCGTACTCTAGTCCGGAATCTGGCCGTCAAAATCCTATCACCATGAGGCTGCCAGGAAATCAGGCCCTTGCGTGCTGTTGTTGTTAGCAGTAGTCCGACTCCATATTCCCGCGGACTTCCGGATGGTCTTCCAGAATAGAGTAGTACAGTGTTACGCGTTGGAGACTGGTACTCGCCCGCTTCTAACCATCTTACTTCACTTACCCCCAAAATGTCCAGTTTATATCGCATGAATTCCTTTTCCAGTTGGAGGAATCTGTCATTGTAAGGACCTTCTCTTCCCAAGTCGAGGAGCGTCTTTACATTCCAGAAACCTATCTTTGTCCGGGTACAATAGCCAAAAGTCGTCAACATGTGATCAGTCCTTATCCGAGGCATAGTGTCGGTTTCAGTAGCGAGCTGGTTTCAGTAACGCAGGTTGCTGGCCCACGTTACCTAGCCTAGAATCAAGGCCCTAGACAACCCGCACTTACAATTTTGGCCTATACGTATAAGGGTTTATACGTATAGTTGCCCGGGGACCACCACTAGGAGGTAAAGTAAGCACTTCATCACGAACTTGATTGTTGCGCTACTGGCCCAAGCCAAGTTTTGGGCAGTCAGTAGTTTCCCGATCAATCGCAATGCAGGTCCCCTTAGGAAGGCATGTTTGACCTTCATTCAATCTACTTTTATCGCAGCTACAGAGACGAAGATGAAGAGGGGAATATTCACCACCTACTATCCAGTTTAACATCCTTGGCGACCTGTCACATGCAGATATCAGAAACTCCTTACATTTCAACTAAAGCAAGTAGATTGGGGATCACAATGAACCTCTAATTAGTTAAAACGTGACAGCCACTCCAACCTAACTGAATGCATTTTGCTTCCAACCGGAGAATAATCCTGTGCTTATAGCCCATGTTCCTTATTTTAAGAAACAGGACACGCCTGAGACCTTCTCCAATCCAATAGCTACCTCCAAAATGGTTGAAGAAATCAAAAAGCTCTTTCAATTCGTTCGAAAGGTTAAATTGTTTGATTTCTGTTGGGATTCCAGGTCTCCCTGACTTCCCAGGGTGCAAGCAGACTAAATTGATGCTTATGGGCGTCTATAAGACATCCTTAGCATTCCTGTTGCATGGCTTTGCTAAACATTTTAATATCCTATGCCTAAGTGGCGCTACAGTCTGCGATGAGTATAGCGAAGATACTGCGGAAGACTCCCTCTGCAAAGGACATGCTGAATTCGTATTATGTAGCACATCAGTACACGCATTCCTTTGCATTGTCTTTCAAAAAGCTTGTGTCTTTGTTTTTTGTTTTCAATCGACAGATACAACTCAAAGAACTTTGCATTGAAACCACGAACATGCAAAAAAGAATCGTAAATCTTCAGAATCGATGCTGAATTAAACAATAGAGAAGAAGTACAAAGACCAGATCGAAAATCAGAGTAAACGTTCACATACGACGTCAATTCGCTCCTCCACAAATTCATTGACTTCAGAAACAGTCAAATTCCCGAGGAAAAGTCGTTAGTTTTCCAAAAGCAATTGGATACCAACAGCTTGGCTACTCAGCATTCAATCCATTCCACACCAGTGGCCAAAGTGAGAATGGTTTTTCGGTACGTCAGGTCCTTTTTGCGAAACAAAAACTCTTTCATCCTGCTTTAGTCGTCTTCCTTTTCCTTTTAACTGAATCTCCATCAAACCGCATGAGTCATATTAGATTCTGGGAAAAATTCACCACCAATGAAGGCAAGTTTTTCAGTTTTCCATAGACTCTACTAGGCAACAGGAAAAGTGGGCAAAAAATATGGAAATCTCACTTTGCCTGGTTGCAGGAGTGTCTGGGTTTTAGCTTTCCATCTTTCATTTGAACAAAATCCATGGTTTTTTCAATTGCCACAAAATGTTGCGGACGTTGTGAACTTTTAAAGTCTAGGTGTGGATGAGTTTCCCAAGTGACCAGATTTCCAAAATCCCCTCGATGAAATCCCCGTCATCCATCAGCTTAAAGCCGTCCAAAGCATGTGCAATTGTCCTCTACAGCAAATTGCTTTCAAGTGCAGCAATCTGTTTTTCAGTCAAATTATACTCCTTCATAGCTTAATCGATAACTCCCTACAAACGGCCAACAACCCTAGGTGCTACACTCGCAATTGAATTCTAGTCCAATTAAACTTTGCCTACACCTTTAACTACACAAAGGGCGTCCTCGTCGCTGCTGCGGAGCCATTAAATCCTGAACCATAATGTATTGCATCTAGGTAAGGTACTGACTTTTAGTTCAAAATCAATAAGGATATCCTGTCATAGTTCAATAAATCCCCCACGCCCTGCCGTTGTTGGTAGTTATCATCTCGCTCGAATAGCATCCACTACTCTTGACCGTAAAATTGAAAATCTCTACAAAATTGACTACTGTAACAGTTTGCATACGCACGTGTGTGTGTATGTGTTGATGAGTGATTAAAAGCAATTATACTAAATATCCTGCATAGCTCCAACAACGATAATAGAGAAATTAAAAGCATTCAGGGATGTTTCGAAAACATTTTAGTTTGACGAAGGGATGTTTACGGTGTGATATCTATTACCAGGGCCTACCCGCACAAAGTTTCTAATGGCTTTTACAGCTATTACCGTAGGTTTGCTGGGGGTTTTTCGCATGATTATGTATTTACACTCCTTTGCATCCTGGATGGGTGTGATGGTAAATTTAGCATTTGATGCGGCACAGCTAGTGCTTCCGCAGATTGTGTAAATTTAATTCGGATTTATTGGAAGGATTTTCGGGGAAGACGAGTGTATTTTTGTGTAGGTAATGGTAATCCTTTTGCTGGTCTGGGAGGAGTGAATTCTGTTGACTTTTAAGGGGTGTTCCAGTGATGCCATTTAATTTAAAGACTTTGTGCTGCAAGGAGTCAAGTCTTAATTTGTGTCGAGTGGAAGCGCGTCTACTGGTGAGAAAGTCAAAATCAAGGTCCTGTGTTCAGATATCTTTTCGAAACAGAACATCTAGCTTTTGTCACTTCAAATGTCGGCTTCCTTAGCAATCGAAGTCTAACTAATTCTAATACTAAAACGATTATCAAGGCCATTTCAGAAAATAAAATCGAAAAAAGGGACCTTGAGCAGGTTATCTCAGCGATTTAAAACTACACGAAATGGGTAAAAACCTTTTTTTGTATTGAGGATGCCTTAAGCAATAATGGATCTTAAAAATGTCCTGACGTCCACTGGAACTATAGAACAGATCTTAAAGTATTCAGAACAGCCTAGGAGAAAGCATAATCAAAAGTATATGAATGATCCTTGAAGTAAAAACGTGGTACAGACGCAGGGATTACATAAATTTGAACATCCAAGTGCGAAACTACATATAGATTCAGATCTAAAAATTATCTAGTATGCATCTAGAATGCTAAGCCAGTAATAAAAAAAAAACTCAAATATCTATGTGAAAGCACCGCTCCTTGCTGAGGTCTTTGTCCCGCACAGCGAGAGAAATGGAGCACAATGCTCTACCTTCTACTTACATAGTCAACCAGCTGCCCAACATACAACTTCATCCTTTGGTAGGTGCTAGACCACCGTGACCTAATGCTGCTCTTGATACGATATGATATGGGGATCTGCATTGCGATTGATCGGGAAGTTACTGACTGCTCAAAACTTGGCTTGGGCCAGTAGCGCAACAATCAAGTTCATGATGAAGTGCTTGCTTTACCTTCTAGTGGTGGTTCTTGGGCAACTATACGTATTAACCCTTATACGTGCAGGCTAAAATTTGAAAGAGCGGTTGTCTAGGGCTTTGATTCTAGACTAGGTAACGTGGGCCAGAACCTGTGTTACCGAACATTTTCCCGCTACAGAACCGACACTATACCTCGGATAAGGAACGATCACATGTTGACGACTTTTGGCAATTGTTCCCGGAGAAAGACAGGCTTCTGGAATGTAAAGAACAGGAACCGAAGGTTCTTACAATGCCAGATTGCTTAAATTGAAAAACGAGTGCATGCGATATAGACTGGACATTTTGGGTGTAAGTGAAATCAGATGGTTAGAAGCGGGCGAGTACCAGTCCTCAACGCGTAACACTGTACTACTCTATTGTGGAAGGCCATCCTGAAGTCCGCGAGAATAGTCGGACTGCTGCTAATAACAACAGCACGCATGGGCCTAATTTCCTGGCAGCCTCATGGTGATAGGATTATGATGGCCAGATTCCGGACTAGAGTACGATGCGTGATCATTATGTAGTGTTATTCCCCAAGGAATGGCTCATTTGAGGACGAGAAGGAGATCTTCTATAAACTTTTAAGCGACGTCTTCAACACAACACCAAACGAAGACATTGTCATAGTGATGGGAGATTTGAATGCCAAGGAAGGCAATGACAAGGAAGGGCTCAAACATGTAATCGGGGGAAGTATGGAGTAGGCAACCACAATGACAACGGCGAAAGGTTTGTGGATTTCTGCAATACAAAACAAAAAACAAATATTTGGCGCAACAGCTCTTTAAAGCGCCTGGGCCTAGCTTCTCGCAACCACTCATGTTGTGTGTATTATATTTTTCACACGAATGGAAGGGACCTACAGTTTAATGCCGAGTCCGAACGGCGATTTGAGAAGTTTTTTTGTGACAACAATACTCTCGGATGTTTGTCAGACGTTCGCGAGAGGTAGGACCGTGAAAAAACTTTTTGGTGTTTTCTGGGATTCGAACTTGGAACCTCATGCGTAGTGATCAGACACACTTACCACTTACGCCACGGCGCCCACATTTTCTGCAATGCCAACCGCCTTGTGATAGGTGACACCATGTTTGAGCACAAGACCTGTCAGAAATTCAGCTGGGTTTCCAACGACAGGCGAGCAACCTTCAACCAAATTGACCATTTTGCCATTAGCCGCTGCTTTAGAAGTAGTCTCCTGGACGTCCGAAACAGGCGAGGTGCAGATATGGGGATAGTACGAGATCACTATCTTATGATAGATACTCTCCAACTACGCACTGCTGCAGTTCGAAGATCCCACGACAGCACAAGTATGCCCAGGTTCAACATTCGAAGACTCAGTGACTCTTCAGTGCGCCAACAATTAAGGGAGCACCTTTCGCAAGGTATGGAAGCAATCAACAGCAACCATCCAAGATCATTGTTTTTACATCTGGTGCTGAAAGAATTGTCCGTCAATCGCAAGGAATACATAGGGCGTGGCTTTCCGAGGATACCTGGAGACGGATTGATAAGCGAAAACAGCTGAAAGTTAGCGTTGCAGCTACTCCAGCAGCAGGGAGCAGGGAGCTAGAGTCCCTATATCACATAAAGATGAGAGAAATTTAGCGTAGCGTGCGACGCGATAGGCGCAAGAGAAGCAGAAGAACCTGCACGGAGGTGCGACAACAGGACCGTCTACAGAATCACCAAAGAGCTGACATGTGGTCGCAGCTTCAGCCGACACCCATTGAAAAGCCTAGACGGCTCCTTGCTCATTTCGGATGAGGACCAACTCAAGAGATGGAAAGAACATTTTGCTATGGTTTTGAACCGCGTACTCGCTAGCGATATGCTCCCAAATCAGACTGAGGTGCACGAGGTGAGAAATGCCCGAATACGCACCACGACTCGCAGTAGTGGTGAGATCAACGCGATCAAGGCACTCAAAACCAACAAGGCGGTAGGACTTGACGGTATTCCAGCAGAGCTCTTACGAGCAGCGCTCGCAACATCGGCGGAGCTTCTGCTTCCAGCTTTCCTAACGAGTGGAAAAAGGGAATGATCGTCAAGCTTCCTCTGAAAGGAAATTTAATGGAGTACGGAAACTGGAGGGGTATCTGCGTGCTGCCTGCTGTAGGTAAGATAATAGCTAAAATCATCCTGGAGCGAATCAAACAACACACTCAATACCGAACAAGCAGGTTTCCGATCTGGATCCTCCTGTGCCGACCACATCAATATCCTGCGGAACAGTGCGTTGAATATCGATTGCAACTCCACCTGCTGTTCATCGATTTTGAGAAGATGTTCGATTGTGTCAACAGGAAGTTTATTTGGCGTGTCTTACGTAGGAGAGATATTCATTGCTATTATCAAAGCTACATATGAAAACTCCAAATGCAAGGAGTACAAGGCTGTATCCTTTCACGAATGCTATTCCTATTGTTGATTAGCGATGTTCTTCGTGCAGTTTTGTCGACGGGAAACGGAGGAATACGATGGACTCTTACATCCCAGCTAAAAGATCTTGACTACTCTGACGATGTATGCTTACTCTCGCACAGAATTATTCACCTCCACCAAATGACAGCAGAAGTGGAGAGGGAGGCAGGCGTCGTCGGGCTGAAAATTAATTTGACAAAAACTAAAATTATCAGCATTGGAACAAACTCATCGGCTCAAATATGCATTGCTGGACAATCGGTAGAGAGAGTAGAGGATTTCCAGTATCTTGGGAATGTTGTCTCGACCGATGGTGGAACCGAACTGGATATAGCCAACAGGATCGCGCAAAGTCCGCGTTCGGGATGTTGTCCAAAATATGGCGAAGCAATGTAATCACTTTGAACAACAAGCTAAGATTGTTCCGCTCCAATGTTGAATCCGTGCTATTATATGGATGCAGCACGTGGAGAGTGACCATTGCTATCACCAGAAAGCTGCAAACATTCGTTAATAGGTCCATGCGTAACATCTTAAGTATTTTTTGGCCCAATCGTATCTCTAACGAACACCTTTACGAGAGAGCGGATCAGGAACTAATAGACACAACCGTTCTTCGACGGAAGTGGCAGTGGATTGGTCACACGTACCGAAAGGGTGAGAGTTCCATAGTAAATCATGCTATGCAATGGAACCCTTTAACTCAGGATGGCAGAAGACCTGCCGGTCCGAGGAGAACATGGTACAGAACAGTCGAGGAGGAGGCACTGCAGTTGGGAAAAGTTGGGGAAGCTGAGACACATTGCTAGAAAACGTACACGATGTCGCGTAGGCGTAGTAGAAGCCCTAGGTCCCACAAGGGGATACAGGACTAACTAGTATATAACATGCACTTTGCTATGGGTAGGCTTAGGTAGGTAGGTAGATTGGGAATGCGGGCAGCAATTATTTTGCAAAATCCACAGATGTAAGAAATTCTATATCAGAGAACTCAAATGATAAGAAATGTCCCTAGCATTCCTAGCAGTACGTAGGTGGCAAAGATGTTCATTAATTGTTTCCTGTGGATGATGTGATTTATACATCCCTGGTGTGCCTCATTGATGGTCAGTCAAAGCGAACCAACCTTGGTGCTTACTCAAGCCAACAGAATGTTCTTGACAACCGCACAAGTGTTGTCTCTGTGGCAAGATGGTGTGTAAAGTACCAAAAGCAAGAGATCTCAAGAGGAGAAATAGACGAATTTCATATTCAAAGAGGCATCCGATAAGGTTGTGTACTGTTTCCGTTAATGTTTCTGGTGCTTTTCAGTGACGTACGTTGTCGATGCGAAGCGGTGGAACCCAATAGTGGTCAAGATTACTATCTCATACACCTTGACTATACTGATGATATCAGCGTGCTATCGCATAGAATAATGAACTTGAGAGAACAAGCCAGGATCGTTTAAGTGTTATTATATAGAAGCAGATTGTTCGCACTTTCTGAAAGGACGACGACTGCATTGAAAGCGAGACCTTCAATAAAACCAGACCCAAGACAGAGGAACAACATAAGATTTAAGGAAAACCAAAGATAAATACTTGTAATTGGGAAACATCGCCAAGAGACGAAACGATGGCTCATTGATGTGGTACGAGTAGCAAACTCTAAGACACATAACCTTAGTATGTGAACCCCGTAAACACCTTTTCGAGAGTATGTAAACATAGGTATTGATTGCAGCCTTAACGATTTTTCACCAGCTCTGCATGTCATAGATATGCATTCGTATCCCCATTTGGCAGTTCACTTGTCATGTGTCACATATTTCTTAACAGATTCTGCAGCTGAGTTGTGAATATTAAATACTCGTGCGCTCGTTAATCGACTTCCATTTACAATGTGCAAAATCGTTTGCCTGATTTGTTATCATCGCATCAAATTTTGGGGATAATTGGACCTGTATCCACTCAGCGATGTAGATAACTGCCATTTAAAACCATTTAACTATAAATAACCCATTAAAGCAGCTTAACGATCGTGCGCACCCTCAACACCCTAGATAGCTGTTGAAACTTCGAATCACAGTCGTGTGGCTGGAAATTTTGCGATAAGAAAGATGTTTTATTTTACTGGTAATGCAGGATTTAGTGCCATGATTATCGAGGCAAGGGTACTCGCCTCAAGAGGGGTTCGAGAGTATATAAATTCAGATATCAATGGGCTACTCGCACTATGCCTTGCAAATTTGTATGCAAAGTGCGAGCTATTATCAAATGGAACTTCCGAATTTGTGAATTTAGGTCAATAGACTTCAAGCCCGAGAAACTTCGCATAAAGAGCGCCTCGATGACTCTCTCACGTTTATAGAGACTTGAGTATGGATAGCAACTGACTGAAGAGTCCACTTCGAATGGTAGTACCACCGGATTCTCTTCTGATACTTGTGTACATTCAGCACAATCTTGTAAATGCAAAATAAAATAAAATTCCTCAGATAAAGACACATGTATCTACGTTCAATGTATATCACCTTCTATTTGAAATTATTCTTGCGATATAAGTTAAAATTCGAAATGCCATCGCCTTTCAAGGGAGCCTTGCCCAGTGTATTCACACACACGTGTGTAGCAGGATGGAACTTCCACTTCACAACATCCTTTCCTTAAGTCTGTGCTTTTTCTATGCCGTGCTGCTCCCCATTGCGAAACACCTCCTTGCGCCCAGTTAAGGAATATTTATTGGAAACGGAAATGATTGTGTATTCTGCCTGAATACAATGTTTGTACCTTATAATCTACTCAGGCTATTTTGTGCTCGTGGCACTCAAGTACCAGTATTTACACTGTAATTTCCTCTTCTTTGCATTGACTGTGAACTTTAATGGTTTTCAATTATTTTGTAAACGAAATGGCTTTGTAGATACAAAGTGAAGGTGCTTTCAGGTCATATTTAGCTGGCCAACTAAGGTATTGTGTTTGTTTGGAATTAGTGGAAACTGTTCCCGAAATAAGGAATTTTAATTATAACCGTAAGTAAATTAACGTCAACATGTTACAGCGTTTTGTGGATTTGGAAAAAGCATGTGATATGGTTCCTGGAGGCAAACTCTGGAGTGATCTGCAGGAGTATGGAATCGATGGCCCACTGTTAGGGGCGATTCAGTTTGTATATACAAACTGTAGAAGCTGTGTTCGGGTAAATGGTGTTAAATCAATATCTTTCACTGTAGCCGTTGAACTCCACCAAGGGCGCGTTTTGTGACCTGTCCTCTTCATTGTATATATGGACTGGATATTCGAGCACAGCCGTGGCGGAGAATGTTTCAAAGTAGGAGACTTAAGGATAAGTCATCGGCTCTTTGCGGATGATACAGTCATCCTTGGGTCCTCTAAGACCAAACTTCAGTGCGCACTCGAAAAGTTTGTAGCCGTTTGTGATTACGCTGGAATGAAGGTAAACGTGAATAGATCATTTCCAGATCGCCCATTCAGTGCACTCTGCTTGTTAGTGGAGTTCCACTGAAGCAGATGGATTGGTTTAAGTACCTCGTGGTCTTATCCACGAGTGATAGAAAGTGCAATACCAAGTTAGCTTTAAGAAGGTCAGGATGGATCGATTTTGAGAGTGCTTAGTCAATCTGCTATAAGGAAGGCCGAACTTAGCGTTCAAGCTAAATTATCGGTTTTTAACTCGGTATATGTTCCAACTCTCACCTATGGTCATGAAATTTGGGTAATGACCGAAAGAATAAGATCACAGATACAAGCTGCTGAAATGAGGTTTCTTCGCGGTGTTGCTCAAATAACTCATAGGGATCGAGTGCGCAACGGCAGAGTACGCGAGGCGCTCAATGTTGAGCAGCTACTTCTCCGAACGGAACGACCTATGCTGCGATGGTTTGGTTAAGTAGTGTATATGCCCCAAAATTAGCTTTCAAGATCTGCTAGAAGGCTATCGGGGACAACTTGAGCTTGCAAACACGTATAACTCACTGGCTCTACATCTCGGCTATAAGACCGACACTTATGAACGGGGTGGTTGTCCGATGGACTGCCTTAGATAAAACCATATACAAAGTAAAGTCCGACCATCAGCTTGTTTGTGCATAAGCTGAGCGTCTCGAACGACAGCACTGGACATTTTGTTTCATCTGACCCCCTCTGATATCTTTGGTAGGCAAATGGCCCAAAAGCAACCTTATAGCGACCCAGTAAGGAATTTGGCCACGCCTACGTTCTGAATAATTTCAAAATCCCTTCCAAAAGCATAGACTACACCCATCCCAAGTTCAATTTTGACAAAAACTTCCAGGTAACTATACCTTCCAGGTCATTCTGGGAGGAAGAGGCTCTTCTGGAAGACAAGTCGATTCACTTCTACGACGAATCTTAAGCTTAATCTCAGCTTCTCCTTCTGTCTTCTAAATTATTATAGCATGTTCCAGGCGGAAATTTTGCCGATTGAAGAAGTCTAACCTTGGCCAAAGAAAAACATGATATCCGCTAAGGATATCCGATTCTTTTCGGACAGCCAAGCAGCAATCAAATCCTTGGAATCGATCTCTATAAATTCCTTAGTAGCTCTAGATTGCCGGTCGTCTCTCGCAGAGATGGCTGAGCAGTTCAATATTCATTGATGGGTGCTAGTGCATAGAGACATTCCGGGGAATTGCCAGAGTACTCGTAGGAATGACTTTACAAATTTAACCAGAAAAGGGTATACTAATCGCTACATGCAATTACAATTTAAGCCAAAGCTGAATGCCATCGGGAGAACAAATCTTAGGTGGACAGGACAGAACAGATTTGGCCAAAGCTGGATCTGAATCGTTCTAAGAATTTGATTTCTCTCAACAGATTGCATATTGGCGCTACTCAAAGTGTCATGACTGGGCACTGTCCAATAGGCAAGCACGCAACAAGGGTTGGTGTACACTCAAACGATTTCTGTAGAAGCTGTATGGATGAAAAGAAGGAGAAAACTTTTCTCCCCTCCTCTCTCCCACAAAAGGAAACTTCACTTAAAGGGTTTCTATTATAACGATCTATGTGCACCGATATTAGAAGTCTCATACGCTCCATCATAAGGCGAACCCCACAGGCAAATCAGTAGAAATGCGGTGAAGTGAAAGAGTTGTGATCCCTTGTTTTCGGATCATAACCTCGCCGAAATTGGAAGAAGAAGAAGAATATACGCTTCATCAGAAGCGCCAAATTGTTCAACGAGTATGCATGCGGAAATGTTCCATGATGCATGTGGTATTGCAACGGATCTATTATTGGTCTAAGTGTGTTGGTTTTAGCTGGAAGCCACGTCAACTAAACCTAACCTAACCTAACCTAAAGTTCATTGAACTTTGATGAAATCGATAACTTAAGTTAGGGATCCCATTTGCATTTCGATCTAGTCACTGGCAATTCAATTGATGTTATAGCTGACTGACTGTTGGTATATGGAACTATGGCCGAACCCGATATCGATCTCAACGACAGTTAGGTTAGTTTAGGTATGTGGGCTGGCAGAGAGAGACACTGCCACACTCAAGTCGGCGTTGGCCTATTGTGATACACATAAGGGAAAAAGTAATCTCTTACTCAATGGTGCCTAGTAAAATCCGCCAAAAAACTATTCAAACTCAATCACTTACATCGTTTCTGCATACAAACCACCCTGATGGCTTGATGAAATTCAGCATCTTTTCCATCGAAATACCGGAAAGCTCCTCGAGATCTTGGAAGAAATAGTTACCTAGGAACTTATTCCTGGAGTGCTGAAGACCTGGGCAGTGGCACAGGAAGTGGGTAGTGTCCTCAAAAACTTCCTTGTCACCGCAGCCTCTACAGATTTCCTCCTATGTCAGGCGTAGTTTCTTCATGTGGTATCACAGAGTATTGGGCCACGTGATGATACTTACGAAGATGAAAAGGGATTTCTTGTTTTTCCGAATAATTCTCTCTCTTTGTCGAAGGACTGCCATAGCTTCCTTGTGGTGGCACAAGTTCCCATGGAGGTCTATCTTGTGTTCGTCTCTCTAATGGCTTTATTCCTTGCAATGAGCTTGAGTGTACAAGGCGGGATACACACGGAGGGGTCAACTTGTTCTAGTGAGGCTGCTGAGCCGACTCTTGCTAGCACGTTGGACCCGCCAGCAGAGCGATACCTTGTGCTGTGTTCCAAGAACACTGAGCTCTTCTCGAGAACACTTCACAAGCTTCGATTTAATTTCTATGAGAGTAATTGCTTAAATAGCTCCCTGGCTGTCGATAAAGGAGGTGATACCTTCTGGCGGTATTGCCCTTACCGCAGACTCACGGGCGGTTCTTCCACTGCTTGGAGGATGCTGCTGTAGTCTGGAGTCGTATTGATCTCGATATACCTAGGGGGTCGGAGAAGAAGCCTGATCCTACATCAGTGCTCATTTGTGATCCATCTGTGTAGATGGCTATAGATTCGGCATTAGGTATGTGAGCGCTTTTCCATTCTCTCCTGGTATGGTAGGCGGTCGAAAAAGGCCTTACAAAGTCTAATTATGGCGTCATGTGCGTTATGTGCACGAGGCCAAAGTAATCATGTAGGATCATCGATTGACCCATTCTGTTTGGTATCCAGTCCACTGACTGGCTAATCCTCATAGCATTAATGGCTGCTGATGTGAGTATAAATATGTCTAGCGGTAGTTTGGGTTAGGTTAGGTTGGCTGTCCACACGAGAGTGCAGACACACTTAGACTAGTAAAGGTCCTTTGTGATACCATGGATCAACCATTGGGCCACTCAGGGACTAACAAAACCAACCGGAGCTTTTGATAAAGTGATGGATGCTCATGACGTCTAAGGACGCCAGATCGCTGAGGTCGTCAAAGAAGGGGGTCTCTAGATCGAGCATTCTTTTATGTGACAGGGCTGGACAAGTGCATAGGAGGTGAAGGATGGTTTCTTCCTCCTCCTCGTTCCTACAGCTTCTGCAGAAGTCGTTGGAGAAGAGGCCTAGTCTTTTGGCGTGTTGGCCTATAAGACAGTGTCCAGTGAGAACACCGCAACGCAGCTCATTCGTATTCACTTTAGCTTGACTTGCTCGGCACTACGTTTTTGATCCAGCTTAGGCCAAATCTGTTTTGAAATATGACACGTTGAGCCGTTTTCCCATCTGAGGTTGGTCATGCTAATAGCGTTCAGCTTTAGTAGATGCTTACATGTAGCGAGGGGTATACCCAGGGCTTGGCTGTCAGGCAGAATCCTTAGATTTGTACCCTGTCTGGCGAGCTCGTTAGCCCAGCAGCTTCCTGGAATTTCCTTGTGGCCCGGCACCCAGCATAGGTGAATGTTGAACTGCTCTGTCATCTCCATAAGAGATAAACGACAGTTTAAGGCGACCTTTGAAGTGAAGGAGTACGATTCCATGGACTTGATTGCCGCTTGGCTGTCAGTAAAAATGCTAATATCCCTGACAGATAGTACATTACACTTCAGCCAGGACAGGGCTTCCTTAATCGCCATGATTTCCGCCTGGAAAACGCTGCAATGATCAGGGAGGCGGAAAGAGATGCTCAAATTGAGCTTCCTGTCTAGCGGTAGCAGGTTGAGAATAGCCTCAAGTCCTGCGGTTGGGGTTGTCCTCATTGCTCTGGTAGTAACAATGCAAGCTAGTCTTCGGACTTTGGTGATATCCCTTAAGTTGGCCACCATACTAGATTGCCGTAAATCAGTATACATAGGTCTAACGACAGTTACTCAGCAGCTCTGCTATGAATGCCATTATATTTCGCCCATTTACCAAAGACTATGATTTTCCCGTATACTATTCTCAACTAATGAAAATATCTGAAAGTCGTATCCTTTCAAGGACAAAATAAAAAAGAAATACAATTTTAATAATAAAACTCTGCAGAGTGCAGACAGCAGAGATCAACAGCTTACGATAAGAAGATTATTTTATCTACTTATCTTTTGTTCGTCCTTTCCTCCTCCTTGTTCAACAAAAAAAAAATATTTATTTCATCAGTGTTCTGTTTAAAACTTCACATTATCACACAAAAACTTCCAGTTCACCATAGAGTAAGTGATTTAATTTTTAATTACCATAATTTCCTTTACATAACACATAAAGGACATGAGAAATTCATTAAGCTCTCGATTGTTTTTCGGAAAAAGAAAAAAAGGATTCATCCTCACAGTCTGCCAGAGTCAGAGTTCAATCATTTTGTTTGCTAGAATCACCAAATCGATTAAATGGTAAATAAAATTGTTCATCATCACAGTAAATTGACATTTTGAAGGATATTCGCATACAGACAGACACAGTAACTGCAAAAGTTCTCTCCCATTCGAAATGAAGACACTCTCACAGGATGGAGGAAAAGTACAATCAAGTGTTGACACAACTCTTTCGTATTTCGTAGACACACTCCTCCAGTATTGGAACGTGCCTGGACGTCAATGGATTTGAGAAAATAAATTTAAAATTTTATTGGAACAAATAAAATTTCACGACCGGAAGAAGTCACTGGCCAAGGATATATCGTAAGGATTGTAGGAAATGCGATTTTTCTCTCAATCGAAACTGATGGCAAACACTTTTCATTCAGGAGTCGTAGTGAACGTTTAGTAACGCGTGCCAAGGACATTAATTCAATGGAGTCCTGTAGATAGAAGGCGAAATGTCTCGTTTTAATCTCGCGAATGATGACACATTACGGATTAAGGATTGGTTTGTTTGGGAAGCGATTTTGAACGAAATAAATAATAATCATGGAGACTCCATTTATTTGAAGGATAATAGCATGACCTTCCTGACTACTCTTTCTCTGCACGTGTACACGAGATACTTTCTAAACAAATCGACACAAGACAGTAATTGGAAGCAGAATTCTCCTAATTGTATCCTTCGAAACAGAGAAGAAGGACTATAAGCCACGTTTGTGTCTACATTAATTGTTCTCACAAAATTCGGTTAGATTGTGGTTTGTTTTTGCGCAGATACTTCAAATGAGGTGGAATAGCTTTCAAAATTTAGTTTAAAAGAATGTGTAGGTACGCCTGGATAGTAAAAGGATCTATACTGAATCGATCTGATGTACAGGCGAGTGGTCTTTGACGACGACACGACGGGTCGACGTCATGCGTCGTCGTCTCTGTTGATATGGGTAATGGAACACAGATGTTGTTTCATATCGATTCGAATACCTTTTCCCCAAAGGTCGTATCCTAATGTATCCGTACTATAGAGTGCTATCGAAAAGATGGATGCTTTGCTGGTGAATGACTCTATTATTCAGGAAAAAATGATTGAAATGTCCTCATACATTAGGTGGGGCCGTCTATATTGAGAAACAAATGTGGCACGTGTCGCAATATTTTATGCTGGTTGGGCTTGGATGGAGAGTTTGGATCCGTATCAATGTTCGTCCTGCACGTGGATGTGTTTTGTTTTTGGGTTTTGTTTATTCAAGTCACGGCATAGACGGATTATTTTGGCGTCATATTAGAAGGGCTGGGTACTTAATCGCAAAACGTTGACATATCTAATTGATGGTTGACCCAAACACTTGTGACATGTATTTTGGGAAAATCCCAGTCACGGGTTGAAGTTGATGAAAGGAAGTGAATGAATGTCTTATGCCTTGTAGTGGATTCTGGTTCGTTAAACCGTTTAACCGGAAGAAAGACAACGAGGTTAAAGGATTTTTGCGAGAAGGAAACTGTATTGAGTCACCGTATCGATGAATTTTATTGATTTTGTGCTGTAATTTGATTTCTCGGGAATTTGTACCAATGAATTACGCAATAGAACAGATTGAAGGCTAAGATATGGTAAACTACTTGGGTAAAACAAGTGTGTAACTTTGATTGGCTATTGAAGCGTTAACATAAGATTTTATGTTCAGGTATCCTTGGATTATCTTGAAATTATAGCTCTTCTCCTTTTTTTTTTTTATGGTTGCGCCAAAGGGTGTGTAATCTTCTAAAAATACCAGTAGCCCGAGCTACTGCCATGCACGATTCGCAAACCTGAATAATCGATGCCAGGAATACGCCTACGTACTAAACCACACCCTGCACACTTCAACCACTCTCCCCGCGGAACTACCTTAGGTATTACTTCGCGGGGCTGGTTAGCTATTTATGCTCTTCTTTCGCTGTCTTCCGCTCCCTGTTCCAAAAGTGTTGCCGGTTGGACTTAGTTGCTCTCTCTGACTCTTTCCAGCCGCCTAAGTTCCTGCACGATTATCGCTGCAACTTGTTTCACCGCGTCCCATATTGCTTTCAATGCTATCATATGGTGCACAGTGTTTTCGGGGGTTGGTATTTCTCCAATTTTTTCCTCCAGTTCTCTGTGCTCTATATGAAAACGTGGGCACTGAAAAAATACGTGCTGGCCATCTTCTGGGGCCTCTCCGCAATTTGGACAGTTGGGAGATTCATCGAGCCCAAACCTGTTGAGATACGCCCGAAAGCTGCCATGTCCGGTTAAGAACTGGCTAAGATAGAAATCTAGCTCTCTGTGTTTCCGGTCCATCCATTTTTGGATATCCGGTATAAGTCGATGGGTCCATCTTCCCTTTGAGGACTGGTTCCATCGCTCCTGCCATGCTCTAATGCTTCGCTGTCTTTCTTCCAGCTTGATATTTTTGACTGACGCTTGAGGTTCCTGAATTTTGACGTCATAGGTCCTTTGTAGCTCGATAGCCAAGATATCCGATGGTAGCATTTCCGCGATGATATATACTGCCTCGTCTGACACCATACGAAAGGCACAGCATACTCTCAGCGCACATAGTCTGTTGATAGAGTTTATCCTTCTTGCGTAGCTCTTTTTCATCATAGCTTTGGCCCATATGGGTGCCGCATACATAAGAATGGACTGCACCACCCTTGGTAGAATAAGTCTCCTTTGTTGCCTAGATCCTCCTATATTTATCATTATTCTTAATAAGGCACCGCTCATCAGAGCTGCTTTATCACAGGTTCTTTCAAGGTGCTCCTTGTTAGTGAGCCTCGCGTCGATCATCACACCTAGGTATTTGATAACCGATTTTGATGTCGTATTATAATGTCCTACTCTGATGGTGATTTCCTCTCTTTTCTTGCGGCTGCTTACCAATACTGCCTCTGTTTTATGTTCGGCGAGCTCTAACCCGACTGCTGCCATCCACCGTTTAAATTTTCGAATACATTCATTTGCAATATCCTCTATTTCTGCTAGATGTTTTGCAACCACGATAATTGCAGTATCATCGGCAAAGTCTATGATTTTTGCCTCATTTGGGGTTCCAAGCCTTAGAATCCTATCATACATAATGTTCCAAAGGATAGGGTCTAATACCGATCCTTGTGGAACTCCGCCAGATATGTGGTACTGCTTTACTCCATCGTCGGTATCGTAGAGTAGAAACCGTTTCTCGAAGTAGCTCAGTATTATTTTAATTAAGAACCATGGCACCATCATTGCACTACGAGTCCCCAATTTGCAGAATTGAACTCCTTTTTGACGTCCAATGTTATTACGGCACCGTATTTGTTTGCACCGCCTCTCCATCTCCTGCCCTGAATAGCTTCTTCCAAGGTTGTAGTTACCCTTCTTATTGCGTCTACTGCAGAACGTGCTTTCCTAAAACCGTACTGTTGGTTGGAGAGTCCCCCGGCTTCATCAATTGCCACTTCTAATCGGTTGCATATGATTCGCTCCAGTATTTTACCCATTGTGTCTAACAGGCATATGGGACGGTATGACAAGGGCGCGTCTGGCGGTTTTTTCCCTTTAGACAGCAGCACTAGACGTTGCTTTTTCCATTGGTCTGGAAAAACTCCTTCTGTTAGACACTTGTTGTAGAGTTCCACAAATGGTTGCGTATTTGTTTTAGTGGTTAATTTAAGCGCCTTGTTCGGTATGCCATCCAATCCAGGTGACTTGGTATCCTCGAATCGTCTGCATATATCCTGGAGTTCCCTTTGCGTGACAGTTGGGATGTCCTGTACTTCCGGGGGTGGCTCTATAGGCTCTGCTAGTGTTTGAGGTGAAAACAACCCCGATACAATTTTCTGCATAAGGAGAGGGCATGAGGGGGAGGGTGCCCTAGTGCCTTTGAGTTTTGCCATTACTGTTCTATAGGCGGTGCCCCAAGGATTTACATCTGCTCGCTCGCAGAATTCCTTAAAGCTATTGCTCTTACTTCTGCGGATGGTTAGTTGTAGCTCTCTTCGCCTATCTTTGAATTGCACCCGTAGGTCCTGATAAGTGGACAAACCTCTGGATCGCTGGAATAGTCTTCTGGCTTTATGACACTTGCTGCGTAGCTCTGCTATCTCTTGGTTCCACCAGTATACTGGTGGCCGGCGATTTGTTGACGTTTTCCGGACCATGGATGCGTCGCAAGCCCTAGTTACTTGTTTGGTAACCTCAGCGGCTTGCTGTTCCTGTGCTTATTGTTGACTCGGCAAAAATCAGGGCAAACGTGTCTTTGTCCATGGTACCTATTTTCCACCACATTCGTTGTGCCGTCTTTGGGCGTTCCTGGACTCTTCTCCTAGGTTGTACTTCAAACAGGATGGCAAGGTAGTCGCTGTGAGTATATTGATTACTGACTCACCAGTTGGCGCCTCTCGATAAGAAACTAGTTGGAAAGGTGATATCAAGTATGGAGCCTACCCCATATCTACTAAAAGTGTGCTGTATTTAGCAATATTAGGTCTAGGGACGATACGGCTTCTAGGAGAACTTCTCCCCTTCTATTGGTCCGTGCACTGACCCAATCATTGGCCCATGCATTGAAGTCTCCAGCTATAATTGTTGGGCTACGACTTCTAGCATCATCCACGATCCTATCAAGCATACCTTGGAACTCCTCAATGGTGTTGTTTGGACATGCATAACAGCTATAGACATGTACTCCTTTGACCTTTGCTCGCACGAAGATTGTTCCGGGTGTCATAATTTTTTCTTCAAAGGCGCATCATTTTTTCTTCGTGACTGGTAAGAATTAATATCTGATATCTTCCTATCTTGGATAGTTACTCGTAGCTCGTCCTTCCTCCTAGCTGGTCGACATTCTCGCTTTTTGTGGACTGCTCTGGGCACCTGTTTTCACTTTATTCCACTCGTTATTTCTGTTTCTTCTGGAAAAGTGAAAAGCAGCCATAGTTCCATCAGCTATAGGCCTGCTTCCCCATTGACAACCAATACATTGCAACCCTAATGAAAGAAGAAATAGAAGGTGATGAGCAGTAAGTGTGGACCACCTTTATAGTAAACTAACTGCTCACACTATAATGAAAACGAGAAAAAAAAGGCTGTGCCGGACACTCCCGCAGCTAATTTCGTAGAAACGTAAATCGTGTGCAGGAAAATTATATAGGTAGTTGTCGGCTCCGGAGCAAGTCCAATTTTGTTCCCCCCTCGTCATCATATTGTGTATGCCAAGTAGATATGATGGGTCTGGGTCGATCTCCATTGCACTCTCCATCTCATCAACAACGAAATCCACGCAATCATACTTGACTCGGCTCGTAGATGCCGCCTGAGTTATCCTATATTGGTGGCAGTACTGCGCGTTAGTTTTGGGTTCGGACTCGACATTCATTCATTCAATCATTCAATTTCATTCAATCATTCTCATAAGAACTTTATGCTCTACGCACTTGTGCTCAATTTGTTAAAATTGTAGCTGTCCTTATCCTCATACGTATACAAGTTTTTTTCTATTAAGCGTTTCTTATCTTTAAATTTGAATGAAACAAACTGTGAGTGAGATATCATTGAAATTTTTTCTTTATTGAGAAGGCCCATGTATGCCATTATGTATGGAATATAACATCATTCAAATGTCCGCTGCGGCTTCGCTGGATGGCGCGCATCCGAAAGGTCCAATTTTCCATTACTCTGGCGCATAAATCAGGCTAAATTGGACCAATGGCATTAGTTATGTTGGCTTTCAGTGCAGTGGTGGTTTGTGGTTTATTGGGATAGACCTGTGACTTAAGAAAACCCCACACGAGGAAGTCTAACGCTGTCTAATCGCACGATCTCGGTGGCCAATTCACATCGCCTCCGGATAACCATGTTCGGAAATCGCTCGTGCAGATTATCCATCATGGCACCAGCTGTGTGCCACGGAGCGCCGTCCTGTTGAAACCACATATCGTCGGTGTCCATATCATCCAATTAGGACCAAAAGAAATTGGTTATCATTCACCAATTCACCGATAGCGCTCGCCGTTGACGGTGATGGCCTGGCCAACGTCGTTCTCACCGATAATGCCGCCAGCCCAAAATCCACACCAAACAGTGACTTTCTCTGAATGCATTGCAATTTGGTGGATTTCGTGTGGTTTTTTAATCGTCCCAAATTCGATAATTTTGCTTGTTGACGAGCCCATTCATCCAGAAACGGGCCAGAAATGGCGACCGTAAAATGGGCGAAGCGCGCAAAATGTTGCACGAACCGAAGACCAACTTTCATAAAACAATTTAATCATTTGCACATGTGTTTGACCGCTATTACTCTCCACGTTGATTTGGCAAGACAGATTAAATAAATGATAGCCAATTTGACAGATTTAGCTTCAACAATATGGCCGCAATCACCTGTCAAAGTTCGGAAATCCCTATTGGAAACCCCTTTATATCGCGTCATTTTAAGAACTTAGGTGGCACTACAGTCCGAGGTGGATCTGGGCCTCAACCAACAAACCTCTCCAGCCAGCACGGTTACGAGCCAGCTGCCTCCAGTTGCGCACGCCAAGTTGGTTGAGGTCCCACTCCACTTGTTTGAGCCACCTACCGCGAGGTTGTCCCCTCTACTGCGCCGTCCATCCGGGGTGGATTCGAAGACTTTCTTGGCGAGAACGCGACATTTTAAGAAATTCAAGAAACTTTCAAAGTTTTTCAAATTCAGAGCCTCGCATCTTTTTGAGTTTTTGAGATCCAGACTTGGAGCCCAGAGTAAGTTGTCATACACACACGCCTCTTTAAATCAACATGGAGTGAAGGGGATCAAAAACTCCCAGAAACTTATAACACATATGCCCATTTCCATCACCACGAACATAAGAAAACTAAGCATACGAAGACAGAAATCTACAGACAACACAAGTAGCAGCCCACTGGTTCAGCCGAAATCCATTAATGGCCGGAGCCCGGCTTAACTCACGACTTACAGTTGTGGAACGTCGTTAAATGTTTGTCCTTTTCATGTCATGTGCCCTTGAGCTGCAGCCTCACATTGTGTAATATGCGTGTGATGTTTTCTGCGACACATATGTCATTGCAAGATTAATATGAATCCGAGTCTATAAGTCCTAGTCTCCTGGTATGTTTTCTCAGAAAGAAGGTTTCCTTTATCCCAAACAATGCATTCGATGACGAAGCCTTTGTCCTTGACTTTCTCCATAGAGTTAGGAATGCCATCTTTCGTCTGCTGCTTGCATCAATCACTCAATTAAGCCGACATCCAAACATTAATTCCATCCTACAAAGAAATTTGATTTTCCTGCAAACACAAACAACCCGCAGCATGTGCCTTGAATTGACGCACACTTTAAAATTAAAAGCACCCTTCACTTTATTCTTTTTATATACGAGTATGCCCACAACCTTCTATTTTAAATATTTCGCGAAAAGATACACCGTCATCTACGGGCTTAACCCTCTCCACCTCACATCTCAAAAATAAAAAGGTTTTCTCTCCGAAAATAGACGGAATTTTTGTGAGCTCATTAAAGGAAATGAAACACGCCATTGTCCTTAAACGAACAACAAATTTTATTTTTCTCAGAATTTTCAAACAAAAAGAAAAAAACTTTCTGTTACGCTTGATGGGTGTTTTTTAAAAAATTAAATTTTTCATTCACATAACAAATTGATGAGTTTCGAGTTTCGCAACAAAACGAAATGATGGATTTTTTTTTCTTAAATATTACAATAAACTTGGAGGGTACTGGCAGTGATTTTTCGTCCTTTTTTGTGGAGAATTAATAGTCATAACGTATATAGTAAGAAGGTTGTCGAAATGGTAACCTTAATCCCATTAAATATTTATACCGACTTCGACTGATGGATTGTGTCACTCATCGCATCGCTTTGCACCCTTTTTACATTCTTACTTGGACCTACTATACCTATGGGACAAGTATTGGTTTCATGCGAAAAAAAACAGTGTGTGCTCCCAAGAGCAGATATGAAACTTGAAGAAAACCTATCCATTTGGGCAGCAGCCCCGAGCTACAGACAGACGGACAAACAGACAAACCTATCTATTTCTCCGTTTGTCTGTACCTTTTAATATAATTTGGGTGCACTCAAAGGGTTATGAATATCCTTAAAATGTTTTACACAGTATGGGCGTTGGAAAGGATAGAATGAGAGAAAGATTGGTGTAGTGGTTTGAAACCTAGATATTGGGTTTCAGCAAAACTCCGGGGGTGGTGTCCAGGTAGGTTAGGTTATGAAGGGCGTGTGATGGAAAAAGGACTCATCACGTACTCTCGGAGAACTAAAAGGTCCATTGTGCTTACACGTAGAGGTGGAGTGGGAATAAAGATATAGAAGATCATTTTTGAGGGTGGTGACACCTATCCTTATATCTGTTACCTATCATTAGAACATTATGTACACAAATGGTAAGGTGTCGAAGGATTTAGAAATCCAAAGTGAAGTACGTCAAGGATGCACACTGTCGCCACTATCGTTCTTGGTGGCTATCAATGACGTACTACGTGCAGCATTCACGGAAGGCAACTATAGAATTCGCTGGACTATGACATCTCATCATCCGTAATACTCATGGGACCAAAATAAAAATGTATCCAATAAAAAAAAAACAAAAAAAAAATATGAAAACCCGAGCACTTCATCGGAAGATGAACTGCTCGCCTCCAGTCAGGAGACCCTAGTGGGAAGCGAGGACCTTGAGTTGAGTTCCATTCAAGGCGCGCTCCCCGAACCATTACACCAATCAGTCTAACCTCCTTTGTACTGGAGACTCTCGAGCGGCTCCTAGACAACCATTTGCGAAGCAAAATAGAACCATCCCTCTCCAAAGCTCAGAACGCATACCTCAAAGGTAGATCAGCAGAGACAGCTCTTCTCGAGGTAGTGCGCACTATAGAAAACTCCACCCTAGCTACCTTCCTAGACGTAGAAGGAGCTTTTAATAACGCAAACACTGAAGCAATCCTAGAGTCCCTTACGGAGCTGGGAATAGAAAGCAATCTAAGTCAATGGAGCGTTTCCATGCTTAGCACTAGAATTATTCAGGCAACACTAGGCAATAGCAATATAACCAATTTAACCAGTAGGGGAACACCCCAGGGCCGTGTTGTCTCACCTCTACTATGGCTGATAGTCATGAATAAAATCCTCTTAACATCAGACAGAGAAAGAATCAAGGTAGTCGGGCAGGCGGATGATATGGTGATACTAGTGTCAGGAAAGTTTCTCTCCGTCATAAGCGAAATCACGGAAAATGCTCTGAGCAAAGTGAGCGCTTGGGCCAAAAAGTGTGGTCTCGGTGTCAACTCGAGCAAAACGGAACTGATGCTCTTCACTACTAAAATCAAAATACCAGACTTCGCACTTCCTCGGCTAAATGTCCAACCGCTCTCCTTATCGTCCAGTACTAGGTATCTAGTAATTATCCTAGATCCTAAACTTAACTGGAAGCTAAACATAGAACAACGAGTAAAGAAGGCATGTATAGCTTTCTATGCTTGTAGCAAAACCTTCGGAAGAAAATGGGGACTGCAGCCAAAATTGACCTTACGGATGTACACAGCCGTGGTATGACCAATTCTCACATATGGGCCAATAGTATGGTGGCCAGCTCTAAAAAAAGTCTACAATATAACCCAAGGTATAAAGAACGGCATGCATAAGCACCACAGGCGCTCTACGGTCAACGTCGACCGGCGCTCTAACAGTCTTCTTGCATCTCCTACCTTTAGATCTACACATAATAAACATCACAGCACATAGTGCGGTCAGACTTAGGCAGCCTGGGTGCTGGTTTATGAAACCCTATGGGCATAGTACCATTTTAAACTCTCTGCTGAGAGAACTCGCTTTGCCCACAACAGATTGCATGATACCCAAATTGAATTTTACAAAACGCTTCGACGTTCAATTCCCCACAAGATCAGAATAGCGAGATGGACAGGTGATTAAGGATTTCGACGTAACAATCTACACAGATGGTTCAAAGATGAACTGTGGAGTCGGTGCGGGTGTTTTCTTCGAATCCTTAAACATCTCTAAATCATTTAGCCTCCCGGATTCTGCCAGTGTATTCCAGGCAGAATTACTCGCTGCTCGGGAAGCTTGCCGTCAGATCAAAACACACACCAATATAACGCCGAGGCAAAAGATCGCTATTTTTATTGATAGCCAAGCAGCCATCAAAGCCATTGCATCGGTTACTACATTCTCCAAGCTAGTGCTTGAATGCGAAAATGAGCTAGCTTCGCTAGATAGCCTATTCAAGGTGACCCTGATTTGGGTTCCAGGGCACAGTAACATTTAAGGAAACGAACTTGCAGATGAACTGGCTAGACACGGCTTAGCCTTCCACAGCTCTCTTACGGAATCAGTTCAGATTCCGCTTGGAGCAGTCAAAGCAGAAATATACTCTAAATTGATTGCCCAAGCCAACCTCAGATGGTCTAGGCTAACAAACTGTGTCATATCCAGAAAGATGTGGCCAAACTACAACAAATCAAAAACAACCGACTTCTTAAACAGAACGCGTAGGGACATCGTTAGGATAACAGCAACCACTTCGGGTCACTGGCCCATAGGAGACCATGCGTCCAAACTAGGTATCCGGCACAACACACATTGTCGCAGTTGCAAAGTCGCAACTGAAAAATACACCCTTATTCACTTTTTATGCGCCTGTCCGGCACTACCTAGGGCCAGACAGCGAGCTTTAGGAAAACCGATTCCCTTGAGAAAGTCTCAGAGAGAAACCTTGAAGATTTAATAATATTTTTAAACTCCACAGGCTGGATCTAGAGACTCCACACCAACACACCTTAAGAACCAAGCTACGACTGTTCCACTCCAACGTAGAATCGGTGCAGTACTTGGAAGGTGGACACCATTAACACACGCAAGCTGCACGTCTTCGTAAACAAATGTTTAAGAATCATCTTGAGAAGTTTTTTGCCGAACCGCATCACTAACGAACAACTTTATGCGAGAACGGGCCAAGAACTTATAAGCATTACTATACGAAGGAGAAAGTGGCAATGGATTGGACGTACCCTACGACGCAAAGACAACTCCATTGCGAAATACGCCATGCAGTGGAATCCGCTCACCCAGGCAGGCAGAATAGCGGGGCGCCCTAAGCAAACGTGGCGCAGAACAGTTGAGGAGGAATCGAGCTCTTTAGGAATGAGTTGGAGGCAGCTCAAATGCGTTGCAGGACTTCGAACAAGATAGCGCAAAGGCGTGGTTGACGCCCTATGCCCCCGAGGGGTTTAAGGATCTGGGTGCGTAGGTAGGTAGGTATTTTCCTGTTTAAATTTTAAATCTGATTGCAAATACGTCCGACTCCGACATTCACTTTATGATACTTTGAAGTAATTGTCCTTTTTTCACGCCTTACTTAACAAACGTATTTCGCTCCACCATTATCCTGTTCAATTTAATATATTTCCAAAAAATATGAAAGGAACCCCTTTCACTTCACAAAAAGGAAATTATGGTTATCTGTGCTGTTGGAGAGAATAATAAAAAAAAAAAACTCCAAAGAAAGGATATGCAGAGCGGACCGTAATCCCTTATTAATTTTCCTGTACTTCTCAGAAAAAGGAAAGCACCACAGCTAAGGGGATCTTTTTTTGTGCGTCAGTAAGCCAAAATGAAGGAACAACATTCTTGTTTATTAATGCGAACACCACTTGACCAATGGAACATAACACTTGGTTACCGTATGCATGTTCCCAGAGTAGGTGTACGAAAGGCAAAGGATCCAGAAAACATGGACAGAATCGTGATTTATGCACACTCCGTCGGGGGAAGCAAAGTTTTGCGTGTCCGCTGTGAGAGCAGCATATGGCTGGCGTTGGTGCTGTTCATTATTTAAACTTATTCAAGGGAACACCAGCACATGCCGTGGCATGGGGGTGCTCTGTGCGGTTGGGGCTTGGAGTCTCTGTTTCTCTATGACACTTGACATATGAAAATTGTTTTAATTGTTTTGGTGGTTGTGCGTTCATGTTGTTTGATAATTAATTAAAGTAGACAGTTTAAGCTAGCCGGGGCTTGTATGTAGGATTGTGAGCTAATGAGGGCAATAATTGAGTTGAAACAAAATATAAGCTGAACTAATCACTTCCTGATAAGAAACATTTTACTGAGGATCAAGTGGCACGTGAACAGAGATGTGGGTTCGAGTTTCATGGGGAATGCTCTGGTGTCACGTATTATGTTTGTTGGAAATTGTTGATTGCGATGAGAAGTTGTAAGTGGAAAAATAATTGACAAAACACTGCAGTACGATTTGTATTACGAAAAACTTTTTAATGACTCTTCCATCAAGTTAGGGGATTTTCAAAAGTGGGAGCAGTACAAAATTGATTTGTTTATGTATAGCTGCGGTTCCTAAATTTACGTGATAATCATTTCAATGTTCTACTTACGTACAGCAAAACTGTCTCAAATCTTAAAACAAACATGACATTGCAGGGATAGCACACTATTAAATGGTACGTGGATGGATCGAAAAAAATCTACAGGGACTGGGGCAGGCGTTTACGGGTCCGGGACCAGATACTCAGTCTAAGCGATCGAATGAAGCGCCCAATTCAACCTCGATACTAAATATCGCGGGCCAGACATCGCAATATTGTCAGAAAGCCAGGCCGCAATCAATGCACTGAACTCACATGAGATTCGATCCAGACTAGTACGGAACTATCTCACTAATATCCACAGGCTGGGCCAGACTAAATAAGTTACTCTCTACTGGCTACCAGGACATGTAGGAGTAGAGGGAAATGAAGCAGCTGACGAACTAGCAAGAAATGGCTCAGACACCACATTCCTTCGACCGGAACCTTTTGTGGGATAGGACCACACAAAATACGGGAGGAACTAAGAAAAGAAGAAGAGGGCAAATGAGCTAAATACTGGGATGATATCCCCCGACTGAGACAGTCGAAAGACATCCTGGGGAATAACAACCAGAAAGAAGCAGAACCTGCATACTCTTCTTAACACCGGCTTCTGCAGCTGAATTGCACAGATGCTTCAATTGAGAATTATCTTTTCAACGCAAGAAGATATCACCATCCGGAGAAAGGTCTATAGAGGAACCCCCCAAGGTGGAGTTCTATCTCCGTTAATATGGCTCCTTGTAGTGGATGAGATCTTGGTTATACTAAAGAAAAACGGCTTAAACTCGACGGCCTTTACTGACGATGTGGTTATCCTGGTTTCGGGGAAATTTCCTCCAGTCCTAAGTGAAAGGCTCAATCTCTCATTAAAACTAGTGAATAACTGGGTCAGCAGCAAGTGGCTCAAAGACGGAGGTAGTACTTTTCACGAAGACGAGATCAATTCCTATCTTCGGACCCCCATATATAGGTGGCATTGAACTAAGTACCTCAAGTTCAGCTCAATACCTGGGCGTAATTCTGGATTCCAAACTAAACTGGAAGGAAAATATTGCCGAACACATAAAAAAAGCAAGCGTAGCTTTCTATTCTTGCAAAAAGGCATTCAGTTATCCGTGGGGCTTCAAACCAGCTGTGATGTACTAGATATACACGGCAGTAGTAAGGCCCATTCCCACATATGGTTCACTAGTATGGTGGATGGTACTTGAGAGGCAATACCAGCTTTCAAACCTCACTAGAACGTACATCGGAGTCATGGGATCAATAAGAACACCACCAACAGCGGCAATGGAAACAATGCTTAGTTTCATTCCGCTTGATATATACTGTAGCAGTCTTATGGCCAAAACTGCTGTAAGACTGAGAGAAGGCCGATTGTGGTCATCGAGCCTTTACGGCAATGCCTCCATTTTTTCTCGGTGGGAGCTCTCAGTGAATTGACGGAAACCGATCACATGAACCCGATGCAAGCATTTGAAAGGAAATTCACTACAAGAATTCCTGACAGAATATGCTGGAAGAACCGAAGAACCATTAAGAAAAAGGAGTTGGCGTTCTATACCGACGGTTCTAATGGACGGACGTTGGTACGGGAGACGGAGTTTATTTTGAAGCCCTTGGAATAAACCACTCCTTAAGAATAAACGACGACTGCAGCGTCCTTCAGGCCGAAGTCACAGCCATCATACGGCTGCTGAAATTTCACGCGAGAGTAGTATCGTTGGTAGAACGATCACTGTCTATATACGGGTGGGCCAACTACAAAGTTCTTTTCAAAAATGCAATAAAATGAACAAAATGAAATTTCTTCCATGTATTATGGCTTTATTTGTAAGAGTAAACATTCCCATTAATTATGGAACACAACGTCGTTGAAGTAGCTGCCTCGGCTGGCCTCGCAGTAGAGCATTCTATAACTCCAATTTTGATGGTTTCGGGCTGTAGTTCACGGATTGCTTGGATGATATTGGCCTTAAGTGCTTGAATCGTTTCCAGATTGTTGGCATATCATCGGTCCTTCACGGTTTTCCACAAAAAGAGTCCAAAGGGGTCAAATCGCAGCTCCGAGGCGGCCAATTGACATCGCCAAGACGGCTGATAACACGATTTAGGAATTTGGTGCGCAAAAGACCGATTGTGGCATGGGCTGTGTGGCACGGCGCGCCATCCTGCATGAACCAGAGGTCGTCCAAATCAATGTCTTCAATTTCAGTAAAAAAAAAGTCGGTAACATGGCTCTGTAACGCCCACCGTTGACCGAAACGTTGTTCCCAGCCTCATTTTCGAAGAAAAATGGTCCAATGATACCACCACTCCACAATCCGCACCAAATTGCCACTCCCTGCGGATGCATTGGCTTCTCGACAATAATGTGCGGGTTTTCCGAGCCCCAGATGCGGCAATTTTGTTTGTTAACGTAGCCGCCGAGATGAAAATGTGCCTCGTCAGAAAAGATGATTTTTCGCCCAAAATTGTTGTCCAATTCAAGCTGCTCTAAGGCCCAAACTGCGTAGCGATAGCAAAGCGGATGGTCGTGCGCTTTCAATTGCTGAATCAATTGGACCTTATAAGCGAAAAACCCCAGATCTCTGTGCAGAATTCTCCCCAGGCTAGTGCATAAAATGTTGAGCTGTTGAGATCGATGACGAGTTGATGTCCGTGAATTGAGTCTCACACTCTCGGCTACAGCAGCCACATTCTCGTCTGTGCGCACCGTACGACGACGGGGACGATGAGTGTTGTCCACTAGCATACCAGTCTCACGAACTTTTTGCTCAAACTTGGGTACAGCAGGCGCGGTGGGTGCTTCATATCGGCCAAAACTTCTTTTCAAAAAACGCACTGTTTGGGCTACACAGCACTCACTTTGGAAATAAGTTTTCAATATTTCCCAATGTTGTTTGAGCGTAAAGCGACTCATTACGTTCCGCGGAGTCATGATACTGACTTTCTGTCAAGATTTCGAGTGAGAAACAGCTGTCAGTGTCAAAATAACCTATGATTTAAAAAGACATCACTAGATGGCCCACCCGTTAGATTTTTTTATTTTTTTTTTAGAGGAAACCCAAATCCCAGAGCATTCAGACTCTCCGGTCTATTGTCTATATAGATAGTCAGGCAGACGTTAAGGCTCTGGACTATGCTGTAATTAGGCCGAGGCTTATGAGGATCTGCAAATTACTTTTAAATGAGATATCTAGACCAATGCGGTGACCAGGGCATAAGGAAATCGAAGATAACGAAAGGGCTGATGAGCTTGCTAGAAAGGATCAGCGCTGCACTTATCGCGATCCCTGCCTTTAGTAGTAACCCCAATCAGTTCTTTATGGAAGAAAATTGAAGACGAATCCATCGGTCGAGCAAACAAACGCTGGGTTCATCTGAAAATATGTGCAACGGCCAGGGCGCTATGGCCGGCCTCCAGTAAGAAGATATCAACTTAGTCATTATAACGCACGGGTCGTTTCTCGCATAATTTCTGATCATTTTGCCATTGGCGTCCATGCGAAGCGACTCGATGTGCTGCATAACGACTGTTGTAGAAGTTGCAGGGATGAAGAAGAAATAGAATCTATTCGTCACCTGCCCTTTCCATCAGAAGAAAGAGGACCCTTGGTAGTTACGTCTTTTCGGAGCTGGAGGACTTAGGCAATGTGGAGCTGACGGATCTCCTGAGATTCATATCACTATCTACTTACTACGTCTCCCACGCCATGAACTTCCATCACGTGCTTAAGCATGGTGTTGTCACTACCCACCTTGGCATTGAGATCTCCCATCACCATTACCATGTCCCCATTAGGCGTTTGGTTGTAGGCGGCGCCTAAGTGGCTATAAAAATCATCCTTTTCATCCTCAGTCGCGTCTAGAGTCGGAGCATAACACTGTATGATGGTAATTTTTCAACACTACTCTGGAACCTAGCTGTCAATATCCGGTCACTATGGGGCTTAAAGGATATGAGGCTAATACGTGCTGCTGGAGTTAGCACGAGTCCTAGTCCGGAACTCCGTGCACTTCCAGCTGGTTTACCAGAGTAGAGCATGACAGTGCGTTTCGTTCTCGCTCAGCCCTAAGATGTCGATTTTATACCGTGCGAATTCGCGCTCCAATTGGAGGAATCTGGCGTTATAAGGCCTTCCTTGAGTGAGTCCAGGAGGGTCTTAACGTTCCAGAATCCGATCGTTGTCCGTGTTCGATAGCCAATGATCGTCATCAAATTATCAGTCCGTATCCGAGGCGTCTAGTTCCCTTTCGGAGCAATTCGTTTTTTTTATGGTTGCGGCTCGCTGGGACACAGACCAACCGACACTTATCCTATTTTTTGGTGCAGGAAGCTAGCCATTTGCCTCAACCGTTAGCAATTTCCAGATGGCACAACAAGTAGGTGTAAGTAGGGCTTACTAACAGAGCTGCTAGGTTTTCGGCTGCAGTGGCTCTTTCTGCTGCCCCTACGAGGCATTTATAAGTCGTTTGCCATCAATACCATATCACTATCTGGGTGGTTTTAACAGCAGACCATCTCTATAGAGATTTTAGGCTTAAATAATTGGGCAAAATGAACCCAAATTGTTGGTCTAAATGCGCAGTGACTCTTTTTGTCACAAGGCACCCATCTACCTAAGCTGACCTAGAACCTGCCTAAGAGTCAGCAAAAATCGACTTCGCATCTTGACAGGCATGCTAACGGGTCACTGCAAACTCAAGGAAACTGAGCATAGAAGGCAACGGACACTGCAGGGACTTCGCAGAAACACTAGCACCAATCGATAAAAGAAGACATCATCTAGGTGCTTATCTCCTGTCAGAAACGGATCTACCTTTAGATACTTCGGTTCATCAAACCATTTGGACTAGAGAAAGTACTCTAAATCGAGCATGCCATCGACTAGAACTCTAGTTTAGGGGGCACAATAGATCTAACATAGGTCGCAATACACTTACATTTCACTAATCATCATCATCTACATCTAAATTGCCTGAATCTTTCATAGAAGAAAAGTCTTTCTAATCGTGAAAGCACTCACTCAGAAAAGTTTCTTTCACGGTCCATGCGATGTAAAAGTCGTTTCAATATACCGAATACCTTCAGGTAGCGATGCCAATGTAATTCATACTAGTTCAGCGAGCAGCGCTTATGTATTAAAAATAAGCGCAAGTATGATATAAGGTCTGTTTTTGGGCAGAATCTAAGGGAGGATGCTGTTCTGTATGCATGCATCTGCACACGGATCACTTCTGAACTTCTCAGTGAGGACAGGCTGAAGTGGGTTGAAACAGCTTGAAGGGTTTAAAGATGTAAACAGAAGAGCAGCCCACAAAAAAAAGAAAGAAACTGAAAGTGTCCTAGGTGTCCAAAGAAAACAACGATACAGGCGTTCGAGGCTATATGGAGTCCCATTTCAAATCTAGGAAAGAATGAAATGTCCTAAAAGCATACTAGTTCCCGAATTGACCTAGAAACAACATAGAAAGTGTAAGAATCCATTACTTCTTACCATGCGCAAATGCATGGGCTATACATTCGAGCATCATATTTCAGGCAAGCAATGGCCAATATAATTTCCAACTAAGTCGCTTTGTCCTGAAGTTCAACCAGAGGTATCGATATTGAAGTCGATAGCCAGGCTGTGAACAAAAATATTAAATTAGAAAAAGGTGAAACTCTACTTCACCATGCTGTCCTTTGTGGTATTAGCACATTCGTCCTGCCTTTCACGGAGGCATTCCAGCGCCCTGCCACTCTCCTATACTGTGAATCCTTGCATCTGCTGGGTTTCGCCGATTGGAGCGGTTTACTTTCGTTCTGAGTGCTTCAGCTTCTGCCAGGATGTCATCACACTATCATCGCATAGATTTGGTACATTGAGGCAATATTAATTCTGTTTGCTCCTATGTCATGGCTCTCGCGCAGATTGGTGCGACCGACGTAGGGGATTATGGATGCCAGAGTGGTCTTCGACTGTGCCTTGGGCCTCCTATATTTGGCATGATTCGTGCGAGAGCAGCGCTGCTTTGTAACGCACATATTTGAGGTGTTGCTTGAAATAGCACCTCGTATCTTGTATGACTCCGAGGTATTTTATATTATTACAGGGCCATTTGTTTGTTTGTAAGAACCCCTTCTATATTGTGTTCCACCAGCGTGAGGTCAGCCGAGCTCAACCATTTCGGTATGGTCATTATTGTGGAGTTGCTAGTGGGTGACACACCCACCTTATATATCGGCAGTACAATGCACATACTTCTGGTCTAAGTGCATCTACATCGAGGGCCAATCCAAACCAACCTAACCAACCATATCTGTTCCACCTTTTCCAGTAACTTTGCAGTCACCACGATTGCAACATAGTCGGCGAATCATAGTTGAAGCTACAATTAGTAGCACAGTAGTGACTCGCCTGCAATTCTGCCTATCGCTAGTCCACTATAGGCCCATTGACTGACAGCTACTGTTGTGCATACACACTCGTATCTCTCAGTTCTGGTCTTGTAAATACACCAACACCAACTCATATAGTCATAGAAGAAGTCCTTCTTGTTTGGCGTGCAAACAATTTATTGCTGGCCATGTCCTTCAAGCCGATAGGGGTATGAGGATGAATGTACTAATTTTACGACCAGCAGTTAATTGGGTGACATTTTAACAAACAATAAAAGCATCAAATTGCGCACTCCTCATCCATCCAGAGGGTAATGTCTTTCGGTATCCTGCGTGAGTGGAATTAATTCGGCTACCCGCTGCTACATGTCCATCAGCAGGTTAACTTATTTTGACGTGTATTAAGCTGTCATTCTTCGGGTATGGGTGTCCTCCGCGGACATACCTGGCGAATGTATAATACTCTGCTGCGGATGATGAGTACTGGTGTTGTTTGTTGGACACTTTAGCCTTCCGGGGACTTACTTACCGGGCGAAATAATTACAAAGCATGATATCGTGGTCACACGGTCTCAAATGAAATTACAGTGTTCTATAATTAATATGTCACGATCAGGTTGGCACGAGGATTTCGTGTACAAAGAGGTGTTTTATGAGGCTCAGAATGGAAATTCGCAAGAGCTTGAGGGTATTTCATGAAAATTACACTCGTGGTGTTGCAGGAAATTGTTTCGGTTTGAAAGCGGGGAGGGCGCCAATAAAACAAACGATTCGGAAATGGTTTTTTAAATTAAGTCGATAGTGTGGTATCTTGTTTCCCTTGCAAAGTGAATCGAGTTTGATGCAAGAGCTCCCAGGAAGGGTACTCCTATCAATCTAGGGAACTAACGAAAAGCATTGAATGTGCAAGGTGCTACCTTGTCTTCGAACATTTTCGGATCTGAAGACAGGGAAAAATAAGACTAACCAAGAAATGGTTGCAAAAGCCTTTGATAACAAAAGGTGCTGGTGTGGGGCAATAAGTAGGTAGTTGTAGAAAACATTTGTCACTAAAAGTGCCTCGGCTTGCTGCCGGTACCCAGGGAATAATCCGCCGCATATGGCATAAATTCGAACGCTTAGTTTGTAAATTTAGAATTATGAGCAAAGTTTCTAAAGAAAACAACAAATGGCACAAGAAGACACCAGTCGTCGCATACAATTTTTTAAATGCCAAAACTGCTTGGAATCAGGCGTAGAGAGAAATATGTTTCAACGTGTTTGGAGAACATGAAACTTTTTTGGAAATATTTGCATAAAAATATTACTTTCAGAGTTCTAAAGAAATTTGTCCCTTACTGCGTCATCCCTCCGGGTTAGATTCAAAGGCTCTGTGGGCCGGAGCGTTGGTGTCCATTCGCTTTACATGTCCTAGCTATCCCAAACGTCCATAACACAATTTTTTTGACTAGATCGATGCCGCTGTACAGCTCGTATAGTTCGTTATTGTCTTCCGAACCTAACTCGGATATTGATGCAATCGTCAACTGGGGTATTAAAAACCGAGTCGAGTTCAACGCGACAAAAACTCAGTGTTGTCTCCTGTCTCTCAAGAGTGACACCAACGTTCTTCTTCTTCTTCTTCTTCCTTTTATCAGCGAAGTTATGATCCAAAAACAAGGGATCATAACCCTCCCACTTCACCGCATTTCTACTAACTCGCCTGTGGGGTTCGGTATTTGACCTCAGAAAATATCGGCAGGCCCGCTGATTTTGGATCACTCGGTGACTGATGCCAATGAAATGCCGATGTCGTCGCATTTGTCTGATCCAGGCGTTTGTAGGCCTGCCTTTCCTACATTGCGATGTCTTTGGAACGTGCATTGATATTGCCTTTCTAACAGGGTTCAAATGATCCCCTCTTTGAACGTGGCAATACCAGCTGATCCGGTCGCGCTCTACTTTTTGTACGATGGTTTCCTTGATGTGAAAGCTTCCACGGATCTTCGAACTTCTTATTCGATCAAGCTTTGTCACTCCTGCTGTCATGCGAAGCATCTCCAACCCAGCTGCCGGTAATTTACTCTCATACGTTTTGTACATCGTCTAACATTGTGAACCGTATGTGAGCGCTGGACGCACAACTGCGGTGTAGAGCCTTCCTTTCAACTTAGGGGGCATTTCTCTGTCACAGAAGATAGCGGAATTTTCTTGCCACCTCATCCACCCTACGCTTACGTGATGATTTATGTCGTCATCATAAGTTGCTTTGCTATTCATCAGATCCTAGATATTAGAACTTTTCGCACTTCGGAAACACTGTTCCATTCAAATAAATGTCTGGAATAGGCCTGAGTGGATCAGAGAACGGGCAGCACCCATTTCCCTCCAAAACGTATACCCACACATCAAGTGCTCGTTGCAGGGATGTAGGATCCTCACTTATGATGGCTCCATCGTCAGCAAAGAATAACTGATGTACCTTGGGGCCCGTCACTTTACCTTCAAGCAGATAGTCAAGGACTGTAATAAAGAGCAAAGGATTTAAAACGCTTCCCTGGTGCACCCCGACTTTGATTGGGAACTCTTCCGTTACTCCAGCGGGGAACCTTACTCTTGTCTTTGCTCCTTCGTACATGTCCATGATCATCTGTACATAGGTTTCTGGAACCCCTCGATGTCTTACAAATACAAATATTTGGCGCAACAGCTCTTTAAAGTGCCTAGGCCTAGCTTCTCGCAATCACTCATGTTGTGTGCGTTATATTTTTCACACGAATGGAAGGGACCTACAGTTTAATGCCGAATCCGAACGGCGATTTGAGAAGCTTTTTCGTGACAACAATACTCTCGGATGTTTGTCAGACGCTCGCGAGAGGTGGGACCGTGAAAAAACTTTTTGGTATTTTCCGGGATTCGAACTTGGAACCTCATGCGTAGTGATCAGACACACTAACCACTTACGCCACGGCGCCCACATGTCTTAGCGCCACCCATATCAGATCTCGTGGTTGTCTGTCGAATGCCTTTTCAAAGTCAACCAATACAATATGCAAATCCTTTAAGGAATCACGATGTTTTTCCATTACGATCCTTATACTTTGGACTGCATCTATGGTTGATTTACCCGAGACAAACCCGCACTGATCATCAGATAGCCGTATTATTTTTCGCAGTCGGCCACCTAATACCCGCTCAACGATCTTCGTGGCGTGTGACATCAGCTTGATCGAACGGTAGTTATCACAGTTTCGCGTATCACCCTTCCCTTTATATACAGGGAGAGGTAACTTTCCTTCCATTGATTCGGCATTGGGTCACCTCTCACGAATTTGGAGATGAGAATTCTAAGCCATCTGAATCCGATGTCTCCCATCTTCCCAGAACTCAGAGGGCATCTCGTCTGGCTCAACCGCTTTTCGTTTTTTTTTTTGTGTTTGACCGCCTCACTAACTTCTTCGACTGTGATGTCGGGTATTTCTTCACAGTTAGGGGTGGCTCTTGGAAAGTATAGCCGGAGAAACTGTTCATTTAAAAGTTGTTCACAATACTGCAACCACTTCTGCAGAATTTTGTCGTCATCCACAAGAAGCTGGCCATGAGCATTGTTATTGAACTTTGGCGAACGCATCTCCTGAGCATTCCTCCTTCTTTTGAAGGAGATAGTGGCGCTCTTGTTCATATTGTGTCTTCGCAGCTCCTAGATAGCCTGGTTTGCATCAGCAACCGGGGAAGATATTTTCTCCAGCTCCCGATACAGGCCCTCCGTACTCTCTGCTTGTAGCTGGGCGCACTTCTTCTTCTTTTTTTTCTGTCAACCACTTCTGTATTCCACTTCGAGGCGAGCTTTTTCGTCTCTTTTGTTAGAGGGCCACTTTGACCAAGTTTTGAAAGCCGCTTTCTTCTCATTTATCACTTTCTTAGCTTCATCACTCCACCACCATGGTTCTTTGGCGTGTTGATGGTGGACTTTTGAAGCTCCTAGCAGTGATTTGGCCTTCCTTAAGCAAGTTCGCTGTAGGGAATCCCACATATTTTGTGCTCTGCACTTATCATCCTCAGCTTCGTTGATGGTGTGAGAGAGGTAACTTTTCATTACGAAAACAAAAGCCTCACCTTTTTCTTTGTCCAGATTGTACCACTGATTTTCTCAGAGACCCTTGTTTGTGTTTTCATAAAAATTTCTGATAGCAGGAGACAGTGTTGCCGAGCGATTGTTTCTCCCAGGATCACTTTGCAATCTTTTAGCCGAGGCTTCATGAAACTGCCTACCAAATGGTAGTCAATCTGAGTTTCATCTCCACCACTGCTGTAAGTGATCAGGTGTCGGCTTTGTTTGATGGACATGGTATTTAACACGATAAGAACGTGTGTTTTGCACATGCTTAGGATGTCTTCACCAGGAAGGTTCCTGGTGTCATATCCTAGTCCTCCATGGCAGTCTTCGTCGTTTGACTTCCCGACATGTCCATTCAAATCTCCTCCAACAAACAGAAACTCTTCCTTTGAGATCTTCTTAAGGAGATTGTGGAAATCTAGCCAAAATGCATCTTTATCTCTCTGATTGCACCCATTTTGCGGAGCATATGCACTGACAATATTCCACACTTCGTGCAGTGATATTCTTAACCCGTCCCTGCACGGGGATAGAATAAGCGAAGAATATCTCGACCTTTAGGTATTGTTTGTCCAGAGTGGAGAAGTCAACTATTATGGTATTATGGACATTAAAATCTCCCACCATGACGATTTCAGTTTTGGGATGTCGGGAATGTATATTAATTATTGATTCAGAAACATGGTCGAGGTGTTTATATGCCAATTTTTTTCGGAATTTCGGTATAGCAGGCAGAAGTGAATGGTGTGCTTCCTGACAGTAAATTTGACCCAAAAAAATATTTAAAAAATAGGTCATCTGAGCTCCTAAATTTGGGCTTCAGCTGGAAGCTAACTTTATTCTTAACATAGAGCGGGATACCCCTATGTGGCACAAATAATGGCACCATTTGATACTCTGCTACAGCAAATTCACTGCGATTAGTGTCATTGGGCTTCACTTAGTGCCATTACCGCTGGTTTGTGCTGGAATAGGTGGGCAGTAACAGCAAAGAAGTTGCTTCTGAGCCCACGAATATTAGTTAACGCAACCTCGAACGTTTCCATCATAATCTACAAAACACAAAAACAGAAGGATTAACACTCTGCAATTGAATGACTGACGTTAGGCCTTAACAGCAGAGTTAATACGTGGATGTGTCAATTAAAAGTCAACGCATATTCATTTACCTACGTATCAGACAAAAGCAAACATTGGAGGTGAAACAACTGGGAGGACTCGCTATCTGAGCATGTGAGCACTTCCACGAGATTTTGTGTATTTTTTTTATCGTACGGCGGCGATGGAGCAGAAAACATGCGCGTACGCGTTGGTGGTTAAAACGTCATAGCTGACCTGTAACCGCACTAATAGGGGCTAATCAGGCTGTTAATGAAAGGTTTCAGGCGTTCACACAATATCACAGAAAATATGATATCTTGCAGGCGATGTTGAGGAGACTGATGCCTTTATAATTGGCACTGTTTACGGGTTCTCCTTTTTCGTAAATCGGGCAATACCACTCTCAGTTATAAGCAAAAGTTTTAACCATAACATACTTACAAACATCTCCGCTATAACATCCCGTAAAATATTTCTTACTGTTCAGAGTCAACCTACCAAACGGATTATCCTTCTCTTTTAAATACATGTATGTCGTCCTTTCGCTTAAATTGCTGATGCAATATACGTGCACTTGACCGAAGTATTATCTCCAATAACTCCATTCGCCTTGTTATTTATTTCGAAAGTGATTGTCATGATTTATTTTATGCCAGGACAGAATTTCATTGGGTCCTTGGATAATGCGGTTCGACTAAAAAAAAAGAAAAAAAAAAAAACTGAAACAATATTCAGAGATGTACTCGTACGTGCAGTCAGATACATTGCATATAAATCAGCGCATTGAGGTGGTTATATTGCAATTTTCATGAACGTACGAGTATTTGCATAGGACATCGATTCCCAGAGCAATTCCAGAAATTAATGACACTGCTATATTTATTTATGGAACTTTTCACCCGAGGACGTGGAATGGGGGTTTTTCTGTAAATTGTTGGAATATTCTTTTTCTTTTTTCTTTTTAATTGCTTATTGGTCCACTGAGTGGTGCTCAATATGCCTATCAAGAGGTGATTCGACAGAGACCAGGCTTAACGACTGTGCCAATCAAATTGATGCCTATAGTAATGGGAAGGAATCAAGGGGAGATGTCCGTTATCTTCAGGTACATTAAGATCTAAATGGGCTGTGACTTTGCCTAATAGAAGAATTATTCGGACCATTATAGGAAATGTGAAAGCGTTGGTGTCCTCGAGAGGGTGTTTCCTTGAAGTCGATCTATGTTGATTGCCATGTGATTTCGTCAATGGTGATTATAAAACAATTCTCCGTTTCGAAAGAACCTACCTGGATGGTGTAAGTATGGAAACAAAAAACTAAAACCAGTACAGAGAGTGAGTATTATTAAGAGAAGAACACGGCGATGAGGTCAAGATGGACCTACTTTCTGGAACACGAAGAAGACATATCACGCTATACGGAGCATCGATCGACCTGCTTAGGTTAGGTTCGATTGGCTGTCTGCACCACGATGCAGACACACTTAGACCAGTAAAGGTCCATTGTGATGCCAAGGATCTACCATTAGACCACTCAAAGACTAATAAAACCAACCGGAGCTTTTGATGAAGCGATGGATGTTCATGACGTCTAAGGACGCCAAATTGCTGAGGTCGTCAAGGAAGGGAGCTCCTAGATGTAGCATTCTTTTGCGTGATAGAGCAGGACATGTGCATAGGAAGTGAAGAATGGTTTCCTCCTCCTCCTCGTCCCTACAGCTCCTGCAAAAGTCATTGGAAAAGAGGAGAAGTCTTTGGGCATGTTGGCCGATTAGACAGTGTCCGGTGATGACACCGATAACGCATCTGATCTGTAATCGCTTTAGTTTAACCAACTCGGCACTACGTTTCTGGTCCAGCTTAGGCCAGATCTGCCTCGAAATGTGACACGTAGAGGCACTATTCCACCTAAGGTTGGTCTTGCTAATAGCGTTCAGCTTCAGTAGATGCTTACATGTAGCGAGGGGCATACCAAGGGCTTGCCTATCTGGCAGAATCCTTAGAGTAGTACCCTGTCTAGCGAGTTCATCCGCCCTACAGTTTCCTGGAATGTCTCTGTGACCTGGCACCCAGCATAGGTGAATGTTGAACTGCCCTGTCATCTCTGTAAGAGACAAACGGCAGTCTAAGACGGTCTCTGAAGTAAAGGAGCACGATTCTAGAGACTTGATAGCCGCTTGACTGTCAGTGAAAATGCTAACATCGCTGACAGATAATACATTACATTTCAGCCAAGATAGGGCTTCCTTAATCGTCATGATTTCCCCCTGAAAATGAAATACAATGATCAGGGAGGCGGAACGAGATGCTCAGGTTGAGCTCATCGGGGAAAATACCACAGCCCACCCCACCTTCGGTCTTAGAGCCATCTGTGTAGAAGTGCACCGAATTTCCATCATCAGGGGGAGAGCCATCCCACTCATCCCGTTCAGGGATACTCGTACGGAAGTGTCGGTCAAATCTCAGTTTCGGTGGGGTGTAGTCCGTGTTTTCATGTGCGAAGTTGAGAAGATCAAGGATCGAGAAGTGGCCAATGTGATTACGAGACCGCTGAGAGGAGGCTTTAAGACGAATAGCCGCACTGGTAGCAGTCTGTCTGCTGAGGATATCCAGGGGTTGAACATAATGTTCAGTGCCGCAGAGGGGGTAGTTCTTAGTGCACCACTGATGCAAATGCAAGCGGCTCTTTGCACTTTAGCTACCTGAGAGAGGTGAACAGCCCTGTCAAGAGCAGGCCACCAAACGATCACGCCATAGAGTAGTATGGGCCTCACAACAGACACGTAAAGCCAGCGAGTGATTTCAGGTTTCATACCCCAGCTCCTACCTATAGCCTTTTTACAGGAATAGAGAGCTACATTAGCTTTCCTTGCGCGTTCTAGTAGATTGGCTTTCCAGTTCAGTTTTCTGTCCAGAATAAGACCCAGGTATTTTGCATTAACAGTGAAGGTGAGACTGCTGCCATTAATCATAGGAGGGTCTACGTGGGGAACTTAATATTTCCTTGTGAAGAGAACAAGTTTTGTTTTATGAGGGTTAACTTCCAATCCACAATTGGAGGCCCACCTAGTGAGCCGAGAGAGAGCATATTGGAGGAATCTCTTGAGAGTGTCTGGGTGCTTGCCAGTCGCAGCAATCGCAATGTCATCAGCATAGGCAATCACTCTACAGCCTCACCTTTCCAGGTCCACTAGTAGCTCATTCACTACAAGATTCCACAGGAGGGGGGACAAAACTCCACCTTGGGGTGTTCCGCAACAGGCAAGTCTTCTGGCCGATGCTCCACCCAGCTGTGTGTTGATAATCCTGCGTGTTAGCAATTGATTGATCAACACTCCGACCGAAGTATCCACTTTCAGATTTGCAAGTGCGTCTGTGATTGCCTTTGGTTTGACATTGTTAAAAGCTCCCTCAATGTCAAGGAAAGCCATCATGGTATATTCTTTAATGCTCAGAGATTTTTCAATGATGCGCACAAGCGAGAGAAAGGCTGTTTCAACGGATTTGCATGTTGGGACGGCGAGAGCAAAGACGGGCTAATGCTCTGACGGAGGTGAATATCAATCAGCCTTTCCAACGTTTTCAGTAGAAAGGACGATTGACTAATAGGTCGGAGATCCTTTGGTTCCACATGCGAGCTCTTACCTGCCTTAGGAATGAAGACAACTTCAACCTCGGTCCACGTCTTGGGGATGTAGACCAGATTAAGACAGCTCGATATCATGACCTTGAGCCATGGAAGCACAATGTCCTCACATTTTTGAAATTCATCAACCTGCTTACTGTGGCACGAAGGAGATATGTCAGGCTATGTGTAAAAGTGTGGAAGCAATCAGCAGCTCACTGCCCACAACCATCCAAGGCCATTGGTGTGCTGTGAAAAATGTTTTTACATCTGGTGCTGAAAGAATTGTCGGTCGATCGCAGGGAAGATATACGGCGTGGTTTTCCGAGGATACCTGGAGATGAATTGACGAACGGAAACAGCTGAAAGCTCGAGTTGCAGCTACCCCAGCAGCAGGGAGAAGCGAGCTAGAGTCCCTATATCGCATGAAGATGAGAGAAGTTCAGCGTAGCATGCGACGTGACAAGCGCAACTACATCAACGCCCTGGCTACAGAAGCAGAAGAAGCTGCACGACGGTGCGACAGCAGGACCGTCTACAGAATCACCAAAGAGCTGACAGGTGGTCGCAGCTCCAGCCAACACCCAGTGAAAAGCCTAGACGGCTCCTTGCTCATTTCGGATGAGAAAAGAGCATTTTGCTACGGTTTTGAACCGCGTATTCCTATTGGTAATTAGCGATGTTCTTCGTGCAGCTTTGTCGACGGGAAACGGAGGAATTCGATGGACTTTTACATCTCAACTGAAACATCTTGACTACACTGACGATATGTGCTTACTCTCTCACAGAATTATGGACCTCCACCAAATGACAGCAGATGTGGAGAAGGAGGTGGGCGTCGTCGGGCTGGAAATTAATATGACAAAAACTAAAATTATCAGCCTTGGAACTAACTCATCGGCTCAAATATGCATTGCTGGACAAACGGTAGAGAGAGTAGAGGATTTCCAGTATCTTGGGAGTATTGTCTCGACCGATGGTGGAACCGAACTGGATATAGCAAACAGAATCGGCAAAGTAAAGTCCGCGTTTGGAATGTTGTTCAAAATATAGCGAAGCAATGCAATCAGTTTGAACACCAAGCAGAGACTGTTCCACTCCAATGTTGAATCCGTGCTATTATATGAATGCAGCACCTGGAGAGTGACCATTGCTATCACCAGAAAGCTGCAAACATTCGTTAAAAGGTGCATGCGTAATGTCTTAAGGATTTTCTGGCCCAATCCTACCTCTAATGAACATCTTTACGAGAGAATGGGTCAGGAACCAATAGGCACAACTATCCAACGGCGGAAGTGGCAGTGGATTGGTCACACGTTCCGAAAGGGTGACAATTTCATAGCGAATCATGCTATGCAATGGAATCCTCTAACTCAGGATGACAGAAGGCCTGGTGATCCGAGGAGAACAAGGCGCAGAACAGTCGAGAAGGAGGCACGGCAGTTGGGGAAAAGTTGGGGAGAACTCAGACACATTGCCAGAAACCGTACACGATGGCGCGTAAGCGTAGTAGAGGCCCTAGGACCCACAAGGGGATACAGGACATAAGTATGAATAAAATAAACCCTTTGATGGATTAAGCTGACTGGTTCGAAACATCAGGATGAAGAAATGAGCCAAGGTGTTGTTTGCCTATTTGGGGGCTTTTATACGAGGCGAACCTCACAGGCAGATCAGTAGAAATGCGGTGAAGTGGGAGGGTTGTGATCCCTTGTAGCCTCGCTGATAAAAGGAAGAAGAAGGGGGCTTTTATGCGAGTATATTTTTTGAAGATAATATCTAAGATGACACAGACTGTCGACGGAGCCGAAAAGGAGTTTCAGCTTCCTTGTCTTCCTTTTTTGTTATCACAGAACTCAAAAAGATCATGAATTGAACTGTGATCTCAGGTAACTGGTGGATAGACTACAGAAGATCTCAGTTCCAATCAATTGAGTTCGGGATCCTTGTCATTAAAGTCGATGGCAAAAGCATCAAACTGCTTCACGTAGTCGACACAGTACCAAACCAAAGGAGTAGCCGATTAAGGATTTTGCTATTGCTTAGCTGTATCAGCAACTATTGATTGGGGGAATCCTCAGTTATCAGACATGTGGTTTTCTTAAAAATAAAAAAGAGTGCTAGCAATAGTTTCTGAGGAAATCTTTTGAAAAGTTGCTGCAAAATTTGAAGAATGATGTAAAGTGAATTAATTTTGCAACGAAAATCCTTTAAACAGGTCGAAGCAGATAAGCGGGTAAATCACCTTCAAAATTTGTGTTTCCATGTATCTACATGCTTCTTATCGATCCGAGACGGAGTATGTCTATGAATACAATCTCCAATTAAAGTCAAAAAACATTTTCATCGGATCTACTAATTTCCTCAAAACAACCTGTCGAAACCGTATCGAAAGTCTCCTAATCTACATCTAACCCTGTCAGCTATTAGCACTGCATTTGGAATAACAATAGCAATATCCGCCCAATTGAACATCCCAATATCCGTCCAAACTGCTTCAATCTAGACAAAGTACCAGCCACACGCAATTGTTTTATCTTATCAGTGACTTAATTGTTCAAAATTGAATCACGTTCGCGTAATTTAAGTTATGTTTTCGAGACTTTATCTCCGATTGACATTAGTCAAAATTTTCGTATTTAATTCTCAGAATTGCAACTGAAGAAGTTAGTTCAGCTCTGGAGCTTCTCGATAGGAATAGGTATCTCCAGTTTTCAACTGTTCGAAAGAATCTGATACAACTATGTTTGGTAGGTTGTCATTGACGTTTGACAGTTGATTATTGTTAAGGAGAAGGGTTTGACAGATGACATTTGCTGTCAATTTGAAGGGATATCCGACATTGCTTAAGCAAAATCTAAGTTTTGCGGTCAACAATTTGTTCGAATTTATCCTTATAGACCCTAGGGTTGAAGCTTATTGAAATTTAATGATGATTTTAAATTAAATTTGTTAAAGATACTCACAGATATTGTCAGAAAAATGATAAGCACATCCCATTCGAAATTTGAAGACACAAAAAAACGTTGCATACTTATGGACACTGATGCATTTAATATTGTTTTTTATTTTCAGGATCACGAACACTCATCCCTTTCCTGGGATTGCTTGCTTTTGCCAGAGCTCTTAACCCCGATAACGTATGCGCTCTCGTTAAGGATGGTACCAAAATAGTCGACGATAGTAACTGTGCTGGATACTATACTTGCAAGGCTGGTATAGCGACTCCCTCAACCTGCCCAAATGGCCAATACTTCAGTAAAGATGATAAAACTTGCCGATCTCAATCTCAGGTTGCTTGCAGTAGCCAAAACCCCTGTAACGGTATTGCTGGTAATAAATTTGTTGGAATGGCTAACTCATGCTCTGGCTACTACTACTGTAAGAATGGTGTTGCTAGTCCTGGCTCATGTCCCGATGGACTGAATTTCAATCCCAGTGCGCAGGCATGCCAATACAAGAACGAATACGGATGCACTTCATCGAACCTGATCGACGAGAATCCCAATCTGCTTTGTGGGTATATACCGAACGGGTTGTTCTTTGGTAGTGCGGCGAATTGCAAGACTTGGTCGCAATGCTCAAACAATATCCTTAATTCTGGCACCTGTGGCGATTGGGTGTTCAATGTACAAGACCAGACGTGTGATTACGCAGAGCGATACAATTGTCAGCAGCTGAAAGGTGATGTTAGTGAAACTGGTGGAGCTCCGACAGAGCCATGTACAGATCAAGAGGATGGTAAAGTGAAAGCGGATCCAAGCTCCTGCAGCGGATATATGAGGTGTTCGAATAAGAAATATGTCAAGATTAAGTGTGACGGAGGACTCTTCTTCGATCCAGTTACAGTGAGGTGCACAAGTCGTCAGGATGCCGTGAACGACTGCGATCGCTGTGAAGGCACCCAATCGAAGTTTGTCAATGCGTATAAGGACAATTGCGAGGGTTATCTGATATGCGAGGGTGGCAAGACCACGGGAAAGGGAAAATGTGATAGTGGTTACTATTTCAATGAGATCTATAGTAGTTGTGTGAAGGAAAATCATCCTGGATTTGAGGTGTGTAAATCTGGAAGTCCATCGCCTACGCCTTCCCCAACACCTGCACCGACACCTGCACCAACTCCGGCACCAACTCCGGCACCAGGTCCGACACCTGCACCAACTCCAGCACCCACGCCAGGCCCAACACCTGCACCAACTCCGGCACCTACGCCAGCCCCGACACCTGCGCCAACTCCAGCACCGACGCCAGCACCTACGCCAGCACCTATGCCAGCACCTACGCCAGCCCCAACACCTGCGCCAACTCCAGCCCCTCCACCATCTTCCGCACCATCATGCGCGATTTGTAAGACACCTGGGACTGGAGAAATTTGCTATTATTCTTGTTCAACGGGAGCCTGTGAATGCCAGTGTAACGAGTGCCGACCAACATGTCCTGAATGTTGCTTCGAAGGAGGTTGCGCTCAAGGTGTGAGTTGTAGCTATGATACTTGTAGCATGTATTCAAAATAAAATAACGTGAAACCTAGTCGCGTCCAATAGCATTCAAAAGTGCGTTTTGCTTTAATTTCGCCCAGCATACTTGGTCATCAGCTAGGCGACCCCGCGGTAGGCCTAGAAATAGATGGTTGGACCAAGTCCGGCATCTCTCCTGGAGCCGTCTAGGGATTCCTCCTGATGAGTTGGAGTCGATGGCGGAGGATCGAGAAGGATGGAGAGTCCACCTGAGCATCCTACCCCCGCGGCCCTCATGAAGGATTAGCGGGCCATTGAAAATGTATGTATCTATGTATACTTGGTCCCCCCAGCTTAATTGCAAGGTCCTCAATAACAAGCAGGAACACCAACTTGAGACAGCATTTTGCCGCCGACAACATAAAAGACATCTGCCCAGGGATCGGCTGTGACAATCGATCAGGTTCTGCATCTTTTTAGATTGAACTTGTTCCTAGTCAACAGGATAGTAAGGCGAGGAAGAGATAATCTCATTTATCTCTCTGTTGGATGGAACATCTTCTATGACTGCCACCATACTTCTGGCTATGCATCCTTGAAACGGAAACAAATGAATGCAAAAGCTGATCAAATATGCATCCTAGGCGCTGATACCCTATGAGCTATGGTATAGTATGAGGGAAGTGCTTGCACGGCGACCCTTTGGTCCATTGGAATTCCCTTTAAATTGTGGTATCATCTCTAATTTGGTTGCCTCTCGTTTGGGCTTGAATCAAACAAACATACACTCTTAATGAAACATATCACGTTTCAGAGTGAAACTTGTGCCAGATCCTCGAGCTCTTTGGAAAGTCCATTTCCCATATAGCGGAAGCGACGAGTTTGAAGATCGAGACGATCACACAGCAAGTGTTTAACAGTTTCTATTCCTTCTGTATCACGACGGCCCCTGTACAATCTAGCGGCCATTGCACCTATCAGACAATGCCCAGTTTGTACACCCCCAACAGTGAATCTGTGCTGTTATATGGATGCTGCATGTGGAGAGTGCTGCAAACGTTTGTTAACAAATCCCTGCGCAACATCTTAGCGATTTTCTATCTCAACCGTATCTCTAACGAATACCTCTACGAGAGAACGGGTCAAGACCCAATAGGCACAACCATCCAGTGACAGAAATGGAGGTGAATTGGTCACACGTTCCGAAACGGTGACAATTCCATAGCTAACCATGCTAACCAATGAAACCTTCATACCCAGGATGGCAAAATACCTGGCGGTCGAGAAGGAGGCACGGTAATTGGGGAAAAGTTGGGGACATCTGGAACACATTACTAGAAACCGTACGCCATGACGCGTAGGCGTAGTAGAGGCTCTAGGACTCACAAGGGGATACAAGATATAAGGAAAAGAAGAAGTTAGTACACCTACGATGATACTGGTTTATTTTTTGCGTATTGGCAAAGGGCTTTTAGTCCTTTTTGCGTCCAGGGTTAGCCATAAGCTGCAAGATATGACACAGTTGCCTCTGCACTAAAGAAGATGTAATGCACGACCTTCAAGACAAAGGCTTTAAAATTCTTGATGCCGTCAATATTATCAAGAAGGAGAAGCAACAGTCGGAGGGAGATCATGAAAAATTGGTAAAGCGCGGTCTTCCACTATTCATGCTTAGTTTAGATAAAGACGAAAATAAAGATATTATATATGGTATCAAGACTATTCTAAACATCGTGGTCAAAATCGAACCCATGCGTAAGACCTCCAGATCGATCCCGCAGTGTAAGCGCTGTCAAGGCTTCAATCACACGCAGACTTACTGCCAGAAAGAGCCGCGATGCGTCAAATGCGCAGGTAAACATCTCTCGGAAGAGTGTCACCTAAACAAGCAAACCCCAGCCACTTGTATAAATTGCAAAGGAAAACATCCTGCGAACTATCGAGGTTGCGAAGTGGCGAAAGAGCTTCAAAAACGCCGCGATACGCTAAAAAATTCGATGCGTCCGAATATGAAACCAATCAAGAACAGACCCAAAATAGCTGTTTTTTCCCTAATTCTTGCGAAACTTGAAGAGCAATGCAAAACAAATAAACTAATTTTCGAGAGACTAGTTGCACTAGAAAACAACATTCATAACACGCGCACTTCAACCACAATATGAAAGAAACGCTTAAAATTCTTACTTGGAACGCTAACGGGCTCATACAAAGACTCGACGAGTTAGAAATATTTATGCGAGAGAAAGATATGGATATATGCTTGGTCTGTGAAACTCATCTGAAAAAGCAATCGAATATTAAGATAAGGGGATATAGCGGATATCACGCCTTTCACCCATCGGAAAGAGCCAGAGGCGGATCATCTTTGTTTATAAAAGAAAATATCGAACACTCAGCGGAAATAAAAATTGAATTAGAAGCAATGCAAGTAAGCACGGTACGCGTTAGAAATAGACATTTTGCTTTCAACATTTCGTCTATATATTGTCCACTGCGATGTAAACTTGAAGAAAGTGATTTCACAAACATCTTCAACTTCCTTAAACCAAATTTTATTATTGGTGGTGACTTCAATGCGAAACACCCCTTCTGGGGCTCAAGGTACGCCTCTCAGAAAGGTAGAAAGCTTTATAATGCGGGTATGCAATTCAGTTGTGATTTTTACTCGACGGGTAAACCAACATATTGGCCAACTGATAGAAATAAGATACCAGATCTGATTGATTTCTTTGTTGTTAAAGGAATATCTAGCAACTGTATAAAAGTTGAAGAAAGCTTTGATCTCTACTCTGATCATTCTCCAATCATTATGACGATAAGCGAAGCTCTGATTAAAAAAGTAGGACCGGCCAGATTAACTGGCGCGAAAACTAATTGGGACGGCTTTAGATATTGAAGCAAATATTGAGCTGAGCGTATCACTTAAAACGCCCTATGAACTTGAAGTTGAAGTAGATCACTTCGTCGAAATCTTACAGGATGCCGCGTGGAAGAATACTCCCAAACTAAAGAGAACCCCGGCCAGTTACATTAAAATTTATCCGCAGGAAATAAAAGAGATGATTAAGGAGAAGAGAAAAGCGCGTAAAAGATGGCAACAAACTCGGGCTCCGCAACATAAAGCACATCTTAACCGTTTGTGCAACTCACTAAAAAGATCTATTAAAGACCTTAAGAATAACGAAACACAAACTTACCTAGAAAGCTTAACGGCAGAAAAAGATTCTAACTATTCGCTTTGGAAGGCTATAAAAGGTATTAAAAAACCTCAAATTCAAGCCGCCCCAATTAGGAAAAATCAAGACGAATGGGCCAGGCATGATAAAGAGAAAGCGCAAGTTTCCGCCGCCCACCTGGAAGAAACTTTCAAACCGTTTGATGGACAAGCACTTATTGAAAATATAAATACGTCGTATATAGACAATAGCGTAATAAGAAATGCAACGCTTACCGAACTTAAGGAAGAAATAAAGAAACTTAAACCTAAGAAAGCTCCTGGATACGACCTAATTACGGGAGAGGTTCTTAAAGCACTACCAAGAAAAGCTCTAATTAAGCTTCTGTTCATTATAAACGCCGCGATTAGACTAGAATATGTTCCCAGTCAATGGAAAGTCGCCGAAGTTATAATGGTCCTTAAGCCTGGAAAACCGCCGAATGAAAAAACCTCTTATAGACCGATTTCGCTTCTTCCAATTATATCCAAAGTGTTCGAAAGAATATTGGTTAGGCGAATACAGACGGTTATAGAAGAAGGGCATCTCATCCCTGATCATCAATTCGGATTTAGAAGTAAGCATTCTACAGTTGAACAAGTACATCGAATAACACATGTAATCGAAAAATCACTTGAAGAAAAAAAGATTTGTTCAAGCGTATTCCTTGACGTTTCTCAAGCCTTTGACAAGGTCTGGCACGAAGGCTTAAAGTTTAAATTACGACAAGTTCTGCCAGAGCACCTATATAATATTTTGAAGAACTACCTTACGAATAGGCTATTCCGCGTCAAATGTGGAAACGAATATTCAGATTTTAAGGAAATAATGGCTGGGGTGCCGCAAGGAAGCGTTCTTGGTCCAGTCTTATATCTATTATACACTCGTGATATACCGCAAGTAGAAGGCACTGAGCTAGCTACATTTGCCGACGACACTGCTATCTTGACAGTAGGTAAAACGGTCGAAGATACTACAGAAAAACTGCAAGAAGCTTTGAATAGAGTAAATGAATGGACAAAGATTTGGCGAATCGCACTCAACGAGACCAAATCTGTTCATGTAAATTTTACTTATAAGAAAATAAATAATTTGCCGATCTTTTCAAACTCGGTTCAAATCCCGTTTGCAAACGAGGCTAAGTATCTTGGAATGACACTTGATACAAAGCTGAAATGGAAAACGCACGTTAAGAAAAAACGCAAAGAACTAGATAACAAATATCGAGAAATGTATTGGTTACTTGGAAAATATTCCAAGCTTAATATATATAACAAACTGCTTTTATATAAGCAAGTGCTAAAGCCTGTATGGACATATGGTATACAACTCTGGGGTTGTACCAAAATAAGTAATATTAAAATTTTACAAACTTTTGAAAACAAAGTGCTAAGAGGTATTGTAAATGCGCCATGGTATATCAGAAATAGCGTTATCCACAGAGACCTTGGCATTAAAACAATCGAAGACGAAATTCAAACCTACGCGAGAAAGCATAGAAGTCGACTAGAAAGTCACGTAAATATTACAGTCCTCCAACTTTTGGAAGAAAGAAATTTACTGCGCCGTCTACAAAGAACCAAACCTTTAGACCTAGCGCGGTAAGTAACCGCGTCTAAACTGCGGAGCTGGCAGGAACTTCTAATGGGAAGGTGCCTGCAAAACGTCATTATTTCGCGAAACGAAAACTACTTGATAAGTCGAATACTTAGTTTTAGTAAAAATAAAAACAAGTCTGTTTTGAAGGGAGGTTTTTTAGTGGGTAAGAATCCCACACTACTATGAGCACGCGCTGTTGATCCTCATAGTGTCTTGTTGAAGATTTTCACCTACCCTCGGGGAAAAAAAAAAACAGTTGCCTCTGGCTGCTTTGAGGTCTATTTTTATTTTTTCTACAGCAACAGGGATAGCTACTGATACATGGGTGGATTCCTCATTTCATGTTAACTCTTTCCGCGCTAGGTCGTCCGCTGTTTCATTCTCTTCTACATATATTAGTATGTCCGGGAACCCTGCAGGGAATGACGTCCTAGGCGTTTTTTTTTTTTAGGTTGCACCACGGATTTGAAATCTTCTTAGATACTAATAGCCCGAGTGCTACTAGCATGCACGATTCGCAAACCTGAGTAATCGATGCCAGGAATACCTCCGTACTAAACACACACCCTACACACGTCAACCACACTCCCTGCGGGAGTGACATTAGGTATTTCTTCGCGGGGCTAGTTAGCAATTATGCTCTAGTCTCCGAGGCCGCCTCTTGGCCCCTCTTCTTAGGGCTTCTGCTCTTCGCAGCGCGTTCTGCACAAACAGTATGAAAGAGCAGATCTCCATCCACTCGCCCTCTGATCGCGTCATGTAACTTACGAGATTTTCTGGGCTTGGCAGGTTTGTTCTATCTTCTGCAAAGCTTCTGCAGTAGAACACTGCATATTCCACGTCCTCCTCCTCGTTTGGACAGTCAGGGGCAAACTATCGTTTCCAAATCTATGGAGGTATTTCTGGTAGCCGCCGTGTCCGCACAGGAACTGTGTGAGGTGGTAGTTGCAGTTCCCCCTCGCTCTCTCTGTCCATGATTTTATAGTGGGAATGAGCTTGTTCGTCCACCGGCCTTTTGTAGAGCTGTCCCACCTGGTTTGCCACAGCGTTGCCGCTGCTGCCCTTTCCTTCGCTTGATCCTTTTTGCCTCTTGCCAGTTCAAGGGACGTCTAAGGTAGACACTCTGCATCTCGTCCGCGAGGATGTCGATTGTGACCATCCTAGCTAAAACGCAGGCTGCATCGTCGGAGACAGTTCGGAAGCCGCTGATCACTCTGATTACGCAGAGCCTGTGAGCTGATGATAGCTTCTTCCTACATTCTTTTGTCGCCAATGCACTCGCCTATACCGGGGCAGCGTATAGAAGTACCGAGCTGACCACTCTGGACAGCAGGATTCTGGCGATGTTCGGGAGCATTTGGAGGAGTGCTGCCTGCTGACTTCCTGGGTGTTGCACATTCTGTTTGTTTGTCGGTATTCGAAAATTTTTCGATCCGATTATCCTATATTCTATTGCCAGGAGTGCAGCACGAAGCTTCTTTGCGTGTATGTCTGTGCTGCACTTTCAATGGCGAAGACTTCAGCTTGGAAGCTACTATAGTTAACCGGGAGTTTGTGCCCCGGTTGCTATGTGCATTTTAGACACGTGAGTGTATAGTTTAAAGTCGTATGCACGGGCTAATGCGTTGGATTCTCACTCGTGTCTGGGAAAAGGAATGGAGTACTTCTTGTAAAAGTCTATATAATGTACGACAAAGTCTGTTATGCTACCAAGATCTTTATCTTTGAAATATAGATCCAAATGAACCTACGAAATAAGTTCTTCTACCAATCGCTTGCTTTCGAGGGTGCCTGCAATAGGTTCGGCAGTTTATGTCCCTGGATCACTTTTTTAAAACTCCTCAAATCAAGATGCCCTTAATACTACCTCGGAAGGCTATCTTCATAAAACAAAAAAGATTAATTTTACCAAACAACTGAAATAGGATTGTCGCTAGCCGATTTGAATCAGCCATTCTCACCCATTCTTCGTTTTTGTTCTGCAGAAATCCCACTCTACTTAACTCTTCCCCTATAATTAACTGCTGTAGCTACATGACAAAAAGAAAACCCTCATCAAGCCAAAAAAAAAAAAGAAACAAAGATACATTCTAAAGTTAATAAGTAACAATGGAACCAAAAGCCCGCCAACAGAAAACATCAGCAACTTCAGCTCTGATTAATTATCTCAACATAATAACCATTTTAATTTATATTTAACAACGAAGCCAACATGAATGAGTCGACTCCTTGTTGAAACAAAACCACAGATTTAATTAATTCACAAAGAGAGTGCCTATCCTGCAACAAGGATTACTGCACACAATTGAGTTATTTGCGAACAATGTACCAGAGCGCACCCATGATTACACCCAGACAATGAGATGATTTCGTAACTGCACTCAACTGCAACCTTACGAAGGCATTTATCAAATGAATCATTATCTCCATTTTGCTTCACGAATGCAGTAAATATCCTTATTCGCGTGCACAATACAAAATGTTTTATGTTCTCGTCTTCATATTCTCGGAGAGCTGACAGACAATAAGGACTCTAAGCAGCGAGACGGTCTCATAGCAACATGATATTTTCTATTTTAAGAATAAGCACACAAAAATCTTAAAACGGGGGATCGGGTGGATCCTTGCTAACAAAATAGCAATCCTACTGCTCCTGGGGCAACACACTCCACACACACAACAAACGTTTAAACGCGTTCCAATTACAGACGTGTGTGTTTAGAAACATAAAAAAAATTCTTCAAGGCAAACGTCTCTTCTGTACACAGAGACTCCATGTTCCATTTAAATTCATAAAAAAAAAAATACACATCCTGTGAATGAATGTCTTGGGTATACTTTGAGGACTATGGGCGTCGTACAATAAGGAATTTATTGCGTGAAAAGATGTAGTTCACTAGAATGGACTTTTTCCTAAGGATGGGCTTTTGGAACTCGCCTCCTTGGTGGCTTATCGTCGAGAGTGGGAATTTTATGTACATATTATGCAATGACCCTAACCTGGCTCTATTTTCCATTACCTATTGTGCACATGCATGCTTTCGGAGGATTAAGGGTTAATATCACTCACGAGCTCATGTCATGCCAATGCATCCTAAGAATATGTGGTGTGAGGCGGAATAAATTTTCTCAACTACAAGTTTATTGCTTTTGATATCACTATGAGCAACACCACCCTAGATGCGAACCTGTTGAATGCTCTATCCATACCAGAGGCGTTGAAATGTTCTGGAATGCTTCTATTAATTTCCCAAAAGGCACTGCTCGGCATTCATACTTTTTTCTTTAAATAATAACTCCCGCTGCTCTCTTAATGCAATTGCATGCTGAGATTTGGTGTAGAGGTTTGAAGCTGAGATGATATAATTTTTCAGTAAAGACTTACTACATGGATAGTTTCCGAACTAGACAGAGAGAATTAGAGCGAATTTTTCATTGGAATTTAATTTCTAGCATTTGTTTCAAGTAAACTGTTTGAATATTCATTTTGGTCGAATTGGAAATTCCATAACAATCTAGATGTTGCTCTTCTCAAAAGCTGAGCATTGCTATACCATCCAAGATGGACAACCTACTTGCTTCTTAAGTTTTTGTAGACATTTTTGAGAATGTACTTTAATTTTCCTGGTATTTAATATCCATACACATATATTTGGCACAACTGCCCTGTCGGTAGAATTCCCAATATTGCCTTCTACACATCTTTGTAGAAGTTAACAACACCTGCCTCAAAGAAAGGGTATTCCCCAACATGTGGATGAAACAAAGACTGGTCCTCCTATCAAGTAGGATCACTCATCGTATATGCCTCTATACATGTTAGACACCGTGGGGAAAATACTGGAGGTGACAGATTGGACAGTGCAATCAATGAGGCAGGTGGCCTCGCAGATCGCCAGTATGGGTTCCGTAAGGCAAGGCCTACGATCGACGGTATCGGCGAAGTCATGAATACAGCGAAGAAACCATCGAAGGAAGATGATGGAAACAGAAACAACTGCGCAATCATCACGTTGGATGCGAAACATGCCCTCAACACCGCAAACTGGAGAAATATCCTGTGAACACTTACCGCAAAGAGAGTACCAGACTACCTGCAGAAGATAATGATGGACTATTTCAGAAATAGGATACGGCACTACGGCACCAAAGATGGAATGAAGCAGTATAAAGTACAGGTGGTGTACTCCGATGCTCCGTACTAGGTCCGCTAATGTATGATGACGTCGTCAGACTTAGAATCCCGAGATCTTCGAAAATAATAAGCTTCGCCGACGACATAGCAATCGTTGTAGTAACCAAACACCTTGAGGAATCGGAGTATGACTGCAATGAAGATATCGAGAGGTTCAGGATTGGCTGTATGCATAGGCCTACAACTTGCAAAGGAGAAGACAGAAGTACTGCTCATTAGCAGCAGGCGAGTCATGGCGACTATAAGAGTAACCATTGGCGATCACGTGGTAGTTTCTAAACTAAAGTTGAAGTACATTGGCATTACTGTAGATGCAAGGGTAACTTTGAAGCAACATCTGCAATATGCAGCTGAGAAGGGAGCAAAGAGGAGCCCTGGTAAGGATCATGCCAAATATCACCGGACCAAAGCACAAGAGGAGACTGCTCTTAGAAAGAGTTGCGGCACCGTTACTGATCTAAGGGTCCCAAATATGGGCTTGTGCCATCAAGACGAAGTCATACAGAACGAAGATGGAGACAGCTTACAAAATCAACGCGTTGAGAGTATGCAGCGCTTTCTGAACAACCTCATACGACGCGACATGTGTAGCGGCTGGCATGGTACCAATAGAACTTCTGGCTCACGAAGCCTTATGGAAATACCGCGCCAGCCGGACTGCAGCATCAACTGCGACGAGTCGAAATGTCACTAAGGCATCACCAAGGACAGGTCTGGATGAATAGCAGGAGAGATAGTATGACTCTGATAAAGGCGGATGGACGCAAAGATTGATTCCCAATATAGACGCTTGGATAAGCTACTAGTCGACCTGGACAGAACTGTAGCGCCATCTAAGTAACTAAGACCTGGACAGGTCAGGCTGTAGAGTGATTGCCTATGCTGATGACATTGCGATTGCTGCGACTGGCAAGCACCCAGACACTCTCAAGGAAATCCTCCTATATTCTCTCTCTCGGCTCACTAGGTGGGCCTCCAATTGTGGATTGGGGGTTAACCCTCATAAAACAGAACTTGTTCTCTTCACAAGGAAATATAAAGTTCCCCAACTAGACCCTCCTATGATTAATGACATCAGTCTCACCTTCACTGTTAATGCAAAATAACTGGGTCTTATTCTGGACAGAAAACTGAACTGGAAAGCCAATCTACTAGAACGCGTAAGGAAAGCCAATGTGGCTCTCTATTCCTGTAAAAAGGCTATAGGTAGGAGCTGGGGTATGAAACCTGAAATCACTCGCTGGCTTTACGTGTCTGTTGTCAGGCCCATACTACTCTATGGCGTGATCGTTTGCTGGCCTGCTCTTGACAGGGCTGTTCACCTCTCTAAGGTAGCTAAAGTGCAACGATCCGCTTGCATTTGCATCAGTGGTGCACTAAGAACTACCCCCTCTGTGGCACTGAACATTATGTTCAACCTGTTACCCCTGGATATCCTTGGCAGACAGACTGCTGCCAGTGCGGCTATTCGTCTTAAAGCCTCCTCTCAGTGGTCTAGTCATCACATTGGCCACTCCTCGATCCTTGATCTTCTCAACATCACACATGAAAACACGGACTACACCCCACCGAAACTGAGATTTGACCGACACTTCCGTACGAGTATCCCTGAACGGGATGAGTGGGATGGCTCTCCCCCTGATGATGGAAATTCGGTGCACTTCTACACAGATGGCTCTAAGACCGAAGGTGGGGTGGGCTGTGGTGTTTCCTCCGATGAGCTCAACCTGAGCATCTCGTTCCGCCTCCCTGATCATTGTAGCGTTTTTCAGGCGGAAATCCTGGCGATTAAGGAAGCCCTGTCTTGGCTGAAATGTAATGTATTGTCTGTCAGCGATATTAGCATTTTCACTGACAGTCAAGCGGCTATCAAGTCCCTGGAATCGTGCTCCTTTACTTCAAAGACCGTCTTAGACTGCCGTTTGTCTCTTACAGAGATGACATTACAGTACAACATTCACCTATGCTGGGTGCCAGGTCACAGAGACCTGCCAGGAAACTGTAGGGCGGATGAACTCGCTAGACAGGGTACTACTCTAAGGATTCTGCCAGATAGGCAAGCCCTTGGTATGCCCCTCGCTACATGTAAGCATCTACTGAAGCTGAACGCTATTAGCAAGACCAACCTTAGGTGGGATAGTGGCGCTACGTGTAACATTTCGAGGCAGATCTGGCCTAAGCTGGACCAGAAACGTAGTGCCGAGTTGGTTAAACTAAAGAGACTACAGATCAGATGCGTTATCGGTGTCATCACCGGACACTGTCTAATCGGCCAACATGCCCAAAGACTTCTCCTCTTTTCCAATGACTTTTGCAGGAGCTGTAGGGACGAGGAGGAGGAGGAAACCATTCTTCACTTCCTATGCACATGTCCTGCTCTATCACGCAAAAGAATGCTCCATCTAGGAGCTCCCTTCCTTGACGACCTCAGCGATTTGGCGTCCTTAGACGTCATGAACATCCATCGCTTCATCAAAAGCTCCGGTTGGTTTTATAAGTCCCTGAGTGGTCTAATGGTAGATCCTTGGCATCACAATGGACCTTTACTGGTCTAAGTGTGTCTGCATCGTGGTGCAGACAGCCGATCTAACCTAACCTAACCTAGACGCTTGGATAAATAGGAAGCATGGGGAGCTGAATTTCTACCTTATTCAGATGCTTACTGGACATGGTTGCCTCAGAGCCTACCTCCACAGGTTTGGACTAGACGGCAACCTCTATTGTCCTATTGCCGAGGATGCGGAACACATCATGTTCCATTGTCTACGATATAATGAAGAATGGCACCTGCTGGTGAACAAACTGGATGAGGACATAACTCCAGACAACATCACCAGACAGATGATAAGTAGGGAAGATGCCTGAAGAGCAGTTATCGACTCTGTAGCAACCAATATGAAGGAGCAGTGAAGACAGAACTGGCAACGAAACGCCGCGCAGGAGGCTGCTAACACGAATGAGCCGAGTACCTAAGGCTGAAGTCCCCTTTGCGATGAAATGCGTGAGGACCAGGGGAAGAAGTGGATGTGGATTTTGTGGGTGTAAATCCCACACTCTCACTAAGTATGGACTCAGTTTTGTTTTCAAAATATTCCCACCATCCGATGCAAAAAAAATAAAAAATAAGCCCATCAAGGGCCTAAGCCTAGTGTGTTATATTTTTCACAGAAATAGAAATAACCTACAGTTTTATGCCATATCCGAAGTTTTTGACAAGCTTTCTCATGACAACAATACTCTCGGATGTTTGTCAAATGTTCCCGGGAGGTAGGACCGTGAACAAACTTATGTTGTTTTCTGGGATCCGAAAATTGAATCTCACGCGCAATGATCCGAAACACTAACTACTGCGCCACGGTGCAGTTTAGCTCGAGAAACAGTGCCGATGCAGTACAGATGGAGTGCCGGTGCAGTGCGGCTGCTCCAGGTTCGGATAAATTCCACTTCTGTGCCCACAACAACCAATAAGTAAACAACATTTTGTATCCAAATAATCATGGAAACGATTTACCAGATCTTAGATTGAGAAGTTTCGAATCTTCACGTCAATTGGTACTTCTCCTTCTTCCAATTTGGCGAGGTTATGATTCGAAAGGAATCATAGCCCTCCCACTTCACCGCATTTCTACTGATCCGTCTGTGGGGTTCGCCTATTTGATCTCAGAAAATATCGGCAGACCTCCGGTTTTCGATCACTCGGTTGCTGAGGCCAATGAAATGCCAATGTCGTCTCATTTGTGTGATCCAGGCGTTTATATACCTGTCTTGCCTACATCACGATGTCTTTGGAACGTTCATTGATATTGTCTTTTTCGCGAGACAGGGTTCAAATGATCTCTTCTTTGAACGTGGCAATACCAGCTGATCTGGTCGCGCTCTATCTTTCGTAAGATGGTTTCCTTGACGTGAAGGCTTCCTCCTGTTGTCCTGCGAATCATCTTCATCTCAGCTGCCGTCAATTCACTCTCATACTTTTTTGTACATTGTCCATCATCGTGAACCGTATGTGAGCGCTGGATGCATAATTGTGGTGTATAGCCTTCCTTTCAACTTAGGTGGCACTTTTTGGTCACGGCAGATAGCGGAGTTTTCTCGCCACTTCATCCATCCTACGCTTACGCGATGATTGATGTCGCCACCATTGATTGTACAGATCCCAGATATTTGAACTTTTCGCACATGGGAAGCACTGTTCCATTTAGATAAATGTCTGGAAGTACAAGTACTTTGTCTTTTTTGAACTAATGCGATACCCACTTCCCTCCAAAACGTCCACCCATACATCAAGTGCTCGTTGCAGGGATGTAGGATCTTCTTTTATAATGGCTTCATCGTCACAAAGGAATAATTGATGTACTGAACCCCAAAGTTCGTCACTTTACCTTCAAGCTGAGAGTCAAGGACTGTAATATGAGCAAAGGACTTAAGATGCTTCCCTGGTGCACCCGGACTTTTATCGGGAACTCTTCGGTTACTCCAGCAAGGCACCTTACTCTTGCCTTTGCTCCTTCGTACATGCCCATGATCAGCTGTACATAGGTTTCTGGAACCCCTCGATGTCTTAGCGCCACCCATATCAGATCTCGTGCTTGTCTGCCGAATGCCTTTCCAAAGTCAACCAACACAATATGCAAATCCTTTAAGGAATCACGATGTTTTTCCATTACGATCCTTATACTTTGGATTGCATCTGTGGTTGATTTACCCGAGACAAACCCGCACTGATCATCAGATAGCCGTATTATTTTTCGCAGTCGGCCACCTAATACCCGCTCAACGATCTTCATGGTGTGTGACATTAGCTTGATCGAACGGTAGTTATCACAGTTTCGCGTATCATCCTTTCCTTTATATACAGGGAGAAGGTAACTTTTCTTCCATTGATTCGGCATTGGGTCACCTCTCACAAATTTGGAGATGAGAATTCTGAGCCATCTGAACCCGATGTCTTCCATTTTTTCCCAGAACTCAGAGCGCATCTCATCTGGCGCAATCGCTTTTCGTTTTTTGGAGTATTTGACCGCCTCACTAACTTCTTCGACTGTAATATCGGGTATTTCTTCACAGTTAGGGGTGGCTCTTGGAAATTAAAGCCGGGGAAACTGTTCATTCAAAAGTTCTTCACAATACTGCCGCCACTTCTGCAGAATTTTATCCTCACCCAAAAGAAGCTGACCATGACCATTGGTAATGAACTTTGGCGAACGAATCTCCTGAGCATTCCAACTTCTTTGGGCGGCTATTTTGAAGATGGTTGCGCGCCCTTGTTCATATTGTGTCTTCGCAGCTCCTGGATAGCCTGGTTTGCATCAGCAACCGGGGAAGATATTTTCTCCAGCTCCCAATATAGGCCTTCTGTACTCTCTGCTTGTAGCTGGGCGCACTTCTTCTTCGTTTTTTTCTGCCAACATCTGTATTCCACTTCGGGGTGAGGCTTTTTCGTCTCTGTTATTAGAGGGCCACTTTGACCAAGTTTTGAAAGCCGCTTTCTTCGCATTTATCACCTTTTTAGCGTCATCACTCCACCACCATGATTCTTTGGCGTGTTGGTGGTGGCCTTTTGAATCTCCTAGCAGTGATTTGGCCTTCTTTAAACAAGTTCGCGGTAGGGAATCCCACATATCTTGTGCTCTGCACTCTTCATCTTCAGCTCCGTTGATGGTGTAAGAGATGTAATGTTTCATCACCACAACAAAAGCCTCACCTTTTTCTTTGTCCAGATTGTACCACTTGATTTTCTCAGGGACCCTTGATTATATCACGTCAAGTGGTACGTTCAGTTGCAAGGGCATGTCCTGCTGATGAACAAACAAGATGACATCGTGCTGAATACGCAAGGCTAAATTTTTCCTTTCAGGCACGGAACATTCCTCACAATGGGCAGTTCAAAATACATACGAATTGGTGTTTACTTTTTCTACGATTTGATCACAGAATATTTAGGACCACGCCTACTTTTGTCCTTTTTTTTCCAAAAAAAAAAAAAAAAAAACATTTTTCATTTTTTTAATACTCTTCATTGTGACTGTTAAGATTATATGAAAGATAACAAACAAATAGTAGCAAACATGTCCACTCTGTTTTAAGCAAAAAATATTAGAAAAACTTTTCTGACCAAAATTGCGGTCAGAATAATTCCAAAAATATGACCCATGTCCCCTATCAAGAATGGGGCAACAAACAATTCGAATCAAACGCATTACAGCTTTTCTGTGTTTGTCTTCACTTTATGGAAATATATCGTTCGTAACATCTGTATAAACATGGTTTCTGTTTATCACATTGGAATAACATTAAATTGCGTCCTACAAAAGTTCATTGATAACCTCGTCTTATTTCGAATCGACTTATTCAAATTGGTATTGATTGGCACTTATATACGTACATTCTGCTATAATTTCTGAGTTGCTTCACTGCTTTAAGGACTCCGTTCGAAATTAAATGCTGCCTGAGTCACACAGGGATGGTACTCTTTTCTCTGTGCGACATATAATACATACACACCTAAAGTAAGGCAAAGAATGGAGCTATTAGAGTGCCTCATTTGAATAAATCAATTTGTCTGTCTCATACAGAGACCTGTGGTAGAGAGGAGGTTATACTTTTAGCAGCTGTCGTTGGAATAAATTAATTAAATAAGTTTATTTCCTCATATGAGTACTACCTTCTCGTGTTCGTATAATGTCCTATTTTCCGATTCCTCGAAAAAAGATCTCAAGGCGGAGACCAATTCTAATAAAGGCAACAACAATGTCTTAGTTCATACCAGCTGGTTGGATGAAATTGATATCTTCTGCTTTTCTTTTGCCGATATACTGCTTAATCAGATTTATTTTTGGCAACACGAACCAACGCTTCCACTTCCTCAGACCTAAACATGCTGCTTTCGCCTCAACCACATCCATATGCTAAAGAATACACATCTTTTGGTTTTAGAATTCTTTGCAAACGTGTACATAAACTTGAGCTTTCATTGCAAAGGATAAGTTCCTTTCAGCTGCTTTTCAAAGGATTTTCTTTTTTTACCCCGAGTTGAAATCACAGCTTAGAAAGAATTCAGGTCGCAAGGGGAATTTATTAAAATTAGTCAATTGCATTGCGTAAATTACAAAGAAGAAGAAAATACATTTCCTTTCAGAGAAAAGTGTGACTGGCAGTAGGGGTGGCAATGGTGCAGTGGATAGTGTGTTTGTTTGTTACCGATGCGTACAAGTTCAAGCCCCAGCGGGAACAGCAATCATCGGTCACCCGAGTATAAAGGAAAAGTTTTTCCATTGGGGGTGGCAATGGTGTAGTGGTAATGTCGTCAATTGCCACGGTAATGGTTCATGGTTCAAATCGTAATTTCAATAAGCATTTATTTATTTCCCATGAAATATAAAAAGTCAGTCCCATTAATTTCGAAAGCTTGTGTGAACACTACTGTGAAGGCATAACATCTGCTACTGGCAGTAACTTGGTCATATGGCTGGAAAATTGTTTGTTAGTGTTAATTTGCTTATGACAACTGTTAACGAAAAAAATACTGTGAATCAGAAGCAAAGGCAAAAAAATAACAAAAATCTCCCCAGTTATCTGGACGCCACCCCCGGAGTTTCTCTGAAGCATAAACAACAGAGCTTCAAGCCACTACACCAAATCATTCTCTCTCTCTCTATCTATCCTATCCTTTTCAACGCCCGCACTGTGTGTAAACATGATAAGAGTATTCATAACCCCTTGAGTGCGGGCAAATTATAAAAAGAAAACCGCTGCAGTAAAGGAAAGTTCCTGCCTGATAATTCAATGGGTTGGAGAGTTGGAATGCTATGGGATTTGGGTTTCCCTTTTTAAAAAAAAAATAAAAAAAATAAAAATAAAATAAAATAAAATGACTGGTAGTAAGAGGACTAGGCAATATCAATGCACGTTCCAAAGACATCGCGATGTAGGAAAGGCAGGTCTATACACGCCTGGATCACACAAATGAGTCGACATCGACATCATTGGCCTCAGTGACCGAGTGATCCAAAACCGGGAGGTCTGCCGATATTTTCTGAGGTCAAAAAGGCGAACCCCACAGGCGGATTAGTAGAAATGCGGTGAAGTGGGAGGGTTGTGATCCCTTATTTTCAGATCATAACCTCGCTGATAAAAGGAAGAAGAAGAAGTAGACTGGTAGTAAGACGACTCAATCTAAAAGAAAAGTTATTACTGGCAGTACGTATGTAACTCATAACACAGTGGAGCAGAAGCAGCTAAATGTTGGACTAATTGCTATAAGTACAACTCTGTAATAAGTCCAACAAGGTTACTGCACCTGACAGCCTACCGGCCGAACTTTTAAGACGGCTGGTGATGAATTGGTAGAGGGCATACACCAATCCATACCTAAGATTTGGTCAGACGAGTGTATGCCTGATGAATGGAATCTCAGCACCGTTTGCCCGATCCATTAGAAAGGAGACCCCCAAACTTCCCCAATTATAGAGGCATTAGTCTCCTCAACATCGCATATAAGATCTTTTCTGCGATATTGTGTGAACGCCTGAAACCTCTCATCAACTCTCTCTCTCTCCCCTTTTCAGCCTAATTGGCAGATTTCAGGCTAAGAAAGTCCACCATTGATCAAATCTTCACACTTCGACAGATCCTGGAGAGAACCCAAGAACTCCAAAACGATATTCATCATCTCTTTATCGATTTCATGGCCGCTTATAACAGCAACTATGGAGAGAAGCTATGTATATGCAGCAATATCTAGTTTTGACATCCCTGCCAAACTTGTCTGTCTGTGCAGGGTGACGATGGAGAACGCTCGCTGCTCCATCAAGGTTGGTAATGAACTCAACGTAAACTTTGATGTCAAAAAAGGTTTAAAGCCAAGGGGACGTGCTGTCATGTGGCTTCTTTAATATTGTACTCGAACGAATTGGGCGGAACCCACAAGCCAATACCAGAGGCATAATCTATCAATAGTCTATACAACTGCTTGCATACGCCGACAATATTGAAATTACTGGAAGGACTCAGCAGGGTGTCACCGATGGGTATGCAAGCTTTGAAGCAGAAGTGGCCAAAATGCGTTTAGCGATTAACGGGGGCAAAACCATGTCCACGAGAAGGGGCAATCAGCATCGACGAATTGGACAGAACGTCACAATGGGCAGCTACAACTTTGATATAGCAAAGGACTTTGTCTACCTTGGATCTGCTATAAATTATGAAAACGACATCAGCACAGAAAACAAACGAAGAATAGGTTAGGATAGGTTAGATATGTGGGTTGGCAGGGAGAGATGGTCGCTGCCACATTCAGGTCAGCGTTGACCCATTGTGATACCCATAGGGGAAAAAGTTTGTGAAAACCGGCAAAAAGTATACAAAACTCAATCACTCACCTCGTTTCTGCATACAAACCGTCGAAAGCAGGATCCTGGAAGAAATAGTTATCGAAGAACTTTTTCCTGGAGTGCTGAAGACCCAGAGAGTGGCACAGCAAGTCGGTAGCGTCCTCAAAAACTCCCGCGTCACCACAGCCTCTACAGACTTCCTCCTCCGCCAGGCGAAGTTTCTCCATGTGGTACCGCAGAGTATTGTGCCCCGTGATGATGCCCACGAGGGTTGAAAGGGATTTCCTATTTTTCGGAGTAATTACCTCGGTTCTTGCTTTGTCGAAGGACTTTTTTTTTTTGGTTGCGCCTGGAGGTGCAGGAATCTTCAAAAGATAGCAATGGTCTGTACCATTGGTTATGCCTGATTCTTTTATCTGACAATGCCATCAGTGCTAGTCAGTATATGCCTACGTGCTAAACCTCACTCCCTCAGAGAGGCACTATAAGAACCGGCTGCGCGTACTCATAGTAGTAGGGAATTTGTCCCTCTCATTTTTCCATTTTTGTGATGACTACGATTAAGTTGCCTTAACAAGTAGTTTACGCTTCTGTAGTGTTAATCGCGTTAGGTAGGTAACTTTCCAGTAAAGGCACCTACTAATACCGTCATTACATGCGGCTTTTCCTTACGGCGCTAGGTCGAAAGGTCTTGTTCTTTGTAGTCGGCGCTCAAGGTTTGTCACGTCCATAGTACGGATTATTTCATTATTGCAGTGAACATGAAGACGGGTACGAAGTTTGCGAGCAAAGTTTGTTACTTCGTCCCTCACGGTAGCAATTCCTAGATCTCTGTGAATATCACTATTCCTTATATACCAAGGAGCATTCACGATTGCTCTTAGCATTTTATTTTGAAATGCTTGCAGTAGAGCCATATTGCTTGGTTTGGTACAACCCCAAAGTTGTATACCATATGTCCAAGACGGTTTTAGCACTTGCTTATACAGAAGCAGTTTGTTGTATACGCTTAACTTCGAGTATCTTCCGAGTAGCCAATACAGGGTGGGCCAACTACAAGTTTCTTTTTAAAAATGCAGTAAAATGAACAAAATGAATTTTTTTCCATGTGTTGTGGCTTTATTAGTAAGAGCAAATATTCCCATTAACTATAGAATACAACGTTGTTCAAGTGGCTGCCTCGGCTGGCCTCGCAGTAGAGCATTCTATAACTCCAATTTTCCAAGATCTTGTGGATGGTTTCGGGCTGTAGCTCACGGATTGCTTGTATGATATTGGCCTTAAGTACTTGAATCGTTTCCGGATTGTTGGCATATCATCGGTCCTTCACGATTCCCCACAAAAAAAAAAGTTCAAAGGGGTCAATCGCAGCTCCGAGGCGGCCAATTGACATCGCCAAGACGGCTGATAACACGATTTGGGAATTTGGTGCGCAAACGACCGATTGTGGCATGGGCTGTGTGACATGGCGCTCCATCCTGCATGAAACAGAGGTCGTCCAAATCCATGTCTTCAATTTCAGTAAAAAAAAAGTCGTTAACCTGGCTCTGTAACGCCCACCGTTGACCGAAACGTTATTCCCAGCCTCATTTTCGAAGAAAAATGGTCCAATGATGCCACCACTCCACAATCCGCACCAAACTGTCACTCTCTAGAGAGATGCATTGGCTTATCGAAAATAACGTGCGGGTTTTTCGAGCCCCAGATGCGGCAATTTTGTTTGTTAACGTAGCCGCCGAGATGAATATGTGCCTCGTCAGAAAAGATGATTTTTCGCCCAAAATCGTTGTCCAATTCAAGCTGCTCTAAGGCCCAAACTGCGAAGCGATAACGAAGTGGATGGTCGTGCGCTTTCAATTGCTGTATCAGTTGCACGTTGTAAGCGAATAATCTCAGATCTTTGTGCAGAATTCTCCTCAGGATAGTGTGTGAAATGTTGAGCTGTTCAGATCGATGACGAGTTGATGTTCGTGAATTGAGTCTCACACTCTCGGCTACAGCAGCCAAAGCCACATTCTCGTCTGTGCACACCGTACGACGACGAGGACCATGAGTGTTGTCCACTAGCATACCAGTCTCACGAACTTTTTGCACAAACTTGCGTACAGCAGGCGCGGTGGGTGCTTCATTTCGGCCAAAACTTCTTTTCAAAAACGCACTGTTTGGGCTACACAGCACTCACTTTGGAAATAAGTTTTCAATATTTTCCAATATTGTTCAAGCGTAAAGCGATTTATTTCATTCTTCGGAGGTACGATACTAACTTTCTGTTAAGATTTCGAGCGGGAAACAGCTGTCAGTGTCAAAATAACCTATGATTTAAAAATAAATCACTAGATGGCCCACCCGTTACATTTCTCTAAATCTGATTTCGAGCTCTTCGCGCTTCTTTTTAACGTGTGGTTTCCACTTAAGTTTTGCATCTAGGGTCATGACTAGATATTTTGCCTCGTTTGCGTACGGTATTTGCACCGAGTTAATGGATATAGGTAAGTTGTTTATCTTTTTTAACGTAAAATTGACATGCGTTGATTTTGTCTCATTGAGGACTATTCGCCAGGTTTTTGTCCATTCGCATACTTTGTTCAAAGCTCGTTGGAGTTTTCCCGTTGATGATTCGACTGACTCATCCGTTACGAAGATAGTCGTGTCATCTGCGAACGAAAGGATGGCCATAGCTTCCTGGTGGTGGCACAAGTTTCCATGGAGGTCCATCTAATATTCGTCTCTCTAATGCCTTTATTCCCTGCAACGAGCGTGAGTGTGCAAGACGGGATACACACAGGGGAGTCAACTTGTTCTAATAGAGTTGCTGAGCCGATTCTTGCTAGCTCGTCAACTTTCTCATTGCCTGGGATACCCTCGTGCCCAGAGACCCAGCAAAGTGATACCTTGTACTGTGTTTCAAAAACCATGAGCTCTTCTCGACAACACTAAACAAGCTTCGATTTAATTTCTATGGCAGTAGGTAATTGCTTTAATAGCTTCCTGGCTGTCGATAAAGATGTTGATAAATTCTGGCAGTATTGCTCTTACCGCGGACTCATGGGCGGCTATTGCCACTGCTAAGACCTTTGATTGGAAGACGCTGCAGTTGTCTGGAAGTCGTATGGATTTCGATATACCTAGGGGGTCGGAGAAGATGCCTGATCCTACGCCAGTGCTAATTTTTGGTCCATCTGTATAGATGCAGCATAAAGCATGCTTGAATCGTCTGTGCAATTTGTTGAAGAAGACTATTAAGGATTTTAAGAATCGTGCAATAGGCTCTTACCTTGAAAGTTTAACAGCGAAAAAAGATTCCAATTATTCACTTTGAAAAGCTGTAAAAGGCATCAAAAATCCCAAAGTCCCCGCGCCGCCAATCAAATTAAATCAAAATGAATGGGCAAGGGAAGATAAAGAAAAAGCGGACGTTTTGCGGCAGACCTGGATGAAACCTTTAAGCCGTACGATGGTCAAGTGGTTTACGACAACATCAACAGGCCGGATTTACCATCTGACGATCTGACACTCACAAGTACAACGCTAAGCGCACTCACACATAAGATTGTGAATCTAAAACCTAAGAAAGCTCCTTGTTATGATTCGATCAGCGGAGAAATTCTTAAAGTTTTACCTAGAAAAGCATTCATTAAGCTCCTTCATATTGTAAATGCTGCGCTCAGATTAAGACACGTGCCGAGCCAATGGAAAGTTGCGGAAGTTATAATGGTATTGAAACCAGGAAAACCGCCAAATGAGGCAAAATCATATAGACCAATTTCGCTTCTTCCCGTTATATCTAAAAATTTCAAGAGGATGGAGACGCCTTAGCAATGCGTCTCCAAGTGGTTATAGAAGAAAATAATCTTATCCCTGACTACCAGTTTGGGTTCAGGAGTAAGCATTCGACGATTGACCAGGTGCACAGAATTACTGACGAAATCGAGAAATTACTTGAAGAAGAAAACATGTGCCTTTGATAAGTTCTTCCGGTATGCTTACACGATATTCTAGAATCATATCTCGGGAATAGACTCTTCCGTGTTAGACATGGAGTCGAATACTCCGAGCTCAAAGAAATTTCGGCCGGCATACCGCAAGGAAGCGTTCTTGGGGCGCTTCCCCATCTGTTATATACTCGTAATATACCGGAAGAAGATGGCACTATCCTTGCTACGTTTGCCGATGACACCGCTATCCTAGCAGTAGGTAAAACAATCGAAGAAATGACTGCAAAACTGCAAAACGCACTGAATAATGTAAATGAATGGACGAGGGACCGGCGGATCACCCTCAACGAATCTAAATCTGTTCACGTGAATTTCACTTACAAGAAAACTAATGATTTGCCGATTTTCCTAAACTCGGCCCGAATACCTTTTGCAAACGAAGCCAAATACCTGGGAATAACACTCGACACAAGGCTGAAATGGAATTCGCACATGAAACGAAAAGAACTCGAAATCAAATATAGAGAAATGAACTGGTTACTCGGCAAACATTCCCAGCTCAGTATTGAAAACAAACTGCTTTTATACAAGCAAGTACTAAAGCCGGTGTGGACCTACGGTATACAACTTTGGGGTTGTACCAAGAAAGCAAATGCGAATATTTTACAAGCTTTTCAAAATAAAGTGCTAAGAGAAATTGTCCAAGCACCGTGGTATAACAGAAACGACTATATCCACAGGGATCTCGGAATTCCGACAATCGAAGCTGGAACTAGAAGCTACGCGAGAAAGCATAGAAACCGACTAATCGGACATGTCAACAATACAGTCCTACAAATTTTGGATGAGAGCAATTTATTGCGCCGACTACAAAGGACGAAACCTTTCGACTTGGCGATATAATGATTAACCGTGTCTAGATTGCGGAATATGCAGGATCCTTCAGTGGAAGTAACCTGCCAAACGTTTTTATTTCATGATAGAAAAATTGCTTGATAAGTTTATACTTAGTTGCGATATCTAACAAATTTATATCGAAGGGTGGTGTTTTTTTTAGCCAGTAAGAATCTGACACTACTATGAGCACGCGCTTGCTATTCTCATAGTGTCTATGGAAGATTTTTCACCTATCCCCGGAAAACAAAAAAAAAAAAAAAAAATCTGTATAGATGGCTATAGATTGGGCGTTAGGTATGTGACCGCTTTTCCATTCTTCCCTGTTGGGGTAGGCGGTGGAAAAAGACCTTACAATGTTTCAATATGGCGTCGTGTAGTCCGTTATGGACACGTGGCCAAAGTAATCATGTAGGATCATCGAGGGACCTATTCTATTTGGTTTCCAGTTTGCTGACTGGCTAATTCTCATAGCATTAATGGCTGCTGATGTGCGTATAAATATATCTAGCGGTAACAGGTTAAGAATAGCCTCGAGTCCTGCGGTTGGCAACCCAACCCCAAGCGAAAAATAAATCTTGTCAATTGCTGTTTTTTTTTTACTAATAGGACAATTTAACAGTAAAGCCCTAACTAAGGAGACTCTATGTAGACCCTGATTATCCCAGTCCTGATTTACGGTGCTGAAACACGGACTTTACTGAAAGAGGATGAAGATTTCCTTGGTTGTTTTGAGGGAAATATTCTTCGTAAGATATTTGGTGCCATTTGCCTTGACAGGTTTTGGAAGAGAAGATTCAATGGTGAACTTTATGAGCTGTACAGCGACATCGACCTAGTTAGAGAACTGCGTAATGGATGTTTGGAATAGATAGGATATGTAAAAAGAATGGACACCAACACTGCGGCACGCAAAGTTTTCGAATCTAATCTGGAGGGATGACGCAGTAAAAGACCTCCTCTCTATTGGTGGTGCGGACAACTTCAAGGGGACCTCAACCGACTTAGAGTGTGCAACTGGAGGCAATTAGCTAAAGAACGCACTAAATGGAGAGGCTTGTTGGATGAGGCCTGGGTTCATCAAGAACTGTAGCGCCACCTAAGTAAATAACTAATGAGATCTTCCTTTAAAGGGCAATATCGACGAACATTGCACTACTCTTGCGAAGGAGAGGTAGGTCTAAAACCACCACCAGCATGTGGTTTGTCTCAGTAACGCAATGGTCCAAAATCGGGAGGCTTGCCGACAATTCCTGAGGTCAAACAAGCGAACCGCAGAGACGCATAAATAGAAATGTGGTCAAGTGGGAGGATTATGATCCCTTGAAATCATATTATAACCCAGCCAAAATAAGAAGAATACCCTTTACACCCACATTTACTTCACACCTGGCTATTACGATTCATTCAGTTAATTCTCTTAAAACCCTCACGAGCTATTTTTTTTAAAACAAACGTGCTGCATCCATAAAATTCGCATGACATTGTGCGTAATCATTTACTTTTTTTTCACATACTCGTTTATTAATGCAGGTGTTAAGTGCATTTTGAGTGCTATTGTGCTCTTTTGTGCAGATTAAATGTAAATACAGGTCCGACGGTTTTTTAATGGAAAAGCCGCAATGGAATTTAATGGAGTGAAATTGACAGCCACCTTTTGTTGTCCATTTTTTGCGTTGAAATATTAAATTTCATTTAAAAATAAAAGTAGATTTAAATACAATTTTTATTCGAGAGTTAAAGGACATTTCGGAGATTTGCGAGGATAAGTGAGGGATTTAAGTATAATTTTTCGGGCTTGCTCGTATTTAATGAAATGGCATCCAAGGGGCTGACATTCTAATCAGAAAGCTCCCAAATCTATTCATTTAATCGATAAACTCATCAATTTATCAATTTGATGAGGGTGAACCCCTCAATCCCATTGGCTATAGGTAGGCACTTGGCATAATGATTCAAATTTTACTACGAAAGTTTCGCCAGAAGTCATCATCAACCAGGATGGCACATAATAGTTTGGTTAATTGAATTACCTTCCGGAATAATCGAAGAGTATTGTGCAATATCAGTTTGACGTGAATTCTCTGTACCCGAGAGATTGTCTATGAATTCTTTGAATGGGGGACGTTAGTTGCTTAGGGATTCCATTGCAATATTCACTTTAAACTCCAAAAATGTGAACCCTTTCACCACATGAGTCTTTGGCAGGGTAATGCGAACGCCTTTAATTATTTTACCAAGCGTGTGTTAAAGACCTAACCTCATGGGTTAGGTCAATGTATTCAAGGACGAAACAGTTTTCTTTTTTTTTCAAATCTTCTTGGCCCATGTCAGCTTAGATGTGTTAGATACCATACTGCCTGACATGAACTCATGCAGAAGGGAGCAAAAGTACAACAACTATTTTTATAGGATCAGAATAATGACTCCTTTGGGTTCAACGAATAATGTTTAGTTTATACGGGCTGTGACCGAAACCGAAGGGAAAATCCTATTTACAGCTGTAATGGGATATAAGGTTAGCCAACACGCGTCGTAAAGTCAAATTGCCGGCAAAAAAAAGGTTTCACCGTCTGGAATGTATCTATCTTACTTTCCTGTGAAACATGCAAAAATGTCCTTTAATCAGCTTTAATTGTGAGGAGAAGGAGTATTCAATATGTGCAGCATTTTACCTTGTCATAGTAAAAGCTCATCAGACTTGAAGTGCTATAACACTTCTTTGAAGTCAAATTATGCTGGTATTACCTTTGACATTCAAGACGAGATGCCTCTCAGACGTCAGCATGCTCAAAGTGGAATGTGTACTCAACTTCTTGGGAATAGATATTATTTTCCATCAACAAATAGCTGTCACTACAAGAAAGAGTACTTTCGTCACGTCTTCGAAATGTATCTACTCGTACAACCAAAAATATTAGGATAAAATATTTACATAAGTAGTTTGAAGTACCCACACCAGACTGTCATTAGAAGGACGATGTCATGAGTACTTTATGGAAACCTGTAACCATCACATTTCTTAAAAATAGAGTCATTTCCGTCCTTGAAACCTATCCCAACACACCTGCTACAGTAATGTATCCCCAGATCTCAATAAAATGAAATTCGACTATTTAAAGGAGAAAAAAGTTCCTAAACACCCTTTTGGTTCTCTTTTCGAAAACGGGTTACTCCCTGTGGTGCAGTTTTAAAGTGCGATATGGAATGTGATAAAAAACGATTGGGTCTTACGAAGAAGGGTCGTAAACAGATGCTGTTGGAATGTGGCATTTAACTTGTCGTTATCATCATGATTCTCATCGTTTTCTTCGCACCTTGCTGTGGGAACTAGAATTCTTTGAATAGAAAATGAAGTCCTTTTCCTTTAGTTGCTCTCGTGCCTATTTTTGGTTTTTTTTTGTGAAAATTTATTCAAATACCAAGGGTTTGGCTTTTGCGGAAGTGGTTTGTGGTTTTGTTTTTGGTTAACAAATTGACACCATCAACCTGGTTTAGTATTCTTGAAAACTTATTCGAAATGATGATGTAGCATTTCTCTGCTCAGTGTGGATGATGTCGTTTTTTCCTGTTTTAAGATCTAGGACTTAGGTTGTGATTTCTTGACATTTGACTACTTTTGTCGAAATGTTGGCTTCAAATGGGAAAGGTCAGAAAGGATTACTGAAATGGGAAGCAAGTGGTGAGCAAACATTTGGAAATTGAAGCACGAACTAGTGAAAGATTTGAAAACAAAATTCGAAAACTGGAGTCCTAAGGACAGAGATATAGAATTTGAAGTAGGACTTCGTATTCTGAGTACATGTACTTAATCCTACGAAAATCCATGGAGTGGGGTAGGTTAGGTTAGGTATGTGGGCTGCTAGGGAAAGACACTCTCTGCCACACTCAGATCAGCGTTGACCCATTATGATAGCTATATGGGGAAAAAGTCACCCCTTACGGATTGAGACCTAGTGAAAACCGGCAAAAAGCCATTCAAACAATAACTTACTTCGTTTCTGCATACAAACCACTCTGATGATTTGATGATGTTCAGCATCTTTCCTGTCGAAACGCCAGAGAGCTCCTCGAGATCCTGGAAGAAATATTTACCAAGGAGCTTTATGCTAGAGTGTTGAAGACCCAGACAATGGCACATGAAGTGAGTAGTGTCCTCAAAAACTCCCTCGTCACCACAGTCTCTACAGAGTTCCTCCTCCGTCTGGCGTAGTTTCTTCAAGTGGTGATGTCCACGAGAATGAAAAGGGATTTCATGTCTTTCCGAGTAATTCTCTCAGTCCTTGCTTTGTCGAAGGATGGCCATAGCTTCCTGGTGGTGGCACAAGTTTCCATGGAGGACCATCTTGTGTTCGCCTCTCTAATGGCTTTGTTCCCTGCAACGAGCTTGAGTGTGCAAGGCAGGGGGGTCAATGTAGGGTAAGGCAATGTTTTAGCAATTCTTCTCACAGGATTAAGAATCGCCAAATTTTGGTGAAATTTCGGTTTCGGAATCAAATTCAGATCCAACTTCATCAGTGATGAATGCATCTTTTCTTCTTCCTTTTATCAGCGAGGTTATGATCCGAAAATAAGGGACCATAACGCTCCTACTTCACTGCATTTCTACTGATCCGCCTGTGGGGTTCGCCAGTGAATGCATCAACAGACAGAAAAATGATGCGTGGTGCTAAGGCAGAAATATTGCTGTTGACAGCAAGAAGAGAGCTTCAGCAGCAGAATCCGGGGACTGGATACATACGTTAGACCGTATCTAACATAGGCACCGCTTGTATGGTGCCCAAGAGCCCACATCCTCAAGAGTCTCGCGTGATTATGCATCAGAGGGGTGATTAGAGTAACTTCCACTAAGGCCACGAAGTCTTGCTCTGCCTTCCTTCCATGCTTCTTTATCAAAACTGAAGCCAGAAAGTGGGGGCTATGGATGAAAGGTTAGAGGAACTTCTAAATTCCATAGAGAAGCACAGGGTCCTTCCCTCGAACTCGGCCCGTGTGCTCGAAATTGCTTTTGAGCGCTGATTTCGGAGCTTCCCTTGGATCGCTCAGAATTGAGCATTCAAAGGTGAATTGTCTTTAATACTGTTTCATTATCGATTGCCATTCTGGAGCGAAGCGTTCAATCCACCGACTTGCGTGGACTAACTACGGCCTATTAGGCAACGATCTTTGCAATCGCCAATAGGTTTAAGGAAAACTTTACACGTCTACTTAGGAGTCAAGCCGCAATTAAAGATTCAGCTCCACAAATGATTACCTCTAGAAGTGTGAAGGAGGCTATCGTTAGCTTTAATCGCTGGCCTGGGTCCACGGTCACACAGGTAATTAAGATAAAGAAAAAGCCTATGCTCTCGCCACTAAAAGGTCAGCACCGATCTTTGTTTACCTACAACTTTCTACAGGCTGCTGCTCACTGACATTGTTGGTTACGACTAAGTTGAGACGATGGTAGATGGATCGAAAGAGGTCACGGTTAAGTGTATGCCTGCATTAAACCGATGCACTGATTCGCTGGCTTTAATCCCATTCCAAGCACCTTTACCTAAGAAGCTTAGGTCTATGCAAACGCTGTGTTGGGGATGATGGTCTTACATTTTATTCGTGAATGCCTGCCTTCGTTCCAATCAGAATATATACTTTAACCAAACACTTATTTCAAGAGAATGAGCTTATTGCATAGAATCTTGCTAGACTCCTTTGATGCTAGGCGCAGATTAAGAGCTCTAAGTCCCGCGCATAATCGCCGAACAGGTAGCTTAACAGAAGTATAGCTGAAAAGACTATCAGGTCTAATGATGTTGTTGGAGCATCTGCTGATGAAGTGACTTACCTACTTAGTTGGCGCCACAGTTCGGGGTGAACCTGGGCCTCAACCAACAAGCCTCTTCATTTAGCTCGGTCTTTAGCTAATTGTCTCCAGTTGCGCACTCCAAGTTGGTTGAGGTCCCTTTGAACTTGTGCGTGCCACCTACGGCGAGGAGGTCGTTTACTGCGTCGTCCCTCTGGGTTAGCTTCGAAGACTCTACCGGCCGGAGCGTTGGTGTCCATTCACTTTACATGTCATTGTCTTCACAAACGTCCAATACGCATATTTTTTGACTAGGCCGTTGTCGCTGTACAGCTCGTATAATTCGTTATTGAATCTTCTCCTCCAAAACCCGTCAACGCAAACGGGACCGAGTATCTTACGCTGATGAAGTTGGGGCATCTGCAGTTACAGCTTGTGCATTTTTGGATCGAGTTGGAGCATCAGAGGGTATCGCGGTGGATCCCTTTTGATAAAGGCCTTAGTTGTCACATTTTTTTTACCACAATTTCTTCCATCCTTTCTTGCTCCTCATCGAGTTCCATCCTTCTCCACGTGTCTAAGATCGATAGAGCTAATATCTTGCGGAAAGATTTTTATGGACCTAAAGGACATCATGGTAATGAAGGCTTCTAAGTGGTGCTATTAAATAGAATCAATCCACTTCTATCCTAAAGTCATTCTAAGTCAAGCATCTATAGCCATTTACAATTCGCAAATGGAAACATACATTTTTCAGAGCCACCCCCCATATCTGTACGTATTAGTGTCATCAAAGTCCATTGCGATGCCATCGGGAATTTCATCGAAAATGCAAGAGTTTGCTACTGGGATATTAAATTCCCATTTGTCCTCGTATCCTCCACCGCGACACAAACAAAATCATGATTGTGTCGGATCACTTTGAAATTTCCCAGAATTGATCAAACGTCGATATGACAAATTGCATACTAATTGCAACAAACCTCAAAACTGCGGCACAAAGCGACTGAAATAGAATCGTTTATATGATAAATGAAATACAATTCCAACAAAGGTATTGTGTTCAGTGATTGCGTCCACTTCTCGCTCTTTTGAAGGGGGCAGGGGACGTATACCACTCACCAGACCATTCCAAATGGACATGATTTATCTGTGTAAACATGAATCGCATGGATGAGATACTTGGCTATGATTTTGCGTTCAATTAAACTAAAAGATACTTTGTGTCATTCTATCTCTGTGCGGAGTCGGTTGTGGTGTGGCGAGCATGCTGATGTCCTGTGAAATGGAGATTCTTTCATTTGAACACAGATCAGTTGATTTTTTATTTTATCGTAAGATGTGTATACATACTTATATCGATTGTAATTAATAGGGATAAAGTGGAATAGATAGTAGTAGTAGGAAATAATTACTTTCGCGTTGAATATAGCATATCGGAGATAGCGACTGTGTTTAAGTTACGGGGAGAGCTTCCAAAGCTTCATTATATTCCACACAGAGAAGACCTACCAGTGCTATGTAACCTGTGTAACTTGGCAGACAGAGAAGATGTCAAATATTTTGTTGGGAAGTGTCCTGTTTTAAAGGAAATTAGGAGACCTATCTTTGGAAGTAATGTTCTGGCGGCGGATCATGTTCTTATGCTTCTTAACGAAGTAAACATATTTAAGCTATCCCAGTACTGCAGAATTGCTTTAAATTATAGTAAAAGGATCATTAACGATACAAGGCTATACTTTTCGATAGTAGAAATCACCCTTATATACTTATGTAAAGTTTTCCAGCACCTTTCAGTTTCTCCGTTGAGTAGGTTTACGACCAAATTTTGGGGGCGTCTGACAAACATGCGAGAGTATTGTTGTCACGAAAAAAGCTTCTCAAATCGCCATTCGGATTCGGCATTAAACTGTAGGTCCCTTCCATTCGTGTGAAAAATATAGGGCACACAACATGAGTAGTTGCGAGAAGCTAGGCCCTGGCACTTAAAAAAGCTGTTGCGCCAAAATATTTAGGTTGGCGATGTAATCCTCCCGCAGTTCCCGCTTTCAAAAAAAAAAAACTAATTCAAAATTGGACATTTTCCTATAAAATGAATAACGTCTTCTTCCTACTTCAGGTTGCAGAGAATACAGGTTCTGCGTTCACTTTTCCGATACTTGCTCGCATTTAGTCCTAAGACGCCAACCCGCGCTTTAAAATTCCACATTATCAGCTGTCTGTCAAATGCGTCATCAAAATACGAATGAACTATTGCTCGATTAAGGTTTTTTATACATTCCATGTGAGCTCGTTTGCGCATGTTGCAGGTTTGATTGGATTTGTCTGCCTTTCAGGCTTTCATCATCTTATTTATACTAATTTATACTAGTATCAAAAGGCGAACCCCACAGGCGGATCAGTAGAAATGCGATGAAGTAGGAGGGTTGTGATCCCTTGTTTTTGGATCATAGCCTCGCTCATAAAAGGAAGAAGAAGAGTATCAAAATGCTTTCATTAAATTGGCTAAAGCGTTTTGTATGGGAAAATAATGTGCGTGTGTTCACTTTATTTTACCTGACTCAACGGCAACATAGGCATATGGATTTTATTTTCTGCACATCTATGGCACAGAACCTTTTGAATGATATAAGTTTCATTCCCCTCCTTTTACAATAAATACTATAAAATCGTACGATAAATTTCGTATTCACGTATTAATATATCAGATTGCTTTTCCAAACATCTTCACTTTAGTGTGTATCCACCCATCTTATTCCTGCGTCCTCTCTTATGTTACAGGAGGATAGTACCTATGAACAGTGGGTGATGAGATGGTGACAGTTCATTAGAAATCTATTTTTAAACGACGAGAGACAGACAACAGTGTATCCCTTGTGTATGCCTTTAGATACCATACTGAACAGTTCTGAGGAGGATGTTCTTGCAAGCATTGAGGCGGAAGCGGCCAGAATGGGTTAAGCGATAAACGAGGGCAAAACCATTGACGAAATGGACAGAACGTCACAGTGGGCAGCTATCTTGGCTCAGCTATAAACTCTAAAAATAACATCAGCGCAGAAATCAAGCGAAGAATAACTCTTGCCAATCCCTGTTTTTTTTTTTTTTTTTGGCTTATAAGGCAATGCAACAGTACAGCCTTATCTCGAACAACTAAGGAGACTCTGTATAAGGCTCTTACCATCATAGTCTTGCTTTACGGCGCTGAAACATGGACATTATTAAAATAGGATGAAGATATCCTTGGTCGCTTCGAGAGAAAAATTCTTCGTAAGATTTTCGGTCCCGTTTGCCTTGACGGGTTTTGGAGGAGAAGATTCAATAACGAACTATACGAGCTGTACAGCGACAACGACCTAGTCAAGAAATATGCGTATTGGACGTCTGAGATGACCAGGACATGTAGAGCGAATGGACACCAACGCTCCGGCCCACAGAGTCTTCGAATCTAACCCTGAGGGACGACGCAGTAGAGGACCTTCTCGCCGTAGGTGGCGCGCACAAGTTCAAGGGGATCTCGACCAACCTGAAGTGCGCAACTGGGGGCAATTAGCTAAAGACTGAGCTAAATGGAGAGGCTTGTTGGTTGAGGCCCAGATTCACCCCGAACTGTAGGGTCACCTAAGTAAGCAAGTAAGTCCAAACTTCATTATGGAAATTAAACTGCTCTGAAGCCGAAGCCTAATATCTTCCCGCTATTGAACAAATTGCGATAAGGATATCATATCTAATTACCGGGAATTGATATTCGGAGACACACTGTACAAACTGGACTGAGGGTGCAGTATGCCAAGTGAATTTTAAGCCGCATATGGTTAGGTTAGGTAGATGGGTGCCTTGTGACAAAGAATCACTGCTTACTCAGACCAACAGTAAGGGTCCATCGTGCCCAATCATTTAACCCTGGAAACGCTGTAAAGAAAATTCGCCGTTTGAACCACCCAGAAGTGATATGAATCTCAGGAGGTCCGCTAGCTCAACACTACCCAAGTCCTCCAGCTCCGAGAAGAAGTAACTACCAAGAGTCCTCATTCTTCTGACAGATAGGGCAGGACAGTCACACAACAGGTGAAGAACAGATTCAATTTCTTCTTTGTCCCTGCAACTTCTGCAATAGTCATCATGCAGCACACCGAGTCGCCCCGCGTGAACAACCATGGCACAATGTCCGGCAATTATGCCAGAAATGACCAGTGTGTTATAACGACTAAGTTTTACCAGAGGGGTTGATCTCTTCTTGCTGTAAGCCGGCAATGGTGCCCTGGCCGTTGTGCGTGTTTCCAGATGAGCTCAGCGTCTGTTTGCTCGACCGGTGGCTTCATCCTCTATTTTTTGCCGCAAGGAACTGATTGGGGTTGCTACAGAGGGGAGAGCCCGCGATAAGTGCAGCGCCGACCCTTTCCTAGCAAGCTCGTCAGCCCTTTCGTTACCTTCGATATCCACATGCCCTGGTACCCGGCAGAGGGTCACCGCATTGGCTCTAGATATGTCGTTTAAGAGTGATTTGCAGCTTCTCACGAGCCTCGAAATAACTACGGCAGAGTCCAGAGCCTTAACGGCTGCCTGGCTGTCTATATAGACAGTGATCGTTTTACCAACGATATTACTCTCGCGTATAATTTCAGCAGCCTGTATAATGGCTGCGACCTCGGCCTGGAATACGCTGCAGTCGTCGTTTATTCTAAAGGAGCGGTTTATTCTTAGGGCCTTACAATAAACTCTGGCTCCCGTGCCAGTGTCCATCTTAGAACCGTCGGTATAGAAAGCCAACTCCTTTTTCTTCATGGTTCTTCGATTCTTCCAGTATATTCTATCGGGAATTCTTGTAGTGAGTCTCCTTTTGAATGCTAGCATCGGGTTCATGTGATCAGTTCCCGTCAATCCGCTGGTGATCCCTCATCGGGAAAGAATGGAGGCATGGCCGTAAGGGCTCGATGACCATAACCGGACATCTCTCAGTCTTACAGAGGTTTTAGCCGCCAGACTGCTGCAGTATATGTCAAGCGGAATGAAACAAAACATGGTTTCCACTGCCGCTGTTGGTGTTGTTCTCATTGATCCCATGACTCCGATGCACGCCGCCCTCTGGATTTTGGTGAGGTTTGAAACCAGGTTTTGCTTCTCAACTGCCGTCCACCATACTAGTGAACCATATGTGAGAATGGGTCTTGCAACCGCCGTGTATATCCAGTACACCACGGCCGGTTTGAAGCCCCAGGTATTACTGAATGCCTTTTTGCAGGAGTAGAAAGCTACGCTTGCTTTTTTAACGTGTTCGGGAATATTTTCCTTCCAGTTAAGTTTGAAATCTAGAACTACGCCCAGATACCGAGCTGAACTTGAGATACTTAGTTCAATGCCACCAATATTTGGGGGTCTGAAGGTAAGGATTGATCTCCTCTTAGTGAAGAGAACTACCTCCGTCTTTGAAGGATTCGCTCCAAGCCCTTTGCTGTTGTCCCAGTTATCCACTAGTTGTAGCGCGAAATTGAGCCTTTCACTTAGGACTGGAGTAAATTTTCCCGAAACCAGGATAACGACATCGTCCGCACGTTGAAGCCGTCCGCATAGGCCGTCACGTTGAAGCCGTTTTTCTTCAGTATTACCAAGATCTTATCCACCACGAGGAGCCATATTAGCGGGGATAAGACTCCACCTTGGGGTGTTCCTCTGCAGACCCTTCTCCGGATGGTTACATCTCCTTGCGTTGAAGATATAATCCTTGATTGAAGCATCTGCGCAATGCAGTTGCAGAGGCCGGTGTTGAGATGTGCTCTGTGCAGACTGTTCAGGATCGCGTTAGAGCTTACGTTGTTGAACGCTCCTTCAATGTCCAGGAACGCCCCAAAGGTGAACTCCTTGAAGTGGAGAGATCTTTCTATGCTCGATACGACCCGGTGGAGGGCCGTGTCTATCGATCTGCCGCAGATGTATGCATGTTGTGATTTAGATAGGTAATCATCGTCGATCACACCTCTTATATGTACATCTATCAAACGTTCCAAAGTTTTCAGAAAAAAGGACGATAGACTGATAGGTCTCAGGTCTTTTGCGTTTGTATGGCTCGCTTTCCCTGCTTTGGGAATGAAAACAACGCGAACCTCCCGCCATGCTTTAGGAGCATAACCTAGCTTAAGGCATCCTGTGAAGATACGCTTGAGCCATGGAATAGCAATATCCACTGACTCTTGCAGCATCACAGGTCGAATGTTATCCATTCCTGGTGCGTTATATATAGCGAATGATTTAATTGAATAAGCTATCTTGTCACCATCTATTATATAACCCACCTCTTCCGCGCTTATTCCCGATGTCGTCTCTGGAATGGTTAGATCATCTCCGGAGATTCATGTACATCCGGGAAAGTGAGTACTCAGTAGCATGTCCAGCGTTTCCTCGTGTGATTCTGCCCGGGCAGTACTTCTCGAAGTATCGCGTGAGGGAACCAGTCAATGCATCGACTGCATTGTCAACTGCTTCAGTCGAGTCGAGGTCCTCAGCGAGGTGATACACTGATTTCCTCAGTTCTCTCTTGAATTTTGACCAGTTGGCCCTACGCGGATTTCTAAAAGTCCCCCTCGCCCGAGTAGAAAGTTGTAGCTTGAAGAGTATCCAACAGTGATCAGATAGTGACGCCTTGTTGGAGACTCTCCAGTTAACAACTTCAAGCCGCATATAGTTAGAAGCATATGCTGCTGTTGCTGTTGCCTAGATCTTTTGTAAAACTCTACGCATACTACATATTGCGTGTAATGGAAATTTCTACAAAAAGTACTTTACATCATAAAGGCACTCAGTAGAGATAACAGCGTTTTGGATGCCAGAAATTACTCAGATTTTGCCCCCAATGCAAAAAGGATCTGTGCTAAGTGCTTTATTGTTCATATTATTTTTAAATGACCTATTACCTGAGCTTACGGCGGAATTTTTGCGAAAATTGGAGAATCAATATGATCCTGGGAACTCCATGAATGATAATCTCCTGAAAAAACAAAATTCTTCCTCTGACACCGCAGAAAACGGTAGGTTCTTCCATTCGTGCGAGAAATGTAACGCACACAATACGAATGGTTGTTAGAAGCTGGGGCCTAGCCCCTTCATGGGCTGTTTGCGCTGAAATATTTGTGTATGTGTATATGAATGATAATTATTAACACCAGTGCCAGCAACACTTTGAAACAAGTCCTAAATACGGCTTCTATTGGTTAGGTTGGGTTAGGTAAGTGGGTTGATGAAGAGGATGTTAATTCTTCATCATTGCACTTAAGTCTATGTAGACCCATTGTGATATCCATTGAGGTTTTGCTCCAGTGATCCTAGTCTGGAGTTTGTTCCTTCCTACACTTCTGAATCCCTGCTGGGTGCTCTTAACCAGTTTGATATGTTCGAGATTAAAGAGTGAAACATGAGATAGCTCTTCAATGTCTTGAAAGTAGTATCTTCCTAGAATTATGTTTTTAAGGTGACAGAGGCTCGGGCAGTGCCACTACGTATAATATTGCTTCCGCCAAACTTTGTGAACATATTTTTAAATTTCTCACCATGAGATATGAAAATATCGCTAGGATACCTATGTATCTACTTCTTAATTTTGTTTTGTTTTTATTTTCCAAATGATGAAAATGAGAAGGGAAATTATTCAAAGGAGGAAATATTGGTGAGAACATTTTATCTGAATTCAATGCTCACAAATCTTATTTGCATTCAGACAAATTGCCACTAAAATTGGTTTCGTTGTGTTGCACAAGCTATTCGTTAGATACATCGATAACATAAATTGACACTTAACTTTGGCAGATAGAATAAATTATTGAAATTGCAAAATTGCCAGACAGAGCAAATATTTTCTAGTCCTGCCACACTTTAATGCAAATTTGTTGGCCAATAATAGTTTGCATCTGTTTTTGAATTCCCATAAACTAAACGAATCGGCAAATTCGTTGAAAATACAAAACTGAATTGTCAGGAGTATCGTAAATTAGTGCACGGATATGTTTGCAATAGAAGTGAGAGGTCAGTAGAAATTTCATTATCTAATGGTAAACGTGTGGTTAATATAATATAAATACAAATATTTATTTTTGGATAAATTGTTTCAGAGGCGCAATGGCAGAGTTAATTAATTTTGCTTAGGTAGCGTCATCGATGCATGTTTAATGAATGAATTTTGATCCACATAAACAAATAAAATTCACTAATGTACTTGATTAGTCTGAGGTTATTGCACAGAGCAGCATGTTTTGCTGTGCTCTTCATTTAATTTGAATTATTTGAATATTTAATGCAATTTTATAGCTTAGAGTCAGCATAAGGCTTTGTAGAACAGAGAGAATTTTAAATAGATATCATTTTGATAATCATGATTATGATTATACACCGGGAATTTTTAGCGGAATAATATATGACTGAAAAACAGAAAGCGGGCTTAGTCAAGTGAAGAACTTCGAGGAGAATTCCAGAGAAAGCAAATGCAACTTCGTAAGATGATTAAGAAGAGCAAATGTGAATCATTCCAGGTGCTCACGGAGGAACTAAAATACAACCCATGGAGAAGCCATGTCATGAATAAACTGAGCAGCTGCACCGCTATGCCAACATATCATGAACTCAAGTGTCAGCAGCCTATTCCTGACGAAAGATGGATTCACACAGCCACGAGACACAGCAGATGAAACGGAGACGATACCACCAGTTACAACTGAGAAAGTCATAAAAGCAGCAGCAGCTATCAGAAGCAACAAGACGATAGGGATGGACGGGATCCCGAACTTTGTTCTGAAGGAGGCGATCAAAACCAGACCAAATGTCTACACAGTCCTCTACACAGCATGCCTGAAAGAAGGATAATGCCCGTTTCAGTGGAGATGGCAACGACTAGTCCTCGTGGTTAGTGTGTCGGATCACTACGCATGAGGTTCTAAGTTCGAATCCCAGAAAACACCAAAAAGTTTTTCCACGGTCCCACCTCTCGCGAGCGTCTGACAGACATCCGAGAGTATTGTTGTCACGAAAAAGCTTCTCAAATCGCCGTTCGGATACGGCACTAAGCTGTAGGTCTCTTCCATTCATGTGAAAAATATAACGCACACAACATGAGTGGTTGCGAGAAGCTAGGCCCTGGCACATAAAGAGCTGTTGCGCCAAATATTTATTTATTTTTTAGTTCGCGGCAATCTACCTGAGCAATAATCATCGTACAGGCTATTGTGCATCCTAGATAAGCTCAAAAAAATTATACGGACAAGACTAGAGCAATACAACTCGGGGCACTGTAGCCGACAGTTTTGATTTAGAAAGAAACGAACCACCAACAATGCAATACAAGCTGCGTGCAATATAGAACGTGAAGTAATTGCGAGAGAAAGATAGCTCGGAGGGACAAAACAGGAAAGTACATCAAAAACTAGTTCAATTCAGCCGATATACGATATACCGATATACTAAAATCACTGACCGACTTGCAGCTACCAAACTACCTACTGCGGATAATTGCGAAATACTTCGAAGACAGAACCCTCTACTATAACACGGAAGAGCGACCAAAGAGGTATTAGATCACGGGAGGATTTTCACAAGGGTCGGTCCTGGGACCAATTCTAAGGAACATAATGTACGATGGCATTCTAAGAACACAAAGGCCGAATGGGGTAAACATCATCGGTTATGCCGACGATATTGCTAGTGGCAATAGAGAAAGTTATGCAAAACTGCAATGAAACATCACAAACGTGAAGTTACGGCTACAGACATCGAGTTTAGAACTAGCGGACCACCAAATCGAAACCGTTCTCATAAGCAGCCGTAAAAAAGTGGAACACCTCCATAACTGGGCGAGAAGTTGTAGACTGAATGTTAATCCAGCGAAAACAGAAGTGGTCCTCTTCACTAGCAAAAGAATAATTCCAGTTTTTGGACCCCTACGACTCGGTGATACTCTACTCCAAGCCTCGGATAAAGCACGGTATCTAGAATGCCTACTTAACCGCAAACTGAGATGGAGAGATAATACAAATGAAGTAAGAAAGAAAGCGTACATTGCGTTCTATGTTTGCAGCTGAATTTTTGGTAAAAAATGGGGACCCAAACCAGCCATCATCCACTGGATGTACACGGCCATAGTTAGACCCATTCTTACATATGGGTGCATTTTCTGGTGGCCAATAGCAGAGAAAAGCACACAACTCAAAATGTTCACTAAAATCCAGAGACTCGCCTGCATAATAACTACATGCGCCATTAGAACCACCCCGACCGCAGCACTTGAAACGCTAAACTTATTTGTTAAGAAATCAGCTGCGATGAGTGCCATACGCCTAAAAGAATCCAACCTATGGAGAAGGGGCTATACAGGCCACAATATCATCTCAAGATAGGCTTATTCCCCGACTTCAGCCTAAACATCAAAACGGTCATCATATCAAGGACACACTGGCTAGACGGTGGGGCCATCAACCTGCATAGTATTTTAGTCTTCTGTAGTATACAGTATTAGAGAGGACACAATCTCCGAATCTCCTTACTGTACAACTGGACCGCGACCGTTGTCATTCGATGAAATTTGGACAGCAGACCGCAGTCGTTCAGCGAAGCTTGCACCGCACACATCAATTAATATTTTTAATCTTATTCTTATTGTCATACTTAAATGAATTACAAATATATTATGTATAATTAGTAAAGTTGTCCGCGCTTTTAATTACTACAGTCTTAACTGACGGGTCTAAAACAAACAAAGAAGTGGGGTCAGGTATCTAGTCAGCAGAACAAGGTATTGCAATATCACTAAGGCTTTCGAATCACGGCGGTGTGTTCCAGGCAGAAGTCCTAGCGATAGCAGAGACGGCGCGAGAACTATCCACGAACTTACTAGGAATGAGAACTTACTAGAAAACAGATTGATAGTCAAGCTGCTATAAAAGCCATCTCATCCACGGTAATCAAATCGAAATTAATAAAACGCTGCCGCGAAGAGCTTAAAATGCTCATCCACTGCCACCATGTAACACTCTGGTGGGTCCCAGGCCACAAAGGAATTTCAGTTTCCAGGAACAAGATGGCGGATGAACTGGCAAGAAAGGGATCAGAACAAGACCTGTCAATGGCCCAAAGCTCAGTCCTTCCTCACTTAAAACTTGTTAAATCAAACATAGCACTTGACTTCAAACGACAAACAGAAGAAAGATGGAGAGCGCTCCCATCATGCCGTGAATACCAAGCTTATCCTCACTCAAAATAGACAAAACTTGGCGCTTCTCATAGGTATCATTGCCAGCTAGAATCTATTGGCGGCCCACCGGAAGAGAATGCGGCTAAGTACATATGAACTCTGCAGAGGATGTGCCAACACAGGCGTAGAGGAGGACACGGAACACATCCTTTACAAATGTCCTAGTCTCTGCAATACCAGGAAGACGACCCTTGGAGAGTATTTCTTCAACCATCTAGACGACCTGTTTTAAAAGCCACAAACCGTCATCATGAAATTCATAACTTCTTCAGGGTAGTTCAGAGGAGGCCGTTCCATTAGCACAGAACTCTAGCCATTTTGTTTTTCCTATCTTTTCACGCTTCAACCAGGAAACTTCACGTCACGGGAGCACAATGGATGCATTTGAGATCCGAGTGCAGGCTGCAATCATTCGTTGAAGCTAACCCTTAACCTACCATACAGGTCGGTAAGCAAATCATCGAGTCGAAGCCGTACATCAATTATCTGGGAGTGTTGCTGGATCACTGACTCAGACCTAACGTACGCAGGCGAGAAGTCCTCTCGGGCAGTAGCGGCACTATGTAGACTAATGCCAAATATTGGGGGACCAAGGCAGCCAATCAGAAATCTTCTATTGTCCGTCAGTAAGGAAATAATCTTGTATGCGGCCCTAATATGGGCATCAGCGATGGAACGTAAGTCGTACATTATAACGATGAACTCGGCGCGTAAAATTGCATCTTTAAGAATTCACTGCCCCTTTGGAACTGTGTCAGCAGATGCGATAAGTGTAATATTAGGTCGAATGTCTTTCGATCTAGATGCGAAGAAGACTGCTGCACTACGCGAAAACAAGCACGATGACAGAATAACAACTGTAGAAGGTATAAAAGCAGAATGGCAACATAGGTGAAACATCACAACCAAATAACGATGGACATAGAAATTGATCCCTGAAGTTGATAAATGGATTAGCAGAAGGCACGGGGAGGTAAACTACTACCTAACACAATTTCTGTCGAGGCACGGATGCTTCAGAGAGTATCTCTTCAAGTACAAGCACGCGGATGACCCATCCTGCTAGCACTGTGAAGGAAGAGTGCAGGACGCAGAGCATGTACTGATGTAAGAATAAGAGGGTAACCCATACATCTAACATATCGGCAGTATAATGGACATATTTCTAGTCTAAGTGCCGAGAGCCGATCCTAACTAACCAACCATGTACTGATAGAATGCCAAAATCACACAAGGGCTAGGAACAACCTAGAAGGAGCAATTGACGGGCAAGTGATCCCAGGAAGCCTGATCTTATTTATGTTGGCGAGAAGCGAAGGCTGGAAGACTGCAAACGAAGTAATCAGGAGTATAATGCAACAACTGTGTATAGAGGAACGAGCAAGGAGAAACGAAAGGAACGAAGATCCTGCCAACACTGGCAGCTAAAAATAAAGTAACGAAATGTCAAACCGGCCCACTTGACTAGTCATGCCACAGGGGAACAACAGGACAGAGAAGAGGAGGGTTTTTTTTTAGTGCGTAACCATGCAGGAGGATGGAATTTGGAATAACTCGTAGCGCGAACTACAAGTATCCATAAAAGATTTTTACCCCTACCTGTGCATCAATAAAAAAAAAAGTGTACTGACCGCCGAATTAAATTTCCCGCAGTTTTCTGTGTGCGTATTGATTTTTACACAAATATTGACACCGAGCGACAGCAGTCACAGGAGCATCCCAGAGCCTTTGTGAATCGGGTATCCATTGATCTCCAAAGAAGTTCTATGCCTCCAGCTGCAAGTATAATACATATAGCCAATGGCAAGGTTGCCAAGAAGCAACTAGAGATGCCTCTCGATCGAGGAGATAGAGCGGCTAAAATATAGGAATGATGTTCAAACATCTTACCGATAGGTAAGGAGATAGAATTCTATTATACGAAAAAAAAATCAGTAGAAGCTCGGGTAAGAGAAGAAAAGGACCTAGTGATAGAATTATATTATTCGAAAAAAGATTAGTAGAAGCTCGGGTAAGAGATCATATTCCAAAGTATAAAGCAGGCAGAGGACATACAAAATTGAAACGTAATCAAAAATTAAATATATTCGGACTAGGAGACAGAACGAAAGAACAATTCGAACACCCGCGCTCAACTAAACATTGCCGGACAGCAAGTCGAGAAAGTAAACAACTTTCTATTTCTAGAAAATGTCATCTCGACTTACCGCAGTAGCACCAAACTAAATGTGTGCAGCAGAACCGAGAAGGCTAGAGCTGCGTTCGGAATGCTATCGAAAGTCTGGAGAAGCAATGTTCTCAGCTTATGAACCAAGCTGCGACCGTTCCGCTCCAATGTTGAATCGGTGCTGCTTTATGGGTGCAGTACCTGGAAGGTGGAAACCATTAACACACGTAAGCTGCAAAACTTCGTAAACAAATGCTTAAGTACGAGTATCACCTTGACGATTTTTTGGCCAACCATATTATTATTATTATTTGTGTAGCGTTATTTTGCACTGCGACCTAATGGTCTATTGTGCCCCCTGCTAATACCTTGGGGATGTTTGTTCCCTCGTTAGAGTCCCCTTCGCAATTGCAATTCCTGAGGAATTGTGTTTGAAGGTCATATGCTATTACTTTGCCTTGGCGAGAATAGTTCACCTTAGAGCTCTTTCTCCAAACCAGTTTCTTTTAAGAATCTGAGAATGAGAAGTGGGTCCATGGTTAGCATATCATCACCTGATACTTGGTATTTGTCCAAGTATTTCAATCTTTTGTGGGTCAGTGCCCTAGAAGGTGTTCCGGAGTCTCACATGACTCTTTCCAGAATCTGCAAAGGCCTTCATTTGTATACCTAGTTTCCGTAGATGCTCCCTGAGTTTGCAGTGCCCCGTTAGAAAGCCTGTTAGGATCCGTAGGTTATTCTTCCTAAGGCAGATGCAGGCTTCGAATCGTTTCCGGTTGTAACATCCCAGTAGTTTCTTAGCTTGCCTCAGGCCTGTGGTGCTGTTCCAGGTTCTTGCCATGTCTTCTCCCTGCATTTTCCTGAATTTCTCGCGTATGGTGTGTTCCCCCATTCCACAGAATGGTTCAGGTCCAATGAAGGGTTCTGCAGCCCCTTGTCTTGCCAAGGCGTCTGCTGCTTTGTTACCTTTTATCCCGACGTGACCGGGTATCCAGTAAAGTGTAACTTTATTGTTTCTGCCCAATGCATTAAGTTTGCATAGGCATTCCCACACAAGTTTTGACTTAATGACATAGGAGTCAAGTGCTTTGATAGCTGCTTGCCTGTCTGACAGTATTGCTATGTCGCAGTTGCTGTATCCCTTTTGGAGATTGAGTTGGATGCATCTGTTTGTAGCACATATTTCAGCTTGAAAGATGCTGGTGCACTTGCCCATAGGTTCTGAGTGCTTGGTCCTTGACCCAGATACGCCCGCCTCTGTTCCCTTTCCAGTTCTCGAACCGTCTGTATACCTCTTAATCGTGTGGCTGTCCAGTCCGTAAGTCGTCGATTCGTTGCTCCACTCATTCTTGTTACTTAACTTTGTACTAAAGTTTTTCCCAAAGTTAAATTTCCTGATACTGTCTTCCCTGGCCAGAAGGGGACGTTTTTTGAGAAGTGCATCGTATTCTCCCGAATTAACACATTTCTCCCTTCCGATACCTTCTTTTGCCATCCTTAGGATCATCCACTACAAAATGGAGCGGTGTTAGCTCCAGGAGTACTTCCATGGCTGCAGTTGGACACGTTCGCATGGCCCCAGTGATGCAGAGGCGCGAAAGTCTTTGCACTTTAGTGAGTGTTTCCCTTGTAGTGACTAGACTAGTTCGCTTTGTCCATGCTATTGCTCCATAAGTGATCATTGGTCTCACAATGCCATCTTAGAATATTTGGACTAAATCCCCAAGACTTACCCGCTAGGCTTCTGCATACCATTAGAGCACGGGTAGCTTTTTCCTATATCTCCTCTATGTGTTTCTTCCACAAGAGGTTACTATCTAGGTGTAGTCCTAGATATTTCACATCCTTTACCGGTGCTAGTATCGTGTCCGACAGTCGGATTGGCTTCAGTTCAAGTTTTCTCTTCATCGTGAATGGTACTATTGTGGTTTTGGCCGGGTTTATGTTAAGCCATTCTTGAGTTACTGTTAGGCCCCTTTGTATAATATCACATAGGGTTTTCTCAAATTTCCCCCTGGCAATCAGTACAATGTCATCAGCGTAGGCTTGACTGTTAATTCCAAGGCTTGTTAATTTTTCAATGAGCTCATCCACAACAAGACTCCACATTAGGGGAGATAACACTCCTCCTTGTGGGCATCCTCTTGTTGTGTTGACCCTGATAATTCCATGTAAAGTTTGAGTTTCTGCTGATCTTGCTCTCAGCAATTCATACATCCACTTAGATACTGTTCTGCTAACTCCCTTTCTGTCAAGGGCTCGTTTAATAGCTTCATGTGAAGTGTTATCAAATGCCCCTTCAATGTCTAGGAAGGCGCAGATTACTATCTCTTTTGTTTCAAGAGCACTTTGGATTGTTTCCGTCAGCTGATAAAGAGCAGTCTCGGTGGACCTGCCCGCACGTTGCAGAACTCCGAACAAGATGGCGCACAGTTGCTATGCCCCCGAGCAGTTAAAAGATCTAAGTGAGTGAGTGAGCACTTCGAAGGTGGATACTACTCTAACATACGCAAGCTGCAAACCTTCGTGAATATATATCTAAGAAGCATCTTGAGAACTAACCCAGCCGTATCTGCAACAATCAACGTTATCAGAGAAGTTACTATACGAAGGAGAACTACTTCATGGATTCTGTCCGAACTGGTCGGAAAGTGTTTATTGAAATTTTGTACATTTTGCTTTGAATTCTAGTATTTGTTTCGAGTACATGATGAGTTACACCCAATCCACTCAATTACCGACCGCATTACCACGACCGCATTACGACTTCAAAAATCATCCGATATCAATCCCTAATATTTCATTAGCATGCATCAGTGTTGCTTTTGACCATGACCAAAAGTTTGCTTCATAAGTCTTGTTCACAGTTTAAATTAATTTAATAGCTCGATGAAAAATTACCTTCATCAAGTAACACAAAAGTATCTATGAATAATATCTCGTACTGTAATAATTTTCAATGAGAAAATTGTATCTAGAAAAAAAATGTCTGAATAAAATATGACTGAACAATCTTTTTATGATTTTACGGAGGATAAATACAAGATGTTTCCTTCGAATTTCGAATGCAATCCTGGTCCCTTTAGTGCAAACAATGCACAGCGTTTCCGGGTGAAATAAATTCATGGTAGCTACTTCTTTTCATGTATTTCTTCATTTCTTGAAGTGGAAAGTTACATTATTGTATCAAAATTCTTCATCGGTGGATAAAAAGATACAAGAAATGTTTCATCACTGACTGTTATCATCTTTTTCTTTTGCCAACTCCATGCACTCTGGCGTATACGTAATGAAATTATGAACCATTATGAAGGAACTAGATAAGTGATATAAGTTTCGTTAGGAAGTACACTCCAAAATTGTCCCAAACGCATCCACTTAGGTTGGGTTAGGTGGCGCCAGATTGCCTGTTGGCTCGCGTAGGCATACGCGGGCCCATAGCGATACTTATACATGTACCAGGGACGGGAGGAAAGTTTTATTTAGTTATGCGATACTTAGACTTGTCTGTTTGGTGTCTCGATTAGGAATCTTGTTCAAGCGAATTTGTTGCAGAAATTCCACATCATTGAGATGGGTATGTCTGCCATTTCGCCTAGTTCTTAAAAAAAACGTTTGTCTACAATGTTTTGATGGAGTCTGTTGATGCCTGGACAATGCCAAAGAAAGTGTCTGGTGTCCTCCTCAATGTCCTCGTCACAACCTCTGCAAATGTGGTGCAACTTAGTTATCTTCATCTTCTCTGAGTATTTGCTTAGCCTGCTGTGTTTTGTTAAAACTCTTATGGTTAGGGCTATTTAGGGCCAACACTTTTTTTAGATTTACTGATGTCTAGCTTCGGCCAGAAGGCCTTTGCATTCTTACAGGTTATACATGTTATATTTGTTATTTTAGATTTTACGTATGAAATGGGAACCCAGACTCTTTTGTTGATTGGCTGGTTGAGGTGGCGGTTCAGAAAGAACCCAAATAGCGCTGTTGTGCCATTTTGATACCACAAAACTCATGTACACCTGGTTGTATGATGGAGTATTCGATTGAAGCAGATGGATATTCTAGACCCAGCCTGTCGAGTTTAGGGAAAGAATGAAGGTTCGAATCATGTTCGCAGATATTTCTCCTAGGTCGTCAAAGAAGAGTTTACCTAGGGTACGCTGTCCGGTTCTCGCTAGGGTCGGGCATCTGCAAAGAAAGTGAAAAAGGGATTCTCTCTCTTTAGCATCTCTGCAGCTACGGCAGAGGGTGTTATGGGAGATACCAAGCTGCATGTTTTCCTATCGGCCAATGACCTGTACTCATGGCTACTACTCTGGCAATATGTGGTCTTGATCTGCTAAGTAACTCAAATTATTTAGGCTTGTTATAGCTAGACCTTCCTTGATATAGTGCAGCTAGAAAGCGATTTCCACCCGTAGTTTGCTTGCTTTAAAAAGTGATTGGTGACTCCCAGCAGAATATTGCCTCTTCCTACCAGAGAGTCGCTAAGAGCAGAACCTTGTCTAGCCAGATCGTCCGCTCGATTGTTTCCCTCGAAGTTACTGTGTCCAGGGACCTAGATGAGGGTGATTTTTGTATGAGCGCCTAGTTTGCTTAGCTCTTCCTGGTATTGCTCTACCAGTTTCGAAGATGTGATAGTTGAATCAATAGCTTTGATAGCAGCTTGGCTATCAGTCAATATAGCTAGATTCCAGTTGAGAATTGGAGTGCATTCAGTTTGCGGCAGGCCTTACGAACCGCAAGAAGCTCTGCTTGAAGGATACTGGCGACATTCGGTAAGCGGAAAGACTTAGAGATATTCACATTGTCAGAGACAATGCCTGTGCCGACTCCGCAGTCCATTTTCGAACCGTCCATGTCGGTGATTATGTCTAAGTCTTTTATCACCTCACCGCTTTTCCACCCAGCTCTGGTTGGGAAGCTTATTGAGAAGAGTTTGTTGAAGTTTAAAGTGGGAGTTTTGTAATCGGTCGAAGACCCAATCAGGCTTATAGGTATCGTCTCCAGGACACTACTTATGGCCGTAGGGCATGGCAGTCTAGTACCTAGACTCTCTGAGCTGGACTGTGCTGCATAATGCTCTAATGTAGTTCGAGAAGGGTTAGGTGGAGGATCCGAGTCATCCACTGGGCAGGATCTCAGAGCGCAAGTGACACCATCCCATGCCGCTCTCTCGACTGCTTTTAGTTTATTGAGGTTATATTTTCTACTAAGGACAGTTCACTAAACGAAAGCTTCGTAGGTGAGAGTTAAGCGCACAATGGCTGTGTACATCCAAATGGTTATTTTAGGCTGAATACCCCATTCCCTGCCGAAGGTTCTATTGCATGCGTAGAAGGCTATGTGTAGTTTCTTAACACGCTGTTCAATATTTAGCTTACAACGACGTTTTGGGTCGAGGATCATACCTTGATATTTTGCACTAGAAGATAGGGACTATGACTGACCATTCAGTTTGGTTGGGGTGAAGTCCTGTATTTTGGCCTTTGTGGTAAATAGCATCAGTTCGGTTTTGTCTGGATTAATTCCGAGGCCACAGCTCGTGGTCCATGAATGCACTAGTTCCAGACTCTTTTCCATGAGTTGGCTTATCACATAGAGGAACTTTCCTGACAATAAGACCGCCAAGTCATCTGTGTACGTGACTACCTTGAAATCCTCGCTGTCCAGTTGCGCCAAGATCTTTTCTATGACCATCAGCCATAGAAAAGGACATATAATACCTCCTTGAAGAGTACCTTTACTTACAATTTTAGTTATGCTATGGTTACCGAGTGTCGACTGCTTTTTTTGGTTAATGATGATACAGATATCCGACCCTATTCGGGCTAGCTCATCTGCTTTTTCATTCTGGGTAATGCCTTGTGGCTTGGTACCGAAAAAATTTGGAAGTTATTTTGCCTGCCTAGAGGCTGCTACAGAGTCCACTACTAAGTTAGATGATGATCATTCAATCGAATCTCGATAACAGCAGCTCCACCATATCTATTGTTAGAGGAATTCCTCAAGGTAGGGTCTTATCTCCTCTTTTATGCTTAAGGTCATCAATAAAATTTTGTATAGACTTGATAGGGATGGAGTTAAGGTTTCTGCGTATGCGGATGACGTGGTAATACTAGCATCGGGGATGTTTCCAGTTTTAGTGAGATTATGGAAGGTACTTTGGACAAGATTAGCTCATGGGCCACTGGATGTGAATTCAGCGTCAACCCAAGCAAAACTGAACTGATGCTCTTTACCACTAAAACCAAAATACTGACCTTCACGCATCCACGGCTTAACAATCATCTACTCTACCTATCCTCCAGTCCTAAGTACCTTGGTGTGGTACTTGATCCAAAACTAGGCTGAAAGCTTAACATTGAGCAACGGGTAAAGAAGGCCTGTGTGGCTTTCTATGCTTGCAGCAAGACCTTTGGTAAGAAGTGGGGACTTCGCCCGAAGATGGTCTTATGGATGTACACTGCCGTGGTGCATCCCATTCTTTCCTATGGACCGCTAGTCTGGTGGCCTGCATTAAGGAAAGCTTATAACATCAAACTTATCTATAGAGTACAAAGAACTGCGGCTATAGGTGCAACGGGTGCCATGAGAACATGTCGTATCCAAGCCCTGAACGTCATCCTCCACCTTTTACCACTCGATCTATACATTGTGCATCTATCGTCATGTAGTGCGGTCAGGCTAAGGGAAACTGGATGGTGGTGCACGAATCCGTATGGTCACAACAGTATCCTGAGTCTGCTACCGCAGGATCTGGTAGCTGATCTGACCCACTATATAACTCCCACAGTGAACTTTAGAAATGACGTCACGGCCAGATTCCCAGCCAGGGCAGAATGGGAAACTGGCGTACTGATAAATGAGTTCGAATCAACAATTTTCACTGACGATTCAAAAATGGACTGCGGCGTAGGGGCGGGGATACACCCCGATTCCCTCAATATTTTCAGATCTTATCGGCTTCCTGATTCGTGCAATGTCTTCCAAGCAGAAGTTTTTGCTGTACGTGAGGCCTGCCGCCTACTTAAGCAAACCTCTACACCACCAAATACCATTGCCATCCTCATTGACATCCAGGCCGCTATCAAAGCTATAGTATCGGTCACTACATCCTCGAGGCTAGTAGAATAGTGCAAAAAAGAACTCGCCTCGCTAGGTCATCGATTAAGGATCTGTCTCCTTTGGGTTCCGGGTCACAGCAACATTGAGGGAAATGAGCGAGCTGATGAACTCGCGAGGCAAGGATCTGTGCTTGATGCTTCCCTTGCAAAGGAGGTGAACGTCCCGTTGGGGGTCCTTAAGGGATGCATCTTCGCACATTATCTGCTTAAGGCTGATAGTAGATGGCAGCGGGTGCGGAACTGTGTCATCTCCAGGCAGATGTGGCCCAAATACTTCCGGAAAAGAACGCAAGATCTACTAAACAGAAACCGTGCAGATATCGCAAGAGTTCTGGCAGTTAGTACTGGCCACTGGCCCATCGGGGTTCATGCGGCCAGAATATGCATTACATTTAATGCACACGGTCGCAGGTGCAATATTGCTAACGAGATAGAAGCAATCTTACACTTCCTCTGCAAGTGTCCGGCTTTAGGCAAGGCCAGACAGCGCACCTTAGGTAAACCCTTTTTCGACAACCTAATAGAGGTAGCGGAGAGTAGCATTGGGGATATTGTCAGTTTCCTCGATGTTACGGGGTGGATTTGAATAATCCTTAGTCCTTTTCCCTTTGCATATAAGTTAACATCGTTTTTACAACCGATAGGTCACTTGAGCTGTGGTATTAAAACGGCGCTTCTGTGCTTATTAAGTTTCGGCATGGTTTGCTGATAAAATCACTTCTACCTACCTACCTGGATGATATTTTTACCCTAAATGGCTGCTCCGCTATTAACGTAAAATGAGATATCCACCTGTGATACGTTTATATTCTTGTCCTTTAAGCTGCACCATATATGGCTAGAATCTCAGCATGGAAAGCACTGCATGAATCGAGAGTCTTAAGGGCATGGATACGATAATTTTTTCCGAAAAAATACCTGCTCCGCACCATTATCCATCTTTGACCCGTACATATAAATTGCTATTTCAGAATTACTTACGACATTATTCGATGCCCATTCATCCCTATTGGGTATCCTTACCGAATAATTACGATTGGAATCCATATGGGGGATCACAAAATCAGTTTCCTCGTTGACATATGAGATCGAGTGTAGTATTGAGCCATGACCACATGTTCTAGCTTTCCAGCAGTATGTAGCCTTGGGGTAAACAGCATTTTTCGCTGCAATAGCTTTAATATACAGATCTATAGGAAGTACAAAAAAATTGTCTTTTATTCCGCAGTTGGGCTTGACCCTAGAACACCTGTGGTGGCTAGATATGCTGCTCCTTGTACCTTTTTTTAATGATTGGTCATTTTTCAGCATCCACTTCCTTAAACTAATATCGAACTCAGAATTCCCAATTTCCTGAATCAACCCAATTGACCATTATTCAAGTCACATAACCATTATCTGGCAATGGCCAAAGGCAGTAATCCTTTTATGGATTCTCACTCAATGATTCTCCAAACTTTATTAGATATCCTTCGCCGAGTCATTTCCAATTGAGTATCACATAAATTCTCTCTATCCAATCGTTTTGGAAACTTTGCCTTTTAATCGGCTTCCCATTCAACGTCTGTAAGGACCCGATATGATGATAAATTAGTTGAGATCGAAGTTCAAAAATAATAAACTGCTTTTGAGACTTAAAAATCGTTTTCTAATCGATTGAATGTGTAAAGTGAACCTTTGAGTAGCTTGCAACAGTTGTCTAGGGCCATGTTACTGAAAAACGTAATTTCCTCGATTTAATGGGACAAAATTCAATTGAAGGTGCGTTTGGAAAATAATCGTCGCCTCACACTTCGTTAATATCCTTAATTGACAAGGGATTTCAGTAAAATTTAATGTATCAACGTAAGATACTATATCTTCGCATTGTCATCCCTCCTTTGGTGGCTCAAATCAAATCTGAAACTTGATACTTTTACCCCCAATGTCTGTCGGTTTCTACTAAAAGGCCACTCGAAATTGTTAAAAAAATAAAAATAAAGACAATGGCCTCTTTAAATCCAAACCAACGCAAATCCACTTAAAGACTACAAACGTCCTCTAAAGGATTTCTTATCCATCCCCTTGGCTACTGCGTGTCCGAACTACCCTAACAATGGTTAAGGTTACCATTCCATCTCTGATGGCACTTTATCTTTGCGTCTTCGTTGTGTCATTGTCCTTATTCCATTAAAGCAAAATTCCTTCATTTGGACAAATTTCTTTCGTCCTTTTTGTGCGTGGATTACTTAAAAGAAAAAACTGCTTTCCCACACAGTAAGTCCTGTGAAATGGATTAAAATGACTCTCTCCTGAATTAGGTGACCTTTTTTTCGCAAGGGATTTACTTTGGCAAGTTGTGAGCAGATAACACGACATTTTAAATTGGATGGGATTTTGAGCATCTGTAGTTGTGAATCAGTCAAAGGGATTTTTTTTTCTCTGTCATCTTTTAAAGGTATGTTGTCACAATAAATGCTTTATGAGGTTGGCAGAAGGATGAGTTACAATTTGAATAATTGACAAAGGTAGGATGGGAGACTGAACCATCGTTGTTTAAAGTTAATTTTCTAATCCGATTGAATTGAATGAAATGTTGCCAGGCTACAGTCTGGCATGGCTTTGGCCTTGAATTACCTATCTCGCCTTGTACATCTCGTTGGCTAATGTTTACTTGTGTACGCCACTGGACAGGAGACCTTCCTCCACAGCGTTGTCTTCCCGGGATGGATTCAAGAACTCTATGCACTGCGAAGCATCCTTGTCCATTCGCCCTAGATAACGGAGCTATTTTATTCAACGAATTCGATAGTTTTTGTCTAGGTTAGGGGAATATTCTATTATATCTGATAACGTCCACGCCTGTATGCCACAGAGAAAGACTGGAATGATGCGTAACCTGCACAATATCAGGTCAAAGGAAAGCAGTTGAAAAATGCAATTCTTTCCTTCTCCTCTCATAACGTTTCCTAATTTTATAGCAGATCCTAGGCAAAGCCCTTCATTACCATGAAGGCATAGCTATCCGTTATAACATTTGGCGTAAGCCGTCGTTGACCATGTTGACCATCCCTCTTCATAGCACCATATACTTTGCCTTGCCTTCGTTGACTAGTAAACTTTTCCTCACATCTAACATTTCAGTGCTTTCCAACCACCTACATTGTCTGGCGAGCTTAGCATAATTCTTCCAAGTACGATAAGAACAACGATAAAATATTGCCTTGTGGAAATCCCTGCATTTGTAGCCCCAGCTTTTTTTTTTGTCCGAGGGTAGGTGGAAATCTTCCATAGACGCTATGAGAATAGCAAGTGAGTGGTCATAGAAGTGTCAGATTCTTATTGACCAAAAAATGCCACCCTTCGATATAAAATTGTTAGATATCGCAACTAAGTAATAACTTATCAAGCAATTTTTCTATCACGAAATAAAAACGTTTGGCAGGTTACTTTCCATTGAAAGATCCTGTATGTTCCGCAATCTAGACGCGGTTAATCCTTATCTCGCCAAGTCGAAATGTTTCGTCCTTTGTAGTCGGCGCAATAAATTGCTCTCATCCAAGATTTGTAGGACTGTATTGTTGACATGTCCGAGTAGTCGGTTTCTATGCTTTCTCGCGAAGCTTCTAGTTTCAGCTTCGATTGTCGGAATTCCGTGATTCCTGTGGATATCGTCGTTTCTAGTATACCACGGTGCTTAGACAATTTCTCTTAGTACTTTGTTTTGAAAACTCTGTCAAATATTGGCATTTCTTTTCTTGGTACAATTCCAAAGTTGTATACCGTAGGTCCACACCGGCTTTAGCACTTGCTTGTATAAAAGCAGTTTGTTCTCAGTACTGAGCTGGGAATGTTTGCCGAGTATATCACGGTATATCACGAGTATATAACAGATGGGGAAGCGCCCCAAGAACACTTCCTTGCGGTATGCCGGCCGAAATTTCTTTGAGCTCGGAGTATTCGATTGCATGTCTAACACGGAAGAGTCTATTCTCGAGATATGATTCTAGAATATCGTATAAGCATACAGGGAGAACTTGTTGTAGTTTGCATTTCAAGCCATCATGTCACACCTTATCAAAGGCACATGTTTTCTTCTTCAAGTGCTTTCTCGATTTCGTCAGTAATTCCATGCACCTGGTCAATCGTCGAATGCTTACTCCTGAACCCAAACTGGTGGTCAGGGATAAGATTATTTTCTTCTGTAACCACTTGGAGACGCATTGATAAGGCGGCGCGGAGACTTTGGGCATTTTGATGCCTTTTATAGCTTTCCAAATGAATAATTGGAATCTTTTTTCGCTGTTAAACTTTCAAGGTAAGAGCATATTGCACGATTCTTAAAATCCTTAATAGTCTTCTTCAACAAATTGCACAAACGATTCAAGTGTGCTTTATGTTGCGGGGCATGACTCGGTTGCCATTTTTTAAGAGCTTTTCTTTTTTCCTTGACCAATTCTTTTATTTCCGGAGGACATCGTAAACCGTATTTGTCCGACGTTTTTCTTGGATTGGGCGTATTATTCCAAGACACGAGCTGTACGATCTCAACGAAGCGATCACCTTCAACCTCAAGTTCCTAGGGTGTCGCAAGTGGAACACTCAGTTCAACATTATCTTCAATTTCGTGCCTAAAGCCTTCCCAGTTAGTTGTTCTACCAGTTAATCCCACTTGTCAAAATAACTGGGAAATGATCAGACGACAGACCAAAGCTCTCTTTAAATTTTATGTGGTTGGTAGATATTCCTTTCAGAACGAAAAAATCGATCGCGTCAGGTATTTTGGAAGCATCAGTTGGCCACTAGATCGATAGATAGATAGATAGATAGATTTATTGAATTTTCAGATTGTACAAAATTGACATAAAATAAAAATACTTAAATCTTAAAGACATGGCTCAAAGCCGTCTGCCAAAGACTATCAACCTTTTGGTACAATTTTAATAACTTTTTCAGTAATGTTTACTTCTAGAGTAGAGTATCCCCTTCCAATTAGTCTGAGCATTCCAATCTAAGCTAAGGTCGTATTCATATGTCTCCGCCAGATTTAACATGTCCTTGTACCACAGACTTTGCGGATTCACTGCGAACATAACCGATTTCCTAGTCAGCCTTTCATCACCAGTCTTGAGTATACTGAGAATATAATCCACGCTCAGCTTAAGAGTCTGTATGAACAATGGGGCAAGTCCAGTTTCGATCATCAGCATGTAGTTTGGGGCAGTGGTTGGGAGTTGAAAAGACCTTTGAAGATAAAACCTCTGTAGTTTTTCTACCAAGTCATAATACTTATGACCCCATGACTGCGCTTCGTAGAACAATATGGATTTGGATACAGCTTCGAAGACTCTGTACTTTGAACTGTGAGGTATATTTCGATTCTGGAAACAGATTCGCCACGTGGAGTTTATTGCATTCTTAGACTGCACTAATTTTTCACTTAGATGGGTATCTAAACTCAAGTTACTCGACAGCACAACTCTCAAGTGTTTATAGTGTTTAACCACTTCAATCGGTTCACCGTTAAATGTCCATCTTTCTGTTTTACATAGCCTGCCACCTCCTCTCCTAAAAATCATCATTTTTGATTTGTCCAGGTTTAGTTTTAAATTCCATATTGTGCAATAGTCGTACAGCCGATTTATCATAAGCTGCAAGGACTCTGGTGAGCGAGCCAGCAGGACAATATCATCGTTGCTTATCGGGTTTAGTAAACTTTCAAAATGTCTTTTAAGGACATCAGCTCTTAGTTGGATATTAATTTTTAAAGAATTTCCATTTAATTTTTTAGCTGTTTTCCAAAAATCTGCTGAGCTTTTACAAATGGAAAGTTTTCGAGCCTCGGCTACAAAGAATTCTGCCTTCTTCGTTTGACATATCTGCTTATACTGAACCTTAGTTTGACTGTAGAGCATCTTGAATAATGGTCCGTTAAATTTTCTGAATGCTCGCAGAAGGGAGAATGTGCGCTTTCTGCTTTTCAAACAATCTTCATCAAACCATGGCATTTTATACAGCAATCTCTTCTTTTCATTAGTGCTTTGCAACAGACTGGGGATCGATTGTTTTATTACTGACTCCAAGTCGCTTAAAGTGAGTTCACTATTTTCAGGTAGCTCTGACAAGTGGCGATTAAGGTTAAGCCTGTATAAATTTTCATTAGATTTATTCCATTTAAGTTTAGGAAGAAGTTTCAATTCGTGCATCTCATCCCTTGCACTCATTTCTAGGCTGATAGTGGTGATAATAGGGAGATGGTCCGAGTATGGAAGAGCCTTAACTTCGAAATCCCTTACTATGGAGCACCAGTCTCCTCCTACAAAGCAGTAGTCGATGACGGACGAGCAATTTGATTTTATGAAGGTACCATATACTCACCGTTGCTGCCTGATTTGCTGCATCCATTTAAAACTCCAAGCCCCATCGAATCCATCAATCTCATAATTTTTCTTCCACATGAATTTATCACTGCATCCTTCGAGTTTCGTAGAATTCCTTCAGTATTGTTACATTCGCTTTTTAAACTTCCAATCCTTCCATTTAAATCTCCAATAACCAACAAGTCGTTGTTTTGGTTGATGAGTAAAAACTCTTCTAACAGATTGAATTCTCTCTGCCATTTGTTGTTATTGCAGTTAAGGTACGTTGGAACAATTACTAGCTGCCGTGAAAGAATTTTTAGTGTCAGATACACAAGACCATTATCCGCTACTTGGAAATCGCATTGAAGTTCATTGGCAGCTCTATTCTTCACTCCGAGGTAACAGCCTTCTGATGCACGCCCCATTCTGTTGTTCTTAATCGCAGGTACCCATTTGAACTTGTAATTTATAAACTTATTTTCATATTTCTTAAAATCCTCCTCAATTACAAATGTTTCAAAAAGAAATATGAAATCCATTTCATTAATAAATTTGAAAAAGTCGGGGAATAATTGCTTATTACTTAATCCACAAATATTATATGCTAAAATCTTATATCTAAGAAAATTTAAATTTAACGAACTATAATTATTATATAAAATATGGCAGACGGCGACTTCCTAGTTTTGATTTAATGCTTTATTTGGTTGCATACTTTTAGGGTCCTCATTAATAACCTGGTCTTTGTTGACAATGACAGCGCTGGCGATGACATTAGTGACATTCCCCCAGTGCTTTGACACTGCAAATGCTCCCTTTTCGTCTTTGTTTTGATGAAATTGTAGGAGAATTCGTTCTTCCGCAAGTGCACTGTTTAGGACGATATAGCCATCCTGTTCTCCACATCGCAGCCCTGTTTCTGGATTCCACGTGAACACTTTTCCTCGGAAGAACAGCCGGTTGGCCAGTAAGTCAGTCTACTCGTCGAATGGAAATCACAACTATACTCCATGCCATGCTCTTTTCGAGCTGTATCTTGAGCCCTAGAACGTTTGTTTCGCATTAAAACCGCCGCTAATAATGAAATTAGGTTTCAGCGATTCAAACAAGTTAGTAAAATCACATTTTTCGAAACGCGGTAAGATTTTGAGAGCACGCTGACTCGAATCATGCACAGGTGATACGCTCTACCTTTCGTTGAGACTTTCGGACACCTTTTCTGCACCAGCACCCTTTATTAACTCAGCCGTGCACTACAGACAATCTTTTCAGGGGTTCTGTAAATATTTTAAGAAAGCCCTATTGCTTTTACTCGATCGTCCATGCAACCGTCCGTCCATCCGTTTCTATATCACCACCTTCTAGACCTCAGCTATACACTAAATCAACCACCAGTTTGGGCATCTCTAATGGTGTCCGAAATATGGTATTTTTTTTGTCTGCAAGGGCACTCGGACTTCACCACCCGTCGTGAAAGGAAATGCAGAAAGATACATATTCCCATATACATACAATTATAAGCCTTCTATTTTGCTTCGAATAGCAAATGGATTCAAAGGAGCCCTTTTGTCGCTTCACTTTTTGGGGTTAGTAGGGACACTACCAAGAGTCGCTGAAATTGCGTACAATATTCTGAGCCTGCAGGTCTTCTACAGTTCCCCTCTTCGTGTCATAGGTAGCCACCGAGGTAACTGCTTGAATGGCTTCCGTTTCGCAAGAAGGGGTTATGAGATACTCGATCGGTAAAGGCTCTGACAGTCGTTTGCGATTGGAGCCTTTGACATTGAATCCCTTTCTTCGATTTGGTGGCATTCAAGATAGGCGCACTCGTAACCTGGTAGAGATCCAAATCGATCTTAGCTCCTCAACTAAATACGGTCCATCATCCCATTGTATTTGCATGTATGGACGATGAATCCACCAATTCAATAGTATGATAGGTGCTTCAATAGAACCTGAATATGTGACTAAAATTACATCTATTACTGAGCCCATTCCACGGTACGGCATAAGCTCTCTACATCCAAGTGCAAACTATATACAAATGCCTTCTGCCACTTTATCCTTTTCAGGTGCAATCTATTTTCAATTTTCTGACAAAAATTTACAAAATTGACAGTAATCATCTTACATTACACTCACTCAGTTGAAATTGAATTGAATACGTGACATCCAAGGCACCACCAACAAACTATAGACAGTTGGTGTCCTAACAACTTATGTATCCCCATCTAGGCGTCATGCATCTGTTATCCTTTCTTTTATTGCTCCACATACTTACGCCACCAAATGGACATGTTTCGTGTATACATGTCTCCTGAAGTACTGACACACAACTGGTGTGTTTCCTTTTGTTTATTGTTTGTCAAGGATTACACAGGCAAGAAAAATCCCCACGAATAATTTTGAAATGAAATCCTCTTACTTACGTGGTATTGTACACACACGCACAGACTCAGTGGAAAGGGTTACATTCACTTTAAATGCCTGTGTCCACTGCAGTATCTGAGAATCATTGTTGGTTCGGTTTCGTTGTGGGTTCCCGAATTTGAAATTGAATTTCAAATTCACGGGATTTATGAAGGCAAAAGCATGGCGGTGGTTCCTTTACAAGTGCAGTCATGCAGAAGTTTCGAATTCAAATTCTCTATTCGTGATTCGAGATTATTTTAGAAAATCTGAGCGTAATTCTCTGACGGGTATGTGTGTGCCTTTGGTGTTTGCCCCAAATTGCCACCACATTTCGTTGGAATAATTAGAGCTCACGCCTTGCACTGTGCCGGTTGTAGCTCTGTGAAGGTTAACCAATGAACGTTGGTTTCATTTATCAAAGTTTTCCGAATGATCTCACGATAGTTTTCAGCGAGGATTTCATGGATACTTGAAAAATGGCCTCCATTCCTAGTACAATTAACAAGTCTGTTTGGTTCATGGCTGATTGGGGAAAACAAAGATACGCTCGATTGGTCAATAGCGGCTCCAAATCTTTAAAGGAACGCCTAACTCTGAATGTCGTCACACATAAGTCACAGTCAGCACCTTAAGTCCTTTCGAGCAATAAAAAATCTTGAATAGTAACCCCTAGATGTATCTCTCCTCAATTTTGAATCTTTAGTTTGGCCAGTGCCTTGGTATGTACCTGACGATTGCTCAATAAAAATTCCACTATCTCCAATAAAATTTATGTATCCCTGTATGAAAGTGAGAGAAAATAAGACACCTCGTATGGAGCGACGTAAAAACTCTTTCTCACTTGAAGCACTTTCAGCTTAGAATGTATCTCAACTTAATGAAGGAATTTCATGAGAACGGAGGGATCTAATTAATCCATTACGCCATGAACTTTTTATGGGCAACAGGTAAAAGGACATGTCAGAGTTAAGGGAAATTTTGACTTTTTCCGGTTAATTTAACCTCAAGATGAAGCATGAGATACGATACACTCATTTACGAAGAATATAAAGTGTTATTGGGACTAGATGGTGGAAATCTTTGAGAAGCACTATCGAGCGACAGAGTGAGGTCTTTGCGTTGCTGGTGCGGTTATCTTACTTCTTCTATGGCATAGAGTTCAGTCTATATGCCTGCTGTGATCTCAATGCTTTGCATAGAATGCTTCTTCAATAAGAGCCAAGTATCTAATGTAACGCTTGTTATATTCTACCAATTGCAAGCTCTTTGATAGAGAATTATTCTAATCCATTTTCCCCAGAGGCGAGAACTGACGGGGCCTGCTAGCAACAAAGTCACACAAGCCATAAGTCAAATAACAAGTGCTTGCGATGCCACCATGATAAAGAAAACAAGAAATAGTCACCGCCATTCTGTCTACTGGTGGAGCGAGGAAATAGCCGAACTACGTAGCAAATGTCATCGAGCGAGGAGATTATACACACGCTTCAGAACAACAACTAACTGCACCGTCTTCCATGAACAATACAAGGCAGCACGGAAAGAGCTTAAAATGGCCATCCAACAGAGTAAAGAAAGATGTTTCCTAGAGCTATGCAGCGAAGCAGATAAAAATACCTGGGGGTTGGTCTACAAAGTAGTAATGAAAAAGCTCAGAAGATGGCAGCCAATTTCTACGTGCCCTAAATTTCTGCATATGATCGTCACAGGACTATTTCCACGATAGTCGGGAACACACTGTGGGGAGGAGCAACTACAGAGCCTTTGAATATACACTTAGTTACTGCAAATAAGTATGCAACAAATTTGGGGATAAGAAGTCACCAGGTCCTGATGGCATTCCAAATATAGCTCTCAAAACGGCATTCAAAGGGTGCCCATATATGTTCGCAGAAATGCAGAATGCGTGCTTGAAAGGAGGAGTTTTTCCAGAACAGTGGAAAGGCAAAGGCTGGTACTACTCCCAAAATTTATTTATTTATCGTATGGAAATAACAGATTGTACGAAATACATATTATAATAAACATAGCAAATAACATTAATTGCACAATTGTGAGAGAGTTTAACATACATAGTTAGAGAAAACATAATATAAAAGTTAATAACATAGATGAAGGATACATAACGTAGCAGAACATATACGTGAAGCACTCATTGCAGATGTTTGTCGTTAAAGTTTTATGTTGAGGTTGGTTAGCCATAGGAGGGCGTCCGGTTTGATGTGGTGTACGTCATTGAGGTTGCCATTGAACATGAATAGAGGGCAGCTGGAAATAATGTGGCTTATAGTTTGGCGAGATTCCCCGCAATCGCATGCGCTTGATGAGGTTGCTCCCCATTTAAACAACATGTCACCACAGCGGCCGTACTGAGTCCGTATCCTATAAGCTGGGTCCATGTGTGTCTATCCAAGTCGAAGCTTGGTACTCGAGCGAAGGGGTCAGTGATGACAATGCTGCTGTTTGGTGTGAAGTCCCTCCAGATTTTTTCCCATTCTGCGTTAATATCGAAATTTGATGCGAGTAGCTTTGACGCGGTTCTGAAAGGTGGTCTTCGTGATTTCAACCGGTACGAGTCTTTTCATTCATTCGTTCATTCATTTTCAATGGCCCGCTAATCCTTCATGAGGGTGGCGGGGGTAGGATGCTCAGGTGGACTCTCCATAGTTCTCGATCCTCCGCCATTGACTCCAATTCATCAGGAGGAATCCCTAAGCGGCTCCAGGAGAGATGTCGGACTTGATCCAATCATCTATTTCTAGGCCTTCCGCGAAGTCGCCTACCTGATGGCACGGCAACCATGGCGCGTCTTGGAAGACGGTCTGGGGGCATACGCACTACGTGACCAAACCATCGAAGCAAAGATCGTTCCGGTCGGAGAAGTAGCTGCTCAACGTTGAGCGCCTCGCGTACTCTGGTGTTGCGCACTCGATCCCTACGAGTTATTCCAACAACACCGCGAAGGAACCTCATTTCGGCAGCTTGTATCCGCGATCTTATTCTTTCGGTCACTACCCAAATTTCATGACCATAGGTGAGAGTTGGAACATACACCGAGTTAAAAACCGATAGCTTAGCTTGAACACTAAGTACGGCCTTCCTTATAACAGATTGGCCAAGCTCTCTCAAAATTGATCCAGCCTGACCAATTCTACAGGATAACTCGGCATTGCTCCTCCCATCACTCGTGAATAGAACCCCGAGGTACTTAAACTTCTCCACCTGCTTCAGTGGGACTCCACTAACATGCAGAGTGCACTGAAGGGGTTTTTTGGAAACGACCATTACTTCCGATTTGTTCACGTTGATCTTCATTCCAGCATCATCACAAACGGCTACAAACCTTTCGAGTGCGCGCTGAAGTTCGGTTTGAGAGGATCCAAGGATGACCAAATCATCAGCAAAGAGCAGATGACTAATCCTTAGGTCTCCCACTTTGAAACATTCCCCGCCGCGGCTGCGCTGCAACATCCAATCCATATATACAATGAAGAGGAGAGGTGACAAAACGCACCCCTGGCGGAGTCCAACGCCCACAGTGAAAGGTATTGATTTAACACCGTTTATCCGAACACAGCTTCTACAGTTTGTATATAAAGACTGAATCGCCCTTAACAGGGAACCAGCAATCCCATACTCCTGCAGAACACTCCAGAGTTTGCCTCGAGGAACCCTATCATATGCCTTTTCATATTTGGCATATGTTTGGCATATTCCCAGGCCTTCTCAAGAACCATTCTGAGAGTGAACAACTGGTCGGTTGTGCTTCTACCGGGACGAAAACCGCACTGCTCATCCCCCAAACTGTCCGGTACGAGTCTTTTGTATTGAAATATGTATGTATAGGTAAACTTTGGTTGTTTCGAATTTTACCGAATTAACTCATGAGTGCTTTATCGCGTCTTAGCGAGGGTGGAGCAATGTTGCTCAAGAATGATAGCCATTGGGTAGGAGTGGACCTGATTGTACCGGAAATTAAGCGCATTGCGATATGAAGTTGGCTGTCAATTTTCTTTGTGTGTGCGCTGTTTACCCAAATGGGAGCTCCGTATTCGGCAGTGGAGTAAACCAGTCCTAGAGCCGCAGTTCGCAGAGTCCCTGGTGATGATCCCCGGAGCTAGACGCTAGTTTTTGGAGTAAGTTGTTCCTTGTTTTCAACTTAGCTGCAGTATTTTGGCAGTGCTGTTTGAAGGTTAGGGTTCTGTGCAGAGTTACCCCGAGGTACTTGGGCTTGTTATTATGCCGTAGGGTAGTACCATGGAATTCGAATTCGAGCGGCATGTTGGCTAATTGGCTGTTCAGGTGGAAGATGGTAGATTCAGTTTTTGACATACTGGGTGTGAGCCTCCATTTCTTGAAGTAGTCCCCTAGGGAACTAAGCTGATGTGAGTGTGGATTCAATTTGGTGAATTTGCTGGTGTTGGGTGACCAAAGCTAAATCATCTGCGTACGCGAATTTAATGGATACAGTATCTGGTATCAGTCGTGGGTGTATAGGTTAAAAAGGAGCGGGGCCAGGACTGACCCCTGTGGCAGCCCGTTATTTAGTTGTCTGGGTTTGCGCACGCTGTCGTTGAGAAATACCTGGAAAGCCCTGTTACTCAGCATGTTATTGATAAGAGTTGTTATGGTAGCGCAGCGTACTATCTTTAGAAGTATATAAATCATACTCGTACGCCAGACTGTATCGTATGCGGCAGTAAGGTCCACGAATACAGCGCCTGATTTAAGACGATTTTCAAAGCCATCTTCGATGAAAGTTGTTAACGCGAGAACTTGGTCAGTACAGCTACGACCAGTTCGGAAGCCTGCTTGATAGATTGGGACTACTTCGTTGATTGGAGCTTCGATTCTGTTATAGATAAGTCGCTCTAAGATTTTATAACAGATGCTTAAGAGAGCAATTGGCCTGTAGTTTTCTGCCCTTTCGGTTGGTTTCCCTGGTTTGAGAATTGCAACGATTTTAGATTTTTTGAACCCTTTGGGCAGGTTCCCGGATAAAAGGATGTCATTGAAAAATTTGCATAAACAGCAAATTTTAATGCGGAAGGATATTTTGTCCGACTTGGCTTTAGAGACATCGACTATACGATTAGCAACAGCAGGTCTGGGTTGATTTTTGGTAGGCGGCATGAGAAGGAGTTTGATCCCCCAAGCTTCCGTAAAATGTTGCAAGCCTTTCTGCTGGATCGGGTGAAGTCCAAACTTTCGGTTGTTTTCTTCCACTTTTCTTCACGCGAGTTGTCCAGAGACTGAAGAAGTTCTTCTGCGACTACAGGGTCACCATTCTCTTGGAACTCTAGGTATAGTCTGTCGCTAAGATCCGACCAACCAGGGATATACTCTTTGCAGAAGCCTCGTGGAATGTGTTTCTTCGCAGATCCTATTACGCAGCCAACAAATCGACCATAGTTCTTGGCAGTCGGAGGGATCCAGCGGACATTGGAGTCAAGCTCTTTGGTGAAATCTTGCCACGAAGCTTTGTGAAATTTCCATCTTGGTCGCTGAGTGGAATTTACCAGTGGTATTTTAATGCCAGCACTTAGGAGAATTGGTCGGTGTTGGTTTCTAGGGAAATCGGGAAGAACTCTTCTGGATATATGCTGTTGCCGTTCAGTGGGGTTGAATGTAGTAAAGCTAAGATCCGGGTTGAAATCCCTGCGCCATCTATGAGAGTGAAACGTGCCTCTGTCTTTGGCGTTGAAGATTGGTGAAACGTGATTTATATCATCCCAGTCTGCTAGTCTAACTCCGTTATCGTCTTTCGTTTGATATCTCCACATGGTGTGATGGCTGTTGAAGTCTCCAGAATATATGACTGGATGTTGGTACACAGGAAGTACCTCTGTTGGCCACGGTACATTGGGAGGCTTATAGATGTTGGCGATTTTAAGATCAGCTATGGATATCGTTACGAAGAACACGTTGTCGCTTACTTTAGCTTCGGTTAAGCTCACATTTTGGATTGTGGATTTTACATATGTTGCTATCCCGTAAGTATGATGGTACAGAGCGCCTACCAAGGAGTAGCCAGTTAATTTACCTCTAGTTGAGAGATTAGATTCATTCCCGCAGTGAGTTTCTTGGAGGAGGACTACGTCAATTTTATTTTCCTCGAGGATCCTTTGTTGATGGTCGCACTTTGCTCTGCTGATGCCTTCAATATTAAGTTGCCAGATATGGACAGAGGGTCCTATATCTCTTGTCAGGAAGCACTGAGAAGTGCTTTTAGTGTAGGTTTCAGACGGGGTGTACATTCGCCCTTAAGTTGTTATGTATGTATATATATATATATATGTATAAGTATTTCCTTATAGTTATTATTTTTGCCGGGAGTTTAAGATCTCGATTTAAAAAGTTCGGCATCCAGATGTGAACAGACTTCTAGCGTTATCCAGGGTGTGGCGCGAGGAGCTTGTCTATTCTTCGCACCCCACTCCCAAAAGGTGATAAGCCACCTGAAGAACCAGCAGGTTTAAGTATGAAACGATAAATATTACTGTGGGTAGCCACGCAATATAATATTGTGGGCGCCGTGGCGTAAATGGTTAGTGTGTCGGATCACTGCGCATGAGGTTCCAAGTTCGAATCCCAGAAAACACAAAGAAAGTGTTTTTTATGGTCCCACCTCTCGCGAGCGTTTGACAAACATCCGAGAGTATTGTTGCCTCCAATTGCCCTTCGGATACAGCACTAAACTGCAGGTCCCTTCCATTCGTGTGAAAAATATAAAGCACACAACATGAGTGGTTGCGAGAAGCTAGGCCCTGGCACTTAAAGAGCTGTTGCGCCAAATATTTATATTTTTTTTTTAGAAGCTATTTTCGGATAAATGGCGGTAAATCAATACCCTCCACTGTCGGGACTGGATGCTGCAGCGCAGCCATAGTAGAGAATGTTGCGAAGTGGGGGACTTAAGCATTGATCATCCTCTCTTTGCGGATGAGTTGGTCATCCTTGGGTCCTCTTAAACCGAACTTCAGCGCGGACTCGAAAGGTTTGTAGCCGTTTGTGATGATGCTGAAATGAGAGTAAACGTGAACAAATCGGAAGTATTGGTTGTTTCCAGAACGTCTATTTAGTACAACCTGCATGTATGTAGAGTCCCACTGAAGCAGGTGGATAAGTTTAAGTATCTCGGGGCCTTATTCACGAGTGATGAAAAGAGCAATGACGAGTTATTCTGTAGAAATGGTCAGGCTGGATCAATTTTTTCTTCAAGCTAAATTATCGGTTTTTAACTCGGTATATGATCCAACTCCCACCTATAGTCGCGGATACAAGCTGCTAAAAAAGATTCTTAGCGGTGTTGCTGGAATAACACCTAGGGATCGAGTGCATAACACCAGAGTACACACGGCGCTCAATGTTGAGCAGATACTTTTTCGAACGGAAGAATTTATGCCTTGACGGTTTGGTCGCATAGTGCGTGTACCCAAGACGTGCCATGATTACTATGCCATCAAGTTAATTATCCCTCGGTAGGCCTATAAATAGTTGGTTGGATCAAGTTCGACGTCTCTCCTGGAGCCGTCTAGGGATTCCTCCAAATGAGTTGGAGTCGGCGGCGGAGGATCAAAAAGTGTACCTAATTATCTTACCCTTGCGACCCTGATAAATGATTAGCGTGTAAACTATTTCAATGACAAAACGAAGACTGCTCTAAAGAAGTGTACTTGAAATGGCATATTCAAAAACCCAGCAAAGCGGGTCAAACCAGCTAGTAACAGATATAACACAATTGTAAAACACCAATATAAATAAAAAGATGTTAACAATAGACTTGAAGTTGCGGCTATAATAAATTTATATACCTACCCGAAAGGATCACAACTGTTTCCGGATGCTTTCATATACTTTCTGACAAAAACTCCCTTAGTATGCAACATACTCAACTCTATATCAAATTTATTCTCCTACCATCTGTTGCCGTATTCTCTTTAATCAAATCTATATTCCCCCACCCACATGCCCATGGAAAATCAATTTTAAATTTTACTACGTAGCATACGTAGCATAACAGCACCAACATCTGTATCTACAGCTTAGCCATTCTCCTACTCAAAAAAAAAATTCATTTCGACCGATTTTAGGGTGACAAAATGTACCGCCACATGGCATCATAGAAATGTTCTCCTTGACTCCTTGTTACTGAAGTTGATGGCTGTGATATATGCAGGCAACAAAAGTGCTACCCTTTTAGCACTCACCGACTAGAAGTCACATTGTGTTGGCTTTTAGTTTGCTTTGATTGGTGCTGCTCTTACGTCACTCAGCATGCCATAAGTGGTGCAATTTTGTACCAGCCATTCTATGTTCAGAAAAATAATGCTGATGAGTGGACAATTACAAATGGGAGGGGATAGAAAGTACTAGTCATGTTATATTTTAGTTTGGACATGGTGTACTTGTTATTTGTTCGGTCATTGAGTGGTGGTGGTGGTTGTCGATTCACGTAGTAACCGTAACCAATAAATTATTCGAGTAATATAGATAGAGTAACCCAACACGTACTTGAAATAAAAAGCAGAACTCGAATACAAAAATCAGTGAATTCCCTCCCTCATAGTCTGGACACCACACATGGAGTGAGTATATACTAACCTTCACCACATTTCCACTGAAGTATTGGGTACACCACTTTTCTAACTCTTCAAGGGAACTCGTACTTTAATTCCTGTGGAAAGCAAAGAACATCATTCCTTATGATCCGCCCCCGTGCAAGTTCATTTGAGACAAATCATCACCTTGGTTCAGGGACTACCGTGGAGGTACTCATGGAAATGACTCCTCTTAACCTCGTGGCTTACATAGCAGAAGATGGAACTAGAAGGAATAGATGCATTGTATCGTCGCATCTCTCAACGAATCGTCTACATGTCCCATGACCACCCCTTCTAACCATTAGAGTGCCTCATGCCATGCTCAGAACTTTTCGTTGGGTAGAGCTTTCCGACATCTTTAGTACCATTTTGGTTTGTCTACATCCAACCACAGTTGACCACTGTTTATGACGTTCACTAGTAGACCTTTTCTCGACCAAGCCCCTTACTATTTGACTGCCTAATGCCACAAATGGCACAAGACCCAGAAATTATGAAACTGACTCCTGCTTTGTTAGTTCGCCGGCATTTTAATTGCCTTCGAGTCCTTGAGTCTTTGCACACATTCCAAGACAAGTGAAGTGTTAATTACTGAGTGTTTCATATGCCTGATTATCCACTGATAGTAGGATAGTTTTCTCTATGCTTCTGCTTCTTTCATGTGATCTACTGTATGCAGCTGAGTAACCATATCGACTTAATATACTGATGTTCTTGTCCCCAGACTCCGGAGAAAGGCTAGACCTAGTTCTGATGAAAAGATGCCATGTCATCCATGCATCTGTGAAAATAATTATTTCGTCCATCTTCCCGTATGACTATGATCCACTCTTGACACACAAGAAGCTATTCAGGTGTCGCCCCTATCAAGGTGTGACAAATCCACTGCCGCTTTCGTCGTTGAATGGTGGCAACTCTTAGTTTCTGACTCGTTCAGTGATAAAGGTCGTCGGCTATCTAATTGCGGTAAGACGCAATATGTCGAATGGAAGTTCCAAGAATTCGATATAATTAGGACTCTCTTCTCCAGAGTCAAGTAGTGTGTTCACATTCCAGAAACCAGTCCGGGTACGAAAGCCAAAAGTCCTTAGCGTGTGATCAATCCTTATCTGAACCACCGCATCGCTTATTCGCCTAAACTGCTGCAAGAAGTTGCCACCTGTACTGTAAAGCCATTCGTATAGTAGTACGAGTATATTGGTTTCAAATGCATATAGATAGATGTATCTATTAATTTTTAGTGCACTAGCTATTGCAAAAGCTTTCCTCCATGGCAGCATGTTGCCAACAATATCACACAACACGTTCCTATAAAATGTCGTTCGCGCGAATTGCTTCTAAAGGGGTTAACCCAAAACCACATGTTTATCCCACCGGCTCCCGAATGCGCATGCCATTGCTCTCATTTTAGGCAAAGAGTACTGAAAACTTTGCTATCACAAGATTCGAAATGACCAACCAGTTTGTGTCTGGCCTTCAGAGTGATAGGTCGGTTTACTCGTCTATAGATACCCACATCCGCTTGATGTATAAACGTGTCGCGTATGATGTGAAATATCTCCTACCCCCAGCAGCAGCATCTTTCGATTAACAACTAAGAGTGTTCATTTCTCATTACCATCACCCCCAAGTACCATATTTGTAAGAACAACAACATAAAGTTAATCACGTTGAATATGTAAATCATGCGGAAAATATGTTATAGATGCTAGCATCCTTGGGCTCTCTGGTCCTCACGATCTCCCACACCGGGCGCGCCTCGGCTAAATTGAATAAAAGTGTATCTTCAATTAAGTGTCTACAGATAAGATAGAATATCTATACATCTGTCATTTTCCGTGGGCGTGTGTGCAGCGTATACAAAGTAATCACTTGAAGAGTTTTCAAGTTTTTCCTTCTCGTGGTCTTGTTTTCGGTTTTTGTTTGCTCGTTCTTCTGGCAACTTTTGTATTTGGTTTTCCTCTTCGGGTTTATTTGCTTTTAGTCTTGTGTGGTGGTTATCATCAGCGTTTCTCAACCCCAATAATTAGCTGGAATCATTAGGTCCTCTCCAGCACGGGTCTTGTGCGTGCGTGACAACAGTACGGACAGTGATTTAGTCCGAATGTATCTCAAGCATTGTTTAATTTTAAATTGCATTCTCTGCGTAGTGCACTGCTGGTTATTATCAAGTGTACCATTTGTCTGAGTGGATACAATCCATATTTCACTCAGTGTAATTTGTTTTGTGACACAGCAATTCATAGTAGAGTGAGCAGCATCAGCAACAGATAGATACAACTGGAACACAGCATCTCTGCAGGACATCCCTTTTTGCGATGTGATTCATTTTTATGTGAGTGACTGAGCGTGTTATTAACGAACACATTCACATGCCAAAAATAGCTGAAAATATATGATGGAAAGGCATCTTTTTCCTTTTGGTAAGTTGCCTGTATAAGTGTAGATACTCGTAGTACATGCATTCATTTTTCCAAACCGGAAACACCTCTTGATCCTGGTTGCTTTAACGCGCGCGAAACTATCAGTTTGCCTTGTACACATACACCTAGCTTGTATCCTAGAACGGGGATGATCAAAAAAAAAAAAAAAAAACAAGAACGGAAAACAATGTAAAATTAAAAACAAATATAGCTACATCATGTAGGTGCACTTTTTGTGATGTGCTATGCGATATTTTATGCTTTTATACGTTGTTACCTCTGCCTCGGGTCCTTTTGTCGGAGATTTACAGTGGTTGTTAGGGCATTAAGCAGTTATGCAAATAGGATTTCCTGTTTTTTATCACTTCTCTTTTTTTAAGTCCTGCCAGGATGTGGATAATAAATTTTTTTGATTGAATTCTAGATTTAATGGAGGACGTGTGGGAGATATGCAGATGCATTTGCACCTATATCCATAGGAGATGAGGGGTTGTCTTGATTGAATTTTGAGAATCGTATTAGAATTCAGTTTTACTGCAAGAATGGGGGTGGGAGAATTGGGATTTTGCATCAGAATACTGATAGATACTTAAAATGCTGGCGGTGCTCCAAGAATTTTTTTTCCTCAGATATCCTCTTCGAGTAATGATAGCTTGGTGGTCACAATTTTTTCAAAATTCTATGCATGTCCTTGAGTATCTTTTTTTTTTTAATTTATATCTCCTACTGCCTTTTGTTTTTCGTCGAAGAATTGCTTTCGTTCGAGTGAGCTTAATGGGTTCTGTATCGATTGTCTTTGGGAGGAAGTTCAGCAGCAATAAGAAATGGGAAGTTGAAAGTTTGTGTTTGCTTCGTATATAGGCATACACAAGCAGATACATAGATACAAGGATATCAGTCAATCACTGACCAAATAGTACGTAGATATAGCAAGTTTTTAAAATCTGAAATACTTTGTGAAAATTGAAGAAGTTTCTCTTCGAATTTTTAAATTAGTTCCAACTTGTCACTATCCGCATATGTGTACATCGATAGCACCTGTTTGATACATTTTTAAGGATTTTTAACTGCAACAAATATGAAATTAATGACACCCTAAGACTCTCCCTCATAGAATACCAGATGATGTCACATAAAAGTATCAAGTTCAAATATTTTATCCTGCCGTTTATTTGTCGCCTGTTGAACCCATAATTGTACGTGATATACGTGCAAGCATGTACGTCAGTACAGACAAAAAAAACAACAAGAAGGCAAATTACGTGTCTCAATTAGAGTGGCTTTATATGAAGCATGCTGTAGATGGAATTTTATTAAATTTTTTCTTTTCTCTCCGTATCTTGCCTATCAGGAGTAATCCCTTTTCAATCGATTCTTAGTTTCCTGCTATGCTGTATCTTGTATCTTGTAGTTTTTGATAAGCAGCTTGCTTTCAAGGTTTTGCCAATCAACCTCTCTTTTGAGGAGAAGGCAAATTGCTTTTGACATTCAATCAGCAGCTTTGCTATATATGACTATTCCTTTTAAAAAAAAAGCATATAGGTCATTTATATAAGCTTCTATATCGACACAAATGTACGTTTTTATTTAAAATATTTGCAGTCCGTGGATCAAGATTTTTCTAACAACTCTACTGCACTTATAATACAATGAAATATCTCCTTTATGAACTGTAGGCAAAGATTATGATGGAAATCCTTAATGAGAGGTTATACGCACGAGTAGGGAGACATAATATTTTTACAGAATATCAGTATGGTCTTAGGAAACACTATTCTACAGTAGATAATATTTATAACTTAGTATCAAACGTTCGCATTGACCTTACTGAAAAAAGAAAGGGGTTATAAATAATAATAAAATAATACTAATAAGTGTACTTTATTTTCCAAAGAGAAAATATAATTATAAATGTTGATTTTGCAGGTACCATCTAAGCAATGGCTTTGTTGTCTACCATAGATTGACAAGTTTTTGATTTTAGAAAGCTATTAATTAAATATTCTAATACTTATATATATCAAACGAAATCAAAATCTCTCTGAACAATTCTCAACCTATAGTCGTAGGCTTTTCTGCAGTATGAAGCTAATCTCTGCCAGTTAGCACCATTTAGCAGATCCAGTACAACTTCTGCTCTAAGTGAGTTTTCCCCGAAATGCGCTCTTCTTATTCCCTTCAGCACAGGACAGGAACCAATAAAATGTCTTCTTTTTCTCTAGTATTACACAGGTTACATTGCGTAGGTAGGTCAATGCGATGCGGCATGAAATTCAGCTTCAGAAGCTCACCTCTTGTACGCAATATGATTCAAATTTCATGTGTCCCCAAATGAGATCCGAGTAGATTCTGGTGTTCAAATTGTAAACGTCTATAGATCTGACGGGAGCTAGAATTTCTGGCCTGGTTTATCAAATTCGCTTTTTGCGCTTGGTCAACGCGATTCGTGAATTGAGTTATATGCCTATTCCAGTCTGTGAGGTTTGATTCCAACAAGCATAAGTTCACATTATACTTCAACGCAACTTCTTTCCAATCCTTGTAGATCTGCGTTTTCGTCTTAACTCCTTTTAGAGACAGCATTTTTGTGAGGCGGCTGCTGTCTTCTAAGTTCATAATTTTTAACATATATTCCATATTTATCTTCAGCGTGTATATGAAGAGTTGAGAGCAACCACTTTCAATATTAAGCATATTGGTTTGTTTTGTAAGCATTGGTTGCTACTTAACTTTTGTTGTTTACCTCGCTTTAAAGGGTTTTACACTTGTATCGATGCCACAATTAAGAAATGCGGTAAACCTATGAGGTGTGAGATATCAGACCGCCCAATGTTAAGCAATTATTAAGCATATAGTTGGGCGTATTGGACGGAAGCCGAAAAAGGTTTTTTAAGAAAAATCTCAACAGCTTTTCCACATCATCATATTCTCTGCTCCCCATGCTTGAGCTCCGTAGCACATCACGGATAACACCACTGCATCAAACACATTTAGTTTGGCAGGAATCGCAACATTTGGATTGGATAAGAGATTTCTCCAAGTGTTATTAATTCCTTTTTTTGCTTCTGCAAGTTTTAGCGCTAAGTGTTTTTTTCAGCGAGAGGTTATGCGATAAAGTTAGTCCTAGGTACTTGTATGCTTTAACTGGCTCTAGATCCTCTCCAGCGTAACTCCATCACTCGTTTCTAGCTAGCCGTCCATTACCCCTTCTAAACACTAAACCTTGGATTTTTCCGTATTGATACGTAAACTATTTAGCGAATTTAGTGATTCGGCAAGCATAACTATGTCGTCCGCGAAGAGAAACGCTGTAACCTTCACACCTTCCACCATTATGCCAGCTGGCAATAACGACGACACATCATCTAAGAATAAGGCAAACAGGAGGAGGCTGAGCAAACAGCCTTGTTTCACCCCAAATCCAACCACGAACCACTCAGATAGTTTTTCAACGCACCATATTGCTGATATGTTATTACTATAGAGGCTTCTCAAAATCTTGACGAACTTCGTGAAAATCCCAATATTATAGAGTTTGTAGAAGAAAGTGTCCCTGTTAATTGTGTCAAAGGCCGCTCGGAAATCTATAAAACACGCGTAAAGTTTTTTCCCCCTATTTATAAAACGTTGTGCTATGGATGTCAGAGTAAAGAACTGGTCGACTGTAGAGAAACCTTTCCGAAATCCCGCTTGAAATTGGCTGAGTACATTTCTTTCCTCTACCCATTTCTTCAGTCTCGCTGTTAACAAACCCGTGAAGATTTTCGCGATGGTGTTTATGAACGATACTCCTCTGTAGTCCTCTGGCATGCTAGGATCGCCTTTTTTAAATGTGGGAAATATAATTGATTTTTGGAAGTCTTCGGGTACTTCCCCCCTATCATAGATTCGATTGAACGCGATGAGCAACTCTTGTACGAAAAGCGGTGATGCATTTTTGAAAAACTCATAGGGAATTCTATCCTCGCCTGGGACTTTGCTGTTTTTTGATTTTCTTAGAACATCGAAAAGCTCGTATTCCTCGAAGGGTTTATCTAGGCTGTCTTCGATAACTAATGGCGAAGCGTATTGAAAATTTAGTGGGTTCTCATTCGGGTTAAGTAGTTGCTTAAAGTGGGTCACAAAGGCCGTTGGTTCGATCTTGCATCCTACCTTAAAAGTAGAGCTGTTTAGTTTGTTGCTGCTGACCAAAAAGATTTACTGTCCGTGGCTCCAGAAATTTCTCTTGTGATTTCGCTCAGATATTCTCTTTTTGCTCGTTTACAAATCGATTTGTATCTCGTATTTAACTCCAGATAAAGCTTCCTGCTTGTTTCCGTATTGAGTTTTGTGAATAAATTCAGTGCTGATAGTGATTTTTTCCTTGCATTGAGACATTCCTGATAAAACCAGGAATTTTTGTTAAACAGGGTCTTTTGCAATTGCTTGTTTGGATTCGACATTTCAATTATACCTTTGAGAACGTTTGGATATAGTAGTGCGTGCCTCAATGTTGGAGATAGGGTTGTTATGATTTCATTAAGTTTACTTCTATATTCATTTGCGGAACTTTCGCGCCAAGTTAGCTTAGGAAGAAGTCCAACCTCCATTATACCCGTAGATTTTCTTTGTAGATCACAATGCACAACAAGTGGAAAATGGTCAGAGTATGTTTCAGATTTAACTTCCATATCTACGACCAAATCATGCCAGTCTCCACTTATCATTGCGTAGTCAATCACGGAGCACCCAATTCCTTTGACATAGGTAAATTCACCATCTTGGTCACTTTTACTCCTTCCGTTTGGCATACACAAGTCTAAAGATTTACACATTTCTATAAATTATCTTGCTTTCGTATCTAATGCCTCGTCTTTTGAGTTCCTTGAAGTGTTGATGAACGGGCGAAAGTCGTCTTTTCTCAAGGGGACTACCTGCTCTCTGCTCACAAGTGCGTTGAAATCCCCAATGAACATTATGTTTCTGGATTCGATGTTAAGTAGAAGATCATTTAGATTATCGAAGTCACTTTGCCAATAAGAACAGTTGACATATGCTGGCACAATGCTGATATGTTCCTTCTTTATCAATACCCTTAACATGTTTATTACATAGTGCGCCCGTATGAAAGGATAAATAGAGAGAAGGAGAGAAAGATTGGTGTAGTGGTTTGAAGCTCAGATGCTATTTCAGGAAAACTTCGGGGGTGGCGTCAAGATAACTGGGGAGATTTTTGTTATTTTTATCTTTGTTCGGATTCACAGTATTTTTTTCCCGGCCACCAGGTATCACGCATATCAATCACCGAACACAGTAAACAATTTTTCCAGCTATGTGACCAACGTAGTGCCTACATTTTACCTTTGCAATAGTGTTCACGCAAGCTTTCTCAATTAATCGGACTCACTTTATACATTTCATAAGAAATAAATAAATTTTTGCTGGCATCGGGATTTGAACCATGAACCATTAGCATGACAATCGACGACGTTAGCAATACATCATGGCCACCCCCATGCCTTTTTCGTGCATCTGAAAACTACTTTCGGCATAATATCCCAAAAACCGCTGATTTGCAGATCACATGAAATAGGGATATCAACAAAATTCGTGATTTTTGTAGAACGTATATATTCCAACACAGTCTGCTGTTTGAACAGGAAAAGAACTGTGATTTGAATTTCGTGTGATGATGTTATGTTATGCTACGATGTTATCCCTAGTGAACTATTTCGAAAGGGTTTATCCTTCTTTTTTTTTTCTTTTTTTTTATAATTTCCGCGTGCCAAAGGGATTATTAATACCCTTATACTGGTTCTCAGGGCACGGGCGGATAGGCAAAGTAGGGAAAGAGACAGAGGAGATGCCGGTTTGCGTTGGCTTTAAATGTTTGAAGGTTGTAATGATTACGAAATACATAAGTTGGTAGTTCGTTCCATAAACGTGTTGTTCGGCTTATAAACGAATCCCTATATTTGACAGTACGTCCGAAATTGGGCTTGACGGTGAACTGATGTGCATTCGAAGCGTCACGTGTATTGCGGGTGAAGTTTTGAAGGGAAGGAATGCAACGGGCTATTTCGCTGGAGCACTTTTCTTATATAAAAAAAAACGATCAAATAGGGAAAGACACGAGACATTTCTACGATGTTCTAGAATATGCAGAACGATCTTGGGTGCACACAGACCTGATGTGGGCGTTATATTCCAGCTTTGGGTGGATGAATGCCTTATAGATGGAGGCCAGATCAGACGGGGTAAAATATTGTTGGCACCGCTTAAGGAATCCTAGACATTTTGCAGCATTTTTGGCGACCTCGAATATGTGATCGTTCCATCGAAAACAGTTATTGATGCACATACCGAGAATGGCAAGTCTTTCGGATTCAGCGATGCAAGTACCAATTATGGATAATGGTTGAGGGTCTTGGTTTCGCTTGAGAGACAGAAGACAGCATTGAGTTTTGGATGCATTAAATTCAACTCTATTGATTGAACCCCATTTAGTTATGCTGTCCAGGTCGGAATTTAATGTGTTTAACATACGTTAGCGTTCCTCTTCCACGGCCGAAGAGCAGGGACGTGAGTTAGGGAACGAATATGAAAAACTGAGGGTACTGTCATCAGCGAAGGAATGGACTGGATTAGAAGTAGTAGACAAGAAGTCATTTATAAAAAAGAAGAAGAGAGTCGGAGATGGAAACTGAGCCCTGGGGAACACCAGCATTTATATCGTGAATTGCAGACTTGAAGCCGTCCAAGACAACTTGTATTGAACGGCCCGAAAGGTAATTTCTAATCCGATGAAGAAGAGACTCATCGATGCCATATGCAAGCATTTTCGACAAAAGAGCCTGATGCCAAACTCTGTCAAATGCCTTAGAAATATCGAGCGCAACCATATTTGTTTCGCCGAAGTGATGGAGAGATTGATTCCACTTTTCGGTGAGATATGCCATCAGATCACCAGTGGACCTGTTGCTACGAAAACCATACTGCCGGTCATTGAGCAGTTTTCGTGAATCAAGATATTTCATAAGCTGACGATTTATCAGCATTTGCATGACCTTGGAAAGAAGGGAGGTAAGTGCAATGGGTCGGTAATTATTGTAGACGGGGAGGAAGATTCGCCTTTTTTAGGGACAGGCTGGACAAATGCTGCTTTCCATCTACTCGGAAAGAGCCCAGAAGAGTAGGATATACAGAAAAGCTTACGCAGAGGTTTTGCCAGCGTGGAAGAACACATCTTCAGAACTATGGGGAGATACCATCCGGACCTGCTGATATGTGTACGTTAAGACTTTTAAGTACTCCTGCAACTGTACGAGTGCGAAAGTGGACTTGACCCATGGAAAATTCGACGCTCTCAAGTACTATCTGGCAGGGTGAAGTTCGCTGCAAAGTGAGCAGCAAGCAGATTGGCTTTGTCTAAGGAGCTGACAGCTGGAATGTCATTGTAAATGAGCGTTGGAATGGCAAACGAGACAGAATTTTTGACGAATGACCAAAAATGTTTACTACCTTTGGGACATTGTAGAATTTGTTGCCTCAAATTTTGCACCAATGCAACAACAATAGCAGATGCACTATCAGGCCTAAAGATCGACAGGTCACTTTGCGAATTGATTAAGCTACTGCTTAATGGTCGGATTATCAACTCTAAGCTGGGTGGGACGTCCACTGGAAGGTCTGTCAGTAGACGCACTCCGTAACGTGGTATTCTATCCCCACTTTTGTGGAATTTGGTGATCAATACAAAAATTCAAATATTTGGCGCAACAGCTCTTTAAAGTGCCAGGGCCTAGCTTCTCGCAACCACTCATGTTGTGTGCGTTATATTTTTCACACAAATGGAAGGGACCTACAGTTTAATGCCGAATCCGAACGGCAATTGGAGAAACTTTTTCGTGACAACAATACTCTCGGATGTTTGTCAGACGCTCGCGAGAGGTGGGACTGTGAAAAACTTTTTGTTATTCTCTGGGATTCGAACTTGGAACCTCATGCGTAGTGATCCGACACACTAACCACTTACGCCACGGCGCCCACATTGATAAACATGGAAGGCGAGTGATGCACGGCGATCGCTTATGCAGATGACGTTGCTTTGGCTGTCTCGGGAAAGCATTTAAATACTCTAAAAGAACTTCTAAAAAAACACTTTAAACAAGCTCACTAGATGGGCGGTTCGGTGTGTATTGGGTGTAAATCCACATAAAACTGAACTGGTACTCTTCTCAAGGAAATATAAAATAACGTTCAACGATCCTCCCTCTCTTTATGCTATTAGCATAACTTTCTCTGATAAAGCAAAATATTTTTGTCTTAACTTGGATAGGGAAGTAAACTGGAAACCTAAGATTCAAGAAAGAGTCAAGAAAGCTGCAGTAGCACTTTTCTCTTGCAAAAAATCTATTGGGAATAGATGGGGTTTATAACCCCGAATCACTCACTAGCTATACATATCGGTCATTAGACCGTAACGCATATACGGGGTGATTGTCTGGTGGACAGCCTTAGAAAAAGCTATAAATCGCGATTATCTAAGTAAGGTCCAACGTATAGCTTGTCTGTGCATAAGCGGAGCACTACGTACAACTAACTCTCTCTGCTGCACTTGGCATTTTGTTTCATCTGATACCCATCGATGTATTCAGCAAGCAAATGGCAGCGAATATAGCCGCTCGCTTTAAAGCTACCCAACAATGCTCAAGAAAAGAATTTGGCCACGCTTCCATTCTGAATAAATTAAAAATCTGTCCGGAAAACACGAACTATATCATCTCGCGTCAACATTTTGATAAGAACGTCCTCGTCACTATCCGTGCTAGATCACTCTGGAAGGGTGATGTATTTTTAGAAAATTAGTCTACACTGACGGGTCAAAAACCAAAGACGGAGTTGGTACAGGTGTTTTCTCTAGCAGGCTTAATCTTAAGCTCTCCTTCCGTCTTCCAAATCATTGTAGTGTATTCCAGGTGGAAAAAAGGCTGATTAAAGAAGTCTCGTATCTTTTCAGACAGCCAAGCAGCAATCAAATCCCTGGAATCGTCCTATATAAATTCCTTAGTAGCTCTAGACTGCCGATCGTCTCTTGCGGGGATGGTTCAGCAGTTCAGTATTCACCTGTGTTGGATACCGGGGCATAGGGACATTCCGGGGAATTGTAAGGCCGATGAACTCGGCAGAATAGGAACAACTACACCCATCCTGCCAAATAAATGCACCTTAGGTATACCAATCGCTACGCGCAAACTTAAATTTAAGTTGGATGATGTCGAGAGTACAAATCTTAGGTGGGCAAGTGGACCAACATGTCTAGCGACAAAACAGATTTGACCGAAGCTGGATCTGAAACTTTTTAAGAATTTGATTTCTCTTAATAGATTGCATATCGACGCTATAATAGGTGTCATCACTGTGAGGCGAACCCCACATGCGGATCAGTAGAAATGCAGTGAAGTGGGAGAGTTATGATCCCTTATTTTCGGATCACAACCGCGCTAATAAAAGGAAGAAGAAGAAGAATAGGTGTCATCACTGGATACTGTCTAATAGGCAAGCATGCTAAAAGGGTAGGCCTTTTTGCGAACGACCGTTGTAGAAACTGCATGGACGAAGAAGGGGAGGAAACTATTCCTCACCTTCTTTGTTTCTGCCCAGCTCTGCCCCGTAAAAGAAAGCTTCACTTAGGAGCCGCCTATTACAATGATTTAGGCGACCAGATAGATATTGATATTAAGATCCTCCTGCGCTTCATAAGAAGCTGAAAATGATTTTAACGAGTAGGTAGAAAGATTTTCTCCCATGATCCACTTGGTATCACTGCCCGTGCAGGGACGGGTTAAGAATATCACTGCAGCGCCCCCCAACAACCAGCGCTTGTCGTAAAAGGCGACTAAGGGGACAAATCAGATCTAGGCAATATAACACCCAAGTGAGCCTAGCGACACATATACTACCTTAAAAACCCTCCCACAGTGTGCATGCGAGTCCGTGGGTTGACACGACTGGAGATCACCGGTGTCATAAAAGAAAGATCAAACAATACTAAAACAGGAGCATGCACGTGTCAAACAACAAACACCATCGCAATATGGTGCAAAAATTGTATTGCAAAACTGTATCATTATGATAATACTTGCAAAAAGGAAAGGCACTACCCCGCCAGGCACTACCACTGCTGTGCATGGTACTGATCCTGGACCGAGCAGAAATGTTCGGGTCAGAGCTATACGGATTCCGGGGGCTAGCAACATAATGAAACAGTTTGGACGCAATTTAAGGGTCGCGAGTTGGAACGTTGGAAGCATGACCGGTCGAAGTTACGAGCTGGAAGAGATGATGAATAGAAGGCGGGTGGACATCTTGTGTGTCCAAGAGACGAAATGGAAAAACACCGGGAATCGGGCGCGTTTCTTGGACGTTAGGACAAAAGATTACAAGATGTTCTACTACGGAACGGAAAAGGCTAGGAACGGAATCGGTATCATCCTTGCGGCAGAGCTACTTGGAAACGTCTTGAGCATTTCGAAGTCCAGCGACCGTTTGATGTCTCTCAAACTAGTAATACAAGGAGAGGTGTGGAATATTGTCAGTGCATATGCTCCCCACGATGGGTACAATCAGAGAGATAAAGATGCATTTTGGCTAGATTTCCACAATCTCCTTAAGGACATCCCAAAGGAAGAATTTCTGTTTGTTGGAGGAGATTTGAATGGACATGTCGGGAAGTCAAACGAAGGCTATGAAGACTGCCATGGAGGACTAGGATATGGCACCAGGAACCTTCCTGGTGAAGACATCCTAAGCATGTGCAAATCACACGGTCTTATCGTGTTAAATACCATGTTCATCAAACAAAGCCGACACCTGATCACTTACAGCAGTGGTGGAGATGAAACTCAGATTGACTACCATTTGGTAGGCAGTTTCATGAAGCCTCGGGTAAAAGATTGCAAAGTGATCCTGGGAGAGGCAATCGCTCGACAACACCGTCTCCTGCTAACAGAAATTTTTATGAAAACACCAAAGAAAAGCAAACAAACAAGGGTCTCTGAGAAAATCAAGTGGTACAATCTGGACAAAGAAAAAGGCGAAGCTTTTGTTTTCGTAATGAAAAATTACCTCTCTCACACCATCAACGGAGCTGAGGATGAAGAGTGCAGAGCACAAAATATGTGGGATTCCCTACAGCGAATTTGCTTAAAGAAGGCTAAATCACTGCTAGGAGCTTCAAAAGGCCACCATCAACACGCCAAAGAAACATGGTGGTGGAGTGATGAAGCTAAGAAAGTGATAAATGAGAAGAAAGCGGCTTTCAAAGCTTGGTCAAAGTGCCCCTCTAATAATAGTGACGAAAAAGCTCGCCTCGAAATGGAATACAGATGCTGCAAGAAAAAAGCGAAGAAGAAGTGCGCTCAGCTTCAAGCAGAGAGTACGGAGGGCCTGTATCGGGAGCTGGAGAAAATATTTTCCCCGGTTGCTGATGCAAACCAGGCTTTCCAGGAGCTGCGAAGACACAATATGAACAAGAGTGCCACTATCTTCAAAATAGCCGCCCAAAGAAGTAAGAATGCTCAGGAGATTCGTTCGCCAAAGTTCATTAGCAATGCTCATGGCCAGCTTCTTGTGGATGACGACAAAATTCTGCAGAGGTGGCGGCAGTATTGTGAAGAGCTTTTGAATGAACAGTTTCCCCGGCTATACTTTCCAAGAGCCACCCCTAACTGTGAAGAAATACCCGACATTACAGTCGAAGAAGCTAGTGAGGCGGTCAAATACTCCAAAAAACGAAAAGCGATTGGGCCAGACGAAATACCCTCTGAGTTCTGGAAAAAGATGGGAGATATCGGGTTCAGATGGCTCAGAATTCTCATCTCCAAATTCGTGAGAGGTGATCCAATGCCGAATGAATAGAGGGAAAGTTACCTTCTCCCTGTATACAAAGGGAAGGGTGATACGCGAAACTGTGATAACTACCGTTCGATCAAGCTGATGTCACACACCATGAACATCGTTGAGCGGGTATTAGGTGGCCGACTGCGAAAAATAATACGGCTATCTGATGATCAGTGCGGGCTTGTCTCGGGTAAATCAACCACAGATGCAATCCAAAGTATAAAGATCATAATGGAAAAACATCGTGATTCCTTAAGGGATTTGCATATTGTATTGGTTGACTTTGAAAAGGCATTCGACAGACAACCACGAGATCTGATATGGGTGGCGCTAAGACATCGAGGGGTTCCAGAAACCTATGTACAGATGATTATGGACATGTACGAAGGAGCAAAGACAAGAGTAAGATGCCCCGCTGGAGTAACCGAAGAGTTCCCAATCAAAGTCGGGGTACACCAGGGAAGCGTTTTAAGTCCTTTGCTCTTTATTACAGTCCTTGATTATCTGCTTGAAGGTAAAGTGATGGACCCCAAGGTACATCAGTTATTCTTTGCTGACGATGGAGCCATCATAAGTGAGGATCCTACATCCCTGCAACGAGCACTTGATGTGTGGGTGGACGTTTTGGAGGGAAATGGGTATCGCATTAGTTCAAAAAAGACAGAGTACTTGTGCTGCCCGTTCTCTGATCCACTCAGGCCTATTCCAGACATTTATTTGAATGGAACAGTGCTTCCCAAGTGCGAAAAGTTCAAATATCTGGGATCTATGATCAATAGCAAAGCAACTTGTGATGACGACATCAATCATCGTGTAAGCGTAGGGTGAATTAAGTGGCGAGAAAATTCCGCTATCTTCTGTGACAGAAAAATGCCCCCTAAGTTGAAAGGAAGGCTCTACACCGCAGTTGTACGTCCAGCGCTCACATACGGTTCACAATGTTGGACGATGTACAAAAAGTATGAGAGTAAATTAACGGCAGCTGAGATGAAGATGCTTCGCATGACAGCAGGAGTGACAAAGCTTGATCGAATAAGAAGTTCGAAGATCCGTGGAAGCTTTCACATCAAGGAAACCATCGTACAAAAAATAGAGCGTGACCGGCTCAGTTGGTATTGCCACGTTCAAAGAAGAGATCATTTGAACCCGGTTAAAAAGGCAATATCAATGCACGTTCCAAAGACATCGCGATGCAGGAAAGGCAGGCCTATAAACGCCTGGATCAGACAAATGCGACGACATCGGCATTTCATTGGCCTCAGTAACCGAGTGATTCAAAATCGGCAGGCCTGCCGATATTTTCTGAGGTCAAATAGGCGAACCCCACATGCGGATCAGTAGAAATGCGGTGAAGTGGGAGGGTTGTGATCCCTTGTTTTCGGATCATAGCCTCGCTGATAAAAGGAAGAAGAAGAAGATCCACTTGGTATCACAATGGACCTATTATTGGTCTAAGTGTGTTGGCCAATCTTAGCTGGCAGCCACTTTAACGTAACCTAATCTATCATAAAATAACCCAACAGATGTCACTGCCGTAAGTATTTTTTTTTTTTTTTAATGTATGAGTGTAATGTTTGTTAGTGATAAACTTTCAAACCAATAAACCAATTCTGATGCAGTTTTACCAGTGCATATACAATTATTAGCAAAAAGCTGTAGTTTAAGTACCATAATAATCCGCCGTAAGGGTGATGCACATTGGAGTGTTCACCCAGCAGGAGCAGATACCGCAGCTAGTAAATAAATATATTGTTCTTCAGTTGACATTTGATTGCATACTAAATCAGAATCCATGCGAATCAATACCATTTGCTTTAAAGGTTACTCAGTCCTACCGGACCTTCTTTCTTGACTCACAGTATTCACTCATGCACTTAAAGGTTAAAATCACAGTTCCCTCGTGGTTAAGAACTGCAGAATTATTAAATGCGACTTTACCTATAAATTCTCTCAAAGTCTTGACTACCCCAAGTTACCAGTCTAACTGATTTATTAGGACACTAATGCCCGAGCTCGTTAAAACTTTCCGAATAATTCTCTAATTAAAAGTTTTACCACAGAGCACTTTACAAGTAGTTTTCTGAGGTATTGTCTGGTATATCTCGTGAAATCGTTTTCACTTTCTGACATAATCAGCTAAATGATTAATGACCGCAGTACTTCAACGCTAAATGCGCTACTTGCAGCAGCGCTAATAACTTCATCATTTTGTAGATAACTTCTCTGAGAATTTTTTTTATTTTTTCAAATACTTGGAAAAAAGTACAAAGGAGAGCGAATCTAAATTTGGGACTTTTTCTTTTTAAGGGTGAGTAGGGGCCCTCGACCCCATTAACTTTGAGAGACTCGTGTGCTTCTGTCCCATCTGAAATCAAATTCTCGAATAAAACTTAGGATTTTGTGACAACAAAAGATAGTTGTAGATGGGGAGGTAAACACTTTGTTTGTTTAATTCTGGGTCGAGCAATGGCGGTACATCCGCACATAATATGCTTACCAGTTCAGTGTCCTCCTTCGTTTGTTATCTTCGAAAATTGCGTCTGCTGCATTCTTTACCGTAGACCTCGATAGTAGTAGTGTATACATCCGAATGGTACAGCTGATTTGACCCATTTTTCTACCATCGACGTACCAATTAAACAATGCTCATGCTGAGGGATTCAAGGAATTTAAAAAAATATTCGATCTTGGTTGATAGCCGTAATTATAGGTTTCATAAGGAGAGTAGAAGTACTGCTGCTCTAAAAGTGGCCTATGGCACAATAGATCTCCTTGGTCGCAGTGCCTACACGCCATTTGGGCATGGCCACACACCTGTTTAAAAAACAATGCGGTTCGCCTTGGCATTCAGAGAGTATATGAGTTGTGTCCTCTGAGACATGCAGGTCATTTCAGTGCCTACAAACATCCGTATTTCGTAACCCTAGTCTCATAGCATGCTGTCTTAGAAGACAATGGCAAGACAGTATTTCTATCGTTGCTCTTAGCCGTGGTCTTTCTAGTTTTTGATCTCTTCAGATTTACTGCGATCTAATACAGGCCACAAGGCCTTGGCCATCTAAGTTGGACCATCTTAGATGTGTTGCTACTTCGTCTTTTATTACGAAATCATCAACATTCATCGGGCTCAAGTCGGCTTTCTTGAAATACTCTGGAAGTTACTTAAATGCGGCCCAATATGGTATGCTATGAGCGAAAATAATTCTTCAAGTGACTGCAAGTTCTTTGAAAGTGCGAGAGACTTTTGAAACTAACATGGGAAGCAAATGAAGAAGGTCAAATATTAGGACACATATGAACCTAGACGAAGATCTGGCTCGAATTCTTAAGTCAAATGGAGATCAGGAAATTTATGGTAGGGGGCTAGGAAGGGATGCTTAGATTAAAGGATACACGGATACGCTGAGGATTTGTTAGCTTGCGAGCATTTTTTGGGGAAAGCAGATAAGTGAAGCAGTCACTGAGCTTAAAATGCTGCTAGAAGCGAAGAGGGTGGGGTAACAAATTTGTGGCAAAAGAATTAGGGGGAAGTTACCATTTTCGAATGCCAATCTAACTTACTATAAGCATTTTGTTTTAACTTGTCCGGGCGAAATGTATGAACTTAGGACTACTATCTGTATTTGTCTACGAGTGTCTACCAATTTGTTGCAGGCGGCATACAACATCAGTACTTTTTGTTAAACTTTTTGTCATTATTCGCATTAAAAATAATTTATAATAAAATCTCCACATAACCCTCGTCGATAAGAATGGCAAAATTTAGAGAATGCAACCCAATATCAACATTTTAGAGAATTCGCAAGAAATCGACTATAATTCAATGGTTACCCCAATTATTTAGGAAGCTCTTTGGACAAGTCTTTTTCGATCTAGACGTTTAAATACTTAAATAGGTCTATGAAGCGAAAAATAAATTTAGATTTACCTTAAGCACCAGACAAGTGTCAAGTCAATAATTTGAATATCCTCTCAGTGTACCTTTAATTCGATATACGGATACATACTATGTACTGAACAGTAGAATTAAAATAGTTAAAAATGCCTGCTACCATGTCCATCATTTTAGACCTAGATAGACAGCCATTGTCGACTATTGACATGTTTCCTAGTGGGTGTATTGACAGAAATTCCTTCCCAAAATGAACTTAACTCTTCAAACTCCAAATAGACGGCGTAAAATTCAATTTGTATACCGCACCTCCTACATGAGGTTCATTAAAAGTCAAAAAAAAAACCAAACAATACAACAAAAATAACTTTTCTGGTTAATACCCACCCTGGAGGTTTAAATCGGGATCAAAACTGAATTACTAAAATAGAAATAAACCCGCATCGTATGGATGTCCTTTAGAGCAAATTAAAGTTGTATAACTTTTGAAAATTGGTTATTTTCCGCTCTGTTCGTCAGTAAAATTTGTAACGCCCGCCAGGGCGATGTTTTTTTTAATCATCATCACCATGTGGGAGATTAAAAGTTCATTTATTTTAATTTTCTACCCTTTGTTCTGGATGAACAAAAAAAATTTACATAGTTTCATATAATTTAATTAAAAATACAAAAAAATAAAATAATAATCAAAATAGATGGAGCAAACTGTGGACGCTTTAAAGGGTTTATGGTGGGAATTACAGTATAATCTTAATTTTTTCTGCTTTTATGTAATGAAACTCATCGAAATAATTATATTTTAGTTTAAGAAAATCGATCGGTTCATAGATTTGGTTAGGTTATGGTGCCTGGTGGAACCAAGGGACAGACACACGTAGACCAGTTGAGTTGATCTATCACTACTCGGGGCTCAATGCTTAATTAAAGCAGCCGGAGATGCTGCTGACATTGATGTTCGCCAGACTAAGGAGGTCATGGAAGGGAAGGGCTTCTGGATGTACTCGTAGCAGAGGAAATGGATGAATTCTTCCTCTTTTTCATCCCACTAGCTCCTGCAGAAATCGTTTTAAAGAGATCTATCCGTTTGATACTTCAACAAGGGCTACATGCACTCAATACCAGACAAAACTGAGTGGACGCAAGGCAATGTCCTATACAACGAATCACTGCAAATTTGCACGGACAAATCCAAAACTATGGACGGAGTCGGTACCGGAATCTTCTCAGAAGACCTGGATATATGATACACCTCTCTTTCAATCTTTCAAACCAATGCAGCGTTTTTCAAGTCGAAATCAACACTATTCGCCAAGTCGCTGACTGACTAGCGGATAATACACTATCAACATAGGATATTGCTATTTACGTCGACAGTCAGGCAGCCATCAAATCCCTCGCATCCAGCACTACGAGATCTAAGGCAGTGAAAAACTGACGCGTATCTCTTAACGAGATAGTTAGACAGTACCAACTCACCTTTTGCTGCGTACCAGGTCACAGTGGCATACCAGCGTATTGCGAAGCTGAGAGTTGGCTGGTACAAATGGCATAAGCATTACCGACATCGAGGCGCCACGTCTTATGTAAAGTACCTTATCGAGACTGACGCGGGGAAGCTGGCGAAGCACCATTTAGGCCAATGCAACACAGCCAGACAACTTTGGCCAACACTGAACAAATCTAGGTCCATCCGTCTCCTGAAACACAAGAGAGGAACCCTCTCCAAAATAACAGACATTCTCACTGGACACTACGTCATAGGAGACATACCCCGAGACTAAGCATCCCCTTCAATGACTTCTTTAGAAGCTGTAGGGATGGCAAGGAAGGAGAGACTATCAGTCACCTCTTACGCGCTTGTCCTGCGCTCTCCAACATTCGGAAGGCCACCCTGGCTGAATACTCTTTCAATGATCTGAATGATCTTGACATTGCCTGCATGGCTAAAATCTGCTTCTTCATACAACGAATCAAATGGTTCATAGAGTTAGAGGGTGACCCACCCAACTTACATATCGGCAGTACGATGGATCTATTTCTGGTCTAAGTGTATCCACATCGATGGTCGATCTTAACCAGCTTTTGATGTGTAGACACATCGGACAATGTCCTGTGAGCACATAAATATTAGATCGCTTTAGCAGGATAAACGAGAAGAGCGTTTCTGATTTGTATTGCTGATTGCGCTCAGCTTAAGTAGAAGCTTGTTCGTGGAGGCACATCCGCATCCTGCCATTACGGTAGGATTCCTTGAATAGTACCAAGTCTGCCTTGCAGTTTTTTTCATTTTTTTTTTAAACAGATGTGTGGCCACGCGCAAATGGCGTGTAGGTACTGCGACCATAGAGATCTATTGTGCCAGATGCAGTTAGGGCAGCAGTACTTCCACTCTCATTATTAATGCTATAGTTACGGCTGCGGAGGAGTTCCTTAAGTCTATTGGAGATATAATCTCTTTAAGGAAAAAGCTTCTCCTAATTCTATACAGAGCTACGCACTCACATAGTATTTATTCTCCGGTTTTGTCCTCTTTAAGGCAGAGGCGGCAGGTGAAATCCTCCGCAATTCTCATTTCGTTAAGGTAATTGACAGTGACTGGTAGAGAAGCTCACAAGCCTTTTCATATCGTTTCTGCCAAATTTTAGGATATCAATGGCTTATTTAAGCTTGTCTGAGACCTTGGGAGTTATTTCAGTGGGAGATGCGTTCCCAAATGTTTATGGTCAGTTTAAAGGCGGAATCAGATATTCCGCAGAAAAGTTCAGGTCCAGTGAACAATTCAGGGGAGCATTTCCTAGCTAGCAGGTCTGAAGTTTCGTTGTTCTCAACGTCTACATGACCCGGTACCCACCACAATTTTACTTTATTGTATCGGGCCAAGTTTTGTAAACTGTCCAAGCAGCTTAGAACTAATTTTGAACTGATCAAGTGGGAGATCAGTGCTTTGAGCGTCGCTTGGCTATCGATGAGTATGTAGATAGAGTCACTTTTGATGCCTGAGTGCAGGTTAATGTAAGCAAAAGCTTCAATGGCATAAAGGTCGGCCTGGAAAACACAAGGGCTCTTTCCGAGTGATTTCGAAATTTTATAATTGTGTCCATACATACCGGCATCAACTCCTGAATCTATTTTTGATCCATCGGTGTACCACACTATACCTATTGGATCAAGCGACGGTCCGCCATTATTCCATATATCACGGCTTGGGATCACAATCTCAAACCTTCTACCAAAGTAGAGTGATATGGGCGTAAAGTCGGAGACCGTGCTGAGCATGTCTAGCTCGGGGAAGTCGGATAATAGATCTATGGGATCCACGTGATCCCGTGTACTATTAGCACCTGACTTTCGAAGACTAACTGCACTGCGAATTACCACTTTTTTTATAAATATGTATATGTAACGGAGTGAGTCCGATTATGGCTTCAATGCATAGTACCCGTGATACCGAGGCAAGCTAGTCTTTGAAGTTTTGTGAGTTTATTAATGGTTGTGACCTCTTTGGTTTTCGTCCACCAAACAACGGACGCGTATGTCAGAATGGGTCTTACAACCGTGGTATATAACCAGAAAATGACCTTAGGGGACAGGCCCCAGGTCTTGCCGTACATACGGCAACAGGCACACAATGCAGTAATCCTCTTGGCAATTTTATGCTTAATATGGGAGTTCCAGTTAAGCTTCTTATCTAGGACAATTCCTAGATATTTGACCTCATCTGAAAAATAGATGGTTGTGCCGTTTAGAGTCACTGGGCCAATGTTGAGCGTTCTTCTTCTTGTAAACGGTACAACGAGTGCCTTGCTGATGTTAATCGATAGGCCTTCCCCACCACACCAGTCCGAGAGTGCATTTTGCATAAGTTGACACACAAGCTCTTCATGTCTGCCTTTGATGATGATCACCAGATCATCTGCATAGCCTATGGTTGTGAAACCTGAACTATTAAGTCTATTCAATAAGTCATCCGCCACGAGTGACCATAAGAGAGGCGAGAGGACGCCGCCTTGGGGGCAGCCTTTGGCCGCGGAGACCGTCACGGAGACCTCTCGAAATGAAGATGTTATTATGCGACTATCGAGTATGTTCCTAACCCATCTGGTAGTAGGTTCGTCTATTCCCCTGCGTCTCATAGAACTAGTGATAGATTCATAACCAGTGTTATCAATAGGACCTTCTACGTCAAGGAATGCAGAAAGGGCAATTTCTTTGGAGCGGTAGACAGCTTTGATCTCTGTGACGAGATAGTGAAGAGCGCCTTCCGTAGATCGACCTTTCCTGTATGCAAATTGACTAGAGTGCAGAGGTATAGTCTTTTCAAGAATGCCTCTAGTGTGTAAGCCTAGCAGTCTTTCCATGGTTTTCAAGAAAAATGATCTCAAGCTGATTGGACGGTAGGATTTGGGTAGCTCGCTGGATTTGTTACCTAGCTAAGGGATAAACACCACATTTACCTCCCGCCAAGCTAGCGGAATGTATCCCGCAAAGTCAGTATCTTCTACGGGTAGTTCTAATGATTGTTCCTGATAACCATCGGCATTGGCTAAATCTTTCGCTTTGAAGCCTCATTGATCGCGTAATATGGGGTTCTATTGACTAGATACCGGGGTCCACGCCTTCTTCAATTTTGAAAAATTCGTAAAGATCGGTCGTGGCGTGTCAGTCTGCTAACTCTTCCTCTGAAGGGAATACTGTTTGCAGTTTAAGATGAAGTGGGTAGATGCTGCTAAGTAGTCTCAATTTGACTATGCTCTAGACTTTACTTCACGATACTTGTCTTGCTTTTGATGACAAAAGATCCATTTGATTGTTTAAGAAAACTCAGTATGCCATTAAGTCACTAGAAAGTAACTTATTGCTGGGTTGACTAGGCTGACAAGATATCCCTGTCATGTATCGAGCATATGAAACAAGAGCCTGAATGGTGTCTACGAACCATCACCTTCATCATTTCGGGACAATTCCCATGTGGTTATAGTTGTGAGTAGTTAATCATTTTCTTCCCCTAACTACCTCCCTCAATCAGAATACACACGTACTCAACACAGAGGTGGTCTTCCAAGAACCATTCAGCAGACGTTTAAAAAATGTCATGTGCGCTGCGGTCTCTAAAGACAGTTCATTATACCTAGGTCCTTGCCACCACCAAGAAGTCATTGCTGGCACTGTAGTGCACAAAAAAATCTGAAAGGATTTGATAACTGCCATGGTTAGCTTAGCTCCCAAAGGCATTTGGGTTGTGTGTGTGCACACTGAGGATGCGAATTGAGCCATGAGATAGCAGACTTGAAGTTTTTCCACAATTCAGTTGGGAATTGCAGTGATTGTGACGAGATTACAAAGTGCCCGCAGGATTGGTTGGGTGCATACACATGACACAGAGATGGACTCAAGGCGAAGGTGCATTGTGATGCAATTCTCGGTTGGAGTATGCTGGTCCTATTATACACTCCACTCACTGCTTATCGCTGTGTGACACCGAATTGGCGGTGTGTCTCTATTCTGTGGGTTATCATAGCACGCAAAAGTGCACTGAGAGTATTTCGTTTCAATAAAGTGAGAAAGTGATGTGCTATTCCAGAGCACGAGTGGAAAGGAATGATGTGTGTTACTGCATTTTTGGACAAAAATTTCTTTAAAAGGTCCGGGTGTGAGTATGAAACAAAGAATCCTTGAATGACAATAAGTCTTTCACTAATTTGTTTCTCAAGTTTTCTTCTTTTTATTTTAACTGTTTTAACGAAGGACTATCGCCAACATACAGTACAAATTAATGATGTCCTTAATCTAAGTAAGTTATAGATAATTTTGGATGAAAATCTCTGACAAGGAGTTGCTTTAGCATGAGTCCCAGAACACCCTTTCGTAGTTTCTAATATAGGTCATTGATGTTCAGGTTGGGCTGCGAGGTCTTCCATCGTTTGCGAAGCTGCAATTGCTGAAGATAGTCATGTGACCATCTTCGCCAAAAGGTTTGCTGAATCCATTGAAGGAACTGGTAGCGTTTGAGATGTTCGGTTCTGCGACAGTTGTTAAGGGCGTTCCAACTAAGAAATGCCCAGGAGTAAGGGCGGCCAAGTCATTGGGGTCACTGAACATTTCTGTCAGTGGTCTGCTATTCATCACTGCTTCCACTTGGCAGCATGTGGTTTTCATTTCATCGAAGGATAGTACTGCTTGTCCAACGATCCTTCTCAAATGATGTTTTGCCACCTTGACGGCAGTCTCCCAGAGACCACCAAAGTGAGGTGAACGTGGCGGGATGAGGTTCCATTCGATTCCGTCATGCGAACACTGCTGCTGAACCATGGTGTTGTGCTGTTCAGATACGAACAACCGATGGAGTTCCTTAAGTTCTCGTATGGCTCCTGTAAAGTTCCTAGCATTATCGGAATATATTTTAGAGCGCTTACCGCGCCTTGCGATAAAGCGTTTGAGGGCTGCTATAAACCCCGACTTTGTTAGATCCACCACCAGTTCCAAGTGTACGGCCTTAGTAGTGAAGCATATGAAGATGACCAAATACACGTTGTATGGGGCGCGTCCTCTGATGCGATGTGATACGTAGAGCGATCCACAAAAATTTACGCCTGCCACGCCCAAAGAGGCTCGATTATTCATAGAGGTCAAGTTGTTCCTTTGGAGAGCCTTAATTTCTTCACCAAAGGAGATGCGTTGTATTGTGCGAAGTATGCAAAGCAGTGCGGCGTCAAATTCGTCTAGAGTGATTGATCCAGCGACCTTGGGCTTATTCTCGTATGTGTAATGATTTATGAACCTTCATTTGCAGCGGTCGTTGATGATTGCCATAAGGCGGCTTCAGCATCACTGGAGGCCTTAGACCTCTACGAATAATTGAGCCTTTTTGGGTGTAACAGGTGTGTCCCGGTGCAGCAAAGCAAACTTTTGGCATCTGTTGACAGAGTTGCAGTTTTTGACAGAGTGACGTCCTCGCAGGCAGTTGATGCACAGGCTTAAGTCCTTTACGACCTTGAAGCGAGCACTTGGTGATAACCCTCCAAATTTCGGGCAATCGAATGGACCAAGTACTGTCCTGTTGTCGCAAAAGACACACGCTGTTGCTGATGCTGGAGGTTTGAGTGCGATAAGTATGGAGTTACTCTGCGCTTTGGATTTCGCCCTAGCGCCCGTGGACTGATGAGATTGCGATTGATGAGAGTGGTGCGAAAGGTGCGAGTGGCCTGTACTAGGGCCGCGATGGTGTTTATTTTCGATAATGTTGAGTGCGAATGGTCTCCACAGTGGGTTTTGCAATCGTTTGGAGATCAAAGATTTATTGGATGTGTGCTTGAAACAAGTATCGTTTGTTGTCGTAGCGGGCTTTCAACAGATCAATGGCCATTTCATAGTTCTGGCTAGTGAGCTCTAGTGATTGTATGACCTTGGCGGCACTTCCATGAATGCACGATTTTAGATGCTGGTATTTCTCCACGTCCGACAATTCCTTGTTATTATGGACTAGCCAAGAGAACATGTCGAAGAAGTCCATCCATTTTGTATGTGCTCCAGCAACACAGCGAGCTACACCTATCCTTCGACTCTAGTCGCATAGATATGCCAGAGTATGACCCAGAAATGGAATGAAGTTGTTTTTTCATGGATGGCTCCAAACCCCATCAATGGTCTGGTGCTGATTTCTTCGTGAAAGATGAATGTTAAGCAAATATGCGTCTGATTTATAAGCGGGAACTTATGCAATCCTAATGGCCATGAACTATGTTGTGAAGAACAGGTGGAAGGGTGGAAGTACTTGCATCTGTAGTGACAGTCAGGCTGCGCTTAAAGCCTTGCTTAATCCTCTAATCTCAAATTAGTTCGTTAATGTAAAATCTCTTTGAACTTGGTTACAAGGCTGAATTATCTGTCTCTTATCTGAGTCCCGGGTCATATTGGCATCTAGGGGTAAGACAGCTAGACAAGACTCAAAGGAGGTTCTATTAGGACTCAAACCTGCGTTAGGTCATCCCTCATCCTCGGTTAGGGCTTACATTGACCATTGAGTTCCTCACGAATATAATTGTGTGTGGTATGACTCTCCAGGATGTAGATTGACAAAACGAATGCTCCCAGATGTCTGCAGGAAATCAGTGGCATTCTTGCTGTCTCTTAGCAGAAAAGACTGCAGACAACTTATTGGCGTTTTGACAGGCTATTTCGCTGTCGCCAAGCAACTTAATGTGCTAGGCTTAAGTGACACTACAGTCTGCGATGCTTGTGGAGAGGGCGACCACACTCTGGAACATTTTCTCTGCGAGTGTCCTGCCCTTGCTTGTATCAGGTGGCAGATTTTCGGTGCTAATTTGGTGAGTGCTAGTACTGTAAGCTCTTCGTTACTAAAGTACTTGCTAGGCTTTCTTAGAAAAGCAATGGGATTCCAATAAAATGAGTAAGCCTTACTCTCTGGTAGTTCAATGGACTAGTTGTTTCAGTCAATCGTTTCCCATCCCAAAAAAAAACTTAAAAATCGATCATTCCTAAGGCACTCCTTGCCTTCGAAACAGATACATTGTAAGCCGCTGTCAGCTAATCTAGTCTAATTGATTGAACGAAGTAATTTCAATGGAAAGCATGAACCGAGAGGAGAGGTCGAATATAGATTTCCGTGGATCGACTAGCCTTAAGCTCACGTAAAGTGTATCGAATTCTTTTGCTTCTCCGCATCTCTTTAATACTTTTTACTCAACATGCAATCTAAATAAGTATCCCAAAATCGAGGTCACATCCAATCGTTCTTTTATAGTTAAAAACAAATTTCGTCTCATGGACAATCATTCGTCAAAAACAGCACACATAGACCAAGGCCATGCGTCTCCTGTTGTGAACGTATTTTCTTCTTTTTTTTTTTACTTTCTCCAAAGTAAAGACAAATGGCCATGAGGAAACTATTTCCGTCGAAAATATTCCCAGACAAGACACACACATTTGTCCTGGACACATTTTCTCCATTTAAGAACGAAACGGATGGAATTAATAACAAATACCTCGCAACAGTCCTGGAATAAGTAAACAACAGTTTGACAGATAAAATTGCCCCGGATGTATTTATCGGTCTTGTTTTTCCATCCTGGACCATGCTGTGTGTGCTTGGAAGTGTCATTTATCAATAAAAAAAAGGACACTTAAGAAAGTGCGAATGGAACAATTAAGTTAGTGACAAAGTGTTTTTTTTTCCTTTCCTGTTTCGTCACTAGCTTACTTAAGGATTCATCTTCTCATTATGTACCCATCTGGTAGGATCCTTTTAAGTCTATCTGACTTTGCTTCTTAAAGTTTTGAACAAAATCCCCTTCAAGATGCATCCTTTCGCGGGGTGCGCAAAACTTGTACACAAACAAAACTCCTCCTCATGAATTATTTCAAAATTTTGATCGGAGACCCTAAGGCAAGCAATCATAGTATGCACATGTATGGAGAATGATTTTGAAATGTTTACGCAATCCTCTGGCTGGCTGTCGGTAACCATCCCTTTTTGCATATCGTTCGTGATGTGTAACACAAATTGAATATCCTTTCTGAAACTAGCTGTAAGAGCGCCCGAGGAGGGTTGAAAGTTTCTGTTCCATTTCTGCAAGGATATGCCCAGACATGGTTTGCTATTTGGATAAGGAGCGGCAATATGCAATGTAAAAATGTTTTTTTTTTTTTTGTTTTCTTGTGCATGTAAAAGTGATTTATTCAACTATGGATTGAAGGATATCTTCTTGTGCTGGTGAAATGAATTGACAGTTTTGCACAGATAGGATGTCGAAGTGGCATGGTTCTAGAACTCGTCCTGATTATTTTAAAAAGGAAGGGAAGTGCTTTGTCCTTGGTGTTGTGTAAATAAAAGGAAATACAGTTTAGAATATTAAAGAAGGAAGGCTGCTAACGTGTCAAGATGGTTTGTTTGACGTGCATTTGGGTGGCTTATTTGCTGGGTAAATGAAAAAAAAAAAACAAAAACGAGCATCACCAAGTGAAGACTGATATTTTCGATTGAAGTTTCTTTAAAAAGACTTTAGCACTGAAATGAGGAAGACAAATTTATGCTTTTCTGTTTCATTATAACTCTTTCGCGCAACATCAACGGATGCACTCGAGAGCTTTCTGTATCTTTTACCATTAGACCTACAAATCAAATTTCAAACGGGCAACAGTGCGCTTCGGCTCACGAACGTTGGTCTCTTCAAGACTAATATCGTAGGACATAGCTCCATTCTCAAGGACTCATTTCCTGTAATCCCTGACGAATCGGACGATATCATTGGCACTTTAGACTTCGACACACCATACGAAGTATCCTATTAGAGAGGACTGGCGAAGAAAGACAGTCTCTGTCCATAACGAGATTGCAATATACACAGATGGTTATAAGACCAGTGAGGGCACGAGGTCTGGTATCTACTCGAGAGACACGAACCTACAGTGGTCCTGAGACTTCCGGACACATGCAGTGTGTTCCAAGCAAAGGTTATAGCTGTACTTAAAGCTGCAGAATTACTTGAGATGGGATCAATATCCGATAAGAATATCACCATCTACATTGACAGTAAGGCTGCGCTGAAGGCGCTATAGTTTTACGTCACCAAATCTGAGATAATATGGAATTGCCGCACAATGCTTAGGGCATTATGTACACAGAACTGTGTCAGATTATGTTGGGTACCTGGGCACTGCGATCTTCTTCTTCCTTTTATCAGCGAGGCTATGATCCGAAAACAAGGGATCACAACCCTCCCACTTCATCGCATTTCTACTGATCCGCCTGTGGGGTACCTGGGCACTGCGATCTTATTCTTCCTTTTATCAGCGAGGTTATGATCCGAAAACAAGGGATCACAACCCTCCCACTTCACCACATTTCTACTGATCCGCCTGTGGGGTACCTGGACACTGCGATATTGAAGGCTAAGGAGTGGTGGCATTAAACTACCAGGGTGCGTGGCTAAGGGAATTATTCGTGACAGAGTCATTGACACGGCTAATCTAAGATGGTCAAACTAAGATGGTCACAGGGTGTCTTGGGCCTTGTGGCCTGTGTTAGATCGCAGCAAATCCGGGGAGATGATCAACTTAAATATATCAAGGCTAAGAACAGCGATAGGAATACTCTCTGGCTATGATTATCTAATAACCCTACCTAACCTAACCTAACCTAACCTAACCTAACTCTTGCGTTCAAAAACTTCGTCAATGACTTCAATGACATCAACGACTCCAATGGCCGTAAATGCCTGAGAGGACTTCAATAACTTCAATAACTTCAATGGATTGAATGCATTCACTTTAACAAAGGGTCGAGTTAGCACAATGTCGAACCAGCAGAGAGTCGATAGAACAGAGCCGAATCAGCAAAGGGTTGACAGCAAAGAGTCGAACCAACACAAAGTCGAGTCAGCACAGAATAGCACAACATACTCAGTACGGATAGAATAAATTTATTTACGGAGAAAACACTCTAAAAACAGACATGGCACAAAAGGTATAAAAGTACCGACTATTTTGTAGCACACTTATGAACCAACCTGAGCATCTCTTTCCGCCTCCCAAATCACTGTAGCGTTTTTCAGTAGGAAATCATGGCGATCAACGAAGTCCTGTTCTGGCTTAAATGTAATGTATTTCCTGTCAGGGATATTTGCATTTTCACTGACAGTCAGCCGGCAACTCCCTGGAATCGTGCACCTTCACTTCAAAGACCGCCTTAAATTGCCGTTTTTCTCTTAAGGAGATGACAGAGCAGTTAAACATTCACATATGCTGGGTACCAGGCCACAGGGACATTCCGGGAAACTGCAAGGCAGACGAGCTCTCCCGACAGGGTACATCTCTGAGGATTCTGCCTAATAGGCAAACTCTTGGTATGCCCCTCGCTGTATGGAAGCATCTACTAAAGCTAAACGCTATTAGCAAGACTAATCACAGATGGGAAAACGACTCAACGTGTGGCGTAAGTGGTTAGTGTATCGAATCGCTACGCATGAGGTTCCAAGTTCGAATCCCAGAAAATACCAAAAAGTTTTTACATGGTCCCACCTCTCGCGAGCGTCTGACAAACATCCGAGAGTATTGTTGTCACGAAAAAGTTTCTCAAATCGCCGTTCGGATTCGGCATTAACTGTAGGTCCCTTCCATTTGTGTGAAAAATATAACGCACACGACATGAGTGGTTGCGAAAAGCTAGGCCCTGGCACTTTAAAAAGCTGTTGCGCCAAATATTTGTATTTGTGTTATATTTCGAAACAGATCTGGCTTAAGCTGGACCAAGAACAAAGCGCCAGGGCGGTTAAGCTAAAGCGATCAGCTGCGTTATCGGTGTCCTCACTGGACACTGTCTTATAGGCCAACATGCCAAAAGACTTGGCCTCTTCTCTATAGGAACAAGGAGGGGGAGAAAACCATCCTTCACCTTTTATGCATATATCCAGCCCTATCGCGTAAAAGAATGCTCCATCTAGGGTCTCCCTTCCTTGACGATCTCGGTGATCTGGCGTTCTTAGGCGTCATGAGCATACATCGCTTTATCAAAAGCTCCGGTTGGTTTTAATTAGTCCTTGAGTGGTCTGATGGTAGGTCCATGGCATCCGCTGACGATGGTGCCGCAACTACCCGGTTCCATTCGCAAAGGGCTCCAAATCTAAAAAGTCGACCTAGATGCCTACACGCAGGGCACCAGGATCGACAGACAGACCTACAAAGATGCATTTGAAAGCATTTATCATACGACTGTGTCCCACTCTATGAAGAATCTCTGCCCCAACGTGGTCCTCGGAGTCCGCCCACCACCCATATCAGACGAAGAATGAAGCATGCCTCGAAGAACAAGGACCACCCTAGCTCGACTACGCTCAGGTTGGTTCCGCTTACTAAACAGCTAAAAGAGCCATCTCGACGCCTCCGTAGAAGTAAAATGCCCTGACAGCGGAAATAGCCCGCGTAGCACCAAACATACTTTCAACTGCCCAGCAAAGTCAACCGACTTGCGCCCCAAAGCACTTTGACAACGTTAGTCTGTCTGCAAATCTTCATTGATTGAGTGAATTTGGTCGCATCTTTGGAGGGATGAAGTGTTTGTGTTCACTGCGGTGTTTTTCGAACTAGATTCTGTTAGGGTGCTTTCATCGGTGAAGTTGAATATTCTGTTATTTTTCGACTGTAGCAGGCTATTAATATGGATTAGAAAAAGAATTGGTAGAAGTATAGAACCCTGTGGTACTCCAGCATTTAGAGCAAAGATACACCATCGATCACAACTTGAATCGATCTGACCATAAGAAGGTTCTTCCTTAATGCGCAGAGCTGTTGCCGTAGTCCATACGAAGCTCACTTGCTTCATAACGCTCCATGCATACTACGATCGAAAGCATTTAAAGTGTTCAGGGTAACGGCCCTAGATTCCCCGTGTTGCTCGATGGCTGACGCCCATGCATGAGTTACGTAACTCAGCAAGTCTCCGGTTGAACGGCGCATATTGCTGGTCGCTTATTAACGCGAATTTCTCCGGATATGTAATTGCTCCTGCATTAATGACTTTTTCATCAATTTGGATAGCATTGAATGTAGGGCTGTAGGGTGGTAGCTTTGTGGCAGACACTTTTTTCCTTCCTTGGAGATGGATTGAACGCAAGCAATTCTCAAGCACGATGGAAAAGTTTCTGTGCGTAAGACATAGGGAAAAGTCTGCGAAGAATGTGTGTTAGTTCCGGTGCGCTATTTTATAGGACTATGGCTAGTATTCCGTGAGGTTGAGTTGCTGTTTTGTAATCCAATTGCTTGTGGATGCGTCGAATTTATATGTGTTTTTCTCACTTCAAGAATTTCTACAGATATTCATTTAATAATTGGATTTGTTCGCATCTCCAAAGAAATGTAGAAATATAGTTGGCAAAAGAATAGAACCCTGTGGCACTCCGTATGGACTATTGACCACTGCTATAATTTTTTTTTGTCCTCAAGCTGTTGTTGGTCTCACTTTAAGAACTGTCACCACCAAGAACCTCAACGGTATGACCAGATAGATATGCTCTCTTTAACTTTTCTCTTCATGGAAATCTCGCTAAGAATTTTAAATTCCTTACAATCCCCAGCCAAACATTTACATTATACCAACACCCCATTTTAATCATAATAAATTACTTCTTCAACACACTTGCGTAATATTTAAAGTGCTCTCTAGTTCATTAACCCCTTTTACCAGTAAAATTCACCAGCTACCACTAACATCCTTAAAATTTGAACATTTCAAGCCCTACCCCAATCATTATCATATTGTACATCGCACCACACAGAGAGTAGCCTAATTTCAAAACGCCCATTTCAATCTCATACCCGTACAACACCTCTCCGTGCACAGGGCAACGCACATAGAAAACCTCATAAAACATCCCATATTAAGGCATTTCCCTGGGGCTTTTGGCCCTGACATTCTCATTATAGACTGACGTTTCAACCGCAAAACCACTTTCCTATGCTTTGCAATTAAATATTTTCAACGACCTGCCGACAACATCTGGACACTCTGGGGAATAAAGTGTTAAAAGCACATATAGGTATCTAGATACACCTCGGATACAGAGGAAGTAAGGATGAACTTAATGAATTGTTGACATTGGTTGCGGGTGTATATTTAAAAGTAGGCTGAGAGGAAAACATCAAATCCCGTACGTGACAGGACTAAGTAATTGCATGTAACACAAACGAACCCAAGCCATGGGCATACGACCTTATTGGATTCCTCCTCCGAGAGCAATTTGACAAATCTGTCAGATTTACAAAATTTTATTCATAAATGAATCGAATAAACTGAGTTTGTTGGCGTTTAATAGGGCAATGGGCTAAAGCAATTTACTCTGATTTGTTGTGGGCGTTTAGGGTAAGGCTGTGGAAGACGAGAATTTATTTACTTCTGAACGAGGGGGACAAACTTATTCGTCCTTGTTTGTGTAGCAATGTGAGATATGGATTGACTCTCGGCTGGAATATTACTGTGAACGATTTTTCTTTTTTTTATGAAGATCGTTAGCACTAAAATTTGCACCAGTTGCGGGTTTTAGGTTTTGAGCTATTATCTGAAATTATAAAAGATATTTTATGACAAAATATGAAGATAAAGAATTCTTGTACAATTCACCAATGCATCGCACTGCGCCACGCCTATTTTTTGGAAGAGATATCTAAAAAAATAAAAATAAAGCCTTACAAATAACATCGAGATTTAAGAAAGCCACGCCCACTTCAGGGGCTTCGTAACAGGCAAAAGTCAGATTTCGAGAATTTCCTAAGAAGTTGGCAGTGACTTTGACCTGAGAACGATAAGATGATTCGGGATCGGGATCCTCGGAAAAAAATGCCAACACGGAATACGTCTTTGGTTTGTAGCCATCTGTAAATATTGGCAGCTATTTGCTGATGAGAACACTGATCTCCAACTTGATCAGTTCAAAATCAGTTCTAAGCTGCTTCAACAGTTTAAAAAAAAAACTTGACCCGATACAATAAAGTAAAATTGTGGTGTGTACCGGGTCATGTATGAAGGCGTTGATGGCAACGAAACTGCAGACCTGCTAGCTAGAAATGGCTCATCTGAGTTATTCACTGGACCTGAACCTTTCTGCGGAGGATCTGATTCCGCCGTCAAACTGACCCTAAACATTTGGGAACATAACATGTGCATCTCCCACTGGAATAACTGCCAAGGTCTCAGACAAGCTAAAAGAGCTGTCCAGCCCTTTTTTTATAATTTGCACGCATTCAAGAAGTTATGAATACACTTAACATGTTGACACACAATGTGGGTATTGGAAAGGATAGGTACAGAGATAGAGAAAGGTTTGGTATAGTGGTTCGAAGCTCAGTTATTTGCGCTTCAGAGAAACCCCGAGGGTGGCGTCCAGATAACTGAGGAGATTTTTGTTACTTTTTGTCTTTGCTTCTGATTCACAGTATTTTTTTCTCCCAATAACCGATGTCATAGGCAAATCATCATCAACAAAGCGAACAATTTTCCAGCCATACTGCCAGTGTTATGCCTTAACAGTAGTAGTGCCTTGCAGTAGTTTTGGAGTTTATTAATCAACATCTGCATCTGGAGTTTATTAATCTCATTGGAGTTTTCGCTAGAATGGCGATATCATCTGCGTTTAAAAGCAGCCCGTATTGTGTTTTCGCCGAACAGAATTCGACCTGTTAAAAAAGTCGTTGATCATCCAGAAATATTGAAAATAGAGGTGGACTCATGAGACATCCTTGCTTCACTCGCATTTGAGACTTAAACCAGTTGAACAGTTTGCGCGCATCCCAAACAGATGCTTTATTATTTTCATAAAGGCTTTGTATGACCTTTAGTATCTGGCTCAGCTTTGATTTGCATTTTCTTTCAAAGCAGTATCTGGTCAAGAAATACTGCTTTGAAAGAAAATTCGAATCAAACCTGAGCAACAAAACAAATTGGAGCAATGAGTCAGGAAAGTACCAATTCAAAGAACAAGCAAATGGTACACAGACGGATCGAAAACATCTACAGGCACTGGGGTAGGGGTGTACAGGCCCAGGACCAGACTCGCAGAATCATTGGGAATATTCCCCAGTATATTTCAAGCAGAAGTTCATGCGATCGAAAAGTGCGCGCAATTCAACCTAGACAGGAATTATAGCGGGCAGAACATTGCAATACTGTCAGACAGCCAAGCCGCTATCAAAGCACTGACCTCAGACGAGATCAGATCCAAACTGGTATGGAAATGCCTCACCAGGATCAACAAACGGGGAGAGACAAATAAAGAAACTGTTGTAGTTAAAAAGAGAGTTCTAGTTAAAAGACGGGATTGAACTTTAATCCAAGTACAAACTTTATTAGATACTCTTATAACTAGGTATAGAGGAAAAGGTGTGTTCTTAAGGCTTAGAGGGTTCGAGCGGGAATGTGGGTTTATTGGCTGGAAGTAATCTTTATGACAGAAACTGTCGAGTCAGGATGACCAATATAATCTCGCCGATAGGGCGATGTAAAAATACTGCCAAATCACAACAGCAACTCTCTACTGGGTACCAGGTCACGTAGGAGTAGAAGGAAATGAAGTAGCTGATGAACTAGCAAGAAATGGATCAAATACGCCGTTCTTTGGACCAGAACCCTTTTGTGGGATAGGACCCCAACAAAATACGGGAAGCCTTAAGGAAAGAGGAAGAGAACAAATGGGCCAAGTATTGGGACGATATCTCCCAACTAAAACAGGCGAAAGAACTTCTGGGGAAATACAACCAAAAAAGAAGTAGAACCTGCCTAAGAGTAAGCAACAACCGACTTCGCATCTTGACGGCCATGTTAGCGGGTCACTGCAGACTTAAGGAGCGCCTCAGAAAAAGGGCAATAGAGAGAGACGGATACCGCAGATTCTGCAGGGGCGTAGCAGAAACACCAGCCCACCTTCTTAGGGAATGCGAAGCACTGATCCACAAAAGAAGAAATCACTTAGGTGCTTAACTAACTTTGTTGGATCCACTCAAGATACTTCGGTTCATAGCAGCAGCTGGACTGGAGGTTCTCAATCACGCCTATGCCGCCAGCATCAAGTGCCGAAGACCAGTGGCAACGCTGCCAACATATGCTATCAGAAACGCCGCGACTGATGTGCTGGGTCTCGCTCGCCCACCACCGCGAAACCCCTGGTTTGACGAAGAGTGCCGGCGAGTGCATGCAGCAAAACAAGAGGCATACAAAGCGGCGCTGCAAAGGAAGACGAGAGCTGCTCGTGAGCTCTACGAGCAAAAGAGACGGGAAGAACATCGGCTTCTCCAAAAGAAGAAGAAAGAGCATGAGAAGCGCGCGTTTGAGAATATCGAGAGTTTATACTCCAGGAACAATGTACGAGAGAAGTAATACCCGTACAGAAAGCTCTAGAGATGAAAATGGAAACCTCGTAGTAGAATCACAGTCGGTGCTGAGAATATGGAAAAACCACTTCTGCGGGCTGTATAACGGCGACGAAGACCAACATCCCGCTGTCAGGCAGAATGAACCTTCCAACCTAGACGTCCGTCCATCTGACCAAAACGAAGTGAGTTTAGCAATATCCAAGCTAAAATCCAACAAGGCTGCTGGACCTGACGGCTTACCGGCCGAACTTTTCAAGGCAGCTGGGGATGAATTGGTAGAGTGCATACGCCAACTCATTTCTAATATTTGGTCAGACGAGTGTATGCCTGATGAATGGAATCTCAGCATCGTTTGTCCGATCCACAAGAAAGGAGACCCCCCTAACTGCGCCAATTATAGAGGCATCAGTATCCTCAACATCGCATACAAGATCTTTTCTGCGATGTTGTGTGAAGGCCTGAAACATTTTGTCAACAGCCTGATTGGACCCTATCAGTGCGGTTTCAGGCCAGGAAAGTCCACCATCGATCAAATCTTCACACTTCGGCAGATCCTGGAGAAAACCCAAGAATTCCAAATCGATACTCACCACCTCTTTATCGATTTCAAGGCCGCCTATGACAGCATCTATAGAGAAGAGCTTTATAGAGCCATGTCTAGTTTTGGCATCCCTGCCAAACTTGTCCGTCTGTGCATGATGACGATGGAGAACGTTCGCTGCTCCATCAAGGTCAGTAATGATCTCACCGAGAACTTTGATGTCAAAAAAGGTTTTAGACAAGGTGACGCGCTGTCATGCGACTTCTTTAACATTGTACTTGAACGGATTGTGCGGAACTCATAAGCCAACACCGGAGGCACAATCTATTACAAGTCTGTACAACCGCTTGTATTCGCCGACGATATAGACATTATCGGAAGAACTCAGCGGGCTGTCACCGGTGCGTCTGCAAGCATTGAGGCGGAAGGGGTCAAAATGGGTTAAGCGATAAACGAGGCAAAACCAAGTATATGCTGTCAACAAAAAGGGAAAGCCAACACCGACGAATTGGACAAAACGTCACAGTGGGCTCTGCCTTGGCTCTGCTATAAACTCTGAGAACAACATCAGCGCAGAAATCCAGCGAAGAATAACTCTTGCCAATCGCTGTTTTTTCGGGCTTATAAGGCCATTTAACAGTAAAGCCCTATCTCGAACAACTAAGGAGACTCTATATAAGACCCTGATCATCCCAGTCCTGCTTTACGGCGCTGAAACATGGACTTTATTAAAAGAGGATGAAGATATCCTTGGTCGCTTCGAGAGAAAAATTCTTCGTAAGATTTTCGGTCCCGTTTGCGTTGACGGGTTTCGGAGGAGAAGATTCAATCACGAACTATACGAGCTGTACAGCGATATCGACCTAGTCAAAAAATTGCGTATCGGACGTCTGAGATGGCTCGGACATGTAGAGCGAATGGACACCAACGCTCTGGCCCGCAGAGTCTTCGAATCTAATTCCGAGGGACGACGCAGTAGAGGAAATCATCGCCGTAGGTGGCGCGCATAAGTTCAAGGGGACCTCGACCAACTTGGAGTGCGCAACTGGAGGCAATTAGCTAAAGACCGAGCTAAATGGAGAGGCTTGTTGGTTGAGGCCCAGGTTCACCCGAACTGTAGCTCCACCTTAGTAAGTAAGTAAGCCTTAGTTTGAGGGGCACAATGGATCTGCTAAAGGTCGCATTACACTTACACCTCACAACAACTATATACTCGTATCTATCTAGCACCTTTAAAGACAACCCTAAGTTACTCAGCTTGTAGAACAGTGAGTTTCTGTCAATAGTGTCGAAGGCTGCCTTAAAAATTTGAATAATTTGCCCACATACGTGGATAGTCTGAAATCGCTTAATGTTTAGTCTTTAGAAAAACGCCGAGAAGTTGCCGATATTCTGTTTATCCACATGCCCTACAATCTGCTTTAATTCCAGCCCTTGTAATCTAAGATCTATTCCCTTCTTTCGCGTTAATTTCCACCGCACCAATTATGGATATAACGAACCAATGTGCAGGATGCTATGAATGGTCAACAGGATTGAACACTTGTTTGATGTTCACTGTACCACAACTGCCCTAAGTTGTCAACTGCCCAGTCTTCATCTTTCCACCACCATTTCTTTTCCCATCCCTCCTTAGTCTTTAGGATAGTTTTTAAAGACCCAGCTTAAGTAATTTCAAACAAAAATGTACGCACCCTCATGTGCCCAGCAAAAAAAGCGTCGTTAAGTGCTTGTACTAAGCAATAAATAAATAAAATAAAGATTGGTGCTCACCACCCCAACTGCGGTTAAATACGAGCAATTCTACGTAATACTCGAATATTTATATTAAATTCAAAAAAAAGTTATCTTGCCACCAGCAAAAAATAACTTCAAAATTCATTCACTAAAAATAAGTAACAGAAATCATGACAAAGTTGGAAACGACCTCCCATTGACCTGCACCTTCTGCGACCACATCCTGTACTGTAATTTGTCCATGTACCAGGAAGAAAAAAAAAAAAAAAAAAGCAAACAAACAAAGAAAAAACTTTTTGATGACCTGAAAACAGATTTAAAAACTTTTGCAATGCTGGTCGGGGCACATAATGCTTGAACTTCAAATATTTTATACAAATTTTGGCATTCGAATGATTTTCCCTGAATGGCGGCGTGCGGAACGGAACGGGGTGAGGCGGGAAGATTGAATGTTGATGCCTTCGTACGATATACTCATAAGTTGTATTCAGGTCCTAATTGTTCACCGTGAAGGCGCACTGGCATAATAAAAACTTTCCCTAGGTCTACGTGGGAGTAGATTTTTCTTTTCATTATTTGGTTGCGAATAAATTTTTTATTATGTGTGCATGCCGGGTGCTCTTTTTACTTTAGCAGTGGATAGCGGTCCTGGGAGTGGGATTGTACCAGTGAATGGAATAATTTTATTTCATTTAGAAGCTTTTTTTTTTCTTTTTTTTTTGCAGTGGGACCTAGTAGTTATCTGCGGGGTTAGAGCTCTTCAAATAATGTCTTAAGGGAAATACTTAAGAAATATTTGCAAAAAAAATAACTTCAATATTGTTGATGAATCGATCCTTTCACGTCGACCTTTAGCTAGCCCAGTCTTCAAATTTCTTCATGGAGTGATCGCACAATCTCCTCGTCCTTAAAAGGAAAGTTCAATCTTACAGCTTTCATGATTGTGGGTGCTTAGTTTAGGTTAGGTAAGGTTAAAGGTGTTAGCTGCATCGAATGGGTGCAGCCTGCACTCGGACCTCAAAATTATTCATTGTGCTCCCCTGACGTAGGATTTTCTTCCCGAAACACTGTAAAGATAGAAAATAAAACAAAGTGATTAGAGTTCTGTGGTGTTGGAGTGGTCTCCTCGAAACCATCCTGAAAAATGTATGAATTTAGGGATGGTGGTTGGTGGTTGGTGGCAGGTCGCCCAGATGATTGAAGAAATACTCTCCGAGGGTCGTCTTTCTGGTAATGCAGAGACTAGGGTATTTGCATAGAAAGTGGTCCGTATCCTCTTCAGCGTCTGTATTGCAAAGTTCGTCTGTACTTATCCCCATTCTTATTTGGTGCGCCGCCAATAGGTTATGGCGGGTAATGATTCCTGCGGAAAGCGCTTTATATTGCTTTTCCATTTTTTTTTTTCGTTTCGTTTTTCATTTATTATTTCAGATTATCTTTTACAGTAGACTAAAGTCTTTTATAGCAAAAGTTAAGTTACAATTAATGGTAAATATAACAAATAAAAACTTAACGTAAATAATTCAATTAAGGAGCATTATTTCCATGATTGTGAATCAAAATAATTATTTATTCTGTGATTTTATATAATCAATTGATTAGAGATTTACATTTTTAAAGTTTTAAAATTAAGAAAATAAAATCAAATTTCTTGGATTTAAGAATTTTCTGCCAAATACAGGGTGTCCGCCGGGAAGGTATACTACTTTGTTTGTTTATAATTTTTGATTAAATGAAAGAGAATGGATCTTATATTGATAAATGTTTTATTTAATGTCGGCAATTATGTATGGAATACAATATCAGGTAAATGTCCGCCTCTGCTAGTCTCACAAATGCGAGCCCTTTTGAGCACATTTTTCATTACATTCTCACACATTTCACGCGGTATTTCATTAATTTCATCACGAATATTTTGTTTGAGTTGCTCAAGCGTTTCTGGTTTGTTTGCATAAACCTTGCTTTTCAGATATCCCCACAAAAAGAAGTCGGGAGCAGTCAAATCAGGCGACCGTGGAGGCCAATCAACATCACCATTTTTTGAAATAACTTGTTGTGGAAAGAGGTCTCGCAGTAATTCCATTGCAATCCTGGCTGAATGCGATGTGGCACCGTCTTGTTGATACCACATGTTAATCAAGCCCAAAGCATGCATGGGGACCTGCATTGCGATTGATCGGGAAACTACTGACTGCCCAAAACTTGGCTTGGGTCAGTAGCGCAACAATCAAGTTCGTGATGAAGTGCTTACTTTACCTCCTAGTGGTGGTCCCCGGGCAACTATACGTATAAACCCTTATACGTATAGGCCAAAATTGTAAGTGCGGGTTGTCTAGGGCCTTGATTCTAGGCTAGGTAACGTGGGCCAGCAACCTGCGTTACTGAAACCAGGTCGCTACTGAAACCGACACTATGCCTCGGATAAGGACTGATCACATGTTGACGACTTTTGGCTATTGTACCGGACAAAGATAGGTTTCTGGAATATAAAGACGCTCCTCGACTCGGGAAGAGAAGGTCCTTACAATGACAGATTCCTCCAACTGGAAAAGGAATTCATGCGATATAAACTGGACATTTTGGGGGTAAGTGAAGTAAGATGGTTAGAAGCGGGCGAGTACCAGTCTCCAACGCGTAACACTGTACTACTCTATTCTGGAAGACCATCCGGAAGTCCGCGAGAATATGGAGTCGGACTACTGCTAACAACAACAGCACGCAAGGGCCTGATTTCCTGGCAACCTCATGGTGATAGGATTTTGACGGCCAGATTCCGGACTAGAGTACGACGTGTCACCATCATACAGTGTTACGCCCCAACGAATAGTTCGTCTGAGGACGAAAAGGAGAGCTTCTACAATCTCTTAAGCGCCGTCTTCAACACAACACCAAATGGAGACATTGTCATAGTGATGGGGGATTTGAATGCCAAGGTAGGTAGCGACAACGAAGGGCTCAAGCATGTAATCGGGAAACATGGTCTAGGCAACCGCAATAACAACGGCGAAAGGTTTGTGGATTTCTGCAATGCCAACCACCTTGTGATAGGTGGCACCATGTTTGAGCACAAGACCTGCCACAAAGTCAGCTGGGTTTCCAACGACAGGCAAGCAACCTCCAACCAAATTTACCATTTTGCTATCAGCCGCCGCTTTAGAAGCAGTCTCCTGGACGTCCGAGACAGACGAGGGGCAGATGTGGGGATAGTACGTGATCACCATCTTATGATAGCTACTCTCCAACTACGCACTGCTGCAGTTCGAAGATCCCACGACAACACAAGAATGCCCAGGTTCAACATCGATAGACTTAGTGATCCCTCAGTGCGCCAACAATTAAGGGAGCACTTTTCGCAAGGTGTGGAAGCAATCAGCAGCTCAATGCCCGCAACCATCCAAGACCATTGGTGTGCTGTGAAAAATGTTTTTACATCTGGTGCTGAAAGAATTGTCGGTCGATCGCAGGGAAGTCATAGGGCGTGGCTTTCCAAGGATACCTGGAGAAGGATTGACGAACGAAAACAGCTAAAAGCTCGCGTTGCAGCTACCCCAGCAGCAGGGAGAAGTGAGCTAGAGTCCCTATATCGCATGAAGATGAGAGAAGTTCAGCGTAGCGTACGACGTGACAAGCGCAACTGCATCAACGCGCTGGCTACAGAAGCAGAAGAAGCTGCACGTAGGTGCGACAGCAGGACTGTCTACAGAATCACGAAAGAGCTGACAGGTGGTCGCAGCTCCAGCCAATACCCAGTGAAAAGCCTAGACGGCTCCTTGCTCATTTCGGATGAGGATCAGCTCAAGAGATGGAAAGAGCATTTTGCTACGGTTTTGAACCGCGTATTCGCTAGCGATATGCTCCCAAATCAGACTGAGATGCCCGAGGTGAGAAGTTCCCGAATACGCACCACGACTCCCAGTAAAGATGAGATCATTACCGCGATCAAGGCACTTAAAACCAACAAGGCGGTAGGACTTGACGGTATTCCACCAGAGCTCTTACGAGCAGCGCCAACAACATCCGCTGAGCTTCTGCTTCCACTTATAGATAGAGCTTGGGAAGCTGAGAGCTTTCCTTACGAGTGGAAAAAGGGAATGATCGTCAAGCTTCCTAAGAAAGGAAATTTATTGGAGTGCGGAAACTGGAGGGGTATCTGCGTGCTGCCTGCTGTAGCTAAGATAATAGCTAAAATCATCCTTGAGCGAATCAAACAACATCTCGAAGACACACTCGATGCCGAATAAGCAGGTTTCCGCTCTGGATCCTCCTGTGCCGACCACATCAACACCCTGCGGATTATCATCGAACAGTGTGTTGAATATCGATCGCCACTGCACCTGCTGTTCATCGATTTTGAGAAGGCGTTCGATAGTGTCAACAGGGAGTTTATTTTGCGTGCCTTACGCAGGAGAAGTATTCGCGATAAACTAATTGCTATTATCAAAGCTACATATGAAGGCTCCAAATGTCACGTTCTGCACAGGGGGAGGTTGTCTGAGGAATTTGAGATCCAAAGTGGGGTAAGACAAGGCTGTATCCTTTCACCAATATTATTCCTATTGGTGATTAGCGATGTGCTTCATGCAGCTTTGTCGACGGGAAACGGAGGAATTCGATGGACTCTTACATCTCAACTGAAACATCTTGACTACGCTGACGATGTATGCTTACTCTCCCACAGAATTATGGACCTCCACCAAATGACAGCAGATGTGGAGAGGGAGGCAGGTGTCATCGGGCTGAAAATCAATACGACAAAAACTAAAATCATCAGCCTTGGAACTAACTCATCGGCTCAAATATGCATTGCTGGACAACCGGTAGAGAGAGTAGAGGATTTCCAGTATCTTGGGAGTATTGTCTCGACCGATGGTGGAACCGAACTGGATATAACCAACAGGATCGCCAAAGCAAAGTCCGCGTTTGGTATGTTGTCCAAAATATGGCGAAGCAATGCAATCAGTTTGAGCACCGAAATAAGACTGTTCCGCTCCAACGTTGAATCCGTGCTGCTATATGGTTGCAGCACGTGGAGAGTGACCACTACTATCACCAGAAAGCTGCAAACGTTCGTTAATACGTGTCTGCGCAATATCTTACGGATTTTCCGGCCCAATCGTATCTCTAACGAACACCTTTACGAGAGAACGGGTCAGGAACCAATAGGCACAACTATCCAACGGCGGAAGTGGCAGTGGATTGGTCACACGTTCCGAAAGGGTGACAGCTCCATAGCGAACCATGCTATGCAATGGAACCCTCTAACTCAGGATGGCAGAAGACCTGGCGGTCCGCGGAAAACATGGCGCAGAACAGTCGAGAAGGAGGCACGGCAGTTAGGGAAAAGTTGGGGAGAACTCAGACACATTGCCAGAAACCGTACACGATGGCGCGTAGGCGTAGTAGAGGCCCTAGGACCCACAAGGGGATACAGGACATAAGTAAAGTAGTAAAGCATGCAGTCGTGGCGTTAAAAAGGTTTCAATCATATCACGATATCGCTCCCCATTCACAGTTACCGTTACGCCGTTTTCATTTTCAAAGAAAATTGCACACCAGACTGTTACCTGGGCTTGGGCCTATCACCTACAGACCCTCTTTCTTCGAAATCATTCACTACACGATAAATAGTGCGTTTTGTTGGCACGTTGTTTCTCCCAAAAATTTCACGTAACTTTCTCATCGTCGCAGTAATCGATGATTGATTTTGATAAAATGTTTTAACGATTAAAACACGTTGGTTTATCGAATATTTATCCATAATAAATTTGCCACGTGTCTACTTCACGACTGCCAAATATGAACTGTCAAGACTAATGTTTACCAAAATGGCGGCAAAACAAAGTAGTATACGTTCCCGGCGGACACCCTGTACCTGAAGAGAACGCGTTGAAAGAGCTGAGTTCCTCGCAGTTTTCTAATGTCTTGGGGTAGAGAGTTCCCTTTCCTGACAGCATAAACAAAGAATTGGAGCTCTGATAGAATGCACGTGAATCTAGGTTGAATAAATATAAAAGACCGACTTGAATTAGGAAACGCTATTTTATTATAAAGATAAGATGGTTCTTTCCTCATTATAATATTATTCAAAGCCTTTAATGTGTGGTAATTTATGTAAGCGTATAAAGTGCAACCCAAGATGCCCTTCGTGTATCTGGACACATGATCAAAACGCTTAAGATTGTAGGCGTACCGAACTATGTTGTTAAATGCAACAGTAAGATTTCTCCTAGATTCCGAACTAAGACTGCAAAAAATCGGACATCCGTATATAATGAAAGGGATAATTAATGTTTTTGCCAAACGGAGTCTTATATTTTGTGGGGTATAGAGCTTTGTAAGGAAAGACTTTGCAAACATCCAAAAATTCTCCCTATAACTAGTTGTATATGATAGTCCCAGCTAAGTGTACTGTTGAACCAAATACCCAGGTTCTTGGCCCTTTCCACAAAAACTATTTCTTGGTTTCCAATGTGTAAAGGAGGAAAATAACTAAGGTCAATCTAATTTTTTGGGCGCCGTGGCGTAAGTGGTTAGTGCGTCGGATCACTACGCATGAGGTTCCAAGTTCGAATCCCAGAAAACACCAAAAAGTTTTTTCACGGTCCCACCTCTCGCAAGCGTCTGACAAACATCCGAGAGTATTGTTGTCACGAAAAAGCTTCTCAATCGCCGTTTGGATTCGGCATTAAACTGTAGGTCCGTTCCATTCGTGTGAAAAATATAACGCACACAACATGAGTGGTTGCGAAAAGCTAGGCCCTGGCACTTTAAAGAGCTGTTGCGCCAAATATTTGTATTTGTATTTGTAATCTCATTTTTGTAAACCACTAAACATTTTGATTTTGTCGGATTCAACTTCAAGTTATTTGCCTCGGACCAACGCAAGATACGATCAAGGTCATTGTTTAATAAATAAACACCGTCCTCGATCATGCCCAATTTGCAACTGAGGCGAATCTGTGCATCATCGTCATACAAATTAATCGATGAGTTCTGAACTTGCACCGAAAGGTCATTAATACACATTGAAAACAACAGTGGCCCAAGTATAGATCCCTGTGGTACTCCAGAAAGAAGTTTTAAGACACCAGAGATGTGTTTACCTATCCCTACAGCTTGGCTTCTTCCAGATAGGTAGGAAGCATTAAATTAGCAGCTGAGTCAGAAAACCAAAACTGAGTTTTCATTTTTGAGATGAGGACACTATGGTTAACTGTATCAAAGGCTTTGGAAAAATCCAGTAATCCCAAAAATGATACTAAATCTGCATCCATAGCGCATCTGAGTTCCTCAGTTACCTTAAGGACAGCAGTTACGCAACTGTGGTTTTGTCTAAAGCCCGATTGGTTAACACATAAGAGATTACTGTTTTTTTATGAAACTTGAGATCTGGTAGTGCAAAAGCTTTTCGAAAACCTTCGAAATAAAAAGAAGAATCGTTATTGGCTTGGTTTTTTAACAAAGGGGATAACTTTGGCAATTTTCGAGATGCTGGGGAAGGAGGATGTCATAATTATAGTGTTGAATATATGGGTGAGAGCAGGCAGAATATGCGGCAGTATCATTTTTATAAAAATCGGGTGCATTTCATCGAAGCACATAGCTTTCGATTTAATCTTTAAAATGTTGATCACGACATCGGCTTCTTCAATTCTTTGAAACTGAAAACAGCTGTTCGGGCAAGGACTGTTTAAAAGTACAGGAGGATCGATTGAGCTAGTTTGTAGATTAGGAGATCCAGATTGGACTTTTGCAAAGTCTGAGTTAAGAAAGTCTGGGTTTAAGTTTTCAGGGAATTTTTTGTTTATGTACCCAATGCCAAGTTTCCAAATGTTTTTCTAAATTATTTTAGATGGTAAATCTTCATTAAGCCGATTTGAGTACTCTTGGATTTTAGATTCCCTAATTTTTATGCATACCTTGTTTCGGGCAACACGAAAAGAATTGAGAAACTCTGGTAATCTGAAACGTTTCCAGTGTTTGTAGGCCAAATCTCGTTGCTTAATCAGTTCCAGAATTTCTTGAGTGAACCACGAATTATGCTGATTTTTGACTATCTTGGTTTTTAATTTGACGTGAGTATTAAACAAATAAACTATAAAGTTTTGTAGGAAAGTAACTTGGTCATCAGCGGAATTCATAAAATAGAGTTGTTGCCAGTCAATCTGGTGAATGTTCTCTTCCAGCTGATCTAAGTCAATATTTTTAAAATAACGATACTCGTATGTAGTGGGTGATGTTCGCGGAACAATATTAAACGTCGCAAAAATTAGGTCGTGCTTTGAAAAAGCAGATGCTGATAGTTGGTCGTAATGCAGACATTTTTCATTATTATTGGTAAAAAAAAAAAAGATCCAGTAATGTTGCGCCATCGTTAGAGTAATGAGTTAGATTATTAAAGTTAGTCGTGTAAAGACCGAGACTATTCATTCGCTCAATAAAGGGTTTAGAGGTCTCACTATTCAGTAATTTTCAGTTGAAGTCACCACATATGAAAATTTCTGAATAGCTAGAAGAAATGTTTTCAAGTACTGTGTAGAGATTAGAAAGATCAACATTTTTGTTAGGCCGGTAAACTACGCCAGCTAAACATTTGTTTCGGCGGTTCAAGATTTCGACAAAACGACATTCAATAGGGAAAGAAGTATCTGAGCTTAAGACAAACCTATGATTGATTGAACTGCGAATGTAGATTTTTTGTTTTTGTTTTTTTGTAAGCGGAGGGAGAACCTTTTATAGGTCCCGCTTTCCAAGTTTACATTTATTTCATTTCATTCTTCATACCTCGCCCCGCGGGACCACCGTCAGGTATTACTTCGCGGGACAGGTTCTCCACGGTATGCGGCCGTCAGTGTTTGTGTTTGCACTCTTCTTTGGCTTTTCGTCTGTCTGAGCTCGATTTGTACTTGCGTCACTAGCTGCAGTCTGGCTCCCAATTACCCACCGATTTGATCACTACCGCTTTTTTTTTGTAGCATTAAGTGTGTTACTCAATTCATTATCCAATCTTCATTTTTCCTCGTGAAACCATGAGCACTAAAAAGCAACATGTTCCAGGAAATACTGGGCATTCTGGTGAGTTGACGAATCTAAAGCGATGAAGATCTCGGCGATACTCACCAAGGCCTAATAAAAATTGCGTCAGTTGGTAGTTTACCCCTCCATGGATTCCATTTATCCATGACTAGCTGACCAGTGCTCGCCTTGCTTCTCCCGCATTTTAGTTGACGGTTATTTACTTGTTGAAATATAATTGCCAACTGAATACAATACCGAAAATGTGTAAACTCAAATATAAGTTCCCCCGTGGGAATCCTACCAGAGGATACGCAAACCCCCTTCCAACACACAATTTATTTTAAATTCATTAAAACATTCTAAAATGTGGTCAAATCCAACGATCAACATCTCATCTAACAAAATGGAAAAATATTGCAATAGTTCTATGTCTACACATGCATATGCATGTACATATGTATGTACCTACGCGTGTATTCCTCTTAGTCTCATAATTGCATGAAGTTTTGACAGCACATGGATATCTTAATTAATAAAATATACAATATATTTGATTTGGCACTGATAATGTTTTTTTTTTTTTTTTTCAATATTAACTCTAGAAGAGATCGCACACTGAAGATCAAAACATAATCATGAGATAGCGCGGCCATATACTCACACACACATACTATTGCAACGATACCCACTGCCGCATGACTGCTGGCCGCGGTCTCCACTGAAGGAAAATTGTGGGCGATAATTTGATTAATTGTTTTTAGCATTGCTCAACGCAGAAGGATGTTTTATACCTTAAATCAATCACCTATTTATTATTTTTTTAATCCGGAGAGCCAGTGCTGAGCTACGGGTGTGGAATCAATATTTACAGATGGAAAATTCGATCTCAACCCCCTTTATGCCACTTAGACCTTGAGTTTCGAAAACTCCCTTCTTATCTCGCATCTAGGTAAAATAAGGAATAACTGTGCAAAATTGCAAGTACCTACGTCTAGTAGTTTTCAAGAAACGGTGTTCACAAGGAAAATCGACTTTCCTTTTATAGAATTTAAAAATTCTATCCTCGGAATAAGTATGTCCAGCTTCCAATCTTTGTTGCTACATCCTTATTGATGTTGCCCTTTCTTGTTTTCTTATTTCAATAGAGTTCCGGTTTCCAATAATTCTGTTACAAATTCTCCTTGCTTCATCAGCCAGGATATCTACGGGGATCATGCCCACGATGACGTACTCTGTTTCATCCGAGATAGTCCTATAAGCCGATATGACTCGTAGAGCAGTAAATCTGTAGACATTATTTATCCGCAGCCGTTTCTGTTTAACTTTTAGCGCCTCCGACCAGATTGGAGATGCGTAGAGTATTATTGAGTTCACGACTCTAGACAGGAGTATTCTCCTGCTGCTTCTTGGGCCCACAACATTTGGCAGCATTCTTGATAGCGCCGTGTATACGTTTGATGCCTTTTTTATATGTACTGCGTATGTTTAGCGAAGTTAAGTCGGTCGTCTAACATAACGCCGAGGTACTTAATGCAGCTTTTGGAGTGCACCGTGGAGCTTCCCACCTTAACTTCGATAGTCACTCTTTTGTACGGCTACTAATAAGAATTACCTCCATCTTGTGTTCTGCCAAGGCTAAGCTCTTTGACTCTAGCCATTGTTTGATAGATTTATATTTTACAGCTGCTAGTCGATGTAATGGAGGCAAGTCTTTGTATTTTTGTCAGTTTCTTGAGATATGTGACTTTCTCTGCTATTGGCCACCAAACAATGCACCCATACGTTAGAACGGAACTGACAATGGCTGTGTACTTCTAGTGGATGATGGCAGGTCCCCATTTTTCCAAAAATTCTACTCCAAGCATAGAACGCAATGTACGCTTACATTCAAAGCAGATCGGATGATACCATAACTTTTCTTGTTTTTATCCAGCCATTTTTTTTTTTTTTTTGTAGTACGGAAAAGATAGCTCAACAACTACTCCAAACAAGTTCTACCAATCAAATCCGAATGCAATCATAACAAATTCAACAAACAGACACCAAACACGGAATAAGTCTGAAATAAGATCTAATAGGTACCACTTGAGTTTCAAACCATTACCCCGAAAAAATGACTCATTCTCAGGTTTCTCACATTCAGTTACTGCACCGACGGCTACAGAATCTCATAACGTACCAATATGAGTCGAAACAATCGGTCAATGAAGCACGACGAAACATGGGGTGTGTTATGAAAAACATTTTTGAAGTTGGGGTGAAACGACTTCTTAGTATAAGACAGATACACCTGCACAATGCCTCTAGCGAGGCTGACTATACTTCCTTCACATGCAATGTCCAGCATTGCTCACAACGAGAAATGCTTCTCATCACCGAAATGCCTACTTGTGCTCCTAAGAACGAAGAAGAGGTTTCACAACCACAGAGTTCCAGAGAAAGATAGAGAGATACTCTTAGTGAGATCGAGAGAGAGACAGATTGGTGCAGTGGTTTGAAACCCGGATGTTATGCTTCAGAGAAACTCCTACGAGTGGTGTGCAGATAACTGGAAAGATTTGTTTTGTTGTTTTATCTTCGCTTCTGATTCACCGTATTTTTTTTCCCACCATCTGATGTCATGGCAATATCAATCATCCACCAGAGCGAACATTTTTTTCAGTCATATGACCAACCTACTCCCAGTGTTATGCCTTCGTAATAGTGTTGACACAAACTTTTGCAATTGATCGGACTTACTCTTCAGATATTTCATGAGAAATAAATAAACAAATACTTGCTGACATCAGGATTTGAACCATCACCCATTAGTGGGACAATCGATGACATTATCACTACACCATTACCATCTCATATGTCGCTGTGATAAAAAAAAATAGAAAAGATGAAAATTCAGCAGCAACCTCCAACGCATTCGTTTTCAACACTCAAAACTGCATTTCGTTCCAGTTCAATGGAACTCATTGGGAACCCAATTGAATCAACTTTCTCTTTTGAAAAATATAAATTATATCTTCGGTGTATTTGTCTGTTTTATTTTCAGAAATAAATGAATGATTCAAACGTAATGGTACCGCTTTTGATATGTTCTTCGTACGAAATTATTCTCTTTCTGTCGGCGAATTAATTCAATATTTTTCCGTATCATTTATTCTCGCTAAAGAGGAAAATCAATTCAACTGTATATTTTTGTACATCTTCATGAGTACTCCTTTAATGCTAATACTCTTGTGGGGACATCTTCTATTCAAGGAAATGTTTTTGATTACTGAACAAGTAGGTTGGGCACCATGTGTTGCTTTCATGAAATTGAATGGAAAATGAAAAACATCTATTTTTGTAAGTATTGTCCTTATTTTTAAATGAATAATGAAAGACAGTAATGGAGATACGTATGTCTCATAAAGAATATTAACAACGAGGATGGAAAACTGAGTCGTTTGAACAAGGTCGATGCATCACTGTCGTTCCGTATGTGAGACACCAGTAAGTTGAAATTTAATATATAAGCTCTACGGAGAGCGAGTTTTTGAAATTCGCCTGTTGACACGCCCTCTTTCGAAAAGTATATACTAATATAATATACCCGGAAGAAAGCTTGTCGCGGAGGACATTTATTCGGCCTTTCCCATAACGATTTCGACCGAAACGGATGAATTCGACTTTAAACTAGCATCGACTATTTTGCGATGACTCCTACAAACAAAAAAGTTCGATATGGACAACCAACGAAGTGCTGTCCTGGGACTTAGGTGGCGGATACCGAAAATGGTTTTTTACTCCTTCCAACGACTTGATCATTAAGGTGGCCGTCCAGAAAGGATCAACCCACCATCCATTTGAATTCCCACAAATTAAGAAATCCGCATCAGTCCATCAGAAAAACTGGATTACAGATCAGAATAAGTATCGATCTCTCAGGTGTATGAGTAAGGACGGTAGCGTAGGCTCACCAAGGATAATTGGCAGTCGATCATCAATATGGTAATACCCAAAATGGTCGTATATAATCTTAACAGCGTTCAAGACCAAGCGCCAACCTTTCACCGATGACACTCCACTGATTGGTGTCCCTGCTTCTGTCAGGCAGAACGAGCCGTGAACGAACAGTGACAATAAGAGTTAGGATGCCCGTCAACTCGATCAGAATGAAGTGAGGATAATGATAACTAAACTTAAATCCAACAAAGCTGCTGGAACCGACAGCCTTGCAGCCGAACTTTCCAAAGCAGGAGGAGATGAGTTGGTAAGAAGCATCCATCAGAAGAGTTCGCATACAGCGACTAAGTTGATTGAGTCATGTAGAGCGAGTCCAACGTTCCAGCTTGGAAAATGTTCGATAACACCTTAAGTGGCAGGCGCAGTAGAGGACAGTGTGGAAGGGGACTTGTTGTTGTTGTTGTGGCAACTATGTTGATTCGTATGGTTCAAACGTTAAGATGGTGTCGGTGGGTTGTCAACTGAACAAATGGGTGGTGGCGACGAGCCGCAGTCCGGGCATTGATCAATGGTACTGTCGCCTATGCGGTGCACATAATTGTTCAACATAGAGCTCCAGCCGGATCGCAGTTGGGCAAGTGTAGATCTGGTACGTCTGGGGAGATGTTCCTCACTGTGATGAATCGGTGGTGGACGGCCGCCTAGTACGATGTTAATCTGGTGGCTATCAACCGCGGTCCAGACTGCATGTTGGTGGATATATTTCAAAGCTAATGAGTGACACGCTGGGTCGATTGGTGTATGGGTTATAAACCTATTAACCTCTTCACGGTATGAACGGACGTCAGATGGAATGTGCCTCGGAGGTGTAGGGAGGCTGAGTAGATCTGTGTTGGGGTGATCTGGACGGTTTCAAGCCAGTAAGAACTGTTTCAATAGAAGTTCGTTATGCTCTTTGACTTTGAGCAACTTTGTTTCTTGATGAAGGTGGTCTTCATGGGACAGCATGCAATAATACGTAGAGCAGCATTCTGGCGTGTTTGAAGTTTATGCCATTGAGTATCACTGAGGCGTGGGGTTCAGATTAGTGCCGCATAGTTGAGAACCGATCTTTCAATTGCTTGATATGTGGCGAGGAGAGTTTCTTTGTCTTTCCGCCATGCGCTACCGGCCAGGAATTTTAAGACCTTATTCCTGGACAGAACTCGTTCACTGACATTTCTTGAGTGAGTAGAGGATGTCAGTAAATTGTCAAATGTGACTCCTAGAATCTTAAGGTGGTTGGTTGTCGAGATCGCCCTGCCACGTATCTCAATGTCGAGCTGTGGGTTTACCTCTTTGGTCCACTTAGTGAATAGGGTGGATGAGGATCTCTCTGGGGACAGTTTGAGATTGCGAAAAAGTCTTCCATTTCATTGAGGTAGGTATTGATGTTACTGCGGATTGAGCGGATGTCTTTTCCTGAGGCGAAAGTGGTGCAGTCGTTGGCATATGATACCAATTTGACTCCGGATGGTGATGTGACGAGTTTCAACTTACTTACTTACTTAGATGGCGCTACGGTTCGGAGCTGGACAAACCTCTCCAGCTAGCAGAGTTACGAGCTAGCTGCACGCCAATTTCGTTGAGGTCCCCCTCCGCTTGTTTGCGCCACCTACCGCGAGGTCCTCTACTACGTCGTCCATCCGGGGTGGATTCGAAGACTTTCTTAGCGGAAACGTTGGGCTCCATCCGCTCCAAATGACCCAGCCATCTTAGTCGCTGTATGTGAACTCTTCTGACTAAGTCTATGTCCTTGTACTGGCCGTATAGTTCGGCATTGTACCTTCTCCTCCACTCACCGTCTATGCAGATGGGACTAAAGATCGCTCGAAGAACTTTTCTCTCGAAATAACCAAGGGCATCCTCATCCGGTTTTGTCAAAGCCCGTGCCTCTGCGCCATACAGCAGAACTGGGATGATTAGAGTCTTATAGAGAGTTACCTTAGTAGTTCGAGATAGGGCTTTGCTACTCAATTGCCGTTTCAGCCCATAGGAACAACGATTGGCAAAAGTAATTCTTCGTGTGATCTCCCTACTGATGTCATTTGCGGAGTTCACCATAGAGCCTAGGTAGACAAAATCCTTTACTACCTCAAAATTGTATCTGTCTATTGTGGCGTTCTGCCCAAGACGCCGATGTTGGGTGTCCTTTTTTGTAGACAGCATATATTTTGTTTTGCTTTCATTGACCGCTAGACCCATCTTTGCTGCCTCGATCTCAATACTCGCAAATGCCCCACTGACTGCCCGCTGAGTTTTTCCGATTATGTCAATGTCATCGGCATAAGCGGGTAGTTGTACAGACTTGTAAAAGATTGTACCTCCGGTGTTGGCTTGTGAGTTTCGTACAATTCTTTCAAGTACTATGTTAAAGAGATCGTATGATAGCGCGTCGCCTTGTCTAAGACCTTTCCTGACATCGAACGGTTCGGTGATGTTCTTATCGACTTTGATGGAGCAGCGAGAGTTCTCCATCGTCATTCTCCACAAACGGACGAGCTTGGCATGGATGCCAAGACTAGACATGGCTCTGTATAACTCGTCTCTATACACGCTATCATAGGCAACTTTGAAATCGATGAAAAGGTGGTGCGTATCGATTTTATATTCATGGGTTTTTTCCAAAATCTGCCGTAGTGTGAATATTTGGTCAATGGTGGACTTTCCAGGCCTGAAACCGCACTGATAAGGACTTGTCAGGTTGTTGATCGATCGGTTTTAGGCGTTCACATAGTACGGCAGACAGGATCTTATATGCGATGTTGAGGAGACTTCTGCCTCTGTAGTTGGCACAGTTCAGAGGGTCTCCTTTCTTCAGGATCGGGCAAACGATGCTGAGGTTCCATTCATCGGGCATACTTTCGTCCGACCAGATTTTACAGATGAGCTGGTGCATGCTGCTTACCAACTCATCTCCTCCTGCCTTGAAAAGTTCAGCGGCAAGGTCGTCGGCTCCAGCAGCTTTGTTGGATTTGAGTTTTGATATCGCTATCCTCACTTCATTCTGATCGGGTTGACGGGAATCTTGACTGTCATGGTCACTGTTGAATGGCTCATTTTGCCATTCCTGTCATTCCTGCAATAAAGTCTCTCAATCTCCTCGATCGAGCGCTTCTCATGCTCCTTTTTCTTCTTTCTGAGGATGTTCCTCTTTTCTCCTGCGCACGTAGAGCTCATAAGCAGCTCTACTTCTTCTATGCAGCGACGCTTTGTACGCCTCTTGTTTGGCTGCATGTGCTTGCCGGTATTCCTCATCAAACCAGGGGTTTCGTTGTGGTGGCCGAGAGAAACCCAGTACACCAGAGGCGGTATCTCTGATGGCTTGTTGGCAACGCTGCCACTGGTCTTCCGCATTTGCGATCGCAATGTGATCGATTTGGTTGACAGTTTTTCGATCAAAGGAGAGCTATGTTCCTTTGTGAATGTCGAGACGTGGGAACCGCGTACTAGCTACAGTACGCCGCAAAGTCGATTAGCCTGAGTCCGTTGTCGGATGTGATGTCTTGCAGGCTGTGCCTTCCAACCACGCTACTAAAGACGTCCTTTCTTCCTAGCTTTGCGTTAAAATCACCTAGGATAATTTTAACGTCGTGGCTAGGTCATTGCTCATACGTCTTGTCCAAGAGCTGGTAGATGTCGTCCTTTATCGCGTCGTCCTTCTCCTCGTGAGGGGCGTGAACGCATATTAGGCTAATGTTGGCAAATTTAGCCTTGATACGGATAGTCATAAGGCGCTCGTTCACATGCCGAAAACTCAAGACTTCTTGCCTAAGTCTGCCCCCAATGACAAATCCGCACCCGAATAGACGCTGTCCTTTTTGCAGTAGCAATTGCCGTAGTAGATGTCGCAGTTTTGCATACTCGTTTTGCCCGGCCCATCCCATCGCACTTCTTGGATGGCGGTAATGTCTGCTTTGAAACACTCTAGGGCCTCCGCAAGTTGTACGGCGGCACGTGGTTTGTAGAGGGACCTAACATTCCATGTGCAGACACGAAGATCGTTGTCCTTTTTACGTTTGCTTCGGTCGCCAATAGTAAAATCATCCGTATCCACGGCTGTTGGTTGCTTCGTAACCGATGGTTTTTTACGTGGTAGGGAAGTTGACTCGACGGCACAACCCCAACCTGGAGGACCAGATCCTTTTTTAGCAACCCCTAGGACGAGGAGCCGGATACACCGATGTCAGTAACCCACTTCGGGGACATGGGCGCTGCCATTGGCCCATTAAGGGTTCATCCGCCACCATCTCTTTTTCAATACCCTGACGTAGTATTGAAAATCCTTACAGAGCTCAGCTTCAAATATGTCGAAGTAGCTCCGGTAAGGTATCCGCTGGTCTGTGGACGTCACCGTTAGTTCCATCTGGAGAATTCATCCGCCGCACGTCCTCTTTCTGAGGAGCTCTTGCTAGACTTCTGAGACGCATATTTCAGCCAATCAGGTCAACAACAGATGCCTCGTCCGGTTAAACACATGCGCGCTCAAGTTCACCCAGATGTGCTTACGCAGGTCCGAGTGTTCAGCTACACATATATCATCAGACTCAGCATACGCTCATCGTTAGTTCACTATCAGATAGCTATCCAGAGGGCACCACGGGGAGGTGATGATGCGATTTTGCGCACCGAGAAGTTTCGACAGGTAGCGGTTAAAAAGGGATTGGAGAAACGACTCCTGCTTAAGGTACCCCTTGCTTGACTTTCCTAAATTGCAGTTGTTGTACTTCGTAGTTTACAGAAGCCGTGTTGGTGTTCAACTAGCTGAAGCTCAGAATGAACCTTGGGTAGTATCAAAGCTTCAAGTATTTTCTCACGACAATTGGGTCCACGTCCCGTAATCGACCCAGGAATTTCCTGGCCAAAGATTGTCAACGTTTCAACTACAACTACAACATTGGAGGGGGACTTTAACCCACTTGGTGTGTGCAACTGGAGGCAGCTGGCCTGAGAGGTTTCTTGGTTGAGCCCCAGGTCTACCCTGGACGATAGCTCCACTTTCATAAATAATTTATTACGTTTCTGCCACCATCAAGTGGTATCCAGTCTTCGGTAATATATTTGTGAGATATGTACAGAGAAGAAGCGCACAGTAATGAGCTCATCTTTTCTTATTTTAATTCTTGAACTACATTAGCACAATTTTTATGTAAACTCTTAAGCAACTAATGCCGATCTCGATGCCTGGCATCAACATTAAAGCAATTTTCCCCAAACAAGCTACAACCTCTTACCACTTCACAATACAAAAATACGAAAATACCCACCACGCAAGGTACCTACAACAATCGACAAAGGCAAAACTATTTTTAGTAGGCCATCACTCCTCATCGAGATATAAATATGCAATTAATTAGCTGAATATATAAGTAATTCTGGGCATGTGATTAATTTGTATTCTCATTGCCAATGGAAGAAGAAAGACACCGAAGGCAGCAGCAAAAAAAAGCAGAAAGGGATAAGGTAATCAATGGATGTCATTAGTTATTCATTGGTACGTTTACAATGCTTAATGCATTGCTAGTGAATAAATTATTTCGGATGAATCTTTAATTAGCTGGCACGGGAATTCATTTCTATTTTATGGATAAGGAAAGGATACATCACTGTTCAAGTTGCAACTATGAGAGGGAATACATCGGAGTTATATCAGTTCTGCTAAACAAGAAAATAAAGTTTAACACATTTTGTTCTGTAAGCCATGTTCTAATCCTTTTCCTATTATTCTATTACCAGAAACTTTATTGCTGCTTCAATGTTTTCAAACAATATTCCCACACTTTGAAGAAGACTTGCAATATGCTTGCAACTTGCTTTTCCTAACGATGCTTGCCCAACTAAAACTCCATGCACCCATGACTTTGCACACTCATCTCTTCAAAACTTCAAATCAAAAGTCGCATCCTTAGACAGGATTTAGTACGAGTGCATTTAAAATTAATTACCGCATGTTACCTTAAAGTTTTGTGTTGTTAGTTCATACACAACTTTATCCGAAACTCTGTACCAAGGAGGCACTACTCAACGTCAAGCTACAAACCAAGAGAGACAGCACTTGGATGAAATATAACCTCGTGGTTAGTTTGAAGTAAAAGTTTATCTCTCCACAACGCGTTAAGTAGTTGACAGTATTGGCTAAAGTTTGTACAATGTGTTGAAATACTTTTGAAAAGGACGAGTATGGATACAATTTTATGACTACAATGCAAATTGTTAAGATACAGACTAAGTTTTACTCTGCGTAAGCTTAATTGGTTCACATATGGATTTTTTTTTTTTTGAGGTGATCCAGTACCGTGGGCGCCGTGGCGTAAGTGGTTAGTGTATCGGATCACTGCGCATGAGGTTCCAAGTTCGAATCCCAGAAAACACGAAAAAGTTTTTTCACGGTCCCACCTCTCGCGAGCGTCTGACAAACATCCGAGAGTATTGTTGTCACGAAAAAGCTTTTCAAATCGTCGTTCGGATTCGTCATTTAACTGTGGGTCCCTTCCAATCGTGTGAAAATATAACGCACACAACATGAGCGTTTGCAAGAAGTTAGGCCCTGGCACTTTAAAGAGCTGTTGCGCCAGATATTTATACTTTTTGTACCGAATCAATGGAGGAAAAGTTACCTTCGTCCTGTGTGCAAATGGATAATTACCGATCGATCATGCTGATGTCGCACACCATGAAGATCGTTGAATGGACATTAGGTGGCCGACTGCGAGAAATATTTAATACGCCTATCTAATGATCAGTGCGGGGTTGTCGCGGGTAAATCAACCTCAAATGCAAGCCAAAGTATAAGGATCATAATGGAAAATCATCGTGATTCCTTAAATGATTTATATATTGTATTGGTTGACTTTGAAAAGGCATTCCACAGACAACCATGAGATCTGATATGGGTGGCGCTAAGACATTGAGGGGTTCCAGATACCTATGTACAGATGATCATGGACATGAAGAAAGACAAGAGTAAAAGGTTCCACTGAAGAAACAGAGGCCGAGTACTTGTGCTGACTATTCTCTGATCCACTCAGACCTATTCCAACCTCTCTGGTGAAACTTAGATGTCATAACGCAGGGTTTATTTCCACATGAACCGGTCACTGTGCCATTGGTGTTCATGCGAAATCACCCGGCGTACTGCACAACTTCTATTGTACAAGTTGTAGGGACTAAAATGAAATTGAATCTGTTCATCACCTGCTGAGTGATTGTTCTGCCTTATCCGTCGGAGGAATGAGGACTCTTGGTAGTTACTTCTTCTCGGAGCTGGAGGACTTAGGTAATGTTGAGTCGATGGACCTCCTGATTTTCATATTACTATCTGGCTAGTTGTAACAGCGGCACAGATAAAAGGTAACGAAGCAGCAGACGCCTTGGCAAGACAAGGGGATGCAGAACCCTTCATTGGACCTGAACCATTCTGTGGAATGGGGGAACACACCATGCGCGAGAAATTCAGGCAAATGGAGAGAGAAGACAGGGCAAGAACCTGGAACAAAACCACAGGCCTGAGACAAGCTAAGAAACTACTGGGATGTTACAACCGGAAAAGATTCGAAGCCTGCATCTGCCTTAACAAGAATAACCTACGGATCCTAACGGGGCACTGCAAACTCAGGGAGCATCTACAGAAACTAGGTATAACAAATGAATGCCTTTGCAGATTCTGCAACGAGTCATGTGCTTCCACCTTCTGGAGTCTTGTGGGGCACTGACCCACAAAAGATTGAAATACTTGGGCAAATACAAAGTATCAGAAGAGGATATGCCAACCATGGACCCACTTCTCATTCTCAGATTCTTAAAAAAAACTGGTCTAGAGGAAGAGCTCTAAGGTAAACAATTCTCGCCAAGGCAAAGTAAGAGCATATGACCTTCAAACACAATTCCGCGGGAATTGCAATTGCGAAGGGGACTCTAACGAGGGAACAAACCTCCCCAAGGTATTAGCAGGGGGCACAATAGACCATTAGGTCGCAGTGCAAAATAACCCTACACAAATAATAATAAAAGCAGCCCATCCCTACAGTATATCCAGGGTTAAATAATTGGGCACAATGGACCCGAACTTTTGTTCTAAGTGAGCAGTGACTCTCTTGTCACAAGGCACCTACCTAAACTAACCTAAGTAGAGGTTGCGAATGTTTTCTTGTCAGAAAGTTTTACAAGAACATGAATGGTGGCAGTCGTTTGGTATTCTGCCTAATCTGCAGTACAACCTACGGCCCTACAAGTTGGTGATTGAATACAGAGCAAACACTGGACGTGCTCTACCGTAGACTGGCTGGCTACAATCATACCAGTTGCACAGCATAATTTTTTTACCACACTAAAGCTCCGGCGATGGTGGATGCGAACACCCTGGCATCATCATCGCCCTTATCGCTTCTTCTACACCAGTTGTCTCGATGCAACTTTTCAATAATTTCCATTTCAACTTTCCTCAGCCCATGGCACATCCACATTTTTGTACAACAGTGTGATAATACCAACATTACCACCCAATTCTTTTCTCCCATGGAGAGGAATATAAATTTTCTGATGCTGGAGCAGCCGCAAGCACTTCCTCCGAAGAAACGTACACGCATTCAGAATCAGCAGCCGCCGCCACCTTGCTTTGACTGGGCCAGAGTTGTTCCACGAAAAGCATTTGTACAGCCATCAGAAGTGGTAATTCTGCGGCCACTGCGCACTCGAAAAGTTATGTCGTCTCGTCCGAGTTTTGATCTGGCGTCTTACTTCGAAACAAGTGCCATCTCGATTCCGATGATTTGAGTACGTCCACGTTACAATCAAATTACAAATATTTGGCGCAACAGCTCTTTAAAGTGCCAGGGCCTAACTTCTCGCATCCACTCATGTTGTGTGCGTTATATTTTTCACACGAATGGAAGAGACCTACAGTTTAATGCCGAATCCGAACGGCGATTTGAGAAGCTTTTTCGTGACAACAATACTCTCGGATGTTTTTCAGACGCTCGCGAGAGGTGGGACCGTGAAAAAACTTTTTCGTATTTTCTGGGATTCGAACTTGGAACCTCATGCGTAGTGATCCGACACACTAACCACTTACGCCACGGCGTCCACGTTGCAGGAATGCAAATCGTCGCAAGCAAAAGTTGCGCACCATTCTCGGCGCAGATAATTTGATGTTTGAAATTCAACTGCAGCCTGTTGGCGAAGGAAAGGACGATCAGATTGGAGTAGTAAATGAATTTACCGACATAAACAACAACGGCGACCACTTGTATTCAGAGACGGAAATCGCTGAGTTGGATGAGATCTTTAAGCGCAAACGCCGAGGATTCAGCACACGGCGTAATCCACAACCTCAAGATCGAACCAAGACTCCCACGTCGTCTCATTCTAGGGAAGAGGAGAAGGAAATGACAACGGCAACCCCAACAGAACAACCCATCGAAGAGCTGGAATCTAATTCCGATGTTGATTCAGACGATGCTCCGCTAACTGCTGTTAAATCAATGAAGTGCCAAAACTGCCGAAAACTCTTTAAAACCTGTCGGTTATTAACTATTCATTCGAAGCGTTGTGACACTGTTCGTCAGACGCCAGTAAGCGAAAAACCGGCAGATATTCCGCGGATTAGATCCGTTCGAACAGCGTCTATGCAGAGCACTAGCAGTAAAGAAAATGTTGACGTAAAAAAGATGGACGATAAATTTCCTCTTGGACAGAGGATGGGTGCTAGGCGTTCACAAACAAATGCTGCAAAGCGTAAAGCACCTGGATCTGGAGATGGTGGAGCAGTCAAGAAGCGGTTCTAATGGTGTACAACGGTTTTTCTAATTTGTTCTCATATTTTTGTTTTATTTTTATAACGCTATTGGATGCTTCAGGATGCAGGTGCCGACAAAGAAAGGAAGAAACAATAGACATTCAACTCGCCAAATATTCGTTAAGTTTACGTGGGATCCACTTGTAGACAAAATCAAAGTTTTATTTACTGGTTTCCTAAGACAGCTTGTGTGACCTTAAATCCTTCTGGTGGTGAGTGAGAAATCGATCCTCTGCAACAGTCCTCTACAGGATATCATCTTTCACGGCACAAGGCGCTGCCCAAACCAGTTCTATTTTGAAGATTTCTACATCCAGTACATTGTTCAAAAATATTAGAAAATAAATTAAGCATTCAAGTGCACGTCTGATTCGTATCACCGATAGAACTTTCACTGTGCACACTTAGCTCGTTGAATGGATATCGTGGACGCCATTAACGATACCTATGTTTTCTATTTGAAATGGAGAGCGGTATTTAAAGATGCTGGAAGGGCTTTTTTTTTACGGCGGTGCACAGGAAAAATAACTTAGAGTGCCTTCAGCTAGAACGGGCAGTAGCTGAACTACTAGTGATGTAATGGCAGCAAAAAAAAAAAACGCAACGGCGCCCACATGTAATGGCAGCACTTGAGTTCAAATTCTCCAACAAAACCATTCTATTGTCCACCAAGCTGTAGGTACTAAGAACACTTTTAGTATCCACATTCTTCTTCCTTACGTGGGCGGTCTTAATTGCCATTTTACTACTTCAAGTTTCCCTGAAAACTTCTCAAAAAATGCGTGTCCAAACCGACTACCAATAAAGCGAAGGCATTCAAATTGTCATACATTTTCTGGTCGTTTTCCAGTGAGGAATTTAATTCATTTGCTCAAGTCACAAGTTCATTAATTATAACCATCTCCTTTGTGGCTATTCATCAACAAGGACCTGTGAACATTATGCAGTTCATTATAGAATTTCAGAAATTCCAAATCCCCGTTCTGATATAATCCTCAACCTGAACCATGCAATGAATTTAGATTTTAATAATAAACGACACACTTACGACAGCCTTCAGTACACACGCTCTTGCCCTTCATCAATAAATACACTTTGTCTTCAGAAATTATATGCGACATTGTCGAGCATGGTGGAATGAAGGATATGCGAGGATGTGCAGATATTTATCTGCTTCAAGCTACAATGTATTTTCGAATTACCCACATGAGGTACTTGCTATGCACGTATGAAATGGAATTTCCCTCGCAAAGTGGAGAGGCATCCATCCGGTGTACTCATTAATTTAACGGAGCGTATTTAATTTAATTTTATATAAACGACATTTTTGTTTAATTTTAAATTTGTTTTAAATTTGTGTATTGAGTGAAAGTGGGGATATCAGGAGAGTGGGTTTTAAAGATGCTATTGAGGTCATAATTTGGTGAGATTTTTGGGGCATGTATGAGGGGCGACGCTAAGTGGGTCTATATAGTATCTACAAGGAGTACACATGTCAAATAATAAAAAAAAGGTTATTATTGCATTCGTCTTGATCTTGATGAAATGCTAAGAAACTTAGATACTCTTTGGTCGAAATATGAAGACTCGTTTGTTAAAAGCCATTCGAGAAGCTATTCCGAGAACGCTCATATCTTTAACCCCATTCCACTTGCTAGAGATGCTGCAATACCTTGCACTAAGTAGATTCAACAGAAACCAGCTGAAAAATTAAATGTAAACAGAAGGAGCATTCCACCTTCACAATATCTACCAACGCCCCCGCCGGGTATATAGTACTCGTAGTAAAATGGACTGCTCCTACGGAGGGAAATTGTCGATTCAGTTTTATCTCACGATTATGAAAATGACTTCCGTCGTGTTTTTCTTCTCTTCGGCTGGATTCAAAAGTATTTACAATGCAAAAGTTAGTCCTGAATTACTTTAGGATCCATTCTGCTCATCTACTCACAGCAGGTGGGTATGCGATAAAGTACACTGTCGGTGAATTTTAAATGCAAATTGTTGAACAAACATTGCAGTTGAATTCCGGTCATTACTACACCGCTCGGTTGTTACTTAACTTACTTGCGGATGAACGGCTATTCAGAGGATATTTAACTTTTTTGATAATTATGTTTTCAGTTGAAAATAGATTTGGAAAATTATTTTGAAAGTTTTGCTGTGGTATTAGTCATGAAATAATAATGTTAGATGGTGAAGGTCATGGGTGGCTATCAAAATATGTCCTTGTTACCTTGTACTATCTATCTTATCTCCTCTACTATATACTCTAGTCGCAAACGAGAACATTTTGAAATTAGGAAACAGTGGGGTAAAGGTTGTTGCATATGCAGATGACATAGTCCTATTAACGTCCGCCAAATTCCTCGATACAATCACTGAACTTCTACAATCGGCCCTCAATACTCTCCATAACTGGCCGAAAAAATGTGGACTAAACGTCTACCCCACAAAAATAGATATGGTCTTTTTAATCAACAAAGGAAAAATCCCGAAAATCAGACCCGACCGCAGCCCTTTGGAATAATTCTCGCACTGATGCGACTAGATTTATACGTTAAGAAATCAACCGCGATGAGTGTCCTGCGATTAAAAGAATCTAACTTTTGGGGTAAGGGCCACATGGGCCCCCGTACTATTGCAAAGTGGGCTTACCTAGATGCCACCATCGCTACCCTCCGCTTTCAGCCTGAGCGTCTGAATGATCATCCAGTATTCAAGGGAATACTGGGTAGACGCTGGGGCCATAAGCGGATGAAGATATCCTTGGTTATTTCGAGAGAAAAATTCTTCGTAAGATATACAGTTCCGTTTACGTTGGCGGGTTTTGGAGGAGAAGACTCAATGACGAACTATACGAGATAAACAGCAACATCGACATAGTCAAAGAACTGTGTAATGGACGTTTGAGTTAGCTAGGACATTTAGAGCGGACGGACACCAACGCTCCAGCCCGCAGTGTCTTCAAATCTAACACGGAGGGACGACGCGGTAGACGGCCTCCTCGTCGTAGGTAGCGCGTATAAGCTAAAGGGGACTTCAACCAACTTGGAGTCCGCAACTGAAGGCAATTAGCTATGTTAGGTTAGGTTAGGTTAGGTTACCTCGGGTAGGGTTATGAGGTTATCATAAAACACTAGGCACCAAAGTGGGCCCATCGCGATCCCTAGAGAACCTTCACGGCAGAAGACCTAAACCCATTCTCGCAAGCAATTAATCTCCCTACAAAATTTGAAAAGATCCTTGTTATGGTTTAGGGACCTCACCTCTTCAAGGTTATCGAAGAAATATCTACCAAGGTACTTTAGCCTTGTCCTGGCAATTCCTTGACATTCATAGAGTATATGAGTTATATCCTCTGAGACATGTAGGTCATCGCAGCACCTACAAACATCCGTATCGGATAACCCTAGTCTCATGGCATGCCATGCCTCCTTACGAGATAATGGCCTGAGAGTATTCCTATCGCTGTCCTTAGCCCTGATCTATCTAATTTAATTATCTCCCCATATTTTCTGCGATCTAACACACCCTGTGACCATCTAAGTTTGATGATCTTAGATTAGCCGTGTCAATGATTTTATCCCGAATAATTCCCTTAGCCACGCACCCTGGTGGTTTAATACTACCAATTATATCGCTACGTGGGAGCCCCGCTCCTCTTTTAGCCAGCGCATCGGCTAGCTCGTTGCCTTCGATATCGCAGTGTCCAGGTACGCAACATAATCTGACTCGGTTCCGCGTACATAATGCCCTAAGCAGTGTGCGGCAATTCCTGATTAACTCAGATTTAGTGACGTAAGACTCTAGCGCCTTTAGCGCAGCCTGACTGTCAATGTAGATGGCGATATTCTTATCGGATATTTATCCCATCTCAAGTAATTCCGCAGCTTTAAGTACAGCTAGAACCTCTGCTTGGAACACACTGCATGTGTCCGGAAGTTTCAGGGCCACCTTCGTAACTCTCGAGTAAATACCTGACCCCGTGCCCTCACTGGTCGAAGACCCATCTGTGTATATTGCAATGTCGTTATGGACAGCGACTGTCTTCTTTCGCCAGTCCTCTCTAATAGGATATAATACTTCGTATGGTGTGTCGAAGTCTAAGGAGCTCAGTATATCGTCCGATTCGTTAGGGATTCCGGGAAAAGATTCCTTGAGAATAGAGCTGTGTCCTATGTTATTAGTCCTGAAGAGACCAACGTTAGTGAGCCGAAGCGCACTGATGCCCGCTTGAAATTTGATTTGTATGTCTAATGGTAAAAGATACAGAAAGATCTCGACTGCAGCCGTAGGTGTTCTGCGTAGAGCACCCGTGATGGCAATGCCGGCTGTTCTTTGTACCATGACCAACATATCCCGTGGGTTTTTTGTATTCGCTGCCTTCCACCACACAAGCGTCGCATACGTAAGGATGAGTCTGACTATCATGATGTATAGCCAGTGCATCATTGCGGGCTTCAGGCCCCATTTTTTCGCCGCGGTCTGCTTACAGATGAAAAGAGCATTATAAGCTTTGTGGACTCTTTCCTGTATGTTAAGTTTCCAATTTAGTTTCCTGTCCAGCATTATTCCAAGATATCTAGCGCGATCCAAAAGGGAAAGCTCCACCCCTGCTAGCTTAGGCAGTTTGAAGAGTGGTATCTTGTATTTTTTACTGAAGAGTACCAATTCGGTTTTATCCGGGTTGACGTGTAGTCCTCTAGCCCATTTTTCAAGACTACCACATTAAGAGCTGATTCCATAATTTCACTTAATGTGTCAAGGAACTTGCCCTGAACTAAAATCACCACGTCGTCCGCGTAAGCAGTGACGCTTATGCCTGTGTTGCTTAGTTCTTTAAGTATCCCATCGATGACTAGAACCCAGAGGACGGGTGAGATAACGCGGGCGCCGTGGCGTAAGTGGTTAGTGTGTCGGATCACTACGCATGAGGTTCCAAGTTCGAATCCCAGAAAACACCAAAAAGTTTTTTCACGGTCCCACCTCTCGCGAGCGTCTGACAAACATCCGAGAGTATTGTTGTCACGAAAAAGCTTCTCAAATCGCCGTTCGGAATCGGCATTAAACTGTAGGTCCCTTCCATTCGTGTGAAAAATATAACGCACACAACATGAGTGGTTGCGAGAAGCTAGGCCCTGGCACTTTAAAGAGCTGTTGCGCCAAATATTTGTATTTGTATTTTGAGATAACGCCTCCCTGGGGAGTCCCCCTGGCAACGGATTTTCTTATTGAACTGTTTCCGATAGTGGAGTTAATGTTTCTAGTGCCGAGCATATTGCAGAGCCAATTGGTAATGCTATGCTCGACATTCACAGTTTCTAGGGCCTGTTTGATGGCCCTTCCTTCTACGTTATTGAACCCAACTTCTACATCTAGAAAGCCTGCTAATGCAAATTCCTTATGGTGAACTAGCCTTCTATCTTCCCTATTACGTCGTGTAAAGCTGTTTCCACCGATTTCCCCTTCAAATATGCATGCATAGAATCCCGTTGCAACACTTACTTCTGATGTGAATATCAAGAAGTCTTTTAAGTGTCTTGAAGAGGAATGACGAAAGACTTATGGGTCCGTAGTCTTTCGTAGAAGTGTGGCTTGGCTTACCTGCTTTAGGTATGATATAACCCGCACTTCCCTCCATGCCACTGGTACGCAACATGATCTTAAACAATGTTTAAAAATTTCCCTAAGCCTGCTTCTGACCTTGGCTGGAGCTTTTTGCAGCATAGCTGGCAAAATTCCATCAGGGCCTGGTGCTTTGAATGATGCGAATGACATAATCGCAGATTCTTCCATGTAATGAGATTTTCTACGTCGTACCATTATACGAGCAGCTATGAGTAGTAGAATCCATTGGCGATCTACTTCCTGGGAAGTGAGCTTCAATTAACGTTTCTTAAACTTCTTCGCTACTCTCTGCCCACGAGCCGTCAGATTTGTTGATGAAGCTTGGGACAGAAGTGTCTTTAGCTAGCATCTTGCGAAGTCTGGAAGCTTCACTAGCATCCGCAATGGAATGACAAAATTCCTTCCATGACTTTCTTTTTGATTGCCTGATTAAGTACTTAAATTCCCGCTTGCGGTCCATATATTCATCCCATGTGGTACCGTCGACCTATTTCTTTGGCCGTGTTGTAGAAATGCCTAACCTGTTTTTTCTTGGAGTTAATTTCCTTGCTCCACCAAGGAGGTTGGGACCTCTTGGACTTCTTTCTTAGTGGACAGGCCCTTTCGAATACCATGTTCATTACTTTGCCTAAGTTTTCTACCGCCTTATCTATATCTTGAGGATCGCCGTTGCGAATAGGCCCATCCTTTAGATGTTTCCTTACTAGCGCTGTATATATAGCCCAGTCTGTACTCTTAGGGTTTTTTGTAGCTGTTGCTAGCCCTAGTTTGGAAATTAATTTGAAAGCGTATACATCTGTGATTAGAAAGAGATGCCTCCTCCAAAAACCCTCCACTTTTCTACCGTTAGGTGAACAGAACAAAAAGCTAGAGTTATATCAATCACTTCTTGTCTATTCCTTACTACAAAAGTTGGCTTAGATCCCTGATTGCATATGGTGAGCTTGGTCGAAAGAATGAAATCAAAAAGACACTCACCTCTTGTATTAGTATCACTGCTACCCCATTGTGAGTGATGCGCATTTGCATCGCAGCCCACGATGAAGAGCCAGTTGTTCTTCCTTACTAACTGCTTCATCTTCACAGACGGAATCTCTGCCAGCTCGTACGGGAGATATGCAGAGGCCAGACAAAGCGGTTTACTTGCCTCTCTTTCACAGGAGACTGCTACTAGATCGCCGTCACTGAAATGATTCAAAAGAAATCCCCTTATATTTTTTTAAAAGTGTACAAACCCTGATTTTACCTTCGTTGGCTTTGTAGAACAACGTGTAATTCCTGTTTTTGAGCTCTTGGATCTGGTTGTTGTCGCTGATCTATGGCTCTTGTACCAGTATGACCGAGACGTCATGCTTGATGATATAGTTGATCAAGCATGCCGTCGCAGCCTTACTGTGATGCAGGTTTATTTGCATCACTTCCATCATCTTTGGGCTCCTCCTCCTCCACACCCTTAGTCATGAGCTTTAGCATGCACTTCCCCATGCTATATCGCACCATCCATTTGGTCTTTTCAAGAGATGGCAGCGATTTCCTATTTAGGGCAGGCAATTAGCTAAAGACCAAGCAAAATGGAGAGGCTTGTTAGTTGAGGTCCAGATTCACCCCGAATTGTAATGCCACTGAAGTAAGTAAGTAATGCACTTCATTGTGAGAGCTTGTGGTGCATCTGCATCTGAGAAGAAAGGCTGCTGTGTACTCACCATCAGTGTACTAGTGAAATGAACAGATGGATCTATGGAAAATAAAACTTTATACGTAGCCAGGGGTTTCAATGTAGTGACTAAGAGAAACCCAGTGCATCAGAGGCGGCATCTCTGATGGCTTGTTGGCAACGCTGCCACTGGTCCTCTGCATTTGCTGCTGCCGGCATGGGACTTAGGATCACTCCTGTTAACACTCCTACAAGGACAGGTAAGGATTTCACATCTTCTTGAATAAGTCTGTCGTTTCTAAATTTGTTTCCTTGCTTCCATGAGAGAATTATTTCTTGCTTCGTACTTGAGTGTTCAAGGCGGGATCTTCATTAAGTGATCAGCTTGTCTCGAGTATTTCCTTGTCAATTTACTGGCCTTCTCCTTTCTTGATATACCCTCCTATCCAGAGATTTTACCTAAGGCTGTGTTCAAGAACCCTTAGCTTATTATGGCAGCACTTAGCAAGCTTCGATTTTCTTACTGTAGTACATATTGGTTTTCTTGCTGTCGATGAAAAATATTGTATCCTCTCGCCACCGGGAAGGTACTACTGTGATTCGGAAGTCTGACTGTTTTGGCTGAGCCCAGAGGGTCAGGAAAGATACATGTATGTAGGATTATGTCTACTTTCTTAAGCACGATTACCCATTCATCTCAGCTCGGCCCAAAATTAACCTCTGAGGCCCAAACATCAGCATGGTTACAGCTTTAAACAGTCTGGCTTGGTTCAATGTATTGTACTATTAAAGACCCATTCACCTTCTTTCTAAAAAGACTGTACTTTCTTCTCGCTATCGTACCCATAGAAGCTCATCTGCCCAAGGCATTATCATATTGCATCTCTCCTATTTCAATTTCTGACATTCAAATGCTTTGGAAGTTACTTTTCAAACTACGCTCCGATGCCCTAACAACAGCAATTTACAACGCTAATGGAAGAGCAAAAACGCCAGCCATCACCCGAGTATACATCAAAAACTGAAGAACCATTTCAAATTCATCGTAATTGTGTGTGGCACTGCAGAAATCCTTGGAACATCCTTACTATTCTCTAAGTTAACATATACCACACCAACTGCCAGTCATTCCCATCATCCGACCGTGCTTCATTCATCTATCGTTGGAAGAAGGAGGCTTCTTCTACTCTTGGCATTTCATTCGACAACAAATATTCTACAACAGCAGCAGCAGTACTAGTAGCATTAGCAGCAGCAGCCAGACAAGTAATACCAACAAAGAAGGTCAATTCAATTCCATTGAAGGATCCTTAATGCCTTTTGTAGGCGATAGCGATACGATGAAAGGATACGAACAAACGCAATGACAACGACAAGAATACCAGTTAACTCGTTCGCCAAACCATTTCCCCTCAGTGAAACATCCCACAGATTTCTTGATCAATTCGAGGAGAAGGTGAAGGTCGGGTTCCAATTATATGGCTTTTTAATTACACGCCAGCAAATGAAGATGTTAACAAGTTCGGATTAATTGTAGCGTTCAGTTTGGCCACAGACGGCAATAAAGCACTCCGTGTAGTGGATGCGTTTAGTGAGAGCGAGTGTACGTGTATCTAGATACAAGTTGAATGAATGTACCCACACATGGAATTTTATTAAGGCAGAATTCCCTCAGGGCGATTTGCAGTGAATGAGTTCTGCATACAGATTGGTGGTACGTTTCATGTGCGTTCGTGGGAACACTTCAATTATTTCGACTGCGGACATTTGTGGGTGAAATCACAAAGGTGAACAATTAGTACGTACTAAACAAAAAAAACGATTTTCACTCGAAATTTATATTCAGTCACCAGCAATGTATTTTCATAGTGAGTTGGCTTGCAAATTGTGTCTTGTCTTTGAACAACAGTCCTCAGGAGCATTATTTAAGTCTTTAGGGTGGCAATTGTGCCGCGGATAGTGTGCTTGCTTATTAACCGAAGTGTGCAAGTTCAGGGTCCAGCGGAGAGCAGCAAGTATAAAAGGAAAACTAATATAGCACCGATAGGTTTCTAACTACTGCACCAAAGAAAGGTCTCTGCCTGATAAGTACAATGAACCGGTGAGTCTGAGTGATCCGGGATTTGGGTCTCCTTCTTAGTCTACCTGCATTTCTTTCTGCACGGAGAAGGGTAACCTTGACTAAGGGTGCAGGAAGAGCCAACGCAGATATAGATCTTAAAAAGTACTCCTCTGAACCTTGTTTTGCAATCTCATTGAAGATGCCATGATGCCGGTATGATCTGGCACTCAAACAAGAGTCGAAGAGTTTAGCCTGTCGACAGAATTCTGGCAGTATCTGAATTCTCTAACTACTATCTTAACAGATGGAGTAGAGAGTAGATGAAGATGATATTTGCAGCCTATGTGGGTGCTGGGTTACATTTAAAGCAAGGAAAAGCAGAGCATGTTTGAAGGATCAGACAGAAGGTCAAAAAACTAATATTTGGCGCAACAGCTCTTTAAGTGCCAGGGCCTAGCTTCTCGCAACCACTCATGTTGTGTGCGTTATATTTTTCACACGAATGGAAGGGACCTACAGTTTAATGCCGAATCCGAACGGCGATTTGTGAACCCTTTTCGTGACAACAATACTCTAGGATGTTTTTCGGACGCTCGCGAGAGGTGGAACCGTGAAAAAACTTTTTGGTATTTTCTGGGATCCAAACTTGGAACCTCATGCGTAGTGATCCGACACACTAACCACATACGCCACGGCGCCCCCAAAGACAGAAAGTCAGTTCAAGGCGAAACCTACAGGTGGATTAGTAGAAATCCGGTGAAGTGGGAGAGTTATGTCCCTTGTTTTCGGATCATAACCTCGCCGAAATAGGAAGAAGAATAAGAAGACAGACGGTCAGTCAGTTGGGTTTTCTTATTGCTTTTTAGTATACTTTCTGGTCTTAGTTTGCTTGGAAAGTTACTGGTTGCAAACAGTGGCAGGTAGTTTTCAGATGTTTACATTGGCTCTCTTGAGTCTGGTATTTCTACGAGTATCTGCCTGCTTCGAAAGAAATAAAAATCATTGTACGTTTGTTCCAATGTTTCCTGAGCAATTCCAAAAATTCGAACTTACTATACAAAGGATCCGGCTGTTTCAGGTTTTTTCCTCTTCGCATCTCTAGTCCAAAGTATTTGGCTATTTTATAAGTCTGGGCATGAACGTACGCCAATCGAGAAAACATGTTGCAGTTAGTAAAAATTTTCAACGAATTTCTAAAAATAAAAAACAATTCAAGATGCCTTTATGTGGCTATAGGAAAACGGTGTGAGCGTCAAAACTTAAAATTGTTTTGATTGCAGAAAGAATATCCTTCCCGATAATTCTATTTTTTTTAAGGAGGATTCATTCTTCGTGAGACACACGAGTCTATTATCTAATTTGCTTCATCTAACAGTTTCTTGGGACATTGAAAATTTGAAGCATTCTTCTTTTTCTACACTTCTCAATATTTCACAAGGTTCCATACGTGGGTAAGGAGGCTGTCTTTACAACCAATGGGAAAGTTCTACAATATGTCAACCTTTAGATAAGAACCAGCAAAATAAAGTCCAAAGGCGCAATCAAATACCTTGGTATGATTCTAGACAACCAGTTGAACTTCAAGAGCCATGTCGAGCCCATGAGTAAAAAATTCTCGGGAATCCAGGCAGTGCTTTGCAGAATCCTCCCAAATATCGGGGGACCCGTTTATGCAGGCGATTTCTACTTTCTTCCTTTATGCGGCTCCGGTGTGGGCGAAGTCATTGACGACCAAGGCGATACGAAATAAACTCACTTCGGTGTACAGACTTGCATTTGTCATAGCCGGAATGTTCTCCATCAATATTCTCGCAGATGAGATGCTTAACTATTTAGGCGAACCCCACAGGCAGATCAGTAGAAATGCGGTGAAGTGGGAGGATTGTGATCCCTTGTTTTCGGATCATAACCTCGCTGATAAAAGAAGGAAGAAGAAGAAGAAGAGATGCTTAATTACTTACTTATGTGGCGCTACAGTTTGGGGGAACCCTCAACCAAGAAGCCTCTCCACTTTGCTCTTTGTTTTTTTTTTTTTTTGCGCCAAAGATGTATAATCTTCATAGATACTAATAGTCTGAATGCTACTAGCATGCACGATTCGCAAACCTGAGTAATCGATTCCAGGAATACGCCTACGTACTAAACACACACCCTACATACTTCAGCCACTGTCCCCGCGGTAGTGCCGTTAGGTATTTCTTCGCGGGGCTGGTTAGCAATTATGCTCTAGTCTCCGAGGCCGCCTCTTGGGCTCTTCTTAGGAATTCTGCTCTTCGCAGCGCATTCTGCACACATACTATGAATGAGCAGATCTCCATCCACTCGCCCCCTGATCGTGTCATGTGACTTACAAGATTTTCTGGACTTGGCAGGTTTGCTCTATCTTCTGCAAAGCGTCTGCAGTAGAACACTGCATGCTCCGCGTCCTTCCCTTCGCTTGAACATATTGGACACAGGGGCGAACTATCGTGTCCAAATCTATGGAGGTATTTCCGGTAGCCACCTTGTCCGGACAGGAACTGTGTGAAGTGGTAGTTACAGTTCCCCCTCGCTCTCTCTGTCCATGATTTTATAGTGGGAATGAGGTTGTGGGTCCACCTGCCTTCGGTAGAGCTGTCCCACCTGGTGTGCCACAGCGTTGCTGATGCTGTCCTTTCCTCCTCCTTAATCCTTTTTGCCTCTTGCCGGTTTGAGGGACGTCTAAGGCATACCCTCTGCATCGCTTCAGCGATGATGTCGATTGGGACCATCCCAGCTAAAACGCAGGCTGCATCGTCGGAGATAGTTCGGAAGCCGATGATCACTCTGATTGCGCAGAGCCTGTGAGCTGATGATAGCTTCTTCCTGCACTCATTTGTCGCCAGTGCACCTGACCATATCGGGGCAGCGTATAGAAGTACCAAGCTGACCACTCTGGACAGCAGGATCCTGCGGGCGTATCCAGGCCCGCCGATTTTCGGGAGCATTCGGGAGAGTGCTGCCTGCATCAGCGATGCTTTTTTACTAGAATACTCGACGTGGGCTTTGAAGCGCAGCCTGTTGTCGAGTATGACTGCAAGGTACTTCAAGGATTCTTTGGACCTGATTGTCTGGTTTCCGACTCGGAAGCTCGCATATTCCACCTTTTTGTGGCTGGTTATTAGGACAGCTTCGGTCTTGTGGGCAGCTAGTTCCAGATCGGTAGACTCCAGCCATTCCTTTATTCTTATAACTGCCTCATCCGTGGCAGACTCCACCTCGTGTGCGTGCTTGGCTACTGTAACCACTGCGATATCGTCAGCGAAGCCAATTACTTTGACTCCCTCGGGCAATGTTAGTCGCAGAACTCCGTCGTACATAATGTTCCATAGGAGAGGTCCCAGAACCGACCCTTGCGGGACTCCCGCGGAAACACTGTAGTGCTTAACGCCATCGTCAGTATGGTATCTTAGCTTCCTATTGCTGAAGTAGTGCGTGACTATCCTCAGCAGGTAGTATGGTGTATCCATCCTGGCCAGGGATCTCCTAATGAATGACCAGCTTGCCGAGTTGAACGCATTTTTGACGTCGTGCGTTACTACTGCGCAGTATTTCTTCGTTCCCCATTTCCACCTTTTCCCTTGTATTGCTTCAGTTGCTATATCTACTACCGCCTTTATGGCATCGACGGTAGAGCGTGATTTTCTGGAGCCGTACTGACAGTCTGACAAGGCTCCGTTTTCCTCCGCCACCGCAAACAGTCTGTAATAGATGATACGCTCTAGGATCTTTCCCAGCGTATCGAGCAGGCATATTGTGCGATACGATGATGGTTGTCCGGGCGGCTTATTGCCATTTGGAAGCAGCACTAAATGTTGCAATTTCCATGGTGTAGGGAATACCCCTCCTCTATGCACCTTTGCATCGTTGTTAGAAAGATGTCCGGTCTCGTCTTAATAGCCGCCTTGATTGCCCTATTCGGGATGCCATCCGGTCCAGGTGCTTTGCTGTCTCCGATTTTTCTGCATGCCCCAAAGAGATCTTCTGACGTTATTGCCGGGATATGCTCCATGCTGATCTCCCTCGTGATGTCTCTATTTTGCTCTGTCTTTAGTTAATTGCCTCCAATTGCGCACTCCAAGTTCGCCGAGGTCCATTTGAACTTGTGCGCGCCACCTACGGCGAGGAGGTTTTCTACTGTGCCGTACCTCCGGTTTAGATTCGAAGACTCTGCAGGCCGGAGCCTTGGTACCCATTCGCTCTACATGCCCTAGCTATTTCAAGATTGACTAGGTCGATGTCGCTGTACAGCTCGTATAGTTTGGGACTAAATCTTCTCCTCCAAAACCCATCAACGCAAAGGGGACCGAATTTCTTACGAAGAATTTTTCTCTCGAAGCGACCAAGGATATCTTCAGCTGCTCCCAATATAGTCCATGTTTCAGCGCCTTAAAGCAGGACTGGGATGATCAGAGTCTTATACAGAGTCTCCTTAGTTGTTCGAGATAGGGCTTTACTGTTGAATTGTCTTATCAGCCAAAAGAAAAAAAACAAGAGTTATTCTTCGTTTGATTTCTGCCCTGATGTCGTTCTCAGAGTTTATAGCAGAGCCAAGGTAGACAAAGTCCCTTACTGCCTCGAAGTTATAGCTGCACACTGTGACGTTCTGTGGTGTTGGTTAACCCTTGTTGTTGACAGTATATACTTGGTTTTCCCTCGTTTATTGCTAAACCGATTTTGACCGGATCTTCTTAAATGCTTGCAAATGCTTCGGTGACAGCCCGCTGAGACGCTGCGAATCTGTGTTAGGAGACTCCCACATCCGCAAGATGCGGCTGCAGGGAGAACAATAAGAGAAGAAGAAAGATCAACATCATTAGCCAGCCGGCAGAGCAGTCGGGACAGTTTCCCAAAAGGCAGATGGATCTACAAACGTATACCAAGAATCGATGTTTGGACAAGTCGCGAACCTGGAGACTATAACTATCACCTTTCATAGTTCTTATCCGGTCATGGAGGTTATTGCAAGTACTTGTACAGATTTGGACACGATACCTCACCGCTTTGCCCCAAATATCTAGAAGAAGGAGAACAACGGAGCACGCAATATTTCACTGTAGACGGTTCTCACATTGCCGAGCAGCATTATACAGCCCATCATCTATAATCGATCACACGCTGTTATCAGAAGACAGTTAGACAGAAATTGGCGCATACATAGTGAATGTGCAAATGCTGCAAATCTGCGAAGAATCGAGAAAATTTGCAAGAAGCAGAAGAAGCAGCAACAGCTCATACAAGGCAAATAGCATGATATGCCCCGCGAAGTAACACCTAATAGCATTTTTGCCGGGAGAGTGGTCGAAGGGTGCAGTGTGTGGATTAGTAGGTAGGAACATTTCTGGTATCGATCATGCGGGCTTGCCTTTGTACGACTAAGAACGCTAAGTGATAGAATGGTTCAGAACCCAGTAAGAATGCTACTGGGTTAGCTATCTAATCAGTTATTTCCTTTCAGTTATAGACTGTCCAATTTGTTGGGGCCATCAATAACGAGAGAGTAGAGAAAGGATATGAAGCTAACAACCAGTTAAGAATATCTCTCAGTACAGCTATCGCGGATACATACACAAAATCGATTATTGTGGATTACTCTTCCATTTAACATGAACAGGATTCATCTATTCATAGTGGGAGTTGAATTTACGCCTTATAAAGTCTGGTGGGCTAAATGCCAGTGTAATATCGATAAAGATGACAACCTGATTCAGCAAAATAGATAGGCCTGATCTATAATCTGATTCAAGGTAGGTTGAGATACTTTTTTTCCAAAGAAATACTATCAGCAATTTCTACGTACATACTCAAGTGTAAGCCATTAATTTAACTCAATCACATTACTCAGTAAATGTCGAACCACATGTTTATGCTCCATTCGATAGCTGGAAATCCATCGTTGGAATCCAATAAGCTCTGTGAAGCATGTTGTACCCTGGATTTGACAGTTAACTTTCCATTGACTCCTTTTACTACCAACAAAAGATTATAACAAAAGGGTTAATGGTCGGTACAAAATTGCGGGACAAGACCAATTTCATAAATTACGCCACTTAATTAGGGTCCTTTCCCTCATGTCAGAGGTGGATTTGGTCCCTTTTTTTTGCCAATATAACATATGTATACTCGATTTGATTTTATCACAAAAGGAGACTAAAATCTGCAGACAGTTTAAGTTTATACGGTTTAATAATTCATCGTAATTGATTCGGCCTTCGGGTAGGTCATAAAAACCTTGACTGCCTTTCCAGTAAAAAGAAAAAAGAAATATTTGACCATATGTCGTCAGTACTTCGAACCAAATGAAATCCGGCATGAAATTTGGGAGTGCTACCAATAAGAACTTTGTTTCATGCTTTCTTTATAACTTTCTTTCCATGGCGGCTTGCCTTTGAAACGTTGATGGCTATTGGATTATTCGGGGGTTTTATTGCGAAACTAAAATTATTAACGACCAATGTCATGGGTTGGGGAGAACTGGCAAGAAGGATATGCTACTGGGTGGGTAGTTATTTACAGACCATCATTTGCCCGTAGGCGCATTCTGCTGCTGACACTAATCGTGAATAACTTTGGAAATATATACAAGCAGACCAAGACGGTAGAATGTTGCTTCATATTTTGAATATTGACCACAAGAGTTAAATCAATAAGTAATTTGCAACTGAAGTACGCAATGATGCTGGAAACCTTCGCCTAGTTATTCCTCCTCTTGAATAAAATACCCTGAAACTTTGTATTGCTAGCTGATGTCAGATACTCTACCGATGGCTAAGGGAAATATTTGAAATTCATCACTTTTTCTAATAGCTATTAAGGTCCTATGAAGCATTCAGTGAATTGTTTTTGTATCGCTACGAAAATCCTGCGCATTTACACTATCGTCAGCTTCTTGGAAATAACTTACTTATGAGTACCATATGGTATGTCCAGTATTCCCTTGTGGGTGCTAAGGTCTCCTCTATGCCTATGCGCCATCGTGCACGATTTCTGGCAACGTGTCTCAGTCCTCCTCAACTTTTCCCCAACTGCCTTGCCTTCTTTTCGACTATTCTGTACCATGTTCTCCTGCCCGATATTCTTCCATCTTGGGTTAAAGAGTTCCCTTGCATGGTTAGCTATTGAATGTCCATCTTTTTGGAACGTGTGACTAATCCACTGCCACTTCCTTCATTGGACGGTTGTGCCTATTAGTTCCTGACCCGTTCTCTTATATAAGGTGCCGACAGAGATATGGTTGGGACAGAAAATCCTTAAGATGTTACCCAGGCACCTGTTAACGAACGTTTGCAGCCTTCTAGTGATAGTAAAGGTCACTCTCTACCTGCTGTATTCATATAACAGCACGGATTCAACGGTGGAGAGGAACAGTCTTAGCTTGGTGATCAAACTAATTCGTTATATTTTGGACAACATCCTGAATGCGGAATTTGCTTAGACATAACCCAATTTGGTTCCATATTCGGTCGAGAAAATACTCCCAGGATACTGGAAATCATCTACTCTTCCTCCCCGTTGTCCAGATATGCATATTTGAGCAGATGAGTTTGTTCCAAGGGCGATCACTTTAATTTTTTGCTGAATTCATTTTCCACCTGACGAAGACTGCGTCCCTCTAGGTTTTGGCGAACCCCACAGGCGGATCAGTAGAAATGCGGTGAAGTGGGAGTGTTGTGATCCCTTGTTTTCGGATCATAGCCTCGCTGATAAAAGGAAAAAGAAGAAGAAGACTGCCTTCCTCTTCACATCGGCTGTCAATTTGCAGAGGTCTGTAAGAGAATATGCACACATCGTTAGAGTAGTCAATGTCTTTATGTTGAGATGTAAAAGTCCATCGAATTCCTCCACTTCCCGTCGACACAGCTACACGAAGCACATTGCTAATCACCAAAGGGAATAGTATTGGTGAAAGAATGCAGCCTTGTCTCGCTCCACTTCGCATTTCGAATTCTTTAGACAACCTTCCTCTCTGCAGAACGTGACATTTGGGCCCATTGTATGTAGAATTGATAATAGTAATTCATTTATCGGAAATAAAGGGCGAGCCACCAGCTAGTGTGGAAGTTTTTCTTAAATTAAATACATATTTATTGTAAAATCAATATAGAACTTTATTGCTTAATAAAGCTCAGTCCATGGCAATTTTAAATGAAATACAATATTGTTCATGTAATCACCAAGGCCTCTGTTGCAAGCGAGCATTCAAAGGTCAAAATTATCGAGGACTTTTTGAAGAATAAGTGGGTCAATAGCAGCAATTTCAGATATTATGTTTGAAATCCTGAATTGTCACTGAGTTATTGGCATAGACCTTACTCTTCAAATAACCCCACAGGAAGAAGTCTAAAGGTGTCAAATCGCATGAACTTGGAGGCCGCGGTAAAGTGCCATCAGTGAGGCCTAATTGTTGACTTCGGCGACGAATTGAGGTGCCTAGCTTTTGAATACTTTCGCTAACAGTGGTGATATTTCCCCGTGTACGTGCTGGTCGAATATGCTGATATGGAGTTTGACCCGATACCGAACCAGCTTCTCCACAACGCTTCACCATTGCATAAATTCCGGACTCACTAGGGTGACAATGTTAACCGAAAAAATTCGAAAATTCACTAATTTTACCAAATGTTACTTTTACAGATCGCCCCTTTTCGTAATAAAATTGAAATCGTTATTAAGTGACAAACGATTCCATGACTAAAATTGCCAAAGATTGTGCTTGACATCTGCCAAAAACATCAACCACATTGAATTCAGTAAATGACAGTAATTGACAGCCAATATCTACACCATCGGTTGGCTCACCCTTTACTTCTCCTGTATAAGTCACTCCAAATAAACTCCCCATTGGCATGTTCGAATGCATTCTTAAAATCGATAAACAGAAGGTGAAATGGCTGTCCATATTAAACGCACTGTTCGGTGATAATCCGTAGGGTGTTGGTGTTCGACACAAGAGGATCCAGAGGGAAAACCTTCTTGTTCGGCAACAAGTGTGTCCTCTCGATGTTATTTGATTCTCTCCAGGGTGATCTCAGCTATTATCTTAGCGACAGCAGGCACCACAGAGATACCCCTCCAGTTTTTGCACTTCATCAAATTTCCTTTTTTAGGAAGCTTAAAGCTCATTCCATTCTTCCACTCATCAGAAATGCCCTCTGCATCCAATGGCTCGCTATAAGTGAAAGCAGTAGCTGAGTGATGTTTTTGGCGCTTCTCCTAAGAACTCTGCGAGAATACCGACAAGTCCTACAACCTTTGGCGCTTTGATCGCAGTAGTGATCTCATCATTACTGAGAGTCGTGGTGCGTATTCGTGCATTTCTTACCTTGAACACCTCAGTCTGATTTGGGAGCACATCGCTAGCGAATACACAGTTCAAAACCGCAGCATTGCTCCTTCCATCTCTTGAGCTGGCCTCATCCAAAATGAGCAAAGGACCGTCTAAGTTTTTCACTGTGTTTTGGTTGAAGCTACTACAACCTGTCAGCCCATTGGTGATTCTGTAGACGGTCTTGCTGTCCCGCCTACTTGTAGCTGCAGGCAGTGAGCTGCTGATTGCTTCCACACCTTGCTAAAGGTGGTTTCTTAATTTTTGGCGCACTGAAGGATCACTTAACCTGTCGATGTTGAGCCTGAGCATTCTTTTGATGTCGTAGGATCTTCGAACTGCAACAATGCGTAGTCGTAGAACTTGGTAACTTTTGAGGCATGACATCCTGGGTGAGGGTGTTATAATAAGCCAATCGACAGGTCGCTGAAATGATTCCAACTGAATTTGGTCGCCACCTGGAAAATATGTCAATTTTACTCAACTTTTAGATATCTTAACTGATTTCAAATTGTTTGTTTATTAGTCTTTGACTCCAAAACTGCTTATCCGTTCGCCAAGAAATGTTTGCTGATATTTCAGGCATTGTCTCCCAAATAGCATTGGCAATGGATCATTGCGTTTTGTTGAAAGGGGGTTTGACAGTGACAATAAAAGTAAAATAAGTCGAAGAAGGGCTTTCGGATATCTTTTATTGTTACGCTAGCTAAACCATTGAAAGTATATCAAAATGATCTATAGGAGAATTGCTGGCAATAAAAAGGTCTATAAAAAGTCGGCAGTCGGCAGTACATATTTTATGTATTTTACTCGAATGAAGCAGGGTAGCACAGTTAGCTGTGTAATATCAAATAAAATGAAATAACTCTAACTGCTTTCTTTAATGCATACTCAGCTATAATCTGTCTTTTTTCTTTCAGGTATCTCTTCAGTAACAAACCTGGGTAAGTGAGCTCTTACCATATGTTACAGCTTAAGTCTCCCCCTACAGAGGCTGATTGGGATCCTTCTATTCATGTATTTCTTCGAAATTGATACCATTTTGGTTTTTGTCCAAATTTTTCTATTGTCCACCCATTCATTTGTTCTCCCATTCTTCTGTTCGAAAAAAAAGAAAAATAATCCACGATGAGAATACGAGTGTGAACTCAATGAATCAAACGATGGCTGTATGGATGAATTGATGGTAAATGAAATGACATAATACATAAAAAGTATTCTGCTGGAAGGTGAAGGAACTGAAGTTTATCGAAATGGCCTACATCTACACAATAAAAGGATTTCCCATTGTTTGCTCTAGGAGACGATTTCCACGGAAAACACCTTTGTTCGCTTCACGAGAAAAAGTCAGAAGGTATTTATAAATTCCCTTCGAAAAGTAATCACTTTTATGAAAGAAAATATTCTTTATGAATAAGAATTTTGCTTCTTTCTATCTCGCCGTGGAACGAATGAATTTTAAAATGAAAATAATATCCTTTAAGCTATAGAATCAATATCATGTAATTCCCCTCTGTTTGCACTTGAAATTTAAATTTAACAATTTCATAGTGAAATTGGATGCTACGTGCAGTGGAAATATTGAATTTCTTAAGTTTTCTTTGCATTGTTTGAGAAAATTAATTTCAAAGGGGATGAAGCCTCATCGAAACTGAGGCAAATGATTTTTACATGCGCATACATACATTTTCAATGGCCCTCTTATCCTTCGTGAGGGTCGCAAGGGTAGGATGCTCCATCCGTCTCGATTATTCGCTATTGACTCGAACTCATCAGGAGGTATCCATAGACGGTTCCAAGAGGGACGTGGGACTTGATCCAATCATCTATTTCTAGTCCTACCAAGGGGGCGCTTGCCTGGTGGTAAGGATTTTTTGTGAAAGGTTTTGTGTGGATTACGTATGTGTAAGCTAACGTTTATGATTATTTCTTTAGATGAGGTCCTAGCCTGTTTAAAGGACAGAAAGTATGGGTGGCATAGTGCAAATATGTTAGAATACTGAGTGTAAGGTTGGTGGTTCACATACTTATCATATCCATTCAAGTTTTTTAATAAAAATGACAAATGATGGTATCATTCACTACATAAAGTAAACTCACACACTTACTAGAAATCAGAAACGAATGTAAAAATTACAGCAAATTCACTCCAACTACTTCGGACACCCATGGAGTAATCGTGTGTTGAAAGCAAAAATATGTATATTTCCTCTCTCTTCTCTTCATTTCCATCTTACGTCGTGCGACTTAATAGAAGAAGAAGAAGAAGAATCCTAGACGTTAATTATTATTTAAAAACAGTTCAAGTATTGTGCGTAAATGAAGTTAAGTGGGCATCTAAGTACCCCTGGATAATTTAGAAAAGTTGCAAAAAAAAATTGAGGTAGCTAGATGGGATGGATGGCACTCTGACGCTTGTCCTTATAGCTTTCGAACCGCCCTTATAAAGACAGGAATCTCTGGAGAGATTTCAGCTAAGTTTAACGTAAGTTCTGTGAAGGAGTAACTGAGAAGGGGCCTTATATATCTCGGTGCCAGCACAGGGTTACCGTATTAGCACTCCTACTTATTTGTTTAGGTGGCGCTACAGTTCGGGGTAAACCTGGGCCTCAACCAACAAGCCTCTCCATTTAGCTCGGTCCTTAGATAATTGCCTCCAGTTGCGCACTCCAAGATGGTCGAGGTCCCCTTGAGCTTGTGCGCGCCACCTACGGCGATGATTCCCTCTACTGCGTCGTCCCTCGGGGTTGAATTCCAAGACTCTGCGGGTCGGAGTGTTGGTGTCCATTCGCTCTACATGTCCTAGCCATCTCAGACGTCCAATACGCAGTTTTTTGACTAGGTCGATGTCGCTGTACAGCTCGTATAGTTCGTGATTGAATCTTCTCCTCCAAAACCCGTCAACGCAAACGGGACCGAAAATCTTACGAAGAATTTTTCTCTCGAAGCGACCAAGGATATCTTCATCCTCTTTTAATAAAGTCCATGTTTCAGCGCCGTAAAGCAGGACTGGGATGATCGAGGTCTTATATAGAGTCTCCTTAGTTGTTCGAGATAGGGATTTACTGTTGAATTGCCTTATAAGCCCAAAAAAACAGCGATTGGCAAGAGTTATTCTTCGATTGATTTCTGCACTGATTTTGTCAGAAGAATTTATAGCAGAGCCAAGGTAGACAAAGTCCCTTACTACCTCGAAGTTATAGCTGCCCACGGTGACGTTCTGTCCAATTCGTCGGTGTTGGTTTTCCCTTCTAGTTGACAGCATATATTTGGTTTTGCCATCGTTTATCGCTAAACCCATTTTGGCCGCTTCTGCCTCAATGTTTGCAAACGCACCGGTGGCAGCCCGCTGAGTTCTTCCGATAATGTCTATATCGTCGGCGTATGCAAGCAGTGGTACAGACTTGTAATAGATTGTGCCTCCGGTGTTGGCTTCTGAGTTCCGCACAATCCGTTCAAGTACAATGTTAAAGAAGTCACATGACAGCGCGTCACCTTGTCTAAAGCCTTTTTTGACATCAAAGGTCTCGGTGAGGTCATTACCGACCTTGATGGAGCAGCGAGCGTTCGCCATCGTCAACCTGCACAGACGGACAAGTTTGGCGGAGATGTCAAAACTAGACATGGCTCTATAAAGCTCTTCTCTATAGATGCTGTCATAGGCGGCCTTGAAATCGATAAAGAGGTGGTGAGTATCGATTTGGAATTCTTCGGTTTTCTCCAGGATCTGCGGAAGTGTGAAGATTTGATCGATAGTGGAATTTCCTGGCCTGAAACCGCACTGATAGGGTCCAATCAGGCTGTTCATAAAAGGTTTCAGGCGTTCACACAATATCGCAGAAAAGATCTTGTATGCGATGTTGAGGAGACTGATGCTTCTATAATTGCCGCAGTTGGGGTCTCCTTTCTTGTGGATCGGGCAAACGATGCTGAGGTTCTATTCATCAGGCATACACTCGTCTGACCAAATCTTAGAGATGAGTTGGTGTATGCACTCTACCAATTCATCCCCAGCTGCCTTGAAAAGTTCGGCCGGTAAGCCGTCAGGTCCAGCAGCCTTGTTTGATTTTAGCTTGGATATTGCTATTCACACTTCGTCTTGGTCCGGTGGTTGGAAATTTTGACTATTATCGTCTATGTTGGATGGTTCATTCTGCCTGACAGCGGGATGTCGGTCTTCGTCGCCGTTATACAGTCTGCACAAGTAGTTTTTCCATATTCTCAGCACCGACTATGATTCTACTACGAGGTTTCCATTTTCATCTTTACAGGTTTCTGTACGTGTACTGCTCCTCTGACACGTTCCTTTTACCTTTTGGTAAAACTTCCGTACATTGTTCCTGGAGTATAAACTCTCGATATTCTCAGACGCGCGCTTCTCATGCTCTTTCTTCTTCTTTTGGAGAAGCCGATGTTCTTCCCGTCTCTTTTGCTCGTAGAGCTCACGAGCAGCTCTCGTCTTCCTTTGCAGCGCCGCTTTGTATGCCTCTTGTTTTGCTGCATGCACTCGCTGGCGATCTTCGTCAAACCAGGGGTTTCGCGGTGGTGGGCGAGCGAGACCTGGCACATCAGTCACGGCGTTTCTGGTCTTCGGCACTTGATGCTGGCGGCATAGGGGTGATTGAGAGCTTTCGGGATACGCGTTCAGTGAAGAGTCTGGCGGTCTCTTGCGATTGTAGCTTTTCGACGATAAATTTCCTCACAGTAATTCTTCTTCGTTGCTCAGATTGGGATATCCGCATTCGTACCTTGGCTACAACAAGGTAATGATCCGAGTCTATGTTGGCCGCTCGGAAGGTACGGACATCCAGAATACTGGAGGCATGCCTTGCGTCGATCGCAATATGATCAATTTGGTTGATCGTGACATGATCATTGGACCGCCATGTCTGCTTATGAATATCGAGATGAGGAAACCATGTGCTTGCTATGGTGACATTTCGCTCACGTGGTGTCGTGTAGGCTATGCTAGTTGTTCGGCTGCACGTGGTCTGTAAAGTGACAGAATATTCCACGTACAGATCCGAAGGTCGTTGTCCTTATTTCATTTGCTGGGATCGTCATTAGTTGAGTCATCCTTATCCGAGGCTTTTGGTTGTTTCGGAACCATGCGGTTTTTACGTGGTAGGGAAGTTACCCCGACGGCACAACCCCCAACCTGGAGGATGTTCAGAATGTTGAGTTTGGCCAATAACGCGCATAGCACATTCGATTTTCACCTCAGCAGATCCACCCACAGAAGCTACCTTTACACCTACTTATGGTTCCTTTTGTCTATTTTGTTAATTGGTTTTAAGTTTAGCTTTTAGTTATCAGATCAGCTTGTATTAAGCTTAATAATTAAATAAACAAGACAACAACGGACTTTAGCCGAATGCTAAAGGAATCAGCGAAGAAAGTTCTCGAAAAGGCTCGGAAGAGGCTAGATATTCCGCTTGGAACACATTATTGAAGGACATACTCTTTCATTCCCGAACCATCCCTGAGGGTCAATATGCTTTTTAGATTTGTTTTCATTTCTTGTATCCTTCCATTCCAGCCTTCCTTAAGGTGAATATTATTTGGAAATCGAGATTCAAGTTAAGGGTCTTTCAAATTATACCCATGCCTGTCTAGCAGTTTTTTCCAGGAGACCAATCGCTTCCATTCGTGTGAAAAATATAACGCACACAATATGAGTGGTTGCGAGAAGCTAGGCCCTGGCACTTTAAAGAGCTGTTGCGCTAAATATTTGTATTGTAATCGCTGAAGGCATATGGTGATTTCCTAGTTTTAGCGCAAGTATATTGTGAAGGTTTACACTTGAAGGGCTCTTTCTGCAGCTGGAGGAGACCTTACAATACCAGTGTACATCCAGTGATTGGTGCTGTTCTTGGCTCCCCCCATCATAAGTTACTAAAACTTCTATTCTACGTATACAACGCTATTGGCCATTTTTTGATACTTTCTAAGGAAGGAGGAATGACAAGAGAGTTTGAATCTACTCATAGGTTTGTACTCCACTTAATCTCAGTATCGTCGGAATCCTGAATCAATGCATCTTCTTCTAAGCAGTCAGATAGCGCATGATTTATGTGCAATCTGTGTAGATTTTGTGCATATACATACCTTCACATAGCACTAGGTTTAGATACATATCTTCTTCGCAAAATGGGCCAGCATATAGCCTGAGTAAAAAAGAAAATTCATCACACTCCACATAGTACCAAATTGCAAGAACGTTTCTAGAATGAAGTCCTTGTGGTTAAGCGATTGTTGTTATTTTTTTTTTTTTTTTTTTTTTTCGTATAAAACTGGACAAAAGGTCTCCAACATTTTTGAAATGTTAAATGCAGCGTGTCGCAGTCTCTTCAGGTTAGCTGGGTACCTTTAAACCCAATAAAACAAACCTCTTCCACTTTTTCCATTAATTCATTGTCTGCACGACAGCACATGAAGGAAAGTGAGGAATGTTCCACAACAAACTAACAATTGACCAAGCTAAACATAGCGTTTAGCTTTCCGCATACCACTCTCTGTTGAAAAGCACACGAATGAACTCCTTATTGAATGATCCCTAATCTAGGGAGTAAATGTTTGCGTGCCTTTCGAACACATGCCATGGTCGGATACTTACTTTCATTATACGCCCACACATACACTCACACATGCGGGACTAATAAATATTTTAATTCACAACCGAAAACAGTAGCGCGTACAGGACCATCATTTTTCCTACTCACCTTTAAACTCCCAGCGGTTAAATGAATTTATCGATCATCATCATTGTGATGTCCTTATAATATTTTCATAAGCGTGTATTTTAACGCGTTTCTTCGTGGTTTGTTATGATTTTCAATAAATAATCGTGCTTGCGTGTCCTGTATCTAATGGAAAAATATCGAAGGCTCAGTTCCTTTTAGATCCTTTTGCCGTTGACATTCAGTTTTGCTTGCTGGGAGGGGGAGCGTGAATGGATATTTATATCGAATATTGATTATCTTGCTTTTATCCTGATTTTACATTTGAGTTCCAACAAATAATAATAATCATCGAAAGGATGAGCAAATACATAAGGAAGTGGTGGAGGATATTTGTTACTGACATTTGCAAATGATATTATTTGTCATCGAGGATTAGTCTCATAAGAGATATTATGTGACCATTCATTTTTTTTTAATGAAACTGCTTGAGTAAGATGTAATCCTTGGCCAAGAGACAAGAGGGAGCAGTCTCATTTAAAAGGAATTAGTGATAGATGATGAAGGTCCTAGATGAGTTGGATTATATGAAATCGATTATGCTTATCAAGAAAGAAAAGGCGAAGTGTGCTGGCAGTCTTCGGCAAAGACACACACATATTTTGTTCAGAATTGTTGCACTCTTCGGGCATAGGGTGAGTGAAAGAGAAGTTTATTAAATTTTTACTCAGAGTAGTAAAAAAGTACCAACAGTTTAGCTAGTTTGTGTGATTTGCTATTGATTTTGCTCTATTCGTAGATTGGATTTGTGTTAATCCACATGATGTTTGGAGTCAAATTTTGACTATTACTTCACAAAACGTTCGATATCTTAATCCAAATCAAAGATAGATAGTAAGTTTCTACCAAACTGAAATGCGTAAAATTTCAGACCAAGTTCTTTCTTTTTTTTTGCTTAATACAAAGTTAGAACATAAAATTTAAATCTTAACTGGGATGGTCTAAAGCCGTCTGTCAAGGACTATCATCGCTTCAATATTCAATTCAATTTCAAAATAACTCAATTCAATTTATTATAATTTTAAGGTTCGTACATATAAGACTATCTTTTATAGTACCTATAAATGGGAAATTAGTCAAAGTATAAAGATTGATGCAAAATCTGTTATATATTTTAAGCAACGAAACAAAAATAGAAAGAAGAAAATTGTATTTACGTATTAAATGATTAGGGAAGCAATGAATCACAGTCGGTGCTGAGAATATGGAAAAACTACTTCTCCAGACTGTATAACGGCGACGAAGACCAACATCCCGCTGAACCATTCAACATAGACGATGATAGTCAAAATTTCCGTCCACCTGACCAAAACGAAGTGAGGATAGCAATATCCAAGCTAAAATCGAACAAGGCTGCTGGACCTGACGGCTTACCGGCCGAACTTTTCAAGGCAGCTGGGGATGAATTGGTAGAGTGCATACACCAACTCATTTCTAATATTTGGTCAGACGAGTGTATGCCTGATGAATGGAATCTCAGCATCGTTTGCCCGATCCACAAGAAAGGAGACCCCCTCAACTGCGCCAATTATAGAGGCATCAGTCTCCTCAACATCGCGTACAAGATCTTTTCTGCGATATTGTGTGAATGCCTGAAACCTTTTATCAACAGCCTGCGGTTTCAGGTCAGGGAAGTCCACCATCGATCAAATTTTCACACTTCGGCAGATCCTGGAGAAAACCCAAGAATTCCAAATCGATACTCACCACCTCTTTATCGATTTCAAGGCCGCCTATGACAGCATCTATAGAGAAGAGCTTTATAGAGCCATGTCTAGTTTTGACATCCCCGCCAAACTTGTCCGTCTGTGCAGGCTGACGATGGAGAACGCTCGCTGCTCCATCAAGGTCGGTAATGACCTCACCGAGACCTTTGATGTCAAAAAAGGTTTTAGACAAGGTGACGCGCTGTCTTCTTTAACATTGTACTTGAACGGATTGTGCGGAACTCAGAAGCCAACACCGGAGGCACAATCTATTACAAGTCTGTACCACTGCTTGCATACGCCGACGATATAGACATTATCGGAAGAACTCAGCGGGCTGTCACCGGTGCGTTTGCAAGCATTGAGGCGGAAGCGGCCAAAATGGGTTTAGCAAAACCAAGTATATGCTGTCAACAAGAAGGGGAAGCCAATACCGACGAATTGGACAAAACGTCACATCGGGCAGCTATAACTTCGAGATAGTAAGGGACTTTGTCTACGTTGGCTCTGCTATAAATTCTACAAACAACATCAGTGCAGAAATTAAGCGCAGAATAACTCTTGCCAATCGCTGTTTTTTGGGCTTATAAGGCAATTCAACAGTAAAGCCCTATCTCGAACTATTAAGGAGACTCTATGTAAGACCTTGATCATCCCAGTCCTGCTTTACGGCGCTGAAACATGGAATTTATTAAAAGAGGATGAAGATATCCTTGGTCGCTTCGAGAGAAAAATTCTTCGTAAGATTTTCGGTCCCGTTTGCGTTGACGGGTTTTGGAGGAGAAGATTCAATCACGAACTATACGAGCTGTACAGCGACATCGACCTAGTCAAAAAACTGCGTATTGGACGTCTGAGATGGCTAGGACATGTAGAGCGAATGGACACCAACACTTCGACCCGCAGAGTCTTGGAATTCAACCCCGAGGGACGACGCAGTAGAGGGAATCATCGCCGTAGGTGGCACGCACAAGCTCAAGGGGACCTCGACCATCTTGGAGTGCGCAACTGGAGGCAATTATCTAAGGACCGAGGTAAATGGAGAGGCTTGTTGGTTGAGGCCCAGGTTCACCCCGAACTGTAGCGCCACCTAAGTAAGTAAGTAGAAGCAATGATTGATTGGTGGGGATGATATTCTATATTAGTTCCGATCAGAGAAGTATCTAAAGACTTAATTTCTAAAGTTAGTTAGGTTCGTAATTTGCTTTGTACTTGTTGGCAAAGAATTCCATACGCAAGTGCCATTGACGAAGAAAAGTCGCGATGAATTCAAGTAATTAAAAGTAAGAATGACAATATTGAGAGTTATTCTGGACTGACAGAAAATAAGTTTACTCTAGATGTAAGGTGACCTTGTTTGAATAATTTTGTGCAAGAAAATACAGTTTCTCGCATTAAAATACTGTAATAACGTGCAGCCTAGGATCTTTGTTTGATATGCGGAAATATAGTCAAACCTTCGTAAACCGTAGATATACCGAGTCTTCTCCTTCTTCTTCCATTTATCAGCGAGACTATGATCCGAAAACAAGGGATCACAACCCTCCCACTTCACTGCATCTCTACTGATCCGCCTGGGGGGTTCACCGAGATATACCGAGTCAAATTGTTGAAAGCGACAAGTAGCTTATGTTTAGAACAGGAATGTATTCGAGGGTATATAACTTCAAAATATGATATTATGGGTATCAGCAGCGATTTAATTACGAGTAGATGAAGTTTTGTTTCAGGTGGACTAAAATCACTAGACTGTCAAAGTTTCCTTAGTGCTCCATATATACGATCTACAACAAAATTTACATGGCCATTGCAGAACAAGTTTGAAGTTAATTTGTTTCCAAGGCTGGTAAGAGATTCCATGAATGGTATTTTAAAATGTTCAAGGTAAAGCGAAGAATATTGCCCTGTATTACAGCATCTTATAGAGAACAGTATAGCCTGAGTCTTATGTGGATTCAACGTCAAACCGTTTGCTACTGACCAAACCAGAATGGCGTTACGATCTTCATTTGCTCTACATATTAGATCTTCAATAAGGCCAATAGGCCTTGATAAATAAATTTGGATATCGTCCATATATAAATGAAACGATACGTTCTTACAAATCTTTGGCAAGTTATTTCTATACATGCAAAAGAGAATAGGACCTAATATGGACCCTTGGGGTACCCCTGCTAAAATATCTCTCGCTTCTGAGATCGCACCATCAACGTCAACTCGTTGCGTTCTATGACTTAAATAATTCTTTATTAGGAGAGCAGCCCTGGTACTAAATCCAAAATAGGAAACAAGTTTACCACATAATACCTTATGGTTGACTCTGTCAGAAGCCTTAGAAAAATCAGGAAGGCATAAAACTGTCAAGCAATCATTATCAAGTTGGTGTCTTATATCAACAAATACTTTAACCATGGCGGTAGAGCAACTATGATTTGCTCGGAAACCAGACTGATTCTGGGGCAATAGACCTGTTGATTCAAAATGCCGGACAATCTGTCCTGCAAGGATCTTCTCCGAGATCTTTGACAAACAAGGAAGAATGCTAATTGGACGATAGTCACTGGGTACCAAAGGCTGAGATTTTTTGCCACACGTGTTACTCTAACTTTTTTCCAGAAAGGGGGGAAAGTTGATGATATTACATAGTAGTTTATTACATGGGTAAGTGTACCCAGAAAGTAGGGAAGTATTAATTTGTTGAAGCAAAGAGGTATGCCATCTTCTCCAATAGCATTTGATTTCATTGCTCTAACAGAAGAAAGTACTTCACTTTTAGCAGCGGTTGCAACATCAAAATAGTACTGTGATTGACCCAATGTTTCATCGAATGGGACAAAGCTGAGTTGACTTGAAGCATTGGCAGGGAATTCATCATTCAGTTCATTGGGATCAAGTAATCAGTTCAACTTTTCTCTTTTACTTACACCAATCGCCCTTAAACTAGACCATAGCTGCTTTGGGGGGAGTCGTGCGTTCAGCTTTGATGCAAAATAGTTTCTTTTCACTAAATGAATGATCCAGGTAGTTTGATTGCGTACTTGGCAGTATAATTCCCAATTTAGAGGAGAGGGATTACTTCTCCACCTGAGATTTTTGACTGATGCCGGTGCTTCGGACGTGTATCAAGGGCACCTCGTTACGTACCAAGGAGATACGTTTTGTAGCATTTCAGTTTAAAAGTTCTCTTCTAAAATTATTTTACGATAACCTTACATGCATAGTTCTTCTCCTTCTTATTTTGGTGAGGTTATGATCAGAAAGGGATCACAGCCCTCCCACTTCAATGCATTTCTACTGATCCGCCGGTGGTGTTCACCGATTTGACGTCGGAAAATATCGACAGGCCTCCTTATTTTGGATCACTCGGTTACTGAGACCAATAAAATGCCGATGTCGTCGCACTTGTGCGATGTCCTTGGAACGTGCATTGATATTGCCTTTTTAATAGGGTTCAAATGATCTCTTCTGTGAACGTGGCAATACCAGCTGAGCCGGTCGTGCTCTGTTTTTCGTAATATGGTTTCCTTGACGTGAAGGCTTCCACGGATCTTTGAACTTCTTATTCGATCAAGCGAAAAATCTTCATCTCAGCTGCCGTCAATTAACTCGCATAATTTTGTACATTGTCCAACATTGTGAACCGTGTGTGAACGCTGGATGCACAATTGTGGTGTAGAGCCTTCCTTTCAACTTAGGTGGCATTTTTCGGTCACAGAAGATAGAGGAGTTTTCTTGCTACTTCATCCACACTACGCTTATGCGATGATTGCTCTTGTCACCACGGGTTGCTTTGCTATTGATCATAGATCTCAGATATTTGAATTGTTCGAACTTGGGAAGCACTGTTCCATTCGCATAAATGTCTGGAAAAGGCCTGAGTGGATCAGAGAACGGGCAGCATAAGCACTCCGTCTTTTTTAAACTAACTCGATACCCATTTCCCTCCAAAACATCCACCCATACATCAAGTGACGTTGCAGGGATGTAGGATCCACACTTATGATGGCTCCATCGTCAGCAAAGAATAATTGATGTACCTTGGGGTCCGTCACTTTACCTGCAAGCAGATAGTCAAGGACTGTAATAAAGAGCAAAGGACTTAAGACGCCTCTCTGGTGCACCCTGACTTTGATTGGGAACTCTTCGGTTACTCCAGTGGGGCATCTCATTGCTCTTTCATACATGTCCATGATCATCTACATACAGGTTTCTGGAACCGCTCGATGTCTTAGCGCCATCCATATAAGATCTCGTCCTTGTCTGCGGAATGGCTTTTCAAAGTCAATCAATACAGTATGCAACTCCTTTAAGGAATCATGATATTTTTTCATTATGATCCTTATACTTTAGGTTCCATCTGTGGTTAATTTACCCTAACGTGCATAGTTAGGCCATAAAGCGTATCCTTCCAACTAAATCGCACATCCCATTCCAAGTCAAGGTCGTATCCATAACGCTCCGCTAAATTTAAAATATTTTTAAACCAAAGGTTTCGAGTACTTACTGCGAATGTAAGAACTTCACTTGGTAGCTTCGTCTCTCTTAGTTTGAATGTACTGAGCACGTAATCAATAATTAGGTTGTGTTTTCAAAACAATGGACCAAGTCCTGTTTCGACCATGATGCACGAATCGGTGATCCCTCTTTAGTATCGACTGTAACTTAACTTTCAGAAAGAAACTGACTTTTTCTGTTTATGAATCTTTTTGGTATTCATCTCTTATATTACCCTTTGGGATAGTGTAGAAAAAGCCTTTAAGGGCCAAAAGAAAATTACATCCAAATCCTCAATTAGTTCCACTAGTATGGTCTCCCTCGCTAGTAGCCAACATAACGAATCTTTCATTTACCTTTGTAGTTTTATTTGTTACTTATTCTGTTGCTTGCACGCGAAGGCAGAAACTAAAAAATTCAACACAACATCACTTTTGACATGGCTGTCAATACGAAGTAAATGAATAGAAGACAAAACTATTGGCTTAATTCCGAGGGGGGACCTACTCCGCTATATCCAAATTGCCAAGGATTCTCCGCCTATTTATAAAGACTATCCAATTTATTCAAAATGCGTTACATACATAGGTATGTCATGCAAAGGTAAATACTTATAACCCAACAGAAGTCCTTGGTTCGCCTGTTACCAAGGACACTGCTTCGACGAAATATGGATTATTCCGTCGCCCACGCGCGTTATTAAAGAGCTAATAATACTTATCCCCGATAATTTATGGTAATGATGCACATTTAACTTTCCACAGACTAATCGATTAAAAAGGGAGATTCACTCGGGCGTATGTGTAACTTTTTTTTCCTTTAATAAACGAGTTATAAATAAATCTTGCGATGCGCAAACCTAAGTATGATGACTGTAATACGTGACTATTTAACAACGCATCAAATAGATATACGTCAATGGGATTTATGAGCGAAACAAGGATATGGGGTACCATACACTTTGCACTCTTCTCCTTCGATTTCTAAAAACCAATAGAAAAATACTTGATGTCACCATAAACTCCAATATGAATTTCCCCAGAAAAAAAAGAAACCAACTCGAAGGACACTCTTCGCTTATACGTATATGAAAGCACGTGACACTCTCCAAGGCATATTCCTTCCAAAGGAGATGACTGACATCCTTTGTTTACTCGTGCCTCCATTATACAATGAATTGTTTCATGAGCAAACAAAAAAATCACATTTACTGAACGAATATCGTAGGTCTACAAGGAAAATAGATACAAATGCGGATCGTAATAAGTAAAGCATAAGGTTTACTTTTCCTTTGTATCTTTCAGGATATTTTGATGTTATTCGTGGATTAAATGTCATCGCTTCAGTGACAAGTGTAGGTGACTTATTCATGAATTATTGTTGAAATCTTTAAGGCGATAGCAATGTGTGGGTGGATAACATTTGGTTGTAGTACGAGTTAGAAAGAAGAGATTTAAGCAATTATCTATGAAGCGTGAAATATAAGATCCCACGTTGATTATTTTGATTCATTGTGTGTGTGGGAGAGTGTTTGCTTAAAAAAAATATATATTTTCTATCACTTTGTATCGCTGGAAGGATATGCCAGGAATATGGTTTGATTTAGCTACCAGGGATTATAGTCTGGTCACTTGCTGGTATAATTCTGAATCCGAGTTTGTTAAAATTTGCGACGTGATTATCAAACTCTCTTTTCTTTCATTCACCTATGTTGTAAGCATTTTTGGGTTGCTGCTTAACTTTTGTTTTACCACGCTTTAGGGAGTTTACACCTGTATCGATCCCACAATTAAGGAATGCGGTCAATCTATGAGGTGTGAGATATCAGACCGGCCTATTCACTTTTCTATCTTTGCTTCTCTCTAACTGGTTTAAAGATTAAACATACAGTTATGGACAATAAGATAGTGTCACCAGCATACCTTGCGTAATTGGTATATTAGCCAAAATGGTATGGAGGCCGAAAAACGCCGAGCTAAATCTCTGCTATACCACTAAGGCCTTAGAATCAAGATCTCAAATCAATTGATACACTGATGGTTCAAAAATATCAAATGGGGTTGGAGCTGGTATCTTTGGCCCCAACTAAAAACTCTTTACACCACTAGGTCAAACCACTACTATCTTCCAACCAGAGGTCTATGCCATCGAGCTCTGCGCCAGAGAATACATTAGACGGAACCTCCGAAGATCACATATTAATATAATGTCAGATAGCCAAGCAGCACTCAAGGCTCTCACATCCTTTGACTATAAATCTAGGCTGGTTTGGAACTGTCTCCAGACGCTTTTGCAGCTTGCTGCACACAATAATGTGGATCCCCGGTCACAAAGGTATCCCTGGTAATGAAGCGGCTGATAAGCTTGCCGGACTTGGTGCCCAATCTCCTTACATTGGACCTGAACGCCTCTGCGGTTTACCCACCAGCCAGAGTAAAATAGAGCTACTCCGCTGGGAACGCGAACAAATGCTCTCTCACTGGAATGCTCAACCCGGCCTAAGGCATTCCAAAAAAATTTATTAACTTCTCAAAAAATAGAACTAGAGACATTCCATCAATGAGCAAACAGAATGCTAAGATCCTTACTGACTTCCTAACTGGACATTACTCTCTCAACTACCGTCTCAAGAAAATGGGCCGTGTTCAATCGGATACGTGCCATCTCTGTCTTGAAGACACCGAAACAGCCCATCACATACTCTGTGATTGCCAGGTCATAGCCAGACTTAGGGTAAAGCACTTTAATAAAGGCGTTACAACCCCTTCTGACGTCACCTCTTCTTCAGCTCGAACTATACTTAACTTCATTAATGAACTTGAGTTCAGCTAGTTGACAAACTCAAAATCATTTAACCAGGGGACAGCACAAAAGATCTTTTTTTTAGGTCGCAATGCTCCAGGGGTCAGTCTCTGCCTTCCTCCCCATACACCTCAAAAAAAAAAAAAAACAAAGTCCTTAAAACACTGAGGTGATAGTTTATTTAATGGTGTGTGGCTGCTTCTCGTGGTATGGAGTTTAAAATCCAGCCTGTAGACCAGCCTATGTTGCGATAAATGTGCTTCAGCTACAAATCTCTCATACCGCACCAAGATAAGACTGTTCCGCTCCAATGTTGAATCCGTGCTGTTATATGGTTGCAGCACGTAGAGAGTGACCACTACTATCACCAGAAAGCTGCAAACGTTTGTTAATAGGTGCCTGCGCAATATCTTAAGGATTTTCTCGGCCAATCGTATCTCTAACGAACACCTTTACGAGAGAACGGGTCAGGAACCAATAGGCACAACCATCCAACGACGGAAGTGGCAGTGGAATGGTCACACGTTCCGAAAGGGTGACAGTTCCATAGTGAACCATGCTATGCAATGGAACTACTAACTCAGGATGGCAGAAGAATTGGTGGTCCGAGGAGAACATGGCCCAGAACAGTAGAGAAGGAGGCACGGCAGTTAGGGAAAAGTTGGGGAGAACTCAGACACATTGCCAGAAACCGTACACGATGGCGCGTAGGCGTAGTAGAGGCCCTGGGACCCACAAGGGGATACAGGAAATAAGTCAGTCACAGGCGAATCAGCAGAAATGATGTGCTGAATAGAATATTCTAAATTGGCACAGAAAACATAGCGTGGTGTTTACATCGTTGGGTTGTACAGCAATCGAATGACGATACTACGAGAAGGTAGTAGTTTGGCGTAAAATGAGCTCATTTCAGATTTTCGGACCGTGCTTTTAATTTAATATTTTGTCGGGCTTCCAATCGCTTCCATGGCTGCTTGGAATCTTCTGGGCATCGAAAGAATAAGATTTTTGGGTAGCATCCGATGCTATTGCGGATAGTGCCTTCGATAAAGCGTTCTTCAGGTAACTCTCTGTTGCTGATTGTGCATTTGCGGATTCCGCGTTCGAATTCATCCCAAATATGTTCAATAGCGTTAACGTCTGGCCATTGGGGGTGGATACAACTGTTTAGGCACACTATACAGGAGTCATTCCTGTTCATTAGCTGTTCTCGCCGTGTGCTTTGGCTCATTGAACTGGTGTAGCGCCCAGTTATTCCTAAGTCTAGACATTCGGCAGACGCATGCAAATTATTGCGCAATATGTACAACTATTTGTGATGATCCATATTGCCCTTAATAAAGACTAATTTACCCAATCCCACAGCCAGCATTGACCCCCAAAACCATGATATTGCCTCCCCCGTGTTTCACTGTTGGCACCGAATTTTGCACAGCCATTTGTTGGTTTGATCGAAGCCATATTTTTTCCCGGCCATCAGATTTGAAAATATTGTACTTACGTTCTTCGGTAAACAGTGGGGTTCTCCGAAACTCATGACTTTCAGAAATACAGCGTTTGGCAAACTCGATGGGTTTTTGTTGGTTGACCTTGCCGATTTGGAGGCGTTTTCTGGGTTATCTTCCATAAAATCCTTTGGATCTTAAGACATTTCGAACCGTTTCAGGATGAACTTTTTTGTCAGTCGTATTTCCGAAATCTTGAGCAAATTTTGGAGCGTTTGTTTTAGGATTGGCTGTCATTTTACGAAGGATGGCCGAAACATCTCGGGAATTTAAGTTCTTCCCTATCATCTATCTTTTTATTATAAATTGGACTGTTGCGCGAGTTTTACCAATCACTTTTGCAATAACACCATGGCTTTCATTCTCTTCTCTTTTAATTATCTCCTGGTACTTAGATTTCATATTTTTTTAGGGCTACGTACTAAACACACACCCTAAACACTTCAACCACTCTTCCCGCGGGACTGCCGTTAGGTATTACTTCGCGGGGCTGGTTAGCAATTTATGCTATGCTTCTTGTGTCAGCTTCTTCCGCTGCTTCAGCTGCTCTTCTTAACTTTTCTATTCTCCGCAGCTCTTCTTGTAGAGTTGTTACGAAGGAACATATTGCCATCCAATTCTCTTCCGACCGTAACATATGGTCGAGGAGTAATGACGGACTTGGCAGAGTAATTCTCCATGCCGTAAAACGTGTGCAGTAAAACACTGCGTGCTCCGTATCTTCATCTTCACCTGGGCATTCCGGGCAGGATGGTGAGTTGTCGTGTCCAAATCGGTGTAGATTTTTGCGGCAGCCTCCGTGGCCAGACAGGAACTGCGTTAGATGGTAGTTGCAGTCTCCATGCTTTCGACTTTTCCAGTCTTGGATTGTCGGTATAAGTTTATATGGTATGTCCATCTGCCTTTTGTTGTATTAGCCCAACGAGCCTGCCACATAGCTGCTGACGCTGCCCTTTCTTCAATTTTTATTACCCTGATACTAGTGGCGTCGTGATGACTCAATGCTCTTCTGTTATATATCCTCAGCATTTCATCTGCGAGAATATCGATGGGGACCATTCCAGCTATGACAAATGCAGCTTCATCAGGGATGGTTCGAAAGCCGCTGATTGTCCGTAGCGCACAGAGTCTGTATGATGACGACAGTCTCCTTTTGGTCTCCTTCGTCATCAGTGCCTCCGCCCAGACTGGGCGGCATATAACAGAACTGAGGTGATAACTCTAGATAGTAGAACCCTTCTAGCGTACCCAGGTCCACCGATGTTAGGCATGATACGCGAGAGAGCTCCCTGCATTTGCGATGCTTTTTTGGTAACAAAATCAACATGCATTTTAAACCGTAGCTTGTTGTCCAGCATTACTCCAAGGTATTTAAACGCCTCTTTCGACCTGATGGTTTGGTTACCGACCTGAAAGTTGGCAAATTTGACGGTTTTCCGGCTGGTTATAAGAACAGCTTCTGTTTTATAGTCAGCTAGTTCTAGTCCGGTGGATATTAGCCAATCTTTTATCCGGGCAATTGCTTCATTCGTAGCTGATTCTACTGCATGGATCTGTTTAGCTACTGTCACGACTGCAATATCGTCGGCGAATCCAATTATCGTTACTTCCCCAGGTAGCGTTAATCGTAGGACTCCGTCGTACATGATGTTCCACAATAGTGGCCCTAAAACCGATCCCTGTGGAACTCTCGCAGTAACGTTGTAGTATTTTACCCCTTCATCGGTATTGTACCTCAGCTTCCTGTTGTTGAAGTAGTTCGTCACTATCCGTAGCAGGTAATATGGCGTATCCATCCTGGCAAGTGACCTTCTAATAAACGACCAGTCCGCAGAGTTAAATGCGTTTTTAACGTCCAGCATTACTACTGCACAATACTCCTTTGTGCCATAGAGCCATCTTTCGCTTTCGATGCCACCTTTGGCGATATCAACTACCGCTCTTATGGCATCAACAGTAGATCGTACTCTTCTGAAGCCAAATTGGTGATCTGAGGGGGCTCCTTTCTCTTCTGCTACTGCGAGTGATCTATTATAGATTATCCTCTCGAGGATCTTTCCCATGGTGTCCAATAGGCATATTGGACGATAGGATGATGGTTCTCCTGGAGGCTTCTTTCCTTTTGGCAGTAGGACCAAATCCTGCGTCTTCCATTTTTCAGAAAAGGTTCCTTCTTCAAGGTACTTCTGCATTGTTGATATGAAGAGGTCTGGTATTTTTTTTTACAGCTGCCTTTACTGCCTTATTCGGGATGCCGTCGGGTCCCGGCGCCTTATTGTCACCTATCTTGCTGCATGCCCTTTGCAACTCCTCGAGAGTTATTAAAGCAATATCTTCTGGATTGACTTCTCGTATAATATTGCACATAGTAGCAGGCCTTTGAGGGAAGAGGTGCTCTACTATGGATCTCAGCATTATCGGACATGTTATTTGAGGAGTCCTATAGCCCTTCAATTTCGTCATCACCTTTCTGTATGCCGAGCCCCATGGGTTAATGTCGGCTTCCTGACAGAGACGTTTAGAACATACAGTTTTGCTTTCCTTGATGGCTCTATTTAAGTTACGTCTCGCCAGTCTAAGGGTGTCCAGGCATTGTTGGAAATCCACCCTCCTTCTTGATCGATGGACTTTGCGCCGGGCTTGTAGACATTTTGCCCGAAGTTCGCCTATTTTTTTACGGCTATATGTATACTTTTGTGCTTTGGTGTAGGCACAGATGTATATATTGTGATTTAGAAAACTGAAAAGTTGATGATACAATTAAATTTACGAAATTCTCATAGCACACCCAAAGGAAAAAATGAACAGAGCAAGTATAGAGAATAAATACCAACAAATAAATTAAAATTAACCAATGGATAACCAATAGTAATACAATTAGTTCATTATTTTCACTTCAACGTTTAAATTTTATATTTGGTGTACATTTATAATAATTTCAGTGCCAATTAAGCTTCATTCATTGACGAAGTGAATGCAATAAAATATTATTTACCCGTCTATAGCTAACCATAATCGCATAAATGGTGTTGAGTTCAGTCTATTGCTAGCCAAAAATTTTGTAAAACCTGATGACTTCAGCCAGTTGAATTCCATATGGATTTGACATCAGTGGCATTAAAACTATATGAGGTTACTAATTAATTAAAAAAAAAACAAAAAGTGACGCCAATATACGATTACCATTATTTGACATCATGAATGATTCAACAAATTTCGCGATAGTTGTGTTTCTGTTTGCTATAAAATTAATATATATGAAAACAGATGACACATGATTATTAATTATAAAATTACACTGAAATAAATCAAGCTGATGTATTTCCAATTTTTGTATGCATGCATACGTTATATGGGAGATTGTTAAATTAAATTGCAAAAAATGATTTACAATTCTTAATCGATTTACGTATCCTCTGTCATATCTGATGAATAATAAATTCGATTTATGGAACAAGGTACGATTTGATATATATATAGTTATGGTCCATAAAATAGGGTCACGCCTTGGTTACAAATATTTTTAAACTTGTTGTCGTGTAATGAATTAGGGACACCAGACATGTTATTCTAAAAAAAACAAAATTTGGCACCACTTCGAACGATCGCTGAAAATTTGCACTCGAAAAATACCTTGTCTTCTTCATCTTCCTATTTTGGCGAGGTTATGATCTGAAAGCAATGGATCACAACCTCCCACTTCACTGCATTTCTACTGATCCGCCTGTGAGGTTCACCTGTTTCACATCAGAAAATATCGGCAGCCCTCCCGCTTTTGGATCACTTTGTTACTGAGGCAAACCAAATGCTGGTGTCATCGCCTTTGTGTGATACAAGCGTTTATAGGTTTGCCTCTCCTGCCTGGCAATGTCCTTGGAACGTTCATTCATATTGCATTTTTAGCAGAGTTCAAATGATTTCTTCTTTGAACATGGCAATACCAGCTGAGCCGGTCGCGCTCTATTTTTCGTAAGATGGTTTCCTTAACGTGAAGGCTTCCACGGATCTTCGAACTTCTTATTCGATCAAGCGAAACGCCTTCATCTCAGCTGACGTTTATTTACTCTCATACGTTTTGTACATCGTCCAACATTGTGAACCGTATGCGAGCGCTGGACGCACAACTGGCTCTAGCCTTCCCTTCAACTTAAGTGGCATTTTTCTCTCACAGAAGATAGCGGAATTTTCTCGCCACTTCATCCACCCTATGCTTACGCGATGATTGATGTCGTCATCACAAGTTGCTTTGCTATTGATCATAGATCTTAGATATTTGAACTTTCGCACTTGGGAAGCACTGTTCCATACAAATAAATGTCTGGAATAGGCCTGAGTGGATCAGAGAACAGGCAGCACAAGTACTCTGTCTTTTTTGAACTAATGCGATAAGCATTTCGCTCCAGAGCGTCAACCCACACATCAAGTGCTCGTTGCAGGGATGTAGGATCCTCACTTATGATGGCTCCATCGTCAGCAAAGAATAACTGATGTACCTTGGGGTCCATCACTTTACCTCCAAGCAGATATTCAAGGACTGTAATAAAGAGCGAATAAAGAGTCCTCCACCATGTTTCTTTGGCGTGTTGATGGTGGCCTTTTGAAGCTCCTAGTAGTGATTTGGCCTTCTTTGCAAGTTTGCTGTAGGGAATCCCACTTATTTTGTGCTCTGTACTCTTCATCCTCAGCCCCGTTGATGATGTGAGAGAGGTAATTTTTCATTACGAAAAGAAAAGCCTCGCCTTTTTCTTTGTCCAGATTGTATCACTTGATTTTCTCAGAGACCCTTGTTTGTTTGCTTTTCTTTTGTGTTTTCATAAAAATTTCTGTTAACAGGAGACGGTGTTGCCGAGCGATTGCCTCTCCCAGGATCACTTTACAATCTTTTACCCGAAGCCTCATGAAACTCTCTACCAAATGGTAGTCAATTTGAGATGAGATAAAAATCTCCACCACTGCTGTAAGTGATCAGGTGTCGGCTTTGTTTGATGAACATGGTATTTAACACGATAAGACCGTGTGATTTGCACATACTTAGGATGTCTTCACCAGGAAGGTTCCTGGTGCCGTATCCCAGCCCTCCATGGCAGTATTCATAGTCTTCGTTTGACTTCCCGACATGTACATTCAAATCTCCTCCAACAAACAGAAACTCTTTCTTTGGGATGTTCTTAAGGAGATTGTGGAAATCTAGCCAAAATGCATCTTTATCTCTCTGATTGCACCCATTTTGGGGAGCATATGCACTGACAATATTCCACACCTCTCCTTGTATTACTAGTTTGAGAGACATCAAATGGTCGCTGGACTTCGAAATGCTCAAGACGTTACCAAGTAGCTCTGCGGCAAGGATGATACCGATTCCGTTCTTAGCATTTTCCGTTCCGTAGTAGAACATCTTGTAATCTTTCGTCCTAACGTCCAAGAAACGCGCCCGATTTCCGGTGTTTTTCCATTTCGTCTCTTGGACACACAAGATATCCACCTGCCTTCTATTCATCATCTCTTCCAGCTCGTAACTTCGACCGGTCATGCTTCCAACGTTCCAACTCGCGGCAGAAGAAACCAAAAAGATGACAGAACTTGGCAGACGGCTTTACGCTATGTCACATTATAGATATTGTTCCCAAACATTAGTTTTATATTTATTCATTCATTTTCCGCTAATCCTTTATGAGGGTCGCGGGGGTAGGATGCTCAAGTGGACTCTCCATCCTTCTCGATCCTCCGCCATTGACTCCAATTCATCAGGAGGAATCCCTAAGCAGCTCCAGGAGAGATGTCGGACTTGATCCAACCATCTATTTCTAGGCCTTCCGCGAAGTCGCCTACCTGGTTTTATATATGAAATAAAAATAAGATATAATCTAATCTAAATGCTAATCCGTTTACTCAATTATACAAACCTAAGGAGCAAAACTTCACCCCTTGTAGTACTATCGGTCCAAAGCCTTAAAAGTGGCACACAATCTTTAGGAAACCCACTTTAATAAGCTGTACTGCGACTTATTATAACAATTAAGGTCAATTTGTAGTCCGAAAGTATTCACCCATTAATTCAAATCCCTAATCGTGATTTTAAAAACAGGTACAGATACATAGATACATCATACTTCACCTCCTTATTAAATCAAATATCCAAAAATCATCTAAGCACATCTAAGCCATTTAGGACTCACTTCATGCCCCCGAGCAAATATCTTAAAATAATCTCCTCCAATTATTCTTAATTAGGAAAATATAATTTTATCCCATAGCCTTTGGCAAAAATTTGTATTATTTCCGCTGCTTGATGTGCCTTTCCCAGGCGGAAATTCAAGGGCGTGGACATTAACCGAATAAATTCAAGTAATCATTAATCTTTTAGTTTTCATGTTTGAATAGTGAAAGGCTGAGTATCTTTGTTTGCCTACAATGGAAATGATTCCTCTCCAGAAAGGCTAATGGAACGGCATTAAGGTTATTAATCAAAAATTTCATTGAAAATCTTAAGAGGTTTCGGGGTTTTCTTTTTCTATGACGCGGCTATTGGAGTCATATATCATTTCATTATAATTTCTATGGACGCTTGAATTGAAGGGAAAGAAAGTTTTGTAATTGGCCTTTGCAAAGTGTCCTGATGACGGACTTTTATAGATTTGTGGGGAATGCAAAGGGGGAAATCCGAAATTGTTTACTTGAAAATATAGGCAAGGATCCTCTCAGTATTGCGATCCATTTCACTTTTATTCAATTCTCAGAGACTCGTGGTCAGAAATTAATTTGAAATAGTTTACAATCTTCAACGGAATCAATTTGTTCAACATTCCTCTTGGCGAGTATCTTAAAAATTTGATTTATTTTTATTTGTTTGTCGAAACATTTGCACTTCCTTCATTTCCATTTAAATTGTTATTTCATCTACTTACGAGTATAAGGTTTCAGAGTTTGCATAAGCTGCCACCTTTCTCTGATACCCTACTCAATTCCAGATAGAACTGGCCCCCAAATTACCACCATCCCAATCTTCGTAATAACATCCACTACCCAACTCAAAGCAGTAGAACAATTATTTCGTAATAATTGTTATTACAGATACATGGAAACCCGAAAACAAAAAAAAAAACTGATTATCTGTTGCACGTGACTTCCTTCCGTTTTGTGGGTTTGCCTACTATTGACTTCCGAGAGGAAACAAAGTCCTGACGTCTATCTGCTAGACACGTTGTTCTAATAAAAGTTGTATGCCACCATGCGATGCCTATAATGTGCTTGGTGGTAAGTACTACGCAAACTGTCGTTAATGTAATCGCTACAGTAAACATGAGGTCAGGAATGGTCTTTTAGTTTCGACTTTAACCGAATGACATGAGAACGATTTGCCACTAATGGGGGTGAGTGTTGTGTGAGATATTTTGATAGCACATTTCAGAGGAAATCTTCAGATATGAATTCGTGATATGTTTGGGTTATTCAATTTCCTGTGTACTAAGCACTCTGGGAGATAGCAATGAAAAGCTACAGGTGAATTTTATGCATGTGAGTATCGTATGGTTGGCATTTCTAGAAGTGGTAATGTGTAGCAGAATAGTGGAGAAAATTTTGAACAAAAAATTATATATGTGTACATTCACATAATAAAATGATGACTAGGGCCGTGTCCCGACGCGCACCACGCATAAATTACTGGACAGATTTTAATAAATCTGGCGTTCTATACCCTAGCTTAGGCTAGGTTAGGTTGAAGCGGCTGCCAGCTTACGCCATCACACATAGACCAAGGAAGGTCCGTTGTGGTGCCACGAAGGATCTTGTAATCCCAGCCTACTTATTAGAGCCAATTAGAGCTTCTAATGGAGCGAAGGGAGTTCCTGATGTATAAATCTATCAGATCGCCTAAATCATTAAAATAGAAAGCTCCTAAGTAAAGCCTTTTTCTATAAGAAAGAGCTGGACATGCACAAAGAAGGTGAGGAATGGTTTCTTCCTCTTCTTCGTCTATGCAGCTTCTGCAAAAATCATTTGAATAGTCGCCAAGCCTTGTTGCATGCTTGCCTATTAGACAGTGTCCTGTAATTACACCTATAATATAGCCAATATGCAATCGATTGAGAGAGATGAATTTCTTAGAGCGTTTAGATCCAAGTTGGGCCAAATCTGCTCAATCACTAGACATGTTGTACCACTTGTCCACCTAAGATTTGTTTTTTCGATTGCATCCAGCTTGAACATAAATTTACGAGTAGCGATTGATTATACCTAGATTATCCTTGTCTGGAAGGATGGATACAGTTGCTCCTATTCTGGCGAATTCATCAGCCTTACAATTCCCCGGAATATCTCTATGCCCTGGCACCCAACAGAGGTGAATATTAAACTGCTCCGCCATCTCTTTAAGAAACGAATGGCAGTCTAGGGCTACTACTGAATTTATAGAGATCAATTCCAAGGATTTGATTACAGCTTGGCTATCTGAAAAGATGCGGATGCCCCTGATTCTACGCCAGTGCTCATTTTTGATCCATCAATATAGATGGCTATACATTCGACGTTAGGTATGTGACCGCTTTTCCATTCTTCCCTGCTGGGGTAGCCGGTAGAAAATGCCTTACATAGTCTAAATATGGCGTCGTGTAGTTCGTAATGTGCACGAAGCCAATCAAGTAGGATCGTCGAGTGACCTATTCTATTTGGTTTCCAGTTTGATGACTGGGTAACTCTCATAGCATTAATGCCTGCTGACTTGCCCACCTAAGATTTGTACTCTCGACATCATCCAGCTTAAATTTAAGTTTGCGAGTAGCGATTGGTATACCTAAGGTGCATTTACCCGGCAGGATGGGTGTAGCTGTTCCTATTCTGCCGAGTTCATCGGCCATACAATTCCCCGGAATGTCCCTATTCCAAGGCACCCCACACAGGTGAATATTGAACTGCTGAACCATCTCCGCAAGAGACGATCGACAGTCTAGAGCTAATAAGGAATTTAAAGAGATCGATTCCAGGGATTTGATTGCTGCTTGGCTGTCTGAAAAGATGCGGATATCTCTAGCAGATATCACGTTTTCTTAAGTCAGGATAAGACTTCTTTAATCGCCATTATATCCGCCTGGAACACGCTACAATGATTTGGAAGACGGAAGGAGTGCTTAAAATTAAGCCTGTCAGAGAAAACACCTCTACCAAATCCGTCTGTAGTATAGAAGTGGATCGATTCATCTTCTAAGAAATCCTCTTCCTTCCAAAGTAATCTAGAAGGGATGGTGACAAGGAAGTTCTTCTCAAAATTTAGACGTGGGATGGTGTAGTCCGTGTTTTCGGGATAGATTGTGAATTTATTCAGAATGGAGGTGTTGTACGTTGCAGTCGTCTCACGCCATATACGTTTAGAAGAATTGTTGCTTCCTCGTTAATATGTTCCTGGAGACTCTTCTCGTGTGCTTCGGCCCTAGTGTTGTTTTCTTCAAGAATAGTAGGAATCCCTAGGTCCCGATGGAGGTCGCTGTTTCTGATGTACCATGGAGCATTCACAATACTTCGAAGGAATTTATTCTGAAATCGTTATATTAGTCTGGCTGGCACATCCCCAGAGTTGAGCGCAATAGTTCCACACTGGTTTTAGGGTCTGGTTATATAAAAGAATTTTATTATTAATTGATAGTCCTGACTTTCTGCCTATAAGCCATTCTAATTTTCGCCATTTAATATCTAATTCTTGTCTTTTCATTTTAATATACTCTTTCCAATGAAGCTTGGCATCTAGAGTCATACCTAGATACTTCGCTGTATTAGCGTAAGGTATTGTCGTGCCTGACATTGCTATAGGGGAGTACGAGATAGACTTATTTGTGAAGTCAGTATGTTCAAATTTGCTCGAATTTAGTTTTATAGGCCATCTTTGAGTCCACCTGATAATTTGGTCTGTAGCAGCTTGCAGCTTTTGCGTCGATTCTAGCGTTGTATCTTCCACTGCTAAGACTGCCGTATCATCGGCCAAAGTTGCAGTTTTGGTGTAGGGCGTTGTAGGTAGGTCTTTAGTATAAAGGAGGTATAACAGAGCTCCGAGGACGCTTCCTTGAGGAACTCCGGCTTCGATCTGCATTAGCCTAGAGTAGTAGTTTTCTTGTTTTATACGGAAGTAACGCGAGGTTAAATAAGACTCCATTAGGTGGAAGTTTAGTTAGTTTATTGAGAAGACCTTCATGCCATACTCTATCGAAAGCCTGTGCTACGTCTAAAAAGATTGCAGAGCATACTTATTTTCCTTCTAGTGCTCTTTCGAATTCAGATGTTATACTGTGGACTTGTTCTATCATGGAGTGTTTGCTTCGAAAGCCAAACTGATGATTTGGGATTAAATTTCTTGATTCTACGATTGGTTTGAGATGCTTAAAAATCAATCTTTCAAACAACTTTGATGTTGACGGAAGTAGCGATATTGGTCTATATGAGGATACCTCGTGAGGGTCTTTACCTGGTTTAGGGATCATTATCACGTCGGCTACTTTCCAGACGCTTGGTATATACTCAAGGCTAATTGTTTTATTCATTAACTGTAAGAGTTTCACTAACCCTTTCTTTGGCAGTCGCTTCAGGACTTCCGCAGTGATCAGGTCAAAACCTGGAGCTTTTTGTCTTTTAATAGCCTTATCTCATATTTTAACTCGTGCATTTTAATGGGAGCAATCATAGAACTAGTACTTTCATTGAGATTTAGAAGCTCATCAGAGGAAGCATCATTAGGCTTAAAGGTATTCGCCAGGTGGTCGGCAAAACCAATAGCTTTTTCCTCATTGCTTTTAGCCCATTACTGCATCTTATTGGAGGAATATGATTTGTTGGTCGCTTATGATATTTTGTACTTTTCCAAAGTGAATATTCAGTGCTCTTGTCAGCAGTTACCTCTGAGAGATATATTTTCATCGTCTCATTCCGAATTAACTTTATCTCAAGTTTAAGATCTTGTGTGAAAAGTGATGCTGTAGCTTTCTTGACTCTTTCTTGAATCTTAGGTTCCCAGCTTAGTTTCCTATCCAGGATAAGACCCAAATATTTTACTTTATCAAAGAAAGTTAAGCTGATAGCATAAAGAGTGGGAGGATCGATGAACGGAATTTTATATTTCCTTGAAAAGAGTGCCAGTTCAGTTTAATGTGGGTTTACACACAAACCACACCGAACCGCCCATCTGGTTAACTTGTTTAAAGCGTTTTGTAGCAGTGTATTGTAGTTTAGAATATAAAAGTGCTTTCCTGAGAGTGATATAGCCACATCATCTGCATAAGCAATCGCCGTGCATCCCTCACCCTCCAGTATTATCAATAGTTCATTAACCACCAAATTCCAAAGGAGAGGAGATAGAATGCCACCTTGCGGAGTGCCTCTACTGACAGATCTTCTAGAAGACGTCCCATGTAGCTCTGAGTTGATAATCCGACCAATCTGCAGGGAATTGTTCAATTTGCATAGTGAGCTGTCTACCTTCAGGTCTGAAAGTGTATCTACAATCGCTGATGCATTGACATTGTTGGCTTGGTCCTCAACTCCAATTAAAATTATGACGAGATTTTTCAAGGGAACTAAGATATTAAAATAAATAAACAGGCAAAACCAGGCATTATAAAACTACACACTTTGTAAATTTGGGAAGTTACGGAAAACTTTAATAAAAAATGTCCTTGCCTACTTATGGGACGCAAACATATAGCTATAAGCCGCAATGAAAAACTAGAGCTGCTCGTGAGCTCTACGACCAAAGAGGCCGGAAGAGCATCGTCTTCCCCAAAAGAAGAAGAAAGAGCATGAAAAGAGCGCGATCGAGAATATTGAGTGCTTATGCTCCAGGAACAATGTTCAAAAGTTTTAGCAAAATCTAAAAAAAACCCGTCAGAGAAGCAAGACCCGTACAGAAACATGTAAAGATGAAAATGGAAACCTCGTAGTAGAAGCAAAGTCGGTGCTGAGAAATTCTGCAGACTGTATAACGGTGACGAAGACCAATATCCCGCTGTCGTCAGTCAGAATGAACCATTCAGCACAGACGATGATAATCAAAATTTCCGTCCATCTAACCAAAGCGAAGTGAGGATAGCAATATCCAAACTGATATCCTGACCTGACGGCTTACCGGCCAAAATTTTAAAGACAGCTGGTGTTGAATTGGTAGAGTGCATACACCAACTCATCCCTAAGATTTGGTCAGACGAGCGTGTGCCTGATGAATGAATCTCAACATCGTTTTCCAGATCCACAAGATCCCCTCAACTGCGCTAATTATAGAGGCATCAGTCTCCTCAACATCGCATACAAGATCTTTTCTGTGATATTGTGTGAACGCCTGAAACCTCTTATCAACAGCCTGATTGACCCCTATCAGTGCGGTTTCAGGCCAGGAAAGTCCACCATCGCTCAAATCTTCACACTTCGGCAGATTCTGGAGAAAACCCAAGAAATTCAAACCGATACTCATCATCCTTTTATCGGTTTCAAAGTCGCCTGTGACAGCATCTATAGAGATGAGCCATGTCTAGTTTTAACATCTCTACCAAACTTATCCGTCTATGCAGGATGACGATGGAGAACAGTCGCTACTCCATCATGGTCAGTAATGACCTCACCGATACCTTTGACGTCAAAAAAAGTTTTAGACAAGGTGATGCGCTGTCATTAGACTCCTCTAATATGTATTCGAATGGATTCTGCTGAACTCGCAAGCCAATACCAAACGCAGAATCTAACAAAATTCTATACAACTGCTTGCATACGATATAGACATAATTGGAAGAACTCAACGGGCCAAAAAAAAAAGAAAAAAAAACAAATATTTGACGCAACTGCTCTTTAAAGTGCCAGGGCCTAGCTTCTCGCAACCACTCATGTTGTGTGCATTATATTTTTCACACGAATGGAAGGGACCTACAGTTTAGTGCCGTATCCGAACGGCGATTTGAGAAGCTTTTTCGTGACAACAATACTCTCGGATGTTTGTCAGACGATCGCGAGAGGTGGGACCGTGGAAAAACTTTTTGGTATTTTCTGGGATTCGAACTTGGAACCTCATGCGTAGTGATCCGACACACTAATCACTTACGCCACGGCGCCCGCAGCCGGCTGACATCGGTACGTTTACAATCAACAGCGACGAATTGGACAGAACGTCACAGTCGGCAGTTACAAATTCTAGGTGCTAAGGGACTTAGTCTACCTTGGCTCTGCTATAAACTCTGATAGCGATACCAGCGCAGAAATCAAGCGAAGAATAACTCTTGCGAATAGCTATTTTTTGGGCTAATAAGGCAATTCAACAGTAAAGCCCTATCTCGAACAACTAAGGAGACTCTGATCATCCCAATCCTGCTCTACGGCGCTGAGACATCGACTTTATTGAAAGCGGATGAAGATATCCTTGATTGTTTCGAGAGAAAAATTCTTCGTAAGATTTTCGGTCCCGTTTGCGTTGACGGGTTTTGGAGGAGAGTTTTTTATTTATAAGCTTAATACAAGCAGAACAATCTTAAGAGGCTAATTAACTAACAATAATTGAATAACTTAAAACTATGTGAGTTTGTGAAATTCTTATTATTATTATTAATGTCATTCTTGCTTTATTATCACTTAAAACCAAATTAAATTACTACTAAGGCAAAAGTTAGGAGTGGGGAGGTTAGTTGCGTAGGGAAATTCGAAGGATGGATTTGCTACAGTGCATGTCGAAGACATTAGGGAACTTATTTGCATTACGTAGCATTCTGCTCATAGGTTCATATTGGCCGTATTCAGTGTGCCGGTAGGCAGGGCGGAATAGGGATGCAGATCTTAAGCGTCGAGGGTTTGTATTAAGCGAAATCAGTTGCAGTAGGTGAAGACAGTCAATAAGTCCGGCTAATAATAGATGCACAAAAAGTACATCAGCGATAACGCGATGTGTTTCCAAGGCTTGTAAGTTTAACAACTTAAGTCGATTCTCATAGGGAGGTAAATTGTAGGGGTCATTCCAGCCAAGACCTCGCAGGGCAAAGCGGATGAATCTGCGCTAAACAGCTTCAATTCTTTGAATGTGGACTTGATGGTATGGCGACCAAGCCTGGCTGGCTGGCATACTCGGGAAGTGGTCTGACGAAAGTCATGTAAAGAGATTTGGTTGCGTAAGGGTTGGAGAACTCCTTAGACCAACGTTTCATAAAGCCTAGTAAGTAATAGATTGACATTTTGCGACGTTGAGTTCTAAAAAGTTTTGTCGGCACCAGGTGAGAAAGAGGTCTAAGTCAGCCTGCAGCGAGTGAGAATCAGTAGTGCAGGAAATTTATTTTGAGATCCTCATATCGTCTGCGTAGATCGCCAAGTCGCATCCCGTAATACTAAGCTCGACATCGTTTATGGTCAATACGAATAACAGAAGTCCTATATGCCTACCCTGAGGTACGCCTGATGTCGCAATGATTAGGTTTGAAACGGAAGATCTGAACAGGACACTGTATTGGCGATCTTCTATGTAGGACTTAGCCCATGAAATAATCGGTGGCGGAAAGCCAACAGCTGAAAGTTTGAGGAGTATTATTTTGTGGGAGATTTTGTCAAACGCTTAACTGAAGTCAGTAGCCACAACGTCTACTTCTTTGCCACTTTCCGTTGCGCATAATGTGAAAGAAATGAATTCGCTGAGGTTGGTGGTAGTAGATCTACCCATTAGGAACCCATGCTGCTTAGGGGAGAAAATTGATTTACAATGGAAGAAGATCGAGTCATAAACGATACGCTCAAAAAGCTTGGGTATAGATTAAAGCTTAGCAAATAGATCTATAGTTTGAAATTTCGCTCTTGCAGTCCTTTTTATGGATAGGGACGATAAACGAGTCTTTCCATAGTTCGGGGAAGACACCGTTTGAGATAGGCAGTTGAAAAAGAGCAGTGAGAGGTCGAGCTAAATTTCGGACGCATTTTTTTCAAAACTATGGCCGGAAGTCCGTCTGGGCCAGAGGAGTAATCGTCCTTGAGAAGATTGATCATGTCAACCACTATTGACTCGTTAATATTCAGAGATGTTAGGGAGGTTTGACCACAGCCACTCAAGTAAGTAAAATAATTAAGATCGGGGTCAGCAGTGACATTTGGAAACGCCTGGCTGAAGAAAATTAAAAATTTTAATGTAGAATGATAACCATCAGATTTCCTTTTAGTGTTAATAAAATGGAAGAACCGTTTGGGGTTGCAAATAAGATCGAACTGCATATGATCAAGGTATTCAGAGTAAAGTGATTCACACAACGCGGAAAAGTTGTTATACGCCGAAAGATAATTAGAAAGGTCAGACTCAGATCTGGAACTTAAATATGCCTGCCATAGTTTATTTCGCTTATTCCGAAGTGAGCGTAATTCCTTGCTGTACCAAGGGGGAGAATATGCGACATTTTTTCATTGTATGAGATGGACGGATTGAAGAAAACAGTCATAGATGTACAAGTAAAAACAATTGATGGCTGAGTCAATGTTAATGGTTTTGTCAAAGATAAAATCAAAATGGGCATTACCAATAAGGTTGTTAAGTTTGTCGAAGTTTGCTTTACGAAAATAAAATTTACGCTGCGTCAAAGGGATAACATTAATGTTTTCATTAGTGTATGGAAATGTTAAAAATAACGGGGTGTGATATGCGTCAAGTTTAGAGAGCAGGTGGCTACTAACGGTATCTACACAGTTGTCAGGGTCGGTTGAAAAAACTAAATCAAGCTGTCTTACCAAATTGTTTTTTATACTACTCATCTGGTGCAACCCAGAAGCAATAAGTCGGTCGTTGAATAAAACTTCCTTGTCAGAAGACGCATTAATAGAAATGAATTAGATGTCGTCATCTGATTTGGCCCAGCGCAATCGTGGGAGATCAAAATCACCAACAAGGATAACATCGTCTTATGGGGTAATAGTATCCATCAAAAAGTCAAGTGCATCCACGAGAAACTGGTATTCCTTAATAGGTTGTGCTGGATGGATAAAGCAGCAAACGATATAAATTGAACGTTTTGCAACATTGAATTTAACACAAATCAGTTCTAGGTTAGGGGCAGTTGGAATTGAAAAAGCTGACGCGTCATAACAGCTGTGGAGAGCTAAAAGAGAAGATCCAATCACGAACTATACGAGATATACAGTGGCATCGACCAAGTCGTAAAACTGCGCATTAGACGTTTGAAATAGGTAAGACATGTAGAGCAAATGGGCACCAACACTTCGACCCGCGAATCTAACTCGGAGGGATGACGCAGTAGAGAGCCTCCTCACCATAGGTGGTGCGCACAAGTTCCAGGGGACCTCAAGCAACTTGGAGTGCGCAACTTGAGGCAATTAGCTAAGGACCGAGCTAAATGGAGAGGCTTGTTGGTTGAGGTCCGGGTTCTTCCCGAACTGTAGCGCCATCTACATAACTAAGTATGTAAATATTAGACGAAGCTCTTGGAATAATATTAACATTTTTGAATCTATTTTCGAGCTTTATTTCAATAACTGTGTTAGAAATATCAATTCTCTCTTATTCCGCTGACGGCAAATGTCATACTGCTTGAATATTTTGTGAAAATAAGCGTCACCCAGGGTGAATCTCAGTTTGTCTGTAGATTTGAAGACATCACACAACTTATTTAATCTTCAAAATGGAACACATTACTAAATTTCATTAAGTACATCCACTATCTACCAGTTCGAGTTTCTTGTCCCTGGTGCTCCGAAAAGAAAGAAATAACCCACCTCCAGTCTGTGATAGAAGTGGAAAAGAAATTAATTTAAAACGCTTCCACGGCCATAAAACATACTCCGAATGATTTCCTTCGATCAGTAAATCCCCAACAGTGTATTATATATCTTCTGGATCAAAAGATTGGCGCTCCAGTGAATTATGGAATCGAAAATAATATTTTCACTTTTCATACTTTCATTCACTTCGGTATCTTACATTTTCCACCTATTTCCACAGGGGTGTAAAATATCTGCGTGATGTGAGGAAGATATGTTTTTCAACAGACAAGGGAATGTTTACCCAAAGGTATATCCGCATGAAAGGCATAAAATATCTTTTCCCATCCCCTGCCATGTATTCACATTTCCAGGAAAATGAAAAAAAAAAAATGAATGTATCTCATATTTATTACCCTCCCTTACGATTACCGCCTGTCTATCCCAAGTGACCATTAAGATGGTAAGGTAAGATACATAACTGATGGGCTGAGACCGAACATCCAGTGGGATTGGCACAAAGTCCTCGAAGGCTTTTCTTGTAATTGTTTTGGTTTCTCTGACATCGTCAAGATGTTTATCCATATTTTTTTTTTTGGTTTTTGTATCTGTATCTACAACAGCTTTTCGAATAAAGTAATTTGGGTTGGCTGTCCTTGTTTTTTCTTGTGACTTTACAATCCTGTCAAAAGCAAATAAAATTGATAACCGTAGTATTGATCTAAGGATTTTGCGACCAAAGTGAGGGTTTCGTTTTTTCTTTCTGTTTGGCCACACAAGCCATCTTCAACCATCAAGGTAATCGCCATTGAATGTCAACGGTGAATTTAAGGACAATTGTTTCCAAAATCAAGCCGATTTATACATTTTTAATATAACAAGACCCATGCCAGCCTACGCGCATACACGCGTGCCGCTTCTTTCAAAACAAACCTCAACCTTTGAAAGTTATCGTCCTCAGAGCCACACCCTCTAGAGCTACATACCCACCTTCAGCTACAAATTAGCAAAATTAACTTTTTAATCTTATTAAAACTCATTATAAAGTTTGATAGGTCCTCGAACAACAAGAAATTTGTAACAATTACTGTGTCGTCAGGAGTTCGTTTGCAGGATCAATAAACAAAATCAATTCAATAGTCCTTGAGGTGTGTATGTTCGTAGTGAAAGTCAAAAGTTGATGGGGTTGTTGCTTACTAAATTTAAATATAAGTAGGTAGGATAGGTCTTCTTGGAATTCACTTTTAGCGGGAGGAGAGAGTGTGTAATTACAGGAGTATCATGTGGTGGCGATGTGGAAAATATCGAGTGACACTGATTGAAGAGAATTGTGTCGTGGTGACTGTTTTAAACGTATCCGATGCTCATTAATTAATTACATTGAAGGTTTTGTATGTCGCAGACTGTAATTGACATGGCCTAATGAAGTAGATTGTCAAGGTTGTGGAAATTGGGTCAAACAGAAGTGATAGTGAATGCTTCCCCAGATGGCTTATGGAATCCTTGAAGAGATTTTTAAGTCATGATTCTAATCGTTCTATTGTCCTAAAGGTTAAAGGAAGTGGTTTCACTTTCCGTATCATACTAATTTTTGTCAATTAAATATATGTTAGGTCAGTTAATAATCTGGTGGACGGTACTGAACAAGGAAAGCAACATTGCTATATTTGAGAAGGTTCAAAGGCTATCCTGCGTCTATATAACGGCCGCCCTTAGAACCACTCTTACAGCTGCACTAGAAACTGCACTCCATATCCTTCCCGTTAATATTTTTGGGAAGCTGATGGCGGCCAAAGTAACATTACGGCGCAAGGAAAGCTCGCAACTGGCTCGTGGAAATATGGGCCACGCAAGCATCCTAAACGGTCATAACACTATTGCAAGTAATTCGGACTACATTGTTCCCTATTTAGACTTTAACGTCAAGTATAATACCAGGACTTCTAGCAGAAGTGCTTGGCAATCGGGAGAAATTCTAAACGAATCTGCGATAGAGATTTGCACAGATGGATCCAAGGCAGCGTGTGGAACAGTGCGGGAGTTTACTCCAGTGCACTGGATATCTGTATCACCACACGACTGCCGGACCACTGGAGTGTATTTCAAGCAGTTGTCAGAGCAGTCCGTGAAGCCGTGACCCGGCTTTCAATTAACTCGGTAAAGTGCAGAGCTATTGTTTTCTACATAGACAGTCAAGCTACGATAAAAGCATTGGAATCGCCAATAATTCGATCCAAGTTGGTAGAGCAATTCCGCGGATATTTTAACGAGATCGCTGCTATGTGCAAAGTATGCATGTGCTGAGTTCTAGGCTACAGGTATATTTCAGGCAATTACAAGGCAGACGAGCTAGCTAAGGACGGTGCCGGGGGGGAACCGTCAGCACCTATAAAATCTATAAAATTCCAATTAGATACCGCAGCCATTAGAATAGCACAACAGTAGGTGGAACAATATCAGTACATGTATCTCTTCTAAACAAATCTGGCCAGAGCTGGATTGCAGAAAAACCACTAGACTTACTGCCTTTAATACGACAAATCTAAGAAAGATAATTAGGGTTCTCATGGGGCATATTCTCGCAGACAGACATGCTAGAAGACTTGGTGCTCCCTTCAACGATTTCTGCAGAAGCTGAAGAGACGAGGAAGAGGAGGAAGCCATTAAACACACCTTTTATGCACTGTGCTGTGAACCTATCGGTCTTGAGAAGGAAAACCCTAAGGTAATACTTCTCTAAAGATCTTAACAATTTGGCTAGACTTGACTTAAGCGAAATAAAACGCTTCGTCTCCGGGTCAAACTGGTTTAATGCCTAACGGCGAATCATACTTTTCGGCATGAGTTCACACCAACATTTGCACACAATTCGATTCCTGTTACTGGAAAGTATTTCGTGAAATTCTCGCCAAACAAATCTGCCTGCATCCTGGAGAGTCGTGCTGCAGTTGTATTCGTAAAAATCATTGATGAACGCACTAACTGAGGATTAAGCAAGACGCAACGCAGATTCAGGTCTCGAGAAATGCTCTTCTAAGCCCGGTCAAGCAGGCTGATCAAAGATATCATTCTCCGTGTGACCTAGGACCAAAACAGGAATCAAAAAGTTAATCCTCACGACCGAATTTAAGGAGTTGGTTAACTCACTATAGACTATCGCTACAGATACAGATACTTCCACCGAGTCCATACAATATACTCGTAGCTCATGGCCATTAGGATAGTATTAGTCTCAGCTTGGAAAACACATGCATGTCATATAATTACGCGAAAGCCTTTTTCGTCAAACAGCCGACACATATTCTACTAACGTAGCCATAAAGATTCATAGCCATAAAGATTCAAAGGACCTTTCTCGTTGATAGATTTTGTAAAAAGCACCCTTACCTGCCATTAAATCGAGCACGCTTTGGACGTATTCTACTATCCTATCTGTGGTTTTGCTGCTAGGGTGTTTAAGAGTTACAGTGTCTGCTTCTATTATATGTATACGCGCTGTTAACGTCAGTGATACAAGGGTTCTCAACAGAAGAGCACACGAAACTTGTTTCTGCTTTGGCCTGTTTAAAAGGAAGCAGCTTAGGGTCCAAGACGTTGATCCAGTTCCCGGTTGAAGTACCTGCTACATATCGCCGCCAAGGGAGCGCTTTCAGTCCTGGACCTACAGATTTGTCCCGCGGGATTTCTGCTTCTCTTTTGTTTCCTCTTTCCTCTAAGTCAAGAGCACATCCCTCCACCTCAATCTACCGAACATATCGGAGAGAGTGCTGCAAGTGTCTTCGGTAAAAGATTCCGTCGCGACTCCTGTTCCAATGCCTAAATAGGCATGGAACTTAAGTGCGCTGGTTAGTCTCGCCGCGGAAAAAACAGAGATAGCTCTTCTGACTACGAAACGGATCCCGACCATTGCCGAGTTCCGAGTAGGTCCAGAAGTTATAATCAGCAAACCAGCAGTAAGGTTTCTAGGAAATGCCCTGGACTATAAACTCTCTTTCTGGCAACAGATTAAGTCCGCATCTGAGCGAGCTGCGAAGGTCACGTCATCGCTGAGTAAGCTTATTGTAAATATCGGAGGCCCAACAATGAGTAGGCGACGACTCCTCATGTCCATCACCCACACCATTCTTCTGTATGGGTGTGAGATCTGGCCAGACGCACTTAGATAGGAGAAGTACAGAAAGCAAATTGCCGCAGTACAAAGGCGAGGAGCTCTCCGAGTTGCAAGTTCCTATCGCACAGTGTCGGAAGCAGCCGTCCTTGTAGTTGCGGATGTGACCCCCATCGACCTTCTAGCGACAGAAAGGAAATACGCCCACGACAAGAAGGAGAAGTAGGGGCAGAACTGGTAGTCGCTGAAGCGAAGGAGCTTACCAAGCAGGCTTGGCAGAGAAGGCGGAGCGCTGAAACGAGGGGGAGGTGGACAGCGAGGCTGATTACAGACGACACGGCTTGGACAAAGCGGGAACACGGCGAAGTGAACTACTTTGTCACTCAATTCCTAACCGGACATGGGTATTTCAACCGATACCTCCACAAGTTGGAGAAGTAGAGAGCGCAGCCTGCCAATATGGAGACTCAGCGGAAAACGACGCTTTCCACACCTTTTTCGCCTGTAGCAGATGGACAGAGCAGAGGAGTAGACTGGAGTCGAAATAGGCGTTTTTTCCCCGAAAAATGCTATAAGCAAGATGATCTCGAGTACCGACAAGTGGAATAGAATATCTTCCTTTATCGAGACGGTACTAAGATCTAGAAAGAGAGAGGAAGACGCCAACATTCCCTCACAAATTACATACAGTAGATAAAAGCCTTGCCGGCAAGAATGTATAAACCCGCACCAGGGGCCGAATATGAAAAAGCCGGTCCGCAGAGGGGAAAGAAAACGACACCGCTCTGAAGTAATGCGATAAACGGTTCCGGAGTGGATGGTGTCAAGTAGAAAGAAGGGGTTAAAGGTGTTTTTTTTAGTGAGTAGTGAGTCTCACACTACTAGAAACAGAGCGGGACTGTTTCCCGTGCACATTAGCGTTTTTCCACTACCCCCTAGGCAAAAAAAAAAAGTGCGCTGGTTGGGACCTTCAGAATTCTTGCCGCAAGACACTCGGAGTAGATAAATCGTAAGGTTTTGCTAACATACTGTTCGGTAACTAACCTTCAATTCAGTGCCTCAGCTAGCATCTTTGAATTTTAGGCTTTTCCGACACGATAATTCAGCACTGCCTTATTGCAGTGTTTACAAAATTCCATCAGTTAGCTGCAAAGCGAAAACTTCAAGATATTTGGGACTCGACCACACCAGTATTAACAAAGGTACCTTGCTTTCTGATTTGGTCACTACATTCGCAATTAAAATTGAAAGTACTTCCAGAAATAAATCTTAAGTTTCAATGAACTCCATTTTCATTGTCATGTCTTCTAATGAAACTTGCAAGTTACATCGAAAACTGTTCACAACCCTAGTCCTATTACTTTTTGGCTCCATACTAACTGACAAGTCGGCATTGGTAATTAGAACTGCAGTGTACAAAACTTTACTCTCCAACTTGTATGCAAATTTCTAAAACTTTCCTTGTAACCCCAATCAATAAAAACATCATAACAGCACTGGCCCTGCCTTACCTTTGGTCCATCTTTATGCTAAACATAAAAGCTCCCAGTACCTAGAACATTGAGGATGTTAACAAGTATCCCCCAGCGTAATTCATTCTCAGCCATACTGGCTTACAAGCAAAACTTAACACAAAAGAAATACACAAGCACCAGGCAAACTTGACTTCTTAATCCTTGCAAATTTGCATACATCCTGTGGTGGTAACGACATCTCTTTCCGGTTTCATAGTTCTTTGATTAGACTTCTTTCTCTCTCTGTCATTATAGGTGGGGGGAGCGAACAACTCTGCTTACCTCAACAAAATGCTGATGTGGTAAAAAACTTTGTCATGGCTTGGCCCGAAATGTCTTTTGAATTTTGGGTATGCCTTAATCCTTGGAAATATCCCCACAAAATGCTATGGAAAAAGTTGCAGATGCAAAATTCTGTTACCGTCCCGCCATATTAATGCAAGACTGGGTATACATCTTAGTGTGTATGGCGTACGCTTGTATTTAGTTTTTGTTATCGTTTTCTAAGAACTTTGCAACTTTTCGAAATATCTCGAAGGAAAAACTAATACAACTTGCAGTTGCAGCTAAACGTAGAGTAAAATGCTGTTCGCGCGCGGCAGCAAAAAATAATTAAGGCGAGGTCAAAGCCGACGGCTTGCCTGGAGGGTTGACAAGTTATTTAAAAGTTGTTGAATATTATTTGCAAAAGGCATTATCGTAAAAGAAACTAAAGAAGCATCCAGAGAACAGTTTTTGGAATTTTCAAAAACGGAATGTATCCTTAAATTTGTTTGAGAACTCGCTTGACCTCAGAGAGGATATAGATTAACTGAAATATAATGTTAGATGCTAAATGAAAATGGAGTGATAATGGGGTCAACTTAGACTCAAGGTTTGACAGCTTGCAAGGAATTGAGAGGAATAGGATTCTTTGTGGACTTGTAGTCATCGTTTTAGGATAACAGCCTCATGTGAGAGTGTTCAAAGCTATCTAATGAGACGTTTCATCCTCCCTTATTCATGCCCTGCAACACCAAGCTGTTTGGTAATTCGAACAGCATCTGCATATATACCAAGATAGCCCCCATTAAGTAACCAGGAGGAACAACGAAAAGAAAGAAAAGGTTATCACCATACTACAAATTGGGACTGCTGAGATGGAGGTGGGACAGTGGTTCACTATAGACTGTCCAGAAAGACCAGTTCTTTTACTGCTAATGTAGAGCCTAGTTAAAGACGATCTCCTATATAGACTGCCAATGTACGCCAACGACATAGTCTTTATTACAAGAAGATTAAGAGTCAAATAGAATTGGTGTTCAACGATATGCCTTTGGGTGAACCCGATCAAAACCACTGCGATATGTTTTGCCAAGAAAGGCACGAATCTCAATAGAAGGGATAAGACTGGGCCCACAAATCATTAGGTATGTACAACACTGGACAGTAAAATATACTGAAAGGCACATAGAAACTGTCGTAGCCAAAGCCACTCACTACCTATACCATACAATCTTATACTATACTAGGGCCCTTGTACACACTGCGACCTATAAGATCTATTGTGGCAGCCCGGTGTTCAGCCGAGAACTCGGTTAAGGCTCTTGATCAACCTCGACAAAGCTCCAGGCTCAGAAGTCAGAGGGGTTCAATAAAGCCCTCCCGAGATGGAGAAGTCTTTTTCTTGGGGCCATGGGGCATTCATAAAGAATATATTCTGCCGTCTCCTTTTGCTCTCCATATAGCCGGCATGTGTCTGTATCTGCTACTCCTATCTTGTGCAGATGGTACCTGAGTGAGCAATGACCATTCAAGTAGCCTGTTAAGGTTCTTAAGTAGCTTTTTAGCCTTGCAACGGTTGAGATTAATTAACTTCTTTGCCTGTCTTAGGCCCTTAAGTTTGGCCCAGTACTCTGCATGATGATCATCTTCCCATTTTTTTATTTTGATATTTGCGCTACTCCATGTAACTCCCAAATAGGGTTCAGGACCGACTAGTTGGCGACTAGCGCCTCTTCTCGCTAAGTAATCCACCCGTTCGTTGCCCTCGAAGCCTTCGTGTCCTGGTATCCAGGCCACAGTGATGGTGTTTTTCGATGTGAGATCTTCGAGTAGGTTTAGACAGTCCCATACAAGTTTGTATCCTACCGTGTACGCTTTCAGAGCCTTAAGTCACGAAGCTCGATTGCATGGACTTCCGCCTGAAATATTGTTGGTGATTTCTCAAGCGATACTGCACGTTGGAACTTGGGTCCATAAACCCTTGCGCCAGTGTTACCATTTTACAATTTGGAGCCATCTGTGTACCAAGTTTGAGAGTTTGGTAAGACTACAAGTCCTTCATTCCTCCATGTGTGACGGTCACCTATGACCCACATTGAATTTTCTGGAGAACCGGTATTTCTTGAGCATAGTATCTGTGTATCTGGAATCTTGTAAAATTGCCGATTTTAAGGTCCGAGATCTTGAGCAGCCTAAGAGCACTCAGCACTCAATACCTCACTATGGTGGATTTACGATGTTAGTGAGAGCAATCTTGCATATAAGGGAGTAACGTGGGCTAAGTCCCGCGAGTATATCTCTAGGCAAAGTGCAACGACTACCCTGCATCTGTATAACGAAAAACACTGCTTTGAGTGACGAAGAATTAAAGCAGTAAATCCGGATAGCTGAACTAGTTCCTGTGAATCTGTCGCAGTATTTTTCAGGCACAGCTTCACGTCGAAAGGTTGTGATACAAATATTCTCCTTATTCAACTTCGAGGAAGTACCGTGGGCATGACCTCGCAATACTATTAGACAGCCAGGCCACAATCAAGACATTGAACTCGAATAAAATTACCCACAGGCAGGTATGGAATGCCTGACTAAGAATAATAAGCATGACCATGTTTTTAAAGTTACCCTTTATTGGGAACACTATAGGGGACAAAGTGAAGGAGCTACTGCACTAGCAAAGCTTTATAGCCCCCTCTTTTGGATTACGGATTGGGACCGCACAAAATACGAGAGGAGCTGAGAAAATAAGAAGAGAGTAAAGGAGCCAACACTTGAGTTGATATCTCCCAACTAAGGCAGACCAAATAACTTCTGGGGAACTAAGTAAAAATCGTCTAACAGGCCACTGTAGACCTTAGGAGTATCTGTGAAAATTTTATAGAGAAGAGGATGAACACTGCAAATTCAGCAGGCATCTCAAGGAAACACGAGCACACCTTCTTATGGAATATGAAGCATTGTTTCACACAAAAAGACACCATCTAGATCTGAGATGGATCTACCTCTGTTGAACCCATTTAAGATACTCCTGTCTATCTTATCACAGTGCACTTGTAACCCGTTTACCGTCAATTAAAGTGTATGTCGGCATATGGTTTTGTTCGGGCTGTCTAAATCTGGTCTACATTCCCAAATAGTGGACTGAGGTTGAAGTCGTCTTCATTCCTACGGCAGGTAAGAGCTCTCATGCGGAACCAAAGAATCTCCGACCTATCAATCTATCGTCCTTTCTACTGAAAATGTTGGAAAGGCTGATTGATATCCACCTTCGACAGAGCATTAGCCCATTTTTGCTCTCGCCGTCCCAACATACGTACTGCAATGGCAAATCGGTTGAGACAGCCTTACACTCGCTTATGCGCATCATTGAAAAATCTCTGAGCATTAAAAAATATGCTATGATGGCTTTCCTTGACATTGAGGGAGCTTCTAACAATATCAAACCAAAGGCAATCACAGACGCACTTGCAAATCTGAAACTGAATACTTCGCTCGGAGTGTTGATCAATCAAATGCTAACATGAAGGATTATCAACACACAGCTGGGCGAAGCATCGGCCAGAAGACTTGCCTGCTGCGGAACAATCTCTCTTGTATTGTCACCTCTTCTGTGGTATCTGGTATTGAATGAGCTACTAGTAGACCTGGATAGGTCATGCTCTAGAGTGATTGCCTATGATGATGACATTGCGATTGCTGCGTCTGGCAAGCACCCAGACGCTCTTAAGGAAATCCTCCAACATGCTCTCTCTCGGCTCACTAGATGAGCCTCTAAATATGGATTGGGGGTTAATCCTCATGAAATAGAACTCGTTCTCTTCACGAGGAAATATAAAGTTCCCCTCGAAGACCCTCCTATGATAAATGGCACCAGTCTCACCTTCACTGTTAATGCAAAATACCTGGGTCTTATTCTGGACAGGAAATTGAACTGGAAAGCCAATCTACTAGAACGCGTCAGGAAAGCCAATGTAGCTCTCTAATCCTGTAAAAAGTCTATAGATGGGAGCTGGGGGTATGAAACCTGAAATCACTCGCTGGCTTTTCATGTCTGTTATCAGGCCTATACTACTCTATGGCGTGACCATTTGGTGGCCTGCTTTTGACAGGACTATCCACCTCTCTCAGTTAGCTAAAGTGCAAAGCATGTGCATCAGCGGTGCACTAAGAACTACTCGCTCCACGGCAATGGACATTTTGTGCAACATGCTTCTTCTCCTTCCTCCTTTTATCAGCGAGGTTATGATCCGAAAACAAGTTTAAAGATGATGTAAAGTCTATTATAAATGATGTTACTTAATTAGTAATAAATACTAATAAATAAACCTTTGACTTCACACCTCTGCTAAGGATCATAACCCTCCCACTTCACCGCATTTCTACTGATCCGCCTGTGGGGTCCGCCTTTTGTGTAACATGCTACTCCTAGATATCTTTGGTAGACAGATTGCTGCCAGTGCGGCCAACCGTCTAAAAGCCACCTCTCAGTGGTCACACTTGAAAACACGGACTACACCCCGCCGAAACTAAAATTTGACCGAAACTTCCGTACGAGTATCCCTGATCGGGATAAATGAGTTAACTGATGATGGTAATTGAGTGCACTTCTACACAGATGGCTCTAAGACCGAAGGTGGGGTGGGCTGTGGTGTTTTCTCCGAAAAGCTCAATCTGGGCATCTCGTTGCACCTCCTTGATCAATGTAGCGTGTTTCAGCCGGAAATCATTGCACAGATCTGCTGCGTTATCGGTGTCATCACTGGACACTGTCCAATAGGCTAACATACAAAAAGACTTAGCCTCTTTTCCAATGTCTTCTGCAGAAGCTGTAGGGATGATGAGGAGGAGGAAACCATCCTTCACCTCCTATGCACTTGTCCTGCTCTACTACGTAGAAGAATGCTCCATCTAGGAGCTCTCTTCCTCGGTGACCTCAGCGATTTGGCGCCCTTAGGCGTCATGAGCATCCATCTTCTTCTTCTTCCTTTTATCAGCGAGGTTATGATCCAAAAATAAGGGACCATAACCCTCCCACTTCACTGCATTTCTACTGATCCGCCTGTGGAGTCATGAGCATCCATCGCTTCATCAAAAGCTCCGGTTAGTTTTATTAGTCCCTGAGTGGTCTAATGGTAGATCCTTGGCATCACAATGGACCTTTTCTGGTCAAAATGTACCAATCTAACCTAACCTAACCTATGGTTTTGGTCGCGCAAATTGTTTCTTTTGACCTTTGACACCGCCATTGGCTCTTATTCTTATTCCAGATGCCTTGAGTTTGAATTCTCCATTAAATCGATAAACAGTTCTAGCACTTTCAGAGTTCAACTGTGCGTGCAGCTGCAATCAAATATTCAATCGAAAGTCTTAGGAAACACTTGCACCTAAAAGTATGAATACATATGTAGGTATCTTCTTTTCACAGCCTGTAATAACTCAGATAGTTCTTACATGATCCACCTCCTGCCATCAACTATTCAGCTTTAAGCATCCCTTATCTAATTCCCAATCAAATTACCTTTTACCTTTACAAATACGAAATGGAAAAACACAAACATCCCACGTGCTCTGTAAGCAAGGAGATACGAATGATGCTTTTAGGGAATCCACCTACCCATCCACCACAAGTCATAACCAGCTGTGGGTTGGGTAGAAACATTATGATGTATGATATAATCCCTCGTAAATATCGCACACACAACTGGTACTAAACTATGACAGCATCCCAATACATCATTCGATACAATTCTGATAAAAAAAGATATCATCTGCCTGACCCGGGGCTATCGACCTCATTTTAGTTTGTTTTGGCAAATGCTTTCCCTTCAATCAAATTCCCCCATCATCCCATCATCTGGTTCACCCATAAATGCGAGTAATGATGTCATTTCGTTTTCTCTGGTGATCACTGAACCAAGATAGGTTCCAATGAACTTTACCTTACCGCCATTTTCTGAGACAATTTCGTTAATGGCGCATAATGTATCCTTGTCATAGTAAAAATCCTCACCGTTTACACCTTACCCACTTTCAGATGCAAAAATTCCGCACGAATTAAACAACAAATCCAACGTTGGTCTAGTTTGTTTATCTAAAAGCTTTCTGGCATTCTGTTGTCTTCGTTTATGTTTTCAGTCACTATTCATCTGACAGTCGTTTTTGCCATTCGTTTGGTTATAAGTGGAACCCGACATTTACGTCAGAAGAAGGCTTTTAAGTGTGGAGAGCTCAAAAATATTTTCATAGTCAACATTCATAGTTGACATAATTCACATCTGTGGGGGGGTTTGCGGTTGAAATAGTTTACGGTTACACAGAAATTATATATATCTTGCAAGTGTCATAATAAATTTGAAGGTAGAAAATATAAATTGCCTCCTAATAGATACATATAGATACTGATATTCAAATCGTAGATACATGCAAATATATTTCATCTTTAAAAGCCAATTTGGCACGCAGTGTGACGATGAGTAAAATGTGGGAAACTCTTAAACTATGTCGACGTGTCCTTTTCGAGAGTCACACTGGAGGAGTATTATTCCACTTGAAAGGGTGGGGGTAAGAGAAATTTTCAGAACTACTTACAGGTAAGTACTTTCGTCCCGAGGGCGAGCAAATGTATCCTTTACCGACACTCACCCCACGTATGTAAGTTTTTGACTAGTTTTCATACAATTTGATTGCGCTTATGCTACATACAACGTAGTCGTGCAGAAAGGACTATAATACTTGAGCTGAAAACTTTGTTATTTTGACAGGCAACACAGTTGGGTTGCAATTGTGTCCCGTTTGTGAAAAGTTTAAGTACAGTGTTTCGTGCATTAGTTGACGGTTGGTGTAGGTGGGGTAACACGTTTTTGGGAAGGATTCCACCCGTTTTGAAATGCATAATTGGGACAAATTTTGGACCCTTATGGGCGGGTGTCTAGGTTTTAAAGACATTATGCAGCAATTATCCTTCGGCCCATTGATAGAAGAGCTTCGACTGTGGCACGTATATAATATTTCTTGAATCCAGGTTGCTCTGGACAGACTCTGAACCACGAATTGGTTTTGACTTTCACGAATGACTCCGAAACTAATTCAGATTGTGGTGCTTTCATTGACGAAGGCAGGATTCGGCTTGGAGTCAAGTAAGAGAGACTTATATGTATATATCTTCAAAAGATGTATCCTGACGTCTCAGCTAATATCTGAATTGTCAAAAATTCTTATCGTTGATGATCAAACAAGGTTCATGGAAGAACAACCGTATTGGATTTGCCTGCATCCTCAAACACGGCTTCCATTGGCGTACTTCCATTGGGAGTACTATCACTTTCACAATTAAGGAGTGCTATAACTTCTGCTTCTGTTTTGACGTCGCTGCCTAGAAAGGTTCTCCATATTTCCCTTAGAACAGTACATTTTCCGAGAAAATGGATGACATCTTCCCTCTCCGAAAGGTTGCATAGGCTGCAATATATAGGCAAGTCCTTACGATGGTGAACGTAATTTAGCTTTACCAGCTCTCCTCTCAGTTGAGGAATGGAAGAAATATGTTCCTGACCGTTACTATTTTTAAAGTAGTTGCGTTCACGCAAATTATGTTTAAGGAGACTATATATTGATCTGTGCACGGAAGATGTAGCACTATTTATGCAGTCTTGTTTATGTTTTTCGTCTACTTTCGAAACGAAGGCATAAAGCGCCTCTTTTGAAAATCTTCCATTTTCACCCACCAGATGGAAGCCCGTTCCACAATACGACGCAAGCTCTTCCAGTTCCCTGTACCAAAGGCTTCTCCTCTCGATCGTATTTATTAATATAATTTTAGGAAGTCTTTCGTCTGGCATCTCTAGAACTTTCATTAAATAATCCAGATGTAGCTTTAGAGTTCTTATGAATAATGGTGATAATCCTGTTCCTAATAAGCTTCTAAGAAAGACCAGAAGTACTCTTCAAACAACGTAGACACATCATAATCCACAAAGGATCAACACCATCACGAATCCCACATTGAATCTATTCCTTCGTAAGAACATGCTTATTGCAAGATGCATGTAGTAGATAGATGCATCCTGTCACACACTACTTTATAAACCTTCTTACTGGCAACAATTCTTTTACATATCGTTTTGACATATCACTCACTCACACACCCTCACCCTTAAGCCCTCCTTTTGATATAGAGTGATGATACATAGCCCATGTTATTCCGGAGATATTGTCTGATATTAAATTAAAAATGTTATCACAGTCAAATAAGCAGCTTTTGGGTGAAAGAATTACAAATAAACAAAAAAAAAATTTTTCTTTAAAAGATGAATGTAAGCATTTAATCAATAGATACATATATTTCTTATATTTGCAGATTCTTCTGAAATGCGGTTAAATATTGGCAGTAAGCAAATTGCACTCATCTTCCATATATAGAATAAGGTGAGTCAGAAAGTCCTTAAAGGCTCAACAATGTACTTGTACTTTGTATCAGACTATCAACAAAAGTAGTTGAATTTTTAATCATTGATGAACTTGACATAAGTCTCCTCTGTACTACGCAGGATACAAGTATTTGCCCCGAGTGCACAGCCTAGCCATAGACTAGACTCTTAACCTTACGTTAGGTTAGGTTAGAGTGGCTATCTGCACCAAGATGCAGACACACTTAGACCAGAAGATGTCCATTGTAATACACTGGTTCTTCTTCTTCTTCCTATTTCGGCGACGTTATGATCTGAAAACAAGCGCTCATAACCCTCCCACTTCATTGCATTCTCTGCATTATGATACACTGGATCAACCACAAAATTAGCTACACAAGGACTAACTATGAGAACCAACTGGATCTATTTATAAAGCGAAAGATGCTTCTGACTTCAATATTCGCCAGGTCACAATGTTATTAAAGGGAGGAGCTCCAGTAATTTTCATTTGGATAGGGCAGAACAGGTGCATAGAAGTTGAAAGATGCTTCGCTCCTCGTCTTCATCCCTGCACCTCCTACATAAATCATTTGACAAGAGACCTTACCTTTTTGCATGAAGGTTTATTGAGCAAGATCAAACCATTTGAGCGCTTCTGATTCAGTCTAGGCCAAATCTATCTGGATGTATGACACACTGTGCCATCCTCCCATCTGCGGTTTGTCTTTGTGATAGCGTTTAGCTTCATTAGCAATTTGCACTTTGCGGGAGACATCTATATATTAATACGAGAACATGAAACTTATCGTACGTTTTTTTAGTATTTATTGTAAAAGGATGGGGATGAATCTTATATCATTCGAAAGGTACTGTGCCATAAAAGTGCAGAAAAATAACATCATGTGCATATGTTACCATTAAGTCAGGTTAAATAAAATGAACTTACGCACATAATGTTCCCATAAAAAATGCTTTAACCAATTGAATGAAAGCATTTTGTTTACGTTCATGGCTGTATGAGCTTAGATCCCCTTGGCTTCTTTCTCTGCACAGCAGAATATTACAAAAAGAAGCCTTATATTAAGAAATACATAGCGTTGTTCCTCCCGCTGGTCGCATTTCCACCACACGCGATACTAGTACCCATTAATTGCCTATTCGGTATGATATTTAGTATACTACCAAGTCTGGCGAGTTCGTCAGCTTCACATTTAACGACGATATCCACAGGGATCTCGGAATTCCGACAATCGAAGCTGAAACTAGAAGCTTCGCGAGAAATCATAGAAACCGACTAATCGGACATGTCAACAATACAGTTCTACAAATTTTGGAAGAGAGCAATTTATTGCGCCGACTACAAAGGACGAAACCTTTCGACTTGGCGAGATTATGATTAACCGCATCTAGATTGCGGAATATGCAGGATCCTTCAGTGGAAAGTAACCTGCCAAACGTTATTATTTCATGATAGAAAATTTGCTTGATCAGTTTATACTTAGTTGCGATATCTAACTAATTTATATCGAAGGGTGGTGTTTTTTTAGTCAGTAAGAATCTAACACTACTATGAGCACGCGCTTGCTATTCTCATAGTGTCTATGGAAGATTTTTCACCTACCCTCGGAAAAAAAAAAAAAAACATTTAACTGGAACGTCTCTGTGGCCTAGTGTTTAGCATAGGTGAATTTTAAACTGCTCTGCCATCTCCGTGAGAAACAAGCGGCAGCCTAGGAAGACCTTTGAAGTAAAAGAGAACGACTCCAAGGATTTCATTGCCGCTTGGCTATCCGTGAAAATGTTAATGTCTCTGACAAATATTACATTACATTTCAACCAAGGACAAGGCTGTCTGTCAGATGTAAAGTTCAGTGGATCTGTGATCACGGAGGCTACACCACTGGGAGGAGGAATACAGACGAGAGCGGCCGTACTAGCAGTCATCTGTTTGTCGAAAATATCTACATCTGCGAAAGGGACAGTTCTAAGCGCACTACTGATACACATGCAAGCAGATCTTTGCACTTTTCCTAGGAGGTTAATCAGGTTAACAGCTTTAACAAGAGCCGGTCACCGAACGATCACGCCACAGATTTCAAATTTACCCAGCAGACTTTTATTACAAAATCTTTTTTCAGGATATTGGGTAAATTTAAAGGCAACTTGCAATCCATCATATTTCTGCGTTAGAATAGCCCTTGCATTCGAATTTTATGGTAAACAAAATAAAACTTTTTTGCGCATATGCTTGATGGAAAAATAAATTGCAAAACATGTGCAAAACAATGTAGCACCTCAAAGAGAATGTAAACTCGATGGCATACTACTGCATAGATATGGGCTCCTTCCGAAGCCGAAAAACATGTTGCGGTAAATTTTACCACACCAAAGACTGCTCTTTTCCTTTCGCTCCCTTTCTCTCTTCCGAATTGTCTTTGCAAGATTCTGGGAAAGTGGTTCCATCAGCCATAGGCCCACTTCCTCAGCATCTTGCAGAGATAACTGATACAGGTGAGACGACAAAAGGACCCGCAGGTAGCCGTGAAGATGAGAGATCAAGGGAACGGACCGACCCTTCAGGACACGGGGACACTAGGAGATGACTGGAGAAGATTACCAGAGCGAACGGACCGACCCTCCCTTCCTAAAGCTGAGCGAGAACGAGAATTAAGATTTTAATCGGAGAGGATTACCAAAGGGAACACACCGACCCTCTCTACCTAAAACTACAAAGAACCAGCGACGACGAGAGAAAAGAAAGGGTGAACTGTCCTGATAGAATATCCACACTGCCACGAGCACACACTATGAGATGTCGTAGCAATACCCAGGATACACGAAACATAATTAACACGAAACACACATCAGCGAGAGTGGTTAACACGGCAGAGAGGCTCAGAACACACGCACCATAACTGGAACACAATACGTCAAAACAACACACTATCGAGAGCAGCGACACATCTCACATACATACACAGCCACAGCATCAACGTCGACACATAAGAACAAAATACACGGCACTGTCGACGAAAGAACAAATATGAGAAGCAGTCTACGGAATCGAAGAAGGTTCGGACCGAACCCAGCAATGGCCGAGGGCCCAACCTAACCATTGACTCGATGTGTGGGGTGGCACGTCATCGGCCCGTCCCATTTCCCCAAATCTGCATGGAATCCCACCGGAGTACTTGTCAATGGCGCGTTTTAGGAAAAGGTTTGAAGCTCTTGGATACTTCCCGTACTTTCTTTCTTCTCAGCAGGGTCCAACGCGGAATTAGGCGTTGCTTGAAATCGGGGTCTTAATGGTATTCGCCTTTGAGTTTCTTTCCCTTCAGTAATGTTTGTCTTAGCAATGTTTTATTTCCATTCTTTCACGTGAAAGAATGCTCGCGTTCATTAAATTGTCGCTGCTTTCCAGATCGTCAATTGCGGGTATCAAACGTCACCGAGAAACACTGCCAATGGAATTGAGTGGAAAATGCCTAACTCGACCCGCTGAACTGCCTAAGGTGAGACGAATTCAGAGAGTCAGTGGAACGAGTAGAAGAGAAAGCAAACGGTTCAAGAACGGGTGCTTGCGATAGCAAATGAGCTAAGCATGACACACACAGCCGTGATTGAACCTCGCCGCCGCTGAATAAGCGAAACCCATGTTGGTGTGAGTGAGACTCACAGGCGAGTAGGCTAAATATCCGAATGGAAGGGAACCTAGAACTCACTTTCTGGTTAACCACGAAAGAGCAGACGGTGACAGTTGATCACGCAATAATTGAGGAGTTTTTTTGAGGAAATATCGGAAGCAAAGTGTCTATTAAACGCTCCCATGTCACGGAGAAAACATAATTGAAGGGAAAGCGGAAGGCGGGGCAGTTCAGGACAAGTAGAAGGAAAGGAGAGGCTGAGAAGAAAGAGAAAGGGGGAAATACGCAGAAGACAGATAAGTAGTATACTTAGTCGTAAATTGTTTCCGGTTGAAGTAGGATTTGTATTTAAAATTCCGGTTGGACTCCGTTCCGCAAATTTCTCGAACAAAGCGGGACTCGCGACCGCTAATTAACATTTGTGTTTGCCAGAACCGCGCGATAACGAGCCACCCCAACGGCTTTAGCTTTTTTTATTACGTTATTATTTACTTTCATTTGATCGTGTAATTCTAAATTCCAACTGACAATCAACTTTCCAACCAATAAATCGGCCGTGGCTCAGACAGAGCTTTATAACGTAGAATCACCTCTTTTATTTCTTGGCGTGTGTGTATTTTCATCTTCACAGTCCACCTATCCAACATCTCAAGGTTTCCCAATTCCTGTTCATAAGGATTGGGTAGCGCTCAACGATCCCCCGTGTGTGAACGCACTTCCACTGGAACCACCCCAGCTGAGCAGCCGACCGCGGCAGCATACTAATGCTGTAGTTGCATTTCCCGTACTGTTTATGATCTCTGTCCCCTTTGACATTCCATCATTAAACGCGTAAAGATCGCACAGCCGACCTCGGTTTTTTTTCTCGCGTAAACACTATCATCCTCTCGTCGTTTAATCAACCCCTTAAATCGGGAAAAATTGCAACAAACAGCAGCCTAAATGAAGTGCTATAGATGTACAAGCTAATGGTTGCATTATATTGTAAAATAAATTGAGTCGTACAATCATTAGTTACAACAGCCTCCTCTGCATCTGCAATCTGTTAAGTCCTAAATGTCATTCCCTGTACATAACGTCAATCGCAAAAGAAAAAATAAAATAAATCCTTCCCCCTATCCCCGCAGAAAACTATTCAGAAACCATCACCCCAAAGGCATTATGCGGAAGCCCTGCAAGGAAACCAAACAAATTGGTATAAGCTAAATACTTTTAAGCATTATGTGGCATTAGAGCCATCTTCCGGATATCCATGGATGACTCAGGATATACCCCGCACAGTGCCCTCTGTGTTGTTATTTTTTTAATTTTATTTTTCCATTCGTATAGCTTTTAGCACTATTCTCTTAAGTAAATTTGCCTAATGGATTTTGTGTTTAGAAATTGGTTTTGGTTACTATGGGACTTCCGGTTTTATAAATATTTTTTGGTTTATAAATATTTTTATTTCTAATGGAAGTTGATTGGAGTAGATACGCAGTGGGCAAAGAAATGGAGGAATTTGACTTACTTTGATGCAGTTCCAACATACATAACGAGTTTGTAAGAGTTCTGTTGAACTTCGAGAGCAAGTGTTCCTGGAATGGGGGAGTTTTTCAATAAAAGAAAATCGATCGATGATTTGTGGATGTAATTAGAATTGCAAACAGGGACTTTGGAAAGAAAGATTGCGGTTGAATAACAAATACAAGGTCATTCAATAGCTACATCTGAACTCCAATAGACGATTGTGGTAATGTTTGAAATGACAACGCTGGCATTCTGTGACGATGTAGATGTAGATGTATATGATGGTGAGGTGCAAGTGCGCGGCGACCTATAAAAGATCTATTGTGCCCTCCATACTACGGCTCTAGCCAATGATATACTCTGTCTAGAGCACTTCCTCCAGCTAGAGGACTGCTACAGCAAACCGGACTATCTTCAGTGGAACCAGCAAAGATAAATCCGTTTCTGACAGCAGGTAGCCACCTAGGTGATATCTTCTTTTGTGGATCTGTGCTTTGCGTTCCATAAGGTGTTTCTGCGAAGTCCCTGCAGAATCTGCGGTGTCCGTCTCCCTCTATTCCCAGCTTCCTAAGGTGCTCCTTAAGTCTGCAATAACCCGCTAACATGCCCACCAAGATGTGAAATCGGTTCTGCTTCTTTTCTGGTTGTATTTCCCCACAAGTTCTTTTGCCTGTCTTATTTGGAGGATATCGTCACAATATTTGACCCACTTGTTCTCTTCCTATTTCCTTAAGTCTTTCCGTATTTTGTGGGGTCCTATCCCACAAAAAGTTTCTGATCCAAGTCCAAGGAATAGCATGTCTGATCCGTTTCTTGCTTGATCATAAGCTGCTTCGTTCCTCTCCTACATGTCCTGGTACCCAGTAGAGAGTTACTTTGTTTATTTCTCCCAGTTTGTTGATCCTGGTGAGACATTCCCGTACCATTTTGGATCTGATCTCGTGCGAGGTCAGTGCTTTGATAGCGGCTTGGCTGTCTGACAGTATTGCGATGTCCTGCCCGCGATATTTCCTGTCTAGGTTGAATGTCTCACATCTTTCGATCGCCTGAACTTATTTGAAATATACTGCGGAATACCCCTAGTGATTCTGAGTATCTAGTCCTACGCCCGTACACTCCTGCCCCAGTGCAAGTAGATGTTTTCGATCCGTCTGTGTACCCTTTAATTGTGTGTTGTTTGAATTAGTATTTATCGGATTCGCTGCTCCAGTCTCTTTTGTTGCTCAGCTTTGAGTCGAATTTCCTTTCAAAGCAGTATTTCTTGACCATATCATCTCTGTGCCAGTGCAGAAGCCGCACCGATTTGGATAGGATTTCCCGCTCTTTGTTTGCGATGCATCTTCCTTTCCTGATGCCCTCTTTGCTGATTCTCAATATGGTCTCCTTGGCGATTCGCTCTAGCACTATGTGTAGTGGAGGTATACCGACGATCACTTCTAGTGCTGCTGCGGGACAGGTCCGCATGGCTCCTGTTATGCATATGCAGGCTAATCGTTACACTTTGTTGAGGGATATCCTCGTCGTGGTTAGCCAAGTTCTGTTAGCTTATGTCATGACCCGTAATGATGAGCCTTACTATCATCAGGTACATCCATCTCTGCGTGGCTGGGCTACAACCCCAGGTTTTTCCCGAAATGTTCCTGCACAACATAAGTGCTCTGAGATCGAAACAATTATAAAAGATGTATATCTGCGTATAACCCCAAGCACTATCAGAAAGAAGGAGTATAAAGAACCGTGGTTTGACAAAGAGTGCTATAAAGCAAGGCAATTATCGTTTGCCTGGCTCAGGATGTTTCGGCAACACAACGAAGGTGCGATGAAGTGGATGTACTTAAAAGCAAATAGAGAGTTCAAGGCCCTATTGAGGCAAAAGCGAAGAAGTCACTATGAATCCCTTGCTCGAAGCTTGGCATGTGGTAATAGTTCGGTGGATTTTTGGAAAGCGGCTAGAAAACTTAATGGTGGTAACTTCGTCATAAATACGAATTTAAGTCCCAGTGTCCTCCTAGTACATTTTAATGCACTACTGAACCCACCCCCTAGTGAATTAGTCTTCAACTATGCCGTTCCGGGATTTCAAAATCATACCTTAGACAGATCGATTAGCTATGAGGAAGTTATCGGAGCTCTTAGTGCATTAAAAGATGGTAAAGCTGCAGGATCGGATGGGATACCTTCCGAGTTCTATAAATATGGTACTAACGAGTTGCACAACAAGCTTACTACGATGTTTGATAATATCTTGAATAGTGGAGTAGTTCCAAACCGTTTTAGAGAAGCCTTAATTTTCCCCATACATAAAAAAGGCAGTACATCAGATCCAGCGAATTATAGAGGCATTTCTTTTTTAAATGCCTCATATAAGATATTCACAGCAATCTTGCAGGACCGACTATCTACATGGATAAAGGAAAATAATCTACTTAAAGAACATCAAGCGGGTTTCAGGCCAGGATACTCTACTATCGACCACGTGTTTGTTTTGAGGAGCATTGTGGAGTCTTACATTGGAAGGGGTAAAAAACTGTATGCGTTTTTTGTAGACTTTAAGTCGGCATTTGACACGGTAGACCGAAATGCTCTATTTTATAAGCTTTACTGCATGGGCATGTCGAGGAAGTTCGGACGCGTCATCCAAAATTTGTATGCAAATACCAAATCAGCAGTGTGGAGTGGTGAGGAGTTGTCGGGATGGTTCCAGTCATTGTCCGGAGTAAGACAAGGTTGTTCGCTGAGTCCAAGCTTATTTGCGCTATACATCGAGGACATCGTAGATATTCTGCCTGGAGGTGTTGAGTACGCAGGACTATTGGTCAAAGCACTTCTGTTCGCTGATGATATAGTACTAATGGCGCAATCACCTGAATCCTTACAGCTAATGATCAACAGGCTGTATGACTATTGTAAGCTATGGAACTTAATCGTAAATCTTAGCAAGTCAAAGGTTATGAAATTTAAGAGAGGGGGCGGAAAGGACTGCAGAAACGAGAAATGGTACTACAACGGAGAAAGTATTGAAGTCGTTAAGGAATATAAGTATCTTGGGGTCTACTTTACAAAAAGTTTAGATATGGAGAGACATCTAAATGAAAAACTAGCAAAGTCTAAAATGGCCATCAATGTTGTATGGAAGAAATGTCTCAGTAATAGATTCATTGCCCACAGCAGTAAATATAAGGTTTTTGTAGCGGTGTCAGAGTCCATCATGTTCTATGCTGCGCAAGTATGGGGAGTAAGGAAGTATGAGGCTGTTGAGAAATTACTGCGGTACTACGTTAAGAGAGCATTTCACCTTCCACCCAACACTCCCAATTATATGCTAATGCTGGAAACAGGCTTGCCCCCATTGTACATCAAAACTTTTAAATTGCATGTGGACTACATTCTAAAGGTTTTGAATATGCCGGATACCAGACTGCCGAAAAAAGCTGCTCTGCAAGCAATACAATCCAGGACAGGATTGTACAGGGAGTGGTTGGAACTTGCTGAGGACTGTGGGATACATTTGGATCTGGGTAATAGCGGAGACTGGAAACCCCAACTTTATCAACTCATCGCAAGTATGGACGAAAAGGCTTGGTTCAGGCATTTAGAGCAAGCTTCGGGATCACTGCATAGAATGATCTACAGCCGCTTAAGTCATAACCTGCTGGGAAATAACTACTTCCGCGATGAATACAGTATACCGGAAATAGCGACTGTGTTTAAATTACGGGGAGAGCTTCTAAAGCTTAATTATATTCCACACAGAGCAGACCTACCAGTGCTATGCAACTTGTGCAACTTGGCAGAAAGAGAAGATGTCATACATTTTGTTGGGAAGTGTCCAGTTTTAAGCGAAATTAGGAGACATATCTTTGGAAGTAATGTTCTGTCGGTGGATCAAGTTTCTATGCTTCTGAACGAACCAAACGTATTTAAGCTAACCCAGTACTGCAAAATTGCTTTAAATTATCGTGAAAGGATCATTAATGAAGATTTCTAAAATCGCTTAAAATAAAAGAAATACACAAATATACATACATATTTTAGTCAATTTTTAATTTTGAATTTATTTAATGTTGTCAATCAGGCAGACGGCAACGCCATGTTTATTGATTTTGTGTTAAAACTTTGTATTAATAGTGAAGTACATAAATAAAATCTATCTAATCTAAAAATCTAATCTAAATCATAAGTGCTCTGGTGGCTTTGGTTACCACAGCTTCTACATGTTCTCTCTAGAGGAGTTTACTGTCTAGTGTTAGACCTAGATACTTGACCTATTTTGTGGGTCTTTTCTTGGTCTAGATCCCTTTGAATGATTTCGCATAGCATTTCTTCAAATTTCAAATGGTGGAGAGGTATTCTTCCAGCACAGTCATTCTAAGGTGATTGTCTATGACCTTTCCTAGCATCTTTAGCATGAATGAGGTCAGGCGGATGAGTCTTAATGATTTTGATGAAGTGGTGTCTCTTTTTCCCGCTTTCGAAATGAATATGACATTTGCCTTTCTCCATATTCTTAGTAAATGCCCAAGTGCAACGCTGCTTCTCAATAGTTGTAGGAGGTGTGGCATAATGATTTCGTGGCCTTGTTGTAGTAGGGCAGGGAATATTCCATCCGCTTCCGGTGCTTTAAACGGCTGAAAGGTGTTCAAAGCCCAACTTAGCCTTTGATTTGTGCAGATTTCTCTTGCCATCGCCCAGTCCTCTCTCCTGGGCCTTCTATGCCTTCCTAATACATCTGTGCTGCTGTAGATTGAGCTACCCGGGAAGTGTGTTTCTAAAAGTAGAAGGGCCATCTGCACTTCATCTTCGGTATAGCTCCCATCTTCCCTTAGCCAGTGCTTTATGTAATTTGGCTGCTGCAGGGGTTAACGCTATGCTCTCACAGAATGATCTGAAGCTATTTCTTTTAGCTTTCCTGATTTCCAAGTTGTATCTTGTTAATTGCTCGGTGTATGTTTGCCAGTCTCCGTCACGCGTTACTTTATTAAAGAGCTTGTGCACCTTTGATCTTAGTTCGACTAGCGTTTTGTTCCACTAGGGAGTATCCTTCCGATGCCTTCCTACGGCAGCTGCTTTCAAATGCATCTTTGATCACCATGTTGACCACTTCCACGTTGTTTTCCAGTTCTACGAAGTGACTCGCTGTTTTCTTTCCTTTCACATTTATAAGGTTCCACACGAGTGTAGACCTATACCTGTCCCAGTCAGTTTTGCGGAGGTTCCTCTTTGGGGTAACATCCTTACTGAGACCTTCTATGTTGAAAGTGATGATCCTGTGGTCCGACATGGACGGCTCGTCGGAAACATTCCAACCTGTAAACAGTTACTAATACTAGGACTGCCGGGTATAATATCTAGAACCTCTTCCCTTACCCTAACTACGAAAGTTGGTGTAGTTCCCACATTCAAAATATCTAAGTTTTCAGTAATAATGTATTCGAGAAGGCGCTCATCTCTAGCATTGTTGTCACTACTGTCCCATTCCAGACAATGGGCGTTGGCATCGCATGCTAGCAGAAGTAGCAGTTTCTTCCTTCTGCAGTGTTTAACTAGCCTTTGAACTTGAAACTAGGTGGTGCCTCTCCGCCTCCGTCGAAGTAAGCCGAAGCAATTATAATGGCGCAGTGGGTGTCTCCAACGTTAATGAGCGCCTGTTGTTCTCATCCCATGACTCCGATGCACGCTGCCGTCTAGCGGCGCGGACCATAAAAGATTCAATTCACTCATGGATGTCCACTGACTAGACCCTTGGAAGTTGGAAACGGATACCAAGTTTGTTGAAAAAAAAATCCTTTTCAAAGACGAAACGCATTTTTGGCTGAATGGCTTCATAGATAATCAAAACATTTAGATCTGGGACTACACCAATCCACAATAGTTATAGGAACTTCCATGGCATCCACAAAAGTCACTATTTGGTGTGAATTTTGGTTAGGGAACGTCATTGGACCATACGAGTATGTCTTGCGAAAAGAAATGCGAGTCTGCCAATGGCGAAAGGTATCAGTAGATGAATTCTTCAAAATCACTACCAAGTTGCCATCATCAACTTTCTTGTGTAGCACACTGTTTGTAGAAAATAAATTCCCACCATAATCAATCGAAAGGAATAAGAATTTATTAAAAGACCCAGACCCAGTAAAAGAGGGAAAACGTGCTCAAGCTATTTTTTTTTTTTTTTTTTCATCCTTCATGATACGAATTGAAGTGGTCGTTCGGTTATAGAATTGTCATTTGCACTTCATCATGTCTGTAGCAGCAGCAGTAACAGCAGTTGTAGCAGTAGCAGCACAGCAGTAAAATTTAATTTCAACTCATCTGACCTGGTAGAGTCCTTCCTTACTCCTGCTTTGCTGTGCAGACGCACACACCAACACACCACTCCCAACAATCCAATTTCTGATTTTTCTTCCTTTTTCTTGACTTTCCTGTGGAAATTTCTTTCTGCTCTGCCAGCAGCGGTGGTCCATCCATCGCTGAGGTTGCTCATATTTTTATTCTTTTTTTTCTTGTATACAGTGATTTCAATTAGAACGCAATGAGGCAATGAAGGCTGGTAATGGAACTTCTAAAGACTCTCTAGTATGCCTATTGATTCCCATCGGAACTGCTTAGTTATTCAGAAAATTCTTAGCATTCTCTTTGTTTTGTTTTGCTGTGGTAGGGGAGGCCAATTGGTGTTTGTCCTTCACATAAATTACATCCTTTTGAAATGAGATTCGTTGGCTTTTGTTACTCAATTATGTTGGGTATGGTCTGTTGACCCAAGGGGGCTGCTGGCTTTTGTGGATTTGGTGCAAATTGAAAAGAAAATTTGAGTTTCGTTACATTTAATAAGAATCAAGGGCGTCTTCATCTGATGGTAGTAGATAAAAAAAAATAGAAAATAAGGACAACAAACCGTACTGTAAGGATTCTTCAACTGCATTGGTCATTCTCAAGTGATAGCGTCACTTCAATATATTTCATATCAATTTCATTACTTTCTTGTCATGAAAATCATTTTTTTCTCTCACTTTATGAACACCCACGTGAAGGATGCTATTAGAACGGGTATATCATCATGCATCATGGATGCACAAACCTAATTTCCTTCCAATGTGGTTTTGACGGAACTGTTGTAAAACCGGAAATTGCCAAGATAACATCAAGGGAGAACCCTTAAAAAGAAATCACCACAAATCCTTACCAAACGTGCAGCAAGGATGTTAAAGGGTTTATGTCTATGGATCTGGTCTGCATCATGTGTAAGATACAATGCCCCTCTATAGATGCTAAGCACAATTAAGTCAAGTACCAAATCAAACAACACCCTAGCAGCATTTAATTCCATTGAATCGACATCCATTATCCTTAATTGTACGGTAAACCGCAACTCGATTCGAAACAATAATAAGTGGGGAAAAAATAAAGAATTCCAACAGAGCATTCAACCTCATTTGGACACAAATTACATGGACTGCATACACATTTGTAGTATCTCTATGGTAAAACTAGGACGCTGGAGGGATATTACGCAAAAGCAAAAACTCACTCACATGGACAAACGTAAATTGAATAATTGCAATAGTGAGCAGTGTTCCTTTATTTTTTGCATTCATTCCTTTCCGTGAATAATTTTCAAAAGAACTTTATTGCAAAACAACGACGACAATGGTGGCGAGAGGGGTGATTCAGAATGAATTTGCGTTCCATCCAACTAGGTATGCAGATTTCATTAAGAAATTCTTTCCACTATGCAGGAGATTGTTCTTATAATGATGCTGCTGCGTCTGTATATCCTTGATGAGCTTGTGCTGTGTGCAATAAGACACAGGAATAGTACCTACGAGTATATCTATCTTTCGTGTGCAAACGTTCTCAACACAGAAAGTAGTACTTTTCCTAATTAATGTCGGTTCAGGGTATGGCAATGAGTGTGGGGGTGGATGGGGAGATATAAAATATTTAATAAAACACTTTTGCACTGAAATGCGATCCGGATATGGAGTTTAATTTCCATAAAAGAGCAATTGAAAGACTTGAGCTGCAGGAAGGGGTTGATTTATGCATTTTTTTTCTTTTTGTTTGCCAATTATTTCAAAATGAAAATGGTAAAATATTTCAATAAGAATGGTCATAACGGACACTTAAAATGAAAAGGATGTCATGGAGTTAACAGTCATTATATTCCCCTCAAACTATGAAGGATAGTACGTTATACGAGTAGTGATGATAATAAAAAAAATAATCAAAACGCGGATGAAAATCGGATGTCCCTTAGCTTGTTTCAAAAAAATGTCATCGCTAGCTGTGGGTTTTTACTGAATCAAGTATTTCCCAAGTGTCTAATTTTCCAGTCATTACATTTTGCAATACATCATCGATACATTCCGCACATGAAGCGCAGTGAAAATAAAGCCCACTTACGTGTGTGCTTATCCGATGGGAAATCAAGACCCTTTACAGTTACAAATTACTTGCTGACGGAAAAAGTAAACATCCGCAAGGAGTCAGCGCAAAGGAGGCAAACCTTTTTTTTTTTCATAATTTGCGCGCAATCAAGGTCTTATGAACGCCTTTAGTGTTTTACCCAGTGCGGGCGTTGGAAAGGATAGACAGAGTGAGAAAGATTGGCGTAATGGTTTGGAACCCAGATGTTAGGTTTCAGTAAAACTCCGAGAGTGGTGTCCAGATCCACAAGAAAGGAGGCCCCCTCAACTGCGGCAATTATAAAGGCATCAGTCTCCTCAACATCGCATACAAGATATTTTCTGTGATATTGTGTGAACGCCTGAAACCTTTTATCAACAGTCTGATTGGACCCTATCAGTGCGGTTTCAGGCCGAGAAAGTCCACCATCGATCAAATCTTCACACTTCGGCAGATTTTGGAGAAAACCCAAGAATTCCAAATCGATACTCACCACCTCTTTATCGATTTCAAGGCCGCCTACGACAACTTCTATAGAGAAGAGATTTGTAAAGCCATGTCTAGTTTTGACATCCCTACCAAACTTGTCCGTTTGTCCATCAAGGTCGGTAATGACCTCACCGAGACCTTTGATATCAAAAAAGGTTTAGACAAGGTGACGCGCCGTCATGTGACTTCTTTAACATTGTACTTGAACGGATTGTGCGAAACTCACAAGCCAATACCGGAGGCACAATCTATTACAAGTCTGTACAACTACTTGCATACGCCGACGATATAGACATTATCGGAAGAACTCAGCGGGCTGTCACCGGTGCGTTTGCAAGCATTGAGGCGGAAGGGGTCAAAATGGGTTAAGCGATAAACGAGGGGAAAACCAAGTATATGCTGTCAACAAGAAGGGAAAACCAATCCCGACGAATTGGGCAGCTATAACTTCGAGGTAGTAAGAGACTTTGTCTACGTTGGCTCTGCTATAAACTCGAAAAACAAACTCTTGCCAGTCGCTGTTTTTTGGGCTTATAAAACAGTTCAACAGTAAAGCCCTATCTCGAACAACTAAGGAGACTCCGTATAAGACCCGATCATCCCAGTCCTGTTTTATGGCACTGAAAAATTGACTTTATTAAAAGAGGATGAAGATAGCCATGGCATAAGTGGTTAGTGTGTCGGATCACTACGCATGAGGTTCCAAGTTCGATTCTCAGAAAATACCAAAACAGCTTTTTCACGGTCCCACCTCTCGCGAGCGTCTGACAAAGATCCGAGAGTATTGTTGTCACGAAAAAGTTCCCAAATCGCCGTTTGGATTCGACATTAAAGCTGTAGGTCCCTTCCATTCGTGTGAAAAATATAACGCACACAACATGAGTGGTTGCGGGAAGCTAGGACCTGGCACTTTAAAGAGCTGTTGCGCCAAATATATGTATTTTTTTTTAAAATAGCAATAATAAATGGTCGTTTCGAGAGAAAAATTCTTCGTAAGATTTTCGGTCCCGTTTGCGTTGACGGGTTTTGGAGGAGAAGATTCAATCACGAACTATGAGAGCTGTACAGCGACATCGACCTAGTCAAAAAACTGCGCATTGGGCGTTCTAAGATGACTAGGACATGTAGAGCGAATGGACACCAACGCTCCGGCCCGCAGAGTCTTCGAATCTAATCCCGAGGGACGACGCAGTAGAGAGAATCATCGCCGTAGGTGGCACGCACAAGTTCAAGGGGACCTCGACCAACTTGGAGTGGGCAACTGGTGGCAATTAGCTAAAGACCGAGCTCAATGGAAAAGCTTGTTGGTTGAGGCCCAGGTTCACCCCGAACTGTAGCGCCACCTAAGTAGGTAAGTAAGTCAGGTGTCCAGATAACTGGAGAGATTCGTTATGTTATTTTATCTTTGCTTCTGATTCACAGTATATTTTACCCGACCACCAGATGTCATAGCTTTGACATAAGCTTTCGCAATTGACTGTACTGACTGTTTGTATATTTCATGAGAAATAAATAAATAAATGTTTGCTAACATCGGAATTTAAACCATCATCATCACACCATAACCACCCCCAAGTGGTAGACGTGTGAAGGCTCAAAACCTTCAGGTGAATGCGCACCGTTCTTCTTAAAATTACGAACACCAAGTTGGCAATAGTACCAATATGGAAGGAACACTTCTGCAGACTGTTAAACGGCGATGATGACCAATATTCCGCTGTCAGGCAGAATGAACCATTCAACAGCGACGATGACAGTCAAGATTTCCGTCAACCCGATCAGAATCAAATGAGGATAGCGACATCTAAACTTAAATCCAACCAAGCTGCTGCAGCCGATGGTCTTGCCACTGAACTTTTCGCGCCAGGAGGAGATGAGCTGGTAAGGCGCATGCACCAGCTCATCTGTAAAATCTGGTCGGACGAAAGTATGTCCGATGAATGGAACCTCAGCATCGTTTGATCGTTCCTGAAGAAAGGAGAGCCTCTTAATTGCGCCAATTACAGAGGCATAAGTGCACAGCATCGCATGTCTGCCGTATTATGTGAACGCCTAAAACCGATCGTCATCAACCTGATAGGTCCTTATCAGTACGCTTTTAGACCGGGAAAGTCAACCATTGACCAAATATTCACGCTACGGCAGATCTTGGTAAAAACCGATGCATATAAAATCGATACGCGACACCTCTTCATCGATTTCAAAGTTGCCTATAATAGCGTGTTATACAGAGCAATGTCTAGTCTTGGCATCCCTGCCAAGCTCGTCCGTTTGTGCAGAATGACGATGGAGAACTCCCGCTGCTCCATCAAAGTAAGACCATCACCGAACCGTTCGATACCAGGAAATGTCTTAGACAAAGTGACGCGCTATCATGCGATCTCCTTAACATATTACTTGAGAGAATTGTACTTAATGCATAAGCGAACACCGCAGGTACAATTTTTACAAGTCTGTATAACTAATCGCTTATGCGGATGACATTGACATAATCGGAAGAACTCAGCGGGACGTCAATGGGGTATTTGCGAGTATTGAGATCGAGGCAGCAAAGATGGGTTTAGCGGAAATTCCTTAAAATTTATAAGGCCAGATTGTGCATTCCAATGTGAGAGCATTTGTTCGTGTTCCCAATCATATAGATCTATCTATATCTGGCTGATAGATAACCGCAGAAGGGTTCAGGTTCAATAAGAAAGGATTTCTGCACCTAGTCTAGCAAGCTCACCAGCAGCTTCATTACCAGGGATACCTTCAAGGCACTACAATATACCATAAAAGAAGCGATATTACTCCGCCTCGAGGAGATCGGAAATCGAGATTTATCCAAGCTCGGCAGTAATTCAACTGCTACTGAGCATGGAGCATATCCATTTGGTAATTTGCGGGACAATACCATTGGCATCAGCAGCAGACTTTGATTGGTTTAATTGGTTAAAACGATGTGTTATCGAAGGCTTCAGAGATGCCCAGGAAGAACGCAAAGCGATTTCCTTATTAATCAAAGTCTCTTCAATAGTACTGAATAGATGGTGAAGGCATGTGACCGTAGGTTTACCAGACTGACACGCAAATTGAAAATTATTTAGGGGGTGTTCTATAAAGTAAATGAAATGCAAATCGAAACTAAGCTAACAATCCAACAAATTGACCAATAAACTCTCAATTCCATCAGTGTTATCCGCAAAATTAACTCCATTCGCATTTTCCTACAAAAATTGCTTTTGTGTTGCAGGAAAATATTCAGAAATACGACACCCCGGGGAGCTATTAAAACGCCTCATTGAGTTCAATTTTCGAGTATTGTTCTGCGGAAGGATTTTGTGCGATTTTAAAACGGATAATCGTAATCCAGCAACTGGCCACACGAAAGAAAGAAAATAAATAAATATTCTAGTACTCCGTAATGTGCCAATCAATCTCACTGCAAAAAATTGCTTCAATCGCTCATCCTCCAGGACAACGTGTCAATTCACAAACACACAAGCGTTCGAAATCCATTGGCATTGTAATTTAACAGCACAGATAGCGATATCGAATTGCATTTTGTTTTTTAGGAAATGGAGTTTGCTCTGGAAACTAAACAAATTGGCGGTTTCATTTGTCAGGGTCAGTTGGGAAATTATTTTCAGCAGAAATGGGAAGTAAAGGGCGCGATTGGGTTGGAATTGGAGGGTGGCAATGGTATATTGGATAGTGTGTAAGCTTGTTACCCAAATTACGTGAATTCGAGCTCCAGCAGACACGGGTTTCCGCTTGGAGTCCCGCGGACCGTATTGAGTCTAAAATATGAAACAAGAAGGGTTGCATTGGAACCGGTGTTCGAAAAAATAACAATTTTACAAATCGGTTTTAAGTACGGTAGATAACGTACATTTTGCTACTGGAATGAAAGTTCTGATTTCTCCTCGAAGCTCACAGAGCTCAAATATATAATTTAAAGTATATCTCTCTAGGTGTTTGGGCTGTAGTCTGAGCTCCAGATAGACGCAAACACCGATAAACAGAATTATAGACCCAACATCCCACAATCATATCTTGATACATGGTTATCGTTCAAAGACCCAAGTTATAAGGACTAAAACGTGCACTGAGAGTATGTTGTGCACCTCTAGTGATACTCTTCGGGTGCCTTGTGGCAAAAATCTCTTCTATTGACGTACTGTTAGATAAGAAGCGCAATCCACATTGCAAATGAATATGAGAATGTAGTCGGCCAGAAAGATTAAGAACACCAGGAGCTTAAGACTATGGTCAGAAGTCCGAGACGTGTACGAAAAGGAACGTAGATACACCAGCTTTCTCCCAAAAGAGATCCGTGGATTGCATGATGGTACGGAGAACTCTACTTTCACCTCATCCAGTTTCTCACAAGGCATGGATGATTCCAATCATATCTACATATGTAAGTATTGTACAAGCACAACTACCCATGATGCACACACTGCATAGAAAAAGCCAAAAGAGAGATTCTTCAATTCTCAAAATTCATCGACTTACTTACTTACTTACGTGGCGCTACAGTTCGGGGTGAACCTGAGTCTCAACCAACAAGCCGCTCCAATTAGCTCGGTCTTTAGCTAATTGCCTCCAGTTGCGCACCCCAAGTTGCTCAAGGTCCCCTTGAACTTACGAAGAATTTTTCTCTCGAAGCAACCAGAGATGTCTTTATCCGCTTTCAACATAGTCGATGCTTCAGCGCCTTAAAGCATGACTGGAATGATCGGAATCTTATACAGAGTCTCCTTTGTTGTTCGAGATAGGGCTTTGCTATTGAATTGCCTTATTAGCCCAAAAAACAACAATTGCCAAGAATTATTCTGCGCTTGATTTCTGAGCTGATGTTGTTTTTAGAATTAATAGCAGAGCCAAGGTAAACAAAGTCCCTCACTACCTCGAAGTTATAGCTGCCCACTGTGACGTTCTGTTGAATTCATCGGTGTTGATTGTTCCTTCTTATTGACAGCATATACCTAGTTTTCCACTTGTTTATCGCCAAACCGATTTTGGCCGTTTCTGCTTCAAGTATGTCAATACCGTCGGCGTATGCAAGTGTACGGACATTTGATAGATTGTGCCTCCGGTGTTTGCTTGTGAGTTCCGCACAATCCGTTCAAGTACAACTTTAAAGAACTCACATGACAGCGCGTCACCTTGTCTAAAACCTTTTTTGACATCAAAGATCTCGGTGAGGTCATTACCGACCTTGATGGAGCATTGGGCGTTATCCATCGTCATCCTGCACAAACGAACAAGTTTGGCAGGGATATCAAAACTAGACATGGCTCTATAAAGCTCTTCTCTATAGATGCTCTCGCAGGCGGCCTTGAAATCGATAAAGAGATGGTGAGTATCGATTCGGATTTCTTGGGTTTTCTCCTGGATCCACCGAAGTGTAAAGATTTGATCGATGGTAGACTTTCCTGACCTGGAACCGCACTGATAGGGGCAAGAAAAATTTTCAAATGAAAACCTGACGAACCAATAAAGCCAAGAGGCATGAGATATAACCATGGAATGCTTGTGAACAGGATCAGCTAGGTCCTAAGTCCAGTTATCACTGATACCGTAGCCATTGGTCCAAGTGATCAGTTCTTTAATAACAGATTACAGGATAGATCTGATGATCCTCGTCAAGGCAATAGTAATCGATTCGGCTCAAAAGTTATTGAAAAATGTTTATGTGTCAAGGAATGCCGTACAAATTACTTCTTTAATCGAGAGGAAGAGACTGGGATAACAAGATGCCACTGAGGCCTAAATGTAGACATTCTCTTGGAAATTTTAAGCAAAAGACCTCAAACTAACTGAGATCCTTGGAGACAGTGTACGAGATTTTGTCTGCCTTGGATATAAAACCCTACAGCTGCTGTAAGAAAGCAATGGGGATTCAGTCACCCTACCTAGCTAAACCAATCACCCATAGTTCAACTGCATAATAGTACAAGCTTTGATTATATCAGTCACCTTGTTTTCTTTTATGCACCCCCACCACTTCCACGGTCCACCTAGGTATGAAGAGTTCGATTGAAACACTCACCCTACCTAGTCAACACCTTATGCATAGCAGTACTTAGAGTTAGATTGAATTAGTCACTCTATTACGCTTATGCATCTCTACACCTGCACGGTTCACTTGGGCCCATACCTGCCTATATAGCTTACACAACAGTACAGGTGTTCGATTGAATCAATCACCCCCAATACTTGTTTGTACACTATACCTCCCATGTACATCTTGACTTTAGGGTTGATTGAGTCAGTCACCCTTTTTAGCCACTTCAGGCACAGCTATTCTCAGCCAGTACTCTCCTGAGAAAGTTAAGGTTCCCCAGTAGCCGGTGATGCCCCCGGTCGTAACTCTACGTGGTAGTTGTGATACCACCCAATTTGTCTAAGTGTGCCACAATTTACACACTGGCTCTATGTATCCGTTATTGGACCTATACTGACGTATGCCGATGAACCGCTTTGCAGAAAGCCATTCACCTAACCTATCTTGTCCATGTACAAACCATCAGTGGAGCACTAAGAACCAACCAAACAATGGCTCTAGACATTTTGTTTCACTTGCGCCCTTTGGATTATTTTTTTTATCGGATGTGTGGCCACCCCCAAATGACGTGTAGGCACTGCGACCAAGGAGATATATTGTGCCAGAGGACACTTTTCAGGGCAGCAGTAATTCCACTCTCCTTATGAAAGCTATAATTACGGCTGCGGATGAGTTCCTCAAATCTATTGGAGATTTGATCACTTTAAGTATGTGTTTTGAGTTTTCGTCCTCTTCTAGGCAGAGTTGGCAGGTGATATCCCCGTAATTCTCATTTTTATTAAGTTCACAAGACTTCTTATGTCGTTTCGGCCGTATTTTAGGATATCAACTGCCTGTCTTTAGAAGAGTTGGACAACTCGTTTAGCTTGTCTGAAACGTTGGGAGTTATTCCAGCGGGAGATGCATATGTTGTGTTCTCAAATGTTTAGGGTCAGTTTAAAGGCGGAATCAGATATTCCGCAGAAAGGTTCAGGTCCAGTGAACAACTCAGAAGAGCTTTTCCTAGCTACCAGGTCTACAGTTTCGTTGCCGTCAACGCCTACATGACCCGGTACCTACCACAATTTTACTTTATTGTATCGGGCCAAGTTTTGTAAACTGTCGAAGCAGCTTAGAACTGATTTTGAACTGATCAAGTGGGAGATCAGTGCTTTAGGCGCCGCTTGGCGATCGGTGAGTATGTGGATAGAGGCACCTTTGGATGCTTATGGCAACTAAATGGCAGCTTGTGCAGCCACTCACATGAAGGCCATAGCTCTGCCGTTTGGTCTAAGTACTGGATACGCATCTATGTTTAGCAATCTTGGATTGTTTCTGCAAGACACCCACTACGTATTTCCATAACTTTTGTTTAGCAAAAACATTGACACTCGCATACCCTTCAGATTTGACTCAAAGGATGATCTGGGGTTGCAAGATAGATTCTGCATAGATGGATCTAAAACAGAATAGTGAGTAGGAGGACTGTCTGCTATGGAAAAAAATGTCCGCCTTCCCAATCACTCCAGGCTTTCCAGGCAGAGATTGTGGTGATAAAAGAAGCCTTATTGTGGCTAAACTACAATGTGATATCTAATCGGGATGTCACCATTTTTACTGGCAGTCAAGTCACTATCAAATCTGTGAAGTCAGAAACTGCGTTAAATTGTCACCTGTCTATTCACCTGATTTGAGTGCCGAGATGCAGAGACATTCCAGGGAATTGCATGGTCGACAAATTCACCATGCAGGGTAGTAGCCTACCGATTTCATTGCACAAGGTGAATCTTTGTATGCTTCTCGGTGCAATGAAAGTGCTACGTAAGCAACCGCAGATAGACAGACGGCACGTAGTGGCTCTTTACTAGACAGATCTAACCTAATGCCTCAACTGCCTTATAAAACAGAAAACGTCACTCATTATGGTTACAGTAGGTGTCATTACGGGGCACTGCATAATTGGTAGGCATGCCATTAGGCTAGGCCTCCTAGCAAATTACTTCTGCAGAAGCTATATGGACGAAGAAGAGAATAAAAGTATACTATGCCAAGCTCTCTTTGCCCATAGAAGGAGCCTACTACTTCGAGAATCGAGGCAAACTGACTGGAGCGAACATAAGCAGCCTCCAGTCCTAGTTGATTCTAAGGGTAGGTATTTCTGGGGATTATAGATCCACGCGGTACCCCAGTACACCTTTCCTAGTATAAGTGTGGCTGCGGCTAATGTAGCCTGCTGCGCTAGCCTAACCTAACCTTCAAAACCCGCCCTCACTCGTTCGCCCAAGTGGAACCCAGTGGTTTCACGAAAAATCCGAAATTCCTTGATTTTGGATGTCCGTCGACAGTTACATTTCACATGTTACGTGTACAAACAAACGAATTAAGTACCTTTTCTAAATTCACATACAGTTAAGTATACATGTAGTTTCTCAACTCTCATTAGACGAACACATACAGTTTGAATTTACAAATTCATAACACAAACAGACTACACCCCCGTGTTGTTGGTTTAAATGAAAAATAAATAAAAGCTCAGCACATATAATTCAATGTAAAAAGAAATTACGGGGAAAATCATCACACACAAGGGTACGCATTCAGAAAGGAAGAAAATTTTCTACAGAAAAAGGATTTGCTGAAGCACTTCTCTGTCCCAAACCGCTGGCAATTTTGTGTACAAATTTATGGGCAAAAGTATATTTTTATCCTTTTTATGAAGGAAAACAACTTCACCGGGAAAATAATCGGATTTGTTGAGAATTTAATTTAATTCTGCAAATGAAACCTACCTGTTATTATATTTAACATCTGCGTGGTGAAAGGACCTGAGGGTTTTAATTAACCGCATTAAATCAGGAGCTGCTGGACAATGAGAACATGGGAAGCTGGAAAAAAAGGTGAATTGTTTCTTATCCTAGATAATTATCAGCTTAGTCATCAGCTTGGGCGATTTAAAAGTAGCGCTCCTTGGAGATTTTTTTTTTTTTAAAGGAAATTAAATCCTAGAGGACTCAGACTCTCCGGTCTATTTCTTCTTACTTCGATGTAATTCGTTTTACTTTATACTCGGGTGGCTGATGATTCCTGTTCCCCGCTGGGGCTTTAACCTGCATATATCAGTTAACGAGCAAACACACTACCCACTGCACCATTGCCACCCTTTTCGTTGGAGATTAGTAGAAACAATCTATAAAGTGCAGGCGAACCCCAAAAAGTTTTTTCACGGTCCCACCTCTCGCGAGCGTCTGACAAACATTCGAGAGTATTGTTGTCACGAAAAAGCTTCTCAAATCGCCGTTCGGAGTCGGCATTAAACTGTAGGTCCCTTCCATTCGTGTGAAAAATATAACGCACACAACATGAGTGGTTGCGAGAAGCTAGGCCCTGGCACTTTAAAGAGCTGTTGCGCCAAAAATTTGTATTTATATTTGAACCCCACAGGCGGATCAGTAGAAATGCAGTGAAATGGGAGGGTTATGATCCCTTATTTTCGGATCATAACCTCGCTGATAAAAGGAAGAAGAAGAATCTATAAAGTGCAGTCTTTCGATAGTGAAATTGGACAGAGTTTAATCGATAAGGCGGATGTATGGAAAGTCATATTGACAAGCTCAATATGGTTATTAACTGAAGCACTTCTCCCGGTGGAGGTGGAATTTTCCCCGCCCTCTTACATCATGGAATCGAAACTCTCATTGAATCCTTAGCGCCCATCTTCAGATCTAGCTATGTACTCAGCTACATCCCATCAATGAGGAGAAAAGTTAATGCAGTGTTCATTCCTAAAGCCGGCGCCAGATCACAATCAGACCCAAAGGCCTTTAGGCCAATCAGTCTCACCTTTGTGTTTCTTAGGGTAATGAAAAAAATCTTTGACCTTCACATAAGAAATTCCGCCCTTATAGAACACCCCCTAAATAATCTTCAATTTTCATATCAATCTTGTAAATCTACGGTCACAGCCCTTCACAATCTAGTCAGTACTATTAAAGAAGCTTTGTCAAAGAAGGAAATAGCCTTATGCTCCTTCCTGGACATCTCTGGCGCCTTCGATACCACATCGTTTCAATCAATAAAGTCTGCTGCAGATGTCAAAGGCATTGACCCACAAACTACCAAATGGATATGCTCCATGCTCAGAAGCAGACTTATCACTGCCAAGCTTGGACAAATCTCAATCTCCGGTAGAACTACTAAGGGTTGTCCCCAAGGGGGTGTCCTATCTCCTCTTTTATGGTCCATTGTAGTGGACAGTATCATAAATGACATCAATAGTTCTGGATTTCTCACCCAGGGCTACACTGACGACGTAGTCATAATAGCTAAGGGCAAGAATGAATCCAGCATTTCTGAACAAATGCAACATGCCCTAAACAAAGTAAATAACTGGTGCCAGTCAGAAGGTCTAACGGTTAACCCTGCAAAAACCGTAATCATTCCTTTCACCAGGAGGAGAAACTTAAGCCTTCAAGCACTATCACTAAACAATACTCAAATTGAGTTCTCAAAAGAAACAAAATATCTTGGGCTTACTCTAGACCACAAATTTAATTGGAAACCACATATAAACAGAACCACTGAGAAGGTGACTAAAGCCTTCTGGGCCTACTCTAGGTTTTTCGGCAAAAAATGGGGATTAAATCAAAAAATGATCCTCTGGACCTATACCACAATCATCGTTCCGATAATAACTTGTGCTTCGCTAGTATGGTGGGATAAAGTTAATCAAATCGTCACCCGCTCCGCCCTCCAGAAGGTGCAGAGACTAACATGTGTAGGTATTACGGGCGCAATGAGCACTGGCCCAACAGCAGCGCTGGAAGTTCTCTTAAACCTTCCACCCCTACACATAAATACTATGAAGACTGCGGCTGCCAGTGCTCTAAAGTTTCATCTTTTATGCAACAATACAAATTCCGAATTAGTTGGCCACATGAAGGTCCTTGAGAAAATGCCGGTACTTGCTTGTCCAGCAGTATGCATCTCAGACTTCATGCCCAAAAGAATCCACCTCAATCACACCTTCACAGTAAACATACCTGACCGCAGCTACTGGAACTACGAGTATCCTCAAATCCCCCAACCAAGATCTCAAATCAATTGGTACACTGATGGTTCAAAAATGTCAAATGGGTTTGGAGCTGGTATCTTTGACCCCAACTATAAACTCTTTACACCACTAGGTCAATCCACTACTATCTTCCCAGCAGAGGTCTATGCCATCGAACTCTGCGCCAGAGCATGCATTAGACGAAACCTCCGAAGATCAGATATTAATATAATGTCAGATAGAATAGCAGCACTCAAGGCTCTCACGTCCTTTGACTATAAGTCTAAGCTGGTTTGGAATTGTCTCCAGACGCTTCTGCAGCTGGCTGCACACAATAATATCACACTAATGTGGGTCGCCGGTCACAAAAGTATCCCTGGTAATGAAGCGGCTGATAAGCTTGCCAGACTAGGTGCCCAATCACCTTATATTGGACCTGAACCCTTCTGCGGCTTACCCACCAGCCAGATTAAAATAGAGCTACTCCGCTGGGAACGCGAACAAGTGCTCTCTCACTGGAATGCTCAACCCGGCCTAAGGCATTCCAAGAAATTTATTAACTTCTCAAAAAATAGAACTAGATACATTCTATCAATGAGCAAACAGAATGATAAGATCCTTACTGACTTTCTAACTGGACAGTACTCTCTCAACTACCATCTCAAGAAAATGGGCCGTATTCAATCGGATATGTGCCATCTCTGTCTTGAAGACACCGAAACAGCCCATCACATACTCTGTGATTGCCCCGCCATAGCCAGACTTAGGCTAAAGCACTTTAATAAACGCGTTACATCACCTTTTGACGTCACCTCTTCTTCAGCTCGAACTATTCTTAACTTCATTAATGAACTTGAGTTCAGCTAGCTGACAAATTCAAAATCAATTAGCCAGGGAATAGCACAAAAGATCTTGTTAAGTCGCAGTGCTCCAGGGGTCAGTCTCTGCCTTCCTCCCCATCTACCTCAAAAAAAAAAAAAAACTTAAGCACTTTCTGAGCTTTACTTACTTTACTTACTTAATTCCTTTCACCCATTGGGGGCATAATAGCGCCAACATAGTCTACGCGTCATCTTGTTCGGGGTTCTGCAACGCGATTCAGCTGCCTCCAGCTAATTCCTAAGGAGCTCGATTTCTCATCAACTGTTCTGCGATTCGTTTGTTTAGGGCGTCCCGCTGTTCCGCCTGTCTGGGTGAGCGGATTCCACTGCATGACATACTTTGCAATGGAGTTGTTATCGCACCGTAGTATGCGGCCGATACACTGCCACATTTTCCTCCGTATAGTTATGTCTATAGGTTCTTGGCCCGTTCTCTGATAGTTGTTTGTTGGACTTACGATTGGCTCAAAAGATTCTCAAGATGATTCTTACACATCTGTTTACGAAGGTCTCCAGCTTACGTGTGATAGTAGTATCGTCCGTTTTAAATGCGTCAGGAAGCCAATGTAGCTGTCTATTCCTGTAAAAAAAGCTATAGGTAGGAGCTGGGGTATGAAACCTCAAATCACTCATTGGCTGTACATGTCCATTATCAGGCCTATACTACTCTATGGCGTGATCGTATAGTAGCCTGCTCTTGACAAGGCTCACTCAACTTGCTAAGGTGCAAAGATCTGTATGCATTTGCATCAGAACTATTCCCTGTTCAACCTGCTGCCCCAAGCGAACCCCACAGGCGGATCAGTAGAAATGCGGTGAAGTGGGAGGGTTGAGATCCCTAGTTTTCGAAACATAACCTCGCTGATAAAAAAAAAAAAAAAAAGGATGAAGAAGTTCAAGCCCTTAGATATTTTCGGCAAACAGATTGCTGCCATCCGCCTAAAAGCCTCCTCTCAGTGGTCTAGCTACCGCGTTGGCCACTCCTCGATCCTTGATCTTCTGAACTTCAAGCACGAAAACACGGACTACACCCCTCCGAAACTGAGATTAGACCATAATTTCCGTACGAGCATCCCTGAACGGGATGAATAGGTCACCTGCGCCCCTGTCGATAGTAGTTCGGTTCACTTCTTTACAGATGGCTCTAAGACCGAGGGTGGGGTGGGTTGTGGTGTTTTCTCCGAAAAGCTCAATCTGAGCATCTCATTCCGCTTCCCTGATCATTGTAGCGTTTTCCAGGTGGAAATCATGGCGATTAAGGAAGCCCTGTTCTGGCTGAAGTATAATATACTATCCGTCAGGGATATTAGCATTTTTACTGACAACCAAGCCGCAATCAAGCCCCTGGAATCGTGCTCCTTCACTTCAAAGGCCGCCTTAAACTGTCGTTTATCTCTTATGGCGATGACAAAGCAGTTTAACATTCATCTATGCTGGGTGCCAGCCCATAGGGACATTCCAGGAAACTGCGTGGCGAACGAGCTCGCCAGACAGGGTACTGCTCTAAGGATTCTACCTGATAGGCAAGCCCTGGGTATGCTGCTCGCTAAATATAAGCATCTACTAAAGCTGAACGCTATTAGCAAGACCAACCTCAGATGGAAAAATGGCTCAAAGTGTCACATTTCGAGACAGATCTGTCCTTGGCTGGACCAAAAATGTAGTGCCGAGTTGGTTAAGCTAAAGCGAGCACAGATCAGCTGCGTTGTCGGTGTTCTCACTGCGCATTCTCATATAGGTCAACTCGCCAAAAGACTTGGCCTCTTCTCCAATGACTTCTGCAGAAGCTGTAGGGACGAGGCGGAGGAGGGAACCATCCTTCGCCTCATATGCACTTGTCCAGCCTTGTCGCATAAAAGAATGCTCCACCTAGGGCTCCACCTAGGGCTCCCCTTCCTCAAGGCCCTCGGCGATCTGGCGTCCGTAGGCGTCATGTGCATCCATCGCTAAATCAAAAGCTCCAGTTGCTTTTGTTAGTCCCTGAGTGGCCTAATAGTTGATCCATGGTATCTCAAAGGACCTTCACTCGTCTTAGTGTGTCTGCACTCTCGTGCGGACAGCCAACCTTCACTAACCTAACCATCCTCCTTTTAAGTACCGCACCCATATAGCAGTACTAATTCTACGGTGGAGCAGAACAATCGCAGCTTGGTTCTTATGCTGAAAACATCGCTGCTCCAGACTTTGGATAGCAATCCGAACACAACTTTTGCCTTCCCGATTCTGGTGCCATCGCAGTTAGACGAGACCAGACTTCCTTAGTATAGAAAGCTTTCTACTTTCTCGATTGGCTGTTCAGGAATGTAGAGCGCGGGAAATTGAAGTGCTCAGGGCTTTTGTTTTGGCTGTGTTTATCTTCAGCTCCACTTTATTTATCTCAGCTTCTAGATTGTGGGCCATCATGTGAAGGTCCATTATCCGATGTGAAAGTAGACAAACGCCATAAGCGTAGTCAAGATGTATTTGGTGGAATGTCATAGACCACTGAATTCCATGGATTCCTTCCGACAATTCTGCACGGAGAACATCCCTGAGGACCACCAAGAACAACCGTGGTGACAGTATCTACTTTGAACTTCAAAATCCTCTGATACCTTGCCAATATGTAAGGCATGACACCTGCTATCTCGTATGTAGCCTTTATAATAGAGTTTCTCTGTCATGTCTCTCCTGTGTAAGATCAACCAGACAGCATCTCGAGTCAAACTGTTGAAAGCCTTCTCAAAGTCAATAAACAGCAGATGCAGCGGAGAACTTTACTCAATGCATTGCTCTATGATGATCCGTAAGGTGTTTTTGTGGCTAATGTAGGAGGATACTTTGGGGATCCTGCCAGCTGGGATGAAACATGCTGCTGCTTTTGTGATTATTTTGTGGAAGGCCTTCTCTCCAATCCAAGTTCAGCCACTTTTTCAGAGCTGAGGAGTTGATTGTTACACATAATTTGTACAAGTCACGGATTTGGCTATAGTGGGTACTATTTGCCTGCAGACATTTCTCAACATCGCTTGGATGAAGAGTCCTCGAGGTCGCAAAAGACTAACAAATTGTAATTTACCAATTAAATCCACTTGAACCACAGAACCGGATTAAGGCATATCTCTGCAAATGAGTGACTATACCAAGACAAATCATCCTTCTAAACAAGCGAATATAACCATTCTTCCTTAGAAGGCAGAGATTATTTTTTCTTTCTCTGTTTTCAGTCAAATTCAAGGCTCCCCTTTCTTGATTACATATCCTGTGGATGAATAGAAATTTTGAATTTTCATTTGGAAACGTTTGGCCTAGAATTGCATATTTGGAACACCACTCACAAAAAATTCCACTGGCCAATCCGTAATAGATTCATGAATAAAAGCACAAAATTCAGATATGAACTGCGGTGAAAGTTGTTGGTATCCTTACACAAACAACTGTGGCACACTTCACATTTCACCTCGACCGTCAGTAATGCATTCAAAACTGAAAGTGTTATGATGCAGCCCAGTACAGCCAAGCAAACAGGCAGCAGGATAAAGGGGGAGTATTTAATTAAAGTTCAGAGATTGAGTGAAAAGGAGGAGCCTTATGAGAAAATTGCTTTCACTTGTTCCATTTATTTGAATAGTTAGGGTCAAGTTGCATTTCAATATGAAAATTCACTTCGAGAATGAATTCATTTTTGGTCAGTAGGGTCCTTATTTGTCAAAAGTGTTTGGATTTAATTGACATTATTGAAAGAATATGCCAAAGTGTTTAGTTACATATTAATTCAATCATTTTGAAGTGATTTTTGGTTGGATTAACTTAAAATGGCAAAAGGATAGTTATCAAGTTTAGGAAGGAGAAGATACATGTATCTGGGTCTTGTACTTTCATACAAAGTATTTCAAAAAAGCCTTCCATTTCTTTACACAGCAAATTGCATTCAATTGTTTGCTTGAGATATTTTTATATCTCTTCTGCAAGAAAAATATACATATATCACACATGTTGTTATTGAATTCGAATCTCCATAAATAGCTCAAGAAACACTAAAAGCTATTCACACTAATATAATGCAATGATAATTTTCTCAGGAAACTTGAATCGAATAAGTTATCTGATAAGCTAGCGTGCATCCTTCAACAGAGAATCATTCCTTGATAGACTTTCGGATTCTCTCCTTAATCCGGGAAGATGGATTATGTCGAATGAATTCAAATTAAATAAATCTGCTTTACTCAAGATACAGATACAGATACACTGGTCGATGTAATGGGATAATTGAACATGTCTGTGCGTATTAAATGCCGGAATCCTTCATCCTTGTTCAATTGGATGTGGTTTTTGTAACGTTCCCTTAGGATGATCTTCCTCTTTTTTAACATCAATTTTCGCGATTTTAATTGGCAATAAGAGTGGAGTGAGCAAAAAATTAATTATCGGCTTTTAAGGGAGGAATCCCTTGTTGAAAAATGCAATTTCATGTAGAAAGAAAAATGTAGTGCGGGTGGGAGTTTTGCGTAACGGTATGTCTTTGTTCTCGAAAATGGTGCAATCAGAGAAAAATCCCTCTGGTGCACCTTCGGCGTTGGAACATTGGATGGTGAGCGTTACAACAGAATGCATGGATAGTCAGTAATTTCCATTTAATACTAATGGGTGATCCAATAAGAGCTTCCTGAAGTTTTTTTTATATTAAATGCATTAAAATGAATTAAATAATCGAAAATTGTATTTCAACTGTAAGTTCGGTTGATGGCAATTAATATTTGAAAATAATCCCATGTAAATGTTGTCCGCAACTTATATGGTCTATTCTGTGAGTCTAGTTTTTGAGCACTCTCTCGAGCATATCGGTCGGTATTCCGCTAATAACGCGTGTTGTGTTCGCTTTCAAGGCATCAATCGATTGTGATTCATCAACGTAAACAAGTGATTTCATATACTCCCACAAAAAATAATCCAACGGAGTCATATTACATGATCTTGAAGGCCAATTCACAGGTCCATCTTAAGATGATATTTTCGTGAATTTTTTTTTTTTTTTTTGCCGAGAGCAGGTGGAAAAATCTTCTAAAGACACCATAAGGCCCGACCGCGCGTGCTTGCGGTAGTGTGAGATTTTTACTCACTAAAAAAACACGTCTCTTCAAAATTAATACTACAACTAAGCCGACGCTTACCCAGCAGTCTTCTTTTTCCTTACGAGACACGTGATTTTTGGAAAATAGACGTTCGTAAGTAGTTAAAAAGATATGTAGCACTTTAAAAGGTTAAATTCCAATGAAAGTTCCTACCTTTTTCGCGACCGGCATATACTATGACGCGAGTTCAAAAGGTTTTGTCCTTTGCAGACGACGAATTTAATTATTCGCGTCCATCCTTCTCGATCCTCCGCCATTGACTCCAATTCATCCGGAGGAATCCCTAGGCGGCTCCAGGAGAGATGTCGCACTTGGTCCAACTATCTATTTCTAGGCCTTCCGCGGAGTTGCCTACCTGATGGCACGGCAACCATAGCGCATCTTGGAAGTCGGTCTGGGGGCATACGCACTACGTCACGAAACCATCGAAGCATAGATCGTTCCGTTCGGAGAAGTAGCTACTCAACATTGAGCGCCTCGCGTACTCTGGTTTTGCGCACTCGATCCCTATGAATTATTCCAGCAACACCGCGAAGGAACCTCATTTCGGCAGCCTGTATCCGCGATCTTATTCTTTCGGTCACTACCCAAATTTCATGACCATAGGTGAGAGTTGGAACATACACCGAGTTAAAAACCGATAGCTTAGCTTGAACTCTAAGTTCGACCTTCCTTATAACAGATTGACCAAGCTCTCTCAAAATTGATCCAGCCTGACCAATTTTACAGGATAACTCGGCATTGCTCGTCCCATCACTCGTGAATAAGACCCCGATGTACTTAAACTTATCCATTCAGTTGGACTCCACTAACATGCAGAGTGCACTGAATGGGTTTTTTTTTTTGGATACGACCATTACTTCCGATTTGTTCACCTTGATCTTCAATTCAGCATCATCACAAACCTTTCGAGTGCGCGCTGAAGTTCGGTTTGAGAGGACCCAAGGATGACCAAATCATCCGCAAAGAGCAGATGACTAATCCTTAGGTCTCCCACTTTGAAACATTCCCCGCCACGGCTGCGCTGCAACCTCCAATCCATATATACAATGAAGAGGAGAGGTGACAAAACGCACCCTTGCCGGAGTCCAACGACCACAATGAAAGTTATTGATTTAACACCGTTTATCCGAACACAGCTTCTACAGTTTGTATATAAAGACGGAATCGCCCTTAACAGGGAACCATCAATCCCATACTCCTGCAGAATACTCCAGAATTTGCCTCGAGGAACCCTTTCATATGCTTTTTCCAAATCCACAAAACAAGTGTAGACAGGTTTAGCATACTCCCAGGCCTTCTCAAGAACTATTCTGAGAGTGAACAACTGGTCGGTTGTGCTTCTACCGGGACGAAAACCGTACTGCTCATCCCCCAAACTGTCCTCAACCACAGCTCTGGAACGCGTTTCTAGCACCTTAGCGAAAACTTTTCCAGGGAGACTTAACGATCGTTCCAAGAACTTTCTTTTCAAAAGTTTGTACGATGTTTCTATTGCTTTTCTTGGTACAACCCCATAGTTGTATACTGTTGAGTCATTTATAATATTGTACATATACATACATGCATATATTTGTTTAACTGTCTACTTTGACAATTACTCTCTGAATTATGACAATAAAGCTTTTAGTCTTTTCTTTTCACTGCCGAGAGTCTAGGTTCATAACATGTTATGGGCCCAGAACCGGTGTAAGATTTTCTTGACTTGCATTTTTTTTTTGCACGGGAAAGCGCAAAGTTAGAGGTATCGTGGAGGTAGTTAGTGAGCTAGTATAGGAAACTCATTGTTTGGTCGAAATGGCAGATGCAGAGCTGAAAATTAAGAAACTAGCTGGTCAGGAGCAATGGAAAAAAATACAAATATTTGGCGCAACAGCTCTTTAAAGTGCCAGGGCCTAGCTTCTCGCTACCACTCATGTTGTGTGCGTTATATTTTTCACACGAATGGAAGGGACCTACAGTTTAATGCCGACTTCGAACGGCGATTTGAGAAGCTTTTTCATGATACCAATACTCTCGGATGTTTCTCAGACGCTCGCGAGAGGTGGGACCGTGAAAAAACTTTATGGTGTTTTCTGGGATTCGAACTTGGAACTTCATGCGTAGTGATCCGACACACTAACCACTTACGCCATGGCGCCCACAACAGGAGCAATGGAATCTCTGGAAATTCCACGTCAAAATTTTGCTTAATGCTAGTGATTTACTTAGCTATGTAAATGGTGAAGCTGAATTTCGGGTAGTTGGAGGAACTATAAAAGAGGAAAATGTGGCTGCAGCGGAAAATGCATGAAAACGTGGAGACAGTAGGGCCCAAAAGATTATTGCGACAGCCATGGCAATGCAATCACTTCTTCACATAATTAATTGTACAACTGCAAGAGATATGTGGTTGAAACTCGAAGCAGTTTACGAAGCCAAATCGAAGGAAAGCATTCACATGCTCCAACAAAAGTTTTATATGTTCGCGATGGATCCCGCTGATGATGTGGCGACACACATTTCTAAATTGGAAGCGCTTGTCCTTCCAGAATACTACAGTCACTTTTGCAGTGCATGGGAGTCCACCGCAAAAGACGGACAAACACTGGATAACCTAACATCGGGACTAGTTATGCAAGAAACACGTTTTAAATCCCATCAGACGTGTAGCGATGCGAATAGTGGCAATGCATTAATGGCAAAGAAATGTGGACACAATTATAAGAGATCGCAAGAGAAAGGGCGGCAACAATTTAAGCGTGGTAAATGTTTTGTTTGCAAGAAAAGCGGGCACTGAAAGAGAGATTGCCCTTAAAGTTTTATAAAAGGTAAGGCAAACTCCAAGCATGGTGATGCTTTTATTTGCGAAGCAACAGCAGCGGAACAAATCGGCAAAAGAGACGAGTGGTTCTTGGATTCCGCCGCGAGCGACCACATGACGAATAGAAGGGAGTGGCTCATTAATTACACATCGTTTAAGACAGCATTAATTATTCCCATAGGAAATGGTACCACTATCTGTGCGATATGCAAAGATGACATCAATGGGCTCTCTTTCGGTGATTCCAGCTGGAAACAAAATCATATGGTTGATATACTTTATGTTCCACACATACATGTCAATTTTTTCTCACTTAATACCGCTTTAGACAAAGGTGTTCAATTTTTCTCCGACAGCTCCAAATGTCAGTTAATAAAAAACGGAACCACTCTTGCAGTGGGAGTGCATCAATCAAAGCTTTTCAAACTCTTAATTAATGTTATGGTAGATGAGATTGATCAAAGCTCTGCGAATGTAGCTGTAAAAAGAACTGATACATTACAGTTGTGGCATGAAAAGCTAGCTCATCAAAACTCATCTCAAGTGAGACACATTTTAAGAGACCTTTAAATCCCGTTTGCGGATAAATGTGAATTTTTAAATCATTATCCACACAGGCTTTAGCACTTGCATATAGATAAGCAGTTTGTTATGTAGGCTCAACTTTAAATGTTTTCCGATTAGCCAGTACATTTGTTGGTATTTGTTTTCGAGCTCTTCGCGTTTCTTTTTTACTTCTTAGATTCATTCCTAGATATTTTGCTTCGTTCGCGTACGGTATTTGAGCCGAGTTTAGATATACAGGCAATCTATCCACTTTTTTGTACGTAAAGTTGACGTAAGTGCATTTACATGCCTGCGTTCAGCACAATACGCCAAGAATTCGTCAAAGCGTGAACTTTATTAATAGCATGTTGCAGCTTTCCAGTTGCTGCTTCAATAGCATCGCCCGTTGTCAATATCGCCGTATCGTCCGCAAACATGTCGACGACGCAGTTTCTTTCCTGCGGGATATCACGCGTGTAGAGTACATATAGAAGTGGGCCAAGGACACTTCCTTGCGGGAATCCGTCGAATGGCAAACTTCTGCTTTTTCTCTGTCGCTCTTGGCCCAGTTTTCATCGTTTTTACACTGTGTGTTAACTTAAATAATTTAGAGCTATAGCAATTGTCTTTGCAAATCTCATATTTTTATTCTGAATAAAAACTCTCTCTTGTCAATCATCAAACCTGCAAGTCGTGTTCTTTATTTCTCTGGTGTATTTCTATCCAAAGAATCTGAAGTAATCCAATTACCTTTTACAACAGTGGCGCTTGCATTTGAGGTTCCTGGATGCCTTTTAGCGCTTTCTAAAGCGAATAATTTGAATCTCTTTCACCGGAGAGATTTTCAAGGTAGGTCGCTATCTTTTCGCTTTTAAATTCCCAAATACTATCTCTAAGGTGATTGCATAATCGGTTAAGGACCGCTTTATGCTGCGGTGCATGAGTGATTTGCCACTTCTTTTGTGCTTTTCTTTTCTCCCTCACCAGTTCAATGATTTCTCTGGGATAATTTTCATTGCGGTTGATCTTATAGCTCCTGGAAGGAGTGTTTCTCCATGCCGCTCTTTGGATTAGTTCCACGAAACGATAAACGTTGTCCTCTAGTTCACAAGGTATTTTAAGTTATACATTTAAGGCGATATTTGTTTCGCAATCATTTCTAAAGCCCTCCCAGTTTGTTCTATTGCTAGTATGTCTTGGAGGTCCTTTTTCCTTGATCAAAGCTTCTCCACGTAATTACCAGAGAGTGGTCAGAAGAGAGATCAAAACTTTCTTGGACTGTAATAAACTTCTCGTTAATGCCTTTTGTAACGAAAAAATCGACACGATTGGGAATTTTTTGTGAGTTAGTTGGCCAATAGGTCGGTTTTCCTGTCGAATAAAAACAACAACCAAATTTAGTTGCCACTTCGTAGAGAATTTTTCCTTTAGAAGATGTACATCTTGAGCCACAGAAGGTATGCTTCGCGTTGAAATCTCCACCAATAAGGAAATTGGAACCAATGGCATTGAAGACACGAAAGTAGTCGTTTTTTTCTAGTGAGCATCGCGGCGGACAGTAAACAGATGATATATTGTAGCTCAAGTGTTTATTTTTAACCCTTACTGCGCACAACTGAAGTCTTTCCAGCTCTATGCTTATATCGACCGAATGTTCGATGTTAGTTTCAATGAATAAGGACGAACCGCCCCGTGCTCTATCAGAAGGATGATAGGCGTTATAACCAACGTAGCCTCTAATCTTTATTTGTGATTCCCTTGTTAAATAGGTTTCGGAAATCAAGCATATGTATGTCGATATTTTCTCTTATTAGGAACATTTCTAATTCGTAAGAGTCCATTTGCATTCCATGTTACTATTTTAAGCAAAGAGTCCATGTTTACTTAGATTTAGATATAAGCCATACAAAAGTATTCGACGTTCGAGAATCCGTTTGTTAATTACACATTGTTCCTCGAACTTAGCGTAGATGCAGTTCAGAATTTCATTCAATGGATCAGAGGGTGGCCCGTCGTTTCGTTTGGTTGCTTTGACTGCAGCCTGAGAATACGTCCGACGTACGGGGTTGGCTGGCTTATCCGATGTTATTTTTCATTCAGCCTTTTTTGTGGTCGACTTTGGCATATGCTTAATCGGCTCAGAAGGCTGATTGACTGTTTCAAGAGTCTGCGCTGCTGATTCAAGCGTCCTTTCAGTCGGCTTAGGAGTCTGAACAACTGGCTTACGAGCCCGCTCAGTCTGTTTAGCAATGAAAAATAAAGAATCGTTAAAATTGTCACTCAAAACGGATCAATTTGGAACCCAATTACCAAATTCACGACCCAAACGAAGGTCTTCAATTGTTGAATAAGCTGGATTTTGTATGCCTTTACACCAAGATCTCTTTTCAAAATACGCCACAATGCGCCTTATGAGGACCCAAAGCACACTATCAGCTACAGCAGCAATATTCAAATCAGGACAGCTTCTACGCACTTTAGTCGGTGGATGAACATCCAATAAAGCCACATACTTAACCTTAATAACTGCGTTCCTTGTCTGGTTATTGGTAGTTAATGCCAAGAGCCTTTAAAGCCTAACAGATTGACTTTCGATTGTATAGACAAGTCTTGCAAATACTGGTCTTGTTTTTCACTAGTAAAGTCTAATGGGTTTCTAAAAGCACTTAACTTGAACCCCTTTCTTGCAAAGGACAGCGTAGCGCCCAAAAATTTATTCGGAATCTATTTCTACTGATATCTCCCTCCTCGATTAGGTCTACTATCATAAACTTTAATTTATCATCAGCAAGAGAAAGCTAACAAGTAGTAATAGCGACGTAAGGGTGAAGGCCATCGTTAAGCCAAGCCAGCAGCACCAGCGATTGGCATAAAGGAAACCAATTAATTTTCGAGAGCACAAATGAATCAACTGATGCAAGAAAATAAAATTAAATTAGAAAAAAAAAATAATTGATTAAGAACAATAGAAGATCCTTTAGCAGTCCCGGTAGCATTGTTTGAAATTAATTACTTTTCTAACTACAACTACCTTTTTTCCGATAGTACGCCCTCACACTCCTCATCCACGTGTTGAGATACTTTCATTTCCAAAATGATTTTAGTTTTGATTCACTTTCTTGGTAAAAACGTGGGGGAGTTCGAATACTGTTGTTGGAGGGTAGTTTTTTTTGGAAGTCACATTGAAGTCAAGAGGTAATGTGTCGGTAGAATGTCAGATTATGTGATGGGGAGAGAGATTCCAAGAAGTACTTATGTTATGATAGTTAACAGGAAGTCGTAAGTAATTGCCATGACAAGGGACAATTTGACTGGCAAGCTGAGCTGACATTTGAAATTTCATCTTCTAATGGGAGTTTCCATGGACACAGGTGCTCTTAGGTGTCTTCTTTGTTTTTGATATGCCCTGTCAGGAGTTTGTATATTACAGATCAAGTTTTGGAGCGTATTTGACAGAGCTGATACTGCTTAGTAATGCTGCTCCTCGATGGGCATAAGGCATCAACATGGTTTGTACTATCTGGTTCTTACATAAATTCTCTCATCACTCGGAGGGCATAGAACGTAAACAACAACTGATGTTTATATACTCTTGACTCGTTCTTCGATAAAACACAATTTAAACAAGGTTAAGCCGAAAACCACTTAAGATGTTGCGCGGACATCTATGCATCAAAATTTGCAGCTTGTAAGTCACAGTGGTGGTTACCTTCCACCATTATAAACATCCTTCTCCTTAAGAACATCCCAAAGGAAGAGTTTCGGTTTGTTGGAGATGATTTGAATAGACATGTCGGGAAGTCAAACGAAGACTTTGAAGACTGTCATAGAGGACTGGCATACAGCACCAGGAACCTTCCTGGTGAAGCATCCTAAGCATGTGCAAATCACATGGTCTTATCGTCTTAAATACCATATTCATCAAACAAAGCCGGCACCTGATCACTCACAGCAGAAGTAGAGGTGAAACTCAGGTTGACCACCATTTCGTAGCCAGTTTCATGAAGCCTCGGGTAAAAGATTGCAAAGTGATCCTGGTAGAGGCAATCGCTCGGCAACACCGTCTCCTGCTAACAGAAATTTTTATGAAAACACCGAAGAAAAGCAAACAAACAAGGGTCTCTGAGAAAATCAAGTGGTACAATCTGAACAAAGAAATAGGCGAGGCATTTGTTTTCGTAATGAAAAATTACCTCTCTCACACCACTAACGGAGCTGAGAATGACGAGTGCAGGGCATAAAAAATGTGGGTTTTCCTACAGCGAACCTGCTTCAAGAAAGCCAAATCACTACTAGGAGCTTCAAAAGGCCATTACCAACACACCAAAGAAACATGGTGGTGGAGTGATAAACGAGAAGAAGCGGCTTTCGAAGCGTTGTCAGAGTGCCCCTCTAATAATAGAAATGAAAAAACTAGCCGAAGAAGATGTGCGCTCAGCTTCAGGTAGGGAGACCGAAGGGCCTGTATCTTCCCCGGTTGCTGATGCAAACCAGGCTATCTAGGAGCTGCGAAGACACAATATGAACAAGAGCGCAACCATCGTCAAAATAGCCGCCCAAAGAAGAAGGAATGCTGAGGAGATTCGTTCGCCAAAGTTCATTAACAAAGCTCATGGCCAGCTTCTTGTGGATGACGACAAAATTCTGCAGAGGTGGCGGCAGTATTGTGAAGAACTTTTAAATGAACAGTTTCCCCGGCCATACTTTCCAAGAGCCACCCCTAACTGTGAAGAAATACCCGACATCACAGTCGAAGAATTTAGTGAGGCGGTCAAATACTCCAAAAAACGAAAAGCGGTTGGGCCAGACAAGATGCCCTCTGAGTTCTGGAAAAAGATGGGAGTCTTCGGGTGCAGATGGCTCAGAATTCTCATATCCAAATTTATGAGAGGTGACACAATGCCGAATCAATGAAGGGAAAGTTACCTTCTCCCTGTACACAAAGGGAAGGGCGATACGCGAAACTGTGATAACTGCCGATCGATCAAGCTGATGTCACACACCATGAAGATCGTTGAGCGGGTATAAGGTGGCCGACTGCGAAAAATAATGCGGTTATCTGATGATCAGTGCAGATTTGTCTCGGGTAAATCAACCACAGATGCAATCCAAAGTATAAGGATCATAATGGAAAAACATCGTGATTCCTTAAGGGATTTGCTTATTGTATTGGTTGACTTTGAAAAGGCATTCGACAGATAACCACGAGATCTGATATGGGTGGCGCTAACACATCGAACCGTGTTAAAAAGGCAATATCAACGAACGTCCCAAGGACATTGCGAGGCAGGAGGGGCAGGCCTATAAACGTCTGGATCACTCAAACGACGACATCGACATCGAGTGGCCCACCTATAAAGAAAGCGCAAAGCTCCTCCAGAAAGAGATTAGGTTCGCAAAGAGGAATTCTTAGAGGTCCTTTTGCGCATCTATAGAATCATCTGGGCAGAATCACACGAGGATACGCTAGACATGCTACTGAGTACTCACTTTCTCGGATGTACATCAATCTCCGGAGATGATCTACCTATTCCAGAGACGACATCGGGAAGAAACGCCGAAGAGATGGGAAATATAATAGATGATGGCAAGACAGCTTATGCAATCAAATCATTCGCTCCATATAAGACACCAGGAATGGATAAAATTCGACCTGTGATGCTGCAGTAGTCAGTGGATATTGCTATTCCATGGCTCAAGCGTAGAATATGTTAGGTTGGGTATGTGGGCTGGAATGGAGAGACGCTATCTGCCACACTCAGGTCCACGTTGACCCATTGTTGTACCCATGGGGGCTCAAGCGTATCTTCACACAATGCTCTAAGCTAAGTTATGTTCCTAAAGCATGGCGGGAGTTGCGTGTTGTATTTATTCCCAAAGCAGGGAAAGCAAGCCACACAAACGCAAAAGACCTGAGACCTATCAGTCTGTCGTCTTTTATGCTGAAAACTTTGGAACGTTTAATAGATGTATAAATAAGAAACGTGAACGACGATGATTACCTATCTAAATCACAACATGCATACATATACAGCAGATCGGTAGATACGGCCCTCCACTGGGTCGTATGAAGCATAGAAAGATCCCACCACCTCAAGGAGTTCACCCTTGGGGCGTTCCTAGACGTAAGCTCAGACGCCATCCTGAACAGTCTGCACAGAGATCATCTCAACCTTGGCCTCTGCAACTGGATTGAACAGATGCTTCAATCGAGGATTATATTTTCAACGCAAGGAAATGTGACCATTTGGAGAAGGGTCTACAGAGGAACACCCCAATGTGGAGTTCTGTCTCCGTTAATATGGCTCCTTGTGGTGGATGAGATCTTGGTTATACTGAAGGAAAACCGCTACAACGTTACGGCCTATGCAGAAGATGTCGTTATCCGAGTTTCGGGAAAATTTTCTCCAGTTCTTAGTGAAAGGCTCAACTTCGCACTACAACTAACGGACAACTGGGTCAGCAGCAAAGGGCTGGGAATGAACGCTTCAAAGACGGGGGTAGTTCCTTTCACTAAGATGAGACCAATTCCTACCTTCAGACCCATAAATATCGGTGGCATTGAACTCAGTAACTCAATGTTGTATCTGGGGATACAACGATGAAAAATAAAAGGTAAAAACGTAGAGTGCGCGATGAACTCAACAACCAGACTACTTCATTCGTCGTTTTCGCTTTTCCTCCATGCCTCTGCTTTCTTACGTTGTGACCTCTCCACTAGGGGAACTATCACACTTAGGTGGCCTACATGTGTCATTTTCCAATATCGACCTCTCTGGATGGCACAAAAGGAAGTAACCCACTTAAGTGGCCCACATGCGTCGTCTTGCATTATGTCATTACGCCACATCCTCACAGTCCAGCGCTGTATCTCTACAAAACATCGAGCCCGGATGAGGGGTACTTCGCATGCTCGGCGTTTCGGGGCAAGAGGGCTTGTGGATATCACACGAATCTGAAGGAGATGGCCGAATCCCTTAAGAAGAGAAGGTATCCCGTGGAGACGTACGATTACATGAAACTGAGAAGAAAGATACGTTCCAGGCAATTAGTCAGAACTGCACACCGATCATCACAAGTTCCAGAAAATCACCAACGAGATGTTCACCAATCTCACCGCTGCCACCAAATGTTGTATCTGGGAATACAACGACGAAAAATTAAAGGTAAAAACGTAGAGTGCGCGATGAACTCATCAACCAGACTGCCTCATTCGTCGCTTGACTTACGTTGTGACCTCTCTACTAGGGGAACTATCACACTTAGGTGGCCCACATGTGTCATTTTCCAATATCGACCTCTCTGGATGGCACAAAGGGAAGTAACCCACTTATGTGGCCCACATGCGTCGCATTGCTGGTGCTATTGTGTTTTATTATATCACACAATAGCATATCACATTGCAATGTCGATCGCTGGTTGCACTGCAAGACATATGACACATGGTCAATGGTTATTCGGAATTGGACTCACGGCACACCGTCCCTCGGTCACTCGATCGAGTGCGGTGTCGTTTGATGATGGGAATGAGGGTCGTGTGTGGCCTCTCGTTTGGGCGCACAACATCAAGTTCAGCTCGATATCTGGGCGAAATTTTAGATTCCAAACTAAACTGGAAGGAAAATATTGCCGAATGCATCAGAAAAGCAAGCGTAGCTTTTTACTCCTGCAAAAATGCATTCAGTAACACGTGGGGCTTCAAACCAGCTGTGGTGTACTGGATATACAGGGCGGTTGCAAGACCCATTCTCACATATGATTCACTAGTATGGTAGACGGTACTCGAGAATCAATACCAGCTTTCAAACCTCACCAAAATCCAGAGGGCATGGGATCAATAAGAACAACACCAACAGCGGCAATGGAAACCATGCTTAGTTTCATTCCATTTGATGTATACTGTAGCAGTCTGGTGGCCAAAACTGTTGTAAGATTGAGAGAAAACCGATTGAGGTCATTGCGCTTTTACGGGGTTATCGCGGGCCCTCTCCTCTGTAGCAACCCCAATCAATTCCTTACGGAAGACAATAGAGGATGAAGCCACCGGTCGAGCTGGGTTCATCTGGAAACATGCACAACGGCCAGGGCGTTACGGCCGGCCTACAGCAAGAAGAGATCAATCTCTCTGGTAAAACTTAGTCGTTATAACGTACTGGTCATTTCTGGCATAATTACTGGTCATTGTGCCATTGGCGTTCATACGGAGTGACTCGGTGTGCTGTATAACGACTATTGCAGAAGAAAGAAGATTGAATATGTTCGTCACCTGTTGTGTGACTATCCTGCCCTATCCGTCAGAAGAATGAGGACACTTGGTAGTTACTTTTTTTCGGAGCTGGAGGACTTAGGTAATGTTAAGCTGATGGACCTCCTGAGGTTCATATCACTTTCTGGGTGAGTCTCACAGCAGACTTTCTTTACAGTGTTTCCAGGGTTAAACGATTGGGCACAATGGACCCATACTGTTGGTCTGAGTGACTCTTTGCCACAAGGCACCTATCTACCTAGCATAACCTTCCCACTAATGATGCAAAAAAAGTGGTATAGATGCGCCAAGCAACATAATAAAGGAAGGAATAGCCCACTAGTATTGGAAATGAAAGTGACAGAGTCGCAGCCACTTAGAGAAGCACAACGTTGGAGTGAAAAATGTACCTTACCTTTGTTTCAATGACACTCATAAGGCCTTTAGGTAAAAGAAAGGTCTCCCATGGTCATTATGAGTCATTATGAACTCAAAATAATATAATTTGATCTCAGAAAATATTACTTAACATTCTTGAGTCATAGGCACACATGCCTCATGGACATGGCAAATTCAAAAAGTACAATAGAGGAATTTCACATCCTGCAATGCATCTTCTTCTTCCTTTTTCCAGCGAGGTTGTGATTTGAAAATAAGGGAACACAACCATCCCACTTCACCGCATTTCTACTGATCCGCCTGTGGGGTTCGCCTACATCCTGCAATGCATAAGAGACCTTATCGAAATAAATGGCTTTACTTCAACTATTCTGCATGCACACCACCAGGACATCACGATAAAGAGTGTATACCACAACCAAGTGTGATCTGCGTCTGCATCACTATCGCTCTACATACCCAACTTGCTAATCCCATTTGCGTAATTGCAAATATGTATTCATTTGTTTCACTAACTACCGCGAAGTTAATCAAAATTAATAAATTCCCCTAATCCCTGTGAGATTCGTTTGACATGTTCTTGTCATCTTTTGAATGATTAATTTCGTCCTAATTACGATTTCAAAGTACGTAGTGGGTAGGCAGTGGCCCCACCCCCTCCCACGTCATAAGGATAAGTACTCATTAATATTTACAGCGAAAATAAATTCACGTATACATAAATGAATGTAGGTAAACATTCATTACTGATTGTGTGTAGCTCAGCGGCACACATGTCACATGGTTTCTCGTGACATGCCACAAATCAATGCCGCACCACCATCCCCGTCCTCGTCATCATCATGATCGTCATCGTCATCATCATTGTCGTTGTGTCAGCACATCGCTATTACCCGCATTCGTGGGGGTTGTCGGTACTCGTATGTATCTGAATGTCTTCATTTTTCACAATTGATATCCCTGACGAGTGCAATCAATTGGTTTATACCGGGGAGGGTAGCCTGATTGGTTGGGTTGTTAAAGGGAGGAAAGTATCTTAACTTGGTTGTCCTCCCCACGGGCATGATGTCGCGAACAGTGTCAATAGGGGTAGACACGGATATATGTCTGTGTACTAGTGAGAAAGATGAAAGCAGATAGGATATCTTACACAATTAAAAATCGCTTCCTGTGACTTTTTTTTCTTTTTTGCATTTTAATGTTTGCCATCCTGCAAAGGAAATCCTTGAATTATTACAAATGAAACCCACGCCATATTTGTGTTCTCGCAGGAATTTCGTCAACATACCGCAGTTAACAATAACGTTGACAAAAATATGCGCACCCCCCTGGAAAAATATTTCCACTCCAAGCAACTGAAACCCTAGACAAATTACCAACCAGGACTAAACATTTTATATACATTCACATTCATAGCGCAGAAATAATGTCAAATCATTTATATCTTCAACGAAATGTTTGAAAAGTATTTCTCATTTCCCCAAAGACAATGTGTATGGTGGCTGGCGACCGTAAGAGGCTGCCGTAAACTTTTAAAAAGTCCTCGTCCTCGTCCTAGTCCTCGTCGTCGTCGTAGTCGTCGTTGGCAGCTGGGCTTGGTATTTCGATGAAATTTTCTTATCAGTCAAAATGTCCTTTAGAAAAGTTTTCATTTAATTTTTTTGTTTTTGAGTAAAAAATAATAGAATCCTGTTTGGAAGGAAATTTATTTGTTGGCATAGATTTTCTCTTTAACAGGAAAATCTCAATTTAAATACTTTAGACGGGCGAGTCCTTGTTGGAGGAAAAATAATTCACAAAGTACCATTACTCAAATTGTTGCGCATATATTAATTTTTATTTGTCCTATTTAAGTAAATTGGAATTGTTTAAGGAAACAGCCTCCGCATTTACACTTAATAGATTTCTTTCAATTCACTTGAAGGAGTGAGGCAAGAAAGTATCTTTATAAGACACGTGGTATTTAAGAAGAAAGTTGCTCGTTTTTTATTACTTCGCGAATGTATTTCTGTCTGTAAATCCAATTTTATTTCATCTCTGCGAATGGAAGCATGATCCTGTAGTAGTCGACCTAAAAATACATTAACGGTTCTAAGTAGCTTTTCTGTCTTTTGACAAGATTTACTGTTATATTTGCATTTCCATGGAAAGATAAAAATACACAAAACTTTCTCGTTAAGTGTAGAATGATCCTGCAAAGGAGAGGGAATATGTGGGTCTGTTGACCAGACCATGTGAGTGCAGCTTTAAAGGCAGAATCTCGCTTTAACGAACGTTCTTCAGTTTGGAGCTAATTTGTTTGCAGTCTATCTCACATGTATCTACAAGAATGCAGTACCTGGTGAGGCTGCATGTCTCCAGTACAGTGGAAGTAAAACATTTCATTAAGGATTCACCTTCACTCCATCCTTTTTTTTTCTAATTTGCATCCACGTCTGGCGTATACGTAACATTTTTTGCGAGAAATTCATGCAAATTGCTTTGAGTATCGTTTCTTGCATGGCCTATCTAAACCTTTTACAAGATGAAAGCCTTAAATAGAAGACGAACCAATTGCAGCTCTAAATTATCATACACTCAGATCCCAAGGTCAGGTACTGAAATTATTGCAGCTACCTCCATACGTTCACAGGAATGCTGGTATACATTGGAATTCACAGCATTTTGCCTTGCCTGGCATTCGCTTGTGGTATCTTTTTATCGTTCCTCGTCTTCATCTAATCCTGTATGCAGATGTGGGCATGCTTTTCTCATATTTTAAAACAAAATGCTGACATCGGCTTTTGCTGTTGAATTTCTCAAACATTTAATTACTCTGGTGGCATTTTTTGCCATAAATATTGTGATATTTAGTTGGTGCGGTTTGCTACGCTACAGTGTTGCATAAGAGCATTAAGATACACTGATGCGGGGTATATACTATTTCAGAAATGGTATGTTAGGAATTTGTTGATGTTGCGTGCTGCTTTTAATTTCAATCTCTATACTAGCTAGACTTAGTCGATATGATGTAGAACGCGTAAAATTCTTCATATTCAACCAAAAGATGCAAAAAGGCCTTCATTCTGCCCACTCTCTAGGTAATCACAGTAGACCCGAGAGGGATGGCAAGCATTCTCTATAGATTCATTACTCTGGCGGAAGAAAGGTAGTCCCACCTTCTTCAGTAAATCACTAAGAAAAAAGCCGGTATTGAGGAACTCTTGGGCGAACCCCACAGGCGGATCAGTAGAAATGCGGTGAAGTAGGAGAGTTATGATGCCTTGTTTCGGATCATAACCTCGCCGAAATAGGAGGATGATAAGGAACTCTTGGGCAGTTAAGAACTTCATATAGCAACAACCAGTGAAGTTTAGGAATTTTGTTCCTTTGCAGGAAAGGAAGAGGTCAACATAACTGATTTCCAGATCTCCACATGGATGAAGGCCGATAATTACAAAGAAAAACTAACTTCTCAGAAGAGACAGACTTTGTTAGACAATGTATAAGATAGATTGAAACTCGAAAGTTTTACATCTTCTCAGTGAATAGATACTTATATGCAGTCTCTTTCAGCTGGCAATCGATTAAGGAGCAAGAAGCAATCCTGGATGGACCGTTGCCAATCCATTGAAACTCTTAGGGTAGGGTAGGTAGATGGGTGCCTTATGACAAGGAGTCACTGCTCACTCAGGCCAACAGTACGGGTTCATTGTGCCCAATTATTTAATCCTGGAAACGCTGTAAAGAAAAACCGCCATAAGAACCGCTCAGAAAGTGATATGAATCTCAGGAGGTCCATCAGCTCAACACTACCCAAGTCCTCCAGCTCCGAGGAGAAGTAACTACCAAGAGTCCTCATTCTTCTGACGGATAGGGCAGGACAGTCACACAACAGGTGACGAACAGATTCAATTTCTTCTTCGTCCCTGCAACTTCTGCAATAGTCATTATGCAGCACACCGAGTCGCTCCGCGTGAACGCCAATGGCACAATGTCCGGTAATTGTGCCAAAAATGACCCGTGCGTTATAACGATTAAGTTTTACCAGAGAGGTTGATCTCTTCTTGCTGTAGGCCGGCCATAGCGCCTTGGCCGTTGCGCATGTTTCCAGATGAACAGCGTCTGTTTGTTCGACCGGTGGCTTCATCCTCTATTTCTTCCGCAAGGAACTGATTGGGGTTGCTACAGAGGGGAGGGCCCGCGATAAGTGCAGCGCCGACCCTTTCCTAGCAAGCTCGTCAGCCCTTTCGTTACCTTCTATATCCATATGCCCTGGTACCCAGCAGAGGGTCACCTCATTGGCTCCAGATATATCGTTTAAACGTAATTTACAGCTTCTCACGAGCCTCGACCTAATTACGGCAGAGTCCAGAGCCTTAACGGCTGCCTGGCTGTCTATATAGACAGTGATCGTTTTACCAACGATATTACCTTCGCGTATAATTTCAGCAGCCTGTATAATGGCTGCGACCTCGGCCTGGAAGACGCTGCAGTCGTCGTTTATTCTGAAAGAGCGGTTTATTCTTAGGGCCTCACAATAAACTCCGGGTCCCGTGCCAACACCCAGCTTAGAACCATCGGTATAGAAAGCCAACTCTTTTTTCTTCATGGTTGGTCGATTCTTCAAGTATATTCTATAGGGAATTCTTGTAGTGAATCTCCTTTCGAATGCTAGCATCGGGTTCATGTGATCAGTTCTCGTCAATCCGCTGGTGATCCCCCATCGGGACAGAATAGAGGTATGGCCGTAAAGGCTTGATGACCACAACCGGCCGTCTCTCAGTCTTACAGTGGTTTTAGCCGCCAGACTGCTGCAGTATATGCCAAGCGGAATGAAACTAAGCATGGTTTCCATTGCCGCTGTTGGGGTTGTTCTCATTGATCCCATGACATTGAAAGCAGGTATTGCTTCTCAAGTGTCGTCCACCATACTAGTGAACCATATGTGAGAATGGGTCTTGCAACCGCCGTGTATATCCAGTACATCACAGCTGGTTTGAAGCCCCACGTATTACTGAAAGCCTTTTTGCAGGAGTAGATAGCTATGCTTGCTTTTTTAACGCGTTCGGCAATATTTTCGTTCCAGTTAAGTTTGGAATCTAGAACTACGCCCAGATACCGAGCTGAACTTAAGATACTTAGTTCAATGTCACCAATATTTGAGGATCTGAAGGTATGGATTGATCTCCTCTTAGTGAAGAGAACTACCTCCGTCTTTGAAGGATTCACTCCCAGCCCTTTGCTGTTGACGCAGGTATCCACTAGTTGTAGCAAAAAATCCTTAAGGACTCTGTCAGGCTCAATAAAAAAATCTACCCAAAGAACACTCCAAACCTTCTCTTGCTCTTCTAAGGAAGCTAGATGGGGAATGGACGGAGTCAACCGTAGAAGCTTTAGCACTTTTATTGTAGTTAGCCCTTATCATAGCTGTGTGGATCCAAAGAACCTTATTCGGTGACAAGCCCCATGTCTTACCAAAAGTACCCTTATACTGTCAGAAAACTGAAAGTGCCTTCGATGTTTTAGACTCAACCTGTTTAGACCAATGAAGTTTCTTATCCAAAAATATGCCTAGATATTTGGCTTCATTGAAAATGCGGATAGTGACGACTTTTAGTACTGGCTGAGTTAGACTGGTCAGAATCCTCCTTCTCGTAAAGAGAACAACCTCAGTTTTAAGAGGATACACCGAAAGCCCACTCCTAGTGCACCATTCAGCGATCATGTCCAGCGCCGCCTGCGGGTTAGCAGAGAACGTCGCCGGGCATGGTCTGACAGAAAGTACAGCGACATCATCCGCATATGCCTGACCGTAGACGTTAGAACTATTAAGAGTGTTCAACAGAGGGTCGATTACCATGCACCATAACAATGGAGACAGAGGGAGACTATTTTTTGTTATCTTGACTCGATGTGGCATGAGTTTAGCTTCTGCTTTTTGCAGCATGGCTGGCGTGATACCATCTACTCATGGTGAAGTACATGAGATTATTTTTTATATCTTTTTAAGTATTTATCAAGTTAATTTGTTTAGAGCGGGCGGGTCAGCTTTATAAAAGTGTATAAAAGTACCTTAATCAAAAATACTTTAGAAACCTTATTCAAATCCAAAGACGGTCTATGCAAAAAGAGCTTCATGGAGTAAATTTTGCAGCAAAATTAAAACCACCAAAAACATAGCGATACTCCGGAAAGTCCTGTAAAAGGACCACGCCATCCCGGGATTTATCAAGAAACCAGATGGTACCTGGACAGACTCGTATGCCAAGACCCTAGAACTCCTCTTTAGAACTCACTTCCCAGGGTGTAGTATTATAGATCGATAATGTCACATGATGACGTGAAGGGCAAATTACACTCTATTCGCCGAAATTGTGGATGAATAAAAACTGAAATGGGCAATTGACTCCTTCTCTCCTTACAAGAAGCATGGATGGTATCTTCCCCATGATGCTATAAAGCAGCAGGGAATACGTCATTCCCCGGCTAGCCACCATTTTCCGCGGATACCTAAACTGTAATTATGTAACTGAAGTCTGGAGGAAAGTTAAAGTAATCTGCACACCTTAAGTTGGTAAGCCGACCCACACGAACCAAAAAGACTTCAGGCCGATCAGCCTGTCCTCACTCGTGTTGAAGACTTTGGAAAGACAAATTGATCTACACATTCGCTCCAAATTAAGCCCTAGAGACATGTCCCCAACACAACATGCTTATGCAAAGGGCCGAACAGTCGAAAGAGCCATGCACGAAGTGATAGCAATGATTGAGCAATCACTCTACCACAAAGAATTCACTTTAGCGGCCTTTTTAGACATGGAAGGAGACTTTAACAATGTGAAAACCGAGTCCATAAGATTATCGCTAAACCGACTCAGAGTAGATTCCACACTCTCTGATTGGATAGAATGTATGCTCAAGACGATACACATCAACTCGGAGCTGGGTGATAGAGGAACCCCGCAAGGAGGGGTCTTTTCTCCTCTACTATGGACTCTAGTGGCGAACGAGATCCTTTTAAAATTAGGGCATAGCGGAGTAAAAGTTGTTGCTTATGCAGATGCCATCGTCCCACTTACGTCTGGCAAATTTCTCGACACAATCACCGAATTTCTGCAATGGGCCCTGAATACCCTCCATAACTCGGCGAGAAGTTGTGAACTGAACGTTAATCCAGTGAAAACAGAAGTGGTCCTCTTCACCAACTAAATAATAATCCCACCTTTCGGACGACTACGACTCAGTGACACTCCATCCAAGCACCGTATCTAGGGTGTCAACTTCACCGGAAGCTGAGCTGGAGAGATGACATAAATGAAAGAATAAAGAAAGCGCATATTGCGTTCTATGCTTGCAGCAGAATTGTTGATAGAAAATGGGGACCCAAACCTGCCATCATCCACTGGATGTACACAGCCGTACTCAGATCTTTTCTTACGCATGTGTTCATTGTCTGGTAGTCAATAGAAAAGAAAACCACACATCTCAAGGAGTTAACTAAAATCCAGAGCCTTTCCTGCATAGCAACCACTGGCGCCATTAGAATCATCCCGACCGCAGCACTTGAAACAATTCTCGCACTGATCCCACTAGACTTATTTGTTATGAAATCAGCCGCGATGAGTGCCCTGCGCCTAAAAGAATTCAACATATGAAGAAGGGGCTACACGGGCAACCATAGCATCTCAAGATAGGCTCACCTAGACGCCACCAGAGACTACCTTCCCCATCTCCTCGACTTCAGCCTAAACATCAAAATGGTCATCCCATCAAGGGAATACTGGGAAGACGGTGGGGCCATTAATCCGCATAGTATTTCAGTCTTCACTGATGGGTCCAAAACAAACAAATGAGTGGGTTCGGGTATCTACACAGCGGAAACTGATATTGCAATATCACTAAGCCTTCCGAACCACGGCAGTGTGTTCCAGGCAGAAGTCCTAGCGATAGCAGAGGCGGCACGAGAACTATCCACGAAACTTGTTACTAGAAAAGAGATTGATATTAACATAGATAGTAAAGCTGCTATAATGGCCATCCGCATCCGCTTTATAAAATCAAAGCTAATAAAACGCTGCCGCGAGGAGTTTAAAATGCTCATCCATAGCTCTGGTGGGTCCCAGAACACAAAGGAATTCTAAGGAACGAGATGGCGGATAAACTGGCAAGTAAGGGATCAGAACAAAACCTATCAATGGTCCAAAGTTCAGTTCTTTCTCCCCTTAAACTTGTTAAATCAAACATAGAACTTGACTTCAAGCGACAAGCAGACGAAAGATGGAGAGCGCTCGCATCATGCCGTGTCTCCTGAAGCATCTGTACAAAACATGACAAGATGAAAACCAAGTTCATCCTCACTCAAAATAGACAAAACTTGGCGCTTCTCATAGGTATCATTACCGGCCACAACCTATTGGCGGCCCACCGGAAGAGAATGCAGCTAAATACAGACGAGCTCTGCAGATGATACGGCAACGCAGACGTAGAGGAGGACACGGAACACTTCCTTTGCAAATGCCCTAGTCTCTGCAATACCAGGACGGCCTTTGAAGAGTATTTCTTCAACCATCTGGGCGACCTGTCTGAAAAGCCACAAACCACCATCATGAAATAAATAACTTCTTCGGAGTGGTTCAGAGGAGGCCATTCCATTAACACAGAACTCTAGCCATTTTGTTTTTCCTCTCTTTTTAGTTTTTCAGCCAGGAAACTCCACGTCAGGAGCGCTAAATTGGATCCGTATGAGATCTGAGTGTAGGCTGCACTCATTCATTGCAGCTATCCCCTTTAACCTAATCTGTTGAAATTTTTTTTTCAAAAACTATCACGCACATTTGTTTCCCTTGTTTCTAAATGAAAGCAACGAAATGAATGTTCAATTAAATGTTACCTCATCAGAAAACACGTACAGATACATTTTCCCAAACAACCTATTCAATAGAATTCGCAACATATTTCGCACTCGTAGTCGCATTTCGAATACATTCTGCTTTCGAATGCGATCTACTATGGAAACTGATTAACATGCGCGAAAATATTGATAAACTACCAGACTTATTTATTGTGTAAACAATATAGAGCACACCGGAGAAAATATTGACTCTATCGTCCCATATAGAGTTTTAAATCTTTCACTGGCATCCGTGAGCTGAAGGCAGAATTTATGTACAACATGTTCCTCTGACGATGTAGTACATGTAGATGCGTGTTGATCGAGTTTCTGTGTTTGAACAGAAACAAAAGCTAGAAGAGGGTACGTGTCGACTTTCGATGATTTTTTGTTCAGTTTGAGGTCGGTTTTGTGTTGTTTTGTTTCGATTGAATTACCCAAGCACTGGCAAAAGGAAGCAAGATACTCTATTTTTAGAATTTCTATTTTCATGAGTTTTTTTCGATATATTTTTGAGACATTTCTTCCGGCCGATGGAGGCATTATCTCGAAAAAAAAAACCGGGGAATACATTAATGATGTATGTGGTGGTTTCTTCTTTTTTTAAGAATAATTGTTGTAAGACAAGAATTGTAGATTTTTTTTCAGAAGAATAGGAATTGAGGGCAGACAAATGAGAATACATAATTTTGTTTTGAATGTTGCTGGCATTTTGATGTGGGTCGGCATTATTTTGTGTTTTCAGGACGATGTATACATATATATGTACAATCCCAAGTGCCGTTGATGTAGGTCCTACTGGGAGTGGCAAGAATGTACATATGTATATTGACACTTGGTATAGATACATTTAGCTTTAGTTTTGAATTAAAAAAGTGCGAGATAAGGGTTGATGAATAGGTTTGTGGGGGTATGAATTAATAACTATAATTAAATATTTATAATATATCGTGCTGAAGAATATTAGATGGTACATAGGGAGGTAGGCAGAAGTTTGCCACAGGAAACTATGCTGAATCCTAATAAGTGCCTTCGTGTCATCTTTCTACCGCAACTCACGTAACCTTAACAGATGTTAAACTTGGAGATAAAAGAAGTTAGAGTAAACATCTTTAAGTGGAGAAGTCAAAGTAGTTTTCATACCCAAAGCTGGCAAATGATCTCATACAAGTCCGGAAGATCTCAGACCCATTAGTCTATCGTCATTTCTTCTAAAAACATTAGAACGATTGATTGATATCCACTTTGTGAGGGTGTTTTCTCAAAGGCTTAGGTTTCGCTCGTCGGATCCAGTGTCAACCAAAGAAACACTCGAACCTTTGGGAAAGGGGTAGGGTTAGGTTTTTATTGAGGACTTTATTGACTATTGATGTAGCTTAGGCTAGCATTAAAAATACTCCAATACTTAGCAATGTTGGGATACTTATAGGATGGCCTTGATATATACGGTCTCTTAACAGTTCAATGATTGAGGAAAATTATTTTTTTTTTCATATCTCCTCATATCCCTAGCTTTATCCAGAAACCTAACGGAGACTGGACCAAGTCCACAGAAGAAACATTAAACCTTCTTATGGACAAGCATTTCCCAGGAAACTCTAGATACGAACATATCTATACCTCAACACCACTCTATCATGGACGTTCCGGCAGGAGTAATAAACACCCACACTATTCATTGGGCTGTTAATAGCTTCCTACCTTATAAATCTCCAGGTTCAGATGGTATAACACCAGTATAACTGCAAGAGGGTATAAAACTCTTAGCCCCTTGGCTCTACGTGATTTTCAATAGCTGCCTTAAATTCGGCTATACCCCATCCTCGTGGAAAAGAGTTAAGGTGGTCTTCATACCGAAATACGGTAAGACCTCTCACTATACTCCGAAGGATTTCAGACCAATCAGCCTCTCCTCCTTCTTTCTGAAAACGTTAGAAAGGCTAGTCGATAACTACATCCGTTCAAAACTCAAGGTACAAACCTTATCTAGCTCTCAGCATGCTTACCGGAAAGGTTTTTCAGTGGAAACAGCTCTACATTCGTTATCAGGCACCACTGAACAATCTCTTGCCGTTAAAGAATATTCTATGTTGTCTTTCCTTGACATAGAAGGCGCCTTTAACAACGTCAATACAGAATTCATCACAAGAGCGCTCGCTGACCTGAAGGTGGACTGCTGCCTTTGCATCTGGATAGAGCGAATGCTGAATAGCAGGCGGATTCTATCCGAGCTCGGGTGCTGCTCAACCAAAAGATTAGCGCACAGAGGCACACCCCAGGGGGGTGTTCTTTCTCCGCTACTTTGGATATTAGTAGTGAACAAGCTACTCACTTCACTAGAAAATAAAGGCTACAAGGTCGTAGCATATGCTGACGATATTGCCATAGCCATCTCTAGTAAATTCCCCCAAACCCTAAGAGATCTAATGAATTCGGCGCTAAATTTAGTAGCGAAATGGACGGACAGCGTTGGGCTTAACGTAAACCCGTCCAAAACTGAATTAGTACTTTTTACTAGGAAATACAAAATCTCGTTCATAGCCCCACCTAAGCTTAGAAGCACAGAACTCAGCTTTACTAACAAAGGAAAATACTTAGGGTTGACAATTGATAGTAAACTTAACTGGAAACAGAACATTCTAGACCGAACCAAGAAAGCGGAAATCGCCATATACACCTACAAAAAGGCTATAGGTCCAAAATTCGGTCTTCAACCTAATATAGTCCACTGGTTGTACCTGGCGGTGGTCAGACCAAGCCTGCTTTATGGCATTCTCGTCTGGTGGCCTGCACTTGAAACAAGGTACAACACAAACTCTATCGAAAGAGTACAACGATTATCATGCAAATGCATCACAGGGGCTCTCAGGTCCACTCCCACAGCCGCCTTAGAAACCTTACTTAATACATATCCCATTGACATCTTTGGGAAAATGGTAGCATCTAAAGCAGCCCTAAGATTTAGAGAATCTCTCCAGTGGTCAAGCTCACAAATTGGCCACATGAAAATCTTACAAAACTCCAACCCCAGAGTAACAGATTGCATATCCCCATTTATTGATTTCAATATCAAATATAACACCACCATCCCTGACGATTCCCCGACATGTCCTTAGCCTCAGCAAAAACATAAACAATAGCTGTCTCCATGAAAGAGTTTCCCCTAGAGCTGGAAGTTACAGCGCTTGGTACTGATCAGTAAAGGAAAAAGAGACCCGGATTCCACATCAGCGTATAGGCCGCTGTGTATACTGGACTCTTGGACAAGTTGCTTAAACCAAGGCTTACAGCAACCGTGCAGAGAGCAGGAGATTTATCCAAAAGACAGCATGGATTCAGAAAGGGCCACTGTACGATTGGAACAATTGAAGAAGTGGTAAGGACCGCCCAGTTGGCTCAACAGGGTAACCACTATTCAAGGAAAATCGTATTGCTATCAACTCTGAACGTGCGAAATTGCTTCAATTTAGCCAGAAGGGGCGATATGCTGAACGCCCTCGAAAGCATTTTTGATATTCCCGAATATCTCTTTGCGGATGGTGAAGGACTATCTCAAGGAGCAGAAGCGGTTATACAACACCTCGATTAAAGTAAACTACTGCTGGAGCAGCGCTGGGCTCAATCCTGAGACCCGATCTCTGGAACATCTCCGATGGTGGCATCCTTCGTATGATAGTGCCCAAAAACACCTTTCTGGTAGGGTATGCAGATGATATCGCTGCGGTGATTACGGCAAGAGCGCGCAAAAGAAACTCAACCAGGTGATGAGACGGGTGGATGATAGTCTTGGCCACAGAAAATATGGAGATAGTCCTTTTAACAAAGAAGAGGATTCCAACTTTTGTCGATTTCCAAGTCGGGTCTGCGGAAATAACCAGGAAGGAAGCGGTGAAGTACCGAGGGATGGCCCTAAGCACCAAGCTCACTTTCTGGCATCAAAAAAGATCTGCTTCGGAACGAGCTGCAAAGGTCACAGTTTCACTGAGCAGATTAATGGCAAACGTTGCAGGTCCAACAGCTAGCAAGAGAAAGTTCTCGATTACAGTCACCCACGCCATTCTCCTGTATTGGTGCGTAGAAATACAGAAAACAAATGGCCGCAGTACAAAGGCGCGCGGCACTACGAGTTGCAAGTTCGTACCGAACGGTGTCGGAACCAGCCGTTCTCATAGTCGCACAAGTGACCCCTATTGATCTCCTTGCGGCAGAGAGGAAGTACGTCTACGACAAAAAGGCGGAAATTGGAGTGGAAGCGGCAACCGAGGAGGCGAAGGAGATCATCAAACAGAAATGACAGGAGAGATGGAGCTCAGAAAGCAGAGGACGATGGACTGCGAGGCTGATTAGCAACATCGCTGAATGAAAGGGACGGAAACACGGGGAGTAAATTATTACGTCAGCCTATTTCTTACCGGACACGGTTATTTGAACGCCTACCTCCACAGAATGGGCAAAACAGGGAGCTCGGCTTGCCAATATGGCGACTCAGAACTGGACGATGTAAACCATACGTTGGGCGCCGTGGCGTAAGTGGTTAGTGTGTCGGATCACTACGCATGAGGTTCCAAGTTCGAATCCCAGAAAATACCAAAAAGTTTTTTCACGGTCCCACCTCTCGCGAGCGTCTGACAAACATCCAAGAGTATTGTTGTCACGAAAAAGCTTCCCAAATCACCATTCGGATTCGGCATTAAACTGTAGGTCCCTTCCATTCGTGTGAAAAATGTAACGCACACAACATGAGTGGTTGCGAGAAGCTAGGCCCTGGCACTTTAAAGAGCTGTTGCGCCAAATATTTGTATTTGTAAGCCACACGTTCTTCGAGTGCAACAGATAGGAAGCTGAAAGGAGAGCACTAGAATCTCTAATCGACGTCATCACCCCAGAAAACATAGCGACAATGTCAATGAGTGACCAGAGCTGGAATTTAGTACGTTCCTTTATAGAAAAGTGCTTAAACGAAAAAAGAGAGAAGAAGACCTAATAATCATCCTCGTGAGATTTATGTAAGCCTGGTGTACGCCTTTTCTTTTTTTTTCTCTCTTGTACAACCCATGCTCGCGTGGCATCGACACTGCGACCTGAAAGATCTATTGTATCGGTGGGTTGGAGTTAATCTAACAGACGTACTACCTCCCTTATGAAAGTGAGTATGTCTTTAGTAGCAGAGCATTTCAGTTCTACTGAAGTAAGTATCTCCTTGTGGAGAATACGTTTCCTTAACCAGTGTAGTGTCGAGCATTCACAAAGAATGTGTTTGGAAGTTTCATCCTCCTCTAAACAAAACCGACAGTCCTTCTCTTGGCACAGGTTCATCTCGTTAAGGTGGTATCTCAAGCTGCAATGGCCAGTAAGAAAGCTCACAAGCTTCTTAATGCTTTCCCTATCTAAGTTAAGGATTTCCTTATAGGAGTAAGGCTTGATTAATCGTTTGGATTGTCTTAGACCTGGCCCATTAGTCCAGTGGTCTAGACGAAGTTTGTTTTCCCATTCGTTAATCAGCATTGTAGCTGTCGCCCAATTGACGCCACAATAAGGTTCAGGACCTATAAACACAGATTCTGAGCCAGCCCTAGCAAGCTCATCTGCAGATTCGTTGCCCACAATCCCTTGGTGTCCGAGTACCCAACCGAGTTTAACCCTGTTATATTTGGCAAGGTCTTGTAATGCATCGGAGCAGCATTCCACGGTTCTGGAGTCCATTTGGTTGGACGACAGTGCCATAAGTGCTGCTTGGCTATCTGAGAAGATATGTATTCTAGCGCCTTTGATCCCCTTGCGAAGATTGTGTCTGGCGCAAATCTCAATGGCATGGATTTCAGCCTGAAACACAGTAGGAGTCGTACCCATAGGTACCGAAATCTTTGTGTTGTGTCCAAAAACCCCAGCTCCAACTCCAGAATCCATCTTCGAACCATCGGTGAACCAGACCAGACTTCTAGGGTCCAGTGTTGGAGCACCATTGGACCAGTTTTCGTGGTCCAATATTTCAACCTCGAATAGCCTACCAAAGCAGTGTTGCCTGACCATAATATCTGGTAAAGTGCAAAATATGTCTCTTTTAGGGTTTGAGTTGAATATCTTTAAATGTCCCACAAGTTCACCTGGTTTATACTCGTGATCTAGCCGCAGCCTGATGGCATATCTAGCAGCCATCTTCCTAATGAAGATTGGTAAGGGTGTAAGCCCAACAATAGCTTCCAGAGCTGTCGTAGGGCAGGTGCGCATCGCACCTGTAATGCCAAGACAGGCAATTCTCTGCAACTTCTGCAACTTGTTTGCTGGAGAGTTTCTGGCCACCAGACGATGGCCGCGTATGTGATAATGGTTCTAGCCATCATTATGTACAACCAATGTATCATCTTAGGAGAGAGACCCCAAGTTCTGACGTATAGGCGTTTACTGGCCCACAGTGCTCTAGTAGCGCGCTCAGTGGCGGACTTGATATGTGAATTCCAATTAAGTCGTTTGTCAAGAATTACACCAAGATATTTGACCTCGCTGGAATAAACTAGTGTGGTGCCTTTGATTGTGATAGGTTCAAGGTTGACCTGTGTCTTCCATGTAAAAGGCACCAGAACGGTTTTACTAGGATTTATGGATAGTCCTTCTTTGTTATACCATTCTACAACTTGAGATATTGCACTTTGCATGACGTTGAAAATTGTCGTGCCGTCTTTACCTCTGATAAAAACCGCCAAGTCCTCAGCAAAACCGACGGTGGTGTAGCCTGATCTGTGAAGATCTACTAATAAGTTGTCCCATAACAAGGGGGAAAGAACTCCTCCTTGAGGACAGCCTTTGGCTGCAGCTATGGACACCGACACTCCCCCAGAGGAGGAAGTAATGAATCGACTTACCAGCATGGCCCTGATCCATTGATTGGTCGATTTTTCGATATCTCTGCTACTGATCGCCCTTGCGATCGAGTCGTACCCAGTGTTATCGAATGGTCCAAGCCTTACCGGCAAGAAAGAATTAACCCACAAGAGAAGGCAAATATGAACAAGCCGGTCCCGAAAGCGGAAAGACAACTACACCACTCTGAAGTGATGCAAAAGCGGTTGCGGAGTAGAATTAAAGGGTTAAAGGTGTTTTTTTAGTGAGTACTAAGTCCCACACTACTTGAAACAGAGCGAGCCTATTTCTCGTGAGCAGCAGCCTTTTACACCATCCCTTAGGCGAATAATTAAAAAAATTGTGCATACACAGGCTAGTCCTTGTAGTTTATTGAGCCTGTCCTGTGTAGGCATTTTCTTTTATTTTTGCCACCATACTGGTGCTGCATATGTGACAATTTGCTGTAAAGAGCCGTAGCATAATCTTGGGGTTTAGGCTCCAATATCTACCAATGAGACTTTACCGGTCCATAATGAGATACTAGCATTGTCTATGGCTTTTATTAGGTGAGAGTTCCAGTTAAGTTTTTCATCTATTGTTAGCAGGCAAGTAAGTGTCCTAGCGCATTCTTTCCCTTTTATGACCTTATTGCGTATGTGCCTTATTTATGTCCACATCTTGGCCTATTTTCCGACTGCCACACCCGATTTCATAAATCTGTGCGTGGTGTACACCTGTAGATATTTTTGTATTGATATTGAAATAATGAGTAAAACAAGGCCAACAACTTTGTTTACTATTGAAATACAAACATTCAATTGTTTTCTTTTTTTTTCGTTTCAGGTAAGCAGCATGTAAAGTCAGTTCATATGGTAAGGCTTCCCTTAGAGTATTTGTTCGTCCTTTCTAAAATCCTTTGAATTGACTTGAATATAGCAAAAAATACCTTTCCCGTATAACAATTATGTCTTATATCAAATCCTCGCCCAAAAATAACTCCGTCAACAACCCAACAGACCACTATCAATCAAAAATTCACATCCGCTAGCTACAACCGAAAAACTGAAAACAACTAACAAACCTCACGTTCTTTTATCCTCTACGTGCCAATTCCAATCTCTAGTGTTATGTGAAATTCAAAATCAAAAGCACCCCCAAGAGCAATCATTCACAGTAGCTCCCACAGACCACAGCAACAAAAACGTAAGAAAAACCTAATAAAACAAATATCTGGTTGTGCTACACAAATCACCAATCCAATCAACCTGAACAATATGAAGCTATAACAATTTGTATCTTTTCTTTGCGCTCTTTCACTGAATTACAACTGGGAAAGGCATGAGGACGCTTCGAAACGTAAACACTTCAACTTTCACTATCTGTATCTGTATCGCCATCCATCCATTCATTCATACAGTTGGATTGTTCTTTTTCATGATGCTTCCTTCTGTTTCTTACAATTTGACAGCGGAGTCCGCATTTAATCGAGAAAAGCATCCCTTTGAGCTATCAAGTACTAAACTCTTTTGATGAGCGAACAAGAAAGTATCTCAACCGATTGGCAGGTGTTTCAAAAAAAAAAAAAACCAAACACGCGAGTGATAGGTAGCAGGCAGTAGTACTGGCGATTTGTTTATCAATAACAATTTGTAGGAAGATGTACGAGTATATTACTGAAACTATTTCGAGAATGTGTTGTTCTCGTATTGTTTCTTTTTTTTTATTTCGTTTTGCATTCATCAGGTGTAATTGTGAATGGTTATTGTTTTGCTGTATCAACTATGCGGGCACAGGGTGTGTCGGAAGTCGGATGAAAAAATGTATTTCATGACCTGCTTGGCTTTGAAAATTTGTAAACCGCTCAAAATGTTTTAAAATGTATCAAGGGAACTGATCTCCAAATCGGCTGAGGCGAATACTTCAAGCAGATGCGTAAGATCATTTGCTTTGCAAGTGATATTGTAACCATTTAAATGAACGAGAAACATCTGATATCGCTATCTGTGATTCTTTGTTGAGACCAAAGACGCCACTCTTAGTTGAGTTTGATCCCAGTAATTTTACGAAGCACAAAGTGATTGTTAGACACTGCTTCTTCTTCTTCTTCTTCTTCCTTTTATCAGCGAGGTTATGATCCGAAAATAAGGGATCATAAACCTCCCCCTTCACCGCATTTCTACTGATCCGCCTGTGGAGTTCGCCCACTGTTCTGATACCCATGGTATAAGAGATATCAGCACTAAGAGGTGAAATGGTACCAATAGTTGACACTTCCTGTGTGACTGCCCGTCACCTTCACAACATGGGTAACAGGTTTTCTGACGAACTAAGTTATCTTGTGCAAGTTGCACTAAGGAACATGATACGATTCATAAAGAGCTCAGATTGGTTCGCTACTGGACTGACCGAAGATAAATAGTTTACAGGTTCCAAAAAAAGGGAAACACTATGGACCATTTGGCCTCAGTGAGAAGCACTTAGGTGCACTTCCCTCTAACCTAACCTAATCCAAAGCAGTGCATGTGTACACATTTTAGAAATCTAGCCACAGCTCACTTTTTCAAACAAGGTGTGTAGGGATCGACTTTTGGTACAATTCGTCTACAGAATGAATAGAGCCACGCCCAATTTTGGGAGAATTATTCAATGCTCCTCCTCCTCCTAATGCCTTTTAGAGGTTTGTTCCCTCATCAGGGCTCACCACGCATCACAATTCTTTCCAGAATTCTATTTGACAGTCGTGCACTCTTAATTTGTTTCGGCGAGTATTGAACACTCTTGGAGCACCCTCTCCAGTTCGGCTTCATTGCCGAATTTGAGAATGAGAAGCTGGTTTATGGTTGGTGTATTCCCATCTGAAATTTGGTACTGCTCAGATATTTCATTCTTTTTCGAGTTAGTATCCCACAAGACTGCACAATGTTATTCGGAGTCTCACTGAACTCGTTACAAAATCTGCAGAGTCCTTCTTCCGTTGTACCTAATTTCCTTAGGTGTTCCTTGAGTCTACAGTGCGCCTGTCAGTCCACAGTCTGAAAACCTGTTAGAATGCGTAGGTTATTCTTATTTAAGTTGATACATGCTTCGAAGTTCGAATCTTCTTTGATTATGGTTCCCTAGTAGTTTCTTTGCTTGCCTCATACCTCGAGTGTTAATCTACGTACTAGCTCTGTTTGCTCTTTCTTCCTTCCTAAATTCTTTTTTTATGTTATGGTCTCCTTCTCCGCGGAATGGTTCAGGAATTATAAAGGCTTCTACTATTGCTTGTCTTGCTAGTGAGTCTGCTGCTTCAATACATTCTATTCCACCAATGCGAGGTATCCAATAGAGTTTGGCTTTATTTCTTCTGCCCAATCCGTTTAGCTTGTATATCCTGGACGACATCAAAATTGTATGCTTTAATGGCTCGTTGACTGTGATGATGTGAGTGATTTGGACGCATCTGACCATTGCATATATGTCGACCTGAAAGATGCTGGTGACCTTACCCATTTTTCTTCTTTTTTTTTTTTTGTCGGGATAGGAAACGCTCAACTGGAGCACTCAGGGGCAAATGGTCCATTGTACTACCAGAGAGCAAACCTTGATTTACCCATTTTATTGAAATTTCCTTGTCTTTCTAAGAAAGCCAAGCAAGCACTTCAGTGATGAGGAGCTTACAGTACCAGAACTCACCATATCGGGACCGAGGATCGGCCACCTGATACAAAGGTTGGACACTCACAGAGATAATGTTCCGCGGTGTCGTCGCTCTCTCCACAAGCGTCGCAGATTGTAGTGTCACTCAAGCCTAGCACGTTAAGGTGCTTGGCAAAAGCAAAGTAGCCTGTCAAGACGCCAATAAGTTGTCTACAGTCTTTTCTGCCGAGATACAGCAAAAATTCCGCTGATTTCTTACAGATGTCCAGGGGCGTACTTTTAGTCAATCTAGCACAATTGTGCTCGTGAGAGACCCAATCGTCAATGGAAGCCCTAACTGAGGACGCAGGGAGACCCAAGGCGGATTCGGGACCTAAGTAAGACTACTCTGAGCCTTGTCTAGCAATCTCATCAGAGATCTCGTTCCCCAGGCTCCCAGTGTGACCTGGGACCCAGATAAGAGACAGAAAATTCAGCCTTGCGACCGAATTCAAAGAGCTTTTGGTTTCACGAACAACTATTTTGGAAGTTGTTAAAGGGTTAAGAAAGGCCTTAAGTGCAGCCTGACTGTCACTACAGACACAAATACTACGGTCCTTCCACCTGTTCTTTACAACGTAGTTGATAGCCATGATATGCGTATGATTTCCGCTTGGAAAACATACGCATATTTGCCTAACGAGAAAAGAAGTCTAATGTTGTCGACTTCCACAAATACACCAGCACCCGACCCTTGACTGGTTTTGGAACCGTCCATGAAAATACGACTGCATTCCATTCCCGGCTCAGACTCTAGCCGAAGCCAGTCATGAACACAAGGAAAGTCGACTCTGATTTTGCGCATCAGCTGAAGCTCTGAAGTCATTGCATCAGACAGCATATCCATAAGACCGGAGTCGTAAGATAAGTGTCGCGCAAGTTCATCACAATTTCAGTGTGAAGTATACCAAAAACCACCCCACTTAAGATGATGAAGAGCTTTGATAGTGCAACCCATAATATAAGTATCAAGGGGAGGTAAGTTCAACAAAGCATCTAGAGCAGAGCCAAACGTACTCGGAAAAACTCCCGTGCAGCCGTATCCATGTATTTACTTTGTGCTTGGCTCAAATGCTTCTGCACCAGTTCCTACATCAGCTCTTCATCCATCTGTGTATTGTCCAGGATGTAGACTGTCGATACATTGCTTTAGTTCCTTTTATTGCTAAACTTCGATAAGAAATACTTGAACATGTGTATGCATAGAAATGAGTGGCAAAGACCAATTACATAATTCTCCAATAATGCAAGAACCAGCTTAGTTTTTGGATCCCTCAGTCTTCCAGACAAGGCAACTTTCAGTAGTCTTTTCCTTGCCAGTGAAGCATGTGCCATCTAATCGGATTCGAGACTATTTTTTTCAATACCTTCCACTCTCTTTCGACTCATATCTGACAGATTTTCTAATTCACCTATGCATCCATTGGGGTATCTCTATATTTTGTCCCACGACCACCCTATCTACCGCAATACCTTTGTGCCACCCCTCTTCGTTTGGCAAACTCTCTCACCTTTTTTTTTTCAATATTCCGAAGTTCGAAAATAAATGCAAAAAAAAAACTAGAAAACAAAACAATAAATATACCAACCGACAAAAAAAAAAAGAAAAACTTATTGAATGTGAACCAATTTCGAGTGTTTTTTTGTTTCGCGGTCTATCTGGCATTTTTAGTTGTATCTCGGTTCAATGAGTTGTTTTTCCTTTTCCGGAACGCGTGTGTGTTCCGCGTTAACCGCTGAACATTAAGTACGCCTCCCATCAAATATATTCGCTTACTGGACTCATAGTTGACGATAAAACGATTTTCCTGTGATAAATTAGTAAAAAACAAAAAAATAGAAAGTTTCAATGAAATAAAAGTCCAGTGGAAAAAATATATCGGTTTTCGCTTTTTTCGAATTAGTCATGGTGATAAATTGATTTCGCGACGCGGTAAATAAATATCAAATATTTAATAATGGTTGCCGGTAATCGTAAATCGATTTTTTTTAGTTTTTTACATGTTTCATGAATTTTAAAAGAATTTGCGTGCGGTAGAAATTGTTGTGACTATATGTAGATATTTGGCTAGCAATTGTTAACAAAAAATTCTGGAGGTTAGTATATACGAGTATTCGTAAAATATTCGCAAATTGGGCATGATGCTGACACTCGTAAAAAAAATGCTGAAGCCGCATTAATTAATGTTTTTGAATACACACCTATTATTAAGAATACCTATGAGATTGCGAATGCTGCCATTGTTGTTTAAATATAGTGCAAATGTTATGTATGATTCTACCTATATGGTAAACTGGGGCACGTTCGGCACCAAAAATGCAAAGCCTAGCATTACCGAAATTAGTTAACATATTTAGAAACTTGAAACGCTGTATGAAACACTGTTATTTTATCTTTGAAATACATTACACGTTTTTTCCGTAGCGCTTTTAAAACCCTTTTTTTTTCATTAAAAGAAAAAAGTCGTTTGCGCGAATGTGCCCCATTACGGGGTACCTTTGGCATAGAACCTTTCTTGATCCAAAAACAAGAATCGACGTTATTTAAATAAAAAAGAAAACGTAACAAAATAATTCATAACAATGATAAAATTTATATCACATAGAAAAAAATTGCAATTCATACAAATAAAAGATCTTACAAGCACGAAATAATTTAACGTAGTAATTATTCCATTTAATGTTAAAACAATATTTTGTCCGGTATCGAGATGTAGATGCCGGGTTCCTAGGATTAGGTAATTTCAATTCTATTTCACTTTTCAATGTTACAGAAATGCTTCAATTAGGGGTTTTAGGAATACACAAGTTGCAGTATTAGCTCTTCAAAGAAAGCTTGTGCTGTAATTTGAACCGTTAAGTTTTTCAATTATTTCTCCAACATAATAAGCTTGTTTTTTTTTAAATTATCACTTAACTTTACAAGAACGTATTCTCCCGCTTCGAAAGAATAGTCAGTCAAAATATTTTTAGAAACTTCAGATTTTTCTGTCTCACAATTTTCGTCTTCCGCTAATGCACCATCTGACTGATCTGAATTACCATCGCTTTCACTTTCGTCAAATGATGCATCTATTACACGTTTTTTCTTTTGATTTGCTGGAAACTTCACAACTCTTTTCACGGCCTCGGTTTTTTTAAAGACTTGTTTCGGTTTAGTTAAACCTCTTTCTGGCATCATTGTATTCTGCTATGCGCTCTTCCTTTTGAGCTTGTTAAGATCCGCTCCTTGCTGTTGCCTGGCAGCATGTAAGAGATGAATTGGGCGAATCATTTCAGGCGTTATATTTGCTTGGATGCTTGTCAGCGGCATTGGCTGCATTTGTTATGGTGGCAAAGGTTCTAATGCGGTAACGTTGTCATTGACCTGAACATTTAAATCGATTTCTGTTACCAATTCCAATGCAAAGTCTTCTACTTAAAGTACCTGCGAATAAAGTGGATATATTCCAGTTGTCCTAAGCCCGCCACATATATTTTGTGATGAAAATGACTTCTGGAGCGGCAGATTAGTCAGTTTGGCCTCATCACAAATACATAGTTATTTCTTTCCCTTTATTGGCGCATAAAAAATCATTGAAAGATGTTCGGCAGAATTTCTTGAAAGGGTCAAATACTGCAGCGTCAAGCGGTTGAAGGCGGTGTGAGGTATGAGGTGGACAAAAAAGCAATATAATACCATTATCTCCGCAAAAATTAGTTCTTTCGAGGCTACAGTGTGATGAGTGATTATCGAGAACGAACAGAATGGTTTGGTCTTTAGGGCAGTTTGTAAGGTGCTGGATATATTTAAGGACATTGACGAATAGCTCTGAAACAATACAACGGCTCTTACTTACTAAGCCCAGTGAGCCTGATAAGCATCCATTCAAAAACCTTTCGGTGTATCGCTGTCGTGGAAAGACGTAAACGGACGGAAGATGATTTCCAATGGCACTAACTATGCCTACAATCGTCACCAAAACTCCACGTTCAACAGATGTTATTTGACAAACTAATCTTTGGCCTTTTTCTGCAAGAGCCTAGGAACACAAAATATATATAAAAGGAAACTTTAGATTGATAATTAAATAAAAAGATTATATCAAAACAAATAATAATTTTGAAGTCTCCAACACACTAGTTATTCCAGATTCATCCAAATTTAAAATATCCTTTGGGTTAAATGAGTGCCTCTCATACAACGTTGTTAGATTGCCAAAGAACAGATTTACTGCTGTTTCGTTGAGGTCTTTTACATGCGCTAAATTTATATTTTCAGGATTTCGCAAAGAAATGGTTTGGCTTCTTTTTAGAAAACCAAAAAGCCAATCGTTAGAAGCTTGTTTGCTTTGATCCCACTTCTCCGGATGAGATATTTTGTTTGTAGTCATATACGAACTACATGTAGTATAATAAAATAGTCCGTGTTGGTAAAATGCACATTTTTCTATATATGCCACCAAATCTCTTTCTTGATTTTGTGTCAAAACTTGTCGGGATGTATATTTCCATTAAAAGGCGCTTCCTGAATCTGTGCTATCTCCCAAAGGGTCGCGCTTCTTCAATCTAGATTGTCATGCGTTTGATGCCATACCTTAAGGAACCTGAACTTAATGTTTCTCGACCATGTCTCATAGCCTTTTTTATGCCCGTTTCATTTAAATTGGCTCTCTCTGTTTTTTTTATTGTAGTTACGAACCATATTTACGCTAAAGCAAACAAAAAGGTATATGTAGGTAGACTACGTGTTATTATTAAACTTAGGGGTACATTCAGCATTTGCCGAATGTGCTCCTTCAACAAATGCCGAATGTACCCCAGTGTCTTACATTTCTTTTTTTAATAAATTTCCAAAAGAAAGTAAAAGCCAAAGCTGACTTAATTTACTTAGCTGAAAATTCAATATTCAGTAACACTTTTTAGAAGATTTCACTTTTATTTACACAAAAACAAAAAAAAAAAATTGCTTACTTACCTGAAGTGAAAAATTACAAGCAGGAGCAAAAAAATAAACAACCACTCGTAACTTTCTTTCCCAACTAACTAGAGCTGCCAAACTGCCTTCAGCGTTTAAATGATTGGTTTACACCTCGGCGATCTTAGTAAAATCTGCAATATCGAAGGTGCCCCGATGACGAATCTGCCCCAGTTTACCATACACGTCTTCAAAGGTTTACAAAGTTTGACTACTTTAGCAGCTTACTTGTGGACTTTGAAAACACTTTAAATTCATGGGAACAATGCGAGAGCGGGGATCCCTACGATACCCTTCGTTCGAAATCTCCTGTTTTGAACTCAATCATGTCGTTAAGATCCCCCGGAAAAGACTGCTTTCAAAATTGAAAATTCCCCGGTTTTCAACAGGAAGGCCTCACGCGTAGCATTACTCAGAATCAATGACGTAGACATGGTGGGCTTTTGATTCCGTTTTGTACCCGTTCCTACTTAACTATTTAAAGGACTCTCGATCCTTCAAAAGTATTGGCCTGAGACACAGCTGCCTTCCATCATCCGGAGCATCAGGCTCGCTGGTTCCAGTTCTGAAGACCAAGTTTTCTGACATCCATGGCATCTTGGTCTTTATACCGGAGATTCGGTCTGTTTCGCCGTCTCGAACTTGGGGGCTGAGATTCGAAGATTCCCTTGGCTGGACCTTTGTTGTTCATTCGATCGATGTGGCCGAGCCAATGTAGTCGACGTGTCTTGGCTTTTGGACTACATCGACATCCTGGTACATGTCATAGAGTTCGCGGTTGTATCTTCTCCTCCATTCGTCCTCCTCGCATATGGGACATCATATCTGACGAAGTACCTTTCGTTCAAGGGTACCCAACATTTGCTCTGCTTTCTTACTTATCGCCCAACACTCGGCGTCATAAAGCAAGATTAGTAAGATGAGCGTTCTATAGAACATTAATTTGGTCCATCGAGTTAGAGTTTTGAATCCAATTGTCTTGACAAACCAAAGCAGCAGCGGTTTACTAGGGTTATTCTATGTCGGATCTCCACGAAGGTATCATCTGCGGGGCTTATGCTTACTCCGAGGTACTTACATACTTACTTAGGTGACGCTACAGTTTAGGGTGAACCTGGGCCTCAACCAACAATTCTCTCCATTTAGCTCGCTCTCTAGCTAATTTCCTCCAGTTGCGCACTCCAAGTTGGTCGAGGTCCCCTTGAACTTGTGCGCGCCACCTACGGCGATGATTCCCTCTACTGCGTCGTCCCTCGGGGTTAGATTCAAAGACTCTGCGGGCCGGAGCGTTGGTGTCCATTCGCTCTACATGTGATAGACATCTCAGACGTCCAATACGCAGTTTTTTGACTAGGTCGATGTCGCTGTACAGCTCGCATAGCCCGTGATTGAATCTTCTCCTCCAAAACCCGTCAACGCAAACGGGACCGAATATCTTACGAAGAATTATTCTCTCGAAGTGACCAAGGATATCTTCATCCTCTTTTAATGAAGTCCATGTTTCAGTGCCGTGAAGGAGGACTGTGATGATCAGAATCTTATACAGAGTCTCCTTAGTTGTTCGAGACATGGCTTTACTGTTGAATTGCCTTATAAGCCCAAAAAGGCAGCGATTGGCAAGAGTTATTGTTCGCTTGATTTCTGCGCTGATGTTGTTTTTTTTATCACAATGGACCTATTATTGATCTAAGTCTGCTGGTGATTCTCAGCTGGCAGCCAACTTAACCTAACCTTGGTTTTAGAGTTCATAGCAGAGCCAAGGTAGATAAAGTTTGTTACTCCCTCGAAGTTATAGCTGCCCACTGTGACGTTCTGTCCAATTCGTCGGTGTTGGTTGCTCCTTCTTGTTGACAGCATATACTTGGTTTTGCCCTCGCTTATCGCTAAACCCATTTTGGCCGCTTCCGCCTCAATGCTTGCAAACGCACCGGTGACAGCCTGCTGAGTTCTTCCAATAATTTCAATATCGTCGGCGTATGCAAGCATTGTACAGACTTTTAATAGATTGTACCCCTGGCGTTGGCTTGTGAGTACCGCACAATCCGTTCAAGTACAACATTAAAGAAGTTACATGACAGCGCGTCACCTTGTCTAAAACCGAGACATCAAAGGTCTCGGTGAGGTCATTACCGACCTTGATGGAGCAGCGAGCGTTCTCCATCGTCAGCCTGCACAGACGGACAAGTTTGGCAGGGATGTCAAAACTAGACATGGCTCTATAAAGCTCTTCTCTATAGATGCTGTCATAGGCGGCCTTAAAATCGATAGAGAGGTGGTGAGTATCGATTTGGAATTCTTGGGTTTTCTCCAGGATCTGCCGAAGTGTGAAGATTTAATCGATGGTGAACTTTTCTGACCTGAAACTGCACTGATAGGAACCAATCAGGCCGTTGGTAAAAGGTTTCAGGCGTTCACACAATATCGCAGAAAAGATCTTGTATGCGATGTTGAGAAGACTGATGCCTCTATAATTGGCGCAGTTGAGGGGGTCTCCTTTCTTGTGGATCGGGCAAACGATGCTGAGATTCCATTCATCAGGCATACACTCGGCTGACCAAATCTTAGAGATGAGTTGGGGTATGCGCTCTACCAATTCACCACCAGCTGCCTTGAAAAGTTCGGCCGATAAGCCATCAGGTCCAGCAGCCTTGTTCGATTTTAGCTTGGATATTGCTATCCTCACTTCGTTTTGGTCAGGTGGACGGAAATTTTTACAATCATCGTCTATGTTGAATAGTTCATTCTGCCTGACAGCGGGATGTTGGTCTTTGTCGCCGTTAAACGGTCTGCAGAAGTAGTTTCTCCATATTCCCAGCACCGACTGTGATTCTACTACGAGGTTTCCATTTTTATCTCTACAGGTTTCTGTACAGGTAATGCTCCTCTGACACGTTCTTTTTACCTTTTAGTAAAACTTCTGTACATTGTTCCTGGAGTATGAACTCTCGATATTCTCGAACGCACGCTTCTCAAGCTCTTTCTACTTCTTTTGGACAAGCCGGTGTTTTTCCCGTCTGTTTTGCTCGTAGAGCTCATGAGCAGCTCTCGTCTTCCTTTCCAACGCCGCTTTGTATGCCTTTTGTTTTGCTGCATGCACACCAGGGGTTTCTCAGTGGTGGGCGAACGAGACCCAGCACATCAGTCGCGGCGTTTCTGATGGCATGTTGGCAGCGTTGCCACTGGTCTTCGGCACTTAATGCTGGCGGCATAGGAGTGATTGAGAGATTTCGTTAGTCCGTTATCAGACGTTGTGTCGTGTAGGCCATGCTTACCAACTGTCCTTCCAAAGACGTCTTCCTTTCCTATTTTGGCGTTAAAATCGCCCAATATGATTTTAACGTCGTATTTAGGACATTGCTCGTATGTTTTGTCGAGGAGATCGTAGAAACACTCTTTGGTGGCAGGGTTCTTTTCTTCCGTGGACGCGTGAACACATATTAGGCTTATGTTAGCGAATTTAGCCCTTATCCGGATAATCATAATACGCTTGCGAACGTGTCGGAAGCTTAAGACTTTTTGCCTAAGTCTGCGGTTTATAACAAATCCGGGTCCGAATAAGCGCGGGGTACGTGAGCTCCTTAACTTGTTGGGCACATGCTCAGCGCTAGCTACTCTGAGAAAGAGACTGCTAGGTGAATACTTCTTTGAAGACCTAAGCAATCTGCCTAAAGTAGACATTGTAAATTTATATAGATTTATATCAAAATCTAACTGGTTCAGCTGGCACAACAGCTTACACTTCCGCCCTCGTAACAAGGGGAAGTAACTCATGCAGGGTACTCGGAGTTACCTGTAACATAGAAATAGGTTTCGATTGCATCAATCACCATCCCCACCCTACGTTGTATTAGTTACCATCTACCCACAAGAGGTTAGTAATGTAGCAGTCAGCTCCCAACGGGGACGGATGACCCTCTCAAACACTACTAGACTAGCACAAGTAAATACACATCAACATCACGACTGCATATCAGTGACAGGAATTGATTGAGTCACTCTTATGCACCCTACTACCTACACGATGCACCTACGTACTGAGGGTTCGATTGATTCAGTCACCCTACCTAGCCAAACCAATTACTATATTTCCCATAGTTTGACTGCATAACAGTACACAGGTTTGATTTAATCAGTCACCTCGTTTACTCGTATACACCCCAACTACCTCCACGGTCCACTTAGGTATGTTGTGTTCGATTAAATCAGTCACCCGACCTAGCCAACACCTAATGCATAACAGTACCAACAGTTCAATTGAATCAGTCACCCTAATACTCTTTATGCACCCCTACACCTTCACGGTCACACAGGCCCCATTACCAGCCAATATAAATTGCACAACGGTGCAAAGTGTTCGATTGAATCAATCACCCCAATACTTGTTTGTACACTCTACGTTTCCGCTCCACCTTAACTTTAGGGTTGATTGAGTCAGTCACCTTACTTAGCCACTTCAGGCAGATTAATTCTCAGCCATAACCCTCCTGAGATTCCCGAGTACCCGGTGATTCCACCGGTATAATCAACATGTGGTATCGCAATGGACCTAAATGGTCTAAGTGTAAGCCACCTTACCTAACCTAACCGTTAAATACCTTAGACATATCGACCACAACCACCTATGTTTCACCGAAGTGGTGTAGAGAGATGTGAGACATGTTATCTAATCACCAGTGGACCTTTGCTACGAAAATCATACTGCCAGTCACTGACGAGTTTTTGTGAATCAAGATTTAAATTTCATAAGCTGACGATTTAACAGCGTTGCTATGATCTTGGAAGAAAGGACGTAACTGCAATGCGTCGGTAATTGAATGGGGAGGAAGATTCGCCTTTGTTTTAGGGACGAGATATGCGAATGCTATTTTCCATCTTCTCGGAAAGAGCCCAGAAGAGTAGACCAGATAGAAAAGCTTATGCAAAAGTTTTGCCAGCGAGGAAGAACACCTCGTCAGGTTTATGGGGGAGATACCATACGGACCAGCGGATTCGTTTTTATTAAGACCTTTAAGTACTCCTCTCACTGTCCTGCTTTACTCGCGATAGGAGATCCCCTGAGAGTAGATTGTAAAAACAATAGCAATAACTTTCAACAGAGGACTTATTGTAGTAAATCTCCTGCTTCACCAAACATATTCCCTTCAGCACAACTATTTGTTATTCCACGATCGACAGCTCGCTTAGCAATAAATCAACTTGTTGTCCAAGTGCAAGGTCCCATGCACAAATACAATACTTCTTAGCCAAATGCATATGTCCATTTCCGAATCCTTCATATCCATGCCATTCATGTATATAGATTGATACCATGAAAATGAAATATCCTTTCAATTCAATTCACAGGAAAAAAAACTTCAAAATTTATTGATACCGTCTCCTTGTGAATTATTATCTACTATCCTCACAAAACACGTTTCTCAAACGCAAGCATCCGTGTCGTGATACATGTTCTCACTTCCATTCGGTATCCATTCCTTGTATCATTCTATTTTTCGAAAACAGAAAAACTTTTCAAAACAACATTTCAAATATTTATGAGCCACAACGAGAACGGAAGTGGAAGAAAAATTCAATGCACTTTTCTAAAACGGAAAACCAAGAGCGGGTGACAAACAACCCAGTACAATGCGAACGAGGGTCTTGCAAAACTATGCGAGTGGAAATGCAGCAAAACAACAATTTCCTTAAGGGCACTTTACCAAGTGGAAACACAACGCATTCAGCTGCATGTAACATGCACTGAATAATCGAGCTTTTCTTCGTCTACTTCCTTCAAAGCTACACCTCTAGAGTGGGCACCAACCCCCAAAATTATTCCTCTCACTTGGTAATGGTCGAGTTAAATGCATTCGAAGGAATTTTAAATGGAAATCCAGGTCCTCGTGCGTGATGACGAAAAAGTGAATTTCATTAAATTCCTTTTCATTTTCATCAAGGTATGTCTAGGTACTTGGTCTGAAAATGCCTCTTATCGCAAGTGCGGTCGACTCCATTGACGACATCGTGTATACGGTGAAAAAAGACACCGATGGAAGACAAGGCGAGAGTAAACAGTACACGTTGAATGTGAAGAATGCCTTCAACACCATAGACTGCGAGCACTTACAGCAAAGAGAGTACCAGACTACCTGCAGAAGATAATGACAGACTATTTCAGAAATAGGAAGCTACATAACTACACCGACGATGGAATGAAACAGTATAACGTCACAGGTGGTATTCCCCAAGGATCCGTACTAGGGCGGCTACTGTGGAACCTAATGTATGATGACGTCCCCAGACTTGGAATCCCGAGGTCCTCGATAATAATAGGCTTCGCGGACGACATAGCAATCGTTGTAGTAACCAAACTCATTTTGGGATTGGAGCATGACTGCAATGAAGCTATCGGGATGGTTCAGGACTGACTAGTATGCATGGGCCTACAACTTGCAGAGGACAGAGACAGAAGTAATGCTCCACAGCAGCAGGGGAGTCATGGAAGTAGCTTGGCATTACTATAGATGCAACGCTAACTTTAAAGCAACATCTGCAGTATGCAGCTGAAAAGGCAACAGCTGCCCTGGCGAAGATCATGCCAATGATAGGGAGTGGCAATGGTGTAGTGGTAACGTCGTCAATTGCCATGCTAATGGTTCATGGCTCAAATCCTAATAAGCAAGCATTTATTTATTTCTCATGAAATATATAAAGTCAGGCCGATCAATTGTGAAAACTTCTGTGAACACTACAGTGAAGGCATAACACTGGCAGTAGCTTGGTCATATGGCAAAAATTGAGGAAAAATTGTTCGCTCTGTTTATGACGATTTGCCTATGACATTAGTTATAGGGGAAAAATACTGTGAATCAGAAACAAAAACAAAAAATAACAAAAATCTCCCCAGTTATCTGGACGCCACCCCCGGAGTTTCCCTGAAGCATAAACAACTGAGCTTCAAACCACTACATCAAATCTTTCTCTCTCCCCTCTCTCTCTATCGCTTCCAACGCCCGCACTGTGTGTAATCATGATAAGAGTATTTATAACACCTTGAGTACGGGAAAATTATAAAAAAAAAGATATCGCAGTCCAAAGCACATGATGAGACTACTCTTTGCAAGAGTTGCGGCATCGATAATGCTCTACGGCTCCCAAATACCATATACGCTAGCCACGAAGACGATGTCACACATGTTGAGAGTATGGAGCGCCTACCGAAAAACCTCCTACGAAGCGGAATGTGTAGTGGCTGGTATGGTACCAATAGACCTTCTGGCTAAAGAAACCCAACGAAACTACCGTGCCAGCAGGACAGTGGTAATGTATTACTGAGGTACCACGAACGACAAGTCTAGAAGAAGGGCAGGTGGAAGCAGAGATTGATCCCCAATATAGACATTTGGATCAATAGGAAGCATTGGGTGCTTAATTTCTACCTGACGCAGATGCTAACTGACCGTGGTTGCTTCAGAGCTAACCTCCACAGGTTCGGACTCAACGACAACCACTATTGCCCAACGGGCATGAAAGCACCTGAGGAAGCGGAACACATCCTGTTCCATTGTCCACGATTCTATGAAGAACGGCACCTGCTGGTGAGCAAACTGGGTGTGGACCTAGCCACAAACAAAATCATCCGACGGATAATGAGCAGGGAAGATGTCTGGCAAGCAGTTAGCGACAATGTGGCAACCATTAAGAAGGAGTACCGAAGACAGGAGCGACAATTCAACGTAGTGAACGCGATAAAATGCTTGACGGCAGTGCCACGAGGACCAGGGGTAGAAGCGGAGGTGGTGGGAGGTGTTACTGAGTATGGGCTCAGTTTCGTCTTTAAAAGATTCCTACCTTCCGAAGCAAAAACAAAAAAAAAAAAACCAAAACCTCTTGAAAGTATAGCGAAAGTATCTAGACGCGAAAAAAGAGGAAATAATTATTTTTAGATTCGCCCATCATTTATGGTAGAAGCTAGGAGACTTTCCCATACAGACAAGCGTAAAATATTTACGGCTTGTGGTGGAAATAAATTCCACAAAACTTCTAGGATAAAAGTTTAAAGTTTAAATTTTGCGGTGCTAAATTTAATGGTCATGGCAGCGTCATTGCTTGCTTTATGAGTGAAAGTGCTGTGCTGTCACATGAAATTTTGATGAGTTTCTTTCGGAAAACACACACAGCAAGGGGAGAGGGGGGACTTTGTTTGATTTAAATGCTTGTCTGACAAATTAATGGGGGCATTGATATGACTTGAGAGATCTAAAAGGATTTGTGATGGTGTCAAAATATTTGTTTGTTGTTTACTGATACAGACGACTTTGGACATGACGTGGCTTTATATTTCCTTGTGTTCTTCATGTGGACAGAAATGTTTTAGAAAACAATTACGAAATTGTTATTGAATAATTTATATTTCTCAAGGAACTGGTGTGCTGCGATCCACTTGTTTTCATATTAACCTCAGTTTCCCTTTTTTAAACACCAAGCTATTATGAACTGGCTTGCATATGCTCTTGGCATTGTTTTGCTTTATGCCCTCCATCACTGAATACAGTCAATCTTCAGATAGATAGAAGAATAGACCTTTTCACCTGCTTGTCAAAATTATTACGTTTAAGTGACAAACCATTTTTGGTGGCCAAATGTTTTTTTTTTGTGTTGTTTTGCGCGAAAGTGAAATTTGTGCAACAAATTGGTCCAGGTCTATGCCGCAGCTGAGTCCCAAGCTATACTCATAAAATACAGTCAACTGGCCAAGGATAAGAAGTACAAGGAAGCAGTGGAAGTGTTGAACAAGTATGCAGCTGAGAATGAGGAAAACTCATTCGAAACCAAGTTTGCCATCATCCAATTGTTCCTGTTCTGCAGTGGACTGATACAAGAAGAACAACGTAAGTTGGATCTGTTGCTGACTTCCCCGACTGCTTACACTCGTTAATTCCAGGACAGCAGCGTCGATTTATCAGACATGTGGCGCCAAGCGGCTGAATTCCATTTGCGAGACGGTGCCACAGACATTGCTGCAAGTTCTCTTGAGGAGCTCCTTATATTGAAACCGCATGACATGGAAGTACTCGCTCAGCTGGTCATCGCTTATGCTCATGTCATTGAAAAACTGACTACAAATTCCGAAATAGACGACTTGGAGGCAGCAAACTGGGTCATTAGTACCACGGCGGCCAAGATGTCTGCCGATGACAAGATCGAACAATCACCAAGCACGCCAAGAGATGTGCAGAAGAAAAAGAAAACCAATCGCAAGAGGAAGGATAAGTTGCCGAAAAATTATAACGCTGAAGGGCCACGTGATCCAGAACGCTGGCTATCCAACTGGTTTTAAAAAGATGAGGAATCGCGAGGCAAAGGATATCGTCAAGGGTTCACAGGGAATGTCGACTGGAGCTGCAGATCAATAGTAAGTTGGTTTTTTTTATAAACCCATCGTTCAGATTCGTGAACTTATTTCTCCTTTCAGTGACATGTCGAAGGCTCAGAATCTGAGTAAGAACTCTCCGGTTACTCCGGTGTACCAAGAGGTTACACCTGGACCCTGTCAGCAGCACCGTAAAGGCGGACACAACAAAAAAAAAAAAAAAAGAAACATTAAAGTTGACTTGCATTCTTAGAAAGTCTGAGTTTTATTGTTACCAACCGTTTGGATAGTCTCCTCCTCTTTGGTTCAGTTTGTGTGAAAAAAAAAATGCAAGTCGATCTGTATTCTCAGATAAATCTACTTTTATTGGGCTATCTGCTTAATAATAATCGGTGACGTTTGAGTTCGTATCCTTGTTTTCCCTTGCATCGTACGAATGTTTCTTGACAGTGCCTAACCACTCCAACATTAACTTGTCCTTCTGTTCCGTCGCATAGATGTTGGAATAGATGTATTTCTCGACAAATGCCTCAATCTCCGGTTCCAATTCTTCCCAAGTGAGTGGTTTATGGATACCATCCTCACCATAACGTATGGATACCATCATCACCTGATCGAGTACCAAACCCAATCTGGGCGCCCTCGGCAGATCCAACTGTTCCTCTGTAAACGCTCGAGCAATTGTCGCCTCCTCTGTGATACCCGTAACCACTGCAATGGCTACGCCAACCATTTTTCTAATCTGATGGAGCGTGAAACTCTTGCCTTTCACCTTGAGCGTAAAAAATTCAATGCCCTGCGGGCTGAGGAATGGTTCACCGCTTGTGAAGCGCTTCGCCGAGGGATCCAAGAAGTTTCTGTAATGAAGAGGGAGTTAAGTTTACCAGAAATTGCTGCTAATTCCTAGTTAACTCACTTCTTGCTCGTGAAGTTGTGATAGTTCTTTGTGCCCTCGTAGAGTTTCAAAGTTGAGTTGACGTTCTCCAGTATATCGGTGGGTATACGACAGGTCTCCATATTCAGCTCCTTGCTGATGATCCCCAAATTCCACCGAAGGTAGAGTATGTGTATGTCCTAGCATTACACTTGTCCTTTACATTGAAGGATTGCACGCCATGGATTGTACGTCGTTGGCCACCAAAACACTTTAACAGTATAGACGTCAAACCGCGAAAAGGTCCATACAGACAAAATGCCAACCTTCAAAAAACAAATGTTTGAAGCCTCCAGACTGAACAGACTACAACTCCAAATCCAGCAGAAGTGGACACATCTTGGGTACCAGAGTAAGAAATTGCCATGACATGGTAAGATATTTCCTTGCAAGGGATCTCCGGTAATATAAGTTCTCATAGGAAGTATCACGCTTGATTTCTCATCGTTTCTAGCTGGAAATCTGCTGCAATTTTAACTAGAAGAGATGATAGAACTATAACTACTACTCTTCTACTTCTTGAATTTTCTGTGTGGGATTTTATAATCTGTCTAGTGGTAAAGGGACTTTTGAAGTTTTCTTGTTACAAGGTACTTTGGCGTCCAATTATTGTGGTCTTCGATAAGATTTAGAGCTGCATGTATACCTTGATTGAGCTCTTCAATTAAGGACCTGCGTCTTCCAATGCATGCCATCACTTTCTATCATTCTTACCTTCAAATACTCTGGCAATGAACATTTAGTAAAAAAAAAAAAACAAAAAGAAGCGGGAAATATCAAAACAAATAATTAAAAAAACTGAGCTCCTTCAGAAAGAATATTTTGTACAAGTCAGAAGAAAACCACTAGTCCAAGGAGTCATATTCCCCCTTCGAAGGTTCATCATACTTCCACTAGGCCCTTCAACACTGAACTTGCATTGCTACTCTATTCAAAGGAAGGAGTTGTGCTACAAGTAGAGTGACTACACTGCTTGACCTAAATATGCCAAACATACCATATTTAAGTATCGTAGGCAAGTCTAGGCATATTTTGAGGTATACGAGGCATCTAGAACCACCCTTTACGGAGTCATAAGTCTATTGAATCTAGCGAAGGCTTGAGGTTGGTTCATCGCAGCCTTTCAGAGATGGGAAATGCGCGTACCACTGTATTTTTTCACGCGCCTTAAACTCAATTCGAGTCGTAGAGTCGCTGAAGAGCGCACGAAGATAGAACTTAAGTCTCTTGGGAAAGAATGGACTGCGTTAAGAGGTTATTAAAGCAGAGTCGGCGAGAAGAAGGTTGTACCAGATTGTGAAGAGAGGATATGCGCTTCTTACGCCGTTTAACACCAACATCCTGTCCACTTTCAAGCTTCCTCCATTTTTAGTTCCACTTTTGCTTTTTGGGAAGCATTCTTTTGTATAGTCCACCAATAACTCATTCTTATGCCCCCTGTTCCACCGCGAATGAGACCGACCTTAAGATCTGCTTCTCTAAAAATTATTGACTTCTGCCACCCTCGTGGCAACATTTCGGCGAAAAGCTACTATAGTACGACTACCCCTATAGCCCATCAGTAACAGATTCTTGTGCCACCTGCTCTACTGCGAATGAGACCGATCTGCAAATCTGCTGCTTGAAAGATGTTTGGCTTCTGCCACCTTCATTCATCACAATACTTCGGCAAAAAGCTACTATAGTACTACTACCCCAAGGTTAGAAAATGCCGGAATCCTTCACAAACAGTTTGATTAAAGTCTCGCTCATTTCTACGATTATTGATATCAAAAAGCAAGCTTACACGTAGTCTAAACGTGACTCAAAAAGAAGAGGAACAACCCTTCAATCCCGATATTGCAGAGACTATACAGTGAGTGAATACTTGTAGATACTCTGCAACCCAGAGACAGCACTGTCAAATCACAAGTCATTCAAATCCCCGTGAGTCAAGAGAAAACATGAGTGGGCTATCACACAGGTACTGGGAACAGTATAACATGGCACTTAGTTTGTTCCCACGAATGACAAAAAAAAATATTCAAATCAGGTAGAAGACTGAGCTACATCCAAAGGCACACTAAAAGCTAAGCGGTTCTTCCTGAACTTTGTGATTTGACAGCGCTGTCTTTGGGTTGCAGAGTACCTGCAAGTATTCACACATCGTATAGTCTCTGCAACATCGGGATTACACGATTGTTCCTCTTCTTTTTGAGATATGTTTAGACTACTTCAGCGTAGTTAATTAGTAGTTAATCCAATTTAAGACAGACCTACGATGATTTCGATAAAATCGAAAAAACTGGATGCAAGGTTATTGCTTACCCAGATGATGTCGCTATCCCAATATCAGGCAAATGCCCGCAGACGCTGGCCGATGTCATGTAATCTACTCTTAACAAACTGCTCAGATGGACCAGCAGATGGGATACTGATATGGTGGCCTGCCTTAGGGAAGAAGTCCAACCTAACCTTACAAAAACTCAACGAGTTGCATGTCTCAGCATTTCCGGTGCACTGAGAACTTCTTCCGATTGACATCATCAGTATACAATTGGCTATCAGCTCGGCAATACGACTCAGAGGCTCCAAGCAATGGAGGGAGCAACACACGGGGCATGCCATAATACTTTCGAGGCACCGTCATCTCCCCAATATCACTGATCATCAACATACTGGGTATGACTTCAACAGGGGCTACATGCACTCGATACCGGACAGAAGTAGCTGGTCAGTACAATCTCACCCTTTGCTGGGTACCAGGTCACTGTGACATACCGGGGAATTGTGCATCCGACGAACTAGCACGACAAGGCTCCTCTGGTATAGATAGCATAAGCATTACCGACATCGAAGCGCCAGCGTCTTTTGTTAAGTACTTTATTCAAATTGACGCCGAGAAAGTAGCCAGTCACCGATGGAAACATCTAGACCAATGTTATACCGCCAGACAGCTCTGGCCGACACTCAATAAATCCAGGTCCATCGGACTCTTGAAGCACAAGAGAGGAACCCTCTCAAAAATAACAAATGTCCTCACTGGACACTGCGTCATAGGAAGACATGACCAAAGATTAGGTATCCCTCATAATGACTTCTGCAGAAGCTGCAGAGATGAAGAGGAAGAATAGACTATCAGTCATCTCCTGTGCGCCTGTCCTGCGCTCGCCAACATCAGGAAGGCCACTCTGGGTGAATACTCCTACAATGATCTTAGTGATCTCGGTAACGCCTACACGGCTTAAATTCACGCCTTCATTCAACGAAGCAAATGGTTCCAAGAGTAAGAGGGTGACCCACCCGCTTTACACATCGGTAGTACAATGGACCTACTCTCTGGTCTAAGTACATCCTCATCGAGGGCCGATCCTAAACCAACCAACCATTGTACATTGCCAATGTAAAAGAGAACAATGAACTGATTGATTTTCAATAGACAGCTGCCCATTACAATCAAAATGTTTATTCCAAATATAATATTAGGTGTCAGAAGTGGGAGGTTGGGTGGGACAGCAAAACAAAGCCAACAAATTTAGTCAGAAAAGTTTTGCAAAACTTAGTTGGCCACTGAACTAAGTATCTCAAGTTCAGCTCGATACCTGAACGTTATTCTGGATTCCAAACTGGAAGGACAATATTGCCGAACGCATCGAAAAGGCAAGCATAGCTTTCTATTCTTACAAATATTGCATTCAGTAATACATGGGGCTTCAAACCAGCTGTGATGTACTGGATATACATGGTGGTAGTAAGGCCCATTCCCACATATGGTTCACTAGTATGGTGGATGGTACCGTAGCATCAGGTAGGCGACCACGCGGTAGGCCTAAAAATAGATGATTGGACCAAGTCCGATATCTCTCACAGGTCCGTCTAGGGATTCCTCCTGATGACTTGGAATCAATGGCGGATAGACGAGAAGGATGGAGAGTCCACATGAGCATCCCACCACCCGCGACCCCTAAGAAGGATTAGCGGGCCATGTATGTACTTACACCTTATAATATATTCATTCCGCCATCCTTCACTCTACTTCTATTTAAGGAATCCAGAGCCAAGAAGTGTTAATGAATTTATGAATGAAAACTGTAAGCCCACTTCATCATATTTGAACGCCCTTGCTCTAGATGCTTTAGACCCTTCATTTACAATACTGAATAATTCATGCTCCCCAACATACTTAGACCAAACCCTTCTGATTGATATTTTGTTTACCATTAAGTGGTGTCTTTCATTTGCCGACAATTACCACCCTCTTGTACTCACGTCACCTGAAAATCGTTTCGCTCTTCATACTCAATATGATTGATTCACCTCCGATGGCGGCCTTCCCGGAATGGGATTCCATAAATCATTCAACAAGCACTTATGAAATCAATGACAGAGCACACGTAACACCTTCACCTTCACCTTGACAATGAGTGTGTAAGCGCGTACCCGCTTACTCGAAATAGATATCGATTACTTAGAACCATTGGAGGCCAAATTAATACCCTGCTAATGCAAATTGTATCCATTACATGGTTCAAGTAGGCCACTTGACATTCCAGTTTATTTACTTTCAGTAACCCCTTTTTATCGACAATCTGTTTCCGGTGTTGCCAATAGAACCAATTTTTGCGAGAATATCCGATTCTAGCTAACTCGTTAATGGCGTACTTGTCATGGCCTGTCAAGATAGTGTCATCAGCTTGAGTTCTTCGGATTTATATTGCATGTTTATCAGTAGGCCTAGGTAGCGATGACTGTTTCTGCCAGTGGAACTGATAGAGCAGTAACACGCTTAGTAAGTCGCCATTTATTTGTATTCCAAGAAATTCGAATGATAACGTACTGATAGAGGATATCATGCAGACAAGGTGTCTGCTTTCAATGAGAGTACAAGTGGACAGGCATTGTGCTTGCGGGCTTAAGTGAGCTCAGTTGAGTTTCGATTATCTTAAGGAGCTTCGCGGCAAAAAAAGATGGTGAGTGATAGTTTGTAATCCTTAGATTGGAAAATATTTAAAATGCATTTCGCACCCAGACAACTTGCAATAACCTGGATTTCGAAAATGAACTACAACGTCATATGAAATATTTGTATTCAAAATTATTATTATTATTTGTGTAGGGTTATTTTGCACTGCGACCTAATGGTCTATTGTGCCCCCTGCTAATACCTTGGAGAGGTTTGTTCCCTCGCTAGAGTCCCCTTCGCAATTGCAATTCCTGAGGAATTGTGTTTCAAGGTCATATGCTCTTACTTTGCCTCGGCGAGAATAGTTCACCTTAGAGCTCTTCCTCCAGACCGGAATCTGAGAATGAGAAGTGGATCCATGGTTGGCATATCCTCTTCTGATACTTGGTATTTACCCAACATTTCAATCTTTTGTGGGTCAGTGCCCCACAAGACTCCAGAAGGTGTTCCGGAGTCTCACATGACTCGTTGCAGAATCTGCCAAGGCCATCATTTGTTTTACCTAGTTTCCGTAGATGCTCCCTGAGTTTGCAGTACCCCGTTAGGAAGCCTGTTAGGATCCCTAGGTTATTCTTCCTAAGGCAGATGCAGGCTTCGAATCTTTTCCGGTTGTAACATCCCAGTAGTTTCGCAGCTTGCCTTAGGCCTGTGGTGTTGTTCCAGGTTCTTGCCCGTCTTCTCTCACCATTTTCGTGAATTTCTCGCGTATGGTGTGTTCCCCCATACCGCAGAATGGTTCCGGTCCAATGAAGGGTTCTGCAGCCCCTTGTCTCGCCAAGGTGTCTCCTGCTTCGTTACCTTTTATCCCAACTTGACCGGTTATTCAGTTAAGTGTAACTTTATTGTTTCTGCCCAATTCATTAAGTTTGCATAGGCATTCCCATACAAGTTTTGACTTAATGACATAAGAGTCAAGCACTTTGATAGCTGCTTGGCTGTCTGACAGTATTGCTATGTCGCAGTTGCTGTATCCCTTTTCGAGATTGAGTTAGATGCATCTGTTTATAGCGCATATTTCAGCTTGAACGATGCTGGTGCACTTGCCCATGGGTTCTGAGTGCTTGGTCCTTGGCCCAAATACGCCCGCCCCTGTGCCCTCTCCAGTTTTCGAACCGTCTGTGTACCATTTTATTGTGTGGCTGCCCAGTCCGTATATCGTGGATTCGTTGCTCCACAATTTCTTGTTACTTAACTTTGTGTTAAAGTTTTTTCCAAAGTTAAATTTCCTGATACTGTCGTCCCTGGGGACGACTAGAAGGGGAAGTTTTTTGAGAAGTGCATCGTATTCTCTCGAACCAAAACATTTCTCCCTTCCAATACCTTCTTTTGCCATCCTTAGGATCGTCCGCTGTGCATTTTGCTTCACTACAAGATGGAGCGGTGGAGTACTTTCATGGCTGCAGTTGGACACGTTCGCATGGCCCCAGTGATGCAGAGGTACGCAAGTCTTTGCACTTTAGTGAGTGTCTCCCTCGTAGTGACTAGACTAGTTCGCTTTGTCCATGCTATTGCTCCATAAGTGATCACTGGTCTCACAATGGCAATATACATCCATCTTAGAATGTTTGGACTAAACCCCCAAGACTTACCTGCTAGGCTCCTGCATATCATTATCATTATTCAATATTAAGTTAAAAATACTTCAAACGCCTATTGTACGGTATGGTATGAGGAAAGTGCTTGGACGGGGCTCATTCGGTCCACTGTGATTCCCTATATATTGTGGTCCAATCTCTAATTTGGTTGCCTCTCGGTTGGTCTTTAATAAAACCAGCCTGTACTTTTGACCAAACATGTCATATTTCTTGCGCCAGATCCCTTAACTCTTCAAAAAGTCTGTTTGCCATAAGCGGAAGCGAAGAATTTCAAGATTCAAACAATCGCACAGTAAGCGTTTAATGATCTATTCCATCTGTACCTCCTCCTCCTGCTCAATCTGGCGGTCATTGCACCTATCGGGCAAAGCCCACTTAGTACACCTACCATGATACTGGTAGAAGATGGGTCAATCCACTTCTACACTGACGGCTCAAAATCCAAGGATGGAGTTGGTGGAGGTGTTTTCTCTGATAGACTTAATCTTAAGCTCTCCTTCGGTCTTCCAAATCATTGTGGCGTGGTCCAGGCGGAAATTTTGGCGATCAAAGAAGTCTTATCTTGGCTTAAGAAAAACGTGATATATGCTAAAAATATACGCATCCTTTCAGACAGCCAAGCAGCAATCAAATCCTTGGAATCGACCTCTATAAATTCCTTAGTAGCTCCAGACTGCCGCTCGTCTCTCGTGGAGATGGCTGAGCAGTTCAATATTTACCTGTGTTGGGTGCCGGTTCATAGGGACATTCCAGGGAATTGTAAGACCGATGAACTCGCCAGAATAGGAACAACTATACCCATCCCGCCGGAAAAAGGCTCCTTAGGTATACCAATCGCTACTTGCAAACTTAAATTTAAGCTGGATGCTATCTAGAGTACGAACCTTAGGTGGACAAGTGGATCCACATCTCTAGCGACAAAACAAATTTGGCCGAAGCTAGATCTAAAAAGTTCTAAGTTCTAGATTTCTCTCGACAGATTGCATATCGGCGCCATAATAGGCAAACGTGCCACAAGGCTAGGCGTTTTTGCGAACGACTTTTGTAGAAGCCGCATAGATGAGGATGAGAAAGAAACTATTCCTCACCTTCTTTGTTTCTGCCCAGCACTCTCCCATAGAAGAAAGCTTCACCTAGGAGTCCCCTATTACAACGACAAAGGCGACCTGAACAAACATCGTCATTAAGATCCTCCTACGCTTCATGAGAAGCTCAAAATGGTTTAACGAGTTGATAGGAAGAAATTTCTCCCATGATCCATGTGGTATCACAATGGATCTATTATTAATCTAAGTGTGTTGGCGATTCTCAGCTGGCAGCCACTTCAACCTAACTAAACCTATGATACTGGTTTCCTTTGGACAAAAGGCTTTTCGTCCTATTTTCACTTAGAGTTACCATATACTGCGAGATATGACAGAGTCGCCTCTCGCTGTCCAGGATGTAATTTTAAGGTATATTTTCCTTTCGAGTGTACCAATAGCGATAGCTACCAATAGATGGGTAGATTCCTGAATTTATACTGACCCTTTTTGTGCTAGTTCGTCTGCTGCTTCATTTTCTTCTAATATTACTATGTCTGGCAACCCAGGAGAGGGTGACTTCATGAGTGTTACATATTCTGTTTGTAGTTTGGCGGCAAGCGGGTACTGTTTTCGGTCTAATTATCTAACTGTCTAGTGGTTTTATCTTCGAAGATTATGACCTTGGATGGATTTAGCTTCACTTACTTCTTCGAGTGTAATGTTGGCAACTTTCTCACAGTAAGGTTTGTCTCATTGAAATTGTAGCCGGGGAAACTGATCATTCAAAAGTTCTTCACAATGCTGTCGCCACCTATGCAGAATTTTTTGTCATCCATAAGAAGCTGGTTTCGAGCTCTTTCTTCTTTAAGGGGCTATTTTGAAGATAGTTGCGCCCTTATTCATTCTGTGCTGTCTAAAATGTTGGATAGACTGGTTCGTATCAGCAGCTCAGGAAGATATTTCCTTCAGCTTTCGATACAGGCCCTTTGGTACTCTCTGCTTGGAGTTGCGCGCATTTCTGCTATGCTAGTCTCTTGCTTATTGGAATGCTTTTGTCCTATTGTCCAATTGGCGGTGTTTTGTTGTTTCGTTTCTTGGACACACACAATGTCCATTCGCCTTTTACGCATCATCATCTATTCGACCAGTCATACTTCTGACGTTCCATTGCGCTACCCTTAAATTTCGCCCAATTTGTTGCATTTCCTTGCTAGATCCCAGAATCCGTATAGCTCTCACTGGAGTATTTTTGCTCGGTCCAAAATCAGTACTTGCTTGCATAATCGTCGTATCTTTTCAATCACTTTCTATTCGATATTCCAAACTATATCTCAGAGATTGTTCCCCACGTTGCCATCGGATTTCAATATTTCCTGTGAAATCACTTGAAACCATTTTCACTTCTGGTTGAATTAACACCAAAGTGGAATCACTTAATCACTTAATCTTTGTCCTTGCTATGCCAAAACCAATTCGCACAAACTTTCTAATGACCCAAAACGAGCATAACCACCCTTTCAACCCAAATGCCTTAAGAACAAACAATTCCAATGTAAATTCTACACTAAGATGCCAGCGCACTAAAACACATCAAACTAAGCTGACAACAAGAAAAAAATAAAACAAATCCTTCTACTCAATTCCCAAAACCACACTAGCCCCCCGAATATGTGTGTGTGTGTACGCCACATGGGCGAAGAAGGATTTAATTACTTAGCACCCAACAGAGGGGAAACTTCCACAATAGCATCTCTCCCACTGTGCCATGCCCATAGATCGCGCGGTGAATCTCTTTAGGTTTAATGTATCCGGACTGAAAACAATATCCTGACGGGTGCTATAATCAATTATTAATTACACCACCCGCGGATATGATACTGTTGCGGATATGGCTGCCAAAAGGAAACCTTCGATATCAATCAACCGTACCCTGCACCCATGGGGAACGTGGAAGGTCCCAAAGAATTTGTCTTAAAGTCAGGACGCAGATTTGTATACCGCGCGAATACACTAACCATGAATTATTTAATCCTCTGCAGTGATTGCCCTCGTTCGCGGGATGACTGTCAATCATTGTTTAATCCCGAGTGGTTGTGTTGTTCCCTTAAAAAACTGCCTCTGGCACTTTGGAATTACTTATGGAAAGCACATTTCGCGAAACCCTACCTTCTGGTGGTAGGACTTTGTCTATTCTTGGTATTTTGCATCGGAACAGTATGAGAGACAAGTTGGCTCAGAGGAAGGACATACCGGAATTTATTGAAAAAAAAATTCTCACAGGATGCGACCCTTTCGATTTCGGCGAATGTTTGCAATCCTTCGAATGAACTCCCCTATTAGCCGAACACCCCGTATTGTACATTGAGAGTCAACTGTGTCCCTCTAATAGGAAAGGATTTGCATGTAGCGTACGCTCTGTCAAAATTGATATTTCCACTCTCCCTCCCGGTCTCGCTGTCATTCAAAATTTATAAAATTACCACATTTGCGTCAGCCGATGCGATGGGGGCTTGGCTTGCATTAGGAGATTATCATTAGTGGTTTATGGGTTCTCAATTGTACTGAAAGTCAGAAAATGGAAAATTGGGCAAACATGCATGATTCTCACGGCCGCAGCATATGGTTTGTGAAATGCTGCACAAGCACAACCGGAGTTGGTTGAGTTGGCGATAGAAGAAAATCCGCTATGCATATATGCCGGGTTGGGGTAACAATTTCTCAAACATAAAATACGGGCTTAAATGCATGGAAATGGCACTTTTGACGTGTGATTCTGAGGAATGGTTGTCGAGTTATTAATGGCTTCGGTCCTTGCACAGCAGGAGGTGGCTTACTTTTTTTATTGTGTTGAGCCTTTTAGAGATTGGATATGTGGTTTGTTCCGGAAAAAAGGATTTCAATGTCCTGCCGTGTTCGGTTAATCATCAAAAGTTGATGATGGAAGGGTATTTTGAAAAATAAATGGCTACGACGCGAAGGTCAAGTTATGAGGTTTCAGTGCGTATATTTGTTGAATATGCAGAACATTATCAGAAATATTTCAACTGGCAGGTTATTGAGGAACGATTTCAGCGTGTATGACTTAAAGAAAGCTTCATGTGATGCAAAAGAGTTTTTGTTTTATGAAGGATGATAGTGGAACTATTGGGACAAAGCTAGGTGGGAGAGAAATTTGAAATCTTGCGTAGAGTAGCGAATTGGTTCAAGAGCTGTACGCTTGAGAGATCATTTGTTTTCGTTTTTGAAGTTCTTCGATAAATACAGGATGTGTCTGCAGACTACTTACTTACTTAGGTGGGGCTACAGTTCGGGCTGAACCTGGGCCTCAACCAACAAGCCTCTCCATTTAGCTCCAGTTGTGCACTCGAAGTTAGTCGAGGTCCCATTGAACTTGTGCGCACCACCTACGGCGTGAAGTCTCTCTACTGCGTCGTCCCTCCAAGTTCGGTTCAAAGGCTCTGCAGGCCGGAGCGTTAGTATCCATTCGCTCTATATCTAGCCATCTCAGACGTCTAATACGCAGTTTCTTGACTAGGTCGATGTCGCTGTACAGCTCGTATAGTTCGTGATTGAATCTTCTCCTCCAAAACCCGTCAAAACGCAAATAGGACCGAATATCTTTTTCTCTCGAAGCGACCAAGGATATCTTCATCCTCTTTCAATAAAGTCCATGTTTCAGCGCCGTAAAGCAGGATTGGGATGATCAAAGTCTTATACAGAGTCTCCTTAGTTGCTAGAGATATGGCTTTACTGTTGAATTGTCTTATTATCCCAAGAAAGCAGCGATTGGCAAGAGTTATTCTTTGCTTGATTTCTGTGCTAATATCGTTTTTAGAGTTTATAGCAGAGCAAAGGTTCACAAAGTCCCTTACTACCTCGTTATATTGTAGTTGCTCACTGTGATGTTCTGTCCAATTCGTCGATGTTTATTGTCCCTTCTTGTCGACAGCATATACTTGATTTTGCCCTCGTTTATCGCTAAACCCATTTTGACCGCTTCTACCTCAATGCTTGCAAATGCATCGGTGACAGCGCGCTGAGTTCCTCCAAGTATGTCACTATCCCCGACGTATGCAAGCAGTTGTACAGACTTGTGATAGATTGTGCCTCCGGTGTTGGCTTGTGAGTTCCGCACAATCCGTTCAAGTACAATATTGAAGAAGTCACATGACAGCGCGTCACCTTGTCTAAAACCTTTTTTAACAACAAAGGTCTCGGTGAGGTCATTACCGACCTTGATGGAGCAGCGAGCGTTCTTCATCGTCAGCCTGCACAGACGGATAAGTTTGGCAGGGATGTCAAAACTAGACACGGCTCTATAAAGCTCTTCTCTATAGATGCTGTCATAGGCGGCCTTGAAATCAATAAAGAGGTGGTGAGTATCGATTTGGAATTCTTGGGTTTTCTCCAGGATCTGCCGAAGTGTGAATATTTGATAGATGGTGGACTTTCCTGGCCTGAAACCGCACTGATAGGGTCCAATCAGGTTGTTGATAAAAGGTTTCAGGGGTTCACGCAATATCGCAGAAAAGATCTTGTATGCGATGTTGAGAAAACTGATGCCTCTATAATTGGCGCAGTTGAGGGGGTCTCTTTTCTTGTGGATCGGGTAAACGATGCTGAGATTCCATTCATCAGGCATACACTCGTTTGACCAAATCTTGGAGATGAGTTGATGTATGCACTCTACTAATTCATCAGCAGCTACCTTGAAAAGTTTTCCCGATAAGCCGTCAGGCCCAGCAGCCTTGTTGAATTTTAGCTTACTTTACTTATGTCCTGTATCCCCTTGTGGGTCCTAGGGCCTCGACTACGCCTACGCGCCATCGTGTTTGGTTTCTGGCAATGTGTCTGAGTTCTCCCCATCTTTCTCTAACTGCCGTGCCGCCTTCTCGACTGTTCTGCGCAATGTTCTCCTCGGACCGCCAGGTCTTCTGCCATCCTGAGTTAGAGGGTTCCATTGCATAGCATGGTTCACTATGGAACTGTCACCCTTTCAGAACGTGTGACCAATCCACTGCCACTTCAGCCGTTGGATGATTGTGCCTATTGGTTTCTAACACGTTCTCTCGTAAAGGTGTTCGTTAGAGATACGATTGGGCCAGAAAATCCTTAAGATATTGCGCAGGCGCCTATTAACAAACGCTTGCAGCTTTCTGGTGATAGTATTGGTCACTCTCCACGTGCTGCAACCATATAACAGCACGGATTCAACGTTGGAGCGGAACAGTTTTATCTTGGTGCTCAAACTGATTGCATTGCTTCGCCATATTTTGGACAACATACCGAACGCGGATTTTGCTTTGGCGATCCTGTTGGCTATATCCAGTTCGGTTCCACCATCGGTCGAGACAATACTCCCAAGATACTGGAAATCCTCTATTCTCTCTACCGGTTGTCCAGCAATGCATATTTGAGCCCATGAGTTAGTTGCAAGGCTGATAATTTTAGTTTTTGCCGTATTAATTTTCAGCCCGACGACACCTGCTGTCATTTGGTGGAGGTCCATAATTCTGTGGGAGAATAAGCATGCATCGTCAGCGTAGTTAAGATGTTTCAGTTGAGTTGTAAGAGTCCATTGAATTCCTCCATTTCCCGTCGACAAAGCTGCATGAAGCACATCACTAATCACCAATAGGAATAATATTGGTGAAAGGATGCAGCCTTGTCTTACCCCACTCTGGATCTCAAATTCCTCAGACAACCTTCCCCTGTGCAGGACGTGACATTTGGAGCCTTCATATGTAGCTTTGATAATAACAATTAGTTTATCGGGAATACCTCTCCTGCGTAAGGCACGCCAAATAAACTCCCTGTTGACACTATCGAACGCATTCTCAAAATCGATGAACAGCAGGTGCAGTGGCGATCGATATTCAACACACTGTTCGATGATAATCCGCAGGGTGTTGATGTGATCGGCACAGGAGGATCCAGAGCAGAAACCTGCTTGCTAGGCATCGAGTGTGTCTTCGAGATGTTGTTTGATTCGCTCCAGGATGATTTTAGCTATTAGCTATAGCAGGCAGCACGCAGATACCCCTCCAGTTTCCGCACTCCATTAAATTGCCTTTCTTAGGAAGCTTGACGATCATTCCCTTTTTCCACTCGTTAGGAAAGCTCTCAGCTTCTCAAGCTCTCTGCTCGAAAGAGCTCTGCTGGAATACCGTCAAGTCCTACCGTCTTGTTGGTTTTGAGTACCTTGATCGCGTTAATAATCTCATCTTTACTGGGAGTCGTGGTACGTATTCTCAACTCGGGCATCTCAGTTTGATTTGGGAGCATATCGCTAGCGAATACATGATTCAAAACCGTAGCAAAATGCTCCTTCCATCTCTTGAGTTGGTCCTCATCCGAAATAAGCAAGGAACCGTCTAGGCTTTTCACTGGGTGTTGGCTGGAGCTGCGACTACCTGTCAGCTCTTTCCTGATTCTGTAGACAGTCCTGCTGTTGCACCTCCGTGCTGCTTCTTCTGCTTCTGTAGCCAGCGCGTTGATGTAGTTGCGCTTGTCATGTCGTACGCTACGCTGAACTTCTCTCATCTTTATGCGATATAGGGACTCTAGCTCGCTTCTCCCTGCTGCTGGGGTAGCTACAACACGAGCTTTCACCTGTTTTCGTTCGTCAATCCGTCTTCAGGTATCCTCGGAAAGCCACGCCCTATGTCTTCCCTGCGATCGACCGACAATTCTCTCAGCACCAGATGTAAAAATATTTTTCACAGCACACCAATGGTCTTGGATGGTTGCGGGCATTGAGCTGCTGATTGCTTCCACACCTTGCGAAAAGTGCTCCCTTAATTGTTGGCGCACTGAGGGATCACTAAGTCTATCGATGTTGAACCTGAGCATTCTTGTGTTGTCCTGGGATCTTCGAACTGCAGCAGTGCGTAGTTGGAGGATAGCTATCATAAGATGGTGATCACGTGCTATCCCCATATCTGCCCCTCGCCTGTTTCGGACGTCGAGGAGACTACTTCTAAAGCGGCGGCTGATAGCAAAATGGTCAATTTGGCTGGAGGTTGCCTGCCTGTCATTGCCATGTCCATGCTTCCGGATTACATGCTTGAGCCCTTCGTTATCGTTGCCTACCTTGCCATTCAAATCCCCCATCACTAGACAATGTCTCCATTTGGTGTTGTGTTGAAGACGGCGCTTAAGAAATTGTAGAAGCTCTCCTTTTCGTCCTCAGACGAAATATTCGTTGGGGCGTAACACTGTATGATGGTGACGCGTCGTACTCTAGTCCGGAATCTGGCCGTCAAAATCCTATCACCATGAGGTTGCCAGGAAATTAGGCCCTCCGACTCCATATTCCCGCGGACTTCCGGATGGTCTTCCAGAATAGAGTAGTACAGTGTTACGCATTGGAGGCTGGTACTCGCTCGCTTCTAACCATCTTACTTCACTTACCCCCAAAATGTCCAGTTTATACCGCTTGAATTAGTTTTCCAATTGGAGGAGTCTGGCATTGTAAGGACCTTCGCTTCCCGAGTCTAGGACCGTCTTTACGTTCCAGAAACCTATTTTTGTCCGGGTACAATAGCCAAAAGTCGTCAACATGTGATCATTCCTTATCCGAGGCATAGTGTCGGTTTCTGTAGCGAGCAATTTTCGGTAACGCGGGTTGCTAGCCCACGTTACCTGGTCTAGAATCAAGGCCCTAGACAACCCGCACTTACAATTTTAGCCTATACGTATAAGGGTTTATACGTATAGTTGCCCGGGGACCACCACTAGGAGGTAAAGTAAGCACTTCATCACGAACTTGATTGTTGCGCTACTGACCCAAGCTAAGTTTTGGACAGTCAGTAGTTTCCCGATCAATCGCAATGCAGGTCCCCAAACAAACGAAAATATTGACTATCATTGTCTATGTTGAATGGTTCATTCTGCCTGACAGCGGGATGTTCTTCCCGTCTCTTTTGCTCGTTAAGCTCACGAGTAGCTCTCGTCTTCCTTTGCAGCGCCGCTTTATATGCCTCTTGTTTTGCTGCATGCACTCGCCGGCATTCTTCGTCAAACCAGGGGTTTCGCGGTGGTGGGCGAACGAGACCCAGCACATCAGTCGCGGCATTCCCGATGCCATGTTCGCAGCATTGCCACTGGTCTTCGGCACTTGATGCTGGCGATTGAGGGGTGATTGAGAGATTTCGGGATATGCGTTCAGCGAAGACTCTGGCGGTCTTTTGCGAATGTAGCTTTTCGATGTTAAATTTTCTTGCAATTTTCTACAAAGGCGTGTGTAAATTATTCCACAGAACAGCTTCTGGGACACATTCTTAGTTCTGGATACATGTTATGCATTCCAATCGAAAGTACTGGTTACGTTCAAGGCTGTAAACTACTTGCAATCTTTCAAGATGCAGAGTAATTCAAAAAGCGTTGTAAAAACATGAATAAGTGCTCAGCTCAGTTTAAAATTCTAGCGAGACATTGAAGCATGAGTGATCCAAGCATATGCATTCAAGTAATGCAATGAGTAGCATCTCATTCATCTCAATGCATAATTATTCATTTTTCCATTCCTTCATAAATTTAATTTCCGAAGCACCTTGTATTGGGCACCGCAACATGTAGTGAGGAAGGACATGTACCCAAAGCACTTCAATACCACTTCATCCTACTAACAAGAAAATTATTATATTATCTCTCCAAGCACACTGGACCGAATTGAGCTAAAATTTTGCTCCCCAGCTAAAGGAGGGAGTTTCATTCAAAATTATTGCCTCATTATGACCACAACGCATCAACCCCTTAGCTCCTTGGTGGTTACCACAAATGATCATCAAATTAAGGTTAATTTTCCAGCAACGAGATTTCTCATGAAGGACCATCATTAAGCTGTAAGTACCAACAAAAGCACATTATCCATATTTAGAGCGTATCTAATATTAAAATTCATCCTCCCTAGCTGAAAAGGATTTCACGAATACATACCTCTAGGAAGGACTCTCCTTTTCATTATGTGCAATATACTCGTACATATATACTTGCCCTCGTATAACGGATATGCATTCAAGCTAAATTTGCGCTCATAATAGGGATTAGTGACTTTGAATGGATTTACGGTGCGCGGTAGAGGAAATGTTTCATTATAAGATTGCGTACTATAATGATGGAGATTTGCAAGACAATATATGCTCGGGGTAATAGTTTGTTGGGTTCTGTCAATATGTAGACGCCATGCTATTAGAGAAATGATTTTTAATATTTTATTTACTTACTGCTGGCGGTGTGAGGGTGACTTCAAATCAAACAAAACGAATCTCTGTTTCATTCAGCAAATATGTATTTCTTTATACTGAACCTAAGTCAACATTTATCTGATGTACTCGCTTGACAGAGCTCAGCAAGCAGAATCTAAATTCTCTGGCCATTCATGAAAAATCCATTCATTCGTATGAGTAATTCAAACAGAATTTCAAGTGCTTTCCCTACCGCACCCACCAAAAGGACATTAACGATTCATCAACCAGATGAAATGTTTTCCCTTCAACAGATGGTAAGCATAAGGATTCACTGGAAATTAAATTTAAGCAGAAATGGGCACAAAAAATCCCGTGGAAATCGAAGGCTACAATGAATCTTTAAGCCAATTCACCGTTTACTGTAACCCAATGATATCCTTTATTTGCACCTCGTATTAGAGCCATTAAAATATCGACACGCAATTTCAACACGACTAAGTTTCTTCGTTTATTTCACAGCCAATGTGCATCGGGCACTAAGAGGGGGGGCGCAAGTGTTTGTTCAAGTAAACACACTCAGTAAAATAAATGATGGAAAATCCTTTGAACCCCAAGGACGTGCATCCACTGATGATGAAAAAAAGTGCGACAGAAAAATGGCTTCTTTCGTATTTGCTCAAGCCCCCTTTTGCCTTCGGGGGTGTATGTCCACAAGCTTGCTTTTTTGTACAACCATCCGGTATATCCTTGATCAACTGCTAGTGGAAGAGAATTTTTCATCACACAGCTAGGAGAAATTCACTGACCAGAAAGAACGTTTTTTTGTACCATCTGCGTCCCATCGCAGCAAGCTTTTTGTCCTCAGAAAGGAAACACGATGGGAGGATAGTTACTCCCGGTGAATACGCGAAATTGGAATTGTAAATATTGAATGTGATTTGCGCTATGGGGAGGGCAAATACTTATCTAGAGCTTGGCGGGGTGTATCGCATTTAATTTCCATGTGAGAAATGCTTCGAATACTGAAAGGAAATCAAAGGGTAGTCCTCAAAAGAAAGTGGATTTCCCACCCAGAACTACTAATCCTGTATAAGAAGAGGAGAATTTTTGCAAAGCACGTCACGTCACTAATTTATACCAGAAAATGTTGGGGTGAAAGCATACAACCTTTTGGAACACCGCTTGAAATTTCCGTTGTTTTTATTCAGTTGGCTATTTTCATTCATAAAGGCCGCTTTGAATGCCTTAGGCAGGGTTCGTTCTACATAAAGGAGGAACAAAAAATTCGATCACGTTGAGCAACAGATAGCCCGTTCTGGTCCTAGTGACTGTATATGTAGTGCGACTTCTTTGCAGATTCTCATCTAGAACTAACAGCCTGGGCTCTATAGCATACGATCCTTCAGCGTCCACTGTGCCAGCTGCCCTCGCTCACGTCTAGTAGATACTCAAACTTTCACAATCTTTAGTGAGAGCAGAAGCACTCTTTGACTCTTATTGTCGTAAAAGATTCTTGAAAACCCAAACTGCTAGCCATTCAACTATAGAGTTCGAGATGAGATGACATCACAGGAAATGGATGATTTGCTGAAATGTAATTCCAGTAACCGGTAGCTCTTTGAAAGTCACCAACAATCCTTCAAGCTTAGGTCCATTCAGTTCATTTCAATGCTTACAGAAAAGAGTTGAAGGAATCTCAACCTATAAATGCCTACACGGTGAGGTTGTAACTTGATTCGGATTGCATCATTCTCCTTGAAAATCTTGCATCAGCAAAGAAGATCACTGTGACCTGAATCCTTTTTTTTTTTGCCTAGCGGGTAGTGGACAAACGTCGATGCGCACGGGAAACAAACCCGCTCTATTTCTAGTAGTGTAAGACTCACTACTCACTAAAAACCACCTTGAACCCCTTCTTTCTACTTGACACCATCCACTCCGGGACCGCTTATTGCATTACTTCAGAGTGGTGTCGTTTTCTTTCCCCTCTGGGGAAATCAGTTTTTCATATTCAGCTCCTGGCGTGGGTTTATACATTTTTGCCGGTAAGGCTCATCTGCTTTATGAAATTTGTGAGCGGATATTGGCGTCTTCCTCCCTCTTTTTGGATCTGAGTACCATCTCGATGAAGGAAGATAGTTTATTCCACGTGTCGGTACTCGAGGTCATCGTGCTTATAGCATTTTCCGGGAGTTTCCAACTCCAGTCTACTCCTTTGCTCTGTCTATCTACTACAGATGAAAAACGTATGGAAAGCGTCGTCTTCCGCTGAGTCTCCATATTGGCAGACTGCGCTCTCTACTTTACCCATCTTATGGAAGTATCGGTTGAAATACCCATGTACGGTTAGGAATTGAGTGACAAAGAAGTTCACTTCGTGTTCCCGCTCTGTCCAAGCCGTGACGTCTGTAATCAGCCTCGCTGTCCACCTCCCCCTCGTCTCAGCGCTCCACCTTTTTACCAAGCCTGCTTGGTAAACTCCTTTGCTTCCGCGAATGCTGATTCTGCTCCTACTTCCGCCTTCTTGTCGTGGGCGTACTTCCTCTCTGTCGCTAGGAGGTCGATGGGGGTCACTCCCTCAACTACGAGGACGGCTGGTTCCGACACTGTGCGATAGGAGCCTGCAACTCGGAGGGCTCCTCGCCTTTGTACTGCGGCAATTTGTTTTCTGTACTTCTCATGTCTTAGTGCATCTGCCCAGATCTCACACCCATACAGAAGAATGGCGTGGGTGATGGACACGAGGAGTCGTCGCCCAGTCATTGTTGGGCCTCCGATATTTGCCATGAGCTTACTCAGTGATGATGTGGCCTTTGCAGCTCGCTGAGATGCGGACTTTTTTTTTTTTTTTTAAAGGAAACCCAAATCCCAGAGCACTCAGACTCTCTCTGGTCCATTGTACTACCAGGCAGGAACCTTTCTTTGGTGCGGTGGTTGGAAAAACTTTGATGTAATTCGTTTTCCTTTATTTCCTCGGGTGGCTGATGATTGCTGTTCCCCGCTGTGGCTTGAACCTGCACACATTGGTTAACGAGCAAACACACTACCCGCAAATGCGGACTTAATCTGTTGCCAGAAAGAAAGTTTAGAGTCCAGGGCGATTCCTAGATTCTTTACTGGCGGTTTTCTGATTATCCTTTCTGGGCCTACTCGGATTTCAGCAATTGTCGGGATCCGTGTCCTAGTGAGAATGACTATCTCAGTTTTTTCCGCAGCGAGACTAAGGCTATGGACTTCCATCCAGGCGAGTACTCGTCTCATTACCTGATTAAGTTTCAGCTGAGCCTCTTCGATGTCTCTCGGGGTAATCACCGCTCCGATGTCATCTGCGTATCCGACTAGGAAGGTGTTTTCGGGCATCTCCATACGAAGGATTCCATCATAGGAGATATTCCACAGATCAGATCCATGGATTGAGCTCTGCGCTGCTCCAGCAGTGATTTCCTTTCTGTGAGTACCCTCCACGGTGTCGTACAGAAGCTCCCTATCTTTGAGATAGTCCTTCACAATTTCCAGAAGATGTTGCGGTATCCTGAAGGTGTTCTCGAGCGCATCTAAGATATCTTCCCATCTGGCCGAATTAAAGGCATTCCTCACATCCAGAGCTGCGAGCACGACGATTCGCCTTGAGTAGTGATTTTTAGCATCTTCCCGCGAAGTTTTCCTGGATGGCCTGGATCCCAGGGCTTACATTTTTTTCAAGTAATATGAAACTTGATGGCCCGCTGAACACAGTACCAACTACTCGCATAAGCTTCTAGAATAATCGAAAATGTTCATTTACCCCAACCAAAGTAAAGTCAAACTGGTACTTGGACTAACCCAGAAAGATCTTAGGATCCTCATTGGCGTGAAGCTTCAAACCAGCTCTGGTGTACTGGATATACACGGCGGTTGTAAGACCCATTCTTACATATGGTTCACTAGTATGGTGAAAGGTACTTGAGATGCAATACCAGCTTTCAAGGGTGCATCGGAGTCATGGGATCAATGAGAAAAACATCAACAGCGGTAATGGAAGCCACGCTTAGTGTCATTCCGCTGGATATATACTGTAGCAGTCTGGCGGGCAAAACCGCTATAAGACTGAGAGGAGGTCGATTGTGGTCATCGAGCCCGTATGGCCATGCCTCCATTTTATCCCGATGGGGGACTGTCAGCGGATAGGTGAAAACCGATGAACCTGATGCTAGCATTTGAAAGAATATTTCCTGCAAGAATTCCTGACAGAATGTGCTGGAAAAGCCGAAGGACCATGAAGAAGAAGGAACTGGCCTTTTATACCGACGGTTCTAAGATGAACTTTGGCACCGGGGCCGTGGTTTATTGTGAGGCCCCAGGAATAAACCACTCCTTTAGAATGAGCGACGACTATCGTCGAAATCACAGCCATTATACAGGCTGCTAGGATTATACTGGAGAGTAGTATCGTTGGTAAAATGATCTCTCTCTATATAAATAGCCAGGCAGCCATTAAGACTCTGGACTCTGCTGTAATTAGATCGAGGCTTGTGAGGATCTGCAAATCATGAGGATCATCAAATTTTAAATGAGATATCTAGAGCTAATGCAGTAATCCTGTGCTGGGTATATGGATATTAAAGGAAACGAAAGGGCTGATGAGCTTGCTAGGAAGAGGTCAGCGCTGCGTGTATCGCGGGCTCTCCCTTTTGTAATGATCCCAATAAATACCTTACGGAAGAAAATAGTGATGAAGCCACTGGTCGAGCAAATAGACTCTGGGTTCGTCATGCACAACGACCAGGGTGCTATGGTCGACCTTTATCAAGAAGAGATCAACCTCTATGGTGAAATTTAGTCATCATAATGCACGGGTAATTTCGCGCATAATTACTAGTCACTGTGCCATTGGAATTCATGCGTAACGACTCGGTGTACTACCCAGCGACTATTGTAGAAGTTGCAGGGACGACAAAGAAATTGTATCTCTTTGTCACCTGCTGTGTGATTGTCCTGCTCTATCCGTCAGCGGAATGAGGACTCTTGGTAAGTACTTTTTCTCAGAGCTGGAGGACTTAGGTAACTGGGATCTGATGGACCTCCTGATATTTATATCACTATCTGGGTATTTCTAACAGCGGACCATGCCTACATTTTCTCCAGGGTTAAATAATTGGGCACAATTTACCCGAACTGTTGGGCTAAGTGAGCTGTGACACTTTTGTAACCATGCACCCATCCACATACCTAACCTAACCTTATGGACTACCTGTCTACCGTAAGATAGAACTATCAGAGACAGATATGTATATGCCAGCTTTGTGGAGAGCAATCAGAGGCAGCAGAGCATTCTCTTTGTGAATGTCCTGTGGCCATAAGCGAAGATAGGTTCCATTGGACATTTGGTATATGGAACATCTACAAAAGTTTGTTAAGAGTCTCATTCTTACTTAATTGCTTAGATGGCGCTACAGTTCGCGGTGAACCTGGGCTTCAACCATAAAGCCTCTCCATTAAGCTCGGTCTTTAGCTAATTGCCTCCAGTTGCGCACTCCAAGTTAGTCGAGCTCCCCTTGAACTTGTGTGCACCACTAGTGAGGAGGTCCTCTACAGCGTCGTCCCTCCAGGGTAAATTCGAAAACTCTGCGGGCGGGAACATTGGTATTCATTTGCCCTACACGTCCTAGTCATCTCAACCGTCCAATACGTAGCTTTTTTTGACTTGGTCGATGTCGCTGTACAGCTCGTATAGTTCGTTATTGAATCTTATCCTCCAAAACCCGTCAACGCAAATGAAACCGAATATCTTACGAAGAATTTTTCTCTCGAAGCGTCCAAGGATATCTTCATCCGCCTTCAATAAAGTCCCTATTTCAGCGAAGAGCCTGGTTAACCATTGACCCAGTACGGTCTCCCACAGTATTACATTGCTAGCCCACTAATCACAAGCATGACGTATACTATACTAGGGCCCTTGTGCGCACTGCGACCTTATTATGCCAGGCCAGTGTTTAGCCAAGACCTTGGTTAAGGCTCTTGATAAACCTCAACAAAGCTCCAGGCACAATGTTCCAGAAGTCAGAGGTGCTCAATACGGCCTTCCCGAGATGGAGAGTCTTTTTCTTGTGGCCATAGGGCATTCACAAAGAATATGTTTTGCCGTCTTTTTTTGCTCTCCGCATAACCGGCATGCGTCTGTATCTCCTACTTCTATCTTGTGCAGATGGTACCAGGGTGAGCAATGAACAGTCAAGTAACCTGTTAAGGCTCTTAAGTCTACTTTCCTAAGCCCGAGTACCTTTTTAGCCTTGCAACGGTTGAGATTAATAAACTTCTTTGCCTGTCTTAGGCCCTTGAGTTTTGCCCAGTACTCTGCATGATGACCATCTTCCCATTTTTTTATTCTGTTGTTTGCGCTACTCTGTGTAACTCCAAAATAAGGTTCAGGATCGACTAGCGGGCGACTAGCGCCTCTTCTCGCTAAGCAGCCTGCCCGTTCGTTGCCCTCGAACCCTTCGTGTTCTGGTATCCAGGACACAGTGACGGTGTTTTTCGATGTGAGGTCTTCGAATACTTTTAGACAGTCCCATACAAGTTTGGATCCTACCCTGTACGATTTCAGAGCCATAATTGCTGCCTAGCTGTTCAAGAGGATATAGATACGAATACCTTCGACCCTTCTTCGCAGACATTCTCGTACACAGAGCTCGATTGCGTGGACTTCCGCGTGAAATGTTGTTGTTGATTTCCCAAGCACTGCTGCACGTTGGAACCTGGGTCCATAAACCGCTGCACCAGTTCTACCAATTTCCAATTTGAAACCATCTGTGTACCAAGTTTGAGAGTTTGGTAAGACTACAAGCCCTTCATTCTTCCACGTGTGACGGTCACTTATGACCACATTGAATTTTCTGGAAAACCGGTATTTTTTGGGCATGGTATCTGAGATTTTGAAAATAGGGTCATTTTGAATATATTCTAGAATCTTCAAATGGCCCGTGAAGTTGCCGATTTTAAGGTCCGAGATCTTGGACAGCCTGAGACCACTCAGCATAGCTTCTTTTTGTGCTGCAAGGTGCAACGGTGTGAGGCTAAGCATTGCTCCCATTGCTGCGTGGGGCACGTTCTCATTGCCCCTGTGATACTCAGATAGGCTAGACGATGGATTTTGTTTAACTGTTCTTGAGTCTTGGCCTGTAATGTTTTTGGCCACCAAGCCAACGATTCATAGGCGACCATGGGTTTGATAATGGCGCTGTACGTCCAATATATTATCTTGGGTTTTAGCCCCCAAGTTTTACCATGTAGGCGCTGGCATATAAACATTGCTCTTGTCGCTTTCTCGGTAACCTTGTTCAGGTGTAAGTTCCAGGTGAGCGTCTTGTCAAGTATAAGACCTAGGTATTTCGCTTCCTTGGATGTGTCGATTGGGACGTTTTCCACCATCCATCTTCATCGCCATCTTCACCTGGTGATTTGAATGGGCTAAAGGTAGATAGAGCCCATCTAATGTGGTTGGCAAGCAAGCATGACGTACTTCTTAAGCACAGAATTTGCGGGGTATTTGTAAATTTTAGAGAGGACTCCGTGCATCCTTACGAATATCTTTTCATTGAAGACATTGAAGACACAGGCCTCTCTCTCAAAGAAACTCAAGCACCGTCTTCAATTTACGTACCACCCTATACTTTGCGGTAATTATACACCAAAACTTCTTCGTAAAGCTTGCTGCTATTGGGGGATGGGTGAGCTGCCACCAGCGGTTCGGGAAAAATAATAACACAAATCAATTCTTCAGCGGAAGGAGCACATACCTCGTATAAGGAGGACTCCTCGCTGTATTTTTACCAACAGGGTTCGCCCATTTTTTGTTGTTATTCACTTGTCACCCATAATCGGTAAGGAAGTGAGTGAGTAACTGTGGCGTTAACGCTGCTGCTCGCGGAGATATTAAATTGAACGGAATGATTTCGTTTATAAAGTGTTGCGTGACAGGCAACGGAACTAGATGGTGATTATATTATTATTAATGTGGTTGAGGGTGGAGGGAGGGGGGGGGGGGGGGGGGGCCTATTGACTTGGGATTGGGGGCTGTGATTGCTGTTGTTGTTGCGATGGTTATTGTTTTGCATGTTGTGGGGCTGCTTGTTTGGTATTCGATTATTTTCATTTTAAATCGATACGCTCGCGGGCGTTTTCATGGGGATGGGGGTCAATAAATCAGTTTAGTGGTTAAGACCAGGGTGCGAATACGCTCCCCCGGGTGCTTTGTTTATATTAGTGGGTGAGAATCAATTTCACTTGTTATTTGAAGCGCTGAAAACTGAATGGAGGTGGATGGAGGGCGATGGGTGATGGTATCGAATTTATTATCGTTTGGAGAATAGCCAGGGGATATGCGGGCTGAAATGTAATTTATTAAAGTTCAAAATGTTTTGAGTTCCTGACTTTTGGTCTCGGAGATTTTCTTATTGCGAAAAACTCGATACATAAATTAGTGCACTGTGGGTGGCAAAATGTGAGCAGGAAACGCGTAGGATATGCACTCTAAGGAGGAAATTGTGGTTTAACGTTTCATTTAGGACGAATCGGAAGAAAGTTTTTACTGAAAGGTAAAATCCTGTTTGCTTGGAGCAGCAAAGTGGAGAGATACAGGCTTAATGTGATGGTTGCTTCGACTGGATTTCTGTTTGACTTCAAATAGGGATAATGGCTTCGAAGGATAATGAAGCAGTTGCAGGGTGAATAAGGAACAAATACTTTAGCCAGTTTCAAAGGTTAAAGCTCTTTACGGAATGTAAAAGTGCGTAAGTAGGAAAAACAAATTCCAATTAAGCCACCTTCATTTGAATGCAAGATAAAGCGGGCAAAATGATGAAAGCAATCCTGTGTACTCGACTAGAGGTAGCCACTGAAGAAACAGGTGGACTGTCGGGCAGTATGCGTTCCGAGAAGCTTACTCAGCAGTAGACACCATGAGGGGATTTACTGAAACTGTGGAAGAAATAATCTAGCGAAAGACATGATCTAGTGGAAGAGATAGCGGATAGGTGAAAAATATACAGTCGTGGCACTCGACGTCAAAAATGTTTTCAATTCTGTAATCTGAAGACGCATAATAAAAACCCTTAGGGCAGTGGTGTGTCATGGATGATACCTAATCAAATTGATCGTAGACTACGTGGAGGAAAAGTTGAAAAAGCACTCAGAACCTATGGGCAAGTACACCAGCATCTTTCAAGCTGAAATATGTACTATAAACAAATGCATCTAACTCAATCTCGAAAAGGGATACAGCAACTGCGACATAGCAATACTGTCAGACAGCCAAGCAGCTATCAAAGCACTTGACTCCTATGTCATTAAGTCAAAACTTGTGTGGGAATGCCTATGCAAACTTAATGAATTGGGCAGAAACAATAAAGTTACACTTTACTGGATAACCGGTCACGTCGGCATAAAATGTAACGAAGCAGGAGACGCCTTGGCAAAACAAGGGACTGCAGAACCCTTCATTGGACCTGAACCATTCAGTGGAATGGGGGAACATACCATACGCGAGAAATTCAGGAAAATGGAGAGAGAAGACAGGGCAAGAACCTGGAACAACACCACAGGCCTGAGGCAAGCTAAGGAACTACTGGGATGTTAAAACCGGAAAAGATTCGAAGCCTGCATCTGCCTTAGCAAGAATAACCTACGGATTCTAACAGGCTTCCTAACGGGGCACTGCAAACTCAGGGAGCATCTACGGAAACTAGGTATAACAAATGATGGCCTTTGCAGATTCTACAACGAGTCATGTGAGACTCCGGAACACCATCTGGAGTCTTGTGGGGCACTGACCCACAAAAGATTGAAATACTTGGACAAATACCAAGTATCAGAAGAGGATATGCCAACCATGGACCCACTTCTCATTCTCAGAATCTTAAAAGAAACTGGTCTGGAGGAAGAGCTCTAAGGTGAACTATTCTCGCCGAGGCAAAGTAAGAGCATATGCCCTTCAAACACAATTCCTCAGGAATTGCAATTGCGAAGGGGACTCTAGCGAGGGAACAAACCTCTCCAAGGTATTAGCAGGGGGCACAATAGACCATTAGGTCGCAGTGCAAAATAACCCTACACAAATAATAATAATAATACTGAAACCAGTAAAGGTCCATTGTGATGCCATGAATATTTCCATTTAGAAACTAATTGAACCAAACGCACCCTTTTTTTTAAAGCGAAGGATGCTTATGACGCCCGAGAGTCCCAGTTTGCCGAAATCATCGAAGAAATGAGCCCCTAGATGAAGCAGTCTTTTTTGGGACAGGGCCAGATATATGCAAGGATAGTTTCCTCCTCATATTCGTATCTACAGCTCCTGTAGAAGTCCCTAGAAAAAAAGGCCCATCTATCAGACAGTGTCCAGTGAGAACACCGATAACGTAGCTGATACGCTTTAGCTGTGAGAGAGGTGATCGTAAGACCCATAGTGGTGGAAAGGATCGCAAAGAGACCATATTAAAAGTAATCAAAGAGGGCGTTGGGAAGAGAAAATGCATTACAAACAAAGAGCGAAAAACGCTACCCAAATCGGTGTCGCTTCTGGAATGGTCTAGAGATGATTTGGGCAAGAAATACTACTTTGAAAGAAAATTAGACTCAACGCCGAGCAGTGAGCCTGATAAGTACCAATTCAAACAATATACAATTAAATGGTACACGGACGGATCTACATCTACAGGCGCTGGGACAGGTTAGTATGGGCCTAAGACCAGATACCCAATATATTGCAAGCAGAGGATCACGCGATCTATTCAACCACGACAGGAAATATGGTGGGCAAGACATCGCAATGCTCTCAGATAGCCAAGCCGCCATCAACGCATTGAACTCACACAAGATCAGATCCAAACTGGTATAAGAGTGCCTCACCAAGATCAACAGGCTGGGCCAGCCTAATAAAGTAGTTCTCCACTTGGTAGCAAGACATGTAGGAGTAGAGGGAAACGGAGCAGCTGACATTTTATTCCTTAGACTGAAACCTGTTTGTGGAATAGAACCACCCAGGTAGAACTGGGAAAAGAGGAAGAGAGCAAATAGATCAAATCATCATCATGATAGGATGATATCTCCAAGTGAGACAAGAGAAATAAATTTTGGGAAGCTCCAACCAGAAAAGAAGCAGAGCCAGCCTAAGAGTTAGAATGAATCAATTTCGCATCTTGACAAGAAGCTCTTCAAGAAACTGGGAATAGAAGGGAATGGTCACTGCAGATTCTGTAGAAATACAAGCACACCATATGGAATGCGAAGTACTAATCAACAAAAGAATACATCACCAAGGAGCCTATCTCCTATCAAAGGCGGATCTACCTTCGCTGAATCCACTTCAGATACTCCAAATAATCAAAGCAGTTGGACTAGAGGAAGTACTCTAATTGGAGCATATTACAGACTAGAGCCCTAGGTTGGGGGGCACAATATATATACCATAGGCCGCAGTGCACTTTCACCTCACAAACCATGCATCTATACGTACATCTCCTTTGGTTTGATAAAAGAGCTAATTTCAAAATTCCTAACCAAAACTCGATGATGCGGAATGCTGCACTATAATGGGGAAGAGGAATCAGCTCCTCAGTAATAGAAATGCAGCCTCTTGTGCGTATACAGCTCTAGTCGAAAAGTCGAGGAACCACCAGTAGAGAGGTTTAACTCAAAATTTCTAGGTTTTGTATAACAAGCTGGTTTTTTAAATCTGTCAAGTTACCCTTAAGTCGAATACGACTATCCATTTTCATGCACTTTGAACTTAAAGACTTTAAACGGATCATTGCCTTGAATCCTTCGACTTCTTAAAATGTTTACTCAGCCATTTTTAGAGATTATCAAACAGCATATAATCTTTAGCATTCCTAAGCCACACGTCATGTGGCCGACATCCTACATCCCTCTTATCTCTCACTGCTGAGGGAAGTGTATCCAAGCACCCATCAAACTTTCAAAGAACCGAAAAAGAAAACTTTGACGAAACCTCTAAAGGAATTGCTTCGTATCTCCAATAAATCGCCTACCATTCCTAACAGCATTCCCTTTCTTTCATCCCCTCACTCACGTGATGTTCATTTACTGCTAACGAGGTCAGCTGAGATACATTTTTTTAAGACATCTGTCTGCTTCACAGATTGACATTTTGACAGCTTCAACATCTTGGAGAATTTCAAAATACAATTATTTTGTTTAAGCGAGCAATGCTACATTGTCTCGGATAGTACCAGGGTACAAAGGGTTGCGATGAATATCGTATATCAACGCCAAAACAACCCTTTGCTGAACCCTATCATGCATTTACAAGGCAATTATTCCATTGACACTCTGCTGTCAAGGAATTCCATTATATTTTGCATCATTGCTTCAAGTTTATAGCATGCAAACGAGGACATAATGGCTTCAGTTTAAGTTCAATGCAGCAACTTCCACCCTCCAGCATCCCTTGACACAGAAAGAGAAAATTCGGTGACATTAAACGAACAGCATAACTACGTGATCCCCACAGTTTTTTTTTTTTGTTTTTTTTTTTCTGAACTGCCTTCGAAAAGGCGTTGATGTGATGTATACCCCCGACAGTCACACTTTGTCGCTGGTGTTTTACTGCTTCCGGCAGTCTTTAACACGCGCGCCGTAGCTACCATTTTCTGGCGTCACCCTTAACCATATTATGATTCATGCCTTTTCCAACCAGCTCTGTGCAGAGCACATACATGGCTTTGAGTGGGGCACTCAATGCCAGGAGCTCCTTCTTTTTCGTTTCGTACTTTCCTGTCACCGCAAGTAATAGAGATGCATGAGAAGATTTTTCTGAATGAGAGGCAAATGGCGGGGTGTGTTCGTAGACTACTTCCTGAGAAAAAAAAAAGAGAAACACTCGTAAATGAGAACAAATTTAACATGACACTTGACTGTATGATTTTTGACGTCGCGCAAGAACGCATGTGGATGCAGTGTCAATTATGTGAGTTTTATGTGTACTCCAGAAAATGACTGGAAGGGGAGCTCCCTTCAAGTACGTGCTCGCCCATTGTCTTGTGCTTTACCAGCTTCCGCTCCCTTTTCTCTCAAGTCACTCACTTAGTTGACACTTACATGACACTTAACATTGTTTTCGAAGAAATTTTATTTTTATGCGCGCCATACCCCTTTGGAATGCATGACACTTGTATGTTGATTTGAAAACTTTATTTTTGAAAGAAAACTCGGATTTTATAAACAAAAGAACATCGTGCTATAGATAAGAACTTGCTGTCACATATTGCCCGTAAATGTCATTGTTGGGAGAGGTTTTTACAAAATATGATAAGTTGCTTCAATAATACAAGATATTGGAGGACTTCTTGGTGACTGCTTCACTGGACCAGTGCCTTGAGAACTTATGGTTTCAGTGAGGTAACATTAGGTTAGATGCCGCCGCACTTAGGACCAGGTGGTCCTATGGCTAGTACCGATCTACAGAAGCTGTATTCTCCTAAACCACGTTCCCCTAAGCTGGAGACGTGTTCGTGTTGTATTTATCCCGAAAGCTGGGAAGCGGGGTCATGGATCCGCAAAGGATTTCAGACCCATTAGCTTATCCTCTTTTCTTTTGAAGACGTTGCAACGCACCTTAGACACACATATTCGAAATACCCTAGATAAATCCCTTCTATTCAAATCTCAACATGCGTACACTAAGGGACGATCGACAGAGACGGCGCTCCACGAAGTTGTGCGAACCATAGAAAAAACAATTCACTTCAAACAATATACCCTAGCTATCTTCTTAAACGTTGAAGGCGCCTTCAGTAACGTCAGTACGGAATCGATGCAGGACGCTCTGATCCAACTGGGCGTGGAAGAGTTTATTAGCAAGTAGATATTGACAATGTTAAAAACCAGAATCATTCAATCGACTCTCGGCAACAGCAGCTCCACCGTATCTGTTGTTAGAGAAACTTCTCAAGGTGGGGTCTTATCTCTTCTTCTATGGCTTGTGGTCATCAACAAAATCTTGTGTAGACTTGACAGAGATGGAGTTAAGGTTGTCACGTATGCGGATGACGTGGTAATACTGGTGTCGAGGATGTTTCCATCCGTAATCAGTGAGATTATGGAAGGTGTCTTGGACAAGATTAGCTCATGGGCCGCTGGATGTGGACTCAGCGTCAACCCATACAAAACTGAACTGATGCTCTTTACCACTAAAACCAAAATATCGACTGTCACGCTTCCGCGGCTAAACAATCATTTACTCTGCCTATCTTCCAGTGCTAAGTACCTAGGTGTGGTACTTGATCCAAAACTAAGCTGAAAGCTTAACATTGAGCAGCGGGTAAGAAAGGCCTGTGTGGCTTTCTATGCTTGCATCAGAATCTTTGGTAAGAAGTGGGGACTTCGCCCGAAGATGATCTTATGGATGTGCACTGCCGTGGTGCGACCCATTCTTACTTATGGATCGCTAGTCTGGTGGCCTGCGTTAAGGAAAGCTTATAACATCAAACTTATCAACAGGGTACAAAAGAACTGCGGCTATAGACACAACGGGTCCCTTGAGAACATATCCAACCGATGACCTTGAACGTTATCCTGCACCTTTTACCACTCGATGTTCACATTATGCATCTATCATCATGTAGTGCGGTCAGGGTAAGGGAAACGGGATGCTGGTGCACCAATCCATATGGTCACAACATTATCCTGAATCTGCTACCGCAGGATCTGGCCGCTAATCTGACCGACTATATAGCTCCCACAGTTACGGTCAGATTCCCAACCAGGGCGGAATGGGAAACTGGCGCATTCACGAATGAGTTCGAAACAACAATCTTCACCAAACGGTTCAAAAATGGACTGCGGGGTAGGGGCAGTGATATTCTCTAATTCCCTTAATATTTCCAGATCTTACCGGCTTCCTGATTCGTGCAGTGTCTTCCAGGCGGAAGTGTTTGCTTACGTGAGGCCTGACGCCTACTTAAGGAAACCTCTACAGCCCTAAATACCATTGTCATCCTCCTTGACAGCCAGGCCGCTATCAAGGCTATAACATCTGCCACTACATCCTCGAGGCTAGTAGAACAGTGCAAAAAGGAACTCGTCTCGCTAGGTCATTGGTTAAGGATCTATCTCCTTTGGGTTCCGGGTCACAGCAACATTGAGGGAAATGAGCGAGCTGATCAACTCGCGCAGGGATCTGCCCTTGATGTTTCCAAAGCGGTGAAAGTCCCGTTGGAGGTCCTTAAGGGAGGCGTCTTCGCGCACTATCTGCTAAAGGCTGATAGCAGATGACAGGGGGTGGGGAACTGTGTCATCTCTAGGCAGATGTGGCCCAAATACTTCCGGAAAAGAACGCAAGATCTACTAAACAAAAACCGTGCAGATATCGCAAGAGTTCTGGCAGTTAGTACTGGCCATTGGCCCATCGAGGTTCATACGGCCAGAATAGGTATTCCTTTTAATGTTTGCTGTCGCAGCTGCAATACTGCTAACGAGAAAGAAACTATCTTATACTTCCTTTGTAAGTGTCCGGCTCTAGGCATGGCCAGACAACTCACATTAGGTAAACCCTTTTTTGACAACCTGATGAATTAGCGGAGATAAGCTTTGGAGACATTGTCAGTTTCCTCAATGCAACGGGTGGATTTGAATAATCTTTACTCTTTCTCCCATTCCCTACAAGGCACGCCCGTTTCACATCCGTTTAGGTCACTTGAGTTGTGGTATTAAAACGGCACTTTTTGTGCTAATTATGTATCAGCATGGTTTGCTGTTACACTCGCTTCTATGTACCGCATAGATCTATGGTCCCCAGAAAGAACTACCCCTAGAACCAACTGGAGCTTGTTATAAAGATCTAGAGGCTGATGATGTTGTCAGAGAAGTAGAACCCTAAATGCAATCTTCTACGGGCGGAGGCGTAATATGGTTTCCTTCTCTTCCTCATCCATACAGCTTCTACGGAAGTCATTTGCGAGGAGGTCGGCCTGATTGCATGCCTGCCAATAATGCAGTGCCCCGTAATGACACCTACTATACTCGTAATAAGTGACTTTTTCTGTCTAATAAGGCAGTTGAAGCGTTTCTGATTCAGCTTAGGTCAGGTCGGTCCAGTAATGAGACACGTAGGGCCGTCTGCTCATTTGTGGTTGGTTGCGTTGATAGCATTTAGCTTAAACAAAAATTTCACTGCAGCTAGAGGCATACCGAGATTCACCTTGTTCGGTGAAATAGATAGACTAGTACCCTGCCTGGCGAGTTCGTCGGCCATGCAATTCCCTGGAATGCTTCTGTGTCTCCGCACTCAAGTGAGGTGAATATTGGTTTTTTTTAGCAATCTCGTGAAGAAATAGGTGACAAATAAGGGCAGTTTTGAATTGAAGGCAACAGATTCCAAGGCTTTGATCGCAGTTTGACGGGCAGTAAAAATGCTGATATCCCGATTAGATATCACATTGTACTTTAGCCACAAGGATCCTTTATCGCTATAATATCCCCCTGGAAAACGCTGCACTGATTGGGAAGTCGGAAAAAGGTGCGTATGCTTAGATCATTGGAGAAGACACACCCGATTCTGTTGATGTTTTCATAAGAGACGCAGTGAAGGGGGTCTCATTTTTTGTGGATTGCTGAGCTTCCATTTATCAGAAACACACTCGTCTGAAGAAATCTTAGAGATGAGTTGGTATATGATCTCTGCCAATTCATCACATGGAAGTACACCGAAGCAAATGTTGATAAAAATCTCACAATTTCCGCCGATACCTAGTCTTCAGTTCGATGTGGGCAACTCATAAAAATCTAAACAGCATTTTGTTGCATTTGGAAGCACCCACTCAGTCGTAAACTTGAGTAGTTACGTTGGCATTATTTTACGTACTAATCCAAATGAACATTCTGCAAGCCGCATAGGCGTAGATCTTATGAAATTTGCAATTCCCTGCCTTTAATAGACTCCCATCTTGTGCAATTTAAAACCACGTTATTCCAATAATCCCAGATGTGTTTCTGAAGAAAAGCTGTCAAGGTTAGATAAGAAGTAGGAACACCATAAAGTGTCTAAAGGATAAAGATTTATGACTTGACGGATATTTATAGCTAATAAATTATATTGTGTGTTCTTGGGACTCCTAGTCACGATCTCATGCCTCTGTCTGTTATTTATTTTCATGCCATGGTATACGCGCAATCAATTCAAGGACACAAGCTGTTTCCCAAGAGCTGTGTGCTTTTTTGTATTCAAATAACCACCGCAAAAAGTTCTCGTGCCTCCAAATGGTTGACGGAGAATTTAACACTAATTGAAATTCGAGATGATACCGCAATGGATAGATGCTATCACCAGCAAATTGCCATTTAATCGGATATAATTTCAACCAAAAGGAGACCTCAAGATACAGGAGTATCTCCTCAAAAAGCCCTAATCTCGGTGTGGATTTAAAGATTTGCGGTGATAATTTTGAATCAAAATTCAATGTCATCTCTTGAAAAATATTCATTTGTGTACACAATAGTGAGAAACCCCAGCGCCAAATTGACAAGGCATTCCATTGCGAAGGACTCAGTGCTATAGATTTCCCAGGTTGCACACAATTCCTGCAACCGCTACCATGCTGATGGTGAAAGGAGTATGATATTCTATTATATTTATTTGAACCCCTGGCATAAGTCGATGTATCCCATGGTACTGACTTCCTCATTTGAATACAGGCGTTGGATTTACATTTCTTTTGTTTGTCTGATTTGGCGGATGGACTGTGTGTATGGAAGGATGGTTGTGAGCCAAAGGATTTAGTTGCATGAATGGAGTCAAAATGAATGGTGAGTGGATTTTACAGTTGAATGGATATTTGGTATTGTACTTCCAAAGAGACCAGGGAGTGTTAAATAAATTGCAGATTGACAAGTTGTACCCCCAAGAGTTGAAGCAATTTGTAGAGAGAGAGGCCAAGGCTTAGTAAATGAAAATTTTACAAATTATTGTACTGCTACTCCAACTACATAGTGTACGCTTTAAAGGTTCGAACAGCATGTAAGCTATTCCACCAAGTAAGTGGTTACAAATGCATCGGTCATGATGTAGGATTCCTTCCATTCCATCGAACAACGTATAAAGCCAAATTTTACACACGGATTCTTTTTTCCGGTACATTAAACTATTACATTTTGAAGAAATTCAATTTCTGTACATTCATCCTCAACATCTGTATCCCTGACTTGGAGAATTGCTTACAGATTGCAGGTAGCGTGTCGGTGCAGTTTTCAGTTTTCAATCTCAAATGGAGACAGTCTTTCTTTCTTTAACTTTGTGTAACACAGATGGAAATTTGGGTCAATATTCAACTTTAAACTGGTGAATCGATGAAAGGACTTAAAACTTTGGTGTTGGAAGCTATAAGTGGTATTCAGCAAATTCTTTGTGTTGGCCCTTACTTTTGAAACATACTTATACACTGCACGTACTATTGTGAAACACAGCACTTACTCAAGACTAATTTTTCTTCAATTTTTCTCTTTCCAGGTGAACAGCTATAGCATCTAGAAGAATACTACTTCAGGCAACATTAAGAGACTCAAACCAATGACGCAGCAAAGTCGTTAATACTTAACAAAACAAATTCCTGCACAATAAACAAATAAGATGGAAACGCACACCTACAACGGAACAACAACAACTGAGCTGTACCCCATCGTACCGACTGAAACGCTTGTCAACCATGGAAATGGCTGCACTATTCCCACCCTCGTCCTCTATCCCAGTCACATCGGTATTCATTTGGCGGTGCCGGAATGGGAAGCCATTCTAACCGCATTAATCCTATCAATTATTATAATCCTCACCATTGTCGGCAATATCCTTGTCATTCTCAGTGTATTCACATACAAACCGCTGCGAATAGTGCAGAATTTCTTCATTGTTTCCCTCGCAGTAGCGGATCTAACCGTAGCCCTACTCGTACTCCCATTCAATGTGGCTTACTCCATCCTGGGCCGTTGGGAATTCGGTATACATCTATGTAAAATGTGGCTGACCTGCGATGTTCTTTGCTGCACATCATCCATTCTGAATCTCTGTGCCATAGCGCTGGACAGATACTGGGCCATTACAGATCCTATTAATTATGCTCAAAAGCGAACTGTTGGTCGGGTCCTCCTTCTAATAGCTGGCGTTTGGATCCTTTCACTTATTATAAGCTCACCACCTCTGGTCGGCTGGAATGACTGGCCCGAGACATTCACCAGTGCCACCCCATGCGAGCTAACTTCAAATCGTGGCTACGTGATATACTCATCGCTCGGTTCATTCTACATCCCATTGGCCATCATGACCATTGTCTACATCGAAATCTATATTGCCACGAAGCGACGGTTACGAGAACGTGCCCGTGCATCCAAAATCAACACAATTGTCACAATGAAAGGTGCCACCCCCGGTTCAGGCACTGGAGCCGCCGGTGCCGGCAATTCCGTTGCCAATCGTATCGACAAAGATCTCAACTCAGTGCAACAGGACCAAGAATCTATTAGCAGTGAGACAAACGTCAACGAAACACACCATCAGCCCACAGAACACATCGTTGTTAACCCCAATACCCACGACAACCACTCCAATACACAAAACAACACCGAGAAGCCGGCGAAAAAATCCCGCCGCCCCAAAATCAAAGACTCAATTAAGCATGGAAAAAATCGAAAAATCATCCAGGAGCGACTCCTACCACCACCCGAGAGCAACCATCAACTCAGCCTACGCAACGAGATCTCCAATGTTAGTGATAATCCAGAGAATTCCTCCGAGTCTGGTCCGAATGCGAATAACACCGAATCATTAGTTAACGCCGAGAAACTTGAGAAGAGTGTCCTTGTGGAAAGCTCCAAGAGCAGCAAAATTCCACCCAAGAGACCTACCGGCGTGTATCAATTTATCGAAGAGAAACAAAAGATTTCCCTTTCAAAGGAGCGACGGGCCGCTCGTACCCTCGGCATCATCATGGGTGTATTCGTAATATGCTGGCTGCCATTCTTCCTTATGTATGTAATTTTGCCATTCTGTGAGTCCTGCTGTCCGACAGATAAGTTTAAGAACTTCATCACATGGCTGGGATACATAAACTCTGGTCTTAATCCAGTTATCTACACCATTTTCAATTTAGATTACAGAAGAGCCTTCAAGCGACTACTGGGTATACGAAGTTAAGCCAACAAAAAGGATATTCTTCTTCTTCCTGCAAATTGATATTATTAAAAAGACCCAAAGCGAATACACTCACACACACACACATACACACAAAATCAGTTACCTATAGATTCGTTAAATAGTATATTGTTCTCTTTTTCTACTACATAAAAAAATTTAAACAAATTGTTTACAAATAAAACCGCAAAACCTATTCTGGCTATATACGAGTATAAATTATTATTTTGAGATATAAAAAAAAAAATGAATAATAATTGTGTATGCTGCATAAAGTAGTTTTTAAGTAGAAAATTAATTTGTTACTTAAATATAATTTATGTAAGCAAAACAAAAAAAGAGATAGACTTAATATAAAACCTATTACTTGTAAATTGCGTGTTAAACTTGAATTTTAAGTATAAAAGAAAAAAACAAAAAAAAAACATTTAAATTAAAAATAAGATGTTTTCATTATAAAATCAAAAATGTGATAAATAAAAAACATAATATGTATATAGTACCTAAGCCACAGGATCCAAGATTTAAAAAGAATAAAAATAAAAATCAAAAAATATATAATTGTAAAAATTTAAACAAGTTTTACTGTTTTACTGTGTTATAGCAGCATCCACAGAAAGTACCTTTCGCACTGCATTACAAAGGAGCACGGAGTGGCAACACTACTGCCATCTGTCAAAAGTGCGATGATGCCTAGAACTGCTAGGCCACATTTCACATTCCGCAATACACCCCTAGTGACATCTAGCATATTTAAAAATGTTCTAGAGGTTCTTGTATTGGGTATAAATACACCAACCACCAGCAGAGAAGACACAGTCGATAGAGGTGAAAATAGCAATGAACAAGCGTGACTACTGTGAGAGTTAATTATTTGAAAATTGGTGTTGGGACTAAACGATATTGTGTTTAAGTTGAGATTAATAAGGAATAAAGCGATTTGATTATTTTGAAATATAACGAAAGAGAATTTTGTAGTTGTTTATGAATAAACAGTTTAAGTACATAGAAGACGGTTTTATTATTACGAAGCTCATCAAGAATATTACAATATGTTCTAAACTTGGGTAAGTAATAGTTCGTCGGGACATAAGTACGAGTACGAGTAGACAAGGGTTTAGGTCCACGCTACTACCCTGCAGTCCAATCCAAACTCACTAGGTTAGGTTAGATAAGAGGGTTTAGCTGCATCGAGTGGGTGCAGCCTGCATTCGGATCTCGAACGGATCTATTATGCTCCGCTGACGTGGAGTTTCCTGGTTGAAGTACTGAAAAGAGAGAGAGAGAATAATTTCTCTAGTGGGTTTGATCCATCATCTTATCTACTCGAAAAGCGCAACTCAAAAGATAAGACCAGCGACAATAAAGGTACCAGAATTCTCGAACTAGCAGATGCTTTTGACTGCCGAATTCTAAATGGGAGCTGTGAAGGTGATCCCCATGATGAGTTTACTTTTCTTCGTGGAACAGCGTGTTCGGTCATTGATTATTGTTTTCTGTCTGGATTTTGGATTTCCGCACTCAGCGAGTTTAGAGTAGGAATGAAAACATTCTCCGACCACATACTTACTTACTTAGGTGGCGCTACAGTTCGGGGTGAACCTGGGCCTCAACCAACAAGCCTCTCCATTTAGCTCGGTCTTTAGCTAATTGCCTCCAGTTGCGCACTGCAAGTTGGTCGAGGTCCCCTTGAACTTGTGCGCGCCACCTACGGTGATGATTCCCTCTACTGCGTCGTCCCTCGGGGTTAGATTCGAAGACTCTGCGGGCCGGAGCGTTGGTGTCCATTCGCTCTACATGTCCTAGCCATCTCAGACGTCCAATACACAGTTTTTTGACTAGGTCGATGTCGCTGTACAGCTCGTATAGTTCGTGATTGAATCTTCTCCTCCAAAACCCGTCAACGCAAACGGGACCGAAAATATTACGAAGAATTTTTCTCTCGAAGCGACCAAGGATATCTTCATCCCCTTTTAATAAAGTCCATGTTTCAGCGCCGTAAAGCAGGACTGGGATGATCAAGGTCTTATATAGAGTCTCCTTAGTTGTTCGAGATAGGGCTTTACTGTTGAATTGCCTTATAAGCCCAAAAAAACAGCGATTGGCAAGAGTTATTATTCGATTGATTTCTGCACTGATTTTGTTAGAAGAATTTATAGCAGAGCCAAGGTAGACAAAGTCCCTTACTACCTCGAAGTTATAGCTGCCCACGGTGACGTTTTGCCCAATTCGTCGGTGCTGGTTTTCCCTTCTAGTTGACAGCATATACTTGGTTTTGCCCTCGTTTATCGCTAAACCCATTTTGGCCGCTTCCGCCTCAATGCTTGCAAAAGCACCGGTGACAGCCCGCTGAGATCTTCCGATAATGTCGATATCGTCGGCGTATGCAAGCAGTTGTACAGACTTGTAATAGATTGTGCCTCCGGTGTTGGCTTGTGAGTTCCGCACAATCCGTTCAAGTACAATATTGAAGAAGTCACATGACAGCACGTCACCTTGTCTAAAGCGTTTTTTGACATCAAAGGTCTCGGTGAGGTCATTACAGACCTTGATGGAGCAGCGAGCGTTCTCCATCGTCAGCCTGCACAGACGGACAAGTTTGGCAGGGATGTCAAAACTAGACATGGCTCTATAAAGCTCTTCTCTATAGATGCTGTCATAGGCGGCCTTGAAATCGATAAAGAGGTGGTGAGTATCGATTTGGAATTCTTGGGTTTTCTCCAGGATCTACCGAAGTGTGAAGATTTGATCGATGGTGGACTTTCCTGGCCTGAAACCGCACGGATAGGGTCCAATCAGGGTGTTGATAAAAGGTTTCAGGCGTTCACACAATATCGCAGAAAAGATCTTGTATGCGATGTTGAGAAGACTGATGCCTCTATAATTGGCGCAGTTGAGGGGGTCTCCTTTCTTGTGGATCGGGCAAACGATGCTGAGATTCCATTCATCAGGCATACACTCGTCTGACCAAATATTAGAAATGAGTTGGTGTATGCACTCTACCAATTCATCCCCAGCTGCCTTGAAAAGTTCGGCCGGTAAGCCGTCAGGTCCAGCAGCCTTGTTCGATTTTAGCTTGGATATTGCTATCCTCACTTCGTTTTGGTCAGGTGGACGGAAATTTTGACTATCATCGTCTATGTTGAATGGTTCATTCTCTCTGATAGTAGGATGTTGGTCTTCGTCGCCGTTATACAGTCTGCAGAAGTAGTTTTTCCATATTCTCAGCACCGACTGTGATTCTACTACGAGGTTTCCATTTTCATCTCTACAGGTTTCTGTACGGGTATTACTTCTCTGACACGTTCTTTTTACCTTTTGGTAAAACTTCCGTACATTGTTCCTGGAGTATAGACTCTCGATGTTCTCAAACGCGCACTTCTCATGCTCTTTCTTCTTCTTTTGGAGAAGCCGATGTTCTTCCCGTCTCTTTTGCTCGTAGAGCTCACGAGCAGCTCTCGTCTTTCTTTGCAGCGCCGCTTTGTATGCCTCTTGTTTTGCTGCATGCACTCGCCGGCATTCTTCGTCAAACCAGGGGTTTCGCGGTGGTGGTCGAGCGAGACCCAGCACATCAGTCGCGGCGTTTCTGATGGCATGTTGGCAGCGTTGCCACTGGTCTTCGGTACTTGATGCTGGCGGCAAAGGGGCGATTGAGAGATTTCGGGATACGCGTTCAGCGAAGAGTCTGGCGGTCTCTTGCGATTGTAGCTTTTCGACGTTAAATTTTCTCACAGTAATTCTTCTTTGTTGCTCAGATTGGGATATCCGCATTCGTACCTTGGCTACAACAAGGTAATGATCCGAGTCTATGTTGGCCGCTCGGAAGGTCCGGACATCCAGAATACTGGAGGCATGCCTTACGTCGATCGCAATATGATCAATTTGGTTGATCGTTGCATGATCATTGGACCGCCATGTCTGCTTATGAATGTCGAGATGAAGAAACCATGTGCTTGCTATGGTGACATTTCGCTCCACAGCGAAATCAATTAGCCTTAGTCCGTTATCAGACGTGATGTCGTGTAGGCTATGCTTACCGACTGCCCTACCAAAGACGTCCTCCTTTCCTATTTTGGCGTTAAAATCGCCCAATACGATTTTAACGTCGTATTTAGGACATTGCTCGTATGTTTTGTCGAGGAGCTCGTAGAAACACTCTTTGGTGGCAGGGTCCTTTTCTTCTGTGGGGGCATGAACACATATTAGGCTTATGTTAGCGAATTTAGCCTTGATCTGGATAGTCATAATACGCTCGCTCACGTGTCGGAAGCTTAAGACTTCTTGCCTAAGTCTGCCGCGTATGACAAATCCGCATCCGAATAAACGTTGCCTGTTGCCTCTGTAGCAATCACCGTAGTAGATGTCACAGTTTTTCATCCTCTTTTTGCCCGGCCCATCCCATCGCACTTCCTGGATGGCGGTAATATCTGCTTTATAGCAGTCTAGGGCCTCTGCTAGTTGTTCGGCTGCACGTGGTCTGTAATTCCACGTAATTCCACATTCCACGTACAGATCCGAAGGTCGTTGTCCTTATTTCGTTTGCTGGGGTCGTCATTAGTTGAGTCATCCTTATCCGAGGCTTTTGGTTGTTTGGGAACCATGCGCTTTTTACGTGGTAGGGAAGTGAAAATCTTCATGAGACACTATGAGACCGTGTACTCATAGTAGTGTCAGATTTCTACTGACTAAAAACACCCTTCCCTTCGTTTTGTTTACTACGACTAAGTTAGACCTTATCAAGTAGTTTAAACTTCAGCACCTGCTGAAACCGTCATGACATGCGGCTTTTTGTTTTATTGCGCTAATTCGAACGGTTTCGTTCTTTAAAGTCGGCGCGTAAGATTTGTCACATCCAAAGTTTGGAGTATGGCACAGTTGCAATGGCCATGAAGACGAATACGAAGCTTGCGAGCGAAGTTTTTTATTTCGTCCTCCACGATAGCTATCCCTAAGTCTCTGTGGATATCATTGTTTCTGATATACCAGGGAGCGTTCACGATTATTCTTATAATTTTATTTTGGAGTAATTGTATGAGATTCCTATTGCTTGGTTTGGTACAACCCCAGAGTTGTATACCGTATGTCCACACGGGTTTAAGCACTTGCTTATACAGAAGTAGTTTGTTATATACGCTTAGCTTGGAATATCTTCCAATTAGCCAATACATTTCTCTAAGTCGATTTTCGACTTCGTCACGTTTCTTTTTAACGTGAGGTTTCCATTTAAGTTTCGCGTCTAGTGCCATTCCCAGATATTTAGCTTCGTTTGCATGCGGTATTTGTACCGAGTTGATGAAAACGGGAAGGTTGATTATTTTCTTGTAAGTGAAGTTGCTTATGTCCTGTATCCCCTTGTGGGTCCTAGGGCCTGTACTACGCCTACGCGCCATCGTTTACGGTTTCTGGCAATGTGTCTGAGTTCTCCCCAACTTTTCCCCAACTGCCGTGCCTCCTTCTCGACTGTTCTGCGCCATGTTCTCCTCGGACCGCCAGGTCTTCTGCCATCCTGAGTTAGAGGGTTCCATTGCATAGCATGGTTCGCTATGGAGCTGTCGCCCTTACGGAACGTGTGACCAATCCACTGCCACTTCCGCCGTTGGATAGTTGTGCCTATTGATTCCTGACCCGTTCTCTCGTAAAGGTGTTCGTTAGAGATACGATTGGGCCAGAAAATCCTTAAGATATTGCGCAGACACCTATTAACGAACGTTTGCAGCTTTCTGGTGATAGTAGTGGTCACTCTCCACGTGCTGCAACCATATAGCAGCACGGATTCAACGTTGGAGCGGAACGGTCTTATTTTGGACAACATCCCGAACGCGGACTTTGCTTTGGCGATCCTGTTGGCTATATCCAGTTCGGTTCCACCATCGGTCGAGACAATACTCCCAAGATACTGAAAATCCTCTACTCTCTCTACCGGTTGTCCAGCAATGCATATTTGAGCCGATGAGTTTGCTCCAAGGCTGATAATTTTAGTTTTTGCCGTATTCATTTTCAGCCCGACGACACCTGCCTCCCTCTCCACATCTGCTGTCGTTTGGTAGAGGTCCATAATTCTGTGGGAGAGTAAGCATACATTGTCTGCGTAGTCAAGATGTTTCAGTTGAGATGTAAGAGTCCATCGAATTCCTCCGTTTCCCGTCGACAAATCTGCATGAAGCACATCGCTAATCACCAATAGGAATAATATTGGTGAAAGGATACAGCCTTGTCTTACCCCACTTTCGATCTCAAATTCCTCAGACAACCTTCCCCTGTGTAGAACGTGACATTTGGAGCCTTCATATGTAGCTTTGATAATAGCAATTAGTTTATCGGGAATGCCATTCCTGCGTAAGGCACGGCAAATAAACTCCCTGTTGACACTATCGAACGCCTTCTCAAAATCGATGAACAGCAGGTGCAGTGGCGATCGATATTCAACACACTGTTCGATGATAATCCGCAGGGTGTTGATGTGGTCGGCACAGGAGGATCCAGAGCGAAAACCTGCTTGTTCGGCATCGAGTGTGTCTTCGAGATGTTGTTTGATTCGCTCAAGGATGATTTTAGCTATTATCTTAGCTACAGCAGGCAGCACGCAGATACCCCTCCAGTTTCCACACTCCATTAAATCTCCTTTCTTAGGAAGCTTGACGATCATTCCCTTTTTCCACTCATTAGGAAAGCTCTCAGCTTCCCAAGCTCTATCTATAAGTGGAAGCAGAAGCTCAGCCGATGTTGTTGGCGCTGCTCGTAAGAGCTCTGCTGGAATGCAGTCAAGTCCTACCGCCTTGTTGGTTTTGAGTGCCTTGATCGCGGTAATGATCTCATCTTTACTGGGAGTCGTGGTGCGTATTCGGGAACTTATCACCTCGGGCATCTCAGTTTGATTTGGGAGCATATCGCTAGCGAATACACGGTTTAAAACCGTAGCAAAATGCTCCTTCCATCTCTTGAGTTGGTCCTCATCCGAAATGAGCAAGGAACCGTCTAGGCTTTTCACTGGGTGTTGGCTGGAGCTGCGACCACCTGTCAGCTCTTTCATGATTCTGTAGACGGTCCTGCTGTCGCACCTCCATGCAGCTTCTTCTGCTTCTGTAGCCAGCGCGTTGATGTAGTTGCGCTTGTCACGTCGCACGCTACGCTGAACTTCTCTCATCTTCATGCGATATAGGGACTCTAGCTCGCTTCTCCCTGCTGCTGGGGTAGCTGCAATGCGAGCTTTCAGCTGTTTTCGTTCGTCAATCCGTCGCCAGGTATCTTCGGAAAGCCACGCCCTATGTCTTCCCTGCGATCGACCGACAATTCCTTCAGCACCAGATGTAAAAACATTTTTCACAGCACACCAATGGTCTTGGATGATTGCGGGCATTGAGCTGCTGATTGCTTCCACACCTTGCGAAAAGTGCTCCCTTAATTGTTGGCGCACTGAGGGATCACTAAGTCTATCGATGTTGAACCTGGGCATTCTTGTGTTGTCGTGGGATCTTCGAACTGCAGCAGTGCGTAGTTGGAGAGTAGCTATCATAAGATGGTGATCACGTACTATCCCCACATCTGCCCCTCGTCTGTTTCGGACGTCCAGGAGACTACTTCTAAAGCGGCGGCTGATAGCAAAATGGTCAATTTGGTTGGAGGTTGCTTGCCTGTCATTGGAAACCCAGCTGACTTTGTGGCAGGTCTTGTGCTCAAACATGGTGCCACCTATCACAAGGCGATTGGCATTGCAGAAATCCACAAACCTTTCGCCGTTGTCATTGCGGTTGCCTAGTCCATGCTTCCCGATTACATGCTTGAGCCCTTCGTTGTCGCTGCCTACCTTGGCATTCAAATCCCCCATCACTATGACAATGTCTCCATTTGGTGTTGTGTTGAAGACGGCGCTTAAGAGATTGTAGAAGCTCTCCTTTTCGTCCTCAGACGAACTATTCGTTGGGGCGTAACACTGTATGATGGTGACGCGTCGTACTCTAGTCCGGAATCTGGCCGTCAAAATCCTATCACCATGAGGCTGCCAGGAAATCAGGCCCTTGCGTGCTGTTGTTGTTAGCAGTAGTCCGACTCCATATTCCCGCGGACTTCCGGATGGTCTTCCAGAATAGAGTAGTACAGTGTTACGCGTTGGAGACTGGTACTCGCCCGCTTCTAACCATCTTACTTCACTTACCCCCAAAATGTCCAGTTTATATCGCATGAATTCCTTTTCCAGTTGGAGGAATCTGGCATTGTAAGGACCTTCTCTTCCCGAGTCGAGGAGCGTCTTTACATTCCAGAAACCTATCTTTGTCCGGGTACAATAGCCAAAAGTCGTCAACATGTGATCAGTCCTTATCCGAGGCATAGTGTCGGTTTCAGTAGCGAGCTGGTTTCAGTAACGCAGGTTGCTGGCCCACGTTACCTAGCCTAGAATCAAGGCCCTAGACAACCCGCACTTACAATTTTGGCCTATACGTATAAGGGTTTATACGTATAGTTGCCCGGGGACCACCACTAGGAGGTAAAGTAAGCACTTCATCACGAACTTGATTGTTGCGCTACTGGCCCAAGCCAAGTTTTGGGCAGTCAGTAGTTTCCCGATCAATCGCAATGCAGGTCCCCAAGTGTGAAGTAAGTAAGTAAGTGAAGTTAACATGCGTCGATTTGGTCTCGTTAAGAACAATGCGCCAAGTTTTTGTCCACTCACAGATTTTATCCAAGGCTCGTGGGAGTTTTATGGTTGCTGACTCGATTGAACTTTCCGTTGCCAGAATAGCCGTATCGTCCGCGAACGTAGCTACAATAGTGCCTTCAGTTTGTGGTATGTCCCGAGCGTACAGCAAGAATAAGATAGGCCCAAGGACACTTCCTTGCGGAACTCCGGCGGCGATTTCTTTAAAATCAGAATATTCAGTTCCGTGCTTGACGACGCGAAAAATTCTGTTTTTAAGGTATGATTCTAAGATCTTATGAAGTTGCTCCAGCAGGATACGTCTTAGCTTATAATTCAATCCATCGTGCCAAACCCTGTCGAAGGCTTGAGATACGTCAAGAAAAGCGCTAGAACAAATCTTTTTCTCCTCAAGGGCTTTTTCAATTTCGTCGGTTATTCTATAAACCTGGTCAATTGTGTAATGCTTGATTCTGAACCCGAATTGGTGGTCAGGTATTAGGCGTCTCTCTTCAATGACCGGAAGAATCCGTTTCAGTAGGAGTTTTTCAAATACCTTCGATATTATTGGTAGTAGCGATATCGGTCTGTACGATTTTTTGTCATTTGGAGATTTCCGTGGTTTCGAAACCATTATGACTTCTGCGACTTTCCATTGATTTGGAACGTATAATAATCGAATAGAAGCATTTATTAAATAAAGCAATTTCAATAGTGCCTTTTTTGGTAATTCCTTGAGAATTTGTCCGGTTATTAAATCATAGCCAGGAGCTTTATTATTTTTCAAGTTTTTTATTGCCTGGCAAAGTTCTATAAATGACACACTTTTTATTCTAAGGTTGTCAGATGTCGTAGTCGTACCGGTAAAATCGTCTAACAATGTTTCTCCATCAAATGGCTTAAAAGTCTCTTCTAAGTGCTCGGCAAATAGATCCGCTTTTTTTTTGTCACCTTTTGCCCATTCGTCGTTGTTTTTTTCTTATCGGTGGCGAATGTATTTGGGGTTTTTTAATTCTTTTGACAGCTTTCCAGAGCGAGTAATTAGTGGTTTTTTCGGCGGTTAAACCTTCAAGATAAGCTTAAGTGTCTCGGTTTTTTAGGTCTTGGATCGCTTTTTAAGCTTATTGCATAGGAAATTCGAGTGGGTTTTATTCTGGGGAGCGCGAGTTTGTTGCCATATTTTGCGTGCTCTCCTCTTTTCTCGAATAAGTTCTTTTATTTCCAGCGGATAATTAGCTTCATTGCATGGGACTTCTTTCCTCCTTAAGGGTGTATTTTTTCACGTGGCATTCTGTATTGATTCAATAAATTTGCCGAGTTCATCTTCTATTTCGAAGGGTGTTTTGAGCGATACATTTAAGACAATATTTTCTTCGCAATCAGTTCTAAAGTCGCGCCAGTTAGTTTCTTTATTAGTTAATCTAGGCACACCTTCTACTGTCATTAGTCGGTCACTTATTGTCAAGATTACCGGCGAGTGATCTGAGGAGAGATCAAAGCTTTCCTCTACTTTCACAAAATTTGAAGATACTCCTTTTGCTACGAAGAAGTCTATTAGGTCCGGTGTTTTTGCTGTATCAGAGGGCCAATACGTCGGTTTCCCCGTCCAAAAGAAATCAACCCCGAATTGCATACCGGCTTCGTACAGAAGTCTGCCTTTCCGTGAATTGGATCTGGAACCCCAAAAGGTGTGTTTTTCGTTGAAATCGCCACCTATAATGAAATTCGGTCTAAGTGAGTCAAGGAGACGTACAAAGTCGTTACTTCTAAACGTGCATCGCGGAGGACAATAAATGGACGCGATGTTGAAATACGAGTGCCTATTCTTAACTCGAACTGAGCTTGTTTGCATTGTTTCGATTTCAATCGTCGTATTTATGGAGTGCTCAATGCAGTCTTTAATGAATAAGGAGGATCCGCCTCTAGCTCTTCCGGAAGGGTGGTATGCGTGATAAGCACGATACACTCTTATTTTTACTCCGGATTCCTTTGTCAAATGAGTTTCAAACAAATGTCAATGTTGTCATTCCGTAAGAATACTTCTAATTCGTCGTTGTTTTTGTAGAAGGCCGTTTGCGTTCCATGTTAAAATTTTTAGTAACTGATTCATATTCATATGGGAGTTCTTTTTTGGCGAGGTTTTAACTCGAGCTTGCTCAATTTTTGTTGACCTTCGTTTGCTCCTCAAGTTTCGCAAGAATTATAGAGAAGACTTGGGAGACTGGGCCTACCGTAACACCGCTCTGCTTGTTTTCTAGCGGCGCAGCTTGAGCTAACATATGTCTCTGGAGATTGTGGCTTTTCCTTTGATTTTGCCGAAGGAACTTTACTTTGCTCGACTCTCGTCTTAACTTTGACGTGTTTATTGACGGTCGTTACCCTTGGCTTAGCAATTTCACGACTATTTTTAACCGGTTCTGCGTTCTGGCGTTGAATATTTTTAAATGTGTCTCGCCTTTTTTGAAGTTCTTTTGCAAATGCAGAGCTCATCAGATTGATTGTAACCATAGCAGAGATCTACAAAAAGAAGCGCAAAAAGTTGTAGGCATTTTTTTGTATATTTCCAAGCTGCTTTTGACACTATACCACGCGAATCACTTTTCTATAAGCTCTACAAAATCGGATTTTCAACAACAGTCATAAACGTTTTAACGGCTATGTATGAAAAAAACACGGCGTGCATCTGGGATGGGGTCCACTTATCTGAGGAGTTCCAAACGACAATGGGTGTAAAACAAGGGTGCATCCTTAGCACATTGCTGTTTATTTTATATATAAACGACATAGTAGATGACATTAAAGGAGGAATAAATGTAAGCAGAACGAAGATTCCGGCACTGTTGTTTGCAGATGACATAGCTCTCCTCGCGGATACTAATGAAGGAATGCAGCTGATGATACGTAGATTGGAAAACTACTGCGAAACTTGGAATTTGACACTTAACCTAGCAAGGTCGAAAATGATGATTTTCAGGAAAGGTGGAGGCAGGTACTGCCGAGGTAAATAGTGGACGTATCAGGGCGAGCAAATTGAAGTCGTGAGGGAATAACGGGTGGGCCATCTAGTGATTTCTTTTTAAATCATAGGTTATTTTGACACTGAATGAATGAATGAATATTTGGCGCAACAGCTATTTTAAATGCCAGGACCTAGCTTCTCGCAACCACTCATGTTGTGTGCGTTATATTTTTCACACGAATGGAAGGGACCTACAGTTTAGTACCGAATCCGAACGGCGATTTGAGAAGCTTTTTCGTGGCAACAATACTCTCGGATGTTTGCCAGACGCTCGCGAGAGGTGGGACCGTGAAAAAACTTTTTGGTATTTTCTGGGATTCGAACTTGGAACCTCATGCGTAGTGATCCGACACACTAACCACTTACGCCACGGCGCCCACAACCTAACCTAACCTACCTTCAGTTGCGATTCTCTGTATTTTTTAGGAGTAGGTGTTTGGTCTCATGTCATCGCATTTTATTACTTACATTACTTAAGTCCTCTCATCCCTCGAGGGGCATGACCGTGAACAATGCTTGCGCGCCATCTTGTTCGGAATTCTGCGATGCGTTTGAGCTGTCAACTGTGCTGCGTCACGTTTGCTTATGGCATCCCGTAGTTCTGTCTGCCTGGGTGAACGGATAACATCATCTTCGTTTAAGTGATTAAAGACTGCAGCGAAATTACCTCTACACCTAGTGAGCTGAACCTCATCCGAAATCAGAAGATTACCATCTAAACTCTTCATTGAATATCGTTTGGAGTTCCGATCACCAATGGGCTCCTTGGTTATGTTATAGACAGTCTCACTGTCACACCTGCTTCCTGCTTCTTCTGCTCTTGAGGCAAATGGGGCAATATACTGAAGTTTTTCACGCCTCATTCTACGCTGCTTTCTGAGCCTTGATTACTGTATCACATTGATCCATTTCAAAGTGTCTACCGATAGCCATGCGCGGTAATTTTTCTGCCTTTTACCGACGTTGGTTCGTGCCCCAGTAGCAAAGACATTTTTAACAGCACCCCAGTGGTCATCAACACTGCCTTTACGTCAAGGAAACCGACGTACAAAAGATAGAGCGCGACCGGCTCAGCTGGTATTGCCACCTTCAAAGAAGAGATCATTTGAACCCTGTTAAAAAGGTAATATCAATGCACGTTCCAAAGACATCGCGATGCAGCAGAGGCAGGCCTATAAACGCCTGGATCACACAAATGCGACGACATCGTCATTTCATTGGCCCCAGTAACCGAATGATCCAAAATCGGGAGGCCTGCCAATATTTTCTGTCAAATAGGCGAACTCCACAAGCGGATTAGTAGAACTCCGGTGAAGTGGAAGGGTTATGATCCCTTGATTTTCGGATCTGAACCGCACTAAAAAAGGAAGAAGAAGAAGCGGTCATCAATACTCTACTGCATTATGCTGCCGATTGTTTTTGCTTCTAAGGCAGTACTCACTGAGCTGCTTGAAATCGACGAGTAGAGTCAACTCACGTTAGATATTTTTCATTATTCACCGATTAGTCAGCTTGATCCGGGTTTAGTACCGAGACTTTTCTAGTCAATACATCAGCCTTCTCGTCTATTGGAATTCTCCCAGGCGCTTAACAAAGTTTTACTTCATGCTGTGTTCCAAGAATCCTAAGCTTTTCTAATCCTACACGAAGTAGTTCGAAGGACAAAAGTACTCAACCTGACACAAGAGGATATCTACATTTACGTGAAACAGCCATCAAGACCTTGTTGACTACGAAGCTATCATCTAAAATAGCAATACTCCATCGCTCAGAGCTTGAAGTTCTAGGTAGATAAGATAATATTCAAATTATTGGCTCAGACACAAGACAATAGCGGAGACAAGAGTCCAGGCTTCTTGAATAATGTCGGAAAGCAGACGGGATGGTATCCCAGCATGCAAGAATACAAGGGCCTTATGGTTTGTTAGTCTTAAATAAGCCTTCTTTAGCCGTACCCATAAGAGTGAAAACAAAGCAAAGCTTGAAGTGAGGTAAGGAGGACATCTAACAATTTTGATTTCAAGCGGACTACGTAGGTACCTCATAGTAAACCTGCCTTTGATAGCTTGGAAGAGCTGGCTAACATAATTATATATCGATGATGATGAGCTTTTCAATAGACCCTGTTGGATCTCATTCGATGCAGATATGGCCACATCAACAGATATATGGGTTTCACTTAGAGGTCTTCCAAAACTAATTCGTTCTCGAACTCGTTTCGAAATGCTGAGTTTATTTGTTCTCATCGATTTTAACAAAGCCTGGCTGTTTCTACGATAGGATTTGGAATTTTTGGGATACTAAAGGTTAAGATACTTGGCTGGCGAAAGCCAAGTAGCCTGTCATGTCAGCAATAAGTTGTTAATAGTCTCTTTTTTCAGGAGTATTTGTTTAGACAACCAACATCTTGGAGAGTCATGCCATACACAATTGCATTCATGAGAAATCCAATCGTCATTGGAAGCCTTAACCGAAGACGCAGAGACCCAAAGCAGGTTCTTACTTACTTAGATGGCGCTAAAGTCCGGAGTGGATCTGAGCCTGAACCAACAAATCTCTCCAACCTCTCAACCTCTCCTCTCAGTCATTAGCCAGCTGCCTCCAGTTGTCCGCGCCAAGTTGGTTGAGGTCCCTTTCCAATTGTTCGCGCCACCTAAAGTGAGGCTTTCATCTATTACGTCATCCCTCGGGAATGGATTTGAATACTTTTCGTGCCGGGGCGTTGATGTTCATTCACTCTAGCTGCCATAGCCGTTTCAGTCGCTGTATGTGTACTCTTTTGGCTAGGTCGATATCTCTCTACAGCCCATACAGTTCTTGATTATATCTTCCCCTTCACTCGACGTCTATGCAGATGGGTCCATAAATCACTCGAAGAACCTTTCCCTCAAACTAGCCAAGGGCATCTTCATCCGATTTCGATAGAGTGCATGCCTCTGCAACATATATCAGGTCTGGGATGATAAGGGTCTTCTGCAGGGCTGTCTTAGTCGTTTGGAGGAATGACTTTACTACTCAATTGTCTTCTTAGCCCAAAGAAACAGCGATTGGCAACATTGATTCTTCAATTGATTTCCGTCCTGATGTTATCGCTCGAGTTTATAGCGAAGCCTAGGTAAGCAAGGACCTTAACTACCTCGAATAGTGACATTGTATCGATGTTGAGTGCCCTTTTTTGTTGACAGCATGTACTTTGTTCTGTCTTCGTTCACCGCTAAACCCAATTTTGCTGCTTTTGCTTCAATACTCACAAATGCACTATTGACATAACGCTCTCTCCTCCCAATTATATCAATGCCATCCGCGTAGGAAAATTCTAAAAACAACGATCGCTAGTGAATTTAAAGTAACTTCCATGCGAAACGATGCGTGAAAAATCAAGGTTAATGACGCTGAGGGCTATCGGGCTGTATCTCAAAGGCTAAATAGGGAAAAATTTAATGGCATACTTACGAAGACAAGTCTGAGAGACCCTTGAGGGTCGTAGCTAGAGGGCTTCATCCATCATGCGCTAAAGAAGACGTTATAGATGATTTACGCGTTAGAGGTTATAACATTCTGGACGCCGTGAATTTTTTAAAAAAAGAGAGAAAACGACCAGACCGTGGTGAAGAAACTACATTGAAACGTAAGCTTCCGCTTTTTGTGCTATCATTCCATAAAACGGAAAGCCAGCAAAAGATATTCAATATTCGTACAATCATGAGTATGGTCGTTAAAATTGAGCCGCTACGTGTTAACACGAAGACAATCCCTCAATGCAAGCGATGCCAAGAGTTTAATCATACACAAGCGTACTGTCGGAAGAGCCGCGTTGCGTTAAGTGCGCTGGGAAACACTATTCGGAAAATTGCAATTTGAGCACAAATGAAAAAGCTACTTGCGTTAACTGCAAAGGAAGGCACCCAGCAAATTATCGCGGTTGCGAGGTCGCTAAGGAATTACAGATGCGACGGAAAAAATCGACAACGCCGATTGTACGGGGAACGAAATCAGTCGATCGGGCTCCTACGTCGGAAGAACGTATTGCTAAGCAGACTGAGCGGTCTCGTAAGCCAGTTGTACAGATTCCTAAGCCGACTGAAAGGACGCTCGAATCAGCAGTGCAGACTCTTGAAACAGTCAATCAGCCTTCTAAGCCGGTTAAACGCACGTCAAAGTCGTCCACTAAAAAGGCTGAACGAAAAATAACCTCTGACAAGCCAGCGAACCCCGTACGTCTGACGTATTCTCAGGCTGCAGTCAAAGCAACCAAACGAAACGTCGGATCACCCTCTGATCCGTTGAATGAAATTCTAAACTGCATCTACGCTAAGTTCGAGGAACAATGTGAAATTAACAAACGGATTCTCGAACGTCTCAGTAACGTCGAAAGCTTTTGTATGGCTAACCATAAATCTAAATCTAAGTAAATATGAACTCTTTGCTTAAAATAGTAACATGGAATGCAAACGGACTCTTACAAAAATCTAACGAATTAGAAATGTTTCTAATAAGAAAAAAAATATCGACATATGTTTGATCTCCGAAACCCATCTAACAAGGGAATCGCAGATAAAGATAAGAGACTACGCTGGTTATCACGCCTATCATCCTTCTGATAGAGCGCGGGGCGGTTCGTCCTTATTCATTAAAACTATCATCGAACATTCGGTCGACATAAGCATAGAGCTGGAAAAACTTCAGTTGTGCGCAGTAAGGGTTAAAAATAAGTACCTGAGTTACAATATAGCGTCTGTTTACTGTCCGCCGCGATGCAAACTAGAAAAAGACGACTACTTTCGTTTCTTCAATGCTCTTGGTTCAAATTTTCTTATTGGTGGAGATTTCAACGCGAAGCACACCTTCTGGGGTTCAAGATGTACATCTTCTAAAGGAAAAATTCTCTACGAAGTGGCATATGAATTCGGTTGTTGTTTTTATTCGACAGGAAAACCGACCTATTGGCCAACTGACTCACAAAAAATTCCCGATCTTATCGATTTTTTTGTTACAAAAGGCATTTACGAGAAGTTTATTACAGTCAAAGAATGTTTTGATCTCTCTTCTGACCACTCGCCGGTAATTTTATTACTTGGAGAAGCGCTGATCAAGAAAAAAGGACCTCCAAGACTCACTAGCAATAGAACAAATTGGGAGGGCTTTAGAAATGATTGCGAAACAAATATCGCCTTAAATGTATCACTTAGAACACCTTGTGAACTAGAGAACGAAATTGATCGTTTCGTGGAAGCAATTCAAAGAGCGGCATGGAGAAACACTTCTTCTAGAAGCTATAAGATCAACCGCAACGAAAAGTATCCCAGAGAAATCGTTGAACTGGTGAAAGAGAAACGAAAAGCACGAAAGAAATGGCAAAGCACTCGTGCACCGCAGCATAAAATGGTCCTTAACCGACTATGCAATCGCCTTAAAGATAGTATTCGCGAATTTAAAAGCAAAAATATAGCAACCTATCTTGAAAATCTCTCCGGTGAAAGAGAATCAAATTATTCGCTTTGGAAAGCGCTAAAAGGCATCCGGAAACCTCAAATGCAAGCACCACCAATTCGCAAAATGGATGGAAACTGGGCCAAGAGCGACAAAGAAAAGGCAGAACTTTTTGCCTTACACTTAGAAGAAACGTTTAAGCCGTTCGACGGCCCTTCGTTAACGCCCGACTCCCCAGTTACGACATCTGACAACTTTAAAGTAAAAAAAGTTGCATTGATTGAACTGAGGGAAGTGATTAAAAATTTAAAGACAAAAAAAGCGCCGGGTTACTACTTGATAACGGCGCAGGTAGTCAAGGAATTGCCGAATATAGCTATTATCAAACTGCTCTATTTGATCAACGCTTCGTTCAGATTGCTTTATGTTCCGAGGCAAAGGAAAGTCGCCGAAATTATAATGGTCCCGAAACCAGGCAAACTGCTAATGTATGTATGTATGTACTTTATTTAGCTCATAGAAAAGCTATTTTGGTAATTTTACAATAGCATTTCACATTTATAATTTTGTTACAATTCTTCATAGATTTATGTTAATTAATAGCTCTAACATGATCAATTAATTTTTTTTTGAATTCGTTAAAGTTAGCTGCATTTTTTACACTATTTGGCAAACTATTATAACCGTGAAATCCCATGTAGGAGATAGTGCGCTGCCCCCTTGATGTCCTGGCTCTCTGGATCCTCAGGTCACTCGCGTTCCTCAATGTGTACACGTTGTTCTCGTTCGTATTAACGTTTTCGCATAGGTAACCAGGAAGCATGTTATTTTTCATTTTGAAAACAAATAGCATAGTCATCACATATAGTCGCTGGTTAACATTTAGCCATTTCAGTGATTCAGTCATAAACCTTATTGAGGTGTTTCTACCACATTTCAAAATACTTCTCATGGATTTGTTTTGTAATAGTTGCAGTCTATCTTTATATGTTTGTGGACACGTATAAATAACACTAGCACAGTAATCCAAGTGAGGTTTGATTAGTGTGTTATACACATTTATGGCAGAGCTCATTGAAACGTCCGATCTTATTTTTCTTAACACACCGAGTTTTTTTGATACTTTTTTACATATAAATTCGATATGTTCTTTAAGGGTAAGTTTCACGTCTAACATTACACCGAGATATTTTATTTTTTCCACTATCTCTATTTGTTGGTTATTGATACACACATTAACATTAAGAGACATATTTGTAGCATTTCGATTGAATATTATATATTTAGTTTTATCCACATTTAACACTAATCTGTTCATCTTCAACCACGTATTTATACTTTCGAGATCTTTGTTTATAATTTCTACACAAGTACATAAATCACTACCGGACGAGTAGAGGAGACCGTCATCAGCGAAGAGAACAAGCTTTGAATATTTCACTACTTTTGTCATATCGTTAATATATAAAAGGAATAACAGCACACCCAGTATCGTACCTTGAGGTATTCCTACTTCTATATTTACTGTGGTAGATATATTATTATTTACTATGGTTCTCTGGGTCCTTCCAGTTATAAAAGACTTAAACCAGTTTAATTCAGTAGATTTAATACCGTAGCATTTTAGTTTTTTAATCAAGATCTCATGGTTTACCGTTTCAAAGGCGCGCTTTAAGTCCAAAAATATTGCGACTATTACATTTTTACTGTCGATTTCACGTTTCCAATCACTTAACACAAAACTTATACACGTCTCACAAGAATGGTTGGGCCTAAAGCCTGACTGATAATTATCTAGTAAACATTGTTAAATGAGAAGAAATCATATCGGCCTATTTCCCTATTGCCGGTTATCTCAAAAATATTCGAAAAACTTCTTTCCAAACGTCTACAGCCCGTAATCGACGAAAGACGTCTCATTCCTGACCATCAGTTTGGATTTAGAATTAAACATTCGACAATTGGCCAAGTCCACAAAATAACTGACGTGATTGAGAAAGCTCTGGAAGAAAAAAAGATTTGTTCTGGTGTATTTCTTGACGTCTCACAAGCTTTCGATAAGGTTTGGCACGAAGGCTTGGAATATAAATTGCAACGACTACTGCCACGGCAATTCTTTTTAATCTTACGATCGTACCTCACCGAGAGACTCTTTCGTGTTAAGCACGGAAACGATTACTCTGACTTCAAGGAGATTGCAGCCGGAGTCCCGCAAGGAAGTGTCCTTGGACCACTTCTATATGTACTCTACACGCGTGACATTCCGCAAGAAAGAAACTGTGACGTCGCCAGGTTTGCGGACGATACGGCGATATTGACAACGGCAGATACCATTGAAGCAGCAACCGGAAAGCTTCAACATGCTATTAATAAAGTCCACGCTTGGACGAATTCTTGGCGTATTGTGCTGAACGAAAGCAAATCTACTCACGTCAACTTTACGTACAAAAAAGTGGATAGATTGCCTGTATATCTAAACTCGGCTCAAATACCGTACGCAAACGAAGCAAAATATCTAGGAATGACTCTAGATGTCAAGCTCAAATGGAAATCGCACGTGAAAAAGAAACGCGACGAACTTCAAAACAAATACCGACAAATGTACTGGCTACTCGGAAAACATTCGAAGTTGAGCCTACATAACAAACTGCTTATCTATAAGCAAGTGCTAAAGCCAGTGTGGACGTATGGTATACAACTATGGGGTTGTACCAAGAAAAGCAATAGAAACATCATACAAACTTTCGAAAATAAAGTTCTTAGAACGTTCGTTAACGCACCGTGGTATGTGCGTAACGAAGATATTCATCGGGATCTGGGAATTCCCAGCGTCGTCGAAGAGATAACAAAATTCGCGCGTAAACACAAAGATCGTGTTCACGGCCATTGTAACCGTACTATCACTCAACTACTTGACGCGAACAATTCAATTCGTCGTCTTCAAAGGACAAAACCTTTTGACCTCGCGTCATAGCATATGAAGGTCGTGAAAAAGACAGGAACTTTCATTGGAATTTAACCTGTCTAAAGTGCTACATTTATTTTTAATCACATACGATCATCTTTTTCTAGAATAACGATTCTCGTAAGCGAAAATAAAACTACTGGATAAGCACTGGCTTAGTTGTAGTATTACTTTTGAAGAGAGGTGTTTTTTTAGTGAGTAAAAATCTCACACTACCATAAGCACGCGCGGTCGGGCCTTATGGTGTCTTTGGAAGATTTTTCACCTGCTCTCGACAAAAAAAAAAAAAAAAATCCGCGTAGGTGAGTAATTGTACAAAATTTTGAAATATTGTGCCTCTTATGTTGGCTTATAAGTTGCGCACAATACTTTCAAGAACGATATTGAAGAAATCACATGACAGAGCGTTACCTTGCCTAAATGCTTTTTTGACATCAAATGGGGTCCATAAGGTCGTTACCAACCTTGAAGGAGCAGCATGACTATGCGTCCTGCATAGTCGAATAAGTTTGGCAGTTAGCTCTTCTCGATGTATACTACCATAAGCGGCTTTGAAATCGATAAAAAGGTGGTGGATATCGATTTTGTGTTCCTGGCTCTTTTCCAAGATCTGCCTTAGTGTGAATATGTGGTCAATGGCAGACTTTCCTGGTCCAAAACCGCACTGATATTGACCAATCAGCTTGTTAACAAATGTTTCATATCCTAAAAAAATCTCCTCTGAGCCTTGTCTAGCCTCGGAGACCTCGTTCCACAAAATTCCAGTGTAACCTGGGATCCAGATAAGACACAGAGAATTCAGCCTTGCGATCGAGTTCAAAGAGTTGTTGCATTCACGAACTATTTTGGAAGTGGCTAAAGCGTTAAACAATGCCTTAAGCATAGTCTGACTCTCACTACAGATGCACATACTTTGACTTTTCCACCTGTTCTTGACAGCATAGTTCTAGGCTGTTAGGATTGCAAAAGTTTCTACTTGAAAAACAGACGCATATTTGCTTAAAGAGAAGTGATATGAAGACACCAGAACCAGGCTCTTGACTGGTTTTGGAGCTATCCGTGAAAATACGACTAAATTCCATTCCTGGCTCAGGCTTTGGCAGACTCAAGCATCCATTAAATAGCACAAGACTTACTTTGGGGTTATAAAACTCGCGCACGTGAAGTGAAAATTGTCATCTGGCCCCGAGAGTATACTCGAACACGTGTCCCCTATAATTCTATCAAAGCTCCTGCCAAAACGCGTTTCAGCAATAAATCCCTTCCTGTTATAAGCAATTTTAAACTTACAAGCGTTTGTAAACATTTTTTTTATGATTATCATTTAGCTTCTCATAACTACCTTATGACCTCAATTTCCGTTGAATTATTTCTCTCCTCTTGGAAAGGCGCCAGCTTAGCAGCCAACAACCCAACACTTACTTACAAACGCGATCCTATTTAATTGTTTCGAGCACTAAGAAACTTCATTAAGGAACTTTCGTCGCATTTCGCATGAAACAAGCAAAAAAAAAAAAGAAAAAAAAAGAAAAAGTGAAACCCCAAACAAACTATGTGCCAGCAATAGCAACCCCCAACCCCACGCGGCGGTCTTCAAGGACATTATGAGATTTCAGATCTGAATGGCAATTGCTTAATTTAATTGAAAGCATATTTCGCTCCTCTCTTCCTCGACGAAACCTGCGAGCGTGAAATATCCTTCGGTAGAGAACATTTTGCAATTGGACTAATGTCCTGACATGCATACAAATACCATCACACAGGATTTGGATAATAACTTTAAGACAACCATAGCAATTATCGTAACTCAATATGGGGAAAACGGAAGTCGGCATTTCGATGATAATTGGTTTCGTTTCCCTTCTGCAAATGGAGTGTGCGAGACGGATATTAGGTGAAGCCTTTCGCAGGAAGAAAAAAAAAAAAAAAACTCTAATCCTAGTTTGCCTTTCTCCTTCTCTTTGCTATTTGATATCGGAGTCAAAAGGTGTAATTAAAAGTTAATGATAATTGCAAGTGGGAGGGAAGCTGTTGCGCTGGTGCGGTCCTGGTGCTGATGAGGGTGGTGAGGGCCTTCGTTTCCTTCTGTTGAAATTATCCTAATGGTGATTCTGATGTAAGCAAAGCCTTCGGAGGTAACGTTGGCTTATTTTTGAACTTATTTTGTTTTTTTGCTCGTTTTAATTACCAAAATAGAAATTGAAGGCAAGTTACTTACTTCACCTGTTGCTTATAGTCGTGGAAGGATATCGACCGTGATACTTTGGAGGTTAGTCAATGGGATACGACAGAATAATTTGTAGGAGAGGTGTTGATTGCCTTGAGGCACGTTGAATGTTCAAAAGCTTAGGAGAGTGTACACAATGTGTCGAAGCGATTATTCCACTAATGCGGCATTTAGTTGTGGATTTGGCTGCTTAACTGAGGCAGATATGAATTTGTTAGCTTGGGATGAAATGACAATAGAGAACTGTATAGATGTAGTAACATGCGTCTGTCACAAACAATTTTTGTGTAATTTCAATCAGCTCCTCAGCAGCCTTTTGTACCTCGATGTAGATGTATGGTTGGTGAGGTACTGATACCAATAGTAGATCTATTGTGACCCCAAACTAACGCTCTAGTCGATGTTATGCTCCATTTAGAGCACTTCAAACAGAATCAATAAGACTATCACTAGACCGACTCAGAGTAGATTCCACACTCTGCGACTGGATAGAACGTATGCTCAAGACGAGACACACCAATTTGAAGTGGGGCACCGTGGCCTAAGTAGTTAGTGTGTCGGATCACTACGCATGAGGTTCCAAGTTCGAATCCCAGAAAACACCAAAAAGTTTTTTCACGGTCCCACCTCTCGCGAGCGTCTGAAAAACATCCAAAAGTATTGTTGTCACGAAAAAGTTTCTCAAATCGCCGTTCGGATTCGGCACTAAACTGTAGGTCCCTTCCATTCGTGTGAAAAATATAACGCACACAACATGAGTGGTTGCGAGAAGCTAGGCCCTGGCACTTAAAGAGCTGTTGCGCCAAATATTTATTTTATGACAGCCAAGTAAATACACTGGCTTCTAGAGGAACCCCGAAAGGAGGGGTCCTATCTCCTCTACTACGGGCTCTAGTCGCAAACAATATCATTTTAAAATTAGGACATAGCGGAGTTGCTTAACTAGACGACATCGTCCTACTTATGTCCGGCAAATTTCTCAACACAATCACCGAACTTCTGCCGTTGGCCTTGAATACCCTCCATAACTGGGCGAGAAGATAGGCGAACCCCACAGGCGGATCAGTAGAAATGCGGTGAAGTGGGAGGGTTGTGATCCCTAGTTTTCGGATCATAACCTCGCTGATAAAAGGAAGAAGAAGAAGAACCGGGCGAGAAGATGTGGACTGAGCATTAATCCAGAGAAAACAGAAGTGGTCTTCTTCAGGAACAAAAGAATAATCTCAGCTTTAGGACCCCTATGACTCAGTGGCACTCCACTGCAAGTCTCGGATAAAGCACGGTATCTGGGGTGCATGCTTGATCGTAAACTGAGCTGGAGATATGACACAAATGAAAGAATAAAGAAAGCGTATATTGCGTTCGCAGTAGAAAATGAGGACCCAAACCTGCCATCATCCACTGGATGTACACAGCCATAGTCAGACTCATTCTTACATATGGGTGCATTGTCTGGTGGCCAATAGCAGAGAAAACCACACATCTCAAGGAGTTGACTAAAATCCAGAGACTTGTCTGCATAGCAACCACTGGCGCTATTAGAACCACCCCGACTGCAGCACTTGAAATAATTCTCGCACTGATTCCACTAGACTTATTTGCTAAGAAATCAGATGCGATGAGTGCCCTGCGCCTAAAAGAATCCAACCTATGGAGATGGGGCCACATGGGCCACCATAGCATTTCAAGATGGGCTCACCTAGACGCCACCACATACTATCTTCCGTCATCCCTCGATTTCAGCTTAAACGTCAAAACGGTCATCCTGTCAAGGGAACACTCGGGAGACGGTGGGTCCATTAACCCGCATAGTATTTCAGTCTTCACTGATGGATCCAAAACAAACGAAGGAGTAGGTTCGGGTGTCTATCACTGCAGTGAGTTCCAGGCAGAGGTCCTAGAGAAACTTGTTACTAGAAAAAGAGATTGATATTTACATAGATAGTCAAGCTACTATAAAGGCCATCTCATCCATGGTAATAAAGTTAAAGCAAAAAAAACGATGCTGCGAGAAGCTTAAAAAGCTCATCCATAGCCACCACGTAACACTCTGGTGGGGCCCAGGTCACAAAGGAATTCCGGGGAACGAGATGGCAGATGAACTGGCAAGGAAGCCATCAGAACAAGACCTGTCAATGGTCCAAAGCTCAGTCCTTCCTCCCATAAAACTTGTTAAATAAAACATAGCACTGGGACTTCAAACGACAATCAGACGAAAGATCGAGAGCACTTCCATCATACCGAGTCTCCAGAAGCAGGTGGCCTTTAAAGTGAAGGAGTACGATTCCACGGGCTTGATTGCAGCTTGGTTGTCAGTAAAAATGCTAATATTCCTCACAGATAGTACACTAGACTTCAGCGAAGACAGGACTTCCTTAATCGCCATGATTTTCGCCTGAAAAACGCTACAATGATCAGGGAGGCGGAACGAGATGATTAGATTGAGGTTTTAGGAGAAAATACCACAACCCACCCCACCCTCGGTCTTTGAGCCACCTGTAAAGAAGTGAACCGAACTACGATCGACAGGGGGAGCGATGTCCCATTCATCCCGTTCAGGGATGCTTGTACGGAAGTTTCGGTCGAATCTCAGTTTCGGCGGGGTGTAATCGGTGTTTTTGTGCTTGAAGTTGAGAAGATCAAGGATCGAGGAGTGGCCAACGCGATAGCTAGACCACTGGCTTTTAGACGGATGGCCTTACAGGCAGCAAACTGTTTGCCGAAAATATTTAAGGGTAGCAGGTTGAACAAAATGTCCAGTGCGGCGGAGGGAGTACTTCTCAGTGCACCACATGCAGGTATTTGCAAATTAGCTAGTTAAGTGAGGTGGACAGCCCTGTCAAGGCCTGATAACGGACACGTACAGCCAATAAGTGATTTGAAATTGTATACCCCAGCTCGTACCTTTAGCCTTTTTACAGGAATAGAGAGCTACATTGGCTTTCCTGACGCATTCTAGTAGATTGGCTGTCCAGTTCAATTTCGCGTTATGAGTGAATCATATGAGTTTATCATAGAAAGGTCTCTGAGGGGAACTTTATATTTTCTCGTGAAGAGAACAAGTTCCATTTTATGGTGATTAACCCCCAGTCCACATTTGGAGGTCCATCTGGTGAGCCGAAGGAGAGCATATTGGAGGATTTCCCTGAGAGTGTTTGGGTGCTTGCCGGAGGCAGCAATAGCAATGTCATCTGCATAGGCGATCGCTCTGCAGCTTGGCGTATCCAGGTCCACCAGTAGCTCATTTACTACCAGGTTCCATAGAAGAGGTGACAAGACTCCATCTTGGGGTGCACCACAGCAGGCAATTCTTCTGGCCGATGCTCCGCCCAGCTGTGTGTTAATAATTCCGCATGTAAGCAATTGATTGATCAACACTCCAAGCGAAGTATCCACTTTCAGATTTGCAAGTGCGTCGGTGAATGTAATGAATGTACTGAATGTAAGAATTGCAAGAATTTCTTCTCGATTAGTTCGGACATCACGCATGGAGCGTATGTGTACCGCAATCTAATACCACCACCTGAGTTTCAAACCACAGCGCCAAAAAGTATACACTTTTCTAAAACTTGTGTCGTACAGTTGCATTAAAAGAGTTTTCTCTTAGGTCGTATAGATCTAGATAAGATATAGGTCTTCGTGGCTCTACTCTACGCACATACAGGAGCAACCATGGCCAAACATTTAGCCTTCGCAATGAACTTGACAGGCGTAAAACATATTACCAAATCGAAAGATAGTATCTATTCGACTTAGTAGTTCTCTCTGTTTGCTGAAATTTTTATCAACCGCCTACAAGGTGGGAGGAGGATTACCCACTCATATTTCGACATTTGACATTGATTAATTCTACTACCTCGACATATCGGTCTGAGAGATATGACTGTATTCAATGCTGTGCCAAATCCAAAGCCTCATTCAGTGTTAATTACGGCAAAGCGAATGAGATGATAAAGAAAAGCCCAATTCATTTCATACCAACTCGTTTCGTTTTTTAATGAAAAAAAAGATCGCCATCACCGCCATCACCACATACGTGGAATTAATTTTTTTTTTTTTTTTTTGTTTCTCGACTTGCTGCTACATTAGCTTGTTGTGGTGCTGCTTAAAAAAAAAAAGTTCCTTTTGACGTATAACTCACGTGCAGAGAAGGAAGGAATAAAATTACGTTATCTACGTTGACACGTTGTTGCTTGGTTGGTCCTCTCATAAACGCGAAATGAGCTTTAAGAGCCGGATGCGTTATATTTTGAATGTTAATTTTAAATACTTATTTACGACGACACGCGCTGGAAAATTCCACAGAAAAGGAGCTGAATGCGGTTTAAAATCTCTTCGCCGTCGTCGTTTACATGCGGGAATGTTATGTCATAATCAGTGGTAAGGTTCTTTTCTTCTTTTTTTTTTTGGTTTTAAGTATTTTATGTGTGAGCCTTTGTAATTAGGATAACAAAGGAAGAGAAACCAAATTACAGCTGCAGGATATGGGATAGCAAAAATAACTGAATCTTAACAACTCCAGGGTGACTTTTAAAGCCACTAAGTAGGAGTAGGATAAGAAGAAGGGAAACCCTTTTAACTGCACCAACTACAGAGGTATAATCAGTCTTCTCAACATCGCATATAAGATCTTGTCTATCGTATTATGTGAAAGCCTAAGACCGATCGTCAACAACCTGATAGGTCCTTATCAGCGCAGTTTCAAGCCAGAAAAGTCCGCTATTGACCAAATGTTCTCTCTACGGCAGATCTTGGAACAACCCCAGGAATACATACATAATCGATTCGCACCACCTCTTCATCGGTTTCAAAGTTGCCTATGATAGCATGTATAGAGACGAGTTATACAGAGCCATGTCTAGTCTCAGCATCTGTGCCAAGATGCTCCATCAAAGTCGGTAAGAACACCATCGAACCGTTCGATGCCAGGAAAGATCTTAGACCAGGTGATGCGCTACCATGCGATCTCTTTGGCATAATAATTGAAAGAATTGTGCGAAATTCCCAACACAGAAGGAACAATCTTTTACAAGTCTGTACAACTACTCGCTTATGCCGATGACATTGACATAGTCGGAAGAACTCAACGGGCCGCCAATGGTGCATTTACGAGTATTCCGATCGAGGCAGCAAAGATGGGTTTAGCGGTCAATAAAAGCAAAACAAAATATATGCTGTCTACAAAAAAGGACACCCAACATCGGCGTCTTGGACAGAACGACACAATAGACAGATACAATGTTGAGGTTATTAAGGACTGAGTCCACCTAGGCTCTTGCCAATCGCTGTTTTTACGGACTAATAAGGCAATTGAGTAACCGAGCCCCATCTTGAACTACTAAGGTAACTCTGTATAAGACACTAATCATCCCAGTCCTGCTATATGCCGTTGAGGTATGGACTTCGTCAAAATCGGATGAGGTTCCCTTGGTTACTTTGAGAGACAAGTTCTTCGATTGATTTTTGGGCGGCGAGTGAAGGAAAAGGTACAATGCCGAACTACCTGTACAGTGATATTGACTTAACCAGAAGAGTCCATGTACAGCGAATAAGATGGCTGGGTCATTTAGAGTGGATGGAGTCCTACGTTCCCGCCAAGAGAGTCTTCTAATCCACCCCGGATGGACGGCGCAGTAGAGGACGATATCGCGGTAGGTGGCGCAAACAAGTGGAGGTGGACCTCAACAAACTTGGCGTGCGCAACTGGAGGCAGCTGGCTCGTAATCATGCTGGCTCGTAATCATGCTGGCTTGAGAGGTTTGTTGGTTGAGGCCCATCTCCACCCCGGACTGTAGCGCTACCTAAGAAAGTAAGTAAGTAAAGGAATTTGTAGTGACCATATATATATAAAGGTGGGTGTAGATGTTATGACATGGGGGAGTATTATTGGAAGGAACGGTGATCCTGATCAAAACGCGAACGGAGAGAAGCTGTTGGATTTTTGTTGTGAAAATGGCTTACCCATCATGAACACTATCTTTCCAGTCCACACAAAGACATTCGCAAATACACGTAGTACCGTCAGAATCTTCAGCTGAAGTCGCTGATCGATTTCTTTGTCTATTGAAAGGGACCGAACTGTCAATTGATCATCACTTAGTGCTATGCAAATTGTATCTTAGCGAGAGAGTGCCTCCCCTGCCAAAGCGTAAGCCAAGGATGGTTACACGCATACGGTAGGAGATACTACAGGACGATGAGATACGGGAGACATTTGCGCGGCAAATATCTGAAGGTTTTGAACGAATTCCAACTGTTCCATCAAATGTAGAGGAAGAATGGCAACTGTTTTCAACAGCGGTTATTGCCTCTGCTAGAGATGTTTGTGGAGTGAAGCGGCTTGGTGTGGCGGCTGGTGGTGAGAAAAGAAACGCCCGGAGTTCAAGAAGCCACCAGAGAGAAGAAGAGAGCCTTTAAGGTGTGGATTCACTTGGGGAAATCGGTACACTGAGGCGCGAAGAACCTGCAAATTAGCTGTGAAAACAGCGAAAGAACAGTCTTGGAAAGAGTTTGACGAAAAATTGAAACGCGACCACAGATCTGCAAATAAGATGTTCTGGCAGACCGTCCGCCGACTCAGAGGAAAAAAGTTGAATATCGTTGAGTTAAATCCAAAGACGGTACACTTCTTTCCAATGAGAAGGACATCTTACGCAGATGGAGCGAGCACTTTTCAGAATTGCTCAATCCCGAACAGGGAACCGAAGATGACAGACCTATTGTCGGCAGTTGGGCGGAAAGTAGTCCTACGGTAGAGGAAGTAACTTTGGCGATCAAAGCGCTAAAGGTTGGCAAATCTGCTGGTGTGGATGAAATTCGGCCAGAAATCCTCAAGGCTTTAGGTAAAGAGGGAGTGCAATGGCTCTCGCATGTCATTAAAGTGGCCTGGGAATGCGGTGAAACACCTGGTGATTGGCAAATGGGGGTGATAGTTCCTCTTTTTAAAAAAGGGGACAGAAGAGATTGGGCCAACTATAGGGGTATATCTCTTTTAAGTCTCCCTGGAAAAATGTTCGCTAAGGTGCTAGAAACGCGTTCCAGAGCTGTGGTTGAGCACAGTTTGGGGGATGAGCAGTGCGGTTTTCGTCCCGGTAGAAGCGCAACCGACCAGTTGTTCCCTCTCAGAATGGTTCTTGAGAAGGCCTGGGAATATGCCAAACCTGTCTGCACCTGTTTTGTGGATTTGGAAAAAGCATATGATAGGGTTCCTAGAGATAAACTCTGGAGTGTTCTGCAGGAGTATGGGATTGATGGTTCCCTATTAAGGGCAATTCAGTTTTTACATACAAACTGTAGGAGTTGTGTTCGGATAAACGGTGTTAAATCAATACCTTTCACTGTGGGCGTTGGCCTCCGCCAGGGGTGTGTTTTGTCACTTCTCCTCTTCATTGTATATATGGATTGGATGTTGCAGCGCAGCCGTGGGGGGGAATGTTTCAAAGTGGGAAGACTAAGGATTAGTCACCTGGTCTTTGCAGATGATTTGGTCATCCTAAGATCCTCTCAAACCGAACTTCAGCGCGCACTCGAAAGGTTTGTAGCCGTTTGTGATGATGCTGGAATGAAGATCAACGTGAACAAATCGGAAGTAATGGTCGTTTCCAAAATACCAATTCAGTGCACTTTGCATATTAGTGGAGTCCCACTGAAGCAGGTGGATAAGTTTAAGTACCTCGAGGAGTGATAGAAAGAGCAATGCCGAGTTATCCTGTAGAATTGGTCAGGCTGGATCAATTTTGAGAGAGCTTGGCCAATCTGTTATAAGGAAGGCCGAACTGAATGTTCAAGCTAAGCTATCGGCTTTTAACTCGGTGTATATTCCAACTCTCAACTATGGTCATAAAATTTGGGTAATGGCCGAAAGAATAACATCGCGGATACAAGCTGCCGAAATGAGGTACCTTCGTGGTGTTGCTGGAATAGCTCATAGGGATCGAGTGCGCAACACCAGAATATGCGAGGCGCTCAATGTTGAGCAGCTACTTCTCCGAACAGAACGATCTATGCATCGATGGTTTGGTCTCGTAGTGCGTATGTCCCAGATCGGCTTCCAAAACATGTCATGATTGCCGTGCTATCAGGTAGGCGACCCCCGGATAGGCCTAGGAATAGATGGTTGGACCAAGTTCGACATCTCTCCTGGAGCCGTCTAAGGATTCCTCCTGATGAGTTGGAGTCAATGGCGGAGGATCGAGAAGGATGGAGGGTCCACCTAAGCATCCTACCCCCGCGACCCTCGGGAACGATTAGCGGGCCATTGAAAATGTATGTATGTATGTATGTAAAGAAATTAGTCTAACTACATAGGCTCTATAGTGATCTTCGCAAACGGCATGAGTGGGGCGATCAATCGAAGAATTACTCTTGCCAATCGCTGTTTTTGTAGGCAAAGAAGGCAATCGAATAACAAAGCCCTATCTAGAACTACTCTGTATAAGGCACTAATCATCCCAGTCCTGTTGTATGGCTTAGAGGCATGGACTTCGTTACTAGGTAGGTAGGTGTGGTGGTTCTTCTTAGAAAATAAGAACCCAAATAGTACTAGGTGCCATTTTGATACCACAAACTCGTGTAACCTGGATGTGAAAGTGTGTTGATAAGGAGTCTCTAGATCCAGCCTGTGGAGTTTAAAAAGAAGATTAGGAAATCTTCAAGGTTTTTCTCTGGGAATTCCTCAAGAAAATTGAAAAAGGCTTTTCCTAAAGCTCGTTGTCTGGTCCTCGCTAGTGGCGGACAGGCGCATACAAAAAGGATAAGTGTTTCTTTGTCAGTTGCGACGTTGCTACTGCGACAATGTGTATTGTGTGGGATGCCTAGCTTGACTGCATGCTCCCCTATAGGCCAATGACCCGTGTTACTTTAATAAAAAAAAGTTATTCGAGTGATCTTTGGTCTACATAGACAGCAAATCAAGGTACAATGTCGAACTATACGGTCTGTACATCGACTTAGCCAGAAGAGTTCACATACAGCGACTAAGATATGACTAGGTCATGTAGAGTGGATGGAGTCTGGAAAATCTTCGAATCCACCCTGGATGGACGGCGGGGTAAAGGAAGGCCTCGCGACAGGTGGCGCAAGCAAGTAGAGAGGAAGCTCAACCAACATAATGTGCTTAACTGGAGGCAGCTGACTCGTAACCGGGCTGGCTGGAGAGGTTTATTGGCTTAGGCCCAGGTCCACCCCGGACTGTATTGCCACCTAAGTAAGTAAGTGTACACCAAATCTAAACTAATATCATAAAAAGGAAAAATTTATATGATTGCTTATCTGATTGTGATGAAACTTTTACTGACGGCAATGTGTCCGGAATGATATAGCTTCAGTACCTTCATGCTTTGTCAAAAGGGAACTAAACCGTTATGATAAAAGTAAAATAGCCTTTTACTTACGATAGCTGTAGCATTGCAGATATTTTGTGTCTTTGGTACACACGTTCAAAGTTAGACACCACAGCCAATATTTATATATAACGAGGAACTTTCAAAGAATAATTTCATCAGCCCTCGCTACGAGGTAAAGCATCCGACACTGTCACATGAAATTGAATTTCTTTTACAAATTGTCCAGTCAGTCTACTACTGGGATGTAATAAAAATCCCTTCAGTCAAGCCCAGAGCAAATTACCCCATACCACGTTACGTACACACTTTACAAATTTATAAATGAAATGTAGGTCAAGTGCATCTCCAACCCGCCCCTATGCCTGCATAGAGTCGCAATAACCATACTCATCCTTCCTCTTCCTACTGTCTCAAACTAAAGTATAGTATTGGAGCCGTAAATCACTTCGTTCTAATGAAATTTTTAGTTAAAAAAAGTTAAAAACGACAGCAATAACAGTGCAGACAGTGGGGGCTAACGAAACGACGATGACTGCGTGCAGGTTCGAAACGTGAGTGCTACTTTTCTACTTCATCATTTTATCTGTATCTTTCTGTCTCTCTGGGGATGCACATCACGTTGCTAGGGTTAATTCAACAAGCGAACATGTTGCTGAAACGTCTTTTTGCAAAACTTTATGCACTTAACGAATATAGCCCGAGAGATGGTAATGAAGTTAACGGTGAGAAATACGACCGAGATGCGATGAGAATAAAAATGATAAAAGTTTGGTCAGGCTGCTCAGCCCCAAGAGAATGAATCTTTCTCTTTATTACATTTAGAGGTTCTGGTCCCTCATTCACAGCAATATCGGGATCCTTATGCATACAGTGAAGTGCAGTTGTAAAAGGAAATGAAGGGAACACTTGGTGCAGTGTTTGGGTTTTGTGGCTGGGGTTGTGGGTGAGGCATCTCCTTTTATGAGCACTCGGGTGGAATTCGATTGGGAAAAGTCTCCCCCTGCCTCCCAACGGAGAAGGCCAAATCTTTTTGGATAAAGTTTATGGAATTCGAGAAAATTATCACTCCAATGTACCTCGAGGATTGGCAATGAGCGAGAGTATATGGCCGTTGTCAGGGAAGGTCTTGGATATTGAGGTTTACCTAAAAGTTTTGAGAGTAGTATCTTAGTTGTGAACAGCTACAAGAGTAGTTTCTTCCATTAATTGAAATTTGTCGGAAATTGAGTTCTGAGGCAACGCAACCATTGAGAACATGTTTAACAAGTGTTTTCGAAAGTTTTGACATTTCCCGGAAGGTTTTTTGTGGCTACTACGTATGGCTCGTGCCATTAATACGTGCACTAACAAGTGGGACTTCATATCGAAAGTTATTAGAAGTTTTGTTAATATTTTGACAAATTGATTGGATTTCTTCCTTTGATTAACACAATGTATAGTGACATATATTGCTAATTGGTGACAAGTTTTACAAACTACACTTGAATGTGTATGATATTGAGACCAAAGTTATGAATTTCACGAAGTTTTACAAATTATATTAAAAGTTAGTTCTTTCCTAAATGTATTTGATTAGTAAGTACCAATAGCTATTACTTGTGTAGGTACCTATAACAGCCTATCTCTCAGCATAACCCACCAATAGTTCTTGGTAATATGTCTCAACTGCAACCACCTGTAACTATTCGGTGACACGCCTAGTAATGATCAACTAATGAGCGCCACTGAATGATCGACCATACAGTTCTGATTGATCAAATCAGGGGAAACACGGTTTTCTAAAAGCTGGGTTATGGGAGGATCAACCTCGCATATCAAGGAAGCCACTTTACAAGAGAATGTTTAAGCCTCAGCATAGCCATAAAAGGCGACTTCGAGAGAAGAATTCTTTTCAAAACAGTCTCCCAGTGAAGTTAGTAAAGTCACTGAAGTCATTAGTAGATGTTCCAAAATGCCATCAATTGGACCGAACTTTTCAAACGTAGATGATTACGAATTCAATTGACTGAGTTCAATGACTTTACTGACTTTAAAGAGAATGCAAAGTAATATAACGAAGCTAATTATTGCCTGAAATCATGACTTTCAAATGAATTTTAGTTTGATTTTCCAAAGTTGAAGTCTCTTACTGAATCCAGGACAACTGCCGCCTGAATTCGGAGACTAATGGTCACCTTAACGTAGACTTAAGTATGACGAGAAATATTTTGTCTTCTTCAACATAATGCAATAAAACTGTTCTTAACTTTGATGTTTCATCTATAGACTCTGCTGCTAGGGGAAGATGCTGCTGCACTCAATTCAACGCAACGATTCAGTTATTCACTCTGAGTATATCCGCCATTCACTCTGAGTACATATATCCGCCAATACAAAAGTAGGCAGCTTTCCTAAAAACCAGCAACCAAAACCAGACACCAGCTCTGAGGTAAAGCGAAGAATCACTCTTGACAATCCCTGTATCTTTGGAGTAAAAAGGCAAATGAATAGGAGATGTCTTTCTCAACCAACTTATAAAGATCCACATCATCTCAATTCTGTTGTTAAGCGCAGAAGCATGGACCTTGCTTAAAGCGGATGCAAGTTTCGAGGGAAAAGTTTCGGTCCTTTTTGTGTAAACAGAGACTAAAAGGGAAGATTCAACGACAAACTCTTAATCTTAGTCGTAATTTTCAATTCGAAATTCAATAAAGAATGACTTAGCCACGATCTATGATCTATTCAAAGAATTGTGTCGTAATCTATACAACTGGTTGAACAAAAGTTATTAGCGTGACCACTGAATGGAGCGCGCGAATAGAGTTGTAAATAGCAAAATGGCAACTTTTCACAGCACAAAAACATATTTCCGCTAACTGAGACATTGAGATTCAAAATGTAATACTTCTGATCCAAATAACGCTACAATGATATACCAAAATACAGAGAACTCAATGTATAATACCTATAGAACGCTTTTCCATTAAAATCAAGAAAACCTAAATAAATGGCAGTTACAGCGCTTGACCATTTCAATTTTAGAAGTCAAACTCAATAATTTTACGAATTGATTCCAAATTCTACAGCTCACAGCAAAAATAAGTTACAGCCACATGATTTGGAAACCAAAAATTGAAAATTTTGGATGGATTAACCCATAAACTATGCAACTGAAGCAAAGGGCCCTAACGCGCTTTAGAAACCAAAATTAAGTATTATAAAAAATTATAAGCAAATGGTTTGGAAAGGACAATCTGAAATACCTAAATGGGTAAATGCATTACAAATTCATTACGTTCTTGGAATTATGAAGGAAAAATATGAAATTTGGTAATTTTTCCAAAAACACACTCACCGCTTATAGCTTTTCTTCTCTCCAATGGAATGATCTTGATTGATGAGTAATGGTTAGATTTTGTTTCATTTTTACTTCACTGAGGATGTATTAACCGAAGGAGAAACCGGAAGGAGATTTGGAATATTGCACACCGAATATGCAGAAAATGCTTTACATTTGAATTAAGGGACCTTGCAAGAAAAGAACGCACTATTGAGCACTAGGACACACACTTTTTGAATGCAAACCCCAAAAGGATACTAAGTGCACTTTCGAGGATCGGGGAATTTAATTTCTTGCAGAAAAACACGAAATTTAAAGGAAAATGCGAACACGGAATGGACTCTCACTTTTAAATAAAGGAACGCGCTTTCGATATTTTACTATGCAGAACATTTGGGCAAACTTTTTGGATAAAAAGAAACTACATGCACTCTTAAGACCGCGAAATTTAATGGAAAAACACAAAATTTAAAAAGAGACTTGGAAGCACTATTGCCACTTTTGCTTGGCGGAAAAGGAAATGAACTTAACGCACTTTCCAGGATCGGGATGTTTAATTTCAAATACGAGAAGAAAAACACGAAATTTGAAAAGGACGAGAACATGGAATGGATACCGATTTTTTTAATTTCACTACGGGGGAACACACGACCTCTTCAGAGATGATGGGTACGACGAATGGGCAGGGATTATATTTCGACTTTAACCAAAGCAACTGAAGCACTATATCACACTTTCTTTTTACAGGGAAACACAGCTTTTGAAATTTACCGCGAAAGAACTTAGAAAAACGCACTCAAGAGAATTGGGCAGGAAACTAACTTGGATATAAACTTGAAAGGGGGACGGGGATGCTAAAAAGAAACACTCATTTGCTAGAAAACAGACAACAACCACTTTTTATGGAGACTGCCTGTCGGGGCTTATCCGGACGGACGCATTTTTGGTTGAAAGCAAGCGACACTTTTGAATTACAAAGCAATTAGGTGCACGGCAAAGGACAGGGGCTGTTTGATATCCGCTTATGAACGATTTCGAAAAAAAAAGCACAAACTGCATATCTCAATGCAAATTCACTGCACCAAAAAAGATACTAGAAAGCTAATTAAATTAATTTATGAACGATTTTCGACAAAAATACGCAACAAATCAGATGGCAACGACAATTTTCTATTTTTCACCACGAATTTGACTCGACCGACATTTCCAAGATGGCTACTTCCAGCACATTGCACCAACTTGCAAGTGGTTTCCGATCCGACAAATGATAAAAAAATTCCCGTCAAATACACAGCCCGCCGACGATATTTCATACAAACTGTGCAAAGTACGTACGCGAACGGAGTAACTTCGTGTATTTGCTGTAAAACAATCTATTTGCAACAAATCTCAACCGGAAAATCTTTCAATTCAAATTTCAAAGATGGTGGCCAACAAGTGCTTCAATGGCATGACAAGAGAATTACGAAATTTATTGCTCGAGTTGATATTTTATTTGATTGTTGTGCACAAACAACGAAAGAACAATTCACAAGTATCTATTTGAATGAAAACATACGATTTCCCTATTAAATTTAATATTTTTCCGCTGAGAATTCTCCAATTGAAAGTTATTGCAGGCGGGTAGAAGTAACGGCACTTTCGAACTCGGTGAAGACGAACTCTAGAGTCGTGGATAGTGCTGCCAGTGCTCGTAGAGAAAGAAAATATGCGAGAAGCATTTTGAAGGCACTGGTGTAATATATTTTTAACTAGACAGAATAATATGAAATTAATATTCTTTTGATAATAATTGAATGAATATGAGTGCATTTATGGCTGAATAAGATATGCATGCACTAGCAGCCGGCACCAATTAAATAAGCCGTATTTAGATGTGGGACATCGACCATCAAATTGTTGTATTTGACTATAATTTATTTTATTCTTATATTAAAATAGAAGTATTGACAATGGTGCGTTTATAAAGGTGCCGAAAATTGTTTGTTCACGGACAAGCAGGCCACTGAGCTGTGAATGGACCTTGAGGGGTTACACCACTGTGGCGCTCGGGAAAAGGGCGAGTTCCAAAATGCATCAGATGCGTATTAGATGCAAAGTCATAAGTTCCAAAAGTCAAACGAAAAAGTTTTGACAAAGTCGCAAGTTTCTAAACTCATCCGAAACGTTATCGATGCAAACCATGCATCGGTGATTTTGTCCATGCTTTTATTTGACAATTGCAAATAAAATATGGATAAGGCTGCTGCACGTCTGTTTCTGTGAGTTTTTAATAATAGTCGCGTTTTGTTTTCCCCGTAATATATGTAAAGCTTGGCAGCTCTGCTGAAAGGGAGAAGTAAATCATGATTATTTGTTGTATCCTCACTTTCTGACATAAGTATCTAAAAACACTTAATTATTAAACAAATATAAAAATATTAAGCACTTTTCGATTTGCTATTTTTCCGCCATTTTTAATCCTTACTAAACGTCAGTGTGCAGCTGCTGCTTCCAACTTGTGAAAATTAAATTTCTAGGTGAACCAGGAGGGTTTTTTTATTTTGAGATGAACTAGTTAGGTTCACGGGGAAAACAAAACGCGGCTAATATCTTATCGTAAATAAATTTAGATAGCTGTTGGATACGTCCGTGGGTTTTGCCATACACTCAACCCACTCATTTAAAATTTGTATTAATTCAAAGTTTGCCATTTTAATCTTCGCAAATATCTGCTCTGTATAAATTGCGTTCCGAAACGTCAAACTTATGCAAACTAAATTTATACAAGTCATTAAGTTTTTATTGCAGATGCGTATCAAAAGGGTAGTGCTACCGCATCGAAACATTTTTTTTTCTGGCTCTTTGGAACTCAGTCAAACTTGTAATTTCTTTTGACTCACTTTTGACGTAAAAGATTTTTTTTATTATCATTAAATAGTGCACATTGGTGAATATATTTACATATAAAATTGTAGGAAAATATTACAAAATGGTGAAGATATAAGCTGTTCTAGGGAACGTCTTTGCCAGGATGGCGACATTTTCTGACTTGCTTTTAAGCTTCTATAAAATTTTGCTGAATTTATATATTCAGAATTATTTTGACCATATGATTATTTATTTTTCCGGTTAATTTTATATTTGAAGTGTTATATTTTATCTTCACAAATTTCGAAGGTAAAACTTGACACTGACTGACTGGCCGAACAGTTTTTGAGTCTTGTGTAATTTCACGTTGTGAAGGTGACAATTTTTAATGTATGTAAATATATTCATCAATATATACTATTAAGTAACAAGTAAGAAATTATTTTTCAAAGTTGCGTAAGAAAAATTGCTTTTGCTTGTTTTTCCGAGTACCAGGCCCAATTTACATTCAGCGAACTGCTTACCCGAGCACAAGTTATTTTAATTACCTTTATAAACGCACAATTGTCAATATTTCTTTTACAAAAGAACGTTGATTAGTTTATCGATCATTTAATTTAAAAATAAAAATAATAAACGCGAAGATTTGATAGTCAAATACAACAATTTGATGGTCTCGATGTCCGACATCTAAATACGGATAATTCAATTGACCCCGATAGCCAGTGCCATAACATCTTATTCATCCATAAACGCACTCATATACTGTAGATTTAATTGATTCGGTGAGTGGAAGAACAGTACAAGCGCCAAAAATTGAATTTTGGACTGAAATAACCAAAATGTTCTACATATGTAAACCTACCAATCAGCAAAATAACAATACGTTAGAGAGCCGAATGTATACAAAAATGGACTACGCTTTTCGCTGATTGTATGGAAGCACAGTACAAATGCCTTTAGTTATTTCTGTTTTTCTCGAAAGCCATATTTTGTACGTGTACTGTTCTTCGACTCACCAATTCAGTTATTGTTAGAGATTATTATTAATTAACATTAATTCCTAATTATCCCGTCAAGTTAGAAATATATTACACCAGCGCCTTCAAAATGCTTCTCGCATATTTTCTTTCTCTACGAGCACTGGCAGCACTATCCACGACTCTAGAGTTCGTCTTCACCGAGTTCGAAAGTGCCGTTACTTCTACCCGCCTGCAATAACTTTCAATTGGAGAATTCTCAGCGGAAAAATATTAAATTTAATAGGGAAATCGTATGTTTTCATTCAAATAGATACTTGTGAATTGTTCTTTCGTTGTTTGTGCACAACAATCAAATAAAATATCAACTCGAGCAATAAATTTCGTAATTCTCTTGTCATGCCATTGAAGCACTTGTTGGCCACCATCTTTGAAATTTGAATTGAAAGATTTTCCGGTTGAAATTTGTTGCAAATAGATTGTTTTACAGCAAATACACGAAGTTACTCCGTTCGCGTACGTACTTTGCACAGTTTGTATGAAATATCGTCGGCGGGCTGTGTATTTGACGGGAATTTTTTTATCATTTGTCGGATCGAAAACCACTTGCAAGTTGGTGCAATGTGCTGGAAGTAGCCATCTTGGAAATGTCGGTCGAGTCAAATTCGTGGTGAAAAATAGAAAATTGTCGTTGCCATCTGATTTGTTGCGTATTTTTGTCGAAAATCGTTGATAAATTCATTTAATTAGCTTTCTAGTATCTTTATTGGTGCAGTGAACTTGCATTGAGATATGCAGTTTGTGCTTTTTTTCGAAATCGTTCATAAGCGGATATCAAACAGCCCCTGTCCTTTGCCGTGCTCCTAATTGCTTTGTAATTCAAAAGTGTCGCTTGTTTTCAACCAAAAATATGTCCGTCCGGATAAGCCCCGGCAGGCAGTCTCCATTAAAAGTGGTTGTTGTCTGTTTTGTAGCAAATGAGTGTTTCTTTTTAGCATCCCCTTCCCCCTTTCAAGTTTATATCCAAGTTAGTTTCCTGCCCAATTCTCTTGAGTGCGTTTTTCTAAGTTCTTTCGCGGTAAATTTCAAAAGCTGTGTTTCCCTGTAAAAAGAAAGTGTGATATAGTGCTTCAGTTGCTTTGGTTAAAGTCGAAATATAATCCCTGCCCATTCGTCGTACCCATCATCTCTGAAGAGGCCGTGTGTTCCCCCGTAGTGAAATTAAAAAAATCGGTATCCATTCCATGTTCTCGTCCTTTTCAAATTTCGTGTATTTCTTCTCGTATTTGAAATTAAACATCCCGATCCTGGAAAGTGCGTTAAGTTCATTTCCTTTTCCGCCAAGCAAAAGTGGCAATAGTGCTTCCAAGTCTCTTTTTAAATTTTGTGTTTTTCCATTAAATTTCGCGGTCTTAAGAGTACATTTAGTTCCTTTTGATCCAAAAAGTGTGCCCAAATGTTCTGCATACTAAAATATCGAAAGCGCGTTCCTTTATTTAAAAGTGAGAGTCCATTCCGTGTTCGCATTTTCCTTTAAATTTCGTGTTTTTCTGCGAGAAATTAAATTCCCCGATCCTCGAAAGTGCACTTAGTTCCTTTTGGTTTTGCAGTCAAAAAAGTGCGTGTCCTAGTGCTCAATAGTGCGCTCCTTTCTTGAAAAGTAAGCTCGTATTCCCTTAATTTGAGTGCAAATCATTTTCTGCACATTCGGTGTACAATATTCCAAATCTCCTTTTGGCTTTAATTCGGTTAATACATCCTCAGTGAAGTGAAAATGAAACAAAATTCAACCAATACTCATCAATCAAGATCATTCTATCGGAGAGAAGAAAAATTATATAAGCGGTGTGAGTTTTTGAAAAAATTACCAAATTTCATATTTGTTCCTACTTAATTCCAAGAGTGTAATGAATTCGTAATGCATTTACCCATTTAGGTATTTCAGGTTGTTTTTTCCAAACCATTTGCTTATAATTTATAAAATACTTAATTTTGGTTTCTAAAGCGCTTACAAGGCCCTTTGCTTCAGTTGCATAGTGTATGGTGTAATCCATTCGAAAATTCAAATTTTTGGTTTCCAATTCATGTGAATGTAGCTTCTCTTTGATGTGAGCTGTAAAATTTGGAATCAATTTGTAAAATTATTGAGTTTGACTTCTAAAATTGAATTCGTCAAGCAAATAACGCAGTAACTGCCAATTATTTCGTTTTTCTCTATTTTAATGGAAAAGCGTTGAGTTGAGCGTTGAGCGTACATTGAGTTCTCTCTATTTTGATGCATCATTGTACCGTTATTGGTTGTCAAACGGTAGTGCATGCGATCATATGAAAACACAAGCGTTTTCACTCAGCTAAGGCCTACCAACTCCTACTCTCAACCTCCACGCGGTGACAGCCGGGTGCCTAGTACCTTAATCCAAGAAATGGGTAACCAACCCCGTTTGGCGGATTCTTGGTGGCAGCAGATGAGAGAGGGGGGGAAGAGTGCTTTTCTCACTAGAGCACTTCTTCCTGTTCCAGGCGGCAGCGGACGAATTCCCTAGACGGAGTCAACGGTGGCGTCTATAGTTCCAGTTAGGTTGAACTTAGTGAATACCTTGCGCGAGCTGCTTCGACGTATTCGGATCACAGGTCGGTAAGGAATTTCCAATGTTGGTCAGGACATTGGAATAGAGATGGTGGCGGAGGAGCCCTTGATGGGCCAACGGCAGCGCTCATACTTCCGTAGTGGACTACTGGCACCGGTGTACCCGGCCCCTCGTCCTAGGGGAATAATTAAGGAACTGGCCCTCCAGGTTGGGGGTTGTGCCGTCGGGGTAACTTCCCTACCACGTAAAAAACGCATGGTTCCGAAACAACCAAAAGCCTCGGATAAGGATGATCCAACTAATGACGACCCCAGCAAACGAAATAAGGACAACGACCTTCGGATCTGTACGTGGAACGTTCTGTCCCTTTACAGACCACGTGCAGCCGAACAACTAGCAGAGGCCCTAGACTGCTATAAAGCAGATATTACCGCCATCCAGGAAGTGCGATGGGATGGGCCAGGCAAAAAGAAGATGAAAAACTGTGACATCTACTACGGTGATTGCTACAGAGGCAACAGGCAACGCTTATTCGGATGCGGATTTGTCATACGCGGCAGACTTAGGCAAGAAGTCTTAAGCTTCCGACACGTGAGCGAGCGTATTATGACTATCCGGATCAAGGCTAAATTCGCTAACATAAGCCTAATATGTGTTCTTGCCCCCACAGAAGAAAAGGACCCTGCCACCAAAGAGTGTTTCTACGAGCTCCTCGACAAAACATACGAGCAATGTCCTAAATACGACGTTAAGATCGTATTGGGCGATTTTAACGCCAAAATAGGAAAGGAGGACGTCTTCGGTAGAGCAGTCGGTAAGCATAGCCTACACGACACCACGTCTGATAACGGACTAAGGCTAATTGATTTCGCTGTGGAGCGAAATGTCACCATAGCAAGCACATGGTTTCCTCATCTCGACATTCATAAGCAGACATGGCGGTCCAATGATCATGTCACGATCAACCAAATTGATCATATTGCGATCGACGCAAGGCATGCCTCCAGTATTCTGGATGTCCGGACCTTCCGAGCGGCCAACATAGACTCGGATCATTACCTCGTTGTAGCCAAGGTACGAATGCGGATATCCCAATCTGAGCAACAAAGAAGAATTACTGTGAGAAAATTTAACGTCGAAAAGCTACAATCGCAAGAGACCGCCAGACTCTTCGCTGAACGCGTATCCCGAAATCTCTCAATCACCCCTTTGCCGCCAGCATCAAGTACCGAAGACCAGTGGCAACGCTGCCAACATGCCATCAGAAACGCCGCGACTGATGTGCTGGGTTTCGCTCGACCACCACCGCGAAACCCCTGGTTTGACGAAGAATGCCGGCGAGTGCATGCAGCAAAACAAGAGGCATACAAAGCGGCGCTGCAAAGGAAGACGAGAGCTGCTCGTGAGCTCTATGAGCAAAAGAGACGGGAAGAACATCGGCTTCTCCAAAAGAAGAAGAAAGAGCATGAGAAGCGCGCGTTTGAGAATATCGAGAGTCTATACTCCAGGAACAATGTACGGAAGTTTTACCAAAAGGTAAAAAGAACGTGTCAGAGAAGTAATACCCGTACAGAAACCTGTAGAGATGAGAACGGAAACCTCGTAGTAGAATCACAGTCGGTGCTGAGAATATGGAAAAACTACTTCTGCAGACTGTATAACGGCGACGAAGACCAACATCCCGCTGTCAGGCAGAATGAACCATTCAACATGGACGATGATAGTCAAAATTTCCGTCCACCTGACCAAAACGAAGTGAGGATAGCAATATCCAAGCTAAAATCGAACAAGGCTGCTGGACCTGACGGTTTACCGGCCGAACTTTTCAAGGCAGCTGGGGATGAATTGGTAGAGTGCATACACCAACTCATTTCTAATATTTGGTCAGAGGAGGGTATGCCTGATGAATGGAATCTCAGCATCGTTTGCCCGATCCACAAGAAAGGAGACCCCCTCAACTGCGCCAATTATAGAGGCATCAGTCTCCTCAACATCGCGTACAAGATCTTTTCTGCGATATTGTGTGAACGCCTGAAACCTTTTATCAACAGCCTGATTGGACCCTATCAGTGCGGTTTCAGGCCAGGAAAGTCCACCATCGATCAAATCTTCACACTTCGGCAGATCCTGGAGAAAACCCAAGAATTCCAAATCGATACTCACCACCTCTTTATCGATTTCAAGGCCGCCTATGACAGCATCTATAGAGAAGAGCTTTATAAAGCCATGTCTAGTTTTGACATCCCTGCCAAACTTGTCCGCCTGTGCAGGCTGACGATGGAGAACGCTCGCTGCTCCATCAAGGTCGGTAATGACCTCACCGAGACCTTTGATGTAAAAAAAGGCTTTAGACAAGGTGACGCGCTGTCATGTGACTTCTTCAATATTGTACTTGAACGGATTGTGCGGAACTCACAAGCCAACACCGGAGGCACAATCTATTACAAGTCTGTACAACTGCTTGCATACGCCGACGATATAGACATTATCGGAAGATCTCAGCGGGCTGTCACCGGTGCTTTTGCAAGCATTGAGGCGGAAGCGGCCAAAATGGGTTTAGCGATAAACGAGGGCAAAACCAAGTATATGCTGTCAACTAGAAGGGATAACCAACATCGACGAATTGGACAAAACGTCACCGTGGGCAGCTATAACTTCGAGGTAGTAAGGGACTTTGTCTACCTTGGCTCTGCTATAAATTCAGCAAACAAAATCAGCGCAGAAATCAATCGAAGAATAACTCTTGCCAATCGCTGTTTTTTTGGGCTTATAAGGCAATTCAACAGTAAAGCCCTCTCTCGAGCAACTAAGGAGACTCTATATAAGACCTTGATCATCCCAGTCCTGCTTTACGGCGCTGAAACATGGACTTTATTAAAAGAGGATGAAGATATCCTTGGTCGCTTCGAGAGAAAAATTCTTCGTAAGATTTTCGGTCCCGTTTGCGTTGACGGGTTTTGGAGGAGAAGATTCAATCACGAACTATACGAGCTGTACAGCGACATCGACCTAGTCAAAAAACTGCGTATTGGACGTCTGAGATGGCTAGGACATGTAGAGCGAATGGACACCAACGCTCCGGCCCGCAGAGTCTTCGAATCTAACCCCGAGGGACGACGCAGTAGAGGGAATTATCGCCGTAGGTGGCGCGCACAAGTTCAAGGGGACCTCGACCAACTTGGAGTGCGCAACTGGAGGCAATTAGCTAAAGACCGAGCTAAATGGAGAGGCTTGTTGGTTGAGGCCCAGGTTCACCCCGAACTGTAGCGCCACCTAAGTAAGTAAGTATTGTACCGTTATTCCAATCAAAAGTATAAAATTTTTAATCTCAGTTAGCGGGAATATGTTTTTCTGCTCTGAAAAGTTGACATTTTGCTAGTTACAACGCTTTTCGCGTGGCCTATTCAGTGGTCTCGCTAAAAACTTTTGCTCCACCAGTTGCATAGATTACGACACAATTCTTTGAATAAATCATAGATCTTGGCTAAGTCTTTTTTGATTGAATTTCGAATTGAAAATGACGAGTAAGATTAAGAGTTTGTCGTTGAATCTTCCCTTTTAGTCTCTGTTTACACAAAAAGGACCGAAACGTTTCCCTCGAAACTTGCATCCGCTTTAAGCAAGGTCCATGCTTCTGCGCTTAACAACAGAATTGACCTGATGGGGATCTTTATAAGTTGGTTGAGAAAGACATCTCCTATTCAATTGCCTTTTTACTCCAAAGATACAGGGATTGTCAAAAGTGATTCTTCACTTCACCTCAGAGCTGGTGTCATTTTTAGGAAAGCTGCCTACTCTTCTTGACTTGACGGATGTAATTCGAGTGAATGACTGAATCGTTGCGTTGAATTGAGTGCAGCAGCATCTTCCCCTAGTAGCAGAGTCCATAGATGAAACATCAAAGTTAAGAACAGTTTTATTGCATTATGTTGAAGAAGAGAAAATATTTCTCGTCACACTTAAGTCTACATTAAGGTGACCATTAGTTTCCGAATTCAGGGGACAGTTATCCTGGATTCAGTAAGAGACTTCAACTTTGGAAAATCAAACTAAAATTCATTTGAAAGTCATGATTTCAGGCAATAATTAGCTTCGTTATATTACTTTGCATTCTCTTTAAAGTCAGTAAAGTCATTGAACTCAGTCCATTGAATTCGTAATCATCTACGTTTGAAAAGTTCGGTCCAATTGATGGCATTTTTGAACATCTACTAATGACTTCAGTGACTTTACTAACTTCACTGGGAGACTGTTTTGAAAAGAATTCTTCTCTCGAAGTCGCCTTTTATGGCTATGCTGAGGCTTAAACATTCTCTTGTAAAGTGGCTTCCTTGATATGCGAGGTTGATCCTCCCATAACCCAGCTTTTAGAAAACCGTCTTTCCCCTGATTTGATCAATCAGAACTGTATGGTCGATCATTCAGTGGCGCTCATTAGTTGATCATTACTAGGCCTGTCACCGAATAGTTACAGGTGGTTGCAGTTGAGACATATTACCAAGAACTATTGGTGGGTTATGCTGAGAGATAGGCTGTTATAGGTACCTACACAAGTAATAGCTATTGGTACTTACTAATCAAATACATTTAGGAAAGAACTAACTTTTAATATAATTTGTAAAACTTCGTGAAATTCATAACTTTGGTCTCAATATCATACACATTCAAGTGTAGTTTGTAAAACTTGTCACCAATTAGCAATATATGTCGCTATACATTGTGTTAATCAAAGGAATAAATCCAATCAATTTGTCAAAATATTAACAAAACTTCTAATAACTTTCGATATGAAGTCTCACTTGTTAGTGCACGTGTTAGTGGTATAAGCCATACGTAGTAGCCACAGTAAACCTTCCGGGAAATGTCAAAACTTTCGAAAACACTTGTTAAACATGTTCTCAATGGTTGCGTTGCCCTAGAACTCAATTTCCGACAAATTTCAATTAATGGAAGAAACTACTATTGTAGTTGTTCCCAACTAAGATACCACTCTCAAAACTTTCACAATATCCCAGGCATTCCCTGACAACGGTCACATACGCTTTAAACGTTTCGCTTTAACTGCTACATATCTTATATGTGAGTATAGTGGATACTCCTGGATACACAGGGAAACACAGCTTTTGATACTGGATACTTGGTAAGGTCTTAAATAATTTAAAGTTTGCTAAATGTCTTATAAAGGTTATTCCTTTAATTTCAAAGATGCTGCCGTTACGTTCTCTGTAGGTGCGGTGACGCAGTGGTTAGTATGTCGGACAACTGCGCGTAAGGTTTAATGTTCAAATCCCAGAAAACACCAAAAAACCTTCACGGTCTCACCTCTCGCGAACGTTTGACAAACATCCGAGAGTATTATTGTCACGAAAAGCTTCTCAAGACAGAATAAAAATTGCCCTTCGGACATGACACAAAACTGCAGGTCCCTTCCATTCGTGCGATAAATATAACGAACAGAGTACGAGTGTTGCGCCAAATATGTATGTATGTATGTTTCCAGTATGGAAATTAAATTAACACTTTTCGAGTTCCGAAAAGAACTGACGAAATGAGTCGTATCTTTTCCACGACATCCTCCCTAAGGTATCCAAATGAATTCCAAAATGAATTTGCTCAATTTATTGACCAAACCAGCTTTCGAAACCTCGTCATCTGGTGTACTCACCACCCACCGCAGCTACGAGTACCTGTTCCATTTCCGTTTCCATTAACTCATTCCTCTTCTCTATTTGTTTTACTAATTCGGTATCATGCCATAAATCACCGAGCACAGATGAACAATCTAATTCGAATCATTGCACCGCAATACCGTCAAAAATCTCTGCACTTGTACCATACCACCAAATGAACAAACTAATTAAAAACTTTTGAATACATTTCCCGTCAAAATAATTACAAACAAAACTGCATTTTCTAAATCTGGTTATGTGCGGTGGCTCCTGCCACCATCGTCATAACGATGTCAGGTATGCATACCTCCTCCACTGAATATGCATGGGCCATAATTAGGAATTCAACGCGTGCATGCATACGAGTACGAGTACATGCAAATATGTAAAGCTCCCTAAAAAGAAGCCCGGCCTACAGTTTTTGGCAGGAGCTACTCGTATATAGTGGTAGTGTCATTCGTGATGATATAATTATCATATTTAATTTCAGGTAAATTTAACCATCAGTAGCGGAATTCCTCGTATTCAGTCGAAACTGAGAAGGCTTTACTTAAAATCACACACACATAACCCCCACATAGGTGCAAAAATCCTAAGGAAATAAAGGATTTGCAGAAAGTTGGCAAAACCATTTTAATTATGTAGAAGGTGGATACGAGTTGTTTTATTTTTCGACTTCGCATTCATTTGCAATTCTCCTTTTGTCGTCGTTTCGGTTAAAACATCATGAGAACAGGAAAACGCCTTCTAATTAGAATTAACGAACAAATAAGTTAACAAAAAACATACACGGCTGTGCCTAGAGGTATTCACACAACACAGATGAGGGCTTTGGTAAAAATTATAGGGTATTCATTCACAGAGAGATATGGGTTGCCACATTTAGGTGGGGCTTACTTGTGTCAAAATGAGGGTATTTGGAATATTGACATCATCTAGAAAAGGTGGGAAGAAATTCTTGGCAGAAACCTTTAAATTGAGCTTTATTCTTGTCGATTGAAAGTTCTGAGGTCACAATGAAATTTCAAAAATTTTCCTCACTTGAGGATACCTTTCGGGAGAATGTATGCGCACCAAATCGAGTGAGGATTTGGCACGCCTCCATTTTCGCCTTGGTAGGAAACTCGTTTTAGAAAATTTGGGTTTTAGGTAAGGTTAGGTTGAGTAGAGTTATGAGGTTATCATAACAACACTATGCACCAAGGTGGACCCATAGTCCCTAGGGAACCTTCACGGTAAAAGGACCTAAACCAAGTCTCTCATACACTTAATTTTCGTATTGAAATATTGTACATATGTCCGTAATTTTCGTATTAAATATTCCGAATTTGAAAATGTCATTGTTATGGTTCGAGGAACTTGCCTCTTCTAAGTTATTGAAGAAGTATCTTACAATGTACTTGTACTGCCTTGGTACTCACAGAGTGTATGTTTTATGACCTCTGAGACATGTATAGATCATTCAAGTACCAAGTTTGATAATCCTAGTCTCATAGCACGCTTCCTTAGAAGGCAATAGCCAGAGAATATTCCTATCGTGTCATAGTTTTATGATTTCCCCAGATTTCCTGCGGTCTAATACAGGACACAATGCCTTGGACGCCATATGACCATCTAAGTTGGACCATCTTAGATTAGCCATGTTGATGATTCTATCTAGAATAATTCCCTAAGCCACGCACCTTGGTGGTTTAATGCTACCAATTATGTCACTATGCGGGAGCTCTGCTCCTCTTTTGGCCAGCGCGTCGGCTTTTTCGTTGCCTTCTGTATCTATAATCTAACACGATTCTGCGTACATAATGCCTTAAGCATTGTGCCGCAATTCCTGACGATCTGAGGTTTAGTGGCGTAGGTTAGGTTAGTTTAGATATGTGGGCTGGCAGGGAGAGACGCTCTCTGCCACACTCAGGTCAGCGTTGACCCATTGTGATACCCATAAGGGAAAAAGTAATCCCTTACCCATTGAGGCCTACGGAAAACCAGCAAAGAACTATTCAAACTTAATCACTTACTTCGTTTTTGCATACAAACCACCCTGATGATATGATGAAGTTCAGCATTTTTCCTGTCGAAACGTCGGAGAGCTCCTCCAGATCTTGGAAGAAATATTTACCAAGGAACATTTCCTGGAGTGTTGAAGACCCGGACGGTGGCACAGGAAGTGGGTAGTGTCCTCAAAAACTCCCTTGTCAAATACAAATACAAATATTTTGCGCAACAGCTCTTTAAAGTGCCAGGGCCTAGCTTCTCGCAACCACTCATGTTGTGTGCGTTATATTTTTTCACACGAATGGAACGGACCTACAGTTTAATGCCGAATCCGAACGGCGATTTGAGAAGCTTTTTCGTGACAAAAATACTCTCGGATGTTTGTCAGATGCTCGCGAGAGGTGGGACCGTGAAAAAACTTGTTGGTGTTTTCTGGGATTGGAACTTGGAACCTTATGCGTAGTGATCTGACACACTAACCACTTACGCCACGGCGCCCACGTCCCACGTCCCTCGTCACCACGTCCCTCGTCACCACAGCCTCTACAGAGTTCCTCCTCCGTCAGGCATAGTTTCTTCAAGTGGTACCACAGAGTATTGTGCCCCATGACAATACCCACGTGGGTGGGATTTCCTGTCTTTCCGAGTAATTCTCTAGGTTCTTGCTTTGCCGAAGGATGGGCACAGCTTCCTAGTGGTGGCACAAGTTTTCATGGAGGTCCATCTAGTGTTTGTCTCTCTAATGGTTCTATTCCCTGCAACGAGCTTGAGTGTGCAAGGCGGGATACACACAGGGGGGTCAACTTGTTCTAGTAAGGCTGCTGAGCAGATTCTTACTAGCTCGTCGTCTTTCTCATTACCTGAGATACAATTGTATCCAGGGACCCAGCAGAGTGATACCTTGTGCTGAGCTCTTCTAGACAACACTTCTCAGATTCTTACTAGCTCGTCGTCTTTCTCATTACCTGAGATACAATTGTATCCAGGGACCCAGCAGAGCGATACCTTGTGCTGAGCTCTTCTAGACAACACTTCTCAAGCTTCAATTTAATTTCTATGGCTGCCTGTCTGTTGATAAAAATGATGATACCTTCTGGCGGATTTGCGCTTACCGCAGACTCACGGGCGGCTGTTGCCACTGCAGAAACCTCTGCTTGGAAGGCGCTGCTGTAGTCTGGAAGTCGTATGGATTTTGATATGCCTAGGGGGTTGGAGAAGATGCCTCATCCTACGCCAGTGCTAATTTTTCAACCATCTGTGTAGATGGCTATGGATTCGGCGTTAGGTGTGTGACCGCTTTTCTATTCTTCCCTGCGGTAGAAAAATGCCTTACAAAGTCTTGGCTGCACGGGAGCTTTCCCGAGTACGCCAGGCTCTGCTCTAGACGTTTTGCTGAGCTTACCTCCCCTTGATACTTATATAATGGGTTGCACTATCAAAGCCATCCATCATCTTAGGCGGGGCGGTTTTTGGTATAATCCACACTGGAACTTTGATGAACTTGCGCGACACTTATCTTACGACTCCGGTCTTATGGATATGCCGTCTGATGCAATGACACCAGAACTCCAGCTGATGCGTAAATTCAGAGTCGACTTTCCTTGTGTCTAGGCCTGGCTTCGGTCAGAGTCTGAGCCGGGAATGGAATGTAGTCGTATTTTCACGGATGGTTCCAAAACCTGTCAAGGGTCTGGCGCTGGGGTCTTCGTGGAAGTCGACAACATTAGACTTCACTTCTCGTTAGGCAAATATGCGTCTGTTTTCCAAGCGGAAACTTATGCAATCCTAATGGCCATGAACTATGTTGTGAAGAACAGGTGGAAGGGCCGTAGCATTTGTGTTGGTAGTGACAGTCATGCTGCGCTTAAGGCCTTGCTTAACCCTTTAACCACTTCCAAAATAGTTTGTGAAACCAAAAACTCTTTGAACTCGGTCGCAAGGCTGAATTCTCTGTCTCTTATCTGGGTCCCAGGTCACACTGGTATCTTGGAGAACGAGATCTCGAATGAGATTGCTAGACAAGGCTCAGAGGAGGATTTCTCAGGTCCCGAACCCGCGTTGGGTCTCCCAGCGTCCTAGGGTTAGGGCTTCCATTGACGATTGGGTCTCTCACGAGCACAATTGTGTGTGGCATGACTCTCCAGGATGCAGGTTGACTAAACGCATGCTCCCGGACTTCTGTAAGAAATCAGCGGCATTCTTGCTGTCTCTCAGCTGAAAAGTCTGTAGACAACTTATCGGCGTCTTGACAGGCCACTTCGCTTTTGCCAAGCAGCTCAACGTGTTGGGCTTAAGTGGCACTACAATCTGCGAAGCTTGTGGAGAGAGTGACGACACCGCGGAACATTATCTCTGTGAGTGTCCGGCCTTTGCTCGTATCAGGTGGCAGATCTTCGGTGCGGATGTGGTGAGTGCTGGTACTGTAAGCTCCTCATCACTGAAGTGCTTGCTTGGCTTTCTTAGAAAGACAAGGTAATTCCAATAAAATGGGTAAATCAGGGTTTTCTCTCTGGCAGTACAATGGACCAGTTGCGCCTGAGTGCTCTAGTCGAGTGTTTCCTATCCCGACAAAAAAAAGTCTAAATATAGCGTCATGTAGTCCGTTATGGGCACAAAGCCAAAGTAATCAAGTAGGATCATCGAGTGACCTATTCTATTTGGTTGCCAGTTTGATGACTGACTAATTCTCATAGCATTAATGGCTGCTGATGTGCGTATAAATATTTCTAGCGGTAGCAGGTTGAGAATAGCCTCAAGTCCTGCGGTTTGGGTTGTCCTCATTACTCTGGTAGTACCAATGCACGCTTAGTCTCTAGTCTTTGGACTTTAGTGATATCCCTTAAGTTAGTGGCTTTGTTGACAGCTGTCCACCATACTAGATTGCCGTAAGTCAGTATAAGTCTAACTATATTTAGGGAGGGTCCCCAGGTTCTCCCAAAAATTATACTACATGAGTAAAAGGCTATTGTTGCTTTCTTAACTCTTTCCTCTATATTTAATCTCCAATTGAGCTTAGTGACATAAGACTCTAGCGTCTTTAGCGCAGCTTGACTGTCAATGTAGATGGCGATATTCAATATTGATCCCATCTCAAATAATTCCGCAGCTTTAAGTACAGCTAGATCACACTGCAGGTGTCTTAGGGCCACTTATAAGTTATAATCTCTCGAGTATATACCTGACCTGGTGGCCGCTCTGGTCTTAGAACCATCTGTGTATATTGCAATCTCGTTGTGGACAGAGAATATCGCCCTTTGCCAATCCTCTCTAACAGGATACATTACTTCGTATTGTGTGACGAAGTCTAAGGTACCAAGGATACCGTCTGATTTATCAGGGATATCGGGAAATGATTCCTTAAGAATGGAGCCCCACATTACTAGTTTTGAAGAGACCTACGTTGCTAGTCGAAGCGGACTATTGCCCGATTGAAATATGTTTTGTAGGTCTAGTGGTAAAAGATACAGAAAGATCTCGAGTGCAGCCGCAGACTATTCTTTATACCATGGCCAACCTATCCCGTATGTTTTTCGTAGTCGTTGCCTTCCACCACACAAGAGCGCCGTACGTAAGAATGGGTCTGACTATCATGATGTATAACCAGGCTTCAGGCCCCATTTTTTCCCCGCGGTCCTCCTTCGGATGAAGAGAATATTGTAGCCTTGCGGACGCTTTTCTGAAAGGTAAGTTTTCAGTTTAGTTTCCTGTCTAGTATTACCAGGAGTATAAGCTTAAATCCGCTGTTTTTTAGTCAGAAAAACACATGTTTTTTTTTCAAAGAAAGCAAAAACAAAGTACTTGCCCTCGCTAGCTACACATTTTTCCCATCTTTCGGGTAATTTGTGGATACCGCACCAAAAAAAATCCTTTTCTTTCGAGGCAAACCACCCATCAAGCCATTTTCGAAAGTCTTCGTAAGAATCGGAGTGCTGCTCAGCGAGCAGGTGGCCCATCGATGAAAACAGGTGGTAGTCGGAAGGGGCTAGATCTGGTAATGGGATATCACCTGCCAGTTGAGTGTCTCCAAGTAGTTTCGGACCATTCTTGATGTATGAGATGGCACGTTGTCGTGGAGGAAAATCAGCTTGTCATGTCTTTTTTTTATAATCCGGCCTTCTATTTCACGCAGAGCACGGTGCAGTTTGATCAGTTGTTGGTGGTAGCCGTAGGCATTGACAGTTTCCCCAGGTTTCAACATCGCTACACTGCTGATCCCACCGAACGCACAGTATCGTCTTCCATCCGACGAAACCAATCTCTTCACGTTGTTTCCAATAAAGCACTATCACCATAGGCATCCACAAGCATTCATTGCGATTCAGCAGTCGATTTCTTCAAATTGAAGCAGAAAAGCAGAGCCTGCTGCATATGCTCGTTTTCTGGGAAGAAACTAGAGATGATTGGCAAAGGAAAAATGTGTGTTGCTGTTTTAAATTGCTGACGATGTGCATGTTATTGTTGACAGATGTCAGACTCATAAAAAAAAAGTTTGGCGTGTCCGTGGTAGCGTGATACGCTCACTAATGCCATCTATGAGCAAACAGTGGATTTAAGCTTATACATCTGGTATACCTAGATATCTAGCGCGATCCGAAAGGGAAAGCTCCACCCCTGCTAGCTTAGGCAGTTTGAAGGGTGGTATCTTGTATTTTCTGCTGAAGAGTACCAATTCTGTTTTGTCTGGAAAAAATGAGCGTTTTACAAATAAAACACTTTCCGTCACGGATGGTAGTGGAAAATGTGTTCTATTTTTTCCTTTCCCATATGCATGCCTTTTTTGGTTTCGAATTTTTGTGCGTTTTTTGCTGTTGGATTTTCCTTCCGTAACCCTTTTGTTTGTGCGGTTTTTCTTAGTATTTCGCGTGAGGACTGTTTTTAAATTTCGCCCCCCTTTTGTACATATTTAATCACATTGTGCCAAATATATTTTTCTCAAAAACAAAAATTATTTTCGTATCACTTAGTGACTTTTCCTTGCGAAGCTTCAATGCTCGCGAGGGAGGAAGACCGAGTTTTTTAAATATTTATGAGTTTGCATGCGAAGGTTCCTCGTTTGAGTGCGAGTAGAAGAAAAAACCGATAGCAGTAGCATTGGGCACCGCAGCTCCGTTTATACATTGGGGACATTCTGGGGGTTTGGCGACTTGACATTAAATTGTTTTCAGCTCATTTTTACTGCGGGAGAAGCCCTTTACGCATTTGTCTTCTTCTTCTTCTTCTTCTTCTTCTTCTTCTTCTTCTTCTTCTTCTTCTTCTTCTTCCTTTAATCAGCGAGGTTATGATCCAAAAATAAAGGATCACAACCCTCCCACTTCAGCGCATTTCTACTGATCCGCCTGTGGGGTTCGTCTATTTGACCTCAGAAAATATCAGCAAGCCCGCCGATTTTGGACCACTCGGTTACTGAGGCAAATGAAATGCCGATGTCGTCGCATTTGTATGATCCAGGCGTTTATAGGCCTGCCTTTCCTAAATCGCGATGTCTTTGGAACGTGCATTGATATTGCCTTTTTAACGCATTTGTCTTCTCTTCCCAAATATATCCAAAATTCAGTTAAAATCTTAAGTACGTACGATGGTCTCTTGGTCTTAAAACTCACCAAATTTGAAGAATCCATAACTAAACTTTTACAGTCAAGAGAGTATGGTTACACTTACAATGTCATAGTCCACAAAAAAATGAGTTAAAAGCATTAAGTGCGAGATGGGCATTGGTTCTAAGTGATTGAGGTGTATGGTTAGGTTAGGTTAGGTTAGGTTGGCTGTCCACACGAGAGTACACACTAAGACCAGTGAAGGTCCTTTGTGATACCATGGATTAAACCATTAGGCCACTCAGGGACTAACAACACCAACCGGAGCTTTTGACAAAGCGATGGATGCTCATGAAGTCCAAGGACGCCAGATCGCCGAGGTCGTCAAGGAAGCGGGATCCTAGATGGAGCATTCTTTTATGCGACAGGGCTGGACATGTGCATAGGAGGTGAAGGATGATTTCCGCCTCCTCCTCGTCTCTACAGTTTCTGCAGAAGTCGTTGGAGAAGAGACCAAGTCTTTCGGCGTGTTGGCCTATAAGACAGTGTCCAGTGAGAACACCGACAACGCAGCTGATTTGTGTACGCTTTAACTTGATCAGATCGGCACTACGTTTTTGATCCAACTTAGGCCAGATCTGTCTCGAGATGTGACACGTTGAGCCGTTTACCCATCTGAGGTTGGTCGTGCCAATAGCGTTCAGCTTTAGTAGATACTTACATGTAGCGAGGGGCCTACCCAGGGCTTGCCTTTCAGGCAAAATCCTTAGTGTGGTACCCTGTCTGGCGAGGTCGTCAGCCCTGCAGTTACCTGGAATGTCCCTATGGGCCGGCACCCAGCATAGGTAAATGTTGAACTGCTCTGTCATCTCCATAAGTGATAGACGACAGTTTAAGGCGGCCTTTGAAGTGAAGGAGAACGATTCCAGGGACTTGATTGCCGCTTGACTGTCAGTGAAAATGCTAATATCGCTGACAGATAATACATTACATTTCAGCCAGGACAGGGCTTCCTTAATCGCCATGATTTCCGCCTGGAAAACTCTACAATGATCAGGGAGGCGGAAGATTGAGGTGTATCCTGAGAACAAAAAATCGAGTCAATCTTCAACCGAGTGTGGCTATATATCTCACTTGCAATTAAACAAAAAAAAACCTTTTTTCCCTCTGAGAGAACTTTAGCGTAGGGTGCGACGACATGGCAAGCGCAACTACATCAACGCACTGGCTACACAAGCAGAAAGAGCTGCAAGCAGGACTGGAAGGGTATCAGCGTGATGGCTGATGTAGCTTAGATAATTGCTAAAATCATCCTGGGGCGAATCAAATAACATCTCGAAGACACAATCGATGCCGAGCAAGCAAGTTACCGCTCTGTATCTTCCTGTATCGAACACATCAACACCCTGCCGATCATTATCGAGCAGTGCGTTGAATATTGGTCGCCACCCCACCTGCTGGGGTCAATTGGGAGCTTATTTGGTGTGCCTTACGTAGGAGTGGTATTCCCGATAAATGAATTGCTATTATCAGAGCAACATACGACGGGTCCAAATGTTACGTTCTGCACAGAGGAACGTTCTCTGAGGAATTTGAGATCCAAAGTAGGGTAAGACAAGGCTGTATCCTTTCACCAATATTATTCCTATTGGTGATTAGTGATGTGCTTCGTGCAGTTTTTTCTACGGGAAATAAGGGAATTCAATGGACTCTTACATCCCAAATGAAACATATTGACCACGCAGACAATGTATGCTTACTCTCTCACAGAATTATGGAACTCCACCAGCAGATTTGGAGAGGGAAGCTGGCGTCGTCGGGCTGAAAATGAATACACCAAAAACTAAAATTATCCGCCTTGGAACGAATTCAACGGCTCAAATATGCGTTGTCCAGCAACCAGTGGAGAGAGTAGAGGATTTCCAGTATCTTTGGAGTATTGTCTCGACCAATAGTGGAACCGAATTAGATATAGCCAACAGGATCGCGAAGGCAAAGTCCGCGTTCGGGATGTTATTCACAATATGGCGAGGTAATGCAATCAGTTTGAACACCAAACTAAGTCTATTCCGCAACATCTTAAGAATTTTCTGGCCCAGTCGTATCTTTAACGAACACTTCTACCAGAGACGGATCAGGAACCAATAGGCACAGCCATCCAATAACGGAAGTGGCAGTGGATTGGTCACACGTTCTGAAAACGTGACAGCTCCATAGCTTACCGTGCTATGCAATGGAACACTTTAACCTGGGATGGCAGAATACCTGGCGGTCCGAAGAGAACATGGCGGAGAACAGTTGAGAAGGAGTCACGGCGTTTGGTGAAAAGATGGGGAGAGTTGAGTTAAATTGCAACAAACTGTAAACTTTATACGATGCCGCGTAGGCATAGTGGAGCGCCTAGGACCCACAAGGGGATACTTAACATAAGTAAGTACACTGCTGGCGACTATGCAATTTTTTTTTCTCAGAGGACTTATACCAATTACACATAAAGCAGGCAATTGGAAAAAGGGAAGAAAGTAATCAGATTGTGGGAAGATATGGTTAATTACCTTTTGGTTCTGTTCTCCAGAACCGTGTCACAATGAATCTTTGCAGCCAACACGACACCTACCCAGGCGCTTTTAATTACGTACGTATGTATGTATCTCAATTAGCCTGATTTACTTCTGTGGAAACTGTGATTAAGAATACTGGGTAACGCTTCTTCTTGGAAAAACATTTCCATGCTGTACCACACGGTAACTTCATTTCTTCTTTTTATTTCTTGACAATTCCCGTTAATGCTAACTTAAGAAAGGAATAAAGCGTCCGCCATCCTTTTTTGCAACTCATTATAAAAATACCAAAAAGGAAACGAAGAGTAGGTATCCACGTGAAAAGGCTTTGAGTAATTTCATTGCCCTTTTGCACGTGCGAACAATTTCGCATTCGAAATTTTCATTCGTTTGATTATAGTGACGTCGTTTATTTACACAGAAATAAATTGAAAAAGAGCCCAATTCCCACAATGCACGAGTATCCCTAAAGAGTATCTATTCGTTGTATAACCTACATCCTTAAGTTTGACCTCATAACGTGCATTTGATTTGATTTTTTTTTTTCTCGCCATAAAACTCATAAAATGTATAACAGCCACCAGCTATTGTCGTCATCATCATCTTTGCCACCACCATTCAGACAGCATCACAGAATGGAGTGTTTACATTTCGCAACAAAAACACATCCCTCCAGCAAGTGGGAGGGATGTTGTTCCTCCCAAAGAAAAAATGAAAACAGCAACTTCCCTTGTGGGGCTTAAAAGCCACATAACCATATTTAAAAACATTAATTTACTTTCAAGGCATCCCGAATGTACACTTCCACCCTACGAAGGCTGTATAATTACCCTGCTCACCCACACAGTCCTCCCCCATCTAAGGGTAGATGTCAATTAGGAATTATTTTTCATTTCATTTGACTTCAAATGGATAGAACTACATAGAAAAAGAAAAAGCGAATAAATTTAACGGAAAATAAATCAAATTACACTGCGATACGCTCCATAGGCCAATTATCCTTTTTCTGTAAACCAATTACTCGATAGTCGATAGCCAGGAGGACATGAAAAGAAGTCGTCGCCTCGTCAAAATGGTTATTGACAACTAATATCCGTGGAAAGTGGCCAAATTGAGTAACAAAATGCGAAACGTACACAAAATTTAATAACATAACATTCAAGGTAAACACGGGGAGAGAGAGAGAGATTGCCAGTTTGTAGGTTAAGTGGCACCGACCGACGACGACGCGACGATGCCTTGATGGGAGAAGATTTTTGCCCAATTATTAGGTTAAAGGGACGATGAACTGTGTACATACCAGGTTACACATTTAATTTGAAGAGGCTGTTGTAAAGATGTTTTTTGGTTCTATTTGGGGTTCGAGAAGACTTTAGGAATTTACCAAAATTTTCTTTTATGAAAATGGTAAGAGAAATAACGGTAATGGAAGTAATTACGAGTAGATAACACTTGTACAGTAGAGAAGGTAGAAGAAGCCATTTTAATGGTTCTTTAAGAAGGTTTCGTAGGCATTTCTAATGGTTTATTTTACGGCGATGGAAAACTGAAACATCTGGCCTTAAAGATAAAGAAATGATTTATGGTCGGTATCTAACCTTGAGACAGGAATCGGCAAACAAAATTGGTATCAGATGCTGTGTAGAAAAAATGGTGGGTAAATAGCGCCTGTTCGCATTCATTTAAGGACACGTTCTTCATACTATTTCGGCGAGGTTATGATCTGAAAACAAGCGAGCATAACCCTCCCACTTCACTGCATTTCTACTGATCCGCCTGTGGGGTTCGCCTTTAAGTTTGTCTCATTTAAGGACGTGTTGTGAGAATAAAAATAAATTTATTACAGCCTAGACCAAAAAGTAACGAAGATACGAAAGTGGATAGAGCCACACTCACTTTTTTTTCATAAGGGGTGGTTGAAAACGCTACTGCTCACGAAAAACAGTCCCGCTCTGTTTTAAGCAGTGTGAGACTTGGTACTCACTAAAGAACCACCTTTAACCCTTTTTTCTACTTGACACCATCCACTCCGGAACCGCTTATGCATTACTTCGGAGTGGTGTCGTTTTCTTTCACCTGTGGAGACCGGCTTTTTCATATTTATCTTCTTCTACGGGTTTATTCTTTCTTGCCGGTGAGGTTTTCATCAGGCTTATATATCTTGTGAAAGTATGAGTTGATCTTCCTCTCTCTTTTTTGCCTTTAGTACTGCCTCGACAAAGGAGCATATTTTATCCTATTTGTCTTTACTGGATAGCATTTCGCCCACTACGTTTTCTGGGCTTATGTCGCCTATCTCAAGCTGCAGCCTACTTGTCTCTGCCGTCCATCATGTGCAGCTAAAGATCGTGTGGAGAGTCATCGTACTGGCAAGCTGGGCTTTCCACTTTCCGCATCTTATGCAAGTTCCAGACTAGAGTACAACGCGTCACCATCATACAGTGTTACGCCCCAACGAATAGTTCATCTGAGGACGAAAAGAAGAGCTTCTACAACCTCTTAAGTGCCGTCTTCAACACAACACCAAATGGAGACATTGTCATAGTGATGGGGGAATTGAATACCAAGGTAGGCAACGACAACGAAGGAATCAAACATGTAATCGGGAAGCATGGACTCGGCAACCGCAATGATAACGGCGAAAGGCTACTGGATTTCTGCAATGCCAACCGCCTTGTGATAGGTGGCACCATGTTTGAGCACAAGACCTGCCACAAAGTCAGCTGGGTTTCCAACGACAGGCAAGCAACCTCCAACCAAATTGACCATTTTGCCATCAGCCGCCGCTTTAGAGTAGTCTCCTGGACGTCCGAAACAGACGAGGGGCAGATGTGGGGATAGTACGTGATCACAATCTTATGATAGCTACTCTCCAACTACGCACTGCTGCAGTTCGAAGATCCCACGACAACACGAGAATACCTAGGTTCAACGTCGATAGACTTAGTGATCCATCAATGCGCCAACAATTAAGGGTGCACTTTTCGCAAGGTGTGGAAGCAATCAGCAGCTCAATGCCCGCAACCATCCAAGACCATTGGTGTGCTGTGAAAAATGTTTTTACATCTGGTGCTGAAGGAATTGTCGGTCGATCGCAGGGAAGACATAGGGCGTGGCTTTCCGAGGATACCTGGAAACAGATTGACGAACGAAAACAGCTGATAGCTCGCGTTGCAGCTACCCCAGCAGCAGGGAGAAGCGAGCTAGAGTCCCTATATCGCATGAAGATGAGAGAAGTTCAGCGTAGCGTGGGACGTGATAAGCGCAACTACATCAACGCGCTGGCTACAGAAGCAGAAGAAGCAGCACGGAGGTGCGATAGCAGGACCGTCTACAGAATCACGAAAGAGCTGACAAGTGGTCTCAGCTCCAGCCAACACCCAGTGAAAAGCCTAGACGGTTCCTTGCTCATTTTGGATGAGGACTACCTCAAGAGATGGAAAGAGCATTTTGCTATGGTTTTGAACCGCGTATTCGCTAGCGATATGCTCCCAAATCAGACTGAGATGCCCGAGGTGATAAGTTCCCGAATACGCACCACGACTCCCAGTAAAGATGAGATCATTACCGCGATCAAGGCATTCAAAACCAACAAGTCGGTAGGACTTGACGGTATTTCAGCAGAGCCCACAACATCGGCTGAGCTTCTGCTTCCACTTATAGATAGAGCTTGGGAAGCTGAGAGCTTTCCTAATGAGTGGAAAAAGGTAATGATCGTCAAGCTTCCTAAGAAAGGAAATTTAATGGAGTGCGGAAACTGGAGGGGTATCTGCGTGCTGCCTGCTGCCTGCTGTAGCTAAGATAATAGCTAAAATCATCCTTGAGCGAATCAAACAACATCTCGAAGACACACTCGATGCCCAACAAGCAGGTTTCCGCTCTGGATCCTCCTGTGCCGACCACATCAACACCCTGCGGATTATCATCGAACAGTGTGTTGAATATCGATCGCCACTGCACCTGCTGTTCATCGATTTTGAGAAGGCGTTCGATAGTGTCAACAGGTAGTTTATTTGGCGTGCCTTACGCAGGAGAGGTATCCCCGATAAACTAATTGCTATTATCAAAGCTGCATATGAAGGCTTTAAATGTCACGTTCTGCACATGGGAAGGTTGTCTGAGGAATTTGAGATCCAAAGTGGGGTAAGACAAGGCTGTATCCTTTCACCAATATTATTCCTATTGGTGATTAGCGATGTGCTTCATGCAGCTTTGTCGATGGGAAACGGAGGAATTCGATGGACTCTTACATCTCAACTGAAACATCTTGCCCATGCTGACGATGTATGCTTACTCTCTCACAGAATTATGGACCTCAGCCAAATGACAGCAGATGTGGAGAGGGAGGAAGGTGTCGTTGGGCTGAAAATTAATACGGCAAAAACTAAAATGATCAGCCTTGGAACAAACTCATCGGCTCAAATATGCATTGCTGGACAACCGGTAGATAGAGTAGAGGATTTCCAGTATCTTGGGAGTATTGTCTCGACCGATGGTGGAACCGAACTGCATATAGCCAACAGGATCGCCAAAGCAGAGTCCGCGTTCGGGATGTTGTCCAAAATATGGCGAAGCAATGCAATCAGTTTGAGCACCAAAATAAGACTGTTCCGCTCCAACGTTGAATCCGTGCTATTATATGGATGCAGCACGTGGAGAGTGACCACTACTATCACCAGAAAGCTGCAAACGTTTGTTAATAGGTGCCTGCGCAATATCTTAAGAATTTTTTGGCCCAATCGAACGAACACTTTTACGAGAGAACGGGTCAATAACCAATAGGCACAACTATTCAACGGCGGAAGTCGCAGTGGATTGGTCACACGTTCCGTAAGGGTGACAGTTCCATAGCGAACCATGCTATGCAATGGAACCCTTTTACTCAGGATGGCAGAAGACCTGGCGGTCCGAGAAGAACATGGCGCAGAACAGTCGAGAAGGAGGTACGGCAGTTAAGGAAAAGTTGGGGAGAACTCAGACACATTGCCAGAAACCGTACACGATGGCGCGTAGGCGTAGTAGAGGCCCTAGGACCCACAAGGGGATACAGGACATAAGTAAGTAAGTAAGTATCTTATGCAGGTACGCGTTGAAATGTCCGTACCCCGTAAGAAACTGAGTAAGTTAGAAGTTTACTTCACCATAACTTCGCTCCGATCATTCAGCAACGTTGTTGATTAATCGTACTGTCCATCTGCCTATGGTTTTGGAGTTCCAATGTTCTTTGGTGAGCTCTTTAGCTTCAGCTTTCGCAACATCTTTTCCAAGTTCAGCTTTCTTTTGGTGGAAATACATTCTTTCCGCTACGATTACGAGGACTGCAGGCTCTGACACCGTACGATATGAGCTTGCTACCCACAGTGCTGCTCTTCTCTGTATTGCTGCTATTCGCTTCCGATACTTTTCTTGTCTGATCCCATTGGCCCAGATTTCACTGCCATACAAGAGTACGGCATGTGTGATCGACATTAAAAGTTTTCGCTTACTTGCCGTGGGGCTTCCAACGTTCGCCATTAGTCTGCTCAACGATGTGGTAACCTTTTCGGCTTTCTCTGCCGCGGCCTTAATGTGCTGCCAGAAGGTGAGTTTTGTATCCAGTCTCAGTCCCAGGTACTTTACTGCGCCCTTTGTTGTTATTATTTCCGAGTTCAATTGGAATTCAAAAATAGCAGGTATTCGTCTTCGTGTCAGCATGACTATCTCTGTTTTCTCTGTTACAAGGCTTAGACCGTGATCTTTCATCCAGGAATTGACCCGTCTCATGACTTGGTTGAGTCTCCTCTGTGCATCCTCTGTACTTCGCGCAGTAATCACTACCGCAGTGTCGGCGGGAAGCCGACAAGGAAACTGCTGTCGAATACCTACATGCGTAAGATCCCATCGTAATAGATGTTCCTCAAATCAGGCCCCAGAATGGAACCCTGTACCGCTGTAGCGGTGATTTGCCTTCTATGTTACCCTTCAGTGATGTCATAGATGAGCCATCTGTTTTTAAGGTAGTCTTTTACCATCCCTAGTAGATACTCCGGTACTCTGGAAATGCCTTTTAGGGCGTTTAATATGTCTGTCCAACTGGCAGAATTGAAGGGGTTTTTCACATCCAGCGTTCCTAGCACAACTATCTTTCTGGAATGATGGTTTCCCTGCTGAGCTCTCTGAGCGGCCCTAACCACTTCTTCCGCAGCGCCTGTTGCAGAGTGGTTTTTCCTGATGCCATGTTGCCTTTCAGGTAGATCTCCTGCTCCCTGAACTGGCGCAGTGAGTCGCGGCTTCAGCATCTTCTCAAACAGTTTTCCCGCTGTGTCCAAGAGGCACAGGGGCCTGTACGCTTATGGGGTGTCCGGATCTCCATTTTCCTTACTAATTAGTACCCGACGTTGCATTTTCCAATTTTTAGGAAACACGCCTTCCATTAAGCAGCTGTTGTACATATTGAGCAACAGCTGGGGACGAAGGTGTCCGTTGATGTCCTAGTCATCTCAAACATCCAATACGCAGTTTTTTGACTAGGTCGATGTCGCTGTGTAGCTCATATAGTTCGTCATTAAATCTCCTCCTCCAGAGCCCAACGTGAACTCTTTCTGTTGAAGGGACCATGGATATCTTCACCTGCTTTTAATAAAATCCATGTTTCAGTAGGACTGGGATGATCAGGGTCCTATATAGAATCTTCTTAGTTGTTCGAGATAGGGCTTTGCTGTTGAATTGGCTTATTACCTCCAAAACGTCCACCCATATATCAAGTACTCGTTGCAGGGACGTAACAATTGATGCACCGTAGGATCTGTTACTTTACCTTCAAGCAGATAGTCAAGCACTGCAAATGAAACATCGGAACACGACCCTAATTATCATCTTATTATATACTTATAAATTCTACATTATGACTCAAAACGGCCGTAGTCTTCTAAAAAGTGGAGGCTTTGAAATATTCGAATCTTCGAATTTAAGGTCAATTTGTAGGTAGCATGGTGCTATGAAGGAATTACTGAATGGTAAGTTGTGGGTTCAAGTACCAACAATAACCATTCAATTCTTCGAGGAATAAAAACAAACAAGTAATAAAATACTGTGAATCGAAAACAAATGCAAAACTTTCCTTCTCCCCGACTAGTCCGAACGCCACCCATGAAATATGCAATGAAACCTAATACCATCAGAGTTTCAAAAAAACACTACACCAAGAAATATACCTCTTTCTTAACTCTTCTCCTTATTTCCCACACATGACGATGCAATTACCTAGCTGCATTAAGGATCCAAACCCCCAGAGGAAAGTTATACTGGAAAAAAAAAACGACCACGTGTCCCATACTTACGAATACATTGCTCATTCCAATTTTCTTTTAACAGAAACAATGTAGAATGTTTACTTTTGGTTTCATTGTTTGGTAGGGCGATGGTTCCAATCATCCTCGACCAAGACCAAAGAAAATGAATCAAATAAACTAAGTACGCATCTCGAATATTTTCTTCTTCGTCGTCCACATCCGTTTACATTTCCGCATCGATTTCCCTGAGTATAAGACCAACGTTGTGTTCCGTCGTTTGTTTGTTAATTTTGGCCAACAAAACGGAAATGTTCTCATCACATTCCGCTGGACATTCTATTACGTAATTAATTAAATTAAACTTCTATTGTGCACACATTGTCGGTAGTAGTAGTACTTTTGAAATTTTTCAATCAAAATCGCTTCATGCACTTGAATTCAAAAGGAAATCATCAGCGGAAGGAAATATTTCAGCGTTTCGCAAGTAAACACCCCTCGGATACATCAGAAACGCGCCACTGTGAACCGTCGGCCACAGAATTTCGAAAATTGAATAAATACCTAAGGAGAATTTCACAAAAAATGAGAAGAATACCATTTTTTGCAGGTATTAGGTGCTGGGGCACTGAGCACACAACTGTGAGCTGGAACATCGTTATGGGATCGAATTTGTTCAATCAACTGAAAGGGACAGCTTCTGCCTGGAATGGTGGATGGTCGGAGCAAGATGGTGGTGCTAGCTTTTGTATATTCTTTCATATTTCGTCCCGGCTATTTTATAGTTAGAAATGTATTTACGTGGTGGTGGTGATTTCGGGGCTGGACTTGGTCGCAAAATGACCATGAATGAAGGGAAGGACTAGGTTAGGTTAGGTTAGGTTGAGTAACGTTATGACGTTGTTGATATTTGCATAGAATTGCGTTGCAACACTTACTTCTGATGTAAATATCAAGAAGTCTTGAGGTGGAACGACGAGAGACTTATGGGTCTATAGATTTTCGCTAAAGTGTGGCTTGGTTTACATGCTCTAGGTATGAATATAACCCGCACTTCCCTCCATGCCACTGGTACGTAACATGACCTTAAACCGGGTTTCAAATTTCTCTAAGCCTATTTCTGACCTTGGCTGGAGCTTTATGCTACATAGCTGGTAAAATCTCATCATGACCTGTGCGAATGACATGATAGCCCATCGCAGATTCTTCCATTATTGAGATTATCTATCTCGTCTCCTATTGACATACCAGTATACAAGTTGCCATAACTGAAAGAATCCATTGGTGATCTACTTTCTGGAAAGTGAGCATCAACTAATGTATCTAAAACTTCTTCGCTTCTTTCTGGCCACGTGCCGTCAGATTTTCTAATGAAGCTTGGGATAGCTGTGTCTTTTGCCAGCATCTTGCGAAGTCTGGAAGCTTTACTAGTATCCGCGATGGACTCACAGAACTCCTTCTACGACTTACTTTTAAATCACCTGATTAAGTACTTAAACTCTCTCTTGCGCTCTATGTATTCATCCCATGTAGGACCGTCCCCTACTTCCTTACCCCTGTTGTAGAAATGCCTGACTTTCCTTTTCTTTGAGTTCAATTATTTACTCCACCATGGAGGTTGGGACCTCTTAGACTTCCTCCTTATTGGGCAGGCCCTTTCGAATCCCAGGTTCATTAATTTGCCTAGATTATCGACTGCCGTATCTATGTATATCTTGAGGATCGCTATTCTTGTATACCTGTTCAGTCTGCCCTCTTAGGGTTTCTGTAGCTGTCACTAGCCCTGGGTTGAAAGTCTATACAAATACTTATCCACCTGCGATCAGAAAGAGATGCCTCTTCTAAGACCCTCCATCTCTCTACCGTTAAGTACAGAACAAGAAGCCAGAGCTATAAAAAATTATAAAAAAAATAAAAAAATAAAATTCTTCGTTTTGGATGGGGTAACCCCTAAGGAAATTCATCCAAAGTTGACAAAAGTTTACGGGGACTCTGCTCCTTCCATGTCAACCGTTAAAAAGTGGGCAGCTGAATTTAAACGTGGTCGCACGTCCCTAGAAGATGGCCCACATGAAGGATGGCCAAAAACCGCAATAACACCCGAAACCATCGAAAAAGTGCATGATATCGTGTTGGATGATAGGCGAGTGAAGGTGAATGAGATAGCTGAGGCTGTGTGTATATCGGAAAAGAGGGTGCAAAACATCTTGCACAAAAACTTAGGGATGCGAAAGCTCTGCGAAAGATGGGTGCCGCATTTGCTGAGTGCCGATCAAATCAAATTCGCAAACGTATTTCGTGGCAATCTTTGGACCGATTCAATAGGGCGGATCCCTATTTTGTGCCGTGATTTGTCACCATGGATGAGACATGGGTCCACCACTACACGCCCGAAACGAAACAGCGGTCGAAGCAGTGGGTGGAAGCCGGTGGTTCAGCGAAGTCGATCGCATCTGCCGGAAGGTCATGGCCAGACTACCATCTGTTCCCAAACTTGAAGAAATTTGTTTCTGGGAAGCGCTTCGCATCCAATGCAGAAGTTGAGAGGGCCGTAGATGAATATTTTCACAGCCTTCCAGACTCTCACTTCCGGGAAAGAATACTGATGTTGGAGAAACGCTGGACTAAGTGTGTTGAAGTCAAGGGAAAAAAACAAACAAATAACAAATATTTGGCGCAACAGCTCTTTAAAGTGCCAGGGGCTAGCTTCTCGCAACCACTCATGTTGTGTGCGTTATATTTTTCACACGAATGGAAGGGACCTACAGTTTAATGCCGAATTCGAACGGCGATTTGAGAAGCTTTTTCGAGACAACAATACTCTCGGATGTTTGTCAGATGCTCGCGAGAGGTGGGACCGTGAAAAAAACGTTTTGGTGTTTTCTGGGATTCGAACTTGGAACCTCATGCGTAGTGATCCGACACACTAACCACTTACGCCACGGCGCCAAGTCAAACGTCACCAATGACTGGTTTTCCACCTTGATTAACAAATTTTAATGCCATTGATCTTGGTCTAGTATAAGTTATTTCGACAGAATCACCTCTACGATTCCAAGGGACAAAATGATCTTTTGTGGACTTTACCAATCCCACTTGTGGTTTATATTTATAATGAATAATTTCTTGCCCAATTGTTTGATTTAATAAAAATTTATGCACCTTTTCATCCATTCTAGGAACACCATAATTATGTACTTGATACTCCGGTAATTTACTATCATCTGGATTTTCAGATCTATTCCATTCATGAACATAATATTGGTCAATTGCCTGGGGTACACATAACAAATTACTACCAATATGATCATAATATTTTTGTGCCATTTCTCTTGGATTAATAGGTTTCAATCCACTAGGCTTCATTGGATTTGTGCTTTCAACTGTATACTCTTTGTTTCGACCGTAAAATTGAACATTTAATCCATCACGTACTAGCCCTATTGGTACGTATTCCGAAGTTGCTGTTCCGCTAAGTGTTGTACCTGTATCAAATGCAGTTCTTGTTCCCAATGGTGTAACTTTGCATGACACTTCAATAATTTTCGATCCAAATGGTAAACTTTCAAATTCAGCATGACTTAAATAAAATGGTAGAAAATGTACTGGAATTAATGCTAATGGAGTTGTAACACATTCTACGAAATCTGGACTTTGTAGTTGAATATTTTCTGTACTATATCCATAAGTTATTAAAATACGACTTTTTTAAATTGAGCTACACTTGACGGAGAAGGAGTGCTGGGGTGAATCCATGTTAAATTTGAAACGGCTGACGATGACGATCCAGCAACTCCACTTGCTCCAGTGTTCGGCCCACGCGACGATCCACTTTCTGACGTATCCATTGGTACAGCCGCTGCAAGTCCATCGATGCTCTATTAGCAGCTTCAGAAATACTACCAGTGTCAGGAATACCAACAATGTTTTCAAAGAATTTAATAGTATCAGGTGAGAAGTCGCCAAAGTCTTCGCCTGTGTCTGGACCTCCAAAAGCCGGATCAGCACGGAGTAGCTTGGCAGTGTTGGGGTCGGATCCGGTATCGGCGGGTCTTTTATTAATTCCGCTAGGTACAGGTTGAATATCTTCAGCAGGTATGTCTTTAGAATTTTTTTTTTCGTATTGAGTCTTAATTTCTTTATAGAAATGTCCGTGTGGACTTCTATATTCTGTGTACAATTGTTTACACTCTTCTCCTTTTTTAATTGCGTTAAAATTCACGTATTTAGCTTTAAATTCTTGTCTCTTCCAAGTGTCTGCAATATGTTTTTCACGTTGAGCAAATACTTCTTGAGCTAATGTTCTTTTTTCATTACTCATTTTTTTGTACACCAAACACACTTTCGACACCATATTTAATTTCTATTCCGAGAAAACCAGCTAAATCTGCAACACGTCCAGTTTGTTTAAAATCTTTAATAAAACTGCCAATTGCTTCTCTATCCGTCTCTCTTATATCTTCAGAAGAATTAGCCAACTTATATTCTAAATCGTGAACATATGCGACAAAATCCACAGAATTTACTACTTCTTCCTCGTCAAATATATTATTACGAGGACCAAGATAATTATATCCTGGCAATGTATATCCCTTTTTTGGCATTTCAACGACAGACACTAACAAACTAAAATATTAAATTCAAAATTAAACTTATATATAAGCATTTTTATGAATTAAATAAATATTTCAAATTTTGAATTTTGCACATGTAAAATTTATAACACTTTTATGCCGACGACGACAACCAGATCAGACACAACGGCGGCATGGTTACATGATCATGGCCCTTCGGGCCGATCGTACCGCTCGTTGTGTCTGAAGTCAAGGGAGATTATGTAGAAAAAAAAAAATCATTTTTTAACTGAAAATCCCAGTCTTTCATTGTCAAGCCGAGAACTTTTCACCTTGCCCTCGTAGTATCACTGCTTCCCCATTGCGAGTGATGCGCATTAGCATCGCAGCACACGAGGGAGAGCCATTTGTCCTTCATGTCCAACTACAGTGAAGGACTACTTGCTAGTTAAAACTGTCTAGGGATCTACATAGTATCCAGACTGAAAGAACAAGGGTGAAGCTATTCGAAACGGCTCTACTAAATAGAACTCGTACACTGCAGCTGCAGTGTGGATTAAGAGAAATACTCGTATATATTGTACATAGATGTAGAATATGGTATGCATCGAGTTTAATTCTGTTCTTTTATGTAGATGGCTCCACTTCTCTGTTTTTCGTTTATTCTATTATTTCTCTTGTCTGTCGCAGTACTAAGCGGTTTCGGATAAGGAATATAACTTAAGAAACTTTTTCTACCTTGTCCTATCTTTGTTTTGTCGAATCCGCTCCTGATTTCTATTAATTCTACATCTAGGGTGTATTCTTGAATTTTATTATATTTTTTTCAAGGTGAAAACAGTGTTTTAAGTTTCCTTTTTCAACTGGATTGGAATACGAGAGGAATTTCCATTTCCTTCAATCTGTTCGTTCATAAATTAGGTTTCCTGCGGTTTTTTTTTTCTTTTGCGACGACCGTTGTCGATGTTCACTCCCACAATTCGTGTGAGTTCTCCTTTGATGTGTACCTCTAGTTGAATATGTCCTTTACATACTTCATCTAATTTTCATAATACGATTCGGCCATTGCTTGCAAGAGGAGTCTCTCTCGTCGCGGAAATGTGGTCGTATAGGTCTTTTGTTCCATTGTGTACATCTGGTCTGGACATAACCTTTACGTGGGATGACGAAGACATGTTTGTGACTCCCCAGCTACTCTTCTCTTAAATTTGTATGCAAATTCTTTTTCTTTTAGGGAAACCTGAAGCATGAAGACAACAAATGAAGTCACGTACTGTACTATACTCTTGCGATCAAAGACCTATTTGTGAAGATATGGAATGGTCAGTGGAGATTTTAATGTGTAGTCACGTTTTTTTAGCGAAGATTTTTTAGTTTACAGTTGTGGAAAGTTTCAAGATAGCCGTAAGTATTTGAAGAAAATCGAAATTCAATAAGCGAATAATAATATGGAAATGGCTTATCCATCATGAACACTAACTTTCCACGTAAAAACATTCACAAATACACGTGGTACCGTCAGAGTCTTCAGCAGAAGTCGCTGATCGATTTCTTTGTGGTACCATCGTGTCTGAAGAGAATGGTTTGTGATGTTTGAGTATTAAGAGGGGCGGTACTGTCAACTGATCATCACTTAGTGCTGTGCAAATTGTATCTTAGCGAGAGAGTGCCTCCCCTGCCAAAGCGTTAACCAAGGACGTATACACGCATACGATGGGAGAGACTACAGGACGATGAGATACGGGAGACATTTGCGCGGTAAATATCTGAAAGGTTTGAACGAATTCCAACTGTTTCATCAAATGTAGAGGCAGAATGGCAACTGTTTTCAACAGCGGTTATTACAAAATACAAATATTTGGCGCAACAGCTCTTTAAAGTGCCAGGGCCTAGCTTCTCGCAACCACTCATGTTGTGTGCGTAATATTTTTCACACGAATGGAAGGGACCTACTGTTTAATGCCGAATCCAAACGGTGATTTGAGAAGCTTTTTCGTGACAACAATACTCTCGGATGTTTGTCAGACGCTCGCGAGAGGTGGGACCGTGAAAAAACTTTTTGATATTTTCTGGGATTCGAACTTGGAACCTCATGCGTAGTGATCCGACGCACTAACCACTTACGCCACAGCGGTTATTGCCTCTGCGGGAGATGTTTGTGGAGTGAAGCGGCTTGGTGTGGCGGCTGGTGGTGGGAAAAGAACTGCTTGCTTTAAAACGCCCGGAGTTTAAGAAGCCATCAGAGAGAAGAAGAGAGCCTTTAAGGTGTGGATTCACTTGGGGAACTCCGATTCTCGAAATCGGTACACCGAGGCGCGAAGAACTTTGCAAATTACCTGTGAAAACAGCAAAAGAACCGTCTTGGAAGGAGTTTGGCGAGAAATAGGAACGTGACCACAGATCTGCAAATAAGATGTTCTAACAGACCGTCCGCCGACTCAGAGGAAAAAACTGGAATATCGTTGAGGAAGCAAATCCAAAGACGGCGCACTTCTTTCCAATGAGGAGGACATCTTACGCAAATGGAGCGAGCACTTTTCAAAATTGCTCAATCCCGAACAGGTCACCGAAGATGACAGACCTATGGTCGACAGTTAGGCGGAAAGTAGTCCTACGATAGTGGAAGTAAGTTTGGCAATCAAAGCGCTAAAAGTTGGCAAATCTGCGAGTGTGGATGAAATCCGGCCAGAAATGTTCAAGACTTTAGATAAAGAGGGAGTGCAATGGCTCACGTATGTCATTAGTGTTGCCTGGGAATGCGGTGAAACACCTTGTGATTGCAAAATGGGGTGATTGTTCCTCTTTTTAAAAAAGGGGACAAAATATTATATTTTAAGTCTTCCTGGAAAAAAACGCGTTCCAGAGCTGTAGTTGAGGACGGTTTGGGGATGAGCAGTGCGGTTTTCAACCCGCCAGAAGCACAACCGACCAGTTATTCACTCTCAGAATGGTTCTTGAGAAGGCCTGGGAGTATGCTAAACCTGTCTACACCTGTTTTGTGGATTTGGAAAAAGCATATGGTAGGGTTCCTTAAAGCCAACTTTGGAGTGGTCTGCAGGAGTATGGGATTGATGGTTCCCTGTTAAGGGCAATTCAGTCTTTACATACAAGCTGTAGGAGTTAAGTTCGGATAAACGATGTTAAATCAATACCTTTCACTGTGGGCGTTGGAATCCGCCAAGATGCATTTTGTCGCCTCTCCTCTTCTTTGTATATATGGATTGGATGTTGGAGCGCAGCCGTGGCGTGGGAGACTTAAGGATTAGTCATCTGCTCTTTGCGGATGATTTGTTCATCTTTGGGTCCTCTCAAACCGAACTTCAGAGCTCAATTAAATAGTTTGTAGCCGTTTGCGATGATGATGAAAATCAACGTGAACAAATCGGAAGTAATTGTCGTTTCCAAAAAAACCTATTCAGTGCGTGTTAGTGCAGTCTCACTGAAGCAGATGGATAAATTTAAGTACCTCGGGGTCTTATTCACGAATGATGGGAAGGGCAATGCTGAGTTCTTCTTCTTCTTCTTCTTTCTTTTATCAGCGAGGTTATGATCCGAAAATGAGGGATCACAACCCTCCCACTTCACCGTATTTCTACTGATCCGCCTGAGTTATCCTGTAAAGTTGATCAGGTTGGATCAATTTTCAGAGAGCTGAAATCTGTTATAAGGAAGGCCGAACTTATTGTTCAAGGTAAGCTATCGGTTTTTAACTCGGTGTATGTTCCAACTCTCAACTATGGTCATGAAATTTGGGGAGTGACCGAAAAAATAAGATCGCGTATACAAGCTACCGTAATAGGGTTCCTTCGCGATGTCGCTGGAATAACTCGTACGGCGAGGCGCTCAATGTTAAGCAGTTAATTCTCCGAACGGTCAGTTTGGTCACGTAGTGCGTATGCCCCCAGACCGGCTTCCAAGACGTGCCATGATTGCTGTGTCATCAGGTAGGCGACTCCCCGGTAGAAATAGATGGTTGGACCAAGTCAGACATCTCTCCTGGAGCCGTCTAGGGATTCCTCCTGATGAGTTTGTGTCAATGGCAGCCGACTGAGATGGATGGAGGGCCCACCTAAGCATCCTACCACCGCGACCCTCATGAAGGATTAGGGGGGCCCATTGAAAATGTATGTATGTATAAGATTTATAAATTAATTTACAAAAGTCATCTGGGCAGTAATGTGGGATATATCGCAGCTTTATGCGATGTCATTTGAATTTTCAAATTCAACTGACACAGCTTCTCCAACTGTGAAGTGTGAATAATTTCCACACGAGTTCGACACCCGCCATAATTTTTTTTTTTAATTTTCCTTAAGATGACAGCCCTGCTCTGATTAACTGTCAAAAAGTCAAATGCACTATTCGAAATACAAAAACAATTCATTTTTTGGTTTTCGCTCGTTTTTCTGAAGCAAATGTGAGTTGGTCACAGAAACCCCAAACCGAACTGTAACCTCTTCCCTTCGAGAATCTATAAACCTCAATTTGACCACAATATGACCCAAAAGGATTCAACTTCTTCGACAAACGACGGGTACAACCTACAGATCTCGAGCAACCTCTCCTTGTCCTGCGAGAGCGACTTGTCATCGTTCTCCTTCGACAAGGAGGTGGACGACACGTACACCAACCAGATGCACTCCGACGAGCTACCGGCGTTCGAGATACGACTGATATCACCGCTTGGACGATCACCCTCGCCCATCGACAGTGATGTGGACTTCCCATCGTCGCCGACTCACAGTTGCATTACGCCGACGAGGAACACATCCAGGAAGCAACAGGCTGCATACAAAGACAACGAAGACTTCGTACCGCTTCACGATATTAATGCGCAGATCAGTCCGCCGAGTGACAACGAGAGCAACCCGCTGAGTGAAGGCAGCCGCTCGAACAGCTTGGAGACGATATTCGAGGGGGTGTTCCTGAATACGCCGCCCCGGCAGAAACAACAGCGCAACATCAGCAGTTGTGGCAACAATCGCAGCAATCTGATGGAGAAAATCGCAATAAATCGGTTGAACTTCGCCACAGCTGCAGGGAAGGAGAATGCGCCGGACAAAGGCGACGACAACCAGGCCAAAAGTGATACCGCAACGAACAACTGAAGAGCACACATCAAGTAGAAAGTATTAGATGTTAATTTTAGTTTTTATATATTTTATAGTTGTATTCGTACAAAGCGCTGAATAAATTCTATTATTCGTCCGAGAAGTATGTGTACTCTTTGCACTGCCTGTCTTGAACTAACTGATCCAATGGGATCTTAAGACAGACAAAAGTTGGTTTCCTTGATTCTGAAATAAGTCCACAGAACTCATGAAGGACACTGGGCTTGTGGGCTTTCTGGGGTACAGAAGATGTCTCTTGATTGAGTTTTAAAGTTCAAATCTGCTACGTAAGCCTTTTTTCGCAGTTCATTACCAGAAATTGCTTTTATTGTTGCTTGACTGTCGGTATCGTTAGCGAACCCCAAAGGGGGATCAGTAGAAATGCGGTGAAGTGGGAGGGTTATGATCCCTTGTTTTTGGATCATAACCTCGCTGAAAAAGAAAAAAAGAAGGCTGTCGGTATCCTTAGGTTCAACGTGTCCAAAACGATGCCGCACCTACCATCAGAGTAGATGCTATCCCGCTTTCCCATTCCTTACTTCGATCACAAATTGGAAAAGATCATATGAAATATAGATAAAGCGTTGTGTAGTTAGCAGTTGCTACGTTTGTGTTTTGCGTCTTGGTTATTCCAACTATCTCAAGTTCATTAACGAAAAGGTCCAGAGGGAACAAATTTAGAATACCCTCGAGTCCTACTGTTTTCTGGTTCTCATGCGTAGAGATAGAGGGAGCGAATAATGTGAGCAGACATCCAACAATTTTCCCTTCCATATTCATTTGCGTATTCAATCAATAGTCGTAATAACCAAGGACGGAATGTTTACAAAACAGACACCGGTTGTTGTTAGTGTTGATAGTCTACCATTGCGCTGTCCAAACTCTTACCAAATAAGATCACATCCCTTTTCCTATCACTGATCCATCTACCTCACGTGACTACGGTTTGATATTTCTTCCCATTCGGCTATTTCCGTTAAAGTTTTGCCTCCCCTTTTCGACTCGCACGAAATTCCTCCATAATAGTCGGCCGAGAGTGTCTCAAATCGTGATGAAAGTTTAGCATCGGCTGACATTTTGTTTGTGACTGTCCTACTTTTGTTTCAAGCATCTTATTTGAATGGTTAATGTATGTAGTGTACATCAACTGGCGTCGTCCCCCCATCAAAAGATATGAGAGTGCTCCATCGAAGCATATCCCGGTACGAACAAGACTATTAAATTACTCCTTGCTCTCAATATTGCATTGTACTCTGGGTGTGTCATTCTTATGGCAACAAACACTTGATTTTTTTTTTTTGTTGCGCCGAAGGATGCGATCATCTTCTAAAGATGCTAGTAGCCCGGGCCAGTAGCATGTACGAACCGCAAACCCGAATAATCGATGCCAGAAGTGCGCCTACCTACTAATCCATATCCGCGCACGGGTTGGAAAGATTGATTCTCTATTCTATGAAGCGCCTGCAATGGAATACAGCGTGCTCCGTATTTTTCTCCTGATCTGGGTAGTTCGGGCAGAGAGCTATCGTGTCCAAATTGATGTAAGTATTTGCCATAGCCACCGTGGCCGAACGAGAAGAGCGTAAGATGGTAATTACAGTCATCGTGGACTCGTTTTGTCCACGTCAGCATAGTCGGTATTAACTTGTAAGTCCATCTGGAGTGGAATCCTCTAAGGTGATAGTTGATAGTCACACTTTTGACAGTCAAAATTGATGATCACACTTTGTTAGCTCTCCGTAAAACGATCGCAAAGCCACACAAAAACAATCGTAAAAAGGTGATGATCACGCTGATGGTCACCTTATGGAGAGCAAAAGGGATGATTGTGATCATCAACAATCAACTATCACCTTAGAGGATTCCACTCCTGCCTTTCGTAGTGTTGTCCCATATGATTCTTAGATATGAAATCCTTAGTCTGTGCTCATATCGACTGGAAGGGAAGCGGATGATTCAACAAAGAAAAAGTTCCGGCGGCAAGGCATGCTCTCGTAGTTACTTACTTAATCCTTAACCCTTCTACTATTCAGTGTAGGGTCATGCTGCTGTGTAGGGTTATACTGCTCTCATTCTTCTAAATCAGTCGAATAAAAATCATTGACTAAGGCAGCGAACGAAAAGCAAAAGACGAAGTTCAAGTAACTCGTTTCGTGCGCTATAGTATGTAGCTAGATAGAAGTCTGCCTGTGCTTGTCGCTACAATTCTTGCCCGAGGCCTTTTCTGTTTAGGCCCAATCGTAGTTCGCCCAGATCTGCCCAGAAATTACGAAACTCTGCGGACTGTTCCACCTTTTGCTTGAAACTGATAGAAAGTGACAAAAGATTTCGCTCTTGACGATTCCCATCGGAACGAGAACTACCTCTGTCAAGGACGGAACCCCTCCTCGCCAGCCCGTTCACTCCCCTCGATGTTGCTATGGCCTAGCACCCAGGTAAGACTGATTTTGGTTCGACAACTTAGCTACGAGAGCTATATTTGACTCGCGAAGCTGACGGGCTCCTAATTTCCACATCTATTCTCTTAGTGAGTCGCATGGCTCAATTAGACGCAGTTGATGTAAGAAAATAAAGCTCGAAACGCCAGTCACGGCATAAAGTGTAGCAAATTGACAAAACCTAAAGACAACGATAAGTCAAGCTAGCCAACATGACTTATGAAATTGGGAGAAATGCAGTTCATCGAACAAAGCAATATTTTTTAATGTACACGATGTTATATGTGACTAGAAGTAAGCCAACTAGAGAGCTACACTGTCGACTTGTAATTTAATCCCTGATACTCATAGATCTTGCTGAGGCATGCTCGCCATTGAAATAGCGTTTTTTCTGTTGTTTGAATCTTGATTTGTCGATCATTGTGTCGTTCTCTCATCAACATCAAGATGACGATTTCATTTCGCTCGCAAAGCCCCCAAATGTACTCCAAATACTAGCACACGTCACATCATTCATTAATTTATTAAAATAATTTTCCACAGTACAAAAGATAAAAGAAAAAAAAAAAAACACTTATTATATCGTCCAGTTTGTTGCTCGGCACACACTCTCTCTCTCCCTCTCTAAAATCTAGGGTTCTATAGATTCTTAGCATACTTTGAGGCTGAAAATATCTTCACCTTAAGCAAACCTGGATTTACCTCACTCCATCTAAATAGAAACACCGTAGAGATACAAATGAAAAGAGGAAAAACAGCAAAAAATACGAACTTTAGATTCCTCTCTTTGAGACGGCTCTTCACTTTGGTTTTGATGGTCGACACACCACCCGTACTGTGTAACCCTCGACCTGTTATTATGAACACATACTTAAAACTACGAAATATACTTCGTAACTTGGATATGTGCTTGTCTATGAATATATCCAAGCAGGCAATGGCTTCGATCACATGCAGGTAGTGCAAATCAATGAAGTCCGGATTATTCTGCGTGAGATCGTGGACTTCCATGATACAGTTCGCCGCGCGGTGATTGTAGATGTCGATTTTTTTCTTATGAAGGTTTGCTATCTGTGAATAGTAGACGGCTACGCCGCTGTTGCCGCGCTGGATAGCCTCCTTGGCCTTTTGGTAGCACTCCGCCCGGAGTTGACAGTGATGAGCAGCATAGTTGCGAGTCTCTTCGAACTCTTTGAGCGCCAGTCGCTTGGCTTCATTTGGAGAGATGGATCTTCTGCGAGGAGTGGACTCCTCCTGCTGAGGAATGGAATGTATCTGTTTGAAACTGGAGCTGTGACTGATGTTGTTCGCCTTTGAGAACGTTTGTTCCTGTTCGACTTCTTTGTTTAGCTGCAATTGAAAATTAGATACATTTAGAAAGGGGGTGGTGGGAGGCTTACCTTCTCATTCTCATCTATAGCCTTCTCGATGAGTACCTTGGCAGACACCTGATGGTCGATTGTAGCTGGTTGGATGGAACTCTTTAACACCTCAACTGTGTCACTGAACTTATTGTTGTGCGCTGCTAGAATATCCAATAGGGTTTCTCTTGGGATACTTGGAAATAACTCGCATAGCTTCATTCGCGTTAGATGTGATGCCAAATCATCTGGGTGCTGGTGCTGTGTGGTAGCCGCTCGTAACTCTTCCTGATCGGTTTTGTAGATCATCCAAGCGAACTCCATATCGAGTAGTTCCTTAATATTCTCCGGCGGCTGCTTACAGTTCTCGTACTTTGGATGCTTTAGCAGTCGTGCAAACTCTTCATCTTCTTTCACGGTGATCTGTCGTTGCTCCTCCATTTGATTATAGAGAGACTCCATCCAAAGAATATAGATTTCTCGAGCCAGCGACTTTGGCATGAATACATTTGTTTTGTACTTCTCAGGCATGGTCGTTAGGGTGGGTGTCTCTGATTTGAAAATCTCTGTCAACTGACCAATCAAATCCTGGCCAAGATTTATTTCTAGGATTTCTGATGCATCAGCAGCATCCTCGCTGATGTTGTCATTCTCATCTACTTCGGTTTGTACTTCAATATCGATAAATGTCTTTCGATTGCTGGAGTCTTCGACGGCATTACGTTTGTTGCGAATCTTTTTTATATGACTAGAGTAGTGCTCGTCGCCGAGGACGAAACTCCTCTCGACAGCCTCTTTGACTTCTAGATTTTCTGCGGTTGGTGGGGCACGATTTCTGGACGGCTTGGCACGTTGTGGCTTTACATTGACCTGAGGCAATGGGATGTCTGCTACTGCCAAGGGATGGCCTTTCATGGGATTATCACAGCCACAATCGTAGGTGTCGGAGTTTTCAATGAAATCCATTTCATAGCTCACAGAGTCATCGTCCTTCAGCAGAATGTCAACGGCCCAGTCAATGCTGCCGCTGCATTTAATAAAAAGATCCCACAGCTCGGCAGTCGGTTTGTTAGGATAAATCTGGCGCAGTGCCACAAACGACTGATTCTCATTCTCACAGCCAACACGATGGCGTTCGAACGGCTTCGAGACGACCTCCAAGTCATTTGTTGAAGCCTTTGGTACATTAATCGACTTGACACCCTCTTTGAGGAGCTGTAGCAGACCACAGCTCTCGTTTTGATCGGTATTCATCGGTTCAACGGTGCTACTAGCAGCTGTTACAGGAACGCCCCAAAAGTTGGTGGCTTCTTGTTCGTAGTTCTGCCAAACTGATGGCACTGTCGTAAATAGTGGTGCCGGTGTCTCATCGCCTTCAAACTGCTTCGAACTTTTTGTTGGGGTTAAGGGAATTCCCCAGAAATTGGCAGCTTCTTGGTCAAATGTGGAAACATTTACTGCGATGTCTTCGATAGATTCTTTTTGCATTAAATCCTGCGGTTGTTGTTGTCTGTTTTTCTGATTTGGACGGGGTGACTTTGGAATGGAGGATTGCTTTACTTCGGATGGGGTTTCAAAACTAGACCAGACGTTGTTACTGCTATCGGCGAATGCAACTGGAGATGAACTAGGTTCTCTTTCGATTTGCATCATTTGCTCTGTGATAGTTGTTTGACTTGGCATAGCTTCCGTTTCGTCTTTAACGTTTGTACTTTGTGTTAATGTTTCGACTGGAGTCTGGGGCGGCGGTGGCGGTTCAGGTTGTGGTTGTACTATTGGAGGCGGTGGGTACATTCTTAATTGTGGTAGTAACACAGTGTACTTGGTCTGTTTCAAAAGCTGCAAGGAAATCAAATGGTTAATTTAGGGTGGTGATAGAATTTAAGGAGCTATTCTAGGTGTAGATGATAATGATTGCAATGTCCTTCTTCTCATCTTCAAGTTAAGCCTAGTACAGTTAGAAGGAAAATATAGGAAAGCGAGCACCAGAATATAACTCTACGAGACCATCCAACTGGAAAATAGTGCACTCTTGTTCCGCAGAACTTGCCAGTTATAAGAAATTAACCGTTTCGTCTTTAACGTTTGTACGTTGTGTTAATGTTTCGGTTGAAGACTGGGGCGGCGCGGCGGTGGCGTTTCAGGTTGTGGTTGTACTATTGGAGGCGGTGGGTACATTCTTAATTTTGGTAGTAACACCTTGTACTTGGTCTGTTTCAAAAGCTGCAAGGAAATCAAATGGTTAATTCAGGGCCGTGATTGAATTTAAGGAGCTATTCTAGGTGTAGATGTTAATAATTGCAATATCCTTCTTCTCATCTTCAAGTCCAATTTAGTTAAGCCTAGTACAGTTAGAAAGAAAATATATGAAAGCGAGCACCAGAATATAACTCTATGAGACCATCCAACTAGAAAATAGTGCACTTTTGTTCCGCAGAACTTGCCTGTTATAAGAAATAAATCGGGGATCATTCCTGATGTTAATGTTCACCTTTTGAGGAGAAGAGGCAACAGATGGAGTAATATTTCTTTGGGTAAGGCTGCGCAAATACAAAAGCCGCATTTTATTATCATCCATGATCCATATAGATCATTAGGAGTTTGATCCTTCTCCTTGTTCCTGCCGCTCCTGCAGAAATCGTTTGGAAAGAGTTGTGCAAATGCTTTAGCAAAACCAGGCCAGATCTTTTTGAAGATTTGATGTCTTTCCATGCTCTCCCATTCGCGGTTAGCTTTGTTGATTCTGCCGAGTTTGTCAGCATTGCAGCGGAAACTTAAAGTGATGCACTTGGGTGCGGGGCTGTCAGTGGCTATCCTTTACAGAAACACCACATTTCTGCTAGGACAACGCTCTCTATGTCGGAAGACGGATGGAGATGCTAGAATTCAGTTACTCGGAGTAGACCCGAAGTGAAACGAACATAAATCCCTAAGGAGAATTTTTTTTCCAATGTATTAACTCAGAAATGGTGCTCTTGAGTCAAGTAGAGGAACCAACTTGAACTACTGTGCCTTTATTTACCAGCAGATGGCCCGAGTTCGTATGATACAGGAAATTGTCTTAAACTAGGCGTGCCAGATCAGCAGCCTAGGTAGAAGGCTCTGGAAGCCCTTACAAGATTTACAAGTATATGGCAAACATGACATTTGATTTTCAAAATTCCATGCGTCACGAGTAGAACCACATTCACGCTTGGATCTACATTTGTTCCCGCGAAAAGTAATCTCCCGGTAACAAGCACTGGGGCAAGTTGGAAGTAAATTCGTTTAGTAACTACTGACTCACTCTGATATACACTACGCTACTCTCTACAATAAACCCTCTCACTCCTTACCTTTATAACATCATTGGTGGTGCCAATCTCGAATCTATCCAGCATACGCTGTATTTTTTGCTTCTGTACGTTATGCGTATTCTTGACAGCCAACTTCGCTGCTGAATTGCGCCACGGTGTCACTGGCTCCATCAGCTCCACCATATACCCATTCTGTACTGCGGCCTGCACATAAGGAGTCATCTCCCACAGCCGCATGTTCGTATTATCAATAATAATCGGACTCCAGCCCATCGAAGCCTTCTCGCGCGCTCTTCTCTGGCAGTATTGATGGGCATCCTCCAATCGTCCCAGATCGTACTTGTACCTTCCCAACGAATCGAAGAAGAAATCATCGGCGCTGAGTACAAAGTCCTTCCAATCCCTTCCCGGTAGTAGCTTTGTCACTATGGACTTGGCCAGATGCGATTTTCCACTTCCTGGTGCACCACGCATCATAATCAGCACCTTGTAGCCGTTGTCGATGTTGTGATACACATTGGCATACACCGCAGGTAGGTCTTGGGCAGACTGTTTAGATTGTACAATGGATACCGACTTTGGGACAGCTCCACTTGCGTTCCGAAGCTTCCTACTGTAGCTCGATGTTGTTGCTGCTGTAGTTGCTGCTCCTGTAGTTGGTGCTCCTGTAGTATTCGTCGATTGACCCTGTCCACGATCAGTATTACCATCCGTAGTTATCAGCTTATCAATGCACAAGTCCACTGAGAAGAGATGAAAGAGAAAGAAACAACAATACCTACGTCAGTCTATTACGTCGTTTGTTTGGGAACAAGTGGGCTCACCATTCCACATGCACTCCTCACAGATGTCAAGGATCGTGACCAGAGAAATCCCGTGAAACATATCACTCATCTGGCGGAGGATGTTTTGTTTATCGGCGCTCAATTCGGAGGCGGAATTGATATCGTAAAATTGCGGATCCATTGGATACATTGGAGAGTTGCCTTCTTTGTCTATGTTTTGGGGGGAAAGCTATGTTAAGCGCGCAGCAGAAAGAAAAGTGCAAAATGTGCAACGAAAATGAGAAAACGTATTTTTAAGAGAAAATCACTGCAAAGTGTTCTTTGTTTTGTTCTGGCATTCGTGGCGATTATCTCTGTTGCCTCGTGACATGTGTGTGCGTTTAGTGGATGAGTTGCAAAGGAATGGAAGAATCCAGAAAGAGAAATAATTCAAACTGTAACGGTTTTGGCTGGTCAAACGGTAGTGCATGCGGTTATATAAAAACACAAGCGTTCTCACTTACCTGAGGCCTACCATTTCCTACTCTCAAGCTTCACGCGGTGACAGCTGGGTGCCTGGTACCTTATTCCAAGAAATGCGTAACCAACCCCGTTTGGAGGATTCTTGGCGGCAGCAGATGAGAGAGAGAGAGAGGGGGCGGGGAGTACTTTCTCGCTAGAGCACTTCTTCCTGTTCCAGATGGCAGCGGACGAATTTCCTAGACGGATTCAATGGTGGCGTCTAGAGTTTCAGCTGCTTCGACGTATTCGGATCACAGGTCAGTAAGGAATTTCCAATGTTTGCCAGGACCTTGGAATAGAGATGGTGACGGAGGAGCCCTTAATGGGCCATCGGCAGCGCTCATACTCCCTTAGTGGACTACTGGCACCGGTGTACCCGGCTCCACGTCCTAGGGGTATAACTAAAGGAACTGGACCTCCAGGTTGTGGGTTGTGCCGTCGGTGTTACTCCCCTATCACGTAAAAAAAAAATAGTTCTAATAGTTCCGAAACAACCAAAAGCATCGGATAAGGACGACTCGGGCGATGACGACCCCAGCAAACGAAATAAAAACAACGACCTTCGGATCTGTACGTGGAATGTTCTGTCCCTTTACAGACCACGTTCAGCCGAACAATTAGCAGAGGACATAGACTGCTATAAAGCAGATATAACCACCATCAAGGAAGTGCGGTAGGATGGGCCAGGTAAAAAAAGGGTGAAGAATTGTGACATCTACTATAGCAATTGCTACAGAGGCTACAGGAAGAGGCGGTGGATTTTATACCAGTGATTCGATCAAAAACTGCTCGAGATTAAAGGCCGCCAAATCCTTTGGCTAGATTGTCAGCCATGACTAGATTCATTATCCCCATTACAGATAATTTGTAGAACGTTTCATTCATATGGCGTTTTCTTATTCTCACATCCACGAAGAATTTTATGCGAAATTCTTCCTTTATGAGAAATTCTAATTCTATTTCAAAAATCCTCGTTATATGCAACTAATTTTACTTCATGGCCTCATATTCACGATATTCACGATAATTGGCTTCATTTGATAGCTGTTTTAAAACATAACTCAAGATCTAATCCACCAGTCCTTACTGGGGTACGCGTTCTTGTATTCTGAGGAAAAATTATAATTTTCATTATGACCCTAAAGATCTGTATCAAACATGTAAACATATTGGCCTATGATGGGCCAAGGCCTAGCTTCTCGCAACCACTGGTGTCTTGTGCTTTGTATTTTTCGCACGAATGGAAGAGACCTAAAGTTTTGTATCGTATCCGAAGGGTAGTTTTTGAGAAGCGTTTTCATGACAATAATACTCTCAGATGTTTGTCAAACGTTTGCGAGAGGTGAAATCGTGAAAAACCTTTTGTTTAAGGATCTATTCGTTTCTATGTGTGTTTTGGAGGTTCTTTTCTACTGTTGCCGCTGGTAACACCAGCTTTAGCGGTTATGTTTGCGCACAAGCTTGAGAAGCTTGTATGAAAATAACAGTTCACTAGCCATCCATTTATAGGATATCAATAATTCGTACACATTTTATAGATTTTTAAGTGTCTTCCAATGATGCAATATTATCCATAACTTAGCTCCTCTCATTCCGCTACAAAAGTGAATGTGAGATTTTAGCCAATTTGCTTGGGTGACGGTTTTAGACTATAATTTTTTTTTAAATAACCTGAGCTGGACTTATATGTGTCGGGTTGTAAATAAGTAAAATCAGGGCAAAGTTTTGAAATATAAAGTTGAATCGATATAAATGTAACTATTTATGTTTCAAATTATACCACTCAGTTAAAAGGATTATAGCAACGACGATATCTACAGAAAAGCGCGCTGTTACCGTACTTAACGAGTTCAAGTTAAATCAATAATTCCTTGAATATTTCGTTTTGCATTTTTGTTATTGTTGTGCACTATTCCTTTGCAGTTTTTTGAATGAGACTATATAAAAGAATTATCGTGAAATGCATATATCTCTCAACTCACAACATGTTCGAAAAGGCAAGAGGCAGGCCTAAAAACTCCTGGATCACACAAATGTAACAACGACAGCACTTGGTTTACCTCAGTGACGAAGTGATCCAAGGTCGACCAAAGTCGTTCCAAAGTGAAGCCAACCCGAACCATATCAACAGGCGGATCAATAGAAATGCAGTCGAGTGGGAGGGTTATGATCGCTTGAGTTCAGATCATAGCCTTAGCGAAATAGGAAAAAGATATGATATTGTCAAAAACATTAGCAGGTTGTAGCCCATGGCATTTGATCAATTTGACGGTTAAGTCTAAAGATGTTCTCAAACCAACGCGAATATTTGCTGTCGCCGCAACGGCGATGAATCGTAGTGCTTGCTGTCACTTAAGCTACATGGCGATATATGTATGAGAGTGCCCATACCGACGAGTTTTTTTTTTAAGTCACTGCATGCAGGGTTTTTGTCGCAGTCACCGCGATGGTGATGCTTGCTGTAACTTAAGTTATATGGCGATATATGGAAGTGCTCACACTAATGCGAATTTGTCACCGCGAAGGCGATTTTGCATTCTTTTTGTCACCGTCGTTGGTTTGGTGCAGTTGAAATGAATATGGCTTATACTTCTTCGTCTGACGAGAAGTATATTTTCGCAAACACCGAGACAAAAATATCGCTTTGGTGTGGGCGTACTCACGAATTTCTTTGTCGCTGCCGCCGCAAAATAATCACCGTCTATTAGGCACAACCTCTAATACATAGTTCAAAATGCGAATTAAAGAACAAGACACTTCGATGGCAGATTCTCGACTCCGCCGTTGAACTTAAGTTCCAGTGTGGGTGGGAACGCTGCATCAGGGATTACCCGTTGCTTGACCTATCGAGTCATAACGAAAGCAGTGCTAATCACTCCGATTACCGTTGGCGTTTTACGCTTTTCGACGATTGTCGTTTTATTTATAGCTACGCCCTGCTGACCGTTAAACATAACTTAGTAATCTTTTCGTCGTGTAGACTACTATTACAACTCGTTTGCATTGAAAAAGTAATGAAAATGGATTCGTGGCACACCTAAGGAATAAAACCACAATCGTCGAAAAGCGAAAACCTCCAACGGTAATCAGGGTCAATATTGCGCAAGAAGAAATTTAAACCACCAATTAGCACCACACGAACTTGTCCTTTTCCTTATAATTTAAAGAAAAAATGCCTTTACTGAATCAAGCCACTACCACCTTATCGACAGCCATCCAACGCCAAACGTCACCTATCCAACTCCTGACAGCTCATCACTGTCACTTGACTTCCATACAAAGAAAAAAAATAAGAAAACTCACAACAAATTCGCAATTACTTCTGCTCACGCAAGAAAAATTTTATATTTATCAAAATAATGTATTAAAGTCAATTATTTCCCACTAAAAATCGCTGTAAAATTTGCTTCAACACTCACTCTATGAAATGCCAAATTTGATATTACCGTTTATGTAACGCATAAATCACAAATTCTTAATTTAATTAAGCAACCCGACGATCAAAAAAAAAAAAAAAAAGAGATGACGTTCTAATTGTTCCGCTGATAGGCGAATTAGCAGAGAAGTAGACGAGAAATCGTCAGCAATATACACCACGTAACGTCTGGTTTCTTGCAGATTATCAGGACATATCATGTACTTCCCTGTGGGCTGGCCAAAGGCCATAGACCTGTCGCTGGACGAGGAGCACAACACAATACGCCACATCGCCTGCGATGCGGTGAAGATACTGATTGCGGCGATTGGTGAAAGTTTTCTTGGGATTTGGTACGCGAATCCGCTGATCCCGATCACGTTCCATCAACGGACGGTGGAGTCGGTGGAGAGACACGGCAGCAATCGACTGATTGTGTGGAAGCCCGATTCGAGTAAGTTGGCCGTGCTGACGGACTGCGGGCATTTGTTGTTCTACAAGATTGAGGTGGACGGCAACAATAGTGGGGTGCTGACGCAGGTGGACTCGCCGTTGGCGAATTTGAAGAGGGATTCGGCGGAGCTGTTCATCAAGGAGGTGATACCACGGCTGTATCTGAAGGAAATCTGCTCGATTGCAATGGATTCACTGATCACGACGTTTTGCTGTATCAGCTTGACGGAGGTGGTGGTCACGACGGCGAACTGTGAATTCGTGCGAACGCAGTGGGATGACTTTGAGACGAATCATTCGCAGGATCTGCGGGGTATTCCGTTCTATCTGAATCAGAACAGCAATTTGAAGAACCTGCCTCCGATTGGGAGGAACTCGTTCATATCGGCGATGGAGTACTCGCCGTTTATTGGGGGATTCGGGGTTGTATTCAATGATTGCCGGGCGGCGTTTCTTAGTGTCCACCAGAAGATGCACGGGTTCTGGGTGCCGGATGTGGACGATGCGACAGTTTGCAGCGTCAATCATAAGTTTAGGCTGCTTGCCTATGGAAGGAGGAACTCGGAGGTGGCGGTGTATGCAATTGAGGACACCACCGGAGGCCTGGAATTCTGTCACAAACTGTCATTGAATTCGAAGGAGTTTCCCGGAATGCTGGGCGCGGTGAATGAGCTCAAGTGGTCGCCAGATGGTTGTGTATTGGTTGTGGCTTGGGACAATGGAGGAATATCGCTATGGAGCACCTTTGGCACGATGCTAATGTCGTCGTTGAGTTGGGACTTTGGAATTCATGTTGATTTGCTGCGCAACAACCCCCTGGTGGTCGATAGAATGGAATGGTCCACAGAGGGCTACCAGCTATTCCTCATTCGTCGAGAAGGAACCGTCCTCCAGTTGAGTTTTGTAAAGAGCGCGCTCACTATGAATCCATGCATGGCTTCCACATCACACATTCTGCTACAGGCCGACGATACCTTATACCTGAATCAAGGCGATAACCTGGAAAAGATTTACTTTGGCTCGAAGTTCATCTTTCCCAACAACCAAGCGGACTTGAATGCGAATCCCGTGGACAACATGGAAGTCCAGAAGTCAGTGGATATCTCAAGCATCCTCTCGGAGAGCAAATATTGGAGTGTCCTTCAGTTACCCCTAACATACGCCGCGACAAACTGGCCAATTAGATATTCAGCCATTGACACCGAGGGCTTGCATATAGCCGTTGCTGGGCGAACAGGTCTGGCGCACTATTCACTGCTCAACAAGCGATGGAAGCTCTTTGGGAATGAGTCGCAAGAGAAGGATTTCGTTGTGACTGGAGGCCTAATGTGGTGGCGGGGATTCATAGTCTTGGGTTGTTTCAGTCTGCTCGATCGCACGGATGAGATTCGGTGTTATCCGGAGGAATGCAAGCTGGACAATCAGTTCGGTAACAAGATTCAAGTGCGAGCGCCCGTGATTTCCCTGAATATGTTCAAGAATCAGTTGATTTGCCTCACGGCGGATGGAATAGTGAGCACATTCGCTCTGAAGAAGCTGAATGCGTATAGCATGGACGTGTCGTGCATTTATGAAATGGACATCAAGGGAATCTGCATCCATCCGGCGTGTATAGTCTCGCTGATGGTCACAAATTTAAAAAATGAGCTTGCATTGAAGGCCAACGCTCCCGAGACGATCATATTCAATGTGAGTGGCCGAATTCTGATGGTTCAGAGAGACCCCAGGACGAGTGTAATCAACCACTTGATGGCTACATGTCTGGCATCCTGTGTCGAGTGCTTTTGGCTATCGAATTCGGAGCGAAGTCCCATGGGGGACTGCCTGTGGTTGTATAGTGGAGCTCATGGAATGCGGGTATGGCTACCGATTCTCCCACCAAATGAAGAAATCCGTGACACTCACCGCCTGCATTCGTTCATGTCGAAGCGGATCATGTTGTCATTTCCCTTGAAGCTGTACCCACTGGTAATCCTCTTCGACAATGTCATCGTGCTGGGAGTAGAGAACGAAACCACCCTCTATACAAACGAAGTCAATTCGCATTTTTCGCTGCCGTTCTGTTTGTTGGAGCGAAAGAGCCAAGTGTACCTTCATAAAATTCTGCGTCAATTAATCAAAAGAAATTTAGGGTACAGCGCCTGGGAGATTGCTAAATCTTGTCGTGCATTACCGTATTTCCCGCACTCACTGGAGCTATTGCTTCACGAGGTGCTAGAGGAAGAAGCTACCAGTAAAGACCCGATTCCTGATGCCCTCCTTCCAAGTATCTTGGACTTTATTCGAGAATTTCCCGTCCACATGCAGACGATTGTGCAGTGTGCTAGGAAGACAGAGATTGCATTGTGGCCGTATCTCTTCTCAGTGGCTGGAAAGCCAAAGGATCTCTTCCAGCAGTGTCTGAAGAGTGAGGAGCTCGAAACAGCCGCCAGTTACTTGATTATCCTGCAAAATCTTGAACCCTCTGCGGTGAGTAAGCAATACGCGACGCTGCTGCTTGACATAGCTCTGGAAAAACGCAAGTGGGAGCTTGCAAAGGATTTGATTCGCTTTCTAAAATCCATCGACCCCAATGAGATAGACTCACCGCGCTCCTCAATGATAGTGAATCAGAAAATCGCTCCCACCCAACAGCCGAATCAAGTGAATCCCAATCCAGAAGTTTTTAATTTGATTCTGGGTTCCATCGCCCGCGAACGTAGCTTCTCAACCACCATAGTGTCATCGAATCGCAACGAAAAGAAGGAGAAACGAGACAAGGAAAAACGAGAGAGCATCTCTGGGAGTGTTCCACCAACAACGCCGACATCAACATCACAGAAAGATGCACCGGCGAGTGCACCCACAGGCATCACATTCCGTCGCAAGTCTGAGCGCAGCCTTTCAAAAGACAAACGTGAAACATTCTTCATTGAAACCATCCTCCAGCGTCAAGCGCGAATGCTTCTCGAAAACTGCAAACTCATCGATTTGGGTTACATGAGTGCGTTTTTGGACTTCCATTTGGTCAGCTGGCTTTCTCAGGAAAAAGATCGATCAGCGAAACTTGAAGACTTTGTATCAGCACTGATACTGATGCACAAAGAGCTCAAGCTACCGCCACCGTACATAAACAATGGCAACGAACCACACGAACCGAGCAGTCTGCTCCCAAACAACGATTTATCCAAATGTCGCAATACATCGAGCCAGACCTCCGAATCTGGATACTTTAGTCTACCCCTAGCAGATAATACTCATCACCATCACTCAATTCCAGCAATCAAGGAAAGTGAAGAACTCATCACAACATCCAAATCGCGTTCGAATTCCCAGACGTTCGATGAAAACTACCCGGAGAGGAGATTCTCCTCCCTGCAGCACGATGAAATCACCTTCGCTGGATTGGATTTTCAGTCCGAGTGCCGGGGGAAGGTCCTTCCCGAAAAGTTGAGCGTGAAAATTCGTTATCTTCTGCAGCTTTTCATCGAAGCCAACTGCATTGATTACGCGTTGATACTCTCGATTATTCTGTTTGACGCAGCGTCCATTGGTCGCATCATCAACTTTGTGGTTCGCAGTGAATCAATTGCGTCATGCAATCGCATTCAAACGGCTCTGAAAAAGATCACCCAATGGTCGTTTGAGGAACAATGCATTTACCGCGGTTTTATGATCGCCCTTCAGCCGCAGGTATATCTCCTCGATCAGTACGTCCAGGCGTCCGCAGCAAGAAAGTCCGAAAATGAAGCTTCCGCAGGAGAAAACTCATCACTGGACAACGTCTCCGAGAGTCTAGACACCCCATCCAGTGCCAGCAACAATGCAACGAATTCCAATTGGATTGAATCCAAGAAACGCACTGAAACAGTGCGACGCATGAGCAATACCGAACTAGCAATGGCCAATAGTAGTATCTACAGCAATATGAATAATAATGCGAGAAATGGTACCGTCACTGGTAGGAGAAGCTCCAAAGAGCAGCAGCAAATCGTTAAGAACGAGAACGGGTTATGTAGTATTATGTAGTTTGTTGCGTCTATCATTGTAGGTAAATTATTTTTTGTTTGTTTTTATAATTTTTATGTGAGTAGGGGAACTGTAACATGTTTGAAGCGTTATTGGTAGATTTTTTCCCCATTCTCCCTTACACACCTTCGGAAAAGTATTCCTTTCCGATAGAATCAATTGGGAGTGATGTTAGTTTATATATTGTTGAACATTTGTATTTTATAAAAAAAATTAAAAAAAAAAAAAAAAACGTTTTCTAAATAAAAATATTTGTAAGATACAGTTTTGAGTGAATTAAAGTTGTTTTGATTTCTATTCGATTGTTCGGTGTTCGCATGTTTAAAATGATGAAGCTGCTATGAGGGCAGGTGCTTCGTTCAGACAATTTTTTCTTCTATGGATATCATAAAATATTTAAATTCTTCGCTCAGTATCGCAATAAAACCGCAGAGGTCCATTTATTTAAATTTAAGCGACTATTACCATTCGCAATTCGAAGAAAAATTCCGGCGAAACGAACAACTCTCATTCGTCTTAATTTCGTGACCAAATCTATGTACATCAACGTATCCCAATATCGCTCAAGAAATTTCAAACTTCAATACCAACACATAAAACAAACTTTCTGTTGCTTTTACTTATTTCAATCAAAATTGCATGCCACCCTGTACTTAAATAACAAAATATGTACTAAAAGTAAATAACAATCCTCTAACCTCAAATTTGATTTGCCAATATCTATTATGCAACGATTCCGAAAACACCGGACCACCCTGTATACCACAATAATATTACAAAAAAATTATCCACACCCTACATGCGATTTTGGCGTTTGTTTCATGTCGCTAACTCATCCAGAACCGAGGATATCCAGTGTTATCGTGAATAGATTTTCGCCCGGAATTTTTCCCCAAGCAAAAATTAGGGGAAAGGGGAAAAAATTCAACCAGACACTTTTATGAAACAACAAGCCACTAAAAATGTTCAGTTATCAATAGGAATATCTATCCTCTACAGCAGTGTTTACCAAAGTGTGGTACGCGTACCCCCTGGGGGACGGGAAGCTTTTTGTGGGGGTACGCTGTAATGGTCCCCTACCTTGACTTTTCATCTTCTTCCCCCAAGTCGAGCTGACAAGTATATCGACGGTCAAAATCTGACGATACAATTTTTTTTACTGGCTCTTGCATTTACCCATGTGGTATTTGTTTCAAGATGCTGGTTTTGCTCTCTGGGCTAGGCAGATGAACTCCCCGCAGAAGACATATATGCAGGGTTTGGTGCATAATCGACCATACACATGGTGACCCCGATTTTGTTTAGTGGCTCTGGAGGGGGGAATCATGCGACGGGTCCAGGAAGGGCTACCACGCTAAATTTGAACAATACTCATCAGGCGAGAAACCCGTTACATAATGCTCTCCCTAAACATAGCGGTAAGATCGAACGAGATATCACGCGACTTGTGAGGGTTCCACTTGTTCCGCATGTGGGGACAAGCCGGAAAGTGAGCGTTGCGCCACGCAACCACGCGCGGACCCCCTCCCCCCCACCGAGCGATTTTGTTTCCCCGTAACTGTAAGTGTGAGCCTGACAAAGCAATCAGCGCGATTGACGTCGTAAGTAAGGCTCAATGCAGCTTACGTTTTTTTTGGCAATACATCCATTTCTTCAATCCTTCATTTCCGATTATTAATGAATATAATATGAGCGCAGGGACATACATACATATGTATGTCAAATTTTTTTTTTTCGAAGACGCGTATACATAAGTCCACAATGCATTAACAGTGCAATGTGTAAGGGGGGGCATGCTGCCCCCCTGCAGCCCCACTGCTTGGGGTCACTGTTGGATTTGAGGTGGGTGCGAGGATGCGTGTATGCAAAGTTTCTTTATATCCATGTTTCGCACCCAACCTAGCACCCACCTCAAATCCAACAGTGACCCCAAGCAGGGGCGTCGCAGAGGGGCAAAATGCCCCCCTTACACATTGCACATTTATACATTGTGGACTTATGAATACCCCATCTTATTTGGCCGTTATTTTCCTTGAGAGGTTTGTAGGTGGGACAAAAGACCCAACATTTTATGTCCCAATGCGGTGGGACTTATGCCCCGGGGACTACTGTCCCTGCGCCCAAAATTGCGGAAAATAAATGTTTTCAACCTTTTTCAATTTGGTCGTCTTTTTTGACCTTCCTATGTGTTAGTATTTTCAAATTGCGATGAAATGCCCATTTCTGCTTTGGGTGATTTGACATTTCATTTCTTGGTCGATCTGTCATAGTGTTAAATCGCCCAAAAATGTTGGGCGGTGTGACATTTTCCAGGTTTGGGCGATTTGGTGTTGGGCGATATGACACAGATCCTTCTTAAGATAGCCGAAACACAAAATCGCCCAAAATCACTTTTTTGGGTGTTTTGACATCATGTCAAATCGCCCAAAAAATAAAAATGTTAAATCGCCCAACATGTTTTTTGGGTGATTTGAAATTTTTTTAGTTTTATGCATTTTAGGCGATTTGACACCCAACCTGCACCTTACAAGAAACTCGAGTACGTATTGAACTGATACAGCGTGTGCGTGTGTATTTTTGGCGTTCGTGCGATTTTTCTTATAGGAAAGGCTTGTTATGTGCTTTAGTAAGCCCCATTGATTTTAATAATTCATACTAATTATAGTTTGTATCCCTAACATTCAAGAGTATATATCGTTGGTTGAAATTTGGAACTTTTAAACCAAAAGAAAGCAGTGATTATAGTAACAATCAACAAACAGAAAATGAAAGAACCTGTTAAGAAAAAAGCAATGAAAGCTCGCAAGTACGTCAAATAATATCTAAATTTGGATTCTCATGAACTGGAGATGACTGACCCAGTCAACCCTGAAGTCAATGTGTACCGAGAAGGTATAGTGTGCAACAAGTGATGGGGGGTGATTGATTCAATCGAACCGCCTATACTGTGTGTGCAAGTTATATTGGCAGGTCCCATAAACGTAGGCGTAGAGGTGCATAAGTATAGCAGAGTGACTGATTCAGTCCAACTCTAATTGCGGTTATGCATGGTATTGACTTGGTGGGGTGACTGATTCAGTCAAACCCTTCATACCTAGGTGGACCGTGTAGGTATAGAGGAGCATAAGCGTACATAGAGTGACTGATTCAATCGAACTCTAAGTACTGCTATGCATAAAGTGTGGACTAGGTAGGGTGATTGTTTCAATCGAACCCATACCTAGGTGGACCGTGAAAATAGTGGGGAATGCAAAGTAGAGCGAGATGACTGATGCAGTCAATCTTGCACTAGTGTGCAGTCGAACTTTAGGAAATGGTTTGGCTAGGTAGGGTGACTGCTTCAGTCAAACCCTTAGTACCTAGTTCACCGTGTAGGTGGTGTGCATGTGAGTAATAGGGGAATTGATTGACTCAATCAATCTCTATTACTCCTATGCAGTATTGTTATTTACAGGCATTGGTCTAGTGATATGGGAGGATTAACTATCGATCTTGGGAGGTGTCTGTTGCAGTACCTCTTGGGGATTGATAGTAACCAATAACGAGGGGAGAAGGGGTGGTGGTGGTGTGTGGGGGGGGGGACCATTTCAGCTAAACTAGTTGGATTTACCTATGTACTTATTTAAGTTTCTAATGTCTATGTTAGACAGGTCACTTAGGTCCTCAAACAAGTATTCACCTAGTAGCTTCTTTCTTAGTGTGGCTAGCGCTGGGCATGTGCCGAGGAGGTGGAGACTATTCTCTTCCTCCTCTTCATCTCTGCAGCTTCTACAGAAATCGTTTGCTGGGACACCCATTCTAGTGGCGTGTCTACCTAACAAGCTGTGTCCTGTGATTATTCCTAATGTAAGGCCTATTTTCCTTCTATTTAATGAAAGGAGATTTTTGGTTTTCTTCCTGTTCGATGCGCACGTAGCTATATTACTCCATCTATTGTTTGCAATAGATTGCGCTTCGTTAAACATACGGATTTTCATCAATTGTATTGGTGGTGCCGGTACCTCTCTATTGACATCTAGAGGTAGTACGGTGCCTTGTTTTGCAAGTTCATCCACTTTACAGTTGCCTGGAATATCTCTGTGTGCCGGGACCCAACACAGAGTAATATTGCATCGGTCCGCAATCTCGTTAAGAGATTCGCGGCAATGTTTGACCAACTTAAATCTTATTGTTGGCGTTTCCAGAGCTTTAATCGCTGACTGACTGTCTATGTAAAGGGCGATAGACTTACCATCTATCGGGTGCATAGAAAGTCTGTGCGCTGCTTCACGAACAGCCGATATTTCCGCCTGAAAGATGCTACAGTGGTCCGGAAGTCGGAGAGCTACATTTATCATAGGTGATTCGGAAAATATATGTACCTAATCCTGTGCCCTCCAATGTTTTGAAACCATCTGTATAGATTTCGATTGCGGCGTCATTTAGAATGATACCTTCATCCCTTGCGGATCTATCAGGGATGGTGTTATATTTGATATTGAAATCAATAAATGGGGTATGTAATCTGTTACTCTGGGATTGGAGTTTTATAAGATTTTCATGTGGCCAATTTGTGAGCTTGACCACTGGAGAGATTCTCTAAGGCTTAGGGCTGCTTTAGATGCTACCATTTTCCCAAAGATGTCAATGGGATATATATTAAGTAGGGTTTCTAAGGCGGCTGTGGGAGTGGACCTGAGAGCCCCTGTGATGCATTTGCATGCTAATCGTTGTACTCTTTCGATAGAGTTTGTGTTGCACCTTGTTTCGAGTGCAGGCCACCAGACGAGAACGCCATAAAGCAGGATTGGTCTGACCATCGCCAGGTACAACCAGTGGACTATATTAGGTTGAAGACCCCATTTTGGACCTATAGCCTTTTTACAGGTGTAGATGGCGATTTCCGCTTTCTTGGTTCGGTCTCGAATGTTCTGTATCCAGTTAAGTTTACTATCGAGGGTCAACCCTAAGTAATTTGCTTTGTTTGTAAAGCTGAGTTCCGTGTTTCTAAGCTTAGGTGGGGCTATGAACGGGATTTTGTATTTCCTAGTAAAAAGTACTAGTTCCGTTTTGGACGGGTTTACGTTGAGCCCAACGCTGTCCATCCATTTCGCTACTAAATTTAGCGCAAAGTTCATTAGATCTCTTAGGGTTTGGGGAAATATACCTGAGATGGCTATGGCAATATCGTCAGCATATCCTACGACCTTGTAGCCTTTATTTCCTAGTGAAGTGAGTAGCTCATTCACTACTAATATCCAAACTAGCGAAGAAAGAACACCCCCCTGGGGATAAAAAGTATTCTAAATGTTGACCCAGGATATAAGCAATCACTATGCAAAATTTCATCAAACCCGTTCAGTTGTTTCCGCGTGATACGTGCACAGAAAGACAGAAACATTCGACCGGATTAGATTTGACAGACTAAATTCTCTGTCATATTCTTTAAAGTTTTCAGCTCAAAAGCATGCTCAAGTTGTACTTGGATATATTGTACGAGTATGAACTGTACATATCGCTCATTTACTTGAAGACTGTCATAACTAAAAAAAAGCTATTTAGCAGAAAACGCGTTTAAAGTTTTCAATTGACTACCACCTTGCAGGAAAAAGAAGACATCTTAGAATTCTAACGCCGAGAGTATATAAGATATTGATCTGAAATTTTTACACAATATGAAGCATGATAAAACAAAATACAAATACAAATATTTGGCGCAACAGCTCTTTAAAGTGCCAGGGCCTAGCTTCTCGCAACCACTCATGTTGTGCGCGTTATATTTTTCACACGAATGGAAGGAAGTGGGCGCCGTGGCGTAAGTGGTTAGTGTGTCGGATCACTACGCATTAGGTTCCAAGTTCGAATCCCAGAAAACACCAAAAAGTTTTTTCACGGTCCCACCTCTCGCGAGCGTCTGACAAACATCCGAGAGTATTGTTGTCACGAAAAAGCTTCTCATGATAAAACGACTAAATTAATAATTCTGCATCATTAACTCAATAAAAAAAAATAGCGTTTTTTGAGTTATGATAGTCTTCATGATGAGCGATATGCGCTCTAAAATCCCTAAAGCATCCTTAGACCGGACATATGCAAGTTTCATCGTAAAGTAGATATTGTAACAAGTTTTAAACTCAAAATAACCCCATCGATGCAGAAGAAGATCCATAAACCTTTTAGAAATGAAAACCTCTATTCAATCTTTTGTTTTTGTTTACAATTTTTATTTTTTCAATTTTTTTTTTTTTTTTTTATTTTGGATTTATTTGAAAATATCTTTGTATACACTATACATTTCATCATTTTTTTATTATTATTTTATTAAAGTAGGTTTCATTATTGTTACAGAAACAAGTCTTAAACTAGATGAAAAAAAAAAAAAAAACTAGACTATTATCAATTAGCTTTAATCTTAACCTTTTCTCGGTTCTGTTATGTTTTTTATTCTTTTTTTAAATCAGTTGTGATTCTCCAATGTGTCGTGTTTGTCACTGATCATAATATTACTTTCGATGGTTGGACACAGTCGTATTTTAACATGGCATTGGAAAACAAATTATGTTTATATATTTTTTTCTTTTAGTTGTTCCTCACAAATGCTATAAATTTTCTTTGTAAGAATAAAAATAATATCACTTGAGAAATATGTTTGTTTTACTTGTTGGTATTTTTTTAGACTAATTTTGTTTTTAATTTCAATGGAAAAGAAAAACTTGAATTTATCAATTTTTTTTTTGTTTTTTTTGTTTTTTACTTAACAATTGATTTTCATTATAATGAAAGATTCAATTGTCAAGTGGAGAGATGAAGAGGGAGAAGGAGGGAATGCAAAGGAAGGGAACTATATATGACGTACGTAGTAGGGGCCAAGTATTCTTGATCTAAACTTCTTTTTCATTATTCCTTGAAGTCATTTATGAAAAATGATGAAGAGTTCATTAGTCTAGGCCAATAAGTTACTTGTCAGTTATTTGAATAAGTGCAGTTCTTGGAAGGCTTTAAAAATGGATAAGATTGAATATCATGCGGTGGTAAAATTCGTTACTAAGGATGCGTTTACTCCAAAACAAAGGATGACCTCGATTCTGTTTATGGTGAATCTTCACCATAATGATGAGGATTCATGACAGTGTCATTAATCCTCAACCTACAAAGTTGAAATCGTTTCTCGTCAAAAATCTGTGTTCGTTAGCATATAACTAGCAGTAGGTGTCGATTGAATGAATGTAGAGACAAAAACGATTACCGTTATGTAAATTTATTCTTTCCTAAGGGTTGCCAGATCGGTTTGAGTAAAATAAGGAGAATATATGAGAATTTCACCAGCTTAGAACGATGGCAGCCTTACTGGTTAGAGGATTAAGGACTGGTCTAAGCGCTTTTGTTGGGAATCTCTTGAAGATGATACTCGCTCATGTGGACCACCAACTGCGGCCACAGAAGAAAATTGAGGAATTTCCAAAACAAATTATTCTGAGTGACCAAAGAATATCAAAAACAACGGTTCTCAGGATCCTACATGATCATCTTGATATGAACAAGATCAACGCAAGATGGGTGCCACGAATCCTTTGTGCTGTCAAAAAGCAAAGCAAAGGGTAGATTGTTGTAAGAGTAAGTGCTAAAGACGAAAGTGGACTAATCAGGCTGATTGTTACTGGAACCGAAATAATCACCCTGATTGTCGTTGGCGTTTGTCGCTTTTCGACGATTGTCATTTTATTCATTTTATTCACTACTACGACATGCTGACCGTAAAACAGTACTAAGCAATTTGTTTGTCGTGTAGAATACTATTACAACTCTTTCACAGTGAAAAAATTATGAAAATGAATTCGTGCTACATCTGAAGAATAAAACGACAATCGTCGAAAAGTGACAAACGCCAACGACAATCAGGGTAAATGGTGCTTTATTCTGATCCGACAACATAAACAGGATTATCGTGAACAAATTTTCCCTCGGAATTTTTCCTCCGAACAAAAATTAGGTATCTTCAAAAAAGAGGAAGTAATTCTGCGGAAAAGAAATAGGTATCATGAATCACAATTCAGGAGAATTTTCAACGCAATCGCGTTATTCGATTTTTTCCTGATGATTTTTTTCCCTATTTTTGAAGATACCTAATTTTTGTTCGGAGGAAAAATTCCGAGGGAAAATTTATTCACGATAACCCTGAAAGGGATTCGACGGAGTGGCCCCGTCCTGATAAGCAATGCCCCAAAATACCAAGGCTATCAAAAACCGTCAAAAATGAAGGACGACCATTTCTTGGGACTGTGATGGAATCATTATGATTCGACTTTTAAAATCGAAAATCACTGGTGACTGGTGAATATTACGCTTCACTGCTGCATAAACTTTGGGCGCCTACAACAGAAAAAAGAAGCGGAAAAAAGAAGCGGGAAAAAGGCAAAAAAGGTCCCTCCGTTAAAACCTCTACTACTACATAAATGTGGATTATCGCAAATTGATCATCCACCGTCTAGCACAGATTGGGCACCTAACAACTATTTTTTATTCAACAAATTGAGGTCTGTCCTTCGGGGAAATAAAATCAACAGCAATGATGATAAGTCCGTTTTCCGTTTTAGGTCATTTTGAGGACACAACTTCGGAACACTTTTTCGGTGGCTTAAAAGCATTAATTAATCGATCTAACAACTGTATGATGCTCTTCAGGTAAAGTACATTGAACAATAAAAGTATTTGTTTCTATAATAGGTGGGGAATACTTGGACCTTACTACGTACGTACAGTCGAAGACTTGAAGTCTATTACACTGGAACATAATTATTGCTCAATTAAGCTGCTTTTTTTCGTTCGTTATAAATAAATAAATTAAAATTATGATTTTGGGCGGGAGAGTGATACAATTTTTGTTATAATTTTTTTTTTTTTTTGCATTTTCGCAAATGGATGTGGACACTTGAATTATGTACAAGTTGTGGTGGTGAATTAATTATTTTTTAATGTATTTTTACCAATTTAATATGTTAAAGATTTCGATAGCTTTGATAACATAATAGTTTTGTTTTTATACCCCGTAAAGTTGAATATTTCTTTGCGCTGTGCTAAGACGAATTTTTGTTTTAGTTTCAGCTTGACGTGGTACTAGTACAGCTGCGTTGTTGTCTTAACCATTCCACAAACTCGTCCAGCATGACGGGCCCTGAAAGAGTGGAAGCACACATTTTGTGATGGGAAATATTATATGCAGAATTATTATTATTATAACTTTATTGACATGTATTAAATTACATATAAATAGATAAGCACTAGCTACCAGGGCTTTCGGCTTTATATAAACTTAGATCTTATCTTCCAGTTTAAGAGCTAATAAAATTTGATGTACAGACTTAATATTTTTTTCCGAAATTTCCCTAAGAAGTTCAAAGAGTTTTTACCAGATATTTTTCTAAAAATTTCGTTGGCTTCGTTACATTCTAGTAGGTGACTAACTGTAAATTGTGGCTTGGCTTAGCAAAAGTAAAGTAGTGGCGGTGGTTCTTTCGTGATCAGGTCTTTGTGTGTAATATTGGTGTGGCCAACCCTCAGTCTTACGTAGTCTTTTAACATCCTATATGGAATATTATTAGGGTATATTCCTTTTTCAGCATCTGGATTAAGTTTTTTGTATAGATGCGTACACGAGTTCTAGTGTATTTTCCTTTTGTTTTTCCAATTCGTGGTCAATTGTGTTCTTAGGTCTTTCTTGTTGTAGATGTAGGACATTATCAGCGGCTCTCTTAACGCCTTTTTTGCGGCGGCATCTGCATCTTCATTCCCTTTTATCCCGGTGTGACCAGGGATCCAAATAAGCTTCGTTCTGCCTTTCTTTGAGGTTAACTCATCACGAATTTTATTGACGATTTCTGTGTCGTTGTTGATCTGTAAAAATGATAGTTTTCCTATTATCTGCTATTTGAAGCGCTTTTAATATGGCAAAAGCTTCGGCTGTAAATATTGAAGTGAAAGGCAGAAGAATTCCTTTAGCTATATCGGATCCATTTTCGTTGGCAAAAGCATAACTTAAGGATTATATCTTCAACGCAAGGAGATGTTACCATCCGTAGAAGGGTCTGCAGAGGAACACCCCAAGGTGGAGTCTTGTCCCCGCTAATATGGCTCCTTGTGGTGGATGAGATCTTGGTAATACTGAAGGAAAATGGCTTCAATATGACGGCCTATGCGGACGATGTCCTGGTTTCGGGAAAATTTCCTCCAGTCCTAAGTGAAAGGCTCAATTTCGCGCTACAACTAGTGGATGACTGGGTCAACAGCAAAGGGCTGGGAGTGAATCCTTAAAAGACGGCGGTAGTTCTCTTCACTAAGAGCAGATCAATCCCTACATTCAGACCCCCAAATAATGGTGGCACTGAACTGAAGAATCTCAAGTTCAGCTCGGTATCTGGGCGTAGTTCTAGATTCCAAACTTAACTGGAAGGAAAATATTGCCGAACGCGTTAAAAAAGCAAGCGTAGCTTTCTACTCCTGCAAAAATGCTTTCAGCAATACGTGGGGCTTCAAACCGGCTGTGGTGTACTGGATATACACGGCGGTTGTAAGACTCATTCTCACATATGGTTCACTAGTATGGTGGACGGCACTTGAGAAGCAATACCTGCTTTCAAACCTCACCAAAATCCAGAGGGCGGCGTGCATCGGAGTCATGGGATCAATAAGAACAACACCAACAGCGGCAATGAAAACCATGCTTAGTTTCATTCCGCTTGACATATACTGCAGCAGTCTGGCGGCTAAAACCGCTGTAAGACTGAGAGAAGGCCGGTTGTGGTCATCAAGCCTTTACGGCCATGCCTCCATTCTGTCCCGATGGGGGATCACCAGCGGATTGACGGGAACTGATCACATGAACCCGACGCTAGCATTCGAAAGGAGATTCACTACAAGAATTCCCGATAGAATATACTGGAAGAATCGAAGAACCATGAAGAAAAAGGAGTTGGCTTTCTATACCGACGGTTCTAAGATGGACGTTGGCACGGGAGCCGGAGTTTATTGTGAGGCCCTAGGAATAAACCGCTCCTTTAGAATAAACGACGACTGCAGCGTCTTCCAGGCCGAGGTCGCAGCCATTATACAGGCTGCTGAAATTATATGGCCGGCCTACAGCAAGAAGAGATCAACCTCTCTGGTAAAACTTAGACGTTATAATGCACGGGTCATTTCTGGCATAATTACCTGACATTGTGCCATTGGCGTTCACGCGGAGCGACTCCGTGTGCTGCATAATGACTATTGCAGAAGTTGCAGGGACGAAGAAGTAATTGAATCTGTTTGTCACCTGTTGTGTGACTGTCCTGCCCTATCCGTCAGAAGAATGAGGACTCTCGGTAGTTACTTCTTCTCGGAGCTGGAGGACTTGGGTAGTGTTGAGCTAGCGGACCTCCTGAGATTCATATCACTTTCTGGGTGGTTCTAACGGCGGATTTTCTTTACAGCGTTTCCAGGGTTAAATGATTGGGCACAATGGACCCGTACTGTTGGTCTGAGTGAGCAGTGACTTCTTGTCACAAGGCACCCATCTACCTAAACTAACCTAACATACTCCATCCGCTGATTTCGGAGCGTCGGTAAATAGGAAGCGCCATCCTAGGAGTTTGTATTTGTTGGAGGTTTCTGCGAACGTTCCTTTGAATACCTCATGGCTGGTTGAAGATTTGGGATACTTTGAAAACTCAGTGCAAACAGAGTTATCAGGTATATTCCAAGGTGGGTGTATTCTGCTTTTTTTGTTGATCGTCTTGATGGGAATATTGTTGTCTTTCGCCAATGCCACTGCATTGAAAATTGTCGACGGAAATCTTGGGATTTTCTTGTGCCTAAGTATCTTTTTGATATCGGCATGAATTGGAGAAGGTTCCGAAGAGTTCATTTTTAGCAATATAAGTGAAGTAAGATAGCCAACTCTTTTGTTAAGTTTCGGCAGACCAGTTTCGGTGAGTATTTTGGCTACTATAGGAGTTGTCCGAAAACTTCTGATGGCTTTTCTGATAGCTTCGTGGTATGCTGTCTCCACCATTTGAATGATTGATTTGGAGCATTTCCCGTAAATAGCCAGTCCATAGTCGATTTTTGTTAGTATTGTAGATTGAACTACTTTGATAAGCGTGTTAATGTTACAGTTACTTTGATTGGAAGAAATATATTTAATTATGCAGAATTAGTTCTTTTATGTGGAAGGGGAATTCAAATTCGCGTACAATATCCTAGGGGAGATCGAAACGGCAGCTAGTGCTAATTGGGTTCTTCTCTTTTCTTAGAAGAACCACCACAGCTACGAGTACCTAGTGCTAATTGGGTTCTTCGCTATTTTCTTAGAAGTACCACGACACCTACGAGTACCTAGTGCTAATTGGGTTCTTCTCTTTTCTTAGAAGAACCACCACACCTACGAGTACCTATCCTAAGGGAGGCTAAATAAATTAAAATAAATAGTCTGAGCTGTTGAGCCTCCTGATAAGTTGGAGTCGATGGCGGAAGATCGAGAAGGATGGAGGGTCCACCTGAGCATCCTAAACCCGCGACCCTCATGAAGGATTAGCGGGCCATTGAAAATGTATGTATGTATGTAGTCTGAGCTATTTTCGCTCAAGGAAAATGTTCATTTAAACTTCACAACTTGACCAGCAAGTTTTTGTAGCTCACTTCAGTTAAATTTTGAAGTTTGTAAGTTATGTATACTTTGATGAACATTTACTTCATGCTAATCAGTCGCTTAACTGCAGAATGTCCGTTATTATAGAGACCTGCACTACAGAACCACACCAATTTGAAAACAGCATGTTCAGTACCTTACGAGATTTACTTTTTTTTTAAAGCTAGGCGCTGTTTCTTGTCAGCATTGGCATGTTCATCGGTAAGATTCATCATGGTCTGCGTCTTTTCAAAAACCCATCTAATCCCAAATTCACTGCCTGGGTGCAACATGTGCTAGAATAGCTTAGATTATGCCTCCTTGCGCTCTATAGATACTGTTTTAAGCAAAGCATCATACCCATTGAATGACGTAAAGTCAATGTACAGTGTACATCCTCAAAGCTAGCACCATATCTCCCTCAAAAATTGTTCAGACCCTAAGGTTTCACTCCTGGCTTTCCTTGCTTATAGCCTATAAGAAAAGATCATTGATCACAGTACTAGCAAATTCTTGTTCACCCTCAAAGAACACCCGCTAAATAAATATCAACTCGCCTGCGAAGAAGGTAACTTATTGTTGTTGTTGCAGCTGTTTGGCTGAGCCTAACGAACCTTCGTCGAGGTGTTGTCCTCGAGTTGTTCTAGTGTGTAAAACCAATCCTTGTCGGAGTTCGTTAGTTCAGTGATTTGAAAAACTTTTCTGGTTTTTCTTTTTAAACTCGGGTGACTCGCTGGTCCTTGAACTTGCACACCTCGATTGACGAGCAAACACACTATCCACTGCACCTTTGCCACCGTCTACCGTCGCAGGCCTTCACTATCTTTTTCTTCCTTTTATCAGCGAGGTTATGATCCGAAAATAAGGGATCATAACCCTCCCACTTCACTACATTTCTACTGATCCGCCTGTGGGGTTCGCCTTGCCTTCACTATATTTTATAAAAATTAAAGTATCGTTGGCAGCAAAAAAAAAGTAGTCTACTCCTTTCATATGTGTACACTGCAAGCTAAAAGTTTGAGCCCTACCTAGACAACTGACTTCATTCATGGATGGAGATTAAATTCTATGAATTACATTGGGTTTTCTTACTTAAGTTTTTTGTCTGAACAATACACAACACATTCAGATAATAAAAGTCGGATTTTAGCAGTGCGTGTTTTGTTTTTACAAATGTGGGAAAAGCCGCTTCTGTGATTTACTGAGAAGTGTTTAGGTTTTTACTAATTATTCAATTTTATGAATTTTGGTTCTTTATTCAGCACTTGTTTATACAAATTCCAAATTTTATCGACCTGCATTTCAAGAGTCTTACATAAAAGTAACACTTTGAAGTCATAAGAATTTATTTGAAATTCTTCACGTCTTGAGTACACAACTCGTTAAAAATTGGAAAAGTCGCGGAAACTACAATCGCGAAACGACCTGCAATCATCATTCTTCTTAAATAAGGTAAAATACAACGGAAAGTTGCTTTGCAGTTGGACATATATATCATCGGGCTGCGTTCGACGCACAATTGAACGACACGCTCAAACCGGAAGTCTTTAGGATAAACCATGTTCAGGAAGGCCTAGAGCTACAACTAAACACGGGGATCGGCTAATAGTCACAACAACAAACGAAGTAGATGAAAAACAGCACCCGAAATACGCACCGAAATAAATGAAACATGGAAAGAACAGCTGTCCTTGACAACGGTCAAATGGAGACTAAGACATGCTGGAATATTTAGGCAAGTTGTTGTTCGAAAACTTTGCTGCGACCACAAAACAAGCAGAAAAGGTTAGAATGGACCAAAAAGCATAAAGACTGGCCGAAAGAAGATTTCAACAGTTTTATGGAGCGATGAATGCAAGCTTGAAGTATTTGGCACAAAAAGGAGCGTTCTCGTTTGACGCAGCGCTGAGCAAAAGATGCTACCAGACTGAATGGTTCCTACCGTCAAGCATGGAGGTGGTTCTGTTATGGTTTAGGGATGTTTCTCTTCAAGTGGAGTAGCAGATATGGCTCGAGTGATTGGACAAATGAACAAGACATACGAAAGAATATTTGAAGAAAACGCTGTGACCTCTGGACTAAGATTGATTGGCGAAGGATTCGTATTTCAACAGGACAAGTCCTTCCCGCATTTGGTGTGGGCTCAAATTTTTGCCCTGCAGTGTATGTATAACTAGGGGTTTTCTCGTAATCTTTTATCGGAAGGCCTGTGCTAAAACAAAAGTCCAATCCTTTATAAAAATAAACGATAATCATGTCTGCTAACATAGGACACTCCATCAAGGACATTCAAAATTGTCCAAAAGGGATATTTTGTTTCCTCCCTTGTTGTGGTATCATCACCAAACAGCTATGCCAAGTCTGCAATCAACATTTCCTTCACCAAAAAGAGGATCTTCTCTCCATTGCTCCAACTATAGCCTATGCCTACGTATCTAATAGGGAAGATAAGGTTGGACAAAGCTCTGTCCACATTGGCATTACGGATAAAACGTACCATACCAAAATATTATACCCAAACGAAGGTAAATGGTCTAATCAACGACCCTCTCAATAAGAAAACAAATAATCATCTACTTACATGCTCCATCAATGTCATAATTAGATAAATCATGGCTAATTGTCCGTGAGAACTCCAATATATTACACCATTGATCTTTGTTGATTACTTTGTACTTTGACTGGTCTAGAAATTGTGCAAATTGTGAATACAATGGCCAGTGTTTCCCCAACAACAACTGTAACATTGCCTTTGCTGTAACTATATCCATACTCCTTTGATCTGAATCCTGCAAGAAGAGAAACCAACCACATTATACCAATTTCCACTGGCAGATAACTCCATTACTTACCTTGGCAAAATCATACGCATATCTGTATATGCTTTTGAATATATTTGAATCGTTCAGTATACTCTTCAGATATTCCAATTTTGATTGCATCTTAACCGGGGAATCACACTCTAATTCGGTAAGACCTTTCAACCATTCATATTGACTAAAGAATCCCATTTGTGTGGCGCCCATCTTATAGGCCAAAACTAACATGACTACATTTTCTGGCTCCACGCCAATATCTTCACAAAATTTCTCCATCCCATCAGGACCTAGACAAGTTTTTAAGAATCCAACACCAACCAACTAGTAGTTAAAGCTTACCTAATGTGTCTGGCTCGTCGGGATTTGTGTATTCTCTGAACCACGCAATGCATCTTTTTGAACTAAATGAGTCTTCGGATTTTATGTGACGTCTAGAACTTACAAAAAAGAAATAAAATTAATAACTAACCGACGGCGTAAGGATCACAATAAAGTAAACGATCAACATAATTAAACCAAGCAATTGTGTGTGCCCTTCTAGAAATTACTTCTCCTTATCCATTGGGATATATAAAACGGATGAATATCAAAACAATTAGGAAAACGTCTTTTGCACTAGTGCTAGTCTTTTAGTTTTAACTCAAAAGACAAATTTTTCTTTCCGACTATAAATAGATCGTCAAAGAGAAAAAGATTGGCCCACCTTCGAGTATCTGATAAACACCGAACGATGAGAGCACATCTGTCGAAGGAAAGAAGCTTTCTCTCAACATAAAAATAATATCAAACAAAAATACAATTTAATCATAAATATGTGTACATCGCGCTCTGCTGCGGCGGGCAACGTGTTGTGTCATTTATTTGATGAAGAGTATAGTATGTGCTTATTGCCTTCGGTTTTCTTTTAGCGGGAGGTAATCGATGGTGCATGTGATTATTGGCAGGAATAGAGGAGGGTACACTAACATGTGATTTTTAAAAATTGAACATTGTTTTGTTGACAAACAGAAATAGATGACCTTTAAAGCTGGACCAACAGCAGAGGGTGTTTTTTTTTTTCTATGTTGCCCTCTTCAACAATCTGGTTCACTGATTTTACATATTTCTGTGGCGTGTGCTCGACTACCTCCCAAAGCAGTGTACGTAGATGTGGCTCGGCTATATGAAGCTCTATTGTTCTCTAACACCGATTTATTCAACAAGCGCCAGACTCCACAATAGCCTCTCAAAGTTGCCAAGCCGGGACTACTGATAAAACGATAACAGGGATCAGGGTGATTTTCGAAATTGAACTAACGAAAGCATAAATGTAAGCTTTATATGATAAAGGGTGCAAGATAAAGAGACTTTCAAGTCTTGCCTAAATCATCTCGAAATTCAACCTGAATAAGAGCTAAATTGGGAATTATATTTCCTTTTACAATCGTAACTTTAGTTGAAAGCACATTGCTCATACAATTAAGAAATATTATAAGGATTCTGTGCCCCAGGAATGAAAAAAAAAACCTTACAAGCACAGGCAGCTGTTGTGGCAGCACGCTTGGTGCACCTTTTGGCATTATACCGGATCGTGTTTCTAGTGCATAGCCAACGGATCTATTTTGTTTTAGCTCCTTGGCAAATTTCTGTTTCACTCTGAACGAATTGTGGGCTACCACGTCCGATTGAAAAAGAAAGGAAACTACAAAAACTTTTAAATAGCGCATGAGAGGCGGTATTAGATATTGTCATAGGCTCTGGGTTTGTACAGGACAAATCTCTTTAAGAAACCCAATGAACGTCATAAAAATGATCACCACACTTTCGGATCACTGTAGCATATTTGAAGCAGAAATTATGCGAATTCGACATGCAGCAGCCTGGCTTTCATTGCTATAGCAACGTACATAGACAGCCAGGCAGCAATTAAAGCCTTGGAATCGTCAACGATAAGATCCAAGTTGGTTGAGCAATACTTACTTACTTACTTAGGTGGCGCTACAGTTCGGTGTGAACCTGGGCCTCAACCAACAAGCCTGAGCAATACACATAGGTTTATAAACGAGATCGCAGATGGATGCAATGCGTCTCTAGACCACCCTAAACGCCAATTAGTGTAAGGAGTGTAATTTGGCTATGCTTCTTCGAGGAGGCCGTCGACGATGGATTCAATATCACTACAGCGCGATGGGCAGAGATTGGAGGCATTTTTTGATTGAAATGACCCGAGGAAGCAGCACACAGCTTCAATTATTTGCGAAAAAAAACTTTTTTTTTTGCTCAGTTTCTTCTTCTTCTTCCTTTTACCAGCGAGGTTATGATCCGAAAGTAAGGGACCATAACCCTTCCACTTCACCGCATTTCTACTGATCAGCCTGTGGGGTTCGCCTATTATTATTTTGGCTCGGTTTGTACGAGTATATCCAATGAACAGTTCTGGCCAAAAATTAAGATCCATCAAAAGCTCGAGGCTTACATGATGTGCAATGAAGGCTAATCAGCACCATTCTGGACAAAATAAAGGTTAGAGCTGCCAACCCAGCAGAGATTTGGAGACCAAATGTGCTTTACCACTCAACCATGATTAGGTTAGGTTGGCTGTCTGCACTAGAGTACAGACACACTTAGACCAGTAAAGGTCCATTGTGATGCCATCGATCTACCATAAGACCACTCAGGAACTAATTAAAACCAAACGGAGCTTTTGATAGAGCGATGGATGCTCATGACGCCTAAGGACGCCAAATCGGCGAGGCCATCAAGGAAGGGGGCCCCTAGATGGAGTATTCTTTTACGCGATAGGGCTGGACATGTGCATAGGAGGTGAAGGATGGTTTCCTCCTTCTCCTCATTGTCCCTACAGCTCCTGTAGAAGTCCTTAGAGAAGCGGCCAAGTCTATTGGGATGTTGGCCTATAAGACAGTGTCTAGTGAGGACAGCCGATCTGTGATCGCAATAGCTTAAACAAATCGGCGCTACGTTTCTGGTCCAGCCTAGACCAGATCTGTTCGTTTTCTCATCTATTGTTGTTGTTGTAGCAACTATGTTGATTTGTATGGTTCAAACGTTAAGGTGGTGTAGGTGGGTTGTCATCAGTGAGGTCGAGGCCCAAGAAAGCGGCAGCTTCGACTGGGTGAGTCCATAAGGATCTTGGTGTAAGTGTTGTGGCATGCGACGGACAACTGAACAAATGGGCGGTGTTATGTGGTGACGAGCCACAGTCTGGGCATTGATCAGCGATATCGTCGCGTAAGCGGCTCATAAATTGTTCAGCATGGAGCTCCAGCCGTATCGCAGTTGGGCAAGTGTGGATCTGCTGCGTCTAGGAATATGATCTTCACTATGATGTATCGGTGGAGGACGGCCGCCTTGCACAATGTTAGTCTGGCGGTTATCAAGCGCAGTTTGGACAGCGTGTTGGTGGATAGAGTTCAAAGCCAGTTTGTGAAACGCTGGGAGAAGTGGTATGAGTTATAAACCTATTAACCTCTTCACGGTATGAACGAATGTCAGATCGAATATGCTTTGGAGGTGTAGGGAGGCTGAGTATATCTCGGTTCGGGTGATCGGGACGATTGCAATCCAGTAAGAACTGTTTCGATAGAAGTTCGTCATGCTCTTTGACTTTTCTCATCTGTAGTTAGTCTTGCTGATAGCGTTCAACTTTATTTAATGCTTACATGCAGCGAGGGGCATACCCAGGGCTTGACTATCAGACAGAATCCCTAGAGTTGTACCCATTCTGCCGGGCTCTTCCGCCCTGCAGATTTCCGGAATGTGTCTGAGGCCTGGCACCCAGCATAGATGAATATTGAACTGCTCTGTCATCTCCGTTAGAGATAAACGGCAGTTTAAGGCGACCCTTGAAGTGAAGGAGCACTGTCAGTGAAAATGCTAATATCCCTGACAGATAATACATTAGGTTTTAGCTAGAACAGGGCTTCCTTAATCGCCATGATTTCCACCTAAAAAGCGCTGATCTGTGAGGCGGAAAGAGATGCTCAGGTTGAGCTTTTCAGAGAAAACACCACAACCCACCCTACCTTCGGTCTTAGAAGCAGAAGTGAACCGAATTGCCATCCAAAGGGTGAGAGTTGTCCCATTCTTCCCACCACTCAACCATAAGGATGCACATTTTACGACGAAGGAACGCTTTTGTTAGTCGTCTGATAAACGATGGTAGGTACTCGTAATTACGAACATTTGTTGCCACAGAAGAAAAATATATCAAGACTGATAAGGAGAAAAAAATACGTTTTTTCAGCAGCACCTTGGTTGGTAATTATCCACCTCTGACGCAATCGATTATCCGCAAAAACTTTCCCCGGCGAAAAGTTATGAAAATCCCTATCGGTATCCCTTCCATCACACACTTACCTTGAGTAGTTATTCCTCTGTCTTTTCGATGTCTGTCTTTCATCTTCACCGGGGCCCATATCAATATTCGATCGTCTTTTACCGCGGGGCATGGCAAGAGTGGAATTCTGTGCGTCGTCTTCTTTCTTTAATCCAATCCAAATTTCTTTCCAATTTGGAACCCGCCGCCACTGCTGTTCCTTTCCGAAAAGATCGCCCCGATTTTCTTCTTTTGTTATTTTTTTTTAAACGTTTCTTCCTAAAATATACGAACGAAAAAAAATCCACACTTCTCCCTCTGCAATAGGTATTATACAAAATAGAAAAAATAATCCTGAAATTGAAAAGAAAAAAAAAAAAAGAAAAGAGAAATCCGTCAGAAATTTCACAACTTTCTTGTTGGGAGGGAATGGGATATATTCGTCGAATTTAATTTGGGGAAAAACCACAGAGACTACGCAAAGGATCTGTGTGCTGTGTAGGTTAGATTCTGCCGAACAAAACCACACACAGCCAGAACAAGTCCAAATTTACTGTATTTCTCTCCACTTCTGCAATTCCGACTTACAACAATTATTTTACGCCAAAAAGGAACAAAATTTACTTCGCAAAGTCGGTAAAATAAAAGAAAAAAAAAACTTTGCGAAGGTTTTCGGGGCGAAGCCGATTTTAGGATTTTGACAGCAGCAGGGAGTGATTTTTTTATTTGATTTATACTCGAGGGATGTGTGTGATTTTCTTGAAAATCGAGTCGAAATCAAGTCAGCGGCTAGTAATCTGCTATTTTGAAGGGAATTAGGGACTGGAGGTGGTGGTTTTAATTGAAATTTATTAAAATTGCGGATGCATTTACCCTTGAAAGTAGTAAAATTGTTCACAACAGCAACAAATTAGACAGAAAGTTCTCAGAGTTTTTTTTTTTGTTGGTTTGATTGGAGTGTGTATGATGGATGGTTTTGTTCCGAAAATGTATTTTGCCTTCGAGACTCGTTTAGTGAACTGACGGAGTTTGTACGTACCTAATTCGATTTTGTTTTGATAGGTAATGCAGTGTTGTTCTAAAGAAAATTTGCATAAAATTCGTTGGATTTCAAATTTGAATGCTAACTTGATTTTATGTTGATGCTTTGTTTCCTGTAAGACGGGAATTCCGGAATTAAGACTGATTCATCCAAATCAACACTGAAATTCTACACTTTTTCATGCTTACTTACTTAGGTGGCGAAATAAAGTAAACCAAAGGCTTCTATCTCTAAACAGAAGGAACACAAACCTCACAGCAGAAACAATCACAGAACACTGCCTGATAGGTAGAAATACTATAAGAATGGGAGTCTTATCAAATGATTTCTGCAGAAGTTGCAGAGATGAGCAAGAAGAGGAAAACAACATTCATCTACTTGGCACATGACCAGCGCTAGCCATTCTTAGAAAGATACTACTAGGTAAATACTTCTTTGAAGACCTAAGCGATTTGTCTAACATAGACATTGTAAATTTATATAGATTTATATCAAGATCTGATTGGTTTAGCTGACACAACAGCTTACACTTCGCCCCCTCCTTACAACGGGAAGTAACTCAGGCGAGGTATAGTCACCTGCAGCATAGCAATAGGTTCGATTAAATCAGTCTTCATCCTGATGATGGCACGTCTTGGAAGCCGGTCCATGGGCATGCGCACAACGTGACCAAACCATCGAAGCATAGATCGTTCCATTCGGAGAAGTACCTGCTCAACATTGAGCGCCTCGCGCACTCTGGTGTTGCGTACTCGATCCCATAAGGGGCTTGTAAATGTAGCAGTCACCTCCCAATGAAGACAGATGACTCTGTCAAACCATACCAGACTGGCACTGGTAAAACACAACACCATGACTGCATATCAATAACTGGGATCGATTGAGTCAATCAACTCTTCTACTCTTGTGCACCCTACTACCTACACAGTTCACCTAGGTACTAAGGGTTCGATTGATTCAGTCACCCTAGCTAGCCAGACCTATTACCACATTACACATAGTTCCACTGCGTAATAGTACAAAGGTTGGATTGAATCAGTCACCTTATTTACTCTTATGCACCCCGCTATCTCCACGGTCCACCTTGGTATGAAGGGTTGGATTGAATCAGTCACCCGACCTAGCCAACACCAAATGCATAGTAGTACCAAGAGTTCAATTGAATCAGTCACTCTAATACTCTTATGCATCTCTACCTTCACCATCACCCAGGATCCACTACCAGCCAATACAAATTGCACAACCGTACAAAGGGTTCGATTGAATCAATCACCACAATACTCGTTTGCAGACTCTACCTTCCCGGTCCACCTTGACTTTAGGGCTGATTGAGTCGGTCACCATACTTAGCCACTACAGGCATAGTAATTCTTAGCCACAACCCTCCTGAGAAAGGTAAAGGTTCTTGACTACTCGGTGATTCCTCCGGTACAATCAACATGTGGTACCACAATGGATCTAAATGGTCCAAGTGTGCCCTGACTCTGTCAGGTCAGCCACCTTACCTAATCTAATCTAACCTACTTAGGTGGCGCTACAATTAAGGGTGAACCTGGGCCTCAACGAACAAGCCTCACCATTTAGTTGGTCGAGGTACCCATGAACTTGTGCGCAGCATCTACCCTCTACTGCGTCGTCCCTCCGGGTTAGATTCGAAGACTCTGGCCGGGCGTATAGTTAGAGTCCATTTGCTTAACATGTTCTAGCCATCTCAAACGTCGATTCGCAGTTTTTTGACTAGGTCGATGTCGCTGGACAGAAGAGAGTGATAGGCACGATTGAGGGGTCCCCTTTCTTGTGGATCGGACAAACGATGCAATTTTCATACGGTGACAGTATACAATAAATAATAAAATGCTAATAGTAAGAACACGTTAACACAGCAACAGGATTTTAAAACCAATGCATTTCAACGGAATAGAACTCATCATTAGCACAGCAAACAACAATTGTAACGTTGCTGTTCAGTTCATTTTAAATGTCAAATACGTTAGTTCATTTTCTTTTTCAGCGCCATTGAGGAAACATTTTCTGAGTTTATTAAACATCATCTATTTTTATGGCAAAAAAAACATTGATGGGAAGGGTAAGAAATAGGAAGGCTGCGTGCTGTTGCTTTTTCAATATGCTTCTCTCCGCAGAAGCTGTCGTTCGGCTGTTGCTGTTCTAATATGTTTCTACCATTTATTCCCAGCAATTGCAGTTTTTCAAATTAACCAAAATCAATGCTAAAATTTCACAATCTTCTATACATCGAGGAAATTCAACTTACACCTAGTGGGCACATTCAGGTTTACATTAATTCCGGCTGCTCTAGCACATCAGATTACACAAAATCAAATTGGCCAGTCAGTCAGAGTCAAGTTATTCGCTCGCAATTTGCGAAGACAAAATACAACACCTCAAACGTCAAAATTATGTTTCAAATAATTCGGAATAGGTAAATTCATCAAGATTTGTTTGAAACTTGAAAGATTTAAGCAATCTGAATTTTATTAAGTGGGCGCCGTGGCGTAAGTGGTTAGTGTGTCGGATCACTACGCATGAGGTTCTAAGTTCGAATCCCAGAAAATACCAAAAGGTTTTTCACGGTCCCACCTCTCGCGAGCGTCTGACAAACATCCGAGAGTATTGGTGTCACGAAAAAGCTTCTCAAATCGCCGTTCGGATTCGGCATTAAAACTTGTAGGTCCCTTCCATCCCTGTGAAAAATGTAACGCACACAACATGAGTGGTTGCGAGAAGCTAGGCCCTGGCACTTTAAAGAGATGTTGCGGCAAATATTTCTATTTTTTGAATATTATTAATCCGTTGCCTTTGTTTATATTGGTTTGCATTCGCCTTCAATAAAAATGAATATGATTAAGTTTAACTGAGTCAGGTGATTAAATGTCATATCGATTTCTGAAGCGATTGCCCAATCAGGAACCCGCAAAATTCAAATAGCTGGAAACCTGAATGTGCCCAATTTGAATTCAATGTCATTAGTTTAGAATTCTCGGCCAAGTGACAAAATAACATTGACCGTTGAAAACCTTGAGCCTTGAGCTATTGAAAGTATTCCAAGTAAAGGAGCTACATACAATTAAGTATACATGGTCACAGCACGCGATAAGCAGCAAATAAGGCTTTGGAAATATTTAATATTTTAAGCCAAGTTAGTCGTCTCTGACTGTTCACATAGATTCACAATTCTATTATCTAAACGTGTGCAAAATTTCAAAATGTTCGATCAATTTTAGACTAATCTTGTACGTGGTTCATGAAGAAGTGGTTTTGAAAAAAATAACGCTCTTTATAGCTGCTGCGTGGTATGATGCCAAGCGAAACTCAGTAGCGTTAGCAGGGACTATAACTTCCGAAGAACTGCGAATTCTGCAATCAAATTTTAGCACAATATGCTCCACATAATTAGCTAACATTTTATGCAAAAAAAAAATCATATTGAAAAGCGATCTTTCCCCTTAAAATATTACGTACACTGTTAACAACCCTGAACTTGAAAAAAAAGAAGAAAAAAAGATTTTCTGAACGCTTCCCAGCAAATTTGACGTTTTCCAAATGAAAATAAACACATTTTCGCGGATTCCTTAAACTTTTTCAATATTTCCGTGGGAATTCTGGCAAAAAATGTCGGAATATGAAAGTGTACGGATTGGTAAACTTGTCCTTAAGGGAGAGAAACCCAAGTAAGTCATCCATCCATTCAATCCAATCGAATTCAAGGCCTCATTTCCCCCGCAAACAGATCCAGCAAGAAGCGCAAGCACAAGGACAAGGAGCACAAGCAAGAGAAGCAACGCAAGGTCGAGGTTGACGAGGATGCATTAAAACACGGCGGATGGTGGAGGGCAAAGCACGCCACAGAAATCACAGGAACTGTTGCCATACAATTTGGCGAAAGCTCCTATGTCCGAGCGATGGACAACGGTCTGTTCACCCTCGGAGGGCCGCACAACGACGGCGATGGGCCCGATCCGGAGGAGATCTTCACTGCCTTTCCCATCAACGAGACGAAGGTTGCCTTCAAGTCGGGCTACGGGAAGTATTTGAAGATCGAGAAGGAAGGCATCGTTACTGGAAGGTCAGACGCTGTCGGCAGCATGGAGCAATGGGAGCCCATCTTTCAAGTGAGTACGAGGCGAGAATGAGCTTAAGATTTGTGTAACAATGATACCTTGTAGGATGGCAAGATGGCACTGCTCAGTGAGACGGGGCACTTCATGGCCATCGACCCGGAGGACGATGCGTGCGTGGCTTTGAAAAAGAAAGTCGGTGAAGCAGAAGTCGCAGTGATTCGCTGCAATGCCCCACGGGAACTCGTGCTGGATGAAGGTCCGAAGGAGGAGAAGGGCGATTTAAATGAAGTGGAAAAGAATTATGTGTAAGTTTGCGGAAAAAAACGATCCAACGACAGAGTTTTGATGATGATACACGTTTTCAGGAAGAAATTCCAGAAGTTCCAGGACAAGAAGCTGAGGATAAACAAGAATGACATCAAGGAGCTGGAAACAGCCAAGGAATCTGGAACTCTGCACGAGGCACTCTTAGATCGGAGGAGTAAAATGAAAGCCGACAGATACTGTAAATAGCCGTTGTAGCTACAAATAAAAGTAAACTGTTGTCAATCACATGTTCATACTGGTTTTGTAAATTTTATTCCACGGTAGCCTATACTAAAATCTTGCTCTCGGAGATGACGCCTGCGCGCCATCTTATATGGAGTGCTGTAATGCGATTCAGCTTCACATCGATTCGTCCTATTCTGCTCTGTATCACGTTTGTTTAGAGCGACCCACTCTTCTGTCTGACTGGGCTTAGCGTATTTTGCAATGGAGTTGTCTTCGCTTCGTAAGATGTGGCCGATGCATAAATACTTCCTCTCCGTATGGTGCCACCTATAGATTCTTGACCCATTCTCCGATGAAGCTGTTTGTTTGAGAAATGTTCTCGGCATTCGATGAGGCGCATGTTTGTAGCTTGCGAGTGGCAATGGTCACCTTCCAAGTACTTCACCCATAAAGAAGTACTAATACTCTGCTGAAAACCTTGCTCTTCCAGATTTTTGGAAGCATTCCGAACGCAGCTTTATTTTTCTCGCTTTCCCGATTCTGCTACCCTTATTCAGTTCGTTACCTCCGTCGCCAAGACTATACTTATAAAAAGCTGTCAATTTTGTCGATCTACATTCCAGCAGTGTTAAGTATCGGGGTTTGAAATTCTCAGGACTTTTTCACATTGTTCACATTCAATCCCATTTTGTTCCTCTCAACTCACAAATTGCAGACCATAAGATGTACCCAAATCCATTATTCTGTGGCAGGCACTGCCTAATCCAGATCTCTTAAATAAGCTGTCAGTTCATATTCATCTTTGGTTTCTATCGTCAGTGCTGCTTGGAGTACATCGCTGATTACCGCTAAGAACAACACTGGTGAGAGTATACAACCCTGACGTACCCCACTTTGGACTCCAAAGTCCTCTGACACCTATGACACTTATGGCCAGCATGTGCAGACTTTATAATTGCTATGAGTTCTTCAAAGATACCCACCAAATAGCATCTAGATTCAAACGAATCTAGTCGATAAACAGTAGATGTAGGGGAGACCTGTATTCGACGCACTGTTTACCCAATGAAAATCGGCAAAAATGCGTTTATGTTGTCTATGCAGGAGGATCCGGCGAGAAAGCTTTTTCAACATCGATTACTGAATCTAAATGCTCTTTTATTCTATTTAAGACTATACTAGCTATTATCTTGGCTACGCCTAGGAGAACGCATATACCCATCAGGTTACCCTGTCAAGCAGCATATGATAAGTTGAAACTGAGATGCGGCTATGGTCTATAGAAATCATAAAATGCTTTGTCTACTTATGTCCCGTATCCCCTTGTGGGTCCTAGGGATTCCACTACGCCTACGCGCCATCGTGTACGGTTTCTGGCAATGTGTCTGAGTTCTCCCCAACTTTTCCCTAACTGCCGTGCCTCCTTCTCAATTGGTCTGCGCCATGTTCTCCTCGGACCGCCAGGTCTTCTGCCATCCTGAGTTAGAGAGTTCCATTGCATAGCATGGTTCGCTATGGAACTGTCACCCTTTCGGAAGGTGTGACCAATCCACTGCCACTTCCGCCGTTGGATGGTTGTGCCTATTGGTTCCTGACCTGTTCTCTCGTAAAGGTGTTCGTTAGAGATATGATTGGGCCAGAAAATCCTTAAGATGTTGCGCAGGCACCTATTAACGAACGTTTGCAGCTTTCTGGTGATAGTAGTAGTCACTCTCTACGTGCTGCAACCATATAGCAGCACGGATTCAACGTTGGAGCGGAACAGTCTTATTTTGGTGCTCAAACTGATTGCATTGCTTCGCCATATTTTAGACAACATCCCGAACGCGGACTTTGCTTTGGCCATCCTGTTGGCTATATCCAGTTCGGTTCCACCATCGGTCGAGACAATACTCCCAAGATACTGGAAATCTACTCTCTCTACCAGTTGTCCAGCAATGCATATTTGAGTTTGTTCCAAGGCTGATAATTTTAGTTTTTGCCGTATTCATTTTCAGCCCGACGACGCCTGCCTCCCTCTCCACATCTGCTGTCATTTGGTGGAGGTCCATAATTCTGTGGAAGAGTAAGCATGCATCGTCAGCGTAGTCAAGATGTTTCAGTTGGGATGCAAGAGTCCATCGAATTCCTCCGTTTCCCGTCGACAAAGCACATCGCTAATCACCAATAGGAATAATATTGGTGAAAGGATACAGCCTTGTCTTACCCCACTTTTGATCTCAAATTCCTCAGACAACCTTCCTGTGTACAGAACGTGACATTTGGAGCCTTCTTATGTAGCTTTGATAATAGCAATTAGTTTATCGGGAATACCTCTCCTGCGTAAGGCACGCCAAATAAACTCCCTGTTGACACTATCGAACGCCTTCTCAAAATCGATGAACAGCAGGTGCAGTGGCGATCAATATTCAACACACTGTTCGATGATAATCCGCAGGGTGTTGATGTGGTTGGCACAGGAGGATCCAGAGCGGAAACCTGCTTGTTCGGCATCGAGTGTGTCTTCGAGATGTTGTTTGATTCGCTCAAGGATGATTTTAGCTATTATCTTAGCTACAGCAGGCAGCAGGCAGCACGCAGATACCCCTCCAGTTTCCGCACTCCATTAAATTTCCTTTCTTAGGAAGCTTGACGATCATTCCCTTTTTCCACTCGTTAGGAAAGCTCTCAGCTTCCCAAGCTCTCTCTATAAGTGGAAGCAGAAGCTCAGCCAATGTTGTGGGCGCTGCTCGTAAGAGCTCTGCTGGAATACCGTCAAGTCCTACCGCCTTGTTGGTTTTGAGTGCCTTGATCGCGGTAATGATCTCATCTTTACTGGGAGTCGTGGTTTGTATTCGGGAACTTCTCACCTCGGGCATCTCAGTCTGATTTGGGAGCATATCGCTGGCGAATACACGGTTTAAAACAGTAGCAAAATGCTCTTTCCATCTCTTGAGCTGGTCCTCATCCGAAATGAGCAAGGAGCCGTCTAGGCTTTTCACTGAGTGTTAGCTGGAGCTGCGACCACCTGTCAGCTCTTTCGTGATTCTGTAGACGGTCCTGCTGTCGCACCTCCATGCAGCTTCTTCTGCTTCTGTAGCCAGCGCGTTGATGTAGTTGCGCTTGTCACGTCGTACGCTACGCTGAACTTCTCTCATCTTCATGCGATATAGGGACTCTAGCTCGCTTCTCCCTGCTGCTGGGGTAGCTGCAACGTAAGCTTTCTGCTGTTTTCGTTCGTCAATCCGTCTCCAGGTATCGGTCGTCTCGTTGTCATTGCGGTTGCCTAGTCCATGCTTCCCGATTACATGTTTGAGCCCTTCGTTGTCGTTGCCTACCTTGGCATTCAAATCCCCCATCACTATGACAATGTCTCCATTTGGTGTTGTGTTGAAGACGGCGCTTAACAGATTGTCGAAGTTCTCCTTTTCCTCCTCAGACGAACTATTCGTTGGGGCGTAACACTGTATGATGGTGACGCGTCGTACTCTAGTCCGGAATCTGGCCGTCACCATCCTATCACCATGAGGCTGCCAGGAAATTAGACCCTTGCGTGCTGTTGTTGTTAGCAGTAGTCCGACTCCATATTCCCGCTGACTTCTGGGTGGTCTTCCAGAATAGAGTAGTACAGTGTTACGCGTTGGAGACTGGTACTCGCCCGCTTCTAACCATCTTACTTCACTTACCCCCAAAATGTCCAATTGATATCGCATGAATTCTTGTTTTTTTCCAATTGGAAGAATCTGGCATTGTAAGGATCTTCTCTTCCCGAGTCGAGAAGCGTCTTTACATTCCAGAAACCTATCTTTGTCCGGGTACAATAGCCAAAAGTCGTCAACATGTGATCATTCCTGATCCGAGGCATAGTGTCGGTTTCTGTAGCGGGCAATATTCGGTAACGCAGGTTGCTGGCCCACGTTACCTAGTCTAGGATCAAGGCCCTAGACAACCCGCACTTACAATTTTGGCCTATACGTATAAGGGTTTATACGCATAGTTGCCCGATGACCACCGGCAGGAGGTAAAACAAGCACTTCATCACGAACTTGATTGTTGCGCTACTAGCCCAAGCCAAGTTTTGAGCAGTCAGTAGTTTCCCGATCAATCACAATGCAGGTCCCAAAAATGCTTTGTCTGCAAATATTTATCTCATTAAAATTCCGAGATAATTTAAGCTTATATATACCTAAGACAGAATTTCACACACCACTTCAAGAGCTTCAGATCCATCAACCTATCTATCCGCTTTTGTGTTTAAAACCCTGAGAAAGTCGGCAGAAATACACGTTTGCAACAAAATTTAAGTTAATTTGCTTTCAACGTTTTAGCTTCGTAGAGTTGGAAATGTGCACTCTAGGACACGTGAGGTCCTTGGAATCGACCTCTACTTAAATAAGTTTATTCGTATCTCTAGACTGCCGATCATCTCTTATGGAGATGGCTGTGCAGTTTAATATTCACCTGTATTGGGTGCCGGCTCGTAGAGACATTCCGAGGAATTGTTAGGCCGCCAGAATAGGAACAACTATACCCATCCTGCCGGGCAAAAGCACCTTAGGTATACCAATCGCTACTTGCAAACTCAAATTTAAGCTGGATGCTATCGAGAGTACAAATCTTAGGCGGACAAGTGGAACAACATGTCTAGCGACAAAACAGATGAGGCCAAAGCTGGATCTAAAACGCTATAAGAATTTGATTTCTCTCAATACATTGCATATCGGCACTACAATAGGTGTCATCACTGGGCACTGCCTAATAGGCAAGCATGCTACAAGGCTGGGCCTTGCATCCATGCAGCTTCTACTTTTGTAGAAGCTGCATGGATGAAGAAAAGGAAGAAACTATTCCTCATCTGCTTTGTTTCTGCCCAGCTCTCTTCCGCAGTACGAAACTTCACATAGGAGCTTTCTTTTACAACGATATAGGCGATCTGATAGACACAGATATTAAGAGCCTCTTATACTTCATCAGAAGCTCAAAATGGTTTAACGAGTAGGTAGAGAGAAACTTTCCCAAATGAGCCACGTGGTATCACAATGGACCTATTGTTGATCGAAGTGTTTTGGCGTTTCTAAGCTGGCAGCCACCTCAACCTAACCTAACCGTAGAAGTTGGAATTTTCTCCATATTCATAGGTTTTATCCTACAGCATAATTGCAGTGTTTCCAAAATGGAGACTATGGCTTTTCATGAAATCACTCAGTGACTGGCGATGAGTTCGATGTCGAGCTACATTATACGCTATGTACTAAACATATAGAAGAACTCAAATTACAAATAATAAAATCAAATTTTATCAAACTTACTTATGCAACCAGGTTTAATATCGACAGGCTCAAGGTTCCCCAAGTGCGCCAACAGTTCAGGGACCATCTTGCCTTAGAAGCAGAAGCAATCAGCAGCATAGAGAACATGGATGACCACTGGAGTGCTGTGAAAAATGCTTTTGCGACTGGGGCACGCACGTATGTCGGTAAAAAGCAGAAACACCACCGCACATGGCTTTCCACAGACACCTGGAGACGGATCGATGAGCGTACAACAATCAAGGTTCGGATTGCAGCGGCCTCAGCAGTAGAGAGAACCGAGCTTGAAGCCAAATACCGTGCGAAGAAGAAAGAAGTGCAGCGTAGTGTGAGACGTGACAAACGTCAATATGTCAACTCACTGGCCTCAAGGGCTGAAGAAGCAGCGAGTAGGTGCGACAGTAGAACTGTTTACAACATCACTAAGGAGCTCATTGGTGGTCGAAACTCCAAACAACATCCAGTGAAGAGTCTAGACGGTAACCTTCTGATTTCGGATGAGGATCAGCTCACTAGATGGAGAGAACATTTTCCTACAGTGCTAAATCACTTAGACGACGGCGGTATGATCTTGAATTCGAATGAGCAGTTCGAAGCAACAAATTCCCGAATTCGCACCGTACCTTCTAGTAAAACTGAAATAATAACAGCAATCAAGTCCCTCAAGAAAAACAAAGCGGTGGGTATTGATGGCATCCCTGCCGAGCTATTTCAAGCGGCGCCAAATACACCGGCAGATTTGCTGCATCCGCTAATACGGAGAGCTTGGGATAGTGAACAATTTCCACAGGAGTGGAAAAGGGGGATGATCATTAAGCTTCCAAAGAAGGGTAACTTGATGGAGTGCGGTAACTGGAGAGGTATATGTGTTCTTCCAGCCGTAGCCAAAATAATAGCTAGAATAGTTCTAGAACGAATTAAAGAACATTTAGATTCAACTCTCGATGTCGAACAGGCAGGCTTTCGCGCTGGATCCTCCTGCATCGACCACATAAACACCTTACGGATCATAATCGAACAATGCGTTGAGTATAGGTCTCCGCTACATTTACTGTTTATCGACTTCAAGAAGGCTTTCGACAGCTTGAATCGAGATGCTATCTGGTTGGCCTTGCACAGGAGAGGCATTCCAGAAAAGCTTATAGCTATTATCAAGGCTACATATGAGGGCGGCAAGTGTCGCGTCGTGCACCATGGTAAGGTTTCGGACGACTTTGAAGTCCAAAGTGGAGTACGTCAAGAGTGCATACTGTCCCCACTATTGTTCTTGGTGGTTATCAGCGATGTACTCCGTGCAGCATTGACGCAAGCTAATTCTGGAATTCGTTGGACTATGACATCTTACCTTAAACACCACACGCAAGCTGCAAGTCTTCGTAAACAAATGCTTAAGAATCATCTTGAGGATTTTTTGGCCGAACCGCATCTCCAACGAACAACTTTATCTGAGAACGGGCCAAGAACCTATAAGCATTACTATTCGAAGAAGAAAGTGGCAATGGATTGGACACACCCTACGGCGCGAAGACAACTCCATTGCGAAATACGCCATGCAGTGGAATCCGCTCACCCAGGCAGGCAGAATAGCGGGACGCCCTAGGCAAACGTGGCGCAGAACAGTTGAGGAGGAATCGAGCTCTTTAGGAATGAGTTGGGGGCAGCTCAAAAGCGTTGCAGAACTCCGAACATGATGGCGCGCAGTCGTGGTTGACTCCCTATGCCCCCCGAAGGGTTAAAGGATATATACAAACTAAACTTACTTATGTCCTGTATCCTCTTGTGGGTCCTACGGCCTCTACTACGCCTGTGCGCCATCGTGTACGGTTTCTGGCAATGTGTCTGAGTTCTCCACAACTTTTCCCCATCTGCATTGCGATTGATCAGGAAACTACTGACTGCTCAAAACTTGGCTTGGGCGAGTAGCGCAACAATCAAGTTCGTGATGAAGTGCTTGCTTTACCTCCTGCCGGTGGTCACAGAGCAACTTTACGTATAAACCCTTATACGTGTAGGCTAAAATTGCAAGTGCGGGTTGTCTAGGGCCTTGATTCTAGACTAGGCAACGTGGGCCAGCAACCTGCGTTACTGAAACCAGATCGCTACAGAAACCCACACTATGCCTCGGATAAGGAATTTAGTCAAACGATGCCGTGCATCCCTGAATGGCTATCGAATATCTGCAATGCAGATGAATTGACAAAAATGACACTAAACAGGCTTTGTTGACTGCGAATTATACCGATAAGAACAGCAAGATACAATACCAAAAGCTTGCACTAACACTGCAGTATACTAATGAGAGAGGTTCCATAATCCAGAAAACTAAATGTCACGTACAGGAGACGAACTATAGCTGACTTTCAGGGACAACAATTTATCAATTTATGAACGAATGACTACCGGATAAAAAATACACAAATCACACAAATTTCCTGTGTTCTAGTTCCAGCCACAAATCACAACGATATACATAAGCCGGCTATAGCAGGTACGTTCTTCTGTAAGCATACATCTGTCCTCCAAACCCATTCGTCTTCATATACGTAGAATACTACGTTTCTGAATCGCTAGTGTGCCTATAAATTGTTTTTTAATGCCCCGACTCACCTTGGAGAAACATAAAACATTTATAAACCATATAGTGCTTGCTCTATGCATTATAAGGACGACATCAACGCAAAGGATGGAAGTTTCTTTTTACACCCACCCATCCTCTGTACCTGATTTTCCATTAGCGCATAACAAAAGGATGTCGAATGCAATATCAAACAACATTCCTCTCATCTTCACATTTCAACTTTTCTTATAAATCCTTGACTGCAACTCCTTTTCCAGGAGAATAATCTCGCTTATCTCATTAGCAATTCTTTTTTAATAGTTAAGTTGAAACTTTATGACTTTGTTTAATTTCTGATGAAATGTTGTAGTAATCAAAAAGTAACTTTCCTTGCATCCTTGTTAAGAGTTTGAAAATCTATCTCCTTCTCCCCAACTCCAATACTTGCACTAATCTACTGCGGATTTAAATTGCGTTGCGATTTCTACATACTAGTGTACTGCGTTTATCATGTTATGCCATGTAGCAGCACTACATACAACCTGATCTCATATAATTGTGAGCATTAAACATTTCCATTGTATTTGGCATCCCACTCGCTTTATTAAAGCTTTTCAAACATAAAATTACCGGGACCCTAATAAGGATATGCCAAATCCCCAACAAAAATTACCCACCCACATTTAATTGTTAGTACTTGCTCCCGAAAATGAATCCTTAAAGATAATTCGCAGTGCCTACTAATCTCATATGTACATAAAGCACTCATAATAAACGTTCAGGTTCACAGGACCCCGAAATTTTGACCTTTCATGTTTTCTTTTTCACTTTAATCACCTTAAGCCCTTTTAAATACAAAACGCATGAAAAATTAACACGTTGTCCTTCGGCTTAATTTATCATCCAACACAGGTGTGTGCCATCCTTCTTTTTTTTTTTTTCTTCCACTTATTTTTTATTCTTTTTGGTTATGTGTCTGTTTCGTTCGCTTTCGAGGATGCTTCTCATTTTTCATGGTAACACTTCTAACGACCTCTTTCATAAAACCGCATGTAAGAGGTAGGTTCGGATATAGCCATGTTCTTATTCCAGAAGTACTTCCTCTCGTACAGATGGAAAATGTAGTTAGAAACTACTACTACTACTACTAGACGTACAGCAACAACAACAGAAGTATAATCTGCACCCAAACTATGAACATCTATATGGTGAAGCACTCAAAGTTGTATAGCATAATACATCCTACTATAAAAGGATCCACGAGATATTACTCAAATCCAGTTTAAAATTGAAAAAGTTTGCTGTTTTTTTTTTTTACGTTGATTTCAAAATTACTTCCTTAACAAGCAAGCAGTCAAAAATCACTTAAATGGTCTCTTCAACAGAGAAGTACTAGTAGGTGCATTAAAATTTTGGAATACTCAACTCACAACGCGCGGCGTTGACTATTCATTAAGAGCGCAGTTAAACGTTTCTGGCCATTAACGTCGCGACGTAGTTCCGGCTTTTTGTTTTATTTTTTCTGGGACAGGACTTTCAAGTTGAAGTCAATGGGGTTTTTTTTTTTTTGGGGTGAAAGGAGTCGAAAGGAAACCTCTTAATAAAAAAATTGAATTCTATCTGTAATTCGAATTGAAGTTTGAAGAAGGAAACAAATGAAAACTATAATTGGATAGGCGTATCGGCATTCGACAAAGGATGATCATGATAATTTAAATTTGCGAAACAAAATCTATAATCCAATTCAAATTCAATATTTCCATTCATCGTTATGGGGGAATTCCTCACAGTGCAATTTAACGTATCCCACAATCTCGCATTATAAATATATAATGCGGTTTCATGTGCTTTGAGGTATAGTCACAACAAAAAGGTTTCGTACAGTGAAGTATAAATTTTTCTTCAACCTTTTGGCAGCATCTTTTTACTGTATACGGAATTTTATATAATTAAAAGCCCAGCTTAAAGGCTTCCGATACCAAAACGTCGAACCCATTTGGAAGACATTCGGCATTGGGCTTCATCTCTAGGGACTTGGTTGGTGACACTACTGACGAGGATGATCCACTGACTGTAACACAAGCAAGCCTAGTATAGTGAACTCTAAAATCGGACCTCGTTGGAAGAATGCAACGAATCGCTGTTATGTACGTACCCACACGAAAGAAAGATACAAGCATTCTTTGGGACACAGTTTAACCCAAAGTTTAAATGATTTTTAGGTATGTACATACATACATACTTTTTTAATAGCCCGCTTAGCCTCCATGAGATCGCGGAGATAGGATGTACTCTTCATCATCATCTCGATCCGCCACTATTGACTCCAACTCATCAGGAGGAATCCCAGGCCGGATCCAGGAGAGACGTTGGACTTGATCCAACAATCGACCATATTTCTAGGCTTACCAAGGGGTCACTTGTGTTATTTTATGTTTTGATTAACCTTTAGCAAGGGAAACAAACGTTTACGCATGAGAAACAAAATGAATGCTTTAGATATCAATAATCTTGATGGTTACGGACATGTTGTAAGTAACGATGGGCGCATTCGAATGATATAATCGATTTATCCAATATCTTGAGATATCTCGAGACATCGTCTGAAATTATTCGAATGATTTGGTATACCCACACACTTCTGTCGAAGCAGCGAGAACTGAGAACGAAAAGAAAGGGTAAACACAAAACAAAAACTCGATTGATCATTCGAGATATGATTGCTATATGCATATGAGAAAACAGTCCCCAAGAATCGAGATATGAGATGTGTATCCGACTAAAATAGTACTCGATTTATTTTAAATGTGGGTAGGTTAGGTTAGGTTAGGTTAGGTTAGGTTGGCTGTCCACACGAGAGTGCAGACACACTTAGACCAGTGAAGGTCCTTTGTGATACCATGGATCAAACCATTGGGCCACTCAGGGACTAACAAAACCAACCGGAGCTTTTCACAAAGCGATGGATGCTCATGACGTCCAAGGACGCCAGATCGCAGAGGTCGTCAAGGAAGGGGGACCCTAGATGGAGCATTCTTTTATGCGACCGGGCTGGACATGTGCATAGGAGGTGAAGGATGGTTTCCTCCTCCTCCTCGCCCCTACAGCTTCTGCAGAAGTCGTTGGAGAAGAGACCAAGTCTTTTGGCATGTTGGCCTATAAGACAGTGTCCAGTGAGAACACCGACAACACAGCTGATTTGTGTACGCTTTAACTTGATCAGATCGGCACTACGTTTTTGATCCAGCTTAGGCCAGATCTGTCTCGAAATGTGACACGTTGAGCCGTTTCCCATCTGAGGTTGGTCATGCTAATAGCGTTCAGCTTTAGTAGATACTTACATGTAGCGAGGAGCATACCCAGGGCTTGCCCTTTAGGCAAAATCCTTAGAGTGGTACCCTGTCTGGCGAGGTCGTCAGCCCTGCAGTTACCTGGAATGTCTCTATGGCCCGGCACCCAGCATAGGTGAATGTTGAACTGCTCTGTCATCTCCATAAAAGATAGACGACAGTTTAAGGCAGCCTTTGAAGTGAAAGAGAACGATTCCAGGGACTTGATTGCCGCTTGGCTGTCAGTGAAAATGCTAATATCCCTGACAGACCATACATTACATTTCAGCCAGGACAGGGCTTCTTTAATCGCCATGATTTCCGCCTGGAAAACGCTACAATGATCAGGGAGGCGGAAAAAGATGCTCAGATTGAGCTGTTCGGAGAAAACACCACAACCCACCCCGCCCTCCGTCTTAGATCCATCTGTAAAGAAGTGAACCGAACTACCATCGACAGGAGGGGAAGTGTCCCATAAATCCCGGTTAGGGATGCTCGTACGGAAGTTACGGTCAAATCTCAGTTTCGGTGGGGTGTAGTCCGTGTTTTCGTGTTTGAAGTTGAGAAGATCAAGGATCGAGGAGTGGCCAAAGCGATAGCTAGACCACTGAGAGGAGGCTTTCAGGCAGATGGCCGCACAGGCCGAAAATATCTAAAGGTAGCAGGTTGAACAAGATGTCCAGTGCCGCGGAGGGAGTAGTTCTCAGTGCACCACTGATGCAGATGCATGCAGATCTTTGCACCTAAGCTAGTTGAGTGAGATGAACAGCCCTTTCAAGGGCAAGCCACCATACGATCACGCCATATAGTAGTATAGGCCTGATAACGGACACGTATAGCCAATGAGTGATTTGAGGTTTGATACCCCAGCTCCTACCTATAGCCTTTTTACAGGAATAGAGAGCTACATTAGCTTTCTTGACGCTTTCTAGTAGATTGGTAAAGGTGGGTAGTAGCAAAGCAAATGAATCGAGCACTATTTTACTCTGATACACATCTCATATCTCGAATCGTGATATGAGTGGAATCGAGAACTTTGTGTATTCAACTACTTGGGGAGTGTGTTCTCATATGCATATAGCACTCTAATCTCGAATGAACATTTGATTATACGGATCAATCGAGTACTAACATCTCAATTCTTTAAATCATTCGATTATGCCCATCACTAGTGGTAAGCTGCTGAGTCCTGAACTATTTGTATGACTTTATCTGATATTGTTTCACAGGCTGTATGGTCTGGATAATACTATGCAAGAGCATATGTCTTGTCTTGGAAATAACGAACAAACCAGTAAAGTTTTTCAATTCTATCTTCGATCTAAACCAAACATCGAACCCTATCTCCGATGCAATGACAAGCTCTAGGTACACAACAAAGAACGACGGGGATAGAAAGCACAGACTCTTGAAATCCAAGAGCGGTTAACAGCTTATTTTATTTCTAAGCTGTGCTCTACAATTTCTAAAAATTCGTGTAGTAAGTCCTGCAATTTTTGCAGACAAGCTTCAGTCAGTTTTAATGCATGGTAGTCTCTTTTTGCTTAACCTAATGTAACTTCGTTTGCCTCTGTTTTGAGAGTACTCTCCAGATGGTGGCTTCTTAATTAGGTTTTGAATAATGTGTTTGCCTTACCGCTGATAGTCGACGAAGCTCTGTCAACTTCTTGCACCCGGTACTTTCTATCGGAGTATGGTTTTCGAATACAATAACCTGCGATAGTTGAAGTATGTTCTGAGTGGTAGTAAAAGTATTTGGCTCTAAATGTTTGATACTTGGCCCAGAAATGCATATCACAGTCGACACAACTAGAGTCTGGCTATCCTTTAAAAGTATCACATTATAGATTTGTTGCCCTATACTTTCTTATTCCTCAGTTCCAAAGAAGAAGTCTCGTTTTCTAAGCATAACGGATTTCTCTCACCCTCTCTGGGACTAGAACTACTAGTTATCTTGGCTCATGCCTCCAACCCCTATGGTTTTGTAGATTCAAGGCTTTCTCTTGTAGGAAAGATTTTACTGATGGTTGCTCTGCAGACATTTTTTAACTAAGTAATCCATCAAGTACATCATCTACAAGGAAGAGCATTTTGGGTACAACTTGTGATTTTGAAATAAATAGATTCAAAGGCCCACTTTGACACAAAACAGTCCATGCCTCGTTTGAAGTCGAAAAGTTCTGCATCAAAAGATTTCCTTTGTAGCCAGCCCGAGGGGTCTGAAATATTGCAAATGAGCTATGTCTTTCTGGGACGCTTATTAAGACTAAACGCCTTCTATTAGTTTCCTCCCGCACTTTGTCCTCTTTGGGCTTCAACCAGTGGGATATTCTTCTTCTCATACTTTTTAAAACAAAAGACGCTAACAGAGTGTACTAATTTCTCCCTAGGTTCACCAGAACAATATGGATGCTATCAGAAACGCCCGTTACCAACCAGCGCACGTTGTCGTAATAACGTCTTGCTTCATTAGAAAATCAGACAGTTGGCATGGGGGCTTAATGTGACTTAGGGGGTAGAATGTTTCTAGATCAGGAGCGCCATGACAAAGTAGCTACTTAAGTAGTATCTCTCTTGTTGGTTTGCTATGTGGCTTGGTTTTTAGTAGCCTCAGAGCTAATCTGCTCTTCTGTGACATCAATCTAAATCTACCATCAATCGTCTCAGTTACGGCTTTGTGTAACCTGGCTTGCCTTTGGACCTCTCACTTTTCCTGTCCTGATTTAGTCCCACGTACCCATATTACAAAGCTTGCTAAAGTAGGATTGCAATTTACTTTTTCAAATCATTTCCTTTTGTCTTTCAAGGGAGAGAATTAAAAAAAAAAACAAAGTTGAGGACTTAGTACTGACCTAGCCCCATTTTTGCATCAATAGGGTTCAGCACAATTCCTAGCTCCGTGAACCATTGACAAAGAAATGCAAACTACCCAACTAAAATGTTTGGATATTTAATTTCCGATTGGAATACATTTACACCCCACTGTTCGACGTTCATATCAGTTCAGCAGCACACATATCTTATTCACCCAACCAGAAAGGCATGCGCGCAAAATCTTCCACCCTCCTAACGTCGCATTGCAATAATCATCATAGACTAACCCCCCTGCCAGCCATAAGGCCGTACCGTACACAATAACAACATCCAAACCGAACGTACAACACACAGAAAACAACCCTTCGAATTTATAGCTTTCACTGGCAGTACGAACAACTAACAGCCACCCCCAGCACAAACAACAACATCACATCCATCCCACCCAGCACAGTACAGCACAGCAGCAACACCAAGGAAGCGATGTTTTCCCTCCCAAATTACACTTTCACCACCGTGTCGTCGTCTGTCTGTCGCTTCGCAGTAAGCGCCTTGTTCAGTGCTCAGTACTTTGCTAGCATTCGGCGATGCCAGTTTAGAAGCGTGTTCCGCTCCTTGTTTCGTATAGCATAGGTCGTACGCGATTTACGGAAGAACCATACACTGACACGGGGGAGGCATAAATTAATTAAAGTCCGCGCGTAGTGTGATTAAGAAAGGATACACCACATAGCCCTAGTGGGGGGTTGTGCATGTAAATGTCCTTGACGAGAGAGTTAGAGTTGATATTCGAAATTTTGAATAATTCAACCGCGAGGGATTTACAGCAAACCCTAGGCCATCAGATCCGAATTTGAATATCTCACCCGCACCCCACGTTTATGAATATTTTTCTGTTTCGTTGGACAGAGATATCCTTTCTTTGTTGTAATGCCAAAAATGTCCATGTAAACATCGCATGTGCAGAGGAGAGTCGCCACGATTTCTGCCGTGTCGCCGGTTGGGCTTCTCCCCATACATAAATATTTACAAAATTAATATCTAACGACTCGTACATACGTCGACGTCATATTGAATTACACTTGGCGCATTTTTATTTTCAGGACGACAAATACTCGTAAAAAGTGAAAATTATTCCGAAAGTAAATGCAATGACATACAACTAACAAGTGCTAGACCTTAAAAGAGGAGACCTTTCTCGTCGTCGTCGCCGCCGCCGCCTTCCTTCTGTGTACGCGATATAGTACTCTGTGCATATTCGACTGAATAATTATCGCAAAAAGGAGTTTTTTCAACTAGAACGGCTTCGTATCGGATTGCAAAAGAGATACTCAGATACTCACTCGCGTTCACCAGGGTACAGTATAAATCGGTATCCACGAACAAGTGAATTAGTGCGCTCAGGTGTGATTACGGCATTAAATCCGCTTGTAGACTGGGTCTCGGTATTTATTTCAGTTGTTTCTTAAAGCTGTTTACCTTTAAATGGTTGAAGTGTAAGCCGTGGTCTTGACGAGATTTTCGGTGCTGCGAAACAAAGAGATAGAGAGGGATTCTTGCAATATCATTGCGGGTGCGGTGTAGTTAAAAGTTGTGGGGGTGATATTTATAGAGAAGGGGTTTTGTTTTCTAAACGTAAGTCTACTTAAGTGGGATCTTCCTGACGTCGTCATCGTATAAAAAATGGATACAAAAAGGAGACGACTTGTGTAAGTTATAATTTTATTTTAAATAAGGAGGTGATAACATTATCGATAGCCACTCTAATGGTTTATGGTTCAAATTCTGATCTCAGCAGGCATTTATTTATTTTTCATGAAATACTGTATTAAAAGTCAGTCCGATCAATGACGAAAGCCTATGGCAATACTACTGCGAAGGCATAACACTGATAGTAAGTTGGTCATACATATGACTGGAAAAATTGTTCGTTCTATTGGATGATTGATATGCCTATCACATTAGGAGGTCGGGAAAAAAAAACTGTGAATCAGAAGCAAAGACAAAATAGTATAACAAATCTACCCAGTTATCTGAACACCACCCCTGGAGTTTTTCAGAAATCTACTATCTGAGTTTCAAACCCGTACACCAATCTTTCTCTATCTGTCTATCCTTTCCAACGCCCGCCCCGCGTAAAATATTTTAAAGATATTCTTAGGCCCTTGAGTGCGCGCAAATTAAATAAATACAGAATATTTCTGCAGCCTCTCTATGATTTACTTTACAGTTCGGAGGATTGCATACTTAGAATTGGGAATATGTGAACCTTTCCTCGTCGATTCATTTACCTGCATTGCACCCATTTACATAGGTCCTGACCCTTAGTGGAACACCTTTCAAACACAACAGGGAAGGTACTGGGGCAGCAGTATTCGAAGCAAGGATCAAACATTCGGAAACAATGGGTACATTTTCCAGACAAAAGCAGATGGGGTCCATTTAACCTCGCCACGAATTACCGCGAAATGCATAGACAGACTTAAAAACCCTCAGACAAAAAATAGTTACACTTTTCTGGCTGCAAATCTACATTGGAGTGGATGGCAACGAAAAAGCCGATAGACCGGCAAAGATGGGGCAGCAACGCCACTCCTAGGACGAAAACAATTTTATGGTTCTCATCATCCAATAAGTAAAACTGTGGTGCCTATAATGCCTCCTGTAGTCGATATTTCCTCTTCTATAAGTAGAGTTGTTTACTTCTCGATCTACTGTCTAGAATATTGAATTGAGTAGAGGAATTCGACAGGCTGGGGTTCCAAGAGCCGCTCGATAGCTCTACAGCAGAAATGTGTGGACGAAGAGCAAGATTTCAAGAAAAGTTAAAAGGGATATGTGCAGCGCGGGACCAAAGCTATGGAGAGATGTTGTAATAGGACTTTTAGATCGAAATTTTTACCGAAAGATAAAATGGCAACTCAAAGGTGCCTGCAAGGACGAATACGGAAACATCCTAGTAGAAATTCGTACTGAAGCTATGAAGAGACCATTTCTACAGCCTATCAGATGGCCTGATCGTGTTTGCAATTTGAATTATGATCATAATATCTAATCACAGTACTCAAACGAGAGGAAGGCGAAATGGTCGATACTTGTTTGCATAAAATCAGGACCGGCTAAGACGGGTCTCGTTATAAACGAGGGTAAAACCCACCAACTACGTGCTGGTCATGCTATGGTCAACAACTTTTTCTACCTAAGCTCCGTCACTAATCTGTCAAAGAAATTAGCACGGAGATCAAACGAAGAATAACTATTGTTAACCGCTGCTTTTACGGTCCTACAAATCAACCAAGTAGCAGAGCTCTATCAAGAAAAACAAAGGAGACACTATAACCCTATTATATTGTGTAAAACCTACTTACTTACTTATGTCCTGTCCCCTTGTGGGTCCTAGGGCCTCTACTACGCATAAGCGCCATCGTGTACGGTTTCTGGCAATGTGTCTGAGTTCTCCCCAACTTTTCCCTAACTGCCGTGCCTCCTTTTTGACTGTTCTGCGCCATGTTTTCCTCGGACCGCCAGGTCTTCTGCCATCCTGAGTTAGAGGGTTCCATTGCATAGCATGGTTCGCTATGGAACTGTCACCCTTTCGGAACGTGTGACCAATCCACTGCCACTTCCGCCGTTGGATGGTTGTCCCTATTGGTTCCTGACCCGTTCTCTCGTAAAGGTGTTCGTAAGAGATACGGTTGGGCCAGAAAATCCTTAAGATATTGCGCAGGCACCTATTAACGAACGTTTGCTAGTGATAGTAGTGGTCACTCTCCACGTGCTGCAACCATATAGCAGCACGGATTCAACGTTGGAGCGGAACAGTCTTATTTTGGTGCTCAAACTGATTGCATTGCTTCGCCATATTTTGGACAACATCTCGAACGCGGACTTTGCTTTGGCGATCCTGTTGGCCATATCCAGTTCGGTTCCACCATCGGTCGAGACAATACTCCCAAGATACTGGAAATCCTCTACTCTCTCTACCGGTTGTCCAGCAATGCATATTTGAGTTTGTTCCAAGGCTGATAATTTAAGTTTTTGACGTATTAATTTTCAGCCCGACGACACCTGCCTCCCTCTCCACATCTGGTGTCATTTGGTGGAGGTCCATAATTCTGTGGGAGAGTAAGCATACTTCGTCTGCGTAGTCAAGATGTTTCAGTTGAGATATAAGAGCCCATCGAATTCCTCCGTTTCCCGTCGACAAAGCTGCATGAAGCACATCGCTAATCACTAATAGGAATAATATTGGTGAAAGGACACAGCCTTGTCTTACCCCACTTTGGATCTCAAATTCCTCAGACAACCTTCCCCTGTGCAGGACGTGACATTTGGAGCCTTCATATGTAGCTTTGATAATAACAATTAGTTTATCGGGAATACCTCTCCTGCGTAAGGCACGCCAAATAAACTCCCTGTTGACACTATCGAACGCCTTCTCAAAATCGATGAACAGCAGGTGCAGTGGCGATCGATATTCAACACACTGTTCGGAAGCTCTCAGCTTCCCAAGCTCTATCTATAAGTGGAAGCAGAAGCTCAGCCGATGTTGTTGGCGCTGCTCGTAAGAGCTCTGCTGGAATACCGTCAAGTCCTACCGCCTTGTTGGTTTTGAGTGCCTTGATCGCGATAATGATCTCATCTTTACTGGGAGTCGTGGTGCGTATTCGGGAACTTCTCAACTCGGGCATCTCAGTCTGATTTGGAAGCATATCGCTAGCGAATACACGGTTCAAAACCATAGCAAAATGCTCTTTCCATCTCTTGAGCTGGTCCTCATCCGAAATGAGCAAGGAGCCAACTAGGCTTTTCACTGGGTGTTGGCTGGAGCTGCGACCACCTGTCAGCTCTTTCATGATTCTGTAGACGGTCCTGCTGTCGCACCTCCATGCAGCTTCTTCTGCTTCTGTAGCCAGCGCGTTGATGTAGTTGCGCTTGTAACGTCGCACGCTACGCTGAACTTCTCTCATCTTCATGCGATATAGGGACTCTAGCTCGCTTCTCCCTGCTGCTGGGGTAGCTGCAACGTGAGCTTTCAGCTGTTTTCGTTCGTCAATCCGTCTCCAGGTATCCTCGGAAAGACACGCCCTATGTCTTCCCTGCGATCGACCGACAATTCTTTCAGCACCAGATGTAAAAACATTTTTCACAGCACACCAATGGTCTTGGATGGTTGCGGGCATTGAGCTGCTGATTGCTTCCACACCTTGCGAAAAGTGCTCCCTTAATTGTTGGCGCACTGAGGGATCACTAAGTCTATCGATGTTGAACCTGGGCATTGTGTAAAACCTGGGACTCTATCAATGCCGGAGGAAGGTTCCGTGGAATCTTCGAGAGAAAAATTGTTCGCACGGGCTGTGGTCGAGAGTATTGTTGTCACAAGAAAGCTTTTCAAAACAAATTGCCCTTCGGATACGGCACTTAATTGTAGGTCCCTTCCGTTCGTGTGACAAATATAACGCACACAACTCAAAAAGTGCTTATAGTGCTTATAGTGCCTTAAACGACTACGTCATGCAGATCTGATGAACACCAGCGCTCCGATCTAGAGGGACTTCGTACAAGAGGCAGACCTAAGCCACAAGTGAAGGGGATGTCAACCAGCTTGGAGTACGCTATTTACGACAGCTGGCAAAGAATTATGCAGGCTGGGGAGACTTGTTGATTGAGGAAAGTGCCGTGGAATCTTCGAGAGGAAAATTTTTTGCACGGGCTGTGATCCTGTCTGAATTCGAGAGTATTGTTGTCACGAGAAAGCTTTTCAAAACAAATTTCCCTTCGGATACGGCACTAAAATGTAGGTCCCTTCGGTTCGTATGACAAATATAACGCACAGAACACGAGTGGTTGCGAGAAGCTAGGCCCAGGCACTCAAAGAGCTGTTGTGCCAAATATATAGATATATATATATATACTACATCATGCAGATCTGAAGAACACCAGCGCCCCGACCTAGAGGGACTTCGCAGAGGAGGCAGAACTAAGCCACCAGTGAAGGGTATGTCAACCAGCTTGGGGTCCGCTATTGAAGACAGCTGGCAAAGAATTATGCAGGTTGGGGAGGCTTGTTGGTTGAGGCCCAGGTTCAACCCGGCAGTTTGTTGCCTTGACTTTGAGTCATCTGGAATGGTGAGCTGCTGATTTGTAGTCCTTTTTACAATACCGTCTCTGGTTTGTTGTGACGTCCAAGAGAAGCCTGCAAGTACCATAAGAATGTGAATTATCCTCCAGATGATCGATTTGACTGTACGTTTGGGCAGCCAACTGTAAACAGCGCTCAGGCATGATGCATTCCGTGGCGATGACACTGCTATCGCAATCGCCAAAGTTGTCCGTTTTCAATGAATTTATGCTTCTCGCTGCCAGTCCTGGCTTTGCCATTAAAGTTCAGAATTTCGTCGTAGACTACCTTGGCATTCAGCCATTGCCAGTTGCTATTGTCATCTACAGATGCAATTTAATTCGGTATCAGCGACTTTTCTAGGTACATACCCGTCTATAATCTGGTCGGCGATGAGGCTTTCAGGATATCAACATTTCTCCACACCCACTCCATACGACTGAATGGTAATAAGTTAGCATAACTGTTCTGTCCTTGGTCTAGGGGCCTTAAAAAAGAAACAAGATGAGAACGGTGACTTAAAATTCACAGAACGCTTGTTTGTTCCTCCATTTTAAGGATTACCACTCCCGTTAATATCTCCCACCACGTGTACCTCGTTTATTTGTGTCACTTTGACTCCTTTGTCTACACAAAACACTTTTTTTTTTCTTAATCACTGTTCCATATGTGTTCTCGTAGCACACTCGATTCACCCTCTCGCTTCGCGTGCACACCCAAAGGATACACCTTATTGAAGAATCCTCTTAAAACAGGACTCTAAGCAGTGTTCCTTATCAGATTGATGTGTTTTTCTCAAATTAAACACGTACATTTTAATTTTGAAAATTATCGCCATTCACGGCATAAATTGTATCCTGCTCGTGGAATATACCTACAACACACACGATACACTTGAACGCGCCGCGTCTCGCGGTGGTTATCTGGTGGTGGTGGTGGTTTTAGTTCTCCTCTGATGTAATCGAGGAAGGAAACAGGAGCTCGGGATTGCCGAGAGTATTGATGATGGTAGAAAGGCAGCAGGCAACAGCATACACCACCCCCATTGAGCTCGCGCGTTTTTAAATGCTTATTTACAATGTAAGCTATTGGGATGAGAAATTGCCTTTTATTATGTGTTTGAGGATAAGGAGAACGAACTCCTTGCACAGCAGCACAGCCGACGATGACTAGTATGACTCTTCGACGACACGATAAGGAGGACTCCTTCGGTTGTTCGTACCGACCAGGCCAGACCAACCCACAATCGAGCCAGCGTGCAAAATGCAAATTAAATACAACAAACGAGTGTTATATGTGTGTTTGTGTATCCTTACGATGGCATAAACCTGTCGTCTCGTGCCGAGCAATGAAAATTACTATGAAACACTTTAAGAAATAAATCATGGATTTTTGGAGAGCTGGGAAATTTTTAATCAAAGATCCACAGATGGCTTCGAGGTGAATTTTTGCATAACACCTTGGCGTTCTTACATCTTTTGGGGGGTGATTGAGTGGGTTGGCAACTTCAAGGATGTTAGTTTCTTTTTTTTAGTTGAATGGAAAAGTTTCTTTCGATTTTGATTTTTTTTTTTCTTTTTTTTTTTTTGCATTAATAACTTTTCGTCTGAGGCAGGTATAGATACAAGTTGGAGGAACGTGTGTACTAAGAAAACATGGGGATGTGGAAAAGATTATAGAACGAGATATTGACATCCTGGCGGGTGGTATGCAATTAAATGTTTTTTTTTTTTTTTTTATATATTTTTTAAGAATCTCTCTATAAAGCGATTGCGAAATGAAGGGGGAAAGAGAAGAGAACTTGTGTTTGACATTTACCTTTAGTTGAAATGTTGACATAAATATAACTAAGAGCTCTGCAAAGACCTGTAGTGGATTAATTTAGAGTCGTTGACGAATAAAGTTGTTTAAACTTTAACGTGTGGACGTATGTGTGTTCAATTACCTGTCGATGGCAAGAATTGTGGTTGTGATGTCTGTACATAGTAGATACAATCAAGGAAATGGGAGTGTGCATAAGAAAATTGCCATTTCCGGATCTAAACAGGATACTAAAAGGATTGACTAATGAGGTCAAACGAGGGAGTGATAAAGGGTTATCCTTTTAGCAAACCTTGCAATATGCTCTTGCACATGGAGAATTTATGAGAGACTTATGGGAAGGATTCTTTTATCCGTTAATCCACTTAAGTGGAAAAGAGAATAAATTGCAGGATTTTCTGGAATTTAACTTTGCAGTGGCGGCATGCTTACTACGAAGAGTATAAGACGAAGGAATTTTCAGTTTTGCCGGTGGGCAAAATGTTGTAAATTTTCATTTTGGTTGGAATGTTGAACTATTTGGTGTTGGGAATAAGAGCGTTTGGACATTTATAGTGTTTCGCATCCTTATAACGTGCATGTTGCGTGCATCACGGTTTCGGACATAATTACAGGGATTTATGCCGTCCAAATACAAGTATGTATGGATAGGTACTCTCAAATGAGTCAAGTAATTTATTTTGATGCATTAGCATACGTATGGATGGATGTAAGCCTCAGCATGAGTTACATTAACATCTGCGTGCATGAAATGGGCGTAAGGACAAGTATGGCAAATTACATTTTATTTCTCTACTGGGATTTAAATGCGGTTAAAAGCCTTTTGAGGAACGTATTGCATGTGTTTTCAAGTAGGGAAATGGTACAGAGATGATATTCGTAGATACAAGTACGATGTACATATGTACATATATGTATGCCCACTAAGGCTTTGTCAGAATGTCAAACGCACTACTTCTGGGTAGTGCGCCTTTCTCGAGCTTGAGGGAATAGTGAGCGTTATTTATTGTTGTCCTGAATCTGCCATGAACATGACGCGATACAGATTTTTTTTTAACTATGTCCTGCCAACTCTCGTGAAATATTCGACATTTAAGGTGCCTACGACTCATTTTTCTGCTGACTTGAATAAGTAGATTCTACAACTTCAAATATTCTTCGCGCTGTAAGATGCAACCAATCTACTGGCATTTACTTTTTAGAATGTATAACACTCTTGTTCATTAGAGACTCAATTCGATCAGAAAATCCTTAAGGTGACGCGAAGCAGATGTTTATAAACCCTGTATATATACAATTTATAAGATATTTGGCACCTGGTAGACTTTTTTTCATTCAACAACTTCTAATGTGACTTCAACTTAAAGGATTTAAATCACCATTTATTTAGAAGTCATGACTGAAGCTGAATTAAAATCTTGAAGACAAGAAGTCATTGAAGGTCTTGTAGTCTAGCAGTGTTCACGAAATAACATATAATCCAATACAGGTAAATTTTAGAACATTTAGCTAAAGTTTATTCCAAAATACTACACACAGCTGAAGTACCTCAAAGTTTCAAAAATTCGTTAATTTTTCCAATACACAAAAAAGGGGATATAAATAATGTTGAAAACTATAGGGGCATTTCTTTTATAAATATTATCGCCAAAATTTTCACAGGTTTCATATTGAAAAGGCTTGAAGTGTGGGTAGAAGAAAACAAATTGCTAAATGAGTTTCAAACAGGGTTCCGCGCAGGCTAATCAACGATCGATCACCTTTTCGCCTTACAAAATATAGTCGATTACTACCTCAAAAACGGGAAAAAACTGTATGCAATTATTGCCGATTTTAAAGCAGCTTTTGACAGCATTGATCGAGGAGCATTGTTCTATAAGCTAAATGTATTGGGCTTATCATCGAAAATTTCAAAGGTATTACAAAATCTTTATGAAAACACTATGTCGGCGGTATGGGATGGTGAGCAACTGTCAGAGTGGTTTAGAACCATAAGTGGAGTGCGGCAGGGTTGTTTGCTGTCGCCATTGCTATTTGCGTTATTTATCAATGATATAGTTGACGCCTTGCCAAACGGAATACAAATTGCTGGACTGACTATAAAATGCCTCCTATATGCCGATGATTTGGTTTTACTCGCTGATTCGCCTAATAGCCTCGAACTCATGATAAACAACCTAAATATATATTGCAAACTGTGGAATTTGGTGAATAATACATCAAAGTCTAAAGTAATGATCTTCAGAATAGGGAGAGGCAGACACTGCAGAAATGAGAGATGGGTTCTAAATGGAGAAAATGTGGAAGTCGTCGAGGAGTATAGCTATCTGGGTATGATACTGACACCACAACTTATTCCCAAAAAAACATTTCCAAAATAAGTTTAAAAAATCTTTACTTACTTATGTCCTGTATCCCCTTGTGGGTCCTAGGGCCTCTACTATGCCTACGCGCCATCGTGTACGGTTTCTGGCAATGTGTCTGAGTTCTCCCCAACTTTCCTCCAACTGCCGTGCCTCCTTCTCGACTGTTCTGCGCCATATTCTCCTCGGACCGCCAGGTCTTCTGCCATCCTGAGTTAGAGGGTTCCATTGCCTAGCATGGTTCGCTATGGAGCTGTCACCTTTTCGGAACGTGTGACCAATCTGCCACTTCCGCCGTTGGATAGTTTGTGCCTATTGGTTCCTGACCCGTTCTCTCGTAAAGGTGTTCGTTAGAGATACGATTGGGCCAGAAAATCCTTAAGATATTGCGCAGACATCTATTAACAAACGTTTGCAGCTTTCTGGTGATAGTAGTGGTCACTCTCCACGTGCTGCAACCATATAGCAGCACGGATTCAACATTGGAGCGGAACAGTCTTATTTTGGTGCTCAAACTGATTGTATTGCTTCGCCATATTTTGGACAACATCCCGAACGCAGACTTTGCTTTGGCGATCCTGTTGGCTATATCCAGTTCGGTTCCACCATCGGTCGAGACAATACTCCCAAGATACTGGAAATCCTCTACTCTCTCTACCGGTTGTCCAGCAATGCATATTTGAGCCGATGAGTTTGTTCCAGGGCTGATAATTTTAGTTTTTGCCGTATTAATTTTCAGCCCGACGACACCTGCCTCCCTCTCCACATCTGCTGTCATTTGGTGGAGGTCCATAATTATGTGGGAGAGTAAGCATACATCGTCTGCGTAGTCAAGATGTTTCAGTTGAGATGTAAGAGTCCATCGAATTCCTCCGTTTCCCGTCGACAAAGCTGCATGAAGCACATCGCTAATCACCGATAGGAATAATATTGGTGAAAGAATACAGCCTTGTCTTACCCCACTTTGGATCTCAAATTCCTTAGACAACCTTCGCCTGTGCAGAACGTGACATTTGGAGCCTTCATATGTAGCTTTGATAATAGCAATTAGTTTATCGGGAATGCCTCTCCTGCGTAAGGCACGCCAAATAAACTCCCTGTTGACACTATCGAACGTCTTCTCAAAATCGATGAACAGCTGGGAACTGGGAGTCGTGGTGCGTATAAAAAATCTTTGGCAGCAATAAACTCAACATGAAAAAGCTTATTCAGACACAGACATGTTGCGCATAGCGTTAAATTCAAAGTTTTTGAAGCAGCCTTAAGATCTATTATGACATATGGTTCTCAAGTATGGGGATATCAACAGCATGATGAGGTAGAAAAATTGCAACGCGTTTTCCTCAAAAAAACATTTGGTTTACCACAGGCAACTCCCAATTACATGCTTCTCCTAGAAACTGGTCTCTCACCTATATTTCTATTTACTTTGAAAATGCACTTCGAATACATCATCAAAGTTCTCTCCTATGGTGACAATCGCCTTCCAAAATTACTAGCGTAACATAGCATAGAAAAAAATATCAGCTGGTTTAAGAACTGGGGGGACATATTTCTGATACATATGTGGGTGTTCAGTGCAATCATTAGACATGCGAAATGGATTTCTAAGAGAAAGCTTATTAAATGCTCTTATAATATTACATAAAAAAATAAGATCAGAACTAATAAAGGAAGCTAAAGGCTCTTCTCACAGATCCATGTACCCAAAACTTGAGTATAACCTATGCGACCGGAACTATTTCTCAGACGAACGGAGCTTATATGAGATTTCACAAATTTTCCGTCTAAGGGGAGAGCTCCTCGATCTAAATTATAGGCCATATTTTATTGACCGAAATTCTTTCTGCTCATTATGCAACATGCAAGAACAGGAAACCTCTTATCACTTTCTGTCTGTATGCCCGATTTTAAAAGAATTAAGATTTCTATATTTCCAAAAGCCAAAATTAAGCGAAACAGATTCAATAAGTACTCTGAATGGGAGGAATTGGAAACTTCTTGCCGAATATTGCATTGAAGAACAAAAATACAGAAAAGAGTATATGTTGGCATTGACTCTGAAAAGAAAGCTGGTTTTGACCTAGTTTCCCATTTGCTTCTGTCACGATGTGCTGTCCCTGTTTGCTCTGCCTTGACGTTGACGTTTAATAAGTCTCTTTTGTCGGGTGTACTCATCAATGAATGGAAAGTGTCGTTCATTACTCCTATTTATAAAAGCGGTCCTAAACAAGTAGTATCAAACTATAGGCCTATCTCCAAGTTATCAGTGATTCCTAAGGTGTTTGAGAAACTAGTGACCGAAAGGTTATATTTCTCACTTAAAGAGATGTTGTCACCTGCTCAGCATGGTTTTGTCAAAGGCCGTTCAACTTGTACAAATTTGGTTCTTTTTTCACAATTTTGCCTTGATGAAATGGAAAAAGGTAAACAAGTCGATGTTTTATACACAGACTTCGTCAAAGCTTTTAATTGAGTGCACCACGGTCTTCTGCTTCAAAAAATGTTTAAACTAGGAATCAATGACACGCTTTTAAAATGGTTACGATCCTATTTATCTAATAGGAGACAGACGGTGTGGATTGATGGTCATTCGCCTGATTTCATTGAAGTTGTATCTGGTTTACCTCAGGGAAGCCATTTGGGTCCACTTCTTTTTACTATTTTTATAAATGATTTACCTTCAGTATTTCAGTTTTCTCGATGTCTTATGTATGCTGATGATGTAAAGATTTTCCATTCTGTTGCTTCAATGCATGACTGCATTAACTTGCAGTCCGATGATAAGGAAACCTTACATGGTGTAATTATAATCATCTTGAATTGAACTAAATGTGAAATGTAAAATCTTTAGTGCAACCAGATTACGTAACTTCATCAGTTGTAACTGCACTTTTTTTAATAGATGTTTGCTCAGGGTAACTCAAGTCAAAGATCTTGGTGTAATCTTTGACCATAAGTTTGATTTTAGTGCTCATATTGACTACATTATCTGCAAAGGTAACTCAATGTTAGGTTTTCTTAGACGGAATTCTGTTGCATTTAACGATGCTTATACTGTAAAGACTATGTTTTGTTCGTTAGTGCTTCCTATACTGGAATATTGTTGTGTAGTCTGGTCACCGTTCTATAAAAATAATAGTTTGCGTATAGAAAGAATACAAAAGAAATTTACGCGTTATGCCCTAAGAAAATTAAATTGGTCTAACGATTTGCCAAATTACTCATCGAGGTGTGCTCTGATTGCTATGAATAGTTTAGAATGTCGCAGGGATGCTCTATGCATTTTATTCATTAAAGATATAGCATCTTTTCATATCAACTCCATTGATTTGCTTTCATTTATATCTTTTTATGTTCGAGAAAGAATTTTGCGAAATAGAAATCACATTTTTTATATTCCTACTCATAGAACCAATTATGGAATTATAGAACCTATTACTCGCTCTCTAATTCTTTTTAATTCAATTTGTGAAGAAGTTGACATATGCATTAGTAGGGCTCCGTTTGAGAGATTGGTTCTCAATGCATTGAGTAAATAATGTTAATTTTTTTACGTAGTTTTAGTGAATTAATGTTTGTAACCAGAAGATTTTGTTATCCATTGGTGGTAAATAAATAAATAAATAAATATATTAATCAAGATTGTGTGAATAAGAAGAATAATAGAAAGTTGGCATCTGGCAGATGGTTTCAAACCAAGGCCAAATTTAATTTATTTGTATAATTTATATTGTAAAATTTATGTATCTGTACATGAACTTGAAAAATAAAATTACTTACTACTACAGGTAAATTGACTTCAAAAACTCATGGCTTATGTGAATTTGCTACAGAATCTGACTTCAAGGAATTCGAGGACTGAGCTGGCTAGTGGATTTACCCTTTCTGATTTTTTATTATTTTTATTTTTTAAAGAAACTTATCTATGCACACCTTCTTCTTCTTCCTATTTCGGAGAAATTATGATCTGAACACAAGGGATCATTTTTATTTTTTTATAATTTGCGATCACTCAAGGTGTTATAAATACCCTTAATATGTTTTTGCAGAGTGCGGGCATTGGAAAGAATGGATAGAGAACGAGAAAGGCGAATCCCCACAGGGAGATCAATAGAAATGCAGTGAAGTGGGAGGGCTATGATGTCTTGTTTTCGGATCATAACCTCGCCGAAATAGGAAGAAGATAGAGAGAAAGAAAGATTTGGTGTAGTGGTTTGCAGCACAGTTGCTTATGCTGCAGAGAAACTCCGGAGGTGTCGTCCAGATAAGTGGGGAGATTTTTGTTATTCTTTGTCTTTGCTTCTGATTCACAGTATTTTATTTTATTTTCGCGACTACCGACGTCATAGGCATACGAGTGCAAGGTGAAAATTTCTCGGCCTGACGCAGAGATACCGTTCCAATCAGCAAAAAAATATATTTCCTGTCTGGGTGCACTTCTCGATAGTTCGTATGACAAGTTTCAACTTGTTTTTTCTCAAGTTTTTTTACACGAATTTTTGCAGTAGACGTCTTGCGTGTTTTTCGTTAAAATGGATAAATTTGAATATCGTGCGGTCATAAAATTCTTCGTTTTGGATGGGTTAACCACTAAGGAAATTCATACAAAGTTGATAAAAGTTTACGGGAACTCTGCTCCTTCCATGTCAACCGTTAAAAAGTGGGCAGCTGAATTTAAACGTAGTCGCACGTCCCTCGAAGATGACCCACGTGAAGGACGGCCAAAAACCACAACCACACCCGAAACCATCGAAAAAGTGCATGATATCGTGTTGGACGATAGGCGAGTGAGGATAAGTGAGATAACTGAAGCTGTGTGTATATCGGAAGAGAGGACGCGAAACATCTTGCACAAAAACTTAGGGATACGAAAGCTCTGCGCAAGATGGGTGTCGCATTTGCTGAATGCCGATCAAAAGCAAATGCGCAAACGATTTTCGCAGCAATCTTCCGCGAGGTATACTAATGTTGGAGAAACGCTGGACTAAGTGTGTTGAAGTCAAGGGGATTATGTAGAAAAATAAAGTGATTTTTCAACTCAAAATCGCAGTCTTTCATTGTCAGGCCGAGAACTTTTCACCTTGCCCTCGTATCAATGATCCAACAGAGCGAACAATTTTTCCAGCTACTGCCAGTGTTATGCCTTTGCAGTAGTGTTCACACAAGCGTTCGCAATTGATCGGACTGACTTTATATATTTCATGAGAAATATATAAATGCTTGCTGACATCAGGATTTGAACTATAAACCATTAGCGTAGCAATTGACGACGTTAACACTACACCATTGCCACCTCAGATCATAACCCTTCCACCTCACTGCATTTCTATTGATCCGCCTGTGGGGTTCGCCTGTTTGGCTTCCCGATTTTGGATCACTTACTGAGGCAAACCAAATGTTGGTGTCGTTGCGTTTGTGTGATCCAGAAGTTTTTTTTGCATTTTTCGGTCACAGGAGATAGCGGAGTTCTCCTGCAACTTCATCCATCCAACGCTTACGCGATGATTGATGTTATCATCACATTTGCTTTGCTATTGATCATAGATCTTAGATATTTGAATTTTCGCACTTGGGAAGCACTGGTCCATTCAAATAAATATCTCGAATAGGCCTGCGTGGATCAATCAGTGAACCGACAGCACAAGTACTTAGTCTTTTTTTTAAACTAATGCGGTTCCCATTTCCCCACCAAAACGTCCAACCATACGTTAGGATCCTCACTTATGATGGCTTCATCGTCAACAAAGAATAACTGGTGTACTTTGGGGTCCATTACATTACCATCAAGCAGATATTCAAGAACTGTAATAAAGAGCAAAGGACCTAAGACGCTTCCTTATTGCACCCTGATTTTGATTGGGAACTCTTGTCTTTGCTCCCTCATTCATGTCCATGGTCATCTGTACATAAGTTTCTGGAACCCCTCAATGTCGATATCATTATGCCACCAATGTCTTTCGAATGCTTATCCTTGAACACCTCTTCGTTGAAACCACTCTCCTTTCTGCTTGTACGAGTAATCCAGACATTCTGGCTTTGAATAACCCCTGTCAATGGAAACGCCTTGACGTCAAAGAACATTGTAATCTATGATTACCTTCATAACATCGATCGACCATCGAGGATGCCACAAATCTCCAGACATCATAAGCCTAAGTTCCATGAAGTCTATTATTGTTGGGCCATCCCTCTGAGTCTTTCCATTTTTAACTGCCTACGCAAATAATTTTTTTGCGAAGGATATTGCACAAGTTTGTTCACATGGGGATAACTTTGATGCTACGTTCCCGATAAAAATTTAAATTTGACAGCTCTAAGCATATCCCGAGGGTAGGGCACACATCGAACACAAATCGAACGCACATAATTTTGAATCCAAAGGCTCAACGTATTAGTTAAGTAATCTCTGTCTGTCAAAATAAATGAAAAATATTTCAAATATTCATGTGGAACATGATTTTTTTCGATTCGATTTATATTTTATCCTCGTAGACAGGCATGATGAACGATTAATTCCCTTGTGTCACCTCACCGCAGTAATCCACGTGGCTTCTCGGTCTCTCTGAAACTACGTGATTTGAATTGAGATGTCATAACTCACACACAACCCTGACCTTACACATTCCAAATTAAATATTTTTTTTTTTTTTTTGAAAAATTTATTCGCTGCAGAGAAGTTATTCCCATTTTGGTGATATTGAAACTGTCCCTTTGGCATTCTTGCGGTTATCCTTGTTTTCCGAAAGGTAAAAGGGAAAGTAAGACACGAGTATTCGAGTGTGGCTCTTGGTTTATGTCGCTGGCTTAAGTGGTATTTGCTGGAAGGGTTTTTGACTTTTGGGATAATTAATTGCTTAACCCTCTTCACCTATTCAGAGATTCTTTGTTTTCAATTCTGACCATCTGGAGATTATACGGAAATGTAACGTACTTAGAAATGGGGTTGAAGACTATAAATAAATTTTATGGGATTCGGACGTGAATTCTAAGCAGACATGCAAAAGGAATCATTTCGTGCTTACATATCGCCTCCCAATTATTGATAACAATTCCATTTGTGACCAGAAACATAAATAAGACAAAGTAATCGTCTTATATTCCAAAACAATCTTTAAGCGATTTGAACTTTAAGCGTGTTTAAATACTTTGGACTTTTGACTTTTGGCACCACCTTTGAGGGTGTCCATAGACATCATCCAGAACTAAGCAGCAGTGACCAGAGAAATTCTTAGCTTATATTTTATATAAGTTATAGCTGCCTTGGAATATATGTTCTAAGATATTTGGAGCTTGTTCAAATATTTTATTCTTTTGTGAGTCAATGGCCCACGCGATTTCGAAATATGCCCTGGAATCTCGCTAAACGCTTTGCAAAATCTACAAAAGCCTTTATTAGACGCACATATGTACATATGTATGTATTTATTTATTAAGAACAGTATGTTACACGGCGACCTAATGGTCTAGTATGTACCCTACTAATGCCTTGTAGGTTTGCTCCCTCATTAGAGCTCCCCTCACACTACAATTATTTCCAGAATTTTATTTAAGAGTCTTGTACCTACTCTTATTTAGTTTCGACGAGAATAGACCACCCTTAGAGCACCGTCTACAGTCCAGCTTCTTTGAGAAATTTGAGAATGAGGAGCTGGTCCATGGTTCACTAACCATTCTCATCTGATGTTTGTAACTTGCCCCAATATTTTAATGTTTTTTGGGTCAGTGCTCCACAAGACTCCAGAATGTGTTCCGAAGACTCTCTGGACTCATTGCAGAATCTGCAGAGTCCTTCTTCCGCTGTACCTAGTTTCCTTAAGTGTTCTTTGAATCTATAGTGCCATTAGAGAACCTGTTAGGAAGCGTAGGTTATCCCTATTTTGGTTGATAGATGCTTTCGGCTATAGGTTCCTAATAGTTTATTTGCTTACCTCACACATTGAGTGTTAATCTAGGTAATCTCTCGACTTTCCTGAACTCTTCTTTTATGGTATGGTCACCTATTCCGCAGAATGGTTCAGAGCCTAAGAAGAGTTCTGCTGCACCTTGTCTTGTATGTATTTTGTTTATTTAGATGTCTTACTAGTTTGCAGTGTCCTGTTAGAAAGACTGTTAGAATTCTTCTTATTTAGACTAATGCGTGTCTTAAATCTTTTTTAGGCCATAATCCCCTAGAAGTCTTTTAGCCTGACTGAGACGTTGAAGGTTTTTCCAGATTCAAGTCCTCTTTTTCCCTATTCTCCTGAATTCTTATTTTAGAGTGTGATCCTATGACGGGTTCTGCTTCCTTTCTACCATTATTCCTGTGTCGCAACTTCTGTTTTTGTCAAAATTGATTTGGGCACATTTATCTCTGCCATCTTCGGCCTGAAAGATTCTGTTGTATCTCTCTTTGGGTTCTAAGAGCGTTGTTCTTAGTTCAAACACTCATGCCATAGTTCTTTGCTCACCTGTAAACCCGTCTGTATGCCACTTCATCGTGTGGTTGCCCTTTAGCTTTTCTTATTGTAGCACTTACTTAATTACTTACTTAGATGGCGCTACAGTCCGGGGTGGACCTGGGCCTCAACCAACAAACCTCTCCAGCCAGCACGGTTACGAGCCAGCTGCCCCCAGTTGCGCACGCCAAGTTGGTTGAGGTCCCCCTCCACTTGTTTGCGCCACCTACCGCGAGGTCGTCCTCTACTGCGCCGTCCGTCCGGGGTGGATTCGAAGACTTTCTTAGGGGGAAGGTTGGGCTCCATCCGCTCTAAATGACCCAGCCATCTTAGTCGCTGTATGTGAACTCTTCTGGCTAAGTCGATGTCCTTGTAGAGGCCGTATAGTTCGGCATTGTACCTTCTTTTCCACTCACCGTCTATGCAGACGGGACCAAAGATCGCTCGAAGAACTTTTCTCTCGAAATAACCAAGGGCATCCTCATCCGGTTTTGTCAAAGCCCATGCCTCAGCGCCATACAGCAGGACTGGGATGATTAATGTCTTATAAAGAGTTACCTTAGTAGTTCGAGATAGGGCTTTGCTACTCAATTGCCGTTTTAGCCCATAGAAACAACGATTGGCAAGAGTAATTCTCCGTGTAATCTCCCTACTGATGTCATTTGCGGAGCTGACCATAGAGCCTAGGTAGACAATATCCTTTACTACCTCAAAATTATATCTGTCTATTGTGGCGTTCTGTCCAAGATGCCAATGTTGGGTGTCCTTTTTTGTAGACAGCATATATTTTGTTTTACTTTCATTGACCGCTAGACCCATCTTTGCTGCCTCGATCTCAATACTCGTAAATTCCCCATTGACTGCCCGCTGAGTTCTTCCGATTATGTCAATGTCATCGGCATAAGCGAGTAGTTGTACAGACTTGAAGAAGATTGTACCTCCGGGGTTAGCTTGTGAGTTTCGTACAATTCTCTCAAGTACTATGTTAAAGAGATCGCATGATAGCGCGTCGCCTTGTCTAAGACCTTTCCTGACATCGAACGGTTCGGTGATGTTCTTACCGACTTTGATGGAGCAGCGAGAGTTCTCCATCGTCATTCTGCACAAACGGACGAGCTTGGCAGGGATGCCAAGACTAGACATGGCTCTGAATAACTCGTCTCTATACACGCTATCATAGGCAACTTTGAAATCGATGAAGAGGTGGTGCGTATCGATTTTGTATTCATGGGTTTTTTCCAAGATCTGCCGTAGTGTGAATATTTGGTCAATGGTGGACTTTCCAGGCCTGAAACCGCACTGATAAGGACTTATCAGGTTGTTGACGATCGGTTTTAGGCGTTCACATAGTACGGCAGACAGGATCTTATATGCGATATTTAGAAGACTTATACCTCTGTAGTTGGCGCAGTTTAGAGGGTCTCCTTTCTTCAGGATCGGGCAAGCGATGCTGAGGTTCCATTCATCGGGCATACTTTCGTCCGACCAGATTTTACAGATGAGCTGGTGCATGCTCCTTACCAACTCATCTCCTCCTGCCTTGAAAAGTTCAGCGGCAAGGCCGTCGGCTCCAGCAGCTTTGTTGGATTTGAGTTTAGATATCGCTATCCTCACTTGATTCTGATCGGGTTGACGGGAATCTTGACTGCCGTCGTCACTGTTGAATGGCTCATTCTGCCTGATAGCGGAATATTGGTCATCATCGCCGTTTAACAGTCTGCAGAAGTGTTCCTTCCATATCCTCAACACCGACTGCAATTCTACTACTATGTTGCCATTTTCGTCCCTGCAGGCTTCTGTTCTGGCTTTGAAACCCTGGCATGTTCTTTTTACCCTTTGGTAAAATTTTCGAACATTATTCCTGCAATAAAGTCTCTCAATCTCCTCGATCGAGCGCTTCTCATGCTCTTTTTTCTTCTTTCTGAGAAGTCGATGTTCCTCTTTTCTCCTGCGCACGTAGAGCTCGTAAGCAGCTCTAGTCCTTCTATGCAGCGCCGCTTTGTACGCCTCTTGTTTTGCTGCATGTGCTTGCCGGCATTCCTCATCAAACCAAGGGTTTCGTTGTGGTGGGCGAGAGAAACCCAGTACATCAGAGGCGGCATCTCTGATGGCTTGTTGGCAACGCTGCCACTGGTCTTCCGCATTTGCTGCTGGCGGCAGAGGACTTAGATTGAGATTAGAAGAAACTCGATCGGCAAAGCTTCTGGCGGTCTCTTGCGATTGTAGCTTTTCGACGTCAAATTTCCTCACAGCATTTCGTTGATTTCGCTCCGTTGTGGATATCCGCATCCGTACCTTGGCTACAACTAGGTAGTGATCCGAGTCCACGTTGGTTCCTCGGAAAGTCCGGACACCCAGAATACTGGAAGAGTGCCTTGCGTCGATCGCAATGTGATCGATTTGGTTGACAGTTTTTCGATCAAAGAAGAGCCATGTTCCTTTGTGAATGTCGAGACGTGGGAACCGCGTACTAGCTACGACAAAGTTTATTGTAGCACTTGGTAAGGAAATTATCTTCAATTTCAAATTTACTTATACTCGTACTGAGTGAGAAGTTTTATGAGAAGTGCATCTTCTTTTTATTTGGGCGAGGTTATGATCTGAAAACAAGGGCTCATAACCCTCCCACTTCACTGCATTTCCACTGATCCGCCTGTGGATTGAGGAGTGCATCATGCATTGTACATGCATACAGGTCAATATAATCTAATTCTAAGTTGTTACAAATTGTTGATCCTTGTGGGACCGCAGTGATTAGGAGTTTATTAAGTCTCTCTTGGAAAGCGTATGGTATTTACTTTAGGTTGAACACCCCTCAGACCATTCGTGCGTCGTACTGATGCACTTGTCTCCAAAAGCATTAACTTGGTTGCAATCATTCTCAGTGATGCCAAGTTGCAGTAAAATCTCTGAAGTCAATTTTAATAGCTATCGAGCTATTGAACTCTTATAGATGAGCGCTACCTTACAGATTCTACCCTAGAATTCTTAAAAAAAATTAAAGGATCCGCCTCATCAGCAATCCCAGCTCTAGTCTACAATGATTTGAATATAAGAGTCTCCAAAGGGAAAGCTTATCTGCTTGCTGCAATATTGGCGGCCAATCAGCTCTCTTTCTCCACCTATGCTGAACTGTGTTCAATATTCACTAGGTCAAATATTTTTCCAAACCGGTTCAGTAGCTAGAGTCCTTAAAGACCTCAACTGTAACAAATCTTCAGGTCCAGGTGGAATTGAACCCCTTGTTTTGAAGAGGTGTTCTCCTACGCTGGCCAAACCATGATATATTGTGCCCAGTGGGCCACTTTTGGTACGCAGAACTAGCGCTGTGGGATGAACCGAACGTGCGGTTCCAAAATGTGCCAAAATGTCTACTTCTACTTATGCTATTCCTAAGGCACTTTTCTGGATAGGTGGAAACTATCGCATGTTCAGCCAATTCCCAAAAAGGGCGATAGAACCTCCCCTTCTAAATACCGACCCTTAGCTTTAACGTCAGTGCTTTGAGAGTATTGTGCATGGAGAGTATTGTCAATTACCATCTCATGAGATACTTTGGAAGAAACCATCTCCTTAATGACCCTCAGTATGGTTTCAGGCAACAGCGTTCCACTGACAACTTAATATCTTACCTGTCGGACAAATAAAACCAAAATTCATCAACATGGTGAATGCAGAATAGTTGCTCTTGATATCAAGAAATATATATTTCCAAGACTTTCGATAGGGTATGGCATATTGCCCTGGTTAACAAGCTACAAGCTTATGACGTTGCTGACATTTATTCGAAATGGATTGCCAGCTTTTTAAGTAATCGGTCAATACATGTTGTGTTAGATGGATATACGTCTACTCCCTTCTCAACTAATGATGGTGTTCCACAGGGCTCAGTCCTCTCTCCGGCCCTTTTTCTAATATTTATCAATGACCTTCTCTCTCTTACTCGCAATCCAATTCACTCCTTCGCGGATGACAGCACTCTTGACTTCGCTTATTCTTTAACGACTCCATGACAAGGACCCCGATTTGTAGACTTCTAGCATCAGCAAATGTCTATTAAACTTAGCTCTGATATTGATGTAATCGTTAATTTGGTTATTAAAAACCGAGTTGAGTTCAATGCGTCAAAAACTTAGTGTTGTCTCCTGTCTCTCAAGCATGACGCCAACGTGGCCAAACTAAAAATGAATGGAGTTGATCTAAGGAATCTAATGGCTTATCAATGCTCGGGAGGCATATTAACCCAGACCTACGAAGGAATCAGCAGATTACTAATGCTGCCAATGGTGGTGCTAGATGCCTTGGTTTCCTCAAAATATGTAAACGTTTTTTTTTTCATTCCAACAGACTTGACCACGATCTATAAAGAATACAATCGTCTGAAACTTGAATATAACTCACATGTTTGGACTGTAGCTTCCGCCACGTGCTTGAGTTTGCTAGATCGTGTTCTACGTCTAGCTCGTAGACTAATCGATGATCAGTCTATCTGCAACCAAGTTCCTTCTATAAAACACCGCCAGAATGTTGGATGCTTAGCGCTCCTATATCAGTATTTTCATCATAAGTGTTCGGATGAAATATGAAGCTATGTCCCACCTGTCCCTCTGTTGAATCGTATTCGTAATCGTAATCGTATTCTTAAACCTGATTTCGGGCGTACAGTGATATATAGAAGATCATTTCTTAACCACTCTACACGAATGAGGAATAACTTGCCTTCTACAGAGATTCAAAGTTAATGCGCATCGTCACCTCATGCTTTTTCCTTCTCCATTCAATCTCTAATTCTCCCCTATACGCTCTCCTTTCACTCCATCACTCAGTTTATAACTTTAAAAAGACATAGTCTTAAGTGATGCAGAACATTTAAAAAAAATAGCTACCTGGATAGAAATTTCACTTGCGATGCCATGTTTAGTCCTATTTCTTTGAACGATCTACTTGGAAGTATTTCTTTTCGATGAACTCAATGTCCTGACAGCGCTTCTTTATAAGCTTCCTATGGTTTTACTAGTAGAAGTAGAAATTCTATAAACTCTGGGGCTTCGCAATGCGCCCACTCCCACCAAGAACTCGTCTAAATGAAAAATAAATATACAGAGCTGAAGAAATGAGACATTTTAGTGAAAAAGGAAACGAGAAACGAAACGAATCCATAGAATAAAGCATTTAAAACAATTAAACCCCGAACCACTTAAAGTAAGAGTATAACTTAAATGACTAACGAACTACTTTCTATGCATACTTCAAAGTTTCTTCTATAACATCAGGGTAAAGTGTTCTTAGACAACTCGTTGTGCATCTTGCCAACTTTAATTTACATAAAATCAAGTATTACACTAATAGACACTTTTCCAGTCAAAAGAATTTCCTCAAAGAAAAGCCAAAGCCAAAGTCAACAACTTTTGAAACAAAAACGCACCTCAATTGATTCAGAGATTAAACCCATTTGAAATGCAAACAGAGTCTGCTGCAGCAGCCAGCAGGATGGTTCCTAAAGAATGGTGAACTGACTCATCATGTCTGTGATTTTAGTGCTCTTGTTCAATGTTTTTTTTTTTTTTTTTTGTTTGCCAGCCAGACATAGAAGAGTAATTTGCTTCCTTGGGCACCTCCTTTATATTTACAATCAGAGCTGGAAACGTATTCAAAGGACATAGTTGCCCTGCCGTAGGTATAACCATCGATAGTTGGAAACACAAATAATATTTCAGTATTTCATTCCACTTGAATTGGTTCCTTGAAATATGCAAAACATCTCAATGTCGTTATCCATTTTGATTGTACAACATTCGATTATCCTTTGTAAGAGGAGCAGCAGGAGCAGCACTAGTGCCAGTGGTAGAAGACAAATTTCCATATTTATGAAATGGCTTTCAAAGTCCTCGCTCCTCCAATGGGTTGTCGATATTTTCTCTTTTTAAAATTTCCATACAAAATATCTAACATACTTTAGTGGCAACCCGTTTTGATGTTTTCTCAAGGAGAAGAATCATAAGTCACATCTAATGCGAGTGTGTTCTCGAAACACTTGTGACATTTCTTCTTGTGGGTGAATTGTTATGGAAATTTTCTTTCCAGATGTTTGCACAATTCGTTGGTTGTTCGAAAGGACGAGAAGGAGAAGGAGACGGAGAAGGAAACGGATTCGCCCATAGCACGTTTGATGGATTTGGGAGCATGGAGTGTTTAATAAATATTTATCCTGTTTATTGTGATGTCTCTGATGTACATAATATGTATATAGTTGAATTAACGATGTGACTTTTGTAATAAGGAGTTTATTTTCATCCTGCGGTATATGTACTTGTGAATAAGCGATGACCGAAGGATTATATCTTATCGATTGTGTGCTTTGTTTGGGAGATATTGCATTGATGTGGAAATCCTTCTCATGCAAAGGATAAATTGCTGAATGGCTTGAGTCTTCATCGATGTGATAGTTCAGGATATCAAATATAACATAAAATCTATTCAATTACAGTGCTTCCTTAGCACACAACCATAGCAGGAAACACAATGCCGCATATCACGTCCTTATAGGATTTCAATTTAACAACTTGTTAACCATATAAAGCACATGACATACGAAGAGATTTCGTAGCATGCTTGTTCGCCTGTGTCTAACAATTGTCAAGACTTGAACTCTCATAGGAAATGATTCACAAGACGTGTGAGCAGAAGGTGACTCTCTAAATGAAGTGGATATGCGGGGAAAGCAAACGTAAAGTTAAATAGAGAAAGCTTAACTAGTACCCCTTAGTTTTAGGGATGCATCGTCATTATTTTACCGTATCACAAGCTATGAGTCGAAATTAAAATACATTCTTTAGGATATAAGGTACGCTACACAGTTTCAACCAATGTGCATACATCAGGCAACAATGCATGTTTTATATTCATACAAAGGATTTAAATGTCATATTATATACAGTAGTCGACATACCATCTATGCTTCTGAATCAAGACAGATCTTCTCTCAGAAAAGACGAACCTATAGCGTTGAAACAGCGCCCCGAGATGTTTGCAGATGTCTGTTGATTTTGCTTTTGAATACCTAGCTAGAGATTGTAATTTTGATTGAGGCCCAGGTTCACCCCGAACTGTAGCGCCACCTAAGTAAGTAAATAAGTTTGTTATTTTCAGGAAATATTTCCTGGAAGTAAGTTCCAAAGTTTGCGCTATCTGAAAAAAAAAAGAAAAGAATTTTGGTAGAGAGATATTCGCGCTGTTTCCAGGTGAACATGTAAATGGTGTGTTCTCTCAGCCTGTCCGGTAGGACATCTAAATGTTGTGTTTGCAGGGATTTTCTTCGAAGTTCTTCGGCGCATCTTCCATGGTCGTATCTGTAGTATGCTTATCTTCGAGGAGCTAACAGTTGGAGATTCAATGCTAGTGCGGGACTCGACTCTGGATGCTGTCGAGTAAACTTAGAGAATGTTTTGGAGCTGAACTCTAGGATTTTGCCTGAAAGGCAAGCCCTGGGTATGCCCCTCGCTACATGTAAGTATCTACTAAAGCTGAACGCTATTAGCACGACCAATCTCAGATGGGGAAACGGCTCAACGTGTCACATTTCGAGACAGATCTGGCCTATGCTGGATTAAAAACGTAGTGCCGATCTAATCAAGTTAAAGCGTACACAAATCAGCTGCGTTGTCGGTGTTCTCACTGGACACTGTCTTATAGGCCAACACGCCAAAAGACATGGTCTCTTCTCCAACGACTTCTGCAGAAGCTGTAGGGACGAGGAGGAGGAGGAAACCATCCTTCACCTCCTATGCACTTGTCCAGCCCTGTCGCATAAAAGAATGCTCCATCTAGGGTCCCCCTTCCTTGACGACCTCTGCCATCTGGCGTCCTTGGATGTCATGAGCATCCATCGCTATGTCAAAAACACCGGTTGGTTTTGTTAGGCCTAATGGTTTGATCCATGGTATCACAAAGGACCTTCACTGGTCTAAGTGTGTCTGCACTCTCGTGTGGAAAAACAACCTAACCTAACCTAACCTGAGCTCCAAATGTGGGAACAATGTTCAAGTCCTGGGGTCGAATCGCCTTATCAAATATGCTCAAATATGCATTGCTGGACAACCGGTAGAGAGAGTAGAGGATTTCCAGAATCTTGGGAGTATTGTCTCGACCGATGGTGGAACCGAACTGGATATAGCCAACAGGATCGCCAAAGCATGTTGGATGTTGTCCAAAATATGGCGAAGCAATGCAATCAGTTTGAGCACCAAGATAAGACTGTTCCGCTCCAACGTTGAATCCGTGCTGTTATATGGTTGCAGCACATAGAGAATAAACACTACTATCACCAGAAAGCTGCAAACGTTTGTTAATAGGTGCCTGCGCAATATCTTAAGGATTTTCTGGCCCAATCGTATCTCTAACGAACACCTTTACGAGAGAATGGGTCAGGAACCAATAGGCACAATCATCCAACGGCGGAAGTGGCAGTGGATTAGTCACACGTTCCATAAGGATGACAGTTCCATAGCGAACCATGCTATGCAATGGAATCCTCTAACTCAGGATGGCAGAAGACCTGGCGGTCCAAGGAGAACCTGGCGCAGAACAGTCGAGAAGGAGGCACGGCAGTTAGGGAAAAGTTGGGGAGAACTCAGACACATTACCAGATCCGTACACGATGGTGCGTAGGCGTAGTAGAGGCCCTAGGACTCACAAGGGGATACAGGACATAAGTAAGTAAGTATGAATGAATTACTGGTCACGTAGTTTGTACTATGCTATTGGTAAATTTAGCAACAACATACATACAAATTACGTGAAGAGTCTTTCGTTCACGAATACGGCGATTCGACCACTGGTCTAATTGTTATTTGTATAACATCAAAAGCTGTGCCGATGTAAAGTATCTCTTTGCTCTAAATAAATAGCTGAGTTTCATGGATACTGATTTTGCGATGACAGAGTTGACCGAGACAACAAGAAGATACATGGCCTCCATAGGTTGCATTATTTGGTCATCCATTTGAAGCTATGGTACGGTAGACTGATTCTTTCTAGAAAAAGTGGTGAATTGGGTTAAATGCGGTTAAATTGCTCTAATCCAAAATTTGTAGAACTGTATTGTTGACATGTCCGAGTAGTTGGTTTCTATGCTTTCTAGTATACTACGGTGCTTGGACAATTTCTCTTAGCACTTTTTTTTAAAAAATTTGTAAAATATTGGCATTTGTTTTCTTGGTATAACCCCGAGCTGTATCCGTAGGCCCACACCGGCTTTAACACTTGCTTGTATAAAAGCAGTTTGTTCTCAGTACTGAGCTGGGAATATTTTCCGAGTAACCAGTTCATTTCTCTATACTATTTGATTTCAAGTTCTTTACGTTTCATTTTCACGTGCGAATTGCATTTCAGCCTTGCGTCGAGTGTCATTCCCAGCCTTTTGGCCTCGTTTGCAAAGGGTATTCGGGGCAAGTTTAAAAAATAGGCAAGTCGTTCGCTTTTTTATAAGTGAAATTCACCTGAACAGATTTAGATTCGTTGAGGGCGATGCGCCAGTCCCTCGTCCATTCATTCACTTTAGTCAGAGTATTTTACAGTGGTCTCTTCGATTGTTTTACCTACTGCTAGGATAGAGGTGTCATCGACAAACATAGCAAGGATAGTGCCATCTTCTTTTGGTATATCATGAGCATATAACAAATAGAGAAGCGGCCCAAGAACGCTTCCTTGCGGTACGCCGGCCGAAATTTTTGTGAGCTCTGAGTATCCGTTTCCATGTCTAACATGGAAGAGTCTATTCCCGAGATATGATTCTAGAATACCGCATAGGCATACAGGAAGAACTTGTCGTAATTTGCATTTCAAGCCATCATGCCACAACTTATCAAAGGCTTGCGAGACGTCAAGAAATACGCTTGAGCATATAATTTTTTCTTCAAGTGCTTTCTCCATTACGTCAGTGATTCTATGCATCTGGTCAATTGTGGAATGCTCACTTCTGAACCCAAACTGGTGGTCAGGGATAAGATTATTTTCTTCTATAACCGGTTGGAGACGCCTTAGTAAGATCCTCTCGAAAATCTTGGATATGACTGGAAGAAGCGAAATTAGTCTATACGATTTTACCTCATTAGGCAGTTTTCCTGGTTTTAAAACCATTATGACTTCCACAACTTTCCATTGGCTCGGCTTGTGTTTTAATCTGAGCGAAGCATTTATTTATTATAGGAGAAACTTAATCAATGCTTTTCTAGGTAAAACTTTGAGAATTTCTCCGGTGATCAAATCATAACATTTCTTAGGTTTTAGGTTCTCGATCTCATGTTTGAGTTCCCATAGCGTTGCACTTGTGAGTATTAAATCGTCAGATGGTAAATCGACTCTTAATGTTGTCGTAAATCACTTAAGCACGTGCGACTTAAAGGTTTCTTCCAGGTGGGCCGCAAAGACGTCTGCTTTTTCTTTATCTTCCCTTGCCCATTCATTTTGATTTAATTTAATTAGCGGCGCGGGGGATCATTAATATGAAATAGAAAAAGATTTGGTAAAAGTATAGAACTCTGTCGTACTCAAGCGCTTACAGTAAAGATATTGGAAGATACACCACCGACCACAACTTGAATTGATCTGTCCTGAAGAAAATTGTTCATCCTCGCAGTTCTTTTATGGAATACATCGTTACTCGTAAGGCAAACATGCATACAACTCTTTGAACAACATTTGAACAACATTTATCTCTGCTAGAACTCTATGAATTCGGTGGTAAGGTTGAACTTTGATTCATGTTTGGGTCTCAAATCACACTGAGATCATGGAAAAAGAGAGCAAATCTCAGGGAAGAATTTCTCAGGACTTGAGCCTGCGTTGGATGTTCTTATGACCCTTCCATTGACATTGAGTTTCTTACTAACTCTACAGGATATAGGCAGTTTAAGCGAATGCTCTCGAGCCTCTGTAAGAAATCTGTGCCATTCTTGGTGTCTCTTAGCAAAAAACACTGCACATAACTTATTGGCGCCCCAACGGCGATACTGCGGAACCCCTGCTTTGCGGTTGACCTGCCAAGGACTATAAACTGACAGGACTACTTTTATCCCAAGTGTTTTCCTACGTCTTACCAAAAGCACAGACAGTTTTGTGACGAGCATAAGTGAGTAACCCCTCTATAACTCAAAGAGGGCTCCATAGTTTCTGACGTAAATGCTTCATTTACATCGTGTACTCTTTTTTAATAAGTTAAAGGTTTCCGACTGCCAAATGTCTCTTGTTAATAACTCAAAATTTCAGTGCCCATTTACGAAATGGTCGTAATTCATTAACTGTTAAAGGCTCTTTGCCAGCCGATCTAATCAACATCTGCCAAAAGTCGTTTACATCCTTTCCATTGAAATTTCCAATAACGTCCAATTAGAAACCCTTTAAGTTTCTAACAGCCTTGTCATAAATTTTTGGGCTAGGGTTAAAACGTCCTTCCTTCACTACAATTTCCCCCCACCCCCCATCCCTCACACAACTCATTTCTCTGTGTTTGTGTAAAGCTTCAGCACATCGTGCCGCCCTCTTAGCTTACTGCGTTTTAATTAGCAATAATTTTCGAAAATCCCTTAAAGATCAAATTACTCTGTAAATCGCCAGAGTTTAAGTTTCGTATTTATTAATTAGTAAGTAACCAACCCCTGCTCTAAAGTACGTAATAAACTTTTCCCTTTCAAAGCAACTAATGAGACATATACTGTTTACAGTGTCCCCGTCCGACAGATAACGCCACTATACAGTGTCTCGGATTTCATTCAGAAAATGCATTTCTATCCCGTTTTTAATGGCTAGTCAAATAATTTCTGTTTTCGGTAGCAATGCACATAAATTACACTCCTTTTCAGCAGCACACACAGTGGCAAAAACATAAAACAAAACAAAAAAATAGGAGAAATTCACGACCAATGTAAAAAGGATATGAATTCCCTTTAAGGTAGACGACATGCAAGCACGCGACAGACAGAGGGTAGTAGCACTTAATAATTTAAAACAAAACTGTGAAGGGGGTGGTTGTTGGTAAGATACACCTATTCATTCGTTCATGTCCAGGATAATCATCTGCATGCATGTAGTAGTGTGTCTACGTGGTATGTATGCCCCTGGGCGTGTGTGTGTTACAGTGGGGGTTGAAAAAAAAAATTCATCATATCCATGTGCTTGTGGAAGGAAGGTGTCTCAAAGGAACTGTGCCGGCTTAGAAATAAATATCGCACAAGTTGCTGTTGCACTGCATACTCAAAACACAAAACGCCAGAAAGGCAGTATATGTGGTTGGCTCTTCACAGGGAGGAATTTCGCAGGATATTATCACTGAAAGACAGTTAGAAGGGGGTAGTTTCTCCCAATTCCTGTTCTATGCGTGTGTGTGTGTGTGTAGTAACACACGGTGGAAAATGTTCGGGTCTGGTTATGAATTTGGACGAAGAGATATCGTGATTTAAAAATCGCGTGTGCACCCGAACGAACTCTATGACCCCTCTCCTTACACAGCCAGGGTAACCAGCACCATCGTTGAAAAACTACCACCACCGTGCCGACCGGCAAGGATGTGAAATCTCACTTGCTTTGCCATTTGGTAGGTTATTTTGTGTGGACTATAATGGCATTTGAATTTTTTCCATTTCGGGAAGCAGGCACAGGCAATCTTTCTTTACAATTTGCTTAGAGAGGGCGAGACTGCGAGTGAATGAGGATTTTTAGGGCAAATGGGGGTTGGGGAAGAATGATCGATATTTCCTTCGGTTTAGTTTGTTTTCCTTGCTATTCCGGGAATCGAAAGGAATATTTATTCAATGTAGGGTAATAGCATTAGTAGTTCGTAGGTTTGTTCGTTTGCTAGATTGTTTGATTGTCCACCCTAAAATTTGCGACGTCGGCGTCGGCCTTTTTTCTGTTATTGGCTTTCATCCCCTACCCCTCGCTGTCTGGCTGTCATTGGGGGAGGATGATAATTGTAGAGCAAATAAATTATATTGTGTTACGTTTCGGAGAAAGAAAACAGCCCAAAAATTTGTGTGCCCTTGTTCGGCTGATAATGTGTGGGCCACACAGGGATATTCTAGATACAAAGCGTGCAATTTGAATGTGCCGACTTATTTGTGTAAATAATTTATAATAGTAATTTAGCGATGAAAATTATGTCTATACGGTTCTGGAAATGAATGAAATCGCATTAGGGACTGAACGAATATATTAGGACCATTAGAAGATGTCAATTTGATTTATTGAGTACACTTTCGTTGGTGGAATTGGTTTGTAAAACGTATTCCTTTGGTGAGTGAGACCTGACGCACCTGGAGAAGAGTGAAATGAAATAAATGGCGCGTAATGAAACTCAGTCACTGATTGATTGAAAATCCATGCACGTTCTGGGCAAAGTTCATAATCCGTTAAGAGCGATAGGTGTTACGGTTTCGATGGTGTGTTACAAATATTCCTTACACATGTTTAGGTGGTAACATTCAAAGTAATTGGGAAGCCGAAATATTTGATTGATGTATGGTTAACCGGGTTGAAAGTTTTCGGTAAATGTTACGGATTCTGCGTCGAAACATGAAGTTCATCCGTTCAATTTCCTTATGCCAAGTCATTTTGAAATTGTTTTTCGGTTATTTTGAGTTATTGGCTTGCTGATTGAGTCAGGTGAAATGGAATGGAAAACAGTTGCTATATGCAATTTAATTTAGCAAAAGTGTATACATATGTATGTGTATGTAATCCTTCAAGAAATGAAATGTTTTGTAAAGTGAGTATGAAATTCGAAGAGTTGTGAATTATGCTTTACGCCCTTTAAGATATTCAAATTCTTCTTTGGTTTGGTTACCGCAATCGATTATAATATTATTGGGCATTGTGCAGAAACATATATTGGTTGCTTCTTATGAAGCGAAGGAGGCTCCTGATGTCTAAATCTATCAGATCGCCCAAATCGTTAAAATTAAAATTCTGCTAGGTGAAACTTCCTTCTATGGGAAAGAGCTGGGCACACTTAAAAAGGTGAGCAACAATGCATGAATAGAGGAAAGCTTATTTCGGTGTTGATATAGTGATAATATATTTTTCTTACATTTTTAATTTATTTTTTTGTTGTTGCGCCAAAGGATATTGATAAACCGGGCAACTATAACTAGGTAGTATGCACGATTCCAGGACTGGCTTCGGTCAGAGTCTGAGCCGGAAATGGAATGTAGTCGTATTTTCATGGATGGTTCCAAAATCAATCAAGGGTCTGGCGCTGGGGTCTTCGTGGAAGTCGACAACATTAGACTTCACTTCTCGTTGGGCAAATATTCGTCTGTTTTCCAAGCGGAAACTTATGCAATCCTAATGGCCATGAACTATGTTGTGAAGAACAGGTGGAAGGGACGTAGCATTTGTGTCTATAGTGACAGTCAGGCTGCGCTTAAGGCCTTCCTTAACCCTTTAACCACTTCCAAAATAGTTCGTGAAACCAAAAACTCTTTGAACTCGGTCGCAAGGCTGAATTCTCTGTCTCTTATCTGGGTCCCAGGTCACACTGGGATCTTGGGAAACGAGATCTCAGATGAGATTGCTAGACAAGGCTCAGAGGAGGCTTTCTCAGGTCCCGAACCCGCGTTGGGCCTTCCAGCGTCCTCGGTTAGGGCTTCCATTGACGATTGGGTCTCTCACGAGCACAATTGTGTGTGGCATGACTCTCCAGGTTGCAGGTTGACTAAGCGTATGCTCCCGGACGTCTGTAAGAAATCAGCGGCATTCTTGCTGTCTCTCAGCAGAAGACTGTAGACAACTTATCGGTGTCTTGGCAGGTCATTTCGCTTTTGCCAAGCACCTTAACGTGTTAGGCTTAAGTGACATTACAATCTGCGACGCTTGTGGAGAGAGCGGCGACACCGCGGAACATTATCTCTGTGAGTGTCCGGCCTTTGCTCGTATCAGGTGGCAGATCTTCGGTGCGGATGTGGTGAGTGCTGGTACTGTAAGCTTCTCATCACTGAAGTGCTTGCTTGGCTTTCTTCGAAAGTCAAGGAAATTCCAATAAAATGGGTAAATCAGGGTTTGCTCTCTGGCCGTACAATGGACCAGTTGTGCCTGAGTGCTCCAGTCGAGTGTTTCCTATCCCGACAAAAAAATAAAAAATAAAAAAAAAATTCAGGATTCCCAAACCTAAATAATCGGTGCCAGGAATATGCCTACGTATTAACCCATAACCTGCACACTTCATCCACTCTCCCCGCGGGACTGCCGAGCTGGCCAGCTCTCTACCTGTACTTTGTTACTCGTTGTTTTTTCTACGGCTCTCCTTTCTCAAAATACCTCTGTTTAGCTGGTTGTATTTGCGGTTGCAGACTTCTGCAGTGCATTCGGCTGTTGCTCCTCTTGTCGCTGTTTCATCATAATGATCACTACTATATCACTGACGACATTCCCACTATCTTCCGGGTTAAATCTTCCCCCTGTCTCTGTGCCAGTAGATGCTGTTCTGCTTCGTACCGCAGACAATGGAACATAATACGTTCAGCGCCTTCAATTATTTCCGGTCAAGTTGGACAATCTGGGTTATCATCGTGTCCAGACCTGTAAAGTTATGCCCTAAAGCATCCGTGTCCTGTAAGAATCTACGTCAGATTTGAGTTATTTAAACTGCATGCTTTGTGTTGATCCACACTTAGATGTTGGATGTAATTTTATGCGTCCAGTGTCCTTTTTCAGAGCAATCCCATCTCTGTTGCCATTTCCGTAACCTTTTCGTTAATGTCGGCGTTAATCTGCTGGCGAGATACTTCTCTCGCACTTCTTGTACTAGTAGGTCGATTGGCATCGTACCAGCCACAAATAATGCTGCTTCACAGGACGTCATTCGGAAGGGGGCCCTTAGAGCACTGATTCATATCATATGGCACATATCATGGCCCACCAATATTCAGCGTCATCCTTGCCAGGCCAACGTCAGCTATGTACTGTAGATGTTTTTGATGGTAAGCCGTGTATCTATAACTATGCCAAGATACTTTAATTCTAGCTTTGAAAACACGGCGCGGTGAGTGACGAATGCCGCGCATAATAAATAATAAACATCACAGCCCACAATGCAGTCAGACTCAGAGAGTCTAGGTACTAGATTATGAAACCCTATGTGCATAGTAACATTTTAAACTCCCTGCTCGTTTTGCACAGATTACATTATACCCAAATTGAATTTTAGTGGGCGCCGCGGCGTAAGTGGTTAGCGTGTCGGACCACTTCGCATGAGGTTCCAAGTTCGAATCCCTGAAACACCAAAAAGTTTTTCATGGTCCCACCTCTTGCGAACGTCTGACAAACATCCGAGAGTATTGTTGTCTCGATAAATCCTCTCAAAACAGATTGTCCTTCGACGTAACAATTTACAGAGATGGCTCAAAGCTGGAGTAGAATCCTCTAAGGTGATAGTTGATAGTCACACTTTCGATAGTCAAAATTGATGATCACACTTTGTTAGCTCTCCGTAAAACGATCGCAAAGTCACACAAAAACGATCGCAAGAATGTGATGATCACGCTTATGGTCACCTTAGAGAGAGCAAAAGGGATGATTGTGATCGTCAACAATCAACTATCACCTTAGAGGTTCTCACTCCTGGATTTTGTAGTCGTTGCGGGTATGTTTTCCAAATCTTCAATCATATATGTAGACTTCCGGATTTTGCCAGTGTGTTTCAGACAGAAATACTCGCTGACTGGAAAGCCTGTCGCGAGATCAAAATACATACAAATATAACGCATAAATAGCCAAGCAGCCATCAAAGCCATTGCCTCGATTACTTCATCCTCCAAGCGGATGCTTGAATGCCGAAATGAGCTAGCCTCGCTAGATGGCCAATTCAAGGGAACCCCGATTTGGAGTCCTGGGCACAGCAACGTTTATGGAAACGAACTTGCTGATGAACTGGCTAGGCAAGGCTCAGCCCTCCACAGATCATTTGCGGAATCAGTTCAGACTCAAAGTTCAAAGCAGAAATATCCTCAAAATTCCTTGCTAAAGTCAACCTCAAATGGACTGGGCTAACAAACTCCGTCATATTAAGAAAGATGTGGCCAAACTACAACAAAACAAAAACAACCGACTTCCTAAACAGAACTTGTAAAGACATCTCCAGAATAACAGCAACCACCACGGGTTACTGGCCTATAGGAGACTATGCAGTCAAACTAGGCATCTCATAGAACACACACTCTTGCAACTGAGAAAGAGACCCTTATCCACTTTTTATGCGCCTGTCCGGCACTAGCTAGGACCAGACAATGAGCTTTAGAAAACCCTTTTTCAATTTCCTTCAGGACGTCTCAGAGGAAAACCTTAAGGATTTAATAATCTTCTTAAACTGTACATGTTGGATGTAGAGACTTCCCACCAACACACCTTTACATCCAGGAAAAACGAGCTTGAGGCATCAAAACGACATCTAGTGCTAATTGGGTTCTTCTTTTCTAAGAAGAAGCACCACACCTACCTACCTACCCTACCTGAGGATTATCGCTATAGTCTCCATGACTTTTCTGCTGCCTATGAGTAATACTTCTGTTTTTTTCATCCACAAGATTTAGACACCTGCCTGTTAGCCAGTCTCTGACGGTCTTTATAGATTTATAGCTCCATTCAAATGAATCCTAGTTTCTTACTAAATGAAACAAACAAGTATTGATAAGCTAAAGCATATTTTATTTCTCCTAAACTCTTTGGAATTCTGAGCAATAACTTGTACGACATTTCCGATAAATGTATGTTTTGAGATCTTTCACGCAAGGAACGCTTTGTAAACCTTTAATAAGTCAGTCGTCTTACGCGAAAAATGTTGTTGAATGCCTGATAAATGCAATAGTTGTAAAAGAATCGGTCGGTTTTGAAAATTATGAAAAGTTTTCTTTTCTCAATTCTCCAGCGCACTCTTTTATCAAAACTTGAGGCTCATAGCCACCATGGTATTCGAATGTCTACTATACAATTTCTATACCACACGACTGTCACTATAACAGAACTTAAAGGTGCGGTACAGTACATTCCAAACGTGATATTGAAACTCAGAAATTGTGTGTTGTATACCATGTATGACAGATGGTGTTGAATACTCCCAGCGTTTTAATACCCGCAACGCCATTTTCCTTGAAATTGGTAAATCTTACTTATACATTAGGTGTATTCCCTTATCTTAGGTTACGTTAGGTTGGCTGTCCACACGAGAGTGCAGACACACTTAGACCAGTGAAGGTCGTTTGTGATACTATGGATCAACCATTATGCCACTAACAACACTATTCCCTTATCTTTAAATTAATACAAATTCGAACGAACTCTAGTTCAACTCAGAAATCAATGACCTCAATGAATTCTGGTTCAACCTCGTGCCCTGACTTAAAAAATTAGTAAAATAGAAAGGCAAGGAGAGAGTAACACATTTCCCCATAACAGACAAATTTCAAATCTCACTTGGTAAGGGTGGGTAAACTGTCAAACTGTCTGATCCGCTGATATGCTTCAAATTCTTAGGGGTATCGTTTCTTTAATTAAAGCTAATTCATTTCCATCATACATTTTGTAAAAAAAAATAAAAATTTACCAAATTGTATACATTTAGGGAAATTAAAAGTCAGATTGGTGGTGGTCATTTTTTTCCTTCACCTATGCTTCTGGCGTTTCGTTTGGGTGCGACTTTTTTTTGTTCAAATTTATATTAACGTATTTTGAATAAAATAAAAATAAAAATGTTCAAAGTGCGAGCAGGGGAAGCAATATGCTCTACAGAGTACCATACTATCTTGTCCATTATCATGTTTTGGGGTAGTTTCACAGAATTATAACTCAGGAATCATTAACTTTGTTGCCAAATCTGAGTTCTGTTTGACTTTACTAAAATATTTATCTACTTCACACTATCCAGACATCCGTCTAAAGCTAATCCACATTTCCTGGCATTAGGTTAGGTTAGGTTAGGTAGGGTTATGAGGTTATCATAAAACACTAGGCACCAAAGTGGGCCCATCGCGATCCCTAGGGAGCCTTCACGGCAGAAGACCTAAACCCATTCTCCCAAGCAATTAATCTCCCTACAGAATCTGAAAAGATGCTTGTTGTGGTTTAGGGACCTCACCTCTTCAAGGTTATCGAAGAAGTATCTACCAAGGTGCTTTAGCCTTGTCCTGGCAATTCCTTGACATTCACAGAGTACCATATATGAGTTATATCCTCTGAGACATGTAGGTCGTCGCAGTACCTACAAACATCCGTATCGGATAACCCTAGTCTCATGGCATGCCTCCTTAGGAGACAGTGGCCAGAGAGTATTCCTATCACTGTTCTTAGCCTCGATCTATCTAACTTGATTATCTCCCCAGATTTTCTGCGATCTAGCACAGGCCACAAGGCCTTAGACACCCTGTGACCATCTAAGTTTGACCATCTTAGATTAGCCGTGTCAATGATTTTATCCCGAATAATTCCCTTAGCCACGCACCCTGGTTGCTTAATACTACCACTTATATCGCTACATGGGAGCCCCGCTCCTCTTTTAGCCAGCGCGTCGGCTTACTCGTTGCCTTCAATGTCGCAGTGTCCAGGTACCCAACATAATCTGACTCGGTTCTGCGTACATAATGCCCTAAGCATTGTGCGGCAATTCCTGATTATCTCAGATTTGGTGACGTAAGGCTCTAGCGCCTTTAGGGCAGCCTGACTGTCAATGTAGATGGCGATATTCTTATCGGATATTGATCCCATCTCAAGTAATTCCGCAGCTTTAAGTACAGCTAGAACCTCTGCTTGGAACACACTGCATGTGTCCGGAAGTCTCAGGGCCACCTGTAGGTTCGTATCTCTCGAGTAAATACCTGACCCCGTGCCCTCACTGGTCTTAGAACCATCTGTGTATATTGCAATCTCGTTATGGACAGAGACTGTCTTCCTTCGCCAGTCCTCTCTAATTGGATACAGTACTTCGTATGGTGTGTCGAAGTCTAAGGTACCAAGTATATCGTCCGATTCGTCAGGGATTCCGGGAAAAGATTCCTTGAGAATGGAGCTGTGTCCTATGTTATTAGTCCTGAAGAGACCAACGTTAGTGAGCCGAAGCGCTCTGTTGCCCGCTTGAAATTTAATTTGTAGGTCTAATGGTAAAAGATACAAAAAGATCTCGAGTGCAGCCGTAGGTGTTGTGCGTTGAGCACCTGTGATGGGAATGCAAACTGTGCTTTGTACCATGGCCAACATATCCCGTGTGTTTTTCGTATTCGTTGCCGTCCACCACACAAGAGCCCCATACGTAAGGATGGGTCTGACTATCATGATGTATAGCCAGTGCATCATTACGGGCCCATTTTTTCCCCGCGGTCCGCTTATAGATGAAAAGAGCATTATAAGCTTTGCGGACTCTTTCCTGTATGTTAAGTTTCCAATTTAGTTTCGTATCCAGCATTATACCAAGATATCTAGCGCGATCCGAAAGGGAAAGCTCCACCCCTGCTAGCTTAGGCAGTTTGAAGGGTGGTATCTTGTATTTTTTGCTGAACAGTACCAATTCGGTTTTATCCGGGTTGACGTGTAGTCCACACCCTCTAGCCCATTTTTCACGACTATTAAGAACTGATTTCATAATTCCATAATTTCACTTAATGTGTCAAGGAACTTGCCCTGAACTAAAATCACCACGTCGTCTGCGTAAGCAGTGGCGCTTATGCCTGTGTTACTTAGTTCTTTAAGTATCCCATCGATGACTAGACCCCAGAGAAGGGGTGAGATAACGCCTCCCTGGGGAGTCCCCCTGGTAACGGATTTTCTTATTGAACTGTTTCCGATAGTGGAGTTAATGTTTCTAGTGCCGAGCATATTGCAGAGCCAATTGGTAATGCTATGCTCGACATTCATAGTTTCCAGGGCCTGTTTGATGTCCCTTCCTTCTACGGTATTGAACGCACCTTCTATATCTAGGAAGGCTGCTAGTGCAAATTCCTTATGGTGAAGGCTAGTTTCTATCTTACCTACTACGTCGTGTAAAGCTGTTTCCACCGATTTCCCCTTCAAATATGCGTGCTGAGCTTTGCATAGAATCACTTACTTCTGATGTGAATATCAAGAAGTTTTTCAAGTGTCTTGAGGAGGAATGACGAGAGACTTATGGGTCTGTAGTCTTTCTCTGAAGTGTGGCTTGGTTTACCTGCTTTAGGTATGAATATAACCCGCACTTCCCTCCATGCCACTGGTTTATTTATTTATTTTATTTTTTATTTTATTAGTTTATTAGTTTATAAAAAACTTTATAACATCACTTCAAAAGTAAATATAAAAAGAAACATTTGTATGTCTATAAGTTTTTCTTTAAAATTTTTGTTTGGCATACACTATTAAATCTTTTTTAAAAATATTTATATTCGTCTGAGTTTTTAAATTAATTGGTAGTGCATTAAACAATTGGTACAATTGGTACTGGTACGTAACATGACCTTAAACAATGTTTAAAAATTTCCCTAAGCCTGCTTCTGGCCTTGGCTGGAGCTTTATGCGGCATAGCTGGCGAAATTCCATCAGGGCCTGGTGCTTTGAATGGTGCGAATGCCATAATAGCCCATAGCCGATTCTTCCATGTAATGAGATTCTCTACGTCGTCCCCAATTGACCTACCATTATACGAGTAGCTATTAGTAGTAGAATCCATTGGCGATCTACTTCCTGGGAGTGAGCTTCAATTAACGTTTCAAAAACTTCTTCGTTACTTTCTGCCCACGAGCCGTCAGATTTTTTGATGAAGCTTGGGACAGAAGTGTCTTTGGCTAGCATCTTGCGAAGTCTGGAAGCTTCACTAGTATCCGCAATGGACTGACAAAACTCCTTCCACGACTTTCTTTTTGATTAAGTACTTAAACTCCCGCTTGCGGTCCATATATTCATCGCATGTGGTACCGTCCCTTATTTCTTTGGCCCTGTTGTAGAAATGTCTAACCTGTTTTTTCTTGGAGTTCATTTCCTTGCTCCACCAAGGAGGTTGGGACCTCTTGGACTTCTTTCTTAGTGTACAGGCCCTTTCGAATGCCATGTTCATTACTTTGCCTAAGTTATCTACCGCCTTATCTACATCTTGAGGATCGCCGTTGCGAATAGGCCCATCCTTAAGATGTTTCCTTACTAGCTCTGTATACATACCCCAGTCTGTACTCTTAGGGTTTCTGTAGCTGTTGCTAGCCCTAGTCTGGAAATTAATTTGAAAGCGTATCCATCTGTGATCAGAAAGAGATGCCTCCTCCAAAACCCTCCATTTTTCTACCGTTAGGTGAACAGAACAAGAAGCTAGAGTTCTATCAATCACTTCTTGTCTGTTCCTTACTACAAAAGTTGGCGTAAATCCCTTATTACATATGGTGAGCTTGGTCGAAAGAATGAAATCAAAAAGACACTCACCTCTTGTATTAGTATCACTGCTACCCCATTGCGAGTGATGCGCATTTGCATCACAGCCCACGATGAAGAGCCAATTGTCCTTTCTTACCAACTGCTTCAACTTCACAGATGGAATCTCCGCCAGCTCGTACGGGAGATATGCAGAGACCAGACACAGCAGTTTACTTCCCTCTCTTTCACAGGAGACTGCTATTTCCCGGCATTACTAAGCAGTACTCTCAATCTCTACATCTCTACCTAAATAGAAGTATCTTCGCGTTCCTCTCATTTTAGTTAGATTAATTTCATTAGCCCATACATACATATGTATAGCGAGAAGGAGTTTTCTCTGTCTATCTTAGCTAGTACTCTGTCAAGAGGAACACTATTGTGAAGATTTATAGGATTCAATATGGTACAAAAAAAACAAACACCTCAGTCTGAAGCACCGGAAACCAACATCTTTTTCCTTCTCTGCCTTTCCATACACGTACATATTCACAAATCCTTAAACGTTAAGTCAATTATAAAAACAAAACATTAAAACACCCATTGAATGGATATCCCTAACTCCACAAAGTCTTTAGCACCAGGATTATTCAGATAAGTTATAAGCACATCGGTATGTGCAAACATAGCTCTGTCACCATCTTTATCGCCTTCCTGTTGTCGAACCTGCCATTTATAGAGATTACATACCAACTGCTAAGCATTCCAGTAATTCAAACACCAGACCCTTCTTGTGTATAGGTCATCAGCTCACCAATAGTACAATACCCTCCGAATAAAAATTGCCTCTAAAAAACGAATAAATAATATCTATCCCTTCTGGGAAAAATTCCTCAAGGACTTCGTAAACCTAGATCATGTACTTAACTCCAAGCATTTTGTATGCTTCATTGGTGGTAAATAATTTTTTAAGAAAAAAAGGCAAACAACATCAGACATAAAAAAAGTCTCATTCTCCCACTCAATGGTAAAACAATAAATCGAGAGTTTTTCAAAAACGTTAACACCCCGGTCTAAATTTATTGGATACCATCCAGAAGGGATGCAATAAATTTTCATCGTTCACTAGTAATCGGAAGTCCAGTATGATGATTCATTGAACAAGGTCTATAGAGATGTCTTATGCCGGTCGAGCAACCCAAACCCATGTACGAGTATTATTATCATCACTTTTCATTGATATAATGGTTTTTCAAATACAAGCATACAAATTTATTGGAATTTATGGTTGCTAAAGGGATTCCATTGTCCTTTAACGGCCAACGAGTAAGATTAAGCAATTAGAAATGTAAATAACTCCCATGGACTTTTGTTGAAACTTTAACTAATAATTTCATCTTGTTCTTGTTCTTTTTCTTCTTCTTCTTCTTCTTGTTTTACTTTCAGCTCCACCAAGTGAATTTTCTTTTTGGTGAATTATAATGGCACACCCATACTTGTGAGCGCAACTTAATATCAAGGACATCTCCAGCGCACGAAATGTGCTGCTTTTACAGAACCCGACTAAAATGGACTGTGATACTATCATCAATTATCTTTGCTCTGTGTCGAATAGGTAAGACAAAAACGGATGAATAGCAAAAGAATTCTAAACAATGCTTCCTTCAAATTAGTCCCATTCTTGAAGATAAGAAAAAAAAATTAGAAAAGTAAACATATTTTGAAATTCTAGAGAAAGGATTCTTGTAAGTAACGTATTTTGCATTACAACAATGGCGATGGCCAACAATAGGCGTAGGGTTGCCATTAGGTGGAGTTCCTTACTGAATTTTCTTTTTCTTTTATTTTTAAAAGGTTCAGGGACTCCTTTGGCAACATAGGTCTCATAAACATGGGAACATTTCTTCTTATTTGAATGACCTTTCAAGATACGGTATGCCATTACATTGCTCGCGTAATAAATCAGAGAGTATATAGTTTTACGACCCTTCTTAGTACTTAATTTTGGACATCTAATCATTCTATCAGCAACTTAACCCCAAATTGCAGATACATTACTTCTTATGTATCTTCATCATAAAGATGACATCCGTAACAAAGTTGAAACAAGTCTTAGGAGAAGATTTTGTCTTTAACTTACTTGGTGTCTCTCGAGAGCATCATTGAATTAAAGTTCTCTAAGGGATCGTGTGTGAACTTACTTGACTGAATGTATAAAGGGAAACCAAAGCTAATACCAAATTCTGTGTGTCACTACTTTTTGTGACCAAGAAATGAAAAACTGATTTTTAGCTTAGAACTTTACTTTCCACTTTTATTTACCCACTTTCGGGTGCTTAAAATTACAGCCCAATTTTCTCTTAAAATAAACTACGTCTGCTCCTTATCGTAGTCGGACAAAGGGTAACGGTAACAGTGAATATTCGGTATGTGTGTAAAAATAGTTTCAACGGATTGCAAATTAGGTCAATCAAAAAAATGGCGGCGCTCAATGGCAACCAACCAGCAACCAAACTGAAGAAACTGAGCTTAGGTTTTTGGTTGCGTTCAAAGACAATCTACTTATTTTGGATGGCAATTTAGTTATTTCGGACACTGAGCTTTTCCACTATGTAACAAATAGCAAAGCAATGAATGGTTTATGGTTAATTATTGTGTAAGCTGTTATTTCTATGCGTAAGGGGAATTTAAAGTCAAATTTACATAAAACTATTCAATGAAATGTTCACATGAATTTATAAATTTCGCTTTCAGATCCAATCTTGGTTTGGAATGGTGTTCTCTAAATTTAAGCCTCTGCTGAGTTTCAACCTCTTCTTTTAAATATACGTACAAGGTGGCACCAAAATCTTCACTCGATTTCCTAAGGCAGTAGGTTATGTTAGGTTGAAGTGGCTGCCAACGTACGCCAACACACATAGCCCAAGAAAGGTATGTTGTGGTACCACGAAAGATCATGTAATCCCAGCCTCCTCATTAGAACCAATTAGAGCTTCTGATGAAGCGAAGGAGGCTCCTGATGTCTAAATCTATCAGATCGCCTAAATCGTTATAATAGAAAGCTGCTAGGGGAAGCTTTCTTCTATGGGAGAGAGCTGGACATGCACAAAGAAGGTGAGGAATGGTTTCTTCCTCTTTTTCGTCCATGCAGCTTCCACAAAAATCATTTGAATATACGCCAAGCCTTGTTGCATACTTGCCTATTAGACAGTGTCCTGTAATTACACATATACTTACTTCGATGGCGCTACAGTCCGGGGTGGACCTGGGCCTCAACCAACAAACCTCTCCAGCCAGCACGGTTACGAGCCAGCTGCCTCCAGTTGCGCACGCCGAGTTAGTTGAGGTCCCCCTCCATTTGTTTGCGCCACCTACCGCGAGGTCGTCCTATACTGCATCGTCCATCCGGGGTGGATTCAAAGACTTTCTTAGCGGGAATGTTGGGCTCCATCCGCTCTAAATGACCCAGCCATCTTAGTCGCTGTATGTGAACTCTTCTGTCTAAGTCGATGTCCTTGTACAGGCCGTATAGTTCGGCATTGTACCTTCTCCTCCACTCACCGTCTATGCAGACGGGACCAAATATTGCTCGAAGAACTTTTCTCTCGAAATAACCAAGGGCATCCTCAGCCAGTTTTGTCAAAGCCCATGCCTCTGCGCCATACAGCAGGACTGGGATGATTAGTGTCTTATAAAGAGTTACCTTAGTAGTTCGAGATAGGGCTTTGCTCCTCAATCGTCGTTTTAGGCCATAGAACCAACGATTGGCAAGAGTAATTCTTCGTGTGATCTCCCTACTGATGTCATTTGCGGAGCTGACCATAGAGCCTAGGTAGACAATATCCTTTACTACCTCAAAATTATATTTGTCTATTGTGGCGTTCTATCCAAGACGCCGATGTTGGGTGTCCTTTTATGTAGACAGCATATATTTTGTTTTGCTTTCATTGACCGCTAGATCCATCTTTGTTGCCTCGATCTCAATACTCGTAAATGTCCCATAGATGGCCCGCTGAGTCCTTCCGATTATGTCAATGTCATCGGCATAAGCGAGTAGTTGTACAGACTTGTAAAAGATTGTACCTCGGGTGTTGGCTTGTAAGTTTCGTACAATTCTTTCAAGTACTATGTTGAAGAGATCGCATGAAAGCTCGTCACTTTGTCTAAGACCTTTCCTGACATCGAATGGATCGGTGATGTTTTTACCGACTTTAATGGAGCAGCGAGAGTTCTCCATCGTCATTCTGCACAAACGGACGAGCTTGGTAGGGATGCCAAGACTGCACATGGCTCTGTATACCTCGTCTCTATACACGCTATCATAGGCAACTTTGAAATCAATAAAGAGGTGGTGCCTATCGATTTTATATTCATGGGTTTTTTCCAAGATCTGCCGTAGTGTGAATATTTGGTCAATGGTGGACTTTCCAGGCCTGAAACCGCACTGATAAGGACCTATCAGGTTGTTGACGATCGGTTTTAGGCGTTCACATAATACGGCAGACAGGATCTTATATGCGATGTTGAGAAGACTCATACCTCTGTAATTGGCGCAGTTTAGAAGGTCTCCTTTCTTCAGGATCGGGCAAACGATGCTGAGGTTCCATTCATCGGGCATACTTTCGTCCGACCAGATTTTACAGATGAGCTGGTGCATGCTTCTTACCAACTCATCTCCTCTTGCCTTCAAAAGTTGAAAAGCTAATGTAATTACACATATAATAGAGCCAATATGCAATCGATTGAGAAAGATCAATTTCTTTCGGCCAAATCTGCTTAGTCGCTAGACATATTGTACCACTGGTCCACCTAAGATTTGTTCTTTCGATTGCATCCAGCTTGAATTTAAATTTACAAGTAGCGATTGGTATACCTAGATTATCCTTGTCTAGAGTAATGGGTATAGTTGTTCCTATTCTGGCGAGTTCGTCAGCCTCACAGTTCCACGGAATATCCCTATGCCCCGGCACCCAGCAGAGGTGAATATTAAACTGCTCCGACATCTCCATAAGAGACGAATGGCAGTCTAGGGCTACTACTGAATTTATAGAGATCGATTCCAAGGATTTGATTGCAGCTTGGCTATCTGAAAAGATACGGATGTCCTTGGCGGATATCACGTTTTTCTTTAGCCAAGATAAGACCTCCTGAATCGCCATTATTTCCGCCTGAAACACGCTAAAATGATTTGGTAGACGGAAGGAGAGCTTAAGATTAAGCATATCAGAGAAAACACCTCCACCAACTCCGTCTTTCGTTTTTAAGGCGTCAGTTGGGGGTGGCAATGGTGTAGTGGTAACGTCGTCAATTGCCACGCTAATGGTTCATGGTTTAAATCCTGATGTCAGCAAGTATTTATTTATTTCTCATGAAATATATAAAGTCAGTCCGATCATTTGCAAAAGCTTCTGTGAACACTACTGCGAAGGCGTAACACTGGCAGTAGCTTAGTCATGTGGCTGGAAAAATTGTTCGCTCTGTTGACGATGATTTGCCCTTGACATCGGCTATCGGGAAAAAAGTACTGTGAATCAGAAGCAAAGACAATAATAACAAAAATCTTCCCAGTTATCTGGACGCAACCCCCGGAGAATAGCTGAAGCATAAACAACTGAGCTTCAAGAACCACTACACCAAAATCTTTCTCTCTCTCTATCCATACTTTCCAACGCCCGCACTGTGTGTAAACATGTTAAAGGTATTCATAACCCTTTGAGTGCGCGCAAATTATAAAAAAAAAGTATAGAAGTGGATCGACTCATCTTCTGAAAAAGCCTCTTCATTCCAGAGTGATCTGAGTTGTACGTAGTGCTCCGCTTATGCACAGACAAGCTTTATGCTGGACTTTGCTTAGATAGTCGCGATTTATAGGTTTTTCTAAGGCTGTCCATCAAATAATCAGACCGGATGTGAGTATCGGTCTAATGACCGAGATGTATAGCCAGTGAGTTATTCGAGGCTTTGTAAACCCCATTTATTTCCTAAGGCAGTAACTTTGTTCGTAAATAAAAAAATAATGTTTCTGTTTGTTTAGACGTTTCAATTTGTTTCCATTAAGTCGCGCAGATATAATAATATCGGTCAAGTGGCCGCCGCCACAGTTGATGCACATTTGTGCTCGTTCCACAGCATTTTCCATGACATTCCTCAGAACTTCTGGCGATATGTTTTCCTTTAGGGCCGCCAACGTCTGTGGCTTGTTCGTATAGACCTGTTACTTTAAAAAACCCCAAAGAAAGAAATCTGGAATGGTCAAATCGGGACAGTGTTGCCGAAAAACAAACAAATAACAAATATTTGGCGCAACAGCTCTTTAAAGTGCCAGGGCCTAGCTTCTCGCAACCACTCATGTTATGTGCGTTATATTTTTCACACGAATGGAAGGGGACCTACAGTTTAATGCCGAATCCGAACGTTGATTTGAGAAGCTTTTGCGTGACAACAATACTCTCGGATGTTTGTCAGACGCTCGCGAGAGGTGGGACCGTGAAAAAACTTTTTGGTATTTTCTGGGATTCGAACTTGGAACCTCATGCGTAGTGATCCGACACACTAACCACTTACGCCACTTCGCCCACAGTGTTGCCGAAGCCGTCCTCAAAAAAATATGGTCCAATCACCTTTCCTCCGTAAATGCGGCACCAAACAGTGACTTTTAGAGGATGTAATGGCTCTTCGTACATTGCACACGGATTTTCGGTGCCCCAGAAGCGATAAATTTGCTTATTCACGGATCCACATAGATGGAAATGTGCCTCGTCGCTCATGATGATTTTCAATCGAAAATAATAATCACGGTCGAGGTTCAGGAGGGCTTGACTGTAATCTACATGCGATTGGCAATTTTCAGGCAATAGCTGATGCGCTGTTTGCACTTTGTGTGGGTACACCTTCAAGTCGTTCACCAAAATTCGATTTAAAAACTGTCTATTGATGGCGAATTGTGTGGCCCGTCATCTGGTTGATATTTAGGGTCCTCTTAGACATCTGCAACCACATCACCGACATTTTTGACCGTACGGCTGCTTTGCTGCCGGCCACGTCTGCTTTTTTTTTATCGGGATTGGAAACGCTCGACTGGAGCACTCAGACGCAACTTATCCATTGTACTACCGGAGAGCAAACCCTGATTTAGCCATTTTATTGGAATTTCCTTGTCTTTCTAAGAAAGCCAAGCAAGCACTTCAGTGATGAGGAGCTTACAGTACCAGCACTAACCACATCCGCACCGAGGATCTGCCGCCTAATACGAGCAAAGAGCGGACACTAACAGAGATAATGTTCCGCGGTGTCGTCACTCTCTCCACAAGTGTCGCAGATTGTAGTGTCACTTAAGCCCAGCACGTTAAGGTGGTTGCCAAAAGCAAAGTGGCCTGTCAAAACGCCAGTAAGTTGTCTACAGTCTTTTCTGCAGAGAGACAGCAAGAGTGCCGCTGATTTCTAACAGACGTCCGGGAGCATACGTTTAGTCAACCAGGCCACGTCTGCTACTGTACCATGTTGAGCCAATCTCCTCGAGTCGCAGTGTTTACCCAATCGACGACGAAATTTACGTTGAGCCAAAACTACCAAACGATTATTTGTCAAAAACATTGACACAAATATTTCACGCTCCTGAAAAGTATTGCAATCCATAGTTCGCCGCTATGACATAAGACACCATCTGCAAAAATAAGAGCATCTTCCGGTAGGGTAATGACTTTTGCGCCACCTTGTACTACTCGTTTGTCACTCGCGGGTCTTTTATTTAGACTTTGGAAAAAGCATGATCTGTTGGAAGAAGAATCATGAAAAACTAATACTTGATGTCAATTGAAAGTATATTTCATACAATATGCAAGAAAAAATAGTTTGGAATGTTAAAACGGAAAATGATTTAACCAAGTCGGGTCTTGTGTACTACAGTACAGTCTTACCCGACCTAGCGCCCGATCTTATCAATTACTGTGCAGAGCACATACTATCAAATGAGCAAACCACCCGCTGCTCACGATCGCATTTCGAAAGTCAGTCAGCACCTGACAAGAATTTCTACCCACGACTCGACAGTCGACAGTAGACCACTCAATCAAATTAGATCGTATGTAGGGGCTTACTGTATTCACAACGTAGCTTAAACTGTTTCATACTGTAGGTAGGTTCGCACGTGTCTGAATCAAAAGACGTTGAAGATGCCTTTTTCGTTCTTCTTTCTCCTATTTCGGCGAGGTTATGATCCGAAAACAAGAGATCATAACCCTCCCACTTCACTACATTTCTACTGATCCGTGGGGTTCGCCTATTTGACCTCAAAAAATATCGGCAGGCCTTCCGATTTTGGATCACTGGGTTACTGAGGCCAATCAAATGCTGGTATCGTTGCATTTGTGTGATCCGTTGACGCTTTTTTCGTTAACTCCCAATATTCGCTCCATCTTTTGGAGTGTATCCAATTGTCCATACGAGTACATACATTATATACCATCGTCACTCTGTAAGAATCTCGATATTTGTCTGTCTTTTACTCAAAAAACTCCTCGAACCTTATGGCTATGTCAAGAGAAATGACGGAACCTACACGACGGACCGTGTGGATACACTTAGAACCTTACTTCAGGTACATTTCCCAGGCTCGTCTCTTAACACATCTCATGTGTACTCGAACACAGTTAACCACAGGGTTTATGTGGACAGGAGAATTAATAGTTTATCTGGAAAAATATTCAGTCCAGAGAAAGTTGAATGGGCGGTAGGCACATTCAAACCTTTTAAAGCTCCTGGCGGTGACGGTCTATTTCCAGCACTTCTCCAAAAGTCAATTGACCTCATCCTGCCGGGGTTGACAGCTTTATTAAGAGCCAGCTACTACAGGATACATACCACCCACCTGGAGGCAGGTTAATGTGGTCTTCATCCCCAAGCCGGGCAATAGGCCTAGCGAGCTGCCTAAATCATACAGACCAATAAGTCTAACTTCATTTGTCCTTAAGACAATGGAGAGACTCATAGATATCCTTATTAGAGACCGGTTAGATCTGTCTAACCCTCTGCACTCGAATCAGTACGCATACAGGAAAGGCAAATCTACAGTAGGTGCCCTTCATTATCTCGTCAAAAAGATAGAGGGAACACTCAGTTCAAGGGAGATAGCCTTGTGTGCATTTTTTGATATCGAGGGCGCATTCGATAACACTGGTTACGACTCGATCGCAGGGGCGATCAGTAGCAGAGGTATCGAAGAATCGACCAACCAATGGATCAGGGCCATGCTGGTAAGTCGATTCATTACTTCCTCCTCTGGGGGAGTGTCGGTGTCCATAACTGCAGCCAAAGGCTGTCCTCAAGGAGGAGTTCTTTCCCCACTGTTATGGTCTATAGTCATCGACAACTTGTTAGTAGATCTTCACAGATCAGGCTACACCACCGTCGGTTATGCTGATAACTTGGCGGTTTTTATCACAGGTAAACACAGCACGACAATTTCCAACGTCGTGCAAAGTGCAATATCTCAAGTTGTAGAATGGTGTAAGAAAGAAGGACTTTCCATCAATCCTAGTAAAACCGTTCTAGTGCCGTTTACAAGGAAGACACAGGTCAACCTTGAACCTATTACAATTAAAGGCACCACACTAGTTTATTCCAGCGAGGTCAAATATCTTGGTGTAATTCTTGACAAACGACTTAATTGGAATTCACATATCAAGTCCGCCACTGAGCGCGCTACTAGAGCACTCTGGGCCAGTAAACGCCTATACGGCAGAACTTGGGGTCTCTCTCCTAAGATGATACATTGGTTGTACATAATGATGGTTGGACCCATTATCATATACGCGGCCATCGTCTGGTGGCCTAAAACTCTCCAGCAGACAACGGCAAACGAGTTGCAGAAGTTGCAAAGCATTGCCTGTCTTGGCATTGCAGGTGCGATGCGACAGATCTGGAAGCTATTGTTGGGCTTACACCCTTACCAATCTTCATTAGGAAGATGGCTGCTAGATATGCCATCATGCTGCAGCTAGATCACGAGTATAAACCAGGTGACCTTGTATGACATTTAAAGATACTCAACTCAATTCCTAAAAGAGACATGTTTTGCACTTTACCAGATATTATGGTCAGGCAACACTGCTTTGGTAGGCTATTCGAGGTTGAAATATTGGACCGCGAAAACTGGTCCAATGGTGCTCCAACACTGGACCCTAGAAGTCTGGTCTGGTTCACCGACGGTTCGAGGATGGATTCTGGAGTTAGAGCTGGGGTTACGACTCCTACTGTGTTTCAGGCTGAAATCCATGCCATTGAGATCTACGCCAGACACAATCTCCGCAAGGGGATCAAAGGCGCTAGAATACATATCTTCTCAGATAGCCAAGCAGCTCTTATGGCACTATCGTCCAACCAAATGGACTCCAGAACCGTGAAATGCTGCTATGATGCATTACAAGACCTTGCCAAATACAACAGGGTAAAACTCGGTTGGGTACCCGGACACCAAGGGATTGTGGGCAACGAATCTGCAGATGAGCTTGCTAGGGCTGGCTCACAATCTGTGTTCATAGGTCCTGAACCTTATTGTGGCGTCAATTGGGCGACAGCTACAACGCTGATTAACGAATGGGAAAACAAACTTTGTCCAGACCACTGGACAAGTGGGCCAGGTCTAAGACAATCTAAACGATTAATCAAACCTTACTCCTATAAGGAAATCCTTAACTTAGATAGGAATGCATTAAGAAGCTTGTGAGCTTTCTTACTGGCCATTCGGCTTGAGATACCACCTTAACAAGATGAACCTGTGCCAAGAGAAGGACTGTCGGTTCTGTTTAGAGGAGAATGAAACCTCCGAACACATTTTTTGTGAATGCCCGGCACTACACTGCTTAAGGAAACGTATTCTCCACAAGGAGATACTTATTTCAGTAGAACTGAAATGCTCCGCTACTAAGGACATACTCACTTTCATAAGGGAGGTAGTACGTCTGTTAGATTAACTCCAACCCTCCGATACAATAGATCTTTCAGGTCGCAGTGTCGTTGCCACGCGGGCATGGGTTGTACAAGAGGAAAAAAAAAATGGCTATGTCAAATTAATTTTTGTTGAATGACATTTCAAATATTTAGAGCAGCATCAGCTTATGAGGTGAATAAGTATGTACTTATTGTCAGGCCACTCCAAAGAGATAAAAAGAAAAATCCCTCGTTCTAGATATACTTAGTTAACCTAGGCATAAATTCTTTTACTACAAATCGATGCCAACTTTTACAACTTCCCAGTAAATTACCACCCTTGCGTGTTCATCATTAGTCGTCATATTTTTACGACCGTCATGTGTGGTAACCCTAAACAAGTGTCACCCACTCTGTCTACCCCATGTCGTCATTTCCAACGGAAACTCGAAGGAAACACTCGCAATTATAAAAATCACAAAAGAGATTTATGTTTTTATGTTTTTTCTATTCACATACTGCACTCTAATTCATTTCGTTTTTCCTCTTCTTTAACTTTTCTCCGTTTTTCTTTCGAATTTTTTGTTTCACCGATTATCCTCAGGTCACGTGCTGGCAATACGAAAGGGGCGTTTAATGTGCCCCAGCTCGTTCATCGCTCTAAGTGGAGATTTACATGTACAACTGCAATACACCAGCCCAAGGACGACAGAGTATCTGAATCGAACAAATGCCACGCAACAGCAACAACCACCCCCACCATCATTAACCACCATGGAGCAGGATAATACGCTAACGAACCTTGTCATTAGCCTAATGACAAAAAATGGAATCGAGACTGTCAGCAATATAACCCTTTACCCCGATCCAAGGAATAATGTTACACAAATCTCGGTACCTTGTCAGGCCTTCTATCGGGGTGGTGAGTACACCCTTCAGGTTGTAACTACCTCCATCCCCAACAGTATAGACGGCGACGACAACAACGACGACGACGAACGTTTAAAACAGCAACTGGACATCCGGTGGCCAGTGGCTGATATGCAGGTCACCCCCAAACGACTCGTCACCTACCCTCAGATACCAGTCGAGGTCAGACTCTCCTTCGCCCAAGTAGAATGCGACCTCAGCGCCAGAATGATGACTCTGATAAATCTGCCCGAATTCTGGTTGGAATTAATTTACTGCGGTAAGGAGATTACGTGCGCCAGCCATAATGACTCGAAAAGCAATATCCTCTATGCGGAGGAGATCCGAGGCTTTCCCAAAAGCAAACTAATTAAGTTGCGTTGTGAGCTCTTTGGATTAGCTGGTAATTATGCGGTCCGGCTGAGGCCTATCCCACCTACACCGGCCGAGGTTAACACTGTCCAGTACATCAGTGTTGATTGGAGTGATAAGTTCGTGTTCAATGTCTATGCCAGGAGTATCTTTCCATGTGATCCACACACCGGAATCGGTGTACTGTATGAATACCCAGCGTGTATCCTGGAACAGGGCGACCGGGTGCGATTGTTTGCCAAGCTGCGTGCTGATGTAGCATCACTGAAGCCGCCCACATCGTTGCACTACGTGGCTGAGCAGCGCGTGGTCAAGAGTCAGTATTCGTTATACTTTAATTGTGAGCTTTTCTCCGAAAAATATGTCGAGTACTGTTTCGTGTATGTTAGTCAGGCCATTTCGGGGGCCGTTGCCGATGTCCGGATGGATTGCGTGCCCACGTTGCCTGTTAAAGGTTGGTACCACCTCAGAGGTTAAATTGGAAATGTGATTTTTAATTACTTGTATATTTATAGAGTCGGACACCGGGGGCTGGGGTCCATGGAGTGAATGGACGGCGTGTTCGACTAATTGTTTGGGTGGAACCAGGAATCGATATCGGTTCTGCGATTCACCGCCACCTAGATATGGTGCGAAGTTTTGTGAGGTAAGTTCCATGGGTGACTGTATGTGTGTGTGAACTTTGTTTTCAATAGTTTGTTGAATCATGTGTGCCTCCGATGTGTGTTCCGGGTGTGAATTTGCTGTGCTGAACTCGTTTAGCATGCCATGTTTTATTTTTTTTATGGAATTCACGCTGCTGGAACATATTTTCCATGGCAGTCGTTTGTTCGTAGTTACTAACATACATATTTTGCAACGACAGGGTGTTCGAATAACTCGGTGTTTTAATTGGAAGCGGAATTTGATATGTGCGAGCAATTTTTCCAATTTCTGGGAAGTTAAAAACTCTATTTTAAACAATGGAACTAGTTTCAAATTCGATTGGCTAAAGGGGAAATATTTGCTTTGTTCTCTGAATTCATTGAGCTGTGCGCGGTTGCTACCTATAAAAGTTGCTGTGAATGAAAGAGTTTTTAAATTTGAGAAGGATTGCTAAAAATGAATGTATTCGTTGAAATTACACTAAATAATGTTATGGCTGTTCTTGAATTCAACAACTTTAAATTTGAAGACCTCAGACTCCAATGGAAGCTCTTCGACACTGTCAGAATATTCTAAGAGCTCGAGCCAATTTCAGCCCAACGTGCTTATGCCACTTCTTGTCATTCTTGAAACAGGGAAATTTCTTTCAATCCTTAGCTAAAGACTCAGTTATGCACTGCTTTTAGTTAATAACTGGGTTAGCAACCCTTCATAGACAGAGACTGTCCTGAATTATAGCCCCCTTGGATCAGAGGTTTTATACTAAGTTTCTCAAGTCAACACGATACCTGGACGTAATTCTAGATTCTTAATTAAATTAGAAAGAAAATATTGAGGACCGCATTAAAAAAGCATATGTAGTCTTATACGCATATAAAAAAGCGTTGGGCAACTCTGGGGTTTCAGGCGCACTGTGGTACTCGTATATTGGCTTTATACGGCGACTGTGCGACCTATTCTAACGTGTGCCTCGTTAGTCTGGTGAAAAGCACTAGAGAAGCAATACCAATTTTCAGGCCTCACAAAGATCATGATATTAGCCTACATCAGGATCATTGGATCGTTAAGAAGAACACCCGCCCTGCCACTGGAGTCCATACTAAGTCTCATTCCGCTGGATCTGTTCTGCAGGAATATGGCGGCCAAATCGGCACTCAGACTGAGGGAAGCTGGCTTCTGGTCATCAACACCATATGGGCATGCTCCCGGGAGGTGTATAAATAGGCAATTAGTAACAGTTTACGGGACTCCGATGCAGGCATTTGACAGGAGATTCACTATCAAAACTGGAGGACTGAAGGAACGAGCAAGTCACAAGGCTTTCTACACTGACGATTCCAAAATGGATATCTGTGTAGGAGCTGAGATTTACTGCAAGGCACTGGGGGTCAATGCTTCCATCAGAATTGACAATGAATACAGCATCTTTCAAGCCTGTGAAAATCATTGGTAAAACAATCAATAGGCAGGCAGCCGTTAAGGCTCTGGAATTCACAGTAATTAGATCAAAGCTTGTAAGAATCTGACATCCGAAACAGGCGAGGGGCAGATGTGGGGATAGTACGTGATCACCATCTTATGATAGCTACTCTCCAACTACGCACTGCTGCAGTTCGAAGATCCCAGGACAACACAAGAATGCCCAGGTTCAACGTCGATAGACTTAGTGATCCCTCAGTGCGCCAACAATTAAGGGTGCACTTTTCGCAAGGTGTGGAAGCAATCAGCAGCTCAATGCCCGCAACCATCCAAGACCATTGGTGTGCTGTGAAAAATGTTTTTACATCTGGTGCTGAAAGAATTGTCGGTCGATCGCAGGGAAGACATAGGGCGTGGCTTTCCGAGGATACCTGGAATCCGTCTCCAGGTCTCCGACGAATGGAAACAGCTAAAAGCTCGCGTTGCAGCTACCCCAGCAGCAGGGAGAAGCGAGCTAGAGTCCCTATATCGCATGAAGATGAGAGAAGTTCAGCGTAGCGTGCGACGTGACAAGCGCAACTACATCAACGCGCTGGCTACAAAAGCAGAAGAAGCTGCACGGAGGTGCGACAGCAGGAATGTCTACAGAATCATGAAAGAGCTGACAGGTGGTCGCAGCTCCAGCCAACACCCAGTGAAAAGCCTAGACGGTTCCTTGCTCATTTCGGATGAGGACCAGCTCAAAAGATGGAAAGAGCATTTTGCTACGGTTTTAAACCGTGTATTCGCTAGCGATATGCTCCCAAATCAGATTGAGATGCCCGAGGTGAGAAGTACCCGAATACGCACCACGACTCCCAGTAAAGAGGAGATCATTACCGAGATCAAGGCACTTAAAACCAACAAGGCGGTAGGACTTGACGGTAGTCCAGCAGAGCTCTTATGAGCAGCTCCAACAACATCGGCTGAGCTTCTGCTTCCACTTATAGATAGAGCTTGTGAAGCTGAGAGCTTTCCTAACGAGTGGAAAAAGGGAATGATCGTCAAGCTTCCTAAGAAAGGAAATTTAATGGGGTGCGGAAACTGGAGGGGTATCTGCGTGCTGCCTGCTGTAGCTAAGACAATTGCTAAAATCACCCTGGAGCGAATTAAACAACATCTCGAAGACACACTCGATGCCGAACAAGCAGGCTTCCGCTCTGGATCCTCCTGTGCCGACCACATCAACACCCTGCGGATTATCATCGAACAGTGTGTTGAATATCGATCGCCACTGCACCTGCTGTTCATCGATTTTGAGAATGCGTTCGATAGTGTCAACAGGGAGTTTATTTGGCGTGCCTTACGCAGGAGAGGTATTCCCGATAAACTAGTTGCTATTATCAAAGCTACATATGAAGGCTCCAAATGTCACGTTCTGCACAGGGGGAGGTTGTCTGAGGAATTTGAGATCCAAAGTGGGGTAAGACAAGGCTGCATCCTTTCACCAATATTATTCCTATTGGTGATTAGCGATGTGCTTCATGCAGCTTTGTCGACAGGAAATGGAGGAATTCGATGGACTCTTATATCTCAACTGAAACATCTTGACTACGCAGACGATGTATGCTTACTCTCCCACAGAATTATGGACCTCCACCAAATGACAGCAGATGTGGAGAGGGAGGCAGGTGTCGTCGGGCTGAAAATGAATACGGCAAGAACTAAAATTATCAACCTTGGAACTAACTCATCGGCTCAAATATGCATTGCTGGACAACCGGTAGAGAGAGTAGAGGATTTCCAGTATCTTGGGAGTATTGTCTCGACCAATGGTGGAACCGAACTGGATATAGCCAACAGGATCGCCAAAGCAAAGTCCGCGTTCGGGATGTTGTCCAAAATATGGCGAAGCAATCAGTTTGAGCACCAAGATAAGACTGTTCCTCTCCAACGTTGAATCCGTGCTGTTATATGGTTGCAGCACGTGGAGAGTGACCACTACTATCACCAGAAAGCTGCAAACGTGTGTTAATAGGTGCCTGCGCAATATCTTAAGGATTTTCTGGCCCAATCGTATCTCTAACGAACACCTTTACGAGAGAACGGGTCAGGAACCAATAGGCACAACCATCCAACGGCGGAAGTGGCAGTGGATTGGTCACACGTTCCGTAAGGGTGACAGTTCCATAGCGAACCATGCTATGCAATGGAACCCTCTAACTCAGGATGGCAGAACACCTGGCGGTCCGAGGAGAACATGGCGCAGAACAGTCGAGAAGGAGGCATGGCAGTTAGGAAAAAGTTGGGGAGAACTTAGACACATTGCCAGAAACCGTACACGATGGCGCGTAGGCGTAGTCGAGGCCCTAGGACCCACAAGGGGATACAGGACATAAAAAAGTAAGTAAGAATCTGCAAATGGCATCAAAAGGTATCAATTAGCTCTATAAATAAATTCGTCGGAGATAAAGCCACTAGCGAAGATAATAGACCATGGATCCATTTGAATACGGCCGTCAATGCCAGAGCTCGGTAGTCGGCTTATGATTTGAGGAGATCACGTTCTTTGGTTAGGCTTAGTTATAACAATACGCGGGTCATCTCTAGCATAATCACAGAACCTTGTGTCATTGGGATTCATGCAGAGCGTATCGACGTTCCTCACAACGAAACTGCAGGGACTAAGAAGAAATTAAAGCTATCTGTCATCTACTGTGCGGATGTCCTGCACTCGGCGACAGAAGAATGAGGACTCTTGGTAGTTACTTCTTCACTTCTTCAATAGAACTGAACGAGCTCGTAAGCTGATAAACCCGCTGAGATTCATATCCGTATCTAAAAATAAAAATAATAAATACTTGGCGCAACAGCTCTTTAAGTGCCAGGGCCTAGGTTCCCGCAACCACTCGTGTTGCGTGCGTTATATTTTTCACACAAATGGAAGGAACCTATAATTTAGTGCCGTATCCGAAGGGCAATTAGTTTTAAGAAGCTTTCTCGTCACAGCAATACTCTCGGATGTTTCTCAGACGCTCGCGAGAGGTGGGACCGTGAAAAAAACTGTTTGGTGTTTTCTGGAATTCAAACTTGGAACCTCATGCGTAGTGATCCAACACACTAACCACTTACGCCACGACCCCCATCGCTAAAGCATAAAGTTCTAAAAATATCGGAGAATAGACTTTCAATATCGGTAGCATCACAGCCAATAATGAAATACAATCTAGTTCGATAATATACCTGCAAAAACTGAGGAGTGTATGAGGCAGCGAACGATATCTGTCAAAGGACGATGAAGGAAAGTTTCCTGTAAAACTGCTTGTGAAGCAAATGTTCGATAGAAAGGGGACGTGGAGGTGAATTTTCAATAATTGAAATATATTTCATACTTTATCAACATGAATGCTCTGAATTAATTAAAATAATCTGTGGGTTCTTCTCTACAGATTCTTTGAATCCTTAAGTTCTCTTTTACCTATACTTGCATGCATATGTGTAATACATTGCACTCACCTCCTACTCGTATGTCCCTGGGAATGAGATTCCGTCGGATAGACATAAGTTCCTTAGGAAGTGCACATGTAGAATTGCGAAATATTATTTTTTTTTTTACTTTCAATTTGATTAGGAAAAATACTTTTGAAGCACCCTGCCGATAGATAGAAGTGAATTTCTTAATCACATTCATGGGACGTTTACTCAATCCTTATCTGATACATTGCACTAGGTCATAGGGCGTAGAGAGAGGCAGACACTGTATAGACGATATTGTGAGTGGCGATGTATAGTCTCTCGAACAATAGGGTGAAATGCATTGTTTGCTTCTTTGATGGTGCCATGCAAAATATTGTTCCCTACACACAACACTTTCATCCCATTTATAATAGGACTACTATTTTGATGGAGGCTTTTGCCCCCCATTTGTGAAGGGATAATCAGTAGCTGGTGATATACATGCGCCCCAGATAGACATTCATTGTTACTTTTTGATCTAAAGAAATTGCAGACAAGATATTTCTATGAGCTGGTGTTTTTTTTCTAAGGATATTCAGGAAAAGCTTTGAATAGTTTCACAGACAACCAGACTACGTTCCCTGGAAATATAGCTAATAAGTGATTACGTGTATTCGACCTAAAGGGAATACGGAGGGCCCCAGAATGGCATCTATCGTTTTCAGAAAAGGTTGGAGGTTTTCTGAGATTTTGTGTACCAAAAATGTTTGCATTCAAAAATTGGAAAAAAAAACTTTAATTTCTCTTAAGAGTGATAGTGCTCCTTCGGAGGTCCTCCGTTTCTTCCTTAAGGCAAGCACACCTCTAGTCTACCTTCTCCTTGGAGATTTTCTGTTGTGGAAATGAGTATAGAAGTCAATGAGTGTGATAACACTATCGGGCAACGGATACACGAATACAACGTCGAATATGTGTGAAACGTGCAAAATTTCCACATCAACAGTTGTTTATTATTTTTCTTTTTTTTGTATTTAAAAAGATTTCACAAATATTCGCAAAAAAAAATTCAATAAAACAGATTTATAGAATCCTCGTCCTCTCCTTCGTAGTAAAACTCTTCCTCTTCTGGAATGAAGTCTGTTGTCGATACTGGTTGTACGTCGGCAAATTCGGACGTCTTTGGGGAAGGCTCCTTTGCAACCGATTCTTGTCTACTTCCCTGTGACCTCTGTACCTCTGGACCGGCACTTTCTCCAGTTGATGATGATCCATAATCGCCGGCTTCATCGTCTTCAGCCTTCTCCTCTTCGACTGGCAAACCATCATCGACTGTCGACGACATGTAATAAGTCGATCCATATTCGACATCTAGAAGAGTATCGCCATCGACACTACGAGCTCGTGGTGTAATCTTTCCATCCAATTGTTTCTGCTTGAATTCCGGTGATATACGTTCGGCTGAGGCTACCTTACGAGCTTCACGCTTGAAAAGATCTAAGAGCGATGAGCCCGAGCGTGGTAAGAAGCCCATAGTTCCAGGACGGTATGTAGATATCTCCGAGGACATTGTTGCAACAGATTGAATTTCAGTTGGTGTCTCCGAATACGAGGCCAGAATTGTTAGTAGTTCGCAGAGGAGATTCTTTCGTTTGATACCCTCGACAGGCTGCTTCTCCTCAATCGCTACTTGGACTGTCATCCGGATGCTTTTGATTATATCGCGAAGTTTCAATATCTCGATTTCATGCTGCTGATGCATTCCAATAAGTTTAACTTTTTCATTCTTCAAGGTGTCGACACGTTGCTTTAGGATGCGTGTTTTATTTGCCAGGTCATTGAAGGTAAACCTATCACAGATGTCTCGCTTGACTGAGGTCTCATAGAGTTTTCTATATTTCTGCAAATTGATGTACTTTATCTTTAGGCTTTCATAAGAAGTTGTCAGTTTGTCGATGATTTCGATTTTGTTTTGGCAATTAAGAATCAAGCGGTTCTTCATCTCCTCATTCGTAGCAAACTCCTCGTCCATCCGTTTAGCTTTCTCCATCGCCTCGCCATGCTCCTGCATCATTCGCAGCTGAGAAAGGATCAGACTATCAATCTCCTTTGTCAATGAGATATTCTCTCTGATCAATCGCCGAGTGTAACCAGCATTACGAATCTCACTGGATCTAGTGAAATCCTCAGATAGTTGAAGCAATTTATTTTCCACTTCCTTCTTCAAGGCGTCCTTTTCGATAATTGCCCTCTGTTCCATGCCATAGACTGCCTCCTTATGCATTTGCTGATGCTCTTTGAGAAGTTGCTCCTGCTCATCGAATTTTCCCAGAAGCAAATCACGCTGCACACGAAATTCCTCCAACGAGTTGAGTTTACCATTCAGTAACTTAATTTCAGAGGTAAGTTGCTCGTACATGGCTTTGTATTTCGTCTCCCATTCCTTGATTTTCTCCGTAAAGCGAGCAGTCTCAGATTCACGGACTTTGGTTAGCTCGGTGAGACGCTCATCTAGCTCGCTTATGATTTCAGTTTTTTGGATTAAAGTTCGATCCAAGTGGGCGGTTACGTCGGTTCTGTCCTCGGTTAGTTGACGAAGTTTTTCGACTAACTCTTCATTGGTTTCATCTGTTTTGGCCAAATACGTACGAAGTCGGGCTAATTTATTATTCAAATCGGTTATTGTCAATTCATAGAATGTCCGATCGACCGCACTGATTTTCTCCTTCTCGACTTTTTCCTTTTTGCCACCTTTTCCTCCCTTACCCCCCTTACCCTTCTTCGGAGGCATTTTGCTTGTTGACAAGTGTTACTAATTTGAAGTAGATTTGAGTAATGAAACTTTGACTGATGATGCTTTGATGGAACAGACTTCTCACTGATTGCACGGTTAAATTTCAACTGCACCATAGGAATGAAGTGCACTAAACGAGGGTTACGAGTTGGTATTGATTAACACGTAACTAAGGCGGTGGCTAGGCTGGTTTCGACGTAAACAGGACAACTGTATCGACTAGAATAGCAACAGTATTCCATCGGAAAGCTTACATTACGAAGGAGTACACAAATCGATAACGACGGCTATCGACAGATGTCGATATTATTATCTTTGATACCTTGGCGCTTGCTACCAAGTGCTCCTTGCAAAGACAATCTTCTCAAAGAAAATTCGGATTAAAAATCTCTTCGAATCCGTAAAATCAGGAACTGGAGCATCCTATTAGAGGATATTCCTGGCTAGAGCAACCACGCTAACACATTGTATTAAGAGAGTTGTCCTTTCTTTTGGTGAGTAGATCCTAGCCAAGAGGTTTTCTTTTAGGGTTGCGCCAAGGATGTATAATCTTCATAGATACTAATAGCCCGAGTGCTACTAGGATGCACGATTCGCAAACCTGAGTAATCGTTTCCAGGAATACGCCTACGTACTAAACACACACCCTACACACTTCAACCACTCTCCCTGCGGTACTGCCGTTAGGTATTTCTTCGCGGGGCTGGTTAGCAATTATGCTCTAGTCTTCGAGGCCGCCTCTTGGGCTCTTCTTAGGGCTTCTGCTCTTCGCAGCGCATTCTGCACACATACTATGAATGAGCAGACCTCCATCCACTCGCCCTCTGATCGTGTCATGTGACTTAGAAGATTTTCTGGACTTGGCAGGTTTGCTCTATCTTCTGCAAAGCGTCTTCAGTAGAACACTGCATGCTCCGCGTCCTCCTCTTCGTTTGGACATGTTGGACACAGGGGCGAACTATCGTGTCCAAATCTATGGAGGTATTTCCGGTAGCCACCGTGTCCGGACAGGAACTGTGTGAGGTAGTAGTTACAATTCCCCCTCGCTCTCTCTGTCCATGATTTTATAGTGGGAATGAGCTTGTGGGTCCACCTGCCTTTTGTAGAGCTGTCCCACCTGGTTCGCCACAGCGTTGCTGATGCTGCTCTTTCCTCCTCCTTAATCCTTTTTGCCTCTTGCCGGTTCGAGGGACGTCTAAGCTATACCCTCTGCATCTCATCAGCGAGGATGTCGATTGGGATCATCCCAGCTAAAACGCAGGCTGCATCGTCGGAGATAGTTCGGAAGCCGCTGATCACTCTGATTGCGCAGAACCTGTGAGCTGATGATAGCTTCTTCCTGCACTCATTTGTCAAACAAACAAATATTTGGCACAACAGCTCTTTAAAGTGCCAGGGCCGGACTCATTTGTCGCCAGTGCACCTGTCCATATCGGGGCAGCGTATAGAAGTACCGAGCTGACCACTCTGGACAGCAGGATCCTGCGGGCGTATCCTGGCCCGCCGATGTTCAGGAGCATTCGGGAGAGTGCTGCCTGCATCAGCGATGCTTTTTTACTAGAATACTCGACGTGGGCTTTGAAGCGCCGCCTGTTGTCGAGCATGACTCCAAGGTACTTCAAGGACTCTTTGGACCTGATTGTCTGGTTTCCGACCCGGAAGGTGGCGTATTCCACCTGCCTCATCCGTGGCAGACTCCACCTCGTGTACGTGCTTGGCTACTGTAACCACTGCGATATCGTCAGCGAAGCCAATTACTTTGACTCCCTCGGGCAATGTTAGTCGCAGAACTCCGTCGTACATAATGTTCCATAGGAGAGGTCCCAGAACCGACCCTTGCGGGACTCCCGCGGACATACTGTAGTGCTCAACGCCATCGTCAGTATGGTATCTTAGCTTCCTATTGCTGAAGTAGTCCGTGACTATCCTCAGCAGGTAGTATGGTGTATCCATCTTGGCCAGGGATCTGCAAGAGGTATCGTGGCTCATCCGATGAGTACTCTCTTACAAATTGGTAATATTGTTCGAGTACAAGGGTACACAAGCATTTAAAAAAATTAAATAAATATTTGGCATAACAGTTCTTTAAGTGTCAGGGCCTAGCTTCTCGCAACCACTCATGTTGTGTGCGTTATATTTTCCACACGAATGGAAGGGACCTACATTTTAGTGCCGTGTCCGAAGGGCAATTTGTTTTGAGAAGCTTTTTCGTGACAACAATACTCTCGGATGTTTGTCAGACGTTCGCGATCGATGGGACCATGAAAAAACTTTTGGGTGATTTCTGGGATTCGAATTTGGAACCTCACGCGCAGTGGTTCGACACACTAACCACTTACGCCACGGCGCCCACAAGCATTTAAAGTTGCTCTATATTTCCTTACCTAAAATCAGCAAAACTCAACCAACAAACGCTTTTTATTTAGAAACACATTTGTTAGCCCGCTACTCACTCTATATTTGTTCTTAATTTGATCCGGATTCAGAAATTGAGAAATGAAATTCAAGTCAACTAGCACTTCCATTCACATCGTCGTCATACAATTGAAACGTCTATTACACCGAACAGATAGAGAAATCACACCCAGAGTCTATTTCTTATACCCAGCGTCCAATCCTTATGCCCACCACCTCTATCCCTCACACCCAATCCAAAGAAAGACGAAAATTCTTTGTCAATATCACTGAGATAAACATTCGAATAATACATCCATTGATTGCAACTACTCCTCTTCTTATAAGAAACTCTACACTTAACCTCCTTTAAAAGGACCGAAAGAAACCCCTTAATCTACTTATTTTTCAATTTGTCCTCGTCGTCCATACAAACTCGCACAGAAATTTATCTCTCAATTCATTGTATGTCGCCTCTCCTCTCTACGTATCTCTCAAGGGTCCCTCGGTTGAAACGGAAAAATGCGGCGGAAAATCCATATCAGACACTTGGGATTGTATTTACGAATCAACAGGAAAATCCTCAACAGCAAATCGTACCGATGTCTCACAGGAAATCGGTCCTGGATGCCGTTGTGGCTGTATAGTTCATTTGGGATCCTCCAAGCCGAAACGTATCATTGCTGGTGCCACACAAAGCTGTCCCGGGCGTTCATTTTGGTTAATTCAAGTGAGTACAACAATTTAAATTTATTAAATTCTTCATTTCCAAAAAAATCTATATAATGGTCCCTAGATAGTATATGTGGTGCAAGGAAAGTGATTGCCACCCCCACAACATGGGGCGGCGACGGACTGCCACCCTCGAGGAAAGAATTATGTCGTTTTTGCTTCTTCTTTTTTTTTGCAGCAAAACCATTTCGAGAATCCCCACATTTTTTTGCAAATTCCTCCATATGACCAGAAGAAATTCCATACACACTTGTGTGTACGTGTATATGTATAGATCCACCCCCAATTCCGATAATATTTGACTTTCCAAACGATAAAAATCACATTAAGCCGTCTTGGGTAAGTGATTCGAAAAAAAGTGTCAAACTACCCCTGGTATTGCCACAGATTTTAATATAATTAAGGACCGTTCCTTGGTGGTGAGCACTACAACGGATAAGGACTCCTCCTTGGTGACCACTTGATAATTACAAAATTTTACGCGTCAGTAATAGAAAATACCGTAAATTACTTGGCAAGTCGTTAGCTAAAAATAGTTTTATCGTCTTTATCCTGATGAAGGTGTAGACGAAGTGAGCTATAAATTGGTTCAACTGAACTTTTCGTTTTTATTGGCAATTTTCAAGGAACTTGTTTCGACGAAAGTGTTGCTAAAGAAAAAAAAAATGTGGATTCTGTGAAGTAAATCTGATTACAGGTGGAAACTTGGTACTCGATTAGGGATTTGATGGAGTTTCCCAAATGGGAAAAGTTATCTGAATTTTTGGTTAACTAGTTTTACATTATGGCTTTGGATTTCAATAATAAAACAGGGTTGGAGATAGATTTTACACCCCTGAGGATGTACATATATCCTTATCACCTTTTATACTATAAAAAAAAAAAACAGATTGGGATTGTAATCTTTTGTGCGGGTCTGCATTTGCTTTCTTTTTTTTCAATTCCTTTTGCAAATAAACTTTTGTTTTAGTTTCCGGAAGAAAGTTTACACCGGAGATAGTTTACATGGAGGTAAAAGGCAGTATCTACAACAAAGTAAATGGTTGGTTTGAAAGTGGAACTCAGGCAAATTGGAAGGCGCTGCTTTTTTTGTATGACATTCAAGAAACTACATTTGTAGGTCCTTATACTTGTGCAAATGATTTCAACGACGCTTGTGTCTGAAGGATATTAGCCTTTAGAGTTTCAGTTGTTTTCATGTTGATAAGAAGTTTGTGGATCGTTTAAACGATTCCAAGTTTGCAAACTAAATCATTTGGGTGTCATGGCAGTAAGCCAATAAAATATGTATCCAAAGCAACTGATTATCATGACTGACGATGGTCATTCGCGGAATTCCTCAAAAGCCTTTGCCAATAATGAATGAATGTCACCGTGGAAAGGAGCTCGGGCTGATACCATCTAGGCCAAGTTATAAGGAGTTCATGAAAGTTTCCCAGAACAACAGAAAAAAGAGTGATGATCAGCTATTAAAAAAAAATATATGGTGGCAAAGTGAGAAAACTAGATTTTCTCTTTCTGCAATTTGCAAAGTAATACTTACTTACTTACTTACTTAGATTGCGCTACAGTCCGGGATGGATCTGGGCATCAACCAACAAACCTCTCCAGCCAGCTGCCCCAGTTGCGCACGCGAAGTTGGTTGAGGTTCCCCTCCACTTGTTTGCGCCACCTACAGCGAAGTCGTTCTCTACTGCGCCGTCCATCTGGGGTGGATTAGAAGAATTTCCACTCTAAATGACCTGGCCATCTTAGTCGCTGTATGTGAACTCTTCTGGCTAAGTCGATGTCCTTATATAGGCCGTATAATTCGGCATTGTACCTTCTTCTCCATTCACCGTATATGCAGACGGGACCAAAAATCGCTCAAAGAATTTTTCTCTCGAAATAACCAAGTGCATCCTCATCCGATTTTCTCAAAGCCCATGCCTCTGCGCTATACAGCAGGACTAGGATGATTAGTGTCTTATAAAGAGTTATCTTAGTAGTTCGAGATAGGGCTTTGCTACTCAATTGCCCTCTTAGCCCATAGAAACAACGATTAAAAAAAAAATGTATATTTGGCGCAACAGCTCTTTAAGTGCCAGGGCCTAGCTTCTCGCAACCACTCATGTTGTGTGCGTTATATTTTTCACACGAATGGAAGGGACCTACAGTTTAATGCCCGTAACGGATTACATGACGCCATATTTAGACTTTACAAGGCATTTTTCTACCGCCTATCCTAGCAGGGATGATTGGAAAAGCGGTCATATACCTAATGCCGAATCTATAGCCATCTACACAGATGGTTCAAAAATGAGCACTGGTGTAGGATCAGGTATCTTCTCCGACCCTCTAGGTGTATCAAAATCCATACGACTTCCAGACCACAGCAGTGTTTTCCAAGCAGAGGTCTTAGCAGTGGCAACAGCCGCCCGTGAGTCTGCGATAAGGGCAATACCGCCAGAAGGTATCACCATCTTTATCGACAGCCAGGCAGCTATAAAAGCGATTACTGCCATAGAAATTAAATCGAAGCTTGTGAAGTGTTGTCGAGAGAGCTCAGGGTTCTTGGAACACAGCACAAGGTATCGCTCTGCTGGGTCCCTGGACACGAGGGTATCCCAGGCAATGAGAAAGCCGACGAGCTGGCGAGAATCAGCTCAGCAGCCCCAACAGAACAAGTTGACCCCCCTGTGTGTATCCCGCCTTGCACACTCAAGCTCGCTGCAGGGAATAAAGCCACTGAGGAGGCGAACACAAGATGGAACTCCATGGAAACTTGCGCCATCACTAGGAAGCTATGGCCATCTTTCGACAAAGCAAAGACCGAGAGAATCATCCGTAAAGATAGGAATTCCCTTTCCACCCTCGTGGGCATCATCACGGGGCACAACACTCTGCGGTACCACTTAAAGAAACTACGCCTGACGGAGGAGGAACTCTGTAGAGGATGTGATGACGAGGAAGTTTTTGAGGACACAACCCACTTCCTGTGCCACTGTCCGAGTCTTCAACACTCCAGGAAAAAGTTCCTTGGTAAATATTTCTTCCAGGATCTCAAGGAACTCTCCGGCGTTTCAACAGAAAAGATGTTGTACTTCATCAAATCATCAGGGTGGTTTGTATACAGAAATGAAGTAAGTGACTGAGTTAGTAGTTTTTAATTTCATTGGGTAAGGGATTATTTTTTCCCCCATGGGTACCACAATGGGTCAACGCTGACCTGAGTGTGGCAGAGAGCGTCCCTCCCTGCCAGCCCACATACCTAACCTAACCTAGTGCCGTATCCGAACGGCGATTTGAGCGTTTTCGTGACAACAATACTCTCGGATGTTTGTCAGACGCTCGCGGGAGGTGGGAACGTGAGAAAATTTGTTGGTGTTTTCTGGGATTCGAATTCGGAACCTCACCCGCAGTGATCCGACATACTAACCACTTAAGCCACGGCGCCCTCAGAAACAACGATTGGCAAGAGTAATTCTTCGTGTGATATGCCTACTGATGTCATTTGCGGAGTTCACCATAGAGCTTAGGTTGACAAAATCCTTTACTACCTCAAAAATATATCTGTCTATTGTGGCGTTCTGTCCAAGACGCCGATGTTGGGTGTCCTTTTTTGTAGACAGCATATATTTTGTTTTGCTTTCATTGACAGCTAAACCCATACAGGCGAACCCCACAAGCGGATCAGTAGAAATGCGGTGAAGTGGGAGGGTTGTGATCCCTTGTTTTCGGATCATAACCTCGCTGATAAAAGGAAGAAGAAGAAGAAGACAGCTAAACCCATCTTTGCTACCTCGATCTCAATACTCCCAAATGTCCCATTGACGGCTCGCTGAGTTCTTCCGATTAGGTCAATGTCATCGGCATAAGCGATTAGTTGTACAGACTTGTAAACGATTGTACCTCCGGTGTTGGCTTGTAAATTTCGTAGTTGATTTCGCTCCGTTCTAGATATCCGCATCCGTACCTTGGCTACAACTAGGTAGTGATCCGAGTCCACGTTAGCTCCTCAGTTTTCATACTCCTTTTGCCCGGCTCATCCCATCGCACTTCTTGGATGGCGGTAATGTCTGCTTTGAGACAGTCTAGGGCCTCCGCAAGTTGTTCGTCTGCACGTGGTTTGTAGAGGGACATAACATTCCACGTGCAGACACGAAGATCGTTGTCCTTTTTACGTTTGCTTGGGTCGTCAACAGTAAAATCATCCGTATCCGAGGCTATTGGTTGCTTCGTAACCAAAGGTTTTTTACGTGGTAGGGCAGTTAATCCGACGGCACAACCCCCAGCCTGGAGAGCCAGATCCTTTTTTTTTTACACCTAGGACAAGAGGCCGGATACACCGATGCCAGTAACCCACTTCGGGGATATGAGCGCTGCCGTTGGCCCAGTAAAGGTTCATCCGCCACTATCTCTTTTTCAGTACCCTGACGCAGTATTGAAAATCCTTACAGACCTCAGCTTGAAATATGTCAAAGTAGCTCAAGTAAGGTATCCGCTGGTCTGTAGACTTCGCCGTTGATTCCATTGGGAGAATTCATCCACCGCACATCCTCCTTCTGAGGGGCTCTTGCTAGACTTCTAAGACGCATATTTCAGCCAATCAGGTCAACAAGAGATGCCTCGTCTTCAAGGAACACTTTGAATTAAATCCTGATGTAGAACAGGCAGGTTTCTTTTCGGAATCTTTTTACATCGACCCTAAGTTAGTATAACAACCTACTTAAATCCTTACAACTTGGTTGCCAAACCAATAGCTTAAGTGAACAGTGGCACATAGGACTAAAGCGTACTCTCAAATGTGCCCCACATGTCCCCATAAACTGTTTGATTTTCATTATTTCGAAAGTTCGTAGAACTGTAGATTTCAGGGAAGGGAATGTTTTCTTGTCGAAGTTTCAAATTATCCAGGACTCAGGTTTTCATCTTCAAAGATCTGCCAACTTGTTACCTTTTATCTGCAGAACATCATCTGAAAATGACCTTAGCAGAATAAACAGTAGTTCTTAGGGTACGTTGTGCAGGTGTTACGACTTGGACTATGGACACATTCTCATTCGGATCCCTGGGTTCTTTAATCTGAAACCTTTCTTTGAAATTAGGCTTTCGGAATTTTATTTAACATTTCTTGATGTCCGCTTTAGGTTGACGGCGATGATACAATCTCGCTTAATGTTAGCTTTCTCCGTCTGCCCTGCATAACGCAATACATAAAAATTCGAGATGGACCATCACTGTCCTCAACCCTGCTCACCGAATTGACGGGTGGCAGCAGCATCGACATCCCACCATCATTGGAATCAACGGAGCAACATATTTTAGTAGAATTCTATTCGGGAGATAATAACCTCATTGAAGCTGGATGTACCGGAGGTTTTCTAGCAGATGTCGAACAAATTCGTGAGTTACTCATCCTCAAACGACTTTTATAAACTAAGCTTGGCACTTTCATTACAGAACCAGTAAACCAAACGAGCAAAATTATCGTCCGGAGTCGAGCTGTAATACAAGCTAAATTAAAAACAAATTTTACTATAGTCCATCTATCAGCTGTTGTATTCGCCAGCATTATCATTCTAATAAGTGCACTTTTAGGTGAGTTGTATCTATCTAATAAACTCCACAGAAAAAAAAAAAAAAAAACGTCTTTTGACTTTGAAGGAGCTCAATATATCGTAAGGTATAGGAAATACCACCTGGCAATTAGCGAGCGGCATGATCATACCTCACCCATCCATACACCGAGAGCCTCAATGGGTTCTCTCCACAATCCGCCATCTAGAGCAGTGTCAACAACAACTTTGCTATCTGAAGTCATCTATTTAGTTAAAATGCGACCCAAGAGGCAATTGAGGCACTCAATCTTACGAGAGAGTATAGATGCCGAGAATCTAGCCAAGGAAACTGAGTTTATGGATACAGAAAAGCTTACCAAATGGTAGTTGATACCTTTTTAACTGTTTTTTCAACTAAGCCTTGTGTATCCTTCTAGTGACGAAATGGGCAGCAACTCTAGCATTGTAACCTTACGTAACGAAGTTGTTACCGAAGATAGTCTACCAGACAGCCCAGAAGATCGCAAGGACTCTGCATCGATTCTATCTGGTGTGAGTTCATCTGCCAGCACATCTTTACGCCTAAGTAAACATTCCAAATATCCCGATAGGGACGATGGAACCTTAAAAAGAAAAAGCCTTTCACCAAACGATGACTCCATTGAGAGCTCCTCGATGCGATCACAATCAAGGCGAAACAGTGATCGTTTCAGTCAGTTGGATACAAAAAGTATTTCAATATCTTTGACTAATGTGAGTTTTAATCTGGAGACGTTGCAAACTTAACTGATTCTAATTTTATACTTTCAGGGTTGTTACTCACCAGCAGCGAGTATAATAAGCAGAGCCACCATTCGTACCACCAATCAGAAGGAGAGCAAAGACAAGCAAAATCGTAAGAAACTCTTGGCACGTCCAGGATCCGAATTCTCCCTTACCAATCCAGAGGAACTTGAACTAGACTACTATGACTATAATGTGATCAATGCTGGTGCAGCACCAGGCTCATATTTGGGCATGGATCCAGCTTATCTAGTGTGGATTCCTCCAATGGATGACGAAACGGTCATAGACGATGCGAATAAGACCCCTGAACCAATTTATGAAGAGATTCTACCAAGAGTTTGCCACTTAAGTCCAGGAAGTAATACAGAAACTTCAGACTCTGAAGTTAGCAGATGTAGCGGCACATCTAAGTCCACAACATCACCGAATGAGACAAATTTAAAGAATGTCCTGATTCAGAAAACTATCGCCGCTTCGGTATCTCACGAAAGTACACCACTCTTGAATGCGCGAAGGACTAGAGAAAAGGATACAGACCAAGAGAAGGAAACTAGACGATTGTCGGAATGTAATTCCGAAAAGGAGACATCTGTAGTGAAGTCTCCAAGTGATTTGCAGGATTTCTACGAATTGGATGATATTCAGTTCGCCGATGAAGAGAGTGATGCAGAACAAAGTAAAGCTTTAGCGCCACGGGTAAGTTACTTGAAAACAGTGGCCATTGATAATCAATCAAATGCGTCGAGCACAGAACAGATAGCGTTATAGATGTGTAATAATATTTATTTTGTATATAAGAGAATATAACCTTTAAGTAGATCTACGTATGTATAAATAGGTTAATTAGGGAAGCACACAAATATTTATACACACTCGACTATCATAGAAGGAAAGAGGTAAAAGGATTTTTCGGAAAATCAAATATAATTTTAAGAACCTTATTATCAATCTTTCTCCTAAATTTATTATAGATGGGACCAAAATAATCTAATTAACTCCTAAAATACCTTTTAGGTGTTCAATATCGCTGGCGGTTTCGATACGCTAATTTTATATATCCAAGGCATTTATCGTAGGCCATTGACCGCAGTCTACAGATAAGACGGCAACGCCTTCTTTAGGGCTCTTATGGCCTATGCACCATGCAATTCCTCTTTGCAAAGATTTGAATTAAACTGTTACACTTGGACCCGACTATTCAGGCTGTTGAACTAACGCCTTCACTTAAACTTCCTGTCTATTGATCCCAACACCTTGAACTTGTCAATCTTTTAATTTCTCTCGTGAATTTCAGGGAACTATGTACGTCGCCCTAAAATTTGACTTATGGAATCCCCTGCAACTCCCAAAACATCTGATATCGCAAGAGGTAACTTCTATCGGTATCCGCTGACCTTTCGAATGAAACAAGAATGTGAAATATTATCCACGCCCTAAAACCTTTTTTTTATCTTTTAGGCTTACTGAACTTCCATGTCATTGAAAATCGTTGTATTCTTCAGCCATCGACATACTTTATATGGACTGCTAGTAGCCAACCTCGTGTTGGTTCCAACATTAGCACTAGCTCTCTTGGTTCGGAGTGGAAAAAAATTAAAACTCACACTTGTTTGAAATTTCCTTGGATGCAGGTGGGTGTGAAAAGATAGTCTTTTCATTGACATATTGCATAACAAATTAATTCGTAATAAATTTACGAATATTGTGCAGCTTATGGGGCATTTAAATGCATATAAACGATTTTTTTATTTAAATTTTATTGGTTCCATCTATCAGTAATTATTTAAACTACCATATTTTGGCGGTGACATCTGTTGGAAGCAATGCCTCAACAATTTGAATTTCAACAGTTTTACTTAGCAAATTCACACAAACCCTAGAGGTGTCTCTACCATTCTATGGAGAAATTCAAGATGGTTAGCAATTTGGTTCCACATTTTTCCACTCCGAACCAAGAGGGCTAGTTATGTTGGCGTCATTTTTTGGGCAGAATAGTATGGAACTGGCATTTCACTAGCAGTCCATATATACAGGGTGGGCCAACTACAAGTTTCTTTTTAAAAATGCAATAAAATGAACAAAGTGAAATTTTTTCCATGCATTATGGATTTATTAGTAAGAGCAAACATTCCCATTAATTATGAAATACAACGTCGTTCAAGTGGTTGCCTCACAGTAGCGCATTCTATCACTCCAATTTTCCAAGACCTTGTTGATGGTTTCGGGCTGTAGCTCACGGATTGCTTGGATGATATTGGCCTTAAGTGCTTGAATCGTTTCCGGATTGTTGGCATAACATCGGTCCTTCACGGTTCCCCACAAAAAAAATTCCAAAGTGGTCAAATCGCAGCTCCGAGGCGGCCAATTGACATCGACAAGACGGCTGAAAACACGATTTGGGAATTTGGTGCGCAAAAGACCGATTGTGGCTGTGGGCTGACTGGTGGGCTGTGTGGCATGGCGCGCCATCCTGCATGAACCAGAGGTCGTCCAAATCCATGTCTTCAATTTCAGTAAAAAAAAGTCCTTAACATGGCTCTGTAACGCCCATCGTTGACCGAAACGTTGTTCCCAGCCTCATTTTCGAAGAAAAATGGTCCAATGATGCCACCACTCCACAATCCGCACCAAACCGTCACTCTCTGTGGGTGCATTGGCTTCTAACGTGCGGGTTTTTCGAGCCCCAGATGCGGCAATTAAATTTGTTAACGTAACCGCCGTGATGAAAATGTGCCTCGTCAGAAAAGATGATTTTTCGCCCAAAATCGTTGTCCAATTCAAGCTGCTCTAAGGCCCAAACTGCGAAGCGATAACGAAGCGGATGGTCGTGCGCTTTCAATTGCTGAATCAATTGGACCTTGTAAGCGAATAATCCCAGATCTTTGTGCAGAATTCTCCTCAGGCTAGTGCGTGAAATGTTGAGCTGTTGATATCGATGACGAGTTGATGTTCGTGAATTGAGTCTCACACTCTCGGCTACAGCAGCCACATTCTCGTCTGTGCGCACCGTACGACGACGGAGACCATGAGTGTTGTCCACTAGCATACCAGTCTCACGAACCTTTTGCACAAACTTCTTTTCAAAAAACGCACTGTTTGGGCTATACAGCACTCACTTTGGAAATAAGTTTTCAAAATTTCCCAATATTGTTCAAGCGTAAAGCGACTCATTTCGTTTCGCGGAGGTATGATACTGACTTTCTGTCAAGATTTCGAGCGGGAAACAGCTGTCAGTGTCAAAATAACCTATGATTAGAAAGAAATCACTAGATGGCCCACCCGTTACGTATACTATACGTCAATGGCGCCGTGGCGTAAGTGGTTAGTGTGTCGGATCACTACGCATGAGGTTCCAAGTTCGAATCCCAGAAAACACCAACAAGTTTTTTTCACGGTCCCACCTCTCGCGAGCGTCTGACAAACATCCGAGAGTATTGTTGTCACGAAAAAGCTTCTCAAATCGCCGTTCGGATTCGGCATTAAACTGTAGGTCCTTTCCATTCGTGTGAAAAATATGACGCACACAAGATGAGTGGTTGCGAGAAGCTAGGCCCTGGCACTTTAAAGAGCTGTTGCGCCAAATATTTGTATTTGTAATGTCTCCAGATATATCTTTCGACGGCTGGAAACATGTTGAAGAGTGTATCCAAATGCCACCCATGAATTCCTGAGTTTTGTCCATTTGGATCCGTTTGGATATCTGAAGGAATAAGCCTTTTGTTATCTAAAAGAAATTTAAACATGGTAGGGCTGGTTTTGTACGCAGTCATCGCCGAAACCTTCATCATACAAATGTACTTACGCCCCATGATACTGCAAGTTATTTTATGAGCCTTACTTGGGCGTATTTAGTAAAACTTTTAAAACACCACCTTTTAGCTAAATATCGAAATTAAAAGATCCAAAATAAATTCGAAGCTTTAAAAGTTAAATTCATCTTTCAACCTCTTTCTCATCACTTTTGTAACTCTCCACTGCATAATATCATAATTAACTGTGTACCTTTAAGAGAATCTATTTAACCAAACATATAAAAAAAAATTATATAAAACCACCAACAAAACAATATCAAAAAAATCATATAGAAATTATAAAATTTACAGAAAATAGTTCTTAAAACAATCCAAAGAAAATATATCCCCAAAATGTACACGTATCACTGCCATAGAACTCCGAAAAATTTATTTCCAGATGACCACATGTATTTTTCCCAAAGATAAACAATTATATTTTAAATTTAGTACTAATCTGGACCACTTACGTAGAACAAGTGCTTTATTTAAAATGCAATATATTTAAAATCAAAAATACTAAATATATTTATTTTTCAATTAGAATTTCGGCTATTTACAGAGATTTAAACAAAAAAAAAATTAAGTTATGCATTTAGTTTTGGCAAAGATACTAAAGTTAAGTAAAAAAATCAAATTTTGTACTTAAAAATAATTGTTATATACAAAAATACGCTTCTAAATTATTGGCATTGAATTAAAAAGATTAAATTTAAATTAGAAAATGTTAGCTAATCTAAAAATAATTAATATGCATGTTGACATACATAAAACATGTACGAATGTACAGTACATGAATATATGAATTCGAATTAATTGTTGCAAGCAATTTTGATCATTTTTGTTTCTTATTTGTTAGAGGCACAGGAAAATTATTAAGTAGACAGGTAATAAAACAAATTAGAACCCTATGCTCTGAAGTATTGTATTTCAAATTATTGCAATATAATATAGCACGATTCATATAATAATTGTTCCAAAGTTTATTTGTTTTTTTTGTAAAATAAAAATAAAAATTCTTACAAGATATACGGTATAATGTATTAATCCCAAAAAAAAAAATGTTGCAGATTTGCATTTAAATAGAGATTTTAATTAGGGGTTAAGAAAACTATTTATACAATTTAGTATTATTATGTAAATAAATTAAAAAATTACTTTACGAATGTGTAAATAAATTATTTTCCACATTTAAGTGTTTCTTATTCTGTACTAATTTGGTTAAGAAATTTATGTTTGTTTTTTTTTAGGAAAAACCTGGCTGGTAAGTATTGATGTAGTACCTCCCGATTGGTATTCGATTTCAAAAAAATATACAGAAAGGTTGCAATCCTTTTGGAACGGAATCCTAAAATGGGAGTGGCTAGTTTCTTCTCTCGCATAATCCTTCGTAGAGGATTTTGCATTTCAAATTCTGAAATTTCTATTTCTGATTACGTGGTAGTGAATATTTTGTTACGAATTTACAAATCTACGAATTTTAAAATGCGTATTATAATATTCGCCTACGTACTTACTTACTTAGGTGGCGCTACAGTGCGTTGGTGTCCATTCGCTATACATGTCCTAGCCATCTCAGACGCAGTGCCGTAACTAGGGCGGTGCCAGCGGTGCCCAGGCACAGGGCGTAGGCCAAGAGGGCGCAAAAATGACCAGGACCAACTTTTAGGTAATGCGCGTTGAAAGATCTTTAAACTGTGACACTTTTAAGTCTCGCAACATTACAAACCCAAACAAGATATTAGTCCAAATTCTGAAATTTAAATAGTAGAGACACCTGCAACTGATAAGACCCAATTAGACGAAAACGATCCTGTTTCTTGGTTACCCTTAACTGATTCCGCTCGTTGTTTTCTTGTCGAGAAAGGTCCTGATCAAGGAAAAGGTAATACAAATATTTCTCCAAATGAAGACGAAAGACGAAAATTTTATATGCACTGGTTTACAAAAAAATTGAGCAATGGAGAGATGGTACCCAGACCATGGTTGATGTACAGTAAAAAAAGAGATGCAATATTTTGTTTCCCATGTATATGTTACTTTTCAGTTCTTCCTCGACTAAAGAAATAAGACCAGCACTTGCTGATGCACAAAAGGGATTTAATGATTGGCGTCATTTAAGGCCACGTATCCCTGAACAGGAAAACTCAATATTTCAAAGAGAAAATTGTATTAAATGGAAAACACTAGAACAGCAAATAAAACGTAAGACCACAATAGATGCATCTTTACAAAAAGCTATTAACCAAGCGTTTCTTAACCAAGAAACGAAAAGTGGAAACATATTTTAAAAGTTTGTACTAGCATTGTATTGTTCTGCACGGAAAATAATTCACCTCTCATGGGCTCTCATGAGCATATTGGAGAATCAGGATCTGGGGTTTTCTTAAGTGCGGGGGATATGATTTCAAAATTCGATCCTGAACTAAGAGCACGCATCGAATCGCTCAAGAAAGGAAATATTTCAGATTTTACGCCATATATTCAAAACGAACCAGGGGATATTCTTGCGTCTGAGGTCGAAAAACAATTTTTAGACAACGTTCGAGCGGCAAAATACTTTTCTATACTTTTTGATTGTACGCCAGACGTATCGCATCAAGAACAGATGTCACAAATATTGAGATTCGTAAAAATATCCGAACAAAAACTGACAATGGAAGAACGTTTTATAGATTTCATCCAGTCTCATGAAAAGACGGGCGAGGGATTGTCGAAAGAAATTTTAGAGAAACTAGAAGTGGACGGATTGAACATACAAGATATCCGTGGCCAGGGCTACGACAATGGAAGAAATATGGCTGGAAAATATAGCGGAGTGCAAGCCAAAATAAAAAAAATAAATGAAGATGCTGATTACGTGCCCTGTGTAGCGCATTCTTTGAATTTATCTGGCGTAATCGCTGACACCCGATGTGATCACTTTTTTCGGAATAATGCAGAAAATATTTGTGTTTTTTTCGAGTTCTACGGTCAGATGGGAAACTCTAATGAAGCACTTGGAAATTTCTTTAAAAAAACACGCTGACACTAGATGGGCCTCTAAAGCTAGAGCCGTCAAAGCTTTAAACATGCAAATACCACAAATTTGGCAAGTGCTTAAGATTCTAACTACCAACAATTTGAATACGGAAACAACTGCTACAGCTAAAAGATTAATGGACCTAATAAACTTTAAATTTATATGTAACCTGCAAATTTGGGATCAAGTTCTAGAATCTGTTGATAGAGTAAATGTTGCTTTACAGTCGAAAACCATAACTATCGACAAAGCCTCAGAATTAATCAAGGGATTGACAAGGCAGTTTCAAAATGTTCGGGAGACTGTGGACAATGTTTTGAAAAAAGCTAAAAAAGTTTGTGAAGAATGTGACATTGAGGATAATTTTCCTGAAAAGCGACGAAAGGGAGTAAAAAAACAAGATGCAAGCGAAAGTTCAGACGCCGGTTACGACATTTCCCAACAGCATGTTAGCAAAATAAAAATAAACCAAATAAATGAAAAGCCGACTCTTACTATTACTTCGATAATTCAGTGTTTTATTTTCTAAAACGAGTGGTTCACAAGACTATCGGAAAACTACTGCAAACTACGATCGACCAAACCTCGACAAAAACCAAAAACGCAATGCCGTTCCACTCTTTCTCCATCTCCTTTTTCCTTCTTCGCTCTTCTTTTTAGTTTTGCCTTTTAGTTCTGTTTGATTCCCTAACAAGCAAAAAATCAAAATTCAGATAAATGAAGTGATTGATAGAATAACTTCTGAATTCAAATGGCGATTTGAAAAACTTCATAACATTCAAGATATGTTCAATTTTTTGACGATACAATATATCTTTATATTCAGTTCACAATTAAAGAAACATGCAGCTGATTTGAGTATTAAATATTCTACAGACATAAATGCCACAGAATTTTGAGCCGAAATAGAAACGTTGAAGAATCAAATTGAAGCGATTACATTATTTGAAAAATGCGAATGTCAATCAATCCTAAGTCTTCTTAAGAGAATAGTAGAACTGGACTTAAAGGAAATGTTTCCAGACGTATTAGTCGATATACATTTTTTTTTAACGAAACCAGTGACTAGCTTCTTGTGAAAGATCATTAAGTAAACTCAATCTGATAAAGACATACTTGCGCTCGACGATGAGTCAGGAAAGGTTATCTGGCCTAGAAATTTTGTCGATTGCAGCTGACATAGCACGACTCCTGTCGTATGATGATGTCATTAAGGACTTCGCTATGAGGAAAGCCAGGAGAGTAAATCTTTAAGTAAATAGTTGTCTTATTTTGTTTACGTTACCGGTTTGTATTTGGTGTTGTATGTCTATTATACCTACCTGTATGTACATATTTTGGCAAATATATTTGTTTTGTTTACCTAAAGTTAATATATTTTTAATTCTAACAAGTAACTAAACAAAAACTTAGATATCCGAACCTCGTAAAATCAGTGTATTTTTCGACGGCGCAAATATAGAAGCTCGCACCGGGCGCATAAAAGCCTAGTTACGGCACTGCTCAGACGTGCAATACTCTTTTAATAAAGTCTATTTTTCAGCACCGTAAAGCAGGACTGGGATGATCAGGGTCTTATACAAAGTCTCCTTAGTTGTTCGAGATAAGGCTTTACTGTTGAATAGCCTTATAAACCCAAAAAAACAGCGATTGGCAAGAGTTATTCTTCGCTTGATTTCCGCGCTGATCTTTTTTTTCGAGTTTATAGCAGAGCCAAGGTGGTAAAAACCATGCTGGCTTAAAAGGTTTGTTGGTTGAGACCCAGGTCCACCCCGGACTGTAGCGCCATCTAAGTAAGTAAGTAAGCAGAACCAAGGTAGACAGTCCCTTACTACCTCGAAGTTATAGCTGCCCACTGTGACGTTCTGTCCAATTCGTCGGTGTTGATTGTCTCTTCTTTTTGACAGCATATACTTGGTTTTACCCTCATTTATCGCTAAACCCACTTTGGTCGCTTCCGCCTCAATACTTGCAAACGTACCGGTGACAACCCGCTGAGTTCTTCCAATAATGTCAATAACGTCGGCGTATGCGTAAGTAGTTGTACAGACTTGTGATGGATTGTGCCTCCGGTGTTGGCTTGTGAGTTCCGCACAATCCGTTCAAAGTACAATATTAAAGAAGTTGCATGACAGTGCGTCACCTTGTCTAAAAACTTTTTGACATCAAAAGTCTCGGTGAGGTCATTACCGACCTTGATGGAGCAGCGAGCGTTCTCCACCGTCATCCTGCACATACGAACAAGTTTGGCAGTGATGTCAAAACTAGACATAGCTATGTATAGCTCTTCTCTATAGATACTCTTATAGGCGGCCTTGAAATCGATAAAGAGATGGTGAGTATCGATTTGGACTTCTTGGGTTTTCTCCAGGATCTGCTGAAGTGTGAAGATTTAATCGATGGTGGACTTTTCTGGCCTGAAACCGCACCGATAGGGGCCAATCAGGCTGTTGATAATAGGTTTCAGGCGTTCACACAATATTGCAGAAAAGATCTTATATGCGATGTTGAGGAAACTAATGCCTCTATAATTGGCGCAGTTGAAGGGGTCTCCTTTCTTGTGGATCGGGCAAACGATGCTGAGATTCCATTCATCAGGCATACACTCGTCTGGCCAAATCTTAGAGATGAGTTGGTGTATGCACTCTACCAATTCATCCCCAGCTGCCTTGAAAATTTCGACCTGTAAGCCGTCAGGTCCAGCAGCCTCGTTGGATTTTAGCTTGGATATTGCTATCCTCACTTCGTTTTGGTCAGGTGGACGGAAATTTTGACTATCATCGTCTATGTTGAATGGTTCATTCTGCCTGACAGCGGGATGTTGGTCTTCGTCGCCGTTATACAGTCTGCAGAAGTAGTTTCCCATATTCTCAGTACCGACTGTGATTCTACTACGAGGTTTCCATTTTCATCTCTACAGGAGTGGAATCCTCTAAGGTGATAGTTGATCGTTGACGATCACAATCATCCCTTTTGCTCTCTCTAAGGCGACCATCAGCGTGATCATCACCCTTTTGCGATCATTTTTGTGTAACTTTGCGATCGTTTTACGGAGAGCTAACAAAGTGTGATCATCAATTTTGACTATCAAAAGTGTGACTATCAACTATCACCTTAGAGGATTCCACTCCAGGTTTCTGTATGGGTATTGCTTCTCTGACACGTTCTTTTTACCTTTTGGTAAAATTTCCGTACATTGTTCCTTCTCATGCTCTTTCTTCTTCTTTTGGAGAAGCCAATGTTCTTCCCGTCTCTTTTGCTCGCAGAGCTCACGAGCAGCTCTCGTCTTCCTTTGCATATTCGTCTACGGATGGATAATAAAACACCGATCTTCTTTTATCTCCTTTATTCGTCCTTCCTTTTTACGGTCACAACTATGAGCAAAACAATAATGGCCAAAAGAAGTTATACATTTAAAAATGGAAGAAGGAAGTTATCCCTTCCAATATAAAAATGGCAGACAACATCAGCACAAAGTTACAATCATCAACAGAGGACGTTAGACATGAGATTATTCAAAAATAAATCGTTATAAGACATTGCAGTATGAAAATTTCCACTACGACAGAATCTATAACAGTAATTACGGAATTCACAGCCCATTGACGGGTTCAGTGATAGGAGGAAGTGAATGTTTTCGTACTCTACTCTATCAATATCATAAGTCATACTACCGTCCAGGATTAAAAAACAAATCAGGCGAATTTAACTACTTTATTCATGGTTTGCTAGATCACCAATGAATTGAAAATCAGGCGTAAGTGGGGCATTTCCGAGTATTGAGGTCGAATGAAAGCAAAATAAAATGTATGCTATCTACAAAAAAAGGACACCCAACATCGGCGTCTTGTGGGCGCCGAGGCGTAAGTGGTTAGTGTGTCGCATCACTGCGCGTGAGGTTCCCAGAAAACACCAAAAAGTTTTTTCAAGGTCCCACCTCTCACAGACATCCGAGAGTATTGTTGTCGCGAAAAAGCTTCTCAAACCAAATTGCCCTTCGGATACGGCACAAAACTGTAGGCCCCTTCCATTCGTGTGAAAAATATAACGCACACAACATGAGTGGTTGCGAGAAGCTAGGCCCTGGCACTTAAAGAGCTGTTGCGCCAAGTATTTATTTATAACATCGGCGTCTTGGACAGATATAATTTTGAGGTAGTAAAGGGCTTTGTCTACCTGGCTCTATGATGAGACCGCAAATGACATCATTGGGGAGTTCGAACTAAGAATTACTCTTGTCAATCGCTGTTTTTATGGGCTATGAAGGCAATGAGTAATAAAGCCCTATCTCGAACTACCGAGGTAACTTGTATAAGACACTGATCATCCCAGTCCTGTTGTATGGCGCAAAGGCATAGACTTTGTCAAAATCGGATGATGACTGATGGTCTCTTCTTCCTCTTATCCCTACAGCTTCCTACAGCTTCTGCAGAAGTCATTATAGGGGATGTCTAGTTTTTGGACATGTGTTCCTATGACGCAGTGTCCGGTGAGAAAATTTCTTATTTTGGAGAGAGTTCTTTACTTGTGTTTCAGGAGTCCGATGGATCGTTGCCAAAGTTGTCTGGCAGTGTTGCATTGGTCTAGATTTTGCCATCGGTGATTAACCACCTTCTCCGCGTGGGTTTGGATAAGGTACGTAACATAAGACATTGGCGCTTCGATTTCGGTAATGCTTGTGCTATTTGTAGCAGAGGAGTCTTGTCGAACCAGCTCGTCAGCTGCACAATTCCCCGGTATGTCACAGTGACCATAGTATCTCGGAGTGCTGGATGCGAGAGATTTGATGGCTACCTGACTGTCGACGGAAATAACAATCACCCTGATTGTCGTTGGCGTTTGTCGTCTCATTCTTCAGATGTAGCACGAATCCATTTTCATTACCTTTTCACTGTGAAAGGGTTGTAATAGTATTCTACACGACAAACAAATTGCTTAGTAATGTTTAACGGTCAGCAGGTCCTAGCTATGAATAAAACGGCAATCGTCGAAAAGCGACGAATGCCAACGACAATCAGGATGAATATCCGATATTTACCCCAATTCTTCAACTCGTATACGGCACTCGTATTCGACCATGGCAACATTTAGGTAAACCAAAGTCGTATTTTTGTTCTTAAAATACGACTTAAGTAATAATTAAATGCGACCATGGTCGGATTCGACTGTCGTATACGAGTTGAAGAATTGGGCCCATTGATAGTGTCAGTCAGTCAGCGGCTTGGCGTACCGCAGTAACTTCGACTTGAAGAACGCTGCTATGATTTGGAAGGTTAAAAGAGAGATATATCAAGGTCTTCTGAGATGATTCCGGCACCAAGTCCGTCCATTTTGACAGCGATTCGTTGTATAGGACATCGCGTTGCGTCCACTCAGTTTTTTTCCGGTATTGAGTGCATTTAGCCCCTGTTGAAGTTATATTCAGTGGACAGGTGATCAGTGAAACTGGAGAGATGACGGTGCATCGAAAGTATTTTGACGCGTCCCGTGTGTTGCTCCTTCCATTGCTTGGAGCCTCTCAGTCTTAATGCCCAGCTGATAGCCAATTGTTTACTGACGATGTCAATCGGAAGTAAGTGGAGTATAGTTTGGAGCGCCGCTGTGGGAGAAGTTCTCAATGCACCGGTAAAGCTGAGACATGCAACTCGTTGAGTTTTTTCCATTGTGGATAGGTTGGGCTTCTTCTCCAAGTCAGGCCACCATACCAGTACCCCATACATAAGAATCTGTTTTATTACCGACGTGTATAGCCAGTGCATGATGTTTGGTTGTAGACTTACTTCACTAGGTCCTGAGAGGACAGACTGTGATGCGGCAGACAGATTTGGCCTTTTAGTTATGCTCTGGACAAAGATGTACATGTACGAGCCTCACGTTGGGCGCCAAGTTTTCGAGAAACGGGAAGAAAACAGACTCCTGTATCGCGTTTTGGATAGAAACCACTTCGAATACAGAGGACTGGTCTAGTATTTGAATACCAATTTCCATATTCGCAAATTAAATTTGTTGTCACGTCCTTGGACTTATAATACGATGCGTTTTGCGACTACTGACATTTTATTCTTCGCGTGACCAACTTTTGCAGTTTATATTCGGAGATGCAGATCTGGTGCGAGTATTAGCTCTGCATAACGTTCGAAAACCCTAAAAATTCGCATTGCTTTCAACATTAATGGTTCATTTTCGTAACAAATTACAATAAGAATCATAACGATTATTAATTTGCAATAATTGACTCGCCTTAGGGAATAGGTAATGCAAAGCAACAGCAATGATACTCAACATATTTTATTTAATAAAAAAAAAAAAAAACAGTTTAACAGAACACTGGTAACAGATATAGAATTTATGGCAAAGTATTCTGAAGCTGCATCCTAATGCACTTTACAAGCACTCAACTGCACCAAAAGATTCTTGATAGTTGAACTATCAGCTCCAGCAATAACTTTTGATGCAATTTTTCTTTTAAGAGCTATAGCTTCCACTTTTTTCGATAACTAGAAGGATGGACGTTTAGTAAGTACAATGATGTCACTAAGTTATCCTTCAAACTTACCTCATAAGCCCTTTTAATAATTGAATGCGACATTCCAGCCAATTTGGCCGCATTAAAACCATATGACTTTGGACAAGCGCCAGATGAGTATTTGTACAAGAAAACAACTGTTTCCTGTGTTGGATCTTCGGTGTCTTCGTTTTCCACCATGCAGGCCTGGAAACAAGCAGAAACAGTTTTATATTTGTGAAACAAGCTGAAGATGGAAGCATCCCTACCATGTGTCCCAAGACAATTCGGTTGTCTTTGTGAAAGAAATCAATTAAATTGTGGTAATGCGTGGAGAAGAGTGTTCGACACTTCAGATTGGCCAAAAAGTGAACAACAGATGCTGCGATAGCTGTACCATCATACGTTGCAGTTCCACGACCCAATTCATCAAGAAGCACTAAACTATTGCTCGTTGAATGCTTGAGAATTAATGAAGTCTCATTAAGTTCCACCAGGAATGTACTATGACCCGAAAGAATGTCATCTTGGGCACCCAAACGAGTGAATATTCTATCCACCAGTGAAAGCTTACAACTTTGTGCTGGGACATGACAGCCCTGGGAAGTAATCTACATGAAGAGGAAGGCCCTGTGATTATAGCTGATCTACTTACAATTTGCGCCATGACAACCAGGAGTCCCACTTGTCTCATGAGGGTACTCTTACCGCCCATGTTTGGACCTGTTAAAATAGCCAAAGGTGCCGTGCCAGACGAACCTAGGACCACACCATTTGGTATATAAGTTTCCGCAGCTACACACGGATGATAGCCCTCGTCGATCTCAATAAAGGGTTCTAAAGCATCATCCACCAGCTCGGGAACACAAATTGAATTCTGATTTCGTGCATATTCGGCTAGAGAACATAGAACATCCAAATTGGCCACACTGTCGACACATTGCTTCCACAGTTCATAGTGATTGGAGAATTTCTCGAAAATTCTCCGAGATAAATCCCTGAGAACGCTGTTTCGATCATCCTCGGCTTTCTGCATTTGCTTCAGAAAGTTCTAAAGGAAAATACATACTTTAGAATGTCTCTCTACAAATGAGAACAATGCTTGTTTACCCTCGTCTCATTGGTATGGAAACGGCGGACTGGTTTCGAGCCTTTCTTTTGTCCTTCAAGGATGTACTGGCTACCAGCTTTCCTGGCATTACTCTCAGGTACTTCCAATTGGAAGCGTTTCTTGTCAGTGCCAAAGTAGCTTAGCCGACAGCCAAAGTATTTCTCTTGTTGCACCAGATACTCCTTGAGCTCGGCGTTGATTTCTTCAATTCTAGCTTCGCTATTATCAAACTCAGTGTCAACACCTTTTTCTGGAGCAATAACGCCAGTTTTTATGGCCTCTTCGTGGTCAAATGCTTTCTGGAATATTAAAGAGACAGTGACGTAATATTGTCGAACCAGGAGCAGGGGAAAATATAGAACAGGATAGACCGAGGTATCTTCAAGAGATACATTCGTTAACTTCGAAACGGAAAAGGTTTCAAGACTAGACTAGACGACACAATGCCTGACATTATACTTACTTTAAAGAACTTCAAGACCTTCTTCATATTGGGAAAGCATCCCTCGGGTTCAAATTGCGACAAACGCTTCACCAAATCGGATTCACAATTCTGGAACAACTCTGGGATTTTGGTTAGCACCTCGAATCCCTTCAAAATGCTGATAAAGTTCTGAAAGACATACAATTATTGCAAGCCTCGCCCAAGCATCCTTTCCAAACTCACCTGAATCTTCTTCTTGTTGTAGGACTTCTCCTCGAAGAATACTGCCCGTCCATCAGGATGATCCTCCGCCACCGCTTTATTACCAAACAGATGAATCTGAGCCAAATGCCTATCGAAATCCGGCAACGGAGCCATCAGGGCTCTGGCTTCTTTTAGAACTTCGTCGGTTGTCATTAGATCAGAAATGGCCTTCTGCCGTTCGACAATTATGTCAACATTACAACTTGGAGAGCAGACCCAGTGATGCAAAAGACGCTTGCCAAACTTTGTACAGCACTGATCCAGAGTGCTGTAGAGCGAATGTTCCTCTCCCGTGATTCGTAGATTAGAGAGGGTAATCGAATCCAGTACCATGTGGTTTCTCATTGGATTTTTGGTGCCCTTTGACTTTGGCGCGATACTGTCGACTTCAGCGTCCTGCATATCAGGTGGAATGTATAGGTGATAGCGCGCCATTGGCAATATTTTCTCTTCGAGGTGACATTTCTTCAGGTAGCTGATGCAACCACCTAGCGCTTTCAAGGCCAGCTTGCAGTCATCGCTAGGTGTTAGACCGAGATGATCGCCTTCGCTTTGCATGGATTTGATGACAGATGGCCAATTGGTTGCACCCGACTTGGAGTAATACTTCTCTCCCAAGTGTTTTAGGGTTTTCTCCGCGGTCCAAGATTGATTTCCTGTTGGAAGGTACTCCTTGAGGGTACCACTTAGGATTGTGCGATAGATTTGTTGGGTGCGGGACGATAGCGATTGCTTTTCCGAAACAACCTGGAAAGGGGTAGAAATAGAGTGAAATGGTTGTCTACATGTGCTTAGAGGAACAGAGAAACCCAACCTCTGGTAGTGACATCGATTATGGGTCCTTACCCAAGTTGGTACCTACAAGTGCAAAGGGATCTCAACCAACTTGGTGTGCAAAACTGCAAAGCGCCACAATCTTGCATAGTTTCAACTCAACAAAGTGGATGACAGCATTATTACTTACCAAAACGGGTAAATGATGCGACAGCAACGTAAGCAACCTCGAACAGCTCTTATCATCTTCGAATTCACCAACGAAGAAGTCTCCAATTGATGTGTCTATGAAGCAGACTCCATATTTACTGGTAGAACCTTCATTCTGTACGGAAGAGAGGTCAGTAAACAGAGAGACTTCTAAGGAACACTAACCTTCTCCACAATCGAGAGCATGAAGTTCGGCTGATAATTCGGTGTGATCTGGCACTGTGAGCCAAAGACTTGAGTACCTCTATTCGTTATCTGGCAAATTTCCCTCCTGACCACCTTATCGAACTTGGTCGTCTTTCCCTGCTTCTTGCAGCGCTCGGTCATCATGTCGGGGGTTTCGGTTTGTTCTACACGAGCCACCTGAAGCAGGAACATAATCAAAAATCTTTGGTTTATGTATTTAAGGGAAGCCCACCTTATAGCCCCGATCGACGAGAATTGTTGCCATCTTATCGAACGAGACCTCGGGGAAGCCTGAATGAGCGAACTCTCCCCTCATGTAGGTGAATCCAAGCTCCTTCACTCCAATGTCGGCATCCATGTGGTAGAACTCATAGAATTTGCCAACTTTGAAGAAAAGCACGCAGTCAAAATTGTCCGATTTAAGGACCCACCATTGGCGGACACCCTAGAAGTGGAGACTTGAATCATCAGAGTGGATAAGTATGCAACGGACCACCTTACTGGCGAAAGAGAGTTCAGAAAACTATCAGGAACCATCAAAGTACTGGGATCATAGTCTGGATCATCGGGCCGACGCCCCTTCTTATCCTTGATCTTGTCTGGCTTTAGGAACTCCAGTTTATTGTGCAGCCAGACAACTGGCTCGTCCAGGGTCGAGCCTGTGCTCACGATGGCTTCTAGCTTCTTCTCCTCTTTCTTCGACTTGGTCACTGGTTCGTCTTGGATTGTCTGCAGCTTCTGCATAAGGACACTCGACTTGTCATCCTGTTCCTTCACGAGGAATCAATTAACAGCGTTTTGAATGGGCTTTTGATGGAACTTACCATCTTGTCCTGCTTGTTGTCACTGTCATTTTCTCGATCGGAGTCCGCGTCATCGTCCGACTCAAGACGTGCAACCTTTGGCCGCTTATTCCTCTGAATGACAATGTTCTCCTCGTCAGAATCACACAGTTCTGGATCCAATTGACGCTTGGCTATGATATGGGACTGTGTATCTAGAGAATCACGATAAAGGGCGACGTGACACTTACTTGGTTTGGTAGACGGTGAGTCCTCGTCCTCCTCCTTCGCAATCTTTTTCGGGATATCTTCGGGTTTTGGTGTTTTCTTCGCGGCAGACGTTGCCGGAGACTTGGTGAAGTACTTCAGCAAGGTGTTGGTTGGCGTGCCGCCGACACTACTTCGTTTGGACATTGCTTTGGTAGATTTACTGGACAGATAAACACATAGAGACACGCACTGGGTGCAAAGTTGAAGCGCAAAAATTCTGCGAAAAACAAAAAATTCCGCCGGCTATAACATAGGCAGGTACATCAAACCGCGGGAAAAGTGACACTTTGTTGTGAACTACCTTATCGATGGTTGGGATTTGTTTACTTATGCCACAGTTACATGGGCGAGGTTTTCCGTTTCCAGTTCCAACCAAGTTGAACCTGGGTTCAACTCTGCATATAAGCATATAAAGTAATGGCGGCACACAAACACAATGCACGTTCTATCTGTAGCGTTTCGTCAACGGCAACAAGATTCTCCGCATCATGAAGTCGGTGGATCTGAAGCCCGACATCCCAGAGGATCTGTACCATTTGATCAAGAGGGCCGCGGCCATCAGCAAGCATTTGGAACGCAATCGCAATGCCAAGCACGGCAATTTCCGTACTACAAGACGAAGAGCGTATCCTACCAAACTGGAAATACGAATCGAAGACACCCTCCGCTTTGGTGGCCTTAGTTTCGGAGTTCGGTGTAGTCGTGATACGGTCTTTTTTTTATCTCTTTACACAAAAATAGAATAAAATAAGATTCAAAGAAAATAGATGAACAGAATCTAAAACGGGTACTAAGACATCGCGGATTTCCAGAAACCTACGCACAGATGATCATGGAGATATACGAGGGAGCAAAGACAAGAGAAATGTGCCCCGCTGGAGTAACCGAAGAGTTCCCACTCAAAGTTGGGGTACGCCAGGGAAGCGTCTTAAGTCATTTGCTCTTAATTGCAGTGCTTGGCTAACTGCTTGAAGGTAAAGTGCAACAGCTATTTTTTTCTAACGATGAAGCCAACACAGGTGAGGATCCTACTGCCCTGCAACGTGATCTTGACGTATGGATGGACGTTTTGGAGGAAAATGACGGAGTACTTGTGCTGCCCATTCTCTGATCCACTTCATTACCTTGTTTTTGTTCACCTAAGGTGAGGCCTTTCTCTACGGCGTCGTCCCTCCGGAGAAGATCTGAAGATTTTCTGGACTAGAGCGTTGGCATCCACGTGCTCTAAGTGGCTAAGTCAGAAAAAGTAAAGCCATCTCAGACGCAGTATACGTGCTCTTCTTCCTAGATCGGTACTATACGGGCCAAACAATTCATCATTGTATCTTTTCCTTCTCTCCCGTCTGTTCAAACGAAACCAAAGTTAACTCAAAGAACCTATCTAAAAGTAACCAAAGGCATCCTTATCCGCTTTTAAAAAGGTCCATGTCTCATAGAAGAAGACATGCCATATGGCAAGACTGGGATGATTAGGATTTTTTATTTTTTTATTTTTAAGGAGGTGTGTGGCCACGCCCAAATGGCGTGTAGGCACTGCGACCAAGGAGATCTATTGTGCCATAGGCCACTTATAGGGCAGCAGTACTTCTACTCTCCTTATGAAAGCTATAATTACGGCTGCGGAGGAGTTCCTTAAATCTATTGGAGATATGATCTCTTTAAGGAAAAATCTTCTCCTAGTGCTACACAGAGCTACACACTCACATAGGATGTGTTCTGCGGTTTCGTCCTCTTCTAGGCAGAGGCGGCAGGTGATATCCTCCGAAATTCTCATTTTGTTAAGGTGGTAGAGAAGTTGGCAGTGACCGGTAAGGAAGCTCACAAGGCTTCTTATGTCATTTCTGCCGTATTTTAGGATATCAACTGCCTGTCTTTGGAAGGGTTGGACAGCTCTTGTAGCCTGCCTGAGACCTTGGGAGTTATTCCAGAGGGAGATGCACATGTTGCGTTCACAGATGTTTAGGGTAAGTTTGAAGGCGGAATCGGGTATCCCGCAGAAGGGTTCAGGTCCAGTGAACAACTCAGAGGAGCCCTTCCTAGCTAGCAGGTCTGCAGTTTCATTGCCGTCAACGCCTACATGACCCGGTACCCACCACAATTTTACTTTATTGTGTCGGCACAGATTTTGTAAGCTGTCGAAGCAGCCTGGAACTGATTTTGAACTGATCAAATGGGAGATCAGTGCTTTGAGCGCCGCTTGGCTATCGGTGAGTATATGGATAGAGGCACCTTTAATGCCTGAGTGCAGGTTAATGTTAGCACAAGTTTCAATGGCGTAAATCTCGGCCTGGTAAACACTGGGACTCTTTCTGAGTGATTTCGAAATTTTATGGTTGGGTCCATATATGTACATATATACACGGCGCCAACTCCTGAATCCATTTTTGATCCATCGGTGTACCACACTATACCTTTTGGATCAAGCGACGGTCCGCCGTTATTCCATATATCACGGCTTGGGATCACAATCTCAAACCTTCTACCAAAGTAGAGTGACTTGGGCGTAAAGTCGGAGACCATGCTGAGCATGTCTAGGTCGGGTAAGTCGGACAATAGCTCCATGAGATTCACATGAACCCGTGTACTATTAGCATCTGATTTTCTAAGACTAACTGCACTGCGGATTACCACTTTTTTTTATAAATATATGTAACAGAGTAAGTCCGATTATGGCTTCAATGGCTGTTGTGGGACAAGTGTGCATAGTACCTGTGATGCCGAGGCAAGTTAGTCTTTGAAGTTTTGTGAGTTTATTAATGGTTGTGACCTCTTTGGTTTTCGTCCACCAGACTACGGTCGCGTATGTCAGAATGGGTCTTACAACCGTGGTGTATAACCAGAAAATGACCTTTGGAGACAGGCCCCAGGTCTTGCCGTACATACGGCGACAGGCCCACAAGGCAGTAGTCGCCTTGGCAATTTTATGCTTAATATGGGAGTTTCAGTTAAGCTTCTTGTCCAGGACAATTCCTAGATATTTGACCTCATCGGAGAAATTGATTGTTATGCAGTTTAGAGTCACTGAGCCAATATTCAGCGTTCTTCTTCTTGTAAACGGTATAACGACTGCCTTGCTGGGGTTAATCGATAGGCCCTCCCCAGCACACCAGTCCGAGACTACAAGGAGTGCATTATGCATGAGTTGACACACATTGTCTTCATGTTTGCCTTTAATGATGATCACTAGATCATCTGCATAGCCTATGGTTGTGAAACCTGAACTAGTGTGTTCAATAAGTCATCCACCACGAGTGATCATAAGAGAGGCGAGAGGACGCCGCCTTGGGGGCAGCCTTTGGCCGCGAAGGCCGTCACAGAGACCTCTCCAGACGAAGATGTTATTATGCGGCTATCGGGATGATTAGGATACAGGGTTAACTTAGTTGTTCAAGAGAGAGCTTTAATACTTTATCCCCGCCTTAAGTCGAAGAAAACCTGATTAGCAAGATTGATTCATCGTTTCTTCGTTTGATTCTGGCGCCGGTCGGTGTACTTGCTTGCTTCATTTATTGGTTGGTTCAAATAGGAGGGAACTCCGGAGCTGGTAGTGAGGGTTTTCGTTTGAAGCCCATATCAATGTTGATTCTTAGTTAGTATTAAGTTGATTTCATGCAGAAAGTGGAAGAAAAATTCCCAACACAACGAAAACAAAATAAATAAATGCAACCAAAGAGAGCTAACCATTGTGAGGCCAATGATCACCTAAGGGATTATGGCATGGGCAAAACGAACCAATTTAGTAACACCGGGAGACACTTAATAAATTGCGATGTCTGGTGTGCTTCTGCATTACTGTAGCCATGAGATCTTGCCCAACCGCAACCATGGCGGTACTCCTCGCACTCACTCCCTTGTAACACGTGGTTGGGGACTTCGCAAACAGAAACATGGTGAAAGAATGAAACAGAAGACGGAATTGCATCGGGGCAAGAGAATTCGAGGTGTTTGGTAAAGCAAACACTTCCTCTTCTAGCGATCCCTGGGGATGACAGCACTAGAAAATTCAGCTTTCAAAAGAATTTCAATCCAAACACAGCAATAAAAAAAAAAAAAACTAGAGCAATGTATCCACGGTCTAAAAGCTGAACAACCACACGATAGAGTGATATACAGACGAATCAAGAACTAAGGAAGAAACTGCTCAAAATACTCCAAACCCATGCACCAGCATATTTCAGGTGAAAACACAAGGCATAATCAGATGCGTCCAAATCAATCTTGCAAGAATGGCAGGAATTGCCATATAGCAATAACGTCAGACGCGGTGGGCGCCGTGGCGTAAGTGGTTAGTGTGTCGGATCACTACGCATGAGGTTCCAAGTTCGAATCCCAGAAAATACCAAAAAGTTTTTTCACGGTCCCACCTCTCGCGAACGTCTGACAAACATCCGAGAGTATTGTTGTCACGAAAAAGCTTCTCAAATCGCCTTTCGGAATCGGCATTAAACTGTGGGTCCCTTCCATTCGTGTGAAAAATATAACGCACACAACATGAGTGGTTGCGAGAAGCTAGGCCCTGGCACTTTAAGGAGATGTTGCGCCAAATATTTGTATTTGTAATAACGTCAGACAGTCAAGCAGCCATCAAGGCACTTAACGCCCATTTCGTCCAGTCCAATCTTATGTGGAAATGCCTACATAAACACAATGCAGAAGAAATAAAGTAACCCTTTATACGATATCAGGCCATGTCGAAAGTAGAAGGTAATGAAGCAGAGGGCTCCATCATACAGTGTTACGCCCCAACGAATAGTTCGTCTGAGGACGAAAAGGAGAGCTTCTATAATCTCTTAAGTGCCGTCTTCAATACATCACCAAATGGAGATATTGTCATAGTCATGGAGGATTTGAATGCCAAGGTAGGCAACGACAACGAAGGGCTCAAGCATGTAATCGGGAAGCATGGACTAGGCAACCGCAATGACAACGCGAAAGGTTTGTGGATTTCTGCAATGCCAACCGCCTTGTGATAGGTGGCACCATATTTGAGCACAAGACCTGCCACAAAGTCAGCTGGGTTTCCAATGACAGGCAAGCAACCTCCAACCAAATTGATCATTTTGCTATCAGCCGCCGCTTTAGAAGCAGTCTCCTGGACGTCCGAAACAGACGAGGGGCAGATGTGGGGATAGTACGTGATCACCATCTTATGATAGCTACTCTCCAACTACGCACTGCTGCAGTTCGAAGATCCCACCACAACACAAGAATGCCTAGGTTCAACGTCGATAGACTTAGTGATCCCTCAGTGCGCCAACAATTAAGGGTGCACTTTTTGCAAGGTGTGGAAGCAATCAGCAGCTCAATGCCCGCAACCATCCAAGACCATTGGTGTGCTGTGAAAAATGTTTTGACATCTGGTGCTGAAGGAATTATCGACCGATCGCAGGGAAGACATAGGTCGTAGCTTTCCGAGGATACCTGGAGACGGATTGACGAACGAAAACAGCAGAAAGCTCGCGTTGCAGCTACCCCAGCAGCAGGGAGAAGCGAGCTAGAGTCCCTATATCGCATGAAGATGAGAGAAGTTCTGCGTAGCGTGCGACGTGACAAGTGCAACTACATCAACGCGCTGGCTACAGAAGCAGCACGGAGGTGCGACAGCAGGACTGTCTACAGATTCACGGAAGAGCTGACAGGTGTTCGCAGCTCCAGCCAACACCCAGTGAAAAGCATAGACGGTTCCTTGCTTATTTCGGATGAGGACCAGCTCAAAAGATGGAAAGAGCATTTTGCTTCGATTGTGAACCGTGTATTCGCTAGCGATATGCTCCCAAATCAAACTGAGATGCCCGAGGTGAGGAGTTCCCGAATACGCACCACGACTCCCAGTAAAGATGAGATCATTACCGCGATCAAGGCACTCAAAACCAACAAGGCGGTAGGATTTGACGGTATTCCAGCAGAGCTCTTACGAGCAGCACCAACAACAGAAGGCGTTCGATAGTGTCAGCAGGGAGTTTATTTGGCGTGCCTTACGCAGGAGAGGTATTCCCGATAAACTAATTGCTATTATCAAAGCTACATATGAAGGCTCCAAATGTCACGTTCTGCACAGGGGAAGGTTATCTGAGGAATTTGAGATCCAAAGTGGGGTAAGACAAGGCTGTATCCTTTCACCAATATTATTCCTATTGGTGATTAGCGATGTGCTTCATGCAGCTTTGTCGACGGGAAACGGAGGAATTCGATAAACCCTTACATCTCAACTGAAACATCTTGGCTACGCTGACGATGTATGCTTACTCTCCCACAGAATTATGGACCTCCACCAAATGACAGCAGATGTGGAGAGGGAGGCAGGCGTCGTCGGGCTGAAAATGAATACGTCAAAAACTAAAATTATCAGCCTTGGAACAAACTCATCGGCTCAAATATACATTGCTGGACAACCGGTAGAGAGAGTAGAGGATTTCCAGTATCTTGGGAGTATTGTCTCGACCGATGGTGGAACCGAACTGGATATAGCCAACAGGATCGCCAAAGCAAAGTCCGCGTTCGGGATGTTGTCCAAAATATGGCGAAGCAATGCAATCAGTTTGAGCACCAAGATAAGACGGTTCCGCTCCAACGTTGAATCCGTGCTGTTATATGGTTGCAGCACGTGGAGAGTGACCACTACTATCACCAGAAAGCTGCAAACATTTGTTAATAGGTGCCTGCGCAATATCTTAAGGATTTTCTGGCCCAATCGTATCTCTAACGAACACCCTTACAAGAGAACGGGTCAGGAACCAATAGGCACAACCATCCAACGGCGGAAGTGGCAGTGGATTGGTCACACGTTCGGTAAGGGTGACAGTTCCATAGCGAACCATGCTATGCAATGGAATCCTCTCACTCAGGATGGCAGAAGACCTGGCAGTCCGAGGAGAACATGGCGCAGAACAGTCGAGAAGGAGGCACGGCAGTTAGGAGAGAGAGTTGGGGAGAACTCAGACACATTGCCAGAAACCGTACACGATGGCGCGTAGGCGTAGAAGAGGCCCTAGGACCCCCTAGGACATAAGCAAGTAGAGGGCTCGCTAGCAAGACAAGGATCAGCAGAAACCTTCTATGGTTCCGGTTCTACCTTTCAGGTCCAAAACACTCAAAAAACAAAACATTTATCTATTTATATATTTATTTTATTTCAATTATCACAGAAACAAAAAGGAAATATACTCAAAAATCATCATAACAAACTATAAGTAAATAGGACTCATAAATCATTCATTTATACAATTTAAATTTAATTTAATTTACTCCGTCATGAATATAATTATTCTATGTCAGTTTATTAAAAAAAAAATCCGAAAGCTGTACATAATTTTGTGTTTTAGTTTTTAAGAAATTAAGTGTAAAATATATTTATTTTTTTACAAATAGAAATAGAAAAGGAGTTGTACACAGTTTCAAAAAAAATTTACAAAATATACTGTTGATGTTTAGCATTACGTACAAAAAAATATCTAAAAAAATGAGAAAATAAATATTAATTAATCTGTTGCTTGCAAAATGTTCGCAATAAAGTACAAAAAGTGTTCTTTGTAACAATTGGTTACTTATCAAAACGGTTTATGTTTTTGTTTTCTTATAACTACAAAAGCCTATAAATAATTAATTACTATTGTTGAATTAATTTAATTTAATTTATTCAATTAACATACCTACTAAATATTCAGTTTTTTTTCCTATTTTCATATTTGGTATTTTTCTTTTCTTTTTTTTTTTTCTCTAAGAAACATTTTGAACGATTAACTAACAATAAGTTACTTGTAATCCTTTCGTTTTAAACTTAAATTTAATGAAATTGATAAATCAGTGAATCTTTATTGTTATATGTATTGTGAATGTATATTGTAAACTTATAAATTCATGACGTTGAATTATACTTTGTGCCTTTTTTACTTAGATAATGATATTTCTCATACATGTATCATATTATAAATTAAAGTCTTATAAAATTAGAAAAAAATTAAATTTAAATTAATTTTATAGATTGTGATTTTAAAAAGTGCATTTACATTGTGTTTTCCTTTCGGAGAATAATGTAAAGGAAACTTTAAGCAAAGTTTACTGAAGATGTGTCGTCTAAATATAATTCTAAACTATCACAACATGTGCGTTTACTAGACGTTGAGGTGGAATACGTTGACTATTTACTTTAGAAGTAAACTTTAGGTGTACACGAGTCTTATCAGCTGGACTCACACTACTGTCTCTTCAAGCTCACCACTATTAAGAGAGATCGGTATACCAAGTTAAAGTGAGGCTGGTCCTAAAGCATATTCTTATGATAGATGTCAGGGAAGAGAATCAAATTAGAATCACAAAGTGAATGGGTAAAATTGTCATGTGGCTAGTTTCATTAATTTCTCTCTGCAAATTCTTGTACTGTTTTTACCTCAACAAAAATCGGTTGGCTACAGCCTATCCACAGCAAAAGTAATGTCGTAATCGATTGGATTATAAGCTATGCTGTTAAGACAGCAGATGGATGGCATACTCTCTTTCTAACTCCCAATATTACCCTGGTGGTGATACCGCTCAAATGCAGCGCAGAACATTTGAGGAGGAATCAAGCTCTTTATGAATGAGTTGGAGGCAGCTCAAACGCGTTGCAGAGCTCCGAAAAAGATGGCGCACAGGCGTGGTTGACGCCCTATGCCCCCCGAACGGATCTGTGTTAAGTAGTGTAGTAGTAAGTAATTTAGGTTAATCTTCAGTCCATGCAAGGCTTCTATTGGTCTTCTTCCCTCTTTCTTTAAAAATGAATAAGTTACAATGTTAGCTAGAGAACCGTAGGCCAAGGTAGATCTAGATCTAAAATCTTTCGAAGAAAAAACTAACACAGTCATAGTTCACTGTAACCGAAATTTCTTCACAGAAACCCTTAAATTTGGGAGCTGCACTTCCTTCAACAATCATTAGAAGTGTGGTCACTAGTGCAAGGAAGTCTCTCGCCCTGCAATAAGAACAGGACTCTTCGGGCAGGCTGCGTGTGGCTCATTAATCAAAACAGTATTATAGAATACAGAGAAATACCTGAAAGCTCATAAAGTAAAGCTAGATTTAGGTTCTCTTAAACATTTTCGCTGCAAATAACCCAGAATTTCTGAGGCACTATCGCATTTATGTCGTAGCTAGTACGCGGTTCCCACGTCTCGATATTCACAAAGGAACATGGCTCTCCTTTGATCGAAAAACTGTCAACCAAATCGATCACATTGCGATCGACGCAAGGCACTCTTCCAGTATTCTGGGTGTCCAGACTTTCCGAGGAGCCAACGTGGACTCGGATCACTACCTAGTTGTAGCCAAGGTACGGATGCGGATATCCAGAACGGAGCGAAATCAACGAAATACTGTGAGGAAATTTGACGTCGGGCGGCTACAATCGCAAGAGACCGCCAGAACATTTGCCGATCGAGTTTCTTCTAATCTTATTCTAAGTCCTATGCCGCCAGCAGCAAATGCGGAAGACCAGTAACTGCATTGCCTACAAGCCATCAGAGATGCCGCCTCTGATGTACTGGGTTTTTTCTCGGCCACCACAACGAAACCCCTGGTTTGATGAGGAATGCCGGCAAGCACATGCAGCTAAACAAGAGGCGTACAAAGCGGCCCTGCATAGAAAGACTAAAGCTGCTTACGAGCTTTACGTGAGCAGAAGAAAAGAGGAACATCGACTTCTCAGAAAGAAGAAAAAGGAGCATAAGAAGCGCTTGATCGAGGAGATTGAGAGGCTTTATTGCAGGAATGTTCGATTTTACCAAGAGGTAAAAAGAACATGCCAGGGCTTCAAAGCCAGGACAGAAGCCTGCAGGGACGAAAATGGCAATATAGTAGTAGAATCGCAGTCGGTGCTGAGGATATGGAAGGAACACTTCTGCAGACTGTTAAACGGCGATGATGACCAATATTCCGCTGTCAGGCAGAATGAGCCATTCAACAGTGACGATGGCAGTCAAGACTCCCGTCAACCCGATCAGAATGAAGTGAGAATAGCGATATCTAAACTCAAATCCAACAAAGCTGCTGGAGCCGGCGGCCTTGCCGCTGAACTTTTCAAGGCAGGAGGAGATGAGTTGGGCGCCGTGGCGTAAGTGGTTAGTGTGTCGGATCACTACGCGTGAGGTTCCAAGTTCGAATCCTACAAAACACCAAAAAGTTTTTTTCACGGTCCCACCTCTCGCGAGCGTCTGACAAACATCCGAGAGTATTGTTGTCTCGAAAAAGCTTCTCAAATCGCCGTTCGGATACGGCAATAAACTGTAGGTCCCTTCCATTCGTGTGAAAAATATAACGCACACAACATGAGTGGTTGCGAGAAGCTAGGCCCTGTTGCGCCAAATATTTTTTTTTTTTTTTTTAGGAGATGAGTTGGTAAGGAGCATGCACCAGCTCATCTGTAAAATCTGGTCGGACGAAAGTATGCCCGATGAATGGAACCTCAGCATCGTTTGCCCGATCCTGAAGAAAGGAGACCCTCTGAACTGCGCCAACTACAGAGGTATAAGTCTCCTAAATAACGCATATAAGATCCTGTCTGCCGTATTATGTGAATGCCTAAAGCCGATCGTCAACAACCTGATAGGTCCTTATCAGTGCGGTTTCAGGCATGGAAAGTCCACCATTGACCAAATATTCACACTACGGCAGATCTTGGAAAAAACCCATGAATACAAAATCGATACGCACCACCTTTTCATCGATTTCAAAGTTGCCTATGATAGCGTGTATAGAGACGAGTTATTCAGAGCCATGTCTAGTCTTGGCATCCCTGCCAAGCTCGTCCGATTGTGCAGAATGACGATGGAGAACTCTCGCTGCTCCATCAAAGTCTGTAAGAACATCACCGAACCGTTCGATGTCAGGAAAGGTCTTAGACAAGGCGACGCGCTATCATGCGATCTCTTTAACATAGTACTTGAGAGAATTGTACGAAACTCACAAGCCAACCCCGGAGGTGCAATCTTCTTCAAGTCTGTACAAATACTCGCTTATGCCAATGACATTGACATAATCGGAAGAACTTAGCGGGCAGTTAATGGGGCATTTACGAGTATTGAGACCGAGGCAGCAAAGATGGGTCTAGCGGTCAATGAAAACAAAACAAAATATATGCTGTCTACAAAAAAGGACACCCAACATCGGCGTCTTGGACAGAACGCCACAATAGACATATACAATTTTGAGGTAGTAAAGGATTTTGTCTACCTAGGCTCTATGGTCAGCTCCGCAAATGACATCAGTAGGGAGATCACACGAAGAATTACTCTTGCCAATCGTTGTTTCTATGGGCTAAAACGGCAATTGAGTAGCAAAGCCCTATCTCGAACTACTAAGGTAACTCTTTATAAGACATTAATCATCTCAGTCCTGCTGTATGGCGCAGAGGCATGGGCTTTGACAAAACCAGATGAGGATGCCCTTGGTTATTTCGAGAGAAAAGTTCTTCGAGCGATCTTTGGTCCCGTCTGCATAGACAGTGAGTGGAGGAGAAGGTACAATGCCGAACTATACGGCCTGTACAAGGACATCGACTTAGCCAGAAGAGTTCACATACAGCGACTAAGATGGCTGGGTCATTTAGAGCGGATGGAGCCCAACCTTCCTACTAAGAAAGTCTTCGAATCCACCCCGGACGGACGGCGCAGTAGAGAACGACCTCGCGGTAGGTGGCGCAAACAAGTGGAGGGGGACCTCAACCAACTTGGCGTGCGCAACTGGAGGCATCTGGCTCGTAACCGTGCTGGCTGGAGAGGTTTGTTGGTTGAGGCCCAGGTCCACCCCGGACTGTAGCGCCATATAAGTAAGTAAGTAAGTATCGCATTTATATAGTCTCTTTACATGATCTATGGATTGTCGTCTTTCTCGTGTAAAACATTCTATGGATTATTCAATTCCTTGCCTGTTTCAAAATCGAACGATGTCTATCACAAAATATAACCAAGACGGTTTCTTACCTCCTACAGCACATGGTTTCAGTAGTTACAATGATAAGAGTAAAACAATGTGACAATTGTCCAGTGGATAGTGTTTTTGCTCGTTAACCGATGTGTGCATGTTCATGCCCCAGCGGGGAAAAACAATCATCAGCCACCCAACTATAAAAAGGAAAATGATTAATATCAAAGTTTTTCCAACCACTGCACTAAAAAAATTCCTGCCTGTTAGTACAATGGACCGGAGAGTCTGAGTGCTCTGGGATTTTGGCTTCATTTTTCATCAAACAAAAAAAAAAGACATAATGTTCCTTGCAGATGACTCGCACTTTCAAGAGTTAGGCAGATGTGGCCAGTACCTTAAATGGAGGTTAAGTTTATATCTCTTTAAAAACAAAACAACAAAACGTTCATACATACTTTTTAAACACCTTATATAGACTAGACCTCTTCGGAGTCTCAAATCAATAAGATTTATCCAAAGTTAGTAGTAGGGAAGATAGAGACTAGCCTTCACCATAAGGAATTTGCACTAGCAGCCTTCCTAGATATAGAAGGTGCGTTCAATAACGTAGAAGGAAGGGCCATAAAACAGGCCCTGGAAACTATGAATGTCGAGCATAGCATTACCAATTGGCTCTGCAATATGCTCGCACTAGAAACATTAACTCCACTATCGGAAACAGTTCAATAAGAAAATCCGTTACCAGGGGGACTCCCCACGGAGGCGTTATCTCACCCCTCCTCTGGGTTCTAGTCATCGATGGGATACTTAAAGAACTAAGCAACACAGGCATAAGCGTCACTGCTTACGCAGACGACGTGGTGATTTTAGTTCAGGGCAAGTTCCTTGACACATTAAGTGAAATTATGGAATCAGCTCTTAAAAGTCTTGAAAAATGGGCTAGAGGGTGTGGACTACACGTCAACCCGGATAAAACCGAATTGGTACTTTTCAGCAAAAAAATACAAGATACCACCCTTCAAACTGCCTAAGCTAGCAGGGGTGGAGCTCTTCCTTTCGGATCGCGCTAGATATCTTGGGATAATGCTAGATAGGAAACTAAATTGGAAACTTAACATACAGGAAAGAGTCCGCTTATAATGCTCTTTTCATCTGTAAGCGGACCGCGGGAAAAAAATGGGGCCTGAAGCCCGCAATGATGCACTGGCTATACATCATGATAGACAGACCCATCCTTACGTATGAGGCTCTTGTGTGGTGGAAGGCACAATAATACGAAAAACACACGGGATATGTTGGCCATGGTACAAAGAACAGCTTGCATTGCCATCACAAATGCTCAACGCACAACACCTACGGCTGCACTCGAGATCTTTCTGTATCTTTTACCATTAGACCTACAAATTAAATTTCAAGCGGGCAACAGTGCGCTTCGGCTCACTAACGTTGGTCTCTTCAGGACTAATAACATAGGACACAGCTCCATTCTCAAGGAATCTTTTCCCAGAATCCCTGACGAATCGGACGATATACTTGGCACCTTAGACTTTGACACACCATACGAAGTACTGTATCCAATAAGAGAGGACTGGCGAAGGAAGACAGTCTCTGTCCATAACGAGATTGCAATATACACAGATGGTTCTAGGACCAATGAGGACACGGGGTCAGGTATTTACTCGAGAGATACGAACCTACAGGTGGCCCTGAGACTTCCGGACACATGCAGTATGTTCCAAGCAGAGGTTCGAGCTGTACTTAAAGCTGCGGAATTACTTGAGATGGGATCAATATCCGATAAGAATATCGCCATCTACATTGACAGTCAGGCTGCGCTAAAGGCGCTAGAGTCTTACGTCACCAAATCTGAGATAATCAGGAATTGCCGCACAATGCTTAGGGCATTATGTACGCAGAACCGAGTCAGATTATGTTGGGTATCTGGACACTGTGATATTGAAGGCAACGAGCAAGCCGACGCGCTGGCTAAAAGAGGAGCGGGGCTCCCACTTAGCGATATAATTGGTAGTATTAAGCCACCAGGGCGCGTGGCTAAGGGAATTATTCGGGATAAAATCATTGACACGGCTAATCTAAGATGGTCAAACTTAGATGGTCACAGGGTGTCTAAGGCCTTGTGGCCTGTGCTAGATCGCAGAAAATCTGGGGAGATAATCAAGTTAGATAGATCGAGGCTAAGAACAGTGATAGGAATACTCTCTGGCCACTGTCTTGTAAGGAGGCATGCCATGAGACTAGGGTTATCCGATACGGATGTTTGTAGGTACTGCGACGACCTACATGTCTCAGAGGATATAACTCATATACTCTGTGAATGTGAAGGAATTGCCAGGACAAGGCTAAAGCACCTTGTATGATACTTCTTCGATAACTTTGAAGAGGTGAGGTCCCTAAACCATAACAAGGATCTTTTCAGATTCTGTAGGGAGATTAATTGCTGGGGAGAATGGGTTTAGGTCTTCTGCCGTGAAGGTTCCCTAGGGATCGCGATTGGCCCACTTTGGTGCCTAGTGTTTTATGATAACCTCATAACCCTACCTAACCTAACCTAACCTAACCTATCCAAAGTTGAATCAGATATTCATGAGGAGCCTAATGGTGACAAATGTATCCTAAATAAGCCAACACCTCTAAGTAATGGCATGAGAATATTTATACATAGGGTTATCGCGAATACATTTTCTCTCGGAATTTTTCCCCCGGACAAAAATTAGATATTTTCAAAAATAGGGAAAAAATTCATCGGGGAAAAATTAAATACCGCGATTGCGTTGAAAATTCACCTGAATTGCCATTCATGGTACCTATTTCTTTTTCGCGGGATTATTTCCCCTTTTTTGAAGACATCTAATTTTTGTTCGGGGGAAAAATTTAGTGACGTTAACCCTGACAATTTCTAACGTGGCTCGAAACGTGAGTTATAAAACCAACACTATGGGGACAGCGACAACACCTCTTTATGTTTCCAGTAGTCCATAGAAAACTAAGTAAAAAAAAAACACAAGCTTATACGTAGGTTTGTACTTTCCAACAAATGAGAATGCTAAAGTGGAATACTTTTGGAGAATTTCTACTACTGGACTAATGGAGTTTATTGTAAGCATGTATAAAACAATTACAAAAAGGTGAGCGTTTATCAATTTCCTGCCGAAAAATTAAGTGAAAATCTGCGTTCGTATAAAAAAAAAATCGTTGTTTTGTTGTCAGAATTTTGTTTCTTATACAAAATTCTACAAGATCACGGACTCAAACCCGTTTATCACGTGCAACTCCACACTATACGCTTCAACCTGACAACTACTAACCTCAGTTAAGATCAACACTATGTTGCATTTCTAAAACTTCAATTTAAACTTAAAACAACCATATACTCGTATTTATCAAAATAAATTCGCTATCCAACGGATTGGTATGTGTGTGTGTGTGTGTGTGTGTGTGTGTTTCCTTTCCTTAAACAAATATCAGTACGAACCGAAAGAAAAATTATATCTTAAACCAATTGCAATGCAATAATTCAAATAAACTAATAACTCTATGTTCTTGATCTGTTCTAATCGTCAGTGATTATGTCTTTACGCGCTTTGAAATTTCTCCACGAACCATTTGTACAAACTCCCGCACCTCGCCACCAATCGTTTATATCCGTGTACCATCGAGGTTTCCGTAAACCCTCTTCATCGTGCAACGTTGCACAGACTCTACACCAGAAGTAAGTGTTTATAAACTCGCCTGTACCCTTCCATTTGAAATAGGAATTGTATAACTCATCATCTTTGTCCAAAATATGCAGATACTCGGCCAATTCCTTGGGCGATGCAAACTCATCCACATGGATATACGATCGATATGGCGATGAGACTTCATAGTCCTCAGGACGGGCACCCATCACTATGGGCAGAATGTTACGATTTAGTGCGTTCACAAAGAATTTCTCGGTTATGTAATCCTTGCAGTTGGAATTCTCAAATGCGAGGTAGAACTTGTAGTCGTGATCAAGAATATCAAAGCATCTGTCCGCTGTGCTGCGAGAGCATTTGAATGAACCGCAAGCTCCATAGATGTCAACCTGAAAAAGAAGAAAATGATTGATCTTAATTTTTGTATGAACTTAAATAGATTGCACTTACATCGATGTACTTTTGTAATTCATGAGCAAATTGCAAACGTCCATTTCTTGCTCCGCAGTTCGACACGAACCAGGCTACTTTCTTCGTTTTGTTGAGAGCATAATTGCGGTCTTGCTCGACTTGCCTGATATTCATATCGTAGTACTGCCACTTTTCATAAGGAGCAACAATGTCACTATCTCTCCTGAAATGATCATTACATAGATAGGGTCTTGAAATTCTTGATATCCATTGCACATATCAGGTAGTCAGCAAACATCTAGCCAACCATAAATTTTACTATTGGACAATCCCAAACACATACCTAGATACAACACATTCTGTATACCTTAGTAAAGTGGTTAATAGGATTTAGATTACCCCCAAACTCGGACTTTAGTCGATGAGATACTCGAAAGAGAGCACCTCGACTAGCATAGGTTAGGTTAGGTTAGATTGTCTGTCTGCACGACGGACAAACTTAGACCAGTAAAGGTCCATTGTGATACCAAGGATCTACCATCAAACCACTCAACCAACATCGAACCGACATCCAACCAACATCCAACCGACAACCAACCGACATCGAACCAACATCGAACCGACATCGAACCGACATCGAACCGACATCGAACCGACATCGAACCGACATCGAACCGACATCGAACCGACATCGAACCAACATCGAACCGACATCGAACCGACATCGAACCGATATCGAACCGACGTCAAACCAACATCGAACCGACATCGAACCGACATCTAACCAACATCGAACCGACATAGGACCAACATCGAACCAACATCGAACCAACATCGAACCGACATCGAACCGACATCGAACCGACGTCGAACCAACATCGAACCGACATCGAACCGACATCTAACCAACACCGAACCGACATAGGACCAACATCGAACCAACATCGAACCGACATCGAACCAACATCGAACCGACATCGGACCAACATCGAACCGGTATCGAACCGACATCGAACCAACATCGAACCGACATCGAACCGACATCGAACCAACATCGAACCGACATCGAACCGACATCGAACCAACATCGAACCGACATCGGACCAACATCGAACCAACATCGAACCGACATCGAACCGACATCCAACCGACATCCAACCAACATCCAACCAACAGCCAACCAACAACCAACCGACATCGAACCAACATCGAACCGACATCCAACCGACATCGAACCGACATCGAACCGACATCGAACCGACATCGAACCAACATCGAACCGACATCGAACCGACGTGGAACCGACATCGAACCGACATCGAACCAACATCGAACCGACATCGAACCGACATCGAACCGACATCGAACCGACATCGAACCAACATCGATGCTCTGGTGTTACGCATCACCGCGAAGGAACCTCTTTCAGCAGCTTGTATCCGCAACTGTAGGTTGCGCGGTGATGCGTAACACCAGAGTACGCGAGGCACCCAATGTAGAGAAGCTACTTTTTCGAACGGAAGGATTTATGCTTTGAGGGTTTCGTCGCGTAGAGCGTGTCCCCAGCTGGTTTCCAAGACGTGTCATGATTTCCGCATCATCAAGTTAGCGACCCCTCGGTAGGCCTGTAAATAGATGGTTGGCTCAAGTCCAACATCTGGAACATATACCAAGTTAAAAACCGATAATTAGGTCTGAACACTATAGGTAAGTTTGGCCTTCCTTATAACAGATTGACCACACTCTCTCAAAATTGATCCAGTTTGACCATTTCTACAGAATAACTCGACATTGCTTTTTCCATCACTCGTGAATAAGACCCCGAGATACTTAAACGTATCCGCCTGTTTCATTGAGACTCTACAAACATGCAGAGTGTACTGAATAGGCGTTATGGAAACAATTAATACTTCCGACAAACGACCAAGGATGACCTAATCATCCCCAAAGAGAGGATGACTAATCCTTAAGTCCCCCACTTTGCAACATTCTCTGCCACAGCTGCACTGCAGCATCCAGCCCATATATACAATGAAGAGGCAAGGTGACAAAAGGCACCCTTGGCACCCTGCCCAACCCCCACAATGAAGGGTATTGATTTACCGCCATTTACCCGAACACAGCTTCTATAATTTGTATATATGTATGTATATACCGAATCACCCTTATCATAGTCTAACACATGATTTCGCCAAATAAACAAAACAGGTGTATACAGGTTCAGCATGCTCCCAGGCCTTTTCAAGAATCATTCTGAGAATGTATAACTGGTCGGTCCTGCTTCTACCGGGACAAAAAATGCATTGTTTATCCCCTAAACTATCCTCAACCAAAGCTTTGGCACGTGTCTCTAACACCTTAGCAAAGACTTTTCCAGGGATACTTAAAATAAATATACCCGTGTAGTTGGCGCAATCTTTTGCCCCCTTGTTTACAAAGAGGGACAATCACTCCCATTTGCCAATCACCAGGTGTTTCACCGCATTCCCATGCCACTTTAATAACACGTGAGAGTCATTGCACTCACTCTTTACCAAAAGCCTTTAGCATTTCTGGCCGGATTTCATCCAAACCGGTAGATTCGCCAACTTCTAGCGATTTAATTACCTGAAGTATTTCTCGAAACACATCTTCTAAAAGGTAGGAAAATAGACTTAAAGTATGAGTATTCAATTTGCAATATACTACCTACCCCACTCTGTTAAGGGTTTATTTTAAATCTATCAAAACATTCTAAAATGTGGACAAATAAACAACGATCAACAAAATCTCATTTAATAAAATGGAAAAATATTACAATGTTTCTATGTCTGTATGTACGTATGTATTATGTGTAGATATGGTCGCGTATATTGCCAAATCTCTTAATAGCATGAAGGTTTGAAAATGTCTTAGATTTGGCTTGCCAATTTTTACTCCAGAAGAGATCACACATTAAAGTTCAAAACAGCGCGCCCATATACTCACATACACACGCTATTGCAGCGATAGCCTCTGCCTGGGCCAGTCTGTTTAATTCTCTTGCTAGGATGGATACACCATCTTACTTTCTGCAGAGATAATGGCGAGCTACTTTACCAACAGGAAACTGAGGTATGATACCGACGAAGGAGTGAAGTACTACGATGTTACAGCTGGGGTCCCGCAAGGATCGGTGCTGGGCCCATTACTACGGAACATAATGTACAACGGAGTTTTACGACTACCACTGCCACCTAAAGTGAATATAATTGGATTTGCTGACGACATCGCTGTTGTTACAGTAGCAAAACAAATCAGTGAAGTAGAATCAGCTACAAATGTGGCAATCAGTCAAATCAAAAGCTGGCTAGGATCCGCCGGTTTAGAATTAGCTGACCACAAAACTGAAGCTGTTCTAATAACCAGTCGGAAATCTGTGGAATATATGAATGTACAGGTTGGAACCCAAATCATCAAATCCAAAGAAGCAATCAAATACCTAGGAGTAATGCTCGACAATAGACTGCGGTTTAAACAGCATGTTGATTATTCGAGCAAAAAAGCGTCACGACTTCAGGCAGCACTCTCAAGGATAATGCCCAACATTGGAGGACCTGGATACGTTAGGAGGATCCTACTATCCAGAGTTGTCAGCTCAGTCTTTCTTTATGCGGTTCCGGTTTGGGCGGGGGCTCTCGCGACCATAGAAACAAGGAGGAAACTTACATCAGCCTACAGACTCTGCGCTATAAGGACCATCAGTGGTTTTAAAACTATCTCTGACGAAGCAGCCTTTGTCATAGCAGGAATGGTTGCTATCGACATCCTCGCGAACGAGATGCAGAGAATCTACAATCAGAGAGGCTCGAGCCATCAAGAGGCTAGCGAAAGAAGAAGGGTTATAGAAGAAGAAAAAGCAGCTTCAAGAGCTGTGTGGCAAGATCGATGGGATAATGCGGTTAAAGGCAGATGGACCTATAATTTAATCCCCACCATCGACATTTGGATAAACCGAGCACATGGGAACTGCACCTACCACCTCACGCAGTTCCTGTCTGGCCATGGAGGTTACCGCAAATATCTTTACCGGTTTGGACACGATAGCTCTCCGTTGTGTCCAGAATGTCCAGCCCAGGAGGAAAATACGGAGCATGCAGTCTTCTACTGTAGGCGATTTGAAAACTGGAGAAACGAACTTCCCAGTTCCCCATTCCTCATAGATCATATGGTACAATCTGAGGAAAAATGGATGGAAATTTGCGCGTTTATTACGCACGTGCAAATGCAGCTTCGAATTCAAGAAAGAATACGTCGAGAAGGCAGAAAGTACAGCATAAATTGCTAACCAGCCCCGCGAAGTAATACCTAACGGCAGTCCCGCGGGGAGAGTGGTTGAAGTGTGTAGGGTGTGTGTTTAGTACGTAGACGTATTCCTGAAATCGATTACTCAGGTTTGCGAATCGTGCATGCTAGTAGCACTCGGGCTATTAGTATCTATGAAGATTACACACCCCCGGCGCAACCTAAAAAAAAAGAAAAAAAAGCCTCTGCTGCATGGCTGCTGACAGTAGTCTTCATTAAAGGATAATTCGAGCAATTTTTAATACAATCTTCCCCGGGAAATGCAGATCATAACAGTGAAAACTGCATCCAAATCCCTGTAGCGGGCGCCGTGGCGTAAGTGATTAGTGTGTCGGATCACTACAAGTTCGAATCCCAGAAAATACCAAAAAGTTTTTTCACGGTCCCACCTCTCGCGAGCGTCTAAAAAACATCCGAGAGTATTGTTGTCTCGAAAAAGCTTCTCAAATCGCCGTTCGGATTCGGCATTAAACTGTAGGTCCCTTCCATTCGTGTAAAAAATATAACACACACAACATGAGTGGTTGCGAGAAGCTAGGCCCTGGCACTTTAAAGAGCTGTTGCGCCAAATATTTGTTTTTTTTTTGGTTCCCGAGATTATCCCAGTCATTCACGTTTTGGGGACTTCCTTCTATACGATGTAGTTTGTTTGATGAACATGAATATGCGTGCACTCCACTAGTAGGCCATTGATTGCAATGACCCACGCATATCTGTGATATTTTTATATCTCAAATAATTATATTTTTGCTTATTATTTCTGTTATACGAATCATGGAATAATGATTTATACCTCAATCTCTTCAGTAGGAAATGTACTAATCGAGGAATTAAGTCATATTCAAATCAGTTCAGCCATTTCGTAGTCATATGTGTGTAAGGCATAGAAAAATTATTTTTGTCAGTAAAAAAAACATATAAAATGGGTTTAAGAGCTCAATAACGGATTCAGGATACTAAAATGTATCCTAAGTTATTCCTCTTCTTATGACAAATCGATTGATATATATATTGTTAAGGTACCGTTACGTACTTACTCCCTATTCGCGGACAAACAGAAAAAATGCGTTCTCTTTTATAGATGTAGAGATAAAAGCGCCCCACTAATATAGAACCTACATAACATCTATCCAGGAACCATATGTGCGGAACAAGCGCATATGTGGATTTGGGGGTGTTCGTGAAGTAACGGTGCTATGTGACGATCGATCTGAAAGACCGAGAGCTTGTCTAATTGGGCCGAATTTCCTCTCAGTAAGCAAGCTTGGACAATTTTGTGGTCAGGACTTGGTTGCTGCAGCTGTAAGCTACGAAACAAACGGAAGTTGGAAAACCTTCGTCGTTGCGTCGGCTTATTTCCCTTATGATTCGGTAATGCCTCCACCACCGAAGGCGGTTGCTGAACTCATAAAGTATTGTGACACTCGGGAGACGGGACTAGTCATATGCTGCGATGCTAATGCTCAGAATACAGTCTGGGGCAGCAGCAAATGCAACATACGAGGAAACCATCTCCTAGACTTTATACTATCATCTGGTATGGCAATAAATAATGTTGGCTCCCAGCCAACTTTTGTTACGGCAAGGAGGCAGGAGGTAATTGACTTGACTTTATCTAATAGGTACTTCAAGTCGATTACTAACTGGAGGGTACTGCCGGAAGTGTCCTTATCAGATCATAGATACATCGTCTTCCAAATCGAATGCGAAGCTTTAGCTTTGCAGGAGAGGAGGAATCCGAGGAAAACCAACTGGGTGCGGTTTAGGAAAGAGCTAGACAGATCTGTCAAAACTCCAACTAAACTCAGAACGAAACGAAAGGTTGGGGATGCTGTTTAAAACCTGACCAGTGTCCTTACCAACTGTTTTGAACTGGCGTGTCCAATGACAAAAAACTCCTGCAGAACGCCGGTTCCCTGGTGGAGCACGGAACTGCAGCGGCTTAGGAAAGAATAAAGAAAACTTCTGAATAGGTCTCTTAAGACAAATTTAGAAGGTGACTGGGATCTTTTTAGATCGAAGCAAAAAGACTGTAAGAAGTTAATTCGTTTGTCGAAAAGTGCTTCTTATAGAGATTTTTGTGAAAAGATCGAGCCACTCGGTGACCAGTAGGTTGGTTAAAGTCCTCAAAAGAGGTAAGCCGACCAAACCGAAGTCACTCAGACGGTCTGATGGCAAGTTTACTGAGACAAAAGCGGAAACTTTTAGTCTCCTGCTGGAGACTCACTTTTCTGGCAATCGGATAATCACTAGGTCGCAGCTTGGCCCGCTTACCCAGGCTGAGCTCGATCTAAGTCAGAAAACTCGGCGCAGCTGGTATATTGCATCAGCCGTGGTAACAGATGAGGCCATCAAATATGCTGTGGCATCTTTTGATGGTTTCAAATCGCCTGGCACCGATGGAATATATCCGGCTATGCTGCAACAGGGTATAGATCAGCTATTGCCAACTCTGAAAAGAATTTTCACCGCTGGCTTGGCGCTGGCATATATTCCTACACCTTGGCGGACAGTCAGGGTAGCTTTCATACCGAAAATTGGTAAGGAAGACTATTCGCTCCCCAAGAGTTTCAGACCTATAAGTTTGACATCCTTCTTACTGAAAAGTATGGAGAGACTGGTAGAATTTCACGTGCGCAAAGTTGCTTTGAAACTGCCACTATCGGAGATGCAGCATGCTTATCAGCGTGGGAAATCCTGTGAGACCGCACTTCAAAATCTAGTGGCCAGAGTTGAATGCGCGCTTAATAGGAGAGAATACGCGATGGGTATCTTCATCGACATTGAGGGTGCTTTTGACAATGCGACTTTTGACTGCATGTGCGACTCTGCCAGACAACACGGGGTAGATGAAACATTAGTGTTGTGGATTAAAGCAATGCTAATGAATAGAACTTTGGTAGTGGATGCGGATTGTGGCCAATATGTTATGACAGGGGTAAACAGGGGCTGTCCACAAGGTGGCGTGCTGTCTCCATTGTTATGGTGCATGGTGGTCGACTCTCTGTTGAATACTCTAAATAGTTCTAACGTCTACGCCCAGGCATATGCGGATGATGTCGCCGTACTTTCTGTCGGGCCATGCCTGGCGACGGTCTGTGCTAACGCGCAGGCGGCACTGGACATGATCGATGAATGGTGTACTAGGAGTGGGCTTTCGGTGAATCCTCTTAAAACTGAGGTTGTTCTTTTTACGAGAAGGAGGATTTTGACCGGTCTGACTCAGCTACTAGTAAAAGGCGTCACCATTCGCATTTCCAATGAAGCCAAATATCTGGGAGTGATTTTAGATAAGAAACCTGATTGGTCTAAACACGTTGAGTCGAAAACATCCAAGGCGCTCTCAGTCTTCTGGCAGTGTAAGGGTGCATTTGGCAAGACTTGGGGCTTATCACCGAATAAGGTTCTCTGGATCTACACGGCTATGATAAGACCATTCCTCGCATATGCGTCGGTTGTTTGGTGGAAGGGGCTCTCGCGTAAATATGTGGTTGCTTTTTGCATGAAACTCCAAAGAACGGCTTGTCTCGGCTGCTCGGGAGCTTTCCCGAGTACGCCTGGCTCTGCTCTAGACGCTTTGCTGAACTTACCTCCCCTTGATACTTATATCATGGGTTGCACTATCAAAGCCATCCATCATCTTAGGCGGGGCGGTTTTTGGTATCCTCCACACTGGAACTTTGATGAACTTGTGCGACACTTATCTTACGACTCCTGTCTTATGGATATGCCGTCTGATGCAATGACACCAGAACTCCAGCTGATGCGCAAATTCAGAGTCGACTTTCCATGTGTCCAGGACTGGCTTCGGTCAGAGTCTGAGTCGGGAATGGAATGTAGTCGTATTTTCACGGATTGTTCCAAAACCAGTCAAGGGTCTGGCGCTGGGGTCTTCGTGGAAGTCGACAGCATTAGACTTCACTTCTCGTTAGGCAAATATGCGTCTGTTTTCCAAGCGGAAACTTATACAATCCTAATGGCCATGAACTTTGTTGCGAAGAACAGGTGGAAGGGATGTAGCATTTGTGTCTGTAGTGACAGTCAGGCTGCGCTTAAGGCCTTCCTTAACCCTTTAACAACTTCCAAAATAGTTCGTGAAACCAAAAACTCTTTGAACTCGGTCGCAAGGCTGAATTCTCTGTCTCTTATCTGGGTCCCAGGTCACACTGGGATCTTGGGGAACGAGATCTCAGATGAGATTGCTAGACAAGGCTCAGAGGAGGCTTTCTCAGGTCCCGAACCCGTGTTGGGTCTTCCAGCGTCCTCGGTTAGGACTTCCATTGACGATTGGGTCTCTCACGAGCACAATTGTGTGTGGCATGACTCTCCAGGTTGCAGGTTGACTAAACGCATGCTCCCGGACGTCTGTAAGAAATTAGCGGCATTCTTGCTGTCTCTCAGCAGAAAAGACTGTAGACAACTTATCGGCGCCTTGACAGGCCACTTTGCTTTTGCCAAGCACCTCAACGTGTTGGGCTTAAGTGACACTACAATCTGCGAAGCTTGTCGAGAGAGCGAAGACACCGCGGAACATTATCTCTGTGAATGTCCGGCCTTTGCTCGTATCAGGTGGCAGATCTTCGGTGCGGATGTGGTGAGTGCTGGTACTGTAAGCTCCTCATCACTGAAGTGCTTGCTTGGCTTTCTTCGAAAGTCAAGGAAATTCCAATAAAGTGGGTAAATCAGGGTTTGCTCTCTGGCAGTACAATGGACCGTTGTGTCTGAGTGCTCCAGTCGAGTGTTTCCTATCCCGACAAAAAAAAAATAAAAAATATAGAACCTACAACTTTTGTCAACCTTATTTTTCTCGTGCGGCTCAGCATTTTCAAGATATTTACAAAATCTCCAATGTTACCCTTAGTCTCCACTGGCAATAATTCATTGCAAGAAATATGTCAAGCAATCGAAATTTCCAATGGAGACCGCAAATGAAATGAATTATTTCAAGAAATTTGCAGTCTCCATTGGAAATTTCAATTGCTTGACATATTTCTTGCAATGAATTATTGCCAGTGGAGACTAGGGGTTAAAAACGACTCCACCGGACACAGTGCCCTGAACAGACAAACACATGCTGGCCAGTATATCCAATAACCTCGGCAGATGGTTCAAAGAAGAGGAAGACAAAGAAACTGTAGTTAAATTTCTCCGCACATATTCGCAAAAGTGTATTTTACTATCAAGGAACTGTAAGGCAAGCTTGTTGCAAAAAAGGAGTACCGATGGATTAGATCTACAGTGTTATGCACCTATGTATCTATGTACCTGATTGGAATCAATTGCCTGGCCACTAAACTAGCTTTACTTTTACAGCAATCTTACACAATTACACAAAAAAACAATCCAACAAACTCACCTATACGTCGACGTCCAATTGATTGCATCAGGAACTTTAACATTTTGCGTATGATACGGACACTCAAGGTAATACAGCATATGCACCTGTTTCGCTGGCCTTCGAACACCAGTTGGAATGTAATGATCCTTATACAATACCAAATCAGCTGTACTCGCCTTATCCCTATTCGCTGTAATCTCGCATGTATCTACCGGACATTTTGCTTTAAAAAACACATCTCTACCTACAGAAGCACACAAAAAAAAAAAAAAGACATCAGTTTCCAAACACATTCCACTTCTGACACTCATCTCGTTACCATTCTTAATATTCCACGGTCCCAGCCCGTTATATAGCAATATTTGCTTCATCTCTCCATTCTCCTGAATCTGTTCATAGTTCGGTGGAACAAACATAAGTTGATTCATGATTCGATCACTATGCGGATCGGCGTGTGGCAACAATCTTGGCACCTTGCGATTACCTTTCGTCCGATGCCATGGCAACGGATATCGTTCACCATTTTTAAAGAACCATGCCTTCGATGTAGGCTCGCCACTAGCCCTTTGCTGATCACTTTGCTGTTCACTTTCATAGTTTTGTTGATTGCTATTACCATCCAATGATTGAACAAGCTCTGTTGCATCAAATATCGAATTCTCCGCATCTGGATGGATATTATCTGCTTCGGTCGTTTCGTATTGATACAGTTGACCTGGCGATGTTTTTGGTTTCCATACTTCACGATCTCTATCGGATTTGAAAATATCATTTAAATCATCATTTCAACATCTCAATTGCATGTATCTCAAAATACTTACCGAAAATTGAATCCAAAAATCAGTACCAAGGCAAAAAACGATGTCAGGAAAAAGTATTTCTTCAGCGAGATCTTTGGACGTCGCATATTTAAATTGTATCGCTAGCGGTTATATGCAGTCATTTCACTAAAAGCACAAAAATGGAATGCGATTGTTTTCTGTGAGATCGAATATTATTTTCAAATAAATCGAAAAGAGATATGTACGAGTACATCAATAACAACATATCCCCCGGGTAGAGTGTTATCTGTTTCTATTGTCTTGTGTGGTATCGGTTCAACTTTTCTACAAACAGATGGCCACTCATACAATTTTTTTTTCCTTTTTTTAATCAATTATCTATAAAAAAAAAAAATAGTGTTTTAAACATCCATTCCATTTTCCATTAAACAAAAAAAAAAAGAAAAAAACACAAAATAACCAAATTACATATTCAGTGGCGGTAGAGACACATTTTGAATGCTCGATGATCATCCGAATTATAGTACCCAAGTCGATTAAATGGGAGAGAATTATGTCAACAAATTATTTTTATTTTTTTGGTCTTTTTGTTGCTAACATTCAATTTTTTTTTTATTTTGGGTGTTCATTCAAATGATCTTGGTCGAGAGAAACGCGTCGCTTTACTACCCAATCTCTTCTCCCATGAGAATAGTTTTGATTTACTTTTCGTGTAATTATCTATTTTAACACTATCAGCGATTGTAATGTTTTTCTATTTCTCTTCAAATAATGTAATGGCATAGACAGTATCAGATAATACAACAAGTAGTCACGGGTTGATCTAAAAAAAAAAACCAAATGCATTGCTAAAGGGCAATAACAGCGAGAACATTGCAATTTTTTATAATTGATGTCGATAACATCTTAGTCAGTTTGCATGAGGAAGGGTAGTAAAATTATTCCAATAAAAATTGGTCAAGTGTAAGTTTGTTCACAGACAGAGGGGTTCAACTGAAAACTATTATTCAAAAGAAATGAACAAATAACTTATAAATTAATATACCTATTTTACTGACTGGAAGATGCCCCTTAAAAGTACTGTGATGTAAAACCAATCCAAAGACACAACAATTCATGCCTCGCAAACTATTGAAGATATCCAAACTGGGTTTATGTGGCATTAAGGATGCTTTATTACTACGAACTATTTTTATATTTTCCATTGCATCACCATAAATTCAAAAAGAACTTGGTTCTACTCAAGAATATAAGTTAAATACTTTTTATCAAGATTATTGAAAAAAAATATTATTTTCTTTTGGAGGGAACCTCCACTTTATTCGGATCAAAACTTTGAACTAATTCATTACAATCTTCTGGCCTGCATTTAAATGAATTGTTTGCTTATTAAGCTACTGCATCATTTTAAGTTCTGAAGTCTGTGTTGCTTATGAAATTTAATCCTACGAATTTGGCATGGCATGAGTGTGGTTTATCCAAGTGTTGGCATGGGTGATGTCTATCCAAGTGTCAACTGTTTATCCAAGTGTAAGCTGTTTTATCCAAATGTTTATTGTTTATCCAAGTGCAGTTCTCGCATATGGGAGTCTTCTGTGTTAACCTATATTTTCTGCTATATACCGCATGTATATATGAGCAGGCGAACCCCACACGTGGATCAGTAGAAATGCAGTGAATTGGGAGCGTTATGATCTCTTGTTTTCGGATCGTAACATCGCCGAAATAGGAAAAAAAAAAGATCGCTTATATGTATCTGAGAAAAAGAAAAATACTATCGCTCCTTTTGCTGTATTGGAACCACCTCTTAAATAATTGTTGTTGGCTATGTTCGGCTTACCGGCCGAACTCTTCAAGACAACTGGTGATGAATTGGTAGAGTGCATACATCAACATCTCTAAGACTTGTGTCAGACAAGTGTATGCCTGATGAATGGAATCTCAGCATCGTTTGATCGTAACTTCCGTACGAGCATCCCTAACCGGGATGTATGGGACACCTCCCCCCCTGTCGATGGTAGTTCGGTTCACTTCTTCACAGATGGATCTAAGACGGAGGGTGGGGTGGGTTGTGGTGTTTTCTCCGAACAGCTCAATCTCAACATCTCTTTCCGCCTCCCTAATCATTGTAGCGTTTTCCAGGCGGAAATCATGGCGATTAAGGAAGCCCTGTCCTGACTGAAATGTAATGTATTATCTGTCAGGGATATTAGCATTTTCACTGACAGCCAAGCGGCAATCAAGTCCCTGGAATCATTCTCCTTCACTTCAAAGGCTGCCTTAAACTGTCGTCTATCTCTTATGGAGATGACAGAGCAGTTCAACATTCACCTTTGCTGAGTGCCAGGCCATAGATACATTCCAGCTAACTGCAGGGCTGACGACCTCGCCAGACAGGGTACCACTCTAAGGATTTTGCCTGAAAGGCAAGCACTGGGTATGCCCCTCGCTACAAGTAAGTATCTACTAAAGCTGAACGCTATTAGCAAGACCAACCTCAGATGGGGAAACGGCTCAACGTGTCACATTTCGAGAAAGATCTGGCCTAAGCTGGATCAAAACCGTAGTGCCGACCTGATCAAGCTAAAGCGTACACAAATCAGCTGCGTTGTCGGTGTTCTCACTGGACACTGTCTTATAAGCAAGCACGCCAGAAGACTTGGTCTCTTCTCCACCGACTTCTGCAGGAGCTGTAGGGACGAGGAGGAGAAGGAAACCATCCTTCACCTCCTATGCACATGTCCGGCCCTGTCGCATAAAAGAATGCTCCATCTAGGGTCCCCCTTCCTTGATGACCTCTGCGATCTGGCGTCCCTGGAAGTCATGAGCATCCATCGCTTTATCAAAAGCTCCGGTTGGTTTTGTTAGTACCTGAGTGGCCTAATGGGTTGATCCATGGTATCACAAAGGACCTTCACTGGTCTAAGTGTGTCTGCACTCTCGTATGGACAGCCAACCTAACCTAACCTAACCTAACCTAACCTTGCCCGATCCACAAGAAAGGAGACCCTCTCAACTGCGCCAATTATACAGGCATTAGTCTCCTCAACATCGCATATAAGATATTTTCTGCGATATTGTGAGAACGCCTGAAACCTTTTATGAACAGCCTGATTGACCCCTATCAGTGCGGTTTCAGGCGAGGAAAGCCCACCATCGTTCAAGGAGACCTCGACCAACTTGGAGTGCGCAACTGGAGACAATTAGCTAAAGACCGAGCTAAATGGAGAGGCTTGTTAGTTGAGGACCAGGTTTACCCAGAACTGTCGCGCCACCTAAGTAAGTAAGTATTTCAAGAGGCCGTTGGTGTCAGACAAATAAACGGTCAGACAGATAGGCGGACGGACGATGGGATGACAGTAATGGGGTTTTCGTAGTTCAGAGCTCTTGAAAAAGAAGAACTTTTTTCGTCGTACTTATGTAAAGTATAGGTGTTATCCTGACGATTCCATTTGATGTGAATAGCTACATATATGATAATTCAAATTCGATTTTTTTAAACTTTTAAGTTCGCAACGCATTGTCATCTGATACCGAGGTACCCATATGACGTTCTTGCTATGACTACCTACAACTATGCGCTAAAACGCCCCAAATAATCGTCTAAATGCTCCATACGTCGATTTCACTTGACGGTTGTGATGAAAAAATAACTAGAATTGATAAAATATCCAACAGCTTCGAATAAACAGACTGATCTTGATGTTGACGACCAACAATAGCAAACGTATAAACAGACACCGATTTAATTACTCTATATGCAGAATGTACGTATTTATCTTAAATAGATGGCGTACACCCAAGCAACCTCAACTGCACCTTATAAACACATATACTTGTAACCTTTTCTTCTTATTCTTTTGTCTTGCCACATCTCCTTGTCCTCAATCACCAGGTTCGTCTATCCTGGGTCGTTCTTGCATCTAGGCTGTTCCTCCTCAGATCATTTTCACTGTTCATTGGTCGTCCTCTGTTCTTTGCTGGCTCAGATATATTCACTGCCTTATTAACAACGTGTTCTGGGCTCCTGCGGGATACATGTCCGTACCATTGAAGTTTGCTTTCTTTGGCTTTCCCAGATATTGGTTTCACTTTCAGGCTTCCTCTTATGTAGGTGTTCTGAACTCTTTTTCTTTTATGGTTACATTGCATGCCCATCTCAGCATTCGCATCTCTGCTACATGGAGTCTTTCCACATATTGTTTTTGTGCTGCCAAACATTCTGCTCCGTATATCAGTGCTGACCTGACTGCTGTTTTACAAAGCTTTCCCTTCAGTTTCATGGGTCGCATAGGACACCTGTAAGTGTCCGCCAATCCATTCACCCCGAGTTGGCTCTGTTTTTGACATCATCATCAATTCTACCGTCGACTGCTATTACTGATCGAGGTATTTGAAGGTGATCGTCATCGGCAGTGATTGGTTGTTGACATAAGTGTATTGTATTGCTCGGACCAAAACATTAGTCCTTTTCAAACGGCAGGAACGTCTACTCTGTTTTAGTAAGATTTATATGGAGTCCATTTTCCCCGAGTAATTCATTCCAACAATTAGAGCAACGCTCTAGTTCTTCCTCCTATTCTTCTATTAGGACGATGCCATAAGCATCCGTATAGGAGGCATTCTCTTTTGGATTTTAGAGGTCAGGTAGTTGATAACGATATTATAAACACTGCGATCTGCGATTTGGACGCCTTGTAGAAGAGATTTTTTATAATTGTACCCCCACCTGCAGGAGGATGGTGAGATTTTCTTCGAAAATTGCAAACAAGAGAAGGCAATTTTCGAAGTTTCGTAGTTTCGGTTTGGTTGTCGGCCAGCAACCTGCAGCTGTAAAACAATTATAAAACTTATAAAGCTTTCAAGGCATAAATGAGTGCCTCAGGATGCATTTTTGACTACCTTTGATTATCGAACTAGGATTACGATATGATTCCGAAACGTGAGGACCTCTGGTTTCACAAGCTGAAGAGGCACCAAATAAGAAAGTATTACAGTTTATAGGATCAGAAAGATAAGCGATTTCTTAGCCCTAAAACCGGCTCCAAAATAGTTCGAGAAATCTCAGACTCACTGAGTCTGGGTCTCAGGTCATAAGGGATTCTCTGGACATGACACTTCCTATAAGCTTGCTTGACAAGATTGAGAGGAGAACTTCTTAGGAGCTGAACCTGCATTAAATCTGCCTGCGTCCATTGAACTTCGGTTTTCTATGAGCACAATCGTATGTACACATGAGCCCCCAGGATACAGGCAGACTAAATGCTCCTGGACATTTGTAAGAAATCCATGGAATTTTTCGGTGTCTCCCAAAAGACAACTGTAGACAACTAACTGTAGGCAACGCATGGGAAAAGGGCGACGATAATATAGAACATTGCATTTGCGACTGTCCTGCCTTTGTCAATGTCTTCACCATTATCATAATAATTCATCTTGAAAGATAGCACATGTACAGAGAATACATAGAATTCGGAAAATCAAAATAAGTGACTGCAGACTTAAAGAATCATATCTACACAGCACATAGTTTAATGGAACAAATACCACGCTCTTCGAATATTTACATAAACGAAAATAACTCAACCTCAGTATCTCATTGCGTTTGAGGCACGGAGATAGAACTCCAATACAAATTTTTACTTTTTAAATGCTCTTCTGCTTATCAGACTATAATATAGTCTATGACGACTTCCAAACAAAGCAACAGCCCCAATAAAACCATAATGTAATGCAATTCATTAATATCTAAAATATAAAATCCCCTTTTATGGGAGTAATTTTTTTTATCGAGATATAATAGTATCTCACGCGCGTGCAGACACATGCCATGAGTATAACTAAGATAGTTAGATCGCTCAATAGGCGAACCCCACAGGCGGATCAGTAGAAATGCGGTGAAGTGGGAGGGTTGTGATCCCTTGTTTTCGGATCATAACTTCGCTGATAAAAAAAAAGGAAGAAGAAGAAGATAGTTCGCTCAATAGTTTGTAGCAAAGTATGTTCATAATTTATCGAAATGGAATATGCTATTGATGAAGCACCGGAAAATGTAGATTTCATTGAACAAGAAAATCTCTGAAAAATCAAAGAAAGCTTTCATTTCACAACTTCACTTCCATTTTAATAAGGCGTGGTTAAATTATAAGGGTTACAATCGGTTTCAAACGGATTGTAAGCATTCTGTATGGGTAGCAATGGTGCAGTGGATAGTGTGTTTGCTCGTTAACCGATGTGTACAGGTTCAAGTCCCAGCAGGGAACATAAATCATCTGCCACCCTTGTATAAAGAGTAACATCTGAGTTTTTCCAACTCCACCAAAGAAAGGATCCTGTCTGGTAGTACAATGGATCGGCGAGTAGTGCTCTGGAAAAACCATTCTGTATGTTTTTATTTTATTAGATGAGTTGTTTTTATTTTATTAGATGAGAAGTGCAGCGTAGTGTGAGACGTGACAAACGTCAATATGTCAACTCACTGGTCTCAAGGGCTCAATAAGCAGCGAGTAGGTGCGACAGTAGGACTGTTTACAACAGCACTAAGGAGCTCATTGGTGGTCGAAACTCCAAACAACATCCAGTGAAGAGTCTAGACGGTAACCTTCTGATTTCGGATGAGGATCAGCTCACTAGATGGAGAGAACATTTTGCTACAGTGCTAAATCACTTAGACGACGACGGTATGATCTTGAATTCGAATGAACAGTTCGAAGCAACAAATTCCCGAATTCACACCGTACCTCCCAGTAAAACTGAAATAATAACAGCAATCAAGTCCCTCAAGAAGAACAAAGCGGTGGGTATTGATGGCATCCCTGCCGAGCTATTTCAAGCGGCGCTAAATACATCGGCAGATTTGCTGCATCCGCTAATATGGAGAGCTTGGGATAGTGAACAATTTCCACAGGGGTGGAAAAGGGGGATGATCATTAAGCTTCCAAAGAAGGGTAACTTGATGGAGTGCGGTAACTCTAGAGGTATATGTGTTCTTCCAGCTGTAGCCAAAATAATAGCTAGAATAATTCTAGAACGAATTAAAGAACATTTAGATTCAACTCTCGATGTCGAACAGGCAGGCTTATGCGCTGGATCCTCCTGCATCGACCACATAAACACCTTACGGATCATAATCGAACAATGCGTTGAGTATAGATCTCCGCTACATTTACTGTTTATCGACTTCGAGAAGGCTTTCAACAACTTGAATCGAGATGCTATCTGGTTGGCCTTGCGCAGGAGAGGCATTCCAGAAAAAATGATAGCTATTATCAAGGCTACATACGAGGGCGGCAAGTGTCACGTCGTGCACAATGGTAAGGTGTCGGAAGATTTTAAAGTCCAAAGTGGAGTACGTCAAGGGTGCATACTGTCCCCACTATTGTTCTTGGTGGTTATCAGCGATGTACTCCGTGCAGCATTGACGGAAGGCAACTATGGAATTCGTTGGACTATGACATCTTACCTTAAACACCTAGATTACGCTGACGATGTTTGTCTACTTTCACATCGGATAATGGATCTTCATTTGATGGCCCAAAATCTAGAAGCTGAGGCAAACAAAGTGGGGCTAAAAATAAACACAGCCAAAACATAAGCCCTGAGCACTTCTAATACCCGCGCTCAACTTAGCATTGCCGGAAAGCAAGTCGAGAAAGTTGATAACTTTCTATATTTAGGAAGTGTCGTCTCGGCTAATAGCGGTGGCACCGAACTGGATGTGTGCAGCAGAATCGGGAAGGCTAAAGCTGCGTTCGGAATGCTGTCCAAAATCTGGAGAAGCAATGTTATTAGCTTAAGAACCAAGCTACGACTGTTCCGCTCCAACGTAGAATCAGTGCTGCTTTATGGGTGCAGTACCTGGAAGGTGGACACCATTAACACACGCAAGCTGCAAGTCTTCGTAAACAGTTGCTTATCTTGAGGATTTTTTGGCCGAACCGCATCTCCAACGAACAACTTTATCCGAGAACGGGCCAAGAACCTATAAGCATTACTATACGAAGAAGAAAGTGGCAATGGATTGGACACACCCTACGGCGCGAAGACAACTCCATTGCGAAATACGCCATGCAGTGGAATCCGCTCACCCAGGCAGGCAGAATAGCGGGACGCCCTAGGCAAATGTGGCGCAGAACAGTTGAGGAGGAATCGAGCTCTTTAGGAATGAGTTGGAGGCAGCTCAAACGCGTTGCAGAACTCCGAACACGATAGCGCGCAGGCATGGTTGACGCCCTATGCCCCCCGAGGGGTTAAAGGATATAAGTAAAGTAAGTAAGTGATAAGAAATATAACATTTGAGTAGGTATTGGTTTCGCAAAATAAAGGTTAGACAAGACTTTCAAATATCAATTCCAAATAAAAAAAATCGGATTTAGCCTCAGGGTAAAAGCCTACAGACCCAAGACTTGAAGTTTGAACTAAATACGTTGAGAAGCAAGAAACTGTTTGACCTGCTGTATTCATTATGTACCAGATCCTCATCTACTCGCATGCAAAAGAATCTTTACTTTCTCGAGGAAAGGATGAAACTTGTGGTAGTGCAAGAACAAGACCAAGATGCAAACCACGTATAGGTATTTATTTTCACATGCATGACGTGAACTGCCTTCTCTATAGTTCTCCAATAGTTTCTCATTAAACCCACAACAAAAATAACGCTTAACATTTTGAATTATAACCTTAAAGGTTTACCTTTTACACGGATCGTTAATTTATAATTGTTGGTCACTTTATTTTAATGCAAACATTATTGAGAGTCGTTAAAAAACACATTACGAGGTGATGTATGTTAGTAATCGAATGGACGACCGATTTAATGACATTGCCAACTGATGATCAGTTTTAATTTGAGTTTATTCACACAAATGCTTTAGTAAGGTCTATAACAAAAATAATCGACTAAAACTAGAAATAGCTTTGTGTGCTGATCTCTCAACCAGTAAGTTCGTTTACAACTCAGATACTATTGAACTTCTAGCATGCATCTCTGTTGGTGTTAAACTCTTATCTCACCATGGTACCAGTGATTATGTTGACCCCAAAGAGAAATTGCTCCTTATTATAGTGCCTAACTGCCGGAACGCAATGTCGCTGCGGTGGTAGTAGCATCGACTGCTGGGGCCGTAATGAATATATTGAAAAACCCCCCTTTTAATTTCAGTGGCATGACCTGAACAACAAAAATCGCAACATGACACCATAAGCAGACAAACAATAAGTTCAACAATATTGAAGTGCAACTGATGCTTGTAAAAATATGATCCCTCTCTTGGTACTAAAAGTCGGATCAAAATAAATTTCTGCAAATATACACTGATTCTTTAAAGCGCCAAATAAAATAATTCCGTTCCGATTCGTCCTATCCAAAAAGGACTGTACACAATGGTTCCGATCCGATCCGACAAGTAATATTCCACTCAAAAGAGTGGTATAAGAAGTTTTTAAGGAATAATTTGCCTTTTCGATTTGTTTTTGAATAGTTACAACCCTTATTTGCAACACAATTAAACAAAAACAAGACATTACAAAGAAAATCAATTTATTTTGTGAACATGCACTGTGAATTATTTGCACATATTTGAATTGATCAAACTAGCCTGCAATAATGCATTCCAGCCTATCCAGAATGGAGAAGCAACTTCTACCTCTATTGCACCCGATCCGATCCGTTCCATTCATTCTGTCATCTTTTCGGAAAACTGTGTGAATCAAATCGGCTTGCAATTCTAGCCCTTATAAAGAAGGGACGTACCCTTTGTAAAGACTGCTAGGACACTTATTTTAAGATTTATTTATTTATTGCGCAACAAAAACATTGCAGGAAACCGATGATGGAGTAAACTTGTATCAAAAACAAAACTAAAGCTTATAATAGTGACCTCCACTAACATGCTTGACTAAGAAAAAAAATAGTTCTGAAGAAAAATTAAAACTTACCCTAAAACGATTCTACAAGAAGTTAGCAACCTAACCGCACCCGAACTACGCACATCCTGTGTCCTCAATAATAAATACACAGTCGGAAAAAATTCCATAAATATTCACACTACAAAATGATGAATAAATTAATTCCAATCTAAAGCGAAACTGACACGCACATGTATTCTACATTATGTATCTACATCGGTAAATGCCATCGTTTACACGCATGACCATACAAATTCCGAAATGTGCAGTGAACCTTCTAAGCAACCAATTCATAAAATTTTATTGAAAATTGTAACGCGAAACACATAAAAGAATGCAATTTTAATGCTTTCAGTTAAGGTCAAGCTCAAGTATCGTCACAACCACTGTACGAGTATGTAAGCTTTCATTATGCTAAACTAGCTAACCAATTATAATTGTGCTGACTTAGAGTTATTTACAAATCGTTGCTGCTATTGTTGCCACTATTACTTCATTTGATTTCTTTTGGTTTCGGATTAAAATCAGTTATACTCGTATAAGTACTTTTAAATTGAATTGGACACTTGTAACGCTTAAGTAGATAAACACACGTCACTTTGGTTACCTTTAAAAAGACTGTGCCTGTAAAACACTTTGCAGACACATAGTGCGGAACTTCCTAGTTCACATTCTGTTCAGTTGGCGAAATCAGAAAGAATTCTCACCCTTCAGCTTCGTTGCAGAAGATTGTACAATCGTATGCGGAAAACATTTTTACACCAAACACAGTCCAACCTTATCACGAATAAGAAGATACATCGGGAAAAAGCTTCTTCAAGTGTGATGGCCTGTATTTGTTCTAGAAATTAGTAGTAAATCGGAGGCCAATGCAACCCAAAGAAAACTAATATCGGCTCGGTTAGAAAACTAGAGCTGTAACGATATTTGTAAATCGGGAAACATCAATCTGAAGAAAAATGCATTTAGATCTATACTAACTATGAGCAGAAGTACAACAACGTTGACTCTTACTCTTCATCTTCTCAACAACAGCGAGTGTAATGCCGCTCATGTCAGATCTACTATCCATTCCAGATAGAAAGGAATCGCTAATAACTTGAAGTTTTTTTTTTTGATTTCAACATTAAAGGTGTTTTCTCATCTTCATAGCTCTGAAATACCACCCGTTCTTCCCACCAAACTTCTAAAAGTCTAAATTCATTGCAATTTTCTATTAAGCGAACATCTGAAAACTATTTCACTTAGAAGCTCAAAGCTTAAGGACAACGAAACAGCTAGACCTTTCAGTAGTAAGAAGCAGACCATAAAGGGTGGCAATGGTGCAGTGGATAGTGCCTTTACTCATTAACCGGCGTGTACAAGTGCCCCAGCGGGAACAGCAATTATTTGCCACCCGAATACGAGTATAAAAACGGAAAACTGCCTGGTAGTACAATGGACCAGAGAGTCTGAGTGCTCTGGAAGTATCCTAATTCCAACAAAACTCAGAAACTTAACTAATTGTAAGACGTTCAAAATGTCCAAGGCATTATGTTCGCAGAACAGTGTCAGATTATGTTCCGTAGCTGGACACTGCGATGAAGAAGACAATGAAAGTTCCGACGCGTTGGCCAAAAAAGGAGTAGAGCTCCCACAAAGTCATATAATTGGAGGCATAATACCACCAATATGCATGGCTAAGGGAATTATTCTCAATAGAACCATCAACATGGCTCATCTAAGATGTTCCAACATAGTAGGGCATATGGTGTCTGAGGCCTTGTGGCCTGCGTTAAATCGCAAAAATCTGGGAAGTTAATAGAACTAGGCTGACCACGGTTAAGAACAGCGAAAGCGATACTCTCTGGCCATTGGCTTCGGAGAAAGCACACTATGAGATTAGGATTATCGAATGCGGATGTTTGCAGACACTGCAATGACATACACGTCTCAGAGGATATAGCATACCTACTCTGCGAATGCCAAGGCATTGCTCGGAGCAGACTAAAACATCGTAGAAGATATTTCTTTGAGAACCTGGAAGAGGTTGGGCCTTTGATTCAAAACAATTATTTTATTTAAATTCAGTAGGGAAATTAGATGCATGGGAGAATTGGTTTAGGTTTTCTACCGTTGAGGTTCCCGAGGAATCGCGATGGGCCCACTATGGTGCCAAGGGTTTTATGATAACCTCATAGCCCTACTCAACCTAACCTAACCTAAGACCAACAAAAAAAAGTATTAATACTTTCAACACAATCAGATTTCCCTAGTTTTGATTAAGTCATTACATACTTCTTAAACTCGGTCAGTCATGCTACTTATTTATGCTTGCTTAGCTCCAAACTATGTCCTCCTTTCAATGTTGCTTCACAAATAATGCAAACGCAGTAAATAAAGTTACTTTGTTGATTAACCTCCTCACATTCACATCGTCTTCCTCCTATACCTTCCCTAATGCATTTTACCATGTTTACAGTAGGTACAAACGTATCCACTAATAGTTCACTTCACCTACACACTAACTCGTCTACTTAGCCAGCTTTATTCCTTTCATTTTATGCCTATTTTTGTAACCACACACTGCAGAGATAGAGACAATCACTCCTTTTCATGGCATGTATGTCAGCATTTATCAGTACAGGACATAAAGGACGACAAAAAATAAATAAAAATAAAGACAAAACAGGGGAAGACTAAATAGACACACATTGGTGGAATAAGGAAGCATAAAAAGGATCCCTACTTTCGAGTCATTCACCTTAAATTCCTTCAGTTCACCAAAGTTTAAGTTGTTATGGTTAAAGGATATGCCCCGGTATGCCACGTGAAATTCATTCGCCGCAGAGCCAACTCTCGCGAGAGATTGCTAAGGAGTGTAAACATTTGTCAGGTGGTGGATACTGGGTGTGGGCGTTTGGGGGGGGGGGGGGGGGAGAGAAATAAATAGAGCAGTGATGGAAAACTGTGAATTATTAATGAACACAACGTTTATACTTAAAGGTAAATCTCATGAATATCAAAGAAATTTATGTTTGTAGGTAAGAAACACTACACCCAACAACCACACAAACATACACAATCAGTGGGATGCAAGACTATGCTGTGCTATTGTCCTTTGTGTTCTCTATTCAGAAATTAAAATACAATTTTACGTCAGAAGTATGAGAAGAAAGAAAATGAGAACGTTATTAGGATTCTGTATGTTGTTGATTGTTATGAATTTTTAATTAAATGCAGAGATCCACTATGCTACATACTTCTCCCTTTTAAACGCATGGACACTAGCCTTTTCCATTTTTAATCAAGGAAAGAAACACGACAGCAAACGACGTCAGAAAAGTTTGGCGTAAACACCCACAGCTAATATTTTTCACGCTTCACGTTTGTTTTCATCAGACAGTCACCTAGGGTCTATCTCCTGTTGGATGACCTACTTTAGAAAAAGTTTCTTTTAAAGTAGTTTACTGTGAGATACTATTCACTGAATCCTTCGTATTTTGAAAAATATGCAGTTTCTTACTCTTAGAAGAGTTTTAAGTTACACTTATGTAAGTTTTAGATAAGTCGTAAGTGAAAGACTTGAACTGTTCAAGTTGTCATTCGTAATTGATTACAGATTTTGAAGTTTATGCATTGAAAATTTGAAGAAGACTCTCATGAGAGCTTAATTTGAGTACCGGAGTGGTAAGGTATTACTAAATGTAGTGACCAACAGTAATGCTGTCTGGTTTGCCAATTAATGTATAGCCCTCAAGAATTGGGTTTGTGTATTAGGTTGATAAATGCAATTATACGCATACACTAAGATGAGTAATCGAAGACATATTAAGAGTGTAAATATTTAGATTCACTGAACAAAATCGTCTGGTATTTAGCATTTCATGCACTCAATTTATATTGCTGAGAATGACGAACGACCAATACAAACCTCTTTCTATAAACTTCTAGAAAGAGACTCGACCAGGACTACCCTTGTGCGACTAAAGTCCTAATTTGCACCTTTTTGGCAGCCTCTTCCCAATGAGATCACTTTTCTGAAATTGTCCGATTTTGCTCCTTTTTTCCATGATCGTTACGATTATTTACCCTTTTTCGAGATCCTCAACTGAATAGATTAAAAAAAACTGAGTATTTCAAATATTTTTTTTTACGTACGACTCAAACCGTGACCTAAAAGGTCCTAAGACAAACGAAAAAGTTCATAAATTCCAACAAAAATAGAGCAAGCAAGCTACTTAGGTTAGGTTAGATTAGGTTAGGTAGGGTTATGAGATTATCATAAAACACTAGGCACCAAAGTGGGCCCATCGCGATCCCTAGGAAACCTTCACGGCAAAAGACCTAAACCCAATCCTCCAAGCAATTAATCTCCCTACAAAATCTGAAGAGATCCTTATTATGGTTCAAGGACCTCACCTCCTCCAAGTTATCGAAGAAGTATCTACCCAGGTACTTTAGCCTTATCCTGGCAAATCCTTGACATTCACAGAGTATATGAGTTATATCCTCTGAGACATGTAGGTCATCGCAGTACCTACAAACTTCCGTATCGGATAATCCTAGTCTCATGGCATGCCTCCTTAGGAGACAGTGGCCAGAGAGTATTCCTATCGCTGTTCTTAGTCTCGATCTATCTAACTTAATTATCTTCCCAGATTTTCTGCGATCTAACACAGGCCACAAGGCCTTAGACACCCTGTGACCATCTAAGTTTGACCATCTTAGATTAGCCGTGTCAATAATTTTATCCCGGATAATTCCCTTAGCCACGCACCCTGGTGGTTTAATACTACCAACTATATCGCTACGTGGGAGCCCCGCTCCTCTTTTAGCCAGCGCATCGGCTTGCTCGTTGCCTTCGATATTGCAGTGTCCAGGTACCCAACATAATCTGACTCGGTTCTGCGTACATAATGCCCTAAGCACTGTGCGGCAATTCCTGATTAACTCAGATTTGGTGACGTAAGACTCTAGCGCCTTTAGCGCAGCCTGACTGTCAATGTAGATGGCGATATTCTTATCGGATATTGATCCCATCTCAAGTAATTCCGCAGCTTTAAGTACAGCTAGAACCACTGCTTGGAACACACTGCATGTGTCCGGAAGTCTCAGTGCCACCTGTAGGTTCGTATCTCTCGAGTAAATACCTGACCCCGTGCCCTCACTGGTCTTAGAACCATCTGTGTATATTGCAATCTCGTTGTGGACAGAGACTGTCTTCCTTTGCCAGTCCTCTCTAATAGGATACAGTACTTCGTATGGTGTGTCGAAGTCTAAGGTGCCGAGTATATCGTCCGATTCGTCAGGGATTCTGGGAAAAGTTTCTTTGAGAATGGAGCTGTGTCCTATGTTATTAGTCCTGAAGAGACCAACGTTAGTGAGCCGAAGCGCACTGTTGCCCGCTTGAAATTTGATTTGTAGGTCTAATGATAAGAGATACAGGAAGATCTCGAGTGCAGCCGTAGGTGTTGTGCGTAGAGCACCTGTGATGGCAATGCAGGCTGATCTTTGTACCATGGCCAACATATCCCGTGTGTTTTTCGTATTCGTTGCCTTCCACCACACAAGAGCCCCATACGTAAGGATGGGTCTGACTACCATGATCTATAACCAGTGCATCATTGCGGGCTTCAGGCCCCATTTTTCCCCCGCGGTCCGCTTACAGATGAAGAGACCATTATTTGCTTTGCGGACTCGTTCCTGTATGTTAAGTTTCCAATTTAGTTTCCTATCCAGCATTATAACAAGATATCTGGCGCGATCCGAAAGGGAAAGCTCCACCCCCGCTAGCTTAGGCAGTTTGAAGGGTGGTATCTTATATTTTCTACTGAAGAGTACCAATTCAGTTTTATCCGGGTTGACGCGTAGTCCACACCCTCTAGCCCATTTTTCGAGACTATTAAGAGCTGATTCCATCATTTCACTTAATGTATCAAGGAACATACCCTGAACTGAAATCACCACGTCATCCGCGTAAGCAGTGGCGCTTATACCTGTATTGCTTAGTTCCTTAAGTATCCCATCGATGACTAGAACCCAGAGGAGGGGTAAGATAACGCCTCCCTGGGGAGTCCCCTTGGTAACGGATTTTCTTATTGAACTGTTTCCGATAGCAAGCAACTTGAATTCAGCAAAAACGATTTGCGAACTCTCGTGGGCTACCTAATCGGACATTGTCCACTCAGGTACCATCTGAATAAAATATAACTATCAGATACACCCATGTGCAGACTCTGTGAGGAACAAAGAGAAAGAGTAAAACACATTCTTTGTGAATGTCCAGGGGTCGCAAAAAAAAAGATTGATCCATCTAACGCGGATCTCGATGGGCCCAGCGGATACCTGGAACATGGAACCCAAGACATTATTGAGGTTTACCAAAAGCCTCAATTTTACTTCTGGTTAACCATTGGTTTTAGAGAATATGCAGAGGTTTGATAGTCAAATACTTACAATTTGTCGTTTAGTTAAAAATTAAATTACACCAGCGGCTTTAAAATATTTCTTATTCAAATACTTATTTTGCCTGTTTTGGCAGCACTACCCACCACTGTAGAAGTCATGTTCATCAAGATCGAAAGTGCCGTTAGACTTCTACTCGCCTGCAATACCTTTCAATTGGAGAATTCTCAGCACAAAAAAAAATGCAATTTCATTGGAAAATCGTAAGTTTTCGTTCAAATAGATACTTGTGATTTGTTCTTTAATTATTTCTGCACAATAATTGAATAAAATATCAACTGAGACAATCATTTTCAAGGCGATTTCTTAATTCTCTTTTCGGTGAAAAGTGCCCTTGAAACACTTGTTGGCCACCATCTTTTAAATTTAAATTGAGAAATTTTTCAGTTGAAACTTGTTGCAAATACATAGATTGTTTTGCAGCAAATAAATGAAGTTAAATTGTTCGCGAACGGATTTTGCATACATTTTAAATGAAATATCGTCGGCGGGTGGTGTATTTGACGGGAATTTCTTCATTCATTTGTCGGGTCGGAAATCGCTTGCAAGTTGCTGCTGGTGCCGGAAGTAGCCATCTTAGAAATGTCGGTCGAGGAAAATTCGTGGTGAAAAAAAGAAAATTGGCGTTGCTATCTTATTTGGTACGTTTTTTTGTCGAAAATCGTTCTTTCATTAACTTTTCCGTACATTCGTTGGTGTAGTGAACTTCCTTTTTGCGACATGCAATAGCAAATTTTTAGTGATGACCGTATCGTGCCCCTAATTCCTTTGAAATTCGAAAGTCCAGTTCTTTTTCAATCAAAAAATATCTGTTAAGCCCCAACAAGTGAATGTATGTAGTACTGAGCAAAGACCCTAGAAGCAGTCTCCCTAAGAAGTGGTGTTTGTAAGACGCGTCTGTTTCATAGCCAATAAGTGCTTCTTTTTAGCTTCCCTACCCCTTTCAAGTGTAAACCCAAGCTAATGTCTTTCTTACCCCCTTCTGAGTGCCTTTTTTAAAGTTTCTCTGTGCTAAATTTCAAAAGCCCTTGTAAAAATAAAGTGTGATACGTGTAGTACTCGTTTGGTTAAATTCAAAATCTAATCTCTGCCCATTCGTCGTACCAATTCGTCTCTGAAAAGCCCATGTGTTACCTCTCGTGACATTTAGGAAAATATGTGTTCATTCCAAGTGCTCGTCCTTTTTAAATTCGTGTTTTCCTACTCGTATTCGCAATTAAACATCCCGGTCTTTGAAAGTGCGTTAAGTTAATTTCGTTTTTCTTTAAGCAGAAGAGCCATAGTGATGCCAAGTCTCTTTTTTTAAATTTCGTGTTTTTCTATTGAATTTCCCGATTTTTAAAAGTGCGTTAAGCTCCATTTTGTTTTTCATTCAAAAAGTATGACCACGTGTCTGGAAAATAAAATATCAATAGTGCGTTCTTTTCTTTAAAAGCAAGTCCCCAACCCCTTAATTCTAGTGTAAATCATTTTCTGCATATTCAGTGCGTAATATCACAAATCCCCTTCCTCTTTCGGTTAATACCTAGATCCTCAGTGAGGTGAAAATGGAAAACAATTCAACTATTACTCATCAATCAGAAGCCTTCCATCGGAGATAACGATAAATGCATTAGAGGTGAGTGGTTTCTTGAAAAAATTACAACATTTCATATTTTTGTCTGCATAATTCCAAGAAAATTGTTGCTTTAGTTGAATATGTAATACATTTAAGTATTTTTTCTTTATAATATCTAAAATACTTGCTTTCTTCAGTTACATTGATTATGGCATAATCAATCGAATACTCCTTCAGTAACATAGATAGATTAGGCATAATTCTTTCATAGACTAAATTTGTGGTCTCAAAATGATGTGTATTAAAAATTGTTCGTTATAGTTTCTAAAATTTGGACTCTGTTTCTAAAATTTTTGACTTTGACAACTTTTGCTCCCTCAGTTGCATAGATTGTAACATTATACTTTCGCAAATATCAACTTGTGTTTTTGAAATAATGTGCTTACAACTATTATTTTGTTGTAATTTCTAAAACAAGAAAAAACCCTAGACATTTTTTTTTGTGATCTTAAATAAAGATGACATCTTACCTTTAGCACCTAGATTACGCTGACGATGTTTGTCTACTTTCACATCGGATAATGGGTCTTAATTTGATGGCCCAAAATCTAGAAGCTGAGGTAAACAAAGTGGGGCTAAAAATAAACACAGCCAAAACAAAAGCCCTGAGCACTTCTAATACCAGCGCTCAACTTAGCATTGCCGGAAAGCAAGTCAAAAAAGTTGATAACTTTCTATATTTAGGAAGTTTCGTCTCGGCTAATTGCGGTGGCACCGAACTGGATGTGTGCAGCAGAATCGGGAAGGCTAAAGCTGCGTTCGGAATGCTGTCCAAAATCTGGAGAAGCAATGTTATCAGCTTAAGAACCAAGCTACGACTGTTCCGCTCCAACGTAGAATCAGTGCTGCTTTATGGGTGCAGTACCTGAAAGGTGGACACCATTAACACACGCAAGCTGCAAGTCTTCGTAAACAAATGCCTAAGAATCATCTTGAGGATTTTTTGACCGAACCGCATCTCCAACGAACAACTTTATCTGAGAACGGGCCAAGAACCTATAAGCATTACTATACGAAGAAGAAAGTGGCAATGGATTGGACACACCTTACGGCGCGAAGACAACTCCATTGCGAAATACGCCATGCAGTGGAATCCGCTCACGCAGGCAGGCAGAATAGCGGGACGCCCTAGGTAAACGTGGCGCAGAACACTTGAGGAGGAATCGAGCTCTTTAGGAATGAGTTGGAGGCAGCTCAAACGCGTTGCAGAACTCCGAACACGATGGCGCGCTATGCCCCCCGAGGGGTAAAAGGATATAAGTAAGTAAGTAAAAAGATGTTACAAGTATTTTGTTTGAACTTGATTTCCAAAAGAAGATATGTAACTTAAAAAAAAAAACAGAAGAATTTCGAATCGAATATAATAAACGTCTTCGTTCAACTCTTAACTCCGAACAAACAATTCTCCGCTCGAAATCGTTCTGCATCGTACACAACATCTTGAAGTTCTTCATGGAGCAAGGGTACAGCTCTCCACTTTTTAACGAAAAACGGAACCTAACTGATGATGGATGTTGAATCAGTACTTCTGGAGAGATGTACTACTTGATAGAGTGCGATCATTCCCCATTCACATAGTCCCGAACGACACACTACAATTTGATGAAAATTAGTTACGGAGAAAATACGGTACGGAGAAAATTTCGTTGCCAAATAAGAATTATTATTATTATTATTTGCGTAGGGTTATCTTGCACTGCGACCTATTGGTCTATTATTCCCCTTCCTAATACCTTGAAGAGGTTTTTTTTTCTCTTAATAGAGTTCCCTTCGCATTATAATTCCCTCGTTATTGTGATTGAGGGTCATACATTCTTACTTTACCTTGGCAAGAATAATTCACTCTCTCTCCAATCCGATTTCTCTGATCTCCAGTCTGAGAATGAGAGGGCCCATGGTTGACATATCCACATATCCATTATATATGGTACCTACCCTTGTAAGTGAATCCCCACCAGATTCCAAAAGATGCTCCAGAGTCTTGCTGGACTCATTGCAGAATCTGCAAAAACCTTCATCTGATATGCATGGTTTCTTGTTAAGAATGCTTCGAATCTTTTCTTTTTTCGAATCGTTGTAGCATCCCAGAAGTTTCTTAGCTTGCCTGAGACCTGGAGTATTATTCCAGGTTCTCGCCCTTTCTTCTTTCTCCATTTTTCCGAATTCATATGGTAATGTTCTCCTATTCCGCAAAATGGTTCAAATCTAGATCCTTGTCTTGCCAAAGAGTTGGCTGCTTCGTTACCCTTTGTTCTGACATGGCCGGTTATCCATGGACGGTTACTTTATTTTTCTGTCCAATTCGTTAAGTTTGTGTAGGAATTTCCAGTTTCAACTCATTTACATAGGAGTCTAGTGCTTTGATAGCTGCTTGACTCTCTGACAGTATTGCTATGTCGCAATTACTGTATCTCCTTGCGAGATTGAGTTGAATACATGTGTCTATAGCACATATTTCAGCTTGAAAGACGCTGGTGCTGGTGCTTTGTCCTGCCCCTGCTTCTTCCTCAGTTCTCGAACCGTCTGTATACCACTTTATTGTGTGGTTGCCCAGTCCGTATATTGCGGATTCGTTGCTCCAATCTCTCTTGTTACTCAACTTCGTACGAAACTTTTTCCCAAAATGAAATTAGAAATACTATGCAATGGAATTCATTTAGTCGAGGCTGGCAGAAGGGGCTGTCGCCTTCAGTAAATATGGAGCAAATTGAGGACGAATCAAGAACATTTGGCATGATGAAAACATCAGCGACTGGTCAAGGAAGTTAATATCAGATTTTTTTACTGAGACATATTTTTAGTAGTCAAAGTAGGAATGAAGATACATGTTAGGTACGACTGTCTTAGACGGGATTACTGATGCATGGAAGCACCTTCCTGGTGCTCCTACCTAGGTTAAGTTAGGTTAGCATGGCAGGCTACATTAGATGCAGCCTCACTTAGACTAGGACAGGTCCATTGTGGTCCAACATGGATCTATGATCCCCAGAAGGAACTACCCTTAGAACCATTTGGAGCTTGTTATAAAGCACTGGAAGCTGCTAATGTTGACGTTAACTAATTCGTCTAAACTGTCGAAGAAATAGGCTCCTCCGAGAAAACTTCTAGGATCGGGGACCCTTCATCGTCCATATAACTTCTACAGAAGCCATTTGCGAGGAAACCTAACCTAATGGCATACCTGTCAATAATGCAGTTCCGCGTTATGAGGCACCTACTATAGTTGTAATAAGTGCTCTTTTCTGTTTAATAAAACAATTCAAGCGTTTTTGATCCAGCTTAGGTCAGATCTGCAACTCCCTCTTGTAACTCCATATCCTTCTCCCAGTCAAGTTTGGAGGGGATGAGGGTTTCAAACTTTTTATCGAACAGAAGTTGTGGAAGTATATAGTCGGAGTCATGTGGAAGGATTTCAAGATCGTTAAGAATAGAGGAGTGTCATGTCTAAAAAGATAAAAATGATCTTATTTATTATAAATCAGAATGTTCGTTTAAAAATCGAAAAGTAGGCTAAACGTTAGCTTTATCATGAGTATCTGAATATTGCTATAGCCAGATAAGGATACTGAACCACCGCCGCTTATAGAGGCTATAGATAAACACTTCATTTAATGACTCTTTTGAAATATTTTGCCCTCAAGTCAAATTTTCAAAAGAAACCGTAATCGATAATCGATTTATCAAATAACAACAAGGACATCCACTCCGAAAACTCATAGCCCCATGTGGTGTACATTTCATAGAAATCACCTAATTAACTCCATTACTCCCACAAAATTGTTTTATTTTATTTTTACATGAACATACCTCCGTTATTATGTACATAATAAACAATATTAAATGAGCTATAACCATAATCCACAGCTTATATACGAGTTTCTATTCAAACTTTGTTCTCATCTAGCACACACTCATTATTTTTGGATTATTTTCAAAATAAACACTTCCAATTTCGACAAACCAATTGATTACTGTATGTTACAAAATCATAACCCTGCTAGGGTTAAACACGATTACCGCCGCCCGGCCGGTAAATAGAAAAAAAAAATAAGAAGCACATGTCACTGAGATCACTAACCGACTGATCGAAATGAAAAAAAAAAAAATTAAGTAAGAGTACCGGAATATGAAAGATCATTAGACACTGACCGATCTGTTCCACCCAAGAGTGTCTCATGAAATCCGATATAGACCGAAACATCCCATGCATTTGAGGATGAACAAATAGAATTCTTTACATCTGTGACTTGTGTGACAACAAAATTATAACCATTTACCACGCAATTAGTATCTCAGTCATAAATAAGAACCGATAGATAAAACGGATTATAAGCGACCAAAAATTTAGTTCATTCGCTGAACTTTACGCTTCACACTAATCTGAATAATGCCAACAACAATATGCGCCTCAGAGTTATTAAGATATCAAAAAAAAATATAAAAAAAAAATTCGTTTAAATTGCTGTGCTAATAGGACACTCGAAATCAGAATAAAGTTGAATATGTAGCTATGAGTGTAGTCGGTATGATTATTGTTGTCACAATTACTGCATGATAATGGCCACAATATATTTGTGAAATTTTTGCACAGTTAGAAACAAACATAGATAAAGTTTTATTTTGCATATTATCTATCTACCTGGGTAATAAAAACCATAGTACATGGAGATAAGCCTAAGTGCATTCGAAATAATTAGCACACCTCAGATAGTTAATTTTGACACGTTGGCCTTTTTGACTAGCCTACTGAGGCAAAAGATTGATTTCTGCAACCCCCATTTGAAGGTCCTTCAAATCCCAGACTGATACAACTTGAAAATGATTTAATGAGGGTTAGTTGGTTGGCTTGGGGTGGCCTTCGATGAGGTCAACCATATGGCCAGTAATAAGTGACGGGTGAGTCACACCACCTACTCCTGAAAACATTTATTTTTCAGAATGAAAGTTTCGGATTTAGTCATGCAGGCTTAAGATTGTTAAAGTTTTGTGCTTTTTTTTAATGTAGGTTCACACATTTGTTATGGTCTGCTCCTTAGAAATCTTTGCGGAGAATTTGGCATTTCCATGATCACGCCTACCCATGACGTTAGTTAAGATGGTTCCTCTCTTTTAATTCAAAAATGCAATAGGTCTTTTCTGATCTACTCATATACGTAGTATGTGACTTAGTATGGATAACAGTTACGTATATGTACCTGTATGCTATTCATACTAGAAGAACTTTGCATGGATAGTTTATCAGCAATTCGCAATTCCGCAGAATACAGTGACCTGGTAGCCAGAAGGATTCTGAGGTTATGCTGTCCACCTATCTCGTTAAAAGATACGCAGTAGTCTTTCACTGTTTTACGAGTATATGTACCTTATGATGCTGGATGCGAGGGACCTAGAGAGGTTACCCAACTGTCATTATATATCAATATAAGTATAGCTACAGTATGTATTAACCGGCAACCAGTCGGAAGCTTAGCGAACAGCAGTTTAAAACTTGAAATGAAAGCCAAATTCTAGGTCTTCCTAGAGAACCTGACTTGATGCTTTTTTGCAATCCCTGTAAATACTGACAGCGATTCGTTGGATAGAGCATACATAGGTGCAGTCTGTCTTTTCTGATGTGAAGTGTTTTTAGCCCAAATTAAAATTCAACGGATAAATGCTGGATGACGCTGGAAAGATGATGAGAAGACGAGTTGTTTGCCGACTATGTCTTTTGGGAGAAGGTTCTGCATGGATTAAAGCCACACTATTAGAAAGATTCTTAGTACACCGGTGTTGCTGAGGCTTGCGGCCGTTGAGTCTTTTGAAGTAATTTTGGTCTGAAGGGCAGTTCAATGTACTAGTATACGAAACGTGAGAATCGGTGAAACAAGGGAAGTGCACAACCAGTATACTATGTCCGACCCCTACCGATTACTTACATAAATATGTAAGACAACCAGTCTTTTTCAAGTGAACTCGTCATGCCTTTATTAGAATCCTCAGTCTAGATTTAAGTAGGAATTGATTAAGTAGGAATTTTCGAGAGTTTAAGGATGGATCCTCTTATTTTAGCAAAAGTGGAGCAGGGAATTTGATGGTTTATAGTAAACAGCATCAACTCAGTCTTGGTGAAGTTAGCACTATCCAAGTGACATTACAAGACATCGGCAAGTGTTTGCGGGATCTTGCCACAACTAATAGGTAGTACGCCAAGGTGAATGCTTAATAGTTTCCGGACTCTGAGAGGTTTGCTGGTACCTATCTCTAGACTACCGATCGTCTCTTGCGGAGATGGCTGGGCAGTTCAATATTCACCTATGTTGTGTGTCAGGGCATAGGGAGATTCCAGGGAACTGTAAGGCCACTGAACTCGCCAGAATAGGAATTACTATACCCATTCTGCCGGATAAAGGCGCCTTAGGTATATACGTACCAATTGCTTCTCGCAAGCTTAAATTTAAGCTGGATACTGTCAAGAGTACAAATCTTAGGTGAACAAGTGGATCAACATGGCTAGCGGCAAAATAGATTTGACCGAGCTGGATCTAAAACGTTCTAAGAATTTGATTTCCCTCAACAGATTGCATATCGGCGCTGTAATAGGTGTCATCACTGGACACTGTTTAATGGGCAAAGGTAGGCCTTTTTGCGAACGACTTTTGTAGAAGCTGCATGGACAAAGAAGATGAAAGGACTATTACTCACCTTCTTTATTTCTGCCCAGCTCTCTCCCGTAAAAGGAAGTTTCACTTAGGAGCCCTCTATTACAACGGCTTAGGCGACCTGATAGATATCGATATTAAGAGCCTCCTACGCTTCATAAGAAGCTCAAAATTGTTTTAGTATAGTATCATAATGGACCTATTAATGCTCTAAGTGTGTTGGCGATTCTTATCTGGCAGCCACTTCAACCTAACCTAACCTAACCTATTTCTTGTATTGCTTAGTTCTCCACCATTAGTAGATGATAATCTTCCATCTCTGTGAAATAATTTGGAAGCCACCAGTCTCCATTGGCAATCCACCATGAATAGGTGATTTTGATAGTCTCACATTTTCTGGTAACCACTTCACTACGAATGACACTGGCCTCTGGGAGATTTTCGGGTGTTCAGTCTCTGTTGACTCCCAGTTGGTACTCCACGGTAAATACTTGATATTGATATTTAGTCTTGAATTGTTATTAGCTTCCGGTCTCTATCAGAAATTCTTTTGTGACTCTCTGCTAATCAGTCCCCGATTGTAAACACCCGAGAGCATTTCAAACGTTAAATGTTTTTCAACCTTTTCTTTCCCTTATTTATCAAGTAAATTCCTTTCGCTTAATACTAAAACACTTAGAATTGCCCCTTCCCATTGGAGGATGCCCCCTTTAAGGAGCAAAAAATAAATGAAAAACAATTAAATTCAACGACCAACAGGTATGCACTTTTTATGTTTCTTAATTATTTTCAAATGCATCTCGAAGAGACATTGAACACAGACAGCCACTGACTCATTAACTGAAAAATCCCCGCTGCAACCCCGATGTTGCAATCGATGAGGGGTAGTTGACTGGCATCTATTCGCATCACAAACATCCCCCCAATTAGAGACATGCACTCGAGAAATCCTTTTATAACATTACAAGGGTGGTAGATCCTATTTTTCTTTATCTTATGCATCCATGACATTCACTTATAACTTAAATCTAAAAAAAATATCTCAAGTGTTTACAACATAAATATCATTCTTACATAACAGCTTTTCCTACTGTGATATTTTGACAACATTTGGTAGAGACAAGTCCTGCACAAAAGTTTCTGCTTACCCACGAATACGAGGACGGTAAATTTAGAAAAATAAAAAATATAAAAAATTTCAACTTGAAAACTTAGTGCTGCTCCTTCTGGACAGTGTTTGAAAATTCAATAATTTTTCCACCCGTACACTATGCTAGTTACACCCTTTTTTATGGCACGACTCTAGGGGATTTCATTTCTTAAAATATTAATTCATCCGACGATGAGAACACATTCAGAATAAAAAAACAGAATACAATTAGAAAATTGTATCTATATGGGGAGAAGGATATCGTGTTTACGTTTCGCGGTCCGACGTGTGTTTTTAGTTTTGCCGTAACTTTAGTACTGATTGCAGGACACAGCTGAGCATGTCAAGTCCTTTTTTCCGTGTATATTTTCGTGATACTGACAACGTTGACAGTAGAGAAAGAGGGTGCTTTTTGGTCTACTACACATGCGAAAAGGAAAATCCGCCCCAGGACGATTATATGCGAAATTGAACACATGTCCTTTTCTTTGTATTAATTCTTTTCGTTCAGTTTAGACCAATTGAATATCGTAGGATATGTATCGTTTGTATTTGAAGAGATTTAGTTGTCTATTGTTGCGCTTTTGGGAGAATCGTAATATCTCTGTGGCAATACGACATAATAGCTTAAGTCGACTTAAGTCAAAATTGAGTTAATTATAGCAAAATGTTCCCAATTATATAAAGTATTTTCCCTCAATTTTTTAGCTCCATACCTGTAAAGACGGCTGAGTTATGGCTGTTAGAGTAGAGGTGCGATTCAAGAATTTCATACGATTTTTGCGTAAGCCACAACTTTAAAATCTTCTTCTGAAAAATCGTACAAATCGACATAAGCTATTATGTCGTATTGCCACAGATCTAATTGTTCGTTTTGATTGAATGTGCATAAGTCCTTGTTGATGTCTAATTAGATAATGGTGAGTGACTAACCAATGAAAAGACATCTCCTAATAGCATTGCACTAGGCGCTGCAGAGATAGCATAACGCTGCACCAAGATGTGAGAAAAAAGACGAAATACATGCTTATAGTATTGTATAAAGCGGAAAGAAGCCTAAGCTTATATGGAGCTAAGACTCTCAGAACTTGAAGCCTTTTTCTAAAAATGGTGATTTCAACATGCACAAGGAAGATGAAGCGTTGGTTCCTCTTATTCCTCGTCCTAACAGCTTCTGTAGAAGTCATCTGAGAAGAATCGAAACCTAATGATCACAAATGTTATGTTGTGCTCATGTGCGACGTAATTGACAAGATCCAAACTATTAAATCGGTTTAATGATCCAGTTTATTCGAAAATTCCAAAGGACTTCGTTTTGCTTATGCAATTTGTTCATTTGATTATTATATCCGCATACAATACCCGACATACGAGCATTTTTTATTGGTTAGCGATCTCTATACCTCCACTGAGACCATCTGTAGTTGAATATTAGAGTGAACTGTGTTGCAGATAAGCTATTAGTATGAATTCCGAGAAAATATCTATTTAAGTCAACTTCATTCAAAGCAAGTCTTCCTTTGTCATTAGACATCCAAAAAGGCAACGTCAGCTAGGAGTGGTCTCGTCATCAGTGAGGCCCTAGATCGCCATGAAGAAGAAATCTCTTAAGGACGTGCTCAAGAAAAGCGATAAAACCTTTGACGTAGAAGAAATGATCACGCATATTTGTATAAAGGCGAACTGGTATAACGCGATAATGGTATGGTTAGGTTAGGTTAGGTTAGCGTGGCAGACTGCATTAAATGCAGTCACACTTAGACCAGGAAAGGTCAATTGTGGTACGACATGGATTTGTGATCCCCAGAAACAGCTACCTTTAGAACAAACTGAAGATTGTTATAAAGCGCTGGAGATTGCTGATGTTGGTGTTAGCCTTATCTGTCAAAGAAGGACGCTCATACATGCAATCATCTATGAGTGTAGTATGGTTTCCTCCTCTTCATCGTTCATACAGCTTCTGCAGAAGTCATTTGCGAAGAGGCCTAATCTGATGGCATGCCTGCTAATGATGCAGTGCCCCGTAATGACACCTAGTATAATTGTAGCGCTCTTTTCCATCCAGTAAGGCAATTTGAGCGTTTACAAACCAGCTTAGGTCAGATATGTCTAGTAATGAAGCCCATAGTGCCATCTGACCATCTGCGGTTGGTTACGCGTTGATAGCATTGAGCTTAAGCAGCAATTTCATTGTAGAGAGAGGCATGCCGATATTTACCTTGTTCGCCCATGCAATTTCCTAGAATATTGAATTGTTTAGCCATCTCGTTAAGATGCAAGCGACAATTTAGGGCAATTTTTGAGTTGAAAACTAAACTCTGAATTAGCTGCCCGAGTTGTACGTATTGAAGATTTCGCATTGAATTCGATATTGGGTACTATGTTTCAAGGTGACGGGCACAGTAGGGCCGATGAGCTCTAAAGTTGCCATTAAATCAAATGAATGATTTTTAACATAAAAAAACTATACATGTGAACATTTTCTAAACCCGATACCTCGATAAATGCTTTATGGGCCAGCAGTATATATACATAATATGTATGTTTTTTTTTATAATTTGTGCGCACCCAAGGGGTTATGGATGGATACCCTTAACATTTTTACACACAGTGCGGGCGTTGGAAAGGATAGATAGAGAGTGTGTGTAGTGTTTTTTTTTTTAGGCTCAGTTGATTAGTTCAGAAAACCTGGAACTTCAGGGGGAACTGGACAGACCAGACAGAAAGAGAAAGATTGTTGTAGTGGTTTGAAACTCAGATATTAAGCTTCAGATGAACTCCAGGAGTGGTGTCCAGATAACTGGGGAAATTTGTTTTGTTATTTTGTCTTTGCTTCTGATTCACAGTATTTTTTCCCGATAACCGATGTCATAGGCAAATCATCGTCAACAGAGCGAACAATTTTTCCAGCCATATGTAATGGGTAGCTCAATAAGTTCTGCGGTTTTTTTTGGAAGTGGCGTTTATCGCTTCAGAAAACCTCTGTGTATAAAACCGTTATGAAAACTTTTTTTTTTCCAGTAGAGAGGATTATTCTTTACATTGTTACGAGAATTTGTTTTGATCGGACGTGTTTTAACTGCTCAAATTTTTTTTTTAAATGGAAGATAAAAAAGTCAATTTTAGGCATATTTTGCTTATTCTTTAAAAAACGTGTCAAAGCGACAGAGGCGCAACGGGAGATTTGTAGCGTGTATGGAGATTCGGCAATTAGAGCTGACACTTGTCAGCGCTGGTTTACACGCTTTCGTTCCGGCAATACAGATCTTGCTCATGCTGCTCGCTCTGGATGTCCACCCACAACAGACGACGATCAAATCTTAGCTACAGTTAGCGTTGACAGACATTTGGCGACACGAGAGATCGGTCAGAGGTTTAACATTGCCCATACAACCGTTTCACAGAGACTGAAAAGGTTTGGAATGTCGAAAAAGGTGGATGTTTGGGTTCCTCACGAACTCATTTGGTGCATTGGAGCATTTGGTGGGATTGGCGAGGTGTCCTATACTTCGAGTTGCTTTCACGCAATGAGACAATAAATGCCATCAAATATTGCTCTCAGCTCGACAATTTGAAGCAGGCAGTGGAAGACAAACGGCCAGAGTTAGTGAACACGAAGGGTGTTGTTTTCCACCATGACAACGCCAGACCACACACAGCTTTTGTGACAAAAGAAAAGCTGAATTCCTTTGGCTGGGAGGTAATGCAGCACCCACCGTACTCTGCAGACCTTGCGCCGTCTGACTACCACCTATTCCGCTCTCTCCAAAACGATTTGGACCGAATGCAACTTAATTCCGAGGAGGACATAAAAACGCACCTGGAAAACTTTTTTAGGCAAAAGTCTACTGATTTTTACAAAAGAGGAATAATGTCTAAATAAAGAAGATGCCCTCACAGTGCGCCTTTCGAACAGAGTGCGGCAGATGTCAGTGCAAATTTAGTGCAACACTTGTGAACAAGAGCGTTTGTCTGACAAACCTTTTGCCATCTTATATCAACAGCATTGTTTTCAATCAGAAGTTTCGTAGATACATATATTACGGGATGATTGCTCTCTCTCATTCCGTCCGTTTCATATATGATTTTTGCACAGATTATGTAGAATAATGACTTTCAGGCATGGCCATTATCTTCCATCTTTCAAAGTGCTTGACGAAAAAGATTAAAGATATTAAGATAATAGGGCTTCCTCGAGTTTATAACGATAAATAAGTTCAATTTCGTCACCAATCATACTTGCACTTGCATGTCCCAATGCTTCTTGAATGTGCTAAGAAATCCGTCCAGCAATTTACAAATTTTAAAGGAAAATGTTTCGCCGAATGGGTTGTCTTCTTTTCTTCAAATTGGACCCACCAGAGCCACCGAACTTGCATTTGATCACTTTCTCTATTTCAGGTCACCTTTTAGCAAAGCTTTTAAAAGTTTCCTATGGAAGCGCTGTCTGTAATGCATAGTGGTATCGAATTTGAAATGTAACTGACAGTATACCATTTACTAACTACGTTCGTAAAATGTGCTTACAATCGATTGCACAACTCTTTCTTAAAACAAACAATTCTCCAGAACTGATAAGACGTTTTGGATGGTATTTCTAAGACCTTGTGACTCCTGAAACAGATATCTATTTCCTGGCGAAAGCATTGCAATCCCAAAACAAGCAACGGAACATTAAATGAAAACAACAATAATGCACTTTATTACAACAACTACTCGAACATCAATCAAAATTAATTCCAGCCGGCAAGGTGCCCTTCTGCCGGGCAATCCTTACGTTCTCATAATACTGTGAGAAGTCCACATATGGCGTGACCTTTCGACTCGCCGAGTTGCTAGACGAACACGTCTGTGATATGACCGAACTAGTTTCGGTCATGTTTGTTCCTATATCCGACTGTTCATACATCGAACTGACCGTTTCCACGGTGCAATTGGTGAAATCCGACCTCAGCTCCTGCACAACCGAGTTGAACATCACCCGGTTGCTGCGCTTCGTGTTGAAATTTCTTAGCAATATTGTCAGATCGTCACTAGTTCGTCTACCATTGGGGGTACGAGCATCGTTATGCAGCTGCACTATGTTGTCCACCACCGCCTGGGCGACGTCCGTGAGGTCCTCGTGGTTCGATTGCAGCTCCTTGGCGCACATTTGGACAATCTGACGGTTCTCCTGCGTTGTGTCGCCAGAATAGATCTCCTGGAGGTATTTACACGTCCCACTGGACATCAATAGGAGGAACTGAAACGACGAGTCGATTGTAATGCCTCCAACGATTTCTGGCTGCGCGGTGATAGGTTCGGCGCTTGCTTTCGACAGGTGCTGGCAATCCCTATAGCCACCTTTGCCGAGGTAGTAACCAATCGACCGAGTGTTAAACATGTTGAAGCGCTTCAGCTGCGTCACATCAACGCCGAGCTGGGTTAATCGCAGAATCTCGTCTTCGTTGAGCAGGTTGTGGTCGACGGAGAACTGGATGGCTCTGGACGTCTGGTTCTCATCCGTTCGACAGAGAAGCACCCTACAGGTACCCACATTACAGATGAACAGGCGAGAGTTGTAGATCAGACAGATGGCAGCACTGGCCCCAATGGCCAGTTCCTGCTCTATTCCCTCCAACTGCTTCACTATATCCGCGTATACACCCGTATTCTCTGCTATTTGGCATCGAAGCACAGCGTTTTTGGCCAAAAGACCATCTATAGAGTCCTGATAGCACTTCTCGACGGAGAGGAATGCCTGCCGCAGCACCTCGTGTACCTCCTCGTCCGTCCGCTTATCGATCAGTTGACCGAGGATTATTTCCGCGGCGATTCGTTGCATTGCCATCCTAGCAACCTTTTGTCCGTTATGTCCAGAGAAGATTGCGTACAGGCTGGTGTTCTCGTTGACCTCACAGTAGAAGCTGCAGTCAGTTACCTTCTTGCTGCGCGAGTCGAACCCATCGTGGCCGCTCCATTTAGGACTCCGGGCCGCTGTTCCGGCGCCGGTGTTTTTGCATTTCGGCAAATCGTCGGTCCAGGACCGGGATACATCGTCCACGCAGTCTGCCTTCATAGCTCGAGCCGCAAATATTTTAGAATTTTACTTTGTTTTGGAAAAGAAACTAAACTGACAGCTCTGCGTATATGACGGCATGGAGTTCAGAAATACGACCTCGATTTTGACAGCGGTCTTAGGAAGCTGTCAAGCTTTACTGACCGAACACAACGGTTAAGCTGAAGCTATACGCCCGTAGCGCTGTCAAAAAACCGCGCACTGATGGAGCTGAGTACGAACACGACTGTGCAGCGCTGCACGGGTGTTTGTTGTTGGTAATCCAAATGCTTCGGAATTGTTTTTTTCACATCCTTGTTCTTTTTTTTAATTTTTTTTTTAGTAAGGATTACTCAAATCACATAGAATATTGTTCCTTTTCACTTGATCGATTAATTTCTCTATTTACTGATGTGCCGCATACTTATTTATTTTTTATTTTTTGTTTTGTATGGAAATGTGGGAATGTCAAAAAAGCGCGCTTGAAGCTGAAGTTAACTCCACTTCTACTTCAGCGGCTGGTTTCAGCTTCACATTGTGTTCGCAGTATTGGATGTGTGTGTATTTAACTTTGACAGTGCGACGTACTTCAGTTTCAGCTTCACCGTGCGATCTATTTTTATTTTTTTTTTAACTTTATATTTTCCCGATAATCATCAAGAGCCTAGGCCTAGCTCCTCGCAACCACTCGTGTTGTGTGCGTTATAGTTTTCGCACGAATGGAAGGGACCTACAGTTTTGTGCCGTAGCGACGGGCAATTTTTATTTTCATTTTTGAGAAAATTTTTTTGTGGCAAGAATACTCTCGGATGTTCGTCAGACGTTCGCAGGAGGTGAGACGGGAACCGTGAAAAAAATTTGTTTGGTATTTTCTGAGATTTGAACATGGAACCTCAAGTGCTGTGGTCCGATACACTTACCACTTCTAAATCACGAAAATTGATCCTGATAATGCGAACCAATGTGGGCGCCGTGGCGTAAGTGGTTAGTGTGTCGGACCACTGTGCGTGAGGTTCCCAGAAAAAACCAAAATTTTTTTCACGGTCCCACCTCTCGCGAACGTCTGACAAATATCCGAGAGTGTTGTTGTCTCGAAAAGCTTCTCAAACCAAATTGCCCTTCGGATACGGCACTAAACTGCCGTTCGATTCGTGTGAAAAATATAACGCACACAACATGAGTTTTTGCAATAAGCTAGGCCCTGGCACTTAAAGAGCTCTTTCGCCAAATCTATATGAATCATCGGTGATAACAAAACGCGGCTATTCTTTAAAGAGCATATTTTAACCAATTAGATAGTGCATTGTGCATTGGATAATTTTCTTGGGAATTTAATGGGACGTAGATCATGCTAAAAAATAAAAAAAAATAAAAAATAGATCATGCTAATAACCCTATATCTTCTTCTGCCTATATATCAGAAAGGTTATGATGCGAACTCAGGTGATCATAACCCTCCCACTTTACTGCATTTCTGCTGATCGACTTGTGAGGTTCGCCTGTTTGACCTCAGAAATATCAACAGGCCTCTCGATTTTGGATCACTTCGTTGTTGAGGATAACATGCTGCTGTCGTTACATTTGTGTGATCCAGGAGTTTTTAGGCCTGCCTTTCTTTCGCGATATCTCCGGAACGTTCATTGCCTTTTTAACCTAATAACCCTATATGTGCACACAAAGAAAAGAAAGTAAAGCTTGGTGAAATATTCGAAATCTTTAAAAATATTTAATACTTCATATGAGCGGTGTATTATTCGAAAATCTTCCGGGGAATCTTGGTACAGTGGCGCATAAAAACTTTTTTTGTATCCATTAGCACTCAAAGTGTGATGAAGAAAAATTTGAGCTGCCCTGTAAAATGGTCGCGGGCAAGTTCAACCGGCGACAGCTTCGCTTGATTTCCTCCATCCCCAGTTCTGACGTTCTTGTCACTTGAAAATTTTGACTGTTCTAATCGAAGGTATGACAATTTAATTGATTTCTTTCTTCTTTCCGAAATTACATAACTGTTTGAGTATTTTATCCTAAAATTCCAGTCAGTGATATCAAAAGGAAGTGTACTACTCGCAAAAATGACCAACGCTCCAGTTTCTGCCTCATCAATTCCGAAACCCCTGCTGAGGGGATTGCATAATGCCACCATCAAGAAGAACCTGATTGTGGCCATTGGGCTGGTCACAGTCATCTCGACAGCATACAAGGTGCTCGTCAATGATCCAAAGAAGGCGGCGTACGCCGAGTTCTACAAAAGCTACGACGCACAGAAGTCGTTCGAGAAAATGAAGGCGGCTGGTGTCTTCCAATCGTGCTAATCGCCTTTTTCATGTTAAATGTGGAAAAAATAAAGTTAAGACGATAAAGTTGTAAAGTACCTATAAGTTGTTTGTATTTTGCACATAAATTCCATTGAAAAGATTTCCAGGGATTCGCGGTCTAGTTGAGGGCGGAAGAGGTGTCGTCGCAATCAAGCTTGACTGTGTCTTCTTCCTTCTTAGAGGATTGAGGATTGTTCTCTGCCATTTGTACTTAGGTCATGAGTCTTGGACATTTACCACGCTTACACGATTGCTGGTGATGTATACTTCAATATTTCCCAGCGGCTGTGTCTTCTCCACCACCCTACGCAGCCTGTTCTTCATTCTTTAGTAGGTTCCACCTCACAGATTTCGAGTATTACGTCGCATGTTCATCTTTTTCGCATCACAGCTCGGTGGCGCCGTCTCATCCTTCTTGCCTTTTTCTTTCCTACTTTTCATCCTATCTCAGTGTTCTTTCCATCCGTTTACTGTCGGCTGTGTGCCTTTTGAGTGCCATATCGACTATGAGCGATTGTATTACACTTGCCCGAGGCTTTGTAAATTAGCATTTCTTTCTTAAAATGTTGCCCGCTGTAGTGGCCAAACTCTTTTACACATTCGTCCCCTTTATTATTCGCTTATATCCCTATCAGCCTGAGGTGAATTGTCTAACTTCTGTGAAATTACTTGCTTGTCTTCTATGAATTGTTTGCCTGGTTTCAGCCAGTTGCAGGCGTTCTGTAAGATCAGTTGTCTGCATTCGGGGAGGTGAGAAAAGCAGTCGATAAATTCAAAATACCTAGTTTCTAAAGGCACACCGTGCCCAAACAACTCAAGGCTAACTTTATTTTTTATCAAAAATAAGCATGCCGTGAAGTTGTCATTAGTTTTTTTGACTTTACTCTAATCATAGCTATATTTGAATTGTCTGTCTTCTGTGAAGGTTTGAATTTCCTTTTTTCTGTCTTTTTATTATAATTTTTTATGGATTTTGTAGGAACCATACATTCTATATTACAATGGCGGCTGGTGCTATTTCTAACAAACCCAATCTTAGAGGATTTCATCATGCTACCATTAAGAGGAATTTATTAATAATGATAGCATGTGTCTTTACTGCTGCCAACACTGTTTATTTCACTTTTACCAAACCGCGAAAGCGTCGTTATGCAGATTTCTATCTGACTTATGACGCTGAGGCAGCAGCCGAGAGAATGCGGGCAGCTGGAGTGTTTCAATCGGCACCACCGGATCCACCAGCAGATGCGAAAGCTAAGAAATAAATAAACTAACCATGAAAGTTTAAAGAATGTTTTTGTTTTTAATAAATACGTTTGGCATCCCTAGTTGGCAGTTTTTAATTTTTTTCGTTCGCTGAAAATTGCAGTTCGCCTTGCTCTAAGTCAACTCGAGCCCGGAATATAAGTGACATTATTTACATTACCAAATGAACGTTCAAAAGACATCGCGAGGCAGGAGAGGCAGGCCTATAAAGCCTGGATCACACAAATGCGACGAAATCGGCATTTAATTGGCCTCAGTAACCGGTGATCCAAAATCGGGAAGCCTGCCGATATTTTCTGAGGTCAAATAGGCGGATCCGTAGAAATGCGGTGAAATGGGAGGGTTATGATCCCTTGTTCACGGATCATAACCTCGCCGAAATAGGAAGAAGACGGACTCTATTACTAAAGACGACTTGTAGTTGAGAAAATTGGTTTTACCTACCACAACTCGGCGCAATGAACTGTCTCAGAATTGGCTTGAACACAAAAACTTAGTCAGTTACATTAATTAACCGATTCGACCTATGAAACGCCTACAAGACACTGCCACTTTCCATTCTATTCGATGCCAGCCGCTCGCTCCAGTTAGTACGACAAAAGGTTTAGAATAGACCATAAGGTTTGCAATTTGGGTGACGGCCTGCCACCATACCAGGTTTACATACATATGTAGGTAAGCATTGGTCTTACGATCGGAGAGTATATCGACAGAATGGTTTTGGAACGTGTTCCATTGCCATTATTCTGCTGCACGATTAGAAGACGTTCGTCATTCCTTCGATTGACAGACAGTTAAGGTCCATCTAGACATTAAGGTTCATTCTACCTATTGTGGTCTCGAATCGAAAGATAACCTCTGGTATGTGATTTTTGATAAAATTACCTCTGATTTATTTTCAAAACACTTAGAACCATTACAGCGACATATGTAACTCTACACATTATGTATGTATACTTAACCCAGGACAATAGAAAAACTAGAACAAATCAATTTCAAAGCAAAATACATCAAGGAATGCACAGTGCGCAGTACGGGAGTCACTAGACAACCCCTACGTCTTATATGCTAAAAACCTCATAAACGTTTGTGCCTAGCGTCTTGCACTTCTCTGAGACCAAAAAGAAGGACACCATTGATGTTACGAGGTTTTGTGGTTTTCTACTGCTGTCAACCCCCTTCGCCGTCAGTCCATTGAGAATGGGAATCAATTTTGCCAGCGCCAACTCAATCTTATTCACATCAATGATATTGTTTCCATCCCCCGAAGCCTGCTCTCGCAGTGTTGTCTTCACTGCTTCGCCCATACATTCGGCGATACTGTCCACGGCAATGGAGAATCCACGGCAAATGTTATTCGAGCATATCGTCGACACATCGTCGCTCTCCAGTAAGTCCAACGTTTCGCTGTACATCTTGTCTAGAATCCCTCCCGCACTGCCCAACTGTTGAGGCATGACATAGGTCGCCAGCTTGCTGTTCGGATCGTTCGCGTCGCTGTTAATGGACATCTGAATCGACCAGAAGAGCTGCTCCAAATCAGACAGGCTTAGCCGAGTCGTCAGCGATTGGGTCTTGAGGATACTCTTGACCTTGGTCTTAATCAACTGCACTAAGTTGACCAGGCCGTCGCTAAGGAAATACCGAATTGACGATAGGTACGCCTCGCGTATGTCGTCTGTGATTTTGTGTTCCTCTCTGACGGTATCCTTGTACACATACCCACCGATAAGGTTCATCTGCACCCGCAGCGTGATGTTCAGCATGGATGTGGCGTAAATAAATGCAGTCAGCCGGGTGAATGCTATTATCTTGAGATCTTCCCACAGCTCGACCTTGTTCTCTGGATTTCGTCGCAGTCTCTCTAGAATCTCATCGCTGTTCACGAGCTTTATGATCTCGTTGCAGAGATCCGTGCTAATTCCGACGATCACCTGATTGCAGTTGCGCTCTGTCGACTCGAAGTACTGCACGCGCCGAGTGCGCTCGAGGAACTCCCGCGCCTGGCGTTCCTGGAAATCACGCAGCTTCCGCTGTGCATACTTGAGGACCAGAAACCCACCTCCCACCACCACACCAGTCACGATGAATTTTCTCCGATGGCGCGACACGAATCCTCGAATACTTGAGAACATTTCTATTTCTATTCTCTTCGTTTAATCGCTTTTCTGGTTCTTCGCTGGCGCTGTGTGCGTAAATAATTAACCTCACACGGCAAACACAGCAACTGTCCGCGGGGAGAACAAGAGGATAAATAAATTATTAACTTGACGATAATTTTATGTGTTTGCGTGCGGAGTTAAGGCAGCACAACAGGAAAAAATGGATAAAGTTGGAATTTGGAAACGAGAAATGCGATTAAAGAGAAAATTATCAAAAACCGCTATGGGAGATTAGATTAAGGGGAAATCCAAATCTTGGAGGGGACAAGCGAATAAGTAGTTCTCACCTTTTGATTGTCAAATCGTTTAATTTTTAATTTTTATCGATTCAATTATGAAATGTTGACCAATAACAAACAAGGCTCGACAAGTGCGACATTTGAACAGTGCAAAGTTTTCGTGGGTCAGCCGTCAGCGTAGGACGACAGGTAGCCCAAATGTCAACTGCAGAACGTGACAGTCGAGCGACATGTTCAGAGAAATACCCTTATTTCAATACATTTTGGAAGGCAGTGAAAGAAAATGGGCCAACATTTTAGGAGAAAGCTTGAGACGTAGACAATAAGGCTCTTAAAATTATATTTGATTCCCGGAAAAATCCCTTTACCTCTTTCCTTCCATGATAGTCAAATGTGTATGAATATTTTTGTGCTTCCCTAATTAACCTATTTATACATACGTAATTCTACTTAAAGGTTGTATTCTCTTAAGATACAAAATAAATATTATTACACATCTATAACACAATTGATTGATTATCAATGGCCATTGCTTTTAAGTAACTTACCTGTGGCTCTAAAGCTTTACTTTGTTTTGCATCACTATGGATAGTAGAAATCCTGCAAATCACTTGGTGGACAATCGCCTAGTTTCCTCTCCTGGCCAGTATCCTTTTCCCTGGAGAGTGTGTGTACTTTCAAGAGTGTTGAACTTTCATGAGATACCGAAGCGACGATAGTTGTCTTATTCAGGACATTCTTTAAATTTGTCTCATTCGGTGATGCTATGAACTTAGACATACCGCTACATTTTTTTTATATATAAATAATTTGCGCTCGCACGAGTGATTATGGCTACCCTTAAATTAGGAGGAAATAAAAGGAGAAGCCAACGCACATTGGTCTTAAATGTTTGCGAGTTATAATCAGGGGAAAATTGAACTTTCCAAAGCATTCCTCATCTTCTTTGTTCGGCTCAGAAAAGAATCTCTGTATTTCACAGTACGTCGTGGGGATGAACTGGTGAGCATTTAGGGCGTGACGAGTATTGCGGGAGAACTGTTGAAGGAGCAAAATGCAGCTGCCTTTTCACTGGAGCACTTTTTGTAAAACGATAAAACAAAGAAAGCCAACAAACATTTCCTTGGTATTCAAGCGAGTCTATTGACTCCTCTATGCTTCTGTCCCCTATTAGTTTTAGCGCAACGTTTTTGAATCCGATCTAGTAGGTGCAATGAGATTTAAGGAGCATTGGACCAGACATGGGCCTTATACTCGAGCTTGGGGCGGATGTATACCTTATATATCGTAGCCAGTTCAGAGGGGGTAAAATATCGGTTGCATGGTTTAAGGAGTCCCAGCCATTTCGCAGCGTTCTTGCCGACATTAAATATGTTGTCATTCCAATGCAAGTTTTCGTTAACAAACATACCGAGAATGGAAAGTCTTTTGCAAAACCATTCATTGATAATGGCCGAGGGTTCGGGTTTCGCTTGAGCGACAGAAGACAGCATAATGTATTCGAAGCATTAAATTCCACTCTATTCTTTGCTATCAATATCAAAATTGAATGAACTTAACATACGCTATCGCTCCAGTTACACAGTGGAAGAGCAGGGATTTGAATCTGGAAACGAATAAAACGGTGCCTTGGGGAACACCATCATTTATGTACATATATATGCGACTCGAGGACAATACCTCAACCAAAGACCGTCATTCTCAGCTACACAGCTGCTACAACAACAACAGCTATATTTCTATTTAATTCGCCTCAACACGAACACAGCCCTCTTTCTGATCCCTCTGCCTATCTCAGCGCCACCAAACTTAAACATTTGGAGCTCTCTTGTCAAATCACTCCATTCACGTTGGACAAGGAGGAAAAAGAAGAGAAAAAAAGAAAGAAAGTGCAAAGAAATCAATAGTTCTGTGTGTCATAAAGAGAAAATTTTTCCGTGTCACCCGAGGAGGAAATTTTGCTAAGAAATCTACAATTTGCCTACACCAGTACACCAGCAGTGACCATGGCAGACAATGAACAAAAGGCGATGCAGCTGATGGCCGAGGCCGAGAAGAAGCTGACCCAACAGAAGGGCTTTCTTGGATCTTTGTTTGGGTGAGTGTTCTCGTTCGTTTTTCCTCCCCCACTCCTTATGTATTCGCAACGAAAAAAATGTCTCCATCTCGCAGTGGATCCAACAAAGTCGAGGATGCTATCGAGTGTTATCAGCGAGCTGGGAACATGTTCAAAATGGCCAAGAACTGGTCTAAGGCTGGTCAGGCGTTCTGTGAGGCAGCCACTTTGCATGCACGAGCTGGGAGCCGTCATGACGCTGGCACGATGTACGTTGACGCATCTAATTGCTACAAGAAGGTAAGATGATGGGAGATGTCAAGTTGAATGCATTCCGTATATGTATCTCTCTTTCGATTCTCATTCCCCAGTCGGATGTGGAGGAGGCTGTCTCATGCCTATTGAAAGCCATCGACATCTACACCGATATGGGGCGCTTTACAATGGCTGCCAAGCATCACCAGAGCATCGCTGAGATGTACGAAACAGATCCAAATACTTTGGTAAGTTGGCAGCGCTTGTCTGAAACATGAATCATATCATTGTCGTCTGACTCTCCCCGATAGGCAAAGTCAATTCAGCATTATGAACAGGCGGCCGATTACTTCCGCGGCGAGGAGTCCGTTAGTTCGGCTAACAAGTGCATGTTAAAGGTTGCACAGTATGCCGCTCAATTGGAGGACTACGAAAAAGCAATACAGATCTATGAGCAGGTTGGTAGTTGTTGTCAGTCGTTTGGGAAGCTTACTTAACTTCAAGAAAAAAATTTCCAGGTGGCCTCGTCGTCCTTGGAGAGCTCCCTGTTGAAATACAGCGCCAAAGAGTACTTCTTCCGGGCTGCACTATGCCATCTTAGTGTTGATCTTCTAAATGCTCAGCATGCTATTGAGAAGTATGCCCAGCAATACCCGGCTTTTCAGGATTCTCGGGAATATAAGCTTGTTAAGGTGAGTGGAGTTTGCTTTATTGTAGTACAACGCTTAGCAGTTAAGACTACGAGTGAGACCCAATGCAGTGATCTACGTGTCACAAGGAGATGTCTACAAAGAGATACTTGGGAGATAAGGGCAACAACTAGGAGGTAGTCTTATTGGGTAAGAAACTCGCACTGTATGGGCTTCTTGCGAATATTTGCACCTTATAATGCAAATGTGTGTAGTTCACAGTCGACACGGAAAACAGCATTATATAGCTGACCCTATATAACAAACCAAAGGTAATCTTACAGACTGTAATAAGGTATAACAGGGAAAAAGAGATTCCCTATCAGGCAATTACATCACACTCTTAAAATCTTCGGAAAGTCGATGTCTCGTCTAGCGCAATGTATACATATTTCATTAGAGGTACCCAGGCTCTATACTTCGAATTACTTTGTGGATTTCTCTAGAGTTCCCTTCCAAGCCCAACTTGATATGCTGGCACATTTGCTTGAAGAATATCATATTGTGAACCAACATGGCCACAGATTTGAGTTGAGATATTAGCAGCATCTAAGTGCCATTTGTGCTGTGCAAACATGCTATTTCAAATAATAAGAGTTGCTTGCCTTATTATTTGCATTTATTTGCTCAGAAGCATGTTTTATCAACAGCGCTCGGCTAACACAGTCATCCAATAAAATATCCAACTCACTACCAGTCATTAACTTGAGTGTTTATGCTGACCATAGCGGCTCTGTAAAATATAAACGTAGTATTAACCAAACAACGCGTGTGCTACGTTCCGCAGTTTTCTCTTTATACAGTAAGCTAGTAATGTGATTGTACTGTTTCTCTTTTCTCCCAAATTTCGTTCCACTCACTGAGTGTTTAAAATATTATTACAATCAATAGCCTTTGAAAGCCGGAATATTGTAAAATAAATTCTTTGATTTAATAACGTCCATGACCTCGTTCTTACTAACAGATGCTATACGATGTGAATTTGTGAGTTTTGAAAAGATATAAAAGTTCCAGAAAGCATCAACAAGTTTTCACTATCCCACCACTCGCGAGCATCTGACAAACATTCTAGAGCTTCTTCTTCCTTTTATCAGCGAGGTTATGATCCGAAAATAAGGGATCATAACCCTCCCACTTCACTGCATTTCTACTGATCCGCCTGTGGGGTTAGCCTTGATAAACATTCTAGAGCTATTAATTTTTAATACCTTGTTCTGTCGCTGGCTACTTTGAGTCATAACCCTCTAAAGCCCGAGTAGTGAGTGATGTTTTCTGCTCTTGTTCTTATTCTGACGGTTCCAACACGGTTTCTGCAAAATGAAACATTTGTCTGAAATGCTGGCATCGTCAATAAACCAGAATAATCTCCACTCTCTTTAAACTGACCTACAAAGCCTTATCTTACTAAAATGTAACTGCCGACAGCCAATATTTATTTGCTTTGTGTAATAAACAGTGGCCCACTTCGGAATCATCGCCTGACATCGTTTTAACCTGACCCAATTATACACTCACCTGCATTCGAAGAAATAAATTTACAACTTAAAGCAGTTATATCGTTCCAATTAAATTCAAATTAAAACCCAATGCTCTTACACCCTGCTGTCCTGAATGTAAATCTAAAGAATAAAACGTAAATTATGGCTTCTTTTAGACTCTCTGTGAGCACTTGGAGGAGCAAAATATCGAAGGATTCACTGATGCTGTCAAGGATTACGACAGCATTTCAAGGCTTGATCAGTGGTACACAACTATTTTGCTTAGAATCAAGAAAGCTGCCAACGAAGATCCTGATCTGCGATAAATTATTTTTATTTTATTTTTCTTTCTTTCATCTCCTCATAAATAAATAAGACAAATGCAAAAGAAAATTTAATATAAATTACAAAAAAAAAAAAAACAAAACAAAACAAAAACATATAACCAACATTATAAGAAAATGTTTGTTGTGTTTATTTCTGAACTAATTTCTGATTTTTAGTGTTTATAATGTTTTTATATATACACAATCACATATACATACAGTTTAAGGTGAACAAAAGAAGAAAATTAAGAAGATAGACGCGCATACAACGGAAGGAATGTAAAGTTAAGGGTCTCGTTAATTGCACAGAATATAAGGAAACACTTCCATTTACCCCTAAAATCCTCTTACTAGCTTTTGGAAAAATTAAATTTTCGAAATTTTCCTTATAAACAATTTTATTTGATTTACGTGCTTAGGAAGTCTACTCATATTCCATTACGTTGCTTGTGCTTCTCTCTCTCTATGTTTATGTTTCGAAAAGGAATTTACAAAGTGTCGATGGCTTTGAGATGAAAATAAAGTTGCTATTATAACTTGCATACCTTACATACTACTACTATGTTTAAAAATAACTTTTTTTTGTCTATAAATCTATTATTTTGTTATTTGTTAATGAGTTTTTATTTATACGTTAAGCATATTAAAATAAAAAAATGTTTCTAATATTCTCTATCTATTGGGCATAGGAGTAGTTATATTTAGAAACAAAATGGATTTATTATGATACTATAAGCCCAAAACAAATAAAAAGAAAAATTTAAATATATTCCATAATTTAATGTAATTTCAATTTGAAAAATTTCCAAATAAAAAAAACTATATATAAAATTACAAAGAAAAAAACTATTGCGATTTTATTGATAAAAGAAAAAAAAAACACACATTACTTGAATATATGTATTCTTATATTTAAGAATCTATTTTGCAAATAAATAATATTATAAAATAAAACACGCAGATACACACATACACACACACTGACAAACAATTTATAAACAAAATATAATAATTATTAACCTATTCGAGCATAAGAAGTAACCACAAGTAAGCATGCTAACAGATATATCATAGATATCAATTTAGTAAAACTTTTAACAATTAAGCCGAAAGAAGAATTTGGATATATTAATGCCAAAAGCTTAGTTACAAATAATCAATGAAAATCCTTTTGCGAATGGAAGGAAAAACTCACATCCAGTCAGAAAAGTATCAAATACAATTGCAGTGAAAAGATTGCGATACAAGCATTTAATGTAAACCCATTAGATATTGAATTCGAGTAAAATAAAAATAAAAAAAAAACACGATTGTATATTATTTATTAGATAGAAATATTTATACGCTGCCCCACTGTGTATCGTACAGTGGGTCAGAAAACCATTCAAAGTAGGTCGAAACGGATAATTTATTAGTTGGATTGTAACTCGAAGATGATAATCAGGGTTATCGTGAATAAATTTTCGCTCGCAACTTTTCCCCCAAACAAAAATTAGGTATCTTCAAAAATGGCAAAAAAATTAAACATTACCCTGGAGTGGAATTGATGATCACACTTTGTTAGCTCTCCGTAAATCGATCGCAAAGTCACACAAAAACGATCGCAAAAATGTGATGATCACGCTGATGGTCACCTTAGAGAGAGCGAAAGAAATCATTGTGATCGTCAACAATCAACTATCACCTTAGAGGATTCCACTCCAGAATTATCATTCATGGTACCAATTTCTTTTCCGCGGAATTATTTCCTCTTTTTTGAAGATACCGAATTTTTGTTTGGGGGAAAAATTCAGAGGGAAAATCTATTCACGATAACCCTGGGGTGGAATCCTCTAAGGTGTTAGTTGATAGTCACACTTTTGACAGTCAAAATTGATGATCACACTTTGTAAGCTCTCCGTAAAACGCTCGCAAAGCCACACAAAAGCGATCGCAAAAAGGTGATGATCACGCCGATGGTCACCTTGGAGAGAGCAAAAGGGATGATTTTGATCGTCAACAATCAACTATCACCTTAGAGGATTCCATTCCTGAATGTTTTCTGGTTGTCAATGTCCGATTGCTAAATGATTTTCCCATGAGACTGAAACCATCTCATTTCTGAAGAAAATCGTTGAGCACAGGCTATGGAGGTAAATTCTTCATCCCCCTTAAACTGACTTGGAAGTCTTTATTTTGCTGATGATACGAAAAATCAATAGCAAATTATTTATTACAAAAAAATGAATCTTGTCTCATTGAGTTATCAAAATGAAAGCATTATATTGCAACATCAATTAGAGGTTTATATACAAGAAGTCTTGGCACGAAAGAGCTTCCTAATGACCTAACATACTAATGCCCAGCGTATCTGCAAGAACGAGCTTAATCACCACCCGCGAATCGAATTAGTAATGTAATCAGACACTCATGCTTCCAACAAGCGGAAAATTCAACTCGAGAATGATAATAGGGAAGAGAGTGATTAGCTATAAAAATATGATAACCTTGAAAACTTAAGGATTACGAAAACAGAAACTTAAGGCTAGACACTACAGTTGTGACACAATCACGTATGCATGTATGTATGTATGTAGAATTATAAAAATCTCGCCTCTATGAAAAGTAATTTAATAGTCGTGTAGCCAATAAATAAATATTTGGCGCAACAGCTCTTTAAGTGCCAGGGACTGGTTTCTCGCTACCACTCATGTTGTGTGCGTTATATTTTCACACGAATGGAATGGACCTACAGTTTAGTGCCGAATCCGAACGGCGATTTGAGAAGCTTTTTCGTGACAACAATACTCTCGGATGTTTGTCAGACGCTCGCGAGAGGTGGGACCGTGAAAAAACTTTTTGGTGTTTTCTGGGATTCGAACTTGGAACCTCATGCGTAGTGATCCGGCACACTAACCACTTACGCCATGGCGCCCAATACCACATACTAAATACATAAAATACCGCTTTATAGAAAGTTTTACATCATATTTAAAGCGGATGGACACCAACGCTCCGGCCCGCAGAGTCTTCGAATCTAACCCGAAGGGACGACGCAGTGGAGGATCTCCTCGCCGTAGATGGCGCGCACAAGTTCAAGTGGACCTCGACAAACTTGGAGTGCACAACTGAAGGCAATTAGCTAAAGACCGAGCTGAATGGAGAGGATTGTTGGTTGAGGCCCAGGTTCACCCCGAACTGTAGCGCCACCTAAGTAAGTAAGTACATCATATTTGAATTTCGCCATAGCACTTAATATTTTGCTTAAAATTCAGAGCCGTATTATTGTGCACATGGCCAAACTCAGACGACTCAGGTGGTATTTATTTATTTATCATATGGATCACAGAAAGTTTTTACAATTTATTAATTAATGTTTTAAAAAACATTTAACACAAAGCAAAAAAGAAAATAAAGACATACATACGTTAAACATAGAAACATGAAAGCTACGTATAATTTAATGTCGAGGCCAGAGAGCACCAGAAAGTGTTTGATGAATGCCTTCAATAGGTCCGTTAAACTTCCGGAGTCGACAGCTAGATACAATTTGGTTTATAGTTTGTCAATTTTCACCACAAACACAAGCACTTGATGTAAAAGAACCCCATTTATACAAGCTGTCTGCGCAGCGACCGTGTTATGTCCTTATCCGGTAAGATCTTGCTAGGAGCTCCGTAAACTAGTCTTATATGTATGAGATACGTTTCCGAACTTGACAGATGGGGCGGTGAAACCGGGGTGAGAAAAAATGTGTGACACCAGACACTTAGACCTACTCACTTCCAACCACTGCACAAACGAGCTCCCACGACGATCGATTCTACGCACAGGAGGAACTCGAGGGCAACACCTCACCAAGGATCGTCAACCTCAGCTACTCAGTTTCTACAACAACAACAATCTACATACATACATACATACTTAGTGGAGCAACAGCTCTTTAAAGTGCCAGGGCCTAGCTTCTCGCAACCACTCATGTTGTGAGCGTTATATTTTTCACACGAATGGAAGGGGCCTACAGTTTAGCGCCGTATCCGAACGGCGATTTGAGAAACTTTTTCGTGACAACAATACTCTCGGATGTTTGTCAGACGCTCGCGAGGGGTGGAACTGTGAAAAAACAACAACAACCTACTCACTCATTCACTGTGGGCAGTTTTGAAATTGAAGTACTTTCCTATGTTACTTACATAGAGTGTTACAGATTACAACATCAATCCGCCGCCGCGCCGATGCATTTAACATGCTCCAGCATTTTCTCAAAATAATACAGTAACAATTTATCCTGAATATTACATTATTAATTTCTGGTTCCCAACAGAAATTTGAAGATCCTGCTTATTATCATAATGAGATGTGAACTGGTCACTTCTTACACCATCAACAGAACCCCCAACTCCATCAAAATATTCTCCAACACCATCAGCAAATGCACTAAATCTATTAACAGATACACCAACTTCACCAACACAAGATCTAGCTCCTCCATCAACAGATGCACCATCTCCATCAAGAGATCCTAGCATAAGTCTGTATTGGTGGGAATGAATCGCATTATACACACGTATTCCTTTGCAAATCTTAATAAATCATACAAAAATGTCTTAAATCGATATCCAAATGACTATATCAACACTTATCCGTGCTGATTTAGCTTCTTGGCCTTGCTTTGATTTGAGCTGAAAAAAAAAAATATATATATGTATATATAATAAAAATAGATATATCCAACTAGACCAACGGGTTCGCGCTTTCTTTTGTCTCCTCCCCTTTTTTTTGGTGACTTACAGAGGCTAGAGGAACTTAGATTTTATTCGTTTTACATAAACTACCAGGGGTAGCAGCACTTCAAGCAGCCTTCACTGAGTACCATCTCCGTATCTCAGATAGTTATTGCAGCACTTCTGAAACGGTACTTTCGAATTTAGTATGTATTCGAGCATGGTAGCTATGTCGTCGACCCCAGCAAACGAAATAAGGACAACGACCTTCGGATCTGTACGTGGAATGTTCTGTCCCTTTACAGACCACGTGCAGCCGAACAACTAGCAGAGGCCCTAGACTGCTATAAAGCAGATATTACCGCCATCCAGGAAGTGCGATGGGATGGGCCAGGCAAAAAGAGGATGAAAAACTGTGACATCTACTACGGTGATTGCTACAGAGGCAACAGGCAACGCTTATTCGGATGCGGATTTGTCATACGCGGCAGACTTAGGCAAGAAGTCTTAAGCTTCCGATACGTGAGCGAGCGTATTATGACGATCCGGATCAAGGCTAAATTCGCTAACATAAGCCTAATATGTGTTCATGCCCCCACAGAAGAAAAGGACCCTGCCTCCAAAGAGTGTTTCTACGAGCTCCTCGACAAAACATACGAGCAATGTCCTAAATACGACGTTAAGATCGTATTGGGCGATTTTAACGCCAAAATAGGAAAGGAGGACGTCTTCGGTAGAGCAGTCGGTAAGCATAGCCTACACGACACCACGTCTGATAACGGACTAAGGCTAATTGATTTCGCTGTGGAGCGAAATGTCACCATAGCAAGCACATGGTTTCCTCATCTCGATATTCATAAGCAGACATGGCGGTCCAATGATCATGTCACGATCAACCAAATTGATCATATTGCGATCGACGCAAGGCATGCCTCCAGTATTCTGGATGTCCGGACCTTCCGAGCGGCCAACATAGACTCGGATCATTACCTTGTTGTAGCCAAGGTACGAATGCGGATATCCCAATCTGAGCAACAAAGAAGAATTACTGTGAGAAAATTTAACGTCGAAAAGCTACAATCGCAAGAGACCGCCAGACTCTTCGCTGAACGCGTATCCCGAAATCTCTCAATCACCCCTATACCGCCAGCATCAAGTGCCGAAGACCAGTGGCAACGCTGCCAACATGCCATCAGAAACGCCGCGACTGATGTGCTGGGTCTCGCTCGCCCACCACCGCGAAACCCCTGGTTTGACGAAGAATGCCGGCGAGTGCATGCAGCAAAACAAGAGGCATACAAAGCGGCGCTGCAAAGAAAGACGAGAGCTGCTCGTGAGCTCTACGAGCAAAAGAGACGGGAAGAACATCGGCTTCTCCAAAAGAAGAAGAAAGAGCATGAGAAGCGCGCGTTTGAGAATATCGAGAGTCTATACTCCAGGAACAATGTACGGAAGTTTTACTAAAAGGTAAAAAGAACGTGTCAGAGAAGTAATACCCGTACAGAAACCTGTAGAGATGAGAATGGAAACCTCGTAGTAGAATCACAGTCGGTGCTGAGAATATGGAAAAACTACTTCTGCAGACTGTATAACGGCGACGAAGACCAACATCCCGCTGTCAGGCAGAATGAACCATTCAACATGGACGATGATAGTCAAAATTTCCGTCCACCTGACCAAAACGAAGTGAGGATAGCAATATCCAAGCTAAAATCGAACAAGGCTGCTGGACCTGACGGTTTACCGGCCGAACTTTTCAAGGCAGCTGGGGATGAATTGGTAGAGTGCATACACCAACTCATTTCTAATATTTGGTCAGAGGAGTGTATGCCTGATGAATGGAATCTCAGCATCGTTTGCCCGATCCACAAGAAAGGAGACCCCCTCAACTGCGCCAATTATAGAGGCATCAGTCTCCTCAACATCGCGTACAAGATCTTTTCTGCGATATTGTGTGAACGGCTGAAACCTTTTATCAACAGCCTGATTGGACCCTATCAGTGCGGTTTCAGGCCAGGAAAGTCCACCATCGATCAAATCTTCACACTTCGGCAGATCCTGGAGAAAACCCAAGAATTCCAAATCGATACTCACCACCTCTTTATCGATTTCAAGGCCGCCTATGACAGCATCTATAGAGAAGAGCTTTATAGAGCCATGTCTAGTTTTGACATCCCTGCCAAACTTGTCCGCCTGTGCAGGCTGACGATGGAGAACGCTCGCTGCTCCATCAAGGTCGGTAATGACCTCACCGAGACCTTTGATGTCAAAAAAGGCTTTAGACAAGGTGACGCGCTGTCATGTGACTTCTTCAATATTGTACTTGAACGGATTGTGCGGAACTCACAAGCCAACACCGGAGGCACAATCTATTACAAGTCTGTACAACTGCTTGCATACGCCGACGATATAGACATTATCGGAAGATCTCAGCGGGCTGTCACCGGTGCTTTTGCAAGCATTGAGGCGGAAGCGGCCAAAATGGGTTTGGCGATAAACGAGGGCAAAACCAAGTATATGCTGTCAACTAGAAGGGAAAACCAACATCGACGAATTGGACAAAACGTCACCGTGGGCAGCTATAACTTCGAGGTAGTAAGGGACTTTGTCTACCTTGGCTCTGCTATAAATTCAGCAAACAAAATCAGCGCAGAAATCAATCGAAGAATAACTCTTGCCAATCGCTGTTTTTTTGGGCTTATAAGGCAATTCAACAGTAAAGCCCTCTCTCGAACAACTAAGGAGACTCTATATAAGACCTTGATCATCCCAGTCCTGCTTTACGGCGCTGAAACATGGACTTTATTAAAAGAGGATGAAGATATCCTTGGTCGCTTCGAGAGAAAAATTCTTCGTAAGATTTTCGGTCCCGTTTGCGTTGACGGGTTTTGGAGGAGAAGATTCAATCACGAACTATACGAGCTGTACAGCGACATCGACCTAGTCAAAAAAACTGCGTATTGGACGTCTGAGATGGCTAGGACATGTAGAGCGAATGGACACCAACGCTCAGGCCCGCAGAGTCTTCGAATCTAACCCCGAGGGACGACGCAGTAGAGGGAATTATCGCCGTAGGTGGCGCGCACAAGTTCAAGGGGACCTCGACCAACTTGGAGTGCGCAACTGGAGGCAATTAGCTAAAGACCGAGCTAAATGGAGAGGCTGTACGAATTGTACGAACTGTAGCGCCACCTAAGTAAGTAAGATGCTAGTGTGTATAACTTTTTCATTCAGCATCAGTTCGTATTACTGAGAACATGTTTAGAATCATGTGTTACTGAATGCTCTTTCAATATCTAGAAAGGCGACAGGACAAATCTCCTGTCTATTAATGGAAATTTCAATTTAGGTTACCAAATCACTAAATAGCTAGTCATGATATACCACTCAGTGGAAAAATCACCACTTATTCATTCTACTTTGGGAAGTATCACAGCCCAGATCACCTCTATTGACCTTTATGAAACAAGACTCTCTCTCGTTCTACAAGTACTCGTACGTGCAGTTTAAAACAATAAAACTTTTTTTATACAATGATGAACTGCTCTTGCTTGACGTCATAAATACTTCCGCGACTTATAATGGGCAAATACCATATTACTCACTGTCGATAAGCCACTAAAAATTCAAGAAAAGCCTCAGCAAACCCCTTGGTCTGACCCCAATACAGTCTCTTGCTCAGAATCTCGTTTTAAGCTATTATATTTCTCTCTGAGCGTTCCTCCCTGATCATCTTCGTAATCTTTGACTGGTTGGTTGGTTTGGTGTGGTATCGCGGACGATCGTGCATCACGATCGCACATAGTAGACCTCTAGCCATTCCGGTAACATCGTCAGTTTGCAATAGCGTTTCGAGTACTCAAAACGTTTAAAGTACGGCATCAGTTACCGTGCGTTCGCCAGTGACCTATTCAGTGTTAGATATTCTTGTTTTCGCCTCTCTCCCTCTGTTTCGTGTTAGAAGAGTATAATTTTTCGTTTTGCTATTTTATTTATTCTGAGATTTCACAAGGGATTTTTTGCAAAAACCCAGGTTTTTTTTTTTTTTTTGTTTTTCTACGACCGACTATGATAGTAGTGAATTGCTCGAAACGGACTATAGTGTAAAAATATCTGGGAAATTGAAATTATAATCTGCTTCGTAACATATATTCGTGATTAATAGAAGTTTTTTTATTCCCAATACAAAAATAAGAAAAAAAAAAACATAAAATGCTGTGGAAACGTGGTAAGATCATTTTGAACTTTTGGACTATTTATGTTTTTTTTTTTTTTTTCGAGGCTATAATTTTGCGCAAATTTTTTGCAATGTTTTTATTTACCCATCAATATGACCTCTAGTCGTGAGGTAAGATGCGGCAAAATCTACTCAAAAACGATATAAAAGTTTGACGCCCGATGGAATTTTTGAAGATTTTGTTGTGCTGTTGGGGGCAAGAAAACAAGTATTTCTCCAGTGAATTACGAGGTTCACCTTGACGCCTGGTGGAGTATTTATTTTTACTTTTTGTTGGTGATAACCACTTGGAAAACAAGTTACCCTGGCTGAATGAACGATGTGGGGGTTACTTTTTTTTTATGAAAAACCGTGTATGCCGGATGCGTGTTATCGGCTAAAGAATTTACCGAAAGGTCGAATCAAATGAATTTAATTTTTATTGCACGATCGACGTTTACATGATCAGAATGAAATTTCCTCCGAACGTACCATAAAAGGCGGTAAACGCATTAGATATTTTGTTAGCGAAACTGTTTAATGGATGTCTAATGGATGGATATTTCCCTAAGTACCGCAAATGGGAATATACAGTGGAGGGTAGAAAACACGAAACATAAGAACGAGTATCATGAAGTGGGATAACCTGATATCTTTTTTCGAATTGAAGTTTATTGGAAATATCTTAGGAGTTTGGTATTCCCAATCCAAAACAACGTTATGGTCCATTGTACCAACAGGAACCTGTCTTTGATACATTGGTTGGGAAAAACTTTGATATTATTCGCTTTACTCTTATAATTAGGTGGCGGTGGTTCTTGTTCCCAACTGGGACTTGAGTCTCCACATATCAGTTACCAAGCAACCACACTACCCACTGCACCAGTAGTAGTAAAAGTCAATTTTTATTAGTTAACTTCAGATTCAATTTTTCATTTTTACCATTTGCCGTCAGCCGAAGAAAAAAGAGAATTAGACTATAGTTTTATATTATAGTTATTTAAAAAGCTTCCTTCATTATGTGCTCCCGATATTTTAATGCAGGGGTGGAATCCTCTAAGGTGATAGTTGATTGTTGACGATCACAATCATCCCTTTTGCTCTCTCTAAGGTGACCATCAGCGTGATCATCACATTTTTGCGATCGTTTTTGTGTGACTTTGCGATCGTTTTACGGAGAGCTAACAAAGTGTGATCATCAATTTTGACTGTCAAAAGTGTGACTATCAACTATCACCTTAGAGGATTCCACTCCAGCTTTAAGATAGCTAGCTAGCACGCTCCAGTCCTCACCATCTAGACTTCTGATGAATTCAGTCATTGATAGCGCCTGTTTACCCCAGTAAGGTCGTCTAATCTCCTTCAATATAGGGCAAGCTCCATCCTTTTTGAACAATTGATTAATTCAATAATTGCTCGACTCTGTTTTTTCTTAAGACACAAGTTAGGGCCACTCATATACACCGCTCTTACTCCAAGATGTTTCTCTTCAAGATTTTTTTCGTAATAGTTCCTTACTTCATGAACTTGTAACAATAAAAACTAAATCTTGCTAGGTTCAGCTGAGCCATGACAAAACAATTTTCAGCAGAGCAAAGTTGTAATGAGAAAGTCTCACCAAACATTTATTATTGATCTCAACAAACAGAAACGTATTAAAGCGTTGAAAATACGGCACGTCTATTGCTCTGAGGCTTTTATTCAAGAGAATTAAGCTAATCAGCTACTAGCCCTAGTGGGCGCTTTCTTGTGATGTTTTTCAAACGTTCGCGTGAAGTGGGACCGTGCAAAAACGTGTATAATCGTATCGCACCACTGCGCATTCGAATCCCTGAGAAAACCAAAAAGTTTTTTCACGGTCCCACCTCACGCAAACGTTTGAAAAACATCACAGAAAGCTTCTGAAAAACAAATAAAAATTGCCCTTCGGATGCGACACAAAACTGTAGGTCCCTTTCATTCTTGTGAAAAATATAACGCACACAGCACGAGTGATTGCGAGATGCTAGGCCTAGGCCCTCCATGGGCTTTTTTTTTTTTTTGATTGGGAGGAGTAATCTTCAAAAGACGAAACTCAGTACGTCCTGAGTAACAGTGTGGGACTCTAACCCACTAAACCCCCCTCCCACGACCGCCCCATTCCCCGCGATACTGCCGTCAAGCATTTTATCGCGGGGGGGGGGGGTTTAAGTCTGATGTATTCGACTAGTGCATGTTTGCAATTTCATGTTCAGCATTTATTGTATTTTGCCGGTCTGATTCTTTCCTTTCTCTTTCTAGGGTTCTTAGAATCTTCATTATGCGCATTGTGCTCCCAGCGACTGCGTCCCATGTCTCCTGGCTTTTGAGCATTTCTCCAACGATGTTTTCTGGCGTCAGTGGATGGCCGAGTTCACACCTTAGTGCATTCCTTGGAATCTTGGGCATTCAAAAAATATATGTTCTGCGTTTTCTACGCAGTCAGAGCAATGCGGACAGTAAGGGCTATTGTCGTGTTTATACTTATGTAAGTACGAACGAAAGCATCCATGGCCCGTCAGGAACTGCGTTAAGTAGAACTCAAGTTCTCCATGTTGCCTGTCGAACCATGGATGGATTTGGTGTATGAGTCTATGGGTCCACCTGCCTCCAGCGTTCTTGCTATTCTCTTAGGCTTTCTGCTCAAGCCCTCCATGGCCTGTTGCCCCAAATATATATGTGTGTACTAGCCCTTGACTCATGTGCCATATAATTCTGTCTTGCTACTCGATTTAATATTCTAGCACACTGCTTTCTACCAATCGCATTATTAAAAAAAAATATATATTATCATCCGAAAATTCTAAAACTTTTTAATTTTCAAAAAAAGAAAAAAAAACTCTAAAAATCCGTGTATCCGATGTCGAATATGTGTGAAACGGGCCTAAGCCATTCAAAAAATGCTTGCCTTCCAGAAATGTAGAGAAAACTTGTTCTACATTCCTTTGAGGTACACTTTGTCTTGATGCAGGTACAGGTGCTTAAATTATGAATTAATAAAACTGCGAACTTACTCCAAAACAAGAGCGCCTTGTTTGTATTTGCATCCGAAAACTTTTCCATTCAACTGTTTTTAAAAGTCGTCAGCTGTGTACTCGCCCAATAGAGAAAAAAACTCATCTAAAAGCGATCATTTTCTATTCAAAAACCGGTCCCATTCAACTTGTCTAAGATCAACAGTAACCTCATCCTTCAATGAAAAGAAAGAACGATAAAAAGATACTTTACCAGCTGAATGCGTCAGAGAAGAAACCCGACTTTAATATTGTTGAGGAAAACTGAGTCACCGCCGGTGACTTTTTCGCATAAATATGTACATGGGTGTTTGCGAAAGTGTTTTGCACTTCACGTAATTAAAAACACAAGAATGTGTAGAAGGACTTTATTATCAATACAAAGTGTGTTTTCTGATTGACTGTTGCAGTTGGAATTTTGAATTTTCCAAGAATGAAATTGTAAATAGTAGAACAGACATCCCCGATTTAATTTACTAAGAAACTGTCGATCAAACTGAATGTCTGAATCATTTTTCGGAATTCCTCTGAAAAGATAACAATTTAATTTAATGCTGTTGATTTCTAATATGTTCACCGGTAATTGATACAATTTCGTTGTTAATTGGAGAACAACTCTTCTGTGTCATTGTGAAGTTTATGAATTCAAATTATTCGGTTTGTTGATCGGTTAATTATGGACGTTTTTATTGTATGCATGTATTTTTATACATACTGCTATTCGTGCGGTGTTGGATTCACTTCCGGCTTGTAATTTCGGTTGAGTTCACTGAACTAGAGATGGTTGTTTTTGTATGTGATCATCGAAAGCACCTAAATTGAAGCATATTCGCAGTAAAGAAAATGTACAATACAGAGGTAGAATAGGTGTATAGTAAAAAGTCACTTAAAACCCTATTTGTTTTTCTTCATGCATTTCAAGTCACGACACATTTAATAGGTTCATACTTTTAGTTGTATGTGCTATTTATTAGCACTTGAAGCATTCTGAAGATGACTAGTGTTTGAAACTCGGAAATTCAATGAATAATTCAAAATGATCTTGTGCTATAACCCCTACCGCTCGATCTAAATGAAGGCGAAGTAGCGGAAGGTCTTAAGACACAGACTGATATACCATACCATAATGCTGGTATATACGTATACGCCGTAATTTTAATAAAGGACACCTCCTCCCTTGCTTAATTTAAATGGGTCTCATGGTACTGAATAAGTCAGCGAATCTACTCTAAGATCTTGCAATAAATCATTTTCACACTTAAAAAAAGTTCTGGAATTTGTTCATCGACTTCAAAGCCTGACATGATAGCACCATAAGAAAGGAGTTTCACAAATTCACGTTGTCTCAAATTGCTGGCTATTATTAGCTGATGAAATTCTCTTTAGGATATCCAATCTCACTCTCTCTCTCTCTCTTTCAAGTATACCACAAACTAGTCTTTACTGGTATTTTTAAAATGTTGTCCTGCACACCATTTTTTAGTGATTAAAACAAAAAGAGCAGTGGAAAGTGTATTCGCACACATATCTGGGAATCCCCTTGCTTTCACGAAATTTACCTTTTTTATTATCTAAAACGCTTAAACTAAAAACAAATTAATTTCAATCTTTTGCACAAGTGGGAATAAATATATGCGATTAAAATTGTACTGGATTGCTTGACTTCGTCATGAATACAGTGGTGTTCAGTTTGAGCTACTGTTTACGAAAGTATCTACCTAGATATGTAAAATCAACAACATGGCCTTTCTTCGTACACAAGACCAAAAAAAGCCCGTATATACATAAAATTTTAAAGGATTACATAATCGCAAAATGTGGTTAAAGCAAATAGCTGACTTCAGCGAAAGTGTGGGATTTTATTTTAAAAATAACAAAAACTGGCATGAGAGTTTTAATACTGGATATTTGTTAATTTATAACTTAATTTATAAATATATACGTATGTACATATGTCTATGGCATGCCAACAGCAATTGGAAAAGTAAAATATTCTGAGTGTATGAGTCTTGTTAAAAAAGAATTCATATCACTTGCATTCACTCTATCTATAGTAGATTCAATTAATAAGCTTAATATTTCTCTATTCTTTCAAAGCAAGCTACTTGTAAATACGCTTTTTACAAATTTAGCACCTTTGGTAGAGCTCTTTCATTTTAATAATAGGAACTCTCGTGTGGCGTAGAACATTGCACACTTACAATCCTTATCAATATTCCTTTATCAATTTGAAACCTTCTAATGACAATTTGAAGACTTGTATTTCTGGCCATAACACCAATAAACTAACATGGCTTTTTCTGTACATCAACCTTCTTCTTCTACATAATACCGCAGCTCAGAATGAATGATCTGTTTTGCAATATACTACCGAAGGAGTTTGTCAACGTTATGGTAAGAAAGTGAATCTGACACAGCGTCTATCTGACTTTTAAGACTAGAAATTCTCACCCTGATTATCGTTGGCGTTTGTCGCTTTTCGACGATTGTCGTTTTTTTAAAAGCTACGACCTGCTGACCGTTAAACATTATTAAGCAATTTTTTTGTCGTGTAGAATACTATTACAACCCTTTCATAGTGAAAAAGTTATGAAAATGGATTCGTGCTACATCTGAAGTATAAAACGACAATCGTCGAAAAGCGACAAACGGCAACGACAATCAGGGTGACTCTTTCTTTGAAAGCATTGCAATTCTTTCACATTGGCGTTGTATAGTTAAACAATAGCACAAACAACAGCACTGGTTTTAAGAGCATAAAAAAGATGTAGCCGAAAGATACAGCATGTTTTTTTAAACCTAACTAGCCAGTGGATCACTAAACAATTCCTAGTCAGTCAGAGCTATGTTGTATATATATTACATGTTAAGTTTGACATTGTTCTCAGCTAGATTTAACAAAAAAAAAAAAAAAACCACTATAATTATATTGGCTATCCATGACCTCACTTACGGATACTAACATAAGCGATCTATATATCTATATACGAACTATACTGAATTATACTATGAACTGCGTTTAACATTTCTAAATCTTGTTCTACTGCTCCATTTTAAATTCAGAAATCCATAGAAAAAATGTCAGCACACGGAATATAAACTAAATAAAACAAATACGATAGCCAAATTTTAAATATTTGCATAATGCAAAGACGTTACCAGAAGCTGCAATGTCATCTAGTGGTACCTAACCGGTTGAACGAGGTAGTCAAATTTAATTAAAATAAACTAGTTACTTCTTGATGTTTACATTTTTTCAAAGACCGTAAGAAAGATCACGCGTGTTCCCGGCTTGTATCTTTTTCTTTTTTTTTTTTTTCTTCTGCTTTTGATATAAAAAGGTGTATTACTTGTTGGCTTCACATTTTCTCTCAAATAAGTGCCATTGGCTAACGTAGACCAGCAGTGTGCACCTTGGTTCTCGCCATGGAAAATCCAAATACAAACCAAATAGAGATATGAAGTACATTGGTTCATCAAGGAAACGACGCTTAATAGCCATCCATTTGTTCCTCATCCATACAACTTTTCGGTATTTGATCCTTGAATCTTCCACTCAGAAATCGAACGCACAAACCATTGAGTTGTACAAGTTGCCTAGCGTGTTGTATAGTTATTGCTAGTCCACACGCCCTACCCTATATCCTTGCTTATGCGAGTAACTCCACTATTTCTTAATATTACAATTACAATTACAATTCCACAAATTATAGCATTGGCTTTTGCCGTCAGCCAGAGAAAGAAAGAGTGTACTATCAGTTAAATACATAAGTACTCCTAGTAATAAAAAAAAAAAAAAAGGAACACAATGTATATAAGTTTAATAGTTTCAATAGGAAAGTTTTAGATCTTAGCTTAGTAGTTAATTAATTTCAATCGAATTTAAAATGCTTCATTAATGCTTTGTTGACGATATCGCAGAGCGGACTTTATATAGCTATACAGAACCGTCCAGTCCTGGCCATTTAGTGCGTCTATGGTTTCGCTTGTAGATAGAGTGAATTTACCCCAATGAACTCGCCTTATCTCACCCAAAATGGGACACATCCCAACAAAGTGCTGTACATTTTCTTTCTCCCTGAGATTGCATAAACTACACTCTGAGTTTCGCTCAGGGCCATATGGGACATAGTTTAGATGCAAAAGCTCTCCCCTGACTTTGAAAATCCAAGAGATAGTATCTAGAGTGTAACGGTCGTTGAAGTAGTGTTTTACTCCGAGGTCATGTTGGAGTATACGATACATGTTTCTAGACTCACTTTACTGTGCTCTGTCTGTAAACTTTTGGAAGCTAGTCTTTTCGATTTCGCCCAGAATAGTTTGAAAATAATTTTTCCAAGACTTCGCGCCTCCTTCCTCGAGCCTGAACAGTACATTATGTTGAAAAGCCAGCCTTGACCATTCCTCGAAGAACTGTAGTTTTCGCTGAAGAAGGTGCTTTGTAATCATATGGGGAAGTCGGTGACTTGGGAGTGACATTATTTTTTCCACGTAGCTGAAGTTCATCCTAAGGGTAAATATGTATAACGGACGGATCCCAGTTTCTAGGTGTAACATATAAGTAGGGGTGTTTTCTGGTAATCTGAATATTTTTTTAACGAAGTACCTCAGCAACTTCTCCACCTCTTCATACAGAAGAAATCCCCATACCTGAGCCGCATAACACATTATTGACCTCATTACCGCCTCAAAAAGTTTATATTTTGCACTAGGGGCTACATTTTTATTTCCCAAGATTCCTCTCCAATTGCAGTTGATGGCCGTTTTGGCTTCCTTCAGTTTCTCTTGAAGATGTTTTCGAAACGATAGCTTTGGTGTGATGATGACTCCAAGGTACCTATATTCCTTTATTATCTCCAGTTCCTCGCTTTCAAAAAAAAAAAAACAAATATTTGGCGCAACAGCTCTTTAAAGTGCCAGGGCCTAGCTTCTCTCAACCACTCATGTTGTGTGCGTTATATTTTTCACACGAATGGAAGGGACCTACAGTTTAATGCCGACTCCGAACGGCGATTTGAGAAGCTTTTTCGTGACAACAATACTCTCGGATGTTTGTCAGACGCTCGCGAGAGGTGGGACCGTGAAAAAACTTGTTGGTGTTTTCTGGGATTCGAACTTGGAACCTCATGCGTAGTGATCCGACACACTAACCACTTACGCCACGGCGCCCACGCTTTCCCAGGTCCACTTTTCATCTATTGCATACCTCCCCGTCCCGTTTCGGAAAACCATTATTTTGGATTTGCTCGTATTAACTTTAAGATTCCACAAACAGCAATACCGCTGCAATCTGTGTATCATAATTTGCAACATGTGTGGGGTCTCCGCCAGTATAACGATGTCATCCGCATACAGCAGCATTTTGATGAACAGCCCGACGAACATGATCGCACCTGGTAAATATGTTGTAAGGTCATCTAAAAAGAGCAAGAAAAGTAGAGGACTTAGTAGGCAGCCTTGCTTTACTCACATTTTCGTCTGAAACCACGCGGATCCTTCATTTCCATCCTAGACTGAGGTCTTGTTTTCATCATAAAGGCTTTGGATTACTTTGAGCATCTTTGTTGACATTCTCAGGTTGCTCAGCTTGTAGAAAAGGGCATTCCTATCGATAGAGTCGAAAGCCGCCTTGAAATCCACGAAGAATGCGTATAACTTCTTTCCCCTAGACAGATATGATTTTACGATACTTGTTAATGAAAATATGTTATCCACAGTTGAGTATTTCCTTCTGAAACCAGCTTGAAACTCCGCTCCGCTCTATGCGCTAAATACTCAAATGGAAATAAGAGCTTTTTTTTAAATATGATATGTTTATTGCTGGGAATTTCCAAATTTTCAAACTCTGCGACGTTATCAAACAGAATAGTATTTACACACGCTGCATGCATATATGTATGTATATGTGTGTATGTTCAGTATTTATTTCTGACTCGCTTTCCTTATCTCTATTGGCAGTTGTACGCTATTCATCTGATCATTCATGAAGTTTTCGTAATAACTCTGAGACCTATTAATAACTTTGTCCGCATGCAAAGTGGTGCTCTAAAATTGCATGAAATATGTATATTTTCCTTTTATATTTCTTAAAGCGCTCATCTTGTCTTCTTGTCTAGAGAGAAGATGAACTTTCTTTCTATGAAAAGCGATAACATAAAAGTCATTTGTGACCAGAGATAGATTTAGGTACATATGTTTTGAATCTTAGGCATGCGCCTAATTAAGCGTTATGTGCTTTCATGTCTACCAAAGACAACCTAGAGATCAAAATGACTTTCAATTTGATATTTGAAAAACCCTTAACACTTTCAACCCGAATTTCTAAAAATATGACTGCTAAAGATTTGATACTCTATCACAAAGTAGGTACCTCATAAATGAAGTTTCAATAGCACAAATTCGGTCGAAAGAGAAGGTTACAAGTTTAGCTGACCTTTGATTCAGAGCTAAGAGAATACGTAAACAAGTTCTCTGGTGGGGTACTGAGCTCCAAAAAGTGTCCAGGAATCTTTGGAATAGAGTCCTCAAAACCGATAGGTTTTCCCATCTTGAATCTTGAATTAAGAGATGCCAAGCATGATGATGGATTTACGTTCTTGTTCTTCTTCTTCCTATTTCGGCGAGGCTATGATCCAAAAACAATGGAACATAACCCTCCCGTTTCGCCTCATTTCTACTGATCCGCCTGTGGGGTTCGCCTATTTGACCTCAGAAAATATCGGCGGGCTTCCCGATTTTGGACCACTCGGTTACTGAGGCCAATGAATTGCCGATGTCGTCGCATTTGTGCAATCCAGGCGTTCATAGGCCTGCTTTTCCTGCCTCGCGATGTCGATTTACGCTCTTGTTAATTGGATTTATGTAGTTCCAGTTTTTCTACTCACCTCCCTGCCCTATTCCAAGTTCAAAATTCATTTTAAAATGACTTTCCGTGCTTTTATGAGGCTTCCCCAGATCGTCAGAAAGTCCTCGACCGTTGCCTATTTACTTTTGTCAGGGTTTGGAAATTTGCATGGAAAATGTGCCCCTCTCTTTCTATAGGGGCCAACAGCAAGCTGTTGGCTCTTATGATGCCTATTACAAGTGTTATGTAGATGAGGACTGCTAACCACGAGAATGTCTTGTTTTTTTTTTATTGTTCTCTGTACACTGTCATGACCGGACAATGTAGGCTTATTTTAAATTGATTCTAAAGCTTCCCACCTGCTTCTATTTTTGACTCGTCATTAGCGACTAATATCTGCAACAATTTAAACGCAGAATCAACAGACATCAGCAGGCATCTTGGGTCGCTGGCTCAGTGTCATAGGTTCGCCTTTCCCCTTCCATTCTCCCAACCTTTTCGTGACGGAAAATTAATTTTAAGGTTTAGATCAAAGTCAGGGTATGGGGTTAAATAGTCAATTTCCGTTTACCTAAACCCATTTTTCATTAGTTAATTTGTCTGTAGGCCAATCGGTGTCAGTGCGAGTATAGTTTCGAGTGCTGTAGTAAGAGTTTTTTTTATAATGATCTGTTTGTGCCTACAAGTCACTGGATGGGTGTCTTTAGGCTCACGGCTTTCCATACAGCTGGCCTTTCTTTATTCTTTGCAAAGTTGTTTCTTTCCATATCACCCACCTTGTGGTCTCGTATTCACACTTTTAATTAAGCTTTCTAGTTCAGCCATACTATAACAGAAAATGTCCTTTTTTATTTCAGGTTTATTGATTCTAGCATGTATTGCAACAACAGTCATAGCACAGCAGTCATGCCACCGAGGATTTGCAGTATCATCACCACAACCAGCAACTTCAGCATCACTTATATCTCAAATCGCAAAAGGAGCTGAGGAATTCTCCCTAGAACTGTTCTCGACAGTGTCAAACCTACTTACCGGCAGCAAGAATAATTATATGATTTCACCATTCTCCGTTTGGGCACTTTTGTTGTTAGTCGCCGAAGGTGCTGAAGGTCGCACCTTAGAAGAACTACAGCATACTCTGCGGATAACCAATAACACATATTTACTGCGTCAGGGTTACAGCTCTATTGAGAAGGCTCTCAAGTACGGTGCATATACAATATTCAATTTTTCCTCACTCTCATATTTATTTTAAATTTACAGAGTAAATACAAGCACCATTGAAGTGTCAATTCTTCAGGCTTTATTTTATGATCAAAATCGCCCGGTTCAACGAGACTATGAGGATGTAATCCGGTGTGACTATCAAGCCCAATTGGTAGCAGTAAATTTCTACTCAATTTCTGAAGCTCTCCAAATAATGAGTAACTATGTACAGAGTGCGACAAGGGGTCTAATTAACCCTTCATTTACTCCTAATGATTTGGAAGATGCTAACATGATAATGATTTCATCGATATTCTTTAAGGGTCAATGGAAGGTATATACCGTTGTATTTGAACTAGAAATATGTCATTTATGATTACTCTTACTTAGTTACCCTTCAATGCGTCCCATACAAAAGACGAACCTTTCTATGATGATAATGGTGAAGTTATTGCAGAAGTTAAGATGATGACACAAACAGGAGCCTTTAATTACGCCCCTATTGTCGATATGCAATCACATATTCTAGAACTGCCTTATGGCGAGCAAAATCGACTATCCATGTTAATTGTTGTTCCCAAAAAGGGTAAGTTACAACGAAATCTAATGCAAAACATGTATACTATTGATGCGTTTGTCTCTTCCACTAATAGGTGTTCGTTTAAACGATGCCATTGCTAGCCTGCGAAAAGTTGGCTTAGAAAGAATTTTCGATGAACTGAAGAAAAAGGAAGAACTAATGGCCGAGTATGATGATGATGAGGTTGAAGTGTTTATGCCCAAATTTATTACAACCACAAGTCTAGTTATGAATCAAATTTTGGAAAACGTAAGTCTTTCACCTAGAGTCCTCTCTATTTCTTATTAATTCATTTTTTTTTATTATATCTGATGCAGATGGGTATCTTAGAAGTGTTCCAACGAGATGCAAATCTAAATAAAATATCGCCACAAGTTTACCTGTCGAGGATAATTCATCAAACCAAAATCGAAGTGAATGAAGAAGGAACAATTGCGGCTGCAGTTACATCGGGAATATTTGCTAATAAGGCATCACCGCCAAGATTTTATTTGAATAGACCATTCGCTTACTTAATTGTGGAAAAGACAACGCGATCTCTACTGTTCTGTGGACAGGTTACTAAGCCGGTTTATAATAAATAATTTCATATGATTAATTTCTAATGAAAGTTTAATATTAAAATAAATGTGCTTGTATTATTTATTTATTTATTTAAGAAATGAAATCATTGTTCTAGGAAATCCAATACAACAAAGTAAGTGTATACCTTCCTATACCAATATTTCCGCAAAAAAAAATCAACAGCTACTCTAAATTCATCCAGTTTAACAACTCTAATGGACGCACTATAATAATGAACCCACAAGAAATCGCAGCTTACAACCACAGCTCACCCCTCTCGGAAGCGTTAACAAAAACTTATCCAGAACAACAAATAGGAATGTTATCATGCAAACATTTCAAATGCATACAACAAACATGACAGACACGACATGCCATACAAAACGTATTTTGTTTCCCTTTTTCATTTTAAGATTACATACCACCCTGTACTGGCTTCTTCTTCTTCCTATTTCGGCGAGGTTATGATCCGAAAACAAGGGATCATAACCCTCCCACTTCACCGCATTTCTACTGATCCACCTGGGAGGTTCGCCTAGTACCACCCTGTACTGTACTTAATAGAAAATAAATAAAGAAGATCTGTCAGCCATCTTCGTACCACCCTGTATGCGAAAAAGTTTGTCTATAAACCGAAGATGCCTGCACAAATTCTTGTTTACCACCCCGCTCAAAAAAAAAAAAAGAAATCCACTGAAAATGTAAGAATTTGCGCGAAACACCAGGCCACCAGAAATTCTCAGAAAACAGTAGGGATGCCGACCCACTCCGGTAGCAAAAATGAGTTGCTGGGCATCAGTGCTGTATGGTGATAAAGACGTACATTTTTGTTTTCATTGTAACTTTTTTATTTATCGGCGGATTTTGACGATTACGGTGTCAAATTAAAGGCCATTTTCTGGTGAATTTGAATTTGGAATAAGATTAATAAAATTTCAATATGGCGGATACAAAATGGCGGGCATAACTAATTTATTGGTTTATTCTCGTTGTAAAATTGCTATTTGTTGACGTATTTTGACCTTCCAGGTGTCAAATTAAAAGGTATTTTCTGGTGAGTAATTCGGAATAAGATTCTTGAAAATTCTAATATGGCGAATGCAAAATGACGTTCCTGCCTATTGTTTGTTTGTTTTCGCTGCAATATTTTACTTAAAAAAAAAAATAGATAAATATTTGGCGCAACAGCTTTTTAAGTGCCAGGGCCTAGCTTCTCGCAACCACTTATGTTGTGTGCGTTATATTTTTCACACAAATGGAAGGGACGTACAGTTTAGTGCCGAATCCGAACGGCGATTTGAGAAATTTTTTCGTGACAACAATACTCTCGGATGTTTGTCAGACGCTCGCGAGAGGTGGGACCGTGAAGAAAACTTTTTGGTGTTTTCTGGGATTCGAAATTGGAACCTCATGCGTAGTGATCCGACACACTAACCACTTACGCCACGGCGCCCAACAATATTTTACTTACTTTGTGATTAATTTGGATGATGCTCCACCAGCTCTGCCCAATGCTAATAAATTCAAAAACCAAAGCAATTCAAAGAAACAAGAAGCATCGCTTCCATTTTTATTACTTCGATTGTTTATTCAACACATTTCGAATTTTATCATACGGATTCTGGTTTCTTTTTATCAGGAATATAGAAAATGAACAGTTATAGCTAAGAAAAAGAAAATAGAAATACAGAATTAGAACATAAAACGTTTTAAATTTGCTCGTTTCTACACTGTTGCGACTGTTTATTTCACATAATTAGGATTCTTCTTTAGAATAACGAATCCTTCCATAACTGGTGTCAATGTGGTGTACTCATCTGTCGCTAACTCAGCTCGTTCGCCCATGGCCAACAGCACAGGCGTGGTGTGTGTCTGGAAACCGGTAATTGTCTTGGGTTTACCCGCTTGGCCGACCACATCAATAGCCATGCCCACTCGAACGGGCACCTGCAACTGATTGAGTTCCTCATCGAAGGTAATCAACATACGAGCTTGCATAGCCGGAACCAGAGAGTACAGAAGATAGTGTGAACGGCCCAAAATCAAGTTCTTTACATCCAAGAATGAGACCAATGTTGCCATTAGACCAGCTACTGCCATTGGATTCATCAGTTGACGATCGCTGTGATAGGGACTCAGTGTAAGTGTGCCCTTACCCAAGTGAGTTAAACTCTGCGCAATGCGAACCATGAACAAGTTGCTGGGATCCTTTTGATGGTACTGTGCTAGTTGACGTAGCATTGATGCCAGCCGGGCATTGTTAGTTCCAGCTCCGGCCAAGCCCATGGCGAAAATCGCATTGTGAGCCACTTCAGCGTCACTGTCGTGAGAGAACTTACTCAGCGTGTCAAGTATATTCAGCTTCGGGTTGGAGGCAGAGATCAAGCCCAGTGCTAGTGGGACTGCACGGCGAATGCAGGGCTCACAGTAGCGCAACAAGTTCCCAAACGATCTGAATGCCATCTCAGCGCCAATATCTTCGCCCATGGCGATCAAAGCGATACCGAGTACTGCAATCGACTGAGTCGCAGAGAGATCCTTCTCGCGTTCCTTCTCTTTCTCTACCTTGTCCTTCTCCTTGTTTTTCTTTTGTTTATCATCGCTGCTGTCCGAGCTGGATGTTTCGTAGTGGTCCGAGCAGATGTGAAGGAGTTGCTGGATCTTCAGCACATTTCCAGTTCCAGCATAAGCACAAATCTCAACCATGGTAGTTGCCATCGATTTGTACGGCTCGTCGAGGACTTCCAATGTGCTGAGGACTGCCTCGGTGGCCTTTTGTCGACCGAGATAGAGCAGACCCAAGCCGAGCATCAAGAATCTCGTGTATGTATCACGAAGGTCACTCTTGCTGAGACCCATAATAGTCTGCAGGAGAATCTCAGTGACATCAACGTTGCATGAGCCAACGCTGATCAAGCCCATACTCAGCGCAGTGATGCCAAGCACCTCAATGTTTGCCGCATTTTTCCGGTCAGAGTTGAACACCGTCTTCAAGGTGTCGATGACGATGGAGCGATTTGATCCTGCGTAGGCGATACCAAGTCCTAGAATCGCCCCGATCCGCATGGACGTATTATTGTTCTCAATGTAATCAGATAGAAGGGCATGAGCCGGGTCTACCTCGTTGCGAATGCCACAGTTGACGATACCGCAGGCCAGAAGAGCACCCGACTTGATGTAATCATCGGTCGAGTATAAGTACTTGTCGATCATGGCCAAGCCACCATCAACGTCCCACAGAAGGATGAGCCCCAAACTAGCTGTGGCGCTCAGCATACCATGCTCCTTGTTCTTGTACAGCCACTTATTGCCATCTTCGCTCAGGAGTTTGTCCACGCCAAAGCCAGCATTGACGAACCCGTTCACAAAACTGGCAGCCAGGTTCTGCTTGGCCGAGTCCACCTGAATCGACGGGAACCGAGTCCTGGCATTGTCCAAATGCGATTTGTAGATGTCTTCTGGTGTCTTTGGCTCCATAATGTCCAACTCTCGAGCGAGATTCAGGAAATTCTTATTCAAATTCGCATTCGACATGATCTCCATCAAATCATCGTACTCCGGAACGGATTCGTCCAGCTCCAGGCACACCTGCTGACGTGCCAACATAAATGCCAACTGCTTTTGTATGGACGGATCCTTCTGCTCCTTGAAGATCTCTCCTATGATGTCCATGTCGTTCAGCATCAATGCCAAACGCATCGCTTGCGTGTACTGGTTAAACTTCCTCGACAGATTCAGAGCCGTCTGCAGGATCACCAGGTTATCCGGCTCGGGAACATACGGGTAGCAGCTCTGCAGATAAAGACATACCCTTGGGTAGGCACCCTCATCCACATAGTCCAACAGCAAGTGCAAATGTTCGATCTCGATCAGTAGATCGCAGGCGTCCGCCTCGGCGTTGTGCTCCATATTATAGGGAACGATCTGCTTAACCAACTCGATCAGCTGTGTCTGGAACTCGCCCGTGGTCTCCAAATAATGGGCGGCGATCTCGCCCGACAGATGACGAACATACTCGTGACCCCATTCACCAATCTTCTGGGTGGGATCGCACAAGAAACGGTAAGCCAAACAATCCTTTCCACTACCCATGGTCATGGCGAGCACGGATATGATATCGGCGCACACCTGGCGCGACTTCTGCTCCGGCATCTCCTTGTAGATGTTCTTCATCGTCTCATAGTGCGGACGCATGAACTTCAGGGGTTTCGGCACTGAAGTCATGCTGGTTGTCGAGGCACGGATCAACTTACCCATTACCTCGAGTGCTGGCAAATACAGCGACTTGTCGGGCTCTTGCAGGCGAGCCACGAGCATCTCCAGCTCCTCCTGTAGTTGCTGGTCCTCGTCGGAGAGTTCCTGTTGTTCCTTTTCGTCGGTGTCCTTCTTCTCGTCGCTGACGACGGCAGTCGAGGGTTTTGGTTGCTCCGCTTTCGCTGTTTCACCCGTCATCTTGGATTTTTCTTTGTCGCCGCAGATGTGACTAATCGGAGGTTGAGAGTTTGATTGATTTTTTCTGATAAATCCTCACCGCTGAGGAGTTCTGTGGGATTTAATGTTTAATTTAAGTTCTACCGTGTTGAATTTTGATCGCACAATTTACCTTTCTAGCGTGAAAAAATATTTATTCGTACAATAAAGGAAGTTTAATGCAACTTCGGCGTTTTTCTAGATTACAGTGCGTTTTTTGCTTCTGTCAATTGGATTTATAGGTAAGCCAACTGTGAAATGCAAAAAGATTCAATTGATGACTGGTAATATGGTTATCGAAATGTTATCGATAGTTAATTTTCAATTAATTTTGATGCTATCGCAAAAAAATTTTTATATGAGAAGACTATTCATTTAACAAATTGTTTGCCCTAAATTAGAAAAAAAAACATAATCTGTGACTTAAATTACATAGCTAAAGTCGAAACTGCAAAAAAAATCGCAAATGAAAAGAATTTTTTGAGAATTTATGCAGACTTGTGGAGAAGGCTAGTTCCAAAAGAATAATATAACATTTTGCTTCGTTCAAATAGCATTGCAAGCTGTGCTGTTCTACATCCTTTTGTTTTTTATAGCATTTTCCTTTCTACCCTTCACTCGTAAAATGTGACGAAACAGATTTTTTTTTTTACTTCACCTTAGCTTTGTTCTATGAGAAAACCGTGTAAAATCGCAGAAAGTTCAGAACTAGAGGTCTTATTTGTTGAAGAAACGGAGTAAGTAAAAGTAAACGTTGCACAAATCATCTGAAACGGGTGTAATGCTTTTTGTTCATCAATTTAAACAATTACTTCTTCTATCTCTGTCCGACGACTTCCATCTTCTTTTCGTCACAGAATGGAGACATTTAAACCCCACAGGCGGATCAGTAGAAATGCGGTGAAGTGGGAGGGTTATGATCCCTTATTTTTGGATCATAACCTTGTTCATAAAAGGAAGAAGAAGAATGGAGACATTTAAATTAAACATAAATTCGGATAAAACTTTATCGAAATTTTAAAGAATGTCAGCAACCGAAGTATTTTTAATCACTGGCTTTGTTTGTATTGGTTTGTATTTGCCTCTGTGAAAATCCATAAAAAATTTTTCCTCGGAGTCTGCTTGAGTCAACTGATTAAAAATCATCTAGATTTCTGAGGCGATTCCCCAATGACAAACACCCAAAATCTAAATATCTGGAAACCTGAATGTGCACATTCACATCACAGGAGCTGTCGTTTTATTTTGCTATCTAATGTGTCTCTACTATAAATTTAGCGCCTGAACCGCTATCGATATAACAGCCACAGCCAACTTCAGGTAACACTTCGTTTTGTTTACTATTTTGACATCTATCCTTAAGGGTTTATTGGTGTCGCGTTTTTGTTTTGTTTTTTATTATTTTCACCAAAAGTGAGAAATTATTTCATAGAAATACAATATATTATGCTAGAATGAATCTTGAGCTACTTGGTGAGTACCCTTCCATTGACGATTCTATTTACCGTCCTACTCCGCTTACTCTTAGAATCGTTTGGACAAAACTATCCCGAGGAATTCGATGGGTCCTTGGATTGTATCTCCCTGGCCGTGACATGTTGTTTCAACAAGTACGGCACACTCCTGGCCGTTGGCTGTAATGATGGTAGAATTGTTATCTGGGACTTCCTGACCAGGGGTATAGCGAAAATAATTTCCGCTCATGTTCATCCGGTGTGCAGTTTGAGTTGGACAAGGAGTGGCCAGAAGGTGAGAAGCAAAATCGGGAAGATTAAATCATAAAATTGATAATTTTTAGCTCCTCTCTGCGTCTACGGACAACAACGTGTGCATATGGGATGTGCTGTCTGGAGAGTGTGAACAGAAATACAGATTTCCATCGCCAATTCTGAAAGTTCAATTCGACCCGCGAAATGATCAGCGATTTCTCGTCTGTCCAATGAGATATGCTGCTGTTTTGGTGAAAATCAATAACACCCATATGTGTTTACCTCTGGATCAAGATGTATGTTTGCCTCTTCTGTTTTTTGTCGTCATACACTGTTTTAATCATTCGCTTCTAGGGAGACCTGAACATTGTGGCATCATTTGACCGTCGGGGGAAGTATATCTACACGGGAAATGCTAAAGGAAAGATCCTCGTTTTAGATGTCGAAACATTGGATATCGTGGCTAGTTTTCGAATCATAGTGGGGACATCAAGTGCGACTGCAGTGAAGAGTATAGAATTTGCTCGGCGCGGAGAGTAAGTTCAAGGTGGAGTCTTCTTATAGTTAAGTCTAATCATTTGCAATTAACGCAGCGCTTTCCTCATCAACACCTCGGATCGTGTGATTCGAGTGTATGACTCCAGAGAGATAATCAATCAGGGGAAGGATGGTGAACCTGAGCCAATCCAGAAGCTTCAGGATCTCGTAAACAAGTAAGTTTCACTCAAGCTCCACTTCCTTTACTTAACTATGTTAAACTCTACAGAACCACATGGAAGAAATGCTGTTTCTCTGGTGATGGAGAGTACATATGCGCTGGCAGTGCTAGGCAACATGCTCTGTACATTTGGGAGAAGTCTATTGGCAACTTGGTGAAAATTCTTCACGGCACCAAGGGAGAACTTCTGCTCGATGTTGTATGGCACCCGGTACGACCAATCATCGCCAGCATCAGCTCTGGTCTAGTATCAATTTGGGCACAAAATCAAGTGGAAAATTGGTCTGCATTCGCACCGGACTTCAAAGAGCTTGACGAGAATGTTGAATACGAAGAACGTGAGTCAGAATTCGATATAACCGATGAAGATAAGTCAGTTGATCTGAGCGCTGAGGCAAAGCAAGATGAAGAAACAGAAGTTGATGTGTTGAAAGTGGAGCCAGTTGCGGCATTTTGTAGTTCTGATGAGGAGTATGATGATGAAAGTGGTTTACAGTTTCTACCAATGGCTCCTGAGGTTGAGGATCCAGAAGACGGCTGGGCGGCGCAGGAAAGTGGCGATCCAAATATGTCAAAGGAGAGCGAACCAATGGAGGTTGACGATGATCAGCCGTCAAAGAGACGGAAGGTCAATAGTTATGATATAAGTCTGCCAGATGCTCCGGTAGATGGTAAGTTTTCTTTTCTTTTTCAAAGTAGTTGCGAGCGAAGTCATATGTTCTTTTGTATTTCTAGAAACTCATCCATTGATTGCGAGCAAAACCAACAAAGATAAGCAGTCCGCTGGAGGGAAGAAAAGCGCTGGCAGACCGAAGAAGTAGTCCGTGTTTTGTATGTTCATACAAAGTAAAGAACGTTTCCATATATTTGCTTAACTTTTTTTTGTTCAAAAAACACGCCGAGCCTATATAAAATGGGCCGCAGGCCCCTGATTCCTCTTCTACGTTTCAGCGATCCATGTATACTATTATAAATTGCCCATTCCTTCGTCCAAAGCTATTTTGTAGGGGAATGTGTATCAAAGTTCAATACCAAGTTTTGTCAACAGCGTCACATCGATACAATATTCTTATTTCCCTTATTATTTAGATGATTTTTCGAGATCATTTGCTTGTACCTTTGTTGAAGTGGACAATGACTCTGATGCTTGTGGTCAAAAAGCCTGGTGATTCTCTTAGCTTCTATGTACACTGATGGGGTATTAAGTATCGCCTCTATGGCTGTGCTTGGTGTTGAGGATTGTGCTCCTCTTACCCTTAGGCTTGGCATACATATGTATATTCCGCGTGATAGTGAAAATACTTTTTATCCGTTACTGGTCTCCATACCACAGAAAATGATGGTTTTATAATGCATTCTAATATCCCGTAGATCTGCTTCGGTTTCCATCCACTTTGGTTACTCTCGTCCTTATATTATACCCAAGTATTTGCAGTTGTGCTCCTCCTACATTGGAGATATGAAAGTTACTAATTCTAATATATTTGAGTTACATGTTCTTTACTATTTTTTTTATAAAAACAAGACATCAATCTATTGCTACAACTAAATTAGTATATATGTACATGTATATAACACATTTATGTTAAATATTCATTGACTAGGTTCAATCTGTTGCTCTCACTTTGCCACATTCCCATGGGACAATGATACTAAATGCAATACATGCAAACTGGAAGAATAATACACACCACAGACTAGGTTTGTTAAGAGAAATTTCGCAGGATATGAAACCATTATAGTACGTCTGCTCTGCTTCTAAAATATAGAGTATTGTCTAGCTATATACTAGCGATACAAGCCCATTTGAGCTGATAATTCAGATTCATCGATCTCCTTCATATTAAGTTCGGCTTCCTGTCGCTTGAGAAGCTCAAATATTGCAGCCAACTGCTCACGTTCCACTCTGATAAAAGAAAATCGCTGAAAACTTTCCAAATTGTAGATTGCCGGATAAAAACAAACCTTTTCTCTTCTTCCAATTGATCTTCGGTGAGGGCACTCTCAAGGACTTTCAGTCGAGCTGATTTCAGTTTGCCAACAAGGCTCTCAGAGAGTTCCCCATCTGAATCTGATTCGGCTGCCTCGTCATTCCCTTCCATCGCTGTGTCGTGCTTGGTTTTCAAGCAATGTTTCTCATTCTGGAAGCAAATTTAATTAGCGTACTTATGCAATGGTAGGTACTAGTGGTAGATACTTCATCTTTTATCAGGTTTGCACAATACAAAGCGATGATCACCGCCAAAAAGACTGTTGCTGTGCTAAGGATGTAAACATTCGAAAGTCCCTCAAAGAATGCGAACATCCTTTTGCGTTCTAATCTGTTACTTCGAAAAGCAATAGCAAATGAAGTAAATTAGATTTTTTTACGAAGCGGAAATCGACTGGAATTCAGTAAAATTATTTGCAAAACAAAAATAAAAACAATTCGCGGAATGACACTACACTCTGTTCGCGAAGAAGTTCCACAAATTTGGATCCCATTGATTTCCTCGGGTGAGTGAAGGGCAACGTACAGTGTTGCCACTTATAAGGTTTAGTTCGAATTCTGTCTGAGAAAATCGAAGAAATAAGAGATTTCGTACCGAATCCCTTTATCGTCATTTAAAAAACATGACAAATACTATAGTATCAGAAAAAAAAATTTAGAAAAGTAGGTAGGGGGAAAAAAATTGCCACTGATTTAAATTAAATCCGTTGGTAAATTAAAAGTATTAAACGCAATATAATTTTGAAGAATACGTCGCAAGACTGAATGCACAAAGAAAAACACACGTAAGGTATACATGTTACATGTTACGTACACCATTCAATTCAATCATCAACTCAGTCAAATCACAGTGAAATCAACCCTTTGTCAATTGATTAGTTTGATGGTTGACGAGTTAGTTGAAGAAAAATCGAAAGATTTTGATTTTTGGAAGTTGACTGGCAAGTCTTTCAACTCAATTGAACTGTGTGTGGCAAGTCGTTTGACTAGCTGTCAAATTTAAGAATTTGCAGTAGATATTCATTGTCAAATCGTCTGCACATGCGCTCGTCGTCTTCTTTTTTACGTCGCGTCGTAGCACTTCCAAAAAAATAATACTATTTTTGGCAGTTGAAGCAAAGTCTTTCAATTCAGTTGCTTTAGGAATAAAATCGATAAATTTCACGCTCATGCTTTTCGGCCTTGCCTCAAAAATTTCAATTTGGTTCTCATGAAGTGAAAGGAAATACTGGTTCAAATGCGATTTTACACCAGCTATATTTAGTAAATTGATAAGAATAACAGAAATAGAAATATAAGAATAACATATGTGCAGCAGAATAGCAGCTGCTTCCAAGTCGTACAAATAAAAATTACATATATCCCATTAATCTCATAACCACTATCTCAAACATTGATAGTCTTCAATAAATATGAAGATTTTACTCTGCTAACTAAAACATAAACTGTTTCAAATACGAAATTAGTCTTTAAAAAAAAAAGGTTTTTTATTGTAAAAAGGAACCCACTTTACTGTCATAAACCTTAGCAACTTATCCACCTTCAGTAGAACTCGCCACCGTCCCGTCAATAAGGCATCCAAGCCTCACCGGCTTCCAAATGGAAGTAGTAGCAGTTCCCGATGCTTCCTAAGAACTGTTGTCCACCCTGTCAACTTTAAGGGATGATATGAGACAAGACACTTGATTATGAGGGAATGGACTGTGTTCAAAAGAAAGATAGCTAACGAATAGATTTAATGGGAACCAAGGTATATACACAGCAGAATTCGAATAAGACATAAAATATTTCAAAAATCGGTCAACGTTTTTAACGTAAAATTAGAAAATTATGTTGACTAATCTCATTTTAATCACTGTTCAAAACCAGTTGTTATAAAAACAAATAAATGAATCGCTGAGGACTTAGCGGAAACCACAAGAGAAAGAAAACTGTCGAACTATTCAATATGGCAATGCTTCATAACAATCCGACCATCTCCTAATCGCCGCCCTTCTGTCACCGATTTTGACAAAACATAAAAAAATTGACATTTATTTCTCGGTGTGGTTTCTGTTGAAAACTATTTTTCTGCAACTGTTCGCAAGTTATCAATAAATCATCACCAATACCCCCTCGAAGACACCAGTCATGGACAAAAGCAGTGCTGCGCTACTCAAAAAACTCCAATCCGAGTTGGAGTCCTACCAAACAGGCCAGAAAAGTGAGTCCACACCAAAACTATCCACCATCCTCTCTCCAATAACACTGTACTTTCAGCCTTTATGAAGCTCGCCAAGCAACGAACAATTCTCGAGGGTCAATTAAACGAAAACAAATGGGTGCTTGACGAGCTGAACCTACTCGGGCCGGACAACAAAGTGTACAAACTCTACGGTCCCGTGCTGGTGAAACAAGATCTTGAGGAATCCCGTCAGAACGTTGGCAAGCGCATCGAATACATCTCCAAAGAACTGAAATCCTCCAACAAGACTCTCGAGAATATGGAGAAGGAGATCGTCAAGCACCGCGAAAATGTACAGAAGCTCCAACAGCAATACCAGGTCGCTGTGGCCATGAAGTAGACGCCGATCTGTGCGTGTAGCATGTAGTTTCCCCCATTTGCGCCGCCTTACCCTCCCCGTTTTTCATGGTTTATGTATTTATTGAATAGAATTTGATGGCTTTTCAAAACCACCCCAATAAAGTCTCAAAGTCAAAACAGAAAACACCTGGTCTTGTTTATTCGAGTTTTCCATGGAAACATTGTCGCAGTTAAGAACTTTATAGAATTTCAGCAGTTTTCAGCCGCATATTAGCCATGTCAGACGTTGTATTCCCCGAGGAGTTGGTATACTTTGTGGAGAGCCTTCGGCCGTTCCAACTGCATGAGGTGGGCACTTCCCGTTGGTTGGATTGTCATGAAATGGTGATAAAGTTGAGCCAACAAGCGATTCTCGAAGCTGCATCGCATCGGGAAGAGTGTGTCAAAGAGTATCTTGTCCTGCATGAAAAGTTAAAAGTCCTGATTCATGAAGCTTATTGTATTCTCATGTGGAAGACAAAAGTTCTTCCACATCTGCTGAACATAGAGCCCAACCCCGAGGCAACGTTTCTTATCTATACCGTGCTGTTCCACGAGGGTTCGGTTATATCTCTGCTGGAAATTGCTTTGTTCCATCAGAACGGTTGTGAATCGTTGAAGGAGACATCTGTGGATTTGGTAGACTATTGTGCGCAGGCCATTGCACAGCTTATTGGTCTGGTGAGGTATGTTGCACTCTTCTTATTTGGGCCGCCGCTGTACAGATTTTTTTTTTTGTTTCCAAAGCATGGGTTATCATGAGAATGAAACCGACGTGGATGTGGATGAAGCTATTCTCACCGAAATGGATCGGCAGAAGAGAGATATGCTGTACAAGATTGGTTTGCGATGTATTTCGATTCTGAACTATTTGGTGGATAATTTGGAGGCCCTTCCGATTAGTGCTGCAAAACGTATGATCACGACACATGATATTCCATGGTTACTGGCAGATTTATTGAGCTTCAAACCATGGCATCGAAAGACATCTAAGGGTATACAGAAATTTATTGGTAAGCGTTTGCGCTTCTAGTTGAAAGCATGTCTTTATTCTCTGCTACCTCTTTTAGAGGATAAGTGGACCACAGTTAGCGGGGAAGAGATTGTAAAAGTTGTGAAGCATGAAGCACAGACTTGGTTCTGTCTGAGGCAAATCCTATTTACACCGTCTTTGATGGAAAGCTATGATATGAACGAAGCTAGACAGAAGCGATTTGCACAGGTAAGTGGTGACCTAAGCTTTAAAGATTAAAATATTTGGATGTAGCACCGTACACGCCAAGACAGATCGAAAAGTTAACTTAAGAGATGCAATATGTATCGTGACAGATGTCGTGTCCTCCCCAAATGAGGAGCGAGGACTGGAAGAACTCGTAAAATCAATATTCTTGGTGTCTTAGTCGAATCTTGTATTCATGCCGGACCAAATATACGATGTAATCATCCTTAGTTCTAACTGTGGAAAACTTGTCAATCACACACTCCCCGATGATGGCAGGTAGACACTCATGCTATGGAGCCCCTGTCGTGCTGTTAATCCCGTCTTTGTTTCTAGTCTCTTTATTACCAACTTACAATTGTTCGGCTTATTTAACTTACGTTTCAAGAATTATGCCTTCGCCTAAAATTGGTTTACCGTTACACGTTCTCTTGAAGATTTGCTGTAAAAAGTTTGGTTTATCTTCAAAAGAGAAGACTTACCCCTCACTCAAGTAAAATACTGCGACTGCGCGCCCTTTTAGCCATTCCAATCCGGCGTGACGTGCCTTTCCTTAAATTTTTTTGTTTTTTCAAGAACTTGTAAATACGCTTATGTACATATGTATACGTGTGTACATAGCTCCATACGCCCATACTCTGATTTCGATTTTTTTTTGCAACGCTTCCGGTTATTGATCGAACACGACTCGATGGGGTCCATCGTACAATAATCCAAAAATCAATTTGTTGTAGTTGCTGGAGAAACTTTGAATTTATTCATTGCTCTTTTCGAACCTGCCTTTTTCAGGGCACAAGCAAGTTCCCTACATTCACAATATTCACCCCAGCAGAGTAGTTTAAGTTAGACGTTCCTTAATTGTAAATTTTGAGAGGCAGGATAGTTGCTCGCTATTGCTTTTACTAACTGGTCCCGAAGTACTCCATAGCATTATCAATGATCATACGCCACTGCTCATGAGCTCGTCAACTCACATATGCAGACGTTCTCTAGTCAAATCCATGTGTAAGGAAATCCGCCACCTTTTGACTGGTATCCCCATGGGGTCTCATGACTGCGGCTGCTTTATTGTTAACGCACAGAAGGTAGCCTCTGATTCGCTAGGATTGTTGCTAAAAATTTTGCAGTGTAAGTCCCTCGGCATCCAGAATTCGTTTATGTATCAAAACTCTTAACCGCGCAATTCCTTGAGTTAGGTTAAAGGGCTGAAAGGGTTTGAGTGGAGGGGAAGATTACCTCTTGGTTTCTGGTCTCCTCTGGGGAAGTAAATCCCGAGAGTCCTTGACCGTACTTGGCCCCAACACCACGACAAGGTGGGTAATCGCGTAAGGGTGGTTCTGCTTGTTTCAAAAATTAGGATAGGAAAAAGATTTTAATGTTCTTCCGTTTACCAGTTACAGGGACACCTTCATGACACTCTTCTCGATCAGCTGCCACCTCTCGTCGAGCTGCAAAAGTTCCTATGCACTCTCGCCGTGACCGGTAATCACACTTCACGTCAAAAGACTAATCTCGTGTTGGAAGAACTGCCCGAGATCAAAGACAATTTAATCAAAGAAGCCGAACGCAATGGCGGCTACCTCGCCATCGCTCAGACCCAATCGGAAACATTCTTAACCACTTCCAAGGAAAAGATCTGCGCCGTGGCACAGCGTCTGAACTCAGCTTACAATACTGACCTGTTAGCCGAGATGGAGGCAAACGAGGAGAAAACCGCTGCTACTGCACAAGCCGCCATTGGAAAACGATGCGGAGTCTGCGACAAGGAGGCCGAAAAAAAATGCTCCAAGTGTAAACAGATCTTCTACTGCTCCAGGTGCGTTATCATCCTCTCATCTGCACAGACAGCCGTTTCACTTTTTCACTCTCTCCCACTAGGCAATGCCAACTGGATGACTGGCCAAAGCACAAGATGCAGTGTACCAACACCGAGACCGAATCAGTCGCTTGAAGGAACAACAAGAATCACAGAGAACACACATGATATTCACCTTTTCTCACACGAGTTTTGTTTTCTTTGTTTTTATTAAAAAATCCTTAACCTCAGTAGAATGTCGTCTTTGATTTTCGCGACCAAAAATCCATCCAAACAGCTGCAGTTTAGCTGTTCTGCCTGAGGTGCTCCTTGACGACGTCCAAGGCGGGTGTTTCCTCACCGAAATCCTTGATGACGACCACGGAGCAACCGCAAACCTTGCGTGGTTTGCCTTCCTTGTCGATCTTGCAGAGACCAGACCACTCGCCGAGTTTCTTGTGTGAATCGACACGAATCAGAGGAATCTGATGCTCATGGCAGAGGGCTGTGATTAGTTTCTTGTACAATGGCTCCTCGAAGGACTCAGCCAGGATGGCGAGGACAGCTTGACGTCTGCAAATCAAATACACCCATTAGTCAGGCACAACACAACTATACAAACCACAACCACTCACTTGTCAAGAGCTTTGCAGGCTTGATGAATGCCATGGACCAGTCCATCGGCAATCAGCGACTTTTTCAGCACCTCCTGGAGAGCTGTGTTGATATCCATGGCAGCACCAATGACTGGAGCGGCTGAGGGAACATCTCTGCGAATAAAAAATACAAAGTTTAACCGGGCTTCACAGCGTACACTTCGCGGGTTTATTTTTCAAGAAAAAAAAACACTTTAGGGGAAACTTACACATCAACGTCGGCCATTTTTAGTTATTTGTGTCGTCTTGTGACTGAAATAAAAATGATTTCGTTTATTTTAATTTAGGATGCGTAAGGAAATTTGCAATTATTTTTTGAGATTTCCGAAAATTCATTCCACTCGTACCTTGTTGACAACCGGAAAGAAAGAGAAGAGGCGGAGCGGCCAACCTAACAACAGCAATGGAAAATTCAGTGGTTTATGACGGGTGAGTGCGTTCAGAATTTTTTCTGTAGTTAGCCGCGCAAATATTTTCAGCTTTTGCGGCTGAACCGTTCAAACCGTTTTGACCTCAAATCGACTACGCTCTTGGAGCTGAATTGAATAAAAAAAATTAATGAATTAATGTCAAAATGACAGATGCATTTTTCTTCTTTTTTTTCATTTTAGTGGTGAGTAGTCAATATCCCTTTGTATGCGTTTCTTTATGGGCCGTCTTTTTTACTGAATGCGTATCGAAGTATATATTTAGACAGTGGAACTATTTGCGTACCTCTCTTCCGGTTTTTTATGGCAATTACTTCTGTTATTATAATGTGATATTGATGTACAAATCTTCCGGTTTTTGATGGTCCTTAGTTTAATAACTTTTTTTACGATTGTGATGGTTGATGCAAATAGTCTTCTTTTTTGTTTGTACAATTAAAATCGTGGCTTTTCTGGTAATTTTAATTCGTATTGAACCATCCCTAAGGTAACAAAAAGACATTTTTGGGAGCACGAAGAGTCAAAAGAAATGCTAGGCATAATGTAAGAGCTTCCAGATTTAAGGCATTTTGAGGGCTCAAAATATGTTTACCTAATAAATGCGTATCTACGTTCATCTGTCACTTCAACTACTTTTCACACAAGTTTGGAATCAACCCGGGTGCTGAAAAATCTGGATCGAAGTCTCGACTCGACCTAGACCCCACTTCTCTACTCTACATTATAGACGTACTACAGACTATTTAAACATATATTTAGTGAATTAGTGATATGGTTCAATTGAATTGGAAGCATTTTAATTTAAAAAAAAGTTAAGCATATCCCTCTTTCGTTCGCAACAAAATGATCAATTTACACAATTCTCAAATGGCGAATAGGGTCGAAATCATTCTGCTCAGCACTATATCGAAACAGTTCGGAATCTTTTCATCCAGGGCATTATTCGACTACGAAGTTTATTTGAGAAAAGAGATATGCAGTTAACTGCTATTATTATATCCAGTAAAATTCATCTCGTCATCCTAATTAAAAACCGTCGTAACTCCATATAGGTAAATGCAAAACACATGTTTTTGCTCCACATAAGGGCCTGTTTTCATTGGTTTCTCTGTACCTTGTGCATGCATGGGATAGTGAGGGAAGACGTCACTTATGTCGTTTTCTATTGGTTTCACTCATGTGACATCGTCTTGTGCTTACTTCTGTGTGTGTTAGTGAATGTCAGATTTTTTGTTTACATTTTTCACAGAAAAACAAAGCAGAAAATCGCTTCTTCTTGCCCAATGGAAAACGACATTAGCAATTCCATCATGTTTTATTAATATATTAACAATTTATTAATTATATCTTATGTAAAATTTGTTTCTGCTAACTTCTCCCAACTGAGAAAATAAAATAAACAAAAGAATGCGTCCTGTACCATATGACTTTAACAAGTAGTCCGATGTAAGGTTTTATATGTGTGAGTGTATTTTGAAAGCACTCCCAAATGAAATCCGAAACAGAAAAACTCTCCCAGAACAGCACTCCGAACAGCCAGTGGAACATGATTTGGAGTGCTTTATCTGTGCGGAACACAAAAAGAGTACTCCCTTTTGCTCAATGGAAAACGTCAACCCCGCTTTTCATATTTGGCATTTTATTAATAAAAACAAATTTACCTTTTGCATGGTATTAATCAAAATGACTTTGCACCACTTGGAATAGTATCCTGCGTAAATAAACTAGCATCCGCTCCTGTTATCGAGCGAGTAAAAGGGACCCACAATTTGGCACCACCAGCAAAGCGCCATCTAGTAGTAAGAACAGTTGGAAAACAAAATATTTAAATGGAAAGGGTTGGATATAGAGAGAGGAAAAGAGACAGGATTACCCAAGAATGAATTTCACAACAAGAACGATTTTCACAACAGCAAGATTGGCAGAAAATTTAATAAGGAGCACATTTTTTTTCATTAGAAGTACTTTTTATGTTGTTTCTTTAAAGGAAATGGCAATTTTTTTTCTTATACTATGCCATGTTTGGTCGATTCGGTACGAAATCTCCGAATTCTTCGAATTTCTCACCATTTTTTAAATCTTCAAAAATGCATTTCCACCTTGACCCCTTTGAAAAACTCAACGAGCGTTAAGTCCATGCGCGGCAAACTGTCATCGTCGCACAGCTGTCATATCTCCTTCAACCGGAGATAGCATGTCGCGAGTCCGAATGCTCTAAATTGTTTTTGTTAACTTATTTATTTTTAGTTAAAAAACATTCACCTCTGAGTATATATAAAGTAGCGTAATTCTAAGCTCCAACACGTGTCTACGAAAGTTCAAAGTGTTATCACTCCTGTCCTTCAGTGTCAACCAAAACGCAGTGCTTCGACAGCAAAATTTACATAATGGAGAGTATAAGGTAACAAATACATTTTCCAAATATAATTCCCTCTATGGGAGGTCTCGGTGCCTTTTCGAATACAAATTTTCGGGAGATAACATCACACATACGACCCGAGTGTCTTGAATTTGTATTTTAACCCCAATAGACAGCGCGCGGGCGATAAGAATTCATGAATGCTGCTCTGCTTGCCTAGTGGGGCGGCTAAACACTTAGAAATAGGAAGCTTTGTTGAGATGAAAATTCATTTATTTTTGGCAGTCGTTTGGTATTCAGTGGTGTAGCGTGCTCGCGATCCGAACGTAAATAAAGTCGGGAGACAGAACATAAATGTCTAATTTAAGGTACCTCTTTAATTGATGGAGACTTTGTTTCTGCTTTGTGAGCTAAGTCATCGCGCGCCTGATTACCTCATAATTGTTCTTTTCTTGGCATTAGAATTGTGCCGCCAAAGTGTGGGCAGTAATTTGGTCGTTTGCCTATTGTGTGTGTTTGGAAACGTAATTGGCGGTATTTTTGCACACACAATGCCAATGGAACGTGAATTTCTATTGTCAGTGGTTGGTGTGTCATTCATTTTGCGTGCTTCCCTCTGAGTAAGATTTGTGCTGATCATGCAAGTGGTGCTTTTGGCCAGGAAAGTCACATGTGCACAAGTTTTCCTAGACGGGTTGGAAGCTGTTGAAAGTTGGCTATTTGAAAATTTCATTCGAAGGGTGTGGCGAGTAAACAGAGTTGGACAACATTCTACATATGTAGGTAAAACAGGGGATCTCTTGTTAACTACCCAGATCATACGATTTGTCTGGCAGTTAACTTTTATCAAAGTGCTAACAGTCAACGGCTGAGTAATACCTATCTTTTATGTACTAATTGTACCCATAATTTTCACAACTTATGGCGTGCTCATTCCGACTGTTGAACAAGATACATACAATTGTATTGTCTCATAAGATTAACCAACGCGGAGACAATTCTCTATGCCATTCTCAGGCACACAACTGTTTCATTCCATTCCCTACTTAAAAAAGATTTATCCCCTTTCCATCTCCAACTTTGGAAGAAACGTATTTTTGTGCCTTGGGTTGTAAAGGTCTGTGTGCAAAGTTCCTTGTTAAAAATGTTGCCTTGTTAGCGTTCTGCAGATGTTATATTCGTTCAACCTTAGATATTCAATATAAAACGGCAGAGTATTATGACCTGTCATCTCTCCTACAGATAGATAGATAGGATTTCTTGTCTTTATGCTTCTTCTTCTTAGGGTTCCTTTCCGTTACAAAGGTTGGCAATCATCATGGTAAGTGTTTCTTTGTCTTTTACTCCTCTGTATAATTCTGCTATAGAAAGATTGAGCCACACTTGTAGGTTTGATATCCAGATCATCATTGCCCATGCCCTCCCCTACCACTTCTTCTTCCCATTCTACCTTGCAAAATAACTTGAAGTAGGTTGTATTTCTCGTTCCTTAAAACATGTCCCAGATATTCTAATTTTCTCTTTTTGACGGTAACCATAAGACCTCTCTTTAGGTTTATGCGTCTCAGTACTTCTACGTTTGTAACTCTGTCAATCTAAGAAATTTGTATTCGTCTGTAGACCCACATTTCAAAAGCTCCCAGCCTTCTTATTTCCCTTCTCTATAGATTCCATGTTTCTGCTCCATATAAGAGTACAGATCAAACGTAGCATTTGACTAATTGTGCTTTCAACGCCAAATTTATTTCCCTACTAGTGAAGGTATTTTACATTTTACAGAAAGCTAGCCTCGCTTGCTCGATTCTACATTGTATTTCCTTGCTTGGTTTTGCGTTGCTGTTTGTTGTCTTTATGCATTACTTAGTCAATACTGAGTTTCTTATACAGTGGGCATAATTTCTTTCCAAACTCCATCTGCTCCTTGCTTTCGTAGGAGACTTATTCTCGGCTTGCTTAATTTGTAAGGTCCTTTACTGAGTAATCGACTTGCTCTAGATCCTTCGCAAAGCATTTACTTGCCGGTGTCGGTTCATCATTAGGGACCCAGAAGACCATTATCTTGTGTTGTTTTCCAGGACCGCTAATCCTTTCTCGCAGCACTTTATAAGCGTCAATTTATTTATTTCTTCTATAGAAAAAAATTGCTTCTATTGTTTCTGATTGCTTATGAAAAAGGTGATATCCTCGCGTTGTGTGCCCTAATCGTAGTCAGTCAAGCGGCTAATGTCTCTTGGCCCAAACCAACGTGCCATATGTGATGATAGGTCATCATTCTATAACAGCTTCCTGTGCAGAATATCTCAACTCTTGCCAACTGGATAGACGGTCTTATATGGATTGATTTTTAGTTTCACCGAGAGATACCAATAACTCTCCTGCGCAAGGCATACCTATCAAAATCAAGTTTTATCCTGTCGAATGTATATTCAAAATTTATGAACTGCAATTAAAATGGAGACATTTTATCAGCGTGTCTATAATGATACTCAAGACATTTTTGTTTAAAAAATTACAACAAATACGTTTAACGTCTGCAGCTTATCTCTCCCATTTATGCAAAACAAATAACATTTAATCACAATTAAGAGCACTCGACCGATAAGTATTTTAGGAAACGGTTTATTGCTAGGCAAACAGATAAGGGTTCGATTCTCTTGTATTATCAGCGGCCGCTCCGCTTCATTAAATTGTTTGTCTTACATGTATTTTTGTTTTACAATTATCTACAATTTAATTGTTTTGTTTGTTTGTTTTTTTTCAGAGAAGGTCTACTTTTAGGCTGTGGAAATCCCCTGCTTGACATCTCGGCAGTGACCGATATTAAATTTCTACAAAAATACGATCTCAAGCCGGATAATGCTATTTTGGCTGAAGAAAAACACAAACCCCTCTACGAGGAGCTAGTTGAGCAGTACAATGCTGAGTACATTGCCGGAGGTTCAGTACAAAATTCATTACGAGTAGCCCAATGGATTATACGCAAGCCAAATGTGGCCGTCTTCTTTGGCTGTGTGGGGGATGATAAATTCTCAAAGATTTTAGAGAACAAAGCCCGTTCGGACGGTGTTAATGTACAGTATCAGTATACACAGGAGGCACCAACTGGAACGTGCGCAGTACTTATCACTGGAACCCATCGTTCGTTGTGTGCCAACTTGGCCGCGGCGAATTTATTTACCCCAGATCATTTGAATACGCCCGACAATAGGAAATTGATCGATAATGCGGAATATTTCTATATATCCGGTTTCTTTTTGACCGTTAGTCCACCAAGTATTATGGAAGTAGCGCATCACGCTCATAAGCACAACCGAATGTTTATGATGAACTTGAGTGCTCCATTTTTGTCGGAGTTTTTCATGGAGCCCATGATGGCTGCTCTTCCATTTGTTGGTATTCTCTTTGGCAATGAAGCGGTAGAACATGAACATTTTGTGTTATAGTCGAATTGTTGAATATTTTTTTTTTTTTTTTTGCAGGAATCAGAAAGCTTTGCCCAGCACCAAGGTTGGGAGGAGAGAGATATGAAGGCAATTGGCAAGAAACTGCTTAATCTGCCAAAAGAGAATCCAGACCGCCCACGTATAGTTGTTATTACACAGGGACATAATCCTGTACTGCTGTTCCAAGAGGACAGCATCGAGGAGTTTCCGGTGGAAAAACTAGACCCCGAACTGGTTGTGGACACCAATGGTGCGGGTGATGCTTTCGTTGGTGGATTCTTGTCGCAATACGTGCAAAAGAAGCCTCTTGGTGTGTGTATTCGCTGTGGTATTTGGGCTGCTAGGCATATCATTCTACGCAGTGGTTGCACCTTTGACGGAGAACCCGACTTTATGGAATAAAAATTTAAATTAAATATTTAATTGTTGTTAAGTTTACGGACCCTGTTAGGACAAATTATTGGAAAACACTTGCAAATCCTTGCGTAGTTTAGAATCTGTTTTCTTTCACTTTTTTTACACGAAGCAATCAATTATTTTTTATGATGAATAACGCACTCATATTAATATTATTAAAATAATGTTCTTATTTTGAAAGTGTTTGTATATACATGCATACATGTATAGCTTTACTATACACCCAGCCTATCATAGACACTTGCAATTTTTTTTTTTCTTTTCTTTTTTTCCTATTTTGTAATTATGATGTACATACATATATAAGAGATGAATGTGGAAATCCAAAGCAATTTAAATTCAATAAAAACGTTTTCAAATTATCTGTTGTAAAGAATTTACAGATGCAAAGTGATTTACTACGTTATGTACATAGTTCATACATATGAATACAGCAGACATTTTTAGCGCCAATCAGCTTTGGTACTGTGGAAAGGTAATGCAGAAACACGAAAAAATAAATGAATAAACGTAAAAGTGAGTTATCTCCATGTAATTGCATTTGGAAATAACGAGCTTTTTTCTAATTGTGTAGGAAAAAAGGTACAAGTATTCATTCAGTGTTTTCTGTGCAATTTAAAATTTCAATTATTGGAGTTTCCTCACTTCTATACTTAATGAAGGATATGACTAAATATGATACCAGTAAGCGAAAAAAAATGTATTTTGAAAATATAGAGTTACACCATTTTTACAATGAACGACACATATGTATGCCATATACAGCGAGGTTTTAAAAATGCAAGATCCCTTTTTTCCTCTCCGAAATTCGGTTTTACAGAAGTTTTTTCGGAAATTCAGATCAGTGTTGTAGCAATTCACTTTGAAAATGATCGAAATTGAATGAAGTGCGTGTAAAATATGGAAAAATGTTTCAAAGAAGTTCAATGCATCATTCTAATAATAATTACTGAGTACAAGAAGTCGGACCGGTTTCACATTTCAGGGCCGGAACGTTGAAAAATGCTGTTTAGAGAATTTGAACGGTTTAAAGAATGCTGGTAATGTTTTCGAATTTGTGAAGGAATAAAAGATGATTTTAGATGTCAAATCGCATCTCAAATGAACAGCTTTATAAAGGAACGGGACAGGAATGTATAGATGCAAAAGTGGCAGTGAATTTGCCACACCCTACGTAAGGATGAAAATTGTGCTGATCGACAAGCTATACAATGGAATCCGCAGAACAGTTGAAAAGGAATCTTGACAACTGGCAAAGGTTTTTATGTGAATTTAAACTAATTTAAAAGGATGCTATGAATACATTCCTCGAAGGAAAAAGTCCAACGTTCTTTTTACCCATATTATCAAGACCAATCTGACGAGGCATGGATTTAAATTCCTTCGGTGTTTCAGTTCGCTCTTTGATGTATTTCAACTCTACCATCAAGCATGATTAATTTGGTGACATATGATGACAGCCACTGGTACTTCCGTAAATTTTGTTAAACTTGACACTAATAGCTGAACATTTTATGAAGCCAATAAATCATATTGCGACTTAATGGACTTATGTTGTTACCAACGGATTTCATTTAAAAGACATTTGTCATGTTTTTTTAAAGGGAGAAAATTGGGTCGATTCGGTACTAAATCTCAGATCTACTACTACCACTCCTTTTTATAAGAGGATTAGTAGCATGAACTTCAAAGCCTTGCATTTCCACCTTATTCACCAACACGGCTAGTGTCACATTTTGACATTTCGTCTTATCATTCCCGCAACCACCATAGAAAACTATGGACCACAAAGTTCTTTTCGATATTTATTCCAATTTTATGTGTTTGTGAAGCAAAGTCAATAAAAACAAACCCGAACCGAGTAAATCATGGAAGTCAACCCATTGGCGGTGATCCTCGTCAACTCGGACAGCAAGGGCGATCGGTTGCTCTTTCGTTATCCATATCGCATCGAATCGCCTAACGGGACAGTAAACAAAAACAAGAAACGCAATCCGTACGCAATAACCACGTCCGACGACATTCTCCAGAAGCCTCCCCAGCATGCGTCGAACATCAAGAAAGGTCATCTCTCTGGCTTCACCGATGAAGTGCTGTCCACTCTGTTTGCCGTCAAGTCAGAGCTGTGCGATCAGAAGTTCGAACTGAAAGTGAACGACGTGCGATTCGTCAGTCACCCCACACTCATGCAGAGGAAGGAGTTCCGCAAGTTATCCACCAACGAGAGGCACTTGATTCTGATAAATATAGTCTTCGCGCTCCACGCCCAGGCGTCATACTCCATCGTCAAGAGCTATTATCAGTTGAGCAAGAAACTGGGACTGGCGCTGAAAATGGAGGAGCAACGAGTCGGCTATCTGTCCGAGGAGATCAGCCAAATGATCAAAACTCACGATGAGGTGGCCAACAGCAGGGAGTCGGACAACGCAGTAGGTGTCGACCGGAATCAGTCTGCCTTCGACTTGATTCTGGAAAAGTCTAGTCTGGCGCAAGCGATAAAGTCTGTGCATCAGGACCTGTGCACGACGGGTCTGTTGAATACCACGCTAAATCAGTCGCTCACGCTATGCTTCTGTTTACCGCAGAAGGCGCATCAGTTCCACAAGAAGGGCTGCATTGTGGAGCCGGAGGCGATTGACAGATGCCTCAAGTCACTGAAACCATATCACGGTATGCTGCTGCTGGTCGATTTCGCGGAGTTATTGGACTGTGTACCACCCTCGGCGGCTAGTATGCTTTTGCAGTTCTTTGAGGTGTATAATCCCCTCAAGAGCCTGCAGAACATGGCCTCCGATGCGGACCTCCTTATCGATCACGTGAACAAGCTGGTCGGCCATTTAGTCTACTGGGCGAAAGCCACCATAATTTATCCCCTTTGCGAGACGAACGTCTATGTGATCGCTCCAGATGCCCCCCTCCACACCAAGTCCCATTTGGTAGAGAAGTTCGCAGCTCGTTTCTCTGGGGTGTCTGTTTTCGAGGTGATCAGCGACTTCTCCTTGCCGACATCAATCGGGCACTTAACTACGCCACTTCAGCAGCCGGCACGGCAAAGGATTCTCGCTCAGATGGTTCTTTGGATGTTACAGCATCACCTGCTAATGCAACTCCACACCTACGTGCAATTCATGCCCAGCGACCTGATAGACTGTGATAACCGGTCAATAGATTTCAACAACGACGTGGTTCGACGGGATGATGACACAGAACAAGATATCGATGAAGTGCTGGAAGATGAGATTCCCCGAAGTAGCTTTGGTCAGACCAGTGATGATGAATTGTGAGTATTGCTGGTAGAAACTTACTTACCTATCAATTAGTTTCACTACGTAGCAGGAACTGGAGCATTTTCATGAGACTAAGTGTTTTCTTTTTAGAAATGACGGTTCCCTGCTGAGTATGTCCAGTCAACCGCTGCCGGTGCCAAACACCAGTCGACGGTCGATTACAGAAGACCGGTTTTCCGGTGCTGAATCAACAGTTTCGGATAATATCGCAGCACAGCCTAGCTCAAGTCATAAATCGAATTTCAGGTTAGTAGTAGTAGTATTCGACTTTTGAAGGTCAGTGTAGCTTATTTGTTATCCATTCCGGCAGCATGACGGCATCAATGAGCACCGACAATTGTGATAGCATTGATTCCATTGAAGACGGAGAGAAAATCAAGGACTTGTTGAATGTATTCCAAGATCAGGATCGCACTGCTATCGAACGTATACCGGCATCGAAGAACGTCGATGACCTATCGTTGATGGTGAAGCTCTATCAAGCGGGATACTTTAAAAGTGAACATCACCTGGAGGAGATCATGTACTTTGAGAACCTTCGGCGATGGCAATTGCTGCAGCTGCTAGATAAATTCCGTGATGTTCTGATTATTTATGAGACAGAAGATCCAGCGATTGCGTCGATGTACCAAAATTCGGCGAATTTTAATTGATCCCTGGTAAATGACCGTGACCGTGACTATGTGCAAGAAATTTATGTTTACTTTTTTTTTTTTTGTTACTCTATGTTAAAAGGCAACAGTTTGTCTCTGTACAAAAAAGCAATTCATGTAATTTTACAAATTTAATATATTATAAGAAAAAGAAAGGAAGGTCTGTTTTCATTATAGGGCCTTGCACGAAATAGATCTGTTCTATAGAACGATGTCAGGAAACCAAAGCCTACTAAGGTGAATAGATAGTATGCGCCTAAACCGATGCTCTTTAATAGCTAAATGAAGACGGGCTTGAGAAGAACGAACAGCATCCAGTGGATAGTGACTGCTATACTGTAATAGCCATTATTTGAGCTATGCATACTATTTTGATACACTTCCATACCAATTGGACGTAATTTCGTCACATGATACAATTTCTGTATACAGAGAGCTGCGAATATGTTTTCCTTTGCGAATATAACATATACAGCTCGCAACAGATGAACTAAAAATGTGTAACTATGTAGATCGTATGATGTAGTGATAACGTGCTCGATTGCTGACGATTCAACAAATTAAATAGCGGCCACTCAACACCTAGGGTAAGAAAACAAGTACTTAAAAAAAGTGCAGTTAATAAAAAACGAGTGCATAAAAAAAGCCGTCTAATACCACCTAACTTTCAAAACTGCTACAATACACCTAAAAATGTATGTACCTCTTACTTACTTAGGTGGCGCTACAGTTCGAGGTGAACCTGGCCCTCAACCAACAGCCTCACCATTTATCTCGGTCTATAGCTAATTGCCTCGAGTTGCGCACTTCAAGTTGGTCGATGTCCCTTAGAACATGTGCGCGCCTCCCACGGCGAGGAGGTCCTCTACTGTGTCGTCCCTCTGGGCTAGATTCGAAGGCTCTGCGGGCCGGAGCATTGGTGTCCATTCGCTCTAAACGTTCTAGCCATCTCAGACGTCCAATACGCAGTTTTTTTTTATGTCGATGTACAGCTCGTATAGTTCGTTATTGAATTTTCTCCTCCAAAAGCTGTCAACGCAAACGGGACCGAATATCTTACGAAGAATTTTTCTCTCAAAACGACCAAGGATATCTTCATCCTCTTTTAATAAAGTCCATGTGTCAGCGCCGTAAAGCAGGACTCGGATGATCAGAGTCTTATACAGAGTCTCCTTAGTTGTTCGAGATAGGGCTTTACTGTTGATTTGCCTTATAAGCCCCAAAAAACAGCGATTGACAAGAGTTATTCTTCGCTGATGTTGTTTTTAGAGTGCAACCACACAGTTTCATTAAAAGAGTCATACTCTTAGGCGCAAATTAATACATATTTAAAAAAAAATCAACAACTTTATCCATCTCAACTTACAATATGAAACTCTTAGAAATATGACTTTCATTGGGGAAATCAAATGTGTATTCATTTTCTGGTGCATTGTAAGTGGGATGAATGATACGCCTGTTTGGCTTTGACGTTCTTTGCACTTCAATACTTTGTATGGTATCATTATTCGTGGACATTTCCATTCTAAAAAAAAAAAAAAAATTAAAAAAAAAATTAAAAAAAAAATTGAAAACAGACTAAACGTAAGGTATTTTGCAAACCTTTTCAAAAGTTTCCTCAGCATAGCCTCTAATTGATGTCGTTCATTTGCAATTCTTTTTTTAGATAGGTAAGCCTTTCTACAATCTGCCTTTATGCGATCCCTTTCCTTCTCCAATGTTCTATTATACTCCGCCTAAGAAAAATTTACAACTTACGGGTTTCATTCTGTAACTCGATTCAAAACGAAAGTTATTCGAATTCATTAATACGGTGCAATTTGCAGACTATTTACTACCCACAGCTTGACAGTATAGATGCATGTTTGTAAGCATGTGACAAAAAATCGTCAAAACGAAATGCTGATTGTATATAATCGAATAAATATCGATTGGAATCTACAGTTCCAGAATAAGTGTAAATTTTTTATTATGTTTAACGCCGTAGAGCACGAGTCCACAGGCTATACGTGCACAATGGAGTTATGATCTACCCAACCAAAAGATCGACGTAAGGCAGTCGTAAGTCCACTTAAGGAACAGTGGAGCGAAGCGGAACTGTGCAATAGCCCTCTTTTAATTATGGATTTGTGACCAACTTCACTAATTAAGATATTGACCAGATAAGTTATGGACATATGGCTCTTTTGGGTTCATTATGTATGGCCCATGGACTTGTGACTCCACGCCATTTTTACCATCTTTCTGCAACCAAGTAGGTAGTTATCACGTTGTTTAGTTTGAAACTTGACAACTGAATAGGATTTTATAAATTTAAGCATCCACGGTCGTGGATGAAAGAGTTCCTTTAGCCTAGGATGTAGATCATTGCATATGAGGTGTCTTTCGAATATATTCTTGCATATTGGACATTGAACTTGTTCTTCTTTCACTAAAGTAGGAAATTTGTAGGCTTAGAACCGATATTAGCTATGATACATACCTTCGCGTCCACATTTTTCACAAGCGACGTGATAACATGATAAAATGTATATTTTCCGCTCCTTCTGGATGTAGTTTACGAAACATAAGTTACAATGAACCCAGAAGGCTTTCGAAGATTGGTCGTGCGATGACATCTTTTCTTACAAAGTGGTTGTTAGCTGATCGAGATACCGTGAGTAATGGAACGTTAACGGTTGATTCATATATTGTAGCAACCATGTTTCCGCTGCAGGAAGTAATAGATTGATTTTGTGCAAAGTTTATTATTATGTTTTTAGTATTAAGTTGGATGCACAAGAAAAAAAAGTAAGTTTTAAAATAGAAATAAGATATTCACGCTTTAGCAAATCGTGAATGCGGTGTAGCTACGAAGTCAAGAATTTGAGTAAACTCTTTAGTATGGTAAAATATCTACAAAATTTACTTCTATAAAATGAATTGACTTGATATAAAGTCAGTCTACAAAAAGGCCGCGGAAATAGAAAATTATCCAATTCCTTTACTATTAAAAATGAAAATATCGTCCAACTTTATTTTGTCTTCAATCACTACTTGGCTGATTTTAAATGGCTTTGAATGAGTCTATTTTTAAAATCCATTTTAAAAATAATTCTGCGTGAAATTTTCAACCTGTTCAATTTTTGACAGAAAACTTTATTTGGTGATTGACCGTCGAATAGTGAACAACTATGTACATGGACTTACGAACAAACCCTAGAATTGATAGAAGTATATCAACTGTTCATGAATCTCTATATAATTCGCGATTGCCATTATAAGAATCGTATTAAAAATAGTGAAAGATTATTGGAAATTTGTTTAAACACTACGGAAAATTTCCTCCGTATGATACGAAAACTTCAAAGGTTCGTTATGTCTTGAATTTCTGGATTCCCCATCTGTCAAAATTGCTTTTAGCCATGACGCCTTTTATTGAGTGTGAGCACAGCGTTCATGGGCATGTCAGCTCTATTATAGAATACGGTGCAAGTATTTAATGAATATTAAAATAGGACGTTTGAAAAATAAATGTTTATTTTTGTGGTAATATTTGCATTTTCAAATAAAACTATGACTGTGTTAAGATGGTTGCTCATAACGCTGCTACGTCGATGGTTTGTTGGTGTTAAGACGGAGAGGTAAAGAGACGGGGCAATTACGTTAAACAAAAATATTGTAAGAGTAAGCACTATAGTCACTCACGACATGACCGACTACTACGTAGTATTTTATAACCATCTAAACACGGTTTATGACCATATTGACCAAAGAAAAGTTGACCAGTATGAAAAATAAGTTAAACTTTCCAACAGCGCCATCTTTATTTGAATGAAATAGTTTCTCGGTGTAACGAACACTCCCGAAGCGGATGTCAACGTTTAGCCATGCTCCTTCGTCGGATACAAATTCACCAACACTCCCCGAAAAGGATAGAAGCCAATTTCAATTCACACTTTCCATCTCTCTCCCACCACCATCTCTCCCATATACTCCATTATTCGCAACTCCTTGCACACACCACGCACCCATCTCTTTCCAATACCAAAACACCTAACGAAACGTATACTTTCGTTGTGTTTTGCTCGTCAATGTATATATATTTTTCTCAACTTTAATTGGATTTGCTGTATTGGTGATCGAAAAAAAAATAACACTCTCGAATGGCCGCCATTTATTGAATTTGTAGGCACTTGGGAAAATCGTCAGATTTTTCAAGTCGAATTACTCTGGGAGAATTCCATAAAATATAAAAAAAAATTGTGCAAACCACAGTGAATTAAAGCAGTTCTCAAGTAAACATTGAATTTTGTTGTTAATTTAAGTGAAAAACGATTAAAAACGTTCTTAAAATTTGTTGACATTTTCCCCACAATTCTACAGTCGTCGTCGTCGTTCGTTTCTCGCTGTTGGTAGAGCCAACCAACTTTTTTTCTTCTCTAGTGCAGACTTTGTCGCGGGTGTTTCTATCTTTAAAAAAGTTCTTCACGTTTTAACCGACGTCAACGTATGCAATATCAATTGTTAACTGCAAATTGGTAAAAAAATAAAAATAAAGAAAATCGTTTTTAATTTTCGTGTGGAAAAGTCGAATTTTTTCGAGGGGGAAAATTTCCCATTTGTGAACGTCAGAATTTTCCCAAGTTAACGGTGGCGATTTTTTTCTCGTACGATATTTAATGTAAGTAATATTTAAAAAAAAGTTTTCTCTTTACGTATTGTTTTTGTACATTTTTCTGTCGAGTGCAATTGGACATGAATAACAAATAAGTTCGGGCTTTTGTATTGAGTTTAGTTTGTATACGAAGTAGACTCTGGGTTGCATTTGTAAGGAGTTGATATGGCGATTAGTGGTTAATTCAAATGTTTAAATTTAAAACGGATTTGGTATTTACAAGATGAGTTGAATTACGAAAATTAAGGGGGCTGTGCATTTCCAGTGACGATTTCCCTTTGGAGTGTATTGCTTGACATATATTTTTCCACACGTTTGCCTGCCAGCTCGGCCAGTGGGGGCTTTAATGTTGGGTTTTTCTTGCAGGATATATATTCGGCTAGCACTGGGGATAAGATTCGGGCCAGAAATTCGCATGAAGATAATGTTTTGCGCGATTTTTCTTGGGAAATTCGTACTGTAGCCATTTTCTATTTTTCTTGTCGCCATATTTAATGTGGGGGAAAAAATTTTGAACGAAGAAAAAATGTAGCTGTGTACGCGTGTAGTTGTGTAATTGGAACAAATGCATACACAAATTTCATGGGCAAGTGTTTGTTTGCGCATGGCACACGGGTACTAGTGTACGAGAGATATGTATGTATGGATGAGGTGGTGGCAGCCATTTTTGATTCGAAATCAGTAATTATATGTGGACGACACTACTGTTCGTGTGATATGGGTGCAAGAGGGATAGCCTAATCGTGGTTTCGGCTTTCGCGTGAAGTTTGTATTTTTTCTCATATTTTTCGCATTTTCTCATTTATTCCGCATTAAGAAATTCCTTCGGTATGAAGTTGGCAGCACATCGTTGTCGGGAATGTAAGAAGAGGAAAAAAAATATTGTGAACGATGAAGCGCTCACTCGCCTTTCATATCTGTGCTGTCGTTTGGTTGCGTTAATAGTACTAGAACAGGAAAAAGTATTATTTTCAAGAAAACTTTCTACACTAGTGTTTTATTCGGTCTAGGCAAGTACTTCCAAGTTTATCTTGCTCTTCCTCTGAATAGCTTTCAACAACGAGTAGTTGATTTTTCCTTCGGGAAATGTAAATAGATATCTATGTTACATTACTTCAGAAGAATGTTCGTCTTTCGTAATACCTAAGTGAAACAAAGTGGAATTGAGTTAAAAAAAAAATGCGTTCAATTCCACTTTTACTCAGAAGCACTTGGAAGTACTTGCCTTATGCATACCATACACTATTCGATTCAATTATCAACTCAGTCAAATCAGTGAAATCAACCCGTGTGTGGCTGTGTCAATTGATCACCTTGATGGTTGACGAGTTGGTTGAAGAAAAATTAAATCATTTTGAATTTTGGAAGTTGACTGGCAAGTCTTTCAACTCAATTGGACTGTGTGTAGGCAAGTCATTTGACTAGCTGTCAAATTTAAGAATTTGCAGTAGATATTCATTGTCAAATCGTCTGCACAACCGCTCGTCGTGTTTTTTTTACGTCGTTTTTTGACAGTTGAAGCAAAGTCTTTCAATTCAGTTGATGTAGAGTGTGGCCAAGTTTCAATTCAGTTGACAACTCAGTTTACAATCGAATTGAATTGTGTATGGGCTGTCTTAAGGCTGAACTATAATAGAAGAATGGTTTCGTACGACCACTTCCGCTACAGTGCGAATACAAAGGATTTGTATTTTGTGACCATAATAGCTTTTCGCTTCGATTCGATAAGTTTTCGTTCACTTTGGGTCACTTACGAAAGCGAATACATTCGCTTTTACATGCGAAAATTTGACTGGTAAACAGCTTTAAATGGCTATGAACCACACAAATGCTCCCGAACACATACGCCCATTAAGGGCTACTTTAGCAATATTAAATATGTAGTTATTAGTAATTAAAAAGCTGAGTTCTGGTATGCTAGTGCATGTACTCGTAAAACCAGATTTGCACTAAGAAATGTATAGAATGTTTGTCAATTTTCACGTTAGGATGCTGAGGAAAATATATCGTAATGGATCGTCATCGAATGTTTGCCTATAGATCCCTAATCAGTATCAGGTGATTGGGATGGAGTTCGGCCGGAAATTTGAAGACACCGATTTAAGAATGTTTTTAGCTTGTGACACTTAGCTGATGACACTGTGCTATAATTGTAAGGATGTTAAACATGTATTAAAAATTGTAGGAGCAAGTACGAACAAAACCATTCGCCACAGTTGAATAATCACTTGTAATTATAACCCGAATGTACATAATGCATAACAAATATATATTGCATTCTCTTTTAGTCGGGATGTGTGGAAAACGAGCCAGGGAACAGACTGCTGTCATTACCACCAGGTGTATTATTCGTTTAAGATAAATATAAGCAAAAAAAGGCTACGAGTATTGTTTTCTTATAGCATAATTCGATTTTACTGTCATAACCGTCATTTTAGCAAAAAAATAAACAAATGTAGAGGAACGTTGGAGTAGTATAGGATGACTGATGTACAAACAGTACTATAGTAGCACAACCGACAACACTCTTCATTCTTTTTGGTGGAAATTTAGCTAGAACGCTCTAATTTTTGCTTCGATCTCTCTTACACTTGTGGGAGACTTGGCATGTGCGCGAATATACTTCTTGTTTTATTATTTTTTTTCTATACATACTTCCTCGGCGTTTTCTACTTTTTTTTTTTTTTATTTTTTTCTGAATATTTATTCGTTTTTGCGTTGCTTTTGCTTGGTTTATTTTGCTCTCAGTTTTATTTGTTCGATGTGGATATGCTTCATTTTTTTTTTCTTTTTAATTCTCGCTGCTGCTTTTTTTTTTTTTTAATTCTGGGGGATTGTTTTGTGTGCTTTGATTTACACTCATTGCTTTTGTACTAGTAGACTGTGTGCTCCTGCTGTTGGGTTCCCTCTTGGCCCTCATTCGTATCTTTTGAGATTTTATTTAATTTGATTTTTTTTTTTTTTTTTTTTTTTTTAGTTTCATAGACCTTTTTTTTCGCCGACTATTTTTATATAAATTTCATTTCATACAAATTTTTGTATGTGTGCAGGGGCAGCGGCGGCAGCACCTTTCTCAATTTTGTATTTCATCGTCGTTTGGTGTCTATAAGGATCTGGGGTTCTTTGCTGGTTGGTAGCAGAACAGAAGCTGTACCAATAGGAAGTGGTGATATACCCTGGTTTACAACACGGTGTTCTAATGGACAGCTATATTTATTTAAAAGAAAAAAGACAATACAGAGAAAAAAGTCGTGATGGTGTCGTCATCGCCATGTCTGGGGGTATAGTAGTTTGTTTTGCGCACACTTTTGTTGTGCACTCAAATTGGAGATTTGTTGCTACGTGGTGGGAATGATCCATGGAGCATCAATTTGTTTTTTAAAAACAATTTTGTGAACAGAAATAGATTTTACTGTGGTAGCACCTTATACATAGTACCTACATACTTAAGTACTATGTCAAATTGAACGGCTACAATCTAGTACAATTTTATTATGGTTCGCCTTGAGCCGAGTTCGCATTTTCGTTGAAAAGAAATTTATGTTTAGAATAATTGAATTATCATCAGACATTTTGTTTGTTTATCGTATTTTTGCTTTATTTATTTATTTATGTAGCGCCAAATTGGAAAATTCAGGGGTCGAATCGCGTCCCCCTGTGAACGGCAAACTCGCCACGTAATTTGTATGTACATATGTTGTTGCTAGATCTACCAACAACACAATACAAATTATGTTACCAGTCATCAGTTGACGGAGGACGCGATTCGACCCCTGGCTTAAGTTAGTTAAGGAAAACCTTTTAAAACTAGGTACGATGTGATGTCTTCGTTCGCATAGCTTGTTGAGTAAAAAGGTGTGCAAATTGACAGAAGCGCCCGATAGTAAAAAGATGAGTCAAACATACATTGGTGGTAGTCCCCTCCAAACATAGGGTAGTCTAGCTCTTGCGTTTGTCGCCATTTGGAAAAAAAAGTCCCCCATTTTGAAAAAAAAAAGCTCGTTATCCGTGAATGGAACATGTTACAATCGCACACTGAACGCTTTTATGGTATGCACATTAAAAGCCCATTCTTTCCAAGGCATTCCAAATGTACATATAGTTAACAGAACATTTTAGGTGTGTTTTTCTGAAGGTTGTTTATAAAAAAGCTTAAAAATACCCTTACGGGCTTATCACCATTTTGTCATCACCATATAACGGCCTTTCAAGAGATAGAAAGTACTGAATGACACGGGTAGTGACGAGGGTAGTAAAGTTTCCGATGCATATTTATGAAGCCCTAAAAATCGGGTGTGACTCTTTTATCTTTAAAAAACCCAAAATTTTGGATTTATTCCGACAAATAAGCTATTTTCCATAATATGATGCTTTTTATTTTGATTTTGTAATTCGCTAAAAAAAAGTCCTAGCTAAAAAAAAGTGTACGATTGGGTTGTATACGTAAAAAAAAATCACTTTTTCGATAGTAAGTACCGTTAATTTTGGGCTTAGCAAATTCAGTATTATTAACACGTTCAGTGCCACCATACAACATTTTTCCCCAACAGGGAGCCAAGTGTGTTTTTTTCGTTTAAAAGTATATTTGAGTGTTACTGTTTATTAACACTTTGTGTTGTGTTTTTGTTTTATGTTTTCGCCGTTTTTTAATTTTGATATTTTCATAAAAATTGTCATTTTGTGACCGCCGGCGGTACACGCGGTTTCACAAAAAAAAAACGTGACCCACCGGCGGGTCAAACGGCACTGAACGTGTTAAAGGTATTAGTTTTGAGATATTCTCAGCAATACTACACTCATCATTTTTGATATAAAAAATACAGTAAAAATCTTTTTGAACTGGGAGCTTTACGTTCATTTTTAAATTTAAATATGCGAACCACAAAAACGCGAGCGCCGCAGGCTCAAAAAACAAACATTTAGTCAAATTGGGCTCTACAACCTCCTTATGTATTTCAATATTTCCACTGCATTTAAGAAAAAGATAGAGCGCGACCGGCTCAGCTGGTATTGCCACGTTCAAAGAAGATATCATTTGATAAAAGGCAATATATATAAATGCCTGGATCAGACAAATGCGGCATTTCATTGGCCCCAGTAACCAAGTGATCCATAATCGGCAAGCCTACCGATATTTTCTGAGGTCAAATAGGCGAACCCTTCAGGCGGATCAGTAGGAATGCGGTAAAGTGGGAGGGTGGTGATCCCTTATTTTTGGATCATAACCTCGGATCATTCACTGCATTCAATTCAGAAGTGTAATCCTTTCTCTTTGCCCCAATAACTTTTTTACAAAGCGAGATCTTACTTACTTACTTACTTAGGTGGCGCTACAGTTCGGGGTGAACCTGGGCCTCAACCAACAAGCCTCTCCATTTAGCTCGGTCTTTAGCTAATTGCCTCCAGTTGCGCACTCCAAGTTGGTCGAGGTCCCCTTGAACTTGTGCGCGCCACCTACGGCGATAATTCCCTCTACTGCGTCGTCCCTCGGGGTTAGATTCGAAGACTCGAAGCGAGATGTTACTAGGAACTTAAAAAAAAAAAAAATGGGCGCCCAACAGAGGACCATACATTCATTCTTTATTATTTTTTTTTTTCGTTTTCTATTTCTATATTTGCATTACCATTGTATTCAGTGGCGAAATAAAAAAGAAAATGTTTATCACAATTTGTGGGAAAATTAGGAAAGAAGATTAGATTGTATTGAATGGCCAAATAAATTCAACTTTCTAATCAGTGGATTCAGTAAGGGTTTCCGCATGATAACACGCGTCATACACTTAGCTTTTTCCTTAATTACGAGAAGCGAACAAAATGAGGAGACAAACAGGGTTATCGTGAATAAATTTTCCCTCGGAATTTTTCCTCCAAACAGAAATTAGTTATCTTCAAAAATAGGGAAAAAATTCATCAAGAAAAAATTAAATATCGCAATTTCGCTGAAAATTCTCCTGAATTGGTATTCATGATACCTATTTCTTTCCCGCGGAATTATTTCCTATTTTTTGAAGATACCTAATTTTTGTTTGGGGGGAAAAATTTCGAGGGAAAATTTATTCACGATTGTCTCCTCATTTTTTTTGCTTCTCGTAATTAAGGAAAAAGGTAAGTGCATGAAGCGTTTTATCATGCGGAAACCCAACAATTTATTCACGATAACCCCTAATGCTTCACTTCGTCTGTTTATTCCATCTGTATTACACTTCTTGGCAGAAAATTATGTCATTCATAAGCCAAAAAGCCATTCAGTCAAAAATGCAAGAACAAAGTAATGGGTGTCAAAACCGAACCAAAAATCAAAGCAAATTCTTTCTGACTAGTTCGGACATCAACCATAGAGTAAGTGCGGCCTGAAACTTAATGGCACCTGAGTTTCAACCAATAAATCAAGTTCCTCAATTCAAACCTACTTCGTGCCATTGCATTAAAAAAGTTAAACTGTAGACGCAGGTTAATATTTTAAAAAAAATGTAGGAATACATATCGTTGTAAGTGAAACATAGATATGTATCAGGTTTACATACATATGTACATATGTATATGTGATTTTAACTAGGGTTAAACTCCATGTAAATTCGCTACGCTTTGCGACTCTAGTCGAGTCCAAATTGTAGGGTACCAATCTGTGCTCATCGGGAATAAGCTTGAATGGCCTATTATCTTTGAAGCTGTACTGTACATAAAGTTTCTTTTAATTCAGCTACTCGTTCTCTATATCTCAATATACAGTTTATTAATTGATAAATTAGATCATGGATATCTGTATCATATTTTTGCTTTGAGTCATTTTCCTATGTACACAAACTAACAGCCGATAACAGATATAACATGATCGTCAATAAGTTGCAGTTAAGTGTTAATTACTTTCCATTAGACAAAAATATTGTGTTAATGATCACACAACCGAGTGTTAAAACATTTGTGGTTATCGGTCTCAATGGGACTCTGACGTTGAAATCTTTCAGGCTTTGAACAAAAGTGCTCTATTCACGAACATTTAAAATGGCAAACATTTCCAAATCTAGTTCAACTGATAAGTTATTCTTAGTTCGAAAAAAAAATCTATTACCAACCAACCACCGACTCTCTGCACTAAACACTGATAAGAATATTGTAGAGAATTATAGAATTTCGAAGCTTAAGACAGATTACACAAAATCTCTCCACTAGACCGAAACGTTTGACGCGATAAACTGATACATACATGCAACGTATATTAGTCACCTAAGAACGGGAGAATGCTATTTATGCCTACCTATCCACACCTCTGGTATTTAAATTTATCGAAATGATACAATAAGATGTTATTTGGCAAGAGATTCATTCCCATCCGAGACGCGTCCAAACGTGCAAATGTGATAAATAAAATCCGCACTCTCTCGCCCACCACACATTGAATGTGTAAATCAGAACAGAATTTCAATTCTTATTCAAATGATGAGCCTCAACCTCCCCGGCGAGATACCTCGTTAAATGCGGGACTCTGCACACACACTCTGATGTGTATCCTAAAAAACTTTCGTTTTTCAAATAAAAACCACCACTGTATCGCCGCAAATCCTTCTTATTATTCCCCAACAGCCATCGGTCTGCTGGCCTGTTGTTGAATAATATTTTATTCAATTTGATCCTGCTCTCGATGATGACGCGCAGTGGTCTTTTTCGGTTTTGGCATTTAAACTCAAAAAAATATACATATTTCGTTGCAGCGCGAGTCTGAGGTTACATAAGATGAATGGAAAGGGTGTGTGTTGGCCATTACTCGGTGTATACGATGGTACCCTTTTGCTTTTGATTATTATACATATATGGCGCATTGTTACTAAAACAGTGAAACGAAAAAAAGCTTGAACGCAGCTACTCTTGGGCTGCTGTTCGCTGTAGAACAGAGGGAACATTTCTACCGCGAAAAAGAAGAAACGTTCCCTCTGCTCCGATTATAAAGAATTAATGTGAATCCAAGACCAATTCTCTACGTCCCCTTATTCAGTACTACTGATGCTGGTGCTTTGTTTGTGTTTCTAGCCTTACCCTAGCCTTTGTGTACGAGTACTGCACTTTTTCTATATCGTGGTCGTGGTCGTCTTCGCGCTATGAACTTTATTCAAATTTGTCCAATGCCTAGTCGACATCGTAGTTGTCGTTGCCCTGCTGTTGGTGGTTCACTCTAACGCTCTTGTATTTATATGTGCATTTTATTTTACGTGTACTCAAGTGAATGCACTGTGGACCAACGTACTCTCTGGTCATGTACACATTTTTGTTGTTGCTGTATTGGAAATGTAGCTTTACCATTTTTATTTTTTTTTATTTTTTGCCTGGTCTTTTTCGTAGTTTTATTGTTTGTATGGCTGCACACACACTGAACACAGCCGCCGTATAGTGTAGTGTTATGATATTGTTATTTACAATTCAGATGGATAGTTGGACAAATAAAAAGTACGCATGACAGTGTCTTTGCAAAGGCGCAATAGTAGATAGTTGAGGTTAGAAATTTTCTTTTTTTTTTTTTTGCAGGAAAATGAACATTTGTGGGATCTCTAGGATAAGTAGATATTGGGGAATGATTGGTTGAAATGTGCAAATAATTGTTTTAGAATATACATATGTATTTAATTGTTGATGCTATGTGCATGAAACAACTGATGGTATGACTAACAAGTGTACATCTGGCTAGGCGGCAGACATTATCAAATCTTCGTGTATGAGTTCGTGAATCTGTTTTTATAATTGAATGACTGTACCACAGAAGTTTTGCGATACGTTTAATGCAATTTACAATGCATACCGTGTTCGTTATTTAACTCTGTTTTATAACGCTTATATGTAGGTTTTCAAGCAACAAAGTAATAGACCTTGTTACTGTCGTAAGTGCTGTTTCACTATAAAGTAAATTGCATCTAAAACTTGAGAGTCGCCATGTTGCCGATCACACAAATTTCGAAATGATTTATCGACATTTTATTGCCTCTGGTACAAAGCCCTTTCAGTTTTAGGTTTGCATTTTAAAAAAAAAAAAACTTAAGCTAGTGTAGTGTACAACAAGGGTTCCGTAAACGATGCAAGAATTACTTGAATCCGTTTGATCTGGCTAACTTACATATGTAAATCATACTTGACTACATTAGGCAGATGTATTTGGCCCACGGTGCACTCGATTAAACGTTAATCCCATACGTCCCTCGGGCTTGGAATCACTCTAAGGCTATGGTTATGCAGAGCTCTCATTAGCTCGCGCTTTTAAATTTTCTGCAGTGAGTTGAATTGCAATTCTAAGTCCGAGCTTAGTAGCAAATTGATATCTACCGAAGATGGACTCTGACAAATTGATAAGCAAAGTACGGAAATGACCTTGTCTGTGGGAAATGCGAACAAAAGAATATAGCAATAGACTTTTAATGGATAAACAATGGGAAGAAGTGGCAAATAAAATACAAGTATCCAGAAAGCACATTTATTTTTTACTTTAACCAAACAGAAACTGAAGCGTTAACCAGCTAAGTTTGAATCGCCCAGCTTACAAGCACTAACTAAAGCGAGCCCGCGTTAGTATTACTCGCTTGCTACATAACCATAGCCTAAAGCTTTGATGAACCTGGAAATAATATTCATTGGTCTGCCGGATAATCCTTCAATATTCAACATTCTAAAGGGTCTCTTTTTCATGGAACTTAGTAAAGAAAGTGGGAAGTCCTCATGAACTTTCTCGTCACCTTTACCGAGGTCACATTTTCTCAACCATAGCTTTTCATGTAGTATCGTATTTTTTTCTATTAACCACAGATTGCTTGAGACGTACGTACTTATGCTAAACAGAATGAAACAGCTCATAAAACAACAAAAGTCCATATAACAAATTGATTAGGTTGGTAAGAAAGTTCTATCTATTTTTTAACAAAAAATTTGAGGGCCCGAATTTTCTATAATGCGTATTTGATTTGAATTGAATTACAAACTACTAATCAATCTTAATGACATACCATCGATTCACCAAATTATCGATATGGAACTTAATCCAAATCTAAATCTTGGAAAATCTTAACACACAGATTCATCAGATTGTGAAGCATCCCCCTATGGCACACAAGTGTACCTAGTTCGTAACTTAGTGAAGTAATGAAGGTAACCTGCATAAAGTACGATACATAATTATTTACATTATGTATGTAAAACACGTTTGTCTGGCTATATATTACCTATTTAATTTTTGAGAGACGAAGATGAACTTGGCATATCATTTGTGAATTTCTTTTAAAATATTTTCACTATTAACTGAGTCAAGCCGGCCGTTAAGAGTCCGTACATTATATTCGGCCACACCCATTTTTTTTAGGAACTCTTTTTGAGGAACCTACAGATATTGCCGATTCGGATATCAACAGCATCTGGAAATTAATCCAAAAATCAAAAGCTTGCAAGAGTACCGGAAATAACTGGCTCACATGGTAACACAATGCACCTCATTTGGTCTAAGTGAATTCTTATGATTACGGTCTAAGTGAATTCCTTATGAATCCACCTTGGAGACAAAACAGATTTGCACTTTCGATGCAATGTATCACAGGGGTAAATCTTCTCATGCAAATAATTTTGGAATCCTTGAATTCATGCTACAAATTTGACTATGACTATGTGAAAGTCACTACATTAGTGTTGCACAGTAAAGTTATTAAAGTCTGAGTAGTCTCGACCTTAAGCTTTTAGAAAGCCGAATATAATTGTTTCAGTCTCATGTTTTTAAAATGACTGGAATTGAATGACTTCAACGACTTCAATCGAACCAAATGAACATTTTTTTTTTAACAATCTTCTCTTAGAAAACAGCAAACCTATAACGCTGTAACAGTGCTCCGAAATGTCTGCATTTGTCTGTTCATTCTGCTCTTGAATAGCTGGAGATTGTAATCTGAAAATATATTGGGAGTGAGTTCAAAGTTTGTTTGTTCTGTAAATGTGGTGTTCGCGAGATTTCTAGCTGAACATGGAAATGGTGTGCTCTTTCAGTCTGTCTGGTAGACGTCTAAATGTTGTGTTTTCAGGGATTATTCTGACTTCAATACATGCAAATAAAATTGCAATCTTTAACCTCAAGCGACCGAACTAAATGGAGAGGCTTGTTGGTTGAGGCCCAGGTTCACCCCGAACTGTAGCGCCACCTAAGTAAGTAAGTAAGTAAGTAACTTCAAGCTTTTGAAAAGCCTGATAACTTCAATAAACCATTCATTTTGGTTTTGGTCATGAATACAAAACATGATTTAATCCTCTGATCTTAGTTCAGCAATAGTTTTTCTGTCAGTAGACCAGAATATTCCACTATGTGTCCAATATTTTGAAAACGTTAAGGTATTTATTTATGACGATATTTTCCAAGTTCAGGTAAAGTCTGCTGCCGAATTTATTTGTCACTCACTGTGCTTCGTGGATATGTGTCCCAAGAATCGTTCACATTTTTTTTTACAATGTCAGTTAAAATTTGAAAACTCTCAAACTGATTCAAAATCAATCAACACATATTTGAATGCTTCTACTATACTGCTGGTGTTATTCCTCCCCCTATTTAAAAAAGTAAAGCCTTGCCAACGCCAACTAAAACCCAATCGATGGTCGCACGCATGATTAAAGTTTTCACCAATGATTTTCATATTTGCAAAAAAAAACTTATATTTTTCTTCTGTGTAACTTTTCATTAATCTTTTACTCTCTGTTTATTCAATTGGGTATTTATTTTCTTCATCTATGCGTCTCCATGTCCACTTTATTGATTTCACTATAGTACAGTCAAGGTAGTACATACTAAATGCGTGCAACGAAAGCAATACTGTACACTTTTTCATATCTACACTCAATATACTCGTAGGCATCTGAAAACGATTAATTGCAATATTCACACGTATCTTTTCGTATATTAGTTAATTTTCCCTCTAGTTAATTGTGACGTAAGAGCTCTTTTCCAAAATACACATCTGACGAATACAGACAGGCGAAAATCTGTCTCATGCGCTGCACAAAACTTCCTTTAGTCTTCTTTGTCGGACGTTAACTTTGCAATGTTGTTCAACCTGTTTTTGTTTTTTGTTGGTCGCTTTTCTTTTCGCTTTTCCACTATCTACTATCGATGTGTTTCTCCTTCTCGATTTATTTTTTATTTTTTGCAATTATTGGGGAGTCTGAGTCTCGTTGGGGGTACCCCTTCCTCTTTCATCGGTCGTTTTCAATAAGCGGGAGACTATCCATCGCCCTTTTGGTCGTCGGATTCGTTGGGATCCAAGTTTTGATATGAACTGTGATGATTCTTCCAATCCAGCCGCTTTGCCTTTTCGTCTTCTATGCCTCTTTCTAATTTTTGCAATGCATTTTCCTTTATTTTGGTCTTGAGTCGTTGTTTATCGAACATGCGCACAAAGACGACAATCTGGAGCTTGTACTACTTTTTCTTTGCCTCGTTTGTCTCGAAGAGAGAAGAACTTAGAGACGACGATGACGAAGAAGAACACCACACAGCAATGGAAAAATAATAAAATAATTGGTTTGAAATAATTTTATTGAGTATCTCTCCTCCGCACTCTCTCTCTCTCTTCTGACACACTCTTTTATAGATGATTACAATTTATTGCACATAAAACACAAAAAAGTGCTCATATGTAGCACCCTTGTAAAAAATAATATGTGTATTATTAGCGATAACGAATTGTTTAATGGATTTGTTGTTATGTGATTAACCAATTGAGGAAGTAAGCTGGTGTATACGTGTCCATCCATACTCAAAACCTAGTCTGTAGAATAGGTTAGAGTTCGTACGCATGTATATGTTTCGTATAGACTACTTTTTTTACAATATATACAGTAAATATGTGTGTATATATTTTTTGGTTAATGAAAACAACCCTAACGGTTGGCGAGGTTTTGCAGGAAATCAATATTCCGCGTTGAAGAACACCACCAGCAGCAGTACAGTACATACTCACATCTATCATGCAGGAAAGAAGAAATTTATGGCAACGGTGTGGGAACTCCACACGCTTTACTTGTTCATACATCTAGTCTACTCCTGATAGATTTGCCCCAATCTGTTAGAATTGCCAGAAATAGATAGAAATGGACAGAAATAAATTTGTTAAGGAAAATTTGGACACGATAGGTGGAGGTCTAGGTCAGGCAAAGAAAAACTGTGCGTTAACATTGGATTACGTAACTCAGTAAACTGATTGGTTGTACTGGTATAGCCGCTGGTATATGACGTATCTTCAGTTAGCAGATATGTACCTGTTGTAAAGAGGTCGATTCAACCAAGGTAATATGAGTAAGAAATAATCGGGAAATATCTCTCAGATTCTATTCCTGACAATCTACTCCACAATGCCTGCGTGCTACCACACTCTATCCACTCCTTTCCATTTCATTCTTAAATGGTCTACACCAGGGCATCATTCCTCGAAACAGCTTTTTCACACAGCCTTTTGCGTAAATTATATTAGCAAGAAAAATTAAGAAAATGTGCAGATGTCTTGCAAAGTTTATAGAAAAGTTGCAAAGTTGTTGGGCCTAAGTCTTTTGGCGTCCTGTGTTAATTAGCCATGGTCGCCATTTCATAGAGTAAGGCCACTCCACTGCTCATTACGCTGGCTCTGGAGTGCATTGGAACATTCCGTAATATAAATTTTCTTAGAAGAAATATTCAAATGTGGGGTTTTTCAATAAGGACGCCCCATTTTTCCAATAGGATTTCGCGGCTATGTGTGAAGTTAACTGCTTTGTTTGAAGTTTCAACTCGTCCATACTTGCCATTTAATCATGGAAAAGTGCACGCTTCAACATCGTTTGCAATTTATCCAAATTATTTTTATCAAAGTTCGCGGTCGGTTGCGACAACTTTACGTGAACTCCAATTTTCTCATTCTTCTTCCTTTTATCAGCGAGGTTATGATCCAAAAACAAGGGATCTCTCCCACTTCACCGCATTTCTACTGATCCGCCTGTAGGGTTCGCCTTCTCCAAATTTGTCATTCTCAGCCATAATACCCATTTCAGGCTCTACGGCTTCGTAAATGAGCAAAATTGTCACAATTGGACAAGTCAGCAACCCTAAGACATTCACGAAATGCAATTACATCCACAAAAATGTACTTTTTGGTGCGGGTTTCATACTGGAGGGGGCATTGGCTCATACTTCTTCAATGATGCTGGCAACGCAGTCACAGTCAATGGAGACTGACTATTTTTGGGATAAATTGGAAGAGCATACGCGGTTTCAACAAGGTGGTGCCACATGCCACACAGCTGACCAAACAATCCCGGTATTAAAGTGGAGGCTCGGTGACCTCCAGAAATAGGCCAATTGGCCGCCTATGGACTTTTTTCTTTGGGGCTATGTCAAGTCAATAGTCTATGCCATAAGCCAGAGGCTTTAGACGACCTCAGGACCAACATCGAAAGCGAAATTGCCGGCATATCGCCTGATTGTTACGGTAAAGTCATGGAAAATTTGATTCAGCTCATTCAGTCGTACAGGCGTTTCTGTGGAGGACATTTGAATGATGCTGTATTCCGTAATTAATGGCATCGATGCTACTTTAACCCGAAATATATATAAATTTTTCAAACACAAGCTGTTTAAAAAAAAAAAAAAATACGCCGTTCTTAATGGAAAACCTTATACAATCACTTCCCTTAATCGTGTAACCTATCCCTAATAAAGTTGTCCACTTAAATAATTAAATTTATTTAATATTTTATCATGTGGGGTATTAAACGAAAAGACTACCAAAGGAGATTTCGCCACATTTCAAAATATTCTTCTAAATAAAATATGGCTGACGATAGACTCCATTTGGTTACAGAAGTACTTAATAAATTTATTTAAAGTCGAATGTGTATCACAAAAAAGGTTTTGCAAAGAGGATTTGAATCATGTGTGTACGTAACGTACTTACAATGCATATGTATGTAAATATGTACATGGCTTAAATGATAAGCACATCATTATTGAAGGGGCAAATGGGGTACGTCAAGCGTCATTTTGAAAACCGAAAAAGAACTATCGTGTGGGAAACCAAGTAAAAGGGCTAACAACAGATATAAATAATTAACAAAATGTTTTGGTAATTTGGCGGAACAATGGATACGATTATTTGAATTTGTTGTTAAGAATGAAATTCGTTTACAACCAAGCTAACGCATGTTGATAAACAGAATTTCAAATATGAAAGAAAATTTAATAAACGTGTTGACTTTTTGACAAAAGTTTGGTCTCAAATGGTCATACATACATAAATGTACATACATATGTATAATACATACTTTATGTGTGTTTTGAAATACTATAAAATGGTGGATTTTGGATTTATACAATTTTGAGACTATTGAAACTCGCCACGAATTTTGACAAAATTAAATGCGATGTGCTCTCTGAAACTCCAGGGATGTTCAGAGAATCAAAACTAGAAAAACTATCTATATAAATTGAATTTAAATGCTGTTCGTTGGCATCACTTGAGAACGGCTGGACCGATTTGGTTAATATTTTTATCAAATGTTCGTAATAGTCCGAATGGGCCAGCGCACACTGGCTGATTTCCCCCGGGGTAAAACCGAATTACTAGAAGAGGGAGATGAAGTGTACAGTAAGAAAGTAAAATGCTTAGCCAGCGTTGAAGTGCTTGAACATCGGGGAAAACTAATACGGGGAATTCCATGGTAACTCGCGTTACGTTCGGAACAATTTATAGCTAATGGACTGAAGTTTAAATCTCAATTTCAACATTAAATGATGCAAATTATATTATCCTTAGACTTAACAACCACTTCCAAAGCTAGTTAAAAACGAACATTTTGTTATAACTAAATACTTATTTTAAAATAAAATAAAATCATGTTTGTAACTCGCGTTATCATTTTTTGACACTGTGTTTTTCGAGTATAGCTTGCTCAAAATGTTCTGCGAGATTTACCAACAAACGTAATCAAGAAGATAATCATCTTTTCATAATAAATGAGAAAATTAGTATTAAAGGAAACATTTGAAAGAAAACTTGAAAATTTTATGGTAACTGGCGTTACACAAATCCAGTAACTCGCGTTACTTCCCATTCTTATTTCAAAAATTAAGGCTTAAGGAGGAAAATCACTGAAATGAAATTAAGATGTATTTAAAATAAAACAATTGTTATTATTTTATAATTTTCAACATTGATAAAGGTACCAATTCGAAAATAAATTTTATTTTTTTGTAGCTTTATGTCCGTTTTTCATGGAACTACCCATACACACATAAGTTCTCTATTTCTAGATTTAAAAGAATGAGTATATGTATATATACTACAATGTATGTATACTACAATGTATACACAATTTTCCCCCGCCATTATTCATCCAGTATGCGATGGAAGTAAAAGATATGATACGATACGATACGAGTATTGGGGCCTAAGTGCACTGCGACCTATAAGATCTAATGTGCTGGCCCCAGAATCCAACCAGAATTAAAAATTGAAGCTCTTGATAAACCTAAATAATGTCTTGGGTTCCATGTTCCAGGTATCCGCTGGGCCCATTGACACCCGCGTTATATGGAGTAGTCGTTTCTTTGCGGCCCCTGCGCATTCACAACGAATGTGTTCTGCTTTTTCTCTTTGTTTCCCGCGGAGTCTGCACATGGCCGTATCTGAAAGTTTCATTTTATTTGGATGGTACCTGAGTGGACAGTGTCTGGTTAGGTAGCCCGTTGGAGTGCGCAGATCAGCTTTGCTTAGTTCAAGTAGCTTGCTAGCTCTATTTCTGTTGCCCAGTGTTCGGCGAGTCGTTTAGCTTTCCATTTTGTTACTGTGGAGTGAATATCACTGGATGGTATCCCGAAGTAGGGTTCAGGGCCGATGAACCGCCTCTCCTCGTCAGACAGTCTGCTCGTTCGTTTCCCTCAAAATCTTCCTGTCCAGGAATCCATGCTACGGTAACCTGATTTGTGGATGCGAGGTAATCAAGGAGGTCGAGACAGACCCACACAAGCTTTGACCTTACCGTATAGGAATTAAGGGCCCTTAGCTACCTGGCTGTCTGAGCAGATAAAGATGCGAGTTTTGGTAGTGTTTCTCCGCAGGCATTCCCGAATACAAAGTTCTATCGCATGGGCTTCTGCTTGGAAGATGGTAGGTGATTTACCAAATCCTGCCGCACGCTGAAAGTTGGGACCATAGACCTCAGCTCCGGTACTGCCATTTTTCAATTTGGAGCCATCCGTGTGCCAGATTTGTGCGTTGGGTGGTGTCTTGAGACCTTTGTTTTTCCATTCTTGACGGTCACTAATGACCACTTCGAATTTCCTGGAGAATCAAAATCTCTTGAGCATCGTATCTGAAATCTTGAAGATTGGGTTGTTTTAGACATTTTCAAGAATGCTCAGATGGACTGTGAAATCGCCGGGTTTCAGTTTTTGTATCTGAGGTAGCCTAAGAGCACTTAGAAAAGTAAAAGATACCCCGATCTTACCCCGGGGAAAAATTGATCCAGTATGCGTTGCCTCAGTATAAGGTTTTTACGGAAAGAAAAATTGGAAAAATTGTGAAATTTGGGAAAAACTGAAAGTGCTTTTTTCCATGGGGTTTTTGTATGAAAATTTAATGGAAGAAAATTCATCATTTGGTTGACGTTTTTTTATTCTCATTTTTGCTTTGTTTACAAATTTGGATAGCACAACGTCTGTCGGGTCAGCTAGTTTTTGATAAAATAAACTAGCTGCCCTTCTTGCTACTACTATAGTCAAAATGTTACTTTATTATGATTAATTATATAATTTTGGAGAATTTTGAACTAACCATTAACATTTTCTTTTTAATTTCTTCTCTTTCCAGATGAATTAAAAAGAAAACAAACAATCCGATTAGGAATGAAACAAGCAACTACTTTCCATCGGAAAAACTTTAAAAGACACTAAAAGCTGAGTCTTAAAATCAGCACAAAAGAAAAATAAAACTTTTTTAAAGCCGATTTTGTTTTAAATTTAGTAATGTTATCAGATGTGATGGCTTATAATGTAATGTCAACAGAAACTAGAAATTCTATTGATAGCAATAAACTTAGCCCCCATGATTTTGGGGGCCCACCATCTGCGTTACTATTATCGATAAAGCCAGATGATAACAGTTAAGTGTTAAACTAAAAAAAAAAACAAAGTACACATATAACATAAAAAGCAAAAAAAAAAAAAGAAAAAAAAAAAAATCTCGAAAAAAAAAGAAAAAAAAAATAAAATAAAAAAAGAAACTTAATTTTAAATAAAATGAACTTTAAAAAGTAGTTACAGTAAAAGAAAACTGTAAATCTACAAAAACAAAAGAGAAAAAAGAAAAAAAAACTTTAATTTAAGTTTTATTTGTTGCCTCAACAAATTTAAGTTTTGTTAAATTCAGCACATTCAGCAAAGGCAAACTCGCATTTTCATTGACTTGTAAACTCGTGTGTTTAATAAATTCTACGAATGCCAAAGGTCCTATTAACGTTGCAATGCCATTACAATCGTCCGGAATTATTGTTGTTGATAAGACATCGGTTATAGCTGCCTCTGGCACGACAACAACTCTAACCAATAACAAGTCGAATCTTCAGCAGTTCTATGAATTTTACGATGTTAACGATGGCAACATTATCAATGAACCGAATAACAATAACGGTACTAGCAATACAACAACAAATCCACTAATGCGTCGACATCAACGAACGATCTCATCGTCGTCATCATCGTCGACCCATTCGCCATCATCTACATCAATTCAGCAACAGCAACAACAGCTTAAGCATCATCAGGTTGTTACTACAAATCTGCAAACTCTTGCCTACAATCAGCAGCAGCAACAACAACAACAACAACAGCAGCACCACCAACAACAACAGCAGCAGCAGCAGCAGCAGCAAATGAATCAGCTTAATCAACAGCAGCACCATCAACAGTCAACTATAACTCATCATGTAAGCACTGCATCATCATCGTCGTCATCGTCATCATCGGGAGGAGGACCGCAGCAATTGATTGTCAGCGAAGAGTATGTTGAGCATGCGCAAAGCGGCGGCGGAGGAGGAAACTCTTCGTCGGTGGGAGGCAATGGCAATGGTAATGTCATGTTATCAACAACGAACGATGTGCTGAATCAGCAGATAATCAAAATTGTTACAGCCGATGGTACCACTGGCAACATGATCATCGATTCTATGGGAAATGTAACGACCACTAATGGAAGTGGTACAGGTGGAAACAATGGCACCTCGAAGGTGCTATTCAACAATTTAACCGTACTGTCGAAGCAGCCCAATTCAGCAAGTTCTGGAGGTGTTACGACGACATCGGGTCAATTGACTCAACAGCAACACCATCAACAGACGATAAATTTTGTGAATGCAAAGAGTCTGCCGTATATCACGACAACGTCGAAGGGGCAGACAACAACAGTACAGAAGATGACCGCCTATAAGGGAAACAACGTGGCAATAAAGCAAGCCAACGCGGCGGCGGCAGCAGCCCAGCAGCATCATGTGTTGAGTACAGCAGGAGGACATACCGTGATCGGTCAACAACAGGGACAGCCGCAGCAGCAAGTAGTGCAGAAGGTGACAATGCCACGAAATGTACAAATGGTCACCAGAGTGCAGACATTGGTGGCACCGCAGCATTCACCGCAACAGCAGCAGCAGCAGCATATTTCAGCACAGCATTCCAACACCACCGGACAGATGGTAATGCAGCAGAAATACGTGCATAACATAGTGACCGGTGGCGGCGGTGTGGGTGGTGGAAAGACAAATATGATTAAAAAAACCACTGGACAATCGATGAAGTTACAGCAACACAAAATCATCAGCAGTCAGCAGCAGCAGCAGCAACAGCAGGGTGTTAAAACCTTTATTCAGCAACAGCCGAGCGGTGGCACCGTTCAACAGCAGCACTATCAAACGATCAATATTCACCAAAGTCAGCATCAAGGCGGAGCTACAGTGGTGCCGCAAACCACATTGAAGCACGTCAAGTCACAGAAAATCATTAAGCAGTACAATAATGCGATCACCAATAGCAGCGGTGCTGTCTCAGTGGCTACACTGCATCAGAATCATTCCGCTAACGCATCGTCTGTGGCGACATCCGGTACCTATACAATCAGCAATAAGATAAACAATGTCAGCGGTGCTGGATTGCATCAGCAACATCATCTCTCAACGAAAATATCAAAACATCCAAAGTATGTGATGCAGAATCACATTGTGATCCCCTCATCATCGAATGCCCCGTCCCAGAACCAGAACCACAAAGTGAATAATACCAGCGGCAATAGTATAATGGTCAATCAACAGATCCTGAACACAATAAATTCGTGCAACAACAGTTCGGGAACTATAAAGTTTGTCAATGCTCATGGAACAGTCATTCAGCAGCAACAGCAACAACAACAGCAGCAGGCGCCAACAATAATCACCACAACTACTCAGAAAGTACGAACGAATAGCGGAAGCAGCGGCGGCAGCGGCAGTGGTAACCATCAGTATCAGCAACCGCAGCAGGTGCACATAACGCAGCAGCAATTTGTCGCAGCAGCCGACGGAGGAAAGTCAGATGGTACCAGCAATATATACCATATTTCATCGTCAGCAACGGGTGGTTACATTCAAACTGGTGGCGGCGCGCAACAAAATGCTCAACAGAGCTCACCACTGCATACAGACGATATAATGATTGTCAATGGAACACAAATGACGGATGAACTATCGGCAAGAATCCTCCAGAGTATGGCACAAAAATCGTTCAACAATCAACAACGATTCCATCAGCAACCTGCTACTGCCAAAATTATACATCAATCAAGCAATATGCCACCGCCAGCGCAATTGACGGTGCAACAACAACAACAGCAGCAGCAACATCATACATCGACTTCGAATTTGATTCTATCACCCAAAGAGTATCCAATTTATGGTGTGCAACAGCAGCAATATCAACAGCAGCAGAGATTGTGCAACAGTGCACCTAACAGCCGATCGCAGTCGCTGGAAAGAAAGTACCATGATACAACAATCAGCACGAAGAAGTCCGCCACGGAGTACTATAAAGTCAAGTAAGTGTTTGATATTGATACCACCATATTGCCAAAGTCGAGGCTGATTTATGTTCACAGTAACAGTGGCATAGCCAGATCTCCATTCTCTGATAGATCTAGAAATCATAGAATTTACATTTACCCTTGAAGATTCGCACATTCAATCATAAGTACGATACAGTCTACCCCACTGAATAAGTTGTCAGCGCTCACACTCGAAGTTTATCCCAAAGTGCCGGCTAGTTAAACTTTACGAGTCATTGTACTTTGTTATCGAACAGCAGACATACAACACGTTATATCACGATTGTTGTCATTCACTAAAGCCTAAGCTTTAGAAAGCATTAGAAACTTCGATGTATTGTACACGAATTTAAATCTAGTTTAAGAGCTTTGAATATTGAAAGCTAAACGATAACTTTCATAAAGTGACGAAATCTATACGATTGAACCTGGTTTGAATAGAAACCGTTTTTGTGTGACATTCCTGTTAAAAAAATTTATTTATTTTTTATTTATTCTCTTTTATTTGTTCTCTTTTCTGTGTCGCACTCCTTTGTGTGTACTTTTCCAATACCATCCTTCCACTGTTCAGTAGTACTGAACTTCTTGACTCCCATTCGTTATCAATTAAAACTCCATCAATCCCAACCTCATCAGTAACAATTATTGAAAGTATTCCCTTACGTTTGTGTATTCCCCAAAGGAACGATACAATTGCCAATCAACAGCAACAGCAGCAGCAACTGCATCATCAGCAATCTGCAGCAATTGCAATGGCATCAAGGATTCCTGTTGGAACGACTCTAACTCAACACCACCATCATCAACATCAACAACAGCAGCAGCACCAACAACAGCAACAACAACAGCAACAACACCAACAACAGCACCAACAACAACACCAACAACAGCACCAACAACAGCATCAACAACAACAACAACAATACCAGCAACAACATCACCAACAACAACAACAATTGTCTGCACATCAACAGTCAGCAACGGCTGCTGAGCAAGACGATGAATTAATTGGTGAAGAGGTACGCCCCATACCAGTGAATACAAATGACCTTCGCTTGCAAGTGCTACAAGCTGTTTTGCAAGACCACACCTATGTTGTAGCGATGCCAACACGCTTCCCCATTGATTTGCCATCAATATCACCTGCAGCATCATCGAACAGTGCACAGCAGCAACAATCACATGCAACAGTTGCCGCAACGATTGTCTCAACAACTGCACCGGTTGGAAAAATTACACCCGAGACGAAAGTGGTGTATTCTACAATTGCACCGACTAGTGGCAGCTCTGGGACAGTATCGCAATTGTCTATGATCAATGTCAATGCGCAGAACAGTCAAAATTCTGCCGGTGGACCACCCACAACCACATCGTACACGCTCTATGGACAGCAGAGTAAGTGTTTGCTAGGAATAGCTCGTGTTGTACTAGGGAATACTAACTTTTTTTTTTTTTTTTTCCAGTTGCACGACCACAGCAAGAGGATGATGCTCACTCGGCAATTAGCAATGGTTCGACTAGAGGTGCAGGCACATCAGCTGATATTGATCCTGGAGAGGAGACGGAAACAGCACCAGAGGCCGAAGCTGAGGATGACTCAATAACGCGCTGCATTTGTGATTTGACTCACGATGATGGTTACATGATTTGCTGTGATAAGTGCTCGTAAGTATCTCCTAACGTCTAACTTACCTTACCTTACTAATGCGTCAACGTCAACTTTTCTCTTATTATTTCTAGTGCATGGCAGCATGTTGATTGTATGGGAATCGATCGTCAAAACATCCCCGATGAGTACCTCTGCGAAGCATGTCAACCGCGTGAGGTGGATCGTGCGCGAGCACGCAGTCTGCAGCTCCTCAAGCGCAAAGAGCAAACACAGTTGCTGTTGAATGCAACACAACTCAATGGCGCGGGGACAACAGTTTTAATTTCAAATGACGCTGTAAATGGCGGTACAGGCGGCAACATCCAGCAACAACAACTCGGTGGAGTGCCAGGCCTCATTGGTAACTTATCTCAGCAACAACTCACCAAGAAGGGTAAACTCATCAAACGCAAGGAACTGGTGAAGAAAACCAAGAAAGAGAAAACCACAGGCATTGGCGGCGGTGTCGGTGGTGGTGGTGGTGGTTGTGCCACAGCCAAACGCCGAGAAAATAAGAAGACCACTAAGAGAAAATCAAAGAGCAGTACCAGTGACCCGGTAGACAAGCACGCTGCTAATCTTCGGCAGTGGATCGAGAACTACGAACTGGCGGTAACCAACCATTACTCACCAGAGTTGAGAGCTCGCCTGCATGCTATCAGTAAGCAACCAAACCTCCTGCAGAGTATAACCGCCACCGAGAACAAAGCGCTCAAACATTGTGGTAGCCTGGACAACAAAGCCACAACAGTACCTCACGCTGGTGGTAAGATTCTTATCAGTAACTTTGACATAGCACCGAATTCGCCGATATTCGAGCTGCGCGGCAAATATATGCTCACTACACAGTACAAAACGCAGAACGCTTCGATCAACATGAACAGTCCGCCTCCATCCAATTACCTGCAAACGCTCAAGTCGCACAAGATTCCCGGTGCGTTCATATTTTTCTACCAACTGCCCGGGGATGGTGGACAAAGTGGGCCGGAAATCTGTGTCGACACACGAACCTATGGCAATGAGGCACGATTTGTCCGGCGAAGCTGCCGTCCGAACGCGGTAATTCAGCATTTGTTCGAGAAAGGAACCATCCACCTGTACATTGTCTCACTGACAAATATCATGGCCAGCACAGAGATCACTATTAGGCATGAGCCACACGACTTGCTTGCGCTGGAGAATAAGAAGCAGTATAGCTTTGCAATTCAGCCAACCAGCACAAGTTGTGCGTGTGGCCTGACAAAAGATTGTCTCTTTGGAGTGTTGCCACCAATGCCTCCGGTGTCTGCTAGTACTAAGCCAGTGCGCAGCAATAGTAAGGTTGTGTTAAACGGTTGTGTGGAGAAGGGTAGCAGCGCTACAGCTGCATCGAAGAAGAAAGCACAGAATATGAATCGTGGCAGATCAACATCGTCCAGTGGAGACAGCAATGCTGGCCTCCTCAGTCCAAATAATAATAATAATAGTAATTTTGCGCCCAATCATCTGTACAATTCGACAACGTCGATTGCGAGTCTTATGCACGATTCAGGGGTTTATACGTCATCATCGTCGCCATCGGTATCCATACCGTCGCCACCAACAGCGCACATTAGTTCGCCGCCAGTCCAACCGATGCAAATACAATTGCAGCCAATTCAGCAACAGCAACAGATAGTGCCTCAACAACCTCAAACAATTCAGCATGTGATGCATGTGAAGCTGACACCACCATCGCCTCAGCCGCCTCAGCAATTGCAGTTGCCACTGGCACAGCAAATGAATAGTCTTCCTGCGCCATTACTGCCACCGTCAATGCAACATGCTGCAGTGGAAGCGGCTACTGCAATTGTTGTTCCAATGATAGTGCAAACTGGTCCGGAACTTCAGCCTGTCGCTGTTGCGATTGATGAAGTATTGGCTCCACAATCTGTTATCACCGCGACCCCAGTGCATATGGTAGTGCCACAAGATGTAAAGATAGAAGTAGCGCCACCAGCACAGCCGGCAGTGGTGGTTCAGCCAAATATAACGGAAGCAGAAGCAGAGGTGGCTCCAACGGTTCCAATAGCTCCACCAGCACCAACGCTGCCAACGTTAGCACCACCATCACCACTATCACTACCGCAAGTCAGAGTAAGTGAGGAAGCAGAACCCATGCCGGATGTACAGCCATCACTTCCTCCACCAGCAGAAGTGGTAGCGGTGGCTAGCTGTATTATGCAGCAGCAGCAACAACAAGAACAACAACAGCAACAACAACAACAACATGTGTTACAACAAATCCCCGCACAGCAGCAGAATGTGTTGGTAGCAGCAGAGAACCCTGCCCCAGATGTTCCACAACAACAACCGCCAGCGGTAGGTGGCGGTGGGGGTGGTTCACCTGTAAAATCTCCACAGAAACCTAGTTGCGGTCGTAAAACTCCTGCCAAGCAACCACGAACCAGTATGTCTGAAGACTCATCCAACAGTGGACAACAACAACCACCGACACCAACCACACCGACTCCCCCCAAACAGGAGGAGAAACGTGAATCCCGCAAGCTAACCCGTGAAGAGCGTAAGATGGAAGCAATTCTTCGAGCTTTCGAAAAAATGGAAAAGAATCAGCAGCGCAAGCAAGAGCTCAAACAGGCAAAAACCGATGTATCCAAGCGACGGAACAGTAACTCCCCCAGTCCAAAGCGTAGTAACAGCACAGACAGTGGAGCTCCAGTGAATTCCAGCTACCAGTCGGTCAAAAAGAACGCCACCTCGATGAGGAAGAAGAAGCGAAAGTCACACAAGTCGTACAACGTGAACAATAGCTCTCAGCGAAAGCGTCGAAAGAGTCGCATGAACAGCAATGACTCTGATGGTGCTGCCACATCAGAGGAATCTACATCAATGCTATCGCCTCCCATCCAAGGGCTACAGAACTGCATACCGCCCGGTGGGATTCCAACACCAGAAGCAATCGCCAGTCGCCAGTCACAATTGATGTCACAATTGATGGAAGGTGGAGGAGAAGAACAACCTCAGCAGCAGAAGCAGTCACTGCCTTCTGATCAAGAGCCAATTAATCCGCCACCAGAGGCTATTGTCGATGCAGCGGCAGGACTTCTGTTAGCCTTTGCTAATACGGATAAGGATGCTAACACCTCTCAGGATAGTGAATCAATGGAGGATTCAATAAAATCTCCAGAGAGATCAGAGGTTTCTGGTGAATCACAAGCAATATCCCCCCCGTCAACGCCAACAATTGTCAGCTCGACATGTTTGCTGATTGAGGCAGCCGTCGGACCGTTGGAGAATCTCCCAGAATCTGCAGGGAGCTCTGGCGAATTCAAGTACCCGGCTAAAACAAAAACGAAAAAGGTGATGATGAGCAATTGGTTGAATCAGTCGACTGACTTTCAGCCGTCAAGTGCGGACGGAATGATGGAACAACACCACAGCTCAGAAGTGCAGCAGGGAGAGATGATAATGATGCAGCCACAACAGCAGAATCATCCACAAGAGCAACCACAGGCATCGACGTCGCCAATGGTGGTGGCAACAGCATCACCGATAGGATTGGATAGTTTGGTGCAAGCAGCAATGTGTGATTATGGACAAGCACCAGTTGTTGCGAGTCCCTCATTCATGTCCCATGTACCATCGGGAGGGAGCTGTGAAGAGCCGCAAAATTTGAGTATCGTCGCAAAGAAAGTTGAAGAGTTCATCCATCAGAGCGAGGGGAATACTTCTGTCATTGAACGATTACCACCGATGGTATCCCAACGTAGTGCGCTGACACTGCCCCTGCAGGTAAGCACATGCAGCAATAACTCCTCTGTGAAGAAACGCTGGCTTCGGCAAGCTATTTCAGAAGAGACCGATGAGAACTCCAGCACAACACCATCATCAGCATCGCCACAACTACCAAACGGGTTCACTACGCCGCTGAAGAAGCGACGATTGGTAATTAGTTCCAGCGATCCGAACGCAATTACACCGGGAACAGGAGATGAGTGCACCACCGAGGATCTAAGTCGTTTTAACAGCATCGAATCGGGTGAAGTCAAGCAAGAGGACGAATGCTGCGAGTTCAAAGAGGAACTCAAGCATGAAATGACTGATATGGATGATGATGTGGATATCCTGCGGTCTCCCAGTCCTGGGCAGAAGATGGTAGCCGAGGATAATCTTGTTAAAATCGAACCCGAAGATGTGACTGGCGGAGATGATGTGAAGATTGATGTGGAACGTGAGGAAAGCCGCGAGGGTGGTGGCGAAAAGTTTGAGTACAAAGAGGAGCCGAAGGAGGAACATCCGAGGGAGTATAATCATTCTCCAAAGGTAGAAGCCGATGCGATGGACTGTAAAGTGGAGGAGCAGCAGCAGCAGCAGACAGTAATTAAAGACGAGAATGACGACCAGCATGAGCATGTGGAAGTTGTGGATCCTGTTAAGTCTGAGGATGAATTTGTAGCTGTTGTTGATGAGCCAGTGGCAGTGGCTACTCCACCCCTACCAGATGTGGCGGTTAAGGAGGAAGTCAAGCCAAAAGTGGAGAAAGAAAGTCTTCCACTGCAAGAAGTAGCCACAACGGTAAAAACAGAAGAAGCGAAGCCACCACGCGTCAAGAACGCAAAAACTGAAGATTCAGCACGAAAGAAGCCCAAACAGGAGAAAAAGATTTCATCTGAACAGAGAAAATTATCCTCTTCTTGCACGGCGATGACGACACCTCCGATTGCAGCCGCCAAGCTAGACTCCTCGGCAGAGAATGAAAATATTCCCGACGAATTCGCTGATATACAAGAACGCCTGCACTCATTCCATAAGGAGAACATAATGATCCTTCAATCAAGAAACAAGAAATCCAAGTCACCCAAACATTCCTCATCGTCCTCCTCGTCCAGTAAATTGCCATCGCATTCTTCTTCATCTGAGAAGAAAAAACCATCAAAGAAACCGAAAAAGGATCGCAAATCTCCGAAGCCCACCACTAATGAAGAGGTGGCTGTTGGTGGTTCCACGTCCTCTTCGAAATCGAAGAGCAACAAGAAGTCATCAACATCGTCGACATCGGAAAAGGACAAGAATCGTCATCGAACATCGTCCTCTTCCTCTTCGTCGTCGTCGAAAAAGCGACAATTGAACTTCGAACATATCGATCGCGGCGCAACTGGCCATCACAAACGGAGCAACAGTACCAGCAACAGCAAAGATGAGTGCTCGTCGGCAAAGAAACGACGTGAGTCGAGTCGCAGTGAAGATTCCCACAAATCGGGCAAATCACACAACAAATTGACTTCATTGGCATTGTTGCCGCTCCAAGAGCAAACAAAATTGGTCGTGTCACAACCACCACCGCCACCACCACCTCCTCCGCCGCCTCCGCCGACACCAGCAACAGTTGTAATACCTGCTTCTGTACCACCGATGACTACTCACCCTCACACGCCGACGAAAGGAGAAGATAAGCAGCATCTAGTTCATCATTCCGCAATGACAATACCCTGCTTCAATCATACAACAATCAATGCAATGCCCATCATCGCCGGTTACGTAGTAGCAAACCCAACAACTCCGCTACCGCCAGCAACGCAGGGTTACGACATGCAGACTCTTATGAAAGTACCACCAAGTGCAGTTGCTGCAGGAATTCCAATAGGACCTCATTTGCCGTATTATAATACAATATATGGAAAACTTCTAGATACACCAGTTGCTGGTGGGCCTATAGATTCTGTGACCATCACCACCCCTACACCAACTACACCGACAACACCAACACCTAATCTATTGTTGTCCGACTACTTGGATACGAAGACGAAAAGCTACAGTTCGTTGGGTAGCTATTCATCGCATTCGACACTATTTGGCGGTTTGAATCCTGTAAAACCACCTAGTAGTTGTGGTGGTGCGGTGAGTGGTGCTGAGATAGTTTCTAGCACCACAGCAACAGCAGCAACCGTGTCAAGCGAATCATCACCAACCTTGGCTGACTGTGGCTCTTCGACACGACTGGCAACGACACCGTTGAAAATTCTCACCAAGACTGCTAGTCATGATCCGCGCTTAAATCCAAGTCTAACCGCTCCAGAGCCACCACCAGCACCAAAGAGAAAGGTAATTCGTAAGAAATTTATATAATTTTATTAAGATATTGCAAATGTCCCCTTTACAGCTTTCAATTAACGAATATCGTAAGCGTAAGCAACAATCAAACGATAGCAATAGCAATATTGGTTCACCCGAATTTATTGACTTAACACTATCGACACCAACAACACCAGCTATAAAATCTGCTGGCGGTGGTTCACAGCCGTCTTCAGCGACAGGATGTAACGATAATGCTTTTGACAAAGCATTTGATGACTGTGAACGTCGCGTTAGTGGATGCAACTTGACGAATAAACTAGACGATACTCCAAGAGGTGAGTTTAAAAAAAAAAAAAAAAAAAAAAAAACAAAGTGATACAAGTGTCCTTATTATTGTTATGTTTTTACAGCAGTTCAATTTAGTCCAGCGCCAACATTGCTTGAAAAGCAACAGGAAAGCATATCGGAACGCTTGAAATCGTTAAAGAACAAACAAGCGTCGGCGGGGATTTCATCGCTCTTAGACTCTGCGGCATCATCGTTGCATGGGTCGTCTAATCATTTAAGTTTGCATAAAGGTAAATGCGATTGACAGAAAGAAAGAAAATCAGCAACTTATATACATTTCTTCCTACAGACGAATTTATTTCTTCGACATTAAACCGAACCAACTCTGATCTGGACAACTGTCTAGAATCCATCTCATCATCATCGACGTCTTTGGCTTCTTCGCGAGAATCAACACCCGAACCATATGAGCATTCATCACGTGTGTCCTACAACAATTCAACATCATCATCAGCAAATAAAAGCAATCTATCATCTTCCTCATCAAAAACGACCTTATCGCCGTCTAATCCATCGACGACAACAACATCCACCAATGTATCCGCAATATGCCCATACTCACCGATACTAGATACAAGTGCTGATAACTTTGATTCCCCCATAGCTGAAGCAATACTAGAATTACGAAACTCCGCTGCTACATCGTCGCCATCGCCACCACCACAACACCAAAAAGACACAACAGACAAAGAAGCAACAATAGCGCACGGTAAGAGAGACTAAGAACAAAAAAAAAAAACACTGAAATCAGTAGAATGTACAGGCAAAATGGAATATGAAAATCGATGCTCTTTTCATTCATTACAACATATGACCTGTTATTTTTTTTTTTTAGTTTTCAATTTGATTTCTTACTAAATATCTCATAATTCATTTTTTTTTTTTTAATTTATCATTTTGAATACACGCTATAATACTGTAGACTTAGGTATTTCTTCTTCTATGTTTCTTCTTTTTTAAATATAGTTTTATAAACCCTAACATTCACCTATTTGTACAAAATTACAAAGAAAGATTCTGGAATTTAATTTGTCTTTTCTTTTTCCAATAAAAAAAAATAAAATAACCAAGAGGGAGGGTGCTCTTGAAAAACACATATTTTTAGCAAACGAAAGAAGTAAATTCTTTTTTTTCTATTATTTTAAGTACCCTACTGATTGAAATAATAATAATTAAGAATTTTTACTATTTCCTACTTAAAGAAACTAAAAAAAAAAAAAAACAAACAAACAAAAGAAGTATGTATGTATGTGGTCTAAAAAAATACACAAAAAAGCTATAAAAAATAAACAAACATATATATAAATGTATATTAAAGAATCGAATAAATATATTGTGTATATTTTTGCATTAAAGATAAACAAAAAAAAAAACAAAAGATTCTATTATAAATAATAAAAAAAATTACAAAAAAAGAAAACTTTGTAATTAGTTTTATAAGTGTTTATTACTTAAGAAGAGTTAATTGATATATACTAGATCGGTACATTGAAATTTATTATGAAATGGTTCGTCCGCTAGCGAGCAATTTGTGTTTATTGATGTAAGAGAGCGGAAGGATTTAATAGTACACGACGTGAGTGAGAGACCCACGAGAGCGCGCACCCGCAAGCAAGCCAGTGAATGTATAATTTTACAATAAATATAAGCGAGTGAGAGTGAGTGTAAATAATTGTAATTATATATGTATTAATATATATAAATTTTGTTTCCTTATTTCCATATAAATAATTCAAAGCCTTTTTTTATTGTAAATAATTTATATATAAAACCTTAAAAAAAATCATGTAAAATAGTACAAAAAAAAAAAAGAAAAAAACAAATTTGATAAAAAAAAAAACCCACACATCGGAATTAAGAGATCTTAATTAAAATTTTGAGTAAGATTTACACACGAAGAAGGAAAAAATAACAAAAACTAAAAACTTATTCTTGATAATTTAGATTTTAAGTAAGAATGAGAAAAAAAAAACTAATGAGAACCCTCCAAAAAAAAAACAGAAAATCCATTTTTTAAACGAGTCTGGATATCGTACATTTTTCTGTAAATGGAAGAATTGGCAAATAATGTCCTTTTTGAAGCAAAATATTAAGTCAGAATGTGAGATCCAGCCCCATTGTTAATTCGGTATTTAGTAAGAAAACAAAATAGAAATTGTCAGAGACTGGACACTCGAAGAAGAATGCATGGATTTATCTGTACGATTTCTTTTCTTGTTTTCTAAAATCTTTTGCAGACAATTCGGACTGTAAACTTTGGTGCCTCTCTTTTGAATTCGGTCACATCAAGACATTTACACCCCTATTATGGTTAGCGAATCGAACGTTCGACTCAAGTCGAACTGTCAGCGAATTGCTTGTGGCGTGGTATTGCTGTTAGCAAACATTTTCATTCGAATAAGGAATAAGTGCTGACAAAGGAAAAAAACAATTAAATCTCATCTGTGGAGTGTATAAAGCGACAGAAGTAATTCGCCGGGAGGTTCGACTTGAGTCGAACGTTCGATTCGCTAACTATAATAGGGGTGTTAGACTGACAGTACCATTGTTGTTTAAACAAATTCAAGAGACTAAAACTTTTTTTGAAATGTTATACCACCATCCACTCCCTTATTCTCCAAGCCGTGTAACTTGGTTTTCGACGATTGTCGTTTTATTCTTCAGACGTAGCACGAATCCATTTTCATAACTTTTTCACTGTGAAAGAGTTGCGATAGTATTCTACACGACAAACAAATTGCTTAGTATTGTTTAACGGTCAGTAGGTCGTAGCTATGAATAAAACGGCAATCATCGAAAAGCGACAAACGCCAAAGACAATCAGGTATATTATTTGATGCGTTTCTATGTTACACGTTACAAGTGTAAATATGGCTACAAAATATCTGTTCCTGGGTTGAGTGTTGAAATAATTTCACACAAATCTATCGATTCAATTCGAATGTGGCAATAGCCTTGAGCGACAAACTAGATTTTTAATGAGGGTTGAGTGCATGCATTTCTGTAAGTGACTTTGCGCCTGGTGTTGTTTTTTCCCCTCCTACAGTTAATTTTTCCAACTAAGAGAGCCATAGTCAAAAACCTTTACCTCATAACAGCGAGTGAATTAAACTTTTCACTTTCTTTTTTGTGTTAAAAACCTTTTGTATCTAAGCCTCTCATGTGAATGCCCTTTCGCAGTCAACAGATACCGAACATGTTTTAGTGCATTAAGGGTAGGTTAGGTTAGGTTAGGTAGGGTTATGAGGCTGTCATAAAACACTAGGCGCCAAAGTGGGCCCACTGCGATCCCTAGGAAACCTTCACGGCAAAGGACAGTGCCTTTAGTGCATTAAACTTCGATGAAATATACCTCAAAAGGTGGCAATAAAAAAAAAATTAAGGTCCTACATTAAATTTCTTCCAAACGAATCTCTATTGATTCTTTATCTTTCGTTTCTGTATTCTTTAAAATTTTACAATGAATTGAAAATTATGAGTGAACCATTAAAAATTTTCTATTTGTTGTAAAGTTTTAATTTTTTCAGAAACATTGGTTCTCTATAACCTTCGAGCCTTATAAAAAAAAGATTTTAATTTTAAATTAAAATAAACACAACTGTGAATTAAGATCCTTGCTAAACACATGAATCGTTGTCGTCGTTACACGTTTTAACGAATTTTTTTTAGTTAGAGTTACGATTATAAGAGGTTTTAAAAAACGAAATCCTTTTCCAGTGACAGTTGATCTATAGTTTTTTTTTTATTATATTTTTTTACCTTATTTATTAATATATACATTTTAGATTTAATTATAATATATTAAAACATTGGCCTAAAAAATTATTTTTAAAGTTTTATATATATAGTTTTTTTTTTTTTAAATACTTTGTCTTGTATTATATATCATAAATAGTTTATTTAAAAAAAAAAAAACTTTCATTTTATGAAATTCAACAATATATACACTTGGTATGGATTTATTTAACCTTTCTTTTTCTTTTCCTGTAATATAGTAATTATCTTTATTTTCACTTTAATTTCGCAGTTAATATTAATTTTACACATCTATAAATATAAATTATATTCATATTAAATACATTTTTATTTTTTAAATAAAAAGAAATGAGAATTAATCTTCAATTATATACAATATATATACAATTTATTATGTTTGTAATCTAATAGAAAACAAAAAATAACAGAAGAAAAAAAAGCAACAATTTTATTGTTTATAAAAAGAGAGAAAAAAAAAGAAGAAAAATGCAAAGAAAGCAAAGTTTTTCATATATGAAAATAAAAATGAAAAATAATTTAATAATTTCTTTTCCGTTTGTTTTATTTTTTACTTATTTTTTAATTAACTTTCGTTTTTGTGTTGTTGGGCTTGTTTATATTTTTCAGAAATTTTAATTCTTATTCTGTTCTTTAATATTTTATTGTAAGTTTTAAGTAGCAAGCTCGGCTGTTTTACAATAGTAATACGGTGCAATGGTTGGTAATTTCCGTGATGAAACGTTGCATGGATGACATTGAATTGGATTAGGAATAGAAGAATAGAACTTAGTGAATACAAGAGATATTCGCTCCGATTACCGTTGGCGTTCTTCACTATTCGACAATTGTCGTTTTGAAATAAAAGAAGTCAAAGTACAAAAAAAAAAAAATATTTGGCGCAACAGCTCTTTAAAGTGCCAGGGCCTAGCTTCTCGCAACCACTCATGTTGTGTGCGTTATATTTTTCACACGAATGGAAGGACCTACAGTTTAATGCCGAATCCGAACGGCGATTTGAGAAGCTTTATCATGACAACAATACTCTCGGATGTTACTCAGACGCTCGCAAGAGGTGGGACCGTGAAAAAATTTTTTTGGTGTTTTCTGGGATTCGAACTTGGAACCTCATGCGTAGTGATCCGACACACTAACCACTTACGCCACGGCGCCCACCCCCAGTAAAAGAAGTCATCTTACGAGAAATAGAGCGCGACTGGCTCAGTTGTCATTGCCACGTTTAAAGAAGAGATCATTTGAACCCTGTTAAAAAGGCAATAACAGTGAACATTCCAAAGACTTCGCGAGGCAGGGGAGGCAGGCCTATAAACGTCTGGATCACACAAATGCAACGACACCAGGGGTGGAATCCGGCTAAGGTGATTTGTGATAATTGATAGTCATATTTTTAGTTTTTGCTCAATGTAAGGTGACACGAGTAGTTCATCCCTATCGTGGAATCCGTCGGATCTGAGTTTCACTTCACCTATTCGATCCACGTGAACATAAAAACACTATCGTGGAATCCGTCGGATAATCTTCCTTACCGACCACTGTTGTTGATTAGGAAGTTCTGTTGTGACAGCTCGTTTGAAACACATGTGTGCTTTGTGAAAATCCAATTGGGCAACAAACAATTTTGTGCGAAAATGGATAGCGTTTCATTGGTTTTTCATGAAAGATCATCTTCACACAGGAGAAGGCAATCTCAATTAAGAGCAAACACGGAAAATATAATGGAACTACCAGAAGCAACGTAAGATTTCATACACTAACAACCAAATCCGCAATGAAATAGCTGTGGATGTGAAATGTATGGGGAGATTCGATCCGTTCGTTTTCCACGATACAGTGAATCTCATTCACGATACCGACATGTGAATGGTTCACGTCTGCGGATTGCACGATGCAAGTTTTTCAATATTAGTGGATCGTTCCCCCCGACGGGTTCCACGATAGGGGTGATTGTTTTGATAATCACATTTTAGTGGTTGTTCTCTTGTGACAGCTGAAAAGGCGTCACTTTCATACAATTGAATTATTTGTTCATGATTGTCTTAGGTCCAGAGACCAACAAAATGTTTACCTCGATGGAATTATTTTTGAGTTCAAGCAGTGATGACGAGGAATAAGAACGTTATAGGAGTGTGCGTCTTCTAAGGACCCAACTAAGAAATAAATCAGATATCATTGGGCTACCAAATGCAGTGTTAGTATGACTAATTTGCATAAAACAACAAGCATTTCACTGATTCTTATCATGTTGTTTAGATTCTTAAGAAATGTTCGACTTTCAAAACAAGCATTTTTGTATGCTTCGGGTGTGCTTGACTTGCTAGCTGGAATAAGGTCTTTGTACATTCCACCCATTTTCCAGCTAGCCTCAACTTTAAACCTTCTTGGAGGTGGTGGCTACTAACGACGAGTTGGCGCTGAATGAGTGGCGCCGATGGGACAAAGCAACCAACCAATTTTTCTGATCGCTTATAATTATCACAAATCACACTATCACCTATCACCTTAGCCGATTTCACCGCAGCATTTGATTGGCCTCAGTAACCAGGGGGCAAATCACGTAACTTTTCAGACGATCATCGTTTGGACGATAGTAATCGACTGATGAAAAAAATTGTTGCATATTTTAGGCGTTAACATTTCTCTACCACAGTTGGTTGCCCACTGTTGGCTGTATAACGCCTAAATGCATGTAAACTTTTGACGATTGCGGTTTTTGCTATAGTTCAAACATACATTTAGGCGTTGCACAGCCAACGAGCGCAACCAACTGTGGTAGGGAAATATTAACCGCTATAATATGCAACAAATTTTTCCATTCGTCGGTTGCTATCGTTCAAATGATGATCGTCTGAAAAGTTACCTGATTTGCCTTCAGGTGATCCAAATTCGGGAAGCCTACCGATATTTTCCGAGGTCAAATAGGCGAACCTCAGAAAACGCGTATCAGTAGAAATGCAGTGAAATGGGAGGGTTATAATCCCTTGGTTTCGGATCATAACCTCGCCGAAATAGGAAGAAGAAGAAGAAGAAGAAGACGTCGTTTTGGAGTAAAACTTCTTTAGCGAGACTAATAAATCGGATTGATCTCGACACACAAGTTAAACATGAAATGGAAACGCACTAACAAAATTATGCCATCAAGAAATATGCAACAAAAGTTTCGACTTTTTCCGTCCCATTGTGTCCCATAAGCAGGCAAGGACATTTTTTTTTTAGTCTTCCCTAATCCAGTACTTCCCAAATTTATCTAATATCTAGATTTATATTTAACTAGTATCGCGTATTGTCGAAATTCGACCGAAAGAATTAAACGAACATGATTTTTCTTTTCTGCACATCTATGGCACAGTACCTTTCGAATGATATAAGTTTCATCACTGTCCTTTTATAATAAATACTAAAAAAAACGTACGATAAATTTCGTGTTCACTAAATATTATTAATAAATGTATAAGATGTAAGAAGTTTCACCTCACTTGTGTGAGGCACACACCAATTTTTATTCATAGCTTCAACCTGCCGATTGTTAAATGGAAATTCAAAAGTTTTGAAAATGTATGCATAGTACATAAATCGTCGAAAAACTGAAAGTTCCAACGAAAATTGGGGTGATTGTTGTTCATGCTGGACCTGACGGCTTACCGGCCGAACTTTTCAAGGCAGCTGGGGATGAATTGGTAGAGTGCATACACCAACTCATCTCTAATATTTGGTCAGACGAGTGTATGCCTGATGAATGGAATCTCAGCATCGTTTGCCCGATCCACAAGAAAGGAGACCCCCTCAACTGCACCAATTATAGAGGCATCAGTCTCCTCAACATCGCATACAAGATCTTTTCTGCGATATTGTGTGAACGCCTGAAACCTTTTATCAATAGCCTGATTGGACCCTATCAGTGCGGTTTCAGGCCAGGAAAGTCCACCATCGATCAAATCTCCACACTTCGGCAGATCCTGGAGAAAACCCAAGAATTCCAAATCGATACTCACCACCTCTTTATCGATTTCAAGGTCGCCTATGACAGCGTCTATAGAGAAGAGCTTTATAGAGCCATGTCTAGTTTTGACATCCCTGCCAAACTTGTCCGTCTGTGCAGGCTGACGATGGAGAACGCTCGCTGTTCCATCAAGGTCGGTAATGACCTCACCGAGACCTTTGATGTCAAAAAAGGCTTTAGACAAGGTGACGCGCTGTCATGTGACTTCTTCAATATTGTATTTGAACGGATTGTGCGGAACTCACAAGCCAACACCGGAGGCACAATCTATTACAAGTCTGTACAACTGCTTGCATACGCCGACGATATAGACATTATCGGAAGATCTCAGCGGGCTGTCACCGGTGCTTTTGCAAGCATTGAGGCGGAAGCGGCCAAAATGGGTTTGGCGATAAACGAGGGCAAAACCAAGTATATGCTGTCAACAAGAAGGGAAAACCAACACCGACGAATTGGACAAAACGTCACCGTGGGCAGCTATAACTTCGAGGTAGTAAGGGACTTTGTCTACCTTGGCTCTGCTATAAATTCTACAAACAAAATCAGTGCAGAAATCAATCGAAGAATAATTCTTGCCAATCGCTGTTTTTTTGGGCTTATAAGGCAATTCAACAGTAAAGCCCTATCTCGAACAACTAAGGAGACTCTATATAAGACCTTGATTATCCCAGTCCTGCTTTACGGCGCTGAAACATGGACTTTATTAAAAGAGGATGAAGATATCCTTGGTCGCTTCGAGAGAAAAATTCTTCGTAAGATTTTCGGTCCCGTTTGCGTTGACGGGTTTTGGAGGAGAAGATTCAATCACGAACTATACGAGCTGTACAGCGACATCTACCTAGTCAAAAAACTGCGTATTGGACGTCTGAGATGGCTAGGACATGTAGAGCGAATGGACACCAACGCTCCGGCCAGCAGAGTCTTCGAATCTAATCCCGAGGGACGACGCAGTAGAGGGAATCATCGCCGTAGGTGGCGCGCACAAGTTCAAGGGGACCTCGACCAACTTGGAGTGCGCAATTGGAGGCAACTAGCTAAAGACCGAGCTAAATGGAGAGGCTTGTTGGTTGTGGCCCAGGTTCACCCCGAACTGTAGCGCCACCTAAGTAGTAAGTAAGTAAGTTGTTCATGTTGTAATTGAAACCGAATTGAAAAAAACAAGAGTCGCTGCCAAAAGGAGTCCAAAGTATCGAGTAAAGCAGAAATACCGTAGGGTGAAGATATTCCAGCTATGTTCAGCCGAGAATACCTTCTAAATCGACACGAGTAACTGCAAGGACCATTCGCGAGCAGAACAAAAATGTCAGCGAGCGTGACTACTTGCAAACTATGTTTCAGGAATCGAACAGCTGGATTCAACTCAAATTATACGCTGTTGAGGATGATGTGCCATCATATTGACGAAGACGAAGACGAGTAAGTGCTCAACCTATGGCTATAGTCTTGGTTTTTCATTTAGTTGTGTCTCGCTCGTAACTAAGGGTATGGAATAAATCTGTATTTTAATAACCTGGCTTGCCACTCGAAATAACTCGAACACATCGCAATTTATACATATATACATACATATGTACTTACATTTTCAATGCCGCTAATCCTTCATGTAGGTCGTGGGGTTAGGATACTCAGTTGGACTCTCCAACCTTCGTGATCCTCCGCCATTGACTACAACTCATCAGGGGGAATCCCTAGACGCCTCCAGAGGGAGATGACGGACTTGACCCAACCTACTTCTAGGCCTACCGGGGAGTCGCCTACCTGATGGCACGGCAACCATGGCACGTCTTGGAAGCCGGTATGAGGGCATACGCACTACGTGATCAAACCATCGAAGCATAGATCGTTCCGTTTGAGAAGTTTCTGCTCAACATTGAGCGCCTCGCCTACTCTGGTGTTGCGTACTCGATCCCTACGAGTTATTCCAGCAACACCGCGAAGAGACCTCATTTCGGAAGCTTGTATCCGCAATCTTATTTTTTCGATCACTACCCAAATTTCGTGACAATAGGTGATATATTATATATAATATAAATTTGGCGTAACAGCTCATTAAGTGCCTAGGCTTAACTTCTCGCAACCACACGTGTTGTGCGCGTTTTATTTTTTCGCACCAATGGAAAGGACCTATTAACTACGAGTCCGACACACTTACCAACGCGTCACGGTGCCCACAATCACAGTTTAGTCTTGGAAATGATCAGAACTGCATCTAGTGCAGCGCTTATCCGAAGTCACCTCGCTTTTCTAAAAGCTTATCAGATTACCATTAAACATACTCGTATATTCAAATCCACTGTGAAACATATACGAGTACAGAAAGTCTCTAGTAAGCTGAACTACGAGTACATGGTTGCAGTAAGTCGTACTTTAACCAGAGTGGATTTACCCTATCCAGATATTTCATTACTTTTAGCTGGCTACAACCAGTTTCGTATACCACGTTGGTCTTCGACTCCTAAGTTGTGTTGTCCTTTCGGCATGGAATGCTTTTCAAATTTTTATCTGTAATCTACTTAAAGAACCTTTCCGGTTATCATACATATATTGCTAATTTAAAAGTGTGATATAAAAAAAAAAGATGTAGCAGGGTACGGTACTAAAGTTAAACCAGTCTTCTTCTTCCTATTTCGGTGAGGTTATGATCTAAAAACAAGGGATCATAGCCCTCCAATTCACCGCATTTCTACTGATTCGCCTGTGGGGTTCGCTAACTAAAGTTAAACCAGTAAACAAGTTTTATTTTTTAAACGACGCGACGAGCTACTTTTTACGATTTAAATTCAAGGACAACGTCACCATTCTTTTTTTTTCTCTAACTGCTAACTATTCTAAGCTAGATCAAATGTAGTTCCGGGCTGGTTATGCTAAAGCTATCACACAATGAGCTACGTTAATTGGTGTTCTCACTGGACACTGTCTGTTAGGCCAACATGCTAAAAGGCCTTCTTGAGACGAAGAGAAGGAGAAAACCATCGTTCACCTCCTATGCACATGTATGGCTCTTCCCAGAAAAATACTGCTCCATCTAATGGCTCATTTCTTTGTATACCTGGCATCCTTAGGGGTCATGAGCATCCTTCGCTTTATTAAAAGCTTCGATTGGTTTAATTAGTCGTTGCGGAGCCAAATGGAAAGATTGATGGCATCACAATGAACCTCTACTGGTTTACGTGTGTCTATAGTCCCATACAGACAGCTGCACTAACCTAACACAAATATTTGATGCAATCCTGTTTTTTTTTTTTTTAATTTTTATGGATTTTAGTTTGCGTCTGACAACTTTATTTACAGAAAAGTATGTATGATAAAAAAAAAAACTCAAAATAAAATAAAGATTCCTTAAAAAGTGTTTCTAATCAAAAACAAAACAAAAAAATTCCTAGTGAAACTTAAAGAAACGAATTTTATTCAAACAACAAAATTTTTTTAGAGAAATTTTAAGTGAGAATATAAAAGAAAAAAACGTAGTCAATATATTATAGCGAATTGCGTTGTAAATATTTATTAATTAAACTAGTTTAATGTATAGTAAACTAGTATTTTACATAAGAGAATAAAAGGAAATAAAATCAACTTGTACATTACTTATTTAAAAAGTATTGCTAACGAAAAATCATGTATATTATACAGAAATACACGTAATATATTTTTAATATTTGAAAGAAAAACAAAAAAACACCACAAAAACTTAATGACATAAGCTACATTTAATAATCAAGTGTAAGATCATTTTTTTCATAGTATTACCTGTTTACAATTGTAACTGACTTTTTTTTAAAGAGTTATAATTGTACATCTTCTATACATTTATACTAAAACAAAAGAAAAATCAAATTTTAAAACAATTTTTACATACCTAATAAGAAATAATGTTTTTTTTTTACAAAACGGATTAAAAACTTGAATGTGCTCTGCTCATTTTATAATGTGTAATATGATACTGAAATGCCACGGAGGGATATTTTATTGTTTTGTACATTTTTTTGTAAATACTAGAAACTATAAGTAAATAATAAGAAAAAAAAATGCATTTCTTAAGAAGAAAGTAGAAAGTTTTATTCTAGTTTCTTATACTTAATTTTGCAATTGTGCTTAGAGCAGTTGCGCACCCTGTACAGAAAGTCGACATATAAAAGAAATATTTTCAAAAAAATGTAAAAAAAAAAACAAAAAAAAAAAAAGAAACTTATTAGACACAAAAAACTGATGTATTTTAGTTAAGAATTTAATTATTACTAAAGTAAGTACATGTTACAAAAAAAAATGAAAAAAAAAAAACCAACAAAAAAATGTAACAGAAAAATATTTGAAAATAATTTTAATCTGTTCTTTAATAAACGAAAAAGAAAACAAAATAATAATAATAAATTTAAAAATGTTTTTCATTTACTTGGGATTACCTGCTTAGCGCGATACGATATGATACTCTCGATGTCGAATAAGCTGGATCCTCCTGCATCGATCAGAAAAACACCTTACGGATCATCAGAAAGCAATGCGTCGCGTATAGGTCTCTGCTATATCTGCTGTTTATCGACTTCCAGAAGGCTTTCGATAAGTTGAATCGCGATGCTATCTATTTGGCCTTACGTAGGAGAGGCATCCCAAAGAAACTCATATTTATTATAAAGGCTACATACGAGGTAAGGTACCAGAGGGTTTTGAAGTTCAAAGTGAAGTATACTCAGGGTTATCGCGAATAATCCTTCACTCGGAATTTTTCCCCCGAACAAAAATGAGGTACCTTCAAAAATAAGCAACAAATTCATCGGGGAAAAATTAGATATCGTGATTGCATTGAAAATTCTCCTGAATTCATGCTACCTATTTCTTTTCTATTTCTTATTTCCTCTTTTTAGAAGACACCTAATTTTTGTTCGGAGGAAAAATTCCGAGGGAAAATTCCGAGGGAAAATTTATTCACGATAACCCTGTATGTCATTGCTGGTGGTCATCAGCAATGTTCTCCATGAAGCATTGTCGGAAAGAAACCATGGAATCCAAAAGACTATGATATCCCACTTAAAACACCTTGACTACGCAGACGATGTTTGCCTACTTTCACATTGGATAATGGCCCATAATCTAGAAGCTGAGGCAAATAAAGTGGGACTTAAAATAAGCACAACAGAAAAAAAAATCGCTGAGCACTTCAATCATCCGCGATCAAATTAACATTGCCGGACAATAAGTCGAGGAAGTACACAACTTTTTATACCTAGGAATTGTGGTCTCGGCTAACCGCGATGGCACCAAACTGGATGTGTGCAGCAGAATCGGGAAGACAATCACCCTGATTGACGTTGGCGTTTGTCGCTTTTCGACGATTGTCGTTTTATTCATAGCTACGACCTGCTGACCGTTAAACATTACTAAACAATTTGTCGTGTGGAATACTAATACAACTCTTTTACAGTGAAAACGTTATGAAAATGGATTTGTGCTACATCTGAAGAATAAAACTACAATCTTCGAAAAGCGACAAACGCCAACGACAATCAGGGTAAATAGCTGCGTTCGGAATGACATACAAAGTCTGCGACTGTTATGCTCCAATGTAGAACCAGTACTGCGTTATGGGTGCAATACTTGGAAGGTGGATACCACTATCCACGTAAGCTGCTAACCTTCGTAAACAGATGTCTAAGAATCATCTTGAGAATCTTTTGACCCAATCGTATCTCTAACTTACAACTCAATCAGAGAACGGGCCAAGAACCCGTAGGCACTACTATACGGAGGAGAAAGTGACAGTGTATCCGTCACACACTACGGCGCGACAGCTCTATTGCAAAATACGCCATGCAATGGAATCCGCTCACACAGGCAGGCAGAACAGCCGAAGGCACTAGTCAAACATGGCGCAGAACAGTTGAGGAGGAATCAAGCTCTTTGGGAATGATTTGGGGGCAGCTCGAACGCGTTTCAGAACCCCGAACAAGATGCCGCACAGGCGCTGTTGACGTCCTCTGGCTGAGGTGTGAACGGAATTAAGTAGGTAGATACGATATGAGATATGAGTAGGTATCATTTAAATTGCAGACACTACTGACCAACCGCGTATGGGATCCCACAGGCAGGAGGAACTAGTATTTGTTCAAGGTACTGCTTAAAATTTCTCTTTGTAGTCATGTACCTGTAGTTTTTGATATGTCTCCCTAAATTAGAGAATATTTGGATATTTCAAACGCCCAGATGTAGAATGTCATGATTAAATCACTGCAGATCGTCTTTGATGATCGCTTGGCTCACCAGGGAAAGCATCACTTTAAGGACTAAGGTCGGAGTGGCGCTAGTTCGATCAATGCGTAAAAATGAAAATATTTCTTGTTTTGCAGCAGGCCAACAGATCTGGTACTTCCATGATGGTGTTATACAATAAACGCAGGGAATGGAGTTGTGTATCTCATTCCAGGTGTAGGAAGCAGCCAAGTTAATATTCTTTCAGGCGTGCGAACGATGGCATCATCACTTTCCTTGAGCATAGAAAAGAATTTAAGTTTTTTTTTGCGGGTTTTCAGTATTTGTTTGGTCAGATAAGTTCCCTGTTACTAGTTACGTTCTCGGCTAAGGTCCATAAGAGTTCAGATACTACCCCTTGCTGAACGGTCAGAGCATACATACACTAACATAAAAAAAAAAAGCCGCACCCCATTAAAATAAAATTTTGATTTTGACTTGCTCTGTTTCCTTTTTTTTTTTATTGAACGGGAAAAATCCTTATCATTATCGAGTAATTGAATTCTTAATAGTAATTTTAGTCCGAGGTTTCCTTGTTTTTGAAGTCGCCCCGATTTTTTAATCGTTTTTTGACTGTGAAGTGAAAAGTGCGCGATGAACAGGAGGCAGTTAACAAAGTTTGAAAAGGGTCAAACCTTTGCTCTTAAGGAGGAAAGTAAATCGATGAGAGAAATTTCACGTTGATTAGGATTCAACGAGTCGACAAATAAGAAGGTTCTTAAAAAAGTACCAAGGAAGTGGGTGTATTAAGGCGGAAAAGTGGAAGCGGTCGAAAAAGATGCACTACTCTAAGAATCGACCATCATACAAAGAGGAAAAGGTTGAGGAAGTGGTTTGTTACTGCATCACAAGTAAGGAGAGATGTTGGGGAAACCACCAGCATAGGCATCTGTTTGACAACAGTTTAAAGACGGCTTAACGAAACCGGTTAGTTTGCCTCTCGGACGGGAAAAAATCCCTTCTTAAGCCATGAATTAAGAAAAGCCTTTTGGAATGGACAAGAGAAAGACAGAATTGGACCCTAGATGACTAGCAAAGGCTCGTCTTTTCGGATGAGTCCAAATTCAACCTGGAATTTTCAGATGGAATGACCACAGTTCGACGTCAACCTAGACAACGGTTGAAAGAAGAATGTGTTGCAGTTTGTCTGAAGAGATATGAGGTTGTCATGGTTTGGGGGATCATAGCTGCTGGTGGAGTTGGAACTTTGTTAAAAGTGGATGGATCCATAAATGCTTTAAAGCAAAAAAAGTTTATAGAAAGCGGAGTGGTTCGCACTATAGAGGAAGTGAACCAGTAACTACTGTATATACAGCCGTCAATTTCCGGAGATGTGGAAGAGGGCCAAAATTATTCCGATCCCAAAAAAGTCGAATCCTAAGAACCCTGCTGAGTTTAGACCCATAAGCTTATTACCCTTCCTATCGAAAGTCTTTGAAAAGATCTTGGCCAAACAGATTTAAGAAGACTTGGATAGACGTAATAAGATTTCTAAGTGGCAATCTGGCTTTCGGAAAAGGTATAGTTGTGAATCAGCAGTAATCAAGGTAACCTCTGATTTAAGTGCAGCATTGGATTTAGATGAAATCGGTGTGATGGTACTTTTCGATTTTTCAAAGGCTTTTGACTCTATTAATCATTCATTGCTACTGCACAAACTTAAAAATAATTTCCAGTTTTCTAGCTCTGCACTTGAACTGATTTTCCATTATCTAAGTAATCGTTTACAGACGGTCTACACGGAACAGGGAAGCTCTAATCCGTATCTGGAATACAGGTGTGTGTTTTCTGTATTTGTAAATGATCTCCCTGATATCCTTGTGAACTGTCATGTACACCTTTACGCAGATGATGTTGTTATTTATCTTTCTAGAAGACTGGGATTAATAGATGATTGTGTGGCTAGAATAAATGAAGATTTGTCACTCATTCAGAAATGGGCTGATTTAAATAAACTTTTTCTCAATCCACTTAAATCTGTGGGAATGATATGTGCCAGAAGTGAAGTATGCTTACTCAATGTCCTTCCCCTTGTTGTAAATGGTGTTACTATACCTTATGTAGAACACGTGAAATATTTGGGTTTTAGGATAAACAGGAAAATGAGTTGCTGCGATGCTACATCTGATACAATCAGTAAAATCTACTGTGGATTGCGCAGTTTGAGAGCCTCCTCGAGTTTACTGCATCCGAAGATGAAATTACATCTTGTAAAAAGTTTAATACTGCCATTTTTCTCCTTTAATTGTATAGTATATCCCTGCCTTGACTATGAATGTAAACATAAAATCAATGTCGCATTTAATGATTGCTTACGGTTCATATTTAACATCCCAAGGTATGTAAGCGTTTCACAGCACAAGGGGTCCTTACTTGGAATGAGTTTAGATGAGTACTATGACTTCAGATCCATTCTTAAACTCCATAACATAATCCACAAAAAATGTCCTGAGTATTTACTAGAGTATCTTAGATTTGTACAGTCACCTAGAGGCCTACGCCTAATTTTGCCACGATTCACACACACAGTGGGAGAGCGGTCTTATTTTGTTAGAGCGATTCGGTTGTGGAATAATCTTCCACATCAATTACAAAGGATTGATTCGTCAGCTATATTTCGGGGGAGGCTATTCTTATACATGTCGCAATAAATTTAAAATTATTTAACAATAATATCTCAATTTAATCATATTCACATACTCGTCAGTGTATTTACTTTTTATGTTTATAAATACTTTTATTTTTATTTTTTTATTGTTATTCACTACAGTTGTATGTAAGTTGTGAGACAGAATTTCTTGAAGTGTCATGTTAATCTAAGTTTAAATAAATGAAATGAAAATGAAAAAATACACGGGTGTTCTTTTTAGGACGATTCCGCATTTTATAATCTTGCTAAGACTGTAAGTAAACAATGAATTGTCCGCTGTCATTTTGGTGATGTTATCAATCTTTATAGTGTTTTTTATCGATTTCATCCAATTCTTTTTCCAGGTTCAAAGCTACAAAGAAGAACTGGGTATGAATTCACTCCATTGGCCCGGAAACAGTTCGGACATGAATCCCATTGAGCATGTTTTGCTTCGAATGGGTGTAAAAGTATGGAACAAAAAGCCAAGAAATTTGCAGGAGAGAAGCCACATAGTAAAAATCCGGTATGAAGAAATTGACACCAGCTATATCACCAGCCTTTACGTTTCAATGCTAAACAGGCTTGAATCCCATATAAAAGCCCAAGGCGGCCATGCGCATTAATGAAATGCGAAAACAACTTATTTATTGTAATTTTTACAACTAAAATACCCCCATAAAACCAACAAAGTAATCTTAAATCTATCTTGTAAGTTATAAAACAATAAATCTAACAACCTAGAAACTCACTTTTAAAGGGTTGTAATTATTAGTTTTTTTTTTCCTGGAATAATACGACCCTAGCGTTGCTTCATGTGATTAAACCACATAAGATTGACCTACCTCTAATGAATAAAAATGAGATATCTCCACCCTTTCAACACCAGTTTTACTTGAGTGCGGCTTTTTTTTACATGTTAGTTACTCACTTACATCCACATATGTTTAAGGAGCCTATAGTTTATGTTAAACGTGTCCAGTAAGGCTGCGGGAGTGGGTGTTTTGTAAAGAAGTGATTTTTCAAAAATTGTAGTGTAGTGCTTTCCTTGACAATAGGTTCTTCGTCTAGGTAAGCATATTAGACCGAGCAGAAAGCTTATTGACTCATCAGAAGGACGATAGTATTTTCTTTCAAGTACTTGCTTGATTACTCCAGGTGTTGTTTTATACATACGTTTCTAGGAACAGGAGGCATTCCAAAATCCTTGAATTTGTGTAAGAAGGAAAACAAGAAAAAAAAGCAAATATTTCTAAAATATTTTCTTTATTCCATCATAAATTACGAACATAATAATAGTACAAATAAATGTAATTTCTTTTTCCAAACAAATTGATTTCATAACGACTGCTATAGCATTACAAAAAAAAAATAAAAAATTATATATCTAACAAAATTCATCATTTTTACTCTTTTCTAGTTCGACATACGAGAGTATTTTTATTTTATTTTTGTTTTAAATAAAACTCAGCTTTGCTTTCTTTTATACTAAATACTATTTCAGTTTTTAATTTTAATTAGTTTGCGTGTAATTTAAGTGTTTCAATATATTTTAATGTTTTGTGTAAATTAAGTCAGTCCGTGTGCAAGAGACGGATTCAGTGGTGCGATTCAAAAAATATAAAACAATACTCTGTATATAGATTTCTGTTTTTTTTTTATTTAAAAATATATAGAATATAATAAAGAACTTAGGTAGCCATTAGAAATAAAAAAAAAAATTAAACAAAATTACTTAAGAGCAATAGTGAGAGTTTTATTTTGGTTTCTTGTTCCAACCAGACTCAGAATCAGGTGGACTGTAGTTTTGTAGAATGTCTTCTTCAAAATGAATCCAAGACCAGATTCTTTATTTACTATCTGAGACTTCGAATAAAATCTATTACTTTCCGGCTTCATATCGATTTTAGATCGAAATTTTTCATTTTTAAATCTCTTATTTCTAAGGGCCATTGGATCTACAACATGCAAATATGTAGTTTTTACGTATATAAGCATATAACTTATTAATTTTAATTATGCATTTAGAATTTTACAATAAACTTTTGTTTTGTGCATGAATATGGAAAAAATTATAATTTCCTAAAAAAAATAATAATAAATAGATTTATCTTATATAAATAAAATCTAGAATTTGTTTTTAATTTTTAATAAATATTAGTAACAGCAATAACAAGGCCAAAAAAATATTGGTGAAATAAATAAAGCGAATGCAAAGTATTTCAAATATTACTTTTTAATTTTAGTTTTTTTATTTCTTCATGAAATTTTTGTTTCAACACTGTAAATAGGTTATGTATTTTTTTTTTTTTTTAATTTCCAGAACATAATTGTTCTATTGTAGTTCCTATATTTATGTGATTTTTTTTGTATAATTTCTTTTAGATTTCTGTGTGGCACAGCTCGAGATCGGCGGATGTTTTATTTTCAAAATTAGTACATATTTCTTTCTTTATGTTAACTATTTTGTTTTATACATCATTTTTAACAACATCCTATTAAATAATGTAATTCTTATTATTGTAGAGAATATATTTTTTTAGCAGGATTATTTATTTGTTGTTATTTTTTTTCGCAAGGTTATTGGATTATGGAAAGTTTCAAGAATTGGGGTACTATAAGAACAAAAGATTAGAAAAAATAATGCAATAAAAAATAATTCTAAAAATCGTTGTAATAGATTGCACATAGAGTAATAAGGATAAAAGAAACGTTGTCAGCTGTTTTCAGGGGTTCCGTAGATACACTACGGAAATCCGATTGTTCTCGTTCTAACGTCCGTCCGTCTGCCTGTCACCAGCTTCTAGATCCTAAACGATACACGCTGCATGCATGTCTTTTATACAGGATAACCGTTATTTTGAAGTTACTCGGAATATATGCATGTGATATACCACCTTGATCAAAAAGTTCCCGGAATAAGAACCGTGTGGCGCTCCCATCGTTCCGATTTGAGTTCTGTTTTCTTTGCTAAGTTGGTACATCTGTTGTTGATATTCCCTCCAAATCTTAGCGTCATAGCTTGACATTTTCAAAAGTTACGTAGCTAAGAGTACATCTATCTCTGTGTGTGTTGGCGATTTTTTACCAGACCAGAATTGTGGGCAGAAAACTCGTGGATTTTGCACCATGATAACGCACAGTCGCACAGTGCCATCATTATTCGTAATTTTTTGACGAAAAATGCAATAAATACCATCCAACAGCCACCGAATTCACCTGATTTGCCTCCCTGTGACTTCTTTCTGTTCAATCGAGTTAAAAAACCATTACGGGGAACGCGTTTCAGCAGCCGAGAGGAAGTAATGGAAAAATCGCAGGAAGCACTGATGGACATACAGAAAACCGAATATAAAAAATGTTTCGAAGATTGGATGAGGCGCTGGCATAAGTGTGTTGCAGTCGATGGGGATTACTTTGAAGGGGACAATATAGATTTAGATGAATAAATTTGTATTTTTAATTTTCTGAATAAATTCCGGGAACTTTTTGATCAAGGTGGTACTGTTGCAAAGATCATTTGAAGTCGAATGTAAAAATATTTTCTTTAGAATTCTTGATTTTAAGCGAGCCCTGCACAATGGAGGAACGTTTGAACAGAAAAGTGTGTCCTCCTTATCTATATTCGAAAGTATTCGACCTACAAACAGTTTGCGTCTTTGGATTGGTTTTTAAATTTTGTCAACCACATTGGAGAAGTGACTAGCCGTGCTTTTTTGAAACCTAGCCAGCCAGTCGTTGCTAGTAAAGTGAAATTTTACACATAAAACAAATACAAACACCGGCTGTCTACTACTCTTGATTTAATCCCCAGTCGAAAGTGATTGGCTGGGAATTTTGTGATGCCTAATTTCAGGCAGCGCAAAAACGAATGTTTTTTTAGTTATTTGTTGTTGCTGCTACTGCGAAGTTGCATGAATCCCAGAGATATATTCGTATAAAATCGGCTGGCTTTGGCTGGCTGGCAAATCATTTAAATGAACGACTGGCTGGCTAGGTTTAAAAAAAAAAAACACTACTATTAACAAAGAAATATATCACATACCTTTTAAGAACATCTTCAGACAATGAAAAAGAAAATTTACCGAAATTCCATTTTTAGACTTGGCCGACAGAGCGATAAAGGAACCCCTCTGTGTTAAACAAACTTTCTTCCCTGGATCTCCCCATTCCAATTGATCACTCGATTAGACCGGTTTAGCGTTTACATTTTGCCATACACGATCAGGTCTTTTGAATAATCAAATTCCGTGACAGATTCGAAGTGAAAAGGAATGAAACAAAATAGCAGACGCAATGTTGGACTTCTTCCGATCGGCAGACTGATCGTGAATGAAACCTATGGGATTGCCAATGAAAGAGTAAACTTATAAAGGATCTACAATTTTCAAACAACTGACAATGTTTCTTTAAAAATAAAGTAAAAAGAAGAATACAGGTATCACGATAATGATAAAGCGTACGTATCTACATCAAGTATGAGTAAATGGTTAAGTGGCTTTTGGCGCAAATTGAATTTAGAAAAACGTATTTTGTTTAACTAATTTTAACAGTTGTTATTGCATTCGCTACTTTCTTAACACAATTTTAAATTATTTCTGCGAACAAAGAAAATCATATACACTCGACGCCATGTTGGGCGCCAATCGTTTACAATTTTGCTTACTGCCGTAAATTTTTTTTTTCAATTGGAAAACTTTCATTTTGGAACGCATTCACTGCTTTCTTAACACTATTTTTCCATCACAATGGACCTTTACTGGTCTAAGTGTGTCTGCATCGTGGTGCAGACAGCCAATGTGACTTAACACTATTTTGAATTATTTCTGCAAACAAGGAAAATCATAAACACTCGACCCCATGTTGGGCGCCAATCGTTTACAATTTTGCTAATTGCCGTAAAATGTGTTTTGAAAGTTACGTATTTTACGTGATCATCCTTTAACAACATATCGATTGAAAAAATATATAAATTTGATATTCTGAAGCCATTCTTTCGCACAAATGTGCGCATACCTTGTTGAACCAAACCATTTACCATTGATGTAGATACATTCAATGAAAACGAAAAAGTGTTCTCTTTATGTTGTAAGAAATATAATCGTTGTAATAATTTGTTCCTAAAAATTTGATAAAAAAAAAAGAAAACTTATTTGTTATATTGCCACAGATATAAATAAGAAATCGTAACGAATCTCAGAACAAAAAGAAACTTAATATCAACTAAAAACTACATACATGTGTACTTAAAAAAAAAGGAGTAAATATTAAAACAACAATACATTTCATGTATCAATACAGGGGGAAAATACTTGGTGTATAATATAAAAAAAAATATATATATATTCCTAGGCAAAAAAGCATTAAAAATAATCATTAATAATATTAATTTAGGATGGACTTTCTGACAGTTTAATTTTTATTTTATTTTTTTAAATATCTTCGTTTATCGCGTTTTATTTTTCAAAAATCATTTCAAAATTAACGTTGATCACAATGTTGTTTATTATTTTTTTCTTTTCTTTGTTTTTAACAAAATAGAATACAAATTAATTTTTAGTATTTGGTTTTGCGTTAAATTTCTAATTAATTTATCTTTACCTCTAGTTATACATGATAAGTTTTTTATTTTATTTTATTTATTTTGCGCTTTAATTTCTGTGCTTGCTGCCTTGTTCGTTTGTATTTTTTCTTCCTTTCACATGCACATACATATATTATTCATCTTGTGTTATATGTATTTCCTTATACAGAATCACAAGTTTAAAGGTTATATTAATTTTCTTATAGCTTTTGATATCTACTTAGAGCTAAGTGATAACTCTCTTGTTTTATTTTTTAGCAACGTATTTGTTCCCGATCCTTAGTTCTTCTAAATTTTTTTTTTTTAAATAACTATAACAAGCCTTAAGACCTGTTCGTACTTGAAGATACGTAAGCGTGTTCCTCATCACTGGATTCATTTGATGTAAGAGTCCATCGGTTCTCTAGAGATTGCTGATTTGAAGCTGAAGATTGGGTATTTCCGCTTAATGATCCGACGCCATAGTGAAATGATTGTGACCGCGTAACTGTTGAACTGGTGATATTATTTAAAGAAGAATTAGTAGAAGAAAGTAGAATTGTATTAATAATTTGAAAATACTTTTTAATATTTTTAAGCTTTGGTAGCGCAGGCATTTTGTAGTTGCATGTTAAGTCTCTGCTGATGCCAAATGTGCTGAGATTTGTTAGTGAGTGCAGGGTGTTCCGACAAGATTATTATAAGATATTTCTTTTGCTGTGTACTTAAGCGAATTAACTTATGATTAACTTATTTTTCAAGGAGTAATGCCAGGAGATTTAAAGGCAAACAATAATATAATCAGGGTTATCGTGAATAAATTTTCCTTCAGAATTTTTCCTCCGAACAAAAATTCAGTGTTTTCAAAAAAGAGGAAATAATTCCGCGGAAAAGAAATAGAGAATCAGGAGAATTTTCAACGCAATCGCGATGTTTAATTTATTTTTGAAGATACCTACGGAAAATTTATTCACGATAACCCTTAATATGTCTCTCTAAACACTTTTTTAAAAAACATTTAACTATGAATGAATATAGCAGATGGACATGGTTGGCTATTACTAACATGATCCAATCAATATTTATATTTTATGCTTGACCTCATATACTTATGCAGGATACTGAATAGCTGATGAGCTAGCTAAAGACAAAACAAAGTGGGGTTGAAGATAAATACGGCCAAAACAAAAGCTCTCGACCTTATAGATTCAATTAAACATTGCTGAACAGCAGCTAATTATGGTATTCGTTGGACGATGACATCTTACCTTAAACACCTAGATACCGCTGACGATGTTTGTCTACTTTCACATCGGATAATGGATCTTCATTTGATGACCCAAAATCTAGAAGCTGAGGCAAACAAAGTGGAGCCAAAACAAAAGCCCTGAGTACTTTCAATACCCGCGCTCAACTTAACATTGCCGGAAAGCAAGTCGAGAAAGTTGATAACTTTCTATATTTAGGAAGTGTCGTCTCGGCTAATCGCGGTGGCACCGAACTGGATGTGTGCAGCAGAATCGGGAAGGCTAAAGCTGCGTTCGGAATGCTGTCCAAAATCTGGAGAAGCAATGTTATTAGCTTAAGAACCAAGCTACTACTGTTCCGTAGCGTAGAATCAGTGCTGCTTTATGGGTGCAGTACCTGGATGGTGGACACCATTAACACACGCAAGCTGCAAGTCTTCGCAAACAAATGCTTAAGAATCATCTTGAGGATTTTTTGGCCGAACCGCATCCCCAACGAACAACTTTATCTGAGAACGGGCCAAGAACCTATAAGCATTACTATACGAAGAAGAAAGTGGCAATGGATTGGACACACCCTACGGCGCGAAGACAACTCCATTGCGAAATACGCCATGCAGTGGAATTCGCTCACCCAGGCAGGCAGAATAGCGGGACGCCCTAGGCAAACATGGCGCAGAACAGTTGAGGAGGAATCGAACTCTTTAGGAATGAGTTGGAGGCAGCTCAAACGCGTTGCAGAACTCCGAACACGATGGCGCGCAGGTGTGGTTGACGCCCTATGCCCCCCGAGGGGTTAAAGGATATAAGTAAGTAAGTAAGAACAGCAGGTAGAGAAAGTTGACCATTTTCTTCACCTAGGAAGTATTGTCTCGACCAAAGGTGGCACTGAACTTGATGTGGAGAACAAAATCAACAAAGGCTGCGTTCGGAATGCTATCTAAGTTTTGGAGAAGCAATGTTTACAGCACCAAAACCAAGCTGCGACATTTTCGCTCAAATGTCGAGTAAGGCCTACTGTCCACGTAGCTGCGCTTCATACGCACGCTTTCGTCATTTGCAGCTTGTTGTACGCTTACTTGCAGCTTGTGTATAAACAAACGAAGATCTGTCCACGGAGCGGCATAGTCGCATTTACGTAGTCGCAAGCAATCGTCATGCAGCCTGAGCTGCAGCTAGTCATTACTCAAGCGTATTGCAAGACGCATGGACGTTACTTTTTTTTTTTAATAGCGGCTTCGGCAGTGCATTTTTGTATTAATGGTCCAAACATATAGACTTTTTGTAAGTGTCTTTTGTCATTCTATAAATTGATTGAAATACTGAATCATCCTCTGACAATTCCTTTGCAGCAACAAACAATCTGAGGGGTATCTGCGTGCTGCCTTCTGTAGCTAAGATAATAGCTAAAATCATCCTTGAGCGAATCAAACAACATCTCGAAGACACACTCGATGCCGAACAAGCAGGTTTCCGCTCTGGATCCTCCTGTGCCGACCACATCAACACCCTGCGGATTATCATCGAATAGTGTGTTGAATATCGATCGCCACTGCACCTGCTGTTCATCGATTTTGAGAAGGCGTTCGATAGTGTCAACAGGGAGTTTATTTGGCGTGCCTTACGCAGGAGAGGCATTCCCGATAAACTAATTCCTATTATCAAAGCTACATATGAAGGCTCCAAATGTCACGTTCCAAAGTGGGGTAAGACAAGGCTATATCCTTTCACCAATATTATTCCTATTGGTGATTAGCGATGTGCTTCATGCAGCTTTGTCGACGGGAAACGGAGGAATTCGATGGACTCTTACATCTCAACTGAAACATCTTGACTACGCAGACGATTAATGCTTACTCTCCCACAGAATTATGGACCTCCACTAAATGACAGCAGATGTGGAGAGGGAGGCAGGTGTCGTCGGGCTGAAAATGAATACGGCAAAAACTAAAATTATCAGCCTTGGAACTAACTCATCGGCTCAAATATGCATTGCTGGACAACCGGTAGAGAGAGTAGAGGATTTCCAGTATCTTGGGAGTATTGTCTCGACCGATGGTGGAACCGAACTGGATATAGCCAACAGGATCGCCAAAGCAAAGTCCGCGTTCGGGATGTTGTCCAAAATATGACGAAGCAATGCAATCAGTCTGAGCACCAAAATAAGACTGTTCCGCTCCAACGTTGAATCCGTGCTGCTATATGGTTGCAGCACGTGGAGAGTGACCACTACTATCACCAGAAAGCTGCAAACGTTCGTTAATAGGTGTCTGCACAATATCTTAATGATTTTCTGGCCCAATCGTATCTCTAACGAACACCTTTACGAGAGAACGGGTCAGGAACCAATAGGCACAACTATCCAACGGCGGAAGTGGCAGTGCATTGGTCACACGTTCCGAAAAGGTGACAGCTCCATAGCGAACCATGCTATGCAATGGAACCCTCTAACTCAGGATGGCAGAAGACCCGGCGGTCCGAGGAGAACATGGCGCAGAACAGTCGAGAAGGAGGCACGGCAGTTAGGGAAAAGTTGGGGAGAACTCAGACACATTGCCAGAAACCGTACACGACGGCGCGTAGGCGTAGTAGAGGCCCTAGGACCCACAAGGGGATACAGGACATAAGGTAAAAGGTAAAAGTGAAAGCTTCTCCACAAAACGATCCCCAGTCAATTTGGTTTAAACCTTTTTTTGTTATTGTTTGAAGATTGTTGATTGAATGAAAAAGTATGAAAAAGTTGTGCTTACATTTTTGAAATACTACTGAATCATTCACCTTGAATCAAATTAATTGAAAAGGCTCTTTTCAGCGCCCTCGGAAATTTAGTAGCGCAAACTAAACATACCAACTCAGTTTTGACTGAAAAAAAAAGGTAAAGTGGTTTCCAGTCACATTTTGTATTATAGTTGTACTCCGTGCGAACCCCACAGGCGGATCCGTAGAAATGCGGTGAAGTGGGAGGGTTGTGATCCCTTATTTTCGGTTCATAACCTCGCTGAAAAGAAGAAGTTGTACTCCGTGCTAAATCTTACTTCACTGAGAAGCGACGTCTTACCAAAACGCACCTTAAGTATTGCTGTATGGAAGTAGCACGTGGCATATGTGCTCCACTGTCATTCGTAAGCTGCAGTCTTTCGTCACATCCTTAGCATTTTCTGGCCCAACCGCATCTTAAACCAATATCTTCATATGAGAACGCCCCAGGAACCTATTGACGTCATCATACGAGCGAGAAAATGCCAGTGGATTGGGTCACAGCTTGCGACGCGAAGAAAGTTCCATTGCCAAATAAACCATGCAATGAAATCCGCTTACCCAATTAGGTAGAATAGCGGGGCATACGAGAGACAGGTGACGTAGAACAGTTGAGAAGGAATCTCGAACCTTGGGGATGAGTTGAAATGCGTTGCAGAGCTCCGAATACGATGGCGCGCAGGCGTTATTGACGCCTTATGCCCCCGAGGAATGACAGGACACAAATAAGTAGCTAAAGACGGTGCGGGGTAAGACGGTACGTCTAAGAAAATGGAAAGGATCTGCGAATTCTTATAAATTAAAGCCTCAAGAAAGGCTAGTAGAAATGAAAAGACAAGAGTAAAGTTTAAGTCTATATTCAAGGAGGAAAGCAACAAATGATTCGTTAAGAAACTGATACTAATAGAAGTGAAATGTACCTTGTTACACGACTTGTCTACACTTGAGATAAATAGAATGCATCTCTGGTTCCAAATATCTCAGATCTCCGTCAGAAGATCAGAACATGTGTGCTGTATGGTCCAGAGAAATGAAATAAAAAACAAAGTTTTTGAAACACTTCTCCAACACTTAAAATAAATAAATATTTGGCACAACAGCTCTTTAAGTGACTGGGCCTAGCTTCTCGCAACCACTCATGTTGTGTGCGTTATATTTTTCACACGAATGGAAGGGGCCTGCAGTTTAGTTTAGTGCCGTATCCGAAGGGCAATTTGGTTGGAGAAGCTTTTTCGAGACAACAATACTCTCGGATGTTTGTCAGACGTTCGCGAGAGGTGGGACCGTGAAAAAACTTGTTGGTGTTTTCTGGGATTCGAACTTGGAACCTCACGCGCAGTGATCCATCACACTAACCCTTTACGCCACGGCGCCCACTTCTCTAACACTTCTAGAGGTCAATATATTTTAACCGGATTGGAATATATTGTTTTTTTCTTTTGCACACGTGCTCCTTACTAACATTTAGTTACTCTGCAACATATCAGGAATCGTTTCCTGTCCAGCAGTAGAGGAGGTACGGAGGTAGCTTTTGAGGAATGTGAACGTGAATAGTGTTTGTTGTTGACCGTATATGAGCCGTTCACAGGTTGAATCGATTAATTCCACTTTTTGAGCTTTTTTAAGTTTGAGTGTTAAAGCCATAATAAATGTACGTACATAGCATATTATTCCATCAGATTTCAACACTTTTTATATTATGGAGTTAATCGATTTGGCAAGTGGATAGCTCATATACACCTTGTATAGTGTTTTGTGAAAGCATTGCTTTACAAACTAGTCTACATTAGCAAAACCAGAGAATTGTTAATAATAATAAAAATAAATTCATCATCTTTCGGAACACCCTATAGTAAAATGATGACAATATACGAGACCACAAAGTGAGAATGAATTGCGAATTTTATTAATTTTTTTATGCAAATTTGTTAATGCGAGAGTGGTACTTAAATTTATGTGAGTTTGCAAACATTGTTGCGACTTGATTTTTTTTTTTTGTTAAAACTTATTTAAAATGTAAATTTTAAGTAGAAGCAAATTTTAAGCTGCAATCCTTACTTGTGTGAACAAAGAACATTAGGTACTTAAATAGAAGTTTATTTAATTGCTGTGGAGAAAGCCAAGTATATAATAGTATTTTGCAAGTTTTATACCCCAAAAAGGGTATAACATTTCAATAAAAAAAAAAAACATGCTTTAAACTCTTAAAAAACTACCTGCAACTAACTGTAACTAGAAAAAGAAATAAAACAAATTACGACTACGATCAACGAATGAATTAAACTAATTAATGGTGTCTGAAATGGATGGTTTTTCCATCCATTTGGGTGAATATGTAATCGCGCGACAAAGTTAATTTTATGCTAAACCTCCTCTCGTCTCTTTGACGAATAATTGAATAGCAAATTAATCAAATAATTTATAAACGACAATTTATTGGTTTAATAATATCCCCTGATGGGGTAATATTTGACTCCATATTTATTTTTCAATTTTTTTGTTTCCCTATCACCATAAATCTTTACCGCTGTGCTTTGATATTTAAATAGGAAGCAGTTTAGTTTGTTTGTAGCAAAGCAGGTATTGGATTGGATATATAATATTCCTATGAATGATGCTAAGAAATATGACTGGAAACAGATAACCACAAGGATCAATGTTAGCCCACTTTTCTACTACTTAAACAACACTAGAGTGTTGCTGCAATGGAGTACACCTTGACCTCCACAAGGCTGCATTCATTTATAGAGACTATGTATGCTCTGTGCTGAGGGAGACGGACATGGCAGATTCTGCTGAGACTTTGCAGAAACACCAGCACATCTTCTTATGGAATGCGAAGCACTGATCCAGAAAGGAAGAAATCACCTAGGTGCCTATCTCCTATCAGAAATGGATCTACCTTCGCTGGATCCACTCAGGATACTCCGGTTCATAGTAGCAGCTGGACTAGAGGAAGTGCTCTAAACCGAGTATGTTATCGACTAGATTTCTAGTATGTGGGGCACGACAGATCTGTAATAGGTCGCAGTGCACTGCACTTCACTACAGTTGAAATATATCTATATAACGGGTGGGCCATCTAGTGATTTCTTTTTAAATCATAGGTTATTTTGACACTGACAGCTGTTTCCCGCTCGAAATCTTAACAGAAAGTCAGTCAGGGTTATCGCGAATAAATTTTCCCTGGGAATTTTTCCCCCGAACAAAAATTAGGTACCTTCAAAAAAGAGAAAATAATTCCGCAGAAAATAAATAGGTATCATGAATGACAATTCAGAAGAATTTTCAACGTAATCGCTATATTTAACTTTTTCCTGATGATTTTTTTCCCTATTTTTGAAGATACCTAATTTTTGTTCGGGGGAAAAATTCCGAGGGAAAATTTATTCACGATAACTCTGACTATCATACCTCCGCGGAACGAAATGAGTCACTTTACGCTTGAACAACATTGGGAAATATTGAAAACTTATTTCCAAAGTGAGTGCTGTGTAGCCCAAACAGTGCGTTTTTTGAAAATAAGTTTTGGCCGAAAGCACCCACCGCGTCTGCTGTACGCAAGTTTGTGCAAAAAGTTCGTGAGACTGGTATGCCAGTGGACAACACTCATGGTCCCCGTCGTCGTACGGTGCGCACAGACGAGAATGTGGCTGCTGTAGCCGAGAGTGTGAGACTCAATTCACGAACATCAACTCGTCATCGATCTCAACAGCTCAACATTATACGCACTAGCCTGAGGAGAATTCTGCACAAAGATCTGGGATTATTGGCTTACAAGGTCTAATTGATTCAGCAATTGAAAGCTCACGACCATCCGCTTCATTATCGCTTCGCAGTTTGGCCCTTACAAATACAAATACAAATATTTGGCGCAACAACTCTTTAAAGTGCCAGGGCCTAGCTTCTCGCAACCACTCATGTTGTGTGCGTTATATTTTTCACACAGTTTGGGCCTTAGAGCAGCTTGAATTGGACAACGATTTTGGGCGAAAAATAATCTTTTCTGACGAGGCACATTTTCATCTCGGCGGCTACGTTAACAAACAAAATTGCCGCATCAGGGGCTCGGAAAACCCGCACGTTATTGTCGAGAAGCCTCCACAGAGAGTGACAGTTTGGTGCGGATTGTGGAGTGGTGGCATCATTGGACCATTTTTCTTCGAAAATGAGGCTGGGAACAACGTTTCGGTCAACGGTGGGCGTTACAGAGCCATGTTAACGACTTTTTTTTTTTTACTGAATTTGAAGACATGGATTTGGACGACCTCTGGTTCATGCAGGATGGCGCGCCATGCCACAATAAAAATTGAAGAAAGGGCAGCATCAGCAGCTATGTGGCAAGCTCGTTGGGCTAATACAACAAAAGGCAGATGGACATATAAACTTATACCGACAATCCAAGACTGGATAAGTCGAAAGCATGGAGACTGCAACTACCATCTAACGCAGTTCCTGTCTGGCCACGGTGGCTACCGCAAATATCTACACCGATTTGGACATGACAACTCACCATCCAGCCCGGAATGCCCAGGTGAAGATGAAGATACGGAGCACGCAGTGTTTCACTGCACACGTTTCATGGCATGGAGAATTACTCTGCCAAGTCCGTCATTACTCCTCGACCATATGTTGCAGTCGGAAGAGAATTGGATGGCAATATGTTCCTTCGTAACAACTGTACAAAAAGAGCTGCGGAGAATAGAAAAGCTAAGAAGAGCAGCTGAAACAGCGGAAGAAGCTGACACAAGAAGCATAGCATAAATTGCTAACCAGCCCCGCGAAGTAATACCTAACGGCAGTCCCGCGGGGAGAGTGGTTGAAGTGTGTAGGGTGTGTGTTTAGTACGTATGCGTATTCCTGGCATCGATTACTCAGCTTTGCGATCGTGCATGCTAGTAGCACTCGGGCTATTAGTATCTATGAAGATTATACATCGCTGGCGCAATCCAAAAAAAAAAAAAAGCCCATGCCACAATCGGTCTTTTGCGCATCAAATTCCCAAATCGTGTTATCAGCCGTCTTGGCGATGCCAATTGGCCGCCTCGGAGCTGCGATTTGACCCCTTTGGACTTTTTTTTGTGGGGAACCGTGAAGGACCGATGTTATGCCAACAATCCGGAAACGATTCAAGCACTTAAGGCCAATATCATCCAAGCAATCCGTGAGCTATAGCCCGAAACCATCAACAAGGTCTTGGAAAATTGGAGTAATAGAATGCGCTACTGCGAGGCCAGCCGAGGCAGCCATTTGAACGACGTTGTGTTCCATAATTAATGGGAATGTTTGCTCTTACTAATAAAGCCATAATACATGGAAAAAATTTCATTTTGTTCATTTTATTGCATTTTTAAAAAGAAACTTGTAGTTGGCCCACTCTGTATATGCTCTGCGCTGATTACACAGCTGTGGAACATTGTCTACAATGGCATCCTATGGATCTATATACCCGAGGTCTTGCTCCCGATATCGCTTTTTATGTTATAGCTAAACATTTGTAAGATGTGGAACAGATTAGCTATTCCCAATAAGGACTGTTCGCTAGTGATTTACTTCGGTTGGCCTGATATTAATAGGACACATGGACAGTGGGAAGGCACAGTCGTCGAAGGCTTCTTCTGGCTATTACTGTTTACATTAATAATTCTTTACGGTACACCAATATGCCATAAAGATGATGACAGTGTGAAAAAGTTGTGCAGTCCTCATTATGTTAAGCAATGTGGCTTGCAATCGACAATCGGCAGATGAACTGCAACGCTAATACTGCGAGAATCAAACCACAGCCAAGTAATCCATGGGTTAGCGAACCATGGAAAGATTGCTGGGACGCATCTGGCCACATCGACTTATGTATACCACAAATCCAGTCATGAATTAAAAGATGTTACGGGAAATTGCCTATCAGTTAACCCAGTTCCTGACAGATCGTGGATACTTTCGGTTGTACAAGCCCACGATGCGTTGATCACTCGGCGAAAATATTGTTTTTGAAATCCCTAAAAGCCAAATGGTATGGGGTGGCCCTGGAAGAAATGCTTAAATGCCGGTACCACAGAGGAGCGGTTTTCTTACTTAAAAATCCCACATGCTAAGTACGGATTCACAGTAGCACTGGTATTTCCGCCGCAAAAAAACAAAAACCTTTTACTCTCTGACAAAGAACATACTCGTATTTATGGGCTAATAGAGAAATCAAATGAAACGAAAATTGGTCACACTTGGTTATTCAAAGAACGAAAGAAGATGGAAGAAGTGTTTTGTCCTCGAGTTATGAAGATGCTACACAAAACCGCAATACATCCACGATGGTGTACTCGTATAGTCATGGTGGATTTTTAATCCATCTAGACCTTCGAATATATTGGCTATAAAATAGTTGTCTGCCTTGATTTGATTTAAAAAGCCAAAAGAGAACGATTCCTCATCCACATGGACTATGCCACTCGTCATATGGTTTACTTAAAATTAAAAAAAAAAACTCTTTCTTTCGCCCTACTATAAATAATTAAAAACACTTTAATTAGATAAATGTTTCTGTCCTACATATTTACATGTGTGCCGCTCCTAAATATGGTGTGCGAAAACTATATCCATTCCATAGATAAATCAACAACACTTTTGCCTAACCTCAAGGCGGTTTACTTATTTCCATTTGAATAGACTAAAGGAAAATATAAGTTTTCCTCTAGACCGGAATATCGATTTAAAATTTTCTGTCTCCAAGTTCATATAACAAACAACAACCCCAGCATGTTTGTATTATTATTCTCATCCCACTTGGAGCTTTGCCGTCTGCAGAGTCACATGTGACACTTGCACTTTTGTTAGGCTTTCTGATTGTTTAATAGAAAAACGATTTCCTGTGACCTAGTATATTCCAATGATGATGAATTTAACGAAAAATTTATTTTTTTTTTGAGAAAAAGAAAGTAATTGCATTTGTGGAAAATATCCCGTGCATTTGAGTGCATCATCACCATCTCATAAAATCAGAAATAAAAAACGCAGAAAAAATTGTGTGTGTTTATTTTTTGGTAATTGCCAGTATTCTATTTTAATCGTGTTTTCGCTTTTAATTACCATAAACGATGCTACCACCATCGGTACGAATACAATTATAGAAATTAAATCTTTTCGTATATTTTACAGTATTCACTTTACTCCATCGGAGTATTAGTTGTGGTTTTCTTCTACAAAAATAAAAATAAATTGTTGGTTTAATTGCTTGTGAGATGATGTATCCGATTAATATTGATAAATAGCATTCAAAAGAAAAAAAAAAAAAACTAAAAGAAACATGTTCAATGCAGTGAGAGATGATGTCACAAATATATTGCCTCAACCTATGCATCACATTCTTTTTAAGCTAACTCTTGATTAATCTTAAATTAATTCAATGGCGAGTACTTTTGAGACTGGCGGCACGCGTAAGCTATTAACATATTAAAGAGGAAATTAAAAAAAAAATGCATCGGGTGTTCCGCAATCGGTGATGCCTGAAACTTAGCTTCTTGGGGGTCAACCTCTTTTACACAACCTCTTTCCGCAGCGGAAGAAATCCGTATGGATTCAAAAGTTGAGTCAGTGAAATAGAACTGGGGGTGGCGATGGTGTAATAGAAATGTCATGGATTGCCATGGTAATGGTTCACGGTTCAAATCCTGATATCAGCAAGCATTTATTTATTTATTTCTTAAAAAAAAACACCCAGTCAACACCATTGCGAAGGTTGGTTATAGGGCTGGAAAAATGTTTCGCTGTTGGATGATTGATATGGCTATGGCATCAGGTGGTCGGAAAAAAATATACCGTGAATCAGAAGCAAAGACAAAATCAGGGTTATCGCGAATAAATTTTCCCTCGGAATTTTTCCCCCGAACATAAATTAAGTATCTTCAAAAATAGGAAAAAAAATCATCGGGGAAAAATTAAGTATCACGATTGCGTTGAAAATGCTCCTGAATTGCAATTCATGATACCTATTTATTTTCTGCGGATTTATTTCCTCTATTTTTAAGGTACCTAATTTTTGTTCGGGGGAGAAATTCCCAGGGAAATTCTATTCACGATAACCCTGAATAACAAAACCAATCTCTCCAGTTATCTGGACACCATCACTGGAGTTTTTCTGAAATCTATGTTAATATCTGAGTTCCAAGCCATTACACCAATCTTCCTCTCTCTGTCTATCCTTCCCAACGCCAGCACTGTGTAAAACACTTTAAGGGTATTTGTAAGATTTGTAACACCTTAAGTGCGCACAAAATATATCGTCAACAAAGACAAAAACGTTGAACATGAATCTTCTATTCTTTAGTTACAAGCTTAACCATCCCAAGAAGATGTTATTTCGGATTTCTTTTTGCATTTATCCACTAAAATAAGTGTTTCTTAAGACATTAAGATGTCAAAGCAAAAAATACAGAAATGATGCGAAAAAAAGACCCACACTCGTACCAAGATAAGGATAAGTATAGTGCATGTACATAAAACACCCTTTTCTGCATCGGAACAGCTAGAGTAAGCTCAAAACTGCTATAAAGCGTATATCATCATCACCATCGAAGAAGCGTCATACTGTGTCACTTATAATAGGTTAGGTTAGGTATGTGGGTTGGCAGGGAGAGAAACTCTCTACCTTTGTCAAAGGACGGCCATAGCTTCCTCGTGGTGGCACAAGTTTCCATGGACGTCCATCTAGTGTTCGTCTCTCTAATGGCATTATTCCCTGCAACGAGCTTGAGTGTGCAAGGCGGGGTCACTTATAATACTATAGGAACTATTGCAGATGAATAGCTCTTGCCAATTTGTGTTTTTTGAGCTAATAAGGCAATTCAGCAGTAAAAATCTATCTCGAACAACTAAGGAGGCTCTTATATAAGACCTTGATCATCGCAAACCTACTTTACGACGAGTTTTGGTGGAGGATGATGAGCTATACGAGTTGTACAGTGACATCGCTGGGCTAGGACATGTAGAACGAGTTGACACTAACGATCCGGCCCGCAGAGTCTTTGAATCTAACCCAGAGGGACGATGCAGTAGAGACCGCCCTTGCCGTAGGTGGCGCGTACAAGTTCAAGAGGACATCAACCAACTTGGAGTGTACAACTGGAGGCAATTAGCAAAATACCGAGTTAAATAGAGAGGCTTGTTGTTTGAGGTCCAGGTTCACCCCGAACTGTAGCGCCACTTAAGTAAGTAAGTAAGTAACTATTGCAGAGAACAGAAACACCATCTCTAGGTTCTTGAACGACAATTCCCACACACGGCAAGTTCAGTAGCATGATATGAGTTTCCAGTTCATGCGCGTGTTTTACGACCTGAGAAACACGATATCCAAGCATCACTTCCAGCTATTCATGGTGGAATATCATTCGGGACTGCATACCAGAAATTCAATCACGAATAACTTGTAGAGATTGGAGGGTATCAAATATTCATAGCAGAATACAAACCTATCTGGCTACTGACACAGGTGGGCAAAATCGCATCATCACCTCCTCGCGGTGCCCGCTGAATAGCTATCTGATAGTGAACTAACGATGAGCGTATGCTGAGTCTGACGATATATGTGCAGCTGAACACTCAGACCTGCTTAAGCACATCTGGGTGAACTTCAGCGCGCATATGTCTAACCGGACGAGACATCTCTTGTTGACCTGATCGGCTGAAATATGCGTCTCAGAAGTCTAGCAAGAGCTCCTCAGAAGGATGACGTGCGGCGGATGAATTCTCTCGATGGAATAAACGGTGACGTCTACAGACCAGCGGATACCTTACCGGAGCTACTTCAACATATTTGGAGCTGAGGTCTGTAAGGATTTTCAATACTACGTCAGGGTATTGAAAAAGAGATGGTGGCGGATGAACCCTTAATGGGCCAACGGCAGCGCTCATATCCCCGAAGTGGGTTGCTGACATCGGTGTATCCGGCCTCTTGTCCTAGGGGTACAAAAAAAAAGGATCTGGCCCTCCAGGTTGGGGGTTGTGCCGTCGGGTTAACGACCCTACCACGTAAAAAACCTTTGGTTACGAAGCAACCAACAGCCTCGGATACGGATGATCTTACTGTTGACGACCCATGCAAACGTAAAAAGGACAACGATCTTCGTATCTGCACATGGAATGTTAGGTCCCTCTACAAACCACGTGCAGCCGAACAACTTGCGGACGCCATAGAGTGCCGCAAAGCAGACATTACCGCCATCCAAGAAGTGCGATGGGATGAGCCGGGCAAAAGGAGTTTGAAAAACTGCGACATCTACTACGGCGATTGCTACAGACAAAAAGGACAGCGTCTATTCGGGTGCGGATTTGTCATTGGAGGCAGACTTAGGCAAGAAGTCTTGAGTTCCGGCATGTGAACGAGCGCCTTATGACTATCCGTATCAAGGCTAAATTTGCCAACATTAGTCTAATATGCGTTCACGCCCCTCATGAGGAGAAGGACGACGCGACAAAGGATGACTTCTACCAGCTCTTTGACAAGACGTATGAGCAATGCCCTTGCCACGACGTTAAAATTATCCTAGGTGATTTTAACGCAAAGCTAGGAAGAGAGGACGTCTTTAGTAGCGTGGTCGGAAAGCACAGCCTGCACGACATCACATCCGGCAACGGACTCAGGCTAATCGACTTTGCAGCGGGGCGAAAGTTTGTCGTAGCTAGTACGCGGTTCCCACGTCTCGACATTCACAAAGGAACATGGCTCTCCTTTGATCGAAAAACTGTCAACCAAATCGATCACATTGCGATCGACGCAAGGCACTCTTCCAGTATTCTGGGTGTCCGGACTTTCCAAGGAGCCAACGTGGACTCGGATCACTACCTAGTTGTAGCCAAGGTACGGATGCGGATATCCACAACGGAGCGAAATCAACGAAATGCTGTGAGGAAATTTGACTTCGGGCGGCTACAATCGCAAGAGACCACCAGAGCCTTTGCCGATCGAGTTTCTCTTTATCTTAATCTAAGTCCTATGCCGCCAGCAGCAAATGCGGAAGGCCAGTGGCAGCGTTGCCAACAAGCCATCAGAGATGCCGCCTCTGATGTATTGGGTTTCTCTCGGCCACCACAACGAAACCCCTGGTTTGATGAGGAATGCCGGCAAGCACATGCAGCAAAACAAAAGGCGTACAAAGCGGCGCTGCATAGAAGGACTAGAGCTGCTTACGAGCTCTACGTGCGCAGGAGAAAAGAGGAACATCGACTTCTCAGAAAGAAGAAAAAAGAGCATGAGAAGCGCTCGATCGAGGAGATTGAGAGACTTTATTGCAGGAATAATGTTCGAAAATTTTACCAAAGGGTAAAAAGAACATGCCAGGGTTTCAAAGCCAGAACAGATGCCCGCAGGGACGAAAATGCCAACATAGTAGTTGAATCGCAGTCGGTGCTGAGAATATGGAAGGAACACTTCTGCAGACTGTTAAACGGCGATGATGACCAATATTTCGCTGTCAGGCAGAATGAGCCATTCAACAGTGACGATGACAGTCAAGATTCCCGTCAACCCGATCAGAATGAAGTGAGGATAGCGATATCTAAACTCAAATCCAACAAAGCTGCTGGAGCCGACGGCCTTGTCGGGGAACTTTTCAAGGCAGGAGGAGATGAGTTGGTAAGGAGCATGCACCAGCTCATCTGTAAAATCTGGTCGGACGAAAGTATGCCCGATGAATGGAATCTCAGCATCGTTTGCCCGATCCTGAAGAAAGGAGACCCTCTGAACTGCGCCAACTACAGAGGTATAAGCCTCCTAAATATCGCATATAAGATCCTGTCTGCCGTACTATGCGAACGCCTAAAACCGATCGTCAACAACCTGATAGGTCCTTATCAGTGCGGTTTCAAGCCTGAAGTCCACCATTGACCAAATATTCACACTACGGCAGATCTTGAAAAAAACCCATGAATATAAAATCGATACGCACCACCTTTTCATCGATTTCAAAGTTGCCTATGATAGCGTGTATAGAGACGAGTTATACAGAGCCATGTCTAGTCTTGGCATCCATGCCAAGCTCGTCCGTTTGTGCAGAATGACGAAGGAGAACTCTCGCTGCTCCATCAAAGTTCGTAAGAACATCACCGAACCGTTCGATGTCAGGAAAGGTCTTAGACAAGGCGACGCGCTATCATGCGATCTCTTTAACATAGTACTTGAGAGAATTGTACGAAACTCACAAGCCAACCCCGGAGGTACAATCTTCTTCTTCTTGTCGGTGACACTGACATAATCGGAAGAACTCAGCGGGCAGTCAATGGGGCATTTACGAGTATTGAGAACGAGGCAGCAAAGATGGGTCTAGCGGTCAATGAAAGCAAAACAAAATATATGCTGTCTACAAAAAAGGACACCCAACATCGGTGTCTTGGACAGAACGCCACAATAGACAGATACAATTTTGAGGTAGTAAAGGATTTTGTCTATCTAGGCTCTATGGTCAGCTCCGCAAATGACATCAGTAGAGAGATCACACGGAGAATTACTCTTGCCAATCGTTGTTTCTATGGGCTAAAACGGCAATTATGTCTTTATAAGACATTATAAGACATTAATCATCCCAGTTCTGCTGTATGGCGCAGAGGCATGGGCTTTGACAAAACCGGATGAGGATGCCCTAGGTTATTTCGAGAGAAAAGTTCTTCGAGCGATCTTTGGTCCCGTCTGTATAGACGTTGAGTGGAGGAGAAGGTACAATGCCGAACTATACGGCCTGTACAAGGACATCGACTTAGCCAGAAGAGTTCACATACAGCGACTAAGATGGCTGTATCATTTAGAGCGGATGGAGCCCAACGTTCCTGCTAAGAAAGTCTTCGAATCCACCCCGGACAGACGGCGCAGTAGAGGACGACCTCGCGGTAGGTGGCGCAAACAAGTGGAGGGGGACCTCAACCAACTTGGCGTGCGCAACTGGAGGCAGCTGGCTCGAAACCGTCCTGGCTGGAGAGGTTTGTTGGTTGAGGCCCAGGTCCACCCCGGACTGTAGCGCCATCTAAGTAAGTAAGTAAGGAAACGGACACTCATGTGTACACACTAAGCAGCTCAATTTTGACTCACGTGTGTGTGCAGTTTTCAAAAACGCATGTGCGCACGCAAGTGGCGGTACTCATGCACACAAACTTCACCACCACCGCAAGAACAAATTTACCCTAAAGTCGGAACGCGGCGGACAATGCCAGGCAACGCAGTGGGGGAAGAAGCTGTGGAGGGTGTGTATAACTATTGTTTTCTGAGATTTTCTCGTGACCTGGTGTTTCATAAAAAAATGCAGTTCGTCGCCTGATAGCTTCAGTTCCAGAAGGGTTAGTGACATGAGATAAAAACCAACAAATGGGTTACAAAGAGTATTTTTAAATCTTAGCAACTCACGAGCTATTTAGTCAGCTCGATTGCGATTCACGCGCAGAAGTATGCGTTTTCTTTAGCGCACAAATGTAGTGCGCATATAGGGTGAGTTTCTATAAATCCGAACTCTCGTGTTCACACGAACAAAAAAAGGTTTGTACACAGCCGATAACTCACGAGCGCGTGCGCCTTATAATTGCACATTGGATAGCGCAACCTCACGTTTTTGTTCTTATGATCGTTTATTTTATCGAAATTTAAGGAATCCTTCTAAGTATCACAAGATACACATTTATAGTTCATCTTGTTTGTTCTATTCTGCATAACATACGATGAATAAATTTTACACATGAGCGGCGCGTGAATATAGTTCAATTTAATTGCTCATTAATAATTCAAACCCTTGAAAAAGAATGCGTGTAGGTGTCATTTTATTGTATAAGAATCTCCAACAATAAAAAGTGATTCAAAAGTGAAAGACAGCAAATGGAATATTAAAAACCAGTCAAACTAACGAAACCATAAAATATGACATGGGGAGGTCTAAACGGCATAAGAAATATTTATATTGACGCAAATTCTACCTCAAAAGGGCAATGTCATAACTTTGGATGTAAAAAAGAAAGATTTGTCATACATTTTTTAGGAGCTTCAAATATATTATTAGGCCTTATGCGAGGTAATAAAAGGCCTTAGTGGGCTTAAAAAAAACAAAAAAAAAACAATGAAACCATGAGTCACGAAGGCGATCATGCTCGTATGCACACACTAACTTTCGTATTGAGAGAGAAAGACCAAGATTAGGGGGAGTTAACTGCAGTCAAAAAAACAATATTTTTGAATTTTAATCTTCAACGATTGATATTAAAACAAATTCCACAGTTAAACTCCGGCTCACAATAATAAAATAAAGTGTAAACCAACAGTGACTCTGATGGCTCACACATGAATAAGTTAATTGGCCACAAAAGTGACAGTTTTGCAAAAAAATAAAATCCAACGAAAGATAAAAAAAAAAAATAAATAAAACAATGAATGATGGTGAACTCATAGATAGATTACGCATATCTGCTTAATAATAGACACAACCTGTTTGCATAAACAACCTTTTTTTTTGGTTGGTTTGCACGTCTCTTATGACTCACAGTCGTTTATTGAATATGGCTTTCCCCACAGCGATGGACTAACAAATTCACGTAGCGCAATTTTTTGTTTAAACTTTTAAAAAATAACAGACAAGAGAAAAAGAAAAAAAAAAACCTAAATTTATCTTCGACAAATGCAAATATATAAAACGTATGCAAATTCTTTAACGACGAACCACGACGTTTATGAATTTTGTTCGTTTGTCGCAAAACACTTTTCTTTAATAACTAATGCTATAACGTAATACAATCGAATGAATGAAATATTATTTTATAAGATAAAAAGATGAAGCAGTGATTGAACACAACAAACAGGAAACAGAAAGATGCTTTCGAAAAAAAAAAAAACTGATGATGAACAAACAAACGTCACAAACAAAAAAAAGTAAAAAAAAAAAGAAATAATTAATTTATTACTTTCTTTGTAATATCGATTGGATTTTGTGTATTCGCTTTTCGTTGATTATTTACAAAATAACAGTATTTCGATTGTATTGGAATAATTTGTTCATTCGATTATTTTTTTTTTTGCGTAATTAATATTTTTCTTGTCGAACTGACTTTTACTGGTTTCGTTATAAATTCGTTCTCTGATTTTTTGTATATATCACTCGTTATATTGCATATTGAAGGTGGGCATTTTACAAGTCAGTGACAAGAAGCCCCTCAGGTCAGAACTCTCCCCGTCGATAGGGAGATCTTGAAGGTCTGGTTTCATTCATATAGTACAGTAGGGGTTACAAAAAAGGAAGAAAAATAAATATAAAAAATATATAAAATTATGAAAAATTAGCAAAATAATTGAGAGGCTTATTAACTAGATTAAATAATGTATAAGCTTAGTAAAATATGTACAATAAGTAACAGAGTGCTCTTTTAGATATTTAGAGTTCCAATCACCACGTTAGTTTAAGAATTACGCTGTTGATAAATATGCAAAGGAATGAAAGAGAATTTATTATTTAGTTCAGCAAATCTTTGAAAAAACCTGAAATATGTAATAATTTTTTAAGTCTACATTGAAGTTAAAATTGGCAGCTTTAGGTACCTTGAAACTTGCTTTGGTTCGGTAGTGCAACAGCTAAATCTAGGAATAATGGCACTTTTGTCGACTCTTATATACCAAACACGCACCAAGTTTTGGCATGTCAGATTCCTTAGCCTTAAGATTGTGATGCACATTCTGTTCTGGCAAACCACTCGGCAATGTGCGTGAATTCGGGCTCATGTCTCTGAAAAGCTTGTATCTTTCATCTATACCGATACAAGGAGATGCCCATTGGGGTCGCTTCCAACACATAAGAGCACTTGGTTCATTCTTAGTTTATAGTATATTAACTACTTTGCGAAGTTTCACAAGACTGAAAACGAACTATCACTATATAGCATATGCTAGCTAAGTTGCAGACTTGGCTAGAACTTCCGCTTGAATAATATTACTGTCGACCTACGTAGTTTTACTATTTCAAAATAGATGCCTACGACAGTGTCGTAGTTAATTTTAAAATCATCGGTATAGATGGGTTGGAGCTGTAGTTGGAGTTTGAACACCAAGCTAAGACTGTTCCGCTCCAACGTTGAATCCGTGGAGAGTGACTATTACTATCACTAGAAAGCTGCAAATGTTCGTTAACAGGTGCCTGCGCAATATTTTAAGGATTTTCTGGCCCAACCGCATTTCTATTGAACACTTCTACCAGAGAATAGGTCGGAAACGAATGGGCAAAACCATCCAATGACGGAAGTGGCAGTGGATTGGTCACACGTTCTGAAAGGTGAACCCTTTAACTCAGAATGGATTAACCCCAGCAAGGCAGTCGTTGTACCGTTTACAAGAAGAAGAACGCTGAATATTGGCTCAGTGACTCTAAACGGCACAACAATCAATTTTTCCGATTAGGTCAAATATATAGGAATTGTCCTGGATAAGAAGCTTAACTGGAACTCCCATATTAAGCATAAAATTGCCAAGGCGACTACTGCCTTGTGGGCCTGTCGCCGTATGTACGGCAAGACCTGGGGCCTGTCTCCAAAGGTCATTTTCTGGTTATACACCACGGTTGTAGGACCCATTCTGACATACGCGTCCGTAGTCTGGTGGACGAAAACCAAAGAGGTCACAACGATTAATAAACTCACAAAACTTCAAAGACTAGCTTGCCTCGGTATCACAGGTACTATGCACACTTGTCCCAGAACAGCCATTGAAGCCATAATCGGACTTACTCCGTTACATATATTTATAAAAAAGTGGCAATCCGCAGTGCAGTTAGTCTTAGAAAATCAGATGCTAATAGTACACGGGATCACGTGGATCTTATGGAGCTATTGTCCGACTTCCCCGAGCTAGACATGCTCAGCACGGTCTCCGACTTTACGCCTAAATCACTCTACTTTGGTAGAAGGTTTGAGATTGTGATCCCAAGCCGTGATATATGGAATAATGGCGGACCGTCGCTTTATCCAAAAGGTATAGTGTGGTACACCGATGGATCAAAAATGGATTCAGGAGTTGGCGCCGGTGTGTATGGACCCAACCATAAAATTTCGAAATCACTCGGAAAGAGTCCCAGTGTTTTCCAGGCCGAGCTTTACGCCATTAAAACTTGTGCTAACATTAACCTGCACTCAGACATCAAAGGTGCCTCTATCCATATACTCACCGATAGCCAAGCGGCGCTCAAAGCACTGATCTACCATTTGATCAGTTCAAAATCAGTTCTGAGCTGCTTCGACAGCTTACAAAATCTGTGCCGACATAATAAAAAATAAAATTGTGGTGGGTACCGGGTCATGTAGGCGTTGACGGCAATGAAACTGCAGACCTGCTAGCTAGGAAGGGCTCCTCTGAGTTGTTCACTGGACCTGAACCCTTCTGCGGGATATCCGATTCCGCCTTCAAACTTACCCTAAACATCTGGGAACGCAACATGTCCATCTCCCACTGGAATAACTCCCAAGGTCTCAGGCAGGCTAAAAGAGCTGTCCAACCCTTCCAAAGACAGGCAGTTGATATCCTAAAATACGGCAGAAATGACATAAGAAGGCTTGTGAGCTTCCTTACCGGTCACTGCCAACTCCTCTACCACCTTAACAAAATGAGAATTTCGGAGGATATCACCTGCCGCCTCTGCCTAGAAGAGGACGAAACCGCAGAACACATACTATGTGAGTGTGTAGCTCTGTGTAGCACTAGGAGAAGCTTTTTCCTTAAAGAGATCATATCTCCAAAAGATCTTAGGAACTCCTCCGCAGCCGTAATTATAGCTTTCATAAGGAGAGTAGAAGTACTGCTGCCCTAAAAGTGGCCTATGGCACAATAGATCTCCTTGGTCGCAGTGCCTACACGCCATTTGGGCGTGGCCACACACCTGTTTAAAAAAAAAAAAAAAAAAAAAACCCAGAATGGCAGAATACCTGGTGGCCCGAGGAGAACATGATGGAGAACAGTCGAGAAAGAGGCACGGCAGTTGGGGACAGCTGAAGCACATTGCCAGAAACTGTACACGATGGCACGAAGGCGTAGTAGAGGCCCTAGTACCCACAAGGGGATATCGGACGTCAATCATGGCTTGGAGCTCAAAAAGTAAATAAATGAGTCAAAGATAATTACAAACAACAGACAGTAGAAGAATACTGGGACACTTGCCACACATGTGTACTTTATTATCCATTAATCTTGTTTGATAAAGGAGCTCTAGATCATCACTATCTTTGGTTTTAGATTTCACTGCAAGGTACAACTGGTTCAAGTTTCTATAAATTCACACCAGTAATGGCTAACCAATTCTTTGTTATATTTCATGTAAAAACAACAATATGACTGTGCTAAGTGATGTAGCACACATGCAGTTTGTACACATGTTTCACCAATTACCCCATCAAGGCTGTGTATAAAGAAATCGAATTCAAGACAACAAATTAGATTCGAAGCAGGTTGCTATGAATTGAGTCACGCGTGCCGATTTTACGTACAGACTAAAAGCAAAATCTAAAACAAAACAAAAAACGATGATCCCATTTTTATATTGATCAATTATTTTCCTTTACTTCTATAATGATGCCTAATAATCCGCAGAGTTTCCGTTCAACGAATAGGCAACGAAAGAACAACCAAAACCTATTCACCTACATTGCTTCATTTATTCTTTCATATTCTCTTCTATTCCGTATGCATATCTATTTAACAACAGCTGTGTTAGATGTATCTATCTAATGTTATAGCCGGTTAACCAAAAAATAAATAAAATAAAAATATCATCCACAACCGTTAAAAGAAATTTGGTATATCTAAGCACCTTGCTACTTATGAGGATGACGTATTCGTTTTATAGAAAATCTACTGACTGGCAGTTAAATGTTCAAATTAAGGTGCCTATAGACATTTCATGTAAAAATATGGAAATCCTCTAAATCATGTCGTAATATTGATACATTTGATTGCGTTCCTTAGTTAAGCGATAAATTATAACAAAAATTTTATAAATTTATTAATATACGCGTTTATATTGATTTAAAACCGCAGCGAAAAGAAAAGAAGGTCTTATGCAACAAAGCTACTCGTAATCCAATGGATAATGTGTGAAAGAAACATAGCTACTCGTAATCCAATGGATAATGTGTAAAAGAAAATCCAATTCAATGGACTGTAGAGTAAGGTCGTCGCACTTAAGTTACTATTAGCTAACACCAGCTTAAATTTGCATGTGTCCCATTTACACAAATTCAGATATCAAAGTTTATTAATTAGAGAAACTACCGATTTGTGTGATCACCTACCAGGCTAACAAAGCTGTTTTACTTTGACAATGATTTTCACAATCTGCCAAAATAGTTAAAGCATAACAAATGATGACGGACTTTCGCTTCTGGAATTTTACAGCGATAAGTTCAGATCAGACAAGTTAGTCTGGGACTGGGTTTTTTTTTTTAAGAAGCTTTAAGAATCGACCTTAGGTAAGTCTTTATTATTCTAGAGGTAATATTTGTCGCCGAATATTTGCTTTTTATGACGGTGAAGAGCCAAGATTTGTGAAAGAATGTAAAAAGTATTCGAAATCTTTAAAACGGGGGTCGAATCGTCGTATACGTGATCGGATGACTGGTCACGTAATTTGTACTGTGTTGTTGGTAGATCTAGCAACAAAATACATACAAATTACGTGACGAGTGATCCGTTCAGGGAGATGACAATTCGATCCCAGATTTTAAAAAGTAAAGCCCAGGCTACAGGAACGGGTCAGGAACCAATAGGCACAACCATCTAACGGCGGAAGTTGCAGTGGATTGGTCACACGTTCCGTAAGGGTGACAGTTCCATAGCGAACCATGCTATGCAATGAAACCCTCTAACTCAGGATGGCAGAAGACCTGGCGGTCCGCGGAGAACATGGCGCAGAACAGTCGAGAAGGAAGCACGGCAGTTAGGGAAAAGTTGGGGAGAACTCAGACACATTGCCAGAAACCGTACACGATGGCGCGTAGGCGTAGTAGAGGCCCTAGGACCCACAAGGGGATACATGACATAAGAAAGTAAGTAGGTTAGGTTCCCAATTATCTTACAAACTTCGGTGAATTGCTCTCGGGGAAAAAAACATGTGAACGAGAGAGACAGACCAATTTGGCGAATGGGAAACAAAAAATGTTGAATCATTTTTGAAACCTGGATTCGCAAATAATAATTATTCAAAATATCGAAATAAAATTAAAACAATAAAAGTAGTAATAAACAGACTTACATGCCGAATCGTAAAGGTGAATTCGCCCGCGCTGCCAATGGTGAGCAATGAGGACTCTCGGAGAGTAAATGTCACTCTCAGTGTGAGTCAATTAAAATGGATGATTTTTCATTTAATGGGGAGATTTATGACTGCGGATTTTCCTTTCTTTTTTTATATAAACACGATTTGCACATAATGAACGAGTTTAAAAATATTTCTTTGTGCTATTTCTTGCACTCCTCACTGTATTTTCTTCGTATTTTCTACCAAATTGGACGATTAAACACCAACGAGAACTAACACTGTGGATGCAAAGCAATGACCCTCACCGGTGAACGAAGAGTGCTCTCGTGATTCATTTTTTCCCGAATGATTGGCCAATCAAATGGTCTTCTTCTTCCTTTTTTTTCAGCGAGGTTATGATCCGAAAATAAGGGATCACAACCCTCCCACTTCACCGCATTTCTACTCATCCGCCTGTGGGGTTCGCCTATTGGCCAATCAAATGTTATTTGAAAAAAATAAAAATTTCGAGTTTAGAAAACAAATTTTACGGCCAGTGCACTCGCGACACAAACGTATATCCATAAATATGTATACTACTATTCGAATTTAATAAAATTGATTTCTTTTTACAAAAAAACACAAAATTGCGCGGGAGAACAAAACTCGTCCGATTGCGCACAGAAATTCACTCACACACAAATGATTGAGTCGCTAATTGGACAAAATGTATGTGGAGGTAGTAAAATAGTTGTTGATGAACTTAACTGGTGTTTTCTGCGACACAAACCTTTATTTTTCCAATTGTGTCTAGCGGCCATTTTGTGTGGATGGAAGAACGCATGCAATCCGGTCCTCTGAAAATGCAAGATCTATTTTTTTGCTCCACACAGAGGTTGAACGAGCGTGGGGGATTGGGGTGCGACGAGAATGTAATACGTATATTATGGGTAAGTGTCATTGCTTTGCATTCACAGTGCTGGTTCTCGTTCGTGTTTGAATGTCCAATTCGGAGGCAAATACGAAGTGATCAACAGTGGGGGATGCAAATAGAAATTTGCAAATTGTGTTGATGTAAAAAATGAGAGAAAATTCCCCAAATCATAAGTCTCCCTTGAAATCAAAAATCATACATTTTAATTCCCTCACATTGGTGAGTGACATTTACTCTCCCAGAGTCCCCGTTGCTCACAACTGGCAGTGTGGGCGAGTTGTCTACTTGTTCTTGCGAGAATTTCGTACGGTGAGCGCGATCGCTCATATAGTCGTGATCGGAAGTCGCGATCGGGAAACAAAATAAAATATTTTTTTTAAAAACTTGTCATTATTTTTTTTTAATTGATACATAATATAAATTTAATTAAATAGTAGTGAGTGTTGTAAAGTGCCGACTCGTTTTCGCATGAGAATAAGTGTTTTTTTTCGCGTTTTGTATAAAAAAAAAACGTTGTTTTCGTTTCCGTACTATTTTTCTCAATTTAGGTCCTGCTTTTGCGAAATTTATGTCAAAATATTTTATTTTATTTAATTTAATTTAAGCGTTTTGCCGGTTAAAAAAGTGTTCTTTCGCGTTTTGTTCTTAAGTGAATTTTCAAAACTCATCATTCATGGGGATACTAGCCTCAAATTTCAAGTTCATCATCACTATCATTAAAAAGTTCATCGGAATTCACCTCTACGATTCGACATATGAGTCTATTTATTACTGCTTTTATTATTTTTATTTTATTTTATTTTGATCTTCTTCTTGTTTCGGCGAGGTTATGATCCCAAAACAAGGGATCATAACCCTCTCACTTCACCGCATTTCTACTGATCAGCCTGTGGGGTTGGCCTATTTGACCTCAAAAAATATCGGCAGGCGTCCTGATTTCGGATCACACGGTTACTGATGTTTGGTATTTTGAATAATTATTATTTGCGAATCCAGGTTTGGGGAATTAGTCGCCATTTTTTGTTTTTCGTTCTCCATATTAGTCTGTCTCTCGTTCACATGTTTTTTCTCCTGAGTGTAGTTCATCGAAGTTTGTAAGAAAATTGGATAAGGTTGAGGGTAGTGATGTACCAAACCGAAAATTTCTCAAACCGAGTAAACTCGAGTTGGAATTTAAGCAAATTGGGTTGGCTAACACGGTTTGTAACAAAAACAATGTTTGTAAAATCGACTTTATAAACGGGTACATTACATACATTCAAACAGAGTTACATTAGTTAACCGATGTATACGCTCAATTGACTTGGTTCGATGCATTACACAATAAAACAGCGCATATACCAAAACAAACTAACACAAATATCTGTGGGCACAAGGTAAAGCCGCCTAAGTCGATTCTCACAGATTCTCAGAAAACAAGTGTAAAGTTTTCGTTTTTCCTGAAAACGTATGGGAATTTGGAATTTCAGTTCTTTTGCCTAAACTCGGTAAGATAAAAGGTAAAAAGGTAAAAATTTGGTAGCATAAACTTCGAATAGTAGAGCATCTTCTGGCATCCTTAACTCAATGTTGTCCTAACTCGACTTAGGCGGTTTTACCTTATGGCTACAGATATGTAAAAAAAAACCAATAATAAGAGAAAACAGGAGCAAGTAGTTCAGGCGCCACCGTCTCATGAGAAACCGAACCGAAACCGAATTCCAAATAGATATTGAATCGGGCAGTGCAACTCGGTTTGTATAAAATCAATAGCCTGCTTTCTTACTCGACTTTACCCCTAGTCTCCACTGGCAATAATTTATTGCAAGAAATATGCCAAGCAATCGAAATTTCCAATGGAAACCGCAAATGAAATGAATTATTTCAAGAAATTTGCGGTCTCCATTGGAAATTTCAATTGTTTGACATATTTCTTGCAATAAATTATTGCCAGTGGAGACTAGGGGTTACGAGTATATACGGGTACATTCATGTGTTAGTGCATTGTGTTTACTTATCGTAACCAACTCAAACCGAATCGTATGGTATGTTCAACTCGGTTTAATGCTGTTTTGGCATTTAACTAGTTAGTTCGTTCCATCGGTTTTGCAAACTTGGTTTGATATAAATGTAACTCGGTTTAGTTTAACTCGGTTTGAACCGGTTTATGAACTAGTTGAGGGGTTTATCATTATTTTCTTTCAATTTTGCAAGAATTGACGAGTAATCGCTAGAATCCCCTAGTTACGAGATTTTGAGTGCGAAGCGACCGCTCTCCAGTAACCGTCCTTACATTGCCTTACAAGTATTGAACAGTTCGCATTTGAGTTGATGTTTTAGATAATCAGATTCGGGGAAAATGATTCTAATAAAACCTGCACAGTTGCGAGCGAAAGCAACTAGACAAAAAACTTTGGGCATTATTTTCTAGCAAGAATTTGCAGGGGATGCGTTTTATCGATGCGTGATTGATCATGCCGTAGTCGTTGATCGCATTATTCATTATTTTAGTTTAATAAAAATAAAATATTGCGAAGGGCGGACTCACTCTGGCGCGTGAGTAATTTTTTTTTATTTCCCTAGGATTTTTTCAACAATTTTTTTTTTCAAATTTATTTGCTACTCTTATAAAATTTTAATTGTTTTAGAAAATATAATCGCCATGGGCACAAAAAGCAACAAATGTGTGGGCAGTAGGATTACCCACTTTTGTGGATTTGGGAAAAAACATCGGGATTTAAAGTTTTTCTCTGGAATAGAGTTATTCTCTAAAGCATTAGCCGTGTTTTTTTTTTTTTAACCTAGCCAGCCAGTAGTTGCTAGTAAAGTGAAATTTTAGACATAAAACAAATACAACAACCAGCAGGCTACTACTCTTGATTTTATCCCCAGCAAAAAGTTACTGGCTGGGAATTTTGTGATGCCTAATTTCAGGCGGCACAAAAACGAATGTTTTTTATTTATTTGTTGTTGCTGTCACTGCGAAGTTGCTTGGTTCCTAGAGATATGTTCGTATAAAATCGGCTGGCTTTGGCTGGCTGGCAAATCGTTTAAATGAACGACTGGCTGGCTAGGTTTAAAAAAAACACGGCAATTGTTGTCCATTCGCCCGATAGGCGGAATCAAAGATTAAATATAAATATAATCAGTTATATATGCACCATTATTTTCTACCACTTTATGCCATCTTTCGGGCAATTTCATAATGCCCCTTTCGTAGAACGTTTGATTTTTATTGGCAAAGAATTGCTTCAAGTGGATTTAACAAGCTTCCAGCGAGACGAAATTTTTTCCATTAATTGAGTTCTGCAGGGACCGGAATAAATGGTAATTGGAATGTGCAAGATCAGGCGAATACGGTGGATGAGGTAAAACATCCCACCCAAACTGCACTAACTTCTGCCGAGTCTGCAAAGAGACATGCGGTCTATCGTTGGCTTGATGGAACACGACGCCCTTCCGGTTAGCCCGTTCCGATCGTTTTTCGGTGATTGCATCCTTTAGTTTATCCAATTGAGAGTATTTATCGGAATCAATGGTTTAGTTATGCGGAAGCAGTTCATAATATACAATTCCTTTCCAATCCCACCAAGTACAGACCATAACCTTCTTATGGTAAAGACCAGCTTTTGGAATGGCTAAAGGTGGTTCACCTCTTTTGCTTCATGATCTTTTCCATTCCACGTTATTGTAAAGTACCCACTTTTCATCGCCCGTTATCATCCGTTTAAAAAATTATTCACTTTCGTTGCGTTTCTGCAGGGAATCGCTGATGGAGACACGATCCAGTCAATTTTGTTCACTCAAGTTGTGCGCGAGCCAAATATCGTATTGATTTACGTATTGCAATTTGCGCAAATGATTTTCCACGTTTGACTTCGATATATTCAATGTTTCTGCTATGTGCCTGGTTGTGTAGCGTGCATTATTTTCAACTAAAGCTTTAATTTGGTCCCCATCAATCTCAACCGGTCGACTAAAACGGGGTAAGTCAGAATATGTGAAATCACCATCACGAAAACACCGGAACCACTCGCGAACAGTCCAAGTGCTTACAGAGTTATCCCCGTGCACAGTGCAAATCTTCTTATGTGTTTAAGCAGCGGTTTTTTCCTTTCCGAAAATAAAAGAGCATAATATGCCGAAAATATTCCTTATTTGCCTCCATTTTCAAAAGTTTACCAAATGCGTAAAACACAACCGATCGCTATGAACTTTCTTTCACATATGCACTGCTATGTGTATTTAAAGAAGAAAAAACTGCAAGCTCGAAGCAACATTTACAAGCGGCGTCATTCAAAGTTAACGGGAACACTAACGATAAACAGAGAGAATTTATTGGCCAACCCAATAGTTGAGGTGCTTTGTTTTTCTGACCTGCCTACATGTGTAGCTGTGTCAACATTTACTATGTACACACCTTTGCTTTGCGGTTGCCTGTTCTCCACTCGCCCTCCTTGCACATAGGGCCAAGCATCTTATAGCATTGCGGGAGCTTCCTGACGCTATTTATTCATCACCCAATCTCTGTGGGGGAATCCTTAGCGGATTTATTTCGAAGTTTTATTAAAAATAGCATTTCACTCCGGATGAATACTTCCCTACAGACGCTGGTGGAGGAGGCTCTTGGAGCGTTGTTTTGTGCGAAATTTTGGTTTTTAGTTCTTTTTTTCATTTTCAGAATTTCTCTTTGGATTAATCCCTCCGTACGGGCGATAGAGGAGAACACTCTAAGAACACTTTGCATTGCAAGTGGTCTTAAATTAGTTTCGATATCCAATCCACTCTGGATAGCCCCTCCTACTGGCGGTAGAGGAAAAGACTCTAAGGTCATTCTGTACCCAGTTTGGACGCCTAGCTTAGTTAGAAAGTGCAATCTTCTTTAGTTTTTTAAAGTTCTAATTTACTTTGGTTAAACCCTCATTCAGATTGAAAAAAATAAAGATTTTCTCAAAATTAGATATTCACCTTGGACGAATCCATCCCTAGTCGGTAGTGGAGTATACTCTTAGAGTTACTAAATCACCCTAGAATGTTGTACGTTCGAATGTAACTCTTTGTGTCAACATGTTAAGCTAAGCGTATATAAAAGTTTACGAAAGATGTTGGAATTTCAATCGACCTCCGTCAAATACACCAAATAAGTACAATCACACTAGTTTCACCTTTCGATGACCACATCAGTTTTTCGCAGACACATCAGCGGCACGACACGATAACTAGTTTTTTTTTTTTCAAATGAAGCTGTGACTCATCAGCGAGATTCATAAACATTTGCACTTTAAGAGCACAGGTCGTCGCTATAAACATGTGCGCTGTACAAATGCAAACAGCATGACGCATAGTCTAGATCAGAAATCTTATCCCAACCCACTGCCTTTTCTTTAAAATGAATACGTCATCCGAGCTTAACACAAAATATTCGTTAAAAACTCTAGAATCCCTACCCACATTAGTAGAACATTTATAAATACCTCTCTGTGACACTCCCTCCTTGGCCACCACCCTGTGCGGACTTCTTGGCTTCCTCCTTTTTTCGTCGATCTTCGGCTGCCGCACGCATTGGATCGTATGTCGCACGTCGTTTCCACATCGCCAACTCAACTTCCTTCTGCTTTGTCGCTGAAAAGAGGAGAAAAACAAACAATTCGTGACTACCACTATCTTCTTAGACAATCAGTGCTGGCACTTACCAGAAGCGTCTCTCCTTGCCGCCGACGTACCTCGACCCGACGTCGCTGACTTCACACTCCTATTACTCGTACGCGTAGGTTCTGTCCGCGACAAACCCATCGATGCACTACTGGGACTACGCCTTATCTCTGGTTTCAGGGTACTCTTCGAATCATTTTTCCGCAGGAAATTATTCCCTTGTGCTGGCTTATATTTCGATATATCCATATACTTTGGTTGAACTCGCTTCTGCTGTTGACCGGGTGTGCTGGGAGCTACCGCATTGGCTGTCTGGAGAATTTGCTTCTTGGCCGAGGCCAGTGAATTGGGTATGTGCCCAGCCAGGCGATTCAAACTCGAGTCTCTTGGCATCGATTGTCGCATTGAGGAGCGTGGGGCGCTTTTGACTGTTCGGCGCGGTAGCTCTGGTGTGTTGGGACATGCAACCATTCCACCACCGGCCAATAGATTGGGTTTGATTGGCGGCTGCTGGACGCCAGCTACCTTTTGTTTGCTTCTTTCGATGCGCATTAGCAGGGCTTTGTTGTATCGAGTATTGGTTAGGGGCACCTCAGCCGATTGCACAGACTCTGAGGCTACATTCTGAGAGTTGTAGTCCTCATAATCGTCGTCAACGTTTCCCGAGTGGATGTCTTCGTCGGATGACCCGTAGTACTCCACATCGATCAGGTCATCCTCATCGTTGATGTAGTATGCCACATTGTCATCGTAGTCGCTGTACACATGTCGGAAGGTCGTGCTACTCGCCGACTTCTTGATTGCTGAGCTGCCCACCGGTGGTGCTATGTAGTTGTGACGGGCTGCCGGTGGTGTGTACAATGTCGCTGACGGTCTCTTCTGGTGTTGGTTGGTGCTGTTCGTCTTACACTTTGCCGAGAATGAACTTGACCTTCGCAGGGGAGACAGAGATTGCTGCTGTTGTTGTTTTATCGATGAATCCATAGCTCTCGTCGTTTGATCGATATTGTGATACTGTTTGGCTACGAGTCGTCGTGCGGGCGAAACAGTCAGTGCCTGTGCGTCGTAGGAGTTCTTCCGTGCTCGCGGAATTTTCACATCCAATACGAGTTGTTCGTGGTAGCTGTTCGTCATCAGGTTATTCGTTGCAGTTCTTTTGTGCAGCGGGTTGGAGAGAAGTAGCTTCGCCTCGATACTGTGCTGTGGACTGTACTCATCGGCTGAGTAGTATTGGTGAGTTGTGGTGTGATGATGGCGCCCTCCTTGCATTTTCTTTGGGGAATCCCTCGACGATGGTGGAGATTTGAGGGAATTCTTACGCGACAAAGACTGTGCTAGATTCGATATGGCTGCGGCAGTCTTCTGCAGATACAAGTCGGTGCTGTTTGGATCGTCTTGAATGATATTCTGAAGTGAGGCGCGGGTGTGAATCGCGCTTCTCGCTCGTCCTATAGAATGAAGGGGTGAGGGAATCTTCGTCGGTGATTTTGGCGGTCTCTGGGCGGAGACATTAGGATCACTGGCGTAGTCAAAGTCTCCCATGCGGAAGCGATCAATGGTTTTATTGCGATATATCATACTATCGTCGGTAAGGGTGTCATCTTCGCCGGCACAGTTGTAGCTGCGGGACATTATGTCGTGCTGTTGTTGTTGTTGTGATGACTGCTTGGTTGGTGATCCCTTGATTGCTGATGCGACGCTCCTTGCGCGGGCATTCCTCGCCCATTCTTGTATCCAGTCGTTTTTGGTTTGAGCCGTCTTTAACACTGCTGTGTCAGATAGTTTACTAACGGGTGACTCTGGTGATTCAATTGCGTTGAGAATCTGTGAGTCTGTTTGATTGGTGAAGACATTAAGACGATAGCCAGCTTTTTGATGGTCTGTATAACCTCCATTGTAGGCTGCTCCAGAGTTGGATTTGAGTTTAGCCTCGGTACTTACGTACTCAGAACTGTCGATTTGAGAGGTTGAGAGGCTACTCCTGCGAGTTAGCTTTGGTCTAGAGTCCAATGTCGCCTGTTTGGCAAGAACTCCACTAGTCGTCACACTGGTAAATGTACCGACATCTGCATCTGGCGGGGAAGTCTCCGTCAATTGTTGTTGTTGTTGCTGCTGCTGTTGCTGTTTCACTGTGATGTTTCTCACTCTAGACTTTATTTTTTCCAGATAGGATGTCTTATTTGTCGGCTTATACGACGTACTCGTGGCATCATGATAGTAGCTCACCTCGAGCACGTTATTTCTTCGTCTACTCTCCGAGGAAGCTACCGTTGTCGTCGTAGTCGGGGTCTGTGTGTTCATTAGCGGAAGATCCTTTGGTCGCTGCTGTTGCTGCTGCAGATGACTGCCTGATGACACCTCCGAACTGGTTGTGTTGGACTTATCGATGTTCATCAGCTCTTTCTGCTCCTCGGTGTAATTGTCGCCGTCTAAAGTGTAGGTCCCAGCTTCACTCACATTGTCATTCATCGCCAAGTGATGATAGTCGTCCAGTGGCGGTTGCGGGCACAGGAAGTCGATCTTTTGAAGAGCCATCTGCATTGCAGTTGATCGCGGTGTGAATGGCTTTGCTGAGTGGCGCTCCTTGCGCAGTGTTTCCTATGGATAAAGTGAGTTCTAGTCAAGGACCGAGATTTGGAGGAATAAAATTGAAGTGTTTCTAAAAATTCGTCACGTGCGAGTATTTGCATTTGCACACCGAGTTAAAAACTAGAGTGGCTATCCTAAAGAAAAGAAGGCACATCATCCTATCACTGAACTTCGATTATTTTGTCGACTAAAATATATTCCTGAAAGTATTGTGATGTATACATTTTTCTGGAGTGCTCTTCCGGGACAGTTAATAAAATACTACACCCAATGGAATCAAACAAAATGTCATATGTCGGACAAATGGACGGATGGATATTGCTTAATGATCGTACATACAGAGTGAGTCCAAAAAGTTTCGTCTTATTTGCAATCCGCATTCTTCCCTAAAACAGTTACCTAAATCAAACTCTCTCTTACAATTTCCCCGATAAAAGTACACATCCAGGAGCTGCGAAGACACAATATGAAAAAGAGCCCAACCATCTTCAAAATAGCCGCCCAAAGAAGGAGGAATGCTTAGGAGATTCGTTCGCCAAAGTTCATTAATAATGCTCATGGCCAACTTCATGTGGATGACGACAAAATTCTGCAGAGGTGGTGGCAGTATTGTGAAGAACTTTTGAATGAACAGTTTCCCCGGCTATACTTTCCAAGAGCCACCCCTAACTGTGAAGAAATACCCGACATTACAGTCGAAGAAGTTAGTGAGACTATCAAATACTCCAAAAAATGAAAAGCGGTTGGGCCAGACGAGATGCCCTCTGAGTTCTGGAAAAAGATGGGACACATCTGGTTCAGATGGCTAAGAATTATCATCTCCAATTTACGAGAGGTAGCTACCTTCTCCCTGTATACAAAGGGAAGGGTGATACACGAAATTGTGATACCTACCATTCGATCAACCTGACGTCACACACCATGAAGATCGTTGAGCGGGTGTGATACGGCTATCTGATGATCAGTGCGGGTTTGTCTCGGGTAAATCAACCACAGATGCAATCCAGAGAATAAGGATCATAATGGAAAAACATCGTGATTCCTTAAAGGATTTGCACATTGTATTAGTTGACTTTGAAAAGGCACTCGACAGACAACCACGAGATCTGATACAGGTGGCGCTAAGACATCGAGGGATTTCAGAAACCTATGTACAGGTGATCATGGAGACGTACGAAAGAGCAAAGACAAGAGTACGATGCCCCGCTGAAGTAACCGAAGAGTTCCCAATCAAAGTCGGGGTGCACCAGGAAACGTCTTACGTCCTTTGCTCTTTATTACAGTCCTTGACTATCTGCTTGAAGGTGAAGTGACGAACCCCAAGTTACCACCCCTATTATGGTTAGCGAATCGAACGTTCGACTCAAGTCGAACTATCAGCGAATTGCTTCTGTCGTGGTATTGCTGTTAGCAAACATTTTCCTTCGAATAAAGAATAAGTGCTGACAAAAGAAAAAACAATTAAATGTCATCTGCGAAGTGTATGAAGCGACAGAAGTAATTCGCCGGGAGGTTCGACTTGAGTCGAACGTTCGATTCGCTAACCATAATAGGGGTGTACATCAGTTATTTTTTGCTGACGATGGAACCATCATAAGTGAGGATCCTATATCCCTGCAACGAGCACTTGATGTGTCGGTGGACGTTTTGGAGGGAAATGGGTATCGCATTAGTTCAAAAAAGACAGAGTACTTACGCTGCCCGTTCTCTGATCCACTTTAGCCTATTCCAGACATTTATTTGAATGGAACAGTGCTTCCCAAGTGCAAAAAGTTCAAATATCTGAGATCTATGATCAATAGCAAAGCAACCTGTAATGACATCAATCATCGCGTAAGCGTAGGGTGGATGAAGTGTAGGGAAAACTCCACTATCTTCTGTAACCACAAAATGCTACCTAAGTTGAAAGGAAGGCTCTGCACCGCAGTTGTGCGTCCAGCGCTCACATGCGGTTCACAATGTTGGACAATGTACAAAAAGTATGACAGTAAATTAACGGCAGCTGAGATGAAGACGCTTCACATGACAGCATGAGTGACAAAGATTGATCGACTAAGAAGTCTGAACGTCCATGGAAGCCTTCACGTCAAGGAAACTATCTTACAAAAGATAGAGCACGACCGGCTCAGCTGGTATTGCCACGTTCAAAGAAGAGATCATTTGACCCCTGTTAAAAAGGCAATATCAATTAACGTTCCAAAGACATCGCGAGGCAGGAGAGGCAGGCCTATAAACGCATTGACATTGGGCTCAGTAACTGAGTGATCCAAAATCGGGGAGCTTGCCGATATTTTCTGAGGTCAAATAGGCGGATCTGCAGAAATGCGGTGAAGTGAGAGGTTATACAAATACAAATATTTGGCGCAACAGCTCTTTAAAGTGCCAGGGCCTAGCTTCTCGCAACCACTCATGTTGTGTGTGTTATATTTTTCACAGGAATGGAAGGGATCTACAAGTTTTAATGCCGAATCCGAACGGCGATTTGAAAAGCTTTTTCGAGACAACAATACTCTCGGATGTTTGTCAGACGCTCGCGAGAGGTGGGACCGTGAAAAAACTTTTTGGTATTTTCTGGGATTCGAACTTGGAACCTCATGCGTAGTGATCCGACACACTAACCACTCACGCCACGGCGGGAGGTTATGATCACTTATTTTCGGATCATAACCTCGCTGCTGAACCTGACGGCTTACTGGCCGAACTTTTCAAGGCAGCTGGTGATGAATTGGTAGAGTGCATACACCAACTCATCTTTAAGATTTGGTCAGACGGGTGTATGCCTGATGAATGGAATCTCAGCATCGTTTGCCAGGATAAAAGCATAACAATAAAGCGAAACTAAAAAAAGCATCAGTCTCCTCAACATCGCATACAAGATCTTATCTGCGTTATTGTGTGAACGCCTGAAACCTTTTATCAACAGCCTGATTGAACCCTATCAGTGCGGTTTCAGGCCAGGAAAGTCCACCATCGATCAAATCTTCACACTTCGGCAAATCCTGGAGAAAAAACAAGAATTCCAAATCGATACTCACCACCTCGTTATCGATTTCAAGGCCGCCTATGACAGCATCTATAGAGAAGAGCTTTATAGAGCCATGTCTAGTCTTGACATCCCTGCCTAACTTGTCCGTCTGTGCAGACTGACGATGTAGAATGACCTCACCGAGACCTTTGATCTCAAAAAAGGTTTTAGACAAGGTGACGCGCTGTCATATGACTTCTTTAACATTGTACTTGAACGGATTGTGCGGAACTCACAAGACAACACCGGAGGCACAATCTATTACAAGACTGTACAACTGCTTGCATACGCCGACGATATAGACATTATCGGAAGAACTTAGCGGGCTGTCACCGGTGCGTTTGCAAGCATTGAGGCGGAAGCGGCCAAAATGGGTTTAGCGATAAACGAGGGCAAAACCAAGTATATGCTGTCAACAAGAAGGGAAAACCAACACCGACGAATTGGACAAAACGTCACCGTGGGCAGCTATAACTTCGAGGTAGTAAGGGACTTTGTCTACCTTGGCTCTGCTATAAATTCTACAAACAAAATCAGTGCAGAAATCAATCGAAGAATAACTCTTGCCAATCGCTGTTTTTTTGGGCTTATAAGGCAATTCAACAGTAAAGCCCTATCTCGAACAACTAAGGAGACTCTATATAAGTCCGTGATCATCCCAGTCCTGCTTTACGGCGCTGAAACATGGACTTTATTAAAAGAGGATGAAGATATCCTTGGTCGCTTTGAGAGAAAAATTCTTCGTAAGATTTTCGGTCCCGTTTGCGTTGACGGGTTTTGGAGGAGAAGATTCAATCACAAACTATACGAGCTGTACAGCGACATCGACCTAGTCAAAAAACTGCGTATTGGACGTCTGAGATGGCTAGGACATGTAGAGCGAATGGACACCAACGCTCCGGCGCGCAGAGTCTTCGAATCTAGCCCCGAGGGACGACGCAGTAGAGGGAATCATCGCCGTAGGTGGCGCGCGCAAAATAGGAAGAAAAAGTCCGATAAGTACCAATTCAAGCAACACACAATTACATTATACACGACGGATCGAAAACATCTACTGCCACTGGGGCAGGAGTGTACGGGCCCAGGACTAGATACTCAAAATCACTAGGAATCTCTCCCAGTGTATTATATTTCGAGCAGAAATTCACGCGATCGAAAGATGCGCACAATTCAACTTGGACAGGAAATATCGCGAGCAGGACATTGCAATACTATCAGACAGCCAAGCCGCTATCAAAGCACTGACCTCGCACGAGATTAAATCCAAACATGTGTGGGAATACCTGAATAGGATCAACGGACTGCGAGAGGCAAATAAAAAAACTCTTTATTAGGTGCCGGGACATGTAGGAGTGGAGGGGAATGAAACAGCTGATAAAATAGCAAGAAACGGATCAGACATCCGTTCCTTGGACCAGAACCCTTTTGTGGGACAAAATACGGGAAGAATTAAGAAAAGAGGAAGAGAACAAAGGAGCACATTTGGAAACTAGGAATATAGGAATACGGACACTGCAGATTCTGCAGGGACTTCGCAAAAACACCTTTTTATGGAATGCGAAGCACTGATCCACATATACATAGGTGACTATTTCCTATCAGGGATGGATCTACCTTCGCTGGATCCACTTAAGATACTCCGGTTAATAAAAGCAGCTGGACTGGTGGAAGTGTTCTAGACCGAGTATATCATCGACAAGCTGCGGTCACAGTTCAAATAAGTTGTTCTGAGTGAGCGAAGACTGAAAAGTAAAGAAATTGCAGCACAAATTGGATTATCAAAAACAACTGTTCTCAGGATTCTACATGATCATCTTGTATGAATAAGGCCAGCGCAAGATGGGTGCAACAAATCCTCTAAGTAGTTCAAAAAACAGCAAAGGCTAGATTGTTGTAATAGACATTTGAAGCTTGGCGGTGAAGACGAAATTCGACTAATCAAGCGGATTGTTACTGGGGACGAGACACTGGTGCATTATTATGATCCGACAACAAAAAGGTATTCGATAAATTGGCGCTGTTCTGACGAGAAGCGCCCCAACACAGCGAGGGTATGAAAAAGCGAAAAAAAAAAAACAGTAATGGCAGAAAGTTTTTGGGACTGTGAAGGAACCGTTATGATACAGTGCTAACTGGTTGGTGTATATCGTGCCTCACTGCTGCGTAAAATTTGGGCAGCTATAATAGGTAGAAAAAAAGATGCGGAAAAACGAAAAGAGATGTCCTTCTGACACACGACAATGTACCCATACGACATAAGCAAATGTGGTTTCTCACAAATTGATCATTCACCTTATAGCCCAGATTTGACCCCTAGCAAATGTTTTCTATTCAGCAAATTAAAGTTTGACCTTCGAGATGTCTATAGTTTTAAAACTATCTACTGCTTGATGGTGAGACCTTATCTATCTATCTATCTATCTATCTATCCACAGTCATCTTTGAGCAGGTATCACGCAAAAACTAATTGACAGATTTTAGTAAAACTTTGGCGTTCTATACCTTAGATACTTGGTCTCAATCTCCAATTAGAACTGTCACGATTAGGATAATAAAATAAATAAATGCAGATTAAAAAAAAAAAAAAAAAAAAAAAAACAGACAAAACCAGGCATTATAAAACTATATGTACATTCGAAAAGTTTGAGAAGTATTGATTTTAATTTGATTTGGTGTGTTGGTTTGGTTTAGGATCGGCCCTCGATGAGGATGTACTTAGACCAGAGAGTAGGTCCATTGTACTACCGATGTGTAAGGCGGGTGGGTCACCCTTTTACTCTTGCAACCATTTGCTTCGTTGAATGAAGGCGTGAATTTTAGCCGTGTAGGCGTTGCCGAGATCATTTAGATCATTGTAGGAGTATTCACCCAGAGTGGCCTTCCTGATGTTGGCGAGCGCAGGACAGGCGCACAGGAGATGACTGGTGGTCTCTTCTTCCTCTTCATCTCTGCAGCTTCTGCAGAAGTCATTATGAGGGATACCCAATCTTTGGGCATGTCTTCCTATGACGCAGTGTCCAGTGAGGACATTTGTTATTTTTGAGAGGGTTCCTCTCTTGTGCTTCAAGAGTCCGATGGACCTGGATTTATTAAGTGTCGGCCAGAGCTGTCTGGCGGTATAACATTGGTCTAGATGTTGCCATCGGTGATTGGCTACTTTCTAGGTGTCAATTTGAATAAGGTACTTAACATAAGACGCTGGCGCTTCGATGTCGGTAATGCTTATGCTATCTGTACCAGAGGAGCCTTGTCGTGCCAGTTCGTCGGCCGCACAATTCCCCGGTATGTCACAGTGACCTGGTACCCAGCAAAGGGTGAGGTTATACTGACCAGCTATCTCGTTAAGAGATATGCGACAGTCTTTCACTGCCTTAGATCTCGTAGTGCTGGATGCGAGGGATTTGATGGCTGCCTGACTGTCGACGTAAATAACAATATCAGGTGTTGATAGGGTGCTAGCCGCTAGCCAATCAGTAGCTTTGCGACCTGCGGTGATTTCGGCTTGAAAAACGCTGCAGTGGTCTGGAAGGTTAGAGGAGAGGTGTATGTCCAGATCTTCTGAGAAAATTCCGGCACCGACTCCGTCCTTGGTTTTGGACACGTCCGTAAAAATTGACAGCAATTCGTTGTAAAGGACATTGCGTTGCGTCCACTTACTTCTGTCCGGTATCGAGTGCGTGTAGTCCTTGTTAAAATCATATTCAGTGGGCAGATGGTCAGTGGAATTGGGAAGATGACGGTGCATCGAAATATATTGACGTGTCCCGTGTGTTGCTTCTTCCACTCCTTGGAGCCTCTCAGTCTTATTGCCGAGCTGACAGCCAATTGTTTACTGATGATGTCAATCGGAAGCAGGTGGAGCATGGTTTGGAGCGCCGCTGTGGGAGAAGTTCTCAGTGCACCGGTAATGCTGAGACATGCAACTCGCTGAGTTTTTTCCATTATGGATAGATTTCTTCTCCAAAGCGGGCCACCATACCAATACTCCATGCATGAGAATCGGTTTTATGACCGACGTGTACAGCCAGTGCATGATGCTTGGTTTAAGGCCCCAAATGGAGCCTACTGCTTTCTTGCAGATGTATAGGTACATATGTATAGATGATTTTAATTTGATGCATTATAAAATGAATTAACAAGTGGATTTATTTCCTTGCCTACCTATGATGCGTAAATTTATAGCTGCATGTGTATTTTGACGGAGTTATTCTCAAATAAGTATCGCTACTCAGATCGTTAAAAAATAAATAAATATTTGCCGCAACAGCTCCTTAAGTGCCAGGCCCTAGCTTCTCGCAATCACTCGTGTTGTGTGCGCTATATTTTTCACACGAATGGAAGGGACCTACATTTTAGTGCCGTATCCGAAGGGCAATTTTGTTTGAGAAGCTTTTTCAAGACAACAATATTCACGGAAGTTTGTCAGACGTTCGCGAGAGGTGGAACTATGAAAACAACTTTTTGGTGTTTTCTGGGATTCGAACTTGGAACTTCAAGCGCAGTGTCCGACAAGCTAAACACTTACGCCACGGCGCCCTCTCTCAGATCGTTACTTTCGCATAATTGTGTTTGTGTCTGGTTTAGACTGTGAATGTAAATGGAACTCAGCCGTTCTTCATACAATTTCATATGTATGAGTGTACCGTTTAACTTTGCATGGTACCTATACACTCTTCTCACCCAAAAACTATCGAGATTGCGCACTCACCAGTTAAAGTCTAAACAGGGTCATACTATAAATGGATTGCCAGTAACCAACTTCGCGTTGGTTCCAACATTAGCGCTAGCTCTCTAGTTCGGTGAGGAAAAAAATGGAAACTCAAACTGTTTGAAATTTCGTTGGATGCAATTGCGTGTGCAAAGACAGTGTTTTCATTGACATATTACGTAAAAAATTGATTCATAATAGATATACGAATATTGTGCATATATGTATAACGATTTTTTATTAAAATTTTGTTGGTTACATCTATCGGCAATTTTTTGAACTAGCACATTTTCGAGGTGACATCAGCTGCAAACAATTTGAATCTCGAACGTTTTACTTGACAAATCCACACAAACACAAGAGGTGTCTCTACCATTCTATGGAGAAATTGAAGATGGTTGGCATTTTGTTTCCTCATTTTTTCCGCTTCGAACCAAGAGGGCTAGTTATGTTGGCGTCACTTTTTGGGACAGAGATTGTATGGAACTGACATTGCACTAGCAGTCCATATATAGTAGTCAATGCCTGCCTTCTTCTTCTTCTTCTTCTTCCTATTTCGGCGAGGGATCATAACGCTCCCACTTCACCGCATTTCTACTGATCCGCCCGTGGGGTTCGAGTCAATGTCAATGTTAATGCTTGCCTGTTGCCTCATTCTTTGTATCTGTTTTGTGTTGAAACCAAATAATTGATATATCTTACATAGGTTAGGTTAGGTTAGGTTAGGATCGGCCCTCGATGAGGATGTACTTAGACCAGAAAGTAGGTCCATTGTACTGCGGATGTGTAAGGCGGGTGGATCACCCTCTTACTCTTGGAACCATTTGCTTCGTTGAATGAAGTCAAGAATTTTAGCCGTGCAGGCGTTGCCGAGATTATTAAGATCATTGTAAAAGTATTCACCCAGAGTGGCCTTCCTGATGTTGGCGAGCGCAGGACAGGCGCACATTAGATGACTGATGTTCTCTTCTTCCTCTTCTTCCTTCTGCAGAGGCTTCTGCAGAAGTCGTTATGAGGGATAACTAATTTCTGGGCATGTCTTCCTATGACGCAGTGTCCGGTGAGGACATTTGTTATTTTTGAGAGGCTTCCTCTCTTGTGCTTCAAGAGTCCGATGGACCTGGATTTATTGAGTATCGGCCAGAGCCGTCTGGCGGTATGACATTGGTTTAGATGTTGCCATCGATGATTGGCTACCTTACATAAGATACCATACAAATAGCTTTAAGTAGTTGTATTGCAGAAACGAAAGTAACGAGTAATGATATCTTTGTAACGAATAGTCAGATAAACATTAACGTATACATATGGGTAGAGTGCACATTTTGTCGTTACTTTTACAGCTCTAGTACATTGCAACCATATCAGGAGATGAACGAAGATGACCGTGCGAGGAGTAGAGAACATTAATCAGACTGTGCGATCGTGTGACCGTACAAGATTCATGTTTCGTACTTATAACGCGACCAAGCTCATATCTTCTACTTCTCGCACGGTGAGATTCATGTCTTGCACTTTTCAGCGGATCACACGGTTACACTGTCAAACGAATATCGCAAATGGTCACACGGTTACCGGGTACTAAAGACACAATATGTCGTAAATCGTGATGATACACAGCCTTTGTAAACAAGTAGAAGTCTCGGAGTGAGCGTTACAAAAAAAAAAAAACAAAAACACACAAACATTCATAGATATGAGTAACAGCAGAAAGTAAACCCCCAACAAGTCAGATGCCCCAACAATTTAGTAGGTCAATGGTTCAGCAGCTATTTCAATGAGAGAATGTGGTTCGTCCTTACCTGCGGAGGCATTTGCAGTGCTGCTGGCTTCGTCTTTGCCTTCTTTGTTGTCACCGGCGTTGTTGTTGTGGTGGGAGACTTTGGTGGAACGGCTGATGCTTTTGGTGGTTGATTCTGCTGCTGTTGTTGTAATGGCTCGGTTGTGCTAGATCGCGGCGACCAACTATGCCGTTTGCTCGCGTCCCTCACCCTCGACGTACTACGATCGCGTGGACGCATTTTCACCTTCCCAGCTGACTCCGGAGCCGCGGGAGAAGACGCTACCGTAGATTGTGCTGCTCGCGGGCTATGCACTACCGCCGGCAATTGTACCACATCCCCCGGAGGAGCGTCACCAGCCCCTTCCAGCTTCGACATTGACGCACCCCGCCGATGCCTATTTTGGAAACGCTCAACCATACTCTTGTACTTGGCCGCCGCCGCCGCTGACGAGCTATTGTCTTTCGCGGAGCTATCGCCAAAATCGATCGTGAACGCCAGGCATTGTTGTTTCGCCGACGATGCTGCCGATGATTCATCGTCTCCGTCACCAGTCGTCGGAGTGATCGTGGACAGTGGAGAGCCTACACCTGCCGCCTTATTGTTGCTGTGTTCGTCATTCATACCCGTTTTGGAGTCGCCGTTGCTGCTGCTACCGTTTCTTTTTGCCACCTGAATGACATCATCGATTTTTTTCACATTCTCCGGAGTGGCATCGGTTTTCTCCTTGCCATCGGACGAGGAGAGCGAGGCCTCCTCCTCGTCGTAGTTCTGACTGCTGCCCAGTATCGCGCGATCCTTGTACCGACTGCGGGGTGCGGCTACAGGAGGCGAAGATGCTACCGTCGCTGAGGCCACCGTAACCGAGGACTCTGTACCGAGGGGGGTTTTGACGACGCCTTTGCCACTCACTGACAGCTCACTCAAGTGTTCTGCGCCCAAATCGTCCATTTTTCCCGATCAGAATCCCAGAGTCGATGCCGAACAAGGAGAGATTCCACAGACACGTTCCTAAATCTAAAATTAAATCGAGAGTATCACAGGAATTCAAGGTTTCCCTTATGATTTCCCAATCGCTTTTGTTTCGTTTTCTATTTTTTTTTTCGGACTCAAAAGCAAAACAAAAAAAAAATGTTTGTAATTGTCACCACGGAGGCACTGCTCACTCACACGGGGAGAGACCGACGAGACAGAGACACAGATGTCCAGTTGACGTTTGAGGCTGAAAATGTTTACATATTTTCAGGCAGCCGACTCACTCTCACCAATCGCGAGGCCGTGCGAGGGGGAAAGAGAGGATGCGATTGGAATTCCTACAACTACGTATGAATTTTTTTTTTTTTTCTTTTTTCAAGGTGGACACAGACGAATTTCGTTGTTTTTTTTTTATGGCGAAGCACTTGACATTCTTTTTGAGAAAATTTATTGCTGCGCGATGAAGTGGTAGGGGGAATGGAAGTGTGAGTTATTTGAGAGGAATTGCTGCACTTGTATGGTGTTGCGGTTGGTTGGAACGCGGCGAACGAGAGATGATGGATCCGTGAAATTCGCGAGTTTGAGTTACTTTTTGTTTCTGATTGGGATTTTCGCTGGACGGGTTCGGGTTGGTTGTCGTTGCGAGATTGTTGCGACTGTCGATAGAGTGGGGGAGAAGTGTCAGTAAAATGGACCGTGACTAGCTTCAGTGTGTACTGTATTACCGGCGATGGGATGGACGCATTCAGGAAGCGTTGACCCTAGCTGTTGCAGTCATGATAGGAATTGTTAAACTTTGATTAGCATGGCAGGGCAGATTTAATTTCCTAGCCTATTACCTATATACTATAAATTGTATTGTAAATTATAAAAACGAAGAGTACGAGATTGGTCGAAAAAAAAAAAAATTAAATATTAAAAATTTATTTTGCCTAAATCACAGATTTACTTTAATTTCCACTTCATAATTGTTAGAGTAAAACTACTCAGTTTACATGACCGAATTAAGGGAACGGATTGACACAGAATAAAGTGACGATTCGCGTTTTCGCTTAGAATCGATAGGAAAGAGGATTGAATTTGACACTTCTTCCTCTGTTCGTGAAGCTCCTTTCTTTTGCCTACTCTCTCTTCCTTCTCTTTTTTTTTAACTCGATCTTTCTATCCGCGTTTATACACAAATTCTCAACTCGATCCCAAAAAACTTTCTGATCAGTTCGAGTCAATCGTATTTCAATCCGATCCGCGTTTATATGGTACTCGAACCGAATTAACTTCGGATTCAACTAGGCACGTACACGTAGTAATTGACACCGACCTAAAATCGGGTTTGACTTATCGGCATGGGCCACTTATCCATCTTTCTCTTATTTACTGCTCATCGCTCTCTCATGCATATGCAAACACACATTCAACGCGCGATGATGGCCAAGATGACTACCTTAAGGGAAGCTACGATAATCGCTTAGAAAATTTTATTGGCCCTTCATTGTTTTGCTTAGAGGATCAAAAGAATGAATCCAATTCGATTCCTCCCAGCAATACCGAAAAGTAGGAATCTTCTTCTTAAAAAGATTACCAAATCCATTGGCTACCAGCATGCACGATTCCCAAAGCTGACTAATTGATGCCAAGAATACGCCTACGTACTTACCCACACACCTCTTTGACAGCCAAGCTGCCATTAAAACCATTACTTCGGTTACTATATCCTCCAAGATGGTGCTAGAATGCCGAAATGAGCTAGCCTCGATAGATAGCCCATTCAAGATAAACCTGATTCGTGTTTCAAGACACAGAAACGTTTATGGAATCGAGCTTTCTAATGAACTGGCTAGGCAAGGCTCAGACCTTTACCACTCATTTGCGGAAGCAGTTCAGATTTCGCTTGGAGCAGTCAAAGCAGAAATCTTCTCAAAATTCCTTGCAAAAGCCAATCTCAGATGGACTGCGTCATATCTAGGAAGATGTGGCCAAACTATAACAAAACAAAGCTATCGACAACAGCGATCACCATGTGTCACTGGCCTATAAGAGACCATCCAGTCAAACTAGGCATCCCACACAACACACAATAGCTAAGTTTTGTTTTCCCCGTGAACTGAACTAGTTCATCTCAAAATAAAAAAAACGCTCCTGGTTCACCTAGAAATTTCATTTTCACAAGTTGGTAGCAGCAGCTACACACTGACGGATTAAAAATGGCCGAAAAATAGCAATCGAAGTGGGAAAAGTAGATAATATTTTTATATTTGTTTAATAATTAAGTGTTTTTAGTTGATTATGTCAGAAAGTGAGGATACAACAAATAAATATGATTTACTTCTGCCATTCAGCAGAGCTGCCAAGCTTTACATATAATTTTGTTTTGTGAAAAGCCATCTAGTGGTGAAGTATGGGATAGAAATTCTGGTTCACGCAAATTGAACCAGCTCAAGTGCTGCTTCAATTGTTGTTTTTTCATCCTGTATAAAAATATGAACTGAACCAGTTCACGGGGAAAACAAAACGCGGCTACTGTCGCAGTTGTAATGTGCAACTGAAATGAAACATTATCCACTATTTATGCGCCTGTTCGGCACTAGCTAGGGCCAGGCAACGAGCTTTAGGAAAACCCGTTTTCAATTCTCTTGAGGATGTCTCAGAGAAAAACATTAACGGATTAATAATCTCTTTAAACTCCATGTGAGGTTCCATGTTCGAATCCCAGAAAACACCAAACAATTTTTCACGGTTCCACCTCTCGCGAACGTCTGACAAACATCCGAGAGTATTGTTGTCTCGAAAAAGCTTCTCAAAACAAATTTCCTTTCGGATCCGGCACTAAACTGTAGGTCCCTTTCATTCGTATGAAAAATACAACGCATACAACAAGAGTGGTTGCGAGAAGCTAGGCCCAGGTCTTAAAGAGCTGTCGCGCCAAATATTTTTTTTTTTTAAACTCCACAGATTAGATCTAGAGATTCCCAACCAGCACACCGTCACATCCAGGTTACATGAGTTTGTGGTATCAAGTTGGACCACCACACCTAGTTACCTACCCTATCCACACCCTACACACTTCTACCACTTTTGCTGTGGACTACCGTTAGGTATTACATACTTCGCGGGAGTGGTTAGTCTTTAGGCTCTACTCTGCTCTTCGCCGTTTTCTATTCTTAAGCGCTCGATTCTCCTGAGTTCAACTTGAACGCTGGTTACATATCCATTTACTTCGTGCCAGGTCTCTTCTGACTGTATCATATTTCCAATGAACTGTCTGGCGTTCGCAAAGTTTGTATCTCATGGTATAAAGCGCGGACAATGGAACATCACGTATTCTGCGTCTTCTTCCTGGTTATTGCAGTACGGACAAAGTGAGGAGCTGTCGGGCCCGAATCTGTGCAGGTACTTTCAGTATCCTCCGTGACCAGTTAGGAATGCTCCTACCTTCCTTTTCACCAAAATTTATATGTTGCAGGTGCGTTTGTGTGTTCGTCTTCCTATTATAGCGTCATCTCGTCGGTTTTGCCATTTTGGCATTCAGATCGCCCTTACTTCTGCTTTAATAGCTCTGCCATGCTGTTGATTCGTGACTTTCCTGTTTTATACTGGTTTTATTTCGTCGACCAGGATATCAATAAGCACCACTGATATTGTTCGATGGGCGCAAATTGTTCTTTGAGTGCTGAGTCTATAGACAGTTGATAGTTTCCGTTTGGATTCTTTTGTTATCATAGCATCAGCCCGCACTGGGGATGTGTATAGCAGTGCTGAGCTTATACAATAGGACAAGAGGACTCTGTGACTATATCTGGGTCCACCGACACGACGTTTGGCAGTATCCACACTAGCGATGATTGTAGTATCGATGCTTTTTTTTCAAACTGAATAGAACAACGTGTGTTCTCAACCGTCATCCTGTGTAAGGAGGACGCGCTTGTTAAGGAAACTAAAACTAGATATAAGTCCATATCTGTTGCTTGTCCTTATAGATACTATCGCAGACGTCTTTGAAATCGATAAAAAGTTTAGTGGTATCGATTTAAAATCCGGAATTTTCCCCAAAATCTGTGAAAGTGGGAATATACTGGCTTATGGTGGACTGATGGTAGGTAGGTAAGTAGGAGTGGTTGTGTCAGCAAACCATGCCGACACTTAATTAGCGCAGAAGCGCCGTTTTATTACCACAACTCAAGTGACCTGACGGATGTTAACTACTAGGGGAAAGAAGAAGAAAAAGGGGGAAGTATTATTCAAATCCACCCCGTTGCATTGAGGAAACTGATAATATCCCCAATGCTAATCTCCGCTAGCTCTATAAGGTTGTCGAAAAAGAATTTACCTAAGGTGCGCTGTCTGGCCTTGCCTAAAGCCGGACACTTGCAGAGGAAGTGTAAGATTGTATCTATCTCATCAGCAGTATTGCAGCTGCGACAGTGTGCATTAAATGCAATGCCTATTCCGGCCGCATAAACATCGATGGGCCAGTGGCCAGTACTAACTGCCAGAGTTCTTGCGGTATCTGTGCGGTTTCTGTTTAGTAGATCTTGCGTTCTTTTCAGGGAGTATTTGGGCCACATCTGCCTGGAAATGACACAGTTCCGCACCCCCTGCCATCTAATATCCGCCTTTAGCAGATAGTGCGCGAAGATGCCTCCCTTAAGGACCCCCAACGGGACGTTCACCTCCTTTGCTAGGGAAGCATCAAGGGAAGATCCTTGCCGCGCGAGTTCATCAGCCCGCTCATTCCCCTTAATATTGCTGTGACCCGGAACCCAAAGGAGACAGATCCTTAGCCGGTGACTAAGCGAGGCGAGTTCTTTTTTGTACTGTTCTACTAGCCTTGAGGATGTAGTGGCAGATACTATAGCCTTGATAGCCGTCTGGCTGGCAATGAGGATGGCAATGGTATTTTGGGGTGTAGAGGTTTGCTTGAGTATGCGGCAGGCCTCACGTACAGCAAAGACTTCCGCCTGGAAGACACTGCACGAATCAGGAAGCCGGTACGACCTGGAAATATTGAGGGAATCAGAGAATATCCCCGCCCCTACCCCGCAGTCCATTTTTGAATCGTTGGTGAAAATTGTTGATTCGAACTCATTTATCAGTACGCTAGTTTCCCATTCCGCCCTGGTAGGGAATCTGACCGTGACGTAATTTCTAAAGTTCACTGTGGGAGTTATGTAGTCGGTCAGATTAGTTACCATATCCTGCGGTAACAAATTCAGGATACTGCTGTGACCATACGGATTGGTGCACCAGCATCCCGCTTCCCTTAGCCTGGGTAAAAGGTGCAGAATAACGTTCAAGGCATTGGTTGGACATGTCCTCATGGCACCCGTTGCGCCTATAGCCGCAGTTCTCTGTACCCTGTTGATAAGTTTGATGTTATAAGCTTTCCTTAGCGCAGGCCACCAGACTAGCGATCTTACAACAGATATAGTGGAGCTGCTGTTGCCGAGATTCGATTGAATGATTCTGGTTTTTATGGTGGACTGATAAAATCTTACACATGATGCTTAAAGGACTAATGCGCCTGCAATTTGCGCAATTTAGACAGTCTATGTCTCTGCCCGCTATACTTGTTAATACGCATAGCTTCTAAGGATGGCCTCGGTATATTGGTATATATCTGATTTGATTTGTTAGAGGAATGTGTTGGTGAAAGTTAAACTCGTTCCTCAAATGATAACTAACCGTTCAGACTATTTCAATTTGATACCGCTGAACCTGTACAACTGTCCAAAGGCCCAGTGGCATCATTTTCGTAGTCGACGTTCAACTCGAGTTCTGCTAAGCTATGTATCCCACATATGGATGTCAGCCATCGAACGAGATGGGAAATCTGGGTCTACTTCTTGACCAGCTCTAATTTACAAACAAGATCTTTTGTTTTGCTCATGAGAACACATTGCAATATACAGGAGAATACCGTACAAGTAAAACCAACTCATTAAAACAAACTTAATTGACCTCTCAATGCAGAGAAAACCCAATTCAACGCCTTCTCTAACAAGAACTCGAGCTGCACCGCACAGCTTTAAATAAGAAGCTAAGTAACTAGCGGATGATGTCGCCGTACTTTCTGTCGGGCCATGCCTGGCGACGGTCTGTGCCAAGGCTCAGGCGGCGCTGGACATGATCGATGAATGGTGTACTAGGAGTGGGCTTTCGGCGAATCCTCTTAAAACGTTGTTCTTTTTATGAGAAGGAAGATTTTGACCGGTCTGACTCAGCCCGTGCTAAAAGGCGTCACCATTCGCATTTCCAATGAAGCCAAATATCTGGGAGTGATTTTAGATAAGAAACTTCATTGGTCTAAACACGTCGAGTCGAAAACATCCAAGGCGCTCTCAGTCTTCTGGCAGTGTAAGGGTGCTTTTGGCAAGACTTGGGGCTTATCACCGAATAAGGTTCTCTGGATCTACACGGCTATGATAAGACCATTCCTCGCATATACGTCGGTTGTTTGGTGCACGGAGCTCTCGCGTAAATATGTGGTTGGTTTTTGTACGAAACTCTAAAGAACGGCTTGTCTCGGCTGCACGGGAGCTTTCCCGAGTACGCCTGGCTCTGCTCTAGACGCTTTGCTGAACTTACCTCCCCTTGATACTTATATCATGGGTTGCACTATCAAAGCCATCCATCGTCTTAGGCGGGGCGGTTTTTGGTATACTCCACACTGGAATTTTATAGAACTTGCGCGACACTTATCTTACGACTCCTGTCTTATGGATATGCCGTCTGATGCAATGACACCAGAACTCCAGCTGATGCGCAAATTCAGAGTCGACTTTCCTTGTGTCCAGGACTGGCTTCGGTCAGAGTCTGAGCCGGGAATGGAATGTAGTCGTATTTTCACGGATGGTTCCAAAACCAGCCAAGGGTCTGGCGCTGGGGTCTTCGTGGAAGTCGACAACATTAGACTTCACTTCTCGTTAGGCAAATATGCGTCTGTTTTCCAAGCGGAAACTTATGCAATCCTAATGGCTAATGAACTATGTTGTGAAGAACAGGTGGAAGGGAAGTAGCATTTGTGTCTGTAGTGACAGTCAGGCTGCGCTTAAGGCCTTGCTTAACCCTTTAACCACTTCCAAAATAGTTTGTGCAACCAAAAACTCTTTGAACTCGGTCGCAAGGCTGAATTCTCTGTCTCTTATCTGGGCCCCAGGTCACACTGGGATCTTGGGGAACGAGATCTCCGATGAGATTGCTAGACAAGGCTCAGAGGAGGCTTTCTCAGGTCCCGAACCTGCGTTGGGTCTTCCAGCGTCCACGGTTAGGGCTTCCATTGACGATTGGGTCTCTCACGAGCACAATTGTGTGTGGCATGACTCTCCAGGTTGCAGGTTGACTAAACGCATGCTCCCGGACGTCTGTAAGAAATCAGCGGCATTCTTGCTGTCTCTCAGCAGAAAAGACTGTAGACAACTTATTGGCGTCTTGACAGGTCACTTCGCTTTTGCCAAGCACCTTAACGTGTTAGGCTTAAGTGACACTACAATCTGCGACGCTTGTGGAGAGAGCGACGACACCGCGGAACATTATCTCTGTAAGTGTCCGGCCTTTGCTCGTATCAGGTGGCAGATCTTTGGTGCGGATGTGGTGAGTGCTGGTACTGTAAGCTCCTCATCACTGAAGTGCTTGCTTGGCTTTCTTCGAAAGTCAAGGAAATTCCAATAAAATTGGTAAATCAGGGTTTGCTCTCTGGCAGTACAATGGACCAGTCTGTCTGTCTGAGTGCTCCAGTCGAGTGTTTCCTATCCCGACAAAAAAAAAAAAAAAAAACTAGCTTCAAGGAAACCATGTATCTTCTTGGAGTTATAGCCAGCCCCGATCACATATTAAGATGGCACTGTTCTCCCTTTTATGCAATGCAGAAGTTATACTGGAGCTTGAATACTTTTCTCTTCCTCACCTTTGGAATTGGGCATACAAAATATTTGTGAATATCTACCCGACAGCAGGCACATCGAGAGATCCTGTTCTCAGGTTTCCAACCATCGGCCCAAGTAAGGCTGGTAGCTGCCTAATGCCTGCCAATGCTACTTCTAGTTTAATGTCATAACTGAATGACTCAGGCGTTTCGTGAGGTGGTTTTTTGTAGGTAGTGAGGTGAGGTGGATTTGAACCTTGCATGCAACTGCACTAACTCCTGAGCTACGTTGCCTTCTCTGCAAAGTGGTACCCATCATTGGCCATTCCTTATGGTGCGCTTTTGATTTTAATTTCTATCAGTAAACGACATACTTACGTCAGCTCGTTGGTTATATAGAAAACTATATTAATATGGAATCCAATTTTGTTTAACCACTTCCAAAACTAGCCCCAAACGTGCTATTGATTACCTTTACATTACATCATTTGGTCGCCTTATAGGATAAGTCAAGTGGCGGAGTTATTGGGTGAGAATGGGTTTACATATTATTCGTAAGTTGACATAAGTATTTTTTTTATTTATAAATTGCGCGTGCTCAAGGGGCTATAAATACCGTTGGCAAGGATAGACAGACACGAGAGATAGAGAGATAGAGAGAGAGAGAGAGAGAGAGAGAGAGAGAGAGCGAGAGAGAGAGAGAAAGAGAAGAATTGGTGTAGACTTGAAATTTAGATGTTAGGTTTCAAAACTCCGAGGGTGATGTCCAGATAACTGAGGAGATTCATTGTTTTATTTTGTCTTTGCTTCTGATTCACAGTATTTTTCCCGACCGCCTGATGCAATAGGCATATCAATCATCTAACAGAGCGAACAATTTCTCCAGCCATATAACCAGCCTACTGCTAGTGTTATACCTTCGCTCTATAGTGTTGACACAAGCCTTCGCAATTGATTAAACGGACTGTTTATATATTTTATGAGAAATAAATAATTGCCTGCTGGTATCACGATTTGATCCACAAACCATTAGCGTGGTAATCCATGGCGAACACTTTTAATTTAAACTTTAGGCTTCCTCCAGAATCTTTACTAAAAAACTTGGTTACCTGAACCCTCCTTGGAGACGGTTTCTTTTAGTGTGTCTAAGAAAAGTCTTATAAATCATTTTATTTAGTCAAATTTAAAGCGCTCTTTTTATTATCGTTTAATATTTATTATCCTTTTAACTTTATTTTTTCTATTATTTATCATAAATTTATTTGTTGTTTTATTTTTATTATTTTTTTAATGTGAAACTCTTTGGTTAAGGTAATACTTTGGTTTTGTTTTCAATGTAAGCTGTCTTAATTCGTTTTAAGTTCTACGTTAATTAAATTGAATTAATTACAATAATTTTTGTTTTCTTTTATTTGTTTAGGAAATATCTTCAGTTTTTAATTTATTTTTTAAGCTTTGAAGATTTGGTGTTGATATATTAATGCTAAATTCATTTTGGGTTGATAAAAAACAAATAAGCAGATGAGTGTGAAGCGATATATCAGCGATACTGGCAAATATTTCTTTTTTTTTTGTTCTGATGGATGAGTTGTGGTTCCAATTAAACTTACGCTCAAGATTTGATATGAGATGGTAGTTGATGGAAGCAAATTAAATAAAACAAACGAATATTATTTTTTTTTTAATTTTTAATATATTTTTTTAAGTGTTTTTATTTTGTTCATTTTTATTGTTTTTTGTTTTCTCTTTTTTGTGTTTTTGTTTTTATCACTTAGTTTAATTTAGAAATCTAATTATAAGTTTCTTTAAAATAATAGACAAGTTTAAAGTATATATGTATGTATACAGAATTTTTTATTTTAATTTACAGTAAATAATAAATTATTAACAGTTTTCTAAATATTGTACTTAATAAAAGATGAAAAAAACGTTCTGGTTTTTATATACAAATTTACCATTTCATTTATAAGCTTTTATAGAAAATATAGTTTAATAAATATTTATTTGTTTTGAATAATTGGAATTTGAATGAGGGCACTTTAATATAAGAAAAGTTGTGAACATGATCACTGGGTTCTCCAGCAATTCGTTTATTTTGGACTTTTAAAGAAGGGACTTAAGTTTTCATGCATCAATAGTATTTTTTGTTCGACCTACTACAGATGTAGCACAAATATGTATATGGGATGAACAGCTTGAATTTGATTCATACAAACAGATAGACGTATCCGCATGCGAACACCACAGGCGGATCAGTAGAAATGCGGTGAAGTGGGAGGATTATGACCCCTTGTTTTCGGATCAAAACCTCGCCGAAATAGGAAGAAAAAGATAGATGGAGATATCGGCATTGCCATAATCGTACATCCTAGATAGCGATTCAAAGATTCTCCCCAATGTTTCTTCAGAATAAAAAGTAGGTACATATCTTTTAAAAAGAAGGAAAAATGTGTTAAGAATACTGTTCAATTGTCATTCACAATCAGGTTTGTCGTGAATCAGGGCTATCGTAAATAAATTTTCTCTCGGAATTTTTCTCCCGTACAAAAATTGAGCATCTTCAAAAACAAAGGAAAAAATTCATCGGGAAAAAATGGATATCGCGATTACGTTGAAAATTCCCTTGAATTGTCATTCATGATACCTATTTCTTTTCCGGGGAATTATTTCCTCTTTTTTGAAGATACCTAATTTGTGTTCGGGGGGAAAGTTCCGAGGGAAAATTTATTCACGATGACCCTGAAAGTTTTCCCCCGGACTTCTTAAAAAAAGGAAAAAATTCATCGGAAAAAAGGAGATATCTCGATATCGCTGAAAATTCTTCTATCTCACGATACCTGGAGTCGAAACGCTATACCTATGAACGGATGACTTGTTACGTAATTTGTATGTAAATATTTTGTTGCTTGATCTACCAACAGCACAATACAAATAACGTGACCAGTCATACGTTTACGGATGTGGCGATCCGACCCCTGTATTTCTTTTCTGGGGAATTATTTCCTCTTTTTTGTAGATATATTTGGCGCAACAGCTTTTTAAGTGCCTGGGCCTAGCTTCTCGCAATCGCTCGTGTTGTGAGCGTTATATTTTTCCGCACGAATGGAAGGGACTTACATTTTAGTGCTGTATCCGAAGGGCAATTTGTTTTTAGAAGCTTTTTAGGGACAACTATTCTCTCGGATGTTTGTCAGACGTTTGCAAGAGGTGGGGTCGTGGAAAAACTGTTTGGTGCTTTCTGGGATTCGAACTTGTAACCTCACGCGTAATGAGAAGATTTTGAAGATACCGACTTTTTGTTCGGGGGAAAAATTCCAACGCAAAATTTATTCATGATAAGCTTGAATTTCTATTACTCCCTGCGGATTTGTATTCCTTTTTTGAAGATACCTTTATTTTGGTTTTTATTTTTATTTCGGGGAAAATTTAATCACGATAAGGCTGATTAGATTATCCTATCTTGTAAGCACTGCATTCCCCTCAGCGATTTGGCGTCCTTAGACGTCATGAACATCCATCGCTTCATCAAAAGCTCCGGTTGGTTTTATTAGTTGTCTAATGGTAGACCCTTGGCATCACAATGGACCTTTACTGGTCTAAGTGTGTATGCATCGTGGTGCAGACAGCCAATCTAACCTAACCTAAGCACTGCAATTCTCAAATAATAATCGACTTGATCGCTTGCTGCTAAGGATGTTGTTATTAAAACCTTACCGATCGTCTTACTAAAGCCATTTTTTCCTCTGTGGGCAGTAGAGCCATGCTTTTCTATCCGCCTATTCGTATATCACCTCTCACTGGGACTTAAAGATTGAGTCAGGAAGATAGAATTTGTATTTTAAAAATATGTAGGCATTGATCTTCTGTATAATTAACCCATATATTATTATAAATCCCTAAAAAAATGGGCGTTTTTCTTAAAAAGGATAGACAGAGAGAAAGAAAGATAGGTGTGATGGCTTCAAACTCAGATGCTACTATTCAGAAAAACTCCGGAGATGGCGTCCAGATAACTGGGAAGATTTGTTTTGTTATTTTTTCTTTGCTTCTGATTCACAGTATTTTTTTCGCCGCCACCTAGTGTCACAAATATTAGCCAACAGAGCGAACAATTTTTCCAACCATATGACCAACCTGCTGCCAGTGACATGCGTTCGGAATAGTGTTCACATAAGCTTTCGTCATTGATCGGATTGACTTTATGTTTCATGAGAAATAAATAATTGCTTGCTGGCATCAGGATGTGAACCATGAACCATGATTAGTCTGCCACTCGATGACGCCGTCACTACGCTATCGCAAAATGTCTTTCCGTTAGTGTTGTAATAACTCGAGAACCACTTATTAACGTGTTCTTTTTTCAATTCATAGATATGGTGTCTGGCCAGGTTTTAGTTTTTTTATTTTTATAAAAAAAAAAACTGTAACCTGCAACCGCGGAGCAGCGGATTGTCCCTTCTCTTTTTTTCTTTCGCGTACAATTGGGTTTGAGGTTTGACCTTTAAAAAGTGGGAACATTTTGTGGTTCAACGCGTTCGTTTACTTTTTCGTAAATTTACCTCTCTCTGAGAATTTTACCCCCACTCGTGGAAATTTGACAAACTACGAATTTTGGTGCAGAAAGTACACGAACATACCTACAATGTTACATATACTTTTATAGGACCGTGTTACGACCAGATGGGATCTAACTTCTTTGTTTTTTTTTTTTGTATGAGGGCAGATAGAAATGCAAAGAATAGTTTATGCGCTAGACTAGACCAAGCACGGGGCACTGGTCTAATAGTAATTTGCTTTACGTCAGCGAAGCGTGTAAGCTCACTTATAGAGCGCGTAGTTATTTTACAAAAACGTTCCTAGCAATGCAATGTTTCGTGCAGGGGATGTGCAGATCGATCGTTTAATCAGCTGAGTGTTTCTCTACTGAATCGGTTAACTGATTGCTGCTTCGATTCAGTTACATATCACATTCAAAAATAAGTAAAAAAAAGAGTGCATTCCGGAAGAGTATAGAGACTCTAACTGCGGTTAGTTTATAAATTGCGTTCAATAGATCCAATTCTTTTATTTGTTGTAATGTAATGAGCGAATGTTGTGATTTGGTATGTATTTCGTAACAATAGTCCTTGTCATCCGAAAATAAGATGGCAGACAGAAATTTACATTCTTAAGTAACATATGGAGTGATAGGTTGAATTCCAAAACGTCAGAAAAATGCGCATTGTGAATGCACATTGCTTTTGTCATGCGAAGTTATCATACTTTCGCGTTGCTTTACAATTTTTGGCGTTTTGGAACGACTTTGATGCTAACAACTATGTTTATACCATCGAAACTATCATCAAATGTTTTAAACATCAATAATGTCGAAAAAAATTTAGTAACAACTATAGTTTTATACAATTTACGGCGATGAATCCATTTTATTTGGCGGGATATTCAAACCGAAATGCCAATGTAATTGGCATCATAATCATTCATGATGCTCTGTTTGCTTTTGTTTGCGTAGTTGATGCATTCACAAAGCGTTTTGAAAAAGTATGCATTGCATCATAGTAATCCGTTTACGTTTTGGAACACTTGATTAAGCAATAATGCTGAAGTACTGCGTTTTGGAACTCAGCCTTGTCTCAAGCGAGACGCTACAAAGATTTGATCTTGTATTGATACTTCATGTACACCGCAAGTAGTGTTGTCATTTCTTGTTTCATATTTATACCGTCGACTTGCTAACTTTGAAGAAAAATTGATTCAGAATTCGAGTCTATTAGAAATTGGGATAGAAATCTGTTATTTTGGCTGGAATAAGGGTGAATGTTCTCTAGATCCTTTAAGAAAACACTTTTATATCTGTCTGAAGGTAGGAATGATCGGCTTCTTCACAATGGCTAGCGTTTGGTGCATATTTCTGTGGCCTCAAGCAATAACCGCTTTCACAGTCGATTTTCACAGTTTCACAGAAAACGAGTTTGAAATTTTCCTTTTTCCCAAAAACGTATGGAATTTTGCTATAAGGGTCTTGTTTCTTTGCAACCACTACAGAAAGAAAAGTAAAAAATACATGATTTAAACTTAGAATATTGGAGAATCTTCTGCCATCCTTAAGTCGATGCCGTCATAATTCGACTTAAGCGGTTATCGCTTGAGACCACCGATTTTATATTCTATTCGAAAGTCCCAGGTTCAAAGACTCTAGTATATTTCTGAATGGATGGTATTTTCTTTTTTTATCTGCGTTCCAAATGAGTGTTTTCCGGGATTATATGTGGCGCCCCGCGTGGGGCCTTTCAGGTGTGGTAACTTATATCTTTTATTGGACGTAGTTCGTTACTCGTAATCAACGATATCGTCAGTTGAAAGAAACAGGCGATTCGATTCTTTTTCTACAAATATTCCACAGTGTATGGATTATTTAGCGAGCCTAGCCAATCAGAAACTTAGAAAAGAGTACATTAGTCAACTGAAAGAAGCCCATTTATTCACAAGTGTATGCTGCCAAATATAGTCAGCTCACCCGTATGTAGTGGGCGCCGTGGCGTAAGTGGTTAGTGCGTCGGATCACTACGCATGAGGCTCCAAGTTCGAATCCCAGAAAACAAAAAAAAATAAAGTTTTTTCACGATCCCACCTTTCGCAAGCGTCTGACAAACATCCGAGAGTATTGTTGTCTCGAAGAAGCTTCTCAAATCGTCGTTCGGATTCGGCACTAAACTGTAGGTCCCTTCCATTCGTGTGAAAAATATAACGCACACAACATGAGTGGTTGCGAGAAGCTAGGCCCTGGCACTTAAAAAGCTGTTGCGCCAAATATACATATATACATACGTATGTATTGGGTTGGCCAATAAATTCCCTCTGTTTATCGTTAGTGTTCCCGTTAACTTTGAATGACTCCGTTTGTAAATGTTGCTTCGAGCTTGCAGTTTTTTCTTCTTTAAATACACATCGCAGTGCATATGTGAAAGAAAGTTCATAGCGATTGGTTGTGTTTTACACATTTGGTAAACTTTTGAAAATGGAGGCAAATAAGGAGTATTTTCGGCATATTATACATAAAAAAAACACGCTGCATAAACACATAAGAAGATTTGTGCTGTGCACGGGGATAACTCTGTAAGCGCTTGGACTGTTCGCGAGTAGTTCCGGCGCTTTCGTGATGGTAATTTCACATATTCTGACTTGCCCCGTTTTGGTCGACCGGTTGAGATTGATGGGGACCAAATTAAAGCTCTAGTTGAAAATAATGCACGTTACACAACCACGCACATAGCTGATATATTGGATATATCGAAATCAAGCGTGGAAAATCTCTTGCGTAAACTGCAATATGTAAATCGATACGATATTTGGCTGCCGCTCAATTTGAGTGAACAAAATTTATTGGATCGTGTCTCCATCAGCGATTCCCTGCAGAAACACAACGAAAGTGAATTATTTTTAAAACGGATGATAACAGGCGATGAAAAGTGGATACTTTACATTAACGTGGAATGGAAAAGATCAAAGGTGGAGCAAAAGAGGTGAGCCATCTTTAGCCATTCCAAAAGCTGGTCTTTACCCTAAGAAGGTTATGCTATGTATTTGGTGGGATTGGAAAGGAATTGTGTATTATGAACTTCTTCCGCATAACCAAACCATTGATTCCGATAAATACTGCTCTCAATTGGATAAACTAAAGGATGCAACCACCGAAAAACGATTGGAACGGGCTAACCGGAAGGGCGTCGTGTTCCATCAAGCCAACGATAGACCGCATGTCTCTTTGCAGACTTGGCAGAAGTTAGTGCAGTTTGGATGGGATGTTTTACCTCACCCACCGTATTCGCTTGGTCTTGCACATTCCAATTACCATTTATTCCGGTCCCTGCAAAACTCACTTAATGGAAAAAATTTCGTCTCGCTGGAAGCGTGGTCAATCCACTTGAAGCAATTCTTTGCCAATAAAGCTCAAACGTTCTACGAAAGGGGCATTATGAAATTGCCCGAAAGATGGCATAAAGTGGTAGAAAATAATGGTGTATATATAACTGATTAAAGTTTTTCCTAACAATAAATAATAATCTTTCATTCCGCCTAAAAAAACAGAGGGAATTTATTGACCAACCCAATATTAACACCTAATTAAAAGCGATTCAAATAAAACTTTACAAGTTCTTGTCCCTCAGATCCAACAGCTTTATTTAATAGTTAATTAAAAGGCCCCCGGAAATACAGTAGAAACGCCCAAAAATAAAAAAAATAAATACCAATGCATCATTTTCATTTGTATATTTTATAAGTTTGTTTTGTTTTTATAGGAGAGAGAAAAAAAATAATTAATATTAATAACAAAAACTATGTTTTCTTTTTGTTTATTCTTCTTACATTAAGATCACTTTAAATTGTTTGTTTTTATTTTGTTTTCAATATTTAAATAATTATTTCTTAAATTAAAAGAACAAAAAAATAATAATAATAATAAATCTTCATTTTGTTTCTTTTTAACCTAATAAATTAACAAAGCAAACACAAACGCACTCGTGCATATAAGAGAAAGTACTTGGTTTTCTTTTTAGTTTCTTTTAATAATTCTAAACAAAAAAAAAATTAAAATTAAAATATTTTCCTTCGTTATAATATAATAAAATAAAAAATAAAAATTTAGAATTACACATTTATATAGTATTTGGTTTAAAGTTTAAAGAAAAAGAGAGAGAAAAAAAATAATCACTTAGTTTTCCTTTTTGTTTCGTTCTTCAGTTGTTTGTCCATTTTTTTTGTGAATTATTTACATAAACACTTATTTGTTTTATATATTTATTTTCTTTATATATATATATATTTTTTTTTTTTTTTTTTTGTTATAAGGCTACAGAAAGAAAAAGTTGTGTTTGGTTGTTGTGTTGTTTTATATTTGAAATTTTCCTTTTTTTTTGTATTTATTTATAGCATTTAAGTAATGCTTACATTTGTTTTTATAACTTCAATTTATTAATATATATGTATACATATATATAGATATTTTTTTTACATAAAATTAAAAGTTTTTTTCTTGAATTTTTTGTTTGTATTTGCATTTAAATAACAATAATTAGATTTGCTTCTCATTTTATGTGGTTGTTTCATCTTAAATTTGTTGTTTAATTCACTAAGTTCTTTGTTGTTTTTTTTTATTTTTTTATTTTTTAGTTTTATCATCAAAAATATAAATTACATTATTTTACAAACAAAAGTCTTGATGAACTTTTATTATAGAATTTTATTTTATTTTGTTTTATTATATATATATAGTGTTCTAAGTGTAAATTAAAAACAGAAACACTTTCATCCTCTCAGCAATACAAACACAATTGTGATTTAACGGTAATTTTGTTGTATATATATATTTTTTTGTATTTATTTTTTTTTTTGTTAATTTTTGTATTTTTTTTTTTTTGAAAAAATAAACTTTAGATAATTTTCAAATGGGTGTTGTGTTGTTTACATACTTTTGTTCGTTATTTGTTAAACTACGAATATTTTAACAATTTCTGTTGTTTTTGTTTTTTTGAAAAAAAAAAAAAAAAAATGAAGAGAGAGTGCAAAACAACGCCATCTGTGGGTGTGTTTGCTATATAATAGTAGTCATAGTAATAGTAGTAGTGATAGTTTGCAAAACTATGCAGTTGTGGTTGTATGCGAAGTGTGTTGTTGAGGTGTAGGAGAATTATTACTACTGTTATTACTACTACTATTGCATTGCAACATATTGTGTGTGCTACCGTTATGATGATTATTATTATAGCCAATATGGCTGCTGTTAGCCGCTGTGCCACCGCCAACACCGATGCAGTAGCCACTAGTTCCGCCGCCCGTTCGCATATCACCAAATTCACTTGTGTTGAAATCCCCTAAAATCCCACCCATTAAGCCGCCGCCTCCTCCTCCGCCGCCAGCACCACCCCGTATATCGGATTGTTCACTATTTAGACCCTTCTTCGCTGCTTCGGGTTGTGTACAAATTGGCTGTGCCAACGCATCACCATCGATTAGACGACCCGACTGTAACAAATTGACATCCTCACTGGCACCGATTACGGTGCCCGTCATTGTTGTGACAGCTGCACCCGTATGCACTGATGCCGTCGCTGTCGATGATAGTGCGCCCGCCACAGACGATGCCGTCTGTATGGATGCTGTTTCGCTGGAGCTACTGCCATCGTCGGTTAGGCGCAGCGCCACTTCGAGATCACGTAACACATCTGTTTCCTTCTCGTCGATCAGGTTGAAGCGCCGATGCAGGGCGGTCAAATGGGCAAAGGTTAAATTTAAATGTGTGTGTAATCCTAGGAGGGCGATTTCTCGAAAATGCGCCGCATATAGATGAGCTATCACATGAAATTGCAAGCGTAGAATTTTACGGGCGATCGATTCGAACGAATTTGGGAATTCGTTGGCGTATTTGGTTGGAAATATTGACTCATCGCTGACGGTTTTTTGGGTAAATGTCATAACATAGTCAATATATTGGGGCGCTGCAACGCGGGTCTTTTTGCCCTTCTCATCGAACCATAAGTACGTTCTGAAAAATAAAATAAAGGTTATGGCATTAGTTGGGATTTTTTTTTTTTAATTTTTATTATAAAGTGCATTTGTAGAGTCCTCGCTGAACGCGTATCCCGAAATCTCTCAATCACCCATATGCCGCTAGCATCAAGTAACGAAGACCAGTGGCAACGCTGCCAACATGCATCAGAAACGCCACGACTGATGTGCTGGGTCTCCCTTGTCCACCACCGCGAAACCACTGGTTTGACGAAGAATGCCGGCGAGTGCATGCAGCAAAATAAGAGGCATATAAAGCGGCGCTTCAAAGGAAGACGAGAGCTGCTCGTGAGCTCTACGATCAAAAGAGACGGGAAGAACATCGGCTTCTCCAAAAGAAGAAGAAAGAGCATGAAACGCGCAATCGAGAATATCGAGAGCTAATACTCCAGGAACAATGTACGGAAGTAACACATCTGTTTCGTGTGAAAAATATAACGCACACAACATGAGTGGTTGCGAGAAGGTAGGCCCTGGCACTTTAAAGAGCTGTTGCGCCAAATATTTGTATTTGTATGTACGGAAGTTTTACAAAAAGGTAAAAAGAACGTGTCAGAGAAGCAATACCGGTACAGAAACCTGTAGAGATGAAAATGGAAACCTCGTAGTAGAATTACAGTCGGTGCTGAGAATATGGAAAAACTATCTCTGCAGACTGTACAACGGCGACGAAGACCAAAATCCCGCTGTCAGGCAGAATGAAACATTCAACATAGACGATGATAGCCAATATTTCTGTCCACCTGATCAAAACGAAGTGAGGATAGCAATATCCAAGCTGAAATCTAACAAGGCTGCTGGACCTGACGGCTTACCGGCCGAACTTTTCAAGGCAGCTGGTGATGAATTGGTAGAGTGCATACACCAACTCGGGCGCCGTGGCGTAAGTTGTTAGTGTGACGGATTACTACGCATGAGGTTCCAAGTTTGAATCCCAGAAAACACCAACAAGTTTTTTTACGGTCCCACCTCTCGCGAGCGTCTGACAAATATCCGAGAGTATTGTTGTCACGAAAAAGCTTCTTAAATCGCCGTTCGGAGTCGGCATTAAACTGTAGGTCCCTTCCATTCGTGTGAAAAATATAACGCACACAACATGAGTGATTGCGAGAAGCTAGGCCCTGGCACTTTAAAGAGCTGTTGCGCCAAATATTTGTATTTTTTGTATACACCAACTCATCTCTAAGATTTGGTCAGACGAGTGTATGCCTGATGAATGGAATCTCAGCATCGTTTGCCTGATCCACAAGAAAGGAGACCCTCTCAACTGCGCTATTTATAGAGGCGGCAGTCTCCTCAACATCGCATATAGGTTTTTTTCTGCGATATTGTGTGAACGCTTGAAACTTTTTATCACAAGCCTGATTGGCCCCTATCAGTGCGGTTTCAAGCCAGGAAAGTCCACCGTCGATTAAATCTTCACACTTCGGCAGATCCTGGAGAAAACCCAAGAAGTTCAAATCGATACTCATCATCTCTTTATCGATTTCAAGGCAGAGAAGAGCTTTATAGAGCCATGTCTAGTTTTGACTTCCCTGCCAAACTTGTTCGTCTGTGCAGGATAACGATGGAGAACGCTCGCTGGTCCATCAAGGTCGGTAATAACCTCACCGAGACCTTTGATGTGAAAAAAGGTTTTAGACAAGGTGACGCGCTGTCATGTGACTTCTTTAACATTGTACTTGAACGGATTGTGCGGAACTCACAAGCCAACACCGGAGGCACAATCTATTACAAGTCTGTACAACTGCTTACATACGCCGACGATATCGAACATTATCGGAAGAACTCAGCGGGCTGTCACCGGTGCGTTTGGAAGCATTGAGGCGGAAGCGGCCTAAATGGGTTTAGCGATAAACGAGGGCAAAACCAAGTATATGCTGTCGACAAGAAGGGACAACAAACACCGACGAATTGGACAGAACGTCACAGTGGGCAGCTATAACCTCGAGGTAGTAAGGCACTTTGTCTACCTTGGCTCTGCTATAAACTCTGAGAACAACATCAGCGCATAAATCAAGCGAAGAATAACTCTTGCTAATCGCTGTTTTTTGGGCTTATAAGGCAATTTAACAGTAAAGCCTTATCTTGAACAACTAAGCAGACTCTATATAAGACTCTAATCATCCCAGTCCTGCTTTTTGGCGCTGAAACATGGACTTTATTAAAAGAGGATGAAGATATCCTTGGTCGCTTCGACAGAAAAATTCTTCGTAAGATATTCGGTCCCGTTTGCGTTGACGGGTTTTGGAGGAAAAGATTCAATAACGAACTATACGAGCTGTGTACAGCGACATCGACCTAGTCAAAAAACTGCGTTTTGGACGTCTGAGTTGGCTAGGACATGTAGAGCGAATGGACACCAACGCTCCGGCCCGCAGAGTCTTCGAATCTAACCCGGAGGCACGACGCAGTAGAGGACCTCCTCGCCATAGGTGGTGCGCATAAGTTCAAGGGGACCTCGACCAACTTAGAGTGTGCAACTGGAGGCAATTAGCTAAAGACCGAGCTAAATGGAGAGGCTTGTTGGTTGAGGCCCAGGTTCACCCCGAACTGTAGCGCCACCTAAGTAAGTAATGAAGACGAAGAATCAGCAAAACACATCTTATGTCACTGTAGCTGTCTAATCAGAACATGTCATCGTTATTTAGTTAAATTCTACCTTGAAGCAGAAGACCTATCTGCTAGCTCACTCAAAAGCATAGTAGAGTTCATCACCAAATCGGGTATATTGAGTGAGCTTTAAGATCAGAGGAAATCACAATAGGCCCGATGTGGTCGCAGTGATAAGGTGACCTAATCCCACCTCTTGAACAATCTACAATCTACAATCTATGTACCATGGAAGATGTTTCAAAGAACTGAATGAAATGATCTCCAAAGCAGTTAGTTTCACTTAAATTACTTTTCTTTTTTTTAGCTAATATGTAAGCCAGAATGATCCAACGTAATTCAAAATAGAGCAGCAGATCCAGAATCTTCAGAAACTTTCCATTGTTAAGAACGGTGACGGGTACCTTAACGAAGACAGGTGGTCTATTTTTTTTTTTGAGACTCCTAACTGGCTACTAATTTCGACGTCAATTCATGGTCCCATTCTATTCAATCCAGTTTATGAGTTTACTGCATCTACGATATGAAATACTCCATCACACAATCTTTTTTACACACAGCTATTCAGTTCATATTAACAAAAAAAAAAAAACCTTCCACCACGACCACAACACAAACCTCATTTTCCATCCATCTATCCATCCACCGCAGAAGCCCATAAATTGTAATTCCAACAAAAATCCCACAAAGCGAACTCTAATCCCTTCCTGATGGAATCCTATCACATGCAATATCTATGCACACCACAATACCCTGCAGTGGTCAGGACCTAATTTTCAATTGAATTTATTATGAAATATGTCCAAATATGTTTTTGTCTGTTTTGGTCATCGAATGGAATGGCTGGTCCATAACAAAACTGATCCAAGTAACATGTTGGTACAGAGAGGAGCAGGTAAATCAACCCAGATAAATTATTGATTCAAAAACTACACATACAAATTTATGGAGAAAAAATCCTTACCTATTGCCAGGCCCAGTCATATCCGGACAACCGGATGGTGTACAAAATTCGCTAATTGTTCCATAAACTAGATTCACATGTTCGAAAAGTGCCAGTGCTGTAAAGATACAAAAAAAAACACAAACAATAAGTTAAAATATCAATTTAATTACTTATACATCACTGAAATGAAAAAAAAAAAAAAACAAACAGGATACACACTAAAAGGATACATCCTTCGACGAAGGGAACCCACATCAACCGAATAACTTTCTAATAACCTTAATCATTGGCTATAATTTTGAAAGAAAACTTTACCAAATTTCATACTAAAGGATTTCCAACTCCTGCAGTTCCATCCTGCCTTGCGGTAAGGTTAGAAGTTGAAATAGGATTCTACACACACACGCATACTGTGCTGCCATCTATTCTGGTACTGTTGTTTTCCATTTAATTATTAAGTTTTAATCTGCTTGAATTATTAATGGAATATAAGTGGGTCGGACGACAAGTCCTTCACCCCCGCCCTCGGAGGATCCTGATAGACAGACTCAAGGAACTTTTCGTATCGTGTCAGGTTTATTTTATTGTAGATTTAGCCGGTAATTAATAAACAATCTTTTATTTTTGTTTCTGTTTGAGTAAATTAAAGTCAAACTGAAAGGAGTTGTGGCGGGTTTTTGGTTTTCCCATTCATATACCAACAAAAGGACTTTTGAGAAAAGATTAAGGGATTTGAGGTTCGTTAGAAGATAGTATTAATGAAAGAAAGATTATCTCTATAAACAAACAAGTGAAGCAAAATTTAATCAATGGAATGGAATAATGGGCGATAATTAAGGGTGTACAGGAGATTGTATTCATATTATCCTATCGTTGTAGTTAGTGGCCCGAGGAATGTGGATATTTGGAGATTTTTTAAAGAGATATGATTTGGAAGTGACCCTTGTCTGAAGCACGTGCGATATTCATAAATTATTGTAATGTGATTTCCAAGAATGGAGGCTCTGCAAAGATTATGGCAAGCAGTCCCCAACCGTATAGAAAAGATACAAATTATTCTTTAAATATTAACGTACGCCTAAGAGAGAAGAGATATGAAAGCGGTATACTTGTAGGTGCTGCGGTTTTGAAACTCAGATGGCATTAACTATCGTTGCATACTCCGTGGGTAGCGTTCAAACTAGTTGGGGAGAAGCCAATTTTTTGCATTCGTTTTTGATTCACAGTATTTTATTTTTTTCAAATAAATTGTTAGATAACTCTAGATAATGGCATACAAACGGATAAAGGACAGTTAAGTGGACAGCGGTGTGAATATTTGGGCCCAATAACCACACAATCCGGAACTAATAGGTGCATTTTCCAGTTTCTTCCACGTTATAGGAAGGAAATTTGACCTTAATAAGCAAACCATTGCGATTATGTCAGACAATTAAATTGATATCAAACTGGCTCTGGTTGAGCGACTACCTGGTCCAATTGGGCAAGAACAGGGCAGTTACCCCATACTGGGTGCCAGCTCATGTTGGAGTATATGGTAACAAGAAGTCCAGAGAGACTCAGGAAAAAGGTGTGCAGCCCCATTTATGGGACCACAGCTTTTCTGGGAAGAGATAGAATAGGAAAAAAATCGAAAGACGGACATAGGGACTCCGAGGCAATTTTAAACAAACAAGGACCAAGACATGTGACAGTCTATAGGAAAAGAAGAACTAAGACTACCTACAAACTTCTTTATATCTCAACACCTGAAAGAGTATGAACAAATCGAAGAAATTTTGGGACCCTAACACGCAGTCGCCCAAATAAAGGAGAAAGATTCGCCATTTTTAATTTAGGGTCTTAAGTTAAAGTACTTTCGTTTGAGAACATTCTCGGCTAACATGAGGCTCTAAGCCCCGAACCACAATTCGTTGGAATAATGCTGCAGAATTTCTTCTCGTACATATCGATTGATGGAAGTTCGATCAACAACTCTCATAGCAATTATTACGGCTCACAACACTATCCGATACCACATGAAAAAGTTACGTGTGACGAACGAAGACCTTTATAGGGGCTGCGGCAACGAGGAGGTTCACGAGGACACTACCCACTTCCTCTGCCACTGCCCAGGCCTCTACTCTAGCACCTTAGACATATATACCTTGGACAATACTTCTTTAAGGATTTTGAAGAATTTTCCAACAGACCGATCAACGACATCGCAAACTTCATCAAATCCTCTGGATGGTTTGTATCTCGGGCACAGTAAGTACTATATGCTGTCTAATAGGCTACGTACAGAGACGTTTATTTTTCCTCACGAGAAATGGATTTTTGTTTTCTTTTTCTATCTTCCATGAGTATCACAATGGGTCTATACTGACCTGACCACTAACCTAACCTAACCTAAACCCATTGTGATGCCCATTGAGATTTTGTTCTAGTGATCTTGATCTGGAGTTTGTTCCTTCCTACACTTGTGGACATGAGTGGTCTTAGTCAGCCTGATGTCCTCGAAAAAACTGTAAGGATTAGCGAGTGAAACATCATATAGCCCTTCAATGTCTTTGAAGTAGTATGGTATCTTCTTAGAATTCTGATTCTTAGGTGGCAGAGGCTCGGGCAGCGACACAGAAAGTGGGGATGGCTTCATGAACTTCTTCGTCGCTGCACCCTCTGCACAAATCGTCATCAGTTAGTTTCAATTTTAAAGTGTGGCTTCTTAGTTGAATGTGACCAGTTAGTTACATTAGAGAGCGATCTCCACTATCTTTCCAGCAGTTTCTTGGTACTTTGGTCTAAGAGATATTTCACAGGTGGGAAGTAGTACCCATCTAGTGTTCGCTGCCCTTGGAATCGGTCGTTCTACTATTCCTCTGAGGTTACAAAGTGGAGTCCTGACTGAATTGTCAGTTCGTTCAAGCTCCAGCGTAGAGCCCTTTCTCATCAAATCGTCCGCTTTTCGTTACAGCGGCACCCTTGCGGACGGGGACCCAGCAGAGTTTTACGTTGTGTATGTATCCATTGAGCTATTCGCGACAGCTCTTAACAAATTTCGATTTTATTGCTATAGCAGATATTGCTTTTATAGCTACCTGGCATCATTGAAACTATTGTAGACTGGCAGCTGTCGTCACTGCTAGAACCTCCGCTTGAAAAACACTGCTGTGGTCAGGCCGTCTGATCGAACTGCGAATATTGAGCGTTTCCAAGAACACGCCCGCGCCTATGGCTATGTCTATTTTCGAACCATATATAGATGGATAAAGACTTCGTTTCTAGTACTTTTTCTGTATCCCATTCTTCAGTTCTCGGTTACCAATCCTTTTTTCTAATTATTTACAAAAGGTGTCGGAAGTGGGATTTAACTTAAAGATATTCTTATGAACTGGCAGCAGGTGACTATTCTCCTACGGGAAACGTCGAGTTTATTTCAACAATTCTAAAACTATTCCATTCCATTTATTTCCATTCCAATACTTCCGACACAAATTGCACTTAATTACTTAAATTATAAATGACTAAATACGCGACTGAAGCCAACAACCTACCCTTTTGCTTTTTGTTTTATCTTTTTATAATCCCTTACCAGCCATAAAGATGACCTAGTTTGTGTGCCTCGGTAGATGCAACTTTATAGGCCCGCATAACTGACATAAATTCCTACTTTCATGACCTTGTCATTGCACTTTGAACTTATTCTTTGTAGCACAACTGGGTTACTGTATTTTTATAGTCCCCTTGGAGTTTGCATCAATTTCTGTGAGTCTGAAGCTTAAATTAATGCAAAAGTGTGCATAAATATTAAACTAGGGCAGATTAAATCCTTTGAGACTTAGTCAATGAATGACTCCTTCAGTTCGAACAATAAGAGGATCGGTAAAATCAGTAGTAGCTAGTGCAGCATAAAGGATTTTGTCAATTAGTGTTGGCTTGGGGATTTAGGGCAAACTAGAATCTTAACCAAGTCCTTGATGTGATGTGGTAACAGGATTTACCTGAAAACTTTCTGTATTTATATGTAGACTAAGTCAAAGTTAGTCATAATTGTTGCTGGTTTAATTTTTGATTTGGTTAGCCCTCATCATCTTCAAGTACAATAGATAAATAAAATTTACAAAGAAAAACATTTATGAGTGGTCTCGAACATTTTGAAAACCCACAGAAGCGCATATTTTATGTTGAATATGAGAGAAGGTTTTTAAAGAATTAAATTAATCTTATATATTAATACGTGAACACGAAACTTATCGTACGGTTTTTTAGTAGTTATTATAAAAGGAGGGGGATGAAACTTATATCATTCGAAAGGTACTGTGCCATAGATGTGCAGAAAAAACAAATTATATGCGTATGTAACCGTTAAGTTAGGTAAATTCCCCTCGGTCGAATTTCGACCACATGCGATACTAGTTCAAATAGTAATCTGAAAAGTTGAGATTCCAAGCCTTTTTAGAACTACACGTTCCGCAACCTTTGGGATTTCCGATGGGTATGGAACAGGCATATCATATGAGAAAACTTCGGATGAATGTTATGAAACAGACATAACAGTGAGTCTACTTTGATCAGAGCAGTAGTACGAGGGCAAGGTGAAAAGTTTTCGGCTTGACGCAGAGATAGCGTTCCAATCAGCAAAAATTTATGTTTCCTGCCTGGGTGCACTTCTCATTAGTTCGTATGACAAGTTTCAACTTGTTCTCTCAAGTAGTTTGTTTACACGAATTTTTGCAGTAGACGTCTTGCGTGTTTTTCGTTAAAATGGATAAACTTGAATATCGTGCGGTCATAAAATTCTTCGTTTTGGATGGGTTAACCCCTAAGGAAATTCATCCAAAGTTGACAAAAGTTTACGGGGACTCTGCTCCTTCCATGTCAACCGTTAAAAAGTGGGCAGCTGAATTTTAACGTGGTCGCACGTCCCTCGAAGATGACTCACGTGAAGGACGGCCAAAAACCGCAACCACACCCGAAACCATCTAAAAAGTGCATGATATAGTGTTGGACGATAGGCGAGTGAAGGTGAGTGAGATAGCTGAGGTTGTGTGTATATCGGAAGAGAGGGTGCGAAACATCTTGCACAAAAACTTAGGGATGCGAAAACTCTGCGCAAGATGGGTGCCGCATTTGTTGAATGCCGATCAAAAGCAAATGTACAAACGATTTTAGCGGCAATCTTTGGACCGATTCAATAGGGATCCGACCGATTTTGTGCGGCGATTTGTCACCATGGATGAGACATGGGTCCACCACTACACGCCAGAAACGAAACAGCAGTCGAAGAAGTGGGTGGAAGCCGGTGGTTCAGCGCCAAAGAAAGCGAAGTCTATCGCATCTGCCGGAAAGGTCGTGGCCAGTGTATTTTGGGATGCGAAAGGGATCCTGTTAATTGATTACCTTGAGAAAGGCAGAACAATTACAGGCAAATATTACTCCAACCTTCTTGATCAGCTGGATGCCGAAATTCGCTAGAAGAGGTCTAGCTTGAAGAAGAAAGAAATCATCTTTCACCAGGACAACGCACCTGTACACAAGTGTGCGTTGGCGATGGGAAAACTGCGGGATTTGGGGTACGATTTGCTCGGCCATCCCCCCTATTCCCCTGATTTGGCACCCTCAGACTTCCATCTGTTCCCAAACTTGAAGAAATTTGTTTCTGGGAAGCGCTTCGCATCCAATGCAGAAGTTGAGAGGGCCGTAGATGAATATTTTCACAGCCTTCCAGACTCTCACTTCCAAGAAGGAATACTGATGTTGGAAAAACGCTGGACTAAGTGTGTTGAAGTCAAGGTAGATTATGTAGAAAAATAAAATAATTTTTTAACTGAAAATCGCAGTCTTTCATTGTCAGGCCGAGAACTTTTCACCTTGCCTTCGTATATCTCATGTTCGACAACATGGCGATGGTGTAGCGGTAACGTCATAGATTGCCCCGCTAATGTTTCATCGTTCAAATCGAAGCATTTATTTATTTATTTCTCATAATATTTATATAAACATTCAGTTCGATCAATTGCGAAAGCTAATGTCAGCACTGTTGCGAAGGCATAACACTGACAGTAGGTTGATCATATGGCTGGAAAATTTGTTCGCTCTGTTTGATGATTGATATGCCTATTGCAAAAATACTGCTAATCAGAAGCAAAGATCAAATAACAAAACAAATCTCCCCAGCTATCTGGACACCACCATCGGAGTTTTTCCTGAAACCTAACATCCAAGTTTCAAACCTTTACACCAACAATTCTCTCTCTTTCTCTCGATCTGTCTATCCTTTCCAACGCCCGCACTGTGTAAAATATTTTGAGGGTATTCATAACCCCTTGAGTGCGTGCAAATTAAAAAAAAAACACCTACACCTATGAATCTTGTTCCCGTTCAAACCGCTTTGCTAAGATCCTGAAGTAGTGGATTCATAGTCCTTTTTAAGTACGTAGCCCCTTGTCTACCTCAAGTTGCTGACTCATCATATCTTGATCTAGACTTCTTGTCCTCGCTGGGTGCTAAATCTAAAAATTTAATATACCCTAGCTATTACCTATGAATCTATAAACCCCTTTTCATGCCAATACAATGCCCGTATACTGCACTACAGTACTTCCCATAAATATAAAACAAACTGCAAGTAAATAATGCATTTGTTTCCATATGGCATATCAACATTCGTTCCATCTCACAAATAACCACAAATGAGATCCATTAAATTGCCATAAAAAAATATTCGATTGCATTCGGTTGTGTGCCTTTGTCCCTTGCTGCGCTACAATCTTGAACATTTCTGACGCAATTTAGTCGTTCCGCCTGTTCGCCTGCACGTTAGCCTTCTTGCCAAAATGCTTAAAATTATTTTATACCCTGATTTCCTGTGTTGTCATTGCATTGCAGTGTGCGAATGTATACAATCAATTATGACACTGGGCCATTTGCATTCATTATACGTATGTATCCTGTCCTATACGTTGCACCACAAAATATGACGTAAACATTGCATAACCTCAAAAAGATTGGTATTATGTGTACTTTCTGCCAAAAATTGCAGTACAACACAGGCATACCGCAATAACAATTTAATTTATGTATTTTTCAACTGACCTTTACGTCAATTCAATTAAATAAAACGAAATGAAAATAAAAAATCAGCAAAAAGCAGAAGATACGAGTATTTCGGTTATGCGCGCCAAAATTGAAGTCCACGTGGCTGAGGTTGAACACGGGGAAAAGGGTTGACTGATATAAATTTAAAATGTATGACATGTTGGGAGGTTCTATAAAAAGGAACAGCAGCAACAAAGAACAAGTGTTTTCTTTTCCATTGATTGATTCATTGATTAATTAACGCTGAATTGGTGTTAAATTAAGCTCTAGGTCTTTTTATACACGAGTACTGTAAATAATTTGAGGAAGAACGCAAAATGCGGCATAAAAATAATTTACTCATGTGACATTTTGGGTGACAGATGTCGTAGTTGATTGAATGCTAAATGAAGACACTTCAAATTTTAAATAACGTCCGGCTATTCGATAAAAGTTGATTAAAGTTTTTTTTTTTTTTAACTGAAATCATTCCTTACTTAGTTAAAGGGCTCCCGACCTTGAAGAGGCTCTGCCTAGACACGGCTGCCTTCCATCCTCTACGGTGTCGGGCACGCTGCTTCTAGTTGTGAAGACCAAATTTTCTGGCATCCGCGACAGCTTGGTCTTTATACCGGAGGTTCGGTCTTTTTCACCGTCTCGAACCTGGGGGCTGATATTCAAAGATTCTCTTGGCTGTAGCGTTGTTGTCCATTCGCTCGATGTGTCCGAGTCGATGTAGTCGACGTGTCTTGACTTTTTGCACTACATCCACATCTTGGCATAGAGTTCGCGGTTGTATCTTCTCCTCCATTCACCATCCTCGCATATCCGACGAAGTATTTTTCGTTCAAAGGTACCCAATATTTGCTCTGATTTCTTACTTTTCGTCCAGCACTCGGCGCCATAAAGGAGTTAGGAGTTTTGAACCCAGTTGGTTTGCCAAACCGAAGTAGCAGCGGTTTGCTAGGGTTATTCAGAACTCGTGCAAGTCGATTATGCTCTGAACTCAGTGTACTCAGAGCGCTCTGCTTTGTCTATGAAGCACTTTGAGTACTGCTGTCAATCAGTTGAAAAATTTATAATTTTATTATTTCTCGTAAAATTTCTTAAACTCTCTGTCATTTAGTGTCAAATTAAAAGTGTCCACTCTGTTGCTCAGTGTAGGCGCCGTGGCGCAAGTGGTTAGTGTGTCGGATCACTGCGCGTGAGGTTCCAAGTTCGAGTCCCAGAAAACACCAAAAAGTTTGTTCACGGTCCCACCTCTCGTGAACGTCTGATAAACATGCGAGAGTATTGTTGTCTCGACAAAGCTTCACAAATCAATCAGTTCCATTCGTGTGAAAAATATAACGCACACAACATGAGTGGTTGCGAGAAGCTAAGCCCAGGCACTTAAAGAGCTGTTGCGCCAAATATATATGCGCAGTTAAAGTGTTAAATGAATATCATTACAACAAAATTGTCCATGTTGCTCAATGACTTTTTTCGCGCAAAACCAAAATTACATACCCCTAGGACTTCTGGGATTTGTTGGCGAAAAACTCTGACAAGTGATTTTCGCAGTCCCTTATGGAATTCAACTTTACACCATTAAGATGATTCTGCATGAACCGAAACAAATGGTAATCCGACGATGCAAGGTCTGGACTATATATAGGCGAACCCCACAGGCAGATCAGTAGAAATGAGGTGAAGTGGGTGGGATCATAACCTCACCGAAATAGGAAGAAGAAGAAGAAGCAAGGACTGGACTATATGGTGGATGCACCAAAACTTCCCAGCCAAACTCTCTCAGTTCTTGGCAGGTCACCAAAGAAGAATGTGGTCTGGCATTGTTGCAGTGCAAGACAACCCATTTCTGTTGATCAACTCCGGCCGCTTTTCCTGAACCACTTAATTTAATCTTGCTAGCTACTGCTCATAATGCATGTGTCCCTTCCAGCCTCACCAAATACATTTTTTTTTTATAATACGCGCGCGCCGAAGGGATTATTAATACCCTTATACTGATGCTCAGGGCACGGGCGGATAGGAAAAGGGGGGAGAGGAACGAAGGAGATGCCGGTTTGCGTTGGCTTTAAATGTTTGAAGGTTGTAATGATTAGGAAATACAGGGGCTGGTAGATCATTCCACAAACGTGTTGTTCGGCTAATAAACGAATCCCTATATTTGACAGTACGTCCGAAGTTGGGCTTGAGGGTGAACTGATGTGCATTCGAAGCGTGACGCGTATTGCGGGCGAATTTTTGAAGGGGAGGAATGCAACAAGTGAATGCAAAAAAGTGATAAAATAGGGAAAGACATAAGACATTTCTACGGTGTTCAAGTGAGACTATGGAGTTCACAACGTCTCTATCACCAATTAGTTTTAACGCGCGGTTCTGTACCCTATTTAGAATGTGCAGAACGGTCTTGGGTGCACCAGACCAGATGTGGGCGTTATATTCCAGCTTTTTGCGGATGAATGGCTTATAGATGGAGGCCAGATCAGACGGGGTAAAATATTTTTTGCACCGCTTAAGGAATCCTAGACATTTTGCAGCATTTTTGCCGACCTCGAATATGTGATCGTTCCATAGAAGGCGGTTATTGATGCACATACGGAGAATGGCAAGTCAGCCTCTGCATCACCTTCCTTGGCGTCAGTCCCGGCCTTGCATCAGTTTGGGGAGCCTCACCCTTCTTGAACCACGATCTTTTTTACACCACATTGTCGTACATCACACTTTTCATCACCAGTAATCAATCTTCTCAAAAATGCCTCGTTTCGTTTCGATTCACCAGCGATTCACAAATTAAAATTTTGTCCAGCAATTTTTTTTCGTGTCAGATTGTGTGGTACCTAAACGTTGTTCCTTTGTGTAGAGCCTTCTCAAAAAAAAAAAAAAAATTTCCAAGGGTAGGTGAAAATCTTCAACAGACACTATGAGAATAGCAAGCGCGTGCTCACAGTCAGATTCTTACTGACCAAAAAACACCACCCTTCGATATAAATTTTTTACCCCTAGTCTCCACTGGCAATAATTCATTGCAAGAAATATGTCAAGCAATCGAAATTTCCAATGGAGACCGCAAATGAAATGAATTATTGCAAGAAATTTGCGGTCTCCATTTGGAATTTCAATTACTTACATATTTCTTGCAATGAATATGCCACTGGAGACTGGGGGTTAGATATTGCAACTAAGTAATAACTTATCAAGCAATTTTCCTATCACGAAATAAAAACGTTTGGCAGGTTACTTTCCACTGAAAGATCCTGCATATTCCGCAATCTAGACGCGGGTAATCATTATCTCGCCAAGTCGAAAGGTTTCGTCCTTTGCAGTCGGCGCAATAATTTGCTCTCTGTATTGTTGATATGTCCGATTAGTCGGTTTCTATGCTTTCTCGCGAAGCTTCTAGTTTCAGCTTCGATTGTCGGAATTCCGAGATCTCTGTGGATATCGTCGTTTCTACTATATCACGGTGCTTGTACAATTTCTCTTAGCTCTTTATTTGTAAAATATTGCCATTTGTCTTCTTGGTACAACCCAAGGTCCACCACCGCCTTTAGCACTTGCTTGTATAAAAGCAGTTTGTTCTCAGTACTGAGCTGGGAATGTTTTCCGAGTAACCAGTACATTTTTCTATATTTGATTTCGAGTTCTTTACGTTTCATTTTCACGTGCGAATTCCATTTCAGTCTTGCGTCGAGTGTCATTCCCAGGTATTTGGCCTCGTTTGCAAAAGGTATTCGGGCCGAGGTTAGAAAAATTGGCAAGTTATTAGTTTTCTTATAAGTGAAATTCACGTGAACAGATTTAGATTCGTTGAGCGCGATCTGCCAGTCCCTCGCCCATTCATTTACATTATTCAGTGCGTTTTGCAGTTGTTTCTTCGATTGTTTTACCTACTGCTAGGATACCGGTTTCATCGGCAAACGTAGCAAGGATAGTTCCATCTTCTTCCGGTATATCACGAGTATATAACAAATAGAGAAGCGGCTCAAGAACGCCGCCGGCTGAAATTTCTTTGAACTCCGAGTATTCGATTCCATTTCTAACACGAAAGAGTCTATTCCCGAGATATGATTCTAGAATATTGGGAGGGGCATACAGGGAGAACTTGTCGTAGTTTGCATTTCAAGCCATCATGCTACACCTTATCAAAGGCTTGCGAGACGTCAAGAAATACGCTTGAGCAAATCTTTTTTTCTTCAAATGCATGGTTGTCGTGCCATCAGGCTGGGAACAGCAATCATGGGCCACCCAAGTATAAAGGAAAAACGATTTACATCGAAGTTTTTCCAACCACTGCACCAAAGAAAGGTTCCTGCCTGGTAGTACAATGGACCGGAGAAGTCTGAGTGCTCTGGGATTTGGGTTTCCTTTTTATTAAAAATAAAAAAAAAAAGGTAGGCGACTCCACGGAAGGCCTAGAAATAGATGGTTGGACCAAGTCCGACATCTCTCTGGGGCCGCCTAGGGATTCCTTCTGATGAATTGGAGTCGATGGCGGAGGATCGAGAAGGATTGAGAGTCCACCTGAGCATCCTACCCCCGCAATCCTCATGAAGGATTAGCGGGCCATTGAAAATGTATGCTTTCTCGGTAACATCAGTAATTCTATGCACCTGTTCAATCGTCGAATGCTTACTTCTGAACCCAAACTGGTGGTCAGGGATAATATTATTTTCTTCTATAACCGGTTGGAGACGCCTTAGTAATATCCTCTCGAAAATTTTGCATATGACTGGAAGAAGCGAAATTGGTCTATACGATTTTACCCCATTTGGCGGTTTTCCTGGTTTTAAAATCATTATGACTTCCGCAACTTTCGATTGGCTTGGCACGTGTTTGAATCTGAGCGCAGCATGTACAATATGGAGAAGCTTAATCACTGCTTTTCTAGGTAAAACTTTGAGAATTTCTCCGGTAATCAAATCATAACCAGGAGCTTTCTTAAGTTTTAGATTCTCGATTTCATGTTTAAGTTCCCTTAGGGTTGCACTTGTGAGTGTTAAATCGTCAGATGGTAAATCCAGCCTATTGATGTTGCCGTAAACGACATGACCATCGTACGGTTTAAAGGTTTCTTTCAGGTGGGCCGCAAAGACGTCCGCTTTTTCTTTATCTTCCCTTGCCCATTCATTTTGATTCAATATAATTGGCGGCGCGGGGACTTTGGGCCTTTTGGTGCCTTTTACAGCTTTCCAAGGTGAATAATTGGAATCTTTTTTCGCTGGTAAACATTCAAGGTAAGAGCCTATCGCACGGTTGTTAAAATCCTTTAAGTCCTTCTCCAAATAATTTAAAACTGTTGTGCGGTTGATCTTCAGTTCTAATGCGATGTTAGGACTGCTTTTGTGCCGGTTATCCTCTAATTTATTCAGGATTTCATCGACTTTTTCAATCGTTGGTCGACCAAAGTGAGGGGTATCCTTGACATCTTAATTTTCAGGACGGAATCGAGCAAACCATCTTTTGGCTGTTGCTTTTGATAAAGAACTTTCACCATAAAGAGTACAAATTTCTTCACGAGGCTTCGCAGCATTTTCGCCTTTTTCGAAGTAAAATTGCAAATGTATCGAATTTGTTCAGCAATTTCACCCACATTTACTACATGAAAACAGCTGATTGAATTATCAAATGTTGCTGGATTTCGTTTTAAATTGATTTAAAAAATGCAACTTTTCAAACGCTGGTAAGAGTTTCCAGATCGGATCAATATTACCAGAGATTTTCACTTTAATGCCATCTAGTGACAAAAAGGCTCACAACTTTCTTTTCTGTTCAACTCCACTCCACTTCTGACAGCTAAAGTATGAAATAGATTATCATTTCCCATAAAAAGATAATCAACTGCCATATCCAAGCCCATAAAGTTATTTTTATTGTTTTCAAAAGAACTCTAATTTCATTTTACTTAAATCAGAACAAAGGGTTTCTCCTGTTTATCACAACGCTAAACTCTAAAAAATCGGTTAGGAAACATCCCATAAATAAATTCTTTCATAATAGGGAATCATCTAAATCCTAAACACCTCTCGTTCCATGTTAATTTAAAATATCTATGCTTAATGAGCAGAGGTCAACTAGGTTGTGTATTTATTTTTTTTCTGTGATGTCATAAAAAAAGAATCTATAATTAGAAGCGACTGTTGGTGATATCAATACAATTATGACATTCTTATTTTTGGACAAAGCATTTGATGGATTTAATATACTTACTGTGCGACGCTAGCCATTCATTATAATCTAAACCAGCTGGAAGATCAACTAAGGCTTTGAGATCAGCTTCAGGTAGTTTACGCTCTAAAACACTCTCTTCTAGGTATAATTTTGTATCTGTTGCATTTTGATCGCCATCCCGTTCTTTGCGACGGGCTTTTCTGTAAAGAAAAATAAACAAAAATAAAATTAGATAAAAATATTCGTGGGTACTTATAGATATAGTAATGATAAAACATTGAAAACTATGTGGAGAATCGTGCGAAATCGTCAGCAAACAATTGTCTATCAGCTCGGACTGAGAGGCTCCAAGCAATGGAAGAAGCAACACACGGGGCACGCCAACATACTTTCGATGCACCGTTATTTCATGGGCGCCGTGGCATTATTGATTAGTTAGGCGAACCCCACAGGCGGATCAGTAGAAATGCGGCGAAGTGGGAGGGAGGGTGATCCCTTATTTTCGGATCACAACCTCCCTGAAAAAGGAAGAAGAAGAAGAAGTGGCGTTATTGGTTAGTGTGTCGGATCACTACGCATGAGGTTCCAAGTTCGAATCCCAGAAAACACCAACAAGTTTTTTCACGGTCCCACCTCTTGCGAACGTCTGACAAACATCCGAGAGTATTGTTGTCTTGAAAAAGCTTCTCAAATCGCCGTTCGGATACGGCACGAAACTGTAGGTCCCTTCCATTCGTGTGAAAAATATAACACACACAACATGAGTGGTTGCGAGAAGCTAGGTCCTGGCACTTAAAGAGCTGTTGCGCCAAATATTTATTTACTTATTTACGGTCATTTCACAAACCACCTGCCCACTGAATATGACTTCAAGAGGGGCTACATGCAGTCAATACCGTACAAAATTGAGTGGACGCACCGCGATGTCCTATACAACGAATCGCTGTCAATTTTCACAGACGGGTCCAAAACTAAGAACGGAGTCAGTATCGGAATCTTCTCAGAAGACCTGGATATACACCTCTATATTAAATTTCCAAACCATTGCAGCGTTTTCAAGCCGAAGTTACTGTGGTTCGCCAAGCTGCTGACTGGCTGGCGGCTAACACACTATATCAACATCAGATATCATTATTTACATATATACGTCAACAGTCACGCGGTGACAGCTGGGTGCCTAGTACCTTAATCCAAGAAATGGGTAACCAACCCCGCTTGGAGGATTCTTGGAGGCAGCAGATGAGAGAGGGGGGAAGAGTGCTTTCTCACTAGAGCACTTCTTCTTGTTCCAGGCGGCAGTGGACGAATTCCCTAGAGGGAGTTAACGGTGGCGTCTATAGTTCCAGTTAGGTTGAACTTAGTCAATACCTTACGAGAGCTGCTTCGACGTATTCGGATCACAGGTTGGTAAGGAATTTCCAATGTGGGTCAGGACCTTGGAATAGAGCTCATACTCCCGTAGTGGACTACTGGCACCGGTGTACCCGGCCGCTCGTCCTAGGGGTATAGCTAAAGGAACTGGCCCTCCAGGTTGGGGGTTGTGCCGTCACTCGGGGTAACTTTCCTGCCACGTAAAAAAAACGAATAGTTCCGAAACAACCAAAAGCCTCGGATAACGGATGACGACCTCAGCAAACGAAATAAGGACAACGACCTTCGGATCTGTACGTGGAATTTTCTGTTCCTATACAGACCACGTGCAGCCCTAGACTGCTATAAAGCAGATATAACCGCTATCCAGGAAGTGCGATAGGATGGGCCGGGCAAAAAGAGGATGAAAAACTGTGACATATACTACGGTGATTGCTACAGAGGCAACAGGCAGCGCTTAATCGGATGCGGATTTGTTATACGTGGCAGACGTAGGCAAGAAGTCTTAAGCTTTCGATATGTGAGTGAGCGTATTAGAAAAATCCGGATCAAGGCTAAATTCGCTAACATAAGCCTAAAATGTGTACATGCCCCCACGGAAGAAAAGGACCCTGCCACCAAAGATTGTTGCTACGAGGTCCTCGGCAAAACGTACAAGCAATGTCCTAAATACGACGTCCAAATCGTATTGGGCGATTTTAAGATAGGAAAGGAGGACGTCGACTACAAGGACATCGACTTGGCCAGAAGAGTTCACATACAGCGACTAAGATGGCTGGGTCATTTAGAGCGGATGGAGCCCAACCTTCCCGCTAAGAAAGTCTACGAATCCACCCCGGACGGACGGCGCAGTAGAGGACGACCTCGCGGTAGGTGGCGCAAACAAGTGGAGGGGGACCTCAACCAACTTGGCGTGCGCAACTGGAGGCAGCTGGCTCGTAACCGTGCTGGCTGGAGAGGTTTGTTGGTTGAGGCCCAGGTCCACCCCGGACTGTAGCGCCATATAAGTAAGTAAGTAAGGAGGACGTCTTTGGTAGGGCAGTCGGAAAGCATAGCCTATACGACACCACGTCTGATAACGGACTAAGGCTAATTGATTTCGCTGTGGAGCGAAACGTCACCATAGCAAGCACATGGTTTCCTTATCTCAATATTCATAAGCAGACATGGCGGTCCAATGATCATGTAACGATCCAACCAAGTTGGCCATATTGCGATCAACGCAAGACATGCCTCCAGTATTCTGGATGTCCGAACCTGCTTTACGGCGCTGAAACATGGACTTTATTAAAAGAGGATGAAGATATCCTTGGTCGCTTCGAGAGAAAAATTCTTCGTAAGATATTCGGTCCCGTTTGCGTTGACGGGTTTTGGAGAAGAAGATTCAATCACGAACTATACGAGCTGTACATCAACATCGACCTAGTCAAAAAACTGCGTTTTTGACGTCTGAGATGGCTAGGACATGTAGAGCGAATGGAAACCAACGCTCCGGCCCACAGAGTCTTCGAATCCAACCCCGAGGGACGACGCAGTAGAGGGAATCATCGCCGTTGGTAGCGCGCACAAGTTCAAAGGGACCTCAACCAACTTGGAGTGCGCAACTGGAGGCAATTAGCTAAAGACCAAGTTAAATGGAGAGTCTTGTTGGTTGAGGCCCAAGTTCACCCCGAACTGTAGTGCCACCTAAGTAAGCAAGTAAGCAATACAATCCAGGACAGGATGGTACAGGGAGTGGTTGGACTTCGCTGAGGACTGTGGGATACATTTGGATCTGGGTACTTACTTTACTTTACTAGGGCCTTATACGCACTGCGACCTATAAGATCTATTGTGCCAGCCCGGTGTTTAACTGAGAACTTGGTTAAGGCTCTTGATAAACCTCAACAAAGCTCCAGGCTCAATATTCCAGAAGTCAGAGGGACTTAATTAAGCCCTTCCGATATGAAGAAGTCTTTTTCTTGCGGCCATGGGGCATTCACAAAGAATATGTTCTGCCGTCTCTTTTTGCTCTCCACATAGCCGGCATTCGTCTGTATCTGCTACTCCTATCTTGTGCAGATGGTACCTGAGTGGGCAATGACCAGTAAAGTAGCCTGTTAAGGTTCTTAGGTCTGCTTTCCTAAGCTCGAGTAGCTTTTTAGCCTTGCATCGGTTGAGATTAATGAACTTCTTTGCCTGTCTTAGGCCCTTGAGTTTGGCCCAGTACTCTGCATGATGATCATCTTCTCATTTCTTTATTTTTATGTTAACGCTACTCCGTGCGACTCCAAAATAGGGTTCAGGACGGACTAGCGGGCGACTAGCGCCTCTTCTCGCTAAGCAGTCCGCCTGTTCGCTGCCCTCGAAGCCTTTGTGTCCTGGTATCCAGGCCACAGTGACTGTGTTTTTCGATGCGAGATCTTCGAGTAGGTTTAGACAGTCCCATACAAGTTTGGATCCTACCGTGTACGATTTCAGAGCCATAAGTGCTGCCTGGCTGTCTGAGGGGATATAGATACGAGTACTCTCGACTCTTCTACGCAGACATTCTCGTACACAGAGCTCGTTTGCATGGACTTCCGCCCGAAATATTGTTGGTGATTTCCCAATCGCAGCCGCACGTTGGAACCTGGGTCCATAAACCCCTGTGCCAGTGCTACCATTTCCCAATTTGGAACCATCTGTTTACCAAGTTTGAGAGTTTGGTAAGACTACAAGTCCTTCATTCCTCCATGTGTGGCGGTCACGTAAGACCACATTGAATTTCCTGGAGAACCGGTATTTCTTGATCATAGTATCTGGGATTTTGAGAATAGGGTCATTTTGAATATACCCTAGAATCTTCAAATGGCCTGTAAAGTTGCCGATTTTAAGGTCCGAGATCTTGGGTAGCCTAAGAGCACTCAGCATAGCTTCTTTTTGTGCTGCAAGGTGCAACGGTGTGAGGGTAAGCATTGCTCCCATTGCTGCCGTAGGGCACGTTCTCATTGCTCCTGTGATACTCAGACAGGCTAGACGATGTATTTTATTCAACTGTTCCTGAGTCTTGGCCTGTAAGGTTTTTTGGCCACCAAGCCAACGATGCATAGGTGACCATGGGTTTGATAATGGCGCTGTACGTCCAATATATTATCTTGGGTTTTAGCCCCCAGGTTTTACCATGTAGGCGCTGGCACATAAACATTGCTCTTGTCGCTTTCTCGGTAACCTTGTTCAGGTGTGAATTCCAGATGAGCGTCTTGTCAAGTATAACACCTAGGTATTTCGCTTCCTTGGATATGTCGATTTTGACGTTTTCCAGTCTAATTTCTTTGAGTGTGTGGTTTCTTTTACTGGAAAAGGGTACAAGTATAGTTTTTCCGGGGTTGATGGTAGGTCCCTTTGTCCTGCACCAATCGGAAGTTAAATTGAGGGCGCCTTGCATTAGTTGAGAAATTATGTCCTCAAATTTGCCTCTGACGCTGATGACAATGTCGTCTGCGTATCCTTGTACTTTGTAACCCGATTTTTCAAGTAGCTCTAGGAGTTCGTCAATAACTAAGGTCCAGAGCAGGGGAGAGAGGACTCCTCCCTGCGGGCAACCTCTGGGTAATATCAACTCATCGCAAGTATGGATAAAAAGGCTTTGTTCATGCATTTAGAGCAAGCTTCGGGATCACTGCATAGAATGATCTCCAGCCGCTTAACCCATAACCTGCAGGAAAATAATTACTTCCGCGATGAATACAACATATCGGAAATAGCAACTGTGTTTAAGTTACGGGGAGAGCTTCTTAAGCATAGTAATATTCCACACAGAGAAGACCTACCAATGCTATGCAACCTGTGTAACTTGGCAGAAAGAGAAGATTTATTTATTTATTAAAACTTAATGCATGCGAACTTAAAGCTAAACTTAAAACTAACAAAATTGGCGCTTAACCTAAATTAAACTTAGCTTAACTAGACTTAAACTAAAGCTTAAAAACTATCAAGAGGAATTATGGGATTGAAGGGCGTTTCTTAAGGAGGCTCTGATAGTGTGAAAGTCAAAAGTAGTTTGAATGCGATTAGCTCCACAGAGCATTCTGGACATTGGTTCAGAGAGGTGAGTATCTGAGGTTGCGTGGGTTAGTGTTGAAAGAGATCAGATGTAGCAGCGCGGGGGAATCAATGTTACCAGCTAATAACTGATGAATAAAAAAGATGTCAGCAACTTCCCGACGTTTACCGAGAGACTGTAAATTGATTAGTGTCAAACGGTCCGCGCAAGGGGGTAAATTGTAACTATCAGCCCAAGGAAGACCTTGTAAGGCAAAGCGAAGGAACCTACGCTGGACGGCTTCGATTCGCAAGATATGGATTTCATAGTAAGGTGAGCATACCTGGCAAGCATACTCAAGGAGGGGTCTTACGAATGTGATGTATAATGATTTTGTAACATAAGGGTTTGGGAATTCTTTGGACCATCGTTTAACGAAACCGATAATGTTATCAATATGGGAACGAAAGTTGAGTTCCCTATTACAGATAACACCCAAATCGCGCAGTGAAGAGACAGAAGGAATAGGGTTACTGCAAATAGAGTAGACTCTAGCGGATGGTCGGATGCGGATTACGACACCAGACTGAAAATCGGTTCAAATCATCTTGCAGAGAGAGAGAGTCGGCAGGGGATGATATAGGTCTAAAGATTTTCATATCATCAGCGTATATAGAAAGGTGGGAATCGTTGATGATACAGTCGACATCGTTTATTGTCAAAATGAAGATCATTGGGCCAAGATGGCTGCCTTGAAGGACTCCCGATGTTGCTTTATAAGAATCGAAGATTGAAGACCTGAAGAGGACTTTATACTGGCGTTTTTTCAAGTAAGATTTAATCCATGAAATGAACCCCGATTGAAAACCAAGAGCTTTAAGTTTGAATAGAGTGATTGCATGCGAAATTTTGTCGAAGGCTTTGCTGAAGTCGGTGGCAACAACATCAACTTCATTACCATCTTCCAAAACGCACAGAGTGCTAGAGATAAACTCGGTAAGATTAGTGGTTGTTGATCTGCCCTTAAGAAATCCATGCTGGTTCGGTGAAAGGATAGCCTTACAATAAAAAAACATTGTGTCGTAAACAATGCTTTCAAAGAGCTTAGGTATGCAGGACAGTTTAGCGATAGGCCGGTAGTTGGAAATTTCACTTTTACAATCTTTTTTGTCAGTGGGGATTATATACGAATTTTTCCAGATTTCGAGGAAAACTCCCTGCGAAATAGATAGTTGGAAAAGTGTAGTAAGGGGTTGGACTAAATATTTCACGCATTTTTCAGAACTATAGCGGGCAGGCCATAAAGATACCATACATTTTGTTGGGAAGTGTCCAGCTTTAAACAAAACCTAAATCTACACGAAACCATCAAGTTAATGGCACAGACATGGGATTGGGGATTGTTTCTAAATATCACAAGGTTAGTGAACTTTGAGTAACTCTAAAGAATAGCCTAAGGGAGAAGCCTGTTTTCTTAAGCAAACAAATAAGAAAGAATCTCCCCGATGCCGGTAGAACTACCCACCCCTTCAACAACCTAATTTCGCTAAGGTAAAGTAAAATAAAATAAAAGTTTGACAACATAAGGATTTCCTTTGAGTGCTGACATTGTCAAAACTCTACACCTACCCTAAACGAGGGAGTAATGTACGTTTAAGAGTTCCCAAGAACGATATCAAATCTCCTTCTTTTTTTTTTCTTTTTTTTGACATTCTCAAGTGCTTAGCGAATGTTTTATTTACCCTCTACGTATAAAATTAAAGCAAAGAAAAAACCTCAACTCTTATGGTTGTTAAATGGACGATAAAAAAAAAAGAAACAGAGAAAAACCATACTCTGGCAATGAAAAAGAAAAGCTAAAGTCCTTATTTTACGCTTGAAAGAAACCGTTTCAGGGGTTGGAAATAAGATTTACCCAAGGGTAGTCGTGTCTTTTGCTGTAATAAAAGGTTCCCCCCTTGGATTTTGTTATATATGTCCAAGATTTGCCAAACAATGGATATTAATTTTAAGGACATACCATATATTTCCCTGTATCTTTTTTACTTTTCAAACAAAATTTAGATATTAACAAAACTGCACTCGTGTATGCCATAAGATAGAGGTTGTTAGGTACACAACAACTTATTTTTTGAGGTGCGTTCAGTGACAGTGGTATTCATTGTTAAATCGCGTGTCGGGTGTTGTTAACGTCGCAATAATTCAATATAATCGAAAAAGTCATAAACTTTATAGATATCAGACAGAGATTATTTTCCCAATAGGAAGAAGGAAATATATATATATAAAAGCTTATCTAGGTAAAGCGTGTATTAAGGGAACGTGTTGCAAAACATTTGCTTAAGATTAAGTTGGATGGTCTTCGACAAATGGTAACTAAAGGAAATGACTAATAATTGTGTCAACTTGAGAGGAGGTAATAAATTTATTGATTGCTGCTTTGCGAGTTTCACAATATTAGTTATTTATTTCATAGGGATACGTTTGAGTCATACAAATTTAGTATATCAATTGTCGGATGTTATGATTGTAAAGTCTATCTTAGAGGAAGGTCTTACAACAACGCCATATAGCATACAACATACTTCATTACAGTGCGTGGTGTCACACAACAAATGTACATCACACTCATTTGTTAACACATAAAACTTGTGTTTAATTGCAAATGGTTTTTTGAAAAGTCGATAAAAGCAGACTAAACAGCTGCTTACAACACCACGCTAACAGCTGTAATCAATCATAATGACAACTGCAAATTGTTATTTACACGTATCTCGAAATACGATCACCCGATTGCAAAGTAACTAGCACCACTGTTTCACTATCAACGCCGTCGGCCGTTTTGTGATAGCAATGGCCTTCAATTTGCAAAAAAATAAAAAAAAAACAAACTTGTTAATTTTTTGTTTTCCTATCCAAATAGTAACAACATCGTCTTTCAATTTGCGTAGTGTAAATGTGTAAATAACATGTGATTGCTATTACGTTGATATTTAGTTTTGGTGTTAATTAATGCTCCTCCTACTGTGACTAGAGCGGTGAAATGATGGCGATCGTGCCAAAATGTTAAACCTACTTTGACGTATGAATAGCGGCGAGCAATCAAACAGAGTTCAATAACCATTTTGTTTCAAGTTTAAACACTAAATATCTATTGTACATTGCCAATGTAGAAGAGAACAATGAACTGATTGATTTTCAATAGACAGATGCCCATTACAATTAAAATCTATATTTCAAATATTTGGTGTCAGAAGTGGTGCTGGCTGGGAAAGCAAAATAAAGCCGAATGAAAAAACCTCTTATAGACCGATTTCGCTTCTTCCAATTATATCCAAAGTGTTCGAGAGAATATTGGTTAGGCGAATACAGCCGGTTACAGAAGAAGGGCATCTCATCCCTGATCATCAATTCGGATTTAGAAGTAAGCATTCTACAGTTGAACAAGTACATCGAATAACACATGTAATCGAAAAATCACTTGAAGAAAAAAAGATTTGTTCAAGCGTATTCCTTGACGTTTCTCAAGCCTTTGACAAGGTCTGGCACGAAGGCTTAAAGTTTAAATTACGACAAGTTCTGCCAGAGCACCTATATAATATTTTGAAGAACTACCTTACGAATAGGCTATTCCGCGTCAAATGTGGAAACGAATATTCAGATTTTAAGGAAATAATGGCTGGGGTGCCGCAAGGAAGCGTTCTTGGTCCAGTCTTATATCTATTATACACTCGTGATATACCGCAAGTAGAAGGCACTGAGCTAGCTACATTTGCCGACGACACTGCTATCTTGACAGTAGGTAAAACGGTCGAAGATACTACAGAAAAACTGCAAGAAGCTTTGAATAGAGTAAATGAATGGACAAAGATTTGGCGAATCGCACTCAACGAGACCAAATCTGTTCATGTAAATTTTACTTATAAAAAAATAAATAATTTGCCGATCTTTTCAAACTCGGTTCAAATCCCGTTTGCAAACGAGGCTAAGTATCTTGGAATGACACTTGATACAAAGCTGAAATGGAAAACGCACGTTAAGAAAAAACGCAAAGAACTAGATAATAAATATAGAGAAATGTATTGGTTACTTGGAAAATATTCCAAGCTTAATATATATAACAAACTGCTTTTATATAAGCAAGTGCTAAAGCCTGTATGGACATATGGTATACAACTCTGGGGTTGTACCAAAATAAGTAATATTAAAATTTTACAAACTTTTGAAAACAAAGTGCTAAGAGGTATTGTAAATGCGCCATGGTATATCAGAAATAGCGATATCCACAGAGACCTTGGCATTAAAACAATCGAAGACGAAATTCAAACCTACGCGAGAAAGCATAGAAGTCGACTAGAAAGTCACGTAAATATTACAGCCCTCCAACTTTTGGAAGAAAGAAATTTACTGCGCCGTCTACAAAGAACCAAACCTTTAGACCTAGCGCGATAAGTAACCGCGTCTAAAGTGCGGAGCTGGCAGGAACTTCCAATGGGAAGGTACCTGCAAAACGTCATTATTTCGCGAAACGAAAACTACTTGATAAGTCGAATACTTAGTTGTAGTAAAAATAAAAACAAGTCTGTTTTGAAGGGAGGTTTTTTAGTGGGTAAGAATCCCACACTACTATGAGCACGCGCTGTCGATCCTCATAGTGTCTTGTTGAAGATTTTCACCTACCCTCGGAAAAAAAAAAAAAAAAAAAAAAAATAAAGCCAACAAATTTAGTTAGAAAAGTTTTGCAAAACTTAGTTGGCCACTGAACTAAGTATCTCAAGTTCAGCTCGATACCTGGACGTAATTCTGGATTCCAAACTGGAAGTAAAATATTCATACTGATTATTGAAACCGGCGGATACATTTCGGAGGGAGTTGCGTTCGATTTTAACGTTTTCCTATTATTGAAATCTTCGGTAAGATAGTCAACGAATTCGGTAAAAAAAAAGCTCAATTATTGAAACCGCGAACGATCCGCAAACCATACAAATTTTGACATTTTGAATCCGCGCCAAAGAATAAGAAGTTCGAAGATTCGTGGAAGCTTTCACATCAAGGAAACCATCGTACAAAAGATAGAGCGCGACCGGCTCAGCTGGTCCTGCCACGTTCAAAGAAGAGATCATTTGAACCCCATTAAAAAGGCAATATCAATGCACGTTCCAAATAAATCGCGATGTAAGAAAGGCATGACTATAAACGCCTGGATCAGATAAATGCGACGACATCGGCATTTCATTGGCCGAGTGATTCCAAATCGGCAGGCCGATATTTTCTGAGGTCAAATAGGCGAACCCCACAGGCGGATCAGTAGAAATGCGGTGAAGTGGGAGGGTTGTGATCTCTTGTTTTCGGATCATAGCCTCGCTGATAAAAGGAAGAAGAAGAAGAAGAAGAAGAAGAACGAATCCACGCCAAAATTATTGCGAATAATATCCATTCATTCGTACCATTTGCAGTTTTTATTTAATTTTTTCAATTTGTCTCCAATTTGCATCCAGCATGGATAATTCTAAAAGGTAAGTTTAAGGTAAACAACTAGCGGGTAAAATATATATGTACACCATTACACAGAAATAGAACAACTTTACGTGTGCAATTCGAGGCAATGTTAGAAAGCATGAAAAACCATCCAGACATAGCAAGAAATTTAACCAAGAGGGCTCCTGGAATAACGCAGAACTTCTGGGAGGAGATGAAGGTGGAGTTAAATACTTTGGGACCTCCAATCAAGGATGTTGCTGAGTGGAAGAAGGTAAATTGAACTTTTTTCAGTTTGCTGTATATGAATGTATACATATGTATATATATTTTTTGTATATGATTTATGTTCATTTTAAAATTTGTTCGGTTTGGTCTGATCACAAATCCTCTATAAGGAAGAAACTGGCCCACATCAAGAGGGAGAAGAGAGCCACTGGTGGCGGAGAAAATAACGATTTTCTTTTTACACCCTTGGAGGATGATGTCATAAAACTTGTGTGCCTCCAGGATTGTGTGCTTGAGCATCGGATAGTGCAAAAAGCCTGTGTTCATACTTCTCACTTCCCTTCGTTTTTGTCTGCTGTCATATACATTTTCATCACTTAAAAAAAAATAAATCGAATCCATATTGATCTAGATTTATTTAAAAGTAAGTTCATTAGGTTTGGAAAAATAAATTTTATGATTTATCAGTGACAGCACACAGCTTATTTTCGGAATGGCTACTGCGGATCGGTAATGGCTTCCGCCGCAGCAGGCTTGCCGGTTTCAATAATCAGCATGATTGCCGAACGCATCAAAAAGGCAAGCGTACGTAGCTTTCTATTTTTGGAAAAATGCATTCAGTAATACGTGGGGTTTTAAACCAGCTGTGATGTACTGGATATACACGGCGGTAGTAAGGCCCCTTCTCACATATAGTTCACTAGTATGGTGGATGGTACTTGAGAAGCAATACCAGCTTTCAAACCTCACCAAAATCCAGAGAGCGGCGTGCATTTGAGTCATGGGATCAATGAGAACAACACCAACAGCGGCAATGGAAACAATACTGTAGCAGTCTGGCGGCCAAAACCGCTATAAGCCTGAGATAAAGCCGATTGTGGTCATCGAGCCTTTACGGCCATACCTGCGTTCTGTCCCGATGGGGGACTATCAGTGGATCGACGGAAACTGATCACATGAACCCGATGCTTACATTTGAAAGGAGATTCACTACTAGAATTCCTGACAGAATATACTGGAAGAACCGAAGAACCATGAAGAAAAAGGAGTTGGCTTTCTATACCGACGGTTCTAAGATGGACGTTGGCACAGGAGCCGGAGTTTATTGTGAATCCCTAGGAATAAACGACTCCTTTAGAATAAACGAAGACTGTAGCGTCTTTCAGGCCGAAATCACAGCCATCATACAGGCTGCTGAAACTATATGCGAAAGTAATATCGTTGGTAGAACAATCCTTGTCTACATAGACAGCCAGGCAGCCGTTAAGGCGCTGGACTCTGCTGTAATTAGGTCGAGGCTTGTGAGGACCTGCAAATCACTTTTAAAAGAGATACCTAGAGTCAATGCAGTCACCAGCTGCTGGGTACCAGAGCATATGGATATCGAAGGAAACGAAAGGGCTGACGAGCTTGCTAGAAAAGGGTCGGCGCTGCACTTATCGCGGGCCGTCCCTTTTGTAATAACTCCAATCAGTTCCTTATGGAAGAAAATAGAAGATGAAGCCATCGGTCGAGCAAACAGAGGCTGGGTTCATCTGGAAATATGTGCAACGGCCAGTGTGCTATGGTCGGTCTTCAGCAAGAAGAGATAAACTTCTCTGGTGAAATTTAGTCGTTAAAACGCACGGGTCGTTTCTGGCATAATTACTAGTCACTGTGCCATTGGCATCCATGCGGAACGACTTGGTGTACTGCATAACGACTATTGAAGAAGTTGCAGGGATGAAGAAGAAATTGAATCTATTCGTCACCTGCTGTGTGATTGTCCTGCCCTTTCCATCAGAAGAATGAGGACTTTTGGTAGTTACTTCTTCCCGGAGCTGGAGGACCTAGGCAATGTATAGCTGACGGACCTCCTGAGATTCATATCACTATCTGGGTGGTTCTAACAGCGGACTATAAATACAATAAATACAAATACTTAAATACAAAAAAATAATTTGGGCACAATGTACCCGAACTGTTGGTTTAAGTGAGCAGTGACTTTTTTTTTTGTCACAAGGCACCCATCTACCTAACCCAACCTACGAGTAGTTGGCAACTTGTTGAAACTATTACATTTCCAGTTACAAAACTTCTTCTTCTTCCTTTTTATCAGCGAGGTTATGATCTGAAAATAAGGGATCATAACCCTCCCACTTCACTGCATTTCTACTGATCCCCCTGTGGGGTTCGCCTATTTCCAGTTACAAAACTGTTTATTTAAAATATGTATTAAGTGTTAGAAGTGGGGTCAAACATGAAAACAGAACCAAAAGTTTTAAGAAAAAATCTTTTAAACTAAAGAAGAAGAATAGAAGCAGTCTCGTTTAAATTATTGGGGCAACGCATTTTGAAACACCTTTTGTTGTTCATCACAAAACATTGGGTGTGGCAGAGGTGAAAGTGGGGGTTTTTATTTTTTAAGAGAATACGAATAGTTGTGCAGGAAATACATATCATAGGCCATTGAGAACCGAAACAAACAAACAAATATTTGGCGCAACAGCTATTTAAAGTGCCAGGGCCTAGCTTCTCGCAACCACTCATGTTGTGTGCCTTATATTTTTCACACGAATGGAAGAGCCCTACAGTTTAATGCCGAATCCGAACGGCGATTTGAGAAGATTTTTCGTGACAACAATACACTCGGATGTTTGTCAGACGCTCGCGAGAGGTGGGACCGTGAAAAAACTTTTTGGTATTTTGTGGGATTCGAACTTGGAACCTCATGCGAGAGAACCGAAACCCAACTAAATAAAAAAAACAAAACATTATACGAATACACCCTGATTGTCGTTGACGTTTTATTCTTCAGATGTAGCACGAATCCATTTTCATAACTTTTTCACTGTGAAAGAGTTCTAATAGTATTCTACACGATAAACAAATTGCTAAGTAATGTTTAATAAACGACAATCGTCGAAAAGCGACAAACGCCAACGACAATCAGGGTGATTGAGAGCCTGATTGGAAAGAGTGGCTAGTGCTGTAAGTGCGAAACTAAAGAATTCAAAGGAGTTTAGTGAATGAACAGGATCCTGATGCAATTGTAGAGGACCCCTGGACTCGAAATTTGCACGGAAAGTTTATTTTTCTCAAAAAACGTCGCCCACATGGAGCTCAAAGAGAGGAAATTTAACGACTGAGGCGTCTTATTATTCTGCATTAGATATCTAATCACCGAAAGTTTAGTTATGAATCTAATATCACCATGTGACTCTCTTATCAATACCGAGCCCCTGACAAAATGCTTAACTCAAGTGCGGGCTTTATCTTAATGTACAAATCTTTAGACGCGCTGACTAAATTTGTAATTGTATTTCGATTGGTAGCAACTTAACACTCGAGGGACAATTAGTGGCCGTTGAATAGGTAATGGAGTCTTCAAATCTAACCCGGAGGGATGACACAGAAAGGGGCCTCCTCGCTGTAGGTGGTGCGCACAAGTTTAAGGGGACCTCGAGCAACATGGAGTGCGCAACTGGAAACAATTAGCTAAAGATCGAGCTTAATGGAGAGGCTTGTTGAATGAGGCGTAGGTTCACCCCGAACTATAGCGCCACCTAAGTAAGTAAGTAAGAATAGGGAATGGGCAATAGTAGGCTTCGGGAATGAGAAGACTTTCCATGATTTTAGAAAAGAAGATCCCTAAGTCGTAAGTGTGTCTTCTTCTTCCTCCTCTTTCGACGAGGTTATGATCCGAAAACAAGGGATCATAACCCTCCCACTTCACCGCATTTCTACTGATCCGCCTGTGGGGTTCGCTTTAGTCGGAAGTGTGTAACATGACTAATTGAAAAGCTGAAACTGCAACACCCTAGAGTAAGTCTTACCTGTCTGCATGCGATCTCAAAGGTATTCTTATAGAACGAAAAATGAAAATTATGTACAAACCAAATTTCATCAAATACGTCTCGAACAGAACACACCATTACCTCGTATCCATCCGACGTATTTTTTTTGTATTGTATTGCAAATCAACTCATCGATTGCACGCAAAATTCAATGTACTATGCTTCCTAGGGACTACCAATAAGGAAAATCTACCAATGAGTACGAAAGCGCGTCCCTACCTGTTGGGATGTATTATACATGTATGGTTGGTAAAGTGCAAGTTCACTGTGTCCTATAGTAGATCTATAGCGCCCCCTGCAAACTAAGGCTCTAGTCGATGACTTGCTCGATTTAGAGTACTTCTTCTAGTCCAGCTGCTTTGCTGAACCGTAGTATCTGAAGTGGATCCAGCGAAGGTAGATTCGTCTGTTATAGGAAATAGACACCAAGGTGATGTCTTCTTTTGTAGATTAGTGCTTCGGATTTCATGAGAAGACAAGCTGGTGTTTCTGTGAAGCCAATGGTGTCAATAGTGCTGCTTTTGTGGATATTGAAACAGAAGCGGTAAAAATGGGTTTAACGGTGAACGAGGGCAAAAACAAACTACATGTTGTCAACAAAAAAGGACAATTAACATCGACAGACGGTCACGGATAGGCATTCACAACTTTGAAGTAGTTCATGACTGTGCCTACCTAGGTTTCGCTATAAACTGGAGCAATGACATCAGTGCGGAAATCAAACGAAGAATGAATCTTGCCAATCGTTGTTTGCACTAAGAAGGTAATTGAGTAGTAAAGCACTCTCTCGAATATCTAAGGTAGTCCTGTGCAAGGTCCTAATTATCCCAGTCTTGCTGTATGGCGCAGAGGCATAGACCCCCTTCGAAATCGAATAAGGATGCACTTGGTTACTTTGAGAGAAAGTCTCTTCGAGTGATTTACTGACCCGTCTGCAGAAGAAGTGAAGGAGAAGATGCAATGAAGAATTGTATGAGCTGTCGACCTACCCAAAAGAGTACGTATGCAGCGACTGAGATGGTTAGGATATGTAGAGCGGATGGACATCAACACTCCGGCTCGAAAAGTTTTCAAATCCTCACCCTCATCTTAGGTGGCACGAACAATTGGAAAGGAGGGGTTGGATTGATTTATCTCTTTTCTCTGGCAACACAAAAAATACTAATCATTTGAATGTCAAACAAATCCCCTAATTACTGAATAATTCATCAATTCGTTGTACATCAATTCCCACAGGGATTCGACGAACATAAATCCATATTTGCCGTTTCATATTAATTACATCGAAACCATCAATTCCCAGGCCAAACTCACACAATACACCTCCCAGGCGACACGACGAAAACCTACGATGTGGAAATTTATTTCTAACACTTCAATCGCATTATTGGGTCACGTCGACATCATCGCCTGCCATTACCACCACCACCACCACAGCATGTGATAGTTGATGCACTTAAACTAATTCCCTCCCTGTCGTCTCCGATATAGATTCATAAATTCATTTTACAATAATTAACGATGAATCGCGTCATTGGCATAATTAGTGATTTCAGACAGAACAAAAACCTGACGACTACAGTTGGCGTCGTGCGTCGGTAGTAGAGATGTAGCCTGGCTGTATCACCCACATTAAATACCGACTGATTAATTACCAAATGCATTATGCATTATTGTAAAATTAAAATTAATTCTAATTGAGATGGTTGAATAGGGAAATTATACTTTTGCGAGGGAGGGAGCAGTCATCTTTTGCAATCATGAAATTTATCTTAAGTTATGAAGCGATATATCATTTCGCTGATAGGCGAGGTACTTTAGATCAATGAGTAGCGTGCGGTGAACTTCTGAGCACGAAGCAAGTGGTGCAAATCATCGTAAAAAAGCGAAAACAATTAACTCAACAAAATGTTCGTCGGTTAGAGCTATGACCACACGGGTAAGTGTTACAAGGTGAATATTACATTTAAGGCTTCAATTGGAGATGTTCTCATGACCCCCGTTATGCCCAAAGCCGCAGTTCTTCGAACCTTGTCTTTTGTTAGCGCATGCTACCAAACTAGTGATACATGGAGAAGGATAGGACGTAAATCTTCTTCTTCCTTTTATCAGCGAGGCTATGATCCGAAAACAAGGGATCACAACCCTCCCACTTCACCGCATTTCTACTGATCCGCCTGTGGGGTTCGCCTCGACGGATAGGACGTAAATCTGCTGTGTAAATCCATAAGACCGTCTTCGGGCGAAGTCCCCACTTTTAACCGAAAGTTTAACTGCAGGTGTTCGATATTCTGTAAATATCGAGAGAAAGGATCATCACTGCATGAGAGGTCGACGCGGCAGTGCATCATCATTTGGTCCTGTGTGTCTGCCTGTGTCTGTGGGATCGCTCTCTCAAGCCATTTTCAAATAAAGAAGACGTGTTCCAGTGCGTGGCACAATGAAATGATTTTTTAGTATTTTATTATAACAGTTTCCAAGCATAAGTATAGTTACAGTCCACTAGCCCTTGAACTATTGTACAGCAGGCATAGAAAGCCTCGCAGGCTTGAACCACAATATCCTTTAAGAATGAGAAGAACTAGCCTGGAGACTATGAATCACATAGATAGGAGTATAGATACCGTGAGTGAACATCAGGTTGGAGCATAAAATACGAATGGCAACCAAAGATAAGAATGAAACAAATTATAAAAGTTTCAGGAGATGAAGTACAGACCATGAATGGCTGTCAGACATTGTGATCGGTGTGCGAGCCATTCAGGTTAAACTACGAACCATGAATAACACAGACGTAGTGGAGGACACAGAATACTTCCTTTTCAAATGCCCTAGTCTCTGCAATACCAGGAAGACAGCCCTTGGAGAGTATTTCTTCAACCACCTGGGTGACCTATCTGAAAAGCCACCAACATTACTTACTTACTTAGGTGGCGCTACAGTTCGGGGTGAACCTGGGTCTCAACCAACAAGCCTCTCCCTTTAGCTCAGTCTTTAGCTAATTGCCTCCAGTTGCGCACTTCAAGTTGTTCGAGGTCCCCTTAAACTTGTGCGCGCCACATACGGCGAGGAAGTCCACTACTGCGTTGTCCCTCCATGTTAGATTCGAAGACTCCAACCACTTTCATGAAATTCATAACTTCTTTAGGGTGGTTCAGAGGAGGCCGCTCCATTGACACAAAACTCTAGCCATTTTGGTTTTCCTCTCTTTTCAGTATTTCAACCAGGAAACTCCACGTCAGGGGAGCACAATGGATCCGTTTGAGATCCGAGTGCAGGCTGCACCCATTCGTTGCAGTTAACCACTTTAACATAACCTAACCTAGGTAGGTAGGTAGGTAGGAAGGCTAGGCAAAAATCCTCATCCTTACCCTTCCCGTGGGTGCCAGCCGGTAATAACCACCACAGCAGTCTTGTACGTTGTCAAAATGGGGTTAGCCAAGGCCAAGAAGCATTGTATCGGGTTCTTACTCCTTTATATATGCCTCTTGGCCATCGGATTGAGGTACCTGATTTCAGTGGTGGTGTGAGTGCTTAACGCAGGAAACCGTGCAAGACTGGGGGTTAAACCAGCCGCGAACGAGCTCCTTCAGATGCACAGGCGAGTTCTGTCGTATCATAGCCTTATCCTGGTAAATGGGCTCTGCCAGGACAAATCTCATTTCCGTACTACTCGTGGGACCAAATATGAACCATGAATAACTACCAACAACTATGATTCGCCGAAGTGATTAATGATCAGCACCACTGTGGGTGTCACAGGACACTTTCAAAAGATGACGCTTCTTTTCAAACGAACCCCACAGGCGGATCAGTAGAAATGCGGTGAAGTGGGAGGATTGTGATCCCTTGTTTTCGGAATATAGCCTCGCTGATAAAAGGAAGAAGAAGACGCTCCTTTTCAAACGACGAAGAAAATATCTTCCATTCCCTTTTCTTCAATAACCTCGGCGATCTGGCGAATATTGACGTCAAAGTCAATCTCCGTTTGAAGCCGAAGTTGGTAGTTCGATGATAGATTCCGTGGTACTACTTTGGTTTAAGTATGCTTGAAGCTAGGTATAGACAGCAACCCTAACCTAATCTAATCTACAAGCCTGAGGCAGACATATTCACAAACTGACAGACACTGTATTGAATTGAACGACAGTATTTCCCGTGTTTCTTGATGAGCTTTCCGCCAACATGATCATTGTAGCGCTTTCCAGGCGGACATCATGACGATTAAGGAAGCCCTGTCCTGGTTGAAGTGTAAGGTACTGTCAGGGATATTCGCATTTTCACTGGCAGCCAAGCCGCAATCAAGTCCCTGGAATCGTGCTCCTTCACTTCAAAGGCCGCCTTAAACTGTCGTTTATCTCTTATGGAGATGACAGAGCAGTTAAACATTCACCTATGCTGGGTGCCGGGCCACAGAGACATTCCAGGAAGCTGCAGGGCTGACGAGCTCGCCAAACTCTGGGTATAAACGCTATAACGCTATCAGTACTGCTTAAGGGCAAGCAGTACTGATAGCATACATGTAAGCATCTATCCCCTCGGTACATGTAAGCATCTACTAAAGCTGAACGCTATTAGCATGACCAACCTCAGATGGGAAAACGGTTCAACGTGTCACATTTCGAGACAGATCTGGCCTAGGTTAGGTTAGGTTAGGTTAGGTAGGGTTATGAGGTTGTCATAAAACACTAGGCACCAAAGTGGGCCCATCGCGATCCCTAGGAAACCTTCACGGCAAAAGATCTAAATCCAATCCTGCAAGCAATTAATCTGGAGGCCTAAACTGGACCAAAAACGTAGTGCGGAGCTGGTCAAGCTAAAGCGATCACAGATCAGCTGCGCTGTCGGTGTTCTCACTGGACACTGTCTTATAGGCCAACACGCCAAACGACTTGGCCTCTTTTCCAACGACTTCTGCAGAAGCTGTAGGCACGAGGAGGAGGAAACCATCCTTCATCTCCTATGCACTTGTACAGCCCTGTCGCATAAAAGAATGCTCCATCTAGGGTCTCCCTTCCTTGACAACTTCGGCGATCTGGCTTCCTTAGACGTCATGTGCATCCATCGCTTTATCAAAAGCTCCGATTGGTTTTGTAAGTTAGTTAGCTAGGCCCTGAGTTGCCTAATGGTTGATCTATGGTATCACAAGGTTAGGTTAGGTATATGGGTGCCTTGTGACAAGGAGTCACTGCTCACTCAGACCAACAGTACGGGTCCATTGTGCCCAATCATTTAACCATGGAAACGCTGTAAAGAAAATCCGCCGTTAGAACCACCCAGAAAGTGATATGAATCTCAGGAGGTCCGCTAGCTCAACACTACCCAAGTCCTCCAGCTCCGAGAAGAAGTAACTACCAAGAGTCCTCATTCTTCTGACGGATAGGGCAGGACAGTCACACAACAGGTGACGAACAGATTCAATTTCTTCTTCGTCCCTGCAACTTCTGCAATAGTCATTATGCAGCACACCGAGTCGTTCCGTGTGAACGCCAATGGCACAATGTCCGGTAATTATGCCAGAAATGACCCGTGCGTTATAACGACTAAGTTTTACCAGAGAAATTGATCTCTTCTTGCTGTAGGCCGGCCATAGCGCCCTGGCCGTAGCGCATGTTTCCAGATGAGCCCAGCGTCTGTTTGCTCAACCGGTGGCTTCATCCTCTATTTTTTTCCGCAAGGAGCTGATCGGGATTGTTACAGAGGGGAGGGCCTACGATAAGTGCAGCGCCGACCCTTTCCTAGCAAGCTCGTCAGCCCTTTCGTTACCTTCGATATCCATATGCCCTGGTACCCAGCAGAGGATCACCGCATTGGCTCTGGATATCTCGATGGTATCACAAAGGACCTTCACTGGTCTAAGTGTGTCTGCACTCTCGTGCGGAGAGCCAACCTAACCTAATCTAACCTAACCTGGTGAGTTTAAGTCTTAAAAAAACTCATTAGATGAAGAGTAAGATATCACGAGACATGAGCCTATTTAGACCCTAACTGATGAGTGCGTTATGTCGATAGTTTTTCGGTGTGAAGCTCTCTCTTCCTCACTCTTTTCACCCAAAAACTAAACGCCATAGCGCACACATCAGTTAACGTCTAAACAGGGTCTATGACAGCATTCTAGAGAACAAGAGACCGAAAAACCACAGCCCAAAAGACGTGTCAACACTCTAAAACCCGTACCATTAATCTTACTTGAGGATTTACAGCGTTTTACACGAGCCATTACGTTCAATAAATCATTACTTCTGACACCTGTGATTTCCGTTAAAATGACTAACCAACCCTTAGTCACAAACCTAGAGCAAACAACAATAAACTAGCCCCAACCAGTCTCCAATTTCAACAGCATAACCTTGAATGGTGAAAACAAAACGCATTACCCAATATTGTTTCACTTTAAAACCATACCAGCCACTTCCGTCGACCGGTCTATCACGAGACATTCTGTTATTCACTTTTCCTACCCGACCCAACTAGAACGTCATTTAATTGTTTTATTTGTCTTTGCTTCCATTTAATGCTAAAAAAAATTATATCACCCAAGTACTAGAAATGAAAACAAATCTACATAGCACTACTACCCGAGGGGCCAACCTTAAAATGTGGAGCAAACAACAAGACGTCACGCCATCTTTGTTTTTGCTCTTTTTAAATTGATTTTCAGTTTTCACTTTAACCTCAACTTCTTCGTCTTCTCTGTTGCTGTTGCTTCGGGTTTCATTGTGTGCGAGTCACGCACTTCGGAAGCGAGTCACGCAAAAATCCCGAAATCACCGAAATTACGCACGAAGAGTGTTAGTCAGTTGCGGCAGGGTAAACACGTTAAATACTCGTACGTCAGAAAAGCTACCTTTATCGTGCGATTGATGGAGCCACTAGTTGGTTGTTTTTTTTTGATGACAGCTAACTGTAATTGTGTGTGTGAAAACTCGCCTGATCATTGACTTTTGCACAACGGCAAATTGTCATTGTTTTTGTTTTTATTTTTATTTTTCATTTTTCCATTTCATTGTGCTTGTGCCTTCGAACAAACTGTAAGAGTAATTATATGTATATGGCCTGTCAGATAATTTAAGTCATTATTCAAACGGTAAATTTATAGAGATACATACGCGCAGTGTAGATGTTGCGTGAGGCGACAAAGGTCAATAATACGGTTGTTTTTGTTTGTTATTTGCACATGAGGGAGAGAGATACAAAAATAAATAAATATTCAAATGACAGTAATGATCCCACATCCATGTGTCAAACGATGCGATGTGTCAGATTGTAAGTAGTACAAACATTGCAAAATTTGACACTATTTTGAGTGAGAAATATTTTTGACTTTTGTAATGAATGACATTACTGGTGAACTGTCACGTAGTGCGTACGCTTTTTCAATCCCTAAACAAAACCAGAATTCATTAATCAATTTCAAGTGTTTTAATCGAGTTAAGCTATTCGTAGGTAGTATCGTATAGTATCTGAGGAGTTTATGTGAATTGATTTGGAAAAACAAAGAAAGAAATTAGATTTCTTATCGGACGAGGAATAGACTTTGACGTCGTGAGCTGGTGGAAAAACAGTTCACGTGCACTTGCAAATTATTTGTTTTTGTCCCAATAGGCACTTTTATTTTTTTTGCTAATCATCGTTTGTATTATAAAAAAATACTGATAACATTCTGACCTGTTGTCTAATGGCGATCGAAATAGTTAAGTGAGTAAGCGATCGACAAATGTCACGTTTTTGATCAAAATTAGAAGTAGAATACTGGAGTCACATGATCAATGCTCTGGAAGAAAGTTGCCATGAATTTTCTGTGAAAATGACAGATAAGTGGCAATAAAGTGACGGCAAGCTCACATGAGTTGTATGGAACTATTGACTCAACCGAGGGCTATATGACACGCTGTAGGTTAAATAAAATTACCAAATATCAGGTATCCATTATTTTTCCAACAGATGGCTTTAGTAATCTGTATCTCGCGTTTTATACGTCCTATCGGACCGTACAGTAAATAGCGTTAGAAAGATGACATTTCATATAAACAAAAAAAAATTCTCTGACAGTTTTGTGATTGGTTGACTCAGTTTGGTTTGAGCGCGCGTCAAAGATGGACACCAACAAAGAGAAAATTCGCCGTATTTTACAGCTTTTCTTCAATAAAGGCGAAAACGCAAGCCAGGCGGCTGAAAATGTGAATAGTGTTTATGGTCCTGATACTGTAACAGCCAATCACACGCAGTTTTGCTTTTCCGTTCCGGTTTTTATTTATCGTATGGGTATAACAAGTTATAAATACAAATAGCAGATTAACAATTGCACAAAGAAATGGCTTTAAGCCATGAGTAAGAAACACATAAGTACATAGAATGATAAAGTAAGAGACATACATAAGTACAATATAAATCTTAGAAGAAACACATTATATTTAGCGTCAGAGAGTAGTATTTAAGCTGATTAGCCAGAGAAGGGCATCAGGTGTGATATTGAGGATGTCATTGGGGTTGCCGTTAAACATAGAGAGGGGACAACTGGAAACAATGTGTCTTATCGTTTGGGTAGGTTCCCCGCAGTCACATGCACTAGATGCTGTTGCTCCCGATTTTAACAGAAAGTCTCTGCAGCGGCCGTGCTCGGTCCTTATCCTATTTAGTTGCGTCCACGTTTTTCGGGGTAGGTTGAATCTTGGTACGCGTTAACTATGTTACTGCAGGTATTTGCAGCAAAGTTCCTCCAATCGTTTTCCCACTCTTCGTTGATGTTGAAGTTAGACAAATGCAGTCTAGTCGCTGTCCTCAGAGGTGGATTTCGCGACTTCAGCCGATATGAGTCCTTTTCGTTGGAGTATATGTGAATTGGAAGGCACTCTGACGTTGTGCGTTCTTTCGTCTAAGTGATGGTGCGGCAAAGTTGCTCAAGACTGGGAGCCATTGAGTTGGGGTGGACCTTATTGTTCCAGAGATTAGGCGCATTGCGATGTGGAGTTGGCTATCAATTTTCGTAGTATGTGCGCTATTTAACCATACGGGGGCTCCGTATTCGGCAGTTGAGTAATGCAGTTCTAGAGCGGCAGTTCGAAGTGTACTGGGAGATGATCCCCAGGAGCTGGACGCAAGTTTTTGAAGCAGGTTGTTCCTTGTTTTCAGCTTGGCTGAGGTGTTGAGACAGTGCTGCTTAAAGGTAAGGGATCTATCGATGGTTACTCCGAGATACTTGGGGCTCTTATTATGTCGCAGGACCGTACCGTTGAAGCAAATTTCGAGCGGCATGTGTGCAAGTTGGCTATTAAGGTGAAAGCACGCTGACTCAGTTTTAGCCTTGCTGGGTGTCAGCCTCCATTTTTTTAAGTATTCTCCCAGGCAGCCAAGATCTGCTGAGAGTGTGGCCTCAATTAAGTCCATGCCCTGGTGTTGTGTGGCTATAGCCAGATTGTCCGCATACGAAAATTGTTTGGATGTAGTGTTTGGTAAATCGTGAGTATATAGGTTGAAGAGAAGTGGGGCCAAGACCGATCCTTGTGGGAGGCCGATGTTGTTTTTTGGATTTGCTAAAGGTATTGTTGAGGAATACTTGGAAGGAGCGATTACTCAGAATGTTGTTGATCAGGTTTGCTGTTGTTTTGCAACGTACCCTCTTCAAAAGTTTATAGACCATTCCAGTACGCCAGACCATATCATATGCAGCAGTATGGTCTACGAACACAGCGCCAGTCTTAAGCCTGTTTTCGCAGGCATCCTCAATATAAGTTCTTAGGGCGAGTATTTGGTCAGTGCAACTACGCCCTTTTCGGAATGCAGCTTGTTCTATAGGGATAACTTCGTTAATGGGTACCTCAATTCTGTTGTATATTAAACGTTCAAGGATCTTATAGCATACACTTAAGAGAGCAATTGGTCGGTAGCTGTCGGCCTTGATAGCCACACAATCAATTAGGAAAAAATGGTTTCGAAAATGGAAAAAGTCTGGCCAGACCTACTCATTGACAGAAGGGTTAATAGCAGTTTTGGCTGTTTTGAGCTTTTCGGTTATGTGCTTCTCCATACTCAAGCTTTTCGTAAGATGAACTCCGAGATACTTGTACTCCTTAACAATTTCTATGCCTCTGCCGTTATAGTACCATTTTTCGTTAGCGCAATACCTTCCTCCACCTCTTTTAAAAATCATCACCTTTGACTTTTCCAAGTTTACCACAAGATTCCATAATGTGCATTATTCGTGTGGCCGATTTATCATGAGTTGGAGTGTTTGAGGTGAATAAGAAAGTAATACTATGTCATCAGCGAAGAGAAGAGTTTTGATGTTGACCCCTGCATACTCTATACCTCCGGGCAAACAATCGATAATGTCCTCAACGAAGAGGGCCAATAAGGTTGGACTAAGTGCGCATCCTTGTCTTACACCCGATTTCGACTGGAACCACTCTGACTTCTCATCTCCATTCCACACTGCTGCATGTGTGTCATCGTATAAGTTGTGTATAACTTGACCAAATTTGTGAGATAACCCCATTCCATACAGTTGTATAACAGCGCACTGCGGTCAATTGTGTCAAAGGCTGCCTTGCAATCGACAAAAAAAGCATATAATTTTTTTCCACGTAAAAGGACTCCGCAATACTATATAATATGAATACATGGTCTATGGTGGAGTATCCGGATCTGAAACCTGCCTGGTACTCCTTCATTAGATTATCGACGCCAATCCACTCATTTAGTCGTTTCTGCAAGACCGCTGTAAATATTTTGTAGGATCCGTTGAGAATTGAAATGCCCCTATAATTTGCCGGGTCAGGGCCTCCTTAAACTGCTGTGGTATCAGCCCACTTATCAGAACATTGTTAAAAACTTTCGCTAGTTTGGTGACGAGTTGTGATGTTCCATATTTGAAAAACTCGACTGGAATCCTATCGGTTTCTGATGCTTTCTTATCTTTTAGATGGCTTAGCGCTTCGACTACTTCTGTGATGGTGATATCTGAGTCCAGTATTTCATTTCTAAAACCAGGTACAGCATATTGAAATTGATGTCTTTCAAGCCTCGGGTTCAACAACTCATTGAAATGTGTAAGCAAAATACTTGAGCTGAGCTCTGCGCTAATTGTGTACTTTTTCCCATTGAGTTTTGCAGCCAATTTCCAGAAATCTCTTGAATTATTACATCGCCTCCGACTTAATGCTACAGCTTCATAGTATGACTGTTTTTTCTTCTACACACTGTCTTGTATCTGCTATTTGCTTCAATATACAGCTCCTTAAAACGTCCCTCTGACGAATTGCGAAACGATCTCAGCAACGCAAATGATAATTGTCACGCTCTTCGACACTCACTATCAAACCACGGATCCATAAACTGCTTCTCATTCTCTCTCCTTTTCCTAGGCGGTAAGTAGGATGCTTTGATGGCTTCTTCAATTTCCGTAAGACTTGGATCCTGTTGTGCTTGTAATAACAAGTCAAGCTTTCCTCTGTATACATCTGCAACGTCATCTCTCCATACTAATTTGGGACTGAGCATCAATTTCCTCCTTTCTTCATTATCTGGTATTTCAGTCTCAAAGGTTACATAAATTGGTAGATAATCCGAATACGGAACTTGCCATACCTCGAAGTCAACAACATATGAATTCCAATCACCTCCAGTAAGACTGTAGTCTATAACCGACGTTCCTTGCAGTCCCACGAAGGTAAACTCCCCATCTTTATCTGAATTACTTGTTCCGTTTTGAATTCTAAGTCCAAATGAATTGCAGCATTTTAATAATTTGACTCCTCTGCTGTTAAGCACCTTGTCCTTAGATTCACGATTAATGCCAGCGCTGATATTTTCTGCTCCTACTTCCTTTCCAATTCTTGCATTTAAGTAGCCTATTACTAAGATGTTCGGATTATCGCAGTTTATCAAACTCTCATGAAGCTTCTCGAAATCGTTCTCCCAGTGATTATAATTGACATACGTTGGAAATATCAGAAAACTCTTGCTGTCAAAACGTAGGTTTAAATAAGGAAGTTCCTCTGATGTTCTAAACTCGCAAATTACATCCTTAAGATCCTTTTTGTACCCGAAAAAACAGCCTCCACTAGGTCTTCCACTTGTATGCATTCTAGTCGCTGGTATCCATTTAAATAGTCAAAGTTTGCAAATTTATTCTCATAATATGACCTCTCTACATGCTTGTATCACCACAAGGAAGCTATCACCTACATTCGACAGAACAAGAACCAATAGACTTATGCAGAGGGATTGAAAATCTTTCTCTACACTCATAGGATTCGTTACGGAGCTTAACACTATACGATACAACATGAAAAAGTTACATGTGACGAACGGAGACCTTTGTTCTCTGGCGCCGTTAACAAGCAAAATTGCTGCATTTGGGGAACAGAAAATACACACGAGATCCATGAAACACCATTGCATGAGCAAAAAGTGACTGTTTGGGCCGGCGTTTGCGCCAAAACCATTATTGGGCCATTTTTCCTCAGTGAAGGCGAAACAGTCAATGGGAATCGATATCGCTGGATGTTGGCTCATTATGTCTGCCCACCGATGTGTGAAAAAGGTCTGAAAGGTTACTAGTTTCAACAAGACGGTGCGCCATGCAACACTGCAAATCAAACAATGCAGTTTCTGCAACGAAAATTCCCTAGGCGTGTGCTGTCAAAAAATGGCGACATTGACTGGCCACCCAGATCTCCAGATTTGACCCCCCAGACTTCTGTTTGTGGGGATATTTGAAAAACAAAGTGTACCCCAGCAAGCTTCAGATCATTGACGAGCTCAAGGCAAACATTCGTGCCGAAATCATTGCTATACTGCCCGAGATGCTCGAAAAAGTGATGGAAAACGCAGCAAAAAGGACACATTTTGCTTTGGTCAATAGAGGCGGTCACTTGATAGATGTTGTATTCAAAAACTAGTCCAAATAAATTGTAAAGGACCAACATACACACCATACATACATTTTCAATGGCCCACTAATCAGTCATGAGGGTTGCGGGGGTAGGATGCTCAGGTGGACTCTCCATCCTTATCGATCCTCCGTCATTGACTCCAACTCATCAGGAGGAATGCCTAAATGGCTTCAGGAGAGATGCCGGACTTGGTCCAACCATCTATTTCTAGGCCTTCCGCGGGGTCGCCTACCTGATGCCACGGCCACCATGGCACGTCTTGGAAGCCGGTCTGGGGGCCTATGCACTACGTGACCAAACCATCGAAGCATAGACCGTTCCGTTCGGAGAAGTAGCTGCTCAACATTGAGTGCCTCGCGTACTCTGGTGTTGCGCACTCGATCAACAACCACCAACTTAACTGAATTCATTTCTCAGGCGCTGTGTACATTTGAAGATGGCAGCGAAAGATATATATCTTCTCCCAATGACTCTCGCCCACTTCAAGATGACCTAAATAGATTTTCTCTCTGGTGCCAGAAAAATCATCTTGAACTTAACGTCAGCAAATGCCAATTCATCACCTACTCCCGTAAACGACTTCCATCAACCCATAGGAGCTACTTACTCTGCAACGAGCTTGTCCCACAAGTTTCTTCTTTGCGTGATTTAGGTGTTATCTGCGATAGGGAACTTAACTTCCGTTCCCATATTGACCACATAATAAATAGAGCCAATTCTGCGCTTGGCATTGTAAAACGTTGGTCAAGGGAATTTTCGAACCCATACGTCACCAAATCACTTTATATAACCTTCGTTAGACCTATCCTCGAATATGCTAGCCAAGCCTGGTCGCCACACTATGCTGTACACATCCGACGTATTGAAGCCGTCCAGCGTAGGTTTATCCGTTTCGCCCTACGAGGTCTCCCTTGGCTTGATAGATACGACTTACCTCCCTACTCTGAACGCTTAAAGCTCATCAATCTCCAGTCTCTCGAAACTCGTCGCGATATTGCCGACTTACTCTTCCTCCATCAGCTAATCACTGGTCAAATTGATTGCCCCGCGCTTCTTGAATTAGTCTCATTTAACACCAATCCCCGTAACCTAAGGTCCATTCCCCTCTTCCGTCTCTCTTATCATCGCACCAATTATGGTTATAATGCACCACTGTCCAGAATGTTGCGCTTGGCTAACTATATGGAAAAAACATTTGACTTCCACTGCAGCAGAACCACCCTTCGGAACGATCTTCAGCTCCGCCTCAATTCCACCTAGTCCTGTCTTGATTTTACCACCCCCACACCCAAACTCTCACCACTATCCTCTTCCTAGCTTTTCCATCCTCTGTTAGTTTTAAGTTAAGTTAGATTGTTTAAGCTTGTGTTAAAAAAAAATAATAATAATAATAAATAATAATAGTTTTAAGCTTAGCGTTAAGTCCCCTTTTTTGTTAGTTTTTAAGTTTTAGCTTTAAGTTGATGCTTGTATTAAGCTTAGATAAATAAATATGCTTACGAGTTATTCCAGCAACACCGCGAAGTAACTTCATTTCGGCAGCTTGTATCCGCGATCTTATTCTTTCGGTCACTACCAAAATTTCATGACCATACGTGAGAATTGGAACATACACCGAGTTAAAAACCGATAACTTAGCTTGAACACTAGGTTAGGATAGGTATGTGGACTGGCAGGGAGGGACGCTCTCTGCCACACTCAGGTCAGCGTTGACCCATTGTTGTACCCATGGGGGAAAAGCTTGAGCACTAAGTTCGGTCTTCCTTACAAAAGATTGGCCAAGCTCTCTCAAAATTGATCCAGTCTGACCAATTCTACAGGATAACTCGGCATTGCTCTTGCCATCACTCGTAAATAGGACCCCGAGGTACTTAAACTTATCCACCTGCTTCAGTGGAACTCCACTAATGCAGAGTGCACTGAATGGGTTTTTTGGAAACGACCATTACTTCTGATTTGTTTGTTCACGTTGATCTTCACTGAAGATGAAGTTGAAGTTCGGTTCGGTTTGAGAGGACCCAAGGATGTCCAAGGACAAAGTTAAATAAAAATACCTCATATATGGAAATCGGTTTTTTTTTTTTTTAACTTATTCAATATTCACATAGCGATATAAAAGATGGCGCACCCTGTACATATTTACATAAAAAGACGAATGTTTGGATAAATGAAATAAAAATTACACTTGGGTTGTTTTCTACTTAACAACAAACCTGTATTCCATACCTCGAGAGGTCCAGTCTAGTTTTAACCATGACTCATGGTGACAATCTCTCATTATTTTCAAAAGAAGCGACGCATGAGTCATGCGCCTGCATGCGGTATGCCATCAAATCGAAAGTTACTCGTAAGTTGATTTTAGTTTGTAATGCGTCGATTTTAAACAGACTAAGGTAGTGAGATTTACGAACTAACTAGTGTCGGTCTTTCTCTACTATCAAATGGTCTGTTAAGACATGTCAGAAATACAAGACATTCTAAGGCTTTATCATTTAATTTCAAAGTCCTGAACACTGGGACTGAAAGCATTTCAAAATAGCTACTCTATGCGCAGCAAAACTTATCAACTTTCTATAAACTACGGCAAACTCTCAGAACACTCACTTACATCAGTATATTAAGAAAAAAGCTGCAACTCACCCAGCGACACATATAAATACATCCACCGACTCCTGGGCATACTTCAAAAGTGTACCGAGTGATTCACCAATTTTTGCTGGAATCTCAGTGATTTGCCACATAAACTTCACTGATTTTACCAAACATTTAATAATGTATGATTCCGAGTTTTCATTAAACTCTTTCATTCAAGCGGATTTTTTATTTATATTTTTCACATAAAAAAAAAAACACAAAAAACTATACGTATTCGAACACCTTATAGTGTATCTTTGTGTTAATATAACACGATTAGTAGCACCATTTATCAGCAACACTTTGTACTAAAATATATCACTAATTATAAAAAAATAAAATAAAAATGCATTGCTTGAAAAAAAAAAAAAAAACAATTAAATAGCAACAAGAGGGGAAACAAATTTACAATAAAAAACACGAAACAAGTATAAAACAACCGCCGCCGCCGTCTCGTTAGTGTCGTTTCTGATTGTTTTCGTTTGTCACAGAGTTAATTGGTTCTCTCGCCCTTCATGAACGACAGTCAGTCACCACACTAAACCCAAGGCATACAAGTACAAATTTTGTAAAAACAAAAAAATAACCGAACCGAACTGAACACCATCATCAGATACACACACACACCAGCGACTCTCGCGAAATTTTTATCATATCAAACTTTTGTAGATATTTATTTATTTTTTTTCATTTTTGTATCTACAGCGGCTATAAGTTCTCTGGTCGTGTGGTGATAAGATTTTGCTTGTCATATGGTCTGCTGCGGCGTGGTTATTTGTGTGGAAGCTTTTCTTTTTGTAAATTTTGTTATCAAACTAGAACCCACCACCACATATGGTCGTTCGCAACAAAGTAAAACAAATGGATTGCGCGATTGCGCACACTTAAAAGTTTGTCCACCTTTTGGGCGGCGATAAAGATTGATTGGGAAGCTAATATTTTTCCACCGCTCAGCGGAAGGAGATCGATTAATCGTTATCTAATCATTTTTACAATTAATTCAACTTGATGCCCACAATCGGGTTTTATGTATATTTGCAATAGGGAATGAGGTGTGCAGATGTCTGGTGTATTTGAAAGTGAAGTGCTGATAAGACCGTTGTGGATTATTGATATCATTTGTTAAGGGGGGAAGCAATGAGTGAATTTGCAAATATAATTGATTTTCATTGTTGTTGGTGCTGGTGATGGCCAAAAAACCAGGTGGTCTTTTGTGGGGGGATTAATCATTTCCAGGTAAAAAATTCCATTCACCAAAAGAGGTTTCGTTTCGTTGCCTTTGTCTGTAGAGAAGCACTGCTTTCGGCTGTTGGGTGGAAGGAATGGCCAGGTCGCAAGCGCACATATCTACGAAACAGTGTCTATGTAGTTACAAAATGAGAAAGGCGATCTAGAAAATAAGGACTTACAGAAACAAAAATTTACCAAGAATCATATCAGAATGAAAAAAAATTTAAGGAATTCTCAGCGACTAGTTTAGACACCAACCATCGATTAATAGTAACTGATTTTCAAACCACTACACCAGAAAACACGCAGTTCCCACGTCTCGATATTCACAAGGGAACATGGCTATCGTTTGATCGAAAAACTGTCACCATATTGCGATCAACGAAAGGCACTCTTCCATTATTCTGGATGTCCGGACTTTCCTAGTTGTAGCCAAGGTACGGACGCGGATATCCAGAACGGAGTGAAATCAACGAAATACTGCTAGGACGTCGGGCGGCTACAATCGCAAAAGACTGCCAGAGCCTTTGCCGATCGAGTCTCTTTTAATCTTAATCTAAGTCCTATGCCGCCAGCAGCAAATGTGGAAGACCAGTGGCAGCGTTGCCAACAAGTCATCAGGGATGCCGCCTCTGATGTACTGGGTTTCTCTCGACCACCACAACGAAATCCCTGGTTTGATGAGGAATGCCGGCAAGCACATGCAGCTAAACAAGAGCCGTACAAAGCAGCGCTGCATAGAAGGACTTGAGCTGCTTACGAGCTCTACGTGCGCAGGAGAAAAGAGGAACATCGAACATTCTCAGAAAGAAGAAACAGGAGCATAAGAAGCGCTCGATCGAGGAGATTAAGAGACTTTATTGCAGGAATGATGTTCGAAAATTTAACCAAAAGGTAAAAGGAACATGACAGGGTTTCAAAGCCAAAACAAAAGCCTGCAGGGACGAAAATGGCAATATATAGTAGTAGAATCGCAGTCGGTGCTGAGGATCTGGAAGGAACACTTTTGCAGACTGTTAAACGGCGATGATGACCAATATTCCGCTGTCAGGCAGAATGAGCCATTCAACAGTGACGATGTCAGTCAAATTCCCGTCAACCCGATCAGAATGATGTGAGGATAGCGATATCTAAACTCAAATCCAACAAAGCTGCTGGAGCCGACGGCCTTGCCGCTGAATTTTCAAGGCAGGAGGAGATGAGCTGGTAAGGAGGATGCACCAGATCATCTGTAAAATCTGGTCGGACGAAAGTATGCCCGATGAATGGAACCTTAGAATCGTTTGCCCAGTCCTGAAGAAAGGAGACCATCTGAATTGCGCCAACTATAGAGGTACAAGTCTCCTCAACATCGCATATAAGATCCTGACTGCCGTATTATATAAACGCCTAAAACCGACCGTCAACAATCTGCTAGGACCTTATCAATGCGGTTTCAGGCCGGGAAAGTCCACCATTGAGCAAATATTCACACTACGGCAGCTCTTGGAATAAACCCATGAATATAAAATCGATACGCACCACTTCTTCAAGGTACAATGCCGAATTGTACGGTCTGTAGAAGGATATCGACTTAGCCAGAAGAGTTCAAATACAGCGACTAAGATGGCTGGGTCATTTAGAGTGGATGGAGCCCAACGTTCCCGCCAAGAAAGCCTTCGAATCCACCCCGGATGGACGGCGCGGTAGAGGACGACCTCGTGGTAGGTGACGCAAACAAGTGGAGGGGGACCTCAACCAACTTGGCGTTGGAGGAAACTGGAGGCAGCTGGCTCATAACCGTGCTGGCTGGAGAGGTTTGTCTACCCCGGACTGTAGCGCCACCTAAGTAAGTAAGTACACCAGAAAACACCAGAATCCCCTTAAAGACGGATGAACTGCCAATACAACTATTTTTTAAAATTTTCTCTACCATTAGCAAACAAAAATAAATAAATTATGATGACACCATTAAGGACTTAGTCATTCCTTCATGTATTACGAGCGTCCTGGGTTCTTAGAATTTGCTAATACTTGCAGACGCACTTTTTGTTTAGAAGATTTTCGCCTCTAAGGCCACACCTACTTTTTCCTTAGAAAATACCAGACAACAAACTTTTGTTTTTAGTAGGTACTGCATTGAAAATCTGTCTTCACTTTATTATGGGAGTGGAAGATGGGAGAATTGGTATCAGACAGTGGGATGGACTGATATGATTTTATAATTTGTGCGCACTCAACGGGTTATGAATACCCTTAAGATGTTTACACACAGTGCGGCCATTGGAAAGGATAAATAGAGAGAGAGAGAGAGAAAGATTTGGTGTGTGGCTTGAAGCTCAGTTGTTTATGTTTCATATCAGAGAAACTGCGGGGGTGGCGTCCAGATAACTGGTGAGAGTTTTGTTATTTTTTGCCTTTGCTTCTGATTCACAGTATTTTTTCCCCGATAACCGATGTCATAGGCAAATCATTATTAACAGAGCGAACAAGTTTTCCAGGCATATGACCAAGCTACTGCTAGTGCTATGCCTTCACAGTAGTGTTCACACAAGCTTTCGTAATTGATCGGACTGACTTTATATATTTCATGAGAAATAAATAAATGCTTGCTGACATCAGGATTTGAAGCATGAACCATTAGCGTGGCAATTGATGACGTTATCACTACACCATTGCCAGCCCCTATGTATATATGTTTTTTAATGAGTCCCGAATGGCATTAATAGAGCGATGTGCACCTGTCTAACTACTGCAGTGGAAGTTCTCCTAGACCCCCAACGTGTGCATATAAGAATTGTGAAGACTGCGGGTGCCAGCGCCGCGGTTTAAGGATCCATCTTATATGCAACAGTTAAATACAAACTTCGACTTAGTTGAGCATATGAAGATACTTGAAAAATGTTCCCTACTCTATCATGTTTTTACCAGTTTTTTTTAACAGAAATCGACTGAAAGTAGTTTAATCCTCTGCTAAAATTTAATTACACCATAAACCACAATTGTTTCAAATTCCGTGAACCATTTTACTCTCATCAAAGTTGTTAATTTCTAACAAAACTCTTGATTTCTATCTTTATCTCGCCATCATCAATCAATTATCAGCGATTATTTTGAATAATTCTTCATCGAGACGATGATGATATCATGTTAGACATCTCAACGTGATTTATCCATTAGTAGTTTATTTCCTACAGTTTACATCAGCATGTCTGCGAAGAAATAAATTAAATTTAGTGCTAAGCAATGACGGTAGCTTGTCTACTGATCACAACTATCTTGTTCTCTCGATTGATGGAGATGACTCAGTTTGTTTTGAGTCAAACCAGTTCTAAAACGACTATGCACACGAAGATGATGTAAAACACTCATAAATGTTTTGTATACGTCATGTGCGTTGTTTTTTGTAAATTAATCATCAAAAAAGATTAAAAATTTTCCGTATTTTCATTTTTGAGAATTTTAATTTAACTTAACTACGCAGTCATTCGGGGGTGTCCCTAAAAATGAATGGGGTGTATATGACAGAACACTGAGTAGGGGGTCAGTCACGTGCAACGATTTGTCGTCATGTAAAATTAGCAGGTCACCCATGTAAGGTTTTCTTAAGAAAAATGCTTAATCGTAACCATCGGCCAATCGTTTTTGAGTTACATCCTGCATCATGTTAAGTTATTCGCATTAGTTGGCAACATTTTCATCTCATTCTTGATTTTTTTTTTTTTTTTTCTCAACTTAATAACTTCACTGTCTATACCTTAATGTTTTCCTCTGGCCTTCCTTTAGCTGGAGATATGGATTGTCGCCACTATGTAGAAGAAGGTGAAACCGCAGTGAGTGTGGCTCTATCTATTTTCCCGATAGACTTAAGAAACTCCTCCGCAGGAATTTTTCTCGCTTTCACTTGCATTAGTAATGTTCGGCGCTTGATTCGGTGTCCTCAAAGCCAACATGTGTCAGACTGAGGTGGTATTTAAGAGAGCAGTGATAAGCAGGGAAGTCAGTGAAGATCTTGGTATTACGTTTGCTCATTGATACTCGTAGAATCTATTTAGTTCTTTTGTTTAAGACATTTATGAATTTTTTCGCAGATTGAGACCAAATTGAGAGCCCCAGTGTGTAAGCTTTTCTTTCTTTTTCCACTGATTTAGCTCAATCTTAATTTGGCTGATAGGAAGGTCACAAAAGGGTTCTGGGCCAATTAACAGAGATTGTGCATTAGATCTGGCTAGTTCGTTAGCAGCTTCATTGCCAATGATGCCCTTATGGCCGAGAATCCAAGGACAAAAACAAAACAAACAAATATTTGGCGCAACAGCTCTCTAAAGTGCCAGGTCCTAGCTTCTCGCAACCACTCATGCTGTGTGCGTTATATTTTTCACACGAATGGAAGGGACCTACAGTTTAATGCCGACTCCGAACGGCGATTTGAGAAGCCTTTTCGTGACAACAATACTCTCGGATGTTTGTCAGACGCTCGCGAGAGGTGGGACCGTGAAAAAACTTTTTGGTGTTTTCTGGGATTTGAACTTGGAACCTCATGCGTAGTGATCCGACACACTAACCACTTACGCCACGGCGCCCTGCAGTACATTTTTGCAGGCAGTTCCAGACTAGCTTAGACTCAAAGATGTAGGACATGAGAGCCTTAATAGCTGCTTGGCTGTCTGAAAGAATGTTAATGTGAGATCTGCGGATGCTTCTTCTGATGCATTCTCTGGCGCAAAGTACAATAACATGAACCTCGGCTTGCAAGTCGAAGTAGATCATCCCAGTGGTTTAGACAGTTGAGCTGCAAACTCCAGCGCCCACACCGATTTTCATTTCTTATCCGTTGGTATACTAGCTTCGGATTGAGGGATTTAATAATTATTGCAGAAGAGCTGTTGGGTGATAACCACTTCAAAATTGCGACTCGATCGATCTTTTTGGGCATTAAATCGCCCATGCATGCTCAATATGCAATGCAATACTCAATCGCCTAGAATTCAAAACAGAAAGCTGCTCGTAATTCTCTTTGACTAGTTCGGACATCGTCATTGGTTAAGCTCAATTTTAGCAGAGTTTCAAACCAGTACACCAAAAATAAATATATCTTATAAATACTGGTATCTCTTATCTTCATTTTTGAATAGCGTCGCGCAATATTGCTTGAATATGTTTGGAGGTAACGAAAATGAGTTGACATAATGCAAAAAGCTTAGCGAACACCATCGGCTGAGCTTCTGCTTCCACTTATAGAGAGAGATTGGGAAGCTGACAGCTTTCCTAATGAGTGGAAAAAGGGAATGATCGTCAAGCTTCCTAAGAAAGGAAATTTAATGGAGTGCGGAAACTGGAGGGGTATCTGCGTGCTGCCTGCTGTAGCTAAGATAATAGCTAAAATCATCCTGGAGCGAATCAAACAACACCTCGAAGACACACTCGATGCCAAACAAGCAAGTTTCCGCTTTGGATCTTCCTGTGCCGACCACATCAACACCCTGCGGATTATCATCGAACAGTGCGTTGAATATCGATCGCCACTCCACCTGGCAGGCAAAAACTAAAATTATCAGCCTTAGAACAAACTCATCGATTCAAATATGCATTCCTGGACAACTCGCGGAGAGAGTAGAGGATTTCCAGTATCTTGGAGTATTGTCTTGACCGATGGTGGAATCGAAGTGGATGTAGCCAACAGGATCACCAAAGCAAAGCTCGCTTTCGGAATGTTCTCCAAAATATGGCGAAGCAATGCAATCAGTTTGAACACCAAGCTAAGACTGTTCCGCTGCAATGTTGAATCCGTGCTGTTATATGTATTCAGCACGTAGAGAGTGATCACTATTATCATCATGAAGCTGCAAACGTTCGTTAATAGGTGCCTGCGCCTGTGCTATTTGGACACGATAGTTCGCCCCTGTGTCCAATATGTCCAAACGAAGAGGAGGACGCAGAGCATGCAGTGTTCTACTGCAGACGCTTTGCAGAAGACAGAGCAAACCTGCCAAGTCCAGAAAATCTTGTAAGTCACATGACACGATCAGAGGGCGAGTGGATGAAGATCTGCTCATTCATAGTATGTGTGCAGAATGCGCTGCGCAGAGCAGAAGCCCTAAGAAGAGCCCACGAGGCGGCTTCGAAGACTAGAGCATAATTGCTAACCAGCCCCGTGAAGAAATACCTAACGGCAGTACCGCGGGGAGAGTGGCTGAAGTGTGTACGGTGTGTGTTTAGTACGTAGGCGTATTCCTGGAATCGATTACTCAGGTTTGCGAATCGTGCATGCTAGTAGTACTCGGGCTATTAGTATCTATGAAGATTATACATCCTTGGCGCAACCTAAAAAAAAAAAAAGCGCAATATCTCAAGGATTTTCTGGCCCAATCGTATTTCAAAGACGGAAGTGGCAGTGGATTGGCCACACGTTCCGAAAGGGTGACAGTTCCATAGCGAATCATGCTATGCTATGGATCCCTTTAACTCAGGGTAGCAGAAGACCTGGAGGAGAACCTGGCGCAGAACAGTCGAGAAGGAGGCACGCCAGTTGCGGAAAAGTTGGGGAGAGCTGAGACACATTTCCAGAAATCGTACACGATGGCGCATAGGCATAGTAGAGGCCCTAGGACCCACAAGGGGATACAGGACATAAGCAAGCAAGCTCTACAGCGTATTCCCACGAAAGATTTGCATCTTTTCAGGCATACAAAGTGCAATTGACTCAAAACCTGAGGCCTACTGACCACGCACAACGAAGAGAGTAGTCCGTTGAATGGATTATGGAACAAATAGCGGATCGTGATTTTTCAAACAAAATCATCCTCAGTGATGAGGTTCACGAGTGATTGCTGAGAAACATATGTATGCATCCACAACGTGTCACTGTTTGGTGTGGATTTTGGGCTGGAGGCATCATCAGACCGTTCTTCTTTGAAAATTGGGCTCAGGCAATAACAGTTAATGGTGCTCACTCTTGCGACATGATAATCCAGTTTTTTGCGCCTAAATTGCAAGATATGGATGTGAAAGACATCTGGTTTCAACAAGACTGTGCCCCATGCCATACAGCCAGAGAAACAATTCAATTACTGCATGAGTCATTGCAGTTTCCCGTTTTGGTTATCAGAATTGGCCTCTAGATCATGCGATTTAACGTCGTTGAACTTTTTTCTTTTGGGTTTTTTGAAGTCTGGGGTTTACGCCAACAAACACACGACCATTCACGCCTTGAAGGAGCAAATTGAGGGATGTATCAACGAAATTCAGCGACATGTATGCAAAATGATCATGGAAAATTTCGACAAAAGAGTGCGTATGTGCCAGCAATGCTGTGGAGTCCATTTATCCAATATGCTATTCCATACATAACCCTATATTGTATACTTTATGAATCAAAGAAATATTTACAATTTTTGAATTTTAGGACACCTCTTATACTCGTATCTCACCCATAGTCCAACTATATTAGTTTAAAATAGAAATACCCGGAGGATTACATTTTAAGGGAATAAGCATAAATCTAAAAGAGGATTGGAAAAAGTGGAACCGATATGACTTAAAAGAACAGAACAGCTTATCTGGGAAAAATGAATTATTCTCTCCCAAAAAAGAAAAGAAATACAGTCCACTATGTCACACAAAAAATGGTCACCAGATGACAAGCTTTCAGCGGAAAATGGAAAATCCAATGGCATTCTGCCACGTCGTGCTCTGTGAGACTAATCTAATGCATGAGGCTTTTCATTCTCAGAAAACATGACAATATCCAATCTCCATACGTTATCTGGATTTTCCACGTGAAAGGGGTAAGCAGAAAAAAAAAGATTGTTCTCTACTCATTCCTATGAAATGCACCAACTATAGGAGATTGTCAGAAGTAAAACCTCTGTGCACCAGTGCTACGCACTACCTCAAGGCAAAATATAATTAAAAAAAAAAAACAAGGTTTACGACCTCAAGCAGTGTGCGTTGTTTTGTTTATTTCCTATTCCGTCTATATAGTCACCCCAGGGCGTATACGCAACCTTTTTTCTCTGTAACAAACCACAATGACAAACTACTTTCGTTTAACAAATTTGCAAAACGAAAAACGTAGAAACAACAAAAAACAATCTAAGAACACTCCCATGACGTTCATTGCGTAAAACACGTTTTGCTACGTAAGTACGAGTGTATATTAATAAAATTCGAATTAAATTCATCAATCAATTTCCTTTCACTTCATTTATCGTGTTTTTCGTAAGCGCGATGTATTTATTTTTTATTTTTTTCCTTCGTGTCTCATTTCGCACTTGCTTTACACTATCAGCACATTGATTGCTTAGTGTTTGTCAAAACAAACATAGCCGGTCACTTTTGGGCACTTTTTGATAAGAGACATGAGACACAAACAACAGAATACGATTTAAGTAGATTTTCCGGTCCCAAAAGGTATGCACAGACCTCTCTTGCTTACAGACTCAACCTTGACCGTATGTCGCATGCCCACCCAAGTGAACGTGTCTAGCGCCTTTGTGTCTTGCCGCGGCAAATTGATTTCAATCCGCGAACCGACCGAACTTTAACCAAAAATATATAAAAGAAAAAAATAGTCAACGGAATTTGATTGCAGGTGTAGGTACCTACTTCAAAGCCCGAAATCTACATAAACGGCAGCATTTGTGTAGAGAAACGAACAAAAAAGATACAACTACTCGCTCGCTCGGCTCGGTATATCGAGCGAATTCCCCCGGCACACTGAAACAAAACCGCTTGTGGAAACTATTTCAGCTGGTCGTCGTCGCCGTCGTAGTCAGTTGCTTGACATTGACCATTGCCAATAATAATTGCTTTGTGAATAGATAGCGTCGTCTTCGTTCGCTCCCCCTCTTTACCCAGAGAGGGTTTGAGAATGTGTATGCACCCCCCCCGTTCGGGTTCAACCAACACCAACACCTTGTTGATTGAAAAAAAAAAAATAATAAACCATTCGTTGCCAGAAGGAGGAGGGTTGAAGGTTGGAGGCAATGAGCGCGCAAACACTAAAAGACACGGATCTTGAGAGCTCGCAAGATATATGGGGCTGGTTAGCGAAATAGGAGCGCGCGCGTTCCACGTATTTGGTGGGGCCAACTTATAATTTATTGTCAATTATATTAATTAATAACATTTGTGTGGTATTACGTAGTTTATTTGACGGAGAATTATGTGCGTTTGACCTGAGCAAATGTCAAGGACAAACAAGTAATAATTATGCTTGTAGATTTGCGTAAGAGGTATGGCCAGTGTTAAAGAAAAAAATAATGTTTTACCAGGATTACCAGAGGGTTTGAGCGATTCTGTGGCATTATCAGAACTACTAACAAAAATATACGGGACGTACAAATTATGATAACGTGGAACAGATAAGGCAACGAGCCGATAGTGCTTATCTCTTACAGTCCTTACATGTTTGTGTCTTTTTTTGAAATCTGAAGTTGCTGAAAGACTAAAAACAATTTCAATTTCAATTCAATTTCAAACAGACTTGAGGTCTACGTAAAGAACAGTTGACACGTGAATGAATGACTTTTTCAGAGTTAAGTGATGCACTGGGATCTTTGATTTATATAGCTTTTCAGTTGAGTCTAATTTAGGGATCTCTTTCGGTTCAAGCGAGTAGGTGGTAGGCTTCAGAAAACATCTGAAGTCATGCTGCAATCTGGTTGCATTCAACGCCCTGATACCAGAGAAAAAAACTAATAACAAATTCGGTTATGGGCGTATTCCAGACAAGCTAAGGTAGATACAAAGTAATAAGAGTTTTCAGTTTTTTAGTCTAGCTGGGTAGAAATATCCGACCTCATTTACTAATGGAAATTCAATACCAACAAGTCATACTATGAGAGATTGAGAATTTCGCTATAAGCGATAGGAATAATTCATTCCCTCCCTTTTACGGATATTCAGATTCAGTCTATCACTAGGCTATATACGAAACAGCTGGAAAGAGGATAGTCTTTGTACCAAAGCCGGCGGAACAATCGCCTAAGAACTGAGGCTGAAGGACGGTACTATCAGCCTCAGTTCTCTTCTCCTGAAAACAATGGAGAAAATCGTTGGTCACTATATTACGTTCCTTATTCCTGATCGCTTACATGCAGTCCAATTTGCATACGAATTCATCAAATCCACAAAGACTGCCATGCACAGCCTGGTTTCAGAAATTAACAAAACCCTGGCTGCTAAAGAAGCCGCTCTTTGTTCCTTTATTGACAAGGCTAAGAAGAGAAGATTTAGGGTAGTGGTTTTGAAGTTCAGTTGTTTATACCTCTGAGAAACTCCCGGGGTGGCGTCCAGATAACTGAGAAGATTTTGTAATTTTTTGCATTCACTTCTGATTCACAGTATTTTTTCGCGATTACCGACGTCATAGGAAAATCAATCATCCAACAGAGCGCACAATTTTTTCAGCTATATGATCAAGCCACTGCCAGTGCTGTGCCTTCGCAGTAGCGTTCATACAGGCTTTCGCAATTGATCGGACTGACTGAATAAATAAATGCCTGATGACATCAGTATTTGAATCATGAACGATTAGCGGCGTGCCAATTGACGACGTTACCACTAAACCATACTTGTACCCTTTTCGAGGAAAAGAAACCACACTCTCAAAGAAATTAGACTGGAAAACGTCCCAATCGACATATCCAAGGAAGCGAAATACCTAGGTGTTATACTTGACAAGACGCTCACCTGGAATTCACACCTGAACAAGGTTACCGAGAAAGCGACAACAGCAATGTTTATGTATGTGCCAGCGCCTACATGGTAAAACCTGGGGGCTAAAACTCAAGATAATATATTGGACGTACAGCGCCATTATCAAACCCATAGTCACCTATGCATCGTTGGCTTGGTGGCCAAAAACCTTACAGGCCAAGACTCAGGAACAGTTGAATAAAATACATCGTCTAGCCTGTCTGAGTATCACAGGAGTAATGAGAACGTGCCCTACGGCAGCAATGGGAGCAATGCTTAGGCTCACACCGTTGCACCTTGCAGCACAAAAAGAAGCTATGCTGAGTGCTCTTAGGCTACCCAAGATCTCGGACCTTAAAATCGGCAACTTTACAGGCCATTTGAAGATTCTAGGGTATATTCAAAATGACCCTATTCTCAAAATCCCAGATAGTATGATCAAGAAATACCGGTTCTCCGACCGCCACACATGGAGGAATGAAGGATTTGTAGTCTTACCAAACTCTCAAACTTGGTACACAGATGGTTCCAAATTGGGAAATGGTAGCATTGGCGCAGGGGTTTATGGACCCAGGTTCCAACGTGCGGCTGCGCTTGGGAAATCACCAACAATATTTCAGGCGGAAGTCCATGCAATCGAGCTCTGTGTACGAGAATGTCTGCGTAGAAGAGTCGAGGGTACTCGTTTCTATATCCTCTCAGACAGCCAGGCAGCACTTATGGCTCTGAAATCGTACACGGTAGGATCCAAACTTGTATGGGACTGTCTAAACCTATTCGAAGATCTCGCATCGAAAAACACAGTCACTGTGGCCTGGATACCAGGACACAAAGGCTTCGAGGGCAACGAACGGGCGGACTGCTAAGCGAGAAGAGGCGCTAGTCACCCACTAGTCGGTCCTGAACCCTATTTTGGAGTCGCACGGAGTAGCGTTAACATAAAAATAAAGAAATGGGAAGATGATCATCATGCAGAGTATTGGGCCAAACCTCAAGGGACAGGCAAAGAAGTTCATTAATCTCAACCGCTGCAAGGCTGAAAAGCTACTCGAGCTTAGGAAAGCAGACCTAAGAACCTTAACAGGCTACTTGACTGTTCATTGCCCACTCAGGTACCATCTGCACAAGATAGGAGTAGCAGATACAGACGAATGCCGGCTATGTGGAGAGCAAAAAGAGACGGCAGAACGTATGGTATTCTTTGTGAAAGCCCCATGGCCGCAAGAAAAAGACTTCTCCATATCGGAAGGGCTTTATTGAGTCCCTCTGACTTCTGGAATATTGAGCCTGGAGCTTTGTTAAGGTTTATCAAGAGCCTTAACCAAGTTCTCAGCTAAACACCGGGCTGGCACAATGGATCTTACAGGTCGCAGTGCGTACAAGGCCCTAGTAAAGTAAAGTAGTACAACTAAACCATTGCCACCCTAAATAATACGTCGAAGTTTTTCCAGTCACTGCACCAATGAATAGTTCCTGCCTGGAAGTCAAATGGACCGGAGAGTGTGATTGCTCTGAGATTTGGGTTTCCTTTTTGCAAAAAAATAGGAAAGGTAACGCACCCCCTTCCCCTTCATAAACTGAATTCTATCCATGCTACTGCTAAGCAAAAAAAAAACTAGAGAGCGGAGGATCGCTGAAAAGAATTATAGCCACTAGAGGCTGTCCGCAGGATGGAGTGCCGTCTTCTATACTTTGGCCCTTAGTTATAGACGAATTCCTACAGCTACTAACCAAATTTGGTTGCAGAGTATAATACAGGGATATGCAGATGATGTTGTCATCAGCGTTGTGGAAAAACTCGAAAACATTATGTCAGAAATGATGCAAGCTGCCCTCAACCTGATCTCAAAATGGTGTAGAACTAGGGGCTCAACCATCAACTCTAGATAAACTCCCATTTTTTAAGAAGAGGAAGCTCGATCTAAAGCAAATCATTGGAAAATACCCCATCAACTCTTAGGTTAGGTTGAAGTGGCTGCCAGCTTAGAAACGCCAACGCACTTAGACCAACAATAGGTCCATTGTGATACAACGTGGATCATAGGAGAAAGTTTCTCTTTACCTACTCGTTAAACCATTTTGAGCTTCTGACGAGGAGTAAGAGGCTCTCAATGTCTATGTTTGATCTGATCACCTATATCGTTGTAATAGAAGGCTCTGTAGTGAAGCTTCCTTCTATGGGAGAGAGCTGGGCAGAAACAAAGAAGGTGAGGATTATTTCCTTCCTATTCTCCATCCATGCAGCTTCTACAAAAGTCGTTCGCAAATAGGTCCAGCCTTGTAGCATGCTTACTTCTTAGACAGTGATGACACCAATCGTAGTTAAGCGTTTTAGATCCAGCTTTGACCAAATCTGTTTTGTCGCTAGACATGTTGGTCCATTTGTCCACCTAAGATTTGTGCTCTCGATAGCATCCAGCCTAAATTTGAGTAGCGATTGGTATGCCTAAGGTGCCTTTGTCCGGCAACCTGGGTATAGTTGTTCCTATTCTGGCGAGTTCATCGGCCAATTCCCCGATATGTCTCTAGGCCCCAGAACCCAACTGCTCATTAAACTGCTCTCTTACGGAGAAGATACGATCGGCAGTCTAGAGCTACTTAGGAATTTATAAAGGTCGATTCCAAGGATTTGATTGCTGCTTGGCTGTCTGAAAAGACGCAACCACTCATGTTGTGTGCGTTATATTTTTCACACGAATGGAAGGGACCTACAGTTTTTAATGCCGAATCCGAACGGCGATTTGAGAACGGCTCGCGAGAGGCTTCTTTAATCGCCATTATTTCCGCCTGGAGCACACTACAATTATTTTGTAGACGGAAGCTGAATATCTTGGAATAAATGGTGAAGTGGGAGGGTTGTGATCCCTTATTTTCGGATCATAACCTTGCTGATAAAAGGAAGAAGAAGAAGAATCCTGGACAAAAAGCTTACGTGCCCGACAGCAGCATTGGGAACAATGCTTAATTTCACGCCGCTACACCTCACCGTGTAGCTACGCTGAGTGTTCTTAGGCTCAGATATAAGATTCTTTAAAATATCAAGATTCCGGACACGATGGTCAAAATATTTCGGTTGTCTAAGAAATTCTAAGTGGCCATTGGTGATCGCCATGAATGAAGAAACAAAGGTCCCAACAAATTGGAAAATGGCAAATGGGGTCTATGGCCCCAACTTTCAGCGTGCGGCAGTGCTTGGTAAATCACCCAGCATTTTCCAAGTCATTCGGGAATGCAATACCTGTGGAGAAACACTACCGGAACCAGGATCTACTATATCTATACGGGTAATCAGGCAGCACTAAATTCCTATACGGCTAGGTCAACGCTCGTGTGGGACTGCCTCGACCTCCTTGACAGCTTTGCCTCTACAAACCAGATTACCATAACATGGATCACTGGACTTAGGTTAGGTTAGGTAGATGGGTGCCTTGTGACAAAGAGTCACTGTACACTCAGACCAACAGTACGGGCCCATTGGAGACGAAGGCTTTGAAGGAAAAAAAACGAGCAGATTGTCTGGCAAGGAGAGGCTCTGGGCGCCCATTCGTTGGCCCTACTTTGTAGTACCACTCAATAATTACACAATGGGAAGCTGAAGAACATTGGGTCAACCGAAGGGGATTAGACAAGCGACAAAGTTTATAAACCCCGTTTTTACCAAGATATGAAATTAAAACTCAAACATCTGGAGGATCAAAGGGACGTCTTCTGCCAATTTAATAACAGTTCAGGCAATTGAAATACCTCGTAATTCATCCCGTTCGGATCATTTAGATGGTGCTTGTTTTAGGCTTTTGGATTTGGACAGTTCTCAGGGAAGCTATATATTCCCATTGCATTTCTTTGCAATTCGCATTGCATGGCGATATAAAACAGTATGGTCGGCAACTGGCACCTCTCCTCACTAGACTGTCAGTTCGTTCAGTACGCTCGAAATCTTCGTTCCCCGGTATAAAACATACATAGGTGGCATTCCTTCGCGACTGTTCTTTGGTAACAAAAAATCTATTTTCTTGTCAACCAATTTGTGGAATTTTTTGCGACCATGTCTAAGTTTTTTTAAATAGAGGACTGCACTTCATTCTTCCACATTCATTTTCAAAATGATGTGATACTTTTCAGAGATCTTTAAAAATAGGTCTTATTGCGCACAATTTAGTCCGCTAGTTCCACCTTCCTTCAATGACAAACCCTCATTTTAAATATACGAGTACAACCACCAATGATTAGTCATAGTTTTGCGACCAGCCTATCCTCATTAAGTCACCAAAACGCCACACACCATACCATTACATCACTTTGTTCCCAATATATTTATACTCCCAGCACCCATAACTATGGCACACTACACCGTTAGAATTGCCATTACACCAGAGCAAATAAGAAAATATTTGAAAAAAATAAATTATACACCACTCAGAAGTCAATGAGAGAATTTCAATTAATAACCCGATCGATCGATAGCCATATTCGAGGCTTGTGAAACATTTAATTGAACTGAAGCGCGAAATATGGCAAATATAACAGCGGCGACGTTGATTTATTTCTTTTGCCCCTCGCCCCCCTCTCGTCTATCGATGAATTAGTGCAGCCTTCCTATAATTATACTATAATTGCGCATTTGATTGGAGAATTTTGTGAATTTTTCTTAAGATAACCGCTGCATCAGTGACAAACTACAAATACCCGTGTTGCATCTGCGGTGGTGCAGTGTCATCTCTCATATTAGTCTGTCGCGTCTGTCTGGTGTATGTGCAATGTTTGCAAGCGAAAACTGTGTCCACAACATATACAAATGTCTTGCAATTAATTCGCCTTCAGTACACGTATGTATCTGTATGAGAAAAACGTCAGCTGGGAGAAGAAAATCAAGTTGAATTCTTGGTGTATGCTATTTTTTTTTTAATGCTAAGCGTTGAATGAATTATTTATTTTTGAAAAAAGTTCTATTTTACGTAGAGCTGGTGTGTAGCAACACGGTTCGAGGAATAAATAATTTACAAGCATGAGACACTTAGAAAAATGTTTTCAGTTTGTTTTGCGGAATTTTTCGCGTTTTTGAAGGTTTCTGCAGTTTTTAATAAAATTATGTTATTTGTCTGCGTGTTCCTCAATACATTGTCTTCGGGGTTTCTTACTTTTTCTTGTTTTATTTGTGTCACATGCAACAACTATCAGAACGTATTTTTTCTACGCGACGATAGATGTGATTACTGGTACCTTTCTTGCACTCGAAAGGTATCAGTGGCTTTGCTACATGACGTGGTTTTGATACTTGACGATAGATGTCGCTACTGGTGCCTTTCTTACACTGTGAAGTTCGATTCTGTAGGAAAGCATTTCCCGGGACGAAAAATATCCTAAATCCTGACCCAGTACATAAGCTACCACTATGCCAAGTTTCATCAAAATCCCTTCAGTAGTTCCTTCGTGATGCGTGCGCAGACGGAAAGAAGTTGCAAAGATCGTATTTTGTTTGTATTCTACGGGTTCCCAATAGACCCCCAAATATATATTTTTCTAATTAAATTCAATGGACAGACATCGTCCCTCTATAGTCTTGTTATACGAGATTAGATTCGAATACGAAAAAGGGGAATCAGGTCAGAAAATACTTCTCATTCTTCTTTTTCCTTTTATCAGCGAGGCTATGATCCGAAAATAAGGGATCACAACCCTCCCACTTCACCGCATTTCTACTGATCCGCCTGTGGGATTCGCCTCAGGTCAGAAACTACTGAGTATATAAATATTACCGCAATTGAGTGAAGACCAAGAAAGAGATACTTATCAATTATTGCGAAGCAAATTATCCAAAAGTGTTGTTTACTGTTCCCTATTTGAACTTAAACGTCAAGTATAATACCAGGATTCCTAGCAGAAGTGCTTGGGAATCAGGAGAAACTCTAAACAAATCTGCGATAGAGATTTACACAGATGGATCCAAGACAGCGTCTGGAACAGGTGCGGGCGTTTACTCCAGTGCACTGGATATCTGTATCACCACACGACTGCCGGACCACTGTAGGGTATTTCAAGTAGAAGTCACAGCAGTCTGTGAATCCGCGACCTGGCTTTCAATTAACTCGATACAGTGCAGCGCTATTGTTTTCTACATAGACAGCCAAGCTGCGATATAAGCCTTGGAATCGCCAATAATTCAATCCAAGTTGGTAAAACAAAGCCGTGGATCTCTTAACGAGATCGCTGTCAGGTGCGACGTATTCCTGTGCTCGGTTCCAGGCCACAGGGATATGCCAGGCATTTGCAAGGCAGACGAGCTAGCTAAGGGGGGCGCAGGCCGGAGCCCCTTGATAATAGGGGGGAATCGTCAGCACATATTAAATCGATAAAATTGCAATTAGATACCGTAGCCATTAGACTTGCAAACAGTAGGTGGAACAATATCAGTACATGTCTCTCTTCTAAACAAATCTGGATTGTAGGAAAACCAGTAGACTTATTTCCGTTAATAGGACAAATCTAAGAAAGATAATTGGGGTCCTTGTCTGGTAGACAGACATGCTAGAAGACTTGGTGCTCCCTTCAACGATTTCTGTAGAAGCTGCAGAGATGAGGAAGAGGAGGAAACCATGACACACTTTCTGTGTACCTATTCTGTCCTATCGGTCTTGAGAAGGAAAACCCTAGGGTAATACTACTTCGAAGATCTTAACGATCTGGCTAGACTCGACTTAAGCAAAATAAAAAGCTTCGTCTCTGGATTAAACTGGTTTAATGCCTAACGGCGAATCATACTTTTTCGGCATGGGTTCACACCGATGCCCTGCCTCCTGTACGATTCTCTTGGAAATTCTCCATGTAGGTCCCCGGTGATGGTAGTCCAGTTTTTTTCCATAGTGGTATCACAATGGACCTTCTTTTGGCCTAAGTGTGTACCTGATGAGCGGGGACAGCCACCCAACCCCACCCAACCCGTTGTTTACTTATCAGTCCACAGAATTAGCAGTTTATGATAAGTAACAATCATAAGTCGGATCAATATCCGACAAGAATATCTCACTCTACATTGACAGTCAGGCTGCGCTAAAGGCGCTGGAGTCTTATGTCACCAAATCTGAGATAGTCAGGAATTGCTTCACAATGCTTAGGGCATTGTACGCAGAACCGAGTCAGATTATGTTGGGTACCTGGACACTGCGATATCGAAGGCAACAAGCAAGCCGGCGCGCTGGCCAAAAGAAGAGCGGAGCTCCCACATAGTGACATAATTGGTAGTATTAAACCACAAGGGTGCGTGGCTAAGGGAATTATTCGCGATCATCGACACGGCTAATCTAAGATGGTCACAGGGTGTCTAAGGCCTAGCGGCCTGTGTTAGATCGCAGAAATCTGGGGAGATAATAAAATTAGAAAGATCACGGCTAAGAACAGCGATAGGAATACTCTCTGGCCACTGTCTCCTAAGGAAGCATGCTATGAGACTAGGATTATCTAACACGGATGTTTGTAGGTAACTGCAATGGCCTACATGTCTCAGAGGACATAACACATATACTCTGTCAGTGCCAAGGCATTGCCAGGAGAAGGCTAAAGCAATTTGGTAGATACTTCTTCGATATTCTAGAAGAGGTGAGGTTCTTGAACCACAAGAAGGACCTTTTCAAATTCTGTAGGGAGATAAATATATTTGGCGCAACAGCTCTTTAAAGTGCCAAGGCCTGGCTTATCGCAACCACTCATGTTGTGTGCGTTATATTTTTCACACGAATGGAAGGGACCTACAGTTTAATGCCGAATCCGAATGGCGATTTGAGAAGCTTTTTCGTGACAACAATAGTCTTGGAAGTGTGTCAGACGCTCGCGAGAGGTGGGACCGTGAAAAAACTTTTTGGTGTTTTCTGGGATTCGAACTTGGAACCTCATGCGTAGTGATCCGACACACTAACCACTTACGCCACGGCGCCCACGTATGGGAGAATTGGTTTAGGTCTTTGCCGTGAAGGTTCCCTAGGGATCGCGATGGGCCCACTTTAGTGCCTAGTGTTTTATGATATCCTCATAACCCTACCTAACCTAACCTAACGATCACAAGTGTTTTTATAAGGTTTGAGGAACTTTTTCAAAGCGTTAGCTACATTCCAGTGGAACCTAGAGTACACCTAGGGATGAGCTCGCCAGACAGGGTACCACTCTAAGGGTTCTGTCTGATAGGCAAGCCGTGGGTATGCCCCTCGCTACATGTAAACATCTACTAGAGCTGAATGCTATTAGCAAGATCAACCTCAGATGGGAAAACGTCTCAACGTGTCACATTTTGAGACAGATCTGGCCTACGCTAGACCAAAAACGTAGTGCCGAGTTGTTTAAGCTAAAGCGTTCACAGATCAGCTGCGTTGTCGGTGTTCTCACTGGACAATGTCTTATAGCACAGGACGCCAAAAGAATTGGTCTCTTCTCCAACGACTTCTGCAGAAGCTGTAGGGACAAGGAGGAGAAGGAGGAAACCACCTTTCACCTCCTATACACTTGTTCAGCCCTGTCATATAAAAGAATGCTCCATCTAGGGTCCCCCTTCCTTGAAGACCTCGGCGATCTGAAGTCCTTAAACGTCATGTGTATCCATCGCTTTATCAAAAGCTCCGGTTGGTTTTGTTAATGGTTATTTTATGGTATCACAAAGGACCTTCACTGGACTAAGTGTGTCTGCATTCTCGTGCGGAGAGCCAACCTAACCTAACCTAGGGTAGACAAAATCATTGATTAAACGAGGGTGGAAGTCTGAGTGTCTGAAAAAAGTTCATTCCTAATATAAGTAGAGATCGACCATCGGTGACAAAGTGGTGTCGAAATGCTTTTTGTTTTAAACTTGATTGATTCAGATCGTTGATCGCCGATTTCACGGTATTTTTTTAAGGAAAAGAAGAACATTCGACTAGCCGATCCTTTATTTGAAAGTATCTGTTTAATGGATCACTTCTAAAAGATTTTATGTAGACTACCAGAATCAATTGAAATGCAATTTTCTTAGAAAAGATGACCATCGTCTAGTCAGCAGCGCCATAGTTTATCTTGAAGATCAATGATCCTCGGTCTTTAAAAAAATGCAGTGAAATAGATGACAGACAACTAAAGATCATCTGAGGTCATCAAGCATACCATGATCGACCACAGGATATGCTGTTTTCGTAGGGATGTGTTGCACAATTCTTCAAATGATCTTGGTAAATTACATTTCATGAGTTGATCATACCGACACTTCATTTTATCTGCTCTGCTTGCTCATTGCGTCCTCAGACGACGACCGATTTACACAGTTGTCCACTGGACAGACGACAAACAATCGTATCTAATGGTGACGTAATCCTCGAATTCCTGTTCTACTTCTCTGATCTGACATCTATGCCTCCACGAGTTGACAACCCCATTGTTGACTCAAGGAAATTACCTTCTCACTCAAATCCAATTAAATCCGCTTCCAATCACATTACAATCATTCGAATGACGTCAAACACAAGTACCAAGCCGGATCCGGACAAAACCGATCTATCTCTCCCTCATTACGCCGATTATGAAGGAGAACACATATATGCTCTTTTCATGTTGGCCGTCAACACGATTTTGTCCATCCAAAGAGGTTTTATTGTTTCTGACCACAATGAGAGCTACTCATTGCACGAGGCGACCCAAACACACAGTTCCTCCTTGTTATACCCCACTGAATCGCAGTAATTGGCATGTGCACTCAGCGCGCTCGCGTCAGTTAATAAATTGCAATTGCCATCATTAGGCCTCTTACAGCATGTATCATTGATGGTCAATGAATTAGCAGTGATCCTAATGGTGATTGCGGATAGCGGTGGCGTCCAAGTTAATCAGAGCGCGCCAACGTACGCTTCCAATGCAACGAGCCAGGGCGTCAACGATGCGTCAACTAAACCAACACGAGCTCGATTCTATTTTTATGCGAGATTATCTCGAACGAAAATCTCTGTTTTCGGCGACCGACCGACGTGAGATGTCGTGTCGATTATGATGTACGTGCCGTACCAGTGTGAAGAACTAATGGCGCCAATCGAGATACGAAAATTCTTCTGGGTTAATGGACGAGAACGTTAATATTTCTCGCACTTCCTTGACACACATTTCTTGATTAATGCATGAGAGTTTGATTCTTTTAATTAAATTCTCTATCGATGATAGTCAATGACTCAGCAGTTGTCCCAAAGAACAATCAAAGCTAATGATTCTAGGTTTTGCAAACGTGTTTGGCTATTAATACCTCTCGGATACGTGAACGTCTTGGATACAAGATGTATTTACGTTCACAACAAGGTCATTGTCAAGTTTCTTTGACACAATAGACGTCGAAAAAAAAAAAACAGGTTGACTTGCTTTGAGCAGTTTGAAGTGTAAATCTTCTACTGTCATGTACTGGATGGAGGTGATGTAGTACTTCAGGTTTCTGTTTGAAAATAAGTCACACTGAGGGATACCTACAGCAGTGAATAGTACATGAATTCATTGTTCGAAATGACTTGGATTTTTGTATTGTGCTGATGGATTAAGTATCATTTAGATCCGCTGATGTCAATTGAATTTCAATCGAAAAAACCGGTAGGAAAATTGTGTCAAATTGTTTTTAGATTGCATTGTAACAGCTCTTGGTGGGCAGTTACTTAAGAGACGCACAACAATTAAGCCGTTTTCGAGGGTGGCTTGTCATCACGGCTGGCTAGGTGATGTAATGTTGGTTGTTTTGAATTTTCAGCCCACGCGTTCGTTTGGATATTGGTTTTGGTCCGAAATGGTGAACACACTTGTCTTTGGTCTATAAACGGTGTAACGATAACTTAGATTTGAGACGACTAGAACCAATTATTTCGAGTATTAGTTTCATGCGATCAGTTCTTAAAAAACGAGAGGTGGAGATGAAACCCAGATTGACTACCATTTGGTAGCCAGTTTCTTGAAGCCTCGGATAAAAGATTGCAAAGTGATCCTGGGAGAGGCAATCGCTCGGCAACACCGTCTCCTGCTAACAGAAATTTTTATGAAAACACCAAAGGAAAGCAAACAAACAAAGGTCTCTGAAAAAATCAAGTGGCACAATCTGGACACAGAAAAAGGCGAGGCCTTTGTTTTCGTGATGAAAAATTACCTCTCTCACACCATCGACGGAGCCGAGGATGAAGAGTGCAGAGCACAAAATATGTGAGATTCTCTACAGCGAACTTGCCTAAAGAAGGCCAAATCACTGCTTGGAGCTTCAAAAGGCCACCATCAACACGCCAAAGAAACATGGTGGTGGAGTTATGAAGCTAAGAAAGTGATCAATGAGAAGAAAGCGGCTTTCAAAGTTTGGTCAAAGTGTCCCTCTCATAATAGAGACGAAAAAGCTCGCCTCGAAGTGGAATACAGATGTTGAAAGAAAAAAGCGAAGAAGTGCGCCCAGCTCCAAGCAGAGAGTACGAAGGGCCTGTATCGGGAGCTGGAAAAAATATCCTCCCCGGCTGCTGATGCAAACCAGGTTATCCAGCAGCTGCGAAGACACAATATGAACAAGAGCGCAATCATCTTCAAAATAGCCGCCCAAAGGAGGAGGACCGCTCAGGAGATTCGTTCGCCAAAGTTCATTAGCGATGCTCATGGCCAGCTTCTTGTGGATGACGACAAAATTCTGCAGATGTGGCGGCAGTATTGTGAAGATCTTTTGAATGAACAGTTTTCCTGGGTGTACTTTCCAAGAGCCACACCTAACTGCGAAGAAATACCCGACATTAGGTTAGGTATGTGGGCTGGCAGGGAGGGACGCTCTCTGCCACACTCAGGTCAGCGTTGACCCATTGTGGTACCCGACATTACAGTCGAAGAAGTTAGTGAGGCGGTCAAATACTTCAAAACACAAAAAGCGATTGGGCCAGAGGAGATACCCTCTGAGTTCTGGAAAAAGATGGCAGACATCGGGAAAAAGATGGCAGACATCGGGTTCATCGGGTTCATCGGGTGGGCGCCATGGCGTAAGCGGTTAGTGTGTCGGATCACTACGCATGAGGTTCCAAGTTCGAATCCCAGAAAATACCAAACAGTTTTTTCACGGTCCCACCTCTCGCGAGCGTCTGACAAACATCCGAGAGTATTGTTGTCAAGAAAAAGCTTCTCAAATTCGCCGTTCGGATTCGGCATTAAACTGAAGGTCCCTTCCATTCGTCTGAAAAATATAACGCACACAACATGAGTGGTTGCGGGAAGCTAGGCCCTGGCACTTTAAAGAGCTGTTGCGCCAAATATTTGAATTTTTTTTGTATCGGGTTCAAATGGCTCAGAATTCTCATCTCCAAATTCAGGAGAAGTAGCTACCTTCTCCCTGTATACAAAGGGAAGGGTGATACGCGAAACTGTGATAACTACCGTTCGATCAAGCTGACGTCACACACCATGAAGATCATTGAGCGGGTATTAGGTGGTCGACTGCGAAAAATAATACGGCCATCTGATGATCAGTGCGGGTTTGTCGCGGGTAAATCAACCACAGATGCAATCCAAAGTATAAGGATCATAATGGAAACTTGTTAGATAAAAAACTTCATTGGTCTAAACACGTTGAGTCGAAAACATCCAAGGCGCTCTCAGTCTTCTGGCAGTGTAAGGGTGCTTTTGGCAAGAATTGAGGCTTGTCACCGAATAAGGTTATCTAGATCTACACGGCTATGATAAGACCATTCCTCGCATATGCGTCGGTTGTTTGGTGGAAGGAGTTCTCGCGTAAATATGTGGTTGCCTTTTGCGCGAAACTCCAAAGAACGGCTTGTCTCGGCTACACGGGAGCTTTCCCGAGTACGCCTGGCTCTGCTCTAGAAGCTTTGCTGAACTAACCTCCCCTCGATACTTATATCATGGGTTGCACTATCAAAGCCATCCATCGTCTTAGGCGGGGCGGCTTTTGGTACACTCCACACTGGAATTTTGGTGAACTTGTGCGTCACTTATCTTACGACTCCTGTCTTATGGATATGCCGTCTGGTGCAATGACACCAGAACTCCAGTTGATGCGCAAATTCAGAGTCGACTTTCCTTGTGTCCAGGACTGACTTCGGCCAGAGTCTGAGCCGGGAATGGAATGTAGTCGTATTTTCACAGATGGTTCCAAAACCAGCCAAGGGTCTGGCGCTGGTGTCTTCGTGGAAGTCGACAACATTAGACTTCACTTTTCGCTAGGCAAATATGCGTCTGTTTTCCAAGCGGAAACTTATGCAATCCTAATGGCCATGAACTAAGTTGTGAAGAACATGTGGAAGGGACGTAGCATTTGTGTCTGTAGTGACAGTCAGGCTGCGCTTAAAGCCTTGCTTAACCCTTTAACCACTTCCAAAATAGTTCGTGAAACCAAAAACTCTTTGAACTCGGTCGCAAGGCTGAATTCTCTGTCGCTTATCTGGGGAACGAGATCTCCGATGAGATTGCTAAGCAAGGCTCAGAGGAGGGTTTCTCAGGTCCCGAACCCGCGTTGGGTCTCCCTGCGTCCTCGATTAGGGCTTCCATTGACGATTGGGTCTCTCACGAGCACAATTGTGTGTGGCATGACTCACCAGGACGCAGGTTGACTAAACGCATACTCCCGGATGTCTGTAAGAAATCAGCGGCATTTTTGCTGTCTCTCAGCAAGAAAAGACTGTAGACAACTTATTGGCGTTTTGACAGGCCACTTTGCTTTTGCCAAGCACATTAACGTGTTAGGCTTGAGTGACACTACAATCTGTGATGCTTGTGCAGAGAGCGACGACACCGCGAAACATTATCTCTGTGAGTGTCCGGCCTTTGTTCGTATCAGGTGCCAGATCCTCGTTGCGGATGTGGTGAGTGCTGGTACTGTAAGCTCCTCATCACTGAAGTGCTTGCTTGGCTTTCTTAGAAAGACAAGGAAATTCCAATAAAATGGGTAAATCAGGGTTTGCTCTCTGGTAGTACAATGGACCAGTTGCGTCTGAGTGCTCCAGTTGAGCGTTTTCTATCCTGACAAAAAAAAATAAAAAAATCATAATGGAAAAACATCGTGATTCCTTAAAGGATAACCTTATTGTATTGGTTGACTTTTAAAGGGCATTCGACAGACAACCACGAGATCTGATATGGGTGGCGCTAAGACATCGAGGGGTTCCAGAAACCTATGTACAGATGATCGTGGACATGTACGAAGGAGCAAAAACAAGAGTAAGATGCCCCGCTGTAGTAACCGAAGAGTTCCTAATCAAAGTCTGGGTGCACCAGGGAAGCGTCTTAAGTCCTTTGCTCTTTATTACAGTCCTTGACTATCTGCTTGAAGGTAAAGTGACGAACCCCAAGGTACATCAGTTATTTTTTGCTGACGATGGAACCATCATAAGTGAGGATCCTACATCTCTGCAACCAGCACTTGATGTGTCGGTGGACATTTTGGAGGGAAATTGGTATCGCATTAGTTCAAAAAAGACAGAGTACTTGTGCTGTCCGTTCTCTGATCCACTCAGGCCTATTCCAGACATTTATTTGAATGGAACAGTGCTTCCCAAGTACAAAAAGTTCAAATATCTGGGATCTATGATCAATAGCAAAGCAACCTGTGATGACGACATCAATCATCGCGTAAGCGTAGGGTGGCGGGAAAACTCCACTATCTTCTGTAACCAAAAAATGCCACTTAAGTTGAAAGGAAGGCTCTACACCGCAGTTGTGCGTCCAGCGCTTACATGCGGTTCATAGTGTTGGACAATGTACAAAACATATGAGAGTAAATTAACGGCAGCTGAGATGAAGATGCTTCGCATGACAACATCCCTGCTGGCAAAGCATGATCGAATAAGAAGTTCGAAGATCCGTGGAAGCCTTCACGTCAAGGAAACTATCTTACGAAAAATAGATCGCGACCGGCTCAGCTGGTATTGCCACGTTCAAAGAAGAAATCATTTGAACCCAGTTAAAAAAGCAGAATCAATGAACGTTCCAAATACATCGCAAGGCGAGAGAGGCAGGCCTATAAACGCCAGGATTACACAAGTGCGATGAGGCCATTTCATTAGCCTCAGTAACCGAGTGATCCAAAATCGGGAGGCCTGCCGATATTTTCTGAGGTCAAACAGGCGAACCCCACAGCCGGATCAGTAGAAATGCGGTGAAGTGGGAGGGTTATGATCCCTTTTTTCAGATCATAACCTCGCCGAAATAGGAAGAAGAAGATTGGCATCATGATCTTTTATCATGCCGGTTTCTGCCAATGACACATTTAAAGAGATCAGATGCCATTCTTATTGCTCAAAGACATTTTGGTCGTCAGTTTCCAAAGCAATGAGATGACATTAAAGACTGCAGGGATCAATTATCAGTATTGCGATCAGTTGAACTTGGAAACTTCTCCTACGACAAAGACATTTGTAAAATGGTGTGACAATCCAATATCATGAAGATCATGATGTTTGATATTTTTCACTGAATCTGATCGATTCGCGGGCAAAAGAGATCACTAATCCACGATTTATTTTACTGAATGGCGAATACCTATACCCCACAGGTGGATCAGTAGAAATGCGGTGAAGTGGGAGGGTTGTGATCCCTTGTTTTCGGATCATAGCCTCGCTGATAAAAGGAAGAAGAAGAATGGCGAATACCTACTAACTGTTATGACAGTGGATGATGTTTCTAAATAAAGAAGCGATAGGATGCTATTTTCCATGAGGAGATGTTACAGAGCAGATCACTTTTGTCGGTCTATAAATTGTATCTTCATGGTAACTGATCTTGCCAAATCTCCATGAAATCTATTAAAGCTGGCGATCTACAGTCCTTCAATATCCACGCATTTCATTGACCTTTTCAAATAAAAGCGATGGAATCAACGATCACTGAGCATTATGACAAAAGATCACGATGGTATCTCAGGAACCGGTAAGAAAAGCTCGACAATATCCCATGTTCTATTTGACTGATTTTTTAAGCAATAAATAGGTGATCACTGATCTTGATGATAATCGATCGTGCTGCCAACTAAAGAGGTTATGGAAAGATCTGTTTTAATAGAAAAAAACTCATTACGCAATCTCTTAGCAGGAGATCCAGTAATGATTCACTAAATTGTCCGACAAATGTTGGGAAGTTACTGATCTTCTTGATCATCGATCATGCACAGCACTGATTTTATATTTTTCAAATTATCCTTAAAACTGCTCTAGAGAGTAGATGTATGCAAGTGAAGAGAAGAGGCTCAGTATTCCTGGATGAGTGAGCATCACGATCGTTTCAAGGTTTTCAAATCCCGTGAGTGTTTTCGACCCTTGTGAGATGATAAGGTATACTTGTTTCCATTTCTGTTAACAGTTTGACGTCTTTCTTCATTGAGACGCCTTTCGAACAACATAAAATCACTCATTCAGGAAACGCCGATCAATTGAAAAACCGGTCACCTAAAACAAATCATTTTTCAATTTCTTTGCCACCGTATTTACGTCAAAACCAAGGCAGCTGCAATTAAAAAGAAAACAACACCACCATCTGTGAAGGCGTCATACAAACAATATGCAATCGATATATAAAAATAAACTCATGCATCTTCTACAGCACAGAACAAGTGTTCTAACATGTCCCTGGGTTGCGCGCAGGTGTTAATGTTAAATGTCATGCATTAAATGGCAACTTCCTCGAGTAGAATATTTGCATTTATTGCTTACCCGGGTGTGTGTACCGAAAATGGTGTTAGTTGTGGATAAACACTGACCGATTTGTAAGACTCCTGGTTCTATTATTTTTGTTTTACCCAGCAGCAGTTTCCTCGTGGATATTTATTATAACGTTGGCCTCGCGCAATGTTGTTGTTTAGATTGAGAGAGAGAAATTTCAAGCCCATAAAACATGTTTACATTGATCTTGAATAATGGTCGACCCGAATCAATGAGGTTCCTCTTTGTGTATAGTGTTTAGTTTTTATGGGCATTAGGGTGGGCGGACCGATATACTCGTACTAGGTGCTTAGTGGGAGTCAATAAGATGATTTTTTTGTTTTACTGCGAGCTTGTATCAAAATTTATAGTTTTTATTGATTTTTCCCCTTTACGCTTTTTGTTTTGGGATTTATTGAGTTGTAATTCCTTTAAATGTGGTTCAAGGTCGCCATAATAGATGGTTATTTCGATTTTGCGGTACTACCAAGACTTAAGAATTAAATAAGCTTACCAACGTTTTGAGTGGAGGTGAAAATAAATAAATAATTTTCAATGACACTTACCTGGAAAGAGAAGAGTAAAAAAGAGAAAACATTAACTTTGTGTTGAAGATCTGAATGCGAAATGTTATTGAAAGGGTAAACGCAATAAATTGTAATAGGGTGAGCCTTAAAAACTTTGCGTAGTGCTGCCTATATTAGATTTCGAAGTACAATATGGCTGAAATCCGATACAATCGCAGTTCATTGATTTGATTGAAAGTAAATTCATTCCTCTTATTTAAATACCCATTAATTCCTGGGTCTTATTGTCATTCAATACACTTTGGACATGCATCTAGCACCTGTAAGTATATCACCGATTGTGAGAACTTCTAATTTCAGTGCATACTCGTTGGTGCTCATATAAACAAACTTCGAAACTAGTGACTATGATTGCATATTAGATCTTGTCTGCCGTATTAAGTGAACGCCTAAAACCGATCGTCAACAGCCTGATAGGTCCTTGTCAGTGCGGTTTCAGGCGAGTAGTCCACCATTGATATTAGAAAAAACCAAGGAATATAAAATCAGTACGCATCATCCTTTCATCGATTTCAAAGTTGCCTGGGACAGTGTATGTAGAGACGAGTTATAGAAAGCCATATCTAGTCTTGGCAACCATGCCAAGCTCGTCGGTTTGTGTAGAATAACAATGGAGAACTCTCGCTTTTCCATCAAAGTCGGTAAGAACACAACTGAGCTATTCGATGTCAGAAAAGGTCTTAGACAAGGTGACGCGATGGACCTGGAGTGGGCACTGGAGGCAATTAGCTAAAGACCGAGCTAAATGGAGAGGCTTGTTGGTTGAGGCCTAAGTTGACGACGAACCGTAGCACTAAGTTTAGTGCCTAAGTAAGTAAGTAAGGTGATGCGATCTCTTTAACATAATACTTGAAAGAATTTTACGGAACTCACAAGCCAAAACCGGAGGTACAATCTTTTACAGGTCTGTACAACTACTCGTTTATGTCGATGACATTGAAATAATCGGAAGAACTCAGCAGCCCGTCAATGGGGCATTTGAGTTCGAGGCAGCGAAGATGAGTTTATTGTCAATGGAAGCAAAACAAAATATACTCGTATGCTGTCTACAAAAATGGACATCCAACATCGGCGTCTTGGACAGAACGCCACAATAGACAGGCATAGTTTTGAGATAGTACCTATAGGACTTTGCCATACCTAGGCTCTATGGTGAGCTCCACAAATGACACCAGTGGGGAGATCAAACGAAGAATTGCTCTTGCCAATCGGTGATTTTACGGCCTAAGAAGGCATATGAGTGGCAAAGCCCTATCTCGAACTACTAAGGTAACTCTGTATAAGACACTAATCATCCCAGTCCTGCTGTATGGCGCAGAGGCATGGACTTTATCACATTCGGATGAGGATGCTCTTGTTTTTTTTTTTTTTTTTAGCGTATGACAAGATACATTTTACAGTGAATATTAAATACACACATAAATTAGACAATACATAAATATGAAATTATTATACTCGATTACAGACATAGAGTTAGCTTATAAGTATTGCACACGTTGGTTTAAAATTAGATGTCAAGGTTTTGTAGCCAATGAATAGCAGCGGGAGAGGCAGTGATGAAATCGGATGGATCGCCGTGGTACTTTCGGAGCTCACATGTTTGATGTTCTGCATTGACGCGCCAGTCGCAGTGTGGAAAATCGATCGCTCCCCATTTGTAGAGTGTAGCCCCACATCTGCCATGGTTCGTTCGCAAACGGTTAAGGCTCACCCAAGTTTTTCTGTGTAAGTTGTGACCTGCTGACATGGATGTAGGAAAGGGTATGCGAATTAAGTCGTTCGCAGAAGAGGAACTCCACTCGTTCTTCCATACTTCCGTTGCGCTGAAGTTACTGGTGTTAAATTCTAGTGCCAGTCTTAGGGGAGGGCGCCGTGATTTAAGACGAGATCTTACACTAGAGTCGATGTCGTTGTGGATTGGCAAGAGTAGGTTGGCATTGATTTTGTTGAACTCGCGCAGTAAGGGATTTTGGCGACGGAGGTGTGCTGGAAGGATGTTGCTTAATACCGGGAGAAACCTCGTTGGGGTAGAACTAATAGTTCCTGTGATTATGCCCATTGGAGTATTAAGCTGCACGTCGACTTTGTTGGTGTGAGCGCTATTTAGCCAGACGGGGGCGCAATATTCGGCGGTGGAAAATACAAACCCCAGGGAGGCGGAGCGTAATGTTTTAGCAGGAGCGCCCCAAATCGTTGCCAACTTTTGTATGATGTTGTTGCGGGAGTTGAGTTTCGCTCCAGTGTTAATGAGGTGCTGTTTGAACGACAGGGTACGATCCAAAGTAATTCCAAGACATTTGGGAAAAAGTTGTGGGTAAGCTGAGCGTCGTTAAATTGTACCGGCAGTTTGGTGTTGGCAAGTTTATTGTTAAGGTGGAAACATGAAACTTCCCTTTTGGTAATACTTGGACACAGTCTCCACATTTTGAAGTACGAGCCTAGTGTGGCAAGGTCTTTCGTTAGCGTTGCTTCCGTTTTAAACATGGACCGGTGTTGTGTGGCTATGGCAAGGTCGTCCGCGTATGCAAATTTTCTTGATTCTGTACTTGGGAGATCATGAGTGTACAAGTTGAAAAGCAGAGGTGCCAGCACTGAACCTTGAGGGAGTCCGTTGTTCAGTTTTGTGCGAGAACTCTGCTCCTCGTTCAGGAAAACCTGGAATGGTCTGTCGTTAAGCATGTTGTTCTCCGCCTCCCTGATCATTGTAGCGTTTTCCAGGCGGAAATCATGGCGATTAAGGAAGCCCTGTCCTGGCTGAAATGTAATGTATTATCTGTCAGGGAAATTAGCATTTTCACTGACAGCCAAGCGGCAATCAAGTCCCTGGAATCGTTCTCCTTCACTTCAAAGGCTGCCTTAAACTGTCGTCTATCTCTTATAGAGATGACAGAGCAGTTCAACATTCACCTTTGCTGGGTGCCGGGCCATAGAGACATTCCAGGTAACTGCAGGGCTGACGACCTCGCCAGACTGGGTACCACTCTAAGGATTTTGCCTAAAAGGCAAGCCCTGGGTATGCCCCTCGCTACATGTAAGTATCTACTAAAGCTGAATGCTATTAGCAAGACCAACCTCAGATGGGGAAACGGCTCAACGTGTCACATTTCGAGACAGATCTGGCCTTAGCTGGATCAAAACCGTAGTGCCGATCTGATCAAGCTAAAGCGTACACAAATCAACTGCGTTGTCGGTGTTCTCACTGGACACTGTCTTATAGGCCAACACGCCAGAAGACTTGGTCTCTTCTCCAACGACTTCTGCAGGAGCTGTAGGGACGAGGAGGAGGAGGAAACCATCTTTCACCTCCTATGCACATGCCCGGCCCTGTCGCGTAAAAGAATGCTCCATTTAGGGTCCCCCTTCCTTGACGACCTCTGCGATCTGGCGTCCCTGGACGTCATGAGCATCCATCGTTTTGTCAAAAGCTCCGGTTGGTTTTGTTAGTATAGTATTGTTAGTATCCATGGTATCACAAAGGACCTTCACTGGTCTAAGTGTGTCTGCACTCTCGTGTGGACAGCCAACCTAACCTAACCTAAGCATGTTGTTCAGGATCGTGGCTATCTTTGTGCATGGTACGACTTGAAGAATCTTCAGAATCAAACCGTCCCTCCAGACTGTATCATACGCTGCAGTAAGGTCGATAAATACCACTGATGTTTTAAGGTTGGCCTGGTAACCTGCTTCAATGTGAGTCGTCAGCGCTAATACTTGATCCGAACAGCTACGCCCAGCTCTGAACCCAGCCTGATCTATAGGCACCACTGCGTTAATGGCGGGTTCTATTCTGTTGTAAATCAGCCTTTCAAAAATCTAGTACACAACGCTGAGTAGAGCGATTGGGTGGTAGCTCTCTGGCTGGTCGCTGGGCTTACCAGGTTTGAGTAAAGCGATTACTTTTGATTTCTTGAGGTTAGCGGGGAAGTGCCATGTTTCTAGTATGTTTGAAAAGAAACGCGTGAGCCAGTTCTTAAAATGGATACCGCTGTGAATAAGGAATTCCGGGAATATCCCATCTAGTCCAGCGGCCTTGCGTGACTTGAGTTTTTGGAGTAATGCTTCTACTTCCTTCAGTGTGAATGGGCTTGAGAACTCTGCTAGCGCGTGTGACTCTGATTTCAGTAGCTTAAGATTCTTTTTGATGAGTTTGGTTTCGATTTTATCCGGGGGAGCATTGGAAAGCTTTACTATTCTGGAAGCTATCGCGTTCGGGCTGATTAAGATTTTGGGGCTGCAAGTGGTGTGCCGCAGCCGAGTTTGCGGAGCCGGCCCCAGGCCTTGCAGCTGGAGTGGACGAAACTTGTATTCTCGACCGTGTGTTGCCATTTTTCGCTACGTGCCGTGTCGAGGGTCTTGGTTACTTTGAGATAAAAGTTCTTCAAGTGATATTTGGCATAGCCGGCGAGAGAAGAAGGTACAATGCCGAACTATACAGCCTATACAAGGACATCGACTTAACCAGAAGAGTTCACATACAGCGACTAAGATGGCAGAGTCATGTAGAGCGGATGGAGCACAACGTTCCAGCCCGGATGGACGTTAGGATAGAACTGAATAGTTGAAGGCTGGCGCCTCTTCTAGCAAGGCAGTCCGCCCGGCGTTTGTTGCCCACAAAGCCTTCCTATCCTGGTATCTAGATCACAGTGACGGTGTTTTTCGATGCAAGATTTTCTAGTAGATTAAGGCAGTCCCATACAAATTTTGATCCTGCCTTGCAAGATCTGAGAGCCATAAGTGCTGCCTGGCTGTCCGAGAAGATGTAAATACGGGTGCCGTCGACCCTTATTAGAAGCCATTCTCCTATAGATACTTATTTGATAACTTTTCTCGTCGGTGCGCCTTTGAAGTCGGCTCCCGTATCGCTATATACATTGTACTACCCCCATAACCATACAAGAATAAAACTTTCTTCATTAAACTTTACGCAATAAAAAAAAATGCCGATTCTGCACAATATTTCACATTTAGTTTGACGTGTTTACCTTATCATCCGCGTTTGCAGCCGCCACATATGAAACACCGTCATGATACCTACCTTGCTTGTCCCGAGCCACAAAATCGCTCCGAAAACATCTTTCCCATCTGTCATCGGGGCGTGTGTGTGTTTGAGATGAGATAATCAGACACAAGTCGATGACTGAATTGGAACAGAATTTTTAGGTAAATATTGAAATTGGAAATCAAGTCATGTATTATTACCCCGAGAAAGATACACAGCGTCTACGGCCGCAGTCGGTCGTAAGTTACAACCGCTGCCGATGCCGCCTACAATGTGTGCGCGGCAGCTTTTGAAAATGTAATTTTGTTAATATTGCTTCAATGTGTTACTTATTGACAGTCGTTGGTAATTTATTGTACGGTGTACGGTTGTGGGTGGAAAGTTGATTTTCGTGAAAGGAAACTTTTAAATTTAAACTTTACGACAGCCATAGATGTACGTTTAGATTTAATCGTTGTTTGATCATCTTGACTAAACGTCATCATTGTCATATTTGAGTGAGAAATAGATATGTGATGATTTCACTTTAGATGACTGTTAGAGAATGGTGTCAGAAGTGGGGTGGCTAAGGCATTCTCTTTTAGCAATGTTGAATTCTCATTCGCAATATCCAGCGAATGTCGTTTTTAGACACACTCCGGCTCTGACACAATATGCCTTTCTAACTAGAGTGCGGAAATTTATAAAACAAAAGCATCTCCACATCTGACACATTTGAGGTATATTCTATAAAGTTTGTGATTTCGGCCTGAAAGACGCTGCAGTTGTCGCTTATTCTTAAGGAGTGGTTTATTCCTAGGGCTTCACAACACTAAAGAAACTGAAACTGAAACTGAATCTCCTTTCAAATGCTACGATCGGACTTATATGACCGGTTTCCGTCAATCCACTGATAATCCCCCATCGGGACAAAATGGAGGTATGACCGTAAAGGTTCGTTGACCACGATCGCCCTTCTCTCAGTCTTACAGCAGTTTTAGCCGCCAGACTGCTGCAGTATATATCAAGCGGAATGAAACTAAACATGGTTTCCATTGCCGCTGTTGGTGTTGTTCTCATTGATCCCATGACTCCGATGCACGCCGCCCTCTAGATTTTGGTGAGGTTTGAAAGCTGGTATTGCTTCTCAGGTACTATCCACCATACTAGTGAACCATATGTGAGAATGGGCCTTACTACCGCCGTGTATAACCAGTACATCACAGCTGGTTTCAAGTCCCACGTATTACTTGTCTTTTTGCAAAAGTAGAAAACTACGCTTGCTAATCTGATGCGTTCGACAATATTTTTATTCCAGTTTAGTTTGGAATCCAGAATGATGCCCAGGTATCCCAGGCGAACCCCACAAGCGGATCAGTAGAAATGCGGTGAAGTGGGAGGGTTGTGATCCCTTATTTTCGGATCATAACGTCGCTGATAAAAGGAAGAAGAAGAAGAAGAAAAATGATGATGCCAAGGTGTCGAACTGAACTTGAGATACTTGGTTCAATACCACCGATATTTGGGGGTCTGAAGGTAGGAATTGATCTCTTTTTCGTGAAAAGAACTACCTCCGTCTTTGAAGGGTTCACTTCCAGCCCTTTGTTGCTGACCCAGTTATCCACTAGTTGTAGTGCGAAGTTGAGCCTTTCACTTAGGACTGGAGGAAATTTTCCCGAAACCAGAATAACCACATCGTCGGCATAGGGTGTCGCGTTGAAGCCGTTTTCCTTCAGTATTACCAAGATCTCATCCACTACAAGGAGCCATATTAGCGGGGACAGAACTCCACCTTGGGAGTTCCTCTGCAGAACTTTCTCCGTATGGTTACATCTCCTTGCGTTCAAAATACTGCGTTGATGCCACTTATTTAATTTCCTTCGTCATGACTTTGGGCTTTTACGTTGATCTATGGCAACGACAGAGGCTAAAGGCAGGAATGATGTACGAGAATGTTTCAAAAAGGCGAAAGGAGCATGCCAGGACTTAAAGCCAAACAGAAGCCCAGAACCCCGCAGGCAGATCAGTAGAAATGCGGTGAATTGGGAGGGTTATGAACCCTTGTTTTCGGCTCATAGCCTCGCCGAAATAAGAAGAAGAGAAGAAGAAGCCCGCATGGACAAAGATGAACACCTGGTAGTCGAATTGCAGTCGGTGGTAAGGATATGAAAGGAACACTTCTGAACCTTGACGTGGTGAGAATAATGATATCCAAGCTAAAATGATATAAAGCTGCTGGAGTGGACGGCCTAGCCACCAAACTAAATGGTGCGTTCATGAGTATTGAAATAGAAGCGGCGGAAATGGGTTTAACGGTGAACGAGGGCAAAAACAAAGTACTTACAGGTTGTCAAAAAAATAAGGATAATCAACATCGAAAGAGTGCCACGATAGGCAATCACAACTTACTTACAACCAACAAGCCTCTCCATTTGGCTCGGTCTTTACCTAATTGCCTCCAGTTGCACACTCCAAGTTGGTCGAGGTCCCCTTGAACTTGTGCGCGCCATCTACGGCGATGATTCCCTCTACTGCGTCGTCCCTTGGGGTTAGATTCGAAGACTCTGCGGGCCGGAGCGTTCGTGTCCATTCGCTCTACATGTCCTAGCCATCTCAGACGTTCAATACGCAGTTTATTGACTAGGTCGAAGTCGCTGTACAGCTCGTTTGGTTCGTGATTGAATATTCTCCTCCAAAACCCGTCAACGCAAACGGGACCGAAAATCTTACGAAGAATTTTTCTCTCGAAGCGACCAATGATATCTTCATCCTCTTTTAATAAAGTCCATGTTTCAGCACCGTAAAGCAGGACTGGCATGATCAGGGTCCTATACAGAATCTCCTTAGTTATTCGAGATAGGGCTTTACTGTTGAATTGCCTTATAAGCCTAAGAAAACAGCGATTAGCAAGAGTTATTGTTCGCTTGATTTCTGCGCTGATGTTGTTCTCAAAGTTTATAGCAGAGCCAAGGTAGACAAAGTCCCTTACTACCTCGAAGTTATTGCTGCCCACTGTGACGTTCTGTCCACAATTCGTCGTTGGCTGTCCCTTCTTGTTGACAGCAAATACTTGGTTTTGCCCTCGTTTATCGCTAACCCCAACGCAATCACAACGTTGAGGTAGTTAATGACTTTGTCAACCTAGGCTCCGCTATAAACTCGAATAATATAAATTACTGAGGATTTTCAAATCGACGTTTGATAGTGACGGCGATAGTGAGACGACACCCTAAGCGCCACCGACTTCGCTCAATCTGGTAAATCCGACGTATGTAATCGTTCGAAGCAAATGCCAATATCACGCTCGCCTCATGCAAGAGGACAGAAGAAGGCGCATACGGACCCGGATACCTCGACAAGTGAGGAGAAAACTGCTACTGTTATTAAACCCGATTCAACTCAAAAAGCCATGTCCAACCCGACGGATGCAGCAGTTTTGGAAGTGATCAAGCAGCTGTGTGAAGGATTTTCGCTGGCGAATGAAGTAATTCGAACGCTCAAGGCCGAGCTTAGTCATCGCGAATCTACACCGCGAATCTATCCAGCAAGCGAGACAGCAGTGTTTGAGGCTTCCAGCCAACAGGACCCTCCTAGGCCGGACCACAGTCAGCCAAAGACGACAACAGCTGCTGGCATTTATATGTACGATCAACCTCAAGTAGCCGTAACCGTCGTCTTGGTCCCTTGTGCTTCGACGGCTGCTCTCGATGCCCCAAGACATTTCACCCAACTGCTCCAATTGCTAAGATTCAACGCACTTTACCAACAGCTGTGGTTGGCTCAGATGGAAATAGCTTTTCAGCTCGGGATTTATGGCCACGCTGAATTGTTCGCATATTTCTTAGTTAGCCCGGAGGGTGAAGCTCTACGGGCCATCGAAGACATCGTGACCAATCCACCATCGACGAACAAGTTTACGGCACTTAAGGAGCGACTCATTCATGACATCAGCGTGGAAATCAAATAAAGAATCTATCAATCTTGCCAATCGCTGTTTTTATGGGCTAAGAAGGGAATTGCGTAACAAAGCCCTTTCCCAAACTACTAGGGTAACTCTGTATAAGGCACTATAATCACCGTAGTACTGCTGTATGGCGCAGAGGCATGAACTTTATCAAAATCGGATGAAGATGCCTGGTTTTCTTTGATGGAAATGTTCTTCGAGTGATTCATCTATATAGACCCGTCTGCATAGACGAAAAGTGGAGAAGAAGATCCAATGAAGAATTGTATGGGCTGCACAGACATATCGACGGTTACGCATAAAGCGACTAAGATGGCATGGACATCAATGACCCGGCCCGAAAAGTTTTCAAATCAATTCCCGATGGACGACGCAGTAGAGGAAGGAATTGGAAAGCGGCTTCAACCAACTTGGCGCGCGCAACTGGAAACAACTGACTAATGATCCTACCGGCTGCAAAAGCTTGTTGCTTTAGGCTCAGGTCCACCTCGGACTGTAGCGCCATCTAAGTCAAGTCAAGTATGACAACGACGCTCAACCAAATGCAATATGTAAATACATAGTAATTGGAGTGCCACTACACAAGAATGATGGAAGAAACAGTTCGCAAATGAGTGTCATTATACTCTCAACTAAATTGAATAAGTAGACAAGTCTTAGCACTTTTTTTTTTCGCTGTATAAATTCCAATTTATCGCATACAAACAAAAGGAAACATCTGCAGGAGTCCTCCTTTTTAACTATCATGCCCCAATTATTTTTCTGTGTTACTGCATGAGTGTACTGTAACAATGGCCGGCAAGGATGCTAACTCGGTCGGTAATTACCATGGAGGACAACAATAAACCTTGAATTGTGCAAAACAGTTGGAAATTTTATTTTTTAATTATTCGAGGACTTAATTTACTCATTCAATGGGAATTTAATGTTTAGTGCTTCGTTGGATGGAGTGGGTTTGCTTTCTTAATGGAGAATGAGGTAGGTAGTGTGCCGCCAATTTAAATTTAACTTTCTATGACTGTCATTAATTAAATTGCATCTCGTGAAGGTTAGTTTCACCGATTAATGGTCTAAATATAATTTCTTTACTGATTTTCCGTTGAAATAGCCGAAGCTGAGTCTCTCTAGGTTTCCACTGTTTAATTGCGTTACAATCGGAATTCGATTGAGTGGCGACTGTGAACCATTAAAACAAGTGAGATCCGCTAAATTCTTCTGTGTTTTCTGCAGTAGATTGTGTCAACTAAATAAATAAACTAAATTCCTATTCGATACAAAATTTTGTGCGAAAAACCTCGTTAAAATTGGCAACATTGCTCTAAAGTTTTCGTAAGCACCACATTACTGTTCAGCAGGTCGATCGGATAACCAGAACCGATTTCTGTTCCAATAATTCGATTGGCTTACGTTGTGTTAGGCGCCGTAAGCCACTGCTCACTTAAACCAATTAGGGTCCGCACTTACTTAGTTACTTAGGTGGCGCTTAAGTTTGGGGTGAACCTGGGACTCAACCAACAAGCCTCTCCATTTAGCTCGGTCTTTAGCTAATTGCCTCCAGTCGCGCACTTCAAGTTGGCCGAGGTCCCTTTGAACATGTGCGCACCACCTACGGCGAGAAGGTCCTCTTCTGCGTCGTCCCTCGGGGTTAGATTCGAAGACTCTGCGGGCCGGAGCGTTGGTGTCCATTCGCTCTACATGTCCTAGCCATCTCACACGTCCAATACGCAGTATTTTGACTAGGTTGATGTCGCTGTAAGGCTCGTATAGTTCGTGATTGAATCTTCTCCTCTAAAATCCGTCAACGCAAACGGGACCGAAAATCTTACGAAGAATTTTTCCCTCGAATCGACCAAGGATATCTTCATCCTCTTTTAATAAGGTCCATGTTTCAGCGCCGTAAAGCAGGACTTGGATGATCAGAGTCTTATACAGAGTCCACTTAGTTCGTGTCCGCACTAATAGCCATCTGTCTGGCGAAAATATCTAAGGATAGCAGATGAGACATAATACAAATTCAGCAGAGGAAGTAGTTCGTAGTGCACAGCTGATACCCATACTTGTAGCTACATACAGATCTTTGCACCTTAGTTAATTGAGTAAGGTGAACAGCCCTATCAAGATCGGGATTCAGAAGTATAAATCTGATAAGGGACACGGAATGTACAGCTAGCGTGTGACTCGAGGTTGCATACTCCACCTCCTATCTGTAGCCTTTCCAGATGAGTAGAGAGCTACACCAGCTTTCTTCACGCGTTCAAGTAGATTGGCTTTCCAGTTTAGCTTCGTGCAGTGGCAACAGCCGCCCGTGATTCTGTGGTAAGGGCAATACCGCCAGAAGGTATCACCATCTTTATCGACAGCCAGGCAGCTATAAGAGCGATACTGCCATAGAAATTAAATCTAAGCTTGTGAAGTGTTGTCGAAAAGAGCTCAGGGATCTTCAAATACAGCACAATGTAACGCTCTGCGGGGTCCCTGGATACGAGGATATCCCAGGCAATGAGAAAGACGACGAACTAGCAAAAATCGGCTCAGCAGCCCTACTAAAACAAGTTGACCCCGCCTCCCGTGTCTAACCCATCTTGTACATTCAAGCTCGTTGCAGGGAATAAAGCTATTAGAGAGGCGAACCTCCATGGAAACTTGTGCCACCACCAGGAAGTTATGGGCATCCTTCGACAAAGCAAGGACCGAGAGAATTACTCGGAATAATAGGAAATCCCTTTCCACCCTCGTGGGCATCATCACGGGGCACAATACTCTGCGGTAGCACTTGAAGAAACTACGCCTGACGGAGGAGGAACTCTGTAGAGACTGTGGTGAAGAGAGAGTTTTTAAGGACTATACTCACTTTCACTGTCTGGGTCTTTAACACTTCAGGCTAAAGTTCCTCTTCTTCTTCTTCCTTTTTCAGCGAGGTTATGATCCGAAAATAAAGGATCACAGCCCTCCCACTTCACCGCATTTCTACTGATCCGCCTGTGGGGTTCACCTCCAGGCTAAAGTTCCTTGGTAAATATTTCTTCCAGTATCCCGAGGAGCTCTCCGGCGTTTCGACAGGACAGATGTTGAACTTCATCAAATCATCAGGGTGGTGTGTATGCAAAAACGAAGTAAGTGATTGAGTTTGTATAGTTTTTTGTTTTCACTAGGCCTCAATGGGTAAGGGATTCCTTTTTTTCCTATGGGTATCACAATGGGTCAACGCCGACCTGAGTATAGCAGAGAGCGTGTCTCACTGCTAGCCCACATACCTAACCTTCCTGTCCTAAATAAGATCCAAGTATTTTGCATTTTCTGTGAAGGAGAGACTTGTGCCATTTATCGTAGGAGGGTAGGGTTTTCTTCTTTTTTTTTTGCGTCAGAAGGTGGGAATCTTTTAAAGACGAAACTGAGCCCGTACCCAGTGACAGTTGTGGTATTTGAGAGTTAATGCATGAACACGATCGGTAGTCAGTTAGAACTTTATTAGACTTCCTAGGTCAAATAACAAAGCACTACTGTCTGCTTAGAACTAACTTAATAACTAGAAAAGAGTGAGAGAGACATAAACTTCATACAACAACTGTGTGGGATTTCCACCCACTGAACCTACCTCCCCTTCTATGCCTGGTCCTCGCGGCACTGCTGTCAAGCATTTCATCACGAGGGGGGAATTTAGCCTTAGACTCTCGTCGCGTTCGTGTTGGCAGCCTACTGCGCTGCGTTTCGTTGTCGCTCCTGTCTTCCCTGATCCTTCACAATGGTTGCTACAGTGTCGCTAATTGCATCTTCACTGCTCATCATCTGTCTGGTGATGTTGTCTGGGGTTAGGTCCTCACCGGTCAACAATGGAACATTATGTGTTTCGCATCCTCGACTGCTTCCGTGCACGTTCGACAATAAGGGTTGTCGTCTAGTCCAAACCAGTGGAGGTAGACTTGTCCTTGGTTGTGTCTCAGTGACACTTCAAGTCGTCGCAGTTAGTGTCGCTGTTTTGGTGGCACGGTATTTCCATTCGGTTGCTTTCACTAAAAGGTCTATTAGTACTATGCCAGTCGCTACACATGCTGCGTTGTAAGATGTTGTTCACAAGGCGCTGCATACTCTCAACGCATTGATTCTGTAAGCTGTCTCCGTCTTCGGAGACTGACTTCGTCTTCATGGCACAATCCAATATTTGGGAACCGTAGAGCATTATCGATGCCACAACTCTTGCTAAGAGCAGTCTCCTCTTGTGCTTTGATCCGCCGATATTTGGCATGATTCTTGCCAGGGCAGTCGTTGCCTTCTCTGCCTACTGAGTTGCATATTGTAGATGTTGCTTAAAAGTTACCTTTGCATCTATAGTAATGCCAAGGTATTTTAGGAAACTCTTATAGTGTCCATGACTCATCTGCTGCTTATGAGCACTACTTCTGTCTTTTCCTCTGCAAGCTGTAGGCCCGTGCGTACTAGTCAGTCCAGAACCATTCCGACAGCTTCATTGCAGTCATGCTCCAATTCCTCAAGGAAGGAGGTAGGAGGGTAGGGTGGCAATGGTGCGGTGGATAGTGTGTTTGTCCGTTAACCGATGTGTGCAAGTTCAAGCCCCAGCGGGGAAGAGCAATCATCAGCCACCCGAGTATAAAAAGAAAAGGAATAACATCTAACCACTGCAACAAAGAAAGGTTTCTGCCTGGTAGTACAATGGAGTAAAGAGAGTCTGTATGCCCTGGGATTTGGGTTTCCATTTTCTTAAAAGAAAAACAAAAATCGTTGTCTAGGTATTATTGAGATAACTTCCCAATGCGTACCAAATAAAACGAACTTGTTAATGCGCACAAGGATACCTTGTTTGACCGACGAATATAAAATTCTAATCCTTCCATTTCTCCTTTCTTTTCAAAGCTATTTTCCTTGCTATTCCACAGTTTATTTGTCTTCCCAATCGAAAGTCAACAACAAAGGAAATCGTTGTTTCAAAACAAATTATTTCATTACCCACGTCAGTTTGTTTCTATTTTTTATTTTATTTTTACCTTCACTCTAATTAAACGATTGTTTGTATTTTTAATTGTGCACACCTACCTACCTCATAGCAGTGATGATGTTGTTTCTCAGAGCGTGTGCCAAAACGCCTTGCAACGAAATTTGTTTTTAACTGTCGGACGTATAGATTGTTTTTAGGGGGGGAAACCTTCGAATGCAGTTCAAGCTCAAATTCAGATTAAACTTGCATCCGCTTAGACTGAGGGTACGGAAACTTGCATGGTTCAACAACGTTTCCAGTGAGCTAGGTGTTTCGGATATACCATATACAACTTTAATGGGAGTTTTAATTTATTGAACTTATATACTCATATATACATATCTTCGGTTCCTAATGAACCTTTACAGCACTTTTAGAGTGGTAATTGTTTATTGTGATTTATGGGGTGATTAGGGGGAATTGCAGTTGAAAATTGAAAATTTCCCAAAAACTTTGGCGATTATTTTCAAAATCCATTAATAAAATGAATCTACTGATGAATGCAAACGGTTTTCTGTACTAAACTAGAGAGGGTACATGTATTAAGTACAACTTAGAGCAAGCCTTAATGCACGTCTGCATCTCTAATTAAGAAAAATGTCTAAAATTGTTTGAACTTACATTCATAGAGCTTACTTACGAGTACTTAAATCCTTGCACCCCTTAGCGCCTGCGCGCCATCTTGTTCGGAGTTCTGCAACGCGTTCGAGCTGCCTCCAACTCATTCCCAAAGATCTTGAAAACTCCTCGACTGTCCTACGCCACGTTTGCCTAGGGCGTCTCGCTGTTCTGCCCCCTGGATAAGCGGATTCCACTTCATGGCGTATTCCACAATGGAGTCAACGTCGTCCAATCCACTGGGACTTTCTTGGCCCTTTCTTCGCACAGAAATGTCTATAGGTTCTTGGCCCGTTCTCAGATAAAATTGTTCGTTGAGGATAAAATTGGGCCAAAAGATCCTCAAGATGATTCCTAGACATCTGTTTACCAAGGTTTGCAGCTTGCGTGTAATTTTTTTTTTTTTTTAACAGATGGTATGGCCACACCCAAATGGTGTGTAGGCACTGCGACCAAGGAGATCTATTGTCCCAGAGGCCACTTTTCAGGGCAGCAGTACTTCCACTCTCCTTATGAAAGCTATAGTTACGGCTGCGGAGGAGTTCCTTAAATCTATTGGAGATATGATCTCTTTAAGGAAAAAGCTTCTCCTAATTCTACACAGAGCTACGCACTCACATCGTACTTTCCGTCCTCTTCGAGGCAGAGGCGGCAGGTGATATCCTCCGTAATTCTCATTTTGTTAAGGTGGTAAAGTAGTGAACAGTGACCGGTAAGGAAGCTGACAAGCCTTTTTATATCGTTTCTGCCGTATTTTAGGATATCAACTGCCTGTTTTTGAAAGGGTTGTACAGCTCTTTTAGATTGTCTGAAGTCTTGGTAGTTGTTACAGTGGGAGATGCACATGTTGCGTTCCCAAATGTTTAGGGTCAGTTTAAAGGCGGAATCAGATATTCCGCAGAAAGGTTCAGATCCAGTGAACAATTCAGAGGAGCCTTTCTTAGCTAGCAAGTCTGCAGTTTCGTTGCCGTCAACGCCTACATGACCCGGTACCCACCACAATTTTACTTTCTTGTATCGGGCCAAGTTTTATAAACTCTCGAAGCAGCTTAGAACTGATTTTGAACTGATCAAGTGGGAGATCAGTGCTTTAAGCGCCGCTTGGCTATCGGTGAGTATATGGATAGAGGCACCTTTGATGCCTGAGTACAGGTTAATGTTAGCACAAGTCTCAATAGCGTAAAGCTCGGCCTGGAAAACACTAGGGCACTTTCTTAGTGATTTCGAAATTTTACGATTCGGTCCAAACACAGCGGCGCCAACTCCTGAATCCATTTTTGATCCATCGATATACCACACTTTTCCTTTGGGATCACGCGACGGTCCGACATTTTCCCATATATCACGGTCTGGGATTACAATCTCTACCAAAGAAGAGTGATTTGGGCGTAAAGTCGGAAACCGTGCTGAGCATATCTAGCTCGGGGAAGTCGGTTAATAGATCCATGAGATCCGCATGATCCCATGCACTATTAACACCTGACTTTCGAAGACTAACTGCACTGCGAATGACCACTTTTTTTTATAAATATATGTAACCAGTCCGAGACTACAAGGAGTGCATTTTGCATGAGTTGACACACATTGTCTTCATGTTTACCTTTAATGATGATCACAAGATCATCTGCATAGCCTATAGTTATGAAACCTAAACTATTAAGTCTATTCAACAAGCCATCCACCACGAGTGACCATAAGAGAGGCGAAAGGACGCTTCCTTGGGGCAGCCTTTGGCCGCGGAGACCATCACAGAGTCCTCTCCAGACGAAGATGTTATTATGCGGCGATCAAGCATGTTCCTAACCCATCTGGTAGTATGTTCGTCTATTCCCCTGCGTCTTATAGCACTTGCGATGGATTCGTAACCAGTGTTATCAAAAGCACCTTCTATGTCAAGAAATGCACAAAGGGCGATTTCTTTGGAGCGGTAGGCAGATTTGTTCTCTGTGACGAGATAATGAAGGGCGCCTTCCGTAGATCAACCTTTCCTGTATGCATATATGATTGTGTGTGATAGTGGTATCTACATTCCAAGTACTGCACCCATACAACAGTACTGATTCTACGTTGGAGCGGAACAGTCGCTGAGAACATTGCTTCTCCAGAATTTCGACAGCATTTCGAACGCAGCTTTTGTCTTCCCGATTCTACTGCACACATCCAGTTCGGTGGCACCCCAGTCATCCGAGACCACACTTCCTAAGTATAGAAAGTTATCTACTAGAAGTAGAAGTTAGAAGTGCTCAAGGCTTTTGTTTTGGCTGTATTTATCTTAAGCCTCAGCTTCTAAATTTTGGACTATCAGATTAAGGCCCATTATCCGATGTGAAAGCAGACAAACATCGTCAACGTAGGTTGTCACAGTCCATCGAACTCCATTGTTATCTTCTGTCAATGCTGCACGGAATACATCACTGATGACCAAGAACAGCAGCGGTGACAGTATGCACCCCGAACGTACTCCACTTTGGACTTCAAAATCCTCCGACCCCTTACCATTGTGTAAGACGTGACACTTACTTCCCTCGTACGTAGCCTTGATAATAGCTATGAGTTTTTCTGGGATGCCTCTCTTGCGCAAGGCCAACTAGATAGCATCTCGATTCAAGCTGTCGAAAGCCTTCTCGAAGTCGATAAACAGTAGATGTAGCGGAGACCTACTATACGCATTGCTCTATTATGATCCGTAAGGTGTTTATGTGGTCGATGCAGAAGGATTCAGCTGCCTGCTTGTTCGATGTCGAGAGTTGAATCTGACTGTTCCTTAATGCGTTCTTATATGATTCTAGCTATTATCTTGGCTACGGCCAGTAGACCGAATATAACTCTCCAGTTTCCACAATCCATCAGGTTTCCTTCTTTTCGGAAGCTTGGCGATCATCCATCTTTTCCACTCCTGGGGAAATGGTTCACTTTCCCACGCTTTCCGTATGAGTGGCAGAGATGCTATCAATACTCATCGCTTTGTTTTTCTTGAGGGACTTGATTGTTGCTGTTATTTCGCTTTTACTAGAAGGTCCGGTGCGAATTCGGGAATTTGTTGGTTCGGAAGACTCATTAGGGTTCTGGATCATATCACCATTGTCTAAATAGTAAATGACTGTAGCGAAGTGACCTCTCCATCTAGTGAGGTGATCCTCATTCGAAATCAGATGGTTAAGGTCCTCACTGGATATTGTTTCGAGTTACGAATCAAAGAGTTAATCCTCACGACTACAGACTATCGCTACAGACACAGATACTCCCACCGAGTCCATTATTATTATTACTATTTGTGTAGGGTTATTTTGCACTGCGACCTAATGGTCTATTGTGCCCCCTGCTAATACCTTGGAGAGGTTTGTTCCCTCGTTAGAGTCCCCTTCGCAATTGCAATTCCTGAGGAATTGTGTTTGAAGGTCATATGCGCTAACTTTGCCTCGGCGAGAATATTGCCTTGGGCTCTTTCTCCAGACCAGTTTCTTTTAAGAATCTGAGAATGAGAAGTGGGTCCATGGTTGGCATATCCTCTTCTGGTACTTGGTATTTGCCCAAGTATTTCAATCTTTTGTGGGTCAGTGCCCCACAAGACTCCAGAAGGTGTTCCGCAGTTTCACATGACTCGCTGCAGAATCTGCAAAGGCCTTCATTTGTTATACCTAGTTTTCGTAGATGTTCCCTGAGTTTGCAGTGCCCCGTTAGGAAGCCTGTTAGGATCCGTAGGTTATTCTTGCTAAGGCAGATGCAGGCTTCGAATCTTTTCCGGTTGTAACATCCCAGTAGTTTCTTAACTTGCCTCAGGCCTGTGCTGTTGTTCCAGGTTCTTGCCCTGTCTTCTCTCTCCATTTTCCTGAATTTCTCGCGTATGGTGTGTTCCCCCACTCCGCAGAATGATTCAGGTCCAATGAAGGGTTCTGCAGCCCCTTGTCTTGCCAAGGCGTCTGCTGCTTCGTTACCTTTTATCCCGACGTGACCGGGTATCCAGTAAAGTGTAACTTTATTGTTTCTGCCCAATTCATTAAGTTTGCATAGGCATTCCCACACAAGTTTTGACTTAATGACATAGGAGTCAAGTGCTTTGATAGCTGCTTGGCTGTCTGACAGTATTGCTATGTCGCAGTTGCTGTATCCCTTTTCGAGATTGAGTTGGATGCATCTGTTTATAGCACATATTTCAGCTTGAAAGATGCTGGTGCACTTGCCCATGGGTTCTGAGTGCTTGGTCCTTGGCCCAAATACGCCCGCCCCTGTGCCCTCTCCAGTTCTCGAACCTTCTGTATACCACTTTATCGTGCGGCTGCCCAGTTCGTATATCGTGGATTCGTTGCTCCACTCTTTCTTGTTACTTAACTTTGTATTAAAGTTTTTTCCAAAGTTAAATTTCCTGATACTGTCGTCCTTGGGGACGGCCAGAAGGGGAAGTTTTTTGAGAAGGGCATCGTATTCTCTCGAACCAACACATTTCTCTTTTCCAGTACCTTCTTTTGCCATCCTTAGGATCGTCCGCTGTGCATTTTGCTCCACTACAAGATGGAGCGGTGTTAGCTCCAGGAGTACTTCCATGACTGCAGCTGGACACGTTCGCATGGCCCCAGTGATGCAGAGGCACGCAAGTCTTTGCACATTAGTGAGTGTCTCCCTCGTAGTGACTAGACTAGTTCGCTTTATCCATGCTATTGCTCCATAAGTGATCATTGGTCTCACAATGGCAATGTACATCCATCTTAGAATGTTTGGACTAAACCCTCAAGACTTACCCGCTAGGCTCCTGCATATCATTAGAGCACGGGTAGCTTTTTTGGATATCTCCTCTATGTGTTTCTTCCACAAGAGTTTGCTATGTAGGTGTAGCCCTAGATATTTCACTTCCTTTACCGCTGCCAGTAGTAGTTGTTAACATGTAAGATCCACATGGTAGAGATGGGCTAAGTCGTGAATTTGCATTCGCAGTTATAACTGTGAATGCGATTTCTTATTCACTGTGAATGTAAACTACTTATGCAATACCTATCCGGCTATTTGGTCAGACGAAATTCAATTTACTTCGATAAGCGAATTCTAATTTCATGGTGCAAGTGCCCCAAATAATTTTACAATTCCTAAATTTCTACCTATGTACATATTTATGCACACGTATGTATGTATATACATATATCCTCCCATAAAAAAAACCTACTCGCACATCTGTCTCCGATGAAGTCTCTGAAACTTAAGACACAGTAGCATGCTTAATTTCAATGCGCTTCATTAAATTCGTTGTACTGGTACTGGAGCTCCGCTAGAAAATCGCATTCGCAACGCAATAGCACCAATAGCGACTTAGCAGCCAACTATACCAACCAGCCAAATTTTCGAGCCAGCTGTGACTGCAATAACAGCAATAGCAGCTTAGCAAGTATAACCCCTGTGTTGCTATATACCAACCAACCAAACTTTTAAACCAGCTGCGACTGCGATATGCAACCTTATGAGTTGGTTTGGTGTCTGTTGGCGTATCATAAAAAGTTCGCATACACAATGGCACATGTTCGAAAAGAAAATTGGATAGTGACGTTCAGCAGATGAACCCCACAGGCGGATCAGTAGAAATGCGGTGAAGTGGGTGGGTTATGATCCCTTATTTTTGGATCATAACCTCGCCGATAAAAGGAAGAAGAAGAAGACGTTCAGCAGATGACGTGCAAAAAGGGTAATTTAGTTTTATAATTTTGTTATACCTCTTCTTCACGTCTTTCGTATGAGACAAACACATTTGTGTGTAGTGCATGAAAAATTAAATTGTTACTCGTGAATGAAGCCAGACAAATTATCATTAGCAATAGCAGTTTATTTATAAGTTGTTAACAGGTTGTGAATGCGAATTTTCATTAGCAGTGAATGATTAGCAGGTAGCGATTTTTTGCTCATCTCTACCACATGGTCTAAAAAAAACAGTTCTCAAGGGCTTCTCTTTTTTTTTTACTTAAAATTGTTAATATACATATTAGTGTTTAAAAAAATGTTTAGACTACTCTAATGCTACACTACTAAGGATCTGATTACAATATTTCATCATTTAACAAGTTCCCTTGTACCCCATATCGCTTCCATATTTTGAACTTGAAATTCAAATTTAGTTGTGTAACTTTCTCTAATCAAATACTTTTGTTCAGCAAATGGTTTGCTGATTATTTTGTTTGCATGACGAAAGTTTAAAAAAATTTGTATGGTCTGTGTCATACCATAAATCAGGGCTGATAAGGAACGATTTAGTGGTATTGAACTAGCTTAAGGTTGCTCTCTCGTGGGAATTTCGCGATAAAAAAATGTTTTCTTTTGCTTAGAAAACACAACTATTTCATATCTACTTGAATGAGATAATAAATTATTTAGAAACTACCATTCTCTGATAAAAAAAAAAAGAACAATGATGTAATTTAGTAACAATTTTCAAGGTTTTGAGAAGCTTTAATACCGTAAGTCCACTTCATTTTCTAGGTAAGAAGTTGAAACATAAAAGAATCTGCCAGATAGTGTGACTTTGTAGAAAAATGTAATATCGACTGTCTTTGCTTGAGAAGGTCAGGTAAAAGTAATAATAGTAATAACGGTAGGTGTGTTTCAAACGAGTTTAACGAAATTAACTGTTTTTGTAGATGAGACAATTTTGACATCCCTGCGAAGCTGAGAGACTTACAATGGACAGTGCAAAGTTGGCAATCACTTCACCGAGTTAACATCACTACTTTCTTGAAGAACTAATATTCTAATCTTACCTCTCGTATCGAAAATGAGGTGCGGAGTTACCGCAGGCATTTTCTCTGACAAGCAGAACGCAACGAAGCCTTTCCGTTTACGGAATTTCGCCAGCGTCTTTCGGTAAGCGGAACTTCTTGCGATTCGTGAGGCTTGCCGCATGCTGAATGCCCTCCCAACTCTCAACCGCAATCTTGCTATCTTCACTGATAGACAAGCTGCTATCAAACCCATTGATTCCGTTTTCACATCTTCAAAACTGATAGAGCAATGCCAGGAAAAGCAAAACAAACTAGGCACTCAATCAAAAATCACCTTCATCTGGGTCCCTGGACGTAGGAACTTCCAGGGAAACGAGCGAGTTGGTGATCTGGCCAGACAAGGGTCAGTCCTTAGCGATTTTTTGACAGAAAGTCAATATTCCACTAGAAGTCGTCAAGCGTAACATTCACAACCACTTCTTAAAGCAATCTAACCATGGGTGGAAATCGCTTTTTAGCTACGTCATATCAAGCCCAGCTATAACAAACCTAAATCAAATGAGCTACTTAGCAGATCAAGACCAGATATTGTCAGAATCGTAGCCATCAGTACAGGCCATTGGCCGATAAGAGTCCATGCAGCCAAGCTTGGCCTCCCTCATGATACCTTCTACTAAAGCTGTAGAAATGCTAATGAGAGAGAATCTCTTTTCCACTTTCTTTGCAAATGATTATATCCTTTAATCCCTCGGGGGGCATAGGGCGTCAACCACGCCTGCGCGCCATCGTGTTCGGAGTTCTGCAACGCGTTTGAGCTGCCTCCAACTCATTCCTAAAGAGCTCGATTCCTCCTCAACTGTTCTGCGCCACGTTTGCCTAGGGCGTCCCGCTATTCTGCCTGCCTGGGTGAGCGGATTCCACTGCATGGCGTATTTCGCGCCGTAGGGTGTGTTCTTTGCAAATGCTTAGCCCTAACGAGAACCAGACAGCATACCTTAGGTAAACAATTTTTCGACGACCTGAGAGATATGACTGACAAAAGAATTGCAGCCCTCATCCTTTACCTAAATTCGACAGGCTGGGTCTAGCATATCTATCTTCATGAGATTTGTGGTTATAAAAGGGCGCAACAGCGCTAATAGGGTTCTTTTTGAACACCACCTCAAGCAATCAACCCCTCGCATTGTATTTCACAAAGGAAAGGAATCTATAAGAGAAAAATTTCCCGAGTGATCTCTGGGTGTAGACGATAGAATGACGACTTGTATGGGCTCAAAAGGAATTAAATACAACTGAAGCATACAGACCGAGAACCTCAACCTACATGGGAAGAATTTGTCGATTGAGTTCCAGTATTATCTGTATCTTTTCTCAAAGTGCAAAAGTAAATAGCAAAGAAGCCAGAAACCTAAAAGCTAGGATACCATCATACTTACTCAGGTGGCGCTACAGTTCAGGGTGGACCTGGGCCCCAACCAAAAAACCTCGCCAGCCAGCCCAGCTACGAGCTAGCTGCCTCCAGTTGTGCACGCCAAGTTGGTTGAGGTCCCACTCCACTTGTTTCCGCCACCTACCGCGAGGTCGTCCTCTACTACGTCGTTCATCCGGAGAGGATTCGAAGACTTCGGGCTTGAACGTTGTGCTCCATCCCCTCTACATGACCCTGCCATCTCAGTCGCTGTATGTGAACTCTTCTGGCTAAGTCGATGTCCTTGTATAGGCTGTATAGTTCGGCATTGTACCTTCTCCACTTGCCGTCTATGCAGACGCCAGACGGGTCCAAATATCAGTTGAAGAACTTTTCTCTCAAAGTAACCAAGTTCTTCCTCATCCGATTTTGACAAAGTCCATGCCTTTGCGCCATATAGCAGGACTGGGGTGATTAGTGTCTTATACAAAGTTACCTCAGTAGTTGGAGACATGGCTTTCTTATTCATATGCCTTCTTAGGCCGTAAAACCACCGATTGGCAATTGCAAGTCTTCGTTTGATCTCCCCACTGATGTCATTTGTGGAGTTCACCATAGAATCTAGATAGACAAAGCTCTATACGTTCTATCTCAAAACTACATATGTCTGTCTATTGTGGCGTTCTGGCCAAGGCGCCGATGTTGGGTGTCCTTTTTTGTAGACAGCATATATTTTGTTTTGCTTTCATTGACCGCTAAGCCCATCTTTGCTGCCTCGATCTCAATACTCGCAAATGCCCCATTGACGGCGCGCTGAGTTCTTCCGCTTATGTCAATGTCATCGGCATAAGCGAGTTGTTGTACAGACTTGTAAAAGATTGTACCTCCGGTGTTGGCTTGTGAGTTTCGTACAATTCTCTCAAGTACTATGTTAAAGAGATCGCATGATAGCGCATCACCTTGTTTAAGACCTTTCGTGACTGTTCTTACCGACTTTGATGGAGCGAGAGTTCTTCATCGTCATTCTGACGGACGAGCTTGGCAGGGTTGTTAAGACTAGACATGGCTCTGTATAACTCGCCTCTATACACGCTATCATAGGCAACTTTGCAATCGATGAAGAGATGCTCATGGGTTTTTTCCAAGATCTGCCGTAGTGTGAATATTTGGTCAAGGGAGAACTTTCCCGGTCTGAAACCGTACAGATGAAGATTAGCTTGTGGACGAGCGGTTTTATGCGTTCACATAATACGACAGACAGGATCTTATATGCGATGTTGAGGAGGCTTATACCTCTGTAGTTGGCGCAGTTCAGAGGGGTCTCCTTTCTTCAGGATCGGGCAAACGATGCTGAGGTTCCATTCATCGGGCATACTTTCGTCCGACCAGATTTTACAGATGAGCTGGTACATGCTTCTTACCAGCTCATCTCCTCCTGCCTTGAAAAGTTCAGTGTTGTTGTTGGATTTAAGTTTAGTTATCGCTATCCTCACTTCATTCTGATCGGGTTGACGGGAATCTTGACCGATATCACTGTTGAATGGCTCATTCTGCCTGACAGCGGAATATTGGTCACCGTCGCCGTTTAACAGTCTGCAGAAGTATTCCTTCCATATCCTCAGCACCGAGTCTTGAATCTATATACTCGTATATAAAACTCAATGAACCTATGTTTGTATCTATGTTATGGACTCCGAAACCACCGAACCTATTGAGCTCCAATTTTTAGGCAATTTTCGGTATTGACCCAAGAGTGTTTCTATGAAGTTCTATGAAGGCGAACCCCACAGGCGGATCAGTAGAAATGCAGTGAAGTGGGAGGGTTATGATCCCTTATTTTCGGATCATAACCTCGCTGATAAAAGGAAGAAGAAGAAGAAGAAGTGTTACCATGAAGTTTGGTCCATCAGTTTGCCCACAACTGATTTTTTTTTGTGTTAGGCACAGCAACGCACGCCGGGTACCCGCTGGTGCGAAATAAAAGACAACCATCCATTAGAAGAAGAAGGAGTAATTGTGAATGTATGTTTTACGCAACAATATAAAGCTAAATTCACTACATTAAGGGCGCCTCTACTTTATTTGACTTTAACCTCAACCATGTTTCACACAAAAATAATATTTAACCAATCTCATGGGAGTCAAACCCCTAGTCTCATCAAACGATAGACTCAAACGCTTGCCTTAAGCGCGCCTTCATCCCATATTTATTCCACCATCGCATAAAAAAATCTAAAAGGTAATTTCCTCTACGTATATTCATCCGTGTTTTTCTTTATATATTTATTTTCGAAATTGTTTTGTCTAGCCCAAAGTGGTGGGTGGTGGTTTGGTTTATGCTTAGTTATACCAACCTCTCCCAGGGGAGCACTTGGCCTCTACATGCGTATGCGGTGTCCGGCGCGATGGCTGGTGAAATAAATTTACGTTCCTGTAACTCTGGTCAGTGTAGATACAGATACACACGAATATCTCAAATGAGATGTTGAAAGTTCAAAGCAGTGTCCTGCGGTGTATGTGTCACTTGGTGTAATTTGTCGAGGTCAATGAAATATTAAATTGAGTGAGTTTGGAAAATAAAAAACCGTAAATAGAAAATGTTTTGGCCAAGCAAAACAACAAAACAGAAAAAAGAAAAAAAAAAAAAAAACCATTTCAAGTGAAATTGTGCAGAAAATTGGGTAATTTCCAAAACGATGTCTCTCTCCAAATGGTTTCGTTGGTTTGGCTTGGTCTTTATGCCATTTTCGACAGCGGTGATATGATTTAGCTGAAGATAAACATTTCGACTTGTTTATAATGAATCATTTAACTGAAGCTTATTATTTGCGCAGTTGCTTTTGTTTTTTTTTGGGAGTCACGGTATTAAATTAAGCAAATGGTTTCCTGTTGGCTTTTGGTGTGTGTAGAGCGTAGATGATTTGGTAAACAAGTTCTGAAAACCATCTTGTAAGAATTTATTAGATATTATGTTCTTAATGGAACATATTTTGTGGGGAGGTTAAAGTAGACATACAAAGATACATATCGATATAACGTTAAAAGGCCCAAAAACGGAAACGTAACAGACAAAAGTCACTACAAAAAATCTTCAATATGCGGAAGGACTCCCTCTGTGATATAGATCTCAAGTGATGCTAAACTGCCTCACTAAAAACAGGGCGCATGGGGCTAAGGTTGAAAATTAAATTACTCGTAAGATCATACCATCTACCTATTAAATAAAAATGTAAAATAATCGTTTGCAAATCTCTTAAGCGCACAGCGTTCGATAGTCACATCTGTGACCTTACGGCAGCATAGATCAACCCGCACTTGGCACCTTACTCCTCCAATAGCCGCATTCATCAGACAGCCATACAGAGGCAACAACCTTTTAGTATCGAACGTTCTCCCCCTAGCGTAGCCTCTTGACTTGTAAGAAGGGTCCGTTCATCAAAGTTGTATACCATATGTCCCCTTCTCAAATCATTAATAAATGCCTAGATGTAGATGTATGGATGGAGAAGTGCAAGTGAACTGTGACCTATATTAGATCTATTGTGCCCCGTGCTGTGTGAAATGCTGTGGAAAATGCTTTTGCGACTGGGGCACGCACTTATGTCGGTAAAAAGCAGAAACACCACCGCACATGGCTTTCTACAGACACCTGGAGACGGATCGATGAGCGTACAGCAATCAAGGCTCGGATTGCAGCGGCCTCAGCAGCAGAGAGAACCGAGCTTGAAGCCCAATACCGTGCGAAGAAGAAAGAAGTGCAGCGTAGTGTGAGACGTGACAAGCGTCAACATGTCAACTCACTGGCCTCAAGGGCTGAAGAAGAAGCAGCGAGTAGGTGCGACAGTAGGACTGTTTACAACATCACTAAGGAGCTCATTGGTGGTCGAAACTCCAAACAACATCCAGTGAAGAGTCTAGACGGTGACCTTCTGATTTCGGATGAGGATCAGCTCACTAGATGGAGAGAACATTTTGCTGCAGTGCTAAATCACTTAGACGACGGCGGTATGATCTTGAATTCGAATGAGCAGTTCGAAGCAACAAATTCCCGAATTCGCACCGTACCTCCCAGTAAAGCTGAAATAATAACAGCAATCAAGTCCCTCAAGAAAAACAAAGCGGTGGGTATTGATGGCATCCCTGCCGAGCTATTTCAAGCGGCGCCAAATACATCGGCAGATTTGCTGCATCCGCTAATACGGAGAGCTTGGGATAGTGAACAATTTCCACAGGAGTGGAAAAGGGGGATGATCATTAAGCTTCCAAAGAAGGGTAACTTGATGGAGTGCGGTAACTGGAGAGGTATATGTGTTCTTCCAGCTGTAGCCAAAATAATAGCTAGAATAATTCTAGAACGAATTAAAGATCATTTAGATTCAACTCTCGATGTCGAACAGGCAGGCTTTCGCGCTGGATCCTCCTGCATCGACCACATAAACACCTTACGGATCATAATCGAACAATGCGTTGAGTATAGGTCTCCGCTACATTTACTGTTTATCGACTTCGAGAAGGCTTTCGACAGCTTGAATCGAGATGCTATCTGGCTGGCCTTGCGCAGGAGAGGCATTCCAGAAAAGCTTATAGCTATTATCAAGGCTACATATGAGGGCGGCAAGTGTCACGTCGTGCACAATGGTAAGGTGTCGGAGGACTTTGAATTCCAAAGTGGAGTACGTCAAGGGTGCATACTGTCCCCGCTATTGTTCTTGGTGGTTATCAGCGATGTACGATGTTTGTCTACTTTCACATCGGATAATGGATCTTCATTTGATGGCCCAAAATCTAGAAGCTGAGGCAAACAAAGTGGGGCTAAAAATAAACACAGCCAAAACAAAAGCCCTGAGTACTTCCAATACCCGCGCTCAACTTAACATTGCCGGAAAGCAAGTCGAGAAAGTTGATAACTTTCTATATTTAGGAAGTGTCGTCTCGGCTAATCGCGGTGGCACCGAACTAGATGTGTGCAGCAGAATCGGGAAGGCTAAAGCTGCGTTCGGAATGCTGTCCAAAATCTGGAGAAGCAATGTTATTAGCTTAAGAACCAAGCTACGACTGTTCCGCTCCAACGTAGAATCAGTGCTGCTTTATGGGTGCAGTACCTGGAAGGTGGACACCATTAACACACGCAAGCTGCAAGTCTTCGTAAACAAATGCTTAAGAATCATCTTGAGGATTTTTTGGCCGAACCGCATCTCCAACGAACAACTTTATCTGAGAACGGGCCAAGAACCTATAAGCATTACTATACGAAGAAGAAAGTGGCAATGGATTGGACACACCCTACGGCGCGAAGACAACTCCATTGCGAAATACGCTATGCAGTGGAATCCGCTCACCCAGGCAGGCAGAATAGTGGGACGCCCTAGGCAAACGTGGCGCAGAACAGTTGAGGAGGAATCGAGCTCTTTAGGAATGAGTTGGAGGCAGCTCAAACGCGTTGCAGAACTCCGAACACGATGGCGCGCAGGCGTGGTTGACGCCCTATGCCCCCCGAGGGGTTAAAGGACATAAGTAAGTAAAGTAAGTGTGCCCCGTGAACTAAGGCTCTAGTTGATAGCATGCTCCTCTAGTAAAGCTGCTTTGATGAACCGGAAAATTTGAAGCGGATCCAGTGGAGGTAGACCTGTCTCTTATAGGAGATAGGCACCAAGGCGATGTCTTCTTCTTTTGTGAATTGTGCTTCGCATTCCATAAGAAGGTGTGCTGCAGAATTTTCAGTCTCCGTTACTTTTAATTCCCCTAAGGTGCTCCTTGAGTCTGCAGGGACTCATTATGTTCCCTGTTAACTTGCGAAGTCGACTCTTGCTAACCCTTTGGCAGGTTCTGCTTCCTTTCTCGTTGTACAATAGGTAGGTGGGTAGGTGTGGTGGTACTTCTAAGAAAAGAGAAGAATCCAATTAGCACTGGGTGCCATTTTGATATCACAAAACTCGTGTACCTGGATATAAAGGGTGTGTTGCGGTGGAGACTCTAGATCCAGCCTGTGGAGTTTAAAAAGTTTATTAAACCTTTAAGGTTTCTCTCTGAGACTTCCTCAAGGGAATCGAAAAAGGGTTTTCCTAAAGCTCGTCGTCTGGCCCTAGCTAATGCCGGACAAACGCATACAAAGTGGACAAGGGTTTCTTTCTCAGTAGTGACATTGCAACTGCGATAGTGTGTGTTGTGTGGGATAGGTTAGGTTAGGTTAGGTAGGGTTATGACGTTATCATAAAACTTATTATGGTTCAAGGACCTTACCTCCTCCAAGTTATCGAAGAAGTATCTACCCAGGTACTTTAGCCTTATCCTGGCAATTCCTTGACATTCACAGAGTATATGAGTTATATCCTCTGAGACATGTAGGTCATCGCAGTACCTACTAACATCCGTTTCGGATAACCCTAGTCTCATGGCATGCCTCCTTAGGAGACAGTGGCCAGAGAGTATTCCTATTGCTGTTCCTAGCCTCGATCTATCTAGCTTAATTATCTCCCCAGATTTTCTGCGATATACCACAGGCCACAAGGTCTTAGACACCCTGTGACCATCTTAGATTAGCTGTGTCGATGATCACGAATAATTCCCTTAGCCACGCTCCCTGGTGGTTTAATACTACCGATTATATCGCTACGTGGGAGCCCCGCTCCTCTTTTAGCCAGCGCGTCGGCTTGCTCGTTGCCTTCGATATCGCAGTGTCCAGGTACCCAACTTAATCTGACTCGGTTCTGCGTACATAATGCCCTAAGCATTGTGCGCCAATTCCTGTGCGGGATAGCTACATAGTCTCCTATAGGCCAGTGACCCGTAGTGGTAGCTGATATCCTGGCGATGTCCCTACGCGTTCTGTTTAAGAAATCAGTTGCTTTTAATTTGTTGTAGTTTGGCCACATCTTTCTAGATATGACACAGTTTGTTAGCCTAGTCCATCTAAGGTTGGCTCGGGCAAGAGATTTTGAAGATATTTCTGCTTTGACTGCTCTAAGTGGGATCTGAACTAATTCCGCAAAAGAGCTGTGGAGGGTTAAGCCTTGCCTATCTAGTCCATCAGCAAGTTCGTTTCCATAAACGTTATTGTGTCCTGGAACCAAAATCAGGGTTACCTTGAGTTGGCTATCTAGCGAAGCTAGCTCATTTTGGCATTCAAGCACCAGCTTGGAGGATGTAGTAACCGATGCAATGGCTTTGATGGCTGCTTGACTATCAATAAAATTAGCGATCTTTTGCCTCGGCGTTATATTGGTGTGTGTTTTGATCTGACGACAAGCTTCCCGGACAGCGAGTAATTCTGCCTGGAACACACTGACACTAGTATCAACATATCGTCTGCATACCCGAATACCTTGATTTTTTCTCTGTCTAAAGTTAAAAGAATTTTGTTCATGACTATCAGCCATAGTAAAGGTGAGATAATACCGCCCTGGGGTGTTCCCCTACTGGAAAATTTGGCTATATTGCTATTGCCTAGTGTTGCCTGAATAATTCTAATGCTAAGCAACTCCAGCTCCTACATCGGCATCCATTTCGAAACCGTCAGTGTAGAAGATCAGTTCTCCATTACTAGTGACTTGTTCGTTTTTCCAGTCATTTCTGCCAGGAATTCTGAGAGTGAATTTCCTGTCAAATATCAGCATCGGAGTCATGTAACCAGTTGCTACCTGCCTATTTGTGACTTCCCATTTGGATAGGATAAAGGCGTGGCTTCTATGACTAGAATCCTGCTTTCCTTTGAGTGTCAATTTGGCCGCCGCATTGCTTCAGAATAAACGGTTTTTCCAATAGGGATTTCCGAATTTTGACAGGTGATTGCGGCCATATTGCTGAAGCACCTGTCAAATTGGTTGCCATTTATTTAGTCTGTCTTGCCAAATCAACATGGAGTAATAGCGCTCAACAACATGTGCAAATGATTAAATTGTTTTATGATAGTGGGTCTTCTGTTCGTGCAATATTTCGCGCGCTTCGCCCATTTCACGGTCGAAAAATCATATTCAGCGACGAGGCCCATTTCTGGATGAATGGGTTCGTCAACAAGCAAAATTGTCGAATTTGGGACGATAACAATCCACACAGATCGCGGATACAAGCTGCCGAAATGAGGTTCCTTCGCGGTGTTGATCGAGTGCGCAACACCAGAGTACGCGAGGCGCTCAATGTTGAGTAGCTACTTCTCCGAACGGAACGATCTATGCTTCGATGGTTTGGTCACGTAGTGCGTATGCCTCCAGACCGGCTTCCAAGACGTGCCATGGTGGCCGTGCCATCAGGTAGGCGACCCCGCGGTAGGTCTAGAAATAGATGGAGACATCTCTCCTGGAGTCGTCTAGGGATTCGTCCTGATGAGTTTGAGTTAATGGCGGAGGATCGAGAAGGATGGAGAGTCCACCTGAGCATCCTACCCCTACGACCCTCATGAAGGAATAGCGGGCCATTTGAAAATGTATGTATGTACATATGTATGTATGTATGTAACAATCCACACGAGATCCACCAAATTGCAATGCATCCAGAAAAGGTCACTGTTGTTTGTTGCGGATTTTGGGCTGGCGGCATCAGCGGTGAGAACGACGTTGGTCAGACCATCACCGTCAACGGCAAGCGCTATCGGTCAATGATAACCAATTTCTTTTGGGCCGAAATGGATGGTATGGACACCGGCGATATGTGGTTTCAATAGGATGGCGCTCCGTGCCACACAGCTGGTACCACGATGGACATTCTGCACGAGCAATTTCCGAACATTGTTATCCCACGCGGAGGCAATGTTAATTGGCCACCGAGATCGTGCGATTTGACCCCGTTAGACTTCTACTTGTGCGGTTTTCTTAAGTCAGAGGTATATGCCAATAAGCCACCACCACTGCCCTGAAAGCCAACATAATCAATGCCATTGGTCCAATTCAGCCTGATTTATGCGCCAGATTTATGGAAAATTGGACGTTTCGGATGCGCGCCACCCAGCGAAGCCGCGGCGGACATTTGAATGATGTTACATATATTCCATACATAATGGCATACATGGGCCTTCTAAGTAAATAAAAAATTTCAATGATATCTCACTCACAGTTTGTTTTATTCAAATTTAAAGACAGGAAACGCTTAATGGAACACCCTGCAGATCCGGCAGAATGAGATTTAACATGGTCTCCATTGCCACTGTGGGTGTTGTACGTAATAAGCCCATAATCCTGATGCAGTCTGACCTCTGGATCTTGGTGAGGCTTGAAAGCTGGTATTGTCTCTCAAGTGCATTCAATCGATTGGCTTAGTTCTTTTGGATATTGGAGAAAGCATTTAATATAGCGTCTGGTGTGATGGAATAATATGCAAAATGATTACTTATGATTTATGGAACAAGTACTGCGTTCCAGCAGGAGTCCCACAAGGGTCTATTCTGGGACCAGTGCTGTATACATTTTTCGTGTTCGATTTTTCAACTCTACCTGTCAATGCTGATGACACGGCCATTTATACATCTGATGTGCATATTTGGCCTTTGCATCGAAAGCAATTTACAATCAGCTAATTTGAAAGCTGGAAAATTTGGTCTAAATTTTAGAGGAAAATATCCTTGTACAATGCAATAGTTACAGAAACAATGCAAGCTAATTATTTTCTCCTAAAGTCACAGTTTTCAATTAGATGTGCAAATTCACAACTGCTCGATATTGCTCTATGTAGCCATAGACAATAGAGAAGAACATAAAAATCATTTAGTCAGCGCTGAAGTCAGATACAAATATTTAATTAATTCAAACATGAGAAGCGAACAAGCGAAAATCAAATGTCACAGGTCGAACCTTGACTGAGAAGAGGGAGTGGAATGACTTCACCTCTACCTACTATCCAGTTGCAGTCATCGCTTTAGTTTAGCATTCTATATAAAATGCCCCCGAACAAAACGAGGGAGGGAGGGTCGCTCTCCCAAATGATTTTGCCCATGACCAATGGACCGATTGTTTAATGTGGTGCTCCATGTTCCATTGCATTGGATACTTTGTCCGGCACCGGGGGACTATACAATAACGCTGACCATAAAATATTTATGCAGACATACAGAATAGAACTGATGGTATCTATGAAGTCTCGTTTAGTTTATTGTTCCTCTTTTTTTCTTTTTATAGTCGAGCAACATCACATCTTCGATATACAAGGGTTAGTAATTGATTTTGATTTTTTTTTTGTTAATTTCTCGTCGCGAGTTGACTGTAGTATTTTTTTTTTTATTTTTTATTATTAATTCACTGTTCTCGATGTCGATGACATGATATAGTTGAATCGAGATTGTCGTCTGGTGTTGATGTAGAGTGATGCTGATGTCAGCAAGTAGAATTTCCCTATGAATTTCAATGTGGAGCGGGGGTTGGGTATCGAAACTGATAGTATCTGATGGCTTTATGTCGCTGAATTTTGAACAACAGCAACAAGAAATATTTCATGTCTGTGCGCAAAGTTAATTGAATATTGTTACGCTCGACAAATCATTGGCTACAAAATAAAGTTATTTTCGTTCTGGTGTTTGGTAATAGACATAAATTTGAGAACATATTTCTGCAAGGCAATACCTAGTTGCCAGGATATATTGTAATTAGCTCATGTTTAGAATGTACCTTAAGTGCACATAGGTGTACGGATTGTAGGAATTGAATTATTGATTATTCTTTCATTAGTTGGAAAGAATTTAGTGCAGATCTTTGAATAAATATACATAATGTCCACATGCGTGTATTTAAAGCCGTCTTGCGACAGAATTCCTGGAAAAAAAGCAACGAATTTTACGCCGAAATCCATTATCTTTTCATCGATTTTAGGGCTGCCTACGACAGTATCCATAGACACAGGCTAATAAAGTAACTCGCTACTGGGTACCAGGACATCTAGAAGTGGAGGGGGACGAAACAGCTGAGACAGTAACAAGACACCTCCTTCCTTAGACCGGAACCTTTCTGTGGGATAGGGCCACACGAAATATAGGAAGAACTGAGAAAAGAAAAGAACAAATGGGTCAAGCATTGGGATGATATCCCCCAATTAAGGTACTTCTGGGAAACTACAACAAAAAGGAAGCAGAATCTGGCTAAGAGTTAGCAGAAACCGACTTCGCATCATGACAGGCATGTTAATGAGTCAGACTCAAGGAGCACCTTCGGAAACTGGGACTAGAAGGGAATGGACAGTACAGATACCGTAGTAACTTTACTGAAACACCAGACCACCTTCACTATCGCTTAGGCGCCTATCTCTTATCAGAGATGGATCTACATTTGTTGGATCCACTTCAGATACTCCGATTCATCAAAGCAACTGGACTGGATTTGCTCTAAATCGAGGTAGGTAGGTGTGGTGGTTCTTCTAAGAAAAGAACCCAATTAGCACAAGGTGCCGTTTTGATACCACAAAACTCGTGTACCTGGATGTAAAAGGTGTGTTGGTGTGGAGTCTCTAGATCTAGCCTGTGGAGTTTAAAAAGATTATTAAATCTTTAATGTTTCTATCTGAGACTACCTCAAGGGAATCGAAAAAGGGTTTTCCAAAAGCTCGTCGTCTAGCCCTAGCTAGTGCCGGACAAACGCATACGAAGTGGACAAGGGTTTCTTTCTCAGTAGTAACATTGCAACTGCGATAGTGTGTGTTGTGTGGGATACCTGCATGGTCTCCTATAGGCCAGTGACCCGTGGTGGTTGTTGTTATCCTGGCGATGTCCCTACGTGTTCTGTTTAAGAAGTCAGTTGTTTTCGATTTGTTGTAGTTTGGCCACATCTTTCTAGATATGACACAGTTTGTTAGCCCAGTCCATCTGAGGTTCGCTTGGGCAAGGAATTTTGAGGATATTTTTGCTTTGACTGCTCCAAGCGGAATCTGAACTGATTCCGCAAGAGAGCTGTGGAAGGCTGAGCCTTGCCTAGCCAGTTCATTGGCAAGTTCGTTTCCATAAACGTTACTGTGCCCTGGAACCCAAATCAGGGTTACCTTGAGTTGCCTATCTAGCGAAGCTAGCAATTGCTGAAATTGAGAAAAAAATTATTTTAGGATCATGTTAGGGATCGCTTCGATATATAATTATTTGAGGATCGTAGGACTTAGGGCATCTGGGAGATTTGGCTTGAGAAAAAAAAATCTGCTGAGCGTCTAATAATTTGAAGATCGTTTGATTCAGAAACACGGGCATCTGGGGGAATTGCCTTGAGAATGAAAAATTAGCTCAACCTTCGCACGTTACAAGAAAAACAAGAAAGTGATAGCCCTCAGCAAATATTCAGCAGCAACAAATTTAGGTCACCATCCATTCGATGCATTTTTAGAAGATGTGTCGATTCACTACTGACGGGTCAAAAACAAAACACGGAGTTGGTGCAGGTGTTTTCTCCGACAGGCTTAATCTTAAGCTCCTCTTCTGTCTGTCAAATCAAATTAAAGAAGTCTTATCTTGGCTTAAGAAAAACGTGATATCTGCTAGAGATAACCACATCTTTTCAGACAGCCAAGCAGCAATCAAATCCCTGGAATCGACCTCTCTAAATTCCTTAGTAGCTCTAGACTGCCGATCGTGTCTCGAGGAGATGGCTGAATAGTTCAATATTCACCTGTGTTGTGTGCCGCGGCATAGGGAAATACCTATCTTGCCGGACAAATGTTCCGTACGCATACCATTTGCTACTTGCAAACTCAAATTTAAGCTGGATGCTATCGGGAGTACAAATCTTAGGTGGACAAGTAGTCCTACGTGTGTAGGGACAAATCAGATTTGCGCAAAGCTGGATCTAAAATGCTCTAAGAATCTGATTTCTCTCAATAGATTGCATATCGGCACTAAAATAGGTGTCATCACTGGACACTGTCTAATAGGGAAGCATGGTACAAGGCTGGGCCTTTTTGCGAACGACTTTTGTAGAAGCTGCATGGAGGCAACTATTCCTCACCTTCTTTATTTTTACTCAGCTCTCTCCCGTAGAAGGAAGCTTCACCTAGGAGCTTCCTATTACAATGATATAGGCGACCTGATAGACAGCACGCAAGGGCCTAATTTCCTGGCAGCCTCCTATTGATAGGATTATGACGGCCAGATTCCCGACTAGAGTATGACGCGTCACCATCATACAGTGTTATGCCCCAATGAATGATTCGTTGGAGGACGAAAAGGAGAGCTTCCACAATCTCTTAAGTGCCGTCCTTAACAGATTGTAATAGTGATGGGGGATTTTAATGCCAAAGTAGGCAACGACAACGAAGGGCTCAAACATGTAATCCGGAAGCATGGACTAGGCAACCGCAATGACAACGGCGAAAGTTTTGAGGATTTCTGCTATGCCAACCGCCTTGTGATAGGTGGCACCATGTTTAAGCACAAGACCTGCTACAAAGTCAGCTGGGTTTCCAACGATAGGCAAGCAACCTCCAACCAAATTGACCATTTTGCCATCAACCGCCGCTTTAAAAGTAGTCTCTTGGACGTCCGAAACAGGCGAGGGGCAGACGTGGGGATAGTACGAGACCACCATCTTATGATAGCTACTCCTCCAACTACGAACTGCTGCAGTTCGAAGATCCCACGACAACACAAGAATGCCCAGGTTCAACATCGATAGACTTAGTGATCCCTCAGTGCGCCAACAATTAAGGGAGCACCTTTCGCAAGGTGTGGAAGCAATCAGCAGCTCACTGCCCGCAACCATCCAAGACCATTGCTGTGCTGTGACAAATGTTTTTACATCTGGTGCTCAGAATTGTCAGTCGATCGCAGGGAGCAAACCTGGAGACGGATTGACAAACGAAAACAGCTGAAAGCTCGCGTTGCAGCAGGGAGAAGCGAGCTAGAGTCCCAATATCGCATGAAGATGAGAGAAGTTCAGCGTAGCGTGCGACGTGACAGAAGCAGAAGAAGCTGCACAGAGGTGCAGTAGCAGGACCGTCTACAGAACCACCAAAGAGCTGACAGGTGGTCGCAGCTCCAGCCAACACCCAGTGAAAAGCCTATACGGCTCCTTGCTCATTTCGGATGAGGACCAGCTCAAGAGATGGAAAGAGCACTTTGCTACGGTTTTGAACCACGTATTCGCTAGCGATATGATCCCAAATCAGACTGAGGTGCCTGAGGTGAGAAATGCCCGAATACGCACCACGATTCTTAGTAATGATGAGATTACTACCGCGATCAAGGCACTCAAAACCAACAAGGCAGTAGGACTTGACGGTATTTCCGCACAGCTCTTACGAGCAGGGCCAACAACAGCGGCTGATCTTCTGCTTCCACTAATGAGTGGAAAAACGGAATGATCGTCAAGCTTCCTAAGAAAAGAAATTTAATGGAGTGTGGAAACTGGAAGGGTATCTGCGTACTGCCTGCTGTAACTAATATAATACGAGTAGCTAAAATCATCCTGGAGCGAATCAAACAACATCTCTTGTGGGGTAAGACAAGGCTGTATCCTTTCACCAATACTATTCCTATTGGTGATTAGCGATGTGATTCGTGCAGATTTGTCGATGGGAAACGGAGGAATTCGATGGACTCTTACATCCCAACCGAAATATCTTGACTACGCTGATGATGTTTGGTTACTTTTTCACAGAATTATGGACCTCCACCAAATGACAGCAGATGTGGAAAGGGATTCAGACCTTAGAACAAACTCATCGACTCAAATATGTATTGCTGGACAACCGGTAGAGAGAGTAGAGGATTTCCAGTATCTTCGGAGCATTAGCTTCACCGATGGTGGAGCCGAACTGGATATAGCCAACAGGATCGCCAAAACAAAGTCCTCGTTCGGGATGTTATCCAAACTATGGCGAAGCAATGCTATCAGTTTGAACACCAAGCTAAGACCGTTGCGCTGCAAGGTTGAATCCGTGTTGTTATATGGACGCAGCACGTGGAGAGTGACCACTACTATCACTAGGAAGCAGCAAACGTTCGTTAATAGGTGCCTGCGTAATATCTTAAAGATTTTCCGGCCAATCGTATCTCTAATGAACACCTTTACGAGAAAACGGGTGAGGAACCAATAGACACAACCATCCAACGACGGAAGTAGCAGTGGATTGGTCACACGTTTCGAAAGGGTGATAGTTGCAATGGAACCCTTTAACTCAGTCTGGCAGAAGACCTGGCGGTCCGAGGAGAACATTACGCAGAACAGTCGAGAAGGAGGCACGGCAGTTGGGGAGAGCTGAGACACATTGCCAGAAATCGTACACGTACGCGTAGTAGAGGTCCTAGGATCTACAAGGGGATACAGGACATAAGTAAGTAAGTATAGACACCGATATTAAGAGCCTCCTACGCTCCATTAGGAGGCCAAAATTGTTTATCGAGTATATTGGTCTAAGTGTGTTGGCGATTCTCAGCTGGTAGTCACTTCAACCTAACCTAATTAGAGTGATTGTCCTTTCTGAGGTAAGGCATCAATTCCTGACCCATTGAGCAACTTAAAGCTGAAACAGGCGCAGTGAAATAATATCAGTATGTACGCGCCACCAAGATGAATGAAAAATGGTGATCAAGTACAATTTTTCTAATCATAATCTGTTCCGTATACTTCCAGACTCGGCTAACTATTCCAAAAGTTACTCTATGGGCGAGGACATTAGATAGATCTGTCTAATCTAAGATCTCCACCAAGTAAAACTTTCCTCAAGCACAACAAAGTCCAAATTATCTGGACGCCAGATGACAACGATAGATACAGAATTTTAAAACGATCTGCTAATCCGCGATGTGTAGAGATTATCTTTAAAGTATCCAATCATTGACGTCATACATATTTAAGAAATTGCTCATCCGTTGAATTTTTGAAAAATTTCAACGGGCAGCTCTGTGTCTTTCGTGGGCGTTTCAAAGAATTTTTCTCTTCATCTTCTGAAAGAGTGAATAATTGAAAATTCCCAAAGCCTTCCGATCCATCCATCCACCGTGACATGCACCACCCAAAAATATACAAAAAATATCTATTGTCTGCAATACTTAATTTAAAAACTAAATACCTTTCAGAATTTCTATTTAAGTCATAGCTCCGCTCCGGAAGCTGTTGTCATCTTGAAAAATAAAGCGAAAACAGAAAATTCTTAAAATATCTCAAAAGCATTCGCTGTACGAAAAGAATAAATCCGAACGAACGCATTTCAATTCTTAAAAAATTCTCAAATGCCAATTTTCTTTTTTTTTTTTTGTTTAACACAACATAATCTATAGTCTGATGTGATAATCATATTGTTAATCATAATATACAGCACCCCACGCCTTCTCCTTTCTCCATCAGACATTCGAATAAATTAATCTTTTTCTTTACAAAAAAGAAAAAAAGAAAAGAAGTCCTCTTGCGTAAGAATTAGAGTGCAAATGGAAATAGATCACCAGTGACAGAGTTGTTGATTAATTCTGGCGCAGAAACTACTAGTATGTATATCGCCTGATCATGTAAATAAGATTGCTTTGCTAAGTGATAAGTTAACACGATTATTCTTATAAGTAACTTGTATTCGTTTTTTATTACTTAATCACTGCACATCATTATCAGCAAAAAAGATTTTTATTGGCAACCACTTGAAGTGCATAATAAGAGGGGTCTGTGTGTATTTAATTTTCAACGCACATACGATACATTGTTTTTTGTATCAATTATAAAAATCACTATAGTAGATAATGACAGGCATTGACTTAATGGATCACGTTCTCGTTGGACTGCGATTATATAGATTGTGCATAAGTAGTACGTGCTATTTGCCTTTGCGAAGATATTTTGAAAAATCGAAAATTAAGTGAAATACTGGCAAACAGGGTGGATTCTTGTGCAAGATCAACATGAAATTGTAGATGAATTTCGGTTTCTAAGACAAATTCGAAAGAGAAAAAAAAGTTCAGCAACATTTTTCTAGAAATCATAATCGAATTCCAAAAATGCCAACAACTCTATTAGACTAGTACAGACACCATCCATGGACTAGCAGAAGAGCAACAAGCAACAGCAAAGTCTCAAACCACTGCACTCAAAAATGTTCATTCTTCTTCTTCTTCTTTCAAACCAGAAATGCATGTTGTTTAGCATCTCCTTCTGTTCATATTGTTTCTTCTTTTCTATAATTACTTCTTGTTCCTATTTCGGCGAGGTTATGATCTGAAAACAAGCGATCATAGCCCTCTCACTTCACAGCATTTCTACTGATCCGCCTGTGGGGTTCGGCTGTTTGATCTCAGAAAATATCGGCAAGCCTGCCGACTTTGGATCACTCGGTTACTGAGGCCAATGAAATGTCGATGTCGTCGAATTTGTGCGATCCAGGCGTTTATAGGTCTGCCTCTCCTGCCTCGCAATGTCCCTGGAACGCTGATGTTGCCTATTTAGCATGGTTCAAATGATATCTTCTTTGAACGTGGCAATACCAATTGAGCCAGTGGCGTTCTATCTTCCGTAAGATGGTTTTCTTGACGTGAAGATCCTTCCACGGATCTTCGAACTTATTATTCGATCAAGCTTTGTCACTGTTGCTGTCATGCATCTCAGCTGCCGTTGATTTACTCTCATACTTTTTGTACGAGTACATCGTTCAACATTGTGAACCATTTGTGAGCGCTGGACGCATAACTGCGGTGTAGAGCCTTCCTTTCAACTTAGGGGGCATTTGTCTGTCACAGAAGATAGTGGAGTTTTCCCGACACTTCATCCACCCTACGCTTATGCGATGATGGATGTCGTCATTACAAGTTGCTTCGCTATTGATCATAGATCCCAGATATTTGAACTTTTTGCACTTGGGAAGCAGTGTTCCATTCAAATAAATGTCTGGAATAGGGCTGAATAGATCAGGGAACGGGCGGCACAAGTACACCGTCTTTTTTGAGCTAATGCGATACCAATTTCCCTCCAAAACGTCCATCCATACATCAAGTGCTCGTTGCAGGGATAAAGGATCCTCACTTATAATGGCTCCATCGTTAGCAAAGAATTTTTGATGTACCTTGGGGTCCGTCTCTTTACATTCAAACATATAGTCAAGGACTGCAATTTAGAAACAAACGAAGCGCCAACCATGCAATACAAGCTGTGCGACATAACACGTGAAGCAATTGCGGAAGGAAGATGGTTCGGAGGGACAAAAAGTATGTCAAGAGCGCGTTAAATTCAGCCGACTGGAGATGTATACTAAAAGCACTGAGTGACCTGTAGGTACCAAACTACCTAAAGCGGATAATTGTGAACTATTTTGAAGACAGAACCATTTACTATGACACAGAAGAGGGACCAAAGAGGTACAAAATCACAGGAGGAGTTCCACAAGGGTCGATACTGGGACCAATTCTATGGAACATAATGTACAATGTCATTCTAGGAACACAAAGGCGGAACGGAGCAGACATCATCGGTTATGCCGAATGTGAGTCAATGTAGAATGCAACCACTGCATCTGGGCATCCAAGTGTCACAATAGTAGTAGTGGCCAAAATATTAGAGGAAGTTATGCAAAACTGCAGTCAAACAATCATAAACAGACTTCAGGTTTAGAGCTAGCTGACTCAAAACCGAAGCCGTTCTCATAAGCAGCAGTAAAAAAGTGGAGCACCTCATCATACAAGTCGGTGAGCAAACTATCGAATTGAAGTTGTACATCAAGTACCTGGGACTGTTACTGGACCACAGACTCAGCTTCAGGGACCACCTAATGTACGCAGGCGAGAAGACCCTCCGGGCAGTAGCGGCACTATGCGGACTAATGCCAAACATTGGGCCCAAGGCAGCCAATCAGAAATCTCATAACAACCGTGAGTAGGTCAATACACCTGTATGCGGCTCCAATATGGGCATTAGCGACGCATCGTACGAACCCCACAGGCGGATCAGTAGAAATGCGGTGAAGTGGGAGGGCTGTGATCCCTTGTTTTCGGATCATAGCCTCGCTGATAAAAGGAAGAAGAAGAAGCGACGCATCGTAATTCATTAGAACGATGAACTCGGCGCATATGGTAGAACCGCATCTTTAAGGGTATGCTGCGCCTTTAGAACTGTAAGAGCGTAATATCAGGCCGAATGTCTATCGATCTAGATGCGATGAAGACTGCGGCACTACGCGAAAACGAGCACGATAACGGTACAACAGCTATAGAAGCTATAAAAGCAGAATGGCAACATAGGTGGAACATCACAACCAAAGGGCGATGGACATACAAATTGATCCCCGAAATTGACGAATGGATTAGCAGAAAGCACGGAGAGCTAAATTATTACCTAACACAATTTCTATCGGTGTATGACTTCCGAGAGTATCTCTACAAGTACAAGCACGCGGATGACCCATTCTGCCTGTGAAGGAATTGTATAAAACGCAGAGCTGGTACCGATGGAATGCTAAAATTACAGAAGGGGTAGAAACATCCTAGAAAGAGCAATTGGCGGCCAAGTGACCGCAAGAAGTCTGACCTCATTTATGCTGGCGAGGAGAGAAGGCTGGGAGACTGCAAACGGAGTAACCACGAGTATGATGCAGCAAATGCGCATAGAGGAACGAGCAAGGAGAAACGAACGGAACGAAGGTCCTACCAACTCTGGCAGCTAAAAAAGTTCTGACGAAATGTCAAACCCACCCCTGCGAACTAATGCCTTGACTGGCGGTGCCGCAGGGGAACAACAAGCCAGACAAATAGAAGGTAGGGCATGTAACCATGGGCGCCGTGGCGTAAGTGGTTAGTGTGTCGGATCACTACGCATGAGGTTCCAAGTTCGAATCACAGAAAACACCGACAACGTTTTTTCACGGTCCCACCTCTCGCGAGCGTCTGACAAACATCCGAGAGTATTGTTGTCACGAAAAAGCTTCTCAAATCGCGGTTCGGATTCGGCACTAAACTGCATTCGTGTGAAAAATATAACTCACAGAACATGAGTGGTTGCGAGAGGCTAGGCCCTGGCACTTACAGAGCTGTTGCGCCAAATATTTATTTTTTTTTTTCATGCAACCATGCGGGCGTAGCTCGTAGCACGGGCTACAATTATTCATAAAAGGTGGCGCTACAGTTCGGGGTAAAACTGGGCCTCAACCAACAAGGCTCTCCATTTGCCTCAGTCTTTAACTAATTGCCTCCAGTTGCGCACTTCCAGTTGAGGTCCCTTCGAACTTGTGCGCGCCACCTACGGCGACGAGGTCCTCTACTGCGTCGTCCCTCCGGGTTAGATTCGAAGACTCGTCCACAAAGGAAATTACATAGACGGTTAAATTTTTGCTGCCAATTATTTAACATTAAACGTTTGCGCAATACTTATGTTACAACCTGGTAGAACCAGAAAGTATTAATTACTCTGGTGCTACAAAAATAGATAATAGGAGGTGGAATAAGGGTCTGAAGGGTTTCGTTCACTGAACTCCCCTTCAGGCTCCAATCTGCAGGAGTTGAAGTTACGCATACATTTTTGTTAACGAATCTGGTCTAAAAAATGTTTATCTCCAACGGCATCTCCTTTGAAAAACTACATAAGACTTGGCTTTTCTTAGGTTGAAATTTCGTAAATTACCCACCCAAAAGAGCAACCCTCATTAGATGGTGCTGAATTAATAATCAGAATAATTAGTCACCTTTTAACGACCATATTCCCATATTACTGCCAACTCGCCATTTTAAAATCACTTCAGGTCAACTTTTCGCTCTGATAAACATGTTTTAATCATTCATCCTGTTTAAGGATGACCTCTCTCCCACTCTAGATATGTGATATCCTTACGCTTAAAAAAAAAAAAAACTCGAATAATTATGTTAAACGTGCGCTTAACTCATATGACCCAGTTTTAATGACCAACAACTGTGATAAATCGCATAAATAATAAATAATGTGAAAAACGTGGATATGAATAGTATACGCAGCAACGCACGTTATCCGTGTGTGGTTTAGGTGGAACAATGAGGGTGGCGGTGCTGCTGCTTGGGTGATTAAATTCTCTGACTAAGCGCGTAAGCATCATCCCCTGTACTCTGATATTTACCATGAAAATTTGAATTTTATATCAACGCACAGGCTGAACGATAATAAAAAATAAATCTGAGTTGGTGCTGTGATTTGGTGACCCGGGTTAATGAGAAATTTCATTTTGTAATTCGCAAGGAAGTATGTAGTAGGGTACACAGACATTTAAAACCTTCCCCACTCATCACTTAACAAGCACGCATAAGCTTTGGCTCAAAAGACGGAATTTTATTGTATGATACAAGCCGATTCAGTGTGATCTTTGTAGTGGAAGCAAGTTATAGAAGTCCCCAGACTTCTGTTCTCGGTTTCGGCACTAGTAATCGTGTCTTAATCGACTGCGAAAAAATGCTTTGAAGGATTCAGACATTACATAACTTCCTGAATCATCATGCAGCTATTTGTCATGGACCAGCTTAAGAGACAGAAGGAGCATTTTGGTACGGTATTGAACCGTGAACTCACTGGCTATATGCTCCCAAATCAGACTGAGGTAAGAAATGCCCGCATACGCACCACGGCCCCCAGTACGAATGAGATCATTCCCGCGATCAAAGCACTGGAAAACAACAAGACGGCAGTACTTGACGGTATTCCCGCGGAGCTCTCACAAGTAGCGCCAATAACATCTATTGGACGACTGTTCTCACTTATAGTGGGAGCTTAGGATGCTGAGAGCTTTCCTGACGAGCGGAAAAAGGGAAGCTTCGTAAGAAAGGAGTGGGAAAACTGGAGGGGTATATGCGTGCTGCTTGCTAAGATAATAGTTGAAATTATCCTGGAGCTTTGGAGCAGTGGAAGGAGCAACACACGGGACACGCCAATATACTTTCGATGCACCGTCATCTTCCCAATTCCACTGATCATCTGCCCACTGAATATGATTTTAACAAGGGCTACAAACACCCGGTACCGGACAGAAGTGAGTGGACGCAACGCAATGTCCTTTACAACGAATCGCTGTCAATTTTTACGGACGGGTCCAAAAACAAGGACGGAGTCGGTGCCGGAATTTTCTCAGAAGATCTGGACATACATATCTCCTTTAACCTTCCAGACCACTGCAGCGTTTTTCAAGCCGAAATCACCACAGTTCGCAAAGACGCTGACTGGCTAGCGGTTAGCACACTATCAATACCTGATATTGTTATTTACGTCCACAGTCAGGCAGCCATCAAATCCCTCGCATCCAGCAATACGAGATCTAAGGCAGTGACAGGCTGTCGCATATCTCTTAACGAGATAGCTGATCAGTACAATCTCACCACCTTTTGCAGGGTACCAGGCCACTGTGACATACCGGGGAATTGTGCAGCCGACGAACTAGCACGACAATGCTCCTCTGGTACAGATAGCATAAGCATTACCGACATCGAAGCGCCAGCGTCTTATGTTAAGTACCTTATTCAAATTGATGCGGAGAATGTAGCCAATCATCGATGGCAACATCTAGACCAATGTCATACCGCCAGACAGCTCTGGCCGACACTCAATAAATCCAGGTCCATCGGACTCTTGAAGCACAACCCTCACTGGACACTGCGTCATAGAAAGACATGCCCAAAGATTAGGTATCCCTCATAACGACTTCTGCAGAAGCTGCAGAGATGAAGAGGAAGAAGAGACCATCAGTCATCTCCTGTGCGCCTGTCCTGCGCTCGCCAACATCAGGAAGGCCACTCTGGGTGAATACTTCTACAATGATCTTAATGATCTCGGCAACGCCTGCACGGCTAAAATTCACGCCTTCATTCAACGAAGCAAATGGTTCCAAGAGTAAGCGGGTGACCCACCCGCCTTACACATCGGTAGTACAATGAACCTACTCTCTGCTCTAAGTACATCCTCATCGAGGGCCGATCCTAAACCAATCAACCAATCATCCTGGAGCGAATTAAACAACATCTCGAAAACACTCGATGCCGAACAAGCAGGTTTTCGCGCTGGATCCTCCTGTGACGACAACATCAACACCCAGAGGATCATCATCGAGCAGTGCGTTGAATATCGATTGCCACCTTCACCTGCTGTTCATCGATCGACAATCCCTTAGAACATGCAGCAAGTATGTTATAAAGGCAATTGTGGGCTAGTTCCAATCCGTAAGAGCAGTATACATAAGACGGAAAGACCAAGTCACAAAAGGGCCAACGATCAAATTCAAACCAGCAGCATTTGGATACTCAGGTGTAGGTCAGGTTAGGTTGGCTGTCTGTACGAAAGTACATATAGGTACATACTTAGATCAGAAGGGTCCATTGTGATGCCATGGGTCTTTCCATTTGACTGCACAGGATGGTCTCCTCCTCCTCTTCGTCTCTACACCTTCTGCAAAAGTCGTTAGTCGTTAGTCCTGAGAGGACACCGATAATGTAGTTGATATGTGATCGCTTTAGCATAATCAGCCCTTTAGCATAATCAGCCCGGCACTATGTTTCTGATCCAGCCTAGGCCAGATCCGTCTCGGAATATGTCACGTTGAGCTATTTTCCAATCTGTGATTGACTTTGCTAATAGCGTCCACCTTTAGTAGATATTTACATGTAGCGAGGGGGCTGCTACCCAGGGTTCAGCATTTCGGCAGAATCCTTAGAGTCGCACCCTGTCTGGCAAGTTCGTCAGCCTTGCAGATTCTCGGAATGTCTCTATGGCATGGCACCCAACATAGGTGAGTGTTGTACTGCGACGTCATCTCCGTGAGAGACAAACGGCAGCTTAGGACGGACTTTGAAGTGAAGGAGGACTTGATTGTCGCTTGAAAATGCTAAGATGCCTGACAGATATTGCATTACATTTCAACCAGCACAAGGCTTCATAGTGGGGTAAGACAAGGCTGTATCCTGTCACCAATACTATTCCTATTGGTGATTGGTGATGTGCTTCGTGCAGCTTTGTCGACGGAAAACGAGGAATTCAATGGACTCCTACATTCCAACTGAAATATCTTGACTACGCTGACGATGCATGGTTACTCTTTCACAGAATTATGGACCTCCACCGAATGACAGCAGATGTGGAGAGGGAGGCAGACCTTGGAACAAACTCATCAGCTCAAATATGCATTGCTAGACAACCGGTAGAAAGAGAAGAGGATTTTCAGTATCTTGTGGGTATTGTCTGGATATAGCCATCAGGATTGCCAAAGCAAGGTCCGCGTTTAGGACGTTGTCGAAAATATGGCGAAGCAATGCAATCAGTTACTAAGCTAAGACTGTTTCGCTCCACCGTTGAATCCGTGCTGTTATATGGATGCAGCAGGTGAAGAGTGATCATTAAAATAAATAAATAAAAATAAATATTTGGCGCAACAGCTCTTTAAAGTGCCAGGGCCTAGCTTCTCGCAACCACTCATGCTGTGTGCGTTATATTTTTCACACGAATGGAAGGGACCTACAGTTTAGTGCAGAATCCGAACGGCGATTTGAGAAGCTTTTTCGTGACAACAGTACTCTCGGATGTTTGTCAGACGCTCGCGAGAGGTGGGACCGTGAAAAAACTTTTAGGTGTTTTCTTGATTCGAACTTGGAACCTCATGCGTAGTACCCCGACACACTAACCACTTACGCCACGGCGTAATCACCAGGAATCACAAGGCACAACCATCAAATGACGGAATTGGCAGTGGAGTGTTCGTTGTTTCATTGCCAAACATGCAATGGAACTCTTTAACCCAGGATAGCAGAAAAGCTGGCGGTCCGAGAGGAACATGGCGCAGAACAGTAAGGACGCACGGCAGTTGGGGAGAGCTGAGACACATTGCCAAACCTTTGTAGAGGCCCTATGACTCACAAGGCGCTACAGGACATAAGTAAGTAGGTAGGTAGGTAGAAGTGGCGGTTCTGTAAAAACAGAGACCCAATTAGCACAGCTGTGCCGTTTTGATACCACGCCTCATATGACCTTGGATGTTGATGTGTGTTGGTGAGGACAATCTAGAGCCAGCCTGTGGAGTTTAAGAAGAGGATTAGCTCATTTATGTTCTTACCCGAGATCTCCTCAAGTGAATTGTAAAAGGGTTTGCCTAATGCTTGATGTCTAGTCCTAGCTAGTGCTGGACAATTGCACATGTAGTGGATAATTGTTTCCTTTTCGGTGGCTATGTTGCAACTACGACAGTGTGTATTATATGGGATACCTAGTTTGGCTGCGTGCTCTCCTACCGGCCAGTGTCCCGTGATTATCGCGATTGTACGAGCAATGTCTTTGCGCGTTCTGTTCAATAGGGCGGTTGTCTTGGTCTTGTTGTAGTTAGGCCACATCTTTCTGGATATGACGCAGTTCGTTAACCTGAACCATTTAAGGTAAGCTTTTCTAAGAAAGATTGAGATGTTTGCCTTAATTGCTCAGAGCGGGGTGTGAACAAGTTCAGCAAGTGAGCACTGAAGGGCTGAGCCTCGCCTGGCCAGTTCGTCAGCATGTTCGTTGCCATCAACGCTGCTGTGGCCTGGAACCCAGACTAGGGTCACCATGCATTGGCCATCTAGCGAGGCCAGCTCCTGTCGGCATTCTAGTACTAATTTCGAGGCAATGGTTTCCAGGCAATGGCTTTGATAGCAGCTTGGCTATCGATTAAAATAGCGATTCTTTGCCTTGGTAGTGTATTTGTGTGTGACTTGATTTGGCGACAGGCTTCGCGAATGGCGAGTAATTCCGCTTGAAAGACGCTGGCAGCGTCCGGGAGTCGATACGATCTTGCGATGTTCAGGGACTCCGAGAAAACACCCGCACCAACCCCACAGTCCATTTTTGACCCATCGGTGTAGACTGTTAGATCGAAACCACTGGTCGCCTGTCCATCTTGCCAATCTTTTTTTGTAGGGAATTGTACATTGAAACGCTTTGTGAAGTTCAATGTGGGGATGATGTAGTCTGCTGGAGTCGATACGAGTTCTCCTGGTAGAGAATCTAGGATATTGCTGTGTCCATAGGGTTTCGCAGTCCAACACTTGGACTCTCTGAGTCTGATTGCGCTGTGCGCTGAGATGTTTGTGATATGTAGATCTAGGGGTAAAAGGTGTAGCAGGACTGTTAGATCGTCTGACGGAGTTGACCGTAGGGCGCCTGTGGTGCCTATGCATGCTGCTCTTTGCACCTTATTTAGTTTGGTTATGTTATAGGCTTTTTTAAGGGCCGGCCACCATACTATCGACCCGTAGGTAAGGATTGGGCGTACTAAGGCTGTGTACATCCACAGGGTCAATTTTGGTTGCAGGCCCCATCTTTTGCCGAAGGTTCTGTTGCAGGCATAGAAGGCTATACATGCTTTCTTTACTCATTCGTCTATGTTTGGTTTCCCGTTAAGTTTAGGGTCTAGAAGAACTCCTAGGTACTTAGCGCTGGATAAGGAGAGTATCTGACTGTTTAATCGAGGAAGACTGAAGTCGGGTATTTTGGTTTTTGTGGTGAAAACCATCAGTTCAGTTTTATTTGGGTTGACTCCAAGTCCACACTTTCTGGTCCATGCGGTGACTTTACTTAGAGCACTCTCCATGATCTCACTTATCACGGGAGGGAAAAGTCCCGACACTAAAATCACCATGTCGTCCGCATACCCAACTACTTTAATTCTTTCTCTGTCTAAGCATAAAAGGATTTTATTCATGACTATTAGCCATAGTAGAGGTGAGATGACTCCACGTTGGGGCGTTCATCTACTGGCAAATTTGGTTATGGTGCTGTTTCCTAGAGATGCCTGAATAGTTCTAGTGCTGAGTATAGAGACTATCCATTGGCTTAGGTAGGTTTCTATGCCCAGCTCCGTGAGGGACTCTAGAATTACTTCAGTGTGCACATTGTTAAAAGCTCCTTCTATGTCTAGAAAGGTAGCTAAAGTGTATTAATTATACTGTAGGGATTTTTCTATTGTTCGCACTACTTCATGAAGAGCTAAGTAAGTAAGTATTTGTCCTGAGTTTCGACACCAGTCATCAAATCAAAAAATGGTTATATCTTTCCTTAAGCACTTCTCTGGGTTTCGGCACCAGTGTAATGAGATATTCACCCTGATTGTCGTTGGCGTTTGCCGTTTTTCGACGATTGTCGTTTTATCCATAGCTACGACCTGCTGACCGTTAAATATTACTAAGCAATTTGTTTGTCGTGGAGAATACTATTACATTTCTTTCACAGTGAAAAAGTTATGAAAATGAATTCGTGCTACTTCTGAAGAATAAAACGACAATCGTCGAAAAGCGACAAAGGCCAACGACAATCCGGGTGATTACATCAAATCTTTGATGATTCTATTCTTTAATTTCACCTGCTGAATGCATCAATCCATTTCTGTTACTTCTACTGGTTTTCCTTTGACAGTACTCCAAGATTCCATACATTTCCCAAATCCAAAAGATGTTGTGTCATTTGTTTTTAAAGAATTTGATTACTTCCCAAAGTCCTTCGCTGCATAACACAGCACAAGGATACCATTACCTACATAAATCTCTCTCTCTCCAGATGGAAATATTCTCTACAGAATTCCAAAAGCCATACATCCAACGAATGTCACTTACAACCTTCGGTCAGCTATGCGTGGTATTGCACTACTTCTTGCCGCAGATACAGTACATTTATCTGGAATTCAACAACTGCGTGCACGTATAGACCTGATGGAGAATATAAAGTGCCCCGAGGCAATAATTCAATTGGATCATAACGCACGCGACAAATTACGTATGTATACAGAGATTTTCAGCGGAATTGTCCTTTGAACAAGGATACACTTTATTACATGAGAAATGTTCCCAACTGGACACAGAAGTTCTGCAGCCATTTGTTTTACCAGAACGATGGCGAATTGCTAACTCCACTTGAGGATTGGTTGGGTGAACATTTTTTGGGTTTAGGCAACAAAATTTGGTTAAAAAATGGTTCCACATCAGAATGTTAGAAACGTGGGTAAGTTCAAATCAACTAAGTACGTGGAAGTAGTTGCCACAGCCCTGTAGCAGATGACGCATAATACTTTTTTCCATAAACCTGGCAATTTTCTCGATTCAGCACAGACACCAATTGGGATGCCAAGGGAAAACCTCATTTGCTACTCAAACCATTTCAAGAGAACTCGAGATGGTAGGTAGGTAGAAGTGGTTGCTACTTCACACTGCACTGCAGCCCAATCAGCACTTAAACGTCATTTTTAATACTGCAAAACTCACGTGACCTTGTTCGTTAGATGTGTTAATGGGATGCTGAAAGGAAACGGTTTCAAATCCATCCTGCCGGCACACAGGAAACTGATCAACTCTGTGATACTTTTCTCTGAAAATTCCTTACTTGCTTACTTAGATGGCGCTACTAATTAATTCTAGATTCCAAACTAAAGTGGAAGGAAATCTCCTGCAAAAAGGGATTCAGTAATACGTGGGGCTTCAAACCAGCTGTGTACTGTACTGGATATACATGGCGGTTGTAAGACCCATTGTCTCATATGGTTCACTAGTATGGTGGACGGTACTTGAGAAGCAATACCAACTTTCAAACCTCACACGAAAATCCAGAGGGCAGGGTGCATCGGAGTTATGGAATCAATGAGAACACCAATAGCGGCAATGGAAACCATGCTTAGTTTCATTCCGCTTCCGTAGCAGTCTGGCGGCCAAAACCGCCGCAAGACTGAGAGAAGGCCGATTGTGGTCATCGAGCATTTACGGCCATGCCACCATTTTGTCCCGATGGGAACTATCAGAGGATTGACGGAAACCGATTGCTTACACCCGATGCTAGCATTTGAAATGAGATTCACTACAAGAATTCCTGACAGAATGTACTAGAAGAACCGAAGAACCATTAAGAAAAAGGAATTGGCGTTCTATACCGACGGTTCTAAGATGGACGTTAGCACGAGAGCCGGAGTTTGTTGTGAAGTCCTAGGAATAAACCACTTCTTTAGAATGAACGACGATTGCAGCGTCTTTCAGGCCGAGGTCACAGCCATCATAAAGGCTGCTGAAACTATACGCGGAAGTTATATCGTTGGTAAATCGATCACTGTCTACATAGACAGCCAGGCAGCCGTTAAGGCGCTGGACTCTGCTGTAATTAGGTCGAGGCTTATGAGAAGCTGCAAATCATTCTTAAACGAGATATCTAGAGCCAATGCGGTAACCCCATGATGGGTACCAGGGCATATCGATATCGAATGTAATGAAAGGGCTGACGAGCTTGCTAGGAAAGGGTCCGCGCTGCACTCATCGCGTGCCCTCCCTTCTGTAGCAACCCCAATCAGATCCTTACGGAAGAGAATAGAGGATGAAGCCACCGGTCGAGCAAACAGACGCTGGGTTCATCTGGAAACTGCTGACCTGACACATTTCAGAAACATGCGAAACGGCCAGGGCGCTATGGCCAGCCTACAGCAAGAAGAGATCAACCTCTCTGGTAAAACTTAGTCGTTATAACGCACGCGCCATTTCTGGCATAATTACTGGACTTTATGCCATTGGCGTAAACGCGGAGCGACTCGGTGTGCTGCATAACGACTATTGCAGAAGCTGCAGGGACGAAGAAAAAATTGAATCTATTCGTCACCTGTTGTGTGACTACCTTGCCCTATCCGTCAGAAGAATGAGGACTCTTGGTAGTTACTTCTTCTCGGAAATGGGTAATGTTGAGCTGACGGACCTCCTGAGATTCATATCGCTTTCTGGGTGGCTCTAACAGCGGACTTTCTTTACAGCGTTTCTAAGATTAAATGATTGGGCATAATGGACCGGTACTGTTGATCTGAGTGAGCAGTGACTCTTTGTCACAAGGCACATATCTACCGAACCTAACCTAGATGACGCTACAGTTCGGGTGAACTTGGGCCTTAACCAGACAGGCCTCTTCATTTAGCTTGGTCTTTAGCTAATTGTCTCCAGTTGCGCACTCCAAGTTGGTCGATGTCCCCTTGAACTTGTGCGCGCCACCTACGTCGAGGAGGCCCTCTATTGCGTCGTCTAACCTCCGAGTTAGATTCGAAGACTCTGTGGACCGAAGCGTTGGTGTCCATTCACTCTGCATGTCATAGCCAATTCAAACGTCCAATACGCAGCCTATTGACTAGGTCGATGTCGCTGTACAGCTCGCATAGTTTATTATTGAATTTTCTCCTCTAAAACCCGTCAACGCAAACAGGACCGAATATTTTACGAAGAATTTTTTTCTCGAAGCGAGTAAGGATATCTTCATCCGCTTTCAATAAAATCCATTTTTCAGCGCCGAAAGGCAGGACTGGAATGATCAGGGTCTTAGTTAGAGTCCTCCTTAATGTTGTCGAAAAAGAGTTTGCCTAGAGTTCGATGCCGGGCTCTGCTTAAAGCCAGACACCTGAAGAGGAAGTGGGAGAGAGTTTCCTTCCGATTTATATTTTTACAACTGCGACAATATGTGTTGAAAGGGATGCGTAGTCTAGACGCAGGCGTCACTACTCGCTAGTGACTTCTGCTTATCGCTACAATTCTTGCAGCGTCTGGCTGAGTCCTTTTCTCAAGTTCTTCTGTTCTGGTTCAGTTGTAGTTCGGCCTGATCTGCCTAGAAATGACGCAACTCTGCAGACTATTCCACCTTTTGTTTGTCACTGATAGAAAGTGTGAAAAGATTTCGCACTCAGCAGTTCACATCGGAACGAGGACTACCTCTGTCAGGGGCGGACCCATTCTTTGCTAGTTCGTCGGCTCATCATTGCCCTCTATGTTGCTATGACTTGGCACCCAGAGAAGAGAGAGCCCTGTTCCACTAGCCGGGAAGATGATGTTGTTGAAATCAGGACCTTGACAGCAGTCTATCAATGAATATGGCGATATTATCGATGCCTGCAGAATCTTATATATTAATACGTGAGCACGAAACTTATCGTACGTTTTTTTAGTATTTATTATAAAAGGAGGAGGATGAAGTTTATATCATTCGAAAGATACCGTACCATAGTTGTGCAGAAAAAAACAATCATGTGCGTATGTAACCATTAAGTTAAGTAAATTCCCCTCGGTCGAATTCCGACCACACGCGATACTAATTGTATCTTATTAATACACTGACACGCTTCATGTAATACCAGAACTTCTGCCTGAAACACACTGGATGAATCGAGACGGCGTAGGGCTCCTATATTTTCAGTGCTTCCGAAAAGACTTCTGCACTGACCACGCAGTCCATCTCAAGATATTTCCGTAAAGAAGAAAAAATCACAAATTATAACTAAAGTGCATCAAAAATATCTGATTTTGCCCGAAAGTTCTAGGACTATCGACTTGTCTGGCTATCTTTGTAAAAAAAAAATGCTCGAAATCAGGGCCGCCAAACGTTGTGTCCAGCCTTAAGGATGGCAATACCGTTGGTGTTTGGTAAATGACTACTCATTTCAACAGAAGATCCGTGAAAAATCCCAATATCCATCCTTTTCTACTTGTCTGACGTTAAATAATTGATTTGCCTCGCACACACAGTCAGTGCAATCATTTCCGTGATAATTTTCGCACAGAAACACAGCATGCGACTGTGATGTGAAATAATCTGTACAGAAACCTATCTTTCCTTACGTCGCAGTACAGATAGACACGTTTTTCTATTTTCGGATTGAGATATACTATTCTCCTGCAACGCCGCCGGCCGGCCGGTCCACTTATAGCCAAGTCGCCACATAAATTATCATCGATTTCAGTTAGTATCTCATTAGGATCTCGCTTTTGAGTATCCGTGGGAAAAATTGTTTCTTACGTCTGTGCGAAGATGTTTAGATGTATTTCTTCTTTTTTTTTTGCAATCTCTAGATACATTCCCCACATTTTTTTTCTGTTTATTTACGGATCACAGATGTTTGTACTGTAAACAGAATTTTTCCTCCGTTTGTAGTCGGTTAGATGGTCTTGAAACGTGAGAAGATAGTGATTGCTTATTGTTTTAGGGTTTATCTGATATGTGGGTTATAAGAAGGGTATTTGTCGCTTTGTTTCTCGATGAGGACTGTATCTATATTTTGCTAATACAAGATAGATGTAGATGCAGAAGTATATAATAGAGGTGCAAGTGAACTGCGACATTTAAAAGATCTATTGTGCCCCCCATACTACGGCTCAAGCCGATGATATACTCGGTCTAGAGCAATTCCTCCAGTTCGGTTGCTACAGCAAACCGGAGTATCCTCAGTGGATCCAACGAAGGTAAATCCATTTCTGATAGGAGGTAGGCACTTAGGTGATTTCTCTTTTGTGGATCAGTGCTTCGCATTCTGTTTCATTGGGTGTTTCCTCGAAACCCCTGCAGAATCTGCAGTGTACGTCTCCCTCTATTCCCAGTTTCCTAAGGTGCTCCTTGAGCTCTTATACAAGATAACGTTGAACTGACCTGCTAATTACGGTGTAGACTTTCTGAAGGAGTTGAGAACTCAACAATCCACTAGTCAAATCGTAGCCCAGACAACAATCCCTTAGAACATACATGAAGCATGTTATAAAGGCAATTATGCGCTAGTTCCAATCCATAAGAGTCTCTTAGGAAGGAATCCCAAAGTATACTTAAGATGGTAAGACCCAGTCACAAAAGGGCATGCAATCGAATTCAAACTGGCAGCATTTGGATGCTCAGGCGTAGGCCAGGTTAGATTGGCTCTTTGTACGGGAGTACGTACATACTTAGATCAGCAAAGGTCCATTGTGATGCCATGGGTCTTTCCATTTGGTTACCTAGTGACCAAAACCAACCGGAGCTTTGGATAAAGCGAAGGATACCCATGACGTCTGAGGACGCCAATTCGCCGAGATCATCGACGAAAGGAGCCCCTAGATGGAGCTGTCTAGCTAGTTCATCAGCTTTGCAGTTTCCCGGAATGTCTCTATGGCCTGGCACCCAACATAGGTGAGTGTTGAACTGCTCCGTCATCTCCGTGACAGACAAACGGCAGTTTAAAGCGACATTTGAAGTGAAGGAGCACTTGATTGTCGCTTGAAAATGCTAATGTCCCTGACAGATACTGCATTACACTTCAACCAGCACAAGGCTTCCTTTCTTCTTCTTCTTCTTCTTCTTCCTTTTATCAGCGAGGCTATGATCCGAAAACAAGGGATCACAACCCTCCCACTTCACTGCATTTCTACTGATCCGCCTGTGGGGTTCGCTTATTTGACCTCAGAAAATATCGGCAGGCCTGCCGATTTTGGATCAGTCGGTTACTGAGGCCAATGAAATGCCGATGTTGTCGCATTTGTCTGATCCAGACGTTTATAGGCCTGCCTTTCCTACATCGCGATGCCTGCACAAGGCTTCCTTTATCGCCATCATTTCCGCTGAAATACGCTACAGTGATCTGGAAGGCGGAAGGAGATGCTCAGGTTGAGCTTTTCAAAGAAAGCACCACAACCCATCCCACTTTTGATCTTGAAGCCATCTGTGTACAAGTGAACTGAACCACCATCTGCAGGGAAGCATTATCCGATTCATTGGGGTCAGGGATTCTCGTTCGAAAATCACGGTCAAACCTCAGTTTTGGCGGGGTGCAGTAGGTGTTTTCGTGGGTGAAGTTCAATAGATCAAGAATCGAGGAGTGGCCAACGTGATAACTAGACAATTGCGAGGAGACTCTTAGTCGGGTGGTTGCCCTGGCAGCCATCTGTTTACCGAAAATATCAGCAGATCAAGCATAATGTCCAGTGTCGCAGGGGGAGTAGTTCTTCTTAGTGCACCACTGATACACGTAAAGACATATCTTGGCAATTGAGTGAGGTGGGCAGCCCTATCTAGAGCCGGTCATCAAACGATCTCGCCATACAGAAGTATGGGCCTGCGTGTGATTCGAGGTTGCATACCCAGTTCCTACCAATAACCTTTTTACAGGAAAAGTGAGCTACATTTGCTTTCCTTAAGCATTCTAGTAAATTGACTTTCCAGTTTAGTTTCCTGTCCTGACGATGCCATCGGTTATCGGGAGAAAAATACTGTGAATCAGAAACAAAGACAAAAAATAATAAAAATCTCCTCTCTCTTACTCGTTCTCTCTCTTACTCTATCTATCCTCTCCAACCCCCGCACTCTATGTAAACATGTTGAGGGTATCCATAACTCCTTGAGTGCGCGCAAATTAAAAAAAAAAAAACATATTGCATTTGCTGTGAAGGAGAGACTTGTGCCATTTGTCGTAGTAGGATCAATGAGAGGAATTTTGTATTTTTTCGTGAAGAGAACGAGTTCTGTTTTGTGGGGGTTAGGTTAGGTTAGGTTAGGCAAAGGTGGCTGTCCTGACATTTTGTGTTGGTAGTGGGCCTGTGTCATCGTAGGGCATATACGCTGACGATATCCATAGCCATGGCGAACCCCACATGCGAATCAGTAGAAATGCGGTGAAGTGGGAGGGTTGTGATCCCTTGTTTTCGGATCATGGCCTCGCTGATAAAAGGAAGAAGAAGAAGAAGAAGATATCCATAGCCTGTCTTTTCCATCGCGAGTCGCTGAAATTTGGTAAGAAGAAGGCTTTTAAGTTATTTTTCACTAGAATGCAGGATAGGCGAACCCCACAGGCGGATCAGTAGAAATGCAGTGAAGTGGGAGGGTTATGATCCCTTATTTTCGGATCATAACCTCGCTGATAAAAGGAAGAAGAAGAAGAAGAATAAGAATGCAGGATCTTGGTTTACCTGATCCTTTGGCATAAAGCAAGGAATAATTCTTTGCCCTTAATCCAGCTATGCGGTTATCGCTTGTCACCCAAGGTTCCTGGATAAGGGCAATGTCCTCTCTCCTGACTGCAGGCGGAGCAAAAGGTTAGCAGAAGCTGCTATTGAATGGTGTAGATTAATCTGTACCAGTCGGAGCATCATTCCTGACTGGTACAGATGCCTCTATTATTGTGGTGTCACCATACTCCGGACTCGGAAGATTCACCACTGTTTTGCTTCGGCAGCGAAACTGTCTCTATCTCAGCTGGTGTACCGACCGATCCAATTATTACTTTAACGCCTGCTGACTCACCTAGCGTTACGGCCTGGGTCGAAGTGGAAGCCGTCGGTTGTGAGTCCGACGGAAGGCTATCTGGTTCGGTATCCAATTCAAGACTACTTAAAGAGGAAACCATACCTGAGATGAGCCTTTCGTCTTTCTCATGGACCTTCAGCACCAGTTCTTCCATTTGTGAGGGTAAACTCTCAGCTCACATTTTGAGGCTCATATGGTGAGCCGGAGGAGAGTATATTAAAAGATTTTCCTGAGAGTTTCTGGGTGTTTGCCTAAGTCAGCAATTGCAATGGCATATGCAATCACTCTGCATCCTGTCCTTTCCAAGTCAACTAGCAGCTCGTTGACTACTAGATTCCATAGAAGAGGGGGCAAGACTCCACCTTGGGGTGTTCCATAACTGGCAAGTCTTCTAGTCCATGCACCTCCCAGCTGTTGGTTGGTTGGTTAGGATCGGCCCTCGATGAGGATGTACTTAGACCAGAAAGTAAGTCCATTGTACTGCCGATGTGTAAGGCGGGTGGATCACCCTCTTACTCTTGGAACCATTTGCTTCGTTGAATGAAGGCGTGAATTTTAGCCGTGCAGGCGTTGCCGATATCATTAAGATCGTTGTAGAAGTATTCACCCAGAGTGGCCTTCCTGATGTTGGCGAACGTAGGACAGGCGAACAGGAGATGACTGATGGTCTCTTCTTCCTCTTCATCTCTGCAGCTTCTGCAGAAGTCATTATGAGAGATACCTAATCTTTGGGCATGTCTTCCTATGACGCAGTGTCCAGTGAGGACATTTGTTATTTTTGAAAGGGGTTCCTCTTTTGTGCTTCAAGAGTCCGATGGACCTGGATTTATTGAGTGTCGGCCAGAGCTGTCTGTCGGTATGACATTGGTCTAGATGTTGCCATCGATGATTGGCTACTTTCTCGGCGTCAATTTGAATAAGTTACATAACATAAGACGCTGGCGCTTCGATGTCGGTGATGCTTATGCTATCTGTACCAGAGGAGCCTTGTCGTGCTAGTTCGTCGGCTGCACAATTCCCCGCTATGTCACAGTGACATGGTACCCAACAAAGGGTGAGGTTGTACTGACCAGCTATCTCGTTAAGAGATATGCGACAGTCTTTCACTGCCTTAGATCTCGTAGTGCTGGATGCGAGGGATTTGATGGCTGCCTGACTGTCAACATAAATAACAATATCAGGTGTTGATAGTGTGCTAGCCGGCAGCCAGTCAGCGGCTTTGCGAACTGCTGTGATTTCGGCTTGAAAAACGCTGCAGTGATCTGGAAGGTTAAAGGAGAGGTGTATGTCCAGATCTTCTGAGAAAATTCCGGCACCGACTCCGTCCTTGGTTTTGGACCCGTCCGTAAAAATTGACAGCGATTCGTTGTAAAGGGCATTGCGTTGCGTCCACTCACTTCTGTCCGGTATCGAGTGCGTGTAGCCCTTGTCAATTATATTCAGTGGGCAGATGGTCAGTGGAATTGGGAAGATGACGGTGCATCGAAAGTATATTGGCATGTCCCGTGTGTTGCTCCTTCCACTGCTTGGAGCCTCTCAGTCTTATTGGCGAGCTGACAGCCAATTGCTGACTGACGATGTCAATCGGAAGCAGGTGGAGCAGGGTTTGGAGCGCCGTTGTGGAAGAAGTTCTCAGTGCACCGGTAATACTGAGACATGCAACTCGCTGAGTTTTTTCCATTATGGATAGGTTGGATTTCTTCTCCAAAGAGGACCCCATACCAATACTAGATACATGAGAATCGGTTTGATGACCGACGTGTATAGCCAGTGCATGATGCTTGGTTTAAGGCCCCAGGTGGAGCCTACTGCTTTCTTGCAGATGTATAGGGCGGCCAGCGATTTCCTGGCCCGTTCGACGACATTCTCTTTCCAAATAAGCTTGCGGTCAAGCTTTAGGCCTAAATAGGTTGCACTATTTGAAAACTTGAGGGTGGATCCCCTATCTTGGGCGGAGTGAAGTCAGGGAGCTTGTGTTTTCTTGTGAATAGAACTAGTTCGGTCTTCGTCCCAGCTGTGTAAGGTGTAAGCATAATTTCAGCTTGCACTACCATGAACCTCATCTAAACTTACTCTATTTAGTGGCATGCTCTATAAGACACAGTTGCTGAATGTTGTTGTGATTTTAAATTGGAAATCTATTTAACTTCATGCACCAAAAGGTAGGTATGCAAGACTTAAGTAATCATCAATTCAGATTGTGGATTTTTGGATTCTTGGCGATAAAATGTTTATCAATCTCCCTTCTGAACCTAATTCCAGGCATTAAACGAGTCTTTTGATGACTATTGATATTATCTAAGTCCGACATTAATCCGATTTAGGGAGCTTGTCTAAAGGCGAACCCCACAGGCGGATCAGTAGAAATGCGGTGAAGTGGGAGGGTTATGAACCCTTGTTTTCGGATCTTAGCCTCGCCGAGATAAGAAGAAGAAGAAGAAGAAGAAGGGAGTTTGTCTAATGGATTTGAAGAGGGGGGACTACCTTTAACATTCTGCCAAAATCTCCAGAATAGAAACATCAAATGCGACACAGTTCATCAAATGTCATTTGGTCAAGGCCATTAACCACACAAAAGCCAAAGCTATAGGGTAAAGGATTATCCCATCCAAATCTCTATAAGCATAATCGCTTAGTTTTTGCTACGCAAAACCATTCTACCAACAAAATAATCCAACCAATTCCAAACAAAAGATCTACACCAAGCAGTTTCGAAACAAACAAACAACACTCACATATGCATGTAGTGTAGTACCTCTCTGGATCCCCATCAGAAGGATAAGACTGCATAATACATTCCCGGGAATATAAACATTCATTATATCTTTGTGGACGCTGTGCTGGTTGATTCCACAAAAGACGCCCCCAAGAAAAATTAATGTGAAAATAAATTGAAAGGAAAAAGCTTATCATTACACTTCAGGGATACGTGCACAATATTTATCTATCTATCCCGCGCCATCTCACATATCCTTTTAATTCAATTCAAACAAAATATTATTTTTCCGCAGGACAGAGAAACAGAAGCAGCCTTGGAGAAAATGTGTATCGTTAAGATGACCCTTGAGACGGCGGGCGGCGCGGCAGTTGCCTTCGTCGCAAGTACTTATAAACCACAAAAAACAAAGTTTTTCCTTTTTCCGGAAGAAAATTGATATTGGAGGGCAGAACAAAAATATACGCACACCCGAGGGTACAAAAAACAAAACACCAGAGAAAGAAACGTTTTTCAAACCGCAAAACGATTAATTTTCCCATGGGATCCACAGCACAATAATGTCATCGTTGCTGTATCTATATTGCCATTGACTTACCTCTCGTTCAACGGCAATTAAAATATATATAGACCTACAACATAGGCACCGATTAACCACAATTTATGCGTTCATAGTTGTAACCCGGCCAGGGCATTGTTGAATCAATTTATCGACACTTACCTGTAAAGAAAAAGAAAATAAATATTTATAGCAAACTGAATTTAACAGATACAATTTAGAATATATTACAATCTCATAGGTACACAATTAAAGTGCAATAAACTTTTACACAACTCGTCATGTGATATCATGATCTAGAATGGAAGAGATACAAAATACCCATTAGTCATTGCACCATACACACCATTTGTCGGTTTTCAGACAGATTCTCTATGCTTTTGTATCTTTGGGATAATGTAAAGTATCTACCCAGCTAATCAACCATCCGGATCCGTTTTCAAGCGGAAATAATTGCTTTTCCACGTACACCAGATGATATTAGCTTAAATTCTTTTTTTTTTTCCTTATTCGTGCTGAGATCTAGATCTAGAATGCGTGTTGTGCGAAACTACTTTGAGTGAAGGGAAAGCGCATACATACACTGGAATTGGTTTATAAGAAGAGGAAGTGAAACAGTTACCGTTTTTCTCATTCGGTTTTCTTTGAATTACTTGTCTCTCTGGGCAAATGCGCTGCACACATTGTAAAATAGATTATAGAAGTCCACAGGCAACGCCAGGTGTTAGATTGAGTGTACATTAGAATTGTTCAGGAAGCACTTAGACGACGTGCATTAGAGTGGGGGAAATGAAAATTTATAAATATAAAATGCCCAAACGCCGGCAGGGCGTATGATGGCAATCCATCATCTGAGAAGCTCAGGTCACACTTGGGTAGATGAGACGAAGATGGAATAATTTTGAGCCTTTGGATTCAGTGATTCGATAGTCAGTCTCATATTAATGGATTTATCCGGACAGAATGAATGGGTTGAAATAAACTGAGATGAAAAACAAAAACCTCCCACCAATGGGTATGCAATGAAATTTAAACTTGCAGAATTCGGTGATCAATTTTTAGGTGCAAATTGTGGGTACCAAGTCAGATTGCAATACCATAAAAACTTAAGTCCAGAATAATAACCTCAACGCTAGGATACGCAGCCATCCGGAAGAGGGTCTGCAAAAGGAACCCCCAAGGCGAAGTTCTCTCTTCCTTGGCTCATTGTAGTAGATGAGATATTGGTAATACTGAAGGAAAACAGCTTCAACGTGATAGCCTACGCTGACGACGTGGTAATTCTCGATTCAGGGAAATTTCCTCCGGTTCTAAGTGAAAGGCTCAACTTCGCATTACAACTAGTGGATATTTCGCTCAGCAGGGAAAGGGCTGGGAGTGAACCCCTCAAAGGCGGAGGTACTCGTAGTTCTCTCTACTAAGAATAGATCGATCCCTACCTTCAGACTCACAAATATCGGTGGTTCTGAACTCATATTGTTGTAATTTTGGGCGGGGCGCTATGCTGCTGCTAGCCTTAAAAGATCGCCAAAAAAGTAGGTCTCGACCACTCGACTGTTTGGGAAAAAGCGCGATCGAGACCTACTTTTTTGGTGACCTTTTAAGGCTAGCAGCAGCATAGGGCCCTCCCAGAATTACAACATTGGTGTCAGATGTGGGGTCTCGCGATCGGAGTTAAGTTTAATTCCCATCACGTCTGGTAGCAACGACGATGGACACCGAAAAGACGAGGAGTTCCCCCAGCAGCAACAGTAGTTTTGGCAAACAAAGATTGGCCAATTTCAGAGTCCTTTTCTTGCCCGAATTGAGAAACCTGAGAAGCCCGAGAAGACGGCGACCAACAGTGCGTGCGATTTAGCAGGGACGTTACACTCGACGCTCCGGGATATGCCACTGAACCAGCAAGCCTCGGAAAAACAGGACCAGCAACCGGGAAACTCAAATGCAATGTGGGATATGATGAATTATCTTTTTCACTCAGGCCACATGCTGGCCCATTTTGCGAAGAAGGTATGTACCTACATCCAGACATCAACATGTCTGCCCAATTCTGTCCCATCGGAACATACGATCGTCTTGCTAGGGAACCATGCTTATCCCAGTACTATCCAACCGTACGATAAAAGCTCTTCATGGACGGCATTCGAAATTCAGTTCAACACCTTCGCCAAGTATTATGGGTGGAGCGAAGAGGAGCAGGCCCCTGCACTAGCCATACGACTACAAGGAGAAGCCCGATCAATACTCCGTACCATACCACAGAGGACGCCTTCCACATATGAAGTGTTGCGAGGTCTACTTCAAGAACCGCATCTTTTCAGACAGCCAAGCAGCAATCAAATCCTTGGAATCGACCTCTATAAATTCCTTAGTAGCTCTACACCGCCGCCCGTCTCTAGTGGAGATGGCTGAGCAGTTCAATATTAACCTGTGTTGGGTGCCGGGGCATAGGGACATTCCAGGGAATTGTAAGGCCGATGAACTCGCCAGAATAGGAAGAACTATACCCATCCTGCCGGACAAAGGCTCCTTAGATATACCAATCGCTAATTGCAAACTTAAATTTAAGCGGGATGCTATCGAGAGTACGAATCTTAGTTGGACAAGTGGATCCACATGTCTAGCGACAAAACAAATTTGGCCGAAGCTATATCTAAAACGTTCTAAGTTTTTGATTTCTCTCAACAGGTTGCATATCGGCGCTATAATAGGTGTCATCACTGGACACTGTCTAATAGGCAAGCATGCCACAAGGCTAGGCGTTTTTGCGAACGACTTTTGTAGAAGCTGCATGGATGAGGAAGAAGAGGAAACTATTCCTCACCTTCTTTGTTCCTGCCCAGCTCTCTCTCATAGAAGGAAGCTTCACCTAGGAGCCCCCTTTTACAACGACATAGGCGACCTGAAAAATATAGATATCAAGAGCCTCCTACGCTTCATAAGAAGTTCAAAATGGTTTAACGAGTAGGTAGGAGGAAATTTCTTCCATGATCCATGTGGTATCACAATGGACCTATTATTGGTCTAAGTGTGTTGGCGTTTCTCAGCTGGCAGCCACTTCAACCTAACCTAACCTAACCTACTTCAAGAACGCTATGGCATGGGCAAATACGAGCGCCAGATCGCCCTGCACAATCGTGTGCAACAGCCCAATCGTGTGCAACAGCCCAATGAACGTCTGGCGGAGTTCTCATTCGAGCTGCGACGTCTGGCAGTAGCTGCTTTCTCAGAGGAAGCGGAAGAAATGGAGGAGATCCTGGTTCGCAGATTCATACAGGGTATCACGAGTTGTCGAGTTCGAGATCTCGTTGCTATCGAACATCCAAGAAATCTAAAGAAGGCGTTGAGTACTGCGCAGTTGGTGACTACCAAGTTCGAGCAAAAGGGGCCTAGATGTGTCTTTACGACCACAGCTTCTGCTACCAGTCGACCAAATATTGGTGGGCGCATATTAGCGCGTATCGTACCGGAAGTTACCGACAATGCTGTAGTAGTATCAAATTGGACGAGCTTCGCGGACGACAACTCCGATAGTAGCAGATGTAAATCCTTCATCGAATCTTCTGGATGCGGATCCTTCATCGAATCTTCTGGATGTGGTTCCTTCATCGAATCTTCTGGATGTGGATCCCTCATCAGCGAGCCAAATGCCACATCGAAAACTAAGCGCACTAAAACCTCCAAGGCATATTGAAGGAGTCCACAGGAGAACGGTTAAAGGCACCGCTGAAGTATCACTCGTGTCCAGCCACAATGTGCTTCACCCGTCTTCCACTCCAACTGGCCAACGCAGTTCCGAACCCCGGGCCAATCATTGCATTGGAGAAAATATGGGCAACCTCGATTTGGTGAAGCCATCCCCGGAATTACGAAGGCACAATCTCCACTGCTGACCAACGACCACAACAGCCCGCCAACAGCAGCTACCCCAGAAATTCGCAAATTTCTAGATATGACGTACTGCATATACACGACGGTTATAAGACCCATTCTTACATATGGCTCGTTAGTATAGCGGAGGGTACTTGAGAAGCAATATCAGCTTTCAAACTTCACTAAAATCCAGAGGGCAGTGCGCATTGGAGTCATGGAATCAATAAGAACACGGCGACAATGGAAACCATGCTCAGTTTCATTACGCTTGATTAATACTACAGTGGTCTGGCGGCCGGCTCAACTGGTATTGCCACGTTCAAAGAATAGATCATTTGAACCCTGTCGTATCTCTAACGAACACCTTTACGAGAGAACGGGTCAGGAACCAATAGGCACAACCATCCAACGGCGGAAGTGGCAGTGGATTGGTCACACGTTCCGTAAGGGTGACAGTTCCATAGCGAACCATGCTATGCAATGGAACCCTCTAGGTCCGAGGAGAACATGGCGCAGAACAGTCGAGAAGGAGGCACGGCAGTTAGGGAAAAGTTGGGGAGAACTCAGATACATTGCCAGAAACCGTACACGATGGCGCGTAGGCGTAGTAGAGGCCCTAGGACCTACAAGGGGATACAGGACATAACAACAACTGTTAAAAAGGCAATATCAAGGAACGTTCTAAAGACATCACGAGGCAGGAGAGGCAGGCCTATAAACGCCTGGATCTCACGAATGCGACGATATCGGCATTTCATTGGCCTCAGTAACCGAGTGATCCAAAATCGGGAGGACTGCTAATATTTTCTGAGGTCAAATAGGCGAACCCCACAGGCGGATCAGTAGAAATGCTGTGAAGTGGGAGGGTTATGATCACTTGTTTCCGGATCATAACCTCGCCGAAATAGGAAGAAGAAAATCTGGCGGCCAAAAGCTCTGTAATGCTGAGGGAAGGCGGCCTTTGATCATTAAACCCCTATCGTCATGCCACCATACTATCCTGATGGGAGGCTGCTAACGGATCCAAGGAAACTGATCACATGAACGCGATCCTAGCATTTGAAAGGACATTCACTACAAGAATTCCTCCCAGAATGTACTGGAAAAACTGAAGATCCATCAATAAAAAGGAACTGACCTTCTATACCGACGGTTGTGAAATCGAGATCGGTACGGGAGCCAGAGTTTATTGTGAAGCCCTAAGAATAGACCTTAGGATGTCTTTGAAATCACAACCATTATACAGACTGCGGAAATAGCACGCGAGAGTTATATCGTTGGTAAGACGATAACTGTCTATATAGACATCCAAGCACCCGTTAAGGCTCTGGACTCTGCTGTACGAGTAATTAGATCGGGGCTTGGGAGGATCTGCAAATCGCTTTTAAAGAGATATCTAGAGCCAATGTAGTGACCCTCTGCTGGGTACCAGTACATATGGATATCAAAGACGAAAGGACTGATGAGCGTGCAGGAAAGGGGGTCAGCGCTGCATGCATCGCAGGCTCTCCATTTTGTAGCGATTCCAATTAGCTTCTTAAGAAGGGAAATAGAACGCGAAGCCTCGGTGTACAGGACAACGACTGCTGCAGAAGCTGCAGGAATGAGAAAGAAATTACGTCTGTTTGCCACACGCTGTGTAATTATCTATCCGTCAGCGGAATGAGGACTTTTGGTATGAGAACATAGCTCTTCTCGGTACTGCAGGACATAAGTACTATTGAGCTGACGGACCTGCTATTTTTTTTTTTTTTTTTTTGTGATGTTCTACCTATGTTGCCATTTTGCTTTTATAGCTTCTATAGCTGTTGTTCCGTCATCGTGCTCGTATTCGCGTAGGGCTCCAGTCTTCTTCGCGTCTAGATCGATAGGCATTCGGTCTGATATTACGCTTATCGCATCCGCTGATACAGTTACAAAGGCGCAGCATACCCTTAGAGCAGCGATTCTATGCGCCGAGTTCATCGTTCTAATGTATGACTTACGATGCGTCGATGATGTCCATATTGGGGCCGCATACAAGAGTATTGACCTACTCACGGTTGTTAAGAGATTTCTGATTTACTGCCTTGGTCTCACAATATTTGGCATAAGTCTGCATAGTGCCGCTACTGCCCGGGAGGCCTTCTCGCCTGCGTACATTAGGTGGTCTCTGAAGCTGAGTCTGTACTCCAGCAACACTCCCAGGTACTTGATGTACGGCTTTGTTTCGATAGTTTGCGCACCGACCTCTATGTGAGGTGCTCCACTTTTTTACGGCTGCTTATGAGAACGGGTTCGGTTTTGTTGTCCGCTAGCTCTAAACCTGATGTCTGTAGGTATACGAGAAGCTTCACGTTTGCGATTGTTTGATTGCAATTTTGCACAACTTCCTCTCTAATTTTTTGGCTACTACTACAATGATATCGTCGGCGTAACCGATGATGTCTACTCCGTTCGGCCTGTGTTTCTAGGATGCCATCGTACATTACGTTCCATAGAATTGGTCGCAGTGCCGATCCTTGTGGAACTCCTCCCGTGATTTTGTACCTCTTTGGTCCTGATTCTGTGTCATAGTAAAGGGTTCTCTCTTCGAAATAGCTCACAATTATCCGCAGTAGGTAGTTTGGTACCTGCAGGTCACTCAGTGATTTTAGTATATAGCTCCAGTCGGCTGAATTGAACGCGTTCTTGACATCAAATGTCACCACAGCACAGTACTGTTTTGTTCTTCCGAGTCATCTTTCTCCCGCAATTGCCTCACGTGCTATATCGTACGCAGTTTGTGTTGCATGGTTGGCGCTTCGTTTCTTTCGGAATCCAAACTGTCGGTTACAAAGCCCCGAGTCGCCTTCCGTGTATTGCTCTACTCTTTTCTGTATAATTTTCTCGAGCACTTCCCCAGTGTATGTACAACGGCATGTACGACGATGATTGCTCGGTGGTTTGTCGCCCTTTGGTCTGGGGACTAGTCGTTGCCGTTTCCACTGAGACGGGAATTTTCCTTCTGTTAAGCATGCTGTGTAGAGGTGTGTAAAGATATCTGGTCTGCTTTTGATTGCCTCCTTCAGAACAAAGTTCGGGATCCCGTCCATCCCTGCCGTCTTGTTGCTTTTTATAGCTACTGTGGCTTCTATAACTTCCTCATTTGTAACTGGTGGTATCGCCTCCTTTTCATCTGCTGTGTCTCGTGGCAGTGTGAATCCATCTTTCCTCGGGAATAGGCTGCTGACAATTGAGTTCATGATGTGTGGGCATATCGGTACAGCTGCGGTGGTGCTTTTCAGCTTTTTCATGACTACGAGTATTTATAAGCGCTTCCCATGGTTTTATTGTAGTTCCTCCGTGAGTACCTGTCATGATTCACTTTTGCTTTTCTTAATCATCTTACGGAGTTGCATTCGCTTCCTCTGGAATTCGCTTCGGAGTTCTTCATAATTTTCTGAGTCTCTGCCTCTTGGCCTTTGTTGGCGACGGACCTGCTTAAATTGATATCACTGTCTGGGTGGTTCTAACACAACGGCTTACATTGTTGCCACGGTTAAATTCAATGGGCACAATGGACCCAAACTATTGGTCGAAGTGAGCAGTGACTCTATTGTCAGAATGCACCCGTATACCTAACCTAATCTAAGCTAGGCATAAACTCTTGGGGGAAGTTCCATTCCCAGAAAGTACATAACTTGGTTTCGCGCGGAGTAGTCATCATCCACACTAACACATTTGTATCTTCCCTCAGAGGTTCTACTGTATTTAACATTTGTCCCACAACCCAAACGTGAACTAGATTCATGCGACGAAAGCGTTTAAAAGCCAAGAAGTACCTAAACATCTAATCTTCTCTAAGTGTGCAACCCAATGACCTGACAGTGAATACACAACTAACAATCAATGATCTTGAAAAAGACCTCACTTGGCTGCCCGGTGACCTATAAACACCGCTAATTTCTCTCAAGCGCAGCCAAACAAGTGAACCTCTGTCACAGATACCCATCTAAGCGAGTATTAAAAACCATTTACCGGTCAGTGTACCTACAAACATACTCGTATATACGACTTGGCAGCACTCATAAGTCTGTCATAATAAAATTTTGAATTTAATGAACATTACGCAATCGGCGCGGCGGTACTCTGCGTAATGCACTTGTGTCTGCATGTTTTCTGCATTTTCTGGCACTCATGCACCACACATGAGTGCCGGGGACTAATAGCACCCCACTGGCCGGGAGGGGGGGGAAAAAAACTTTAGCACGTCAAACGGCCATCATCGGTAGCGGTTCAGCACTTAGCTTGCATATCTTTTCCATTTGGATAAAGAAAACCTCGGCACTACCAACCGAGGTGGATGTTGAAATGAAAATCATAATCCCACTGTGTGCATGTGAATGAAAACCCTAGGTAAGAGACATATGTGTGTGTGTGTTTGCCTCCTCACCTATGATAGACAGTCCATCAGTTAGTGACGGTGACGGTGGCATGCACCTTGAGCCAATACACCGTGTTGTGTGTGCGCTGCGCTGTAGATGTGTTTTTTATTTCTTTTTGTTCGTGTTTACACGGTTCGGATGCAAAGATATGTGCAACAGTGAGTAAATAATTTGAAAAGCAAATGCAGGTAACAAACAAAACAACAAACAAGAAACCTTAATTGTTACGTTACTACATCTTCAAGGCAAATTAGCGATAGCAATACCACCAGCACTCTTCTCTTTGCGCAAACCTCTAAAACAATGGAATACGCTCTTGTATGCTGCTCTGTTGGATTTTCTTTTTACGTAATTGTGTATCACGATATGGTTCCTATTCAGTGGAAGCAACACAAAACAAGAAGAACAACGGGGAAGTCCATTGATGATGGTGCTGGTGGTGTTTCCTATTTGATGGAAATCACTAGAAAAACTAATTACTTTCGAGAGTTCAGAAAGGGTTGAATGGTTTTTTTTCTGACTGGGTTTGGTCTTTTGATAGGATTTTCAACAGCAAGACATAAAAAAAAGGAAATGTACATGGTACACATAAAAATAAATGATAGGGTAGTACACAAAAGTAAATAAAAAAAAAGAAAATCAAACAGAAGGTCACAATCCATCTGAAACGCATCGTATGATACCCTATCGCTTATAGGTGAGTGTGGAGTTTTGAAACGGAAACTTTCCACTGAAATGTATCTTCTTTCGATCTTTATATGCCTGTTTGGCGGGAGCAAGAGTGCGCCTTGCTCCCGAAAAGTCCCTAGTGGAACGTGAGGGGGTACTAGTACCTTGAGGCTCCATGCCACTTCAGGGATTTCATTAGTCCGTAGTTTGAATTTCAAACTTTGTTCCCCAAAAATTGGTCGCTATGATAGATGCCGCCGCTTTCAGGATTTTTTTTTGGTCGGGATGGGAAACGCTCGACTGAAATCACTCAGATCCAACTGCTCCATTGTGCTACCAGAGAGCAAACTCTCTACTTACTTAGTTGGCGCTACAGTTCGGGGTGAACCTGGGCCTCAACCAATAAGCCTCTCCATTTAACTCGGTCTTTAGCTACTGGAAGGTGGATACATTAACACACGCAAGCTGCAAACAAATGCTTAAGAATCATCTTGAGGTTTTTTTGGCCGAACCGCATCCCCAACGAACAACTTTATCTGAGAACGGGCCAAGAACCTATAAGCATTACTGTACGAAGAAGAAAGTGGCAATTGATTGGACACACCCTACAGCGCGAAGACAACTCCATTGCGAAATACGCTATGCAGTGGAATCCGCTCACCCAGGTAGGCAGAATAGCGGGACGCCCTAGGCAAAAGTGACGCAGAACAGTTGAGGAGGAATTGAGCTCTTTAGGAATGAGTTGGAGGCAGCTCAAACGCGTGGCAGAACTTCGAACACGATGGCGCGCAAGCGTGGTTGACGCCGTATGCCCCCCGAGGGGTTAAAGGATATAAGTTTAGCTTATTGGCTTCAGTTGAGCACTCCAAGTTGATCGAGGTCTCCTTGAACTTGTGCGCGCCACCTACGGCGATGATTCCCTCTACTGCGTCGTCCCTCGGGGTTAGATTCGAAGACTCAGCGGGCCGGAGCGTTGGTGTCCATTCGCTCTACATGTCCTAGCCATCTCAGACGTCCAATACGCAGTTTTTTGACTAGGTTGATGTCGCTGTACAGCTCGTATAGTTCGTGAATGAATCTTCTCCTTCCAAAACCCGTCAACGCAAACGGGACCGAATATCTTACGAAGAATTTTTCTATCGAAGCGACCAAGGATATCTTCATCCTCTTTTAATAAAGTCCATGTTTCAGTGCCGTAAATCAGGACTGGGGTGATCAGGGTCCTATACAGAATCTCCTAAGTCATTCGAGATAGGGCTTTACTGTTTAATTTGCTTATAAGCCCAAGAAAGCAGCGATTGGCAAGAGTTATTTTCGCGCTGATCTTGTTCTTAGAGTTTATAGCAGAGCGAAGGTAGACAAAGTCCCTTACTACCTCGAAGTTAAGAAGCCCACTGTGACGTTCTGCCCAATTCGTCGATGTTGGTTGTCCCTTCTTGTTGACAGCATATACTTGGTATTGCCCTCGTTTACCGCTGAACCCATTTTGGCGACTTCTGCTTCAATGCTAGCAAACGCACCGGTGACAGCCCGCTGAGTTCTTCCAATAATGTCAATATCGTCGGCATATGCAAGCAGTTGTACGGACTTTTGATAGATTGTACCTCTTGTGTTGGCTTGTGAGTTCCGCACAATCCGTTTAAGTACAATATTAAAGAAGTCACATGACAGCGCGGTACCTTGTCTAAAACCTTTTTTGACATCTAAGGTCTCGGTGAGGTCATTACCGACCTTGGTGGAGCAGCGAGCGTTCTGCATCATCATCCTGCACGGATGAACAAGTTTGGCACGAATGTCAAAACTAGACATGACTCTATACATCTCTACTATGTAGATGCTGTTATAGGCGGCATTGAAATCGATAAAGAGATGATGAGTGTCGATTTGGACTTCTTGGGTATTCTACAGAATCTGTCGAAGTGTGAAGATTTGATCGATGGTGGACTTTCCTGGTCTGAAACCGCATTGATGAGATGTTTCAGGCGTTCACACAATATGCCGGAAAAGATCTTGTATGCGATGTTGAAGAGACTGATGCTTCTATAATTGAGGGCTGTTGAGGGATCTCCTTTTTTGTGTATCGGGCAAACGATGCCATTCATCAGACATACGCTCGTCTGACCAAATCTTAGAGATGAGTTGGTGTATGCACTCTATCAATTCATCACCAGCTAGGTCTGTAAGCCGTCAGTTCCAGCAGCCTTATTGGATTTCAGCTTGGATATTGCTATCCTAACTTTGTTTTGGTCAGGTGGATGCACAATAGAGCTGCTAAACTCTAAATTTGTTTTTGTCAAACGATGTGTCAGAAGTGGGAATGGAAAAAAAAAGGACGGCGTTTGTAGTCCCAGCCGGCAGACCCTCGGTGGGTTGCTCATAGAGTTTGCACGAATTTTGAAGAATTCATTAAATCCCGAAGCATTGTGAGTTTCTAAAATCCACATAGTGTCAGAAGTGGTTGTATTCCCAAAAAAAAAATCAATTAGTTCGCTCAGTAGATATTTCGAGATTAACGGCCTTTTTTCTTACTGCTTTCAATTTCTTGTTATAATCTTCTCTCAGGAAAGGAGAACATACGAGTATAGCACCGCAACAGCGCCCCTAGATGTCTGTTTTTTAATTCCTGAAGATTGAGATCTTCTGAAAATATGTTCATTGGGAGTGCGTTCCAAAGTTTGCTCATTCTGTAACAAAGCACGGTTTCCAGGTGAAAATGGCAATTAGTTGCTCCTTAAGCCTGCCTGGTAGGACGTCTAAATGTTGTGTTTTCAGGGATTATTCCTCAAAGTTCTTCGGAGCTGGTAGGATCTGTAGTATAGGTAAAGGTCTGCTATAGTTGGAGATTCAACTTTAGTGCGGGGACTTCCTTTATGCGAATTTCTCGTCTCTGGATGCTGTTAAATGAATTTAACGAATGTTTTGCAGCCGGGCTTCAAACGTGGGAACAATATTCGATATCTGGTCTAACTTGTGATTTGTATAAGAGCAAGAGGTGTGTCTGTATCTGTAGGCACCGTGGCGTAAGTGGTTAGTGTATCGGACCACTGCTCGTGAGATTCCATGTTCGAATCCCAGAAAACACCAAAAAGTTTTTTCACGGTCCCACCTCTCGCGAGCGTCTGACAAACATCCGAGAGTATAGTTGTCACGGAAAAGCATCTCAATACAAATTGCCTTTCGGATATGGCACTAAACTGTAGGTCCCTTCCATTCGTTTGAAAAATATAACGCACACAACATGAGGGGCTGCGAGAAACTAGGCCCTGGCACTTAAAGATCTGTTGCGCCAAATATTTATTTATTTTAAGAGGTGTGTCTCTTTGCTCTAAATAAATACTAGTAGCTCAGTTTCATGGATGCTAATTTTGCGATGTTGAATTTGTACAATATATGGTATTGTGCCATATTATGTCAGAGTTGACCGTGACGCCAAGAAGATGCATGGCCTCCTTAAGTTGGAATATTTGGTCGTCCATTTGAAGCTGTGGTACGACAGACAGGCTCTTTCTAAAAAGAAAAAACAGCGAATTGCATATCCTTTGCATTAAATTTGATCAAGTTAGTCTTTCCCCAGTGCAAAGTTGTCTGCAAATCTTCATTTATTGACTGGATTTGGTCGTATCTCTGGAGGTGTTAGGCGGTATTGTTCGAAGAAGATGCCATTAGGATACTATCATCGGCAAAACTATATTCCCTGTTATTTGTCGACCTGCTAGAGGTCATTAATATGGAGTAGAAAAAGAGTTGATGAAAGTACAGAACCCTGTGGTACTCCAGCGTTTACGGCAAGGATGTCGGAAAATTTACCATCAACTTGAGCTTGAATTGGTAGTTTTGTGGCTGACAGTTTTTTTTTTTTTTACGTGCACAAAGAATAGGTGTTAGCTCTGGTGCACAATTTTTTTTTAAGACTATCGCTCGTATTCCGTCCGATCTAGTTGCCTTTTTGGATCTTTATATCTCGCATCTGCACTTTTGGTATAGTTGGTGGCTCTACCTGTATACCTGCAAATAGATTGGTTTTTTCCTTGGGTGCTGTGGCTAGTGATCCGTCATCTTTCACCAAAGCTGGAAAGGAAGAGTGGCTGAAGTTGTTGCTTATCATCTTTAGCTCATGGTCCGAATTTCATAAAGGTGCAGTCACCTTTATAGTGTTACTGTCTGGCTCTGAAGTAAGAAAGAGATCTAAGGTATTTTCATAGTTTTTTGGGTCATCTGGAAGTCTTGTGGGTTCCTTCATCAGGTGCAGTCTCATTCAGCAAAGGCGCCAGCTTGTCTTCCGGCGTCATCAATTCTGTTTGAGTATCGTAGCCAACTCGAGTTATGTACCTTGATATCACCAAGGACAATAATTTCGGCCGTGGGATGTTGGATGCTAAATGGAGAGGCTTGTTGGTTGAGGCCCAGGTTCACCCCGAACTGTAGCGCCACCTAAGTAAGTAAGTTAGGGGTGATGGATCTGAATCTAGTCCCCCTTTTCGGATAAATATGGAAATAATCCAACCAGTTGGTCACCATTAGGAGAGCTGTAAAAGCTCGCACAAACTGGGTGGAGCTGTGTATGACGAGTTTCAGTCACACAACATCGAGAGCATCGGGCTCCATCGACTCCTCACTCTGACAAGTCAAATCTGTCCTAGCTAATACACATAGTCCACCCGTGGATTGAAACCAGGTATGTAGTTCGTATCCCGGACAACGAAGATAGGTGGAGTCAGTTGATGAATTTATCTGAGCTTCGGTCAAGACTAGGATATGTGGTTTCTTTTCCGCTAGATGCTGATGAACGCTGTTTACATTAATGTTGTGAAATCCCAGGCTTCTTATGTTGCAGAAGAAGATGCCTACGTCTAAGACACAAAGTCACCAGGGGCAGGAGAAGACAAGCTGAACCCACGGAAGGCATTCTAGCAGAATTTAGAACCATGAGATCCGAGCTCAAGAGGGCCATCAATTCGAGCAAAAAACAGAAGTGGGAGGATCTCCGCCGCGATGTCAACAACAACCCCTGGGGGCTAGGCTTCAAAGTCGTAATGCGAAAGCTAGGAACACAGATGGTTAGCCCTATCCTCGGCGAAGAAAGGATGAAGTTTATAGTGAACACACTCTTCTCAAACGCATCGTGCTCGGCCTCCCGACACCTCTCCGGCCCAACGACTAGAAACTCCGATTTTCAGTGAAGAAGAGTTGATCCTCGCGTCGAAAACACTGCAAAGGTGCTCAAGACGATTGCCCAGACATGTCCTCAGCTGCTGTTGAACATGTACAATAGCTGTCTCCAGGATGGAGTTTCCCCTAGGAGCTGGAAGGTACAGCGCTTGGTACTGATCAGCAAGGGAAAAGGAGATCCGGATTCCCGATCAGCGTACAGGCCTTTGCGTATGCTGGACACCGCAGGGAAAGTCCTAGAAAAGTTGCTAAAACCAAGGCTGCAGAGCGCAGGAGATTTGTCCGAAAGACAGCACAGATTCAGAAAGGGCCACTCTACTGGAGATTGGAGCAATTGAAGAAGTGGTAAGGACCGTCCAATTAGCTCAACAGGGTAACCACTATTCAAGGAAAATCGTATTGCTAGCAACTCTGGACGTGCGAAATACCTTCAATTCAGCCAGATGGAACGATATGCTGAACGCCCTCGAAAGCATTTTTCATATTCCCGAATATCTCTTGCGGATGGTGAAGGACTATCTCAAGGACCGGAAGCTGTTATACAACACCACAGAAGGACCACGAATAAAGGAGATTACTGCTGGAGCAGCCCAGGGATGAATCCTGGGACCCGATCTCTGGAACATCTCCTGCGACGGCATTCTCCGTATGGAAATGCCCAAAGACATCTTCCTGGTAGGGTACGCAGATGATATCGCCGCGGTAATTACGGCAAGAGACACCGAGAGCGCGCAAAGAAAACTCAACCAGGTGATGAGGCGGGTGCACCTCCAGATGGAAGAACATGGCTTAGGTTTGGCCACAGAAAAGACCGAGATAGTCCTTTTGACAAAGAAGAGGATTCCAACTATTGTCGACTTCCTAGTCGGGTCTGAAGTAATAACTAGCAAGGAAGCGGTGTACCTAGGGATGGCCCTAAACACGAAGCTCACTTTCTGACATCAAATAAGATATGCTTCGGAAGGAGCTACGAAGGTCACAATGTCACTAAGCAAATTAATGGCAAACGTTGGAGGCCCAACAGCCAGCAAGAGAAAACTCCTGATGACAGTCACACACGCCATTCTCCTGTATGCGTGCGAGATATGGGCCGACGCACTAAGCAAAGAGAAATACAGGAAGCAAATGGCCGCGCGCCGTGGCGTAAGTGGTAAGTGTGTCGGATCACTACGCATGAGGTTCCAAGTTCGAATCCCAGAAAACACCAAAAAGTTTTTTCACGGTCCCACTTCTCGCGAGCGTCTGACAAACATCCGAGAGTATTGTTGTCACGAAAAAGCTTCTCAAATCGCCGTTCGGAGTCGGCATTAAACTGCAGGTCCCTTCCATTCGTGTGAAAAATATAACGCACACAACATGAGTGGTTGCGAGAAGCTAGGCCCTGGCACTTTAAAGAGCTGTTGCGCCAAATATTTGTATTTGTAAATGGCCGCAGTACAAAGGCGCGCGCCACTACGGATTGCAAGTTCGTACCGAACGGTGTCGGAACCAACCGTTCTCATAGCCGCGGGAGTGACCCCTATTGACCTCCTTGCGACAGAGAGGAAGTACGTCTACGACAAAAAGGCGGAAATTGGGTTGGAAGCGGCAACCGAGGAGGCGAAGGAGCTTACCAAACAGAAATGGCAGGAGAGATGGAGCTCAGAAAGCAGAGGACGATGGACCGCGGGGTTGATCAGCAACATCGCTGATTGGAAGGGACGGAAACACGGAGAAGTAAATTTTCACGTCACCCAATTTCTTACCGGACACGGCTATTTCAACGCCTACCTCCACAGAATGGGCAAAACAGTGAGCTCGGCTTGCCAATATGGCGACTCAGAAGTGGACGACGCAAACCACAAGTTCTTCGAGTGCAACAGATGGGAAGTTCAAAGGGGGGCGCTAGAATCTCTAATCGGCGCCATCACCCCGGAAAACATAGTGTCAAAAATGTCAATGAGTGACCAGAGCTGGAATCAAGTACGATCATTTATAGAAAAAGTGCTTAAAACAAAAAAGAGAGGGGAAGACATAATAAACACCCTCATGCGATTTATGTAAGCCTGATGTAATCCTGACCGGCAAAAAAGAATTAACCCGCGAGTAACAGACAAATATGAAAAAGCCGGCCCCGAAAGGGGAAGGAAAACGACACCACTCAGAGGTAATGCAAAAGCGGTTCCGGAGTGGATGGTGTCAAGTTGAAAAAGGGTTTAAGGTGGTTTTTTAGTGAATAGAAAGTCGCACACTACATGAAACAGAGCGGGCCTGTTTCTCGTGAACAGTAGCGTTTTCCAACACCCCTTAGGCAAAAAAAAATGTTGCAGAGTTCCATTACGAGTTCCTACAATAGACGAGCAAGTGCCTGTAGATTATTATTCGCATGTTGTTCCCTCTGACATAGTCTCCCCCACAGATCAGAGTGAAATTCTTTATCCCACGAAGCAACATTATGACTTTTGGTCTCATCCTGATTGCCATGCTCCTAAACGCAATAATGACTACTTCACGGAGCCTATAGCAAGGATAGGTAATGGGTCCCTGTCTACCACCTGGCGTTGGTGAAACTTTTACGTCCATGCGGTGATGTAAGAACGTTAAGAAGAAATTCAGGCAATACTCAATGAATCTTAAGCAAATTCTTACATCTTCTTCTTCCTTTTATCAGCGAGGTTATGATCCGAAAATAAGGGATCATAACCCTCCCACTTCACCGCATTTCTACTGATCCGCCTGTGGGGTTCGCCAAAGCAAATTCTTACATCGTTTTCGAATTTAGATTTTGTTTTACAAAGAGCACCACGCGGTCATTGTGTCAGAAGTGTGGTGTAAGTTTAAGCCGCTTTGTATCGCCTAAACTGATGAGTCTAGGCCAAAACTTGTCGAAAACCTTCCCACACCTAACTCTTCCATAAATAATTCACCACCGCGCATACATGTGCACATGTATGTATGTATGTTACACAAAGTACTGCTTTGACTATCTCTCCCAACAGGTACCATCTTTCATAATATTAAAGCCAGCAAATAAGCTCCTTCATACTCAAAGCGCAAGCATATCCTTTGGAAATAAAAGAAGAAAATACCCTAAAACACGTTCTACCAGCATACTGAGCCCCCCCATTGAACCGCGCCTTTACGATACACGAGACCCGGCCATAACCATACCGTTTGCTCGTTCTTATCTTAATCGAACTTCATCTATCATTCCCTTGTTATGTTGGTACCCAGTAGCACAGCGGTGCCATATAAAAAATATCCTTTTGCGAAATCCGTGTCATGGCTCTCTCCCTTCGATACATTCCTCTTATCGCAATTTCCGTATTCTGATTGGTTTTCCCTTTGCTCCTTCTGCTCGGTTCTAGGTACAAAAAAGAAAAAGAAAACTTCATCACATCTTGTACGATGGGTCTTCTCCTCACCATAAAAATGTGACCGACCACAAAAGAGGTGGAAATTTCCCCCCCAATGAGTTACGGATAATACTGATAAGGATACGAAAAATATGAACATCCTCGCAATGACAATGACATAAAGCGAATGTTATGATAATTTCGTTATAAAAATCACAACGACAACGGCAAATCGTAAAAAGTGAGAAGACAAATACGGAACTGATGAAGACCCACAGCATGCACATCACATACACCATGGACTGTAAAGTGAAGGAACATTGTGCGGGATATTAAATTGAGATAACCATACCAACTGCGACGACGACCACGACAGATTTTTCTGAGGCGGGCGATTCTTTCGAGTGTATCATCATCAGATAGAAGCCAATCCCACGGTCCCGAACGGGTAGCCGAAGGACAGACAGACGGGTACAGAAAGAGAGTTATTGGCTCGTTTAGAGTGTTTTCTTGTTAAAGGGCAAACGTGCATCTCCGATGTGAACGGGTTTCATAATTAGGTGGAGATGAGTCAGTTTCTATCTGTGTATCTATGACAGCCCTTGTTGATGGGTGAGGATTATGCGAGAAACGTGATGATTGCTAACCTAATATATGCACCAGAAGTGTACACCACACAAGGCCAGGTCTACATTTCTCACAGCTAATGGCGGTGGTGTCAAGACAGGGTGCGTTGAGGCTTTTCTTCTTTTTTTTCGAATTAAAGATTCGATGATAAGCTTAGGAAAGATTCAGATGTGTGTAGACATTACGAGGAAAAAGTATCTTATTCTAGACAAGAGTGAAATATAGGGTTTTGGGTTTCCTGAAGAATGTAGATTAAATTATTCCAGTGACATGTACATATGTAGGTCATTGTGAAAGATTCTCGGTACACAGGTGTTCGAAGTGGGTGAGCTTTAAGTGAACTAATTTCTCATTCGCATGTCAGACAACCCCGCGTTTACATTGTGAGTGTTGGTCAAGTTAGTTAAAAAAAAATAAAAACCTGACATATAAAACATTGATTGCCTGAAAAATACGTTGGTGTAAGAAGTGGGTCGCCCGTGGGCTTTTAAAATACTCATTTATCACTTAAATACATTTTTGTATCTTGGAAAATATATATCACATACGCTCAACATGCTCCTGTGGCAGTAATACCATACAGGCGAGTGGAAAAGGTTTTTGTAGACTGGTGTTCGAAGTGGGCGTCTAGGCGAACCCCACAGGCGGATCAGTAGCAATGCGGTGAAGTGGGAGGGTTGTGATCCCTTGTTTTCGGATCATAACCTCGCTGATAAAAGGAAGAAGAAGAAGGTGTTCGAAGTGGGGGAACTTTAAGTGAACTAATTTTTCACTAACGCTTCGATAAATCCGGCATTTGCTTTAAGTATCTTAGTAATGAAGACAATTTTAGCTAAAAGACATGTCCCGTACTTAAAGATATCGATTCCATGACAAATAGATCAGTGTACGAAGTGGGATTTGCAGAAGCTCATCTGTCACCTGGAAGCAGCAGTATCGGCGTACCACACAACGACTTATGCAGGAGCTGCTGAGATGAGGAATAAGAGAAGAGTCCGATACCTAAATACCCTGCCCTCGTCGACAGAAGAATGAGGACTCTCGGTAGTTACTTCTTCGATGGATTGAAGGACATATGTCACATTGAGCTGAAAGGCCTTCTGAGATTCATATCCTTATCTAGGTGGTTATCAACCAGCGGTTTCTCTTTTCGAGCTGACAGAACCATCTAAGATTCATATTCTTATCTAAATGGATTAAATTCAGCAGGTTTACTTTGCAGGTTTCCAATTGTTCCATCAAATGTAGAGGAAGAATGGCAACTGTTTTCAACAGCGGTCATTGCCTCTGTAGGAGATGTTTGTGGAGTGAAGCGGCTTTGGTGTGGCGGCTAGTGATGAGAAAATAACTGCTTGGTTTAAAACGCCCGGAGTTCAAGAAGCCATCAGTGAGAAGAAGAGAGCCTTTAAGGTGTGGAATCACTTGGGGAACTCCGATTCTCGAAATCGTTACACTGAGGCGCGAAGAACTTGCAAATTAGCTGTGAAAGTAGCGAAAGAACAGTCTTTGAAGGAGTTTGGCGAAAAATTGGAACGTGACCACAGATCTGCAAATAAGATGTTCCGGCGAACCGTCCGCCGACTCAGAGGAAGAAAGTTGAATATCCTTGAAGAGGCGAACCCCACAGGCGGATCAGTAGAAATGTGGGAGGGTTGTGATCCCTTGTTTTCGGATCGTAACCTCGCTGATAAAAAGGAAGAAGATCGTTGAAGGAGTCAAATCCAAAGACGATACACTTCTTTCCAATGAGGAGGACATATTACGCAGATGGAGCGAGCACTTTTCAGAATTGCTCAATCCCGAACAGGGCACCGAAGATGACAGACCTATGGTCGAGAGTAGGGCGGAAAATAGTCCTACGGTAGAGGAAGTAACTTTGGCGACCAAAGCGCTAAAAGTTGCCACATCTGCTGGTGTAGATGAAATTCGGCCAGAAATGCTCAAGGCTTTAGGTAAAGGGGGAGTGCAATGGCTCTCGCGTGTCATTAAAGTGACTTGGGAATGCGGTGAAACACCTGGTGATTGGCAAATGGGGGTGATATTTCCTCTTTTTAAAAAAGGGGACAAAGAAGATTGCGCCACCTACAGGGGTATATATCTCTTTTAAGTCTCCCTAGAAAAGTCTTCGCTAAGGTGCTAGAAACGCGTTCCAGAGCTGTGATTGAGGACAGTTTGGGGGATGAGCAGTGCGGTTTTCGTCCCCGTAGAAGCACAACCAAGCAGTTATTCACTCTCAGAATGTTTCTTGAGAAGGGCTGGGAGTATGCTAAAACTGACTACACTTCTTTTACGGATTTGGAAAAGCATATGATAGGGTTACGAAGAAGGAATCGGCAATGGTTTGGACACACCCTACGGCGCGAAGACATCTGCATTGCGAAATACGCCATGCAGTGGAATCCGCTTACCCAGGCAGGCAGAATAGCGGGACGCCCTAGGCAAACGTGGCGTAGAACAGTTGAGGAGGAATCGAGCTCTTTAGGAATGAGTTGGAGGCAGCTCAAACGCGTTGCAGAACTTCGAACAAGATGGCGCGCAGGCGTGGTTGACGCCCTATGCCCCCCCGAGGGGTTAAAGGATCTAAGTAAGTAAAGTATGATAGGTTTCCTCGAGGCAAACTCTGAAGTGTTCTACAGGAGTATGGGATTGATTGTTCCCTGTTAAGGGCTATTCAGTCTTTATATACAAACTGTAGAAGCTGTGTTCAGATGAACGGTGTTAAATGAATACATTTCACTGTGGGTGTTGAACCCCTTTTTTTTGTTTTGTTGAACTCCGCCAAGGGTGCGTCTAGTCGCCTCTCCTCTTCATTGTATATATGGATTGGATGTTGCAGCCCAGCCGTGCCGGGGAATGTTTCAAAGTGGGAAACCTAAGGTCTAGTCATCTGCTCTTGGCGGACGTGTTGGTCCTCCTTGGATCATCTCAAACCGAACTTCAGCGTGCACTCGAAAGGTTTGTAGCCCTTTGTGATGATACTGGAATGAGGATCAACATGCACAAATCAGAAGTAATGGCCGTTTCCAAAAAAACCCATTCAGTGTACTCTGCATGTCAGTGGAGTCCCACTGAAGCAGGTGGATAAGTTTAAGTACCTCAGGGTCTTATTCACGAGTGATGGGAAGAGTAATGTCGAGTTATCCTGTAGAATTGGTCAGGCTGGATCAATTTTGAGAGAGCTTCGCCAATCTGTTATACGAAAGGCCGAACTTAGTGTTCAAGCTAAGTTATCGGTTTTTAACTCGCTGTATGCTCCAACTCTCATCTATGGTTACGAAATTTGGGTAGTGACTGATAGAATAAAATCACGGATACAAGCTGCCGAAATGAGGTTCCTTCGCGGTGTGGCTGGAACAACTCATAGGGATCGAGTGCGCAACACCAGAGTACGCGAGGCGCTCAATGTTGAGCAGCTACTTGCCCGAACGGAACGATCTATGCTTCGATGGTTTGGTCACTTAGTGCGTATGCTCGCAGACCGGCTTCCAAGACATGCCATGATTGCCATGCCATTAGGTAGGCGACTCCCCAGTAGGCTAAGAAATAGATGGTTGAACCAAATCAGACACCTCTCCTGGAGCCGTCTAGGGATTCCTCCTGATGAGTTGGAGTCAATGGCGGAGGATCGAGCAGGATGGAGGGTCCACCTGAGCATCTTACCCCCGCGACACTCATGAAGAATGAGCCGGCCATTGAAAATGTATGTATGTAGGTTACCAGGGTAAAAATGAAATGGGCACACTGGGCCCTTGTCGGTCTATGTGAACAGTGACTTACGTCAGAAGGCACCCACCTAACCTACACTGGATGCGTTCCAAGGGTTCGAAGTGGCTAACTTTTTTGATTCAAAGGAAGTTATTTGTGCCACAAAGGAGGATATAGTATGCCACTTCGAGACATCGATTACCCTGATTTCATTACAATGGTTGCATGGTTCAATTACAATTTGAGTATCGTTCCACATGGGAAATAGACCTCCTGTATCTAATACTACTTTACGAGAAGAAAAACCTTGAGAAATCGCAGAATTCAACGGTCATCGCCCTTAGCCCCCATTGGAGCTAGTATTTCTTTTCAGTACAGCAACTGTCATAATGAAGGCAGATGGTACGAGTATATCCATTATATCCTGACTAACTACCTTTTTCTACTGTGGCATGTCCTGTGACATTTACATGGTGGTAACAATCAATAAATCAGTTTGTATACGCTAAAGCCAGAGGGACTAATAAATGGCCCACTGTGCACGCAATAAAATTAATGCCACCTCCAATGTGTTTACAAGATTCCCCAGGGCTAGTCAAAATGTTGCAAACCTACTACGAGTATACTTAGTAAAATGCCCACTTAACACGAATTAGAAACCCTTCCATTGAATGGGTCAATGGCACACCCCCCCACGAAGTTTTTCATTAAACCCGAAGGTTAAATTAAAAATAAAATCCTACAGCCCTTTTGTAATCAGCTTGTGACACAACAACGCCCTGCAGGGTCTAACCTTCACACGAAAGCAACGAAAAATCAATTTTCTCTGCCTAATCACATAAACACATTCATTGGAAAGTGTGAAAATTACAAGAACAATATGTAGTCCTGTCCCTCCTCCTCCTCCTCCACCAGCACCATCACCTACTCGATTTAGAGCTGAACGACATCGCCTTTGTGGCAAGCATCAGTTCAGATTCATTCATCGTCATCATCATGAGTTGTGTCACATGTGAGAATGTAAGCGGCGGTGGCGATGTGCTGGTATGGGAGAAATATCCATTAACATTGGCTATGTGTGTGCCTGTGCGGATGAATATAATCACATACAGGAGCACAAAAGTGTTCTCTGAAGTGTCCTTGTTTTCAAAACTATTTCCACATGACCTTGAAGTTTAGCCTCCCCATCCAATGCACGTAAGGTACTTTTCGAGTGAATTCAAGGGCGTAGGGCGCGCGTATGGGGGTAGAAGTCACATAAAATAATGTCAACCTCTCCCACAATTTAACGGTCTTGCATCAGTAAGGTGGATACACAAAAGATATTCCATCTAGGTGTCCCTGTACTTATGGACTGATTTCAAATACCACACGAAACGTACAACGACAATATTATCGCCTTGACCAAGGGTAGAGTGTCCTTAAAAATAATTGACAATTGTCCTTGTGGATGGTGTGCATAAAAGTTTACGTTACTACTGATGATATGGTATGCTGTTGTCCCTTGCTTTGCAAAATGCATAGTGCTTAGCTTTTTGGTTACCACTTTGCACATGGAACAGTGCCAGAACAAAAGGAAAACGAAATTGAAAGTGTCAACGTGACAAGTTTAATTGGGCGAAGGCTTTCACAGGGTGTTGCTGGACAGAACAATTTTGTTTATCCAACGTGTCCAATATTTAGTTGATCGATTGGCGGATTTTCCAATAGAAACAACAAATCCTAGGCCGATTGATAGCTAGTGTGATGAAATTACGTTCACAGGGTGATACTTTTCCGCTGTAATTGCTACTTCTGTTGTGTCAGTCCAAACGACCCATATAAAGCTAGTTGCCGCAGTAAACCGCAGAACACATACTATGTGAGTGCGTAGCTCTGTGTAGGATTAGAAGAAGTTTTTTCCTTAGAGAGATCATATCTCCAATAGACGTAAGGAACTCCTCCGCAGCCGTAACTATAGCTTTCATAAGGAGAGTGGAAGTACTGCTGCCCTAAAAAGTGGCCTCTGGCACAATAGATCTCCTTGGTCGTAGTGCCTACACGCTATTTGGGCGTGGCGACACATCTGTTTAAAAAGCTAGTTGCAATGTATGAACTGAAAGTCTGTGTTGCATCCGAGAGGTGGCGCTACATTCGCTTCAATTTGTAATCGGTATTCCCAACTGATGAGTTCGGCAGAATAGGAACAAATGTACCCAGCCTTTCGGACAAGGGTACTCTAGCTATACCAATTGCTACTCAAGCTGGATGCAATCGAAAAAACAATTCTTAGGTGGACAAGTGGCACAACATGTCTAGCGACTAAACAGATTTGACCCAAGCTGGACCTGAAACGCTCTAAGAAACTGATTTCTCTCAACCGATTGCATATTGGCGCTATAATAGGTGTGATTGCAGGACACTGTCTAATAGCCAAGCATGCAACAAGGCTTGGCGTATATTCGAATAATGTTTACAGAAGCTGCATGGACGAAGAAGAGGAAGAAACTATTCTTCAGCTTCTTTGTGCGCGCCCAACTCTCTCCCATAAAACAAAGCTTCACTTAGGAGCTTTCAATTATAACCATTTAGGCGATCTGACAGGACCCTCCTACGCTTCATTAGAAGCTGAAAATTGTTCTAACAGCAAGCAGGAATTACATGATCCTTCGTGGTACCACAACGGACCTGTTTTTTTTTTTTTTAGGTTGCCCCATGGATGTTTAATCTTCAAGATACTAATAGCCCGAGAGTGCTTATAGCAAACCTGAGTAATCGATTCCAGAAATACGCCTACATACTAAATACACACCCTACACCCTTCAACCTCTCTTCCCGCGGAACTGCCGTTAGGTATTTTTTCGCGGGGCTGGTTAGCAATTATACTCTAGTCTCCGAGGCCGCTCTTCTTAGGACTTCTGGTCTTCGCAGCGCGCTCTGCACACACACACTATAAATGAGTAGATCTCCATCTGGGCATCATCAGGGCGAGCGCCCTTTGATCGCATCATGTGACTTACCGAGATTATCTGGGCTTTGCTCTAGCGTTTGCAGTAGAACACTGCATGCTCCGCGTCCTTCTCCTCGTTTGGACATTCTGGACACAGGGGCGAATTATCGTGTCCAAATCTATGGAGGTATTTCCGGTAGCCGCCGTGTCCGGACAGGAGCTGTGTGAGGAGGTAGTTACAGTTCCCCCTCGCTCTCTCTGTCCATAATTTTATAGTGGGAATGAGCTTGTGGGTCCACTTGCCGCTGCCTTTTGTAGAGCTGTCCCACCTGGTTTGCCACAGCGTTGCCGATGCTGTCCTCTCCTCTTCCTTAATCCTTCTTGCCTCTTGCCGGTTAGAGGGATGTCTAAGGTACACCCTCTTCAGGCTGCATCGTCGGAGATAGTTCGGAAGCCGCTGATCACTCTGATTGCGCAGACCCTGTGAGCTGATGATAGCTTCTTCCTACATTCATTTGTCACCAGTGCACCCGCCCATATCGGGGCAGCGTATAGGAGTACCGAGATGACCACTCTGGACAGCAGCATCCTGCGGGCGAATCCAGGCCCGCCGATGTTCGGGAGCATTCGGGAGAGTACTCCCTGCATCAGCGATGCCTTCTTACTAGAGTACTCGACGTGGGCTTTAAAGCGCAGCCTATTGTCGAGCATGACTCCAAGGTACTTCAAGGATTCTTTGAACCTGATTGTCTGGTTTCCGACCCGAATGCTCGCATATTCCACCGTCTAGCGTCTGGTAATTAGGATAGCTTCAGTTTTGTGGGCAGCTAGTTACAGACAGGTAGACTCCACCCATTCCTTTATTCTTATAACTGCCTCTGCCTCTGTGGCTACTGTAACCACTGTGATATCGTCGGCGAAGCCAATCACTTTGACTCCCTTGGGCAGTGTTAATCGCAGAACTCCGTCGTACATGTATATGTGGACGTCGTGGCGTAGGTGGTTAGTGTGTCGGATCACTACGCATGAGGTTCCAAGTTCGAATCCCAGAAAATACCAAAAAGCTTTTTCACGGTTCCACCTCTCGCGAGCGTCTGACAAACATCCGAGAGTATTGTTGTCACGAAAAAGCTTCTCAAATCGCCGTTCGAATTCGGCATAAAACTGTAGGCCCCTTCCATTCGTGTGCAAAATACAACGCACACAACATGAGTGGTTGCGAGAAGCTAGGCCCTGGTACTTTAAAGAGCTGTTGCGCCAAAGTTTATTCCGTCGTACATAATGTTCCATAGGAGAGGTGCAAGGATCCACCCTTACGGGACTCCCACCGAAACGCCGTAGTGTTTAACACCATCGTCAGTATGGTATCTTAGCTTCCTTTTGCTGAATTAGTCCGTGACTATCCTCAGCAGGTAGTATGATGTATCCACCCTGGCCAGTGATGTCCTAATTAACAACCAGTTCGTCGAGTTGAACGCGTTACTACTGCGCAGTATCTCTTCGTCCTCCATATCCACCTTTCGCTCTGTATTGCTTCAGTTGTTGTATCTACTACCCCCTTTATGGCGTCGACGGTAGAACGTGATTTTCGGAAGCCGTGCTGGTAGTCTCACAGGGCTTCGTTTTCCTCCGCCACCGCAAGCAGTGTGTCATAAACGATACGTCTGTCATAAACCTAGCGTATCAAGCAGGCATATTGGGCAATACGATGATGGTTGTCCGGGCGGTCTATTGCCCTTTGGAAGCAGCACTAAATGTTGCAATTTCCATGGTGTAGGGAATACCCCTTTCTCTATGTACATTTGCATCGTTGTTAGAAAGATGTCCGGTTTCGTCTTAATAGCCCCACCACAACGAACATTCCTTGGTCTATGCGCGTTGGCGTAAACTGGCAGCCTCTTCAACCTAGGTTAGGTTAGGTTGGGTAAAGTGGCTGACTTGACAGAGTCAGGGCACACTTAGACCATTTAGGTCCATTATGATACCACATGTTGATTGTACCGGAGGAATCACCGGGTACTCGGGAACTTTTACCTTTTTCAGAAGGGTTATGGCTAAGAGTTCCTGTGCCTCTAGTGGCTAAGTATGGTGACTGACTCAATCAACCCTAAAGTCAAGGTGGACCCGGAAGGTAGAGTGTACAAAGGAGTATTGGGGTGATTGATTCAATCGAACCCTTTGTACTGTTATGCGATTTGTATTGGGTGGAAGTGGGGCCTGGGTGACCGTGAAGGTGTAGGGATGCATAAGAGTATTAGAGTGACTAATTCAATCGAACTCTTGATACTACTATGTATTTGGTGTTGTCTAGGTAGGGTGACTGAATCAATCGAACCCTTCGTACACCGTGTAGGTAGTAGGGTGCATAAGAGTAGTAGAGTTGATTGACTCAATCAATCCCTGTTACTGATATGCAGCTGTGGTGTTGTGTTTTACCAGTGCTAGCCTGGTATGGTTTGAGAGGGTCATCTGTAGAACCTAAACGATTCTGACAGAAAATATGACATAATTCTCTGTTCACCCTGTTTATTACTTTCCTACCTGGAAGGTTAGTTTAACTTTCTGTCGTTGTTCTTCTGTCTGTTGTGAAACAGGCACACACATAGAACAACACTAAGCTTTTAAGGGTGTAATGCCATATGACATATGATGAAAGCTCTCCCACAACTGATTGGATTGAATTTTTAATGAAATTTTTACATTTTCGCCTCAAGCCAGCTGTGGGTACGCACACGGAACCAAATAGATTGATGACAGTGATATAGAGGAGAATAATTACTATGTACTTCGGGTATATGTATAACGTGATTATGGTTATTACTGGGTGAGCCAGTAAAATTCCTCTTAATACTGATTGCTGAGTACCACCAAACGCCCACTAACAAGGCCATTTTATCGCATCCCTCTGACTACTGAAGGGAATGGATATGTTCAAAGGAAAGTAAATTTTCCACGAATTTAAGTTCAAAATAAACTTAATTAATTGTTTTTAATTTTATCTTTCGTTGCGTTGTACGAATGACTGCCGTTGATGACGCTAATTAGGCTGTCTTTGCGCACTTCGGATTGATTTTTATTTCGATAGATGTACGATGCAGGGGAAATGATTTATTTTCACAGCTGTATCGAAATTTGTTTATGAATTACGCATTTGAATTGATTTCTTACATAAATTTGTTTTTCGTTTCTTTATGGAAAATTATTTAAAATTCTATTTTGAACTTGTTGAGCAATTAATTTTCCTGCGATCTTTTCTTCAGATGAGCTTAAGTGTATTGAATACAATTTTATTTGTTGTTTAATGTAGGTCGCTGGAGTGGAGAGCTGTTCTCCATTTAACCCTCTTGAGGCGGTATTCATTCGTTAAGATTGAAGTCGGGGTATGACGTGGTTGAGTATTCAGTTTATGTGTCGAAGTTCGTCCATCTGGCAATAGTGTGGTGGCCTATCTAGTCGTTTTTTTAAGGAGTTGGATTGTAGGAGACACAAGTAGGATTTATTTATTACGTATCCCGTATAGAAACCTGTAGAAATGAAAAATGGAAACCTCGTAGTAGAATCATAGTCGGTGTTGAGAATATGGAAAAACTACTTCTGCAGACTGTATAACGGCGACGAACAACATCCCGCTGTCAGGCAGAATGAACCATTCAACATAGACGATGATAGCCAACATTTCCGTCCACCTGACCAATACGAAGTGAGGATAGCAATATCCAAGCTAAAATCCAACAAGGCTGCTGGACCTGACGGCTTACCGGTCGAACTTTTCAAGGCAGCTGCTGATGAATTGGTAGAAAGCAGACACCAACTCATATCTAAAATTGAATCAGACGAGTGTATGTCTGATGAATGAAATCTCAGCATCATTTGCCCGATCCACAAGAAAGGAGACCCCCTCAACTGCACCAATTATAGAAGCATAAGGCTCCTCAACATCGCATACAAGATCTTTTCTGCCATATTGTGTGAACGCCGGAAATATCCCATCAATGCGGTTTCAGACCAGGGATGTCCACCATCGATCAAATCTTCACACTTCGGCAGATCCTGGAGAAATCGACACTCATCATCTCTTTATCGAGAAGAGCTATATAGAGCCATGTCTAACAAAGTGCGAAGATCTGAGGGATGTGAATAATGACCCCTGGGGCTTAGGCTATAGAGTAGTTATGCGTAAGTTAGGGGCGCAAGCGGCTTGCCCAACATTAAATGCGAATAAAATGGAAAACATCGTCAGCGTTTTGTTCCCCACACATCCAATTAGAGAGCGAGAATCACTCATTTATCAACAAGAAGAGGCTCCAAACTTTAGTGTAGAACAGCTGATGATGACCGCTAAAACCATGCAGAACAAAAAATACCCGGCCCCGATGGTATACTAGCAGAAGCTTTGAAGGTAATTGCCCGAAGGTGTCCTCAGCTGTTGCACAATATGTACAACAGCTGCTTAATGGAAGGCGTGTTTCCCAAAACTGGAAAATGCAACGTCTGGTACTAATTAGCAAGGAAAAAGGAGACCCGGACACCCCATCAGCGTACAAGCCCCTGCGCCTGTTGGACACCGCCGGATACCTGTTTGAGAAGATGCTGAAGCCGCGACTCACTGCGGCAGTTCAGGGAGCAGGAGATCTATCTGAAAGGCAACATGCCTTCAGGAAAAACCACTCTACAATAGGAGCTGTGGAAGAAGTGGTTAGGGCCGCTCAGAAAGCTCAGCAGGTAAACCATCATTCCAGAAAGTTGTTGTGCTAGCAACGCTGGATGTGAAAAACGCCTTCAATTCTGCCAGATGGACAGACATACGAGTATTAAACGCTCTAGAAGGCATTTTCAGACTACCGGAGTATCTAATAGGGATGGTAATAGACTACCTCAAGGACAGATGGCTCATCTATGACACCCCGGAAAGGCAACATAGAAGTCAAATTACCGCTGGAGCAGAAAAGGGTTCTATTCTGGGACCTGATTTGCGGAACATCTCTTACGATGGGATCCTACGCATGGAGGTACCCGACGACAGTTTCCTTGTCGGCTACGGGGACGACATTACCGTAGTGATTACTGCACGAAGTACAGAGGATGCACAGAGGTGGCTAAACCAAGTCATGAGACGGGTCAATTCCTGGATGGAAGATCACGGTCTAAGCATTGCAACAGAGAAAACAGAGATAGTCATGCTGACACGAAGACGAATACCTGCTATTTTCGAATTTCAAGTGAACTCGGAAATAATAACAACAAAGGACGCAGTAAAGTATCTGGGACTGAGACTAGACACAAAACTCACCTTCTGGCAGCACATTAAGGCCGCGGCAGAGAAAGCCGAAATGGTTACCACATCGTTGAGCAGATTAATGGCGAACGTTGGAGGCCACACGGCAAGTAAGCGATCAGACAAAAAAAGTATCGGAAACAAATGGCAGCAATGCAGAGAAGCACTGCAAGCTCATATCGCACGGTGTCAGAGCCTGCAGTCCTCGTAATCGCAGGAGTGACTCCCATCGATCTCCTAGAGGCGGAAAGAATGCATATCCACCAAAAGAAAGCTGAACTTGGAAAAGATGCTGCGAAAGCTGAAGCTAAAGAGCTCACCAAAGAACGCTGGCAAGAACGTTGAAACTCCGAAACCAGAGGTAGATGGACAGCAAGATTAATCAACAACGTTGCTGAATGGTCGGAGCGAAGTTATGGTGGAGTAAACCTCCGACCGAACTCAGTTTCTTACAGGGCAGGGATACTTTAACGCGTACCTGCATAAGATGGGGAAAGTGGGAAGCCCAGCTTGCCAGTACGATGACTCTCCACATGACACCGATCTTTAGCTGCACACGATGGACAGCACAGAGAAGCAGGCTGCAGCTCGAGATAGACGACATAAGCCCAGAAAGCATAGTGGGAAAAATGCTATCCAGTAAAGACAAATGGGATAAAATATGCTCCTTTGCCGAGTAGTACTAAGGCAAAAAAGAGAGAGGAAGATCAACTCATACACACGCTTTTGACACAAATTAGATTTTAACACCATAAATCTGGTTGAAGGTATTCAATAGAAAGTCAATTTCCGTCTTCCTACTTTCGCATTAACTAACCTCATTTTCTGAAGTCCTAATTTGAAAAGATTACCCAACTAAACAATCGTTTCCATTGTGTCCCTTTCCGACAAAGGAAAAAAAAACGAGGAAGTACTGCACAAGCAATAGAGAACCCTCCTTGAACTACATATGTATGTCTGGTGTGGTTTGTTCTATACTGAGTCTTTGTGAAGCATAAGACAATAGTTTTTCGATGCACAGAACAATGAAGTATCTTAAAGTTTAACAAATTCACCCAGTTTCTCTCTGCTCTCTGGGTTTCTCACTACCTCATGCATCTGTTGGTTTGGCTATTGTTCTTAATATTTTTTTTTTTTGTTGCAAGAGCTAGTGCCTTCGATTGTGCAATCTTTTTCGATTACATTTACTTGGTCCAATTCATGTTGTCCAACGAAGAAGTCGTCTTTCCAGAAATATATATGACGTAATTGTTAAGACGAATGCTGCTGATGTAATGAGTTTCGGTGCTGGTCTTTGTCTATTCAAAACGTAGCGACAAGAAAATCCTTCATTTAGCGCAACAATTCGAAGAAATAATCTAGATAGAGCACGTTTGGTAATTAAGGAAGCGAATGGAAATAGACTCAAGGTAAGCACTATGACCTCACAATATAGGTACATATGACAGCAGTGTTGTGCGGTTGGTTAACTTTTGCTACACAATGGTTCGTTACGCACTGTTGTGTCTTTTAACGCATCGAACAGGGTGATACAAATTTGTTAGTTTTCTTCAAATATACAATTTAGATCTGAATTGTAAGGGTTGTCTGGTTCAAGATAGAAAAGTAGATGAATACTTTATTTTGACCGGGAAATGGATGTGCAGAAGAAAATCCCTTGATCACGATGGTGACCTCGTCAGCCTTGCAGTTTTTCGGAATGTTTCTGTGGCTTGGCACCCAGCACAGACAAACGACAGTTTAAGGCAGCATTTAAAATGAAACAGCACGGTTCCAGAGACTTGATTGTCACTTGACTGTCCGTGAAAATGGTTATATGCCTGACAGATATTGCATTACATTTCAACCAGGAGAATGCTTCCTTGATCGCCGTGATTTCCGCCTGAAATACTTACTTATGTACGTAGGTGGCGCTACAGTTCAGGGCGAACCTGGGCCTCAACCAACAAGCCTCTCCATTTAATTCGGTCTTTAGCTAATTGCCTCCAATTGCGGACTCCAATTTGGTCGAGGTCCCTTTGAACTTGTGCGCGCTTCCTACGGCGAGGAGGTCCTCTACTACATCGTCCCTCCGGGTTAGATTCGAAGACTCTGTGGACCGGAGCGTTGGTGTCCATTCGCTCTACATGTCCTAGCCATCTCAGACGTCCAATACGCAGGTTTTTGACTAAGTCGATGTCAGTGTACAGCTCGTATAGTTCGTGATTGAATCTTCTCCTCCAAAACCCGTCAACGCAAACGGGACCGAAAGTCTTACAAAGAATTTTTCTCGAAGCGATCAAGGATATCTGCATCATCTTTTAATAAAGTCCATCTTTCAGCACCGTATAGCAGGACTGGGATGATCAGAGTCTTATACAGAGTCTCCTTAGTTGTTCGAGACAGGGCTTTACTATAGAATGGCCTTATAAGCCCAAGAAAACAGCGATTAGCAAGAGTTATTCTTCGCTTGATTTCTGCGCTGATGTCGTTCTCAGAGTTTATAGCAGAGCCAAGGTAGACAAAGTCCCTTACTACCTCGAAGCTATAGCTGCCCACTGTGCCGTTCTGCCCAATTCGTGTGTTGATTGTCCCTGGCCTGAAATACGCTACAGTGATCTGGGAGGGCGCCGTGGCGTAAGTGGTTAGTGCGTCAGATCACTACGCGTGAGGTTCCAAGTTTGAATCAAGAAAACACCAAAAAGTTTTTTCACGGTCCCACCTCTCGCGAGCGTCTGACAAACATCCGAGAGTATTGTTGTCACGAAAAAGCTTCCCAAATCGCCGTTCGGATTCGGCATTAAACTGTAGGTCCCTTCCATTCGTGTGAAAAATATAACGCACACAACATGAGTGGTTGCGAGAAGCTAGGCCCTGGCACTTTACAGAGCTGTTCCGCCAAATATTTGTATTTTTCTGATCTGGGAGGCGGACAAAGATGATCAAGTTGAGCTTATCAGAGAAGACACTACAACCCAATCTGCATTTTGTCTTGGTACCGCTCGTCAGACTTCATCTTCTTCTTCTTCTTATTTCGGTGAGGTTATGATCCGAAAACAAGGGATCATAACCCTCCCACTTCACTCAATTTTTACTGATTCGCCTGTGGGCTACGCCAGGCTTCGTACTATCCTAAATATCTTACAGCGTGGCAATGGTGCAGTGGGTGGTGTGTTTATTCGTTAACCGATATGTGCAGGTTCAAGCCTCAGCGGGGAACTGCAATCTTCAGCCACCCGAGTATAAACATCGAAATTTTTCCAACCACTGCACCAAGGTTCCTATCTGGTAGTACAATGGACTGGAGAGTCTGAGTGCTTTGGGATTTGGGTGTCATTGTTTTTACAAAACAAATTCTAAATATCCTACAGAATAGGCAGGTTGTGAGTATGCCGCTCGCTACGTGCAAACTTATCCTTCAGCTGGACGCTATCAGCAAGACAAATCACTGATGGGGGGATCGCATTACCTGCCAAATATCCAGACAGATGTACAGATGTAGGCTGGAAAAGAAGCACAAAAATGGTTTGACTTGCTGAATCGATCAGATATCAGCTCCACTATGGATGTTCTCACAGAACACTGTCCAATAGGTCTGCACGCCAAAAGGTTGGGTCTCTTGTCAACCATTCCTTCTGCACCTGCTTAGCTTTATCCAAAAGAAGACTACTCCATCTTGGAGCACTTCTCTTCGATAGCTTTGGCGACCTACCGAATACAGATATCAAAAGGATCCTTCGCTTCATAAGAAGCTCCGGTTGATTCTCTTAGTAAGTCCATGTGTAGCTGATTATGTGGTATCACAATGGACCTTGTCTGGTCTAGGTTAGGTTAGGTAAGGTGGCTGACCTGACAGAGTTAGGGCACACTTAGACCATTTAGATCCATTGTGATACCACATGACGAGTACCGGAGGAATCACCGGGTACTCTGGAACTTTTACCTTTCTCAAGAGGGTTTGGAAGAATTACTGCGCCTGTAGTGGCTAAGTAGGGTGACTGACGCAATCAACCCTAAAGTCAAGGTGGATCGGGTAGGTAGAGTGTGCAAACGAGTATTGGGGTGATTCAATCGAACCTTTTGTACTGTTGTGCGATTTGTATTGCCTGGTAGTGAGACCTGGGTGACCGTGAAGGTGTAGAGATGCATAAGAGTATTAGAGTGACTGATTCAATCGAACTCTTCATACCTATGTCGACGTGGAGGTTGTGGGGTGCATAAGAGTAAATAAGGTGACTGCTTCAATCGAACCTTTGTACTATTACGCAGTCGAACTATGTGTAGTGTGGGAATAGATCTGGCTAGGTAAGGTGACGGCAGAACATATTCTTTGTCCAATCCCCATTGCCACAAGAAAAAGACTTCTCTCCATCTCGGGAGGGCTTTATTGAGCCCCTCTGACTTCTGTAACATTGAGCCTGGAGCTTTGTTGAGGTTTATCAAGAGCCTTAACCAAGTTCTCGGCTAAACACGGGGCTGGCACAATATATCTTATGGGGCGCAGTGGGTACAAGGGCCCTAGAATAATATAGTAATATAGTATAGGTAGGGTGACTGAATCAATCGAACCCTTAGTACCTAGGTATACCGTGTAGGTAGTAGGGTGCATAAGAGTATTCGAGTGACTGATTCAATCGAACTCTTGATATTACTATGCATTTGGTGTTGGCTAGGTCGGGTGACTAATTAAATCGAACCCTTCATATCTAGGTGGACCGTGGAGGTAGTGGGGTGCATAATAATAGTAGAGTTCATTGACTCAATCAATCCCTGTTACTGATATGCAGTCGTGGTGTTGTGTTTTATCAGTGCTAGTCTGGTATGGTTTGAAAGGGTCATCTGTCGTCATTGGGAGGTGACTGCTACATTACAAGCCTCTGTGGGTAGATGGTGACCAATACGGCGTGGGGTGGGAACAGTGACCGATTCAGTCGAACCTACTGCTATGCTGCAGGTGACTGTGAGTACCCCGCATGAGTTACTTCCCGTTTTAAGGAGAGGCGAAGTGTAAGCTGTTGTGTCAGCTAAACCAGTTACATTTTGATATAAATCTATATAAACTAGTATCGCGTACGGTCGAAATTCGACCTAAGAGAAATAAACAAACATGATTTTGTTTTCTGCACATCTATGATACAGTACCTTTCGAATGATATAAGTTTCATCCCCCTCCTTTAATAATAGATACTAAAAAAACGTACGATAAATTTCGTGTTCACGTATTAATATATAAGATGTACAATGTCTATGTTAGACAGATCGCTTAGGTCTTCAACGAAGTATTTACCTAGTAGCCTCTTTCTTGGAGTAGCTAGCGCTGGGCATGTGCCAAGGAGATGAATGTTATTTTCGACTTCTTCCTCATCTCTGCAACTTCAGAAGAAATCATTTGATAGGACTCCCGTTCTAATAGCAGTGTCCTGTGATTATTCCTACTGTGAGGCTTATGTTTCTTCTGCTTAGAGATAGGAGTCTTTTGGTTTTTTTTAAGCTTAGTAGAGGCCAGATCTTTCTGGTCTATATGCACGTATTCCATCTGTTCTTTACGATAGCTTGCGCTTCGTTAAACATACGAAATTTCATCGTTTGTATTGGCGGTGCCGATAGCTCTCTATTGGCGGTGCCGATAGCTCTCTATTGGCAGCTAGAGGAAGTACGGTGCCTTGTTTGGCTAGTTTATCTGCTTTACAATTGCCGGGCATATCTCTGTGTCCCGGGATCAGAGCAGCACAGACTGATATTGCATCTGTCCGCAATCTCGTTAAGAGATTCGCGGCAATGTTTAACCAACTTAGATCTTATTGTTGGCGTTTCCAGAGCTTTGATCGCTGACTGACTGTCTGTGTAGACGACGATACTTACTTACTTAGGTGGCGCTACAGTTCGGGGTGAACCTGGGCCTCAACCGCCGTAGACGACAATAGACTTACCATCTATCGGGAGAGTCTGCGCGCTGCTTCACGAATAGCCTATACTTGCGCTTAAAATATACTGCAGTGGTCTAGAAGTCGGAGAGCTGCGTTTAGCAGAGCTACATCGGAGAATATACCCACCCAATCCCGTACCCTCGGATGTTTTGGAACCATTCTGTGTAGATTTCAATTGCGGCGTCATTTAGAATATTACCGTTATCCCATGCGGATCTGTCAGGGATGATGTTGTTATATTTGTTGTTGAAATCATTTAATGGGGATAAGTACTCTGTATCTTTAAGATTGGAATTTTGAAGAATTTTCATGCGGCCAGGCGTCTGGTCTAAGTGTGTCTGTATTTTGGTACAGACAGCCACCCTAACCTAACCTTGAATGACTTAAATTTTCTGTGGACTACTTTACTATGAATAAAACAAATTGTAATCTAATAGAAGAAGCTGTGATTAAGGTCTGAGCGCATAATAAACCCACGGCAGACAAATAGGTGAACTTCAAAGGCCTTTACCCCAAATTTTCCAACTCATTGTGCTCGAATTTCGCAAAACATTTTCTCTTCCACTTTTGAGAAGACAAAGTAATTACCAAAACCTTTCGAAATGTGTACCACCCTGTTTTGCGTTTGACTTAAATGCTCTCTTTCAAGGGTCATTTGGTCATTGGTTTGGGTAAAACGATCATCATCATCAGTCATAGTTTGTTTCACCGATGAATGAGCGCACACAAGCTCATATCCCAACAGTTTAGTCAGTTTAACACCTGTTTTTGGGTCGAAATTTTATCTCGAACTCACTCACACTAGAACCAAGGAAAACACCACATACAATAGCTATTCTCTGTTGTATCTGCTCTTTGTTAACATTTGATGGTGGTACTTTGCCCTTCGTCATTATGAATACAGTTTCTTGTATTCAGGTTTCCATTTTGTGTGTGGACCCTTCTTTGTTTAATCTGTGTATCTATTGGATTTCATAATTTGTGTTTTTTCATTTTCTCTCTTGCAACAACCTGCCGGCAGTAGAGCACACAAACACACACAATAAGATAAGATACAAAGATTCAGAGAGTGTAGCACAAAGGTAATCTTGTTTCGTAATAATGCTCATTTGCCGGTAGTGGTTGGATATTTAATGGGCCCCGGTGAAATATCTCAATCTCTCTGGTGACCATTTATCTTTTTAACTGTGATTTGTCTTTTGTTCTAGAATTGTTTTGTTAATGATCGTTATTTGGTTGGGGATAGTACGAGTATCTATAGACAGAAGAAGGAAGCAAATGTTAATTTTTTTTGCTTTTTTTTTCTTTTGTTTTACAGTTTTGAAAGAAATCTTATGAAGATAGGTATGTTTCTAGATCAAAGAGAATGATAGATACTTGGCATGCAAGTGGAATGAAAAATGTGTTCAATTTCCTTGAAAATTAAACGATAGATACATTAGTTTTGAAGAGTTTTCCTTGGCATCATGGCAGCGACATCTATTGAAAGTAGATTGTTATTAAATATCTCAAAAAAAAAAAATTGAAGTAAGACCTACGGAACTATTCGGAAGTAGTTCTAACAATGAATCTAAACAAAGTTATCTTTGGGGAAGTTGTGTTAAGAAATCGGGTGTAGATATGTAGCGCTGTGGTACCTTAAATTGTTATAAGCTATGTAGTAAGTACACCTTCAGTACGGTAGGTAGGTAAGTAGGTAGAAGTGGCTGTAACAGCAAAACATGCTGAAACCTAATTAGCGATTTAGCGCCATTTTAGTACCACAACTCGCGACCCTATTGGTTGACAAGCTTTTGGAGTAAACGTCTTTGAATCCATGCCATGGCGTTAAGATAGCTGATTACTTCTCCGATGTCAAAGAAGGGTTTGTCTAGTGTGCGCTGTCTGGCCCTACCTAAAATCGGACACTTGCAAAGGAAATGAAAGATTGCTTCTCTTTCGTTAGCATTATTGTCTAGTCTGGCCGCGTATACCCGAATGGGTCAGTGGCATGTAGGTAGGTAGGTAGAAGTGCTGGTTCTATAAACAGAAACCCAATTAGCACAGTTGTGCCGCTTTGATACCACGACTCATGTGACCTTAGATATTGATGTGTGTTGGTGAGAAGAATCTAGAGCCACCCTGTGGAGTTTAAGAAGAGGATTAGCTCATTTATGTTCTTACCCCAGATTTCCTCAAGTGAATTATAGAAGGGTTTGCCTAATGCTTGATGTTTAACCCTGGCTAGTAACGGACAAGTGCAGATGTAGTGGACGATTGCTTCCATTTCGGTGGCTATCTTGCAACTGCGGCAGTGTGTATTATATGGGATACCTAGTCCTAGCCCTCCTACCGGCCAGTGTCCCATGATTATCGCGGTTATTCTGGCAATATATTTGCGCGTGCTGTTTAAAGAGCGGTTGTTTTGGTCTTGTTGTATCCATCTTTCTGGATATGACGCAGTTCGTTAACCTAGACCATTTAAGGTTAGTCTTTCTAAGAAAGATTGAGGAGATGTTTGCCTTAATTGCCCCGAGCGGGGTGTGAACAAGTTTCGCAAGTGGGCAGTGGAGGGCTGAGCCTCGCCTGGCGAGTTCATCAGCATGTTCGTTGCCAGCAACGTTGCTGTGACCTGGAACCCAGACTATGGTTACCATACATTGGTCATCTAGCGAGGCCAGCTCCTCTACAGTGGCATGTACTAATCGCGAATATATCTGCACAGTTTCTGTTTCGTAAATCTTGTGTTCTGTGCCAGTTGCAGCTGGGCCACACTTGGCTAGATACGATGCGATTCCGCAACCCATGCCATCTGTTGTTGGCATTTGAAAGAAAGTGCTTCTTTTGAGAGCCCCCAACGGTACGAAAACCGCGTCCGCAGGGCATCTGTCAAGGGCAGATCCCCGCTTCACAAGTTCGCTCATTCCCCTCTATGTCGCTGTGTCTCAGCACCCAGGAGAATGATACTGAAAACTGAACTGATGGCCCACCGAGACGAGTTCCTCTTTGCACTATTCCCCTGGAATATGACGTAGCGGAAACTATTGCCGTGATAGCAGTCTGGCTTTCAATGAGGATGGCGATGTTACTAAGGAGTGTAGGTTAGGTTAGGTATGTGGGCAGGTGTAGGGGGATAGAAAACCTCCACACCACACTCAGGTCAGTATAGACCCATTGTGATACCCAAGGGGGGAAAGGAGATAGAAAAGGAAATCCCTACCTCGTGGAAAAATACCGTCTTTGTAAATATCCTAAAGAAAGAACTAAGTACTCACTGTGTCCTAGATACAAACCATCCAGAGGATTTGATGAAGTTTGCGATGTCATTTATTGGTCTGTTGGACAACTCTTCTAGATCCTCAAAGAAGTGTTGTCCAAGGATCTTATTTCTCAAATGATAGAGGCCTGGGCAATGACAGAGAAAGTGGGTGGTGTCCTCCTGAGCCTCCTCGTCGCCGCAGCCTCTACAAAGGTCTTCGCTAGTCACACGTAGTTTTTTCATGTGGTACCGCATGGTGTTATGCCCCGTAATGACTTCAATTAGAGTAGAGAGGGATTTTCTGTGCCTGTGTATGAGTCTATTGGTTCTTACTCTGTCAAAAGCGGGCCACAGCTTCCTCGTGGTGACACAAGTATCTAAACAGGTCCACCTATTGCTAGCCTCCGTTATGGCTTTGTTTCCTGCTACGAGCTTAAGGGCGCAAGGCGGGATGTACACCGAGGGGTCGGATTGGTCCGAGCTTAGTGCTGAGCCTCCTCTAGCCAGTTCATCGGCTTTCTCATTCCCTGGTATGCCTTCATGACCAGGGACCCTGCAGAGCTTTACCTCGTGCTGTGTTCCAAGAACCTTGAGCGCTTCTCTACAACACTTCACAAGCTTCGAAGGAGTGTAGGACTGTATTTCAGTAGACGACAGGCTTCTCGTTCAGCAAGTACTTCCGCCTGAAAGACACTGCACGAATCCGATAGCCGGTATTAGAGAAACTATTCGCACCTACCCCACAGTCAATTTTTGAACCATCGGATTGTGATTTCGTTCTCATTAGTCACTTCGTCCTTTTCCCACTCCACTCTAGATGGGAAACTGACCGTGGCGTCATTTCTAAAGTCAACGTTGGGTGTTGTGTAGTCGGTTTGATCCCTTGGTACCATATTAAGGATAATCCTGTGACTATGAGGGTTGGTATACCAGCACCGCAAGGCCCCCGTTGTGTCCAAAGCCGCAGTTCTCTGCATTTTGTTTAATGCTGTAGCCCTTTCTTAGCGCAGGCCACCAAACTACTGACACATAGTTAAAGTTAGGATGTCGTGGTGCGTATTGGCGCATTTCTCACCTCAGTCTGATTTGGGAGCATATCGCTCTTCGAATCTAACCCGAGGGGACGACGCAGTAGAGGACCTCCTCGCCGTAGGTGGCACGCACAAGTTCAAGGGGATCTCGACCAACTTGGAGTGCGCAACTTGAGGCAACTAGCTAAAGACCGAGCTAAATGGAGAGGCTTGTTGGTTGAGGCCCAGGTTCACCCCGAACTGTAGCGCCACCTAAGTAAGTAAGCCTAGGCTTTTCACCGGGTGTTGGCTGGAGCTGCGATTACTTGTCAGCCCTTTGGTGATTTTGTAGACGGCCCTGCTGTTGCACCTCCGTGCAGCTTCTTCTGCTTCAGTACCCAGCGCGTTGATGTAGTTGCGCCGGTCATGTCGCACGCTACGCTAAACTTCTCTCACCGTCATGCGAAATAGGGACTCTAGCTCGCTTCTCCCTGCTGCTAGATTAGCTGCAATGCGAGCTTTCAGCTGTTTTCGTTCGTCAATCCGTCCCCAGGTATGCTCGGAAAGCCACGCCATATGTTTTCCCTGCGATCGAACGACAATTTTTCCAGCACCTGATGCAGAAACATTTGTCACACCACACCAACGGTTTTGGATAGTTGTGGGTAGTGAGCTGCTGATTACTTCCATACCTTGCGGATGGTGCTCCCTTAATTGTTGGCGTACTGAGAGATCATTTAGTCTATCGATGTTGAACCTGGGCATTTTTGTGTTGCCGTGGGATCTTCGAACTGCAGCAGTGCGTAGTTGGAGAGTAGCTACCATAAGATGGTCATCTCGTACTATCCCCACATCTGCTCCTCGCCTGTTTTGGACGTCCAGGAGACTACTTCAAAAGCGGCGGCTAATGGTAGATTTGATTAGATGTTGCTTGCCTGTCGTTGAAAACCCAGCTAATTTTGTAGCATGTCTTGTGCTCAAACATGATGCCACCTATCACAAGGCGGTTGGCATTGCAGAAATCCACGAACCTTTCGCCGTTGTCATTGCGGTTGCCTAGTCCATGCTTCCCGATTACATGTTTGAGCCCTTCGTTGTCATTGCATTCCTTGGCATTCAAATCCCCCATCACTATAACAATGTTTCCATTTGGTATTGTGTTGAAGACGGCGCTTAAAAGATTGAAGAAGCTCGCCTTCTCATCTTCAGATGCGCCATTCGTTGAGGCATAACACTGTATAATGGTTCCGCGTCGTACTCTAGTCCGAAATCTGGCCGTCATAATCATATCATCATGAGGTTACCAGGAAATTAGGCCTTTGCGTGCTGTTGGTGTTAGCAGAAGTCCGACTCCATATTGAGCTGCCAGTTGAGTATTAATACGGCAGTATTTGATCCCCGAACGAGGAAATCCTAAAATACCTATAAAGGAACTCTGAAGACCTTCAAAATCGCACACCAGATAATTTAGTCTTCAATGGAAACTAGACTAAAACGAATGAGGCATCTGCTTTGTACCTACAAATTGCGATGAAGATTTCTCTTGAAAAGCTCATAGGTTTCAAACGAAGGTGTGTGCTCCTGTTTCTGTGTCCCTGAAGGCTGTATACCTATGTCAATACTCAGCACATAACTCAATTTATAAGGAATATACGTAAAGCAAAAATCGCTTAGCACAACTCAATAAATTCAGCCAATCAATCTAGTTCCCTATTTCCATGAAAAGAAAAAAAAAAATTACAAAGCAAGGACAAAAACAATGACAATCTTAATTAAAACCCAACACACTTCCACTGAGAAGCTGCACACTCTTGAGGAATATCAATTCCATTCCTTGAACAACCCAAAAGTCATGTATGTACATACAACGAATGTTTATCCAGGCAAAAACAAAGAAGGCCATAAAGCCATGTATACATGTTGTATTACGAAACTTTCTTGTTTTTTTTTTTTCTGTTCCGGAGAAAAACAAAATAACAACATAATGCGGAACACTTCTGCATCCACCCACCGTTCGTGGCGTTTGGCTAACATCCGTTGTCCTTTCCATCCACTTGACGAAACATTTGTTAACATGCAAACATGAATATGAGAACATATGAACATGGGGGTGTTTGTGTGGGTATAGTCTTCTTTTTCCACTGTCGTGACTTCCTTGTTTGAGAGACAAGTACACATACGATATATGCCCACACACACACACACAGTGCACAGTGATAACAAAATACCCCAACACACAATAAGTCTTAATTTAGAGAGTGGAAGAAGAGGGTGTGTGTCCTTGTCACAAAGGACCTTGAATTTGTGTAAAACCCACTTGTGTAGGCGTTTCGTTGTTGTCCTGTATTGCTCTCTGTTTCGTCTTGAATTCCAACTTTAGGATTGTATGCAGGCTCCTCTGAGAGAGAGACGACAGCTGTAATGTGACATTTCGCAGGATGTTAGGAATGGAAGATGAATTTATTGTTGAATTACGTAGGTTGTGCACACACGACGGAAATTGTACACGACATTAAGAGATGCGTTGAGATTGTTGTTTTTATTTTTTTTATTAATCAGTGGATGCTGAAGGAAGTAGTAAAGTGGAGGAGGAATTCTATGAAAACAGTTAAAAGCACTTTCTTGTCAGAACTGTTATGATTGCAAGTCAATACTGCTTATGGTTACTTCCTCGCTTAGAGACGACTTCACACGATGTGGAAGATTCCAGTGATGTGGATAATCTTCTTGACTTCCAGCTGAAATTATAGATCTGAAACATAAGCTACATAGTCAACGATGTGCTCAAACGGAAGGATTGCCTCAAGGTTGCATACCATCATCACTACTTTTCAGTTTCGTCAACATCGCATACAAGATCTTTTCTGCGATATTGTGTGAATGCCTGAAAGGTTTTATCAACAACCTGATTAGCCCCTATTAGTGCGGTTTCAGGCCAGAAAAGTCCACCATCGATCAAATCTTCACACTTCGACAGATCCTGGAGAAAACCCAAGAAGTCCAAATCGATACTCACCACCTCTTTATAGATTTCAAGGCCCGCTTATGACAGCATTTATACAGAAGAACTATCGGGCTGTCACCGGTGTATTTGCAAGCATTGAGGTGGAAGTGGCCAGAATGAGTTTAGCGATAAACGAGGGCAAGACCAAGTATATGCTGTCAACAAGAAGGGACAGCCAACATCGACGAATCGGACAGAACGTCACATTGGGTCGCTATAACTTCGAGGTAGTAAGGGACTTTGTCTACCTTGGCTCTGCTATAAACTCTAAAAACAACATCAGCGCAGAAATCAGGCGAAGAATAACTCTTGCCAATCGCTGATTTCTTTGGCTTATAAGGCAATTCAACAGCAAAGCCCTATCTCGAACAACTAAGGAGACTCTGTATAGGACCTTGATCATCCCAGTCCTGCTTTACGGCGCTGAAACATGGACTTTATTAAAAGAGGATGAAGATATCCTTGGTCGCTTCGAGTGAAAAATTCTTCGTAAGATTTTCGGTCCCGGTTGCGTTGACAGGTTTTGGAGGAGAAGATTCAATCACGAACTATACGATCTGTACAGCGACATCGACCTAGTCAAAAACCTGCGTTTTGGACGTCTGAGATGGCTAGGACATGTAGAGCGAATGGACACCAACGCTCCGACCCGCAAAGTCTTCGAATCTAACCCCGAGGGACGACGCAGTAGAGGGAATCATCGCCGTAGGTGGCGCGCACAAGTTAGAGTGCGCAACTGGAGGCAATTAGCTAAAGACCGAGCTAAATGGAGAGGCTTGTTGGTTGAGGCCCAGGTTCACCCCGAACTGTAGCGCCACCTAAGTAAGTAAGTAAGTAGCTAGAGGAAAGGAGAAACTACTCCTCCTTGCGGGGTTCCTCTTGTAACTGTTTTCTTTACGATGCTCTCATCTAATTCGGAGTTGATTATTCTGCTTTTAAGCATTTTATCCAGTTGACTATCTGTTTTTACTCCTAGTTTAACAAGTGCCGCGTTAACCGATGTCGTATTTATGTTGTTAAATGCCCCTTCGATGTCTAAAAATGCGGCTAGAGTATATTCTTTAAAGCGAAGGTTTTTCTCTAGGAATGAGACAACATCGTGTGCAGTTTCGTTTGGATAGTTTGTCGTTGAGATTTAGTGATAGGTCTCGCAATGGTAATCCCTTCTTTAAATAGAAGGCATACCTCAAGGTTGTAGACTATCGCCACAATATTTTTCAACAAATTTAACAGACTGTTTCGTAAGGGTTTAAGACGGAAATGCTCAAGTGCTTTAGAACTGGCACATCTTCAAAAAAGGCGATCCTATGTCTTGTAAGAATTATCGAGGCATATCCCTGCTAAATAAGGTCCTATCCAACGTATTGTGTGAACGGCTAAAACCTTTGTGCAACAGTCTAATCGGCACGTGCCAGTGTGGCTTCCGGCCCGGCAGATCGACAATTGACCTCATTTTTATACTAAAGCAAATCCTGGAAAACACCAACGAATACCCAGTCGAAGCCACATTTTCATCGACTTTTAGGCCACTTGTGACAGCATTCATCGTCTTGAACTCTATCAAGCGATGGCCCAATTCGTGATACCGTCAAAACTTATCCAGATGTGTCGCGTGACGCTGGAAAACACGCGATGTTCTGTGCAACTTCAAAACAGGTCTTCTGAACTTTTCTAAACATGCACCGGGTTCCGGCAAAGAGATGCGCTGTCATGTGACTTCTTCAATATTGTGCTGGAGCAGATAGTGCGTAGGGCAGGTGTAAACACGGAAGGCACTATCTTTCACAAATCCATCCAACTGGTGGGATACGCGGACGATATTGACATAATCGGAAGATTCAGGCAAGCCGTTGTAGAGGCATTTACGGCAATTAAAGAGCAGGCGAAACGAGTAGGTCTTGAAGTAAATGAGGACAAGACTAGGTACATGTTGTCAACAAACAAAAAATTATCTGCTCAAAACCTTGGACAGAACGTCACTGTTGATGACTACAACTTCGACGTAGTTACCTACCTCGGAGCAAATATAAACCCCACAAATGACACATTTATGGAAATTCGACGAAGAACAACCTTAGCAAGCTGCTGCTGCTTCGGCTTGGCAGAACAACTGGGTTCAAAACTTCTAACTCGATGGACCAAATTAATGTTCTTTAGAACGCTCGTGTCGCGCAGTCGTGCTTTATGGCGCTGATTGACGGACGATAAGTAAGAAAGCAGAACAAATATTGGGTACCTTTGAGCGAAAAATAGATAAGATAATACCGCGAACTATATGAGTTGTGCCAGGATGTGGATGTAGTTCAAAAGGCCAAGATACGCCGACTACATTGGCTCGGCCACATAGAGCGAATGAACAACAACGATCTAGCTAAGAGAATCTTCGAATTTCAGCCCCCAGGTTCGAGACGGCATAAAAGGCCGAACCGCCGGTATAAAGAGATGCCGGAGATGTTGCAGATGTCGGAAAACTTGGCCTTAACAACTGGAAGCAGCGTGCCCGGGATCGCAGAGGATGGAACCCAGCTCTCCAAGGGTCGGGAGCCCTTGCAGAACTTTGGAAGTTCATCGTAAGTAAATACTTCTTCCTTCAGCTAACAGATTTATTAAGCCTTTTTGTGATGGACGTAGTCGCTTAAAACTTAGAAAATTTAGAGCGCAAGAACCGATTGTATCGGTTTTTCTCTTTCGAAAGCGTAAAATGCATTTTTTTTTTCAAGTAAAACACAAGCCATGCATCTGTTACGTTTCATCCTTTTACCTTCTTGCATTTGTTTGCAGCAGAAACATTCTAATAGCGGTAAAAATGCAATTAGTTCCACAGAACTCATGAAAGTTCAAAGCCTTAAGATTTCTGCGTTTTTTTCTTCTTTTTTCTTTGTTACAACACTACAACTTCGCATCTTCTTCTCTGCTGAGTTTCATTATCATTTTCAAAGTAATTAAGTAAATCCCTTGGTATAGGTCCACCATGAACAAAAAACAACAACCGACCAACTGCGTTAAAGAATCCAGTTTGATGAGTGCGTATCTTTGAGTGATGAATCTACTATACTACCTGCCTGCTGAACAACACTAAGCAATGATATTTGCTACACGAGAAAGATGTATCTATAGTTTTTTTCCAGCCCGACACACCGGTTGCTGCGGGACAAGTGCACAAAGACCTCGTTCCAATAATAGTGACCACCATACGACGACTATTCTACACACAGAGGAGGCCTATGCGTGGTGGACCGGCTTACAAGCAAAAACCGGATTTTAATGATTATCACACTGAGATCTGCACTCGAAATCTATGCGTTAGATACTTATATTTTTTGTGTTTCACGCTGTGTTGCTGCTGCTGCCTCGACATCAAAGATTATGTTGCCCCCAACTGTAGGTCAATAAGCGGGCTTCAACTTGTTTACTTAATGCACACACAGAGAGCATAGTATGATGATGATGATGCTACCTACTGTATAATGCCATTACCCAGCAAACTAGTTTTGTATCTAATTCTAATGCGAGATGCATTTCAGTTGACTTTGGCCGACGGCGACGGTTAGATTATTTCTCTTCCGTATGTGGTTTCGAAAAATAAGAAAGACTGCGATAGAAGAAGAATGAGACGAAGAACGTTATAGAAATTGGGGGCGCCACATCAAGTGTAGATAGTTGTGCAACAACAAGTGGGTGGACGTATATAGTTGTACGATCTAGATACCGCGACTGATGTATGTGCTGAGTGTAAAATAGAAGAGAGTTTGAACTGACAACGATGAAGGTATCTCTCTGAATCTATCTTAAGTGTTTGCTAGAATTGATGAGCTTATCGATTCGAAAAAATTTAATTGAATTGTTAGTAGATACCAGCGATTCTTAATTTAATTTGCATAAATTCAACACTACCAAGGAATGGAGAGAATATCATAAGAATCGTGCGGCAGATGCGAAGATAAATAAAATGGGAGTTACGATATAATCCCAGCTTAAGCCACTCCTGTGGTGGTGTTGACTTTTGAAACTTATTCTACTGAAGCAAGGGCTAAAGGTATTGGCTTGTGCCTCTCCATTCTTTCTTACTGCAAGTGTGTTCAGGTAGCGACACTTTGGTTAAATTTTCTCGCTTATCTTCTTCTTCTTCTTCTTCAGGCGAACCCCACAGGCGGATTCTCGCTTATCGCTAGATGGAAAGATACACCGAAGGAAAAAATGAAAAGGAAGTTACAGTTCTTTGCCTGCATTTCCTTATCTTCTTCAAATATAATTACTACATCATTAAACCTGCCCTCAACACAACTTTTAGATAAACAAATTTAAACAAACCACTTTTGCGTCAAGTCAGACAATAATGTGTCAGCTGCTTGTCGTCAAAAGAACCAAATAAACAATTGCCACTTTAGAGAGACAATAATCATTATCAGCTTGTTGTCGACGTTGACGTTTATGAACTCCCTGTGGAATATTTAGATTAATAAATGCAGGCCTGTGTATAGAGAGTGGGATTACTCCATGTTGAAATGTTAAAAAAAAAAAACAAACAAATGCTTAAAGAAAAGTAACAACGATATGCGATCTCTAAGGGTCTCCTTCCTATTACTAGGAGGCTTGCTTTGCGGAAGTAGCCCTTGGCTGTAAACATTCCAGAAATGATTCATCTCAGCAAATTGCAACTATGGTCAAAACTCAGCGGACATTTTAAGAATTTTCAATGATTGTTATAATTTCCAGTGGCTTACGCAGGCGCCGCGACGTAGTAATCATGATCGGTAGGAAACATCGTCCTACAATCAGCAACATTCTGGAATCTACACTGAAAAATGTATCCTCATGGACGAAACTAAGCGGTGGCTGCCAGCTAAGAATGGCCAACACACTTAGACCAACAATGGGTCCATTGTGATACTACGTGGATCATATGAGTAAGTTTCTCTCGTTAAACCATTTTGAGCTTCTTATGAAGCGTAAGAGGCTCTTAATATCTATGTCTATCAGATCACCTATATCGTTGTAATAGAAGGGTCCTAAGTGAAGCTTCCTTCTAGGGGAGAGAGCTGGGCAGAAACCAAGAAGGTGAGGAACGGTCTAGGATGAAATTCAACAACTAGTTCTGCTCACAAAAAGGAGAACAATAGAAAAACTCGATCTTCCAAAGTTGAATGGAGTCCCTCTGTATCGCTCCTCAGAACTCAAGTACCTAGAAACAATCCTTGAATCGAATCTTTCATGGAAGAGAAACACTGAAGAACGGATGAAAAGGGCCATATGTGTGCAAGAAAACCTTCGGTTAACATTGGGCTTGCGACCGCCCATAATCTATTGGATGCACACGGCGATAGTAAGACCCGTATTTACTTATGGAACAATTGTATGATGGAATGCAACAAACCAAGTTAGTCTCCTCGATAATTTGATGAAGGTACAAAGATTAGCAAGTGTTAGCACAACAGGAGCACAGAGATTAACGCCTCAGGCAAGGTTGAAAATGATACTCTATCTTCGTCCTCTGGATGAGTTTATGCGAAGCAGGGCAATGGACAATGGATCTATATTTCAAAGATATAATCAATTGATTGCGATAGAACAACTGACTGTTGGAGTTGTTCTTAGTGCTCCGCCAACAGCGGCTCTAGACATTCTTTTGCACCTGCCTCCTCTAGATATCTATAGCAAACAAGTGGCAGCGTGTACAGCCACTCGCATGAAGGCCATATCTCAGTGTTCAGTCTAAGTACAAAACACTACTCTTCTTCTTCTTCCTTTTATCAGCGAGACTATGATCCGAAAACAAGGGATCACAACGCACCCACTTCACCGCATTTCTACTGATCCGCCTGTGGGGTTCGCCTCCTCTTCTCTTCTTCTTCCTTTTATCAGCGAGGTTATGAACCGAAAACAAGGGATCATAACCCTCCCACTTCACTGCACTTCTACTGATCCGCCTGTGGGGTTCGCCTAGTTTTGAAGTCATACGTGAAAACACGACTAAATTCTATTGTTAAACTTACTTACTTACTCGTAAGTCCTTTCAGCCCTCGGGGGACATAGGGCGTCAACGTCGCCTGTGTGCCATCTTATTCGGAGTTCTGCAACGCATTTGAGCTGCCTCTAGCTCAAAGAACTCGATTCCTCCTCGACTGTTCTGCGTCACGTTTGCCTCGGTCGTTTGGCGGCCTAGGTTGTTTTTTTTTTTTTTCTTTTCTTTTTTCTGTGGTTGCGCCAAGAGATGTGGTAATCTTCGAAAGATACAAGTAGCCCGGGTTACTAGCATGCACGACTCGTAATCTCGAATAATCGCACACATGCACATTTCAACCACTCTCCCCGTGGGACTGCCGTTAAGCATTACTTCGTGGGGCTGCTTAGCAGTTTATGCTATGTTTCTTGTGTCAGCTGCTTCTATTGCTCTTCATATTTTTTCTATTCTCCGCAGCTCTTTTTGAAGAGTTGCTAGGAAATTACATATATAGCCACCCAATTCTCTTCCGACCGTAACATATTGTCGAGGAGTAACGAAGAACTAGGCAGAGTAATTCTCCATGACGAGAAACGTGTGCAATAAAATACTGCGTGCTCCGTATCTTCATCTTCATCTTAGCATTCCGAGCAGAATGGTGAGCTATCGTGTCCAAATCGGTGGAGATACTTGCGGTATCCGCCGTGACAAGACAGGAACTGCGTAATATATTAGATGTAGTCTCCATGCTTTCGACTTATCCAGTCTTGGAGGATTTGCTTGGGTGGGTGAGCGGATTCCATTGTAGTGGAGTTGTCGTCGAGCCATATTTTGTGGCCGATCCCCTGCCACTTCCTCCTCTGTATAGTAGCGCCTATAGATACTTGGCCCGTTGTCTGATAGAGTTGTTCGTTAGACATACTATTGGGCCTTAAGATCCTTAATATGATTCTCAGACACCTGTTTACGAAGGTTTGAAGCTTGCGTGTGATAGTGGTGTCCACCTTCGAGGTACTGCACCCATAAAGCAGTACTAGTTGTACATTGGACCGGAACAGTCGTAGCTTGGTTCTTTTGCTGGAAAGATTTGCTTTTCCAGACATTGGGTAGTATTCCAAACGCAGCTTTTGCGTTCACCATTCTGCTGCACACATCCAGTTCGGTGTCACCGCGGTTAGCCGAGATCAAACCTCCTAGATATAGAGAGTTGCCCACTTTCCGACTTGCTGTTCGTCAATGTTGATTTCCTGAACTTAGAGGCTAAGTTATCCCAGTTCACGTTGAGCTTTGAATTTTTTTTTAAAGGAAACCCAGATCTCAGAGCAGTTATGGGCTCTCCGGCCCATTGTGCTACCAGGCAGCAACCTTTTTTTGGTACAGTGGTTGGAAAGACTTGGATGTTTTTCGTTTTCCTTTTTTTTTTATACTCGGGTGGCTGATGACTGCTGTTTCCAGCTGTGGTTTAAAAACATCGGTTGCCAAGGAAACACGCTATCAACTGTACCATTGCTACCCATTCGATTTTGGTTTAGTAAGGATCCTTCTCAAGCGATTTCTAACAAACTGGTCAATCGCTCTTTTACATATGTACGTAGAAGGCCGCATAATGGCTGTTTGAAGCTTTTGTTCCCAATACGAGTACCAAAGCCTCAAAGCCGCTAGTATATTCTATTCGCAAGAAATAAAAGATAAATAAATATGCCACCGTCAATCGTTTTCTCAGCTGTTTGGGTACACACACACATGAATTCCATTTACTTTTGCTTTCTTGCTATTTTTATTCCACAAAAATTCACATATTGTCTTGGGTTTTTTCGTTTTGCAGATTTTTTCTGTATCTAGATACATTTTGTGGCTGTGGCACATTTAAAATTGACTCAATGCCAAAGATTTCCACCATTCCCCCAATCTCTTTGCTCTTCTACCAGAAAATTGTGCATCATTCCCATAAAATGTATCTACACGATGCTGTGTTACAATTTTCACATGATTCAGATACAATTAGAGAAAATCAAAATGTCAAAAGAAGTGAGTACAAATTTACTTCTTATTGACGTTTGTCAGTGCAGTCGAAACGTGTAATGCCATAAAATCTAGATTGATGCAACAAACCATACGAATACTTTGTTTACGGAAATCAAAATGAAAGTGTTGTCTAGTCGTACATCGTTATACGCAGACCTTCAGGGCTGAACGTTGCATAAATTAATTCTCTGTGTATGTGCATGTCACAACAAATTTATTTATTATTTAAATTTTGCGCAAATTAAATATGGAAATGCTGTGTGCTTGAAATGTGACTCATGGTACGAGTATATATAATTTGCTACACAAAATTATTTTTCTTTTTTTTTTCTTTTATTTAATTTGTTACACCGGTCATTTGCCCGTTCTTGTCTTATATACTCGTACGATTTCCGGCAGTATATAGTGGCAAGCTGCTTATAATTATGAAAGCAGATAGACACAGAAGCTATTAATAAGTTGAATCGAAGAATTAAAAAAATAAATAAATATTCAGTGCCTAGATAGAGGCCGGACCCGTAGATTCTTCGAGGAATATTAATTGTGATGTTGAACATTGTCGAATTAATTTGTGGCAGATGAACGGATTTGGTGAAAAATTAAGTCTGTTAGAAGTTGACGGGCCTTTTGGTAGTAAATGTGACTTCTTTCTCTTAAAACGAAAGGTGTAGAGAATAGATGAGCACATCGGTGTGTACGAGTATTGTCGACTTAAACATCTAAATTTGAAGAGTAAGCTCTTATTAGGATGCCCTTTGACCGAGGTCACTACTCGCGTAAGCATTTTACGCCATCGTCTCGGTTACTATATCCTCCAAACTAGTACAAGACGGCCGAAATGAGCTAGCCTCGCTAGACGGTCAATTCAAGATAACCCTGAACTGGCCAGACAAGGCTCAGCGCTCCACTATTTATGTGCATAATTAGTCAACATTCCACTAGAAACGGTCAAGGCAAAAATGTCCTCAAACTTTCTTATTAAAGCCAACCTCAGATGGGCTAGGCTGACAACTTGTGTCATCTCTAGAAAGATGTGAACAAACTACAACAAGACAAAAGCAGACTTCCTAGAGAGAATGACTAAAGACATCGCCAGACACTGCCCGATAGGACACTATGTAGCCAGACTAGGTATCCCACACAACACACACTGCCGTAGTTGCATTGTCGCAACTGAAACAGAGACTTTTACCCACTATGCGACTGTCCGGTACTATGACCAGACAACGAGCTTTAGGCAAACCCTTTTTCAACTCACGTGAGTAGATCGCAGGGAAAAACATTAAAAAAAAAAATAATTATTTAGCTTGACTCTAACGCTATATAAACTTCTTCAACCATTCTACGGATACATGCTCATCCCCTATATTCAAATAAGATTCGCATATGAATAGGGATCTTCTTCTTCCTATTTTGGCGAGGTTATGATCCGAAAACAAGGGATCATAACCCTCCCACTTCACCGCATTTCTACTGATCCCCCTGTGTCGTCTGTTTGACCTCAAAAAATATCGGTAGGCCTCCCGATTTTCAATCACTCGGTTACTGCGGCCAATGAAATGCCAAATGTCATCGCAATTGTGCGATCCGGGGGTTTATAGGCCTGCCTCTAATGTCTTTGGAACGTTCATTGATATGGCCTTTTTCCTTTTCACCAATAGGGATGGCTACCGAAGCATGGGTGAATTCCTTATTTAATGCTGACCCTCTCCATTCTACTGCTTCGTTCCCTTCTGTATTAATATGTCCAGGAACCTAGCAGAGAGTGACTTCTGTTAACAGTTTGTCGGTATCCGGAGGCTGTTTTCGATCTAAATATCTCCTTGTCTAGACCCTGGAGTGCAGCTTGACTATCCACTATGGTTGCGACCCTAGATGGGTTTAATTTCCTTGCGTGTATAGTCTTAGTCTGTGCAGCTCTTTCAATGGCGAAGACTTCGGCTTGAGTACAGTCACCCTGTATGCCCCTCGCTACATGTAAGCATATACTAAAGCTGAACGCTATTAGCAAGGCCAACCTCGGATGGGAAACGGCTCAAAGTGCCACATTTCGAGACAGATCTGGCCTGGCCTGGGCTGGCCCAAAAACGTAGTGCCAAGTTGGTCAAGTTAAAGCGATCACAGATCAGCTGCATTGTCGGTGTTCTCACTGGACACTGTCTTAAAGACCAACACGCCAAAAGACTTGGCCACTTCTCCAACGACTTCTGCATAAGCTGTAGGGACGAGGAGGAGGAGGAAACTATCCTCCACCGCATATGCACTTGTCCAGCCCTATCGCATAAAAGAATGCTCCATCTAGGGGCCCCCCTTCCTTGAAGATCTCGGCTATTTGGCGTCCTTAGACGTTATGTGCATCCATCGCTTTATCAAAAGCTCAGGTTGGTTTTGTTAGTCCCTGAGTGACCTAATGGTTTGATCCATGGTATCACAAAGGACTTTCACCGGTCGAAGTGTGTCTGCACTCTCGTGCGGAAAGCAAACCTAACCTAACCTAAGCTCCTAATCACTGAAGCGCTTGCTAGCCTTTCTACGTAAGACAATTATACCATATTTCAGCAATTCGTTGCAATCTTAGTCCGCAATTGAGACATAGATATGCAAATGGAAAGTGGTCCTCGATGAGACACACTTAGGGGAAATGCCATATCCAGTTTCTAAAGTTTTCTTCAAGTTGGAAGCTGATTTTTGAAGACATGGACGAAACTTTCCTACAAGTCAGAATTTTTCAGGACAAAAAAATACATAAAGGGTGACCAGATAGCAATGATACTTTTTCCAATTGTTATGCTTTAGCAAGTGTCAAAGTTACAATGACAATCTAGCTGTCAAAATATTCAGTAAGGTTTGCCATTTCATCATGCATCGTTTCACGCTTGCCGAACGTGCGGAAATATTAAAAAATATCAAAATTCCGGCTCAGTTGTAAATACGCAACGTGAATTTCGTTGTGAGGTCGGTCGTCATCATGGCTTCAGTGTGCAGGCAATTCGTCGCACCGGGGAAAAGTTTGAGCGTGAGTACACTTTTTTGGACTTTGAGCCACCAACCAGCCAGAGATTGGTGCGAAATGAAGAAAACATAGGCACCGTAGCGGCCAGTATCGAAGAATACCCAGAAATATCGATTCAGCGCCGATCAGCTGAATTGGGAATCGCCAAAGGGTCAACCCGGCTTATTTTGCGGTTGGATTTGGGCCTACATCCATATAAGATTGTGCTGACCCAAGAATTGAAACCGAACGACCGTAGACAACGCTGTGAGTTCGCTAATTGGGCGCTGGAAATGTTGGCCGGAGATCCGGATTTTGGTCGAAAAATTATATTTTCGGACGAGGCCCATTTTTGGGTCAGCCTCAATTGCCGTTATTGGAGCGATCACAATCCACAAGTGTTCGACCAAGCATCAATGCATCCACTGACTGACAAAGATTGATTGACATCGGACCTTATTTCTTTTGAAATGAGGAAGAAGACACCGTTACCGTCAATGGTCCCAGGTATAGAGCGATGTTAACCGACTTTCTGTGGCCAGAGCTCGAGAACATCGACATATCCGAGCTGTAGTTCCAACAAGACGCCACTCCATGACATACAAGCGACAAAACGCTCAAAGTTAAAATAAATAAATATTTGGCGCAACAGCTCTTTAAAGTGCCAGGGCTTAGCTTCCCGCAACCACTCATGTTGTGTGCGTTATATTTTTCACACGAATGGAAGGGACCTACAGTTTAATGCCGACTCCGAACGGCGATTTGAGAAGCTTTTTCGAGACAACAATACTCTCGGATGTTTGTCAGACGCTCGCGAGAGGTGGGACCGTGAAAAAACTTTTTGGTGATTTCTGGGATTCGAACTTGGAACCTCATGCGTAGTGATCCGACACACTAACCACTTACGCCACGGCGCCCAACGCTCAAAGTTGTGAAGGAGAAATTTGGGGCATGGGTCATCTCACGGCGAGCGTTTATCAATTGGCCACCGCGATCATGCGACTTGACACCACTCGATTATTTTCTCTGGGGCTATGTCAAGTCCTTAGTCTACGCTAACAAACCAACTACTTTGAACGAGCTCGAGGCCAACATTCGATATGCTATTGACAGAATAACGCCGTACATATTGGACCGAGTCATCAAAAATTGAACCGAACGCTTGAAGCACTGCCAGCGAAGCCGAGGCGGCTATTTAAATAATAATGTGCTTACTTACTTACTTAGATGGCGCTACAGTCCGGGGTGGACCTGGGCCATGCTATTCCACGCATAATGGCATGAATGTAGCTTCAAAATAAAACCAGAATCGTTCTTATCTGGTCACCCTGTATAATCGAATACTTTCGGACAACATATCGACCATTTATATTATTCTATTGTCCAAACCAGTGTACACTTAATTGAAGCCCTTAAGCAATTAAGCCTCATAAGAACATTCCTCCATTCCAGCAGTGAACATAGTAAGTATGACCGACAACGATTAAAGGACATTTTTCTATTTCATTAAATTTTTAATAAAAAAAACTTAAGCTCCGCTTCATGTCCTTTACCCAAGTTTTGATCACATTTTCAGCAAAAAAAAAAAAAGGAAAACTTTTCAAATTCCATTAGAGCTCTCAGTAACAAAACCGAAACAAAAAAAAAAAATGGTACGTATACGACCCAATCACTCCGCACGCACGGAGAAGGTATTTTTCCAACAAAATGACATAGATACTCCGCGTACCAGTACAGGATAATGGGCATCAATCATTCTCATCTAAATTTACACGTGGATAAATTGTATGAAAAAAATACACAAATTTAATGTCCTGTAGGATCAAAAAAAAAAGTCCTCCATACGAATATAAGCCTACAAACTAATCCTACCACCATATTTCATTCTTCCAATGTTTTCCTTCCTTGCTTCCTCAGAAGAAGGCGAACATGATTATCTAGCCATCCATCTTTCCTCTTTTTCTCTCTCTCCCTCCGTCGTTTCCATAAATCCCCGATAACACGAGCCTTAAAAAGGAACACACACAAAATGTATTGAATGCAAAGTACATGCATTAGATAGAGTAGAGGACAGTAGCGACGGCTAGTATCTTCTGCTTCGAGGACCTTACCACACTTTACCTACACGCGATGTATGAAGAGAAAAATCAATATTGAACATTCAAAGGATACTCTACTGAATTCAAAGATAGAGATACTCGTACACTACACTTATTTGTTCATTTAATGTCGAAAAATGTTTGCACACAGGATAACGATTATTTCCTCGACGGGAAATGTGTTTAATTTTTATTTTCTTGCCTGATAATCATTTTAATTAATGAATGCTGGTTTTATTCTTATTTTTATTTTTGTATTTGTGACACAGACAATTTAAATCCACTGCGATGTGAATTAATTATCTCGTAAATCTTACCACAGATACAATATTGTTTCGGTTTCATTCAGAGATTCAATTGTTTGATCATCAACACTTACCTGGAAAGAGAAAGAGAAAATAAATTTTAAATTTGTTGCCAAGATGTATATTTAATATAGGGAATTGTAAATAACTTGTTTTTTGTTTATTTTGGATTATAAAGTGGTCAGGGATGGTCAGTCGGAGATAGAAATTTTGTCACAGAACAGATACGTCATAGGAAATACTAAAAATGAATATTTCATTTGAACACAAGTTTTAATATTTTGTTTTAATATTAATATACGACTGAGAGCATGTTTTGCGAATATAAATGATGAAGTGCATGACGTACGTTGAAAATAAAGAGAAGAACACAGAGGAACGAAACATTTTTTGTCGTTTAATGGTTTGAAACTTAGGTGCTGTAAGGAAAGTCCACCATCGATCAAATCTTCATACTTCGGCAGATCCTGGAGAAAACCCAAGAATTCCAAATCGATACTCACCATCTCTTTATTGATTTCAAGGCCGCCTATGACAGCATCTATAGAGAAGAGCTTTATAGAGCCATGTCTAGTTTGACATCCCTGCCAAACTTGTCCGTCTGTGCAGGCTGACGATGGAGAACGCTCGCTGCTCCATCAAGGTCGGTAATGACCTCACCGAGACCTTTGATGTCACAAAAGGCTTTAGACAAGGTGACGCGCTGTCATGTGACTTCTTCAATATTGTACTTGAACGGATTGTGCGGAACTCACAAGCCAACACCGGAGGCACAATCTATTAAAGTCTGTACAACTGCTTGCATACGCCGACGATATAGACATTATCGGAAGATCTCAGCGGGCTGTCACCGGTGCTTTTGCAAGCATTGAGGCGGAAGCGGCCAAAATGGGTTTGGCGATAAACGAGGGCAAAACCAAGTATATGCTGTCAACTAGAAGGGAAAACCAACACCGACGAATTGGTCAAAACGTCACCGTGGGTAGCTATAACTTCGAGGTAGTAAGGGACTTTGTCTACCTTGGCTCTGCTATAAATTCTACTAACAAAATCAGTGCAGAAATCAAGCGCAGAATAACTCTTGCCAATCGCTGTTTTTTTGGGCTTATAAGGCAATTCAACAGCAAAGCCCTATCTCGAACAACTAAGGAGACTCTGTATAGGACCTTGATCATCCCAGTCCTGCTTTACGGCGCTGAAACATGGACTTTATTAAAAGAGGATGAAGATATCCTTGGTCGCTTCGAGAGAAAAATTCTTCGTAAGATTTTCGGTCCCGTTTGCGTTGACGGGTTTTGGAGGAGAAGATTCAATCACGAACTATACGAGCTGTACAGCGACATCGACCTAGTCAAAAAACTGCGTATTGGACGTCTGAGATGGCTAGGGCATGTAGAGCGAATGGACACCAACGCTCCGGCCCGCAGAGTCTTCGAATCTAATCACGAGGGACGACGCAGTAGAGGGAATCATCGCCGTAGGTGGCGCGCACAAGTTCAAGGGGACCTCGACCAACTTGGAGTGCGCAACTGGAGGCAATTAGCTAAAGACCGAGCTAAATGAAGAGGCTTGTTGGTTGAGACCCAGGTTCACCCCGAACTGTAGCGCCACCTAAGTAAGTAAGTAAGTGCTGTAAGGATTTATTATTGAAAAGCTAAGCAGCCCGGAGCGGCTATAGGTAGGAGCTGGGCTTTACGTGTCTGTTGTCAGGCCTATACTACTCTATGGCGTGATCGTTTGGTGGCCTGCTCTTGACAGGGCTGTTCACCTCTCTCAGGTAGCTAAATTGCAAAGATTCGCTCGCATGTGCATCAGTGGTGCACTAAGAACTACCCCCTCTGCGGCACTGAACATTATGTTCAATCTGTTACCCCTGGATATCCTCGGCAGATAGACTACTGCCAGTGCGGCTATTCGTCTTAAAGCCTCCTCTCAGTGGTCTAGTTATCACATTGGCCACTCCTCGATCCTTGATCTTCTCAACTTCACACATGAAAGCACGGACTACACCCCACCGAAACTGAGATTTGACCGACACTTCCGTACGAGTATCCCTGAACGGGATGAGTGGGATGGCTCTCCCCCTGATGATGGAAATTCGGTGCACTTCTACACAGATGGCTCTAAGACCGAAGGCGGGGTGGGCTGTGGTGTTTTCTCCGATAAGCCCAACCTTAGCATCACGTTGCGCGTCCCTGGTCATTGTAGCGTTTTTCAGGCGGAAATCATGGCGATTAAGGAAGCCCTGTCTTGGCTGAAATGTAATGTATTATCTGTCAGCGATATTAGCATTTTCACTGACAGTCAAGCGGCTATCAAATCCCTGGAATCGTGCTCCTTTACTTCAAAGACCGTCTTAGACTGCCGTTTGTCTCTTACAGAGATGACAGAGCAGTTCAACATTCACCTATGCTGGGTGCTAGGTCACAGAGACATTCCAGGAAACTGTAGGGCGGACGAACTCGCTAGACAGGGTACTACTCTAAGGATTCTGCCAGATAGGCAAGCCCTTGGTATGCCCCTCGCTACATGGAAGCATCTACTGAAGCTGAACGCTATTAACAAGACCAACTTTATGTGGGATATTGGCTCTACGTGTCACATTTCGAGGCAGATCTGGCCTAAGCTGGACCAGAAACGTAGTGCCGAGTTGGTTAAACTAAAGCGATTACAGATCAGCTGCGTTATCGGTGTCAACACCGGACACTGTCTAATCGGCCAACATGCCAAAAGGCTTGCCCTCTTTCCAATGACTTCTGCAGGGGCTGTAGGGACGAGAAGGAGGAGGAAACCATTCTTCACTTCCTATGCACATGTCCTGCTCTATCACGCAAAAGAATGCTCCATCTAGGAGCTCCCTTCCTTGACGACCTCGCTTTATCAAAAGCTCTGGTTGTTTTTATTAGTCCCTGAGTGGTCTTATGGTAGATCCTTGGCATCACAATGGACCTTTATTGGTCTAAGTGTGTCTGCATCGTGGTGCAGGCAGCCAATCTAACCTAACCTAACCTAGGGGTAAAAATCCTTTCTGGGTACTTGTAGCCCCTGGTTACGTGCTAAAAAAAAACCCATCTGGTTTCTCTGTCCTGCGCGGCACCGCCAATCAAGGCATTCCTTCGCAGGGGCAGGTTTGACATTTCGTCACTTCTTTTTAGCTGCCAGAGCTGGCAGGATCTTCGTTTCTCGCGTTTCTCGTAGCTCGTTCCTCTATACGTAGTTGCTGCATCATACTCGTGATTACTTCATTTGCAGTCTCCCAGCCTTCGCTGCTCGCCAACATAAATGTGGTCAGGCTTCTTGGGGTACTTGCCCGCCAATTTCTCTTTCTAGGATGTTTCTGGTCCTGATGTAATTTTGGCATTCCATCAGTACATGCTCCGCGTTCTGCACTTTCCTTCACAGTGCTGACAAAATGGGTCATCCGCGTGCTTGTACTTGTAGAGATACTCCCGGAAACGTCCGGTTCGATTATAACATCATATGGCTATAATCGAACCCCAATGTGTGCCTCAATCATGCGTCACTTTAAAACAAAATTACCAAACCTTGTACATAGCCCACTTATCTACCACATCATAGATCACCAGAAGCTATAAATCGCCTAAGTACGCCACCACTTTAAAGATGGCTAAACTTTTTGTATATAATAAAGAAATTCTTAAGTTTGTAACAAAGTATCTTAACGACAATGGCCGAGGTCGTTTCCATTCTATACGTACTCTCGACAACCCAAAGTCCTGGGCTCTTAATTTTAAAATGCTATTAGCTTCAATGGGTCACAGTCATCCCTCTATAGAATGATTCATTTTCATTTTTTTTTTTTGTTTAGAGAATAGTATCGAGTTAAGAAAGCGATTTGAAAGCGAAATAGAATTTCAATTTCAAATGTCAAAGCGCAAAGCGGGTGGAACGCATCAACCACCACCGAAGACGATGATGGTTTGGGTACGCATTCGAATGCGCAATGTGTGCGTTTGTTTGTGAATTCGAAATTCGAAATGGATCGGAGGAGCTTTGCTATAAAACTTTGTGTTCCACTTGGATTGGAATGTAAATAAAATATTTTGATTAACATTGTTATACAGTGTTGTGTATCTGAGATGGCTGATTGTTTGTCTTAGTCGCATTACACACAGAGAGAGCCTAGCACGCAACATTATCTCGTGGTGTTGAACGAAGTGTTAATGGATTTAATTTGAATTTATCGTCACTTATCCGTTTAATGACGCACGACTCTTGAAATGAGATAAATAGTTACATTATCGGTTGTGTTGATTGGAATATCTGTGAGGGTATTTATGTATGTAAGCCATCAGCATTCCCCCTTGGGGAGATGGTTGGTGGAATCTAAGATAATCGATTGACCATCGAATGACTAACAAGGAATTAACTAGAGTAGGCTTATGGGAATTGGAGGTACAAATTGGGGTTGTATCTAAAGCAAACATATCCATGAATATCTGGATCCGTACCCAATTAGTTGTGATATTAGATACAAGCGAAGAAGGTGCAGAATCACAGGACAACGCAAATTATTACACAAAGAGATAGTGGAAGTGAGCAGTAGAAAGTGCGAGAACTAATTATCAAAATTGAAAAAACTGGATTAGAGATTATTGCTTACGCAGATGATGTTGCTATCCAAACAACAGGCGAATGTCCACAGACGCTGGCCGATATCATGCAGTCTGGCTCTTAACGAACTGCTACGATGGACCGACAAATGCGGCCTCGAGGACTGAGCTAGTTCTATTTACAAGAAAACACAAACTCCCTGACTTAACTCCACCCAAACCTTCGAAATTGCAGCATTTTTCAAGTCGAAGTTATCGCTGTTCGCCAAGCCGCTAACTGGCTAGCGGCTAATACATTATGTGTTCGCGCCAAACAACTTTAGCCCGTACCATAAGAGCGCCTAATGGGAACTCCTTACTATACCTAATACCTAGTTCCTTCAGACACCGAGTTGCTAGAAATGGGGCCGACGAAGTGCCGTATGTGACAGTATTGAGCTGAAACGTTTTAAGATCCTCCTTTGGATTATATCTCCATAGGATCAGCTCGTACTTCCTATCCTCAGCATTTATTTCGATTTAGCGATACATCTTTTTGATGTCAGCTGTTAAGACATACCTGTGACATCTAAATCGAAGCACAATCACGAACAGTTCTTCCTGAATTGTTGGTCCTACCATCAATCTGTTACGAGGATACAATGATTGGCCAGACAACAAGGATTTCGCTGAGCTCGATGTAAGGGAGCCATTACAAATACAAATACAAATATTTGGCGCAACAGCTCTTTAAAGTGCCAGGGCCTAGCTTCTCGCAACCACTCATGTTGTGTGCGTTAAATTTTTCACACGAATGGAAGGGACCTACAGTTTAATGCCGAATCCGAACGGCGATTTGAGAAGCTTTTTCGTGACAACAATACTCTCGGATGTTTGTCAGACGCTCGCGAGAGGTGGGACCGTGACAAAACTTTTTGGTGTTTTCTGGGATTCGAACTTGGAACCTCATGCGTAGTGATCCGACACACTAACCACTTACGCCACGGCCCCCAAGGGAGCCATTGTTCGAACGGAAAAAACGGAAAAGCATTTTTGTATGCGAAGTTGCGGAGAAAGTTTTTTCAGACATATTTTATAAACACAGCTCCTACGTTAAAACGCTTCGGATCGTAGCGTATGTGCTAAAATTCATCGCGGCTGCTAGAGGAAATAGGTCCGCCGGAGTAAAACTCTCGGGAGAAGACCTTAACAATGCACTCTTGACAATTGTGTGGTGTATCCAACAGCAAAGCTTCGTCAAGGAGATAGCAGAAATCAGGTCTGGAGGATCTACATCGAATCCCAAATATTTAAAACTGGGATTAATCTTGGATGAGACTGGAAAAAGGAGTATACTCAGAGTAGGTGGTCGCGTAGGCAGTGCAGATATAGCACATGATAAAAAATTCCCAATGCTCTTACCAAACGCCAATCAATTTGTGAACAGTTACGTGAGGTACCTGCATCGAAGTAACTTTCACGTTGGTCCGCAGGCTTTACTCAACTTCGTTAGAGATCGATTCTGGGTCATAAACGGAAGAGTGGTGGTTAGGCAGATCGTTCGGAACTGTGTCCATTGCAGAAGGTACAAGCCACAACTGTTGCAGGAAATCATGGGAAACTTACCCAAGGACAGATTAACTCCCAACCGACCATTCTCTGTTTGCGGGGTGGACTTCTGTGGTCCAATACTAACGTCATGGAAGATTCGCGGAAAACAGCCATATAAAACCTACATAGCAGTATTTGTCTGTTTCTCCACAAAAGCTGTGCATTTGGAGGTGTTTTCTGATTTGACATCAGATGCGTTTATAGCAGCGCTTAAGCGGTTGATAGGGCGAAGAGGTTGTCCAACAAAAATCTATTGCGATAATGCGACCAATTTTGTAGGGGCTAGGACTAAATTAGTGGAATTTCGTAACAAATTCTTTGCATCAGCTAATAAAACAAATATTTTAAGTTTCGCTTCAGAGAAGATGATGGAGTTCAAGTTCATCCCACCTCGAGCTCTGGGAAGCAGCTGTGAAGTCGGCAAAAGGACTTCTCTACAAGACCTTGGGCAGTGCGCTATTGACCTTTGAGGAGCTAGTGACAGCATTAGCTGAAATCGAAGGCGTGTTAAATTCGAGACCAATCACTCCAATGTCTTCAAATCCTGATGACATCATTGCGCTGACCCCGGGACACTTTCTAATTGGATCGGCAATTAATTCCTTTCGAGAACCAAACTTTAATAACGAAAACTTTTCCTATCTTCATAGATGGCAACGTGTATCGGCGATCAAACAACACTTTTGGAGGAGATGGTTGAGCGAGTATATCAAACATATCCAAGTGCGCTCTAAGTGGTTTACCGCCCAGCCCAATATCCAATAAGGAAGTCTGGTCATAGTCTATGAAGACAACTTACCCCCGTACAAATGGGTACTGGCTCGGGTAACAAAAACCATCAAGGGAGACGACGGGAAAGTACGAGTAGTTGAGCTCAAGACTAGTTCCGGAAGCTATCGGCGTCCTATAGCAAAGATCGCCCCTATACTAGCAGAAGATGATTGACGGTCTACAACCCATCAAGGTGGCCGGAATGTTCGCGCCAAACAACTTTAGCCCGTACCATAATAAATATTATACCACTGTATGTAAATGCCAAAACAGTACCCACTTCCCCTTTATTGAATTCACCACACCCGATTCTAAAATAAATTATAAAATACATCCCACCCACTGAACCTTGGGTTTTTCGAAATACAGCCTTTAACTCGTTCGCACGAACACTAAAATAAAGATATATTTTATAACGTTTGAGTTGGTGTTTCATTTAGTGGCCTTTTATGTAAATTTCTTCGTTATGAACATCGGATATTGTTATTTACGTCGACAGTCAGGCAGCCATCAAATCCCTCGCATCCAGCACTACGAGATCTAAATTTCTTTTATGTCCTGCATCCCCTTGTGGCCTCTACTACGCCTACGCGCCATCGTGTACCGTTTCTGGCAATGTGTCTCAGCTCTTCCCAACTGCCGAGGCCTCCTTCTCGACAGTTCTGCGCCATGTTCTCCTCGGACCGCCAGGTCTTCTGCCATTCTGAGTTAAAAGGTTCCATTGCATAGCATGGTTCGCTATGGAACTGTCTTCCTTTCGGAACATGTCACTCCGTCGTTGGATGGTTGTGCCTATTGGTTCCTGATCCGTTCTCTCGTAAAGGTGTTCGTTAGAGATACGATTGGGCCAGAAAATCCATAAGATATTGCGCAGGCACCCATTAACGAACGTTTGCAGCTTCCTGGTGATAGCAGTGGTCACTCTCCACGTGCTGCATCCATATAACAGCACGGATTCAATGGATGACTGCCGCGCATCTCTTAACGAGATAATTGGTCATTACAACCTCACCCTTTGCTTGGTACCAGGTCACTGTGACATACCGGGGAGATGTGCAACTGACGAACTGGGTCGACAAGGCTTCTCTGGTACAAATAGCATAAGCATTGCCGATATGGAAACACCAACGTCTTATGTTAAGTACCTTATCCAAACCGACGCGGAGTAGGTGGCCTATCATTGATGACAACATCTAGGCCAATGCAACACCGTCGGACATTGTTGGCCAACACTTAACAAATCTAGGTCCATCGGACTCCTAAAACACAAGAGAGGAACACTCTCCAAAATAACAAACGTTCTCACCGGACACTACGCCATAGGAAGATATGCCCGCATCCCCTATAATGGCTTCTGCAGAAGCTTAGGGATGAGGAGGAAAAAGAGACTATCAGTCACCTCCCATGCGCTTGTCCTGCGCTCGCCAACATTAGGAAGGCCACTCTGGGTGAATACTCCTTCAATGATCTCGGCAACGCCTGCACGGCTAAAATCAACTCCTTCATACAATGTGTGTGGGTGACCCATCCACCTTACACATCGGAAGTACAATGGACCTATTTCTGGTCTAAGTGCATCCTCGCCGAGGGCCTATTTTAACCAACCACCCAATTATCAAGTCCTTCTGTGTGAAAATATATACTAAACGTGATTCGGTTAAGGTAGAAGTTTAGCTAGGACAGTAATTGTGAAGTGTTGTCGAGAAGAGCTCAGTGTTCTTGGAACACAGCACAAGGTATCGCTCTGCTGCGACCCTGGACACGAGGGTATCCCAGGCAATGAGAAAGCCGACGAGCTAGCAAGAATCGGCTCAGCAGCCCTACTAAAATAAGTCGACCACCCGATGTGTATCCCGCCTTGCACACTCAAGCTCGTTGCAGGGAATAAAGCCATTAGAGAGGCGAGCACAAGATGGACCTCCATGGAAACTTGTGCCACCACCAGGGAGCTATGGCCATCCTTCGACAAAGCAAGGACCGAGAGAATTACTCGGAAAGATAGGAAATCCCTTTCCAATCTAGCGGGCATCATCATTTACTTGAAGAGACTACGCCTGACGGAGGAGGAACTCTGTAGAAGCTGTGGTGACGAGGGAGTTTTTGAGGGCACTACCCGCTTCCTGTGCCACTGTCCGGGTCTTCAACACTCCAGGAAAAAGTTCCTTGGAAAATATTTCTTCCCGGATCTCGAGGAGCTCTCCGGCGTTTCGACAGGAAAGATGATGAACTTCATCAAATCATCAGGGTGGTTTGTATGCAGAAACGAAGGCGAACCCCACAGGCGGATCAGTAGAAATGCGGTGAAGTGGGAGGGTTGTGATCCCTTGTTCTCGGATCATAAAAAAAAATATAAATAAATAAAATAAATAATAATAAAAATAAATAAATATTTGGCGCAACAGCTCTTTAAGTGTCAGGGCCTAGCTTCTCGCAACCACTCATGTTGTGTGCGTTATAGTTTTCACACGAATGGAAGGGACCTACAGTTTAGTGACGTATCCGAAGGGAAATTTGGTTTGAGAAGCTTTTTCGAGACAACAATACTCTCGGATGTTTGTCAGACGCTCGCGAGAGGTGGGACCGTGAAAAAAACTTTTTGGTGTTTTCTGGGATTCGAACTTGGAACCTCACGCGTAGTGATCCGACGCACTAACCACTTACACCACGGCGCCCACATAACCTCGCTGATAAAAGGAAGAAGAAGAAGAAGTAAGTGATTGAGTTTGTATAACTTTTGCCGGTTTCCACTAGGCCTCAATGGGTAAGGGATTATTTTTTCCAATATGGGTATCACAATGGGTCAAAGCTGACCTGAGTGTGGCAGATAGCGTCTCTCCCTGTCAGCCCACATACCTAACCTAACCTAAGACGGCAATTCACATTAAAGCTACATTTGCCAAACCTTCCTCAGCAAGGGGTCTGAAATTGGCATGATTGGCAATTTGAATAGATAAATACGACTTCATTGGTAGCAGGTTCGAAAAAATAAATCTACTCGACAGACCCCCTAGGAACGAACTGAGATTTAATATCAGTCGCCGCCTTTAGACTTTTGCCAATAACCGGAGTAATAAACTTAATTTTTTTGTTGCATACTCTCTGGTGTTCAAGTTTTGTTACTTTTTCAATTAAAATTGCAAGGTACGTGTCATTTAAGATATGTCAAGGAAAGTAGTCAGTTTATATTCTAATTTCAAACACTGTGACACAAGGTTTCAAGACATTGCAAAGCATACAACTATTCAAATGTTGTGCCTGTAAATATGCGTCAGTTACACAGTTTTGTTGCATACAACTAGGTAACTCAAAAAAAAAAAAAAAAAAAACTAACTTAAAATGCAATGAAAAGTTATGAAATTTGATTTTGAATAGGATACGTGTTGGAATGAGGCGAACTCCACAGGCGGATCAGTAGAAATGCAGTGAAGTGGGAGGGTTGTGATCTTTTGTTTTCGGATCATAACCTCACCGAAATAGGAAGACGAAGAATGTGTTGGGTGCCTGAATATGAAACTCTCTAATGAATGACATCATCGAAATTTCAAGAACTTTGCTCCTCTCTAATTTAATGGAGTGCCTGTATGCTTTTGTCAAGGCACTCGTAGGTGTTTGCAATATAAGAAAAATGAACAACAATGCCATCGCAGTCACGTTAAACGCTAATCTCGACATACAACTCCAATTCGCACTCTCGTCCGCATATCACCCCGCATAAGGTTCACAGTCCATTCGGCAGATAAACAATTTCTTTGTTCGGAATTTATCTATCAACATTTGCTCCGTCGTTGTCGGTCTTATCATATTTTTCACACCACTGTGTAATTAGATTGCAAAAAGAAAAGGAGAACTACAACAAGCACAATTCAATCTCAGATAAATTTTCGAGACATACGTTGCGGAAGCCATAAACATTGTCATCGAAATTTTGCAACTTTTCCATATAATTCCCCCATTTGTGGTACACTTCCGCTTCACGGTGAAATACCATCGACCAGCTGACGTGACAACGGGTTAGATTTCTTCCCCCGGCGGCGCACAGACAATAATTGCGAAACTTCAACATGAAGAACGGAAGTCGAAACAAGGACAAACTTCCGTGTCACTTAGTCTGCGATTTAATTTGTCCTTCGTAGTAGGGGCGGTGTTGAGTTTCTTTTTTGAATCGCACACGTTGTGTGGCAAAGAAGTGTCACATGTCCCTTCAGTTTGAGTGATGCACAGTGCATACTTATCGATGTCCTTTTTTTCTTGCAAAAATGAAATTATTTTCTCCTCGTTATACGAGTACTGCAGGACGCAGAATATCAGAATATGAAGGCCGCACCATGACGATGCATCATACTGTGACCGACATTTCAATGTAATGTCTGGCATTACTCCAACTAGGTCAGAAGGGTTTTACGAAAGGATTCACCTGCATAACCCACATTATATCCTTTCAGCTCTGGTGGACTAAATTTAAAACCGATACATCCCATTTTTTGATTAATCTATCCGAAGAGTGGCACACACGTTGCTGGAGACATGTCTTGAATACTAAATACCCCTCGGAGTGGATTAGTCATTTGTCATTTTATTGGACACCACTCGTATATGAGAGTACATAAGTAAGTCTTTTTTTTTTTTAATTTCATTGAGTGTATGTATGCAGTATACAATAGGGTGTTGTGTTGTTGTTATGCGAAATGTGTGCGCTTTGTTAAGTTAACAACCGTTTAATGAAAACGTATCATAAAGCGATTCAATTACGTTAATGGAAATTATACTGTGCTACCGGGTTTTTATTTTCTACTCTCTTTCGTTATTCGTTTGCTAATAGATGCTATTCGTGGACGTCATGTGCGATTTATTTTTTTTTCAACACCTCGGGTGAGTTTTTTGCCATATTGATTGGAAAAGTAAGTCAAATATGCTAACATCATTTTCATTGAAGCGGAATGAAGGTATTTGCACGCCAGCCCCGTGATGGGTTTCATGCGAGTTTCGTGGTATAGAAATATACACTAAAATCAAGAAAACTTATGTAAAACCCGCATGCGAATGTGTTACAACAGGGGCGTGGTATAGTGCAGTAAGATGTCTTAAGAGTGTCGTAATGCAAACGGGGCAACAAATTGGTCCTAAATTGATGCAGAGCATTCAGGTTTGTATTCCTCTCGTATCCCGGCTTAGGAAAGCAGTCTACGTCAGTCAGAACGTCTTTAAACACGTTTACGAGCATATTAAGGCGGGTTTTATTCATTGGATGTTCACAGCAATCATCAGATCCAGCATTTCGCATGTATCTTTAGTCTAGTGAACTGCAGCAAAAAAAAGAGCTACCTGACCTAACTCTACAACGTGCAAAGGCATCACGAGGGCGCAGCACAAGCAGACATACTATACTATACTAGGGCCCTTGTACGCACTGCGACCTATAAGATCTATAGTGCCCGCCCGGTGTTTAGCCGAGAACTTGGTTAAAGCTCTTGATAAACCTCAACAAAGCTCCAGGCTCAATTTTCCAGAAGTCAGAGGGGCTCAATGAAGCCTCCCGAGATGGAGAAGTCTTTTTCTTGCGGCCATGGGGCATTCATAAAGAATATGTTCTGCCGTCTCTTTTTGCTCTCCACGTAGCCGGCATGCGTCTGTATCTACTACACCTATCTTTTGCAGATGGTACCTGAGTGAGCAATGACCAGTCAAGTAGCTTGTAACTGCTTTCTTAAGCTCGAGTAGGTTTTTAGCCTTCCAACGGTTGAGATAATGCCTATCTTGGACCCTTGAGTTTGGCCCAGTACTCTGTATGATGATCGTCTTCTCATTTTTTTTATTTTGATGTTTGCGCTACTGCGTGTAACTAAAAAATAGGATTCAGGACCGACTAGTGGGCGAGTGGCGCCTCTTCTCGCTAAGCAGCCCACCCGTTCGTTGCTGCCCTCGTCCCAGTCCCAGTCCCAGTCCCATAAAAGTTTCGATCCTACCGTGTAAGATTTAAGTGCTGCCTGGCTATCCGAGAGGATGAAAATACGAGTACCCTCGACCCATCTTCACAGACATTCTCGTACACAGAGCTCGATTGCACCAGTGCTACCATTTTCCAATTTGGAGCCATCTGTGTACCAAGTTTGAGAGTTTGGTAAGACTACAAGCCCTTCATTCCTCCATATGTGGCGATTACGTATGACCACATTGAATTTTCTGGAGAACCGGTATTTCTTGAGCATGGTATCTGGGATTTTAAGAATAGGGTAATTTTGAATATACTCTAGAATCTTCAGATGGCCTGTAAAGTTGGCAATTTTAATGTCCGAGATCTTGGGTAGCCTAAGAGCACTCAGCATAGCTTCCTTTTGTACTGCAAGGTGCAACGGTGTGAGGTTAAGCATTGCTCCCATTGCTGCCGTGGGGCACGTTCTCATTGCTCTGTGATACTCAGACAGGCTAGACGATGTATTTTATTTAACTGTTCCTGAGTCTTGGCCTGTAAGGTTTTTGGCCACCAAGCCAACGATGAATAGGTGACCATGGGTTTGTTAATGGCGCTGTACGTCCAATATATTATCTTGGGTTTCAGCCCCCAAGTTTTACCATGTAGGCGCTGGCACATAAACATTGCTCTTGTCGCTTTCTCGGTAATCTTGTTCAGGTGTGAATTCCAGAGGAGCGTCTTGTCATGGATAACACCTAGGTATTTCGCTTCCTTGGATATGTCGACTGGGACGTTTTCCAGTGTAATTTGTTTAAGATTACGATTTCTTTTCCTAGAAAAGGGTACAAGTATAGTTTTTCTGGGGTTGATGGTAAGTCTCTTTGTCCTGCACCAATTGGAAGTTAAATTGAGGGCACATTGCATTAGTTGGGAAATTATGTCCCCAAATGTGCCCCTGACGCTGATGACCATGTTGTCTGCATATCCTTGTACTTTGTAACCCGATTTTTCAAATAGCTCTAGGAGTTGGTCAATAACTAAGGTCCATAGCAGGGGGGAGAGGACTCCTCCCTGTATGTATGTATGCTCCCTGTATATCTATGAAGGCACATATGGCTGTTTCTTTACCAGCTAATCATTTGTCAATCAATAGCGTTAAGCTGTGAATGGCTGTTTCCGTAGATTTCCCAGGTTGTATTTACGAGTATGTACTGGTACCAGATTCTACTCAAAAGCACTACAAAAACAGGAATCTTTGAGATAATGTGCAGTGTCTTCCAAGCTGAAATCCCGGCAATAGAAAAAGCCGCTCTTTCTATAAAAGATAGTCATATCCCTTCGTCGGATATAACAATCTTCGTAGTTAGTCAAGCAGCTCTGTAGACAATAGAATCCAATTCAATCAAAAGCAGACAGGAAATGGCGCGATTTACTGATCACCATCAGACACCACAAAGTCAAACACAGTAATGTAGAAGGGAACAAAAAGGCAGATGGATTGGCAAGGATAGGGTCTGCTTTGAACTGCAGTGAGGTAGATACGTCTATACTGCTACCAATAGGAAAACTGTACAGTACGGTCCAGGGAGAACTACGACACTTCTCGCGCTTTATAGCCAAAACTGAACAAAATGAAAACGTAGAACCTGCTGGCAATAGAACGATGGTCTATACGCACACTATCTGGAGTAATCACAGGATACTGCGCCATTGGAGTTATGCTTCGTAAATAGAAAACTGAGTTCAACAATTTATGTAGAAGGCTCCGGAGACGAAAAAGAGGTATAATCAACCCAACACCTACTTGGCCACTGCCTCCATTTTCTACAAGAAGGACGCCTATGGATACTAGGCTCCAGGTTCTTTGTTAGCACTGGTAGCAGAGTCACGGATTAAGGAGCTTGTTAGATTCGTAAAGAGTACCAACTGGTTTAAGCATAGACCGATACTAGCATCAGTTTCATCTCCCTCACAAATTATTATATTTTTAATCCCACTCCACTATCAAGGGTAAGCAAATGGACGTTTTAGTATCCATCACACACCCTTCACAACCTAACCTAAGGCAGGTTTCTATTGATATGAATTCGGAATCTGGTAAAATGAACAGAATACAATATACCAGGGGTAAATTAGTGTGAAAGGGAGAAGACACAATAATCGACGCGACGTCTTCAAAACAAATTTAGCACAAGATGTATTCGTGAATTTCCTCGTTTGTTTGTCATCAGAGTTTAGGAAACATAAACACAAAATTGTCTTCTTCATTCTTACACGCTGCTAGGGCCTTTTGGATTAGCTGCTGGCATTGATGGCCGATCCCATGTCTTGCAAGAATTACCGAGGCATATCTCTTCTAAATGTCGCATACAAGATCCTATCCAACGTACGTCTGACGCCACAATAGTCGACACGTATCAATGTGACTTCCGGCAAATCCTCAAGTCGAAACTCACCGCCTGTTTATCGACTTTAAAGCTGCATATGATAGCATTCACCGACTTGGGCTCTACCATGCGATGTATAAATACGGGATCCCTTCAAAACTGACCCAGCTGTGTGGCGTAACGCTGGATAATACGCGGTGCAGTGGCCAATTTGGAAATAACTCATCCGAACTATTTCGAACTTGGATTTCGGCAAGGAGATGTCATGTGATTCCTTCAATTTGGAACAGATAGTGATTAGAGCGAGTATTAACACGGAAGGCACTGTCTTCTACACGTCCGTCCGGTTGCTGGGGTGCGCAGATGATGATCTCAGCGTGCCATCATAGAGGCATTTGCGGCAATTAAAGATCAAGCGAGACAAGTTGGTTTTGTAGTAAATGAGTACAAAACCAAGTATACTTGTATGGCATCAACAAACAAGATTCGATATCTCCGAAACGTATTACAAAATGTCATTGTTGATGACTTTAACTTCGAGATGGTCAAGGAATTCACCTACCTCGGAGTAAACATAAGCCCCATAAATGACACCTTTGTGGAGATCTGATGATGAATAACACTAGCAAACCCCTTCTTCTTCCTTTTATCAGCGAGGCTATGATCCGAAAACAAGGGATCACAGCCCTCCCACTTCACTGCATTTCTACTGATCCGCCTGTGGGGTTCGCCTATTTGACCTCAGAAAATATCGGCAGGCCTGCCGATTTTGGATCACTCGGTTACTGAGGCCAATGAAATGCCGATGTCGTCGCATTTGTCTGATCCAGGCGTTTATAGGCCTGCCTTTCCTACATCGCAATGTCTTTGGAACGTGCATAGATATTGCCTTTTTAACAGGGTTCAAATGATCTCTTCTTTGAACGTGGCAATACCAGCTGAGCCGGTCGCGCTCTAATTTGTGTACGATGGTTTCCTTGATGTGAAAGCTTCCACGGATCTTCGAACTTCTTATTCGATCAAGCTTGGTCACTCCTGCTGTCATGCGAAGCATCTTCATCTCAGCTGCCGTTAATTTACTCTCATACGTTTTGTACATCGTCCAACATTGTGAACCGTATGTGAGCACTGGACATACAACTGCGGTGTAGAGCCTTCCTTTCAACTTAGGGGGCATTTTTCTGTCACAGAAGATAGCGGAATTTTCTCGCCACTTCATCCACCTACGCTTACACGATGATTGATGTCGTCATCACAAGTTGCTTTGCTATTGATCATAGATCCCAGATATTTGAACTTTTCGCACTTGGGAAGCACTGTTCCATTCAAATAAATGTCTGGAATAGGCCTGAGTGGATCAGAGAACGGGCAGCACAAGTACTCTGTCTTTTTTGAACTAATGCGATACCCATTTCCCTCCAAAACGTCCACCCACACATCAAGTGCTCGTTGCAGGGATGTAGGATCCTCACTTATGATGGCTGCATCGTCAGCAAAGAATAACTGATGTACCTTGGGGTCCATCACTTTACCTTCAAGCAGATAATCAAGGACTGTAATAAAGAGCAAAGGACTTAAAACGCTTCCCTGGTGCACCCCGACTTTGATTAGGAACTCTTCGGTTACTCCAGCGGGACATCTTACTCTTGTCTTTGCTCTTTCGTACATGTCCATGATCATCTGTACATAGGTTTCTGGAACCCCTCGATGTCTTAGCGCCACCCATATCAGATCTCGTGGTTGTCTGTCGAATGCCTTTTCAAAGTCAACCAATACAATATGCAAATCCCTTAAGGAATCACGATGTTTTTCCATTATGATCCTTATACTTTGGATTGCATCTGTGGTTGATTTACCCGAGACAAATCCGCACTGATCATCAGATAGCCGCATTATTTTTCGCAGTTGGCCACCTAATATCCGCTCAACGATCTTCATGGCGTGTGACATCAGCTTGATCGAACGGTAGTTATCACAGTTTCGCGTATCACCCTTCCCTTTGTATATAGGGAGGAGGTAACTTTCCCTCCATTGATTCGGCATTGGATCACCTCTCACGAATTTGGAGATAAGAATTCTGAGCCATCTGAACCCGATGTCTCCCATCTTTTTCCAGAACTCAGAGGGTATCTTGTCTGGCCCAACCGCTTTTCGTTTTTTGGAGTATTTGACCGCCTCACTAACTTCTTCGACTGTAATGTAGGCTATTTCTTCACAGTTAGGGGTGGCTCTTGGAAAGTATAGCCGGGGAAACTGTTCATTTAAAAGCTCTTCACAATACTGTCGCCACCTCTGCAGAATTTTGTCGTCATCCACAAGGAGCTGGCCATGAGCATTGGTAATGAACTTTGGCGAACGAATCTCCTGAGCATTGTTCCTTCTTTGGGCGGCTATTTTGAAGATAGTGGCGCTCTTGTTCATATTGTGTCTTCGCAGCTCCTGGATAGCTTGGTTTGCATCAGCAACCGGGGAAAATATTTTCTCCAGCTCCCGATACAGGCCCTCCGTACTCTCTGCTTGAAGCTGGGCGCACTTCTTCTTCGCTTTTTTCTTGCAGCATCTGTATTCCATTTCGAGGCGAGCTTTTTCGTCATTATTATTAGAGGGGCACTTTGACCAAGCTTTGAAAGCCGCTTTTTTCTCATTTATCAGCATCTTAGCTTCATCACTCCACCACCATGTTTCTTTGGCGTGTTGATGGTGGCCTTTTGAAGCTCCTAGCAGTGATTTGGCCTTATTTAAGCAAGTTCGCTGTAGGGAATCCCACATATTTTGAGCTCTGCACTCTTCATCCTCAGCTCCGTTGATGGTGTGAGAGAGGTAATTTTTCATTACGAAAACAAAAGCTTCGCCTTTTTCTTTGTCCAGATTGTACCACTTGATTTTCTCAGAGACCCTTGTTTGTTTGCTTTTCTTTGGTGTTTTCATAAAAATTTCTGTTAGCAGGAGACGGTGTTGCCGAGCGATTGCCTCTCCCAGGATCACTTTGCAATCTTTTACCCGGGGCTTCATGAAACTGCCTACCAAATGGTAGTCAATCTGAGTTTCATCTCCACCACTGCTGTAAGTGATCAGGTGTCGGCTTTGTTTGATGAACATAGTATTTAACACGATAAGACCGTGTGATTTGCACATGCTTAGGATGTCTTCACCAGGATGGTTCCTGGTGCCATATCCTAGTCCTCCATGGCAGTCTTCATAGTCTTCGCTTGATTTCCCGACATGTCCATTCAAATCTCCTCCAACAAATAGAAATTCTTCCTTTGGGATGTTCTTAAGGAGATTGTGGAAATCTAGCCAAAATGCATCTTTATCTCTCTGATTGTACCCATCGTGGGGAGCATATGCACTGAAAATATTCCACACCTCTCCTTGTATTACTAGTTTGAGAGACATCAAACGGTCGCTGGACTTCGAAATGCTCAAGACGTTTCCAAGTAGCTCTGCCGCAAGGATGATACCGATTCCGTTCCTAGCCTTTTCCGTTCCGTAGTAGAACATCTTGTAATCTTTTGTCCTAACGTCCAAGAAACGCGCCCGATTCCCGGTGTTTTTACATTTCGTCTCTTGGACACACAAGATGTCCACCCGCCTTCTATTCATCATCTCTTCCAGCTCGTAACTTCGACCGGTCATGCTTCCAACGTTCCAACTCGCGACCCTCAAATTGCGTCCAAACTGTTTCATTATTTTGCTAGCCCCCGGAATCCGTATAGCTCTGACCCGAACATTTCTGCTCGGTCCAGGATCAGTACCATGCACAGCAGTGGTAGTGCCTGGCGGGGTAGTGCCTTTCCTTTTTGCAAGTATTATCATAATGATACAGTTTTGCAATACAATTTTTGCACCATATTGCGATGGTGTTTGTTGTTTGACACGTGCATGCTCCTGTTTTAGTATTGTTTGATCTTTCTTTTATGACACCGGTGATCTCCAGTCGTGTCAACCCACGGACTCGCATGCACACTTGTGGGAGGGTTTTTATGGTAGTATATGTGTCGCTAGGCTCACTTGGGTGTTATATTGCCTAGATCTGATTTGTCCCCTTAGTCGCCTTTTACGACAAGCGCTGGTTGTTGGGGGGGGGGGCTGCAGTGATATTCTTAACCCGTCCCTGCACGGGGAACACTAGCAAACCCCTACTCTATAGAACGCTAATCTTACCAGTCCTGCTATATGGCGCCAAGTGCTGTACGATAAGTAAGAAAGCTAAGACAATATTGAACTCTTTCGAGAGAAAAATATTTTGTCGAATAGATAAGATAGATAGAAAAAAAATTTAAATAAAATATAAGTCTTCCCTTATTTTGTGTGGTCCTATCCCACAAAAGGGTTCTGGTCCAAGGAACGGCGCGTCTGATACGTTTCTAGCTAGTTCATCAGCTGCATCGTTCCCCTCCACTCCTACATGTCCTGGTACCCAGTAGAGAGCTACTTTGTTTGTTTCTCTCAGTTTGTTGATCCGGGTGAGACATTCCCAGACCAGTTTGGATCTGATCTCGTGCGAGGTCAGTTCTTTAATAGCGGCTTGGCTGTCTGGCAGTATTGCGATGTCCTGCCCGCGATATTCCCTGTCGAGGTTGAATTTCGCGCATCTTTGGATCGCCTGAACTTCTGCTGGAAATATACTGGAGAATACTCCCAGTGATTCTGAGTATCTAGTCCTGGGCCCGTATACTCCTGCCCCAGTGCCAGTAGATGTTTTCGATCCGTCTGTGTACCATTTAATTGTGTGTTGTTTGAATTGGCTCTTATCGGACTCACTGCTCCAATCCTTTTTGTTGCTCACCTTTGATTTAAACTTTTTTTCAAAGCAGTATTTCTTGACCATATCGTTTCTGGTTCAGTCCAGAAACGGCACCGATTTGGATAGGGTTACTCGCTTTTTGTTAGCGATGCATGTTCCTTTCCAGATGCCCTCTTAGCTTATTCTCATTATGGTCTCCTTGGCGATTCGCTCTAGCACTATGTGTAGTAGAGGTATACGTACGATCCCCTCTAGTACTGCTGTGAGACAGGTTCGCATGGCACCAGTTATACATACGCAGTCTAATTTTTGCACCTTGCTCATAGATGTCCCCGTCGTAGTTAACCTTGTTCGGTTAACCCATGCCACTGCACCGTATGTGATGATGGGTCTTAATATCATCAGGGACATCCATCTCAGTGTGGCTGGGCTGCAACCCTAGACCTTTCCTTAAATGTTCCTGCACAACACAAGTGCTCTGGTAGCTCTGGTGGTGGATACTTGACCTGTATCTGTGGGTCAATCCTGATACCTTCCAATAGGATAGGTAGCATACGCTTTAGTCTTTTCTTGGTGAAGGGTATCACTGTGGTTTTGGTAGGATTCACTTTAAATCCTACGGTTTCGCACCATTCCTGTGAGACTCTTAGACCCCTTTGAATGATTTCGCACAGTGTTTCTTCAAATTTTCCTCTTGCAACAATGACTATATCCTCGGTGTACCACTGGCACTTAATGCCGACACCTGTCAATTTGTGCAGTAGTTCATCTACTACTAGGCTCCACATCAATGGTGATAATACCCCTCCTTGTGGGTAGCCTCTAGTGGTGCTTAAAGCGATGGTTTTTTTTTACCCACCTCTGTCTCAGCCAGCAGTTCTCAGCATATCACACATCCAATTACTTGTGGTGTGATTTACTTCTTTCATTTCAAGACCCCTCCCAATTGCTTCATTGGAGGTGTTGTCGAAGGTTTCTTCGATATCTAGAAAAGCACATACATGCCGTTTCCTTGCTCTCCAGTGCTTCCTGGACCCATTTTGTCGGATAGTAGGTCCCGTCTGCGAAAGGTCGACGAACGGAGAAGGAGATTTAGCCGCAAACTCTGAGCTGTACCAAGATGTGGATGTAGTCCAGAAAGCTAACTACATTGGCTAGGCCACATTAAGTGAGTGGACAACAATGCTCCAAACAAGATAATCTTCGAATCATAATCCCCAGGTTTCAGACGACAAAAACCACCGAATCTCCAGTATAAAGATCAAGTAATCACGGATGCCAACAAAACTTGGTCTTCGTTACTGGATCGACAAGGATGCTGTATCCCAGACAGAGACATGGATCAGCAGCCCATTAAGTAAGTTAGCAAGCAGCTTACAGATCAGTCGATTGAATACCTAAGATCTTGTTGTTATTATCGAACTTTGTCATCGTCAAAAAAATCAAACAACTACAAAAGTATCTAAATTTTGAAATTTCAAATCGGATTTGCACCCAAATATGTAATACAACAAAAAAAATACAATAGTTGCACGAAATGACTGGGCATTCTGAGAAACACGAGTACTCTTGTGTTTGACGACTAAAGCCTCGCCTTAGAGATATAACATCTTTCAGAGCAAGCTACCTATCTCCGGTAAACCACAAATACTCGTACTCATATCCCCACACACAGTTCAGTAGAAATTCATAATTTTCAAGTGCACACGTTTCAATTCTTGTGCTGGTTTTTGTCTATCTTTTCATGGCCAACCACTTTTCGGCCATCGTTTGGTCATGCCTAATAGCTACTCCTTTTCTGCCGGTCAGAACGTGTATCTACGTATAGTATCTTTAGACCACGAACAACATAATCGTAAAAAAAAAACTTTGAATTGTTTGTATTATGAAAGCATCATGTAAATGCGTCACATTGTCGGGGCTTTCTTGAATGTGTTATGAGGATGCAAGATATATAAAAAAAAAATACAAAAGGCAGCAGTAGAGCGCGCTACCAAAGTTGCCAAACAAGTTTTCGATTTTAGGGTTTTCCTTTTCGATTTCAGCGTACTGACCTGCCAAGTGAAACCTACACACAACACTCCTCTCAAACATCACTCACACATGAGCTTAGTGAAATCGAAAGTCATAGCCGCGCGTCTTTGACGCTTAAAGGTTTCACTTTTTGCCAAAGAATCTTCTCAGATTATAATCGAAACGTTTTTATGGATTTTTTCTTCTATTTGTATCTGTTAACACCTATTAGGAGATTTATTGCCATAGTGACCGAAAGTAGAGGAGATAAAGAGATAGGAAAAGTGGAAATTTACGACCATCATCAATTTTGGCCGAATCAACTGTGAGCCCAAAACAAGAATGTAGTGCGGTGCTAATTTTTTAAGACAACACATGGTAGGCAAAGAAAGTTTTGAGGCTTTTAGCATTTCTTTCTTTGGAAATGCAAATATTTTTGACCGGGTTCACTTGAGATACGTATTTTGTAATGAGAGTTGGTTGGGAAGTGAGGAAAGACATAAGAGTTTGCCGAGTTTACGGCGAACTTTGCCTGTTGCTGATAGGTTTTTAGAAAGTTTAATTGTAAGGCAGAGGGGTATGATGTCATAATGTATTCAATCGACAGGTGTGACCTGACTAAAGTAGATTTAGTAGAGCAAGAGTGATCTACATTACTTTGTTAATCTAAGTCTCAGACCTTGACATAGCTGGCACCACAAATCCGTTTGTAGGCTAGAAACTTTTTTGACTTGGCAAAAACATTGTTTAGAAAAAATTGGTCATCAAAGAGCATAAGCAGCGCGCGATTGAGGATATTGAGAGCTTATACTTCAGGAGCAAGGTACGAACCTTTTAGCAAAAGTACAAAGAACGTGTTAAAACAGCAAAACCCGTACAGGAACCTGAAGAGATGAAAAAAGAAACCCCGCAGTAGAATAACAGTCGGTGCTGAGAATATGAAAAAACTAATTTTGCAGACTGCGCAATCTTTTATGTCGGTATGTGAATATTGAATAACTTTAAAAAAAGAACCGATTTCCATATATGAGGTATTTTTATTTAATTTGGTCCTTTACAATTTATTTGGACTAGTTTTTGAATACAACATCAATCAAGTGGCCGCCTCCAAAGCAAAATGTACCATTTTTGCTGCGTTTTCCATCACTTTTTCGAGCATCTCGGACGATATAGCGATGATTTCGGCACGAATGTTTGCCTTGAGCTCGTCAATGGTTTGAAGCTTGCTGGCGTACACTTTGCTTTTCAAATAACCCCACAAAATGAAGTCCGGAGGAGTCAAATCTGGAGATCTGGGTGGCCAGTCAATGTCGCCATTTTTTGACAGCACACGTCCAGGGAATTTTCGTTGCAGAAACTGCATTGTTTGATTTGCAGTGTGGCATGGCGCACCGTCTTGTTGAAACCAGTAACCGTCCAGACCTTTTTCACACATTTGTGGGCAGACATAATGAGCCAACATCCACCGATATTGTTTCCCATTGACTGTTTCGCCTTCTCTGAAGAAAAATGGCCCAATAATGGTTTTGACGCAAACACCGGCCCAAACAGTCACTCTTGGTCATGCAATGGTGTTTCATGGATTTCGTGTGTATTCTCCGTTCCCCAAATGCGGCAATTTTGATGTTAACGGCGCCAGAGAGTGTGAGATGCGCCTCGTCGGTCATCAAAATGTGCTTCCTTCCAAAAATCAGGTTCAGTGTCAACCATTCGAGCGACTGTTTGGTCGTATTCCAAGCGACGTGGACGTGTCTGTCGGCAATAATCTTCAGTCAATTGTACTTTATACGGAAACAAATGCAAATCATCCTTCAAAATGCGCCACAATGTGGTTCCACTGACGCCGAAATACAGAGCGCGGTGACGATACGACACATGTGGGTTCTCGGCAACACTCTCTCTTACCGCTTCAACCAGTTCATTGGAACGTCTTGGGCGTTGATGAACGGCATGTCGACGATCTTCCACTGGCCCGTGCTCAACAAAATTCGACACCAAACGACGAATAGTGTTGTCAGACGGTGCTTGTTGGCCATGATATTTTCGACGATATGCACGTTGAGTTAATACAACTGAACGACTATTTTCAATGTACAGCGTCACTATTTCGGCGCGTTGTTTCGGTGTGAAGCGATTCATGGTTAAAATTGTACTGAATTGACGTTACAAAAACATGTCTACTCAAGTCCATCGGTTGATAAATGTAAAAGTTATTCAACGTTTACATACCGATATAAAAGATGGGGCACCCGTTACAACGGCGACGAAGACCAACATCCCGCTGTCAGGCAGAATGAAACATTCAACATAGACGATGATAGCCAACATTTCCGCCCACCTGACTAAAACGAAGTGAGGATGGCAATATCCCAGCTGAAGTCCAACAAGGCTGCTGGAACTGACGACTTTTAGGGCAGCTAGTGATGAATTGGTAGAAAGCAGACACCAACTCATCTCTAAGATTGGATCAGACGAGTGTATGCCTGATGAATGGAATCTCTGCATCGCTTGCCCGATCCACAAGAAAGGAGTCCACCTCAACTGCGTCCATTATAGAGGCATCAGTCTTCTCAACGTTGCAAACAAAATCTTTTCTGTCATATTGTGTGAACGCATGAAGCCTCCCATCAATGCGATTTCAGGCCCAGAAAGTCCATCATCGATCAAATCTTCACACTTCGGCAGATCCTGGAGAGAACCCAAAAAGTCCACATCGACACTCATTATCTCTTTATCGAGAAGAGCTATATAGAGCCCTGTCTAGTTTTGACATCCCTGCGTAACTTGTCCGTCTGTGCCGGATGACGATGGAGCTCCGTCAAGGCTGGACTTCACCGAGACCTTCGATGTCGAAAAGGTTTTAGACAGGGTGACGCACTGTCATGTGACTTCTTTAATATTGTACTTGAACGGATTGTACGGAACTCACAAGCCAACACCAGAGGCACAACAATCAACAACAATCTAACCTAGAGGGACGACGCAGTAGAGAGCCTCCTTGCCGTAGGTGCCGTACACAAGTTCAAGAGGACCTCATCCAACTTGGACTGCGCAACTGGAGGTAATTAGCTAAAGACCAAGCTAAATGGAGTGGCTTGTTGGTTGAGACCCATGTTCATCCCGAGCTGTAGCGCCACCTAGGTAACTAAGTAATCGGGTTCCTCGAGGCAAGCTCTAGGGTGTTGTGCAAGAGTATGGGATTGATGGTTCGCTGTTAGAAGCGATTCAGTCTTTATATACGTACAAGCTGCAGAAGCTGTAATCGGGTAAACGGCGTTAAATCAATACTTTTCACTGTGGGCGTTGGATTCCGCTAAGGGTGCGTTTTGTCATCTCTCCTCTTCATTGCATATATGGACTTGATGTTACAGCACAGCCGTAGCGAAGAGTGTTTCAAATTGGTAGACTTAAGGATTAGTCATCTGCTCTTAGCGGATGATTTGGTCATCCGTGGATCCTTTCAAACCGAAAGATTTGCATCCGTTTGTGACGATGCTGGTATGAAAGTAAACGTGAACAAATCGGGAGTCCGTTTAGTGCACTTTGCTTGTTAGTGGAGTCTAACAAAAGCAGGCGAAGTAGTTAAAGTACCTCGGGATTATATTGACGAGTGATGGAAAGAGCAATGTAGAGTTATCGTGTAGAATTGGTCAGGCTGGATCAATTTTGAGAGAGCTTGGTCAATCTGTTATAAGGAAGACCGAGCCAAGTTATATTATCGGTTTCTAACTTGGTAGTGACTGAAAGAATAAGATCGCGAATACAAGCTGCCGAAATGAGGTTCCTTCACGGGAAAGCTGGAATAACTCCTAAGGATCGAGTACGCAGCACCAGCGTACGCAAGACGCAGTTTCTTCTCCGAACGGAACGATCTATGTTTTGATGGTTTGGTTACGTAGACTGGCTTCCAAGATGAGTCATTATTGCCATGTCATCAGGTAAGCGACCCCTTGGTAGGCCTAGCAATAGATGGTTTGATCAAATGCAACATGGATCATGGAGCACAATGGATCCGTTTAAGATCCGAGTGCAGGCTGCATTCATTCGTTGCAGTTTAACCCTTTAAGCTAAATGCGACATCTCTCCTGGAGCCGTCGTCTAGGGATTCCTCTTGATGATTTGTAGTGAATGGTGGAGGAACGATAAGGAAGGAGAGTCCACCTGAGCAATCTCATGAAGCATGAAAATGTATGTTACGCAAATATTTATGGAAACTCTTCTCCGAAAAATTAAATTATCACAAACAAATGAATCAGGACTCCTGTGGAAGATTCTATCAACTTTGTTAAACGCCTCCTGAATCACCCATTTACATTTTGTTGCTTACACATGCGATAAATGATATTCGTCGCCAGGCAAAGACAAAACTCCTTCCGTCAGCAAACCGTCAAAAACAGAATCAAGCTCTGTGTGTTTCTTTGAATTTGAATACGAAAACGAAAAAGGATTTTCCACCTAAGCACATCCTGCTCCTTCTACTCCCATTTTTATTTGTTCCCTGTGCAATATCCTTTCCTCGTACTTGACACTGATGATGGCATTTGCCGAAGAAATTAAAATGAAAACAGCACGAAATGTTTGTCGTCAATTAGCCTTTTTGTTTTTATTCGCTGTTTATCCTTTCGCTGTATTTTCATCCGATTTACACTTTTCAAAGTCCAAACAACAAAAACAGGACGAATGCAGAAATGCGAGGGAAAGTCATCAGCGATGAAATTAAATCTTTTCCCCTAATGACGTCAACAATTATCCTTTTATTTTTGTTTTTTCTTGTCTATAGCGAGGGATATACATATTTTAATCGTCGAGTGAAAATTAAATTATTAGCAATGTCAGTCACATGCCCTCGCATTCGTTCGGATGTCCTTTTTCATATTTTTTCCTGGTTTATGCTTTCTTTTCTTTGCGTTGAGGGAAACTTTTCCTTGTTCTCACAAATTGGCAACTTTCACTCGAAGAACTCGGAAAAGAAAAGAAAAGTTTTCCTTTTGCTTGCTACTACTACTGATGCTATTGTCCTTAAGTTATAATTACAAGGAGAAATAAGTTTTATTTTATTTTTTGAAAGGAAAAATCAGGAAAGCGTGCTCCTGTGATTTATTACTATTTGCTTGGCTGAATTTGATGGAGCAAGGGATTGAGAGGCAGAGGTAGATAGTGGTGAAAGCTGTAACTGAAGCTTTATTTCGCCCACTTACCATTGTTCCGAGCGACTTTGCTTTCCAATTAAATGTCCTTCGAGGAAAGTATTCGTTGACAATTTGTTGCAAAAGTTTTGATATATGATTAAGGTGCAGAGAATTCTTTTAAAGAATTATTATAATTATTATAATCAATAAAGAGCAAGGACACAATTGAATGGGTTAAGTAGAGAGGGTCCTAAGGCCCTGCAACGATCACTTGGGCGTTTTGGAGGGAAACTGATACCGCATTAGTCCAAAACACCCATTTCTTGTGCTGCCCGTTCTCTGATCTACCCATGCTTGTTCCAGACATTTACTTGAATGGAACAGTGCTTCCCAAGTGCGAAAACTTCAAATATCTGAGATCTATGATCAACAGCGAAGCAACCTACGATGACATCAATCATCGCATAAGCGAAGGCGGGATAACTCCGCAATCCTTTGTGACTCGAAAATGTCCCCCTAAGCCGAAATGAAGGCTCTACACCGCAGTTGTGCAGCACTCTCACATACGGTTCACAATGTTGGATAATGTACAAAACGTATGAGGGTACAGTAACGACAGCTGAGATGAAGATGCTTCGCTTGACAGCAAGAAGTGACAAAGCTTGATCGAATAAGAAGTTCAAAGATCCGTGAAAACCATCTCACGAAAAGTAGATCGCGACCGGCTCAGCTGGTATTATTATGTTCAAGGTTAGGTAGGTTAGGTTGGCTGTCTAAGCGCAAGTGCAGACACACTTAGACCAGTAAAGGTCCTTTGTGATGCCATGGATCTACCACTACACCGCCCAGGGACTAATAAAGTCAAGCGGAGCTTTCCATAAAGCGATGGATGCAGAGGTTATTAAGGAAGGGCGTTCTAGATGGATCATTCTTTTGCGCAATAGGGTTGGACATGTGCATAGGAGGTGAAGGATGGTTACTCCTCCTCTTCGTCCCTACAGCTCCAACAGAACTCGTTTGAGAAAAGGCCAAGTCTTTTGGCAAGTTGGACTATAAGACAGTGTCCAGTAAGGACACCGATAACGCAGCTGATCTGTGATCACTTTAGCATAACCAGATCCGCGCTACGCTTCTGGTCCAGCTTAGGTCAGATTTGTCTCGAAATGTGACACGTTGAGCTGTTCTTCATCTGGGGTTGGTTTTGCCAATAGCGTTCAACTTTAGTAACGGGTGGGCCATCTAGTGATTTCTTTTTAAATCATAGGTTATTTTGACACTGACAGCTGTTTCCCGCGGAACGAATTAGTCGCTTTACGCTTAAACAACATTGGGAAATATTGAAAACTTATTTCCAAAGTGAGTGCTGTGTAGCCCAAACAGTGCGTTTTTTGAAAAGAAGTGTTGGCCGAAATGAAACACCCACCGCGCCTGCTGTACGCAAGTTTGTGCAAAAAGTATGCTAGTGGACAACACTCATAGTCCCCGTCGTCATACGGTGCGCACAGACGAGAATGTGGCTGCTGTAGCCGAGAGTGTGAGACTCAATTCACGAACATCAACTCGTCATCGATCTCAACAGCTCAACATTTCACGCACTAGCCTGAGAAGAATTCTGCACAAAGATCTGGGATTATTCGCTTACAATGTCCAATTGATTCAACAATTGAAAGCGCACGACCATCCGCTTCGTTATCGCTTCGCAGTTTGGGCCTTAGAGCAGCTTGAATTGGACAACGATTTTGGGCGAAAAATCATCTTTTCTGACGAGGCACATTTTCATCTCGGCGGCTACGTTAACAAACAAAATTGCCGCATCTGGGGCTCGGAAAACCCGCAGGTTATTGTCGAGAAGCCAATGCATCCACAGAGATGTGCGGATTGTTTGGTGCGGATTGTGGAGTGGTGGCATCATTGGACCATTTTTCTTCGAAAATGAGGCTGGGAACAACGTTTCGGTCAACGGTGGGCGTTACAGAGCCATGTTAACGACTTTTTTTTTTACTGAAATTGAAGACATGGATTTGGACGACCTCTGGTTCATGCAGGATGGCGCGCCATGCCACAATCGGTCTTTTGCGCACCAAATTCCCAAATTGTGTTATCAGCCGTCTTGGCGATATCAATTGGACGCCTCGGAGCTGCGATTTGACCCCTTTGAACTTTTTTTTGTGAGGAACCGTAAAGGACCGATGTTATGCCAACAATCCGGAAACGATTCAAGCTACAGCAATCCGTGAGCTACAGCCCGAAACCATCAACAAGGTCTTGGAAAATTGGAGTGATAGAATGCGCTACTGCGGGGCAGCGACTTGAACGACGTTGTGTTCCATAATTAATGGGAATGTTTGCTCTTACTAATAAAGCCATAATACATGAAAAACATTTCATTTTGTTCATTTTATTGCATTTTTAAAAAGAAACTTGTAGTTGGCCCACCCTGTATATGCTTACATGTAGCAAGAGGCTACAAGAGCTGGTCCGCTCCGCAGTTTCATGGAATATTCCTGGCCTGGCCTGGCACCCAGCATAGGTGAATGTTGAACGGCTCTGTCATCTCCGTAAGAGACAAACGGCAATTTGCATTTTGGAGCATGATTCCAGGAACTTGATTGTCGCTTGACTGTCAGTGAAAATGCTAATATCCCTGGCAGATAGTACATTACATTTTCGTCAGGACAGGGCTTCCTTAATCGTCATGATTTCCGTCTGAAAAACTCTACAATGATCAGGGAGGCGAAACAAGATGCTCAGGCTAAGGTTTTCGGAAAAAAACACCAAAACCCACCCCACCTTCGGTCTTAGAGCCATTTGTAAAGAAGTGAACCGAACTGCCATCAACAGGGGGAGAGTTATCCCTTTCATCCCGTTCAGGGATACTGGTACGGAAGTTACGGTCAAATCTAAGTTTCGGCGGGGGTTAGCCTGTCTTTCGTGCTTGAAGTTGAGAAGATCAAGGATCGAGGAGTGGCCAACGCGATAGCTAAACCACTGAGAGGAGGCTTTTAGACGGATGGCCGCACTGGCAGCAATCTGTTTGCCGAAAATGTCTAAGGGTAGCAGGTTGAACAAAATGTCCAATGCCGCGGAGGGAAAAGTTCTCAGTGCACCACTGATGCAAATGCATGCAGATCTTTGCACCTTAGCTAGTTGAGTTAGGTGGATAGCCCTCTCAAGAACAGGCCATACGATTACGACATAGAGTAGTATAGGCCTGATAACGGACACGTACAGCCAATGAGTGATTTGAGGTTTTATACCCCAGCTCCTGCCCATGGCCTTTTTACAGGATTAGAGAGCTATATTGGCTTTTCTGATGCGTTCTAGTAGATTGGCTTTCCAGTTCAACTTCCTATCCAAAATAAGACCCAGATATTTTGCGTTTTCAGTGAAGGTGAGACTGGTGCCATTTATCATAGGAGGGTCCTCGTTTAGAGAACGAGTTCCGTTTTATGGGGTTAACCCATAGTCTACATTTCGAGCCCCATGTAGACCAGATTTAGACAGCCCGACATGATGACTTCGAGCAATGGAAGCACAATGTCCTCGCATTTTTGAATTTCAGATGGAATAATACCGTCAGGTCCTGGGGACTTGAACGGTTTGAAACTACGCATAGCGACGGGTGGAATTTACCAATTGCGAGACAGCAACAGGGGAGCTACTAGGTAAGTAAGTATCCAGTAAGATCTCAATGGATTCCTTAGCAGAGGAGGTCCAATGACCAACCGGATGCAAAAGGTAGCTCCTTGTGAGGCAACTCGTTCGACAAAAATTGTAGTAGAATACTAAAGGAAAATTGTTTTTTTTGCCTCGCTAGGAAGAGTTCGCGATGAGTTTTTTCGCTCGGATTTGAGTAAAAGACAAATTTCCTGGAATAGGAAAGATCGATCAGACTTTTATGCTTTTATTTTTCTTCGAACTAAATTAAAAAGTAGTTCGCCAAGAACAACTTTCACTCATCTCTTTCTCGTCAGTCAGAGTTCAAAGAAATGTGAAACCACAAAAAAAAGTTCGTCTCTCTCATGACAAAGAAAATAATTTTTATATATTTTTCCTGAGAAATCACACGCAACAATCTTTCAGTAATAAAGTTGTATCCGTCATCATCCTGCCATTTTAATTGTTTAACTTTATTCACCAGAGTGTCGTTGTTCTCCTTCAGAGAATACAAAAAAAAAAAAAAGATGACCCAGGCACACAGTATCTCTGAGTCATATATTGAAAAACTTTAATTAAGTCGCCAAAGTGTTTCACTTTTCTCTGTCTCACTATGAATCTGCACTTCGACAATGTATCTGCAATTCCTTTAAAAAAAAACCCTTACTTGCAACTATACAATGTTGCAGTTAAGTTCGAAGAAAATCCAGCAAAAGTTCCAAGTAATAGATATAAAGTTCGTATCTGTTCGGTGCCGTCCTGTTTGCTTAGTTTTTTCTTCCCTTAAGGTCACGACAGTAAAAAGATATATAGACTACTACTGCATATAAGCAGCTGAGGGGGAGGAAATAAATTGAGAAAAAAGAGCACACAAGTCGGCCTGGAAGGTGTTCAGGGGGGAGGACACAGAAAAGTCATTTGGTTGTTAGAATTGTAAAATAGGGTAATGCGGTGCAAACATTTCTTCTTACCCCCGGAATAGTGGGACCGTTGTGGGCTCTGTCTGTGTGTCATAAAACTACATGATAGTTACGATTATTTTAGTTTGGTAGCGCAGTAAATTTGTGTCGTAAAAATGTAAGTATACGCTGAAAGCCAGTGTCGATGTTGGTAATTATGAAGGAACCAGACGCGACGGCAGAAGAGAATTAATCTAGTTTTTAGTGTGGTTCCTTGTTAAGTCTGAGTAATGAGAGAGTTTTGTTCATTACAAATAGGTGGTTTTGGAGGGTGATATCTGGCACTGATTTACATGATGTAACAAGGATTCGTTGGGATAGTTATCAGTCCCAGTCTATGCATCTTTTAGTTGTTTTGTTTCGAGTGTATGTACACCATATGTTTTAATTATCCTTTGGGTTCTATCACAACTCTCTGTGTTTTGTGGTTGTATTCGATTTTGGTACTTACATATGTACATACTTGGAGCTATAGCACGCTTTCTGGTCATGGTGAGCATTTTCAAAGAGTTTTTCACAACTTTTAGTAATCATCGAAAATAATTAAGGCCCTATTAATCAACCATCAGGTAGTCAACTTAAAATTTGCAGAAACCAGACATTCTACAACAGCCGCCTGAGCTCAACTTTCATTTCGATAACTGAACACCGACTGTGGTATTGGGAACATAGAAAATATATTTTAAGTTATGATAAAGGATAACGTAAAGCAAGAAGGTGAACCCCACAGGCGGATCAGTAGAAATGTGATGAAGTGGGAGGGTTATGATCCCTTTTTTCGGATCATAACTTCGCCGAAATAGGAAGAAGAAGAAGTAAGGCAAGCAATGCTAGAAAAGTTAATTGCCCTTAACATGAATAAACATCTCCTGCTTCAGCAACATACAGTGGTGGCAAAAATAATAGGGACAAGGCGAGTCAATACATATTTTTTTTTTTTATCTGAAAATCCTTTTACTTAAAGTTCCAAGAACTTGTACAGTATAATGCCACTCACTTGTACATTAAAACGTAGTACCCCTTTCCGCGAATGCGATCTTCGTTTAAACAGAATAAAGGAATATTTATCTTAACCGTTTGCTGAGGCTGGAAAAAATAATAGGGACAGCTGTTGAAAATTGAGCTTCATCGCAGTTGTTACGATCTATTGATGAAAGGAAGTTGTGTTTTTGTGAAAAATCGTTCAGTATTTTATTTTGTTATTGACTTTTCTGCAATTTATTTCATTATGGGTAGAAATAAGCATTGCTCCGTTGAAGATCGCTTAAAAATTAAAAGGCTTTACAAAAAGGGGTTAACTGTGCGAGAGATAGCGGAACTTTTGGATTGCTCAAAAACGAAAGTTCATAATGCTATCTGGGCACAAAAGAAGCCAGAAACCCGTGGCCGGTTAAGGAAAACTACGTCAGCTTTCGATCGACAGCTGCTAAGGGCATGCAAAAAACTCAGTTTGCTTCTTCCAAGGCTTTAAGAGCTGAGTTAAATGCCCCTGTCTGCAGTCGGACAATAAGAAACAGGCTCATAGAAGGTGGATTGCATGGAAGAGTAGCAAGAAAAGTTCCTCATCTCAGCAAGGCCAACATCAAGAAGAGGAAGGACTTTGCAGAATGGAATCTGAACCGACAGCATTGGAAAAATGTTTTATGGTCAGACGAAACCAAGATAAATCTGTTTGGGTCTGACGGCAAAATGTATGTGCGACGTCCTAAGAACCAGGAGCTTAATCCTTCATATACCAGGAAGACAGTGAAGCATGGTGGTGGCAACATCATCATTTGGGGTTGTTTTTCATGGTATGGCGTTGGTCCTCTGTTTTGGATCAAAAACGTTATGAACGCCGTGGTATACAAAGACATAATGCAGAACACCATGCTACAATATGCGGAGGAAAACATGCCGCTTAAGTGGGAATACCAGCAAGAGAACGACCCCAAGCACTGTTCAAAGCTTGTAAAAGCCTGGTTCCAAGACAATGGCATTAGGTTAATGAGTTGGCCGTCGCAGTGACCAGACCTAAACCCAATTGAACATCTTTGGGGGGTCTTAAAAAAGAAAGTTTCAAAGACCAATATAAAAAATCGTGTTCTTTTGTGGAAAGTGGTCCAAGAAACATGGAATGCTATTCCAATTTCTACATGCAGGGCACTGGTCGAATCTATGCCACGCAGATGTCGTGCTGTACTGAAAAACAGCGAAGGGGCCACTAAATATTGAAAAAAACAAAGGTTTAGTCCACATTATGTAAGTAACATTTCAATAACCTGAAAATATTTCAACTGTCCCTATTATTTTTTCCAGCCTCAGCAAACGGTTAAGATAAATATTCCGTTATTCTGTTTAAACAAAGATCGCGTTCGCGGAAAGGGGTACGACATTTTATTGCACAAATGAGTGGTATTATACTGTTCTAGTTTTTCAAACTTTAGGTAAAACGAATTTCAAATAAAATAAAAAAAAATATGTATTGACTCGCCTTGTCCCTATTATTTTTGCCACCACTGTATACAGTAGCCGATCTTCTTCTTCTTCCTGTTTCGGCGGGGTTATGATTCGAAAAAAAGGGATCATAATCCTCCCACTTCACCGCATTTCTACTGATCCGCCTGTGGGGTTCGCCTGTTTGACATCAGGAAATATCGGCAGGCCTGACGATTTTGAATCACTCGGTTAGTGAGGCCAATGAAATGTCTCAACATACCACCCAAAGCACAGATCTGGTACACAGATGGCTCCAACTTGGAAAATGATAATGCCCGAGCTGGGGTCTATGGTCTCAACTTTCAGCCTACCTAGTTCTTCTCAGCAGAGGTCCGTGCGATAAATCTATGCATTCGGGAATGCCTACGGAGATACATTAACGTAACCATTTGACCAGAAAAATAGATCTTATAGATCATAGTGTGCTTAGGCCCAAAACAGCGTATCGTATCGTAGCCTCACAAGGATGCCCCTTGATGCCTGAAAACCGGACAAGTCCGTGGTATAATGCAGGAAAGACTGAAGATAACTAGGAAACATTGTCCTAGCATTACACGAAGAAGGGAGAAAAAATAAATTACGATACGATCGAGATTTAAAGCCTACAGGCTGAAATGAATTCCAAGATGATACATTCGTATGAAAGAGGCTAAGTAACATGAAATCTGCGCCAATCAAACTGATGCATATAGTAGAGTTCTTGCTAGAAGCAGGCAGCAATCTTGTACGACCAGAACCCTGTGTGCAGCTACGAGTACATCATTCAAAAAGAACAGAGCACGTTAATAGATCTGAAGTCTGGAGGGAACTTCTAGAACTGAGGTAAACAAGATCAAGAATAATGCCATAGAACCTTCGGCAGGAAATGGGGTCTTCAGCCTGAAATAATCCTTTGGATGTACACAACCGCTGTGCGCCCAATTCTCACCTACGGAGCTATCGTCTGGTGGCCTTCCCTTAGTAGAAAATATAACGTCATTAAACTGAAAAGAGTCCAAAGAGCGTAGGCCTAGATCAGTAGAAAATTATGTTTAAACTGCTTCGACAGTTTGAAAAACTTGGGCCAATACAATAAACTAAAATTGTGGTGGGTACCGGGTACGAAACTGCAGATCTGCTAGCCAGAAAAGTATTCTGAGTTGTTCATTGAACTAGAACCCTTTTGTGGAATATCTGATTCTGTCTTTAAATGCACCCTAAACAGTTGTACCCAACGTCTTACCTATTGATTCGCATGTAGTCGTATAGCTATCGCTAGGGTTTTTCTAAGTACACCAACAACAATGTCTAAAACTATCAAATGGCTATTTCGCTGCATGCTTTTAGGAATGTGGTTTATGTCTGTGCTAATTTAACGCTAACGAGATACATATACTTTTAATTGAGCCATCCACGTTGCCACTCGTAACCTCGATAATGTGTCATTACAACGAATTAATTCAATTGACGAAGATTGATCATCGTTTATTCAACTGTCTTACATATCTTTTCCACGTGTATCCGTTAGTAGATATACTATGTATCTTCCATCTCCAAAAAAAACATGTTCTGCTGAGTTCATGATTTCATTAATTTATTCGATCCTTTTGATTCTATTATTATACAAAGGATGAGAGGCAGGAAAACATCCGCAGCATGACTCGCAACAGGGAAATTCCTTTCCCACATATTGCCGAAATGACAATAAAACGAAACTCATGCAAACTTCTCGGGGAAAGAAAAAACACTCCCTTCCCGTGTTCGCTTCGTCGGCATCTCTCTTCAGATTATAGAATTCCTTCCAAATGACGTGGATTCCAAACCAAAATAAAAAAATAACGAAACCGGGCCTCAAATGCCGAATCATCTTCCTACTCAAAGAAATGAAAAAAATCCTCAATTCATTCACCATTTTCCAATCCGATATGCTCAGGTAGAGAGCATACACCGTCATGGATGTGTGTATTTTTTATTTTTTTTTATTTACCTTCCTCAGCCAGGTGAAGAGGAGAACTTCTTTAAACTACCACTCTACTCCACGTGAACATCCTCATCGGTCTCATCCTGTTTACATCTTTTGAGTAATAAGACTCGATTACGTGAAATGATTGCATTTCACTTCATCTCGTCTTCCACCTAATGGTTGGCCTAAAAGGTCGCTGATATCTGCTGTATGTGTGTGTACCTGACCGATAGATACCTTCGTATTGACTGACATTAATGTCTGTTTATATCTATCGTCTTGGTGGTCTAAATGTTTTTTTTTCTTTGCTGGGAGTACTGAAGGAGGTTTCGTTTGCCGGTTTCAAGTGTAGTAAGTGGTTGTGGGGGGTAATAACAATAATATCACTTAATTTTGTGAGTACAATAAAGTCGGGAGGTTAAACGTTTTTTTTTTTTTATTTTGTCATGGGATATGGATCAGTTGTACGATAAACATTGAATTTTTATTGTTAACCGTGGGACTAATAATAATTTTAGCAGTTAACTGCTTTTGGTAATTATACCTTCCTCAGGCCCTGTTCTTCCAATCCCTCTTCGCAATACAACGCAGTACGCATAACTTTGTAATTTGGTATAGAAAACTTAAAATTTCATAAAAGAATGGTTTGTGTCTCTAATAACATCGCCCATAGATGTCGCTAGATTGCTCTCCTATTCATTTACAACTCTTCTGATTGTATCCTAACTATTCCAATCTATAATAATAAATGTTTAGACATCTTCCACATAAAATATGATTGCCTCTCATATAATGAATCTGAAACGAGCTAACATTGCTTTGAATAAGGCAATGCTTCGAGTGGCTCCTGCGATATACTATGAACATACTTGCAGTGCTTTGTGTATATGTGTATTCTGGGAATCTGTGTATTCTACACGTATTTAATGCGAGCTGCTTGCTAACCATTCCAATCTATAATAATAAATGTTTAGACATCCTCCACATACTATATATCGCGAAGGTCAGGATTTGAAATCCATATTGGACCTTCATAAGATTTTGGCCAACTTTTCGAGGGTACTATTCTAAGGATTCTACCTGATTGGCAAGCCCTGAGCACGCCCCTCGCTACATGTAAGCATCTACTAAAGCTGAACGGTTATAGCAAGACCAACCACAGATGGGAAATCGTCTCAACGTGACACATTTCAATACAGATCTGGCCTAGGCTGGACCAAAAAGGTTGTGCCAAGTTGGTCAAGTTAAAGCGATCACAGATCAGCTGCGTTTCCGGTGTTCTCATTGGACACTGTCTTATAGGCCAACATGCCAAAAGACTTGGCCACTTCTCCAACGACTTCTACAGAAGCTGTAGGGACAAGGAAGAGGAGGAAACCATTCTTCACCTCCTATGCACTTGTCCAGCCCTGTCTCATAAAAGAATGCTCCAACTAGGTTCCCCCTTCCTTGAAGACCTCGGCGATCTGGCGTCCTTAGACATCATGAGCATCCACCGCTTTATCAAAAGCTCCGGCTGGTTTTGTTAGTCCCAGAGTGGGCAAATGGTTGATCCATGGTAACACAAAGGACATTCACTGGTCTAAGTGTATCTGCACTCTCGTGCGGGCAGCCAACCTAACCTATCTACCTTTCGACTTAATGGTTAATAGATGTGAGTTTTCTAGTGGAGCAGATTGGAGTCTTGGTGAAACTCTTCATTATTCCTTTCATGGGCTTGACCTTGCCAGACCAACAACTTAATAAAAAAAACAAACTATAATCTTGTTCTTACTTACTTATGGGGCGTTACCTTTTGGGGAACCTGGGCCTCAACCAACAAACCTCTCCATTTAGCTCGATTTTAAGGTAATTGCCTCCAGTTGCGCACTCCAAGTTGGATGAGGTCCCCTTGAACTTGTGCGCGTCACCTACGGCGAGGAGGTCTTCTACTGCGTCGTCCCTCTGGGTTAGATTCGAAGGCTCTGCGGGCCGGAGCGTTGGTGTCCATTCGCTCTACATGTCCTAGCCATCTCAGACGCCCAATCTCCTCCAAAACCCGTCAACGCAAACGGGACCGAAAATCTTACGAAGAATTTTTCTCTCGAAGCGACCAAGGATATCTTCATCCTTTTTTAATAAAGTCCATGTTTCAGCGCCGTGAAGCAGGACTGGGATGATCAAGGTCTTATACAGAGTCTCCTTAGTTGTTCGAGATAGGGCTTTACTGTTGAATTGCCTTATAAGCCAAAAAAAAAACAGCGATTGGAAAGAGTTATTCTTCGATTGATTTCTGCGCTGATCTTGTTTGTAGAATTTATAGCAGAGCCAAGGTAGACAAAGTCTCTTACTACCTCGAAGTTATAGCTGCCCACTGTTACGTTTTGTCCAATTCGTCGGTGTTGGCTTTCCCTTCTTGTTGACAGCATATGCTTGGTTTTGCCCTCGTTTATCGCTAAACCCATTTTGGCCACTTCCGCCTCAATGCTTACAAACGCACCGGTGACAGCCCGCTGAGTTCTTCCGATAATGTCTATATCGTCGGCGTATGCAAGCAGTTGTACAGACTTGTAATAGATTGTGCCTCCGGTGTTGGCTTGTGAGTTCCGCACAATCCGTTCAAGTGCAATATTGAAGAAGTCACATGACAGCGCGTCACCTTGTCTAAAGCCTTTTTTGACATCGAATGTCTCGGTGAGGTCATTACCGACCTTGATGGAGCAGCGAGCGTTCTCCATCGTCAGCTTGCACAGACGGACAAGTTTGGCAGGGATGTCAAAACTAGACATGGCTCTATAAAGCTCTTCTCTATAGATGTTGTCATAGGCGGCCTTGAAATCGATAAATGGGTGCTGAGTATCGATTTTGACTTCTTGGGTTTTCTCCAGGATCTGCCGAAGTGTGAAGATTTGATCGATGGTGGACTTTCCAGGCCTGAAACCGCACTGATAGGGTCCAATCAGGCTATTGATAAAAGGTTCCAGGCGTTCACACAATATCGCAGAAAAGATCTTGTATGCGATGTTGAGGAGACTGATGCCTTTATAATTGACGCAGTTGAGGGGGTCTCCTTTCTTGTGGATCGGGCAAACGAAGCTGAGGTTCCATTCATCAGGCATACACTCGTCTGACCAAATCTTAGAGATGAGTTGGTGTATGGTTCATTCTGCCTGACAGCGGGATGTTGGTCTTCGTCGCCGTTATACAGTCTGCAGAAGTAGTTTTTCCATATTCTCAGCACCGACTGTGATTCTACTACGAGGTTTCCATTTTCATCTCTACAGGTTTCTGTACGGGTATTGCTCCTCTGACACGTTCTTTTTACCTTTTGGTAAAACTTCCGTACATTGTTCCTGGAGTATAAACCCTCGATATTCTCAAACGCGCGCTTCTCATGCTCTTTCTTCTTCTTTTGGAGAAGCCGATGTTCTTCCCGTCTCTTTTGCTCGTAGAGATCACGAGCAGCTCTCGTTTTCCTTTGCAGCGCTTCTGTCGCGTATGACAAATCTGCATCTGAATAAGCGTTGCCTGTTGCCTGTAGCAATCACCGTAGTAGATGTTACAGTTTTTCATCCTCTTTTTGCCCGGCCCATCAAGTTTTAGCCCTTGGCGACTCTCTGGCAGAAAGAGTCAATATTCCGCTGGGATTCGTCAATGGTAACATTCACAATCACTTCTTAAAGCAAGATAACTACGGTTGGAAATCGCTTTCTAGCTGCGTTATATTAAGAAAGACATGGCCCTGATATAACAAACCTAAATCAAATGAACTACTTAGCAGATCAAGACCAGATATTGCCAGAATAGTAGCCATTGGTCGATAGGAGACCATGCCACCCGGCTTGGCATCCCACATAATACCTTCTGCTGTAGTTGCAGAGATGTTAATGAGAGAATCTCATTTCACTTTCTTTGCATATGCACGGCATTAGCGATAACCAGACAGCATACCCTAGGTAAACCTTTTTCGAAGATCTGAGAGATATATCTGACAAAAGGATTGGAGCCCTCATCCTTTACCTAAACTCGACAGACTGGGTCTAGCATATCCATCTTCTTCAACCGAATACTCCATAATACAACCAGGTGTACATGTGTTTTGTGGTAGCAAAATGGTGCAATGTGCTGATTGTGTTTCTTTTTGAACCGCCACCTCAACCAACCAACCAAGGCCTTTCGACAAAAAAAAAAAAAAAAAAAACGAATACAGATTCTTGGCATTAATCAAACAAATTATGCTTTGTTTAGGGTTATATTGCAATGCGACCTAATGGTCTATTGTGCCCCCTGCTAGTACCTTGAAAATTGTGTTTTTCTTACTTTGCCTTTTCGAGAATAGTTCACCTTAGAGCTCCAATTTCTTTTAGGAATTTGAGAATGAGAAGCGGGTCCATTGTTGGCACATCTTGGCCCATCCATCTGATATTTGCTACTTGCCCAAGTACCTCAATCTTTTGTGGGTCACTGCCCCATAAGATCCAAAACGATGCTCCGGAATCTCGCTTGACTCATTGCAGAATCTGCAAAGGCCTTCATTTGTTATACCTACTTTCCGTAAATGCTCTGAGTTTGAAGTGCACCGTTAGGAAGCCTCTTAGGATTCGTATGTTATTCTTGCTAAGGTAGATGCAGGCTTCGAATCTTTTCCAGTTGTCACATCCCAGTAGTTTCTAACTTGCCTCCGACATATATTGTAATTCATGGGTCTTGCCCTGCCTTCTTTCTCCATTTTCCTGAATTCTTCGCGTATGGTAGGTTAGGTTAAATTGAGTAGGGTTATGAGGTTGTCGTAAGACACTAGGCACCAAGGTGGGCCCATCGCGATCCCTAAGGAACCTTTACGGCAAAAAGACCTAAACCAATTCTTCCATACACTTGATTTCCCTACAGAATTTTAAGATGTGCTTATTATGATTCCGGGACATTACCTCTTCTAGGTTATCGAAGAAGTATCTTCGAAGGTGCTTTAACCTTGTTCTGGAAATGCCTTGGCAATCACAGAGTAAATGTGTTATATCCCCCGAAACATGTAGGTCATTGCAGTACTTGCATCCCTATTTGATAAACCCAGTCTCATAGCATGCTTCCTTAGAAGACAATGCTTATGTCCTGTATCCCCTTGTGGGTGCTAGGGCCTCTACTACGCCTACGCGCCATCGTGTACGGTTTCTGGCAATGTGTCTGAGTTCTCCCTAACTTCCGTGCGTCCTTCTCGACTGTTCTGCGCCATGTTCTCCTCGGACCGCCAGGTCTTCTGCCATCCTGAGTTAGAGGGTTCCATTGCATAGCATGGTTCGCTATGGAACTGTCACCCTTTCGGAACGTGTGACCAATCCACTGCCACTTCCGCCGTTGGATGGTTGTGCCTATTGGCTCCTGACCCGTTCTCTCGTAAAGGTGTTCGTTAGAGATACGATTGGGCCAAAAAATCCTTAAAATATTGTGCAGGCACCTATTAACAAACGTTTGCAGCTTTCTGGTGATAGTAGCGGTCACTCCCCACGTGCTGCAACCATATAGCAGCACCGATTCAACGTTGGAGCGGAACAGTCTTATTTTGGTGCTCAAACTGATTGCATTGCTTCGCCATATTTTGGACAACATCCCGAAGGCGGACTTTGCTTTGGCGATCCTGTTGGCTATATCCAGTTCGGTTCCACCATCGGTCGAGACAATACTCCCAAGATACTGGAAATCCTCTAATCTCTCTACCGGTTGTCCAGCAATGCATATTTGAGCCGATGAGTTAGTTCCAAGGCTAATAATTTTAGTTTTTGCCGTATTAATTTTCAGCATACATCGTCAGCGTAGTCAAGATGTTTCAGTTGAGATGTAAGAGTCCATCGAATTCCTCCGTTTCCCGTCGACAAAGCTGCATGAAGCACATCGCTAATCACCAATAGGAATTATATTGGTGAAAGGATACAGCCTTGTCTTACCCCACTTTGGATCTCAAATTCCTCAGACAACCTTCCCCTGTGCAGAACGTGACATTTGGAGCCTTCATATGTAGCTTTGATAATAGTTTGTCGGGGATACCTCTCCTGCGTAAGGCACGCCAAATAAACTCCCTGTGACACTGTCGAACGCCTTCTCAAAATCGATGAACAGCAGGTGCAGTGGCGATCGATATTCAACACACTGTTCGATGACAATCCGCAGGGTGTTGATGTGGTGGTGGTGTTGTGGGCGCCGTGGCGTAAGTGGTTAGTGTGTCGGATCACTACACATGAGGTTCCAAGTTCGAATCCCAGAAAACACCAAAAAGTTTTTTCACGGTCCCACCTCTCGCGAGCGTCTGACAAACATCCGAGAGTATTGTTGTCTCGAAAAAGGTTCTCAAATTGCCGTTCGGATTCTGCATTAAACTGTAGGTCCCTTCCATTCGTGTTAAAAATATAACGCACACAACATGAGTGGTTGCGAGAAGCTAGGCCCTGGCACTTTTAAGAGCTGTTGCGCCAAATATTTGTATTTGATGTGGTCGGCACAGGAGGATCCAGAGCGAAAACCTGCTTGTTCGGCAACGAGTGTGTCTTCGAGATGTTGTCTGATTCGCTCCAGGATGATTTTAGCTATTATCTTAGCTACAGCAGACAGCACGCAGATACCCCTCCAGTTTCCGCACTCCATTAAATTTCCTCTCTTAGGAAGCTTGACGCCCATTCCCTTTTTCCCCTTGTTAGGAAAGCTCTCAGCTTCCCAAGCTCTGTCTATAAGTGGAAGCAGAAGCTCAGCCGATGTTGCGGGCGCTGCTCGTAAGAGCTCTGCTGGAATACCGTCAAGTCCTACCGCCTTGTTGGTTTTGAGTGCCTCGATCGCGGTAATGATCTCATCTTTACTGGGAGTCGTGGTGCGTATTCAGGAACTTCTCACCTCGGGCATCTCAGTCTGATTTGGGAGCATATCGCTAACGAATACACGGTTCATAACCGTAGCAAAGTGCTCTTTCCATCTCTTGAGCTGGTCCTCATCCGAAATGAGCAAGGAGCCGTCTAGGCTTTTCACTGGGTGTTGGCTGGAGCTGCGACCACCTATCAGCTCTTTCGTGACTCTGTAGACAGTCCTGCTGTCGCACCTCCGTGCTGCTTCTTCTGCTTCTGTAGCCAGCGCGTTGATGTAGTTGCGCTTATCACGTCGCACGCTACGCTGAACTTCTCTCATCTTCATGCGATATAGGGACGCTATCTCGCTTCTCCCTGCTGCTGGGGTAGCTGCAACGCGAGCTTTCAGCTGTTTTCGTCCGTCAATCCGTCTCCAGGTATCCTCGGAAAGACACGCCTTATGTCTTCCTTGCGATCGACTGACAATTCTTTCAGCAACAGATGTAAAAACATTTTTCACAGCACACCAATGGTATTGGATGGTTACGGGCAGTGAGCTGCTGATTGCTTCCACATCTTGCGAAAGGTGCTCCCTTAATTGTTGGCGCACTGAGGGATCACTAAGTCTATCGATGTTGAACCTGGGCATTCATTCTTGAGTTGTCGTGAGATCTTCGAACAGCAGTTCGTAGTTGGAGGAGTAGCTATCATAAGATGGTGGTCTCGTACTATCCCCACGTCTGCCCCTCGCCTGTTTCGGACGTCCAAAAGACTACTTTTAAAGCGGCGGTTGATGGCAAAATGGTCAATCTGGTTGGAGGTTGCTTGCCTATCGTTGGAAACCCAGCTGACTTTGTGGCAGGTCTTGTGCTCCAACATGGTGCCACCTATCACAAGGCGGTTGGCATTGCAGAAATCCACAAACCTTTCGCCGTTGTCATTGCGGTTGCCTAGTCCATGTTTTGCCGATTACATGTTTGAGCCCTTCGTTGTCGTTGCCTACCTTGGCATTCAAATCCCCCATCAATGAGACAATGGCCAGAGAGTATTCCTATCGCGTATGGTATGTTCCCCTATTCCGCAGAATGGTTCAGTTCCAATGAAGGGTTCTGCAGCTGCTTGTCTTGCCAAGGAGTCTGCTGCTGCATTACCTAATCAAACAATTTAGTGACTAGAATCTACACACATTCCAACTTTAGGATCGGAGAATTTTCCAGTGTCCACCCTAGGAAGACATAATTTCATTTTGAGCATCTGATCGAACTGTATCTCTAACATTTAAGTGAATGAACATTCACTTGTTCATCATAAAAACAGCTGTTAAACATTCTCAGATATCTAGATACTTTAATATCTATCTTTGGTCTTCAAGATTTGCCGAATTTCTTCCTGATCGGCATACAATTCGTTCGTAATTTATACTGTCATTACTTTTCCTTTAGACTTCCACTTAACCTCTCCAAAGTTCAAGAATCTATTGCCCCTCTTCCAACAGATAGAACGTGTTAGTCACATCACCAAGCAATGTAAATCGACATCTTGAGTTTATATTGAGCAAAATTGCTAAAAAAAAAAAGAGAAGAAGAAGAAGAAAACAATGGCAAATCCGTTTCAAGTGTTATTAAACTAATTTTCTTCTTTTCACTAGATACACTCACACACCAGCATTATACTTTGACTTTTTTTTGCTTAGCTGTTCATTTTCTCAGCGCTCTTTCGCTTCCATTTTCAAGTATCTACTTCGGTATTTCTTTTACCGCCTCATTTTCAACTCTTAATGAAGTGAAGAATAAAAAAAACAGAATGGTGCTCCCAAGGCAAGGAGAGAAATAAATTTTCAATTCCATTCCGTCTAAGACACATTTCACTTGTCATTTAGTAACGTATACGCACTTTTTGTGTGTGTATCTCGAACCACCATCATCATTATAATTCATCGTCTTACCATATCTCATTGGAGATGCAAATTTTATGGATTCTTTATTTTTTTTTCTTTTTCTTTTGGTGAAGCGAGGTTCCTCATCGTCACCGTAGTCATCACCATCTCTTGGGCTACTAGTCTTTTTTTTTTCTATCTTCAAACTCAAGCACAGAGGCGACAAAGAAAAAGACGAGTTATTGAAGTAGTTGACCAACTTAAACGAGTTTTCCATTCCATTTTCGTGTTACTGTGTAATAAAAACCCCGCACTGAAAGATTTATTCTCTCATTAAAGTTGAAAATATAATAACGACGAGAAAAAAAAAACTGTCAAAACTATGTCAATGCCATCATTGTAACACAATCCAATAGATGGCTCTTGAGTGGTGTTTGGACGTTTGAACGTTTGGACATTTGGACGGGAAACTTGTAATCGACTGAAGCTCAGGCACAAATTAATTACAGCGAATCAAAGATGAGACACAAAGAAGAAAATGCTTCTTCAGATACCTTTTGCATTTGAGAATAAAAAACTCAGTCTCATGGTACTGGATGAATTTTGAATGAGTCGAGCGTAATGGATTTATGGAAGATGAGTATCTTATTCTCCTATGCCATGGAGATTTATACATTTATTCAGAAAATATGGATGGATTTGTAAAAAAACAAGAAAACACATTTCCAAGAAATTTCATTTAGACATCCAGGATAAACAACAGAACGTGTGTATCCCTGTGAGGCAACAGAAATTAAAAATTAAAGACTAGGAGGCCTTTTTTTTTGAAGAAGAATATATATAAGAAGCACCTATCCGCCCTCAGGTTACATATGAGTTTTAGGTAGATACTTGCTACTTCTCGGAAATATATCAGAGTTGTGTGGTTAGAAGGGAACACGCGAAACAACCTTTGAGGCATAAAATACAAGGTAATTTGCAATAAATTAAGAATTGCTATTGCCTGGAGGCATTTTCTTAGAAGTACAGATTAATATGAGAAAAAGTATTTCAACTACTAGGAGACGGTTTAATTTTGAATTCCAATTACGGAAAGCAATCCGTAAATACATAAAATTAGAAAGAATAAACGCCCACTTGTTCACTAGAATCACTTTCTCTAAAAATAAAAATCGAACAATGCTTCTAATCAAACATACTGTGAGTAGCAAAATTGCACTTAAATAAAAGATTAAACAGCTTGCCGGACGAACTTTTCAAGGCAGCTGGTGATGAATTGGTAGAGAGCATACACCAACTCATCTCTCATGAATGGAATCTCAGCATCGTTCACCCGATCCACAAGAAAGGAGACCCCCTCAACTGCGTCAATTATAGAGGCATCAGTCTCCTCAACATCGCATACAAGATCTTTTCTGCGATATTGTGTGAACGGCTGAAACCTTTTATCAATAGCCTGATTGGACCCTATCAGTGCGGTTTCAGGCCAGGAAAGTCCAACATCGATCAAATCTTCACACTTCGGCAGATCCTGGAGAAAACCCAAGAATTCCAAATCGATACTCACCACCTCTTTATCGATTTCAAGGCCGCCTATGACAACATCTATAGAGAAGAGCTTTATAGAGCCATGTCTAGTTTTGACATCCCTGCCAAACTTGTCCGTCTGTGCAAGCTGACGATGGAGAACGCTCGCTGCTCCATCAAGGTCGGTAATGAGCTTACCGAGACCTTTGATGTCAAAAAAGGCTTTAGACAAGGTGACGCGCTGTCATGTGACTTCTTTAATATTGTACTTGAACGGATTGTACGGAACTCACAAGCTAACACAACAAGAGGATGAAGATATCCTTGGTCGCTTCGAGAGAAAAATTCTTCGTAAGATTTTCGGTCCCGTTTGCGTTGACGGGTTTTGGAAGAGAAGATTCAATCACGAACTATACGAGCTGTACAGCGACATCGACCTAGTCAAAAAACTGCGTATTGGACGTCTGAGATGGCTAGGACATGTAGAGCGAATGGACACCAACGCTCCGTCCCGCAGAGCCTTCGAATCTAACCCTGAGGGACGATGCAGTAGAGGGAATCATCGCCGTAGGTGGCGCGCACAAGTTCAAGGGGACCTCGACCAACTTGGAGTGCGCAACTGGAGGCAATTAGCTAAAAACCGAGCTAAATGGAGAGGCTTGTTGGTTAAGGCCCAAGCTCACCCCAAACTGTAGCGCCACCTAAGTAAGTAGGGCATTGCAGTCCAGCACTCAGAATCTCTAAGCCGGACTAAGCCGCAAAATGCTGTATCTTTGATGTGTAGTTCGAGGTGGAGGATCAGAGTTAGAGCATCCGTTGGCCAGGATCTCAGAGCGTCCGTAACACCTAGTGGGAGATCAGTCCTTTGAGCGCAGATGCCTGAATGCAGGTTTATACTAGCGCAAGTCTCAATGGCGTAAAGTTCAGCCTGCAAGACACTGGAATTTTTAAAGCTTTATTTTGCGTCCATACACACCAGCATCAACTCCTGTTAGGGCTTACTAAAGATCGGTAACACTCCGGATTGCTAGAGATCAGAATCTATACAAACTATTGTGTATTTGTACTTTGCTATAACATGGCGGTGTTGTGATTCGCAGCTCATCAAGTAGTCTTAGAAGGCCCATTCTACCAATTGGGTAACAAGAAAAGAAGATGACGACAATTGATAACACATTACGACAGATAAACAAAAACGAATTCAAACCCTTAGGACTACAATGGGAGCGAGACAGGACTTTCAAAAGATCACCTCTCTACAGAGACAGTGTTTAACATCGAACCCGCCACAAACAAACAGATAAAGACAAAGCAAAGTGTTCCCACACTCTTGTCAACAGTCACCTGATCTAATATTTATTTTTGTAGAAGCCCGTCTATATCAGTACACCAGTGCTGAGCAAAAAAAAATGCACATTTTTCAAAATAAACACCGCCGAGTGTATTTATAAATCAAAACTGTCTCAAAGCAGTTTTTGTTGGTACTCATTCAAAAATAATCTCAAACGAAGGCCTTGAGCATATCTCCGGCATTGTGTCGTATAGTATTGTCTCAATCTTTAGCAAGTGTGACATCACACGCGCACACATCATCACACCATGTTGACAAATCCATCCATGTCAGATAAAAACCGCGCAATATAGCGCGATACAAATTTTTAAATTACAACAACGCACGATCCATCGTTACAAGCAAAATTTTAAACCGCGCGAAACATAAACAATTCAATAAAATAAGATAAATCAAATTTGTCAGACTTACGCAACAAGTCCGCCAAGAAACGCCACCGGTCCGCCACCAATTAAGCGTATCTTCCGATGACATGAGTCAAATAGTGACGTTCGTGTTGTAGTCTGTGTACTGCCGCCACCGCCGCCACCACCTCCTCCTCCTCCTCCTCCTCCTTGGGTCGACGACGAGGATGTAGATGAATTTGCTGAGGCAGCAGCAGCAGACGCTGCCGCCGCCGTTCCCGCTGATGACATATGGTTGTTGTTGTTATTTGTATTATTGTTATTATTGTTATGCGATTTACTACTAATAGCACCACCGTTTAGTATAAAACCATTTTTAAATCCATTCGTTGTTCTAGTATTTTTTGTGCCATTTGTATGATGGGAACGATGCAATGGTGAGCCACCGCCACCAATGTGATGATGTGAGGCACCACCTCCACCACCAGCACCGCCACCATTGGGAGATGTGGTTGCCGTTGCAGTATGTGATGTTGGACCATGTCCCACAAGATGTGTGGGCGATCGCAACATCTTCTTACAAAGTAACAATAGGACTTCCACTATAGTGCCGTTCCAAGAACCGAAAACTCTTTTCCATACAAACACACGTAAAAAAAAAATAAACTTTACGGAATTTTCTTCACTTTTCTTCCTTTTTTTTTTATTTAAAAATTAACACAAACAATTTATAATTAAAAGAAAAACAAAATAAAAATAAATTATTGGAAAGAATTTAAGTTTAACAACTCATTATGCGTGACACATTAGCCGCGGTTTATCCTGGAAAAAGAGAAAAAATATTCATTGTGAGTACAAACTAAAGTATCCTTGAGACACTGAGATAGGTCCTGTTTGAGCTTGTTTTTGGCTTACTGAGATGTGGTCGGAGAAATTTAGGGGCTTTCCGCGAGTTTCAAAATAAAAAAAATCTATTTTCTGTTTCAGAATAGCTTACGCTTTACGATATGAAAAAAAAAATACTTTGAGGCAGAACCCATAATTTCCTTGAAAAGCAGCAGTTCATTCGACGGCAATTAGGTTTTTTAAAAACAAAAACACTCGTAACCCCAGTGTACACAAAATACATGCAATGAATCAAGCCAGTCCTAAATCCAAATCTATCCACTTCCTTGAACATATAAAGAATCTTGTTGACGACTAACTCGTAAACTACTATTATGAATGAATAATTTGACAATAACTACTTCACATGACTACATCGGAGTTTGAATACCAATTCTCGAAATATAGTTCAAGATTAGGCAGAAGCCTAAGGCAGGAAGATTAGGTAAACCAAAGAACATAATTCCGATCTATTTTATGAATAAAATCAAAATGACTACTTCGGATGACTACTTAGCATGACTACTTCGGCACTTCAACACTAGATGTATGAATAAAAAATTAATAAATATTTACCGCAACAGCTTTTCAAGTGCCAGGGCTTAGCTTCTCGCAACCACTCATTTTGTGTGCGTTACATTTTTAACACGAATGGAAGGGACCTACAGTTTAGTGCAGAATCCGAATGGCAATTTGAGAACCTTTTTCGAGACAACAATACTCTCAGATGTTTGTCAGACGCTCGCGAGAGGTGGGACCGTGAAAAAACTTTTTGGTATTTTCTGGGATTCGAACTTGGAACCTCATGCGTAGTGATCCGACACACTAACCACTTACGCCACGGCACCCATACTTGGTAAATGTCGGGAATAGGTCTGAGTGGATCAGAGAACGGGCAGCACAGGTACTCGCGATACCCATTTCCCTCCAAAACGCCCAACCAAACATTAAGTGCTCGTTGCAGGGATGTGGGATACTCACTTATGATTGCTCCATCGTCAGCAAAGAATAATTGATGTACCTTGGGGTCCGCCACTTTACCTTCAAGCAAATAGTCAAGGACTGTAATAAAGAGCAAGGGACTTAAGACGCTTCCCTGGTGCACCCCGACTTTGATTGGGAACTCTTCTGTTACTCCAGCGGGGCATCTTACTCTGGTCTTTGCCCCTTCGTACATGTCCATGATCATCTGTACAAAGGTTTCTAGAACCCTTCGATGTCTTAGCGCCACCCATATGAGATCTTGTGCTTGTCTGTCTCAACCTTCAAATTCGTCGCTTCCGCTATATGGGAGGCAGACTTTTTGAAGAGCTTGAGGATCTGGCGCAAGTTCTACTCTGGAACATGATGTGTTTCGTCAGGAGTTCAGGTTGGTTTGATTCAAGACCAACTGGCGCAAGTTCCACTCTGGAACATGATGTGTTTCGTCAGGAGTACAGGTTGCTTTGATTCAAGACCAACTGAGAGGCAACCAAATTAGTGATGGTACCGCAATTTACAGAGAAGCACAATATACCAAAACCACCATGCCATACCACACCGTGTATGACTTAGAAATGACTACTCTACAGTAGCAATGTACATGACATGTCTTTATTGTTCAGCATCTACTTTTAGAAATATGATCAAGCAAAACTGATTAAATCTGCCGTCTGTCATAATTTGAGTTGCCGACCTTAACCTTCACAATAAAAACGACCTCATAGCTTGTGGATGGCCCGGCCTAACTAAAAATAATCAGCGTTCAATAAAACGAGAAAAATAAGAAATATTTTATATGTATTGTTGCATAACTATAGCAAATTTAAGCCTATTAACAGAAAAATAAATTTTTTAATTAATCGATTAGAGGTTGCCTTGAGGAGAAGATACATGCCAAAATACAAAAGATACTCTACCAAGCAAAGTATCCATGACGAGACCAATCTATTGATTGTTTGATGTTATTTCTTCGATTTTAGAGGTCAAAGAGGTGATTATATACTCGTACTACTACTGCTGTACGTGTAATTGTAATTGAACAGTGAGTGGTCGTTTATTTGTTTTATCAACTCCTTCGGATTCATTAAATGTTAATCGAATTATCTCCATCTGTATGTACGAGTATAGTGCTCAATAGTGGGAGTACTGATGGCAGGTATTGTCTTGTTACACGATGGAAACTAATTAGAACATACAGAGACGAAGGTTATTGTGAGATAATTGTGTAAGCGATTGTATCTAATTAACTAGATAAATAGGGGAGAATCACATGATTTGATAAACAGAAACATATACGTTCTCAGACTATTCCTGAAGACGAAAGCGTTAATTATATATATTGTTGCTAAGGGTTGAGTTTGTTTAGTTTTTTTTTTAACTATACCACTTGATATAGATACAATATTTGAACTGATTTTATTATATTGATCGATTTGTGGTCAGTTTAGGTGGGATTTGATATACATTCGTTGACTTAACTTGGCTTTTGTTTGATATGTGCAATTTGTTCGTTTACTAATTTGAAGACATGTGATACCCCCACTTTGCACACACTTGTTGAAGTATTTCATGCTAATGATAGTGTGGTTCAGGACACGTGCCTTTACCATTTCATCTTCTAGAAAAGTTCCAAGGATTATTTGTTCTACTTAAATTGGTCATCAACAAATCTGGCAATTCTTGAGTTCCGGGCATCAATAAGAATAATGATTAGATGACAGAAAAAGTTTTTTTCTTTTTTACGATGGTAGGTAAAAATCTTCCATAAGACACCATGAGGACCGGCAGCGCATGTTCAGTGTGATTCTTACTCATCAAAAACATCTCTCTTCAATGCAATGTTCGCCAATATAACCTCGTAAGGTACAAAAGCAGGGCTGGAAAACGAGCGACTTAGACTCCGACATGCTCGGGTATTTGCTTAACAGCATCGAAATACCGAGTGGCACAGCAGAGGAGCAAGCAAAAGAAGTGACATTATCTCTGACCAACGGGTGTGATGCAGCCATGCCGCACAGGGAAAAAGGAAATGGACGGTGTACTGGTGGAACGACGACATCGCCAAGCTCGGAGGCACCAGCAAAGGGCAAGATGCAGAGACTCAGAGAATTATGAAGAACTCCGAGGAGAATTAGAGGAAGCGAATGCAACTCCGTAAGATGATGAAGAAGAGCAAAAGTGAATCATTCCAGGTACTCAGGGAGGAACTACAACACAATGGGAAGCGCATAGAAAATAGTCATGAAAAATCTGAAAAGAACCATGGCAGCTGCACCGATATGCACACACATCATGAACTCAATTGTCAGCAGCCTATTCCCGAGAAAAAATGGATTCACACTGCCTCAAGACACAGCAGATAAAACAGAGACGATACCGCCAGTTACATCTGAGGAAGTTATAAAAGCCACAGCAGCTATCAAAAGCAACAAGACGCCAAGGATGGACGGGATCCCGAACTTTGTACTGAAAGAGACGATCAAAACCAGACCAGATGTATTGACACATCTCTACAGAGTATGCCTAAAAGAACATCAAGGCCACTATTGATAGCACCCTACTATCCACGTCTACCAAAAAGGTAAATCTGTCGAAACGGCTTTGCACTCCACCATTTACCCTATCGAAAAATCACTCTCAATCAAAGAGTTCACCCTAGTGTCATTTCTTGACATAGAGGGAGCCTTCAACAACGTTGAAACAAATTCGATTACCAGTGCCTTACGTAGGCTCAACATCTGCGAACCCATCTGTTGTTTCACAGAACACATTCTAAAGAACAGGGTAATAACAGCATCCTTCAAAAGTAGCACTGTCAAGCGACATGCACATCGAGGCACCCCTCAATGGGGTGTACTGTCTCCACTATTGTGGAATTTGGTGCTCAAGAGAGATTCTCATGTATGGAGTATTGGTATGGTGACCCGCCTTGGAGAAGAAATCCAACCTATCCATAATGGAAAAAACTCAGCGAGTCGCATGTCTCAGTATTATCGGTGCACTGAGAACTTCTCCCACAGCGGTGCTCCAAACCATGCTCCACATGCTTCCGATTGACATCGTCAGTAAGCAATTGGCTGTCAGCTCGGCAATAAGACTGAGAGGCTCCAAGCAGTGGAAGGGGCAACACACGGGACATGCCAATATACTTTCGATGTACCGTCATCTTCCCAATTCCACAGACCATCTGCCCACTGAATATAATTTTAACAAGGGCTACACGCACTCGATACCGGACAGGAGTGAGTGAACGCAACGCAATGTCCTTTACAACGAATCGCTGTCAATTTTCACGGACGGGTCCAAAACCAAGGACGGAGTCGGTGCCGGAATTTTCTCGGAAGATTTGGACATACACCTCTCCTTTAACCTTCCAGACTACTGCAGAGTTTTTCAAGCCGAAATCACCCCAGTTCGCAAAGCTGCTGACTGGCTGGCGGCTAGCAAACTATCAACACCTGATATTGTTATTTATGTCGACAGTCAGACAGTCATCAAATCCCTCGTATCCAGCACTACGAGATCTAAGGCAGTGAAAGACTGTCGCATATCTCTTAACGAGATAGCTGATCAGTACAACCTCACCCTTTGCTGGGTACTAGGTCACTGTGACATACCGGGGAATTGTGCAGCCGACGAACTAGCACGACAAGGCTCCTCTGGTACAGATAGCATAAGCATCACCGACATCGAAGCGCCAGCGTCTTATGTTAAGTACCTTATTCAAATTGACGCCGAGAAAATAGCCAATCATCGATGGCAACATCTAGACCAATGTCCTACCGACAGACAGCTCTGGCCGACACTCAATAAATCCAGGTCCATCGGACTCTTGAACCACAAGAGAGGAACCCTCTCAAAAATAACAAATGTCCTCACTGGACACTGAGGACCAAAGAGGTATAAAACCACGGAAGGAGTTCCACAAGGGTCCGTCCTGGGGCCAATTCTATGGAGCATAATGTACGATGGCATTCTAGGAACACAAAAGCCGAACGAAGTAGACATCATCGGTTATGCCGACGATATCGCAACTGTAGTAGTGGCCAAGAGAGTGGAGAACCTCACTATACAGGTCAGTGAGCAAATTGTCGAATCGAAGCCATACATCAAGTACATACGTGGGAGTGTTGCTGGACTACAGACTCAGCTTCATGGACCAGGCGAAAAGGCCTCCCGAGCAGTAGCGGCACTATGCAAACTAATGCCAAATATTAGGCCCAATACATCCAATTAGAAATCTCCTAACAAACCGTGAGTAGGTCAATACTCCTGCATGCGGCCCCAATATGGACAACAGCAACGCATCGTAAGTCATACATTAGAACGATGAACTCGGCGCATAGAATCGCATTTTTAAGAGTATACTGCGCCTTTAGAACCGGTCCAATGAATTTGAGTTTGAAACCAAATCTGGCAAGTTTATCAACAGTCTCATTGGCGGCGATGCCTTTGTGACCAAGGACCCAAATGAGTGAGTTGTGTGCAAGGTGTGAGGGTGTGAGGGTGGTGAGACAGTTAAAAACTGATTTAGACTCAACGCTGAAGAATGTGAGAACTTTTAGAACTGCTTGGCTATCTGATAGAATTTATTTTATGTTTATGTGTGATCTTCGGAGGCACCATCTGCCATTTTTAAGCCATCGGTGTACCAATTGATTTGTCGATCCATCTGAGAGAACTGGCGGTTTTTCCAAGGGATTCCATTTGGATGGTTGATTTCGAAGGGATGATTTAGGTTTATTTTTCTGGGCATGAAGTCAGATACACATACTGCTGAGGTTAGCAGCAGAATTTTGTTCAGAATCTTCATATGCCCTGTTAAATCAGAGTCATACACATTACTGAGGAGATGAAGCTTTAGAGCGCTGGCGGCAGCAGTCTTCTTTACTTTTATGTATAAAGGTGGGAAGTGCAGTAGAACTTCCAGTGCCGCTGTGGAGCATGCGCACATCACACCCAAGACCCGGCTTTAGCACTTGCTTGTACAAAAACAGTTTGCGCTCTATGCTTAGCCTGAAGGATTTTCCAAGTAGCCGGTACATTTCTCTAAATCTATGTTCCAGTTCTTCACGTTTCTTTTTTACATGAACCTTCCTTTGCGTCGTGGGCGCCGTGGCGTAAGTGGTTAGTGTGTCGGAATACTACGCATGAGGTTCCAAGCTCGAATCCCAGAAAACACCAAAAAGTTTTTTCACGGTCCCACCTCCCGCGAGCGTCTGACAAACATCCGAGAGTATTGTTGTCAAGAAAAGCTTCTCAAATCGCCGTTCGGATTCGGCATTAAACTGTAGGTCCCTTCCATTCGTGTGAAAAATATAACGCACACAACATGAGTGGTTGCGAGAAGCTAAGCCCTGGCACTTTAAAGAGCTGTTGCGCCAAATATTTGTATTTGTATTCCTTTGCGTCGAGGGTCATTCCGATGTACTTAGCCTCGTTCTGAAATGGAATTCCGACTGAGTTTATAGACACAGACAAGTTATTCGTTTCCTTGTAAGTGAAATTTACGTGGCCAAGTCCTTGTCCATTCGTTTACTCTATGCAAGGCTCCTTGCAACTTTTTTGTTGTCTCATCGAGAGTTTTCCCTGTTGCCAAGATAGGAGTCTTCTTCTTTTTCTCCCTTTTATCAGCGAGGTTACGATCTAAAAATAAGGGATCATAGCCCTCCCACTTCACCGCATTGCTACTGATCCGCCTGTGGGGTTCGCCTGTTGCCAAGATAGCAGTGTCGTCGGCAAATGTAGCCAGGGGCCTTATTGTGTACTGCTTTCGGATTCGGATTGCCATTCGAAAATGTAATCCGATTCTAAAATGAATGGGTATTTTGTATGGTTCTCGGATTGGGTGTAAGTGCTTCCAACTCAAAATCAAACATTTCGGAAAGTTAGATTGTCAAAACATCTATCAAACGTCACTTAAATTACTTGGAAATTGAGTTTGCATACATTTGCTATAGAAACGCAATACAAAATAAGGCCCCAGAATAGTGCCTTCTTCTTGTGGTATATCACGAGTGTATAATAGATACAATATCGGACCAAGAATGCTTCTTTGTGGTACCCCAGCCAATATTTCTTTAAATTCCGAATATTCGTTTCCATGCTTAACACGAAAGAGTCTACTCGTTAGATATGTCTATAAAATGGTATTGCTCATGCAGAACTTGCCCTAATTTATGTTTCAAGCCTTCGTGTCATACCTTGTCAAGAAGAGCTTGAGAAATGTCAAGAAATACGAAAAGGCAACGTCCTACGTCTACACACTTCGTAGAGGTCTATGACCAAAGAAGACCCTATTGCTGCAGATATAGTATTTATGACAAAAAAAGAATACAATTGACAAGATGCATATTGTATCTAAAATAATTATACGACTCTTTCTGGCTGCCTTCGTATATTTTTAGCTCTCTCAACCCAATACTGGTTTATAAGCCATCAGGCATTAAATCAATGAAAGTCACACAAGTCCTTAATCATTGAATCGTTCGTCGATTCTACGAATCACGTTCTTCTGAAAACAGACAGACAGTCTCTCTCTCATTATGGAAATACCGCAGACAAACAAAAAAAAATAAAAAGAATCATGCAGCACAGACAGCAAAGAAAATAAATCTCCTTAATCAATTGAAGTACGGACAGGACAAGACAATCTACCATCACAATGCAGTAGTAGCCGGAGCCCATCAACAGCGATATTATATGATAGAAGAGGTGCCCAGCCCGGCCCTTCCCTCACTGACGATGGGAGACGACGACACATCATTGGAAATTCATTTTATATTCTGATATCAGAGATATTGAAGTTCATTGCTGAGATATATAATTATAGAAGTATGTGATGATAGGTTGGATATTCCTGTTTTGTTTTATTTTTCCTTTCCGTTCCTATACTGCAGTAGGATGTCCACAAGTGTGGTTTCACTTGTACTTAATAGGAAACTACCTGTGTGCATTTGAATTTCCTTCCGGTATTAAAACGGCAATCGAAAGGATGACGACAGGATGTCATTTAATAGAACACATGGTGAACGGTCGATATAGAGATACACTCGATTTAATTTGAACTTGTAGACAGTAATTGAAAATAAACTAAGGAATTCGAACTAGGGGCCTTTTTAGACATGGAAGTAGCCTTTAACAATGTGAAAACTGAATCGATAAGACTATCACTAGAGCGACTCAGAGTAGATTCCACACTCCCCAACTGGATAGAATGTATGCTCTAGTCGAGACAAATCAACTCGGAGTTGGGTGCCAGCCAAGTAGATGCACTGGACTCTGGGGAACCCCGCAAGGAGGGGTCTTATCTCCTCTACTATGGACTCTAGTGGCAAATGAGATCCTTTTGAAATTAGGACATAGCGGAGTAAAAGTTGTTGCGTATGCAGATGATATCGTCCTATTAATGTCCGGAAAATTCCTCGACACAATTACCGAACTTCTACAATCGGCCCTAAACAATCTCCATAGCTGGGTGAAAAGTTGTGGACTGAACGTCAACCCAGCGAAAGCAGAGGTGGTCCTTTTCACCAATAAGAGAAAAATTCCAGCTTTTGGGTCCCTACGACTGGATGGCACTCCAATCCAAGTCTTGGCCAAAGCACAGTATTTAGGGTGCATATTTGACAGCAAACTGAGCTGGAGAGATAACACAAATGGAAGCGTACATTGCGTTCTATGCTTGTAGTAGAATTTTTGGTAAAAAAAAAATAGGGACCCAGAACTGTCATCATACACCGGATGTATTATACGAGTACACTGCCATAGTGAGACCCATTCTAACATATGGGTGCATTGTCTGGTGACCAATAGCAGAGAAAGTCACATATCTCAAAGAACTAACAAAAATCCAGAGACTTGCTGGCATAGCATCCACTAGTGCCATAAGAACCACCCCGACCGCAGCCCTTGAAACATTTCTCGCACTGATTGCACTAAGCTTATACGTTAAGAAATCAGCTGCGATGAGCGCCCTACGCCTAAAAGAATCCAACTTGTGGAAAAGGGGCTTCATGGGCCACCGTACTATTGCAAGGTGGGACGCCACCACAGACTATCTTCCGCCATCCCCCGACTTCAGCATAAACGTCAGAACGGTCATCTCTTCAAGGGAACACTGGGCAGATGGTGGGGCCATCAATCCGTACAGTATTTCTATCTTCAATGACGGAACCACAGCGGAAGTCCTAGCGATAGCTGACGTGGCACGAGAACTCTCCACGACGCTTGTTACTAGAAGATAGATTGACATTCACATAGATAGTCAAGCTGCTATGAAAGCCATCTCATCCGCGGTAATCAAATCAAAGCTAATAAAACGCTACCGCGAGGAGCAGGAAGCAAAACCACATTCTGGTGGGTCCCAGGACAAAAAGGAATTCCAGGGAACGAAATGGCAGACGAACTAGCAAGAAAGGGATCAGAACAAGACCTGTCAATGGTTCAAAACTCAGTCCTTCCTCCCCTAGAATTTCTGAAATAAAAAATAGCACTTGACTTCAAACGACTAGCAGACGAAAGATGGAGAGAACTTCTAGCATGCCGCGTCTCGAATAAAGCCACTGAGGAGGCGAACACAAGATGGAACTTCATGGAAACTTGCGCCATCACTAGGAAGCTATGGCCATCTTTCGACAAAGCAAAGACCGAGAGAATCATCCGTAAAGATAGGAAATTCCTTTCCAGCATCATCACGAGGCACAACACTCTGCGGTACCACTTGAAGAAACTACGCCTAACGGAGGAGGAACTCATGGTTCCGAAACAACCAAAAGCCTCGGATAAGGATGACTCAACTAATGACGACCCCGGCGAAGGAAATAAGGACAACGACCTTCGGATCTGTACGTTCAATTTTCTGTCCCTTTACAGACCGCGTGCAGCCGAACAACTAGCAGAGGCCCTAGACTGCTATAAAGCAGATATTACCGCCATCCAGGAAGTGCGATGGGATGGGCCGGGCAAAAAGAGGATGAAAAACTGTGACATCTACTACGGTGATTGCTACAGAGGCAACAGGCAACGCTTATTCGGATGCGGATTTGTCATACGCGGCAGACTTAGGCAAGAAGTCTTAAGCTTCCGTCACGTAAGCGAGCGTATTATGACTATCCGGATCAAGGCTAAATTCGCTAACATAAGCCTAATATGTGTTCATGTCCTCATCTCGATATTCATAAGCAGACATGGCGGTCCAATGATCATGTTACGATCAACCAAATTGATCAAATTGCGATCGACGCAAGGCATGCCTCCAGTATTCTGGATGTCCGGACCTTCCGAGCGGCCAACATAGACTCGGATCATTACCTTGTTGTAGCCAAGGTACGAATGCGGATATCCCAATCTGAGCAACAAAGAAGAATTACTGTGAGAAAATTTAACGTCGAAAAGCTACAATCGCAAGAGACCGCCAGACTCTTCGCTGAACGCGTATCCCGAAATCTCTCAATCACCCCTTTGCCGCCAGCATCAAGTACCGAAGACCAATGGCAACGCTGCCAACATGCCATCAGAAACGCCGCGACTGATGTGCTGGGTCTCGCTCGCCCACCACCGCGAAACCCCTGGTTTGACGAAGAATGCCGGCGAGTGCATGCAGCAAAACAAGAGGCATACAAAGCGGTGCTGCAAAGGAAGACGAGAGCTGCTCGTGAGCTCTACGAGCAAAAGAGACAAGAAGAACATCGGCTTCTCCAAAAGAAGAAGAAAGAGCATGAGAAGCGCGCGTTTGAGAATATCGAGAGTCTATACTCCAGGAACAATGTACGCAAGTTTTACCAAAAGGTAAAAAGAACGTGTCAGAGAAGTAATACCCGTACAGAAACCTGTAGAGATGAGAATGGAAACCTCGTAGTAGAATCACAGTCGGTGCTGAGAATATGGAAAAACTACTTCTGCAGACTGTAAAACGGCGACGAAGACCAACATCCCGCTGTCAGGCAGAATGAACCATTCAATAGACGATGATAGTCAAAATTTCCGTCCACCTGACCAAAACGAAGTGAGGATAGCAATTTCCAAGCTAAAATCGAACAAGGCTGCTGGACCTGACGGCCTACCGGCCGAACTTTACAAGGCAGCTGTGAATGAATTGGTAGAGTGCATACACCAACTCATCTCTAAGATTTGGTCAGACGAGTGTATGCCTGATGAATGGAACCTCAGCATCGTTTGCCCGATCCACAAGAAAGGAGACCCCCTCAACTGCGCCAATTATAGAGGCATCAGTCTTCTCAACATCGCATATAAGATCTTTTCTGCGATATTGTGTGAACGCCTGAAACCTTTTATCAACAGCCTGATTGGACCCTATCAGTGCGGTTTCAGGCCAGGAAAGTCCACCATCGATCAAATCTTCACACTTCGGCAGATCCTGGAGAAAACCCAAGAATTCCAAATCGATACTCACCACCTCTTTATCGATTTCAAGGCCGCCTATGACAGCATCTATAGAGAAGAGCTTTATAGAGCCATGTCTAGTTTTGACATCCCTGCCAAACTTGTCCGTCTGTGCAGGCTGACGATGGAGAACGCTCGCTGCTCCATCAAGGTCGGTAATGACCTCACCGAGACCTTTGATGCCAAAAAAGGCTTTAGACAAGGTGACGCGCTGTCATGTGACTTCTTCAATATTGTACTTGAACGGATTGTGCGGAACTCACAAGCCAACACCGGATGCACAATCTATTACAAGTCTGTACAACTACTTGCATACGCCGACGATATAGACATTATCGGAAGAACTCAGCGGGCTGTCACCGGTGCGTTTGCAAGCATTGAGGCGGAAGCGGCCTAAATGGGTTTAGCGATAAACGAGGGCAAAACAAAGTATATGCTGTCAACAAGAAGGGAAACCAAACACCGACGAATTGGACAAAACGTCACCGTGGGCAGCTATAACTTCCAGGTAGTAAGGGACTTTGTCTACCTTGGCTCTGCTATAAATTCTTCTAACAAAATCAGCGTAGAAATCAATCGAAGAATAACTCTTGCCAATCGCTGTTTTTTTGGGCTTATAAGGCAATTCAACAGTAAAGCCCTATCTCGAACAACTAAGGAGACTCTATATAAGACCTTGATCATCCCAGTCCTGCTTTACGGCGCTGAAACATGGACTTTATTAAAAGAGGATGAAGATATCCTTGGTCGCTTCGAGAGAAAAATTCTTCGTAAGATTTTCGGTCCCGTTTGTGTTGACGGGTTTTGGAGGAGAAGATTCAATCACTCATAGTCAAAAAACTGCGTATTGGACGTCTGAGATGGCTAGGACATGTAGAGCGAATGGACACCAACGCTCCGGCCCACAGAGTCTTCGAATCTAACCCCGAGGGACGACGCAGTAGAGGGAATCATCGCCGTAGGTGGCGCGCACAAGTTCAAGGGGGCCTCGACCAACTTGGAGTGCGCAACTGGAGGCAATTAGCTATAGACCGAGCTAAATGGAGAGGCTTGTTGGTTGAGACCCAGGTTCACCCCGAACTGTAGCGCCACCTAAGTAAGTAAGTAAGGTGCCGGGGCATAGGGATATTCCGCGGAATTGTAAGACCGATGAAGTCGATAGAATAGGAATAACTAAACTCATCCTTCCAGACAAAGGTAGTCTAGGTATGCCAATCGTCGATACTTGCAAAACTGGATGCAATCGAAAGAACCAATCTTAGGTGGACAAGTGGTACAACATGTCAAGCGACTAAACAGCTTTGGCCCAAGCTGGATCTGAAACGCTCTAAGAAATTGATTTCTCTCAACCGATTGCATATTGACGCTACTATAGGTGTGATCACAGGACAATGTCTAATAGGCAAGCATGCCAGAAGGCTTTGCATATATTTAAATAATTTTTACAGAAGCTGCATGGACGAAGAAGAGGAAGAAACCATTTCTCACTTTCTTTGTGTGTGCTCAGCTTTCTCCCATAGAAGGAAAGCTTCACTTAGGAGCTTTCTATTACACGATTTGGGCGATTTGATAGACTCAGACATCAAGAACCTCCTACGCTTCATTAGAAGCTCTAATTGGTTCTAACGAGTAGGCGGGGATTACATTATCCTTCGTGGTACCACAACGGACCTTTCTTGGTCGATGTGTGTTCGCACAAGCTAGGAGCCACTTCAGGCTAACCTAACCTACGGACGAATGACCCCTCCAACCCTGCACTAAATAGTCAATTTTTGTTGGTGTACTTGGTTGGTTGGTTTAGGATCGGCCCTCGATGAGGATGTACTTAGACCAGAGAGTAGGTCCATTGTACTACCGATGTGTAAGGCGGGTGGGTCACCCTCTTACTCTTGGAACCATTTGCTTCGTTGAATGAAGGCGTAAATTTTAACCGTGCAGGCGTTGCCGAGATCATTAAGATCATTGTAGAAGTATTCACCCAGAGTGGCCTTCCTGATATTGGCGAGCGCAGGACAGGCGCACAGGAGATGACTGATGGTCTCTTCTTCCTCTTCATCTCTGCAGCTTCGGCAGAAGTCATTATGAGGGATACCTAATCTTTGTGCATGTCTTCCTATGACGCAGTGTCCAGTGTGAACTTTTGTTATTTTTGAGAGGGTTCCTCTCTTGTGCTTCAAGAGCCCGATGGACCTGGATTTATTGAGTGTCGGCCAGAGCTGTCTGTCAGTATGACATTGGTCTAGATGTTGCCATCGATGATTGGCTACTTTCTCGGCATCAATTTGAATAAGGTACTTAACATAAGACGCTGGCGCTTCGATGTCGGTGATGCTTATGCTATCTGTACCAGAGGAGCCTTGTCGTGCTAATTCGTCGGCTGCACAATTCCCCGGTATGTCACAGTGACCTAGTACCCAGCAAAGGGTGAGGTTGTACTGATCAGCAATCTCGTTAAGAGATATGCGACAGTCTTTCACTGCCTTAGATCTCGTAGTGCTGGATGCGAGGGATTTGATGGCTGCCTGACTTCTTCTTCTTCTTCCTTTTATCAGCGAGGCTATGATCTGAAATAAAGGGATCACAACCCTCCCACTGCCTGACTGTCGACGTAAATAACAATATCAGGTGTTGATAGTGTGCTAGCCGCTAGCCAGTCAGCGGCTTTGCGAACTGCGGTGATTTCGGCTTGAAAAACGCTGCAGTGGTCTGGAAGGTTAAAGGAGAGGTGTATGTCCAGATCTTCTGAGAAAATTCCGGCACCGACTCCGTCCATGGTTTTGGGCCCGTCCGTACAAATTGACAGCGATTCGTTGTAAAGGACATTGCGTTGCGTCCACTCACTTCTGTCCGGTATCGAGTGCGTGTAGCGTGGGTGTACTTGCATTTCGTGAAAAGGCGAACCCCACGGGCAGATCAGTAGAAATGCGGTGAAGTGGGAGGGTTATGATCCCTTGTTTTCGGATCATAACCTCGCCGAAATAGGAAGAAGAAGAGAATTACATTTCGTCAATGCCTTCGGGTTGGCGACTTGCCCAAATGTGACGATTTTGCTTATTAACGAAGCCGTTGAGCCACAAATGGGGTTCATCGCTCAGAATGAGAGTTGGAGTTAACGTGCGTAAAGTTCTCACAAACGAACGCGAACTTTGATAAAAAAAAAAAATTGCAAACGTTGTATAGACAAATGGCAACTATAAACGAGTTGAAACGTCAAACAAACTCATAGTCGAGGATTCATACTGAACAACCCAATAATCAGATAGTATAACCTGTTTGGACGTATGGTATCCAAGCATGAAGTTGTACAAAAGCAGAACACCAATTCATAGTCCACACATTCCAAAACAGAGTTCTTCGTGGAAAAGTTAATGCCTCATGGTACTTATATTAGAAATAATGACTTGCATCGTGATTTGCAGATTGACCTCGTTACAGAAGTGAACGTCACAACAAGCATCTGCAGACGCATATTAATCTTAAACATGCGGTAAAGTCCCACACCACTCGGGGTATTCTAGCCTCCACTGTCTTTCGAGGTTTTCACCTTCATTTGAAAAAAAAGGAAAAGAATCTTTCATCGTGACTTTAATTTGTTTCGATCTTTGATGTAGCTGTAGGTACATTCCTTAGGTTTGCCCCAAATCAAAGCCAAAGGAGAGGAGAAAAGAAAATACATCCCCTTAATGCTGTATCCCTTGGAATTCGAATCCCATTTTCCAGACGATAAGCCATCCTGAGACCGTAAAGTATTCACTGTTTGCGCTGCCATTCCATTGTGTTTAGAAAATGCCCGACGCTGTTATGTCGTCCACCCTTTCATCATCATCATCGGTTTGTTTGAGTGTTTCCTGGCGATGCTTTTTTTGTACTTCACGGGGAGTTACGAGGCTAAGATTTGTTTGATTTCACGTTTGTCCATACAGCGCCCAATGTTTTCTTGTATTATTCTAAACACATGCATGACAACCGAATGATATATATGCAGTAGCTTGGTATATACTTATACATGTGCCTGTGTGCTTGGGCCTATTGTTTCATTGTCCTTAAGCATTCTATATATAGACAGATGTAACCATCTGAGTGGAATAAACTGCCAAGCATACCAAGTATATGCACACAATTATTTATGACAAAAATAGGCTGCTTTTGGCTTTTATTATTTTCTCCTTTTTTTTATGGCACAAGCCCACCCAAACCATTGTCAGCCCACTTTGACTTACTGACAGCTACGGTTCTGCATCCATCATGGGGCGCTTCGAAGTTTCCTTGTTTTTATGATTTTTTTCTTTGCTCACCAATAAACCAACCCAACACAGAAGCAGGGATGTTGGAGGGTATGTGGTTGGTTATGATGGGGATTTGTGCCTCCTTATATGGGTCCAGATGACCCAAATTGATTTTTCCTGAAAATTAAGGATGTACGACAACCAAACCCAGCCACTTCAGGCAACCATCACCATCACCAAGTAGTCGGCCCAATGGCGCCGTGGATCGCAGTTCTTTTTCTTGTTTTTATAGCACACTCATGTATGAGCAACATGATAATAATATTGTCGTGTAACTCACTTAATCATAGGTTGACGAGGATATTAATTGTTCGAAGGTCGGTTGTAGAGAAATTTTTATTTATAAAACGAATGAGCTGTGGGCAGCTTCGAAGGCTGCCCACAAAATTCGTTTAGTGAGTCGTAATAATTATTTTCTTATTAAAAACATTTATCATCGTGTAGAGTTGTAATGACTTAGACAAATAGTTCCGTTAGTCAAGGGCTCGCCAAAGTGACCAGCTTGTTTGAATTTACTTAATTAAATCCTTTTACCGCTCGGAGGGCATAGGGCGTCAACAACGTCTGCGCGCAATCTTGTTCATCGGGTAAACGATGCTGAGGTTCCATTCATCGGGCATACTTTTGTCCGACCAGATTTTACAGATGAGCTAGTGCATGCGCCTTACACATCGGCAATACAATGGACCTACTTTCTGGTCTAAGTACATCCTCATCGAGGGCCGATCCTAACCTAACCTAACCTAGTGCATGCTCCTTACCAGTTCACATCCTCCTGCCTTGAAAAGTTTAGCGGCAAGGCAGTCGGCTCCAGCAGCTTTGTTGGATTTAAGTTTAGATATCGCTATCTTCACTTCATTCTGATCGGATTGACGGGAATGTTCTGCCTGCCTGGGTGAGCGGATTCCACTGCACGGCATATTTCGAATTGAAGGTGTTTTTGCGCCGGGTGTATTCAATCTAATGCCCCTTTCTCCTGCCAATTTGTTTGCATCAGCTTCTAAATTTTGGGACATCAAATGAAGATCCATTATCAGATGTGAAAGGAGGCAAACATCGTCAGCGTAGCCGAAGGTAAGATGTCATTCATTCATTTCCAATGGCCCGCTAATCCTACATGAGGATTGCGAGGGTAGGATGCTCAGGTGGACTCTCCATCCTTCTCGATCCTCCGCCATTGACTCCAACTCATCATGAGGAATCCCTAGGCGGCTCCAGGAGAGATGTCGGACTTTTTATTTCTAGCCCTACCGGCAATTCGCCTACCTGATGGCACGGTAATCATAGCATTTCTTGGAAGCCGGTCTGGGTGCATACGCACTACGTAACCAAACCATCGAAGCATAGATCGTTCCGTATGGAGAAGATGCTGCTCAACATTGAGTGACCTGCTTACTCTAGTGTTGCGCACTCGATCCCTACGAGTTATTTCAGCAACACCGCGAAGGAACCTCATTTAGGCAACTTGTATCCGCGATGTCATAGTTCATAGTCCATCGAATTCCATGGTTACCTTGCCTTTTTTGGAAGCTTGATCCCTCTTTTCCATTCCTGCGGAAATTGCTCATTTGCCTACGCCCTTCATATGAACGGGTGTAGCATTTCTGCCGATATGCCGCTTGAAATAAGTCGACAGGGATGGCATCAATATCTTGAGGGACTTGATTGGTGTTTTTATTTCGGTTTTACTATGGAGTCCAGTGCGATGCCGGGAATTTGTTGCTGCGAAAGACTCGTTAGAGTTTGAGGCCATCTGAATAAGAACTATAGCGAAGTGATCTCTCCATCTAGAAAACTGATCCTCATACGAAATCAGAAGGTTACCAATGTAAACTCTTCACTGGATGTTGTTTGGAGTTCCGATCCTTGGTGATCATATAGGCAGCCCTACTGTCACACATCTGCATGCTGCTTCTTTAACCCTTGAGGCAAGTGAGTTGATATACTGACGTTTTTTTTTTAAACAGATGTGTGGCCAAGCCCAAATGGCTTGTAGGCACTGCGACCAAGGAGATCTATTGTGCCCGAGGCCACTTTTCAGGGCAGCAGTACTTCCACTCTTCTTATGAAAGCTATAGTACGGCTGCGGAGGAGTTCCTTAAATCTAATGGAGATATGATCTCTTTAAGGAAAAAGATTCTCCTAATTCTACACAGAGCTACGCGTTCATATACTACGTATTCTGCGGTTTCGCCCTCTTCTAGGCAGAGGCGGCAGGTGATATCCTCCGTAATTCTCATTTTGTCTCATTTTAGCTAGCAGGTCTGCAGTTTCGTTGCCGTCAACGCCTATATGACCCGGTACCCACCACAACTTTACTTTATTGTGTTGGGCTAAGTTTTGTAAACTATCGAAGCAGCTTAGAACTGATCAAGTGGGAGATCAGTGCTTTAAGCGCCGCTTGGCTATCGGTGATTATGTGGCTAGAAGCACCTTTGATGCCTGAGTGCAGGTTAATGTTAGCACAAGTCTCAATAGCGTAAAGCTCGGCATGGAAAACACTAGAACTCTTTCCAAATGATTTCGAAATTTTATGTTTGGGTCCATACACACACGGGCGCCGTAAGTGGTCAGTGTGTCGGATCACTGCGCGTGAGGTTCCAAGTTCGAATTCCAGAAAACACCAAAAAGTATTTTCACGGCCCCACCTCTCACGAACGTCTGACAAACATCCGAGAGTATTGTTGTCTCGAAAAAGCTTCTCAAAACAAATTGCCCTTCGGATACGGCACTAAACTGCAGGTCCCTTCCATTTGTGTGAGAAATACAACGCACACAACATGAGTGATTGCGAGAAGTTAGGCCCTGGCACTGAAGAGCTGTTGCGCCAAATATCTATCTATCTATCCATACACACCAGCCGGCGCCAACTCCTGAATCAATTTTTGATCCATCGGTATACCACACTATGCCTTTTGGATCAAGCCACGTGCCGCCATTATTCCATATATCACGGCTTGGGATCAGAGTTTCAAACCTTCTACCAAAGAAGAGTGATTTGGGCATAAAGTCGGAAACCGTGCTGAGCATATCTAGCTCGGGGCAGTCGGTTAATAGGTCCATTAGATCCGCATGATCCCATGTACTATTAGCACCTGACTTTCGAAGACTAACTGTACTGCGAATTGCCACTTTTTTTATAAATATATGCAACGGAATGAGTCCGATTATGGCTTCTATAGTTGTTGTGCATAGTACCTGTGATACCGAAGCAAGCTAGTCTTTGAAGTTTAGTGAGTTTGTTGATGGTTGTGACATCCTTGGTTTTCGTCCACCAGACAACGGACGCGTATGTAACGATGGGTCTTACAACCGTGGTGTATAACCAGAATATGACCTTTGGCGATAGGCCCCAGGCCTTGCCGTACATACGGCGACAGGTCCACATGGTAGTAGTCGCCTTGACAATTTTATGCTTAGCATGGGAGTTTCATTTAAGTTTCTTGTCCAGGACAATTCCTAGATATTTAACCTCATCGGAAAAATGAATGGTTGTGCCATTTAGAGTCACTGAGCCAATGTTCAGCGTTATTCTTCTTGTAAACGGTACAACGACTGCCTTACTGGGGTTAATCGATAGGCCCTCCCCAGAACACCAGTCCGAGACTACAAGGAGTGCATTTTTCATGGACTGACACACATTGTCTTCATGTTTGTCTTTGATGATGATCACTAGATCATCTGCATAACCTATAGTTATGAAAGCTGAACTAATTCAATAAGACATCCACTATGAGTGACCATAAGAGGCGAGAGGACAGGCTTTGCCCGCGTAGACCATCACAGAGACCTCTCCAGACGAAGATGTTATTATGCGGCTATCAAGCATGGTCCTAACCCATCTGGTAGTAGGTTCGTCTATTCCCCTGCGTCTCATGGCGCTAGTGATGAATTCATAACCAGTGTTATCAAAAGCACCTTCTATGTCAAGGAATGCACAAAGGGCGATTTCTTTGGAGCGGTTGGCAGATTTGATCTCTGTGACGAGATAATGAAGGGCGCATTCCGTAGATCGACCTTTACTTACTTACTTACTTAGGTGGCGCTACAGTTCGGGGTGAACCTGGGCCTCAACCAACAGGCCTCTCCATTTAGCTCGGTCTTTAGCTAGTTGCCTCCAGTTGCGCACTCCAAGTTGTTCGAGGTTCCCTTGAACTTGTGCGCGCCACCTACGGCGATGATTCCCTCTACTGCGTCGTCCCTCGGGGTTAGATTCGAAGACTCTGTGGGCCGGAGCGTAGATCGACCTTTCCTGTATGCATATTGACTAGAGCGCAGAGGTATAGTCTTTTCAAGAATAGCTCTAATGTGAATGTCTAGCAGCCTTTCCATGGTTTTCAAGAAAAACGATGTCAAGCTGATTGGACGGTAGGATTTGGGTAGCTCGCTGGGTTTGTTACCTAGCGGAATGTATCCCAGGTTGAAGCTTGTTCCGAATAGGTTGACGTTTGTCACGTCTCACACAACGCTGCACTTCGTTCTTTTTCACGCAATATTGGGCTTCTAGCTCGATTCTCTCTACTGCTGATACTGCTGCAATCTAGGCCTTGAGATTGATGTACGCTCATCGATCCGTCTCCAGGTGTCGGTCGATAGCCATATGCGGTGACTTTTCTGCCTTTTACCGACGTAGGTCCATGCCTCAGAATATGGTATGTCGATGTCACTGTACAGCTCGTGTTGTTCGTCATTGAATCTTCTTCTCCAAAACTCAACGCAAACGGGACCGAAAAGCTTACAAAGATTTTTTCTCTCGAAGAGACCATGGATATCTCCATCCGCTTTCAATAAAGTCCATGTTTTAGCGCCGTAAGGCAGGAATGGGATGATCAGGGTCCTATACAGAATCTCCTTAGTTGTTCGAGATAAGCCTTTACTGTTGACTTGCCTAATTAGCCTAAAAACTAGCGATTGGCAAGAGTTATTTGTCGGTTAATTTCTGCGCTGATGTCGTTTTCGAAATCAATAACAGAGCCAAGGTAGACAAAGTCCCTTACTACCTCATTTTCTATTTGGTGCAATGCTAATCAGGCGAACCCCACAGGCGGATCAGTAGAAATACGGTGAATGGGGAGGGTTGTGATCCCTTATTTTCGGATCATAACCTCGCTGATCAAAATAAAAAAAAAGGAAGAAGAAGAAGAAGAAGATGCTTATCTGAAAAGTTGAGCACTATTTTTGGTGCAACAGAAATTAATCAAAAATTATGATAAGTTGCTAAGTGAGAAGTTGTTGGTGCTATATGGCCCTGGACATACGTATGTATTTTAAAATATCCATCCGACCTTAAAAATCGGTTTCAATTCCACTTCTTCCGCCTGTGTTTTTTCTTAAAAGACAAACGCTGAAAAGTATGCAACAAAAAATCTAACAAATGATTTTTCTACTGAACCTGGTATTCTTTTGGTTCGACATGAAACACCAGGCGAGTATAACTAACATACCGGAGAAGGCTGGTATAAAAAAAAAAGTATATTCCATGAACTACTTCACCCTCAAAACCCCCACACATATAACACACCTCAAGTTGCATACTCTTCTCATCGACCCATCACCGAACCAAGGATGAGAACCGAAAGGTGGAGGCTATAACACCGTTGTCTCACTTAAACCTAAGACTATAACGAGACCTAAAACACCCAATCAATCGTGCCTCACTAAATTTGGCGAAAAACCAAAACATCCGTATGCTGGCCGATACGATGCTACGAGTAAATGAAAAAAAAAAAATTCCCATTGTCATGAAATTTCCCGGAGCGGCCGAAGGAAACACGTCTCTCGGGAAAGGCCAAAAGGGGGGGCGGGCAATAAATACTACGTTTACAAACGTGCATCACCTCAGGTGGAAATCAGTTCACGTTAGCGAAAAATATTAAAGTTGTTGGATAAGTTGTGTGTGCTGTGTATATACGACAAAGACGATGAGTGGAAAAGGTTCGAGATACACGTTCTGTAAACCGATTCCAACGTCATCGTTGTGTAGTCGCCGTTTATACGTGTTGTGGTAGTCGCCGTTCATCGATTGGTACCTATATATTGTGTAAGAAGTCACGAAGTTGAAATTTGAATATTTCTAGATGATACCAAGCCACAACACAGACGGGAAAAGAAAATGGAACAATGACTGAATTATTATGCAGATGGAGTTGTGGAATATTTATGATATGTGCGACAAATTGGGGAGCGTGTGCTCCAGTATTTGTTACAGTTTTTCTCTCTCTCTCTCTCTGTCTTGGGAAGGATTTGTGCAGCTGAACTATGAGATGTACTATGTGCAGTCTAAGTCACTTCCGGTAGAGGCAGACATTTACGTCTCGAATCTGTATCAAAGTCATAGAGTTGTGCTAAGAAGAAACGCTAACAAAGCCTTTAATGTCAACAGCCATGCGACTCCACCTTAGTGAAAAGTTCAAACTTCGCAAACAATGCACACAGAGACAGACGGGCTAACATTTTGGGCGTCAATGAGATTGATAAATGTCGAGCATTGTTCGAATCTATTTATCAAACTATTACTAAGTAAAAATGTCAACAGGACGGGTTGTAATCTCGATAAGGCAGGATGTAGTTGATGGTTTTGTTTAAATGTGAAGTAAATTTGAATTGACGTCTGTTTGCTTAGCTATGTGGTGGTAAATTTCTAACAAGGAAGGCACTTTTAGCTTCACGAGGTACATGATGTGTAATTGTTGCAACTTACTGCCACTGTGTCTACTAACTTGAAAATGAAAAACAAATCTGACCAACTGGAGCACTTGAATATGTAGATATAGACTTGAAGCCACCTGCGCATATATTTTACATTTAAACCACGCCCACTTCTTAGCGCATTTCCTTAACAAACAAAAAAAAGTAAAAACAAACAAAATGCAGAATTTGCTTAATTTGGTTGCGTCGTCTTTAACGTCATCCCCTTGTGATTCGCGTACATGTTCACCAAACAACACATGAAGCTCTATTTTGTGACGACTTATCACTCAGTACTTATCAAATTATCACTTAAACTTGCTTTTAATAGTCAGTAGTGTTTTTTTTTTTTTTTTATGTTGCGCAAAGGATGTATAATCTTCATAGATACTAATAGCCCGAGTGCTACTAGCATGCACAATTCGCAAACATGAGTAATCGATTCCAGGAATAGTAAACACACACCCTACACACTTCAACCACTCTCCCCGCGGTACTGCCGTTAGGTATTTCTTCGCGGGGCTGGTTACCAATTATGCTCTGGTCTCCGAGCCCGCCTCTTGGGCTCTTCTAAGGACTTCTGCTGTTCGCAGCACATTCTGCACACATTCTATGAATGAGCAGATCTCCATCCAATCGCCCTCTGATCGTGTCATGTGACTTACAAGATTTTCTGGACTTGGCAGGTTTGCTCTGTCTTCTGCAAAGCGTCTGCAGTAGAACACTGCATGCTCCGCATCCTCCGTTTCGTTTGGACATATTGGACACAGGGGCGAACTATCGTGTCCAAATCTATGGAGGTATTTCCGGTAGCCACCGTGTCCGGACAGGAACTGTGTGAGGTGGTAGTTACAGCTCCCCCTCGCTCTCTCTGTCCATGACTTTATAGTGGGAATGAGCTTGTGGGTCCACCTGCCTTTGGTAGAGCTGTCCCACCTGGTTTGCCACAGCGTTGCCGATGCTGCCCTTTCCTCCTCCTTAATCCTCTTTGCCTCTTGCCGGTTCGAGGGACGTCTAAGGTATACCCTCTGCATCTCTTCAGCGAGGATGTCGATTGGGACCATCCCAGCTAAAACGCAGGCTGCATCGTCGGAGATAGTTCGGAAGCCCCTGATCACTCTAATTGCGCAGAGCCTGTGAGCTGATGATAGCTTCTTCCTGTACTCATTTGTCGCCAGTGCACCTGCCCATACCGGGGCAGCGTATAGAAGTACCGAGCTGACCACTCTGGACAGCAGGATCCTGCGGGCGTATCCAGACCCGCCGATGTTCGGGAGCATTCGGGAGAGTGCTGCCATGCAGGCGATGCTTTCTTACTAGATTACTCGACGTGGGCTTTGAAGCGCAGCCTGTTGTTGACCATGACTCCAAGGTACTTCAAGGATTCTTTGGACCTGATTGTCTGGTTTCCGACCGGGAAGCTGGCGTATTCCACCTTTTTGCGGCTGGTTATTAGGACAGCTTCGGTCTTGTGGACAGCTAGTTCCAGACCGGTAGACGCCAGCCATTCCTTTATTCTAATAACTGCCTCATCAGTGGCAGACTCCACCTCGTGTACGTGCTTGGCTACTGTTACCACTTCGATATCGTCGAAGCCAATTACTTTGACTCCCTCGGGCAATGTTAGTCGCAGAACTCCGTCGAACATAATGCTCCATGGGAGAGGTCCCAGAACCGACCCTTGCGGGACTCCCGCGGAAACACTGTAGTGCTTAACGCCATCATCAGGATGGTATCTTAGCTTCCTATTGCTGAAGTAGTCCGTGACTATCCTCAGCAGGTAGTATGGTGTATCCATCCCGGCCACGGATCTCCTAATGAATGACCAGCTTGCCGAGTTGAACGCATTTTTGAATTCGAGCGTTACTACTGCGCAGTATTTCTTCGTCCCCCATTTCCACCTTTTCCCTTGTATTGCTTCAGTTGCTATATCTACTACCGCCTCAGTAGAGTGTTGAGTAGCAAAAATGTAGATTCCACTCACTGCTCTATTGAAACTTATCAGTTTTTTGCTAAGTGGAAATAAGAAATTGTTTCTTCAAATGCTCCTCGAATTTTTGAATTGATAAGTATCTGTTGGCTCTTATTTGGCGGAATAGATACAAAAATTTATCGAAAATCTCCATATCCTTAGAGTCTTCCTCATTGTACTAGCGTAAGATTTTTCTCATGAAATACTGAGCCAGCAAACCCATAGATCCTGACACTAACCGTAAGGGGAATCCTTGCACAGAGATGAAAAGATAAAATTAGTCACGAGACATGTACTCGTATCTACAACGAAAAGTGTTGTACCACTTGCTTGACGTCTTGAAGGATGATGCATTTGTATCTACATCCCTTTTGCATTTATCTTTATTGATTTCCAGATAATCCAAATGTATCTTCTGCTCGCTTTCAGATAGTAGATACACTATATGCCAAAATAGGAATAAAAATAAACAAAATGCAGAACAATTGTATCGCTTACCGTCACCACCACAACACCACAAACAAATTGTCTGCATTTTTGGGTCGATGTTTGTTTTTGAATTTTTCTTTCGTTTTCTGTTTTTAGGTTACGTAAGTCGCACCGCACAATGTATGCTATGCTGGTGCTGTGGTGATGTTGGTGAAATGCAATCCAAAAACTAAAAAATATAAAAATACCAAGACAAGGCGGCGCATGTAAGCTAATTTTCTGCTGCATAAAGCAAAAATAACAAACTGCAGGGGGCACAGCACAGGCGATTGTAAAAGAAATTCAATTTTCTTTTGGGACAATTTTCCGTGTGACAGAGTCATCGTAGTCGTCGGTCGTGGCTCGACTTTAGTGTACGACAAAAGAATGTAGAGCACCTACTTGAGAGCTCCAGCATTGGATGGATGGATGGATATCGTCGTCTGTTTAATTACATGGAGACCTGCTGGTTCAAGTTTCCCAAGTGAGAAGGGAAGGCATGTATTTTACATTTCTTCGGTTTTTATCCAAATTGGAAAAAAAAGAAGAAAAAGTTACGTCAACAGCACTTTGTCGGCACTTTTGCGTGATGCTGATGAAGGTTACAGCGGAAAATACTTTTGAGATACATGCATTGTTGCCCGAGCATGAAATGCTGATAAAAATAAGAGTAACATGCTGGTTGAAAATTTTTTTTTTTCTTGGGTTAAAAGCAAGGATTTCATGCTGGTGGAGGGATTTGTCAAGGAGACCAAAGGCAACCGCCGATGGAAATATTTTTACTTTTTCTTCCACCTTCTTCATCTTACCAACATTTTGACCGACTTTCATGTCTTTAAATGGTTTATCCACAATTGCTTCCCTATCCCAATATTCTGACCCAGGAAATGGCAGCCAATAGGTCGAATATATAATGTACAAACTAGCTTTACTTGACTGGAACTATAGTCGCTACCGCTAGCCTTTTAAAGCTTCCAGTATCTAGTTGTCATTTGAAGTTCTAAGACAGATGCGACAATACTAAAGTGAAGGAGCTTCACTTCAAGGGTCGCCTTAAACTGTTGTTTATCTCTTAAGGAGATGACAAAGCAGTTCAACATTCACCTATGCTGGTTGCCGAGCCACAGGGACATTCTAGGAAACTGCAGGGCGGACGAGCTCGCCAGACAGGGTACCGCTCTAAGAATTCTGCCTGACAGGCAAGCCCTGGGTATGCCCCTCGCTACATGTAAGCATCTACTAAAGCTGAATGCTATTAGCAAGACCAACCTCAGATGGGAAAACGGCTCAACGTGTCACATTTCGAGACAGATCTGGCCTAAGCTGGACCAAAAACGTAGTACCGAGCTGGTGAAGCTAAAGCGAACACAGATCAGCTGCGTTGTCGGTGTTCTCACTGGACACTGTCTTATAGGCCAACATGCCAAAGGGCTTGGTCTCTTCTAAAACGACTTCTGAATAAGCTGTAGTGACGAAGAGCAGGAGGAGGAAATCATCCTTCACCTCCTATGCATTTGTCCAGTCCTGTCGCATAAAAGAATGCTCCACTAGGGTCCCCCTTCCTTGACGACCTCGGCGATCTAGCCTCCTTAGACATCATGTGAATCCATCGCTTTATCAAAAACTCCGGTTGGTTTTTCCCTGAGTGGCCTAATGGTTGATCTATGGTATCACAAAGGACATTCACTGGTCTAAGTATGTCTGCACTTTCGTGCGGACAGCCAACCTAACCTAACCTAAAGTGAAGGAGAGACTGACCTTGAACTAGTAAGTGACTCAATGGACCATTACTGAGGTTCAAGGGATTATTGAGACGAAATATCGCGGGCTATCATTAGAAACAAAAGGAATTGAGATCAGAATAGAATTCTCTAAATACCCGATGATTATTTTTGACTTAAATCAAACTCAGGGATCCTCAAGTGCGCCAACAAATCAGGGACCATCTTGCCTTAGAAGCAGAAGCAATCAGCATCACAATGCAGGAGAGCATGGATGACCACTGTATTGCTGTGAAACATACCACCTTGATCAAAAAGTTCCCGAAATTTATTCAGAAAATTAAAAATACAAGTTTATTCATCTAAATCTATATTGTCCCCTTCAAAGTAATCCCCATCGACTGCAACACACTTATGCCAGCGCTTGATCCAATCTTCGAAACATTTTTTATATTCGGTTTTCGGTATGTCCATCAGTGCTTCCTGCGATTTTTCCATTACTTCCTCTCGGCTGCTGAAACGCGTTCCCCGTAATGGTTTTTAAACTCGATTGAACAGAAAGAAGTCACAGGGAGCCAAATCAGGTGAATTCGGTGGCTGTTGGATGGTATTTGTTGCATTTCTCGTCAAAAAATTACGAATAATGATGGCACTGTGCGACGGTGCGTTATCATGGTGCAAAATCCACGAGTTTTCTGCCCACAATTCTAAAATTGTAAAAAATCGCCAACACACACAGAGATAAATGTACTCTTGGCTACGTAACTTTTGCAAATGTCAAGCTATGACGCTAAGATTTAGAGGGAATATCAACAACAGATGTACCAATTTAACAAAGAAAACAGAACTCAAATCGGAATCGATGGGAGCGACACACGGTTTTTATTCCTTTTTGATCAAGGTGGTATGTAGAACGCTTCACCGAGTGGCAACAATAATTTGAAATGGAATGATAAGTGATGAGATTCGATGGTTGGAAAGCAGTGGAATTTTCCATCCCAAGTGGATTTCCGCCAGTGGTGGGATGCATCGGTGGATCTATGATAGAGATGGACAACCCATCATTTAACCAAGAACAATATGTCAATCTTCATGATAAACACGCAACTAATATTATCGGGGAAAAAAATACTGTGAATCAGAAAGAAAGACAAAAAATAACAAAAATCCCCCCAGTTATCTGGACGCCACCCCGGGAGTTTCTCTGAAGCATAAACAACTGAGCTTCAAAACCACTACACCAAATCTTTCTCTCTCTCTCTATCTATCCTTTCCAACGCCCGCACTGTGTATAAACATGTTAATGTTATTCATAACCACTTGAGTGCGCGCAAATTATAAAAAACAAAATGATGGTTTGTGGTTCCGATAGAAACTTTTACGCAGTAAACGCTAACTGACCAGGGGGTGTTCGTGCTTCTAGATTACTCTTAAATTTTAGACTTTTTGTAGATTTTGAGACCAGATATCAAGCATTTCCTAGTGCAGTTATTCTCGGAGATAGTGCACACCCGCCGATGGATTGGTTTACGGAGGAATCATGATCAACCAACGGAGCTACGGTTCAACCGTGCGTATACAATAAACTAGACGGATTGGCAAACAAGGATTTATCAATCGCTTCCAGCAGACAATATTAAGACATAAGACTCAAAACGAACTAATTTGTCTTTCGACTTATCGGCTTGCTGCTAAGTTATATAATTTTTTTGTTAGAACTACTTATCATTATCACTAAGCAGCAAGTGATAATTAAAAAAAAGAAGAGATAATTGAGTGAAATCGAACATGCTGCCGTGTAACGCTGTAACGCTTGTCAGTTACACGTAGCAAACAAATATTTGTTTGATTATTTGCTAAGTGACATGTGACAAGCTGTTAGTGCAATAGGGCCCGGGTTAATCCACACAAATTTGCAACCTATAGAAGGGCTATTCCAGGCAACGCAAAGCTGAAGAAAGAATCAACTTCAAAGCATCAACAAAAGCAACTCAAAGCAAAACAAAAAACAAAAAATGAAACAACGAACAAAACATTTACTTGCTGTGATATCATTTAGGTTAGGTTAGGTAGAATAGCTGCCCCAAGCTTCGACCAATAAATAGCTCCATTGTGGTACCATTTATAAGTAGACCAGAGCCTGCGGTACTCATAACCAAAACTCAAATAATCCTTATGGGATTCTATACTAAGCGTAATAGTTTTGGTGTTTGTCTATTTGACTGTACGTATGTGGTACAATCTACTATTAAGTGAACCAATTTGACCTGGAGATAAAACCGATTAGCAGTTGCAAATGTCTCGAATCTAACCCCGAGGGACGACGCAGTAGAGGGAATCATCGCCGTAGGTGGCGCGCACAAGTTCAAGGGGACCTCGACCAATTTGGAGTGCGCAACTGGAGGCAATTAGCTAAAGACCGCGCTAAATGGAGAGGCTTTTTGGTTGAGGCCCAGGTTCACCCCGAACTGTAGCGCCACCTAAGTAAGTAAGTAAGTTGCAGATGTCAAGACCCGAGAGGTCGCCTACGACATTATAGAAGTACTCTTCTAAGATTTTCCTTCTCAACGTGGACAGCGCAGGACAGTATCACAGAAAATGGGTTTCGACTCTTTCTCTTCCTATATAAAAATCCATGGGGCTTGGCTCACAAAATACTGATGAAAAGCTTAGGAGATGGTAGCCGATTTCCACGTGCCCCAAATTCCTGCAGATGATCTGTACAGAACTATTTCCACAATACCCAGATGCACATTACGGGGAAGAGGAAACTACAGAGCCGCTGAATATACGGCTAGTTACTGCAAATGAATTGATCAACATATGCAACAGATTTGGGGATAAGAAGTCACCAGGTCCAGACGACATCCCAAATATATGGTAGCTCTTAAAACGGCATTCAAAGCGTGGCCAGATATGTTCGTAGAAATGTAAAATGCGTGCTTGAAGGAAGGAGTTTTTCCAGAACAGTGCAAAAGGCAGAGCCTGGTACTACTCCCCAAAGGTTATAAGCCACCAGAAGAACTTTCATCATACCGCCCGCTGTGCATGCTAGACACAGCAGGAAAAGTTCTGGAACGAATCATCTGCAACAGATACAAAACAGCGATAGAAACTGCAAGCGGACATGCTCAACAGTAGATGCAATCAGCTTAGTCGTTGAAACTGCACAAAAAGCGATAGAAGGGAAGAGGTGGAAAGTGGGTTCCAATAAATATTGCGTAGCCCTGGATATCAAAAATTCATTCAACACTGCAAACTGGCGCCATATACTAGAGGCACTCAGAAATTTACAAGTCCCAGCGTATCTCATAAAAATCGTGACGAATTACTTCAAGCGCAGTCTTAACCTACGACACAGATAACGGACGCAAAGAATACAAAATCACTGGCGGAGTAGCACAGGGGTCAGTGCTAGGTCCCCAACTCTGGAACGCCATGTACGATGGGATCTTGCGTCTGCCAATATTCTTATTCTTCTTCCTATTTCGGCGAAGATATGATCCGAAAACAAGGGATCATAACCCTCCCACTTCATCGCACTTCTACTGATCCGCCTATGGGGTTCGTCTATTTGACCTCGGCAGGCCTCCCTATTTTGGATCACTCTATTACTGAGGCCTATGAAATGCCGATGCCGTCGCATTTATGTGATCCAGGCGTTTATCGGTCTGCCTCTCCTGCCTCGCGATGTCTCGCGATCTTGCGTCTTAAAATACCCGAGGAAACAAAAATTATCGGTTTTGCGGACGACATTGCAATCGTCGTAACTGGCAAACTACTGGAAAAGATGGAACAGTTAAGCAACTCTACAATTAGGACCGTACGGAACTGGCTGAGTTAGGCTGGTCTCACGCGTGCAGAACATAAAACGGAAGCGGTTCTTATAAGTAGCAGGAAGAAAGGGGAAACCATTAATATGACTGCGGGTAGCCACACAATAACATCGAAGCCCCACATAAAACACGTCGGAGTCATACTAGATACGAGGCTATACTTCAAGGAACACCTCAAGAGTGTGTCTCGCAAAGCAGTGAATGACAGCGCAGCTCTCGCATGAATCATTCCTAATACAAGAGGCCCTAGGCACAGTCAAAGAGTAATAGCGTCTATAAACCTCTACGCCGCACCAATCTGGGCGAGAGCCATGACGACTAAAACAAACAGAAGTTAGATTGCCCCGGTGGACAGAATATGTACATTAGGATTATGCCGCACCACCTCCAGCAATGAAGTCTGTGTGATGGCGAAAATGCTACCAATAGACATCCTGGCAGAAGGGCAACGACGACAATATGAACTGAGACGCTCAGAACAAAAGCAAACTGCTCCAACCGGCGAAACAGAACAGATGTCACTAAGGATACAAAGCATAGGAGAGTGGCAAGAAAGCTGGACCGCCTTCGAAAAGGGTAGGTGGACGCATGTGCTCATACCACAGGTTAAACCATGGATAGAAACACGACATGGTGAAGTATAGTGTCACCTAACACACGGCTTCAAGACGAGAGGGAAGCATTGAGGCAGAAATTAGGCGTGGCACTAACCCCCGAAAACATTTTTTTTTTTTGTCGGGATAGGAAACTCTCGACTGGAGCACTCAGACGCAACTGGTCCATTGTACTACCAGATAGCAAACCCTGATTTACCCATTTTATTGGAATTTCCTTGTCTTTCTAAGAAAGCCAAGCAAACACTTCAGTGATGAGGAGCTCACAGTACCAGCACTCACCACATCCGCACCGAGGAGCTGCCACCTGATACGAGCAAAAGCCGAACACTCACAGAGATAATGTTCCGCGGTATCGACGCTCTCTCCACAAGCGTTGCAGATTGTAATGTCACTTAAGCCCGACACGTTAAGGTGTTTGGAAAATCAAAGTGGCCTATCAAGACGCCAATAAGTTGTCTGCAGTCTTTTCTGCTGAGACACAGCAAGAATGCCGATGATTTCCTACAGACATCCGGGAGCATACGTTTAGTCAATCTACATCCTGGAGACTTATGCCACACACAATTGTGTTCGTGAGAGACCCAAACGTCAATGGAAGCCTTAACCGAGGACGTAGGGAGATCCAACACAGGTTTGGGACATGAGAAAGCCTCATCCTGAGCCTTGTCTAGCAATCTCATCGGAGATATCGTCCCCCAAGATCCCAGTGTGACCTGGAACTCAGACAAGAGGCAGAGAATTCAGCCTTGCGACCGAGTTCAGAGTTTTTGGTTTGACGAACTATTTTGGAAGTGGTTAAAGGGTTAAGTAAGGCATTAAGCGCAACCTGACTGTCGTTACAGACACACCGCCGAAAACATAGTTGGTCAAATGCTTAAGAGCCAAAAAGCTTGGGATGCAGTGAGTGAAATTACCAAAACAGCTCAGTTTCGTCTTTTAAAGATTACCGCCTTCCAGCGTAAAAAAAAAAAAAAAGACTTGCTCTTCATCGTCTCTACAGCTTCTACAGCTTCTACAGAAATCGTTGAAGGGAACACCCAGTCTTCTGGCATGTCTGCCTATCAAACAAATCAGTGTTTAATTGGAAATTATCACATCAATAGGGGCTGAGGGGCCTTCACTATTTTTAGCGAAGTCTCGACTGGTACCCTCTTTCGCTAGCTCATCGGCTCTGCAGTTGCCTGGAATATCCCTATGACTCGGGACCCAGCATAAGGACAGTTTGCATCTATCTGTGATCTTGTTTAGAGATCTGCAGCATTGCTTAACCAACTTGGATCTTATAGTTGTCGATTCCAAGGCTTTAATTGCTACCTGGCTGTCTATGTATATTACTATCACAAGATCCTCTATTGTATTCAAAGATAGCTAGACCGGTGCATCCTGCATTGCCGTAATTTCCGCTTGGAATACGCTACAGTGATCCGGAAGTGTTGTGGTCATTTTTGTATCAGGTGAGCTGGAGAATACTTTTCCTTCCGCATGTATCTCTATCGCAGACGAATTCAAAATTCTGTTAGATTCTCACTCGATTCTACTTGGATATCATTTAGCTAACAGAAGGTTCTGAGTAAAATCTCCATCGGCAGCCAGAATGACTCAAATTTACTACAGAGGAAGGCTAAGTGTATGAGCTTGAAAAGTATCTGACAACTTTATCTTCTCCTTTCTCTGCAGGCCCATCCGTTTGCTACTAATAATAAACTAATGCATCAACATGAGAATAAATGACCAAACTAATGCTATTATGTCCAAGACAAACTATCCCCGTACTAAGCTCCTACATTTGTTCTCGAAGACAACACAAGCAGCACAAATAGTGTCGTACACACAACTGACAGAAATACAAATGACCAAGATAAATTATCTTTTTGTGTCACAGTGAACTGCTCGCGACCCATAAACCATCGAGAACCTAGAATTTTTCTTCTACCACTACCGACCAAGAAAAAGAATAAAAATCGAGAACAAATAACAGGGGAGCACGTCCTCTAGATAATATCCTCACTGTGGCGACCATCATCGTAAAGACGTTGTTGTCTGCTTGTGCTACCAACGAAAAAAAAAAAAAAAAAGAGTTCAATACCATATCCAACAGCAGCTTGAGTTTCGACTTAAAATTCAATGCACACCCAATGAATCCACCAGATACATAGTATGCATAGAAAATTTCGTTACTAATCGAAAATGAGAAGAAAAACAAAAAGTAATTCAACAACATTTGCACTGTTTGTAGTTCTTTCTCGGCTGGGACTTGTATCTGCGAGAAGACTACGAGTATCCACCCATATGGCTAAGGTTTTGCCGGATTTTCAAATAATTTTTTTTGTTTTCTTATTCACTCACACTATTTACATTTCAACGTGATTTGAATCTATAAGAGGGTCTCTCTATCGCTCAGCACTCCAGGTGGAACAGACTGTAGATACTCGTATCTACATTGCGGTTCGGGTTAATTTATGAATTTCAATTACAACGTCTGACTCAGAGCCAAGTGTTGCTTTGCAATGAGTCGGACATTCGATGGAGGTTAGCATGTAGATGCATGCCCCTTCTCTCTCTTTCCCTCTCAATGAAAGAGTTTAACTGCGAAGCTAATATAGGCTGGCGGCAGCAATTACTTTTCTCAATTTGGGTCATTGTGTGACATTTCTGTGTGACGATTCTTTCTCTTCTTTTTTTTCGTCGGAATTTGTAAGTATTCTCTGTTAACTGTTAAACAATCAGCTGTATAATTAATGACAAATTCAAATTGGAAAAAAAATTGGCATTGCCAAAATCATTCTTCGTTTTGTTTGACCTCAAGAGAAAGTCCTCGATATATTGATGAATAGATACACAAGTTTCATAGTTCACACCCCATGAAATCTGTGCAGATTGTTGTGACTCATATGGCGGTTATAGGCATAAAAAGTATGTCAAACAGACACAAACTGTGAGTCATTTGTGATATGATTTATCACGGGGATAGTGCTGGGAGTGTCAAGGAAGTTTACATCGACAATGAGAAACTGGAGAAATGCCAATCGACGTAGTTTAAAACGCGTGTTTTGGTACACATTTTCCACTATTAACTTGCCAACCATAACTCACTAACAGAGACACTAATGAGTAAAAACAAGTAATGCTAACCAAATAGAACGGAATACCTAACAACTGATCGTAAATAACTAATCAATCATGACTAAGCAGCAGCTAATGAGTACGACTACGAGTACGGGCTGTTGAAAAGTTATGAATAAGTATAACCATCTCCCAAAACTAGATTGTAACACAAAATATTCGTTATGGCCCATACCTAAATCCTAAGGACAAGCTGTCATAAAGGAAGACTACAAGTAGTCATGAAGGAAGGCTACAAGTAGTGATGAAGGAAGACTACAGGTAGCCATGAACGAAGACTACAAATAGTCATGAAGGAGACAACAAGTAGTCATAAAAGAAGACTACAAGTAATGTTGAAGGAAGACTACAAGTAGCCATAAAGGAAGACTACTAGTAGTCATGAAGAAAGACCAACAAGTAGTCAAAAAGGAAGACTACAAGTGATGATGAAGGAAGACTACAAGTAGCCATAAAGGAAGACTACTAGTAGTTATGAAAGAAGACACCAAGTAGTCATAGAGGAAGACTACAAATAGTCATGAAAAAGACTACAAGTAGTCATAAAAGAAGACTACAAGTAATGTTGAAGGAAGACTACAAGTAGTCATGAACAGTTCAAGTAATTATGAACGAAAATTATTCATTTGTAACGCTTGCTCGACTATAAAAAAAGAGGCAACCACGAAGCACAAACAAATCGCTCAGATAAGAGAATACTAAGCCGTCATGGATATGATGATGATAAAAGTTCACCTATTCCAGAAACGTTGACAGGACTTGAGACGGATGAAAATGACGAAATAGTCAAGGATCTCAAGATAGCATGGATAATTAAATCTTTTGTTTCATACAAGACGTCGGGAATGGATAACATTCATGCTGTGATGTTGCAAGAGTAAATATGTGGAAACTATCATTCCGTGGCTCAAGCGAATCTTCATGGGTTGTCTTAAGCTAGGTTACTTTTCAAACGAAATGGAGGGAGGTGTGTGTAATTTGCATTCCCAAAGCAGGTGAAGTTAGACAAACGACCCTTACAGACAGTGGTGTGATCGGCGATAAATATCTATCTAGGTCAAAACCCGCATATGAGAAAGGTAAATCGGTAGATACAGCCCATAGAGTAGTATCGACCATAGAAATATCCCTTCAACACGCTGGGGACGTTCCTCGATATGGAGGGAGCCTCCAAGCGAAACGATCTTAAATAGCTTGCGCAGATCTCAATTGTCTACAGGCCAATGCAACAGGATAGGTACAACGCTTGAGCTACGCATGATAAATACAACGCTAGGAGGTATTTGCAGCACAAAGCAAGTCTGCAGAGGTACGTCTCAAGGTGGCGTACTCTCACCACTCATTTGGCCCCTTGTGGTAGATGAGTGTTTTGGAAATACTCGCAGCGAATGCTTTCAATGACTATGTTGACGTTCTTCTATCTGGGAAATTCCATCTTAACAAAGGCATTCCTTCTTCAGCAAAGTCGGAAATTCTCCGTTTAACTAGAAAGGTCAATCTCTGAGGATCGAAGGTGTTGAACTAAATCTCTCAAAGTTAACACAAGACATGAGCGTAATTCTGGATTCCAAATTGAATTAAAAGGATCGTATTAGAAAAGCATGCGCAGCCTTTTACTCATGTAAAAAGCGTTCGACAATACGTAAGGTTCAAGTTCGCCATGGTATATTGGTTATACACGGCCGGCCCTTGTGCAATCTATTTTAACTTATGGCTCGTCAGTCTGGTGGAAGGAACTGGAAAAGCAATATCAGCTTTCAAGCCTCACTAAGATCCAGAGGTCAACCTTTATAGAGTTTATGATATCGTTACATACAACACCCACGGCGGCAATGGAGTGCATGCTAAGTCTCATTTCACCGGATCTATTCTGCAGCAATACGGCGGGCAAATCGACACTCAGACTGAGGAAAGCAGGGGTCGAATCGTGTCCTCCGTGAACTGATAATCGCCACGTAGTTTGTTTGTATGCTGTTGCTAGATCTACCAACAACACAATACAAATTACGTTACCAGTCATCCGTTGACGAAGAACGCGATTCGACCCCAGGACTCTGATTACGCCTCTATCTGATCCAATCCAGATGGGAGGTCACAAGTAGGCAGGTAGCAAGTGGTTACATGACTCCAGTGCTGACATTTGGCAGGAGATTCAGAATTCCTGACTGGAACACCGAACAAATCACCAGTAAGGAGGAATTGGCCTTCTACAATGACGGTTCCAAATGGATGTCGGTGTAGGAGCTGGGGTTTATTGTAAAACATTAGGGGTCAACCACTCGTTCAGAATTAACAACGAATGCAGCGTTTTTCAAGCTGAAATCACAGTCATCACCGAGGCTGCGAAAATCATCAACAAAGTTAACATCATGGGTATATCAATTATTGTGTACATTTGCAGCCAGGCAATAGTAAGGGTCTCGAATCCACAGTAATTAGATCTAAACTCATTAGAATCTGGAAATCACATCTGAATGAGATGTCACAAGTTAACAAGGTGACCCTACGTTGGGTACCAGGGCATATGAGCGTACCGGACAATGAAAGATCAGACGAACACGCTACAATTGGGCTGACGTTGCACATCTCGCAGGCCCTACCCTCGTGAAAGTTCCTATTACATCTATAAATAGGTAGAGTCACTGCCAGAACACTACAAATACAAATATTTGGCGCAACAGCTCTTTAAAGTGCCAGGGCCTAGCTTCTAGCAACCACTCATGTTGTGTGCGTTATATTTTTCACATGAATGGAAGGGACCTACAGTTTAATGCCGAATCCGAACGGCGATTTGAGAAGCTTTTTCGTAACAATACTCCCGGATGTTTGTCAGACGCTCGCGAGAGGTGGGACCGTGAAAAAAACACTTTGACCAGCTTATAGTTCGAGGAAAACACATTCTCTGATTAGGTTTAGTAACAGTACGCGGGTCATCTCTAGCATATTCACAGGGCACTGCGCCATTGAGATTCATGCCAGAGTTTAACGGTGTACCACACAACAACTTCTGCAGGAGCTGTAAGGACGAGGAAAGAAATGAATCTGCCCTACACACGCTATGCGAATCTCATGCCCTCGCCGACAGAAAAATGAGGACTCCCTGTAGTAACTTCTTCACATAGTTGGAGGACCTTTCCTACATTAATCTGAAAGACCTCCTGAGGTGCATATTCCTATCTAGATGGTTCTCAACCAGCGGTTTTTCCTTTCCGAGCTGATAGACCCTCTGAGATTCATATCCTTATCTGGATGAAAGTAAGTTCAGCAGTTTTACTTTTCGATAGATCATTTAAAGACAACTCTGGCGATGCGCTCTTTTGCTTCTTGAATGATATCCAGCCGATGCGACCCTACAGGCGGATCAGTAGAAATGCGGTGAAGTGGGAGGGTTGTGATCCCTTGTTTTCGGATCATAGCCTCGCTGATAAAAGGAAGAAGAAGAAGAAGAAGATCCAGCCGATGCGACGAATCACTTTTGGACGACGAAGCACACGTAGTAAATCCACGAAATAATTTACCAGTTACTCAGCCACTATACGACTACTCAGAACCTTCGAAGGCAGGGGCCAAATCGTCACTCCAGTGAACGTACAACTCGTAACGTAATTGCATTTATTTTGTTGCTAGATCTACCAACAACATGATACAAATTACGTTTCTTTGATGTGCCCACCGATCTCTGCTGACAAAGAGGGGACCCTCCACCTGCGTAACCTTCCTCCAGTCGTTGAACGCCAAGCTGCAGATCTACCCTCCCCAGTTGCAGTGTTTCGAAAAAAAAACTTCACCCAGGAGAAAAGGGGAGAAAGCCAACTTCTTGCATTTCCTGCAGCAGTACAACAAGGCCAACTACAAGAAGATCTATGCACCTGACTTGATGTTTGTGGGACTTTATAGGCGATTCTACAAATGGGAAGTAAAACAGTTGATGCAAAAGTACCACGATGAGGTTTTCCAGATTCAGACGGGGTTTCCCCTACCTGGACATGTAGGAGTTCACATATGTATGGCAGGGTGTCTGGATAGGCCAACCCCAAAGGCGGATCAGGAAATGCGTTGAAGTGGGAGGATTATGATCCCTCATTTTCGGATCATAACCTCCGCAGAAATAGGAAGAAGAAGATGGCAGGGTGTCTGGAGTAAAAGCGATGGATAACGATGTGGATCTGTCAAAGATAAGGACGAGAATTAATAAATATTTCAAGGCCAGCATAAAAGACGCTGCTGAGAATCAGAGGGCACCCCCGCGGATTCGATTCAATATGAAATTTCGACGGAAGCACTTGTGTTTCTCCTCTTTGCTGGAGAATACATTGATATTCCCGCAAAAGTAATGGCCATAGCAGTTGAAAATAATGACAAAGAATGTGGTATCCAGACAAATGAATCACTCCCAACGATGAATACTGGTGTACCCACAACCGGGTTGGTGGTTGGCAAAGCCACTGAGATCTTCTTGGAACTTTTTGAGAACAAATTGGTCGAGGAAAGCTACTGAATTCGCTGGGCCAAATTCACTTCCAACCCTTCGAGAACTTAACGAACAGACGCAAGAGTAATGCGTGTTCGGAAGGAAGATGATCAAATTTAGTCCAGTGGAATCTAGAGCGGATGGAGCCCAACGTTCCCGCTAAGAAAGTTTTCGAATCCACCCCGGATGGACGACGCAGTAGAGGACGACCTCGCGGTAGGTGGCGCAAACAAGTGGAGGGGTACCTCAACCAACTTGGCGTGCGCAACTGGAGGCAGCTGGCTCGTAATCGTGTAAGCTGGAGAGGTTTGTTGGTTGAGGCCCAGGTCCACCCCGGACCGTAGCGCCATCTAAGTAAGTAAGTAGGAATCTAGAACTGAGGATGGGGAGAAGCGTATACCAATAATAACCCGGACAAGGTTGGGTTATAAAGAAGCCCACAGCAAGGGGCAAGTATACTACTCACTCAAGCTTGAGTTCAAACCCAAGTTTGGTACTGAAATTCCAAGCAAAGTTAGAGAGTGGATCGAACAACGATTGTGTACCGCACGGCACTCATCTACAAACCGTCGTCACATCAATGCGAATATATTCACGACTATCCTACACGAAAACCTATCGATAAATGATATAGAACAGCAACTGGAGAGGCACTACTACTCGTAGGTGAAGGTTCTGCGTTTACTTAGCTCTTTAGGTGACTTCCTAGGTCTCTTTGTTAAAGTTACTGCAGGCAGTGAACGCGTTTCCAGGACAAACGAATGCTCTATGGTGAAGTCCAAGATAAATCGAGTAAGACGTGCTCCAGCCTGTATAGCCTCCTTCAAGGAGAACCTAGCGACATGGCATTCATGACATTGCGGCAGTTGACTTCTATCGATGGCCGGCTGTGCACTGCAATGCATGATTCCTATCAACTGCTACCTTGTGCATTTCCTGCATGGCAAACACTGACCAACAATATCATAGATGATCGCGAATTCATCTTAAGAAAGATTTGAGACAAAACGGATGTCAGATGCCAAAGAGAAAAAGGTGCTCCAACGTCGCAAACATATAAAGCGTTTGAAGAGGGCAAGGAAACAAAAAATTAAGACGCAGCAAAAGAAGCAAGGATATGCAGGAGCTAGAGAAAGACATCAACCACGACCGACTGTTATACGGCTTCAAAGCGGCAGAACCTGATTAGGCTATTCTTCCTAAGTAGAAGGCTGATACCTCGTTAAGTTTTATTGAATATATATGCACTGATGGACGACCAATAGTGAACTTTTCTAAAAACACGACAATTCATCTCTCCTACTGATTCCAATTGTCGAAATCAGATTCGAATTGAAAAACAGATTAAAAATTCGACTTTTGAATTTTTCTAGTGAAATACTCGATGAAATATAAACTGCAAAGCATCGCAGTTGCAGATGTTGTTGTTGTTGATTTGTATTTGTTGTTCTTGTTTGTTGTTTACGTCGAACAACTACAGAAACCATTTGCAGACTCTTAAAAGCTGATGTGATTATTTTCAATTTGATATTGTGCAATGTGTGCACGGAACTCTCTCCCTGGAATGCATATAATATACAATTGAATCAGCGGTTTTTTGTTCACCACCATCTCTTTGGTTCCACTGCGGTAGAAAATGCATATACATACAGTTCCATTGAAGTAATTATCATAATGTAATCAAATCTTGGCTCGTATTTCACCAGTAGAAGAGTTGCAGAGAGAGAGTATCTTTTCATGGAACACTCGAATGAGAAGTTGTAAGATGAGGTATGGATGCGAAGCCATTAAATTCATCTCAAAGGAGTGACGCGAGTAAGGATGCAGAGGAGAATGAATGAAATGGGATTTTTCCCCGATGTTGACAGTTCTTTAACGACTGGGATTCACATAAATTAAGGATCATAGATGTGAAGGCTTTTTATGCGCTAGAAAGGAGCAACATCCAGAGAGTACTCGTATGCTTGTTAGTTTTACTGAATACAAGTTATTACTGGGACTATTACCAACGCGTGGTCAAACTGGCATTTAGTAGAGATTGTAAGCTAGGAATGGAGACTCAAAGTAGCCAGTGGGGGTCGATATTTTAATGGATCCACTCTGAAATTTACGACGATGTAAATGGATGTGTGGAAGTGGTTTTCTTTTACGTCATCCTTGCTCAAATGGTGTTGAATTTCCGTTCTTTTATTGTCAAACTCTGGAAAACAGATTAAACTCACAAAATAAACTTTTGCAAAATCCGGCAGATATCTGCCTGACCTCAAGCATTTTCTCCAAAAGGCCGTATATCTTACGCTCTCATGGAGAGATACTCTTTCGACAACGATGGCATTATGCCATACAACTTCTAGAAAATTTACAATATAACTCCACTCGAGCTACAGATCCGTATACAGGTCATTCATTCAGAATCAAGAAAGTTGCAAATATCATTCCACACAATTCAATGAAATCTGAATAGTCTTGGATCGTTCCCGAGATTCGGTACCAATATTCTGATCACATTTGCATGCATTATTTCTTTATTAAAAGATCCTTAAGGATATTTTTCTGGTCTGATCTACGAACTACACCTAAGGAGTCCCAAGTTATTTAAGCTTATTCTAGTTTTGGCACATGATCCAGGACAGTTTCAAGGCAATACTACGCCATACCTAGACTTTATGAGACCATTTTAAAGCATCCATCCGAGCACGGAAGAATAGAAAAGCGACAAAACACCTAACGAACAATCCATAGCTGTGTACATCGATGGATCCAAAATGGGAATAGGTTTAGGCACAGGTATCTTCTCTGAACCGCTTGGTATCTTCTTGTCAGTTCGGTTTCTGAACTATAGCAGCGTTTTCCAGGCAGAGGTCCTACCAGTGACAATAGCAGTCCGTAAGACTGCGATGAGGGCAATACCACGAGAGGATATCAACTTTTTCATCGACAGCCAGGCAGCGATAAAAGCAATATCTGTTACAGAAATGAAATCAAAACTTGTGAAGTGTTGTACGATTCGATACGGTACGATGATTGGGGCCCAAGTGCATTGCGACCTATAAGATCTATTGTGCTGGCCTAATGGGTAACCAGAATTAAAAATTGAGGCTCCTGATAAACCTCAATAATGTATTGCGTTCCATGTTCCAGGTATCCGCTGGGCCCATCGAGACCCGCGTTAGATGGAGTAATCGTTTCTATGCGCCCCCTGGGCATTCACAAAGAATGTGTTCTGCTGTTTCTCTTTGTTTCCCGCAGAGTCTGCACATGGCCGCATCTGAAAGTTTCATTTAATTTAGATGCTACCTGAGTGGACAGTGTCCGGTTAGGTAGCCCGCTAGAGTTCGCAAATCGTCTTTGCTTAGTTCACGTAGCTTGCTAGCTCTATTTCTGTTGGGGTTTGTGAACTTCTTCGCTTGTCTTAGGCCCTTTTCGTTTGCCCAGTGTTCGACGAGTCCTTTAGCTTCCCATTTTGTTACTGTGGAGTGGATATCAGTGGGTGGTACCCTGAAGTAGGGTTCAGGTCCGATGAGTGGGCGTCAAGCGCCTCTCCTCGACAGACAGTCCGCTCGTTCGTTTCCCTCAAAATCTTCGTGTCCAGAAATCCATGCTACGGTAACCTGATTTGTGGATGCGAGGTTATCAAAGAGGTTAAGACAGTCCCACACGAGCTTTGGTCTTACCGTATAGGAATTAACGGCCCTTAGCGCTGCCTGGCTGTCTGAATAAGATAAAGATGCGGGTTCCAATAATGTTTCTCGCAGGCATTCCCGAATACATAGTTCTATCGCATGGACTTCTGCTTGGAAGATGGTAGATGATTTACCAAGCGCAGCCGCACGCTGAAAGTTAGGACCATAGACCCCAGCTCCGGTACTGCCATATTCCAATTTGAAGACATCTGTGTACCAGATTTGTGCGTTGAATGGTGTCTTGAGACCTTTGTTTCTCTATTCTTGACGGACAGTAATGACCACTTCGAATTCTCTGGAGAGCCGAAATCTCATGAGGATCATATCTGGAATCTTGAAGATTGGGTTGTTTTGGACATATTCAAGAAAGCTCAGATGGCCTGAGAAATCGAAGGTTTTTGTTTTTTTACCTGAGGTAGCCTAAGAGCAATTAGCAAAGCTTCTTTTTGCACTGTGAGATGCGACGTGGGATTAAGTATTGTGCCTAATGCTGCCGTCGGGCACGTTCTCACTGCCCCGGTAATGCCGACACTGGCTAATCGGTGCAGTCGATTTAGCTGGTCCATAGCTTTGATATGTTGTGTTTTAGGCCACCATACTAGAGAGGCTTAGATAATCATTGGCCTGACGATTGTGCTGTACATTGAGTAGATCATCTTGGGCTTCAGATCCCATTTTTTATCATAGAGGCGTTGGCACATGAACATTGCCTTGTTGAGTTCCAGTTAAGCTTTTTGTCCAGGATTATCCCAAGATATTTTGCTTCCCCTGTAGGGCTAATGGGGATGTTTTCCGGTGAGATTTGCTTCAGTTCGAGCTTCCTCTTCTTAGAAAATGGTACAAGGATAGTTTTTCCAGGATTGATGGTTAGGCCCTTGGTTCTATTCCGTTTTGAGATCAGGTTGAGGGCACCTTGCATCATTTCCGACATGATGTTTTCGAATTTGCCAACAACGCTGATGACGACATCATCTGCGTATAGCTGTTGTACTCTGTAACCAGATATGGTTAGTAGCTCTAGGAGTTCGTCTATAACTAAGGTTCAGAGCAGAGGAGACAGTACTCCTCCCTACGGACAACCTCTGATAAAGTGTTGTAAAGAAGAGCTCAAGGTTCTTGGAACACAGCACAAAGTAAACCTCTGCTGGGTCTCTGGACATGAGGGCATACCAGGCTATGAGAAAGCCCACGAACTGGCTAGAGGAGCCTCAGCACTAAACTTGGACCAAGCCGATCCGTCAGTGTACATCCCGCCTTGCACACTCAACTCGAAGCAGGGAACAAAGCTCTAACGGAGACGAACAACAGGTGAACCTCTTCAGACACTTGTATCACCGCGAGGAAGCTATGACCTATTTTTGACAGAACAGGAACCAATAGACTCATGCAGAGGGATCGAAAATTGCTCTCTACTCTCAGAGGAGTCATTAGCGCGCATAACACTATGCGATACCACATGAAAAAGCTACATGTGACGATGAGGAGGTTCAGGAGGACATTACTAGTGATGGCCATAATCGAATGATTTAAAGAATCGAGACATTAGTCCTTGAGTGATCCGTATAATAGAATGATCATTCAAGATATGAGTGCTATCTCAAGACATCGTCTAAAATCCTTCGAATGACTTACTATACTTACTACAAATCACAATAGGCCCAATGTGGCCGCAGTGATAAGGTGACCTAATCCCACATCTTCAACAATCTACTATTCCTACGAAGCAGCGAGAACCAAGAACGAGCGTAAAGGGTAAATATCTCGAGACATTGTCGAAAATCATTCGAATGACTTACTATATCTAATTCCTACGAAGCAGCGAGAACCAAGAACGAGCGCAAAGGGTAAATATCTCGAGACATCGTCTAAAATCATTCGAATGACTTACTATACTTACTACAAATCACAATAGGCCCAATGCGGCCACAGTGATAAGGTGACCTAATCCCACATCTCCAACAATCTACTATACCTACTTCCTACGAAGCAGCGAGAGCCAAGAACGAGCGCAAAGGGTAAATATCTCGAGACATCGTCTAAAATCATTCGAATGACTTACTATACCTACTTCCTACGAAGCAGCGAGAACCAAGAACGAGCACAAAGGGTAAATATCTCAAGACATCGTCTAAAATCATTCGAATGACTTACTATACCTACTTCCTACGAAGCAGCGAGAACCAAGAACGAGCGCAAAGGGTAAATATCTCGAGACATCGTCTAAAATCATTCGAATGACTTACTATACCTACTTTCGAGATATCTTGAGATATTGGAATTATTCGATTATAATCGATTATATCATTCGAATGTGCCCATCACTTGGCATTACCCACTTTCTTTGCCACGGCCCTGGCCTCGATTATCTGTAAAACAAGTTCCTTTAACAGTACTTCTTTAAAGATCTAGAAGAGTTGTCCCAGAGACCGGTAAACGACATCGCAAACTTCATTACATCCTCTGCACAGTGTCAGTGTATCTCGGGCACAGTAAGTATTGAATGCTTTCTACTAGCCTACGTGCATATACGTATATTTTCCACGAGGAAGGGATTCTGTCTATCTTTCCCCATGGGTATCACAATGGGTCTATATTGACCTGAGTGCGGTGTAGAGGATTTCTACCCACTACGCCAACCCACTTACCTAGCCTAAGGCAAATAATTTAAACCTAATGGATTCCCTATGGATACCTATAGGTTTAGTTGAAAGGCAAGTCCTCCACGTTTCCTAACTTCATTGCCAAAACTTGTATTCCAAGAAGCAAACACTCATTGAAGTTAATTCCTCTTCAAGCGAATGACATCAGCGCCCTCTCTCTCTCTCTCTCTCTCTCACACACAATCTATCTAAACTAACAGCGATTTAAATACTTCAAATGATTAATTAACCCTTTGGTGTAACAAATTCAATTTAATTTTTCATTTCTACAATTAGAAGTGTAATTTTGAGATATTCCAAGGGTGAGTAGAGCCAAGAAGATAATTTGAAAAATGTTTCTTTTGATTAAAGATGCATGATGAATTGATTCAACCGGTTTTGAGATACTTTTTGTTTTATTTTCTTCTTCAATTCGATTTTCTGAAAAACTGTCGCAGTTTGAGGATAATTTTTGCTAGAAAAGGAGTGGTGAATCGAATGAGATACATGGGAGCAGCCGATGAGTAGGTCAAGAATTAATTCGCCCTCCGATACGCAAAAGATACTTGTTATAGGTTCCCAACATGCTATGGATATTTTTTTGGTTTACGATAAGGAATTGTTTAAAAATGAATGGAAATGGGTTAGTCAAGGGCAATTGTGAATGATTTATGTGCATTGGGTTGGTTGGCCCAGGCCCGGGGTCACCCTGAGAACGAAGCGGAAGATAAGATACACAAAATTCAATGTGTAAAGGGTTACTGATTTCACGGATCCCACTGAGGTAAAAGTATATATAGATCTTACTCTTGATAAAAGGTATACATTTGCATGCTAATTTACAAATCCATATCAAATTTGGGTTCATTGTACGATGAGAGAGCTACATTCTACAATACGATCCACATGACCTAAGCTACATGAAGAATCATAAAAGGAAACAAAATCCATTGAAATATGAATTTCTCTAATTTTCCATTCATTCATGCACCATACCGGCGTACCTTTGAGGACTGCTTCAAAGACAATGCACCTTCGTTCCGGTAAGACTTTCAATTGAATTTAATCACACGAAAGATACTCTAAGACTCTGAAACGAAACCGACCAAATGACTGTCCAACACACACTACCTTTAGTCCAAATGCCAATAACCTGTTGATTCTTCCTTCTCCTTGGCATGTATAGAAGAAATAAATACACAGAGAACGAACAGCAGACGGTCCAGCAGACAGGAATAGCACTCGAAAAGCAAAGCAAAGCACACACAAAGCATAAGATATAAGATACGAGTATTTTCCACTGTACGCTCTCCAGTTCGGAACAGTCACAACGGTTTGTATATTGGATCTTGTATCTGAGATGGTATACCAGGAGCACTACATCCCATTTTGCAACATTTTTTACTAATAAGATACACAACATCCAATGCCTGGGTGGATACACGACTACCTACCACCTATATGGTGTGCACTCGATTAAAGGAGACGACTTTGGGTGTTTTGGATCGTGCTTCATCTTCTTAATCTTTTCGACTTTATGCTGTTGTTGTTCGTCTGAAGTACTTGCATCTGGCAACCGAAATACATAGGCAAGGCAATACACAACTATGTATGTTTAAAAGCCTACCTTTGGTGGTATATATAATTCGACGAAGCCCACAGCAGAGACAAAGGGTATATAAAAGAGAAAAGAATAAATAAACCCACAGGAGGTCTACTACAGGTTTCCTTTTGGACAGGAATTGGCTAAGACAGAGAGAATGAAAAAGTCGACTATTATCGGTATGGTAAGCCACATGGGGACTGTTTTTTGTTTGTTGTTACGCCTCTTTGTCGCCTTGTCGTCGTCCTCTAGTCGCAGTTAGGACTATCCTTCTAGTTGATAATTTACTCAAAATATTCGTCTGGAATGTTTGATTTACATACATACCTCTGGTGTGGCTGTCAATTGTGCACCGCACGAGTATCTTTCACGGCAGACAAATGTACATATTGATTCAAATGGCATTCACCTTTGCTGTCTGAACTGAAGTGATTGTACATTCCTAAGACGTGGAATCAGTGTAAAGCGTAGTTTAACACCATTTGTCTGAAATCTAAATATTTGCTTCTAAGCAGAGAGATGTGATTTTTGGGAATATTTTTCGTTGTGATTTGAAGACGCTGCTGTAGTCAGTTTTAAGGCAGAAACCCACAAGTTACTGACCCCATCAATGGACGGATACTTGCGACAAAATTTACAATAAATTCTGTTGATCGTGGAACGTTTCCAACTCTTGTTCGAAATGGAAGGCTGAGTAAGTCCATCAATATATATGTATCTGTGATTTATATTGATGGATTTCTTGACTCTCACCAGTTTTGGCATTTTAGTTAGTAAGCAGCTTGTCTAAAGGACCTAAATCATGTGTCGTTTTTACCTCTGAGAAACATCTGTTAAACCATCTGTACAAAGCTCTGTTTTAAGGCATTACTCACTGCATCACACAGTGAGGGAATAAAAAAAAAGCCACTGGACCGGATTACATTCCAAATGTAGCCCTTAAAGCGGCTATCACATCTAGAATGGAATCTAAAACGCCTTCTTCAGATAGGGAGTTTTTCCCGATCAATGGAAGAAACAGAGGCTCGTGCTACTACCCTAGGGAGGCAAACCTGCAGGAGATCCATCAACTTACCACCCGCTCTACATGTTGGACACGACGGGAAAAGTTCTCGAGCGCATAGTCGGTAACAGATTGGAAGCAACCATTGAAGAAGCAGGTGGAATATCAGAACATTAGCACGGATTTCGAAAGGCACACTCGACTGTTGATGCCCTTAAGGTAGAAGACACCTCTCCAGTTTAACGACCAGAAACCCCGATGTTCAGTGAAGAAGAGTTGATCCTCGCGTCGAAAACACTACAAAACCGAAAGGCCCCTAAGGATACCAGCGGAGGTGCTCAAGACGATTGCCCAGACATGTCCTCAGCTGCTGCTGAACATGTACAATAGCTGTCTCCCGGAAGGAGTTTTCCTTAGAGGCTGGAAGTTACAGCGCTTGGTACTGATCAGCAAAGGAAAAGAAGACCCGGATACCCCATCAGCGTACAGGCCTCTGTGAATGCTGGACACCGCAGGGAAACTCCTAGAAAAGTTGTTAAAACCAAGGCTTACTGCAGCCGTGCAGAGACAGCATAGATTCAGAAAGGGCCACTCTACGATTGGAGCAAGTGAAGGAGTGGCCGCCCAATTGGCTCAACAGGGCAACCACTATTCAAGGAAAATCGCATTGCTAGCAACTCTGGACGTGGGAAATGCCTTCAATTCAGCCAGATGGAGCGATATGCTGAACGCCCTCGAAAGCATGTCTCTTGCGGATGATGAAGGACTATTTCAAGGATCGGAAGCTGTTATATATTTAATCAATTTATTTATGGAGACGTAAAGATGTAAGCGCCTCCCTTCAAGGCACTTACAGACGATCCCACAATTGAGGGTTGTGGGCAACCCGCTAGGTGCGAGATACTCGACCGCCCATATAACACCACAGAAAGACCTCGAATAAAGGAGATTACTGCTAGAGCAGCACAGGGCTCAATCCTATCCTGGGACCCGATCTCTGGAACATTTCCTGCGATGGCATCATTCGTATGCAAATGCCCGAAGACACCTTTCTGGTAGAGTATGCAGATGATACTGCCGCGGTGATTACGGCAAGAGACACCGATAGCGCGCAAAAAAAACTCAACCAGGTGATGAGGCGGGTGCACCTCTGGGTGAAAGAACATGGCTTAGGTTTTGCCACAGAAAAGACGGAGATAGACCTTTTGAAAAAGAAGACGATTTCAACTGTTGTCGACTTCCAAGTCGGGTCTGAGGTAATAACCAGCAAGGAACCGGTGATGTACTTAGGGATGGCCCTAAGCACGAAGCTCACTTTCTGGCATCAAATAAGATCTGCTTCGGAACGAGCTGCGAAGGTCACAATGTCACTGAGCAGATAAATGGCAAACGTTGAAGGTCCAACAGCTACCAAGAGAAAGCTCCTGATGACAGTCATCCACGCCATTCTCCTGTATGGATGCGAAATATAGGACGACGCACTACGACAAGAGAAATACAGGAAACAAATGGCCGCAGTACAAAGGCGCGCGGCACTACGGGTTGCAAGTTCGTACCGAATGGTGTCGGAACCAGCCGTCCTCATAGTCGCGGGAGTGACCCCTATTGATCTCCTTGCGGCAGAGAAGAAGTACGTCTACGACAAAAAGGCGGAAATTGGAGTGGAAACGACAACCGAGGAAGCTAAGGAGCTCACCAAACAGAAATGGCAGGAGAGATGGAGCTCAGAAAGCAGAGGATGATGGACCGCGAGGCTTATCAGCAACATCGCTGAATGGAAGGGACGGAAACACAGGGAAGTTAATTATTACGTCACGCAATTTCTTACTGGACACGGTTTTTTCAACGCCTACCTCCAGAGAATGGGTAAAACAGGGAGCTTGTGAAGGACTATTTCCATATGATAGTGTAAAGGAGTACACAGTCACAGGAGGAGTACCACAAGGTTCGATCCTGGGACCGATGCTATGAAACATCTTGTACGAATGGGCAAAACAGGAAGCTTGTGAAGAACTATTTCCATATGATGGTGTAAAGGAGTACACAGTCACAGGAGGAGTACCACAGGGTTCGATCCTGGGACCGATGCTATGAAACATCTTGTACGATGGCATTTTGCGTCTTGAAATACCAGACGAGACTAAAATTGTGGGATTTGCGGACGACATCACTATAGTTGTTACAGCAAAACTGCTGGAAAAAGTTGGTCAGATCAGCAATGAAACCATTTCAATTGGTTGACGGTGGCTAGCATCAGTCGGTATCACGCTAGCTGAACACAAAACGGAAGCGGTACTAATTACAAGTAGAAAACGACGTGAAAACACCAGTAGGTGGGCATGAGTATCCAAATCAGCTATTATACCTTGGCCCAAATACCTTGACGTTATGATTAACTCAAGGCTGACATTTAAAGAACATCTGGAGTATGTAAGGAACAAATCCTCTCGTGTGGCTGCTTTTATTGCGCGGATTATACGAGGAATATAGGAGGAACGAGATACACCCGGAGATTTCTCTTAGCTAGGGTAGTTACATCAGTAGTGGCTTATGAGTCACCAGTTTGGGCCGGAGCTATGAAAGTGAGTTCATACAAAAGGAAGATCGTAGCAGTAAATCAACTATGTGCACTAAGAATGAGTAGCGCTTTCTGCACCACCTCGGATCAAGCAGCCTGCATCATCGCAGGGATGCCACCAATCGATATATCCGTACTAGCGAAAGAACTGCAGAGAAAGTTTCTAACGAACAGACGGGAGGGACGGCTATCCCACACTGATGGGAACACAATAGAAGGAAACACAAGTCTGAGGAAGTGGCAGCAGCGCTGGAGCCTTTCATCTAAGGGCCGATGGACTTACTATCTTATCCCAATAATTGAGACTTGGATTAACCGCTGACATGATGAAGTTCATATTTATTCCGCTTTAAGAATGATGACTCTCCTAATTCTCCATCATGCAGTTATACTCCCGAAGTGGTGGAGCATGTATTCTTTATTTTACTGCCCACGATTCCAGCTATAAAGCAAAGCAGTGCCACGAGTACTCGGATAAACACCAACTCCTGATAATATAGTACATCATATGCTAGATTTCAGAAATAAGTGGAACGTAGTCAGCTCGTATGTCAAGGATATATGCCAAAAAGTTGAGGCGACTAGAACAAAAAAGAGAGAGAGAGCGAGAAAAACACACGAAGTAACATCTTGAAATGAACAGGCAGACGGACATACAACGTACATACATGCGAACACAACAACACGCAAATGTTTGAAGGAGATACGAAATGACGAAATGTCGAACCTGACCTTACGAAGGAATGTCTTGACTGGGGGTGCCGCAGGGGAAGAACAAGGCAGAGAAATAGGAAGGATTTTTTTTAGCACGTAACCATACAGGAGCATGGAGTCGGGTATAACTAGTAGCACGGGCTACTAATCCATAAGGATGTGAGGCGATTCAAACGCTCAAGGCCGAGCTCAACCGTCGCGAATCTAAGCCCTCACCAGCAAGCGATCCAGCATTGCTTGAGGCTTCCGGCCAACAGGATCCTCCTAGGCAATCCCTGCCGAACCACAGTTAGCCAACGATGACAGCAGCTGTTGACTTTCCGATTTACGGTCAATCCCAAGCAGCCACAACCATTGGATTGATTCCTCATGCTTCGACGGCTGCCCTTGACGTCCCAAGACCTTTCACCCAACGGCTCCAGCTATCAGGATTCAACGCGCTTTACCCACAGCTGTGGTTGGCTCAGGTGAAAATAGCTTTCCAGCTGAGCGGGATCTATAGCGATACTGAGCGGTTCGCACATTTCTTGGTCAGCCTGGAGGGTGAAGCTTTACGGGCAGCCGAAGACTTAGTGACCAGTCCACCATCGCCGAACAAGTTTGCGGCAGTTAAAGAGCGACTCGTCCAAAAATTTGCGCCAAGACCAGAGTCCCAATTACGGCGCATGCTCAGAGGAGAAGACACCGAAGGCAAAAAGCCCACTGCCATCCTAGCGCACATGAGGCATCTTGCTTCCGGCCGGTGTGATTCTATCATCATGGACGCTGTAGAGACTCGCAGCAGGAGACAATCACTTTGGACGAGCTGGTCAAGTCCATCGAGGCCCTGCGGAAGCACGTCAACGCTATTAAACGCAAAGAGCCAACGACAAGTCGATCCTCGTCACGCCGCAAATCGATTAGTCGAACCAAGCCTGCCGAGAAGGACGATGATCTTTGCTATTACCATAGCAGATGTGTCGAAAGCCGAAGGCGTCGGAAAACTAGGCCTGCAGTTGAGCGAAATGGAGGTCGAACACGGCAACGAACGATTCCGCCTCTAAGTTTCCGACAAGAAGACGTCCATCAACTTCCAAATCGACACCGGTGCAGATTTGTCCGTCTTGCCGAAAGACCACACCTGCATTAAGAAACCGGCTTCTGCTAGTTTGTTCACCGCCAACTGAGCTACCATCTCGACGTATGAAACCAAGACGATCGAAGTAGACCTAGGTCTTCGACGACAATTCCGCTGGTCTTTCACTGTTGCTGGCGTTACGCAAGCGATCATTGGTGCAGACTTCATCCACCACTATGATGTCACCATTCGCTTGAGTCAACGGATGCTCTTCAACAACACGATGCAGATGAGCGTTGGCGGAAACCTCGTCGAGTCCCATCCGACCAGGGTGCATATGATCGACAACGGCAACCCATACTCCGACATCTTGGAGAACTACAACGAGGTCACTCGCGACACCAACAACAACGTCTCCGAGCATTCTGTGCAGCACCACATCATTGTTCGAGAGCATCCAGTAGCAGAACGCGCCCGTCGCCTGGCTGGCGACACGCTTACTATAGCCAAAACGAGCTCCAGCTGATGATGCAGCGATGTATTTGCCAGCCGTCAAAAAGCGAATGGGCCTCACCACTCCACATGGTCGAGAAGAAAACTGGCGGTTGGAGGTCATGCGGTGACTACCGTCGGCTCAACTGAATCCAGACCGGTACCCGATACCCCATCTGCAAGACTTCACGCACAAGTTGGCAGGATGCACGATCTTCTCAACGCTATTACTACTAGCCCCATCTCTGTGTTATCTTTACCATACTAATTTATTGGGTTGGTGTCTTAGATACGATTCTTTTTTTTTTTTGCACTTTTTGAGCCTAGGTTACCAGATCAACTGTCGATTCAATAACTTATGGTATACAGGAAAGTCTTTCTTTACCAACCACAGATTGCTAGAAGTCGAGCTAATCGACATAACATCCCCTGAAGTACAGAAATCTAAATTGGTATCTGTGAAACATATAACAGCGTCACGTCGCAGACACTAGGTGTCTGATAGCCCCACTTGGACAACGATCAAACATCTTAGATTAACAACTAGATTCCCGCAGGAAAAAAACTAAGAATCAATGTATCTACGAGTATGCCAAGCTTTTCAATGTCAAAGTATTTTTATCTTTTCTTTTTTATTGTTAAAATATTTAGCAAAGTTATTTACGACTCTGAAGTGTCATAAATATTTCCACAAATTTATTTTTGTCGTAGTACACTATATGCATACTTAAAAATACGATCTAATCCTTCTCTCGCATACAAAAGGATCGTTAAACTTAAGAAAATAAAAATATTTTTCCAACCCAATTCGTCAGTATAATGATAAAATTAGCGAACAGATAGATAGATAAACATTTCGTGACTTTATCATCCAAGGAAATCATTAAATTTGGACTGATGACCAAAAGGCACACAGGTAGATGATAATTCATCTTGTTACGTTGTTGCTATATCTAGATACAAAATACAACTCACCAAAAGTGAGCACTTAATAATTGTTAATAAGAAATAAATACAGAAATTATGGTTCGTTGATTAATGTGAATTTAACGGTGTGATCATTGAAAAGTGGTCAAATTATGACCAATTACATTTTATAGTTAATTGGAAACTTGAGTATATTTTTGAAAGTAGGTTATGCGGATGCAATACGAGTTATGTGGTTTTCGGAGTTTTTAACGCAGTGCATCCACGTCGCTTCATTTCAATAGTGTGTCGACATTGGTTAGATTTAGTAGGTTGCTGGCTTAGATATTTTGTTGTTTAGACTTTAAGGAAAATTTGCACTGTCTGTACAAAGGATCTCCCGCTTTGATGCATTAGTTACTGCATCACACAATGTAATATTGTTCAGTCACTTTTTGTCCTGTAAATATGTATTGCTACTAGCTCCATCTCAGTGGTATATACCCTACAATATATAGGGTTGTTGCCTTAGCTAAGGAGTCTTTGAATCTTACCCGGAGGAACGACGCAGTAGACGGCCTCCTCGAAATAGGTGACGCGTTCACAAGTTCAAAGGAACCTTGACGAGCTTGGAGTGCGCAACTGGAGGCAATTAGCTAAAGAACGAGCTAAATGGAGAGGCTTGTTCGCTGAGACCCAGGTTGACCCCGAACTGTAGCGCCACATAAGTAAACAAGTAAAGCCTTATCTAAGGGGACGGTATCATATGTAAACCCTTACTGCACTGTTAAACTCTGTAGATTGTGGCGGTTAAATCAGTCAACTTGAATATCAGCACACGCCATCTACGAGTCACACGAGGAACACTTGCTCAACATCCCTTGTTGCTCATTAGCAAGAGCTTTTTCTGTCGACACCACCACGATCCCGATGAGATCATCCAAAAAGTCTTTGTCGTTCCTGAAGCGCGCAACAACTCGGGTCTGCGCTCCGAAAACAACATAATAAGAATAGTTGATAAGCAAAAAAAATGGTTGCTAGCTCCATCTCGGTAGTATCTTGATTATCTATATCTTACTGGGTTGGTGCCTTAGCTAATTGCATCGCATTTTTATGGCCTTTTGAGGATATTCAAACAGTCATTGGTAGTTACCCCTGCGGATATGTCTGAAGCGTATACCCATTCGATCGTCACAGTCAATAGAAGTACAAAATATCTCCAAACTTTCCGATAACAACCTGCCACCCCCTCTTTAATTATATAGGCGCAATATTTCTTTATTTTTACGACGACTTCCTTGTACACAACACGGGGTTCCAATTAATTCGGCGTCACTCGTTAAGTGTTCTATCATCACTCCTACCCCCTGTGTCTGTGCTCTCCCTCCCTCATAATTCGACTAATTCACGACGAAAACTTCAACGACGAGGGTGTAAATTTAATTATCTATCAGACGGTAGGAGTGTTGTATTTTTTTCTATTTTACGTTGTACTCGTAGTTTGAACTTACCCCTATAAGTATTTCATCTAGAATAATCCCGATTATAACTACTGCGCGTCTTGTGTTTTCAATGATGGAGTGCATGTACTTTGAAAGCACTTTCTAATTACGATGTAGTGAGTGGTATAAATATAATTATGAGCACAAGTACACGTTGCTTACAAGAACGAAATATCTAAATCAGCAAACATCAAACAGGAAAATTTTCAACGAAAGTTTCTCCCAGGAAACGAGGTGTACAGCAGAGGCCCGAGCTCCCTCTCACAAGTCAGACATCTCTGACTTTTGGATACCAAACTTAATTAATGAGATTAAAGGATTTTTCCTGTTCATTTCCCGAAGGAATATGAAAATGTGAAGGAAAGTGAAAATATTGATTAAGTTTTGGATGTGTATGCGAAGCACCTAAGGACAAGGATGGAAACATTTCCAGCCGGTACTGATGAGAATTTGCCTTACTGGTTTCATTTAATTACTTTCGTCGCTATTGACGAGGGAGACTTTAAAAAAATATAAATAGATACATCTTTTAGGGACGTAACACCCAGACACGCTTACGGAACTCCGATTTCATGAAGGTCGACCCAAATCCTTAACCGAGGATACAAATGTGGCTCTTTTGAAGGCCAAAATTGACGAAAATCGCAGAACGACACAGGAACTGATAGCTGATGAACTGGTCTTGAATGGCATGGCTATATCAGGAATATTGAATCATCACCTGAAGTACTCGAAGAGGAACACAATTCAACAGGAAAGCCCTATCTCGAACAACTAAGGAGACTATAGGTATATAAGAGCCTGATCACCCCAGTCCTGCTTTACGGCGCTGAAACATGGTCTTCATTAAAAACTGATGAAGATATCTATCCTTGGTCGCTTCGAGGCAAAAATTCTTCGTAAAATAATCGGTCCCGTTTGCGTTGACGGGTTTTGGAGGAGAAGATTTAATGACGAACTTTATGAGCGGTACAGCGGCATTAATCTAAGGCGAACCCCACAGACGGATCAATGAAAATGCGGTGAAGTGGGTGAGTTATGATCCCTTGTTTTCGGATCATAACCTCACCGAAATAGGAAGAAGAAGAACAGAGGCATTAATATAGTCAAGAAACTGCCTATTCGACGTTTGAGATAGCTAGGACATGTAGAGTGAATGGACACCAACACTTCGGCCTGCAAACGTTCGTTAATAGTTCTAACGAACACCTCTACCAGAAAACGGGTCAGGATCCAATGGGCACAACCATCCAATGACGGAAGTAGCAGTGGACTGGTCACATGTTTGAAAAAGTGACAGTTCCATAGCTAAATACGCTATGCAATGGAACCTTTTCACCCAGGATGGCAGAATACCTGGTGGTCCGAGGAGAACATGGCGCAGAGCAGTCACTGCCGTGCCTCAGTTGGAAAGAACTAAGGTTCATTGACAGAAACCGTAGATGACGCGTAGGCGTAGTAGAGGCCCTAAGACCCACAAGGTGATACAGGACATAAGTAAGTAACGCTACTGCCCGTAGGGATTTCGAATCTAACTCAGGAGAACGATGCAGTGGAAGGCCGCATCGCCGTAGGTGGAGCGCGCAAGTTCAAGGGGACTTCAACCAACTTGGAGTGCACAACTGGAGGCAATTAGCTAATGACTGAGCCAAATGGAGAGACTTTTTGATTGAGACCCAAGTTCACACCGAACTGTAGCGCCACCTACACATGTAAAGAAGTAATGTCGAAATCATATGAAAACACAAGCGTTTTCACTTAATTGAGGCCCACCAACTCCTACTCTCCAACTCCACGTAGTGACAGCCGAGTGCCTAGTTCCTTAATCCAAGAAATGGGTAACCAACCCCATTTGGCGGATTTTAGGCGGCAGCAGATGAGAGAGGGGGGGAAGAGTGCTTTCTCACTAGAGCACATCTTCCTGTTTCCTGAATTCCCTAGACGGAGTCAACGGTGGCGTCTATAGTTCCAGTAAGGTTGAACTTAGTGAATACCTTGCGCGAGCTGCTTCGACGTATTCGGATCACAGGTCGGTAAGGAATTTCCAATGTTGGTCAGGACATTGGAATAGAGATGGTGGCGGAGGAGCCCTTAATGGGCCAACGGCAGCGCTCATACTCCCGTGGTGGACTACTGGCACCGGTGTACCCGGCCCCTCGTCCTAGGGAATAATTCAGGAACTGGCCCTTCAAGTTGGGGGTTGTGCCGTCGGGGTAACTTCCCTACCACGTAAAAAATCAATGGTTCCGAAACAACCAAAACCCTCGGATAAGGATGAACTGATGACGACCCCAGCAAACGAAATAAGGACAACGACCTTCGGATCTGTACGTTCAATTTTCTGTCCCTTTACAGACCACGTGCAGCCGAACAACTAGCAGAGGCCCTAGACTGCTATAAAGCAGATATTACCGCCATCCAGGAAGTGCGATGGGATGGGCCGGGCAAAAAGAGGATGAAAAACTGTGACATCTACTACGGTGATTGCTACAGAGGCAACGATTATTCGGATGCGGATTTGTCATACGCGGCAGACTTAGGCAAGAAGTCTTAAGCTTCCGACACGTGAACGAGCGTATTATGACTATCCGGATCAAGGCTAAATTCGCTAACATAAGCCTAATATGTGTTTATGCCCCCACGTAAGAAAAGGACCCTGCCACCAAAGAGTGTTTCTACGAGCTCCTCGACAAAACATATGAGCAATGTCCTAAATTTGACGTTTAAATCGTATTGGGCGATTTTAACGCCAAAATAGGAAAGGAGGACGTCTTTGGTGGGGCAGTCGGTAAGCATAGCCTACACGACACCACGTCTGATAACGGACTAAGGCTAATTGATTTCGCGAAATGTCACCATAGCAAGGACACGGTTTCCTCATCACGATATTCATAAGCAGACATGGCGGCCCAATGATCATGTAACGATCAACCAAATTGATCATATTGCGATCGACGCAAGGCATGCCTCCAGTATTCTGGATGTCCGGACCTTCCGAGCGGCCAACATAGACTCGGATCATTACCTTGTTGTAGCCAAGGTACGAATGCGGATAACTCAATCTGAGCAACAAAGAAGAATCACTGTGAGAAAATTTAACGTCGAAAATCTACAATCGCAAGAGACCGCCAGACTCTTCGCTGAACGCGTATCTCGAAATCTCTCAATCAGCCCTATGCCAGCAGCATCAAATGCCGAAGACCAGTGACAACGCTGCCAACATGCCATCAGAAACGCCGCGACTGATGTGCTGGGTCTCGCGCGCCCACCACCGCGAAACCCCTGGTTTGACAAAGAATGCCGGCGAATGCATGCAGCAAAACAAGAGGCAAACAAAGCGGCGCTGCAAAGGAAGACGAGAGCTGCTCGTGAGCTCTAAGAGCAAAAGAGCCGGGAAGAACATCGGCTTCTCCAAAAGAAGAAGAAAGAGCATGGAAGGCGCGCTTTTGAGAATACCCAGAGTTTATACTCCAGGAACAAAGTACGGAAGTTTTACCAAAAGGTAAAAAGAACGTGTCAGAGAAGCAATACCCGTACAGAAACCTGCAGAGATGAAAATGGAAACCTCGTAGTAGAATCACAGTCGGTGCTGAGAATATGGAAAAACTACTTCTGCAGACTGTATAACGGCGACGATGACCAACATCCCGCTGTCAGGCAGAATGAACCATTCAACATGGACGATGATAGTCAAAATTTCCGTCCACCTGACCAAAATGAAGTTAGCATAGCAATATCCGAGCTAAAATCCAACAAGGCTGCTGAACCTGACGGCTTGCCGGCCGAACTTTTCAAGGCAGCTGGTGATGAATTGGTAGAGTGCATACACCAACTCATCTCTAAGATTTGGTCAGACGAGTGTATGCCTGATGAATGGAACCTCAGCATCGTTTGCCCGATCCACAAGAAAGGAGACCCCCTTAACTGCGCTAATTATAGAGGCATCAGTCTCCTCAACATCGCTTACAAGATCTTTTCAGCGATATTGTCTGAACGCCTGAAACCTTTCATCAACAACCTGATTGGACCCTATCAGTGGGGTTTCAGGCCAGGAAAGTCCACCATCGATCAAATCTTCACACTTCGGCAGATCCTGGTGGTCAATGAGAGCAAAACAAGATATACTCGTACTCCACAATCCGCACCAAACTGTCACTCTCTGTGGATGCATTGGCTTCTCGACAATAACGTGCGGGTTTTCCGAGCCCCAGATGCGGCAATTTTGTTTGTTAACGTAGCCGCCGAGATGAAAATGTGCCTCGTCAGAAAAGATGATTTTTCGCCCAAAATCGTTGTCCAATTCAAGCTGCTCTAAGGCCCAAACTGCGAAGCGATAACGAAGCGGATGGTCGTGCGCTTTCAATTGCGGATACAATTGGACCTTCTAAGCGAATAATCCCAGATCTTTGTGCAGAATTCTCCTCAGGCTAGTGCGTGAAATATTGAGCTGTTGAGATCGATGAGGAGTTGATGTTCGTGAATTGCCACATTCTCGTCTATGCGCACCGTACGACGACGGGGACCATGAGTGTTGTCCACTAGCATACCAGTTTCACGAACTTTTTGCACAAACTTGCGTACAGCAGGCGCGGTGGGTGCTTCATTTCGGCCAAAACTTCTTTTCAAAAAACGCACTGTTTGGGCTACACAGCACTCACTTTGGATATAAGTTCTCAATATTTTCCAATGTTGTTCAAGCGTAAAGCGACTCATTTCGTTCCGCGGAGGTATGATACTGACTTTCTGTCAAGATTTCGAGCGGGAAACAGCTGTCAGTGTCAAAATAACCTATGATTTAAAAAGAAATCACTAGATGGCCCACCCGTTACATAGATACAATATTATTTGGTACCAATTCTTCTGGTTTGGGTAAAAATTTGATTTGTGGTTAAGCGAAATGTGAAGAGTCGCAAGATATGAGCGAACAATGAAAGACGATCAAAGAAAAACTATGGTCAATCACATAAAACAGTTCACTTTATTTCAACTTAAATACTTAACCAACTATTCTATATATAGGGTAGATTTTAGAATGAGGCGTCATGCGGCCACGAGGTTTGATGATAAAAAAGGGAAGAATTCATTTTGTAACTATCTTATATAACATATATGTCAACCTGTCTACCGATTTTCCGGCAATACTAAATAAAGTGTAATACGATAACAAATGCTATAAAGGTACAATAAGAATAGAAATTATTATAATGTCATTGTCAAAAACTAGGGATCGCCACAGATTCATTTCAATCCTCATTTGAATGCCTACATAGGTTCATGTTAATACTACATCAGATTATTCAACCCTGCTGTAACAAGGGTGTAGTACAGGCTTGCAAAAATATTAAGGCTCACATAAAAAATTATTAATTTAGTTTCAACTTTAAACAAAACAGGAACAACAAAACAAAAGTTGACGTGCCCAGTAGTACCTAAGTATATTGATACAGCAGATAGCAGTATTAAAAAGATTATTATGTGTTTCTATCTCTCTATATAGCAAGCCGAAAACAAACTTAACAGGATTAAAAATAAACTTTAACTTAATGAATAAAATAAATGAGCAAAAAAAAACTTAAAGAAGTTTTGAGAATAGTATTTCTTTTGAAATGAATATTTAAATACGAGTATGTATCTGCAAGATATGACTGCATATTTATTACTCAATAAACGTCAATAAATAACAGCATACTTTATTCGTTATATACATAACTAACAACTCAGTTAATAAATATGGTTAACGCTAATTTAAAAAAGTCAAGCATGTCTAATTTTTCCGAACACGTAACCATAAGTGTAAACTGGTTAAGTGAGAAATGTGACTGCACTGAGAGTGCTGAAAGGGAAAAGTATAATAATTTAAAGAAAATTAATAACCATTTAGTGGTTGATTTTGAAATGATTATGACCAAACGGCTATAAATTTAAAATTGGTTATTTCAGAGGGGAAATGTCAAGTGTGCATACTGCACACAGTGGGATATTTGTACCCTTTAACGATTCACAAAATTCTTAAAAACGAATCAAATGCTCAGACAGAATCATTAGTTGTAAAAGGGATGGTTTTTTTGGGAAAAACGGAAACGTCCTGGCATTTAACACCTTGCGCACTGTTTGGCATGGGAATTCCCTTAAGGCAGGTCGATATCCTATCGTTTTCATTCGAAAACCCCTGTAAATGGTAATAGTATCTAAATACCTCTGCAGGTAATAAATCGCCGCAATAGAGGAGTAGGAAAATCGAGACTTGTTTTGCTTCAACTCAACTGCAATACTATACAAGTACTCGTATACAAATGAGTCATACAGAGAGTCATACAGAGAGTCAGAAACAAAACACGCAACAGCAGGTGTATGGTATGATCTACTTTCTCCTCGTCCTGCACGAATAAAGGAAAACACCCAACACACCAACTACTGTATTCAAAAATGTGTGACATACTTCTCTTCTCCCTTTTTTTTTTTGTGCATAAAGGGGTTGCAAATGTTTCCAAGACCGACTGTTGTTTCGCAATCAAATTGAATTTATTGGATTCAAGAGCGATTTAATGTTTGCTAAACTCCGACAGATATGAACGAGTTGTTTGGTCTGCAGATAGATTCATTTGAAAGTAAATTATAAATAAACACAGATTTGGATTCGAAAGCAGTACTAGCTGTGTGTTTCGACAGTGTCTATACAATCGATCGAATGCAGTTTGTTTGTTAGTCGTTTGCTTTGCTTTTAATCAGAATTTGTGTTCCAATTTGTTAGGTGCTTGAAAGAGTTGATTCAGATTTTGTAACGAGGGGATGTATGAGTGTATTAAAAATGTTTTCCATTTCCGCTAGACTGATGAAACTTCATTTTCTCTCCAGATTAGTGAACGGTTCTATTGGTTTTTCCATTAAAAGTTGCATAAGCTCAATTACAGGCATGTGCTTGCACTGGAGGCAAATGGAAATTTATTTCATAATTTGATTGAGTTAGATCGATTGATGATTCATCTAAAGTTCAGTAGCAATACACTAGTTTTTTTTTTTTTTTTTCTCTTGTACAACTTATGCCCACGTGGCAACGACACTGCGACCTGAAAGATCTATTGTATCGGATACACTATTTAGATTTGATAGCTTCCGATTATTTTGACGTGAAGTACAGTATCTAATGACCAACAGATAGAAAACGATATAAACTGCACATGGTATTGCTAGGACAACAACTAGCTGGAGTCTGATCATTTGTTTTAAGAATAAGACCGTTGGGGTATCAACAAGAAATCAAAATTTGTCAACCAGAGCGTACCGAGTAAACGCCTCAAGCCGTTTGTACCAAACTGATACCAGTTTGTTTCCTGTCCCGGCATATCGAATCCTAACGAGTTTTAAGTCAAAATAGAACATCTGTTCACCAATTTCAAAGCTGTCGTTTCCACCTGCAAATCTGCAAGATTACGAAAAAAGCAATCCAATGATGTACTCTGGAATTAAGAAACAGCTGATCTGAAGAATACACTGGCATGTCCTTCAATCTCTTCCTGATACAAGTAAGTATATGTATGTAGCTGCTACAAAAGGGAATGCATCTTCTACTCTACAAGTCTATCAATTACTTTTGAAATTCACAGGCTATATCGATATCAACGGAGTCTCCTAGTGTCTTGAAGGACAAATCCTAGTACATACTATCTGCCTACGTCATTGGGCAGTCTCCAAGGCGCTTATCACCGTGTTCTCTACTGCTAATAGTCAGACCTTATCAAAAAACTGCGTATTGGACGTCTGAGATGGCGCGAATGGACACCAACGCTCCGGCCCGCAGAGTATTCGAATCTAACCAGGAGGGACGACGCAGTAGAGGAACTCCTTGCCGTAGGTGGCGCGCACAAGTTCAAGGGGACCTCGACCAACTTGGAGTGCGCAACTGGAGGCAATTAGATAAAAACCGAGCTAAATGGAGAGGCTGTTGGTTGAGGCCCAGGTTCACCCCGAACTATAGCGCCACATAAGTAAGTAAGTATTGCTAATAGACTAGAGTGTGCTGCGCATAGTGGGCATCTTCAGTTAGTTTCAGCAGTGAAACAATACAACAATGTCTGCAGCCACCAAGGGAATCTTCAGAATCTGTTGTTGGCGCTAAGCGATAAGATGTCGGTACCTTTGGCGGAATCTTGAAAAATTACCATCAAACTCAATTGGCGACTGTGGCTGCCAAAGCCGCCCTCGAACCATCAGGATTAAAGGTTGTATGATACCACAATCATCGGCAATGCTTTAGCCATCTCCTCATCAGATGGTATTTTTGTGTCAATCGACAAACCCGCTCTAGGTATCAACCCCCTGTACGGATCTGGTTTCCAGGCAATCATTAGGGGCGCTCAAGATATTGTCTTGGTTTCGGCAAAAGTAGCCTTAGCCGATTATGTGGACAGTATGTCACAAGCACCTTTCGTTGCGAAACACATTCGTTTTGATACCACATAGGGAGCTCATTATACTTTAGAAGATGGTCTCTGGGTTGGACTGACAGACACCTGCTGCAAATTGCAATGATGACAGAAAAGCTAGCCTTGAGTCCAAAGACCCTAGGTTGACGAATTTGTCTTGAGATCGCAAGTGAACTGGAAAAATGCTCAAGATGCTGAAATTACTCCGTTCAAGATCAATGTAAAGGGAAAAGAAGTCAATCTTCTGGTTAATGAACATCCAAGACCCCAAACCACTATTGAAGGTCTAGCTAAGTTGGCATCTCTTTTGAACAAGAACGATGTTGTTACAGCTAGAACTGTGGGCGCAGTGGCGTAAGTGGTTAGTGTGTCGGATCACTGCGCATGGGGTTCCAAGTTCGAATCCCAGAAAATACCAAAAAGTTTTTTCACGGTCCCATCTCTCGCGATCGTCTGACAAACATCCGAGAGTATTGTTGTCACGAAAAAGCTTCTCAAATCGCCGTTCGGATTCGGCATTAAACTGTAGGTCCCTTCCATTTGTGTGAAAAATATAACGCACACAACATGAGTGGTTGCGAGAAGCTAGGCCCTGGCACTTTAAAGAGCTGTTGCGCCAAATATTTATTTATTTTTTAGAACTGCTTCTGCAATCTGTGATGGTTCTGCAGCGGTAGTTTTGGCTTCTGAAAATGTCGTTAGGGACTACAACTTCAACAACTTGAATTGGTCCAGTGCCAGTCATTATAAATGTACCGGCTACCGGTGTGAAGTTGGAGGACATTAATTTAATTTAAATTTACGAAGCCATCAGTGCACAAACTCTAGCCTGTTTTGATGGACTTAAGCTCGATATCAACAAAATTAATGTGAATGGTGGTGCTATTGCTTTGGGACATCCCTAAGCTGCTAATGAAGTACTTATTCCCGAGCATTTGGCTTATGAATTACGACGCAAGAACTTGATATACGCTGTCTGCCCTGTGTGCATCGTTTGTTGACAGGTGGGCGCCGTGGCGTAAGTGGTTAGTGTGTCGGATCACTACGCGTGAGGTTCCAAGTTTGAATCCCAGAAAACACCAAAAAAGTTTTTCACAGTCCCACCTCTCGCGAGCGTCTAACAAACATCCGAGAGTATTGTTGTCACGAAAAAGCTTATCAAATCGCCGTTCGGATACGGCACTAAACTGTAGGTCCCTTCCATTCGTGTGAAAAATATAACGCACACAACATGAGTCGTTGCGAGAAGCTAGGCCCTGGCACTTAAAGAGCCAAATACGAGTACGAGTACGAGCTGTGTTGTTGGAGAGATGCTGAGATGGGGATATCCATTCGAAGATAATGTGGTAGATTAATGCAGATGAACTAATGAAGGCGAACCCCACAGGCGGATTAATAGAATTGCGGTGAAGTGGGAGGGTTATGATCCCTTGTTTTCGGATCATAACCTCGCCGAAATAGGAAGAAGATCCAGTCGAATTGAGATGACAATTCAGACGTTTCTAGATGTAGTGCCATCTAAAGGATTTTTGTTTCATAAAATCGAGGAATTATGCTTCTATACCGTTATTTTGCAAGCTATGTAAAGAATTTCTTCAAGTAGTTTAGACTTTCAAAAGGTTTAGATTGTGGTTCACTGACTAAGATGATGGGACCAGGTACGCCTTACTTAGTGACTCCTTCACAGTTCCAGAATATTTTCCTCATTCTGAATGGATACATACCCCATTAGCCTACCCCATAACCTAATGCTGAATACTATAGCCGGTGGTCTACTGCGAACGGATGTAGATGGTCATAAAAATGTCGGACGGTTCTGTGCAAGAAAACGATCTAAACTGAAATCGTTAGTATCTATGGCCCATCTGAAGAAGATGAATCTTCTGAGAGATGATACCTGTGGACTATGCCTGAAAGACGAAGGGCCAATGTCCAGCGAGCAGAAGAAGTGGATGGAACCTTGCCGCATCATCGGTTGGAAAACCAGAGGGTCAGCCCAATAACTAGAAGAATCGAGAACAGAGAAGAACTCTGAAGAAATCCAAGGAATATCTTTCGCTAAGACCATCGTGGCAGAGAGACGCAAAAGGAGCCAACAACGTTGTCTGATTCGATATCTCAAAAACTATTTATTGAAACTTTTACTGGAATAGCATGGGCTATTTACCTATCATCAATGAACGAGACAGCTAAAGTGTATTCAACCTATCCTGTTGGAAGGGATCAGGGTCGACCCACAGAAACAAGTCAAGGCGTAACACTAGACGGAAACCTCCTCTGGAAAGAACATGTAGAAGCTGTGGTTACCAAAGCCACCAGAGAAGTTACGGTGTGCAGGAACACTTCAGGAAAAACTTGGGGATGCAGCCCAGCCACACTGAGGTGGATGTACCTGATGATAGCAAGACCTATTATCACATATGGTGCAGTGGCATGGGTTAACAGAACAAGGCTTACCACGACGAGGACATCCCTCAACAAAGTGCAAAGATTTGCCTGGATATGTATAACAGCAGCCATGCGAACCTGTCCCACAGCAGCACTAGAGGTAAGCATTGGGTTGCTACTTAATTTTTGCTTTACCTCGCTTTTTTACACTTGTATCGATCCCACAATTAAGGAATGCGGTCAACCTATTAGGGCTGAGATATCAGACCGCGCACAGCAGCACTAGAGGTAATCGTAGGTATACCTCCACTACACATAGTGCTAGAGCGAATCGCTAAGGAGACCATTTTAAGAATTAGCAAAGAGGGCATCGGGAAAGGAACATGCATCGCAAACAAAGAGCGAGTCACGCTATCCAAACCGGTTCCGCTTCTGGACTGACCCAGAGATGATATGGCCAAGAAAAACTGCTTTGAAAGAAAATTTGATTCAAAGCTGAGCAACAAAGAGAGAGAGCAGTGAGTCGGATAAGTACCAATTCAAACAACACACAATTAAATGGTACACAGACGGGATCGAAAACATCTACTGGCACTGGGGCAGGAGTATACGGGCCCAGGACTAGATACTCAGAATCACAGGGAATATTCCCCAGTATATTTCAAGCAGAAGTTCACGCGATCGAAAGATGCGCGCAACTCAACCTAGACAGGAAATATCGCGTGCAGGATACTGTCAGACAGCCAAGCCGCTATCAAAGCACTGACCTCGCACGAGATCAGATATGGGAATGCCTCACCAGGATCAACAAACTGGGAGAGGCAAATAAAGTAACTCTACCTGGCAAGGCTCCAGGCAAAGGGGCCAGAGCAATAGCGGCATCCAAATGAATCTATCTCTTAAGACCGTCCATACGTGGTGAAGAACCACACCTTGAACGAGGTATCCCTGCTGAATACGGAATATGGGGGATCTAAAGAGGAAAACTTGAAAAAACCTGTAATCCCAGGTGTGTAACGACCGTGCCTAAGGGATGAATGGCCATCCGTAAGCGTGTCTTATAACGGTGGACTCCGGAAACCAGGTGATATCCAGTTTAAATTGACCCTCCCGTAGCATGGGGCTCTACCGCGGGTGTACTACCCTTTTTACAAATCCCATGGATAATAATTTAAAAAAAAAGATGAGGAATGCACTCCTCTTAACGTGCAAACCGGGGCCGCTTTGGGCCTCTCAGACTCTACAAAGAGGGCACTTGGTCCTGTTATGGTCCTGTCCGAACTTATGGATGTCATAGTAGAAGACGGGGCTTCAGGTACCATCGATACAACCGACACTATAAATACGGAGGATGAAGAGACTCTCCTAGCATCACCTGGCTCTTCTGCAACGGTGATTGACGCTCATATTGAAGGCGCGTCAAAAGTCTCTTTTCAGAGAGAGTCAAGCTATCTGGAGCTGGACGCAAGGTAGGTAGGTAGGTAGGTAGAAGTGACCCAATTAGCACAGTTGTGCCGTTTTGATACCACGACTCATGCGACCTTGGATGTTGATGTGTGTTGGTGAGGACAATCTAGAGCCAGCCTGTGGAGTTTAAGAAGAGGGTTAGCTCATTTATGTTCTTACCCGAGATTTCCTCAAGTGAATTGTATAAGGGTTTGCCTAATGCTTGATGTTTGCTGGACGCAAACGACTGAAAGAGTTTCTGAGGAAAGGCCACAGCCTGGAGAAAGCTCAAGAGCTAGCACAGACTCCATTGAACAGGCAAGAAGGCCCCTCAAAAAGTCGAGGAGGAGACAGCGCTACACCACCAGACAACACAGCGGAGAGGATGGCCACCACATCAAGATTTAGACTTGGACCAACAAGCCCTGTAGAAACCTACAGAGATGCCGTTGAAAGCGGTAAGATAGGTGTTTACCACCACCACCACGACAGACCAGCTTAGACGGGTACAGGACAAGGTACTGGACATCATCCTGCAGCAGAGGGAGAGTTCCAAAAAACTGCAGTTCCTCGGCTGCACTTTTAAACCCGGATGGCCGTAAAAATAGAGCAACAGTGGACTGGCTCAAGGCAACAGTACTCAAAATGAAGCCCTGGAATGGGCCCTGGACGAGGGAGAAGTTCCGGCAGAAATTTTTGTCAGATACTTTCCTGGCAAAGACTCGAAGGAGCGTATATTGAGCCTATTCGAAGGCCAAAACGCAGGGCTATGAGTGGACGGCTGGAAAGTGCTCAATAGAGTCGAGCGAGCAGCCATCATGGAGATCACCGTAGCTCTACATCCGGCATCAGCCTTACACCTCTCCAAAATTGGAGGTGAACTCAGTTACGCCTTCGGGTCCGTACAACTTCGCCAAAGACATAAAGAGCACCTGAGACTGCCGTAAACCAGACAAGCACGGTAGAAAAGGAAAATCCTGCCCAGCTCTTGTACGCGCAGAATTTGTACCAGTGGCACTGAGGCTACCAGCACCAGCACTGAGGGCATACGGGGCTCCAACACCAGGGCGGAGGCCATACAGGGCCCCAACACCAGCGCTGAGGCGGTATCCGCAAGCAAACGGGCGCCAGAGAATACATCACCTGGAGCTTCAAGCAGCGTGCTACCAAGGCACTCGCGCAACGATCCACCCTCGCCTCTTAGACCCAGACATAAACCGCGTCGTGAGATGGATAGGTATAGCGAGAGACGCTACATCCCTCCCTCTGGAAGGTTAAGGAAGTAACGAAATACGGGAAGACTTAAGGAAAGGGGAAGAGAACAAATGGGTCAAGCATTGGGACGATATCCCCCAATCAAAACAGGCAAAGGATCTCCTGGGGGAATACAATCAGAAAAGAAGCAGAACCTGCCTAAGAGTTAGCAAAAATCCACTTCGCATCTTGACGAGCATTTTAACGGGCCACTGCAGACTCAGGGAGCACCTTAGGAAGTATGGCAAAGCAATGCAATCAAATCAGTTCGAACACCAAGCTAAGACTGTTCCGCTCCATTGTTGAATCCGTGCTGTTATATGAATACAGCACGTAGAGAGTGGCCAGTACTATCACCAGAAAGCTGCAAACGTTCGTTAATAGGTGCCTTCGCAATATCTTAAGGATTTTCTGGCCCAATCGTATCTCAAAGGAATACCTTCACGAGAGAACGGGTCCGGAACTAATAGCCACAATCATCCAACGACGGAAGTGGCAGTGGATTGGTCACACGTTCCGAAAGGGTGACAGTTTCAAAGCGAACCATGAAATGCAATGAAACCCTTTAACTCAGGATGGCAAAGGACCTGGCGGTCTGAGGAAAACATGGCGCAGAACAGTCGAAAAGGAGGCACGGCTGTTGTGGAAAAGTTGGCGAGAGCTGAGACACATTGCCAGAAACCGTACACGATGGCACGTAGGCGTGGTCATAGGGCTCACAAGAGAATACAGACATAAGTATGTAAGTTAGGAAATTGAAACAGACACTGCAGATTCTGCAGGGACTTCGGAGAAACACCAGCGCACCATTTTTATGAAATGCGAAGCACTGATCCACAAAAGAAGAAATCACCTAGGCGCCCACCTAGACCCCCAAATATTGGTGGCACTGAAATAAGTATCTCAAGTTCAGCTCGGTATCTGGGCGTAGTTTTAGATTCCAAACTTAACTGGAAGGAAAATATTGCCGAACGCGTTAAAAAAGCAAGCGAAGCTTTCTACTCCTGCAAAAAGGCTTTCAGCAATACTTTGGGCTTCAAACCGGCTGTGGTGTACTGGATATACACGGCGGTTGTAAGACCCATTCTCACATATGGCTCACTAGTATGGTGGACGGCACTTGAGAGGCAATACCTGCATTCAAACCTCACCAAAATCCAGAGGGCGGCGTGCATCGGTGTCATGGGATCAATAAGAACAACACCAACGGCGGCAATGGAAACCATGCTTAGTTTCATTCAGCTTGACATATACTGCAGCAGTTTGGCGGCTAAAACCACTGTAAGACTGAGAGAAGGCCGGTTGTGGTCATCAAGCCTTTACGGCCATGCCTCCATTCTGTCCCGATGGGGGATAACCAGCGGATTGACGGGAACTGATCACATGAATCCGACGCTAGCATTCGAAAGGAGATTCGCTACAAGAATTCCCGATAGAATATACTGGAAGAATCGTAGAACCATGAAGAAAAAGGAGTTGGCTCTCTATACCGACGGTTCTAAGATGGACGTTGGCACGGGAGCCGGAGTTTATTGTGAGGCCCTAGGAATAAACCGCTCCTTTAGAATAAACGACGACTGCAGCGTCTTTCAGGCCGAGGTCGCAGTCATTATACAGGCTGCGGAAATTATACGCGGGAGTAATATCGTTGGCAAAACGATCACTGTCTATATAGACAGCCAGGCAGCCGTTAAGGCTCTGGACTCTGTCGTAGTTAGGTCGAGACTCGTGAGAAGCTGTAAATCACTCTTAAACGAGATATCCAGAGCCAATGAGGTGACCCTCTGCTGGGTACCAGGGCATATGGATATCGAAGGTAACGAAAGGGCTGACGAACTTGCTAGGAAAGGGTCGGTGCTGCACTTATCGCGGGCCCTCCCCTCTGTAGCTATCCCGATCAGCTCCTTGCGGAAAAAAATAGAGGATGAAGCTACCGGTCGAGCAAACAGACGCTGGGCTCATCTGGAAACATGCGCTACGGCCAGGGCGCTATGGCCGGCCTACAGCAAGAAGAGATCAACCTCTCTGGTAAAACTTAGTCGTTATAACGCACGGGTCATTTCTGGCATAATTACTGGATATTGTGCCATTGGCGTACACGCGGAGCGACTCGGTGTGCTGCATAACGACATATTGCAGAAGTTGCAGGGACGAAGAAGAAATTGAATCTTTTCGTCACCTGTTGTGTGACTGTCCTGCCCTATCCGTCAGAAGAATGAGGACTCTTGTTAGTTACTTCTTCTCGGAGCTGTAGGACTTGGGTAGTGTTGAGCTAGCGGACCTCCTGAGATTCATATCACTTTCTGGGTGGTGCTAACGGCGGATTTTCTTGACAGCGTTTCCAGGGTTAAATGATTGGGCACAATGGACCCGTACTGTTGGTCTGAGTGAGCAGTGACTTCTTGTCACAAAGCACCCATCTACCTAACCTTACCTAGGTGCCCACCTCCCGCCTATCAGAAATGGATTTGCCTTCGCTAGATCCACTCAAGATACTGCGGTTCGTAGTAGTAGCTGGACTGCAGGAAGTGCTCTAGACCGAGTATGTCATCGACTAGAGCCCTAGTAAAGGGGGCACAGTAGATCTGTTAAAAGTCGCAGTGCACTTGCATCTTATCCTGTCATCGATAAACAGATACCCTAGCAGAAGACGTGTTCCCGAAAGTGTCGCGAATAAGTAGGAAACCGTTCATCCTCTAGACGCCGCTTCACCTAGCGTGTACGTCACTTCATTAACATTCCCCACTCGAACTAAACTCTAAGCTTAGCACCGCTTGTTAACATCTTGTACTAAATCATGATCGCGACAAAGATATCGGTTATTCAAATTTATGATAATAAAATCCCAATCTCTTTGCCACACACTGCTGCTGATGACTTGCATGTATCTCAAATTGTATCTCAAACTTCATTTTTTTTTTGCTCATAATCTTATTCAAATGAAAAAGCATAACATAGTGTGGAACGAAACAGAAGAAAAGAAATAAAATTCAAAAATTTACATTAAAAATCCACTGAACAGCTGATTCGAGTAGTTGGGAGGTGTTGATATCCCGCCCCCCATACGCCAAGATAGAACTGCTACTGTTTCGTTGCCAATAAGATACTTCTTCTGCTAAAACATAATCCACATATAGAAGTGTGTATCTTAATGTTGTTATCCGCTTGCTTATTATTTTTTTTTTTTTTTTTTTACCACTTTACCACTCAAGCACACACTATTTCAAATGGAAGACACTTTCTTTGGAAATTTATCTTGCTCTTCCTTTATTTTTCTTTCTTTCATTTCACCAGGATACACAACCTCCTACAGGCAAACGGAACTGAATATTGTGTAAATGCGCGTCAGGGCAATCAAATGAAATGTTAAAGGTCACCCCAGCCACCAAGAAGGGATTGAAAAATTAATCGAAATAGGTATGTATCTCGCCGTTAACTGCAAATCTCGTCGTCGCGCGACCACCACAGAGAGATGATGATGACGAAGCGATCTCGCGAATAAGACGCGACAAAGCGCAATAAACAGACGACAGCAAAAGTTACAAGAAAAACACCAACAACAGCAAAAGAAAAATTAATCGAATTCAAATTGAGAAAAAAGTTTCACGAACTGACGTAGTTCCTTCATGGGGAACACAGATATCCAAAAGATTGCACACAATTATTGAATCAAAAAAAAAATCCGTTTTTGTACTTTTTTAGAGGGGGGTTCCCGACGTTCAAGCCCGAATTAGTGAGAGCCTCCAAAACGCCCGACACGAATCGAACAGCAGCATAAATTGTACTGAAACGGTAAAACTGAAAGCAACCTCGAAAAGATACACAGACCTGCGAACTATACTCCCCGCACACACAGATACACAACACACACAGAAAAGCCACACAAAAACCAACCACCAGCTCTGTAGTGCGATGCGCGAATAATTAAAGAATCGCGCTCCCACATACAACCAACCATATCACCATCATCATAGGTAAAAACAGCTGCTGCTGCTGTTTGAGAACAAAAAAAAAAAAAGTATCTCAGTGTAGAAAAAAATGTATCTCAAGACGAAGACTCTGAATTTGAAATGGAAAAATCCACCACACATCCATGGACAAGGGGGTATATACTCCACACGAAACATTCAAAACAAGTTTTTCCGCATTTTACTTTGGTATGTGTCACAGATGTTTTTCTCCACTACACACGCACACAAATGCCGATGCATATACAGTCAATATTTGCACACAACACTGCCACAGCAACAAGACGACCAAGTGGTGGACGGATGCGAGATGAGAAGAAAAATATCCATCCACAGGAGCAGGAGGAGGCCACGATGAATGATGGGAATAGAAGGAACGAAAAGAAAAACATCGAATCAGCTGATTCTTGACAAAGAAAAACGAAGAAGACAACAACAAACTTCAGTGCGAGACGATGAAAATGTTTCCCTATCCCACGGTAAGTGTATTTGTGTATCTCTCTCTCTCTCTCTGCTCCTATGCAAGGTTGTTGCTACATGGATACACAAGGTTATTTTGGTTTAGATGAGATCTGAGATGGGGAAATGCTCGATTTGTATCTCAACATAAGGGAAATATATCTAGATACAATGTTGATGCGGCGGCAAAGCCTTGTTTTCATGAGAATGTTGCGCGCGTTTTGTTTATTTGTGAGGTAGTTCAAGGATGTTGAGAGAGCTTTCCTTTTTCGGAATCAAAAGGGTTTTCTTCTTCTTGGTTAGTAATGCGGATTTTTTTTTTTTCTTTTTTTTTGTAGATACAAAGTTATGCAACGCATAATATGGAAAGCATAATCTGAAATCGATTGAAGGGCCAACTACTTTGAGTGGACTTTGAAAGTGTGCGACTATGCTGCGGATTTTCTTTTCAAAACGTTATCCTAGTTAATATAAAAACCGACACTATACTTGCGAAAATTGAGAGATAGAAGTGGGGTTCACGAAACCCTCCACTGGGTCGTATCGAGCATAGAAAGATCCCTCGACTTCAAGGAGTTCAGTCTTGGGGCGTTCCTAGACATTGAATAGGCGTTCAACAACGTTAACTCTGGCGCGATCCTGAACAGTCTGCACAGAGCTCATCTCAACACCGGCCTCTGCAACTGGATTGCACAAATGCTCCAATCAAGGATTATATTTTCAACGCAATGAGATGTAACCATCCGGAGAAGGGTCTGCAGAGGAATACCCTAATCCCCTCTAAAAAAAAAAATTAGGAGCGCAGGCGTCACCCCTCCACGATGACCGCGGAGCTAATGAAGAACATAGTGGACACACTCTTCCCGGCCCGCCCTGTTAGGTCAATGGAGATCTCTCCTGCCCAACAACAAGATATCCCATTGTTCAGCGAAGAAGAGCTGATTCTAACAGCTAAATCGCTTCAGAACAATAAGGCCCCCGGCCCCGACGGCATACCAGCGGAAGTATTGAAAACGGTTGCTCAAACTTGACCACAGATACTGCTAAGTATGTATAACGGCTGTCTAAAGGAAAGGATCTTTCTGAAGAAGTGGAAGGTACAACGCTTGGTACTCATACGCAAGGGAAAAGGAGACCCGGATTCCCCATCAGCATACAGACCTCTGTGCATGCTGGACATGGCATGAAAACTCCTCGAGAAGATGCTAAAGCTCGAATCACAGAAGCAATCTAAAGAGCAGGTGGCCTATCCGATCGATAACACGGATTCAGAAAAGGCCACTCCACGATAGGAGCAATTGAGGAAGTAGTCAAAACCACCCACCTCGCCCAAAGGGGAAATCACTACTCAAGGCGAATCGTCGTGCTGGCAGCTCTGGATGTGAGGAATGCCTTCAATTCGGCCAGATGGGGAGATATGTTAGATGCGCTCGAGAACACCTTCAGGATACCGCAATATCTTTTGCAAATTGTGAAGGACTATCTCAAAGACAGGGAACTTCTGTATGACACCGTGGAGGGTACTCACAGAAAGGAAATCACTGCTGGAGCAGCACAGGGCTCAATCCTTGGACCCGATCTGTGGAATATCTCATACGATGGAATCCTTCGCATGGAGATGCCCGACGATACCTTCTTAGTCGGGTGCGCAGATGACATCGGTGCGGTGATTACCGCAAGGGACATCGAAGGGGCCCAGCTGAAACTGAACCAGGTATTCGCCTGATGGAAGCCCATGGCCTTAGTCTCGCCGCGGAAAAAAGAGAGATAGTTCTTCTTCTTCTTCCTTTTATCAGCGAGGCTATGATCCGAAAACAAGGGATCACAGCCCTCCCACTTCACCGCATTTCTACTGATCCGCCTGTGGGGTTCGAGAGATAGTTCTTCTGACTAGGAAATGGATCCCGACCATTGCCGAGTTCCGAGTAGGTCCAGAAGTTATAATTAGCAAACCAGCAGTAAGGTATCTAGGAATCGCCCTGGACTCTAAACTCTCTTTCTGGCAACAGATTAAGTCCGCATCTGAGCGAGCTGCGAAGGTCACTTCATCGCTGAGTAAGCTTATGGCAAATATCGGAGGCCCAACAATGAGTAGGCGACGACTCCTCATGTCCATCACCCACGCCATTCTTATATATGGGTGTGAGATCTGGGCAGACGCACTTAGACAGGAGAAGTGCAGAAAGCAAATTGCTGCAGTACAAAGGCGAGGAGCTCTCCGAGTTGCAAGCTCCTATCTCACAGTGTCGGAACCAGCCGTCCTCGTAGTTGCGGGTGTGACCCCCATCGACCTCCTAGCGACAGAGAGGAAGTACGCCCACGACAAGAAGGCGGAAGTAGGGGCTCAACTGGCAGTCGCTGAAGCGAAGGAGCTTACCAAGCAGGCTTGGCAGAGAAGGTGGAGCGCTGAAACGAGGGGGAGGTGGACAGCGAAGCTGATTACAGACGTCACGGCTTGAACAGAGCGGGAACACGGCGAAGTGAACTACTTTGTCACTCAATTCCTAACCGGACATGGGTATTTCAACCGATACCTCCACAAAAATGGGTAAAGTAGAGAGCACAGCCTGCCAATATGGAGACTCAGCGGAAGACGACGCTTTCCACACCTTTTTCGCCTGTAGCAGATGGACAGAGCAGAGGAGTAGACTGGAGTCGGAAATAGGCGATTTTTCCCGGGAAAATGCTATAAGCAAGATGATCTCCAGTACCGACACGTGGAATAGAATATCTTCCTTTATCGAGACGGTACTTAGATCCAAAAAGAGAGAGGAAGACGCCAACATTCCCTCACAAATTACATAAAGTAGATAAAAGCCTTACCGGCAAGAATGTATAAACCCGCCACAGGAGCCGAATATGAAAAAGCCGGTCCCCAGGGGGGAAAGAAAACGACACCACTCTGAAGTAATGCGATAAGCGGTTCCGGAGTGGATGGTGTCAAGTAGAAAGAAGGGGTTAAAGGTGGTTTTTTAGTGAGTAGTGAGTCTCACACTGCTAGAAACAGAACGGGACTGTTTCCCGTGCGCATTAGCGTTTTTCCACTACCCCCTAGGCAAAAAAAAAAAAAAAATCCCCTCTAATATGGCTCCTTGTGGTGGTTTAGATCTTGATAATATTGAAGGAAAACGACTTCAAAGTGACGGCCTATGCGGACGATGTCGTTATCCTGGTTTCGGGAAAATTTCCTCCAGTTCTAAGTGAAAGACTCAACTTCGCACTACAACTAGTGGATAACTGGGTCAGCAGCAGAGGGATGGGAGTGAACCCTTCAAAGACGGAGGTAGTTCTTTTCACTAAGAGGAGATCAATTCCTACCTTCAGACCCCCAAATATCGGTGGTATTGAACTAGGTTAGCTGCAACGAATGAGCGCAGCCTGCACTCGGATCTCAAACGGATCCATTGTGCTCCTGCTATTGAACTAAGTATCTCAAGTTCAGCTCAATATCAGGATAACAGCAACCACCACGGGTCACTGGCCTATGGGAGACCATGCGATCAAACCAGGTATCCCACACAACACACATTGTCGCAGTTGCAATGTCGCAACTGAAAAAGAAACACTTATCCACTTTTTATGCGCCTGTCCGGCACTAGCTAGGACCGGACAACGAGCTTTAGGAAAATCCTTTTTCGATTCCCTTGAGGAAGTCTCAAAGAGAAACATTAAAGATTAAATAATCTTTTTAAACTCAACAGGCTGGATCTAGAGACTCCACACCAACACACCTTTTGTGGTATCAAAACGGCACCTAGTGCTAATTGGGTTCTTTTCTTAAGAAGAACCACCAGACCTACCTACCTACCTACCTCAGCTCGATATATGGGCGTAATTCTGAGTTCCAAACTAAACTGGAAGAAAAATATAACCGAACACATAAAAAAAGCTTCCTACACTTCCAAGAAGGACTTCAGTAATGAAGCTCCAAACCAGCTGTGGTGTACTGGATATACACGGTGGTTGTAAGACCCATTCTCGCATATGGTTCACTAGTATGGTGGACGGTACTTGAGAAGCAATACCAACTTTCGAACCTCAAGGAAGACTGCATCGAAGTTATGGAATCAATGAGAACAACACCAACAGCAGCTTAGTTTCATTCAGCTTGACATATATGTACTGCAGCAGTTTGGGGGCTAAAACCGCTGTTAGACTGAGAGAAGGCCGATTGTGGTCATCGAGCCTTTACGGCCATGCCTCGATTTTGTTCCGATAGGGACTATCAGTGGATTGACGGAAACCGATCACATGAACTCGATGCTAGCATTTGAAAGGAGATTCACTACAAGAATTCCTGACAGAATATACTGGAAGAAGAGTTGGCGTTCTATACCGACGGTTCTAAGATGGACGTTGGCACGGGAGCCCGAGTTTATTGTGAAGCCCTAAGAATAAAAGACTCCTTTAGAATAAACAACGACTGCAGCGTCTTTCAGACCGAAGTCACCGCCTTCATGCAGGCTGCTAAAATTATACGCGAGAGGAATATCGTTGCTAAAACGATCACTGTCTATATAAACAGACAGGCAACCGTTAAGGCTCTGGACTCTGCTGTAATTAGGTCGAGGCTTGTGAGAAGCTGCAAATCACTCTTAAACGAGATATCTAGAGCCAATGCGGTGATCTTATGCTGGGTACCAGGGCATATGGATATCGAAGGTAACGAAAGGGCTGACGAGTTTGCTAGGAAAGGGTTGGCGCTGCACTTATCGCGGGCTCTCCCCTCTGTAGCAACCACAATTCAGTTCCTTACGGAAGAAAATAGAGGATGAAGCCACCGGTCGAGTAAGCATACGCTGGGTTCATCTGGAAACATGCGCAACGCCCAGGGCGCTATGGCCGGCCTACAGCAAGAAGAGATCAACCTTTTTAGTAAAACTTAGTCGTTACAACGCACGGGTCATTTCTGGCATAATTACTGGATATTGTGCCATTGGCGTACACGCGGAGCGACTCGGTGTGCTGCATAACGACATATTGCAGAAGTTGCAGGGACGAAGAAGAAATTGAATCTTTTCGTCACCTGTTGTGTGACTGTCCTGCCCTATCCGTCAAAAGAATGAGGACTCTTGGTAGTTACTTCTTCTCGGAGCTGAAGGACTTGGGTATGGTTGAGCTGGTGGACCTCCTGAGATTCATATCACTTTCTGGTCTGGACAGCGAACTCTCTTTACAGCGTTTCCAGGGTTAAATGATTGGGCACAATGGACCCGTACTGTTGGTCTGAGTGAGCAGTGACTGTTTGTCACAAGACACCCATCTACCTTATCTAACCTAACCTTCACGTTCGAAACTAACTTACATGTGTCCTGTGTCTAAGCTCTCCCCAACTTTTCCCCAACCTCCTGCTCGACTACTCTGTGCCATGTTCTCCTCGGAGCGCCAGGTCTTCTGCCAACCAGAGTTAAAAAGTTCCATTGCATAGCATGGTTCGCTATGGAATTGTCGCCCTTTCGAAACGTGTGACTAATCCACTGCCACTTCCGCCGTTGGATGGTTGTGCCTATTGGTTCCTAACCCGTTCTCTCGTAAAGGTGTTCGTGAGAGATACGAAATCCTTGAGATATTGCGCAGGCACCTATTAACGAAGGTTTGCAGCTTTCTGGTGATAGTAGTGGTCACTCTCCACGTGCTGCATCCATATAACAGAAGGGATTCAACGTTGGAGCGGAACAGTCTTAGGTTGGTGTTCAAACTGATTGCATTGCTTCGCCATATTTTAGACAACATCCCGAACGCGAACTTTGCTTTGGCAATCCTGTTGGCTATGTGCAGTTTGGTTCCACCATCGGTCGAGGCAATACTCCCACGATACTGGAAATCTTCTACTCTCTCTACCGGTTGTCCCGCAATGCATATTTGAGCCGATGAGTTTGTTCCAAAGCTCATAATTTTAGTTTTTGCCCGACTATCTCTACATCTGCTGTCATTTGGTGGAGGTTCATGATTCTGTAAGAGAGTAAGCATACATCGTCAACGTAGTCAAAATGTGTCAGTTGGGATGTAAGAGTACATCAAATTCCTATGTTTCCCGTCGACAAAGCTGCACGAAGAACATCGCTAATCACCAATAGAGACACACTTAGACCAAAAGAAGGTCCGCTGTGATACCACTATGGAGAAAAACCGGACTACCAGTACCGGGGACCTACATGGAGAATTCCCCAGAGAATGGGACAGGAGGCAGGGCAACCAGTTTCATTGTGAACCCATGCCGAAAAAGTAACGGCAAACCGTTAGGCATAAAACCAGTTTGACCCAGAGACGAAGCTTTTTATTTTACTTAAGTTGAGTCTAGCCAGATCGTTAAGATCTTCGAAGAAGTATTCCCCCAGGGTTTTTCTTTATCAAGGCAGGGCAGGTACACAGAAGGTGTGTCATGGTTTCCTCCTCTTCCTCGCCTCTGCAGCTTCTACAGAAATCGTTGAAGGGAGCACCAAGTCTTCTGGCATGTCTGCCCCTTAAAGCCCCAATTATCTTTATTAGATTTGTCCTATTAACAGAAATAAGTCTACTGGTTTTCCTACAATCCAGCTCTGGCCAGATTTGTTTAGAAGAGAGGCATGTACTGATATTGTTCCACCTACTGTTTGCCATTCTAATGGCTGCGGTATCTAATTGGGATTTTATTGATTTAATAGGTGCTGACGGTTTCCCCTCTATTGGCAGGGGGCTCCGGTCTATAGCTAGCTCGCCCGCCGTGCAATTGCCTGGAATATCCCTGTGGCCTGGAAAAGTGATCTCGTTAAGAGATCCGCGACATTGCTTTACCAACTTGTATCGAATTATAGGTGATTCTAAGGTTTTTATCACAGCTTGGCTGTCTATGTAGAAAACATTAGCGCTGCACTCTATCGAGTTAATTGAAAGCCAAGTCGCGGCTTCACGGACTGCTGTGACTTCTGCTTGAAGTACACTTCAGTGGTCCGGCAGTCGTGTGGTGATACTGATACCGACTCCATACAGATACCCTGTTCCAGACGCTGTCTTGGATCCATCTGTGTAAATCTCTACCACAGATTCGTTTAGACATTGATAAAGCAGCGAGCGTTCTTCATCCTCATCCTGCACAGACGGACAAGTTTGGCAGCGATGTCAAAAGTAGACATGTCTCTATACAGCTGCTCTCTATAGATGCTATCATAGATGAAGAGATGATGTGTATCGATTTGGACTTCTTGGGTTTTTTCCAGGATGTGCCCAAGTGTGAAGATTTGATCGATAGTGGATTTTCTTGGCCTGAAACCGCACTGATAGGGGCCAGTCAGACTGTTGGTGAAGCGTTCCAGGCGTACACACAATATTGCAGAAAAGGTATAAAAAAAAAAACGTGCATCGAATTTAAATACTAGACTTTGAGCTCTGGTCATCAGGCTTCAGTTCACATGCCTGGAGCTCAAGACTTATCTTCATCTAACATAGCAGCAACATCCAAAGAGCACAACTTCTCTTCTCGGCACAGCATGCTACAGTTGTTACAGTTCTGTCCGCTCCATTCGATCTCATTTCGTATATTGCGGTAGAAGATATCATCCCTCTGGCATCATTCGCAGTTAAAACTTCGTTACAACGTCAACTCAATCAAGTGGATCGATGCACTTTCATGTGCTGTAACTGTCCCACCAGGATGCAGTTGTCTTTTTTAATGTCAATTACAAGACTGGTTCTATAACTCATATACAATCGATTCCTCTCACCAAATACCAAACCCATAATTGCGAAATGTGTCCAGCCTTCGTACCGATCACTTTGGGCCGCCAAATAAAACCGAACCTCCCCACCAAACACGGACAATCACTTATTGCTCGCAAGTCGAGCGTGAATATCCATAAATTTTCCATCACTGCTAAGTCGTATTAGTATCTAGCTTTATAACCTAATTGCAGATTGCAATTGCTGTGCAAGTCTGTGTGCAAAGCGATCATCCCTGCTGTATGCCATTTCGATTGTCGAACCGCCAGTGGCGATAAAAAGTCGTCGTTCAGTAAACCATACAACAGCCAGGCTGTCTATAACCGTTCCCATCTTACATGTGATTTATTTAGTTCGACTATAACAGACACTTAACCTCTCTATTTGGCGGTAGATACTGACATGTGCAGGACTAGTTCGTTCGCTGATAACTGGTACAGTTGGACGCTTTAATGAGGATAGCCCAGGAGGCTTATATAACCAGCAGCGGTGTGTTCCTCCAACAAAACTTCTTTTTACACAAGTACGAGTACACCACAGAGGAAAGACACCACAGCAATGGAAGATGAAGAGATACACAAAGGCACACACACTCGCCGGTACCAGGAATAATTATAACTTTCTTGAATGCTTCGCTGGAGCGCTGTTCGCGTTTTAGTTTCGTTTTGGGGTGTTAGATGAAAAGTTGCATTATCGTTTTATTTTTTCGCGCTTTTTGACTGCTCAACCGGTTTTTACTGTTTACCTTCGCAGAAAACACAGGGAACACAATAAAGTTTTTTTTTTCTGTAAAAGTGGACATGGATGGTGGAGCATGATGATGTCAGAGAGAGGAACCCAATGTAACCAAAGTTTTGAGGTGCCGCACATAATTTACATGCGGTGTGTCACCACCGTAACTATTAGTTTTTGTAATGATTGTCGGTAGGTATTGCTTAAATAAATCGAAATACAGGCGTGGACTAAACGGGGGGTGAGAAATAAAATTAAAGAAAAAAAAAAGAAAAGCTCTGAATTTAAGTACACTTTCGATAATTGAATTTCAATTACCTTTCGTTTGTGGTTCGAACTTGGTTAATGTATCGCAGATACACTTGAACGAAATAAATGTATTTTTTTTTTTTTTTTGTTTTACGATAGGTGAGGTAATAAAGTTGACAGTTGCTGTTATAAAGTACACTTAAGTAGGGAAATGTTTTTTTTTATTTTTTTTGTTTTATTTACACTTAAGTGGGTCTCCTCTTGAAACAGGTGCGCACAGTAGTTGCTAATGGAGTTGATATATTGATATTGTGTTCACTGATTGTGATGTCTGTCAATATTTGAGTGGTGACGAAATTTTTGAGTATTTTTTGGCCTTTTTTACGAAAGACTCAACTTTTTCATGAGAAGAAGAGGGTTTAACGTGCGAAGGTTAGTAGTTCGGAATGCAAGAAAGAATCGGGAGTGTAAGTCCCGTGAGATATTAGGCGTGTTCTTTAGTATCCTTTACAAGATTAAGCCAATATCTGAAAGAATTCATATTGGAAATTGAATAACATTTTAGCAAGCATTGACCAGAAATCAGAGTGAAATTCCCTACAACTTTTTATTTAGCATTTTGCAAATGAGACTTTAATGCTAAGCACACATACTGGAGAACCCGACTCACTACAACAAAAGGTCGTGAATTCTACGATGCAGTTAAAAAAACAGGGTGTGAATTTGTATCTACTGGTAAGCCTACATACTGGCCGACGGACGTTAACAAAATTCCAGATCTGGTTGACTTTTCTGTCATAAATAAATTGTCAAAGAACTTTATCCGGGTACAAGAAGGTTTGGATCTCGACTCGGACCACTCACCAATATACCTGACACTCAGTGAAACTGTTATAGTTAAAGAAGAAAGTCCATACCTTTCAAATAAATTCACAGATTGGCTTAGTTTTAAACAAATCCTTCAGGATAAAGTCAATATTAGTACGCCTATTGAGACGACAGACCAGCTGGAAAATGAAGCAAATGCTTTCATCGAACTAATCCAATTTGCAGCTTGGAGCTATACTCCTCCAACAAAGGTCGGTAGCAATTATGCAAAAGAAATTAAGGAGCTTATAATAAACAAAAGAAAACTTCGGCGTAGGTGGCAACAAACTCGATCTCCCTCCGACAAAACAAGACTAAACAAGGCCACACAAGATCTTAAACTTGAGATAAAGCTAATCCGGAATGAGACGATGAAAATATATCTCTCAGAGCTAACTGCTGACAAGAGCACTGAATATTCACTTCGGAAAAGTACAGAATATCTTAAGTGGGCGCCGTGGCGTAAGTGGTTAGTGTGTCGGATCACTACGCATGAGGTTCCAAGTTCGAATCCCAGAAAATACCAAAAAGCTTTTTCACGGTTCCACCTCTCGCGAGCGTCTGACAAACATCCGAGAGTATTGTTGTCACGAAAAAGCTTCTCAAATTGCTTCTCAATGGGCTAAAAGCAATGAGGAAAAAGCTACTGCTTTTGCCGACCACCTGGCGAATACCTTTAAGCCTAATAATGCTTCCTATGATGAGCTTCTAAATCTCAATGAAAGTACTAGTTCTATGATTGCTCCCATTAAAATGCACGAGTTAAAATATGAGATAAGGCGATTAAAAGACAAAAAAGCTCCAGGTTTTGACCTGATCACTGCGGAAGTCCTGAAGCGACTGCCAAACAAAGGGTTAGTGAAACTCTTACGGTTAAGGAATAAAACAATTAGCCTTGAGTATGTACCAAGCGTCTGGAAAGTAGCTGACGTGAAAATGATCCCTAAACCAGGTAAGGACCCTCACGAGGTATCCTCATATAGACCAATATCGCTACTTCCGTCAACATCAAAGTTGTTTGAACGATTAATTTTTAAGCGTCTCAAACCAATCGTAGAATCAAGAAATTTAATCCCAAATCATCAGATAGAACAAGTCCACAGAATAACATCTGAAATCGAAAGAGCACTAGAAGAAAATAAAAAGTATGCTCTGCAATCTTTTTAGACGTAGGCTTTCGATAGAGTATGGCATGAAGGTCTTCTCAATAAACTAAAAGTGTACCTGCCAGAACAGTACTTCCACCTAATGGAGTCTTATTTAACATCGCGGTACTTCCGTATAAAACAAGAAAACTACTACTCTAAGCTAATGCAGATCGAAGCCGGAGTTCCTCAAGGAAGCGTCCTCGGACCTCTATTATACCTCCTTTATACTAAAGACCTACCTACAACGCCCTACACTAAAACTGCAACTTTTGCCGACGACACGGCAGTCTTAGCAGTGGGAGATACAACGCTAGAATCGACGCAAAAGCTACAAGCTGTTACAGACCAAATTATCAGGTAGACTCAAAGATGGCGTATAAAACTAAATTCGAGCAAATCTGTACATATTGACTTCACAAATAAGTTTTTCTCGTACTCCCCCATAGCAATATCAGGCACGACAATACCTTACGCTAATACAGCGAAGTATCTAGGTATGACTCTAGATGCCAAGCTTCGTTGGAAAGAGCATATTAAAATGAAAAGACAAGAATTAGATATTAAATGGCGCAAATTAGAATGGCTTATAGGCAGGAAGTCAGGACTATCAATTAATAATAAAATTCTTTATATAACCAGATCCTAAAACCAGTGTGGAACTATGGCGTTCAACTCTGGGGATGTGCCAGCCAGACTAATATTGCAGTCATCCAACGATTCCAGAATAAAGTCCTTCGAAGTATTGTGAACGCTCCATGGTACATCAGAAACAGCGACCTCCATCGGCACCTAGGGATATCTACTATTCTTGAAGAAATCAACACTAGGGCCAAAGCACACGAGAAGTGTCTCCAGGAACATATTAACAAGGAAGCAACAATTCTTCTAAACGTACATGGCGTGAGACGACTGCAAGGTGTAAGACCGTCAGATCTTGCAAGGCAACCGCAAACCATACGACTTACCACATCCTCTACTAGATAGTGACAGAGCGACAACAACGAGCGAAAAGAGGCGCTCGGAGTGAATTTAACCTCCAACGCTTTAGATGGATTAAATCCCATATATGCTCTTGTTACTTTCATTAAAAGTTAAGAATGACATACAACAAATTAAAATTATATTGTACTTTAAAAATAGTAAACTGTTAGCCATTTACTTTTCTCTCACTATTTATACTGAAAAGCAAACTGCTCGTTGGTTTCATAACTAGTCGCAGTGTTAACAAACATTTGTAATCCTTTGCAGCTTATTATGTTTGGAATAAAAAAAAAAATAAAAAATTTGCAAAGTTAGTCAGTCAAAACGCCCCGCAGCCGGAGGCTCTAGTCTACGATATACTCGGTCTAGAGCACTTCCTCCAGTCCACCTACTACTATGACGGTAGATCCGTTTCTTTAACCCTTGTGTAAGTGTCAAGGTACCTGGGTACTTTTCCAACATAATTTGACAAAAAAAAAGTGTTCCATCACAGCCACTTTGTCAGTATTTTTAGTACCTTCCTAAAAAACATTTCTGTTTGAATGCGCTATTTAGGCCGAAAATAGAGCCATATGTTTGTTCTGTAGAATTTTTTTGTTGACATGATCTCGAATATGACATCATAGTACCTGGGTACTGCCATAGATTATGCACTGAAATGCGTGCGAATCCGACTGCTCACATCACATAGAAGGCCACGAGGAGTCGCTGGTCAACTTAGAAACATCCTGCACCAAAGAAGGAACAGACAAAAGACAAAGGGAGGAGCTATATTTGAAATAACAAGCAATTAACAATTCACCGGAAATCCAAAGTAATTAGAAGATAACACTTGAATATTTTGTTTATTGGATGGCAATCGACTAACAAAGGCCTTGTAGGGGCAGCATCTCCCGATAGGTGTTGGTCCGCTAAGTAACGAGAAAGAGCCACTGCAGCTGAAAACCTAGCAGCTCTGTTAGTAAGTCATACTCCCACCTCCTCGTAGTGCCATCTGGGGATTTCTTCGGAAATTGCTAACGGGAGAGGGCAAATGGCGAGCTTCCTGCGCCAAAAACAGGACAAGTGTCGGTTGGTCTGTGGCCCAGCGAGCCGCTACCGTAAAAACAAATCTTGCTCCGAAACGGAAACCAACGCCTCGGATACAGACGGATAATTTGATGACGACCTTTGGCTATCGGACACGGACAACGATCGGATTCTGGAACGTTAAGACCCTGCTGGACTCACTCAAGGAAGGGCCTTATAACGTTAGATTCCTCCAATTAGAACGCAAATTCGCACGCTATAAAATAGACATCTTAGGGCTGAGCGAGATAAGATGGTTCGATGCAGGGGAATTCATCTCCCTAACAAAAAACACTGTCATGCTCTACTCTGGTAAACCAGCTGGAAGTGCACGGAGTTCCGGAGTAGGACTCATGCTAACTCCAGCAGCACGTAGTAGCCTCATATCCTGGAAACCCCATAGTGACCGGATATTGACGGCTAGGTTCCAGAGTAGAGTTAGATAAATTACCATCATACAGTGTTATGCTCCGACTCTAGACGCGACTGAGAATGAAAAGGATGATTTTTATAGCCACTTAGGCGCCGCCTACAACCAAACGCGTAATGGGGACATCGTAATGGTAATGGGGGATCTCAATGCCAAGGTGGGTAGCGACAACACCAAGCTTAAGCAAGTGATGGGAGTTCACGGCGTGGGAGACCGTAATGACAATGGTGAGCGGTTTGTGGACTTCTGCAATACCAACCGCCTAGTCATCGGAGGTACGCTGTTTAAGCATAACACCTGCCACAAAATCAGTTGGGTCTCTACTGATAGGCAACGAACATCCAACCAGATCGACCACGTTGCGATCAGTCGCCGCTTTAGAAATTGTCTCCTGGACGTCCGAAACAGACGTGGAGCTGACGTTGGACAAGAATGAGATCACCATCTTATGGTAGCTCATTTACGCCTTCGTACTGAATCCGTCAACAGCAACCGCTCAAACCTACTTAATATCACCAGGTTTAATATCGACAGGCTCAAGGTTCCCCAAGTGCGGCAACAGTTCAGGGACCATCTTGCCTTAGAAGCAGAAGCAATTAGCAGCATATTGCAAGAGAACATGGATGACCACTGGAGTGCTGTGAAAAATACTTTTACGACTGGGGCACGCACGTACATATGTCGGTAAAAAAGCAGAAACGCCACCACACATGGCTTTCTACAGACACCTGGAGACGGATCGATGAGCGTACAGCAATCAAGGCTCGGATTGCAGCGGCCTCAGCAGTAGAGAGAGCCGAGCTTGAAACCCAATACCGTGCCAAGAAGAAAGAAGTGCAGCGTAGTGTGAGACGTGATAAACGTCAATATGTCAACTCATTCGCCTCAAGGGCTGAAGAAGCAGCGAGTAGGTGCGACAGTAGGTCTGTTTACAACATCACTAAGGAGCTCATTGGAGGTCGAAACTCCAAACAACATCCAGTGAAGAGTCTAGCGGTAACCTTCTGATTTCGGATGAGGCTGATCTTCACTAGATGGAGAAAACATTTTGCTACAGTGCCAAATCACTTAAACGATGGCGGTATGATCTCGAATTCGAATGAGCAGATCGAAGCAACAAATTATAGATAATAACAGCAATCAAGTCCCTCAAGAAGAACAAGGCGGTGGGTATTGATGGCATCCCTGCCGAGCTATTTCAAGCGGCGCCAAATACATCGGCCGATTTGCTGCATCCCCTAATACGGAGAGCTTGGGATAGTGAACAATTTCCTCAGGAGTGGAAAAGGGGGATGATCATTAAACTTCCAAAGAAGGAAAACTTGATGAATTGCGGTAACTGGAGAGGTATATGCGTTCTTCCAGCTGTAGCCAAAATAATAGCTAGAATAATTCTGGAACGAATTAAAGAACATTTAGATTCAACTCTCGATGTCGAACAGGCAGGCTTTCGCGCTGGATCCTCCTGCATCGACCACATAAACACCTTACGGATCATTATCGAGCAATGCGTTGAGTATAAGTCTCCGCTACATTTAATGTTTATCGACTTCGAGAAGGCTTTCGACAGCTTGAATCGAGATGCTATCTGGTTGGCCTTGCGCAGGAGAGGCATTCCAGAAAAACTTAAAGCTATTATCAAGGCTACATACGAGGGCGATGTACTCCGTGCAGCATTGACGGAAGCTAATTATGGAATTCGTTGGACGATGACATCTTACCTTAAACACCTAGATTACGCTGACGATGTTTGTCTACTCTCACATCGGATAATGGATCTTCATTTGATGGCCCAAAATCTAGAAGCTGAGGCAAAAAAAGTGGGGCTAAAAATAAACACAACCAAAACAAAAGCCCTGAGTACTTCCAATACCCGCGCTCAACTTAACATTGCCGGACAGGAAGTCGAAAAAGTTGATAACTTTCTATATTTAGGTAGTGACGTCTCGGCTAATCGCGGTGGCACCGAACAGGATATGTGCAGTAGAATCGGAAAGGCTAAAGCTGCGTTCGGAATGCTATCCGAAATATGGAAAATCAATGTTATCAGCTTAAGAACTAAGCTGCGACGGTTCCGCTCCAACGTATAATCAGTGCTGCTTTATGGGTGCAGTACCTGGAAGGTGGACACCATTAACACACGAAAGCTGCAAGTCTTCGTAAACAAATGCTTAAGAATCATCTTGAGGATTTTTTGGTCGAACCGCATCTCCAACGAACAACTTTATCTGAGAACGGGTCAAGAACCTATAAGCATTACTATACGAAGAAGAAAGTGGCAATGGATTGGATACACCCTACGGCGCGAAGGCAACTCCATTGCGAAATACGCCATGCAGTGGAATCCGCTCACCCAGGCAGGCAGAATAGCGGGACGCCCTAGGCAAACGTGGCGCAGAACAGTTGACGGTCTTGGCGGTTTCAGCAGGTGCTTTTATTGAAAATCTACCTGCCTCACGCGAATATAAATCTGAAGCTTAAACTACTCGATAAGGTCTAACTTAGTCGTAGTCAACAAAACGAAGGGAATGGTGTTTTTAGTCAGTAGAAATCTGACACTACTATGAGTCTCATAGTGTCTCATGAAGATTTTCACCTACCCACGAAAAAAAAAAACAGTTGAGGAGGAATCGAGCTCTTTAGGAATGAACAAGATAGGCGCACAGGCGTGGTTGACGCCCTATGCCCCCCGAGGGATTAAAGGATATAAGTAAAGTAAGTAAGTAAGTCCCGTGAGATATTAGGCGTGTTTTTTTCTATCCTTTATAAGATCAAGCCAATATCTGTAAGAATTCATATTGGAAATTGAATAACATTTCAGCAAGCATTGACCAGAAATCGGAGTGAAATTGCCTGCAACTTTTTATTTAGCATTTTGCAAAGTTAGTCAGTCAAAACGCCGCACAGCCGAAGGCTCTAGTCTATGATATACTCGGTCTAGAGCGCTTCCTCCAGTCCAGCTGCTACTATGAAGGTAGATCTGTTTCTGAAAGGATATAGGCACCTATGTGATTTCTTCAGCGCTTTGTATTCCAAAAAAGATGCGCTGGTGTTTCTGCTTCGATCAAATCTTCACACTTCGGCAGATCCTGGAGAAACCCCAAGAATTCCAAATCAATACTCACCACCTCTTTATCGATTTCAAGGCCGCCTATGACAGCATCTATAGCGAATAGCTTTATAGAGCCATGTCTAGTTTTGACATCCCTGCCAAACTTGTCCGTCTATGCAGGCTCCATCAAGGTCGGTAATGACCTCACCGAGACCTTTGATGTCAAAAAAGGCTGACGCTCTGTCATGTGACTTCTTTAATATTGTACTTGAATGGATTGTGCGGAACTCACAAGCCAACACCGGAGGCACAATCTATTACAAGTCTGTACAACTGCTTCCATACGCCGACGATATAGACATTATCGGAAGAACTCAGCGGGCTGTCACCGGTGCGTTTGCAAGCACTGAGGCGGAAGCGGCCAAAATGGGTTTAGCGATAAACGAGGGCAAAACCAAGTATATGCTGTCAACAAGAAGGGAAAGCCAACACCGACGAATTGGACAGAACATCACAGTGGGCAGCTTTCAGATCAGTGGCATTACTAACAACTTAGGTAGGCAGCTAGATCTGATTTTCTCATCCGACCCCCATAATTCCTTGGCTACCGCGAGTAACCATCTTCTCTGCACCCTAGACCAATATCACCCCCCTCTCGCTCTTGCCTTTTCGTATGAAAACGTCAACATTACCGTTGATTCTGAGAACTCTCTCTCTTTGAACTTCCGCAAAGCTGACTTCGTTAAGCTTAACAGCCTACTCAATAGCATAAATTTCAGCCTCTTCCTAAACATTGACACAACCATTGATATCGCTCTCGTATTCTTCTACACAGCAATATTTGACTGTCTTCTCCAATCTGTCCCTTATCTGCCTCGAAAAAACTGCTCATCATCACCTCCTTGGTATAATAAGGAATTGCGTACTCTTTACAATGTCAGAAACAAATTATGGAAAACTTACCTGGTATCCGAATCTGCCTCAGATTACGCATATTACCAGCAAGCTTACTCCCGCTTTTCCATCCTCTGCGAATCCCTCTATCTCGAATACCTCGATAGAATGCAATTAAGTCTAATCACTGATCCTAGGTGCTTTTACCAAATTATAAACGTCAAAAAAAAAGTCCGGCGGCTTTCCTTCCACTCTAAAATTACTTAATACTTCATCTGCTGACCCTAAAGTAATCGCCAACCTCTTTGCAACCTTTTTCAGCCAATCGTATGGTGACCATGTACACGAACCGGACCTAGATTTTTCTCCTACCTGAATAACTGTCCTCAAACCTCTCTAGTTTCAGTCGACATTAGGTCTGATATTGTGCGAGAAAAAATTAATAGGCTCAAAGATGACTTCTCCCCTGGTCCCGATGGTCTGCCCGCCACCTTACTAAAGAAATGTGTAGATGTCCTGTGTCAGCCCCTTACAACTCTATTTCGTTTCTCACTCACTCAAGCCATTTTCCCAAAATTATAGAAGGACACTTTTATTTTCTCTATCCATAAAAAAGGCAGTAGAAACGACATTTCTAACTATAGACCCATAGAAAAACTTTCCTCTATCCCTAAGCTCTTCGAAAGCATTGTCTACGACTCACTATATTTCCACTGCAAATCCATTTTTTCCCCACAACAGCACGGTTTCTTAAAAAGTAGGTCCACAACGACTAACCTGACCGAATTCGTTTCCAAAACAATACAAGCGTTAGAGAAAGGTAATGAAGTGGATGTCATTATCATCAACTTCAGCAAGGCCTTTCACAAAATCGGTCACTTAACAATTTACCTTAAACTTAAAGCCCTCGGTTTCCCACCCTCTTTCATTTCATGGCTGAGATCGTACCTAGAAACACGCCAGTACAGGGTTCTCTTCAGATTTTCAGTCTCTGACCCCATTAACGCCACTTCAGGACTTCCTCAAGGCAGTCATCTTGGTCCACTGATCTTTGTCTTAACTATAAACGATGTTGGTCATGTCATAAAAGACTCTGATCTGTGTATTTACGCGGATGATATGAAAATCACTAAGGTAATATCTACCCCCACCGATTCTCTCTTTCTTCAAATCGATCTAAATTCATTCCACACATGGTGCGACAAAAACTTTCTAGAACTTAACGTCGCCAAATGTCAATCCATAACTTTCTCTCGTAAACACCTCCCCCCATCCCTCAGAACCTATTACTTTCTTAGCGAGCCCGTTCCCTCAGTCTCCTCTATATGCGATTTGGGTATTATTTGTGACAGGGAGCTAAACTTCCGTTCCCACATTGATCATATTGTACACAAGGCCAATTCTTCTCTCGGTTTCATAAAACGCTGGTCTAAAGAATTTTCGAACACTTACGTTTCTAAATCCCTTTATATCACCTTTGTCAGACCACTCCTGGAATACGCCAGCCAAGTTTGGTCACCTTATCACAACATCCACTCCCTTAGAATAGAAGCTGTGCAGCTTAGGTTTATCCGGTTTGCCTTACGCGGTCTCCCATGGGGCGACAACTATATCTTACCTCCCTATGAAGACCGGCTAAAATTGACTAACCTGCAAACCCTTATAAAACGTCGCGAAGTCGCTGACATACTTTTCGTGCACCAATTATTAACCGGTATGATCGATTCCACCGCACTACTGGAAATGATTTCCCTTCGCACTAACCCTCGAAACCTTAGGTCCGTACCGCTCTTTCGTCTCCCTCACCACCGCACCAACTACGGAAATTTCTAATCAATTTCCAGAATGTAACGCCTGGCAAATAACTCACAGAACACCCTAGACTTTCATTCGAGTCTATCCGCCCTTAGAGAGGAGTCCCTCTACACCTCTTCATGACCTCTCTTTTCTTATTTCCACTAACCAGTCTTCGCCTTTCCCTCAACTTTTTATTTTCCCTCTCTGGGCCTCAACAACAGCCTCTCCATTTAGCTTGATCTTTAGCTAATTGCCTTCAGTTGGGCACTCCAAGTTGGTCGAGGTCCCTTTGAACTTGTGCGCGCCACCTACGGTGGGGAGGTCTTCTACTGCGTCATCCCCCCGGGTTAGATTCGAAAACTCTGCGGGCCGGAGCGTTGGTGTCCATTCGCTCTACATGCCCTAGCCATCTCAGATGTCCAATACGCAGTTTTTTGACTAAGTTGATTTGCAGTGTCCGTATCCCTCATATTCACACTTTCCTAAGGTGCTCCTTGAGTCTTCAGTGACCCATTAACATGCAAGATGCGAAGTGGATTCTTGCTAACTCTTAGGCAGGTTCTGCTTCTTTTCTGGTTGTATTTCCCCAGAAGTTCCTTTGCCTGTCTTAATTAGGGAACATCGTCCAAATGCTTGATCCACTTATTCTCTTCCTCTTTCCTTAAGCCTTTCCGTATTTTGTGAGGTCCTATCCCACAAAAGGTTTCTGGTCCAAGGAACGGCGTGTCTGATCTGCATCTTGCTAGTTCATCAGCTGTTTCCTTCCCCTCCACTTCTACATGTCCTGGTACCCAGTAGAGAGTTACTTTATTTGCCTCTCCCAGTTTGTTCATCCTGGTGAGGCATTCTCAAACCAGTTTGGATCTGATCTGGTGCGAGGTCAGTGCTTTGATAGCGGCTTGGCTGTCTAACAGTATTGCGATGTCCTGCCCGCGATATTTCCTGTCTAGGTTGAGTTGCGCGCATCTTTCGATCGCGTGAACTTCTGCTTGAAATTTACTGGGGAATATTCCCAGTGATTCTGCGTATCTAGTTCTGAGCCGTATACTCCTGCCCCAGTGCCAGTAGATGTTTTCGATCCGTCTGTGTACCATTTAATTGTGTATTGTTTGAGTTGGTATTTATCGGATTCGCTGCTCCAATCTCTTTTGTTGCTCAGCTTTGAGTCAAATTTCCTTTCAAAGCAGTTTTTCTTGACCATATCGTCTCTAGGCCAGTCCAGAAGCGGCACCGATTTGGATAGGGTTTCTCGCTCTTTGTTTGTGATGCATCTTCCTTTCCCGGTGCCCTATTTCCTAATTCTCAATATGGTCTCCTCCGCGATTCGCTCTAGCACTATGTCTAACGGAGGTGTACCTACGATTACCTCTAGTGCTGCTGTTGGACAGGTTCGCATGGTTCCTGTTATGCAAGTTAATTTTTGCACATTGTTTAGGGATGTCGCCGTCGTGGTAAGCCTTGTTCTGTTAACCCATGCCACTGCCCCGTAAGTGATGATGGGTCTTACTATCATCATGTACATCCACCTCAGTGTGATTGGGCTGCATCCCGAGGTTTTTTCTGAAAAGTTTCTGCACACCTTAAGTTCTCTGCTAGCTTTGGTTACCACAGCTTCTACATGTTCTTTCCAAAGGAGTTTGCTGTCTAGTGTTAAGCCTAGATACTTGACGTTTTTCTGTGGGTTGACCCTGATCCCTTCCAAAAGGATAGGTTGCATACGCTTTAGCTGTCTTCCTGGTGAAGGGCATAACAGTGGTTTTGGTAAGGTTCACTCTAAGTCTTACTGCTTCGCACCGTGAATCTTAGACCCCTTTGAATGATTTCGCATAGCGTTTCTTCAAATGTTTCTCTTGCGACAATGACTATATTGTCGGCGTACCCCTGGCACTTAATGCCGACATCTGCCAATTTGTGCAGTAGTTCATCTACTACTAAGCTCCACATCAATGGTGATAGTACCCCTCCTTGTGGTAGTGCTTATTGTGATGGTATTTTGTCCCACATCTGTCTCAGCAGTCCTAGCTCTCAGCATCTCATACATCCAATTATTTCTTTTATTTCGAGAACCTTCCTAATTGCTTCATGGGAGGTATTGTCGAAGGCTCCTTCGATGTCTAGAAAAGCGCCCACTGTCGCTTTCTTACTCTCCAGTGCATTCTGAAGCCAACTTGTCAGCTGGTAGAGCGTGGTTTCGGTGGATTTTCCAGCTATGTAGGCACGTTGATTGTGATGACTTTTAAAGGACAACAATCCTTAGGTGATTATCTATGACCATTTCTAGCGTCTTTAGCATGAATGAAGTCAGGCTGATTTTTGTAATAGGGCAGCGAATATTCCGTCCGCTGTCGGTGCTTTAAACGGCTGAAAGGTAATATAACTCGAACACGTTTGGCAAATCGTTTGACACCAAAGCGTTTGATCTCGTCCGACACCAAATGAACGCTTTCAGAAAATGTATCAAACAGTGTAGCATTTGACTCGAATTTGTGGTATATTTTTCTAGTCAAACGTTTGACTCTGTGTCAAGCTGTGGAATCGTAGCTTAAGTCACAAGAAATCTGGCTAAAACTACTTCCAAAAACAGCTTAGGCCAAGGAAATGACAAAAGGTGTAACTCAACAGAAATGGTTGAAGAATAATTACAAGTTAAAGGTCAGCTGATCCAATTTCCCATTCAACCCTTATAAATACGAATACAGTAAAAAAAAAACCGAAACTACTTAAAATACCACTCACGCAGAGCAACAGCTTAACTTTATATACCTTTTGCTTCCAATTCCATATGACTTTGTATTTGTTTTAAGGTTCACAAAAAGACCCTTGCCAACACCCACACTGTAATTAAATTAAACAATCTTCTACTTCTATTCTTTTTCTTATCCCAAAAACCGTCTTTTCTCATAGAAAAACCAACAATAGATACGAAAAAAAATGTGAAAAAAACAATACAGGACAAGTAATAGGAAATAGGGGAACAAGTAGAGTGTGAACATTATAACAATTTACCGCAGATAGCATTTTTACACATTTCCTCGGTTGTTAGCTTCACTCTGTCTATCTGTCTGTCTATCCGTCTATGTATTTCATTATGGAGGTCTGGGTAATTTCTTTAATTTCGCGGATTCTTTTAGCAGTTTTTTGTTTTTTTTTTTTTTTGCTATTTTCTAGATTTCTCAAGCGAAGGAGAGTTTTCTAAAAATTATTACCAAACTTACTTTCTCCAGAAAGGAAAGGGAAGAACCTTTTAAATTGTCCAACTTGTACGTAATTTTGTAATTTGTGCACTTACCTGAAAAGAAAAAGAAATATTTATAAATAATGTATACACGCAATCTATAGGTATGTGTTAGTAAATGAGGCAAGAATTACTGGGTAGACATCGTTGTTCAAAGCAAGATCAATGTATAGAGACAGGCAAAGAATAATTTCAGCTAAACGGTTGCAGCTCGGGTTATGTTTTGATCCAACGGTTGTTGTCTAAACTAAATGGGGAATATTCTTATGATTTTTTTTGGGACAATTCAAAGGACTGAAATTCTTCAACAGCGAGAATGGATACATCAAATAATTGTTAGAGATAAATATGAATCTCAAGCTCACCACAAACCAACAGCGATCGAGGAGGTATTCGATACTTGTACTCTTGACCAAAGAGTACAAGTATAGAATACGGATCCCGATAGTCCATGTCATTTTGCATTGGATTGTGATTCGTGGTATTTTTTTTGCTATAGCTTGCATCTTCTAATCTGATCTCAAATTCGAATGAGCAGTTCGAAGCAAAAAATTCCCGAATTGGCACCGCACGTCCCAGTAAAACCGAGATAATAACAGCAATCAAGTCCCTCAAGAAGAATAAGGCGGTGGGAATTGATGGCATCCCTGCCGAGCTATTTCAAGCGGCGCCAAATACATCGGCAGATTTTCTGCATCCGCTAATACGGAGAGCTTGGGATAGCGAACAATTTCCGCAGGAGTGGAAAAGGGGGATGATCATTAAGCTTCCAAAGAAGGGTAACTTGATGGAGTGCGGTAACTGGAGAGGTATATGTGTTCTTCCAGCTGTAGCTAAAATAATAGCTAGAATAATTCTAGAACGAATTAAAGAACATTTAGATTCAACTCTCGATGTCGAACAGGCAGGCTTTCGCGCTGGATCCTCCTGCATCGACCACATAAACACCTTACGGATCATAATCGAACAATGCGTTGAGTATAGGTCTCCGCTACATTTACTGTTTATCGACTTCGAGAAGGCTTTCGACAGCTTGAATCGAGATGCTATCTGGTTGGCCTTTTGCAGGAAAGGCATTCCAGAAAAGCTTATAGCTATTATCAAGGCTACATACGAGGGCGGTAAGTGTCACGTCGTGCACAATGGTAAGGTGTCGGAGGATTTTGAAGTCCAAAGTGGATTACGTCAAGGGTGCATACTGTCACCACTATTGTTTTTGGTGGTTATCAGCGATGTACTCCGTGCAGCATTGACGGAAGGCAACTATGGAATTCGTTGGACTATGACATCTTATCTTAAACACGTAGATTACGCTGACGATGTTTGTCTACTTTCACATCGGATAATAGATCTTCATTTGATGGCCCAAAATCTAGAAGCTGAGGCAAACAAAGTGGGGCTAACAATAAACACAGCCGAAACAAAAGCCCTGAGCACTTCTTCTAATAACCGCGCTCAACCTTACATTGCCGGACAGGAAGTCGAGAAAGTTGATAACTTTCTTTATTTAAGAAGCGTGGTCTCGGCTAATCTCGGTGGCACCGAACTGGATGTGTGCAGCAGAATCCGGAAGGCTAAATCTGCGTTCGGAATGCTATCTTAAATCTGGAGAAGTAATATTATCAGCTTAAGAACCAAGCTGTGACTGTTCCGCTCCAACGTAGAATCAGTTCTGCTTTATGGGTGCAGTACTTGGAAGGTGGACACCATTAACACACGAAAGCTGCAAGTCTTCGTAAACAAATGCTTAATAATCATCTTGAGGATTTTTTGGCCGAACCTCATATCCAACGAACAACTTTATCTGAGAACGGGCCAAGAACCTATAAGCATTACTATACGAAGAATAAAGTGGCAAAGGATTGGACACGCTCTACGGCGCGAAGGCAACTCCATTGCGAAATACGCCATGCAGTGGAATCCGCTCACCCAGGCAGGCAGAATAGCGGGACGCCCTAGGCAAACGTGGCGCAGAACAGTTGAGGAGGAATCGAGCTCTTTAGGGATGAGTTGGAGACAGCAACTTCGAACAAGATGGCGCGCAGGCATGGTTGACGCCCTATGCCCCCCGAGGGGTTAAAGGATCTAAGTAAGTAAAGTTGCATCGTCTTGCTTCTTACTTCAATTACGAATAATTATTATATTTGTGAGAAGGGTGTGCTGCACTGCGACCTAATGGTCTATTGTGCTAATGACATGCAGGAACCTAGCGGGTAAGTCTTGTGGATTTAGTCCAAACATTCTTGCTTTTTTTTTTTTTTTTTTGCCTGGGGGTAGTGGAAAAACCCTAATGCGCACGAGAAACAGTCCCGCTCTGTTTCAAGTAGTGTGATAGTTCTACTCACTAAAAACCCACGCCTTTTCAACCTGACAATATCCACTCCGGAACCGCCTTAGCATTACTTCGGAGTGGAGTCGTTTTCTTTCCCCTCTGGGGACCAAGCTTGGCCGCATGGTCTCCAACTGGCCAGTGACCTGTGATAATAGCTACGATTTTTCCTAACTTCTAGATATTTTACTGCTTCCTGAGTGTATATGACTTCCCGTCGTCCAAACATTCTAAGATGGGTGTATATTGCCATTGTGATAGCGAGGGAAACACTCACAAAAGTGCAAAGACTTGCGTGCCTCTGCATCACTGGGGCCATGAGAACATGTTAAACTGCAGCCATGGAAGTACTCCTAGGGCTTACTCTGCTCCCTTTCGTAGTGGAGCAAAATGCTAAGCCCTCGATCCTAAGGATGGCAAAAGAAGGTATTGGAAGGGAGAAATGCGTTAGTTCGAGAGAATACGATGCACTTCTTAAGAAACTTCCCCTTCCGGCAGTCCTCAGGGACGACAGTATCAGAAAATTTAGCTTTCGGAAAAACCTCTGTACAAAGTTAAGTAACAAGAAAGAGTGCAGCAACGAATCCACAATATGCGGACTGGACAACCACACGATAAAGTGGTATACAGACGGTTGGAGAACCGAGGAAGGAACAGGGGTTGGCGTGTTTTTGGGCTAAGGACGAAGCACTCAGAACCCATGGGCAAGAGTAACAGCATCTTTCAAGTTAAGATATGTGATGTATCCAACTGAATCCAACTCAATCTCGAAAGAAGATACAGTAAATGCGACATAGCAATACTGTCCGATAGTCAAGCAGCTATCAAATCACTTGACTTTTACTTACATGTTGGATGATTGATATGCATACGACGTCGGTAGTCGCGAAAAAAATTCTGTGAATCAGAAGCAAAGACAAAAAATAACAAAAATCTCCCCAGTTATCTGGACGCCATCCCTGGAGTTTCTCTGAAGCATAAAAAACTGAGCTTCAAACAACTACACCAAATCTATCATTTCCAATGCCCGCACTGTGTAAAAACATGTTAAGGGTATTCATGAGGTTCCAAGTTCGAATCCCAGAAAATACCAAAAAGTTTTTTCACGGTCCCACCTCTCGCGAGCGTCTGACAAACATCCGAGAGTATTGTTGTCATGAAAAAGCTTCTCAAGTTTGGATTCGGCATTAAACTGTAGGTACCTTCCATTCGTTTGAAAAATATAACGCACACAACATGAGTGGTTGCGAGAAGCTAGGCCTTGGCACTTTGAAGAGCTGTTGCGCAAAATATTTGTATTTGGTATTCATAACCCCTTGGGTGCGCGCAAATTATAAAAAAATGTTATTAAGTCGAAACTTGTGTGGGAATGCCTACACAAACTGGGTAGAAACAACAAAGTTACGCTTCACTGGATACCCGGTCATGTCAACATAAAAGGTAAGAAAGCAGCAGACTCATTGACAAGACAAGGAGTTGAAGAACCCATCATTGGACCTGAACCATTCTGCAGAATGGGGGAACATACCATATGAAAAGAATTCAGGAAAATGGAGAAAGAAGACTGGGCAAGAACCTGGAACAATACTACAGGTCTGAGGCAAGCTAAACACTACTGGGATGTTACAACCGGAAAAGATTCGAAGGCTGTATTTGCCTAGGCGAACCCCACAGGCGGATCAGTAGAAATGCGGTGAAGTGGGAGGGCTGTGATCCCTTGTTTTCGGATCATAGCCTCGCTGATAAAAGGAAGAAGAAGAAGAAGCTGTATTTGCCTTAACAAGAATAACCCACGAATCCTAGCATGTTTCCTAAGACTCAAGGAACACATAACGAAACTAGGTACAGCGGAAGAAGGGCTCTGTATATTCTGCAGGGAGTCTAGTGAGACACCGGAGCACCTACTGGAATCTTGTGGGACACTGACCCACAAAAGACTGAAATACTTGGGCAAGTACCAAATATCAGATGGGGATAGGCCAACCATGGACCCACTTCTCATTCTCAGATTTCTAATAGAAACTGGTTTGGAGAGAGAGCTCTAAGGTGAACTATTCCAGGTCACAGTAACGTTTATGGAAACGAACTTGCGGATGAACTGGCTAGGCAAGGATCAGGTCTCCACAGCTCTCTTGCGGAATAAGCTCAGATTCCGCTCGGAGCAGTCAAAGCAGAAATATTCTCAAAATTCCTTGCCCAAGCGAGCCTCAGATGGACTGGGCTAACAAACTGTGTCATATCTAGAAAGATGTGGCCAAACTACAACAAATTAAAAGCAACTGACTTCTTAAACAGAACGCGTAGGGACATCGCCAGGATAACAGCCACCACCACGGGTCACTAGCCTATAGGAGACGATGCAGTCAAACTAGCTATCCCACACAACACACACTGTCGTAGATGCAATTTCGCAACTGAGGAAGAAACCCTTATCCACTTTTTATGCGCTTGTTTCCTTGAGGAAGTCCCAGAGAGAATCCTTAAAGATTTAATAATCTTTTTAAACTCCACAGGCTGGATCTAAAGACCCCCCACCAACACACCTTTTACATCCAGGTACACGAGTTTTGTGGAGAAGAACCACCACACCTACCTACCTACCTACCATCCTCATCTGATATTTGGTGTTTGCCCAGATATTTCATTATTTTTTGAGTCTGTGCGCCACGAGATACCAGAATGTGTTCCGGAGTCTCACTGGACTCATTGCAGAATCTACAGAGCCCTTCTTCCGCTGTACCCAGTTTCCTTATGGACATGCTAGGATGTGTAGGTTGTTCTTATTTATGTTGATACATGCTTCGAACCTCCTTCCGTTATAGTCCTCTAGTAGTTCCTTTGCTTACCTCATATCTTGGGGTACTTGCCCTGCTTCCTCTCTCTACTTTCCTGAATTTTTCTTTTAGGACATCCTCTACAAATAATTAACAATCAAAACGCTTTCACGCGTCCACATGCATAAGAAAGACTGTTCATTGAGTTACGAAACTGAACAAATTAATGAAAGTAGCTCGTATGGCGCTAATTTTATCTCAATTTAGAACGCAGAGCCATGATGACTTAGTGTTTTGCATCATCATTGATGATGCATCCCAAAGAGTTCATCCCATCTTGAACCTCATCTGTATCTCTGATTAATAAACTGGTTCCAACAAGGCTATGGCCAATCAAAGGAATTACAAATCTCTGCGGCGAATAAAGGCAGTTATTACTGTTGTTGCAACGACGTGGTCGCGGCGGTCAATGATATTTTCTCGTTCACATCCAAAATCCAGGAGATCAACCAAAGAATCGTGATACCCCGGTGGACTGAACGGCAATTTCCTTTGTCCCTCCACTGGCAGTCGTTTTGTGTGTTGCACTTCCAATTTTGTGCACACAAAGCACAAACCCTCCCAACTATACTTTGTTAACAGATAAGGAATCACAAAACGTTGAGTGTGAATGAACCTCAACCGCCTTACTGTCTCACGCATTCCAAAGAAAAAACAAAAGCCGAACCGTGATTACATTTAATTTGTTCAATGATATGATGATGCGGTTCTAATGACTTCTTATTGTTCGCTAATAGGGGTGATTTACATCCGCATGGGAATCGAGTGCATACACGTGGAGTGGTATTTGATATCACTCGAGTTGGGCAAATAGGTTTTAGAGTCGATGAACTAGAGTGTTTGCTGGGCCCATGGGAAGTAGGCAATTAATTCAACAAATTGTACGTTCTCAAGTGCGCGGAACACTTAAAAGGGTGTCCCCTTATACCAATAAGACTTTGAAGCAAACGATTTGGTTGGAAATGTTACCTCTTTGTGCGATAAGATTTCAGCCTTTTAGCCAGCTTAAATTTGAGTTTGCGAGTAGCGATTGGTATACCTAAGGTGCCTTTATCCGGCAAGCTGGGTATAGTTGTTCCCATTCTGGCGAGTTAATTGGCCTTATAATTCCCTGGAATGTCTCTATGTCCCGGCAAACAACACAGGTGGATATTGAACTGCTCAGCCTTCTCCCCAAGAGACGATCGGCAGTCTAGAGAATTTATAAAGGTTGATTCCAAGGATTTGATTGCTGTTCTTACTTACTTACTTAGGTGGCGCTACAGTTCGGGGTGAACCTGGGCCTCAACCAACAAGCCTCTCCATTTATCTCGGTCTTTAGCTAATTGCCTCCAGTTGCGCACTCCAAGTTGGTCGAGGTCCCCTTGAACTTGTGCGCGCCACCTACGGCGATGATTCCCTCGTCGTCCCTCCGGGTTAGATTCGAAGACTCTGCGGGCCGGAGCGTTGGTGTCCATTCGCTCTACATGTCCTAGCCGTCTCAGACGTCCAATACGCAGTTTTTTGACTAGGTCGATGTCGCTGTACAGCTTGTATAGTTCGTGATTGAATCTTCTCCTCCAAAACCCGTCAACACAAACGGGACCGAAAATCTTACGAAGATTTTTTCTCTCGAAGCGACCAAGGATATCTTCATCCTCTTTTAATAAAGTCCATGTTTCAGCGCCGTAAAGCAGGACTGGGATGATCAAGGTCTTATATAGAGTCTCCTTAGTTTTTCGAAATAGGGCTTTACTGTTGAATTGCCTTATAAGCCCAAAAAAACAGCGATTGGCAAGAGTTATTCTTCGATTGATTTCTACGCTGATTTTGTTAGAAGAATTTATAGCAGAGCCAAGGTAGACAAAGTCCCTTACTACCTGGAAGTTATAGCTGCCCACGGTGACGTTTTGTCCAATTCGTCGGCGTTGGTTTTCCCTTCATGTTGACAGCATATACTTGGTTTTGCCCTCGTTTATCGCTAAACCCATTTTGGCTGCTTCCGCCTCAATGCTTGCAAACGCACCGGCGACGGCCCGCTGAGTTCTTCCGATAATGTCTATATCGTCGGCGTATGCAAGTAGTTGTACAGACTTGTAATAGATTGTGCATCCGGTGTTCGCTTGTGAGTTCCGCACAATCCGTTCAAGTACAATATTGAAGAAGTCACATGACAGCGCGTCACCTTGTCTAAAGCCTTTTTTGGCATCAAAGGTCTCGGTGAGGTCATTACCGACCTTGATGGAGCAGCGAGCGTTCTCCATCGTCAGCCTGCACAGGCGGACAAGTTTGGCAGGGATGTCAAAACTAGACATGGCTCTATAAAGCTCTTCTCTATAGATGCTGTCATAGGCGGCCTTGAAATCGATAAAGAGGTGGTGAGTATCGATTTGGAATTCTTGGGTTTTCTCCAGGATCTGCCGAAGTGTGAAGATTTGATCGATGGTGGACTTTCCTGGCCTGAAACCGCACTGATAGGGTCCAATCAGGCTGTTGATAAAAGGTTTCAGGCGTTCAGACAATATCGCAGAAAAGATCTTGTACGCGATGTTGAGGAGACTGATGCCTCTATAATTGGCGCAGTTGAGGGGGTCTCCTTTCTTATGGATCGGGCAAACGATGCTGAGATTCCATTCATCAGGCATACACTCGTCTGACCAAATATTAGAAATGAGTTGGTGTATGCACTCTACCAATTCATCCCCAGCTGCCTTGAAAAGTTCGGCCGGTAAGCCGTCAGGTCCAGCAGCCTTGTTGGATTTTAGCTTGGATATTGCTATCCTCACTTCGTTTTGGTCAGGTGGACGGAGATTTTGACTATCATCGTCTATGTTGAATGGTTCATTCTGCCTGACAGCGGGATGTTGGTCTTCGTCGCCGTTTTACAGTCTGCAGAAGTAGTTTTTCCATATTCTCAGCACCGACTGTGATTCTACTACGAGGTTTCCGTTTTCATCTCTACAGGTTTCTGTACGGGTATTGCTTCTCTGACACGTTCTTTTTACCTTTTGGTAAAACTTCCGTACATTGTTCCTGGAGTATAGACTCTCGATATTCTCAAACGCGCGCTTCTCATGCTCTTTCTTCTTCTTTTGGAGAGGCCGATGTTCTTCTTGTCTCTTTTGCTCGTAGAGCTCACGAGCAGCTCTCGTTTTCCTTTACAGCGTCGCTTTGTATGCCTCTTGTTTTGCTGCATGCACTCGCCGGCATTCTTCGTCAAACCAGGGATTTCGCGGTGGTGGGCGAGCGAGACCCAGCACATCAGACGTGGCGTTTCTGATGGCATGTTGGCAGTGTTGCCACTGGTCTTCGGCACTTGATGCTGACGGCATAGGGTTGATTGAGAAATTTCGGGATACGCGTTTAGCGAAGAGTCTGGCGGTCTCTTGCGATTGTTGCTTTTCGACGTTAAATTTTCTCACAGTAATTCTTCTTTGTTGCTCAGATTGGGATATCCGCATTCGTACCTTGGCTACAACAAGGTAATGATCCGAGTCTATGTTGGCCGCTCGGAAGGTCCGGACATCCAGAATACTGGAGGCATGCCTTGCGTCGATCGCAATATGATCAATTTGGTTGATCGTTACATGATCATTGGACCGCCATGTCTGCTTATGAATATCGAGATGAGGAAACCATGTGCTTGCTATGGTGACATTTCGCTCCCCAGCGAAATCAATTAGCCTTAGTCCGTTATCAGACGTGGTGTCGTGTAGGCTATGCTTACCGACTGCCCTACCAAAGACGTCCTCCTTTCCTATTTTGGCGTTAAAATCGCCCAATACGATTTTAACGTCGTATTTAGGACATTGCTCGTATGTTTTGTCGAGGAGCTCGTAGAAACACTCTTTGGTGGCAGGGTCCTTTTCTTCTGTGGGGGCATGAACACATATTAGGCTTATGTTAGCGAATTTAGCCTTGATCCGGATAGTCATAATACGCTCGCTCACGTGTCGGAAGCTTAAGACTTCTTGCCTAAGTCTGCCGCGTATGACAAATCCGCATCCGAATAAGCGTTGCCTGTTGCCTCTGTAGCAATCACCGTAGTAGATGTCACAGTTTTTCATCCTCTTTTTGCCCGGCCCATCCCATCGCACTTCCTGGATGGCGGTAATATCTGCTTTATAGCAGTCTAGGGCCTCTGCTAGTTGTTCGGCTGCACGTGGTCTGTAAAGGGACAGAACATTCCACGTACAGATCCGAAGGTCGTTGTCCTTATTTCGTTTGCTGGGGTCGCCATTAGTTGGGTCATCCTTATCCGAGGCTTTTGGTTGTTTCGGAACCATAGATTTTTTACGTGGTATGGAAGTTACCCCGACGGCACAACCCCCAACCTGGAGGGCCAGTTCCTTAATTATTCCCCTAGGACGAGGGGCCGGGTACACCGGTGCCAGTAGTCCACTACGGGAGTATGAGCGCTGCCGTTGGCCCATTAAGGGCTCCTCCGCCACCATCTCTAATCCAATGTCCTGACCAACATTGGAAATTCCTTACCGACCTGTGATCTGAATACGTCGAAGCAGCTCGCGCAAGGTATTCACTAAGTTCAACCTAACTGGAACTATAGACGCCACCGTTGACTCCGTCTAGGGAATTCGTCCGCTGCCGCCTGGAACAGGAAGAAGTGCTCTAGTGAGAAAAGCACTCTTTCCCCCCTCTCTCATCTGCTGCCACCAAGAATCCGCCAAACGGGGTTGGTTACCCATTTCTTGGATTAAGGTACTAGGCACCCGGCTGTCACCGCGTGGAGGTTGAGAGTAGGAGTTGGTAGGCCTCAGCTGAGTGAAAACGCTTGTGTTTTCATATGATCGCATGCACTACCGTTTGGTGACTAGGACGTTCTTGTCAAAATTTAGACGCGTGATGGTGTAGTTCGTGTTTTCGAGAGATATTTTGAATTTATTGAAAATGGAAGCGTGTCCAAATTCATGTATGTAGTTCAAGTAGGTTTCTATCATTTTCATTTCATTTCATTTCATTTATTATCATTGTAATGCACATACACTTTAAGATATATTATCTTATTAATTAGTGATAAGCTTAGACTTAGATAAAAGCTACAATATTAAATAGAATATACATGAATTTGACAAGAAGGAGTTAAGTTAAAATAGACTACATTATTGTTTAACTATCTATTTTGAGATAGATAAATAATTAATACATGTTTAAACCTTGCTGCGTCTTCAATACGTCTAATAGAACGCGGCAAAGAATTCCATAAGCGGATAGCATTAATAAAAAACTGACGCTCGGAGGTAAGGTAAGAGTATCGAGGATGAATTAAGTGGCCAGATCTGTTTGAGGTAGCCACTATTAGTTTTTCATAGAGGTATGGGGGTTGTCGTGATTGCAGTATGTGTGAGAGCAAAGTTACGGTGCGAAACTGTAGAAGGCTATCAAATGTCATGTCGAAAATGCGTCTGGAAAAGCTTGACACATGGTCGTACCTTCGTAGTCCGAAAACGTACCTAATAGCATTGTTAAAGGTGTCACACAGTCTTCTTTTACTGACAGAACTACACTTTCCGAAAATTTCGCATCCATAAATTAGTGTTGATTTAACCAACGTTTTTGCCAGCATAATGCGGGTCCTAACAGGAGTAAAGGATTGAGTTGCCCACAAAGTTCTAAGTACACCATGAGTTTTTCCGATCGCGGCGTTGATATGGTTATCCCAGGTCAGGTTGCGGATAAAAATCATTCCAAGGTTTTTAGCCCTTTCAACATAATTAATAGGAGCGTTGTTTAGGACTATAGGAGGAAAGTAAGAAAGGTCCAATTACTTACTTACTTAGATCCTTTAAACCCTCGGGGGGCATAGGGCGTCAACCACGCCTGCGCGCCATCTTGTTCGAAGTTCTGCAACGCGTTTGAGCTGCCTCCAACTCATTCCTAAAGAGCTCGATTCCTCCTCAACTGTTCTGCGCCACGTTTGCCTAGGGCGTCCCGCTATTCTGCCTGCCTGGGTGAGCCGATTCCACTGCATGGCGTATTTCGCAATGGAGTTGTCTTCGCGCCGTAGGGTGTGTCCAATCCATTGCCACTTTCTTCTTCGTATAGTAATGCTTATAGGTTCTTGGCCCGTTCTCAGATAAAGTTGTTTGTTGGAGATGCGGTTCGGCCAAAAAATCCTCAAGATGATTATTAAGCATTTGTTTACAAAGACTTGCAGCTTTCGTGTGTTAATGGTGTCCACCTTCCAAGTACTGCACCAATAAAGCAGCACTGATTCTACGTTGGAGCGGAACAGTCGCAGCTTGGTTCTTAAGCTGATAACATTGCTTCTCCAGATTTTAGATAGCATTCCGAACGCAGCTTTAGCCTTCCCGATTCTGCTGCACACATCCAGTTCGGTGCCACCGCGATTAGCCGAGACGATACTTCCTAAATATAGAAAGTTATCAACTTTTTCGACTTCCTGTCCGGCAATGCTAAGTTGAGCGCGGGTATTAGAAGTGCTCAGGGCTTTTGTTTTGGCTATGTTTATTTTTAGCCCCACTTTGTTTGCCTCAGCTTCTAGATTTTGGGCCATCAGATGAAGATCCATTATCCGATGTGAAAGTAGATAAACATCGTCAGCGTAATCTAGGTGTTTAAGGTAAGATGTCATAGTCCAACGAATTCCATAGTTGCCTTCCGTCAATGCTGCACGGAGTACATCGCTGATAACCACCAAAAACAATAGTGGTGACAGTATGCACCCTTGACGTAATCCACTTTGGACTTCAAAATCCTCCGACACCTTACCATTGTGCACGACGTGACACTTACCGCCCTCGTATGTAGCCTTGATAATAGCTATAAGTTTTTCTGGGATGCCTCTCCTGCGCAAGGCCAACCAGATAGCATCTCGATTCAATCTGTCGAAAGCTTTCTCGATGTCGATAAACATTAAATGTAGCGGAGACCTATACTCAACGCAAGGTCCAATGGATACCTCGAAACAACTAAGCACTTGGATTTTGTAGGGTTTAACAAAAGACCATTTGCCTGTGACCAACGCATAATATTCTCTAGGTCCTCATTGACGCAGGCGGCGCCATGCTTTATAAGGCCAAGTGGGCAACTCATGTACATTTGCACATCATCAGCATACATATGCAAAGCGCAGTGTTTAGCAATGGATGGAAGGTCATTTACGTACAGAGAAAATAGAAGCGGTCCTAAGATAGATCCCTGGGGAACACCATTTAGAGTTTCTAGGAAATCTGACTGAATGCTGTCTAATCGGATAGCTTGCATCCTACCCGATAAGTAGGAATGAATCAATTTGACTGCACTAGTGGAAAATTTAAAAAGCCTAAACAACTTATCACACAAATGAGAATGGACAACAGTGTCAAATGCCTTGGAAAAGTCCAGCAGAACTAAAAAGGTCACCTTCTCTTCCTCGATAGCTTGCCGTATATCCTCAGTAACACTTATTAAAGTCGTTATACAACTGTGGTTTTTCCGAAAACCGGATTGATATGTCGTCAAGAAATTGCCATTGTTGAGGTGTAAACTCATTTAATTTTGTAATATTCTTTCAAAAACTTTTGATAAATATGGCAGGATTGAGATAGGTCTAAGCTCCTCACCTTTAGAATCTTTGGGAATAGGAACGATTTTTGTCAATTTCCATTGTAGAGGATATTCCCCAGTTGTCAAAATTGAATTAAATATATATGTGATATATGGGAGTATGATTGGCAATATAATCTTCAAAAATAGAGGATTAATTTCGTCCAGTCCTACAGCTGAGGACTTGATTGAGAGGAGACTTTCAACCACTTCAGCACAGTCTACTGTTCTAAAGCTGAAACGAAGTGCCTCTGTTGGAGGCGATAAAATTTCACCGGCTGAAATACTAGAAGAAGCTCTCATAGAAATCTGTGGTTGTGAAGTTGCAGATACAAATTTGTGATTGAGAGCATTGCAATCAATATCTTCGGTCTGTATGCACTTTGACTTCCCTAAGCCGATGCTGCCGACTGCCTAGGGCGGGGTTTAGCCGGTTTGAAAACACATCGGATTTGGCCTTACGGATCTCCATAACAACCCTGTTGCGAAGGGAAATCGTAAGGATCTTCTTAACAATAGCTTTTCTTGTCCTAACGCTTTTTGTTTTTACTAGATCTTCGTATCCCTACTTCATTCTTAGCTACAAAAAAAAAAGAGAGTGAGTAAGGTAAGTGTCCTATTTTTCTCTCAGTAATCAATTAGAATTGAGTTCACACCACAGAGCCCCTTAGAGTTTTATTTCCAATTGAATTCTATGTAACTTGCTCCCTTTAATTAAATGCACAACCTTAATCCAGTGGAAAAATTAATCCGAACCTTTGATTTTTTACCCATCCATGGGAGCCTTTCCACTAGGAAGGAACGTTCTTTGCGTCTTTTTTGTTTTGATACAATTTTACATGCAAATGCTTAAAGGATTTCGCTTGTGTTTATCGTCCCGACCAACCCTAACTTAATTCACTTAAAACAACGTAAAATAAAAAATAAAAAATAAAAAACCAAACTGTAGATATTTTTTTTAAATGTTCGCGTGCCAACCTAACAGAAGCATACACACGTGTCAAACGCCAGCTATTCGTGATAAAATAAATTCACCTAATTTGAATATTCCGTGGAATGTAGCAGGATTCTCGTGTAATTTTATTGGCCTCCTTTTGTTTTTAATGGTGTATGACTTTACTCAAAACAGGATATACAATCTGTAGCCATTTTCTATCACGTGTTCTTGTCCTTAAAATGAATTAGTAGAATGAGTAAAAAAAAAAATTAGATACTTGAAAAAAAGGCGACCCTTCTTCTTCTTCCTATTTCGGCGAGGAAAACAAGGGATCGTAACCCTCCTACTTCACCGCATTTCTACTGGTCCACCTGCGGGGTTCGCCTATTTGACCTATGCCTTGTAAGAACTATCGAGGCATATCCTTGCTAAATGTCGCATATAAGATCCTATCCAACGTATTGCATGAACGTCTAAAACCTTTCTGCAACACACTAATCGGCACGTACCAGTGCGGCTTCCGGCCCGGCAGATCGACAATAGACCAAATTTTCACACTAAAGCAAATCCTTGGAAAGATCGATGAATATCAAGTCGAAACTCACTACCTTTTCATCGATTTTAAAGCCGCTTATGACAGAATTTATCGTCTTGAACTCTACCAAGAGATGGCCCAGTTCAGGATACCGTCAAAACTAATCCAGATGTGAAAACACGCGATGCTCTGTGCAACTTGGAAACAGCTCTTCCGAACTCTTCCATATGTACACCGGATTCCGACAAGGAGATGCGCTGTCATGTGACTTCTTCAATATTGTACTGGAGCAGATAGTGAATAGGGCAGGTCTAAATACGGAAGGCACTATCTTTCACAAATCCATCCAACTGCTGAGATACGCGGGCGATATTTACATAATAGGAATATGCCGGCAAGACGCTGTAAAGGCATTTACGGTAATTGAAGAGCAGGCGAAACGAGTAGGTCTTGAAGCAAATGATTACAAGACTAAGTACATCTTGTCAACAAACAAGAAGTTATCTGCTCAAAACCTTGGACAGAGTGTCACTGCTAATGACTACAACTTCGACGTAGTAACCTACCTCGGAGCAAACATAAGCCCCGCAAATGACACCTTTGTGGAGATCCGACGAAGAATAACCTTAGCAAACTGCTGCTACTTCGGTTTGGCGAAACAACTGGGTTCAAAACTTCTAACTCGACGGAGCAAATTAATGCTCTATAGAGCGCTCATCATACCAGTCTTGCTTTATGGCACCGAGTGCCGGACGATAAGTAAGAAAGCAAATCAAATATTGGGTACCTTTGAACGAAAAATACTTCGTCGGATATTATGTGGGAGAAGGGCGAATGGAGGCGAAGATACAACCGCGAACTCTGCGAGTTGTACCAGGATGTGTATGTAGTCCAAAAGTCAAGACCCGGCCCCATCGAGCGAATGGACAATAACGCTCCAGCCAAGAAAATCTTTAAATCTCAGCCCCCAGGTTCGAGACAGCGAAAAAGACAGAACCTCTAATATAAACCCCAAGCTATCGCGGATGCCAGAAAACTTGATATTCACAACTGGAAGCAGCGTGCCCGGGACCGCAAAGGAGGGACGGCAGCCGTATCTCTTCAAAAAAAGAGTCCTAGTGGGACTGGCTAGGATCCGCCGACTTAAAATTAGCCTGAAGCTGTTCTCATAACAAGTCGAAAGCTGCTGAATATGCGAATATCCGAGTCGGAAATCAGACTATAAGAACCAAGGAAGCATTCAAATATTTAATGTTTGACAACAGGTTAAGGTTTAACAAGGAATGCTCGAGCGAGAAGGCTTCACTACTGCAGGCAGCCCTTTCTCGAATATTGCCAAACATCGGTGGACCTGGATATGCTAGACGGATTCTACTATCCAGAGTGGTTATCTTGATTCTTGGCGGGGTTAGCGACACTAGAAACACGAAGAAAACTATGGTCAACATACAGGCTATGGGCGATAAGAACAATCAGCGGTTTCCTAACAATATCGGACGAAGCAGACTTTGTCATAGCCGGAATGATCCCCATCGACATACTCGCAAATGAGATGGTAAGAATCTACGAAAGGAGAACCTCGAGTCATCAAGAAGCAGGTATTGTCAAGAGAATAAAGGAGGAGGAAAAGGCAACACCACTAGCTATGTATGTGGCAAGCCAGGTGGGATAACAGTACAAAAGGTAGATGGACCTACAAGCTGATCCTCACCATTGAGGTCTGGACCAACCGAATGTATGGGGACTGTAACTACCACCTTACGCATCGGCTATCGCAAATATTTACACAGATTTGGACCTGATAACTCACCTCTCTGTTTACATTGTCCAGACCAGGAGGAAAATACAGAACACGCAATATTCCATTGCAAACGCTTCACAGAATGGAGAAATAACCTGCCAAGTCCACCATTCCTTATAGATCAAATGCTGCGGTCAGATCAGAATTAGTCGGAAATTTGTACACTCATAACGAATGTGCAAAAAGAAGCTCCGAATAATTAATAGAGCAACGAGAGAAGAAGCAGCAATACAAGAAGCATAGCATTAACTGCTAACCAGCCCCGGGAAGTAATACCTTACGACAGTCCCACGGGGAGACTGGTAGGATTGTGCAGGGTGTGGATTAGTACGTAGGTGCATTCCTGGCATCGATTATTCGGGCTTGCGAATCGCGCATGCTAGCAGCCCAGGCTACTAGTATTTTTGGAAGATTACCACATCCCTGGCGCAACCAAAAAAAAAATCCGTATCTCTTCGAAGGTTGGGAGCCCTTTAAGTAAGTAAGTAAGTAGCAAATACTTCAAATAGAACCGCAAAAGCTTTTTGTAGCATTTAGCATTATCGGCCTTATGTTAGGTTAGGTTAGGTTAGGTTGGCTGTCTGTACGAGAGTGCAGACACACTTAGAACACTGAAGGTCTTTTGTGATACCATGGATCAACCAATAAGCCACTCAGGGACTAACAAAACCAGCCGGAGCTTTTGATAAAGCGATGGATGCTCATGACGTCTAAGGATGCCAGATCGTCGAGGTCTTCAAAGAAGGGGGACCCTAGATGGCTCATTCTTTTATGCGACAGGGCTGGACAGGTGCATAGGAGGTGAATGATAGTTTCCTCCTCCTCTTCGTCCCTATAGCTTCTGCAGAAGTCGTTGGAGAAGAGGCCAAGTCTTTTGGCGTGTTGGCCTACAAGACAGTGAGAACACCGACAACGCAGCTGATCTGTGATCGCTTTAGCTTGACCAACTCAGCAATACGTTTTTGGTCCAGCTTATACCAGATCTGTCTCAAAATGTGACACGTTGAGCCGTTTTCTCATCTGCGGTTGGTCATGCTAATAGCGTTCGACTTTAGTAGATGCTTACATGTAGCGAGGGGCATACCTATGACTTGCCTTCTTCTTCTTCCTTTTATCAGCGAGGCCATGATCCGAAAATAAGGGATCACAACCCTCTCACTTCACTGCATTTCTACTGATCCGCCTGTGGTGTTCGCCTTACCTACCTTAGAGTCCTAAGAGAAGTACCCTGTCGCGAGCCCGTCCGTCCTGCAGTTTCCTGGATTGTCCCTATGGCCCGGCACTCAGCATAGATGAATATTGAACTGCTCTGTCATCTCCATAAGAGATAAACGACAGTTTAAGGCGGCCTTTGAAGTAAAGGAGCACGATTCCAGGGACTTGATTGCCGCTTGGATGTCAGTGAAAATGCTAATATCCCTGACATATCCCGAGAGAAAGACCTATTTGCAGTTAACTGGAATATCGCTGTTCGAATTGGAATTCTTTAATTGAAGGAATATCGTATCAGGTATACATACAATACATGCCAGCAATTTTAATGACAAGAAACATGCTTTGCAGTTCTGGTGTATCCCTTTATTGAAGTGAATACAAATTTCCAAATCATTTCTTCTTTAAAGGGAATCAAACTTAACCCCGCAGCAGATTTTAATATTTTCAAAGCTCCCCATCTAATTATTTGGAAAATAAACCACCCACCCGCAAACCTCAAGATCAAAATGCCAAAAAAGTAATTAAACATCCCTCAGCCCTACCAGTAGCAGTATCCTTTCAGCATGTAAGCGAGAACACGAATCCGTTTCTCTATTCATAACTAATAATCAGCATTTCAATTAATATTTATGTTTTGCAATTCATTTCAAAATCAAAATCCGCAAACCACCCCATCCCCGGCAGCAGGATGAAGAAGTATTGTAGACACTTTCCCTTCGCTGCTTTCCAAGGCGAATAGCATTCCTTTACAGACAACTCATATCCACCATCCTTTTCAAGGATATTCATAAATTCCACATCCTACACACAATAAACTAGTGTAAATCTCATAACTTTGATGTCCCGCTTGATGTCTGAGGGACGAGGATGTGAGGCTAAGACATAAGGGTGGCGCAGAGCAGGGGAACACAAAAAAATAAACTTAAAATATAAAAGGAAGCTGTAGTGTGTTGGGGTAAGGAATATTGGATTTCCTTTTATTTCCCCCCCGTTGAACTTTGACTTTTGATTAGATTCTGGAGGTGTGCTTCATCGTATACATGGGGGGGATGGCTGACGTAGGCCTTGTTACATCGGAAGCAGGAAACCAGACAGACATACAGTTTGAGGTAATTTCATTTCCTGATTTTCAAGGATATTGAATGTGTTTGGAGAGAGATTAATTACATTTCAATTGGAAGTGGGTACATATATTGTGAGCAGCAGCTCTTGGCAGTCAAAAACCTAAAAAGAGACACCTGTGGGTGTAGCCCTAGGGAGATTTCATTTAAACTACTTATTGAACTCAAGCGGAAAGGAGAACCCCGCAGGCGGACCAGTAGAAATGCGGTGAAGTGGGATGGTTATGATCCCTTATTTTCGGATCATAACCTCGCTGATAAAAGGAAGAAGAAGAAGATTGAACTCAAGCGAAGAATTATAAAATGGAAGCGAAAACGTATCCTTCTGCGGGCACAATTGTGGCAAATATTTCAGAAAACATTTTTTTTTTTTTTTTTTAAGTGACCACAGCATATGTCGATGCCCGGCGAAGACTTTGGATGGCCCGCAACTGGTTTCAGATGAGGACGAGCTAAGAAATTGGACTGAACCTTCCACAATAGTTTTGAAGAAGAAAGTGGTAGAGGTAGATTCCTTCCTGTTCTAGGCAACGAAACCCTAAATACTTAGGCGTAACATTAGACAGATCCCTCACTTACAAGCAGCACTAAACAAACGTGGCTGGCAAACTCAAAACTCGCAATAACATCCTGCAAAAACTAACTGGATCGACCTGGGGTTCATGTACATCAACGCTTCGTACCGCAGCACTTGCCCTAGTGTACTCTACAGCGGAATACTGCGCTCCAGTGTGGTTGAATAGTGCCCATGCACAGAAGGTGGACGTGCAACTGAACAATACCATGCGACTCATATCCGGTACTATAAGGTCAACACCAACACGATGGCTTTCTGTGCTGAGCAATATTCCTCCACCTCCCTTGCACCGCCTAAACACTCTTCTTAGGGAGCGCAGCAAAATACAAACCAACGCCGAACTTCCCATTCACGAAGATATTGCTACCCTCTGGTCACATCAGCAAAGACTTAAATCTCGTCACCCAACCATAAAGATCGCTGATGAACTGGCAAATAATGCCTTTAACCCGAACTCTGCCTGGATATTTGAATGGGCACCGTCTACGCAAACTGACACCATTACCGTCTCGAACCCATCATGCCAACTCTTTGGGTTTGACCTACCTCGCAACCTTTGGTCGACTCTTAACAGAATCCGAACAAATCACGGAAAATGTGCAGACTCTTTGTTCCGCTGGCGAAGCGTCAGTTCTTCAGCTTGCGACTGCGGGGCCCAACGACAAACCATCCACCATATTGTTGCGGAATGTAACAAGCGTTCCTACCCTGGTGACATCCAAGATTTTGCTGATACTAACAACAACATATCTGTGATAGACTGGTTACGAAACCAACATGTTGTGATATAGCCTAGCTGTTTTTAAAATTACCTTATGTACAAATATATTAATGAAGGAATGAAGGGCTTGTAGTCTTACCAAACTCTCAAACTTAGTACACAGATGGTTCCAAATTGGAAAATGGTAGTACTGGCGCAGAGTTTATGGACCCAGGTTCCAACGTGCAGCAGCGATTGGGAAATCATCAACAATATTTCAGGCGAAAGTCCATGCAATCGAGCTCTGTGTACGAAAATGTCTGCAAAGAAGGGTCGAGGGTACTCGTATCTATGTATATCCTCTCGGACAGCCAGGTAGCACTTATGGCTCTGAAATCGGACACGATACGATCAAAACTTGTATGGGACTGTCTAAACCTACTCGAAGATCTCGCATCGAAAAACACCGTCACTGTGGCCTGGATACCAAGACCCAAAGGCTTCGAGGGCAACGAAGAGGCACTAGTCGGTCTTGAACTCTATTTTGGAGTTACACGGAGTAGCGCAAACATCAAAATAAAAAAATGGGAAGATGGTCATCATGCAGAGTACTGGGCCAAACTCAAGGGCCTAAGACAGGCAAAGAAATTCATTAATCTCAACCGCTGCAAGGCTAAAAAGCTACTCGAGCTTAGGAAAGGAGACTTAAGAACCTTAACAGGCTACTTGACTGGTCATTGCTCACTCAGGTACCATCGGCACTAGATAGGAGTAGCAGATACAGACGAATGCCGGCTACGGAGAGCAAAGAGAGACGGCAGAATATATTCTTTGTGAATGCCCCATGGCCGCAAGAAAGACTTCTCCATCTCTGGAGGGCTTTTTTGAGTCCCTCTGACTTCTGGAACATTGAGCCTGGATCTTTGTTGAGGTTTATCAAGAGCCTTAACTAAATTCCCGGCTAAACACCGGGCTGGCACAATAGATCTTATAGGTCGCAGTGCGTACAAGGGCCGTAGTATAGTATACAGGATGCGCCATCTTTTATGTCGGTTTGTAAACATTGAATAACTTAGACATTTATCAACATGTAGACATGTTTTTGAAACCTCAATTCCGCACAATTTTAACCATGAATTGCTTCACACCGAAACAACGCGCCGAAATAGTGACGCTGTACGTTAAAAATAGTCGTTCAGTTGTGTTAACTCGACGTGCATATCGTCGAAAATATCGTGGCCAACAAGCACCGTCTGACAACACTATTCGTCGTTTGGTGTCGAATTTTGTTGAGCACGAGTCAGTGGGAGATCGTCGACATGCCGTTCATCAACGCCCAAGACGTTCCAATGAACTGGTTGAAGCGGTAAGAGAGTGTTGCCGAGAGCCCACATGTGTCGTATCGTCCCCGCGCTCAACATTTTGGCGTCAGTGGAACCACCTTGCGGCGCATTTTGAAGGATGATTTGCATTTTTTTTCCATATAAAGTGCAATTGACTCAAAGAATATTGCCGACAAACCGTCCACGTTGCTTGGAATACGGCCAAACAGTCGCTCGAATGGTTGACACTGAACCTGATTTTTGGAAGCAAATTTTAATGACCAACGAGGCCCATTTCACACTGTCTGGCGCCGTTAACAAGCAAAATTGCCGCATTTGGAGAACGGAAAATCCACACGAGATCCATGAAACACCATTGCATGACTGAAAAGTAACTGTTTGGACCAGCGTTTGCGTCAAAACCATCATTGGGCCATTTTTCTTCAGAGAAGGCGAAACAGTCAATGGGAAACGATATCGGTGGATGTTGGCTCATTACGTCTCCCCACAAATGTGTGAAAAAGATCTGGACGGTTACTGGTTTCGACAAGACGGTGCGCCATGCCACGCTGCAAATCAAACAATGCAGTGTTTCTGCAACGAAAATTCCCTGGGCGTGTGCTGTCAACAAATGGCGACGTTGACTGGCCACCCAGATCTCCAGATTTGACCCCTCCGGACTTCTTTTTGTGGGGTTATTTGAAAAGCAAAGTGTACGCCAGCAAGCCTCAGATCACTGACGAACTCAAGGCAAACATTCGTGCCGAAAACATCGCTATACCGCCCGAGATGCTCGAAAAAGTGATGGAAAACGCAGCAAAAATGGTACATTTTGCTTTGGTCAATAGAGGCGGCCACTTGATTGATGTTGTATTCAATAACTAGTTCAAATAAATTGTAAAGGACCAAATTAAATAAAAATACCTCATGTATAGAAATCGATTGTTTTTTTTTTTAAATTATTCAATATTCACATACCGACATAAAAGATGGCGCACCCTGTAGTATAGTATAAATCCGGCGTACTACCAGTAAATAAATCGGTCGGTAGCCGAGGTCTAGGAGTTAATATTTCAAGAAGGAGACTGTTCTTCTTACTATCAATCCACACATTCAAGGCCACAAGGACCAGAGGAGTTAGACAAAACCTTTTAAGATCAGCACGTACCTGATCCTGAGCGTAGTAATAGATTCCAAACTTACTTGAAAGGAGAAAGTTGTACACGGCTGTTGTCAGACCTGTTCTAGCATATGCCTCGACAGTCTGGTGACAGGCACTTTAGAAGCAAAGCCATATTTTAAACGTCACCAAGATCCAGAGAACAGCATGCATTAGGGACATAGGATCCATAAAAACAACACGCACAGCATTAATGGAGACGATGCTTATACTTTTCGAGTTCACCCATTTGTGAGAGTTCCTGATAGTTCTGTAAATATACTCGTATAAGGAGCCACTGCTAGAATCACCTGAATACATACGCAACGGTTAGAAAAAAAAAATTACTCCTCCAAAAGCCACAGGACCCAGAAGAATTTGAATTTGTTCATCACATACTATGTGAATGTCCTGCCCTCGCCGACAGAAGAATGAGGACTGTTGACAGGTACTTCCTTACGGAGCTGGATGGTCTTAGCAGTGGCAACAGCCGCCCGTGAGTCTGCGATAAGGGCAATACCGCCAGAAGGTATCACCATCTTTATCGACAGCCAGGCAGCTATAAAAGCGATTACTGCCATAGAAATTAAATCGAAGCTTGTGAAGTGTTGTCGAGAAGAGCTCAGGGTTCTTGGAACACAGCACAAGGTATCGCTCTGTTGGGTCCCTGGACACGAGGGTATCCCAGGCAATGAGAAAGCCGACGAGCTGGCGAGAATCGGCTCAGCAGCCCCAACAGAACAAGTTGACCCCCCTGTGTGTATCCCGCCTTGCACACTCAAGCTCGCTGCAGGGAATAGAGCCACTGAGGAGGCGAACACAAGATGGAACTCCATGGAAACTTGCGCCATCACTAGGAAGCTATGGCCATCTTTCGACAAAGCAAAGACCGAGAGAATCATCCGTAAAGATAGGAAATCCCTTTCCACCCTCATGGGCATCATCACGGGGCACAACACTCTGCGGTACCACTTGAAGAAACTACGCCTGACGGAGAAGGAACTCTGCAGAGGCTGTGGTGACGAGGAAGTTTTTGAGGACACAACCCACTTCCTGTGCCACTGCCCGAGTCTTCAACACTCCAGGAAAAAGTTCCTTGGTAAATTTTTCTTCCAGGATCTCGAGGAACTCTCCGGCGTTTCAACGGAAAAGATGTTGAACTTCATCAAATCATCAGGGTGGTTTGTATGCAGAAATGAAGTAAGTGACTGAGTTAGTAGTTTTTAGTTTCAATGGGTAAGGGATTACTTTTTCTCCCATGGGTACCACACAATGGGTCAACGCTGACCTGAGTGTGGCAGAGAGCGTCACTCCCTGCCAGCCCACATACCTAACCTAACCTACGGAGCTGGATGACTGACATAAGTAAAATTGAAGTGGAAAACCTCGTGAGATATATGTATATCCTTATCTAGGTAAGTTCTCCCTCTACAAATTCCAAGGCGAAACAAAAATGGAGCATTGAATTCCAAAGGATATCAATAAATCCGATATCTTCGAATTTACTGAGTCTGCTATGGCATAGAAGGCATCTCTCTTGTAAGGCCTCCTTCAGCCTGGTTCGAATGTTCTGTTAATATCAAGCTCCAGGCATACTGTGGCAGATGTAACGCAACCGCGTTCAGGGCGGCGTAGCTCAGTGGGTCAAATCTTAGAAAACACCCAAGTCAGACATTCCCAAGAGAACTCTTTGGATCTGATAATGAAGCTAACTATGAGGAGACTCCTAATACGAAGAAGAGTTGGGGGTCGCAGAGCAGAATAGTGACAACAAGGCACATAGGAGGTAAGCTCAAGCCGCTTCTAGGCTTTTCTTTGGATATTACAATTCTATTAAACCTACATTTTAAGGAACACATCCCACTTCCTTGACAAATCTGAATCTGATACTTGCAAATCTACAACGAATCCCACTTGATATGCCTGATTACGATTACGCAACCAAAGAAAAGCATGTTCTTCTTCGAAGCATTCAATTAATTGCACACCCTACACCCGAAATCAGCCAGCAATTTGTCATTTGGTCAGACTAATTAATGTCAAGAGATCTCATTTGACAAGAAATCATAATTATGTAACTGAGAAGGCTTCGTACTACACCCGCACATAAAGCCCCACAATTATTGGCCCAAAACCATCAGCTACCATCCTGCACACAACACAAACAATGACTTGTTCATTAGAATAAAGCTTTTACCCCGACCAAAGTATCTAGAATATAGGCTTCCCACATCCTCACCACCATCACCCTCATGTCCAACTACTCTGTGTGTCGCCACTGAGCAAGAAACAAAGACGGAAATCATGTGGAAAATAACAAAACCACCAAGTTAATGGGTTAGTGCTGCGGCACAGCCAATGAACGGAAAAATCAATGATCAAACCCCAATTTCAATTTCCATGGAAATTTTCGACAAATCTATACTCATACGACTGTGTGTGGGTTCTACCTTGGATCACGTACTTTTCATCTGCATTGTCTTGTTCCAGAGTACTTAGACCCCCCACCTACCCACCTACCAACCACCATCAGCTGTTTGGGAAAATCGATGATTTTTTGATGAAAAATTTTCATCTGCAAAGTGCATACCTAGAGAGTTGTTGTGTCAAAAGAAAATTGAAATATCATCTGACATTTGAATTCGCAAGTCATTTTCTGACACACAAGTGTCATCCTGTGAATCAAAACTGCGCCGCAGATGGAGTGGGTGGGCGGTTGTGCCTCTACAGCTGATTGTGTTGGTAATTTTATTTTATTTTGTCGCATACCACCACCACCACTACCTACATCTAATTTTGAACAGAAATCAGCTGAAATGAAAGTTCAACCAGCAGAAAGGAGAAACAGAAATAGAAAATGTTGCTAAACGGAGCTTTTTAGACGAGGGAAATTTTTGTACATGTTGCCGCAGAATGTTTTCTTGTGGAAGGAATATTTGCACCATGTGGTGCCAAGGAATTTGTGCAAATAAATTATTTTTAACAATTTAATGTGGACAATGAATTAGAGAAAAATAACTCATGCGTCAAACTATATGCACCTTGAAACGAAATTTATGAAAATGGAATTTTCATACTGGCGAAAATAAGGAGCACACAATAATAGCAAACGTCACAGTTGAACTGTAGGGCCCCTGAAGGAAGACCCAAGTCAAGACCTTCAAGTCTGATAGTGCTTTTGCTATCGCTGTTGTGTTGACATTGTTGAAGGTGCCTTCAATATCCAGAAAAGCAACCATTATACTTCTTATGAAACCCGGAATATTCGATATTACGTACTAGTGAGTGTAATACAATCTCCACTGATTAACGTTTGCAATATGCATGTTGGGCCGCCGGCAGTAGTAGTTTCTTATCAATACTGATGCGTTAATAGATATCAAACAGGCATTCTAATGTTTTTAAGAAGAATGATGAAACGTTCCTACTTTTACTAACATCATCCACCAAGAGGTACTAGATCTCACTTTGGCAAGCCCTTTTATATACAATTTCATCACAAACTGGCACGTGTCTGATGAAGTCTCTATGTCGGACCATAACCACATCAGATTCGATATAGGGATCTCCATGAGTGACACGCTAAATTACAGGAACCCTAGGCACACTAATTGGGATTCCTATCGGTTTATCCTCGAGGCAGAACTAAATCGTGCTTCGAATCCTATACATACCATTTCAGAGTTGGAATTCGAGGCAGAACACCTTCGAGAAACCATTTCCGTCGCTTATGAAGGCAGTTGTGCCGAAACACAGAAAAGGACCAACCGCGACGCCCCCTGGTGGAATAAGCGTCTTGAGGCACTTAGGCGTGAAACTAGGAAGCTATTCAATAGAGCTAAAATCAATGGCGATTGGTGCCTTTACTAAGGAACTCTAACAAGTTATAACAAAGAACTTAGAAAATCTAAACGCGAATTTTAGAGAACTCACTGCGAACGTATCGAAAGCTTCCCCACTGCGGCTCGCCTTCAAAAGGCCCTAGCCCAGAGTCACTCCAAGCATCTTGGCTCCCTAAAGAAACAAGATGGGGAATTCACCAGTAGTCCGAAGGAAACCTGTCAAGCCTTACTTGATACCCATTTTCCAGGCTGTATATCCGTTTGTGCTGTCTCTCCAGAACACCTGAGGAACGACGTTCTCATTGCTTCTACACGAGACTATAGCCTATCTGGCAAAATCTTTACTGCCAACCATATTAGATGGGCTCTATCTACCTTTAGCCCATTTAAATCACCAAGTATAGATGGCATATTTCCCTGTCTACTACAAAAAGGAGCAAACCTGTTAATTCCTACCCTTATAAGAATTTTCAGATCCAGCCTTACACTAGGCTACATACCAAAAAGTTGGAAGGAGGTTAAGGTGGTCTTCGTTCCAAAGGCGGCAAAGCAGGCGGAGCAATCGCCTAAATCCTTTCGACCCATTAGTCTCAGTTCCTTTCTCCTAAAACCGATGGAGAAAATTGTCGATCATCATATAATGGAAAAGTTCCTTATACATGATCCTCTGCATGCAAACCAATTTACTTATCAACCTGGGAAATCTACGGAAACAGCCATTCATAGCTTAACATTATTGATTGAAAAATCATTAGCTGCCAAAGAAACAGCCCTATGTGCCTTCATAGATATACAGGGAGCATTTGACAACACTTCCTATGAGGCTATCAAAAAGGCTATGATCAGGAAAAATATCGCTCCTCTGATCATAAACTGGATCCTAACCATGCTATGCAGCAGGAAGATAAGAATCGAGTGCGGAGGCTCGCATAAAACTATAACAGCTACCAGAGGTTGCCCGCAGGGAGGAGTCCTCTCTCCCCTGCTCTGGACCTTAGTTATTGACGAACTCCTAGAGCTACTTGAAAAATCGGGTTACAAAGTACAAGGATACGCAGATGACATTGTCATCCGCGTCAGAGGCAAATTTGAGGACATAATTTCCCAACTAATGCAAGGTGCCCTCAATTTAACTTCCGATTGGTGCAGGACAAAGGGACTTACCATCAATCCCGGAAAAACTATACTTGTACCCTTTTCCAGGAAAAGAAATCACACACTCAAAGAAATTAGACTGGAAAACGTCCCAATCGACATATCCAAGGAAGCGAAGTACCTAGGTGTTATACTTGACAAGACGCTCACCTGGAATTCACACCAGAACAAGGTTACTGAGAAAGCGACAAGAGCAATGTTTATGTGCCAGCGCCTACATGGTAAAACTTGGGGGCTGAAACCCAAGATAATATATTGGACGTACAGCGCCATTATCAAACCCATGGTCACATATTCATCGTTGGCTTGGTGGCCAAAAACCTTACAGGCCAAGACTCAGGAACAGTTAAATAAAATACATCGTCTAGCCTGTCTGAGTATCACAGGAGCAATGAGAACGTGCCCTACGGCAGCAATGGGAGCAATGCTTAGGCTCACACCGTTGCACCTTGCAGCACAAAAAGAAGCTATGCTGAGTACTCTTAGGCTACCCAAGATCTCGGACCTTAAAATCGGCAACTTTACAGGCCATTTGAAGATTCTAAGTTATATTCAAAATGACCCTATTCTCAAAATCCCAGATACTATGATCAAGAAATACCGGTTCTCCAGAAAATGCAATGTGGTCATAGGTGACCGCCACACATGAAGGAATGAAGGGCTTGTAGTCTTAGCAAACTCTCAAACTTAGTACACAGATGGTTCCAAATTGGAAAATGGTAGCACTGGCGCAGGGTTTATGGACCCAGGTTCCAACGTGCGGCTGCGCTTGGGAAATCACTAACAATATTTCAGGCGGAAGTCCATGCGATCTAGCTCTGTGTACGAGAATGTCTGCGTAGAAGAGTCGAGGGTACTCATATCTGTATCCTCTCAGACAGCCAGGCAGCACTTATGGCTCTGAAATCGTACACGGTAGGATTAAAACTTGTATGGGACTGTCTAAACCTACTCGAAGATATCGCATCGAAAAACACCGTCACTGTGGCCTGGATACCAAGACACGAAGGCTTCGAGGGCAACGAACGGGCAGACTGCTTAGCGAGAAGAGGCGCTAGTCGCCCACTAGTCGGTCCTGAACCCTATTTCGGAGTCGCACGGAGTAGCGTTAACATAAAAATAAAGAAATGGGAAGATGATCATCATGCAGAGTACTGGGCCAAACTCAAGGGCCTAAGACAGGCAAAGAATTTCAATAATCTCAACCGCTGCAAGGCTAAAAAGCTACTCGAGCTTAGGAAAGCAGACCTAAGAACCTTAACAGGCTACTTGACTGGTCATTGCCCACTCAGGTACCATCTGCACTAGATAGGAGTAGCAGATACAGACGAATGCCGGCTATGTGGAGAGCAAAAAGAGACCGCGGAACATATTCTTTGTGAATGCCCCATGGCCGCAAGAAAAAGACTTCACCATCTCGGAAGGGCTTTATTGAGTCCCTCTGACTTCTGGAATATTGAGCCTGGAGCTTTGTTGAGGTTTATCAAGAGCCTTAACCAAGTTCTCAGCTAAACACCGGGCTGGTACAATAGATCTTACAGGTCGCAGTGCGTACAAGGCCCTAGTAAAGTAAAGTAAGAGGAATGATGATAGACTAATAGGTCTGAAATCTTTTGGATTTGTCTGAGAGCATTTACCCGCTTTAGGTATGAAGACAACTTTAGCTTCTCTCCATATCTTTGGGATATATGGTATACCAGATCTAGACAACTTTTTAAAATTATCTCAAGCACCGGCAAGATTATGTACGATGACTTCTGCAACTCAGCAGGTATAACTCAGTCTTGTCCCACGGATTTATGTGGTTTGAAGCTATGTAGTACAAAATGGAGTTTGCTCTGTGTAATCAAGTTTGAGGAGTCGATCAGATGGTCTGTTGAAAACCATGTTGCTAACAGCTTGGGAACTGCCTGGGAAATGGGCATCAAGCAGTAAATTTAGCGAATCTTCGCTGGAAGTCGCCCAAGACCCATTTGTTTTCTTAAGGTATCTGGATGTTATTGGATTTGAAAGGAAAACTTTCCTTAGCCTAGTTGCCTCAGAGGATTCTTCTATTTTAGCACGGAAGTGTCTCCAAGAATTACGCTTGGCTTTCCTTAATTCTTTTTTATACATATATGTTTATGGATTTAACAATCAGCATCCGCAACTGCAATGCAGCGGCACCACAGCAGCACCGCAACTGCACCGCAGCGGCACCGACTTTGGAATATTTATGATATGGCGTTTTTGTTTTGTTTTACACAACATTTCTGTCGGCCAAAAATACCCTAAATTTCCAAGAGCAAGGATTCGGCACCATCCGAAAAAAATTGTAAGGATAACTTTCAACAACAATAACTTTAAAGATACAATCAGCCATAATTAATTATTTAAAGCACAATCCCACACCACCATCACCACTCTGCAACGCATAAAGGCAAACGATCCTGGTGTTCTTGTGTCATATTTTTCTTTTGCGGTCCACGGCACTTGTTAATTTTTAATTAACTTCTCGTTGACTTACCAAAAGGACACCCAATTATAATTCAACCGTTCAGCAAGGATTCGTGGGAAAATTAAATGACTACAAGTGTATTCATAACGTCAAGGTGAAATGTTTTTAAACACACAGACATCGATTATATATGTATAAAACCAGAAAAACTACACTTTACCGCTCGGTCTCTGCACAGCCACATTCATAAATAACCAACAACCTCAGTAATTATTAAAACCATTTCCCGTGAAAAAGTGTACGGGGGTTATTACGTTTGCTAAGATTTCAATCTCTCCGCTTGCACCTCCTTGTTACCTAAGTAAATACACTTTGTCCTTGGTCCTTCGTAATATATCGGCCTTATGGATATGGTACAGAAAAACAAATACATTTTAACTAACTTCACACTAAAGGATGGCGGAATTTACATTCGCGTCGTGTTTCTGGTTTCGCAGAATCTCAAAAATTGACCCTCAAACTGTTGACTCATTTCTTCCCTTAATAGTCACCTGTTGGAGGTAAATAAGAAAAAGGAAATAATTGCCAAGGGTAAGATTTTAGTTTGTTTTTTTTCCGTTTAAATTTTCATTAAGAGAAATCAAATAGATATTTTTTTGAGGCACGAACAGGTAATTAGGAAAAATTAAGGAGGTTCCCTTTCTTAGTCACACATGCCTCTTCTTATTGTTTCCTCTCCAAGCAACTTTCCTAACAGAAAAGCTCTACTCATCACCTTCATTTTGTCAGAATCCTAGAAACATTGGAGCTAAAAGGTATGCAATGAAATCTGAACTCGTTATATTCGGTGGTATATTTCCAGATGCTAAATGTTGGTACAATTTCAGTTCGTAATGATATGTTAACTTACCATTGCGGAGATGGCTAAGATGCTGTGTTCACCATTCTTCCCTCGGTGATCGAGGTTCGAATCGCGTTTTTGGCACATGCATGTTTACTTGAAATATATGTGCATAGAATGAAAACTTAAGTTCAATCAATTTTGGATTCAAAGTCTGTTACGTTGTATGCGTACACACACAATCAAGGAAATTGAAAAGAGTCAAGGATTTTGCCATTAAGACTGAGAGAGAAGTGTCAGTGGGTTTACTTTACTTATGCGAATGACATCGTCAGTTTGTGTATATGGAGATAGTTTATATTTTTCTCAAACAAGGATCACACACATGCCGTTACAATATGAATAAAAATTTACGAGCTACCCGCTAAAAGTTGACATAAACCCAAATTTCAAAAAGTAGATCACAAATAAAATACTATGTTACGAAGGAACTATTAAAAATTCTATCTTAAGCTCCATATGCTGATGAAGTTCATGCGTGTTTCCCATATCCCCAATGGAACGCAATTTAACCCATAAATACGGATTTCACTCAAAGATAAACTTAAAAGCCCCCACGAGTATGGAAATGAAATGCTATAAGAAAAACATAAAAATTGTAATCTACGTGTTAGTTGGATTGATTTTCGATTTTAGCCAGCAATTGCAATTCAATTGAAGGCGTTTATGTACATTGAGAAGGCGACAAATGTTCCTACGAAATGTCCTTTGCAGCTGCGTATGCTTTTATGTGTGACCTGAGAAAATCGATTTCATTTTCACTACGACTTTTGAATTTAAAGATTGTTGGTCCTTTAAGTTGTGTACCGTCATAAAAAAATACAAAGAAAACGTCAACTGGTTGGTCGATAGAACAGGTAGAAAGTGGGTGAGATTTCCTTAATGGAGAAGGGATTGATGCATAGCCTAAATCGGGAGACTTTTTAAGGGATGAAATCTGAGCGTTTACTAAAGATATGGTGAGATTCATTGAGGCTATCCAGGAGCTGCGATGATACAATATGAAAAAAGGCCCAACCATCTTCAAAATAGCCGCTCAAGGAAGGAGGAATGCTCAAGAGATTCGTTCACCAAAATTCATTAACAATGCTCATGGCCAGCTTCTTGTTGATGACGACAAAATTCTGCTTAGGTGGCGCCAGTATTATGAGGAACTTCAGAATGAACAGTTTCCCCAGCTATTCTCTCCAAGAGCCATCTCTAACTGTGAAGAAATGCCAGACATTACAGTCGAAGAAGTTAGCGAGGCGCTGAAATACTCCAAAAAAACGAAAAGCGGTTGGGCCAGACAAGATGCCCTATGAGTTCTGGAAAAGTTGGCAGATATCGGGTTTAGACGGCCGAGACTTCTCATCTCCAAACTTATGAGAGGTGATCCAATACCGAATCAATGGAGGGAAAGTTATCTTCTCCCTGTGTGCAAAGGGAAAGGTGATACGCGTTCGACCAAGCTGATGTCATATACCATGAAGATCGTTGAGAGGGTATTAGGTGGCCGACTGCGAAAAATAATACGGCTATCTGATGATGAGTGTGGGTTTGTCGTGGGTAAATCAACGACCGATGCAATCCAAAATATAAGGATCATAATGGAAAAATATCGTGATTCTTTAAAGGATTTGCATACTGTATTGGTTGACTTTGAAAAGGCATTTGACAACAACCACGGGACCTGATATGGGTGGCGCTAAGACATCGACGGGTTACAGATACCTATGTACAAATGATCATGTACATCTAACCACTGGAGTTACCGAAGAGTTCCCAATCAAAGTCGGCGTGCACCAGGAAAGCGTCTTAAGTCCTTTGCTCTTTATTATAGTTCTTGATTATCTGCTTGAAGGTAAAGTGACGGACCACAAGGTACATCAATTATTCTTTGCTGACGTGCGGATCCTACATCCCTGCAACGAGCACTTGATATGCGGGTGGACGTTTTGAACGGAAATGGGTATCGCGTGTACTTGTGCTGCCCGTTCTCTGATCCACTCAGGCCTATTCCAGACATTTATTTGAATGGAACAGTGCTTCCCAAGTCAAGCCACAAAGTCAGCTGGGTTTCCAATGACAGGCAAGCAACCTCCAACCAAATTGACCATTTTGCTATCAGCCGCCGCTTTAGAAGTAGTCTCCTGGACGTCCGAAACAGGCGAGGGGCAGATGTGGGGATAGTACGTGATCACCATCTTATGATAGCTACTCTCCAACTACGCACTGCTGCAGTTCGAAGATCCCACGACAACACAAGAATGCCCAGGTTCAACATCGATAGACTTAGTGATCCCTCAGTGCGCCAACAATTAAGGGAGCACTTTTCGCAAGGTCTGGAAGCAATCAGCAGCTCAATGCCCGCAACCATCCAAGACCATTGGTGTGCTGTGAAAAATGTTTTTACATCTGGTGCTGAAAGAATTGTCGGTCGATCGCAGAGAAGACATAGGGCGTGGCTTTCCGAGGATACCTGGAGACGGATTGACGAACGAAAACAGCTGAAAGCTCGCGTTGCAGCTACCCCAGCAGCAGGGAGAAGCGAGCTAGAGTCCCTATATCGCATGAAGATGAGAGAAGTTCAGCGTAGCGTACGACGTGACAAGCGCAACTACATCAACGCGCTGGCTACAGAAGCAGAAGAAGCTGCACGGAGGTGCGACAGCAGGACTGTCTACAGAATCACGAAAGAGCTGACAGGTGGTCGCAGCTCCAGCCAACACCCAGTGAAAAGCCTAGACGGCTCCTTGCTCATTTCGGATGAGGACCAGCTCAAGAGATGGAAAGAGCATTTTGCTACGGTTTTGAACCGTGTATTCGCTAGCGATATGCTCCCAAATCAGACTGAGATGCCCGAGGTGAGAAGTTCCCGAATACGCACCACGACTCCCAGTAAAGATGAGATCATTACCGCGATCAACGCACTCAAAACCAACAAGGCGGTAGGACTTGACGGTATTCCAGCAGAGCTCTTACGAGCAGCGCCAACAACATCGGCTGAGCTTCTGCTTCCACTTATAGATAGAGCTTGGGAAGCTGAGAGCTTTCCTAACGAGTGGAAAAGGGGAATGATCGTCAAGCTTCCTAAGAAAGGAAATTTAATGGAGTGCGGAAACTGGAGGGGTATCTGCGTGCTGCCTGCTGTAGCTAAGATAATAGCTAAAATCATTCTAGAGCGAATCAATCAACATCTCGAAGACACACTCGATGCCGAACAAGCAGGTTTCCGCTCTGGATCCTCCTGTGCCGACCACATCAGCACCATGCGAATTATTATCGAACAGTGTCTTGAATATTGATCGCCACTGCACCTGCTGTTCATCGATTTTGAGAAGGCGTTCGATAGTGTCAACAGGGAGTTTATTTGGCGTGCCTTACGCAGGAGAGGCATTCCCGATAAACTAATTGCTATTATCAAAGCTACATATGAAGGCTCAAAATGTCACGTTCTGCACAGGGGAAGGTTGTCTGAGGAATTTGAGATACAAAGTGGGGTAAGACAAGGCTGTATCCTTTCACCAATATTATTCCTATTGGTGATTAGCGATGTACTTCATGCAGCTTTGTCGACGGGAAACGGTGGAATTCGATGGACTCTAACATCTCAACTGAAACATCTTGACTACGCAGACGATGTATGCTTACTCTCCCACAGAATTATGGACCTCCACCAAATGACAGCAGATGTGGAGAGGGAGGCAGGTGTCGTCGGGCTGAAAATTAATACGACAAAAATTAAAATCATCAGCCTTGGAACTAACTCATCGGCTCAAATATGCATTGCTGGACAACCGGTAGAGAGAGTAGAGGATTTCCAGTATCTTGGGAGTATTGTCTCGACCGATGGTGGAACCGAACTGGATATAGCCAACAGGATCGCCAAAGCAAAGTCCGCGTTCGGGATGTTGTCCAAAATATGGCGAAGCAATGCAATCAGTTTGAGCACCAAAATAAGACTGTTCCGCTCCAACGTTGAATCCGTGCTGTTATATGGTTGCAGCACGTGGAGAGTGACCACTACTATCACCAGAAAGCTGCAAACGTTTGTTAATAGGTGTCTGCGCAATATCTTAAGGATTTTCTGGCCCAATCGTATCTCTAACGAACACCTTTACGAGAGAACGGGTCAGGAACCAATAGGCACAACTATCCAACGGCGGAAGTGGCAGTGGATTGGTCACACGTTCCGAAAGGGTGACAGCTCCATAGCGAACCATGCTATGCAATGGAACCCTCTAACTCAGGATGGCAGAAGACCTGGCGGTCCGAGGAGAACATGGCGCAGAACAGTCGAGAAGGAGGCACGGCAGTTAGGGAAAGGTTGGGGAGAACTCAGACACATTGCCAGAAACCGTACACGATGGCGCGTAGGCGTAGTAGAGGCCCTAGGACCCACAAGGGCATACAGGACATAAGTAAAGTATTCCAGACATTTATTTGAATGGAACAGTGCTTCCCAAGTGCGAAAAGTTCAAATATCTGCAATCTATGATCAATAGCAAAGCAACCTGTAATGACGACATCAATCCTCGCGTAAGCGTAGGGTGGATGAAGTGGCGAGAAAACTCCGCTATCTTCTGTGACAGAAAAATGCCCTTTAAGTTGAAAGAAAAGCTACCGCAGTTGTGCGTCCAGCGCTCACATACGGTTCACAATGTAGGACGTTGTACTCATGCAAAAAGTATGAGAGTAAATTAACGGGAGCTTAGATGAAGATGCTTCGCATGACAGCAGGAGTGACAAAGCTTGATCGAATAAGAAGTTCGAAGATCCGTGGAAACCTCAACGTCAAGGAAACAATTTTACGAAAAATAGATCGCGACCGGCTCAGCTGGTATTGCCACGTTCAAAGAAGAGATCATTTGAATCCTGCTAAAAAGGCAATATCAATGCACGTTCCAAAGACATCGCGAGGCAGGGAAGGCAGGCATGTAAACGTCTGCATCACACAAATGCAATGACACCAGCATGTGATTGGCCTCAGTAACCGAGTGATCCAAAATCGGGAGTCCTGCCGATATTTTCTGAAGTCAAATAAGCGAACGCCACAGGCGGATCAGTAGCAATGCGGTGAAGTAGGAGGGTTATGATCTCTTGTTTTCGGATTATTACCTCGCCGAAATAGGAAGAAGATATTGAATTAATCTGCAACGTAGTGTAAGCATGAAATTAAGGAGTGGATTGAACGAAATTGAGTTGACTTCAACGCTTCAAAAGCGCAGTACCAGACCTTATTGTATAGAAGATATGTGGTATTGGATGTCTTCGATGGAATAGACGTTTCATTTTTGTTCAGGCTTGGCTGGTACCTAATCCCAGAGCTATCAAACTCTCCAGTCCGAAAAAACGTCGATGCTGTTCGTTTGCCTTTTTATATGCAGCTGTTTGACCGCTGGTGCTTGAATTTGCACACATGGGTCAGCGAGCAAACGCACTATCCACTGCACTATTGCCACATTTGTATGGTACCTACAAGGTAAGTTACAAAGTAAACAGGACTCTTTAAAAATAAGAACAACAAAAAGTTATTTTGACCAAACCGATTTATTTAATTCAAAATAGTCCCCTTCCGACTCAATACAGCACGGTGAAAAAGCATGTCGAATGAGTGTTTTAGATCGTCGGTCGGGATGTCAGTACAAGCCTTTTGGATGGCTTTTACGTCTACAAAGCGCTTTCCTGTCATCGGCAAATGCATCATCCTGAAAAGGTAAAAGTTGCACGGTGCCAAATCAGGCGAATGCGGGGAGTGGTTGACAGTTAAAATGCGGTTTTTAGCCAAAAAATCGGTCACAAGTGTCGTTCGATGAGATGGCGCATTATCGTGCAACAAACGCCAACTTTCTTCATTTTTGTACGGATGACACAAACGTACTGTCACTTCAAACGCAATAACTCCGCTTCTATTCGTCCAAATGTCGTGAAATTTTGACAGTACATCAGTAAACGATTTACCTTTCCGACGCACGTAATTGCCAATAGATGGCCTCACTAGAAAAACCTATTTTTAAAAAATCCTCTTTACTATGGAACGCACTTCATATAAAGCTTAAGGTGAGTACGGTGTAGGGTGTAGTGCTAATCTGTTCTGGTTTTGACTGGTAGGTTGTCGGCTGGTAAAACGGTAGTGCATGCGATCATATGAAAACACAAGCGTTTTTACTCAGCTGAGGCCTACCAACTCCTACTCTCAACCTCCACGCGGTGACAGCCGGGTGCCTAGTACCTTAATCCAAGAAGTGGGTAACCAACCCCGTTTGGCGGATTCTTGGTGGCAGCAGACGAGAGAGGGGGGAAGAGTGCTTTCCCACTAGAGCACTTATTCCTGTTCCAGGCGGCAGCGGGCGAATTCCCTAGACGGAGTCAACGGTGGCGTCTATAGTTCCAGTTAGGTTGAACTTAGTGAATACCTTGCGCGAGCTGCTTCGACGTATTCGGATCACAGGTCGGTAAGGAATTTCCAATATTGGTCAGGACATTGGAATAGAGATGGTGGCGGAGGAGCCCTTAATGGGCCAACGGCAGCGCACATACTCCCGTAGTGGACTACTGGCACTGGTTTACCCGGCCCCTCGTCCTAGGGGAATAATTAAGGAACTGGCCCTCCAGGTTGGGGGTTGTGCCGTCGGGGTAACTTCCCTACCACGTAAAAAATCGCAAATAAGCAAACGAAATAAGGACAACGACCTTCGGATCTGTATGTTCAATGTTCTGTCCCTTTACAGAACACGTGCAGCCGAACAACTAGCAGAGGCCCTAGACTCCTAAAAAGCAGATATTACCGCCATCCAGGAAGTGCGATGGGATGGGCCGGGCAAAAAGAGGATTAGCAGACTTAGGCAAGAAGTCTTAAGCTTCCGACACGTTAGCGAGCGTATTATGACTATCCGGATCAAGGCTAAATTCGCTAACATAAGCCTAATATGTGTTCATGCCCCCACAGAAGAAAAGGACCCTGCCACCAAAGAGTGTTTCTACGAGCTCCTCGACAAAACATACGAGCAATGTCCTAAATACGACGGTAAAATCGTATTGGGCGATTTTAACGCCAAAATAGGAAAGAAGGACGTCTTTGGTAGGGCAGTCGGTAAGCATAACCTACACGACACCACGTCTGATAATGGACTAAGGCTAATTGATTTCGCTGTGGAGCGAAATGTCACCATAGCAAGCACATGGTTTCCTCATCTCGATATTCATAAGCAGACTTGGCGGTCTAATGATCATGTAACGATCAACCAAATTGATCATATTGCGATCGACGCAAGGCATGCCTCCAGTATTCTGGATGTCCGGACTTTCCGAGCGGCCAACATAGACTCGGATCATTACCTTGTTGTAGCCAAGGTACGAATGCAGATATCCCAATCTGAGCAACAAAGAAGAATCATTGTCAGAAAATATAACGTCGAAAAGCAACAATCGCAAGAGACCGCCAGACTCTTCGCTAAACGCGTATCCCGAAATTTCTCAATCAACCCTATGCCGTCAGCATCAAGTGCCGAAGACCAGTGGCAACACTGCCAACATGCCATCAGAAACGCCACGTCTGATGTGCTGGGTCTCGCTCGCCCACCACCGCGAAATCCCTGGTTTGACGAAGAATGCCGGCGAGTGCATGCAGCAAAACAAGAGGCATACAAAGCGACGCTGCAAAGGAAAACGAGAGCTGCTCGTGAGCTCTACGAGCAAAAGAGACAAGAAGAACATCGGCCTCTCCAAAAGAAGAAGAAAGAGCATGAGAAGCGCGCGTTTGAGAATATCAAGAGCTTATACTCCAGGAACAATGTACGGAAGTTTTACCAAAAGGTAAAAAGAACGTGTCAGAGGAGCAATACCCGTACAGAAACCTGTAGAGATGAAAACGGAAACCTCGTAGTAGAATCACAGTCGGTGCTGAGAATATGGAAAAACTACTTCTGCAGACTGTATAACGGCGACGAAGACCAACATCCCGCTGTCAGGCAGAATAAACCATTCAATATGGACGATGATAGTCAAAATTGCCGTCCACCTGACCAAAACGAAGTGAGGATAGCAATATCCAAGCTAAAATCCAACAAGGCTGCTGGACCTGACGGCTTACCGGCCGAACTTTTCAAGGCAGCTGGGGATGACTTGGTAGAGAGCATACACCAACTCATCTCTAAGATTTGGTCAGACGAGTGTATGCCTGATGAATGGAACCTCAACATGGTTTGCCCGATCCACAAGAAAGGAGACCCCCTCAACTGCGCCAATTATAGAGGCATCAGTCTCCTCAACATCGCATACAAGATCTTTTCTGCGATATTGTGTGAACGCCTGAAACCTTTTATGAACAGCCTGATTGTACCCTATCAATGCGGTTCCAGGTCAGGAAAGTCCACCATCGATCAAATCTTCACACTTCCGCAGATCCTGGAGAAAACCCAAGAATTCCAAATCGATACTCACCACCTCTTTATCGATTTCAAGGCCGCCTATGACAGCATCTATAGAGAAGAACTTTATAGAGCCATGTCTAGTTTTGACATCCCTGCCAAACTTGTCCGTCTGTGCAGGCTGACGATGGAGAACGCTCGCTGCTCCATCAAGGTCGGTAATGACCTCACCCAGACCTTTGATGTCAAAAAAAGTTTTAGGCAAGGTGACACGCTGTCATGTGACTTCTTTAATTGTACTTGAACGGATTGTGCGGAACTCACAAGCCAACACCAGAGGCACAATCTATTACAAGTCTGTACAACTGCTTGCATACGCCGACGATATAGACATTATCGGAAGAACTCAGCGGGCTGTCACCGGTGCGTTTGCAAGCATTGAGGCGGAAGCGGCCTAAATGGGTTTAGCGATAAACGAGGGCAAAACAAAGTATATGCTGTCAACAAGAAGGGAAACCAAACACCGACGAATTGGGCAAAACGTCACAGTAGGCAGCTATAACTTCCAGGTAGTAAGGGACTTTGTCTACCTTGGCTCTTCTATCAAATCTGAGAACAACATCAGCGCAGAAATCAAGCGAAGAATAACTCTTGCCAATCGCTGTTTTTTTTGGGCTTATAAGGCAATTCAACAGTAAAGCCCTATCTCGAACAACTAAGGAGACTCTATATAAGACCTTGATCATCCCAGTCCTGCTTTACGGCGCTGAAACATGGACTTTATTAAAAGAGGACGAAGATATCCTTGGTCGCTTCGAGAGAAAAATTCTTCGTAAGATTTTCGGTCCCGTTTGCGGTGACAGGTTTTGGAGGAGAAGATTCAATAACGAACTATACGAGCTGTACAGCGACATCGACCTAGTCAAAAAACTGCGTATTGGACGTCTGAGATGGCTAGGACATGCAGAGCGAATGGACACCAACGCTCCGGCCCGCAGAGTCTTCGAATCTAACCCCGAGGGACGACGCAGTAGCGGGAGTCATCGCCGTAGGTGGCGCGCACAAGTTCAAGGGGACCTCGACCAACTTGGAGTGCGCAACTGGAGGCAATTAGCTAAAGACCGAGCTAAATGGGGAGGATTGTTGGTTGAGGCCCAGGTTCACCCCGAACTGTGTATGTACTTTCGTAACAATTCCGATATAACCTTGTTACCGGCCTGTGGCAAATAGACAAAGAGCTCCAAATCGTCGTCTTCCTTTTCACAGTTCATACAGACCTCAGTATCTCAGTATTTATTTAAATTCAATTGTGACTGCAGATCCTGTACTTGCCAGTACATTGGTCCTTTGATTCCTCCTTTCATCTCTTGTATCTACAATCTACATACACACGCATCACAGTACTTAGACACGTCAAATTCTGATGGAAAGGCAGAAGGTTCAGTGTGGTTTTTCTCTCGTTTATCAGAATCAATTTTGACGCAAAAATGGTTCCTTAGTTCTAACTTCCATATGAAGAATTTCTCTGCACCAAATTAAAATGTCCATAAGTACCTACCCTCTTGATTTACCGACAAGGGTGTACAAACCGGCATTATGTCGAAAATTATACGTCATATCGTGAACTTATCGCACACATCCCTCCCTACCCAATGTTAACAAATAAAACGAACCTTGATCTGAATTTCTTTGTACGGAACATGGGAAAACCACATCAGATTAACAGTTAAAAGTTGTTTTAAGCAATTTTCACGCACATTTTGCCGTTGCCAACCATTCCCATAGTCAATCATACAAATTACCATACAATATGTGCACGACTTAATCGCAATTACACAACCCAGAAGGCTCTCACATCGTACATAATTACCCATCGCATTGGAGGGCAACGTGAGGAGGTGAATACCCCTACAAACAGTCGGCATTGTTCCATAATCGCTGAACTGTGTGATAAGCGGGTGTTGAAACATCGACGACCGGGGCTACGCAATGTCAAAGCTCTCTCTCCCGCTCGCAGCCAGGAAAAACAAAATCTTGTTCACTAAGAGCCGGGAACATGGTTTCGATTGGAGACGGGGTATCTTCACCCTGGGTGTAGGATGGTGTATGATTGTTTGCTTTTTGTTGTTGATTAGAACGCAAATGATTTTTGATGTCAGCGCTTAATGTGCCCCCATGTAGGCACCGGTGCGATGCAGTAATTATGATTTAGTCGAATGGTATCCGCATTCACTTATACCTGCTCGCAGTTACCCTGACAATAGCAACTGAGTTTTTTTTCTTTTCTGTGCTTTATTGTTAATGGCTAATTGACAAACCTCAGGGTTAATGACTTTCAGCGATCTTAGTTGTTGATGAAAGGATTGCGGTTTTGACTGTCGCCTGGTGGAAGCCGGTATCCACATTGGATCACAGCCTACCACATAATTTGTGAGATGTGAAATATTTGTGGCTTTAAATCTTTGCACAGTTTCCTGAAGTCAAGCGGGACACATTGATTGGGATGTCGAAGAAAGTTGGAAGAGATCGTGGTAGGCAGATAGAGGATATTGGGGATTTTTTTGTTCATTCTATTTCGACGTTACTTGTGCAGAAGCAGCTTCAATTCACTACTTACAGACAGTGCAATGTAATGTAGTGTAGTGTAGAACAAATAGACTTTGTCCTCTTTATTAATTAGAATTTGGGCAGCCATTAAACCATGAGTTAGTTAAGAAAAAAAGGCCAGGCTGCCATCAAGGCCATTGATTCGGTCTGCATCTCTTCAAAACTGGTAGAGCAATGCCGGTTTGAATTGAATCAACAAAGCACTCACTCGAGAATCACTCTCATCTGGGTCCCAGGCCACAACAACCATAAGGGTAATGAGCGTGCTTATGAGCTGGCCAGGCGAGGGTCGGCCCTTAACGGCTCTCTAGCAAAAAGAGTCGACATTCTGCTTGGTGCCGTTAAGGGTTATATTCACCTTCACTTCCTCCAGCTAGCCAATCGCGGGTGGAACAGCCTCACAAGCTGTGTCATATCTAGAAAGACGTGGCCCAGTTTCAACAAACTCAGGGCAAAAGAGTTACTAGGCAAACCAAGACCAGTTATTGCCAAAATCGTAGCTATTATCACAGTTCACTGGCCAGTTGGAGACCATGCGGCCAAGCTTGGTATCCCCCACAACACATTTTGTAGGAGCTGCAAGGATATTAATGAGAAAGAATCTCTATGTCACTTCCTTTGCAGATGTCCGGCCCTGGCGAGGATCAGACAACAAACTCTTGGCTAACCCTTCTTCGAGGATCTGAGAGAGATAGCGGAAAAGAGGATTGGAGAACTAATCCTCTTCCTGAACTCCACGGGCTGGGTTTAAACTTAACATCCCTTTTTAACTAACCACTGCAATAGGTAGACACGAGTCCGTGGTAACAAAACGGCGCACCTTAAGCGCTAATTGGGTTCTTTTGGACCGCCACTTTACCTACCTACCTGCCTAAGAAAAAAAGAATCCAACTCAATGCATGAATCCCACTGTCTTCTTCTACCTATTTCGGCGAGGCTATGATCTGAACTTAAAAGATCATAACCATCCCAATTCACTGCATTTCTACTTGCTTGTGGGGTTCGCCTGTTTGACCTCAGAAAATATACCGATTTTGTATCACTTCATTAGTGAGACAAACCAAATGCTTGTGTTGTTGCAATTGTGTGATCAAGGCTGGCTTTTCTTTGCGATATCTTTGCAACGTTCACTGATATTGCCTTAACGGAGTTCCAATGATCCCTTCTTTGAACATGGCAATACCAGCTGAGCCGGTCGCGCTCTATTTTTCATGAGTTGGTTTCCTTGACGTGAAGGCTTCCACGGATCTTCGAACTTCTCATTCGATCAAGCTTTGTCACTCCTGCTGTCATACGAAGCATCTTTATCTCAGCTGCCGTTAATTTACTCTCATACGTTTTGTACATTGTCCAACATTATGAACCGTATGTGAGCGCTGGACGCATAACTGCGGTAGCTTTTCTTTCAACTTACGAGACATTTTTCGGTCACAGAAGATAGCGGAGTTTTCTCGCAACTTCATCCATCCTACGCTTACGCGTTACTATTGATCATAGATCCCAGATATTTGAACTTTTCGCACTTGGGAAGCACTGTTCCATTCAAATAAATCTCTGGAATAGGTCTGAGTGGATCAGAGAACGGACAGCACAAGTACTCTGTATTTTTTGATCTAATGCGACACATCAAGTGCTCGTTGCAGGAATGTAGGATCCTCACTTATGATGGCTCCATCGTCAGCAAAGAATAATTGATGTACCTTGGGGTCCGTCACTTTACCTTCAAGCAGATAATCAAGGACTGTAATAAAGAGCAATGGACTTAAGACGCTTCCCTGGCGCACCCCGACTTTGATTGGGAACTCTTCAGTAACTCCAGCGGGGCATCTTACTCTTGTCTTTCCTCTTTCGTACATGTCCATGATCATCTGTACATAGGTTTCTGGAACCCCTCGATGTCTTAGCGCCACCCATATCAGATCCGCTGGATGTTATCGAATGCCTTTTCAAAGTCAGCCAATACAATATGCAAATCCTTTAAGGAGTCACGATGTTTTTCCATTATGATCCTTATACTTTGGATTGCATTTGTCGTTGATTTACCCGCGACAAGCCCACACTGATCATCAGATAGCCGTATTATATTTCGCAGTCGGCCACCTAATACCCGCTCAACGATCTTCATGGTGTGTGACATCAGCTTGATCGAGATTAAGTCATCATCATGCGTTTGAAATAACTGACAAGACTATCTAAGAACCATTTAATGGCTTTAAATCTTTTTGCGGTCCAACAATTAAAACATTACTTTCCTCGGTACTCACCCTTCATATACTTCAGAAAAGGTAAAGCATTCGCAAGACACCATTTATCATTTCCTCCACGATGGTTTATTAATCACCCATGCATCCTGTACCGTTGTCAAACTAGGGTATCAAGTAAGTTATTCATTGACACAATGACGCCATAAACCACCGACCAACTTGGAACTTTCTAATTTTGCAATAAAACCAACGATTTTGTGCGAAATTACTTGGGATTTTACGCACAACAATAACAGCTAGAGGGCTGTCAATTTAACAACAAACTTTCGTTTCACACTCTTGCATCTTATCGTGTGTCGCCCTTTGCCATTTGCCGCCACCCTTAGCCACTATCAACCAACCGCCTAGACCAACAACCACCAGCATGATGATGTAACATGATTTTATTGCAGGCGCATAAATCAACATCAATGTCCATTAAATCGGGGCGAAGAGATGGAGGTTCGGGGGGGGCAGTGGACGAGTGTTAGATAAACCCCTGGCAAGTTGGCGACACACACATATTTAAAAATAAAACGAAAGCAAATAAATTTGTGTACACAAGCTCCAAAGGATACTAAAGTATCTGCACATGCAAGCGATAGTGTTGTGTGTGGTTTAGTATGACTCATCGCGAAGGGTGTACTACCCTTACACCACCTACCCCAAGCGTGAATATGTAAAAAAAAAAAAAAAAAAAATGATAATAGTAGAAGATAGATGGAGCTATTTGTAGGTCAGCAGCAATTGAATCTTTTTTTACGTTTATTTAGCTGGGATGGCAGTGGATGGGGCGTGTTATTGAATATGAAGTGTAAATCCTTAGACCAGTGGGAGGGTGACATCGAACGTTAGTAATATTTATGGCAGTTATAGTGCTCTGCATGTTTATAGTCAAACTAAAGTCAGGAGGCTAAACGGTTTCTGTGAAACGTGTTAACCAAGGAAACGTGAAATATTGCTACGATGCGGTATTAAGATAAATTGCGATTAGAATGCGGATTAGTAGAGAAATATTGGTTTTTATAAGATGTGTGTATAAATCCTGCTGACATGTGCTCAATATCGTGCGACAGTAGGGCATAGGATATGTGATTATGGCATTCCTTCGTAGCTACCTCAATTCCTTTTCGACAGTAGAAAACAGTGTATCCTCTATTTTTATCGAATACGTAATGCTTAGCTAAGGTCAAAGCTTTAATAATGTCCACGGAAGGTTCTTCTGGCGGGATTGCATTCTATTCTACCCTGTCTGTAACAAAGAACGCACTTAATTGAATTAAAAATAATACATTCTGTATGGCCTATGGACTTCAAAACAATTCCACAGACATTATCAGAACCGATTATCCTAAGCGATGAACAAATAGGAACAAATGCAATCAAGGCGAGTGCAAAGCAGTTGTTCTTCACATACCAAATCTTTCTCTAGAGTACGGCACCTATTATCCTCTTATAAAGGGTCATTCATTAAGCGCTATACATCTTTGAACTTAAGTAAAACAAGTTGTAATTGAGGTATTACTTACTTACTTAGGTGGCCCTACAGTATGGGGTGGACCTGGGCCTCAACCAACATACCTCTCCAGCCAGCACGGTTACGAGCCAGCTGCTTCAGTTACGCACGCCAAGTTGGTTGAGGTCCCCTTCCACTTGTTTGCGCCACCTACCGCGAGGTCGTCCTCTACTGCGCCGCCCATCTGGGGTGAATTCGAAGACTTTCTTGGCGGGAACGTTGGACTCCATCGGCTCGCAAATGACCCAGCCATCTTAGTCGCTGTATGTGAACTCTTCTGGCTAAAACGCTGTCCTTATATAGGCCGCATAGTTCGGCATTGTACCTCACCCTCATCCGGTATTGATAAAGCCCATGCCTCTGCGCCATACAGCAGGACTGGGATGATTAGTGTCTTATAAAGAGTTACCTTAGTAGTTCGAGATAGGGCTTTGCTACTCAATTGCCTTCTTAGCCCACAGAAACAACGATTGGCAAGAGTAATTATTTGTTTGATCTCCCCACTGATGTCATTTGCGGAGCTCACCATAGAGCTTAGGTAGATAAAGTCCTTAACTACCTCAAAATTGTATCTGTCTATTGTGGCGTTCTTTCCAAGACGCCGATGTTGGGTGTCCTTTTTTGTAGACAGCTTATATTTTGTTTTGCTTTCATTGACCGCTAGACCCATCTTTGCTGCCTCGATCTCAATACTCGTAAAGGCCCCATTGACGGCCCGCTGAGTTTTATGTCAATGTCATCGGCATAAGCGATTAGTTGTACAGACTTGAAGAAGATTGTACCACCGGGGTTGGCTTGTGAGTTTCGAACAATTCTCTCAAGTACTATGTTAAAGAGATCGCATGATAGCACGTCACCTTGTCTAAGACCTTTCCTGACATCGAATGGTTCGGTGATGTTCTTACCGACTTTGATGGAGTAGCGAGAGTTCTCCATCGTCATTCTGCACAAACGGACGATCTTGGCAGGGATGCCAAGACTAGACATGGCTCTGTATAACTCGTCTCTATACACGCTATCGTAGGCAACTTTAAAATCGATGAAGAGGTGATGTATATCGATTTTATATTCATGGGTTTTTTTTCCAAGATCTGTCGTAGTGTGAATATTTGATCAATGGTGGACATTCCCGGCCTGAAACCGCACTGATAAGGACCTATCAGGTTGTTGACGATCGGTTTTAGGCATTCACATAACAGGCAGACAGGATCTTATACGCGATGTTAAGGAGACTTATACGTCTGTAGTTGGCGCAGTTCAGAGGGTCTCCTTTCTTCAAGATCGGGCAAACGATGCTGAGGTTCCATTCAGCGGGCATACTTTCGTCCGACCAGATTTTACAGATGAGCTGGTGCATGCTCCTTACCAACTCATCTCCTCCTGCCTTGAAGAGTTCTGCGGCAAGCCCGTCGGCTCCAGCAGCTTTGTTGGATTTAAGTTTAGATATCACTATCCTCACTTCATTCTGATCGGGTTGACGAGAATCTTGACTATCATCGTCACTGTTGAATATCTCATTCTGCCTGACAGCGGAATATTGGTCATTTCCGTTTAACAGTCTGCAGAAGTGTTCCTTCCATATCATCAGCACCGACTGCCATTTTCGTATTCGAGGTATAGCGGATCATTTTATTTCAAGTTAAATAGGATTGGGCGCCGTGGCGTAAGTGGTTAGTTGTCGGATCACTACGCATGAGGTTCCAAGTTCGAATCCCAGAAAATACCGAAAAGTTTTTGCACGGTCCCACCTTTCGCGAGCATCTGACAAACATCCGAGAGTATTGTTGTCACGAAAAAGTTTCTCAAATCGCCGTTCGGATTCGGCATTAAACTGTAGGTCCCTTCCATTCGTGTGAAAAATATAACGCACACAACATGAGTGGTTGCGAGAAGCTAGCCTCTGGCACTATACAGAGCTGTTGCGCCAAATATTTGTATTTTTTTTTAAATAGGATTCGATACCATTATGTTTCGAAAATAATATCGTTCAAATGGACTCTACGGCTGTGCTTGACTGCGTTCATCCAAAAGGTCAAATTTTGGATCACTCGGACACATATGTCGGCCTTAATAAATCCAACAACGTTGTCTTCAAGGTCGCTTATTGGCATAGACCCGAGATTTAACGTTACCCCAAAGAAAAAAGTCTAAGCGTGTCAAATCATACGATCTTGGCGACCAACTAACGTCGGCTCTTTCCGGACTGGTTCGGCTAGAGTCTGAGCCGAGAATGGAATGCAGTCGTATTTTCACGGACGGTTCCAAAACCAGTCAAGGGTCTGGTGCCGGTGTCTTCGTGGAAGGCCACAACATTAGACTTATTTCTCGTTAGGCAAATATGCATCTGTTTTCCAAACGGAAACTTATACAATCCCAATGGGCATGAACTACGTTGTGAAGAACAGGTGGAAGGGCCGTAGTATTTGTGTCTGTAGTGACAGTCAGGCTGCGCTTAAGGCCTTGCTCAACTCTTTAACCACTTCCAAAATAGTTCGTGAAACCAAAATCCTTCTGAACTCGATCGCAAGGCTGAATTCTCTATCTCTTATCTGGGCCCCAGGTCATACTGGGATCAAGAACAAGATCTCCAACAAGATTGCTAGACAAGGCTCAGAGGAGGCTTTCTTAAGTCCAGAACCTTGTTGGGTCTCCCTGCGTCCTCGGTTAGTGGTTCCATTGACGATTGGGTCTCTCACGAAGACAATTGTGTGTGGCATGACTCTCCTGGATGTAGGTTGACTAAACGTATGTTCCCGGACGTCTGTAAGAAATCAGCGGCATTCTTGCTGTCTCTCAGCAGAAAAGACTGTAGACAACTTATTGGCGTCTTGACAGGCCACTTTGCTTTCGCCAAGCACCTTAACGTGCTGGGCTTGAGTGATACTACAATCTGTAACGCTTGTGGAGAGAGCGACGACATCGCGGAACATTATGTCTGTGAGTGTCTGGCCTTTGCTCGTATGAGGCGGCAGATCCTCGTTGCTGATATGGTGAGTGCTGGTACTGTAAGCTCCTCATCACTGAAGTGCTTGCTTGGCTTTCTTAGAAAGGCAAGGAAATTCCAATAAAATGGGTAAATCAGGGTTTGCTCTGTGGTAGTACAATGGATCAGTTACGTCTGAGTGCTCCAGTCGAGCGTTTCCTATCCCAACAAAAAAAAAAAAAAAACGTCGGCTCTTCGTGAGATTACACGACCCCGAAACTTCGCCTTCAATATCTCCAGTATTTCATTTGATGTCAATTTCCGGCCAAACAAACTCGGTTATCCTGGGTCGGTACTGCTCCCCGTTAACAGTCGGCGCCCGCCCGCGCTCATCTTTGAACAAATAAGGTCCGATTATGCCATTGGCCCATAATCCACACCAAACGGTGAGTTTTTCGGCATGCAAAAGTGTTGGCATAATCTCTTTTCGATTTTCATTGCTCATTTCTTCCCGCAGCCAAAAATGCGCCTCGGATCGGTCTCCAACTGCTCCAGAGCCCAATCAGTTTCAGTTCTTAAACAATTTGAATTTTCTACGGATACAGGCCCAAGTCTTTTCGCAAAATTCGCTAAGTTGAAGCGTATGAAAGGTCAAGTTCTTAAGAACGACAAGAAATTGAGACGTTTTGGTTCTCGCGCACACTCTGTGCCACCGCAGCAATACTTTCGGTCGACCGCTCGTTTCGTTGACGTATTGGGACTGCTCGATCAGCCACTGAACCACTTCCCTCGAATTCCTTCATTATTCGCCGAATGGTGAGCTCGGAAGGATGTTCATTATGACCGTAAATCATACGTAAAGCGCGGAACGTTCCGCAAACAAAACCGAATTTTGTATTAACAAACTTTTACGATTACGACGCATTGTTAAATCATGAAGCGCTTCATGGTAAAATGGTGACTATTACAGAACACAATGAAAGCAGAATGACAGCAAAATCTTTTCAAATATGACCGCAGTCGGCTGTCAAAGATCTATCATAGCTACTGAATGACCCTTTATAACATTCAACCTTGGGCTTTTTATAAAACATTCTCGAAAAGGATTGCGATTCAACTCAGGCGAGTTGAGTTCAATGCGTCAAAAACTCAGTGCTGTCTCCTGTCTCTGAAGGGGGATACCTAACATACGTAGCCAAACTAAAACTGAATGGAGTAGACATTGAAGAATCTGATGGCTTGTCAATGGTTGGTATGCATTTGAGTTGACTAAATTGTGCTCAGGATTAAGCTTTTAGATTGATCATTGATCAGATTAAGTCTGGACTTAGTTTTTATTCATTGGGGTTCCTATAAGCCCCCAGTGAGATAGAGTTTTAACACATAGCGTCCTTATCTAACCTAACATGCGAAGTGTATTAAATTAGTCCAAAGCTGCATAAAACACCTTTGCGACCTGATGCAAAAGATGCGTTTCTTAAGCCCAATCATGTAATGTGATATCTGTCAAGGATATTAGCATTTTCAGTGACAGTCAAGGAGCAATCCCTGAAATCGTGCTGTTTCACTTCAGAGGCCACCTTAAACTGCCGTTTGTATCTCATGGAGATGACGGAGCAGTTCAACATTCATCTATGCTGGGTGCCAAGCCAGAGAGACATTCCGGGAAACTGCAAGGTTGACGAACTCGCCAGACAGGATACAACTCTTAGCCGAAATGGCGGAGCCTGGATATGTCCCTTGCTACACGTAAGCATCTACTGAAGCTGGACGCTATTAGCAGAACCAGATGAAAAAAATGGCTCAACGTTTCATATTTCTCGACAGAGGGATCAGAAACGCAGTGCCTGGCGTGATTAGTGTCTTCAGTAGACACTGTCTGATGAGCCAACATGCTAAAAGGTTGGGCCTCTTTTCTAGCCACTTTTACAGGAGCTTTAGAGCCGAAGAGGAGGAAATCAATCTTCATCAGCTATACTTTCTTTGATGACCTCGGCGAACTGGCGTCCTCAAGCGTCATGAGCATCATTCGCTTTATTAAAAGCTCCGGTTGGTTTGATTAGGATCTGGGTAGCCTGTACGTTCATACAACCAGCCACACTAAACTATCCTTAGTCCAATCATACCTACAATCAGAGAACACCATGTGGATTTGTTACTGAATAACTTTCCTTGTTACAATCAAGAAAATAGTCACTAACCACTTCTTCGTCACTAGAAACCCTCGCTAATGATTTATTTAAAGATTTTACTCTACAAATTCTCAAAATATTTTCAAGGACTCTGATTCCTACTCAAGTGCATAATTGCGCAAAAATCTCCAGCACACAGAATCAAGGCTTACTAGCTACAGAGTTCGTAAATTGTTAAGATGCACGAACACTGCACTGCAAATTAACTCTAAACATCTAAGGATTTTCCATTTTCACCAGGGATATGCTTGCCTCATCCCTTATATCCAACGTATAAACTTGGAAACTCATTACATCTGCATTGACTGTACACAGAACACCAAAGGTAGTGGTGCGAAAGTTATTCTACGAAGGAGAAAAAAAGGACATTTCTTTCTTTTCCCTCATCGTCTGCATCCGTGTAGCACAGCAGCAGATCCTTAGACACTAGAGTTGGCCTTGAAGTTTAAAATTAAATCGCCCCACACTTGTATAAACTTGGAAAGAATCCAATTGAATTATTTAAACGAAAAGGATATGTATGCAGTGAGTGTTATGGGATATCTGATCTATAGGTATTATCCCGGTGAAAGTTTAGACGAAAAAAAGTTCGATTTAGGAGCTCTCTCGTCCTTAATCTGAAGAGAGGAAGTAATTTTAAAAATTTACTTAACAAAAACTACCCGCCAGGCATTGTAATGAGAAAGATATCCTCCGGTGAACTTGTTTCATTGAATTTTTGTCTCAGGACTCATTGACACAGTGTGTCCTTATTTCTTTCTTTTTTTTTTATTCTATCATCCGCTGTTTGATTTAATTAAGATATCCAATGGGGTGGCGGAGATGAACGCTTACCACATCACAAGCACGAAGGACGTGAATTTTATCAAGATTTTTGTCGTCACTTCTTCCGCGCAGTTAAATAGTGATTGCTGGGATTTAGGAGGAAGGATATCTCCCCCATTATTGATTAAACAAAACCTACAATCCACTCAAAGTTCGTTGCCAAATTTGTGTGGCTTGCCGCTGCAAAATTTCAACAGCAAATGTCCTGCCAACAAAACTGACCACAAATTCGAGTTTGGAAACGTCCACCAACAACATAAATTAAACCGCAACAATGCGTAGGGAAATATGTGCAAACATGCATACTTTTTTGTTAATTACTGACAGGAAATACGATGGAAGAGAAGAGAACAAAAAGCAATCGTTGTCCTACATCCTTTTGAATGAGTTCCATGCATACACGCGTCAAATGCAATGAGACCGCCTGAAAGGTGTTACACCGCAAAAAAGGATATCGGCTCGTATTCTACATAGTCTACATCCTTCCTTAATTGCTAGCCGTAATTTTCACACTTTCCACACTGTTGATGGCGGAAAAGTTACTCCTGCTGTCGTATTGATTGAAAGAAATAAAAGTCGAATCCTTGGATCGTCTCACCACACCACACACACAATGATTTCAAATTACACGCTTCCTTGATGTACCTGGAGATACAGATGTAGAGATACACTCCCTTTTTGATTTATCACTTTTTTTTTGTCAGCTTCCAGGATTTCAGTGTAACCAAAGATCATCGTATGTGCTGGTGATGGTGTGGTAGGTCCAGGGGAATGCGATTCCTAAGAATTTATTTTCATTGCAGATTTATATTACCCACACCCTGCATAATTCTGCAGATACTTTATGCACACACACACTTACCTTTACTATGCAATCCTCTCGAGGAAGAATGGAGTAAATTCTTGCTCACGTGGCCTTGTTCCAACTTTCACAGAGGAATGTTAATAGCACCAGCACCAGTGACAACCAAATGTTTGACTTGGGCTTTTGTCCAAAAGGAGGATGGAAATTTTCAAGGACTTGTGACTGCTTTTTGTGTCCTGCTGCCAGTGCTGCCTTACTTGTGCCTCCATTCCTAAATGTGACATTCATGATATTGAAATCAGAGGTTGCAAGCGAGATAGTCCTTCTGGATGGTGTCACATGACAGATGATGGGAACGCTCATTTCTGCTCTGTATGGATAGATAGTTTCTCCTCCGTGAAGAATAATGTATCCAAATGTGGAATAAATCAAAGAGGCAAATGTGAACTAGAAGACGTTTATCTGGATCACTGAAACGTGATCTCCTTTTGATGTTTCTTTCGAATGGAGGCGTATTGGAGTACATTCCAATAAGTATTCTGCATTCTGATAAGTTTTATATGCGCTTTTTATCACAAAGGACCTTCACTGGTCTAAGTGTGTCTGCACTTTCGTGTGGACAGTCAACCTGACCTATATGCGCTTTGGAAGCCACTTCATCGCAGCGTAAGCCTAGGTTAGATTAGATTAGAGGGAAGTGCACCTAGGTGCTCGATCCATTATGTTTCACTTTTTATTTGCGGAACCTGTAATCTTTCGGTCGGTTCAGTAGGGAACCAACCTGAGCTCTTTATGAATCATATCATGTTCTTTAGTGGAACTTGCACAAGATCGCTTAGTTCTTCAAACAACTGTTACCCATGTGGTGTAGGCGGTGGTTTTGTAGATTTGGGCAGTCACATAGCAATTGTTTGACACTTTCTATCTTTTCTGCATCTTGACAGCTCCTGCAGTGGTCGGCTGAGTTAATGCCTAGTCTTACGGCCATGTCCCCTATCACGCAGTGTCCTGTAAGTGCACCTATCAAGATACGGACTCCTTTTTTTTTATTCCTCGGCCTTGATTGCCCCTTGACTATCCACGAAGATAGTAATCTTGAAAGGATTGAGTTTCTTTCTGTGAATGGTCTGTGCTGCTCTTTCAACAGCTAAGACCTCAGGCTTGGAAGATACTGCAGTCGTGCGGGAGTTTGTATCCTATATCCATTTTAGACCCGTCTGTGTAGAGTTGAATGACCTGTTCATTGGTTTATGTGTTGGACACTCTTGTCTTTCGGGAATGAACGTGGAGTAATTCTTATAGAAGTCTATGTAGGGTATGACATAGTCAGCTGATCTATCGTGATCTGTTCTATACATGTGTCCATAGGAGCTTTGCTTCTGCGCGCCCGATTGTTTGAGGCGAATCACGGTTTTGGCAGCTGTGCTTCGAATGTAGGGGGAGGAGGTTTAACATCACCTCCAAGCCTGCTTGCGGTATTGATCTCTTTTGTGCTCTTTTTATCTGTGAATGAGACCAGATCATGTAGTGCAGTTTCTACCGACTTAGGACGTTGAATGCTACATAAATTGTGTTCATTGAGAAGGCTTTTCAGGTGTGGACCAATTAATCACTCCAGTGTTTCCAGGAGAATCGAGGAGAGGCTAATTGATCTAAAATCTTTTTCAGAGCGTAAACCTAACTTTGAATTATATTTCTAAGGCGAACGTGTAAGGGTTTGTCAGTGTCCTTGTCATTATACAGCAGTTTTTCTTTGATGAATATTCTGAGTTACGTTCCGTGATTTTAAATTAGGAAAGCCGACATTTTACGGGATGTTCACATTGCAGCAAAATTGGACATTTTCCATGACAGGACATCTCACTTTCTTTTTAGATTTGTGTTTCTTATATTCGGCCACAATGAATTTGAATGATTGCGCGACAAAACCGTATGTCAGGTGCCTCCAGTGGTTCATATGTAACACTTGGAAATTTTAAGCTGCAATTTAAAAGTGAAGAGCGTAAAGCCGGACACAAAAGTCTCACTCAATTGGTACTAGCAAATGATCGGGAAGCGAAGGTCCTTACAATGCCAGAGTTCTTCAATTGGAAAAAGAATTCATGCGATATCAACTGGATATTTTGGGGGTAAGTGAAATAAGATGGTTAGAAGCGGGCGAGTACTTGTCCGCAACGCGTAACACTGTCCTACTCTATTCTGGAAGACCATCCGGAAGTCCGCGGGAATATGGAGTCGGACTACTGCTAACAACAACAGCACGCAAAGGCCTAATTTCCTGGCAGCCTCATGGTGATAGGATTATGACGGCCAGATTCCGGACTAGAGTACGACGCGTCACCATCATAAAGTGTTATGCCCCAACGAATGGCTTGACTGAGGACGAAAAGGAGAGCTTGTACAATCTCTTAAGTGCCATCTTCAACACAACATCAAATGGAAACATTGTCATAGTGATGGAGATTTTAATGCCAAGGTAGGCAACGACAACGAAGGGCTCAAACATGTAATCGGGAAGCATGGAGTAGGCAACTGCAATGACAACGGCGAAAGATTTGTGGATTTCTGCAATGCCAACCGCCTTGTGATAGGTGGCACCATGTTTGAGCACGAGACCTGCCACAAAGTCAGCTGGGTTTCCAACGACAGGCAAGCAACCTCCAAGCAAATTTACCATTTTGCCATTAGCCGACGCTTTAGAAGTAGTCTCCTGAACGTCCGAAACAGGCGAGGGGCAGATGTGGAAATAGTACGAGATCACCATCTTATGATAGCTAATCTCCAACTACGCACTGCTGCAGTTCGAAGATCCCATGACAACACAAGAATGAACGCCCAGGTTCAACAGCAATAGACTTAGTGATCCCTCAGTGCGCCAACAATTAAGGGAGCACCTTTTGCAAGGTGTGGAAGCAATCAGCAACTCACTGCCCGCAACCAATACCAATACCATTGGTGTGCTGTGAAAAATGTTTTTACATCTGGTCCTGAAAGAATTGTCGATCGATCGCAGGGAAGACATAGGGCGTGGCTTTCCGAGGATACCTGGAGACGGATTGACGAACGAAAACAGCTGAAAGTTCGCATTGCAGCTACTCCAGCAGCAGGGAGAAGCGAGCTCGAGTCCCTATATCGCATGAAGATGAGAGAAGTTCAGCGTATCAACGCGCTGGCCACAGAAGCAGAAGAAGCTGCACGGAGATGTGACAGCAGGACCGTCTACAGAATCACCAAAGAGCTGACAGGTGGTCGTGGGTCCAGCCAACACCCAGTGAAAAGCCTAGACGGCTCCTTGCTCATTTCGCATTTTGCTACGGTTTTGAACCGCGTATTCGCCAGCGATATGCTCCCAAATCAGACTGAGATGCCCGAGGTGAGAAGTTCCCGAATACGCACAAAGGAATTCCAGGGAACAAGATGGCGGAGGAATTGGCAAGAAGGGGGTCAGAACAAGACCTGTCAATGTCCAAAGCTCAGTCCTACCTCCCCTAATACTTGTTAAATCTAATATAGCACTTGACTTCAAACGACAAGCAGAAGAAAGATGGAGAGCACTACCTTCATGCCGTGTCTCAAGAAGCATCTGGACAAAACATGACAAGATGAAAACCAAGCTCATCCTTACTCAAAATAGACAAAACTTGGCGCTTCTCGTAAGTATCATTACCGGCCACAACTTATTGGCGGCCCACCGGAAGAGAATGCGGCTAAGTACAGATGAACTCTGCAGAGGATGCGGCAATACAGACATAGAGGAGGGTACGGAAGACATCCTCTGCAATTGCCCTAATCTCTGCAGTACCAGGAAGACGGCCCTTGGAGAGCATTTCTTCAACCATCTGGGCGACCTGTCTGAAAAGCCACCAACCACCATTATGAAATTTATAACTTCTTCAGGATGGTTCAGAGGAGGCCGTTCCACTAGCACAGAACTATAGCTATTTTGTTTTTTCCTCTCTTTGCAGTTCTTCAGCCAGGAAACTCCACGTCAAGGGGCACATTGGATCCGTGTGAGATCCGAGTGCAGGCTGCGGTCATTCGTTGCAGCTAACCCCTTTAACCTAACCTAACCTAACTTGCTATACTCGATCTATTGTAGATTTTTTGTCAGAAAACGGTTGGACGTGTGACAGATGTAATAAACAGTCACTTAGGCCGATGAGATCAGTCTACCAATAGCACATGGTCTCTCTCCCAAGATTGGCAATTGCATGAACTACGACTATATCGTCGAACTATATCGGTTTTGTTCATTAGATTTCGAAACACGTTTTCTACAATTCAGATGAATATGGGAATATATGTACATGACAGCCGTCTTCGACAGGCAATATGGTGGTTATAATGACACACCTCAAGCCTTGCTTGAACCCCACTCCTTATGGCGCTCGATCCCACCTTTCCTAGTGTTTTCGTTAGAATGCCATACTCGTTTTTGAAAGTTTTAAAGCAAGTAGACACCAATCGCTCAGACGCAACCGGTCCATTTTACTACCAGAGAGCATAACTCTGGTTTACCCATTTTATTGGAATTTCTAAGAAAGCCAAGCAAGCACTTTAGTGATGAGAAGCTTACAGTACCAGCGCTCACCATATCAGCACCGAGGATCTGCCACCTAATACGAGCAAAAGCCGGACACTCACAGAGATAGATCGTCGCTCTCTCCACAAGCGTCGCAGATTGTAGTGTCACTTAAGCCCAGCACATTAAGGTGCTTGGCAAAAGCAAAGTGGCCTGTCAAGACGCCAATAAGTTGTCTACAGTCTTTTCTGCTGAGACAGCAAGAATGCCGCTGATTTCTTACATACGTCCGGGAGCATACGATTAGTCAACCTGCATCCTTGAGTCATGCCATACACAATTGTGCCCGTGAGAGACCCAATCGTCAAAGGAAGCACAAACCGAGGACGCAGGGAGACCCAACGCGGGTTCGGGACCTATGAAAGCCTCCTCTGAGCCTTGTCTAGCAATCTCATCGGAGATCTCATTCCCCAAGATCTCAGTGTGACCTGGGACCCTGATAAGAGACAGAGAATTCAGCGTTGCGACCGAGTTCAAAGAGTTTTTGGTTTCACGAACTATTTTGGAAGTGATTAGAGGGTTAAGCAAGGCCTTAAGCGCAGCTTGACTGTCACTACAGACCCTGCCACCTGTTCTTCAATATACATAGTTCATGACCAGTAGGATTGTAAAAGTTTCCGCTTGGAAAACAGACGCATATTTGCCAACGAAAAGTGAAGCATAATGTTGTAGTCTTTCACGAAGACACCGGCACCACACCCTTGATTGCTTTTGGAGCCATCTGTCAAAATACGTCTACATTCCATTCTTGGCTCAGACTCTAGCCAAAACCAGTCCTGAATTCCAGTTGATTTTGAATTTACGCAACAGCTGAAGTTCTGGTGTCATTTCGTCAAACGGCATATCCATGAGACCGGAGTCGTAGGATAAGTGACGCGGAAGGTCATCGAATTATACCAAAACCAACCCCGACTAAGACGATGGATGGCTTTAACAGTACAGAACATGATATATGTAAGCATCTTCTTCTTCCTTTTATCAGCGAGGTTATGATCCGAAAATAAGGGATCATAACCCTCCCACTTCACTGCATTTCTACTGATCCGCCTGTGGGGTTCGCCTGTAATGTATATATATAAGCATCAAGAAGAGGGAAAGCTCCCGTGCACCCGAAATCTAATTCAATTCAAGCTTACTAAGCAATAAGTTTTACTTTAATGAAATCGATTAAAGTAAAGAGTTACGTCATAGACTTTACATTTCTATTTACATCTCGGATAAGTAACAATTATTTCTCTCTTCAGAGCTTGATCCTCAACCCATCCATTAGCGTACATGTGTACGCTTCCCACGAACCATCCCATGCCTGACTCCGAAGATTCTTAAATTTCCCACTTGACAAGCGCGATCAATGAATAAATTCTCCCTTCAACTGAAAAACAGAAAAACAAAAAACGCCATTCAGCAATATTCGAAAAACAATTCGCCAACTGTCGAAACACCCCCAACAACCAAGTCTGATTTATGCCGCACCATTCATCCGAACCGTGATGAGAAATCTTCATTCTGAATCATGTCGAAGTAATTTAAATATTTCCTGGCAAATACACTTATTAGCCGTGGAATTGTATAAATATCCTCGCATCTACCGTACGTTCCTACAAACATCGTCACCATTATAAATCCATTCACAAAACCCACCCCAACGATTCATTTAAGCTGCGTGTGGCAGTTTTTTCTGCAAAGAAACCCCTACCCAACCATCCACCCACCGACTCATGATGAGCAAGATGGCAATTTGCTTGCTTTCAATGTCGACAGATGACGTCAGCAAGATATCCACGCTTTAACGAACAGGAGAGAAAATAAAATCCAAAAAGGAAGGCGTAAGCGTCCTCTTTAAACATCCTTAAGAGGAGGAGCTGGGCGAACTCATCCCACGCTCATGTTCGTATATCTTGGGGATATTTCTTTTTCGAAGAAAAATCGTTCTCGGAGATGGCTGATTGGGGGGGGTCAGGTCGATGTTTGATAAATTTACCTCCCCCCCACATCAGTTGGAGGGTGATTGTCTGGGGAGATACATACAAAAAAAAAAAACAATTCTGCGCGATAATATTTCACTGCAAGTAGGACAATTTATTTTCAATGTCGTCAAACTTTTTTTGTACAGAATCCATGTCAAATAATTCGCACATACACACTGACAATACAGTCATGTTAACACCCCACGCTGTGTTCAATTAACGTGTCAGTTTCCAATTAAAAATCAATTCGGTAACGTATCACAAGTGGCGATGGTTTTATGTGACATGCCCACCAACTTATCACCTGCAGGTGTAAATTACACAACACACACACAATTGCAATGCGATATATGCGGATTCCATCTGTGCATTCAGGAAACGTCCTAGCAAATCAATAAATCAATTAATGTTTAATTAATTACGTGCGATTGTTAACCCGACTTACTGTAAGCAAACACAGAGAATTGCATTACAGCAAACACCTTGAATGGTGTTCCGAGGAAGGGTCATGACCATGTTAAGGATAACGTGGATGTGGTTGGGGGAGGTATGCAAAACCCTTTATTTCTCTATAAATTATTAATTTAGAATTAAATTGCTTTATTGACTTTGTTCGATGTAAGGGGGTTAAGAAAGGGCAGTGTACTGTGATTAGTTGCAAGAAGCATCGGGTTTGGGTCTATTTGTCCAGTGTAAGGGTATTTTATGCACGCAAGTTACATTGCAACAATAAAGAACCTCGACTGTACGTTGACAATAATGGATTTTCAAGGCACATACACTCGCGGCCCCGGCGGAGGTATTAACAACAAAGACGCTACGAAATAAACTCACTTCGGTACACAGACTTTGTGCTCTAAGGACCTTGAGTGGATTTAAAACAATCTCGGATGAAGCAGCATTTGTCATAGCCGTAATGGTCCCCATCGACATTCTCGCAGATGAGATGCTGCGAATCTATATAAGGAGACTCCCTTATCCGCAAGATGCGGCTGCAGCGAGAACAGTAAAAGAAGAACCAAGGTCAACATCACTAGCCAGCTGGTAGAAAAGATAGGACAGTGTCCACAAAAAGCAAATGGACCTACAAACGTATGCCAAAACTCAATGTTTGGACAAGTCGTGAACACGGAGACTGTAACAATCACCTTACACAGTTTTTATCTGGTCATGGAGAAGTATTTGTACAGATTTGGACACGATACTTCACCGCTTTGTCCTGAATGTCCAGAACAAGACGAAACAAAGGAGCACGCAATATTCCACTGCAGACGGTGTTCATATTTACTTACTTATGTCCTGTATCCCGTTGTGGGTCCTAGGGCCTCTACTACGCCTACGCGCCATCGTGAACGGTTTCTGGCAATGTGTCTGAGTTCCCCAAACTTTTCCCTAACTGCCGTGCCTCCTTCTCGACTGTTCTGCGCCATGTTCTCCTCGGACCGCCAGGTCTTCTGCCATTCTGAGTTAGAGGGTTCCATTGCATAGCATGGTTCGCTATGGAACTGTCACCCTTTCGGAACGTGTGACCAATCCACTGCCACTTCCGCCGTTGGATGGTTGTGCCGATTGGTTCCTGATCCGTTCTCTCGTAAAGGTGTTCGTTACAGATACGATTGGGCCAGAAAATCCTTAAGATATTGCGCAAGCACCTATTAACAAACGTTTGCAGCTTTCTGGTGATAGTAGTGGTCATTCTCCACGTGCTGCAACCATATAACAGCAAGGATTCAACGTTGGAGCGGAACAGTCTTATCTTGGTGCTCAAACTGATTGCATTGCTTAGCCATATTTTGGACAACATACCGAACGCGGACTTTGCTTTAGCGATCCTGTTGGCTATATCCAGTTCGGTTCCACCATCGGTCGAGACAATACTCCCAAGATACTGGAAATCCTCTACTCTCTCTACCGGTTGTCCAGCAATGCATATTTGAGCCGATGAGTTTGTTCCAAGGCTGATGATTTTAGTTTTTGTCGTATTAATTTTCAGCCCGACGACACCTGCCTCCCTCTCCACATCTGCTGTCATTTGGTGGAGGTCCATAATTCTGTGGGAGAGTAAGCATACATCGTCTGCGTAGTTAAGATGTTTCAGTTGAGATGTTAGAGTCCATCGAATTCCTCCGTTTCCCGTCGACAAAGCTGCATGAAGCACATCGCTAATCACCAATAGGAATAATATTGGTGAAAGGATACAGCCTTGTCTTACCCCACTTTGGATCTCAAATTCCTCAGACAACCTTCCCCTGTGCAGAACGTGACATTTGGAGCCTTCATATGTAGCTTTGATAATAGCAATTAGTTTATCGGGAATGCCTCTCCTGTGTAAGGCACGCCAAATAAACTCCCTGTTGACACTATCGAACGCCTTCTCAAAATCGATGAACAGCAGGTGCAGTGGCGATCGATATTCAACACACTGTTCGATGATAATCCGCAGAGTGTTGATGTGGTCGGCACAGGAGGATCCAGAGCGGAAACCTGCTTGTTCGGCATCGAGTGTGTCTTCGAGATGTTGATTGATTCGCTCTAGAATGATTTTAGCTATTATCTTAGCTACAGCAGGCAGCACGCAGATACCCCTCTAGTTTCCGCACTCCATTAAATTTCCTTTCTTAGGAAGCTTGACGATCATTCCCTTTTTCCACTCGTTAGGAAAGCTCTCAGCTTCCCAAGCTCTATCTATAAGTGGAAGCAGAAGCTCAGCCGATGTTGTTGGCGCTGCTCGTAAGAGCTCTGCTGGAATACCGTCAAGTCCTACCGCCTTGTTGGTTTTGAGTGCCTTGATCGCGGTAATGATCTCATATTTACTGGGAGTCGTGGTGCGTATTCGGGAACTTGCAGCAAAATGCTCTTTCCATCTCTTGAGCTGGTCCTCATCCGAAATGAGCAAGGAGCCGTCTAGGTTTTTAACTGGGTGTTGGCTGGAGCTGCGACCACCTGTCAGCTCTTTCGTTATTCTATAGACGGTCCTGCTGTCGCACCTTCGTGCTGCTTCTTCTGCTACTGTAGCCAGCGCGTTGATGTAGTTGCGCTTGTCATGTCGCACGCTACGCTGAACTTCTCTCATCTTCATTCGATATAGGGACTCTAGCTCGCTTCTCCCTGCTGCCTGGGTAGCTGCAACGCGAGCTTTCAGCTGTTGTCGTTCGTCAATCCGTCTCCAGGTATCCTCGGTAAGCCACGCCCTATGTCTTCTCTGCGATCGACCGACAATTCTTTCAGCACCAGATGTAAAAACATTTTTCACAGCACACCAATGGTATTGGATGGTTGCGGGCAGTGAGCTGCTGATTGCTTCCACACCTTGCGAAAGGTGGTCCCTTAATTGTTGGCGCACTGAGGGATCACTAAGTCTATCGATGTTGAACCTGTGCATTCTTGTGTTGTCGTGGGATCTTCGAACTGCAGCAGTGCGTAGTTGGAGATTAGCTATCATAAGATGGAGATTTCGTCCTATTCCCACATGTGCCCCTCGCCTGTTTCGGACGTACAGGAGACTACTTCTAAAGCGGCGGCTGATAGCAAAATGGTCAATTTGGTTGGAGGTTGCTTTGCCTGTCATTGGAAACCCAGCTGACTTTGTGGCAGGTCTTGTGCTCAAACATGGTGCCACCTATCACAAGGCGGTTGGCATTGCAGAAATCCACAAACCTTTCGCCGTTGTCATTGCAGTTGCCTAGTCCATGCTTCCCGATTACATGTTTGAGCCCTTCGTTGTCGCTGCCTACCTTGGCATTCAAATCCCCCATCACTATGACAATGTCTCCATTTGGTGTTGTGTTGAAGATGGCGCTAAGGAGATTGTAGAAGCTCTCCTTTTCGTCCTCAGACGAACTATTCGTTGGGGCGTAATGCTGTATGATGGTGACGCGTCGTACTCTAGTCCGGAATCTGGCCGTCAAAATCCTACAAAATACTTGTGCCCCCATTGAATAACGCAAAACAAAGCAGGCAAACGAAAACGGTTTTGTTCTATTGCTTATGTCAAAAATTACACGTGTTCTAATGGAGCAACGTACATTGAAATAAGCAGAAAATCATTTTAAGCAAAAAAATCGAGTAAGACAAAAACACGAGCATGACTATCAATAAGCCACACCAAATTAAGCAAGGCAAAACTGTGTTTTAGTTTTGCATCATTTGGTGTGGTTTAAGAACAGTCGTTTTTATTTTGTTTGTTTCTGTTCTATTTGGTGTGGAAGCATCCTAAAAGCTGAGCACAGCCATTTTGACAGCTAACCATTATGATTGCTTATTAAATGACAGCTAAGCGATCAAGTGTGTCTCATAAATAAATCAGAGCGATCTGAGCACGTTCAGATCTCAGTGATTTGCTCTGAACGAAAAAAGGAAAAACACCTCGCGTTGACATAAGCTTTCGCAATTGATCGCGGACTGACTTTGTATAATGCATGAGAAATAAATAGATGCTTGCTGACAGCAGGATTTGAATCATGAATCGATGACGTGACCACTACACCATCGCCACCCCCACCCAGTCATGAATGGACGTTGAAATCTTTCAATTACCTCCTTCCAAATAAGAATAAATATTTTATTCATTGCATGAATGATTCAGTCAATGAATATACTCGTAAGAATGAATAATTGAACAAAAAATCATCGGCGGCGCTTGCAATTTGAAGCAAGCCCTCTTAGTATCTAATTAGAGCCTCTTACTCTTCGTGGGTATCACCGTCATATATGAATAAATAATAATGTATGATGAATTTTTTTCTGTTGCCGCATAAGGAAGTTATTGACTAAAATTGGCATTTGGTTTCCTTATGCAACATCTGCGTCTGTTATTGTTTTTTCCTTCGCACTCTTGTTTCGTATGCGAACTCATAATCATTTTGAATTCTATTTTCCACGGCACAAACAATGGTACGAAGGCACAGTTGGAAAAGTCGACAGAAGAAAATAATAATCACATAACAGGGCATGGTTTCGTTGGGAAAAAATAGGAAAAAAAGATTCATTTTCAAATGCGGATTGTGTGATTGAAATTTTCACTACACATCGACGGGCGTTGTGTTAGGTACTCATAGTTGGTGGCAGTCATGTCCTATGATTAGGGAGGTGGGTTGGCTGGGAAGCGTGTAACATATTAACATGCGAATACCTTTCGAGAGAGGTTCAATGTATTCGCATAAATTCTTCGAGTGGTACGCTGTCAAATAAATCGAAATCGAAAGTTGAGAGCTCCAAAATGACGCACATGAAGCTCGGGGGAAGGTAGGTGTATCTAGTTCGTGTTGTAAGTCGTCATAACAAAAGGCGTGTTCAATTGCTATTTCGTGTTTTTTTTTCAGTTTTTCCTCGAGATCGTGAGACCTCGAATTGGGGTTAAATAGAACTCACATTCAGACGAAAAGGTGTAATTTACTGCGATGGGAATTGTTAGCATTTTTATTGTGGCTCAATGTTATACACAACTTGATTGGAGGGGAAAGTAATAATGGGTTGTGGTCAGGAATTAAAGCTTCAATTTACAGGGAACATTATGTAAAGTATGATGTTAAGAACAATTTTAGTGCTATACTAGAGCAACTGAGGCGAGGGATATTAGGAAAGCTAGAGAGAGTAGAAACGAAATTGAATTATTGGAACACATGCTCAGAACTGCCTTGCAACCATAACAGGGAAGCTTGAAGATCTGTATTTCTGAGCAGGGATGTCGACTTAATTTTAGAATTTTTTTTTTTATAAAAAGGAAACCCAAATCGCAGAGCACTTAGACTCTCTCTGGTCCATTGTACTACCAAGCAGGAACCTTTCTTTGGTGCAGTGGTTGGCAAAACTTCGATGTAATTCGTTTTCCTTTATTTCCTCGAGTGACTGATGATTGCTGTTCCCCGATGGGGCTTGAACCTGCACACATCGGTTAACCAGCAAACACACTACCAACGGCACCACTTCTTCTTCTTCTTCCTTTTATCAGCGAGGTTATGATCCGAAAATAAGGGATCATAATCCTCCCACTTCACTGCATTTCTACTGATCCGCCTGTGGGGTTCGCCTGCAACTATCAACTGCACCACTGCCACCCCTAATTTTACCACACTCCTCAGCTTGAACTGTTACAGTCGCAATGCTCTCGTTCTTCCATGTTCATAATGTGCGGAGCTTTAAAAAGGCGCATTTATCCAACTTCGGATATAGTGTTAGCTTTCTTATGTTCGGGCGTGCCAGCCATCTTAGTCGCTGTATGTGAACTCTTCTGGCTAAGTCGATGTCCTTGTACAGACCGTATAGTTCGGCATTGTACCTTCTCCTCCACTCACCGTCTATGCAGATGGGACCAAAGATCGCTCGAAGAACTTTTCTCTCAAAATAACCAAGGGCATCCACATCCGGTTTTGTCAAAGCACATGCCTCTGCGCCATACAGCAGGACTGGTATAGTATTATAGTTCAAGATAGGGCTTGTTACTCAATTGCCTATAGAAACCCATAGAAACAACGATTGGCAAGAGTAATTCTTCGTTTGATCTCCCCATTGAGGTCATTTGCGGAGCTCACCATGGGTCTTAGGTAGACAAAATCCTTACATACATACATACATTTTCAATGGCCCGCTAATCCTTCATGAGGGTCGCAGGAGTAGGATGCTCAGGTAGACTCTCCATCCTTCTCGATCCTCCGCCATTGACTCCAATTCATTAGGAGGAATCCCTAGGCAAGTCCAGGAGAGATGTCGGACTTGGTCCAACCATCTATTTCTAGGCCTTCCGCGGAGTCGCCTACCTGATGGCACGGCAACCATGGCGCGTCTTGGAAGCCGGTCTAGGGGCATACGCACTACGTGACCAAACCATCGAAGCATAGATCGTTCCATTCGGAGAAGTAGCTGCTCAACATTGAGCGCCTCGCGTACTCTGGTGTTGCGCACTCGATCCCTACGAGTTATTCCAGCAACACCGCGAAGGAACCTCATTTCGGCAGCTTGTATCCGCGATCTTATTCTTTCGGTCACTACCCAAATTTCATGACCATATGTAAGAGTTGGAACATACACCGAGTTAAAAACCGATAGCTTAGCTTGAGGCGAACCCCACAGGCGGATCAGTAGAAATGCGGTGAAGTGGGAGGGTTGTGATCCCTTGTTTTCGGATCATAACCTCGCTGATAAAAGGAAGAAGAAGAAGCTTAGATTGAATACTAAGTTCGGTCTTCCTTATAACAGATTGGCCAAGTTCTCTCAAAATTGATCCAGCCTGACCAATTCTACAGGATAACTCGGCATTGCTCCCCCCATCACTCGTGAATAAGACCCCGAGGTACTTAAACTTATCCACCTGCTTCAGTGGGACTCCACTAACATGCAGAGTGCACTGAATGGGTTTTTTGGATACGACCAATACTTCCGATTTGTTCACGTTGATCCTCATTCCAGCCTCATCACAAACGGCTACAAACCTTGCGCGCCGAAGTTCGGTTTGAGAGAACCCAAGAATGACCAAATCATCCGCAAAGAGCAGATTACTAATCCTTAGGTCTCCCACTTTGAAACATTCCCCGCCACGGCTGGGCTGCAACATCCAATCCATATATACAATGAAGAGGAGAGGTGACAAAACGTACCCCTGGCGGAGTCCAACGCCCACAGTGAAAGGTATTGATTTAACACCGTTTATCCGAACACAGCTTCTACAGTTTGTATATAAAGACTGAATCGCCCATAACAGGGAACCATCAATCCCACACTCCTGCAGAACACTCCAGAGTTTGCCTCGAGGAACCCTATCATATTCTTTTTCCAAATCCACAAAACAAGTGTAGACAGGTTTAGCATTCTCCCAGGCCTTCTCAAGAACCATTCTGAGAGTGAACAACTGGTCGGTTGTGCTTCTACCGGGACGAAAACCGCACTGCTCATCCCCCCAAACTGTCCTTAACCACAGCTCTGGAACGCGTTTTTAGCACCTTAGCGAAGACTTTTCCAGGGAGACTTAAAAGGGATATACCCCTATAGTTGGCGCAATCTCTTTTGTCCCCTTTTTTAAAAAGAGGAACTATCACCCCCATTTGCCAATCACCAGGTGTTTCACCGCATTCCCAGGCCACTTTAATGACACGCGAGAGCCATTGAACTCCCTCTTTACCTAAAGCCTTGAGCATTTCTGGCCGAATTCCATCCACACCAGCAGTTTTGCCAACTTTTAACGCTTTGATCGCCAAAGTTACTTCCTCTACCGTAGGACTACTTTCCGCCCTACTCTCGACCATAGGTCTGTCATCTTCGGTGCCCTGTTCGGGATTGAGTAATTCTGAAAAGTGCTCGCTCCATCTGCGTAAGATGTCTTTGGATTTGACTCCTTCAACGATATCCAACTTTTTTCCTCTGGGTCGGCGGACGGTCTGCCAGAACATCTTATTTGCAGATCTGTGGTCACGTTCCAATTTCTCGCCAAACTCCTTCCAAGACTGTTCTTTCGCTGTTTTCACAGCTAATTTGCAAGTTATGCGCGCCTCAGTGTACCAATTTCGAGAATCGGAGTTCCCCAAGTGAATCCACACCTTAAAGGCACTCTTCTTCTCTCTGATGGCTTCTTGAACTCCGGGCGTTTTAAACCAAGCAATTCTTTTCTCTTTTTCTCTTTACATACTCGTATATTATACGTTTTCTTTTTTTTATTATTAGAAGTACTTATGTGCGCCGTTATGTACGTGGGCGCCGTGGCGTAAGTGGTTAGTGTGTCGGATCACTACGCATGAGGTTCCAAGTTCGAACCCCAGAAAATACGAAAAAGTTTTTTCACGGTCCCACCTCTCGCGAGCGTCTGACAAACATCCGAGAGTATTGTTGTCACGAAAAAGCGTCTCAAATCACCGTTCGGATTCGGCATTAAACTGTAGGTCCCTTGCCCTTCCATTCGTGTGAAAAATATAACGCACACAACATGAGTGGTAGCGAGAAGCTAGGCCCTGGCACTTTAAAGAGCTGTTGCGCCAAATATTTGTATTTTTAAGTACTTATGTATTTAATTGATAGTAAACTCTTTCTTTCTCTGGCTGACGGCAAAAGCCTACGCTATAATTTGTGAAGTTGTAAATCTATTATAGAAAAATGAAGTATTAATAAAATCACATTGCTACTACTACTGTGAATCAGAAGCAAGAACAAAATAACAAAGCAAATCTCCCTAGTTAGCCGGACACAACCCCTGGATTTTTTCTGAAACCTAACATCTGAGTTTCAAACCAGTACACCAATCTTTCCCTCTTTGTCTCTTATTTCTAACGCCCGCACTGTGTTAAAAAAAAAAAACATCTAAATGGTATTCATAACCCCTTGAGTACGCTCAAGTTCAACTATTCAGATATTCATTCGATCAGTCATGCAATGAATAATAAATTGATTGCTCTTTCTACTCATTGAGTCTTCTCAGAAAAAGATAATTAAAGGAATAAGAAATCGCAGATATATTTTCTTAAAACTTAAGTTACACGAATGATTCTACGCTTTTCAGTTCAATTATTCATCAGATTATTCATTAAATTAGTCATGACTGCAGTTAATAATGCCTTATTTCGCCTATCTAAGTCCTTCGAATCTTTACCAAATGTTTCAGAGCCTAAAATATTTCTAAAATATGAAGACTTTGACAAAGCAATGAGCTGTGAGTTCAACTGCTCACTCGATTATTTATTAAATTATTCATCCGATTAGTTATAGGATCAAATTTAAAAAATGTATTCAATTACTCTTTCGATTAGTCGTACAGTGAATAATTTATTCGCTAATCTACCTAAACTTTAAAAGTTCTTTCTTTGCTATGTGTAAGGACGTATTTAAAAAGCAGTAAAACTTTTAGTTTCACAGATGATTGAACCGCTTTGAAGCCTATGCCACTTCTGACAATATGAAGAAATGTAGTGACAATCAATCACTCTGTTAATTTCAAAAGCTACTCGGAACAAATGTACAAAAAGAATGAAACACTTTGGTTTCGACCCCGTTTGTTACCTGCAAAAGCAAGAGACAGTCTCCTCAACATCCAATGGTAGAGTAATCTGCGCAGCACGCCTGGGCACTGCCCTGCCGGGAAAATTCCTCGATCTACTTGTCGCCGCGGACGACGATGATGAGGAAGAAGCAACTGGCGTAGCTGGTGTTGAATCCGAATCCAATGGAACGGCAGAGTAACGTACTAGAATCGCCCGACTAACCCGATTACTGCCGGTCAAATTCGAGATGGCCCACATCATTTTGCGCACAAATAGATTCACGCCCGATTTAGGAGTATGAAGTATCTAGAATCCTTTCGATAAGGACCACGCGATTTTTCAATCCACACGTCAAGAGTTTTTTCTATGAACTGGGATTTCACTTTGAGACTGTAATGCAATTGAGGTTGTCATATGGAGAAGCTCCGAAACTGCTTCTTCTGGCACAGAGGGTGTGTAAATGCTTGACAAAAGGGTTGTTTTGCTTTTCCATTTTCTATTTTGCATTTGCAATCTGCATGGTTCTACTAATTAAATTAAATGTCAAGGATTTCATTTTTATTTTCTTTCGAGTGCGGGGGTGCTAGAAAGAACGAACAGGAAAAAAATATGATAAAAACATCCCTCCTGCCTCGCTGAAGTTGACAACAATATTGCGATGGCAGCGGTAGAAGAAAAAGCGGATGAAACTATTGATTCAGTGGCCTGTGCGCTGTGGAGAGAAGAAGAAACCCTTTCAATTGGTTTGAAGGGGCGTATAGCATTCACGCAGAAAATCAGAAAATTAAATAAAATTGTTAGTACTCGTATTATGGAAGCATTTAGTTGGGTTTTATAAGACATTCGGGTATTGCGTAAGCAAACGGCAAGTGGGAAACGGAATCAATGCATTGAAAGGAGGTTAGGACAACAATGAACCACTTGTCGTTGACTTTGAATTAATTCAATGAATTAAAAGGCTTTAATGGGCGGATGGGCAATATTTTCCGGAACCTGAATGAAATAGGCAAGTCCTAGAGCTCGAAAAGACATTCTGAAATCTAAGTAAGGGAAGCGTACATAGTCTGCATTTACTAACTCAGTTTGTAGGGGTGGCTGCACATTCGGTTGTACAGTGTAGTGGTATTCATGCGGTGTTCGTCTACTGAGTGGGAGGTTATCGGTTCAAATCTATCACGCACCAGCTAGAGTAACTCAAAGGTAACCGAGGTAAAATACTATAAATTAGAGCCGAATGCGAAAATTACAGCAAATTGTTCTCGACTAGTTCGGACACCATCCTTGGAGTGAGCATGTACTAAGGCCTAATATCACCTCTGTGTTACAAACCACTATACCAAACATAACTCTTTCCTATCTCTTTTCCGACCTACACCTTGCAGGTGCATAATAAGAATTAAGCTCTTAGACGCAAGTTAATGTTTGAAAAATAAACTCTGATATCTGTGAATCAATTGCGTTTCGCAGTAAGGTATGCCAGATTCAAAAATGAACAGATTTCGGGTTGACGTTAGGGCAAGTATGCCCCTTGTTAACAAATGAACATCTATTAAAGCTGGACGCTTTTAGCAGAGTCAACACAGTCACATGGGAAACGTCTTATATTTCGAGACAGATTTAGCCTAGGCTGGATCAGGAACATAGTCCCGGATCGGTGTCCGTTCTGGACACTGTCTCATAGGTCAACATGCTAAATATGTGGGCTTCTTTTCTAATAATTTCTGCAGGAGATGTAAAGGCGAAGAGGAGGAGGAAATAATCCTTCACCTGCTATGTACATGTCCAGCCCATTCACGAAAAAAAAAGGTTTGCTCCATATATGGGCTTCTGTCATTTAAATGAAAACCAGGGGACCAAGATGGCTACCTTGATGGACTCCATAGGGGGCCTTAAAGGTATCAGATATGAAGAATCTGAAAATGACTTCATATTGATTTCATTGAACGTAGAATTTTATCCACGCGATAAACCCAGATTGCAAGCGAGAGTTTTGGGTTTCAAAAATACAATTGCGTGTGAAATTTTATCGAAGGCTTTACTGTAATAAGTAGCAACAACATCGACTGTACGTATCCTTCTTCTCCCTTTTATCAGCGAGGTTATGATCCGAAAATAAGGGATCACAACCCTCCCACTTCACCGCATTTCTACTGATCCGCCTGTGGGGTTCGCCTACTGTACGTATGTATATGTACACTCAAAATAAAGCCAAGAAGTTTGTTTTGTTACAGTTTTTCGGTCAACATAACCAGCCTTCTTAGACAGCAATAAGCCGTTTGGTGCACAAATTTCGAGAATTTACAAAAAATACAAATATTTGGCGCAACAGCTCTTTAAAGTGCCAGGGCCTAGCTTCTCGCAACCACTCATGTTGTGTGCGTTATATTTTTCACACGAATGAAAGGGACCTACAGTTTAATGCCGAATCCGAACGGCGATTTGAGAAACTTTTTCGTGACAACAATACTCTCAGATGTTTGTCAGACGCTCGCGAGAGGTGGGACCGTGAAAAAACTTTTTGGTATTTTCTGGGATTCGAACTTGAAACCTCATGCGTAGTGATCCGACACACTAACCACTTACGCCACGGCGCCCACAATTTCGAGAATTTGGTTCGGTGCAAAACGTGAGAACATCCATTGTTCCAGGCGAACCCCACATGCGGATCAGTAGAAATGCGGTGAAGTGGGAGGGTTGTGATCCCTTGTTTTCGGATCATAGCCTCGCTGATAAAAGGAAGAAGAAGAAGAAGAAGATCCATTGTTCCATCGTACAGGTCATTCGAACAGTTTTTAGGCTGCGAAAATGATTCCAAAGTCTGGAAAGGCAATGTTTTCAGCAAAGAACCAAGCTGCGACTATTCCGCTCCAATGTAGAACCATTGATTTATGGGTGCAGTATAGGAAGGTGGATACCACTATCACACTCCAGCTGCAAACTCTCGTAAACAGATGTCTAAGAAACATCTTAAGGATCTTTTGGCCCAATCGTATCTCTATTGGACAACTCTATCAGAAAACGTGCCAAGAGCCTATAGGTACTACTATACGGAGGAGAAAGTGGCAGTGGATCGGCCACACACTACGGCGCGACAGGCCGAGTGGAGTAGATATCATCGGTTATGCCGATGATGTTGCATTTGTGTTAGTGGCGAAAACATTAGAGGAAGTGATGGAAAACTGCAATCAAACAATCATAAACGCTTTGGCTACAGACGTCAGGTTTGGAACTAGCGGGCCACAAAACAAGTGGAAAAAAAGAGGAACACCAACACAATACAGAGTCTTCGAATGTAGCCCCGAGGGACGACGCAGTAGAGGGAATCATCGCCCTAGGTGGCGCGCACAAGTTCAAGGGGACCTCGACCAACTTGGAGTGCGCAACTGGAGGCAATTAGCTAAAGACCGAGCTAAATGGAGAGGCTTGTTGGTTGAGGCCCAGGTTCACCCCGAACTGTAGCGCCACCTAAGTAAGTAAGTAAGTAAGTAACCATTCAGGTCGGTGAGCAAATCATCGAGTCGAAGCCATATATCAAGTACCTGCGAATGTTGCTGGACCACAGACTCAGCTTCAGGGACCACCTATCGGCCAGTAGCGGCACTATGCACACTAATGCCAAATACCAAGGCAGCCAATTAGAAAACTTTTAACCCTAGAAAGATAATCATATTTTTTATGACGTAAAAGATAATCATACGTCTCAGAGACGTATGGCACTTTTTTAATGTATTAATGGAAACCCATGAGCTTTTTATAAAATATTAATGTTTTATTTATTAATGAAATTCATATTAAGAGAAATGAAGTTATGGTTCAGTAAAAATAAAAATTAATTTAAACAATAAAAACAAGAAACTTAAACTCCATTGCCAAAGGATATTACATTTTTTTGCGCGCTATACGTCTGGCAGACGTAGATTATCTTTCTAGGGTTAACGACCATAAGTAAGTCAATACTCTTGCATGCGGCGCCAATATGGGTATCAGCGACGCACTGTGAGTCGTACATTAGAAGGTCATCCTTCATCCTTCTATTCGGGCGCATAAGATCGCATCTTTAAGGGTATGCTGCGCCTTTAAAACTGTGCCAGCAGATATGAAAAGCGTAATTTCGGGTCGAATATCTATCGATCTAAAAGCGAAGACCGCGGATCTACGCGAAAACGAGCACGATGACAGAAGAACGACTGTAGGAGCTATAAAAGTAGAGCGGCAACAAAGGTGGAACATCACAACCAAAGGGCGATGGACATATAAATTGATTCCCGAAGTTGATGAATGGATTAGCAGAAAGCTCGGAAAGGTTAACACAATTTCACAATTTTCCCGGATGCTTCCAGGAGTATCTCTACAATTACAAGCACGCGGATGACCCATTCTGCCAGCACTGTGAAGGCAAAATGCAGAGCGCAGAACATGTACTGGTGAAATACCATCAATTGGCATTCAACAGCAACTGGCGCGCGCCGAATGGATTATTATTACCCTTATACTGATGTTCAGGACACAGGCGGATGGAAAAAGGGGAAGAGGAACGGATGAGATGCCGGTTTTCGTTGTTTGAAAGTTTTAATGATTAGGAAATACAGCGACCGGTAGATCATTCCACAAACGTGTCGTTCGGCTTATAAACGAAAACTATATTCGACAGCACGTCCGAAGTTGGGCTTGAGGGTGAACTGTGGTGCATTCGAAGCATGACGCGTACTGCGGGTGCAACTTTGAAGGGGAGGAATGCAACTGGCTATGTCGCTGGAGCATTTTTTTATAAAAAAAAATCGATAAAATAGGGAAAGACACGAGACATTTAAGACTACGATGTTCAAGTGAGACTATATGTACTCTACAGGGTGGGCCAACTACAAGTTTCTTTTTAAAAATGCAATAAAATGAACAAAATGAAATTTTTTCCATGTATTATGGCTTTATTCGCAAGAGCAAACATTCCCATTAATTATGGAACACAACGTCGTTCAAGTGGCTGCCTCGGCTGGCCTCCCAGTAGCGCATTCTATCTCTCCAATTTTCCAAGACCTTATTGATGGTTTCGGGCTGTAGCTCACGGATTGCTTGGATGATATTGGCCTTAAGTGCTTGAATCGTTTCCGGATTGTTGGCATAACATCGGTCCTTCACGGTTCCCCACAAAAAAAAGTCCAAATGGGTCAAATCGCAGCTCCGAGGCGGCCAATTTACATCGCCAAGACGGCTGATAACACAATTTGGGAATTTGGTGCGCAAAAGACCGATTGTGGCATGGGCTGTGTGGCATGGCGCGCCATCCTGCATGAACCAGAGGTCGCCCAAATCCATGTCTTCAATTTCAGTAAAAAAAAAAGTCGTTAACATAGCTCTGTAACGCCCACCGTTGACCGAAACGTTGTTCCCAGCCTCATTTTCGAAGAAAAATGGTCCAATGATGCCACCACTCCACAATCCGCACCAAACTGTCACTGTCTGTGGATGCATTGGCCTCTCGACAATAACGTGCGGGTTTTCCAAGCCCCAGATGCGGCAATTTTGTTTGTTAACGTAGCCGCCGAGATGAAAATGTGCCTCGTTAGAAAAGATGATTTTTCGCCCAAAATCGTTGTCCAATTCAAGCTGCTCTAAGGCCCAAACTGCGAAGCGATAACGAAGCGGATGGTCGTGCGCTTTCAATTGCTGAATCAATTGGATCTTGTAAGCGAATAATCCCAGTCCTTTGTGCAGAATTCTCCCCAGGCTAGTGTGTGAAATGTTGAGATGTTGAGATCGATGGCGAGTTGATGTTCGTGAATTGAGTCTCACACTCTCGGCTACAGCAGCCACATTCTCGTCTGTGCGCACCTACGACGACGGGGACCATGAGTGTTGTCCACTAGCATACCAGTCTCACGAACTTTTTGTACAAACTTGCGTACAGCAGGCGCGGTGGGTGCTTCATTTCGGCCAAAACTTCTTTTCAAAAAACGCACTGTTTGGGCTACACAGCACTCACTTTGGAAATAAGTTTTCAATATTTCCCAATGTTGTTCAGGCGTTAAGCTACTCATTTCGTTCCGCGGAGCTATGATACTGGCTTTTTGTCAAGATTTCGAGCGGGAAACAGCTGTCAGTGTCAAAATAACCTATGATTTAAAAAGAAATCACTAGACGGCCCACCCGTTATAAGTTTTAACGCGCGGTTCTGTACCCTATCTCGAATGCGCAGAACGGTCCTAGGGTGCACCAGATCAGATGTAGGCGTTACATTCCAGCTTTGGGCGGAAGAATGCCTCATAGATGGAGGCCAGATCAGACGGGGTAAACTATTTTTTGCACCGCTTAAGGAATCCTAGACATTTTGCAGCATTTTTGGCGACTTCGAATATGTGATCGTTCCATCGTAGATGGTTATTGATGCACATACCGAGAATAGCAATTCTTTCGGATTCAGCGATGCAAGTACCATTCATGGATAATGGTTGGGTGTCTTGGTTTCGCTTGAGAAACACAAGACAGCATTGCGTTTTGGAAAGGAATGGATTGGATTAGAAGTAGCACAAGAGATCATTTCTAAATATGAGCAAAAGAGTCGGAGACAAAACGGAGCCCTGGGGAACACCAGTATTAATATGGTTAATCGCAGAGCCGAAGCCGTCCAAGAGAACTAGTACTGAATGGTCTGAAAGGTAATTTCTAATACTTTGAAAAAGAGGCTCATCGATGCCATGTACACGCATTTTTGACAAAAGAGCCCGATGCCAAACTCTTTCAAATGCCTTGGAAATATCGAGCGCAACCATCTTTGTTTCGCCGAAGTGATGGCGAGATTGGTTCCACTTCTCGGTGAGATATGCCATCAAATCACCAGTGGACCTGTTGCTACAAAAATCATACTGCCGGTCAATGAGAAGTTTTCGTGAATCAAGATATTGCATGAGCTGACGATTTATCAGCGTTTCCATGACCTTGGAAAGAAGGGACGTGTGCAATGGGTCGGTAACTAGACGGGGAGGAAGATTCGCCTTTTTTAATGACGGGCTGAACAAATGCTGTTTTCCATATTCTCGGAAAGAGGCCAGAAGAGTAGGATAGACAGAAAAGCTTACGCAGAGGTGTTGCCAGCGTGGAAGAACACCGCTTCAGAAATTATGGGGGAGATACCATCTGGACCAGCGGATTTATGTATGTTGAGACCTTTGAATACTCCTGCAGCTGTACGAATGCAAAAGTGGACTCGTCCCATGGAAAATTCGACGCTATCAAGTACAGGCGGAGACAAAGAACTATCTGGCAGGGTGGAGTTTGCTGCAAAGTGAGCAGCAAGCACATTGTCCTTGTCTAAGGAGCTGACAGCTGGAATGTCATTGTAAATGAGCGTTGGGATAGCAGACGAGGCAGAATCTATATAAATAAAAATGAAATGCTGTTCCTTGGTCATCGCATCACTTGAGAACGGCTGGACCGATTTCGCTCATTTTTCTTTTAACATGTTTGTAATAGTCCGAATAAAGTTTTTACGGAAAGAAAGATTAGAAAAGATGGCCCCAAAATTGGAAAATTCAGGAAAAACGGAAAGTGCTTTTTACCATGGGAAAAAATGTGTGTACCTATGTTTATATGTTATGGACTCCGAAACCACTGAACCGATTGAGCTCAAATTTTCAGGCAATCTTCGGCATTGGCCTTATTCCTGTATTCCTGTGAAGTTTGGTCAAAATTGGTCCACTAATTTAGTATCATAGGACTTTAGTACTAAAAAAATTGCCCTTTTGTTAATCGCAGCAAAGCACGACGGATACCATCAGTCCCGCAGTTTGCCCACTACTTTAGTGTTATAGTACTTTGGTGCTCAACAAAATTGATATTAAGGTTGGACCACTTACCCACTGTTGGTCGGCACAAAACTGTTCTCAAATAGACTGCTGCCCAGGTGCCTACTTGACAGTTTTCTTTTTGCTAGGCGCAGCAACGCTCGCCGGGTACCCGCTAGTTTTTAATATTTTTGACGAATGACCAAACATTGTTTATACCTCTGGGACATTGAAGAATTTGTTGTCCCCATTTTTAGGTCATGTAAGAAATTTACGCGTCGAATGTGAGCATTGCAGTCTTTTATAGCTTGGTTAAACTTATTTCGGTTTTCCTCAGATTTGAGGGCTTCATAAAACCGACCTCTTTCAATGTGATAACCGGGAGTATGCTAAACCTATCTACACCTACCCCTTCGGGTAGGGGTTAGAATATACCCGAGGTAGGCATGCCTGTCGTAAGAGGCGACTAAAATCCACCCTCCGTATACCGAGTATGGCGTATACAAAAAAAATGCAATGAACAAAACAAAAGATTTTAATACCCCAGGTGGCAGTCCAGGTAAACTGGAAAATCCACCCTCTTCGGAGGTCGGCTCTACGGATTCTGGGGAGAGCCACTTATTGCACCTTATAAATCCCTTCTCAAAAAGTACAAGGGTATCTCGATCTCCACCAACAAGATCAAACGTCTCCGGTAAAAGAAGTCCGCCGGAAGCGCAAACGCGTAAAAAACGGGACTCAGCGAAATCTAAAAGCATTGTGGAGGAAAACGACGTACTCCGTACCAAGCTTAGCGAAATGGAGCTACTCTATCGTGAGCTTAAGAAAGAGGTAGATTTACTCAGGCAAGAAAATAATGCCTTAAAAAACACGTACCTACAAAAAGTAAATACAGTTAGCCCACATCGCTCAACTAGTCACGAATACCAGACGGATGAAGAAGAGCTAACACGCGAAACGAATTGGGTCGAAAAGAAACGACCCAGCAAAAAACGGAAAGCTGGTTCCTCACCGGAAGTCGAGCCACAAAAAGATGAAAAGCGCAAGGAGATGCAAGAAAAGCAACGACAACCAAAATTACGTCCTCCGCCACCGATAAACGTCGTTGGAATTACGGACTATAATAAGTTGCATTGCCTCCTTAAAGGAACTCTGGCATCGAAGTTTAAGGTGACATCTCTGCGAAACAATACGTAGAAAATCAATGTCGATGATGCCGACGGTTACCGATCAGTATCTAAAAAATTGAATGCCGAAAAGATTCAGTGGTATACTTATGAAAATAAGTTAGAAAGACCACTGCGTGTTGTAGCTAGGGGACTCCACCCCTCGTGCACTAAAGAAGATGTAATGCACGACCTTCAAAGCAAAGGCTTTAAAATTCTTGATGCCGTCAATATTATCAAGAAGGAGAAGCAACAGTCGGTGGGAGATCATGAAAAATTGGTAAAGCGCGGACTTCCACTATTCATGCTTAGTTTTGATAAAGACGAAAATAAAGATATTATATATGGTATCAAGACTATTCTAAACATCGTGGTCAAAATCGAACCCATGCGTAAGACCTCCAGATCGATCCCGCAGTGTAAGCGCTGTCAAGGCTTCAATCATACGCAGACTTACTGCCAGAAAGAGCCGCGATGCGTCAAATGCGCGGGTAAGCATCTCTCGGAAGAGTGTCACCTAAACAAGCAAACCCCAGCCACTTGTATAAATTGCAAAGGAAAACATCCTGCGAACTATCGAGGTTGCGAAGTGGCGAAAGAGCTTCAAAAACGCCGCGATACGCTAAAAAATTCGATGAGTCCGAATAAGAAACCAATCAAGAACAGACCCAAAATAGCTACGAAAAAAGCTGCGAAAGGTAGAAAGTCCGTCAATATTAACTTAAGATCGGTGAATGATAAAAAATCCGAAAGTAATAGAGATAAGGTGACAGAAGCAAAATCTCCGAATATTGGTGTGCAGTCTTATGCTCAAGCGGCGAAGACAGTTAAGGGTACGTACACGACCGACAACTCACGGGAGATCAAAGCAAGAAACCGTCCAAACTTTAATGTAAAGACTCCTTCTCAAGTTGCGACATTGAAAAATGGTGATAGAGGTAGTTCAGAAGATCATGTATCCAATGTTTTTTCCCTAATACTTGCGAAACTTGAAGAGCAATGCAAAACAAATAAACTAATTTTCGAGAGACTAGTTGCACTAGAAAATAACATTCATAACACGCGCACTTCAACCCGAATATGAAAGAAACGCTTAAAATTCTTACTTGGAACGCTAACGGGCTCATACAAAGACTCGACGAGTTAGAAATATTTATGCGAGAGAAAGATATTGATATATGCTTGGTCTGTGAAACTCATCTGAAAAAGCAATCGAATATTAAGATAAGGGGATATAGCGTGTATCACGCCTTTCACCCATCGGAAAGAGCCAGAGGCGGATCATCTTTGCTTATAAAAGAATCTATCGAACACTCAGCAGAAATAAAGATTGAATTAGAAGCAATGCAAGTAAGCACGGTACGCGTTAGAAATAGACATTTTGCTTTCAACATTTCGTCTATATATTGTCCACTGCGATGTAAACTTGAAGAAAGTGATTTCACAAACATATTCAACTTCCTTAAACCAAATTTTATTATTGGTGGCGATTTCAACGCAAAACACCCCTTCTGGGGTTCAAGGTACGCCTCTCAGAAAGGTAGAAAGCTTTATAATGCGGGTATGCAATATAGTTGTGATTTTCATTCGACGGGTAAACCAACATATTGGCCGACTGATAGAAATAAGATACCAGATCTGATCGATTTCTTTATTGTTAAAGGTATATCTGGCAACTGTATAAAAGTTGAAGAAAGCTTTGATCTCTCCTCTGATCATTCTCCAATCATTATGACGATAAGCGATGCTCTGATTAAAAAAGTAGGACCGGCCAGATTAACTGGCGCGAAAACTAATTGGGATGGCTTCAAAAAAGATATTGAATCAAATACTGAGCTGAGGGTATCACTTAAAACGCCATATGAACTTGAAGTTGAAGTAGATCGCTTCGTCGAAATCCTACAGAATGCCGCGTGGAAAAATACTCCGAAACCTAACACAACGCCGGCCAGCTATATTCAAAATTATCCGCAGGAAATAAAAGAGATGATTAAGGAGAAGAGGAAAGCGCGCAAAAAATGGCAACAAACTCGGGCTCCGCAACATAAAGCACATCTTAACCGTTTGTGTAACTTATTAAAAAGATCGGCGGAAAAAGATTCTAATTATTCGCTTTGGAAAGCTATAAAAGGTATTAAAAAACCTCAAATTCAAGCCGCCCCAATTAGGAAAAATCAAGACGAATGGGCCAGGCATGATAAAGAGAAAGCGCAAGTTTTTGCCGCCCACCTGGAAGAAACTTTCAAACCGCTTGATGGACAGGCTCTTATTCAAAATATAAATACGTCGTATATTGACAATCGTATAATAAGAAATACAACACTAACCGAACTTAAGGAAGAAATAAAGAAACTTAAACCTAAGAAGGCTCCTGGATACGACCTAATCACGGGAGAGGTTCTTAAAGCACTTCCGAGAAAGGGTCTAATGAAGCTTCTGTTCATTATAAACGCCGCGCTTAGACTAGAATATGTTCCCAGTCATTGGAAAGTGGCCGAAGTCATAATGGTCCTTAAGCCCGGAAAACCACCGAATGAAAAAACGTCTTATAGACCGATTTCGCTTCTTTCAATCATATCCAAAGTGCTCGAGAGAATTTTGATTAGGCGAATACAGCCGGTTATAGAAGAGAGGCATCTTATTCCGGATCATCAATTCGGATTCAGAAGTAAGCATTCTACAGTTGAACAAGTGCATAGAATAACTCATGTAATCGAAAAATCTCTTGAAGAAAAAAGGATTTATTCAAGCGTATTCCTTGACGTCTCTCAAGCCTTTGACAAGGTCTGGCATGAAGGCTTAAAGTTTAAATTACGACAAGTTCTGCCAGAGCACCTATACAATATTTTGAAGAACTACCTTATGAATAAGCTATTCCGCGTCAAATGTGGAAACGAATATTCTGATTTTAAGGAAATAATGGCTGGGGTGCCGCAAGGAAGCGTTCTTGGTCCAGTCTTATATCTATTATACACTCGTGATATACCGCAAGTAGAAGGCACTGAGCTAGCTACATTTGCCGACGACACTGCTATCTTGACAGTAGGTAAAACGGTCGAAGATACTACAGAAAAACTGCAAGAAGCTTTGAATGGAGTAAATGAGTGGACAAAGATTTGGCGAATCGAACTCAACGAGACCAAATCTGTTCATGTAAATTTTACTTATAAGAAAATAAATAATTTGCCGATCTTTTCAAACTCGGTTCAAATCCCATTTGCAAACGAGGCTAAGTATCTTGGAATGACACTTGATACAAAGCTGAAATGGAAAACGCACGTAAAGAAAAAACGCAAAGAATTAGATAATAAATATCGAGAAATGTATTGGTTACTTGGAAAATATTCCAAGCTTAATATACATAACAAACTGCTTTTATATAAGCAAGTGCTAAAGCCTGTATGGACATATGGTATACAACTCTGGGGTTGTACCAAAATAAGTAATATTCAAATTTTACAAACTTTTGAAAACAAAGTGCTAAGGGGTATTGTTAATGCGCCATGGTATATCCGAAATAGCGATATCCACAGAGATCTTGGCATTAAAACAATCGAAGACGAAATCAAAAACTACGCGAGAAAGCATAAAAGTCGACTAGAAAGTCACGTTAATATTACAATCCTCCAAGTTTTGGAAGAAAGAAATTTAGTACGCCGTCTACAAAGAATCAAACCTTTGGACTTAGCGCGTTAAGTAGCCGCGTCTAAACTGCGGAGCTAGCAGGAACTTCTAATGGGAATCTACCTGCAAAACGTCATTATTTCGTGAAACGAAAACTACTTGATAAGTCGAATACTTAGTTGTAGTAAAAATAAAAACAAGTCTGTTTTGAAGGGAGGTTTTTTAGTGGGTAAGAATCCCACACTACTATGAGCACGCGCTGTCGATCCTCATAGTGTCTTGTTGAAGATTTTCACCTACCCTCGGAAAAAAAAAAAAAAAAAAAAAAAAACTGTTTTGGGGATTTGGAAAAAACATATGATAGGGTTCCTCGAGACAAACTCCGGAGTGTTCTGCAGGAGTATCGAGGGCAATTCAGTCTTTATATACAAACTGTAGAATCTGTGTTCGGGTAAATCAACACATTTCACTGTGGTCGTTGGTCTTCTTACTTACTTAGGTGGTGCTACAGTTCGGGGTGAGCCTGGGCCTCAACCAACAAGCCTCTCCATTTAGTTCGGTCTTTAGCTAATTGCCTCCAGTTGCGCACTCCAAGTTGATCGAGGTCCGCTTGAACTTGTGCGCGCCACCTACGACGAGGAGGTTCTATACTGCGTCGTCCTTCCGGGTTAGATTCGAAGACGCTTGGCGTTGGACTTCGCTAAGAGTGCGTTTTCTCACATCTTCTCTTTATTGTATATGTGGACTGGGTGTTACAGCGCAGCCGTGGTGAAGAATTTTTTCAAAGTGGAAGACTTAGGGATTAGTCATTTGCTCTTTGCGGATGATTTGGTCATCCTTGGGTCCTCTCAAATCAAACTTCAGCATGCACTCGAAAGGCTTGTATCCCTTTGTGATAATGCTGGAATGAAGGTAAACGTGAACACATCGGAAGTAATGCCCAGAACGCCCATTCAGTGCACTCTGTATGTAAGTGGAGTCCCACTGAAGCAAGTGGATACGTTTAAGTATCTCGGGGTCTTATTCACGAGTGATGGAAAGAGCAATGCCGAGTTATCCTGTAGAATTGGCCAGGCTGGATCAATTTTGAGAGAGCTTGGTTAATCTGTTATGAGGAAGACCGAATTTAGTGTTCAAGCTAAGCTATCGGTTTTCAACTCAGCGTATGTTCCAACTCTCACCTATCGTCATGAATAGTGACCGAAAGCATAAGATTGCGGATACGCGCAGGGATCGAGTGCGCGACACCAGAGTACGCAAGGCGCTCAATATTGAGCAGCTACTTCTCCTAACGGAATGATCTATGCTTCGATGGTTTGGTCACGTTGTGCGGGTGGCTTCCAAGACGTACCATGATTGCCATACCATGAGGTAGGCGACCCCTCGGTAGGCCTAGAAGTAGATAGTTGGATCAAGTCCGACATATCTCGTGGAGCCGTCTATGGATTCACCTGATGAGTTGGAGTCAATGGCGGAGGATGGAGAGTCCAACTGAGCATCCAAACCCCGCAACCCTCATGAAGGATTAGTCGCATTGTATTTATATCTTCTGTTAGGAATATAGTCATTCATACCCAAGAGGATGGTGTCAGTAATCATATCAGCGGCAGCATCCACGTCGCTATCGAGGAAGCATAAGGACCAGTTATATTTTCTAAAGAAATTATTAAGGCCGTCCCAGTTGGTTTTCTCTACTTCTTCTTCTTCTTCCTTTTGTCAGCGAGGTTATGATCCGAAAACAAGGGATCATAACTCTCCCACTTCATCGCATTTCTACTGATCCACCTGTGGGGTTCGCCTAGTCCCAGTTGGCTTTCTCGTAACACCAAACTTTTGTTTTAAGAGTTTTTTTTTCTCTAACTGTGTGGTCGTCGGAGTACAAGATATTGTGGTCAGGCCAGCCTACGGGCGCTAAATAACATAAACATACATGCAGCTGTAATGCACAAGCATCGGTCGGGCATAACTCGTAGCACGAGCTGCAAGTATCCATAAAGGATTTTCACCCCTGCTAGCGCATCAAAAAAAAAAATAATAAAAATAGCACTACGGCGCGATGAAGATGACTAGGCAAACGAATCGAGTTCTTAAGGAATGAGCTGGAGGCAACTCAAACGCATTGCAAAACTCCGAACAAGTTGGCGCCCTATGTCCTCCGAGAGGTGAAACGAATTAAGAACGTGAGTAAGAAAATGATCCCGGTAACGCTGTTACGGTGAACGGTGAACGTTATAGTGGCATGTTAACAAATATAGTGTCAATTGGATGGCATAGTTACAACAAGATGGCGCTACTTGTCACACAGCTCGTGAAGCAATGGCCACCTCAAGAATTAACGAGTTCAAATAGCCGCTGAAATTTTGCGATTTGATACCATTGGACTTGGAAAAGTAAGGCCTATGCCAATAAGCCCCAGACGGTTCTAGAGCTGGAGGGCGTAATCATACGCGTTATTAATGAAGTACAGCTCGAACTCATGGTAGGTAGGTAGGTAAAGTGGCGGTCCAAAAAGAACCCAATTAGCGCTTAAAGTGCGCCGTTTTGTTACCACGGACTCGTATCTACCTATTGTAGTGGTTAGTTAAAAAAAGGGATGTTAAGTTTAAACCCAGCCCGTGGAGTTCAAGAAGAGGATTAGTTCTCCAATCCTCTTGTCCGCTATCTCTCTCAGATCCTCGAAGAAGGGTTTGCCAAGAGTTTGTTGTCTGATCCTCGCCAGGGCCGGACATCTGCAAAGGAAATGACATAGAGATTCTTTCTCATTATTATCCTTGCAGCTCCTACAAAAGGTGTTGTGGGGGATACCAAGCTTGGCCGCATGGTCTCCAACTGGCCAGTGGCCTGTGATAATAGCTACGATTTTGGCAATAACTGGTCTTGATTTGCCTAGTAACTCTTTTGACCTGGGTTTGTTGAAACTGGGCCACGTCTTCATAGATATGACACAGCTTGTGAGGTTGTTCCACCCGCGATTGGGTAGCTGGAGGAAGTGAAGGTGAATATAGCCCTTAACGGCAACAAGCGGAATGTCGACTCTTTCTGCTAGAGAGCCGTTAAGGGCCGACCCTCGCCTGGCCAGCTCATCAGCACGCTCATTTCCCTCATGGTTGCTGTGCCCTGGGACCCAGATGAGAGTGATTCTCGAGTGAGTGCTTTGTTGATTCAATTCAAACCGGCATTGCTCTACCAGTTTTGAAGAGATGCAAACCGCATCAATGGCCTTGATGGCAGCCTGGCTATCCAAAAAAATAGCGATATTGTGATTAGATGTTGGAAGATTGTTTAGCAGTCGGCAGGCTTCTCGAATCGCAAGAAACTCCGCTTGGAAAACGCTAGCAGAGTCTGGGAGACGGAAGGACCTTGATATATTCAGCTGGTCAGAGAAGATGCCTGCGCCGACTCCGCAGTCCATCTTCGAACCGTCCGTGTATATCCCTATATCATAGTTGCGGGTAACGCTTCCGTTCTTCCATTCTTCTCTGGAAGGGAATTTTGCTAAGAAGGATTTTCTGAAGTTGAGTTTGGGTATCGTGTAGTCGGTCGAGGGCGCAACCAGTTCACTTGGAATCGTCTCCAGGACCTTGCCGTGACCGTATGGCCTTGTGGTCCAGCATCCATATTCCCTGAGCTGGACTGCGCTGCATGTAGCTGTGTCTATGATGTGTAGTTCGAGAGGGATCAGATGCAAGATCACACTGAGAGCATCTGTTGGACAAGACCTCATTGCTCCTGTGATACCCGCGCACGCCGATCTCTGTACTTTTTTTATTTTAACTCATGGACACGCACATCCATTGTTGCTAAATAAGCAAATCTGTGCTCTTATTGAATCACCCTTTATAAACGACGAAATCAAATATTTAAAGCGCATAAACTTCCCTCGAAATAATTGGAACACGAATTTTCCTTCTCTGCAATTTCCATTGCGTCAGAGCTCTCTCTCTCTACCTCTGCTCTCTGTCCTTTCTAGAGCACCGTGAATGTTTATAAATAGTTCCACCAAACAGAGCCAGTAAATAACAAACAAATAAATTATTTTTATTGTCTGCTCTCCTTCTCTTTCTCAAAAAAAAAAAAAAAAATTGATTTAATCGATAAAGTTGATGATAACCCCCAGCCCCCCAAATGGCTTTTTCATGAAAAATTTCAAAAAAAAATTAAATTTCTGCACAAAAGTGCACTTTTAGAGTGAGACAGCATGTGCTGCACTTTCATCGAGACGCAAATGACCGATAATAGGATCATCCAATCCAAGAAGACGAAAAAAAATGAGTTTTCTTTATTTTCAAGTATTTCACTCCACCAAATATGCAACACTTACCCCATAAGCCAGTCGACAGTGTCGCGTAAATACTCCGGTATACGCTCCAGTTTGACAGATGTCCAGCAATTCGAATTCGATGTCGAAAGAACAAATTTAAATTCACAAATTTAAATTCACAAATTTATCACTTTTTTGCACTTTTCTTTCAAAAATAAAACAAAAAAAAAGTCACACACACACACACACGGCACGACACAGAAGGAAAATATCTTGTCACCTAGTCGAAGTTTTCTTCTTTATTATCTCTCCACTTTTGACAAGGACGTATGTTTTGACAGTTGACAGTTAGATTCTTTTTTTTTTTTTGTAATTAGTTTCCCACCATGGAAATTCGATACACTTGTTTGTGTTTGCGGAGAAATTAGAAAAACAATAACAAAAAAAAAAACCCGCGCCACACTAGTTATCCCTTTCTAATGCACATGAACTCAGCTGATTAGAAGAAAAAAAAAAAAAAAACGCCCGACAGAAAGAAAAACAACAAATCTCTCCAGTAGACCAGACCGACGAACGAAACCGGTGTAATGAGAATTTCGATCGAAAAAGAAACTGCGGGAAGGGGAATTATATCTAGAACGAAATGGGAAATTGGAACAAGACTTTGTGTCGAATTATTAAGGTCACCCGACAAACTAATTACCGTTAAATGTGACAGATTACCAACGACTTTACGAAAAAAACAAAATTTTTATCATTCATTGCTTTTTGGCACTGATAACTGTTAAAGTTCATCCACTCTTCTGGTTATTCACTTTCCATTTGCATGAATAAAAAAAAGAAAACAACAACAAAACAACAAGAAGAAGGAAAACAATAGGCTCTCTTGCTATTTCCTTCTGTTACATGGGAGATTTTCTTTTCATTTCGCTACCACACACACACGCACACTGTTGAAGAGCGTTTTTTTTTTCTCGCCACTTTGGAAGAGACAGAGAGTGAGATTCACTTTTTCCCAATCGATTTGCGCTGAGGGAAATTCACATTTTACGGAAAATATCAACCTGAACCTTTAAGAAATTCGTTTAGAATACGATTTAGTGCGGAAACCCGATTAGAAAATGTTCCGATTCGCAGCCACAAATTCGAGTTAGTTGGACGTTTTCATGTGGATCGACTCCACATACAACAAATCTACACCTGAGTCCAGAAGAATCCCGTTTTGTATGAGATGCATGGTGTGCGCTGGAGGGAGAGAGATGCGAGAAATGTCTCCACAAAACAATACAGAAATGAGTAGGCAAATTGTGAGCAGAGCGATGGATGGGGTGGTCTCGCTTTGGCCAAGGGCAGACGGTTGAATGTGCTGCTTGTGCAGAAACGTATGATTCTTAGTTTCGTATTTGTTATGATTTGCAGACGAGAAATATTTACTTTTTGAGTAAAATGACGATTTTGGTTGAATTTGCATTAAGTATTAGATGCCTGTCCACAAGTAGACAATTTGGAGTTTTGAATAGATTTTCCCTCCCAAACACTACCGTACCGACATTTGCAGCGGAACTACCTACTTCTCTAATTCAGCCGGTACAGTAACACAGGGGTACCAGTTCCAATTGCTACAACTTGATGGTCAAATCGTGGTCTCAAGCGATAACCGCTTGTCAATTTTCACAGCTTCTCAGAAAACGAGTTTGAAATTTTCGATTTTCCCAAAAACAGATGGGATCGGTCTTATTTCTTTGCCCACAACTCGGTAACCACTGCAGATAGAAAATTAAAAAATGCGTGACACAAACTTCGAATATTGGAGCATATTCTGCTATCCTTCAGTAAGTCTTGTCATAACACAACTTAACTGGATTAACACAAATGAACATACAAGAACTAGAAGATGCGCAGCGCTGAAATAGTCAAACATGTAGAGGCACATGGAGTACTTAGTGACAGGAAGTAGGATTTCCGCAGGCGTCGATCAACCGGAGATCTGTTAAGCTATGTTACCCATTTATGAACATCAGCCATTGCACAACACGGAGAATCAAGAGCCGTCGCCCTGGATATCTAAAAGGCATTCGATCGTGTCTGGCACACAGCCCTACTAAGCAAGCTATTTTCACAAGGACTCCCAAGACAGCTTTGCAAATGAATGGAAAATGTTCTTTATTACAGATCAGTACTTCTACTGATTGCATTTCTGTAAACGCTGGAGTGCCCCAGGGTTCCATTATTTTGCCAATTTTATTCTTACTCCATATTAGCGGTCTACTAACCACAACGGCCGTGGACAGCACACTAATAGCATCTTGCTCGAACAACAATCCTGTGAATGCAGCTTCTCCACATATTCAGAAATGCGAACAAATCCAGTCACTAAACGGAGACCTACAGAAGATATTAGAGTGCGAAGGACTCAATTTAGTGGACTTCAAGACGTGGCGCCGTGGCGTGAGTGATTAGTGTGTCGGATCACTACGCATGAGGTTCCAAGTTCGAATCCCAGAAAACACCAAAAAGCTTTTTCACGGTCCCACCTCTCGCGAGCGTCTGACAAACATCCGAGAGTATTCTTCTTCCTTTTATCAGCGAGGCTATGATCCGAAAACAAGGGATCACAGCCCTCCCACTTCACCGCATTTCTACTGATCCGCCTGTGGGGTTCGCCTATTTGACCTCAGAAAATATCGGCAGGCCTGCCGATTTTGGATCACTCGGTTACTGAGGCCAATGAAATGCCGATGTCGTCGCATTGATCCAGGCGTTTATAGGCCTGCCTTTCCTACATCGCGATGTCTTTGGAACGTGCATTGATATTGCCATTTTAACTGGGTTTAAATGATCTCTTCTTTGAACGTGGCAATACCAGCTGAGCCGGTCGCGCTCTATCTTTCGTATGATGGTTTCCTTGATGTGAAAGCTTCCACGGATCTTCGAACTTCTTATTCGATCAAGCTTTGTCACTCCCGCTGTCATGCGAAGCATCTTCATCTCAGCTGCCGTTAATTTACTCTCATACTTTTTGTACATCGTCCAACATTGTGAACTGTATGTGAGCGCTGGACGTACAACTGCGGTGTAGAGCCTTCCTTTCAACTTAGGGGGCATTTTTCTGTCACAGAAGATAGCGGAATTTTCTCGCCACTTCATCCACCCTACGCTTACACGATGATTGATGTCGTCATCACAAGTTGCTTTGCTATTGATCACAGATCCCAGATATTTGAACTTTTCGCACTTGGGAAGCACTGTTCCATTCAAATAAATGTCTGGAATAGGCCTGAGTGGATCAGAGAACGGGCAGCACAATACTCCGAGAGTATTGTTGTCACGAAAAAGCTTCTCCAATCGCCGTTCGGATTCGGCACTAAACTGTAGGTCCCTTCCATTCGTGTGAAAAATATAAGGCACACAACACGGGTGGTTGCGAAAAGCTCAATCGACACATATACCACCTTAAAAACCCTCCCACAAGTGTGCATGCGAGTCCGTGGGTTGACACGACTGGAGATCACCGGTATCATAGAAGAAAGATCAAACAATACTAAAACAGGAGCATGCACGTGTCAAACAACAAACACCATCGCAATATGGTGCAAAAAATTGTATTGCAAAACTGTATCATTATGGTAATACTTGCTAAAATGAAAGGCACTACCCCGCCAGGCACTACCACTACTGTGCATGGTACTGATCCTGGACCGATCAGAAATTTTCGGGTCAGAGCTATACGGATTCCGGGGGCTAGCAAAATAATGAAACAGTTTGGAAGGAATTTGAGGGTCGCGAGTTGGTACGTTGGAAGCATGACCGGTCGAAGTTACGAGCTGGAAGAGATGATGAATACGTATAGAAGGCAGGTGGATATCTTGTGTGTCCAAGAGACGAAATGGAAAAACACCGGAAATCGGGCGCGTTTCTTGGACGTTAGGACAAAAGATTACAAGATGTTCTACTACGGAATGGAAAAGACTAAGAACGGAATCGGTATCATCCTTGCGGCAGAGCTACTTGGAAACGTCTTGAGCATTTCGAAGTGCAGCGACCGCTTGATGTCTCTCAAACTAGTAATACAAGGAGAGGTGTGGAATATTGTCAGTGCATATACTCCCCAAAATGGGTGCAATCAGGGAGATAAAGATGCATTTTGGGTAGATTTCCACAATCTCCTTTAGAACATCCCAAAGGAAGAGTTTCTGTTTGTTGGAGGAGATTTGAATGGACATGTCAGGAAGACAAACGAAGACTATGAAGACTGCCATGGAGGACTAGGATATGGTACCAGGAACCTTCCTGGTGGAGACATCCTAAGCATGTGCAAATCACACGGTCTTATCGTGTTAAATACCATGTTCATCAAACAAAGCCGACACCTGATCACTTACAGCAGTGGTGGAGATGAAACTCAGATTGACTACCATTTGGTAGGCAGTTTCATGAAGCCTCGGATAAAAGATTGCAAAGTGATCCTGGGAGAGGCAATCGCTCGACAACACCGTCTCCTGCTAACAGAAATTTTTATGAAAACACCGAAGAAAAGCAAACAAACAAGGGTCTCTGAGAAAATCAAGTGGTACAATCTGGACAAAGAAAAAGGCGAGGCTTTTGTTTTCGTAATGAAGAATTACCTCTCTCACACCATCAACGGAGCTGAGGATGAAGAGTGCAGAGCACAAAATATGTGGGATTCCCTACAGCGAACTTGCTTAAAGAAGGCCAAATCACTGCTAGGAGCTTCAAAAGGCCACCATCAACACGCCAAAGAAACATGGTGGTGGAGTGATGAAGCTAAGAAAGTGATAAATGAGAAGAAAGCGGCTTTCAAAGCTTGGTCAAAGTGCCCCTCTAATAATATTGACGAAAAAGCTCGCCTCGAAATGGAATACAGATATTGCAAGACAAAAGCGAAGATGAAGTGCGCCCAGTTTCAAGCAAAGAGTACGGAGGGCCTGTATCGGGAGCTGGAGAAAATATCTTCCCCGGTTGCTGATGCAAACCAGGCTATCCAGGAGCTGCGAAGACACAATATGAACAAGAGCGCAATCATCTTCAAAATAGGCGCCCAAAGAAGGAGCAATGCTTAGGAGATTCATTCGCCAATGTTCATTAACAATGCTCATGGCCAGCTTCTTGTGGATGACGACAAAATTCTGCAGAGGTGGTGGCAGTATTGTGAAGAACTTTTAAATGACCAGTTTCCCCGGCTATACTTTCCAAGAGCCACCCCTAACTGCGAAGAAATACCCGACATCACAGTCGAAGAAGTTAGTGAGGCGGTCAAATACTCCAAAAAACGAAAAGCGGTTGGACCAGACGAGATGCCCTCTAAGTTCTGGAAAAAGATGGGAGACATCGGGTTCAGATGGCTCAGAATTCTCATCTCCAAATTTGTGAGAGGTGACCCAATGCCGAATCAATGGAGGGAAAGTTACCTTCTCCCTGTATACAAAGGGAAAGGTGATACGCGAAACTGTGATAACTACCGCTCGATGAAGCTGATGTCACACACCATGAAGATCGTTGATCGGGTATTAGGTGGCCGACTGCGAAAAATAATACGGCTATCTGATGATCAGTGCGGGTTTGTCCCGGGTAAATCAACCACAAATGCAATCCAAAGTATAAGGATCATAATGGAAAATTATCGTGATTCCTTAAGGGATTTGCATATTGTATTGGTTGACTTTGAAAAGGCATTCGACAGACAACCACGAGATCTGATATGGGTGGCGCTAAGACATCGAGGGGTTCCAGAAACCCATGTACAGATGATCATGGACATGTACGAGGGAGCAAAGACAAGAGTAAGATGCCCCGCTGGAGTAACCGAAGATTTCCCAATCAAAGTCGGGGTGCACCAGGGAAGCGTCTTAAGCCCTTTGCTCTTTATTACAGTCCTTGATTATCTGCTTGAAGGTAAAGTGATGGACCCCAAGGTACATTAGTTATTCTTTGCTGACGATGGAGCCATCATAAGTGAGGATCCTACATCCCTGCAACGAGCACTTGATGTGTAAGTGGACGTTCTGGAGGGAAATGGGTATCGCATTAGATCAAAAAAGACAGAGTACTTGTGCTGCCCGTTCTCTGATCCACTCAGGCCTATTCCAGACATTTATTTGAATGGAACAGTGCTTCCCAAGTGCGAAAAGTTCAAATATCTGGGATCTGTGATCAATAGTAAAGCAACCTGTGATGGCGACATCAATCATCGTGTAAGCGTAGGGTGGATGAAGTGGCGAGAAAATTCCGCTATCTTCTGTGACAGAAAAATGCCACCTAAGTTGGAAGGAAGGCTCTACACCGCAGTTGTGCGTCCAGCGCTCACATACGGTTCACAATGTTGGACGATGTACAAAAAGTATGAGAGTGAATTAACGGCAGCTGAGATGGAGATGCTTCGCATGACAGCAGGAGTGACAAAGCTTGATCGAATAAGAAGTTCGAAGATCCGTGGAAGCTTTCACATCAAGGAAACCATCGTACGAAAGATAGAGCGCGACCGGCTCAGTTGGTATTGCCACGTTCAAAGAAGAGATCATTTAAACCCAGTTAAAATGGCAATATCAATGCACGTTCCAAAGACATCGCGATGTAGGAAAGGCAGGCCTATAAACGCCTGGATCAGACGAATGCGGCGACATCGGCATTTCATTGGCCTCAGTAACCGAGTGATCCAAAATCGGCAGGCCTGCCGATATTGTCTGAGGTCAAATAGGCTAACCCCACAGGCGGATTAGTAGAAATGCGGTGAAGTGGGAGGGTTGTGATCCCTTGTTTTCGGATCATAGCCTCGCTGATCTAAGGAACAAGAAGAATAACATGATTTACCCTGTCGAAAGCCTTCAAAAAATCAAGTAGGGAAAGCAAAATGATAAATCCCTTATCGAATTCCTGTCCTATATCATCCAAAATGTTAACCATTGCAAGTTGAATAACTATGGCCCGGCCTGAAGTCCGACTGATAGGAGTTCAGCAGGAAATTCGCAGACAGGTGATTTTAAATTTGCCTTGCTAATACCTTCTCAAAGACCTTCGACAGACAAGGCAAGATGCTGATGGGCCTGAAATCATTGCCAGTATAAGCATTCAGTTTCTTAGCAAGGGGTATCACTTTTGCGGTTATCCAAACAAAAACAAATATTTGACGCAACAGCTCTTTAAAGTGCCACGGCCTAGCTTCTCGCAACCACTCATGTTGTGTGCGTTATATTTTTCACACGAATGGAAGGGACCTATAGTTTAATGCCGAATCCGAACGGCGATTTGAGAAGCTTCTTCGCGACAACAATACTCTCGTATGTTTGTCAGACGCTCGCGACAGGTGGGACCGTGAAAAAACTTTTTGGTGTTTTCTGGGATTCGAACTTGGAACCTCATGCGTAGTGATCCGACACACTAACCACTTACGCCACGGCGCCCGCGGTTTTCCAGGCCAGAGAAAAGTTCGAGATCATTATACACGAATTAATGATACATGTCAAGTGTCTTATTATATCTAGCAGAATTATTTTCGCAAACCGAAGTGGTACACCGTTTTCTCCACATTTTATTTGATTGCTTTGATCTGAGCGTAGAACTGTCGAGATGTTTTAGTGATGATGAATTCAGCTGAGTAGAACTGGAGAGTTCCTTAAGGTGCGTCCAGACCAAAGAAACATTTCAGAAACATTGTTTCTGAAATGTTTCTGAAATGTTTCCCGATTGTTTCCCATTTGCTTCAGAAACATTTCAGAAACATTTCAGAAATGTTTCTAAAATGTTTCTTTTGGTGTGGACGCCAAATGAAACATTTCTGAAATGTTTCTGAAATGTTTCTTTTTATCCATTTTTGCTCTTGAAGATGATGGGCTCAAAAGAGGTAGTATTAATAGCGTCATGCTTCATCATCATGAAAAAAATAGAAAACGATAAGAAGAAAAAAAAACAGTGGCAAAGATATTTTTTTAAAAATAGAGAAAATTCTTTTTTTTGTAATTTTCGTTTTGGGGATCCCATAAAACTCTTTTAGTTTCATACAATTTAATTAAAGAAATTGTATCCTCATTACTCCACGCCTTTCTTGACATTTTTTTATTTTTATTTTCACAAAAAAACACTCACTTTCTGCACGTGGAGCTTGAGAAACAAAAATAGTTTTCTGTCGCGAATGGGAAACAGAGAAACATTTCAGAAACATTTCATAAATGTTTCATCGGCGTCCACACCAAAGAAACATTTCAGAAACATTTCAGAAACATTTCAGAAACATTTCAGAAACAGAGAAACATTTCTGAAATGTTTCTGAAATGTTTCCGAAATGTTTCTGAAATGTTTCTTTGGTCTGGACGCACCTTTAGATGTATTGGAGCAAATTTCGAACTATAGCAAAATTGTCTTTTGATTTTATTGAAATTGAATCAAATTAGAATTACAAATCTTAGAGAAAACCACTTATTAAAGTTTTAAGGCAATTAAGCAATAAAATGTTTAACAATTTCACGCACTTTTAGAATTTTTTGTTAAGAAACTCCCGAGAACTTATTACTTTTGTTAGACGAAAAAATAAAGCTGTCTATGCTGTGAACATTACTTTCAATATTTAGTCGAATTTAGGTTAATGCTAAACGAGATCCGAAAATATCTCCTACAGATTTAGGAATGGAAAACTAGAATTTCTTTCAACATTTGTATAAATCACGCGAATGACATAACTGCATTTTTTATTTTTATTGATTTTAATGGAAAACGGTTTTACATTCAATTCTCTATATTTTGGTAAAACATTGTATTGTTATTCCGATTAGGAGTACCACAATCTTGACTCTCAAAATCTCACTTTATTTAGCCAAACGTTTGTCTTTTTTGTGCTGTTTTACTCGCGGAATAAGTCGTAAGGGAGAAAATTCTTCCAAAACATAATATTTCAAGAATATTTTTGCATTTGGTGCGTGTAAATATTAATAGCACATCACCGTACTATTTTTCCATACGAAAAAATTAATACTTTACGTGTAAAATGCCGGCAAAGTGTTGTGTTGTGAGCTGTAGCAATCGGCATGATAAGGGCACCGACAATAAAGCCGCCTCTGCTCTACTCAAATCCGTAGTGGACTGGTACGAGAAGAACAACGTAAGTTGGATCTATTGCTGACTTCCCCGACCGCTTACACTCGTTAATTTCAGGGCAGCAGCGCCGATTTATCAAACATGTGGCGCCAAGCCGTTGAATTCTATTTGCGAGGCGGTGACACAGACACTGCTGCAAGTTCTCTCGAGGAGCTCCTTATGGTGCTCATTATGCTCATATCAATCCGAAAAAGGCCCTCGAAGTCAACAAGAAACTACTGCCACTTGAAAACTGACTACAAGCTCCGAAATAGACGCCTTGGAGGCAGCAAACTGGATCATGAGTACTAAGGCGGCCAAGATCAAACAATCACCAAGCACGCCAGGAGATGTGCAGAAGAAAAAGAAAACGAATCGCAAGAGGAAGGATAAGTTGCCGAAGAATTACAACGCTGAAGTGGCACCAGATCCAGAGTGCTGGCTGCCCAAGTATGGGAGAACTGGTTTCAGAAAGAAGAGGGATCGCAGGGCGAAGGATATCATCAAAGGTTCCCACGAAATGTCCACTGGAGCTGCAGATTAATAGCTAGTTTTTTTTTTCATAAACCCATCGTTCAGATTCGTTAACTTATTTCTCCTTTCAGTGACACTTCGAAGGCTCGGAATCTGAGTAAGAACTCTGCGGTTACTCCGGTGTACCAAGAGGTTATACCTGGACCCCGTCAGCAGCACCGTAAAGTCGGACACAACAAAAAGAAGAAGGGAAGACACTAAATCATTTTTTATACAAAACAAAAGAAACATTAAAAAGTTGACTTGCATTCTTAGAAAGTCTGAGTTTTTTTGTTTGGATAGTCTCCTTCTCTTTGGTTGAGCTTATGTGAAAAAACGCTCGAGCAATTGTCGCCTCTGTGATACCCGGGATCACTGCAATGGCTACGCCGACCATTTTTCTAATCTGATGGAGCGTGAAACTCTTGCCTTTCACCTTCAGCGTAAGAAATTCAATGCCCTGCGGGCTGAGGAATGGTTCACCGCTTGTCAAGCGCTTCGCCGAGGGATCCAAGAAGTTTCTGTAAAGGAGAGGGAGTTAAGTTTACCAGAAATTGCTACTAATTCCTAGTTAACTCACTTTTTGCTCGTGAAGTTGTGATAGTTCTTTGTGCCCTCGTAGAGTTTCAAAGTTGAGTTGACCTTCTCCAGTATATAGGTGGGTATACGACAGGTCTTCATGTTCAGCTCCTTGCTGGTGATCCCCAAATTCCACCGAAGGCAGAGTTTGTGTATATCCTAGCATTACAATTGTCCTTTGCATTGAAGGATTGTACGCCATGGATTGTACGTCGATGGCCACCAAAACACTTTGACAGCATAGACGTCAAACCGCGAAAAGGTCTATTGACACAAGGCTTAAGTCATTGCATGACCTGCCTGAACGGTACTAATTTCGTTCCAAATCGTTCCGCCTGTCACCTTTGACACATCATTTAGCCGGGGGATTGTTTGCTATTTTTTCACACCACCGATTTTTCACGTAGTTTTCGAAGAAAAATTAATTTTTCCGAACCAATACGAAGAATTTGAACAGAAAAACTAAAAATGTTGCTTCTGCGAACGGTTCTGATGTCCGTGCTGGTGGTCATCGCCTGTTTGGTGATAACGGACGCACAAGTTGGTAAACAGAAGGTAAGCTGATGGGTGGACAGGTTTGGTACTATTGCTAGGGCCACGTCACTTGTTTAATGTGTTTCTGAGCAGAAAATTGATAAGAAATCCCTTCACTTGGACTGACATCGGGGAGAAGAAGCTTAAGGCAGCTGTAGGGCTTGAGAGTGTGCCCGGGGTTTGGGTCGGATTGTCTTATTTTAGAAGAGTGAGGCACACGCCCGAAGCAGCACTCCCTGCAAAGGTTGCTGTGGGAGCATACTGCCGGTTGGGGTTATCTGTCGTTGGATGGTTTGTGTTCATATAGAAAGAAGACTGGTACAAGCATGGCATGTCCTACCGGTTGGTGAACAGTCGCCTGATCCCACTTCCTTCGTGCTTCGTCCGCACTACTTGGTTGCGAATTGTCGTCCTGTCTCTCTTTGAGTCTAGTTCCATGAACCCGTCTACGTATGTGGTTTCTAGCGGTGACCATGAGTTTTCTCCAACTCACCCCAGTTGCGATGCACTTCCTTTGGCTTAGTTTTGCTCAGGAACGGAAGAATCCGTATTGGTATGGTCTGGTTTATATGTCTTCTGTTTCTTATAGTTTTTGAGATCAAACGTGCGAACCGCACAGGCGAATTAGTAGAAATGCAATGAAGTGGGAAGTTTATGATCCATTGAGTTCAGATCGTAACCTCGCCGAAATAGGAAGAAGTCTCTTCTGCTTCTTTGATGAATATGCACATCCCGTTGTTCCTCAAACTCATCTTCCTGTTGTGCTCAAAAAGCTAACAATGCCCGAAGAGGAACTCTGAAAAATTTGAGCTTTTTTCTACTTAAACCGAGCCGACCTGAGATCATTTTTGATTGAAATTTTCTAGGAGAGTCTGCCTTCCTATATCGGCAAGTTCCCTGAACAATTTAGCTATATTTCTTTCTTCTTTTCGTAGTTCTTCCTGTCCACCCATACGTGGAATACTTCTTGTCCTATCAATTGAGTTACTGTCACCTTTTGCTGCCCTCTTTACACTCCCTAACAACGTGGCCCGGCACGCAGTATAGAACATTCCCACACCATCTGGAAAGTACACCCTTCCTATTGCGTTGACGGTGCTGGAATATTTGCTCATTGGTTCTGAGTGTACAGCTCTTGGCCCGAATACTCCTGCTCCAGTCTCTTTAGCTTCTCTCAAACCGTCGGTATACCAAATCATGGCGTGTGGTCTTTTATGGAATACATCTCAGATTTCCTGGTATATTTTATTTTTCTCTTCTTACTCAGTCTTGTCTTGAAGATTTTAGCGAATTCCTTGATCATACCATCTCTGGGGACTTGCACTAGAGGACCTTCTTAGGTGAGTTAGTCTCGGTCCCTAAATACCATGTATATTCCCGTCCATATTCCCTCTTGCGATCACCATGATTGCCCTTTTGCTTCTTTCTCGACTACGATCTTCGACAACTAACTACTACTGTATGTTGACTCTTGGGAAATTTCCAAGATGATTCCCTGGTGTCGACACAAGATTCGATTAACTGCCTTTTGACTTCTCTTAGGACAATCTCTGCAAATGTTTTTATTCAAAACTAACTCTTTCAACTTTTCTCTATCTTCCATCTTCAGGCTAGCCTCACCCTCTCGGAGAAAGTGCAGAACCTCCTCGACATGAACATGAAAAAATCCATGCTTCGTTTCAATGCAAATAAATTCCGTGAGTATGTGAAGCAATCGCCGCGAAATTACTCCGTGATTGTGATGCTCACGGCTCTGGCGACATCACGCCAATGTCAAATCTGTCGACATGCACATGATGAATTCAATATTGTTGCGAACTCCTATCGTTACTCGCCAATTTACTCGAATAAACTCTTCTTCGTGATGGTTGACTTTGACGATGGCTCCGATGTGTTCCAAATGCTGCGACTAAATACCGCACCGGTATTTATGCATTTCCCCGCGAAGGGTAAACCAAAAGGTGCCGATACAATGGACATACATAGAGTTGGATTCGCTGCTGAATCGATTGCAAAGTTTGTCCACGAACGCACTGACATCCAGATTCGTGTATTCCGACCACCAAATTATTCGGGCACTGTGGCAGTTATAACATTGGCCGCTTTGTTGGGTGCCTTCTTGTACCTGCGTCGTAATAACTTGGAATTCCTCTACAACAAGCAGTTGTGGGGATCGCTGGCTGTGCTCTTCTGTTTCGCTATGATCTCTGGACAAATGTGGAATCACATTCGTAGTCCACCATTGGTGCACAAGAGTCAGAATGGTGGTGTGGCGTATATTCATGGTTCGTCACAGGGACAGCTGGTGATTGAGACGTACATTGTGATGTTCCTAAGTAAGATCAAGAGCCATTGGTGTGGTGTTATTTAGTTGCTTTAATATTTTTATCTACTCTAGACGCAATGATTGTCCTTGGAATGATCCTGCTGACTGAATCCGGCTGGCAGAATGATATGCGTAAAGGACGCATTATGGCAATCGCTGGACTGATACTAGTGGCAGTATTCTTCTCATTCCTGCTGTCTGTGTTCCGATCGAAAGCGCAAGGATATCCCTATAGGTGGGCAGGCATTGTTTTTTTTTTTTTTTTTTACATCAATTTCGAATGATTATAATGGTTTTGTGATCCTTTTCAGCTTCCTTTTCAAATAAAGGAGATGATCTCTGGTGTAGTTTCGAATTCAACACAATGCTGAAGAGTTTCGTGTTTCTTTTGTCCAGATGTTCACAACAGTTTTTTTCTTTTGTAAAGATAAGTTTTTTGAAATAAAAATAAGAAACCAACTATTACGACACCAAAAAGATAATGATCCGTTGTCCTAATTTTTATTTGAACAGAATGGGTAGAATTGTTAATGCTTGCAAAAGCTGGTAATCCTACGACGTTGTGGATGATCGGCCATTCCAAGCCCAGCAATGCTCGATCGCATCTTAGCAAGTAATCTATTGGTGCATACATGTGTGACCGTTCATCGCTTCTTAGGCGAAAGCCGATCCCGTCTTAGTTAATCGGCTTTTGCTTCTTAGGCGACTGCTGTGGTTCTCCATCGCCTCTTGGACAGTTGTCCATCGATTCATAAGAAATCGTCCACCGCCTCCTCATTAATCGCCCTTAAGGCCATCGTCTCTAAGACGATTTTCTATCGTCTCTATAGCGATCGTTCATTCTAAATAGCGACCGTCCATCCTTTCTAAGGCGATCTTCCATTCTAAATAGCGACCCTCCATCGTTTCTAATGCGATCGTCCATCGTTTATAACGATCGTCCATCGTCTCTACAGCGATCGTCCATTCTAAATAGCGACCGTCCATCGTCTCTAAGACGATCGTCCATTTTTAAAGAGATAATCCATCCTCTACGGCGACCATCTATCTTCTTAGATGGCCATTCATCGCTATTATGGTGATCGTCCATCCTGTAAAACAAAAGTACATCTCTTAATATGATCGCTCATTCTTTAAGGCGGTCGTCCATCTTCCTTAAGGCGATCGTCCATCGTCTCTATAAGGATCGTCCTTCGTCTCTAAGGCGATCGTCTATCGTCTTTAAGGTGGTCGTCCATCGCCTTTAAGGCGATCGTCCAACATCTCTAAGGCGATTCTCTATCGTCTGTAGCGATCGTCCATCATCTCTATAGCTATCGTCCATCGTCTCTATAGGGATCGTCCTTCGTCTCTAAGGCGATTGTTCATTGTATCTACAGCGATCGTCCATCGTTTACAACGATCGTCCATCGTATCTATAGCGATCGTCCACCGTCTTTAAGGCGATCGTCCATTCTAAATAGCGACCCTCCATCGTCTCTAAGCGATTATCCATTCTTTAAAGAGATAGTCCATCCTCTAAGGCGACCATCTATCTTCTAAGATGGCCATTCATCGCCATTATGGCGATCGTCCATCCTGTAAAACAAAGGTACTTACATCTCTTAAAACGATCGCTCATTCTTTAAGGCGGTCATCCATCGTCCTTAAGGCGATCGTCCATCGTCTCTGTAGCGATCGTCCATCGTCTCTGTAGCGATCGTCCATCATCTCTATAGCGATCGTCCATCGTCTCTATAAGGATCGTCCTTCGGCTCTAAGGCGATCGTCTATCGTCGTTAAGGTGGTCGTCCATCGTATTTAAGGCGATCGTCCAACATCTCTAAGGCGATTGTCTATCGTCTGTAGCGATCGTCCATCGTCTCTTTAGCGATCGTCCATCGTCTCTATAGGGATCGTCCATCGTCTCGAAGGCGATTGTTCATTGTCACTACAGCGATCGTCCATCGTCTTTTAGGCGATCGTCCATTGTCTCTATAGGGAACGTCCATCGTCTTTAAGGCGATCGTATATCGTCTTTAAAGCGATCGTCAATCGTCTCTAAAGCGATCGTCAATCGTCTCTAAGGCGACCGTCCATCCTCTTAGGCTATTGTCCATCCTCTAAGGCGGCCATCGATCGTCTAAGATGGCCATTCATTGCCATTATGGCGACCGTCCACTTTGTACAGCAAAAGTACATCTCTTAAAGCTATCATCCATTGTCCCTAAAGTCATCGTTCATGCTATCTCTGGTAACACCCCATCGCCTCTTATGGCACTCGAAGATCACTCCTCACATATTAAAATCGCAGCTGAAGAGGCTGCATTCTAAATAAATCTTAGTAGTCAGAGCAACAGCTGGCTTTGTTTAATCTGGGTTGGATATGAGATTAGCTAGAATTTGGCTAAAGCGAATCCAGCTGATCTAGCTAACATATCTGATATGCAAATCATATGTCAACACATAAAAGTTTCAAGAATAAATCATTGCATTTGTTGAGACCCTTCACCCTCACGCACTTAGCAGTACAGCATTAATGGCGATGACTTAGCTTCTCTGTTGGGTGATATCGTTAACCTCTGACATTTAAAAGTAAAACTCAACAAAAAAATATTTTATTTCATTTAGCTTAGCTTAAAATGAGAGACACCAACAGAGTCTGGCAGCATTTAGGTTACCATCTAACTATGTAGGCACCTTTCGCTCTTAGATTCTTGATTGCCAATTTACAAGTTTTAGAAAAAAAAAAAAAGTACGTAACCCATTGCTTTCTCGTGCCTGTGATGCGCCTGACTACAATTTACATTTTTCTGCACAAATTTCGAGTATTTTAGTGTAACCCAAAAGTTACGTACGAATATAATCCCAAAAAACAGTACCCGACCAGAAAATAAGAGACCCTCATTTATTTACACAATATCCAAGCATATCAGCCCAAAATGAATGCCTAACTGCATCCAACCTACAGCAACTTAGGATATATGGCATAGCGTTCTTTAGGGTAATCCTTAATGTTCGCCTTATACCATTTGTGTGTTAGACAAGCGCTTTCAGTCTGTGAAGTCATAAGATCCTTAGCAAACCTTAAACCCCACTTATACGAAATTAATTTACCTGATTAACTATGACCCATGCAAGAACGTACCACCAAGTGTCGCAAGTCGGGATAATTCCACAAATAGCTGCATACATGACGACTTCGAAGAGCATATGCGGCGAAGAGACGTATTCGAAGAAGCCCTCACGTGGCATGAAGTGCTCTTCGCTGACCTTATTCCCAGCATTATCCTTTCGCAAATTGGTTAGCAACTTATTTGAATTGAGCTGTTGTGACCAACTGAAGTAGAATATAAAGCAGTAGATAAACTGCGTCATGGTGATCTTCGAAAATGAGAACGATGATGGTATGGTTCCTAGAATGAAATGTACTCGCATATATAACATATACATATGTAGGAAGGTGATTCCTCAAACTCACCTCTAACAAAACCCTCGGTATTGGCAAGCGGTACAACTACAACAAAGAAATAATACGCAAACGCCAGAAAATAATACCACAGATTGATTCTACCTTGCGAAGAGAATATTTGAATGAAAAGCGTTTCATAACAACGGCGTACCGTCTGCATGGTTATTAAAAACATCGCCAAAAGGCCCGATGTGGAGTCGACCATAACTTTACGCCCTTTGCCGCCAGCGAAAAAGTCCAAAAATTCCATGACACATTCCGGTGCTGAGCTAGCATATAGCAAACCTTTCAACATCAGACTGAGTGCTAGTAACGCCCAAAAGGCGGCGAATATGTTAAAATGCCTGAACCATGATTTGGGAACTTCCAGTTTTCTAACAAAAGCATTTCGTTCAACTCTCAAATTCAATTTGCCATACAAAATACTTTGGCTGATTGCAGCTGGCAAATGAGCTTCCAGCATGGTGATCAGTAATACAACAAGACAAATTAAGAGCGACAAAGTTATAAAAAAACATTTTAAAATATTAATTTGGAATTCCTCTAACGATCCTTGAACCATTTCACTTAAAAGACTTTTCGCTGCGAGGTATCGCAATAAACTAATATTAAGCGGCAACTGAACTGAATGACGACAGAGTGCTTTTATTTTTACTTAATTGTTGTTACTTAAAAAACAATATATAAGCATATACGAGAACCGACAATTTCTTAATAGTTTGACATAGAAAAACAACTCTTCTGGAGAGCAAGGTCAATCTTAAGTGGTTTTTTTCGTTGTTTGAATTTCAATTCAGTTGTGCTATTCTATTCGGATCAACTAACATGTTAAATTCACCTAAGGTAGAGCTAAAGTCCATGGTGGACTATTACCCTCCACATCTATATTTAGCAATTCCGTACGCCGGGTGGCCGCACTTCCTCATGTGCGTATCATTGAACGATATTGCACTGCACTTACTGGCTTTAAATCAATCCTTCTTGTGCCCGGTCGGGGGGAAACTTATGAAGCACCATAGGACAGGTTAGGTGAGAGTCCTAAGTATCATTCAGATTTCAGAATTTAGTTACAGATTTGAGTGGAGCAACGAATCTATGACATACGGACTGGGCAGCCACGCGATAAAGTGGTATACAGAGGGTTCGCGAACTGAGGAAGGAACAGGGGCAGGCTTGTTTGGGCCAAGGACGAAGCACTCAAAATCCATGAGAAAGAGTACCAGCATCTTTCAAGCTGAAATATGTGCTATAGATAGATGTATCCAACTCATTCTCGTAAGAATATACAGCAACTGCGACATAGCATTACTGTCAGATAGTCAAGCGACTATCAAAGCACTTGACTCCTATGTCATTAAGTCGAAACTTGTGTTGGAATGCCAACACAAACTTAATGAATTGGGTAGAAACAACAAAGAAACGCTCTACTGGATACCCGGTCATGTCGGGATAAAATGTAATGAAGCAGCAGATGGCTTGGCAAGACAAGGAGCTGCGGAGCCCTTCATTGGACCTGAATCATTCTGCGGAATAGGGAAACATAACATACGCGATGAATTCAGGAAAATGGAGAAAGGAAACGGGGCAACAACATTACAGGTCTGAGGCAAGCTAAGAAACTACTGGGTTGTTGCAACCGGAAAAGATTCGAAACCTGTATCTACCTTAGCAAGAATAACCTACGAATCGTAACAGGCTTCCTAACGGGGTACTGCAAACTCAGGGAGCAATTACGCAAACTAGGTATAATAAATGAAGGCCTTTTGCAGATTCTGAAATGTGTCAAGGGAGACTCCGGAGCACCATCTGGAACATTGTGGAGCACTGACCCACAAAAGATTTAGATACTTGGGCAAGTATCAAATATCAGATGAAGATATGCCAACCATGGACCCACTTCTCATTCTTCGATTCCTAAAAGAAATTGGTTTGGAGAGAGAGCTCTAAGGTGAACTATTCTCGCCAAGGTAAAGTAAGAGTGTATGACCTTTAAACACAGTTCCGAAGGAAACTCTAACGGGGGAATAAACCTCTCTAAGGTACTAACAGGAAATACAATTGACCACTAGGTCGCAGTACAAAATAACCCTATACAAATAATAATAATAACTAGTATCGCTTGCGGTCGAAATTCGACCGAGGGGAAATAAACAAACAGCGAGAGAAACATCGCTATGTATTTGTTTACATAACCTTTTTTTTGTAATATTCACCCGTACAGTGAACGCAAAGGGATTAAGCTAATACAGCCATGAACGTGATCAACATGCTTTTATTTAATTGGTTAAAGCTTTTTGTATGGGTAATCATGTGTATATGTTCACTTTATTTTACCTGACTTAACGGTAACATACGCACATGATTTTTTTTTTCTGCACATCTATGGCACAGTATCTTTCGAATGATATAAGTTTCATCCTCTTCCTTTTTTAATAAATACTCAAAAAACGTACGATAAATGTCGTGTTCACGTATTAATATATGTATAAGATAATATAGATTTGACAAAAAAAAAGTGCCCGCAATCTGCTTTCTTGTTGATCATAATGGAGGTCAGTTACATGACTAATCCCCAGAAAACGGAGTTAGTATTATTCACTAACAAAAGAAAAGTTCCACAATTCATAACACCCTCTGTTGGAGGTATCCCTGAAAGTATCTCTAACAGTGCGAAATACCTGGGCTTGATGCTCGATAATAAACTGAATTGCAGGTTGAACATTAGCGATCATGCAACAGAATATTCTGGAAAATATTAAAAACCTCATGCCAGAATCATCCTATGGATGTATACGGCTATAGAAAGGCGTATACTAACTTAAGGTAGCCTGGTATGGTGGCAAACCGCCATCAAAACCATTAGCTTTAACTGCCATCAAAAAAGTACAAAGACTAGCGTGTATTGGTACCCCCAGTGCAATGAGAATAATATCAAAAGCAGGACTCGAAGCCTTTCTCAACTTGCTTCGCTTTATACAAGCATCGGCGGCTATTAGTGACCTAAGATTAAGTCAGACAGATAGCTGTAGATAGATAGCAAAGTGTCATACTACGATCCTGCAGAGATATCTAAGCAATGTATCTAATACCGATTACACTACGCCGTACCTAGAGTTTATGAGACAATTTTTAAGCACCTACGCGAGCAGAGAAGAATGTAAACGCGGTAGAACACCCAACGCGCAATCCATAGCTGTCTACACGGATGGATACAAAATGGAAATAGGTATAGGCGCAGGCATCTTCTCTGAACCGCTGGATATATCCTTATCAGTTCGGCTTCCGAACTACAGGAGTGTTGACCAGGCAGAGGTCCTAGCAATGGCAGTAGCTGCCCATGAGACAGTGGTGAGAGGTAGTACCACAGGCAGGTATAACCTTTATAGGCATCATGATTGACACAAGGCTCTCGTTTAATGAACATCTGGAATATGCGAGTGGCAAAGCCTCGCGAGTACATAACGCACTCATAAGCATCATGCCGAATCATGGAGGACTGGGATACAGTAAACGGCGGCTTTTACCCAGTGTGGTTACATCTGTGATGATCTACGGGTCACAATATGGACCAAAGCTATGAAAACTCAGCCATATCGGCGTAAAATAGACAAACCGACTTTGTGCAATTCGAGTATGTAGTGCATTTCGAACAATATCAAGAGATGCAGTCCATGTTGTTGCAGGATTACTCCCAATCGACATACTGGCAGAGAAGTTTCAAAACACATACAACATGAGGAGACAGGAGCAAGTGTTAACCGACAGAGAAGCGAACTTACCAGAAAGAGCAAACAGCCTAACGAATTAGTAACAACGATGGAGCGTGTCAAGCAAAGGCCGATAGACCTATCGTCTCAACCTGTTTCTTAAGGCTTGCTTTCGCGCGTATCACGACAATTCCCACTACTGTTCGAATTACATCCAGGCTGAAGAAGATGCGGAACATGTATATTTCACTGTCCGCGATTCGAGCCCGATAGACAAACGCTAAAAAATAAGCTTCGACGAATACCAAGTCCCGAGAACATAGTTCATCTTATGATCCAATCGCAAGAGATATGGAGTGCTGTGAGTGATTATGCAAAGCATATTACAACACAAATAAGACACCTCAAACGATGAAAGGGTTGTTTATTAGTGTGCGGAAGTCCCATAATGTTACTGAGGATGGGCTCAGTTTCTTCTTCTTTTAAAGATTCTTATTGCCTCCAGTTGAGTACTCCAAGTTGGTTGAGGAAGAATCCCATTCAAAATCAATGAAAAATAGCCTACTACGAGAGCGTTAACCTATTCGCCAAGATGTCTGATTTCATGAATGTGACAACAAACGATTTCAACGCTTTCAAGATTGCTTTCATTAAGAACGGGCCTCTGTCGGTGGCTGTTGATGCATCTCATAAGAGCTCCCATTTCTATTCGCATTCTGGCTACTACGAGTCGGATTTAAAAATTCGAACAAAGGAGTTTGATCAGACAGGCTTATCGAATCGAAGCCGTACATCAAGTACCTGGGACTGTTACTGGACCACAGACTCAGCTTCAGGGACCACCTAATGTACGCAGGCGATAAGGCCTCCCGGGCATTAGCGGCATTATGCAGACTAATGCCAAATATTGTGGGACCAAGACAGCCAATCAGAAATCTCTTAACAACCGCGAGTATGTCAATACTCCTGTATGCGGCCCCAATATTGACATCAGCGACGCATCGTAAGTCATACATTAGAACGATGAACTCGGCGCTTAGAACGCATCTTTAAGGGTATGCTGCGCTTTTAGAACTATGTCAGCGGATGCGATAAGCGTGATATCAGGCCGAATACCTATCAATCTAGACGTGAAGAAGACTGCGGTCCTACGTAAAAACGAGTACGATGACGGAACAACAGCTATAGAAGCTTTAAAAGTAGAATGGAAACATAGGTGGAACATCACAACCAAAGGGCGATGAATATACAAATTGATTCCCGAAGTTGATTAATGGATTAGCAGAAGCACGGGGAGCTAAACTACTACCTAACACAATTTCTATCGGGGCACGGATGCTTCCGAGAGTATCTCTACAAGTACAAGCACGCGGATGACCCATTCTGCCAGCACTGTAAAGGAAAAGTGCAGAACACAGAGCATGTACTGATGGAATACTTACTTAGGTGGCGCTACAGTTCGGAGTGAACCTGGGCCTCAACCAACAAGCCTCTCCATTTAGCTCGGTCTTTAGCTAATTGCCTCCAGTTGCGCACTCCAAGTTGGTCGAGGTCCCCTTGAACTTGTGCGCACCACCTACGGCGATGATTCCCTCTACTGCGTCGTCCCTCGGGGTTAGATTCGAAGACTCTGCGGGCCAGAGCGTTGGTGTCCATTCGCTCTACATGTCCTAGCCATCTCAGACGTCCAATACGCAGTTTTTTGACTAGGTCGATGTCGCTGTACAGCTCGTATAGTTCGTGATTGAATCTTCTCCTCCAAAACCCGTCAACGCAAACGGGACCGAAAATCTTACGAAGAAATTTTCCCTCAAAGCGATCAAGGATATCTTCATCCTCTTTTAATAAAGTCCATGTTTCAGCGCCGTAAAGCAGAACTGGGATGATCAGGGTCTTATACAGAATCTCCTTAGTTATTCGAGATAGGGCTTTACTGTTGAATTGCATTATAAGCCCAAAAACCACCGATTGGCAAAAGTTATTCTTCGCTTGATTTCTGCGCTGATCTTGTTTTTCGAGTTTATAGCAAAACCAAGGTAGACAAGAAAGTCCTGTACTACCTCGAAGTTATAGCTGCCTACTGTGACGTTCTGTCCAATTCGTCGGTGTTGGCTGTCCCTTCTTGTTGACAGCATATACTTGGTTTTGCCCTCGTTTATCGCTAAACCCATTTTGGCCAGTTCCGCTTCAATGCTTGCAAACGCACCGGTGACAGCCCGCTGAGTTCTTCCGATAATGTCTATATCGTCAGCGTATGCAAGCAGTTGTGCAGACTTGTAATAGATTGTGCCTCCGGTGTTGGGTTGTGAGTTCCACACAATCCGTTCAAGTACAATATTAAAGAAGTATAAAGCTCTTCTCTATAGACGCTGTCATAGGCGGCCTTGAAATCGATACGGAGATGGTGAGTATCGATTTGGACTTCTTGGGTTCTTGGGTCTCCAGGATCTGCTGAAGTGTGAAGATTTGATCGATGGGTGGACTTTCCTGGCCTGAAACCGCACTGATAGGGTCCAATCAGGCTGTTCATAAAAGGTTTCAGGCGTTCACACAATATCGCAGAAAAGATCTTGTATGCGATGTTGAGGGGACTGATGCCTCTATAATTGGCGCAGTTGAGGGGGTCTCCTTTCTTGTGGATCGGGCAAACGATGCTGAGGTTCCATTCATCAGGCATACACTCGTTTGACCAAATCTTAGAGATATGTTGGTGTATGCACTCTACAAATTCATCCCCAGCTGCCTTGAAAAGTTCGACCGGTAAGCCGTCAGGTCCAACAGCCTTGTTGGATTTTAGCTTGGATATTACTATCCTCACTTCCATGTTGAATGGTTCATTCTGCCTGACAGCGGGTTGTTGGTCTTCGTCGCCGTTATACAGTCTGATGGAACGCCAAAGTTATGTCAGGGCCAGGAACATCTTAGAAAGAGCAATTGGAGGGCAAGTGACCCCAAGAAGCTTGACCTCATTTATGTTGGCGAGAAGCGAAGGCTGGGAGACTGCAAATGAAGTAACCACAAGTATGATGTAGCAACTGCGTATAGAGAAACGAGCAACGAGGAACGAGAAACGAGAGAAACGAAGATCCTTCCAGCCCTCCTACCCGCGCATAAAAGGGTAATGAGCCCAGGGAGCCTTGAGTCCTTCCCGATGGTAGATCACAGGGAGCTCATTTGCATTGTGCGCGCCGATCCACAATCGCTATGAGCACAGGGAAATTTAATTCCTCTAGGTTGACTGTATGGCACTCAGCAGTTGTGCTCAGCGTCCAATTTGTTACAATCCATTTCGTCAGACAATATTGACAACGACTTCCGACATTCGTCTCTACCATGAAGTTGGTCAGTTTTTGATCTGCCAGCTTGACAAACCTCGTCTTTACCAAAAGATATGTAACAGAGTCTCTGATCTGTCAGTTTGTCTCAAAACCTTGGAACGCCAATTCTTTCCTGATGAGTCTTTGCCATCTTCACCTTCAAATGAAATAATTAAGGAAGTTGTTCATAAGGAGTTGCTCAATTGATCAACCACAGCACCCCTCCCTTAGAGTAGAATTGAAAAAAGGAAGTATCTGGACAATAGCAGAATTGGTAAAGCAAAGAATCAATATCACCAACCGCTGTCTCTTAGATAAGACTGGTCAGAAAGATTTCGTCTAAAGCAGCTGCGCCGTGTGCACTACGGCAGAGGGCCAACCCCTCCAAACCAAACACCTGGTGCGTGCAGAACCCAATCCATGATTTTAAAATTACAAATTGTAATTTTCCAACGGATTAGATCATAATCTGTGCAACTGAGGCAACAAACAATGTCAGCGCGTGCATTATAGGAACCAGAATAAAGTGTTTTAAATTTTTTATAACCAAAGCTACACATAAGCGCATGGATCAGAGACAACCAATGAAATATTGAAAAATATATGAAATTTGGGAAATTTTATAAATAAATCACTCACCTTCTGTATATCGGTCGCACTCTCCGGTGGAATACTCTAGTTTGGTGAATAGCGGCCAAATGCTTTTCATTTGAACTTCACTGATGATGTATTAACCGAAATATGAACCGGAAGGGATTTTAGAATATCACACACCGGATCTGGAGACATACAGCATCGAGCTCGAAATTGATTTACACTACAAATGGGACCAATGGGAGTAGAGGGCTTCTTTTTTTTAATGAAAGAAGGCGGAGAATAGCACTCGAAAGGGATCAAAAGGGAAGAGACACAGACCGATTGCAAGCACTGTTATCACTTTTATTTCAGGGAAAATGAAATAACCTGAACGCACTTTCAAAGATGCGGCAATTTTCGGTGGAAAAACGCGGATAACAAGGCATGGACACATATTTTTTGTAGATTAGGATACGATGAATGGGCAAGGCTTCGATTTTCATTTTAACCCGAGGAACTGAATTACACTTTCATTCTTTTTTTTTTTAAATTTAAATTTACCGCACCCACGAGGATTGGAAAAGATTTACTCTTAAAAGGGCCTGGGGATGCTGAAAGGGAACACTTATTCGCTGGAAAGCAGACGCGTTTTACACAAACCACTTCTCATTGAGACTACTTCTAGAGGCTTCGCTCACTACTTTCACTAATTGGGCCGTATAGGGGCTTTTTAGGGGAGGATACCTATTTGAAAAGAAACAGCACTTTCAAATGGATTAGGTGCGCACGATAAAGGACAGAGGCTTTCGGATATTCACTTATGGACAAACTACTTCACCAGATTTAATAAAAAAAATTGCATTTTTCTTACACGCTTTAACGCAACAATAACGGAAATCGACGAAATTTGTGACAAAAACACAAAAAAACTTACGACTCCATTACAAATCACCCGACAACCGACAATTATCCATTCTTCACCACAAACCGACCGCCACCGGCATTTCAAAGATGGCTACTTCCCGCACAGAACACGAATGTTGAAGCGATTTCCGATTCGTGAAACGTGAAACGAACGAACAAATTCCCGTCAAATTCAACGCCCGTCCACGATATTTCATGCAAATTCTATGCGTAGCCAATTCGCAAACAATTTACATCCGTTTATTTGCCGAAAGACTAAGTATTTGCAACAAATTTCAAGTGGAAAATTAACTCATTTGAAATTTTAAAGATGGAGGACACAAAGTACTTCCTCCACCTTGCACTCATTCCAAGGGGAATTTTCACCCCGACAATTGAAATGAAATTTTAACTCGAAATTGATTGCCCCGATTAGTATTTTAAGTGAATAATATGCAGAAATGCTTAAATAACAAACTGAAAGTATTTATTTTGGTGAAAACTTACCATTTTTGAATGAATTTTTATTTTTTGCGGAGAAATGTTCCCAATTGAAATTGGTTGCAGGCGAATAAAAGGCTAACGGCACTTTTGAACTCGGTGAAGACGACTACTTCGGTGGTGGAATGGAGACGGTGCTGCCAGTGCCAGTGAAAGAAATTTATTTGAATGTGAATAACGAACATTTTGAAGGCGCTGGTGTAATTTTTTTTTTCTTCTTCTTCTTCTTCTTCTTCTTCTTCCTTTTATCAGCGAGGTTATGATCCGAAAACAATGGATCATAACCCTCCCACTTCACCGCACTTCTACTGATCCGCCTGTGGGGTTCGCCTATGTAATTTTGTTTGTACCTAGACGATAAATTGTATAGTGCGTTGCAAGTTTAAGGAAATTTGCTAAATTTGCGAAAAATTCGAAAGTAACGGGGTTTTTGAATTTAGGACTGGACCGAGTTAATTTATTAATTCAGTCATGAGTTGACGGTATTTGCCAGTTCTCTTTCCATTTGTGTGCAGGCATGCTCGAAGGAACGAGAGATTATTCCCCATTTTCTTTGCTGAGATTCAACATTCAAGGGGAGGGTGATTATATAGAATTCAACAAACGGGTGAGTTGTAATTCGAAGTTAGATAAATAGATATTCATTTGTGGTGAGGTGCAAGTGCACTGCGGCATATAACAGATCTATTTTGCCCCCCATACTAACGCTCTAGTCGATGATATAGGTTATTTCTCTACGTGCAGTAGAAGATAAAAATATATTTTTTAGGGACGGATGACCGTCCTTTACCAGACTTTATTCAAAACTCAAACTTAATTTACGAATTACAATTATTTATAACAAGTGACAAACAATCTGCCTGAGAGTAAACGCTGTGTCGGCAGCTTGGGAAATAATCTGTGAGAACAATGCTTAAAGGTGTCGGTGACTGCTGAAAATGAATCTGGGAATAACTGTGCATGATTTGAGTCCACCTGCTTCGGTGATTTCTTAGAATAGCTGGGTAAAGGTGAACGTGCGGTGCATCTCATGTGCAGCTGGGTGACTTGGATATTCAATCTTCTGTGTGATAACTTATACTCGGTCTAGAGCATTCCTCCAGTTCAGCTGCTACTATGAAGCGAAGTATCTAGAGTAGATGGGGGTGGCAATCATCTTCTTCTTCCCTTTATCAGCGAGGTTATGATCCGAAAACAAGGGATCATAACCCTCCCACCTCACGCATTTCTACTGATCCGCCTGTGGGGTTCGCCTATTTGACCTCAGAAAATATCGGCACGCCTGCCGATTTTGGATCACTCGGTTACTGAGGCCAATGAAATGCCGATGTCGTCGCATTTGTCTGATCCAGACGCTTATAGGCCTGCCTTTCCTACATCGCGATGTCGCATCGCGGGTGGCAATGGTGAAATTAATAGTGTGTTTGCTCGCCAACCGATGTGTCCAAGTTCAAGCCCCAGCGGGGAACAGCAATCGTCAGCCAGCCGAGTATAAAATGGAAAACGAATAATGAAAGTTTTTCTAATACTGCATGAGATGACTGAGAAAAGGCCCATTGTGGCACCGAGCCTCCATTCTGACCCGATGAATAAGTTTTCACCCGATGGTGGACTATCATTGGATTGACGAAGACTGATCACATGAATACGATGCTAGTATTTGAAAGAAGATTCGCTACAAGAATTCCTGACAGAATATACTGGAAGAACCGAAGAACCATTAAGATGTTGCCGTTCTATACCGATGGTTCTAGGTTAGGTTAGGTAAGATGGCAGGTGTAGGGGGATAGAAAACCTCCACACCACACTCAGGTCAGTATAGACCCATTGTGATACCCATGGGGGGAAAGGAGATAGAAAAGGAAATCCCTTCCTCGTGGAAAAATACTGTCTTCGTAAATATTCTAAAGTAAGAACTAAGTACTCACTGTGCCCTAGATACAAACCATCCAGAGGATTTGATGAAGTTTGCGATGTCATTTATTGGTCTGTTGGACAACTCTTCTAAATCCTCAAAGAAGTGTTGTCCAAGGATCTTATTTCTCAAATGATAGAGGCCTGGGCAATGACAGAGAAAGTGGGCGGTGTCCTCCTGAGCCTCCTCGTCGCCGCAGCCTCTACAAAGGTCTTCGCTAGCCACACGTAGTTTTTTTCATGTGGTACCGCATGGTATTATGCCCCGTAATGACTCCTATTAGAGTAGAGAGGAATTTTCTATGCCTCTGTATGAGTCTATTGGTTCCTACTCTGTCAAATGCGGGCCACAGCTTCCTCGTGATGACACAAGTATCTAAAGAGGTCCACCTATTGTTAGCCTCCGTTATGGCTTTGTTTCCTGCTTCGAGCTTAAGGGCGCACGGCGGGATGTACACCGAGAGGTCGGATTGGTCCGAGCTTAGTGCTGAGCCTCCTCTAGCCAGTACATCGGCTTTCTCATTCCATGGTATGCCTTCGGTTCTAAGATGGACGTTGGCACGGGAGCAGGAGTTTATTATGAAGCCCAAGGAATAAACCACTCATTCAGAATAATAAGCGACGACTGTAGCGTTTTTCAGGCCAAAGCCACAGCCATCATACAGGCTGCTGAAATTATAAGCGAGAGTAATGTCTTTGGTAGAATGATCACTGTCTATATAGACAGCCAGGCAGCCGTTAAGGCTCTGGACTCTGCTGTAATTAGGTCAATGCTTGTAAGAAGCTGCAAATCACTTTTAAATCACTCTTACCTAGAGCCAATGCTATGATCATCTGCTGGGTATCAGGGCATATCGATATCGAGGGTAACGAAAGGGCTGACGAGCTTGCTAATAAAGGGTCAGGGCTGCACTTATCACGCCCCCTACCCTTTGTAGCAACCCCAATCAGTTCCTTACGGAAGAAAATTGAGGATAAAGCCACCGGTCGAACAAACAGGCACTGGGTTCATCTGGAAACATGCGCAACGACCAGAACGCTATGGCCGGCCTACAGCAAGAAGAGATCAACCTCTCTGGTAAAACTTAGTCGTTATAATCGGGGTTTTTACAATAGTCTTAGAAGTAATAAATTAGTGCTATTTAACCAAAATTAGTACAAATGATACAATAGTAGCACGAAGTGCACAGCACTATCACTCATCAAAGAAAGGAAATATGAGATAAGATAAGGAAAGAAACATAAGATTTTTGAACAAAAACTGCAGTTTTACATTTCCCTTGTATCTTCAACTGATCCAGTTTTTGTTACATTTGATTGCGTAAATTATGTCGTCAACCTACAAAATGTCCAAAATGTCGTTAAATATGGATAAATCATCTGAAAAAGCCAAAAAGTGCGCGTTCGATAGTTGTAACTCGGATATTCTTAAGAACATAATTGTTTATTTTGGAGATGAAAAATTCTGTGATGTGACCCTGGTCAGCGGCAACGAAGACATTAAAATTAAGGCTCATCGAGTAGTTCTGGCTGCATCAAGTGAATATTTTCAAGCAATGTTTGGGGGTTCCCTCAAAGAAGCCGAAGCTGCCGAAGTGAAATTCGATGAGGTAGATGGCCAAACTCTGAAAACGGTAATTAGTTCTATTTATTACAGCTCGGTTGAACTTCAAACTTGTACAGTGGAGAATATTCTGAAAGCAGCACACCTCTTTCAATTGAAGAGGTTGGAAGTCACATGTTGTGACTATATAACTAACCAGCTAGACACATCTAATTGCCTGGGAATTGCATTGTTTGCAGAGCAATACAACTACAAAGAGTTGTACGAGAGCTCTTATGCGTTTACACTCAAGTATTTTATGGAAGTTTGCAAGAATAAGGAATTCTTTTTATTGAACGCGGATCAGCTAAACAAACTTCTTTCCAGTGACGAACTGTGTGTACCATCCGAAAAGGAGGTCTTTCAAACTTTAATGTTGTGGGTTGGATTTGATAGAGTGAATCGAGAAGATTGTATTGTGGAACTTATTCAACGCGTTCGCCTTACACTGTTGCAGCCAAAATTTATTGAGGATACAGTGGAGAAAGCCTGCAAACTAAAAAAGTGGGAGAAAATGATTTACTTATCGTACAAGTGGCATTTGTTGCCTAGGTTTGAGCATTCATACCTTCCTGAAGAGCAAACCAGGCTGAGAAGCTTGAAAAACGTTGTTATTGCTATTAGTGGATGGGGTAATACTGCCTTAACTGTCGCACTGTATTACTCTGGATTTGATGATTGGATCTATAGGTGGTGGCCGTGTATGCCAGAGTATCGAGTTGATTTTGGGAGCACAATAGTTGATGACAAATTAATTATTGCAGGTGGTGAACTTTCGTCTGGGGAGAGTTCAAATCATGTCGACTGCTTGGACTTAAGAACCTTGAAGTGGACGCAACTACCTCCAATGACCAGAAAAAGGCATTCTTGTGGAATGGTTACATTAGATGGAAAGGTGTATGTTATAGGTGGCTTTGATGGAGGGTCTTCCTTGACCTCAATGGAGAAATGGGATCCATTAAAATCACAGTGGACTATGATGAATATGAATTTTTATCCTAGCCGTTGTGTTGGTGTTAAGGGTAATTTTTTGTATGTAGTTGAAATATATAAACAGCATGCTTGTACATATGATCCTCTTCGCGATGCATGGCACAGTGCTATAGCAGTCGCAAACGATTTGGTGGGGATAGCTACAGTCTCTATAAATGAAGTCGATCATTTTATAATGGTTCAAAAAATAAAATTAACAGCACAAATCTCAAGTATAATACCGTTACCGATTCTAAAATGGATTTAGAATTTGCGACTAACTGCGCGCTTGTTGGAAACCGTTTGATAATTTACGGTGGAGGGGTTTTTAAGGAATACAGCAACTCCGGAACATTGAAAACTATGCCAAACCTAAAAGTAGAAGGAGGAGGGTTTATTTTGCTTTCAAGCTAAATCTGAACAAGTTCAAACTTTGTTAAACGATGGCTTAAACATTTTTTTTTTTAATAATTTTTATTTTATATTATTTTGGAGTAAAATTAATCCGACTTTCTATCGTTCAATGAATTCTGTACTTTTTCTTATTTGTGCTTAACAGGCACAGATTCATACGTATTAATAAATTTGCTTTTATATGTAACTACTTTGATTTATATTTTCATTTCAATTAAACATACAAATGTGAATTAAAATACAGATTGTTTATTTACTTTCTTGTGATCAGCTTTTCTTTCGAATATTAAACATTTTGTGTAAATATTTGCACTAGTGGTTACATGTTCAGTTAATGGACATTGAAGGTGCCTTCGGAAAAATATGCTCGAGAATCGTTGCTCTGTCTTAGAAAAACGTAGTGTTAACCCATTGGTGATGGGATGGGTGGATAATACGCTGAAAAATATGGCGATAAATATTCAGACGGAACTTCAAGACTTAGAGGAAGGGTAAGCAGAGGCAGGGAGGAGTTTTATCACATCTGTGGAATATACTGTGGATTCTCCTGGAGAGGAAATCACTGTCTCTATAGACAGCCAGGCAGCCGTTAATGCTCTGGACTCTGCTGTTATTAGGTCGAGGCTTGCAAATCACTTTTAAACGAGATATATAGAGCCAATGCGGTCAGCCACTGCTGGGTACCAAGGCATAGGGATATCGAAGGAAACGAAAGGGCTGACGAGCTTTGCTGGAAAGGGTCGGTGCTGCACTTATCGCAGGCCCTCCCTTTTGTAGTAACCCGATTCAGTTCCTTACGGAAGAAAATAGAAAATGAAGCCATCGGTCGAGCAAACTGACACTGGGTAAATAAAATGCATTAAAAATGAAAAAATGAAAATGAATACTGGGTACATCTGGACACATATGCAACGTCCAGGGCGCATGGCCGGTCTTCAGCAAGATGAGATCAACACCTCTGGTGAAACTTGGTCGTTATAGCACACGGGTCGTTTCTGGCATAACTACTGGATATTGTGCCATTGGCAAGCATACGGAGTGACTCGGTTTGCTGCATAACGACTATTGTAGAAGTTGCAGGGACGAAAAAGAAATTGAATCTGTTCGTCACCTGTTGTGTGACTATCCTGCCCTATCCGTCAGAAGAATGAGGACTCTTGGTAGATACATCTTCTCGGAGCTGGAGGACTTGGGTAATGTTGAGCTGATGGACCTCCTGAGATTCATATCACTTTCTGGGTAGTTCTAACAGCGGACTTTCTTTACAGTGTTTCCAATGTTAAATGATTGGGCACAATGAACCCGTACTATTGGTCTGAGTGAGCAGTGACTCTTTGTCACAAGGCACCCATCTACTTAACCTAACCTAATGACATAGGAGTCAAGTACTTTGATAGGTGCTTGACTATCTGACAGTAATGCTATGTCGCAGTTGCTGTATCTTCTTACGAGATTGAGTTGGATACATCTATAGCACAGCTTAGCCCAAACACGCCTGCCCCATGTTCCTTCCTCAGTTCTCGAACTGTATGTATACCACTTTATCGCGTGGCTGCCCAGTCCGTATGTCATAGATTCGTTGCTCCACTCAAATCTAAAATCTGAATGATACGTAGGACTCTCACCTAACCTGACCTGTGGTGCTCCATAAATTTGCCCCCGACCGAGCACAAGAAGGATTGATTTAAAGCCAGTAAGTGCGGTGCAATATCGTTCAATGATACGCACATGAGAAAAGTGAGGCCCCCTGTTGTACGGAATTGCTAAGTATAGATCTGGAGGGTAATAGTCCACCCTCAAGTATGGGGTTACAGTCCTTTCGACGCCGTAGAAAAGCTTTTTCGTTACTGTGTTAAGCGAAGTTTTAGACTGCCGAATAGCACACCTAACTACAATATATGATCCATTTAGAGACGGGAACCCCGCTCCTACACTTGGAAACGATAAAATTCCATTTCAACCGAGTATATAGTAAAAGTAATGGATATGTTTACGCATATGCTCTTGATTAAAGGAAACTGGGTTCAAAAATGGGAACTGTGGATGCAATTCAAGTGTTTCATCCACTGAATAGTCTACATCACTTGATCATCCACATCAAGGGAACTTGAGATGGAACATACGTGAAATTGGGCACTAGTAGTCCATATATTAAAACGTCAATGGTTTAGGGGTTTTCCCCTATTCTCATTTTATGGCAAGAACTTATGGAATGAAACCACTTTAAATTCAGAATTAGTAAGTTTTCCACACGTTATCGCTTGTTTGCATTCGCCGTTTTTAAATTTTTTTTTTCATTTCTTGTAATTTTTATTGCATTAGTAATCAAATTGCATTTCATTGAATTGTCTTCTTTTGATTTTAGTTTTCAATTGAAAATGTCTCCAAACGCAAACCAGGAATCTAACAACAATTCTCAATCAGAAGTGTTACAAGTTTCTGCAGCTGCTGGCTATTTAAACGATGTCTTCCAGAAAATTCAAGCTTTATTCAGGCACCAGCAACTTTGTGATATCACACTGCTAGCTGAGAACGATGAGTTCAAAGTGGAGGCTCATCGGGTGGTACTTGCCGCAGCAAGCCCATACTTTTCAAGTATGTTTTGTGACTCTCTTCAGGAAGCTGATGCTAAAGTCGTTAAGATAAAGGAAGTCAATGGTCACATGTTGAAACTGATTGTCAATTCCATTTATACTGCTTCGGTTGAACTTAGAACTGATACAGTGGAGGACATTCTTAAAACAGCTCATCTCTTTCAACTCGATTCGTTGGTGGACATATGCTGTGAGTTTTTAGCGAAAAAATTAAAGTCATCAAACTGCCTGCGCATCGTATTGCTCGCAGAGCAATATAACTTAAATAAGCTCTACAAAGCTGCTCAGGAATTTGTTTGTCAGAATTTCATGAAATTTCAGGATGATGAGTTTTTCTTACTAAACGCCGATCAGCTAAGTAAACTCATTTCGTCTGATGAACTACGTATATCTTCCGAAGAGGAAGTGTTTCATAGTATAATGTCCTGGGTGGCACATGATAAGGCTAACAGGGAAGATTTGATTGGAAAACTTCTTCGTCATGTTCGATTCCACTTATTACTTCCAGAGTTCATTGCTACTACCGTGCAACAAGCTAGTAGATCATTTGAAACCGAAAAATTGATCTGCGAGGGCTTAAAATGGCATTTGGTACCGGAATTGTTTCCACAAGAACAATTTAAAGTACGAAATTTTGACGATGTGATAATTGCCATTAGTGGATGGAACTATACCGATCGCGGCTTAAGTGTCAGACTGCTTTATCCTGTATTGAATAGATGGCTGTACGGAGAATGGCCGGGTCCTAAAGAAAGACGTCTTAATTTTGGGAGCACAATGAATGATGGGAAATTGTATATTGCTGGTGGTAAACTAGCTTCTGGAGAGCTTACAAATCGCGTTGACTGCTTGGACTTAAGAACCCTAAAGTGGACGGAACTACCACCAATGGCAATGAAAATACATTCGCTTGCGCTAGCAAAAATTGCGGGAGGCGATTTGTTCGTTGCTGGCGGTATTATTCATTGCGGAAAGGCTACAAATCGCTTTCACCGCTTGGACTTAAATACCCTGATGTGGACGGAGCTACCACCAATGGTAAGCAAAAGACATTCATTTACGCTTACTGTGTCGAATGGACAAATATATGCGTTGGGTGGTCAAGATCAAATGAATGCTTTATGGTCTGTGGAGAAATGGAATGACTTGGAAGGAAAGTGGCAACTTACAACTCCAATGCCTCAGTTAAATTCAATAAATGCTTACCCTTATGTAATTGCAAGCAACATACATACTCCTGTTGAACGCCGGTTGACCACAAGTGACGACTTATCGTGGATGGGTATAGCTAATGTATTAACTTCCCATTACTACATAGCTGTGTAACAAAGTACAATATAGAAGCAAATTACTCTATAAAGTGTCCCACCAATGCCATCGTACCAGAATGCACCAATTGCTCAGTTTTTGGAGATCGCATAATTGTTTATGGAGAAGATGCATTCCAGGAGTACAATATAGCAAAGGATGAGTGGACAACTTTGCCACGCTTGAACAACTACGACGGAAAGGTTGTCGTGATTTCAGGTTCAAATCAATAAATTGATGACCGTATTAAAGTTATATGTGCTTTTCGTCATTTAACTGTCTGTTGTTTCAATAAAATAAATATTAGATAACATAGTAAACGGTGTACTTTTTTAAAAAATTTAATAAAGAGCCGGGGTGATTATCTTTGTCACTCTCAGGCGAAGACTCAGCTGCAGTCTAGCACTGGATGATGGTGACTTTTCTTACCCTACTCTGACAAGGTTTCAAGGATATGAAGCTTCATCGCGCAATAGGTTACGTTAGGTAGAGTAGAGTTATGAGGTTAAAACACTAGGCAACAAGGTGGGCCCATCGAGATCCCTACGAAACATTCGCGGCAAAAACCTAAACCAATTCTCCCATACACTAAATTTCCCTACAGAGCTTGAATGTGTCATTGTTGTGGTTCAAGGACCTTACCTCTTATAATTAAGTTATTGAAGAAGTACCTTCCAAGGTGCTTTAGCCTTGTCCTGGCAATGCCTTGGCATTCGCAGAGTATATGGTTTCGCATGTTATGTCCGCTGAAACATGTAGGCCATTGCAGTACCTACAAAAATCCGTATTTGATAACCCTAGTCTCATAGCGTGCTACCTTAAAAGACTATGGCCAGAAAGTATTCCTATCTCTGTTCTTACCCGTGATCTCCCCAGATTTCCTGCGGTCTAACACAGGTTACAAGGCCTTAGGCCATCTTAGATTAGCCATGTTGATGATTTTATCAATGATAATTCCCTTAGCCACGCACCTTGGCTTACTACTACCAATTAAGCCACAATGTGGGAGCTCTGCTCCTCTTTTGGCCAGCGCTTCGGCTTTTTCGTTGTCTTCTATATCGCGGTTCGAATCCCAGAAAACATGAAAACGTTTTTTCACGGTCCCACCTCTCGCGAGCGTCTGACAAACATCCGAGAGCATTGTTGTCACGAAAAAGCTTCTCAAATCGGCGTTCGGATACGGTACTAAAGTGTAGGTCCCTTCCATTCGTGTGAAAAATATAACGCACACAACACGAGTGGTTGCGAGAAGCTAGGTACTGGCACTTAAAGAGCTGTTGCGCCAAATATTTATTTATTCTATATCGCAGTGTCCACATACCCAACATAATCTGACACGGCTCTGTGTACATAATGCCTTGAGCATTGTGCGGCAATTGCTTGCGATTTTAAAGACGTAAGACTCTAAGACGTAAGACTTCTCGGATATTGATCCCATCTCAAGTAATTCCGCAGCTTTAAGTACAGCTAGAACCTCTGCTTGGAACACACTACATATGTCCGGAGGTCTCTGCATCTGCAGGTTAATATGTATCGAGTATATACCTGGCCCCGTGCCGTCTCTGGTCTTAGAACCATCTGTATATATGCAATCTCGTTGTGGACAGAGTCTGTCTCCCTTTGCCAATTCTCTCTAACAGGGTACGTTACTTCGTGTGATGTGACGAAGTCTAAGGTACCAAGGATATCGTCCGTCATCGCGCTGTAAGTGATAGAAGAAAATATTTGAAATAGCCACATCTAAGGTATTAAGTAGTTCGACCTAAATCGAACTGTAGTGGCGTCAGTTGATTGCATCTACGTATAAATACTTCTTTCACTAGCACTTGGACCCAAAGTAGAGTACTTCGTCTACAGTCAGCAAAGGCAAAGGGGTTGAAACCCATGATGTACATTGCGTCGAAGTGAGAGAGACATTTCCTACCCTTCAAACGTTTACAATCTTCGACGACAGAAATTAAAATATTTATTTTACTTTCTTAAGCAATCTTTACTATGAAAAAGAAGTTCAACCCAAAAGGGTCTGTTGAACGCAAAAAAATACAACTCAAGCTGAAGAAAACATTATTTACAATACGTCTCCGTACATAGTCCGACCAAATGCAATGTCAATGCTCCTAGCAACGTTCAAGCAAGCCTACAGAATGTAAGGATAGATGGCATACCGTCTCTTCGGATAGTTTTTAAAGTTCTCCTTGTACCATTTGTGCGTTAGCGAAGCGTTAGACGTCTGTGAAACACGAAAAATCCAATTAAAACCTTACGTCTGCTGTGAAATTAATTTACCTGATTGGCGATGACCCAGATGACAATGTACGACCAAGTGTTGCAGGCTGGAATGACTCCTGAAATGGCCACATACATGGCAACTTCAAAGAACATATGCGGCGACGATACAAACTCAAAGAAGCCACCCTGTGGCATAAGATGCTTCTCGGTGACCTTATTCCCTGCGGCATCCTTCCGCAGGTTGACTAGAATCATATTAGATTTGTACTGTTGCGACCAACTAAAGTGAAATATGAAGCAGCAGATGTACTGCATGAGAGTGATCTTCGAAAATGAGAACGCCGATGGTGTGGTACCTAGAGAATCCGAATCCCGCTATGAAATACAGCCAACCAACGAATCAAGAGACTCACCTCGAACAAACCCCTCGGTATTGGCCAGCACAGCGACAACAGACCCAAAGTAATGCAAGTACCCGACGAGATAGTGCGACAAATTGATTTTACTCTGCGACGAGAATATTTGAATGAAATTCGTTTCATAAAAACGGCGGACACACTGCATGGTGATGAGGACAGTGGCCACTAGACCGGATGTGGAGTTCACTAGGACCAGACGCTCCTTGCCACCGGCGACGAAGTCGAGAAAGTCAAGCACACAGTCTGGCGCCGAGCTGGTGTTAACAAATCCCTTGAGTGTGAGGCTGAGTGCTATTAGCGACCAAACGAAGGCGAATACATAGAAGTGGCTGAACCATGCCTTGGGGACTTCCAGCAGTCCGACGAGGGTGTTCTGTTCCCCCTTGTGGCTGTGCTTGCCATAGCGGAACGACTGGCGAATGAAGGTCGGCAGGTGAGGCTCGATGGCGTTCACCAGCAGCCCCAGCAGGACGATGATGAGTGTAAAATTTATGAATATACAGTTGATCAGGTTGATTTGGTATTTTTCTAGCAAAGCTTGGATGGTTTGCAAGTAGTTGAGTAACATGGTTCTGGTCTTTTCACTTAGAATTAGGGGAGGAGAAGCAAATTTAGAGAAAGTTGGGCTGAATACCAATTGGGTGATAATATTTTGATTTTTTTTTTTTCTTTATCATTTGTTTTGATAGACATGTGTGGTGAGTGTGGTGAATATTTTAGATACTTGGGTGTGTTTCCTTCGGATGTTGTGTGCGTACACTGGTTACAATAACTGTTCCTCACGGTGAGATATTCTATCGGGAAATGTACCTATTTGCCCGTCCCAGTGTCTTTTATTACGATGAGGATCGTAAGTACAGTCATTTCTACCGAAATAGCTCCACCCTACTTTAAAGCAGAAAAGTCTACATATGGAGCCCTAAAAAGTATGAAAACTAAAAACTAGGAGAAAATTAAGTTATTAGGCAATCAATATAATAATATATATAAATTTGGCGCAACAGCTCATTAAGTGCCTAGCTTCTCGCAACCACTTGTGTTATAAATACAAATATTTGGCGCAACAGCTCTTTAAAGTGCCAGGGCCTAGCTTCTCGCAACCACTCATGTTGTGTGCGTTATATTTTTCACACGAATGGAAGAGACCTACAGTTTAATGCCGAATCCGAACGGCGATTTGAGAAGCTTTTTCGTGACAACAATACTCTCGGATGTTTGTCAGACGCTCGCGAGAGGTGGGACCGTGAAAAAACTTTTTGGTATTTTGTGGGATTCGAACTTGGAACCTCATGCGTAATGATCCGACACACTAACCACTTACGCCACGGCGCCCCACCACTTGTGTTGTGTGCATTATATTTTTCGAATGGAAGGGACCTACAGTTGTGTGCCATATCCGAAGGTTTTTGAGAAGCTTTCTCGTGATAACAAATACTCTCGGATGTTTGTCAGACGTTCGCGAGAGTGAGACAGTGAAACAACTTATTGGTATTTTCCTGGGATTCGAACATTGATCCTCATGCGCGGTGGTCCGACATACTAACCACTGCACCGCGGCGAGTTGTCAATAAAATTTCGATTTTTTTACTTTCGACTCAAAGTGCAGATAACTATCCACAAAATGGACAACTAGGGTGTAGTCGCACCACAACCACTACCAGCCTTAAACAGGAAATACACAATACAACCGTGTTGTACTTATGTCGTACCGACATCGGCCCAACTGTGGTATGCAGCACACACATTATACAATCTGTGTACGATTTACGTACATCCAGACATTTTATTCAGTCATTTTACACATACACACCATATAATTTCCATACAATCTGTGCATGTGACAGCGGTTGTACAGTCAAGACCATGCGACGGTATCGGTACAACGGTCGGTTGTGTGGATACGCACGATACTATTATCGTATACAACACCAAAGCTGTCAAACTGTTGGCACAATAGTTATAAATAAAGTGGAAAATACACGATACAACACATTTCACGTTTATATGCAGAGTCGAGAGGTTAAGTAGTTGAAACGTAGTTGAAGTGATAGAGGAACATTGTTCGACAACCTCCACAATAGTGGAAAAGATCGTGTTTAGATGGTTACTCATAACCCTGCTATGTCGATTGTTTTTTTTTTTTTTGTTAGAAAAGGGGGGAGTCACGTCGCAAAGTACATAGATGGGAGTGAGCATTACAGCGTGTACTCACGACATGACTGCCCACTACATAGTGGAGACTAACCATCTAAACACTATCAAATATGAACTTAATTCTTCAACGCGGACTGAAGTAGATAAATGAAGCTCACTTCATAATAAAAAAAATTGAACAAAGATGTACTGATTGCCCGGCAGTCAAACCTTCTTCTTCTTATAGTCTTATCATCGTTTTGGTGTTTCCGCAGGATTTGATGTTCCTAAACAGTTGCGTGGTGGGCATTCAGTATCAGTCCCTCAGGTTGCGCATCAAAGTTTGTTGTTGTCCACCAACCGATTTCTTTTTTCCTATTTTTTCTTTTAGAATTATTTTTAAAAAGTTGGTCTTTTTCATTTCTAATGACTTGTCCCAAGTATTCCATTTTACGTATTTTGAAAAGCTCTCTTTTAGTACCTATTCTTGATAGAACTTCTGCGTTGGAGATTCTGTCTGTCCATGAAATTTTCAATATTCGCCGAAATAGCCACATTTCAATGGCTTCTATTGTTTTCATCGAAGTTTTGTGTATTGTCCAAGTTTCAGTTCCATACAGTAGTGGGGACCAGACATACCACTTTATCAGTCGTATCTTGAGTGATAACTGTATGTCGCTGTCGCATAGTACCTTTCTCATCTTGCAGAAAGCTGCTTGAGCCTTGCAATTCTGCAAGTAAGATTTGACCAACTTTTGACTTTTGTAACGCTACAAATTTGACAGATCACTACAACTGTAGAACTGGGATATAGGGAAATGTATCGAGCTCTTCAAAAACAGAGAAATACTGTGGAATTTATGTCATATTCGGTATAATATTCTTCTTCTGCTTCTTCTTTCTTTTATCAGCGAGGTTATGATCCGAAAACAGGGGATCACAACCCTCCCCCTTTACCGCATTTCTACTGATCCGCCTGTGGGGTTTGCCTATTTGACCTCAGAAAATATCGGCAGGCCCGCCGATTTTGGATCACTCGGTTACTAAGGCTAATGAAATGCCGATGTCGTCGCATTTGTCTGATCCAGGCGTTTATAGGCCTGCCTTTCCTACATCGCGATACATATTGCGTATAATATGTATTAGGTTTAGTAAACAAATGTTATCTTTAAAAAAAAATTGTTCTCAATAAAAAGACAAAACAATTTCAATCAGCTGGCTTTATTTGACATAAACGCGTTACACCACTGTGAGCGAATTGCGAGTGCAGTGCCGCACCATTTGACAGCTCGTATTACCGCTGCAGCTACAGCGCATTGTGTTCGAGCAGTAACTGTGTACCCAAGTACTTCATTTATTTTGACATTGCATATTTTTAGCTCTATGTTTTCTGGAAACAACGATGAATTTTGATTTGAAAGTGTTGAGGTATTGAGGCCGTATTGGCGATTGGAAAACTTGTCTTGCGATACCTGATGGTGATAAAAAGAAGAGAGATAATACCAAAGGTATTTGACAGCTACCAAATCTGTATGTATGTATTTTAGTGAGAAACAATGGAAATAAAAAGTATTTTATGAATGAAAAAGTTATTAAATGGTTGGATAAACAAATAAAAGTCTATCCTTAATAAGAATAGGTGCATTTTTTTGTACGCGTATACCCACTAACTCGAAAATGTACATGCTAATTACACCAACACGATAGCGTGTACCCGCTTAAGTTAGCGGGGACATCTATCACCGCTAAGTCCTTAGCGGCGATAAAAACAATGCTACCAGAATCCTTTTTCTTTTCCCCAATCGGTTAATTATGAATAATTGTCAAAAATTTGATATAAATGACATTTCGTTTGGTAATTAATTTAAAAACAGAAATGTCTGGAGCAGAAAAAAGGTACGTAGAAACATGAAAGAGAATTTGTTGTTATTATTCTACATTTTATTAGCCAACGAAAATTGTGGACTAAGGAGGAGACTTTGGGGTTGCTGATGTGTTATTTTTCGCGAAAAAGAAAACAAGAACAGAGAATAAAAAATCGAATTTCTTAAAAAAAATTCAAATTTTATTTCAAAGAATGTTTCCATGTTTTCCATTTAAATAGCTTGTTTATAATTTTCACAAAAAAAAATTAAGGATTTCTGAGTTTGGCAGTTAAAATGTCATAAGAATGTATGTGCTGCCAGGTTTTTCTCACAAAACCGATAAGCGGGGATGGTCGTTTTTTGTATCATTTTTGAGTTAGCGGGTATACTCGTATAAAAAAACGCACCTATTGTGTGTTATTTGATTGAGGATTGCTACAATGTGAGGCTGGTTTATTACATATTCTCTGTTCGCTTTGCACAATCTGAAAACAAAACAGCACTCACAAGAAGCCAGATTACCTAATGACATGTAAAGGACTATCTACGTTCAAACAAATCAATAAAGATATTTGTGCTTGATATTGGCAAGCAAGAGGGAAAATGAGCTAGAACTCAACCCCAGCCAGTAGAAAAAGAAAAATGCTGTTTTAACACAATCGTGCGTGAACTGGCAAATTCTATGGTACTAACTATGGTTTGCCTCCAATCAGCAATTCTTTGCTTACTCAGTATATATTCACCCTGATTACCGTTGGCGCTTTACGCTTTTCAGCGATTGTTGATTTATTCCTCAGATGTACCACGAATCCATTTTCATAACTTTTTGAATGTGAAAGTGATGTAATAGTATTCCACATGACAAAAACAATGCTAAGGCTAGGGCCACGCACTGAGCGACTGAGCGATGAGCGACGAGCGACAAGTCTGAGCGACGTCGCTTGAGCGATTAGTAGTGAAAATGTCGATGTCGAGTCCTGTATTCGTAGTCTTTTACTGGAAAGTCGTGCACATATTTATCGATTGTTTATACGGTCCAAAAAAAGAAGATTTGGTATACATCCTATAAATTACCTGAACAATTACAAATTTTTCCCACTTCATTCCACTGCTTATTTGCAGTACTTTTATTTTTAAAGTCTTTATGGCCGTCCTACCATAAAACCTGCCGGCTTTGGACAGCTGAAATCAAAATTTTCAAGTTTATTTGCTCCATTTTCACTTTATCGCTGAGCGATGAGCTACGAAATTAAAACAAAACTGAATTCAGAGCGATATCGCTCTGCCGCTCAGAAAAATCTCTCATCGCTTAGCAACTACGTGGCCACATCCCTACGATTTCATATGTTTTAATTTTTTTGCGTCGTTCAGGTGCTCGTCGCTCAGTGCGTGGCCCTAGCCTTAGTGACGTTTAACGGTCATAGCTATGAATAAAACGACAATCGTCGAAAAGCGTAAAACGGCAACGGTAATCGGCGCGATTGTTTGTTATGGTATTTACATTGACGTGTTAGTATATGAACTGCTAGTGAAATGTTACTTTCATACCATGTCTGCAGAAAAATAGATTTCAATATCTCCGGCTCGCGGTGTAAAACAGAAACAAAATATCCGCCATCATGGATATCCGCTATAGAAACTTGCGCCATCTGTGTTTGTTCAAGTGTACTGGCTGTAAAAAACTGTTAACATTTAAATAGTTTCAATATTCGTTGCCATAGATGTAACTGCAAATATTTTACTTGTTTTCTACAGTTACAATATCATGAATTTGAGTTTCGTTGCAACACAATCTGTATTGTGAATCCCACCCAACCACATAGCACTTCATTTTATCTTTATCCTCCTTTTTTTAGTTAGAGTTATTATTTATTCCACCATTTTTTTTCACAACCAAAAACACAAATCAAAGCACAACTTATTTTTTTTTCCATTGGCTCGCGAAGTGTCAAACAAAGTATCAGTTTTTCCCGCCGTGAAACAAGGGTGCTGGAGATGTTAGAACATACGTGAAATTAGGCACTAGTAGTCCATATATAAATACGTCAATGGGAATTGCATACCTATCTTTAAATAGAAAATAAAAAATACTCCAATCCAAGTATACATGCTCTTTTTCGGCATCGAAGCGGAGTCCATCCCGCTTCAACTCGACTTGCATAAACATGAAGTTCAAACCAGCTTGTAGTCAATCTCAATTCCGCTTATAAACATGGTAATTAAGACCGTCGGCCATTTTTGTTTTTCTCATTCAGCCAGTCCGACACGAAACTCACCACCACTCACCAAATCGCATTTCTTGGCATTTTTCCTTGTTCTCTCGCATTGTGTGAAATCTTCACATTTCATAAATTAATTTAGCATCGGCCTGTAAGTGTGCTTTTTTCTGTTTCCTCTTAAAAAAAAAAAAATAATACATATATAAGAAAGTTCTCATTCTCAATAAAAAAAAAATAAAAATCTCAATTTGCATCCATCAAAGTAATTGAATTTTTCGATTTGGACTTGATTTATTTTTTTTTTATATATAAAATGGAAATTATTAATCGCAAGTATTTTTCCTCTGAAATTTCTTTTTTCCCCTCTCTGCTCCTCTGCCTTTTTCTCTGGTTTTTTGTATGTGAAGTGTGACTTATAAACGAATTAAAGTAAGGAAAAGTCGAACAAAGGGTGTTAATTCGAAGTAGAATCGTTTTTGTTTTTATATATATTTTTCCCATCTCCGGTGTTGTAAATTGTTGAAATAATTCCAGTTTTTCCTTTTTTTTGTTTTTATATATTTGATGAACAATTCTATTTTTATTATTAAAAGGAATCGAAAGTTCGTAAGTAGATGAAAAATGTTTTTTTTTTTAAATCTTTATTGGGGTTTTTTTTTCTTTTTAATTCGTATTCCACCTTGTGTGGGGTTTTTTTTTTTTTTTCTTTTGATTTTCTAAAGAATTCTTTTGTTTCGTGCGTGTGTGTATGTGTGTGAAGGAGATAACATTGTGTGTGTGAATCTAATCTAGAAAGCAAGTGGAAAATGAGGTGCGGGATATGATGGGAGAAAAAGAAAAAAAAAAACGATACAGGACTTCATTTTGTGGAAGAAGTACTCGAGAAATGTAATGGATTTCATTTGCTTGAGAAGGAGGGGAAGTGGGAGTGGGATGTTTTACAGTTATCGTGTTCTTTATATTTACCCCCCCGCTCTTCTACTTCCACACACGCGCCTACACTTGACGAAAAGAGATTCTTGTTCGATGATGACGATGACGATGACGACGACAGAGCGGCTGCGATGACGGGACGGCAAATGTCCGATATCTGCTGTCTTTTCGATCGTGTATCTCTTCTTTTTCCTATCAATTTTCTGTCTCTTTTCCACTCTTAGTGGTCATTGCAAAAACTGCAACCAATTTGAGATAAATTTTCTCCTCGGAGAAAAATTTCCTTTTTTTTTTTTCTTATATGCATGCATATGTCCTTTGACGTGTCTGTCCGTCTCTTGTTTCCGCTGGTATCTACTGCCTTGGATCAAAATTTGTCCAAGAAATGTGCGAAAGAGATAGAGATTTAAGCGCGTGTACACACACATGTATGTTTGGACGAAGAGTTGGTTTTTTTTTTTTTTTTTTTTGGCTGGTGTGGGGAAAAATGAAAATTTCCTGCATGTTGCCGCATTTCTCTTTTTTTTTTAGTGTATATTTTCACTTGTGCATTGGGTTTACACATGATAATGCAATGTTTTTCGTGCATTATTGTTTTTTTTTTTTTTTTTTGAGAGATAAATCAAAAATTAATTGTTCAATTCTCCGAAGAAAGAAATTGGGTGTTAAATGGATGATGATGTTTTTTTTTTTTGTTTTCCCCAAATTGGGTCAAAAAGGAACTCAGATGCTGTGCGCTGGTTTTTATGAAGGGTGTTTCTTTTTTTTTTTTGGCGTAGGGGGGGAAGAAGCGGTTTTTCCTTTTGTTATTGATTATTTAAAAAAAAAAAAAAGACGATGATTTTGGGAATTGTTTATATTTTTCTTAAGATATTGAGAAGATATCAATCGAGAATTTTAAATATTAAGCAAACGTTATGAAGGACTTAAGCAAAGCATTAACCATTATCCAGGTGGAGTCGCATTTGACCGTACAAGATACATTTTCCCCATGAACTGACTGTATGATAGACATCGACATGTTTTTTTTCTTTTACTTACAATTTTTGAAACAAATATTCTCTGAATACTATACAATTAACTAAAACAAATCCTCGTAACAAAAGAAATAAAAATTTATTTAAATGAATAAGTCACGTGAATAACGTTTTCGTTTTTCTTGATTCTATATTGTACCATTATTTCGGTCAGTAGTAGCTAAATTTTGATTTCAATGTCTCAGCGGATATAGTTTTCGTTTAAAAACTTTTTTTTTTTTGCTCCTGAAAAGTTACCGTTTTGCTAGTTAAAACGATATTCTCGTGACCCATTTAAATATTGGGATCTGGCTCGAAACTATTGGATAGACCACTGCGAATAAAAATTCACAACCAGATTAACCCACCCCAAAAACTTATAATAGCGATTGGTTAAAACAATTATATTTACATATTTAGAGACTATTGAAGTATTCTTAGTCATAAAACCACAATTTATAAATAGGCGAACCCCACAGGCGATCAGTAGAAATGCGGTGAAGTGGGAGGGTTTTGATCCCTTATTTTCGGATCATAACCTCGCTGAAAAAGGAATAAGAAGAAGACGAGCACTATTTATAAATATGTATCTACGATATTATATACATATGCATCTTTCTTCCTTTTATCAGCGAGGTTATGATCCGAAAATAAGGGATCAAAACCCTCCCACTTCACCGCATTTCTACTGATCGCCTGTGGGGTTCGCCTATTTGACCTCAGAAAATATCGGCAGGCCTGCCGATTTTGGATCACTCGGTTACTGATGCCAATGAAATGCCAATGTCGTCACATTTGTCTGATCCAGGCGTTTATAGGCCTGCCTTTCCTTTTTAACTGGGTTCAAATGATCTCTTCTTTGAACGTGGCAATACCAGCTGAGCCGGTCGCGCTCTATTTTTTGTACGATGGTTTCCTTGATGTGAAAGATATTATATACATACCTATGTATGTACGTATATAATACTGTGTACAAACATACACCACCCGGTACATTTATGCCCGGTTTCACAGTGAGAGCTTAAGCCTCAATTGGAGCTTAAGCTACGGTTTAACTCATCTTTGTGTTTCACAGTGCCGGCATAAGAGCTAAACTCCACTTAAGTGTTGATATAACTTAAGCCACCGATTTTGGTGGCTTGTATGTATGTACATATGTATTGTATATAGACATATAGAAATGTTCTCTGGCAATACCCATTGCTTGAGAGCAGCTAAATGCAGCGATATTTTCTTTTTTTTTTTATTCATTATTCGGAATGCATTTTTTTCATTTTTGTTTCAGCTGAGCTTAAATTTGAACTTCTTTTTTTGTCGTCACACATGTTTCACTCTGCTTTTATTGAAAAGAAAAACAAATTATTTACATCACTAACAAAACATTTATCTATTTGACATCTCCGATCCATTCACAGTAGTTAATTACCCACAAACTGTTCACAATCACTTCTTATGCTTGGCTTAGCTAAGCCACACTTTTTTAAAGACACAACTTAAGCTTTGCGTTTTACTTAACTAAGCTGCGACTTACGCTCCCACTGTGAAACAGGGCATTATTGTACTAACTTCACCTGAATATTTAAAGGGATACGCAATATCTGTCCTTTACAAGCTTTACACGCTTCGAACTTCTTATTCCATCAAACCTTTATTACTCCTGCTGTCTTGGGAAGCACCTTTATCTCAGCTGCCGTTCATGAGAACCGTATGTGATGCACAGGGCATTTTTTCAGCTCTGGGGCCATTTTTCGGTCACAGAATATGGCGAAGTCTTTCATCTATCCTACGCTTACGCGATGATTGATGTCATCACAAGTTGCTTCACTATTCATCATAGATGCCAGATATTCGAAATTTTTGCACTTGGGAAGCATTGTTCCATTCAAATACATGTCTGGAGTAGGTTTGACAGGATCAGATAACGGGTCTTTTTTTTTTGACTAATGCAGTACCCATTTTTTTTTTTTTTTCAAAACATTCACCCATATGTCAAGTGCTCGTTGCAGGGACGTAGGATCCTCCCATATGATCGTCGGCAAAGTATAAGTCATGTACTTTCAGGTCCTTCACTTTATCTTCAAGCAGACAGTCAAGGACAACAATAAAGAGCAAATTTTCTGGTGCAACCCGTCTTTGATTGAGAAATCTTCGGTTACCCCAGCGGAACATCTTACTCTTGTTTTTGCTCCCTCGTACATGTCCATGCTCATCATCTATCTATCAAAGGTTTCTGAACCCCCTCCCATATGAGAACTCGTGGTTGCCTGTCGAATGCTTTTTCAAAGTCAACCAATCTTCCTCCTATCTGATATCCTCCCCCCATATGCCAGAAGCATGAATGTGCAATTTTGCCTCTGGCTCTACTAAATAAGAATGAATTCAACATTCACTCAACTGACATAGTAATAAATTGTTGTTTCCAAACTGTTTGCACATTCGCAGTGCTAACACAACGTAGAATACAGAAAGACTTATCAAACAAACTAAGAAGCCCGAAAAAAATAAATTTTCACATTCATGCTTCTGGCATATGAGTGACGATATGAACGCAAGGGATCCTTACTCTCACACTTCACTGCATTTCTACTGATCCACCGGTGGGGTTCGCCTGTTTGACAATTTTGATGTATTTTTAACGGTTAAGATAGCAAAGGTAATAAAAGCCATCTGAACCTGCTCCACTTTTATCGTTACTGTTCAGAACCCTTTTGATTAAACGTGATATAGTCTGCTATTCTAGACGCAATGTCCCATTCTTTCTATTTCGACGAGCTTATTGTCTGAAATCGTCTTCGAATCTAACCCCGAGGGACGACGCAGTAGAGGGAATCATCGCCGTAGGTGGCGCGCACAAGTTCAAGGGGATCTCGACCAATTTGGAGTGGGCAACTGGAGGCAATTAGCTAAAGACCGAGCTAAATGAAGAGGCTTGTTGATTGAGGCCCAGGTTCACCCCGAACTGTAGCGACACCTAAGTAAGTAAGTATTGTCTGAAATCAATGGATCATAAACCTCCCAGTTCACTGCATTTCTTCTGCTTTGGTTGTGTGGTTCGACTGTCCGACAGGTCTTCCGATTTTGTATCACTTCGTTACTGAAACAAATCAAATGTTGGTTGCACTTGTGTGATCCAGGCCTGTTTTTAGCGATATCAGATGCAATGCCTGTTAAGTCAATTGCAATTTTATCACTATCGGATAAATTGTTTTTGAGTGAAAGATACACTAACTTCGAATTTGTCTATAACCTCATATTCCCGTTGTCGCTTTTCGTCTTTCTATGTTCGTGTTCAACATCGTTCAGTCGACTTCCAAAACGAATTATAGAACTCTTATTATATTAACCCTGATTGTCGTTGGCGTTTGTCGCTTTTCGACGATTGTCGTTTTATTCTTCGAATGTAGCATGAATCCATTTTCATAACATTTCCAATCTAAAAGAGTTGTAATAGTATTCTACACGACAAATAAATTGCTTACTAAAGTTTAACGGTCAGCAGGTCGTAGCTATGAATAAAACGACAATCGTCGAAAAGCGACAAACGCCAACGACAATCAGGGTGATATTCCAATTACTAATGCTTATAAAATTCAATTGGATGAAAAAAATCATCGTCAAAAAATGATAATGGGAATCGGGGTGATTGTTGCATTTGCTTTATAAAAGCCCAATTCCTCAAAAATCTGCGAATCGGTCCGTAGAAGGCCAGCTTTTCAACGGAAGCAAATGTAGGCTTCTCCTCTCGAGGACATTCTGAACTATATTTAGCAAAGGCTTACACTTTATCATTGAAAATATTGTACTCATACTTTAACGGTCGGCCTTCATTTAGGATTTCATTAGTCTTTTCTCTTTTTCGCAACATTCGCGAATTCTTCTTTGCTCTCCTCCTTTCATTAACATGTAATCTATTTCAATATCTATTGATTTTTAGTTTCTCTTATCATAAAAGAACACTGGTACTGCATAGTTCAATAGGCTTATGCATCTCATTCAGTGGCACTTCATTAGTTTTAATTAAAAATTATCATCTGAGTGCTATATGCGCGCTCTCCTTATTTTTTTAAATCAATTTCAATTGCACCAAATGACCAGGAAAAAAAAAAGTCGACTGTTGCATGATTCCATTGTGTGAAGACTTGGGAATATCAGAATTCTGTAGATGTACATATGTATGTGTTTATACGGGTTTGCAACGTGACGCTACACAATTTGATTACAGAATTGATACATGGTGCTCTGTTCATATGGTTTAATAAAAAGAGGCGAAGGAGACTCACATGTTTGCAACATACACTGATTTCGTATAGAAAACGTGAGATAATTCACCTTTGAGACGATTCATTGATTTTTCAAACAAACGTGTATTTTCTCAATATAGCAAGCAATATCGACTCGGAAACTGAGTACTCGTATGTACAAGTACTACAGCAGTGCAGTGTATTTAACGTAACAGGAAGTCAACAATAAATAAACAAATTCAACACACACTTGTTTTCAGATCTATTGAAACCCTCCTCGCCTCACACCGCTTTCGTGCTTTGATATTCTTTGTGGGCTTTTGTCGACACAATTCAATGTATTCCTAACAATTTTGGTGGCGATTTGCAAAAGATTCACTGGCTACCGAAGGTTAAGGTTAAAACAACTATTTTGTGCTATTTATGCAATGCAGCAGCTTTGCTGTGTGTGTGGAAAAGTCCAGAAAAATAAAATTAATTATTTTCTTGATTACTTCCACATTTGTGGAGCAATTTGTGCACGTTTGTGTGCATTTTTGGCATAGTAAAAGTGCTTGTAAACGTGCACATTCTATCGGTAGATCTATAGCTATAGTAGAGTCTGTTTGATCTCGAAATAATATTTGTTTATACGCCAAAGGTGTGGGAGAGGCAGGCACTCAAGTACGTTGCTGTCGTTTGAATATATGTATATTTCCGATTCCGAATGACGACAATAAAGTGCGCAACGTTGTATTTTTTTTATTTTTTTTTTTTTTTATTTATTTCCTCCAACACATTGAAATGTGTGGCATGAGTGTAGGTTTTGTAATGATTTAGTTGTGATGTTGTAGGCTTGCTATAGTTAAGATGGTTTCACGATCATGCTCGTACATAAGTACTTGACTGCAACCTGCTAGGCCCTTGTAAATCGTGACTCCTTGTGTAGTTTGTCTCACTACTTATTGCGTATATTCCAAAAAGAAAATCTTTAGTACTTGACTTCCTGCTTCTGCTCTGTGTCAACTCCTACTACTTAAATCCGTCTTGAATGAAGCAGTAGTGTATCGAGTATCACCATGGTCTTTGCTTTGTTTAGGCTCACGACTAGACACCATATCCTCGTTATCTTGTTCTCCTTGGAGATTGAATCACAGTCAGGGTTATCGTGAATAAATTTTCCCTCGGAATTTTTCCCCCGAACAAAAATTAGGTACCTTAAAAATAGAGGAAATAAATCCGCGGAAAATAAATAGGTATCATGAATTGCAATTCAGGAGCATTTTCAATGCAATCGCGATACTTAATTTTTCCCCTATGAATTTATTTCCTATTTTTGAAGATACTTCATTTTTGTTCGGGAGAAAAATTCCGAGGGAAGATTTATTGGCGATAACACTGAGTATCTCGTATTTGTCGCTAGCTATTGTCATCAGTGCAAGTTCGTCCACTACTAGGTTTGACATGATTTACTGATCATGTTTTGCTTAACTAGTCCTTGACTAGAAGAATTGTTTATTTAAAAAAAGCATGGTAGATATTAATATGTTACATATTTACATACATATTTGTTGCATACATATTTACGTACATATTTTTTACATATTTACGTACATATTTGTTTCATATTTACGTACATATTTGTTTCATATTTTTCGCACTGAGACACTCCTGTCATCGTATTAAACTGGCGGTATGAAGCTATACAAACCTCTCTTTGTCTTACGATCTACATAATGTAAACTTAGACTACTCGTTATCCTACGTAAAAAAAGTCAAACACGTCACGTTTTAAAGACACGTGTTCTACGTAATAGTCAGAGTTAAATTAAGAAGTAGATACAAATACCTTGGCGGTTATGTGTTGATAACCATTAGAGTTTACCAATTATATTATGTGAGGCGTGACAATGGTTTAGTATAGTATAATCACTGACTGATACTTATACAAACACCGATGTGATAGCGTAACGTTTTAATGGAGTTTTTGACTATTTATTTCATATCCACTTGTAGGTTTTGCGTTTGTAAATGTAAAAAAAAAATTCAGTAGAAAGTTTAATTCGCATTCAGATTTTATAGCTTTTTAAGAGAGTTTCAGAGTGTCCAAAGTGCCACACAGGTGAATCAGTTTATTTACGTATATAATGCTGTTATTTGCCGTTGATTTCCCAGCGACTAAGAGAACCATTCGACTAAGTTAGGCAAAAGATCGTCAAATTTTTTGAATAGAACTTATCTCTTCTTTTCTTTATCATATGGCCTAACAACACACGTTCCACATGCGTTTCAATTCAGCGCAAAATTACCGTTGTACTCTAGGTCGCTTTATTGTCTATGATGCACCTGATCATTAAGCAAAGAACTTATGTCACCGACTTTTGCATTATGTATTTTTAACAAAACATGTCTATTTTAGGGAGCAGAATGCCCACTATATTAGAGGTGGATTGGAGGACGACGAGTAATGAATTATTCGATAGAATCAAGGGCCAATCTAAACCAAAATAAATGTTCAAATGCCTTAGCCTACAGTACGTTTAGGATACGTAGTATTTACATATAGGTATGCCCTAGTTGAACTTGAATTCTATAATTATGGCACGGCAAGACTATACATTTGATTAAACTCTCATTGGTCAAGGTTCACTCACGAGTGTTCACCAATCGAATTGCCCACATGCTCAACTTGCAGTTAACTTGTCAAATATTTCGATTTTATTATTATTTTCTATTTAATTGGCACAAGTAATCTTCTCTATGTAATCCCCTGGAGAAGAAAGAAAACAAATTTCCTAATCAACCTCTGTTTGGCCTGTTTTTTTAGTCTGTTACGTTGTCATTTGTTTTACGCTTTCCTCTGTCTATTCGAATAGAAATCGTTTATTGAATAACGTTTCAGTGTCCACTTCCATTTCATTTCAAGTTTACATCTTCCCATAATGGTGTTGTCATGTTTCCTATAATTCTCTATAGTCTCTCTTTTGTTCAAACTATCTAGGAGGCATTTAACTGTTTGATTCAGTGGAAAAAGCGGAAAAAAGAAATTGCTTTTATGTTGTATAATTTTTTTTTTCTCCCTCTTTCTACTCAGAATTTTTTTGTTTGTATAAAATAAAAGCCTTCATATTAAATTCGCTCTGGGGGGAATGTTTGTGTATTCGTTGTGAGTTGCAGTAGTAGAGAGAGTTGAGTATGTTTGCGAACCTACATATAACTGTGCATTTAATTAAGGTCAAGTTTTCATGGTGACACACTTAGTATTATGTTTGAAGATATTTCTTTTTTTTTTTTAGGTTAATTTTATAGATACTTCTTGCATTCTCATTTCTTCTTCTCTGTTTTTATTGCAATTTTTATGAAGCCAAAGATACATTATTCTCTTTGCAATAAGAAACACGCAAGAGGTTGAGGTTTTCAATTGTAAGTTGGTCATGGGTATTGAATAATGTAATTATTATATGTATTTCTCTTAATGATTTTAGAATTCATTGTTCATTAAGATTGATTCTTTGGTCATTTTCATGACGCGCATATTTTTTACGGACAAAAACCCTTAATGTAAAAATGATGAAGAGTATTAATTGAAAACGATAATGACTTAAAAATGACCTAGATTTCGAATGAAGACTTTCTGCTTTATTCTTTGATTCTTGTATTTCTGGTGATTAAAGACTACAACACCTGTGTGCTAACGGCATAGGTTTCTAGCTTGTATTGTAATATGGTTTCTTTAGTGCCTCATTAATTACTGTATGAAGGCCGTTTTTATTGATATCGTAGGCATAACAGATTTACAGTAAAGGAAATAAGAATCTATGCCTAGAATTATATTTAAAAAAACAATTTTTTTCTTTTTATTTCGTCGGTTGATTGTAGCCGTGTTTTTAAGAGATTTACTGTACTGACTTAAAATTAAAAAAAAAACTATACACACTTTTAACTCACATCTTGAAGTAGAAGAATCTATAGTTTAGGTGGCGCTGAATTTTATCGATGGCAACAACCTTTTTACTGTAAAGTACAGAAAAAGTAAATTCAAAGAAACTGTTTTATTCAGCGAAGTTGTTGCCATAGATAATTTAACCGAAGGCAATTATCTTTGAAGAACAAACCCCCACCTACGACTGAGTTTAAGATTGAAATCAATTCGCCGTACTGGCTATATCACTTTTGTTTACTGGGCCTTATTTTGTACTGCTTTCGGCTTCGGATTGCCATTCGGAAATGTAATCCGATTCTAAAATGAATTGGTATTTTGTATGGTTCTCGGAATGGGTGTAAGTGCTTCCAACTCAAAAATTGAGTTTGTATACATTTGCTATAGAATCGCAATACAAAATAAGGCCCCTGACGAAATTATGCTCATTTTTGTTTTGTTGTTGCTTTGCGTGTAAAGTAAAACTGATCTGAGTATGGATTCGTCAAAAATAACACGCCATGTATTGGAAAATCATTTTTAAGAGATTTTTTTGGGAGTAAAATTAATTAAATTTGGTAAAATTTAAAAAATAATACGTCTAAACCAAACCGTTAACGTGAACAACGTTGACCTTTTTACAGACCAAAAACCGCAAAAAAGTGGTCATAAATAGAAATGTTGAACGACAAAAATGTAGATCTTAACACGATCCACATAATGCACGTATTTTTCGATTTCGAACTAAAGCCGTTATCGGAAATAGGCGTGGGACTAGATCTGAATAAACGATATTCACACGTACTGAATAGACCCGAAAGTATTAAAACATGAAGTCAGTGCATTAAGGAGTGACGATGGTGTAGTGGTAACGTCATCGATTGTCATGCTAATGGCTCATGGTTCAAATCCTGATGTCAGCAAGCATTTATTTATTTCTCACGAAATACATATTCTCCTGAGACCCAAGACCAAGTTATGTATTTTTCATTAACAAGACCTTTTTTTTTATAACTTAATACCGCCTATAATTACATAAATTTCAGTCAAAAAAAATTACCACCACCTCGTTCGGAATAGTGGGGTGGTATCATCAGTGATACTTTGGGTTTTAAATAGCTTCAAAAGCTTCAAAATGACTTATTAGACTTGAAAATTTGAGTAAAACATTAACAGTAATGTTAAATATACAGTTTAAACTAAATATTTAAAGCCAAAAACTAGCAAATAACTTTATAAAACGAATGCTTACCCTTGCGCAAAGTCGACGGTGGCAACGCAAAAAAAAATCAAACTTCAACTGATTGCAATTGACGTAATTTGACAACTCGAGAAATGCCACGTGGCTCAAAAACAAGATAATGCCTCTCCAAACTGTCCCCCCGAAAGGTTCTACCGAATTCCAAAAGATGGCGTGGAAAAAAATTCTAAACTAAACGTATCACTGGTGATACCGGGGGTCTCAGGAGGATATATGTATAAAGTCAGTCCGGTTAATTGCGAGAGCTTGTGTTAACACTATTGCATACCACTAGCAATAGGTTGTTCGCTCTGTTGGATGATTGATATGGCTATGACATTAAACGGTCGAAAAAAAAAAAAACTGTGAATCAGAAGCAAAGACAAAAATAACAAAAATCTCTAGTTATTTGGACGCCATCCCCAGAGTTTTTCTGTAACAACAGCTGAGTTTCAAACCACTACATTATTCTTTTTCTTTCTATTTCACCTTTCTTACGCTCGCACTATGTAGAAGAAACATTTAAAGGATATTCATAGCGCCGTGAGTGTGAGCAAATTATAAAATAAAAAGTTAACAGCAAAATTACCAATTTTAGGGACTTATTAAAAAATTTGAAATTGAATTAGAAGAGAAGTAGTTCAACGTTAAAGCTATTTTAAGGCGAATTTGAAAAAGATCAAGCACTGTTTTTTTTTAAACTTAATTCAGCAAACGTACTACGTTTCAAATATTATTCTTCATATATTCAGGGTTATCGTGAACCATTGGAATTTTTCCCCCGAACAAAAAAATTAGGTATCTTCAAAAATAGGGAAACAATTCATCGGGAAAAAATTAAATATAGCGATTGTGTTGAAAGTTCTCCTGAATTGTCATTCATGATACCTTTTTCTTTTCTACGGAATTGTTTCCTCTTTTTTGAAGGTACCTAATTTTTGTTCGGGGGGAAAATTCCGATGGAAAAGTTATTCACGATAATCCTGATTATTATTCTTAACTCAAGCTTTGAAGCCTAAGCCGGTTAAGGCTAAGTATTATGCTTCTTTTTCTGGACGCCTACATTTATGCACTTACTACACCATCTGGCAAACAAATCCAATTCAGTCATTCTTTTAGGACACTTCTGTTTCTATTTCATCACTAGCTGTACTGGCTGCTTCGTTTACGTTCGAAAGTGAAATCTTATATGTATATATTATTTAATACGTGAAGACGAAACTTGTCGTACTTTTTTTTTTTTTTAGTATTTATTATAAAAGGAGGGGGATGAAACTTACATATGTATATCACTCGAAAGGTACTGTGCCATAGATGTGCAGAAAAAAAATCATATGTGTATAACCGTTAACTAAATTCCCCTCTGTTGAATTTCGACCATACGCGATACTACTATTTATTATTGTATATCAACCCAAACAAGTGCTCATGTCGCATTCCGTTCCCATGTCTACTAAAAAAAACAGGCACGTGGCTTGTTGGCTACTCAATTTTAGCATAATGTACATACTATACATACATATGTACATATGTACATATGTATGTTATTATGTAATGTTTTTGTTAATAGCCACCTCAGACGATTTCAGTCTGGATGAGAATATGCTCACAGAATGATTCTCATTGTGCCATGTATCGTCCTAACGTAATTCTAACTTCTAAAAGAGATTTTAAGAAGTATAACTGTTCAAATTTCATTAGTTTTTGCGTTAGGTGGCAAGAAAGAAATACAGATAACACTATGTGTAGTATATGTCGGCAAAAATAAACGTTAAACAATTTTCACATACATACATATTCATAAAACTATTTTGAAATATGTATCTCACCTACTGCTTTCAGTCAAAAAGCTCTAACTGTATCTAATTGCTCTAAACTTTACGTGATTATATTTATCAACACGAATGTAGGATTGTAGTTGTTCGACGAAAATAGCTCAGCAACAAGAACTGATAACTGAGCTAAGAGATTAACTGCCGATTACAATGAATATGCTAATAGCATCTCAATGGCATTGCTCTGATGTGTTATTTTGTCAACTTCAATCGATATATGCATGATCAGGAAGTATTATACTTAGAACATACCTAGTTTATCGCTATTTCAGAGTCAGTAGAAGTGATTTGTTTTATACACGTTTCCTTTGCCAAAAGTCTGAATAGATATGATAATAAGCTCATCACCAAATGTTTACTCGCACTAATATCGTGGACGTATTGTGTACGTAAGCACAAGTCAAAGCAGTCGGCATAGACATACTATCTACTAAAATCGTGTTCGTTATATCTGTAGTCAAACAGATGATTGTCCCGGTGTTGATTGCATTATGAGAGTATTGAGGAGTCAGAGTAACAACACCAAATTACTCAGCGACGCTACGTTTACCAACTGAAGCCTTATATGTTTCACAAGGGATTCTCCCTTGTATTTTTCCTTTTTTTTTATGTTTTGAGGCTTCAACCACAAAATTAGTAAGCAACTTGAAGTGTGTACATATGTTTGCATCTTAGCTATCATTTAAGTTAAATAATTGAGCAAAACTTATACTTCTACCAGTTCATGTTGAAAACTTGTTTACAGACCGAAATCGACGAATTACACTTTGAAACTTAATTTTTTATGTTTTCTACGTACATATGTATGTATGTGTGTATATATTTGGTGTCTTAATACAAAATCTATACATACACAGAGTAGGGGTGGTGTTAGCAAAGTGTAGCTTAACCTTGAATGCGATAGACACATTAGGCAATAAAAAGCGTTATCTCCAAGCGACGTGTTAAAAAATTAATCAGCCTTTATCTAGAATTAGAGTCAAAGGCTCTGAGTAGTGTCATCCTACCACAGTACAGTTCATACATTTCATAATTTTTATTTTTTATTTTTTGAAATAAGGCAAAAAAGGAAATGAGTAAAGTCAACGAAACAACCCCATTTTCTACAAATATGACTCTTCCCCACCACCCTATCAACAGTCAGTAACCCGACATTAGGCTGTGGTTCGTTTCGCAATGAATTCATGGTCATTGTTCACCACCATCGCCATTTCTTGCCCCAAAAAAAAAAACCTCCTGCGCGTTTGAGAAGAGTTAAGTCACCCTGATACCATGAAGGCGTAATGTAGACATTTAGTATCCCTCCTACATCTGTGGTGACATACATACATATATACAAGTATACTCCATTACATGCCTAACAATCGATTACGAAACGTGCCTAAACCACCACCTATCTACAAATTCACAAATTTCTTTGTTTAACTAGAATGCGTCGTAATGCTTGATTCCCTTTGCTTATACCAAAAGACTGAAGAACGGGTGTGTTGAACTTTTTGTGTGCGGCACCGAATATGCGTGCTGACACCATTTGAGACCAAACCCCATCTACTCGTACTGTCGCCTGGAGCAGGAAAACGGCGAATAGTATCTTCTCTTTGTGGTTGTGTGTGCGTTGTGGTGCGTATAGTGGAACCTGACGCATCTTTCAAGATGAGAAGTTTATTGACCGTGTATTGCTTGGATTTAAAGTAAACACTTTGCTGGTGTTTGCTGCCTGCCAACAGAACACGTTTTACAGAATTGACTTGTAATGCGAGACTCACATTGATGTGAATACAAAAAATAATTTTATAATCGGGATGGTCTTTGGAATGAAATTGAATAAAGGAATTTCAAGTATTTCATTTACAGCTTCGGCTATGACCTTTAAATTAATTGCAAAGTCGCATTGAATGCAATGCGTTTGAGTTTACGCAACCAGTTGTGGACATAGTCAACCGTTGAAATTTTTTTTTAATTCACTGGTAAAGCTAAGTTAATATTAGAATGCCTGTATTTCAAGGTTGTGGATAGCCAAGAACTTCTCTTGAACAATGGCGAGTTCTAAGTTAGTCCCTAAACCGTTTTTCGACGTCGAATTCTAATCCTATAGGACATTTTAATAAGCCCTATGCTATTGTTTATCTCCTGTGCTGATTCGCTTTAATAGCGACGAATTTTTTTTCTTTCGTAAAAAAATCCTTAAAAAAAATGTAAATTTCATTTAAATTCCCTGGCACACACATAATCCTTTATTTAAAAAAAGCTGTTAAGCCTTAAGCCGTCTTTGTCCTTCGAGTAGGCAAGTTCTTTTAGGACCGTTACGATGATTGGTTAAGCTTCATTTTGAAGATTTTACCAGAATTCGTGGACTTTGGTTAAACATTGTGGAGCTGCGCCCACTTTCTTCTGCGAATCTAGTATATATTTATGTATGTACAGCTATATAAAGAAATGTTTTGGTCTTTTAAACAGATCTATAGTTTTAGTTCAATTCTGGTAAAATTTTGCACACTAACAGGTCAAAACATGAGAAAACCATCTACATTTCCGACCACTGACATGCCACTTTTAGAAAACAACTTTTTTCAGTAATTTTCTGAGAAACTCGAAGGAACCTACGGGTTCTTAAGCAAATATGTAGACATTCACCTACTCTACAAATCTGTTTTGGGGCGTTTTTCTTTAAAAATCAATTTTTATCGATTTTTCAACAGTAGCAACGCCGGGTAACCCACATACATATAAAATCGAATGTACAATCTTTATATTCTCCCATGCTAAGCCAGGTAATTCAGCTAGTGTGTCGCAATATGTCATTTCATTACGTTACGTACCGAGTCAGAAATCGTACTGTCCTAGAACGGTACTGCTGTTTTTGTATTATACGATGTCCGAAATTCTGGGCTTGGTATATCTTTTTTCCTACGAGAATTTTAGACATTAGCCGTGTTTTTTTAAAACCTAGCCAGCCAGTAGTTGCTAGTAAAGTAACATTTTACACATAAAACAAATACAACAACCGGCTGGCTACTACTCTTGATTTTATCCCCAGCAAAAAGTTACTGGCTGGGAATTTGGTGATGCCTAATTTCAGGCGGCGCAAAAACGAATGTTTTTTAGTTATTTGTTGTTGCTGTCAATGCGAGGTTGCTTGGTTCCTAGAGATATGTTCGTATAAAATCGGCTGGCTTTGGTTGGCTGGCTAATCGTTTAAATGAACGACTGGCTGGCTAGGTTTCAAAAAAAATAAACGGCAATTGTACCAAAACGGCTGTACTATCGTAGGATGGTACGATTACGGACTCAGTACGACATAGGCTGTTCATTATTGCCATGAACATGAAATTAACCTTACGCTATTCGTATCGTGTACAAAACAGTGGTAATTCCAATTATTGTCATTGACCAAGAAATAAAAAGACAAAAATAAATATTTTTTAACAATTTTATGATCATGAATCAATGGCAAAGGGAAATAGACGACAATAAATATAAGTACAAAGTATGTACGTGCTTGGGGATGCCTCCTCCTCAGGCATTTTTTTCTTTCTTTGACACGAATGCACAACACACCTTCATACATCTAAATAAAGACTCGCTTAGTAAAAAACCAACACGCTCAAAGTAGATGATCTAATGTTTTTTTTTTTTTTTTTTTTTCTTGAGTAAGAACACATCTTTGTTTTTAGTATATTCGCGTACATAGTAGAGACTCGTATCCGTGGAATTGCATCATCTTTTCTTTGTTACCTTGTTTCAGTGCAGAGAAGTAGATGTAAATGCCAAACGAGTATTGAAAGGACATTGCCTTCAAATGCAGATCATCTTCTAGTCCTTCATTCTATTCACTTAGTTCCCTTTTGTGGATGACCCTCAAGTCTAGGTTTAGTACTTTACCCAAGGGGGTTTCGGAGGCTAAATTCCAATTCTTTGTCTGCTTTTAAATTTGAGTTTATTTAACGTCTTTTTTTTTTGTACCTTTGGGACAAGCATTATATTGAGACATTCCTACCTGCTTGTGGGGTAGAGATTAGCTTCATTTTCAGAGAAATTTCTTTCTCCAACATCACTTCGCTCACGTCTCGGTATTATATTTTGTTTTGTTGTTGTCAGGCGAATGAACGACGACGGCCATTGCTTCGTTTTTGTATAGAGAGAACTTAATTCAACTTATTTGTGTTGAATTCGTCCCCGACGAAGACGAAGACAAAGCAGCAGGCGGTGCGGCGACGACGAGAAAGAGAAAGAAAGGTCGTTGAATCGTCGTTGAATTTTTATTACTTTTTCAATTGGGGCGGCGAGATAATTTTCATTGCTGCTGCTGATTCTGTGTTGTCTGTGTTTGTGATGAGAGAAGAATCTTTCTCTCTGATCCCCCAGACTGTGTTTTGTAAGACGCAATACTCTTGCTTATGCAGTTCATTTTTTTTTATATCTCAAATTAGCTACTGAATTGAGGAGAGAGAAACAAAAATCATCATCACCAGCAGTATCTGTGCCTGTATGAATTGTTTGCGTTTGATATTTGCAGATATTCAGTTAGTTAGAGATTGTTTATTCTTCTGAATGAGCTTAAGTCAATTTGACGAAAAGATTTCACAAAGAGCGACGTCTAATAACCTTGCTCTTTGACGAATGGTTTTTGTTTCTTATTTATTAATTTATATTTAATTTTGAAGGCATTACGTGAGATATACTCATTTACAGGATGTGGAGACTTTAAAATGGCATGTGCTACGATATAGCGGTATACTATTATAAACACGAATAAGTGCCGAGAAAATTGTTTGAATATTATTTATTGATATTCGGCACGTGAGGATTCATCGAATAAGGGAATCATTGAGTGTTTCTAAGAACCTTGTGATTATATGCAATTTAAAAATAAACAAGGGGAACTTTCAACAAATTATGTTTAAATAACACACTTGGGAATGTATAATTCTCCTGAACTTTGAAAATTAGGCGCAGTATTTTTTGCTTTTAATGAATGTGAATTGCATTACGTGCACAACATATTTTTGTTATTATTGATTGTAACTCTTTTCTGACACAGTTTACCCCTAAACTTGCCTATTGTGTTCAAAAACTTTTCTATAATTGCCTATTAAAGAGTCACTTCATACGATCCCGTATTAGAATGCGATTGATTTGGATGATATTTAAATAAAATACTTACAAGAACACATCTGAATGTCTGACGAATTTTCGAGAGTGCAGTAGTCATGAGAAGCTTCTCAATTTCTCCGGTCAGACTTGGCAATATGATGTCCTCTCACCTAATAAAGTTCGACTTTAACAAACTTTTAATGGATGTGCAATGATAAGTTGTTACACCGTGGAATTTTCTCGATTCTTAAGAATCTTCTTCGAGAAAGAAAATAAAGAGTCGTTGTCACCATTTAAGATAGAAAATTTGTAATCTGTGACTAAACCGACAAAACCAACTTTTAAGAAAAATGCGTGGGAACAACTTTGTACTGGGTGGCATTGTACCTATATATAGAAATCCACGCGTGGTTCCCACTCTGAGGTAGCGAGGTAACATCCTTCATCACAGTGCTTTCCTTGCCCACATCTGCATTGAAATGAAGATGGAATTAAGAAATATGCCACCGATACGTGTTGAATTATGAGCCTATTTGGCTGCAAAAATTATCTTCTTCTTATGGTGTCTCTCCTCTTAGGAGGTTGTTTATCATCCTTCTGATCTCTTCGCGTGAGCTAGCGTTCCTGATTATTTGGATTGATGAAAGTCCGAATCAGTCTTGTAAATTCTTCATCCATGATATCCTTTGTCCGCCTACTGTTCTTCTTCCTTCGACTTTTCCTTGGAGAATTACCTGCAGCAGTTGATACTTCTCATTTCTAGTCACATGTCCCAGATATTCCAGCTTTCGTTTTTTTTATAGTGTTCAGGAGTTCCCTTTTCGCATTCATCCTTCTTAGAACTTCTGTATTGGAGATTCTTTCGGTCCATGATATTTTAAGAACTCTCCGGAACAGCCACATTTCAAATGCTTCCAGTTTTTTTTATTATTGCCTTGCTTGATGTCCAAGTCTCTGCTCCATACAAAAGCGTAGACCAAACGTAACACTTGATTAGGCTTTTTTCAAAGACAACTGAAGGTCGCTGCCACATAGTACCTTTTTCATTTGGCTGAACGCTGCTCGCCCTTGCTCAATTCTGCATTTTATCTCCTCGGTTGATGTTACTTTACAGTTGAATTGTGTTCCCAATTATTTAATACTGTTAACACGATTTACTATAGTGTCTCCGATTTTTAGCTCTGCATTGTTCTCATTTCTCTTCGATACCACCATGAACTTTGTTCTTGCAATATTTATTGGGAGTCCATATTCATTGCTCACTCTATTTAATTTGTTAACCATGAAGTTTAATTCCTTTTCGTTTTTTGCAATGATTATTGAGTCGTTAGCATATCTTATGTTGTGTATTTTCTCCCCGTCAAACGCAACTCCTCCTCCTTCGTCCTCAAAAGCTTCTTTAAAAATTTGCTCGGAGTACATATACTTTTCATCGATAGTCGCAACTGAATATCTGTCCATTAGTAGGAAGTGCCACGCCGTATGCTGTTGGTTCTTAAAGAAAGGGAGAGAAATTGCTTCTAACGTTCTAGCGTAGACGTAGTCCTTTAGCGAGATGTCCATATTATAATCACCCTGATTGTCGTCGGCGTTTGTTGCATTTCGACGATTGTCGTTTTATTCTTCAGATGTAGCACGAATCCATTTTTATAACTTTTTTTTACTGTGAACAAGTTCTAATAGTATTCTAAACGACAAACAAATCGCTAAGTAATGTTTAACGGTCAGCAGGTCGTAGCTATGAATAAAACGACGATCGTCGAAAAGCGACAAACGCCGACGACAATCAGGGTGAATTTTTCATATGGGTTTGCTGCACTTTGAAGAAACAGTTTTTCCTGTTATTTGGCGCCTAACTACTTTTTGTTTTCCTGTTAGCGATATCCAAGGGAATTAACATGAATACTAGTCCCTTTACGGCACTTTTACACTTATCTCGATGCTCCTTTTGTCTTTTTTAGTAGTCTGCAATAACCATCGCAAAACGGTTTGCAGCGAGGTCGCGCCCTAAATTTCTATTATCTTGACTCCAAACACGTATATGGTCTCAGCACTCTAAAGTATCATCTACTTGGGTGCTGGACACCAGGGACAAATAAGGAACAACACAATAAAAAAAAAAGAAGGAGAACACATTCTCGCTTATTTGGGTCACCTGTGCAGAGAGGCACCGAAAACAATCCTGTAGTTCGAGTGACTACTCAAGAGATCAAGATCAGAATTTATATGAATTTGCATTATGAAGGAGGATGACAAAGAAGGGAATATGTATGTACATATGTATATCTTTAATGAACTAAAGCCGCTTGATTCTCGGACAAAATAGTGATTTTCTGGGAAAGTATAAAAGTTCACAGTAATGGCATGCAACGCAATTGGTCAGAATTACTGGTCGACCTAGTTCTTTATTACATTTCACCTTGTGATCAAAAAGCCTTAGCCGTTATCGTCAGTGAGAGTTTGAATCGTACATTCTGGGTGGAACGTAATTAGCATTTTATTTTCTTTTGCAATAAACACTCATGTTACATTTTGCCTCTGAATACTGATTACTCTCAAATTTGTATTTCTTGACACATTTATTGCTGATAAGTTGTTGCTTCTTACCGTTTTAATGTTCTGAAAATTTCTTAGAATCCAAGGTAAAGATACACTCGTACGGAGTATCCGTATTTACTTTAAATGCTGTTGATTATTTTATGCGTCTTTCGTTGTACATACATACATCAAACAGGTTATCCATAATCCCAATCAGATACATTTTTTTATTGGAAAAATATCTCATCATGTGATGCTGCTGCCTTCTTCAATTAAGTACAAGTATGTACAGACATACATACATATGCAGCTTAAAATGAATTACATTTTTTTATACATTTTTGTCTCTGATAATTGATGGCAAATTTCCCAATAAATCTAACCGATTCATGGCAAAATTTCAAATCACTGGACAGAGTACATAGTTGTAGATAGATCTACAATCTCCTATTTGACATTGAGTGCAGATGCAAAGTTCTCGAAAGAGAATAAACAAATTAATATATTTTAGATTTTTGTTATAAAAAAAAAAGAATATTAGATGTATTATTCTATTGTGTACACAATTATCTTGCTTGCGTTGTCAACATGTTTACCACAGACGACAACGACGGTTGATTATCAAACTCAGTCGATAAAACTACGTCACAAGAATATTCCCCACTTTCCGGTTCTCACGTAACACATCATCAAAATTCATTGACAACAAAAGGTTAACTTCTATTTATGTGCGGATTCGTCACTGACGGTGTTTTCCTACTTTTTTTTTTTAACAGAATACCGTCTATAGATTTTGTCTAATCTTTCTCTTGATTTGTTAGATTTGCTGAATTGCAACTAATCAATTCTATTATACCGACACACTTACATCTCTTATACAAGCAAGAAAATGTAGGTATTGTGTACAATATTAATAAATAAATGTAAATTAGGTGACAACATACATTTTGAATATTTTTTTCTTCACCATCTTTATTATGTTTATCTTTATTTTTTTGCCTTCAAATAGAAGAAGATTGACTAAAAGAAGAAACTACCTTATTATACAAAAAAAAAAGAAATAGGTATATTCTCTCTCTTCCAATATTGCGGAAAGTATGTCAGTCAGGCAGCGAGCTCCACCGAAAGTGGGTCAGAAATTGGGGCAAAGTTGTTGGCTGTTGCTGCTGTAGATTTGCACAGAACCAAAGTTGCACTAGATTATTTTTTCTAATATTACTTCATTATTCTATACGTAGTTTCATTCTATCGGTTTCTTTTATATTTGGTGCGTATACTATCAAAGTGTGAGTTATAATAAATTTTACTTTTCATTGTAAAAGGAAACAATTAAGAAATATTGTGCTTGGGGTGATCTAATCGATGGGATATTGGTCACTCAAAAATTTAAGAAGAAAAGTGGATCAAACAAAGTGATAACTTAATGGAAATCAGAATGCAATAGACTGTTTTAATCAGATTAACATTCCACCCAGTAATAATAAGTAGATAGTGAAAAGTTCACAAATGCGTTTCTTTCTCGAAGCTACTGATTTTAATATATTGCGCATAATGCTTATTGTTCAGTTGCTTTTCGGTCAAATATGTATGTTTATTAGCCTTGTGATAGCAAGAGGGGTGACGCATCACCCCAGCGAAACAAAAAGTTCGCATTAATAACTAAAAAAAAAATTAATCTGATTGAAGTCGTTTCTATTGAATATTATTTTAATTATTCACCCTGATTGTCGTTGGCGTTTGTCGCTTTTCGACGATTGTCATTTTTTCATAGCTACGACCTGCTGACCGTTAAACATTACTAAGCAATTTGTTTGTCGTGTAGAATACTATTACAACTCTTTCACAGTGAAAAAGTTATGAAAATGGATTCGTGCTACATCTGAAGAATAGATGTCGTGAATAGTGTTGGTTACTAGTAGATCGATATATTGAAAAGATAGTTGGGTAAGTTGGTCGGTAGTTATTGATAAAATGTTGTTATTGCTAATTAGGTGAAAGATATCACATAATTATTTTACTTTGGCCCATGTGCCAAAGCATTAGCAAATGAAATTTGAAATTGAAATTTAATATGTGTTCGGCTAGCTTTGTGAACTGATTTTTTGATAGGGGAGGCCTGATGCTGAAAGAACTCAAATGCTGAAGGGAACTCTAGTTTCAGTTCGAGTATTGAACAAGCGAATTTTTAATAAATTTCTACGGCATAAGGAGGAGTGCTTGCCAATGCGTCTTAGGGGACAGTCTGTTCCTATCTATATATATATGTACATATAAACAGTATAGCGAATAGCTCCTATTGCAGATATCTGAAAAGGTTGCGAAGAAGTCCGTATAACCCTATAAGCACTATTATCAGAAAGTAACTTCCCATTGCATCCTTGTATCGTTCTCAATTACGTCATCTAACGAGCCTCCAAACCGATCACAGAAAATTCCGGTTATTATCACTTAATTCTGCGAATAAAACTACAAAATCAATTTCTACAGAACACCTAAACAAGTTTTTTTTTTTTTATTTTTTTTTTTAATTCAGTTTCCTAAAAATCTGTGTATTTTCACTTTCACAACATCCGACCATGACTCACCACCGTTATAATCAGCTGCAATTTAAAAACAACAACATTCTCTAGAATAATCACATGACTAATCGTTTATCATTCACATCGGCATTGTGAATTCTTTGTATCCACATTAATCTTTCTGAACAGCGTTAGGGAATTTTATAAACAGATTGGAAAAATACTTGCAATTATAACGCATCGTAAACTATTACCACTCACGCGCGTTCCTTGCTCTCAAGTTTAATAATTTAATTAATAATTTTCCTTTTTCTTTACAGTTTTCAACCAGGCCGAACTATACATATACATTACTAGTTTAACACAGGGCTCCCAGGAAAAAAAAACCAACATTACAGTATCAGTGAAGTACACAACCCGAGGAACGCAAACTTTTAAAGTTTACACAAAGAACTTGGACGCAATCCAAACCCCCTCTCATCTAAAAGAAAAAAGAAAAAAAAAAACGCTTCGTCGAAAAAAGAAACGCTGACGTAAAAAAAGGGAGAAACTGTTTTCAGAAAAACCTCTTTTTCAAGTTTATTAGTTAATTGCAAAAAAGAGGCGAATACAAATTTTTAAATCATTTAATTTCTTTGTATCTCTCTCAACAAGAAACAAACTTTTTCTCTCTCAACAAATAATTATAAGCGTAACGAAAAAAGAAAAAAAAAAAAAAAACCAAAACAAAATCAACTAGGTAAATTGAAAATAGTAAAATAATTGTTTTAGTTTCTATTTAAGAACAAATTTAGTGAGTGTGTACGCATTGCGTTTTGTGCTTCGTAAAGTTATTCGCAAATAAACAAACCAAAGCGAAAGTAACCAAAACACAACAACACAACCAAACACAAAAACACAAAAAAAAAAAACATTTTTTACTACCCCACGTTTTAAATAAATCATCATCATTCCACACTCAACGGTAACGATTCCTTTCGCCCAGTCAAAGGACACTCGTTGGGATATACACGATAAAAAGGATATAAATCTATTTAACACTACATCTGCATTACCCATCATCACGCCACCAACAATTATACCATCCTCAACCATTTATCGACAGGATTCATCATTCGGAGGCTTCGATTATCATCGTCGTAATCCAAAGACTGCAATAACGGCTAATCACAGGAGTGACGAGTCCTCCTTTACTAACTCAAAAACATTTAAATCATCATCATCGGATCACACCAATATCTACAGTACACAATTTTCGAAAACCATAAATATTGATCCATTAATAAATCCCGTTTCGCCGTCGTCGTCTGCCACGCTAACGACGGCAATCGAGAACAATTTCAAGCAAGCAACATTGCTAAACAGTGGTAGCCAATTGTTAACGGCAAGTGAGACATTTCAAAATTTGAAAAATCTCGTTAAAATCGATACAAAACCGTCAACAAACAGCAATCAGACGACTAACAACAAAAATTCGTTTACTCGTCAACAACAGTCGTCAACAGCATTATCATCAAATCAACTTGGTGGCACAAAACAACACCTAAACGGCAACAGCAGCAGCATCATTACCAACAGCTTAGCGGTTGGCAGCAGTAGCAGCAGCAGTGGCAACTCTGCGAATTTTTCTACCAGTTATAATAAAAATTTCGCCAAAATTCGTCAACACGATTCAGACGCTTTAAGCCCTCGACCACGACGGCCGTATCAGAACGATTCGTCGTCGCGTTACTATAACAAAAATAGTGACGTCAATGGTCAAGGCCGTTTAATAATTGGTGAGCAAAATAACCGTAGCGTTACCTCTGGTGGTAACGGAGGTGAGGGAGGCGCCGGTGGAGGCGCTGCGCGACGCCAATATCAAACGAATCACTATCAACAGCAGCAACAAACCGATTCGAATTCTTTATATTCATCGTACAATAGCAATCGTAATACAACAAACGATTACAATAGTGGTGGCGGTGGCAACTCCTATAAAACCAATGCCGGTGGCAATGGTTTAGGAGGAGTCGGTGGCGGCGGTGGTAGATCTTCTCAAAGATCCAATTCACCATACGGTGGTGGCGGCGGAGGAGGATACCGTCAATCGAATCGATATGAGAATTCCGGTCGACAATATGGTGGTGGAGGCAATGCCTCAGGTGGATCAGCAACAAATGGTAATACCGATGGTTATCAGTCGTACAACAATTTGTCATCGTTACCGGGCAATGTAATTAGTAATAACAGTGGTGGTAATCGAAATTATCGTAATAACGATCGCAATACAGATTACGGCGGTCGCAATAACGATTTTGACGATTCTCGTTCATCACGTTATAACAATAATAGTAACTATAATCGAAACTATAATAATTATAATAGCGGTGGTTATAACAACAGCAGCAACAGTAATAGTCTTGATCGACGTTATAATAAACAAGAAGATCGTGGTGGCTATAGCAGCCGACCATCAAACGCCACTAATTCTTCCTCAACAGCAGCAGGAGGAAGCGGAGGTGCCACAGCAGCAGATCCTTATTCAGTCGATTCTTCGGCATCATCTTCATCATCAACAACACCAGTTTCGTCAGCATCGTATCGTGGTAATTACAATAAGAATGCCGGTGGAAATTTGACCGGTTCGCCATCGGCATCGAGTGCAAATATATCTGGAGGAGGAGGAGCAGGCGGCGGTTCATCATCACGTGCAATTTCACCAACTCCACCACCGCCAGCGGCTGGACGTTGGGTACCACCATCTTTGAGGCCACAACATTTACTAACACAAAATGAGAAGAACGATGCAGTGTTCAGGAAGGTGAGTTCTTGTTACGAATTTTAAATATGAGTATATGGAGGAATGCCATTTATTTCTGTTATGGTTGACTAGTTGGACAGTTTACCATGCACCTAAATGAGGCAAAAATATAAATGTTAAGTGATCCTATTTGGCAAAGATAATTTCATGTAACTCGTTACTATGATCCGATATTTTCTACTTCGCCAATTCTCCATTGATTTGCCATTTTCTATTTCGCCGGATCGCATCTCATTACTTTAATCGGTAGTTTCCTAGTTGAGTCTAGGACTTCCCTGGGATGTCATAGTAATAGCATTTCCCATTATTGAATTTTCTTATTCACTCTCAAGTACTCTTGTTTGGGTGAGCTAACCTGCTCAGTCACAGTTTGGTGTTTAAACTGATCACACTTGTATTATTGTTTGAGCACTCTGATGATGCGTATTGCATGATGTGGTTAATGCAAAAGGATCCAGAACGAAAACTTAGGGTCGACACCGTATCCATGAACGGATGACTCGTCACTTAATTTGTATGCACATATGTTGTTGCTAGATCAGCACAATCAAATTACTTGACGAGTTATTCGTTCACAGATATGGTCATTCGACTCCTGCTTTCTATATATCAAGAGTGCATGAAACCACTCTATTAGTTTGAATTTCTTTGGTAGTTTCTCCATCTCCTGCATATCTTATTTTGAGTGCCTTATAGCTGCAATGATCTCGTCCTTACTGGAAAGTGCCATGAAAATCCTGGAATTTCAAGCATCGATAGCTCGTTTATCCACGACGCTGTTAAAAGTGGTGGAAACATGTTGCATTTACCTTTCTACCTAATTCTCATCATGAACCAGGGGAGAATTGATAATGATAAAGTTTTCACCGGTGTTGTCGGCAAAATACTTGGCATACTCGATTTTGAATTGAAAGACATCTTGGAAACTGAATGGGAAAAATACCATCAAGTCAGCCACGACCTTGTCATGTAGCATCTCTAAGTTGAATCGTTTTCTTTTCTGTAAGGTTTTTTTTATTTTATTTTTATTTGTTTTCTTTCATTTGCAGGTTCGTGGTATACTCAATAAACTCACCCCAGAAAAATTCCAAGAGCTAAGCGATGATCTATTAAAACTTGATTTAAATTCAGCAAATATCTTAAACGGTGTTATTCTTCTAATATTCGATAAAGCTTTAGATGAGCCAAAATATTCGTCTATGTATGCACAATTATGCAAGCGATTATCCAAAGAAGCGCCAAATTTTGAAGAGTCTCCAAACGATCCATGCACATTCTTGCGTTTACTTTTAGCTATTTGCCGTGACAGTTTTAATAATCGTTTAAAACCGACTGAACTTATTAATGAAACCGCTGAAAATGCTGCCAGTGGCGGCACTACTATTAAAAATGAATCGTCAGGTGAACAACAACAACAGCAACAACTTACCCAAGAGGAGGAAGAAAAACGCCACCTGGCCAAGCAACGTATGCTCGGTAATGTTAAGTTTATCGGCGAACTCAATAAATTGGAAATGCTATCGAAGAAAATATTACATCAATGCATACAGCACTTGTTGGACAAAAAGAAAAAACGTACAACCCAACAGGAAATGTGCGAGGACATGGAATGTCTATCCCAGCTACTTAGAACTTGCGGAAAGAACTTGGATAATACAGAACAAGTAGGATTGGATCAATTGCTTTTCAATGCAATAACTAATTGATTTTGTAATTTTCAGGGCAAAGACATGATGAACCATTACTTTGAAAGACTGGAACGACGATCAAAATCGACTGAATATCCTCCAAGAATTCGCTTCATGCTGAAGGATGTCATCGAATTGCGTGAGAACAATTGGGTACCTCGCAAAGTGGCTACCACTGAGGGTCCTGTACCAATTAAACAAATTCGAACAGACGACGATACACTAATCCGAACGCCATACGCTAATCGTAACCGTGATATGCGCAATAACGATCGTGATAGTGACAATTGGATGAATCGATTCCCATTGAATCTTCAGCCTGGCTATAATGATATGTTTGGCAGCTTAAGCGTTGGCGGTTCATCTCCAATTATGTCACCGTAAGTACCGAACATTTCAAGTATATTAAGTTTTAGCGTCAGTCAATATAGCTTATCGTTCACCCCTAACTCCTATTCCCTAAGTCGTCTCACACTATTCTGTAAATCCAAATATGAAATAAACTGATTCTGCAGTAGTGTAAAAACCAAATTGAGTGACTCGTCGTAGGGAGAAGGGTTGTTCTAATTCATAAAACGATCCACAGGTTAATCAATATCTAAACTTTTACTTTTTCATTTCCAGTGGTTACAACAACAATCGCCAATACAACAATCAACGTAATAATCAGAACAACCATCACAACAATTACAACAATCGCTATAACAAGCACAACAACAATGGCCAGCATAATAACAATGGTGGACAACACAACAACAATAACAACATGCACAACAACCAATCATCTCAATATAATCAGATGTTGAACAACAAAGAGCTAGCGCCACGTTTCAAGAGCAAATTAATGTCCACCAATCAAGATGCAGTGGAAAATTTGCAAATGCGTCCGGCCGCTAACAGTTTGTTGTTTAAGGTTGCCGTGCAGAATACTAAAATTCCACCGATGTTACCAATGTCAACACCACCCCCGCATAGCGGTGGCAGCAACAACACCAGCGGCAATACTGGTGGTGGTGGCCATCAAACTGGCAATTCATCAGCTTCCTCTTCAACATCACAGCTGTCGACTAATCACTATCCATTGTTGGCTACACCAGCATCATTGAATCAGAATCGACCAAGCTCGACACCATCCAGTGAGTACCAGTACGAGTCCAATGAGTCAGGGAAGCCATTGTCAACCATTAGCGCCACGGAGAAGGTACTTAAATCGATTGCATCATCGCCAAACTTTAGCACAACAGCAACTGGCAGCAATGATGATATAAATGCGTCCGCATACAATACACACCCAACCAAGAAGTCATACGTTGATGGCGGAGAAGCTATTTTAATTAAGCAAGGATCTACAGAAAAGCCAGCTGGTGGTTCAGTTGGATCAGGTGCTGGTGGCTCTGCAATGGGTGGCAGCGGCAAACAGGCAAAGAAAGACAAAGCATTCAACAAAGAAGAGGTACTAAAACGAAGCTCGATCTTCTTCAAGGAGAACTTCTACACCGACGATAAGAACATGGATGATTTAGTGGATGATTTCATTCAGCTGAAAGTCCCAGAGAAGTGCATGAAAGATGTATGCATCAATCTGGTTATGGACGTGCTGGACAAATCCGACCAGTACTTTGATCGTCTGATCGATTTCCTTCAATTGTTGCGCAAGCAATCGCTCGTAAAAGCCAACGTAGTACTGGAGGTTTTCAAACAGGTAATCAATCGCATGAATGAACGTGAAGTTATTATTCCACGTATTGCCACACTGGTAGCTTGTCTGCTGTCGAAGGCAGTCGGCAATGCCAATTTGCTTAAGCTTACCGAAGTTGCAGCATACACCGAGAATGGTCAGCATTATCCACTGTTCTTGTTGGTGCTACAACAATTGCACAAGAGCATGGGACGCGATGCCCTTGAGGAGATGTTCCGTGCAAGTAAAATTGATCTAATGAACAGTTTGCCAGAGGCCGATCGTAATAAGAATCGTCTTGCTGAGATTTTGGACGATCGTAATTTGGCCTTCCTTTATCCGCTATTAAAAGTCCAGGCAGAGATGTTGAAACAATTGCAGGCTGAGTCTAATCCACAGGCGTTTTTCAAGTGGATTAAGACCACCGTTGATGCTAAATACTACAAAGATCCGGGCTTTGTGACAGCCCTAATGACGGTTATACTAAAATATATCACAGAGGTAAGGAGGAGAAGTGGTGAGATTGGGTTCTAGAATTGTTCAAATGTTCTTTGTTTTTTTTTTTTTTAGGAGACAACCCTTGCAGAAGGTACTGATATCAAAAAAAATCCTGAGAAACCAATGATGGAAAAGGAAGAGGCTCTTTTACACAAGTACTGCCAGATCTTAGAGACTTTCCTCAGTGGAAATATTGATCTACAATTAATTGCCCTCTATGCCTTGCAAGTCTTTTGCTTTAATGCGAATTTCCCAAAAGGTAAGTCGAATCTTTTATTGCTAACAGTTGTAGGTACATATATGCTTGTGAAAATCAATGAATGTCGCACTTCATCAACTAGACCTGAACTTATCTAACTGGCGAACTCCAGTGTAGTTGTAACTGTGCATAATACATAGGATTTCAGCGAACTTGCTTAGATAAGATCCTCAGATTTTCCGTGGAATCAGATCTAACAAAGCATGGTATCTCGTTTAAATACGCGAAGACCTACCTTAAGCATGTTTCTCGTCTGCTAGACCGTTCTGATTCATGCTACCCATCGTAGCTGGGAATTACCTCCACAACACCTACTCAGGATCGAACTAATTAACATTTTCTCTTCCAATGCCTAACAACATAGTTAGCCAGATGTACAGTCTCTTTTTCCACTCTTTGGGAGTCCTCAGTTTTCGAAGCTTTTCTTCGAGAGGATGTTGAAGGTCTTCAAATGTTCATCGTCCTTCGGAAAATATTTGCGTGAATGCCGTCAAGTTCTTGCCTTTGAACATGGAAGTATTTTACCAAGACACGAGAGACTTGCATTGGAGAGTTCAATAAGATTTTGAGACTTTACTGCTTTTAGGACGCTCATAAACAAAAAATCCATGCCTTAACCCCGAAGGAAGAAGGGGTTTGCTCAGTAAAACGTTGCAAGAAAAGAAACATACGCATGGTTGATGCACTGTCCTCTACAACGTTGACAGCTACTTTCACATCCAGTTATTTCTGGGTATGTGTGAGTATAAACAAGTGTCTTAAGGCCAAACAACGAGGGACTGATAAACCCGTCTTTTTTTTTTCTATAGTATAACCAAGTTTACCCGACCTACAAGCCTAAACAACAAAATACTCAGCAAAAACAAAAAGTCAAAAATACGCAAACATACTAATCCTTTTTTTTTTTTTTTTTCATTTAGGTATGCTATGCCGTTGGTTTAAAAATCTCTACGAAGCTAACGTAATAGAGGAGGAAGCATTCTTCCTATGGAAAGAAGAGATCTCAGACAAGTACCCAGGAAAGGGAGCCGCTCTGTTCCAGGTGAACAATTGGCTAACATGGTTAGAAGAAGCAGAATCCGAAGATGAAGAAGATTAAATTGCAAAACATAATTAAAAAAAAATATATATATTACAAACAAAAATTCAAACTAATATCAATTATATTGGATTAACTTCTATTTAAACAAAAAATATATCTATATATACAACTCAAAGGAAAAAAAAATTAAACAAAAAAAAAACGATTAAAATTCAATTAAATTTTAAATTCAAAATGAAGGATTTTTTATACATAAAAAATAAAATAAAATTCCGAGTCAAAAAGAAATTGCAAACAATATATAAATAATTGAAAATAAAAACAAAAAAACATTCAATTAATTTCAATTAAAAGAAAAAACATTTTATTTTCTATTTATTTCCTTAATTCATATACAAACAACAAGAAAAATATATATATTCAGCCTATTTTTTTTTAATTCGTTCTTGTATTTAATTTTTTGTTCTATTTTTTTTTATATACGTATATTAAATCATGTGCAAGCAAATAGTCCCTCGTTTCTTTTTTTTTTTTTAATAATTTTTATTTTTAACTAATGCGGAAAATTTGCATTTTTTTTTTCAATAAATAATTTTGTGTAATCTCAAAAACAAGTAATCAAGTAATCGAAACCACAAAGTAAATTCCAAAAAAAAAACAATTCTAGTAATCGTACATATAAATGTAGAAATTTTCGTTTATTTCTCTGTCTATTCTCTTGGAAAAAACACCGTTATACATAAAAAATACATGTTTAGATGAAAGTCGTAAAAATTCGATGAAATTCAAAATACACATACATTTATGAAAATTTCAATTAAAAGTGAACAAAACTTATAAAGTAGGAAAAAAGTGTTTTTTTTTATATTTACTCACTTTTCTGTGAAACAAGTGTATCACTTCACAAATAAAAAGAACAAAAACAAGACACCATGCGAAATTTTAAAAAATTTGCTTAACAAGAAATATTTGCTGATTAAAATAAAAATTCTGAGTAAAAACAAAAAAAAATATTTGAATACAATAGTTATATTACAAAAAATGAAATTCTGGGAAATAAATGAAAACTAACAACAAAAATTGTGGTCTTTCAATGTTTTCTCCCCCACAAACGGAGTACAGGAATACCTTAAGTTACGACCACCCCAAGATGGAACAACCCGCACTTACGACCAGCATTTTTATGCACCTTTTTCCCTTGATACGCTCGACTACCCCAAAGATACGCCCAACATTATAAAAAAAAAAAAACATGCTCTATGTATCTGAAGGATTCACCCTTATTGTCGTTGGTGTTTGTCGCTTTTCGGCGATTGTTGTTTTAATCTTTAGATGTAGCACGAATTATTCAACCTGATTGTCGTTGGCGTCTGTCGCTTTTCGACGATTGTCGTTTTATTCATAGCTACAACCTGCTGACCAGTAAACTTCAATAAGCAATTTATTTGTTGTGTAGAATACAATTACAACTCTTTTACATTGAAAAAGTTATGAAAATGGATTCGTGCTACATCTGAAAAATAAAACGACAATCGTCGAAAAGCGACAAACGCCAACGACAATCAGGGTGAATAACTTTTTCACTGTGAAAGAGTTAAGTATTCTACACCGCAAACAAATTGCTTAGTAATGTTTAACGGTTAGCAGGTTGTAGCTACGAATTAAACGACAATCGTCGAAAAGCGACGAACGCCAACGACAATCAGGGTGATTATTGCCATATCCCGTTTGTCCCTGCGGTGCAGGACTTCTTAAATCGAAGCAATGGTGTAGTGGTAACGTCGTCAATTGCCACGCTAATGGTTCATGGTTCAAATCCTGATGTCAGCAAGCATTTATTTATTTCTCATGAAATATATAAAGTCAGTCCGATCATTTGCAAAGCTTCTGTGAACACTACTGCGAAGGCATAACACTGGGAGTAGCTTGGTCATGTGGCTGGAAAAATTGTTCGCTCTGTTGATGATGATTTCCCTAGACATCGGTTATCGGGAAAAAAGTACTGTGAATCAGAAGCAAAGACAATAATAACAAAAATCTCCCCAGTTATCTGGACGTCACCCCCGGAGAATAGCTGAAGCATAAACGAGTGAGCTTTAAGAACCACTACACCAAATTCTTTCTCTCTCTATCCATCCTTTTCAACGCCCGCACTGTGTGTAAACATGTTAAAGGTATTCATAACCCTTTGAGTGCGCGCAAATGATAAAAAAAAGCAACAATGAAATGCGTCTTGGTCTTGAATAATATTCCTCCTGGACATCCACGATCGGTTAGCAACATTTTTCTTGGGGTGAAATCGGCTAAGGTGATAGTGTGATTTGTGATAATTAAAAGCGATCAGAAAAATTGGCAGCTCTGCGTATAGTGATCACCAACAAATTTCGAGCTGGCAGCAATTGACTTCTCAAAACATCAAAATGCTGTCTTATTGTTCATTGTCCTGCCTAAACTAAAGTAAAGAAATTCAATTTCAATTTCATTTATCCGGTGTTTTGTATTTTTCGCAGAAAAACTCACCAACCAACCAAAACCCAATTCTTCAACTCGTATACGACAGTTGTATTCGACCATGGTCGCATTTAGGTAAACCAAAGTCGTATTTTTTGTTCGTAAAATACGACTTAAGTAATAACTAAATGCGACCATGGTCGGATTCGACTGTCGTATACGAGTTGAAGAATTGGGCCCACTGTTTGGTGGTTTGGGATGGTAGGAATTTTATATGCTAGAGACATCATTTTAGCTGCATTGTTTTCATGACTTTAGCCTTGATTTTAGTTATGGTGCTTTGTCCCACTGACGCCACTCATTCGGCGCCAACTGTCGTTAGTAGCCACCACCTGGAAGGTTTGAAATTGAGATCAGCTGAAGAATGGGTGGAATGTGCAAAGACCTTATCCCAGCTGGCAAGTCAAGCACACCAAAAACATACAAAATTGCTTGTTTTGTAAGTTGAGCATTTTTTAAGAATCTGAACAACATGATAAGAATCAGCGAGTCTTGTGGTTTTATGCAAATTAGAAAATATCCACACTTGCATTGCATTTGGTAGCCCAATTATATTTAATTTTTTTCTTTGTTGGGTCCTTAGAAGACGCACACTCCTATAACTTTCTTTATCCTCGTCAGAAGAAAACGATCACTAAAATGTGATCATCAAAACAACTATTACCTTACATGGAGCAAAAACTAAAAATATGACTACCACTTATCACAAATCACCTTAGCCGATTCCACCCCTGATTTTAAAGTGATTTTTCTTCCCCCAAATACCACCTCGTTACTACAACAGCCGGGGCAAACTGTCATTGCAACTTTTACGCGCTAAAACACTCGCAGATTATTGACATACGCTATAGACATAATTGATACTGAGGCTGGATCAATACTCCAGAATACTCTGGAAATTTTTCAATATATGGCAGATACTATCTGAGACTCTTGGGCGAAGGTTAAGGCATCAACCATGAGCATATTATGGCGAACGCTTTCTCCACAGCTTATAAAAGAGGATCCGACTGATGATGAGTGTCTCGAAGATATCAATGGGCCCAATTCTTCAACTCGTATACGACAGTCGAATCCGACCGTGGCCGCATTTAGTTATAACTTAAGTCAAATTTTACGAACAAAAAATACGACTTCGGTTTACCTAAATGCGACCATGGTCGAATACGACTGTCGTATACGAGTTGAAGAATTGGGGTGAGTAACGATGTTATGAAGTTACGTAAGCAACCAAACTTTCAAATAGATGCCGCAGACGTCGATCAACTCATTGCAGAACATGAAGACGAGTTTACCAATGATTAGCTACTTGAAGCAATCAAAGAAGCAAACAACGACGACGACGATGAAGACACAGAAACTCGCACAGCAACTTCTACCGTCTTAAGCTTGCAAGATCGTAACTTTAGAAAAAACCAAACAATTTATAGAGCTCATAAAAACCCTAGACAATAACGTGGAAAGAAGTACCAAGGTATGCAATGCTATTCGAAAAGACGTAACATGCTACAGAATGTTACAAAAGGAGAAAAGGAACGACATCGCCCAGTCCGAAATAGATCTTCCTATTTCTGCGGGGTTATGATCCAAAAACAAGGGACCATAACCCTCCCACTTCATAGCATTTCTACTTATGCGCCTGTGGGGTTCGCCTAGTCTGAAATAGATAACTTTTTTTTATTGAGTTGCAATGTTAAATAACGTTACAAGGTCGATAAATATGTTACTGAGCTTATTAATTAATAAATTACAGGGATACCTCGGTTTACGTCGCCTCTATTTACGTTATTTCGATTTACGTTGTCCGGTTTTGTTACTTCCCAGTTTCGAATAACGGCGACGTTACAATTTCGATTAACGTCCTTCCTTGAAACACATTCTTCTCACGAAATTCCCTCTTTCATCATTCTTATTTAACCGAAATGCACATCTCACCGATTTCGGGCACAACATCATTCGGAGTAAGTCTTTTTCAATCCATATAGACTGTACGAATGTTGGATAATTTTATTTTCGATTTACGTTGTTTCGATTTACATCGCATTTTCTTGGTCCCGAAAACGACGTAAATGAAGGTATTCCTGTAATGACTTTTGTTGATTTTTTAAATATTTTTATTGTTTTTCAATTTCTTATGCTTTTTGGGATTTAGGAACGAATTAAACGAAATGTATGGAAAATCGTACCCAAGATGCGACATTTCGGAATACGACCAAGTTTTTAGGAACGCATTACGGTCGTAATATGAGGTATGCCTATACTACCAAATCGGTCTAATTTAAATAAAAACATCTCGTCCCCTGAATTTTCTGAAAGTATCTTCTTCTTCTTCCTATTTCGGCGAGGTTATGATCCAGAAACAAGGGATTATTACTCTCCCACTTCACTGCATTTCCACTGATCCACCTGTTGGATTCGCCTATTTGACCTCAGAAAATATTGGCAGGCCTCCCGATTTTGGATCACTCGATTACTGAGGCCAATAAAATATCGATGCCGTCGCATTTGTGTGATCCAGGCGTTTATAGGACTGCCTCCACTGCCTCGCGATGTCTTTGGAACGTTCATTGATATTCACCCTGATTGTCGTTGGCGTTTGTCGCTTTTCGACGATTGTCGTTGAATAATAACTGTGCCGGCCGAGCTCTATTTTTCGTAAGATGGCTTCCTTGACGTGAACGCTTCCACGGATCTCCGAACTTCTTATTCGATCAAGCTTTGTCACTTCTGTTTTCATATGAATCATGAATCTCAGCTGCTGTTAATTTACTCTCATCTTTTTTGTACACCGTCCAACATTGTGAACCGTGTGTGAGCGTTGGACGCACAACTGCGGTGTAGAGCCTTCCTTTCAGCTTAAATTAATCATCCCCCAGCAGATTGACCTCTTATATAAAAATCCCGTATCCCCAATCAACCATCACTCGATATCCTAGTTGTAAGTACGCCCATTTTATTACGAGAGTACATTTGTTTTAAACGGAAAACGTTAGCTTACCATAATTTATGTTATAATAGGTGGGGATGTTCGTACTTAATTTTCAAGTAAAGTCTGTTTTATGTGAAAGAAAAACAGTTTTCGTGCTTATAACATACTTTTATAGTTATCATCTGCAATTAACATTTTTTAAGATTATATTTTACATAACAAAATATTCTCCCCGCGTGTTAATAAAAGGATTGGGCTGGATACATGGCAGTGTGTACTACCATATACAATATTGTAATACTCAGCAAGACATTAGAATATGTTTTGTTGAACATTTGTATAACAAAGTTAAAAGCAATCTTTAACTTAAAGAATTAGTTTCATTTAAAAAAAAAAGACGTACTCATCGAGCCAAGCCTTTATCCCTTAAAACATTTTCGCCAATCAACTACCTCAAGGACTTTAAACGGGTGACGGTAAATCTAGAGTTTAATATGTAAATATGAAATTTGACAGACAAAATAAGATATAGCAGGATGCAGAAACACCCCGAATCCTTAAACTACATACTCATCAAAACATCACCGGCCATCCAAACCTTTTACAAACACCCTATACAGATACAACAACTTACAACCCTATGCCTTGATACTTTCCCCGTCGGACACTTCAGCTTCCTCCACATCCTCTGAAATATTAAATTTTAAAGAATGCTAGTCAGATATAAGTACTAGAAACGTTCACCTACGCTTGTTGCCCGGTAGCCGACGTAATCTTTCTTGCTCTATAGCCGCAAAGTATTCCGCTTCAGCTTGTTCACATGCATCTATAATTACACAAAAAAAAATATTTTTCGTATCGACGTGACACAATACACAATACTTACTTTTGAAAGGCAACACGTTAACCTTTCCATTTAACATTGTTAAATCACCCTGCTCTGGACCATGTGCAACCTTGACTTTAAGCTTGATTTCTCTGGATTTCGCCTCTAAGATTTTTTCACGACGATTCTCACGTTCAAACATCTAAGTCAAAAAAGAAAAGAACACAGTACGACAAGTACTAGTAGAATACATACTATGCACTTACCGCTGTCAGCAACGGTTTATCATTCTTCGAGGAGTGCTGCATATTCTCGGAGACCTCAATAAGGAAAGTTGCACCCTTTTGACTACCACAACTGACAAATTTTCCATTTTCATTTGTTCGCAGGCACAACAGTGGGTCATCACTGACCTTAACACTCAAGACCGGCTCATTCTGCTGCATTAACAAATCCCATGCGTCCAAAACCCCATCCATTCGGGTCACAAAAAATTGTGATACTCTGTAGACAAGAAAAAAAATTACATTTTCCCAATCGACTATTGTTGGACACTACTAACTTGGTATAACTCCAAGCACCATCTGTTAGCATAGCAGCGCTGCTTTTCGTCCAAATAATTGAACTTTCACGACAATCTTCTGACCATATCCTAGCTGTCCAGTCACCAACTGTTAAAAAATTCTTCACAAATGCTGGATTACGAGTAATAGCATAGACAGGACCCAAGTGGCACATCATCTAAAAGACATTAGCTGATGCATCATTTAAAAGACTAACATAAATTCTTATAACGGACCCTTATTTGAATCTTTTCCATTGGCGTCTTCCCTTTACGATTGCAACAGAATAACATACCCATTTCAGTGCCACACATGAATCTTGTCGGGATGGTAGTTTCATATTCCAACACTGAAACTCCATAAGATCGCGACAAATCCTGTTCATCAGTCCTCACCGGATCCATAAGTAACTTATCCAGTGGTTCGTTAAGCTTTCGCGTATCCCACCACAGAACCTGACCATCTGAAGCGCCCGAAAAGAATTCGGTGCCACTTTTTGAATTATTCCAGAGAACTGAATTCACTGGATCGCGATGGCAAACTTCTCGTTCACTTATCATCACCGGATAACGACCATGACGAGTATCCCAGGCTGCCACTTGACCGTTATACATACCACTCACCAGACTGGTTGGATCTTTTTGATTGTACTCAAGACAGACGCAGGGAACTTTAGGTTCCAACGTAACTAGAGGCTCGTTTGGGTTCTCTATCTCCCAGATGTAGGAATTAGTTAGCTGACCGGATTTCTCGCCCTGGAACTTCATATCACAGTGACTAGCTGCGAGGCGAATACCACCATCTGGTGACCAAGACAAATGCGTGACGGGTACTTTTATAGCGTTTGGATCTCGATACACATTCACAGTTCGTGATCTGCATGGTTCTGGCAATGGAGCAGGATCTAAATCTTCAAAGTAGTTTTCATAAATATTAACCGCATTGTTTTGATGAATATAGTGTTCCATGGGTTTGGTTAAGTTCATCACTTGAGTTATGTAGTTCTCATCCTTTTCGATTTTTCGTTTGTATCTATGCATACAAGAGGAAATCAGAAAATTCCACGACGACTGTACCTATGTAAGTCTCACCTGACAGTCTGTTCTGGATCCTGCATGTTAATGTCCTTAGGCCAACCTCCCTCATTGTGCGTAATTCCACAGTGTTTAAATGTGGCTCTCTCTGTGTTCGCCATACTAGCTGACATTTGGTTGGTGAATTGGGTCATTCGGTCGACTGGGTTCCGTAGGATGTAGTCCCGCGACAAATCTCGATTGGAGGTTTCGGTGAAAAGCAATTCATCTTTGTTTTGAAAATTGTGTTGCTGACCAAAGGATCGACGTTCTTTTTTGTAGGTATACTCCATGTCTAGACTGTACAGTTGATGAGAATCACAATTCGATGAATGGTGTTAAATGAAAACCAAAATTTTGGAAGGTTGCTATATGTTTTGATAATCGATAGAATTTTTGAAACTTCTTGGTTACGGATTTATAAAAAGTTTGTGTATGGTATTCTCCTGATGGAGCTATTGATTTATACTATGTACCTGTTGCAGGGAGCTTTGAATCAAATTTGTTGCTTTTTTGACATTCAACACGATGCAGGACTTGATGCGGTTCATTGTACTACCAGGCAGGGACCTCTTCTTTGGTGTAGAGGTTGAAAAAGGGGATTAGAGACAATCGATGACCTGGCGCACTCTGAGCTTTAATTTCACCCACCAGCAGCTATGTGTGCCTGATGTTGTTCGGGCTTTTTAAGGGGCGGGTTTTAGCGGTTGTTGAACGCTGGGGACCTCCACAGTATTTTTTGGACGGTCTAAATAATATTCATGCCGAGTATCGCTTGACCAGTTTACAAAACTTGGTCCAATACAATAAAGTACAACTGTGGTGGGCACCGGTCGTTGGCGGCAAAGAAACTGCGGATCTGCTCGCCCCAGAAGGCACCTCTGAGTTGTTCATTGGACCAGAACTCTTTTACGGAATATCTGATTCTGCTTTTAAATACGCCCTTAGCACAGCTCTGTGCTGTTCTAAAAGTTAGCCCCTAGCACATAAGATCTATCTGGTCGCAGTGACTTGACGCCAAAGGGGGGTGGCCAAAAACATAATAAAACAAAAATTGCAACAACACAAACAATTGCTCAGGCTCGAAAAGATTAGGTTTTGGAGGTATTTGGAGGGTTTTTATCCCATAGCTTCCCAAATCAGGGAGTCAATTAGGATTTTATGTATTATGTAGCCACAGATTGTGCAGCGCATGGTTCGAAGATGACTCCGAACTTTTATCATTTTTTAATTGTTCTAATTTTTTTAACATTACTTGGTTAAAAAGGAACCATATAATGCAGTGCACTCCAGTCTGCAACGCCATCTTAAGTAAACGAATTGCACTTGCATACATACATATGAGCAAATGTAGATCATGGTTTCCCCTTCGTTCTAACATACGCACACAATGTACACAATGTACATTTGTAAGATGCCTGGCGAGACGTAACTTAAAAAGAGCCATCAAGGAAAGCAAAACTGCATGTTTTAAACGTCTCTGTCAAGAAGCCGACATTAACCCATGGGTCTCGGCATACAGAATGGTGATGACGAAATTGAAGGGCTATAGGACTACCCAAATAACATGTCCGATAATGCTGAGATCCATAGTAGAGCACATCTTCCCTCAAAGGCCTGCTACTATGTGCAATATTATACGAGAAGTCAATCCAGAATATATTCCTTTAATTACTCACGAGGGGCTGCAAAGGGCATGCAGCAAGATATGTGACAACAAGGCGCCGGGACCCGATGGCATCCCGAATAAGGCAGTAAAGGCAGCTGTGAAAAAAAGACCAGACCTCTTCATATCAACAATGCAGTGAAGTGCCTTGAAGAAGGAACCTTTCCCGAAAAATGGAAGACGCAGCATTTGGTCCTACTGCCAACAGGAAAGAAGCCTCCAGGAGAACCATCATCCTATTGGACACCATGGGAAAGATCCTCGAGAAGATAATCTATAATAGATTACTCGCAGTAGCAGAAGAGAAAGGAGCCCTCTCAGATCACCAATTTGGCTTCAGAAGAGCACGATGTACTGTTGATGCCATAAGAGCGGTAGTTGATATCGCCAAAGGTGCCATCGAAGGCAAAAAATGGCTCTATGGCACAAAGGAGTATTGTGCAGTAGTAACGCTGGACGTTAAAAACGCATTTAACTCTGCGGACTGGTCGTTTATTAGAAGGTCACTTGCCAGGATAGATACGCCATATTACCTGCTACGGATAGTGACGAACTACTTCAACAACAGGAAGCTAAGGTACAATACCGATGAAGGGGTAAAATACTACAACGTAACTGCGGGAGTTCCACAGGGATCGGTTTTAGGGCCACTATTGTGAAACATCATGTACGACGGAGTCCTACGATTAACGCTACCTGGGGGAGTAACGATAATTGGATTCGCCGACGACATTGCAGTCGTTACAGTAGCTAAACAAATCCATGCAGTAGAATCAGCTACAAATGAAGCAATTGCCCGAATAAAAGATTGGCTAATATCCACCGGACTAGAACTAGCTGACCATAAAACAGAAGCTGTTCTTATAGCCGTATAGCCGGAAAACCGTCGAATTTGCCAACTTTCAGGTTGGTAACCAAACCATCCGGTCGAAAGAGCATCGCAAATGCAGGGAGCTCTCTCGCGTATCATGCCTAACATCGGTGGACCTGGGTACGCTAGAAGGATTCTACTATCTAGAGTTATCACCTCAGTTCTGTTATATGCCGCCCCAGTCTGGGCGGAGGCACTGAGGACGAAGGAGACCAAAAGGAGACTATCGTCATCATATAGACTCTGTGCCCTACCGACAATCAGCAGCTTTCGAACCATATCTGACAAAGCTGCATTTGTCATAGCTGGAATGCTCCCCATCGATATTCTCGCAGATGAAATGCTGAGGATATATAACAGAAGAGCATTGAGTCATCACGACGCCACTGGTATCAAGGTGATAGAAATTGAAGAAAGGGCAGCGTCAGCAGCTATGTGGCAAGCTCGTTGGGCTAATACAACAAAAGGCAGATGGAAATATAAACTTATACCGACAATCCAAGACTGGATAAGTCGAAAGCATGGAGACTGCAACTACCATCTAACGCAGTTCCTGTCTGGCCACGGTGGCTACCGCAAATATCTTCACCGATTTGGACATGACAACTCACCATCCTGCCCGGAATGCCCAGGTGAAGATGAAGATACGGAGCACGCAGTGTTTTACTGCACACGTTTCACGGCATGGAGAATTACTCTGCCAAGTCCGTCACTACTCCTCGACCATATGTTACAGTCGGAAGAGAATTGGATGGCAATATGTTCCTTCGTAACAACTCTACAAAAAGAGCTGCGGAGAATAGAAAAGCTAAGAAGAGCAGCTGAAGCAGCGGAAGAAGCTGACACAAGAAGCATAGCATAAATTGCTAACCAGCCCCGCGAAGTAATACCTAACGGCAGTCCCGCGGGGAGAGTGGTTGAAGTATGTAGGGTGTATGTTTAGTACGTAAGCGTATTCCTGGCATTTATTACCCAGGTTTGCGAATCGTGCATGCTAGTAGCACTCGGGCTATTAATATCTATGAAGATTACACATCCCTGGCGCAATCCAAAAAAAAAAAAACATTTGTAAGATGACTGAACACACACATTTACTAACTTGGATGAAGGTCTGTCATCCGACTGAGCGCCATTTGATTAATACGAGTAAGTGCAAATCCATTCTTTGAAATATTATATCTTGCTCTCTTCCACGAAAATTAAAAAAGTGAAGTTTCAAAGTGAAATACTTAAAAAAAAAACGAATTGTAGTAGTATTACAGGAAATGTAATCTTCCCAGTTGGGGTAAGTGTGGTTAAACGTGAACTCTTTCAAAAATCTAGGGCAAATTGATTTAGATTTTTTCCTTATGGCAACAAATAGTAAAACGAAATGGTATTTTGTGGGCCAATTTTAAGAAGAAATTCAAATTATTTCCCTAGAAGAAATGAATAAATTTTTAATTCTGCGTGCTCATGTGGGCTATAGCATTTGTAGGGTTTTATGCGATGGTTTATGTATTTGCTAAATAGATTCTTCCGTCGCCTTGCGAGGAAGAATAGTTTAAGTTTTCACAGAGGAGTACCTACGCATACAATTATTAAGAATATGTGTGAATTTAAAGGAACCATTTAAATTTTTTCAAAGGCTCTCAAACTTTAGGTAGATCAAATTTACGGAGTTTTTACGTTTTTGCTGCAATGTGTTGGGCTCATACTGTGCAGAGTAGTCTCAAGGTTGATTTACATTCGACGCCCCATAACGAACCGGCAATGCATGAAAAATATTCTTCCTTCGTTGAGTTTGCATTCAAATTGCTGGTGCCGTTTCGTTGCGTCTGCAGTTTCGTTACGTGGCGACAAGTGTATAATCAACTTTAAACCGATGGCATTTGTTACAAAGAATACTGACCGGCATTTGTCGTTGAATTTTCGTTGTCAATTGTTCAAGTGGGGAATGGAAGGTATATTTAGATGGATTTGTAGAATTTTTTTGTGGGAATGTTACATTACCCGTCTCTATCGTTTGGTTATGTGCCGTCGAGTGTGAATAAATCTTAATTCTTCTAGGTTGGGCGAACGGGTAAGTTCAACAGCTCTATGAAATCTGATGGAAAAGATTCTATTTAGCAAAAAAAAAAAGCATTCACCGTCAAATAGTAAAAAGATATTCTGATGGTTCAACGACAAAGGGCACGTCATAAGAAGAAAGGAACCCTCCATTAATTTGCAGTAGTAAAATGCTCTCCTTGGCATTTTTGCGCTATACATTTTCTCAACACCAGTTGAAGGCTGCTCTTGGACATTGAAAGAAAAAGTTTTGAAAAAAAATAATGAATAAGCACATCCGAAAAGAACATAAAAAAGGTAGAATTTCGATGAGCGGACAAAAATACAGAATTGTTTTTAGAAAAGAAAACAATATGAAATTATGACGAAGATCTAGTGAAAACAACCCGGTTGTTTAAAATTAATACCGACTTAATTATAATAATAAATAACCTCACTACTTTCTACTATCTGGCAACTCTATTTTGAACCCCATCCAAGTTCATACCATAACAACAACTGTCAAAAAATTCCTCACAATTTCCCAAAATAACTAAACCTTCCGAACGAATAAGCACGTTTTTCTCTAAAAATAATTAACCTATCTACGTGTTCGCCATCACACAAGATCAATAAACTTTGCCAGCCAAAAACACAATCCAGTTCAAGCAGAATCAGCGAGTGGCAGACAGAAGGAACACCCAACAACAACTCGCAGTCAGCTTGCCTACGTGACTCGATGTCGATGCCCTATGGTTGAATTTTCCTGTCACTTTTCTGCACCCATTCGTCGCACACCACCCGTCTCTGCTGCGCATCAACTTCTCATTTGCAAGCGACCACCAGCCACGGTCATTACACAGTGCGACGTCGAGTTCCACTGTCAGTCTCTGTTCGTGATTTGTGAAAGGCATTCTGGTTTTTTTTTGTTCATTTCGCGACTAATTTAAGGTAATACCAAGTTTTGTTTCGTAATTCTTGCAGTACAATGCTTGCAGCAGCACCACCGCCTCCACCAGGAGTGGTTGTTGTCAGGGCGAAGCCAAAGAAAGTGTTTAAACCCAAAGCCAAGGTAAATCGCATCCCGCAGGAGTTGCTGGATGACCCAATTCTCCAGAAGGCCTGCGAGCGTCTGCCCTGGAATTACAACTTCGAAATCCACAAGACGATATGGCGCGCAAGGGAGCTGAAAGCCAAGCGGATCGCCCTCCAGATGCCTGAGGGCCTGCTCATGTACTCGATCGTTATCAGCGAGATTCTGGAGCGTTTTACCACAGCGGACACAGTCATCATGGGTGATGTCACATATGGAGCGTGCTGCGTCGATGACTACACGGCGAAGGCGCTTGGAGCGGATTTGCTCGTGCACTATGGTCACAGCTGCCTAATTCCGGTGGACCAGACGACGGGCATCAAGGTGTTGTATGTGTTCGTCGACATCAAGATCGATCCACTACATTTCCTGGACTCGGTGAAGCTCAACTTCAAGCCCGAGGATGGACAGATGGCTCTGGTGAGTACAATTCAGTTCGTTACCACCCTGCAGGCTGCCTCCGCCGAGCTGAAGGAGAAGGGTTATGATGTCATCGTCCCCCAAGCGAAGCCGCTGAGTCCGGGGGAGATTCTCGGGTGCACTGCGCCTCAATTGCCGGAGACTGCGAAAATTTTAATTTATCTGGGCGATGGTCGATTTCACTTGGAGGCCGCGATGATTGCCAATCCACGACTAAGGGCATACAAGTACGATCCGTATGAGAAGAAGTTCACCCTGGAGGAGTACGACCACAGGTCGATGCAGAGTATCCGCTGGGAGCATATAAAGGAGGCGAAGAAGGCGAAGAAAATCGGCATCATCCTGGGCACCCTCGGTCGGCAAGGTAGCAGTCGTGTCCTGCGATTCCTCGAGCGGCGGCTACATGCGAAGGGCTACAAGACAGCGGTGATCCTTCTTTCAGAGATCTTTCCCCAGAAGTTGGCTCTTTTCGGTGCTGACATCGATGCCTTTGTTCAAATTGCCTGCCCGCGGCTCTCTATCGATTGGGGTAGTGCCTTCCAGAAACCTCTGCTGAATCCCTATGAACTGTCTGTGGTACTGGGCGACGTGGAGTGGACGCCCAACAACTTGGAGCCAAACAACGCGTATCCCATGGACTTCTACGCATCCGGCAGCCTGGGTCCTTGGACACCGAATTTCAAACCACCTGCGTTGGGCGAGTGCGAGAACAAGCCGTCTGCCAAGTGCTGTGGACGATGTACCCGTGGCGAGCTGGAGAAAGAGACCCTAGCAGCGGCCGAGGATCTGCTTGACTTTAAGAAGGGATAAGGTAGTTGCGAGGGTATGCCACAGCGAGAGACAAGTACAATTGAATTTAGATTAGTTTTCGCTTTCCTGTACTTTATTTTGAAAGTAACGAAAGAACTATGTAAATAACTGTTGTTTTGTATGTAATGCATATGCATAGGTTTAGCAATAAATAAACAAGTTTTAATTCATCTCAAGATACATGTGTGTGAGTTGTTTTTTGTTCTGGTCGTGCCTTGATCTTAGTCACAAGAGACAAAGGAATTCTTTCTGCTGCTTTGGTTTATTTTTGTTTTCCGCTTGCGTTTGATTTTTATTTGTTTAAATCGTTCATTCACATGAGATAGCGGACGGCATGTGTCGGTGTTGACATAGTGCTTGCTGCTGCTATATAGACTCGCTGGTGGTACGATTGTGAAATATCAGTGACACACCTGCTGAAGCGTAAAAAGAAAAAAATCTGTCTCACCTAACCACCTTTGAAAGCTTAAAGAGAATTTCCCGACCTACGTGACTTTTGCTGGAAGCTTTGGATAAAAGCTATTACTAGGATTTGGTACTACGCCTATTCAAACTGATAGATTAACAAAAGAGTGTATTGCCTTGTAAGAGACATCCCTTTCACATCTTCTTAAGTCATATCTTCACCACTACAGCAAAAAACATTTTGCAACTCAACATACGTTATACTGACGAGGAATTTATTTATGTTATCATCAGTTTGTGCTTCTGGCTACAATAAAAAAATAAAAAAAACATACTCGGTTGGTGGCACACATTCAAGGTGAATGAAATTATTTTGAAAGAGGCGTGTGCCTCAGCTGTTTTGTCGTTTTGTGTGTTTCCTCCCTCCCATAATCAATAATTTTGCTAATTAATGAACTTTATCAGCAACAGGTTTTGCCTTTGGTTGAAGTGCTGATTAAATTTAGTCATGGTAGCAAGTCAAATGGAATGTTTTCGTTTGTCCAATGACGCATTTAAGTTTGTTTTCGGGATCACCATAATTTTGGGAATTGTATTGATCGTGATAAGAACTTGATTATCTTTTGAATTAAAAATACGGTCGTAAGAGCATTGGGGGCAAATGATAAGTCAATAATAACACGTTTTGTGAGATCACCTTCAATTTGAAATTAAGACATTGTGCATGCATTCACTACTTCTACAGAAATAAGAGTCTCTATACTCATTGAAGGCATGATTGTATTCTGTAGCTCCTTACCGGAGCTACTTCGACATATTTGAAGCTGAGGTCTGTAAGGATTTTCAATACTACGTCAGGGTATTGAAAAAGAGATGGTGGTGGATGAACCCTTAATGGGCCAACGGCAGCGCTCATATCCCCGAAGTGGGTTACTGACATCGGTGTATCCGCCCCCTCGTCCTAGGGGTTGCTAAAAAAGGATATGGTCCTCCAGGTTGGGGGTTGTGCCGTCGGGTTAACTCCCCTACCACGTAAAAAACCTTCGGCTACGAAGCAACCAACAGCCTCGGATACGGATGAATTTACGCACCACCTCTTCATCGATTTCAAAGTTGCCTATGATGGCGTGTATAGAGACGAGTTATACAGAGCCATGTCTAGTCTTGGCATCCCTGCCAAGCTCGTCCGTTTGTGCAGAATGACGATGGAGAACTCTCGCTGCTCCATCAAAGTCGGTAAGAATATCACCGAACCGTTCGATGTCAGGAAAGGTCTTAGACAAGGTGACGCACTATCATGCGACCTCTTTAACATAGTACTTGAGAGAATTGTTCGAAACTCACAAGCCAACACCGGAGGTAGAATCTTTTACAAGTCTGTACAACTACTCGCTTATGCCGATAACATTGACATAATCGGTAGAACTCAGCGGGCCGTCAATGGGGCATTTACGAGTATTGAGATCAAGGCAGCAAAGATGGGCCTAGCGGTCAATGAAAGCAAAACAAAATATATGGTGTCTACAAAAAAGGACACCCAACATCGGCGTCTTGGACAGAACGCCACAATAGACAGATTATAATTTTGAGGTAGTAAAAGATTTTGTCTACCTAGGCTCTATGGTGAACTCCGCAAATGACATCAGTAGGGAGATCACACGGAGAATTACTCTTGCCAATCGTTGTTTCTATGGGCTAAAACGGCAATTGAGTAGCAAAGCCCTATCTCGAACTACTAACGTAACTCTTTATAAGACACTAATCATCCCAGTCCTGCTGTATGGCGCAGAGGCATGGGCTTTGACAAAACCGGATGAGGATGCCCTTGGATATTTCGAGAGAAAATTTCTTCGAGCGATCTTTGGTCCCGTCTGCATAGACGGTGAGTGGAGGAGAAAGTACATTGCCGAATTATACGGCCTGTACAAGGACATCGACTTAGCAAGAAGAGTTCACATACAACGACTAAGATGGGTCATTTAGAGCGGATGGAGCCCAACGTTCCCGCTAAGAAAATCTTCAAATCCACCCCGGATGGACGACCTCGCGGTAGGTGGCGCACACAAGTGGAGGGGGACCTCAACCAACTTGGCGTGCGCAACTGGAGGCAGCTGGCTCGTAACCGTGCTAGCTGGAGAGGTTTGTTGGTTGAGGCCCAGGTCCACCCCGGACCGTAGCGCCATCTAAGTAAGTAGATATTGATTATTGACTTGTAGGCTGTGGTGTAAGTGGTTAGTGCGTAAGGTTCCAAATTCGAATCCCAGAAAACACCAAAAAGTTTTTTTTCACGGTCCCATCTCTCGCGAACGTCTGACAAACATCCGAGAGCATTGTTGTCTCGAAAGAGCTTCTCAAAACAAATTGCCCTTCGGATACCGCACTAAACTGTAGGTCCTTTCCATTCGTGTGAAAAATTTAACGCACACAACATGAGTGGTTAGGAGAAACTAGACCCCGGCACTTAAAGAGCTGTTGCGCCAAATATTTATTTTATTTCTTGTCGGCTCAAGTACCAGTTATAATCACGCAATTTCTTTAGTAATAAATTCCTTCTTCCATTTCATACACCACCCATGAAGTATGCAATAACACATAAGCCAAGTAAATTCCGCAACACCTAGACATATACCTCTTTTTTATTTTGCCGTGCAGTTATAGTTGCATTGAAGGAGTCGTGCTTTTAGGCGTAAGTTAGGTTAGGTTATGAAAGCGCGTGCGATGTTGATAGTTATGGACTCATCACGTTCATTCGAAGATCTAATGCTCCATTGTGAATCCCTTTATAGTGTGAAAAAAAAAAAAAAAACAAACCTATCCTGTTAATGTCCGACTTGAAAATCAGTTGGTACTCTTTATGAAGTGAAGTACATCCTGATCTGAGCTCCTGTTACCTCAGTGCTTGTGAAGAACTTGGATCCTAAGATGAGATTGACTCCACTCCTTCCTCATCTCGGTAACTTCTGCAAAAATCGTTGGACTCTATTTTCCATTTGCGGAGCATTAATTTGCCCTGTGATTATTCCAGTTGAGATGCGAATGAGGATCGAAGTAGTGGCAGAAGGCTATTTGTTTTTTTTATCGTTTAATTCCGGCCAAACGTACGAGGCACAGTCCTTCCTGGTTCAAATCCATCATTATATTCAACCATCTTCTTCTTCCTCCAGCCTTAGCGCTGGCAAGTGACTCCGAAACATTTTGTCTGATGGTGTAATCAGTGCGTGCATTTTTTAACCGCCTTGGATTTGATTGTATTGAATTCTATCCATACTCTTTAACGTAAGTTGATATAATAAAAAAAAACATCGAGTGGGCCCTTTGTAAACTATTATTCCAAAGAAAAAACAGATACATCGTTCTGCTGGTCAGATTCTGCTATAACTTCTGTTATTTTGGGGCAGTGTAAGGCGATGAGCTTAACTAACAGTATGCAAACCGTTATTTTCATTGCAGGTCGCCTTGCTTCGCCCACTTCTTCTTCTTCTTCCTTTTATCAGCGAGGCTATGATCCGAAAACAAGGGATCACAACCCTCCCACTTCACCGCATTTCTACTGATCCGCCTGTGGGGTTCGCCTTTTTCCGTAATGACGGGTCTTCCGTAATTTCGCCCTAATAAGGCGAGTCTGCCGTCTTCTGTTCTAAGTTAGTTTAAGTCCAAATCTACCTCAATTTTGAGTTCATACTTTTCTACAAAGTCCGAAATTAAGTTTTAATTAAATTGTGTTTTTTCTGCTTTGGTCATCGTAATTGTATCAACAAATTCCGTATTGAGATTTGATCTAGGATTGATTTAAAGTAAAAACTCTTTTTAATTCCTTAGTTGATGATTATATGATTTTCTGAGTACGTATATGGGTTCATTCCGGAAAAGCAAAGCCATAGCTTCCCTTAGTATTTCCTGCGAAAATTCAAATCTAACGTTCGTCGCTATCGTTTTTCCAACCACTGCACTAAAAAGGTTTCCTGCCTGGCATTACAATAGACACGAGAGCCTTAGTACTCTGAGATTTGGGCCCCCATTTTTCTAAAACTAAAAAAGGAAAAGAGTTTAGCAACATTTTTGCTAGTTTTGCCAACTATTTATTTGCTTTGTGCTGGGAAAAACTCAAAATAGAGCAGAAAAAATGACAACATTTTTGAATACACTCAAATTTTGTCCACCCAATGAATATATTTTGTAATATTTCGACATTGAATTTGTTTATTTTTCATAGCCACTGGATTCGGAGAAAAATGTAACCTGAACGAGTTCTGTAACTTCTGTGGTCACAAGGTAAAACCGCCTAAGCCGATTCTTAAAAAACAAGTGTAAAGTTTTCGTTTTCCCAGAAAACGTATGCGAATTTGGAATTTTAGTCTTGTTCCTTTGCCTATAACTCGGTAAGGATAACAGGTAACAAAATCAAAATTTGGTAACATAAACTTTAAATAGTAGAGCATCTTCTGGCATTCTTAACTCAATTTTGTCCTAACTCGACTTAGGCGGTTTTACCTTGTGGCCACAGACTTGACGTTTTTTTCAGGATAGAATGGAAAATTTTTACTTTTTTAACGAAGACAAGCAAGCCCTGTTCAATAATTTTTTTTAACAGAAAAAGCTATGAAAGTGGAGATAAGTGAAAACTTCGCTCTGAACAGGTGCACCGAGCTTCAAACTACAAAAGCTAGTGCTTGCACAACCTAAATCGCTGTACTTGAACTTTTTCACCACTCCAATGAATATCAAAACTCTGAACCCACAGAACGCAAGCAGCTGAAGGTGAGTAAAGAAAATCGACGAGCTATCACTTGTCTGTCAGTCAACGCAGCTGTCACTTGTTGTCAGTGCCAGTGTGCAAAGTACAAAACACGAGAGAAGAAATGGGAAGCCTTAACTACATCTGCTCCAATTAAGAACAAATAATTTGAGCAAAACTTCCCTCAAAAGTGCATTTTCCATCCACCATTCCCATTGATTGCTTCTGTGATACACTGTAGTGCATTATTTTCTATTCGACACTTTTTACAAGACGACCGACACCAAGATGCGACCCAACGTGGACAAAGAACTACTGCCCATGAAGGCCCATTATTTCCTCTTCAACGCAGGTGAGTGTGCCCTGTTCTTCGTAAATTGATCTATTCTTTGATGAACTATATGAATGCGGTTGCGTGTGTGTGTGTTTATAGGAACAGCGCCAGTTGTGCCTTTCATGCCGACACTTGCCAGGCAATTGGGATTCTCCACCGTTGTCGTTGGTACAATGTACACTGTATTGCCCGTAGTTGGAATGCTGGCGAAGCCACTATTCGGTTTTATTGCTGACAGGTAAAAAAACAGTCTCAAGTTACATGGAATACGGTGTTGGCCAAGGCGGAATTATTTTCCGTTTGAGGGTAATGGGTATGAGTAGGGAGTTTGTAGAGCGATGACATGTTTGCAGGGCTGGAGGTGGACTGCGTAGGGATAGTAGAGTGTCACGTCATGCAGTATTGTCTAACTAGAAGCCACTAGGGAGAGAACATATAAGAACTGATTGCCAGTTTGCTTAAATTCTTGAAAAGCCTTGAAATTGGTGGTTAGTTAGAGGCGGATAGAGAAACCCGATATCAGTTGCAGTAGTCACCGAATACGTCATTAGATAGCATTATCAGTAGAGAATTTGAAATTGATTGCTAAGCAGTGGGCTAGCAATATTTTATTTACTTTAGAAGGCGCTACAGTCAGTCTTTCGGTTCTGCATACGAGTTTGGTTCAGTTCAGCTCACTTTTCACTTTTGCGGAGTGACGTTCTTTGGAAGGATCTGTGTGCGTTCATTGAATCTACGAATATATTGCCATATGTAGCGAAACAGCGCAGGGTTTGGTAGTCAGCTGCATAGGAACAAAACTGCAATGATTCAGATAAATTCTTTTCGTTGCGTGTTTGTCTATTGTCGGAATCGAAATGGGGTTGAAAATGATCTAAAATCTGAATAAACATTAAACTTCCATTCAAGGTAACTTGTTCAAAACACCAACAATTCATTTCTCATTCCTTCTCAATATTTTGTGTCAAATTGCACCGATTTCGACGATTCTTTTGAGCAAAGTGTTTGTCTTCGGTATCGGGAATGACAGTCTTCATTTGAATTTGAATTCGGACCAGCAACTCTTGTAAACTTTGTTCCAATATACTGCTTTTGTTCACGATACTTGGGTAAACCTGCACCGATTCAAATGATTCCTTTCGCAAAATATTTACTTTTCTTCTGAATCGGGAATGATTTTCGAAAATATCTTTAATCTTGTAAAAAAGGGTAGTCCTTGTCGATGTTTGTGTAGATTGCGTTGACCTATGCTTGGGTCCAGAGATGGACTTCTTGTAAAGAAAAGAACCTCGGTGTACAATGGCTTCTATAGTCGAAAAAAGTTCCACTAATTCGTCCTAGTATTTCGCAACCGCTGCAACAGCTATTCCAAGAAACGTCTATTGACTTCTGTCTGCCAATAGTTTCTTCTGATACTTCTTGTAGCATTGCTACAGCTTGTAAAGTATCATTGTCGCGTAGATCTGATATTTTTCTTGTCCCACGAGTGCATAAGACTAGTAGCTGTTCTCCATTCGAATAGATTTGTCTGAAGCGGTATTCCTCAACAACTCTCTTGGATTTTCTACCTTTCATTTTTTGTGCAGGACGATCTATGTGTAAAAGACGGTAGACAGCTTATTAGATCACAAAAAGAGCGTTTGATAGTAAGATGAACTTCTTCAATTGTTCCCTTTTGTTAACTAATTTCTGGCGAGGCAGAGTCCATAAGTTCACCTTTTAAATTTATACTAATGCTCCTTAACGCTTACAGTACCCATTCGTGAAAAGGGATTCCTCATTTGGCCATCACTGCTACCTATTCCACAAATAAAATCTAATCTATACCATCCTATTCAGATTTCAGAAGCATCGAATTCTCTTTCTTATTGCTCAGTTGTTAACGGCAATCTCATTCTTTTGCATAATGTTTATACCGGCAATTCCACAGCCAATGCCAGCGGTTGAATTACACTGTCACGCAGGAGTCTCCGAACTGAGGCATTGTTCTGATTTAGACACATGTGTTCATACGAATCTAGAAAATCACTACGGCAGTTCTCTGCTGACATGTAAACTGCATTGCCAAGCGGACACATGGATGTGGGATATTGTGTGCAGCGATTGGTTAAACAATACAGCAGATTGTCCAAAAACAAATCCCTATCTAGATCTCACTGTCGTTACTAACATGAGCGATATAACTCAAGTCGAGCAATGCTTGTTTTTCAAAGTACAACACGATAAAGGCCAGCTGAATGGACAGGATGTGGTTATGAATTGTCCAGCGGATAAGAAATACTTTAACACAACATGTGATCTGGATTGTGGAGAGGACTATCTACAGAATGCCTTGTCCGAGAGTCCTGTGATTAATAATTCAGATGCCGCCGGTCTCTATCAGTTTTGGTTGTTCTTTATCCTGCTAATCACAAGCTGGATTGGAATGGCTGTGGTAGTGAGTATTGGAGATGCGATATGCTTTGCTTTATTGGGCGAGAGACATCATCTCTATGGGAAACAGCGATTGTGGGGAGCAGTTGGGTTTGGCTTATTTGCTATACTCTCGGGAGTGCTGGTGGACAAGCTTTCGGGAAATAGTGTGAATAAGGACTATACGATTGTATTCTGGATGACGGCCTTGCTTATTGGATTTGACATATTCGCATCGACCAAGTTGAAGGTAGGTTGGAAGGAGCTGGGACTATATTTAAAAATAATGTGCCTTTTTATTACAGCATACGCAAACGAGTCTCTCGCAAAATATATTCCGCGATGTGGGACAACTTTTTCTTTCCCTACGCGTTGTTATCTTCTTCGTTTGGTGTATACTCATTGGGCTGTGTACAGCTCTGGTGTGGAATTTTCTATTTTGGCACTTAGAAGACTTGGGTGCAAAGCATGCAGGATGTGAAGGAAATTCGATGAAAACCCTGGAAGGCTTTGTCATGGGTGTACAGTGCTTTGGTGGAGAGTTACCATTCTTTTTTCTCTCCGGTTGGATATTAAAAAAAATTGGTCATGTGAATGCAATGAGCTTGGTACTCCTGGGCTTTGGAGTACGTTTTCTATTGTATTCCATTCTTCAGAATCCTTGGTATGTTCTGCCCATTGAATTACTCAATGGGGTGACATTTGGTATGTTTTACTCGACAATGGCATCGTATGCTAGTATTTTAGCTCCAGCTGGATCAGAGGCTACCTTACAAGTGAGTAAAGTGAGTTTATTGAATATACACGAAACTAATCGATGATATCAGGGTCTAGTTGGGGCGATTTTCGAAGGAGTTGGTGTCTCTGTAGGCAGTTCAATTGGTGGTCTTATGTTCAATGCAGTCGGTGGTTCGTCCACATTCCTTATATTCGGCTCGGCAGCGATTGTTGCATTTATTGTGCATGTCGCCATACAATGGCTATTGCCTAGATACAGCAAAGAAAGTGGTAAGCATATAGAGGGGCACACTAAAACAAATGATAATCCAAGGGTGACGGACAATAAGGAGGTGGTGGACCAGAATATGTTGGGTATTGTAAATATGGATCCCAATCAGTTTACAGAAATCGATTTAAATTCTTAGGCTGTGCTAAAAGTCTTGCCATTTAGTCGTAGACTTAGATTTAAGGATTTCATTATTCCTTTTTTTATTCATTGGGGAACTGGTTTTGTTAAATAAAAAAAAAACAATTCAAATTTGTTGAACTATACTAATAAACACATTGCAAACTCATTATCACCTTTCAAGGATGGCTAATAACCCGAAACAAAAGCCAAACGAATTTATGGTGAAACATATCCTAAAACAAATTTACTAATTTCTATTTTTGATGATTTTCTTGTGTGGAGTCTTATCTTACGTTTATTACTTGGTTTCTATTTATTTAGTATTATCTGCACGCTAAGTAGAGTAAATGAGAAGTAAATTGTTTTATTCAAATGATAACGAATGCATGTGTAAGTTTGTAAACTACTAACCCCATGCTAGAATGCAGAGAAGGAGGTAATTACAGTATTTATGTGACTCAATGATTTGTTGTTGTAATGCGATAGTCGAAGCTATCTGCATTTGTTTTGTTAAGAATGAACGAACTTACGTCTTATTGAGAGAAGCGCGTGTGCTGTAATGTCATAAAATAAAATCAGCTACGTGCAGTAAAAGTTATTTACACAAGTGTCTGTTGTAGATGAATAGTCTTTCATTAGAGATAATAATGTCTAATCTAGGTCTTAGTTTGGTGGGAAATAGTAACCGGCCTTGGCACTAACTGAGGTTCATGATCTCTTTCAACTCTTGGAGGTTACGTGAATAATTATTAAGTCGTTTCAATATAGCTCTAACTCCTGCACAGGCATCAATCCTTATTGCCTTATTTTAAGGTTTTTCCCACGGCGAACAGAAAACAAGTACCATCAGTACAATCAATCTTTAAAAAAAGCGAGATAAATTCTTATATACCCACCAGAAATTTTCTGATACATTCCAGAGTCCAGACAACAAAATATTCGAGATTTCATCCCTCTCGATTCATTTCATATTTTCACAACTGACCTTTACTTACTTTTTGGTTGACGCTAAAGGATTGCCATTCATCCCTTATAATTACAAAGTACTTTAGAAATTTCAAAAACGTCACGAGGAATTGGAGTAGTGCTTCTTCGTCTTCCTATTTTGGCGAGGTTATGATCCGAAATTTATTGGAGTAGTGCTGATCAACAAAAAGATTAACAGAGCTATAAGATTTTAGAATTTGGAGCTTAATATGAGTCATTTTCATTGTCTTTAGTATTATAAACTTACCATATAGTTTCCTTTCCATTTACTTACGTGTGAGCGAATAGAAACTATCTGTTTGTCGCTTTTTATTCACCAAATTGTTAAACAAGAACTTATATAATAGCAAGGTAGTTAAATTCGGCAGAATTTTAGTTCAACTAGCACATGACAATAAAGCTATCAAGTTCGCTAAAGCTTATAGTCGAACCTTATGTATTTATGTATATTTCCCCCTGAAGTTTGGCTCCTTTCTTTACCTAAGGTATTCTATTTTCATTAGTCTAAACTTTGTTCAATATGGACAAAGCTTTGTGTATCATTTGTTTATAATTCTGTAGCCACAAGGTAAAACTGCCTAAGTCAAGTTAGGACAAAATTGAGTTAACAATGCCAGAAGATGCTATTCAATGCTACCAAATTTTTACTTTATTACCTCTCATCCTTACCGCGTTATAGGCAAAGGAACAAGACTAAAATTCCAAATTCCCATACGTTTTCAGAAAAACCGAAAGTTTTTAACTTGTTTTCTAAGAATCTGTGAAAATCGACTTAGGCGGTCTTACCGCAGAATTATATCGCACAATTGTAGCAACTCCATGTTTCATTTATAAAATGCAACACAACACGAGTGGTTGCGAGAGGCTATGTATTAAATGTCTAGGTCCTTCATGGGCTGTTTGCACCAAAATATTTATTATTTATTTTTCGCAAATACTTGTATGCCATACGCACAAGCAGCAACAATCGATAAAGTTCTTGTTTTTTGTTGAAGAATCTCATACTAGTTACCTGTAACCAAACCAGTTTCCTTATTGTTAATTCGAATTCAATTCAAATTTCTTTTATTAAGTTTTAGTTTGTTAAAAAAAAACATTTTTCGAATTTTTTATTTTTTTTAAATAAAATAAAAAAAAAACAAATATTTAAACCACTTGTGCTGTCTATAATTTTGTGTTCTAATCTGTTTTTAATAAAAAAAAAAAAAATTCCAATTAAATTAATTCTCTTCCAGCTACCGCAAAATATTTAGCACCGAACGATGCAATGCATATGCTTGACGAACAGGAATATATTATTGTGTCGTAGAATGCAAAGAATTTTCCTTTTTAGCTATAAAACAACATAATACACTGTGGGATTATTTTAAAGGAAGGAAATAATGCATGTTTTCTTTTGTTTTTTTTTTTAGTTAAGCTTTACTTCATAAGTTAAAAAAAAAAGATTAAAAGACAAAACAACAGTTGATAAGTGTTAGTTTTATTAACTTTTTTTTTGTTTCTTATATTTTGTTATCAGACTTAAAAAGCATGGTTTTTGTTTTGCTCTAAATTATTAATTTAAACGTTCAGCCAGTAAGTAAATAAAAAAGTATTTTTTTTATTAAGTAGTTTTAATTTATACCAAAGTAAATAATTTTATTTTTTTTATAAAATTTCATTTCTGATGAATATTTACAAACAATTTGATTATTTGTACAAGTTTTGTTGTGTATGTGAGTAATTTATAAAATATTAAGAAAATAAAAGGAACAATTAAATTACCTATAGTCGTTTACTATCTATTTGAAGATTGTGTTGTTGTCGTTGTAGTTGTTGTATTTTGATTTCGTTTACCAATGAGCGCTTCTTCCTGTTGCTGTTTATGCATTTTACGAGCGAGCTCTTTTTGTTTGCATGCTTTAATGTAATTGGCTCTTTTCTGAGAAAAAATAAAAATAAATAAATTGCCATCGTTATGATATTCAAATTTTTAATTGTTGTCGAAACTCACTGAAATGACAGTGATAGCTACAAAGAGAGGTCCATAAAGGGACCGAGATATTATGTGTGTATTTACCAATCCGATGTAAATCTACAAGCTACATTTACTCAGTAAGAATATTGTTAAATATTTTGCAATTTTTTTTTTTTTTAAAAAAAAAGGAAACCCAAATCCCTGAGCACTCAGACTCTCCGGCCGATTGGACTACCAGGCACGAACCTTTCTTTGGTGCAGTGGTCGGAAAAGCTTCGATGTAATTCGTTTTCCTTTATACTCGGGTGGCTGATGATTGCTATCAAAAATGTCAACCTGATAGCCTCTTTTTGATTAGGAAGAGGACGAAGTGGTGCCGGTTGAGATTTTGGTAGCAATTCGGAGAAATTTGTTGTGTACCTACGCCAACGACCATAACATGCTGAGTATTAGTTCTCGTCCGACCAACGAAATCAAGCAGCGTCGGGCGCGGTTAGTACTTAGATGGGGGACCGCTTGTGAACTCCGCGTGTTGTTGGCATACTAGAAACCAGTCTTTCAAATTGGCTACTATTCGTGATTTTCATACAATGATAGCACACAAAAGTACAAATTTAAATATTTCTAGTAAAAATATATGTACTACATATGTTTATTTTCCATTTTTCTTCACTTTGAAGCCGAGTCGTAGCCAACTTTGAAGACGAGTAAAATACGAAACAAATACGACCATTAGACGACCAATTGAGTGCATCGTGATAGCGGGAAAATACGACACTCGTATGCGTTGCGATGCATACGACTCCTATCAAAAATTACGTACGAGTGTGTTCGTAAAGTAAGACTTTGTAATAAATAAATGCGACCATGGTCGTGTTCGATTGTCGTATACGAGTTTAAGAATTGGGGTGATTAATGATGGAATAATTAATTATTTTGTTTAAGCTGCCGAAAAGCTACGACGGTAGATCTTTAAGTAGCAGTACAAAAACATCATGCCACCTTGACTTTCTTTCGTAGAAATCAACCGAGTTTGAAACCCACTCATACATGTATGTCTTACGTCCACTAGTGAACACCGCCTACGGTCCATCGTATTCGAGATGAATGTAAGGAATGTAGTGAAGGAACTAATAAATATTATGAATGAAGAACTAGTCGGCGGTAATAGCGTTTAAGACACAAAAAGAATAATAATAGCTGCTAGTTGGCAGAACGACACAACCAATAAGAGGGTGCGTATTCTGAAAATAATTGAAACCATGCCCCAGGAACCTGGAGGAATCCAACTGGCGAAAAGGAATTAAGGCCAATTAATTAGAACATTTTATTTGAATTTGAATTTGAATTTGATTTTTATTTTTCATTTTTTTCATCATTTACTTATAAAAACAAATCAAGATAGCATGGCTTTGCCGTTTGCCGATTGACAACTAGATTTTAGCAGTATATATGTATTATATTTAGATTCTAATTTAGTAAAAATGAAAAATAGAGACCAGAACGAAATATACCAATAACACGCTTTACCTTCAAAAATGTTCTTGAATTATTCTCGCACGATAGGCCAAGGCGATTTTGCAGTATTCGAATAATTGAGGACCATTCAACGCATTAAGCATATCGATAACTTGCTCATCCGTTAAATAATCGGTACCGAAGACACTACGCCGAGTTTCCCTTAGAGTTGGGCACTTTCCAACAAAGTGAATCGTATCCTCCCGTTCACCTACATTACACATGCCACATATGGTATGGTAGGAAGGTCCTCCCTATGAGGTATATAGTTTAAATTTAGTAATTCTCTCAATTTGATAATCATCAATATTTTCTCCACTTTGTGCTCGTCCCGGAAATAATTAAGATGCCCTAGATTGTGACTTAGGCGTCTGTAGACTGTTCTATGAAGCGAATTCGATGCCTCCTCTAATAATTTCTCACGATACTTTAAATCCACATTCGCAATTAGTTCGTACAGCATTGATTTCCAGGTCGTATAATCCGCTGTTTGCAAGTTTAATTCCATCCCGCATTCTTGGGCTAGGTCAAGCCAATCGCCATACCAGCTGCTCGCGTTGGATATAATCGTACAAGCTGCCTTTCTAGGCAGTCTTTCCTCTGGCATTCGTAGAACTTTAAGAACATAGTCCACCTGGAGTTTTAGGGTCTTGATGAAGAGAGGGGCTACCCCTGTTTCCAGCATAATAAGGTAGTTCGGCGTACTAGGTGGCAGACGAAATATTATTTTTATGAAGTACCTTAAAAGCTTCTCCACCGAATCATATTTTTTAGCTCCCCATACTTGAGCCACATAAAACAAAATGGATTCGGAGGCTGCTTCAAATATCTTGTACTTACAGCTATGGGCAATGTACTTATTACAAAAGCTTCTTTTCCAGGTCATATTGCTAGCGGTTTTGGCTTTGGAGAGCTTCTCCTTCAGATGCTTTTCCATGCTTAAATTTTTGGTAAAATAGACTCCAAGATATTTATACTCACTGACTACTTCTACGGCTTCTCCATTATAGCTCCATTTTTCGTTGCCACAATTCCTGCCTCCCCCTTTTTTAAAAATCATTACTTTTGATTTCTCCAGATTTACAATCAGGTTCCACAAGCTGCAGTATTCCGAGAGTCGATTTATCATTAACTGGAGAGTTTCCGGGGATCGTGCCAGCAACACTATGTCATCGGCGAATAGAAGGGCCTTAATAAGCGTTCCTGCATACTCGATGCCGCCCGGTAAAAAGTCGACCACGTCTTCGATGAAAAGCGCAAAAAGGCAGGGACTCAATGCACAACCTTGCCTCACACCAGACTTCGTTTGACACCAATCCGAAACCTCATTACCATCCCACACTGCTGCTTGGGTATCTCCATATAGGCCTTGAAGAATTTTTCCAAATTTAAGCGTTATTCCCATGTTGAACAATTTATAAAATAATGCATTTCGGTTTACAGAGTCAAACGCCGCCTTGAAGTCAACAAAAAATGCATACAACTTCTTATTTTGGGCCAACAAATGTTCAGCTGCACTCCTCAGTACAAAGACATGGTCAACAGTAGAATAGCCTGACCTGAACCCCGCTTGATATTCCTTTAAAAGATGCTCTGTATTTAGATCATTTTAATAGCGAACACTTTAAACGTATTTTGCACCTTCATATTTGAAAAAAAAAGAACTATCGCAGGCTCAAGTCACCTACATATCTTCTTCTTCCTTTTATCAGCGAGGTTATGATCCGAAAATAAGGGATCACAACCCTTCCACTTCACCGCATTTCTACTGATCCGCCTGTGGTGTTCGCTATTTGACCTCAGAAAATGTCAGCAGGCCCGTCGATTTTGGATCACTCGGTTACTGAAACCAGTGAAATGCCGATGTCGCATTTGTGTGATCCAGGCGTTTATAGGCCTGCCTTTCCTACATCGCGAAGTCACCTACTTATGTCTTAAGAATATATGCACAGTTCACATGGGCATTTACACACAACACGTAAATATATCTTACTCGTACCGCCTTACAGTTTTTGTCAGTATCTTCCAGGTGGAGCTACAAGCGATTTGTGAGTATTAAGGTCCATTCGCAGCTCAGCGAACTGCGAATGCCCGAACTGCGAACAAACAGTTTTTAGCACATTTATAAGCACGCTCTTGGCAATTTTATTATTCCAAAGAAACGGAGCTTAATTTATCTATGGATTAGTATATAAAAAGTCGAATTATAATTAGTTTCTGCGAAGAAATTAACAATTCGCCGATTTTTCCGCGAATAAGCGAATGATTTTTGCGAACATATCGAACATCGTCGATCCAAATGCAAAGTATCGAAAAATGAAAAATGCTTTTTTTCGCTTTATTGCAATTGCACTCTAGACGCCTTTGTGGTGGCAAAGTATCGAAGCCTCATCTCTTCTCCTATCCTTCCAAACTGCGGTTGTAATGTATCGAAAAATAACTTCTCAAAAAAACGTAAAATTTCAATGTATCGAATAAATGTTTCGCGAGTTCGTATGTGGATAATTTTATCATTCGATAGTTTGCATTTGGATCGACGATCCCGCGACCAAAACATTCGCAAGAGTTTAACCTCAAAATTATTTGTTTTGTTCTTGGTGGGTAAAATCTTGGTTGAATTTATCGAAAGAAGGTAAGATATTACCTTATGATTGAAAGCTACGCTATGTATTTATGCATTTTTCACGTTTAGGCAATTAGTTTCAAAATTAATAACTACTGAAATTGGCGCAACTATATAAAAAAGTAGCTGTGAAAGAAATGTCAAAATTTGCGAATATTCGCCTATTCGCATTCGCAGGTCGCTGAGCTGTGAATTGGCCTTTACTGCGTGGTTAGAATTAATCTTATGCACAAACAAAATATTATAATTTTTATTTGGCTACTACATTATCTAAGCTGTATTCATAAGCGGTAATATAAGAGACACTGTCTAGGTTCCAGGAAACAGTGACATATAGAATTTGAAGAACTACCCAGGCGCGGTTAACCTTTGCACGGCACTGGATAATGTGACTTAGATACTTATCTACGTATACTTCTTAACAACAAAATGTAGAAAGCCATGGCAAAACAAATAAGACTTCTGCAGATACAGTTAGAATCATATACATCACCGCGAAACATTTAGTATACATCTAAGCTAGGTTTCCGATTCACATTCTTTGTAGATTTCTTCTTCTAAAGCACCCACGTAAACATTTATTTTTCCAATAGTTCCAAATTATTTCTCTGTGTCACATTAATCAAGATTTCTTCGAACCACTCAACAATGATGTTTTAACTATTGTCACACAACAAAGACTAGGCCATTCGGCGCTTTAGAAAAGTACTTAAAGTAAAAATAATGTGCACGTTCCTCTAATCTAGTTTAGATTTCTAAAATCAAGATTTCTTTAAATAGTAGGATAATTATGATTGTACTTATCAGAATTGCATTCGTCTAGATCTTATCAAAAAAATGAAAAAAAGCTAATCACGAAGTTATGGTGGGTAAATTGCTAACGAATGAGACGTCTTACCTTCAATACTTTCGTCTTTTGATATATGGATTGCATTTGCTTTTTGATTTTAACCAGTTTTTCTCTGTAGACTTTAACATTGCTCATCTTGAAATAGAATTAAATGAGAAAATGAATTCGAGTGTATGTTAAACATACTTACCATCTCTTGCAAGCTTGTGATCTCAATATTGTCATACTTAAATTTTTCCGTTGAGAGATCAATGTAGATCTTATTCTGTTTACCTCTGCAAAGAATATTCGTTATTAACATTCAATTTGAAGAATTATTGTTCGTTGCTCGGTATTATGGTTCGGGAACTAGAGTCTGACAGATTAAAGTAACGAGTTGTCGAAATCGTTCTTATTTATTGTTTTTCATTCTGAATCGATCATGTAGGGAAATGATAGCTATTCGACTCGCACACCATTATTAGTATTTAGACTTGCGGATGATAAGCCCTTCAAATTCTAGTGAATCTAACTATTTACTATTGATTCTCGCGTCGATTCACTCCATTCGCCTTGATCAGGCGAATGTATGTTTTCAGGAACTAGTTACTTTGATCTGTCACTATCTCGTTCGCTGATCTTAATACCAAGCGGCAAATAATTCACCAAATACAGCAACTTACGTACTAAGTTATACTCGATTACGATAATAGGACACTTAGGTGCCACATGGACTTACATCAATTCCTTTAGGTGATTCCTAACCGTGGACAGTGGTGGTTCATAGATTTTTAGCAATCCTGTCGCCATTTGAATGCTGGCCAACGATGAGCTGTTGTCTGTGACTGAGGCCGTATTCGTGTTGTCGACGGTGACTTCATTTTGTGACTGACTATGGAATGTGAAAAAATGTATAATTTCTTCAGGAATTTATACTCAATTAGTGGTTATCGTGGATTATGATTACAATCCAATTGATACATTGTCTTGAAGGAATTTATTACCTTTGATTACTGTTATTATCTACACCAGACATAGTCGCTATCAGTGAATAAATATCAGATTGTTTTGTGATTAAAAGCTGCGCTCTAGCAACAAAAAATTAAAATTTTATTGGAAGGAGGCAAAACAAGAAAAGACGGCTTTGTTGACAGGCATCAGCTGTTTGGAGGTACCTGACACGTGAAAAGAATCTCACCACATTGAATGGGGGATGATGTTTCTACTCAAATGATGAGAATCATTTTTCATGCATATTGCTAGAAAACTGATTATTTAAATGCTTTTGTGGTAATTTTGCGTCTTGGACATGGAATAGGGTGGTCAGACATAAAAGAGCATAAAACACGAAATATTTATTTTACATGAGAAAGAAAAAAATATATATACATTTTGCCACATTTGGAAAAAAATTATACTTTACCGAAACATTGGCAAAAAACACTATATTGGCTAGATTTTACTTAGTTTAATACTTCTTAGTCCGATAGAATACCTTGTGTTGACAGCAAAAGTACAAAACAAAATTTAGCGGTCTATTTTCAGGAAGGCCTACCCTGGCCCCAAAGTTAAAAAAAAAAATGCGATTCAGAATGGTACCAATATATTAAGTATGTCGCCCACAAATTTTATAATTATGGATTCGTTGCATAGACAAAGAGTGCATTAATTAACAAAAAAAAAAAAAAAAAATGTTATCAAAATCGGTCGATAGCAACCAAAGTTATAACAAAAATAAATACATCAAGGGCCCGCGGTGCCAAGAAAATGGTTGCACATCCAATAGGAAAATGGACGCGAGAGGAAATAAAAAGGAGAATTACGTAGTTCCTAAAGAAATATAACGATAAAATGATAGTAAAAAATTCGCGTGAAAAACAAATAGTTTAATTTGCGACATTTCCACATAAACACATTTCTTATTTAGCCATCTTTCCACATACTGTGAACGCGAATTTTAGATGCTTATGTCTTGAGAAAGACCCCACTCCCCCATTGATGAATATTTTACTCGAAAGAAAATGCAGAAGCGGCTAGGAAAGATGGCAATCTAAAGAGCGGTGAAGTAAAATCTCACAAGTTGGAGAAATAGCATCTCGTACGTCCCTGATTATTCGTTGGAAGATAAAACATATTCTTTTCTTGTGAATTTCTCATTAATGTGACACCACTGCACACATGTGCTGTAACAAATTAACCCTGTCGCAATAGCTGCCATTAAATATTCCGCCAAATATACAATAGAAGCTTTTTCTGGAACAATTCAGTGAATACGAAATGACACAACTTTCTTAAGCTACATATTTTTCGAATTCTTTTATGAATAATGAATTGTTTGTTGTATATTTTTTATTTCTTAATACAACACTCAGGGAACTCGAACAGCTGTAGAAGGAGAAGGTAACTATTTTTGACATCTAAAACGTCTTTACAGCAAAGTGCAACAGTCATCAACAACAAGCTCTTTAAGTGCCTGGGCCTAGCTTCTCGCAACCACTCGTGTTGTGTGCGTTATATTTTTCACACCAATGGGAGGGACCTACAGTTTTGTGTCGTATCTGAAGGCAATTTATTTTGGAAACTTTCTCGTGATAACAATACTCTCGGATATTTGTCAGACGTTCGCGAGAGGTGGGATCGTGAAAAAACTTGTTGGTATTTTCTGGGATTCGAACTTGGAACCACTTGCGTAGTGATCCGACACGCTAACCAATTGCCCCACGGCGCCCTCAAATCATCAACATATGTCCGGTGTGCAAATTATTCTCGCTGAGACTCTCATGACAAGCAGCTAGATCATACCCCATAACCATCAATTACTTACAACTTTAACCTTATTTCAAGCGATTTAAGAAAGCAATTAACTTCTTTAAATCATAAATCAAAAGTAAATTCTGTGAAGAAATATATAGTAAAGAGACCTCAAATATGAGAATCAATTTTTTTTTCATACCATTCTGTATTTCATATTAAAATGCTAAAAATAAACTAGACCATTCAACCTACTGGTATTTATTTCATTTCGCTAACCCACATAGAATGATTTACCAGTCATCCACAAAATACAGCGAACCACCCCGTAATCAAAATAATTTGTCAAAGTTAATCTACACCCTCTAACGTACATTTAGAAATCTGTTTCATGTCGCTAGCACATCTAGAACTAAAGATCCACTCGAATTCAATTATGAATTTCATGTGAAACTCCAGGCCACCAGAAATTCTCAGAAAGCAGCAGGGATATTGACCCTCTCCAGGCACCCAAGTTGTGTATTGTATGTAATCGGCTGCATAACGATTTTAGCATCGACTTGTTTTTATCTTTTTTATTTATTGACTGATTTTGATGATTCGGGTGTTGAATTAAAGCGCATTTTCTGGAAAATAATATAAGATAACGTACTTATGTCTATGAAATTCCAATATGGCCAGCACAAAATGGCGTTCGTACTAGTCTCTTTTCAACTTTTTTTTATATATGTACGGATTTTTATGATTCGGGTGTCAACATTAAGACGATTTTTTGAAAACAAAAATTAAGACAACGCATAAATATGGGATTCTAACATGGAGACCATACTGAATATCGTCTTTTTTTAACTTTATTTATCGACGATTCCGGTGTCAAATAAAGAAAAACTAAGCAAACTTTGGTACTACATAGAAAACATCAAAGATATTTTATTTCATAGTCTCCTATAAATACAGTTTCTCCTAATCATACATATGGCTATAGTGCTCCTGATATACTAATATATAATTCTCCTTTTCATGCTGACTCATCTGAGCTATAAGTTCATCCGTTATACCATCAATTGGATATGGACGCCCTCCGACATGGACAATTGGTGCATCATCATCTTCCGACTCGGAATTGATGTAATTATTTTGATTGATATTTGCTGAAAATTAAAACAAATATATTTGAAATATATCAAGTTATAATGATTAGTTAAACTTACGAATTGTAGCACTCTCAATATCTTTTTCATCGTCACTAGAATCACTCGAATTTGCATTGCTCTTCAATCCCTTCAAATTAGTATCACTCTTTCCTGGTTGCTTCTCATGCTGCAATAATACCGACATAATGTCTTCATTTTCCTTTCTACTCCGTCCACTATTTGAGGCGCTAGCAACAGTTGTTGGCTGGCTTGAAGTCTGTGCAGCTTGATCCAGAATTGCGTCTGCATTCTCGGTATTATCTTCAGCGGTTATAGTACTCTCTGTCATCCAAACGGGTCGTGCTTTACGCTCAGCACTAACCTCTGGGGCATCATCACCGATACTAATATCGACGCGAGTCTCTTCAACGGCAAATCCTTGGTTTCTAGTCGCTTCACCAGACCAAGCCTGACCATCGGGGCGCATTGAAGTTTGCTTATTGATGCTATGTACAGTAGAGAAATGTAAAATAATGCTTCGAAGGCGAAGTCTCTCCTTACTTACCCTCTAATTGTGTCAATATCGACTGGTTCGGGTTCCAAAATTTCTGGAGCTAACTTAATACCCTCAACTTCTCGTAGTAAATCGTACAAAGGTTGAAGTTGTTCATTGAATTTTGCCAGCAACAGGCGAGAATCTTTCTTTGGCATAGCAGACATATCCTCTTCCACAGCACTATCACAGAAGGTGCATCGAAATTCTTGTGACTCAAAGTCAAACAATTGATCAGCCTAAAAGAGAATTTTACTATACTATGTGTACATCTATATTCTGGAAATCGGATAAATGAGGCAAACGTCGATCGATGAAAGAGAAATACGCTTCTGCTAGTCAGCTTTCCATATTACGGCTTTGGGAAAATGTTTAACACTTACTTCTAAATCAGTGAAAGTCTTATTACAGCTGGTGCATTTGAAGCTAGCTCGACTGGTTGCATCTCGTTCCTCTGTTTCCATTCGTTTTCGCATCAAATCAAGCTTGTATTTTACCACATTTACAAAGGTCTTGTAGTTTATAAAGTAATAATTGACCTTTTGTGCTTTCCCATCGGGACCAGTCTCCATTTTTAGGCGAATTTGAATGAATTTATCATTCCTTAGCGTTGATATTCGAGCTCGCATTTGCTTCTTTTCAAAACGCAATAGCTCAGCAATATCATCTTCTTTCATACCTAAAGGAGTGAATTAGTAAATTGTTGTAAAATTATGGTTAAAACAACAATCTTTAAAAGTATTGTTTTGGGTTTATAGATTTAGCGATTCTCAGATATTATACACTCCCGAACTTTGCTTTCACATATTTTTAGTTCTGCCGACTGGCCTATAATCCAACCTACAGAATCAAAACAATACTTTTGAAAGCAGAGCTTTTATAAATTAATGTAAAATAGAGATGAAAATTAAAAAAAAGACTTACATGGATTTCGCACTAACATATCAATAATTAACGCATCCTCAATGGAGTAGAAACCTCTGACTACTAACCTAGCTAACTGTTTAAGACTACTTGGTACTTCCGTTACATATTTCGTTTCAGTTGTTGTGCTAGCCATTTTATTGCTTAAAACAAAAAAAAAAGTGAAAATATCAAAAACATTTTTTGTGTCACCCTGTTCATCAACACGTCCTCCACTCAATTCACCCACCACTTTGCTTCTGCGCGTCACAATCACAAACAACAAATGTTGCTAGCCATTGTAAACAGCAAAAACACAAACAATAACCCACCATTCACCACAGATACACGGCGGCTAACAACAAATTTCAGTTTCGGTACAACAGCGGTGGGTGAAATACAGAGTTGGTTGCTTTACCACAACTCGATGGTGGCGGCAACTGTCAAATGTGAAAATTTGTTCTACTTACCTTGCACTCGCACTCGATGGAGAATTTAACTTTTTTTTTTCTTCCGAGGGGGATATCACAAAAGTCTCGGTGTAAATTTTGTAAATAATATAAGGGTGTGAACTAGAGGGTCTTAAGGTATAGGGGGAGAAGGTTTTTGGGATCTGATTTAAGGTTTATTTGGATAAATTTAGGGTTTTAGTGTTGAGCACAATTCGCGAGACGTTTCACGGAGTGCGCCATCACAAAAGACAAAATGGTACAGGGTGCAACGAAAGTGATTTACTTGTTGAATCGTTATTTGATGTTCACATCGTTGTATGGTACTATTATAATTTGAAAAGAAATGTTGGAAATATTTAGAATTAAATTTAACTTTTTATAGCGAGGAAAGGCTGAAATGCAACGTCAATGTAGGGAAGGGGACAAAAAAATTAGGGAGAAACATGAAGAATGGGTAGGCTTGTATTATTTTCTGGTGCGCAAATATAAAAGGGTGTCTGATAGGAGAATAAATACTCAACATCGATAGATTAAGAGCCTTATTCTGGAGTCGAACTAAAATTCTGGCGGCCATATAGATATACCCTGTTATGGTTTTTAAAATGAACGTGTCATGTGCCTGAATCAGGCTTATGTACGTACATTTTCAATAATGTTGGCGGAATGTTCTAGAGAAAATACTTGAAAGTACATTTTAACCGGGCAGTCTTGAAATAACGGGCTTACGAGAGATTAGTATGAAATTCTCCGAAATTATATTGCTATTAAATTGTACGGAAAAACTGTATTCGGCATTCGGTACAAATATGTACTTAAGAAATTACTAGTACCCGGAATTTGCGAAAATACATAAATTCGTACCTCAGAGTGTATTGTTAGGAAAGGTTTAAAATTAATCACCCTGATTACCCTTGGCGTTTTACGCTTTTCGACGATTGTCGTTTTATTCCTCAGATGTACCACGAATTCATTTTCATAACTTATTCAATGTGAACGAGCTGTAATAGTATTCCACATGACAAAAACAATGCTTAGTGACGTTTATTGGTCAGCAGGTCGTAGCTATGGATAAAAAGACGATCGTCGAAAAGCGTAAAACGCCAATGGTAACCCGGGTGAATAACTAGTCGTTTTGAAAGGTACGAAATTGCGCCCGTACCGGTACAAAAGGGCATTAAATTCAATTCCTTTTGATATAGGAAATTTCGTCTCTTTTCTTTTTTTTTTCGTCCTGCTGAAAACTATTTTACTTACCCACGTACACGAAGGAAAAGTATTAGTTTCCTGAAAATGTTTAATCTCGACATTCTTGTGCTTTTTATAATCCCGCATTTCAAATCCCGTTTTTTACCCCTTTTTCGTAATAGCATTTCTTAGTCTGGTTTTTCTTAAATCCCGCATGAGGGGCATGCTGCCCCCTACAACTCCCTGTTTGGTGTCATTGTTGCATATGAAGTAGGTGTAAGGTTGGGTTTATGCAGTTTTTTTTTTAAATCAAATTCAAATATAAAGGCGGGATTCTGAAAAAAGCGGGATTTCAAATAATCGGAATTATAGACGACGGGATTTCGAAACTTTTTTTTCCGTATTTTGATAAACGGGATTATAAAAAGTCGGATGTCGATACGCTCCCCTTTTGACAAGTCTACTACAGAGAACTTCAGCGAGTGAGTCTATAGGCAGATGTGAGAATATAGACATATTTAGTTCAAATTCCAGTATAGGGTTACAGTTTAAGGAGAAGTTAAGCTTTTAATTCTAGGTCTAATATTAACGGTACATTACTTAAGGTCGATTTAGAAAACGATTCTCTTTTGAACTGCTTGGACGATTTCCAAATCACATATTTGGATTAGTTTAAGCGAACTCGATGAATATTTAACGAAGGATGTATACGAATGTTGTAGTTGAATTGTTGACAATCTTTGGCCAGGAAATTCCTGGGTCGATTCCGGGACGTAGACCCGTTTGAACCATACGAATCAACTTAGTTGCTACAACAACAACAACAACAATATTCAACGAAGCATTAGTAAAATACTGTGTAAGTTACAACCCCTCAACCTCCCTTCTTAACTACCCCACACAAGTCTGAACTTTTTTTTAATGTTGTAGCGAACTTGGCATGCATATTGTTCGACATGGCAGATAAAATAATAACATGGATGGGGTTCCCAGCCTTCATCGCCCAGCAACTTTGGACAAACGCAGCTCATGCTATATTAGTTATATAGCTGATCTTCATTGTTAATATGGCGTAACAATGGATTGTTGCTAGTAGAACCTGCCAGTAACGTTTAAACAGAATTTATAGTTTTGCAGTACTTACAGAAACAACTACAGGGATACCTCGATTTACGTTATTTCTATTTACGTTGTCCGGTTTTTTACTTCCCAGTTTAGATTAACGTCGTTACAATTTCGATTTACGTCGTTCTTGAAACACAATTTTCTCACGAAATTCCCTCTTTCGTCATTCTTATTTAACCAAGATGCATATCTTAGCCATTTCGGGCACAATATCATTCGGAGTAAGTCTTTTTCAATCAATATGGACTGTACGAGTATTGGATAATTTTATTTTCGATTTACATCGCATTTTTTCGGTCCCGAAAAGGACGTAAATTAAGGTATTCCTGTATTAGGCTTATTTTAGCCGAAGAAAAAACGAATAGATATACCGGAACCTGTCCAATGCTATATTAGTATTTGGAGCGTTTGTTTGGTTCACCTTAAGCCTTCACTCGTCTTGATTTATACTATACAGCTCTTTCGTGTAACATACATTTTTATTTAATATAAACAAATTAATATAAAGGAATGAATGAGTGATTTAAATTACTCACATAGCTTTAGCAATGAATAATGGGAGCTTACAACTACAAACTGATCATCAGTTAAGACGAATTTCAAACCTCTATGGTGTTTGAATAATACATAACCTTTGTACAGGTATTCGTCAACGGTGGCATTGTTTTCCATTTTTTCTCGGTTAGATTAAACTCCATAAATTCGCTCGCGCCATATACTATCATCCGATCTCCAAACAGTGCACAATCTTTGTATTTTTCTCCAATGACAAGGAACGCAAGTGTTGCAGAGGATTTGTCGTTCAATTTATAACTTGTAATACCAGTTCTCGATACGACTATTAAATAATCGGTCGACGAGCAACTCCATATGCCCGTCCCCAACAGGTCTCCAGTAGTAGTCAACCAATCCTCAATCCAACAGTTACCATTAGCATTGTACATACAGTGATTGTATTGGCTAGGCTCATAATTGTTATGCTTCGGCAGTTTTTTCGAGACACACAGTACATTCGATCCAGCTGCGTAACGAAATTCTGAACTTGACGTACGCATAGAGGACATAGATTGCCACTGGCGTCTTACTGCATCATATTTCTCCAGAGAAACCAGGCGACCACTAGAACGATTTTCTCCGCCCATGGCATATACGCATCCGTTTAGGGTGACCATCCCAAACGAATGCCTTTTTGTTTCCATTGAAGGGAGATCCATCCACTTAAGGGTTCTCAGATCCATGCATTCAACACTGTCTGTAGCCTCCCCAGACATCAAAATACCACCAGCAATGATAAAACTGCTGTTCAAGACGGTACAACTAAAATCAGAGCGCCACTTTGATGGATTTGGCCACTTTTTGTATGCCCATTTATCCTCTCCAAAGTGATAGAATCCGGCACGTAGGTGGAATGCGATAGCCGTGATCGTACGGCGGATATCCCAGCCACTAATCGCGATGATACCCTCCGTGAATTTTCTCGAACACGTAAGATTATCCGGGAACAGGAACAGTGATGAACGGAGATCCGGCAGAAAGTGCCACTTCAGTGCATTGTAGAACAACCGTTCGCATTTAGCGGATTGGCAGGCTGGCTCCATGGTTTTTGCTATAAACTCTGGAGCCAATAGCGGGAACCGAATGTGCTCGAGCAATTTTGCAATATATTCCCCTCGCTTCTCCTTATCATGTTCCACCCATGACATGACAGAGCGGAACACCTCCTCCTCAGAGGGTAGACATAGCTCGTCACTGGCGATGTATTTGCTTAGTTGATCGGCATTCAGCATGAAGAACTCATCACCATTGCGAAGCTTCATGAAATTCTTACAAACAAACTCTTCAGCGATTTTGCCAAGACCTTCAAAGCCGTAGTGTTCGGCGAAAAGTGCGAACCCTATGCAATTCGATACATCCAATTGCTTTGCTATGAAGTCACTGCAGAGAACTACCAACGAATCGAGTTGCAAGAGATGAGCTGCCTTTATGACATCCTCCACTGTATCAGTTGTCAGTTTTATGGAAGAAGTGTAAATGTAGTTGACGATCGCTTGCAAGGTTTGTCCACTGATTTGCTGGAGTTTGGCTTCATTAGTGCCGGCTTCACGAAGAGAACCACCAAACATCGCCAGAAAGTATGGACTTGCTGCTGAGAGCACCAGCTTGTGCACTTCCACTTTGTATTCATCGTCTTCTGAAATCAGGGTCACATCACAAAACTGCTTACCATCGAAGAGATCCTTAGTTTTTCGGGTGAGACGAACAAAGTAGTCCGGAGGCGACGAGACTTCCAATGACTGCTTTGACCCAGAACTGATGTTCAGTGCAACGCTTAAGTTGTTATTGGCGGACATCTTAAGGTAAATTGTGAGCTAAAATCAAACGAAGAATAGTTTGTCAAAACTCAATCGAAAATTATTGCGGGAATACTTGCAGGGAATTGAGAAAACATAAATAATTACTGACTCAGCTACAGATAAGATACTCAAACTGATATTTCAAATCTGATCATGGATAGCAGCAGCGGGAGCGAAGTATAATGGGGTCGGGATTAAGGCCCATTCACATCTCAGCGTTCTACATTTGTGGAATGTGAATAAAAGTTGACAGTTCGCTTATTCGCGGAAAAATCAACCAATTGTTAATTTCTTTGCAGAAACTAATAAAATTCAACTTCTGTTTATATCAATCGATAAATAAGTTAAATTCTTTATTATTTAGAATTACAAATGTATTAAAAATGGTTTATTTGCAGTTCGCAGATTCGCAGATCGCTGAGCCGTGAATGGACCTTATCGGTTTGAGCTGTGTAAAGGTCGATTCACAGCTCAGCGACCTGCGAATGCGAATAAGCGAATATTCACCAATTTTGACATTTCATTCATAGCTACTTTTTCATCTGGTCGCGGCAATCCGCGAACTTGAGTTTTCATTCGTTTTATAACTAATTGCCTAAACGTGAAAATGCATAAATACATAGCGTAGCTTTTATTCAGAAGGTAATATCTTACATTCTTTCAATAAACTCAACCACCATCTTACCCACCAAGAACAACACAAAAGAATTGTGAGGTTAAACTCTCGCGAATGTTTTAGTCGCGGGAATGTGGATTGCGTCCTACATGTGAGAAATGTGAATAAAAGTTGACAGTTCGCAAAAATCATTCGCTTATTCGCGGAAAAATCAGCGAATTGTTAATTTCTTCGCAGAAACTAATTACAATTCAACTTTTTATATATTAATCAATAGATAAATTAAGCTCCGTGCTTTTGGAATAATAAAATTGCCAAGGGCGTGCTTATAAATGTGCTAAAAACTGTTTGTTCGCAGTTTGGTCATTCGTAGGTCGCTGAGCTTCTGCGACTTTTTTATCTGGTCACGGCAATCCACAAATTTCATTTTTCATTCATTTTCTGACAAAATTAAGGGCGTATGAGAATGTAAGAAAGGTCTAGGGTCATACTATGTGGGTGGAACACGATAAAGAAGGAGGAGCATATTACCTTCCTTATATGATGAATTGTATTCAGATTCACTTCGAATTAAATACCATGTAAACGCATATTGTGTAATATTAAAGTGTGACTAACTTAATGAAATCACAAAATTTTCTGTGATCGAGTTAAGATCTTGCATTTTAACACGGATTGGAAAATTAAGTTTGAGAGATAAAGAAAGAAGAGAGAGAAATGAAAGAAATTTCTCGTTGTGACATCAGATAGAAAAAAATAGTTATTTTTTTTCTCCACGAAAAGTAGGTGCAATTCCGGACGGAATTTCCCACGCTCATTACTTTACCATTTACATGCACTGCACCAAAAAAATGAAAATTGCGAAATTGTGTCGATACTGGTACAAAATGGCATTTAATTCATTTCCTTTAGTTTCATATGGGTAATATAATAATAGGTCTGTTCCACCGCACATGGCTTTCTACAGACACCTGGAGACGGATCGATGAGCGTACAGCAATCAAGGCTCGGATTGCAGCGGCCTCAGCAGTAGAGAGAACCGAGCTTGAAGCCCAATACCGTGCGAAGAAGAAAGAAGTGCAGCGTAGTGTGAGACGTGACAAACGTCAATATGTCAACTCACTGACCTCAAGGGCTGAAGAAGCAGCGAGTAGGTTCGACAGTGGGACTGTTTATAGCATCACTAAGGAGCTCATCGGTGGTCGAAACTCCAAACAACATCCAGTGAAGAGTCTAAACGGTAACCTTCTGATTTCGGATGAGGATCAGCTCACTAGATGGAGAGGAGATTTTGCTACAGTGCTAAATCACATAGACGATGGCGGTATGATCTCGAATTCGAATGAGCAGTTCGAAGAAACAAATTCCCGAATTCGCACCGCACCTCCCAGTAAAACCGAGATAATAACAGCAATCAAGTCCCTCAAGAAGAACAAGGCGGTGGGTATTGATGGCATCCCTGCCGAGCTATTTCAAGCGGCGCCAAATTTTTTGCTGCATCTCCTAATACGGAGAGCTTGGGATAGCGAACAATTTCCACAGGAGTGGAAAAGGGGGATGATCATTAAACTTCCAAAGAAGGGAAACTTCATGGATTGCGGTAACTGGAGAGGTATATGCGTTCTTCCAGCCGTGGCTAAAATAATTCTAGAACGAATTAATGAACATTTAGATTCAACTCTCGATGTCGAACAGGCAGGCTTTCGCGCTGGATCCTCCTGCATCGACCACATAAACTCCTTACGGATCATAATCGAACAATGCGTTGAGTATAGGTCTCCGCAAACATTTACTGTTTATCGACTTCGAGAAGGCTTTCGACACATTGAATCGAGATGCTATCTGATTGGCCTTGCGCAGGAGAGGCATTCCAGAAAAGCTTATAGCTATTATCAAGGCTACATATGAGGGCGGCAAGTGTCACGTCGTACACACTGGTAAGGTGTCGGAGGATTTTGAAGTCCAAAGTGGAGTACGTCAAGGGTGCATACTGTCACCACTATTGTTCTTGGTGGTTCTCAGCGATGTACTCCGTGCAGCATTGACGGAAGCTAATTATGGAATTCGTTGCACTATGACATCTTACCTTAAACACCTAGATTACGCTGACGATGTTTGTCTACTTTCACATCGGATAATGGATCTTCATCTGATGGCCCAAAATCTAGAAGCTGAGGCAAACAAAGTGGGGCTAAAAATAAACACAGCCAAAACAAAAGCCCTGAGCACTTCTTCTAGCAACCGCGCTCAACTTTACATTGCCGGACAGGAAGTCGATAAAGTTGATAACTTTCTTTATTTAGGAAATGTGGTCTCGGCTAATCGCGGTGGCACCGAACTGGATGTGTGCAGCAGAATCGGGAAGGCTAAAGCTGCGTTCGGAATGCTATCTAAAATCTGGAGAAGCGATGTTATCAGCTTAAGAACCAAGCTGCGACTGTTCCGCTCCAATGTAGAATCAGTGCTGCTTTATGGGTGCAGTACTTGGAAGGTGGACACCATTAACACACAAAAGCTGCAAGTCTTTGTAAACAAATGCTTAATAATCATCTTGAGGATTTTTTGGCCGAACCGCATCTCTAACGAACAACTTTATCTGAGAACGGGCCAAGAACCTATAAGCATTACTATACGAAGAAGAAATTGGCAATGGATTGGACACACCCTACGGCGCGAAGACAACTCCATTGCGAAATACGCCATGCAGTGGAATCGGCTCACCCAGGCAGGCAGAATAGCGGGACGCCCTAGGCAAACGTGGCGCAGAACAGTTGAGGAGGAATCGAGCTCTTTAGGAATGAATTGGAGGCAGCTCAAACGCGTTGCAGAACTTCGAACAAGATGGCGCACAGGCGTGGTTGACGCCCTATGCCCCCCGAGGGGCTAAAGGATCTAACCAACCATATATATTGTTTTGCTTTCATTGACCGCTAAACCCATCTTCGATGCCTCGACGTCAATACTCGCAAATGCTTCACTGACAGTCCGCATCGGCGTAAGCGAGTAGTTGTACAGAGTTGTAAAAGATTGTACCTCCGGTGTTGGCTTGTGAGTTTCGTACAATTCTTTCAAGTATTATACATATTTAAGAGATCGCATGTTACCACGTCACGTTCTCTAAGACCTTTTCTGACGTCGAACGGTTGGGTGGTGTTCTTTTCGACTTTAATGGAGCAGCGAGACTTCTCCATTGCCATTCTGCACAAACGGACGAGCTTGGCAGGGATGCCAAGAATAGACATGGCTCTATATAACTCGTCTCTATACACGCTATCATAGGCAACTTTGAAATCGATGAAGAGGTGGTGCGTATCGATTTTATATTCATGGGTTTTTTCCAAGATCTATCGCTGTGTTGGTGGTGGTGTAGTTTTTGTTGTTGCTGCTACCGCAGAACTACTTGCAACTGATGCTGTTCTTGATTTAAATAGAGATGTTGGGGTTTAAGGGTAACAACTTATTAAAGACAATTAGAGTTTCTCTGTTAGTACGTTTTAAATTACTACGTATCTGTTTGAAAAAAATCGAAATATTTTATAGTGAGTAAAATCATGAAGAGGGGAGTACAGGAGTACAGCGCATGAGGCGGGAGTACGAATACTCCCTTAGTAGTCACTTCGGCAGCCCTGGTTGAGAGGCGTGGTCTTAAGTCGCGATCGTTGTTGCTGGTGCATCTTTAGCGTGCGCTCGTTTGTTTTCCGCCCTTTTTCCTTTACTGTTTGATCGTTTCTGTTTTTTGTTGATAAGTCATTGATCTATTAAAATTGTTTTTGTATTTCCGAGAGCTTCTTGATTTTCTTCTAGTGATCGAGTTCTTTTCTGAAATGTCTCGTTTCCAGTATCTGTTTCATCTTTTGCTTTGGCTGCGTCCACTTCTTTTCCGTCTACAAATATTTTACTTCCTTTCATCTCTACAATCATTTCTTTGTCTCGCAGTTCTTATGCGGTACTTAGAAATTCTTTTCTTTTCGTACGTTCTTGTATCGATGTATCGTTTTTTTATGTACATATTGACTAGTGCCCTTTAGTTTTGATTTTGCTTGCATGATTTCCGTCTGTTTGATTAGGTGCACTAATCCTACTAGGATGGGCCTGGCTTTATTATCCGCTTTCCTTCCTATTCGTTGAATGCAATTAATCTCAGAATCCATCGGCATAGAGGACATAGATTTCCACTGGCGTCTTACTGGATCATATTTCTCCAGAGAAACCAGGCGACCACTAGAGCAATTCTCTCCACCCATGACATATACACATCCGTTTAGGGTGACCATCCCAAACGAATGCCTCTTTGTTTTCATTGAATGGAGATCTATCCACTTAAGGGTTCTCAGATCCATGCTTTCAGCACTGTCTGTAACCTCCCCAGACACCAAAGTACCACCAGCAATGATAAAACTGCTGTTCAAGACGGTACAACTAAAATTAGAGCGCCACTTTGATGGATTTGACCACTCTTTGCATGCCTATTTATCCTCTCCAGAGTAATAGAATCCGGCACGTGGCTAGACTGCGATAGCCGTGATCGTACCGCGGATATCCCAGCCACTAATAGCGATGATAGACTCCGTGAATTTTGTATGTACGTATGTATGTATGTACTTTATTTAGCTTATAAAAAAGCTATTTTGATAATTTTACAATAATATTTTACATTTATAGTTTTGTTACAATTTTTCATAGATTTATGTTAATTAATAGCTCTAACATGATCAATTAATATTTTTTGAATTCGTTAAAGTTAGCTGCATTTTTTACACTAATTGGCAAACTATTATAGCCGTGAAATCCCATGTAGAAGATAGTGCGCTGCCCCCTTGATGTCCTGGCTCTCTGGATCCTCAGGTCACTCGCGTTCCTCAATGTGTACACGTTATTACTGTTCGTATTTACGTTTTCTCAGAAACGTAAGATTATCAGGGAACAGTGATGAACGGAGATCCGGTCGAGAGTGCCACTTCTGTGCATTGTAGAACAACCGTTCGCATTTAGCGGATTGGCAGGCTGGCTCCATGGTTTTTGCTATAAACTCTGGAGCCAATAGCGGGAACCGAATGTGCTCGAGCAATTTTGCAATATATTCCCATCGCTTCTCCTTATCATGTTCCACCCATGACATGACAGAGCGGAACACATCCTCCTCAGAGGGTAGACATAGCTCGTCACTGGCGATGTATTTGCTTAGTTGATCGGCATTCAGCATGAAAAATTCATCACCATTGCGAAGCTCCATGAAATTCTTACAAATGAATTTTTCAGCAACTTTGCCAAGACCTTCAAAGCCGTATTGTTCGGCGAAAAGTGCGAACCCTATGCAATTCGATACATCCAATCGCTTTGCTATGAAGTCACTGCAGAGAATTACCAACAAATCGAGTTGCAAGAGATGAGCTGCCTTTATGACATCCTCCACTGTATCAGTTGTCAGTTTTATGGAAGAAGTGTAAATGAAGTTGACGATCGCTTGCAACGTTTGCCCACTGATTTGCTGGAGTTTGGCTTCATTAGTGCCGGCTTCACGAAGAGAACCACCAAACATCGCCAGAAAGTATGGACTTGCTGCTGAGAGCATCAGCTTGTGCGCTTCCACTTTGTATTCATCGTCTTCTGAAATCAAATTCACATCACAAAACTGCTTACCATCTAAGAGATCTTTAATTTTTCGGGTAACACGAACAAAATAGTCCGGAGGCGACGAGACTTCCAATAACTGATTTGACCAAGAACTGGCGGATATCTTAAGGTAAATTGTGAGCTAAAATCAAACGAAGAACAGTTTGTCCAAACTTAATTGATAATTATTCCAGCAACACTTGCAAAAGCATAAATAATTTCTGACTCAGCTACAGATAAGATACTCAAACTAATGTTTTAAATGCTATCGTTGAGTTGATAGAGACAGCGAGAGTGGAAAGTATCAAGTCAATTTGAAGCAGTGGTAACAGTCTTGGGGAGTTTCCCTTTTCGTAGGGAATTTCAGTCAAAAATTTGATGAAAGGGGAAAAGGGGAATCTTCTCTCTTCTAGAACGAAATGTGGGGAAAATAAAAAAAGAATTTCAACAAAGGTCCATTTACAGCTCAGCGGCCTGGGAATGCGAACAAGCGAATATTCGCCAATTTTGACATTTCATTCACAGCTGCTTTTTTATCTGGTCGCGGCAATCCGCGAATTTCAACTGTCATTCATTTTGTAAGTAACTGTCTTAACGTGAAAAATGCATAAATACATAGCGTAGCTTTCATTCAGAAGGTAATATCTTACCTTCATGCGATAAATTCAAGCACGATCTTAACCACCAAGTACAAAACAAAAGAATTGTGAGGTTAAACTCTCGTGAATGTTTTGGTCGCGGAAATATGGATTGCGTCCTATAATGTGTGGAATGTGAATAAAAGTTGACAGTTCGCAAAGAGCATTCGCTTATTCGCGGAAAGTTCGTCGAATTATTGATTTCTTCGCAGAAACTAATTGCAATTTAACTTTTTTTCCATATTAATCGATAAATAAATTAAGCCCCGTTCTTTAGGAATAGTAAAATTGCCAAGGGCGTGCTTATAAATGTGCTAAAAACGGTTTGTTCGCAGTTCGGGCATTCGCAGGTGGCTGAGCTGTGAATGGGCCTTAACTCTTAATTGGGTTAGAAATCAATAACAAAAAATCATAACGTGTTAAAAACTATGCGTAAACTTAACTCACATGCATGTATTCTTCGTGCGCAGGTATGAAGTACGAACAGATATGAAGGATTTTTTTTATTTCCGAATTTAAGTGTAGTTGCCAGATATGCACTAACATTTCACATTCAAATGCCGACGCTGAGCCCTTATTTTCTGTAGTAACTGACGGAAAAGTGGGATATACACGATACAACTGTTGTACCAACGGTTTGACAGCTTTGGTGTTGTTTACGATAATTGTATCGTGTGTATTCACACAACCGACCTTTTACCGATATCGTTTAGTCGCATGGTTTTGACTGTACAGCCGCTGTCACATGCACAGGTTTTATGGAAATTATATGGTATGTATGTGTAAAATGACTGGTTGTTCATAAGTCGTACGTAGATTTTATAATACGTGTGCTGCATACAACAGTTGGGCCGATGTCAGTACAACACAAGTCGGTACGATGGTTGTATCATGTATTTTCCACTTCAATGAATTAAAAATGGTTTGTACGCAGTTCGCACATTAGCAAGTCGCTGTTGGTGGTGATTAGTTGACAGTTCGGCCCCTACGCGAACATCACAAACCATTCTCTTCAGACACGTTGGTACCACAAACAAAATCTTTCAGCCACTTCTGCTGAAGACTCTGACGGTACCATGTGTATTAGTAAATGTCTTTGTTCGGAAAGATAGTATTCATGACGGATACGCCAGTTTCATAGGAAAAATCACAAAAAATTCTCTACGTTCGCGTTTTGGTCAGGATCTTCATTCCTCCCAATAACACTCCTCTATGTTATAAAATTCACACCCACGTGAGCGAGCACGTGAGCATTGAAGTCACCCATCAGGACATAAGAATCCGTATCACCAACCCTTTCAAGGGCCGCATCAACTTCGCCTAAGAAACCTGCATACTCCCACCGAAGGTTCGGTGCATATATTTGCATGAAGGCCAAAGTCGATCTTTTATACCCAAAGCAGGCAAGACATCGCACACAATCCAAAGGACCTAAGACCTATTAGTCTAACGTCCTTCCTTCTCAAGATTCTGGAAAGAATCCTGGACCTACACATCAAAGCCACTATTGATAGCACCCTACTATCCATGTCACAGCACGCCTACCAAAAAGGTAAGTCTGTGGAAACGTCTTTGCACTCCATCATCCACCCTATCGACAAATCACTCTCAACCAAAGAGTTCACCCTAGTGTCATTTCTAGACATAGAGGGAGCCTTCAACAACGTCGAAACAAATTCGATTACCAGTGCCTTACGTAGGCTCAACATCTGCGAACCCATCTGTTGTTTCGTAGAACACATTCTAAAGAACAGGGTAATAACAGCATCCTTCGGAAGTAGTACTGTCAAGCGACATGCACATCGAGGCAACCCTCAAGGGGGTGTACTGTCTCCACTATTGTGGAATTTGGTGCTCAACGAGGCCCTTCTAAAGATCGAAAAAACTGGATGCAATGTTATTGCCTATGCAGATGATGTCGCCATTCTAACAACATGCAAATACCCGCAGACGCTGGCCGATGTCATGCAGTCTGCTCTTAATGAACTGCTCAGATGGACCGATAAATGCGGCCTCTCCGTTAACTCGACGAAGACCGAGCTAGTTCTATTCACAAGAAAACACAAGCTACCTGACTTCACTCCGCCCAAGATAAGGGGATCCACCCTCAAGCTTACAAATAGTGCTAGCTATTTAGGCCGAAAGCTTGACCGCAAGCTAATTTGGAAGGAGAATGTCGTCGAACGGGCCAGGAAAACGCTGGCCGCTCTATATATCTGCAAGAAAGCAGTAGGCTCCACCTGGGGCCTTAAACCAAGCATCATGCACTGGCTATACACGTCGGTCATTAAACCGATTCTCATGTATGGAGTATTGGTATGGTGACCCGCCTTGGAGAAGAAATCCAACCTATCCATAATGGAAAAAACTCAGCGAGTTGCATGTCTCAGTATTACCGGTGCACTGAGAACTTCTCCCACAGCGGCGCTCCAAACCATGCTCCACCTGCTTCCGATTGACATCGTCAGTAAGCAATTGGCTGTCAGCTCGGCAATAAGACTGAGAGGCTCCAAGCAGTGGAAGGGGCAACACACGGGACATGCCAATATACTTTCGATGCACCGTTATCTTCCCAATTCCACTGACCATCTGTCCACTGAATATGATTTTGACAAGGGCTACACGCACTCGATACAGGACAGAAGTGAGTGGACGCAACGCAATGTCCTTTACAACGAATCGCTGTCAATTTTTACGGACGGGTCCAAGACCAAGGACGGAGTCGGTGCCGGAATTTTCTCCGAAGATCTGGACATACACCTCTCCTTTAACCTTCCAGACTACTGCAGCGTTTTTCAAGCCGAAATCATCGCAGTTCGCAAAGCTGCTGACTGGCTGGCGGCTAGCACACTATCAACACCTGATATTGTTATTTATGTCGACAGTCAGGCAGCCATCCAATCCCTCGCATCCAGCACTACGAGATCTAAGGCAGTGAATGACTGTCGCATATCTCTTAACGAGATAGCTGGTCAGTACAACCTCAACCTTTGCTGGGTACCAGGTCACTGTGAAAGTCCGGGGAATTGTGCAGCCGACGAATTAGCACGACAAGGCTCCTCTGGTACAGATAGCATAAGCATCACCGACATCGAAGCGCCAGCGTCTTATGTTAAGTATCTCATTCAAATTGATGCCGAGAAAGTAGCCAATCATCGATGGCAACATCTAGACCAATGTCATACCGCCAGATAGCTCTAGCCGATACTCAATAAATCCAGGTCCATCGGACTCTTGAAGCACAAGAGAGGAACACTCTCAAAAATAACAAATGTCCTCACCGGACACTGCGTCATAGGAAGACATGCCCAGAAATTAGGTATCCCTCACAACGACTTCTGCAGAAGCTGCAGAGATGAAGAGGAAGAAGAGACCATCAGTCATCTCCTGTGCACCTGTCCTGCGCTCGCCAACATCAGGAAGGCCACTCTGGGTGAATACTTCTACAAGGATCTTAATGATCTCGGCAACGCCTGCACGGCTAAAATTCTCGACTTCATTCAACGAAGCAAATGGTTCCAAGAGTAAGAGGGTGATCCACCCGCCTTACACATCGGCAGTACAATGGACCTACTTTCTGGTCTAAGTACATCCTCATCGAGGGCCGATCCTAACCTAACCTAACCTAAAGTCGATCTTTGTAGCTTAAGCTTTAAGTAGCTCCCTCCTACTCCAATACTCTGTCTGTCAACCTGGGACTTGTGAGTATCCCCAATACCGCTTGAGCAGACATTGAGGTTGCGACTCCTGGCAGAAAGAGCTTCCACCCATCGTACAGGTCCACGCTCTTAGAGCCCCTTTTATAAATCTAAACATACCGAATTCCAATAAACCTTCTTCGAATCTAACGCAGAGAGACGACACAGTAGAGAGCCCCTCGCCGTAGGTGTTGCATACGAGTTCATGGGGACCTTAACCAACTGAAGCGATCGTCTCTTGTTTTTGTGTTCAAAAATGCGCACTCTTTCGTCGATTGTCTTCGTGGGAGAATATTCAAAACAGTCTGCCAGTGCTTGGTACCACAGGATCTGTGGACGTTTTACTATAGTAGTAGCATTCATCCCGCTATATCTCCTTATGAAGAAAGCAACGATACGTAGCGCATTTTTTTTAACGGATGGAAGATTTAAATAATACAATCTGGAGCAACACATTGCCATCTTTTACTTTACATGAATGCTCTGACCGATCTTCATGTCTAAATCTATCTGTTTGGCAGAAGGTTTGGTATACTTGGACAATTTTTGTTTAGGTATGCAATACGCGCTTAAACTGGGCTACTGGGCTAATGTCCACCAAAGAAAATCTGACAGTTCTTGTGCTCTCTGCGTTCTGCTCTTAATTGTGGTTTCTGCGATAAATGTATAGCCAGTGGAGATGGCGTGTAAGGAAGGTCGAGTGTTGTTTTAATGCCTTACAAGCACTATCCGTACATAAGGGTGAAATTCCATTGAAGGCAGTGAAATTGCTAACAAAATAGTAAGAAAAGTATCGCTGTTAAGGCTCATAGGACGAGAAATTGCCTGCGGCATTAAAAATCCTCACTTAGGGGCTATTCATCAAACCGATTCGGCCATTGCTAAGTTTTTTGTCTAATTTTACAGTGACGTATGGTCGATTATTACAATTAATTTATCTCCTTCTTCTTCTTCCTTTTATCAGCGAGGCTATGATCCGAAAACAAGGGATCACAACCCTCCCACTTCACCGCATATCTACTGATCCACCTGTGGGGTTCGCCTATTTGACCTCAGAAAATATCGGCAGACCTGCCAATTTTGGATCACTCGGTTACTGAGGCCAATGAAATGCCGATGTCGTCGCATTTGTCTGATCCAGGCGTTTATAGGCCTGCCTTTCCTACATCGCGATGTCTTTGGAACGTGCATTGATATTGCCTTTTTAACAGGGTTCAAATGATCTCTTCTTTGAACGTGGCAATACCAACTGAGACGGTCGCGCTCTATTTTTTGTACGATGGTTTCCTTGATGTGAAAGCTTCCACGGGTCTTCGAACTTCTTATTCGATCAAGCTTTGTCACTCCTGCTGTCATGCGAAGCATCTTCATCAGCTGCCGTTAATTTACTCTCATACGTTTTGTACATCGTCCAACATTGTGAACCGTATGTGAGCGCTGGACGCACAACTGCGGTGTAGAGCCTTTCTTTCAATTTAGGGGACATTTTTCTGTCACAGAAGATAGCGGAATTTTCTCGCCACTTCATCCACCCTACGCTTACGCGATGATTGATGTCGTCATCACAAGTTGCTTTTCTATTGATCATAGATCCCAGATATTTGAACTTTTCGTACTTGGGAAGCACTGTTCCATTCAAATAAATGTCTGGAATAGGCCTGAGTGGATCAGAGAACGGGCAGCACAAGTTTTCTGTCTTTTTTGAATTAATGCGATACCCATTTCCCTCCAAAACGTCCACCCACACATCAAGTGCTCGTTGCAGGGATGTAGGATCCTCACTTATGATGGCCCCATCGTCAGAAAAGAATAACTGATGTACCTTGGGATCCATCACTTTACCTTCAAGCAGATAATCAAGGACTGTAATAAAGAGCAAAGGACTTAAGACGCTTCCCTGGTGCACCCCGACTTTGATTGGGAACTCTTCGGTTACTCCAGCGGGGCATCTTACTCTCGTCTTTGCTCCTTCGTACATGTCCATGATCATCTGTACATAGGTTTCTGGAACCCCTCGATGTCTTAGCGCCACCCATATCAGATCTCGTGGTTGTCTGTCGAATGCCTTTTCAAAGCCAACCAATACAATATTCAAATCCCTTAAGGATTTACCTGAGACAAACCCGCACTGATCATCAGATAGCCATATTACCCGCTCAATGATCTTCATGGTGTGTGACATCAGCTTGATCGAACGGTAGTTATCACAGTTTCACGAATCACCCTTCCCTTTTCATACGAGGAGAAGGTAACTTTCCCTCTATTGATCCGGCATTGGATCACCTCTCACGAATTTGGAGATGAGAATTCTGAGCCATCTAAACCTGATGTCTCCCAGTTTTTTCCAGAACTCAGAGGGTATCTCGTCTGGCCCAACCGCTTTTCGTTTTTTGGAGTATTTGACCGCCTCACTAACTTCTTCGACTGTAATGTCGGGTATTTGTTCACAGTTAGGGGTGGCTCTTGGAAAGTATAGCCGGGGAAACTGTTCATTTAAAAGTTCTTCACAATACTGCCGCCACCTCTGCAGAATTTTGCCGTCATCCATAAGAAGCTGGCCATGAGCATTGCTAATGAACTTTGGCGAACGAATCTCCTGACCATTGTTCCTTCTTTGGGCGACTATTTTGAAGATGGTTGCGCTCTTGTTCATATTGTGTCTTCGCAGCTCCTGGATAGCCTGGTTTGCATCAGGAACCGGGGAAGATATTTTCTCCAGCTCCCGATACAGGCCCTCCGTACTCTCTGCTTGAAGCTGGCCGCACTTTTTCTTCGCTTTTTTCTTGCAACATCTGTATTCCATTTCTAAGCGAACTTTTTCGTCACTATTATTAGAGGGGCACTTTGGCCAAGCTTTGAAAGCCGCTTTCTTCTCATTTATCACCTTCTTAGCTTCATCACTCCACCACCATGTTTCTTTGGCGTGTTGGTGGTGGTCTTTTGAAGCTCCTAGCAGTGATTTGGCCTTCTTTAAGCAAGTTCGCTGTAGGGAATCCCACATATTTTGTGCTCTGCACTCTTCATCCTCAGCTCCGTTGATGGTGTGAGAGAGGTAATTTTTCATTACGAAAACAAAAGCCTCGCCTTTTTCTTTGTCCAGATTGTACCACTTGATTTTCTCAGAGACCCTTGTTTCTTTGCTTTTCTTTGGTGTTTTCATAAAAATTTCTGTTAGCAGGAGACGGTGTTACCGAGCGATTGCCTCTCCCAGGATCACGTTGCAATCTTTTACCCGAGGCTTCATGAAAGTGGCTACCAAATGGTAGTCAATCTGAGTTTCATCTCCACCACTGCTGTAAGTGATCAGGTGTCGGCTTTGTTTGATGAACATGGTATTTAACACGATAAGACCGTGTGATTTGCACATGCTTAGGATGTCTCCACCAGGAAGGTTCCTGGTACCATATCCTAGTCCTCCATGGCAATCTTCATAGTCTTCGTTTGATTTCCCGACATGTCCATTCAAATCTCCTCCAACAAACAGAAATTCTTCCTTTGGGATGTTCTTAAGGAGATTGTGGAAATCTAGCCAAAATGCATCTTTATCTCTCTGATTGCACCCATTGTGGGGAGCATATGCACAGACAATATTCCACACCTCTCCTTGTATTACTAGTTTGAGAGACATCAAACGGTCGCTGGACTTCGAAATGCTCAAGACGTTTCCAAGTAGCTCTGCCGCAAGGATGATACCGATTCCGTTCTTAGCTTTTTCCGTTCCGCAGTAGAACATCTTGTAATCTTTTGTCCTAACGTCCAACGCGCCCGATTCCCGGTGTATTTCCATTTCGTCTTTTGGACACACAAGATGTCCACCCGCCTTCTATTCATCATCTCTTTCAGCTCGTAACTTCGACCGATCATGCTTCCAACGTTCCAATTCGCGACCCTCAAATTGCATCCAAACTGTTTCATTATTTTGCTAGCCCCCGGAATCCGTATAGCTCTGACCCGAACATTTCTGCTCGGTCCAGGATCAGTACCATGCACAGCAGTGGTAGTGCCTGGCGGGGTAGTGCCTTTCCTTTTTGCAAGTATTACCATAATGATACTTACTTTTACTTATGTCCTGTATCCCCTTGTGGGTCCTAGGGCCTCTACTACGCCTACGCGCCATCGTGTACGGTTTCTGGCAATGTGTCTGAGTTCTCCCCAACTTTTCCCTAACTGCCGTGCCTCCTTCTCGACTGTTCTGCGCCATGTTCTCCTCGGACCGCCAGGTCTTCTTATCCATCCATAATGATACAGTTTTGCAATATTACCATATTGCGATGGTGTTTGTTGTTTGACACGTGCATGCTCCTGTTTTAGTATTGTTTGATCTTTCTTTTACGACACCGGTGATCTCCAGTCGTGTCAACCCACGGACTCGCATGCACACTTGTGGGAGGGTTTTTAAGGTAGTATATGTGTCGCTAGGCTCACTTGGGTGTTATATTGCCTAGATCTGATTTGTCCCCCTTAGTCGCCTTTTACGACAAGCGCTGGTTGTTGGGGGGGCGCTGCAGTGATATTCTTAACCCGTCCCTGCACGGGTATATTACAATTACAATTACTTTATCTATCACAAAAGATCAACCAGAACTGTCCTGACCAATACGACGTTGGCTTTAGTGAATAGTGTGTACAGTGTCATCAACCTTGTGTTTTCTAACTTTCAATGGGCACAAGCCTTCTGGTTTTAGTATTTTTTTTTTTACAACAATATGCTCTATCGTTACATATCATGGAATAAAAAGTATCCACGACAACCGTTGCCTACGTCTCTATCAAAAGTGAAAGGTCAATTGTCCTATATCTTTCTTCTTAGCACATTCCCTTATTGCCATCCCTCCCCAATACTGGGTTTACAAATACCTTCAGTCAGCGTCGCTTTGTCTCAACTCTTGTTTACAAAATAATAATAAAAGAAAAAACATCTGACCATAAAAATCATTCCTTCTACCCCTCTGTCCCACACACTTTAGTCCACCAGCATCCTGACAGAGTAAACATCCTTTTTGACTCACTCATGGCGCCTCACCTTCTACACCAGACGCTATTCCTTTTTACCCACCCGTTTCTAACGAACATTTTCTCAATGGATCAGCAGAGAGGGAGAGAGAGAGAACATTTTAATTTCCATCCCTTGTTTTTTTTTTTTTTTTTGGGCGCAGGTGTTTGACATTTCGAAAAAGTTCCAACATGCGCGCCTGTTATGGGGGAAAACAACTCACTTTTCCCTGCAGACGACACACGCGAAAAGAGCTTTTGCACGCTATTTTCAAAAACAATTCAAAAATACATTCACTCTATTTACTGCAGTATTGTATCGAGCGTTCGTCTGTGGAGAACACATTTGTATCGGAAATCGGTTTTAAAACGGTTTTTCTCTTTTTCTAACTGACTAGCCTTTTCACAGAGTTTCTTGTTGTGTGATCGGTTTTCATAGTAGGGTTTAGGGTGTATATTGTCTGTGCGTTTTTGTTAGTTTCAAAAGGAATTCTACATCAAAATCTAGTATGTGAAAGAAAGTGTTTGAAAAACAAAAAGAATACAAGAGAAAGAATGAAAAACATGATGGAATTCGTTAGTTTTTCAAGGAAAACGTCAAAATTTGGATGAGTTCATTGGATTATACTAAGTGTGTACTTATCTGTCGAGGTGAAATTTCGTCAACTTTTATAAAATGAAAAACAAAAAAAAAAAAAAAAAAACACACCCTAAGAAAATAAACCATGGGCTCCACTTTTTTGAACGTCTTTCTCCAAAAACGACTGCAATACATAGAAATCGCTTACGTGTATAGCAATAATTACAAGCATATATGTATGTAAAAGAACCTCACCAGTTAAATGAGCATTATCCATGCTTAAGAACGGTACCAATACTCTTGTATAGAGAGAGGGGGTTCCAAATAAAAATTGCCCTGCCATTCATTCCAAAAAAAATAAAAAAATAAATAAAAATAAAACCCACTGAGAAACAACCCCCTCTGTTGACGGCAAAGCTTTTTTTTTGTACTTATTCTTCTCTTTTAAAATTTTCCTTCTCGTTTTGATGCAGAAATCGATATTCCTTTTTACGGAGGTTTTCGTCTTCACTACTTGTTTTTATGTTGAGGTTTTTTTTTTTTTTATAATTCTCTATGACTCGGTACTACTGGCTTAGAGAGAAGGGAAGGCTATGAATCACGGGATGCTTTTCTAGGAGAGGGATGCGAACATGAGGAGGTATCTTCAAAAAATGAAAGAAAGGGAAAGAGAAAAGACCAAAAAAAGGACTAAAACAAAATCAACTGGATATTTATTTATATAAATTATTATTTCTTTACATTTTTCATATAAACCAAGCGAAACCATGCTGTTTTGAAATAGGTCCACTTTCTTCTGACATTTTGCTTTCAAGTTAAAGAATCTAAACGAAAAGTAAATGAAAATAAAATCATTGATTTCTTTTTCCTTTTTAATAGCCCCACAGCTTTTGCTTTTTGATTGTTAAATTGAAATTTCAAAAACAAAATCAAAGTGAAGGTATTCAAAGACCTAAGTGACAGCTGACGGTCGTCTTGTGAGAGGAGAATGAAATGACGGTATTTCGAACTTATTCGAATTACATAGCATTGTATTTTATTTCATGTAGGGGAACGATGAAATTGTTTGCCAAATCAATATTAAGGGAATTTGAAGGGCATTACAAAAGGGTTATGGGAACAGGTTCAAAAGTTCTATAAGCAAGATTGTTATATAAATTTTAATATGGTTTGACATTTTCTTTATGAGTTTGAATTTGACAGCTGATTGACAGCAGTTGAAATAGCTTTTAGTTAAATTTTGACAAAGGCTATAGAAAATTTTATTTTTTGAAGGATAAAGAGATTGTTATCGGGTGTTTTTTTTATTTTTATTTTTTATGTTTCTTGCTAAAGTCGGAGACACTTTGAGATTTCATGTAGGTCAAATTCGGGGTGAATTCGAGCTTTAGCCAATAAGTTCCCTTGCCCAGTTGCCTCCAATTGTGTACCTCAAATGTGTTAAAGTCTGTTTTGAGCTAGTTACCACCTTGATCAAAAAGTTCCCGGAATTTATTCAGAAAATTAAAAATACAAGTTTATTCATCTAAATCTATATTGTCCCCTTCAAAGTAATCCCCATAGACTGCAACACACTTATGCTAGCGCTTGATCCAATTTTCGAAATATTTTTTATATTCGGTTTTCGGTATGTCCATCAGTGCTTCCTGCGATTACTTCCTCTCGGCTGCTGAAACGCGTTCCCCGTAATGGTTTTTTAACTCGATTGAACAGAAAGAAGTCACAGGGAGCCAAATCAGGTGAATTCGGTGGCTGTTGGATGGTATTTGTTGCATTTCTCGTCAAAAAATTACGAATAATGATGGCACTGTGCGGCGGTGCGTTATCATGGTGCAAAATTCACGAGTTTTCTGCCCACAATTATGGTCTCTTTCGGCGAATTGCTTCACGCAAACGTCTCATAACGCCCAAATAATACTCTTTGTTTACCGTCTGGCCTTCTGGCAAAAGTGCATGATGCACTACACGGTTGTAATCCATGAAAACCGTGAGCATTGCCTTCCTTTTTGACTGAAAACGACATGGTTTTTTTGGTCTCGGCTCATTTGGTGAACGCCATTCACTTGCCTGATGTCTGGATTGCGTGTCGTACTCATAAACCCACGTCTCGTCTCCAGTAATAATCCTTTTGATGAATGTGGGATCGGATTCAGCCTCGCAAATCATGTCTTTTGCGACGTCAACACGGTCTCTTTTTTGCATGAAATTGAGGTCTTTTGGCACCAACTTTGCTGCTACACGACGGAAACCCAAATCATTAACCAAAATGTCTTGGACGGATCCATAGGCAATGTTCAAGTCCTCCGCTATCTCTCTGATGGTTAATTTGCGGTTATTGACCAACATTTCTTTTACTTTATCAATGTTTTCGTCGGTTTTCGATGTCGATGGTCTGCCAATGCGTTCATCATCTTCGATTAACTCACGACCACTTTTGAACCGCTCGTGCCACTGGTAAACGACCGTTTTCTTTAGAGAATCGTTGCCGAAACACTTTTCCAAAATTTCCAATGTTCGTGCACCATTAAATCCGTTTTTTACGCAAAATTCAATACAAGTTCGTTGTTGCAAATTTAAATCCATTTCTAAAATTGTAAAAAATCGCCAACACACACAGAGATGGATGTACTCTTGGCTACGTAACTTTTGCAAATGTTAAGCTATGACGCTAAGATTTAGAGGGAATATCAACAACAGATGTACCAACTTAACAAAGAAAACAAAACTCAAATCGGAACGATGGGAGCGCCACACGGTTTTTATTCCGGGAACTTTTTGATCAAGGTGGTATATCTTAATTAAGCAAGTTCAGGTCCGTGAGAAATATGACTGTACTGCAATAACCAGAAAAAACTATGCCGCTCAGCTGCATTCTTAACAAAAAAAAAAAGAAGCCATTGGTGCATGTTAAGCCTAGTGGAACAAAGCCGTTGACCTACAATTGCTATTGTGCTGATCTGGAAATTGTGCTCACATTGACTACAAAGAACTACATTAGTGGGTTTCCCTGCTTCAACTAACGTCACCCAGGCTTTCGCCTGCTGTGACTGCTTAGAAAAGCCTTGGTGTGCAACATCTTTAAAGGACCTCTCTATATCGATATAAGATATAAAAAATTCTTGTGGATCTAGCAGCATCACTGGCTGAATGGTATCGATTTCGGGTGCTTCATATGGAGAAAATAATTTGATTACCTAGACTATTTTATGCTCATCAATTATTTAACAGGTGTGATCGAGACTGACTCAGATATCTACGTCGGGTTAACTGCAATTTCACTGGAAACACTACGTCGTCTGGTGTTCTATGATAACTTTGCTTCAATAACTACACATAGGTGGTGCGTAAACATTTTGTTTTTGCTGCCATGCTGCCTTGTTCATTTGATTATCATAAATCCGTAGTGAGATCGGAGAAGGTGCAGCTGTTCCTCAAGGGGTCTAATGATCTCTTTTATCTAACTACTCGTGATCAACACTGCCGGTTTTATCTTATGTTCAGTCAGGCTTAAGCCGTTGCGTAATGGTATAAATTGTATTAAAGATTTGTACCATTTCTTTAACTTTGTCTGCAATATTTCAGTAGTGGGCTTAAACACTGCGAGGCAAAAAAAAAACAAATATTTGGCGCAACAGCTCTTTAAAGTGCCAGGGCCTAGTTTCTCGCAACCACTCATGTTGTGTGCGTTATATTTTTCACACGAATGGAAGGGACCTTCAGTTTAATGCCGTATCCGAACGGCGATTTGAGAAGCTTTTTCGTGACAATAATACTCTCGGATGTTTGTCAGACGTTCGCGAGAGGTGGGACCGTGAAAAAACTTTTTCGTATTTTCTGGGATTCGAACTTGGAACCTCTGCGAGGCACTACTGATGATTTTGTATTCTTGTGAGTCGTCTTAACATAGTATCATAAAAAAAAAAACTCTGTGACCAAAAACTGTCTGTAAGGCAAACTCATTCTAGAGTCCGGAAATGTGTAGCAATGTACATCTGTCTTGTGAAGAATGTTGAATCATACGAGTATGGGTAACAATTAAAGGCAAATCTGGTCTTATCCACTAAACCAACAGTTCATCATTAGACATGACTTAGATAGATGGATACTTATGTCCTGTATCCCCTTGTGGGTCCTAGGGCCTCTACTACGCCTACGCGCCATCGTATACGGTTTCTGGCAATGTGTCTGAGTTCTCCCCAACTTTTCCCTAACTTCCGTGCCTCCTTCTCGACTGTTCTGCGCCATGTTCTCCTCGGACCGCCAGCTCTTCTGCCATCCTGAGTTAGAGGGTTCCATTGCATAGCATGGTTTGCTATGGAACTGTCACCCTTTCGGAACGTGTGAGCAATCCACTACCACTTCCGTCGTTGGATGGTTGTGCCTATTGGCTCCTGACCCGTTCTCTCGTAAAGGTGTTCGTTAGAGATACGATTGGGCCAGAAAATCCTTAAGATATTGCGCAGGCACCTATTAACAAACGTTTGCAGCTTTCTGTTGATAGTGGTGGTCACTCTCCACGTGCTGCAACCATATAGCAGCACGGATTCAACGTTGGAGCGGAACAGTCTTATTTTGGTGCTCAAACTGATTGCATTGCTTCGCCATATTTTGGACAATATCCCGAACGCGGACTTTGCTTTGGCGATCCTGTTGGCTATATCCAGTTCGGTTCCACCATCGGTCGAGACAATACTCCCAAGATACTGGAAATCCTCTACTCTCTCTACCGGTTGTCCAGCAATGCATATTTGAGCCGATGAGTTTCTTCCAAGGCTGATAATTTTAGTTTTTCCGCATTAATTTTCAGCCCGACGACACCTGCCTCCCTCTCCACATCTGCTGTCATTTGGTGGAGGTCCATAATTCTGTGGGAGAGTAAGCATACATCGTCAAGATGTTTCAGTTGAGATGTTAGAGTCCATCGAATTCCACCGTTTCCCGTCGACAAAGCTGCATGAAGCACATCGCTAATCACCAATAGGAATAATATTGGTGAAAGGATACAGCCTTGTCTTACCCCACTTTGTATCTCAAATTCCTCAGACAACCTTCCCCTGTGCAGAACGTGACATTTTGAGCCTTCATATGTAGCTTTGATAATAGCAATTAGTTTATCGGGAATGCCTCTCCTGCGTAAGGCACGCCAAATAAACTCCCTGTTGACACTATCGAATGCCTTCTCAAAATCGATGAACAGCAGGTGCAGTGGCGATCGATATTCAACACACTGCTCGATGATAATCCGCAGGGTGTTGATGTGGTCGGCACAGGAGGATCCAGAGCAGAAACCTGCTTGGTCGGCATCGAGTGTGTCTTCGAGATGTTGTTTGATTCACTCAAGGATGATTTTAGCTATTATCTTAGCTACAGCAGGCAGCACGCAGATACCCCTCCAGTTTCCGCACTCCATTAAATTTCCTTTCTTAGGAAGCTTGACGATCATTCCCCTTTTCCACTCGTTAGGAAAGCTCTCAGCTTCCCAAGCTCTATCTATAAGTGGAAGCAGAAGCTCAGCCGATGTTGTTGGCGCTGCGCGTAAGAGCTCTGCTGGAATACCGTCAAGTCCTACCGCCTTGTTGGTTTTGAGTGCTTTGATCGCGGTAATGATCTCATCTTTACTGGGAGTCGTGATGCGTATTCGGGAACTTCTCACCTCGGGCATCTCAGTCTGATTTGGGAGCATATCGCTAGCGAATACATGGTTCAAAACCGTAGCAAAATGCTCTTTCCATCTCTTGAGCTGGTCCTCATCCGAAATGAGCAAGGAGCCGTCTAGGCTTTTCACTGGGTGTTGGCTGGAGCTGCGACCAACTGTCAGCTCTTTCATGATTCTGTAGACGGTCCTGCTGTCGCACCTCCGTGCAGCTTCTTCTGCTTCTGTAGCCAGCGCGTTGATATAGTTGCGCTTGTCACGTCGCACGCTACGCTGAACTTCTCTCATCTTCATGCGATATAGGGACTCTAGCTCGCTTCTTCCTGCTGCTGGGGTAGCTGCAACGCGAGCTTTCAGCTGTTTTCGTTCGTCAATCCGTCTCCAAGTATCCTCGGAAAGCTACGCCCTATGTCTTCTCTGCGATCGACTGACAATTCTTTCAGCACCAGATGTAAAAACATTTTTCACAGCACACCAATGGTCTTGGATGGTTGCGGGCATTGAGCTGCTGATTGCTTCCACACCCTGCGAAAAGTGCTCCCTTAATTGTTGGCGCACTGAGGAATCACTAAGTCTGTCGATGTTGAACCTGGGCATTCTTGTGTTGTCGTGGGATCTTCGAACTGCAGCAGTTCGTAGTTGGAGGAGTAGCTATCATAGATAGATAGATAGGTAGACAATAATTATTGTGAGGTGCAAGCGCGCTGCGACCTTTAGCAGATCTATTGTGGTCTTCAAACTGAGGCTCTAGTCGATGATATGTATACTCGGTATAGAGCAGTTCATCCACTCCAGCTGCTGCTATGAACCGGAGTATCTTGAGTGGATCCAGCGAAGGTAGATACAATTCTGATAGGATGTATGCACCTAAGTTATTTCTTCTTTTGTGGATCAATGCTTCGAATTCCATAAGAAGGTGTGCTGGTGTTTCTGCGAAGTCCCTGCAGAATCTGCAGTGTCCGTCTCTCTTTATTCCCAGTTTCCTGAGGTGCTCCTTGAGTCTACAGTGACCCGTTAACATGCCCGCCAAGATGCGAAGTCGGATCTTGCTGACTCTTAGGCAGGTTCTACTTCTTTTCTGCCTGAGTTAGTTGGGGGATATCGTCCCAATGCTTGGCCCATTTGTTCTCTTCCTCTTTCCTTAAGTCTTCCCTCATTTTATGGGGTCCTATCCCACAAAGGGGCTCTGGTCCAAGGAGCGGCGTGTCTGATCCCTTTCTGGCTAGTTCATCAGCTGCTTCGTTTCCCTCTACTTCTACGTGACCTGGCATCCAATAGAGAGTTACTTTATTTGCCTCTCCCAGTTCATCATCTATAGGCGGACCGCGGGGAAAAAATGGGGCCTGAAGCCCGCAATGATGAACTGGCTATACATCATGGTAGTCAGACCCATCCTTACATATGGGGCTCTTGTGTGGTGGAAGGCAACGAATACGAAAAACACACGGAATATGTTGGCCATGGTACAAAGATCAGCCTGCATTGGCATCACAGGTGCTCTACGAACAACACCTACGGCTGCACTCGAGATCTTCCTGTATCTCTTACCATTAGTTCTACAAATCAAATTTCAAGCGGGCAACAGTGCGCTTTGGCTCACTAACGTTGGTCTCTTCAGGACTAATAACATAGAACACAGCTCCATTCTTAAGGAATCTTTTCCCGGAATCCCTGACGAATCGGACGATATACTTGGCACGTTAGACTTTGACACCCCATACGAAGTACTGTATCCTATTAGAGAGGACTGGCGAAGGAAGACAATCTCTGTCCATAACGAGATTGCAATATACACAGATGGTTCTAAGACCAGTGAGGGCACGGGGTCAGGTATTTACTCGAGAGATACGAACCTACAGGTAGCCCTGAGACTTCTGGACACATGCAGTGTGTTCCAAGCAGAGGTTCTAGCTGTACTTAAGAGGTTCTAGCTGTACTTAAGGCTGCGGAATTACTTGAGATGGGATCAATATCCGATAAGAATATCGCCATCTACATTGACAGTTAGGCTGCGCTAAAGGCGCTAGAGTCTTACGCCACCAAATCTGAGTTAATCAGGAATTGCCGCACAATGCTTAGGGTATTATGTACGCAGAGTACAGATTATGTTGGGTACCTGGACACTGCAATATCGAAGGCAACGAGCAAGCCGATGCGCTGGCTAAAAGAGGAGCGGGGCTCCCACGTAGCGATATAATTGGTAGTATTAAACCACCAGGGTGCGTGGCTAAGGGAATTATCCGGGATAAAATCATTGACACGGGTAATCTAAGATGGTCAAACTTAGATGGTCACAGGGTGTCTAAGGCCTTGTGGCCTGTGTTAGATCGCAGAAAATCTGGGGAGATAATTAAGTTAGATAGATCGAGGCTAAGAACAGCGATAGGAATACTCTCTGGCCACTGTCTCCTAAAGAGGCATGCCATGAGACTAGGATTATCCGATACGGATGTTTGTAGGTACTGCGATGACCTACATGTCTCAGAGGATATAACTCATATACTCTGTGAATGTCAAGGAATTGCCAGGATAAGGCTAAAGTACCTGGGTAGATACTTCTTCGATAACTTGGAGGAGGTGAGGTCATTGAACCATAACAAGGATCTCTTCAGATTTTGTAGGGAAATTAATTGCTTGGAGGATTGGGTTTAGGTTTTTTGCCGTGAAGGTTTCCTAGGGATCGCGATGGGCCCACTTTGGTGCCGAGTGTTTTATGATAACCTCATAACCCTACCTAACCTAACCTAATCTGCCTCTCCCAGTTTGTTGATCCTGGTGAGGCATCCCCATAACAGTTTGGATCTGATCTCGTGTGAGGTCAGTGCTTTGATAGCAGCTTGGCTGTCTGACAGTATTGCGATGTTCTGCTTGCCATAATTCCTGTCTAGGTTGAATTGCGCGCATCTTTCGATCGCGTGAACTTCTGCTTGGAATATACTGGGGAATATTACCAGTGATTCTGAGTATCTGGTTCTGGGTCCGTACACTCCCGCCCCAGTGCCTGTGGATGTTTTTGATCCGTCTGTGTACCATTTAATCATATGTTGTTTGAGTTGGTACTTGTCGGACTCACTGCTCCAGTCCCTTTTGTTGCTCAGCTTTGATTCGTCTCTGGCCGAGTTCAGAAGCGGCACCGATTTGGATAGGATTACTCGCTCTTTGTCTGCGATGCATGTTCCTTTCCCGATGCCTCTTTGCTGATTCTCAATATGGTCTCCTCCGCTCTAGCACTATGTGTAGCGGAGGTATACCTACGATCACCTCTAGTGCTGCTATGGGACAGGTTTGCATGGCACCTGTTATACATACGCAGGCTAGTCCTTGCACCTTGCGCAGCGATGTCCTTGTCGTAGTTAACGTTGTTCGGTTAACCCATGCCACTGCCACGTATGTGATGATGGGTCTTACTATCATCATGCACATCCACCTCAGTGTGGCTGGGCTGCAACCCCAGGCCTTTCTTGAAATGTTTCTGCATACAATGAGTGCTCTAGTGGCTTTGATTACCACAGCTTCTAAGTGTTCTTTCCAAAGGAGTTTACTATCTAGTAAAACCTATACCTAGGTATTTGACTTGTTTCTGTGGGTCGATCCTGATACCTTCCAATAGGATAGGTTGCACACGCTTTAGCTGTCTTTTCTTGGTAAATGGTATCACAGTGGTTTTGGTAGGATTTACTCTAAGTCCTACCGTTTCGCACCATTTCTGTGTGATTCTTAATCCCCTTTGAATGATTTAGCATAGCGTTTCTTCAAATTTTCCTCTTGCAACAATGACTATATCGTCGGCGTACCCCTTGGCTCTTAATGCCGGTGCCTGTCAATTTGTGCAGTAGTTCATCTACTACTAGGCTCCACATCAATAGTGATAATACCCCTCCTTGTGGGCAGCCTCTAGTGGTGCTTAAAGTGATTGTTTTTTGACCCAGCTCTGTCTCAGCGGTCCTAGATCTCATCATCTCACACATCCAATTGCTTGTGGTGGGATTTACTTCTTTTACTTCCAGACCCCTCCTAATTGCTTCATGGGAGGTGTTGTCGGAGGCTCCTTCGATGTCTAGAAAAGCACATACTGCCGTGTCCTTGTTCTCCAGTGCTTCCTGGACCCAACTTGTCAGCTGGTAGACCAAGAGTAGACATGACTTAACAGCGAACTCTGAACTCCTCTCAATCAGAATTTATTAAAAAATGCAATTCCCATCTAGCGTTTGCAATGCGCCTATGCACATCCTGTATTAAATGCTAAACTTTACTTCCGCCTACAATTTACTGCTTTTTTTTCACGTACACGAGTCAATTTGTTGTTTCTTCTTTTTCCATGGAAAGGTGCATAGAAAAATTTCAAAAGTTTTCCTAGGAACCATGGAAATTACCTACACGTTTGTTATTTATGGTGCATGTGGGCTTGTGTTTTGCCTTTTTATCCGCTCCAGCTTTTTTGCTTTTTTTTCCAAATGGAACATGGATTCCTTTGGGTATTTTCATTCAAATTTCATTGAAGTTTGTACATAAGCACTAGTGGAAAAGCTCTTTTACTACAATTTGTGAATAAGCACTTTAAAGAGAAATATGAAATTATGAACTTGTCTAAGTGAAAAACATATGTAGTGGCTTTGTAAATATCTGAAGGGTGTCTACAAAAAACAGAGATTCAGATAGGAAATAGTGAGTCAGTTTTAATAGTGTTGTAATTTGATGGGGTCTTTTGGTATCATGACATGGTTTCTTTTCCTTTCAAACCGTTGCATCGCTTGCAAAAGGGATATTTTACATAAAATCCAAAAATGTTATGGCATCTGAAAATATCTGGATCTGAGGAAAAAGGTATTCCTTGCTCGTGGGCAATTTCCTGTCCAGAGACACCGAGTCTTCTCTTGCCAATTACATTATATCTAGAAAATCAGGACACACTATTCTGAGTTCAGATAGTTCTGTATTATCTGGCGAACCTTTGGAATCCTGGCTATATTCACTTTTAACTACTTACTTACTTACTTAGGTGGCGCTTCAGTTCGGGGTGAACCTGGGCCTCAGCCAGCAAGTCTCTCCATTTAGCTCGGTCTTTAGCTAATTGCCTCCAGTTGCGCACTCCAAGTTGGTCGAGGTCCCCTTGAATTTGTGCGCGCCGCCTATGGCGATGATTCTCTCTACTGCGTCGTCCCTCGGGATTAGATTCGAAGACTCTGCGGGCCGGAGCGTTGGTGTCCATTCGCTCTACATGTCCTAGCCATCTCAGACGTCCAATACGCAGTTTTTTGACTAGGTCGATGTCGCTGTACAGCTCGTATAGTTCGTGATTGAATCTTCTCCTCCAAAACCCGTCAACGCAAACGGGACCGAAAATCTTACGAAGAATTTTTCTCTCGAAGCGACCAAGGATATCTTCATCCTCTTTTACTAAAGTCCATGTTTCAGCGCCGTAAAGCAGGACTGGGATGATCAGGGTCTTATATGGAGTCGCCTTAGTTATTCGAGATAGGGCTTTACTGTTGAATTGCCTTATAAGCTCAAAAAAACAGCGATTGGCAAGAGTTATTCTTTGCTTGATTTCTGCGCTGATCTTGTTCTCAGAGTTGATAGCAGAGCCAAGGTAGACAAAGTCCCTTACTACCTCGAAGTTATAGCTGCCGACTGTGACGTTTTGTCCAATTCGTCGGTGTTGGCTTTCCCTTCTTGTTGACAGCATATACTTGGTTTTGCCCTAGTTTATCGCTAAACCCATTTTGGCCGCTTCCGCCTCAATGCTTGCAAACGCACCGGTGACAGCCCGCTGAGTTCTTCCGAAAATGTCTATATCGTCGGCGTATGCAAGCAGATGTACAGACTTGTAATAGATTGTGCCTCCGGTGTTGGCTTGTGAGTTCCGCACAATCGGTTCAAGTACAATGTTAAAGAAGTCACATGACAGCGCGTCATCTTGTCTAAAACCTTTTTTGAAATCAAAGGTCTCGGTGAGGTCATTACCGACCTTGATGGAGCAGCGAGCGTTCTCCATCGTCAGCCTGCACAGACGGACAAGTTTGGCAGGGATGTCAAAACTAGACATGGCTCTATAAAGCTCTTCTCTATAGATGCTGTCATAGGCGGCCTTGAAATCGATAAAGAGGTGGTGAGTATTGATTTGGAATTCTTGGGTTTTCTCCAGGATCTGTCGAAGTGTGAAGATTTGATCGGTGTTGGACTTTCCTGGCCTGGAACCGCACTGATAGGGTCCAATCAGGCTGTTCATAAAAGGTTTCAGGCGTTCACACAATATCGCAGAAAAGATCTTGTATATGATGTTGAGGAGACTGATGCCTCTATAATTGACGCAGTTGAGGGGGTCTCCTTTCTTGTGGATCGGGCAAACGATGCTGAGGTTCCATTCATCAGGCATACACTCGTCTGACCAAATCTTAGAGATAAGTTGGTGTATGCACTCTACCAATTCATCCCCAGCTGCCTTGAAAAGTTCGGCTGGTAAGCCGTCAGGTCCAGCAGCCTTGTTCGATTTTAGCTTGGATATTGATATCCTCACTTCGTTTTGGTCAGGTCGACGGAAATTTTGACTATCATCGTCCATGTTGAATGGTTCATTCTGCCTGACAGCGGGATGTTGGTCTTCGTCGCCGTTATACAGTCTGCAGAAGTAGTTTTTCCATATTCTCAGCACCGACTGTGATTCTACTACGAGGTTTCCATTTTCATCTCTACAGGTTTCTGTACGGGTATTGCTTCTCTGACACGTTCTTTTTACCTCTTGGTAAAACTTCCGTACATTGTTCCTGGAGTATAAACTCTCGATATTCTCAAACGCGCCCTTCTCATGCTGTTTCTTCTTCTTTTGGAGAAGCCGATGTTCTTCCCGTCTCTTTTGCTCGTAGAGCTCACGAGCAGCTTTCGTCTTCCTTTGCAGCGCCGCTTTGTATGCGTCTTGTTTTGCTGCATGCACTCGCCGGCATTCTTCGTCAAACCAGGGGTTTCGCGGTGGTAGGCGAGCGAGCCCCAGCACATCAGTCGCGGCGTTTCTGATGGCATGTTGGCAGCGTTGCCACTGGTCTTCGGCACTTGATGCTGGCGGCATAGGGGTGATTGAGAGATTTCGGGATACCCGTTCAGCGAAGAGCCTGGCGGTCTCTTGCTATTGTAGCTTTTCGACGTTAAATTTTCTCACAGTGATTCTTCTTTGTTGCTCAGATTGGGATATCCGCATTCGTACCTTGGCTACAACAAGGTAATGATCCGAGTCTATGTTGGCCGCTCGGAAGGTCCGGACATCCAGAATACTGGAGGCATGCCTTGCGTCGATCGCAATATGATCAATTTGATCGTTGATCGTTACATGATCATTGGACCGCCATGTCTGCTTATGAATATCGAGATGAGGAAACCATGTGCTTGCTATGGTGACATTTCGCTCCACGGCGAAATCAATTAGCCTTAGTCCGTTATCAGACGTGGTGTCGTGTAGGCTATGCGTACCGACTGCCCTATCAAAGACGTCCTCCTTTCCTATTTTGGCGTTAAAATCGCCCAATACGATTTTAACGTCGTATTTAGGACATTGCTCCTATGTTTTGTCGAGGAGCTCGTAGAAACACTCTTTGATGGCAGGGTCCTCTTCTTGCGTGGGGGCATGAACACATATTAGTCTTGTTAGCGAATTTAGCCTTGATCCGGATAGTCATAATAAGCCCGCTTACGTGTTGGAAGCTTAAGATTTCTTGCCTAAGTCTGCCGCGTATGACAAATCCGCATCCGAATAAGCGTTGCCTGCTGCCTCTGTAGCAATCACCGTAGTAGATATCACAGTTTTTTATCCTCTTTTTGCCCAGCCCATCCCATCGCACTTCCTGGATGGCGGTAATATCTGCTTTATAGCAGTCTAGGGCCTTGGCGAACCCCACAGGCGGATCAGTAGAAATGCGGTGATGTGGGAGGGTTGTGATCCCTTGTTTCTGGATCATAACCTCGCTGATAAAAGGAAGAAGAAGATAGCAGTCTAGGGCCTCTGCTAGTTGTTCGGCTGCACGTGGTCTGTAAAGGGACAGAACATTCCACGTACAGATCCGAAGTTCGTTGTCCTTATTTCGTTTGCTGGGGTCGTCATTAGTTGAGCCATCCTTATCCGAGGCTTTTGGTTGTTTCGGAACCATGGATTTTTTACGTGGTAGGGAAGTTACCCCGACGGCACAACCCCCAACCTGGAGGGCCAGTTCCTTAATTATTCCCCTAGGACGAGGGGCCGGGTAGACCGGTGCCAGTAGTCCACTACGGGAGTATGAGCGTTGCCATTGGCCCATTAAGGGCTCCTCCGCCACCATCACTATTCCAATGTCCTGACCAACATTGGAAATTCCTTACCGACCTATGATCCGAATACGTCGAAGCAGCTCGCGCAAGGTATTCACTAAGTTCAACCTAACTGGAACTATAGACGCCACCGTTGACTCTGTCTAGGGAATTCGTCCGCTGCCGCCTGGAACAGGAAGAAGTGCTCTAGTGAGAAAACACTCTTCCCCCCCTCTCTCATCTGCTGCCGCCAAGAATCCGCCAAACGGATCCATTTCTTGGATTAAGGTACTAGGCACCCGGCTGTCACCGCGTAGAGGTTGAGAGTAGGAGTTGGTAGGCCTCAGCTGAGTGAAAACGCTTGTGTTTTCATATGATCGCATGCACTACCGTTTGACCAGCTACTTTTAACTCACATCTTGAAGTAGAAGAATCTGAACTTTAGGTGGCGCAGAACAACAACCTTTGAGAAACAAAGCACAGAAAAAGTATTCAAATAAACTAACTTGTTATGTGCAGGTTGTTGTCATAGGTAATTTAATCCAAAGCAATCAGCTCGCCGTACTCACTCGCTATATTCGCTTTTGCTTACTGATTAAATTATACTCACTATTCGTATTGTTTTTTTTTTTCTTCCTCTTGTACAACCCATGCCCGCATGGCAACGACACTGCGACCTGAAAGATTTATTGTATCGGAAGGTTGGAGTTAATCTAACAGACGTACTACCTTCCTTATGAAAGTAAGTATGTCCTTAGTAGCGGAGCATTTCAGTTCCACTGAAGTAAGTATCTCCTTGTGGAGAATACCTTTCCTTAACCAGTGTAGTGCCGGGCATTCACAAAGAATGTGTTCGGAGGTTTCATCCTCCTCTAAACAGAACCGACAGTCCTTCTCTTGGCACAGGTTCTTCTTGTTAAGGTGGTATCTCAAGCCGCAATGGCCAGTAAGAAAGCTCACAAGCTTCTTAATGCTTTCCCTATCTAAGTTAAGGATTTCCTTATAGAAGTAAGGCTTGATTAATCGTTTGGATTGTCTTAGACCTGGCCCACTAGTCCAGTGGTCTAGACGAAGTTTGTTTTCTCACTCGTTAATCAGCGTTGTAGCTGTCGCCCAATTGACGCCACAATAAGGTTCAGGGCCTATGAACGCAGATTCTGAGCCAGCCCTAGCAAGCTCATCTGCAGATTCGTTGCCCACAATCCCTTGGTGTCCGGGTACCCAACCGAGTTTTACCCTGTTGTATTTGGCAAGGTCTTGTAATGCATCGAAGCAGCATTTCACGGTTCTGGTGTCCATTTGGTTGGACGACAGTGCCATAAGTGCTGCTTGGCTATCTGAGAAGATATGTATTCTAGCGCCTTTGATCCCCTTGCGGAGATTGTGTCTGGCGCAAATCTCAACGGCATGGATTTCAGCCTGAAACACAGTAGGAGTCGTACCCATAGGTACCGAAATCTTTGTGTTGGGTCCAAAAACCCCAGCTCCAACTCCAGAATCCATTTTCGAACCGTCGGTGAACCAGACCAGACTTCTAGGGTCCAGTGTTGGAGCACCATTGGACCAGTTTTCGCGGTCCAATATTTCAACTCATTCGTATTGTAATTGCTTTGTGGGTTAAATAAAAAGGTGAGCACAGTAAATCTCTCAATAGAACACAAGTAATATAATTTGTCCTTTTACGAGATTCTACTTAAAATCATGTTTGTCATCTAAAAATTGAATTTTCCCCCATTAAAATTAATTGGGCTCACTGTATACAATAGTGAGTAAAAATCACAACCAATCTGATAACTGAATGAGCAGAAAAATTAGTTCGCCGGCCATTTTAATAAATTTTGAATTAAATTTCTTGTCTTGGGTCTATTTCCCTTTTATTTTTTTTTAAATACCAAGTAGACTTCTCTCTAAGTGTATGGTTTCGCTCTTTTTAGTAAAAGAAATCCAGGATGGCTATAATTGGAAAAGAAACTCTACAAATTGAAATAAACAAACAATAAAACTCGATGTCATACAAAGGGAAAAGAAATAAGGAGACGAATTAAATTAAAAAGCAAACACATACACATACAGGGAACTTTGTCATTGAGTTTTTCATTCTTATTCTTGTACTTGTGTCCTTTGTTCTTCGCGTGCCACAATGAAAATACTTCTATTTGTTCCTTCCTCTGGTTTTTTTTTTGTTATTTCTCAAGGAAATGCCTACAGTGTAGAACAATTAATAAAACAATAAACGCCATAGTGTAATTTTCTTGTGTTTTTTCTAAGAAAGTACACATAACCTTTAAAAAAATATAATAATCTTGCCGAATGAGTGAATTATGCATGAGTGAGTTATTTCAACACTTTAGTGACTACTATTTGACAGCAGAATACCGACATAATGTCATCGATATCAGCGCAGGGTGTTGTTGAACGCGCCTCTGCTGAGTTGTCGAAACGAATTAACGGTTTAGGGCTGCGTTCGAAACATCATCATGGCAGTAGTGGCAGCAGTGGTAGCAGTAGTAGCGGAAAAACTTCTGTAATGGAGCGCGTCACCAACGCCCTCTGTGGAGGTGGTAGTAGCGCTCACAATAGTAATAACGCCGCAGCGGCGGCAGCTGCAGCCAATAGTCAACCGGATAAACCATCTCGTGTACCCGCAAATACAGCCCAACAGCAATTAGCATCACCTGGTAGTGGTAGTAGTAGTGGTAACTCACATCCAGGTGTGGCAAGTACGACAGGCAATCTAGCATCGAACATGTCCGGTGTGAAACAACAACAGCAGCAGGGTATGACTACAAATCAAAATGTCAGCCAGCATATGAGTGGTCAAAAGAGTCAGAGTGGCACGCCTCAGCAAGTGCGTAAGCAGCTTCCCAATCCACATCTACACCATCATCCGTACAGTAGTCAGCTGCAGCATCATAAAATGCAGGCAGTGGTGCCACCGCCTAGCATAACTACTATAGAACAGCTCATGCAGGATGACCGATTCTTGGGAAAATTATTTTTGTATTTTAATCCCTACGAGAGGCGTACGCTGGCGCAAGTGTGTATGCGATGGCGGGATATTTTGTATAGAAGTCCAAGATTTTGGTCAGGATTGCTGCCCACATTGCAGTGTCGCGAGCTACGACTGATTCCGAATCATGATCGTGTGAAGCTTTATAACTCATTGGTGCGGAGGGGTTTCCATGCGTTGGCTCTGGTTGGAGCAACCGATGAGGATGCCCTGGATGTGGTGCATTCATTTGCGTTGGCCTCGAAGCATATACATTCGTTAAGTTTACGCTGTTCGTCGATTAGCGATCGAGGACTGGAGGCATTGTTGGATCATTTACAGGTGAGATAGATTTTAATATTTTTATTCAGCTTATGTCGTAAGTAACTATACCACTACCTATTAATCTTCTGAAAGCGCCATGACTATAGTTTCAGCCCGCCGGAACTCACATAAGTGTTCTGTCGGCTTAATAGATCGAATAGCTTGGATAGAAATTTAATTACGCCCGAATTATGAGTATGTGGGCGTCGTGGCGTAAGTGGTTAGTGCGTCGGATCACTACGCATGAGGTTCCAAGTTCGAATCCCAGAAAATACCAAGAAGTTTTTTCACGGTCCCACCTCTCGCGAGCGTCTGACAAACATCCGAGAGTATTGTTGTCACGAAAAAGCTTCTCAAATCGCCGTTCGGATTCGGCATAAAACTGTAGGTCCCTTCCATTCGTGTGAAAAATATAACGCACACAACATGAGTGGTTGCGAGAAGCTAGGCCCTGGCACTTTAAAGAGCTGTTGCGCCAAATATTGGTTTTTTTTTGTTTGAATTATGAGTACTGATACTGTAGTATCCGAGACTATACGACTGGTTTTTTAATCAGTGGTATCTCTTCTTCCGATTGTTCTAAGAGTCGGTAACCCAATTTTTGTATGAGGTGGTACATGGTAGGACTATTCATCTTGTTGTTTGTTCATATAAATTAATACTTGGCGCAAACAGCTCATATAGGGCCTATGACCTAGCATCTTCTCGCAACCATTCGAAGGGACCCATTGTTTTGTGGTGTCTTCGAAAGGCAACTTTTTTTTTTTGATCAACTTTCATGATAACAATACCTTCGGATTTTTGTCAAATGCTCGCAAGAGGTAGAACCGTTAAATTTTTTATTTTTTTTTTTTTCCGAGGGTTGGTGAAAAATCTTCCATAGACACTATGAGAATAGCAAGCGCGTGCTCATAGTAGTGTAAGATTCTTACTGACTAAAAAAGCACCACCCACCGATATAAATTTGTTAGATATCGCCACTAAGTATAAACTTATGAAGCAATTTTTCTATCACGAAATAAAAACGTTTGGCAGGTTACTTTCCACTGAAAGATCCTGAATGTTCCGCAATCTAGACGCGGTTTATCATTATCTCGCCAAGTCGAAGGGTTTCGTTCTTTGTAGTCGGCGCAATAAATTGCTCTCATACATAATTTGTAGGATTGTATTGTTGACATGTCCGATTAGTCGGTTACTATGCTTTCTCGCGAAGCTTCTAGTTTCAGCTTCGATTGTCGGAATTCCGAGATCCCTGTGGATATCGTCGTTTCTACTATACCACGGTGCTTGGACAATTTCTCTTAGCACTTTATTTTGAAAAGCTTGTAAAATATTGGCATTTGTTTTCTTGGTACAACCCCAAAGTTGTATACCGTAGGTCCACACCGGCTTTAGCACTTGCTTGTATAAAAGCAGTTTGTTCTCAGTACTGAGCTGGGAATGTTTTCCGAGTAACCAGTACATTTCGCTATATTTGATTTCGAGTTCTTTACATTTCATTTTCACGTGCAAATTCCATTTCAGCCTTGCGTCGAGTGTCATTCCCAGGTATTTGGCCTCGTTTGCAAAAGGTATTCGGGGCGAGTTTAGGAAAATTGGCAAGTTATTACTTTTCTTGTAAGTGAAATTTACGTGAACAGATTTGTTGAGGGCGATCCGCCAGTCCCTCGTCCATTCATTTACATTATTTAGCGCGTTTTGCAGTTTTTCAGTCGTTTCTTCGATTGTTTTGCCTACTGCTAGGATAGCAGTGTCATCGGCAAACGTAGCAAGGATAGTGCCATCTTCGTTCGGTATATACCGAGTATATAACAGATAGAGAAGCGGCCCAAGAACGCTTCCTTGTGGTACGCCGGCCGAAATTTCTTTGAGCTGCGAGTATTCATTTCCATGTCCAACACGGAAGAGTCTATTCCCCAGATATGATACTAGAATATCGTATAAGCACACAGGGAGAACTTGTCGTAGTTTGCATTTCAAGCCATCATGCCACACCTTGTCAAAGGCTTGCGAGACGTCAAGAAATACGCTTGAGCAAATCTTTTTTTCTTCAAATGCTTTCTAGATTACGTCAGTAATTCTATGCACCTGGTCAATCGTCGAATGCTTACTTCTGAACCCAAACTGATGGTCAGGGATAAGATTATTTTCTTCTATAACCGGTTGGAGACGCCTTAATAATATCCTCTCGAAAATTTTCGATATAATTGGAAGAAGCGAAATTGGTCTATACGATTTTACCTCATTTGGCGGATTTCCTGGTTTTAAGACCATTATTACTTCCGCAACTTTCCATTGGCTCGGCACGTGTTTTAATCTAAGTGCAGCATTTACAATATGGAGAAGCTTAATCAATGCTTTTTTAGGTAAAACTTTGAGAATTTCTCCGGTAATCAAATCATAACCAGGAGATTTCTTAGGTTTTAGATTCTCGTTCTCATGTGTGAGTTCCCTTAGCGTTGCACTTGTGAGCATCAAATCGTCAGATAGTAAATCCAGCCTAATGCGGCTGTCGTAAACCACTTGACCATCGTATGGTTTAAAGGTTTCTTCCGGGTGGGCCGCAAAGACGTCCGCTTTTTCTTTATCTTCCCTCGCCCATTCATTTCGATTTAATTTGATTGGCGCCGCGGGGACTTTGGGGTTTTTGCTGCCTTTTACAGCTTTCCAAAGTGAATAATTGGAATCTTTTTTCGCTGTTAAACTTTCAAGGTAAGAGCCTATTGCACGATTCTTAAAGTCCTTAATAGTCTTCTTCAACAAATTGCACAGGCGATTCAAGTGTGCTTTATGCTGCGGAGCACGACTCTGTTGCCACTTTTTACGCGCTTTTCGTTTTTCCTTGACCAATTTCTTTATTTCTGGAGGATATCGTAAGCCGTATTTGTCCGGCGTTTTCCTTGGAATGGGCGTATTATTCCAAGAGGCGAGCTGTACGATCTCAACGAAGCGATCAACTTCAACCTCAAGTTCATAGGGTGTCGTAAGTGGAACGCTCAGTTCAACATTGTTTTCAATTTCGTTCCTAAAACCTTCCCAGTTAGTTGTTCTACCAGATGATCTCGCTGGCTCTAGGTTATAGACTAGTTTTTCGCTGATTGTTAAACTAACCGGGGAATGATCAGACGACAGATCAAAGCTGTCTTCGACTTTTATGTGGTTGGTAGATATTCCTTTCACAACGAAAAAATCTATCAGGTCAGATATTTTCGAAGTATCAGTTGGCCAGTAAGTTGGTTTACCCGTCGAATGGAAATCACAACTGTACTCCATACCTGCCCCATAGAGCATTCTACCTTTTTTCGAGCTGTATCTTGAGCCCCAGAACGTATGTTTCGCATTAAAGTCGCCGCCGATGATAAAATTAGATTTCAGCGATACAAACAAGTTAGTAAAATCACTTTTTTCAAGCGCGAAACGCGGTGGACAGTAGATAGACGAAATTTTAAGAGTACGCTGACTATTTTTAACTCGAATCGTGCAAAGTTGCAAAGTTTCAAGTTCTATCTTTAGGTCTTCCGATTGTTCGATACAGTTTTTAATAAACAAGGATGATCCGCCTCTCGCTTTTCCCGAAGGGTGACAAGCGTGGTAATCATTATATACTTTTATTTTTAAATGCGATTCCTTTTTGATGTGGGTTTCAGAAATCAAGCAAATATCAATATCTTTTTAGCGCATAAATATTTCCAATTCGTCAAGTTTTTGCAAAAGTCCGTTTGCATTCCAAGTACATATTTTCAACATTCGTTTGTCATTCATATTCTAGTTCTAGTGCGCGTTTTCTGTGAATTATTTTCAAGCTTAACCAGCCTATCGAGATTAATATTATTTATTTTGCCTTGTTCTTCAAGTTTCGCGAGAATAACTGAGAAAACATGAGAAAAGGGGTCGGTCGAAGTTTCAAGGTTTTTTGTTTTAGTTTGCCTACTTTCTCCGGTGCGACCTGATGCTTTGGTTTAGTTTGCAATTTTGATTTTATATTTAGTGGCTTAAGGAGCGCATCTCTCCGTTTTTGCAACTCCTTAGCAAAAATCCGTTAAAAATGTTTCGATTTTTCCCGGGATTCGAACATTAAAATCCACGCGCAGTGGTCCGATACACTGACTACTACACAAAGGGGCGCCCGCATGCACATACGCGTAACATAAAACTTGTCTCGCCTCTCTTACCCATCTAAATACACCTGTGGCGAGTTCGCAGTTACTTACGTCCTTAAGTCGGCTTTCGGGTGTATCGTGAATATAGTAAAGCTTTCTAGAAACCTATAATCTAAATTAAATAAATTATTCCTCAGTTCTGGGTGTGCCGTGAAAATGTGGCAAACAGCTTTCAACCCTCCCCTTCGATCATTAGAATTTAATTTTCGCAAAAGCCACCATGTAAAATTTGCCAGCCCCTACAGGTTTGAAGACACGATACAGAATGACTCAGTCAGTTTTTATTACTAGGCGCCAAATTTGTAAAATTATTGTTAAAAAAAATCAAAGCAATATCGTCTGAATTGTTGCTAGCGAGAGCTGATTTAACAACTCGATTATTAAATTTGTGGTCACGTGACCAATATGGCCACTCTAGCCACAATGTGGTGGTCCCTTTTAATAAAACAGTCGGAGGTAGATACCGGCTTAGAAAAATTTTGCTAATTTATTTGTTATATGCAAGTCATGAATTCACATTTGTATTCGACAAAATGATGAAAGAAATAGCGTGCGAGTTAAACAAGTCGCGTGTTTTACCATACCATGATATAAATAAAATTAATCCTTACGTCACGTTAAGAAAGCAGCTTAGGGTGAATTTCTTTTATTAGCGTTGCGAAAGGAGTCTTTTTTTGTGAGCAACAATTAAAATCTGAGCTTTGCAATTAAGATTGAGAGCATGCTGTAACATTTTATGGCATTCAAAGGTCATTGCTAACAATGGCATGGTTACTTCATTATTTATAGAAAAAAAAAAACATTTTTTTATGAGGCGAAGCCTTTAATTGCTCATTTAATTTTCAGACTAGAACTTTAAGATTTTGGTGAGAGTAAATCTGAATAAATGTTACCATTTTTTTCGACTGAGTTTCTCTCCTCTTCATCCATGTTCTATATCTGAATTAAGGAACTGAAGAACATATATATTTATTCGAAGTTTCTGCACATCTTAGTCAAGCACATTTAGTACACTAATATCAAGGAACAATTGATTTAAAGATCAGGCTAGATTAGATCTCAGGCAAAGTTTCACTCCAAAGGTCATAACCATATAACATAACAATATAACAAAGCAGAAAGTTCACTAACAGACATCTGCATGCAGCTCACCTATCCTGAGGGAAGAATATAAAAAAATATAATGTTGTTGCTTAGCGCTGAAAGAACAGGACGTATACACAAACGATCAGTGATCAAGTGAAAAAGCTTCTCAAATCGCCGCTCGGATACGGCACTAAACTGTGGGTCCCTTCCATTCGTGTGAAAAATATAACGCACACAACATGAGTGGTTGCGAGAAGCTAGGCCCTGGCACTTTCAAGAGCTGTTGCGCCAAATGTTTGGTTTTTTTTTAGTGATCATTTATCTCTTTCTCTCTTCTACAACTTTTACATAACTCGTTAAAGAGTTTCTTTGATTCATCTAAAGAATGGCAAAAGAAATAGTATTGCTTCAGGGTCCAGGCAGTGACTCGCAGGACCTTTCAGCATGAAGTCTTTTAAGTTTCTTCAGATTTAAAATTTAAGTTCGAAGTCAGAGGGCAAAAGAAGATTCATTTTGGCAATGTAATACTGTACTTACATTGAGATTGACCTGACGATACATCTACCATCCCATCTACTTAACCGAACCTACTCTCTACTTAAGCAGACCTTTTATCAAACTCCTTCCCTCTACCGCTTCCACTTAGCTTCTGCCTTTTGGATGATATCTCGATATCGACTCTCTTCAAATACCAGAATATAAGCTGCCCTCAATCGGTTCTCAACAAATATCGCTCCAATGTGCGTCAATAAACGAATGCTTGTGCAAAGAATTTCTTAGGTATAGAGCAATAGTCTGCCCCTTGAATTGTTCTTTGCGCCAATATCGATTTTGTGAACTTTCCTATACTATTCCGTCCATTTACACATAAAAACAAAGAATAGAATTTAACACCCAGCGCACACGAAGTAGGTACTTGTATGTAGAAACCTTTGGAGAGTTTCCGTAAACAATAATTACTTTCTAAAGCATTCTACGAGTGTTTCCTGGTAGGCGTAGCACATGAATCAGTAATTAATCAGCAGAGTGCAGTTGAGGTTTCCCTATTCATATCAACTGTCTGTCAAATGAAACAGTTAATATATCTCCATTTGATTGAATAAATATGACAAAGACTCATCATCATATCCTCACATTTGATTGTAGTAAGCTGCAGAGAATTCCAATTCCATGCATTTTCTATGGCGTATACGTAACTTTTTTTTTTTAATTTTATTTCCAAAAATACGCTTTTCCCACGAATGAGAAACACTTTTCATTTTGAATTAAGTGATTTGGGTAGAACAAAGAGATATATTTCTCAACATTGGGTGAAGAATGATGAATAGATACAATTTCGGAGCAATATTCCGGGCGTTTGTTCATAAAAGATACTTCTTCCTTTCGCAGTCCACCACAAAGTGCTGGGGTTCATGCAAATAAGTAACAATTTCCTATGCAGCAAGAGGTGTTTATTTCTTTAATCGAGCAATAAAAATGAAATTAAATGAAAAGATAATTTAGTTTTATTGTGCAGTAAATGTATAATCTTCGAGTGGGTTGGTGTAGAATTTGCAGAAAGCTAGAAATTTATTTTCTCTCTTGAGAGGTGACATGGATAATTCACGTGGGAGGTTACAATGTTTGATATAGAAAACAACACGTGGACTGCAGAAGGGCGTCTGTCATTAAGGATAAATACAAGAATAATTAAATTATACCTTATTTGCACCGCAGCTTTGTGCAAGTACTTGCTTTTTTTCATTAAGTCATTCATTAATGGAATGTTTCACATTATTCGGTTTGCTATTTGCCGCTTGCAAATCATTCGCTGTTGTCTAAGCCTATTGTCTCTGAAAGTCATTCGAAAATTTTTCTCTGAAATCATTCTGAAATCATTTATATCATCAGGTAAGCCATCCTCTGGTAGGCCTAGGATGAGATGATTGGATCAAATCTTATCTCTCTCCTGGAATTATGTGGGGATTCCTCCTGGTGTATTAAAGGCAGTTGAAGAGCATTGAAAAAAGTATCCTGTCCCTCAGGAAGAATAAGCGAGGATCATTGAAAGCATTGCTAGAGTTTACTCCTAGATTTATTGGTAAATTATCTGTGACTATATTAATAAAAGCCAATGTTCGTATGTGTGTACCCTGTAGACTCAAACACTACTAGACCGATTCGGCGGACAATTTTACAGTTTGTTTTCATTAGTGTCAGCAGTGTTTAGAGAGCAGTTTAAATGAAACCAGAAAGGCGGTGCTGTGGTGTTTATAGTGTTTAATTTATAAAGATACTAGACTTCTGGGGTTCAGTGATGGTCTGCTGTTAGGCCAGACTGAACAATGTAATATTTTCACCTCAAAAACTAAGCAAAACAGTGTTTCCTGATCATCGTATCAGGTACGGTTCAGAATATGTATTTTTCGTGAATATATTTTCAGTTGTCCTGGTTTAACCTCTTATTCCAGATACAATTTGTTAGCACAACCTGGCAGTCGTCTTCCTAATGAATGTTTGTAATGGTGAGAGCCTTACGACAGCTTCCAGTGCTGACGTAGGGAAGGTACACATAGCACCTGTGGTTGCAAGACTGTAGCTTCTACAGCTTTAAAGCTGTGGTCTTCATTCGGCCACCTGATTATACAAAACAAACAAATATTTGGCGCAACAGCTCTTTAAAGTGCCAGGCCTAGCTTCTCGCAACCACTCATGTTGTGTGCGTTATATTTTTCACACGAATGGAAGGGACCTACAGTTTAATGCCGAATCCGGACGGCGATTTGAGAAGCTTTTTCGTGACAACAATACTCTCGGATGTTTGTCAGACGCTCGCGAGAGGTGGAACCATGAAAAAACTTTTTGGTATTTTCCGGGATTCGAACTTGGAACCTCATGCGTAGTGATCCGACACACTAACCACTTCCGCCACGGCGCCCATCTGATTATGGCCTCGTGCGATATAATGGGTTTGATCATCATGACTCATAGCCAGTCAATTATTTTTGGTTAGGAACCCTAAGTTATACCGTAGAGGCAGCGATTGGCCCAAATGGCTCTGGTGGCGCACTCCATGCGAGTTTTTGGCTAAAATTGGAAAAGCTTTTCAAATCAATTCTTCTTTTGATTAAACTACGTTGCAGAAATTGGTTGGTAACGTTATTAAGCCAGTTTCATTCTCTATCGGCATTTTTCCATCTCCAATTTTCAACAACTGCTTTGAAAATTCATTGGCTGATGGATTATTGTGTAATTGAACACGCACATTTGTGGTTAGTGTGAGTGTTCTCACATATCTCCACAGAGTGGATGACTTTAAACACGCATTAAGCTCATCAGCAGCGGTGGATCGAGGAATTATTGGTAAAGTTTGCTGGAAATCACCAGCTAATAATATTAAGGCGCCACCAAAGAGCCGTTGATTTCCTCTCATATCCTTCATTGTACGGTTGAATGCCTCCAATGATCTCTTGTGGGCCATAGGACATTCATCCCACACGACAATTTCACACTGTTGCAACACTTTGGTCATTCCTGACGTTTTGGTAATATTACATGTTGGATTTTCGTTGAAGTTCATGTCCAAAGGCAATTTGAGCGCAGAATGTGCTGTTCTGCCGCCGTCCAACAACGTCGCCGCGATTCCAGATGATGCGAGAGCCAATGCTATTTTATTTTACGAACGAATGGTGGCAAAAATTGTTGAAATAAGGAAAGTTTTTCCAGTGCCACCAGGCGCATCTAAGAAATACGTTCCACCACTTTTGTCTGCCATTGCTCGCATCAAAATGTCGTAAGTATCTTTTTGTTGTGCGTTTAACTTTGGAACATTTATTAGAACAAATTGAGTTAAATTATTGCGACCGAAATCATGTTCACGCAGCAAATCTCGATTATATAAATCTTATAATTGCCGATTTGGCGATGGCATGCCTAATTGGGATAACGCTTTCTTTGCAATTGTAAGGCAAATATCTTCGATCATTATGAGAGCTTCATTATGCATTTCTGGTGTTATTAGCAAATGCGGGTTCGATGTTGTTCTACGCATTCGATTCAAAATATCTTCCGTCATAAAATCTGCATAATTTGTCCACAATTCAGATGGGTTCGATGAGCTACGCGTTGCTATGATTATCGCAAATAGTGTACGAATCTGATGAAGCGGTGGCGAGCGTAGAACCCCAGTGAGCATCGTCCTCGAGCAAATTTAAGCGACGGCATGCCTCACGATAAGTTGGGCACTGTAATCCATCTACTGTTTTCAAATTTGCGAAGGATGTTGGTCCACGAATGTTGATTAATAGAAGACGTAAATAAAAACACTCGTCATGTCTTGGATGAATTGTATAAAGTCTTCTTAATGCATCGGTTTGAAATACATTTTGATGACCTGGAACTGGCTTCCCTTGCTTGTGTCTTGCAAAAACTTTGGTCAATTTATTTCATGTGTAATATTGCGGGACTTCCGTGTATAATAATTGACTACAAATGTGTCACTTTGGCATTTTGCATTTTCTTGAATTAAAAAGTCAATTTTTTTTTTAAAAAGAGCCTATGTCCTTCTTATTGTTTTTTTGAATAGTTTAAAAGAAAAACCAAGTAAATTGGTTGAAAATTACGTGAGTTATACGTAAACGCACAAAATATCAACTTAGTTTTATATATATAGATTCTCAGATTTAATAACAACGAAGTCTGCTAGTATTATATAAGTAGAAAGATACTTGTGATAAGAACGATAGGAAAAAAAAAATCAAATAAAACAATAACGGTGTAAGATATAAATTTGATTCTCGCTTTATTTTAAAGCTACATTCATGCCATTATGTGTGGAGTAGCGCATTATTTAAATGGTCGCCTTGGCTTCGCTGGCAGTGCTTCAAGCGGTCGGTCCAATTTTTGATGACTCGGTCCAATATGTACGGCGTTATTCTGGCCATAGCGTCTATAATGTTAGCCTCGAGCTCATCCAAAGTGGTTGGCTTGTTAGCGTAGACTAAGGACTTGACGTAGCCTCAGAGAAAATAATTGAGTGGTGTCAACTCGCATGGTCGCGGCGGCAAATTGATGAACGCTTGCCGTGAGATGACCCAGTCGCCAAATTTCTCCTTCACAGCGTTGAGCGTTTCGTCGCTTGTATGGCATGGAACGCCGCGCTGTCTTGTTGGAACCACAGCTCGGATATATCGACGTTCTCGAGCTCTAGCCACAGAAAGTCGGTTAACATCGCCCTATACCTGTGACCATTGTCGGTAAGGGTGTCTCCTTCCTCATTTCGAAAGAAATAATTTCCGATGATGCCGCCATGCCATAAACCGCACCAAATAGTCAATCTTTGCGGATGCATTGATGCTTGGCCGAATACTTGTGGATTGTGCTCGCTCCATTAAGGGCAATTTTGCCTGTTGACATACACGCTGAGCCAAAAATGGGCCTCGTCCGAGAAGATAATTTGTTGGCCAAAATCCGAATCTCCGGCCAACATTTCCAGCACCCAATTTCGAACTCACGGCATTGTCACGGCTTCAATTCTTGCGTTAGCACAGTCTTATATAGATGTAGGCCCAAATCCAGTCGCAAAATAAGCCGGGTTGACTCTCTGGCGATGAACAATTCAGCTGATCGGCGCCGAATCGACATTTCTGGATTTTCTTCGATACTGGCCGCTACGGCGCCTATGTTTTCTTCATTTCGCACCAATCTCTATCTGGTTGGTGGCTTAAAGTCCAAAAGAGTGTGCTCATGCTCAAACTTTTCTACGGTGCGATGAATTGCCTGCATACTGAAGCCATGATAACGACCAACCTCATGACGAAACTCACATTGCGTATTTACAACCGAGCTGGAATTTTGATAATATTTTTTAATAATTTCCGCACGTTCGGCAAGCATGAAACGATGCATGATGAAATGGCAAACCTTACTGAATATTTTGACAGCTGGATGTCATTGATAACTGCTGAAACATAACAATTAGAAAAGATATCATTGCTATCTGGTCGTCCTTTAGTTAAAGTATCGAATATGCAATTAAAAAAAGGGAGGTCTGCGGGTGGAACTAAGGAACACGAAGTCTTAAACCGTGAAAGTGCAGAGCGACCATATTCATAGCACGAAAAACAACTTAAGCTCAAGATATCGACATATACTAAGACGTTGCAGTTCAATATAATATTCTACTTAAGCTAGGTTTCCACTTGTCGATTTCAAATTGACGAATGACGAATTTTTCATCAATTAGTCATTTAATCGATTAACAGAGTTTGTAAATGACTGACAAACAATTTACATGATAAGTGGAAACAGCTGAGTTGGCAAACAAAATGTCACTTTGCCTTTAACGGACAGTGAAAATTAAAAATTCGTCATTCGTCAATTTCAAATCGACAAGTGGAAACCTAGCTTTAAGTCTTTTTATCTAATTTTGGCGTCAGAGGAGCGACTAGCAAAGGTGGAAAACTGGAGAGTCATCGAGGAGTACACCGGGAGCGGCCACCAGTATATCGTCTTTGATCTACAGAGGACCCGACGAGTCTCTTACGGACACCAGAGGCGAGCACCGAGGTGGAAAGTCAGCCGGTTAAATGAAGAAGTTCTCACGGGCACGCTAGAGGAAGGGAAGGAAGCCATCCTGGAAATGACGGGGACAGCTGAAATAAGAGCTCAACTCTTACACCGCACATGCGATGCGTCGATGCCTCGAGTTAGAAACCCAATGGGAGGGCGAAAACCGGTGTACTGGTGGACGGAGGAGATCGCTGAACTTAGGAGGAGATGCCTACACCATAGACGCAAGGTCACCAGGGGAAGGCGAAGACACGCTGAAATCACGGAAGGTGCACTCGCGGAATACAAAACCGCAAGATCCGAGCTCAAGAGGGCCATCAATTCGAGCAAGAAACAAAAGTGGGAGGACCTTCGCCGGGAGATCAACAGCGACCCCTGGGGACTCGGTTATAGGGTTGTCATGAAAAAATTAGGAGCGCAGGCATCACTCCCCACGATGACCGCGGAGCTAATGAAGAACATAGTGGACACACACTTCCCGGCCCACCCTGTTAGGCCAATGGAGATCTCTCCTGCCCAACAACAAGACATCCCACTGTTCAGCGAAGAAGAGCTGATTCTACCAGCTAAATCTCTTCAGAACAATAAGGCCCCCGGCCCCGACGGCATACCAGCGGAAGTATTGAAAACGGTTGCCCAAACTTGCCCACAGATGCTGCTAAGTATGTACGTATAACGGCTGTCTAAAGGAAGGGATCTTTCTCAAGAAGTGGAAGGTACAACGCTTGGTGCTCATAAGCAAAGGAAAAGGAGACCCGGATTCCCCATCAGCATACAGACCTCTGTGCATGCTGCACACGGTAGGAAAACTCCTCGAGAAGATGCTGAAGCCTCGAATCATAGAAGCAATCCAAAGAGCAGGTGGCCTATCCGATCGACAACACGGATTCAGAAAAGGCCACTCCACGATAGGAGCAATTGAGGAAGTAGTCAAAACCACCCACCTCGCAAAAAGGGGAAATCACTACTCAAAGCGAATCATCGTGCTGGCAGCTCTGGATGTGAGGAATGCCTTCAATTCGGCCAGATGGGGAGATATGTTAGATGCGCTCGAGAACACCTTCAGGATACCGCAATATCTTTTGCAAATTGTGAAGGACTATCTCAAAGGCAGGGAACTTCTGAACGACACCGTGGAGGGTACTCACAGAAAGGAAATCACTGCTGGAGCAGCACAGGGCTCAATCCTTGGACCCGATCTGTGGAATATCTCATACGATGGAATCCTTCGCATGGAGATGCCCGACGATACCTTCTTAGTCGGGTACGCAGATGACATCGGTGCGGTGATTACCGCAAGGGACATCGAAGGGGCTCAGCTGACCCTGAACCAGGTGATGAGACGAGTACTCGCCTGGATGGAAGCCCATAGCCTTAGTCTCGCCGCGGAAAAAAACAGAGATAGTTCTTCTGACTAGGAAACGGATCCCGACCATTGCCGAGTTTCGAGTAGGTCCAGAAGTTATAATCAGCAAACCAGCAGTAAGGTATCTAGGAATCGCCCTGGACTCTAAACTCTCTTTCTGGCAACAGATTAAGTCCGCATCTGAGGGAGCTGCGAAGGTCACGTCATCGCTGAGTAAACTTATGGCAAATATCGGAGGCCCAACAATGAGTAGGGGACGACTCCTCATGTTCATCACCCACGCCATTCTTCTGTATGGGTGTGAGATCTGGGCAGACGCACTTAGACAGGAGAAGTACAGAAAGCAAATTGCCGCAGTACAAAGGCAAGGAGCTCTCCGAGTTGCAAGCTCCTATTGCACAGTGTCGGAACCAGCCGTCCTCGTAGTTGCGGGTGTGACCCCCATCGACCTCCTAGCGACAGAGAGGAAGTACGCCCACGACAAGAAGGCGGAAGTAGGGGCTGAACTGGCAGTCGCTGAAGCGAAGGAGCTTACCAAGCAGGCTTGGCAGAGAAGGTGGAGCGCTGAAACGAGGGGGAGGTGGACAGCGAGGCTGATTACAGACGTCACGGCTTGGACAGAGCGGGAACACGGCGAAGTGAACTACTTTGTCACTCAATTCCTAACCGGACATGGGTATTTCAACCGATACCTCCACAAAATGGGTAAATTAGAGAGCGCAGCCTGCCAATATGGAGACTCAGCGGAAGACGACGTTTTCCACACCTTTTTCGCCTGTAGTAGATGGACAGAGCAGAGGAGTAGACTGGAGTCGGAAATAGGCGATTTTTCGCCGGAAAATGATATAAGTAAGATGATCTCGAGTACCGACATGTGGAATAGAATATCTTCCTTTATCGAGACGGTACTAAGATCCAAAAAGAGAGAGGAAGACGCCAACATTCCCTCACAAATTACATAAAGTAGATAAAAGCCTTACCGGCAAGAATGTATAAACCCGCACCAAGAGCCGAATATGAAAAAGCCGGTCCCCAGAGGGGAAAGAAAACGACACTACTCTGAAGTAATGCGATAAGCGTTTCCGGAGAGGATGGTGTCAAGTAGAAAGAAGGGGTTAAAGGTGTTTTTTTTAGTGAGTAGTGACTCTCACACTACTAGAAACAGAGCGGGACTGTTTCCCGTGCACATTAGCGTTTTTCCACTACCCCCTAGGCAAAAAAATATAATTTTGGCGTCAGAACCTTATTGTATTTCTTTTAAGTTTTCTCTGTGAGCTTGTATGCCTTTGTATCTTATTGAGACCTAGTTTAGCCTTAAGCACGAAGTTCTTCTACGGCTTAAATACATGTTTCACACTATCATTACCAATTATACGACTAACTTAAACTAGGTAAGTGGGTTGGCGTAGGGGTAGAAATCCTATACACCTTACTCAGGTCAATATAGACCCACTGTGATACCAATGCGTGGAAAGAAAGAAAGAAGGAATCCCCTCCAAGTGAAATATAAACGTAATTGTATCTAATCTAGTAGCAAGCATTTAATGCTCACTGTGCCCGAGATACAAACGAACCGAAGGATTTAATAAAGTTTACGATGTCGTGCACCGGTCTGTTGGACGATTCATCTAAATGCTGAAAGAAGTATTGTCCAAAGAACTTGTTTCATAGATGGCAAAGGCCTGGGCAAAGAAAATGCATAGTGTCCTCCTAAACCTCCTTGTCACCACGGCTCCTGCAAAGGTCTTCGTTCGCTACATGTAGTTTTCCATAAGGTATCGTATAGTGTTATGGGCCATAGTGATTCTTATAAGAGTAGAGATGGATTTTCTATCCCTCTGCATAAGTCTATTGACTTTTGCTTTATCAAGAATAGGCCATAGCTTCCTCATGTACATTTTAAAATAGTTTACATTCATCTTAAGGCCACTACGAGTATTATACCTATAAGGCTGCATACTTTGAAAATAACGAACTGATAAGAAAATAATAACAAAACAATGAGCGCTATCTATTATCAGACAATTACAGACATATACCATAAAATCAAATAATTGATAAACTAAAATAGAACTACTACAAATCGCTATTAATTACGTCTATTTATAACTTTTTCCTACAAAGATAACGTAAATGCTAATTACTTCCATTCGATTGGAAACACCCTCCATTTCTATTTAGTTGGTCAATTAATCAGTCCAGATACATATACTTACTCCTCTCTATATATTTTTCGGGAAACGGAAACCCACAAAACTTCAAGTAATCTGATCCTTTCGAATGAAATTCGACTCAGCAAACGCAAGTACATATGCTCTGTCCTATAATTTATGCTATAAATTCCATTGTAATACCTGCAAATTAAATTTCTAAGCACACACGTATTTGTATAGACTGCCAAAAATTTGGTTTCATTTTTGCGGTTATGTGACACACAAGTCACTGTCATTGTTTTCTAGAAACGCACGCACTCCCACACACTGACATTGTTTCATTTCCATTTTCTCTCATTTGATGTTGGTCCGGATAATTAATTGTGAAAACAATTTACGTCACAATATGGCTTTCAGGTTATATTCCTATTTGGGAAATTTTGAGGTTAAAAGGTTGAAAATAATTTATATGAATATGCTGTTTGACAGATGTCACTCAGCAGGGGTGGACGTTATCATTGATTTATGCAATTTTAATTGGCCTGGAAAAGAAAGGTGGAGCACATGCAAATAATATCATCTGTCAGACCCACTCGTGACACTTGAGAGTTAATCTCTCGTTTTCTTTTTATTATTTTTCCTGCCAGACACTTCGGACAGTATAATCCTTAAGAAAATATCTTCTTCTTTTTTTTTCTTAAGGTTTAAAGAAAATTTGAAAAAAATAATCCCAACCGTATCAGTTTACGGTGGTGCCGTACTTTTTAACGGAATCCTCTTGAATGGTTTTTGAAAATGAGAAGAACGTCAACGCTATTTATGGCTTCTCTTAGGACAATATTTGCTGTCTGGTTGAACTATTGAAGGGCTTTTTTTCATTGGGGATACTTAAGCGTAAAGATGGGTGGGCATGGCTACATGTTAGTACTACGAATAAAGATTATCGTATCTTCCAAAATTCTTCTAGTTTTTGTACGAATTATTCGTTTTTTAGATTGGAACAGATATTGCTAGTCGCCTTAGGCCCTTAAAGAAGTGTTTGTAATTTTTTAGATATGATATTGAAATTGAGTTTCCGTAAAATGCAGGTCATGTAGGAACCTGAGGATTAGTCGGGCTGTAAGCTTGTTGATTTTTGATGGGGAACTAAAACTTCTACTGAAATATCATATTTGAGTGCAGATATCAACAGTTTAGTGGTTATCCCTAGCTTTATGAGACACTAAAAAAAGAAAGGTTTCTGTCTGGAGCACAATGGATCATACCGAGTTTAAGTGCTCTAGCGCCTTTTTTAATAAAAAAAAAGATTTGAATCTGCTGCAAGCTATGATGGAACTATAGCACAGAACAAGCTTTAAAGTAATTTTTATCTTCAAGACTAAGTTGACAAGTGCCTTAAAACCATTTACTAAGTTTCATATTATATATGTGGGTAGTAAAATCCGTTCCATAGAATTGCATTGTGACGTGGGGACTTCTCCGCCCTCTTTATTTTCCGTAATCATTTTGTTGGCTTAAAGTAGCCTTTGAGTGGAGTTCTATTAAGAGATGCTCTCTTGGACATCTGAAGCGTTAAATTCTAGCTTTATAAGACTGATGGTTAAACCGTAAGGATTCAGGGTTAACAAACGTTAAATGGAGATAAAACGCTATCAGTACTGCTTAAGGACAAACATTTTGTGACAAATATTACTTTGAACTGAGAGAGAAAAACTCAAATCAGCTACTAAGTAATATCCAGCTTGTCATAGTCATCATTTAGCATGGTGTTAGTTGTTAGTATTGTGAATATTTATAAAGCCTAACACCTTACACAAAAAGACTGGACAAGTAAACCAAAAGCAGATTGTATACTAAACAAAAGTATGAACTAAAAATTAATATGCTAAGCATAAGTCAATCATTACACTAAACACTTACAACAAAGATGTTAGTATCGAACGTACAATTTATGTTTTAGATTTAATTTACTGTGGTTGTAATCAAATTTGTCGCGGTTACTATTTACTTCCTTTGCCATAGGCGTAAGAGGTTCGTTCGGTGGAAATTTACGCGGAAAATCTCGGTATTTCTGGAGTTGTAGCATAATTACGCTTAAACCGACTCCATTTCAAACATCCGGCGAGTCAATAAAACTATTTACCAGCTAGTGTGAAAGTGGGCACCGTGGTGTAAGTGGTTAGTATGTCGGATCACTACGCATGAGGATCCAAGTTCGAATCCCAGAAAATACCAAAAAGTTTTTTCACGATCCCACCTCTCGCGAGCGTCTGACAAACATCCGAGAGTATTGTTGTCATGAAAAAGCTTCTCAAATTGCCGTTCGGATTCGGCATTAAACTGTAGGTCACTTCCATTCGTGTGAAAAATATAACGCACACAACATGAGTGGTTGCGAGAAGTTAAGCCCTGGCACTTAAAGAGCTGTTGCGCCAAATATAAAAAACCTGGTGTCAAAATACTACATATCATACTTCCCTACGTTTCTTTAGAGAATGACGATTTAAGAGAAGAAGGCGGTCGCAATATGGTAGAAGACTTATGGTGTAGAGTCATTCCAGCTAAAATGGCGAAGTGCAAATCGGACAAACTTACGCTGTACCGATTCAGTACGGTTAATGTTTACTGCATACATTGGAGACCAAATGTTAGACGCATACTCCAACTGCTGACGAACAAAGGTATTATAAAGCGTGGATGTTATAAGAGGACACTTGAATTCTTTACTCCAACGTTTTATAAAGCCAAGCATTGAATTCGCTTTATTGGTAATCTGTTCAATGTGAAAATTGAAGTTGATATTTTGAGAAAACTGCATTTCTAAATCACATATTGATGTGACTTTGTTAAGTACAGATTCATTGAGATTGTAATCATAACTTATTAAATTACATTTTCTTGAAAAGATCATCGACTGGCATTTAGATACGTTCAAAAATAAATTGTTATTACGCGCCGTGGCGTAAGTGGTTAGTGTGTCGGATCACTACGCATGAGGTTCCAAGTTTGAATCCCAGAAAACACCAAAAAGTTTTTTCACGGTCCCACCTCTCGCGAGCGTCTGACAAACATCCGAGAGTATTGTTGTCACGAAAAAGCTTCTCAAATCGCCGTTCGGATTCGGCATTAAACTGTAGGTCCCTTCCATTGGTGTGAAAAATATAACGCACACAACATGAGTGGTTGCGAGAAGCTAGGCCCTGGCACTTTAAAGAGCTGTTGCGCCAAGTATTTGTATTTGTATTTTGACTTCCTTGAGGTACACCCATTGTATATTGTTAACTTTTCACAATCTCGATGTGTAAGTGAGATTTTATTCTTCGGTTTTTCTTTATAATTTGAGCGCACTCAAGGGGTTATAAACACAATTCAAATGATTTTACGTGGTGCAGGCGTTGGAAAGGATAGATAGAAAGAGAGAAAGATTAGTGTAGTATTTTGAAACTGAGATGATTTGGCATCAGATTAACTCCGAGGGTGGCATCCAGATAACTGGGGAGCTCTTTGCAATTTTTTTGCCTTTGATTAATTTTTTTGTTCACCGACCACTTGATGTCACAGGCATATCAAACAGGTTTATAATACACCTTGCCCCTCCAATGCTTTTATTATATTTTTAAAGATCCTCTCTGACCATGTAGTCTCGTGCAGATCTATGAAACAAAAACGACTACTTCAGAAGATTAAACCATGGATGACTGACCAACTTTGCGAACGAATTAGGGAAAAAGAACAATTTTTATGTTAAAAATAAAGGAAGGTTCCACATTCCCTCTGTAAAAAACTCTCACAAAAGAATGCAGAAGGAAATTCTTGCTCAAATAAACAAGCAAAAGGAATCATACTATCATCGAAAATTTAACGAAAACAAGTTCAATCCAAGACAGCAATGGAATATCGTTAATGATTTACTTGGCAAAAGTAATAGAGATAATACCTTAAAATGTTTGAAATTTTTGGATGGAACCACAACTTCAAACGAGCTAGAAATGAGCAATGGGTTGAATGCTTTCTTTAAAAATGTAGCAGAAAGCTCAAAAATAGTCAGCTGAATCATGGGGAAATAGCCTCTTAGGAATCCATCTTAGATAACGTAGTCCTCTCGTCGTTTTTCCTTGGCACAGTGTCTGAAGCTGAGGTGCTTCATGTCATATCCAAATTAAAGATTAAACACTCTTGCGGACTAGATGGTATTAGCGGTTTAACAATAAAACAAGTAAGCAACCTCATCACTAAGCCATTAGCATATCTTTTAAATAAAACTTTCGAAAGTGGTGTATTTCCAGATTGCCTGAAAACGCCTGTAATAATTCCAATTTATAAAAAGGGTGATAAATGTGATCCTAATAATTATAGACCTATATCATTACTGTCAGCTTTCTCAAAAATTTTTGAAAAAAATGATAACCAAATAAATGCTTAAGTTCCTAGAAAAATATAAGCTTCTTAGTAAATCACAATTTGGTTTTATAAAAGGAAAGTCTACGGAAGAAGCTATATTGTCTTTCTTAGAGGATATTAACGCGGGACTCGACAGTAGTAATAAATCTACCGCTCTCTTCCTTGATCTTACAAAGGCATTTGACTTAGTAAATCACAAACTATTACTGAAAATACTTCAGCGATTTGGGTTTAGAAGTTACATCTTGAAGTGGATCTCGTCCAACCTTCAAGATAGAAAACAGATTGTTCGTGTTAATGCAACTTTGAGTAAGTCCTTGCCCTGTCCAGGTGTCGGCGTTCCCCAAAGATCAGTTATTGGTCCATTATTGTTCCTTTTATATATAAATTCTATATTTAAGTGGCCTCTGAATGGGAAAATGATTGCCTTCGCCGATGACTTGGCTATCTCATACGCTACTCCCTGTGTAGATAATATAAGACATCAAATGAACATGGACCTTTCTGTGTTAAACAAGTGGTTCAAGTATCTATCACCAAATGGTGCTAAGCAGTAAGTCCAAAGTTATGTCTTTTTCATTCTCCAACCAGAATTTTATCGATGGGGTTGGTTTACATGACCCTAATTGCGATCATAAGAACTGCAAGGATTCTTGCATGACGTTGGAATCGGTTGCTGAATTTAAATATTTAGGTGTAACTTTGAACTATAATTTAAATTGGAAACCACACATAACTAATATTAAAAAAACTGTTTATATATTGTAGCAATGAACAAGATTTTTCACTTACGAAAATTGGTAGCATCCAATCTACCAATTGCCATCTATTATGCGCTTGTTAACTCGCGACTGGAATACGGTATTTCTTGTTGGGGCAGTGCATTCATTAGTAACCTACAACCTCTTATTACAGCTCAGAAGAAGATAATCAGAGTAATGCTGTTCAAACCAAGATGGGAGCCATCGCATCCATTGTTTAATTCTTTAAATATACTGCCGTTAAGAAATCTTTATGTTTATAAGGTATTGAGGCTGTTCTATTTGCGAGGTGGTTATACCAACGTTAGTCAAAATGAAATCTATTCACTAAGGTCTTCAACAGCAGTAATAGTTCCAAGAGCTAGAATAGAACACTACCGTCGCTTTGCTTCTATTATTGCTCCCTTTATATATAACAGACTGCCTCCAGATATATGTAACCATATAGATTGTAAGTCCTTGTTCCTTAGAAGTCTCAGAAACTGGTTGCTGTCCAGATCAGATGTAGAAGAATTGCTGCAGGTATTAACGTAAGCAGCACTAAACCCTCTTTGTACTACGTAGGCGTAACATTACTTGTCGACTTTTAATGTTTAATACTCATTATTTTCCATAACTTTCATTTTCGCTTCTAAATGTTTACTTTACTTTGATATGTAACTTCCAATACTATTCTCTCTCAACATAAAACTTACTACTCTCTCGGCGCGGCTTTTCACAATATTTTAAAACAAAGTTTTAGTTTAATGCACTTAGCACTGGTATTTTATGCCACAAAGTGTGTACTAGATACCATTTCACCCAATCGAAAATGATTGCATAATTCGTAGTTAAACGATATTTAAGTTATTTTAATTAAAAATTTGAAATTGAATTTGTAATAACTTAGATATAAGAAATAATATTGTTCTTTTGAAATGGAAATAAATAATAGTAATAATAATAATAATAATAATAATAATAATAATAATAATAATAATAATAATAATAATAATAATATATACCTTGTATACCTTGTACCCAACAGAGCGAACAATTTAACAGCCGTATGATCAACCTGTGCTATGCTTTTCACAATTGATCGGACTATTTCATGAGAAATAAATATATGGTTGCTGACACCAGGATTTAAATCATAAATCATTAGCGTGGCAATCGATGACTTTACCGCCATCGCCGACACTCTGTTTTGACTTTGAAGTTTGGAGCTTTTGATGCAGCCTAGAAGTCTAAAAATATATTGTTATGACCATTTCCTGTTTTTCAGGCACAAAAAATCCACATTAAGATCTCGATCCAAATAGCTTTTATTCTAATATTGCTGAAGGCTGCTTTCCTTTACACCATACATAAGGTACATTGATACAACTGAAGCAACCTTCCGACATGTACTCTAACTCTTTATATCCGCCGACTTATCAATTTGTCTGCATATCATAACTTGAATTGAGCTCAGTTCATAAAACCAAATACTCGTCAACTTCTTCTTCGTCTTCTTCTTCTTCCTTTTATCAGCGAGGTTATGATCCGAAAACAAGGGATCACAACCCTCCCACTTCACCGCATTTCTACTGATCCGCCTGTGGGGTTCGCCTACTATTCATTGTTTACTATTTGCTCGTCAATATTTATGAAATATACCCCAGATCTTACGAATGTGCGTGTTTCCTGTAAGTATAGACCTTTCATGAGGGAGATTCAGCCTTTGCTAGTATTTAAGCTGCTGCATTCGGTGTCTAAAGTCACCACCTATAATCGTCGGGCACAAATCTATCCAGTATTCAAATTCTTCTATCTAGTGGTTGATTCTGCAGGTTAGTTGGCATCGTCAGGCATGATTGGTCTAGTTATTCGTAGATTCATTTCCCATGAAGTAGTCACATCCAGCTTTTAGATCTTAAATTAACTGACTCCAGATACAAATTTAAAACGTCTGCTGTATTAATACAAAAACTTTAAGAACTCAATTTCCCTGCTTTATGGCCACCTGCATTAAATATTTATGGCCAAGATAAGGAGAAATAATATTATTTTGTCGGCCTTCTTCTAGAAGAAAATATCTTTTTTATATCCTCGGCACACGCCAATTACCATAAATATTACAACATTAACCCGATTTAGATAATTTATGTCATTTGCCGTCAAAAGAATCCCGACATTTGCACTCAGCGTTTCTGGTCAAAAGCATATAAACCTTCAATTATTAGTATTTCCTTCTTTTTTTTTTTCCTTACACAAAAGACGTCAATACAATTTCATAAGAAACTTCAACGATAATCCAATTGTCCACAACGAGATATGGCACATGTGCTACATATATCCTTTTGAATACTGTGTCGACCTTTTTATTCTCATAAACGGTCCATCGAAGTATTTTCCAACTTCGAATTCCAGAAAAAAAAAAACGTTCAGTACAGAGACAACGTAAAACATATATGTATATGTATATGACAGTCGAAGGATGAGGTATCTCTGTATGGAATATTGTGTGCTGTTGTGTGTCATCATCATCGGGAGTCCTTTAATTGAGTAGCAGATGAGTATGGTAACTCAGAATGGCAAAGGAAGTTTTCCGACAAAAACGACGAAACCTAATGTGCACATGACGAGATGTGAGTAATTGGAAATAATGCAGTTATGCACTTTATTGGACGGATTTTTAGAGAATGATAGTTCAGCGAAGCGACACGTTTTTATAATGGGCATGGATGAAAGCGGCGTTAAATTGTAGTGTTAGCAAGAATTGGAAAACAATGGGAAAAGATTTTTTTCTAATCATTGGTATTAGGTAGTTATAATCAAGTATTTAGGAGGCGTAGTGGGGAAGGCACTGCTGTCTAGAATAGAAACTAGAAGAAGCAAACCAGGATTTTCAAAAAGCAATACAAGAGTAAAGTGAACTTAGACTTAACGGCTAATAACTGGCTTTAAGAATGAATTTCTCCATCTTAACTTCACCCTCAGTATCAAGGCCTGCTTATCTGAATTTGAAAATTATTTTTTGAGATTTTGTTGTTGAGGGAAAATTCTTAAGTTAAAAGGAATCCCTGCATCAGATGGTCAATTTGTGTAGAGTATTAAGCATCTCATGCATAAGTTATGCTGAGATAAAGGTATGCTAGGATGAAAGAACTGTGCATTGCCAAAGAGGTTTTGACCATCTGAACCGATCATTTTTTCTATGTTTTCTGGAATGGTTCTTGCAAAAATTCAATGGTGCCAGTTTCTTAAAATGATATCACCACAAACTTGTGGGTTAGGTTAGGTTAGATTGGCTGTCTGCACCATGATGCAGACACACTTAGACCAGTAAAGGTCCATTGTGATGCCAAGGATCTACCATTAGACCACTCAGGGACCAATAGAACCAACCGGAGCTTTTGATGGAGCGATGGATGTTCATGACGTCTAAGGACGCCAAATCGCTCAGGTCCTAGATGGAGCATTCTTTTGCGTGATAGAGCAGGACATGTGCATAGGAAGTGAAGAATGGTTTCCTCGTCCCTACAGCTCCTGCAGAAGTCATTGGAAAGAGGCCAAGTCTTTTGGCATGTTGGCCGATTAGACAGTGTCCGGTGATGACACCGATAACGCAGCTGATCTGTAATCGCTTTAGTTTAACCAACTCGGCACTACGTTTCTGGTCCAGATTAGGCCAGATGTGCCTCGAAATGTGACACGTAGAGCCACTATCCCACCTAAGGTTGGTCTTGCTAATAGCGTTTAGCTTCAGTAGATGCTTACATGTAGCGAGGGGCATACCAAGGGCTTGCCTATCTGGCAGAATCCTTAGAGTAGTACCCTGTCTAGCGAGTTCATCCGCCCTACAGCTTCCTGGAATGTCTTTGTGACCTGGCACCCAGCATAGGTAAATGTTGAACTGCTCTGTCATCTCTGTAAGAGACAAACGGCAGTCTAAGACGGTCTTTGAAGTAAAGGAGCACGATTCCAGGGACTTGATAGCCGCTTGACTGTCAGTGAAAATGCTAATATCGCTGATAGATAATACATTACATTTCAGCCAAGACAGGGCTTCCTTAATCGCCATGATTTTCGCCTGAAAAACGCTACAATGATCAGGGAGGCGGAACGAGATGCTCAGGTTGAGCTTATCGGAGAAAACACCACAGCCCACTCCACCTTCGGTCTTAGAGCCATCTGTGTAGAAGTGCACCGAATTTCCATCATCAGGGGGGAGCCATCCCACTCATCCCGTTCAGGGATACACGTACGGAAGTGTCGGTCAAATCTCAGTTTCGGCGGGGTGTAGTCCTTGTTTTCATGTGTGAAGTTGAGAAGATCAAGGATCGAGGAGTGGCCAATGTGATAACTAGACCACTGAGAGGAGGCTTTAAGACGAATAGCCGCATTGGCAGCAGTCTGTCTGCCGAGGATATCCAGGGGTAACAGGCGGAACATAATGTTCAGTGCCGTAGAGGGGGTAGTTCTTAGTGCACCACTGATGCACATGCGAGCGCATCGTTGCAATTTAGCTGCCTGAGAGAGGTGAACAGCCCTGTCAAGAGCAGGCCACCAAACGATCACGCCATAGAGTAGTATGGGCCTGACAACAGACACGTAAAGCCAGCGAGTGATTTCAGGTTTCATACCCCAGCTCCTACCTATAGCCTTTTTCCAGGAATAGAGAGCTACATTGGCTTTCTTTACGCGTTCTAGTAGATTGGCTTTCCAGTTCAGTTTTCTGTCTAGAATAAGACCCAGTTATTTTGCATTAACAGTGAAGGTGAGACTGGTGCCATTAATTATAGGAGGGTCTACGAGGGGAACTTTATATTTCCTTGTGAAGAGAACAAGTTCTGTTCTATGAGGGTTAACCCCCAATCCACAATTGGAGGCCCACCTTGTGAGCCGAGAGAGAGCATATTGGAGGATTTCCTTGACAGTGTCTGGGTGCTTACCAGACAATGTCATCAGCATAGGCAATCACTCTACAGCCTGACCTGTCCAGGTCCACTAGTAGCTCATTCATTACAAGATTCCACAGGAGGGGGGACAAAAGTCCACCTTGGGGTGTTCCGCAACAGGCAAGTCTTCTGGCCGATGCTCCACCTAGCTGCGTGTTGATAATCCTGCGTGTTAGCAATTAATTGATCAACGCTCCGAGAGAAGTATCCACTTTGCAAGTGCGTCTGTGATTGCCTTTGGTTTGACATTGTTAAAAGCTCCCTCAATGTCAAGGAAAGCCACCATGGTATATTCTTTAATGCACAGAGATTTTTCAATGATGCGCACAAGCGAGTGTAAGGCTGTTTCAACAGATTTGCCATTGCAGTACGCATGTTGGGACGGTGAGAGCAAAGACGGGCTAATGCTCTGACGGAGGTGAATATTAATCAGCCTTTCCAGCGTTTTCAGTAGAAAGGACGATAGACTGATAGGTCGGAGATCCTTTGGTTCTACATGCGAGCTCTTACCTGCCTTAGGAATGAAGGCAACACAACGCAAACTTGTAGAAAAGCTTTTATTCATGAAATCGCTACTTCGAAATCTCGAAACCTAGAAACTGAACACAGCCCGACTTTCAAACCATTACTACATATGTGGGGATAGCTATGACTTCGCAGTTGTTCTTAGTGGACATGAGCATATAGCCATCATTAGCCCAGTAGGCAGACCATGAGTTCTTAATCAGCGAATACTTCTTGCCATTGATCTTTCAGTTGGGTGATTTGAAAAATAAATAAATTTGTCTGGAAGATTCTGTGTTCCATTGGCTTTTACTATTCAAAAAGCTATTTCACTATCAAAAGACTAGTCTATGCTTAAGACCTTACCTCCTTTCGGGCGCGCTTGCAGAATATGTAGTTTGAGAATGAAAGCTTCTTCAATTTGTCTTCAAATGTCGGAGTTTATTGAGTTTTATTTCGGCCACAAAGTCACAATCGGACTACGAAAAATTAAACAGTTTAGGCATGTTTCTGAAAGGGACACCCTATGATCTAAAATTGAAACTACAAAACTGAGGCAATGTCTCGAGAAGCATGTAAATATCTGTTCATTCTGCTCTTGAATAATTGGAGATTACTCTTCGTTCTATAATAATAAAAACGAAGAACCTTAGAAGACGTTACTGGCTTAGTTTAGAATTATTCCAGTCAGTTGTTACACCTACAAATCAGGTTCCTACCTCCACAACGACAACCATTAACTACCTCACTTCTGCTATTACAGCAACAATTAAGCGTATTTTCAAAGTAGAATAGTAATGGATGCAGAAAAACCAGTTGTCGCCAATTCAAATGCTCATTCAACACATTTAAATGGCACGGATTAAACATTGAGTGCCAGTGTAATTAGCGTATTCAGCACCTAATGCCGTCTACACTGTTAGATTACTAAATTGCTGTCATTAGTTGACGTGACAGAACTTTTCGAATTTCCTCTCAGCAATAATTTATGATAACCGAATGAAGTAAGATATACGAAAAGAAAAGGAAAAGGATAGTGAATTAGATTATAGTACACAATTTCCTTTATTATCTAACAGATCAACTGTGCCGTTTGCAAAATATGTCAAAACGTTGTATCGAATGGATTCAGTACTAAACATAATACCATTCCTGTCATTATTCCACGTTGTAAATAATTTACGTTAACATGAACAGAGGTAATTCTGCCAAAAAAAAAAACACATGACCCTATAAGTTATTCATAAATAAATTGATTTCTTCTATGTTTTCGACACACACCAACCGTCATTGTTGGCTTCCAGCTCCAAGGATATGTAGGCCAATACGCCTTGTCCTCCATTGTGTTAATTTTGTGCATGTAAGCATTTTTTAGTAGCAATTATGTATGCGTGTTTATCCAGCAACCATTTTGTGTTCTCGTTTTTTTTCTTTTGTTTCCTCTGTGTGTCGCATCCTTTTTTATGCATTCACTTCATTACTACTCGTATATCCATCCAATTGACATAGATCTCTGGGTGTATTTTTACTTTCTTGCACAGAACAGGCACATGTGTATGCACCGTTAGCTTTATGCCTCCTCAAAGGTGCACATCAGGAAATAATTGTGCATTGTTGGAAGATTTTGCACTCGAAATTTGTGCGGAAAATTGTTCTCGTAGGGTTTCCGGGATAAGCTGGTAAGCTCATTAGGGCTTTTCTCTGACATCGTTATCAACGAGAATGGGTGTCTTTTTCCCTTTCAGTTGCTTACTTTGCAACTAAGTTGCGATTGTAAGAGCCTATATCCCGTAGGCGATGTGATAACATTTCTAAATGGTATGAGATGAAGGGTTTTGCGTTTTTCAAAGACACGACACGAATGTATCTTTCTCTTAACTGTGGCGCATATTTCACTTGGTTGAGCTCATCAGCACAATGAACGTGCGGTAAACACCTTTGTGTGTCACACCTCGTAAACTCTCTATTTTTAATTCACTCGAGTTTATTTTTAAAATGGAAATATTTATTTTGAAAATCTTTTAAAAATAATTTCGTCGTAATTCTTATAACAACGACACAATAGCACTATAGTGGTGCCAATGTACCTTCTTGTTTATTTTATTCGTTATTTTGATGACGACACAAATTTCAAAAGTCTGTCTATGACTGAACTATTTCACAGTGAAATACCGTGTGTTTGTCTGACACTATCATCCAGTGCTCATGACAGTACAATAAATATCCTACTTCTTAGTAAACAAATTTATGAAATTAAATTAATAGCAAGCATTTTTCTTTTCATATACACGCTTCCATCTATCAAAATAAACAAAATGAAATTCTTGTGTGTGGAAAGTGCTTTTCAGCACATTTTGTTATATTTTTGCCATGCTCTCGAATTTTTGGAATTTTATCTTTTTTTTTTTCTTTATTATTTATTTATTAAAGTTTCATTTCAAACGAAAGGTCAAGAGAATAACAGACAGATTGCATACAGAGAGGAATATTTTTAGATATAAGATCATTTATGGTTTATTCGGTTGTTAATTTGCTATGAATCAGCATGGTAGCACCTCGTGCTGAGTACATCCTTATTGTTGCTTGGGAAATTTCTTTTCTTTCGGGAAGTTTTCTTTGTATTTAATGGTGCGATTGTAGTTTGTTTTTCTTCTATTTTTTGAGTAAATATTTACGGTTTTTGGGAAGTACCTACCTACAAAAAGAAAATGAGAGACAACCTTGACCGTTTAATTGGAACTATTTAAAAAAGAAATACATACATTCGAGCTAAACGATAAGCTTTAATTGGTTTAGATAATGTATAACTTTATACATTATCTCAACAGTTGGAATAAATCCGTTTTATGAAATCTTTTGCCAATCCTGCCTCATGTCAAACACATTGTCTACTGGTTTGAGCTTGTATTAAAATACCTGACAGTTTTGTCCAGTTAAAAATAAAAGGAATATTCCAGACTTACCGTTGAAAAGGTCTTTTTTTGAAAAGCTAACATCTTTGAATGATCTTAAGAATATAATAAATTTTTCTGCTTTTCGTGCGGCTTGACGTTGGGTGCCTCCTTTTAGAAAAGTACCCCATGTTCAGTTATTTGCCGAAAATCCTTATGCATTAATTTTAAGTGAAAGTGCTCTTAGATATCTCACTTATAAGACATGCTATACTTGTAGATGTATGTACATGATAGTGAGGTGCAAGTGCACTGCGACCTATAAAAGATGATCTGTGGTGCCCCCCATAATACTGCTCTATCCGATGATATTCTCGGTCTCGAGCACTTCCTCCACTCCATCTGCTACAACAAACCGGAGTGTCTTCAGTGGATCCAGGGAAGGTAAATCCGTTTCTGATAGGAGGTGAGCACTTAGGTGATTCCTTCTTTTGTGGATCAGTGGATCGCATTCCATAAGAAGGTGCGCTGGTATTTCTGCGAAGTCCCTGCAGAATCTGCAGTGTTCCCAGTTTCCCTCTATTCCCAGTTACCTAAGGTACTTCTTAAGTCTGCAGTGTCCCGTTAATATGCCCTCCATTATGCGAAGTCAATTTTTACTAACTCTTAGGCAGGATCTGTTTCTTTTCTGGTTGTATTTCCCCAGAAGTTCTTTTGCCTGTCTTATTTGGGGGATATCGTCCCAATGTTTGGCCCATTTGTTCTCTTCCTCTTTCTTTAAGTCTACCCGTATTTTGTGGGGTCCCATCCCGCAAAAGGGTTCTGGTCCGTTTCTAGCTAGTTCATAAGCTGCATCTATCGATCGCGTGAACTTCTGCTTGAAATAAAGTGGGGAATACTCCCAGTGATTCCGATAAGAATATCCCCATCTACATTGACAGTCAGGCTGCGCTAAAGGTGCTAGAGTCTTACGTCACCAAATCTGAGATAATCAGGAATTGCCGCTGGCCACCAGGGTGCGTGGCTAAGGGAATTATTCGGGATAAAATCATTGACACGGCTAATTTAAGATGGTCAAACTGGCCTGTGTCAGAACGCAGAAAATCTGGGGAGATAATCAATAGATCGAGGCTAAGAACAGTGATAGGAATACTCTCTGGCCACTGTCTCCTAAGGAGGCATGCCATGAGACTAGGGTTATCTGATACGGATGTTTGTAGGTTCTGTGACGACCTACATGTCTCAGAGGATATAACTCATATACTCTGTGAATGTCAAGGAGTTGCCAGGACAAGGCTAAAGCACCTTGGTAGATATTTCTTCGATAACCTTGAAGAGGTGAGGTCCCTAAACCATAACAAGGATCTTTTCAGATTCTATAGGGAGATTAATTACTTGGGAGAATGGGTTTAGGTCTTCTGCCGTGAAGGTTCCCTAGGGATCGCGATGGGCCCACTTTGGTGCATAGTGTTTTATGATAACCTCATAACCCTACCTAACCTAACCTAACCTAACCTACTCCCAGTGATTCTGAGTATCTATTCCTGGGCCCGTACACTTCTGCCCCTTTCCCAATAGATGTTTCCGATCCGTCTGTGTACCATTTAATTGTATGTTGTTTCAGTTGGTATTTATCGGATTCGCTGTTCCAATCTCTTTTGTTGCTCCGCTTTGAGTCAAATTTCCTTTCAAAGCAGTATTTCTTGACCATATTATCTCTGGGCCAGTCCACAAGCGGCACCGATTTAGATAGGGTTACTCGCTTTTTGTTTGCGATGCATGTTCCTTTCCTGATGCCCTCTTTGCTGATTCTCAATATGGTCTCCTTGGCAATTCACTCTAGCACTATGTGTAGCGGAGGTATACCTACGATCACTTCTAGTGCTGCTGTGGAACAGGTTCGCATGGCTCCTGTTATACATATGTAGGCTAATCTTTGCACTTTGTTGAGGAATGTCCTCGTCATGGTTAGCCTAATTCTGTTAACCCATGCCACCGCCCCGGTATGTGATGATGGGTCTTACTATCATCAGGTACATACATCTCAGTGTGGCTGGGCTGCATCCCCAGCTTTTTATTCAAATGTTCCTGCACATCATAAGTGCTCTTGTAGCTTTGGTTACCACAGCTTCCACATGTTCTCTCCAGAGGAGTTTACTGCCTAGTGTTAAACCTAGGTACTTGACCTGTTTCTGTGGGTCGATTCTGACCCCTTTCAACATGATAGATTGCATACGCTTTAGCTGGCTTTTCTTGGTGAAGGGTATCACAATGGTTTTGGTAGGGTTCACTCTAAGTCCTACCATTTTACACCACTTCTCTGTGATTCTTAGACCTGTTTGAATGATTTCGCATAGCGTTTCTTCAAACTTCCCTCTTGCGACAATGACTATATCGTCGGCGCACCTCTGGCACGTAATGCCGGTATCCGTCAATTTGTGCAGTAGTTCATCTGTTACTAGGCTCCACATCAATGGTGATAATACCCCTCCTGTGGGCAGCCTCTAGTGGCGCTTATTATAATGTTTTTTTTTTTTTATCACACCTCTATCTCAGCAGTCCTAGTTCTTAGCATCTCACACATCCAGTTACTTGTGGTGTGATTTACTTCTTTTATTTCAAGACCCCTCCTAATTACTTCATGGGAGGTGTTATCGAAGGCTCATTCGATATCTAGAAATGCGCATACTGTCGTGTCCTTGCTCTTCAGTGTATCTTAAACTCAACTTGTCAGCTGGTAGAGCGCAGTTTCGGTGGACAGGCTATACTTATAGCATGGGTCTAGTAGTTTTATTCGATTAAAAATGTATTCTTTTTTGAAGATCCAGTTTTGCGAGGGGATGGGTCTAATTAAAACCGATTTGTATAATGGGGCGATGCTAAATTATAAGATTTTATTATCTTGTAGTATCATGTCAAATATTTCTTACTTAAATAAACTAAATAAACTAAATTTCTGGTTTCTAACTTAAGCTAAGCTAAATGAACTAAACTTTTACCAACTAACTAAATCCCCTTAGAAGCTCAGCTAATCGAATTTCGATTTATGACGGAGACTGTTTCAGCTCCCCACATGAGTTTTGGCATTGTTTGATTCAGATTTGAGGCCCAAAGTCCAACACTAAAGGAAGTGCATTAGTTCTCGGATTGACTCTCTCTTTGTCTTAGAGTTCAAATAATTCAGCTTCTGTACCACAATAAGGTGGAAAAAGATGCAGGCGAGCATGCTTTTATAGTCCTTAAATTTCACTAAGCAAACGAAAGATTCCTGAAGACCTTTTCATTCCCATCGTGTTATCTCCACTCTGGCGTATACATACCGCATACCATCTGTCACACAATGAGCACTGCCAAAAAGATTGAAAATTAATTGACCACTTAAATTGTAATGTCCTTCTTCGTATATTCTGTGTGCTCATTCAATTTGATATAAATTCATCAAACAACCAATAAAATCGTGTCCTGCTGCATGAATATCTGGAGCACTCTACCGGCACACTCTTCACTATCGTGGCAATAAAATTACGAATATTTGGCTCTGGCTTCCTTCATTGTCATCATCGTCATCAACTATTCGCCTCTGTCCGCAATGGAGTTGCAAATGACCGAACGAAATTACCACACAGGGATCCATTCTAGACATTGAGGCAGTGGTGGACACCAGTTTCTGTTCCAAGAAACAAGCAATAAAAATCAATTTCTGTTTTCCACTTCTTTTTATTTTTTTTTATTTTTGAGCAACTCTTCCTCGGATTCTGTCACGTCATGCCTCTGGGCCATGGTTTTTTTTTTTTGTTGCCTGGTGATGGTTTTACGCGAACATTCTGGCCATTTTGCTGAATGTAGGGTAAATCAATAGCAATTTCACGAATGAACAGTTCTATAGGTGGTGCATGTTATATGTACGTGGCCACGCCAACCATCATGTTAACTATTTCCACTTTGTGTGATGGCGGACAATGTTGTGTGGTGTTGGTTTGTGTTTTTTTTTTTTATTATTATTTCGCTGGTGGGAGTATTCTAGACAAGCAGTTCAATGCAGACATTTTCAAAAAAGTACCAGCTCTGGTGTGGAATTATAGGTTTCGCATCGAAACCAAATGTGTAGTTAAAATATTTTGTTAGATTTTCATAAATGTATGGATTACAGTGTATTTGCAAATCAATTTGGCTTTGAAATAAACATGTGTGTAGGGTTTCTGATCATTCTAATACGCATTTAGTTGATTAAATTGGACATTGACTGAAGCTGTGTACATAGGTTTCTGCCGTTGAATTGCATATGAATGAGTTTAAGTGTAGCAAATAAGAGGATTATCTAAATCAGCTAAAACTTGTAAATTTCGTGAGGATTTATTTAACAAAGTGCTTCAAATTTTAGAACAGGCTTACTGAAGGATTATTTTGGCTAACAGAGGTATCAAAGTTCTGAATCCATTTATAATTTAAAACTGTGATTTTGCTGAGTGTTTATACATATAAATTCCTATATATACAGTGTTTTGCTGAATAGAATTTCATCTCGTTGTGTTTGCAAATTATGTTTTGGGTCGATTAAACAGGCATAATGAGCTCTGGCATATTGGTGCATACTTTTTGAGTTGCAACTGAATACTTAACATACAACAATTGGTTTGTTTTGTAAGCATTTTCGGGTTGCTACTTAACTTTTGTTTTACCTCACTTAAGGGGGTTCATACTTGTATCGATCACACAATTAAGGAATGCGGTCAATCTATGAGGAGTGAGACACCAGACCGCTCAAGGTCTTTGTAGTTGACAATCTTTTCAAAATACTTTTCATTTCAAAAATTAATATTAATATCTTTATAAAGGATTTGCCTACAGAAGAAATGTTACACAGATGTGTTGTATTATTCAGTGTGTAACACATTAAATGCATAATGTATGTATTTATGTATAAGCAGTGCGTGGGTTCAGTTATTGATTGGTATGTACCTGGTTCAAGGTCTAACCATAATTATTAATTTTATTAAGAAACTAGCAGATAGCTGCGACTTTATCTGCGTGGTTTGCAATAATATTAACTACATATTTATGTTTATAACTAACAGAAGGAATAGGTTAGGTTGGGTATGTGGGCTGGCAGGCAGAGATGCTCTCTGCCAGACTCAGGTTAGCGTTGACCCATTGTGATACCCACAGGGAAAAAGTAATCCCTTACCCATTGAAACTAGAAACTATTTAAACTCAATCACTTACTTCGTTTCTGCATACAAACCACCCTGATGATTTGATGAAGTTCAGCATCTTTCCTGTCGAAACCCCGGAGAGCTCCTCGAGATCCTGGAAGAAATATTTACCTAGGAACTTTTTCCTAGAGTGTTGAAGACTCGGACACTGGCACAGGAGGTGGGTAGTGTCCTCAAAAACTTCCTCGTCACCACAGCCTCTACAGAGTTCTTCCTCCGTCAGACGTAGTTTCTTCCGTGGTACCGCAGAGTGTTGTGCCCCGTCATATTGCCCACGAGGGTGGAAAGGGATTTCCTATCTTTCCGAGTAATCCTCTCGGTCCTGGCTTTGTCGATGGATGTCGAAGGATGGCCATAGCTTCCTGGTGATGGTACAAATTTCCATGGAGGTCCATCTTGTGTTTGCCTCATTAATGGCTTTATTCCCTGCAACGAGCTTGAGTGTGCAAGGCGGGATACACACAGGAGGGTTAACTTGTTCGGGTAGGGCTGCTGAGCCGATACTCGCCAGCTCATCGGCTTTCTCATTGCCTGGGATACCCACGCGTCCAGGGACCCAACAGAGCGATACCTTGTGCTGTGTTCCAAGAACCCTGAACCCTTCTCGACAACACTTCACAAGCTTCGATTTAGTTTGTATGGCAGTAATCGCTTTTATAGCTGCCTGGCTGTCAATAAAGACGGTGATACCTTCTGGCGGTATTGCCCTTGCCGCAGACTCACGGGCGGCTGTTGCCACTGCTAAAACCTCTGCTTGGAAGACGCTGATGTGGTCTAGAAGTCGTATGGATTTCGATATACCTAGGGGGTCGGAGAAGATGCCTGATCCTACGCCAGTGCTCATTTTCAACAGAAAGAATACATCGAATGGCATCGTTGTATTCATAAAAATAGATCCATAAAATAGATCCATCTTCTCCTTCTTCTTCTTCCTTTTATCAGCGAGGCTATGATCCGAAAACAAGGGATCACAACCCTCCCACTTCACCGCATTTCTACTGATCCGCCTGTGGGGCTCGCCTATTTGACCTCAGAAAATATCAGCAGGCCTGCCGATTTTGAATCACTCGGTTACTGAGGCCAATGAAATGCCGATGACATCGCATTTGTGTGATCCAGGCGTTTATAGACCTGCCTTTCCTACATCGCGATGTCTTTGGAACGTGCATTGATATTGCCTTTTTAACCGAGTTCAAATGATCTCTTCTTTGAACGTGGCAATACCAACTGAGCCGGTCGCGCTCTATTTTTTGTACGATGGTTTCCTTGATGTGAAAGCTTCCACGGATCTTCGAACTTCTTATTCGATCAAGCTTTGTCACTCCTGCTGTCATGCGAAGCATCTTCATCTCAGCTGCCGTTACTTTACTCTCATACTTTTTGTACATCGTCCAACATTGTGAATCGTATGTGAGCGCTGGACGTACAACTGCGGTGTACAGCCTTCCTTTCAACTTAGGTGACATTTTTCTGTCACAGAAGATAGCGGAATTTTCTCGCCACTTCATCCACCCTACGCTTACGCGATGATGGATGTCGTCATCACAAGTTGCTTTGCTATTGATCATAGATCCCAGATATTTGAACTTTTCGCACTTGGGAAGCACTGTTCCATTCAAATAAATGTCTGGAATAGGCCTGAGTGGATCAGAGAACGGGCAGCACCAGCACTCGGTCTTTTTTGAACTAATGCGATACCCATATCCCTGCAAAACGTCCACCCACACATCAAGTGCTTCATCGTCAGCAAAGAATAACTGATGCACCTTGGGGTCCATCACGTTACCTTCAAGCAGATAATTAAGGACTGTAATAAAGAGCAAAGGACTTAAAACGCTTCCCTGGTGCACCCCGACTTTGATTGGGAACTCTTCGGTTACTCCAGCGGGGCATCTTACTCTTACTCCATGATCATCTGTACATAGGTTTCTGGAACCCCTCGATGTCTTAGCGCCACCCATATCTCGTGGTTATCTGTCGAATGCCTTTTCAAAGATATGAAAATCTTAAGGAATCACGATGTTTTTCCATTATGATCCTTATACTTTGGATTGCATCTGTGGTTGATTTACCCGAGACAAACCCGCACTGATCATCAGATCATCACCGTTACCCGCTCAACGGTCTTCATGGTGTGTGACATCAGCTTAATCGAACGGTAGTTATCACAGTTTCGCGTATCACCCTTCCCTTTGTATACGAGGAGAAAGTAACTTTCCCTCCATTGATTCGGCATTGGATCACCTCTCACGAATTTGGAGATGAGAATTCTGAGCCATCTGAACCCAATGTCTCCCATCTTTTTCCAGAACTCAGAGGGCAACCGCTTTTCGTTTTTTGGAGTATTTGACCGCCTCACTAACTTCTTCGAATGTAATGTCGGGTATTTCTTCACAGTTAGGGGTGGCTCTTGGAAAGTATAGCCGGGGAAACTGTTCATTTAAAAGCTCTTCACAATACTGCCGCCACCTCTGCAGAATTTTGTCGTCATCTACAAGAAGCTGGCCATGAGTATTGCTAATGAACTTTGGCGAACGAATCTCCTGAGCATTCCTCCTTCTTTGGGCGGCTATTTTGAAGATGGTTGCGCTCTTGTTCATATTGTGTCTTCGCAGCTCCTGGATAGTCTGGTTTGCATCAGCAACCGGGGAAAATATTTTCTCCAGCTCCCGATACAGGCCCTCCGTTCTCTCTGCTTGAAGCTGGGCGCACTTCTTCTTCGCTTTTTTCTTGCAGCATCTTTATTCCATTTCGAGGCGAGCTTTTTCGACACTATTATTAGAGGGGCACTTTAACCAAGCTTTGAAAGCCGCTTTCTTCTCATTTATCACCTTCTTAGCTTCATCACTCCACCACCATGTCTCTTTGACGTGTTGATGGTGGCCTTTTGAAGCTCCTAGCAGTGATTTGGCTTTCTTTAAGCAAGTTCGCTGTAGGGAATCCCACATATTTTGTGCTCTGCACTCTTCATCCTCAGCTCCGTTGATGGTGTGAGAGAGGTAATTTTTCATTACGAAAACAAAAGCCTCGCCTTTTTCTTTGTCCAGATTGTACCACTTGATTTTCTCAGAGACCCTTGTTTGTTTGCTTTTCTTTGGTGTTTTCATAAAAATTTCTGTTAGCAGGAGACGGTGTTGCCGAGCGATTGCCTCTTCCAGGATCACTTTGCAATCTTTTACCCGAGGCTTCATGAAACTGGCTACCAAATGGTAGTCAATTTGAGTTTAATCTCCACCACTGCTGTAAGTGATCAGGTGTCGGCTTTGTTTAATTAACATGGTATTTAACACGATAAGACCGTGTGATTTGCACATGCTTAGGATGTCTTCACCAGGAAGGTTCCTGGTGCCATATCCTAGTCCTCCATGGCAGTCTTCATAGTCTTTGTGATATTTCATAGGCAGTGATATTCTTAACCCGTCCCTGCACGGTAATCCATAAAATAGATCCATGTGTTTATTTATTTTATATTGCGCCCAAAAATTGGTACTTCTCAAACTTTTCGAATGTATAGTTTTATAATGCCTGGTTTTATTTCAATATCTTAAACTCCTTGGAAATATTGTGATAATTCCAATTAAAGATAAGGACCAAGCTTCTAAGGTGTAGATATCCAAAGTTTTGTTAAATTCTCTAAAGCAGTTTCTGCGTGATACCTGCCCAAAGACGACCCTAGTTATCATGTTACCATTTTATTATATACTAGCAGATACCCGCAACTTTGTCTGCGTGGTCCACAATAACTTTATGTGAGGCGGTTAAAGTTAATGTTGTAAGTCATATTTACCGTCAACAACACATGTCAGCTTTTCCTTTATCTATCAGTATCAGTAACATTTTAATTTACTTCACATTTTCATGCAACAGTTTGGCATGTTCTTGGAAATATTGCGATAATTCTTATTGGAGATAAGGACCAATATCCTAAGGTACAAAACGCCAAAGTTTTGTTAACGTCTGTAATACAGTTTCTGCGTGATACCTGCCCATGTCCAACCCTAGTTGTCACTTTATCATATGCATATAGATATAGATTAAATTATTATTAAATTGCAAGATACATCATCGAAAAAAATACTAGAAATATAAATCGAATGCAAAAACTCGCAGCAACTCTTTCTGGTTAGTTCGGACACCACTCATAGATAATGTATTGAAATCAAACATCACCTAAGCTTCAAACCATTACTGATTTCAAAGCACCACAATGTCACAATGCCTCTATCTTTACCAGATAACACAGCATAGATAAATCATTAGAGCTTTGGTTGATCGAAATAACTCAATCAGTGGTCCAAGCCATCACCGATCTACACCCTACTTTAGACAACCTCTACAGGAATGTTGGTTTAAAAACTGCAAAAGCGCCGACCTTAAATGGAGTCATTGTCAAACTCTGGTGTTCTGACTCTGTCCTTGATTCTGGTTTGGGCTATGTACCTAACGAATGTGTATTATTTTAAATCTTCTTGAAAGAGAGGCGAATTTTTACAGCATCCTGAGAGTACTGCCGATGGTTGAATATTGAGATCTTCTGGAAATATCTGAGGATTGAATTCCAAAGTTTATGTGTCCTGTAGCAACATAAATTGTTTGCCATTCTCCATAAGATTTGGTATTTTCAGCACTGCTTTGAGTCTCTTGTCGTCACTGTACTGTACGCTGTCGAATAATTGTATGAAATGCTTTGGGATCGGACTGCAAACGTGAGGGAAAGACTAAGCCGAGATTTAACTATTGCTTTGCATAGAAGAAGGAACCAAGAATTAGCACTGTCTTCTTGGGCTTGATGTCGCCTGGAAGACGTGGCTCAGGAATAGGGTGAACTGGTCTTCTTGGTATATTTTTCCGGAACTTAACGCGTCTTCGTGGATTGTGGTGGTTTTTTTTCCCTATCCCATTCACGCCAGTCTTTTCCCTCAATGTTATTAAGATCGAGATGTCATTTGGGGAGTTTTTTGATCGAAGTCATTTAGTTTCGGAACGGAGGACTGAAGTTGTCGATTTTGAGGTGAGTTGTCGATTTTGAGAATCGAAAACTGTCCCTGATTCAATTCACAGTCTTTAGAGCGCTATGTACTCGTGTTTCTGTTGTTAAAGTATGGTTTCAAGGTATGCAATTTATTAACAATGCGTCATGATGGGATATGTTAAATAGGATGCATTATCATTCCATTGATAGAGTGATCCTAAAAGAACATGCGTCTCAGTTCAAAAGTCTAAAAAAGATCGGTTTGAGTTAAGCCACACAGGGTGAAGGTCGCCCTCAAAGTCCCTTCAAAAGTTAATTTGAGGCAATTTTCTTTTTTTGTCTAACCTGAGTAGGTATTTGATGCCTACCTTTTTTTTTTTTCCTCTTGTACAACCCATGCCCGCGTGGCAACGACACTGCGACCTGAGATCTATTGTATCGGAGGGTTGGAGTTAATCTAACAGACGTACTACCTCCCTTATGAAAGTGAGTATGTCCTTAGTAGCGGAGCATTTCAGTTCCACTGAAGTAAGTATCTCCTTGTGGAGAATACGTTTCCTTAACCAGTGTAGTGCCGGGCATTCACAAAGAATGTGTTCGGAGGTTTCATCCTCCTCTAAACAGAACCGACAGTCCTTCTTTTGGCACAGGTTCATCTTGTTAAGGTGGTATCTCAAGCCACAATGGCCAGTAAGAGATCTCACAAGCTTCTTGATGCCTTCCCTATCTAAGTTAAGGATTTCCTTATAGGAGTAAGGCTTGATTAATCGTTTGGATTGTCTTGGACCTGGCCCACTAGTCCAGTGGTCTAGTCTAGCTGCCAGTGGTCTAGTCTGCTGCCTACCTTTATTTACATTGCTTTTACATAGTAGTTTCCAATACATTCAATACTATGTCGGTAGTTTTTTTTAATAGATATGTAGATAGTTACTTTTAAATTGGTACCTGCAATTCTTAATGACTGTTTCTCTTACTTTCTTCTTCACAATTGCAAATAAATTATCAAATAAACATTAAATGATTAATTTTATTTTCAGTCTCTGTTTGAACTTGAACTAGCCGGATGCAATGAGGTTACTGAAGCTGGTCTTTGGGCCTGCCTCACACCGCGTATCGTCTCGCTATCGCTAGCGGATTGTATTAATATTGCCGATGACGCTGTGGGTGCTGTGGCACAACTGCTCCCATCGCTATATGAATTCTCACTACAAGTACGTTAAAGTATTTATAGAATTTATTAAATTATTTGAAAATTAACATAAACATACATTACAGGCCTACCATGTGACTGATGCCGCTCTAGGGTATTTCACACCAAAACAAAGTCATAGCCTAAGCATATTACGTCTACAGTCATGCTGGGAACTAACCAATCATGGTATTGTTAATATTGGTAAGTGGAACGCAAGCACACAGTTGGAATTTATTTGACTGCAATTAATCAGAATGGTTATTTGAATAACCTAAAACTAAATCGACCTAAAAACCTCAATTACTACGTTCCATTGCATCAAAGTCCTTGTAAATTGAGTGTGTATGTGCGTATCGGCTTGTGTATCACATTCCATTCATGGTAATAACTGGTAGATAAAATTTATTAATCAATAAAGGATATAATCGTTCGTTCTTCCTTGTTAAATAGGAATGAATCACTTCACTTGTATTGAGGATGTGTTCGAAAGATACACGTATTTTCTTCTGGTTATTGATTTTATTAATGATGAGAGGATTATAATATTGTGAAAGGGATCTAATTAAAATGTTCAATTGGCAACGATGCGCGTTCTATCTATACAGTCTATAGGAGTATTGCAATTTTTTTAAATTAATAACGAGAGCAGATGCTTTTATCGCCCGCAATAGATACACCAAATGCCGGACTTGATTACTTGTGCAATCAATCAATGACATGAATATAAATTTAATTAAATCGGTACTACAAATGCTAGGTAGCTACTTTTTAATCGATTTTTGTGTTCTAACTAAAAATAGGACAGTTCTGGTTGTTTTGGCGCCAAAAATAGCTGCGTGTTGCTGCACCTTAATAAGATGAAAAATGTTATTGCACTAGATTTCGAACACATACATATCTTGAAAATGCATAGAGGGTGGGGTAATTGTTTTGAGAGAAAGGAGCTGTAGAGGTATTGAAACACCTATGGCCAAGGTAAGTGCTACTCATTCCCTTGAACTCGATTCTATAATCTGATCTAGGGAAGAGAGAATAAAAAGAAAGGTGGGCAAATGTGTTGGGCAACATAATGGAAATACATTCGAAGGCAAAATAAAGTGGGTTGTGATTTTGAAATTTTGATTTGTTGGGTAAGGATTACACTGAATTAGAAAGCGTTTGTGGGGCATTCGATTTGTTGACAGATAGAGCGTCGGTGAGAATAAGCACCTATCGTATTTTGGTAAATTTAAACTCCATTTAAAGTCTCTGGAAAAAGCAATATCCGTTTAAAAATGCAACATCCGTAATGCATAACTGGTAAAAAAACATCTATAATAGTTCATAGATTCAAGTGGACCTTAGAGTGGGAAATTAAATTACGCGTGCTTTGGTGAGACATCGCTTCTCAGTGAAGTAAGGTTTAACACAAAGTACAACAACGAAAAATGACTGGCAACCACTTTACCTTTTTTCTCCTTTCAAAAGTGATTTGCGATGTATAGTTTGTAAAAATCAATTTCAGAGAGCGCTGAAAAGAGCTTTTTTATTCAATTGGATTCAAGTTGAATGATTCAGTTGTATTTGACGAATTTATGCACAACTTTTCATACTTTTCACTTCAATTTCAATTCAATCACCAACCTTCAAATAATAAAAAAAAAGGCTGTAAAGCAGATTGACTGTGAATCATTCTGTTGAGAAGTTTCACTTTGCTTTGCATAATTTTCATCAAAACACGCCTAAAGCTAGGTTTCCACTTGCCGATTTGAAATTGACGAATGACGAATTTTTAATTTTCACTGTCAGTTAAACACAAAGTGACATTTTGTTTGACAACTCAGCTTGGCATGTAAATTGTTTGTCAGTCATTTACAAACCCTGTTAGTCAATTTTAGTTTATTTGAAAATTTTATTCATTTAAATTACAATTTTCTTTTTTATCTCACTTTAATTCTAAGTCTAGTTTGGTTTAGCCGGAGGCTGTCTACCAGAATGACATTTGTTTTATAATAATATTTGTATCTATAATGTTTAAGAATGTCTACGATAAATAAATAGAATTCAGTGAAATTGCCTAGCAATATTTAAAAAGATTCATTTATGATGCGAGATCTATATCTTTGTGCATTTATTGTAAGCTTGTACAATAGATCCCAACCTCTGTTTCCATTTAGGATGTCCGTGACTTCTTCTAAGTCTAGTACGTGTGCTCCAAAGAAATGGTGACGAAAACCCTTCAGGATGGGACATATTGCTATGAAGTGGAAAACATCTTCACGTTCTTTCAGATTGCAGAGATCGCATAGAATGGGGAGATCCGGACGGTGTGGGATATAGTTAAGGTTGATCAATTCTCCTCTTATCTTGAAGATGGTGCTTATTTTTTCCGCCGTGTTATTAACATGGAAGTATGCCTTTTCGTTTAAAATGTGATTCATTTTGTTGTAATAAGTTCTGTATTGGGACGAACGGGCTTCATTTACAAAATCATCATACAGTTTGTGACCCATTTTCTCTAGAAGGGTTTTGAGTTTTGGCTTCAGCGATACGTACTGCTCATTAGCCACAACCGATAGATTGAGGTCGCAATTAGATGCTAACTTTATCTACTCCTTGACAAACCCTGCTTTAGTCCGTAGCATATGCGAAAGCACACGTTTTGGTATCTTATCTTCTCCCATTGCCATAACTTTGAGCACATAGTCGAAGTGGAGTTTAAGGGTATCCATGAAAAGTGGAGCTACTCCAGTCTCCAAATGTAGCATGAAGTTAGGTGAGTTGCTAGGTAGTCTAAAGGATCTCCTAATGTAAAAACGAAGAAACTTCTCTACGCCTTCAAATGGCCAACAACCCCACACTTGTACGGCATAGATAAGGATGGACTTTGCAGTTGCACGGAATACTTTATCTTTCGAAGCGTGTGTTATATATTTGTTCCTCATGCAACGTCCCCAAACTGAGCAAATAGTTTTCTTAGCCTCAGATAGTTTTGCTCGGATGTGCTTTTTAAAACTAAGATGAGAGGTGAACAGAACTCCAAGATACCTGTATTCGCGGACAATTTCTATCTCCTGTTCTTGGCAATACCAACTTTCTCTTCTTGCAAATCTTCCCCCTCCATTCCTGAAAATCATTATCTTGGATTTTGATAGATTAACAGATAAGTTCCAGGAGTTGCAGTACCTTTCCAGTCTATTGATTGTAAGCTGCATGCTTTCCACCGTATCTGCTAAGAACACAATATCATCCGCACATAGTAAAGCTGAAAATTTTCTCCGATTAAACTCTATTCCTCCTTTAGCATATTCAGTTATATCATTTATGCATAAAATAAATAATAAAGGGCTCAAAACACAACCTTGTTTCACACCCATAGTTGTTCCAAATTCTTCCGACGAATTTTTTCCATCCCAGACATATGCCAAGTTTCTCTCGTACAAAGATCTCAGAACTCCAATTACTTTAGTCGAGATTCCTAGGTTGTAGAGCTTATAGAAGAGAGTCTTCCTAGATATGGAGTCAAAAGCTGCTCGAAAATCGACAAAGAAAACATATAGCTTTTAACGGTTCCTTCTGTAAGTCTCGGCAATATTGGTGAGCGAGAATATTTGATCCACTGTAGAGTAATTATTACGAAAACCAGCTTGGAATTCGGATAATACATTTTTATTTTCGACCCACCTGGTAAGGCGATTGAAGAGTACTGTTGCAAACAGCTTCGCTGATATATTTAAGAAGGAAATGCCTCTGTAATTTTCCGCTACATCAAAATCTCCTCTTTTATGCAACGGAAATATTATCGCTTTACGGAAACTCATAGGTACATCCGCGGTTTCGAATATTCTGTTGAACTCTATTCTAAGTGCTGCTAAAAATTCCGGCGTAGAGTTCTTGTAAAATTCAAAAGGGATACGATCGTCTCCCGGTGCTTTCCCTATTTTTGCGTTCTCAATTACAGTTTGTTAGTCAATTAAATGACTAATTGACGAAAAATTCGTCATTCGTCAATTTCAAAACGACAAGTGGAAACCTACCTTAATATTAAATATCCGCAAAGATATGTATAACTTCTTACCAATGCTTTGTTTCCATATTAATATTGTGGACAAAAGCCTACAAACAAGCTGCATAAGATGAGGAGACAGTTCTAAACTGGTTTCGAATCAAAGCTGAATGATTTGATTGCTTTTAGAGCTGCTTGGCAATGTACATATGTACTCAATCCTTTCATAAATATTCAAAAAAGCAGAGCGTACAAAAAAAAAACCGCCACCTACTCCCTTAAAAAAGTCAATTTCAATAATTTGCTATTTCAAGCATCAATTTTGAAAAGCTTAACACAAAGGTAGTAATCTCCTACCTTGCGCTACCATGTGCTACACTAAATCTTTATACAGAAATCCATAAAAACTACATCGTTTCCACCATTCCAAGCAAAAACATGGTTTTCATAGGCCATCCTTGACTTCACGCAACCCACCCTTTTCCGCGTCCACAAATTACAAACAGCCATGTAAGCGCAAAAGAAAGATTATCTAGGACACGCGCGTTTATTAACATTAAAAAATGCTATATATCCTGAAAGTAATCCTATGAAATTATGTACCTTCTCGTTTTCCCTTTGGCTGAATAAATTAAATGGTATTCGAACAAAAACTATGTAAACGTGCATTCATTTATCTAATATTTTTTTGTTTATAATTTCATTATGCACAGACAGTGAAAATTGTTTAAATAATGTGTTTCTGTGTCGTGTGTCACTTGTGGCATCGAAATGCATTAAGAATTTTTGCCATTGCGCCAAAAAAAAAAAAAAACAAAAAACAAAATGTGACGTTTCGGTGGGATATCTCATTTGTTAAAATAAAATAAATTCTATCTTTATTTAGATTATGTACATCGTTAATTCAGTTTTTTATTTAATAATAAGATTTATGTGACATTTGGAAATACCACAGTAAAATTTCACATCCCTGCGCCTGTCTGCTATCACTCTTTACCGTAATGAGTCACGTCTTTTCCACCCCGAAGCAGATGTGTTCAAATAGTTGCTTATCAGGCGAATTGCCAGTGATACCAGGTGATTAATATTATAGTAAAAGAATGTGGGTCAGAAATTTTATTTCTTTTTTCTTCTTTGGGAGAATATAGCTCCAAATTTGTGCGGCGCGGCGTGTGCGAATTGGAAAATCGATTTTAAACTCGTGCCATTTTTAGAGGGTGATGATGGTACGCAAAGATTCAAAAACAAATTTTCATGCCAAATGAAATGTGTTACTCAATGCAGCGTGATGCATGGTTAATGCAAGCAAAAAATTCAACACTGCAGTCTTGGCTGTAGGTCAAACTAGTAGTGTCTTTTTTGGTTTTCTTTGTTTTTTTTCTGTCACCCATTTGGCAATGAACTTACTCGTAAGCTGTTCTTTTATGTAGGTAGTATCTTTGTTATATTCGGTTTTCTGTTTGGCATATAATTGAACTGAAAAACATAAATTAAGATGCATTCCAAGAAATCATAAGTCTAGAAAATTGAATATGTATTAATAAACAAAATTTAGTAAATATTTTGAAAATAGTTGTTTTCTGAAAATAGAATTGATTTTACGAAAAAACTATTGGGCTTGTGATTTGGTTGATCATGTTTCTATGACCAACGAGCTTTAGTGGTAAAGAATGAATGCCCTTGATGAATTCATTATCAACTAGGTAGGTTAGATTAGATTGATACTTAGACTTAGGTCCTTTGTGATACAATGGATAACCATAAGGCCACACAAACAAAACCAACTGGAGCTTTTGATAAAGCGATGGATGCTCATCACGCCTAAGGACGCCAGATCGCCGAGGTCTTCAAGGAAGGGGGACCCTCGATGGAGCATTCTTTTATGCAACAGGGCTGGACAAGTGCATAGGAGGTGAATGATGGTTTCCTTCTCATCCTTGTCCCTACAGCTCCTGCAGAAGTCATTGGAGAAGAGGCAAAGTTTTTTGGCATGTTGGCCTATAAGTGTCCATTGAGGACACTGACAACTGATCTATGATCGCTTTAGCTTGACCAACTCGGCACTACGTTTTTGGTTCAGCTAAGGCCAGATCTGTGTCGAAATGTGACACGTTGAGCCCTTTTCCCATTAGTGGTTAGTCTTGCTAATAGCGTTAAAAAAAAAATAAATAAATATTTGGCGCAACAGCTCTTTAAAGTGCCAGGGCCTAGCTTCTCGCAACCACTCATGTTGTGTGCGTTATATTTTTTCACACGAATGGAAGGGACCTACAGTTTAATGCCGAATCCGAACGACGATTTGAGAAGCTTTTTCGAGACAACAATACTCTCGAATGTTTGTTAGACATTCGCGAGAGGTGGGACCGTAAAAAAACTTTTTGGTGTTTTCTGGGATTCGAACTTGGAACCTCATGCGTAGTGATCCGACACACTAACCACTTACGCCACGGCGCCCACTAATAATAGCGTTCAGCTATAGTAAATTCTTACATGTTGTGCGGGGCATACCCAGGGCTTGTCTATCAGGCAGAATCCTTAGAGTTGTACCCTGTCTGGCGAGCTTGTCCGCCCTGCAGTTTCTTGGAATGTTTCTGTGGCCTGGCACCCAGCATAGGTGAATGTTGAACTGCTCTGCCATCTCCATAAGAGATAAATGGCAGTTTAATGCGGCCCTTGAAGGGAAGGAGCACAATCACAGGGACTTGACTGTCAGTGAAAATGCTAATATCCCTGAGAGATAGTACATTACACTTCAGCCAGGACAGGGCTTCCTTAATCGTCATGATTTCCAAATGAAAAACGCTACAATAATAAGGGAGGTGGAACGAGATGCTCAGGTTGAGATTTTCGGAGAAAACATCACAACCCACCACATCTTTGGTCCTTGAGCCATCTGTAAAGAAGTGAACCGAATTACCATTGACAGGGGGAGAGTTGTTTAGGGATGCTCGTACAGAAGTTTCTTACCTACTTGCTTAGGTGGCGCTACAGTTCGGGGTGAACCTGGGCCTCAACCAACAAGCCTCTCCATTTAGCTCGGTCTTTAGCTAATTGCCTCCAGTTGCGCACTCCAAGTTGGTCGAGGTCCCATTGAACTTGTGCGCTCCACCTACGGCGATGATTCCCTCTATTGCGTCGACCCTCGGGATTAGATTCGAAGACTCTGCGGGCCGGAGCGTTGGTGTCCATTCGCTCTACATGTCCTAGCCATCTCAGACATCCAATATGCAGTTTTTTACTTGGTCGATGTCGCTGTACAGCTCGTATAGTTCGTAATTGAATCTTCTTCTCCAAAACCCGTCAACGCAAACGGGACCGAAAATCTTACGAAGAATTTTTCTCTCGAAGCGACCGAGGATATCTTCATCCTCTTTTAATAAAGTCCATGTTTCAGCGCCATAAAGCAGGACTGGGATGATCAGGGTCTTATACAGAGTCTCCTTAGTTGTTCGAGATAGGGCTTTCCTGTTGAATTGCCTTATAAGCCCAAAAAACAGCGATTGGCAAGAGTTATTCTTTGCTTGTAGAATTTATAGCAGAGCCAAGGTAGACAAAGTCCCTTACTACCTCGAAGTTATAGCTGCCCACTGTGCAGAAGTTTCGGTCAAATTTCAGTTTCGGCGCGGTGTAGTCCGTATTTTCATGGGCCAATTTGAGAAAATCAAAGATTCAGGAGTGGCCAATGCTGTGACTAGACCGCTGAGAGGATGCTTTTAGACGGATGGCCGCATTCGCAGCAATCTGTTTACCAAACATATCTAAGGGTAGCAGGTTGAACCAAATGTCCAGTGCCTCAGAGAGAGTAGTTTTCAGTGCACCACTGATGCAAATGCATGCGGATCTTTGCACCTTAGCTATTTGAGTGAAGTGGACAGCCCTATCAAGAGCAGGCCACCATACGATCACGCCATAGAGTAGTATAGGCCTGATAATGGACACGATTTTAGGTTTCATACTCCAGATCCTACCTATAGCCTTTTTACAGGAATAGACAGCTACATTGGCTTTCCTAACGCATTCTAGTAGATTGGCTTTCCAGTTCAGTTTTCTGTCCAAAATAAGACCCAGGTATTTAGCACTTTCAGTAAAAGTGAGACTGGTGCCATTTATCATAGGAGGATCTATGAGGGGAATTTTATATTTCCTCGTGAAGAGAACGAGTTCCGTTTTATGAGGGTTAACCCCCAGTCCAAATTTGGAGGCCCATTTTGTGGGCCGAAAGAGAGCATATTGCCGGATTTCGCTTAGAGTGTCTGGGTGCTTATCAGAGGCAGCAATCGCAATGTTGTCGGCATAGGCGATTACTCTGCAGCCTGACATATCCAGCTCCACCAGTAGCTCATTTACTACCAGGTTCCACAGAAGAGGTGACAAGACACATCGTTGGGGATGCTCCGCCTTGCTGTATGTTAATAATCCTGCATGTGAGCAATTGATTAATCAACACTCCGAGCGAAGTATCCAGTTTCAGATTTTCTCGTGCGTCGGTAATTGCCTTTGATTTGACATTGTTAAACGCTAGCTCAATATCAAGGAAAGCAACCATAGTATTTTCCTTAATGCTCAAAGATTGTTCAATGAGGCGCACAAGCGAATGTAAGGCAGCCTCAACCGATTTGCCTTTGCAGTACGCATGTTGGGACGACGAAAACAAAGTCGGGCTAATGCACTGTCGAAGGTGAATATAAATCAGCCTTTCTAATGCTTCCAGTAGAAAGGACGTTAGACTGATAGGTCGGAGATCCTTTGGTTGCACATGCGAGGTAGGAAAGCCTTAGGATAAAGATGATCAAGTAGATGACTTATTTTTAAATCGTGCAAGGCCATAACTGCAATGCTAACGTTGTACGTAGTTCCATCAGTTTAATGTTTCGGATTTTAAGGAATGACCAACAGTCTATGTCCTTTCACATTAACGAAACCATCGTACAAAAAATAGAGCGCGACCGGCTCAGCTGGTATTGCCACGTTCAAAGAAGAGATCATTTGAACCCGGTTAAAAAGACAATATCAATGCACGTTCCAAAGACATCGCGATGTAGGAAAGGCAGGTCTTTAAACGCCTGGATCAGATAAATGCGACGACATCGGCATTTCATTGGCCTCAGTAACCGAGTGATCCAAAATCGGCAGGTCTGCCGATATTTTCTGAGGTCAGATCGGCGAACCCCACAGGCGGATCAGTAGAAATGCGGTGAAGTGGGAGGGTTGTGATCCCTTGTTTTCGGATCATAACCTCGCTGATAAAAGGAAGAAGAAGAAGAAGACCAACAGTATGAATCACTATTTATCTAGATGAATAAAAATTAAAGCAAAATGCAATCTTAGTCAACGTAAGTAGTGTTTCATAGTGGCCCTGATTCAGTACATTCCTTCCAGTATATCATATCCTTTTGGTTTTCAGTAGCTCTTTCTTTTCAATGACTTCACGGCAAGAATCTTCCCGCAAAATGGTTTTCGAGCAACTTAAAGAATTGTTCAATGCGAGCATTAAAAAAGTAAATAAATTTCAACTAAATTCGCACAATGGTGCAAGGATGCGATGCCATTTTACCACCCCACACAATTTTTTGTACAACACACTCGGTTCTCATACTCATAACTCGTATACATATTTATATTTACATATATCCATTCCTTTACTCTGATTTTGTCATTATATGTATATGAAATAAAAATAACAAACAGCTTAACAAAGCGAACAATACGCAATGCAAAAGATACTCATAAGCACTACTGTGTGCACAATAAAAACGTCTAAGACGGAAACTTTTCTAAAGATCTCCACATCTCAAACTATGTATTCTGATGATTGTTGGGTGTCCCGCTCTACTGAAAATGTGTGTGTTTAGTGTTCACATTCGTCGCAGTTTGGGAATTTAAATTATTCTGCAGAGCAGCACACGATGGACGGGATATTGTCCTATGGATGGATGAAGTGCCTACGTCTAGCATCGTCTAACGCCTAACGATACGACATCGTCTAGTTTTTAGGCCACGCCAGACGAAAATATTTTGAACAAAAAAACTTATACACTAACAAATGCAGAATGTACTTCAGAATAGTGGAGTGATGTTCAAAAAAAAAGAACAAAGTCTGCTGCTGTTTTTTATGCAATTTAGCGCACTTGGCTATGCGAGTAGTAGGCAAAATTGTACAAAATGTTGAAATGGAAATTGAATGCGACAAAAGCGGCACCGTGAACACGAAAACACGAGTATTTCTGTCGCCCGGCAAGTTCTATTTTTTGTACTCATCCTTGGATGTATGTAGGTACATAGATTCCTCCAACGTGTGTATGCATGAGTGAAGTGGAAGGGTAATTTAATCGTTCATGGAACTTTGTATAATTTTGAAAATTACCCAATTTATCTAAATTTTTGCAGGCAAAAAACATATTTTGAATAGAATTCCTCTGCATGTGTGACGAACAACACTGCAAGTATCATTAGTTATGTTGATTAGAAAAGATATAGTCACCAAAATAGACAAATTATGCTGTTTAGCTCTAATTCTGTGATGTACATTTATAAGTTGTATATGAATATGACGAGAATTAACAGGCGGGCATGTCTTATGACTTCGAGAAACTAATTTCAGTTCAGGCCTAGTTTAGGAACTGCAAAGCTGTGGTTGGGATAATCGCAGTATGAGTATCTCATTCAGTTATTAAAGGCAAAATACGATAATCATTTCTTTGTTAGTGTTCTTTCCTTGCGACAATGGAATTGCACACTTAAGGCCTCGAAATCATCAGAATTTTAGTTTTTGGTTTTAATTAAAACCATGCATATCGTTAAGATTGAATAGAAATTCAGACATCAAGGTGTCTCTTCTTGGACTGAAAACAGTCTGCTTTCATGTCTGAGATCTTAGGGCGATACGCGAATTTTCATTAAAGGCTTCATTTGCGATTCCGCTGAAAAATTACAGAGGATATTGAACTAAAGTAGAATACTTTCAAGAGTGAATACAATACGTATATACAGGGTGGGCCAACTACAAGTTTCTTTTTAAAAATGCAATAAAATTAACAAAATTAAATTTTTTCCATGTATATGGCTTTATTAGTAAGAGCAAACATTCACATTAATTATGGAACACAACGTCGTTCAAGTGGCTGCCTCGGCTGGCCTCGCAGTAGCGCATTCTATCACTCCAATTTTCCAAGGCCTTGTTGATGGTTTCGGGCTGTAACTCACGGACTGCTTGGATGATATTGGCCTTAAGTGCTTTAATCGTTTCCGGATTATTGGCATAACATCGGTCCTTCATGGTTTCCCACAAAAAAAAAGTCCAAAGGGGTCAAATCGCAGCTCCGAGGCGGCCAATTGACATCGCCAAGACGGCTGATAACACGATTTGGGAATTTGGTGCGCAAAAGACCGATTGTGGCATGGGCTGTGTGGCATGGCGCGTCATCCTGCGGTCGTTCAAATCCATGTCTTCAATTTCAGTAAAAACAAAAACTCGTTAAATGTTGTTCCCAGCCTCATTTTCGAAGAAAAATGGTCCAATGATGTCACCACTCCACAATCCGCACCAAACTGTCACTCTCTGCGGATGCATTGGCTTCTCGACAATAACGTGCGGGTTTTCCGAGCCCCAGATGCGGCAATTTTGTTTGTTAACGTAGCCGCCGAGATGAAAATGTGCCTCATCAGAAAAGATGATTTTTCGCCGAAAATCGTTGTCCAATTTAAGCTGCTCTAAGGCCCAAACTGCGAAGCGATAACGAAGCGGATGGTCGTGCGCTTTCAATTGTTGAATCAATTGGACATTGTAAGCGAATAATCCCAGATCGTTGTGCAGAATTCTCCTCAGGCTAGTGCGTGAAATGTTGAGCTGTTGAGATCGATGACGAGTTGATGTTCGTGAATTGAGTCTCACACTCTCGGCTACAGCAGCCACATTCTCGTTTGTGCGCACCGTACGACGATGGGGACTATGAGTGTTGTCCACTAGCATACCAGTCTCACGAACTTTTAGCACAAACTTGCGTACAGCAGGCGCGGTGGGTGCTTCATTTCGGCCAAAACTTCTTTTCAAAAAACGCACTGTTTGGGCTACACAGCACTCACTTTGGATATAAGTTTTCAATATTTCCCAACGTTGTTCAAGCATAAAGCGACTCATTTCGTTCCGCGGAGGTATGATACTGACTTTCTGTCAAGATTTCGAGCGGGAAACAGCTGTCAGTGTGAAAATAACCTATGATTTAAAAAGAAATCACTAGATGGCCCACCCGTTATATCAAATGAATCGAATTTAAGAAAATTAAATACAAGTTTACATCCTCTCAGTAGCTCTTAAAATATCGAGATAATTACTTGCAAATACAAAAAATTCCATTCACTTCAAGATGCTTATCCAACAACTGTCTTCCCTATTTCTCAGAATACTTTGTCACAAAAAAAAAAGTATTAAAATTAAAAATACGACACACAAGCTGACATTGAACATGAACATGTGTATGAATGTACATATATAAATACATGTACATCCCTCTCCAAAAATCAAAAAGTGTCCTTAACACTGCTACTTACCTTCATTCAACTAATATCAAGTCGAGTAAGGCCCCTCCATTATTGAGATACACGTGGACCTAAACGTCTATCACATTCCGACAATAGAAGTCTTAACAAAATTTCCCGAAATATTACAAGAACACTACATTTCTTCTGTTATTTTAGTCCTTTAACAAAGGAAGATGTTATGCTACATTTCACATTGCATAACTCAAAGCAAAGTGAAAGAGATTACCTAATATATAGGTACAAACAGAGGTATATCTATAAGAAATAATAGCAATAATAGCGAAGAAAATATCTTTTCCTATAACACAAAGGATATCATCCTCCAAACTTTGAATACGACAAGACAAGAATTCCTTTCATTTTGGAAATAATAATAAAAAATCGATATTATTGTAGTATTCATCATTTCCATATGACATTGATGATAAGTGGTAGGGAGAGGAGAAAAACTGCTTAAGCATGATTCCGTGTCATTGTGCGACTACACATTTGGATCCTACACTGGGACCTATTGCAGATGGATCACTTATCTTATGAGTCTAGCTTATTTCAAATTGAGAACAGGCTTAAAGTATATTTGTTTCCTTGTTACAGATGGTTACGTTGACAACTTATTTTGTTTATATGTACAACTGACTGCAGTGTCTTTCAAGCTGAAATCACAGCCATCATTCAGGCTGCGAAAATGATTACCAAAGGTGAAATCGTGGGTAAATCAATTATTGTGCACATTGACAGCCTCACTCAAACGAATTGCTAAGCATATCAAGACCAGATATTGCCAGAGTTGTAGCTATTATTACAGGCCACCGGCCAGTTGGGCAAGCTAGCAAGGACATTAATGAGAAAGAATCTCTGCCATTTCCGTTGTAGTTGTCCGGCCCAGCGACGACCAGACAACACACTTCGGTAAACCCTTCTTCGACGACTTAAATAAGATACAAAGCTGACAAGAGGATTGGAGAACTAATCCTTTGTCTGAACTCCAAGAGCTGGATTTAAACTCACCATCCCTTCACAAACTGGTATGTAGCATGAGGTTGTGGTAACAAAATGGGGCATCTTTAGAGCTAATTGGGTTCTCTGAACCGTCACTTTGCCTACATACCTACATTAACAGTTAGGCAGCCGTTAAGGTTCTGGGATCCACAGTAATTAGATCTAAGCTCGTCAGAATCCCCAAGCGACACCTTAATGAGGTATCATAAGCCAACAAGATGACCTTATGCTGTATATTCGAGCATATGGGCATACCAAGTATTTATTTTTTTATTTTTTATTTGATTTTATTTATGTCGCTTATAAAAATTACAATCATGTATTTAAGATACAATCAAGAAATGCATGGTATTGCCGTCTGCCTGATTGACAATTAAAATTTACAAGTTATTAAATAAAAGAGTTTTTTATTTTTTTTTATATCTCTAGACGTTGATCTTTAAAAATGTTCATTTAATATTCTTTCTCGATAAGCAAGTGCTAATTTACAATATTGGAATAGTTTCTCAACGTTTAATTCATTAAGTAAGTCTATTACTGCTTCCTCCGCCAGAAAATCGCTTCCAAGGTTGTTTCTTCGAATCTCTCGGAGAATTGGACATTTGCCAACAAAATGGAGTACGTCTTCTCTTTCGGCTAGATTGCAAATACTGCAGAGTAATGGTAAATCCTCCCTATGTGGGATGTAGTTCAATTTCAAGAGTTCTGCTCTTAGCTTTAGCATCATCGATATCTTCTCTACTTCATAAGTATCTTTAAAATAATTTCTCTCATTTAGGTGATGGTTCAGTCGGCTGTAGATGGATCGATGGACCGAACTCGTAGCTTCTCCTGTATACATAACCACAAATTTTGTATCAACTTTCGCGATGAGATCATAGAGTATCGGCTTCCAGTTCGCAGAGTTATCGACATCTAGATTTATTTCCATACCACAGCTATCTGCTAGATCCAACCATTCTGCATACCAGCTCCGCTTGGTATGTATTGCTCTTAGAGCCGCTATTTTCGGCAGGCGGGACTTGGGCATGTTCATAACTTTGATTACATAATCTATCTGCAGTTTCAGTGTCTTTATGAAGAGTGGGGACAGTCCTGTTTCCAGCATAAGGATGTATTTAGGCGTATTAGGTGGAAGACGAAATGCACGCTTAATATAGTACCTTAGTAGCTTTTAAACGGTATCGAAATACTTGCACCCCCAAGCTTGGGCCGCATAAAATAAAATAGATTCGGAGACTGCCTCAAATATTTTATACTTACTGCTCTGAGCTACGAATTTATTACCAAGACATCTACTCCATGCTGTATTTATGGCAGTTTTCGCCTGAGTTAACTTTAACTTAAGATGGTTATCCATACTAAGGTTTTTTGTCAGTAGCACCCCCAGGTATTTGTATTCAGTCACCACTTCCACTTCTGCACCATTAAATTTCCATTTTTCGTTCAACTGCATTCTGCCTCCACTCTTCTTGAAAATCATAATTCTCGATTTATCCAAGTTAACTACAAGGCTCCATAAACAACAGTATTTTATATAAACGATGAATCATAAGCTGGAGAGATTCTGGTGAATTTGCAAGCAGAACTATGTCGTCAGCAAACATCAGGGCCTTTATGCATGATCCAGAAAAGTGTATACCTCCTGGCAAGCAATCGGTAAGATCGTCAATAAATAGCTCAAATAGGCAAGGGCTGAGCGCACATCCTTGTCTGACTCCTGATTTTGCTTTGAACCACTCGGAATTCGCTCCTCCATCCCATACCGCTACCCGAGTACCTGCGTAAAGCTTTTCCAAAACTCTTCCAAATTTTCGCGACATTCCAATGTTATAAAGCTTGTAGAACAAAGCATTTCTATCCACGGTATCAAAAGCTGCCTTGAAGTCTACGAAAAACGTATAGAGTTTTTTGCCCTGCAAGATGTACGCTTCTGCTATACTTCTCATGACGAATATATGGTCGATGGTAGAATACCCAGGCCTGAATCCGACTTGGTACTCCTTTAGAAGGTTGTTGGTGTCAATCCATGCCGTCAGCCGTCTTTGAAGGACTGCAGTAAATGCTTTATAAGAGCCATTCAAAAAGGAGATGCCTCGATAGTTTGCCGGGTCAGCTGGGTAGCCTTTTTTGTACAAAGGGTATATTAGAGCTTCTTTAAACTGTTGCGGGATCATTTCTTGCTCCAACACGTTATTAAATAACATAACGAGCTTATCTATAAACAAATTGGTCCCATACTTATAGAATTCAACTGGTACCTTATCAGAACCTAGTGCCTTGCCGTCCTTCAGGTTATTGAGTCCTTTAATTACTTCTTCTCGGGTGATACCAAGTACATAATACGTAAAAGAGCAGATGAACTTGTCAGAATGGGGTCGACGTCCAGCTTTATGAATAAACTCGTCGGAGATGAAGTGACTAGAGAAGCCAACAGACGACGAATCCATCTGGATAGGTGCATCACTGCCAGAATGCTGTGGCCGGACTATGATTTAAGGAGAAGACTTTCTCTGGTGATGCTTAGTCGCAAAATTACGCGGATTATCTCTGACATAATCACAGGGCACTGTGCCATTGGGGTTCATGCAGAGCGTATTGGCGTGCCTTACAACAACTTCTGCAGGAGCTGCAGGGAAGAAATTGAGTCTGTCCGATACCTGCTGTGCGAACACCCTGCCATCGTCGACAGAATAATGAGGACTCTCGGTAGCTACTTCTTCATTGAGTTGGAGGAATTACGTCACATTTAGCTGAACGACCTCCTGAGATTGACAGTTTTATGTAGGTGGTTCTGAACCAGCGATTTCCCTTTCTATGCTAACAGACCCTCTGAGATTCAAAAATTCAGCAGTTTTTCTTTGCACGCTCACAGGGTAAAAACAAAAAGGGCACAGTGGACCCTTGTCAGGCTAAGTGAGCAGTGACTTACGTCACAATGCACCCATCAATCTAATCTTATACAACTGAGCGAAATCGACAACATAAGACAGAACTCCAGCGTAAGATTTATGCAAAATGAAATCTCTGCGATGGCTGCAGCTTGATGAGATAAGATAGTTGACTAAGATATTTATACAAAACTGTTGAAGGGATAAAAGTTCCATTTCTCAAACAAAATGTTTGTAAAATGTAATCATTCAAGCTCAGAACTTGCATTCTTTCAAATGCCCGGGATGAAGTTACGTTGCCTGTTCCAATTTACAATTACTCGCCCAATTGTTTTGCCTCAAAAACTTCGGGTAAACTTAAAGAAATTCTCTAGAAACTAACGAGTAACTTCGAACCACAAAACAAGAAAAAATCCCTCCAAATGTATTCATATATGGGAAAATACACCCTGTCCCCAGACGAAAAGAAAAGGCTAAAACCTACTGGCTTGGTGAACCTATTTCCTGTGCTCTTTATTTTTCTTCTCAACATTAACTGTGGACTTTTCACATGATGGAAGGAGAAATATCTGCTCCTGATGAAGGTTCCTTGCTGCAGGCCCTGTACACGCTACATGGTACATATTTCTTTTCCGTATAAAATATATTTTTAACTTCAAACCCACCTTGGGCTCTGGAAAATATTATTTATTTTATTGCATTTGAAAAGTGGGACAAAGTTTTGTTTTTATAGCTCCAACGATAGTTTTGTATAAATTCGTTAATTTGATGGCATTTTGAATTTCAACCCGAAGGACCGGGTTTATCGGTTATAATCGGAAGTCATATTTAATTTTCAAAATGTTGCAAACTTTATTCGGTGGGGAATCAGGTGATTTTTTTAGTTTCTATCCACTCTGTTGGGGGTGGTTGTGTAATAAGGTGACCTATGTATCATGTCAGGGTTACATTTGAGGCTAATTTTATTATGCTATCGAAAGTGTAGTCCTTCCTAACTAACAAATCACTTTCGTTTACATTTGTTCCAACCTTCGTCACCATAGATCCATGCTTATATATGCGTACCTACTTGCAAGACTTTCACAATCAAATGTCACAAGTTTTTCAACACCATTCCACAAAATCTCTGTTTATAACCCTTAAGAAAACGTCACGCAAACTTATGCCCAAACTGTCACGAAGTAGAAGAAGAAGTCTTGGAGATTCTTCCCCCATTAAAATTAACGACTGAACTCACTTTGTGCTGGCCTCGGTGAATTTCGTCCTATTCCCTGATTAGATTTCCTCTATTTTTCCTGATAAGAAGTGAAAGAGAAAAAACGGTCTAAAAATACCCTGTGCCAGAGGATACACAGCCCACAAAAAGTTAACCGAATTAATGGTGAAAAGTTTTTTTTTTTTCTTTTGCTTCCTTCTGACATTGGAATGGAAAAAGGACATACAGCCAATCAATAGTCCGGGGAGGGGGGGAGAGGCGAACATTTTCGAAATTTTTGTGGCTGCTAACTGGCACAGACTGTAGGTCTATTTATGGGTTCCTTCAAAAAAGTTTCTTGTCACATAAAAGGGAATTATGAACCGTCCACAATAATACATTATATTCAAAATATATGCGCATAAGCACATGCATATAGAGTTAGTTCGCATGGCGCCACTTAAATTAATCTATAGCAACGTGAGCTTGCGAATGAAATAAAAGTAGAACGACAAAACGTGGGGAGGTATAATTACAAATGCAGGATATTTGAATATCATCTGATGGAAACGGATACATTCTGCCAACGAAATAAACTTGAGTTATGATTTCCTTCTATTTTGTTCATCATCGATTCAGTTAAGGAAGTACAGTGAAATCCGTTGAAATATATTCACTAGATTTTATTTCTGATCTAAACGATTAATTATTTTTTTTTATAATTTGCGCGCACTCAAGGTGTTATGAATACCCTTATCATGTTTACACACAGTGCGGGCATTGGAAAGGATAGATAGAGAGAGAGAGAGAAAGATTTGGTGTGGTGGCTTGAAGCTCAGTTGTTTATGCTTCAGAGAAACGCCGGGACTGGCATCCAGATAACTGGGGAGATTTTTGTTATTTTTTGTCTTTGCTTCTGATTCACTGTATTTTTTTTCCCCGATAGCCGATGTCATAGGCAAATCATCCCTAACATAGCGAACAATTTTTCCAGCCATATGATTAAGCTACTGCCAGTGTTATGCCTTCACAGTAGTGTTCACACAAGCTTTCGAAATTAACCGGACTGACTTTCATGAGAAATAAATAAATACTTGCTGACATCAGGATTTGAACCATGAACCATTAGCGTGGCAATTGACAATGTTACCACTATACCATTGCCACGCAATGATTTGGTACTGTATTAATTGATCGCAAAAAGGTAGTACATACATATATACTCGTATATAGATAAATTTGGTTAAAGTTTTGAGTGAATATATTTCACTTACAATCGTCATTTTCTATTACTATATTTCTGTGAAAATTAATCCTTATAATGCTTTGTAAATCAGAAACCAGTAAATTTGTACAGACAATCTCTTCTTACCCCAGACTTTAAATGAAGTACATACTCAGTACTCAGAGCTAGAATTGTGCTGTATAGTTTTTTTTATTTAAGTTTAACTAAGTATCATACCTAATGTACACTCAAAAATTAAGGAGAGTTAGAAAATTAATATTGATACATTCTGCTGTGCTTTGTTTCCCTATTCCTCTATTTCCCCGTCTGCGAGCCATTCTTCTCGAAGCGTTTGCTTTTCAGATCTGCTCCTGACTTACTCTCTTCCGCTTAAGTATGGGTTGACAATTGTAATCTTTATATCAACGGGAATGCTCAAGATTGAAGCTAAATTGTAGGCCATTGCTTTTTAGGTAAGCAGTCAACTTTTTGTCTAAAAGATGATTAGGGCCGTGCCTTTTGGGAATGGTTGAGGTGCTCCCTCGGACAATTCTGCAAGGGACAACAATAAGAGCCGGATGTTGTCAGGGTTTGCAGGTCACAAACCAAAGACGGAGTTGGCGGAGGTGTTTTCTCTGACAGGGCGATCCAGGTGGAAATAATGGTGATTAAAGAAGTCTTATCTTGCCTTAATCTTGCGCTAGGCTAGGCCTTTTTGCGAACAACTTTTGTAGAAACTGCATGGATGAAGAAGGGGAAGAAACTATTCCTCACTTTCTTTGTTTTTGTCCAACTCTCTCCCGTAGAAGGAAGCTTCAGCTAGGAGTCCCCTATTACAACGATATAGGCGACCTGATAGATATTGATGTTAAGAGCCTCCTACGCTTCATAAGAAGCTCAAAATAGTTTAACGAGTAGGTAGGGAGAAAATTTTTCCCAGGATCTAAGTGGTATCACAATGGACCTATTATAATTATAGGAGATGAAACCCAGACTGACAACCATTTGGTAGGCAGTTTCATGAAGCCTCGGGTAAAAGATTGCAAAGTGATCCTGGGAGAGGCAATCGCTCGACAACACCGTCTCCTGCTAACAGAAATTTTTATGAAAACACCGAAGAAAAGCAAAGAAACAAGGGTCTCTGACAAAATGAAGTGGTACAATCTGGACAAAGAAAAAGGCGAGGCTTTTGTTTTCGTAATGAAAAATTACCTCTCTCACACCATCAACGGAGCTGAGTATGAAGAGTGCAGAGCGCAAAATATGTGGGATTCCCTACAGCGAACTTGCTTAAAGAAGGCCAAATCACTGCTAGGAGCTTCAAAAGGCCACCATCAACACGCCAAAGAGACATGGTGGTGGAGTGATGAAGCTAAGAAGGTGATAAATGAGAAGAAAGCGGCTTTCAAAGCTTGGTTAAAGTGGCCGTCTAATAATAGTGACGAAAAAGCTCGCCTCGAAATGGAATACAAATGTTGCAAGAAAAAAGCGAAGATGAAGTGCGCCCAGCTTCAAGCAGAGAGTACGGAGGGCCTGTATCGGGAGCTGGAGAAAATACAATATCTTCCCCGGTTGCTGATTCAAACCAGGCTATCCAGGAGCTGCGAAGACACAATATGAACAAGAGCGCAACCATCTTCAAAATAGCCGCCCAAAGAAGGAACAATGGTCAGGAGATTCGTTCGCCAAAGTTCATTAGCAATGCTCATGGCCAGCTTCTTATGGATGACGGCAAAATTCTGCAGAGGTGGCGGCAGTATTGTGAAGAACTTTTAAATGAAAAGTTTCCCCGGCTATACTTTCCAAGACCCACCCCTAACTGTGAAGAAATACCCGACATTACATTCGAAGAAGTTAGTGAGGCGGTCAAATACTCAAGAAAATGAAAAGCGGTTGGGCCAGACGAGGTGCCCTTTGAGTTCTGGAAAAAGAAGGGAGACATCGGGTTCAGATGGCTAAGAATTCTCATCTCTAAATTTGTGAGAGGTGACCCAATGCCGAATCAATGGAGGGAAAGTTACCTCCTCCCTGTATGCAAAGGGAAGGGTGATACGCGAAACTGTGATAACTACCGTTCGATCAAGCTGATGTCACACACCATGAAGATCGTTGAGCAGGTATTAGGTAACAAACTGCAAAAAATAATACGGCTATCTGATGATCAGTGCGGGTTTGTCTCGGGTAAATCAACCACAGATGCAATCCAAAGTATAAGGATCATAATGGAAAAACATCGTGATTCCTTAAAGGATTTGCATATTGTATTGGTTGACTATGAGAAGGCATTCGACAGACAACCACGAGATCTGATATGGGTGGCGCTAAGACATCGAGGGGTTCCAGAAACCTATGTACAGATGATCATGAACATGTACGAAGGAGCAAACACAAGAGTAAGTTGCCTCGCTGGAGTAACCGAAGAGTTCCCAATCAAAGTCGGGGTGCACCAGGGAAGCGTCTTAAGTCCTTTGCTCTTTATTACAGTTTTTGATTATCTGCTTGAAGGTAAAGTGATGGAACCCAAAGTACATCAGTTATTCTTTGCTGATGATGGAGCCATCATAAGTGAGGATCCTACATCCCTTCAACAAGCACTTGATGTGTGGGTGGACGTTTTGGAGGGAAATGGGTATCGCATTAGTTCAAAAGAGACAGAGTACTTGTGCTGCCCGTTCTCTGATCCACTCAGGCCTATTCCAGACATTTATTTGAATGGAACAGTGCTTTCCAAGTGCGAAAAGTTCAAATATCTGGGATCTATGATCAATAGCAAAGCAACTTGTGATGACGACATCAATCATCATGTAAGCGTAGGGTGGATGAAGTGGCAAGAAAATTCCGCTATCTTCTGTGACAGAAAAATGCCACCTAAGTTGAAAGGAAGGCTCTATACCGCAGTTGTGCGTCCAGCGCTCACATACGGTTCACAATGTTGGACGATGTACAAAACGTATGAGAGTAAATTAACGGCAGCTGATGAAGATGCTTCGCATGACAGCAGGAGTGACAAAGCTTGATCGAATAAGAAGTTCGAAGATCCGTGGAAGCTTTCACATTAAGGAAACAGCTGGTATTGCCACGTTCAAAGAAGAGAACCCTGTTAAAAAGGTAATATCAATGCACGTTCCAAAGACATCGCGATGTAGGAAAGGCAGTTCTATAAACGCCTGGATCAGACAAATGCGACGACATTGGCATTTCATTGGCCTCAGTAACCAAGTGATCCAAAATCGGCAGGCCTGCCGATATTTTCCGAGGTCAAATCGGCGAACCCCACAGGCGGATCAGTAGAAACTCGGTGAAGTAAGAGGGTTATGATCCCTTATTTTCAGATCATGACCTAGCTGATAAAAGGAAGAAGAAGAAGACTCGGATCGCTGACGATTGCTGTACCCCGCTGGGGCTTGAATGAGCAAACACATTATCCACATCATTGTCACTCTAAAAAATAAAAGACGTACATATACGTATATGGTCGAGAGGTAGAATTACGAACTTGAAAACGTCATTGTTGAGTGCTTTACTGGGGCTGAAAAATAGCGGCATTCCTTTGGTATAACTGGTGAAATTGTGCTAAACAAAGAACTGAATGATTTTCCGCTGTTCCGCTTGAATCAAGCTCCCCAAATAGAATCGTCAAATTCCCGAATCACTCCAAAATAAAAGATTCTAAATAAAGTTCGTCAAAAATCCGTCCAAAGAATGACAAAATTAAGCAAACCTTAATTAGGGACAACTCCTAGAGAAGAGTCTAGCTCCTTAGGCTTACATAAGCTGATGGATATTTAATTTTGAAAAATATCCGCAGATCGAAGATTAATTAGTCCTCTGTGGGGATAGGAGGCTTTTAAGGATTAAGTCAGTAATTTAATAATATTTTATAATATACTAATAAACTAATTGCTAGCACAGGACAATTAACACTTTTACGTTGTATTACATCCCAGTTTCATAGATTGTGATCGCAAAAACGAGTAAATTTTCAAAAACAAAAATTATAAAAATATATAATTTTACCCGTTAGTGTCGGTCACAAAATGAAACTGTGACAGGATTTACTTTTTGGCACTTTCTTACACAGAAAAACACTATACACATAAAGAGTACTATACAAAGTTCATAAGTTAAAAAAAAATTCAATTAAACTGAGAACTTCTACTTAATATAACTGCGTCGTTTGGTGTCTACTTAATAAATGACTAGTGATCTAATTATCCATCTGATTAATATTTACTAGAACTCAGCTCATGAATGACATTCAATATGTCTATTGGTTTTTCTATCCAACGAGATCTCTAGTACGTTTGCCAATACGTGAGTCTTTTGCGGTTTATCACTGTGCGGCTGCCACCATTCATTCCAGTTGCGATAATTCACTTTTTTTTTTTTTTTAATTTCTTTTGGTTACATGCAAATGCAGAAATGAGACTTAAGAGAAAATCTTGAGAATTGTAGGATTTTAAGACCCAATGACACAGTGTAATCCTAGCCGCAAGTGGGGATATATGATAGTAAACTAAGCCATGCATTTATGTACCCACTAGGAATATCTATTCATTGAGTTCCATGAAGTGTTATACAGTATCAAAATATTTTGCGGAGAAATCTACGGATTTAAACAGCAATTGTCATCAATTTTATTCACAAAATTGAGTAAAGCAGTTTTTGAGTAGACTCAGTGAAGTTTTAAGTTTAAAACTTTTGAATGACTTTTATTTCACTATAAAAATAATAGTACAATATTACAAGTTAGTTATACCTAAATCGCATATCTATGATATTTAGAACTTCTTCCTTTTGATGCATCTAAGTGAATCCGGTTAGAGTATCCTTTTTCCATTCTCCAACGGTTGTAATGGGATAGACCATGCAATCATCTCACACATGGCTTTGTTTTCCACTTTTCCCGATCTGAAAATGGTAAGCGAGAGTTGCAAATGTGTCCTAATGGCTCTGGTTAGGTGGAAGTTTTAAGATTAAGATGTCAATGTTCCTGAATTTTTCTTTGGAATCATAGATTCCGCTAAGCTAAGTGAGCCATTCAATCCTTTAATAAGAAGTAAGGAAATTTGTGAGTCTCACAAGTAAGAGTGTGAAAACACAAAATCTAAAGAAGATTATCCCCTTTTCGCTTCATTGTTTCTCATTGTCAAGATTCCTCTCTTTACCTTTTGCGAAAACAAGGAACCCGTTAAAAAAACATCTTTTCGCGATTGTTTCCTTATTTACCAATGGTCGAGTTTATTAAATTCTTTCTTCAATGAGAAGAATTATTAAGGAACCTAATTTTGTCCTTCTCTCGGATTCGATTATATCGAGGAACCGTAACTTTCTATCATATCCAGAGATCTTGTATAAGCACATCCTTAACAAAATAAAAATAAAAATATAAATACATATTTGGCGCCACAGCTCTTTAAGTGCCAGGGCATAGCTTCTCGCGTTATATTTTTCACACGAATGGAAGGGACCTACAGTTTAGTGTCGTATCCGAACGGCGATTTGAGAAGTTTTTTCGTGACAACAATACTCTCGGATGTTTGTCAGACGCTCGTGAGAGGTGGGACCGTGAAAAAAACTTCTTGGTGTTTTCTGGGATTTGAACTTGGAACCTCAAGCGCAGTGATCCGACATATTAACCACTTACGCCACGGCGCCCACGTACATCTTTACCAAAACAAAAACAAAATGCGCTGTGATCACATGGGCAGAGCATGTCCTTCAAGATGGTAATCTATAGTAATCTGTTCTATAAGTTGGAATTAAAATCATAAAATGTATTCTATTCCTTCGCATTTCAATCAATTTTTTAAATAAAGGACGAACAGCATATAAGAGCAAGTACGTGCTACTCAGTTGTGGACATTATTCAAGTTTTTCTTGTCGTTTGTAGTACAGTACACTGAAAATAGGTCAAACCAGAAGCATATCAAATTTTTATGTTTACATTTGCTGTCCTTATATGTATGTTCGTTCAGCCGACAGGACTCGTTTCTCATTTGTATGCCAGCACCGAAAGATGTGCAGTAAAGAGTGCCGTAAGCTACAATGCGGCACAACGTTACTGTCAGTTAGAAGAGCTGAAATGAGGTTATGTTGATGGAAAAAGGACTCATGATTTTTTGCTTTGCCTTGGGAATGTACACATACATAAGGTTGACATTTTTCGGCAGGTTGTATACAAGGAAACGCAACAAGGGCAATTAGTTTGCTTATTTCGGATCTTTGTGAGATTTTATAACTCATGTCTGTTCTAGTAAGAGAATGTTGTGTGCATATCAGGAAGAGATGTCTAAGAGTATGTATCATATTGCTAAGGTGCCCAATTACTTTGTAAAAGCGTATGTGCCTAACAAGAGAAATCTCGGGGCTGTGATATTGCTTGTCTATATGGTATATTGTACTGATAAAAAGGAATACAAATAACCTGTGCTAAGATTTCATAGGATATTGGTTGCTATAAAGCTATTCGGAGCGAGGATTAAATTTTCTCGGTTATATCTATTGGGATCATTGTCTTTGATGACCGATGTGGCATCAGCTGACATCGCGCAGAATACGCTACACACTCGTGAGAGTTGGCCGTCTTGAAAAATAGATTGAAATACTTCTGTTAAAAGTAGCCTTCGGGCATATCGATCGTGCTTTCGTGAATCATGGCACTTATGGCTTTTGGGTGTCATGCATTCTGATCCATTTCAGAATATTGCCAGACTTATCTACCATTCCAATTGGTAGGTATTCGTTTGGCAAAATGTCCTAGTTTACATCCAATAGTATAGGCTAAACAAAATTGAATTGAATTGAATTTGAAATGAAAAGGGTAAGAAAGAATAGCTTCTTAAAACGCTAGGCATGATATTTGGGGAATCTGTAAAACGGTACAAAAATCTAAACACTTATTTCTTAAAAACATTTAATTTCCCTGCAAAACTTAAACATTCTGTTCAATCATTAGCTTGAGCATGAACCTTAGAGGTTCACAATCGGGTCTGTGTATAGCTCTGTTATCTCTGCTTTGCTGGTAAACTTCTATGGAAACAGAGATAGGCGATTGTTGTCTGAAACTCGTGAACTTTTCGTTGTCAGCTTGTAAGCTACACTTCAAGGACTTTTAACAGAACCTTCACATAGTTTCGGAAAACATTTGTTTTTGCTGTATTAAATCGCTGTAGGTAGGTAGGTAGGAGTGGTTGTGTCAGCAAACCATGCCGACACTTAATTAGCGCAGGAGCGCCGTTTTATTACCACAACTCAAGTGACCTAACGGATGTAACAAGAGCGTTAACTACTAGGGAAAAGTAGAAGAAAAAGGGGGTAAGGATTATTCAAATCCACCCCGCTACATTGAGGAAGCTGATAATATCCCCAATGCTAATCTCTGCTAGCTCTATAAGGTTGTCGAAAAAGAAATAACCCAAGGTGGGCTGACTGGCCTTGCCTAAAGCCGTACACTTGCAGAGGAAGTGTAAGATTGTTTCTATCTCATCAGCAGTATTGCAGCTGCGACAGTGTGCATTAAATGTAATGCCTATTCTGGCCGCATGAACCCCGATGGGCCAATGGCCAGTACTAACTGCCAGAATTCTTACGATATTTGTACGGTTTCTGTTTAGTAGATCTTGCGTTCTTTTCCGGGAGTATTTGGGCTACATCTGCCTGGAGATGACACAGTTCCGCACCCCCTGCCATCTACTATCCACCTTTAGCAGATAGCGAAGATGCCTCCCTTAAGGACCCCCAACGGGACGTTCACCTCCCTTGCTAGGGAAGCATCAAGGGCAGATCCTTGCCGCGCGAGTTCATCAGCCCGCTCATTCCCCTCAAAAATCGCTGTACTCAGTTCATTTACACATAGAACGCCGCTCTGCCCTAGGTTAGGTTAGGATCGGCCCTCGATGATGATGTACTTAGACCAGAAAATAGATCCATTGTACTGCCGATGTGTAAGGCGGGTGGGTCACCCTCTTACTCTTGGAACCATCTGCTTCGTTGAATGAAGTCTAGAATTTTAGCCGTGCAGGCGTTGCCGAGATCATTTAGATCATTGTAGAAGTATTCACCCAGAGTGGCCTTCCTGATGTTGGCGAGCGCAGGACAGGCGCACAGGAGATGACTGATGGTCTCTTCTTCCTCTTCATCTCTGCAGCTTCTGCAGAAGTCGTTGTGAGGGATACCTAATCTCTGGGCATGTCTTCCTATGACGCAGTGTCCGGTGAGGACATTTGTTATTTTTGAGAGGGTTCCTCTCTTGTGCTTCAAGAGTCCGATGGACCTGGATTTATTGAGTATCGGCCAGAGCTGTCTGACGGTATGACATTGGTCTAGATGTTGCCATCGAAGATTGGCTACTTTCTCGGCATCAATTTGAATGAGGTACTTATCATAAGACGTTGGCGCTTCGATGTCGGTGATGCTTATGCTATCTGTACCAGAGGAGCCTTGTCGTGCTAGTTCGTCGGCTGCACAATTCCCCGGTATGTCACAGTGACCTGGTACCCAGCAAAGGGTGAGGTTGTACTGACCAGCTATCTCGTTAAGAGATATGCGACCGTCTTTCACTGCCTTAGATCTCGTAGTGCTGGATGCGAGGGATTTGATGGCTGCCTGACTGTCGACATAAATAACAAAATCAGGTGTTGATAGTGTGCTAGCCGCCAGCCAGTCAGCAGCTTTGCGAACTGCGGTGATTTCGGCTTGAAAAACGCTGCAGTGGTCTGGAAGGTTAAAGGAGAGGTGTATGTCCAGATCTTCCGAGAAAATTCCGGCACCGACTCCGTCCTTGGTTTTGGACCCGTCCGTGAAGATTGACAGCGATTCGTTGTTAAGGACATTGCGTTGCGTCCACTCACTTCTGTCCGGTATCGAGTGCGTGTAACCCGTGTCAAAATCATATTCAGTGGGCAGATGGTCAGTGGAATTGGGAAGATGACGGTGCATCGAAAGTATATTGGCATGTCCCGTGTGTTGCTCCTTCCACTGCCTGGAGCCTCTCAGTCTTATTGCCGAGCTGACAGCCAATTGTTTACCGACGATGTCAATCGGAAGCAGGTGGAGCATGGTTTGAAGCGCCGCTGTGGGAGAAGTTCTCAGTGCACCGGTAATACTGAGACATGCAACTCGCTGAGTTTTTTCCATTATGGATAGGTTGGATTTCTTCTACTAGGCGGGCCACCATACCAATACTCCATACATGAGAATCGGTTTAATGACCGACGTGTATAGCCAGTGCATGATGCTTGGTTTAAGGCCCCAGGTGGAGCGTACTGCTTTCTTGCAGATGTATAGAGCGATCAGCGATTTCCTGGCCCGTTCGACGACATTCTCCTTCCAAATTAGCTTGCGGTCAAGCTTTAGGCCTAAATAGCTAGCACTATTTGAAAGATTGAGGGTGGATCCCCTTACCTTGGGCGGAGTGAAGTCAGGTAGCTTGTGTTTTCTTGTGAATAGAACTAGCTCGGTCTTCGTCGAGTTAACGGAGAGGCCGCATTTATCGGTCCATCTGAGCAGTTCATTGAGAGCAGACTGCATGACATCGGCCAGCGTCTGCGGGTATTTGCCTGTTGTTAGAATGGCGACATCATCTGCATAGGCAATAACATTGCATCCAGTTTTTTCGATCTTTAGAAGGGCCGCGTTGAGCACCAAATTCCACAATAGTGGAGACAGTACACCCCCTTGAGAGGTGCCTCGATGTACATGTCGCTTGACAGTACTACTTCCGAAGGATGCTGCTATCACCCTGTTCTTTAGAATGTGTTCTACGAAACAACAGATGGGTTCGCAGATGTTGAGCCTACGTAAGGCACTGGTAATCGAATTTGTTTCAACGTTGTTGAAGGCTCCCTTTATGGCTCCCTTATGACTAGAAATGACACTAGGGTGAACTCTTTGGTTGAGAGTGATTTTTCGATAGGGTGAATGATGGAGTGCAAAGCCGTATCGACAGACTTACCTTTTTGGTAGGCGTGCTGTGACGTGGATAGTAGGGTGCTATCAATAGTGGCCTTGATGTGTAGGTCCAGGATTCTTTCCAGAATCTTGAGAAGGAAGGATGTTAGACTAATAGATCTAAGGTCCTTTGGGAGGGTGTGCGATGTCTTGCCTGCTTTGGGTATAAAGACCACTCTTACCTCGGTCCAGGCAGTTGGTGTTGTTCCGAGCTCAAGACAAGCCTTCAGAATACAGGAGAGATACTACCATACTATACTGAAGGCCGCCTGAATCTGGGCCGGAAAAAATACCATCCGGTCCCGGGGCTTTGAATGGTTCGAAACTGTTTACTGCCCATTTCAGCTTATCTTCGCTGATAAGATGAGGAGGTGCCTGTGGGCGTGCAGCATTTACCAGGGCGCGATCATCGTTGGGGGTAGGCGTGCAGCCGGGGAAGTGAGTGTCCATGAGCAGGTTGAGCGATGCTTCGTTCGATTCCGCCCAGGATCCATTGGGATTCATGAAGACACTAGGTATAGTCTGCTCTGCCCTAACTCTTTGATATTACCGGACTGATGTCGGTTATTTGCTATCTTTCTTGACATGAAAACATATGTTCCAAAAATTGCTTCGATTTTTGTTTTAGTTCGAAGCGTTTTTACTTTACTTGCTTCATGGTCACTATGCAGATGTTAATGTGGACTCCATCCATTTCTCCTCCCCCTAAGTCTATTTCTAGATTTCTCATTTTCTCTTGAAACGGACCCAAGTCCAGATTGCTGATTGCCTTTTCCTATCAGATGTCGAGAGTTAGAGTAGTTAAATGAATCACATGCTCTTCAGCTCCTTCATGACATTTTGGGGGACTAGCAACTATGGGCATAGTCTTATCACATCCTCGCCAAAAGATATGCCTAATTTCTTTTGTGCATTACTTTTGGTTATGGGTTATGACGTCATCCACAAATTGCAAGTGCTAAAGCATTGATACAAGTGTAAGCCCCTTAAGGCGAGGTAAACCATTTAACTTACTCACCCCATCTAATAAGATGCTGGTGCACCTATAGTACACCCTTACGTATGGGGACTGCTCGAATTAAGAGTACAATCTTTTCGCAAAACATTGACGAACCCAATACACGTCCTTTAGAAGCAAGGGCTCATCAGTAATACCCTCCGCGTTCCGCAGGATACATACATGTACATAATGCATAATTTGTTTTACTTATGTTTATCATTATAGGGAAGTGACAGAGAGAAGGAGCAATCTTGGTGTACCCAGAATAAATACAGGAAAACCTCAGAAACCCAATCAGTTAGACCTATTTTTCTTCTATCATCATCATTATCACCTTTACCATCGTCAACGATACCACAAACGTATGTGTATTTCTGTGTACCCATAACATTTCGTTTTGCGAAATGGTATTTATTTAGCGGTGTAGCGGGGACGCATTCAATGAGTGTGCCTTACCTTTAGCTGTGCGATTAGATTTCGCTAGATGGACTCCACTTTTACGAAATGTCTATCGAAGGCTGGTTTTGCGGTTATAATAGTAGACTAATTACAACACAATAGGATAGAAGTGGATACCTATCTTTAGTTGGAGCTTCAAGTGAAACCGCATAGCAAAATTTTCTTGCTCTCGAGTAGGTGATTTAGATTCTTATGTATATATATGTATGTGTCTATGTGTTTCATCATGGACATGTGGTTAAAATCGAGTGCGGTTTTGAGAAATAGGTAGCAGAAGTGATCGATACATGTAGGTCTGGTTTTGTGGACTAAAATTAACTCGATGTTAGTGTTAGATTGTTTAGCTAAAATTCAAATCTGTATAAAGATATTTTTTTCTATTTACAGTTCATTCTCTACCACATCTGACCGTATTGAGTCTATCAGGATGCAGCAAACTGACAGACGATGGAGTCGAATTAATTGCCGAGAATCTACAGAAGCTACGTGCATTGGATCTATCCTGGTGTCCGAGAATAACCGATGCTTCCTTAGAATACATTGCCTGTGATTTAAATCAATTGGAGGAGCTAACTCTAGATAGGTAAGAATAATTGAATCAATGAATGAATGGCTTGCGACAGCATCAGGGTGAATATAAAATTGAATCAAATCATTGTAGTGGTGGTGTACAGGAATCACAATAACCCTGGCAATTTAAATTATGCGTTCTAATGGATGTCTACTATATACGAAATTCAATTAAGATTCTATGAATATAAATGAAAATAGATTACGGTCCACGATGGTGTGCTATTTCATCGTTTGAATGGTGACGAGATAAAACTTATTATATTGATCAATGGAAAGGACATGGAATATGAAATGTTAAATACACACATATTTAGAGCAACAGCCCATAGAGGGCCTATGCCAGCTTCTCGCAACCACTCGTGTTGTGTGCGTTATAATTTTCGCACGAATGGACAATTTTGTGTTGTATCCGAAGGGCAATTTTTATTATGTTTTTGAGAAGCTTTTTCATGACAACAATACTCTCGGATGCTTGTCAAACGTTCCCGAGAGGTGGGACCGGGAAAAAAACGTTGGGCGTTTTCTGGGATTCAAACATTGAACCTCACGCGCAGTGTGTTGTGTTTTTCAAGCTCAACTATGTCTGCTAAATCCTACTTTGAATTCCACTCTGGTGGATCATTTCATGTGTCGTCCACTTGTACTTCTGTTATTATTGATATGAATCTTCGTTAGCGAGCGTAGTGAATCGGAATGACCTCGACATAAAAACCAAACATGAAACGATCAACCACACTCGTCCGATAACCGAAATGAATCACCGTGGAGTGCAGATAGAACTTAAATGGGGGACCGCTTGGGAGCACTGCGTTTTGTGAGTATTTAATTTTTTTGGAGGTGGAAATGGTGTAGAGGTTACGTCGTCAACTGCCACGCTAATGGTTCATGGTTCAAATCCTGATGTCAAGAAGCATTTATTTATTTATCATGAAATATATAAAGTCAGTCCGATCAATTGCGACAGTGTGAACACTACTGCGAAGGCATAACACTAGCAGTAACTTGATCATATGATTGGAAAAATTGTTCGCTCTGTTGATGATGATTTGCTCATGACACCGGTTACCGGGAAAAAATACTGTGAATCAGAAGCAAAGACAAAAAATAGCAAATGGTGTGTTTTCGTAAGAACTATGCAAAGCAAAGTGAGAACTTCTCCATTAAACGATTCCAAGTCAATCTGGTTAAAAACTTTTTTTATTGTTTGAAGATTGGTGATTGAATTGAAATTGAAGTATGAAAAAGTTGTGCTTTAATGTATGAAATACTACTGAATCATTCAAGTTGAATGAAAAGCTTTTCTCAGGGAAAAAGCTCTTCCCTTCCATCCCAACTCATTTTGGATGGAGAAAAAATCTAAAGTGATTCCAAGTCACTTTGTGTTGTTGTACTATGTATTAAATCTTACTTCACTGAGAAGCGACGTTTCGCCAAAATGCACCAAAAGTTATCTGGACGCCACTCTCGAAGTTTCTCCGAAGCATAAACAAATGAGCTGCAAACCACTACACCAAATCTTTTTCTCCCTCTCTATCTATCCTTTCTAACGCCCGCACTGCGTGTAAACATGTTAGGGGTATTTATAACCCTTTGAGTGTGCGCAAATTATAAAAAGAGAAAATAAGTTGATGTACATACATTTGATGTTGATGTGCGTCACATTTTACTTTTAGCTAAAAGCCACTCTTCAATGCTAAGGTGGTTTTCCAATCATTTAAGTGATAGAAGGCAATTGGCAAAGGTTGAAATTTTTACATCTGGCGTAATAAAGGTAACTTCTGGCGTCCCACAAGGTAGTCACCTAGGCCATCATCTGGAAAGTGAAAAGCCAGAGCCAGCGCGTAAGTTTGAATGTGTGTTTGCATATGCGTGAGAGAGCGATAAATAGATGTATAAGAGAAGATGGATGAGTAGCGCATGTCCATAAGTTAACTACGAGCTTAGGTTGGTGTCGATTATTACGTTTACATGACGGATTGAATACGGGTTTAATTCGGTTCGAGTATCATATAAACGAAGATCGAATTGAAATAAGATTGACTCAATTCGATCACAAAGTTTTCTGGGATGGAGTTGAGATTTTGAATATAAATGCGGATCGAATGATCGAGTTTGACAGATAGAAAAAGAAGTAAAGAAAGAACACACCATACGCGAGAAATTCAGAAAAATGGAGAGAGAAGACAGCGCAAGAAACTGGAACAACACCACAGGCCTGAGGCAAGCTATGAAACTACTGGGATGTTACAACCGGAAAAGATTTGAAGCCTGCATCTGCCTTAGCAAGAATAACCTACGGATCCTAACAGGCTTCCTAACGGGGCACTGCAAACTCAGGGAGCATCTACGGAAACTAGGTATAACAAATGAAGGCCTTTGCAACGAGTCATGTGAGACTCCGGAACACCTTCTGGAGTCCTGTGGGGCACTGACCCACAAAAGATTGAAATACTTGGGCAAATACCAAGTATCAGAAGAGGATATGCCAACCATGGACCCACTTCTCATTCTCAGATTCTTAAAAGAAACTGGTCTGGAGAGAGAGCTCTAAGGTGAACTATTCTCGCCAAGGTAAAGTAAGAGCGTATGATCTTCAAAATCAATTCCTCAGCTGGTGAGGCCCACACCATTTTTTATACTTTTATCGATAAATGTCAACTCTGTTCACAGAGTCAACTCCTATTTTTTGAGTGCCAAGTAGCAGTGCATTGCTTTTTTCTTGTTGGAGTAAGAATAACCTTTCATAAAGATCGGAATCTTCTGTGTTTGTAGACATTTCTCTGGAGTATTCCGGCACCACTACAAAGACTTAGGGTAGGGAATTATTTTTATTGTTTTGTTCATAATTGCTTCTTTCGGCCTTAGGGTGTGGGGAGCTGTATCGACCGGTTTCAATTAATTCTGAGAATTATCCGCGCAATAGTTAAGTTCAGCAATTTTGCCGAATTTTTGAGAACATTTTGTATTCAACTCTAAAATAATATCATAACGAAAGTAAAGTTCGCTACCGTTCACAGCTGGTGTATTTGGGAACTTCTTCTTCTTCTTCTTCTTCTTCTTCTTCTTCTTCTTCTTCTTCCTTTTTCAGCGAGGTTATGATCCGATAAGGGATCACATTTCTACTGATCCGTCTGTGGGATTCGCCGATTTGACCTCAGAAAATATCAGCAGGCCTGCCGATTTCGGATCACTTGGTTTTCAAACTACGACAAGTTCTCCCTGTATGCTTATACGATATTCCAGAATCATATCCCGGGAATAGACTCTTTCGTGTTAGACATGGAGTCGAATACTCCGAGCTCAAAGAAATTTCGGCCGGCGTACCGCAAGGAAGCGTTCTTGGGCCGCTTCTCTATTTGCTATATACTCGTGATATACCGAACGAAGATGGCACTATCCTTGCTACGTTTGCCGATCACACCGCTATCGTAGCAGTAGGCAAAACAATCGAAGAAACGATTGCAGAACTGCAAAACGCACTGAATAATGTAAATGAATGGACGAGGGACTGGCGGATCGCCCTCAACGAATATAAATCTGTTCACGTGAATTTCACTTACAAGAAAACTGATAACTTGCCAATTTTCCTAAACTCGGCCCGAATACCTTTTGCAAACGAGGCCAAATACCTGGGAATGACACTCGACGCAAGGCTGAAATGGAATTCGCACGTGAAAATGAAACGTAAAGATCTCGAAATCAAATATAGAGAAATGTACTGGTTACTTGGAAAACATTCCCAGCTCAGTACTGAGAACAAACTGCTTTTATACAAGCAAGTTCTAAAGCCGGTGTGGACCTACGATATACAACTTTGGGGTTGTACCAAGAAAACAAATGCAATTATTTTACAAGCTTTTCAAAATAAAGTGCTAAGAGAAATTGTCCAAGCACCGTGGTATAGTAGAAACGACGATATCCACAGGGATCTCGGAATTCCGACAATCGAAGCTGAAACTAGAAGCTTCGCGAGAAAGCATAAAAACTGACTAATCGGACATGTCAGCAATACAGTCCTACAACGTTTGGATGAGAGCAATTTATTGCGCCGACTACAAAGGACGAAACCTTTCGACTTGGCGAGATAATGATTAACCGCGTCTAGATTGCGGAATATGCAAGATCTTTCAGTGGAAAGTAACCTGCCAAACGTTTTTATTTCGTGATAGAAAAATTGCTTGATAAGTTTATACTTAGTTGCGATATCTAACAAATTTATATCGAAGGGTGGTGTTTTTTTAGTCGGTAAGAATCTGACACTACTATGAGCACGCGCTTGCTATTCTCATAGTGTCTATGGAAGATTTTTCACCTACCCTCGGGGAAAAAAAACTTGGTTACTGAGGCCAATGAAATGCCGATGTCGTCGCATTTGTGTGATCCAGGCGTTTATAGGCCTGTCTTTCCTATATCGCGATGTCTTTGGAACGTGCATTGATATTGCCTTTTTAACAGAGTTCTCTTCTTTGAACGTGGCAATACCAGCTGAGCCGGTCGCGGTCAATTTTTTGTACGATGGTTTCCTGCGAAAGCTTCCACGGATCTTCGAACTTCTTATTCGATCAAGCTTTGTCACTCCTGCTGTCATGCGAAGCATCTTCATCTCAGCTGCCGTTAATTTACTCTCATACGTTTTGTACATCGTCCAACATTGTGAACCGTATGTGAGCGCTGGACGCACAACTGCGGTGTAGAGCCTTTCTTTCAATTTAGGGGACATTTTTCTGTCACAGAAGATAGCGGAATTTTCTCGCCACTTCATCCACCCTACGCTTACGCGATCATTGATGTCTTCATCACAAGTTGCTTTGCTATTGATCATAGATCCCAGATATTTGAACTTTTCGCACTTGGGAAGCACTGTTCCATTCAAATAAATGTCTGGAATAGGCCTGAGTGGATCAGAGAACGGGCAGCACAAGTACTCTGTCTTTTTTGAACTAATGCGATACCCATTTCCCTCCAAAACGTCCACCCACACATCAAATGCTCGTTGCAGGGATGTAGGATTTGGGAACTTCTTCATACATATACTAGTATCAACTATCAGCTCATCGAAGGAGTCGACGTTCAGGCTAGGGCAAGGTATTTAGAGGAAGCATCTGGATCTCTGTATAGAATGATATATAGCCGTTTGAATCATAATTTGATGCAGAAGAATTATTTCCGGGATAAATACAGCATCGCTGAAATGGCGATGATCTTCAGGCTGCGGGGCGAACTCCTAAAACTTAATTATATACCTCACAGAGAAGATTTACCTCTTCAATGTAGTTTGTGCTATTTGGCAGAGAGGAAGGATACTCTGCATTTCATTGGCAAGTGTCCAGTTTTACGGGAAACAAGAAGACATATCTTGGGAAGCGAGGCCCTGTCGGAGAATCAAGTCATAACACTCCTCAACGATGTTAATGTTCCTAAGTTATTTCGATATTGCAAAATTGCACTACAATACCGCGAGAGAATATTGACTGGACATTTTTAATCAATATAAGTCCACTTTATTTCGCTACTTCATATTAAATGGGATTTGAAAAGTTATGTACATACATAGGTATTTGATTATATTGTCAATCAGGTAGACGGCAATGCCATAGAAACTGGTTTTTGTGAATTTTGAATTTTGAAGTACACAAATAAAAATCGAATCTAATCTAAAAATCTAAATCTACATATACTAGTATATACAAATCCGTATTTTCTTTTCCTTTCAGATGCGTTCACATAACTGATATCGGTGTTGGATATATTTCAACAATGCTCTCGCTAACCGCTCTATTCCTGCGCTGGTGTTCACAAGTTCGCGACTTTGGACTACAACACCTATGCTCAATGCGTAACCTACAAGTACTCTCATTGGCCGGTTGTCCACTGTTAACCTCATCTGGCCTCTCTAGCCTCATACAATTGCGGCATCTTCAAGAGCTCGAGCTGACCAATTGTCCGGGTGCAAGTCAAGAACTTTTTGAGTATCTCAAAGAACATCTACCCCGGTGCTTAATTATCGAATAATGATACGCAATAATAAAAATTAAAACGGTTATTAAATTATATTTGAGCTAAATATATTTAAAAAGAAACTTTAACTATTGTTGACTGTAAAATACTACAAAACATAAAAAAAAAAAAAAAATAACAAAGAACAAAACTTTCATGCTAAAATAAAATTATTTTCAAAAACAAACAGTTTTTAGCATGTAAGGCGGCAAAAAAAAAAAAAATTCGTAATTTTAAAACAGTTTTTTTTGCGATAGAATAACTTTGGAAAAAAAAAATTAATTATTTAACAAAAAGAAATAATAATATTAAGAAATAATACATTTAAGGATTTTATCTATTTATTTTACACTATAGTTTATCGTTAAAATATATTAATGTAGATGTAACATTTTATTATAAATGGATTTCGTTTTCTGTGATTTATATTTTAAGTTTAAAATTTAATATAATTTAATTTTTATTTTTTTTTTTCAACTAAATTGATTTGTTTTTGTATGATGTAACTGAAATTTTGTTCAAACAATAAAGACATGCAAACAATTTTTTGGGCTTCAATAACAGATGCATTCAATGGGTTCATTCGTTGAATTTCACGAAGCAAAAGGTTCTCCAATAAGTTGAACAATTTTTTTCTGAAAATGTAAGCTATTACAACAAAATGCTCAACCAAAATTGATATTCATTAGAATCATCTTCTACTGGTGAACTGAGTTATTCTTTCAAAAGTTTAATAAAATATCTCATTTTCCCAAAACATTGAGTTTCCGGGTACGAGATGTGATTAATGAATGAACCCAATTCACAGTAGTAAATAAATTTAATTCTAAAATACCGACGCAGAAATCAAAATTCTAGTTCTATCTCTATCTATCTCTTTCTCTATATTTCTCTAAAACGAAAAATAATAATTTAGCTTTACTTCACAATTTTACAAATAAAACTGCGAAAAAGATATACAAAAAGAAATTATATAAACAAATAAAAAGACTTACATAAACTTATTTTGGAGGAAAAAAGTTACAAACTCACGCTTAAGAGAATAGGGCAACACACAAAATTAAATAAAAAAAAAATATATAATATTTTAGGCGAGAAAAATAAAAATAAATTATTATAATAACTAGCTGTAGTGAAAGAGTGTAAAAAGAGAAAACTAAAATACCAAACGGTAGAGTAACATTGAAATTTTAATTAAAATTAAAAAAAAAAAAAAAATACAAAGCAAAACAGGAAAATAAATTTGTGTTTTACTTAAATAAACCAAAATTTATCAAATCAAAGAACGAACCATCAAATCAACGAACGCAACTCGTCGGAATTTCATTTCATCTTAACTTTACGTTTCTACTAATTTTGAATTTTTTACTAAATTGGATTTAATAATAACGGGTGACTACGGATAGACAAAGACTATGTTATAGTAAGATAGTTCAACTAGCATTTCAAATTGATGAAAAGGAAAAAGGTCTCCCAGGCACGGGCGGTCGGGAACAGTAGGTGATCATATTAGGTCTGTACGCGTACTTTCTGCTCCAAAATTTGTAGTTTGTCAAATTTCAAAGATTGGGGGTAAAATTCTTTCAGAGAGAAGAAAAATTGCAAAAAAGTAAACGAACGCGTTGAACCACAAAAGTTGCGGACTTTTTAAACGTCAAAGCTCAAACCCAATTGTACGCGAAAGAAAGAAAGAGAAGGAACAAGACAACAAAAAATGACATAGTATTGTAGTATCAATAGAAGAAAAGCAAACAAACAAGGGTCTCTGAGAAAATCAAGTGGTACAATCTGGATAAAGTAAAAGGCGAGGCTTTTGTTTTCGTAATGAAAAATTACCTCTCTCACACCATCAATGGAGCTGAGTATGAAGAGTGCAGAGCACAAAATATGTGGGATTCCCTACAGCGAACTTGCTTAAAGAAGGCCAAATCACTGCTAGGAGCTTCAAAAGACCACCATCAACACGCCAAAGAAAGAAGGTGGTGGAGTGATGAAGCTAAGAAGGTGATAAATGAGAAGAAAGCGGCTTTAAAAGCTTGGTTAAAGTGCCCCTCTAATAATAGTGACGAAAAAGCTCGCCTCGAAATGGAATACAGATGCTCAAGAAAAAAACGAAGAAGAAGTGCGCCCAGCTTCAAGCAGAGAATACGGAGGGCCTGTATCGGGAGCTGGAGAAAATATTTTCCCCGGTTGCTGATGCAAACTAGGCTATCCAAGAGCTGCGAAGACACAATATGAACAAGAGCCCCACTATCTTCAAAATAGCCGCCTAAAGAAGGAAGAATGCTCAGGAGATTCGTTCGCCAAAGTTCATTAGCAATGCTCATGGCCAGCTTCTTGTGGATGACCACAAAATTCTGCAGACATGGCGGCAGTATTGTGAAGAGCTTTTGAATGAACAGTTTCCCCGGCTAAACTTTCCAAGAGCCACCCATAACTGTGAAGAAATACCCGACATTACAGTCGAAGAAGTTAGTGAGGCGGTCAAATACTCAAGAAAATGAAAAGCGGTTGGGCCAGACGAGATGCCCTCTGAGTTCTGGAAAAAGAAGGGAGACATCGGGTTCAGATGGCTCAGAATTCTCATCTCCAAATTCGTGAGAAGTGATCAAATGCCTAATCAATGGAGGTAAATTTACCTTCTCCCTGTATACAATGGGAAGGGTGATACGCGAAACTGTGATAACTACCGTTCGATCAAGCTGATGTCACACACCATGAAGATCGTTGAACAGGTATTATGTAACAAACTGCAAAAAATAATACGGCTATCTGATGATCAGTGCGGGTTTGTCTCGGGTAAATCAACCACAGATGCAATCCAAAGTATAAGGATCATAATGGAAAAACATCGTGATTCCTTAAGGGATTTGCATATTGTATTGGTTGACTTTGAAAAGGCATTTGACAGACAACCACGAGATCTGATATGGGTGGCGCTAAGACATCGAGGGGTTCCAGAAACCTATGTACAGATGATCATGGACATGTACGAAGGAGCAAAGACAAGAGTAAGATGCCCCGCTGGAGTAACCGAAGAGTTCCCAATCAAAGTCGAGGTGCACCAGGGAAGCGTTTTAAGTCCTTTGCTCTTTATTACAGTCCTTGATTATCTGCTTGAAGGTAAAGTGATGGACCCCAAGGTACATCAGTTATTCTTTGCTGACGATGGAGCACTTGATGTGTGGGTGGACGTTTTGCAGGGATATGGGTATCGCATTAGTTCAAAAAAGACCGAGTGCTTGTGCTGCCCATTCTCTGATCCACTCAGGCCTATTCCAGACATTTATTTGAATGGAACAGTGCTTCCCAAGTGCGAAAAGTTCAAATATCTGGGATCTATGATCAATAGCAAAGCAACCTGTGATGACGACATCAATGATCGCGTAAGCGTAGGGTGGATGAAGTGGCGAGAAAATTCCGCTATCTTCTGTGAGAGAAAAATTACCCCTAAGTAGAAAGGAAGGTTTTACACCGCACTTGTGTATCTAGCGCTCACATGCACATACGGTTCACAATGTTGGACGATGTACAAAAAGTGTGAGAGTAAATTAATGGCAGCTGAGATGAAGATGCTTCGCATGGCAGCAGGAGTGACAAAGCTTGATCGAATAAGAAGTTCGAAGATCCGTGGAAGCTTTCACATCAAGGAAACCGTTGTACAAAAAATAGAGCGCGACCGGCTCAGTTGGTATTGCCACGTTCAAAGAAGAGAACCCTGTTAAAAAGGCAATATCAATGCACGTTCCAAAGACATCGCGATGTAGGAAAGGCGGCCCTATAAACGCCTGGATCAGACAAATGCGACGACATCGGCATTTCATTGGCTTCAGTAACCGAGTGATTAAAAATCGGCAGGCCTGCCGATATGTTCTGAGGTCAAATAGGCGAACCCCACAGGCGGATCAGTAGAAATGCGGTGAGTGGGAGGGTTGTGATCCATTGTTTTCGGATCATAGCCTCGCTGATAAAACGAAGAAAAAGAAGAAGAAGCGATTACAAGAGATATTCGACCAGTGGTGAAAACAAGCGACATATTGAAAGTAAATCTGTAGCGACAGTTTAATTTGAAATAAATAAAGAAGTAGTAGTTGACAGTAAATAACCAGTTGAAATACACAAAAGACAGTTTTATTTAAGCGAACCCCAGTAAGAATATTACAGTATACAGCGATTTGACAAATTAAACAAATCTGCCCAAAGAAATTTATTGGGCCAAAATTCGCAGCATGGGGAAATTTCTGATTCTCTTGTTAGCTCTCTCTTCTACGAAAAACTACGAAAATTGTCCGTACTCGAACAGGATAGTAAAAATAAGCCATTTTAGGAGGGTATGGGAACAGAACTATTTACAGAGATTACAGCTGTTTCACCTCCGAATACGCACCACGACTCGCAGTAATAATGATGAGATCACTACCGCGATCAAAGTACTCAAAACCAACAAGGCGGTAGGACTTGACGGTGTTCCCGCAGAGCTCTTAGGAGCAGCGCAAACAACATCGGCTGAGCTTTTGCTTCCACTGAAAGCTTTCCTAACGAGTGGAAAAAGGGAATGATCGTCAAGCTTCTTAAGAAAGGAAATTTAATGGAGTGCGGTAACTGGAGGTGTATCTGCGTGCTGCCTGCTAAAATAAGAGGGTATCGTGCTTATCACGCATACCACCCTTCCGGAAGAGCTAGAGGCGGATCCTCCTTATTCATTAAAGACTGCATTGAGCACTCCATAAATACGACGATTGAAATCGATACAATGTAAACAAGTTCAGTTCGAGTTAAGAATAGCCACTCGTATTTCAACATCGCGTCCATTTATTGTCGTCCGCGATGCACGTTTAGAAGTAACGACTTTGTACGTCTCCTTGACTCTCTTAGACCGAATTTCATTATAGGTGGCGATTTCAACGCAAAACACACCTTTTGGGGTTCCAGAACCAATTCACGGAAAGGCAGACTTCTGTACGAAGCCGGTATGCAATTCGGGGTTGATTTCTTTTCGACGGGGAAACCGACGTATTGGCCCTCTGATACAGCAAAAACACCGGACCTAATAGACTTCTTCGTAGCAAAAGGAGTATCTTCAAATTTTGCGAAAGTAGAGGAAAGCTTTGAACTCACCTCGGATCACTCGCCAGTAATCTTGACAATAAGTGACCGACTAATGACAGTAAAAGGTGCGCCTAGATTAACTAACAAAAAAACTAACTGGCGCGACTTTAGAACTGATTGCGAAGAAAATATTGTCTTAAATGTATCGCTCAAAACACCCTTCGAAATAGAAGATGAACTCGGCAAATTTATTGAATCAATACAGAATGCCGCGTGGAAAAATACACCTTTAAGGAGGAAAGAAGTCCCATGCAATGAAGCTAATTATCCGCCGGAAATAAAAGAACTTATTCGAGAAAAGAGGAGAGCACGCAAAATATGGCAACAAACTCGCGCTCCCCAGCATAAAACCCACTCGATTTTCCTATGCAATAAGCTTAAAAAAGCGATCCAAGACCTAAAAAACCGAGAGACTTCAGCTTATCTTGAAGGTTTAACCACCGAAAAAACCACTAATTACTCGCTCTGGAAAGCGAAGTCAAAAGAATTAAAAAACCCCAAATACTTTCGCCACCGATAAGAAAAAACAACGACGAATGGGCAAAAGGTGACAAAGAAAAAGCGGATCTATTTGCCGAGCACTTAGAAGAGACTTTTAAGCCATTTGATGGAGAAACATTGGTAGGCGATTTTACCGGTACGACTACGACATCTGACAACCTTAGAATAAAAAGTGTGTCATTTATAGAACTTTGCCAGGCAATAAAAAACCTGAGAAATTACCAAAAAAGGCATTATTAAAATTGCTTTATTTAATAAATGCTTCTATGCTTCTCCAGGCGAACCCCACAGGCGGATCAGTAGAAATGCGGTGAAGTGGGAGGGCTGTGATCCCTTGTTTTCGGATCATAGCCTCGCTGATAAAAGTAAGAAGAAGAATAAATGCTTCTATTAGATTATTATACGTTCCAAATCAATGGAAAGTCGCAGAAGTCATAATGGTTCCGAAACCGGGGAAATCTCCAAATAACAAAAAATCGTACAGACCGATATCGCTACTACCAATAATACCGAAGGTATTTGAAAAACTCCTACTGAAACGGATTCTTCCGGTCATTGAAGAGAGACGCCTAATACCTGACCACCAATTCGGGTTCAGAATCAAGCATTCCACAATTGACCAGGTTTATAGAATAACCGACGAAATTGAAAAAGCCCTTGAGGAGAAAAAGATTTGCTCTAGCGCTTTTCTTGACGTATCTCAAGCCTTCGACAGGGTTTGGCATGATGGATTGAATTATAAGCTAAGGCGAATCCTTCCGGAGCAACTTCATAAGATCTTAGAATCATACCTTAAAAACAGACTTTTTCGTGTCAAGCACGGAACTGAATATTCTGACTTTAAAGAAATCGCCGCCGGAGTTCCGCAAGGAAGTGTCCTTGGGCCTATCTTATTCTTGCTGTACACTCGGGACATACCACAAACTGAAGGCACTATTGTAGCTACGTTCGCGGACGATACGGCAACGGAAAGTTCAATCGAGTCAGCAACCATAAAACTCCAACGAGCCTTGGATAAAATCTGTGAGTGGACAAAAACTTGGCGCATTGTTCTTAACGAGACCAAATCGACGCATGTTAACTTCACTTACAAGAAAATAATCAACCTTCCCGTTTTCATTAACTCGGTACAAATACCGCATGCAAACGAAGCTAAATATCTGGGAATGACACTAGACGCGAAACTTAACCTCACGTTAAAAAGAAACGTGACGAAGTCGAAAATCGACTTAGAGAAATGTATTGGCTAATTGGAAGATATTCCAAACTAAGCGTATGTAACAAACTGCTTCTGTATAAGCAAGTGCTTAAACCCGTGTGGACGTACGGTATACAACTCTGGGGTTGTACCAAACCAAGCAATAGGAATCTCATACAATCATTCCAAAATAAAATTATAAGAATAATCGTGAACGCTTCCTGGTATATCAGAAACAATGATATCCACAGAGGCTTAGGGATAGCTACCGTAGAGGACGAAATAAAAAACTTCGCTCGCAAGCTTCGTATTCGTCTTCATGGCCATTGCAACTGTGCCATACTCCAAACTTTGGATGTGACAAATCTTACGCGCCGACTTCAAAGAATGAAACCGTTCGAATTAGCGCAATAAGACAAAAAGCCGCATGTCATGACGGTTTCAGCAGGTGCTTTTATTGAAAATCTACCTGCCTCACTCGAATATTCTTTTCTGAAGCTTAAACTACTTGATAAGGTCTAACTTAGTCGTAGTAAACAAAACGAAGGGAAGGGTGTTTTTAGGTTAGGTTAGGTTAGGATCGGCCCTCGATGAGGATGTACTTAGACCAAGAAGTAGGTCCATTGTACTGCCGATGTGTAAGGCGGGTGGGTCACCCTCTTACTCTTGGAACCATCTGCTTCGTTGAATGAAGTCGAGAATTTTAGCCGTGCAGGCGTTGCCGAGATCATTAAGATCATTGTAGAAGTATTCACCCAGAGTGGCCTTCCTGATGTTGGCGAGCGCAGGACAGGCGCACAGGAGATGACTGATGGTCTCTTCTTCCTCTTCATCTCTGCAGCTTCTGCAGAAGTCGTTGTGAGGGATACCTAATCTCTGGGCATGTCTTCCTATGACGCAGTGTCCGGTGAGGACATTTGTTATTTTTGAGAGGGTTCCTCTCTTGTGCTTCAAGAGTCCGATGGACCTGGATTTATTGAGTAAAGGGTGATTTTAGTCAGTAGAAATCTGACACTACTATGACTACACGGTCTCATAGTGTCTCATGAAGATTTTCACCTACCCACGAAAAAAAAAAAAAAAAACAACACCTCGAAGACGCACTCCTCCTGTATCGACCACATCAACACCCTGCGGATTATCATCGAACAGTGCGTTGAATATCGATCGCCACTCCACCTGCTGTTCATCGATTTAGAGAAGGCTTTCGATAGTGTCAACAGGGAGTTTAGTTGGCGTGCCTTAGGGTAGGTAGGTAGAAGTGGCGGTTCTGTAAAACAGAGACGCAATTAGCACAGTTGTGCCGTTTTGATACCACGACTCATGCGACCTTGGATGTTGATGTGTGTTGGTGAGGACAATCTAGAGCCAGCCTGTGGAGTTTAAGAAGAGGGTTAGCTCATTTATGTTTTTACCCGAGATCTCCTCAAGTGAATTTTAGAAGGGTTTGCCTAATGCTTGATGTCTAGCCCTAGCTAGTGCTGGACAAGTGCACATGTAGTGGATAATTGTTTCCTTTTCGGTGGCTATGTTGCAACTACGGCAGTGTGTATTAAATGGGATACCTAGTTTGGCTACGTGCTCTTCTACCGGCCAGCGTCCCGTGATTATCGCGATTATACGGGCAATGTCTGCGCGTTCTGTTCAATAGGTCGGTTGTTTTGGTCTTATTGTAGTTAGGCCACATCTTTCTGGATACAGTTCGTTAACCTAGACCATTTAAGGTTAGGTTTTCTAAGAAAGATTGAGGAGATGTTTGCCTTAATTGCTCCGAACGGGGTGTGGACAAGTTCAGCAAGTGAGCAGTGGAGGGCTGAGCCTCGCCTGGCCAGTTCGTCAGCATTTTCGTTGCCACCAACGTTGCTGTGGCCTGGAACCCAGACTAGGGTCACCATGCATTGGCCATCTAGCGAGGCCAGCTCCTGTCGGCATTCTAGTACTAATTCCGAGGAAATGGTTTCCGAGGCAATGGCTTTGATAGCAGCTTGGCTATCAATTAAAATAGCGATTCTTTGCCTTGGTAGTGTATTTGTGTGTGACTTGATTTGGCGACAGGCTTCGCGAATGGCGAGTAATTCCGCTTGGAAGACGCTGGCAGGGTCCGGGAGTCGGTACGATCTTGCGATGTTCATGGACTCCGAGAAAACACCCACACCAACCCCACAGTCCATTTTTGATCCATCGGTGTAGACTGTTAGATCGAAACCACTGGTCGCCTGTCCATCTTGCCAATCTTTTCTTGTAGGGAATTGTACATGGAAACGCTTTGTGAAGTTCAATGTGGGGATGATGTAGTCTTTTGGAGTCGATACGAGTTCTCCTGGTAGAGAATCTAAGATATTCCTGTGTCCATAGGGTTTCGCAGTCCAACACTTGGACTCTCTGAGTCTGATTGCGCTGTGCGCTGAGATGTTTGTGATGTGTAGATCTAGGGGTAAAAGGTGTAGCAGGACTGTTAGAGCGTCCGACGGAGTTGACCGTAGGGTGCCTGTGGTGCCTATGCATGCTGCTCTTTGCACCTTATTTAGTTTGGTTATGTTATAGGCTTTTTTAAGGGCCGGCCACCATACTATCGACCCGTAGGTAAGGATTGGGCGTACTACGGCTGTGTACATCCACAGGGTCAATTTTGGTTGCAGGTCCCATCTTTTGCCAAAGGTTCTGTTGCAGGCATAGAAGGCTATACATGCTTTCTTTACTCGTTCGTCTATGTTTGGTTTCCAGTTAAGTTTAGGGTCTAGAATAACTCCTAGGTACTTAGCACTGGAAGATAAGGAGACATGCGGTGACTTTACTTAGAGCACTCTCCATGATCTCACTTATCACGGGAGGAAAAAGTCCCGACACTAAAATCACCATGTCGTCTGCATACCCAACTACTTTAATTCTTTCTCTGTCTAAGCATAAAAGGATTTTATTCATGACTATTAGCCATAGTAGAGGTGAGATGACTCCACCTTGGGGCGTTCCTCTACTGGCAAATTTGGTTATGGTGCTGTTTCCTAGAGATGTCTGAATGATTCTAGTGGCGTGTGTGCCTTACGCAGGAGAGGTATTCCCGATAAACTAATTGCTATTATCAAAGCTACATATGAAGGCTCCAAATGTCACGTTCTGCACAGAGGAAGGTTGTCTGAGGAATTAGCGATCCAAAGTGGGGTTATACAAGGCTGTATCCTTTCAAGAATACTATTCCTATTGGCGATTAGCGATGTGCTTCGTGCAGCTTTGTCGACGGGAAACGGAGGAATTCGATGGACTGTTATATCCCAACTGAAACATCTTGACTACTCTGACGATGTATGCTTACTCTCTCACAGGGAGGGAGGCGGGTGTCGTCGGGATGAAAATTAATACGGCAAAAACTAAAATTATCAGCATTGGAACAAACTCATCGGCTTAAATATGCATTGCTGGACAACCGGTAGAGAGAGTCGATGATTTCCAGTAGCTTGCGAGTATTGTCTCAACTGATGCTGGAACCGAACTGGATATAGCCAAAAGGATCGCAAAAGCAAAGTCCGCGTTCGGATATTGTCTAAAATATGGCGAAGCAATGCAATCAGTTTGAACGCCAAGCTATGACTGTTCCGTTCCAATGTTGAATCCGTGCTGTTATATGGATGCAGCACGTGGAGAGTGACCAATACTTTCACTAAAAAGCTGCAAACGTTCGATCATACGTGTCTGCGCAATATTTTTAGAATTTTCTGGTCCAATCGTATCTCTAACGAACATCTTTACGAGATAACGGGTCAGGAACCAATAGGCACAACCATCCAACGACGGAAGTGTTCACACGTTCCGAAAAGGTGACAGTTCCATAGCGAACCATGATATGTAATGGAACCCTTTAACTCAGAATGACAGAACACCTGGTAGTCCGAGGGGAACATGGCGCAGAGTAGTCGAGAAGGAGGCGCGGCAGTTGGGGAAAAGTTGGGAGAGCTGAGACACATTGTCAGAAACCGCACACGGCGGCGCGTAGGCGTAGTAGAGGCCCTAGGACCCACAACGGTATACAGGACACGCATGAATCGAATCGTCGAATCGCAGTATCCGTGAACTGTTGATCCGTCACGTAATTTGTATTTATGCCGATAACGCAATACAAATTAGGTGACCAGTCATGCGACCCCTGAGAACCAGGGGTCGAATCGCTTCCTCCGACAACGGATGACTAGTAACGTAATTTGTATTGTGTTGTTGGTAGATCTAGCAACAACATACATACAAATTACGTGACGAGTTATCCGTTCATGTAGGACGCGATTCGACCTCATAATAATTTGCAAGCGAACAGCATATAGTATACACGTGTAGGTACGTGCGAACCAGCAGTGAATTTTATTATTTACTCGACTGAAGCGACAGACTGACTCCAAAAATCTAGAACTTCCTGTATACATCCTCTATACCCCCCCGTAAGCAAAGCAAACAAAATAACGCAATCCAACTCGTGTTTAACCTTTATCTATACAAAATCTCTGAACAGTTGTACATATTTCCAAAACGAAATAATCTTCATTCCTCGTACGCCCCATCGCCGTCGTCGTCATTATATTCCTCATTTCCGTCGGCGTCGTCATTGCCCTCATCTGCTTGGTTCTGTGAGTCCCACCAGGAGAGCACACCAAGCCCAGACTCGTTTATAGCTGCCTATAGAGAGGTGAAGAGAAGGTTAACAAAACTACAGGACACGCCACCATCCACGTTCCCTTACGACAATCCTGTACGGCGTCTTCGTCTCCTTCGGCTGCGTCGATGTCGCCACTTGCTGATCAGTCTTCGGTGGTCCAATCGGGGAACTCTCCTCGAACAACTCACCCGAAACCCGAAATTTGATTGGCTCCCCGATGTCCATGAACAAATCATGCTTCTCGCCGTCCTCCAGCGGATACTCCCACACCCAGGCTTGCTCGGTTTCCTCGAACCTGGAAGGATGCTGCAGTGCCGATGGCGGGATCAGGATGTCATCGAAGAATCCCAAAGTAACGTGCACTCCCTCGCGACTACAGCTTCGAATCTTCCCCGTCAAGACGTTGCCAATCGCCGGACGAAAGACTATGTACCGGAAAGTGACCTCCGTATGTGAGGCGCCATCGCCGGGCAGAATGATCGAGTCCTTCAGGGAAACGATGTCCTTCAGTGCTATACACAGTCCCACGTTGAGGAGAACCTACAAAGAGCACGGGTTAGCTGGCACTTACTCGGCGGAAGGGGACAAACCGACCTTGTTGGCCAACTTCCGGTTGATTTCATCGCGAATAGCTTCGATGAGCTTCAGGTGAAACTGGTCAGGGGCGATGCGGATTGTGTCTTTCAATTCTGCCAGCGCGAACATATTGGATTTGTTGTCTTTTACGCGTGCATTTTCTTTATTTTGATTGACCACTGCAATCGCCTTCAACAGATTATTCTCACGTAAGGCGGCGAACCGTCAAAAGTTATAAACAAACATGAGAATGACAGTTCTGTGGTGAGAATAGGGTTGAATGAATGCATTCAGTATAATATAATGGTATGAGTGCGTCCCAACTAGGCTGAGTAGGTGAATAGTAAAATTCCAATTTAGCCAACACGGTTTCTCTCGTTTAAATTGCTAAAAAAGTGGTTTGCTAATTAAAACAACCAATAAATCATAGATTTCATTTATTACATTATCAAAAACATGTACTCAAAGGAAATTAATGAAACTTCAGGAAGAACCATTTCAGACTATCTAAGAAGTCATATGAATTTTCATCATGGATATAATGTGACTACTATGATTCACATTGCCGAGACCTTTCACTCGAGAAACTGTACTCTTAAAATGTCAGATATTATCTTGCAATTGCGGTAAAAAAAGAAACTGCTTCCTATAAGGCATTGAAAAAAAAAAAATGCTTGTCCTCATGGACATGGTATCCAGTGGGAAAAATTTATCTCAAAATGATAAGAGAATAAAGAAATTATATTTTTAGGCACGTAAAGTTGCGTTTGAAACCATTATAGTATCGCGAAACCATTCATTCATTAATATTTGGCGCAAAAGTTGAAGAAGAGCCTAGGCCTAGCTTCTCGCAATCACTTGTGTTATGTGCGTTCCATTTCTCGCACGAGTAGAAGGGACCTAGAGTTTTCTAATAATACTCTCGGATGTTGTTCGCGAGAGGTGAGACCGTGAAAAAATGTTTCAGAGTGTACTTGATGTAGTCCGTTAGGATAAAACAAAAAACCCCTAATAATCAGTTTTGGGTGAAACTAAAACTGCTGGATGTGTCCATGCTGGACCTTTCCGTGCCACCCTGTGAATTGTCAAACGCGTTGTGGTGAATTTTTCCTCGGCGTAAACACACGTGTTTTTGTTTTAAATTTTCGAGGCGAATTTTGGAAAAATTATTTAAATTCGCGAGCCATGGAGCACCAATTCAGTGATGCCGACGAAGACGATGTCCTTCCGAAGGCCAATCTCAGCCCAGTTCCGTCGGTCAACGAAGTGATCGAATCCTTTCCCAAACTAACCGTCAAACACGTAATGTTCTCCAGACTCCAGGATGACCCGCCTGCGAATGGTGACGACAGCGACCTGGACTTGGACGAACCGGAGGAGGAATACGATGACACCTCCGAAGTAGACGACATGTATGACTATGAGGACTCGTACAGTGGTTACCAGAAGCATCACCCCCAGGCGGCGATCACGCCGAACTCGCATGGACATACCAATGTCCAGAGGCAAAGCCAAAAGGTTTCCAGTTACCAACCGAACGACAAGATGCTCCGCAAGTTCTCAAGCAAGATCAACGTGGAGAGATATGATCCCATGACGAATATGTCGGCACAGGCCGCCAATCGATTGGTCTCCTTTGACCGAAAAGTCGACTCGGAGCGAGTGAGGGCGAGGGACAAGCATGATCGGGCTACCGCCGAGCAGGTGATGGATCCACGAACGCGGATGATCCTCTTCAAGCTCCTCAATCGCGGACTGATTAACGAGATCAACGGCTGCTTCTCCACAGGCAAAGAAGCCAACGTGTACCATGCCGTCTCCAAAACGGACCAGGAGTACGCTATCAAGATCTACAAGACCTCGATTCTGGTGTTCAAAGATCGCGACAAGTACGTCTCGGGTGAGTTTCGTTTCCGGCATGGCTACTGCCGGCACAATCCCCGAAAAATGGTCCGCACCTGGGCCGAGAAGGAGATGAGGAACTACCTACGAATGAAGAACGCTGGAGTTCCCGTTCCAGACCCAATTCTTCTGCGAAGCCATGTACTGGTGATGGAGTTCTGCGGAAAGAACGGTTGGCCATCGCCAAAGCTCAAGGATGTTGACATATCCATGTCGAAGGCGCGGGAACTCTATCGGGACTGCGTGGTCATCATGTGGCGGATATACAACCAGTGCAAGCTTGTCCACGCCGATCTGTCCGAGTTCAACATTCTCCTCCAGGACGGGCAGCTAGTGATAATTGACGTCAGTCAATCCGTTGAGCATGATCATCCGCACGCGTTCGACTTCCTGAGGAAGGACTGCACCAACATATCGGAGTTCTTCCGAAAGAAATCCGTCGCCACGATGACAGTGAAGGAGCTCTTCGACTTTATCACCGATCAGACCATTACCGTGGACAACATGGACGAGTGTCTGCATGAGATCTCGGAGAGAATCAAAGATCGGGACTTTGACCAGCTGACTGCCCAGGAGAAGATCGACGAAGCTGTCTGGCAGAGTACGTACATTCCCAAACGATTGGACGAGGTGAGTTCAATTATCGAGATCATTAAAGTCTTCCGTCAATGTTTGCCCTCCCTTTAGGTTCTTCACTTTGAACGGGATGTTGCCAAGGCCAAGGCAGGAGAGAAGCCATCGCTTATTTACAGCAAAATCACTGGTCTCACATCGGAGCTGAACGTTCAATCTAAACCAGACGTCTTGAGTGATAAATGCAACGATGAGGCAGCTGAAGAGTCATCTGGCAGTGAAGAGGACAGCGATTCAAGCAGGGGAGATGGGACGAATTTTAAAAACTCAGCACGGCCCCGTGATGAATCGCCGAACAGCAAGAAGGCCAGAAAGAAGGCCATCAAGGATGCCAAAGCCGACAAGCGAAAAGTAAAGGTAAAGAAGCACATCAAGAAGCGAAAGGAGAAGCTGGGAGGTAGCAAGAAGTAGAATTCGTGTGTTTTTAGGTTTTAGATAAATAAATGAAGTTTTGCATATTTAACAGATCGTTTGCGTTATTTAGTGGAATCCTCTACCATACCCATGTTAACGACTGGCTTATAAGTTCTGTGCGAGTGATGTTAGTCTTTTTGCCTGTCTGCAACTTTCCACGGTTGACTACCTTCTCTGGTGTTCTGCTGCCGCTCAGTTGTTGATCGGGCGCTCTATTGCAACAAATGGTTCCGGACCAGAGAACTCATAGGTTTACCCTTGCTTTGCTAGAGACTCGGTCTTTTCGTTACCCCCAGTCCCTACGTGCCCCCTCGCCCAGAGCAATGTCATTTTATTTCGAAATGAAAACATTGAGTTTCTGAACACATTCCAATGCCAATGATGCAATGATATCTGTTTGTTTCATCATTAATTAATTCTCCAGGGAGGAAATCACGTAACTTTTCAGATGATTATCGTTTGAACAATAGCAACCGACGAATGAAAAAAATTGTTGCATATTATAGGAGTTAACTTTTCTCTACCACAGTTGGTTGCGTACTGTTGGCTGTGTAACACCTAAATGCATATGTGAAGGATAGCAAGAACCGCAATCGGCTGTAGTTTATATGTACATAGGTGTTATACAACCAACAGTGCGCAAGCAACGGTAGTAGAGAGATGTTAGCACCTATAAACCTGCAACAGTCTTTTCCATCTGTCGGTTGCTATCGTCCAAACGATAATCGTCTAAAAAGTTACGTGATTTGCCCCCAGTGCTTCAGTAATATTTTTACCAACAACCTGACCATCTTTCAGCCGATCCAACGCATGCAATCATCTCGACTTGATTATCTTAGGTACTCCTCTCCAGGAGGTTAGATTAGGTTAGGTAGATGGATGCCTTGTGACAAAAAGAGTCATTGCTCACTTAAACCAACAGTTCGGATCCATTGTACCCAAATTATTTAACCCTGGAAACGCTGTAAAGATAATCCGCCGTTGGAACCACCCAGATAGTGATATGAATATCAGGAGGTCCGTCAGCTCTACTTTGGCTAAGTCATCCAGCTCCGAGAAGAAGTAACTACCAAGAGTCATCATTCTTCTGATGGAAAGGGCAGGACAATCATACAGCAGGTGACGAATAGATTCAATCAGGGTTATCGTGAATAAATATTCCATCGAAATTTTTCTCCCGAACAAAAATTAGGCATCTTCAAAAAAGAGGAAATAATTCCGCGGAAAAGAAATGGGTACCTATCATGAATGATAATTCACGAGAACTTCAACGTAATAGCGATATTCAATTTTTCCCCGATGAATTTTTTCCCTATTTTTTTAGGTACCTAATTTTTGTTCGGGGGAAACAGTCCCAGGGAAAATTTATTGGCGATAACCCTGAATCTTCTTCGTCACTGCAACTTCTACAATAGTCGTTATGCAGCACACTGAGTCGCTCCGCGTGGACGCCAAAGGCACAATGACCAGTAATTATTCCAGAAACGACCCGTGTGCTATAACGACCAAGTTTCACCAGAGGTGTTGATCTCATCTTGCTGAAGACCGGCCATGCGCCCTGGACGTTGCATATGTGTCCAGATGTACCCAGTATTCATTTTCATTTTTTCATTTTTAATGCATTTTATTTACCCAGTGTCAGTTTGCTCGACCGATGGCTTCATTTTCTATTTTCTTCCGTAAGGAACTGAATCGGATTACTACAAAAGGGAGGGCCTGCGATAAGTGCAGCACCGACCCTTTCTAGCAAAGCTCGTCAGCCCTTTCGTTTCCTTCGATATCCCTATGCCTTGGTACCCTGCAGTGGCTGACCGCATTGGCTCTATATATCTCGTTTAAAAGTGATTTGCAAGCCTCGACCTAATAACAGCAGAGTCCAGAGCATTAACGGCTGCCTGGCTGTCTATAGAGACAGTGATTTCCTCTCCAGGAGAATCCACAGTATCTTCCACAGATGTGATAAAACTCCTCCCTGCCTCTGCTTACCCTTCCTCTAAGTCTTGAAGTTCCGTCTGAATATTTATCGCCATATTTTTCAGCGTATTATCCACCCATCCCACCACCAATGGGTTAACACTACGTTTTTCTAAGACAGAGCAACGATTCTCGAGCATATTTTTCCGAGGGCACCTTCAATGTCCATTAACTGAACATGTAACCACTAGTGCAAATATTTACACAAAATGTTTAATATTCGAAAGAAAAGCTGATCACAAGAAAGTAAATAAACAATCTGTATTTTAATTCACATTTGTATGTTTAATTGAAATGAAAATAGAAATCAAAGCAGTTACATATTAAAGCAAATTTATTAATACGTATGAATCTGTGCCTGTTAAGCACAAATAAGAAAAAGTACAGAATTCATTGAACGATAGAAAGTCGGATTAATTTTACTCCAAAATAATATAAAATAAAAATTATTAAAAAAAAAAAATGTTTAAGCCATCGTTTAACAAAGTTTGAACTTGTTCAGATTTAGCTTGAAAGCAAAATAAACCCTCCTCCTTCTACTTTTAGGTTTGGCATAGTTTTCAATGTTCCGGAGTTGCTGTATTCCTTAAAAACCCCTCCACCGTAAATTATCAAACGGTTTCCAACAAGCGCGCAGTTAGTCGCAAATTCTAAATCCATTTTAGAATCGGTAACGGTATTATACTTGAGATTTGTGCTGTTAATTTTATTTTTTGATACCATTATAAAATGATCGACTTCATTTATAGAGACTGTAGCTATCCCCACCAAATCGTTTGCGACTGCTATAGCACTGTGCCATGCATCGCGAAGAGGATCATATGTACAAGCATGCTGTTTATATATTTCAACTACATACAAAAAATTACCCTTAACACCGACACAACGGCCAGGATAAAAATTCATATTCATCATAGTCCACTGTGATTTTAATGGATCCCATTTCTCCATTGAGGTCAAGGAAGACCCTCCATCAAAGCCACCTATAACATACACCTTTCCATCTAATGTAACCATTCCACAAGAATGCCTTTTTCTGGTCATTGGAGGTAGTTGCGTCCACTTCAAGGTACTTAAGTCCAAGCAGTCGACACGATTTGAACTCTCCCCAGACGAAAGTTCACCACCTGCAATAATTAATTTGTCATCAACTATTGTGCTCCCAAAATCAACTCGATACTCTGGCATACACGGCCACCACCTATAGATCCAATCATCAAATCCAGAGTAATACAGTGCGACAGTTAAGGCAGTATTACCCCATCCACTAATAGCAATAACAACGTCTTTCAAGCTTCTCAGCCTGGTTTGCTCTTCAGGAAGGTATGAATGCTCAAACCTAGGCAACAAATGCCACTTGTACGATAAGTAAATCATTTTCTCCCACTTTTTTAGTTTGCAGGCTTTCTCCACTGTATCCTCAATAAATTTTGGCTGCAACAGTGTAAGGCGAACGCGTTGAATAAGTTCCACAATACAATCTTCTCGATTCACTCTATCAAATCCAACCCACAACATTAAAGTATGAAAGACCTCCTCTTCGGATGGTACACACAGTTCGTCACTGGAAAGAAGTTTGTTTAGCTGATCCGCGTTCAATAAAAGGAATTCCTTATTCTTGCAAACTTCCATAAAATACTTGAGTGTAAACGCATAAGAGCTCTCGTACAACTCTTTGTAGTTGTATTGCTCTGCAAACAATGCAATTCCCAGGCAATTAGATGTGTCTAGCTGGTTAGTTATATAGTCACAACATGTGACTTCCAACCTCTTCAATTGAAAGAGATGTGCTGCTTTCAGAATATTCTCCACTGTACAAGTTTGAAGTTCAACCGAGCTGTAATAAATAGAACTAATTACCGTTTTCAGAGTTTGGCCATCTACCTCATCGAATTTCACTTCGGCAGCTTCGGCTTCTTTGAGGGAACCCCCAAACATTGCTTGAAAATATTCACTTGATGCAGCCAGAACTACTCGATGAGCCTTAATTTTAATGTCTTCGTTGCCGCTGACCAGGGTCACATCACAGAATTTTTCATCTCCAAAATAAACAATTATGTTCTTAAGAATATCCGAGTTACAACCATCGAACGTGCACTTTTTGGCTTTTTCAGATGATTTATCCATATTTAACGACATTTTGGACATTTTGTAGGTTGACGACATAATTCACGCAATCAAATGTAACAAAAACTGGATCAGTTGAAGATACAAGGGAAATGTAAAACTGCAGTTTTTGTTCAAAAATCGTATGTTTCTCTCCTTATCTTATCTCATATTTCCTTTCTTTGATGAGTGATAGTGCTGTGCACTTCGTGCTACTATTGTATCATTTGTACTAATTTTGGTTAAATAGCACTAATTTATTACTTCTAAGACTATTGTAAAAACCCCGATTGAGCCAAGAAAATGAAACGTTATTGCAAAGGCTGTAGCTCCGGCACCGACCGGGCGGACTAATGATTTTGGAATGGTTGGTAATGCACTTTTTATTATGTGTCCTTTCAAACTGTCATGAAGCTTTAAACAGTTCAACATCGCGTGTCCGTGCACGACACCTATCTTGATACAAGCAGTTGGGTGGTTACCATGCTACATAGAGAGTATTTCGGCGGCACTTCAACATCGGATGTCGCGGAGCCGTGCTAACAACGAACACAATTTGTTTTTGATTCCAGAACTAGAAGACGAAGAAAAAATCTGAATACGCTATGGTTTCAGCAAGATAGAGCTTTCAGCCGTTCTCCCCGTGGAATAATAGCTTTTTCCAGGGATCATTTTGACGAGAGCCTCATTTTACTGCAAGAAGATGTTGAGTGGCACTCTCGATCGTGAAGCGTTCAAGCCATATGGCAACCGATAACTTTAAAGTAAAAACCGTATCCCTGTCCGAACTTCGAATGACAATAAAAAAAATTGAAAAATAACAAGGCTCCGGGATATGATTTAATCACTGGCGAAATTTTGAAAGAGCTACTGAAAAAAGTGCTGGTTAAGTTGCTCTACATTATAAATGCTTCTTTAAGACAATTATATGTTCCAAGGCAATGAAAAGTCGCCGAAGTTATTATGGTTCCGAAACCGGGGAAATGTGCATATGACAAGAAATCATATAGACCCATTTCACTTCTGCCAATAATATTAAAGGTCTTCGGAAAACTCCAACGAGCTTTGAACAAAGTATGCGAATGGACAAAAACCTGGCGAATAGTCCTCAATGAGACAAAATCAACGCAAGTCAATTTTACGTTATGAAAGATAAACAATTTACCTATATCCATTAACTCGGTGCAAATACCGTACGCAAACGAGGCGAAATATCTAGGAACGACCCTATACGCAAAACTTATGTGGAAACCACACGTTAAAAAGAAGCGCGAAGAGCTCGAAATTGGATTTAGAGAAATGCATTGGCTACTCGGAAGATACTCGAAGTTAAGCGTGTACAACAAACAGCTTCTGTATAAGCAAGTGCTAAAACCGTCTTGGACATATGTTATACAACTTTGGGGTTGTACCAAACCAAGCAATATGGCTCCACTGCAAGCATTTCAAAACAAAATACTATGAGTAATCGTGAATGCTCCTTGGTATATAAGGAATAGTGATATTCACAGAGATCTAGGAATTGCTACCGTGAGGGACGAAGTGACAATCTTTGCTCGCAAACTTCGTACCCGTCTTCATGTTCACTGCAATAATGAAATAATCCGTACTATGGACGTGACAAACCTTGAGCGCCGACTACAAAGAACAAGACCTTTCGACCTAGCGCCGTAAGGAAAAACCGCATGTAATGACGGTATTAGTAGGTGCCTCCACTGGAAAGCTACCTACCTAACGCGATTAACACTACAGAAGCGTAAACTACTTGTTAAGGCAACTTAGTCGTAGTCATCACAAAAATGAAAAAATGAGACGGACGAATTTCCTTCTATGAGTACGCGCAGTCGGTTCTCATAGTGCCTCTCTGAGGGGTGAGGTTTAGCCCGTAGGCATATATACTGACTAGCACTGATGGCATTGTCAGATATATCAATCGGGCATAACCAATGGTACGGACCATTGGTATCTTTTGAAGATTCCTGCACCTCCAGGCGCAACAAAAAAAAAAAAACTCGATCGTTGAAATTGTCTCCCTGCTATTATTTCTTATCGAGTTACCTGAAAGTTAAGGTTTTTGCAGGAAAACCTGGTACACTTGATGAATTGTCAGCGGCTATCACAAGAGAAATTCGTGCGATTCCAAAAGCGATGTTAGAGAGGTGCATGGAGAATCTTTCAACTTGTCTTCGTGAGTGCCTGGGCAAAAACGGAGGTTATTTTTCTTTCATGACTTGGGTTTATAATTTGTTCATGCTTAAATGACATTACATAGAAACTAAATACGAATACAAAATAAAAATTCAAAGTTTTTGAAAAACAACTGTGTACAAGTTTTTTGAAAAACGTCGCACCTCCTTTGCTCACCCTTTACAATCAAACTAGTAGTGTGTTCAGAAATACTAGTATTTGTAGCCGCATTCCGCTAGGCCTAGACAAGTACTTCTGCTTAGGAATTGAAGGTAGGGCACTTGACACATCATCATCAAAAGCTAACTCCGATTTCACTCTATTCCATTGACGCGCTTTTGTTTTTATTTATTTTTCCAAAACGAATATAATTTTGCTTTCAATACAGTACAGAACAGACATCAACCTATTTACATGTTTTGTATGGTAAAATCCCTTTTCCTCGTTTTTTTTTTTAGTTTTGAAAAAAGTAATTTTCTACGAATTTCAAAAATTTGGATTGCCTGCTTCCGATTCTCGAAATCTTATACAGACAATGGTCCTAGCTCAAAATTTAAGGCCCAAAACCTAGTACTTTTGTAGTTTCAAAACGGCGGATCAAATGCATATGTACGTACAAACGATAATCTTGTGATTATTGAAATTGTATTGCATTGTCAAAGCCACAAAGTCAATAGTATCAAAAAAAAAGTACGATCGTATTAAGAAGCACATCACTAAACAGTGTTTGTTTTGCTCACGAATGACGGAAGAGATCCAGCATGGCGAGAAGAGATAAGGGACTCATGATGGCGGGTTTTCCCCGTTTATCCTAAGATATTTTGTCCAATCCATTTATGGCGGCGTTTATGCTTGATCAGCTGTAATTCTCCTCTGTTTATCTCTTCCGGTATTCGCAGTGTAGATTTCCATATAGGGTCAGTTGGAGTAAGTGTGTACACTTTTTGTTTTGCTATTCAAATGAAGACTAAATTTCGAAAAATATTCAAAACAAAAGTGTACTTCCTTGCTTACTTTAAAAAATGAAATCGTTTTAAAAAAAAGCCGCAAATTGTATTGTTGGTGATTTAATCGTGTTATAATAAATGTGTGTTAACATTTATCCACTTTTTGTTTTAGTTCCGAGGTAAATGTATACAAAGTAATTAGTTCTACTGAACAATAAGGACTTAAGAATGGGATGATTGTAAGCGGACGTGCTAAAGGCTTTCACACACCACCGCGGTAGCAATAGTGATCTATCGATCTATCGCAACACGTGTATTGAAGTTTGTTGACACACGCCGAGTGCGATATACACCGGCGATTGTCGCGAGAGATTGCGATTGAACGTGGCTATCGCTGCATGTTACATTCTATCCCTCTATCGCGTAATGGTGGATGTGGAAAAGTTGATTTCTTCTGTGGATACATAGGTAGATGCTTTCGTTTGCATAAACAAACTAAGCAAAAATTGAAAAGAAGACTTCTATCGCTATAGCGCTGGTATGTTTAGTTGTCTATCTATCGCTATGACGATATTTATCGTTACGCCATCGCTATCGCGGCGGTGTGTGAAAGCCTTAACAACATTTCCCCACACGTTCTGTTAATGACAGAATTTGCCATTGACAATGCAGTTAGGTGCGGAATATGAAGTGCAGCAGTGTAACATCTTAAACTTTTCTTCTTCTTAAATGTGGGCTATAAAAATTAATTTTATTAACTCCTTCCGTCTCAGCGGTTTAAAATTTGAACCATATATTTTCAGTAGTTGCGGCTTAGTGGGACAAATTTTAGACCATGTAGAAAATACTTTCTGCAATCGACGCAGAGGTTTAAAATTTGTACCACTTACGTCAACAACATGTGTTAGATTGCAGAGAATAGCGAAGTTTTTTTGCTGTTGCTTGTTCAATGTGGTTACGTGGATAGCGGTGCTTTTTATTAGTGGAAGTAAGAATTTAGCTCCTTGAATTTCGTGCTTTATTAAAATCGTCTTTTGCAAATACATATATTGTTTCAAAACCTATCATTTTTAAAGTGTGTGGTGAGTTACTAAGACAGAAATTACGTTTGGATAAAAGTCAAGTTGTACCCACGTTTTTTGACCCACAGCGACTGAAGAGGTTTTTGTTTTAATTTTTTTTAATATATATTTTGTATTATTAGCCGCGTTTTATTTTCCCCGTGAACTGGACTAGTTCATCTCAAAATAAAAAAAACGCTCCTCGTTCACCTAGAAATTTAATTTTCTCAAGTTGGTAGCAGCAGCTATCACACTGACGATTAATATGGATTAAAAATGCGGAAAATTAGCAATCGAAGTGAGAAAAGTGCTTAATATTTTTACATTTGCTTAATAATTAAGTGTTTTTGGATACTTATGTCAGAAAGTGAGGATACAACAAATTACTATGATTAACTTCTGATATTCAGCAGAGCTGCCAAGCCTTACATATATTATTTTTTTTGTGAAAAGCCATCTAGTGGTGATATATGGGATAGAAATTCTGGTTCACTGAATGGTCACACTGTGTAAAAATATGAAGTGAAACAGTTTACGGAGAAAACAAAACACGGCTATTATATACATGGGATGCTAAGGAAACTGCAAATAGACAATGATGCAGTTTCACTCCCATCAGGACCTGATTCTGAAATTTCTTCAGAAAATGTATCTGAATAAGATTCCAATATAGTATGTACATCCAGAGGATCAGGAAGCACCACTGGAATTTTCCTTTGAATAAGAAAACGAATTGCTTCTTTCCGAAATCCAGGAACAAGTTCCAAGGCGTCATCAACCAAAAGTGACTCGTAATTGGACTCAAGTCACTGATGATCATGGGCAAGCTTACTCATGGGCGAGTTTACTCAAGAATATGGGGCTGCTGATTTTGTCAAGGGAGTAGAAAACCTAACACCGATAGATCCTTTTCTTTGTTTGACAACCAACTTTTTGAGCATTTGGTTTTTCAAATAAACTAATACGCTGAGCAAAACCACATGAAAACAGGTAAAACATTTGAGAAAACAAATATGGATGAAATGAAAACGTTTATCGGTTTGAAACTGCTTATGGGAATGAAGAAGCTTCTTTGTTTGAATGATTTCTATATTAGTTTATGATACAAGCACTGTTATTTATAATAACTGACGCCCTTTTCTTGAGAAGCTTTAATTTTATTCAACATGAAAACTTAGCAAAAGAATAGCAAAAATAAAATGAATACTAAAAAATTAGTGGTGATGTTCCCACACAAAACCAAACAGGTACCATGATCTCATCGTCCTTCGCGGCATAAACCAAACGTCAACTATGGTTCTCCTTTCAGGAAGCGTTCAACTGGTTGGTCCTCTAAGGCGCCCAATTCATCAGCAAGTTGGTTGCTAGGAAATGCGCACGCAAATGATGGAAGTCTCGAGTCGAAACGAGGTGCACCCAATCACTACTTACTTACTTACTTACTTAGGTGGCGCTACAGTTCGGGGTGAACCTGGGCCTCAACCAACAAGCCTCTCCATTTAGCTCGGTCTTTAGCTAATTGCCTCCAGTTGCGCACTCCAAGTTGGTCGAGGTCCCCTTGAACTTGTGCGCGCCACCTACGGCGATGATTCCCTCTACTGCGTCGTCCCTCGGGGCTAGATTTGAAGACTCTGAGGGCCGGAGCGATGGTGTCCATTCGCTCTACATGTCCTAGCCATCTCAGACGTCCAATACGCAGTTTTTTGACTATGTCGATGTCGCTGTACAGCTCGTACAGTTCGTGATTGAATCTTCTCCTCCAAAACCCGTTAACGCAAACGGGACCGAAAATCTTACGAAGAATTTTTCTCTCGAAGCGACCAAGGATATCTTCATCCTCTTTTAATAAAGTCCATGTTTCAGCGCCGTCAAAGATTGCTTTAAAATTTTTAAACAAAAGTACCATATCGTATATTTTGACAATTATTTTACTAGCTGTTGTTGTTTACTGCGCCGTGGCGTAAGTGGCTAGTGTGTCGGATCACTACGCATGAGGTTCCAAGTTCGAATCCCAGAAAATACCAAAAAGCTTTTTCACGGTCCCACCTCTCGCGAGCGTTTGACAAACATCCGGGAGTATTGTTGTCACGAAAAAGCTTCTCAAATCGCCGTTCGGATTCGGCATTAAACTGTAGGTCCCTTTCATTCGTGTGAAAAATATAACGCACACAACATGAGTGGTTGCGAGAAGCTATGCCCTGGCACTTTAAAGAGCTGTTGCGCCAAATATTTATTTTAATTTTTTTTTTTGTTGTTTACTGAGTGTTGAGCTGATGGAAGAATTGAAGCATGATGAAATACATGCCTGTGGAACAGTAAATGCAACATGATAATATCTTCCACGATTTTTACCAGACAATTGAATGGGTGCTGTGGCGTAAGTGGCTAGTGTGTCAGACCACTATCATAAAGCAGCAAAGTGTCACACAAAAATAAGGATGAGACTGTTTCGAAAGTATCGTGTCCAACTGATTTTTTTGACTACAACAAACACATGAACTACGTGGACAAGTTTGATCAAAATCTATCAGTATACCATATAAACTGGATAGAAAAAGTAAGAAATGGTGGCATCGCATACTTTTCTTTTTCGTGGTTGCAGCAGTTGTGAATTCATTCTGTTTGCACAAAATGCTCAACCTTCCACAAATGGATTTGAAAACATCTAGGCGCTCAGTAATAAATGGTTTATTAGCGCAAGATTTAGTTAAATGAAATTTGAAACGCCAAACGGAAAATTCATCGCCAGTTAGAAGTTCGTACTTTCTCCGCGGCTCATCAGCCCGAACGCAGTACACGTCGAAGATATTCCGTCTGCAGTACAATCAAAAACGAAGTCCGGACAAATTAGATTTGTGGCTGTACATGGCTTCAGACGGCAGCTTAAATAGGCGATATTCTTTTCTATTTAGTTAAGCGCAAAGCCCGAGTTTTCAAAACCAAGTTTGTGCTCATTTATAGCTGAGATTTTAGATCCAAATAAGGAAATGCCTAATGTAGCGTTAACCTAGTGAACATGTGACTTGGACCAGGGCATTGCCGATCATTTTGTACGCATAACTCTGAGTACAGTGGTGAAGTTTCAGCTGTAGAAGCGTTGTCAAAGTTGAAATGTACGTAACCCCTACAGTACGCCCACTATGCGAAGCTGCAATTGTAGTATGAAAAGTAGCTGTAGTAGCGACTTTTGTATCCTGGATCTGCTATAAGGAAACAATATAGCTTTGGATTCAAACAGCAGCTAACATTTAGGCAAATACCACGTAAGCAATACCTTACCCTTTAAATACACATCTTACAAAAATAAAAAAACGTTTATACATTGAAAAGGCAAGTTCATTTTAATTCCTTTAAGATGCATTTGATATAACATAAAAAAGTGTCTTTATATGTATATAGGTATATTTGTAATATAATATAAGAAAATCTTATCACAGGCAGAATGCTTTACTTGATTTAATATAAAACTAAAACTAATAATTGATCATCCACTTTTAGGTCTTACAACGTTTTCTCAAACTGACATATAGTAATGTTCTAAAGAGCACTAATAGTATCATTAGATACCCAAATTCATGTATTATCGACAATTTATCTATTTGCAAGAATCTGAGTAACACTTTTGGATCACCAAAATGACAATAGAAATCTTTGCATTCCAAATCGTCACGATTAAATCCAAATACAGAGAGTACAAGGGAGACCACTCCCACTCGTATAAATGAAAATTTCATAATTATATTCATAAATGTTGGAATTTCACTGGCAAAATCGAAACCATAAATCGCTAGTCCCATGAAAGGTGCAATCATCATTGGACCCACAGCCGAGCCATTCTGAAATGTTAAAATTTATAGTAAGCCACATTGGAACAGAAATTAGATACTCACTGTTATACTAAAGGTTCCACCAATAGCAAGACCCATTCCTTCGGCTACAAGTGATGTTACAATACCGACCAATGCGAATAAGCAGAAACGCCAGAGTTGAGCTGGCAAACCAGCCATCCAATAGATGATTGAGAGAAAAACTATATTAAGGATTATCTAAAAAATAAAAAATAAAAATTAACTTCAACTTAGTTGTAAAGGGCTTAACGCTGACTATCTATCACAATGGAGACGTTCCACAAGGGTTACTGATAACGCAAGATCGCATCCTGTCATAGATTTCAAAAGTAGTGCAATAAGTTTCAGCACAATGTCCCAAAAGGACAACGGCTGCCTAGGAAGTTATTTTACGCAATAGAACTTCTAAATCGGTAGGTGAATGGGTCGCCCAATATAAAATTGGCTGAGGGCATTAGTTTTGAATCTCTCTCTACCAAACAAACTGGTTATTGTCCTAGGTGAATGAGCACAATGAGTCTGTTTCGAAAAGAGTCTCAAGACATTTATCAAACTTATAGTTTGCAGAGATAGATATATGTAGGATGAAAAACATCTTTACAGCAAAGATAAAAGAACAGGATTTATTAAGTTTCTGTTCTGACTCCAATTCTGCTCCGTCATTACCAATTTGCTTGATATGGCATCCAGAATAAATCGATTCGATTCGATAATTCTACCACTTTAGCCCACTTAGCTGAAGTCTAGCAAGTTTTACATTCATGATTCTATTCACAAATTTACTGCGGATGGTTTTTTGTAAATAATACACATCTGTGGTATCGAGAAAAAGAATGAACTTAGGAAAAGAATGAACTCTTCTTTAGGAAAAGTAGCCTGTGGTAAATGCATAGTAAAATTTATACTAAACATAGTTAGGTAGGTAGGTAGGTATGTAGATGGATGCCTTGTGACGTTAATCACTTCAGGTTGGGGGTTGTGCCGTCGGGGTAACTTACCTACCACGTAAAAAATCCATGGTTCCGAAACAACCAAAAGCCTCGGATAAGGATGACTCAACTAATGACGACCCCAGCAAACGAAATAAGGACAACGACCTTCGGATCTGTACGTGGAATGTTCTGTCCCCTTACAGACCACGTGCAGCCGAACAACTAGCAGAGGCCCTAGACTGCTATAAAGCAGATATTACCGCCATCCAAGAAGTGCGATGGGATGGGCCGGGCAAAAAAAAGGATGAAAAACTGTGACATCTACTACGGTGATTTCTACAGAGGCAACAGGCAACGCTTATTCGGATGCGGATTTGTCATACGCGGCAGACTTAGGCAAGAGGTCTTAAGCTTCCGGCACGTAAGCGAGCGTATTATGACTATCCGGATCAAGGCTAAATTCGCTAACATAAGCCTAATATGTGTTCATGCCCCCACAGAAGAAAAGGACCCTGCCACCAAAGAGTGTTTCTACGAGCTCCTCGACAAAACATATGACCAATGGCCAAAATAGGAAAGGAGGACGTCTTTGGTAGGGCAGTCGGTAAGCATAGCCTACACGACACCACGTCTGATAACGGACTAAGACTAATTGATTTCGCTGTGGAGCGAAATGTCACCATAGTAAGCACATGGTTTCCTCATCTCGATATTCATAAGCAGACATGGCGGTCCAATGATCATGTAACGATCAACCAAATTGATCATATTGCGATCGACGCAAGGCATGCCTCCAGTATTCTGGATGTCCGGACCTTCCGAGCGGCCAACATAGACTCGGATCATTACCTTGTTGTAGCCAAGGTACGAATGCGGATATCCCAATCTGAGCAACAAAGAAGAATTAATGTGCGAAAATTTAACATCAAAAAGCTACAATCGCAAGAGACCGCCAGACTCTTCGCTGAACACGTATCCCGAAATCTCTCAATCACCCCTTTGCCGCCAGCATCAAGTACCGAAGACCAGTGGCAACGCTGCCAACATGCCATCAGAAACGCCGCAACTGATGTGCTGGGTCTCGCTCGACCACCACCGCGAAACCCCTGGTTTGACGAAGAATGCCGGAGAGTGCATGCAGCAAAACAAGAGGCATACAAAGCGGCGCTGCAGCGGAAAACGAGAGCTGCTCGTGAGCTCTTCGAGCAAAAGAGACGGGAAGAACATCGGCTTCTCCAAAAGAAGAAGAAAGAGCATGAGAAGCGCGCGTTTGAGAATATCGAGAGTTTATACTCCAGGAACAATGTACGGAAGTTTTACCAAAAGGTTAAAAGAACGTGTCAGAGGAGCAATACCCGTACATAAACCTGTAGAGATGAAAATGGAAACCTCGTAGTAGAATCACAGTCGGTGCTGAGAATATTGAAAAACTACTTCTGCAGACTGTATAACGGCGACGAAGACCAACATCCCGCTGTCAGGCAGAATGAACCATTCACCATAGACGATGATAGTCAACATTTCCGTCCACCTGACCAAAACGAAGTGAGGATAGCAATATCCAAGCTAAAATCGAACAAGGCTGCTGGACCTGACGGCTTACCGGCCGAACTTTTCAAGGCAGCTGGGGATGAATTGGTAGAGTGCATACACCAACTCATTTCTAATATTTGGTCAGACGAGTGCATGCCTGATGAATGGAATCTCAGCATCGTTTGCCCGATCCACAAGAAAGGAGACCCCCTCAACTGCGCCAATTATACAGGCATCAGTCTCCTCAACATCGCATACAAGATCTTTTCTGCGATATTGTACGAACGCCTGAAACCTTTTATCAACAGCCTGATTGGACCCTATCAGTGCGGTTTCAGGCCAGGAAAGTCCACCATCGATCAAATCTTCACACTTCGGCAGATCCTGGAGAAAACCCAAGAATTCCAAATCGATACTCACCACCTCTTTATCGATTTCAAGGCCGCCTATGACAGCATCTATAGAGAAGAGCTTTATAGAGCCATGTCTAGTTTTGACATCCCTGCCAAACTTATCCGTCTGTGCAGGCTGACGATGGAGAACGCTCGCTGCTCCATCAAGTTCGGTAATGACCTCACCGAGACCCTTGATGTCAAAAAAGGCTTTAGACAAGGTGACGCGCTGTCCTGTGACTTCTTTAACATTGTGCCTGAACGGATTGTGCGGAACTCAGAAGCCAACACCGGAGGCACAATCTATTACAAGTCTGTACAACTGCTTGTATACGCCGACGATATAGACATTATTGGAAGAACTCAGCGGGCTGTCACCGGTGCGTTTGCAAGCATTGAAGCGGAAGCGGCCAAAATGGGTTTAGCGATAAACGAGGGCAAAACCAAGTATATGCTGTCAACAAGAAGGGAAAGCCAACACCGACGAATTGGACAAAACGTCACAGTGGGCAGCTATAAATTCGAGGTAGTAAGGGACTTTGTCTACCTTGGCTCTGCTATAAATTCTACAAACAAAATCAGTGCAGAAATCAATCGAAGAATAACTCTTGCCAATCGCTGTTTTTTTGGGCTTATAAGGCAATTAAACAGTAAAGCTCTATCTCGAACAACTAAGGAGACTCTATATAAGACCTTGATCATCCCAGTCCTACTTTACGGCGCTGAAACCTGGACCTTATTAAAAGAGGATGAAGATATCCTTGGTCGCTTCGAGAGAAAAATTCTTCGTAAGATTTTCGGTCCCGTTTGCGTTGACGGGTTTTGGAGGAGAAGATTCAATCACGAACTATACGAGCTGTACAGCGACATGGACCTAGTCAAAAAACTGCGTTTGACGTCTGAGATGGCTAGGACATGTAGAGCGAATGGACACCAACGCTCTAGCCCGCAGAGTCCTCGAATCTAATCCCGAGGGACGACGCAGTAGAGGGAATCATCGCCGTAGGTGGCGCGCACAAGTTCAAGGGGACCTCGATCAACTTGGAGTGCGCAACTGGAGGCAATTAGCTAAAGACTGAGCTAAATGGAGAGGCTTGTTGGTTGAGGCTCAGGTTCACCCCGAACTGTAGCGCCACCTAAGTAAGTAAGTAAGTATAGATTATTATTTTCCAGTAGAATAATGCGTTCAATTTTGACATTGAATTCAAAAGCAGCGAGCTCGAAACCCGCATGAACCAAGTTTCAGGTAAGTACTTAAGAATAGGTCTGTTCGCGTACCCCCCCACCCCCAAAAGAACGAATTTTTACGAAAAGTTACAAGTTTTTACAAAAACCTGTTCGAGTATTGAGAATTTTCGTAGTTTTTGACAGAAGAGAGCGCCCTCGAGAGAGTAAGAAATTTCCCCATGCTGCGAATTTTAGTGCAAGAAATTTATATTATGACCGCCATGTTAGAGACACCATTTTATATCTTGAAAACAAACTTAAAATGGTTGACCACATCTTAATTTTTGCCATATTTGGAAGTATATTGACTCAGCATGGGTTGGTCAAAGACTGCTTTGAGATGTATCCTTTACAGTACCCATAACGAACCATCTGCATTAACTTTTCCTTTCTGATGTCCCAATTAATCTGTCAAATATGACACATATAGTTTCTGATAAGACCAACTTACTTGTACTGGAATGCGTGATAGCGTTAAAGCCATATAGTAAGGCGGCAAAGTGTACCATCGATTGAATGTCTCCTTTTTCACCATTTTGACTTCACTTGGAACTGCAAGTAAATAGAGCTTTAAATTTGTTCCCTTCTCTGTATTGATAACTTACAGCTGAGAATAGGCACCATAACCTGTGTGTAGACAATCGTTAATATGGCTCCAATACAGAACTTTAAATGATCAAACATTCGTTCACCTTCATTCGCTGATTTGTAGAAGATTAATCCTGCAGTAAAACAAACAGCATTAACCAGAGCTCATAACGTATCTCCATACCTTAAATCTTACCAAAGCACAATCCACACATGACATGATGAACAATCTGAATGAGTAGAGCAATACGTGCTCGTAAAATTTTCAACATCATCACATTCAGTAAAACGTAAAATTGTCTAAAGGACGAAATTTTCTCTCTGTCCGATGTGATCTTCTTCGAGAAGGCCTTCATTTTTTCGACTAGCGCATATGCTCCATCTTTATCCAGCGAACAGCAGGGAAGCCTTCGTCGTTTGGACTTTTCCTCTATGAACATCGTTGTGACTGCATTTCGAAAAATCATTTCGGACTTTTCATTTTTCTCATATGGCAAGGACACCGGTGAGGATGCTGAATACATTAGTTTGCCATTTTGTGTTACCTCAGCCAGGGTTGTGATGAGGTTTCCTTCGTTGGCATCGCAAAGTTCTATAACTGCACGAGAGGCATTAGAAATCAGTAAAAATGAAGAAGAAAACTTCTACTTACTATAATCCGATGGACTGTAGTACATGGGGCAACTGAGATTGATGTGTCCCAAGAATGGAATAATAGCCGATGGGCTTCCCTGATAGACGCATTGTCCTTTGGCAAGTACGAAAATATTATCAAAATAATTGAATATTGTGGCCGAGGGTTGATGTATGGTGCAAACAATTGTACGTCCTTGACTCGCTAAACGGCTTAACAGACGAATACACTGGCCTGCTGTTACTTCGTCTAGGCCACTTGTTGGTTCATCGAGAAAGAATATGTTTGGATTTGCTACAAGCTCTAAGGCAATAGAGAGACGTTTGCGTTCACCACCACTAAGATTATCGGCTGTAACGTTGCGACGGTGATTCAAGTGGAGATTTTCAAGGGTTTCAGTAATAAGTTCACGATGGCTTTGACGATTTTTTAATTTTAGATCGCAGGCGAGATTCATTAGTTCTTGTACAGTGAGAAGATTTTGATGGTTATCCTCTTGAGTGATGTAGCAGGAGTCCTTTCGGTTGATTTTTATATGACCGCTTACGCCAGAAGTTCTGAAAGAGCAGATAAATGATGAATCAATTCTGTTACTAAATTTGATGATGCAGTAATTATTCATCTTTTTGGAAAGTATTGACTAATGAACACACACAATTTTGTACCAGGAAAATAGAATAGAAAAATGCAATTATTGATGTAAATTTCCACTTAGTAAATTTGCGAACTTTTTTCTTTGCTTTGAAAACTATCGCAAAGTAGGTAGAAAGTGAAAAGCTGTAACGTGTTTCAGTGGAACAGGGCGCAGCTCCTTTAACGGAGTGCACACACCACAAGACTATTGAACTGTTGATACTCGTACGTACCCTTTGCAAAATGCTCCATACACGAGAGTGCGCCTTGGAGCCTAAAGGTTCTATTCCCTTCCTTTCTATACTTTGAATACATTTTGAAATTCGTTTGGTCAATCGAACTAGACTGTTACAGAAAGCATTATGTCCATTGATGAAACTAGCTTGAAGTACCAATTCGAAATAATTGAAGATTTGCGCATCTTTGCATCTTGGCGGCAGTTGTATTTTTTGCGATGTATTTTTCTGTACTTTTCTCACAGGCTTCTGCACAAATCCCATTGGAAGACTGTCAGGAAAACGTAGTGAATTTGTGTCCTGTACATTAGATGTCGCAGCTGCGCTGCTGCTGTAAGGACTACACCTAAAACACCAAACCAAACAACTAGGTAATTAGCTGATGCCTCCTCGAGGCAAACTCTGCAGTGTTCTGCAGGAGTATGGGATTAATTGTTCTCTGTTAAGGTCGATTCAGTCTTTATACACAAACTGTAGAAGCTGTCTTCAAGTAAATGGCGTCAAATCAATACCTTTTGCGGTGGGCTTTGGACTTCGCCAAGGATGCGTTTTCTTCTCTTCATTATATATATGGACTGGATGTTACAGCGTAGCCGTGGCGGAGAATGTTTAAAGTGGGAGACTTAGTCATCTGCTCTTTGCGGATGATTTGGTCATCATTCGGTTTTCTCAAACCGAACTTCAAAGGGCACTCGAAAGGTTTGTAGCGGTTGGTGATAATGCTAGAATGAAGGTAAACATGAACAAATCGGAGTAATGGTCATTTACAGAACGCCCATTCAGTGCACTCTGCATGTTAGTGGAGTTCCGCTGAAGCAGGTGAATAAGTTTAAGTACTTTGTGGTGTTATTCACGATATGTGGAAAGAGGAATGTCGAGTTGTCCTGTAGGTTTGGTCAGGCTGGATCAATTTTGAGAGACCTTGGCCAATCTGCTATGAAGAAGGGCGAAATTAGTGTTCAATCGGTTTTTAACTTGGTGTATGCTCCAATTCCGGAGGCACAATCTATCACAAGTCTGCTTGCATACGCCGACGATATTGATATTATTGGAAGAACTCACCGGGCTGTCACCGTTTGCAAGAATTGAGGCAGAAGCGGCCAAAATGGGTTTAGCGATAAACGAGGTCAAAACCAAGTATATGCTGTCACCAAGAAGGGACACCCAACACCGACTAGTTAGACAGAACGTCACAGTGGGCAGCTATAACTTCGAGGTAGTAAGGGACTTTGTCTACCTTGGCTCTGCTATAAACTCGAAAAACAAGATCAGCGCAGAAATCAAGCAAAGAATAACTCTTGTCAATCGCTGCTTTTTTGGGCTTAAAAGGCAGTTCAACAGTAAAGCCCTATCTCGAACAACTAAGGAGACTCTGTATAAGACTCTGGTCATTCCAGTCCTGCTTTACGGTGCTGAAACTTGGACTTTACAATATTAAAAGTGGATGAAGACATCAATGGTCGCTTCGAGAGAAAAATTCTTCGTAAGATATTCGGTCCCGTTCACGTTGACGGGTTTTAGAGGAGAAGATGGCGTTACGAGAAAGCCAATTGGGACGGCCTTAATAGTTTCTTTAGGAGTTTTAACTGGTCGCTATGCTTCCTCGATAGCGACGTGGATGCCGCCGCCGATATGATTACTGACACCATTCGCTTAGGTATGGATGCCTTTATCCCTAACATAATAAAAAGCATCAAACCTAAGGCAAACCGTGGTTTGACCAGAGCTGTAAAGAGGCTATCAGGTTAAAAGAGGTAAGTTTTCGGTCTTATAAAGCCAACAAATCTGAGGAAAACAGAAAGAAGTTTAAACAATCCAGAAGTGACTGCAATGCCCACATTCGACGTGTAAAATTCTTACATGACCAGAAACTGAGACAAAAAATTCTACAATGTCCCAAAGGTAGTAAACATTTTTGGTCATTCGTCAAAAATATTAAAAATTCTGTCTCGTCTGGCATCCCAGACCTCATTTACAATGACATACCAGCTGTCAGCTCCTTAGACAAAGCTTATTTGCTTGCTGCTCACTTTGCAGCGAATTCCACCATGCCAGATAGTGCTTTGTCTCCGCCTGTACTTGAGAGCGTCGAATTTTCCATGGGACAAGTCCACTTTCGCACTCGTACAGTTGTAGGAGTACTCAAAGGTCTTAACATACACAAATTCGCTGGTCCAGATGGTATCTCCCCCATAGTTCTGAAGAGGTGTTCTTCCACGCTGGCAAAACCTCTGCGTAAGCTTTTCTGTCTGTCCTACTCTTCTGGGCTCTTTCCGAGTAGATGGAAAACAGCATTTGTCCAGCCCGTCCCTAAAAAAGGCGGATCTTCCTCCCCGTCCAATTACCGACCCATTGCACTTACGTCCCTTCTTTCCAAGGTCATGGAAACGCTGATAAATCGTCAGCTTATGAAATATCTAGATTCACGAAAACTCCTCAATGACCGTCAGTATGGTTTTCGTAGCAACAGGTCCACTGGTGATTTGATGGCATATCTCACCGAGAAGTGGAACTAATCTCTCCATCACTTTGGAGAAACAAAGATGGTTGCGCTCGATATTTCTAAGGCATTTGACAGAGTTTGGCATCTTTGGCTCTTTTGTCGAAAATGCGTGCATATGGCAGCGATGAGTCTCTTCTTCAATGGATTAGAAATTACCTTTCGGGCCGTTTAATACAGGTTGTCTTGGACGGCTTCAAGTCTGCAATTCACCATATAAATGCTGGTGTTCCCCAGGGCTCCGTTTTGTCTCCGACTCTCTTTCTCATTTTTATAAATGACCTCTTGTCTGCAACTTCTAATCCAATCCATTCCTTCGCTGATGACAGTACTCTCAGTTTTTCATATTCGTTCCCTAACTCACGTCCCTGCTCTTCGGCCGTAGAAGTGGAACGACAACGTATGTTAAACACATTAAATTCCGACCTGGACAGCATAACCAAATGGGGTTCAATCAATAGAGTGGAATTTAATGCATCCAAAACTCAATGCTGTCTTCTGTCTCTCAAGTGAAATCAAGACCCTGAACCATTATCCATGAATGGTACTTGCATCGCTGAATCCGAAAGACTTGCCATTCTCGGTATGTGCATCAATAACCGTCTTCGATGGAACGATCACATATTCGAAGTCGCCAAAAATGCTGCAAAATGTCTAGGATTCCTTAACCGGTGCAAGAAATATTTTACCCCGTCTGATCTGGCCTCCATCTATAAGGCATTCATCCGCTCAAAGCTGGAATATAACGCCCACATCTGGTCTGGTACACCCAAGACCGTTCTGCACATTTTAGATAGGGTACAGAATCGCGTGTCAAAACTGATAGGTGATAGAGACATCGTGAGCTCCATACTCTCACTTGAACATCGTAGAAATGTCTCGTGTCTTTCTCTTTTTTATCGCTTTTTTTATAAAAAAAAATGCTCCAGCGAAATAGCCAGCTGCATTCCTCCCCTTCAAAACTTCACCCGCAATACGCGTCACGCTTCGAATGCACATCAGTTCATCCTCAAGCCCATCTTCGGACGTACTGTCAAATATAGGGATTCGTTTATAAGTCGAACAACATGTTTATGGAACGAATTACCAGCCTCTGTATTTCCTAATCATTACAACCTTCAAACATTTAAAGCCAACGCAAACCGGCATCTCCACTGTCTTCTTCCCCCTCTTCCTATCCGCCCGTGCCCTGAGAACCAGTATCCATTTGGAAATTATAAAAAACGCGCAAACTATAAAAAAAAAAAAAAGATTCAATAACGAACTAAACGAGTTGTACAGCGACATCGACCTAGTCAAAAAAATGCGTATTGGACGTCTGAGATGGCTAGGACATGTAGAGCGAATGGACACCAACACTCCGGCCCGCAGAGTCTTCGAATCTAATCCCGTGGGACGACGCAGTAGAGGACCTCCTCGCCATAGATGGCGCGCACAAATTCAATAGGACCTCAACCAACTTGGAGTGCGCAACTGGAGGCAATTAGCTAAAGACCGGGTTAAATGGAGAGGCTTGTTGGTTGAGGCCCAGGTTCACCCCAAATCGTAGGGCCACACAAGTAAGTAAGTATGTTCCAATTCTCACGTATGGTCTTGAAATTTGGGTAATGACCGAAAGAATAAGATCACAGATACAAGCTTCTGAAATGAGGTTCCTTCGCGTCGTTGCTGGAATAACTTATAGGGATCGAGTGCGCAACACCAGAGTACGCGAGGCGCTCAATGTTGAGTGAATGAAACGATCAATGCTTCGATGGTTTGGTCACGTAGTGCATGTGCCCCTAAACGGATTTCCAAGATGTATCATGATTACCGTGCCATCAGGTAGGAGACCCCTAGTTAGGCCTAGAAATAGATGGTTAGATCAAGTTTGACATCTCTCCTGGAGACGTCTAGGGATTCCTCTTGATGAGTTGGAGTCAATGGCGGAGGATCGAGAAGGATGGAGAGCCACCTGATGCTCCTACCCTCGCGACCCTCATAAAGGATTAATGGGCCATTGAATATGTATGTATGTATGTATCATGATTAAGTGTAGCTCAAATGAATTACAAAGAAAATTGATTGACGCAGTAGAAGAGACTTCGATTTGACCGACCCTGTGGTAAAATACATGTTCTCGGAGCTATGGCAGGCTTAATTATATAGCCATTAAATACCACCTATCATTTCGATAGAGAAATTAAAAAAAAAATCTCGACAGTCTTAAGGCAAAAGCTCTATTTTTATAACTGACGACTTCAATATTTTTTAACGAAATAAAAAAATAAATGAATATTTGGCGCACCAGCTCTTTAAGTGCCAGGGCCTAGCTTCGCGCAACCACTCTTGTTGTGTGCGCTATGAATGACCTACAGTTTAGTGCCATATCCGAATTTGTTTTAAGAAGCTTTTTCGTGACAACAATACTCTCGGATGTTTGTCAGACGTTCGCGAGAGGTGGGATAGTGAAAAAACTTGTTGGTGTTTTCTGGGATTCGAACTTGGAACCTCACGCGCTCATTTTTACGGAATGGGTTAACCTAAAAACAAACAGGAGGGGAAGCAGTCTACCTGAAGCCTTCCCGAACCTTAGATGCTACTACAATACTTTTTGTTGAAGACCGCTACAATACTTTTTGTTGAAACATATTATTCCAAAGCATGGAGATCAAAAAATATTTAAGTCAAAGTACCATAGTAACACTGCTTGTGCTCTATGGATCACCAGTAAGAAGAAGAGCTAATGTATTATATACAAAGGCACCGACATTCTCTATAGGTCATTAATTATATTCTGCTAGGCTTTCTCTCTTGAAGTAATTTTCACTAAATATTCCTAGAAATTGAAATGAATATCGTGCTTCTAGTTCTCATCGTATATCAATAAAGAATGTAACAACACCACGGCCACTTTGATTGACATGGCTTAAAATAGATTGTAATATGTATCTCTATCTCTAATATCTTTTGAAATTTTGTACCTTAGTGGCTTTGTCAAAAAGAATCGAGTGTACTTCACCCTAGGGATATATCTTCCTCACAAATTTTATGTGATTAATAATTTTCAGTCATGTGGGACACCAACGCGAATTCACTTCGAATATGCATGACAATTATCTTAATCGACTAAGGAGTTTTTATTTTAACAGACAAACAAATTGGGCCTTAATAATCTTAATTCGCTAACTCAGTTTGCATTCAGAAAACGTCAATTTGCTAGCTCACAAGCTAATCAGCAAGTAATTAGCAGAATATTATTCCGTTGACGGTTGTGAGAGTTTTGACGTTTTCATTTACAAGCAATTATTGGCCTGCGCTGTAGAATTTTGCAAATCTTTTTTTTTTTTTTTTCCTCTAATCAAGGAATCTCCAATACAACTTCGAACACAAACCTGAAATATTAAAACTAAGCTTCTGTATATGAAAACCATATTTAGATTACCTATATCCAGAAATTGCGTTGAGCAAACTGCTCTTTCCCGCACCGGATGGTCCCATTATAGCCGAAAGCTCGCCATTACGAAAAGCGCCACTTACTCCACATAGGATATCACGTGATCCTGTTATTTTCACTGCAAAAAAGAAAATAATTAAAACAAAAAAAAAACAATAAATAAATTTATTTAAAAAAAAGGTCAATCCGTGTTTTTTTTTTTGTGCGGATCCATACGTTTTACTTTTACTGAACTGAGTACGATTTAGAACTAGCGGACTACAAAACTGAAGCTGTTCTCATAAGCAGATGGTAACAAAGTGGAACACCTAACTATACGGGTCGGTGGCGAAATCATCCAGTCAAAGCCGAACATCAAGTACCTGGGAGTATTGCTGGACCACAGACTCAGCTTCAGAGACCACTTCTGTGGCCACAAGATAAAACCGCCAAAGTCGATTTTCACAGATTCTCAAAAAACGAGCCTAAAGTTTTCGTTTTTCCCTTGTAGCCACAGACTTAATGTGCGCAGGCGAGAAGACCTATCGGGCAGTAGCTGCACAATGCAGCCTTATTCCAAATATTGTAGGACCAAAGCAGTCAATTAGAAGCCTTTTAACTACCATGAGTAAGTAAATACTCTTGTATGCGCCCCCAATAGGGGCATTAGCGGCGCACCCAAAGTCGTACATAAGAAAGATGAATTAATTCGGCGCATAGAATCGGATATAAAAGGCGTATTTTCAGGCCGAACGCCTTTTGATCTTGAAGCGAAGAAAACCGCAGCACTATGCGAAAACGAGCACGACGACAGAAGAAGAACTATGGACGCTATAAACGTAGAATGGCAACATAGGTGGAACATCACTCCCAAAGGATGATGGACATATAAATTGATCTCTGAAGTTGATGAGTGGGTTAGCAAAAAGCACGGGGCGGTGAATCAATATCAGCAAGGGACCCAGAGGTAGAAGCCTGGAAGGCCTTCTCATGCCGTACCACAAAGAGACGACACTTAATGGCTTCTTTGTGGGATGTTAGTTTCCTCTACATCTATATCTACATCACTGGTGGGCAAAGATCGCTTTCTCTAGTCCTCCTCGTAGGCATCCGCTGGAAATGGCTAATCCTGCTTCGCTAGATTAGTGTCAGATAAGATTAACACGCACGCATTCAATAGTGCGGAGTGGTCATCGGGGTAACGACAGATACCTAATTCCCTGGTGGTGTGAGCCTTAGAACCGTACCGATGGATGGAAGACTGGGGGTGTGCTGATGGAATACCAAAATTACACAAAGTTAGGAACATCTTAGAAAGAGCAATTGGCAGCCAAGTGACCCCAAGAAGCCTGATGCCATTTATGTTGGTGAAGGGCGAACGCTGGGAGACTATGCACGACGTTATCACGAGTATGGTGCAGCAACTGCGTATCGAGGAAAAAGTACCGAGAAACGAACGCGGGAAACGAAGGTTCTGCCAACGGTGGCAGCTAAAAAAGATTTGACGAAAGGTCGAGTCTTCCCCAGCGAAGGAATGCCTTGCCTGGCGATGCCGCAGGACAGAGTAATACGAGGTGTTTCTTTTAGCATGAAACCATGCAGCAGCATAGAGTCGGCCATAACTCGTAGCATGGGCTAAAAGTATCCAAAAAGGATTTATACCTCTACCTACGCGTAAAAAAAAAAAAAATTAAGATTTAGTTAGCGCAATCAAACAGAGTATAGGTATAATATCCCCAACATTAGTGTCAAACAATTTCTTAGAATGAACCTAACCTACATCTAAAGTTCAGACTCCTCTACATCAAGAAGTGAATGAAAGTGAATAAATGTTACTATATTCAGATACATCAACTGAATTAGATATTCCTAAGAATACACATTTCTCTACTCTACATTCATAAGCCAAGCTATTATACATCATCTCGTACGATATTCTGATAAATGGCTTCAGTCAGTTTTAAGACTCTTATAGAATTTCTAATATTTCTCACGCGAAACGTGCATGGAAAAATAATGTATTGAATACAGCAACACCACAAAAGTTTAATCATACACACGGAAACGAGTAGTTGCATGCAGTACACACAATTTGAATACAAAATATTGCTGGGGTCAGGTCCAAGTCGATGACGATTATGTTATACTGGCTAAGAATAAACTTGAAAACAAAGTGCGGATCTATTTCTGTGACTCCATGCCACTGACCGACACACAAATTTAATCACACAACTGTGCCGAACTTCAAAGATAGATAGGAATAGAGAACAAACTATAAAGTATGGGGTTTGCTTTGAAACTGGCCTCATTCTTGTACGGGCTATATCGCATTCTATAGAAACAGAGGAAAAATGAATCATAGCGCGACCAGTTGAGGGAATTCCATGGAACAATAAACAGACAGAATAGCTCGGTGCTCGGTGAATAGGTTGCGAGCGATGAACTCAACACGAACAGTGCATTATTGAAGTAGTAAACATGTGCTCGAAATGTTTACATACTACGAGTAACATATGTCAGTGTGTTGTCAGATTGAATGACTGCAAATGATGAGCAAAGCAAGCTTTGGAAACAACATATGAACAATTATGCTATGACCTTGGCCAGGGGTATCAAGGATATTCTATCTGCTAAGCGTAGGAATCGTCCACATGATGGTACTTCACGGATTCCTGCGATCTTTGTGCCCTATTGATCCACAGTAGTAGACTGGTATAAGCTCTTACTCAATCATCACTGTCGCAATTTAATACAGTTCATGACGATATGCTATTGTACAATTTTTATTTATTAACTTTTGTTGTAGGAGGCAAGAAGAAAAAAAGGCATACAGGATGACTTTCATCTTGATAAGGTACAGATACAATATTGAAACGGAATAACTAGTTCAGCAGCTGAGAAGACTTACACTGATGAGGTCGTGAATATGCTCATGTGTAGCAAAACACCTTCTCCTTCTTGCGCCAATGCCCTAGCATAAGTGGATAAAGTTTTCCGTATAACTTCTCATATGGAAAATTGCGGGAACTCGCAGACACTTCACTTATGCATCTACCCGAAACTGTGCATCTTCGAAGTACCTGCTCCTTCACCAACGATGGAACGAGGCAGTATAGCGTCACATGCGGTATTACCCAAGGCTCCATAGTAGGTCCGCTACTGCGGAATTTAATGTATGATGACGTCTTCAGACAGGTCTTCGAAGATAATTGTCTTCGTTGATGACATAGCAATCGTTGTAGTGAACAAATTCTTTGAGTATTTGAAGCATGACTACAATGAAACGGCTACCCTGGCAAGAATCATGCGGCGGACCAAAGTACAAAAGGAGACTGCTCTTAACAAGAGTTGTGGTATCATTAATGTTCTACGTTTCTCAAATATGGGCTGGTACCATGAAGATGAAGCCATATAAAAGGAAGACAGATGCAGCTTACAGAATCAATGCGTTTAGAGTATGCAGCGACTTCCGAACAAAACAACCTCCTACGACGCTGCATGTGTAGTGGCTGGCATGGTACCAATAGATCTTTTTACTAAAGAACCCCAACAGAAATACCATACCAGCGGGACAGCATCATCAACAGTGACGAGTAGAAGTGATACTTAAGTACCACCAAGCACAAGTCTGGGAGAATGGTATCACTCTGATAAAGACAGGCGGACGCAGAGGTTGACCCAAAATATAGACGCAGAGATCAATGGGGAGCATGGGGAGCTGAAGTTCTACCCGACCCAGATGCTTTTTTTTTTAAACAGGTGTGTGGCCACGCCCAAGTGGCCTGTAGGCACTGCGATCAAGGTGATCTTTTGTGCCAAGACCCAGATGCTTACTGGTCATGGTTGATTCAGAGCCTACCTCCACAGGTTTGGACTCGACGACAACCCCTATTGCCCAATGTGCACGAAAACAGTCATGGATGCGAAACACATCATATTCCATTGTCCACGATATTATGACGAACGGAACCAGCTGGTGAAAAAAACTGGGTGAGGATCTAACCCCAGACAACATCACCAGACAGATGATGAGCAGAAAAGATGCCTCGTTGGCGACACTCTGGCATTGTGCAGGAGCGACGAAGATAGGAGCGACAACGGGCAGTGCTGTGGGGACTAGGGTTAGGAGGGGAGTTGGGTGTAGGGGGTGGAAATTTCAAACTATTACTGTTAAAGATTCACCATTACCTCCAGATTATTCTGGAATTATGATACACTTTTAGAAGATGGGTCAATCCACTTCTACATTGATGGCTCAAAACCTAAGGACGGAGTTAGTGGAGGTGTGCACTCTGACAGGCTTAATCTTAAGCTCTCCTTCCGTCTACCAAATCATTGTAGCGTGTTCCAGGCGGAAATAATGGTGATTAAATAAGTCTTATCGTGGCTTAGGTTAGGTTAGGTAGGGTTATGAGGTTGTCATAAAACACTAGGCACCAAAGTGGGCCCATCGCGATCCCTAGGAAACCTTCACGGCAAAAGACCTAAACCCAATCTTCCAAGCAATTAATCTCCCTACAAAATCTGAAGAGATCCTTGTTATGGTTCAAGGACCTCACCTCCTCCAAGTTATCGAAGAAGTATTTACCCAGGTACTTTAGCCTTATCCTGGCAATTCCTTGACATTCACAGAGTATATGAGTTATATCCTCTGAGATATGTATATCATCGCAGAACCTACAAACATCCGTATCGGATAACCCTCGTCTCATGGCATGCCTCCTTAGGAGACCGTGGCCAGAGAGTATTCCTATCGCTGTTCTTAGCCTTGATCTATCTAACTAAATTATCTCCCCAGAATTTCTGCGATCTAACACAGGCCACAAGACCTTAGGCACCCTGTGACCATCTAAGTTTGACCATCTTAGATTAGCCGTGTCAATGATTTTGTCCCGGATAATTCCCTTAGCCACACACCCTGGTGGTTAAATACTACCAATTATATCGCTACGTGGGAGCCCCGCTCGTCTTTTAGCCAGCGCGTCGGCTTGCTCATTGCCTTCGATATGGCAGTGTCCAGGTACCCAACATAATCTGACTCGGTTTTGCGTACATAATGCCCTAAGCATTGTGCGGCAATTCCTGATTATTTCAGATTTGGTGACGTAAGACTCTAGCGCCTTTAGCGCATCCTGACTGTCAATGTAGATGGCGATATTCTTATCGGATATTGATCCCATCTCAAGTAATTCCGCAGCTTTTAGTACAGCTAGTACCTCTGCTTGGAACACACTGCATGTGTCCGGAAGTCTCAGGGCCACCTGTAGGTTCGTATCCCTCGAGTAAATACCTGACCCCGTGCCCTCACTGGTCTTAGAACCATCTGTGTATATTGCAATCTCGTTATAGCCAGAGACTGTCTTCCTTTGCCAGTCCTCTCTAATAGGATACAGTACTTCGTATGGTGTATCGAAGTCTAAGGTGCCAAGTATATCGTCCGATTCGTCAGGGATTCCGTTAAAAGATTCCTTGAGAATGGAGCTGTGTCCAATGTTATTAGTCCTGAAGAGACCAACGTTAGTGAGCCGAAGCGCACTGTTGCCCGCTTGAAATTTGATTTGTAGGTCTAATGGTAAGAGATACAGGAAGATCTCGAGTGCAGCCGTAGAGCACCTGTGATGGCAATGCAGGCTGATCTCTGTACCATGGCCAACATATCCCGTGTGTTTTTCGTATTCGCTGCCTTCCACCACACAAGAGCCCCATATGTAAGGATGGGTCTGACTACCATGATGTATAGCCAGTGCATCATTGCGGGCTTCAGGCCCCATTTTTTCCCCGCGGTCCGCTTACAGATGAAGAGAGCATTATATGCTTTGCGGACACGTTCCTGTATCGTGGCTTAAGAAAAACATGATATCTCCTAGAGATATCCGCATCTTTTCAGACAGTCAAGCAGCAATCAAATTCCTGGAATCGAACTCTCTAAATTCCTTAGCACCTCTCGACTGCCGATCGTCTCTCGCGGAGATGGCTGAACAGTTTAATATTCACCTGTGTTGGATGCCGGAGCATAGGGATATTCCAGGGAATTGTAAGGCCGATAAACTCACGACAATACGAACAATTATACCCATACTGATCGCTACTTGCAAACTCAAATTTAAGCTGGATGCTATCGAGTACAAATCTTAAATGGACAAGTGGACCCACATGCCTAGCGGCAAAACCGATTCGGCCAAAACTGGATCTAAAAGGTTCCAAGAATTTGATTTCTCTCAACAGATTGTATATCAGCGCTACAATAGGTGTCATCACTGGACACTGTCTAATAAGCAAGTGTACTACAGGGCTGGGCATTTTTTGTGAACGACATTTGTAGAAGCATGGATGAAGAAGAGGAAGAAACTATTTCCCAATTTCCTTGTTTCTGTCCAGCTTTCTTCCGTAGGAGGAAGCTTCACCTAGGAGCTCCCTATTACAACGACATAGGCGTCCTGAAAAACATCGACATTAAGAGCCTCCTACGCTTCATAAGAAGCTCAAAATGGTTTAAGGTGTAGATAGAGAGAAACTTTTTTCCTGGTTCAATTACAATGGACCTATTATTGGTCTAATTGTGTTGGCGATTCTCAGCTGGCAGCCACTTCAACCTAACCTAATCTAAAAGCTCCCACTTTTCAACAAAAAATAAATAAAAATTTGCTCATTCATATGGAAACGGTAACTACTTTGGCAGATTTTTTATCTATTACTAGCTGGTTGTGCCCGCTTCGCTGGGTCTTTAAATGTACGATTTCAAGTACACTTCTTTAGAGCAGTGGGCGTCGTGGCGTAAGTGGTTAGTGTGTCGGATCACTACGCATGAGGTTCCAATCCCAGAAAATACCAAAAAGTTTTTTCACGGTCCCACCTCTCGCACATCCGAGAGTATTGTTGTCTAAAAAAGCTTCTCAAATCGCCGTTCGGATTCGGCAGTAAACTGTAGGTCCCTTCCATTCGTGTGGAAAATATAACGCACACAACATGAGTGGTTGCGAGAAGCTAGGCCTTGGCACTTTAAAGAGCTGTTGCGCCAAATATTTGTATTCTTTAGAGCACTCTCACCCGCTAATCCTTTATGAGGGTCGCGAGGGTAGGATAATTAGGTGCACTCTCCATCATTTTTAAACCTCCGCCGTCGACTCCAACTCATCTGGAGAAATCCCTAGACGGCTCCAAGAGAGATGTCGGACTTGATCCAACCATATATTTATAGGCCTACCGAGGGGTCGCTAACTTGATGGTGCGGCAATCATGAGACGTCTTGGAAACTAGCTGGGGACACGCTCTACGCGACGAAACCGTCAAAGTATAAATCCTTCCGTTCGAAAAAGTAGCTGCTCTACATTGAGTGCCTCGCGTAGTCTGGTGTTACGCAATACCGCGAAGGAACCTCTTTCAGCAGCTTGTATCCGAGACTGTAGGTGAGAGTTGGAACATATACCAAGTTAAAAACCGATAATTAGGTTTGAACACTATAGGTAAGTTCGGCCTTCCTTATATAACAGATTGACCAAACTCTCTCAAAATTGATCCAGTTTGACCATTTCTACAGAATAACTCGACATTGCTTTTTCCATCACTCGTGAATAAGACCCTGAGATACCTAAACGTATCCACCTGCTTCATTGAGACTTTAGCATGCAGAGTGTACTGAATAGGCGTTTTGGAAACATTCAATACTTCCGACAAACGACCAAGGATGACCAAATCATCCCCAAAGAGAGGATGACAAATCCTTAAGTCCCCCACTTTGCAATATTCTCTGCCACCGCTGCACTGCAGCATCCAGTCCATATATACAATGAAAAGGCGAGATGACAAAAGGCACAAAAAATGCGTTCTCTTTTATAGATGTAGAGATATTTTCAGCCAACCTTGTTAGTGTGGCTCATTATAAGTATAACTCTTGCGAACAGACAGTTGATAGGTAAGAGCCTAAAACTGTTGGTTTTGTGTCATTACTGGATAACCTACTGAAAGTTTTCTTTCTTACTCACAACTGCGTTCAAATGTGCACATGTTTACAACGAATTCCTCTGTTTATGGCATTTTTTAAATTATCCTTCTAATAATAATTGACTATCAATTGAGTTGCAGATGTTTTTTACTTGTTTAAAATAGCTTTAAAGATGCTATTAAATTAATTATTGATGAACCTAATGAAATGACTACTTATTACTTCTGCTAATTAACAACAATGATACCGAGTAGCGTAAGGCATCCATAAAATGTAATTAAAAGGTTATCTTACATAAGGATTACTTACAGTCTCGCCTGTTACACCGGGGGGCGTATGAGTAACATTTTTGATTGCCTTTTTAAACATTATTATCACCAACAATGTGTTTACTTACAATTTATGACGACCTCCGGTAATTGGGGAGAATAATTGCTATCTGATGGAGCAGTTGTTGTAAATATTTCCATTCTGTTGGCTAAATTTGGAACCAGTTTGGTCCAATAATTCGTTTTGTGTGTTTTCAACGGTAAAGAGTTTTCCCTCGGAAAGGCCGGCCGGTGTGGATGTGTGCCACAAATTATGACGATAAAAAATAATAAACAGCAGCGCGAGGTGCTTTCATTTAAATTCATCGTATTACGTGAAATATATGTAAAGTATTACCGTCATCTCACGGTGCAGGTAGTTTCCGCGTTGGAATTTATTTCGGTCTCCAACAACACAGAGTTCGATGAACGCATTAGTAGACGGTGCAGTGGTTATTAAATTGCCCCCGGTTTTATTTTTTATTTAATTTTTTTCTTTTTCAAATAGTAACGAGTTCTAATTGATATGTCATCAAAAATGTGTACTGGAAATTTTTTGCGAGAATTAGATTAGGTGCAATAGCCTATTAATGGAGTTCCATTGAAAAGATTGCATCTGTTAGAATGCGGATACGTTGTGAGAAATCGGTTGAGGTTAAAAGAGATCGATTTCAGGCGGATAAATGATCAGATGATTGCGATTCTGGCTATAATCTTAGGCCAATATGTGCACATGCCCATAATATATATATATATTTATAACTTCTTGGATAAAACGGAGTCTGTCCAGCGTAAGATGACAAATTGGTGCTCGAAGATCATTATGCCAAAATCGCTAAAAAGCATTAATGGAGATATCAGACAACTCAAAAAGTAAGTAAGATTCCAAGCTGGATAATGTGTCTTGGTAGCCCGCATACACCATGTCATTAACTAAGCATGCGTTCAGTGATTAGAAAATAAACTCTCAGCCTCATCCACAAGAAAGGCAATCTAATGACCTGGAGACATTAAGGAGGCATATTCTTACTGGTGGGCAAAATCGCATCATCACCTCCTCGCGGTGCCCGCTGGATAGCTATCTGATAGTGAACTAACGATGAGCATATACTGAGTCTGACGATATATGTGCAGCTGAACACTCAGACCTGCGTAAGCACATCTGGGTGAACATCAGCGCGCATATGTCTAACCGGACGAGACATCTCTTGTTGGCCTGATTGCCTGAAATATGCGTCTCAGAAGTCTAGCAATAGGTCCTCAGAAGGAGGGCGTGCGGCGGATGAATTCTCCCGATGGAATCAACGGTGACGTCTACAGACATGCGGATACCTTACCGGAGCTACTTCAACATATTTGGAGCTGAGGTCTGTAAGGATCTTCAATACTACGTGGTATTAAAAAAGAGATGGTGGCGGATGAACCCTTAATGGGTCAACGGAAGCGCTCATATCCCCGAAGTGGGTTACTGACATCGGTGTATCCGGCCTCTTGTCCTAGGGGTACAAAAAAAAAGGATCTGGCCCTCCAGGTTGGGGGTTGTGCCGTCGGGTTAACTTCCCTACCACGTAAAAAACCTTTGGTTACGAAGCAACCAACAGCCTCGGATACGAATGATTTTACTGTTGACGACCCATGCAAACGTAAAAAGGACAACGATCTTCGTATCTGCACGTGGAATGTTAGGTCCCTCTACAAACCACGTGCAGCCGAACAACTTGCGGATGCCCTAGAGTGTCTCAAAGCAGACATTACTGCCATCCAAGAGCTGCGATGGGATGGGCCGGGCAAAAGGAGTATGAAAAACTGCGACATCTACTACGGCGATTGCTACAGACAACAAGGACAGCGTCTATTCGGGTGCGGTTTTGTCATTGGAGGCAGACTTAAGCAAGAAGTCTTAAGTTTCCGGCATGTGAACGAGCGCCTTATGACTATCCGTATCAAGGCTAAATTTGCCAACATTAGCCTAATAGCCTTACGAGGAGAAGGACGACGCGTCAAAGGATGACTTCTACCAGCTCTTGGACAAGACGTATGAGCAATGCCCTAGCCACGACGTTAAAATTATCCTAGGCGACTTTAACGCAAAGCTAGGAAGAGAGGAAGTCTTTAGTAGCGTGGTCGGAAAGCACAGCCTGCACGATATCACATCCAGCAACGGACTCAGGCTAATCGACTTTGTGGCGGGGCGAAACTTTGTCGTAGCTAGTACGCGGTTCCCACGTCTCAATATTCACAAAGGAACATGGCTCTCCTTTGAACGAAAAACTGTCAACCAAATCGATCACATTGCAATCGACACAAGGCACTCTTCCAGTATTCTGGGTGTCCGGACTTTCCGAGGAGCCAACATGGACTCGGATCACTACCTAGTTGTAGCCAAGGTACGGATGCGGATATCCACAATGGAGTGAAATCAACGAATTATTGTGAGGAAATTTGACGTCGGGCGGCTACAATCGCAAGAGACCGCCAGAACCTTTGCCGATCGAGTTTCTTCTAATCTTAATCTGTCGCCAGCGTTGGCAACAAGCCATCAGAGATGCCGCCTCTGATGTACTAGGTTTTTCTCGGCCACCACAACGAAACCCCTGGTTTGATGAGGAATGCCGGTAAGCACATGCAGCTAAACAAGAGGCATACAAAGTGGCGCTGCATAGAAGGACCAGAGCTGCTTACGACCTCTACGTGCGCAGAAGAAAAGAGGAACATCGACTTCTCAGAAAGAAGAAAAAAGAGCATGAGAAGCGCTCGATCGAGGAAATTGAGAGACTTTATTGCAGGAATGATGTTCGAAAATTTTACCAAAAGGTAAAAAGAACATGCCAGGGTTTCAAAGCCAGAACAGAAGCCTGCAGGGACGAAAATGGCAACATAGTAGTAGAATCGCTGAAAGTATGCCCGATGAAAGGAACCTCAGCATCGTTTGCCCGATCCTGAAGAAAGGAGACCCTCTGAACTGCGCCAACTACAGAGGTATAAGTCTCCTAAATATCGCATATAAGATCCTGTCTGGCGTACTATGTGAACGCCTAAAACCGATCGTCAACAACCTGATAGGTCCTTATCAGTGCGGATTCAGGCCTGGAAAGTCCACCATTGACCAAATATTCACACTACGGCAGATCTTGGAAAAAACCCATGAATATAAAATCGATACGCACCATCTTTTCATCGATCTCAAAGTTGCCTATGATAGCGTGTATAGAGACGAGTTATACAGAGCCATGTCTAGTCTTGGCATCTCTACCAAGCTCGTCCGTTTGTGCAGAATGCCGATGGAGAACTCTCGCTGCTCCATCAAAGTCGGTAAGAACATCACCGAACCGTTCGATGTCAGGAAAGGTCTTAGACAAGGCGACGCGCTATCATGCGATCTCTTTAACATAGTACTTGAGAGAATTGTACGAAACTCATAAGCCAACACCGGAGGTACAATCTTCTTCAAGTTTGTACAACTACTCGCTTATGCCGATGATATTGACATAATCGGAAGAACCCAGCGGGCAGTCAATGGGGCATTTACGAGTATTGAGACCGAGGCAGCAAAGATGGGTCTTGCGGTCAATGAAAGCAAAACAAAATATATGCTGTCTTCAAAAAAGATCACCCAACATCGGCGTCTGGGACAGAACGCCACAATAGACAGATACAATTTGGAGGTAGTAAAGGATTTTGTCTACCTAGGCTTTATGGTCAGCTCCGCAAATGACATCAGTACTGAAATCGCACGAAGAATTACTCTTGCCAATCGTTGTTTCTATGGGCTAAGACGGAAATTGAGTAGCAAAGCCCTATCTCGAACTAATAAGGTAACTCTTTATAAGACATTAATCATCCCAGTCCTGCTGTATGGCGCAGAGGCATGGGCTTTGACAAAACCGGATGAGGATGCCCTTGGTTATTTCGAGAGAAAAGTTCTTCGAGCGATCTTTGGTCCCGTCTGCATAGACGGTGAGTGGAGGAGAAGGTACAATGCCGAGCTATACGCCCTGTACAAGGACATCGACTTAGCCAGAAGAGTTCACATACAGCGACTAAGATGGCTGGGTCATTTAGAGCGGATGGAGCCCAACCTTCCCGCTAAGAAAGTCTTTGAATCCATCCCGGATGGACGACGCAGTAGAGGACGACCTAGCGGTAGGTGGCGCAAACAAGTGGAGGGGGACCTCAACCAACTTGGCGTGCGCAGCTGGAGGCAGCTGGCTCGTAACCGTGCTGGCTGGACAGGTTTGTTGGTTGATGCCTAGGTCCACCCCGGACTGTAGCGCCATCTAAATCAAAAATTCTTACTGAATTGTTAATAAATTATAAAATTGAAATATCCTATCCAGCAGGTACTAGTAGTGGATTCGAGTTCTGCTCTAGTAGATTGAAGACAGTTAGAAGTCACATACCTGCTTTCAAACCTCACCAAAATCCAGAGGGCGGCGTACATCGGAGTCATGGGATCAATAAGAACAACACCAACAGCGGCAATGGAAATCATGCTTAGTTTCATTCCGCTTGACATATACTGCAGCAGTCTGGCGGCTAAAACCACTGTAAGACTGAGAAAAGGCCGGTTGTGGTCATCAAGCCTTTACGGCCATGCCTCCGTTCTGTCCCGATGGGGGATCACCAGCGGATTGACGGAAACTGATCACATGAACCCGATGCTAGCATTCGAAAGGGGATTCACTACAAGAATTCCCGATAGAATATACTGGAAGAATCGAAGAACCATGAAGAAATAGGAGTTGGCTTTCTATACCGACGGTTCTAAGATGGACGTTGGCACGGGAGCCGGAGTTTATTGTGAGGCCCTAGGAATAAACCGCTCCTTTAGAATAAACGACGACTGCAGCGTCTTCCAGGCCGAGGTCGCAGCCATTATACAGGCTGCTGAAATTTTACGCGAGAGTAATATCATTGGTGAAACAAACACTGTCTATATAGACAGCCAGGCAGCCGTTAAGGCTTTGGACTCTGCGCAGTTAGGTCGAGGCTCGTGAGAAGCTGTAAATCACTCTTAAACGAGATATCAAGAGCCAATGCGGTGACCCTCTGCTGGGTACCAGGGCATATGGATATCGAAGGTGACGAAAGCGCTGACGAGCTTGCTAGGAAAGGGTCGGCGCTGCACTTATCGCGGGCCCTCCCCTCTGTAGCAATCCCGATCAGCTCCTTGCGGAAAAAAATAGAGGATGAAGCCACCGGTCGAGCAAACAGACGCTGGGCTCAACTGGAAACATGCGCTATGACCAGGGCGCTATGGCCGGCCTACAGCAAGAAGAGATCAACCTCTCTGGTAAAACTTAGTCGTTATAACGCACGGGTCATTTCTGGCATAATTATCCATGAATGGTACTTGTATCGCTGAATCCGAAAGACTTGCCATTCTCGGTATGTGCATCAATAACCGTCTTCGATGGAACGATCACATATTCGAAGTCGCTAAAAATGCTGCAAAATGTCTAGGATTCCTTAAGCGGTGCAAGAAATATTTTACCCCGTCTGATCTGGCCCCCATCTATAAGGCATTCATCCGCTCAAAGCTGGAATATAACGCCCACATCTGGTCTGGTGCACCCAAGACCGTTCTGCACATTCTAGATAGGGTACAGAACCGCGCGTTAAAACTGATAGGTGATAGAGACATCGTGAGCTCCATAGTCTCACTTGAACATCGTAGAAATGTCTCATGTCTTTCCCTTTTTTATCGCTTCTTTTACAAAAAATGCTCCAGCGAAATAGCTAGTTACATTCCTCCCCTTCAAAACTTCACCCGCAATACGCGCCATGCTTCGAATGCACATCAGTTCACCCTCAAGCCCAACTTCGGACGTACTGTCAAATATAGGGATTCGCTTATAAGCCGAACAACACGTTTGTGGAACGATCTACCAGTCTCTGTGTTTCCTCATCATTACAACCTACAAAGATTTAAAGCCAACGCAAACCGGCATGCCTGATGAATGGAATCTCAGCATCGTTTGCCCGATCCACAAGAAAGGAGACCCCCTCAACTGCGCCAATTATAGAGGCATCAGTCTCCTCAACATCGCGTACAAGATCTTTTCTGCGATATTGTGTGAACGCCTGAAACCTTTTATCAACAGCCTGATTGGACCCTATCAGTGCGGTTTCAGGCCAGGAAAGTCCACCATCGATCAAATCTTCACAATTCGGCAGATCCTGGAGAAAACCCAAGAATTCCAAATCGATACTCACCACCTCTTTATCGATTTCAAGGCCGCCTATGACAGCATCTATAGAGAAAAGCTTTATAGAGCCATGTCTAGTTTAGACATCCCTGCCAAACTTGTCCGCCTGTGCAGGCTGACGATGGAGAACGCTCGCTGCTCCATCAAGGTCGGTTATGACCTCACCGAGATCTTTGATGTCAAAAAAGTTTTTAGACAAGGTAACGCGCTGTCATGTGACTTCTTCTTGAACGGATTGTGCGGAACTCACAAGCCAACACCGGAGGCACAATCTATCACAAGTCTGTACAACTACTTGCATACGCCGACGGTATAGACATTATCGGAAGAACTCAGCGGGCTGTCACCGGTGCGTTTGCAAGCATTGAGGCGGAAGCGGCCAAAATGGGTTTGGCGATAAACGAGGGCAAACCAAGTATATGCTGTCAACTAGAAGGGAAAACCAACATCGACGAATTGGACAAAACGTCACCGTGGGCAGCTATAACTTCGAGGTAGTAAGGGACTTTGTCTACCTTGGCTCTGCTATAAATTCAGCAAACAAATTCAGCGCAGGAATCAATCGAAAAATAACTCTTGCCAATCGCTGTTTTTTTGAGCTTATAAGGCAATTCAACAGTAAAGCCCTATCTCGAACAACTAAGGAGACTCTATATAAGACCTTGATCATCACAGTCCTGCTTTACGGCGCTGAAACATGGACTTTATTAAAAGAGGATGAAGATATCCTTGGTCGCTTCGAGAGAAAAATTCTTCGTAAGATTTTCGGTCCCGTTTGCGTTGACGGGTTTTGGAGGAGAAGATTCAATCACGAACTATACGAGCTGTACAGCGACATCGACCTAGTCAAAAAACTGCGTATTGGACGTCTGAGATGGCTAGGACATGTAGAGCGAATGGACACCAACGCTCCGGCCCGCAGAGTCTTCGAATCTAACCCCGAGGGACGACGCAGTAGAGGGAATTATCGCCGTAGGTGGCGCGCACAAGTTCAAGGGGACCTCGACCAACTTGGAGTGCGCAACTGGAGGCAATTAGCTAAAGACCGAGCTAAATGGAGAGGCTTGTTGGTTGAGGCCCAGGTTCACCCCGAACTGTAGCGCCACCTAAGTAAGTAAGTAAGTAAACCGGCATCTCCGCTGTTCCCCCCCCCCCCCCCCCCCCCCCTTTTTCCCAACCGCCCGTGCCCTGAGAACCAGTATAAGGGTATTAATAATCCCTTTGGCACGCGCAAATTAAAAAAAAAAAAAAATACCTGACATTGTGCCATTGGCGTTCACGCGGAGCGACTCGGTGTGCTGCATAATGACTATTGCAGAAGTTGCAGGGATGAAGAAGAAATTGAATCTGTTCGTCACCTGTTGTGTGACTGTCCTGCCCTATCCGTCAGAAGAATGAGGACTCTTGGTAGTTACTTCTTCTCAGAGCTGGAGGACTTGGGTAGTGTTGAGCTAGCGGACCTCCTGAGATTCATATCACGTTATGGGTGGTTCTAACGGCGGATTTTCTTTACAGCGTTTCTAGGGTTAAATGATTGGGCACAATGGACCCGTACTGTTGGTCTGAGTGAGCAGTGACTCTTTGTCACAAGGCACCCATCTACCTAACCTAACCTAGAAGTCACATAAATTTAGGTTCAAAAGATACTCATAGGTGGCGCATAATTCAAGATTTGCAAGTACCTGATGTTAGTGATCGATACGAGATTCACTTGCAAAGAACATCTGACAGTGGACTAAAATCAGCGGCTATAAACATGATCTAATGGACCACCATAGGTACAGTCAGAGAGAAAGCACAAAGCATAAGTGGAAGGCAATGGAGATAGAATGCATCATTAAGGGGGCAATTAACTCACCAGCTGACACCTTTCTAGTCTCATTTTGACATAGTACAGCCAACGTCTTCATCAAGAATTATTATTTGGCCACAATTGGGACATTTGGGAACTCATGATTAATTCGAAAACATTTCACGTACATATGACAACACATGAGAATATGTATACTCGTAATCGAACGCACGTTTAACAGATGCCGGTGTCTTTTTAAATGAAGATCACATCCATAATATGATTCATAGTCAGTAGAGAATATTTTATTTATTTCACGCGACAACATATTATGTGTCCGTCGAATTTCACAAATCACGCTATATCCGAAAAAACAAAAAAAAATAAATTCTCAAAATCACTGTCAACAACAACAGTATTCGAAGATACTTCATGAATACAAAAACAAAAACTCGTACGCTAATTTACGTTACGAGTGATTTTTAGACCCACCGTTGTCAAAAATAAAGAAAACCAAGTAGAATGGGGAGTAAATTTGAAATTCTGATCAGCCCCCAATAAGAATGTATTACCCCGCACTCATTTGTACTTTAAACCGACGCGACGCGTCTAAGCAATAAGCGTCCCCTACCTAGCTATGTTCTCACTTCCTTATCGCCTCGTGTGCATAGTTTTAACCCCTAAAGTCGATGAAAAATTTCAAACATTTGGCATGCTTACCGTAATTTTTACGTTCGGTGATCGTATAGTAGACATCTTGAAACTCAACATCTTTTGATTGTTTTATGCACGTTGTTAGATCCATTGCGTTGTGTGTTGTGTGTTATTGTCGCCTAATAATCGATGAAGTTGTACGTGAGGCGCATTGAAGGTACCAGCAATTTCATTGGGCTATTACTCTGGAAGATAGACAATTTAGGAAAAAAAAATAAAAAATATTATGAGTTACTTTGTTGCTGTCATGGAAGTAATAATTAGTTTATTTTTATTTTTGGTGAAGTAATGAATAATGAGGTCATGGAGAGTTATGGGTGGTGGTACTTGTTTGGACTTACAAAACGGCTTCCATGAGACACTTTGTACCAAGAAGGTGATTCACTTTGAATATCGTAAAAAAAAATTGTGGAGTTTAATGCTAATGAGTAGGCTAATCAACTTTTTTTTTGTTACTAGCGTTTTGATTGAAGAGTGACTATAAAGAAAATGTGGGTAATTAAAAGCAGACCAGTGGCGGAGGCATCCATTCAAAGTAATCACCTTGAGGTGGTCGTGAGAACTTACAATGGCTGTTGACTGGAGCAAGAGCCCCCTGTTAGACAAGAACAATGCCTCTAATCCGATATATTACGTGAAGATAACTCATGCATAAAAAATAACTTACGTACATTTGTATAATTATTGATGGAGCACAGATGAGACTGAAATTAATTAATTAAAACCACGCGGTATAGACTTTACAGCAGGACCAAATGAATGCCAAAAGATCGCAGTGCAATCAGGGTAAGTAGGATGCCGACAAATTGTTTGACTGTCCTCTTTAAACCTTCTATGACATATTTACGTCACTCATGTTCGGGCCATTATCTATAGTTGTAGTCAAAGTGCGTAAATATATATCCAGAACAGAACTGAACCAATTATATACAGAAGGAACTCTTGGTACCTTGCTTCATCAGCTTTGGCACAACATAATACGGAGGCAGTTCTTATTAGTAGCCGTACAATAAGAGACCATCAAAGTTAAAGTGGAGAATTTGAGAGTACCCTCCAACAGATGCATAAAATATCCCAATGTCATGTTACTTTGATAAACATATCGAGTACATATCAAAGAAGGAATTAAATAGATACTCGGCGCTTTCAAGAATATTGCAAAATGTTGGGAGTTCAAGAATCATAAGGAAAATACGACTGTCTAGACTCTTGAGCTCAATAATGCTCTATGCATCCGCAATCTGGTCGAATGCGTTAGGTTAGGTTAGGTAGGTGGGCTGGCTAGGAGGGACGCTCTCTGCCACCATTGGTTTTTTTTTTTTTTTTCTTAACCCAGTCACTTCATTTCAGCATACAAACCACCCTGATGATTTGATGAAGTTCAGCATCTTTCCTGTCGAAACACCGGGGAGCTCCTCAAGATCCTGGTAGAAATATTTTCCGAAGAACTTTTTCATGGAGTGTTGAAGACTCAGACAGTGGCACAGGAAGTGGGTAGTGTCCTCAAAAACTTCTCCGTCACCACAGCCTCTACAGAGTTCCTCCTCCGTCAGGCATAGTTTCTTCATATGGTACCGCCGAGTTTTGTACCCCATGATGATGCCCACGAGGGTGGTGCTGGCTATGCCGCCACCATCAAGTGCCGAAGACCAGTGGCAACGCTGCCAACATGCCATCAGAAACGCCGCGACTGATGTGCTGGGTCTCGCTCGCCCACCACCGCGAAACCCCTGGTTTGGCGAAGAATGCCGGCGAGTGCATGCAGCAAAACAAGAGGCATACAAAGCGGCGCTGCAAAGGAAAACGAGAGCTGCTCGTGAGCTCTACGATCAAAGGAGACAGGAAGAACATTGGCTTCTCCAAAAGAAGAACAAAGAGCATGAAAAGCGCGCGTTTGAGAATATCGAGAGTTTATACTCCAGGAACAATGTACGGAAGTTTTACCAAAAGGTTAAAAGAACGTGTCAGAGGAGCAATACCCGTACAGAAACCTGTAGAGATGAAAATGGAAACCTCATAGTAGAATCACAGTCGGTGCTGAGAAAATGGAAAAACTACTTCTGCAGACTGTATAACGGCGAAGAAGACCAACATCCCGCTGTCAGGCAGAATGAACCATTCAACATAGACGATGATAGTCAAAATTTCCGTCCACCTGACCAAAACGAAGTGAGGATATCAATATCCAAGCTAAAATCCAGCAAGGCTGCTGGACCTGACGGCTTACCGGCCGAACTTTTCAAGGCAGCTGGGGATGAATTGGTAGAGTGCATATGATGACTTTGTCTACCTTGGCTCTGCTATAAACTCTGAGAACAACATCAGCGCAGAAATCAATCGAAGAATAACTCTTGCCAATCGCTGTTTTTTTGGGTTTATAAGGCAATTCAACAGTAAAGCCCTATCTCGAACTACTAAGGAGACTCTGTATAAGACCCTGATCATCCCAGTCCTGCTTTATGGCGCTGAAATATGGACTTTATTAAAAGAGCATGAAGATATCCTTGGTCGCGTCGAGAGAAAAATTCTTCGTAAGATTTTTGGTCCCATTTGCGTTGACGGGTTTTGGAGGAGAAGATTCAATCACGAACTATACGAGCTGTACAGCGACATGGACCTAGTCAAAAAACTGCGTTTGACGTCTGAGATGGCTAGGACATGTAGAGCGAATGGACACCAACGCTCTAGCCCGCAGAGTCCTCGAATCTAATCCCGAGGGACGACGCAGTAGAGGGAATCATCGCCGTAGGTGGCGCGCACAAGTTCAAGGGGACCTCAACCAACTTGGAGTGCGCAACTGGAGGCAATTAGCTAAAGACCGAGCTAAATGGAGAGGCTTGTTGGTTGAGGCCCTGGTTCACCCCGAACTGTAACGCCACCTAAGTAAGTAAGTAAGACAACCACGAGATCTGATATGGGTGGCGCTAAGACATCGAGGGGTTCCAGAAACCTATGTACAGATGATCATGGACATGTACGAAGGAGCCAAGAGACAAAAGTAAGATGCCCCACTGGAGTAACCGAAGAGTTTCCAATCAAAGTCGGGGTGCACCAGGGAAGCGTCTTAAGTCCTTTGCTCTTTATTACAGTCCTTGATTATCTGCTTGAAGGTAAAGTGACAGACCCCAAGGTATATCAGTTATTCTTTGCTGACGATGGAGCCATCATAAGTGAGGATCCTACATCCCTGCAACGAGCACTTGATGTGTGGGTGGATGCTCTGGAGGTAAATGGGTATCGCATTAATTCAAAGAAGACAGAGTACTTGTGCTACCCGTTCTCTGATCCACTCAGGCCTATTCCAGACATTTATTTGAATAGAACAGTGCTTCCCAAGTACGAAAAGTTAAAATATCTGGGATCTATGATCAATAGCAAAGCAACTTGTGATGACGACATCAATCATCGCGTAAGTGTAGGGTGGATGAAGCGGCGAGAAAATTCCGATATCTTCTGTGACAGAAAAATGCCACCTAAGTTGAAGGGAAGGCTCTACACCGCACTTGTACGTCCAGCGCTCACATACGGTTTACAATGTTGGACGATGTACAAAACGTATGAGAGTAAATTAACGGCAGCTGAGATGAAGATGCTTCGCATGACAGCAGAAGTGACAAATCTTGATCGAATAAGAAGTTCGAAGATCCATGGAAGCTTTCACATCAAGGAAACCATCGTAGAAAAAATAGAGCGCGACCGGCTCAGCTGGTATTGCCACGTTCAAAGAAGAGATCATCTGAACCCGGTTAAAAAGGCAATATCAATGCACGTTCCAAAGACATCGCGATGTAGGAAAGGCAGGCCTATAAACTCCTGGATCAGACAAATGCAATGAAATGGGCATTTCATTGGTCTGCCGATATTTTCTGAGGTCAAATAGGCGAGCCCCACAGGCGGATCAGTAGAAATGCGGTGAATTGGAAGGGGTTATGATCCCTTGTTTTCGGATCATAACCTCGCTCATAAAAGTAAGAAGAAGAAGAAGTGTAGCTAGTTGCTGTTGAAACAAGAAAGCCTTTGAACTGAGGTAGACTATCTATCTTCCTCAACTAAACTTAACTATTCAAAGGCATTCATTCATTCATTTTCAATGGCCCGCTAATCCTTCATGAGGGTCGCAGGGGTAGGATGCTCAGGTGGACTCTCCATCCTTCTCGATCCTCCGCCATTGACTCCATTTCATCAGGAGGAATCCCTAAGCGGCTCCAGGAGAGATGTCGGACTTGATCCAACCATCTATTTCTAGGCCTTCCGCGAAGTCGCCTACCTGATGACACGGCAACCATGGCGCGTCTTGGAAGCCGGTCTGGGGGCATGCGCACTACGTGACCAAACCATCAAACATTCAAAGGCAATGCTTCATTTATTTTACTATTTGCCTGTCATTACTCTTGGCTATTAAAAATAAAAAAAATATTTGGCACAACAGCTCTTCTCAGTGTGAGGGCCTAGCTTCTCGCAACCACTTATGTTGTGTGCGTTATATTTTTCACACGAATGGAAGGGACCTACAGTTTAGCGCCGTATCCGAAGGGCAATTTGTTTTGAGAAGCTTTTTCGTAACAACAATACTCTCGGATGTTTGTCAAACGTTCGCGAGAGGTGGGACTTTTTGGTGTGGAAAACTTTTTGGTGTTCGAACACGGAATCTCACGCGCAGTGATCCGAAACACTAACCACTTATGTCACGGTGCCCATTCCACTATTGGCTATTAGTGGATTGAAATCAGATTGAAAGCTATATACGTTAACATTTTAGCTTGAATTTAATGCCGCAGTTTTTCCACCTAAAACCATTACCTGTGTTACTGGTTGTTTCATTTTTCCAGATCAAACAAGTAGATGTACTCGTATCTCTTCTGGGTATTTTCAATCGGGAATAAATATTATATATATAAATCTATATATTGACATTTTATGTTAATAATAGTCGGCTGTGTTGACGATGAATCAGTATTAGGGATTCTAAGTAGATAAGGTACCGCACCGCAATCAACGTCGCTCAAGCATTTCAATCATCTGTGATTCATTCATTTCGATGAGCTGTCAATGAGCAACTACTCGTCGTTATTTCCACAACTGATCTAATCACAAGTAATTGTTGTATAATTATTGACTCTGCGTGCATACATTGTGGTATTCGATGAAATGAATGTGGGGTTGGGGGGAGCATCATTTACCTAGTGTGCTCCTATCGAACCCTTTTGTTCCTACATTTATATTCTGATGAAGAAAGGATTCATAACGATGCCAAAAGCTATTAAATAAACTGTTAGGATTAGCTTAGAGCGCCCGCATGGGCCCAGTAAGCATTCTTTGTTAGAACGTAAGATATACTCGTACTAAATTGGATTAAAAAAATTCTATCAAAGATGGTACTCTATCATTTCTTTATAACATCACCCTGGTGTTTGTTATACTAGTAGATTAAGTGAAACATAAGTAGTATTAGTTTACTTGTGCGAGCAATTTTATTACTGAATGGTCTGGCCATTTATTTCTTAAACAAATACATTTTTTAACTTTTTTTTTTTAAATAAAACTTGCTTAAGAATAAAAAAAGGTTCAATCGTCTTTTTATTTTTTTCTCCGCGCACAATAATTCATGCTGTAAAGGGTTAAGTACTAAGAACTAGTTCAGAATAAATGCCCTGTAATAGGGACTATAACGATTTACTTATTAGTTATTATAATGTCATAAGTCTTGACACCTAAAAAGCTAATTATATTGCTCACAACTGATTTAATTTGTTCGAGAATATTCATTATAAGATTTCTAACGTACTTAAAAAAAATTGTTGTAATAGCCTACACATGATTTTGTATAATTCATTCAAAACAGTTTAAATCTTTTCTCGGATTTCAGTGATTTTGTATTACATAAAGGGAGAAGTTTTAGTCAATCTATTTATTTAACTTGTTGCAGTAGAGGCGAACCCCACAGGCGGATCAGTAGAAATGCATTGAAGTGGGAGGGTTATGATCCCTTATTTTCGGATCATAACCTCGCTGATAAAAGGAAGAAGAAGAAGAAGAAGATGTTTGAACGTTTGGTTGTTTGTTTATGACTCTTTCAGAGGTTCATTGTGTTTTATTGATAAAGAACGACTTGTTCTTACTGATTTTATCGATGCGCATACGTTAGCGTTCCTTTCGATTGTTTTAAATCTCAGAATCTAAAAGTCATTTGCATTAGTTTGAATTTTAAAGTATTCTTATGTACATTCGACTCATGCACGGTTCTGGATAATTTCCAATAGACGCTTAGAAAGAACATTTTTCGAGGTGGTTACTTAGACAACATAATATTTATCCAGATCCCTGTCATTCTCAAGAACAAGAGCAAACATTTTGCTTTTTAAGGATTGATGAGAGAGCCCAATGAGACCCAACGAAGTACTGCGACCAGCATAGTGATCGTTTGTACTATCCCCAAAAAAAGGAAGCGTTATGTTAATTCTATCCTAGCTGAAATGAATGTCTCAAGAAAAAAATAAATAAATAAATAATTGGTGCCAGGGTCTAGCTTCTCGCAAGCACTCATGTTGTGTGCGTTATATTTTTCACATGAATGGAAGGGACGTATAGTTAAATGCCGAATCCGAACGGAGATTTGAGAAGCTTTTTCGTGACAACAATACTCTCGGATGTTTGTCAGACGCTCGCGAGAGGTGGGACCGTGAAAAAACTTTTTGGTGTTTTCTGGGACTCGAACTTGGAACCTCATGCGTAGTGATCCAACACACTAACACTAATGTCTCGAGGAAGTTTAGGATTATTTGGGCTAAGGAGGAGATTATATCAGATTGGGAAGTGAACCCTTTATGAAAATATTTTTGTCTGCTGCGAGCGATGATATGCTCAGCAGTTTCAGTGTCCTCAAGATATAATCTGCAAGTATCTGATTGACTACTGTCCATTTTCTTCAGATGGTATAAGAGAGAACAGTGACCAGTAAGGAAGTCTGTTTCAGTGCTAGAACCTCTTTCGATCTTTTGCTAGAGAAATCTATAAATTTATTTGCATGGCTTAGACCTACATATTTGTAAGTCCCAAAGTGATTACCTTTTCACACATCCTGTAGCTAACAAACCAAAAAAGAGTTCAGGGCTAGTTCATAAGCAATTGCCAGTAATGCCCTTGTGTCCAAGGATCCAAGTGAGTGAGAGAGTGTTGTGTGTAGCAACTATTTTTGACTTAAAGCTAAAAAATTTGAAACCTTTAAGAGCTGCTTGGCTATCTGAATATTTATGATCTTCGGAGATTTTCTTTTGATGCATTCTTTGGCGCATGGTTCTATAGCATAGAGTTCTGCTTGGTAGATGCAAGTACTGTGATCTAGTGTTACCGCAGATTTGAAATTGGGACAACAGACTGTGGCACCCACACCATTTGCCATTCTTGAGCCATTGGTGTACCAGTTAATTTGTCGTTCCAACTGACAATTCTACGATTGATGATGATTTTGAAGGGATGATCTGAATTTATATTTCTGGGCATGAAGTCAGTTACACGTACTGCTGGTGAAGTTAGCAGCAACATTTTATTAAAGATCTTCTTATGCTCTGTTAAATCAGAGTTTTAACTATTGCAAAGGAGATAAAGCTTAAGAGTACTGACAGAAGTAACGGGTGGGCCATCTAGTGATTTCTTTTTAAATCATAGGTTATTTTGACACTGACAGCTGTTTTCCGCTCGAAATCTTGACAGGAAGTCAGTATCATACCTCCGCGGAACGAAATGAGTCGCTTTACGCTTGAACAACATTGGAAAATATTGAAAGCTTATTTCCAAAGTGAGTGCTGTGTAGCCCAAACAGTGCGTTTTTTGAAAAGAAATTTTGGCCGAAATGAAGCACCCACCGCGCCTGCTGTACGCAAGTTTGTGCAAAAAGTTCGTGAGACTGGTATGCTAGTGGACAACACTCATGGTCCCCGTCATCGTACGGTGCGCACAGACGAGAATGTTTTGGTCACCAAATCTATCTAGATATGGCTTCCAGATAAGTTTCTGGTCTTAACATGGACATCTTTCTGATGAATGAAATGGTAACAGTTTTTCCCTTCTGCCTGACACAAAACGTTTATTCTTGATTAAGCATTTTGCATTCTTTTAGTAATATCGGATTCTTGCTTACCTCTAATTATTACGACTAAGTCATCTGCATAACCTTGAGTTGTATAGCTAGCATTACTTAGGTCGTTTAGAAGTTCGTCGACTACACTTTATCAAAGAAGAGAAGATGTCTCCTTAATGACAACCCTTAGTGCTTCTGATGAAAAATGAGAATTGACCAAGCCTAACAGATATGCCAGATAATCGGAAGAACTCAGCGGGCCGTCAATGGGGCATTTACGAGTATTGAGATCGAGGCAGCAAAGTTGGGTCTTGCGGTCAATGAAAGCAAAACAAAATATATGCTGTCTACAAAAAAGGACACCCAACATCGGCGTCTTGGACAGAACGCCACAATAGACAGATATAATTTTGAGGTAGTAAAGGATTTTGTCTACCTAGGCTCTATGGTGAACCCCGCAAATGACATCAGTAGGGAGATCACACGAAGAATTACTCTTGCCAATCGTTGTTTCTATGGGCTAAAACGGCAATTGAGTAGCAAAGCCCTATCTCAAACTACTAAGGTAACTCTTTATAAGACACTAATCATCCCAGTCCTGCTGTATGGCGCAGAGGCATGGGCTTTGACAAAACCGGATGAGGATGCCCTTGGTTATTTCGAGAGAAAAGTTCTTCGAGCGATCTTTGGTCCCGTCTGCATAGACGGTGAGTGGAGGAGAAGGTACAATGCCGAACTATACGGCCTGTACAAGGACATCGACTTAACCAGGAGAGTTCACATCCAGCGACTAAGATGGGTGGGTCATTTAGAGCGGATGGAGCCCAACGTTCCCGCTAAGAAAGTTTTCGAATCCACCCCGGATGGACGACGCAGTAGAGGACGACCTCGCGGTAGGTGGCGCAAACAAGTGGAGGGGGATCTCAACCAACTTGGCGTGCGCAACTGGAGGCAGCTGGCTCGTAATCGTGCTAGCTGGAGAGGTTTGTTGGTTGAGGCCCATGTCCACCCCGGACTGTAGCGCCATCTAAGTAAGTAAGTAAGTAACAGATATGCCAGAAGAATGGGAGTCCTCTCAAATGACTTTTGCAGAGCTGTAAGCAAGAAGAAAATAATCACCTCAAATTCACCTGTTAGGCATTTGCCCAGTACTAGCTGCTCTAAGGACGAAACCAGTAGGAGAATATTTCTTTGTAGACCTAAGAGATCTGTCAAAAATAAAGATTTTAAGTACTTTCAGGTTTACGCCAAAACCTAATCAGTTTAGCTGATACTACAGCAATACTTACACGTCCCCCTTTTTGCATAAGAGGAGATCTATTGGGATCTCTCAGCCCTCATCCATTCTGATAAATTTAAGGTTCCCCTATGGACCCGGTTATTTGCGGCTCATAAGCATGCGGTATCGCAATGGACCTAATCTTGGTCTAAGTGTGTCCTGACTCTGGCAAGACAACCAACTCACCTATCCTGACCTAACGTAACCTTCTTTGAATTGGTCATGTAACAATTTATTTTCGGTCAGTTAAATTTTTTTTCTTTTGCTTATTTCACAGCTTTGAGTCAATAAAGTCATAAAGAAGTCGAAATAGCTAAGTTCTACGGCAAACATTCTTTTCCAAACTCTCTTACCAGGGGTATATGTACCCTAACAAGTGAACACAGCTATTGTAGCTAATGAGACATAAAGTCTTATCCGAGGTATGGCAACTCACATATTTTACGGAGACCGTAGGCACAATTGCAATGTTTATCTGAACAACTTAGGCAAGCAATTGGTTACGAACTTTATTGTTGCTTTACCGAAATAAGTGACCCTGTCTTCCGAAATGAGTGTGACAAATGCTCTAATAGCCATAAGTGGTAATAAATCATTATTATAGGCAAATGCGGAAGTGTGACTTCAGCTCACTAATTCACACTTAAAAATATGTAAATAGTAAATGAGTGTTTCACCCAAGCGAGATGAAGCGAATCGGGCTATTAAAACGCAAAAATACAAAAACAAAGTACTTCACAGTCTAGTGAGTGGAATGCGCACTATGGTATTACAGGTGGATACATCGATCCGATCAGCATGTTGCTAGAACACGAAATCACTTTCGATTTCAAAATCTATCTAATATATTCATTTGGACTCTGTTCCACTAGCTGAACATATTCAGACTTACAACTGGCCTAAATCGAAAGCTAGTCATCAGCAATGACAAATGGTATATAGGCACCTTGCATACCAGCCAAACCATTTACATTGGTAAGATCCAGTTTGTATGTTCCGAATTGCATGCTAAGTGTAAAAATTGCGTAATTCATTTTTGCAGATATGAAACCATGAAATATGCAAATTTAAGATAATTCAGGTTATGTTTGGATCATTGGCAAAGCCCACTTAGTTGGAAGTGAAAATTATTTATTTAAACAAAATTAGCATAGTTTTGAAAGAGGCTGATATCTAAAATTCTTAAGCAGATGCTAATTTTTCAAAACCGCAATCGGGGGAGAATCTATCTAGGTACGATAAAGACTCTTGCAGTGGTGGAGAAGTAAATAAGAGCTAAGAACTTACTTACTACACATTTTGATTTCTTATGCAATCATGGAGCTAGTAATACCCTGTGTTGTGCTAGTATTAGTCAACGGCTGTTAGGCATATTTGTCATCCCAGAATCTGAAGAATATATTCACATGAAATCAGCATCAGTTTGTCTATAAGTTAGTAACTGAGCCTGATATTTTTCTGGCTTAAAAGTAATTTTATGGGTGACCGAAATATCCTCACATATCTCCATCTTAAAATAAATATTCAAAATATAACAATAGTAGCTCATAGTAGTAGAATTGTAGTCGGCGCTGGGGATATGGAAGGAGCACTTCTGCAGACTGTTAAACGGCGACGATGACCAATATTTTGTTGTCAGGCAGAAGTAACGATGACAGTCAGCAGTCCTGTAAGCCCGATCAGAATGAAGTGAGGATAGCAATATCCAAAAATGTTGCTTGAGCCGACGGCTTTGTCACCGAAATTTTCAAGGCAGGAGGAGATGAGATGGTAAAGAGCCTGCACGAGCTTTTCTGTAAAATTTGGTCGAACGAAAGTATGCCCGATGAAGACCTTTGTAGAGGTTCCAGTGACGAGGAGATTCAGAAGGACACCAGCCACTTTCTTTGCTACTACCTAGGCCTCTATCATTTGAGAAATAAGTTCCTTGGACAATACTTTTATTTAGAAGAGTTGTCCAACAGACCGATAAACGACATCGTAAACTTCATCAAATCCTCCGGATGGTTTGTATCTCGGGCAAAGTAAGTACTTAATGCTTTTCTTAGGATATGTACAAAAGACGATTTATTTTCTGCTTTTCACGAGGAAGGGATTCTCTAATCTATTCCCTTTCCACCATGGGTATCAGAATGTATCTATCTTGACCTGAGTGCGGTGTAGAGGTTTTCTATACCCTACACCAGCCCACATGCATAACCTAACCTATGCCCGATAAGACGGATACCTATAATTCTGAGTTAGTTAAGGACTTTATCAACATGGTTTTGTGATGATCTTCTTCTTCTTCTTCTTTTTCCTTTTATCAGCGAGGCTATGATCCGAAAACAAGGGATCACAGCCCTCCCACTTCACCGCATTTCTACTGATCCGCCTGTGGGGTTCGCCTATCGCTATTTTTATGGGCTAAGACAACAATTGAGTAACAAAGCCCTATCTCGAAATATTTAGGAAACTCTGTATAATCATCCCAGCCCTGGTGTATAGCGCAGAGGCATGGGCTTTCTCAAAATCGAATTAGGATGTATTTGGTTACTTCGGGAGAAACGTTCTTCGAGTGATCGTTGGTCCTGCGTGCTTAGACGGCGAGTGGAGAACAAGGCACAATGCCGAACTATACGGCCCATACAAGGATATCGACTTAGCCAGAAGAGTTCACTTTTTTTTTTTGTCGGGATAGGAAACGTTCAACTGGAGCACTCAGACGCAACTGGTCCATTGTACTACCAGAGAGCAAACCCTGATTTACCCATTTTATTGGAATTTCCTTGTCTTTCTAAGAAAGCCAAGCAAGCACTTCAGTGATAAGGAGCTTACAGTACCAGCACTCACCACATCCGCACCGAGGATTTGCCACCTGATACCAGCAAAGCCCGGACACTCACAGAGATAATGTTCCGCGGTGTCGTCGCTCTCTCCACAAGCATCGCAGATTGTAGTGTCAGTTAAGCCCAACACGTTAAGGTGCTTGGCAAAAGCAAAGTGGCCTGTCAAGACGCCAATAAGTTGTCTACAGTCTTTTCTGCTGAGAGGCAGCAAGAATGTCGCTGATTTCTTACAGACGTCAGGGAGCATGTGTTTAGTCAACCTGCATCCCGGAGAGTTATGCAACACACAATTGTGCTCGTGAGAGACCCAATCGTCAATGGAAGCCCTAACCGAGGAAGCAGGGAGACCCAACGTGGGTTCGGGACCTGAGAGACCCTCCTCTGAGCCTTGTATAGCAATCTCATCGGAGATCTCGTTCCCCAAGATCCCAGTGTGACCTGGGACCCAGATAAGAGACAGAGAATTCAGCCTTGTGAACGAGTTTGAAGAGTTTTTGGTTTCACGAACTATTTTGGAAGTGGTTAAAGGGTTAAGAAAGGCCTTAAGCGCAGTCTGATTGTCTCTACAGACACAAATGCTACATCCCTTCCACTTGTTCTTCACAACATAGTTCATGGCCATTAGGATTACATAAGTTTCCGCTTGGAAAACAGACGCATATTTGCCTAAGGAAAAGTGAAGTCTAATGTTGTCGACTTCTGCGAAGACACCAGCGCCAGACCCTTGACTGATTTTGGAACCGTCCGTGAAAATACGACTACATTCCATTCCCGGCTCAGACTCTGGCCGAAGCCAGTCTTGGACACAAGGAAAATCGACTCTGAATTTGCGCATCAGCTGGAGTTCTGCTGTCATTGCATCAGACGGCATATCCGTGTCGCGCAAGTTCACCAAAATTCCAGTGTGGAGTGTACCAAAAACCGCCCCGCCTAAGACGATGGATGGCTTTGATAGTGCAACCCATGATATAAGTATCGAGGGGAGGTAAGTTTAGCAAAGCGTCCAGAGCAGAGCCAGGCGTACTCGGGAAAGCTCCCCTGCAGCCGAGAGTTCACATACAGCGACTAAGATTGCTGAGTCATGTAGAGCGGATGGAGCCCAATATTCCAGCTTGGGAAATCTTCGAATCTACTCCCGATGGGCGATGCAGTAGAGGACTACCTTGCGGCAAGTGGCGTGAACAATTAGAGGACTCAACCAACATAGCGTGTGTAACTGGGTGCAGCTGGCTCGTAACCGAGCTGGCTGGAGAGGTTTCTTGGTTGAAGCCCAGGTCCACCCCGGACTGTAACGCCACCTAAGTAAGCAAGTAACAAAAACAAACAAATATTTGGCGCAACAGCTCTTTAAAGTGTCAGGGCCTAGCTTCTCGCAACCACTCATGTTGTGTGCGTTATATTTTTCACATGAATGGAAGGGACCAGGACAGTTCAATGCCGAATCCGAACGGAGATTTGAGAAGCTTTTTTGTGACAACAATACTCTCGGATGTTTGTCAGACGCTCGCGAGAGGTGGGACCGTGAAAAAACTTTTTGGTGTTTTCTGGGACTCGAACTTGGAACCTCATGCGTAGTGATCCGACACACTAACCACTTACGCCACGGCGCCCACAAGCAAGTAAGAGCTACAACACAAAAAATAAATCAGGGAGTTAGCTTTTGGAGTACTTATGTGAGTGAGGACTTCCAAATATTTTTTTTTTGGGAGTCGTCATTTCTGGGTACTATTCTGAGGAAGTTACGTAATAGATATGTACATCAGACAATCTTTTTGACTTAAATACTCAGTTAGAAGTGGATCTTTCGATTGTACAAACAGACGGGGAAGAAAAGTGGATATTTTGAGAGGTCAGTTCTTACCCAGAAAGTATTTTAAAAATGAATCAAGTTCATTCGAATGCCATTTAGATTTTCAAGGACTCACTATAAGGATACCTCGTAAATATTAATTTCGCAAAACAAAATAAACTTAATGTGCAAAACCTAAAGAGGTTATCACTTCCAATAAATTAATTCTAATCAAGCAAATGACCTATGTATTCATTACCTATGCGTTCATTCACATTCAATTTAGTAGGATTTATTGATTGTATAAGTAGTTTGTTTTAACCGGCCTTTAAGGTCAGACAAATGAATAATTGCAATCGATTATAAAAGTCTTATGCTTGACTTGACAGTCACTGTGACTTTTGCAATAACCAGAACAAAATACTTTAAAACGATTATAATTATAAAACCTTTATACAATTTAAGTTCTATTCGGTTTAACTGCAAACTATGAACTATTAAAATGTATGTTCTTACGTCATAAATGTAAGTTAAATACCTACTTAATTGTAGAGCTATTTAAAATTTTATTTTTCTCTGACTTTTTAACCGGTTATGGTAGGACAGGGTACTATAAAATTGTGTAGAGTGTTGTGGAGGTGCAGAAAGTTACACAACATGATTTGCATTTGTTTCATTTATCTCAAATTAGCCAAAAATTGGGGTAAGAGTTTAAGATTTCTTAGTACATATCTGGCAAAGAGAATCTAATAATTCCACAAAAGATTTGAGGAAAAGTGAATATTGCAAGCAATTTGGACTTAAAGCTCATAGTGTACAGTATTGTATGAGGACGAGGAGCTGTGTATGTAATATCATCAAAGGTCGACTCGAAGAAAATTATTTTTCGACGAAGGGTCGAAGGGGCTGGGCCTTTAAGGCGAACAGCAGATAATTGATTGAAATGATAGGCACCTAGAGAGCATTATCATTTGGTAGTCAAGATTTCGTCGAATAAGAATAGAAGGTAATGTGACTATAGCGAGTTGATTGATTTACCTGGGCTTTAACTGACAAACAACAATTTGTGTTTTAGCAAGTCACTGTAGGTATTTCATTTTTGGTAGTCAACTGCGAAAGTCCCCTTATGTATAGTTAGTCGCCTCTTGTCTTGTTCCTACTCCTCAACGAAGGCTTAGTAGTCTCCAACGTTTCGTAGTGATTTCTTCATTACTTATCATGTGGATCTTACTACGAAAACTTAAACTATAAAACATTTCCAAAACTTAATAAGTTTGTAGTTCAAGCAAAGTTGGGTGCAACACTTTCGAATGATTGAAGAATTTAATTAACATGTTCTGGCCCTCAGAAATCGGGGATTTTATTATGTTTAAAGTAAATTCTATCAAAATCTGCTTAATGGTAACAACAAAAGTGTTTTTGAGTTATAGATAGACTACCTTTAAAGCAAGGGAAGCTGGGTTCAGACCTATAAGCTTGACATCCTTCTTACTGAAAAGTATGGAGAGACTGGTCGAATTTCACGTGCGCAAAGTTGCTTTGAGGCTGCATCCACTATCGGAGATACAGCATGCCTATCAGCGTGGGAAATCCTGCGAGACCGCACTTCAAAATTTAGTGGCCAGAATTGAATGCGCGCTTCATAGGAAAGAATACGCGATGGGTATCTTCATCGACATTGAGGGTGCTTTTAACAATGCGACTTTTGACTGCATGTGCGACTCGGTCAGACAACACGGGGTAGATGAAACATTAGTGTTGTGGATTAAAGCAATGCTAATGAATAGAACTTTGGTAGTGGATGCGGATTGTGGCCGATATGTTATGACAGTGGTAAACAGGGGCTGTCCGCAAGGTGGCCTTCTGTCTCCGTTGTTATGGTGCATGGTGGTCGACTCTCTGTTGAACACTCTAAATAGTTCTAACGCCTACGCTCAGGCATATGCGGATGATGTCGCTGTACTTTCTGTTGGGCCATGTCTGGCGACGGTCTGTGCTAACACGCAGGCGGCGCTGGACATGATCAATGAATGGTCTACTAGGAATGGGATTTCGGTGAATCGTCTTAAAATTGAGGTTGTTCTTTTTACGAGAAGGAAGATTTTGACCGTTTGACTCATCCAGTGCTAAAAGGCGTCACCATTCGCATTTCCAATGAAGCCAAATATCTGGGAGTGATTTTAGATAAGAAACTTCATTGGTCTAAACACGACGGGTCGAAAACATCCAAGGCGCTCTCAGTCTTCTGGCAGTGTAAGGGTGCTTTTGGCAAGTCTTGGGGCTTGTCACCGAATAAGGTTCTCTGGATCTATACGGCTATGATAAGATCATTCCTCGCATATGCGTCGGTTGTTTGGTGGAAGGTACGCCGAGTACGCCTGGCTCTGCTCTAGACGCTTTGCTGAACTTACCCCCCCTCGATACTTATATCATGGGTTGCACTATCAAAGCCATCCATCGTCTTAGGCTAGGCGGTTTTTGGTACATTCCACACTGGAATTTTTGTGAACTTGTGCGTCACTTATCTTACAACTCCTGTCTTATGGATATGCCGTCTGATGCAATGACACCAGAACTCCAGCTGATGTGCAAATTCAGAGTCGACTTTCCTTGTGTTCAGAACTGGCTTCGGCCAGAGTCTGAGCCGGGAATGGAATGTAGTCGTATTTTCACGGACGGTTCCAAAACCAGTCAAGGGTCGGGCGCTGGTGTCTTCGTGGAAGTCGCCAACATTAGACTTCACTTCTCGTTAGGCAAATATGCGTCTGTTTTCCAAACGGAAACTTATGCAATCCTAATAGCCATGAACTATGTTGTGAAGAACAGGTAGAAGGGACGTAGCATTTGTGTCTGTAGTGACAGTCATGCTGCGCTTAAGGCCTTGCTTAACCCTTTAACCACTTCCAAAATAGTTCGTGAAACCAAAAACTCTTAGAACTCGGTCACAAGGCTAAATTCTCTTTCTCTTATCTGGGTCCCAGGTCACACTGGGGTCTTGGGGAACGAGATCTCCGATGAGATTGCTAGACAAGGCTCAGAGGAGAGTTTCTCAGGTCCCGAACCCGCGTTGGGTCTCCCTGCTTCCTCGGTTAAGGCTTCCATTGACGATTGGGTCTCTCACGAGCACAATTGTGTGTGGCATGACTCTCCGGGATGCAGGTTGACTAAACGCATGCTCCCGGACGTCTGTAAGAAATCAGCGGCATTCTTGCTGTCTCTCAGCAGAAAAGACTGTAGACAACCTTTTGGCGTCTTGACAGGCCACTTTGCTTTTGCCAAGCACCTTAACGTGTTGGGCTTAACTGACACTACAATCTGCGATGCTTGTGGAGAGAGCGACGACACCGCGGAACATTATCTCTGTGAGTGTCCGGCCTTTGCTCGTATCAGGTGGCAAATCCTCGGTGCGGATGTGGTGAGTGCTGGTACTGTAAGCTCTTCATCACTGAAGTGCCTGCTTGGCTTTCTTAGAAAGACAAGGAAATTCCAATAAGGGGCATTTTGAGCTCGAATGCTCAAGCTTTTTAAAGCAACTAGATACGACGGAGCAAAACAAAATATATGCTGTTTACAAAAAAGGACACCCAACATCGGTGCCTTGGACAGACCGCCACAAAAGATAGCTATCATTTTTAGGTAGTAAAGGACTTTGTCTACCTAGGCTCTATGGTGAGCTACGCAATGACATCAGTGGGGAGATCCAACGAAGGATTACTCTTACCAATCGTTGTTTCTATGGGTTAAGACGCCAATTGGGTAACAAAGCCCTATTTCGAACTACTAAGGTACAGTACAGTACAATACAGTTTTAAGTATTTAAGTACTTAAGATCATATTTTCAAGTATAAGTACAAGTTCCGGTACCGGTATTAGAAAATGGTTAAGTACAAGTACCAACGAATTGAACTTGTACTTGAAAAAAAAGTACAAGGTAAGTTTACTTAAGTTGTACTTCAGTCCCAAAATACTTAATTACTTTACAGGTCTGGTCCTATCCCACAGAAAGTTTTCGGTCCAATCAACGGTGTGTCTGAGGTATTTCCTGCTAGTACGCTAGCTACTTAAGCCCTCTCCACTTCTACTCTTGAGTCTAATAAATCAATTCTTCCCACAAATACGTCGGCCGATTCGCTCTGGACTTGGTAATTTTATTGAGGATGTAGTTAATCTACGGTCTCCAGAACAACTTGTTTTCCTTCTTCTTCCTTTTATCAGCGAGGTTATGATCCGAAAACAAGGGATCACAACCCTCCCACTTCACCGCATTTCTACTGATCCGCCTGTGGGGTTCGCCAACAAAAACAACTTGTTTTCCGTGATAGCTTTAAGGTATATGGCTTCCTGTCATTATAATATTATATCTGATCTTCAGAGAGTGGAAGACGTAAAGCACCTCTAAGGCCGTTTCTTTCCTATTTTGTGTCTGATCTGTTTGTTGGTGAGTGAGACTGATTTTAAGGAATGGTCCGAGGCAAGACCATGATGAAGGTGATAGCTAGCAAGTGCTTCCGAAATGTCAAAACCAAAGCTTCAATATTATAAGACTGTTAGATGATAAGTTCGGAAACAGAGAAGAAATCTATTTATTTCGAGAGAAAAGTTGGTACATGCTCCGTCAGATAGAAGGTCTATGCAAAAGAATAAAAAAATCAAGCACTGACCTAAACTTTTACGACCAAATTACGACAAAACCATAGAAATCGAATACGACATGCAATACTTTTAGTCTTTCCTTACCACGTTTATTTGCACATTTTCCAGGAAAATTAAATAAATTCTCCGCCAAGGAGAAAACTCGTTTCCATCTACACAAGATACACTTCACGCTTACTAAATATAAATACTATACACAAACGAGTGAATCGTGATTGAATAAAGGGGTTCACGCGTATTCTTCTCGTTAATAGTGAAAGAAAGTTCTTAGAACGTCTAACGATGTCGCCACAATGAAGCACGAATTTGTTTTATCAAAACTAAACCAAGCTTCGTCGTCGTCGTCGTTCTTATTGTTGCCATTTGGTATGTATTTAATGGACGTGATTTTTCCTTTGTTCTATTTATTTATTTGATACTAGTTGAACTTTGATATTTGTTTATCAAATTTACAGAATGTAATACGAATGAAACAATGAAATTAGATCGTCACCCCTTTGTGTGTGCATGCATACGATTAGCATACCTCCTTTCATTCTAGATAGCTATCCAGATAGGCGCTCCTTGTGCAACATTATTCGGAGAATCACTTTAACGATTAAAGATACTTCTTTATTCGATTTAAATAAATCAATATTTCACATTACTCATACGGCACTGTATCTATTCGGACAGGCGGCACACACCACAAAATAATTCAATTAACACAGAACAAACAAACATGAATCTGCATAAATCCATTCTATGACTGCATGGTATCCGATAAATAAAATACTTTTGTACGTATATTACTCGGGAGCATATAGATACATACGTCTAGTCAATACACGAGCTGAACTGAGACTGGTCTGTATTTATTCTGTTGTTGTGTTGTGTCCATCAGTGGATGACTATTAAAGTGCGTTCTCGCCCCAGAATGGTCAAAAAAACGATTCGAGATACAGCTGCGAAGCATGAGCCATGAAACCACAGGCAGATAGTCATATACCTGTAGTTCTATGGTACGGAAAAGTGAATGTATCTTCAAGAGTTCTTTGATCAGATTTGCTTGATTTGGTTCTTTGGAGTGTGAGCTGGGCATTGCAGATTGCAAACTGGAAAGCTTGGATGTATGGGATAGTGTTGCTAGTATTGAATTATTAATAAAAAAAATTAAAAATCGATGAAATGCGAAATGCATGAAAAATTGTTAGTGCGCAGCTGAATAAATGTTTTTTTTTTTCGCTTTACATTTAATAAATAGATAGAGGTAGATATTAGACTGGTTTTGGCTTACAAATTACATATGCGAGTGTCAAGGAAATGTCATTACCGTTCTTGATAACATTTTACGCTTGGTCTCCACTGGCAATAATTCATTGCAAGAAATATGTCAAGCAATCGAAATTTCCAATGGAGACCGCAAATTTCTTGAAATCATTCATTTCATTTGCGGTCTCCATTCGAAATTTTGATTGTTTGACATATTTCTTGCAATGAATTATTGCCAGTGGAGACTAGGGGTTAGGTATGGTCGAATAAAATATTTCCAAGCAACAGCACATAGTTCTGTTGTTGTAGAAAATATGGCCTTAAATGACGTATGTCACAATACTCTGGCTGTATGGGGAGGCTATGTGTTTTCTTCTTTTTTTTTTATAATTTTCGCGCAGTCAAGGGGTTATAAATAGCATTAAAATGTTTTACACAGTGCGGGCGTTGGAAAGGATAGACAGAGAGAGACAAAGATTGGTGTAGCGGTTCAAAACTCGGATATTAGGCTTGAGAAAAACTCCAAGGGTGATGTCCAAATAACTGGGGAGATTCGTTTTGTTATTTTGCCTTTGCTTCTGATTCACAGTATTTTTTTTTCCGACCATCCATCAATCATCCAACAGAGCGAACCATTTTTCCAGTCGTATGATCAACCTCCTGCCGGTGTTATGCCTTCGCTATAGTGTTGGCATAAGCTGTCGCAATTGATCAGACTCTTTTTGTATTTTAGTAAAAATAAATAAGTAAATGCTTGCTGACATCAGGATTTGACTATGAACCATTAGCGTAGCAATCGACGACGTTACCACCACACTACGTATACGACCATCGTAGAATGCTCTCATCGCTTTCGACTTTGGATTCACACAAACCTTGCATTTTCTGGAGTGGGAGTTAAGCGAATAATTGTTTAGTGCCTATTTAGATCTCATAATATCTTAATGAGGTTAGTTCTACGAGCGAAAGCCGCTAACTCTGCAAAAGGGTTTAACAATTAAGGGGCTCTAAACCAAACTGGAACATGCGATGCTCTTCGCCACTGAACTTGTTTTTGAATTCCAGAAATTCCAGGACTCCTGACAACGCTAGCTGGTATACAGTGCAGACTGATAAAGTTTTCCTTTAGCAAGTGGGTTTTCGAGGCACCATAGATATTGTTACGACCTAATCACGGGAGAGGTTCTTAAAGCACTTTCAAGAAAAGCTCTAATTAAGCTTCTGTTCATTATAAACGCCGCGCTTAGACTAGAATATGTTCCCAGTCAATGGAAAGTCGCCTAAGTAATAATGGTCCTTAAGCTTGGAAAACCGCCGAATGAAAAAACCTCTTATAGACCGATTTCGCTTCTTCCAATTATATCCAAAGTGTTCGAGAGAATATTGATTAGGCGAATACAGCCGGTTATAGAAGAAAGGAATCTCATTCCGGATCAACAATTCGGATTCAGAAGTAAGCATTCTACAGTTGAACAAGTGCATAGAATAAAACATGTAATCGAAAAATTTCTTGAAGAAAAAAAGATTTGTTCAAGTGTATTCCTTGACGTCTCTCAAGCTTTTGACAAGGTCGGGCACGAAGGCTTAGAGTTTAAATTATGACAAGTTCTGCTAGAGCACCTATATAATATTTTGAAGAACAACCTTACGAATAGACTATTCCGCGTCAAATGTGAAAACGAATATTCAGATTTTAAGGAAATAATGGCTGGGGTGCCGCAACGAAGCGCTCTTGGTCCAGTTTTATACCTGTTATACACTCGTGATATACCGCAAGTAGAATGCACTGAGCTAGCTACATTTGCCGACGACACTGCTCCCTTGGCAGTAGGTAAAACGGTCGAAGATGCTGCAGAAAAACTACAAGAAGCTTTGGATAGAGTAAATGAATGGACAAAGATTTGGCGTATCGCACTCAACGAGACCAAATCTGTTCATGTAAATTTTACTTATAAGAAAATAAATGTAGAAATTGCCGATCTTTTCAAACTCGGTTCAAATTCCGAGGCTTAGTGTCTTGGAATGACACTTGATGCAAAGCTGAAATGGAAAACGCACGTTAAGAAAAAACGCAAAGAACTAGACAGTAAATATAGAGAAATGTATTGGTTACTTGGAAAATATTCCAGGCTTAATATAGAGAACAAACTGCTAAAGCCTTTATGGATATATGGTATACAACTCTGAGCAATACCCGTACATAAACCTGTAGAGATGAAAATGGAAACCTCGTAGTAGAATCACAGTCGGTGCTGAGAATATGGAAAAACTAGTTCTGCAGACTGTATAACGGCGACGAAGATTATCATCCCGCTGTCAGGCAGAATGAACCATTCAACATAGATGATGATAGACAAAATTTCCGTCCACCTGACCAAAACGAAGTGAGGATAGCAATATCCAAGCTAAAATCGAACAAGGCTGCTGGACCTGACGGCTTACCGGCCGAACTTTTTAAGGCAGCTAGGGATGAATTGGTAGAGTACATACACCAACTCATCTCTAAGATTTGGTCAGATGAGTATATGCCTGATGAATGGAACCTCAGCATCGTTTGCCCGATCCATAAGAAAGGAGAACCCCTCAACTGCGCCAATTATAGAGGCATCAGTCTCCTCAATATCGCATACGAGATCTTTTCTGCGATATTGTGTGAACGCCTGAAACCTTTTATGAACAGCCTGATTGGAACCTATCAGCGCGGTTTCAGGCCAGGAAAGTCCACCATCGATCAAATCTTCACACTTTGGCAGATCCTGGAGAAAACCCAAGAATTCCAAATCGATACTCACCACCTCTTTATCGATTTCAAGGCCGCCTATTTATAGAGCCATGTCTAGTTTTGGCATCCCTGCCAAACTTGTCCGTCTGTGCAGGCTGACGATGGAGAACGCTCGCTGCTCCATCAAGGTCGGTAATGACCTCACCGAGACCTTTGATGTCAAAAAAGGCTTTAGACAAGGTGACGCGCTGTCATGTGACTTCTTCAATATTGTACATGAACGGATTGTGCGGAACTCACAAGCCAACATCGGAAGCACAATCTATTACAAGTCTGTACAACTGCTTGCATACGCCGACGATATAGACATCATCGGAAGAACTCAGCGGGCTGTCACCGGTGCGTTTGCAAGCATTGAGGCGGAAGCGGCCAAAATAGGTTTAGCGATAAACGAGGGCAAAACCAAGTATACCATATGCTGTCAACAAGAAGGGAAAGTCAACACCGACGAATTGGACAAAACGTCTCATTGGGCAGCTATAACTTCGAGGTAGTAAGGGACTTTGTCTACCTTGGCTCTGCTATAAACTCTGAGAACATCAGCGCAGAAATCAAGCGAAGAATAACTCTTGCCAATCGCTGTTTTTTGGGCAATTCAACAGTAAAGCCCTATCTCGAACAACTAAGGAGACTCTGTATAAGTCAGTAATCATCCCAGTCCTGCTTTACGGCGCTGAAACATGGACTTTATTAAAAGAGGATGAAGATATCCTTGGTCACTTCGAGAGAAAAATTCTTCGTAAGATTTTTGGTCCCGTTTGCGTTGAAGGGTTTTGGAGGAGAAGATTCAATCACGAACTATACGAGCTGTACAGCGACATCGACCTAGTCAAAAACTGCGTATTGGACGTCTGAGATGGCTAGGACATGTAGAGCGAATGGACACCAACACTCCGGCCCGCAGAGTCTTCGAATCTAATCCCGTGGGACAACGCAGTAGAGGAAATCATCGCCGTAGGTGGCGCGCACAAGTTCAAGGGGACCTCGACCAACTTGGAGTGCGCAACTGGAGGCAATTAGCTAAAGACCGAGCTAAATGGAGAGGCTTGTTGGTTGACGCCTAGGTTCACCCCGAACTATAGCGCCACCTAAGTAAGTAAGTATACAACTCTGGGGTTGTACCAAAATAAGTAACATTAAAATTTTACAAACTTTTGAAAACAAAGTACTAAGAGGTGTTGTAAATGCGCCATGGTACTCGTATATCAGAAATAGCGATATCCACAGAGATCTTGGCATTAAAACAATCGAAGACGAAATCAGAAACTACCCGAGAAAGCATAAAAGTCGACTAGAAAGTCAACTTAATATTACAGTCCTCTAAGTTTTGGATGAAAGAAATTTACTACGCCGTCTACAAAGAATCAAACCTTTAGATTTAGCACGTTAAGTAACCGCATCTAAACTGCGGAACTAGCAGGAACTTCTAATGGGAAGGTACCTGCCAAACGTCCTTATTTCGTGAAATAAAAACTACTTGATAAGTCGAATACTTAGTTGTAGTAAAAATGAAGGGAGGTTTTTTAGTGGGTAAGAATCCCACACTACTATGAGCACGCGTTGTTGATCCTCATTGTGTCTTGTTGAAGATTTTCACCTACCCTCGAAAAGAAAAAAACCATAGATATTGAATATGAAGTTTAGTCACTCCAAATACATGATTGATGGTAAATATTTCTGACTTATATATGGATGAGCTTGGACGACCCTATACAGGTTGCCTCACCAAGTATTCGAAGTAGTTTTCAACGAATACTTCAGGTTTAAGAATCAATGAGTAGTCTCTCGGTACATGTATATATTGTACATAGAATGGTACTCCAAATCTCTCCACAATTCCATACTTAGTTTTGCGTATGGTCGTAGTGGACATAGTTAGATAGTAACTCCTTAAATCTTGAGAAATTCTAAAGCTCCCTAGAATGTTCTGTTAAAAAGAAAAAACGATTGGGTTTGTCACTGAAGCTTACTGGAGCTCTAGTTGGGTAAACGGTGAGCCATTTAGTTGAGACCGTCACTGGTACTTTTTCCTTTCAAACGATTTTGCCATAAAGGAACAATAGCCGGTGACTCGTATGCCATGCCAATGCAACTTTTCAAATATGGAAGTAATGCATTGGCAGTATGCCATGTACCACGTAGTTGGCCACAACACGTCGCCCAAATTGACGTGGTTTCATAGTCCGAATGGAGAATAATGCTCCAATTCAAAGGATCATTGAGTCACAGCCCTCAAGCTCGAGATTTCAAAGAAGGAATTACTGACTAAGTGATGCCGGATGACAGAAGACTTTTTTTTGAAGCACAGTGCTTAAGATCGCCAAAGATGGAAGGTCTTGTGTGTCAGCTAGGTGCTCTTCACTGCCCGAGAATGCAAGTTTTGCACATAGTTTGCAACAAGAAAAATATAGTACCAACAGCCCAGTCGATCAGTCAGTCAGATAAGTCATGTTTGCCTGTTCATCGGTTTTAGAGTTTTCAATTTATAAGCTTTTCAGGATCCGAAGGAATGCAAGTGTAATCCGTTCACAGAAGTGCCCACTTTTTAAAATGTACTCTTTCTTTATTTTTACTAGAAATCATAAAAAGTTATATCGAGGAAATATACAGAAAATCGTATTCTCCACAATTCGCTTATGCAATATATGTATATGGCCACCACCCCTTTTTTGAGGGCGTTTTCGTACAGAAACCGAATTTAATATAAATTCTGGTACATTGACGACATTACGTTAAGTACGGAGCTTTCATTTGACAAGGTCACGTATACTTATATATGGCTAGGTTGGACGCTGAAGGGATAGGGTATTATATGATCCCTTCCTGATGGACTGTAAGATTTCTGAACGTTTTAACTTCAAACTGATGCCTTATCTAATAAAAAAAAAAAACCCTATTAGGTACAGATCGACCCACTAACTGATCATGTAAAAATATGTATGAATTTCAATTAAAAACAACCTTGAACTTGGAATATTTAATCTCCTCTATTTAATTTGCGTAAACACCCTTTCGTCGATAAATAATTAAATTCATCAGTTCCATCTTAATCGCGCTCGTATCGAATTTATTGTTCACGCAGCACTGACACAGCAGATATTAGATTCAATCAAATCTGCTGACTAAGCGCATACAATGTAGAAACTAGTTTTCCCCCGTAACATGGAGATGATACTTCATTTCTTTGGCAAATTCTTTTAAGTGCCTTCCGTTATGGTGTTTAACCACCAAAACCGGAATACCGATCTTTTTTTTTCTCTCTTTTTTATTGCACTGTGTTTTCTTTTTTGTCGATATTTTGCAGACAACTTCAAAGAAATCGATATTACATCTGGTGGTTGACCCTATAATGTAACAAGAAAGCGTTACAGACATGTTGCATGGCAGATTGCGTGCAAATCTTTCGACAGTTTGTTAGGTTTCTCGTTTAGTAAATTGCAGACACACTTAGTTAAATGGGCATTCGAAGCATTCTAAATTTATACATACGTTCAAGTTTCTTAGTCAAAGTGAAGGTCACTGTTTTTTTGTTTTGTTTTGAAATTTGGAGCTTGGAGATCCTATTAGATGGAATGTTGTTATTTATTGCATTTGCAGTTTTTGCATTGCATAGGAGTAGGCTGTCGGAAAAATTTGAGATTCAAAGCGGTGTGCGACAAGGATGTGTACTATCACCACTATTCTTCCTGGTGGCGAATGGAGATTTAAAATATTTAGCCAGCTTATGTGTACAAAAGGATTCAATTAATCGAAGCAGATTAATCGGCTATTCAATTTGAATTAGTTGTTACACATCTCCGAGAGCCACATGATTTCACTGAGGTGGTATAATCCTACGACTGACTGCCTTATTTGAGTCCTCTTATGAGACCCAAGAAGAAGTCGTTGAACTCTTTTTGTAAGACATATTTATAACGATATAAGCTATAAGTTTCATAATTGAATCATTGAATCAATTGAAGAGAAAGAATCCAAAAACTCTTGTTTTTTGGGAAAACAGAAAGAAATCCTCTTTTTCTTATTTATCATTTTTTCTTAACCAAAGTTTTATATTTGCATTAACCCACTATCCCAGTACCTTTGGCAGGTACGTTGGACTGTCCTGAAAGAAATAATACTGCATTAAACCCTGTGGATTTATTCCCTTCTTCAAACTGATTATTCATTAATCAAACCAATTTATTATTATTATGCCCCCCTGGCAGCTGACCTCCTCGTGGTGGGGGGCGGGCAACGTGACTGGGATGTGCGGATGGGGTAACTTAAATAGTTATTCCCATCCATACAATCCAGTCACCCCATGATGACAAGAAGAAGACGACCGGCCTCGGATATTGCCAAGCCTGGTAAGCCAGGGCATCCTTTGGAGCCAGGCCTGAAGGGTATTAGGATGCGAGCGTCTAGTGGTCGGCTTGTCCCGCTCGGCAGCCGGCCGGGTCAAACCCGAAATGGCTACGAGCTTCCTGTCGATGGTCTCGCGAACCATTACGGGGGTCAAGGGGTGAGCGCGCTGTGCACCGATAGGGGCACAGATGGACTCTCTGAGATTCGACAACGGCATCGACTTAGGATAGGCACATGGAACGTCTCATCGCTCACAGGGAAGGATCTTGAGCTGGTTGGGGAGGCTGTTAAAAGTCGACTAGATATAGTTGGCGTCTCTTCAACAAAGCAGAGAGGTTCTAAAACTATGGACCTTTCGGGTGGGTGGAAGCTCTTCCTGTCAGGAGTCGCATCCTCAATGTCTGCTCGGGCGGGAGTGGGGATACTCACAAGTCCCAGGTTGACAGACAGAGTATTGGAGTGGATATTATTAGGAGGGAGAGTTGCGATCTTAAAGCTCAAGCTTGAAAGATCAACTCTGGCATTGGTGCAGGTGTATGCACCGAACCTTCAGTCAGAGTACGCAGCTTTCTTAGATGAAGTTGATGTTGCCCTTGAAAAGGTTGCAGATATGGATTCTTTTGTCCTGATGGGTGACTTCAATGCTAATGTGGGTGTAGATGTTTTGACATGGGGGAGAGTGATTGGGAGGAACGGTGATCCTGATCAAAACGCGAACGGAGAGAGGTTGTTGGATTTTTGTTGTGAAAATGGCTTATCCATCATGAACACTATCTTTCCGCACAAAGACATTCACAAATACACGTGGTACCGTCGGAGTCTTCAGCAGAAGTCGCTGTACGATTTCTTTGTTGTACCATCTTGTCTGAAGAGAATGGTTTGTGATGTTCGCGTATTGAGAGGGGCCGAACTGTCAACTGATCATCACTTAGTGCTGTGCAAATTGTATCTTAGCGAGAGAGTGCCTCCCCTACCAAAGCGTAAACCAAGGATAGTTACACGTATACGATGGGAGAGGTTACAGGACGATGGGATACGGGAGACATTTGCGCGGCAAATATCTGAGAGGTTTGAACGAATTCCAACTGTTCCATCAAATGTAGAGGAAGAATGGCAACTGTTTTCAACAGCGGTTATTGCCTCTGCGGGAGATGTTTGTCGAGTGAAGCGGCTTGGTGTGGCGACTGGTGGTGAGAAAAGAACTGCTTGGTTTAAAACGCCCGGAGTTCAAGAACCCATCAGAGAGAAGAAGAGAGCCTTTAAGGTTTGGATTCACTTGGGGAACTCCGATTCTCGAAATCGGTACACTGAGGCACGAAGAACTTGCAAATTAGCTGTGAAAACAGCGAAAGAACAGTCTTGGAAGGAGTTTGGCAAAATTTGGCAAAAAAAGCACAGATCTGCAAAGAAAGTGTTCTGGCAGACCGTCCGCCGACTCAGAGGAAAAAAGTTGAATATCGTTGAAGGAGTCAAATTCAAAGATGGTACACTTCTTTCCAATGAGGAGGACATCTTACGCAGATGGAGCGAGCACTTTTCAGAATTGCTCAATCCCGAACAGGGCACCGAAGATGACAGACCTATGGTAGAGAGTTGGGCGGAAAGTAGTCCTACGGTAGAGGAAGTAACTTTGGCGATCAAAGCGCTAAATGTTGGCAAATCTGCTGGTGTGGATGAAATTCGGCCAGAAATGCTCAAGGCTTTAGGTAAAGAGGGAGTTCAATGGCTCTCGCGTGTCATTAAAGTGGCCTGGGAATGCGGTGAAACACCTGGTGATTGACAAATGGGGGTGATAGTTCCTCTTTTCAAAAAAGGGGACAAAAGAGATTGTGTCAACTATAGGGGTATATCTCTTTTAAGTCTACCTGGAAAAGTCTTCGCTAAGGTGCTAGAAAAGCGATCCAGAGCAGTGGTTGAGGACAGTTTGGGGGATGAGCAGTGCGGTTTTCGTCCCGGTAGAAGCACAACCGACCAGTTGTTCACTCTCAGAATGGTTCTTGAGAAGGCCTGGGAATATGCCAAACCTGTCTACATTTGTTTTGTGGATTTGGAAAAGGCATATGATAGGGTTCCTCGAGGCCAACTCTGGAGTGTTCTGCAGGAGTATGGGATTGCTGGTTCCCTGTTAAGGGCGATTCAGTCTTTATATACAAACTGTAGAAGCTGTGTTCGGATAAACGGTGTTAAATCAATACCTTTCACTGTGGGCATTGGACTCCGCCAGGGGTGTGTTTTGTCACCTCTCCTCTTCATTGTATATATGGATTGGATGTTGCAGCGCAGCCATGGCGGGGAATGTTTCAAAGTGGGAGACCTAAGGATTAATCATCTGCTCTTTGCGCATGATTTGGTCATCATTGGGTCCTCTCAAACCGAACTTCAGCGCGCACTCGAAAGGTTTGTAGCCGTTTGTGATGATGCTGGAATGAAGATCAACGTGAACAAATCGGAAGTAATGGTCGTTTCCAAAAAACCCATTCAGTGCACTCTGCATGTTAGTGGAGTCCCACTGAAGCAGGTGGAGAAGTTTAAGTACCTCGGGGTTTTATTCACGAGTGATGGGAGGAGCAATGCCGAGTTATTCTGTAGAATTGGTCAGGCTGAATCAATTTTGAGAGAGCTTGGCCATTCTGTTATAAGGAAGGCCGAACTTAGTGTTCAAGCTAAGCTATCGGTTTTTAACTCGGTGTATGTTCCAACTCTCACCTATGGTCATGAAATTGGGGTAGTGACCGAAAGAATAAGATCGCGGATACAAGCTGCCGAAATGAGGTTCCTTCGCGGTGTTGTTGGAATAACTCGTAGGGATCGAGTGCGCAACACCAGAGTACGCGAGGCGCTCAACGTTGAGCAGCTACTTCTCCGAACGGAACGATCTATGCTTCGATGGTTTGGTCACGTAGTGCGTATGCCCCCAGACCGGCTTCCAAGACGTACCATGGTTGCCGTGCCATCAGGTAGGCGACTTCGCGGTAGGCCTAGAACTAGATGTTTGGAGCAAGTCCGACATCTCTCCTGGAGCCGTCTAGGGATTTCTCCTGATGAGTTGGAGTCAGTGGCGGAGGATCGAGAAGGACGGAGTGTCCACCTGAGCATCCTACCCTCACGTCCCTCATGAAGGATTAGCGGGCCATTTGAAAATGTATGTATATACGCTTACGTTCCCGGTCTTTATCTATTCATTTTTTGAATTTTTTTTTGTAAGTGATTTCTTTTTTTTTTGCGTGGGTAGGTGAACATTTTTATGAGACACCGTGTACTCATAGTAGTGTCAGATTTCTTTTTGTATACCCACAACTAAGTTAAGTACCTTATCAAGTAGTTTAAGCTTCAAACAAAAATATTCGCCTGAGGCAGGCAAATTTCCAGCAAAAACACTTGCTGATATCCCCATTACATGCGGCTACTTTTTACTGCGCTATGTCGAACGATTTCGTAAGTCCATAGGGGTTCAAGCACTTGCTTATATAGAAGCAGTTTGTTATATACATTTAGCTTGGAATATCTTCCAATTAGCCAATACGTTTTTGTAGCTTATAATCTAACAATATTTATTTCCAAATTTCAAAACAATAGGTAAAAATGGAGACGAGAAAGAGAAAAATGAGTGACGTAAGCTCGGTTGAAGTTCCACCGCTAACACAGGAAGAAATTCATTTTCGCCATTCTCTTCGGATTTCGACGTCAACTCACGCCAGTCAAAATTTTGCACGAATACCAAAATGCATACAGAATAAATGCACCATCTCTTGTTACTACTTCAAAGTGGTTTCGAAGATTCCAGTCTGGCCATTTTTCTGTGGAGAACGAATCTCGTGAAGGTCAGCCCAAATCCTTGACCGACGATACCAATGTGGCCCTGGTGAAGGCTAAAATTGACGAAGATGCCAGGATGACACAGAAGATGATAGCGGGTGAACTGGGCTTGAACGCCATGGCTGTGTCACGAATTTTAAATTATCACCTGAAATATTCGATGAAGTCAGCTCGATGGGTTGCAAAAATTTTGAATGGAGATCAAAACGAAGCTCGTGTTCGTTTTGCTCAATATTTCCTGGATTGGTTTGAAAATGGAGTAGCAAGCTGCTTCAATAAGATCGTTACAGGTGATAAATCTTGGTTTTACAAGTATGACCTCGAAACCAAACAGCAGTCCATAGTATGGAGCCCAGAAGGTGCAAATCCTCCAGTAAAAGCCAAACAACAAAAGTCAGCGACAAAAGTTATGATGTCGATGTACTTCACCAGGGCAAAAATTGTTGCCGTCATCTCGCTTTAAACTGGTCAGACAGTCACTGCTAATTGGTATACTGAAACTTGCTTACCACAAGTTCTTCAATATTTACTAGGACATCGACAAAAAGAGGTGCTGCGCCGCTACTTTTTGCACCACGACAATGCGCCTGCGCACACTGCTGGAAAAACCGACAACTTTCTTGCGCTCTCGGGCATCAATGAAATTCGCCCAGCACCTTATTCTCCGGATCTAGAGCCGTGTGACTTTTGGCTGTTTCCGAAAATAAAAAAAGATTTGAGGGGAAAAATCTTCACATCTAATGAGGGGATTATTCATGCAGTCAATAGGTGCGTTTTGGTGAGACGTCGCTTCTCAGTGAAATAAGATTTATCACGAAGTACAACGACAAACAGTGACTGGGAACCACTTTAGCTTTTTTGTTTTCAGTCAAAACCGAGATGGGATGTTTAGTTTGCGATACTAAATTTCAGATGGCGCTGAAAAGAGCTTTTTCATTTAATTTGATTCAAGGTCAATGATTGAGTAGTACTTCACAAATTTAAGCACAACTTCTTCATACTTTTCATTTTAATTTCAAGTCAATCAACAATCTTCAAACAATAAAAAAAAGTTGTAAACCAGATTGACTGGCGATCGTTTTGTGGAGCAGTTTTCACTTGGCTTTGCATAATTCTCACCAAAACGCACCTAATGTCGAAATCGAAAAGCTCCAAAAAGAGGATTTGAAAGCCGTTTTGAAAGATGGATCTATCGGCTGAAGAAATGTATTGAAATAAATAAATGATGAAGATTAAATATCTAAAGTTAAAATCTTGTTTGCGTTTTGTTATTCAATCACCTAAACGAACTTTTATTAGTCCCTACGTACATTTCTCTCAGTTGATTGTCGAGCTCATCGCGTTTCCTTTTAACGAAGTTTCGCATCCAGTGTCATTCCCATATGTATAGCTTCATTTGCATGCGGTATCTGTACCGAGTAAATGAAAACGGGTAGGTGGATTACTTTCTTTTAAGTAAAGTTAACATGCGTTGATTTGATCTCGTTAAGAACAATGCGCGAAATTTTTGTCCACTCGCAGATTTCATCCAATTTTATTAAATGTGTTTGCGTTTATTTTTAGTCAAGCCTAAAACTAAGCTTTAAAGCGTCTATCGAAGGACTAGGAACTTTGAACTCAGAGGAAGTCAGTAAGTAATTTTGCCTGGTTTAACCTAAGTATTCATCTACCAGCTGAAGCCAATTCGATTGGCTTCGCTTACTGAAGTTTTGTACACAATATTGCTAGAGGTCTGCTTTCAAAGCTTACATTTATCTTATTGTTCATCCTGGGCAAGTCTTAAAGACTTTTTAAGTTTTGAAGTTATAAGTAGAAAGGGAGTTGTAAATGAAATCTCAATAAAAATATCAAAACTTTGTTTTATCGTCGTTAGTAAAGTTTGGTATTCTCAATTAGAAAATAAGTTTCAAAACACACTTCGCTTAGCCTCGTATGCTTAACCATTTGAGAGATCTTGAACTTCATACTGGTGGAAGTAGGTAGTCCTTTTTATATTATTGTTTAATTTATTTCTATTTATGATCTGTAGTTCAGATAACCACTATAAACTGGATTACTCCAGTCTTAATAACAGAAATTATTCTTAATATTCTTCAACTAATTGGTTTTGCTATGAGCCTAATACTTTTCTTTTGTACGCGGTTAATTATATTCAGCGAAGACGAATACTTTGAGGGGCAGACAATAGGTGTAAACTGCTCTGCAATAAAATGCTCATTGTTATTGCTACAATTTGCGTAAAACTTGATTGTTCATAAGAATACTGCGATAGTAACTCTAAATTTTTAATTACCCTGAATAGTGTTTTAATCAAATTAAAATTTGACTTTAGAACAAGTTATGACACAATTCTTCTAATATTCAAATTTAACTGCAACCGCAACTCACTCTTACACAACCTGGTGACATTGAATGACCCACCAGCATAAATTGGCATACGTATAATATATTAAGAAACTTGAGTAGTGAAACAAACAAAATAAAAAAATTAAATTAATTATAAGACGTAAATGGTAATCAAATCAACATTAACACAATATTAACAATACAACAATTAACAATATTAATTAACATTATGCAACTGCGTTACGTAAGTTTGTTTAAATTTTGTTTACCCTTTCTCACATGTCAGAGATAAAGGTTTCCTCAGAGCTGATTCTTAAAATCCTGTTAATGTGTCCCGAGATCAGTCTCGACATCAATCTTCTCTGTGTTTTTTGTCATTAAAAAAAGTTTGTTTCCAACTACTTTGGGAAGTAATTCAGAACATTTATTGCTTACGATTCCTGGAAAAAAGTTCCAACAATTGACGTGTGTAGTCTGGATTATATGGTGTCTAGTTAAGTTTATCTAAAAAAATGTAAACCTGATGGGTTTTCATCAGCATTTAGCGAAGTTCGTAGTTTGTGCCCACATACGCCTCCAGGCAAAGTAAGATGGTATTGCGTGAACCAGAAATTTGAAGGCTCAGGATTCTGGCCAAATATATGATTCCGAGCTCAGGATCTCAAAGGTCGCTTACAATACCAGGAAAACATCCAAATGCTCCATGAGATTATCGAGCAATTCGATCGCTTAATAAGTAACATATACTAATGACAGCCCTTAATCTAGCAAGAACCGTATTATGAACATATGTCTTGTGAATTTCTTTTTTCAGTCGCTCCGCCTTAGATATCACCTGTGATAGACATTGACTTTGTTTAGGGGGGTAGATGGGTGACTCTAGCGTGGCAAAATCACATCATCACCTCCCCGTGGTGCCCGCTGGATAGCTATCTGATAGTGAACTAACGATGAGCGTATGCTGAGTCTGACGATATACCATATGTGTAGCTGAACACTCAGACCTGCCTAAGCACATCTGGGTGAACTACAGCGCTCATATGTTTAACCGGACGAGGCATCTCTTGTTGATCTGATTAGCTGAAATATGCGTCTCAGAAGCAAGAGCTCCTCAGAAGGAGGACGTGCGGCGGATGAATTCTCTCGATGGAATCAACGGTAATGTCTACAGACCAGCGGATACCTTACCGGAGCTACTTCGACATATTTGGAGTTGAGGTCTGTAAGGATTTTCAAAACTACGTCAGGGTATTGAAAAGAGATGTGGCGGATGAACCCTTAATGAGGCAATGGCAGCGCTCATAACCCCGAAGTGGGCTACTGACATCGGTGCATCCGGCCCCTCGTCTTAGGGGTTGCAAAAAAAGGATCTGATCCTCCAGATTGGGGGTTGTGCCGTCGGGTTAACTTCTCTACCACGTAAAAAACCTTCGGTTACGAAGCCACCGGATGATTTAACTGTTGACGACCCAAGCAAACGTAGAAGCGACAACAATCTTCGTGTCTGCAGGTGGAATGTTAGATTCTTCTACAAACCACGTGCAGCCAAACAACTTGCGGAGGCCCTAGATTATCTCAAAGCAGACATTACTGCCATCCAAGAAGTGCGATGGGATGGGCCGGGCAAGGAGTATGAAAAACTGCGACATCTACTATGGCGATTGCTGCAGACAAAAAGGACAGCATCTATTCGGGTGCGGATTTGTCATTGGAGGTAGACTTAGGCAAGAAGTCTTGAGTTTCCGGCATGTGAACGAGCGCCTCATGACTATCCGTATCAAGGCTAAATTTGCCAACATTAGCCTAATATGCGTTCACGCCCCTCACGAGGAGAAGGACGACGCGACAAGGTTGACTTCTACCAGCTCTTGGACAAGACGTATGAGCAATGCTCTAGCCACGACGTTAAAATTATCCTAGGTTATTTTAACGCAAAGCTAGGAAGAGAGGACGTCTTTAGTAGCGTTGTCGGAAAGCACAGCCTGCACGACATCACATCCGACAACGGACTCAGGTTAATCGACTTTGTGGCGGGGCGAAACTTTGTCATAGCTAGTACGCGGTTCCCACGTCTCGACATTCACAAAGGAACATGGCTCTCATTTGATCGAAAAACTGTCAACCAAATCGATCACATTGCGATCGACGCAAGGCACTCTTCCAGTATTCTGGGTGTCCATACTTTCCGACGAGCCAACGTGGATTGGGATCACTACGTAGCCAAGGTACGGATGCGGATATCCACAACGGGGCGAAATCAACGAAATACTGTGAGGAAGTTTGACGTCGAGCGGCTACAATCGCAAGAGACCGCCAGAAACTTTGCCGATCGAGTTTCTCTTAATCTTAATCTCAGTTCTATGCCGCCAGCAACAAATGCGGAAGACCAGTGACAGAGTTGCCAACAAGCCATCAGAGATGCCGCCTCTGATGTATTGGGTTTCTCTCGGCCACCACAACGAAACCCCTGGTTTGATGAGGAATGCCCGCAAGCACATGCAGCAAAACAAGAGGCGTACAAAGCGGCGCTGCATAGAAGGACTAGAGCTGCTTACGAGCTCTACGTGCGCAGGAGATAAGAGGAACATCGACTTTTCAGAAAGAAGAAAAGAGAGCATGAGAAGCGCTCGATCGAGGAAATTGAGAGACTTTATTGCAGGAATGATGTTCGAAAATTTTACCAAAAGGTAAAAAGAACATGCCAGGGCTTCAAAGCCAGGACAGAAGCCTGCAGGGACGAAAATGGCAATATAGTAGTAGAATCGCAGTCGGTGCTGAGGATATGGAAGGAACACTTCTGCAGACTGTGAAACGGCGATGATGATCAATATTCCGCTGTCAGGCAGAATGAGCCATTCAACAGTGACGATGACAGTCAAAATTCCCGTTAACCCGATCATAATGAAGTGAGAATAGCGATATCTAAACTCAAATCCAACAAAGCTGATGGAGCCGACGGCCTTGCCGCTGAACTTTTCAAGGCAGGAGGAGATGAGTTGGTAAGGAGCATGCACCAGCTCATCTGTAAATTCTGGTCGGACGGAAGTATACCCGATGAATGGAACCTCAGCATCGTTTGCCCGATCCTAAAGAAAGGAGACCCTCTAAACTGCGCCAATTAGAGAGGTATAAGTCTCCTCAACATCGCATATAAGATCCTGTCTGCCGTATTATGTGGACGCCTAAAACCGATCGTCAACAACCTGATAGGTCCTTATCAGTGCGGTTTCAGGCCGGGAAAGTCCACCATTGACCAAATATTCACACTACGGCAGATCTTGGAAAAAATCCATGAATATAAAATCGATACACACCACCTTTTCATCGATTTCAAAGTTGCCTATGATAGCGTGTGTAGATGCGAGGTATGCAGAGCTATGTCTAGTCTTGGCATCCTTGTTAAGCTCGTCCGTTTGTGCAGAATGACGATGGAGATCTCTCGCTGCTCCATCAAAGTCGGTAAGAACATCACCGAACCATTCGATGTAAGGAAAGGTCTTAGACAAGGTGACGCGCTATCATGCGATCTCTTTAATATAGTACTTGAGAGAATTGTACGAAACTCACAAGCCAGCACCGGAGGTACAATCTTTTACAAGTCTGTACAACTACTCGCTTATGCCGATGACATTGACATAATCGGAAGAACTCAGCGGGCCGTCAATGGGGCATTTACGAGTATTGAGATCGAGGCAGCAAAGTTGGGTCTAGCGGTCAATGAAAGCAAAACAAAATATATGCTGTCTACAAAAAAGGACACCCAACATCGGCGTCTTGGACAGAACGCCACAATAGACTGATATAATTTTGAGGTACTAAAGGATTTTGTCTACCTAGGCTCTATGGTGAACTCCACAAATGACATCAGTAGGGAGATCTCATGAAGAATTACTCTTGCCAATCGTTGTTTCTATGGGCTAAGACGGCAATTGAGTAGCAAAGCCCTATCTCGAACTACTAAGGTAACTCTTTATAAGACACTAATCATCCCAGCCTTGCTGTATGGCGCAGAGGCATGGGCTTTGACAAAACCGGATGAGGATGCCCTTGGTTATTTCGTGAGAAAAGTTCTTCGAGCGATCTTTGGTCCCGTCTGCATAGACGGTGAGTGGAGGAGAAGGTACAATGCCGAACTGTACGGCCTGTATAAGGACATCGACTTAGCCAGAAGAGTTCACATACAGCGACTAAGATGGCTGGGTCATTTAGAGCGGATGGAGCCCAACGTTCCCACTAAGAAAGTCTTCGAATCCACCCCGGATGTACGGTGCAGTAGAGGACGACCTCGCGGTAGGTGGCGCAAACAAGTGAAGGGGGACCTCAACCAACTTGACGTGTGCAACTGGCTCGTAACCGCGCTGGCTGGAAAGGATTGTTGGTTGAGGCCCAGGTCCACTCCGGACTGTAGCGCCATCTAAGTAAGTAAGTAAGTAACTAAGTAAGATGGGTGGCTCTGTATGATACACATAGTCAGTTTCCACAAACCCCACGAACCCCACATGCGGATCAGTAGAAATGCGGTGAAGTGGGAGGGTTGTGATCCCTTGTTTTCGGATCATGGCCTCGCTGATAAAAGGAAGAAGAAGAGTCAGTTTCCACAAAAACATTGTTGCCACTGTGGTTACTAGAAATACCTGCATAACAAATTTTCTCGTCTTCATAAGAAAATTCGAACGTTTCCTCTGGATTAAAGCTGTATTGTTTTTGCGCAAGAGATATTTAAGGCATCAGCGCCTTCTTACCTTTGCAAATTTCTTCTAAATTCTGAAAGAAGTATTGCCCAAGGAACTTGTTTCTTAGATGTTAAAGGCCTAGACAGTGCCAAGGAAATTCGGTTGTGTGTTCCTGAACCTCGTTTTCATCACAGCCTCTAAAAAGGTCTCCTTCCGCATGTAAGTTTTTAATGTGGTACCGCATAGTGTTATGCCCCGTAATGACTCATATAAGAGTGGAGAGGAATTTTTTATCCTGTTGCATGAGTCTATCGGTCTTTGCTTTGTCGAATATAGGCCATAGCGCTCTAGTAATGATACAAGTATCTAGAGAGGTCCTCTAATTGTTCGCCTCCGTTGGAGATATATTCCCTGCTTCGAGTTGAAATGTGCAAGGCGGCATGTGCACAGATGCGTCGGATTAATCCAGGCTTTGTGACGAACCTCTTCCTGCCAGTTCGTTGGCTTTCTTGTTCCCTGGTATGCTCTCATGCCCAGGGACCCAGCAGAATTTACCTAAGTAACGCTGTATTCTACGAACCTTGAACTCTTTTTGACAGCACTTCACAAGCTTTGATTTTATTTTGGTGGCAGATATTGCTTTTGTTGCTGCCTGGCTGTGGATGAAAAAGGTGATTTCTGCCTGTGATATTGCTCTTATTGCAGTCTCATGGGCTACTGTTGTCACTGCTAGGACCTATGCCTAGAAAACGCTGCTGCAGCTCGGATCGATGTAGACAGCTATGGATTGCGTATCAGGTGTTCTACCGCTTTTCCATTCTTCCTTGCTCGGGTAGATGCTTCAAAATGGTCTCATAATGACTAGGTATGGCGTAAGGTAATCAGTATTGGATACATTGCCTAGACATGTCTGCAGGACCATCGTATAAATCATTTAAATTGGTCTCTAGTAATCAGTCTGGCTTAATCTAAGGACACTAATAGCCGCCGATGCTTGTATAAATATGTCTAGAGGAAGCACGTTGAGAATAGCCTCGAGTCCTGCTGTTGGTGCTGTTTTCATTGCACTAATCGTACCAATGCATGCTAGTCTTGTTCCTTTTATGATGGCCGTCAGGTATGTGGTTTTGCTGGCCGCCTGCCACCACACAAGGCTGTGGCAAATTAAGTATAGGCCTTACTATAGCCATGTACATCCATATGATGATTTTGGGATCCAGTCCCAAGTTTTACGAAAAATTCAGTTGCCTGAGTAGAAAGCTATCATGGCTCTGTCGTTAAAGTTAAATCTCCAATTCAGTTTCTTATCGATCACCAGAGATATTTAGAGGGACCCCCAATGAAGTGCTACGGATTGTGGAATTTTTCTTGTTAGTTATTAATACTAACTCAGTTTTCTGCGGATCGACCGCTACTTTTCATGTTTTAGTCCAAGAATCTATGGTCTTTAGCACGCCTTCAATTTGCTCGCTGAGGGTGTAAAGAAATGTTCATATTGCCAGCAGCACCACGTGCGTCGTCCGCATAAGCATATGGTTTTCAGTACGCTGCTGTTTCTGAGTTTTTGGAGTACTTCGTTTAGGACAATTACTCACAGCAGTGGGGATATGACACCGCTTTGGGGTATACCTCTAGAGCAGTAGGCTTCTTACCTTTGTGAGAGTAGTACATTTTTTTGTGAGTTTTCGACCCAATTTCATACAATAGTGCAGTTCTGTTGCAGTCTTTAGTAAATTCTTTCACTTATTCAAAAGAGCGGATGCTGTGAGTCCCTATCTAATCTGCTACCAAAATTTCCATATCAGTTGCATAAACGTACTTAAGTAGGATATCTAATACGAACTAGTGGTGAAGCAGTATCACTACCTGGCGCTGATATAATAGAGGTTTTTTTCCATTAACCTTTGGGGTCTCAAAATTTACATACGGAAACTGAGAAATTCTACAATCCAGTATTGAAAGAAGGTCTCTACTAAATCAATCTAGTTTCTCGAATGTTTTCAAGGCCAAATGAGTCATTTTCTTAACCCACTGTGTATCTAATTTAAATACGCAAAATCTACTAAGAACATGGATCTATCAATCTGCACCTAATGCCACCAAAACCTCTTAGCATTCTTGAATTATTTATTTAGATTCTATCATATTGCAAACGTCTTTAACATAACCAGATAGATTCCAGTGAAATGTGGTCTTGTAGATTTAAAATATTAGCATCTGCTTAAGAACTTCGAAGGCAGGCTTCTTTCAAAATATATGTTAATTTTGTTTAAATTAATAATTTTCACTCGTATCTTGTTATAAATGTACAAGTATCTACCCCACACATGGGGGGAAAACCTGAATAATGACAAATTTGTCCCGTAGATACTCGTACATTGAATCTGTGTTGTTGAGTAATCGTCGTAAAGTGAATTTATATCTGCACAAAAGCAACGCTAGATTGAGTAAGTCTTAATCCATACCATGGACATGCATCGGGAAAGAGTGCAAATGATATGTAGTATTCCACACCAAAGTAGCAAACTTGATCTAACCATGCCAGATTGAGGCCATCGTAAACTGTGTACCATCTTGCGTACACACTAGTTATGAAGTTGAAGAAAAACTTGAGATACTAAGTAATACTCGTACTGGTCAGCTTTGATAATGTTGCGAAATCGAAAGTGGTTTTATGTTCTAGCTGTAAGCAATATATCAGACGGAGGATGCCAATCAGTTGCGCATCGAAGTAACTGGACCGTGAATCATTATTTGGATTTTGTGTGGTACGTTAGATAAATGAAACGATAAATTTAATGCAGATAATTACCTGCTATTAAGTAACCTATTAAATTTCGCGAAAAGGTTTAAATGTTTCTGTAAACTTATTACGGTTATCTGATTTTTTGGTTGGTAAAGGCGTAATTCATTTATTTCATGCTTGTGAGGAAACGAGCTTTAAGCTCCTATACAGGGCTTAACTTTAGCACCCCTATTAAGCAAGTGGATGTATGCCTCTGCCTGGGTTAGATATGAAACGTTCGAGTTTTTTTCTCACGAGGAAGTTATTCGCCTCGCAAAGAAGTGTATACATTTGGAAAACATAAAAACCGAGGAAAGTTTTGATCTATTTCATCATTTCAGCCACTTTTCACGAGGAAATTTTTTTAACTAAATAAGAAGGATTAAAAAAGAAACCTTCATCGCAACTTGTTCGAGTAGGTTAGGTTAGGTTAGCGTGGCAGGCTGGGTTGGATGTAGCCACACTTAGACCAAGAAAGGTCCGTAGTGGTACCATCTATGATCTACGATTCCCAAAAAGCACTACCTTTCGAACAAATTGAAGCTTATTACAAGGCGCTGAAGGCCGTTGATGTTGATTTTGGCCAATTCGCCTAAATTGTCAAAGAAATAGTCTCCTAATTGTAATTTGCTGCTGGCGAAGAGAGTCTGGCACGTGCGAAGGAGGTGTAGTCTTTCTCGTCTGTACAGCTCCTACAGAAGTCAGTTTTAAGAAGGCCTAACCTGATGGTTACCAATGATGCAGTGCCCCGTAATAACACGTACTATAGTCGTAATGATCTCACTTTTCTGTCTAATAAGGCAGTTGAAGCATTTCTGATCCAGCTTAGGACAGATCTCTCTAGTAATGAGCACGTAATGTTTGTCGATCTACGGTTGGTTCCGTCGATAGCATTGGGCTTAAGCAGCAGTTTCACTGTAGTAAGAAGCATGCCGAGATTCACCTTGTTCGGTGAAACCTATAGGCTAGTACCCTGCCTGGTGAGTTCATCGGCCATGCGATTCTCTGTAATGTCTGTGTCCCGGCATCTAAATGAGGTGAATATTGAATTGTTGTTCTTATTATTTTTGAATAACGCACACAACATGAGTGGTTGCGAGAAGCTAGGCCCTGGCACTTTAAAGAGCTGTTGCGCCAAATATTTGTATTTGTATTGAATTGTTTAGCCATTTCGTTAAGAGACAAACGACAATTTAGTGCAATTTTTGAGTTGAAGGTGACAGTCAAGCGAAAGTACGTAGTCGGTGTCTTGTGGAAGGAATTCAAGGTCGTTAAGAATAGAGGAGTGTCCGGTACTTGTTCGTGTAAATTGGAGTGGAAAGCTGTGAAATAAATTGTATTTGAAAAATGCATGTTTCGTTTCTGCGCATCCTTAATTCTTCTATGATTTTAATGTTGACTTTTTCGGCTTGTAACCTCTTCAACAATGTTTTTGTGGTGTTTGGTGTTGGTTTATGTATGCATATACTGAAAAGGATCGGCTTCTTGAACTTTTTCATGAGGAAAAGATATTTCTGAGGAAATTAGATTTTTTGACAGAAAATTATTTTTTACTATTACATCTTCGAGGAAACCTACCATCATCGCCAAGTTCTATTACTAGGCTATTGTAACTGGTCTTGCACAGATAATGGTGGAAGTCTGCTTATTCCGATTACAAAGAAATGTACGAGTATATATCTCTTAAAAAATTGCATTTACGAGTACAATGCAACCCTCTAGTCAGAAGTTCGCAACAGAGGTCTTTTTATTTTCATATGCAGAGTCTCAGCCACAAAAACATTTATCAATATCTAGCTCTTAGATTATATATACATACCTAGTAACATAGCGATTGAATAAAATTTCTAATGCATGCCATAATTAGTGCGGTTAAGTCTATGGCATATTGTGTTACGTTTATCGTCAGAGTGATCTAGGGCAACGATACCATATTTCAATTAATCTGTTTGGATTATGACGAAGTTCGAATCCCAGAAAACACCAAAAAGTTTTTTCACGGCCCCACCTCTCGCGAGCGTCTGACAAACATCCGAGAGTATTGTTGTCACGATAGGGCTTCTCAAATCGCCGTTCGGATTCGGCATTAAACTGTAGGTCCCTTCCATTCGTGTGAAAAATAAAACGCACACAACATGAGTGGTTGCGAGAAGCTAGGCCCTGGCATTTTAAAGAGCTGTTGCGCCAAATATTTGTATTTTTGATTATGACGTGCATTGAGAATGTTAACAACAAACGAAACAGCGAACCATTTGTATAATGTCTGTCGCTTGTAGTAAACTTATCATTTGAAGGGTACGAGTATGAACCTAAGGAAATAGATGGCTGGTATATGGTATGCTCAATACAGAAATGTTTTTTTTTGCAGAGACTCCATTTTCGTCCCTGCAGGCTTCTGTTCTGGCTTTGAAGCCCTGGCATATTCATTTTACCTTTTGGCAACATTTCCGAACACCATTCCTGCAATAAAGTCTCTCAATCTCCTCGATCGAGCGCTTCTCATGCTGCATCTTCTTCTTTCTGAGAAGTTTATGCCCCTCTTTACTCTTCCGCTCGTAAAGCTCGCGAGAAGGTAGGGCCATCAAACAGGCCCTGGAATCTATGAATGTCGAGCATAGCATTACCAATTGGCTCTGCAACATGCTCCGCACTAGAAACATTAACTCCACTATCGGAAACAGTTCAATAAGAAAATCCGTTACCAGGGGGACTCCCCAGGGAGGCTTTATCTCACCCCTCCTCTGGGTTCTAGTCATTAATGGGATACTTAAAGAATTAACCAATACAGGTATAAGCGTCACTGCTTACGCGGATGACGTGGTGATTTTAGTTCAGGGTAAGTTCCTTGATACATTAAGTGAAATGATGGAATCAGCTCTTGATAGTCTCGAAAAATGGGCTAGAGGGTATGGACTACACGTCAACCCGGATAAAATTGAAAATACTGAAAATACTAAAATACTTCCCTTTCGGATCGCGCCAGATATCTTGGTATAATGCTGGATAGGAAACTAAATTGGAAACTTAACATACAGGAACGAGTCCGCAAAGCATATAATGCTCTCTTCATCTGTAAGCGGACCGCGGGAAAAAAATGGGGCCTGACGCCCGCAATGATGTACTGGCTATACATTATGGTAGTTAGACCCATCCTTACGTATGGGGCTCTTGTGTGGTGGAAGGCAACGAATACCAAAAACACACGGGATATGTTGGCCATGGTACAAAAATCAGCCTGCATTGCCATCACAGGTGCTCTACCCACACCTATGTGCACTCGAGATCTTCCTGTATCTCTTACCATTAGACCTACAAATCAAATTTCAAGCGGGCAACAGTGCGCTTCGGCTCACTAACGTTGGTCTCTTCAGGACTAATAACATAGGACACAGCTCCATTCTCAAGGAATCTTTTCCCGGAATCCCTGACGAATCGGACGATATACTTGGCACCTTAGACTTCGACACACCATACGAAGTACTGTATCCTATTAGAGAGGACTGGCAAAGCAAGACAGTCTCTGTCCACAACGAGATTGCAATATACACAGGTGGCTCTAAGAAGAGTGAGGGCACGGGGTCAGGTATTTACTCGAGAGATACGAACCTACAGGTGGCCCTGAGACTTCCGGACACATGCAGTGTGTTCCAAGCAGAGGTTCTAGCTGTACTTAAAGCTGCGGAATTACTTGAGATGGGATCAATATCCGATAAGAATATCGCCATCTACATTGGCAGTCAGGCTGCGCTAAAGGCGCTAGAGTCTTACGTCATCAAATCTGAGTTAATCAGGAATTGCCGCACAGTGCTTAGGGCATTATGTACACAGAACCGAGTCAGATTATGTTGGGTACCTGGACACTGCGATATCGAAGGCTACGAGCAAGCCGATGCGCTGGCTAAAAGAGGAGCGGGGCTCCCACGTAGCGATATTGGTAGTATTGAACCACCAGGGTGCGTGACTAAGGGAATTATCCGGGATAAAATCATTGACACGGCTAATCTAAGATGGACAAACTTAGATGGTAACAGGGTGTCTAAGGCCTTGTGGCCTGTGTTAGATCGCAGAAAAATCTGGGGAGATAATTAAGTTAGATAGATCGAGGCTAAGAACAGCGATAGGAATACTCTCTGGCCACGGTCTCCTAAGGAGGCATGCCATGAGACTAGGGTTATCCGATACGGATGTTTGTAGGTACTGCGATGATCTACATGTCTCAGAGGATATAACTCATATACTCTGTGAATGTCAAGGAATTGCCAGGATAAGGCTAAAGTACCTGGGTAGACACTTCTTCGATAACTTGGAGGAGGTGAGGTCCTTGAACCATAACAAGGATCTCTTCAGATTTTGTAGGGAGATTAATTGCTTGGAAGATTGGGTTTAGGTTTTTTGCCGTGAAGGTTTCCTAGGGATCGCGATGGGACCACTTTGGTGCCTAGTGTTTTATGACAACCTCATAACCCTACCAAACCTAACCTAACCTAACCTAAAGCTCGCGAGCAGCTGCAGTGCTTCTATGTAGCACCGCTTTGTACGCCTCTTGTTTTGCTGCATGCGCTTGTCGGTATTCCTATCAAACCAGGGGTTCCGTTGTGGTGGCCGATAGAAGCCCAATAGAACGGAAGCGGTATATCTGATGCTTCATTGGCAACATTGCCACTGGTCTTCTGCATTTGCTGCTAGCGATGTAGAACTTAGATTGAGATTAAAGGAGACTCAATCAGCAAACGCTCTGGTGGCTTCGTGCAATTTTTCTCACAGTATTTAGTTGATTGTGCATCGTTCTGGATATCCGCATCCGTAGCTTGGCCTACGTTGGCTCCTCGGAAAGTCCGGGCACCCAAAACACTGAAGGAGTGTCTTTTTTTCAATCAAAAGAGAGTTATGTCCCCTTGTGAATATCAAAACGCTGGATATTCAACGTTTTGTCGCGCCGCAAAGTCAAATAGCCTGAATCCGTTCTGTTGTCGTGCAGGTTGTTTTTTCCGGCCACGCTACTAAAGACGTCCTCTTTTCTCAGTTTTGCGTAAAAATTGCCCACGATAGTCTTAACGTGGTGGTTGCGCTTTGGTCATACGCCTTGTCCAAGATCTGGTAGATTCATCTTCAGTCGCGTCATCCATGTTTTCGTGAGGGGCGTGAGCCCGTATTAGGCTAATGTTGGCAAATTCCGCCTTGATACGGATTGTTATGCAGCGCTTGTTCACATGCCGGAAACTCAAGACGTCTTGCCTAAGTCTGCCTCTAATAACAAATCCGCATTCGAATAGACGCTGTTCTCGTTGTCTGTAGCAATCAACGTCGTAGATGTCGCAGTTTTTCATTTTCCTATTGCCCGGCCCATCTTATGGCACTTTTTGAATGGCGGCAATGTCTGCTTAGCAGCAGTCTAGGGCCTCCACAAAATGTTCGGCTGGACGTGGTTTGTAGAGGGACTTAACATTCTTGTTGTCCTTTTTACGTTTGCAAGTGTTGTCAACAGAATGAATAATCATCCATATCCTTTTTGTGCCCTGTCCACTGGCTGCCAATGCGACCTAAAAGGTATGTTGTGTCAAATGGTACTATCAGCCTTAGAGATCTACTACCAGTTGAGTATGTTCTTAGTAGAGGAGTTCCTGAATAATCTTTAAATGGAACATGCACCGTCAGGCGAACCCCACAGGCGGATCAGTAGAAATGCGGTGAAGTGGGAGGGTTGTGATCCCTTGTTTTCGGATCATAACCTTGCTGATAAAAGAAAGAAGAAGAAGAAGGAACATGCACCGTCTTAACCAACGTAATTTCGGGATTTACAAAGATTGTTCTTTCATAGGATAGAAGTTGGTTGCTCCGTTCTTAAAGTATTTTTACATTGTAGGGAAGTTAACCCGAAGGTACAATCTCTAACCTGGACAACCAGATCCTTATATGCAAACCCTAGGACAAGGGGCCAGTAACCCACTTCGGGGTTATGAGCGCACTACATGGGTTCACGCCCATTTCTTTAGGACGTTTCTTCCAAAAACAAGACACTAATGAAATTTATGAAAAGTTAAATCTAAGTAGTAAGTTTTCGCAACTCCACAACCGCTTTAATAGGTCGTGGTTAAGTTTTTTTTAGAGATTCCACTGGTCAATAGCTCGGTAGTTAAAATTGGTTCTTTGAAGACATTGGAAAGTTGTTCGTATACAAACTGAGGTTCCACTGTCTTCAGTCCAACGTGTCAATTCTACAATCTATTCTAAGGTTAAGCAAGCCATTATGCATAGGGCAGCTAGAAATTAAATTAAATTAAATTAAATACATTTTTTGAGATAAGAAATGATACCGGAAAGTATAACAACTCGTGCCTGAATCATTAAATCGTATTTCTGCGTATTAATTCAACCAAGTGCATAAATGATGCAATCATGAGTAAGTTCTTATGAGCTAGCGATAATGTATTCAAGATTATTCATAAAGAAAATATCAGAACGCGGTTTGACTTTAAATTCTAGATGCGTTCCTATACAACACGGGAACAGAGTTTAATAGAAAGTTTGTGTTCTAAAACGATTGGTTTTGGGACATCAGAAAGCGCTCAAGTAAGTATAAACCCATCATTAAAAGACCTCTAGGAGCTGATGAATGTTTTCTGCTCTGTGATGTATAACTAACCATTTGCCGTAATTTTGAATGATATTTTCTAAAGTTCAGAGAAAAATAAAACAAATATTTGGCGCAACAGCTCTTTAAAGTGCCAGGGCCTAGCTTCTCGCAACCACTCATGTTGTGTGCGTTTTATTTTTCACACGAATGGAAGGGACCGACAGTTTAATGCCGAATCCGAACGGCGATTTGAGAAGCTTTTTCGTGACAACAATACTCTCGGATGTTTGTCAGACGCTCGTGAGAGGTGGGACCGTGAAAAAACTTTTTGGTATTCTCTGGGATTCGAACTTGGAACCTCATGCGTAGTGATCCGACACACCAACCACTTACGCCACGGCGCGCAAAGTTCAGAGAGTAGTTTGAAAAAAGGACAAATCTGAACATACTCTTTTGCCCTACTAAAATTTATCGCAGACAGTTAACTATGGCCTCTTTGGAACAATCATTTGCTCTGTGAAAAAACTTTCAGAAAACTGATGTTGTTGGCTCAAGCGACATTTTTACTGATCAATGGGAGTGAAGCATTTGCCTTTTCGGGTATCTTGTTATACTGGGCAATCATATGCAATAAGAATGAACGAAAATTAGCTCCACACTTTTGGTCAAACAGGTGAACCGATTTAAAAATCAGAAAGGGTGTACTACAACTCTCCCTAGATTCATGGCAATACTTGTATATGAACTGCTGCAACTTATTGGGAATAAATGACCGATTATCTGAGTAACTTTCGCCATGATTGATACCATGGGTCTGTACGCATACTAATCCCACAACGTCGCATAATTTCAAGTTTTATCAGGGACGTCATCTATCCTTGCTCAAAAAAATTTAGCCAAGAAAAGATTCTAGTTTGTGTAACTCTTTGGTATATATTCTGTACAATGATGAGCAATATTAAGTCTTTTCTATCACAATTTAACTTTGTGAAAGGAGGTTCTCAACGCGTTCCGGCGCTTAGGCAATACTACTTACGTACAATATTTCTACAAGGAAATTATTACACTTAATCAGGAGAGCTAAGGAAGCTAGCGTCCTTTCGCAAAAGTCTTTGTTACCTGATCTTCGTAAGCTAAACTTATCTACGAGACAGAGTATCGCCTCCGCTTGGAAGAGAAGAAATCTTCCGAACACAATCTTTGTGAATACCGAAACTACGTTGGTTAAGGCGGCACATGTTCCATTTAAAGATTATTCAGGAACTCTTCTACTAAGAACATACTCAACTGGTAGTAGGTCTCTAAGGCTGATAGTACCATTTGACACAACATATCTTTTAGGTCACATTGGCAGCCAGTGGACAGGGCACAAAAAGGACTCTCTAAGATCAGAGACAGAGCCAGTGCAATTCAAAATTCATCTTCTTATATGAAATTCATTACTTAAGTTTGGTGGACACTTACGTACACGTCAGATAAAATGTTTTCCATATTTTACATGTACTTAGCTTCAGGGGGAAACTCAACTTAGATTGATGTTTATACGTGTAAGTCACTCTTACATTTTTTAAACATAAAACTCTGCTTATACCGCCGAAAGTAATTATTTCATCTTAAATTTCGTTTCGACGATCAATCCCTATAAATAAATCAATTTCATCTTCTTCTTCTTCTTCCTTTTATCAGCGAGGTTATGATCCGAAAATAAGGGATCATAACCCTCCCACTTCACTGCATTTCTACTGGTCCGCCTGTGGGGTTCGCCCAAAAAAAAAATCAATTTCATCATTAATCCAGAAAGGAATAATCTCGAAATCCTCATATTTAAATTATTCCTCATACTCGAGCGAGAGTAATGAAGTCATTCTCAACAATAAAAAATAGTTTTCATATACCAAATCTCTACCCCTACAGAAAGTAGATAGTGGGTTTCGCACCATAGTTAACTTTTGCTGATGTTTGACGCTATAGTTCGGGGTGAACCTGGGCCTCAACCAACGAGCCTCTCCATTTAGCTCGGTCTTTAGCTAATTGCCTCCAGTTGCGCACTCCAAGTTGGTCGAGGCCCCTTTGAATTTCTGCGCGCCACCTACGGCAAGGAGGTCCTCTGCGTCATCCCTCCGGATTAGATTCGAAGACTCTGTGGGCCGGAGCATTGGTATCCATTCGCTCTATATGTCCTAGCCATCTCAGATGCCCAATAATCAGTTTTTTGACCAGGTCGATGTCGCTGTACAGCTCGTGTAGTTCGTTATTGAATCCCCTCCCCCAAAATCCGTCAACGCAACGGGACGGAATATCTTACGAAGAATTTTTCGCTCGGTGAAGTGGGAGGGTTATGATCCCTTATTTTCGGATCATAACCTCGCTGATAAAAGGAAGAAGAAGAAGAAGAAGAAGAAGAAGAATTTTTATCTCGAAGTGACCAAGGATATCTCTCTTCTTTTAATAAAGTCCACGTTTCAGCGCCGTAAAGCAGGACTGGGATGATCAGAGTCTCCTTAGTTGCTCCAGATAAGGCTTTACTGTTGAAATGTCTTATAAGCCCAAAAAAACAGCGATTGGCAAGAGTTATTCTTCGCTTGATTTCTGTGCTGATCTTATTTTTCGAGTTTATAGCAGAGCCAAGGAAACAAAGTCCCTTACTACCTCGTAGTTATAGCTGCCCACTGTGACCTTCTATCCAATTCATCGGTGTTGATTGTCCCTTCTTGTTGGCAGCATATACTTGGTTTTGCCCTCGTTTATTGCTAAACCCATTTTGACCGCTTCGGCTTCAATGCTTGCAAACGCGTCAGTGACAACCCGCTGAGTTCTTCCAATTATGTCAATACCGTCGGCGTATGCAAGCAGTTGTACGAAATTTTGATAGATTGTGCTTCTTGTGTTGGCTTGTGAGTTCCGCACAATTTGTTCAAGTACAATATTAGAGAAGTCACATGACAGCGCGTCATCTTGTCTAAAACCTTTTTTTAACATCAAAGGTCTCGGTGAGATCATTTCCGACTTTGATGGAGCAGCGAGCTTTCTTCATCAACATCCTGCACAGACCGGCAAGTTTGGCAGGGATGTCAAAACTAGCCATGGCTCTATAAAGCTCTTCTCTATATATGCTGTCATAGGCGACCTTGAAATCGATAAAGAGATGATGAGTATCGATATGGACTTCTTGGGCTTTCTCCAGGATCAGCCGAAGTGTGAAAATTTGATCGATTGTGGACTTTTCTGGCCTGAAACCGCACTGATAGGGTCCAATCAAGCTGTTGATAAAAGGTTTCAGGCGTTCACACAATATCGCAAAAAAGATCTTATATGCGATGCTGAGGGGACTGATGCCTATATAATTGGCGCAGTTGAGGGGTCTCCTTTTTTGTGGATCGGGCAAACGATGCTGAGATTCTATTCATCAGGCATACACTCGTCTGACCAAATCTTAGAGACGAGTTGGTGTATGAACTCTACCAATTCATCACCAGCTGCCTTGAAAAATTCGGCCGGTAAGCCGTCAGGTCCAGCAGCCTTGTTGAATTTCAGCTTGGATACCAATATCCATCCTCATTTCATTTTGATCAGGTGGACGGAAATTTTGACTACCATCATCTATGTTGAATGGTTCATTCTGCCTGACAGCGGGATGTTGGTTTTCGTCGCCGTTATACAGTCTGCAGAAGTAGTTTTTCCATATTCTCAGCACCGACTGTGATCTACTATCTCTTTTGGTTAACCTGAGAAAGGACCTCTACAAGAGGCTAAACTATGAGTACGTTTAGACCTTGACTTCGTGGTAAATAATAGTATTTTCTTTCTGGTAACTAAACTTAGGGCTATGTTAAGAAAATAAAGTAGTTTTGTTAGACAGAATCCCTGGGGTGATGGGAGGGCTCTCTAAGATCCAAACAAAGTACTTCCACCTACAAAGTGATCTTTTGAACTCACCCCTGAAGAAAAAGATGTTGCTATGGTGTCCTAGCTGAGATCAAGTAAGTAAGCTTAGGATGGTTTGGGCTGAGGAAGAAATTATACCAGTTAGGGTAGTAAAACCTTTATGAAGCATTTTTGTCTACTACTAGCGATGGCGAACCATTCACACATGATGTGCTCAGTAGTTTCAGTGTTCTCAAGACATAGTCTGCAAGTGTCAGATTGACTAATGAAATGACCAGTAAGGAAGTCTGTTAAAAACTTTGTATTATGTTTGTTCATTGCTAGAATTTCTTTCGACCTTTTACCGAAGAGTCCAATAAATCTCTTTGCGTGTTTTAGACATATTTGTGAGTCCCCTTATTAGCGCTTTTCGCATTGTTGCTAAGGATCTAGCTCCAGTTTGATTTGGCTTGTAGGCAGGCTGCAAAAGGTTCCGGATCAATGAATTTGAGTTGAGAGCCAGATCTGGCTAGTTCATCAGCAGTGTCATTGCCGGCGATACGTTTCTGGCCAGGGACCAAATTGAATGAGATAGTGCTGTGTTCAGCAAGCTGCTTGAGGGTAATGAGACACTTTTAAATTAATTTAGACTCAAAGCTGAAGGATTTGAGAGCAGAACAAAAAAAGTACAAAACTCAGAAGACGAAAGTACAGAGGAAAATCCGTTCAGGAGAAGCTCGGTACTGATGCGATCACCGTCGTTAAAAATAACGGATGGACCGACGCAAGAAGAGAACACAAACGCGGAGATGCCGTCTGAACCAATAAATGAACAGACAACCTCGCAAATGCCTTCGAAATCTCTCCCCAGTGAAATATTAACTGGTAGTCTGAAGTCCGAAACCAACACGGAAGCAAAGGCCAAAGAAACCAGCGAAGAGAGAGAGAAACGTGAAGCCATGCATTCCCTGGGAAAGCACATCTCGGCACTGATGGAATTCATTAAGGGAAAAAACAATGTACATCATGAGATTAGGAAACTGACTAGTGCAATTCGCAAACACTACAGCTGCGCAGTAGATTGCAAAATAGATAAAGTGGTATGCAGTAGAGTGTCTAAAGCCACTCAAACCATCCACTCTCCAGAAAGGAGTGAGTTGGCTTTCCCTTCTTCGTTGGAACAACTGCCAGACCCCAAGCGAAAAAGGACGAGATCTCCAAATACCGAAGAACCCTCCACACTGTCATACGCCGAAATTGTTGCGGAAAAAACGGAAATGGAGGTGAAACAAAGCGTGCATAAGGTCCAAAAAGAGAAAAATAAAAAAAGGCCACATGGAAAAACCATGGACAGACAGTGAAACCCCGGATCGAAGAACCAGGTGCAGAAACTACTAATAAAGTCGTTTGGACAAGAGTAGAAAAAAGTCGAGGCAAGATATATGCCAAGCCTGACGCACTGGTGATTAAAACGATCGGAGAAATTTCCTATTGCGACATACTCCGAAAGGTGAAGACCAACCCCGAGTTGAATGGATTGGGGTGTGATGTAACCCGCATAAGAAGGACAGCTAAGGAAGAGCTACTGCTTGAGCTCAAGAAAGCAGCTGATGGAAGAACATCCGAACACCAAAGTAAAGTGGGAAAAGTTCTCGGTGAAATAGCGGAAGTGAGATCCCTAACGCAAGAGGTGCTCATTGAGTGCAAAGACCTAGATGGCGTCACCACAAAGGAAGAGATCTGCCAAGCTCTGTCCGAGCAGTTCGAGGAAGCACAAGGCATACAGATCTCATCCATCAAATCTATGAGGACAGCCTATGCAGGGACGCAAACTGCCATCATTAGCCTCACGATAAATACTGCCAAAAAAGTTCTGGAGGTTGGAAAAATAAAAATCGGATGGACGGTATGCCGAATACGGGAGAAAATAATACCGCTGCGATGTTTTAAGTGTCTTAACTTTGGGCACCTAGCAAAGGCGTGTAAAAACACGTTGGATAGGAGTGAGGATTGCGTTAAGTTGTGGACAGAAAGGCCATATATCCAAGAACTGCAGCAATGATGCAAGGTGCGTCCTTCGCGAAGAAAAGGGAAGTAGCAACATCAAACACGCGGCAGGAAGCATAGTATGCCCGGTATACCAAGAAGCTGCAAAAGTCACAAGAAGAATATGAAAGTGTTGCAACTAAACTTAAACCACTGCGAAGCGGCACAAGACATCTTGACACAAACCGTTCGCGAGTTAAAGATATATGTTGCCGTATTATGCGAGCAGTACAAAAATCTCGATGATACAGTTTGGGCTTGCTTGGCTATCTGATAGAATGTTCATGTTTGATCTTCGGAGGCCTCTTCTGATGCATTCTCTGGCCCATAGCTCTATAGCATGATAAAGATAAAAGTATTTTGACCTAATAGCACAGCAGATTTAAAACTGGGAACGAAAATTCCGTCATCCACACCATTTGACATTTTGGAATCATCGGTGTACCAGATGATTTGTCGATTCACCTGAAGGAACTGGGGGTTTCCCCAATAGGTTCGATTCAGAATGTTGATTTTGATGGGATGATTCAGGTTCTGGGCATGAAGTCAGATTCACCTACTGCTGGTGAGGTTAGCGGTGGAATTTTTTTTTTTATGTATTTATCTTTTATTATTTCTATTAACGTTATAAGGAAAAAAAATTTGTACTTGTATGTTTCTTTAGTTGTAACTCTTTCACTAAAAGTTATGCGATTCGGATGTAATTTTACTGGCATATCAGGCCAATGCTTCTTCAGGAAATTTGCAAATCTGAATAAATTGCATCTGCACAGTAAACGATATAAAGGCGATGTGCACTTTATTGATTCCGCCTACGCGAAGGTGCATACCACAGTCGATACTAGAATCTAGAATATCTAACTGACTAAATAAATGTCATTCACTTTCTAAGAACTTCTCACGAGTTTTATTAAAAACAAACCGAACCGAGGCTGATTTATACTGAACTTCGATATTTGTTTATCAAAATGTATTTAGTGCAATGAATAATGCAACATTTATGCATAAAATTAACATACATACCTCCTTCGCTTCTAGCCGTCTAGATGTCGTTGGAAATAGTTGTTGTTCTTTTTTTTTAAATCACTTCCTATGTTGCATTATTCCTGAATCTCAATTTAACAACACTCAGAGAGATTGTTTCCACTGCTTCAGATAAATGCCCTCAATTTCACACTTCTCGTGAGACACGGTGTTACACTATATTTCACTAAGCGCAGGGTGAGCACGAAATAATTCAATTAATAGACAACGACACGAATATGAACTCGCAACTATGATTGCGCGCCTGGAAAAGGGGTCCCACACACGAACACTTTTGTATCGGATAGATAAAAAAGAAAAAAGAATATTTTACTCCGAAATCGCCGTGCACTGCGATCAATGTGCGAGCTCAACTCGGACTGAACCATTAGTCCAGCAATGGATGACTATTAGGTGGCGATCTCCACCCAAATGGACACATAAAAGCTTGAGATACGGTTGTGCCGCCTCGTGAAACCGCAGCAAAGTGGCGATAGTTTTGCATTGGGAACTAAGTGAGCGTGCATCTGTGGGAGTTCTTTTACTTGGTATGGTTGCATTTGTACATAAACTGGTAAATTGGGGATTGGAGCAGTGTTGCCATTGTTCAGCTTATCATAGAGTGAAATAAATCTGATGACGACATTCGACAGCAAATTATTATCACACAACTTGTGGATTTTAAAAACAAAGTGCACGACTGTGTCACAGGAACCTACATATTTATATGCTTTTTTAGGTTTTTTGTTATATCTTGATTAGATATTAATTTTGAGACGCAGGAGCACACCTCTTACTTTAAATATAGTGGAAATGGTTTCAATGGTAAAGCTGTCGGTGAAATAATTTCTTTCCTCCAAATCGTGTTGTAGACTACGATATGTTTGCCTAGTCTCTCTTCGTTCCGTCCAATGTCTAAATGATGCAAACTTAGATTCCCGTATCTACTTCCATATCGTCGGAAGAGTGGCTCTCTGGGATGACGGGTTCTCTTCAAATAGATGGACATTGTGCTCTGCACATAGTCTTGAACATTCACCGTAGAATTTCGTTTTGTTATGGAGAAGATGTTTGCTATTAAGTGAGGAATCCGATGATTAGGGCGGGTCATTACTTTCAGTGGGCGTTGTGGCGCAAGTGGTTATTGTGTCGGACCACTACGCGTGAGGTTCCATGTTCGAATCTTAGAAAACACCAAAAAGTTTTTCATGGTCCCACCTATAGCGAATGTCTGACAAACATCCGAGGGTATTGTTGTCACGAGAAAGCTTCACAAAACAAATTGCACTTAGGTCCCGTCCATTCGTGTAAAAAATATAACGCACACAACACGAGTGGTTGCAAGAAGCTAGGCCCGGGCACTTAAAGAGCTGTTGCGCCAAATATTATCATCAGTCTTATTCTTCCTATTTCGGTGAGGTTATGATCCGAAAACAAGGGATCATAACCCTCCCACTTTACCGCATTTCTACTGATCCGCCTGTGGGGTTCGCCTATTTGACCTCAGAAAATATCGGCAGGACTCCCGATTTTGGATCACTCGGTTACTGAGGCCATTGAAATGCCGATGTCTTCGCATTTGTGTGATCCAGGCGTTTATAGGCCTGCCTCGCCTGCCTCGCGATGTCTTTGGAACGTTCACTGATAATGCCTTTTTAACAGGGTTCAAATGATCTCTTCTTTGAACCTGGCAATACCAACTGAGCCGGTCCTGCTCTATTTTTCGTAAGATGGTTTTCTGACCGTGAGGGCTTCTACGGATCTTCGAACTTCTTATTCGATGAAGTTTTATCACTCCTGCTGTCAAGCATCTTCATCGCAGCTGCCGTTAATTTACTCTCATACTTTTTGTACATTGTCCAACATTGTGAACCGTATGTGAGCGTTGCGGTGTAGAGCCTTCCGTTCAACTTAGGTGACATTTTTCTGTCACAAAAGAAAGTGGCGGAGTTTTCCCGCCACTTCATCCATACTACGCTTACTCGATGAATTATATCGTCATCACAGGTTGCTTTGCTATTGATCATAAGATCCCAGATATTTAAACTTTTCGCACTTGGGAAGCACTGTTCCAATCAAATAAATGTATGGAATGCCCGTTCTCTGAGTGAATCAGAGAACGGGCAGCACAAGTACTTTGACTTTTTGAACTAATGCGATACCCATTTCCCTCCAAAACGTCCACCCACACATAAAGTGCTCGTTGCAGGGATGTAGGATCCGCACTTATGATGGCTGCATCGTCAGCAAAGAATAATTGATGTACCTTGAGGTCCGTCACTTCACCTTCAAGCAGATAGTCAAGCACTGTAATAAAGAGCAAAGGACTTAAGATGCTTCCCAGGCGCACACCGACATTGATGGGGAACTCTTCGGTTACTCCAGCGGAACATCTTACTCTTGTCTTTACTCTTTCGTACATGTCCATGATCATATGTACATGCTTATGTCCTGTATCCCCTTGCGGGTCCTAGGGCCTCTACTACGCCTACGTGCCATCGTGTACGGTTTCTGGCAATGTGTCTGAGTTCTCCCCAACTTCTCCCTAACTGCCGTGCCTCCTTCTCGACTGTTCTGCGCCATGTTCTCCTCGGACCGCCAGGTCTTCTGCCATCCTGAGTTAGAGGGTTCCATTGCATAGCATGGTTCGCTATGGAACTGTCACCCTTTCGGAACGTGTGACCAGTCCACTGCCACTTCCGCCGTTGGATGGTTGTGCCTATTGGTTCCTGACCCGTTCTCTCGTAAAGGTGTTCGTTAGAGATACGATTGGGTCAGAAAATCCTTAAGATATTACGCAGGCACCTATTAACAAACGTTTGCAGCTTTCTGGTGATAGTAGTGGTCACTCTCCACGTGCTGCAACCATATAGCAGCACGGATTCAACGTTGGAGCGGAACAGTCTTATTTTGGTGCTCAAACTGATTGCATTGCTTCGCCATATTTTTTGGACAACATCCCGAACGCGGACTTTGCTTTGGCGATCCAGTTCGGTTCCACCATCGGTCGAGACAATACTCCCAAGATACTGGAAATCCTCTACTCTCTCTACCGGTTGTCCAGCAATGCATATTTGAGCCGATGAGTTAGTTCCAAGGCTAATAATTTTAGTTTTTGCCGTATTAATTTTCAGCCCGACGACACCTGCCTCCCTCTCCACATCTGCTGTCATTTGGTGGAGGTCCATAATTCTATGGGAGAGTAAGCATACATCGTCTGCGTAGTCAAGATGTTTCAGTTGAGATGTAAGAGTCCATCGAATTCCTCCGTTTCCCGTCGACAAAGCAGCATGAAGCACATCGCTAATCACCAATAGGAATAATATTGGTGAAAGAATGCAGCCTTGTCTTACCCCACTTTGGATCTCAAATTCCTCAGGCAACCTTCCCCTGTGCAGAATATGTACATAGGTTCCTGGAACCCCTCGATGTCTTAGCATATCCGATCTCTTGGTTGTCTGTCGAATATCTTTTCAAAGTCAACCAATACAATATGCAAATCCTTTAAGGAATCATGATAATTTTCCATTATGATCCTTATACTTTGGATTGCATCTGTGCTGGCCCTATATTATCATCAGTATATAATTAAAATGCATCCTCTTTGTAAACATGTACCTACAGTGATGGTCTCTCGCCACTGAGAGATGTGCAACATATAGGTTGGAGTTTTTTTTGGTAGTCCAAATCATTTTTTAATGAAGAATTTTTTCGACATCTTTATATTAAAAGATATCACACACTTGCGCAGCATAGCACAAGATTGCTGTCATTGCCGCTTCAAAAAGTCTAAATTTCACACTTGGAACAATTTTGCTCTTTTCCAAAATACATTTCCAGTGGCTATAAAGCCGTCTTAGTTTCCTTGAGCTTCCACTGCAGTCGTCTTAGTTTCCTTGAGCTTCCACGAAAGTCGTGGACTGACCATGATGCCGATTGTATTTGTACTCCTTGACTTTCTTCAACTCTTCGCTTTCCCTGGTCCATTTGACTTGCTTTGAGAATCATCCTGATCCGTTTCGAAAGAACATTATTTTCAATTTGCTTGTGTTACCTTGTGGATTCCAAATTTGGCAATATTGAAGCAACTTATTACTCACTATTTGTAGTATGTACGGAGTTTCTTAGAGGAGCGTTATATTGAGGTTACCGAACGTAATTCCACAAAGATGTGGCAAGTATGATCCCAAGCCATTAAGAATGATCTAGAAGTGAAGTGGGCTTAGCAGGAATCCCTGTTTTATTTCCACTTTAGACCTGAATCAGTTAGATAATATGATAACATGCTACCATCCCAAACAGCTGTTCTATTTTCCTCTTAACGTTACTTCATGGAATAAATTATTCCCGAGGTAAACTTATCTCCCATTGGGGGATCTGCATGTCTATCGATATCTAGAGTGGAAGAAATCGCATTTCATTTCATTTCATTTTCAATGCATTTTATTTTGTAATTCAGTATACCTTACGTGCTAATAAAAGACTTTTTTTAAGACTACCTTAGAACTATGTAAGCCGGCCATGGCTATTGTGGAAAACAAATAGACGACCCGCTCTGCCTCCGTTATAGGCTAACCCGCATTAGGAGGAAACGACGACGGCGTACCCTCCCATCCATTAAGCCACCAAAATTAGTTGTGCTGCCTACTAACTTCTTCAATATCGCGGACCGAAACCGCCCTACTGAACCGTAGTCGCTCTACACTACCATGTGCGACGTCTCGGTCGTAGTTGATTCGCCTATCCACAGCTTTTCTGTCGACGTGGAAGATTAGCGGCACCGCTAACTTATCCTGGATCAGACCTTTCTGCTCAGGAGAAATAAAGCCGTTAAGGCGCACACTCTCCTGATAGAGATTATTGGGGTAATAAGCCCCAAAGATCAGGATATTCATCGAGGTCATTGCCCTTGCAATATGCCTTCGAATCAACTTGATCAAGAAATTATCCACTTTTATAAGATTCGCCCTGTTGTGCAGGTCCTCATTACGATAGAATTTTATGTATTTAGACTCTGGTGTTCTATACAAACGAAGGCAAGCCCTAAGGCAAGCCCTCTCAAACACCCGCATCTTTTCCAACAAGCTTGGCCCCACGTTGAATCACACGGGGCATCCATATGCGACCATGGGCCGAATAAGGGCCATGTAGCAGATTACCTTCACCTTCGCATCGAGTTGGCTGCTATAAAACAGTCTCTTTGTGAGGGCAAAAGCAACTTTGGCTCTGGCCAGAGCAGCATCTATATGTTAGTTAAAATATAGATATTGATCTAGCCAGACCCCAAGGTACCTGACTACACTTCGACTCGCAAGTGGCTGGCCGTGCTGTAGAGAACCTTCGCCAATTGTTTCTGGTGTTCCAAGAGGCCCCAGACAACCGCGTTCTGAACAGGATGGTCTCCGACTTCTGAAAGTTGATTTTCAGCTTCCTGTCGTCACAGTTCCTCTTAATCTTATCGAAATCACGCTGCAAAAGTAATGTCATGACCTCAATCTTAGTCCCTGACCTGTACGCGACCAAGTCGTCTGCGTACGCTATGACATGGTGAAGTTAACCTACGAGATCGCTCGTGTAAATATTGAATAGGATCGGCGAATTAACCGCACCCTGTTGCAGACCATTTTTTACTTCAAAAGTTCCAACAGACGTCACATTGCCATTCTTCACAATGAACTTCTTACTGGTGAGCATGTCGTAAAGTATGTACAGCAGTGGTTTACTTATGTCCAGCCTGCTCAACTTGTAGAAGAGTCTCTCTAACCATACAGTATCGAAAGCCTTCTCCAAATCAACCAGACAGGCATCCGTGCATTGTTTCTTACTTTTATTCCATTGGATATCCGATACCAGTTTAGACGCGGCATGTATGGTATCATACCCCGCCTTGAAACCGAATTAGTTATCCGGAATAAGATGCATGTCCTCAACCTACTTAGCCAGGGCTCTATGGATCACTTATTCGAAAACCTTGCTGAAGTTCGGAAGGAGACTTATCGACCGGAGATTACCCGGATTGGAACTATCTTTATTTATTTTTTTTTTTTAATGGGCTGCACCACCGCTGTTTTCCAATGCGCTGTATAATGGGCATTATTCATTGCGTTATTAAACAGGATGGTGTAAATGTTCACCGCTTCTGGAGGAAGATGTCTAAGTACAATGTAGGGTATACCAATGATTCCCACGGATTTCTTTTTCCTCAGTGATTCGAAGATCGCTTGGAGCTCTGCCTTCGAAATGAACGGGGGAGAAATCGCACTTGACAGTCTTATGTATACTACAAATACTACTCAATGGATAAATGTATCTCCAGGAATTTTTGGACGTCCTACCAAGTAAGCCGCTTGTGCACATCTTTTACGTGCTCATCTGCCAACCATGCGAAGATTTCTTAATTCCAAAGTTCGCAAATCTTAAAGTTCATTTACAAGAGACGCATTCGCAAAATCGTTCTACGTTTAGCAATTCAGGAACATAATCAAAAAGCATGTGTAGACATCTTGGACCGCTGTCCCATTGTTATAGGTTTGTCCCTCCCAAGAGAAATGTACATTCTTTCGGTTTTTATTTGTTAATTTCCAACCATTACTATAACAATTAAAAATTCACAATTCAAATGCTTAATTCTTAATCGTTAATTGCAGTAAACGTTTGCCCCCAATTAGCAGTGACAATTTTCAGTTCTTGGACAGCACGACAACTTGCTTACAAATGTTCCGAGTCATGATCTTAAATAAAGAGACCAATTAACATTGTTAGATAATTGTCAGTAGTTCAAAGCTTGACAACTGAAAGGCTTAATCCCTGGAAAATTGGTCGGGTTTATGGGCCATTAAGAGTTTATCGACTCCCATTTCTGAGTAAAAACCAAAACTCTTGACTGACTTATAGAAAGATCTAACACCTAAACAGAGTATGTCGTGTATATATGTTTAGTTTGGCTACTGTATGCAAACAAACATTTCCCAAATTAACCTAAAAAGTTTCTACCGAGACGCGCTCAAAAGAGTACATACTACATAAAAAAATAAACTTGCTTAACGTCTTAAGTAAAAAAAAAAATAAAATGTCAACAATACTTATCGCATGGCATCAATCAAGACTTCCGCATTTGTTTTATTTATTTTTTCATTATTATCGAACGTGTCGCTGACAATAGATTTTAATATTAATTTTATAATTTTAATTCTTACATTATGACAGCGAGTGAGTTAAATACGAGTTTTAATAAGATGCAAACAGAATAGACCTTGAACTTGGTTTATGTAATTATATTCCATGCAACCCTCTGTCGCTTACAATTAAGGTAAACACGTAATGTAGGTACCGTTTTTGTTTTATGTCTGATATAACTATTGTCATTCACTTTCGATCTTATGTGCTGATGCTGAATAAGCAGAAAATCCAAGAAACTAGTTTTGCATTGCAGATGTGTTGTTTCTTTGAAGAATTTTGTCTATATATTCGTTAGTACCTAACGACTGGATGGTACTAGGTGGATGGAGTTGAAGCACCTAAACCGGAATGGAGATTACTTTTTTTAATCGTAGCATCATTGGTAGACATGTTGTATGTTGGAATGGATGCAACTTCTTAGGCAGTGTTACCGAAGTTAGATATGGGGGAAGAGTAGTAAACTGAAGTATTACGGGTGGTATACAGCTTTGGACCGTCTAAAGAATCGTTCAATTTGCGCAAGGGGAACATACAAGTATTCACAATCCACTTGAAATATTGGATCATTGCAAAAGTTCGTGCCCGATTTGATAATGAAACACAAGCGATTACACTTAAAAAAAAAAACAATTTTATTAATCGATTATATAGTCCCTGTTATTTTCTACAATTGTCTCCCAACATTGGTTTTCCTTCAAAAAATGTCGTAAGGCAGTTTTCGATAGCTTCGGGGGAACCAAATTTCTTTCCATTCAAACCGTCCTGACGGGACCGAAACAGATGAAAATCTGAAGAAGCAAGGTCTGGGGAATACGGTGGGTGCTGAAGGATTTCCCATTTTAACTCCTTCAGTTTTTGCAGCGTTTGTCGGGCGACATGTGGCCTGGCGTTATCATGATGGAAGATGACGACGCCTTTTCGATTTGCCAAAACCGGACGATGCCCTTTCTCATTAAGCTTAGAGAGTTGCTCACAGTACTTATTTGCCGTGATTGTTTCGCCAGGAAAGAAAGATGCTCGAAAAAAATTATACCTCTGGAATCCCACCAAACAGATAACAGTACCTTCATTGGATGTAAGCCAGCTTTTCCCACGGGTTCTGCACCTTCACCTGCTTGTTTTCAGCTTCTTTTTCGCTGCACGTTGTTGTACAGAATCCATTTTTCGTCACCTGTTACGACTCGATCCAAGAAAGGTTCGTTGTCATGGCGTCTAAGCAGAGATATGGCCACGGAGACGCGGTCCAGCATATTTTTTTCCGTCAAACAATGCGGCACCCACGTATCGAGCTTGGAAGTGAATCCAAGCTTCTTTAAATGACAAAATGCTGACGAATGATCAATATTAAGCACCTCAGAAATCTCTTCAGTTGAAATCTTCGGGTTATTTTTTATTAAGGTTCGCAAAATGTCGTCATCAATTTCGGAAGGCTGTCCAGAACGGGGTTGATCGTCCAAGGTCATATCACCGTTACGAAATCTACCAAACCACTTTTTAATGGTCCTAAGAGCAGGAGCACGATCCGAATAAACGCTCTGAATGTATTTTGTTGCAGTTCCAACATTCACTCCTTTTCGCAACTCGTACAGCATTACATGGCGAAGGTGTAATTTTTCGTACTCCATTTTAGACATTTTTTTTTTCACGCACAATTTGACTTACCTCAACGGGGTCTAGCGACAAAATGGCTTCTGATGCCACGACCTATCCATTGGTATACAACAAGTCCATAAAACAAACAATTGTTGCGTCATACCGCAAACTTTCCGCCACGTATGAAGATCGGGCACGAACTTTTGCAATGATGCAATATTTCAAGAAATATGGGGTCTCCATTGGAAATTTCAATTGCATGACACATTTTTTGTCGGGATAGAAAACGCTCGACTGGAGCACTCAGACGCAACTGGTCCATTGTACTACCAAAGAGGAAACCCTGATTTACCCATTTTATTGGAATTTCAATGTCCTTCTATGAAAACCAAGCAAGCATTTCAGTGATGAGGAGCTTACAGTACTAGTACTCACCACATCCGCACCGATGATCTGCCACCTGATACGAGCAAAGGCCGGACACTCACAGACATAATGTTCCGCGGTGTCGTCGCTCTCTCCACAAGCGTCGCGGATTGTAGTGTCACTTAAGCCCAACACGTTAAGGTGCATGGCAAAAGCAAAGTGGCCTGTCAAGACGCTAATAAGTTGTCTACAGTTGCACACTTTTTTGCTGAGAGACAGCAAGAATGCCGCTGATTTCTTACAGATGTCGGGAGCATGCGTTTAGTCAACCTGCATCCTGGAGAGTCATGCCGCACACAATTGTGCTCGTGAGAGACCCAATCGTCAATGGAAGACCTTACCGAGAATGCAGGGAGACCCAACGCGGGTTCGGAACCTGAGAAAATCTCATCTGAGCCTTGTCTAGCAATCTCATCGGAGATCTCGTCCCCCAAGATTCCACTGTGACCTGGGACCCAGATAAGAGACAGCGAATTCAGCCTTGTGACCGAGTTCAAAGAGGTTTTGGTTCCACGAACTATTTTAGAAGTGGTTAAAGGGTTAAACACGGCTTTAAGCGCAGCCTGACTGTCACTACAGACACAAATGCTACATCCCTTCGACCTGTTCTTGAAGTTTCCGCTTGGAAAACAGACGCATATTTGCCTAACGAGAAAAGAAGTCTAATGTTGTCAACTTCCACGAAGACACCAGCGCCAGACCCTTGACTGGTTTTGGAACCATCCGTGAAAATACGACTACATTCCATTCCCGGCTCAGACTCTGGCCGAAGCCAGTCCTGAACACATGGAAAGTCGACTCTGAATTTGCGCATCAGCTGGAGTTCTGGTCTCATTGCATCTCACGGCATATTCATAAGAGCAGAGTCGTAAGATAAGTGTCGCGCAAGTTCATCAAAATTCCAGTGTGGTGTATACCAAAAACCGCCCCGCCTAAGAGGATGGATGGCTGTTATAGTGCAACCCATGATATAAGTATCGAGGGGTGGTAAGTTCAGCAAGTATATAGAGCAGAGCCAGGCGTATTCTGAAAGGCTCCCGTGCAGCCGAGACAAGCCGTTCTTTGGAGTTTCGCGCAAAGAGCAACCACATATTTACGCGAGAGCCCCTTCCACCAAACAACTGACTCATATGCGAGGAATGGTCTTAAAACGTCACCGTGGGCAGCTATAACTTCGAGGTAGTAAGGGACTTTGTCTACCTTGGCTCTGCTATAAATTCTGCAAACAAAATCAGTGCAGAAATCAATCGAAGAATAACTCTTGTCAATCGCTGTTTTTTTGGGCTTATAAGGCAATTCAACAGTAAAGCCCTATCTCGAACAACTAAGGAGACTCTATATAAGACCTTGATCATCCCAGTCCTGCTTTACGGCGCTGAAACATGGACTTTATTAAAAGAGGATGAAGATATCCTTGGTCGCTTCGAGAGAAAAATTCTTCGTAAGGTTTTCGGTCACGTTTGCGTTGACGGGTTTTGGAGGAGAAGATTCAATCACGAACTATACGAGCTGTACAGCGACATCGACCTAGTCAAAAAACTGCGTATTGGACGTCTGAGATAGCTAGGACATGTAGAGCGAATGGGCACCAATGCTCCGGCCCGCAGAGTCTTCGAATCTAACCCCGAGGGACGACGCAGTAGAGGAAATCATCGCCGTAGGAGGCGCGCACAAGTTCAAGGGGACCTCGATCAACTTGGAGTGCGCAACTGGAGGCAACTAGCTAAAGACCGAGCTAAATGGAGAGGCTTGTTGGTTGAGGCCCAGGTTCACCTCGAACTGTAGCGCCACCTAAGTAAGTAAGTAAGAGGAATGGTCTTACGTATATCATAGCCGTGTAGATCCAGAGAACCTTATTCGGTGATAAGCCCCAAGTCTTGCCAAAAGCACCCTTACACTGCCAGAAGATTGAGAGCGCCTTGGATGTTTTCGACTCGACGTGTTTAGACCAATGAAGTTTCTTATCTCAAATCACTCCCAGATATTTAGCTTCATTGGAAATACGAATGATGACGCCTTTTAGCACTGGCTGAGTCAAACCGGTCAAAATCCTCCTTCTCGTAAAAAGAACAACCTCAGTTTTAAGATGATTCACCGAAAACCCACTCCTAGTACACCATTCATCGATCATGTCCAGCGCCGCCTGCGCGTTAGCACAGACCGTCGCCAGGCATGGCCCGACAGAAAGTACAGCGACGTCATCCGCATTTGCCTGAGGGTAGACGTTAGAACTATTTAGAGTGTTCAACAGAGAGTCGACCACCATGCACCATAACAATGGAGACAGAACGCCACCTTGCGGACAGCCCCTGTTTACCACTGTCATAACATATCGGCCACAATCCGCATCCACTACCAAAGTTCTATTCATTAGCATTGCTTTAATCCACAACACTAACGTTTCATCTACCCCGTGTTGTCTGACCGAGTCGCACATGCAGTCAAAAGTCGCATTGTTAAAAGCACCCCCAATGTCGATGAAGATACCCATCGCGTATTCTTTCCTATCAAGCGCGCATTCAATTCTGGCCACTAAATTTTGAAGTGCGGTCTCGCAGGATTTCCCACGCTGATAGGCATGCTGTATCTCCGATAGTGGATGCAGCCTCAAAGCAACTTTGCGCACGTGAAATTCTACCAGTCTCTCCATACTTTTCAGTAAAAAGAATGTCAAACTTATAGGTCTGAAACTCTTGGGGAGCGAATAGTCTTCCTTACCAATTTTCGGTATGAAAGCTACACTGAGTGTCCGCCAAGGTATAGGAATATATGCCAGCGCCAAGCCAGCGGGGAAAATTATTTTCAGAGTTGGCAATAGCTGATCTATACCCTGTTGCAGTATAGCTGGATATATTCCATCGGTGCCAGGCGATTTGAAACCATCAAAAGATGCCACAGCATATTTGATGGTCTCATCTATTACCACGGCTGATGCAATATACCAGCTGCGCCGAGTTTTCTGACTTAGATCAAGCTCAGCCTAAGTAAGCGGGCCAAGCTGCGAGCTACATATGAAGGCTCCAAATGTCACGTTCTGCACAGGGGAAGGTTGTCTGAGGAATTTGAGATTCCAAGTGGGGTAAGACAAGGCTGTATCCTTTCACCAATATTATTCCTATTGGTGAAAAAGCAAAAGCAAAGTCCGCGTTCGGGATGTTGTCCAAAATATGGCGAAGCAATGCAATCAGTTTGAGCACCAAAATAAGACTGTTCCGCTCCAACGTTGAATCCGTGCTACTATATGGTTGCAGCATGTGGAGAGTGACTACTACTATCACCAGAAAGCTGCAAACGTTTGTTAATAGGTGCCTGCGTAATATCTTAAGGATTTTCTGGCCCAATCGTATCTCTAACAGACACCTTTACGAGAGAACGGGTCAGGAACCAATAGGCACAACCATCCAACGGCGGAAGTGGCAGTGGATTGGTCACACGTTCCGAAAGGGTGACAGTTCCATAGTGAACCATGCTATGCAATGGAACCCTCTAACTCAGGATGGCAGAAGACCTGGCGGTCCGAGGAGAACATGGCGCAGAACAGTCGAGAAGGAGGCACGGCAGTTAGGGAAAAGTTGGGGAGAACTCAGACACATTGCCAGAAACCGTGCACGATGGCACGTAGGCATAGTAGAGGCCCTATGACCCACAAGGGGATACAGGACATAAGTAAAGTAAGCTGCGATCTAGTGGTTCTCTGATTGCCAGGAAAGTGAGTCTCCGGCAGAAGACTAAAAGTTTCCGCTTTCGTCTCAGTAAACTTGCCATCAGACTTTCTCAGTGACTCCGGTTTGGTCGGCTTGCCCCTTTTGAGGACCTTGACCAACCTGCTGGTTTCATTGTCTCGATCTTTTCACAAAAGTCTCTATAAGAAGCACTTTTCGACAACCAAATTAACTTTTTATAGATTTTTTGCTTCGATCTAAAAAAATTCCAGTCACCTTCTAAATTTGTCTTGAGTGACCTATTTAGAAGTTTTCTGGATTCTTTCCTAGGTCGCTGCAGTTCTGGGCTCCACCTGGGGATTAAGTCCTTATATGCCGCACTGCATTTATTAGGTTAGGTTAGATAAAGGTGGCTGTCCTGACAGGGTCAAGACACACTTAGACCACATGGGTCCATTGTGATACCACATGAGTAATGACCGGTCGAGTCACCGGTAACCAGGGGAACCTTAACCTTTCTCATGAAGGTGTTGGCTGAGAATGCTGACTGAAAAGGGTATAGAGGGTGACTGACTCAGTCAACCCTGAAGTCAAGGTGTACCGAGAAGGTATAGTGTGCTGCAAGTGATGGGGGGTGATTGATTCAATCGAACTCCCTATACTGTGTGTGCAAGTTATTATTGGCAGGTCCCATAAACCGTGTAGGCGTAGAGGTGCATACGTATAGAAGAGTGACTGATTCAGTCTAACTCTAATTACTGTTATGCATGCTATTGACTAGGTGGGGTGACTGATTCAGTCAAACCCTTCATACCTAGGTGGACCGTGTAGGTGTGGAGAAGCATAAGCGTACATAGAGTGACTGATTCAATCGAACTCTAAGTACTGCTATGTATAAAGTGTGAACTAGGTAGGGTGATTGTTTCAATCGAATCCGTACCTAGCTGGACCGTGGAAATAGTGGGGAATGCAAAATATGAGTATTACTGGATCATGTCTGGGTCACGTTAGATTTTCTTTTTTAAACCTTAAATGGATAGCGGTCAAGCTTTGCAAACTTTCGCACTTTACCTACGTTAGTGCTACAAGTCCTATTCGATGGCATTTTCGAACGCTAATAGCACCAGGATTTGGTTTTAAGGTGACACCAGCATTCTCACATGATGAAAGCCATCTCGGAATTCCATCTAGTGGATCATGAGAAATTAAAAGATTCAACAAGTCAGTTCGCAAAAGTCCTCTAGCAGCTATAGAGCAATCATTTTGCTAGCACTCCCACTTCTCGAAATAGATATGTACCACCTTGCGACTAAATGCGTTTCTTATCAAAATCATTGACCGACACCGAGTTGATTTAAATGCAAAGTGCTAGTGCAAATAAATAAAAACATCGTGGCATCGATGCATGCATGCATAGCTACAGCTGATAGTTCTAAAGTAATCCAAAAGGAAGTAAACTACTCGTATTTGGTGTAACAAAATGAAAGATAACAGAAATAATGGCATTCAAAGTTTGTTTCCCTAGAGGGTTACACAAAATGCCTTACACTTTGGACTTTAGGAATGATTGCTCACCATTTCTGGTTCTTTGTGACTTAGACGATCTAAAGGGTCGACCTCGTCAGTATCAACACAAAATATTATGTACACAACATTGGATTCCTTTGTGTTTAAAAATGTTTTGGGGAGAATCCAAAGTTCGGTTTGATTTTGACTTTTATCGCAAGCTTACACATCTCTGATGGTCTCTGGTCACCGACACCCGCAGTTTCACGTGATTATTTCGTGGCTATATGTATTTAAAAGACTGTTGGTTATGGAATTTTTCTTATCAATAGATTTCATTGCACATCAAGCAAAGAAATTTAATTTTGCAATTAGATTTGTACATACAAAATTGCATGTACAGTGACCCACAAGTCTAACCGGGCGTCAATCGCAACACTTTTCCTCGGTGTATAATCAGAGGAACAACAATAGACTGCATATCAATTGAACAATATTTTAATATTTGTTAATTGCATATTCCCATTTTTTTTAAACTTACGCTGTTTTTCAATTATATCTAAAACAAAAATTTGATTGACTTAAATAATCTGTAACATGGTCATAATTGTCTTTTTGTCTTGTCGTTGATGCAATTGCCATTTTGTGACAAACTACAGCATTTCCTTTCAGTTATTCTGAAATTTTTGAAAATAAAAGTTCGGCAATGTGCCTACGCATGCAATCTATAAAGATGAAGAGTTTAATTTTGCGACTTGAGGATGAGGGAAAACGAATGAATTTTCAGATACTGTGCACAGAAAATCGAGTATTTTTTCATAAAATTTTGATTTATGATTCGAAGACTTAAAAAGGACTTGTTGTTGAGAAGTTCTTGAAAGTACTCGTATACTCGGCATTAATGTAGTACCTAGTAACAGAGTGCTAGAAAAAGTACGTCTCCTTGGTGATTTTCAAATACCAGGTACATTGTACTTATGTTTTCCAAGTACAAGGTACTGGTACTACAAAATTTACAAGCCTGCCTATACATACATACATATATGGCGATATGGAGATTTACCTCTTCGAAAGTATGTCTCAATTTATTTGCAACTAGGAATAAACGGCTCCTTTAGAATAAACGACGACTTCAGCGTCTTCCAGGCCGAGGTCGCAGCCATTATACAGGCTGCTGAAATTATACGCGATAGTAATATCGTTGGCAAAACGATCACTATCTATATAGACAGCCAGGCAGCCGTTAAGGCTCTGGACTCTGTTAGGACGAGGCTCGTGAGAAGCTGTAAATCACTCTTAAACGAGATATCAAGAGCCAATGCGGTGATCCTCTGCTGGGTACCAGGGCATATGGATATCGAAGGTGACGAAAGGGCTGACGAGCTTGCTAGGAAAGGGTCGGCGCTGCACTTATCGCGGGCCCTCCCCTCTGTAGCAATCCCGATCAGCTCCTTGCGGAAAAAAATAGAGGATGAAGCCACCGGTCGAACAAACAGACGCTGGGCTCAACTGGAAACATGCGCTACGACCAGGGCGCTATGGCCGGCCTACAGCAAGAAGAGATCAACCTCTCTGGTAAAACTTAGTCCTTATAACGCAGGGGCCATTTCTGGCATAATTACCGGACATTGTGCCATTGGCGTTCACGGGGAACGACTCGGTGTGCTACATAATGACTATTGCAGAAGTTGCAGGGACGAAGAAGAAATTAAATCTGTTCGTCACCTGTTGTGTGACTGTCCTGCCCTATCCGTCAGAAGAATGAGGACTCTTGGTAGTTACTTCTTCTCGGAGCTGGAGGACTTGGGTAGTGTTGAGCTAGCGGACCTCCTGAGATTCATATCACTTTCTGGGTGGTTCTAACGGCGGATTTTCTTGACAGCGTTTCCAGGGTTAAATGATTGGGCACAATGGACCCGTACTGTTGGTCTGAGTGAGCAGTGACTCCTTCTCACAAGGCACCCATCTACCTAACCTAACCTATTTGCAACTCCAACCTTCCACGCCTACACATAAATATTATGAAGAATGCGGCTGCCAGTGCTCTAAAGCTTCATCTTTTCTCCAACAACGCAAATTCCAAATTAGTTGGTCATATGAAGATCCTTGATAAAATTCTGCTAATTACTTCTCCAGCAGTATGCATCTCAGACTTCATGCCTAAAGGAATCAACTTCAACCAATGGTAATGAAGCGGCTGATGAGGTTGCCACACTAGGTGCCCAATCTCTTTATATTGGAGCTGAAACCTTCTGTGGTTTACCCACTAGCCAGATCAAAATAGAGCTATATCGCTGGGAACGAGAACAAATGCTCTCACACTGGAATGCATAACCTGGCCTAAGGCATTCCAAGAAATTTATTAATTTCTCAAAAAAATAGAACTAGAGACATCCTATCAATGAGCAAACAGAATGCTAAGATCCTTACTGACTTCCTAACTGGACACTATTTACCATCTCAATAAAATGGGCCGTGTTCAATCGGAAACGTGCCGTCTCTGTCTTGAAGACACCAAAACAGCCCATCACATACTCTGTGATTGCCCGGCTAAAGCACTTTAACAAAGGCGTCGCATGATGATGTCACCTCTTCCTCAGCTCGAACTATTCTTAGCTTCATTAATATACTAGATTTCAGCCAGGGGATAGCACAAAAGATCTTTTTTTGGTCGCAGTGCTCCGGGGATCATTCTCTGCCCTTCCTCCCCCTTTACCTTAAAAAAAAAATCAGATTTTAATATCAATCAGTAACTTAATCATTCGGGTCCTCTTGGAATAGCGTATCCTAGGGAATTTTTGATAAATTCCATAATTTGAAATTATGTTTGTCTACTTTCCTGGTATTTGCTTTGTACATTTCTTTCAGGGTATTTTTAGAAAAATAAAAGTCCATATTCTATAGCTATATATTGCGGCTACCTTCCTCCAGAGATTATGCTGCAGAAGTGGCAGTTTTCTGTCCAGGTGGTTGTTGTTATTGTATCAGCTGTGTTGCTAAGGCGATCCTTGGTCGACGTGTTGTTCTCTAATTGTTCCAGTGCGTAGAACCGATCGTCGTGTGAGCTCGTTTGAAAAACTTCGATGTTATTTGTTTTCCCTTTTAGCTGTACCGCGGACTCCGTGTTAAAGGTTGCTTCGGAACCTGGATCTACTAAGGCCCTTAAGTTCGGGTATGCTCCCGACGAGGACTTGACCCTCACCACGGCAGTGGCTAACAGGACCTTATTCTGTTTACACAGGCTTTTCCGGAATCTACATCAATTTTTAGAAATCGCTGACAATTACGAAAGGAATGCTGACCTATATTGCAAAGCTTGCAGCTAAACTGCTCCTTTTGTCGATGCCTGGTGTGGAAAGAGCTTGCTTTAGCTACTAAAGTTCTCTGGCTACTATTTTTCTGTCCTTGCTGTTCTGTGACTACGTCTAATGCCCTAAATCTGGCTTCCAGGAACTCTGAAACTCCTGAAAAGTGGGTAAATCCTTTTTTGCTCCTAAATTTTCTTCCCACAACTGTTGTGCCGTTGCAGGTAATTTCTGCAGCATGCAAAAAATCAGGATTGAGTCCCAATGCTCGACCGGAAGCCCGAGATTTTGGAGTGAATGCCGGCATTCTGTAGAGATGTCCAGAATATTTTTCAAAACTGAGGAGTTTTCTTGGTGCGCAGCTGCCTGACTGAAGAAAAGCTTCAATTGTGCATTCACCAGAATGCGTTTGTGGTGGTACCGAGAGGTAAGAATCGACCATGCCTTTGCGTAGTTTCCTATGCTAGTCCCTAAATGTTGAATCAGCCTATCAGCCTCATCAGCAACACTGGATTTAAAAAAAATTGAGTTTTTTCGATTTCGGACAGGGATTCGTTATTGTGTATGAGACACACAAAAATGTCATGAAAAGACGTCCAATGTTCATATTTGCCACCGAAGGTAGGTATCTTTATTACTGGCAATTTTAATTCCCGAGTTCTCAATGTTTTTTTCTACTTCCACAGAACTTACCGGGATTCCTGTTGGGTTTTCTGTTGGTGCCTTGGATGATTTTGCTGCTTCTGCTGCTTCGTTTGCCGCTGCCGCCTTGGATGATGCTTCCAGCTTGTCTAAGCTATCCATTAGTGCAGTAAAGTAATACAGATAAAGGTTTTTTATTTTGTCGAAAAGGGAGGCTAACTCTTCCCGATTGACTTCTTCCTTCGATGATACAGCCTCGACGTGGTATCCAGAACTGGATTTAAAATTGTTTTCCAGGATGGAAATCCGTGCGGTGATATAGTTCCTTGTTCGCTCCGCTTCGGATCTTTTCTTGAACTTCACCACATCCTTCTGGATTTGCGCCAAAATGTCTTTCTGCAGCTTCTCCATAGCGCTCATTTCGCCGTACACACACAAAAAAAAATCCGGGTAAGAATTCAGAAAACTGTTGAAGCACGAACAAATTGTACTTACGTAGTTTTTCTATTTGCAGATGACTATCCTTTCACCAGCAGCAGTACTCCTAATCCTGCAACTGAACTTGCCGTTCGCAAGCAACGGTCCCACACAGCGGTCCACTAAAACTGTTGGAGCAGTACACGATACCGTTGACAGCGGTGTCTGGATTCCTAGTCTAGCGGCTAACCGTTCCACGGAGTTTTACAGCAAAAAATGCACTACTTCGTAAGTAGATTTCTTTAAAAAAAATGTCTAAAAACACTGAATTGAATTTTAGATACGACGCGAGAACCCGTTTGGCACTTTCTAAATAAAGAAAAAAAGTACAAAAATCCACAGTACATGCACCGATTCCACTTGAGGCGCAGAAGGATCTTTTCTTTTATCTTTTTATTGAATTCATTGGATTAAAACATTAACAAAATATAAATAAGAAACATAAGATAACAAGAATATAATTTTAATTCACAAAAACTACAACAGAAATACATATTTGTAGTTAAAAACAAATAAAATGTTTTTTCTGAGCTATAGTTTTCATTTGGCAACTTCATTTTGATTCAACATTTGCCTACTCAGTAACAATAAATTTAAAAATCATACAAAATTTTAATAACTGTGCAGATGGCTCGAAAATGGCGAACCCCACAGGCGGATCAGTAGAAATGCCGTGAAGTGGGAGGGTTGTGATCCCTTGTTTTCGGATCATAACCTCGCTGATAAAAAGGAAGAAGAAGAAGAAAATGGCTCGAAAATGGTATTGTCTTGTAATAGCTCTTTAGCCAGTAAAATATTGTTAATTGTTTTTGAGCTCGACCTATTCCTCAACTCTTCCTTTATCATATTCAATTGGGAGAATTTTCGCTCAGCAGAAGCACTATTGTGTGGAGGACAACATAAATCTAGCATATAGGCTGTTAACTCTCGAAACATGTATTCTCCTAAATAATTTTTTTTTTTTAAATTCTATCCATAGTGCTACAATATAGCTATTTTCAGGTCCGCATTTTGTAATTAGATCCGATGACCCAGTCAGCAAGCGCCACTGTTCATTTAGAAGCTCTAAATTTGAGTTGTTATAGGGAAACTGTTTAAAAATAATTTGAAATGCTTGGCTCATTGCCTGTAGCTATCTGCCAAGGATCTAAGTATTTAAGCATTTGCTTTTTAGTATTATTAAACTTGAACTTAATTTTAAACTCCTCTGGAATTTTTCAAAATTTAACTACGCAAGCACCCTGTTATTTTCGCAGCCCCCTCTGTCGGTGAGTAGAATAAGGTATGTAATCACACGTGCTAGCAAAATGACATCTTCCCCGTCTGACATTTGTTTGTTGTGATTCACATTCAAGTGCGTGCGGTGTTCCCTCCCATTTCAATTTCTTGAAAGTTTTCGATCAATTTCATCGAATTACAACCCAAAAATGACTACCAACAAGCTGGAATACGATTCCTCACTGGGCGGCCCAGTTGTTCTGCCCACCAATGTACAGACATTCCGCTATGCCGCCTCGAGCATCAACGAAATCAAGAACCTCCTCGGTGAGATCCAGAATCCCTCCAGTACCAAGCTAATGTTTCAGACTCTCCCCAAGCATATGCGTCGACGTGCCATGTCTCATCATCCAAAGCGATTGCCACGCAAATACCGCTCCATACACATCTCCCAGATGGCCAAGGCGGGTAAACCTCCCCAGACGACCAAGAGGCCGTCGAGGAAGTACCGCCGCAAGCCGAGCAATCTGTTGAAGGAGTACATTCGCCGGCAGAAGGCACAGACATGGCTGGAGACGCATATATGGCACGCGAAGCGATTCCATATGGTCACCAAGTGGGGCTACAAATTGCCATATGCGTCGTGCGACAAGACGTATCGAGCGTGCTACAGAGCAACAGCGAAACATTGCCTGATGCAGGACATTTCCTACTACGGCTGTTTGGAAATCCAAGGAGTATTGGAAGAGATGCTGAAGGGATTCGCTCCCCTAACGAGTTCTGCATGCGGCCTGGGAATAGGAGCAAGGACGTTCGTGACTGGTCGAAGGGAGGGTAGTGCGGAGGTGTTCAAGGCAGGTCAGTACCCCAATGGTGCACTGGGCAAGGTCAGTTTCCTCTGGAAGGCTCACGAAAACGAATCGGAAGAGGAGAGGAGAACTCTGTGGGTTTTTATACACCCAGCGGCTTACAAAGAAATCCTCCAGGAGCTCATCAAAACCTTTCAGCTAGAGAGCACCAGGACTCAGAAGGTTCCAATTGACGACGTGGATATGAATGGAAGTCCAAAGAAAAAGCGAAAGAAATCCGACTTGCAGCTGCAGTTCGTGACAAAAACCTTTGCGTACCAACGAGCTCCACAATACCGTAGCCAAGGTGGTGGGATCATCGTCACTGAACTAAAGGACACCATGAACCGCTTCCGTTTGACTGGTCCTCTCTCTCAAGCAGTACTCGTACAAGCACTCCGCGTCAAAGCGATTCGTGATTCAGAGCCGGACAACTGGTTCAAAACAGCGATGATCAAGAGGCATGCCTCACAGGCTCACCTTGCACAGGCAGACTTCTGGAAAAATTGCCAGGGGGTAAATTCTCCGGGAGAACTCCTCTCGAATATGGTCCTCGGTTTGAATGTGGAGGATCCTCGAATAAATCGACCAAAGAAGCGCACAAAGGCTGAACCTGCAGAAGGAATTCAGCCGAATATAGACGTTCTCCTGATGAACATGGAACCGAACCTGCATAGCAGTGCTATCTGGAACTTCGACCTGAGGAACAAAATCTGCAGTAGTATGATGTCAACGCATGAGTTTTGCACTCAGCGAGGGAAGAACTCTATAGTACCTGGAGAACGCTGTCGGTTTGAAGAGGAAATGCAGCCAATTCCCCTGTTGCTCATCCAAAGGCCAGGAGCACAAGATCATACCTACAAACGCTTGAGTTATGCCTGCGGATGGGATGTTATAGTCCCCTCGGGCTATGGAATGTCCGTGTGGTTGTCGTTGATTATGTGGGGCGCTAAGCCTGGTGGATTGAGGGAATTCGAATCGGTTCACAGGGAACTGGGTACAGATCAGTTCCTGCCAGACTCCGTGGCTGGAATTAAAGACTCTGTCGACCGTCAGCTGGAGCTACGATTAAAATACTTTCGAAAGCCACCCAACAAGAGGTGTAACTACCAAAAGCTCTCTATACGTAGCCCATTTAAGGCGCCTTTGTCGCAGTTAGTAAGAGAATGGACTACCAACGACACAGACTACTTTGTCCTGCGAGACAGGGATCTCTTAAAGAAACTCCATTTGGCCGTAAGTCAACGGAAAACACTGCCAGCGCTACCTCCCTCGTGCCTTATACAGATAAATCTCCGAATGAAAACTCGTGGAAACCCCGGGGATTTCGCGATAATCTGTTTGCCGACAAGTGCCGACCTCAAAAGGAACTTGAGGCGAATTAAATTCGAAAAGAATGACCCCATCTATACGGAACCGCTTCAAAAGGACACACATGAAGCAGAACGAAAGAAGCTGCGACTGGAGCATAAGAGACTGCTGAAGCGGATGAGAGGTCGTCGTGTTCGAGAGAAGCGACGCAAGCAGGTGAGAATCAAACTCGATTTCCGTTGTCAATTATTACACTTGAATTCTTCCGATACGGCAGACTTGAAATAGAATTGCCAACCTTTTGTCGACAGATTTGTTGTAGAGTTCAAGCGCTCCTAAAAGTTAGCAGCATCACAGCAAAAGAAAAGCAAAATCAATCGTAGTTCCGAATCGGTATTCATACACTATTCGCGGCTAAAAGTTGAAAGCACGACTTATAAGAGAAACGACAACGGGAATCGGGGCAAAAGACCATGTTTTTTCTCAACTAATGTTCCCATTCCTTTTGTTCTAGGAAACTAGTGAAACCAAAGTGACCATCCGCCCGGCAAACACTTCCACACTAATCGTGGAACAATTCAAGAAAATGTGCGAACTATGGTTGCCAGAGAATTCGAGCGACAACAGCCTCCGCAATCAGTGCTCACGTGAAGTCTTTGGTTATGTGACTCGGTCTGAGTTTAGTTATATTGAGGCAACAGTAGCTGCTATTGGATATGTAACCGTGCCGGGACTACAGAAACTTATGAGTGTCTGGAAACGTACCAAGGGTGTTGATAAAATGCTCCTGGTGCGTGGAACTCGCAGTAGACATTATCGTTTTGCTAATTTTAAGGTTAATTGTGAACTTTAGATCGAGGATATTATAATTATTTTTACTTTTCACTTATCAGTTGTTTTGATTATCCTACGAATTATAACAGCAATTGTCTAGAAATTCTACAACCAGCCACCCTAACCTAGTACTTGTCTCTGTTCTCTAAGCCGCGTCATCAAGTTGTAAAAGTTCGGAAGCAGATCGAACAACAGGAGACATCCGCTAACGTCGTGACTGAGGCACAACAAAGTGATCAATGATGGTGTTTATCTAATTTAGTTGTAGGCGAACCCCACAGGCGGATCAGTAGAAATGCAGTGAAGTGGGAGGGTTATGATCCCTTGTTTTCGGATCATAACCTCGCTGATTAAAGGACGAAGAAGTTATAGAATGACGGATGTTCAGATCCCTACCGCAGAATTTCGTTTTCACTTTGTACTCCACCACTTCCAACTCGTTCTAGTCGCTGTTCGCAATTACTTGATGATCCACTGCTTCCAAAACTACTGTTTTCGCATTCCAAGTTCATGTGGCTCAGTTGAGCACGATATGATTTTTTGGCAATGGGTCTCCATCTTCTGGCGTTGCTAGTAAGTGAACTACTACAATTTATTCGGCTTTATTATCAGACAGTGCTAAGTTGAGAGTGAGCGTCTTAACACTTGCTTAACACTAAACCATGCATGCACCTCGTGCTAGATGGTTCTAGTACCCTTGAGGGCTGTCAGGGGAAGCATCTACGCGCATTTTCTTTCAAATGGCAACGGAATTTTAATACATATCTAGGCAGATGTGGCCCAACTACAACTGGCATAGAACACAAGAACTACAAAACAGGAACCCTGCAGATATTGCTGGAATTGTTGCGATTAGTATAGGACACTGGGTTTCATTGGGATTCACGTGGCCAGCCTAGGTATTGCATTCAATGCACATTGTCGCAGCTTTAATGTTGCTAACGACAGAGCAACAATCTACCCTTTCCTTTGTTGTTGTTGTTGTTGTTGTTGTTGTAGCAACTATGTTGATTCGGTTCAAACGTTAAGGTGGTGTAGGTGGGCTGTCATCAGTAAGGTCGAGGCCCAAGAAAGCGGCAGCTTCGACTGGGTGAGACCATAAGGATCTTGGTGTAAGTGTTGTAGGATGCGACGGACAACTGAACAAATGGGCGGTGTTATGTGGTGACGAGCCGCAGTCTGGGCATTGATCAGTGATACTGTCGCCTAAGCGGTGCATATAATTGTTCAGCATGGAGCTCTAACCGGATCGCAGTTGGGCAAGTGAGGATCTGGTGCGTCTAGGAAGATCTTCTTCGCTATGATGTATCGGTGGAGGGCGGCCGCCTAGCACAATGTTAGTCTGACGGTTATCAAGCGCAGTTTGGACAACGTGTTGGTGGATAGAGTTTAGAGCCAGTTTGTGAAACGATGGGACAAGTGGTGTATGGGTTATAAATCTATTAACCTCTTCACGGTATGAACGGATGTCAGATCGAATATGCCTCGGAGATGTAGGGAGGCTGAGTATATCTCGGTTCGGGTGATCGGGACGATTGCAAGCCAGTAAGAACTGTTTCGATAGAAGTTCGTTATGCTCTTTGACTTTGAGCAACTTTGTTTCCTGATGTAGATGATCTTCATGGGACATGCGGTGACAGCCTGTGATAATGCGTAGTGCAGCATTCTGGCTTGTTTGGAGCTTATGCCATTGAGTGTCACTGAGGCGTGGGGTCCAGATTGGTGCCGCATAGTTGAGAACCGATCTTCCGATTGCTTGATATGTGGTGAGGAGAGTTTCTTTGTCTTTCCCCCATGTGCTACCGGCCAGAAATTTTAAGACCTTATTCCTGGACATTACTCGTTCACTGACATCTCTAGAATGACTAGAGAAAGTCAGTAGGTTGTCAAATGTGACTCCCAGAATCTTTGGGTCGTTTGATGTCGGGATCGGCCTGCCATGTATCTCAATGTCGAGTGGTAGGTTTACCTCTTTGGTCCAGGTGGTGAATAGGGTGGATGAGGATTTATCTGGGGACAGCTTGAGATTGCGACTGGCGAAGAAGTCTTCCAATTTATTAAGGTAGGCATTGATATTACGGCAGATTGATTGGATGTCCTTTCCTGAGGCGAGAATGGTGCAGTCGTCAGCATATGATACCAGTTTGACTGCGGGTGGGGGTGTAGGGAGTTTCGCCAGGTAGCAGTTAAAAAGGATCGGGGAAAGGACTCCTCCTTGAGGTACCCCTTGCCTGACTTTCCTCAATTTCGATTTACAGTTGCGATGTCTTGAAGTAATATTCCTAGGTCAACCGTATCAAACGCCTTTGATAATTCAAGTGCAACTAGAACAGTGCAATCGCATTAAGACCTTGTGTGATGTGTGTCGTGATCTCGGAAAGGGCTGTTGTAGTACTTCGCAATTTGCGGAAGCCGTGTTGGTGGTCGGCTAGCTGAAATTCAGAATGAAGCTTGGGTAGTATCAAAGCTTCGAGTATTTTCGCAACTGGAGAGAGAAGAGATATCGGGCGATATGAAGTACCTTGGTCTTCTTGCTTGGTTTAAGAATCGGTATGATCAACTACAACATTCGTATACCATTTCCTTTGCAAGTGTTCGACTCTTCTTCTTCTTCCTTTTATCAGCGAGGCTATGATCCGAAAACAAGGGATCACAGCCCTCCCACTTCACTGCATTTCTACTGATCCGCCTGTGGGGTTCGCCTATTTGACCTCAGAAAATATCGGCAGGCCTGCCGATTTTGGATCACTCGGTTACTGAGGCCAATGAAATGCCGATGTCGTCGCATTTGTCTGATCCAGGCGTTTATAGGCCTGCCTTTCCTACATCGCGATGTCTTTGGAACGTGCATAGATATTGCCTTTTTAACAGGGTTCAAATGATCTCTTCTTTGAACGTGGCAATACCAGCTGAGCCGGTCGCGCTCTAATTTGTGTACGATGGTTTCCTTGATGTGAAAGCTTCCACGGATCTTCGAACTTCTTATTCGATCAAGTTTGGTCACTCCTGCTGTCATGCGAAGCATCTTCATCTCAGCTGCCGTTAATTTACTCTCATACTTTTTGTACATCGTCCAACATTCTGAACCGTATGTGAGTGCTGGACGTACAACTGCGGTGTAGAGCCTTCCTTTCAACTTAGGGGGCATTTTTCTGTCACAGAAGATAGCGGAATTTTCTCGCCACTTCATCCACCCTACGCTTACACGATGATTGATGTCGTCATCACAAGTTGCTTTGCTATTAATCATAGATCCCAGATATTTGAACTTTTCGCACTTGGGAAGCACTGTTCCATTCAAATAAATGTCTGGAATAGGCCTGAGTGGATCAGAGAACGGGCAGCACAAGTACTCTGTCTTTTTTGAACTAATGCGATACCCATTTCCCTCCAAAACGTCCACCCACACATCAAGTGCTCGTTGCAGGGATGTAGGATCCTCACTTATGATGGCTCCATCGTCAGCAAAGAATAACTGATGTACCTTGGGGTCCATCACTTTACCTTCAAGCAGATAATCAAGGACTGTAATAAAGAGCAAAGGACTTAAAACGCTTCCCTGGTGCACCCCGACTTTGATTGGGAACTCTTCGGTTACTCCAGCGGGACATCTTACTCTTGTCTTTGCTCTTTCGTACATGTCCATGATCATCTGTACATAGGTTTCTGGAACCCCTCGATGTCTTAGCGCCACCCATATCAGATCTCGTGGTTGTCTGTCGAATGCCTTTTCAAAGTCAACCAATACAATATGCAAATCCCTTAAGGAATCACGATGTTTTTCCATTATGATCCTTATACTTTGGATTGCATCTGTGGTTGATTTACCCGAGACAAACCCGCACTGATTATCAGATAGCCGTATTATTTTTCGCAGTCGGCCACCTAATACCCGCTCAACGATCTTCATGGTGTGTGACATCAGCTTGATCGAACGGTAGTTATCACAGTTTCGCGTATCACCCTTCCCTTTGTATACAGGGAGGAGGTAACTTTCCCTCCATTGATTCGGCATTGGATCACCTCTCACGAATTTGGAGATAAGAATTCTGAGCCATCTGAACCCGATGTCTCCCATCTTTTTCCAGAACTCAGAGGGTATTTCGTCTGGCCCAACCGCTTTTCGTTTTTTGGAGTATTTGACCGCCTCACTAACTTCTTCGACTGTAATGTCGGCTATTTCTTCACAGTTAGGGGTGGCTCTTGGAAAGTATAACCGGGGAAACTGTTCATTTAAAAGCTCTTCACAATACTGTCGCCACCTCTGCAGAATTTTGTCGTCATCCACAAGAAGCTGGCCATGAGCATTGCTAATGAACTTTGGCGAACGAATCTCCTGAGCATTGTTCCTTCTTTGGGCGGCTATTTTGAAGATAGTGGCGCTCTTGTTCATATTGTGTCTTCGCAGCTCCTGGATAGCCTGGTTTGCATCAGCAACCGGGGAAAATATTTTCTCCAGCTCCCGATACAGGCCCTCCGTACTCTCTGCTTGAAGCTGGGCGCACTTCTTCTTCGCTTTTTTCTTGCAGCATCTGTATTCCATTTCGAGGCGAGCTTTTTCGTCATTATTATTAGAGGGGCACTTTGACCAAGCTTTGAAAGCCGCTTTCTTCTCATTTATCAGCATCTTAGCTTCATCACTCCACCACCATGTTTCTTTGGCGTGTTGATGGTGGCCTTTTGAAGCTCCTAGCAGTGATTTAGCCTTATTTAAGCAAGTTCGCTGTAGGGAATCCCACATATTTTGTGCTCTGCACTCTTCATCCTCAGCTCCGTTGATGGTGTGAGAGAGGTAATTTTTCATTACGAAAACAAAAGCTTCGCCTTTTTCTTTGTCCAGATTGTACCACTTCATTTTGTCAGAGACAAGTGTTCGACTCTAAGTAGGAAAAGACAGACCACACTAGGCAAACTTTTCTTTGACGGAGAAGTAATCAACTTTCTTAATGCCACAGGGTAGATTTAAAGACGTTTACTCCAACTTCGCTTATCTTCAAGTTTAACATCCGATAAGGTCACATGACTTGTGGTATTAAAAAGGCGAACCCCACAGGCGGATCAGTAGAAATGCAGTGAAGTGGGAGGGTTATGATCCCTTGTTTTCGGATCATAACCTCGCTGAAAAGGGAAGAAGAGGAAGAAGAGTTGTGGTATTAAAACGCCGCTAAAGCGTTCATTAGGTTTCAGCATACTTTGCTACCTACCCTGGTCATTGTTTTATTCTTGAGCGGGTTGTGGAACACTTTTTCTAGGTGTTCATTGAATTTGATCTAAGTTTCAAGCATCATTTCTTTCTTCTAGTGATAGACACTACTTTCGCGTCTTGTTCCTCTAATGTTAGGCATACGACAACTTTGATAGTAGTCCTAGAAATTTCTTCTCTTTCAATAGTACTGCATCATCCAGTTGTTTCTTTCGCTCGTCTAAAACAAAATCCCCATGTCATCGTTCAAATGTTTCCCCTATGCGTTCCATTTTTTTAAAAATCAACTGACTCTGTTTCCAATTTTTGTTTTCGTTTATTAATTTGATAATTTAACATAATGCCAAAGTTTTACTTGAATGCTATTACTTAAAAGAATCTCACAATTTTATTTATTTATAGTCGGGGGGCAGTGGTCCCCCCCTTTAAGATAAATAATATTTCAGAAGATGCCTCTATTCCACTACTTTCTCACTCTCCGAGTGTTGTTTGAAACGAAAAAAAATTAACTAAAAACAAATCAAATAGTAAAATGCGTTGAGAGCTCTTCAAATGATGAAGAAACGCAAGAATGTTAAGTAAAATACCTAAATCGCCTAAATAGATATATGCACAGCTAATTCCCTTCCACCTGCTACTTCTTCTTCTTCATCTGCTTCTTGTATAAGTTGGAAAAAATATTGTATTTGGTGAAGAGAAGTTCCTAAAATTTGTTGTTTTTCTTGTTGTTATAGTTTAGCGTTTCTTTTTCATTTTTTTTTTTTTGTTAATAATTTTAAACTACGATTAGGACTAATTATTTAAAGAGGATTGGTTTTGTAGTGTGTTCACTTTCAATTGAATAGAATCACCTAATTAATTCACCCAAGTGGCGATAGTGCTCTGCGAAAAAGATAGAGAATATGATCAAGTATGAGTTTTAGTGAATGAATACTCCATCTTACCTTAACATCATTCATCTCTTCATCGGACGAGGAGTGTGATAGACCACCGTATGTCTTGAATGTAACATTCTTCATAAATGATTTCAACATACTGGCACTGAGCTGTCCAAATTTATATGGCACCACTGGATCAAAGTCGCCATGTGCTTGGAATATCTGGAAAAAAAACAACGTTCATCAATTGATTGAATAAAGGGAGACTTCTTGACTTACTGGTATATCATCGGGAGAAGATCTAAGACCGGGGAATTGCTTGTGCATTGGCAGCCAACAGGACAATGCAACTACTCCACCCAATCTCTGTGGATATGTAAGTGCTGAGAACAACGCCAAGGCTCCGCCCTGTGAAAAACCGCCGACTACAATGCGATTTTCAGCAATTCCAGATTGAACTTCTGTCTGGATCATTGAGTGGACGTTTTGAGAGGCTCTTCGTATTCCTTCTTCGTCTTCTTGTCCGGACATGTCTAGTGTCTTTAGATCAAACCATGAGGGCATTTGGAAGCCAGCATTCAGAGTGACTGGCATGGTAGGTGCCGTCGGACAGACCACCTTCATGTGTGATGGACGTACCATGCCGAGCGCAGATGCCCAGCCATGACTGGAATGAGAAAATTTAGGACTCATTTATGGATTTTATGTATAAAAATGAAATTTTCATGAAATCGCGGAAGAGAGGATGACGAATCGCCACAGTAGACTGGGGTGACAATTATGTAGTGGTAACGTCGTCAATTTGTTTGTTTGTCTTCAATTGCCACAAAACAAATACAAATATTTGGCGCAGGGCCTATTGCCAATTGCCACGCTAATGGTTCAAATGCTGATGTCAGCAATCATTTATTTATTTCTCATGAAATCAATTGCGAAAGCTTGTGTAAACATGACTCCGAAGGCATGACACTGGCAGTTGCTTGGTTATATGGCTGAAAAATTGTTCGCTCTGTTGGATGATTGGACCGAGGTTGAAGTCATATTCATACCTAAGGCAGGAAAGAGCTCGAACGTGGACCCAAAGGATCTCCGACCTATCAGTCTATCGTCCTTTCTGCTTAAAACTTTAGAAAGGTTAATTGATATCCATCTTCGGCAAAGTATTAGCCCAGCTCTGCTCTCGCGGTCCCAACATGCGTACTGCAAAGGCAAATCGGTTGAAACAGCCTTACATTCGCTTGCGCGCACCATCGAAAAATCATTGAGCATCAAAAAATACACCATAGTGGCTTTCCTTGACATTGAGGGAGCTTTTAACAATGTCAAACCAAAGGCGATTACCGACGCACTTGTAAATCTGAAAGTGGATACTTCGCTCGGAGTGTTGATCAATCAATTGCTTACATGCAGGATTATTAACACACAGCTGGGCGGAGCATCGGCCAGAAGAATTGCTCGCTGCGGTACACCTCAAGGTGGAGGCTTGTCACCTCTTCTGTGCAGCCTGGTAGTTAATAAACTACTGATGGACCTGGATACGTCAGGTTGAAGAGTGATCGCCTATGCTGATGACATTGCTATTGCTGCCTCCGGTAAACACCCGGACACTCTCAGAGAAAACCTCCAATATGCTCTCCTTCGGCTCACCAAATGGACCTCCGAATGTGGACTGGGGGTTAAACCCCATAAAACGGAACTCGTTCTCTTCACGAGGAAATATAAAGTTCCCCTCATAGACCCTCCTATGATAAATGGCACCAGTCCCACCTTCTCTGAAAACGCAAAATATCTGGGTCTTATTTTGGATAGGACATTAAACTGGAAGGTCAATCTACTAGAGCGCGTCAAGAAAGCTAATGTAGCTCTCTATTCCCGTAAAAAGGCTATAGGTAGGAGCTGGGGTATTAAACCTCAAATCAATCATTGGCTATACGTGTGCGCTATCAGGCCTATACTACTATATGGCGTGATCGTATGGTGGGCTGCTCTTGACAGGGCGGTCCACCTCACTCAACTAGCTAAGGTGCAAAGATCTGCATGCATCTGCATCAGTGGTGCACTGAGAACTACTCCCCCGTGGCACTGGGCATTTTGTTTAACCTGCTACCTTTAGATATTTGCGCCAAACAGATGGCTGCCTGTGCGGCCATCCGCCTGAAAGCCTCCTCTCAGTGCTCTAGCTATCGCTTTGGCCACTCCTCGATCCTTGATCTTCTCAACTTCAAACACGAAAACACGGACTAACCGGGATGTATGGGACACTTCCCCCCTGTCGATGGTAGTTCGGTTCACTTCTTTACAGACGGATCTAAGACGGAGGGTGGGGTGGGTTGTGGTGTTTTCTCCGAACAGCTCAATCTGAGCATCTCTTTCCGCCTCCCTGATCATTGTAGCGTTTTCCAGGCGGTCATGGCGATTAAGGAAGCCCTGTCCTGGCTGAAATGTAATGTATTATCTGTCAGGGATATTAGCATTTTCAATGACAGCCTAGCGGCAATAAAGTCCCTGGAATCGTTCTCCTTCACTTCAAAGGCTGCCTTAAACTGTCGTCTATCTCTTATGGAGATGACAGAGCAGTTCAACATTCACCTATGCTGGGTGCCGGACCACAGGGACATTCCAGGTAACTGCAGGACTGACGATCTCGCCAGACAGGGTACCACTCTAAGGATTTTGTCTGACAGACAATCCCTGGGTATGCCCCTCGCTACATGTAAGCATCTACTAAAGCTGAACGCTATTAGCACGACCAACCTCAGATGGGTAAACGGCTCAACGTCTCACATCTCGAGACAGATCTGGCCTAAGCTGGATCAAAAACGTAGTGCCGATCTGATCAAGTTAAAGCGTACACAAATCAGCTGCGTTGTCGGTGTTCTCACTGGACACTGTCTTATAGGCCAACACGCTAAAAGACTTGGTCTCTTCTCCAACGACTTTTGCAGAAGCTGTAGGGACGAGGAGGAGGAAACCATCCTTCACCTCCTATGCACATGTCCAGCACTGTCGCATAAAAGAATGCTCCATCTAGGGTCCCCCTTCCTTGAAGACCTCGGCGATGTGGCGTCCTTGGACGTCATGAGCACCCATCGCTTTGTCCAAAGTTCCGGTTGGTTTTGTTAGTCCCTGAGTGGCCTAATGGTTTGAACCATGGTATCACAAAGGACCTTCACTGGTCTAAGTGTGTCTGCACTCTCGTGTGGACAGCCAACCTAACCTAACCTACCTAATACCCGCTCAACGATCTTCATGGTGTGTGTGACATCCGCTTGTAATTATCATAGTTTCCCTTTGAACCCAGGGAGAAGGTAACTTTCCCTCTATTGATTCGGTATTGGATCATCTTTCATAAGTTTCGAGATGAGAATCCTGATCAATCTGAACACATTGTCCAGATTGTACCTCTTGAATTTCTCAGAGACCCTTGTTTGTTTGCCCTTCTTCACTGTCTCCATAAAAAAATTCTGTTAGACATATTTCTGATAAATCTACTTTTAGATTTATTCGCAGAAGTAATGTGAGCATTTGGTTATGAGGGCGCGTCTCATCAAGTTCGCTAGAAGAGTCTATTGTAGGCTACGGGCTTTACCAATCATCTGATCAATTACAAACAAATCCCAGCCGCTCTTTTGCTCTTTTTTTTTACTACAAAATGCCTTTCCACTGTCAACTCAAGTGGCACACCTCCTTCGCGTCAACATAACTTGAGATGATGAAATGAAAAATTCAAAATTTCATCTTCATCACAGCAAATCGGTGGAATTATTAAGTGACACCCGGGAGTAGGTACTTAAATTCCATAATCTCAATGAAATCTCCCCCCTTTTTTTATAACCCAACCACAGACACGCACACATAGAGAAAAACATCAGCATTGCGCCCGAGTTTGGTTGGAATTCCCATACCCATTACTAATTCCCTGCGCATTTGTGTATATTGATTAATTTCAAAAGCACACGTAAAGTGCCACACGCTTAAAATGTGTCCCCTTCGTCTCGGTGTGTGTATGTGTGTGTGTCGACTTGCAAATAATTAATGAAAGACGATAAGCCCACTTTAGATTGTAGGTAGGTATGTAGACCTCCTAAAATCCTTTGCTCATTTCCTTGACAATTTCAAGGTTGAACATCTGTAACCACCTCTTTCTCTCTCTGCTCTCCATACACGCATTCGGTATGAGGGAAATTTAAATGGCAAATTATTACATTTACTTTAATGTTCCACAAACCACATACTTGGTCATGAATTAGTTAAAAAAAAGGAAAGGCATCCGACATCCCCTTTTTCTGTTGTCTATTGGTCAGGGGAAACTTAGACTTTGTTCGTTTCTTTCGCAGTTGTGGCCGTAACCAGTAGCCACTAAGCCATTGCCACCCTATTAGTTGAAATACGAGGTTGGCTAGTTGAATTTGATACTTCGGATGCTTCTGCCAGCAGTTTGACACGATTTGGCATAGATTTCACTAGGGACTGCTCTGATTTATTCATGGTGACGTCAAGTTTTGATGAGACTTTCTCATTTTTTTTATGAATATGTTCCGCAAATTCTCTATTGGGTTTATATCTAGACTATTCCGAGGCCAAGAGAGTGTGTTGACCTATTTTTTCCTCCACCAGTGTGGCAGGTTTTTGAATTTTCGTGTAAAAACCCACACGAGTCGAATAATTTGTACGCGTCTGCATGCTTTTTTGTTGACTAACAAATCTTTGCGAGCTTATCATTCAGACGACAATGACCATCACCCCCATACCATACAGATCGAATCATTACATAATGCGCGAAACCGGCGTGTTAGGAAAGAAAAGTGGATTTTTCTTTCGTCAAGTGATTATCAACAGAGTTATGAGGAAGCCGTTGTGACAAATGACAAGTAGGTGCTACTTACCCTGTATCACCGAGGCCATGCATGAATATCAGCTGAAAGGCAGAGTAAGAGGAATTATTTGAGTTGGGTGCTGCTTAGGGGGTACACTCACCGTTGATGTATGTTTGGCGGTAGCCTCAAGGATCACTGAACTGGACATACTTTTACCTATTTTTTGTTTCAGAACTCAATTGAAGTGCTCAGGTACAATATTTGAAGAAGCGCAGGTAGGTATTCTCCCACAATTCGGCCTTGTCGGGGGGCGGTCGGTTGTAGCACGGTTTATATGACTATTGGCCGAGTACTATCGATTTCTTGAAGAATTTTGAGAACTTTATGTTCATGTAGATTACTGCCCGATAAATAAATGATTTAATGGTTTTCCACGAAGGGGAAGGGCTTAAGAGACGTGTCACGGGGGTTTTGCCCACTAGTGGACGACCTGAAAGCTCTTGGCAACGCGGACTACTAGCAAGAAGCTCTAAAATTCTTTAATTAACGTGGAAATTGTAAAATTTTCGTGTATTTTTGTTGCTTAGAATTTTTTTTCGTTTGCCCTTCGAGGGTTTTTTTTTCCGAATTTGTACGCAAGCGGAGATTTGGTGCCTTGCTTTTGTCAGGAAAATGCGAAATCTCTTTTGAAGGCAATTCGCAAATGTCAAATTGAAGTTGTGTAGAATGTGGAATGGGCAACTTGCACTCAACAGATTCAGGTGTTTAGTTCATCGAAAGCTTTTTTGATGCTGCATTCATATCTCTCTTGTTTTTGCCATTCTGAGACGGTTCCGTTTTGTACTTTAGGTGCGTTTTGGTGAAAGGTCGCTTCTCAGTAAAGTAAGATTTAGCACGGAGTACAACAACAAAAAGTGACTGGGAACCACTTTAGCTTTTTTGCCCCAGTCAAAACTGAGTTGGGATGTTTAGTTTGCGCTACTAAATTTCAGAGGGCGCTGAAAAGAGCATTTTCATTCAATTTGATTCAAGGTGAACGATTCAGTAGTATTTCACAAATTTAAGCACAAATGTTTCATACTTTTCGATTCAATTTCAATTCAATATTGTGTCTTCGCAGCTCCTGGATAGCCTGGTTTCCATCAGGAACCGGGAAAGATATTTTCTCCAGCTCCCGATACAGGCCCTCGGTACTCTCTGCTTGAAGCTGGGCGCACTTCTTCTTCGCTTTTTCTTGCAACATCTGTATTCCATTACGAGGCGAGCTTTTTCGACACTATTACACACACACAATCTTCAAACAATAAAAAGCCTTTGAACCAGATTGACTGGAGATCGTTTTATGGAGAAACTTTCAGTAAGCCTTGCATAATTCTCACCAAAACGCACCTTTTATCATACGGTGCCGAGGGTTCTATCCCTGGTTTTCGTCATCCTCCCTTCCAAGAACTTCCTACATTTATTTCTGTCTGTAGCTAGTAGTGGTGACGTCAATTGCCACGCTAAGGGTTCATGGTTCAAATCCTTATGTCAGCAAGCATTTACTTATTTATTTCTCATGAAACAAAGAGTCAGTCCAATCAATTGCCAAAGCTTGTGTGAACACTATTGCAAGGATTGATAGATTGATCATACGGCTGGAAAAACGGATCGTTCTGTTACAAATACAAATATTTGGCGCAACAGCTCTTTAAAGTACCAGGGCCTAGCTTCTCGCAACCACTCATGTTGTGTGCGTTATATTTTTCACACGAATGGAAGGGACTTACAGTTTAATGCCGAATCCGAACGGCGATTTGAGAAGCTTTTTCGTGACAACAATACTCTCGGATGTTTGTCAGACGCTCGCGAGAGGTGGGACCGTGAAAAAACTTTTTGGGATTCGAACTTGGAACCTCATGCGTAGTGATCCGACACACTAACCACTTACGCCACGGCGCCCACTCGATCGTTCTGTTGGATGATTGATATGCCCATGACGGGAAAAAGTACAGTGAATCAGAAGCAGGGACAAAAGTAACAAAAAACTCCCCAGTTATCTGGACACCACAGCCGGAATTTTCTTAAAAACTAATATCTAAAGCAGTCCATACACAATTCAATTCGATTGTTAGCTGGGTTGTCAACTGAATTGATATTTGGCCACACACTACATCAACCGAATTGAAAGACTTTGCTTCAACTGCCAAAAATATTATTTTTTTTTTGAAGTGGTATGACGCAACGTAAAAAATAAACACGACGAGCGCATGTACAGCGCGTGTACAGACGATTTGACAATGAATATCTACTGCAATTTGACAGCTAGTCAAACGACTTGCCCACCACAGTTCAATTGAGTTGAAAGACTTGTCAGTCAACTTCCAAAATTAAAAATCTTTTGATTTTTCTTCAACCAACTCGTCAACCATCAAACTGATCAATTGACAAAGCCACACATGGGTTGATTTCACTGTGATTTGACTGAGTTGATGATTGAATTGAATCGTGTATGGTCTGCATAAGCTTCAAACTAGAACACAAATCATTTTCTCTCCGTCTATCATTTTCAACGCTCGCACTGTGTGAAACATTTTAAAGATATTCAGAGGCCCTTGAGTGCGCGTAAACTATAGAGAAAAAAAAAATAAAAACAGCTTTCTCAATTCGTCTTCACAATTGTTCCTTCTGTTTTTCCTTGAAAAATGTTCTTATTATTTTTTTATCAATAAACAATGATTTCTTACATATATACATTTTCAATGCCACTAATCCTTTATGAAGGTCGCGGGGGTAGGATGCCCAGTTGGACTCTCCATCCTTCTCGATCCCCCGCCATTGACTCCAACTCATCAGGGGGAATACCTAGACGGCTCCAGGAGAGATGTCGGACTTGATCCAACCATCTACTTCTAGGCCTACCGAGGGGTCGTTTACCTTCTTATTCAATAAACATGATACCCTATACATCATCAATCTTTTCTGCAAAATAATCGAATAAATAAAAACCCGGAGAATAGCTGAAGCATAAACAACTGAGCTTCAAGAACCACTACTGTGTGTAAACATGTTAAAGGTATTCATAACCCTTTGAGTGCGCGCAAATTATAAAAAAAAAAAAAAAATGATAATGGAGTTTTAATTAACCCCCAGTACATAAAATGAGAAATTTGATTCACGAAATTCGTTACACAAGAAGAAAAGATAAAATTTACTGACTTTTCGGTTCGAATGAATGTGGCTGGTGAATGGTTAAAAATATTTGTCGTCAAACCACCAGGTAAAATCCCAGTAAAATCGAAAACAAAAATTATTTTTAGAGACTTCCAATAAACTCGCAGCTAGATTTAAGCCTATTACATTGTTTGGCAAAACGGAACATTCCAATCATCGGATACATACATTTTTGCTTGTGATTTTGCTACTGGTTTGCGTTTTGAGCAAAATAAAATCCGAGGCAATGAATCCAAAATCGCATCACTTATAATTTGGCCAGTAACCATAATTGTTCTATGCCTGGCCACACGTTCATGGGAATGAAAGTCATGTCCAACGAGATAGGTAGATTTTAAGTGAGTAGAAAAGAGAAAATCTATTCGCAAAGACAATTCGCGGTAGGGGCATGAACATTTCGTTGCCAAACCATTTCATTTTGACAGAAATCTTCATTTGGAATTCGCGTTTAACGCGAGAAGACGTAACTATAGCTAACAAATAAATATGAACATTCTTTTCCAAATCATTCCACTTGCAGAATTTTTGCGGAAAAACGCATGTGTAGCCTTTAGACATGCAGTACAATGTGCACATAGGTATTTTTTGACATGCATCCAATCATTTGCTCTTATTCATCGGCTAAGAAAGAATCGGCCACTTAACAAAACATCATAAAAAGTGAAAAATTCCAAAGAAATGTGTCCTCCAATAACCGACACTACCGGTATTGAAACACTATCGCCAAAGATTTGCAAGGAATAGATGTAATTAACAACCCTTTTCCACCCATTCGCCGAAATATTGTCTAATTACACAAAATAGGATTTCCGGGATTCCGTCCGTTTTTTTTTTGTTTTTCCATTTTTGTTTTGCACGCATGGGATATGGGATCTACAAATGTCCAACGCGACTTCTTATAAGAAGTGATGTTGTGTTTTACATTTCAGCGTTCCACATCTGTCAAAATTGCTTCCATTCTATAGGTATAATGAAGCCTTTTTGTGTATAGCCATGACGTTCAGAGGAATGACTTTCATTCTCATGAACGTGCGGCTGAGCATTTAGTTCTATAAACCTTGGCGAGTTCGCAATCGGACATACTGCGTGAAGGCGTTTTTCTTTTTTCGTTCAGAGCAGAGCTCGAGCACATTAGGCGTTTTTCTTCTTTCGTTCAGAGCAGAGCTCGAGCGCATTGAGCGTCCTCTGAACCGAGCGTGCGCAGAGCGCCCTAATTTGTTTATGAAACACACTTGAGCACTCTGATGTCATTTGATTAGCAATTATAGGTTGAGCTGTCAAAATATGAATAGAATATTTATTGATAGTTATTTCTTATGTTGTATTTACTTTCTGCATCAGAACAACACATTTCGTCCGCCATTTCAATTGTTTTGAAATTTTTTTTTCTTTGTCCTCTCCTGTAAAATATGAAAAATGGCTGTGCTCAGGATTTTGCTCTGAACGCTCGATCAAATTATTCAGAGCTCATAGAGTGCGCTCTGAGCATACTCTGAACGAAAAAAGAAAAACGAATTCCGAGCTCTGATGTGCATGAGCTAAAAAAGAAACACAACTTTTTTTTTGACAACTCAGGCTCTGCTCTGAGCTAAAAAAGAAAAACGCCTAGATGTCGTTTTCCATTGACAAAAAGTTTTTGTGTTCCGAACAACTTATGTCGTTTTCCATTGGTTTCACTCCCGATTTCACTCCTTTTTGATTAAAATGGAATATGTGAAATCGTCTTCTGCTTACTTCTGCGTGTGTTGGTGAATGTCTGATTTTTTGTTTACATTTTTCATAAAAAACAAAGCAAAAAATGGCTTCTTTTTGCCCAATTGAAAACGACATTAGCAACTCCACTATGTTTTTATTAATATATTAGCCGTATTTTATTATCACCCAAGATCCATATAGATCACACGACGAAAATAAAACGATCCGGATCTGGATCAACGAATATTTTTCCTTGTGTCTTGTAGTGTGGTTGTGTAACCTACCAAGGAATATAAAAAAAAATGTCTGGATCACGAAATTGATCCTGATAGAAAGCAAGATCTCGTATTGTAGTTGTATTGCATAGAAATCAATGATCCATATGGATCATGAGTGATAATAAAATACGGCTATTATCAATAAGTTATTAGAGACAAATTTGACATAGATAATTATATATAACAAAAGAATGCATCTTGTACCATATGACTTTGACAAGTAGTCCGATGTAAGGGTTTATATGTGTGAGTGCATTTTGACAGCACTCCCAAATGAAATCCGGAACAGAAAAACACTCCCGGAACAGCACTCCAAACAGCCAATGCAACATGATTAAGAGTGCTTTTTCTATGCGGAACACAAAAAGAGTAGAGTACTCCTTTTGGCCCAATGGAAAACGACATAAGCACTCCCAAACATGTTCCATTGGCTGCTCGGAGTGCTGTTCTGGGAATGTTTTTCCGTTCTGGATTTCATTTAGGAGTGCTCTCAAAATGAACTCACACATATAATCTCGTATATCGGACTACTTGTTGAACCCCACAGGCGGATCAGTAGAAATGCAGTGAAGTGGGATGGTTATGATCCCATGTCTTTGGATCATAACCTCGCCGAAATAGGAAGCAGATCGGACGACTTGTCAAAGTCATATGGCACAAGACACATTCTTTTGTTTATTTTATTTTCTTAGTTGAGAAAATAAGAAGAAAGCAGTTCTACATACGTAGATATAAATGATAATTGACAATGTAATTATAAAAACGTGATGGAATTGCTTATGTCTTTTTCCATTGGTCAAAAAGGAGCCATTTTTGTTTTCTTTCTGAAAAATTTAAGCAAGAAATCTGATATTCATTCACATATTCCATTGGAATCAAAAAGGAGTGAAGGTTTCTGAGTTAAAACTGACAGATTAAACAAGTTGCGTGGTTATTTATGTTTCTTGCCTTTGTTCAGCAAATCAGTCGCCTCATATTGGCTAATAAGAGCTGACAATACTAACAAATAATGACATTTGCCGGAAGTTTGGTTCCACTCGTGAATGATGCCCAAATTTAAAAAATAACTTGATGGCCAACTTCGACTCTCGCAACCTCATTCATTCGACGCGAGTCTCGCACGCATACATCTTGCACAAAAGAAAAAAAAACATCATCCGTGTGTCAGCCATATTTGTAAAAATAATTTTTCATGGAAGAAGGAAAAGTGTGTGAAGCAGCCGAACGAAAACCTGCGACGGAGAAGAATTTTTCCACAGTTTACCACTTACCAGTTCGCATTAAGCTCTCCAATGTAAAAAATTCGTAACAGATTTTCTCTAGTTTAAGTGTAATTTACCAACAGAAAGTGCAAAATCACCCCCAAAACTCCCGAAAAATAGAAAATAATATCCGGCAAGTACATATATATAATTTCCGTGGAATGAAATAGTTTTTTTTTTCGCTCGATTTTCTTTTTTTCCCCCAATTCTCTCGTCTTGTGTGCGTTCGTTGTTCATCGCTGGCTCTCTATTTGCCTTTTTTTGATTTTGCTTTGTGTTTCTCATATTTTTCTGCAACGTCGTGGACATATTTTCAAATATTTTCCAATTGAGAATCGGGAAATAGTTTGTATTTTGGAAAAAGGAGTGAAAAAAAGTGAAGAAAAAACTGAAAAACGAAAAAATAAGAAAAAAAAGACGCACGGAGCGCCATCTTTTGAGAGACATAACGAAACAACAACAAGTATAATACGTGCGAGTGAGATAGTGCGCGTCAACGGAGAATAAAAACAGTGATCCCAAGGAAAACAAATGTTTTTCCAAGTTTTCCCATCGACAACCGAAGAAGCACCAACAAGAGATTCATCAATTCCACGTTACTCCAGGAGCCAACAACAACAATAATAATCAACGAAGGAGGAACTAAACCCCTTCTCTGCATTTTTTTCTCGTTTTTTGTTTGCAGTATATACATACATATACATACATATATTTATAAGTTTTGGTTTTTATATAGAAAAAGAATAGTTTTTAAGGAGAAGCTGTGAAAAAATGATGGAAGTAGCGATAAATTCGGTCGCACGGATGAATGGTTTTACACCGAAAGCAGCAACACTAGCATCAGGAGGGTCATCTGGCGGGTATACAACACCAGCGACGTGCAATGGCAAGAGTGCACATATATTTTCGTTTACCTCCTCGTCGTTGTCAACGTTGGCAGCGTCTGCTGTTGCTGCTGCAGGAGTCAGTAGTAGTAGTGGCCATCGACACCAGCTAGCACAACAAAAGTCTGCACAAGCTTCAGCAGCAGCAGCTCCGACAACAACAACAACGGTAGCAGTGGTAGCATCATCAGCAGCAAGTGGAAGTGGAACCACATCAATAGTTCCATCGACATCATCAATAACAACAGCCACTTCATCATCATCATCATCCGCACCATCAACTTCAAAGAATCATGCAATTCCGTCCGATATCCTTGACGATTTAGCCAGCCGCTTCATCATAAATGTGCCCGATGATGAGCGTAATAATTTAATTCGAATATGCTTTCAAATTGAATTGGCACACTGGTTCTATTTGGATTTCTTTTGTGCAATTGAAGAGAAGAAACTGGTGCCATGCGGCATTAAGCAGTTTGCTATGCAATTATTTCAGGTAAGGCTTAGAGGGCGGTCACCTTAAGTGATTCACTTGTAACCAATTCTGTCTCTTATTGTAGCATATTCCATTCCTTCGGAAACATTTGTCAACAATTGATAAAATTTTAGAAGACTGGAAGAATTATAAATTATCTGTTCCTACATATGGAGCTATATTGATATCTGAAGATCTCAGTTATGTGTTACTTGTGCAATCCTATTGGGCAAAGAGCTCATGGGGCTTTCCCAAGGGGAAAGTGAATGAAACCGAAGATCCAGTACATTGTGCCACAAGAGAGGTAAGTGATGGAATTGTCTTACTTATTTTTTCCTGTATCAATTGATTTTCTGCTTAACACTGATGCTGGCTCTAGCTACTATCTGCTAGAGATTGTCAGGTTATCTCTAAAAGCCTTACAATCCAATAAGGATTAGGAGGATAAGGATTGTTCTAAGTGAGTTCTAGCTTAAGCTTGGGGTAGCCATCAACAAGCTTTTCCATGCTCTATCAGCTGGCTCTAGTGTCCCATACCAAGTTGGTTGAAGTACCATAACGACGGCTTACTTACTTAGGTGGTGCTACAGTTCGGGTTGAACCTGGCCTCAACCAACTAGCCTCTCCATTTAGCTCGGTCTTTAGCTAATTGCCTCCAGTTGCGCACTCCAAGTTGGTCGAGGTCACCTTGAACTTGTGCGCGCCACCTACGGCGAGGAGGTCTTCTACTGCGTTGTCCCTCCTGGTAAGATTCGAAGACTCTGCGGGCCGGAGCGTTAGTGTCCATTCGCTCTACATGTCCTAGCCATCTCAGACGTCCAATACGCAGTTTTTCGACTAGGTCGATGTCGCTGTACAGCTCGTATAGTTCGTGATTGAATCTTCTCCTCCAAAACCCGTTAACGCAAACGGGACCGAAAATCTTACGAAGAATTTTTCTCTCGAAGCGACCAAGGATATCTTCATCCTCTTTTAATAAAGTCCATGTTTCAGCGCCGTAAAGCAGGACTGGGATGATCAGGGTCTTATACAGAGTCTCCTTAGTAGTTCGAGATAGAGCTTTACTGTTGAATTGCCTTATAAGCCCAAAAAAACAGCGATTGGCAAGAGTTATTTTTCGCTTGATTGAGTTTATAGCAGAGCCAAGGTAGACAAAATCCCTTACTACCTCGAAGTTATAGCTGCCCACTGTGACGTTTTGTCCAATTCGTCGGTGTTGGCTTTCCCTTCTTGTTGACAGCATATACTTGGTTTTGCCCTCGTTTATCCCTAAACCCATTTTGGCTGCTTCCGCCTCAATGCTTGCAAACGCACCGGTGACAGCCCGCTGAGTTCTTGCGATAATGTCTAATCGTCGGCGTATGTAAGCAGTTGTACAGACTTGTAATAGATTGTGCCTCCGGTGTTGGCTTGTGAGTTCCGCACAATCCGTTCAAGTACAATGTTAAAGAAGTCACATGACAGCGCGTCACCTTGTCTAAAACCTTTTTTGACATCAAAGGTCTCTCTCCCGAGACCGAGACTGCTGGTTTCAGCCGCCATTTTTCCCCTCAGTCCTCTTGCAGATGAGGAGAACATTGTAAGCCTTACGGACTCTTCTGTATGTTAAGTTTACAGCTTATTTCTTTTTTTTTTTTTTATTTAGCAATACCAAGATATGAATTTTTCGCGAACGTAAAGGGAAAGCTCCACCCCTGCTGCTAGCCTTGCCAGTTTGAAGAATGGTGTCTTGTATTTTCTGTTGAAGAGTACCAACTCAAGATTATGTTACCCTTCTGAAAAATTCAATTTTTAGGTTGTCACTGAAAAGTATGGACTTCTACATCATCGGTTTAGTCTTTCAGTTTTTAGGCTTTATCGGTTTAATCTTTCTTCCCTGCGTGGTCTTATCTTGTCAGCAGTTCGTCGAGGAAGCTTCAGTTATCCCTAAGTACAAATTTAGACCTGCCTTGCATATTACGACTGTCTTTTCCATTGAGGACATTAAATCCGTTCAATTTAACATATCTTCTAGGTTCTCTATCAGACAATGGTTACAATATAGATTTTTCTTCTCTACAGGTATATGAAGAAACTGGCTACGATATAACCGGACTAATTGTACCAAATGATTATATTGAGGCTGTTATCAATTATCAATACACACGCTTATACATTGTTCGCAATGTTCCACTGCAAACACAATTCTCACCGCGTACTCGCAATGAAATCAAATGCTGTGATTGGTTCCCAATCGATTCGTTACCAATTAATAAAAACGATGCCATATCAAAAACTAATCTTGGCCTAAATGCCAACTCCTTCTTTATGATAATGCCATTTGTGAAGCGCCTCAAAAAATGGGTGAATGACAATCGATCCGGTATCGAAACACGTCGTAAATATCCACCCACCAATAGTAATAGTACAACAGCGGCAGTAGTTGCAGCAGCAGCAGCAGCAGCAGCAGCAGCAGCAGCAACTGTAGGAGCTTTATCTGCATCACCACCAAATGCGGGAGGCAGCGGCGGCAGCGTCGGAGAAGGATGTGTAGTAGCAGTTGGAAATGGCGGAGGATCTCCCACCTCGATGTTAATGTCAAAGAATAATCATACGAATAATAGTAATAACTGTAAAAAGGATATGGATAGTAATATGGGAATTTACAATGAGAATATTGCCTTAAACAATGGAAACGGAACTGTGAGCAACAATAGCAACAACAACAACCAGAACAGCAACAATGGAAATGGCCGTGGTAACAATAAAAGACAACGCCACAAATCAATGGGTGATATCGATGGTATTAAGTTAAATATAAGCAACAATACAAATAGTAATAATAAGTCCAACCAAGGTGGTACAAAGGCCAGCAATAATGGCAATAATAATAATAACAACAACAACAACAATGGCAATAAACATGCCAAGGTGCAGCAACAGCATCAAAATAATAATAATGGTGGTAGTGGTGGTGGTGGTGTGGCAGTATCATTGTCATCATCATCATCGGTGGTTGCACCGAAAAGACAACTGTTTCACAGTCAGAGCCAAAGCGGTACCGCCAATATGAGTAGTGTTTACTCAGACGAATGGAATAACCGCAAGCAGCAGCAACAAGTGATTAGCTCATTTGACTTGATTCGCAAAGAGAAACAGCAGCAAAAGGAGAAAGAGAAGGAAAAGAATGCACCAGGTGGTGACAAGAAGAAGGGTAACAACTTTCGCATACGCACCAAATCGCAAAGCACTATCTGCAATCAGCAGCAACAAATATCAGCGACAACTGTGAATCAAACCAAACAACAACAGCAGCAGCAACAACAACAACAACAACAACAACATCAGCAACAACCTGCAATAGCAGGAAAAAGTGCTAAAGAGAAGCAAGTTACATCTGTAACGCCACCTCCTGCTCCTCCCGCTGGTCCGCCACCATCATCTAATTCTCCAACGGAAAAAACTCGATCCGTATCTCTAGTGTCAATAGCCACAGCAGCACCATCACAGATCAACATCAACAATTCCATCCCTGGATCCACAACACCACCAACCACCGCCACCACCAATGCCACCACCAGCACCACCAACCAAACATCAGCATCAAATCAAATTCTAAAGTTCAATCCAAACTTTGATTCATGGACCAACTTCTCATTTACAAAGAATTTCATTGCAAATGTTTTCTGTTAATAAAGTGCTCTGCAACACACCGATTCCGATACAATGATGACAACTTATGACGACGAACTATGGTCCACGATTAACACACACACACACCCATAAAAAAAAAAAACAACAAAAACAAAAACAAACATTTCAAACTCCACCACACACATGAAATTCTCATTTCCTTTTAAGTTTCACTCCCAAAAATCCTCCCCTGATTTTTTTCTTTCCCAATAAATTTTTCATTTCTGGCAAAAAACAATAGACACACCAAAAACCCACAATAGAAACACTGATTTGTGTAAAAGCTTCCTCAAAATATGTAATCCCATTTTGAGGATGTTTCGTAGGCTGGCAAACAGAATTTTTGTATTTCTTTTTTTCTATAAAAAAAAAAAAAACTCTTTGCATACTGAAAAAACAAAAAAACTAAAAATTTGGAATCAAAAGAGACCAAAACCAAACGTGTAAAATGTTGTAGACATGAGGAGTTTTAAGTTCTTTTTTTTTTGTTATTTTTTAATTTTTGTTTATATTCCATGTACAGACATGAAACGCCATTCGAAATGGGGTTGTATATCTTTTTTTTTTGTTCTAAAAGAAAAAAAACAACATATTTTTTATATATAGAGAGATGGAGAGAATGACGGTCCTAGAATGTGTCTTGTGATGTGTTTGGGTTGAGGAATGGCTGAGGCCTAAAAAAGAGATTAAATCGAAAATAATTTGTAAATATACATATGTACACGTTGACGAGGGTACGTAGATCTTTGGCTTAGTTTTGAAAATAAAACTATATCCAGTGCCTAACAAGAAAGTTTAAAAAAAAAAAAAACAAAAAAATAGAATAAGAGTTTATCTTATCTTGGCCAGAGTAATCCTTAGTGGCCACAGAAGAATCTTTATATTTATGACATCTGTCAGGGCTTACATTCAGCTTTGTGAAATTTTAGAATAGTTGAGAAAATTCCTGGTACAGATTACCGAAATCACCGTGTTTCCCATTAAACTGCAGGTCGAAAGGGGAAGTCTTAGTTTTAGATTATAAATCAGGCAAAACTTAGTTTCAATTTGCCATCGTTGCCTAAGACATTTCAAACAACACGCGGCGTCGAAAGATACTCTTTTTTATTTAATGAAACATAAGATATTTTGTCCTTAAATTCACTATACCAGGTACGACATTTATCTTTTAGAGTAAGCTGATAAAGTGTTGAACAATAAGAACAAAAATAAAAGAAGACTTTCAGGACTTGTTACGACGCTGAATTAGGATATTTATTCGATTCTCAAATGAATTGCTACTTAAAAACCCGTGCTCTGAATTGTAGTTTCTAAGTTTAACAAAATCAAAAAACCCTCCAGTCATCAGCAATGAAGTTTTTTTCCCCACAATTTTATGTGTGTCTTCCATTATTTATTTATTTTCTTTGTAAACAAGCTGTTACTGCTTCAAGCAGTTGTCTCTCTCTCTCTTTCTCTTGGGTTTTAACTTTAATTTACAAAATATGTACATTCCTTAATTTTACGCTGAATAATAGTCAGATTTTGGACGAAATTTTCAAATTTCTCAGCGAAGTAGCCTAAAAGTGTCAGTTTCCTGAATATGTATTTTATCAAGCAATTTTTAGCGCTGAGCACATGCTGGCATGCTAACATGCTCGATCAGAAAATCCATTAAACTTATTTAACAATATAACAAGTCATGTATCTGAGACGAAAATACACATGATACTCGGCTAAGTAAAGAATTCGGCATACGTTTCAATCAAAATCAAATCAAATTGATCCAACGTCAATATTTTTCAACAAATTAACTGTTTTTCGGTCGTACGTGGGCGCTGAATCCACTAAATTAACTGTTTTGCGGTCGTACGTGGGCGCTGAATCCACTAAATTAACTGTTTTTCGGTCGTACGTGGGCGTTGAATCCACTAAATTTGCAGGGGGTTTCAACAAATTGGCCAGAGAACAAGTAACACTTTTGTTTTTGTAAGTAACTACTCAAAATTGCCACTTAAATATCAATTTAATACGATTTTAGAATCTCAAAGCATTTGGCAGAGGTTAAGACATTTACTTGTAATATTTTGCCGCAAATCTATTGTGTATCAATCGAACAACTTTTCATATATGACATGATTTGGTGCCCACCTTAGTGTTTCACATCAGCTTTCATTAGGATTTTAAGACTTATCTACCAAAATATTGTCAATTATAAAGCACAAAGCAGAGTTAACGTTTGTGTCTGCCATCATTTAGCAAGCCATTCATTCTATCTATTCAGCAACTAAAAAAAAATCTTCTAATGCTTACTTTATGAGAAATGTGTTTAAAATACTTGAAAATATCTTATCTCCTGACCATCGTGTCAAATTTGTTTGCATAGGCTTATTCAGCAAGTGATCTACCAACATCTAGTCCTCAAAAAAACTTAGCTCTTAATCACCCAAAGGGTATAAAACCTCGTCATAACCCCATTCATCTTCCAAACAAATAAAATGCCTTACAACGAATTGGTGCTTTAAAAAAAAAAAAACAATGTTTCTTGTCCACTCTCAACTCAAACACAACTCACATATCACAAAAGGCAAACCAATAATGTTAAAAGAAGGAAAAAAAAAAAAAAAACGGAAGCTTTAAACAAACAATAAAAAATCACATACAAACATCAGATAGAAATTATATCTATTCTTTGATATAATTAATAAAACATAAAAAAAAAAACTGAAAAATTATATAAAAAATGCAAAAAATCAAACTCTAAGTAAAGTACAGAATAAAAGAACAAAAAGAATTTTTTTTTTTTAAATTATATTACATTTCCGTTTCATATCTTTTTCTGATTAAAAAAAAAAATGCCGCTCTTTGAGAGTGCCTTCTGCTTTATGCATTACATGGAGCCTTAGCACAGAGTTGCAGTAAAAACAAATGAATCAATCGATATGCAAAAGCACAAAGCACTCTCAATCGTAAAAGAAAAAAATAGTTTAATGCGCATTTTTAGCTTTTTAAATTGTATAACCTGCCAAATTAAAATCAAAGAAGTATTTTCTTAATATCGTTTTGTTAACTTTCTTTATTTTGTTTTATAAATAAATATTGTATCACATTTAGACATTATTCAACAAAGAATGAAGTAAAAAACAAATTGTTCATCCCACAAACTCTTATCTTCCAAAAAAAAAGAAAAAAACCAAATCAACTTGAAAAAAGAAAATCAAAAACAAATAAAGTATTTTTTTATTTTGTACTTTCAAAACAAACCATCAGAAATGTGTTTTATTTTACACCAGCGGGCACCCGGCGTGCGTGCGTTGCTGCGCCTAACAGAAAAAAAAAACTCAGGCAGGCGCCGGGGCAGTCCAATAAAGACCAGTTTTGTACCGGGCAACAGTGGGTAAGTGGTTCAACCTTAAATATGTACAGTAGAGCGTCTATTATCCGAACGTCAATTAACCGAAACGTTTGTTATCGGAATGCAACATCGCAAGCAAATGAACGTCAGTCAGTCAGTCAGAACGCCAATCAGCCTTCTTCCTTTTATCAGTTAGGTTAAGATCCGAATATCAGGGATCACAACCCTCCCACTTCACCGCATTTGTACTGATCCGCCTGTGGGGTTCGCCTGTTTGACCTCAGAAAATATCGGCAAGTTCGCCGATTTTGGATCACTCGGTTACTGAGGCCAATGAAATGCCGATGTCGCATTTGTGTGATCCAGGCGTTTATAGGCCTGCCTTTCCTACATCGCGATGTCTTTGGCACGTGCATTGATATTGCCTTTTTAACAGGGTTCAAATGATCTCTTCTTTGAACGTGGCAATACCAGCTGAGCCGGTCGCGGTCTTTTTTTGCACGATGGTTTCTTTGATGTGAAAGCTTCCACGGATCTTCGAACTTCTTATTCGATCAAGCTTTGTCACTCCTGCTGTCATGCGAAGCAACCTCATCTGAGCTGCCGTTAATTTATGTCGTTTTCCATTGGGCCAAAAGGAGTACTCTTTTTGTGCTCTGCACAGAAAGAGCACTCCCAATTATGTTCCATTGGCTGTTTGGAGTGCTGTTCCGGGAGTGTTTTTCTGTTTCGGATTTCATTTGGGAGTGCTTTCAAAATGCACTCACACGTATAAACCCTTACATCTTACTTACTTAGGTGGCGCTACCAGTTCGGGGTGAACCTGGGCCTCAATCAACAAGCGTCTTCATTTAGCTCTGTCTTTAGCTAATTGCCTTCAGTTGCGCACTCCAAGTTGGTCGAGGTCCCCTTGAACTTGTGCGCGCCACCTACGGCGATGATTCCCTTTACCGCCTCGTCCCTTGGGATTAGATTCGAAGACTCTGCGGGCCGGAGCGTTAGTGTCCATTCGCAATACATGTCCTAGCCATCTCAGACATCCAATACGCAGTTTTTTGACTAGGTCGATGTCGCTGTACAGTTCGTATAGTTCGTGATTGAATCTTCTCCTCCAAAACCCGTCAACGCAAACGGGACCGAAAATCTTACGAAGAATTTTTCTCTCGAAGCGACCAAGGATATTTTCATCCTCTTTTAATAAAGTCCATGTTTCAGCGCCGTAAAGCAGGACTGGGATGATCAGGGTCTTATACAGAGTCTCCTTAGTTGTTCGAAATAGGGCTTTACTGTTGAATTGCCTTATTAGCCAAAAAAAACAGCGATTGGCAAGAGTTATACTTCGCTTGATTTCTGCGCTGATGTTTGTAGAATTTATAGCAGAGCCAAGGAAGACAAAGGCCCTGTGACGTTTTGTCCAATTCGTCGGTGTTGGCTTTCCCTTCTTGTTGACAGTATATACTTGGTTTTGCCCTCGTTTATCGCTAAACCCATTTTAGCCGCTTCCGCCTCAATGCTTGCAAAAGCACCGGTGACAGCCCGCTGAGTTCTTCCGATAATGTCTATATCGTCGGCGTATGCAAGCAGTTGTACAGACTTATGATAGATTGTGCCTCCGGTGTTGACTTGTGAGTTCCGCACAATCCGTTCATTCTTACATCGGACTACTTGTCAAAGTCATATGGTACAAGACGCATTCCTTTATTTATTTTATTTTCTCAGTTGGGGCAAGTTAGTAGAAACAAATTTTACATACATATATATAATTAACAAATTGATAATATGTTAATAAAAACATGATGGGATTGCTAATATCCTTTTCCATTGGGCGAAAAGAAGCCATTGTTTGCTTTGTTTATCTGTAAAAAATGTAAACAAAATATCGGACATTCACCAACACACGCAGAAGTAAGCAGAGGACGATTTCAGATGTTCCATTGGAATCAAAAAGGAGTGAAAACGGGAGTGAAACCAATGGAAAACGACATTACTCTCATACGTTTTGTACATCGTCCAAAATTGTGAACCGTATGTGAGCGCTGCATGCACAACTGCGGTGTAGAGCCTTCCTTTCAACTTAGGTGATATTTTTCTGTCACAGAGGATAGCGGAATTTTCTTGCCACTTCATCCACCCAAAGTTTACGCGTTGATTGATGTCATCACAGGTTGCTTTACTATTGAGCATAGATCCCAGATATTTGAACTTTTCGCACTTGGGAAGCACTGTTCCATTCAAATAAATGTCTGGAATAGGCTTGAGTGGATCAAAGAATGGGCAGCATAAGTACTCTGTATTTTTTGAACTAATGTGATACCCATTTCCCTCCAGAACGACCACCCACACACCAAGTGCTCCTTGCAGTGATGTAGAATCGTCACTAATGATGGCTCCATTGTTAGCAAAGAATAACTGATGTACCTTGGGGTCCATCACTTTACCTTCAAGCAATACCTTTAATACACAATTGAGTTATGTATCCTTATACCATTGACTACTATATAAGGACTGCTAGAAGCCAACTTCGCGTTGGTTCCAACATTAGCGCTAGCTCTCTTGGTTCGGAGCGGAAAAAAATGGAAAAAACTCACACTTGTTTGAAATTTCATTGGATGCAGTTGGCTGTACAAAGACAATGTTTTCATTGACATATTACATAACAAATTTATTCGTAATAACTATACGAATATTGTGCAACTTATGGGGCAGTCAAATGCATTATTAGCAATTTTTTATTTAAATTTTTGTTGGTTCCATCTATCAGTAATTATTTGAAATAGCACATTTTGCAGGTAACATCTGTTGCAAACAATGCCTCAACAATTTGAATTTCAACCGTTTTACATAGCAAATCCATACATATCCAAGAGGAGTCTCTACCATTCTATGGAGAAATTCAAGATGGTTGGAAGTTTGTTTCCATATTTTTCCGCTCCGAACCAAGAGGACTAGTTATGCTGGCGTTATTTTTTGAGCAGAGATAGTATACAACTGACATTTCACTAGCAGTCCATATATAGTCAACCCCAATCGTGGAATCCGTCGGGGGGAATTATTCACCGAAAAAAAATATTTCGGCATCGTCAAATCCGCAAAGTGAACAGTTCCCCGTGTGGGTAATGTGAATAAGTTCCACTGTATCGTGGAAACGTTCGAATCGGATTTTTCCCGAATAAAATGGCAAATGGCATCAAAATCATTGCGGATTTCTGGCTGGCTGCTGCACGTCGACTTCTTTCTTTGCAAAAATGTAAGTGAAATTAAAAAAACAAACAATTTTTGTTTACATATAAATTACAGGAAAAAAACTACAACTGCTTTATTAAGCCGAACATTTTTGACAAACCTATGCAATATTGAACTTTATTAAAATCAGAAATAAATAAAAAATAGTTTCTAGAAACATACATTTTCACTGTTGCTCTTAACCTCTGTCGTACTCTTCTCTGGAAAGACCGCTCATCTTCTTCTTCTTCTTCTGCTTCCAAAAGCAATGCTATCCTGTCCAGTTGTGTGCTTTATTTTTATTTTAATCACTTTTTAGAGAAATTTTCCTTTTACGAAGCGAATGTAGCTACACAAATTTTTATTGACATATAAAAGACAGCTGTTTGACAGCGAAACTACCTTTCCACAATCCTTGTCGATAAGGAGACGTACTCGGCGGATTCCATGATAGCAGTAGAAAGTGAAAGGGAATCGAATAGGCGAAGTGAAACTCAATTCCCACGGATTCCACGATAGGGGTGAGTATGTCATGTCGCAGATAACTACACAGTCAACCAAAAATTTGCAGTTGTCTTGGCTTGACAGATGACAGACAACTGGTTGTCTCAAAGTTGAAATCGATAATACTAATTCTGCATTTACAATCAAACTACAACTGCAGTTGTGTCCCATAATAGGAGCATAAGCAAATTGAGAATTGGAGAGTAGAAAATTATATTCGAAATTATTTATAAGGAAATGCCGACACTTGAATCACCAAAATCCGTCAAGAAATGCACAAGGTACAACAAAAACAAACTCAAATAAGAATGGTCGCCATCTTGTAACCACCATATTGGAATATCATATGTCATATCTCAAATTTCATTTGACACCTAAACCGTCAAAACCCATCAATAATTACACAAGGTAATGCAAAGACAAACTTAAACTGAGATATTAATGCCCGCCATCTTGTTTCTCCCATATTGGAATATCAAAAATTATATCTCAAATTAACCGCAAGGCAATGCCCTTTCATTTGACACATAAACCGTCAAAATTCATCAACAATTAAACAAGGTAAGGCAACAATCTGAAACTGAGATAAGAATCTCCGCCATCTTGTTTCCGCCATATTGGAATATCACAAGTCATATCCCAAGTTATTAACAAGAAAATGCTCTTTTATTTGACACCTAAACCGTCAATATCCATCAATAATTACACAAGGTAAGGCAAAGACAAACTGAAACTGAGATATGAATGCCCGCCATCTTGTTTCTCCCATATTGGAATATCATAAATCGTACCTCAAAATATGCTCACAAGGCAATGCTCTTTTATTTGACACCTAAACCGTCAAAATCCGTTAATAAACAAGAAAGTTATTACAAAAACAAATCAACGCAAAATCGGTGTACAGCGGCTGATGCCCAGCAGCTCAGTTTGGGTGGCTGAAGAGGGTCGGTATCCCTACTGATTTCTGAGTATTTCTGGTGGCCTGGCGTTTCATGAAAATTTGTGGTCGAATTTTGGCTCCAATACTGTAGCCGACAGCCGCGTAGGGAGTGAGGAATTTGCGCAGCCGATATCTTCGGTTCTGGATGAGCTAGCGACATGAAACAAACACCAAAATTTACGTTAGAAGTCGTAAATTCATTTTCATATATTATATTATATGTATTTTCGATACAGGGTGGTCCGCAAGCTATGGTATGTATGTGTTTATAAAACAACGTTGCATAATCAATGTAGTTTTCTATTCTAGTGGTGGACTAGGGAAATGAAAAATCAACATTTGGGTCGAGACACAGGGTGGAGTTTTAGCACATTGTCATCAAGCACAGGGTGGTACGTAAATTAAATGTGTTGTCTGAAGTGCCATGGAAATTGAACTGACAGTTTCGACCCGTTTGTAAGCAGGTTAAAGGAAATCGAATTAAGAAGGTACTCATGATTGACATACAGTTTTGCTTTTTTATTATATCAATGCTTTGCCACAAATACATAGTTGATTACAATAATAATTTTAAATAGTGTTAAGTAATGTGTTGTTATACTATTTTATGAAGTTAAATATTTATGTAAATCAAAAAGATATTTTTAATAAAAAAAAAATGTAAACATGTTCGTACGAATAAAAAATTGATAAACTTTCGTCAAATATAGTTGTCCTTCTCCTTCTAACATCTAATTAAACAAGCAGAAAACAATGAAATATCGATGAATGTATAATATAAACATTTCTAATCAGTCCCAAACCACTCTTCCATCTGAATTGGATCACGAATCAAAAGGATTTACTTTTGTTTAAGTTTCCACAGTGGATCCAACTCGTTGAGGGGATCTTTGACTTCTTCTTTCTCTTTCGCCGTTACTGTTTGGGCTGTCTTCATTTGGTATGATGTCATTATGCCACCTGGGAGTGGTATATTTATTAGACCAGGGATGACAGGAATTTAACGTCACTTACGTTTGTTAAGGACATCATGAGCATGACTGAGAACAATTTGCATGGAAAGTTCCAAATTAGCTGAATCCTTTAGGGCGTTCTGTCTTTGGCTACAAATGCGATACCATACATCAACGACATCTGTTGGAGAGATATAGAAACAGTTATATACATATAATCGACTATGTCCATAGTCGCAACTTACTTATTAAAAGTGGACGCTTGGCTTGTGTGGCTAGAATGGCGCATATTGCCATAGCTATCTGTTCCGAACGCTCTGATCCTGTAAGGCAATTCATGATGAGCGGTGAGTTGGTCTTAAACTCAAGACAACGTTGCTTGTGACCCATTAGAACGTTTTGGGCGATTCCAAGTATTTGCGTTGGAGAGCTGCGAATGAAAAAGAGCTTTAAACGGTACACAGTCAAGGGATGGCTTATGTCTTACCTTTTGGTCCAAGCTTTGATCTGAATTAGAGACAAATCAAGAATTGCATCGGCTCCATTCATAGATAACTTCAAATTCAACTCAATGCAGTGAGAGAGGTTGTTAAGTTTGACTGCTTTCACCGAGAAGTCGTCGAAATGCATCTCAGAGTTCACCTCTTGTGGCCAGAAGGGGTCGAGAAGCTGAAAGGGTTACCACAAGTCTCAAACAGTTTCTTTTACAGAAATATATGCAGTAGTTCCATTTACAGTTGGTCACATTTGCAGAGTGACACCATGAACATAAGAACAAATGCTGACTGAGAGCAGCGCAGCCGTTGCCGAATCGGCATTCCGTAAATTCTTTGAACGTGAGTTCTAGAATAGACTTTCAGGCAACAGACAAAGACAAGAGAATTGCTGATGCAAATTCGCGTGACACATCGGAAAACAGAGAGCTGACAGAGAACGTGGTCTAGAGCGCTAGCTGCAGGATCAAGTATACTGAAACAGATTTAACAACTCACCTCATTTGGCGTATGCAGGCATACCACAGTCCTGGCCTTCTGTGACCAAATCATTGACCAGAAATCATTCAGTGTGTTTTGTTGTGGTGTCTGGGCGATGATGAAATTCGGGCAACCCGGTCCTAGGTCCTGTAAACCAACCAAAATAAAGCGATCTTCAGAAAAACCAACTCATTATCAACTAACCTTCACATAAGCGGCATTTATGTAATCATCAGTGCTAGTCTCTAGCACCACTCGAGCATGATCATATGGAATGCAGTCGTTGGAGCGATTTTTCTCTGGGAACAACTTTGCTATCGCTGTAGTCCTCTTCGGTGAATCTTTCTTCAGCAAATCATGTAGTTCTTTCCACTTGCTCTTTAACGGTGTACTTCCGTTCAACATCTGTACATTCAGAGACTCAATTGTTTTCTCAAATCGCTCCACTTCTTTGTGGAAATATTTCAAAGTCTTCGCATCGGAGAATGGATCGGTGTCAGCTTTGGTCGTAAAGTTACCACCAGAAGGTGGAGACTTCGCACCTACTCCATCACTACGCACAGAGATACTGTCCCAATCGAAATTTTGATCCAATGAGCTGAGATCCGAACCGATGGACAGATTATCGAAACTTGCTTTACGACCAATCGGAGATTCGGGTGATGATGGTATCGGTACAGCAGCAGCAGCAGGTGTTGCCTGCTTAATAGGCGATATTGGTTCTGCTGATGGTTCAGACTTTGCAGTTATGGCGTTGGCGATTTGTGGCTGCAACGCTGGTGCTGGTAGAATGGGTGCCGTGCCGATTGAAAAGTCGATGTCAGTTAGGAGATCGATGTTTGAGGCTGGTTGCTTCGATTGCCGGGGTTGTGGTTGAGGTGTGGGCTGCGGTGCTGGCTGGGGAGCGGGCTTGGGTGCCGTTGTAGCCGGTGGTGGTGTAGCCCCTGCCATTGGCGATGGAGCTGACAATCTGAGTTAATGACGTTCTTAAGAAATTAAACTTGAAACTTACCATACTCCTCACTCGTTGTCGTCTGGGTGGAATTGTTCTGTCCACTTTGCATGTATATCGTTGTCTGGCTTGGAGTGTACATAGCTGTTGAATGCGTCAAATCTGTCGGTGGATATTCTCCTGACGTAGCAGTGCCGTTTGACTGGTAACCATATGGGAGGGTATAGTAGCTGACATTGTTCGGATCAGTTGGCGTCGGGTCTGCAACAGGTTGCAATTCATGTTGTTTAGTGTGAGATACCACAGCAAGCTAGAAAGTATTGAATCCATTGATTTAGCTATTTGGACGGAGAATCATAACTTACGTCTTGGTCCTTCACGCTGATCTTGCTAGTGCCTCCCGAATCCGTTGTAATACTGTCCATTTGACCAGGCTGTCCAATTGGACTCGTGTACTGTCCATAGAAACCACTGCTTGGTATGCCCTGATAGCCACTTCCGTACTCATAGGAGCCCGAGTGTGGGTTAAAACTGTAGCCAGGGTGTGTTGCGTACGACCGACTGGTGGAGCTTCCAGCCTGTGAGACTGTCATTCCAGTGTAAATACCTTGAGTGAGATCTTGCACTGACGCCGACGCTGGTTGGGGATATTGTTGCGTCTCGTTGCCATATGCTGAGCTTTGGAATGTATCTTGGTTGTACTGTGTTGGATATGAGCTTGGCACAGGCGACTGATAGTATTGCGACTGAGGATTGGCTTCAACTGTCGGTTGCGCTGGAGATTGATACTGATACAGCGTGGAGTTTTGTGGAACGGATGTAGAGGAAGGCGTTGCCGGCGATTGTTGCTGCTGCTGCAAGTAGGGCGAGTACAAGAGCGGATTCTGGGGAATAGATGAAACTGTCGCAGTGTGCTGCTGATAGGACTGGGCTACAGCAGTTGTGGGAGCAGGCTGCTGTTGGTATGACTGGGCTACAGCGGCTGTGGGAGCAGGCTGCTGTTGGTATGACGGTGATGAGCTGACATACGACGAAGCATACGACTGGGATGCGACAGTTGGTGTCGCCGGGGTACTTGAATATGCAATACTCTGGGGAATGGATGAAGCCGCAGGGTACTGTGGATACGATTGAACTCGCGCTGTAGTCGGCTGCTGTTGATATCCATAGTTGTACTCTTGCGGTTGCATTGTCATATTCTCCATCTGCGTGGCGAGTGGCTGTTCATATCCCAAAGCTGAATTCGTATAGCCCTGCTGGTAGTAAGCTTGAGCGTCATATGGAGGTGCTGGTGTGTTGTGATAGATCGGATTTGTGTAGCCACTTGGGTCATAATACTGATTCACGCTGTACGGCGGTGGTGGCTCATTCGGACCAACCGCCTGTGAATATGATTGTGGATTTGCTGCAGGAGGAGCAGTTCCACAAGTCGCTGCTGTTGGATTTTCCGATCCCAGAGGATTTGGACGAATCGATGGAATGTATGGGGCACTGGCATCACCGCCACCCGCTGCTGCTGACTTTCCCTTGAGGTAATCTTTTAATTTTGGCGTCGAACTGATAGATTTGGCGGTATTCGACATCAAAGGCACTGTTGGTGTAGGTGCTGTTTGTGCCACTGTACCAGTAGCTGTAGTTTTCATTCTTTGCTGGCGATCTTCCTCCTGGACATCCTTGGCAGCTCGCACTCTGGCCAACAATTTTTGAACATTTCCCGAGAGTTTCTTGTAAAATTCCAAGCCCTTGGCACTCTTGCCCAGAAGGTCTTCATAAACATCAAAGGACGCTGCTAGAGATGAAAAGAAATTATCCTTCTTGTGCTTCACATCGGAGAGTGTCTTCAGCACTGGCGCAGCCTTTGCATACGATTCTGTCAGAGCAGCCAGTATATTCGTCTGTGCCGTGAGATTTGCTTCGATTAGCTGAATTTGTTTCTCATGCTTCTTCAGTTCCTTTTCAAAGAGCGCCTGTAGTCCTTCATCACTGCCGTGGGCTATAACTTTTGTCGTGATGTCATCATTGTTCACAGCGATACGGAGGTCAGCATGGAACTGTGCACGCTGAGCCTTCATCTCGTTCACCTTGTTTAAGATCAGTTTGAGGTCCTTAAACAAATCTGTAGAGTTGAATTCTCCACTGAGTTTTGGTACACTGGATTGTATCTCTTGCAGAGGCTTTGAGAGGATTTTCAAATTATTTACGTGCAGTTCCATGGCCTTCCTCAAGGTATCATTGCTCTCGCCGGCCTTTGAGTGTGCCTCGGAGTACTTTTGAAATTCACGTGTCAATTCAGTGAAATGCCCATTGGACCGATGAACTCCAGAGCTTTGTTGGAATTGTTTCTCTTTAGCCTCTTCCTCACTGAGAATCGCCTTTATCTCATTTAAATTCGTCTCTACTTCGGCGCATATCTCAGCCAAGTGGGACATTGAAGCGATTAAATCAGGAATCGCGGCCTTATTCGCATTCAACGATGCACAACGATCTACAATGCCTTGCGGTATCTTATTGGCTTTCTCTTCGCTGACGTTTAGATTGTCTAGAGTCAGAGAGCTCATGTATGAGGCCAATTCCAGATCGTTCTTCTCGATTTTAGCTCCAATGTCACGAAGTATTTTCGCTTTCTCCTCACTGTATAGGGAGCTTGCCTCGTGCGCTTTCATTGGGACTAGACGCCCAAAGATATCCTCACCGGCTACATCTGGATCTGTGACACTGAATCCGATGCCATTTACAAGATTTGCTCCCTGAATGGCGGTAATGTCGGATAATTCGGGTACGGGTTCGTGGTAAATGAATTCGTTTTCGTTTTTTGCATTTTTTCGCTTGCCCTCTACAACGTCAGCGGTGAAGGTTAGCGATTCGATGATTTCCTTTTGGTCTGGCAGACCTTTGCTCTCTTTGCGGGCTTCTTCTAGCTTATCCCATGCAGCCTAAGGACGAAACGAATGAACACAAGTTAGTCAAGATCTTGTTTTAGACGTATCAAGGTTCAGAGAATATATAGGTAATAATGTTCACAAGGTCTAGTCAAGGTTTAGAGTGCCCATTCAAGTTTCAATGGGTCCAGTGAAGGATGCCACGTTGCAGCCAACTGGTTGACAAGAGTAAGAAAGTCATACTGGCCTTCTGCAGAAATGTAATGATTAAGTTCAGCGCAAGAAACGGGTTCGGTAAAAAGGGAGACTACCCTTTGGGCGTAAGCAAGGCAATGACTGCATTTGGTCAACAAATCAGCTTCGAGAAGGACAAACCCAACGCCAAAAGATTTATTTAGAATCGCAGCCAAAGAGTACGGTGAATGTATTTAACCGACAAAGGGTTAGGCAAAGGAGAGGCGACAGTAGCTAAAAGCTTCCCAAGCAAACAATCAAAGTTGTATGCGCATAGAGCGTTTAGCATCGGAAACCACCGAACTACATAAGCGTCTCATTGTGGTATGCAAAGAGTTTGAAATGTCCTTCTAGGAATGAGTAGTCCTAAATACTCAGAAGTTTCTGCAGAAGATCATTGGAGGACTGCTCCCATATCGGACAGAAAACAAAATGCACCGATACAGGACATCCCCAACATAGTCCTTCAAGCGAATTGAAACGAAACGACCCCAGACATGTGTGCTAGACATGAAACAGCAAAGATTAGTGATACTACCCAAAAGAGACCCAAAGGAGATCACAAGACGTCCCTTGTGCATGTCGGCACAATCCGAGGAATAGGTTCGAGGCCAGTAATACAATGCAGCAGACTTTCAGAAAGCACGCTCAGCAGCAAAATCTATAAACGTGGTGGTTAACCAAAGGATGGAAAGGACTTTTGAGAAATTCTTCACCTTAGGAACACAGAGTTACTAGAGCCACGTCGCTTGAAATTCAAAGCTCCAGGAAATGCTTAAAGGTTCCAAGAGGTGCAAACCAAAGTCCTAAGAGCTGTACTATGTTCCACAAGAGTCAAGACAATTACTCACCTGATAGAGTGTGACGCGTTCGCCCATTTTCTGCTGCTCCTCCGACTGCTGGCCCTGGTACAGGAACAATATGCACGTCAAGTACGATATCTTGAACTTGACGTACTTCCTCCACAACTTGTACACGCTACTGTCGATGACTTGTCCAATTGGCCCATCATCCCCGCCAGTTAACAGCGCAGCCAGTGCCGCTCCATAGTACGAAACAATCTGCGCAGTCACCTTCGCCACAATATTCGGCTTCCTATTGTCAATGAGCGACTTCTCCAGAATACACTCCTGCGCCTGGGCAAACGACACTTGTTGCATGAACAGTAGCAGCTCTGGCGTCATGAAATCCCCGCCACTATTCACGCCCGTGTACTTCGCCCTCAGCTCGCCAAAAGCCCAGGCGGCGCACTGAAAATGCGTACAAGCCGTCTTCATCCCGTCCACGTCGCCCCTCGACACAGACGCACCCACCTGCGTGTGGGACGCCGCGATATTGAACAGCACCGCCGCCATTTCGAAACGCAAATCGGTCACCTCGCTCACGTTGTTTTGGTACAAGTCCTTCCAGGTGAACGTGAACACCGATCGATCGGATATCTGTGGAAATCGATTTGTCAGCGAATGCAGCTGGCAGTAGTAGCGCTTCAGTGTGGCGCACCCTTGCATGTCCTTCCCCGGCCGCATGGACGAGTTCCGCAGCATTTCCAGTGCGTGGACATCCTTCGAATACGCCTCTGGATCCTCCTGATAGCACTCGGCTATGTACTGCAATCAGACAGACGAGAAGAACGTGAAAAGTGTGTATGACTCATCTGCGGGCCATTGTCTCGTAAACAAATTACACTCGAGACAAAATTACTTAATTAGAGCGACCGCCAGCCAAGGAAAACACAAAGCAACGGAAGTACTTTGTCCACGAATTTACAAAAACCCCCCATCCGATTGGAAAAGCAAGGAAAATTCAAGAAAACTCTTACCTTCTTCAAGTTGGCGAACGACGTACCCTCGGGACTTGTTTTGAGGGCGAACCACAACATATGGAGCCTGGGGACAGCTTCCATTTTGTTTGCAGCCTATTTAGTGTTATTTTCTGTGGGAAATTCAATAGAAAATTTGCTTATAAAACCGTGGGATTAGGAAAATTACGAATTTTCTTTGCTGGGCAAAATTATTTCCGTCGTCTCCTCCACTGCAAGACGTCAATTAAAGAAATTTTATTTTTGACAGCTTTTGGGTGGATATGCAGAAAAGTGGGGGAAACTGCTGACAGTTGGATTTCGAGATTTTATAGCAAAGTGCAGTCATAACAATGATGCCGGCTTTATGGGAGAGTGTTCGGAGTTCAGGAAAACAGCGACACTGCGAAGAGAGCGGGTTTCAATTTCCGTTATTATGAATAAGAGAATAGCAGTTATTCTGTTTTAAAGGGTGGGCCATCAGTTGGTTTATTTTTAAAATTTACTTATTTACTTGTAAAGAAGCTGTAAATAAGGTTTACAAAGAATCTTCTCAAGAAGGCCCTATGATGCAAGGTGTATACATTTTTTTTTTCTTGATTGAAGGTAGGTAGAAGTGGCGGCTCTGTAAAACAGAGACCCAATTAGCACAGTTGTGCCGTTTTGATACCACGACTCATGCGACCTTGGGTGTTGATGTGTGTTGGTGAGGACAATCTAGAGCCAGCCAGTGGAGTTTAAGAAGAGGGTTAGCTCATTTATATTTTTACCCGAGATCTCCTCAAGTGAATTGTAGAAGGGTTTGCCTAATGCTTGATGTCTAGCCCTAGCTAGTGCTGAACAAGTGTACATGTAGTAGATAATTGTTTCCTTTTCGTTGGCTATGTTGCAACTACGACAGTGTGTATTATATGGGATACCTAGTTTTGCTGCGTGCTCTTCTACCGGCCAGTGTCCCGTGATTATCGCGATTATACGGGCAATGTCTTTGCGCGTTTTGTTCAATAGGGCGGTTGTTTTGGTCTTGTTGTAGTTAGGCCACATATTTCTGGATATGACGCAGTTCGTTAGCTTGGACCATTTAAGGTTAGCTTTTCTAAAAAAGATTGAGGAGATGTTTGCCTTAATTGCTCCGCGCGGGGTGTGAACAAGTTCCGCAAGTGAGCATTGAAGGGCTGAGCCTCGCCTGGCCAGTTCGTCAGCATGTTCGTTGCCATCAACGTTGTTGTGGCATGGAACCCAGACTAGGGTCACCATGCATTGGCCATCTAGCGAGGCCAGCTCCTGTCGGCATTCTAATACTAATTTCGAGGAAATGGTTTCCGAGGCAATGGCTTTGATAGCAGCTTGGCTATCGATTAAAATAGCTATTCTTTGCCTTGGTAGTGTATTTGTGTGTGACTTGATTTGGCGACAGGCTTCGCGAATGGCGAGTAATTCCGCTTGGAAGACGCTGGCAGCGTCCGGGAGTCGATACGATCTTGCGATGTTCAGTGACTCGGAGAAAACTCCCCCACCAGCCCCACAGTCCATTTTTGACCAATCAGTGTAGACTATTAGATCGAAACCACTGGTCGCCTGTCTATCTTGCCAATCTTTTCTTGTAGGGAATTGTACATCGAAACGCTTTGTGAAGTTCAATGTGTGGATGATGTAGTCTGTTGGAGTCGATACGAGTTCTCCTGGTAGAGAATCTAGGATATTGCTGTGTCCATAGGGTTTCGCAGTCCAACACTTGGACTCTCTGAGTCTGATTGCGCTGTGCGCTGAGATGTTTGTGATATGTAGATGTTTAGTCTGATGTATGCGACTAGTGCATGTTTGCATTTTCCTGCTCAGCATTTATTGTATTTCGCCGGTCTGATTCTTTCCTTTCTCTTTCTAGGGTTCTTAGAATCTTCATTATGCGCATTGTGCTCCCAGCGACTGCGTTCCATGCCTCCTGGCTTTTGAGCATTTCGCCAACGATGTTTTCTGGCGTCAGTGGATGGCCGAGTTCACTCCTTAGTGCACTCCTTTCGTCGAGGAATCTTGGGCATTCAAAAAATATATGTTCTGCGTTTTCTACGCAATCAGCGCAATGCGGACAGTAAGGGCTATTGTCGTGTTTATACTTATGTAAGTACGAACGAAAGCATCCATGGCCCGTTAGGAACTGCTTTAAGTAGAACTCAAGTTCTCCATGTTGCCTGTCGAACCATGGCTGGATATGGTGTATGAGCCTATGGGTCCACCTGCCTTTCTCAGAAGCATTCCAGCGTTCTTGCCATTCTCTTTGGCTTTCTGCTCTATAGAGCCGGTTTTCGCTGGCCTTGTTTCTTTCTCTTCTTGCGCAGTACTGACGTTGCTGTTCTACTGCCAGGATATCTATTGGGAGCATTCTCGCTACCACGCAGGCTGCATCGCTAGAAGTAGTGCGAAATGCGCAGCTAGCTCTCAATGCACATATTCGATACACAGATGTGATATGTGATCTGTATGTTTTAATTGCCATGGCCCCGGCCCAAATTGGTGCGGCGTATAGGATTATAGACGTAACCACTCTAGCCAGCAGTAACCTACGGCTATGTCTTGGTCCTCCTATGTTGGGCATGATACGCGCGAGTGCAGCACTTGCACCTTTTCGGCCTACATACTTAAGGTGATCTCTAAATGAAAGTCTCGTATCTATCATGATACCAAGGTATTTTATATGCGGTTTAGATGTGATTTCATGGCCGCCGACTATAATGGTGAGAGTTTCTACCTTCTTCCTACTACTTATCAGGACTGCTTCAGTTTTATGCTCCGCCAGTGTTAGACCAACTGAGGTGAGCCATTCTCGTATTATCCTTATTGTCGCATTGCTTATCTGTTCCACCTCCTCCAACATAGAGCATAGAGACTATCCATTGGCTTAGGTAGGTTTCTATGCCCAGCTCCGTGAGGGACTCTAGAATTACTTCAGTGTATACATTCTTAAAAGCTCCTTCTATGTCTAGAAAGGTAGCTAAAGTGTATTCCTTATACTGTAGGGATTTTTCTATTGTTCGCACTACTTCATGAAGAACTGTTTCTGTAGATCTTCCTTTTAGGCATGCGTGTTGGTATTTGGAGAGAGATGACTCGATTGTATCTCGCAGATGGTTGTCTAGAAGGCGCTCGAGTGTCCTCAAAACGAAGGAGGTCAGACTGATTGGTCTGAAATCTTTCGCGTTCTCATGTCCGCGCCTCCCCACCTTCGGAATGAAAACCACTCTCACCCGTCTCCATGAGTGGGGTACATAGTTATTTAGGATGCAGCTCCTGAGAATCGGCACGAGCCATGGGATTGCTACCTCTTGCATTTTTTGTAGCATAATGGGCAGAATGCCATCTAGGCCTGGCGATTTATAAGGGGCGAAGCTGCGAATGGCCCAGGAGATTTTTTCTTCGGTAATAATGGGTATTATATGTTCCCAGGATTGCAGGCATTGCGAACTGTGTAACTGTCTTTACATCCGGGAAAGTGGGATCTTTAAGGATTCTGCAGTTGACTCCGTCCACTTACAATCCATTCTTTTCAGGAGAGATGGATTGGAATGATCCTTCGATAGAATCTTGCTGAGTCTAGCGGAGTCTTTGAGGGTATCAATTGATTGGCAATATTCTATCCAGGACCGTTTCCTGGCCATTCTGATAGCTTTTTTTGTATATTTTAAGGCTGTCCGTGTAAGGCTGCCAGTATTTGCACTTGTAGCAGATATTGAAGGTCTCTGTAGTCAGTTTCCTGAGGTTCCACCACGGAGGGGAGGTTTTTTTGTTGTATTTGACCGGACACGCAATTTTAAAAGAATTATTGAAGGCTTTTTCGAAAGTCTTTACTTTTATGTCTAGTTCTGCAGTGGAGGTTATTAAAGCGTTTAGAGTTCTACGTAGCTTGGATCTAACGACTTGACTAAACTTTATCCAGTCGGTTCTTTTGGGGTTTCTGTAGGGTTTGGGAGTCTCGATCTCGAGATCTACATTGAAGAGGATCCAATTTTGGTCTGAAAAAGACTTCAGATTGGATACTCTCCAGTTCTCGACTTTCATACTACTACTGTTATTAGAGAGTGTAACGTCTATGACATCTTCCAAGCCGTTGAAATTTTCCGTACTCGGAAAAATAAAGGCTGGAGTGTTGCCTTTGTTACATATTGAGAGGTTATTTGCAAGGATATATTCGAACAAGAACTCACCTCGCTCGTTGCTTTCGGAACTGCCCCATAGCACGTGCCTGGCATTTGCGTCGCAGCCCATAAGCAGGTTGCTCTTTGTTGTGGAGATAGTCGTCACCATATCTTGAAATTCTTCTGGCGGTGTTTGACGGTCGTGTGCCATGTAGGCAGAGGAGATGTATAGGTCTGCACTACCTGCGTTCTCTATTTTGACCGTTGTTAATCGGACTCGAGATATGTAGATAGAGAGATAGATAGATAGTTGTTGTGAGGTGCAAGTGCACTGCGACCTTTAGCAGATCTATTGTGCTCCTCAAACTAAGGCTCTAGTCGATGATATACTCGGTCTAGAGCACTTCCTCCAGTCTAGCTGCTGCTATGAGCTGCAGTATCATAGCAGCATGTATTTCCCCAGAAGTTCTTTCGCCTGTCTTAGTTGGGGTATATCGTCCCAATGCTTACCCCATTTGTTCTCTTCCTCTTTAATTAAGTCTCCCTTATTTTGTGGGGTCCTATCCCACAAAAAGGTTCTGGTTCAAGGAACTGCGAGTCTGATCCGTTTACTTCTAGTTCATCAGCTGCTTCGTTTCCCTCTACTCCTAAGTGACCTGGTACCCAGTAGAGAGTTACATTATTTGCCTGTCCCAGTTTGCTGATCCTGGTGAGGCATTCCCATACCAGTTTGGATCTGATCTTGTGCGAGCTCAGTGCTTTAATAGCGGCTTGGCTGTCTGACAGTATTGCGATGTCCTGCCCGCGATAATTCCTGTCTATCGAACTCACTGCTCCAATCCTTTTTGTTGCTCAACTTTGATTCGGATTTTATATCAAAGCAGTATCTCTTGACCATATCGTCTCTGGGCCAGTCCAGAAGCGGCACCGATTTGGGTAGGGTTACTCGCTCCCTTCAGCTTTGCGATGCATGTTCCTTTCCCGATGCCCTCTTTACTTACTTACTTAGGCGGCGCTACAGTTCGGGGTGCACCTGGGCCTCAACCAACAAGCCTCTCCATTTAGTTCGGTCTTTAGCTAAATGCCTCCAGTTGCGCACCCCAAGTTGGTCGAGGTCCCCTTGAACTTGTGCGCGCCACCTACGGCGATGATTCCCTCTACTGCGTCGTCCCTCGGGGTTAGATCCGAAGACTCTGCGGGCCGGAGCGTTGGTGTCCATTCGCTCTACATGTCCTAGCCATCTCAGACGTCCAATACGCAGTTTTTTGACCAACCCGATGTCGCTGTACAGCTCGTATAGTTCGTGATTGAATCTTCTCCTCCAAAACCCATTCAACGCAAACGGGACCGAAAATCTTACGAATAATTTTTCTCTCGAAGCGACCAAGGATATCTTCATCCTCTTTTAATAAAGTCCATGTTTCAGCGCCGTAAAGCAGGACTGGGATGATCAGGGTCTTACACAGAGTCTCCTAAGTAGTTCGAGATAGGGCTTTACTGTTGAATTGCCTTATAAGCCCAAAAAAACAGCGATTGGCAAGAGTTATTCTTCGATTGATCTCTGCGCTGATGGCTGATGTTGTTCTCAGAGTTTATAGCAGAGCTAAGGTAGACAAAGTCTATTACTGCCTCGAAGTTATAGCTGCCTACTGTGACGTTTTGTCCAATTCGTCGGTGTTGGTTTTCCCTTCTTGTTGACAGCATATACTTGGTTTTGCCCTCGTTTATCGCTAAACCCACTTTGGCCGCTTCCGACTCAATGCTTGCAAACGCACCGGTGACAGCCCGCTGAGTTCTTCTGATAATGTCTATATCGTTGGCGTATGCAAGCAGTTGTACAGACTTGTAGTAGATTGTGCCTCCGGTGTTGGCTTGTGAGTTCCGCACAATCCGTTCAAGTACAATATTAAAGAAGTCACATGACAGCGCGTCACCTTGTCTAAAGCCTTTTTTGACATCAAAGGTCTCGGTGAGGTCTTTACCGACCTTGATGGGGCAGCGAGCGTTCTCCATCGTCAGCCTGCACAGACGGACAAGTTTGGCAGGGATGTCAAAACTAGACATGGTTCTATAAAGCTCTTCTCTATAGATGCTGTCATAGGCGGCCTTGAAATCGATAAAGAGGTTGTGAGTATCGATTTGGAATTCTTGGGTTTTCTCCAGGATCTGCCGAAGTGGGAAGATTTGATCGATGGTGGACTTTCCTGGCCTGAAACCGCACTGATAGGGTCCAATCAGGCTATTGATAAAAGGTTTCAGGCGTTCACACAATATCGCAGAAAAGATCTCGTATGCGATGTTGAGGAGACTGATGCCTCTATAATTGGCGCAGTTGAGGGGGTCTCCTTCCTCCTTGGATCGGGCAAACGATGCTGAGGTTCCATTCATCAGGCATACACTCGTCTGACCAAATCTTAGAGCTGAGTTGGTGTATGCTCTCTACCAATTCATCCCCAGCTGCCTTGAAGAGTTCGGCCGGTAAGCCGTCAGGTCCAGCAGCCTTGTTCGATTTTAGCTTGGATATTGCTATCCTCACTTCGTTTTGGTCAGGTGGACGGAAATTTTGACTATCATCGTCTATGTTGAATGGTTCATTCTGCCTGACAGCGGGATGTTGGTCTTCGTCGCCGTTATACAGTCTGCAGAAGTAGTTTTTAAATATTCTCTGCACCGACTGTGATTCTACAACGAGGTTTCCATTTTCATCTCTACAGGTTTCTGTACGGATATTGCTCCTCTGACACGTTCTTTTTACCTTTTGGTAAAACTTCCGTACATTATTCCTGCAGTATAAACTATCGATGTTCTCAAACGCGCGCTTCTCGTGCTCTTTCTCCTTCTTTTGGAGAGCCGATGTTCTTCCCATCTCTTTTGCTCGTAGAGCTCACGAGCAGCTCTCGTCTTCCTTTGCAGCACCGCTTCGTATGCCTCTTGTTTTGCTGCATGAACTCGCCGGCATTCTTCGTCAAACCAGGGGTTTCGCGGTGGTGGGCGAGCGAGACCCAGCACATCAGTCGCGGCGTTTCTGATGGCATGTTGGCAGCTTTGCCACTGGTCTTCGGTACTTGATGCTGGCGGCATAGGGGTGATTGAGAGATTTCGGGATACGCGTTCACCGAAGAGTCTGGCGGTCTCTTGCGATTGTAGCTTTTCGACGTTAAATTTTCTCACAGTGATTCTTCTTTGTTGCTCAGATTAGGATATCCGCATTCGTACCTTGGCTACAACAAGGTAATGATCCAAGTCTATGTTGGCCGCTCGGAAGGTCCGGACATCCAGAATACTGGAGGTATGCCTTGCGTCGATCGCAATATAATCAATTTGGTTGATCGTTACATGATCATTGGACCGCCATGTCGGCTTATGAATATTCAGATGAGGAAACCATGTGCTTGCTATGGTGACATTTCGCTCCACAGCGAAATCAATTAGCCTTAGTGCGTTGCGTTATCAGACGTGGTGTCGTGTAGGCTATGCTTACCGACTGCCCTACCAAAGACGTCCCCCTTTCCTATTTTGGCGTTAAAATCGCCCAATACGATTTTAACGTCATATTTGGGACAGAGCTTGTAGAAACGATACATTCCTTGGTGTGTAATCTCCCGTTTGGGCGACCAGAATTGGCGACCTAGATCGTACGATTTACCGACTTTAGACATCTTTCTCCGGGGTTTTTTCAAGGCAAGAGTTTATGTCAATAAGCCCACGACCACCCAAGCCTTGAACGAAGAGATTAGACGCTGTATTATTGAAATCCAACCACACTTATACCAAAGCGTGATTGAAATTTGCCCTTGCAATATCACCAAAATCGCTGATTACATGAATATTGAAAAAGATCGATTGTTGGAGGGCTTGCAAGCATGTAGATCCGTTTTGCTGGAACCAGAAATCCTCCAAGTTCAATTCCTTAGTTTCTGGTAAAAAAAAAAAAAAACAATCGGTTATCATGTCTCTGTAGGGCTTTACGTTGACAGTAATGTTGTTGCCATTTGCACCATCGAAGAAAAATTTGGCCAATAATACCGCCATTTCACAAACCACACCAAGCAGTTACATGCTGAGGATTCTTGACTGAGCGCACAGGAAGAGCACATGTGCTATCAATTAGCATACCAAACTGCCAAACTTTCTTCACAAACTCGCGTATAGCAGGCACGGTTGGGGCATTATTTTGATTTAAATTCTGAATTCAAATTAGGGAAAAAAACCACGTTTTACAGCATGAATGATGAACCTGTCCATCCTTTTAGTTCATGGACCAAAGTACCGATGGATTACTTACTTAAGTCTCACCACCAGTCTCGAGGGCTAAAGGGCGTCAAAAACACCTGCGCGCCGTGTTCCGCCTTCTGCAACGCGTTTCAACTCTCTCCGACTCATCCCCCAAGCTCTAGAATCCATTTCAACCATTCTGTGGCACGTTTGGCTAGACCGACCCCCAGTTCTGCCGGATTAAGTAAGGGGATTCCATTGCTTTGTGATGTCAATAGGTTCCTGACCCGTTCTCGAGTGGAGGTGTTCATTCGAGATAGCCTTTAGGCCAGAAAATCCTAAAGATTGTAAGGGTGGTGCGTATTCTGCATAAGTGGCGACAGTATTGCGAAGGACTTTGAATGAACAGTTTTCTCGGCTTTATTTTCCAAGAGCCAGTCCTAACTGTGAAGAAATACCTGACATTACAGCCGAAGAAGTTAATCAAATACTCAAAAAAACGAAAAGCAATTGGGCCAGACCAGATACCCTCTGAGTTCTGGAAAAATATGGGAGAAATCAGGCTCAGTGGAGAGAAAGTTACCTTCTCCCTGTATACAAAGTGAAGGGTGATACGCGAAACTGTGATAACTACCATTCGAACAAGCTGACATACACCATGAAGATGGAACAGTCCTAAAAACTCCTGGATGACACAAATGTAGCAACATCAGCATTTGGTTTGCTTCACTAACGAAATGAACCGAAATCGGGAAGTGTGCAGATATTTTCTGAAGTCAAACAGGGGAACCCCACAGGAGGATCAGTAAAAATGGAGTGAAGGAGGTTATAATCACTTAATTTCAGATGATAGTACTTTATCGCTTGCACTTGAAGCCTTTTACCTGGTGAAATCCTGTTTCCAATTACCCGCCGTTCAAGAAAAACGGTACGAAGTATCTTAAAGACATCCACCGAAATTTTATATTTCTTATGTTTGAGAAGATATTTCATATTTAAGCTAGTGGGTCATTAATTAAGGCCTTTAATCCATCCAGAAGGTACAACTGGAAAGTGCGTCTCTTCTCACTAATGCCACAGGACTAAGCCCTAACGCATCTCAAAATTACTCCCCATCCCCCTGATAAATGCGTTAACGCTACGAATATAATCCCCATTTCATCCATTAAGAAAAGTTAAGTGAAAGCTAACGAGTTCTACAAGTTCCTGTCTTTCTCCCCCACAAACGTCTAACTGATGACGGGATGAAGCGAGACTAACAATTTAATTAAAGCCCTCGCTGGAGGTAAGATATACCATCGCATTCAGCTTTCAATATCACTTCTCAGAACTACTATAATTCTTGGCTTAAGCGACTTGCACTCATAAATACCACTAAATGCCTCCCACGATGAACATCGCTCTTTAGCCTGGCATGGCTACATAATGCCAAAATCCATTAAATCTCCCAAACCCAAACTACACCGCCGTGTCATTCTCCCTAAACCAATCCCACAAATGAAGCACGGAAATGAATTCACAAAAAAAAAAAAAAAAAAGGAAGCCCCCTCTAGACACTCATCTGTCGTATCTACCAGCAGCAGCTTCCAATTCCAGCTGTGAATCTATAAATATTTCTCGCTAACACTCTTCGTGTTTGCCACCCGCCATCCTCACAGAGGACGAACGTGTGAGGATTCCACTCATAACATTACAGGATGTAATCACTGGCAAAGCCACCCGAATGTAATTCATAAATATCCTCCTCCGAAAAAGTAACGAAACATTTTTCCAGGTGATTGCATATCCTGGATGTGGTTGCAGCACATCCTTGCAATAGCTTGGCCTCTTCGCCCACCACCGCCTTCGTCGCCGGTAACCAATCTCAATTCACTTTGTGGCAACCAGTAATAGTCACACATACACTCGCATACAGAGGAGCATAATCTTTGCTGAGATGGAAGTTAATGGTTAATGTCCGGGGGTACGTGTTAAATTGTGGGAAGCGATGCGGTTTCGCAGCACTTTCGGATTTGTGCGCGCCTGGTATTGTGGGAGTTCGCCAGCGGAGAGATGGTGATACTGCTGCGTGTGTGTGCGTGTTGGGAAAGGAAGGATGTAAAACCGCGTCTTTATTTGGGAATAACCATGCAGATTGCTTTAGTTCTATTCCATTTAAAGTCCTTTTTCGTTCTTTTTGTGCTGGATTCCATCTTTTTACGACACTGCCACATGTCCTTGTGCCTCCCACTATCCCTCTGTGGTTCACTTCTGTTCCGTTTCATGCTGGTTTATATTCATTTTGCCCTACGCTTTCTATTTGTGGTTTGCTTTCTTCTACTCTTCGTTGGTCCTTTTGTTCCTTTTTACTAAATTCATCGTCTCTCTAGTCCTTTCGCCTGCTGCGCTGCGCCCCGTCGTATTAATGTTGTTCCGATGCTGTTGTGTTCTGCATTTATGGTTTACTCCTTCGCATCCCTAGCATTGCTCCTGTTTGGTATCCTTTTCTCTCACTTCACCTCTGCCACCCGCCTCATCAGAGTGAATAATTTGTGTGTTACTCTTTGAATTTGGGGCGGTGCGGTGGTGGGTGCTGCTTCGTTTCATATCCTTGTGTATCTTCTTTTTTTTTGTATGCCCTGTTGCAGTTTTTCATCCGGAGATAGGAAATGCAATTTGTAAGATGAATTCCGTGGAATATATTTTGATTTATTTCTTTGCACTCGGATGCAGGGTAGGACGAGGAGTTTGAGCAGCGGAATAGTGTTTCCGATAGCGAAGGTTGTTTTGTGGGAGCGGTGGACGGCGATTGGTGAGGAGGGATGCAACTTTTAGTGCTCACTTAAGGATATAATCGGTGTTGTTGTGGAGATGGGGTTGGGGGTTGCGTGTCACTAGGAAAACACAGCAATTGTGCAGATCTGATGAAGGATGTATCTGCAAGAATGCCTTGCACTTCGTTTGGAAGCGAGAGAGTGGATGAGGTTAGGTTTTTGGGTTCCTTAACATGTTGGAAGAAGTGAAGTTCAGTAGCATAGTAGAGTCTGAACTCTGGAGCTCGTCCGGTTTGCCAGGACCTTTTTGCGAAGCCGCACTACATTCTGCTACTGGCGAGTTTTCTGACAGTCTACCAGCGGGAATCGTTTGCCTGATTTTAGACTCGTTTTCACGGGACAGTAGTTGTCGTCTTGCAAAGTCTAGTCTAGTCATTTAAACGGTGTCTGGTATCCGCCACAAATAGACAACTAGTGAGACTAGCAGTTGCTTGAATCAAGGTAGGGATGGCTTCTTTGTCACTACACACCATTAGCTAATAATTTCGATTATAGTTGAAATCAACAACAGCCACTGTTTGTAGGTGTTTATAAACCAGTGACTATGGCGCTAATAAAACGCTGCCTTAAAGCAACGAATTTCCTATAGTGGAGGAGATAGGTAGCTAGGTTAAAAGAGCAGCCAATGGTCAGTGGGTTAGATATTGGAATATGAGAAGAAAGAAAAATATGCAAGAGAGCTTTTCTTGAAACCTTTGGAACCTACTTTCAATTGGCAGAAGTTGAGACAGACCCAAGTGAGACTTTTGAACATTGGTAGCTCTCAAAACTAAGTACAACTTCATATCATTCACCGAAATACGTTTCGATAATTTTTACTAGTTTATCTTACCGTCAAACCTATTCCATGAATCATGAATTTTGTAGAAATTATGTGGGGTTCAGTTGCAATGCGATCCAAAATATCTAGCGTGTTCCCGCCTGATGCCAGCCAAGGTTGTTTGCAAGCTGGAGTATCTCGTTTACCTTAGTTTCTCTCAGAATCTGACGAATCTGTGTTGGATCTTTGAACTAGGATGAGAGGTCTTTCTTGTCTATTCGGTGTACTTAACCACCTATTTGCTCTCCTTTTCGAGCCGAAACTTTCCCCTGTTTACACGATGAATTTAATTCAGATTTCCGAAAATGAAATGCGATGGTTAGGTATACTCACAGATAGTTTGCTCTGCGTCGAGTTAATGCCTCACCGTTCTTCAAAATGTTTCTGGAGTATTATAGCATTGTTCTCCAAACACAACTTCCTCAGTTGCTCACGGAGCTTACAATGCCCAGTGAGGAAGCCAGTGAGGATTCAGAGATTGTTCTGATACAGACTTTTAAATGAAATTTCTTAGGAAAGTCACTGCCTGTCTCATCTGGAAGTTCCCTGAAGAATTCAGATCTCCAGCTTTCTTCTACAATATTTTTCGTAATTCTTCCCGCCTGATGTCTCCACACATCCCGTAAAGGATTATGGTGCAATGAATGTTATTTTCTTTTCCTTCTTCTCATTATCCTTTTCTTGAGCTTGTACGTATAGGCATTTCCATCTCAATGAACCATGAAGAGCAAGGCATCACTTGGTTTAGATGATCCTAGATACAAGACTGAAAAACTTGATCTGATTGCCTACACTATTTCTCGAAGAACTTATGTATACAGTTCCAATGATCATCTTTTTGGTACTTGGTAATGTCCTACTCTGGCTAACAGATGATTGAGAACTCTTGGCTCTCGCTCCTTTCGAAGACCTAGAAAGCTTAAGGATTCTGGAATACATATCTTTGTTCGGATAGTTCTAATGCAGCTGCTTCATTCCAAGGTGTTGGTCTACGCAGCAACTCTAGTCACACCCATCTACCTAACCCAAAGTAGCTCACGACTACCCTGGAGCAATGACGGCTACCCGTCCATTTTTTTATTGTGATAGGACGTACTCGACTGAAGCACTAAGACACAACTGGTCTATCGTACAATCAGAGAGCGAAACCCTGGTTTACCCATTTTATTGGAATTTCCTTCTTTTGAGGCAAGCAGGCACTTCAGTAATGAGGAGCTTACAGTACCAATACTCACCACATTAGCATCAAAAATCTGCCACCTGATACGAGCAAAGGCAGGACATTCGCAGAGAAAATATTCCGTAGTACCATCGCCCTCCTCACATGCGTCGCAGACTGTAGTGTCACTTAAGCGTAGCACATTAAATTGCTTGAAGAAAGCGAAGCCTGTCAAGCCGCCAAAAAGTTATCTACAGCCTTTCTGCTGAGAGACAGTAAGAATGCCGCTGATTTCTAGGTAGATAGGTAGGAGTGGTTGTGTCAGCAAACCATGCCGACACTTAATTAGCGCAGAAGCGCCGTTTTATTACCACAACTCAAGTGACCTGACGGATGTTAACTACTAGGGGAAAGAAGAAGAAAAAGGGGGAAGGATTATTCAAATCCACCCCGTTACATTGAGGAAGCTGATAATATCCCCAATGCTAATCTCCGCTAGCTCTATAAGGTTGTCGAAAAGAATTTACCTAAGGTGAGCTGTCTGGCATTGCCTAAAGCCGGACACTTGCAGAGGAAGTGTAAGATTGTTTCTATCCCATCAGCAGTATTGCAGCTGCGACAGTCTGCATTAAATGCAATGCCTATTCTGGCCGCATGAACCCCGATGGGCCAGTGGCCAATACTAACTGCCAGAGTTCTTGCGATATCTGTGCGGTTTCTGTTTAGTAGATCTTGCGTTCTTTTCAGGGAGTATTTGGGCCACATCTGCCTGGAGATGACACAGTTCCGCACCCACTGCCATCTAATATCCGCCTTTGGCAAATAGTGCGCGAAGATGCCTCCTTTAAGGACCCCCAACGAGACGTTCACCTCCTTTGCTAGGGAAGCATCAAGGGAAGATCCTTGCCGCGCGAGTTCATCAGCCCGCTCATTCCCCTTAATGTTGCTGTGACCCGGAACCCAAAGGAGACAGATCCTTAGCCGGTGACTAAGCGAGGCGAGTTCTTTTTTGCACTGTTCTACTAGCCTTGAGGATGTAGTGGCAGATACTATAGCCTTGATAGCCGCCGTATTTTGGAGTGTAGAGGTTTGCTTGAGTATGCGGCAGGCCTCACGTACAGCAAAGACTTCCGCCTGGAAGACACTGCACGAATCAGGAAGCCGGTACGACCTGGAAATATTGAAGGATTCAGAGAATATCCCCGCCCCTACCCCGCAGTCCATTTTTGAACCGTCGGTGAAAATTGTTGATCCGAATTCATTTATCATTACGCCAGTTTCCCATTCCGCCCTGGTTGAGAATCTGAGCGTGACGTCAATTCTAAAGTTCACTGTGGGAGTTATGCAGTCGGTCAGATTAGCTACCAGATCCTGCGGTAGCAAATTCAGGATACTGCTGTGACCATACGGATTGGTGCACCAGCATCCCGTTTCCCTTAGCCTGACCGCACTACATGATGATAGCTGCATAATGTGAAGATTGAGTGGTAAAAGGTGCAGAATAACGTTCAAGGCATCGGTTGGACATTTCCTCATGGCTCCCGTTGCGCCTATAGCCGCAGTTCTTTGTACCCTGTTGATAAGTTTGATGTTATAAACTTTCCTTAGCGCAGGCCACCAGACTAGCGATCCATAGGAAATAATGGGACGCACCACGGCAGTGTACATACATAAGACCATCTTCGGGCGAAGTCCCCACTTCTTGCCAAAGGTCTTGCTGCAGGCATAGAAAGCCACAAAGGCCTTCTTTACCCGTTGCTTAATATTAAGCTTCCAGCTTAGTTTTGGATCAAGTACCACACCTAGGTACTTGGCACTGGATGATAGGGAGAGTAGATGATTATTTAGCCGTGGAAGCGTCAAAGTCGGTATTTTGGTTTTAGTGGTAAAGAGCATCAGTTCAGTTTTGCTTGGGTTGACGCTGAGTCCACATCCAGTGGCCCATGAGCTAATCTTGCCCAAGGCACCTTCCATAATCTCACTGATTAGGTATGGAAACATCCCCGATACCAGTATTACCACATCATCCGTATACGCGACAACCTTAACTCCATCCCTATCAAGTCTACACAAAATTTTATTGATGACCATAAGCCATAGAAGAGGAGATAAGACCCCACCTTGAGGAGTTCCTCTAACAACAGATATGGTGGAGCTGCTGTTGCCGAAATTCGACTGAATGATTCTGGTTTTTAGCATTGTCAATATCCATTTGCTAATAAACTCTTCCACGCCCAGTTGGATCAGAGCTTCCTGAATCGATTCCGTACTGACGTTATTGAAGGCGCCTTCAATGTCTAAGAAGGTAGCAAGGGTATATTGTTTGGAATAGATTGACTTTTCTATCGTTCGCATAACTTCGTGGAGCGCCGTCTCTGTCGATCGCCCTTTAGTGTACGCATGTTGAGATTTGGATAGAAGGGATTTATCTAGGGTATTTCGGATATGTATATCTAAGATGCGTTCCAGCGTCTTTAAAAGAAAAGAGGATAAGCTAATGGGTGTGAAATCCTTTGCGGATCCATGACCCCGCTTCCCAGCCTTCGGGATAAACACAACACGAACACGCCTCCAGCTCAGGGGAACGTGGTTTAGGAGAATACAGCTTCTGTAGATCGGAACTAGCCACGGGACCACCTGGTCCAGTGTTTTTTGCAGCATATTAGGGAGAATGCCGTCAAGGCCGGCCGATTTATAGGGAAAGAAGCTGTTAATAGCCCAGGAGGTGTTAACGGCTGAAATTGTTGTCTTAATGTCATTCCAGGAAGAAGATTGCGCGACCTGAGCTACTGGTGGGAGGGCAATCTCATTACTACATCCTGGAAAGTGTGTTTGCATTAAAAGTTCCAGTGACTGGCTAGAGGAGTCCGTCCAAGTCCCATTCGGTCGTTTAATAAAGGACGGGCTAGAATGTTACTTGGACAGAATTTTACCCAGCCTGGAAGAGTCTTTTATGGTCTCAATGGACTGACAGTAGTCTTTCCAAGCAAGAGACTTGGCATTTCTAATGGATTTCTTGTATTCCCTCAGACAATCCTTATAAGGTTGCCAGAACTTGTGTTTAAAGCAGACATTGAATATCTCTCTAGTTATCTTCCTCAGATTAGATAGATCTTCGTTCCACCAAGGGGGGAATTTTTTCTTGCTATATTTAGTATGACACGAAATCTTAAAAGCCGCACCCATGGCTGTTTTGAAGGTCCTGATTTTGGCGTCTAGTTCCTCGACTGATTCAATTTTCAAGTCGGGTATTCTATGAAGTTTTGATTTAATGACCTCGCCAAACTTCTTCCAGTAAATTCTCTTATGGTTTCTAAATGGCTTGGGAGCCTCAACCTCAAGGCACACATTGTAGAGAATCCATCTGTGTTCGGAGAACGACAATTGATCGGATACTCGCCAGTTAACTACTCTAAGGATATTATTGTTGGTTTTGAGAGTGATGTCTAAAAGCTTCCTCCCACCCTCTGAAATTTTCCGTACTCGGCCTCTGATTTCTAACAGACGTCTGGGATCATTCGTTTGATCAACCTACATTCTACAGACGGATGCCACACACAATTGTGTCCGTAAGAAAGCCAATTGCCAATGGAAGCCCTGACGGAGGACGCAGGGAGACCCAAAGCAGGTTCAAATACAAAAAAAAAATACAAATATTTGGCGCAACAGCTGTTTGAAGTGCCAGGGCCTAGCTTCTCGCAACCACTCATGTTGTGTGCGTTATATTTTTCACATGAATAGAAGGGACCTACAGTTTTAATGCCGAATCCGAACGGCGATTTGAGAAGCTTTTTCGTGACAACAATACTCTCGGACCAGACCCTTGACTTGCTTTTAAGCCAAAGTTCTAGTGCCATTGCGTGAGACAGCATATCCATGAGACCATCATCAAAACTCCAGTGTGGATTTTACCAAAGACCACCTCGTCTAAAACGATGAATGGCTTTAATAGTACAGCGCATGATATAAGTATCAAAAGGAGGTAGGTTCAACAAAGCATCTAGAGCAGAGCCAGGCGTACTCGGGAAAGCTACCCATCCATAGTTATCGGATTGTTTTATGAAAAAAAAAGCAAACTTCCTTCTAATGCACTGCGTCCATTAAGAACTGACTCGTTTCTATATTAGCTGACAAATGTGTCTTCTCTTAATTATTTGAAACCATAGTCTGGTCCATTGTCGCTGTCCCACAAATAATGGATTTGCTTCCTATCAGTCTCAACTCAACTAGTCTCCCTATCAGCTGAGGAAAAAAAAAAGGAAAGCTCTGTAAAAAGCTGTAAAAAAAAACAAACACATGTAGTCCAGCTCCTTCAACCAAAATTAAAAAACAGAGAACCTCACATGCAATACACACAGTTCGCTGTCCGTACCATCTCTCTAACGGTGTAGTAGTCAGGATGACATCAAAGTCCCATCAAAGTGGTAAGCCCCGTTGTTGGAAAGTAATCCCTGATGTAGGACCAGTGTTTAACAGACGATAAATTTCCTTGTTTTTAGGTGATGGAAGCGACATAAAGAACATCCTGGCTGGTCCTGGTGTTGCATGTAGATTCCCCTGTTCTTTTGCTTTGTCCTTTTTCGTTTTGGGGCAGGTGGAAAAGTTTGTCTGCTATTTTCTATCCTCTTAGCTCTGAATATTCCTACCCGATATGATGCTGATGTTGATGACTATGATGGTCCATTAAAAATAGAAGAGAAGTCCTTCCTAAGGTTTTTTTTGTTTTTTTGTTTTTGCCTCTTCTCTGTGGCTCTGTGTGTTTTTGTGAGTAGATACATGTGTATCCTCCTTAAATTGTCTATGTCCACCCTCTTTGCGTTTGAAGTGGATTTTGTGAAATTTGATATACATTTGGTCTGCTGTCATCCACAGACACACACATATACAGATAGTCAAACAGATTTGGTGGGCTTTGCAGGAAGAAAGGTGTTCGTTCTCCTGACAACCGACGTGGGTCATGAATTCTCAGTGCTTCTGTAGCAGCAAAGTGACCGTGTAATTGCCATGGCTGGCGGCATCCCTCCAGCGGAACATAGGTCAAGTGAAGATGTGCGTTCGCTGGATGCACAGGACCCCGACAACGGTCGAAAATCCAATTATTCATGAGGTTATAGGAGCCATGTGTACGGAGATTAGAGCGTGTGCATTGATGAGAGCTAGGTTTTTAATGGGGGGAGTTTTAATAGGATTTCTGGTTTCGGTGACATGACCTAAATTCTTCGGCAAAACATAAGTTAGGGTGTCAGTCATTCCGAGAGGGGGCAAATTTTATGACTTTTGCCAGTTTCTGTAGAGGTGCTGGATAGAAGCTGAAACATGTTAAGGCATTTGGGTTTTTTTTTTGGCTTTTCAGGCATGGGTGCTAGCTTCTGGAAACTTACTTAAATTTATGGCGTCAGCCGAATAATGGAACAATAAACGTAAGACAAAACAACAGGCAATGACAAGAGAAAGTACTACAAATGGCAAGAGCTAGTACTACTCTAACCCTACATAAGGTGGACGCATTCGCTACTTGGTTTTTGAATGAAGTCCTTAGGCGTGTTCGATTTGAAGATGAAAAGGAAGTTTGGCTTAATCTTCAGAGATTATTCCTCAAATTCCCATAGATCTTCCCAGATGATGTATCTTCTCCTATTGCAGGAAGAGTCTGGTTATACGAAGGCGCAGGCGACTGTTATTTTGAATTAATCCTTCGGCTTTTTCATTCCGCAAGGAAGGTTTGGAAATGATCCCAAACAGAAGTTAAGAAGGTACTTTTATGTATACGAGGACACTCTAATGAGGAACACACTAGCTTGAAGCTTCCATTTGGCAAATAGAACGATGTTGCTGGAAGCAAATATAAAAGGCTGGTAAAGGGTTTTTTTTAGCATTTTCTAAAAAAATACCTCAGAAGTGCTTGAAAGCCTTGATTGATGAGATTAGAAGTAAGAAGATAATAGACACAGGAATGGTGTTAGGTAGGGCTATAAGGTTATCATAAATACACTAGGCACCAAAGTGGACCCGACACGATCCCTAGGGAACCTTCACGACAAAAGACCTAAACCAATTCTCCCATACAATTAATCTCTCTACAGAATGAAAAGGTTCCTGTTGTGATTCAAGGACCTCACCTCTTCTAGGTTATCGAAAACGTATCTACCAAGGTATTTTAGCATTGTCCTGGCGATTCCTTGGCACTCACAGAGTATATGTGTTATGTCCTCTGAGGCATGTAGGTCATTACAGTACCTACAAACATCCCTGTTAGACAATCCTAGTATCATAGCATGTTTCCTTAGACAGTGGCCAGACAGTATTCCTATCGCTGTTCTTAGCCGTGATCTTTCTAATTTTATGATCTCTCCAGACTTTCTGCGGTCTAACACAGGCCACAAGGGCTTAGATACCCTGTGACTATCTAAGTTTGACCATCTTAGATTAACCGTGTCGATGATTCCATTACGAATAATTCCCTTAGCCATGCACTCTGGTGGTTTAATACTACCAATTATTTCACTATGTGGGAGCCCTGCTCCTCTTTTAGCCAGCGCGTCAGCTTGCTCGTTGCCTTCGATATCGCAGTGTCCAGGTACCCAACATAATCTGACTCGGTTTTGTGTACATAATGCCCTAACCACTGTGTGGCAATTCGTGATTATCTCAGATTTGGGGACGTAAGACTCTAACGCCTTTAGCACAGCCTGACTGTCAATGTAGATGGCAATATTCTTGTCGGATATTGATCCTATCTCAAGTAATTCCACAGCTTTAAGTACAGCTCGAACCTCAGCTTGGAATACACTGCATGTGTCCGGAAGTTTCAGGGCCACCTGTAGGTTCATATCTCTCGAGTAAATACCAGACCCCGTGCCGTCTCTGGCCCTAGAACCATCTGTGTGTATTGCAATCTCGTTATGAACAGAGATTATCTTCCTTCGCCAGTCCTCTCTAATAGGATACATTACTTCGTATGGTGTGTCGAAGTCAAAGTGCCAAAGATATCGTCCGATTAGTCAGGGATTTCTAAAAATGATTCCTTGAGGACCAACGTTAGTGAGCCGAAGCGCACTGTTGCCCCCTTGAAGTTTGATTTGTAGGTCTAATGGTAAGAGATACAGAAAGATCTGAAGTGCCGCTGTAGGCGTTGTGCATAAAGCACCCACGATGGCAATGCCGGCTGTTGTTTGTACCACGGCCAACATATTCCGTATGCCTTGCATATTCGTTGCCTTCCACCACACAAGAGCCCCATACGTAAGAACGGGGCTGTCTGTCGTAATGTATAACCAGTGCATCATTGCAGGCTTCAGGCCCCACTTTTTCCACGCCGTCATTTTATAGATGAAGAGGGCATTATAAGCTTTTCGAACTCTTTCCTGTATATTAAGTTTCCAATTTAGTTTCATATCTATCATTATACCAAGATATCGAGCATGAACCGAAAGGAAAAGCTCGACCCCTGCTAGCTTAGGCAGTTTGAAGGGTGGTATCTTGTATTTTCTGCTGAAGAGTACCAATTCTGTTTTATCCAGATTGATGTGCAGTCCACACCCTCTAGCCCATTTTTTGAGACTATTAGAGCTGATTAAATCATTTCACTTAATGTGTCAAGGAATTGGCCCTGGACTAAAATAACCACGTCGGTCGTCCGCGTTAGTAGTGACGCTTGCGCCTGTATTGGTTAGTTATTTAAGTATACCATCGATGAATATAATCCAGAGGAGGGGTGAGACAACGCCTCCCTGGGGAGTCCCCGTGGTAACGGATTTTCTTATTGAAGTATTTCCGATAGTGGAGTTAATGTTTCTCGTGCCGAGCATATTGCAGAGCCAATTGGTAATGCTATGTATATGCTTGATATTCATAGATTCTAGGGCGTGTTTGATGACCCTTCCTTCTACATTATTGAAAGCACATTCTATGCCATCGTGTAAAGATGTTTCCACCGATTTGCCCTTTAAATATGCATGTTGAGCTTGGCATAGAATGCCGTTGCAACACATACTTCTAGTGTGAATAACAAGAACTCTTCAAGTGTCCTGAGGAGGAATGACGAAAGACTTATGGGTCTATAATCTTTCGCTGAAGTGTGGCTTGATTTACTTGCTTTAATTATGAATATAACCCGCACTTTCCTCCATGTCACTGGTACGTAACAGAAGTGGTGGATTTAAATCCTAGTTTAAGTACTATCCCAGTTAATAGTAGTTTCACATTTAATGCACTTGCCTATAATATATCGGGTCTAAAGAACAAATTGTTTTTCCACCATTTCTTCGAATATATAAATAAATTTGATATATTCATCCTTTTCGAAACGTTCGTTGAAGAAAATTAGGAACAATTTGAACCCTTCTTCGGCAAATATTCACTCCATTGGATTCCAGCTACATGAATATCTACCCGAGGCAGAGCTAGCGGAGGATGCTTGTATGGAATTAAGGAGCAAATCAACGACCATATTGGATGCCGATACGTAAAAGAACTCGATCAAATTTTAGTAGAAGTCGAAACCGAAAAATCTAGAATGTACATAATTTCGGTATACATCAATTGCAACAAATGGATGGAAGATTTTGGGAGGCTGTATAACTTCTTATTAGAATCTGGAAAAGAAAAAATAATGGCTATTGGAGATTTCAACGGAAGAGTAGGAAATACGCAGATCTTAGAAGTGGAATTAGGAGTTTTACCAAAATCAATGAAAGAAACCAGATGCACAGAAGACAACCAAATTGATAGTAATGGCAAAAAACTCGTTGAAATGTGCGAATCTACTGGGTTAAGAGTAATAAACGGTCGCTCCAAAAGTGACACTAAAGGCCACTTAACATATATTAGAGTTACTGCATGCTCGACCATTGACTACTGTTTTGGGCAGGGAAAGTGGCTTAAGTATATAACAGACTTCTACGTCGACGAGATAAACTACTCGGATCACCTACCTTTATCTATTACAGTAAGACTTGAGACGCCCCGACAATCGCCGCCCACACAGAATCAATTATTACCTAAAGTCCAATGGAAGGAAAGTTTTGCATCTAGATACAAATTTATTTTAAACCAGAAGCTCAGTTTGTTAAGCGACTCGGAGATCAATTCAATTCGCGGACCAGACATTCTCACCGCTTGTATCTCAGACGCAGCCATGCTAGCGCAACATGTGAGAAGATTGCAAAAGAAACAAGTATGGTACGACTGGGAATGTGAGTTAGCAAGGAGAAAAGCTTTTACTTACTTACGCTTGTTAAGAGAAACAGGTAACAACTCCGCCAAAGCCAAGTATCAACAGTCAAATAAAGTATATAAAATGATATGCAAGGAGAAACAAAAAAGGTACACTTAGCAGCTGCCGATGGAGATTCTAAGAGTTAAAGACAGCCGTTCCTTTTGGAAATTGCCAAGAATACTCAACGGCTAAACCCTTACAAGTGGCATTCAAGTGGAAGCATCGATCTTAGCTGAGCATTTTGAACAATTGCTTAACCCGCCATACACGAGAAATCAACTACATTACGCGCTACCTTACCAGAGAGTGGATGTACTGGATTGCAAAATTACGTCGCAAGAAGTCTGCACAGTTATACATCGATGCAACTTAAATAAAGCCCCAGGAGAGGATCGCATACCGTACGAATTCTTCAAGTACGCTACGAATGAATTCATAGAAAAACTTACGGTTGCTTACACCGCCCAGCTTTAAGAGAAATATAATCATCCCACTGTTCAAAAAAGGAGATCACAGTGATCCGAGTAATTACAGGGGCATAACCTTCCTGAACTCTATAATGAAAATCTTCACCGGAATCATCTTGGATCGGCTGTCCGCATGGGTGCAGGCAAACGAACTACTCAGTGAGTTTCAAGCGGGATTCAGAAAGAACTACTCCACAGTGGATAATATCTTCACTCTGACCAGTATGGCTAAGACTTATCTCGACAAGGGCAAAAAACTATACGCGTTCTTCGCAGACTTCAATGCAGCTTTCGACTCCATTGCCAGAAAATCGCTGTTCTATAAACTTAGTAATCTGGGAGTGTCAACGAAAGTACTTACTTACTTACTTATGTCCTGTATCCCCTTGTGGGTCCTAGGGCCTCTACTACGCCTACGCGCCATCGTGTACGGTTTCTGGCAATGTGTCTGAGTTCTCCCCAACTTTTCCCTAACTGCCGTGCCTCCTTCTCGACTGTTCTGCGCCATGTTTTCCGCGGACCGCCAGGTCTTCTGCCATCCTGAGTTAGAGGGTTACATTGCATAGCATGGTTCGCTATGGAGCTGTCACCCTTTCGGAACGTGTGACCAATCCACTGCCACTTCCGCCGTTGGATAGTTGTGCCTATTGGTTCCTGACCCGTTCTCTCGTAAAGGTGTTCGTTAGAGATACGATTGGGCCAGAAAATCCTTAAGATATTGCGCAGACACCTATTAACGAACGTTTGCAGCTTTCTGGTGATAGTAGTGGTCACTCTCCACGTGCTGCAACCATATAGCAGCACGGATTCAACGTTGGAGCGGAACAGTCTTATTTTGGTGCTCGAACTGATTGCATTGCTTCGCCATATTTTGGACAACATCCCGAACGCGGACTTTGCTTTGGCGATCCTGTTGGCTATATCCAGTTCGGTTCCACCATCGGTCGAGACAATACTCCTAAGATACTGGAAATCCTCTACTCTCTCTACCGGTTGTCCAGCAATGCATATTTGAGCCGATGAGTTTGTCCCAAGGCTGATAATTTTAGTTTTTGCCGTATTAATTTTCAGCCCGACGACGCCTGCCTCCCTCTCCACATCTACTGTCATTTGGTGGGGGTCCATAATTCTGTGGGAGAGTAAGCATACATCGTCAGCGTAGTCAAGATGTTTCAGTTGAGATGTAAGAGTCCATCGAATTCCTCCGTTTCCCGTCGACAAAGCTGCATGAAGCACATCGCTAATCACCAATAGGAATAATATTGGTGAAAGGATACAGCGTTGTCTTGCCCCACTTTGGATCTCAAATTCCTCAGAAAACCTTCCTATGTGCAGAGCGTGACATTTGGAGCCTTCATATGTAGCTTTGATAATAGCAATTAGTTTATCGGGAATGCCTCTCCTGCGTAAGGCACACCAAATAAACTCCCTGTTGACACTATCGAACGCCTTCTCAAAATCGATGAACAGCAGGTGCAGTGGCGATCGATATTCAACACACTGTTCGATGATAATCCGCAGGGTGTTGATGTGGTCGGCACAGGAGGATCCAGAGCGGAAACCTGCTTGTTCGGCATCGAGTGTGTCTTCGAGATGTTGTTTGTTTCGCTCAAGGATGATTTTAGCTATTATCTTAGCTACAGCAGGCAGCACGCAGATACCCCTCCAGTTTCCGCACTCCATTAAATTTCCTTTCTTAGGAAGCTTGACGATCATTACCTTTTTCCACTCGTTAGGAAAGCTCTCAGCTTCCCAAGCTCTATCTATAAGTGGAAGCAGAAGCTCAGCCGATGTTGTTGGCGTTGCTCGTAAGAGCTCTGCTGGAATACCGTCAAGTCCTACCGCCTTGTTGGTTTTGAGTGCCTTGATCGCGGTAATGATCTCATCTTTACTGGGAGTCGTGGTGCGTATTCGGGAACTTCTCACCTCGGGCATCTCAGTCTGATTTGGGAGCATATCGCTAGCGAATACAGTGTTCAAAACCGTAGCAAAATGCTCTTTCCATCTCTTGAGCTGGTCCTCATCCGAAATGAGCAAGGAGCCGTCTAGGCTTTTCACTAGGTATTGGCTGGAGCTGCGACCACCTGTCAGCTCTTTCGTGATTCTGTAGACAGTCCTGCTGTCGCACCTCCGTGCAGCTTCTTCTGCTTCTGTAGCCAGCGCGTTGATGTAGTTGCGCTTGTCACGTCGTACGCTACGCTGAACTTCTCTCATCTTCATGCGATATAGGGACTCTAGCTCGCTTCTCCCTGCTGCTGGGGTAGCTGCAACGCGAGCTTTTAGCTGTTTTCGTTCGTCAATCCGTCTCCAGGTATCCTCGGAAAGCCACGACCTATGTCTTCCCTGCGATCGACCGACAATTCTTTCAGCACCAGATGTAAAAACATGTTTCACAGCACACCAATGGTCTTGGATGGTTGCGGGCATTGAGCTGCTGATTGCTTCCACACCTTGCGAAAAGTGCTCCCTTAATTGTTGGCGCACTGAGGGATCACTAAGTCTATCGATGTTGAACCTGGGCATTCTTGTGTTGTCGTGGGATCTTCGGACTGCAGCAGTGCGTAGTTGGAGAGTAGCTATCATAAGATGGTGATCACGTACTATCCCCACATCTGCCCCTCGTCTGTTTCGGACGTCCAGGAGACTGCTTCTAAAGCGGCGGCTGATAGCAAAATGGTCAATTTGGTTGGAGGTTGCTTGCCTGTCATTGGAAACCCAGCTGACTTTGTGGCAGGTCTTGTGCTCAAACATGGTGCCACCTATCACAAGGCGGTTGGCATTGCAGAAATCCACAAACCTTTCGCCGTTGTCATTGTGGTTGCCGAGTCCATGCTTTCCGATTACATGTTTGAGCCCTTCGTTGTCGTTGCCTACCTTGGCATTCAAATCCCCCATCACTATGACAATGTCTCCATTTGGTGTTGTGTTGAAGACGGCGCTTAAGAGATTGTAGAAGCTCTCCTTTTCGTCCTCAGACGAACTATTCGTTGGGGCGTAACACTGTATGATGGTGACGCGTCGTACTCTAGTCCGGAATCTGGCCGTCAAAATCTTATCACCATGAGGCTGCCAGGAAATCAGGCCCTTGCGTGCTGTTGTTGTTAGCAGTAGTCCGACTCCATATTCCCGCGGACTTCCGGATGGTCTTCCAGAATAGAGTAGTACAGTGTTACGCGTTGGAGACTGGTACTCGCCCGCTTCTAACCATCTTACTTCACTTACCCCCAAAATGTCCAGTTTATATCGCATGAATTCCTTTTCCAGTTGGAGGAATCTGGCATTGTAAGGACCTTCTCTTCCCGAGTCGAGGAGCGTCTTTACATTCCAGAAACCTATCTTTGTCCGGGTACAATAGCCAAAAGTCGTCAACATGTGATCAGTCCTTATCCGAGGCATAGTGTCGGTTTCAGTAGCGAGCTGGTTTCAGTAACGCAGGTTGCTGGCCCACGTTACCTAGCCTAGAATCAAGGCCCTAGACAACCCGCACTTACAATTTTGGCCTATACGTATAAGGGTTTATACGTATAGTTGCCCGGGGACCACCACTAGGAGGTAAAGTAAGCACTTCATCACGAACTTGATTGTTGCGCTACTGGCCCAAGCCAAGTTTTGGGCAGTCAGTAGTTTCCCGATCAATCGCAATGCAGGTCCCCAAAGTACTTAAGGTTATACAAAGTCTTTACGATGAAAACAGAACTGCAGTATGGGATGGTCACAACGTGCCAAATTGGTTTGATTCGCGAATGGGCATTAAACAAGGATGCCTCATGAGTCCCCTACTCGTCTTTCTGTTTTTGGACGATCTGCCAACCTTCTTGCCTGGGGAAATTGAGTTTGACGAGTTAAAAGTAAAACTCCTTATGTACGCGGATGACTTAGTCATTCTATCGGAAACGCCAACCATGATGCAAAACATGGTCAACAAATTAGAACAATACTGCAGTTTGTGGGACTTACAAGTGAACACAAATAAATCAAAAATGATGGTCTTTCGGAATAGTTTTGGGCGATTCGCAAGGAATGAAAGGTGGACTTGGCAAAGCGAAGAATTAGAAAATGTAAAGGAGTACAAGTACCTCGGGGTCATAGTAACACCGCGACTGACTTTAAGCACAAAATATAAAATCTTTCAAGCAGTAGCGAGGTCGATCATGTGCTATGCAGCCCAAGTGTGGGGCATCTACGAATATGAAGAAGTTGAAAAGTTGTTGAGGTACTTCATTAAAAAAATATTTAGATTGCCGGAAAATACCCCAAACTATATGCTCCATTTGGAAACCGGACTGCCCCCATTATATATCTATACACTACGACTGCACTTTTTGTACATTGTAAAAGTAATGGTCCTTCCGAGCCAACGTCTGCCACATATCGTCGCAATGCATCATATACGCCGTAAACTACAATTTTTCAATGAATGGTCTAGATTGCGCAACGAACATGACGTCGAACTAACACCCTACAATGAAACAACATGGAAAACGACTTTAAAGGAACTGCAAGCGAAGATTGATTTATCCACCCGTGCCGCGTTTAGAGTAAAAGCCCAGCAAAGCCTAACTAGGCATTCGTACTGTACGCTACAATACGACCTAGGTGAAAAAAATTACTTTCACGATCAAAACACCATATACACAATATCGATGATATTCAAGACCAGAGGGGAGCTTTTGCAGTTAAATTACAGGCCGCATCTAACCATCCGGAACGAGGAGGCAGAATGTTCTTTGTGCAATCTACGAGCTATCGAAGACGTACATCACCTAGTCGGAATACCTATGTCCAATACTGAGGGGGATTAGAAGAGCACATTGGGGAAAACATAGTTTATCAACAAGCGAAATCATTTCAATCCTAAATGGCCAAAATTGGAATACACTGTCTAGCTACTTAAAGCTATCATTGAAATATCGACAGCAAATAGTAGATGAATCATTTTAAATCACATTTGTGCATGCATTAAAAAAAGTAAAATTAACTCTTTATCACATTTTCAATAATACCCTGCTATGAATTGTAAATCTCTTCTATCCGGCTGACGGCAAATGCCAATGCTGTATTTTGTGAATTTTATGAATTTTGTAATTATTTTTCTCTTATTGTCCAATAAAATCACAATTATTACTTACAGAAGTGGTGTTGGTTTAGTCAATTGGCCGAGATTAGGTTAGGTTAGAGTGCCTGCCAGCTTAAGCCAATACACATAGAGTAAGGAAGGATCATGAAATCCCTGCCTACTTGTTAGAACCATTTTGAGCGTAGGAGACTCCTGATATCTGAGTCTATCAGATCGCCCAAGTCGTTGTAATAAATATAAACCTCTTAAGTGAAGCTTTCTTCTTTGGAAGAGTGCTGGGTACGCACAACGGTTTCTTCCTCTTCTTCGTCCATGCAACTTCTGCAAACATTATTCGAATATACGCCAAGCCTTGTTGCATGCTTGCCTATTAGACAGTGTCCTGTGATCAGACCTATTATGGCGAAAAATATGCAATCGGTTGAGAGAAATCAGTTTCTTAAAGCGTTTTGGATCCAGTTTGGGCCAAATCTGTTTAGGCGCTAGACGTGCATTACCACTTGTCCTCCTAAGACTTGTTCTTTCGATTGCCTCCCGATTGAATTTAAATTTGCAAGTTGCGATTGGTATACCTAGAGTACTCTTATTTTGAAGGATGGGTACCTTTTGTTCCTATTCTAGCGAGCTCATTAGCCTTACAATTCCGTGGAATATCCCTATGCCCCGGCATCCAACAGAGGTGGATATTAAACTGCTCCGCCATCTCCTTGAGAGACAGTCGGCAGCCTAGGGCTAGTAATGAATTTATAGAGGATTTGATTACTCGATTTGATTGCTGCTTGACTGTCTGAAAAGACGCGGATATCCTTGGCGGATATCAATCAGTCTTTTCTTCAGCCAAGATAAGACCACCTTAATAGCCATTATTTCCGCCTGGAACAAGCTACAATGATTTGGAAGACGGAAGGAGAGGTTAAGATTAAGCCTATCAGAGAAGACACATCCACCCACCTCGTCTTTGCTTTTTGAGCCGTCAGTTTACAAATGAATCGATTGCCAATTGGTTTATATTGCTCGTCTTCTTGAGAGTACCAGGAGATGTTTTACTGGTTAATGCTTTTGTGGTTGTTCTATAGTCGTACATTTCTGACATTTTTACTTTAGATACATTCTTCTTCTTCTTCCTTTTATCAGCGAGGTTATGATCCGAAAACAAGGGATCACAACCCACCCACTTCACTGCATTTCTACTGATCCACCTGTGGGGTTCGCCTATTTGACCTCAGAAAATATCGGCAGGCCCGCCGATTTTGGATCACTCGGTTACTGAGGCCAATGAAATGCCGATGTCGTCGCATTTGTCTGATCCAGGCGTTTATAGGCCTGCATTTTCTACATCGCGATGCCTTTGGAACGTGCATTGATATTGCCTTTTTAACCGGGTTCAAATGACCTCTTCTTTGAACGTGGCAATACCAGCTGAGCCGGTTGCAGTCTCTTTTTTGCACGATGGATTCCTTAATGTGAAAGCTTCCACGGATCTTCGAACTTCTTATTCGATCAAGCTTTCCATCTGTCATGCGAAGCATCTTCATCTCAGCTGCCGTTAATTTACTCTCATACTTTTTGTACATTGTCCAACATTGCGAACCGTATGTGAGCGCTGGACGTACAACTGCGGTGGAGAGCCTTCCTTTCAACTTAGGGGACATTTTTCTGTCACAGAAGATAGCGGAATTTTCTCGCCACTTCATCCACCCTACGCTTACGCGATGATTGATGTCGTCCTCACAAGTTGCTTTGCTACTGATCATAGATCACAGATATTTGAACTTTTCGCACTTGGGAAGCACTGTTCCATTCAAATAAATGTCTGGAATAGGCCTGAGTGGATCAGAGAACGGGCAGCACAAGTACTCTGTATTTTTTGAACTAATGCGATACCCATTTCCCTCCAGAGAGTCCACCCACACATCAATTGCTCGTTGCAGGGATGTAGGATCCTCACTTATGATGGCTCCATCGTCAGCAAAGAATAAATGATGTACCTTAGGGTCCATCACTTTACCTTCAAGCAGATAATCAAGGACTTTAATAAAGAGCAAAGGACTTAAGACGTTTCCCTGGTGCACCCCGACTTTGATTGCGAACTCTTCTGTTACTCCAGCGGGGCATCTTACTCTTGTCTTTGCTCCTTCGTACATGTCCATGATCATCTGTACATAGGTTTCTGGAACCCCTCGATGTCTTAGCGCCACCCATATCAGATCTCGTGGTTGTCTGTCGAATGCCTTTACTTTAGATACATTGTTCTTGATTAATTTTGCAGTAAAAGCATTCAGCAACAGCGCTATATGTACATCTGCCGCCGATGGAGGACGACGTTGTTTTACTGCATTTTCATTAGTGTGGGTTAGTTTACTCGTACTTCCTTATTCTTGGTCCAGTGTCTTGGATTCCCTTTCATCTATTATTTCTGAACATGATTCCAGCTCATGGATGTTGTTGAAATTACTATTTTGATTATCTCCAGCATTTTTTTAAATGCCTTGAGCGTCAGAATGTTTGGAATTTTCCAGCATCGTGCTTGATTGGCTAGCTCCTGGCGGAGGGGTGTGCCCAACTCCCATTAAGTAATACACTCTTCGATTTATTAATATTTTGAGAATCTAGAAACGGGCTCTAAAATTCCCTCGTTGGCGTTTGCTATAATCTGAAATTAAAGGGTGAGCCAACAGATGGTGTGGATGTTAGCTGTCAATTACTATCATTTATTGAATAAAATCTGGTCGATCTTTTTGATAGATGTCAAGCCTAATCTTTGGCAATTTTAGTTATGGAGTCTTTTACTATGCAACAATGCACTTTTGTTATTTAATCCTACTACGAAAATGGGAGATATGTAAAAGTAACATTTCGGAAAATCCGTGAATTGTTCGGTCAACATAATTGCCCTAGTTAGTCAGGAATTCGTGCAATGGTGAAGCATTTTGAAAAAACTGGTTCGGTATTGGATCAAACTCCATATCAGCATGTTCGGCCAGCACGTACACACCAAAACAGCACCACTGTGAGCGAAAGTGTTCAAAACCAGTCAGGCACCTCAATTCCTCGCCGAAGTCAACAATTGGGCCTCACTTATGGCACATATGACTCTTTACGAATTTTAAAAGTTGATCCTCATTTGCACGCCTATACAAATTACACAACAATTGAAGCCTTTGAACCATCTAGGACGTCGCGTCGCCGATTTGTTAAATGGATGTTGGATCGACAGGGCAATTTGAAGATCGCATTATTTCGGTTAGAGGAGAAGTTGATTGGCCTCCAAGGTCATGCGATTTGACACCTTTGGACCTCTTCCTGTCGGGTTATTTGAAGAGTAAGATCTAGGCCAATAATCCAGCGATAATTCAGGATCTCAAACATAACATCCAAACTGAAATTGCGGCCATTGACCCACTTATTCTTCAAAAAGTCATCGATAATTGTGACCTTTGGATGGTTGTTTGCAACAGAAGTCGTGGTAGTCGCATGAACAATGTTGTGTTCCATTCATAATTGCGATAGACCGAAATTCGTTAATCAATAAAGTTCTATATCGATTTCACAATAAGTGTGTATTTAATTTAATGAAAACTTCAACACTAGCTGTTGGCTTACCCTTTAGAGCTTGTAGAGCTAGGTACTAGTAGTAATCGAAAGCTGCATGCGATATCCAATCTTGTAAAGTACATATTTGTATCCAAAGCTCACCCTACATTTTCGAAAAATCTTCATTCACAAGTGTCCTAACTCTCTCTCCAACATTCACGTAAGAATCACCTGCCAATGTCTGCCGAGGACAATGGATTACATGAACGACCCATCTTCTACAGCTTTAATCCTTTCAAATTGAATAACCCTACCACAACTGGTATTGTGTGAGAGTATAATACTTTCCAATCTTCGCATTTACAAGCAATGAAATTCTGTGTCCTTTTTTTTCTCCTATACACCCTTATAAGCCGTTGTCAAGGTCATTAAGAAACAAATGGAAATTGCCCACAAACAAAAGAAAAAAATGAAAAGAAACCAACCCCCAAAACCGCATCGATTCTGACCAACACCAACCGGTGGACCATGACCCTTCCCACCCGACACTTTCAACAGATTAAAGTTGCAAAAGGATTTGTTTTTTTTTTTTCAAAAATAAAGGAAAAAACGGATTTTTCCTTGGGCGACGTGTCATTATATTTCCTCCCCCTCTAGCAAATAAAAAAGAAAAAAATGTTCCATGAAAATTATTGCGTTACATAGCCGCCGGATGGAGAACTTTTGATTCCCTTTGAGGAGTAGTATCATTTTTAGAGATTTTTTTTTTCTTTCCTCTCGTATTCGTCATTCATTCGTCCTTTTTTTCCCGTTGAGTAGCTATGAAAACTTCTCACGGCTTGGACGCTTGCTTCATTCGAAATCTTGTGAGAAGTAGTTATTGCCCTTAAGGCGCTTCCTACAAAATATTTCTCCCTTCTCTGTGCAGCACAAGGATTGGCCATCTGTAACAGCTGGCTGACTGGACGGATGTCCTTTCGTTTGTGTTTATTTTGCTCTGCTTTTTCACTGGCATTTTTACCGAAAGGACAAAAGGCAATTATGTCGTTTTAATTTCGCGTCCTTCTTATGGTCGTATCCATCCAACACCAGCAGGTCTTACTCCTTCTCTGCATCTGTCACACTTAGGGGTAGCTTTCAACATTGAATCCTGTTTAGAAGAAATATTACTTTGTTCTATTTTTGTCCTTGCTCTGGAAAGATAAGATCGAAAGAAAAAAAAAAATCTGCGCAGAGGAGAAGAAAATTCCCGAAGAAACAAAAACTCCAATCACGTGAAGGATTTTAATTTATTTTATTTGACAGGGTGTATTGCGTTGGTTTAAGTCCTTTTTTCATTTCTCTGGTGTCTTTGCCTTGGTGCAACGACAGGGTTAATAGATGGCTTTACAGTTTATTCGGAAAGTAAATGAACAACGATGGATGCACCTGCAATATTCAGATAAAATAAGGATCTTTCCTGTTATAGTTCCACGGGAAGGCAGGATTTTTCTTTCTTAATGATAGCGCAAGTCCTTTTTCTTTATATTTTTCGTCCATCTCAGAAATCCAACTATCAAAAGGTCCTCAAAATGGTGGTCCTTGGTAAGAGGAGGAAGGATCCTTCTTACCGTTCAAGATCAGTAAGATTTGTCATATTGAAATTCAACAATGCTTCATTGCAGGTGCTACAGGAACCAGATATTGAATATACAGGGTGGGCCAACTACAAGTTTCTTTTTAAAAATGCAATAAAATGAACAAAATGACATCTTTTCCATGTATTATGGCTTTATTAATAAGAGCAAACATTCCCATTAATTATGGAATACAACGTTGTTCAAGTGGCTGCCTCGGCTGGCCTCGCAGTAGCGCATTCTATCACTCCAATTTTCCAAGACCTTGTTGATGTTTTCGGGCTGTAGCTCACGGATTGCTTGGATGATATTGGCTTTAAGTGTTTAAATCGTTTCCGGATTGTTGGCATAACATCAGTCCTTCATGGTTCCCAGCAAACAAAAAACCCAAAGTGGTCAAATCGCAGCTCCGAGGCGGCCAATTGACATTGCCAAGAGGGCTGATAACACGATTTGGGAATTTGGTGCGCAAAAGACCGATTGTGGCATGGGTGTGTGGCATGGCGCGCCATCCTGCATGAACCAGAGGTCGCCCAAATCCATGCCTTCAATTTCAGTAAAAAAAAAAGTCCTCAACATGGCTCTGTAACGCCCACCGTTGACCGAAGCGTTGTTCCCAGCCTCATTTTCGAAGAGAAATGGTCCAATGATGCCACCACTCCACAATCCGCACCAAACTGTCACTCTCTGTGGATGCATTGGCTTCTCGATAATATCGTGCGGATTTTCCGAGCCCCAGATGCGGCAATTTTGTTTGTTAACGCAGCCGCCGAGATGAAAATGTGCCTCGTCAGAAAAGATGATTTTTCGCCCAAAATCGTTGTCCAATTCAAGCTGCTCTAAGGCCCAAACTGCGAAGCGATAACGAAGCGGATGGTCGTGCGCTGAATCAATTGGACCTTGTAAGCGAATAATCCCAGATCGTTGTGCAGAATTCTCCTCAGGCTAGTGCGTGAAATGTTGAGCTGTTGAGATCGATGACGAGTTAATGTTCGTGAATTGAGTCTCACACTCTCGGCTATAGCAGCCACATTCTCGTCTGTGCGCACCGTACGACGACGGGGACCATGATTGTTGTCCACTAGCATACCAGTCTCACGAACTTTTTGCACAAACTTGCGTACAGCAGGCGCGGTGGGTGCTTCATTTCGGCCAAAACTTCTTTTCAAAAAACGCACTGTTTGGGCTACACAGCACTCACTTTGGATATAAGTTTTCAATATTTCCCAATGTTGTTCAAGCATAAAGCGACTCATTTCGTTCCGCGGAGGTATGATACTGACCTTCTGTCAAGATTCCGAGTGGGAAACAGCTGTCTGTGTCAAAATAGTCTATGATTTAAAAAGAAATCACTAGATGGCCCACCCGTTATAAGGCATCTGCTTTGAGAATGTCGTGCGGAGCTGCATTAATTCGAGTACAGAAACCTCTGAAGATTGGGTCCAACGGGCGGCGTCTCAAGCCTCTTTCTCTTCAACAGGATGAGCAGTGAATTCTGGTAGTCTCTTGGAGTCTGTAACAAGGCCTTTTCGTTACGAGAATCATATTCTTGAGGAAGGTGTTCGTGGACTTTAAAGACAAATAGAAGTCGCTTCGTGAGGAATTTCAAAGCTTAAGGTGAGGTGAGAGGAGCCTTTTGCTCTTGAATCCACTTCGGTGACGGGGTATATCATGAATGTATACTCCACAGTCATCGTCTGCCTTGCACGTGTGATTTGAGATTGGCTCACATTTGGAAATCATATTTCTTTCCGAACTGTGGCAGGTTCTTCTTATAAACCACTTCACCTTTTGGTAGAATAGTTGTGTAGTTCAGTAGTTTAATACCACTGATTCCTGATCTCAGTTTCTTGGCCAAATCCTTCATCAAACACCAAACCGATCCACACGTTTGATTTTCAGTTTGGTAATCTTTCTGCAAGACTGCCTGTACACGTGTGTTAGTGTTTCGCGTAACTCCTCGGGGCTGTCCAATTAGAAAATTAATTTCCTTTGAGGGCAACACTTCACGTCGTTAACGTCATCGTTAGTTTCTTCTATTTTTTTTTGTCCTTCAAGTCCAAGTGTCCAAGCGAAAGAAAATTAATGTGCAAGCTCAAAGGAAAAATGCGGAGCAAAAAAATTGGAAAGAAAGAAAGTGATAAGTATCCTGTGGAAAGAACTTATCACCTTTCGAACGCAAGCAACAGTAGGTATCATACACATAGCAGTTGGCATCGATGTATATACTTATATTCCGGAAATGGCAATTCAAACAGTGGGTGAGAGTACAAAAAGAGAAAAGGAGCTGCATTTAGCTCCCGCCAGGATACTTTACTATTTTGCCAAGAGTACTGAATGAATACAAATAGCAATTTGGCGCAAAAGGATTTTCACTTTGTGTGTGAAACTGAGCTGATTCCCAGTTCTCGGCTCGATGGATGGATGGATATACGGGGGGTGGATGAAGAAGATCGTAGGATCTGTGGCACAAATTGAAACAAATATATGCAAGTGAAGGACAATTTTTCAATTACAATTTTTTTTTCTTCTTTGCGACATACCTCCTCGTTTTGTCTTATTGCACACAGAGTACATCGCACATCTTAGTCCTGTCCTTGGTCCTTCATCCTACAGCAGAGAGAATGGATTCCCGAACGTCCTTTGGTTTTTTTCTTTTTCATCTCTTTTCTCGGCGCACATAGTTCTCAGTGGAGTTTCTTCATTTGTCGTCATTTCTATACCACCCGTTGTGATGTGTGTATGTGCCATGCATGTCCTTAGAGGCGCATGGAGACAATGTTAGCGATGATGATGGTGATGGAATGGTTTTGATATTGGGATATTATTCGCTGCTTTGTGGAGACAATGGATTGTAACAGCAGCACAAGCAATATCATCAGCATAACTGTGAGAGAATAAGGATTTCTTGAGAAACGCTTCCTTCGTGTGTTCTGAAGGAAAGTTTCTTTATTCATGGGAATTCGTTGTAGTCGTCGTTGGCGTTAGCCTTGCGTTTTCTATTTTTAAAGAAAGAAAGATGATATATTTGCATATGACAGGGGATAGAAACAAGAAAAAAAATAAAGGATCCTTACCAGGGCGATGATGATTATTCGCAAGAAAGATGGAGAGTAAGTTGCAGTCTTTGGTTTTCATAACAGGAAATGCGATTTATGGTTTTGTCTTCCTTTTTTATGTTTTCGATTGAAAAATTCCTTCATCAAAATATTGAACTTCTAGGTCTTTGAGGAGACGCAGAAGAGAGAGGAGATGAGGAGGTTGCACTTAAATGAACTATCAAGGATAAGGATGGATTCTTTTACGATGGAAATTTTCTCATTTTGGATTGCAGACCCAACAGGGTGGAAAATGATGAAGTTTAAGATGCAAGGGACTGAGATAAAATTAACATATTCAAAACTGTGTTGTTGGGGTGCTCAGTGTGGTTAGATTGAAAATGGCCCTTGAGGCTGCGGTTATTTAGTTTACAGCCAAGATTGAATGAATTTCTGTTCGCATTCACCACAGGATTACAATGAACAAACTGGAATATATTTGCAAAGAGAAAGGACAATGGCATAGCATTGTTGGTGGCTGGTTTCTGAAAGAGCTGAAGTCAAGTGAGTTCGTCTTTTGAAATTCAATCCATCAATAGGCTTTCAATTTTGAAGGAAAACAAAGTTTGTAATGCAACGGGGTGGCACTATAAACTTATTTCGTAGACCGAATTTTCAATTTCAAAATTGGTCCTTGACCCAAAAAAAAAGAAAACCGCAGTACCGAAACAGGCTTCACTCTGCCTTGAGTGTTTGATAGTTTCTGAGTGATTTTGGGTCTTTTCTAGGTCATGAGTTGTTGATAGCCTTTGGTAGTCATTGGCACTCAGAACTTCAACCTGAGTATTGGCTTGTTCCCTATAAGAAGCAGAAGGCAGACAAACAGCCAGATTTCACAGGACATTCCATGATGCCACCTTTTCCCATGAAAAAGTACCTCTGATACGCGATGTCGTAAATGTGGCGGATTTTACGCAAAATTTAACCGAATTACATTTCACTGTACAATTTCGATTTCGATTTTCGTCCTTTGTTCTGTATCATCATGATTTCTTTTACGCTGAGGCTTATGAAGCTTGAGGTGGTACTCAGAGGTACCTGATAGGTAAAGACTGCTAACCCGTCTGGCTTGTTCTGGAGACTGCCAAACGGTGATGAGAATCGATACTCCCTTGTCAGGCAGTATGAAACATTTAACAGTGACGATGACTGTCAATAACCCCATCGAGCCCATTAAAATGAAGAGAGAGTAGAAGAAAATCCAACAAAGCTGGGGGAGCCAAACTGCACCATCTTGTCTAACAAATTTCGTCAAATCTTTTCCTGTCCCGATAGGTTCTTATCAGTACAGTTCAAAGCCAAGAAAGTCCACCTTGACCAACTATTCACACTTATGCACGTCTAGGAGAAGAGTCCAAGTCGATACGCATTACATGTTCATCGATTTCAAAGTTGCCTGTGATAGCGTATATCGGGTCGGCAAGCGTGGTATTTTCGCCACTGGATTGCTTATCTATTCAAGGGTTTGCTGCGAGGAGCACTTCACCATGAAGGTTCCGCTCTATAACGCATAGCCCTCCACTTGAATGCAGGCATTTGCTGCCGAAGCTAGCTCCCACAATCGATTTCCCAGTGTTTGCACTTCCCGTCGGTCATCTTATGATCATTGCCAGCTCTTGCGATTACTTACTTACTTATGTCCTGTATCCCCTTGTGGGTCCTAGGGCCTCTACTACGCCTACGCGCAATCGTGTACGGTTTCTGGCAATGTGTCTGAGCTCTCCCCAACTTTTGCCTAACTGCCGTGCCTCCTTCTCGACTGCTCTGCGCCATGTTCTCCTCGGACCGCCAGATCTTCTGCTATCCTGAGTTAGAGGGTTCCATTGACTAGCATGGTTCGCTATGGAACTGTTACCCTTTCGGAACGTGTGACCAATCCACTGCCACTTCCGCCGTTGGATGGTTGTGCCTATTGGTTCCTGACCCGTTCTCGTAAAGGTTTTCGTTAGAGATACGATTGGGCCAGAAAATCCTTAAGATATTGCGCAGGCACCTATAAACAAACGCCTGCAGCGTTCTGGTGATAGTAGTGGTTACTCTCCAACTCTCCACGTGCTGCAACCATATAACAGCACGGATTCAACGGATTCTTATCTTGGTGCGTACTGCAAAGGCAAATCCGTTGAAACAGCCTTACACTCGCTTGTGCGCATCATTGAAAAATCTCTGAGCATTAAAGAATATACCATGGTGGCTTTCCTTGACATTGAGGGAGCTTTTAACAATGTCAAACCAAAGGCAATCACAGACGCACTTGCAAATCTGAAAGTGGATACTTCGCTCGGAGTGTTGATCAATCAATTGCTAACACGCAGGATTATAAACACACAGCTGGGTGGAGCATCGGCCAGAAGACTTGCCTGCTGCGGAACCCCCCAAGGTGGTGTTTTGTCCCCCCTCCTGTGGAATCTTGTAGTGAATGAGCTACTAGTGGACCTGGACAGGTCAGGCTGTAGAGTGATTGCCTATGCTGATGACATTGCGATTTCTGCGTCTGGCAAGCACCCAGACACTCTCAAGGAAATCCTCCAATTTGCTCTCTCTCGGCTCACTAGGTGGGCCTCCAATTTTAGATTGGGGGTTAACCCTCATAAAACTGAACTTGTTCTCTTCACAAGGAAATATAAAGTTCCCCTCGTAGACCCTCCTATGACTAATAGCACCAGTCTCACCTTCACTGTTAATGCAAACTACCTGGGTCTTATTCTGGACAGAAAACTGAACTGGAAAACCAATCTACTAGAAAGCGTAAGGAAAGCCAATGTAGCTCTCTATTCCTGTAAAAAGGCTATAGGTAGGAGCTGGGGTATGAAACCTGAAATCACTCGCTGGCTTTACGTGTCTGTTGTCAGGCCCATACTACTCTATGGCGTGATCGTTTGGTGGCCTGCCCTTGACATGGCTGTTCACCTCTCTCAGGTAGCTAAAGTGCAACGATCCGCTTGCATGTGCATCAGTGGTGTACTAAGAACTACCCCCTCTGCGACACTGAACATTATGTTCAACCTGTTACCCCTGGATATCCTTGGCAGACAGACTGCTGCCAGTGCGGCTATTCGTCTTAAAGCCTCCTCTCAGTGGTCTAGTTATCACATTGGCCACTCCTCGATCCTTGATCTTCTCAACTTCACACATGAAAACATGGACTACACCCTACCGAAACGGATATTTGACCGACACTTCCGTACGAGTATCCCTGAACGGGATAAGTGGGATGGCTCTCCCCCTGATGATGGAAATTCGGTGCACTTCTACACAGATGGCTCTAAGACCGAAGGTGGGGTGGGCTGTGGTGTTTTCTCCGATAAGCTCAACCTGAGCATCTCGTTTCGCCTCCCTGATCATTGTAGCGTTTTTCAGGCGGAAATCATGGCGATTAAGGAAGCCCTGTCTTGGCTGAAATGTAATGTACTATCTGTCAGCGATATTAGCATTTTCACTGACAGTCAAGCTGCTATCAAGTCCCTGGAATCGTTCTCCTTTACTTCAAAGACCGTCTTAGACTGCCGTTTGTCTCTTACAGAGATGACAGAGCAGTTCAACATTCACCTATGCTGGGTGCCAGGTCACAGAGACATTCCACGAAACTGTAGGGCGGATGAACTCGCTAGACAGGGTACTACTCTAAGGATTCTGACAGATAGACAAGCCCTAGGTATGCTCCTCGCTACATGTAAGCATCTACTGAAGCTGAACGCTATTAGCAAGACCAACCTTAGGTGGGATAGTGGTTCTACGTGTCACATTTCGAGGCAGATCTGGCCTAAGCTGGACCAGAAACGTAGTGCCGAGTTGGTTAAACTAAAGCGATCACAGATCAGCTGCGTTATCGGTGTCATCACCGGACACTGTCTAATCGGTCAACATGCCAAAAGACTTGGCCTCTTTTCCAATGACTGCTGCAGGAGCTGTAGGGACGAGGAGGAGGAGGAAACCATTCTCCACTTCCTATGCACATGTCCTGCTTTATCACGCAAAAGAATGCTCCATATAGGAGCTCCCTTCCTTGACGACCTTAGCGATTTGGCGTCCTTAGACGTCACGAATATCCATCGCTTCATCAAAAGCTTCGGTGGGTTTTGTTAGTCCCTGAGTGGTCTAATGGTAGATCCTTGGCATCACAATGGACCTTTACTGGTCTAAGTGTGTCTGCATTGTGGTGCAGACAGCCAATCTAACCTAACCTAACCTATCTTGGTGCTCAAACTGCTCTTGCGATAGGTAACGTAAGAGTGAAGGCAGCAGTTTCACTATACAGAATCTGCTCCCTTCGCTCCTTCGATCCGGGTTGCTTCTTACCGAAGATCTTATCCGCGTCAGTCAATTTCGGTCCGCAGGTGCTCGAGCTTTTAAAAGTTCCAGCATGCGCATCACCCGGATTTTGTGCGCGGGTAATACCTTTGGTTTAAGGCTTATTGGTAGAAGGGCGAGCACTTGGTGCACCCTTGGCTTTGTGGCTTTGCCTACGCCTGCCATTTTCTGTCCGCTAGTGCTGGAACCTTTAGGGGTAACAACACCAGCATCACTCAGATTTTGTGCGCAGATAACGCCACCGGTAAGAATGTGCCCAGCAGAAGGGCGCGCATCAGATGTGTACACGCTTCCACAGAGGAATTTTTTTTTTTTTTATAATTTGCGCGCACTCAAAGGGTTATGAATACCTTTTATACACAGTGCGGGCGTTGGAGAGGATAGATAGAGAGAGAGAGAGAGAGAGAAAGATTTTGGTGTAGTGGTTCTTGAAGCTCAGTTGTTTATGCTTCAGAGATTATCCGGGGGTGGCGTCCAGATAACTGGGGAAATTTTTGTTATTTTTTATCTTTTGCTTCCGATTCACAGTACTTTTTTCGCTATAACCGATGTCAAGGGAAAATCACCATCAACAGTGCAAACTATTTTTCCAGCCGCATAACCAAGCTACTGCCAGTGTTATGCATTCGCAGTAGTGTTCACACAAGCTTTCGCAAATGATCGGACTGACTTTATATATTTCATGAGAAATAAATATATTTCATGAGAAATAAATATATTTCATGAGAAATAAATAAATGCTTGCTGACATCAGGATTTGAACCATGAACCATTAGCGTGGCAATTGACGACGTTACTACTACACCATTGCCACCCCAAAAGTATACACAACTTGCTTCGTCCGCTTTGACCTGTTCAAGCCAACCGAAAGGGAGCCTGCGTTGGGCCCGAGGGATAGATCGACTATAGTTGGAGTACTTTCTGCTGACCTAAGCCTTTTTCCCGTCGCCATTGAGGGATGACTGCTATCGGCGCTTACGCCTTCAGCTGACTCTGCAGACTCGTTGCACCGCGCCATCGCCGCCTTCCTTCTTCTCCTTATCAGCTGAATTTTAGTCAGAAGCTTATCGGAGTGCGCCGTTTTAGGAGCTCGTTCAGCTTTTTCGGTATCAAACCATCACCAACACAACTTTGATGAGCTGCCCGACTATTAAAACAGAGATAAGACGTTCCAGCCGAAGCCTTTCCGCCACTTTCTCTGTCATTCCAGCCCAGTCTACCAAACCAGTCGGAAACAGAGCTGCAGGATTCTTCAGAAGCAAGCATCGCTACTACTTCCGGGTCAATTTCAGAGGCGAGGGGTATGAGTATACTGGTTGGGACTTCCAGAATCCTTGTCCCGGCCGAGGTCGAAAAGACCACGGGTGGATTGTCGCTTACGCAAGTACCACCTGAAGTAGACATCACAAGTGTTTCTTCCATCATACTATTCAACAGGTTTTGCGTCACAGTCAAGACATCTTCAGCCTTTAGTTCGATGTCGCACCAGGGGTTCCTTTGGACTTTTAGGGTCATTAACTCTTAAGCCGTTCCGCCACGTCAAGGCAGCTGAAGAATAGGAATGGTAAAATGTCGGACTTGATGCAACCATCTTATGGTTATTCAGAGCAATGCCTAGTTTTGGTGAGCTTGTCCATTTATGCAGGATTACGTTGGAGAGCTCTCGTTGCTACATTAAAGTCGGTGAGAACTTCCTCGAACCTGTTGATGTAAGATCTTAAACAGAGTGACTTTCTGCCTTGTATGTCATTCACAAGCCAACACCAGAGGCACAATATTTCATAAATTTGTCAAACTACTCGCATACGCTGATGACATTGAAATCATCGGAAGAACCTAGTGGGCCGTCGTCAGTGGGGCATTTGAGAGTATGGAGACAGATGTGGCAAAGATGGTTTTAACCGTCAATGAAGTAAAACAAAATAACACTCAATATCGGCGCCTTAGACAGATCTAGTTTTCAGGCAGTAAAGAACTTTGTCTACTTCGGCTCTACGATGAACTTCCCCAACGACATCAGTGCGGAGGTTAAGTGAAGAATTATTCTTAGTAATCGCTGTTTTTATGGGCCCAGAAGGTGATTGAGTAGCAGAGCTCTATCACGACCAAGAAAGGAGATATTGAATAAGATTTTTATTGTCCTAATCCTGCTATGTGGCGCAAGAGTATGGACGCTGCCAAAAGTGATTCTGTTGAGCGAAATATTTTCCATGTGACCCTTAAACTGTGAGCGCCATCTAAAGTAAAATGAAGTTCTTCCGATTGGTGAACTTCCGAATAGTCGAAACAATATAATCTAATGTCCTAAAATGATAGACAGACAGGGGCTGAAAATGAGAGCAAAGACCTTATTGTGGTGCCCTTCTGATAGAACGTCCTCATTTTAAGCTATTCAACTTGTTTACTGCCAATCAAATACCAGGAAACTACTACTAAATCAATGATCAATGTGTATGGAGGTACGAGCGTATGAACAAAGATTCACTTTCCAAAGGGTCCACTGTGCGATAGTTCATGCTCCGTAGAGGAAAATGACGACATCCGAATAGAAGGTGGAATTTTTAGAAGGCAGACTGGGAAAAATTCTGTGGAAAAGCCGACGACGCAATTCGATTCATACCTCCAAAACCATCGAATTTCTACCGACTTACGGGCCTCCTTATATCTACGGTAAAGCTGTGTGTCCCGAGGGGCTTCCGCAGGGAATACATCACCTGTTGGAATGAAGAAAGCGACAGACTGTACGTAGAATTCTGTTTAAATGGAGACCCAACTTAGCGGGCGAGCTTATGAAAAGCCTAGACGAACACAGGAAACAGAAATGGATGGGCACGGTCACCAGAGTCGACTTTAAACAATCAAGCTGGAAGGCATGGAGCTTACTTTGAAGACTAGGCACGTCCAACCTGCCACCTGCTACAAAACCAACCATCGACCCGAATCTCATAGCTAACCATATAGTCAAACTATCGAAAGCAGAAGCAGATAAATCATTCACAAGGCACCTCAATCAAGAGTACAAAAATTTACGAAGAAACACAGCTCCATATGCCACCTATTCAGCACCACTTTCTACAGACGAAGTTGATATAGCCCTTACTTCCATAAAACCTGGAACTGCAGCCGGCGTAGATGTAATCCATTCGGAATTTCTGAAACACAGCGGCCCAAAAGAAAGAAGGTGGTTCGCCCGAGCATATTCCAAAATGCTATCATCTACAGAGATTCCAACTTCTTCTTCTTCTTCTTCTTCTTCCTTTTATCAGCGAAGTTATGATACGAAAATAAGGGATCATAACCCTCCCACTTCACTGCATTTCTACTGATCCGCCTCTGGGGTTCGCTTTCTACAGAGATTCCAACGTCCTTCAAAAAATCAAAGGTCATCGCGCTCCTTAAGACAAACAAACCTGCAGATGCCCCACAAAGCTACCGCCCAATTGCTCTCCTACCTCTTGGCCTAAAACTCCTTGAACGCATAATTCTGAACCGAATAGGAACCGAAATTGATAAAGCTATCCCGGACGAGCAGGCAGATTTCAGGAAATCTAGAAGCTGCACCGACCAAGTCTTGCCCCTAACAAACTTTATCGAAAACGGTTTCCAACGGAAAATGAAAACTAGTGTATGCTTCGTGGACTTAACAGCAGCCTACGACACCGTGTGGAAAAGGGCCTCCTGTATAAGCTTCTCCAGATCAAACTTCGCATAAAAATCTGCTACCTTGTATGCGCGATGTTGAGCGATAGGCTATTCAACGTCTTCCTCAATTACAAGCTCAGCAAAACCAGGAAGCTTAATAATGGTCTTCCGCAAGGGTTGGTGCTCGCCCCTACTCTTTTCAACATATACACCTGCGACGACATGGCATTTGTGTTCCAGCACAAGTCCTTTGGAACGCAGGAACAGGCAGCGACATCAGACTTGACCCAGTTGTCAGCATACTGCAAGCATTGGCGCCTATAACCGAGTGCAACCAAAACTGAGATCTGCTGTTTCCACTTCAATCATAGAGAGGTCGAAGAGAGCTGCGAGTCCTTCTGATTACTTTGTCTGCCGGAGTGTCTCAGGTATACACCATGTATATCTGAGACACGACTTTACTCCAAACTATATCGGTATCACCTTAGACCGAACTCTAACGTACAAGCTTCATCTAACCAAAGCCGAGCAAAAATTAAAGTCAAGAAATAACCTGATTCAAAAACTGGCAGGCACCTCCTGGGGTGCCTCCGCAAATTGCCTAGCCTACGCACCTCTGCTCTCTCACTGGTTTATTCAACTGCAGAATTTGGAGCCCCTGTTTGGCTTAATAGTTGCCACACCAACCCCCAACTGAACACCACCATGAGATTAATATCTGGGACCCTAAGTCCAACCCCAGTTGAATGGTTGCCCATGCTTTGTAACATAGCTTCAACCGATCTAAGAAGAAAGCAGGCCCTGATTAAAGAACTTCACAAAATCCAAGGCAATGCGAGAATCCCACTTTATGCTGAGATTGGGAGCTTCACCACCATGAGACTGCGCTCAAGACACCCCCAATAAAACCCGCAAAAATGTTAAGTGATGAAAACTTCACCCTGGAAGAACCTTGGTCATCTTCATGGCCAAATTCCGACAGACAAAGTCCGATACCTATTCAGAAACGAAAACAGAGAACCCCAATTTGAACTACCGAGGAAGTCATGGTGCAACCTAAACCGGATACGGACTGCTACTGGGAAATGCAACAGTACCTTAGTCAAGTCTAACACCGACAGATTCACAACAGAAACAGCACTTAAGGATGTCCGAGACTCTGGCCTATAGTCCATGCTGCGGTTTTTAAGAGAGAGCAAGCCCAACTTCTACTTACCTTAGTTGGAGCACTTTAAACTTATTTTGTCTGGTAGTTCAAATTCAAAAAGAGTGCCAAGCACGGAGCCTTAAATGGCAAAATGCGTGCAAGGCATACTGATAGATGGGCACTGGCCGGAACAGTACTTTACTCAATGATGTGTTTATTCGTCAAGGTATAGTAACAAACACATGAATACCCAATATAGTCAGTGACATATACATGAACTACCCATCCTGTTTATCAATTGGTTAACTCCGCTTGTAAACCAGAAAATCTAAGCCTCAAGGTTGGACAAATTGCTAACATTGCTGAATGTCAGAAATGCTTATACATTTCTACCTTAAATAGCACCCCATTCCAAGAATACGAGGGCATCCATGATTAAAATCAAAAGGTCACTCGCCATCCTCCATAAGTTCACTCAGCCCACTTAAAGCCTCCACAAATGCCATCCCACATTGCACATTCACATCCTTAATGCCAAATCATTAAAGCCAAAGCCATGCGAAATTGAAAAACAATCCCTTAACCACGTTCGAAAATTAAATTTCCAACAACCAACAACGCCTTCGAACACATGCACACTACCCACCCACCACACCCTGTGCATCCCAGGTGGTGAGCTAAAAGCAAGTAACAACAATATGTCCCATCAAATATACATTTTCGACACATTATGAAGCACACACATGAGTATTATGATACACGTCAGGACGAAATATCCTTTTCATCATTTTTCAAATTGAAATAATCGCTTTGAGAGTGGAAAATTGAAAAGAAATGAAAAAAACCGTACATAACCTGCAACCGGGCATTTAGAGCGGGCTCAGCAGAAGCAGCAGCTTCGCTGACTCTGGAATCGGTGTATTAGTCCAGAGTCTAGACAGATTGTTTGAAGGATTTTGTACATACACTCTTGTGTGTATCGTCCCGCACTAATGTACGTATGTGCCACCTACGCCGGGATACACCCACACAAATACACACGCACACCACTATAGGGGAAGAGAGAGGGTTGAGATTGAAGGAGTCCGCTTGAAAGGTTTTGTTTTGGTTTTATATTATTATGTCTTGTTTTTTTTTTTTTTTTTGCCTCGGATAACTTTTGTCCTGAGAACCAACAAAAGGTTACTCCTGCTACTACTACTCTAGTCCCTGTCATTGTACCTTGCAGCAGGATGAGAAGAAAAAAAAAAAAATTAAACACCCAGCAGCCGAGAGCTTGCGCGGGCGTAGTTTATAGAGAGTTGTAGACTGAGAGTGAGAGAGCGAGCTTTTTGCATCAGAATATGTACGTATCCTTGTAGTCAAGAGTTCATTTTGTGAATGAGTTCCACAAAGGGGAAAGGTCCTATAAAAAGGGGTGGTTTAGAGAGTTACGACATCTTGGGGGAATACTATGAATGTCTGTTCAAATGTCCTTTTGAGTAGAAAATATTGGGAAATAATATAAATCCTGGGAATAATGTCCTTTTTGCATCGGAACGTTTTTAATCCTTTCTATGTTTTCGGAGAAGAGGAATTTTTCCGGACGTGGGAGTCTGGTGAATATAACTGATTATCCTGAATGAGAACAGGTGGCGCTAAGAATACAGATAATTCTAAATTATATTCCTTACAAGCCAAAGTCCTTATAAAGCTTTAAAAGAAAATTTATAGAAAGTATAACAGTTGTGGAACGTTTCTCAAATACGACGTTGAGGTCGCGTCTGTAGGTTTTAAATTCGAAACGAAACGTTTGCTGGGTGAAGCAGCTTTCGGAAAATAAAGTTTGCGAGCAGAGTCGAGTTTAGAAGATCCGTCACACAGACCAAATCCGTCCAGTGATTCCTTAATGAGATCGTTATATGAATTCTCTAACATTTACAGACTTCTATCAAGGACAAGGGGAATTTAAATGAAAGTCAGACACACTTACATCGACTTAAGTGCTAAAAATATGAAAAGTCAAAATCCCAGGGAAATCCATGAAACATTGGTCTTCCAGTTAAAGGCGAGAAGGGTAAAGCTAATGCTTTAGTGCCCAGAAAAGCAAACATTCAACTAGTGTAAGCAGCGCAGATTGTTCCAGAAATTGCCATGGATGAGACGACAGAAAAGACCTTCAACGATTAAGCGAAGCGGTCTGTCAAGACTTTTTCTTTTTTGGTGAGAGACAGTAAGAATGCCGCTGATTTCTTACAGACGTTCGGAAGCATTCATTTAGCCAGTCTGCATCCTAAAGAGTCATAACACACATAATTGTGTTCGTGGATATCCCAATCGTCAATGGAAGCCCTTATCAAGGACACAGGAGGACCAAGTGCAGGGGGTTGGGTCGTGAGAAAACCTTCTCTAAGCATTGCCTAGCAATCTCATCAGAGATCTCGTTTTCCAAGATCCCAGTGTGACTTGGGACCCAGAGTAGATATAGAGAATTGAGCCTTGTGACCGAATTCAAAAAGTTTTTACATTCACAAATTATTTTGGAAGTGGTCAAAGGCCTAAACAAGGCCTTAAGTGCAGCCTGACTGACTCTACAGACGCAAATACTTCGACCCTTGCACTTGTTCTTCACAACATAGTTCATGGCCATTATGATTGCATAACTACTTACTTACTTACTTAGATGGTGCTACAGGGTGGACCTGGGCCTCAACCAACAAACCTCTCCAGCCAGCACGGTTACGAGCCACGAGCCGCGAGGTCGTCCTCTACTGCGTCGTCCATCCGGGGTGGATTCGAAGACTTTCTTAGCGGGAACGTTGGGCTCCATCCGCTCTAAATGACCCAGCCATCTTAGTCGCTGTATGTGAACTCTTCTGGCTAAGTCGATGTCCTTATATAGGTCGTATAGTTCAGTAATGTGCCTTCTCCTCCACTCACCGTCTATGCAGACGGGACCAAAGATCGCTCGAAGAACTTTTCTCTCGAAATAACCAAGGGCATCCTCATCCGGTTTTGTCAAAGGCCATGCCTCTGTGCCATACAGCAGGACTGGGATGATTAGTGTCTTATAAAGAGTTACCTTAGTAGTTCGAGATAGGGCTTTGCTACTCAATTGCCGTTTTAGCCCATAGAAACAACGATTGGCAAGAGTAATTCTTCGTGTGATCTCCCTACTGATGTCATTTGGGGAGTTCACCATAGAGCCTAGGTAGACAAAATCCTTTACTACCTCAAAATTATATCTGTCTATTGTGGCGTTCTGTCTAAGACGCCGATGTTGGGTGTCCTTTTTTGTAGACAGCATATATTTTGTTTTGCTTTCATTGACCGCTAGACTCATCTTTGCTGCTTTGATCTCAATACTCGTAAATGCCCCATTGACTGCCCGCTGAGTTCTTCCGATTATGTCAATGTCGTCGGCATAAGCGAGTAGTTGTACAGACTTGAAGAAGATTGTACCTCCGGTGTTGGCTTGTGAGTTTCGTACAATTCTCTCAAGTACTATATTAAAGAGATCGCATGATAGCGCGTCACCTTGTCTAAGACCTTTCCTGACATCGAACGGTTCGGTGATGTTCTTACCGACTTTGATGGAGCAGCGAGAGTTCTCCATCGTCATTCTGCACAAACAGACGAGCTTGGCAGGTATGCCAAGACTAGACATGGCTCTGTATAACTCGTCTCTATACACGCTATCATAGGCTACTTTGAAATCGATGAAAAGATGGTGCGTATCAAGTTTATATTCCTGGGTTTTTTCCAAGATCTGCCGTAGTGTGAATATTTGGTCAATGGTGGACTTTCCAGGCCTGAAACTGCACTGATAAGGACCTATCAGGTTCTTGACGATCGGTTTTAGGCGTTCACATAGTACGGCAGACAGGATCTTATATGCGATGTTGAGGAGACTTATACCTCTGTAATTGGCGCAGTTTAGAGTGTCTTCTTTCTTCAGGATCGGGCAAACGATGTTGAGGTTCCATTCATCGGGCATACTTTCGTCCGACCAGATTTTACAGATGAGCTGGAGCATGCTCCTTACCAACTCATCTCCTCCTGCCTTGAAAAGTTCAGCGGCACGGCCGTCGGCTCCAGCAGCTTTGTTGGATTTGAGTTTAGATATCACTATCCTCACTTCATTCTGATCGGGTTGACGGGAATCTTAACTACCATCGATACTGTTGAATGGCTCATTCTGCCTGACAGCGGAATATTGGTCATCATCGCCGTTTAGCAGTCTGCAGAAGTGTTCCTTCCATATTCTCAGCACCGACTGCGATTCTACTACTATGTTACCATTTTCGTCCCTGCAGGCTTCTGTTCTGGCTTTGAAACCCTGGCATGTCCTTTTTACCCTTTGGTAAAGTTTTCGAACATTATTTCTGCAATAAAGTCTCTCAATCTCCTCGATCGAGCGCTTCTCATGCTCCTTTTCTTCTTTCTGAGAAGTCGATGTTCCTCTTTTCTTCTGCTCACGTAAAGCTCGTAAGCAGCTCTAGTCCTTCTATGTAGCGCCGCTTTGTACGCCTCTTGTTTAGCTGCATGTGCTTGCCGGCATTCCTCATCAAACCAGGAGTTTCATTGTGGTGGGCGAGAGAAACCCAGTACATCAGAGGCGGCATCTCTGATGGCTTGTTGGCAACGCTGCCACTGGTCTTCCGCATTTGCTGCTGGCGGCATAGGACTTAGATTAAGATTAGAAGAAACTCGATCGGCAAAGTTTCTGACGGTCTCTTGCGATTGTAGCTTTTCGACGTCAAATTTCCTCACAGTATTTCGTTGATTTCGCTCCGTTCTGGATGTCCGCATCCGTACCTTGGTTACAACTAGGTAGTGATTCGAGTCCAGGTTGGCTCCTCGGAAAGTATGGACACCCAGAATACTGGAAGAGTGCCTTGCGTCGATCGCAATGTGATCGATTTGGTTGACAGTTTTTCGATCAAAGGAGAGCCCTGTTCCTTTGTGAATGTCGAGACGTGGGAACCGCGTACTAGCTACGACAAAGTTGCGCCCCGCTGCAAAGTCGATTAGCCTGAGTCCGTTGCCGGATGTGATGTCGTGCAGGCTGTGCTTTCCGACCACTCTACTAAAGACATCCTCTCTTCCTAGCTTTGCGTTGAAATCACCTAGGATTATTTTAACGTCGTGGCTAGGGCATTGCTCATTCGTCTTGTCCAAGAGCTGGTAGAAGTCATCCTTTGTCGCGTCGTCCTTCTCCTCATGAGGGGCGTGAACGCATATTAGGCTAATGTTAGCAAATTTAGCCTTGATACGGATAGTCATCATAAGGCGCTCGTTCACATGCCGAAAACTCAAGACTTCTTGCCTAAGTCTGCCTCCAATGACAAAGCCGCACCCGAATATACGCTGTCGCAGTTTTCATACTCTTTTTGCCCGGCCCATCCCATCGCACTTCTTGGATGGCGGTAATGTCTGCTTTAAGACACTCTAGGGCCTCCGCAAGTTGTTCGGCTGCACGTGGTTTGTAGAGGGACCTAACATTCCATGTGCAGACATGAAGATCGTTGTCCTTTTTACTTTTGCTTGGATCGTCAACAGCTTTGCTGTCACTCTATCAAATGCTCTCTAAACAGTTTTTCTGCAGTTCTTCAACCAGTATATCAATGGGGAACATTCCTGTGATAACGCAGGCTGCGTGGTCCGAGGTTGTGCGGAAAGCGCTACTCACTCTTAGTGCACATAGTCGAGTTACTACTATGGTTATTCTTTTTTATGAAGTCACTTCCATAGCTCCGGCTCAAACTGGTGATCCGTATAGGACTACGGTCGAGTACTTTAGGAAAAGGTAGTCTTCGGCTGTATCTTGGCCCTCCTATATTCGGCATAGTCCGCGCAATGGCGGCAGCCACGCGAAAGGATTTATTGCTTACGTACTCCAGATGATTTTTAAATGTGAGCCTTGAGTCAATCATAACGCTGGTTTGTATACTATCTCATACCCAGTTACCAGATGCTTCTACTTGTAATAAGTACCGCTTCCGTTTTGTGTTCTGCTAGCTTGAGGCCGACTGATGTTAGCCACCATCGAACAACTGAGATGGTTTCGTTGCTAATTTGAACAACTTCTTCTAATTGTTTTGCAGTTACAACATAGCGATGTCGTCCGCAAATCCCACGATTTTAGCCTCACCTGGTATTTTAAGACGAAGGACTCCATCGCACATGAGGTTCCATAGTGTTGGTCCCACGAACTCCTCCAGTGACTGCGTATTCTTTTACACCATGCTCTGTTTCATAGAGCAGCGCTCTTTGTCGGAAATAGTTTCTCAAAATATCCCTGATGCTAGTTGGTATGTGCATACTTCGAAGCGCTTGAATGATTTGTTTCCAGCTCGCGGTGTTAAGCGTGCTCTTAACGCCCGTTGTTATGACACAACAGTACTGCTTTGCGGCTTTTCTTCAACATCTTCCTTCTATGGCCCATTTCGCTGTATCAATCACTTCCTTAATGGCATCAAAAGTTGAGCATGCCATTCGAAATCCGTACTGATGTGCTGATAGTCCATCTGATTCCTCAATCGCTGCTTTCAACCTGTTACGGATGATGCGCTTCAGGCGTACTCGGGAATGCACCCGTGCGTAATACTTTGCGGTACCACAAGAAAGAACTAGGGCTACATGAAGTTCCTTTGGTGATTCTTCAGGCCCTTACCAACTAAGGCAAACGTTCCTTGGACGACAATAGATAGATAGATAGAACTATCCGACGAGTCGGTGAACGGCGAATAAATGAAATTCCCCTCATTGGGCATTACAATGGGTGTGCTCAAGATCTCCTACATTTAATAGGGAACAGAAATACCGACCACTCTGCAATATTATTCAAATCCTAGCCAATAATTCATTCGATTTTGAAGACAAAAGTTAGATACATGCAAATCTTATAAGAATAAAAAAAAAAATAATAATAATTAGCATAAAACAATTCAAGGATAATCCATCGAAAAAGGAAGAATTTAATCTCAGATACCAAATTCAAGCCCTAATCCAATTTCCGTAAAAAAAAAATAAATAAAAATAAAAATCCCTTACAAGGACTATCAATGGAAATTAACAGCTCCTTAGCCAAACTGTCACTTCCATTAGCGTCTTATTCCACATTTATCCATCGATGTTGCTGAAGAAAAGAAAAATTCAAATCGAAACATCCGTAGCAGATGCATTTGCAAAGACGTCGATGGCAATGGAATAGCAACACATAAATCTACAAAGTTGTCAAAACCGAAATCGTCTTAAAAATAAGTCTTTAGCGCCCCTCCCCATTCCCGGTTCCAAGTAGCTGGAGTAACTTCTATCCAGTTTCAACTTCTTCGGCTTGACGAAGAAAAGAAAAGAAAATAACGCCAAACTAAAGGATAGGAAGTATGGATTCATCAGTAATGCAACATCTGGAGTAGGTGCAGATCATCTTAAATCCCATCGAGTCGTATCCTATAAAATGGAAGAAGCTATGGTAACATTGAAGGAAAAAGGAACGCGCAAACGGATTGAAGGATGAAGATTTCAATGAAATGCAACGATTGGTGTTGCCACTTAGACAATATTAGCTACAAAGGAGGATGCAGTGGTTTATTTAACTTTTGTGTTATATCATTCGTGAGAATGTTTTTGAAATACGGGAAACTATTGGTCACGGAATGGTGACTTACTTAGATGACTGCAATGCATTGGATGAGCTCTAGATTGATGTTTGTAGGGAAAGTCCTTCGGGTTCTTTTGTGTTTGGCCCGATACAATAAAGTAAAACTTTGGTGGGTACCGGGTCATATAGGCGTTGACGGCAACGAAACTGCAGATCTGCCAACCAGAAAAGGTTCCTCTGAGTTGTTCACTGGACCTGCATCCTTTTGCTGAATATCTCATTCTGCTTTTAAATATACCCTAAACAGTTGGGAACGCAACATGTGCATTTTTCACTGGAATTACTCCCAATGTCTCAGACAAGCTAAAAGAGCTGTCCTACCCTTCCAAAAAGGCAGACGATATCCTTAAATATAGCAGAAACGACTTAAGAAGGCTTGTGAGCTTCCTTATCGGTTACTATCAAGTACTCAACTACCCCAACAAAATGAGAATCTTGGGGGATATCATCTGTCGAGTCTGCCTAGAAGAGGACAAAATCGCAGAACACTATGTGAGTGTGCAGCTATATGTAGAGATAGGAGACGCTTTTTCCTTAAGGAGATCATATCTAAGGAACTCCTCCGCAGCCGTAATTACCGCTTTCATTAGGAGAGCAGAAGTACTTACTTACTTACTCTCTCCTTGAGACACGGCTGCCTTCCATCCTTTGCGATCCCGGGCACGCTGCTTCCAGTTGTGTAGATCAAGTTTTCTGGCATCTGCGACAGCTTGGTCTTTATACCGGCGGTTCGGCCTTTTAGCCGTCTCGAACCTGGGGGCTGTGATTCGAAGATTCTTTTCGCTGGAGCGTTGTTGTCCATTCGGTCGATGTGGCCGAGCCAATGTAGTCGACGTGTCTTAGCTTTTTGGACTACATCCACATCCTGGTACAACTCATAGAGTTCGCGGTTGTATCTTCTCCTCCATTCGCCCTCCTCGCATGTAGGACCTAATATCCGGCGAAGTATTTTTCGCTCAACGGTACTCAATATTTGCTCTGCTTTCTTACTTATCGTCCAGCACTCGGCGCCATAAAGCAAGACTGGTAAGATGAGCGTTCTATAGAGCATTAATTTGGTCGGTCGAGTTAGGAGTTTTGAATCCAGTTGTTTTGCCAAACCGAAGCAGCAGCGGTTTGCTGAGGTTATTCTTCGTCAGGTCTCCACGAAGGTGTCATTTGTGGGATTTATGTTTGCTCCGAGGTAGGTCAACTTCTTAACTCGCTCGAAGTTGTAGTCATCAACAGTTGCGTTCTGTCCAAGGTTTTGAGCAGATCAATTTTTTGTTTGTTGACAACATGTACTTAGTCTTGTTCTCATTTACTTCAAGACCTGCTCATTTCGTCTGCTCTTCAATTGCCATAAATGCCTCTAAAACGGCTTGCTGGGATCTTCCGACGATGTCAATATCGTCCGCGTATCCCAGCAGTTGGATGGATTTGTGAAAGATAATGCCTTCCGTGTTTATACCTGCCCTACGCATTATCTGCTCCAGCACAATATTGAAGAAGTCCCATGACAGTGCATATCCTTGGCGGAACCCGGTGCATGTGTGGAAGAGTTCAGAAGACCTGTTTCCAAGTTGCACAGAATATCGAGTGTTTTTCAGCGTTACGCGTCGCATCTGGATAAGTTTTGACGCTATCCCGAATTAGGCCATCGCTTGGTAGAGTTCAAGACGATGAATGCTGTCATAAGCGGCCTTAAATTCGATGAAAAGGGGGTGAGTGTCGACTTGATATTCGTTGGTCTTTTCCAGGATTTGCTCTAGTGTGAAAATTTGGTCTATTGTCGATCTGGCGGTCCGGAAGCAACACTGGTACGTGCCGATTAGCGTGTTGCTCGGTTGTAATGCTTCTGCTTGAGGCTTGTAGAAGCTGCAAATCACTTTTAAACGAGATATTTAGAGCCAATGTGGTGATCCTTTGCTGGGTACCTGGGAATATGGATACCAAAGGTAATGAAAGGGCTGACGAGCTTGCTAGGAAAGGGTCGGCGCTGCACTTATCGCGAGCCTTTCCCTCTCTAGCAACCCCAATCAGTTTCTTACGAAGAAAATAGAGGATGAAGCCACCCGTCGAGCAAACAGACGCCGTGTTCATCTGGAAACATGCGCAATGGCCAGGGCGCTATGGCCGGTTTACAGCAAGAAGAGATCGACCTCTCTGGTAAAACTTAGTCGTTATAATGCACGGGTCATTTCTGGCACAATTACTGGACATTGTGCCATTGGCGTTCACGCAGAGCGATTCTGTGTGCTGCATAATGACTATTGCAGAAGTTGCGGGGACGAAGAAGAAATTGAGTCTGTTCATCACCTGTTGTGTGACTGTCCTGCCCCAGCCTTGAAAAGAATGAGGACTCTTGGTAGTTACTTCTTCTCGGAGCTGGAGGACTTGGGTAATGTTGAGCTGATGGACCTCTTGAGATTTAAATCACTTTCTGGGTGGTTCTAACAGCGGACTTTCTTTACAGCGTTTCCAGGGTTAAATGGACCTGTTGGTCTGAGTGAGCAGTGACTCTTTATCACAATGCACCCATCTGCCTAACCTAACCTAACCTAATGCTTCTGCCTAGTCCGCACACGTGCCCAAATAAATCTTTCCGGCGGCCACCGGTTGCATACATACCTCCTCGACGTGTTCAATATCGAGATCAGCAACCACCAGCTGCTTCTGTGGTATTGTCAGATACTCCTTTTTGACCAGTGAGCTGTATCTGGTATACCATCGAAAATCGATAGCTTCTAGAATAACTTCGTCCTCTTGTCTTGGGGATTCCCAGTATTAGGATCGGATCAGTGTAGCATGACATGCCAAGGTTGGTGAGCGCTGCAACTTTATGGTCGTTCATCATCCAATTTTTTACGTCTTATCAGCAGCCTTCTGCCGTTTTCTGACACTTATTCCTAGACTTCCGAGGCTGCTTTTCTCCACGCCTTTTTCTAGCTCTTAGTCCAACCATTCTCGCAGTTTGTCGCCAACATCCGTGTTATCGTCGGGGGTTGTGATGTTCAGTCAAATGCAAACATACATACATTTTCAAATGGCCCGCTAATCCTTCATGCGGGTCGCAGGGGTAGGATGCTCAGGTGGACTCTCCATCCAGGAGGAATCCCTAGACGGCTCCAGGAGAGATGTCGGACTTGGCCCAACCATCTATTTCTAGGCCTACCGCGGGGTCGCCTACCTGATGGCACGTCTTGGAAGCCGGTCTTGGGGCATACGCAACCAAACCATCGAAGCATAGATCGCTCCGTTCGGAGAAGTAGCTGCTTAACATTGAGCGCCTCGCGTACTCTGGTGTTGCGCACTCGATCCCTACGAGTTATTCCAGCAACACCGCGAAGGAAACTCATTTCGGCAGCTTGTATCCGCGATCTTATTCTTTCGGTCACTACCCAAATTTCATGACCATAGGTGGGAGTTGGAACATACATCGAGTTAAAAACTACCGATAACTTAGCTTGAACACTAAGTTCGGCCTTCCTTACAGCAGATTGGCCAAGCTCTCTCAAAATTGATCCAGCCTAACCAATTCTACAGGATAACTTGGCATTGCTCTTCCCATCACTCGTGAATAAGACCCCGAGGTACTTAAACTTATCCACCTGCCACTAATATGCAGAGTGCACTGAATGGGTTTTTTGGAAACGACCATTGACTTCTGACTTGTTCACGTTGACCTTCATTCCAGCATCATCACAAACGGGGGGTGGCAATGGTGCAGTGGGTAGTGTGTTTGCTCGTTAACCGATGTGTGCAGGTTCAAGCCCCAGCGGGGAACAGCAATCATGGGCCACCCAAGTATAAAGGAAAAACGAATTACATCGAAGTTTTTCAAACCACTGCACCAAAGAAAGGTTCCTGCCTGGTAGTACAATGGACCGGAGAATCTGAGTGCTCTGGGATTTGGGTTTCCTTTTCATCACAAACGGCTACAAACCTTTCGAGTGCGCGCTGAAGTTCGGTTTGAGAGGACCCAAGGATGACCAAATCATCCGCAAAGAGTAGATGACTAATCCTTAGGTCTCCCACTTTGAAACATTCCCCGCCATGGCTGCGCTGCAACATCCAATCGATATATACAATGAAGAGGAGAGGTGACAAAACGCACCCCTGGCGGAGTCCAACACCCACAGTGAAAGGTGTTGATTTAACACCGTTTATCCGACCACAGCTTCTACAGTTTGTATATAAAGACTGAATCGCCCTTAACAGGGAACCATCAATCCCATACCTCTGCAGAACACTCCAGAGATTGCCTCGAGGAACCCTATCATATGCTTTTTCCAAATCTACAAAACAAGTGTGTACAGGTTTAGCATATCCCCAGACCTTCTCAAGAACCTTTCTGAATAACTGGTCGGTTGTGCTTCAGCCAGGACGAAAACCGCACTGCTCATCCCCCAAACTGTTCTCAACCACAGCTCTCGCACATTTTTTTAGCACCTTAGCAAAGACTTTTCTAGGGAGACTTAAAAGAGATATACCGCTATAGTTGGCGCAATCTCTTTGTCCTCTTTCTTAAAAAGAGGAACTATCACCCCCATTTGCCAATCACCAGGTGTTTCACCGCATTCCCAGGCCACTTTAATGACACGCGAGAGCCATTGCACTCACTCTTTACCTAAAGCCTTAAGCATTTCTGGGCGAATTTCATCCACACCAGCAGATTTGCCAACCTTTAGCGATTTGATCGCCAAAGTTACTTCCTCTACCGTAGGACTACTTTCCGCCCAACTCTCGACAATAGGTCTGTCATTTTCGGTGCCCTGTTCGGGATTGAGGAATTCTGAAAAGTGCTCGCTCCATCTGCGTAAGATGTCCTCCTCATTGGAAAGAAGTGTACCATCTTTGAATTTGACTCCTTCAACGATATTCAACTTTTTTCCTCTGAGTCGGCGGACGGTCTGCCAGAACACTTTCTTTGCAGATCTGTGGTCATGTTCCAAATTTTCGCCAAACTCCTTCCAAAACTGTTCTTTCGCTGTTTTCACAACTAATTTGCAAGTTCTTCGCGCCTTAGTGTACCGATTTCGAGAATCGGAGTTCCCCAAGTGAATCCACACCTTAAAGGCTCTCTTCTTCTCTCTGATGGCTTCTTGAACTCCGGCCGTTTTAAACCAAGCAGTCCTTTTCTTACCACCAGCCGCAACACCAAGCCGCTTCACTCCACAAACATCTCTCGCAGATGCAATAACCGCTGTTGAAAACAGTTGCCACTCTTCCTCTACATTTGATGGAACAGTTGGAATTTGTTCAAACCTTTCAGATATTTGCCGCGCAAATGTCTCCCGTATCTCATCGTCCTGTAACCTCTCCCATCGTATGCGTGTAACCATCATTGGTTTACGCTTTGGTAGGGGAGGCACTCTCTCGCTAAGATACTATTTGCACACCACTAAGTGATGATCAGTTGACAGTTCGGCCCCTCTCAATACGCGAACATCACAAACCATTCTCTTCAGACACGATGGTACCACAAGGAAATCGATTAGCGACTTCTGCTGAAGACTCCGACGGTACCATGTGTATTTGTGAATGTCTTTGTGTGGAAAGATAGTGTTCATGATGGATAACCCATTTTCACAACAAATTCCAAGACGTGCCATGGTGGCCGTGGCATCAGGTAGGCGACCCCGCGGTAGGCCTAGAAATAGATGGCTGGATCAAGTCCGGCATCTCTCCTGGAGCCGTCTAGGGATTCCTCCTGATGAGTTGGAGTCAATGGCGGAGGATCGAGAAGGATGGAGAGTCCACCTGAGCATTCTACCCCCGCGACCCTCATGAAGGATTAGCGGGCCATTGAAAATATATGTATGTATGTAAATCTAACAACTTCTCTCCGTTCGCGTTTTGATCAGGATCACCGTTTCTCCCAATCATACTCCCCCATGTTCAGCCACAGTTCTCTAAAAATCATGAACAACCGTTGAGTACAGTCCCAGAATTTGGTCACACCCACCAGCTTTATTGTCGTCTCTATTAACACGAACTTTTCGTCCAACTCAAGGACTTCTTTTAGCGATGGTGCTTTTACCTTTCGAAGAGTGGACGTAATCATTCGTGGATTGCTCTACTTCGTGATTAGTTGTACTTAGTTCCTTCGAAAACTTGTACTCTTTCCTGCTAGATTAGGTTGAGTGGGTGGCTGCCTTGTGATATAAGCCACAGCTAACTTAGACGGTTGTAAGACCCATTCTCACATATGGTTCACTAGTATGGTGGACGGCACTTGAGAGGCAATACCTGCTTTCAAACCTCACCAAAATCCAAGAACAATACCAACAGCGGCAATGGAAACCATGCTTAGTTTCATTCTGCTTGACATATACTGCAGCAGTCTGGCGGCTAAAACCGCTGTAAGACTGAGAGAAGGCCGGTTGTGGTCATCAAGCCTTTACGGCCATGCCTCCATTCTGTCCCGATGGGGTATCAATTGCGGATTGACGGGAATTGGTCACATGAACCCGATGCTAGCATTCGAAAGGAGATTCACTACAAGAATTCCCGATAGAATATACTGGAAGAATCGAAGAACCATGAAGAAAAAGGAGTTGGCTTTCTATAGCGACGGTTCTAAGATGGACGTCGGCATGTGAGCCGGAGTTTATTGTGAGGCCCTAGGAATAAAACGCTCCTTTAGAATAAACGACGACTGCAGCGTCTTCCAGGCCGAGGTCGCAGCCATTATACAGGCTGCTGAAATTATACGCGAGAGTAATATCGTTGGTAAACCGATCACTATCTATATAGACAGCCAGGTAGCCGTTAAAGCTTTGCACTCTGCCGTAGTTAGGTCGAGGCTCGTGAGAAGCTGTAAATCACTCTTAAACGAGATATCTAGAGCCAATGCGGTGACCCCGTGCTGGGTACCAGGGCATATGGATATCGAAGGTAACGAAAGGGCTGACGAGCTTGCTAAGAAAGGGTCGGCGCTGCACATATCGCGGGCCCTACCCTCTGTAGCAACCCCAATCAGTTCCTTGCGGAAAAAAAATAGAGGATGAAGCCACCGGTCGAGCAAACAGACGCTGGGCTCATCTGGAAACATGCGCAACGGCCAGGGCGCTATGGCCGGCCTACAGCAAGAAGAGATCAACCTCTCTGGTAAAATTTAGTCGTTATAACGCACGGGTCATTTCTGGCATAATTACCGGACATTGTGCCATTGGCGTTCACGCAGAGCGACTCGGTGTGCTGCATAATAACTACTGCAGAAGTTGCAGGGGCGAAGAAGAAATTGAATCTGTTCGTCACCTGTTGTGTGACTGTCCTGCCCTATCCGTCAGAAGAATGAGGACTCTTGGTAGTTACTTCTTTTCGGAGCTGGAGGACTTGGGTAGTGTTGAGCTAGCGGACCTCCTGAGATTCATATCATTTTCTGGGTGGTTCTAACGGCGGATTTTTTTTGCAGCGTTTCCAGGGTTAAATGATTGGGCACAATGGACCCGTACTGTTGGTCTAAATGAGCAGTGACCCCTTGTCACAAGGCACCCGTCTACCTAACCTAACCTAGGACTTCTAGAATAAACGATTGGTAGCCTGTGCACTTCGTACTCTTCAATCTCTCTGACACATTAATGGGCACTACACAATGACTAATCAGAAGTCAATCTTCTCCAATGGTCATTTATGATTGGTACTCCGTCATGAGTTTTTAGTGGTCTCCATCTCTAGTAGTTATTAGTGGATTATCCTCCTGCTGGACTACTTGCAGTTATTCACAACTAAATAGTACTCCTTGCGATCTTTTCCTCTTTTTCCTTCTCCCTCTAGTAGTCATGACTACTTGGTACTCTTTACCCTTTGTGACAATGGGCAGTACTTAGGGACTTGCTAGTAGTCTCTAGTCATTTCTGAACGCCTTCCGACCTATTCTCTCTAGCATTGGCAACTCTGATTCAAGTTTACTTTGCTTATGCATAGCATAAGATGGAAAATGCAAAGAAATGGTTTCAAGGTTCACACGACCCGGGCTGACTGTGCTTATGGATCATTGGCGGATAAACATCTCTCGTCCTTCTTGTTTCCTGCTCCTGGCTACTGCCAATGCCACTTTCACTTGTAGTCTTGAAGCGTGTTTTTCCTCTGTTTTTTTTTTTTGTTGACTTTGACTGCGATTTATGTGCCATTACAACGTAAATGCATTGCAATCCTGTTTGCAGAACACTCAAGTGGATGCAATTTCTCTCACAACTCGCCCCCCATCCTCCCATACATACGGGCAGACAAAAATGGAAGTCATTTCCCAACTTTTAATCCTTCATTTTGTAGCAACTATTATCACGGTACAAATTGGCCATGAAGAGACACAAGGCAAGTTGAACTTGCTCCTCCGGCGCACACCCTCTTTCGGGGTAGAATCCACCCGGTCGGGTTTTGACCTGCTAATTGAAAAAGGAGGTGTTGGCAATAATTCCAGAGCACACGAAAAAGGTCAGGCATATAAATTGTTTTTAATTAACTTTCAAATTGGGGGTTTGACGGTATTATTCCTTCCACTCGCATTCGTGTCTTCATTGCCACCGCGCTGGCCGCCAACCGCCACCCACTAGATGAGAGGATCTAGAGTAAAAGTCAAAAAGTTGGTCCCTTTGACGATGGTGCAGGAGATGTGAACTGAATGGCAGCGTTGTGGTAATAAAGACTTAAGTAACTTTCAGATAGTTACTTTGTGAGTGAATTTCGCAAAGAGCAGATGCTTTTAATTTGCGCTACACACCCTTCGCCTTGTCCTCCTCGGTGGATGTACAAATTATATTTAATGAAAGTGCTAAAAGTTTGACGTGAAGTGAGGCGAATGTGGCAATGCAGGATGGCAAGGATGCTAATTGCTTGTCGATAGATAGTATGTTGTGGTCGGGTGGTTTAGAGGTTTCTACTATGTGCATGTCTTCCGGGAAAAGATAAAAATGACGTTCTCCCCGTTTCATAAATCATTTATGTACATGTGCTCGTATAGGTATTTCCCAAAGGACTCATAACAAACTTTACATCAAACCGTCAAGAGACCACATCTCATGCAAATCATCAAAATCACCAAAAGTCCATCATATCCTTCATCGGGATGAATGAAAATACCATTTGGTTGGACTGATTGATGTTTTGCCATTAAGGATGCAAATTATCCCCTTTGTAGTCGGTTCGATGTATACGCGTAAAAATATCGCGCTCTACGCCGCGCCCCGTCCGCACCCCAACTGTGCAACAAAACAAATAGATTTTGAAATGAGACCACTCCTTGGTGCTTCATATTCATCTCTTCGAAATGTGAAGGCCAACCAATGTTGTTTTGCTTTTGTTACGTGTGCTGGTGGTGGTGGCGGTGGCCCCTGTAGATCCTTGCGGCAGTGGTTGCTGATTGTAATTTTTAACAATTTACGGCATGCGACAGCAGACAAATCTGATGAATTAAACATTTTGTTTAGAAAAATCTAGGGCATTACTGTGATGGGACAGTTGGGGCTGTGTGGATGGTTGTTTAGGATTTTTAAGTTGTGGCTCCAGTTGGCTCATTCATAACAATCAAATCTGTCGTTGGAAGATGGCCGGCGCGACGCATAGAATGCTGTTATTCGTAGGCTCTCCAAAGTTTACCTAAAAGGGTTCGAAAGGGTTCTTTTGTGGCTAATCATTGCTTGAACGAGATTCCGCGTCTATGTAAGGTGTTCTCTTCTATTACCGCTGAAGGTTTGGTTAGGTTAAATTGGCTATCACACTTAGACCAGTCAAGGTGCCTTGGGATGCCAAGGATCTACCATTAGACCACTCAGGGACTAATAAAAGCAACCGGAGCTTTTGATAAAGCGATGAATACTCATGACTTCACGCCAAATCAAGGCCATCAAAGAAGGGAACCCCTAGATGGAACTTTCTTGTACGTGATAGAGCAGGACATCTGCATAGGAGGTGAAGGATGGTTTCCTCTTCCTCCCTTCCTTCTCGTCCCTACAGCTCCTGCAGAGTCGTTAGAGAAGAGGCCAAGTTTTTTGGCATGCTGGCCTATTAGACAGTGTCCACTGAGGACACCGATAACTCAGCTGATCTGTAATCACTTTAGCTTAACAAACCCAGCACTATGTTTCTGGTCTAGCTTAGGCCAGATCTGCCTCGAAGTGCGACACGTTGACCCATTTTCCCATCTGTGGTTGGTCTTGCTAATAGCGTTCAGCTTTAGTAGATGCTTACATGTATCGATGGGCATAACTAGGCCTTGCCTATCTGGCAGAATCTTTAGAGTTGAAAGGCTCACCCAAAACTTGTAAGGACGTTAAGACCCTGGGTGAATTGAGCGTGTGCGATGTGGATTGTTATTTTCAAAGAGCCTGAAGTGCCAACAGAAACAAAATATACCAAGTGCAAGCCAGGTGGTGCAATAGTGTCCCAGATCATCATTTGAAAGCATAAACTTTTTTTTTTTTTATAATCTTTTATCGGGAAAGACGAACCTACATATAATGCTGAGCCAGCGCTCCGAGATGCCTGCAAATGCCTGTTGATTCTGCATTTTGCCTGTGAGTGAGTTTCGAAGATTGCTTGTCCTGTAACAAAAATAATTTTGATAGCGTTGTGTTCTTCCGGTAACCAGGCGAACATGGAAGTTGAGTGCTCTAGTGGCCTGGCGATCATTCTGTTGAGATCTTCTAAACATCTGCCATAGTAGTATCTGAAGAAAACGCACAAGTCTGTCACCCGCCTTCGATGAGCCAACGATTGAAGGTTGAATGTTAGTAATCTTAAATTATGTGAACTACTCACCTCTGGATGCAGTCAAGTAGATTTGTTAGTGTTTTGGGGCCGCGCTCCAAACGTGAGAGCAGAACTCAGCACCCGGTCTTACTTGTGCTTTATATAAAAGAAGAGGTTGTGACGGTGTAAAGTACTTTTTTTGCTGCGAAAACTTCATGGAAGCTGATCTTGCGATGTTTGATATGTGGTCATGCTATGTTACTCCAGAGTTTGCTTTGATACCCAGTTAATGCATGGTATCCTTGGGTTCGATTTTTGCCTAACGGGTGGTGGAAAACGCTTCTGCTCACGAGAAACAGGCCCGCTCTTTTTCAAGTAGTGTGGGACTTGGTACTCATTAAATATACATACATACATTTTTGGCGCAACAGCTCTTTAACAATACTCTCGGATGTTTGTCAGACGCTCGCGAGAGGTGGGATCGTGAAAAAAACACTTTGGTGTTTTCTGGGATTCGAACTTGGAACCTCACGCGTAGTGATCCGACACACTAACCACTTACGCCACGGCGCCCACTCATTAAAAAACACCGGAACCGCTTTTGCATTACTTCAGAGTGGTGTCGTTTACCTCCCCCTTTCGGTGCCGACTTTTTCATATTTGTCTTCTCTTGCGGGTCAATTCTTTCTTGCCGGTAAGGCTTACATCAGGCTTACATTAATCTCATGAAGGTGATTATTAGGTCTTCCTTTCTCTTTTTTGATTTTAGCACTTTTTCTATAAAGGAACGTACTTGATTCCATCTCTGATCACCCATTGATATTTTTGTCAGTATGTTTCCCGGTGTGATGACGCCGATTAGACATTCTAGCGCTCTCCTTTCAGATTCTCATCTGTTGCACTCGAAGAACGTGTGGTTTGCGTCGTCCAGTTCTGAGTCGCCATATTGCCAAACCGAGCTCCCTATTTTGCCCATTATGTGGAGTTAGGCGTTAAAATAACAGTATCCGGTAAGAAATTGGGTGACGTAATAATTTACTTCCCCGTGTTTCCGTCCCTTCCATTCAGCGATGTTGCTGATCAGTCTCGCGGTCCATCGTCCTCTGCTTTCTGAGCTCCATCTCTCTTGCCATTTCTGTTTGGTGAGCTCCTTCGCCTCCTCCGTTGGCGCTTCCACTCCTTTCCACCGCCTTTTTGTCATAGACGTACTTCCTCTCTGCCGCAAGGAGATCAATAGGGGTCACTCCCGCGACTATGAGGACGGCTGGTTCCGACATCGTTTGGTACGAACTTGTAATCCGTAGTGCCGCGCGCCTTTATACTGCGGCCATTTGTTTCCTGTATTTCTCTTGTCGGAGTTCGTCGGTCCATATCTCGCACCCATACAGGAGAATAGCGTGGGTGACTGTCATCAGGAGCTTTCCCTTACTAGCTGTTGGACCTCCAACTTTTGCCATTAATCTGCTCGCAGCTCGTTCCGAATCAGATCTTATTTAATGCCAGAAAGTGAGCTTCGTGCTTAGAGCCATGACTAGGTACTTCACCGCTTCCTTGCTGGTTATTACCTCAGATCCGACTTGAAAGTCGACAATAGTTGGAATCCTCTTCTTTGTCAAAAGGACTATCTCCGTCTTTTCTGTGGCCAAACCTAAGCCATGTTCTTTTATCCAGAGGCATCAGCCTCATCATCTGGTTGAGTTTTCTTTGCGCGTTATCGGTGTCTCTTGCCGTAATCACCGCGGCCATATTTATTTATTTATTTATTAAGCTTAACAAGCAAGAGCTTAAATCTAAACTTAAAAACTAACAAAAAGGGAACTTAACTCTAATCTTAAAACTAATTGTCCTATTTTTTTTTTTATTTTTATTTTTTTTTATTTTTATTTTTTTTTTACGTTCCAGAGATCGGGTCCCAGGATTGAGCCCTGCGCTGCTCCAGCAGTAATCTTCTTTATTCGAGCTTCTTCTGCGGTGTTGTATTACAGCTTCTATCCTTGAGATAGTCCTTCACCATCCGCAAGAGATATTCGGGAAATCAAAAATGCTTTCAAGGGCGTAAAGCATATCCCTCCAGCTGGCTGAATTGAAGGCATTTCGCACCTCCAGAGTTGCTAGCAATACGATTTTTCTTGAATAGGGGTTGCCCTGTTGAGCCAATTGGGCGGTCCTTACCACTTTTTAATTGCTTCAATCGCAGAGTGGCCCTTTCTGAATTCGTGCTGTCATTCGGACAAATATCCTGCTCTCTGCACGGCTGCTGTAAGCTGAGAAACAGTAGATGCATGTTTCCTGGAAAAGGCGGTGGATTTTGTTTTCTTCGCGTTGAACACCACAAGGTTGGTTTTTCGCCATTGCAAAATTGGCTTGTTCGCATCACTGAGGGTGGGCCAACTACAAGTTTCTTTTCAAAAATGCAATAAAATGAACAAAATTACATTTTTTCCATATATAATGGCTTTATTAATAAGAGCATACATTCCCATTAATTACGGAACACAACGTCGTTCAAGTGGCTGCCTCGGCTGGCCTCGCAGTAGCGCATTTTATCACTCAAATTTTCCAAAACCTCGTTGATGGTTTCGGGCTGTAGCTCACGGATTGCTTGGATGATATTGACCTTAAGTGCTTGAATCGTTTCCCGATTGTTGGCATTACATCGGCCTTTCACGGTTCCACACAAAAAAAAGTCCAAAGGGGTCAAATCGCAGCTCCGAGGCGGCCAATTGACATCGCCAAGACGGCTGATAACACGATTTGGGAATTTGGTGCGCAAAAGACCGATTGTGGCATAGGCTGTGTGGCATGGCGCGCCACCCTGCATGAACCAGAGGTCGTCCAAATCCATGTCTTCAATTCCAGTCAAAAAAAAAGTCGTTAACATGGCTCTGTAACGCCCACCGTTGACCGAAACGTTGTTCCTAGCCTCATTTTCGAAGAAAAATGGTCCAATGATGCCACCACTCCACAATCCGCACCAAACGGTCACTCTCTGTGGATGCATTGGTTTCTCGACAATAACGTGCGGGTTTTCCGAGCCCCAGATGCGGCAATTTTGTTTGTTAACGCAGCCGCCGAGATGAAAATGTGCCTCGTCAGAAAAGATGATTTTTCGCCCAAAATCGTTGTCCAATTCAAGCTGCTCTAAGGCCCAAACTGCGAAGCGATAACGAAGCGGATGGTCGTGCGCTTTCAATTGCTGAATCAATTGGACCTTGTAAGCGAATAATCCCAGATCGTTGTGCAGAATTCTCCTCAGGCTAGTGCGTGAAATGTTGAGCTGTTGAGATCGATGACGAGTTAATGTTCGTGAATTGAGTCTCACACTCTTGGCTACAGCAGCCACATTCTTGTCTGTGCGCACCGTACGAGTATGAGTGTTGTCCACTAGCATACCAATCTCACGAACTTGCGTACAGCAGGCGCGGTGGGTGCTTCATTTCGGCCAAAACTTCTTTTCAAAAAACGCACTCTTTGGGCTACACAGCACTCACTTTGGAAATACGTTTTGAATATTTCCCAATGTTGTTCAAGCGTAAAGCGACTCATTTCATTCCGCGGAGGTGCGATACTGACTTTCTGTCAAGATTTCGAGCGGGAAACAGCTGTCAGTGTCAAAATAACCTATGATTTAAAAAGAAATCACTAGATGGCCCACCCGTTATGTGAGGTATTGCCACTCACGGTAATGTTGTTTGAGCAAGATGCTAATATTTATATGGAGTAAAAATAATGGAGGAGAAAGAATGGATCTCTGAGGTACACAAGCATTTTTTTTTCCTCTTGTACAACCCATGCCCGCGTGGCAACGACACTGCGACCTGAAAGATCTATTGTATCGGAGGGTTGGAGTTCATCTAATAGGCGTACTACCTCCCTTATAAAAGTGAGTATGTCTGTAGTAGTGGAGCATTTAAGTTCCACTGAAGTAAGTATCTCCTTGTGGAGAATACGTTTCCTTAACCAGTGTACTGCCGGTTATAGTATGTGTTTGGATGTTTCATCCTCCTCTAGGCATAGCCGACAGCCCTTCCCTTGGCACAGGTTCAACTTGTTAAGGTGGTATCTCAGGCTTCAATGGCCAATTAGAAAGCTCACGAGCTTCCTAATGCCTTCCCTATCTAAGTTAAGGATATAGGAATAAGGCTTGATTAATCGTTTGGATTGTCTTAGACCTGGCCCACTAGTCCAGTGGTCTAGACAAAGTTTGTTTTCCCATTCGTTAATCAGCGTTGTAGCTGTCGCCCAATTGACGCCACAATAAGGTTCAGGACCTATGAACACAGATTCTGAGCCAGCCTTAGCTAGCTCATCTGCAAATTCGTTGCTCACAGTCGCTTGGTGTTCAGGGACTCAACCGAGTTTTACCCTGTTGTATTTGGCCTGGTAATGCACCGTAGCAGCATTTCACAGTTCTGGAGTCCATTAGGTTGGACGATAATGCCATAAGTGCTGCATAAGAGATTGTGCCTGGCGCAGATATCAATGGCATGGATTTCAGGCTGAAACACAGTGGGATTCGTACCCATAGGTACCGAAATCTTTGTGTTGGGTCCAAAGACCTCAGCTCCAATTCCAGAATCTATTATCCAACCATCGGTGAACCAGACCAGACTTCTAGGGTCCAGTGTTGGAGCACCATTGGTCCAATATTTCAACCTCGAGTAACCTACCGAGGCAAGTTGCCGAAGTTGCCTGACCATAATATCTGGTATAGTACAAGTACACAAGCATTAATAGCAAATGCATCAAAGACACACCGTCTACAATTGATCTGCTCTAAAGAAAGTTTCCATCCATCCGTAGAGTTGTTGTGCTAGCCCATAGGAAGCTAGTTTGTTTAATAGAGCACTATGCCAGACTCGATTAAATGCCTTTGAGATATTTAGAGCAACTACTCTTGATTCGCCATGTTGTTCAATAGCTAAGGCTAATAGATGGGTTACGTCCAATAACAAAAGTTTGAAGTTACATAATCCTCTAAGTTTGACAGCGGTTGGAATGAAGGAAGATCAAGAAGCTTTTAAGGAGCTAGAGATGTGTTCATAAGCCAACACAAGAGATACAATATTTGACAAGTCTGTACAACTACTCGTTTATGCCGATGACGTTGATATAGTCGAAAGAACTCAGCGGGCTGTCAGTTGTATTGAGACCGAGGCAGCTAAGATGGGTTTAGCGGTCACTGAAAGCCTCACCTCAAAATTATATCCGCCTATTGTGGCGTTCTGTCCACGACGCCGATGTTGAGTGTCCTTTTATGTAGACAGCATATATTTTGTTTTGCTTTCATTGACCGCTAGACCCATCTTTGCTGCCTCGATCTCAATACTCGTTAATGCCCCATTGACGGCCCGCTGAGTTATTCCGATTATGTCAATGTCATCGGCATAAGCGAGTCGTTGTACAGACTTGAAGAAGATTGTACCTCCGGGGTTGGCTTGTGAGTTTCGTACAATTCTCTCAAGTACTATGTTAAAGAGATCGCATGATAGCGCGTCGCCTTGTCTAAGACCTTTCCTGACATCGAACGGTTCGGTGATGTTCTTACCGACTTTGATGGAGCAGCGAGAGTTCTCCATCGTCATTCTGCACAAACGGACGAGCTTGGCAGGGATGCCAAGACTAGACATGGCTTTGTATACCTCGTCTCTAAACACGCTATCATAGGCAACTTTGAAATCGATGAAGAGGTGGTGCGTACCTAGTTTATATTCATGGGTTTTTCCAATATCGGCCGTAGTGTGAATATTTGGTCAATGGTGGACTTTCCCGGCCTGAAACCTCACTAATAAGGACCTATCAGGTTGTTGACGATCGGTTTTAGGCGTTCACATAATACGGCAGACAGGATCTTATATGCGATGTTGAGGAGACTTATACCTCTGTAGTTGGCGCAGTTCAGTGGTCTCCTTTCTTCAGGATCAGGCAAACGATGCTGAGGTTCTATTCATCGAGCATACTTTCGTCCGACCAGATTTTACAGATGAGCTGGTGCATACTCCTTACCAACTCATCTCCTCCTGCCTTTTAAAGTTCAGCGGCAAGGCCGTCGGCTCCAGCAGCTTTGTTGGATTTGAGTTTAGATATCACTATCCTCACTTCATTCTGATCGGGTTGATTGGAATCTTGACTACCATCATCACTGTTGAATGGCTCATTCTGCCTGACAGCGGAATATTGGTCATCATCGCCGTTTAGCAGTCTGCAGAAGTGTTCCTTCCATATTCTCAGCACCGACTGCGATTCTACTACTATGTTGGCAGTTTCGTCCCTGCAGGCTTCCGTTCTGGCTTTGAAACCCTGGCATGTTCTCTTTACCTTTTTGTAAAATTTTCGAACATCATTCCTGCAATAAAGTCTCTCAATTTCCTCGATCGAGCGCTTCTCATGCTCTTTTTCCTTCTTTCTGAAAAGTCGATGTTCCTCTTTTCTCCTGCTCACGTAGAGCTCTTAAGCAGCTCTAGTCCATCTATGCAGCGCCGCTTTGTACGCCTCCTGTTTAGCTGCATGTGCTTGCCGGCATTCCTCATCAAACCAGGGGTTTCGTTGTGGTGGCCGAGAGAAACCCAGTACATCAGAGGCGGCATCTCCGATGGCTTGTTGGCAACGCTGCCACTGGTCTTCTGCATTTACTGCTGGCGGCATAGGACTTAGATTAAGATTAAGAGAACCTCGTTCGGCAAAGGCTCTGGCGGTCTCTTGCGATTTTAGCCGCCCGATGTCAAATTTCCTCACAGTATTTCGTTGATTTCGCTCCGTTCTGGATATCCGCATCCGTACCTTGGCTACAACTAGGTAGTGATCCGAGTCCACGTTGGCTACTCGGAAAGCCCGGACACCCAGAATACTGGAAGAGTGCCTTGCGTTGATCGCAATGTGATCGATTTGGTTGACAGTTTTGCGATCAAAGGAGAGCCATGTTCCTTTGTGAATGTCGAGACGTGGGAACCACGTACTAGCTACGACAAAGTTTCGCCCCGCAAAGTCGATTAGCCTGAGTCCGTTGTCGGATGTGATGTCGTGCAGGCTGTGCTTTCCGACAACGCTACTAAATACGTCCTCTCTTCCTAGCTTTGCGTTGAAATCACTTAAGATAATTTTAAGGTCGTGGCTAGGGCATTGCTCATACGTCTTGTCCAAGTGCTGGTAGAAGTCATCCTTTATCGCGTCGTCCTTCTCCTCGTGAGGGGCGTGAATGCATATTAGGCTAATGTTGGCAAATTTAGCCTTGATACGGATAGTCATGAGGCGCTCGTTCACATGCCGGAAACTCAAGACTTCTTCCCTAAGTCTACTTCCAACGACAAATCCGCACCCGAATAGACGCTGTCCTTGTTGTCTGTAGCAATCGCCGTAGTAGATGTCGCAGTTTTTCATACTCCTTTTGCCCGGCCCATCCCATCGCACTTCTTGGATGGCCGTAATGTCTGCTTTGAGATACTCTAGGGCCTCCGCAAGTTGTTCGGCTGCACGCGGTTTGTAGAAGGATCTAAGATTCCACGTGCAGACACGAAGATCGTTGTCCTTTTTACGTTTGCTTGGGTCGTCAACAGTAAAATCATCCGTATCCGAGGCTGTTCGTTGCTTCGTAACCGAAGGTTTTTTACGTGGTAGGGAAGTTAACCCGACGGCATAACCCCCAACCTGGAGGACCATATCCTTTTTTTTGCAACCCCTAGGACGAGGGGCCGGATGCACCGATGTCAGTAACCCACTTCGGGGATATGAGCGCTGCTGTTGGCTCATTAAGGGTTCATCCGCCACCATCTCTTTTTCAATACCCTGATGTAGTATTGAAAAATCCTTACAGACCTCAGCTCCAAATATGTCAAAGTAGCTCCGGTAAGGTATCCAACGTTCCAGCCCGGAAAATCTTCAAATCGGCCCCGGATGGACGGCACAGTAGAGAACAACCTCGCAGTAGGCGGCGCAAATATGTGGAGAGGGACCTCAGCCAAATTGGTGTGTGACACTGAAGGCAGCTGGCTTGTAACTGAGTTGGCTTGAGAGGTTTGTTGGTTGAGGCCCAGGTCCATCCCGGACTGTAGCGCGACCTAAGTAAGTAAGTAATGTATGCGTCGAAGGCTTTGATCTATAAAATAACAAAATAAAAATTGTTTTATAAAGCGAGACACTGCCAGAGATCCATGTTGCATAGAAGGGAAGTCTTTAAAAAATCCTTCAGATCCTAAACGCTTCGAACGTACCTTCGCTTATAGCCTCACTTGAAACTTTCTTCAACAATAAGGGTCATCATTCATCTTTATGGGTTTGAGTTTGGGAAGTACGAGTATGTTGGTATACGTTGCAGCAGGCTTTGTAGTTGCATCAGTTCAGCGAGTCCTTCCCCAAGATTAGAAGAAACCATGTTCGTTAGGTTTTTACTAGACAATTTTGTATAGAGTGGTCTTAGCAGTCTTATTACCATCTAGGACTTTGCTACCATCATCCTAGTTGAATGAAATCCTCAATTGTAAATTTCAAAAGTATCTCTTTGTCCTTGAAGTTTCATTCGAGTGATTACAATCACAGCTCCTCAAGTGTCCAAGTACCATCCCTCCCAAGAATTGTCATATTTTTTGTCACCTATAAATTCGTGTAATCATCTTTCCTCCCAAAGCAGCCTCCTCATCTCAAGCGCTGCCACTAGTAGCATCATTATCATCATCACACCGCCAAAAGTAGACGATTTCGAATGAATGATGATGGAATTCTCATGGAAGGATATACTTCATTCTGAGCAATCCCCCAAGGCTCGTCAGAGAGCTGCTACTACTACGACTACTACTACAGCCATCAATTTTATCATTCAATAGGGAGAAGATGAATTCCACCCCCGCCCCCCCCAATAAATGGTTTTTTAATATACCCAACGAAGACAGACAGAAACACACCGACGACGACGAAGTGGCAACCGACTTATGCACGTTAAGCAAACACGACAAATTCATTGGCCCGGTAATGAGTCGTCGTCGTTGTCGATGGATGGGGTGGGTGTTGGGGGGATGCTGGGTGATGAAAGAGCGGCAACGGTCTCATATCTCACGCTCAGCGTCATAATTATTATTACGAGAGTGGTGTTTGCCTTAATGGGCCATTAATGATGGAATGATGCTCCTTCGGTTATATATACATTTTTTGTCTCCTCTCAAGGATTTATGAGTTCTACGTTTGCAATTTTTTTTTTTTCGGCTGCTTTGGGAGGAAGGATCCTGATTGTTATCTTTAATTTGGCTTATCTTCGGAGTGTGAGTGACGAGCGAAAAAAAAAAGAAGTGATAACAAATATTAGGCTGATTAAAAGTGCCGTTTTAATGACCCGGATTAATTCATTGGGGATGCTTTTTTTTCTGCTTCGTCCTTACTTTTAATCAGCCCCTTCCGTGGCTGGTGGTGGGCGGTTGATTGCCAAGATTGAGCAACAGCTCTTCGGCATTTTTTGTTCATTTTAATGAGTATTTACTTTCAATTGGATGGCCACTGATTATTAAGGATTTATTTGTCTAATTTTTGATATCCTTTTTGCACGCTGACTGTAATAATTATTAACCGGGAAAAGTTATTTTTGTCTCTCGGCGCAATTAACCCCGAGGTCCTTTCAGTTGTTTCTTGATTTTTTGTTTATGTTTTTTTGAGAGCTCTAATAAATTGTTGCGCAAAGGACAACCGGGAAGGATTCCCTTTATGTTTGTTTATATTTTGTTATCTTTATTGCATTGCGCGCTCGATAAAACCAGGGGTGTAGAACCAGGCATAAAACATTTCCTAAGTAATTGTGTGTGATGAGCAAGTATAGACGTATAGCATTTCCCGAGGGGGAAATTTAATCCTTGATGGATGAAGGATGAATGGCAAAGTCATAAACAGGCACAAACGTGAGAATGTTAACAATGTTTAATTGTTTTTAAAGTTTTATTGTAGTTGACAGGAAGTTCGATGTAAGGATGGTGTCACGTGGGTGATACATATTTTCATTTAATTAGTTTCGGGTCGGGGTTATTAAAATTTTCATTTTCTGGCAGCGGGATAGGAGGTCTTAAGGGATCATCTAAAGTTTTAACTATCACTTTTGGGTATTTAAATAAGTTTTAGCAAACTGGTTAGCTGGAACAGGTTGTAATAGATGGATGGGATTGTTTTAAATGTCGAGGGACGTACTCGTATAGGCAGTCAAATTCATAGTTAAGTGGGATTTGTGCCCCAGAAATGGGGGTGATACTTAATGACACAAACTAAGGGTAGTTTCGCGGCATAGATATGAGCTGTGGAAAGTAGAAGAGTGAACCTTCGATTAGGCGAAGAGAACAAGACGAGTGTGTGGAGTATTACTTGTCGAGAGCTGGGAATGTAGGGGGTTTCAGTTGAAATTTGCGAGGATATATGCAAGGAAGTGTCATTATTTTACCGAGATATTTATGCTCAAACCTGTCTCATTGGAGTGGCTTAATGTTTATTAATCTCGCGACTAGCTAGGAGAGTGAAACCGAATCTCTTGCAAAGGCCCGACTCATACTATTGCTCTTTAAATTGATCGGTGGGATGACAGATTAATTTTTTTTTTTTGTCGGGATAGGGAGCGCTCCACTGAATCACTCAACGTAACTGGTCCATTGTACTACCAGGAGTAAACCCTGTTTTACTCATTTCACTGGAGTTTTCTTGTGTTTCGCAGAAAAGCAAGTAAGCACTTCAGTGTTGCAAGCAATCGCCTAAATCCTTTCGACCCATTAGCCTCAGTTCCTTTCTCCTAAAAACGTTGGAGAAAATTGTCGATCGTCATAAAAGGGAAAAGTTCCTTATAGATGATCCACTGCATGCAAACCAATTTGCCTATCAATCTGGGAAGTCTGCGGAATCAGTCATTCCCAGCTTAACGCTATTGATTGACAAATCATTAGCTGCTAAAGAAACAGCCCTTTGTGTCTTCATAGATATACAGGAAGCATTCGACAAAACCTCCTATGAGGCTATCAAAAAGGCTATGATCAGGAAAAATATCGCTCCTCTGATCATAAACTGGATCCTAATCATGCTATATAGCATGAAAATAAGAATCGAGTGTGGAGGCTCGCATAAAACTATAACAGCTACCAGAGGTTGCCCGCAGGGAGGAGTCCTCTCCCCCCTACTCTGGACCTTAGTTATTGACGAACTCCTAGAGCTACTTGAAAAATCGGGTTGGTTGGTTGGTTAGGATCGGCCCTCGATGAGGATGTACTTAGACCAGAAAGTAGGTCGATTGTACTGCCGATGTGTAAGGCGGGTGGGTCACCCTCTTACTCTTGGAACCATTTGCTTCGTTGAATGAAGTCATGAATTTTAGCCGTGCAGGCGTTGCCGAGATCATTAAGATCATTGTAGAAGTATTCTCCCAGAGTGGCCTTCCTGATGTTGGCGAGCGCAGGACAGGCGCACAGTAGATGACTGATGGTCTCTTCTTCCTCTTAATCTCTGCAGCTTCTGCAGAAGTCATTATGAGGAAGAATAAGAAGTCAAAAATCGGGTTACAAAGTACAAAGATATGCAGACGACATTGTCATCAGCGTCAGAGGCAAATTTAAAGACATAATTTTCCAACTTATGCAAGGTGCCCTCAATTTAATTTCCGATTGGTGCAGGATAAAGGGACTTTCCATCAACCCCAGAAAATTACACTTCTACGCTTTTCCAGGAGAAGAAATCATACTCTTAAACAACTTACACTAGAAAACGTCCCAATCGACATACCCAAGGAAGCGAAATGCCTAGGTGTTATACTTGACAAGACGCTCACCTAGAACTCACACCTGGTTACCGAGAAAGCGACAAGTGCAATGTTTATGTGCCAGCGCCTACATGGTAAAACTGAAGGCAAAAAGCCAAGATAATATATTGGACGTAAAGCGCCAATATCAAACCCATGGTCACCTACGCATCGTTGGCTTGCTGGCCAAAAACCTTACAGGCCAAGACTCAGGAACCGTTGAATAAAATCCATCATCTAGCCTGTTTGAGTATCACAGAGGCAATGAGAACGTGTCCACGGCAGCAATGGTAGCAATGCTTAGCTTCACACCGTTGCACCTCGTAGTACAAAAAGAAGCTATTCGTATGCTGAGTGCTCTTAGGCTGCCCAAGATCTCGGACCTTAAAATCGGCAACTTTACAGTCCATCTGAAGATTCTAGAGTATATTCCAAACGACGTTATTCTCAAAATGCCAGATACCATGCTCAAGAAATACCGGTTCTCCAGAAAATTCAATATGGTCATAGGTGACCGCCACACATGGAGGAATGAAGGACTTGTAGTCTTACCAAACTCTCAAACTTGATGCACAGATGGTTCCAAATTGGAAAATGGTAGCACTGGCGCAGTGGTTTATGTACCCAGGTTCCAACGTGCAGTAGCGCCTGAGAAATCACCAACAATATTTCAGGCGGAAGACCATGCAATCAAGCTCTGTGTACGAGAATGTCTGCGAAGAAGGGTCGAGGGTACGCGTATCTACATAATCTCGGACAGCCTATGGGACTGTCTAAATTTACTCGAAGATCTGGCATCGAAAAACAGCGTCACTGTGGCCTGGATACCAGGACACGAAGGCTTCGAGGGCAATGAACGGGCGTACTGCTTAGTGAGAAGCGGCGCTAGTCGTCCATTAGTCAGTCCTGAACCCTATTTTGGAGTTACACGGAGACGCGCAAATATCAAAATGAAAAAAAACGGGAAGATGATCATCATGCAGAGTACTGGGCCAAGCTCAAGGGCCTAAGACAGGCAAAGAAGTTCATTAATCTCAACCGTTGCAAGGCTTAAAAACTACTCGAGCTTAGGAAAGCAAGCTTAAGAACCTTAACAGGCTACTTGACTAGTCACTGAACACTCAGGTACCATCTGAAAGGAGTAGCATGTCGGCTATGTGGAGAGCAAAAAGCGACGGGAGAACATATTTTTTGTGAATGCCCCATGGCCGTAAGGAAAAGACTTCTCCATCTCGGGAGGGCTTTATTAGGTCCCTCTGACTTCTGGAACATTGAGCCTGGAGCTTTGTTGAGGTTTATCAAGAGCCTTAACCAAGCTCTTGGCTAAACACTGGGCTGGCACAATAGATCTTATAAGTCGCAGTGCGGACAGGGCCCTAGCATACTCGTAGTATAGTATAGTATAGGCATGTGGGTAGGCGTAGGCGAAGTAATACACAACGCCACACTCAAGTAAATTCAGACCCATTGTGATATCAATAGGAGAGTGGAAAAGATGTCCCTTGCCCATTGGTTAAGCTTGTTCTACTACAGACTAAGGTTCTTACTGTGATAAACTTATAAATCTGGTCTACAGGATAAATCTTCTATGTCCTGGAAGAAATGTAACCCGAGAGATTTATTCCTGAGGTGGGGAGAGAAAGTTGTTGGAGGAAAACGAACAACTATTGTACTTCTTCGCAAGATATTCGATGCTATTTGCATTGACAGGTTTTGAAGGAGAAGATCCAATAATAAACTATATGAGCTGTACAGCGCCATCGACCTAATCAAAAAACTGCGTATTGGGCGTCTGAGATGGCTAGGACCTATAGAGCGAATGGACACCAACGCTCCGGCCCGCAGAGTCTTCGAATCCAACCCCAAGGAATGACGCAGTAGAGGACCTCCTCACCGTAGGTGCCACGCACAAGTTTAAAGAGATCTCGACCAACTTGGAGTGCGCAACTGGAGGCAATTAGCTAAAGACCGAGCTAAATGGAGAGGCTTGTTGCTTAAGGCCCAGGTTCACCTCGAATTGTAGCGTCACCTAAGTAAGTAAGTAAGGACAGAGAAAGTAGATCCTCTCCACATCCCCGAGATTGGTCTTCTTCGTTAGGCGTAGCGTTTTCATGTGGTACCGCCGATTAATATGTTCCGTGATCACTCCTACCAGGGTAGAAAGCGATTTCTTATCCTTTGCATAAGTCTATTGGTCGTTGTTTTGTTGAAGTACGGCCATATTTTCCTGGTGGCTGTAGAAGTGTATAGGGTGGACCATCTGCTCTTAGCCTACTATAGGACCTTAATCTCTGCTTTGAGCTTCAATATGCAAGGCGAGATGTTCATCGAGGAGTCGACTTGTACTGATTTGGATGTCGAACCTCTTCTAGCTAGTTCAACGATGTTCTCATTTCCTGGTATGCTTTCATGTCCAGGAATCCACCAGAGCGTAACCTTGTGCTGTGTTCCAAGAACCCTTAACTCTTCTCGACAGCACTTCACAAGCTTGGATTCTATTTCGATAAAAGAAATTTATAGCTGTCTGGCTGTCGATAAAAAAGTGATACCTTCCTTTGGTATTCCCTTCAACGTAGTCTCACGGGGGCTAGGCGAACCCCTCAGGCGGATCAGTAGAAATGCGGTGAAGTGGGAGGGTTATGATCCCTTATTTTCGTATCATAGCCTCGCTGATAAAAGGAAGAAGAAGAAGAAGTAGTCTCACGGGGCTATTGTCACTGCTAGGACCTCCGATGGAAAACACCGCTGTTGTTCGGGCGAATTGTTTTGGATATGCACAGCGGTTCGGAGAAGATACCTGAACCTACTCCTGTGTCCATTTCCGATCCCTCCGTATAGATCTGCAGCTATAGATTGTGTGCTAGTTGCGATTTTCTGAGATCAAATAGGTGACCCCACAGGCGGATGAGTAATTGAATTGGCGAGGCGAGAACTGGAAAGGGTCATTAAGGAGAGTAAGTCAAGGAGCTTTAGCCGTCTCTATGACGAGGCTGAATTAGACCCCTGGGGCATAGCGTATAGAGTGGTGATGAAGAATCTTCAAAGCAGCAGGTCTCCAGAGCTAACATGCCCGGCAATGCTAAGGACCATAGTAGAGCACCTATTGCCCCATAGACCAACTACCATGGTCTCCATCACGAGGGAGATCAGCATGGAGCATATCCCGGCAATCACGTCGGGGCATGCAGAAAAATCGGAGACAGCAAAGCACCTGGACCGGATGGCCTCCCGAATAGGGCAATCAAGGCGGCTGTGAAGACGAGATTGGACATCTTTCTAACAACGATGCAAAGGTGCATAGAGGAGGGGGTATTCCCTACACCATGGAAATTGCAACATTTAGTGCTGCTTCCAAAGGGCAATAAGCCGCCCGGACAACCAACATCGTATCGCCCAATATGCCTGCTCGATAAGCTGGGAAAGATATTAGAGCGTATCATCTATGACAGACTGCTTGCGGTGGCGGAGGAAAACGGAGCCCTGTCAGACTGTCAGTACGGCTTCAGAAAATCACGCTCTACCGTCGATGCCATAAAGGCGGTAGTAGATATAGCCACTGAAGCAATACAAGGGAAAATGTGGAGATGGGGGACGAAGAAATACTGCGCAGTAGTAACGCTCGACGTCAAAAATGCGTTCAACTCGGCAAGCTGGTCATTCATTAGGAGATCCCTGGCCAGGATGAATACACCATACAACCTGCTCAGGATAGTCACGGACTACTTCAGCACTAGGAAGCTAAGATACCATACTGACGATGGCGTTAAACACTATAGTGTTTCCGCGGGAGTCCCGCAAGGGTCGATTCTGGGACCTCTCCTATGGAACATTATGTTCGACGGAGTTCTGCGACTAACACTGCCCGAGGGAGTCAAAGTAATTGGCTTCGCTGACGATATCGCAGTGATTACAGTAGCCAAGCACGTACACGAGGTGGAGTCTGCCACGGATGAGGCAGTTATAAGAATAAAGGAATGACTGGAGTCTACCGGTTTGGAATTAGCTGCCCACAAGACTGAAGCTGTCCTAATAACCAGCCACAAGAAGGTGGAATGTGTGAGCTTCCGGGTTGGAAACCAGACAATCAGGTCCAACGAATCCTTGAAGTACCTTGGAGTCACGCTCGGCAACAGGCTGCGCTTCAAAGCCCACGTCGAGTACTCTAGTAAGAAAGCATCGCTGATGCAGGCAGCACTCTCCCAAATGCTTCCGAACATCGGCGGGCCTGGATACGCCCGCAGGATCCTGCTGTCCAGAGTGGTCAGCTGTCTATACGCTGCCCCGATATGGGCAGGTGCACTGACGACAAATGAGTGCAGGAAGAAGCTATCATCAGCTCACAGGCTCTGCGCAATCAGAGTGATCAGCGACTTCCGAACTATTTCTGACGATGCAGCCTGCGTTTTAGCTGGGATGGTCCCAATCGACATCCCCGCGGATGAGATGCAGAGGGTATACCTTAGACGTCCCTCGAACCGGCAAGAGGCAAGAAGGATTAAGGAGGAGGAAAGGGCAGCAACAGCAATGCTGTGGCAAACCAGGTGGGACAGCTCTACAAAAAGCAGGTGGGCCCACAAGCTCATTACCACAGCAAAATTATGGACAGAGAGAGGGAAGGAAACAGTAACTACCACCTCACACAGTTCCGGCTACCGGAAATACCTCCATAGATTTGAAGAATGTCCAAACGAAGAGAAGGACGCGCAGCATGGAGTATTCTACTGCAGACGCTTTGCAGAAGATAGAGCAAACCTACCAAGTCGAGAAAATCTTGTAAGTCACATAACACGATCAGAGGGCGAGTGGATGGAGATCTTCTCATTCATAGTATGTGTGCAGAACGTGCTGCGAAGAGCAGAAGCCCGGCCTAAGAGACTAGATGATAATTGCTAACCAGCCCCGCGAAGAAATACCTAAAGGTAGTACCGCGGGGAGAGTGGTTAAAGTGTCTAGAGTGTGTGTTTAGTACGTAGGCGTATTCCTGGAATCGATTACTCAGGTTTGCGAATCGTGCATGCTAGTAGCATTCGGGCTATTAGTATCTATGAAGATTATACATCCTTGGCGCAACCTAAAAAAAAAAAAAAAAACAGGCGGATGAGTAGAAATGCGGTGAAGTGGGAGAATTGTGATCCCTTCTTTTCGAATCATAACCTCGCCGAAATAGGAAGAAGAAGATTGCGCGCTAGTTGGCCGACCACTTTTCCATTCCTCCCAGCTCGAGTATATGCTCGAGAAAGGTCTTTTGAAATCCAGGCATGGTATCATGTAGTCCATAATAGGTATATTACCTAGATATTTTTTTATGTTCGCAGAACGACCCGTTGTATTTTGCCTCCAGCCATTTATTGCGCTACATACTAGCATGTACAGAGCCTTATTCACATACTTGCTCTTCCAGTATGCATATTGCGATATGAAACGTTTTCCTATGGATTTGGAGACGATGATGGTGCATTGCTGGTATCAATCCAATCATTTCTCACCAGTACTTTGTGGCCAATTTGGCACCATTTTAACTTTTCGATTCAATTGAATACCATCAGCCCCCTTTTATTCCGATCATCTCGTCGAAATGTATCTAAACATAATCCCATTAAAATCAATCTCCAATCCTCGGCATCGATTGTTAGATGATTCAACTGTCAATTCCATTCAGCTCGCTTCCAAACAATCTTTCCGGCTACATACACCATTTGATTGGAATTGGATTTAAAAAAAAAAAAAATCCAGAATGGCTCAAACAATTGAACCGAATCGAAAGGACTAATTGAAATTGACGAGATTTTACCCCGTCGGATATTCTATGATCATATTAACTCTAAATGGGGCTGTATGTGGTGAAATGCTGAAAGTGCCTATATGTATATTTTGTTGCTACAGTACAGTACTTGGCTCGGGATGGGAGAGTTTAAACTATCAGGATATATGCTAAAATGGGAAAAAAAAGGAAAACAGTTCTCAAACTAAAACCCGGCGGATTATTAATGGATGGTAGGACACATACACCCGACTCTCATAAACGATGGCTTCTGACCTGAGCTTCATAGTTTTATGAGAATTTTATTTATTAATTCTTTTTTTTTTGTTTTTTGAAGAGATAATGATTTTTCCATGCGCTTTGATTTGAATGCGTCCACTCGAAAGAGAAAGGATTTTATTTATTCTAATTGACAAACGGCAAACGGATTCTGGTGCGGGATGCGGACGAGTTATTAATATTAATTACCCCAGCAATTTAGACGAGTGGTATGTTTGCCATTTCGACAGTAAAATGAGCTCTGGTACTTCTGATGTTCAGTCGCGTAGAATAGAATTTGAATTATCTACATAATCAAGTATTTGTATTATCCACACAATCAGAGAACTAATGCTAAGCTGGTATTGTTTGATCTAAATGGAATTATACGGATGATTTACTTTTTTTTCTTTTTTGGTCGGGGTAGGAAACGCTCGACTGGAGCACTCAGATGCAACTGGTCCATTGTACTACCAGAGAGCAAACTCTGATTTACCCATTTTATTGGAATTTCCTTGTCTTTCTAAAAAGGCCAAGCAAGCACTTCAGTGATGAGGAGCTTAGAGTAGAAGTACTCACCACATCAGCACTGAGGATTTACCACCTGATACGAGCAAAGGCCGGACACCCACAGAGATAACTTTCCGCGTTGTCGCCGCTCTATCCACAAGCATTGCAGATTGTACTGTCACATAAGCCCAACACATTGGCAAAAGGAAAGTGGCCTGTCAAGACGCCAATAAGTTGTCTACAGTCTTTTTCGCTGAGAGACATCAATAATGCCGCTGATTTTTTACAGACTTCCGGGAGCATGCGTTTAGTCAACCTGCATCCTGGAGAGTCATGCCACATACAATTGTGCTCGTGAGAGACCCAATCGTCAATGGAAGACCTAACTAAGGACACAGGGAGATCCAAAGCGGGTTCGGGACCTGAGAAAGCCTCCTCTGAGCCTTTTCTACAAATCTCATCCGAGATCTCATTCCCCAAGATCCCAGTGTGACCTGGGACCCAGATAAAAGACAGAGAATTCGACTTTACGACCGAGTTTAAAGAGTTTTTGATTTTACAAACTATTTTTGAAGTTAGCTGGGAGCCAACATTGTTAATTGCCATACCAGATGATAGTATACGGTCTAGGAGGTGGTTTCCTCGTATATTGCATTCGCTTCTGCCCCAGGCTGCAACTGCCTTCGGTGGTGGAGGCATTACCGAATCATAAAGGAAATAGGCTGACGCAACGACGAAGGTTTCCCAACTTCTGGTAGTTTTTTAGCTTACAGCTGCAGCAACCAAGTCCTGTCCACAGAATTGTCCAAGCTTGGTTACTGAGAGGAAATTCGGCACAATTAGACGAGCTCTCGGTCTTTCAGATCGCTCGTCACATAGCACCCTTACTCCATGAATACCTCCAAAACCACATATGCGCCACTTGTTCCGCACATATGGTTCCTGGATAGATGTTACAAAACAAATATTTGGCGCAACAGCTCTTTAAAGTGCCAGGGCCTAGCTTCTCGCAACCACTCATGTTGTGTGCGTTATATTTTTCACACAAATGGATGGAGATGTTGTGTGGGATGATTTACTTAGTGGAACACATTCGATAACACAGCTTACCCACTTGGGAAAGCTTACGGCTGTCTATATTTATCTGTTCAGGGAAAAGAAAAAACCCATGCATCCCAGAGACGAGTGTGGGAGAACCATCCATCAGGAATGGCAGGAGACTAATGACAAATTACAACAGCGTACCAGTTACTGAGATACTTACTTAGTTAGGCGGTGCGACAGTTGAGGGTGAACCTGGGTCTCAACCAACGAGCCTCTCCATTTAGGTCGGTCTTTAGCTAATTGTATCCAGTTAATAATATTTCTCTACACCGTCTATGTACTTTCACAACTTCTGTTCGACAAACACTTTGAGACCCAAATCCCCTCCAGACTTGACTGTCACCTTCAACTCAAAAACTGCCCTAAGTTGTTGCCTGTCTATTAGGTTAGGTAACGTTAGGTAGGGTTATGAGGTTATCATAAAACACTAGGCACCAAAGTGGGGCCATCGCGATCCCTAGGAAACCTTCACGGCAAAAGACCTAAACCCATTCCCCCAAGCAATTAATCTCCCTACAAAATTTGAAGAGATCCTTGTTATGGTTCAGGGACCTCACGACTTCAAGGTTATCGAAGAAGTATCTACCAAGGTGCTTTAGCCTTGTCCTGGCAATTCCTTGACATTCACAGAGTATATGTGTTATATTCTATGAGACATGTAGGTCATCGCAGTACCTACAAACATCCGTATCGGATAACCCTAGTCTCATGGCATGCCTCCTTAGGAGACAGTGGCCAGAGAGTATTCCTATTGCTGTTCTTAGCCTCGATCTATCTAACTTAATTATTTCCCCAGATTTTCTGCGATCTAACACAGGCCACAAGGCCTTAGACACCCTGTGACCATCTAAGTTTGACCATCTTAGATTAGCCGTGTCAATGATTTTATCCCGAATAATTCCCTTAGCCACGCACCCTGGTGGTTTAATACTATCAATTATATCGCTACGTGGGAGCCACGCTCCTCTTTTAGGCAGCGCGTCGGCTTGCTAGTTGCCTTCGATATCGCAGTGTCCAGGTACCCAACATAATCTGACTCGGTTCTGCGTGCATAATGCCCTAAGCATTGTGCGGCAATTCCTGATTATTTCAGATTTGGTGACGTAAGACTCTAGCGCCTTTAGCGCAGCCTGACTGTCGATGTAGATGGCGATATTCTTATCGGATGTTGATCCCATCTCAAGTAATTCCGCAGCTTTAAGTACAGCTAGAACCTCTGCTTGGAACACACTGCATGTGTCCGGAAGTCTCAGGGCCACCTGTAGGTTCATATCTCTCGAGTAAATACCTCACCCCGTGCCCTCATTAGTCTTAGAACCATTTGTGTATATTGCAATCTCGTTATGGACAGAGATTGTCTTCCTTTGCCAGTCCTCTCTAATAGGATACAGTACTTCGTATGGTGTGTCGAAGTCTAAGGTGCCAAGTATATCGTCCGATTCGTCAGAGATTCCGGGAAAAGATTCCTTAAGAATGGAGTTGTGTTGTATGTTATTAGTCCTGAAGAGACCAACGTTAGTGAGCCGAAGCGCACTGTTGCCTGCTTGAAATTTAATTTGTAGGTCTAATGGTAAAAGATACAGGAAGATCTTGAGTGCAGCCGTAGGTGTTGTGCGTAGAGCACCTGCGATGGCAATGCAGGCTGTTCTTTGTACCATGGCCAACATATCCCGTGTGTTTTTCGAATTCGTTGCCTTTCACCACACAAGAGCCCCATACGCAAGGATGGGTCTGACTACCATGGTGTATAGCCAGTACATCATTGCGGGCTTCGGGCCCCATTTTTTCCCCGCGGTCCGCTTACAAATGAAGAGAGCATTATATGCTTTGCGGACTCGTTCCTGTATGTTAAGTTTCCAATTTAGTTTCCTATCCAGCATTATACCAAGATATCTGGCGCGATCGGCAAGGGAAAGCTCCACCCCTGCTAGCTTAGGCAATTTGAAGGGTTGTATCTTGTATTTTCTACTGAAGAGTACCAGTTCAGTTTTATCCGGGTTGACGTGTAGTCCACACCCTCTAGCCCATTTTTCGAGACTATTAAGAGCTGATTCCATCATTTCACTTAATGTATCAAGGAACTTGCCCTGAACTAAAATCACCACGTCATCCGCGTAAGCAGTGACGCTTATGCCTGTATTGCTTAGTTCTTTAAGTATCCCATCGATGACTAGAACCCAGAGGAGGGGTGAGATAATGCCTCCCTGGTGAGTCCCCCTGGTAACGGATTTTCTTATTGAAGTGTTTTCGAGAGTGGAGTTAATGTTTCTAGTGCCGAGCACATTGCAGAGCCAATTCGTAATGCTATGCTCGACATTCATAAATTCTAGGGCGTGTTTGATGGCCCTTCCTTCTACATTATTGAAAGCACCTCCTATGTCTAGGAAGGCTGCTAGTGCGAATTCCTTATAATGAAGGCTAGCTTCTATCTTCTCTACTACGTCGTATAAAGCTGTTTCCACCGATTTCCCCTTCAAATATGCATGTTGAGCTTTGCATAGAATGCCGTTGCAACACTCACTCCTGATGTGAATATCAAGAAGTCTTTCAAGTGTCTTTAGGAGGAATGACGAGAGACTTATGGGTCTTTCTGAAGTGTGTCTTGGTTTACCTGCCTTAGGTATGAATATAACCCGCACTTCCCTCCATGCCAATGGTACGTAGCATGACCCTAAACAATGTTTAAAAATTTCCCTAAGCCTGTTTCTGACCTTGGCTGGAGCTTTTTCCAGCATAGCTGGCAAAATTCCATCAGGGCCTGGTGCTTTGAATGGTGCGAATGACATAATAGCCCATCGCAGATTCTTCCATGTAATGAGATTTTCTACGTCGTCCCCTATTGATCTACCGTTATACGAGTAGCTATGTGTAGTTGAATCCATTGGCCATCTACTTCCTGGGAAGTGAGCTTCAAATAACGTTTCTAAAACTTCTTCGCTACTTTTTGCCCACGAGCCGTCAGATTTTTTGATGAAGTTTGCGACAGAAGTGTCTTTAGCTAGCTTCTTGCGAAGTCTGGAAGCTTCACTAGTATCCGCAATGGACTGACAAAATTCCTTCCACGACTTTCTTTTTGATTACCTAATTAAGTACTTAAACTCCCACTTGCGGTCAATGTATTCATGCCTATCTCTTAACGAGAAGACTAAAGAATTCAATATTCATGCCAATATTTGGGTTGCCAGGACACAGAGACATTTCAGGGAATGGCATGGCCGACAAACTCGCTAGGCAGGGTACTATCCTATCCATTTCGCCGAACATGGTAGATCCCGGAATGCCTATTGCTACAGTAGAACAGCTGCTTAAGCTCAATGCTATCAGCGTAACCAACCGTAGATCCGTAAACAGTACGATGTGGCTCATTACTAGACAGATCTGACATAAGCTGATTTATAAACGCTCCAACTGCCTCATTAGACAGAAAAGGTCGCTCATTACGCTTCTAATTGCTGTCATTACGGGGCACTATATCATTACATTTAAGCCATCAGGCTAGCCTTACAAATGATTTCCGTAGAAGCTGTATGGACGAGGAAGAGGAGGATATCATACTACACCTCCTTTGTACTTACCAGGCTCTCTCTGTTAGTAGAGATTGCACTTAGGAGCCTACTTCTTCGACAATTTAGGCAAACTGGCTAACATCAAGGTCAGCAGCGTCCAGCGCTTTATAACAAGCTTCAGTTGGTTGTAATGGCAGTTCTTTCTGGGGATTGTAGATCTATGAGGACATTTTCTGGTCTAAGTGTGGGCGCATGAGATGCAGTTCTCTAAATGAATGCTGGAGAATTGTTACAAGTTCAAGTTGTCATCTTGAAACTTAAGTGCATCTAAATTTGTTTAGCTAGCATTTTGACTAATGAATGACTCAGTGACTAATGGAATACAAACTTGTTTACCCATCAATAGTCCTTGGATAAGACGTAGATAGAGCTACAGTTTCCCAAGGAGAAGCTTAAAACTCTCAAAAGGCGGTACTTGTGGCAACCTTTTCAGCAGCTGTACCACAAAAGTTCAACTTATTCTTCCTTCTAAATGCCTACCACCTCTGTGAATGGCGTTTTAATGCCCCCTGCATCCGGAAAACAGTGCAGACAGATGTTACAATTTTATATAATCCTTTTTGGCTTTCTACACAAACTGCCGGCAGCGACGATGTTTGTATACCGGTAAAACTGTCTGCAAAAACTTTGAACCATCTGGTCTCTTTATTCCACAGCAAAAGAGAATCCCAAAGGAGCTTCCGTTTCAGTAAAAAAAAAGCTCCGCCTGCACAGCATCCACAACTTCCGCAAGATATCCTCTTGGCTCCGGAATGAAACGGAAACGAAACAAATGACATTTCTACGTCGTAACACCGCGATGTAGGTCAATTGTAGTAACAAACAAAAGGAGAGAAGGAACGCAAACCCACTGAGAGGTTGTTGGCATCCTTTTGCGCAAAATTAGCCAAAGAGGTGTTTAATATTCCACAGTTGTCCGTCTGGGGTCATCAGGATATGTTTTTTTTCTTATTCCTTCTCACTGCATCCTTAATTAAGTTTTCTCAGTGAGGAGTGAGGATGTTTTAACGTTCTTTTCGTCCTTTTTTATGGTTTAATTTGAATGTCCTTTTTATTCTTTTGGTTGTGCGCAAATATTGCAATCGGAATTGCTTGCAATTCACAGGACCAAGTATTTATTTTACAAACAGTAGCAGTCCTTCTTGTGGCGACAACGAAAAGGACATTCATCGTCGTCGTTAGCGATTGTGTGCTGCAGCGCGCGTTCGTTTGTAGCTGGCAACATTTCAATTGGTCTTCTCTCCTCCGTTGGGTCAGTGAACTGCGCGCCGCGTCAACTGGATTTTATTTCTTCTCCGTCCTCGCTTTGGTGTGGACGGAAGTCCTGTTTATTTTTTTTTTTTTTTGTGTCGAAGTCGAGTCCTGTCCTTCATTACAGTTTTATGTTGTTCCTCTCGAGAGCGAGAGGGAGGAAAAATTAAACGTTTTTCGTAATTTATGCATGAGTGGGCGTACGGATGAAGGGGTTGTGTTTGCTACGTACGATTACAGCTGTCACTATTGTTGTTGTTTTATTGGTTCGGGGTTTTGTCATGAAATGCATGACTGTGCTTCGCATTGACATGTTCGCGGAGGGTGGGCTGCCCCGTTCTGTCTGTCAGTCAGACATTCATTCAGTTAGTCAGGAGTTGAGGTTACCTTGAATAATTGATGCATTGAGATGCATTCGGGATATACCCGACGACTTTATGATTGTGAATTGTAATTGTAACTAAAGAGGCTGAATAAAGAATTAATATTGGGTGGTAGGTAATTGAAACCAAACGATAAGCATGAATTATATTATGTCAGTGTAGTTGGGAAACGTCAAAGGCATGATTTTGAGATTAGTAGGTATTTTGGTACATAGACTATGGCACTTTATGGCGAATTCCTTTAGGAAATTCATACACTTCTGAAAGTCGAACGCAATTTGAATCTTAAAACGAAGATCTGGCTGCGAAAATAGGCGCTAAACTAGCCTAAATGATCCATGAGAAGAGAGACCCCGACCACATTGCATAAAGGACCTTTTCTGTTATATTGTCTGAACGCCTGAAACAGCATCATTGGCCACTATCAGTACGGTTTCAGACCAGGAACGTCCACCATCGATCAAATCTTCACACTAAGCCCGATTCTGAACTCCAAATCGATACTCACCATCACTTTATCGATTTGAAGGACACCTTTGACAGAATCTATAGAGAGGAGCTATATAGAGTCATATCTAGTTCTGACGTCCCTTCCAAATTTGACTTTCTGTGCAGGATGACGATGGAAAACGCTCGTTGATCTATGAAGGTCGGTAATGACCTCACCGAGGCCTTTGATGTCAAAAAAGGTTTTAGACAAGGTGACGCGCTGTCGTGTGACTTCTTTAATATTGTACTTGGAACGGATTGTGCGGAACTCACAAGCCAACACCGGAGGCCCAATCTATCAAAAATTTGTACAGCTCTTGCATACGCCGTCGATGATGACATTAGTGGAAGAACTCAGCGGGCTGTCACCGATGCGTTTGCAAGCACTGACGCAGAACCGGCCAAAATGGATTTAGCGTTATGCGAGGGCAAAACCAAGTATATTCTGTCAACAAGAAGGATGACGAATTGGAGACAACGTCACAGTGGGCAGCTACAACTTTGAGGTAGTAAGCGACTTTTTTTTACCTTGGCTCTGCGATAAATTTTGAAAACGACATCAGCGCAGAAATCAGCGAAGAATAACTCTTGCCCATCACTGTTTTTTGGGCAAATAAAGCAATTCAACAGTGAAGCTCTATCTCGAACAACTGAGTAGACTTTTTGTAAGACACTGATAATCCCAGTCCTGCTTTACGGTCGCTTCAAGAGAAATATTCTTCACAAGATATTCGGTCTCATTTGCGTTGACGGGTTTTAGAGACAAAGATTCAACGACGAACTATACAAGCTGGACAGCGACATCGACCTAGTAAAAAACTGCATATTCCACGTTTGAGATGGCTAGGACGTGTAGGGCGAATGGACACCAAGGCTCCGGCCCGCAAAGTCTTCGAATCTAACCCAAAGGGACGACGCAGTAGAGGGCCTCCTCTTCGTAGGTAGCATGTACAGGTTCAAGGGAACCTCAGCCAACCGGAGGCGCACAACTGGAGGCAATTAGCAAAATACCGAGCTAAATGAAGAGCCTTGTTGGCTGAGGCCCAGCTTCTCTCCGAACTGTAGTGTCACTAAATTAAGTGAATTTCATGGAAGGCGCACTCGCGGAATACAAAACCGCAAAATCCGAGTTCAAGAGGGCCATCAATTCGAGCAAGAAACAAAAGTGGCAGGAGCTTCGCCGGGAGATCAACAGCGGCCCCTGGGGACTCGGCTATAGGGTTGTCATGGAAAAAATTAGGAGCGCAGGCGACCTGCCCCACGATAACCGCGGAACAAATGAAGAACATAGTGGACACACTCTTCCCGGCTTACCCTGTTAGGCCAATGGAGATCTCTCCTGCCCAATAGCCAGATATCCCAATGTTCAGCAAAGAAGAGCTGATTCTAACAGCTAAATCTCTTCAGAACAGTAATTCCCCTAGACCCGACGGCATACCAGCGGAAGTGTTGAAATCGGTTGCGCAAACTCTCTAGCAGATACTGCTATGTATGTATGTATAATGGTTGTCTAAAGGAAGGGATCCTCTTCAATAAGTGGAAGGTGCAATGCTTGGCGCTCATAAGTAGGGGAAAAGAAGACCCGGACTCTCCATCAGCATACAGACCTCTATGCATGCTGAACACTACAGGAAAACTCCTCGAAAAAATGCTAAAGTCGCGACTCACAGCAGCAATCCAAAGAGCAGGTGGTCTATCCGATCGACAACACGGATTCAGAAAAGGCCATTCCACGATAGGAGCAATTGTGGAAGTAGTCAAAACCACCCACACCGCCCAAAGGGGAAATCACTACTCACGGCGATTCGTCATGCTGGCAGCTCTGGATCTGAGGAATGCCTTCAATTCGGCCAGATGGGGAGATATGTTAGATGTGCTCGAGAACACCTTCAAGATACTGCAATATCTTCTAGAAATTCTGAAGGACTATCTCAAAGACAGGGAACTTCTGTACGACACCGTGGAGGGTACTCACAGGAATGAAATCACTGTTGAAGCAGCGCAGGGCTCAATCCTTGGACCTGATCTGTGGAATATCTCCTATGATGGAATCCTTCGTGTGGAGATGCCCGAAGATACCTTCCTAGTCGGGTACGCAGATGACATCGGAGCGGCTCAGCTGAAACTGAATCAGGTACTAAGACGAGTATTCGCCTGGATGGAAGTCCATGGTCTTAGTCTCGATGCGGAAAAAACAGTCCTTCAGACTAGGAGACCGATCCTGACAATTTCTGAGTTCCGAGTAGGCCCAGAAGTGATAATAAGCAAACCGGCAGTAAAGTATCTAGGACTCGCCCTGGACTCTAAACTTTCGTTCTCGCAACAGACTAAGTCCGCATCTGAGCGAGCTGCAAAAGTCACGTCATCACTGATTAAGCTCGTTGCAAATATCGGAGGCCCAACAATGAGTAGGCGACGACTCCTCATGTCCATCAAACACGCCATTCTTCTGGAGAATACATTTAGACAGGAGAAGTACAGAAAACAAATTCCCCCCTGCAGGGACGGGTTAAGAATATCACTGCAGCGCCCCCCAACAACCAGCGCTTGTCGTAAAAGGCAAAGATCTAGGCAATATAACACCCAAGTAAGCCTAGCGACACATATACTACCTTAAAAACCCTCCCAAAAGTGTGCATGCGAGTCCGTGGGTTGACACGACTGGAAATCACCGGTGTCATAAAAGAAAGATCAAACAATACTAAAACAGGAGCATGCACGTGTCAAACAACAAACACCATCGCAATGTGGTGCAAAAATTGTATTGCAAAACTGTATCATTATGGTAATACTTGCAAAATGGAAAGGCACTAACCCGCCAGGCATTACCACTGCTGTGCATGGTACTGATCCTGGACCGAGCAGAAATGTTCGGGTCAGAGCTATACGGATTCCGGGGGCTAGCAAAATAATGAAACAGTTTGGAAGGAATTTGAGGGTCCCGAGTTGGAACGTTGGAAGCATAACCGGTTGAAGTTACGAGCTGGAAGAGATGATGAATAGAAGGCGGGTGGACATCTTGTGTGTCCAAGAGACGAAATGGAAAAACACCGGGAATCGGGCGCGTTTCTTGGACGTTAGGACAAAAGACTACAAGATGTTCTACTACGGAACGGAAAAGGCTAGGAACTCTCTCACACATCATCGACGGAGCTGAGGATGAAGAGTGCAGAGCACAAAATATGTGGGATTCCCTACAGCGAACTTGCTTAAAGAAGGCCAAATCACTGCTAGGAGCTTCAAAAGGCCACCATCAACACGCCAAAGAAACATGGTGGTGGAGTGATGAAGCTAAGAAGGTGATAAATGAGAAGAAAGCGGCTTTCAAAGCTTGGTCAAAGTGCCCCTCTAATAATAGTGACGAAAAAGCTCGCCTCGAAATGGAATACAGATGTTGTGCGCCCACCTTCAAGCAGAGAGTACGGAGGGCCTGTATCGGGAGCTGGAGAAAATATTTTCCCCGGTTGCTGATGCAAACCAGGCTATCCAGGAGCTGCGAAGATACAATATGGACAAGAGCGCAACCATTTTTAAAATAGCCACCCAAAGAAGGAGGAATGCTCAGGAGATTCGTTCGCCAAAGTTCATTAACAATGCTCATGGCCAGCTTCTTGTGGATGACGAGAAAATTCTGCAGAGGTGGCGGCAGTATTGTGAAGAACTTTTAAATGAACAGTTTCCCCGGCTATACTTTCCAAGAGCAACCCCTAACTTTGAAGAGATACCCGACATTACAGTCGAAGAAGTTAGTGAGGCGGTCAAATACTTCAAAAAACGAAAACCGGTTGGGCCAGACGAGATGCAATCTGAGTTCTGGAAAAAGATGGGAGACGTCGGGCTCAGATGGCTCAGAATTCTCATCTCCAAATTTGTGAGAGGTGACAAAATGCCGAATCAATGGAGGGAAAGTTACCTTCTCCCTGTATACAAAGGGAAGGGTGATACGCGAAACTGTGATAACTACCATTCGATCAAGCTGATGTCACACACCATGAAGATCGTTGAGCGGGTATTAGGTGGCCGACTGCTAAAAATAATACGGCTATCTGATGATCAGTGCGGGCTTGTCTCGGGTAAATCAACCACAGATGCAATCCAAAGTATAAGGATCATAATGGAAAAACATCGTTATTCCTTAAGGGATTTGCATATTGTATTGGTTGACTTTGAAAAGGCATTCGACAGACAACCACGAGATCTGATATGGGTGGCGCTAAGACATCGAGGGGTTCCAGAAACCTATGTACAGATGATCATGGACATGTACGAAGGAGCAAAGACAAGAGTAAGATGCCCAACTGGAGTAACCGAAGAGTTCCCAATCAAAGTTGGGGTGCACCAGGGAAGCGTCTTAAGTCCTTTGCTCTTTATTACAGTCCTTGATTATCTGCTTGAAGGTAAAGTGATGGACCCCAAGGTACATCAGTTATTCTTTGCTGACGATGGAGCCATCATAAGTGAGGATCCTACATCCCTGCAACGAGCACTTGATGTGTGGGTGGACGCTCTGGAGGGAAATGGGTATCGCATTAGTTCAAAAAAGACAGAGTACTTGTGCTGCCCGTTCTCTGATCCACTCAAGCCTATTCCAGACATTTATTTGAATGGAACAGTGCTTCCCAAGTGCGAAAAGTGGAAATATCTGGGATCTATGATCAATAGCAAAGCAACTTGTGATGACGACATCAATCATCGCGTAAGCGTAGGGTGGATGAAGTCGCAAGAAAATTCCGCTATCTTCTGTGACAGCATAATGCCACCTAAGTTGAAAGAAAGGCTCTACACCGCAGTTGTGTTTCCGGCGCTCACATACGGTTCTCAATGTTGGACGATGTACAAAACGTATGAGAGTAAATTAACGGCAGCTGAGATGAAGATGCTTCTCATGACAGCAGGAGTGACAAACCTTGATCGAATAAGAAGTTCGAAGATGCGTGGAAGCTTTCACATCAAGGAAACCATCGTACAAAAATAGAGCGCGACCGGCTCAGCTGGTATTGCCACGTTCAAAGAAGAGATCATTTGAACCCGGTTAAAAAGGCAATATCAATGCACGTTCCAAAGACATCGCGATGTAGGAAAGGCAGGCCTATAAACAAATGCGACGACATCGGCATTTCATTGGCCTCAGTAACCGAGTGATCCAAAATCGGCAGGCCTGCCCATATTTTCTGAGGCCAAATAGGCGAACCCCACAGGCGGATCAGCAGAAATGCGGTGAAGTGGGAGGGTTATGATCCCTTATTTTCGGATCATAACCTCGCTGATAAAAGGAAGAAGAAAGAAGATCATGGATACTAGCTGCCGAAACGAGGATCCTTGCAGTGTTGCTGGCATAATTCGTAGGGATCGAGTGCGCAACACCAGAGCACACGAGGTGCACAATGCTGAGCAGCTACTTCTCCGAATGGAACGATCTATGCTTCGATAGTTTGGTCACGTGGTGCGTATGCCCCTACAAAACGTGCCGTCAGGTAGGCTTTTGAGACTCCTACTAGGGTAATAAAAATATATGCCATCATTAAGTTTTTTTTTTGGTAATTTGGTAATTTGGTGGTAATCTTCAAAAGTCGAAACTGAGCCCGTACCCGGTAACAGTGTGGGATTCCCACTAACCTCTTCTCCTTTCTTACCCTTATCCCTACCATACTGCCTTCTTGGCATTTCATCGTACGGGGGAGGTTTCTGACTTAGTTGTCATCTGGAATCGTGTTAGTCGTTTTGGACTCTTTTCTCTCACGTTCCAGTAGTTTTACTTGGCTCATGATGATGGCTGAGTTTGCCTGCCATTGTGGGCGCATGTATGTGCGTATGTCTGCCTGCCTTTGTGTCTGCGTAGGTACGTACATTTTGATGTATAGCTGCGCGCCCGTTCGCTTCCACTCTGTTGTTTGTTGCGTTTACTTCGCTCTCTTTTCTTTCTCGCTCAAGTCTTCTCAACCCTTGGCATACATCTTTGACATAAGAGCTCACTGCGTTGAGCATTGAAGGGTATGTTTTCAGCGCCATTCGACCTACAGATCCTTTACGTCAAAATCTACTGAGATTTCTGGAGCCTTGCTGGACATATTAGGATAGAGGGAAACTAAGTCCTTTTCATATCTCATGGAGTTTTTTAAGACTTAAGACTATGCGTAGACCTCATGAATAAACCAGCAAGGGAAAACTTTGTATGGGTACATTTGTCTAACTGACATATACCTTCTTAAGTTATAATAGAACTGCAAAAACAAATCCCTTTAGGATGAACTATTTTTACTCTACGAATGCCGTAACCACTCAATCCATCAAGATGTCCTCGAATGACCAGGAAACACCTTACCACATGTTATTCATCACCATCACCAATGAGTTCTTAATTTTCCTTATCCCGATGAGTGAATGAGACTAATCACTCATTGTCCAGAAAGAAGAAAATGCTTTTTCATCCCGCAATTGCAACTGCAACTAGCTCGCCCTCTCAGAAGAAATGTGTTAGGAAGGACTACTCAAAGTGAATTGAACCAAAACAATACACAAAGCAAGAGATAGAACTCCTAACCCAGAGAATCGTACATCACCGTAATGTAGGACAAGAGCACCACCGCATCCCGTTCACACACACACGGTCCATACACATTCACTTCCTCAGCGCGTGTCCTGCTTCTGCTGCAGAACGTACATATATTTTGTTTGTTCAAAATTATTTACCATTGTTTTTGCGTCAGACTCATTTTCGCTGAACACATTTTCCTCCTCTCCGTCGCTCATTGTTTAGTTTGTTAGGTTTTTTCGTCCTTTCGTTCTTGTTTTCGAATTCACAAAAGAATTTCCATGCACTGCACTGCATCTAACGATAAGAAGTGTCTATAGTGTTGCCAGTGCCAGTGAAACGAAGTGTGGCGAACCAAAGACCTAACACCAGCGTTATCGCTGGTTTTTGTTTTTTTTTTTCATAACTCCCGAAGGGATCGGGATTAAAAAGGAATCGCTTCCTTGGTGTTGGTTCGTGGGAAATGATTACACGTTCATAATGGGCCAGGCAGAGTCCAGAGAGAATTGGGAAACAAAAGGGGATACATGTACGTTTCCATTTTGTTTGTTATTGTTGCCAGGATAACAAGGATACAAGCAAACAAGAGGAGGACTATGTTACATTGGAAATTGTGTTAAGTTCTTCTAATTTCCTAGTACTGCTGCTGGGTTGTGTTGCTGCTACAGCGATCCTATTGTAGACACGGTCACGTTTTTGCTGCAAGAGTATCCTTCCTCGCGGGAGGGTGGTCCTAAAAGACTTAAATCATTTTCGTGAACGAATTGCGTTGGAATTGCTGTTTCCTGGTTTTTCCATTTGGTAACCAAAAAACAAGGAAACAGTTTTGAGGGTAATTTTAACGGAAGCCACGACAGAGGTGGAAGGGGGGTTGGGGTATTTTTGGATAGCGACGTGGCGATGAGGCGGTTTTATTAGCTTTATTTGAAATACTACTTCCGGTGATGGTAAGACTACTGTTGCTGTTGTTGATTTGGTGGTCAGACCGAGCTGGCGGGTTTCCTTGTTTGTTGAAGTGTTCTGGGCATAGGTAGAGAATTTTAAAAGGTGCTGAATGGATTTACATTCCTTAAAAGTAACGTCATCTACAGTCCATTGCGCGGCAAAGAGGTTCACCTTGAGAGGAATCCCAGAATCTCTGTCTTTCCTAATCAAACCTTGCCGATGAGACGGTTTATAAAGACTGAGCAGTCGCTAAGGGGCTTACCCTCTAATCGACGAATATAACTGCTACTGAGCAAGGAATTTTATTCTCTAGTACAACGTTATCTATAGAGTACAAACTGTAGGCGGATGCAGCTCCTCTTAGCAATCAAGTATCCTTATGGTGCTGATAGATGTAGTCAAGCATATAGCATTCTCAACAATATCGAACGACTTCAGCAAAAGTTGAATAGATCTACATACATATATACATACATACATTTTCAATGGCCCGCTAATCCTTCCTGAGGGTCGCGGGGGAGGATGCTCAGGTGGACTCTCCATCCTTCTCGATCCTCCGCCATTGACTCCAACTCATCAGGAGGAATCCCTAGACGGCTCCAGGAGAGACGACGGACTTGGTCCAAAAGTTGAATAGATCTTCAACAATTAATTTACTTCCATCGAGAAACTTTAAATATATCACTCCACCTTAAGATCCTTAATTCAAGCAATTTACTTGCCAAATTCTTGAAAGTCTCTTAATGGGACAAACTGGTGAACAAATTGCAACATGTCCGCGCCGCGCCGACATTCTTCGAACCAACAGACAAAGTTTCCCCACTCAGGCTAACCACAGAGTTTTCACCGCAGGATCTGCTCTTCATAACAATATATGTACATATGTACATATGTATACCGTACAAGCATAAGTGTCCTTTTGCAATTTAATTATCCTCAGCGCATTCGCCTTCCTTTCACTATACACGAATGCGTTAATAGCAAAAGTTCTAACTAGCTCTACTCCCACCCGTTTGAATACCTATAGCTCAATACATGTATATATTTCAGTGTGGCACTGCACCCACATAGTACCACGCATGTTATATACGTATGAGTGATCCTTGTAAAATTCCACGTCCCCATTAGTACAGCCAGTGTTCACTCTGTGAAAGAACCAAAAGTAGAAAAGTTGTGAATTTCTTGCATTACCGCTGCCGAATTTTGAAGAAAACTTTTCCAGCTATTTGAAAACTTGTGAGAAATGTTTAAAAAAAAGGAAAGAGAAATGGAATACGGGTATGTAAGGGATAGGAGGAGAATGTGTCAGAACGCATTAGCAAAGCGAGTACAAACAAACACCCTGACGACGCGATGCTGTGATATGCTGCGTGACTTTGGCACGACATGGCTTCATTTTGTGGACCACATATGCGGTGTATCTTCTGTGGATTTGTAGCTTTGTAATTTACATATCCGTTTCCGGTATCTTAGAAAAGTTTTTTCCAACTTAGATTGGAAAAGTGTTTTTTTTTTCCTTATTTATGTAAGCAGTAGCTATTTATTTTGTATTTTACCGTCTTGTCTACAGGAATGGAAACTCTATCGCTCTTGCAGTGTAGCAACAACGGATTACTTGAATTTAAGGCCTTTGAGGGAATTCCCAAGTCAATTTTGACTCTTAATGATGAGTTACAAATAGAAGTACCCGTAAGCTACTCAAGGTACTCGGCAATATAGTAGGCATCTGAAACTAAGGACAAAAAAGTTGTATCCGATTAGTCCGGAGCTTAAGCCTATTTTTCTGTATTGCCATTAGTCCAGCCTAAGCTTGAGTTAATTTTCTCTTCATTTCTATCTTAGAATCTAAATTTGATAATGAGGAAAAACAAACAAATATTTGGCGCAACAGCTCTTTAAAGTGTCAGGGCCTAGCTTCTCGCAACCACTCATGTTGTGTGCGTTATAGTTTTCACATGAATGGAAGGGACCTACAGTTTAATGCCGAATCCGAGCGGCGATTTGAGAAGCTTTTCGTGACAACAATACTCTCGGATGTTAGTCAGACGCTCGTGAGAGGTGGGACCGTGAAAAAACTTTTTGGTATTTTCTGGGATTCGAACTTGGAACCTAATGCGTAGTGATCCGACACACTAACCACTTACGCCACGGTGCCCACAGCTGTGGGTTTGTTCTTACAATTAAAGGCGAGCCATCCTGGACGGAATGCTTACGCACGGAATTTCGGTTTTACAAAACCTACGGTTAGATTCAGGATTTGGTCGAAAATGTCAATGTTGGGGTGGTGATTTTTTGGACATGGAAGCCACGTTATCAGACATTATTTAGGAAAGTGCCATTTTAATTTACTTTGTCGCAACGGATAGGATTGAGAGACCAAAACGATTTTTTTTTTGGCGTCCACAAGAGATCTTGAACTTGGTGACGGGCTCTAAAAAAAAAAGGTACAAAGAACAGCACGCATAGGCACCACAGGCGCTCTACGGTCAACCCCGACCGATGCTCTATCAGTCTTTTTGCACCTTCTGCCTTTAGATCTACACATAATCAACATCAAAGTACACAGTGCGGTCAGACTCTGGGAGTCTGGGTGCTAGATGGTGAAACCCTATGGGCACAGTAACATTTTAAACTCTCTGCCGAGAGAGCTCGTTTGCCCACAACAGATTAGATTATACCCAAATAAAATTTCACAAAGCGCTTCGACGCACGTTCAATTCCCCACAAGATTAGAATGGCAAGGTGGGCAGGTGATTAAGGATTTCGATTTAACAATCTACACAGATGATTCAAAGATGAACTGTGGAGTCGATGCGGGTGTGTTTTCCGAATCCTTGAACATTTCTAAAACATATAGGCTTTCGGATTTTGTAAGCGTGTTTCAGGCAGAATTACTCGGTGTCCGGAAAGCCTGTCGCAAGATCTAAATACACGCTAATATAACGCGAAGACAAAAGATGGATATTTTCATTGATAGCCAGGGAGCCATCAAAGACATTGCCTCGGTTACTACATCCTCGAAGCTGGTGCTTGAATGATGAGCTAGCCTCCCTAGGTGGCCAACTTAAGGTAACCCTGATTTGGATTCCAGGGCACAGTAACGTTTATGGAAACGAACTTGTTGACGAAGTGGCTAGGCAAGGCTTAGCCCTCCACTAAAGCAGTCAAAGCAGAAATATCTTGGAAATTCTTTGCTAAAGCCAACCTCAGATGGACTGGGCTAACAAACTGTGTCATATATAGAAAGATGTGGCCAAACTATAACAAAGCAAAAACAACCGACTTCCTTAACAGAATGCGTAGGGACATCGCCAGGATAACAGCGACCATCACAGATCACTGTCCTATAGGAGACCATGAAGTCAAACTAGGCATCCCATACAACACACACTGTCGCAGTTGCAATGTCACAACTGAGAAAGAAACCTTTATCCACTTTTTATGCGCTTGTCCCACACTAGCTAGGAGCAGGCAACGAGCTTTGGGAAAACCCTTTTTCAATTCTCTTGAGGAAGTCTCAGAGAGAAACCTTTATTTACTAGGGATATACCACCTAAGATTCAAACCCAACTGAATTCTTCCTCAAATTCACTTTTTGTTAGATCCGAATACACGGGTTTTAAGTCGCAGGTAGAAATGGATTCGGATAGTTATGTGCCATATGGCAAGCTCAAAATTGTATGGGCTTGGCTTGGTGACGTACGTGACATACGTTGCATGGTATGGTAAATGCACTCCGTAGTGGTTTTAGATTTGTGATCATTGGGCTTTGTCTAGGATTTGAGGGCAAAAAGAACACATGATCGACAAATTTCAAAATCAGAACCGGACTAATATCTCGCAATGAATTTATCGATACAGACTTGTGGGCAGTACTTAGTTTTCATTGTCAAGACTGTATCCTAACCCACAGTGTAACCTAACCCTCCTGTAAGGAGGTTAATCACTCATGTAAGTATTTTCTTGTATGGATAAGACCTGTTTAGAATCGATAGGTTCGATAGCTGAGCCAGTCATAGCCAGTTCATCCATTTACTCAGTACCTTTAATAGTTTGAAGATCACGCAAACAGCCCAATGTGACGTATTTGGCCTGAAAGACACTGCTAAGCGTCGAAGTACCGAAGGTCATTGCTTTTGCTTAAAGTACCGTTTGACTATCTGCAAGTATATAGATTCTATATTCCGCATTTAATTCCCTTTTCATGGTTTATCCTGACGCAGACCTAACTGATTGGGTGGTACTAGGTCCAACAATGCTTGCTCTAGTCTATGAAATAAACGATCTAAGATTTCTCCTCCAAATAACCAACCAAAAGTATTATTCCTTCACCATACGAGTATGCGCAAGAGATGTCCTTTGCATGAATTGAGTTAGGTATTTGTAGGCGTTCCCTGCTTCAAACTTGCGTTGCAATTGTAGCTTAATAGCACACCAGGCAGACGTCTTCTTTATGAAGACTTGTAAGGACGAAAGCTATATGACAACTTCGTAAACAAATATTTAATAATCTTCTTGAGGATTTTTTGGCCGAACTATATCTCCAACGAACAACTTTATATGAGAACGGGTCAAGAACCTATAAACATTAGTATATGAAGGAGAAAGTGGCAGTGGGCATTGGACACACCATACGGCGCGAAGACAACTCAATTATGAAATACACCATGCCCTAGGCAAATGTGGTGCAGAACAGTTGAGGAGGTATCAAGCTCTTTAAGAATGAGTTGTAGGCAGCTTAAACGCATTGCAAAACTCCGAACAAGATGGCGCGTAGGCGTGGTTGACGCCTTATGCCTCCCGAGGAGTGAAAGGTAGGTGCAAATAAATACCTAGGAGTTTTATTACAAAAAATTTGAGTTTGGAAAACACCTAAAAGAAAAACTGAATATGGTTCAAGCAGCAGTCAATAGCACCTGGAAGTGATGCTTCGGAGCAAATATATAGCCCATAGCAGGAAATTCAAGGGTTTTGAGGCAGTTTCAGAGCGTTTTATTTTAAATCGTGCAAGTGTGGGGTTGTAAGAAGTACGAGATGATTGAACAGCTCGTGCGATATTATGTAAAGCGTATATTTCGCCTACCAAGTGCTACCCCAAATTAAGTGATTGACAAGTCACTAATTTACCTTGTTTATCGAAACAACAAAGCTGCAAATGTGCCAACTATATGCTAAAAGAGCTGAGCATGCCAAACGATAGATTGCATAAGAAAGCAGCTCGTAAAACAATTGGCATCAGAACCAGCTAGTTCCGGGATTCGTTAGAGATGGCGAGTGGTTGTGGATTCGAAACTAATTTGGATTTGGCTAAGCTTTTCAATTGTAAAACCGTTTACATATTGACTACAAGCCAGGATGAGTGCTACAGGGTCAGATTCGTGGAAGAAGCCTCGGAATCTCTGCATAGAACCAGTTACATAATAAAATCAATTTAATCTTAATATATTTTCATTTAAATCTACCACCAGAATATCATTTTTGGGTTAAGAGCGCGAGTTCTCCCGAAAATGCGCTGACTAGCCCACATGATTCTAGCTCTGTAATGAGCTTAGTAAAAAAAAATTTCAAAGAGCCCAAGGACAACGCCTAGCTACTTGAATTCATTTGCATAAAATAGTGTGGTACTTTCGATTACGATAGGTCCTAGATTGATATTCCACCCCAACATCTAATGTTTGCAAAGAAAAGAATAGACATCTATACATATATTAATTTACTCCGGAAGTCCGCAGGAATATGGAGTCGGACTAATGCTGACAACAACAGCACGCAAGGGCCTAATTTCCTGGCAGCCTCGTGGTGATAGGATTTTGACGGCCAGATTCCGGACTAGAGTACGACGCGTCACCATCATACAGTGTTACGCCCCAACGAATAGTTCGTCTGAGGACGAAAAGGAGAGCTTCTACAATCTCTTAACTGCCGTCTTCAACACAACACCAAATGGAGACATTGTCATAGTGATGGGGGATTTGAATGCCAAGGTAGACAATGACAACGAAGGGCTCAAACATGTAATCGGGAAGCATGGACTAGGCAACCGCAATGACAACGGCGAAAGGTTTGTGGATTTCTGCAATGCCAACCGCCTTGTGATAGGTGGCACCATGTTTGCGCACAAGATCTGCCACAAAGTCAGCTGGGTTTCCAACGACAGGCAAGCAACCTCCAACCAAATTGACCATTTTGCTATCAGCCGCCGCTTTAGAAGTAGTATCCTGGCCGTCCGAAAGGGGCAGATATGGGGATAGTACAAGATCACCGCCTTATGATAACTACTCTCCAACTACGCACTGCTGCAGTCCGAAGATCCCACGACAACACAAGAATGCCCAGGTTCAACATCGATAGACTTAGTGATCCCTCAGTGCGTCAACAATTGAGGGAGCACTTTTCGCAAGGTGTGGAAGCAATCAGCAGTTCAATGCCCGCAACCATCCAAGAACATTGGTGTGCTGTGAAAAATGTTTTTACATCTGATGCTGAAAGAATTGTCGGTCGATCGCAGGGAAGACATAGGGCGTGGCTTTCCGAGGATACCTGAAGACGGATTGACGAACGGAAACAGCTGAAAGCTCGCGTTGCAGCTACCCCAGCAGCAGGGAGAAGCGAGCTAGAGTCCCTATATCGCATGAAGATGAGAGAAGTTCAGCGTATCGTGCGACGTGACAAGCGCAACTACATCAACGCGATGGCTACAGAAGCAGAAGAAGCTGGACGGAGGTGCGACAGCAGGACCGTCTACAGAATCACGAAAGAGCTGACAGGTGGTCGCAGCTCCAGCCAACACCCAGTGAAAAACCTAGACGGTTCCTTGCTGATTTCGGATGAGGACCAGCTCAATAGATGGAAAGAGCATTTTGCTACGGTTTTGAACAGTGTATTCGCTAGCGATATGCTCCCAAATCAGACTGAGATGCCCGAGGTGAGGAGTTCCCGAATACGCAACACGACTCCCAATAAAGATGAGATCATTACCGCGACCAAGGCACTCAAAACCAACAAGGCGGTAGGACTTGACGGTATTCCAGCAAAGCTCTTACGAGCAGCGCCCACAACATCGGCTGAGCTTCTGCTTCCACTTATAGAGAGAGCTTGGGAAGCTGAGAGCTTTCCTAACGAGTGGAAAAAGGGAATGATCGTCAAGCTACCTAAGAAAGGAAATTTAATGGAGTGCGGAAATTGGAGGGGTATCTGCGTGCTGCTTGCTGTAGCTAAGATAAAAGCTAAAATCATCCTTGAGTGAATCAAACAACATCTCGAAGACACACTCGATGCCGAACAAGCAGGTTTCCGCTCTGGATCCTCCTGTGCTGACCACATCAACACCCTTCGGATTATCATCGAACAGTGTGTTGAATATCGATCGCCACTGCACCTGCTGTTCATCGATTTGAGAAGGTGTTCGCTAGTGTCAACTGGGAGTTTATTTGGCGTGCCTTACGCAGGAGAGGTATTCCCGATAAACTAATTGCTATTATCAATAAACTACGTATGAAGGCTCCAAATGTCACGCTCTGCACATAGGAAGGTTTTCTGAGGAATTTGAGATCCAAAGTGGGGCAAGACAACGCTGTATCCTTTCACCAATATTATTCCTATTGGTGATTAGCGATGTGCTTCATGCAGCTTTGTCGACGGGAAACGGAGGAATTCGATGGACTCTTACATCTCAACTGAAACATCTTAACTACGCTGACGATGTATGCTTACTCTCCCACAGAATTATGGACCCCCACCAAATGACAGTAGATGTGGAGAGGGAGGCAGGCGTCGTCGGGCTGATAATTAATACGGCAAAAACTAAAATTATCAGTCTTGGAACTAACTCATCGGCTCAAATATGCATTGCTGGACAACCGGTAGAGAGAGTAGAGGATTTCCAGTATCTTGGGAGTATTCTCTCGACCGATGGTGGAACCGAACTGGATATAGCCAACAGGATCGCCAAAGCAAAGTCCGCGTTCGGGATGTTGTCCAAAATATGGCGAAGTAATGCAATCAGTTTGAGCACCAAGGTAAGACTATTCCGCTCCAACGTTGAATCCGTGCTGCTATATGATTGCAGCACGTGGAGAGTGACCACTACTATCAGCAGAAAGCTGCAAACGTTTGTTAATAGGTGCTTGGGCAATATCTTAAGGAACTCACAAGCCAACACCTATTACAAGTCTGTTTGCATACGCCGGCAATATCGACATTATTGGAAAAACTCGGCGGGCTGTCACCGGTGTGTTTGCAAGCATTGAAGCAGAAGCGGCCAAAATGAGTTAAGCGATAAACGAGGGCAAAATCAAGTATATGCTGTCAACAAGAAGGGACAATTAACACCGACGAATTGGACAAAACGTCACAGTGGGCAGCTATATCTTCGAGGTAGTAAGTGACTTTGTCTATCTTGGCTCTGCTATAAACTCGAAAAACAACATCAGGACAGAAATCAGCGAAGAATAACTCTTGCCAATCGTTGTTTTTTTTGGGCTTTTAAGGCAATTGAAAGCTCTTTTTCGAACAACTAAGGATACTCTGTATAAGACTCTGATCATCCCGGTCGTGGTTTAAGGCTCTGAAACATGGACTTTGTTTAAAGAGGATGAAGATATCATTGGTCGCTTCGAGAGAAAAATTCTTCGTAAAATATTCGGTCCCATTTGCGTTGACGGGTTTTGGAGGACAAGAGTCAATCACGAACTGTACGAGCTGTACAGCGACATCGACCTAGTCAGAAAACTGCGTATTGGATGTCTGAGATGGCTAGGACATGTAGAGCGAATGGACACCAACACTCCGGCCCCCATAGTCTTCGAATCTAACCCCGAGGGACAACGCAGTATCAGACCTCCTTGTGTATAGTTAATATTATTGTAGACCTCGCAGACAAAGTCGCAGGCATCAGCTAGTATTCAATATTGCCGCACATAGTGTTCTTTCTATACAAAGCGAACTTTTTTCCTACTTATCATAATTTTAAAAGTTTGTCCAACATTTTCATATCACACATTCTATTCCTTTACCCATACGGTGTGGTTGGTTGGTAAATAAATTTTAATCTCGATCGAAGTAGCTTTACCGGAAAAGAAAAGAAATTCAATAGATAAACGTTCTGTTCCACGGCTATGTATCTCATTCGTTCTCCTGTACTCCCTCCGGAAGGCAAATGATTTTTTTATGGATATTAAAAAATAGTTTAGCGTTTCTTTCATCCACTTTTGCGCTGCTTTTTTATGAAGTTTGCACAACTTTGAACACCCTCGCCGGAGAAAAGTAAATTATTTTAAAATTCTTATTACACACTCGTAGTATTTTTTATTTGATTTCTTTTTTGTTGGATGAATTTTCCGTTTTTTTTTGTAGATTTCTTCGAAAATTGATTTTTAAAAAGGACACACGCACACATACATTTGTGAGCAATTAATTTTATGTTAGCTTTTGGAAAATGTTTCTGGTCTCTTGGGGTGCATACTCCGTTAAGGAAAAGGTTTTTTTCTTTTTAAATCATCTAGGAGTGGAGAAAGTGTAAATTGTCGTCCTGCTGTTGTTGGAAATAAAAGTCATTGCAGTGGGAAAAAGGATAATTATTGCACAATCGTGAGTTGGGTTGAGGACCATTGGGAAAAGTTTTAATCGAGATTGAATTATTGAGATGGATTGCTGAAGTGTGAGTGCGTTGAGAAATGCAATTATTGATTGAATGGTGAATCGGGGGCAAGGATATTCGTTTTAATGAAAATCGGATGCAATCAGTCAAAAACGAAAGAACGACAGATGGTTTTTTGAGCCACAATGTAGAAAATTTAATCGTATAGAAGGATCCTTGGGATTTTGCTTAGTTTATGGTGGGCAATGGTAGGTAGGTAAGTAGAAATGACTGTAACGGCTAATAGTGGTGAAAGGCCGCATTAAACCACAACCCACGTGATCTTATCGGATGTTAGACTTGGAGATAAGCGGAATTGGAGTAAATGTCTTTAAATCCACCCCGCGGCACTAAGAAAACTGATTACTTCTCTGATATCTCCATTATGTTGTCAAAGAAGGATTTGCCCAGAGTCCGCTGCTTGACCCCACCTAGAGCCGGACACTTGCAAAGGAAATGGAAGATTGATTCTTTCTCGCCAGCAATATAGTAGCTGCGACAATGTTCATAGAATGCAATGCCTAATCTAACCAAATCTGGTTACAGAGTACAGGGATACGCAGATGATGTCGTCATCAGCGTTGTGGGCAAATTCGAAAACATCATATCGTAAATGCTGCAAGGTGCCCTCAACCTGATCTCAAAATGGTGTAGAACCAAGGGCCTAACCATCAACCCTGGAAAAACTATCCTTGTACCCTTTTCTAAGAAGAGGAAGCTAAAACTGAAGCAAATCACTGGAAAAAACCCCCATCAGCCCTACTTGATAAGCAGAATATTTTGTGATAATCCTGGACAAAAAGCTTGACCACCTAAATAGTGTTATTAACATGGCGACCAGGGCAATGTGCTAACACCTCTATAGTAAAAAATGGGGTCTGAAGCCCAAGATGATCTACTGGATGTTCAGCACAATCCTCAGGCCAATGATCACCTACGCCTCTCTAGTATGGTGGCCAAAAACACAACAGATCAAAGCTATGGAACAGCTAAATCGACTGCACCAATTAGCCTGTGTTGACATTATCGGGGCAATGAGAACGTGCCTGACGGCAGCATTAGATACAATACTTAATTTCACGTTGCTGCATATCACAGTGCAGAAAGAAGCTTTGCTAAGTGCTCTTAGGCTACCTCAGATACAAAAACCCGAAACCAGGCGATTTCACAGTCCATCTGAGCATTCTTGAAAATGTCCAAAACAACCTAATCTCCAAGATTCCAGATACGATCGTCAAGAGATTTCGGTTCTCCAGGAAAATGAAAGTGGTCATTAGTGACCGTCAAGAATGGAGAAACAAAGGTCTCAAGACACCACCCAACGCATAAATCTCGTACACAGACGCCTCCATATTGGAAAATGGCAGTACCGGAGCTGGGGTCTATGGTCCCAACTTTCAGCGTGAAGCAGCACTTGGTAAATCACCTACCATCTTCCAAGCAGAAGTCCATGCGATAGAACTTTGTATTCGGGAATGCCTGCGGAGAAACACCCAGAAAGAAGAAATATTCAGACAGCCAGGCAGCGCTAGGAGCCATTAATTCCTATACGGTAGGGTCAAAGCTCGTGTGGAACTCTCTCGGCTTCCTTGATAACCCCGCATCCACAAATCAGGTAGCCGTTGCATGGATTCCTGGACACGAAGATTTTGAGGAGAACAAGCGAGCAGACTGTCTGGCGAGGAGAGGCGCTGGGCGCCCACTCATCTGCCCTGAATCCTACTTCGAGGCACCACCCAGTGATATCCACTCTACAATAACAAATTGGGAAGTTAAAGGACTCGCCGAGCACTGGACAAACCGAAAGGGCCTAATACAAGCGAAGAAGTTCATAAACCCCAACAGAAATAGAGATAGCAAGCTACGTTTTGCAAACTCTAACGGACTACCTAACCGGACACTGTCCACTCAGGTACCATCTAAGTAAAATGAAACTTTCAGATACGGCCATGTGCAGACTCTGCGGGGAACAAAGAGAAACAGCAGAACACATTCTTTGTGATTACCCAGGGGCCGCAAAGAAACGATTACTTCATCCAACGTGGGTCTCGATGGGCCTAGCGGATACCTGGAACATGGAATAGAAGACATTATTGCGGTTTATCAAGAGCCTCCATGTTTAATTCTGGTTAGCTATGTGACCAGCGCAATAGATCTTATAGGTTGCAGTGCACTTGAGCCCCAGTCATCGTATCGTATCGTATGCCTAGTCTGGTCGAGTGAACCCTAATGAGCCAGTGGCCTAAACTAATCGCAATATTCCTAGCAATATCTGCACGGTTTCTGTTTTGTAGATTTTGTGTTCTGTGGCAGTTGTAGTTCACATAATACAATCCGGGACGATACTTCCCTCGAGAGCACCTAACAGTCCGTGAACCGCTTCTGCAAGGGTTATGTCAAGGCCAGATCTCCGCCTTGCAAGTTTAGCAGCTCATTCATTCCCTCTATGTTGCTGCGTTCCGGTACTCAGAGGTAAGTGATCCTGAACCGATGACCCAGCGAGCTGGGTTTCTCTTTGCACTGTTACCCCAGTTTGGAAGATGGCGTACTGGAAACTATTGCCTTGATAGCAGTTTGGCTGTCAATGAGGGTGGCGGTGGTACTTAAGGGTGTAGGGTTATATTGCAGTAGAAGACAAGCCTCTCGTATAGCAAGTACGTCTGCCCGAAAGATGCTGCACACATTCGATAGGTGGTAAGATTTTGATATATCGAGTGCATCAGAGAAAATCCTTGCACCTACCCCACAGTCCATGTTCGAACCAATCGCTTGTCAGTTCGCCTTTTTCTCACTCCACTCTCGGTGGGAAACTGACCGTGACGTCATTTTCGAAGTTAACTCTGGGTATTGTGAAGCTGGTTAGAGCCGCTATTAGATTCCGTGATAGCATATTTAGGATGTTGTTATGGCCATGTGGGTATTCGCTCTACATGTAGAGATATATTGAATATGCGGCTCAAGTGGTGTGAGGTGCAATATTACATTTAACGCTTCAGATGGACAAGTTTGCATGGTCCCCGTTGTGCTTAAAGCCGCAGTTCTTTGCACTTTGTTATTGATGTTGATGTTGTAATATTTTTTGAGCGCAGGCCACCAAACTGGTAGTCCAAATGAAAGGATAGGACGTACTATTGCTGTTTGCATCCATAAGATCATCTTCGAGTGAAATCCGCACTACTTACCCAAGTAGTAGTTGCCTGTGATGCCATCCGTCTAAAAGCCTCCTCTCAGAGGTCTAACTATCGCTTTGGCCACTCCTCGATCCTTGATCTCAACTTCAAGCATGAAAACACGGACTACACCCCGCCGAAACTGAGATTTGATCGAAACTTCAGTACAAGCATCCCTGATCGGGATGATTGGGACACCTCCCCCCTGTCGATGGTAGTTCGGTTCACATCTTTACTGATGGCTTTAAGACCGAGGGTGCGGTGGGCTGTGGTGTTTTCTCCGAAAAATTCAATCTGAGCATCTCGTTCCGGCTCCCTGATCACTGTAGCGTTTTCCAGGCGAAAATCATGGCGACTAAGGAAGCCCTCTCCTAGCTGAAGTGTAATGTACTATCTGTCAGGGATATTTGCATTTTCACTGACACCCTTCAGTTCAAAGGCCGCCTTAAACTGTCGTTTATCTTTTATGGAAATGACAAAGCAGTTAAACATTCACATATGCTGGGTGCCGGGCCACAGGGATATTCCAGGAAACTGCCCACCAGATAGGGTACCACTCTAAGGATTGTGCCTGATGGGCAAGCCCTGGGTATGCCCCTCGCTACATGTAAGAATCTACTAAAGTTGAACGCTATTATCATGACTAACCTCAGATGGGAAAATGGCTCAAGGTGTCACATTTCGAGACAGATCTGGCATAAGCTGGACCAAAAACGTAGTGCCAGGCTGGTCAAGCTAAAGCGAACACATATCAGCTGCGTTGTCGGTTTTCTCACTGGACACTGTCTTATAGGTCAACACGCCAAAAGACTTGGCCTCTTCTGCAATGACTTCTGCAAAATCTGTATGGACGAGGAGGAGGAGGAAACCATCCTTCACCTCCTATGCACTTGCCCAGCCCTGTCGCATAAAAGAATGCTCCATCTAGTTTCCCCCTTCCTTGACGAACTCAGTGATTTGGCGTCCTTAGACGTCATGTGCATCCATCACTTTATCAAAAGCTCCGGTTGGTTTTGTCAGTCCCTGAATGATCTAATGGTTGATCCATTGTATCAGAAAGGGCCTTCACTGGTCTATGTGTGTCTGCAGTCTCGTGCGAAAAGCCAACCTACCCTAACTTAACCTAACCTACCCAAGGTTTTGCTGCAGGCATAGAAAGTCAAGCAGGCTTTCTTTATCCGTTGCTCCATATTGAGCTTCCAGTTGAGCTTTTGATCAAGTACTTTACCTGAAAGATAAAGAGAGTAATTGGTTTTTAAGCCATGGAGGCGTGAAGGTCGGTATTTTGGTTTTCCTGGTAAAGAGCATCAGTCCAGTTTTACTTGGATTAAACCTGAATCCACAATTAGTAGCCCATGTGCTTATCTTATCCAAGACACCTTCCTCATTGATCACTGAAGGAAGCATCCAGATACTTGAATTACCACTTCATCCACATACGCGATAACCTTGACTCCTGTCGAGTGTTGACAGATTTGAGGGATTTCACTAAGCCATGCAAAAATTGATATGACTCCTCTCTGAGGTGTTTCTCTGTCCACGGATTTGATAGAACTGCTGCTGATTGAATGATTCTGGTCTTTAGCAAGGTCACTATCGAGTGCCTAATAAACTCTTACACGGCTAATTAGATAAAGGATTCCTGAATCGTTTCAATGCGGACGTTTTTGTAGACATCTTCGACGTCTATGAAGGTGGCTAAGATGTACTATAGTCACAAGCATCCGAGATGTGCTTTTGTGTGCAGTAGCCTTCAGAAGAATTCGAATAAAATCATGATGCCTCAGAGTGGCTCACAACGACTTCTGTGGGAGATCCATACGAAGGAAGAGTCTACTGTCGCCCGGTACTTGCAGTGTATTCCCATTCACTGATTTACAAAAGCTCAATACCTTTTTTTGATTGCGATACCATTTGCTAATAGAAATCCCGAACGTCTTCATTTTTATACCTTTTTGGGTGGCAAAACAGCACAAAACTATCCGAACAGCAACGTCTATTACAGCTCCGACTTAATCTGGTTTATTTCTCTTTTATTAGCTGCACTAAACCATAAAAAAAACGCGTGTAATTTCAATTGAATGAACTGTGTCGCCAGATTTTCGAGTCGTCCTTCCTTACGAAGGACTCCTGCCGCTGCATACCGTGGTAGTTTTTCGGGTGTTTATGTCCACATTTCCATTTTTATTCCTACCATCTATAAAACAAGGAGATCTTCTGTTTTTTCTCCCCGAATCACGTGTCATGTCATTGGAGAGGAGCACTGCAATGGTGGCTGTGAGCTTTTTATGCCATAGCATGACTCGACTTTTGACCAATAAAAAAGAGACAAAAACTGATCCACCGCTGCTGCTGGGACTGGTACTTAAATTTATCTAGACACTCGCGTATCTTATGCGAATTGTTTTACTCCCTCAGCCCCCACCTATACGTATATGACAAGCTGACAGTGTTTTTAAGTGTTTCCGCAGCTTTATTACCCGTTTTCATTGATAAACAAATGTTTATGCAGAATAAATGTCAAAGTTTGGAACAAAACAGTTATGGGGTATTGTGTCGGGCCATTTATTGGCTAAAAACGGGTGCTAAAGCGGAAGTGCTTTAATCAATTTAAATGAGGTATTACTAGGCTATAGACAATTTAAGGCGGCAATAAGTGCTCCATGTGCTGGCGATAAATAGGCAGTAGGCAAATGCCTTTGAATGATTTTATGGAGTACCACAGGGTTGTGGTCTTGCATTAATACTTTTATTGAAGTGTAAAGTTGAGGATTAGGCTGTGTAATAAAGTGACTGGCTTTCAACATGATTTCTTGAGAAATAAAATTAGACTGAGTCATTGGTTTCCGTTACATGTTCTACAGTCCGAATCAGCACTAAGAAGTGTATTCGGTAATACGAATTCCATTAAAGCTGCATACAAGTGTAGACATTCCGCCATTAAAGGACTCATGACTTACCCTCTCTCCATTCGCATTGCATGTAGACGGAAGAAAGTGGTCTACAGATGTATGCCATATGCGAAGGCCAATCATTTTGTAAGACTTGCTTCTGAGACTCGTATTCTATGGTGTTTGCCAGATATTCGCGAGAGGTGAGACCGTCAAAAAAACATTTCGGCGCTTTCCAAGAATCAAAACTTGAATCTCCTGCGACAGCTACCTAATTCTACCCATATATGGGATTTGTATTCCCGTTTAGTTACTTATATGTTGCATCCCCTTGTGAATCCTATGGCCTCTACTACGCTTACGCGCCATCGTGTACGATTTCTGACAATGCTCTGCCTAACTTTTCTCAACTGCTATGGCTCTTTCTGAACAGTTCTGCGCTATATTCTTCTCGGTGCGCCAAGTATTGTGCCAAAGGGTTCCATTGCATTGCGTGGTTAGCTATAGAACTTTCACTTCTTCTTCTTCTTCTTCCTATCTCGGTGAGGTTATGATTCGAAAACAAGGGATCATAACCCTCCTACTTCATCGCATTTCTACTAATCCACCTGTGGGGTTCGCCTTTGGAACTGTCACTTTTTCGAAAAATGTGACTAAACACTTCCGTCGCTGGATGGTTGTGCCTATTGGTTCTTTCGAAGAGGTGTTCTTTAGAGATACGATTGGGCAAGAAAATCCTTAAGATGTTGCGTTAGTATATCCTTTAACCCCTCGGGGGGCATAGGGCGTCAACCACGCCTGCGCGCCATCGTGTTCGGAGTTCTGCAGCGCGTTTGAGCTGCCTCCGACTCATTCCTAAAGAGCTCGATTCCTCCTCAATTGTTCTGCGCCACGTTTGCTTAGGGCGTCCCACTATTCTGCCTGCCTGGGTGAGCGGATTCCACTGCATGGCATATTTCGCAATGGAGTTGTTGGAGTAGGGTGTGTCCAATCCATTGCCACTTTCTTCTTCGTATAGTAATGCTTATAGGTTCTTGGCCGTTCTCAGATAAAGTTGTTCGTTGGAGATGCGGTTCGGCCAAAAAATCCTTAAGATGATTCTTAAGCATTTGTTTACGAAGACTTGCAGCTTGCGTGTGTTAATGGTGTCCACCTTCCAGGTACTGCACCCATAAAGCAGCACTTATTCTACGTTGGAGCAGAACAGTCGTAGCCTGGTTTTTAAGCTAATAATATTGCTTCTCCAGATTTTGGACAGCATTCCGAACGCAGCTTTAGCCTTCCCGATTCTGCTGCTTACATCCAGTTCGGTGCCACCGCGATTAGCCGAGACGACACTTCCTAAATATAGAAAGTTATTAACTTTCTCGACTTGCTTTCCGGCAATGTTAAGTTGAGTGCGGGTATTGGAAGTACTCAGAGCTTTTGTTTTGGCTGTGTTTATTTTTAGTCCCACTTTGTTTGCCGCAGCTTCTAGATTTTGGGCCATCAAATGAAGAACCATTATCCGATGTGAAAGTAGACAAACATCGTCAGCGTAATCCAGGTGTTTAAGGTAAAATGTCATCGTCCAACGAATTCCAGAATTAGCTTCCGTCAATGCTGCACGGAGTACATCGCTGATAACCACCAAGAACAATAGTGGGGACAGTATGCACCCTTGACGTACTCCACTTTGGACTTCAAAGTCCTCCGACACCTTACCATTGTGCACGACGTGACACTTGCCGCCCTCATATGTAGCCTCATAATAGCTATAAGCTTTTCTGGGATGCCTCTCCTGTGCAAGGCCAATCAGATAGCATCTCGATTCAAGCTGTCGAAAGCCTTCTCGAAGTCGATAAGCAGTAAATGTAGCGGAGACCTATACTCAACGCATTGTTCGATTATGATCCGTAAGATGCTTATGTGGTCAATGCAGGAGGATCCAGCGCGAAAACCTGCCTGTTCGACATCGAGAGTTGAATCTAAATGTTCTTTAATTCGTTCTAGAATTATTCTAGCTATTATTTTGGCTACAGCTAGAAGAACACATATACCTCTCCAGTTACCGCACTCCATCAAGTTACCCTTCTTTGGAAGCTTAATGATCATCCCCCTTTTCCACTCCTGTGGAAATTGTTCACTATCCCAAGCTCTCCGTATTAGCGGATGCAGCAAATCTGCCGATGTATTTGGCGCCGCTTGAAATAGCTCGGCAGGGATGCCATCAATACCCACCGCTTTGTTTTTCTTGAGGGACTTGATTGCTGTTATTATTTCAGTTTTACTGGGAGGTACTGTGCGAATTCGGGAATTTGTTGCTTCGAACTGCTCATTCGAATTCAAGATCATACCGCCGTCGTCTAAGTGATTTAGCACTGTAACAAAATGTTCTCTCCATCTAGTGGGCTGATCCTCATCCGAAATCAGAAGGTTACCGTCTAGACTCTTCACTGGATATTGTTTGGAGTTTCGACCACCAATGAGATCCTTAGTGATGTTGTAAACATTCCTACTGTCGCACATAGTCGCTGCTTCTTCAGCCCTTGAGGTCAGTGAGTTGACATATTGACGTTTGTCACGTCTCACACTACGCTGCACTTCTTTCTTTTTCGCACCGTATTGGGCTTCAAGCTCGGTTCTCTCTACTGCTGAGGCCGCTGCAATCCGAGCCTTGATTGCTGTACGCTCATCGATCCGTCTCCAGGTGTCTGTAGAAAGCCATGTGCGGTGGTGTTTCTGCTTTTTACCGACATACGTGCGTGCCCCAGTCGCAAAAGCATTTTTCACAGCACTCCAGTGGTCATCCATGTTCTCTATGCTGCTGATTGCTATTATCAAAGCTACATATGAAGGCTCCAAATGTCACGTTCTGCACAGGGGAAGGTTGTCTGAGGAATTTGAGATCCAAAGTGGGGTAAGACAAGGCTGTATCCTTTCACCAATATTATTCCTATTGGTGATTAGCGATGTGCTTCATGCAGCTTTGTCGACGGGAAACGGAGGAATTCGATGGACTCTTACATCTCAACTGAAACATCTTGACTACGCAGACGATGTATGCTTACTCTCCCACAGAGTTATGGACCTCCGCCAAATGACAGCAGATGTGGAGAGGGAGGCAGGCGTCGTCGGGCTGATAATTAATACGGCAAAAACTAAAATTATCAGCCTTGGGACAAACTCATCGGCGCAAATATGCATTGCTGGACAACCGGTAGAGGGAGTAGAGGATTTCCAGTATCTTGGGAGTATTCTCTCGACCGATGGTGGAACCAAACTGGATATAGCCAACAGGATCGCCAAAGCAATGTCCGCGTTCGGGATGTTGTCCAAAATATGGCGAAGCAGTTCAATCAGTTTGAGCACCAAGATACGACTGTTCCGCTCCAACGTTGAATCCGTGCTGCTATATGGTTGCAGCACGTGGAGAGTGACCACTACTATCACCAGAAAGCTGCAAACGTTCGTTAATAGGTGTCTGCGCAATATCTTAAGGATTTTCTGGCCCAAGCGTATCTCTAATGAACACCTTTACGAGAGAACGGGTCAGGAACCAATAGGCACAACTATCCAACGGCGGAAGTGGCAGTGGATTGGTCACACGTTCCAAAAGGGTGACAGCTCCATAGCGAACCATGCTATGCAATGGAACCCTCTAACTCAGGATGGCAGAAGACCTGGAGGTCCGAGGATAACATGGCGCAGAACAGTCGGGAAGGAGGCACGGCAGTTCGGGATAACTCAGACACATTGCCAGAAACCGTACACGATGGCGCGTAGGCGTAGTAGAGGCCCTAGGACCCATAAGGGGATACAGGACATAAGTATACTGCTGATTGCTTCTGCTTCTAAGGCAAGATGGTCCCTGAACTGTTGGCGCACTTGGGGAACCTTGAGCCTGTGGATATTAAACCTGGTGATGTTAAGTAGGTTTGAGCGGTTGCTGTTGACGGATGCAGTACGGAGGCGTAAATGAGCTACCATAAGATGGTGATCTCGTTCAAGTCCGACGTCAGTTCCACGTCTGTTTCGGACGTCCAGGAGACAATTTCTAAAGCGGCGACTGATCGCAATGTGGTCGATCTGGTTGGATGTTCGTTCCCTATCAGTAGAGACCCAACTGATCTTATGGCAGGTGTTATGCTTAAACAGCGTACCTCCGATGACTAGGCGGTTGGTATTGCAGAAGTCCACAAACCGCTCACCATTGTCATTACGGTCTCCCACGCCGTGAACTCCCATCACGTGCTTAAGCATGGTGTTGTCGCTACCCACCTTGGTATTGAGAAGATGTTGCGTAGGCATCTTTAACGAACGTTTCCAGCTTTTTCGTGATAGTAAGAATCACTCTCCGCGTCTGGCATCCATATAACAGCACGGCTTCAACGTTGGAGCGGAACAATCTTATTTAGTTTGGTTTGAACACTGATTGCATTACTTCGCCATATTTTGGACAACTTCCCAAACGCGGACCTTACTTTGGCTATCCTGATTTCTCACCTCAAGCACCTCAGTCTGATTCGGGAGTACATCGCTAGCGGATACACGATTCAAGACAATAGCAAAATGCTCCTTTTTCACTTGAGCTGGTTCTCGCCTGAAATGGCAAAGAGTCGTCTAGGCCTTTCACTGGGTGTTGGCTGGAGCTGCGACCGCCTATCAGCTCTTTGGTGATTCTGTAGATGGTCCTGCTGATGCACTTTTTTTTGCAGCTTCTTCTGCTTCTGTAGTGGGTGTGTTGATGCAGTTGCGTTTGTCACGTGCGCTACTCTCTGCTGCTGTAGTTGCTGCAATGCGAGCTTTCAGCTGTTTTTGTTCCAGGCATCCTCGGAAAGCCACGCCCTATGTATGTCTTTCCTGCAATCGACCGACAATTCTTTCAGCTCCAGATGTAAAAACATTTTCCACAGCGTATTGATTGCGGGTAGTGAGCTGCTGATTGCTTCTATACCTTGCGAAAGGTGTTCTTTTAAGTTTTGGTACACTGAGGGATCACTTAGTCTGTGGTCATACTATAATCCTACACAGATACCTGGGAAATGTATCTAGTACAGACTACACAACGCCACACCTAGACTTCACAAGACCATTTTCAAGCACCTACCCGAGCAGAGAAGAATGGAAAACTGGCAGAACGCCCAACCAGAGAACCATAGCCGTGTACACCGATGGATCCAAAATGGAAGTTGATGTCGGCGCAGGCATCTTCTCCGAAACGCTTGGTATCTCCATGTCAGCTCGGCTTCCGAACTATAGCAGCGTTTTCTAGGCAGAGGTCCTAGCAGTGATAATAGCGGCCCGTGAGACTGCGATGAGGGCAATACCACGTAAGAAAATCACCGTTTTCATAGACAGTCAGGTAGTGATAAAAGCAATGTCTGCTACAGAAGTAAAATCGCAGCTTGTGAAGTATTGTAGAGAAGAGCTCAAGGTTCTTGGAATACAGCACAAGGAAGAGCTCTGCTGGGTTCCTGGACATGAAGGCATACCAGAGGATGAGAAAGCTGACGAACTGGCTAGAGGAGGCTCAGTACTAAACTCAGACCAATCCGACCCCTCAATGTACATCCCGCTTTCCACACTCAAACTCGAGACAGGGAACACAGCCCTAACGGAGGCAAATAACAGATTGTCCTCTCTAGGTACTTGTATCACGAGGAAGCTATGGCCTACATTTGACAGCGCAAAACCCAATAAACTCATGCAGGGGGATAGAAAATCACTCTCTACTCTCATAGGAGTTATTACGGGGCACAACATTATGCGATACCACATGAGAAAGTTACGTGTGACGAACGAGGACCTTTGTAGGAGCTGCGGCAACGAGGAGGTTCACGAGGACATAACACACTTTCTTTGCCACTGCCCAGGCCTCTACCAAGGATTAAGGATTTAGAAGAATTGTCAAACATACCGATCAATGACATCGCAAACTTCATCAAATCCTCTGGATGGTTTGTATCTCGAGCACAGTAAGTACTATATGCTTTCTACTAGGCTACGTACAGAGGCACATATTTTTTTTCTTCACGAGGAAGGGATTTTTTTTCTTTTTCTCCATGGGTATCACAACCTGAGTGTGGTGTAGAGGATTTCCGTCCCTGCACCAGCCCACTAACCTAACCTAACCTAGTCTGTCGATGTTGAACTTGTTCATTCTTCTATTGTCGTGGGATCTTTGAACTGTAGCAGTGCGCAGTTGGAGAGAAGGTATCATAAGATGCTGATCCCGTACTATCTCCTTCCTGCAAGTGCCTTACATTCGTGCAGGAATATATAACACACACAACATGAATGGTTCCAAGAAGCTAGGTCCTAAGACAGACCCTTGTAGAACTCCCTGCAGATACAGAAACTTCTGTCCTACGTTGTCGATTATAAAAGGACTTTTCTCTCTCTTTTGATTGGATAGTTGTGGTGCTTATTATCCTGCGGAGCTTCGTTTTATGATCAGTTTGCATAGTAAAAGGAGTTGCTAACTTGCCAACTTCAACATACTTGATCTAGACATCGTAGGTCATCAGTTGTCACCCGTTTATCCTAAAGGTATCCTCAGAACTTTAAGATTTTAACAATTTCAGTCAATTCAAGTGGCCTTCACAGTTGCCTAGCACAGAAAAGGTATATATTATTCACGTTTGGTGATATCCCCATTAGGACGAGTGCTATTTCACTGCTAAGCTCGTAAAGGTGGTATCGGCTTTAATAAAACAAATTCCCATGTCGATGGAATAGTTCTTAAAAAGAAAACAAGGACAAGAACTACTCGTATCTCTGCAAGGAATCCATTAAAATGTCTTTCTTCTTCCGTCTTCACATCGGCATCAAGCAAGCAATTCGGATGAATCCCCTCAATGAGAAGAAATTGAAACCGCATCCGCATGAAAAATTTCCGACAAACTTTTCCCATTATCACATTTGTAACACACCTATGATCATCGAGGAAGGTACCAAGCAGAGCCATATCAGGATGCCTTTCTACATGAAATGTACGAATATGTCTATGACGTTGCACGTACTCGTACATATAAGAAGAATTGAGAAAGAATTCAGGAGTACTTCCTTCTCAATGGATACCATTGATCTTGGTGGAATATAAATTTTGCGAAAAGTTTTCGTGGTACCGAGCCCGGAGGGCGGGGGTGAAACTTTTGCAAGTTATACGCGTGAACTCCATCTTTTGTGGTCACATGTTTTAGAGAGTGGGAGAGGTTTTCTTGGTTTCAGTTTTAAGTTGGAATTGGTTGCAGCTTTTTCCTTACCTTTGTCGTGAATTTCTTATTATAAGTCTTTCAGGGCAAGGGTAGATTTGAGGGGGTTGTGGAGCCTATTAGGCGAATGTGACTACATCTTGGGTTTCAGGTTTAGGAAGGGATGTGAGAATAAGGGTTTTCTCTTAGTTTTATTCCACTCCTGACCACTTAGCACACCTGGATTCCTAAAACGAAAAATATGTTCCACAGCATAGAAACTTCTTCAAGACCTTGTTGCTCCTGTCACACTTCCTTGGTGTGCGTTGCATTCAGAATCAACTAAATGGAATGAAATACCCTGCTTGTGGTGGAAAGAGCAAAAAAGGAAAAAGGACCGCCGTCAAGTGAATATGACATTTAAGATATTGTTGGAGGAATGGCAATCCATGTGGGTACATCCTTGAGGACATTTTTATTTTTTGAGATTTTTTATTTTTTTTCTTTCAAAGAAAACTTCTTCGCTCTTAGCTATCACAGGAATGTGATGCTGGTGTCATGCTGTGGTGGCAAGGGACTACATTTTATTCCTCTACGATTCCGCATGCATTTTGTGAACAGAGGGAGAGAGAGTCTGTCTGAATGTGCACCCCCGGAAGGCATAACGATATCCTGGACACGATGAATTGAATCATTGCATTTGGTCGGTGTGATAGTCTGGCCTTGAAGCGTTTTGCAAGAAAAAAAAAAGAGAAGAGAAGTTCTCTTTCATCGTCAATCTTTTGGTCCTGGTTACTTTTCTTTTGGAGTTTTAACTAATTCAGGAGAAAGGACGTCGCTTAGTGGAGCTGGTTCTGGCCAGAAGAGTAGATTATTTTCCCCTTAAGGACCATCTTTAAAGATTACAACCATCATAATGTTATTTCTTTCGGAGAGTTTTTCCATTTTCTTAGATGATAATCGGTTGGGAATGGAGCAGCTGAAGGATATTGTAGACAATGTACTCCTATGAGTGGTGGAAAATGAAAAGCAGTGCTTCAAGTCTTTAAAATTTCGGGTGGATGGTAGAATTCTTTCAGTTAACTCGCAAATCTAGGTGTGGAATGCAAGTGGAACATGAACTGTGATCTAAATGATTTCTATCAGCAAATTCATTAGGAGGCATGTGCTTCGTCATTTACTTACTTACTTAGGTGGCGCTACAGTTCGGGGTGAACCTGGGCCTCAACCAACAAGCCTCTCCATTTAGCTCGGTCTTTAGCTAATTGCCTCCAGTTGCGCACTCCAAGTTGGTCGAGGTCCCCTTGGACTTGTGCGCGCCACCTACGGCGATGATTCCCTCTACTGCGTCGTCCCTCGGGGTTAGATTCGAAGACTCTGCGGGCCGGAGCGTTGGTGTCCATTCGCTCTACATGTCCTAGCCATCGCAGACATCCAATACGCAGTTTTCTGACTAGGTCGATGTCGCTGTACAGCTTGTATAGTTCGTGATTGAATCTTCTCCTCCAAAACACGTCAACGTAAATGGGACCGAAAATCTTACGAAGAATTTTTCTCTCGAAGCGACCAAGGATATCTTCATCCTCTTTTAATAAAGTCCATGTTTCAGCGCCGTAAAGCAGGACTGGAATGATCAAGGTCTTATATAGAGTCTCCTTAGCTCTACGAGATAGGGCTTTACTGTTGAATTGCCTTATAAGCCCAAAAAAACAGCGATTGGCAAGAGTTATTCTTCGATTGATTTCTGCGCTGATCTCGTTTGTAGAATTTATAGCAGAGCCAAGGTAGACAAAGTCCCTTACTACCTCGAGGTTATAGCTGCCCACTGTGAAGTTTTGTCCAATTCGTCGGTGTTGGCTTTCCCTCCTTGTTGACAGCATATTCTTGGTTTTGCCCTCGTTTATCGCTAAACTCATTTTGGCCGCTTCCGCCTCAATGCTTGCAAACGCACCGGTGACAGCCCGCTGAGTTCTTCCGATAATGTCTATATCGTCGTCGTACGCAAGCAGTTGTACAGACTTGTAATAGATTGTGCCTCCGGTGTTGGCTTGTGAGTTCCGCACAATCCGTTCAAGTACAATGTTAAAGAAGTCACATGACAGCGCGTCACCTTATCTAAAACCTTTTTGACATCAAACGTCTCGGTGAGGTCATTACCGACCTTGATGGAGCAGCGAGCGTTCTCCATCGTCAGCCTGCACAGACGGACAAGTTTGGCAGGGATGTCAAAACTAGACATGGCTCTATAAAGCTTTTCTCTATAGATGCTTTCATAGGCGGCCTTGAAATCGATAAAGAGGTAGTGAGTATCGATTTGGAATTTTTGGGTTTTCTCCAGGAACTGCCGAAGTGTGAAGATTTGATCGATGGTGGACTTTCCTGGCCTGAAACCGCACTCATAGGGTCCAATCAGGCTATTTATAAAAGGTTTCAGGCGTTCACACAATATCGCAGAAAAGATCTTGAATGCGACGTTGAGGCGACTGATGCCTCTATAATTGGCGCAGTTGAGGGGGTCTCCTTTCTTGTGGATCGGGCAAACGATGCTAAGGTTCCATTCATCAGGCATACACTCGTCTGACCAAATACTAGAAATGAGTTGGTGTATGCACTCTACCAATTCATCCCCAGCTGCCTTGAAAAGTTCGTCAGGTCCAGCAGCCTTGTTGGATTTTAGCTTGGATATTGCTATCCTCACTTCGTTTTGGTCAGGTGGACGGAAATTTTGACTATCGTCGTCTATGTTGAATGGTTCATTCTGCCTGACAGCGGGATGTTGGTCTTCGTCGCCGTTATACAGTCGGCAGAAGTAGTTTTTCCATATTCTCAGCACTGACTGTGATTCTACAACGAGGTTTCCATTTTCATCTCTACAGGTTTCTGTACGGGTATTGCTCCTCTGACACGTTCTTTTTACCTTTTGGTAAAACTTCCGTACATTGTTCCTGGAGTATAAACTCTCGATATTCCCAATCGCGCGCTTCTCATGCTCTTTCTTCTTCTTTTGGAGAAGCCGATGTTCTTCCCGTCTCTTTTGCTCATAGAGGTCACGAGCAGCTCTCGTTTTCCTTTGCAGCGCCGCTTTGTATGCTTCTTGTTTTGCTGCATGCACTCGTCGGCATTCTTCGTCAAGCCAGGGGTTTTGCGGTGGTGGGCGAGCGAGACCCAGCACATCAGTCGCGGCGTTTCTGATGGCATGTTGGCAGCGTTGCCACTGGTCTTCGGCACTTGACGCTGGTGGCATAGGGGTGATTGAGAGATTTCGGGATACGCGTTCAGCAAAGAGTCTGGCGGTCTCTTGCGATTGTAGCTTTTCGAAGTTAAATTTTCTCACATTGATTCTTCATTGTTGCTCAGATTGGGATATTCGCATTCGTACCTTGGCTACAGCAAGGTAATGAAGCTTCGTCATTTGGTCTTAGCCTTTCTGCCAGTTCTTATTACTTCATGGCGTTGCAGACTTGGCCTTCCGATAATGAAATACAAGTTCCCGCTTCCTTGTAAGGATACAACTATCACATCTTCGGGCAGGCAGATAAACGGTTTTCTCGCGATACCGCAGTACGAATTTCTGTTTGGTCTTTGGGCAAGTGCTGTCAGTATTCAGTGGCATGGAGTCTAGCCTTAATATAAAGTTAGAGTAAATTTCAGCCGAAGGGACTAGGTAGCACTAGTTTTGGCACATGCAGCGGAAACGAAGAAGTGCACATGTCCTAGATCTGTGGACAAGAGCATATAAAACAGAGCTGGGCGACGATGGATGAGTTTCAGTGCAAGTGATGCCTTGGAAGGCCGTCAACCTAAAGCAATATCTCTAATAAATAAGCTTCCAATATATCTAACAAGCTAGGCTACATATTACACGCAATCTGTAGTACGGTCTTAGGTACAAAAGAGACTACAGTTTCGCGTGTTAGGTGCGCTGTACTAAGCATTTAATAAAATCACACTTGTCTATGTAGTACGACCCCAGACAGCTTGTGTAAGGATAGGTTAATTAACGCTTGAAGACAAAATCTTTTGAGAACACTAGACAGTGGGTCCTTTGCGATCGCTAGGGGAACCTATAAACGGATTGTCTTTCGGATACGGCACTAAACTGTAGGTCTCTTGCATTCGCGTGAAAAGTATAACGCACACAACACGACTGGTAGCGAGAAGCTAGGCTCAGGAACTTGGCGAGCTGTTGCGTCAAATACTTATTCATTTTTATGCCCCAGGGCCTCTACTACACCTACGCGCTATTGAGTACTGTTTCTGGCAATGTTTCTGAGCTCTCCCCAACTTTTTCCAAACTGCCGTGCCTCCTTCTCGACTGTTCTGCGCCATGTTCTCCTCGGACCGTCAGGACTTCTGCCATCCTGAGTTAAAGGGTTTCATTGCATAGCATGGGTCGCTATGGAACTGTCACCCTTTCGAAACGTGTGACCAATCCACTGCCACTACCGTCGTTGGATGATTGTGCCTATTGGTTCCTGACACGTTCTCTCGTAAAGGTGTTCGTTAGAGATACGCTTGGGCCAGAAAATCCTTAATATATTGCGCAGGCACCTATTTGCAGCTTTCTGGTGATAGTGGTGGTCGTTCTCCATTTGCTGCATCACTGTAACAGCACGGATTCAACATTGGAGCGGAACGGTCTTAGCTTGGTGTTCAAACTGATTGCATTGCTTCTATCACAATGGCCCTCTACATAAGCTCTGGAAAAACGGAGAGGCAGTCTATCATTCTCATGTTAAATACCACCGCTCCCATGAATCCCATTTGCATGCATAGCAACCTGCATAAATCCTGTAAACAGTCGTGGCTTCCTTGGATAGATCCAATATTTTTATAGTACGCAATTTCAGTAAATTGCCAATAAACCTATCCTAAACATGGTGTCTCTGCTTTAGGACCAATATTGAATTTTCCAATCAAATTTCTCAATCCCATCTCATCTCGGGACCAACCAACAGACCACCTTCAAAACGGGGGTCATTCGCAAATACTACCGAAGGTGTGGCGTGTACGTACGCAAACAAAATCTGAAATTGAATTAAATTTAAGAGAATTCAACATTAGTGCGCTTCACCAATTCGAAATCCTTTACGTACACATGAGAAATGTTTACACACACGCATACGTACTCACAGGATTCAATTCTAGAAATTAATTCCATATGATCTAGCGACAAATGGTGGCATGCAGACATGATGCGGTTTCACTACAAGGAACAGTAGAAGGAGCTGCTACTCAGATCCGTATTACAGTGTACTTAGGATTGGCTCAGTAGTCGGAGAATTCATATTTAATCTCATCCGCATATACGACAAGGTACCCATACCTATCTGGGAAAAGTTTCTACATGCAGGATGCAACGCCTGGAGAGCGAAGCAAATACAACAGAAGCAATGCTGTGGAGCATATGACGACTGTTGTCTTGGGAAATAGTGAAATCCAAGAAATCCTATAGAGAGGGGAGGTATTTTTGTTTGCATCCTTTTAGAGTCAAGAGGGTATTATTGGCGTAATGATTGCGAAATGAATTCTCCTAATGAGTTTTAAAAGTCGCGTAAACGGAAATGTTGCATTAGTTGGGCAAATGGGATGAGAAGGGTTTGCGTATGGCAAGGGAACTTAAAAATAATTAACCAACTAAAGATGCTGAGTAATAGAAGAAATGGTGGAATCGACGGCAAGATGAGGTGGCAATCTTAATCAGGACAATGCATTTCGCAGCTATTTCGGAGGCAAATGAGCAGCGAGATGGTAGGACCTGTTGGCGAGCCATACGCAAAAGTGGCTAAGTATTTGAAGCAAAAATTCACAACCATAAGGTAACATTCTTCCAAAAGTCAGTAGTATAGACCAAGTGACCAATCCAGTGGTCAGCCTGCATCAGGATCTTTACGGACAATATTCACGGCGGCGGTAGAGACCATGCTAAGTCTCCTTCCGCTGGATCAGATTGAGGAAATGTTGTGAGCAAGGGTAGGGCCACGGAGGCAACTTCGGTGCAGGTGAGGAGGGCGGCGGCATGCTCGCGGTTGCTCGGCTAGGAATCATTCCTCGATTCCTGGCCTACAAACAGGCTCCCGTAACGGAAAGGAGGATTATGGTCATTATAACCATACGGCCACGCCTGTATCATATCCAGATGGCAGGTCACAAGTAGACAGGTAGTAATTGAATACATGACACCGATGCTGACACTTGACAGGGGATTCACTCAAAAGAATTCCTGGCAGAAATGACCGGAAAAACAAACAAGTCGCTAGGAAGGAGAAATTAGCCTTCTGCACTGACGGTTCCAAATGGAGCTGGGGTTTACTGCAAAACACTGTGGGTCAATCACTCCTCCAGAACTAATAATGCGTGCAGCGTCTTTCAAGCTTAAATCACAGCCCTCACACAGGCTGCGAAAATCATCACCAAAGGTAACATCGCTGTAACATCATTTACAGCCAGGCAGCCTTTAAAGCTCTGAAATTCACAGTAATTAGATCTAAGCTGGTGAAAATCTGCAAACGACATCTGAATGAAGTATCACAAGCCAGCAAGTTACCCCTGTGCTGGATACCAGGGCATATGGCCATATCGGGTAATGAAAGAGCAGACGAACTCGCTACAATAGACAGAATCTCGCAGACTCTCCCCTGCGTGAAGCTTCCCATTAGCTTTATACATAAACAGGTCGGAAATGAAGCCACGAAGCCAACAGGCGATGGATTCATCTACATCGTATACAAAACGTGGCCGGCTTATGTTTTGAGGAAAAAACGATCTCTGGTTAGGCTTAGTCATAACAGCACGCGAGTCATCCCTGGCATAATCTTGGGGCCCTGTGTTATTGGGATTCATGCAGAGCGTATCGGCATGCCTCACAACGAATTCTACAAGAGCTGCAGGGATGAGGAAAAAACTGAATCTGTCCGACACCTGCTGTACAAATGCAGTGCCCTCGCCGACAGAAAAGTGAGGACTCTCGGTAGTTACTTCTTCATTGAGCTGAAAGATTTCCTGAGATTCATATCTCTATCGAAGTGGTTCTAAATCAGAGGCTCTCCTGACAGGTCCTCTGAGATTCATGTCATTATCTAGATGGATATGCAGTTTTTCTTTGTAGGTCCCCAGGGTACACATAAAATGGGCATAATGGATCAATGTTGGTCTAAGTGAGCAGTGCTTTACATTACAAGGCACCCATCTACCTTACCTAATCTAACTTATAGGCCAGTACAGTACCAAAGCAAAGTCCAAAGCATGCATCAGGTAACATAAGGTTGAAAACCACACTTTCTTATGTCCTGTATCAACTTGTCGGTCATAGGGCCTCTACAACGCCTACGAGCCCTCGTGCACGGTTTCTGGCAACGTGTCTGAGTTCTTCCAAACTTTTCCCCAACTGCCGTGCTTCCTTCTCGACTGTTCTGCACCATGTTCTCCTCGGACCGCCAGGTCTTCTGCCATCCTGAGTAAAAGGGTTCCATTGCCTCCATTGTTCGCTTTCGGAACGGGTGACCAATCCACTTCCACTTCCGTCGTCGAATGGATGTGCCTATTGGTTCCTCACACGTTCTCTCGTAAAGTTGTTCGTTAGAGATACGATTGGGCCAGAAAATCCTTAAGATATTCCGCAGGCACCAATTATCGAACGTTTGCAGCTTTCTGGTGATAGTAGTGGTCACTCTCCACGTGTTGCATCCATATAACAACACGGATTCAACGTTGGAGCGGAAGAGTAAGGGAGAAGTTCATCAGTTCATGGGAACATGATGCATTTCCCAAGAACTTCCCCCTTCCGGCAATCCGCAGGGACGAAAGTATCAGGAAATTTAATATTATTCGTACGAAGTTAAGCAACAAGAAACATTGGAGCGACGAATCCCAAATATATGGACTAGGCAAAGAACCACACGAAGAACTGAAGAAGGAATAGGGGTAGGCGTGTTCGGGATCTGCATTGCGATTGATCGGGAAACTACTGACAGTTCAAAACTTGGCTTGGGCCAGTAGCGCCACAATCAAGTTCGTGATGAAGTGCTTGCTTTAGCTCCTAGTGGTGGTCCCCGGGCAACTATACGCATAAATCCTTATACTTGTAGGCTAAAATTGCAAGTGCGGGTTGTCTAGGGCCTTGATTCTAGACTAGGTAACGTGGGCTAGCAACCTACGTTGCCGAACTCTGCTCGCTACAGAAACCGACACTATGCCTCGGCTAAGTAATGATCATATGTTGACGACTTTTGGCTTTTGATAGGTTTCTGGAATGTGAAGACGCTCCTCGACTCAGGAAGCGAAGGTCTTTACAAAGCCAGACTCCTTCAATTAGAAAAAGAATCCATGCGATATAGACTGGACATTTAGGGGGTAAGTGAAATCAGTTGGCTAGAAGCGGGGGAGTATCAGTCCCCAACGTGTAATACTGTACTAGTCTATTCTGGAAAACCATCCGGAAGTCCGCGGGGATATGGAGTCGGACTATTGTTAACAACAACAGCACAGAAGGGCCTAATTCCTGGCAGCCCCATGGTGATATGAATATGACGGCTAGATTCCGGACTAGAGTACGACGCGTCACCATCATAGAGTGTTATGCCCCAACGAATGGCTCGTCTGAGGACGAAAAGGAGAGCTTCTACAATCTTTTAAGTGCCGTCCTTAACAAAACATCAAACGGAGACATTATCATAGTGATGGGGGATTCGAATGCTAAGGTAGGCAACAACAACGAAGGGCTCAAACATGTAATCGGGAAGCATGAACTAGGCAACCCCAATGTCAACGGCGAAAGGTTTGTGGATTTCTGCAATGCCACCCGCCTTGTGATAGGTGGCATGATGTTTGAGTACAAGATCTGCCACAAAGTCAGCTGGGTTTCGAACGACAGGCAAGCAACCTCCAACCAAATTGACCTTTTTGCCATCAGCCGCCGCTTTAGATGTAGTCTCCTGGACATCCGAAACAGGCGAGGGGCAGATATGGGGATAGTATGAGATCACCATCTTACGATAGCTACTCTCCAGTAAGTGATTGAACCAAGAACAAAGCACTCAGAAGATAGCTGGGTAAGAGTAGCAGCATTTTTCAAGCTCAAATACGAGTATGTGCTATAAACAGATGCGTCCAATTCAATATCGAAAGAGAAACAGTAATTGCGGCATAGCAATACTGTCAGAGAGTCAAGCGGTTGTTACAGCACTTGACTCCTATGTCATCAAGTCGAAAACTTGTTGGGAATGCCTGCACAAACTTAATGAACTGGGTAGAAACAATTAAGTAACCCTCTACTGGATACCCGGTCATGTCGGGATAAAGATTAACGAATTAGCAGACTCTTCGTAAGACGAGGAGCAGCAGAACTATTCACTGGACTGGAACCATTCTGTGGAATAGAGGAACAAACCCAACGCGAAGAATTCATGAAAATGGAGAAAGATACAGGACAGGATGAGAACCTGAAATAAAACTCCAGGTCTGAGGCAAGGCAAGAAACTTCTGACATGCTACTACCGGAAAAGATTTGCAAACTCAGGGAACATTAAAGATGGAGGACTACCAGTGAATTGACGGAAACTGATCACATGAACCCGACGCTAGCACTAGAAAGGAGATTCACTATAAGAATTCCTGGGAAAAAATACTGGAAGAACCGAAGAACCATGAAGAAAAAGGAGCTGTGAAGCCCTAGGAATAAACCACTCCTTTAGAATAAACGACGACTGCAGCGTCTTTCAGGCCAAGGTCATAGCCATCATACAGGCTGCTGAAATTATACGCGAGAGTAATATCGTTGGTAAAACGATCACTGTCTATATAGACAGCCAGGCAGCCGTTAAGGCTCTGGATTCTGCTGTAATTATGTTCAGGCTTCTGAGAAGCTGCAAATCACTCTTAAACGAGATACCTAGAGCCAATGCGGCGACCCTCTGCTCGGTACCAGGGATATCGAAGGTAACGAAAGGGCTGACGAGTTTGCTAGGAAAGGGTCAACGCTGCACTTATCACGGGCCCACCCCTCTGTAGCAACCCTAAGCAGTTCCTTACGGAAGAAAATAGAGGATGAACCCGCCGGTCAAGCAAACAGACGCTAGGTTCATATGGAAACATGCGCAACGGCCAGGGCACTATGGCCGGCTTTCAGCAAGAAGAGATCAACTTCTCTGGTGATACTTAGTCGTTATAACGCACGGGTCATTTCTGGCATAATTACTGGCGTTCACGCGGAGCGACTCGGTGTGCTGCATAACGACTATTGCAGAAGTTGCAGGGACGAAGAAGAAATTTAATCTATTCTGACTATTCGTGACTGTGCTGCCCTATCCGTCAGAAGAATGAGGACTCTTGGTAGTTACTTCTTCTCGGAGCTGGTGGACTTGGGTAATGTTGAGCTGATGTTCCTCCTGAGATTCATATCACTTTCTGGGTGGTTCTGACAGCGTTTCCAGGGATAAATGATTGGACACAACGGACCCGTACTGTTGGTCTAACTACCTAACCTAAGAACTATTTCTACAGAAAAATTTTTCAAAGCATTATCCACTTCAAACTTGCATAAGACATGGCAATGTTAGGCATGAGAGTTAACTTGCAGGCTCTTGCCCTCATTCAAGCAACAACTCTTCAATTCCATCTCTTGCTTGTGTCTACCTTTAATTGATAACCAAATAGTAGCTGGGATTCTGTCCAAATCATTTGACACAGAATTCCATGTATTCATTTCAGTTGACTTGTTGACTTGCCGTAATTCCAGATATATCCCTTAACCAAAATTCCTTTCTTAGGACACAACGTAGCTATCAAAACATCAACGTACGGCAAAGAGAGGGTGCAATTGCCTCATGTCAGTCATACAAGTACCAACCATCATTCAATTTACATAATTACAAACGAGATGACATTTGAATGGAATGACACACACACACACAAACAGATGACAGATGATTTTAAATTCAATAAAATTGATTGCCCCACAACTTAACATGATGACGATATCCAATCACCATTGTCATAAGGACATTACTTCAGGATCATTCAGAAACTCAAACAAGGGCTTATGGTAATTTCATCCATCTGACAGATAATCTATCTGTCAAAAAGTGTAGAAACACACACATTTAATCAGAAAATTAAGGCCCGATGACAATCTTCTCGCCTTCTTTGCCAGTGTCTGCCGTGGCATATCCTTGAAACTAATTCGTAAATGAATAATGAAGAGCACAATGCAATGCATACGGCCTACGCTTACTGCCGCATTTTGTTGAGAATTTATTGCTGATCCTGGCCCAAAAACCAATTTTCAACTCCTGTCAGTTTGGACACACACACATACTCTCATAAATAATGTGAGTAAAACAACAGCCTAATTAAATGTAACACAAACACAGAGAATGAGCGTATGTCCTGGAACTGTTGTTAGTGCTAAGTGTTTACTGTTCTACAGGCAACAATTTAATTTGAGTTACATTCAATTATGTTGGACATAGAAAATTGACACACAGCCACATACGCCGACGACGCCCACTTTATGCTAAGTTTTCGAGGAGGAGATCTTGTTATCACTCCAGCAAAGGGGGGCATCTTGAGAAGTGTAGTCGCTCATTTCCTATTGGAAATGGCTGCAGTTGGAGTAGTCTGTCTTTGAGGAGAGCTGGCTGGTGTTTATCGTGTCACGCCCAAGGATATGTGGAATAGGATTCGTTTTCTTGACGGTTTAGTGCATCGTTCGTGATGCACCAAGCACTTGGTTACTGGGTAAACAGCAAGGCAAACAAGTGGAAATTCTAAGCGATGTTGGTGGGGCGTTCACTAATTGATTTAGAAGTTCAACGGTAGCGGGTGTAATTTGTGATAACGGGGGGTTCCAACTGCTTACAAGTTCACTGTGAAACATGGCAAACGATGTTGATAGGTTTTGGTACTGCTATGTCAAGAAAGGCGTGAAATATTCGAGAAGGGATCCGAGAAATTAGTTTAAGTCTGTGTATGTTGATCTATATATTTTCAAGCCAAATTTCGAAAACCCCTTTTTTTTTGCCGAGGGGGTAGTGGAAAAACTCTAATGCGCACGAGAAATAGTCCCGCTCTGTTTCAAGTAGTGTGAGACTTCTACTCCTTCTACTCACCTTCAACCCCTTTCAACCTGACACTATCCACTCCGGAACCGCTTTAGCATTACTTCAGAGTGGTGTCGTTTTCTTTCCCCTCTGGGGACCGGCTTTTTCACATTTTTGTCCTGATGCGGGTTTATAATATCTTGCCGGTAAGGCTTTCATCAATTAGGTAAACTTACTGATCTCTTTCGATCTGAGTACCGTCTCAATGAATAAAGATATTTTATTCCACGTGTCGATACTCGAGACCATCTTCTTTACGGCATTTTCTGGAGAAAAGTTGTGTATCCGTGTCTCTGTCTCTAGATTATTTCTTTCTGCTGCGCACCTGTTACAGATAAAAAACGCGTGATACGCATGGTCTTCCAGAGAGTCTCCGTATTGGCAGGCTGCGCTCCCTACTTTTCTCATCTTGTGCAGGTACCGGTTGAAGTAACCATGTCCGGTAAGGAACATGGTTCTGCTGCGCACCTGTTACAGAGAGTCTCCGTATTGGCAGGCTGCGCTCCTTACTTTTCTCATTTTGTGCCGGTACCGGTTGAAGTAACCATGTCCGGTAAGGCACTAGGTGATATAATAATTCACTTCACCGTGCTCCCGCTCTGTCCATACAGCAACGTCTCTGATCAACCAGTAGGTCCACCTTCCTCTCGTTTCAGCGTTCCATCTGTTTTGCCACTTCTGCTTCGAGAGTTGCTTCGCTTCTGTAGGTGCTGATGCCGCGCCTACTTCCGCCTTCTTGTCGTGGGCGTACTTCCTTGCTGCTGCTAGGAGATCAATGGGCGCCACTCCTGCGACTACTAGGGCTGCTGGCTCCGACACTTTTCGGTATGAACTCGTTATCCGAAGGGCACCTATACGTTGCACTGCGGCCACTTTCTTCCTGTATATATCCTTTTTGAGCTCGTCAGCCCAGATCTCGGAGCCATACAAGAGTATTGAGTGTGTAACCGACATCAGGAGTCTTCTTTTACGTGCCGTGGGACCTCCTATGTTCGCCATCAGTCTGCTTAGCAATAGGTATGTTTTCGTGGCTCTTTCGGATGCGGACTTAATTTGTTCACAGGACGTGAGCTTCGTTTCTATCCTAACTCCTAGATATTTTACTGCTTCCTTAGCGTATATGATTTCCGGACTCAGCTGGAGCTCAATTATTGTGGGTATCCGCTTCCCCGTCAGCAGCACTATCTCGTTTTTTTTCCACTGCTAAGCTTAGGCCGTGGTCCTCCATCCATGTGTGCACCCGTCTCATGACTTGATTTAGTCTTCTCTTAGCGTCTTTGGTGTCCCGTGCGTTGATCACTACAGCAATGTCGTCAACATAGCCGTCACCAGAAAAGTGTTTTCGGGCATCTCCATCCGAAGAATTCCATCGTAGGAGATGTTCCATAAATCCGGTCCCAGAATTGGGCCATGCGCTGCTTCGGTCGTTATTTCTTTTCCGTGGGGTCCTTCTGTGGTGTCATAAGATAGTCCCTTACCGCCCGTCGAAGATATTGTGGTATCCGAAAGTTTATTTCCAGGGCGTTCAGCATGTCGCACCATCTGGCCGAGTTGAAGGCATTTCTTACGTCGAGAGTTGCCAACACAACAACTTACCTCGAGTAGTGGCTGCCCTGATGGGTTACGTGGGTAGCCCTAACCACCTTTTCCACAGCACCTATTGTAGAATGACCTTTTCTAAATCCATGCTGCCTCTCAGATCGGTCACCTGCTCTCGCCACTGCTACAGAGGGACGAGGCTTCGGCATTTTCTCGAGGAGTTTTCCTGCTGTGACCAGCATACACAGGGGTCTGTACGCTGACGGGGAATCTGGCTACTAGCCGCTGTGCTTTCCAGGCTTGGGAAAGATTCCGTGTTCTTAGCATCGGTTGTATACGTTTAGTAACAATTGGGGGCACGTACGAGCGATCACTTTTATCACTTCGCTGGAATACCATCAGGTCTGGGGGCCTTCTTGTTTTGCATGGCCCTTGCGGCTTGAAGTAGCTCTTCTTCGCTGAAAAGGGGAAATACACTTTGTTGGAAAGAGTGTGCTGACGATCTGACGATCATCTTTTCAGGGCTAAGAACTGAGTTGGCCATCTGCGCGTTGATCTTCCGCACCACTATTTTGTAGCCAAGTCCCCATGGGGTCCTTATTGATGTCTCTCCGAAGCTCTTCCCACTTCCGTTTTTTGTTCCTCTTAATGGATTTTTTAAGCTCCAGTTTCGCTGCTCTGTACTCCGCCAGTGTGTTTTGGTAGCTACAGAATTTCTTCTTCTTCTCCTCGTTAGCTTGCGTCTGAAATGTAGGCAAATTTTCATGAGGTCTGCGATTTCCTCCGTCCACCAGCATACGGGCTTCCAGTGGTTTTTCATTTGTTTTTTTTTTATCCTGGGCATTGAGGCATCGCACGCCTGATGTATTATGCGCATTGTGGCCTCCACTTTCCTTTCAGGAGGTCCTGTCATATTTAAAATCGCTTCTTTCCCTCTATCTATAAACGAGGTAATGAGTTTTTTGTTGAGTTTGCCCGCGTTCCATCTGGGTGTTCTTCTTTGGATTCCGTTAGTTACGCTCCACTCTCTTTGCAGATCGAAAATTATGTACTGGTGATCGCTTCCAGTATAATCTTCGATAACTCTCCAGTTCTTCACGTACATATGTCGCAAAAGATTCCGAGGCGAAGGTGACGATATATTATATTTTCAAGACAAATTTCGAAAACCCCTAAAGGCCTATTTCCATATAAACGTCGCAAACCAAACGAAAGGTGGGAAAGAGTTATAGATGATCCCCTTTCGCACTGCAGTATTGGACAGACAAATTTCACGAGTTTCAGAGCAAAGGATACAACTGAGTCGTAAGTCTTTGATACATACATACATACATTTTCAATGGCCCGCTAATTGACGGGGCCTGCTAACAACAAAGTCGCACAAGCCATAACTTAAATAATAAGTGCTTGCGATGCCACCATGATACAGAAATCAAGAAATAGTCACCGCCCTCCTGTCTACTGGTGGAGCGAGGAAATAGCCGAACTGCGTAGCAAATGTCATCGAGCGAGGAGATTATACACACGCTCCAGAACAACAACTAACTGCACCGTCTCTCATGAACAATAGAAGGCAGCACGGAAAGAGCTTAAAATGGCCATCCAACAAAGTAAAAGAAAGATGTTTCCTGGAGTTATGCAGCGAAGCAGATAAACATCCTTGGGGTTTGGCCTACAAAGTAGTAATGAAAAAGCTCAGGAGATGGCAGCCAATTTCCACGTGTCCCAGATTCCGGCATATGATCGTAACAGGACTGTTTCCACAATATCCGGAAACACACTACGGGAAGGAGGAAACTACAGAGCCGATGAGTATGCCCCTTCTTCTTCTTTTTATCAGCGAGGTTATGATCCGAAAACAAGGAATCACAACCCTCCCACTTCACCGCATTTCTACTGAATATACCCCTAGTTACTGCAAATGAATTGATCAACTTATGCAAGAAATTTGGGGATAAGAAGTCACCGGGTCCTGACGGTATTCCAAATATAGCTCTCAAAACGGCATTCAAAGCGTGCCCAGATATGTTCGTAGAGATGAACAATGCGTGCTTGAAGGAAGGAGTTTTTCCAGAACAGCAGAAAGGGCAGAGGCTGGTACTACTCCCAAAAGGTGATAAGCCACCACAAGAACCTTCATCATACCATCCGCTGTGCATGCTAGACACAGCAGGAAAAGTTCTGGAACGAATTATCTGCAACAGATTGGAAACAGTGATAGAATCTTAAGGCGGGCTTTCGAAATACCAATATGGCTTCCGAAAGACATGCTCAACAGTAGATGCAGTCAGCTTGGTGGCTGAAACTGCACAAAAAGTGATAGAAGGCAGGAGGTGGAAAGGGGGCTCCAAGAAATATTGCTTAGTGATAACCCTGGATATCAAAAATGCATTCAACACTGCATACTACAGCCATATACTAGAGGCACTCAGAAATTTACGAGTCCCAGCGTATCTCATAAAAATCGTGACGAATTACTTCAAGCGCGTAGTCTTAACCTACGACATAGACAACTTTACTTACTTAGGTGGCGCTACAGTTTGGGGTGAACCTGGGCCTCAACCAACAAGCCTCTCCATTTAGCTCGATCTTTAGCTAATTGCCTCCAGTTGCGCACTCCAAGTTGGTCGTGGTCCCCTTGAACTTGTGCGCGCCACCTACGGCGATGATTCCCTCTACTGCGTCGTCCCTCGGGATTAGATTCGAAGACTCTGCGGGCCGGAGCGTTGGTGTCCATTCGCTCTACATGTCCTAGCCATCTCAGGCGTCCAATACGCAGTTTTTTGACTAGGTCGATGTCGCTGTACAGCTCGTATAGTTCGTGATTGAATCTTCTCCTCTAAAACCCGTGAACGCAAACGGGAGCGAAAATCTTACGAAGAATTTTTCTCTCGAAGCGACCAAGGATATCTTCATCCTCTTTTAATAAAGTCCATGTTTCAGCGCCGTAAAGCAGGACCGGGATGATCAGAGCCTTATACAGAGTCTCCTTAATTGTTCGAGAAAGAGCTTTACTGTTCAATTGCCATAAAGCCCAAAAAAAACAACGATTGGAGAGATATTATTCGCTGATTTCTGTCCTGATGTTGTTCTCAGGGTTTATAGCAGAGCCGAGGTAGACAAAGTCCCTTACTACCTCGAAGTTATAGCTGCCCACTGCGACGTTTTGTCCAATTCGTCGGTGTTGGCTTTCCCTTCTTGCTGACAGCATATACTTGATCTTGCCCTCATTTATCGCTAAACCCATTTGGCCGCTTCCGCCTGAGTTCTTCCGGTAATGTCTATATCGTCGGCGTATGCAAGCAGTTGTACAGACTTGTAATAGATTGTACCACCGGTGTTGGCTTGTGAGTTCCGCACAATCCGCTCAAGTACAATGTTAAAGAAGTCACATGACAGCGTGTCATCTTGTCTAAAACCTTTTTTGACATCAAACGTCTCGGTGATGTCATTACCGACCTTGATGGAGCACCGAGCGTTCTCCATCGTCAGCCTGCACAGACGGACAAGTTTGGCAGGGATGTCAAAACTAGACATAGCTTTATAAAGCTTTTCTCTATAGATGCTGTCATAGGCGGCCTTGAAATCGATAAAGAGGTGGTGAGTATCGATTTGGAATTCTTGGGTTTTCTCCAGGATCTGCCGAAGTGTGAACATTTGATCGATGGTGGAATTTCCTGGCCTGAAACCGCACTGATAGGGTCCAATCAGGCTATTTATAAAAGGTTTCAGGCGTTCACACAATATCGCAGAAAAGATCTTGAATGCGACGTTGAGGCGACTGATGCCTCTATAATTGGCGCAGTTGAGGGGGTCTCCTTTCTTGTGGATCGGGCAAACGATGCTAAGGTTCCATTCATCAGGCATACACTCGTCTGACCAAATACTAGAAATGAGTTGGTGTATGCACTCTACCAATTCATCCCCAGCTGCCTTGAAAAGTTCGGCCGGTAAGCCATCAGGTCCAGCAGCCTTGTTGGATTTAAGCTTGGATATTGCTATCCTCACTTCGTTTTGGTCAGGTGGACGGAAATTTTGATTATCATCGTCTATGTTGAATGGTTCATTCTGCCTGACAGCGGGATGTTGGTCTTCGTCGCCGTTATACAGTCTGCAGAAGTAGTTTTCCATATTCTCAGCACCGACTGTGATTCTACTACGAGGTTTCCATTTTCATCTCTACAGGTTTCTGTTCGGGTATTGCTCCTCTGACACGTTCTTTTTACCTTTTGGTAAAACTTCCGTACATTGTTCCTGGAGTATAAACTTTCGATATTCCCAATCGCTCGCTTCTCATGCTCTTTCTTCTTCTTTTGGAGAAGCCGATGTTCTTCCCGTCTCTTTTGCTCGTAGAGCTCACGAGCAGCTCTCGTCTTCCGCTGCAGCGCCGCTTTGTATGCCTCTTGTTTTGCTGCATGCACTCGCCGGCATTCTTCGTCAAACTAGGGGTTTCGCGGTGGTGGCGAGCGAGACCCAGCACATCAGTCGCGGCGTTTCTGATGGCATGTTGTCAGCGTTGCCACTGGCCTTCGGCACTTGATGCTGGCAGCATAGGGGTGATTGAGAGATTTCGGGATACACGTTCAACGAAGAGTCTGGCGGTCTCTTGTGATTGTAGCTTTTCGACGTTAAATTTTCTCACATTGATTCTTCTTTGTTGGTCAGATTGGGATATCCGCATTCGTACCTTGGCTACAACGAGGTAATAATCCGAGTCTATGTTGGTCGCTCGGAAGGTCCGGACATCCAGAATACTGGAGGCATGCCTTGCGTCGATCGCAATATGATCAATTTGGTTGATCGTTACATGATCATTGGACCGCCATGTCTGCTTAAGAATATCGAGATGAGGAAACCATGTGCTTACTATGGTGACATTTCGCTCCACAGCGAAATCAATTAGCCTTAGTCCGTTATCAGATGTGGTGTCCTGTAGGCTATGCTTACCGACCGCCCTACCAAAGACGTCCTCCTTTCCTATTTTGGCGGTAAAATCGCCCAATACGATTTTAACGTCGTATTTAGGACATTGCTCGTATGTTTTGTCGAGGAGCTCGTAGAAACACTCTTTGGTGGCAGGGTCCTTTTTTCCGTGGGGGCATGAACACATATTAGGCTTATGTTAGCGAATTTAGCCTTGATCCGGATAGTCATAATACGCTCGCTTATGTGTCGGAAGCTTAAGACTTCTTGCCTAAGTCTGCCGCGTATGACAAATCCGCATCCGAATAAGCATTCCCTGTTGCCTCTATAGCAATCACCGTAGTAGATGTCACAGTTTTTCATCCTCTTTTTGCCCGGCCCATCCCATCGCACTTCCTAGATGGCGGTAATATCTGCTTCATAGCAGCCTAGGGCCTCTGCTAGTTGTTCGGCTGCAATGGGTAGAACATTCCACGTACAGATCCGAAGATCGTTGTCCTTATTTCGTTTGCTGGTGTCGTCATTAGTTGAATCATCCTTATCCGAGGTTTTTGGTTGTTTCGGAACCATCGATTTTTTACGTGGTTGGGAAGTTACCCCGACGGCACAACCCCTAACCTGGAGGGCCAGATGATGCTTACTATCTTTCATTTCCTGCGATAAAAGGTATCTTTAATCTTAACCGAGGATATAAGCCAGCACTATGGCAAGTTTCATCTAAATCCGTGCATTAATCTTCACGTGATGCGTGAGCAGAAAGACAGGAACATTAGACCATCTACAGTTTTATTATATGTGTATACGAGTAAATGTTAATTAAATTTTTTTTCCTGTTTGTGGCTTTTAATTGGAAGCGTCGGGCACAAAATAGGGACGGCACATTTTTTTTATCTTCTCTTATAATCTTCCTTACCCTAGAATATTGAATGCAGAATACACTGAATGAGGAGGCATCTGCACTCAGTTCTAATTAGTACATTTCTCAAATTTTTCAGTAGAGAGTTTGAATAAGCCAGGGCTCAATACCCTCTTCCTTAAAAAATGGAATCCTTGCAGAAGTTTTATTGAATTCTTTTAATTAGATTCCATCTGCACTAAGGCTATTCGCCTTCCACTTCGTGTATTGTACAATAATATTTGTATTATATTAAATATTTTTTATTTCTGTCTCTCTCTCTATCTCTAACTCTTCAAAAGGACTTTCGAATTAATAATAAATTCCTGATGTAAAAAAAAAGGGAATATCATACAGGTAGAGGAACCTCATCTCGTCTTGTGTTCCCTCGTTTGTTTGATGATTCCTATTTTCTTCATTTTATCACATCCTTTCATCGCATACACTCGCGGATTTTTTTCCTTTGAAGAACAATGTCTCTCTAGAGAATAGGAACAGTTGGATGGGTGGAAGCCCCTTCTTCGCCAGCCAGAACAGATCGTTCTCTCAATTCACGATGAAAACTTTGGAATTTTGTGCAGTGAATGCCATGACTCCTGTGGGAATAGCTGCATAGAAAGGCAGCCAGGATATACAGCGGCATTATTAATCCCTTATCTAATAAATACTAAACTCCTTGTATAAATCAAAGGGCCAATGTGCGCCGTGGTGCTCCTTATTATATTTGAAATCTCCGAATATGCTCTTTCATGCTTGCTTGCACTGTGCTTGTATTATGAATATTTTAGAGCTGGATGGAGTAGGAGCCTTTGAGAGATGACAACAAGGAAAAATGAAAGAAAGAATGGTTCCAAGGATGAAAGGTTATTGGCGCACACTTTCAGGATGATGCATTAGAGCATTACTTGCGCCAGTTATAGTTTCCGTTCCATTTGATTGAACCAAGGCTCTCTTGAAGTCCCTACCATCACTTTGATGTTCACACAGGCAATGTGTAATATCCCACCTAAATCGCAACCACCTCGACGTTAATATTAGCTCCGTGTAAACGATCATAATAAACACATTAAATTTGCACCACTGATTTGAATATTTGTCAAGCCCTCCCTTATTGATATTTATAACGTTTGCGTGCTTGCTGAGGTGGCAGGCAGCATATCAGAGGGAATCGTTTGCTTAGCACCTATAAATGTAACCACTTATCCTTACGCATATACATACAGTGGCATACAACTGTTGGTACATCCTACAAGATGGAAAGGATAGAAGGGTGGTTATGAGGTTAAAGGGAATCGCTAAATCCGCAGGGCTTCAGTTGTCGCAGCATCACTTTCAACAATCGAATCCCCAATCGTTTTTGTTGGCACGCAGCAGCAGCAGCAGTAGAGGCACGCAGCACAAACACAAACACATCCTTCGGCGGTTTTGTTAATTTAATAAACGACACAGGGGCTTTGATGATGATATTTTGACTTGAGTTTAACAAGTTTCACCCGCAGGGATTACAAGAACGACCGCCACCACCACCACCGCCGCCGCCGTCGTACCACTGACAACGACAACAAGAAAGTTGACGATGGTGGGCTGGCTGGGGTGCGGGGGTGGGGAAGGAAGTCATTGTAGACGCCCACAGAAAAAGGAAATCCCAGCTAAATATTGACAATAAACTGAAAGTGGTTGGTCGTGTTTTTGTGCTGTTCGGGAGTATGTAGCCGCAAGGAATTCATGTAAATAGACTGATGAATGATCAAAGGATTACTCGAATGTGATAAGGAAAAGGAGAAATGAAATAACCGCCGGCTATAAAGGGAGTGAGTTTCAAGGAAATACTTCCTTAATAATGCAGTTTATTGCATTGAAATTTGAAGAAGTTCGCGACATAGGACAGTCAGAATAAACGGCTGCCAGAGCGGATGATCCTTTGCTTTCGCGACTACAAATTGATGGTGAGGAGGTTCAACAATGTCTGCTCTTCAACCATTTCTTCGGAAGAGATCGTTAGATAAGTAAGCAAAGATAAAGCAATTCTAAACATTCTAAGAGAGAAACAGGGACTTCAGTTACAGTAGTGGCACTACCATCGCGCACATGGTGTACTCCTAAGAAGTACTCCAGGCGAACCCAACAGGCGGATCAGTAGAAATGTGGTGAAGTAGGAGGGTTGTGATCCCTTGTTTTTGGATCATAACCTCGCTGTTAAAAGGAAGAAGAAGGAGAAGGTGTACTCCTAAGAAGAATTTCCATATTCCCTAAGACGATTATACAAAAATATTGCAGCACCTATGAATGGATGAATTAGGTGATGTACTGCACTATTGTGCCTCCATCTGGCGCCGGCTCTGCTGCGAGACAGAGTTCCTTAGGATCTCTAGAGGCAGACCTGTGGACGAAATGTTTATTATTTGCGATTACTGCCAATAGGTTGGCATAGATCGTCACGAGGGAGTGTATGCTCCAGTATCTCATTTTGGATAACTAGAACAATAGCAGCAGCGACTGTATTGCGTCCCGAATAATACTGGTTTTCTCTGAAAAGTGCAATAAATAAATGAGCTCTTTTCTGTTGGAAACTTTACAGAACAATCTAGTGCAATATTCTCCTCTTCTTCTGTCATCACGCTAGCTAGAGCTTGGTGCATCGTTACTCTAGGTTAGGTTAGGTTCGGTAGATGGGTGCCTTGTGACAAAGAGTCACTGCTCACTCAGACCAACAGTACGGGTCCATTGTGCCCAATCATTTAACCCTGGAAACGCTGTAAAGAAAGTTCGCTGTTAGAACCACCCAGAAAGTGATGTGAATCTCAACAGACCCATGAGCTCAACATTATCCAAGTCCTCCAGCTCCGAGAAGAGGTAACTACCAAGAGTTCTCATTCTTCTGACAGAAAGGGCAGGACAGTCACACAACAGGTGGCGAACAGATTCAATTTCTTCGTCCCTGCAACTTCTGCAATAGTCGTAATGGTTGATTGGTTGGTTGGTTTAGGGTCGGCCCTCGATGTGGATGTACTTAGACCAGAGAGTAGGTCCACTGTACTACCGATGTGTAAGGCGGGTGGGTCACCCTCTTACTCTTGGAACCATTTGCTTCGTTGAATGAAGTCGTGCATTTTAGCCGTGCAGGCGTTGCCGAGATCATTAAGATCATTGTAGAAGTATTCACCCAGAGTGGCCTTCCTGATGTTGGCGAGCGCAGGACAGGCGCACAGGAGATGACTGATGGTCTCTCCTTCCTCTTTATCTCTGCAGCTTCTGCAGAAGTCATTATGAGGGATACCTAATCTTTGGGCATGTCTTCCTATGACGCGGTGTCCAGTGAGGACATTTGTTGTTTTCGAGAGGGTTCCTCTCTTGTGTTTCAAGAGTCCGATGGACCTGGATTTATTGAATGTCAACCAGAGCTGTCTGGCGGTATAACATTGGTCTACATGTTGCCATCGGTGATTGGCTACTTTCTCGGCATCAATTTAAATAAGGTAATTAACATAGGACGCTGGAGCTTCGATGTCGGTAATGCTTATGCTATCTGTACCAGGAGAGCCTGGTCGTGCTAGTTCGTCGGCTGCACAATTCCCCGGCATGTCACAGTGGCCTGGTACCCAGCAAAGGGTGAGGTTGTACTGACCAGCTATATCGTTAAGAGATATGCGACAGTCTTTCACTGCCTTAGATCTCGTAATGCTGGATGCGAGGGATTTGATGGCTGCCTGACTGTCGACGTAAATAACAATATCAGGTGTTGATAGTGTGCTAGCCGCTAGCCAGTCAGCGGCTTTGCGATCTGCGGTGATTTCGGCTTGAAAAACGCTGCAGTGGTGTGGAAGGTTAAAGGAGAGGTGTGTCCAGATCTTCTGAGAAAATTCCGGCACCGACTCCGTCCTTGGTTTTGGACCCGTCCGTGAAAATTGACAGCGATTCGTTGTAAAGGACATTGCGTTGCATCCACTCACTTCTGTTCGGTATCGAGTGCATGTAGCCCTTGTTAAAATCATATTCAGTAGGCAGATGGTCAGTGGAATTGGGAAGATGACGGTGCATCGAAGTATATTGGCGTGTCCCGTGTGTTGCTCCTTCCACTGCTTGGAGCCTCTCAGTCTTATTGCCGGGCTGACAGCCAATTGTTTACTGATGATGTCAATCGGAAGCAGGTGGATCATGGTTTGGAGCGCCGCTGTGGGAGAAGTTCTCAGTGCAGCGGTAATGCTGAGACATGCAACTCGCTGAGTTTTTTCCATTATGGATAGGTTGGAAAATAGTCGTAATGCAGCACAACGAGTTGCTCCACGTGAATGCCAATGGCACAATGTCCATTAATTACGCCAAAAATGACCCGTACGTTATAACGACTAAGTTTTACCAGAGAGCTTGATCTCTTCTTGCTGTAGGCCGTGCATAGCGTCCTGGCCATTGCGCATGTTTCCAGATGAACCCAGCGTCTGTTTGCTCAACCGGTGGCTCCTTCTTCCGTAAGGAGCTGATTGAGGTTGCTACATTGGGAGGGTCCGCGATAAGTGCAGCGCCGACCCTTTCGTTACCTTCGATATCCATTTACCCCGGTACCCAGCAGAGGGTCACCGCATTGGCTCTAGTTATCTCGTTTAAGAGTGATTTTCAGCTTCTCACAAGCCTCGACCTAATTACAGCAGTGTCTAAATCCTTAACGACTGCCTGGCTGTCTGTGTACAGACAGTGATCGTTTTGCCAACGATATTACTCTCGCGTATAATTTCAGCAGCCAGTATGGTGGCTATGACCTCGGCCTGAAAGACGCTGCAGTCGTCGTTTATTCTAAAGAAGTGGTTTATTCCTAGGGTTTTACAATAATCTTCGGCTCCTGTGCCAACGCCCATCTTAGAACCATCGGTATAGAAAGCGAACTCCTTTTTCTTCATGGTTCTTCGGCTCTTCCAGTAAATTCTGTCAGGAATTCTTGTAGTGAATCTCCTTTCAAATGGTAGTATCGGGTTCATGTGATCAGTTTCCGTCAATCCACTGGTAGTCCCCCATCGGGACCGAATGGAGGCATGGCCGTAAAGGCTCAATGACGATAATCGGCCTCCTCTCAGTTTTACAGCGATTTTAACCGCCAGCAGTATACATATGTCAAGCGGAATGAAACTAAGCATGGTTCCATTGCCGCTTTCGGTGTTGTTCTCATTGACCCCATGACTTCGGTGCAAGTTGAGCTTTTCACTTAGGTCTGGAGAAAATTTTCCCCAAACCAGAATAACGACACCGTCGGCATAGTCTGTCACGATGAAGCCGCTTTCCTTCAGTATTACCAAGATCTCATCCACCACAAGGAGCCATATTAGCGTGGATAGAACTCTACTTTGGGGTGTTCCTCTGCAGACCCTTCTCCGGATGGTTACATCTCCTTGCGTTGATAATATAATCCTTGATTGAAGCATCTGTGCAATCCAGTTGCAGAGGCTGGTGTTGAGATGAGCTTTGTGCAGACTCGCGTCAGAGCTTACGTTGTTGAACGCTCCTTCAGTGTCTAGAAATACCCCAAGAGTGAACTCCTTAAAGTGGAGGAATCTTTCTGTGCTCGATATGAGCCGGTGAAGGGCTGTATCTACCGATCTGCCGCAGATGTATGCGTGTTGTTGTTGATTTAGATAGGCAATCATTGCCGATCGCGTTTTTTATATACACATCTATTGAACGTCCCAAACTTTTCAGCATAAAAGACGACAGACTGATAGGTCTCAGGTCTTTTGCGTTTGTGTGGCTCGCTTTCCCTGCTTTGTGAATAAATACAACACGCACCATCCACCATGCTTTAGGAGCTTAAGGCATCCTGAGAAAATACGCTTGAGCCATGGAATAGCAATATCCACTGACTCTTGCAGCATCACAGGTCGAATGTTATCTATTCCTGGTGCCTTATATGGAGCAAGTGATTTAATTGCATAAGCTATCTTGTCATCATCTATTATATTTCCCACATCTTCCGTGCTTATTCCCGATGTCGTCTCTAGAATGGGACGATCATCTCCAGAGATTGATGTACATCCGGAAAAGTTAGTACTCAATAGCATGTTCAGTGTTTCCTCATGTGATTCTACGCAGGTACCATCGCTTTTCTTAACATTGGATTCCGGCGTTGGTGTCTTGGCCAGGACCTTCCTTAAGCCGGATGCTTCATTTGTTGATTCTATAGATGCGCAAAAGGACCTCCAAGAGTTCCCCTTTACGAACCTAATCCCTGATTGCTCTAAGTTAACAGAGAGTGGGACATTCCGAGAAACTGAAAGGCTGACGAACTTGCTAGACATGGCGCTATCTGAAGAGTAGAATGGCAATATTGGGTGTGCATTTCTTTACTATATTAACTTAAGCTAGACGCAATCAACAAGGCCCACTGAAGATAGGAGGACAGTACCTCGTGTCAAGACTCTAGGTGGATCTGGCTTACCCTTAATCATAAACGCTCAAATGAGTTGGTCCTGCTAAAGCGATCACAGACCAGCAACATAATCGGTATTCCGATCGAACATTATTTACTTACTTACTTAGGTGGCGCTACAGTTCGGGGTGAATCTGGGCCTCAACCAATAAGCCTCTCCATTTAGCTCGGTCCTTAGCTAATTGCCTCCAGTTGCGCACTCCAAGTTGGTCGAGGTCCCCTTAAACTTGTGCGCGCCACCTACGGCGATGATTCCCTTTACTGCGTCGTCCCTCGGGGTTAGATTCGAAGACTCTGCGGGCCGGAGCGCTGGTGTCCATTCGCTCTATATGTCCTAGCCATCTCAGACATCAAATACCCAGTTTTTTGCTTAGGTCGATGTCGCTGTACAGCTCGTATAGTTCGTGATTGAATCTTCTCCTCCAAAACCCGCCAACGCAAACGGAACCGAAAATCTTACGAAGAATTTTTCTCTCGAAGCAACCAAGGATATCTTCATCCTTTTTTAATAAAGTCCATGTTTCAGTGCCGTAAAGCAGGACTGGGATGATCAAGGTCTTATACAGAGTCTCCTTAGTTGTTCGAGATAGGGCTTTACCGATCGAACATTGTCTGATACAAAATTCTAAGCCTCCTTTCAAATGACACCTTTCCGGCTCTGTCCAAAAGACGATTTGTCCATTTGCGTACTCTTTTCTTTACGGACCTCGGCCACTTGGCGAATATTGAATTTCATTCTCTAACCTACCGTGTAGACAAACAAGTGGACAGACTTAGTTCAGTCAACTCGGCTATTGGTCAATCATTCTATTGGAAAAAATGTTGGAGGAAATCCTAGCTAGTGCCCCGTGAAAGCGTAGCGGTGGTTTGGATGTATTTACAGACTACATAGGATAGCAACCCTACCTTGCTCATCCTGAATCATCAAATAGTGTGTTTGAGACAATTGGTCATCAATTTTGACAGACATAGAGAGCATTTAAGATTCCCACTCCCTTGGGAGTGCCTTAGAAATTTTCTAGTTCACTGATGTTTAAAGAAACAAGCACTCACATCCCAAATTACTTCCCTGTTAATCCTCGCCTTAGATCTACTTCTAACAACGTTTCCATGTACCACTAAGAATGCCCATTTTCATCCAACCAACCCCCAAATTGATCCATTTCTTACCATTCCATCGGCAATTACGTTCAAACCGCACTGGTCATTCCAAGCAAAATACCAAAAGTACACACACACACGTAAAGTGGCAAAAAAAAAAAACCACAAAAACACAAGGACAATTAAAATCACAAGTCCTGTACACTCAATCTTCATTGGCGCAAAAGGAAGGAAATTGAAACTAATACGAGAGAGAATTCTAAAATTGAATTGCTTCAACCCTGACCATCCCCTCCCGCTGCCCATGTCCTGCGTCCCTGTGTACCCATACACATGTCGAATCCTCTGTATTAATTAATTGAAAGTCATTTCCTTTTCCGAATAGCTCGAAAATAAATTATGGCAATTTGATGCAAGGACGTAAGTATCCTGTTGAATTTTGATAGCCTTTCTCTTCCACCCACTCGCCAGCCCCCACTTCCTCGGAGTCTACACTTAATGATGCGATACTTATGGTCTGTGGAATGTTCACATTGCAATGATATCGGATGACCATAAAAATATTTCACATTCTCCCTACCATACAGGCGCAACCACACAGAAGGATGCATTAAAATGGGAACACTCTTCATTCATGCATTTGTCACTCGAGTGAAATATCCGGAAGTGTGTGTGTAGAATTTTTATTGCATTTATGTAGGGAAGTCCATCCAGACAAGTGTAAAAGCATTCCTTGAATTGTTTCTTAAGAAATCCTTGCCTTAAGTGGCAAGCATGTTGTCCTGTTTTCCAAAATAGAACTTCGTATTTATTTGTTTAGAGACACTGAGTACGAAAAAGGACATTGCACAGCTTAAAGCACCTAATTCAAAACTTCCAGCACTGTTATCTCCGGAGGACAGAGAATGTCATGCCTATACAGGACATATCTCGTTCGCCCAACGCAAATGGGAGCAATAAGGATATACTCTCATTTACCCGATGATTGTAATGTTTATTGCATTCCCCCCGGAGTGCGATACAAGGGCGTATACATAACGGTAATGATGCCAATACTGTCCGAATGGATGATATCGAATAGTCCCGCAACCAAGGAGTGCCCAAATTAGTTGTAAGTCTGTCGAGGACTAAAGGAAAGCCATAAAGTGCTTATCGATTCCGACAGAGTAAGAGAGAGAGAGAGAAAATGAATGAGGATGCCAACACTCCCCACCCACTAGTCCTGTGTTAAGTGTTCCTAAGATTATAACGCTTAAGTGTTTGGTTTATTACACCCAATGTAGTAGTGGTAGTGGCAAATAGAGCAATTGGAGGACCAGCGATACAACAGCGCCCGAGGAGTAGGCGTTCAGGCATCTCCAATATCAAGAAATCAAGGAATGCCGGCTTAAAGGTCAACCTCTAGAGTTGGCAATATGCTTCCAGGAATGTTTTGAAGGATATATTTTTTTTTTCGTTCTCTATCACTCTGTTGTTCATTTTTAATGGAAAACTTTATTGAGGTTTTATAGTTCATAAAGATGTAATTACTTTGGAAAATAATGGGAGGCTTCGCGCGCTCTCACACCGGAAGTGCAAGGAGACAATGCCTTTGACGGCAAATTAATGTGCAATTTTGTGTACTTTTTTCCAGGAAATTTAACGGGCAAGCTTCTTATGTTCGACGAATTGTTCTTTGGACATAAAGCAACAACGGGACGATATTATGAGCGCAATAAGATTGGCGATGAAATTTATTTAAAAAAAAAAGAAAACAGTTGGCAGTTTGATTTTTGGTATTTCAATTTAATGGCTGTGAAATGTATGGTTTGGGGAAGGATTCGGGCAATCAAGGCAGAAGAGGAGCGAAAAGGGGAGAAGTATGTTCAAACCAGCTCTCAAATCATAAAGGAGGTCAAGGTTCAGAGCTTCAAGTTTCTTTTTAAATTTTGTCTTGATATGAGTTAGAAATGCAACTTAACCACGCCGAAGTGGTGAATGACGCTATCATCGATGACAGCATCTAGGCCAGTGTAACACCGCAGGCTACTTCGGCCAACACTGAGCAAAACCAAGTAAATCAGACTCCTCAAAAACAAGAAAAACAAGAGAGACACCTTCTCAAAAAAAAAAAAAACAAATGTCAACAGACACTGTGCTATAGGAAGACAAACCCAGAGATTAGGCATCCCCTACAATGATTTCTGCAGAAGGTATAGGGACGCAATCAGGATGGCTACCATAAGTGAATACTATTTCAATCATCATAATGATCTTGGGAACGTCTGCAAACGGTTGTGCAGATTGGTCAAACGGTAGTGCATGCGATCATGTGAAAACACAAGCGTTTTCAGTCAGCTGAGGCCTACCAACTCCTACTTTCAACCTTCACGCGGTGACAGCCGGGTGACTAGTACCTTAATCCAAGAAGTGGGTAACCAAACCCGTTTGGCGGATTCTTGGTGGCAGCAGATGAGAGAGGGGGCAAGAGTGCTTTCCCACTAGAGCACTTATTCCTGTTCCAGGCGACAACGGACGAATTCCCCAGACGGAGTCAACGGTGGCGTCTATAGTTCCAGTTAGGTTGAACTTAGTGAATACCTTGCGCGAGCTGCTTCGACGTATTCGGATCACAGATCGGTAAGGAATTTCCAATGTTGGTCAGGACATTGGAATAGAGATGGTGGCGGAGGACCCCTTAATGGGCCAACGGCAGCGCTCATACTCCCGTAGTGGACTACTGGCACCGGTGTACCCGGCCCCTCGTCCTAGGGGAATACTTAAGGAACTGGCAGTTTGGGGGTTGTGCCGTCGGAGTAGCTTCCCTAACACGTAAAAAATCGATGGTTCCGAAACAACCAAAAGCCTCGGATAAGGATGACTCAACTAATGACGACACCAGCAAACGAAATAAGGACAATGACCTTCGAATCTGTACGTGGAAGGTTCTATCCCTTGCAGTCGAACAACTAGCAGAGGCCCTAGGCTGCTATGAAGCAGATATTACCGCCATCTAGGAAGTGCGATGGGATGGGCCGGGCAAAAAGAGGATGAAAAACTGTGACATCTACTACGGTGATTGCTACGGAGGCAACAGGCAACGCTTATTCGGATGCGGATTTGTCATACGCGGCAGACTTAGGCAAGAAGTCTTAAGCTTCCGACACATAAGCGAGCGTATTATGACTATCCGGATCAAGGCTAAATTCGCTAACATAAGCCTAACATGTGTTCATGCCCCCACGGAAGAAAAGGACCCTGCCACCAAAGAGTGTTTCTACGAGCTCCTCGACAAAACATACGAGCAATGTCCTAAATACGACGTAAAAATCGTATTGGGCGATTTTACCGCCAAAATAGGAAAGGAGGACGTCTTTGGTAGGGCGGTCGGTAAGCATAGCCTACACGACACCACATCTGATAACGGACTAAGGCTAATTGATTTCGCTGTGGAGCGAAATGTCACCATAGTAAGCACATGGTTTCTTCATCTCGATATTCTTAAGCAGACATGGCGGTCCAATGATCATGTAACGATCAACCAAATTGATCATATTGCGATCGACGCAAGGCATGCCTCCAGTATTCTGGATGTCCGGACTTTCCGAGCGACCAAGATAGACTCGGATTATTACCTCGTTGTAGCCAAGGTACGAATGCGGATATCCCAATCTGAGCAACAAAGAAGAATCACTGTGAGAAAATTTAACTTCGGAAAGCTACAATCGCAAGAGACCGCCAGACTCTTCGTTGAACGTGTATCCCGAAATCTCTCAATCACCCCTATGCCGCCAGCATCAAGTGCCGAAGACCAGTGGCAACGCTGCCAACATGCCATCAGAAACGCCGCGACTGATGTGCTGGGTCTCGCTCGTCCACCACCGCGAAACCCCCGGTTTGACGAAGAATGCCAGCGAGTGCATGCAGCAAACAAGAGGCATACAAAGCGGCGCTGCAAAGGAAGACGCTCGTGAGCTCTATGAGCAAAAGAGACGGGAGGAACATCGGCTTCTCCAAAAGTAGAAGAAAGAGCATGAGAAGCGCGCGTTTGAGAATATCGAGAGTTTATACTGCAGGAACAATGTACGGAAGTTTTACCAAAAGGTAAAAAGAACGTGTCAGAGGAGCAATACCCGTACAGAAACCTGTAGATATGAAAATGGAAACCTCGTAGTAGAATCACAAAATGGCTAGAGTTCTGTGTTAATGGAACGGGCTCCTCTGAACCACTCTGAACAAGTTGTGAATTTCATGATGGTGATTGGTGGTTTTTCAGACAGATCGCCTAGATGGTTGAAGAAATACTCTCCAAGGGCCGTCTTTTTTGTATTGCAGAGACTAAGCCATTGGCAAAGGAAGTGTTCTATGTCCTCCTCTAAGTCTGTGTTGCCGCATCCTCTGCAGAGTTCATTTTTACTTAGCCGCTTTCTCTTCTGGTTGACCGCCAATAGGTTGTGGCCGGTAATGATACCTATGAGAAGCGCAAAGTTTGGCTATTTTGAGTAAGGATGAGAGTGGTTTTTATCTTCTCATGTTTTGTCCAGATGCTTCTGGAGACTCGGGATGATGGGAGCGCTCTCTAACTCCTTCTTTCTTCTGCTTGTCGTTTGAAGTCAAGTTCCATATTTGATTTAACAAGTTTTAGGGGAGGTTGGACTTAGCTTTGGACCATTGACAGGTCTTGTTCTAATTTCTTTCTTGCCAGTTCCTCCACCATCTCGTTCCCTGGAATTCCTTTGTGGTCTAAGATCTACCAAATTGTTACATGGTGGCTATGGATGAGCATTCAAAGCTCCTCGCGGCAGCGTTTCATTAGCTCTGATTTTATTACCGCGGATGAGATGGCCTTTATAGCAGCTTGACTATCTATGTAAATATCAATCTCTTTCCTAGTAACATGTTTTGTGGTTTGGGGTCGTGCCGCCTCTGCTATCGCTAGGCCTGGAACACACTGCCGTGGTTCGGAAGCCTTAGTGATATTGAAATATCAGGTTCTACTGAGTAGATACCCGAACCCTTCTTCTTCCTTCTATCAGCGAGGTTATGCTCCGAAAACAAGGGATCACAACCCCACCATTTCAGCGCATTTCTACTGATCCGCCTGTGGAGTTCGCCTAAGTAGTAGATACCCGAACCCACTCCTTCTTTTTGTTTGGACCCGTCAGTGAAGACTGAAATACTTTGCGAGTTAATGGCCCCACCGTCTTTCCAATGTTCTCTTGATTGGATGCCCGTTTTGACGTTTAGGCTGAAGTCAGGGGATGGCGGAAGATAGTCTGTGGTGGCGTTTAGGTGAGCCCATCTTAAGATGCTAAGGTGGTCCGTGTGGCCCCTTCTCCATAGGTTGGATTCTTTTAGGCGCAGGGCACTCATCGCGGCTGATTTCTTAACAAATAAGTCCAGCGGAATCAGTGCGAGAATTGTTTCAAGCACTGCGGTCGGCGTGGTTCTAATGGCGCCAGTGGTTGCTATGCAGGCAAGTCTCTGAATTTAAGACAACTCCTTGAGATGTGTGTTCTTCTCTGCTATTGGCCAACAGACAATACACCCATATGCAAGAATGGGTTTGACTATAGCTGTGTACATCCAGTGGATGATAGCAGGTTTGGGTCCCCATTGTTTACCAAAAATTTTGCTGCAAGCATAGAACGCAATGTATGCTTTCATTATTCTATCATTTGTGTTATCTCTCCAGCTCAGTTTGCGGTGAAGTATGCACCCTAGATACCGTGCTTTATCCGAGAATTGGAAGGGAGTGTCACCGATTCGTAGGGGTCCAAAAGCTAGGTTTATTCTGGTCGGACGAAAGAATGCCCGATGAATGCAACCTCAACATCATTCGCTCGATCCTAAAGAAAGGTAGATAGCGTATAAGATCTTGTCTGCCGTAGTATGTGAATGGCTCAAACCGATAGTCTACAATCTGATAGGTTCTTATCAGTGCGGTTTCAGGCCCGGAAAGTCCGCTACTGACCAAATATTCACACTACCCTAGATCTTGGGAAAACCCATGAATGTAAGATCGTTACACATCACCATTTCATCGATCTCAAAGTTGGCTGTGATAGTGTGTGTAGAGACGAGTTATACAGGGCCATGTCTGGTCTTGGTGTCCTTGCCAAGCTCGTCCATTTGTGCAGAATGCCAATGGAGAACTCCTACTGCTCCATCAAAGTTGGTAAGCACACCACCGAACCGTTCGATGTCAGGCAAGGTCTAAGACAAGGTGACACACTTTCATGCGATCACTTTAACACAATCTTCTTCTCTTCCTATTTCGGCGAGGTTATGATCCGAAAACAAGGGATCATAACCCTCCCACTTCACCGCATTTCTACTGATCCAATTGTGGGGTTCGCCTACTTGACATCAGAAAATATCGGCAGGCCTCCCGATTTTAGATCACCCGGTTACTGAGGCCAATGAAATGCCGATGTCGTCGCATTTGTGTCATCCAGGTGTTTTTAGGCCTGCTCATCCTTCGCGATGTCTTTGGAACGTTCACTGATGTTGCCTTTTTAACAGGGTTCAAATGATCTCTTCGTTCCTCTCTTTCCTCCTCTAGGATGAAGATATCCTTGGTCGCTTCGAGAGAAAAATTCTTCGTAAGATTTTCGGTCCCGTTTGCGTTGATGGGTTTTGGAGGAGAAGATTCAATCACGAACTATACGAGCTGTACAGCGACATCGACCTAGTCAAAAAACTGCGTATTGGACGTCTGAGATGGCTAGGACATGTAGAGCGAAAGGACACCAACGCTCCGGCCCGCAGAGTCTTCGAATCTAATCCCGAGGGACGACGCAGTAGAGGGAATCATCGCCGTACGTGGTCCGCACAAGTTCAAGTGGACCTCGACCAACTTGGAGTGCGCAACTGGAGGCAATCGAGCTAAAGACCGAGCTAAATGGAGAGGCTTGTTGGTTGAGGCCCAGGTTCACCCCGAACTGTAGTGCTACCTAAGTAAGTAAGTAAGTAAGATCTCTTCTTTGAACGTGGCAATAGCAGCAGAGCCGTTCGCACTCTATCTTTCGTAAGATGGTTTCCTTACGTGAAGGCTTCCACGGATCTTCGAACTTGTTATTCGATCAAGCTTTGTCACTCCTGCTGTCATGCAAAGCATCTTCACCTCAGCTGCCGTTAATTTACTCTCATACTTTTTGTACATCGTCCAACATTGTGAACCGTATGTGAGCGCTGGATGTAGAGCCTTCCTTTCAATTTAGGTGGCATTTTTCCATCACAGAAGATACCTTCATCCACCCTACGCTTACGCGATGATTGATGTCGTCATCACAAGTTGCTCTGCTATTGATCATAGATCCCAGATATTTGAACTTTTCGCACTTGGGAAGCACTGTTCAATTCAAATAAATGTCTGGAATAGGCCTGAGTGAATCAGAAAACGGGCAGCACAAGTACTCTGTCTTTTTTAAACTAATGCGATACCCACTTCCCTCCAAAACGCCCACACACACATTAAGTGCTCATTGCAGGGATGCATGATCCTCTCTTATGATGGCTCTATCGTGAGAAAAGAATAATTGATGTACCCTGGGGTCCGTCACTTCACCTTCAAGCAGATATTCAAGGACTGTAATAAAGATCAAAGGACTTAGGACGCTTCCCTGGTGCACTCCGACTTTGATTGGGAACTTTTCGGTTACTTCAGCGGGGCATCTTACTCTTGTCTTTGCTCCTTAGTACATGTCCATGATCATCTGTACATAGGTTTCTAGAACCTCTCGATACCCTAGCGCCACCTATATCAGATCTCGTGGTTGTCTGTCGAATGCATTTTCAAAGTTAACTAATACAATATGCAAATCCTTTAAGGAATCACGATGTTTTTCCATTACGATCCTTATACTTTGGATTGCATCTGTGGTTGATTTACCCGAGACAAACCCGCACTGATCATCAGATAGCCGTATTCTTTTTCGCAGTCGGCCGCCTAATACCCGCTCAACGATCTTCATGGTGTGCGACATCAGCTTGATCGATCGGTGGTTATCACAGTTTCGGGCATCACCCTTCCCTTTGTATGGAAGGTGGCTTACCCTCCATTGATTCGGCATTGGGTCACCTCTCATGAATTTGGGAATGAGAATTCTGACCATTTGAATATCCATTCAGCAATAGTTCTATAAAATTATAAAAATCCAGTTGAGTCATTGAAATATATCCCTCTCTCAATATCGCCATGTAATTCTTGGCCTCCGTTATCCTTTTTCCATCCGCATCCAACGACACTAGATTATGTGTTCAGAGACATCCACTGCTGGTTGTTCGGTGGCAAATTTAATCCCGGAACGGAAGCGATTAATCGTTCGCCGCTTTATTCGGTGAGTAATTCCCTTTTCATTCGATTTCATTTTCTCTGTTGTTCCCATCAGATATCTTTCGCCCAACGGTGTCCAGGATATCTCTTTTTTTTTGTGAATAATGCTACAATGAAGTGAAATATTATACACCACGCGACGGACAATGAAGTGACATACAAAAACACAATGCGCGTGGCGGCCATAACAGCGCCCAAACGCATTCCATTTATTTATTAATAAACCGACTGAGGCGAAACCCTTTGATGTCCTTGATGGTTGGATTGGTGAGCGACTACTATTGTCCTTGTTGGTTCACAATTTATTTATTTTTTTCTCCCTGCCATTATTTAGCAATTTGGTGTTGTTACAGTTATTTACAAAATAAAAAAAATAAAAAAATAAAAATTGGTAGCATAATCAAGTGAAGCACTGAGATAACAAATGTGGGGGAGGGATATGGAAGGGAAGCCCTTTTGTAAGCCCGTGAGGATTCGTGTCCCTTTTTTGGGGGGGATTTTTTCTCAATCCTTATGAAATTGCATTAAGTTGTATCCCACTCAGGCAAACAGCAACACACACTCCAGTGGGAAGGGAGGAGAATTAATTTATTTTTACATGATTTATGAATTTTAATAATTTTTGTATTTTTTTTTTAACAGGATCTAACAAAAGGATGCTGTTGTCGTCCTGAGGGCTAATAATGATTAACCTCGTTTATTTATTTGTTTGAATTATTTTTTGTCTTCTTGCTATGGGGAAGTGGATAAAAGGTTAAAATTTAATTAGATTTTGTATAATAATGGATTCGAGGGGATTTACTTAATTTTATTGGAATTTTCTTTATTAAGAGTTTGGGGAATGTAAGGATACGGAAACCTTATAAGGGACAGAAGCAAATTAGATGAACTATTTGTGATTATGGTTTGGTTGTATTGAAGGAGCGATTTTGTTGGATAATTTTCTGCGCTGGGTGCATCATCGGACTGGGTGTTGGGAGTGGATATGCGCAAGCTCTTTGAATTGTCGTGTTCAAACTTCTGCCACCCATGTCGATCATTCTGCAGGCCTATAGCTCACAGATAGTATTGCCGTTGATCTTCGATGAGCATCTTACTTGATCACGTGGTCTGTTAGGGGTCCAAATGTTCCACGTACAGATCTGAAGGTCCTTATTTCGTTCGCTCAGTTGAATTCTTCTAATGGTTTTTTTCGGAACCATTATATTTTTATTTGGTAGCGAAGCTATCACAGTAGTACAACCCTCAACCTGGAGTGCCAGCTTCTCCTGTGATACCCCTAAGACGCGGGGACTGGTACGCCGGTGCCAGTATTCCACTATAGGAGTACCAACGCTGCCGTTGATCCATTAAGCGCTCCTTCGCCACCGTTCGTGCATGGCATTCACTAAGTTCAACCTAAATGGAACTGTGGACGCTACCATTGACTCCATCTAGGGAATTCGTTTAAAATAAATAAATATCTGGCGCAACAGCTCTTGAAAGTGCCAGGGCCTAGCTTCTCGCAACCACTCATGTTGTGTGCGTTATATTTTTCACACGAATGGAAGGGACCTACAGTTTAGTGCCGTATCCGAACGACGATTTGAGAATCTTTTTCGTGACAACAATACTCTCGGATATTTGTCAGATGCTCGCGAGAGGTGGGACCGTGAAAAACTTTTTGGTGTTTTCTGGGATTCGAACTTGGAACCTCATGCGTAGTGATTCGACACACTAACCACTTACGCCACGGCGCCCACGTGCTGCTCGTTTCGTTTGCTGCTGTCTGGAATGAGAAGAAGTGCTCTTCCCCCTTCTCTTGTCCGCTGCCGCCAAAATCTTCCAAAGGAGTTGGTTACACAATTTCCGATCAAGGTACTGGACATCCAGTGGTTTGGAGTAGGAGTTGGTAGACCTATGCTAAGTGAGAACTTTATGTTTTCCTTTAATCGCAAACACTACGGTTTGACCATTTTACTTGTCAATCTCCAAATGCAATAAAGTGTCTCTGTCTGAGACATGATCTCCCACAGACAGAGAGAAACTGATTACATCGTGATGGTATTTGACAGGAGATTCACTATCAGAATTATTGACAGAAATGAATCGAAAAGTTGGTAAGTCATCAATAAAGACCAATTGGCTTCCTATATGGACGGTTCCAAAGTGGACGTCCGTACAGGACCCTGGGCTTACTGTGAAATACTAGGAGTCAGCCATTCTTTAAAAATAATCTACGATTGCAGCGTCTTTCAAGTCGGTATTACAACCATCATCCAGGTTGCAAAACCATCATCGAAGGCAAGATGGACAACCAGCCAGACTTTAAATTTTGCAATAATTAGAACGAGAATGATAAGAATCTGCAAGCGGCATCTAAATAAGATGTCTAGACCCAATCCGGTGAGCCTATGGCCACTTATCGATCTTAGATCTAGTGAACTGTACATCCGAAAACTCCGACTATACCCCACCAAAACTCTGGTTTGATAGGAACTTCCGAGCAACTATCTCTGCCCGGTCTGAGTGGGAAAACGTTGCCAGGATAGAAAGGAGTTCGATTCACTTCTATACAGATGGATCCAAAAAAGGGAAAGGTGTCTTCCCGAAATACTCAACCTGAGTATCTCCTTCCGTCTCCCAGATCACTGTGCCAGTTTACAGGCAGAAATTATGGCGATTAAGGAAGCCTTGTCCTGGCTGAAATGTAATGTAATATCTGTCAGGGATACTCGTATAAGAATTTTCACGGAGAGCCACATGGCTATTAAATCCCTGGAGTCGTTTTCTTTTACTTCACAGGTCACTCTAGACTGCCGCTCATCTCTCACTGAGATGGTAGAGAGGTTCAATGTTCACCAATGCTGGGTGCCAGGCCATAGAGACATTTAAGGTCTGACGAGCACGCCAGACTTGGTAATAGCCTTAATATCCTACCAAACAGGCGGGTTGAGGGTATGCCGCTCGCTACGTGCAAACTTTTACTTAAGCTGGACGCTATCAGCAAGACAAACTGCAGATAGGAAGATGAAACGACGTGCCAAATATCCAGGCAGATCTAGCCTAGGCTGGATCAAAAGCACTCAAATGGTTTGATCTTGCTGATCAGATACCAGCTCCATTACTGGTGTTCTCATAGGACACTATTGAATAGACCTACTCTCTCTTGTTAAACGAATTCTGTAGAGGAGGAGGAACAAACCATTCTTCATTTTTTCTGCACTTGTCCAGCTCTTTCCGGAAGAGGACAACTCTATCTTGAAGCACTTCTCGTCGATAACCTCGTTGACCTGGCGAAAACAGATCCAGTTGTATCACAATGGTCCTCTTCTGGTCTAAGTACAGGCAGCCACCCTAACATTACCTAATCATCTTCTTCCTGAAAACAAGGCATCATAACCCTCTCACTTCACTGTCTAACCTAACATATGCCTTAAGAAAGTTAGTTAACGTTGAAGCCACTAGTAATGCCAACAGGAGCTTGATTCGCCCGAGTATATATGCAGCGGCTAGAGCCGTATGGACGGTCTTTCCTCAAGTTAAGCTTAGTCGCAGTGACATACGGGTCGCCTCTTGTATCACTCTGACGTTAGGACTACCAGGCTATATAAAACTGTAACGCTGTCTGTTTGTTACGAAACGGTTTAGCTGTTAATGCAAATTATTCTGTGGATCTCCGAATATAGTCCTGCAACATTGGCTACAAAACGCTTAGAAATGAAATATATGCAAATACCAGCGCCATTCACCCTCTAAGGTTAGGTTAGGTAGAATGGCTGCTGCAAGCTAAAGCTATGGTTCACTTGGTCCATTACTGTACCATTCATGAGTGGAGTGATCCAGAGGCCCCGGTACTCATAACCAAGACTCAAATATTCCTCACAGGATTGGATGCTAAGTGTGATAATTTTCGTGTTGGTCTATTTGACTTTACGTATACGGTTAGGTTAGGTTAAGTTAAATGGGTTAGCTGCATCGAAATGGAGCAGCCTGCACTCGGATCTTAAAAGGATCCAATGTGCTCTTCTGACGTGGAAATTCCTGGCTGAAGCACAGAAAATTTAGAAAAAATGAAAGAAACAAATTAGCTAGAGTTTTGTGGTGTTGTAGCGGCCTCCTCGAAACCATCCTGAAGAAGTTATGAATTTCAGTACTCTCCGAGGGGCACCTTTCTGGTGTTGCAGATACTAGGGCATTGGCATAGGAAGTGATCCGTCTTCTCTTCTGTGTCTGTATTGCCGCAGCCTCTGAAAAGTTTATCTGTATTACGTATATGGTACAATCTACTATTTGACCTGAAGACTAAGCTGCTAAACTTGCAGATGTCAAGACCCGAGAGGTCATCTAGGGCATTATAGAAGTACTCTTCCCAACGCGGATATCGCAGCATAGTTGCGCAGAAGATGGGTTATCGACTTTTTTCTTTCTCGTCTCTACAGCTTCAACAGAAATTGTTGAAAGGAATACCCAGTCTTTTGGCGTGACTGCCTATCAGATAATGTCCGATTGTAGAACTGATGATTTACCCACCTACATCCTATGGTGTAGGTCCGGCCAAATTTTGAGACAGGTGCTGATCTCTCTCTCCACTTGACATTGGCAGTTCTTATTGCTTCAGTGTTTAGTTGGGATTTAATCACAATGGAGCTCCACTATTTTTAGCGAAGTCTCGACTGACGCCCTCTTTCGTTAGCTCATCTGCATTGCAGTTGCCTGAATTATCCCTATGACCTGGGACCCAGCATATGGACAGTTTGCGATCTTCGTTTAAAGATCTGCAGCATTGCTTAACCAACTTGGATCTTATAGTTGGCAATTCCAAGGCTTCTACTGATGCCTGGCTGCTTCATCCTCATTAATATTATTTGTGTAGGGTTATCTTGCACTGCGTTCTAATGGTCTATTGTGCCCCTGCTAGTACCTAGGTTTATTCCCTCGTTAAAGTTCCGTTCGCATTATAATTCCTTCGAAATTGTGCTTGAAGGTCATACACTCTTGCTCTGCCTTGGCGAGAATAGTTCACCCTAGAGTTCTCTCTCCAAATCAGATTCTTTTAGGAATCTGCGGATCTGATATTTGGTAGTTGCCCAAGTATTTCAGTCTTTTGTGGGTCAGTGTCTTATAAGGTTCCAGAAGATGCTCCGGAGTCTCGCTTGACTCATTGCGGAATACCTAGTTTTCGTAAATGCTCCTTGAGTTTGCAGTACGCCTTTAGAAAGCCTGTTAGGACTCGTAGGTTGTTCTTATTAAGGCAGATGCAGGTCTCAAATCCCGCCAAAGGGTTATCGTGGCATTCTCCTAAGATACCTAACCTATCTGATTACCCTCTTACTAACTACAACTCGTTGTTGTTCTCAAGGACTACCACATGATTCTCTGCTTCACCCTCCAACTAGGGTAAGCCAATGGGTTTGACTCTACTCCATCATCTATCATCTTCGCCATCCAAAGGTCCAAATCTGCACCCGAGATCTCGGCCACTACTGGAACTCCTGGCGACAGCATGTCTGGAACCTCATGCTCCTTCCCCTGGCGATGAATGATTTCGTCACGACCGTGAGCCGAACACCTTCAATATATGGTCGGAACTTTCTCCTAAACTGAAAGAGGCCCCTGTTTGGAACTGTGAAGGCAGTGAGTGGCAGAAGAATTTGCCAGTACGCCGACTTTATATCCAGAGATGATAAATATTTGGCGTCTCAAAGTTTATCTAACGTTGTCGAAATGTAGGGTAGTGGATAAGTATCCCTATCCGTAACCTTATTTAATTTCCTATAGTCAACACAGAACCTATAAGAGCCATCCTTCTTCTTGATAAGAACTGTCGGAGGAGCCCACGGGCTATTTGGCTTCTCTATTATCCCCGCATCAAGCATCTCCTTTAGTTCTTTGTCAATATGTTTCTGCATTGCCGGTGAACCCGGATAATACCTTTGTTTTATGGGTTCTGCGGACGTCCTAATCCTGTGCTCTACCAAGTCCGTGCAACCTAAACCCTCCGGCATCTTTTCAAAAATATCTGCTACCAGTGTCTCCAACTCTCGAACTTCGGATCTGTCCCAATCTGACTTCTTCACGAGAGTGGATATCGGACTGTCTTTTGTCCGAAAACTTCCACTGATTTGACCTCAAATCCGGGACTACGCCCGCGAGTGCCCAAATATTCACACCCAAGATCATGACGTGTGGTAGTGAGGGAATGACTAAGCATTCCAAAAACACGGACTTTTCTTGCACTACTATCGGTAGAGACACCACAGCTTAAACTCCTATCCCTGCACCGTCTGCTAACACTACCGATTTAATATTACCCCTAGCTTACTCTAAATCTAACTCTTTAAGAACCTCCCATTCGTCCTTACATATAATTGTGCGTGAAGCACCTGAATCTAATAAGCCTAACATATAAACGCTAACTCCTAAGTAAGGACGCCTATCCTCCCCGTTTGCCTCCAAGGTAAAACCTAACTGACTGCTATTTGAAACCGACTGGTCGGTAGCTAATTCAGACGACATTCCGGTCCTGCTGACTCAAGAGCGCGTGGGGCGTTTCCCGAACACCTTCGGCAATTCCTACGAGTAACGCCTTCTGCGCCACAACCGAAACAACGCCTACAAGTGGAAAAGGAATTGGTAAAGTGACCGGCTTCCTCACAGTTAAAACATCGAGTGGACCTAACTGGTTGCTCATTCCTTCTAACGACCGTAACCGTTTGCTCCTGAAATGCTGCCGTATGCTCCTGAACCGCAACATACGCCAGGTCAGATTCTAAAAGGTTCCTAGTATGACTAGGTTCCTAGCTGCGTTCTGCAGCTAGAGTGTTAGGTTAGGTTAGCTTGAAGTGGCTGACAGCTTACGCCAACGCACATAGACCAAGAAAGGTCCGTTGTGGTACCACGAGGATCATGTAATCCCAGCCTACTCGTTAAAACCAATTAGAGCTTCTGATGAAGAGAAGGAGGCTCCTGATATCTAAATCTATCAGATCGCCTAAATCGTTAAAGTAGAAAGCTCCTAGGTGAAGCTTCCTTCTATGGGAGAGAGCTGGGCATGCACAAAGAAGGTGAGTAAAGGTTTCTTCCTCTTCTTCTTCCATGCAGCTTCCGCAAAAATCATTTGAAAATACGCCAAGCCTTGTTGCATGCTTGCCTATTAGACAGTGTCCTGTAATTACACCTAAAATAGAGCAAATATGCAATGGATTGAGAGAGATCAATTTCTTAGAGCGTTTCAGATCCAACTTGTGGCAAATCTGCTTAGTCGCTAGACATGTTGTACCACTTGTCCACCTAAGACTTGTTCTTTCGATCGCATCTAGCTTGAATTTAAGTTAACAAGTAGCGATTGGTATACCTAAATTATCCTTATCTGGAAGGATGGGTACAGTTGTTCCTAATTTGGCGAGTTCATCAGCCTTACAATTCCCCGGAATATCCCTATGCCCCGGCATCCAACAGATGTGAATGTTAAACTGCTCCGACATCTCCGCAAGAGACGAATGGCAGTCTAGGGCTACTACTGAATTTATAGAGATCGATTCCAAGGATTTGATTGCAGCTTGGCTATCTGAAAAGATTCGGATGTCCTCGGCGGATATCACGTTTTTCCTTAGCCAAGATAAGACCTCCTTAATCGCCATTAGTTCCGCCTGGAACACGCTACAATAATCTGGTAGACGGAAGAAGAGCTTAAGATTAAGCCTGTCAGAGAAAACATCACCACCAAGTCCATCTTTCGTTTTCGAGCCGTAAGTTTAGAAGTGGATCGAGTCGTCTTCTATGAAAGCCTCTTCATTCCAGAGTGATCTGGAAGGGATGATGACAAGGAAGTTCTTGTCAAAGTTTAGACGAGGGATGGTGTAGTCCGTATTTTCGGGAGAGATTCTGAATTTATTCAGAATGGAGGCGTGGTCAAACTCTTTCCTTGACCACTGTTGGGTAGCTTCAAGGCGAACGGCTGCATTCGCTGCTATTTGCTTGTTAAATATATCAAGGGGTAACAGATGAAGCATAATACCCAGTGCCGTAGAGGGAGTTATACGCAGTGCTCCGCCTATGCACAGACAAGGTACACGCTTGACTTTGCTTAGATAGTCGCGATTTATAGCTTTTCTAAGGCTGTCCACCAAACAATCACCCCGTAAGGGGGTATCGGTCTTATGACCGAGATGTATAGCCAGTAAGTTATTCGAGGCTGTAAACCCCATTTATTTTCAATAGCTTTTTTCCAAGAGAAAAGTGCTACTGTAGCTTTCTTGAATATTTCTTGAACGATGGTCTGAGAAGGAATGTTCACCTGATACCTTCCAGTTATTGATCCTTTGAAGGATGTTGTCAGAGACAAGGGTAATGTGTAGCACATCTTGTCGATTTTTAGTAATGAATGTTGGAATGCTGATACCAAGTAGTATGACCCGCTTGACGTCTCTATCTTTGCCGCCGTGGTATCTCGATCGCTGTAATTAAGGAGTAAGGTTACTTTTAGGCTACTTTTTACCAGTATACAAGATCTGGGTTTACCTTTATCTAGTGTATACAGGGAGTTGTATTCTGGAGTCTTCAGTCCACATACCAAGTTGTTCACAACCCAAGGTTCTTGGACCAAGACGATATCTTCCCTATCCTTGAAGAGGCCGGCCGGCAGAAGCCGTAATGGAGTGATGGAGGTTAATCTGTACTAACTGCAGCATTATCGCTACAATCAGGTAGAGAAACCTCCACCACGGTAGAGTTTAAGATTTTCGAGTCTGAGGAGCTGGCCAAAAGATCGTCATCACTCAGAAGAATTTTATTGAAGCCGTCATCCGTCTCCATGTCTGACAAGATGTCATCATCGACTAGAGAGGGAATTTGCTGAAAAGCTGAGGAAACGGAGTCATAACTGTCTAGGGATGGAAAGGAGATGGATGACACAGGGTCCTTAATAGCGGGAGTTAGGTGCATATGGTGGGGGGAAGTCTGCTAGAGCCAGAGATGGATGGTGCAGGGTCCTTAAAAGAGGGAGAATAGTCCATAGGGTGGGCGAGGGGGGGGGGGGGGGGGGGGTCCTTTTTGGAAACTTTTAATGTAATCGGATCAAAACCATAATAGATCACACCTTCAGTCTTCGCCAAAGGAGCAAGGGATTCTTTATTGACCACTATGAGGGCGCACCTTATTTTTTTTTTGTTTTGGATTACGCCAGGGATGTGTAATCTTCATAGATACTCATAGCCCGAGTGCTACTAGCATGCACGATTCGCAAACCTGAGTAATCGATGCCAGGAATACACCTACGTACTAAACACACACCCTACACACTTCAACCACTCTCCCCGCGGGACTGCCGTTAGGTATTACTTCGCGGGGCTGGTTAGCAATTTATGCTATGCTTCTTGTGTCAGCTTCTTCCGCTGGTTCAGCTGCTCTTCTTAGCTTTTCTATTCTCCGCAGCTCTTTTTGTAGAGTTGTTACGAAGGAACATATTGCCATCCAATTCTCTTCCGACCATAACATATGGTCGAGGAGTAATGACGGACTTGGTAGAGTAATTCTCCATGCCGTGAAACGTGTGCAGTAAAACACTGCGTGGTCCATAGCTTCATCTTCACCTGGGCATTCCGGGCAGGATGGTGAGTTGTCATGTCCAAATCGGTGTAGATATTTGCGGTAGCCACCGTGGCCAGACAGGAACTGCGTTAGATGGTAGTTGCAGTCTCCATGCTTTCGACTTATCCAGTCTTGGATTGTCGGTATAAGTTCATATGTCCATCTGCCTTTTGTTGTACTAGCCCAACGAGCTTGCCACATAGCTGCTGACGCTGCCCTTTCTTCAATTTTTATCACCTTGATACCAGTGGCGTCGTGATGACTCAATGCTCTTCTGTTATATATCCTCAGCATTTCATCTGCGAGAATATCGATGGGGACCATTCCAGCTATGACAAATGCAGCTTCGTCAGAGATGGTTCGAAAGCCGCTGATTGTCCGTAGCGCACAGAGTCTGTATGATGACGATAGTCTCCTTTTGGTCTCCTTCGTCCTCAGTGCCTCCGCCCAGACTGGGGCGGCATACAGCAGAACTGAGGTGATAACTCTAGAGAGTAAAATCCTTCTAGCGTATCCAGGTCCACCGATGTTATTCATGATACGCGAGAGAGCTCCCTGCATTTGCGATGCTTTTTTGGCAACAAAATCGACATGAGTTTCAAACCGTAGCTTGTTGTCGACGGTTTTTCGGCTGGTTATAAGAACAGCTTCTGTTTTATGGTCAGCTAGTTCTAGTCCGGCGGATATTAGCCAATCTTTTATCCGGACAATTGCTTCATTTGTAGCTGATTCTACTGCATGGATCTGTTTAGCTACTGTCACGACTGCAATGTCGTCGGCGAATCCAATTATCGTTACTCCCTCAGGTAGTGTTAATCGTAGGATTCCGTCGTACATGATGTTCCACAATAGTGGCCCTAAAACCGATCCCTGTGGAACTCCCGCAGTTACGCTGTGGTAGTTTATCCCTTCATCGGTGTTGTACCTCAGCTTCCTGTTGTTGAAGTAGTTCGTCACTATCCGTAGCAGGTAATATGGCGTATCCATCTTGGCAAGTGACCTTCTAATAAACGACCAGTCCACAGAGTTAAATGCGTTTTTAACGTCCAGCGTTACTACTGCACAATACTCCTTTGTGCAATAGAGCCATCTTTCGCCTTCGATGGCACCTTTGGCGATATCAACTACCGCTCTTATGGCATCAACAGTAGATCGTGCTCTTCTGAAGCCAAATTGGTGATCTGAGAGGGCTCCTTTCTCTTCTGCTACTGCGAGTAATCTATTATAGATTATCTTCTCGAGGATCTTTCCCATGGTGTCCAAAAGGCATATTGGACGATAGGATAATGGTTCTCCTGGAGGCTTCTTTCCTTTTGGCAATAGGACCAAATGCTGCGTCTTCCATTTTTCGGGAAAGGTTCCTCTTCAAGGCATTTCTGCATTGTTGATATGAAGAGGTCTGGTCTTTTTTTTTACAGCTGCCTTTACTGCCTTATTCGGGATGCCGTCAGGTCCCGGCGCCTTGTTGTCACCTATTTTACTGCATGCCCTTTGTAGCTCCTCGTGAGTAATTAAAGGAATATCTTCTGGATTGACTTCTCGTATAATATTGCACATAGTGGCAGGCCTTTGAGAGAAGAGGTACTCTACTATGGATCTCAGCATTATCGGACATCTTATTTGAGGAGTCCTATAGCCCTTCAATTTCGTCATCACCATTCTGTATGCCGAGCTCCATGGGTTAATGTCGGCTTCTTGACAGAGACGTCAATAGGGCGCACCTATAAAAGCCTTTTTGCTCATCCAGCTTGGCGAACTTCCAATTGAGAGTTGGTAACTCCGGATTGCTAAGACGGATGATATTGAGGATCACATCCGGGTCGAAGGGCTCAGCTGGGATCCAGGCGCGAGTTCTCGGTCTACTCGGGATATCTTCCCTCGCAACAACCTCGGGCTTTGCACTTGGCCATACCTCACCCAATTTCATTATGGCCGCCTTGAACATATCGTAAGACCTTTGATCGGTGCAAGCGATCAGCTTGATATGTCCTTGATGCCATTCACCGTCGCGGCAAATAGGAGGAGGACCAGGGTACTCCTGCATGATTTCCACAAAAACTGTGGGGAGTTTAGCCGGTATTTTACGCCATTTTTCAGGAGCGATCGTACCGTCAGGATCGCTTCTGTCAACCACCGCCAGCACGATCTTGTCTTTAAGGACCTCTCTGTAGGACTTCGATATGGTGTTGGTGGGCTTGGAGGAAGTGCTGGTGTTATGCACCTTGACCCTTTTGGAATACGTTTTTTTGTTTGTTTCGAATTCATAATTGCGTTCCCACGAGTAGCGGAGAAGGGAATGTCTGTCTGTACAGAGATCCGCAGTATACAAATAAGGCTAGTTAATTCGGATGTCGCAATGTTTCCGAATACTCCGTTCGCGACTGAGCTATTTTTGGGATGGGCTCCCAGCCAGATTGATCCTCGGCACGGGTCGTATGACACCTTGATCCAGCCCACCGGAGGGGAGAGAGGGGAAGGGAAATGAGAGGAAGGAATGGGGTCGAATGCAGCTTAGCTTCAAATCTCATCTGGGGAAGACTACTACCCGAGAATCTTTGACCTTTACTAGGTACTTACACCACGACCACGAGGTGTGCAGTCACGTAAGGGAACTAGAGTGTTACTTTGTTACTTTTACGCAATTAATTAAGTTTGTGTAGACATTCCCTAGCTTCGACTTGATGACATAGGAGTCAAGTGCTTTGATAGCCGCTTGACTGTCTGACAGTATTGCTATGTCGCAATTACTGTATCTTCTTTCGAGCTTGAGTTGGATACATCATCCCCAAATCGCGGTTGATTTGAAATCACTCAAGGGTGCCACAAAACCAGTGCTCAATAAATGTTTAACTAAAATATGATGGGCTCGACGTTTGTCCCTCTTTTGAAGGATTCCATTTGACATATGTTTTCAAATTGCAGTTTCCAATAATGTCCTGTGCTATATGGGGGCTCCTGCGGATAATGGGAGTTTTATGTCCTCGTTTTTTATTTTATTTTTTTTTGCAGTCTCGGTGTATCATTCGATTTTAGGATTTTTCTTTTAAATGGTTTTAGTCATATTGGCAAGGATAATAAAATACAAAAATAAAATAAAAATGAGAAAAAGTATTTTTTTTTTTTTGTTTTTATTTATATCTTTTTATTTTTACGATGTCATCGGAATAATATGCCTTTCAGTGCTCCTCCTCCACACGTCGCTCGTCGGGCAGGAGGATGGGGGGCACAATGCGCAGAGTCAACTGGAAAAGTGGAAAATGTTTACTGTTACCAGGGATAATAAAGGAAAAATGTTTGTGGTTGTTATCCGTTTGTGAACAATATTTTCGCGGAGTTTGTCTCTCTTTTCGGTTTTTTTTTCTTTTATGGGCACTTTTATACTTTTATTTTGGAAATATTTGAGAAAAATACCTTTTACGATACTGAAAAGTTGTTTATACGATTTTATGATTCATCAATATGGGTGGGATTGTGATGAATGGATGGATGTGGATGGCATCGTTGGTGGCTCTTGGAATCGTGTGTTGAATGTTAATGTTAAGGCGTTGCATATCTGTTTGGAGACTTTTTTGATGTGAGGATATAAAAGGCGAAAAGTTTTTGGGGAAACAGATACATGTTAGGGAGTCTGTTAAGGATAAATAGGATCGTCATTATATTTTATTTGCTTTTGTTTTACTTTTATGTTTTGTGTCACCTAGTTTGAGTATCTTTTTCAACTTTCTTCTTCTAAAGAAATCTAAGACTGGGTTAAGGGATTTGACAGTCACCCGGTGGTTCATTGGCTGGCGCTGTAGTCTTGGGTAAAGCCTCTCCCCCTAGTTGCACACACCATCGAAGGTTAGGTCTGTATCTCCTATGTAGTTCATCTAGCGTGGATTCGAAGATTTTCTGGGCTAAAGCACATGCGTTTTTCCGCTCCACATGGTCCAACTATATAACGAATTCATGTGCGATCCATACAGTTTATTATACAAGAATCTTGTCAGTTTAATTATTATCCGTAGGCGGCGGAATACCCATTGGTTGCGTGCTAGAGTTTTAATGTTTTTTAAATAAGGTGTGAGCATTCCTATTTCCACGTTCATGAGGTGCTTTAAATTGACGAGTAGATTGTTTTTGACCGTCTTCCTGTACGGATGACATTTATATACCTGATTGATATCTCTCAATTCGGGATCATCTTTTGCCCTGCACAGTCCTTTTGCATACGAAAGGCCATTGGCTACTCATACTATCACAGAGTGGGAGTGGTTTTAAGTGATTAATATTGGTTCTCATTTTTGTTCATAGCTTTAGTCGTTATTTTCTTTGCTGCTTCGTAGCTTTTATGTCTCTTCTTCGCTAATAGCCGTACTTAAAAATAACCTTTGACTTCGGTGGGTTAGTGTGTCGGATTACTACGCATAAGGTTCCAAGTCTGAATCCCAGAAAATACAAAAAAAAAAGTTTTTTCACGATCCCACCTCTCGAGACCGTCTGACAAACATCCGAGAGTATTGTTGTCACGAAAAAGCTTCCCAAATCGTCGTTCGGATTCGGCATTAAACTGTAGGTCCCTTCCATTCGTGTGAAAAATATAACGCACACAGCATGAGTGGTTGCGAGAAGCTAGGCCCTAGCACTTTAAAGAGCTGTTGCGCCAAATATTTGTATTTTTTCGATGCTACTGGATAGTCCATAGTTGTGGCTGTAAATTCTGTGTGACCTTATTAGAATGCTTTTCAGCACGTGTCTACCATTGCTGCTCAGTTTCGATAGTCCATTGTTTTTATATATGGCAGGTGACTAGAGGTCACAAGCCTTTGTATATCGTGAAGCACCTTTGTCTTCCCCTTGATAAAGTCGGCAAGTTAAGCTACGATTTCCTCGCCCAACCTTCACCATATCGCATATGGTATGAATTCCGCACTACTTTCTAAAGCGAGAGACAGAAGATTAAATACATAAAATTAACTTTATGACAGCGCGTCGTCTTGTCTAAAGCGTTTGGCGTATTGAGTATCTCGATGGTGTCTTTCCGACTTTGATGGAACAGTGACCATTTCGTATAGTCATCCTGCATTTGCCTGAGGTGGCAACGGCGTAGTTGTAATGTCGTCAATTGCCACACTAATGGTTTGGAAATCCCTGCTGAAGCAGCGTAAGGCTCAATTTTTGGACCTGATCTGTGGAATATCTCCTATGATGGAATCCTTCATATGGAGATGCCCGAAGAAACATTCCTAGTCAGGTACGCAGATGACATCGGAGCAAGGGACATCGAAGAGGCTCAGCTTAAAATCAATCAGGTAATGAGAAGAGTACTCGCCTGGATAGAAGTCCATGGCCTTAGTCTTGCTGTGGAAAAACCGGAGATAGTCCTTCTGACTTGGAGATGGATCCCGACAACTGCTGAGTCCCAAGGAGGCACAGAAGTGATAATCAGCAAACCGGCAGTAAAGTATCTAGGAATCACCCTGGACTCTAAGCTTTCTTTCTGGTAACAGATTAAGTCCGCACCTGAGCGAGCTGCAAAGGTCACGTTATCACTGAGTAGGCTTATGGCAAATATCGGAGGCCCAACAATGAGTAGGCGACGACTCCTCATGTCCATCACCCACGCTATTCTTCTGTATAGGTGTGGGATCTGGGCGGATACACTTAGACAGGAGAAGTACAGAAAACAAATTGCCTCAGTACAAAGGCGAGGAGCCCTCTGAGTTACAAGCTCCTATCGGACAGTGTCGGAATCAGCCGTCCTCGTAGTTGCGGGAGCGACCCCCATCGATCTCCTAGCCTCAGAGAGAAAGTAAGCCCATGACAAGAAGGCGGAAGTTGCAGCAGAATTGGCAGTCGCGGAAGCAAAGGAGCTTACCAAGCACGCTTGGCAAAGAAGGTGGAGCGCTGAGACGATGGGGAGGTGGTCAGTGAGGCTGATTACAGATGGCACGGCTTGGACAGAGCGGGAAGACGGCGAAGTGAACTACTTTGTCAGTCAATTCCTAACCGGACATGGGTATTTCAACCGAGATTGAGAGACTTTATTGCAGGAATGATGTTCGAAAATTTTACCAAAAGGTAAAAAGAACATGCCTGGGTTTCAAAGCCAGAACAGAAGCGTGCAGGCACGAAAATGGCAACATAGTAGTAGAATCGCAGTCGGTGCTGAGGATATGGAAGGAACACGTCTGCAGACTGTTAAACGGCGATGACGACCAATGTTCCGCTGTCAGGCAAAATGAGCCATTCAACAGTGACGATGGCAGTCAAGATTCCCGTCAACCCGATTAGAATGAAGTAAGGATATCTGAACTCAATTCCAACAAAGTTGCTGGAGCCGACGGCCTTGCCGCTGAACTTTTTAAGGCAGAAGGAGATCAGTTGGTAAGGAGCATGCACCAGCTCATCTGTAAAATATGGTCGGACGAAAGTATGCCCGATGAATGGAACCTCAGCATCGTTTGCCCGATCCCGAAGAGAGGAGACCCTCTGAACTGCGCCAACTACAGAGGTATAAGTCTCCTCAACATCGCATATAAGATCCTGTCTGCCGTACTATGTGATTGCCTAAAATCGATCGTCAACAACCTAATAGGTCCTTATCAGTGCGGTTTCAGGCCTGGAAAGTCCATCATTGACCAAATATTCACACTACGGCAGATCTTGGAAAAGACCCATAAATATAAAATCGACACGCACCACCTCTTCATCGATTTCAAAGTTACCTATGATAGCGTGTGTACGACGACGAGCGCAAACGCATGGGCTTTGACAAGCCTTTGGTTATTTCGAGAGAAAAGTTCTTCGAGCGATCTTTGGTCCCGTTTGCATAGACGGTGAGTGGAGTAGAAGATACAATGCCAAACTATACGGTCTGTACAAGGACATCGACTTAGCCAGAAGAGTTCACATACAGCGACTAAGATGGCTGGGTCATTTAGAGCGGATGGAGCCCAACGTTCCCGCTAAGAAAGTTTTCGAATCCACCCCGGACGGACGGCGCAGTAGAGTTCGACCTCGCGGTAGGTGGCGCAAACAACTGGAGGGGGACCTCAACCAACTGGGCGTGCGCAACTGGAGGCAGCTGGCTCGTAACCGTGCTAGCTGGAGATGTTTGTTGGTTGAGACCCAGGTCCACCCTGGACTGTAGCACCATCTAAGTAAGTAAGTAAGTATATCTCCACTATCATACATGGCCTGGAAATCAATAAATAGATGTTGGGTATAGATTTGGTATTTAAGAGCCTTCTCCAGGATCTATAGTAAACTGCATTTCCTTCAGTAGGGATCAATCAGTTCTCTAACCAAGGGTTGTAAAGCGTCGCAAATCATGCTAGCTAGAATTTCATAGGCGATTTTCAGGAGTCTACTACCTTCGTAGTTTGTGTAAGTAGAGCAAATTCGTTTCTTATGGTTTGGACTTGAATTTCATCTATGAATCACTTACGTCACTTCTGATGGCTTGATGGCAATGTTCCCACTGGTGCCCGAGATACAAACCATTCAGACGATTTGATGAAGTTTGCGATGTCATTTATCAGTCTGTTGGGCAACTCCTCTAAATCCTTAAAGATGTGTTGTCCAAGGAACTTATTTCTCAAATGAAAGAAGCCTGTGCAGTAACAAAGAAAGTAGGTGGTGTCTTCCTGGACCCCCTCATCACCGCAGCTTCTACAAAGGTCTTCGTTCGTCACACGTAGTGTTTTCATGTGGTACCGCATGGTGTTATGCCCGTAATGACTCCTGTTAGAGTAGAGAGGGATTTTCTATCACTCTGTATGTGTCTATTTATTCTTGCTCTGTCGAATGCAGGCCATAGTTTCTTCGTGGTGACAAAAGTATCTAAAGAGGTCCACCTGTTGTTAGCCTCCGTTGGGGTGTTGTTTCCTGCTGCGAGTTTGAGTGCGCAAGGCGGGATGTACACTGAGGGGTCGGATTGGTCTGAGTTTAGTGCTGAGCCTCCTCTAGCCAGTTCGACGGTTTCTCATTCCCTGGCATACCTTCATAACCAGGGACCCAGCAGAGCTTTACCTCATGCTGTGTTCCAAAAACTTTAAGCTCTTCTCTACAACACGTCACAAGCTTCGATTTTATTTCTATAGCAGAAACTGCTTTTATCGCTACCTGGATGTCGATTAAGAAGGTGATATCCTCCCATGGTATTGCCCCCACCGCAGTCTCACGGGCTGCTATTGTCACTGCTAGGATCTCTGCCAGGAAAACGCTGCTGTAGCTCGGAAGCCAAGCTGACATAGTGAAACCATGCGTTTCAGAGAAGATGCCTGCACCTACACCTATATTCATTTTGGATCCATTTGAGTACACCGTTATGGATCGCTCGTTAGGTTTTCTGTCATTTTTCCCGTCTTTCCTCCTCGGATAGGTGCTTAAAAATGGTCTCGTAAAGTCTAGGTAAGGCGTTATGTAAGTCTGTACTAGATACATTGCTTAGATCCTGCAGAGATCGTGGTATGTATGTCTAACTGCTTTTGAAGTAAATGATCCTCGGCAATAAAGGTTTTTCTTATGTCTTGTCTTCTTATGGATTCCTGGCAATGTGCCTCCACTTTAACCAACTCTTTTCTACTTAACGTGATTCCTTTCCCATTGCATCACTTGGCGTAATTCTAATTCTTTACTAGGGTCCGACCTTATTGCAGACGGTAAATAAAATCTCCTTGTAACGTGAATGGTTCCCTTTCTTCGCGGGTACTCCTTCCGCATAGTCCCTTACCTCCTGATAAAAGAAGCAGCTAGTTGGCCACATGAGTCCAAAGCTCGTCATCAGTGGCACCGTATGAAGGCTGCATTTTTGACATCCCCCCATTCTTCTATTCGCTTTATGACACAAATTCTGAGCAAAAAAATTAATTAAAAGTCCAAACCTGTCACTTCGCTATCGAAGCTAAAACTTAATCCGAACCAAGTCCAGGGTCTTCTCAAGAATAAAACGCGTAAAACTTTTAAACTCGAAATTGATTTTACAAATTTCCTCTTTCGCCGCTCATCTCTAAAAGAAATGAGAAAACATTTCAATCCTTCGTCCTTTTTTTTCCGTTTTAACTAACTTCGTACCCGATTCATGGTAACTATGTCCAACTAATTTAAATTAAGCTCAAACTATTAATTGAATAACACTACAAGGCGGTACAACAAAAACACAATCTCTGTCTGTTGGTGGGGTAGTTTCGAAACCACGATGGGCGTCCAAGGCGCTCTGATCGAAGGCGAAAGAGAGACGACTTATCTCTGGATACGGACCAAACGAAAAGGAATCACATTGGTATGGAAGAAGTATTAATCCGAAGGAAAAAGTTTCCTCCGTTCTAGTCCGAGGTTCTACTTTTTGTGTTTCTTAAACGAAACAAGTGTCTACGAGTTTAGCTTGTCAAGTGGAAAGTTTTATCCTCGGTTATCTTCGTTTTCATGTGGAATATTCTTTTGAAATCCCGAGTTTTTTTTTTTTTTTTTCATCTAATTCCTTTTGTGGGGTTTGGAGAAGTTTTTTTTTTTTGTGTCGTAATTTTGAAGTTGAAAGAGTTGCAGTTGCATCACACTTCGAAGTATATATTGTTCGCGAGAGGGATGTGCTGTGAATGGAATTTAAATGAAATTACAAATTTTTCTGTTAGAGGAATTACTTTTGTAGATAATAGCGGGGATATTGAAGATGAGTTCTGCAAAAGCTCTTTAAATTGCAGTGAAATAAAAAAGTTTATCTTTATTTAAAAAAAAGAGGACAATTGTAACCTTCACGGCCATACGACTGGTAAAGTCTGTTTTGTTACAAATACTCGTGTTAGCCATGGAGATTAGTTTAAGTAAGATTCCTGTACAAGTTAAGGCAATGGCGCACTTAGTTTAAGTAGTACGTCCATTGTGAGACCTACACTTACCTACGTTGTCATTGCATGGTGGAATGCAATGAACAACACCAGCTATCTAGTAAACCTAACTAAGGTACAACGACTGGCATGCATAAACGTAGCAGGAGCCCAGAGATCAACACCGCAAGCAGGCTTACTTACTTACTTTACTTATGTCCTGTATCTCCTTGTGGGTTCTAGGGCCTCTACTACGCCTACGCGCCATCGTTTACGGTTTCTGGCAATGTGTCTGAGTTCTCCCCAACTTTTCTCTAACTGCCGTGACTCCTTCTCGACTGTTCTGGGCCATGTTCTCCTCGGACCGCCAGGTCTTCTGCCATCCTGAGTTAGAGGGTTCCATTGCATAGCATGGTTCGCCATGGAACTGTCACCCTTACGGAACTTGTGACCAATCCGCTGCCACTTCCGCCGTTGGATGGTTGTGCCTATTGGTTCCTAACCCGTTCTCTCGTGAAGGTGCTCGTTAGAGATACGATTGGGCCAGAAAATCCTTCAGATATTGCGCAGGTACCTATTAATAAACGTTTGCAGCTTTCTGGTGATAGTAGTGGTCACTCTCCACGTGCTGCAACCATATAACAACACGGATTCAACGTTGGAGTGGAACAGTCTTATCTTGGTGCTCATTGCACCACTGATTGCATTGCTTCGCCATATTTTGGACAACATCCCGAACACGGACTTTGCTTTGGCATCCTGTTAGCTATATCCAGTTTGGTTTCACTATCGGTCGAGACAATACTCCGAAGATACTGGGAATCCTCTACTCTCTCTACCGGTTGTTCAGCAATGCATATTTGAGCCGATGAGTTTGTTCCAAAGCTGATCATTTAAGTTTTTGCGTATTAATTTTCAGCCCGACGACGCCTGCCTCCCTCTCCACATCTGCTGTCATTTGGTGGAGGTCTATAATTCTGTGGGAGAGTAAGCATACATCGTCAGCGTAGTCAAGATGTTTCAGTTGAGATGTAAGAGTCCATCGAATTCTTCCGTTTCCCGTCGACAAAGCTGCGTGAAGCACATAGCTAATCATCAATAGGAATAATATTGGTGAAAGGATACAACCTTGTCTTACCCCAATTTGGATCTCAAATTCCTCAGACAACCTCCCCCTGTGCAGAACGTGACATTTGGAGCCTTCATATGTAGCTTTGAGAATAGCAATTAGTTTATCGGGAATACCTCTCCCTGTGGACACTATCGAACGCCTTCTTAAAATCGATGAACAGCAGGTGTAGTGGCGATCGATATTCAACACACTGTTCGATGGTAATCCGCAGGGTATTGATGTGGTCGGCACAGGAGGATCCAGAACGAAAACCTGCTTGTTCGGCATTGAGTGTGTCTTCGAGATGTTGTTTGATTTGGTCCAGGATGATTTTAGCTATTATCTTAGCTACAGCAGACAGCACGCAGATACCCCTCCAGTTTCCGCACTCCATTAAATTTCCTTTCTTAGGAAGCTTGACGATCATTCCCCTTTTCCACACGTTAGGAAAGCTCTCAGCTTACCAAGCTCTCTCTATAAGTGGAAGCAGAAGCTCAGCCGATGTTGTTGGTGTTGCACGTAAGAGCTCTGCTGGAATACCGTCAAGCCCTACCGCCTTGTTGGTTTTGAGTGCCTTGGTCGCGGTAATGATCTCATCTTTACTGGGAGTCGTGGTGCGTATTCGGGAACTTCTCACCTCGGGCATCCCAGTTTGATTTGGGAGCATATCGCCAGCGAATACACGGTTTAAAACTGTAGCAAAATGCTCTTTCCATCTCTTGAGCTGGTCCTCATCCAAAATGAGCAAGGAACAGTCTAGGCTTTTCACTGGGTGTTAGCTGGAGCTGCGACCACCTGTCAGCTCTTTCGTAATTCTGTAGACAGTCCTGCTGTGGCACCTGCGTGCAGTTTCTTCTGCTTCTGTAGCCAGCGCGTTGATGTAGTTGCGCTTGTCACGTCGCACGCTACGCTGAACTTCTCTCATCTTCATGCGGTATAGGGACTCTAGCTCGCTTTTCCCTGCTGCTTCTGTGGTAGCTGTAACGCGAGCTTTCAGCTGTTTTCGTTCGTCAGTCCGTCGCCAGGTATCCTCGGAAAGCCACGCCCTATGTCTTCCCTGCGATCGACCGACAATTCTTTCAGCACCAGATGTAAAAACATTTGTCATGGCACACCAATGGTCTTGGATGGTTGCGGGCATTGAACTGTTGATTGCTTCCACACCTTGCGAAAAGTGCACCCTTAATAGTTGGCGCACTGAGGGATCACTAAGTCTATCGACGTTGAACCTGGGATCTTCGAACTGCAGCAGTGCGTAGTTGGAGGGTAGCTATCATAAGATGGTGATCACGTACTATCCCCATATCTGCCCCTCGCCTGTTTCGGACGTCCAGGAGACTACTTCTAAAGCGGCGGCTGATGGCAAAATGGTCAATTTGGTTGGAGGTTGCTTGCCTGTCGTTGGAAACCCAGCTGACTTTGTGGCAGGTCTTGTGCTCAATCATGGTGCCACCTATCACAAGGCGGTTGGCATTGCAGAAATCCACAAACCTTTCGCCGTTGTCATTGTGGTTGCCTAGTCCATGCTTCCGATTACATGTTTGAGCCCTTCGTTGTCGTTGCCTACCTTGGCATTCAAATCCCCCATCACTATGACAATGTCTCCATTTGGTGTTGTGTGGAAGACGGCGCTTAAGAAATTGTAGAAGCTCTCCTTTTCGTCCTCAGACGAACTATTCATTGGGGCGTAACACTGTATGATGGTGACGCGTCGAACTCTAGTCCGGAATCTGGCCGTCAAAATTCTATCACCATGAGGCTGCCAGGAAATTAGGCCCTTGCGTGCTGTTGTTGTTAGCAGTAGTCCGACTCCATATTCCCGCGGACTTCCGGATGGTCTTCCAGAATAAAGTAGTATAGTGTTACGCGTTGGGGACTGGTACTCGCCCACTTCTAACCATCTTACTTCACTTACCCCCAAAATGTCCAGTTTATATCGCATGAATTCCTTTTCCAGTTGGAGGAATCTGTCATTGTAAGGACCTTCGCTTTCCGAGCCGAGGAGCGTCTTAACATTCCAGAAACCTATCTTTGTCCGTGTACAAAAGCCAAAAGTCGTCAACGTGTGATCATTCCTTATCCGAGGCATAGTGTCGGTTTCTGTAGCGAGCAATTTTCAGTAACGCAGGTTGCTGGCCCACGTTACCTAGCCTAGAATCAAAGCCCTAGACAACTCGCACTTACAATTTTAGCCTACACGTATAAGGGTTTATACGTATAGTTGCCCGGGGACCACCACTAGGAGGTAAAGTAAGCACTTCATCACGAACTTGATTGTTGCGCTACTGGCCCAAGCCAAGATCTTTCTTTTATATGAAGTCACTTTCATAGCTCCGCCCCAAACTGGTGATCCATAAAGCACTGCTGCTGTAACTAGCCTAGCTGAGAGAAATCTCCGGTTGTATCTCGGTCCTTCTATATTCGGCATAATCCGCACGAGAGGATTTGTTACTTACATACTCCAGATGTTCTTTGAATGTAAGCCTTGAGTCAATCATAACGCTAAGGTATTTAATATCTGGTTTGGATACTATCTCATGCCCACCTACGGTAAGGGTAATCGTTTCACGTCGTTTTCTACTTGTAATTAGTGCCGCTTCCGTTTTGTGTTCAGCTAGCGTGAGGCCGACTGATGCTAGCCACCGTCGAACAATTGAAATGGTTTCACTGCTGATTTGAACAACTTCTTCTTGTAGTTTTACTGTAACAACTATAGCGATGTCGTCTGCAAATCCCACGATTTTAAACTCGTCGTACATGATGTTCCAAAGCACCCTGTGATACTCCTTTACACCATCATCCGTGTCATATTGCAGCACTATCTATCGGAAATAGTTCTTCATAATTTTCCTGATGTAAATTGGTACTCTCATACATCGCAGCGCTTCCAGGACGTGCTTCCAACTCGAGGTATTGAAAGCGTTCTTAGCGTCCAGTATTATGAATCAATAGTACTGCTTTGCGCCTCTTCTCCATCGCCTTCCATCTATGGCCCTTTGCGCTGTGTCAACCACTACCTTAACGGCATCAACAGTCGAGCGTGCTTTTCGAAATCCATACGGGTGCTCTGATACTCAACCTGCTTCTTCAATGGCTTCTTCCAATCTGTTACCGACTATGTACTCTAGAACTTTTCCCGTCGTGTCCAACATGCAGAGTGGGCTGTAAGCTGATGGATCTCCAGCAGGCTTGCCTCCCTGGGTAGTAACACGAGCCTCTGTTTCTTCCATTGATCGGGAAAACTCCCTCTCTGAACCAGGCGTTATAGATGTCCACAAACATATCCGTTCTAGTCATCCAAAGACGCAGCTGCAGTTCATTGGGCCACCAATCGAATCACATCAAACGCATTCGAAACAGCTTAGATAAAGTGACTCAACTTTGCCTGAATCTGAAATTGATGTCCCGAGTCTACACATATCCTAAACGTATCCAACTTTTTACTAGCTGATGTTAGAAGATCTATGCTTTCCCAATCTGTCCATATTCCCATACAGAAGATCCATCAAACAAATTTAATTAAAAAAAATGTTCTACTTGTTATATCCCAGGATACAACAAATATTTTCCCATCGATTTATGGAAAATTCGCTGACACGCATTTGACGGGAGAGGAAAACTATCTACACGCTGTAGATACGAGTACATCCTCCGTCAATTGGGAAGTTTAAAAAATATGCATTTCGCAGTCCAGAGCTCATAAACAACATTTTCAACCCAGCTACTCTTGTTCCTGTTTTCCCTAGGTTACCAGTGTGCATCGATACCAAGTTCAATACCGCCGTGCGTCGGGTAGAGAGCAGAAAATATGTGGTTTTGAAAATTTATTCATCCATTTTGTGAATCTTGGGAGCTGAAAAGTTAATAAATGCAAACAATTTGGAAAAAAAAAGAAGAAACTTCCCTGCAGATGGAAACGCTCTTACACTGATTAAACCATATTCTCCGCCAACATACCCAACCCATCACACCGCTATTGCATCAATGGGGAGGTAAACTACGGCTACGGAGGTCCTTTGCCAACATAAAACAGGTCGTAACGCAGGGTTATTAGACGGAAATTTTATGGCAAATTCCATTTTTTTTTTTTTTCCCTTCGTTTGTTTGTTCCCATTTCAGTTGTCGGTCGGTCGTCTCCTTCTTCGTTTTCGTTCTGTTTGTTTGTTCATTCGAATAAAAGTGCTCGTTTCGCGTTTTCCGGTGCACGAGCTAAGAGTGTGGGAGTGGCAGCAAATCGAAATTAATAAAAAGTCGGTGGTAGGTGGTAATAAAACCGTAAGCGCAAGAGAATTCAAGCATTGAATCTCCCTTACCTTCGGCACACGTGTGAAACTCTCGACTCGACGAGAATGTCTCCAGGATGAATGGCAATGAAGAACACACATCCAGTGAGTGAGTAGATACAGTTTACGATGCGCATCATAAACGACAGCGGCACCAAACAACTTCATCTTCACAAATCCCAACGATGTGTGTAAAATACGGAGGTAGACAGTGGGGTGCAAAAGTCTTCCTTAAGTCCTAAACAATAGAATTTTTGCTTTGGAATAGGGTCGTGTCTTGTAGGGATAATGTGTTCGGTTAGCGACTGGAAGGTTGTCGCTTCAAATATCAACCATAACCATTCGAATGACGGGCTCTCTCACCCTCTAGAGTAACCCAACACGTACTTGAATTAGAAATGAAAGTCGAATGCAAAAATCGCAAAAAAAATTCCCTCCGACTAGTTCAGACACAACCCATGGAGTGAGTCTGCACTTGAATCACTGCCGCAAAAATAACGCTTTTCTATTTTCAACTTACGTCATTAATGCCTAGCCTGTTAGAGTTTGTCTTTGGATTAATGATGCCAATCTGGAACTGACTTGGGCGACTTTTCAAAGTTTAGCCTCCGATTCACGTGATGACGTTTCTAGACAATGATCACAGAAATTAGTGAAAGACTGAGTGCTACATCAATAATGAGGAACAATGCGATGACAGCTCGTGGTGTCAGGTACCTTTGTAGATTTTATAAATGGTCAAGCTATCAAGACATTTTCAGGTGGAGACGTAAGTGGCAATGGGCTAGGTCAGGTGCGAGTAACTTATTGAATTATGGGCACAGAGAAACGAAAATGAGTCCACAATGGTGCTCGAGAAAATTATACGGACAAGACTAGAGCAATACATGGAAGGGGACTCGAGACTTTGTAACCGACAGTTTGGATTCCAAAAGAAACGAAGCACCAACCATGCAATACAAGCTGTATGCGATATAGCACGCGAGGCAATTGCGGGAGAAAGATGTCTCGGAGGAACAAAACAGTACTGTGCTGTCGTGGTACTTGATGTCAAGAACGCGTTCAATTCAGCCAACTGGAGCTGTATTTGAAAATCACTGAGTGACCTGCAGGTACCAAACTACCTACTGCGGACAATTGTGAACTATTTCGAAGACAGAACCCCCTACTATGACACAGGGGAAGGACCAAAGAGGTACAAAATTACGGGAGGAGTCCCACAAGGGTCGGTTCTGGGACCAATTCTATGGCATTCTAGGAACACAAATGCCGAACGGAGTAGAAATCATCGGTTATGCCGACCAAGTGGCCAAAAATTTGAGGAATTTGTGCAAAAACTGAAATCAAACAATCGCCAGCGTGTAGCTTTGGCTACAGACATCAGGTTTAGAGCTAGCGGACCACAAAACCGAAGCCGTTCTCATAAGCAGCCGTAAAAAGTGGAGCACCTCACTATACAGGTCGGTGAGCAAACTATCGAATCGAAGCCGTATATCAAGTACCTGGGAGTGTTGCTGGACCACAGACTCTGTTTCAGGGACCACCTAATGTACGCAGACGAGAAGGCCTTCCAGGTAGTAGCGGCAGTAGGCAGACTAATGCCAAATATTGGGGGACCAAGGCAGCCAATCAGAAAGGGTATGCTGCGATTTTAGAACTGTATCAGCGGATGTGATAAGCATAATATCATGCCGAATGCCTATCGATCTAGATGCGAGGAGACTGCGGCCCTACGTGAAAACGAGCACGAGCCATAGAAGCTATAAAAGCAGAATGGCAACATAGGTGGAACATAACAACCAAAGGATGATGGACATACAAATTGATCCCCGAAGTTGATGAAGGGATTAGCAGAAAGCACGGGGATGTAAACTACTACCTTACACAATTTCTATCGGGGCACGGATGCTTCCGGGAGTATCTTAAGAAGCACAAGCATGCGGATGACCCATTCTGCTAGCACTGTGAAGGAAAAGTGCAGAACGGAGAGCATGTACTGATGGAATGCCAAAATTATATCAGGGCCAGGAACATCCTAGAAAGAGCAATTGGCGGTCAAGTGATTCCGAGAAGTCTCGACCGATGGTGGAACCGAACTGGATATAGCCATCAGGATCGCCAAAGCAAAGTCCGCGTTCGGGATGTTGTCCAAAATATGGCGAAGCAATGAAGTCAGTTTGAGCACCAAAATAAAACAGTTCCGCTCCAACGCTGAATCCGTGCTGCTATATGGTTGCAGCACGTGGAGAGTGACCACTACTATCACCAGAAAGCAGCAAACGTTTGTTAATAGGTGTTTGCGCATTATCTTAAGGATTTTTTGGCCCAATCGTATCTCTAACGAACAGCTTTACGAGAGACTGGGTCAGGAACCAATAGGCACAACCATCCAACGACGGAAGTGGCAGTGGATTGGTCACACGTTCCGAAAGGGTGACAGTTCCATAGCAAACCATGCTATGCAATGGAACCCTCTAACTCAGGATGGCAGAAGACCTTGCGGTTCGAGGAGAACATGGCGCAGAACCGTCGAGAAGGAGGCACGACAGTTAAGGAAAAGTTGGGGAGAACTCAGACACATTGCTAGAAACCGTACACGATGGCGCGTAGGCGTAGTAGAGGTCCTTTTTATTTTTCTGTACAATCTGCGAGGTTTTTCGTCAAAAGCTTTGACTCTGTCTTGGGAAAGCTTAAAGAAATGAAATCAAAATGTGCTACGGATGTCACCATGGTAGTCACATGGGGCCCGAAACGTAGGCCATTTGAAGGCTTTGCAATTCTCAGTTTGCAGACGTCGGTCTTAGTGTATTAGATTCTATAGTAAAGGACCTAACAAGGAGCCATTATGAATGCCGCTGTCACTGTACTGATGTATTCCATCTTCAGTGTCGTAATGTAGTACACTATTTTCAAAATAATACGACGGTATTTCCAGCCCATTTCTGATAGGTACTACCCGCAGAGTATGTTTTCAATTCCCAGTTGCTTTTAAGATTCCGACTCGTAGGACTTCTTTGAAGGTTCTCTCTATGTCTCGTTTTCTAGCAGTACACCCAGTATATAAGTTTTACTTTTGACTGCATTTAAATTTCTTCATTGCTTTCGGATAATATTTAACACCTCCAAAAACTTGCCTTGTGACTCTTAGCCCCCACTGTACCTAATGCATATGTGTTTGCGTGCCCTACCTGTATAGAGGATTTTGATGTAGGATCGCACAAGGAATTAATTGAAAGTCATTTCGAGCGGTAGAATTGCTTGGAGGATTTATTATAGGCCCTCCGTCCAAAAACGGAGGGTTTGACTGCCACAGTGGCGGCGATTTGAAAGCTAATCAATGTGGCCTGAACCATGTGTGTGTCTCTTTTGCTACTGTGGTAGCGTGGTCGACAATTGAAATGAATGGCTGATGCTAACTGTTTGACAGGACGATGACAAGGGTATGTGTGTATACTTATGTATGTGGGCCGTGAACTGCCATCTGGTAGGAGAGATACACGCAGTGGTGAATTGAGTTATTATGTAGACTGGAAGCCGTGATATAGGTTTTGCTGCTGGACTCTCACCGTGCTAATTGAATCATTTTGTCGGTTTATTGATGCAGATGGTGCTGATATTAAGAAACATGAAATGTCCTTTTTTGGGAGGATAATAAAGTTGTAGCTTCAATTAGCGGGATGGTGGACAATGGCTGTATTGAGTTGTAACTGGAGAAGATGAATGGTGAGCGAAGGGTGACTCTCATGAAGCTGTTGTGGTAGATGAATGAATAGATCACCTGATCGAATGCCAGCCCTTAGGGAGGTTTTCGAAAATTTGAAATTTTTCGCAAACTACCATTAATACCTTTGCTCCTGAAGGACTGTACCGACTAGACACAGATTGTCAAAGTCAGAAGAACTCCGACAGCAAGAATGTTCACAAATTTGGTTACGCTCTCTAAAGCTGAAATAGCTGTAAGCAGATTTTACGTGGTCTATCTTTGAATAGCAGCGTATTAAACTCCTCATACTCAGTGAATTCCGAATTTGCTCAGGTGTTGCTGTGATGCCTTACAATCTTTTGATAGATACAATCAATTTGGTTGGGTGTTTGGTCATCCTGAAAGCTTGGCTAAGTATTTTTTTGGCACTTAGTATTTTTGGGTTGCCCACAGGGCAATGGCCAAAGCTTCGATTAACAACTTTGCACTTTCTATTGGTATACACGAGTAGTTTTGGAGGTAAAGTATTGCAATATAATACAACAAGCCGTATTCTTACAACTCATTGTAGCTCGAGGTAAAATTTAAAAAAGTCAACTCAAGACAAATCTGTCTATAGAAAGAGAGTGCAGCATCCTCCTGGAAGAAGGGACAACCTCCAAACACATTCTTTACCATTATCTGGCTCTGAACTGGTAAGGGTGGCTTATCTACCACCTAGAACCATAGGTTCGCGAAGTTCAGGAACTCTTCTCCTAGGCTAATAGTTCTCCTGACACATTAGCTCTTCGCAATATTCGACACTGTCTGGCGGTGCCTTAGTTTAAATTCAATACACGTGCTCTCAGAAAGCTCAGCAACTTCTTAGGTTTATTGCATTTTATATGTAGGTCCATCCGTGTACCATACAAAATTACATTCCTATAGGTGTAGATTGAATTTGTCCCCACCATTCCTTTGGATAATGATTACCAAGCAATTCTGCTTGAAGCAGTACGTTGGATGCATGTTGTCCAAAGTCATGCTTATTTCATTGCTTTGCTTCTTCTTCTGCTTCCTCCTATTTCGGGAGATTATGATCCGAAAACAAGGGATCACAACCCTCTCACTTCACAGCATTTCTACTGATCCGCCTGTGGGGCTCGCCTACATTCATTGCTTCAGCGAGGCTAAAGTTACCTCATAAGAGTTGAAGTATCTGAGATGGAAGAGCGTACGCAACCTATTTCTAGCTTCCATTTTTATGTGAGCGTGCAATGGGGACATCTCTGGAAGTGGAGCATGTATATTTAGGAGTTAAACACATTCTAGCTTTTCGACTGCAATGAATTCATTTATTTACCATACAATTGCCGCGTAGCACAGCATTATTTTGGGACTAGGTTAGGTTAAGTAAGGTGAGTTGCCGCCATTGGCTGGTCACTCGCGTACGCCTACATGGGCCCTTAGCGATACACTTACCTGTTACCTGTTTGGATGAGGGAAAGAAAATAAGGAAACGATTTTAATAGTCGTGCGATACTTTACCTAATACGTTTGGCGTCATTGAGCCCGCCTTGAATAGAAATCTAGTTTGTTGCAGAATTTGACTATTATCGAGATGTTGAAAGGTTTGCCGAGCAATTTTCGACGGAGTCTGTTGATGCCTGGACAGTGACAAATATACGTAGGAACTGTTCGGTGTCCTCCGTAACGTCGGGATCGTCACATCTTCTGCTAACGTGCTGCAGTGAGAGAGACCTGACTCCTTCTCAATTTATTCAGAAACCTTTCAGAGGACAAGATGTAGCCACGGATACTTACTGATTTTGAGTTTGCAGCTGGTTTCAAAGTTTCATCGGTTTCCGATTCGTTGAGCAAGTCATTCTTCATCTCAGGGCCTACTTCGATAGTATCGGGAGGAGGAAGAGGGAGAAGAATCTCCCTGCTCTGGATATGGACCATAAGGGAAAGGAGTTTTCGGCTATGTTTTGCATTATATTTGTTATTTTAGGTTTTACGTATGAAATGGGATGAAGATGTTTCACATGACAGCAGGAGAGACAAAGCTTGATCGAATAAGATGTTCGAAGGTCCGTGGAAGCCTTTATGTCAAGAAACCATCTCACAAAGAACAGAGCGCGATCAGCTCAGCTGGCATTGCCACGTTCAAAAAAGACATCATTTGAACCCTGTTCAGTATTTAAACGAACGTTTCAAAGACATCGCGAAGGATGGGCAAGCCTAAAAATGCCTGGATCACCCAAATTCAACGACACCAGCATTTGATTTGCTTCATTGGTAAAGTGATCTAAAATCAGAAGGCCTGCCGATATTTTCTGAGGTCAAACAGGCGAATCCCACGGGCTGATCAGTAGAAATACAGTGAAGTGGGAGGGTTATGATCGCTTGTATTCAGATCATAATCTCGCCGAAATAATAAGAAAAGATGGGAACCGGGACTCTTATGTCTGTTGATGATGCACAGAGATCCGATCCTGTTCGGACCAGCTCATCCGTTTTTTCATTTTCGCTAATGCCACTATGGCGTTAGGGGGACTTACGATAATCAGCTGCTACTTCACGCCAAACGAAAGAATAAACGAGTTCCGGGAAAAGTCGGACTGACTAGAAGACTTCATTCAAGAGATCGAGGGCGACATCCTGGTCGCTGGAGACTTCAACGCAAGACCATAGAAGGAAAGCAAATTCTCGAGATGGCTGCAAGACGAGGGCTTAACACTGCGAACATAGGCAACACATCCACATTTAGGAGGCCTGGTTATGCAGAGACTATCCCAGACGTAACCTTCGCATCCGAATTGACATCCGCAAGGGTTGAAAACTGGAGAGTTATCGAAGACTATACGGACAGCGATCACCAGTACATCTTTTTTGACTTACGAGAAGGGTAACGCGTTCCGAACCAAAACCAAGCCGAATGCCCAGATGGAACGTTAGCAGACTCAACGAAGAGCTTCTCATATCCGCAATCGAAGAAGGAAAAAGCGCGGTCCTAGAAACAGTGGGAGCTGCTGAAACAAAAGTTGAGGCCACGATGCAATTCATACGGCTGGCATGTGACGCCTCCATGCCTCGAGTGACCGGCTCTAATAAAAACAGGAAATCGGTGTATTGGTGCAGCGACGAGATAGCTGCACTTCGAAGACGATGCCTACATCTCAGACGCAAAGTCAACAGGGGTAGGAGAAGACAAGCTGAACCCATTGAAAACGGGAGGATCTTCACCGGGATGTCAACAGCAACCGCTGGGGGCTAGGCTTCAAAGTCTTAATACGAGAACTAGGCACACAGATGGCTAGCCCTGTCCTCGGCGAAGAAAGGATGGAGTTTATAGTGAACACACCCTTCCCAACGCGTCGTGTTTGGCCTTCCGTCACCTCTCCGGACCAATGACCAGAGACCCTGATGTTCAGTGAAGAAGAGTTGATCCTCCCGTCGAAAACCCTACAAAACCGAAAGGCCCCTGGACCTGACGGAACACCAGCGGAGGTGCTCAAGACGATTGCACAGATATGTCCTAAGCTGTTGCTGAACATGACAATAGCTGTCTCCATGAAGGAGTTTTCCCTAAGAGCTGGAAGTTAAAGCGCTTGGTACTGATCAGTAAAGAAAGAGAATACCGCGATTCCCCATCAGCTTACAGACCTCTGTGTATGCTGGACACCGCAGGGAACTCCTGGAAAAGGTGGTAAAACCAAGGCATCCTCCTGTGATATGTCTAATACATTACATGAATTCGGGAGTCTTATGGACGTGGATATGCCAACTTTTTGCGAGAAATACGAGTACTAGCTTCGGGACCGTTGTCCATGTTTGATCCGTTCGTATAAATTGCTATTTCAGAATTACATATGACAGTATTAGCTGCCCATTATTTCGGTACTAAGTCTTTAGTTTTTCTGACTGAGTCGGCTGGAGATCCAAAATGCGCAATTAACGCTTTGGATGCCACATGGGCTACATGCCCTTCTTTGTTTTAATAGGCGAAAGTTTCAGGTACTGACAAACATATATCGCCTCAGTACACAACCTCAGCAGTTTAAATAAATTTAATGAAGCCCCGTCTCTTGGAAACTGCAAGCTCTTCGCACACAAATTCTACCGCAATTTATACCAAAATACGCTTATCGTTGATGTTTTTTTGTCAACCCCATTGATACACATCCCCTCCTCGCCCATAAGCCCCAACCAGTGACAACAATATGTCAACTGCAACGCCATATATTTGTAATTACATTCGACATTCTGGATCCGGGTTAACTTGTTTTTTTCTTTCTCCATCCACCTCTTTCCAGAGCCAATGTTTAATTTCCCTGCATTTAAATTCATCCATATCTCACCGCAGGATTTCAGGATCATTACTGCACAGGCAGAAAACTAAAAAAAAAAAAAACAAAAAGGAAAACAAATAACCTCACTCTCAATGACATAAAATCAGGATAAACGTGACACCAAAATGAGGGCGCGAACAACAACATGACTGGCTACTAGGATGCTTCCATTTTATGCATACGTCCTGACTTCGGCTCGTGCAATGCGATAACGTCCTTCGCGCATTAAATTGCCAAATAGGCAGTCATTTTTCCTGGCAGAGGCGCAAAACATTTACTTATTTCCTTGTATGTGAATGTGTGGGTGTATGTAGGCGTTGGGTCCTCTTTGTATCCATAAACCGTGTCGTCGTCCGTGCAACGGAACAAAAATTCAATCGATAACCATAAAAGTACAAATAGGCCGCAGGAAATTCGAAAAAAAAAGTGATGAAGAATATCCTTGCCATCACGTAAGGACAATTCGAATGTTGGAAAGGAATCATTTAAAAAAAAAGAAACCCAAAACCCCTAACAGGAACCATCAGTGGCGATAAAAATCGAAATGAGCCTCGACGACGATGGAGATGCAAACTGACAGGACACACGGCAGACGGAGATGTAGCATGATCCATTGGTCGTCTGTCGAAAGATTTCCTGCAATTCCTGTTTACGATGTTATTTCGGGACAGTAAATGAGCAATAGCAGTAGGTACTGGTCCAAGAGTTTATTGCCAAGCTTCCCGAGAGAAGGACATCAGGCTTCTGTGTGGGTGTGGGGGCGGTTTTTTAAATTCACTTTCGTGGTAAAATTCAATTTGAAGAGTTCGTTGGAAATGGGGAATGGGATTAAAAACGTTTAATTGTGCCACCGGATATCGATGATGTGCACATAAAATCTACAAATGTTGTGCATGGTATTGGCATCCATATTTGTTGGCATTGATGACTGGAGGTTTATTTTCTTTTTCGAGACTTTTACGAGTGTTTACATGCAGCTTGTAGTGGTTCGAAATGGCTTGACAGATCCACAAATATACACACATTTATGCACCATTAAGGCATGAGAGTAATTAACTTCCGTAATTTCATGAGACTTTATTAAATAAGAATTTAAGCCGCTTGTAACTCATGCCTTTGAATGTCATTTCACCTGAAGGCTCTTTTGGGAAACCGTGGGTTGGGTTTCTGTTTTTAATTGCATTGGGCCTGCTGTCATTGGAAAGCGTTTGTTAATTCGCTAAGCTGAACCATATTTTCAAAGATAGTTCGACGACCGTTTTTTCCAACAGGATCTAGCTAACCGAGTCTTTTAGTTATGTCGACCGATCAAAACAGTCAATACTGGCTTAACACCTTTGCAGCTTTCGTTAAACTTCTGTTTTAGCCAAGTCCGCGATGGCATTTTCGGTATGGACAGAATTTAGATCAAGAGTCTGAAGAATACTCACAGCAAGATTGTCGAAGATTGCTTACAGACGTCTGGGAGCATTCGTTTAGTTTGCTTCCATCCTGGAAAGTCATGTCACATATAATATTGTCCTTAAGAAACACAATCGTCAGTGGAAGACTTGAACGAGGACACTGGAAGACACTTGTCAGATCTTTGTCTGACAATCTCATTTCCTATGATCTCTGAGGTATCTGGGACCCAAAAAGGAACCGAAGAGTTCGATATTGCATCCGAATTTAGAGCGTTTTTCTTGCATTTTCGTTAAGCTCAATATGCCTATCGCTAAAGACACAGATATTTCGACCCTTCGACGTATTCCTTAGAACATAGTTTATGGCCAATAGCATAGCAAGTAATGAAGCCTTAAAAAAGAAACTCTTATAACAGTGAGGACTGCTTTGACAGTGCTACTCATGATATGGGAATTAAGTGGTGGGTACAGGAGTGAAAAAAAGTTCCCGAAGCAAACAACAAATACGCTAGAAATGTTCTTGTTACTGGTTCTCCTTTTCATAAACGGAACAATCTGAGTTACGGGAGGATTAACCGAAAGCTCATTCTTGGTGCGCTTTTCCTGAAATGTTTCCGACACAATACATCAAGTTCTAAAGTGACAAATTGCTACAGTTTTACTCTTACCATCACCTCCACTTACCACCTTCTGGATAGCTCTTACCACAGAGCGTTGGGTCCTTGTGCTATACCATTTTACTTATGTCCTGTATACCCTTGTAGGTCCTAGGGCCTCTACTACGCCTACGCGCCATCGTGTACCGTTCCTGGCAATGTGTCTCAGCTCTCCCCAACTTTTCCCCAACTGCCGTGCCTCCTTCTCGGCTGGTCTGCGCATGTTCTGCACGTTCTCCCCAGACCTCCAGGTCTTCTGCCATTCTGACTAAAAGGGTTCCATTTCATAGCACGGTTCGCCATGGAACTGTCACCCTTTCGGAACGTGTGACGAATCCACTGCCACTTCCGTTGTTGGATGATTGTGCCTACTGGTTCCTGACCCGTTCTCTCGTAAAGGTGTTCGTTGGTGATACGACTGTGCCAGAAAATCGTTAAGATATTTCGCAGGCACCTATTAACGAACGTTTGCAGCTTGCTGGTGAGAGTGGTGGTCACTTTCCACGTGCTGCATCTATATAAAAGCACGGATTCAACAATGGAGCGGAACGGTCTTAGCTTTGTGTTCAAATTGATTGCATTGCTTTGGCATATTTTGGACAACATCCCGAACGCGGACCTTGCTGTGGTGATCCTGTTGGCTATATCCAGTTCGGTTCCATCATCGGTCGAGACAATACTCCCAAGATACTGGAAATCCTATACTCTCTACCGGATGTCCAGCAATTCATATTTGAGCCGATGAGATTGTTCCAAGGCTGATCATTTTATTTTCAGCCCGACGACGCCTGCTTCCCTCTCCACATCTGCTGTCATTTGGTGGAGGCTCATTACTCTGTGAGAGAGTAAGCATACATTGTCAGAGTGGTCAAGATGTTTCAGTTGGGATGTAAGAGTCCATCAAATTCCTCCGTTTCCCGTCGACAAAGCTGCATGAAGCACATCGCTAATCACCAATAGGAATAATATTGGTGAAAGGATACAGCCTTGTCTTACCCCACTTTCGATCTCAAATTCCTCAGACAACCTTCCCCTGTGCAGAACGTGACATTTGGAGCCTTCATATGTAGCTTTGATAATAGCAATTAGTTTATCGGGAATACCTCTCCTGCGTAGGGCACACCAAATAAACTCCCTGTTGACACTATCGAACGCCTTCTCAAAATCGATGAACAGCAGGTGAAGTGGCGACCGATATTCATGGCACTATTTGACAATAATCCGCAGGGTGTTGATGTAGTCGACACAGGAGGATTCAGAGCGGAAACCTATATCTTCGAGATGTTGTTTCATTCTCTCTAGGATGATGTTAGCTATTATCTTAGTTACAGCAGGCAGCACGCAGATACCTCCCCAGTTTCCGCACTCCACTAAACTTCCTTTCTTAGGAAGCTTGACGATCATTTTCTTTTTCCACTCGTTAGGAAAGCTCTCAGCTTTCCAAGCTCCCTCTATAAGTGGAAGCAGAAGCTCAGCCGATGCTGTTGGCGCTGCTCGTAAGAGCCCTGCCGGAGTACTTTCAAGTCCTACCGCCATGTTGGTTTTGAGTGCCTTGATCGCGGTCGTGATCTCAACTTTACTGGGAGTTATTGTGCGTATTCGGGCATTTTTCAGCTAGGGCCCCACAGTCTGATTTGGGAGCATATCGTTAGTTAATACGCGGTTCGAAACCATAGCAAAATGCTCTTTAAATCTCTTGAGGTGGTCCTAATCCGAAATGAGCAAGGAACAGTCTAAGCTTTTCACTGGGTGTTGGCTGGAGCTGCGGCCACGTCTCAGCTCTTTAGTGATTCCGTAGACGGTTCTGCTATCGCGCCTCCGTGCAGCTTCTTCTGCTTCTGTAGCCAGCGCGTCATGCGATATAGGGACTCTAGTTCATTTCTCCCTGCTACTGGAGTAACTACAATACGAGCTTTCAGCTGTTTTCGTTCGTTAATCCGTCTCCAGGTATCATCGGAAAGCCACGCCCTATGTCTTCCCTGTGATCGACCGACAATTCTTTCAGCACCAGATGTAAAGACATTTATCACAGCACACCATGGTCTTGGTTGGTTCCGGGCAGTGAGCTGATTGCTTCCACACCTTGCGAAAGGTGCTCCCTTAATTGTTGACGCACTGAGGGATCACTAAGTCTATTGATATTGAACCTGGGTATTCTTGTATTGTCATGGGATCTTCGAACTGCAGCGGTGCGTAGTTGGAGAGTAGTTATCATAAGATGGTGATCTCGTACTATCCCCACGGACGTCCAGGGGACTACTTCTAAAGCGGCGGCTGATAGCAAAATGGTCAATTTGGTTAGAGGATGCTTGCCTGTCATTGGAAACACAGCTGACTTTGTGGCAGGTCTTGTACTCAAACATGGTGCCACATTTCACAAGACGGTTGGCATTGCAGAAATCCACAAAACTTTCGCAGTTGTCATTGTGGTTGCCTAGTCTATACTTCCCGATTACATGTTTGAGCCCTTCGTTATCGTTGCCTATCTTGGCATTCAAATCCCCCATCACTATGATAATGTCTTCATTTGGTGGTGTGTTGAAGACGGCGTTAAAAAGATTGTAGAAACTCTTCTTCTCGTCCTCAGTTGAGCCCTTTGTTTGGGCATAACACTCTATAATGGTAACGTCTCGTACTCTAGTCCGAAATCTACACGTCATAATCCTATCAACATGAGGCTGCCAGGAGATTAGGACCATGCGTGCTGTTGTTGTTAGCAGCAGTCAAACTTCATATTCTCGCGGCCTTCCGGACGGTCTTCCAGAATAGAGTAGTACAGTGTTACGCGTTGGAGACTGGTACTCGTCCGCTTCTAACCATCTTATTTCACTTACCCCCAAAATGTCTAGTCTATATCGCATGAATTCATTTTCCAATTGAATGAATCTGGCATTGTAAGGACCTTCGCTTCCCGAGTCGAGGAGCGTCTTTATATTTTAGGAACCTATCTATGTCCGGGCACAATTGCCAAAAGTCGTCAACCTGTGATCATTCCTTATCTGAGGCATAGTGTCGGTTTCTGTAGCGGTCGGTTTTCAGTAGCCCAGGTATCTGGTCCACGTTACAAAGTCTAGAATCAAAGCCCTAAACAATCTGCACTTGCAATTTCAGCCTACACTCATAAGGATTTATACGTATAGTTGCCCGGGGACCACCACTAGGAGGTAAAGTAAGCACTTCATCACGAACTTGATTGTTGCGCTACTGGCCCAAGCCAAGTTTGGAGCAGTCAGTAGTTTCCCGATCAATCACAATATAGATCCCCAAATGCTATACTATTTGATGAATTTGAACTCTCTCCAGAGCAAAGAATCCCCTTATATATCCACATATGGATACAAAACATACTTGGACTTGACAAGCGAACTACTTGGCTCCTTAAACGTACCAAAAGCAACGTGCAGGCAGCTGATCTATTAGCTGTGATGTTTAATATTGCCTTAATCTGGCAGAAGACGTCCTTTGGAAGTCTATCCTGAACTCAAGAAAGACAGAATCTGAGGCAGCTACAATACTTAGGTTAGTTTGTAGGGTTGACAGCATGTATGGCGGAAAGGTTGTCTCATTCGAATCGCTGTGAAACCCTTGTGTTTGCGTTGTCAGCCACGCAGTCTAAAAAAGTTCACACGAAACCATCTCGGGATAGTGGCTAATTGACTTTTCAGCGTCGCCATCCAACTATCCCGACATCATCCTCTAAAATTCCTCAACTCATTAATTCGGCAAAGGGTATTATGCTATATGAGGTGTGTTATCTTTCCAAAAATTAAGTTCTAAATTGCTCCGAGAACGATTTTTTAACACACGGATTTGAATTTTGTATACTGAACCCTTTTTCGTCCTTCGACTCCCCCACATACTTCCAGCGCTTATTTATCTACTTCAAACTACCGTATCTATGCAAATTGGTTCGAATGGGTTTAGTTGTATATTTCTTTCCCCAAACCGTACTTCTAAACAATTAAAACAGATCCAAAAGGATAAAAGGATACTGAACGAGAGCATGGGTTTCATGGGCTTCTGAGGTTAATTTGGGGCCAAAAATTTACTAAATTTTGTTGTTGATTAGTGTAGTGTATCTGCTGCAAGTTAAGAAGCATTTTTTCTTGGTTTTTGCCTCACATTTATTTACTCTCAATTTTCACACACAATAAACAAATTAAGGATGCCCGGACGTAGCCGCAACCGATGTGAGACTTTGCATGGTAGGTAGGAGATATCATCCACAAATTATCCTTCTTTGCATATTGTTATCAAAACGGACAACAACTGGGTAAACCAACCCTAGTGTCCTGTCTCCAAAAACAACAAACACAAGCCGAAGCTCTGACCGTAATTACCTTCGAGGTTGGTTTAATTGGTAATTGAGTTTTCCAAGCCAGGAGATTTATGTAGATTTGATTAATTTGCGATGCGGCCGAGTGGAAAACATGATGGACATTGAGGATTCAAGGAATTGATTTAGGATTACCGATCGGTAATTGCGTTTGAGATACATTTTTGGTTCATATGATCTCTCTTAAGTTTTTTTAAAGTGGTGGTTTCGTGTGTGATTAATCGAATTCATGATGGCTAAAATATCCTCGGGATATTACACCTACTAGGGATAATACTGCCTCTCATGTGGCGTATCCTTCATCTCGATGCTTTTATGGTCTAGACGTGCGCTCAATTGCAGTCCCTTGTGTGAGCTGAACAGGAATGTTGCTATTACTTCGCTCGTGAAGGGATGTGAGATACATTCTGTACAGCTCCAGCGCACACATATGGATAGTGTACCAGCGCGCGTCCTGCCGCCATTTGAAGACTAAATAATCATATTTCAGGATAACAAGCATCATTGGGTTTCAAAACTTTCTAAAGCGCACAAAGAATTCCACACATTGTTGCGTGTGCGGGTTCGGGGGAAGAATTATATGTTCGTGTCGTTTCGGAAGATTATATTCTCTATACCCACGGCAGTATGGTGGTCCTTGAAGCAGTCTCCTCCGCATATGTGGGTGCATAGCATGAAACCAATTTGAGAAAGAGTGGGCAAAATGGTTGCATTGCACTTTTACGCCATTTACTGGAAATTTATTTTGTGTTAGAGCCACACACACAAACAGTAGGGGGAGTCCTGGTGAGCTCTTGCTGTGATGCGAGGGAACTGTAAGTGAAGTTGGGCGAGCTATAGGGTGGCCACTGCAGCTGCATGAATATTGCTTTTAATTTTATTTTAACTTTTTGTTGGGAATAATGGTAAGAAGGCAAGGTGGGGGTGAAATTAGGGCAAGGAGCCCTGTGAAGTTCTGCGTAACGAGTGCTCTGATAAATGTAATCACTTTGACGTGTTAACTGAATTAGATCAGGAGTCAGAAAGTAGCTAAGGAAGAAAAATCACATTGAGAGTTCGTTGAAGGTATTCAGCATGCAGTCAGAGGGTTGTATTAGTTACGTGAGAGATGGACCTGCAGAATAACCTGACCCGCCTGGAAAATCAACATCAACTTGAGAGCTTAAGTTCTTTATTTATGTATGCTGGGTCTTCTTAGTGTAAGCTGGCTAAATGATGGCAAATACATTAGAATCTGCACTCGGAACACTTGGATCCTTAGAAGGCCGCATGCAGACGAATAACCGATGCGATGGGATGGGCAGATCAGAAAGAGGATAAAAGCCTGTGACCTATCAAAATTCTAGAGTCTTAGCTGTCTGGGTGAAGGTCTCATGACAATCTGTATCACGGTGAGGTGCCAACTCTGTTGTGCAAAGCTTATACAGACAGCAACTAACAAACTTGTAATTTAGCGAAACGTGGGGCAAGCAGAACAAGCGGCCTATCGACAAAGAAGAAGTAAATCTGCTGGAAAGGAATGCGATGAGTGAGTGAAGATGACATAATTTAAGCTTCAATCTAACAAAGCAGCTGGTGTTGATGGCCTACCTGTAGAGGTATATGTTGGTTGGGTGATTTAGAATGGCCTTCGATGAGATACAGCTACACCTTAAATGGACCCATTGTCCTGTAAATAAGTAAGGATTACCACCACTCTCATCTTTTCCTGGGACCATTTACTTCTTAGAATTAAAGTGCAGATTCTAACCGTAAAGAAAATGCTAAGATCACTTGGATTGTTGAATAGGTATTCGTCTAGTGTAGCCTTTCGAATATTCACCGAGCAGAGGACGCGTGCATAAATAATGAACTCTTGGTCTTTGCAGTCTTCAGAGCCCTGATCGATCCTGTTTGGTTGAATACTGGGCAAACAAGCTTAGCGATTTTGCATTAATCTAGATGGTGTCATCGATTTACCGTTTCAGCATGGATAAGGTACTTTTTTATTTTTTTTAAGGTTGCGCCAAGGATGTGTACTCTTCATAGATACTAATAGCCCGAGTGCTACTAGCATGTACGATTCGCAAACCTGAGTAATCGATTCCAGGAATACGCCTACGTACTAAACACACATCCTACACCCTTCAACCACTTTCCCCGCGGTACTGATATTAGGTATTTCTTCGTGGGGCTGGTAAGCAATTATGCTCTAGTCTCCGAGGCCGCCTCTTGGGCTCTTCTTAGGGCTTCTGCTCTTCGCAGTACATTCTCACACATACTATGAATGAGCAGATCTCCATCCACTCATCCTTTGATCGCGTCATGTGACTTACAAGATTTCTGGACTTTGCTCCATCTTCTGCAAAGCGTCTGCAGTAGAACACTGCATGCTCCGCGTTTTCCTCTTCGTTTGGACATTCTGGACACAGGGGTGAACTATCGTGTCCAAATCTATGGAGGTATTTCCGGTAGCCGGAACTGTCCATGATTTTATAGTGGGAATGAGCTTGTGAGTCGACCTGCCTTTTGTAGAGCTGTCCCACCTGGTTTGCCACAGTGTTGCTAATGCTGCCCTTTCCTCCTCCTTAATCCTTTTTGCCTCCTGCCGGAGCGAGGGACGTCTAAGGTATACCCTCTACATCTCATCCGCGAGGATGTCGATTGGGACCATCCCAGCTAAAACGCAGGCTGCATTGTCAGAAATAGTTCGGAAGTCGCTGATCACTCTGATTGCGCAGAGCCTGTGAGCTGATGATAGCTTCTTCCTGCACTCATTTGTCGCCAGTGCACCTGCCCAAATCGGGGCAGCGTATAGAAGTACCAAGCTGACCACTCTGGACAGCAGGATCCTGCGAGCGTATCCAGGCCCGCCGATGTTCGGGAGCATTCGGGAGAGTGCTGCCTGCATTAGCGATGCTTTCTTACCAGAATACTCGACGTGGGATTTGAAGCGCAGCCTGTTGTTGAGCACGACTCCAAGGTACTTCAAGGATTCTTTGGACCTGATTGTCTAGTTTCCGACCCAGAAGCTGGCATATTCCACCTTTTTTGCGGCTAGTTATTAGGACAGTTTCAGTCTTGTGGACAGCTAGTTCCAGACCGGTAGACTCCAGCCATTCCTTTATCCTTATAACTGCCTCATCCGTGGCAGACTCCACCTCGTGTACGTACTTGGCTACTGCGATATCGTCAGCGAAGCCAATTACTTTGACTCCCTCGGGCAGTGTTAGTCGCAGAACTCCGTCGTACATAATGTTCCATAGGAGAGGTCCCAGAATCAACCCTTGCGAGACTCCCGCAGGAACACTATAGTGCTTAACGCCATCGTCGTATCTTAGCTTCCTATTGCTGAAGTAGTCCGTGACTATCCTCAACAGGTAGTATGGTGTATCCATCCTGGCCAGGGATCTCCTAATGAATGACCAGCTTGCCGAGTTGAACTCATTTTTGACGTCGGGCGTTACTACTGCGCAGTATTTCTTCGTCCCCCATCTCCACCTTTTCTCTTGTATTGCTTCAGTTGCTATATCTACTACCGCCTTTATAGCATCGACGATAGAGCGTGATTTTCTGAAACCGTATTGACAGTCTGATATGGCTCCGTTTTCCTCCGCCACCGTAAGCAGTCTGTCATAGATGATACGCCCTAGGATATTTCTCAGCGTATAGAGCAGGAATATTGGGCGATACGATGATGGTTGTCCGGGCTGCTTATTGCCCTTTGGAAGCAGCACTAAATGTTCCAATTTCCATGGTGTGGGGATGGATAAGGTACTTAGCATAGGACATTGGTGCCTCGATGTGGGTAATGTTTAAGCTGCTTATACCAGAGGAACTTTGTCGGGTTAGTTCGTCAGCTTTGAAGTTTACTGGTATGTCGCCGTGACCTGGTACTCAGCAAATGGGAAGGTTATACTGTTCAGCTGTCTCGTTCTTCGTGATACGAAGCAGTCGTTTACTGCCTTCTCACCGTGCTGGATACAAGAGCTTTGATAGCTGTGGGCGGTGACTATAACTTGGAAAAGGCTGCAGTGTCTTGGAAAGTTAAATGTGAGCTCAGTATTCTCCTCCGAGAAGACCAGGCATGGACTCTGGTATAGTTTTGGACCTATCTGTGAAAATTTACAGTGATTCGTTGTAGAGGTCGTTGTGATGCATCCACTCTGTTTCGTCCAGTATCGAGTCTCTATAGTCTGGACTAAAATCTAGTTAGGTGATTGAAGATCATTGTACATTGATAATAATCTGGCTTGGAGTCTCTGCCGGTCTTACTGCTGAGCTGGCAGCCAGTTGTTTGCTGTCAGTGCACTAGTAATGTTGAGACTTGTTCTCGTTGAGATTTATCCGGCAGGTTTAGGTCAGCATTTCTCTCCAGGGTAATCTCCAGGTATTGACTACCGACGTGTACAACTAGCGCATAATATTGGGTTCCACTCTAAGTTGTTGATAGATAGATAGTTAGATAGATGTATATGATAGTGAGGTGCAAGTGCACTGTGAACTTTGAAAGATCTATTGTGGCCCCCATACTACGGCTCTAGCCGATGATATGTTCAGTCTTCGGTCTAGAGCACTTCCTCCAGTCTAGCTGCTACAGCAAACCGGAGTATCTTTAATGGATCCAGCGAAGGTAAATCCATTTCTGATAAGAGGCAGGCACCTAGGTGATTTCTTCTTTTGTGGATCAGTACTTCGCATTCCATAAGAAGGTGCGCTAGTGTTTCTGCGCAATCCCTGCGGAATCTACAGTGTCCGTCTCCCTCTATTCCCAGTTTCCTAAGGTCCTCCTTGAGTCTGCATTGACCAGTTAAGATGCCCGCCAAGATGCGAAGTCGATTCTTAATAACTCTTAGGCAGGCTCTGCTTCCTTTCTGGTTGTATTTCCCCAGAAGTTTTTTTGCTTGTCTTACTTGGGAGATATCGTCCCAATGTTTGGCCAATTTGTTCTATCCCTCTTTCCGTAAGTCTTCCCATATTTTGTGGGGTCGTAGCGCACAAAAGGGTGCTGGTCCAAGGATTGGCGTGTCTGATCCGTGTCTAGCTAGTTCATAAGCTGCTTCGTTCCTCTCCACTCCTACATGTCCTGGTATCCAGTAGAGAGTTACTTTGTTTGTTTGTTCCAGTTTGTTGATCCCGCTGAGACATTCCCATAACAGTTTGGATCTGATCTCGTACCAGGTCGGATAGCGGCTTGGCTGTCTGACAGAATTGCGATGTCCTGCCTGCGATATTTCCTGTCTATGTTGAATTGCGTGCATCTTTCGATCGCGTGAACTTCTGCTTGAAATATACTGGGGAATACTCGCAGTGATTCTGAGTATCTAGTCCTGGGCCCGTACACTCCCGCCCCAGTGCCAGTAGATGTTTTCGATCCATCTGTGTACCATTTAATTGTGTGTTGACTCCAAGTTGTTACTTGCAGTGAATGGAACTTCGAAGATAGTAAGTTTTAAACTGTGTGTACACTCAAAGCCTGGTTTAATCCTGCTCTAAGATAATTGCAAATTATTGACCTCGTTAGCATCATCAATGAAATTAGTCTTCATTGCCGTCAGAAAGAGCGCGTACCTCGAGATGTTCCACCACAATACGGGCTCTGAGAGAGGGATTAAAACAATCTTTAGCTTCACTATTGATCGCACAAATCAAAACTCCCACATGCAACATCACCCACGTGTGATAGTGCAGCTTCTGGTAAAGTCTTCTAATCTAATCTGTAATGATCTGCCCGAACCCGAACCCATAAATGTCACTTTATATCCCTCTGTGTGCAGAATCTTAAATAAAAATGACAAATAAAACCACAAAATCCCACATCATTCTAACCCCCCTCAGCCATAACTAGCCCCATAACAGGCGCACACGGTCCCGCAAAACTACTGCTATTGACACTTACCACCATGCCAAAGGACACCCTCCCACCGAACGTTAACCTAATCTTCCGTTACGACGGAGCCGCATGCTGAAAGAAAAATTGCACTAAAAACCTTATTCCTTCGCACACCGGAGAAACAGAAGTTTATGAGAAAAACTATTACCACCTTTAATGCATAGTGACATAGAGGTGCACACACATCCATATATATGGGATCCCGCTTCATCATCTCGCTGCTGTGCTATGACAAAAGGATTACACGCAGGACATTCTTCTACTAGAGAAGAAGAATCTCCTTGCCTGACTGGGTTGAATGAAATGATATGGCTCGGGAATAGCTTTTAAATCTTTACGTGTGCCTCGCGAGCGTTCATTGTCACCTCCTGTGTGCGACTGTGTGTGCGTCTGGATGATATGATGCCTCGCGCGTATACCGCAAGATTATTTGTGTTATCCTCGTTACGACTACGAGGTTATGGATGAAGGATGGCATACACCCACAACCTCTCTCTCTCTCTTAAAAATTCAATAAAGCGTTACACTGTTATGGCACACTGTTGGGAAGCACCACCAGATAAATGTGGTTGGGTTCCTTACCATACTCGTTGTCGTCCTGGCTTGTCATTGAATATTACGCCTTTTTTGCTTGTGAAATGATTTACACGGTCACCGCGAAAAGTTTAGGTTAGGTTGCCACATCCGCCATTGAAAAGAAGGGTAAAACTGATTATCGCAGGACTCTTTTGTGTGTCCCCTGTCCAAAGCTCGGTATGAGTTGTGAGAGTAGATTTACGATGAAAATTAAATTTTGCTTTTTCTCGGTATAAAGCGTATAGTTGCGGTTGTTGTTGTTATTGCTGCTGGGTGGGTCTTATAAATGAGACCACTTTCAGTGGACAATGAGTAAGGATTCAGACCTTTCTGGAGAGAATGGTTTCCGTGGTGAATTTTAATTATACACTTGTCGACATTCAGGGGTTTGAGATTTATAGTATCCATTCGTTTTGCGTTGAATGAAGTGGGTAACAGGCAATTGTTAAAAGAAGACTTAAGCCGGATATATGTTGAGTTTTATTGCGGTTAATGCGTGGAAGGAAATTCATAGAAATTTTAGGAAACTAAATTTAAATAAAACTCAGTGGAGAGTGGAAACAATGGCCACAAGGATTCGTAGCAGTTCATTCAGGATGTTGGGAATTTAAACACATCAGTGACTCACTTCCAAAGATTTTTGGCTACGGCCACTATAAAACGACTGAATCCTTAAATGGGGACCAAAAGCATCCGAAAGAATTAAAACCTGCTTTCATATGAAAGGTCCTTGAGAAGTCTAAGTACCGGGCACTCCTCCATTCTTAACGATCTTGAAATCCTCCTGCAAGACACTGACTTCGTACTTCCACAACTTCTGTTTGATAAAAACTTTGAAATCCGCATCCCCTCCAGACCTGATTGGGAGGAGGATTTGTGGTTACAAGAGCGATACATTGCTTCTACACAGTTAGATCTAAAACAGAATCAGAATTATCCCAATTGCTGCAGAGTTTTCCCGTTGGAGATTGTGTCGATAAAGGAAGATTTGTCGTGGCTAAGGCACAATGTGATATCGAATCGGAATATCACTGATTTTACTGACTGTCAAGCTGCGATCAAATCCCTTTACTCTATAACTTTCAACTCAAAACCTGCCCTAAATTGTTGCCTGTCCCCAACGAGATGGCTAAACAATTCAACATTCGCCGCATTTTGGTGCCGGGACACAGAGACATTCCAAGGACTTGAATGGTCGACGAACTCTCATGCCCCTCGCTGCAGTGAAATTGCTGCTTCAGCTATGAGTAGAGTAAATGGTAGGAACGGCACTACAAGGCTCATAATTAGACAGATCTAGCCTAAGCTGAGCATTTAACAATGTCAAATCAAAGGCGACGCACTTGCAAATCTGAATGAATACTTCGCTCGGAGTGCTGATCAATCAATTGCTCACATGCATCGGAGAATCGGCCAGAAGAATTACTTGCTGCGGTACACCCCAGGTGGAGTCTTGTCACCACTTCTGTGGAACCTGGTAGTAAATGAGCTACTGGTGGACTTGGATACTTCAGGCTGCAGAGTGATTGTCTATGCTGATGACATTGGCATTACAGCGTCCGGTAAACACCTAGACACTCTCAGGGAAATTCTCCAATATGCTCTCCTTCGGCTCACCAGATGGGCCTCCAAATGTGGGCTAGGGGTTAGTCCACATAAAACGGAACTCGTTATCTTCAGGAGGAAATTTAAAGTTCCCCTCACAGAGCCTCCTATAAGAAATGGCGCCAGTCTCACCTTCACTGATAAAGCAAAATACCTGGGTGGTATTTTAGATAGGAAAATGAACTGGAAAGCCAATCTAGTAGAACGCGTCAGGAAAGCCAATGTAGCTCTCTATTCCTGTTAAAAGGCTATAGGTAGGAGCTGGGGCGCCGTGGCGTAAGTGGTTAGTGTGTCGGATCACTACGCGTGAGGTTCCGAGTTCGAATCCTACAAAACACCAAAAAGTTTTTTCACGGTCCCACCTCTCGCGAGCGTCTGACAAACATCCGAGAGTATTGTTGTCTCGAAAAAGCTTCTCAAATCGGATACGGCATTAAACTGTAGGTCCCTTCCATTCGTGTGAAAAATATAACACACACAACATGAGTGGTTGCGAGAAGCTAGGCCCTGGCACTTAAAGAGCTGTTGCGCCAAATATTTATTTTTATTTATTTTTTAGGAGCTGGGGTGTGAAACCTGAAATCAGTCGTTGGCTTTACATGTCCGTTGTCAGGCCTATACTACTCTATGGCGTTGTCGTATGGTGGCCTGCTCTTGACAGGGCTGTCCACCTCACTCAACTAGCTAAGGTGCAAAGATTTGCATGCATTTGCATCAGTGGTGCACTGAAAACTACTCCCTTCGCGGCACTGGACATTTTGTTCAACCTGCTACCTTTAGATATTTTCGGCAAACCGATGGCTGCCTGCGTAGCCATCCGTCTAAAAGCCTACTCTTAGTGGTCTAGCTATTGCTTTGGCCACTCCTTGTTCCCTGATCTTCTCAACTTCTCAACTTCACACATGAGAACAGGGACTACACCCCGCCTAAACTGAGATTTGACCAAAACTTTCGTACGAGCATCCCTGATCGGGATGAATGGGACACTTCCCCCTGTCGATGGTAGTTCGGTTCACGTCTTTACAAATGGCTCTAAGACGGAGGGTGGGTTGTGGTGTTTTCCCCGAAAAGCTCAATCTGAGCATCTCGTTCCGCCTCCTTGATCATTGTAGCGTTTTCCAGGCGGAAATCATAGCGATTAAGGAAGTGTAATGTACTATCTGTCAGGGATATAAGCATTTTCACTGACAGCCAAGTGGCAATCAAGTCCCTGAAATCGTGCTCCTTCCCTTCAAAAGCCGCCTTAAACTATCGTTTATCTCTTATGGGAATGACAGAGCAGTTCAACGTTCACCTATGCTGGGTGCCGGGCCACAGGGACATTCCAGGAAATTGCAGAGCTAACGAGCTCGCCAGACAGGGTACCACTTTAAGGATTCTGCCTGACAGACAAGCCCTTGGTATGCCCGTCGCTACATGTAAGCATCTACTAAAGCTGAACGCTATTAGCAAGACCCACCTTAGGTGGGATATTGGCTCTGCGTGTCACATTTCGAGGCAGATCTGGCCTAAGCTGGACCAGAAACGTAGTGCCGTAGTAGTCAAGCTAAAGCAAACACAGATCAGTTGTGTTGTCGATGTTCTCAATGGACACTGTCCTATAGGCCAATAGGCCTCTTCTTCAACGACTTCTGCAGAAGCTGTAGGGATCAGGAGGAGGAGAAAACCATCCTTCACCTCCTATGCACTTGTCCAGCCCAGTTGCATAAAAGAATGCTCCATCTAGGGTCCCCCTTGCTTGACGACCTTGGCGATCTGGCGTCCATCGCTTTATCAAAGCTCCAGTTGGGTTTGTTAGTCCCTGTCCCTGAGTGGCCTAATGGTTGATCCATTGTATTACAAAGGACCTTCACTGGTCTAAATGTGTCTGCACTCTCGTGCGGACAGACAACCTACCCTAACCTAACCTATGGAGCACTGCATCATTAGAAGGCGTGTCATCAGGGTAGGCCTCCTCCCAAATGACTTCTGTAGAAGGTGTATGGACAAGGAAAAGAAAAAAAAAAACAACACTACACCTCTTTTGTACGTGCCAGGCTTTCTCCGCACATAGAAGTCTACTTCTTCGGCAATTTAGGTGTTGTACCAACATCAACAACCTCCAGCGCTTAACAACAAGCTCCAATTGGTTCCAAGGGTAGTTCTTCCTGGGGATTACAGATCCATGTGGTACCACAATAGACAGTTCCTGGTCTAAATATGGTTGCATCTAATGCAGCCCGTCATGCTAACTTAATCTTAATAATTGGGATGCTTACTAAATGCGGACGATAAGTGACTAGAGGAGGCTCAGCACTAAACTCGGACCAATCCGACCACTTAATTTATATCCTGCCTTGCGTACTCAAACTCGAAGCAGGAAACAAAGCCTTAATGGAGGCAAACAACAGGTGGACCTTTTTAGATACTTGTGTCACCACGAGGAAGCTATGACCTGCATTCGACAGAGCAAGAACCAATGGATTCATACAGATGGATAGAAAATCCCTCTCTACTCTAATAGGAGTCATTACGGGGCATAACACCATGCGGTACCACACGAAAAAACTACGTGTGACGAACGAAGACCTTTGTAGAGGTTGCGGTGACGAGGAGGTTCAGGAAGACACCACCCACTTTCTTTGGTACTGCTCAGGACTCTATCATTTTTAGAGATAAGTTCCTTGGACAACACTTCTTTAAGAATTTAGAAGAGTTGTCCAACAGACCGATAAACGACATCGCAAACTTCACCAAATCCTCTGGATGGTTTGTATCTCGGACACAGTAAGTACTAAATGTTTTCTTTAACGATATGAACAAGAGACGATTCATTTTCTGCTTTTCATGAGGAAGGGATTCGCTAATCTATCTCCTTTCCCCCCATGGGTATCACAATCTGTGTTTATTTACCTGAGTGCTATGTAGAGGTTTTCTATCCCCTACCTAACGTAACCTAAAGGCGGATGATGATCCTTGTTTTAAGGTAATGTCAATACTCTGGTACTTATTACCCTTTAGTAGTTGGTCATTTATAACGAGGTTGGATGCACTTGTTGGCCGTTTTCGACTAAAGGGATGAATGAACTCAAAATAGACAGAATTCAGAAGAAAACCTTTCAGCAACCAATTACTGGAAAACCTGGAGCAACTCTAACGCACTTGAGCAAACTGAAAAGACAAAAGAAGACGACTAAATGCGATAAACTACCTCGATTCAACTCCTAGAATTCAATGGGAACTCACTAAATCAACCATGCTGGCCCATATTTCCAACGGAAACAAAAGGCTCCACAAAAGCCAAAAACTTAAACTAGGCCACTCAGCGTTGGTCTATATCATCCGAGTCCTTTTCCTCGAATCGAATGATTCAAATTCTTTCTCTCCCTCTGTACTTAAGTCATATATTTACCGGGGGAAAACTTTGTCTGCCTACAATGGCTCTAAACAAAACAAAAACCAACCGACCAACCATTTACAAGCTATCGCTCACAAAACACTTCACCATCGCTATTCGTGCAAAGCAACCGCTTTCAGTATACACAGCCCAAACGGACCGCATTCAACGATTCCTCTGCCGCAGCAGTCTCTCAATGAATTGCAAACAACCCAGGAATCCTTTTATTTGTCCCAAAAATAAGTAGGTTCTCCGACAAACGGATATTCAAATACTACTTCCAACGGAGCACATCGTACATCCAATTAGGGCATTACCAGGCGCGCACTGAGCTCTCTTTCGCGAAATTATCCTCTGTGATGTGAGCTTATGGCTACACACGAGGGTCGAGTGCAGTCAAACTGCAATACCAAACCGGGTACTCGGCTGTAGGCACAGATAGAGAAGCTCACCGGATACGGGCGGTGGAGCGACCTACGAAATAGGCCGACAAAGTTTTGGTTAGCAGAAGAGTACTTTTCGTAGGAGTGGCGGGGCGGTCATTTCCGTCGGAGAATTCAAAGTTTCGGCTGGCGTGCGTATGTGATATTAGTTTCGCCCTGAACGCATTGTGCCACGAATTTCGCTCTCGATCCCGATTGACCACAGAAAATCTTTGCGGTCGTTCGCCAGGATAGCAATATGAGCTCGATGTAGTGGACCGCAAATTTTCAATTTATTCGATTGTAAAGCTTTCGGTTACATGGCTAACATTGGCCTTGCAAGGGAAGGAGGAGGGGCAGTTGGCGGTCGTGGTAATGGTGGTGATTTTTGAGGAGGGTGGTGGCGGTGCATTGTGGCATGGCCTTTGGTGGTGTAAAAGTTTTTAATTAAAATTGCATCGCAGCCTCATTTGTGTATATAATGGCGTAATGAAGGGCAAGATGGTTCAGCGCATAATGGGAGTTTGGAGTATGATCGCAAATCATTCGGCGGAGTGGCAGACACAGTGGGCCTGGAAATTTAATGGACTTAGTTCTGGTTTGGACTCAAAAGAAAGTTTGGACAAATAAATATGTAATGGTTATGCGAAACCCACATGCGGATCAGTAGAAATGCAGTGAAGTGGGAGGGTTATGATTACTTGAGCTCAAATCGTAACTTCGCCGAAATAGTAAGAAGTAGAAGGAGTGGTTTTCTATCCTATCACGTAAGGTAAGGTAATTAAAATATGCTCTCATAAAACAGAACTTTTTCGCAAGCAATAGGTTAGGTTAGGTTAGATTGGCTGTCTGAATGATGGTGTAGACACACTTAGACCAGTAAAGGTCGATTATGATATCAAGGATCTACCATTAGACCACTCAGGGACTAATAAAATCAACCGGAGCTTTTGATGAAGCGATGGATGCTCATGAAGCCTAAGGACGCCAAATCGCTGAAGTCATCAAGAAGGTAGCCCCTAGATGGAGCATTGTTTCACATGACAGAGCAGGACATGTGCACAGGAGGTGAATGATGGTTTCCTCCTGCTCCATACAGCTCCTGCAGAAGTCGCTGGAAAAGAGGCCAAGTCTTTTGGCATGATGGCCAATTAGACAGTGTCCAGTGATGACACCGATAACGTAGCTGATCTGTAATCGTATTATCTTAACCAACTCGGGACTACGTCTCTGGTCCAACTTAGGCCAGCTCTGCCTCAAAATATGACACGTTAAGCCAAAGTCCTACCTATGGTTGATCTTGCGTTCAGCTTTAGTAGATGCTAAATGTAGCGAGGGGCATACCAATGGCTTGCCTATCTGGCAGAAGCCTTAGAGTTGTTCCTTTCCTGGCGAGCTCGTCTCCCCTGCAGTTTCCTGGAATGTCTCTGTGGTCTGACACCCAGCATAGGTGAACATTGAACTTCTCTGTCATCTCCATAAGAGACAAACGGCAGTTTAAGACGGCATTTGAAGTGAAAGAGCACGATTCCAGGAACTTGATTGCCGCTTGACTGTTAGTGAAAAGGCTGTTATCCCTGACAGATAATACATTATATCTTAGCCAGGACAGGGCTTCCTTAATCGCCATAATTTCCGCCTGAAAAACGCTCCACTGTTCAAGGAGGCGGAACGAGATGCTCAGATAGAGCTTTTCGGAGAAAACACCACAGCGCACCCCACCTTCGGTCTTAGAGTCATCTATATAGAAGTGCACCGAATTACCATAATAAGGGGGCCATTTATCCCGTTCAGGGACACTCTTACGGAATTTTCGGTCAAACCTCTCTTTCGGCGGGGTGAAGTCCCTGTTTTCATGTATGAAGTTGAGAAGATCAAGGATCGAGGAGTGGCCAATGTGATAACTAGACTACTGAGAGGAGGTTTTTAGACGGATGGCTGCACTGGCAGCAATCTGTCTGCCAAAGATATCTAGGGGTAGCAGGTTGAACAAAATGTCCAATACCGCAGAGGGAGTAGTTCTTAGTGGACCATTGATGCACATGCATGCAGATTGCAGATCTTTGCACTTTAGCTAACTGAGAGAGGTGAACAGCCCTATTAAGAGCAAGCCACCAAACGATTACGCCATACAGTAGTATAGGCCTGATAACGGACACGTGAAGCCAGCAAGTGATTTCAGGTTTCATACCCCACCTCCTACCTATAGCTTTTTTACAGGAATATAGAGCTACATTGGCTTTCCTTACGCGTTCTAGTAGATTGGCTTTCCAGTACAGCTTTCTGTCTAAAATAACACCCAGGTATTTTGCATTAACAGTGAAGGTGAGACTGGTGCCATTTATCATAGGGGTACTTTATATTTTCTCATGAAGAGCACGAGTTCTACTTTATGAGGGTTAACACCCAATCCACATTTTGAGGCCCATCTAGTGAGCCGAGAGAGAGCATATTGAAGAATTCCCAAGAGAGTGTCTGCGTGCTTACCAGACGTGGCAATCGCAATGTCATCAGCATAACCAATCACTCTACAGCCTGACCTATCCAGGTTCACTAGTAGCTCATTCACTACCAGATTCCAGAGAAGAGATGACAAGATTCCACCTTGGTATGGTCCGCAACAGGCAAGTCTTCTGGCCGATGTGCGTTGATAATCCTGCATGATAGCAATTGATTGATTAACACGCCGAGCCAAGTATCTACTCTTAGATTTGCAAGTGGGTCTGTGATTGCCTTTGGTTTGGCATTGTTAAATGCTCCCTCAATTTCAATGAAAGCCATCATAGCGGCTCGCAAGCGAGTGTAAGGCTGTCTCAACCGATTTGCCTTTGCAGTAAACATGTTGGGACGGCGAGAGCAAAAACGAACTAATGCTCTGTCGAAGGTGGATATCAATCAGCCTTTTCAACGTTTTCAGTAGAATGGGCGATAGACTGTTAGGTCGGAGATCCTTTGGTTCCACATGCGAGCTTTTCCTGCTCTAGGAATGAAGACGACTTCAACCTCGGTCCACAATTTGGGAATGTGGACCAGATTTAGACAGTCCGACTAGATGACTTTGAGCCATGGAAGCACAATGCCCTCTTATTTTAGAAATTCCGCAGGAATGATACCGTCAGGTCCTGGGGACTTGAAGGGCTTGAAACTACGCATGTCCCAGCGGATCTTTTCCGTAGTTACTATAACCAAGGAGTTGCTGTACGCTGGAAAGCAAGTACGGGTATTACCCGATAGCGAAACATCAATAGGGGAGCTACAGGGAAGTGAGTATCTAGTAAGATGTCGGAAGCAATGGAGTTTAGACAAATTTTGAAGTTGGAATGCTCTGATGAATCAATGCTATTCAAAGTAATGGGAAAAGTAATCAACGCTGAAACAGTTGCAGCATTTATGGCCGGAGAATCAAGAGCTATCGCTCTGGATATCTCATGTCTCGATCATGTCTGTCACAGAGTTCCACTAAGCAAGCTATCTCGACAAGGGTTCCCACGATAGCTCTGTGAATGGATTTAATATTTTCTTCGTGACAGATAAATACAGGTTGTGGTCGATGGTGTGTCTTCTTGTTCCTTTTCACTAAACGCTGGAGTGCCCCAGGGTTCCATACTTTCGCCAATTTTATTCTTATTCTATATTAAAGATCTACTTACGATGACAAATAAAATGATTTCAAGTTTAGTTAGGCAGCGTTCTCGTGGATGCAGCTATTTCATATTCCCAGATATGCACACAAAGACCGTGGGCGAAACCCACAGGCGGATCAGTAGAAATGCGGTGAAGTGGGAGGGTTATGATTCCTTGTTTTCGGATCATAACCTCACTGATAAAAGGAAGAAGAAGAAGAAGAAGAAGCACACAAAGACTCAGTTTAGTGGATTTGAACGCGAAGAAAATCCTATTCACCGCTTTTCTCAGAAAGAATATGTCTACTGTGTCGCAGGTTCAAACGGTCAACCAAACAATCCTACTTACTTTGTGCCACAGTTAACATTGACGTAACATAGCACAAACATATGTCCAACATAGCCAAATCATCACCCAGGAAGTTGAGCTACCTTTTCACAGCAAAGAAGTACTTCACTTCGGCTCAGCTCTTGTTTCTATATAAAGCACGGGTTAGACCTGGTCTAGAATATTGCTCTCACATTTAGAATTTGGCTCCGAAACACTACTACGCCTTCTCGATAGTATGTATTCAACACCGAGCAATTCGATTAATAGAAGACCCAGCACCAACATCCAATCCCCAACCACTGGCTTAGCACACCTATATCTATACTGAACAGAATAGTTTCTAGAAACACCTCATTTGGACGTAATACCAGACAGGCCACTAAAGTGTACAGTTTCCAAGTTCATCTGGAAACCACAAAAACATCTCTTTACCAAAATTGCTTTTGTTACAGGACTAGGATAAAATCCGACCAGAAATGGGCAAGGCTTTAGGTAAAGAGGGAGTGCAATGGCTTTCACGTGTCATTTAAGTGGACTGGGAGTGCGGTGATTGGAAAATGGGGATGATTGTCACTCTTTCTAAAGAATTGGACAAAAGAGATTGCCACAACTACAATGGTATATCTCTTCTAATTCTCACTGGAAAAGTCTTCGCTAAGGTGTTAGAAACGCGTTCCAGAGCTGTGGGTGAAGATAGTTTGGGGGAGGAGCAGTGCGTTTTTGTCCCGGTAGAAGCACAACCGAACAGTCATTTACTCTCAGAATGGCTCTTGATAGGCCTGGGAGTATGCTAAACCTGTCTACATTTCTTTTGCGCATTTGGATAAAGCACATGATAGGGTTCCTCGAGGCAAAGTCTGGGGTGTTCTGCATGAGTATGGGATTGATTCACTGTGGGCATTCGACTCCGCCAAGGGTGCCTTTTGTCACCTCTCCTCTTCATTGTATATATGGACTGGATGATGCAGCGCAACGGTGGTGGAGAATGTTCAAAGTGGGTGACTTAAGGATTAGTCATTTGCTCTTTGCGCATGATTTGGTCATCCTTGAGTCCTCTCAAACCAAACTTCAGTGCGCACTCGAAAGGATTGTAGCCGTTTGTGATGATGCTGGAATCAAGATCAACGTGAACAAATCAGAAGTAATGATCGTTTCCAAAATACCCATTCAGTGCACTCTGCATATTAGTGGAGTCCCACTGAAGCAGGTGGATAATTTTAAGCACCTCGGGATCTTATACACGAGTGATGGGAGGAGCAATGCCGAGTTATCCTGTAGAATTGGTCAGGCTTGATCAATGTTGAGAGAGCTGGGACAATCTGTTATAAGGAAGGCCGAACTTAGTGTTCAAGCTACCCCATAGAAACCCAAGGAAGACCGACTGGACTACCTTCAGTTACGAGGTGCGGAGAAAGGCGAATCTACTACAAGAATGTTACTTACATGAGCCAGCGGATATTGACCGAAAAGCCGAGGAAATCACTGCTGTCTTTAAAGAGGCTTTCCAGAAGGCATGTCCCGTATCTAGACCTAAGACAAAAGTCTCCCCCCCATGGTGGACCAAAGAACTAGCCAGAATAAGAAGAGAAACAAGGAAACTCTTGAACCTGGCGAAATCAACGGGAGCTGACTCTGACTGGGAGCTATACAAAGCCAGTCAGAGGAAATTCAAGAGCGCAACGCAAAAAGCCAGAAGACAGTCGTGGCAACGCTTCTGCGACGAGATTAAGGGTACAACAGAAACGGCCAGATTGAGGAAAATCCTCTCCAGAGAATCGAAGACTCTAGGATCCCTAAAGAACACTGAAGGAAACTGGACCGAGTCCTGTTTGGAATCCCTTGAATTGCTTATTAAAACGCACTTCCCGGAGTGTACTACCGTACCATGTAGCAGTACTAATAACAACAATCACAGCGAATTGGAACCTCCTGCGGATTTGGTAACAGAGGACAGAATAGAGTGGGCAATAAGATCGTTCTCCCCCTTTAAATCCCCAGGACTTGATGGGATTATACCGATCATGCTGCAAAAAACTGCACCAATCATTACCCCAATTCTCAAAAAGCTATTTGCCAGTAGTCTTAAACAATGTTACATACCAAAAACATGGAGGGAGGTAAAGGTGGTTTTTATACCCAAGGCGGGCAAGGCTAGTCACACCACCGCGAAGGACTTCAGACCAATAAGCCTTACCTCTTTCATCCTGAAAACTTTTGAAAGATTGCTCTACATCTACATACGTAGTAGAATACGCCCGGGGGACTTATCCCCAGCCCAACACACATACACGAAGAGTAAATGTGTGGAAATTGCCCTACATCATGTTGTCGGCTCTATAGAAAAATCACTTAAGGATAAAGAGTTCACACTAGCTGCTTTTTGGACATTGAAGGAGCCTTCAAAAATGTAAATACCGAAGCGGTTAAAAGAACCCTAAGAAACCTAGACATAGACATCAGTCTAATTAACTGGATTGTTAGCATGCTCGAGGAACGACATATTACCACCGAACTTAAGGGTTCAAAGCTCGAAGCATACGCCTCGAGGGGTACCCCTTAAGGCGGGGTAATCTCCCCACTGCTCTGGGTCATTGTTCTTAATGAGGTACTACAACAACTAAGGTACAGCGGGGTCAGAGCTACAGCGTACGCGGACGACGTCGTGCTGCTTGCTACAGGTAAATTCCTGCCTACCCTCAGCGAACAACTTGACGGAGCGCTTAATACTCTTAGCATATGGGCCAGGAGCTGCGGTCTAAAGGTTAACCCCCAAAAAACCGAACTCGTACTTTTTACGAACAAGAGGAAAATACCGGAGTTCAGTACACCTTCTGTTGATGGTATCCCACTCAGATTATCCGATAGCGCAAAATACCTGGGCCTTGTACTTGACAAAAAGCTCAACTGGAGATTAAATATAGAGGAAAGAATCAAGAAAGCAACAATAGCCTTTTACTCATGTAGTAGAATTTTTGGTAGAACCTGGGGACCCTCCCCCAAAATCATACTATGGATGTATACGGCTATAGTTAGACCCATACTGACTTACGGCAATCTAGTATGGTGGCCAGCTGTCAACAAATCCACCAACTTAAAGGCAATCACCAATGTTCAAAGACTAGCGTGCATTGGCATCACCAGTGCAATGAGGACAACCCCAACGGCAGGACTCGAGGCTATCCTCAACCTGCTGCCGCTAGACATCTTTATACGAACATCAGCAGCCATTAATGCTATGAGAATAAGTCAGTCAGCGAACTGGAAACCAAGCAGAACAGGTCACTCGATGATCCTACTCGATTACTTTGGCCTCATGCCCGTAACGGATTACATGATGCCATATTTAGACTTTACAAGGCCTTTCTCTACCGCCTACCCTAGCAGGTAAGATTGGAAAAGCGGTCATATACCTAATGCCGAATCTATAGCCATCTACACGGATGGTTCAAAAATGAGCACTGGTGTAGGATCAGGTATCTTCTCCGACCCTCTAGGTGTATCAAAATCCATACGACTTCCAGACCACAGCAGTGTTTTCCAAGCAGAGGTCTTAGCAGTGGCAACAGCCGCCCGTGAGTCTGCGATAAGGGCAATACCGCCAGAAGGTATCACCATCTTTATCGACAGCCAGGCAGCTATTAAAGCGATTACTGCCATAGAAATGAAATCGAAGCTTGTGAAGTGTTGTCGAGAAGAGCTCAGGGTTCTTGGAACACAGCACAATGTATCGCTCTGTTGGGTCCCTGGACACAAGGGTATCCCAGGCAATGAGAAAGCCGACGAGCTGGCGAGAATCGGCTCAGCAGCCCCACCAGAACAAGTTGACCCCCCTGTGTGTATCCCGCCTTGCACACTCAAGCTCGCTGCAGGGAATAAAGCCACTGAGGAGGCGAACACAAGATGGAACTCCATGGAAACTTGCGCCATCACTAGGAAGCTATGGCCATCTTTCGACAAAGCAAAGACCGAGAGAATCATCCGTAAAGATAGGAAATCCCTTTCCACCCTCGTGGGCATCATCATGGGGCACAACACTCTGCGGTACCACTTGAAGAAACTACGCCTGACGGAGGAGGAACTCTGCAGAGGCTGTGGTGATGAGGAAGTTTTTGAGGACGCAACCCACTTCCTGTGCCACTGCCCGAGTCTTCAACACTCCAGGAAGAAGTTCTTTGGTAAATTTTTCTTCCAGGATCTCGAGGAACTCTCCGGCGTTTCAACAGAAAAGATGTTGAACTTCATCAAATCATCAGGGTGGTTTGTATGCAGAAGTGAAGTAAGTGACTGAGTAGTTTTTAGTTTCATTTGGATTACTTTTTCCCCCATGGGTACCACAATGAGTCAACGCTGACCTGAGTTTGGCAGAGAGCGTTGCTCCCTGCCAGCCCACATACCTAACCTAACCTAGTGTTTAAGCTAAATACTCGGTGTATATTCCAACTCTCACCTATGGTCATGAAATTTGGGTAGTGACCGAAAGAATAAGATCGGGGATACAGGCTGCCGAAATGAAGTTCGTTCGCGGTGTTGCTCGTAGGGATCGAGTGGGCAACAACAGAGTAAGCTAGGCGCTCAATGTTGAGCAGCTAGTTCTCCGAACGGAATGATCTATGCTTCGATAGTTTGCTCACATAGTGCATATGCCCCAACGTACGCCATGATTGCCGTGCCATCAGGTAGGTGACTCCCTGGTAGGCCTAGAAATAGATGGTTGAACCAAGTCCGACATCTCTCCTGGAGCCGTCTAGGGATTCCTCCTGATGAGTTGGAGTCAATGGCAGAGGATCGAGGAGGATGGAGCGTCCACCTGAGCATCCTACCCCGCGGTCCTCACGAATGATTAGCAGGCCATTGAAAATGTATGTATGTATGTAGAGGACTACTCATCTTTGGAACACGCTACCAGGTGACAAATTTCTAGAAACCTACCATCGTCAGCAATTCAAAAGCAGAATCAACAAACATCTGCAAGCATTTAAGGGTGCCACTTCAGCTTTTTAGGTTCGCCTTTCTTGGGGGATATTAATACAGGGCGGTCGGATATCTCACAACATGGCTGTGTTGGCCACAACCACTAAATTGCGGTTTAGGTACATGCCTTATTCGCAAAATGGGCAAGCATGTGGCCTGAGTGAAAAGGATAATGCATCACATCCTACATTGCATATAAAAAAAACATATCATTGCTTACAATCCGTCTGAAACGAAACGTATGATACCCTATCTCTCATGATGCAACCAAGCCGCATGAAAGTGGATCTGTATCTGGTCAAGGTTGGACAGCGAAGGCATGTTTCTTTTATTGCGACGAGCAGATCAATCTTCAACTCATTTCGTCGTCCATTTATTTTTACATCACACAGTCGCCATCTATTCGCTGCACGCATAGGTCAGACAATTTTGTGATTTCATCGCATCCTCTGGGGTTGAGAATTGAAAACAAAAGGGGCCAGCGACTGCGCCTCTGTTGTTGTTCCATGCATTTCTACATAGACAATGAAATTCGCGGCTGGGAAGGATAACAAGGGATTGCCCTGGTCCCATAACCAAGGGACGACTCCGGCTAGAGTGTGAGAGAAATGAGCAAAGTAATTTAGCGCGAAACTTGGCTGAAAGTGGTGTTGTGCAGTAAGCAGCAGCAATGACGCGGATGACTAGGACAAGGCGGCGACGACAACGGCGCGGCGGCAAGTGGCGTATATCGTTTGTTATGTCAGTATCCTCCAGCGTGTCTTTGTTTATATGAAAGAGGGCTTTTGCCTGGTAGTGGTGGTGCTGGTCGGTTTGGAGGACCCCGGAGGTTTCTGTGGTTCGCCGCGCATCGGCGATAGTTTATTATTTCCCATTGTGTTCGAGGGGATATTTTTTCCCCCCATTCTTCCTTTTTTCATTGAAAAATGTTTAAAGTTCTACAATTATCTTTTTTTTCTATTTATCCTTTCCATTCGTTATCCAGTGGACTACTTTGTTAATTATTGCGTTGTGCTCAGTACGCGCGGCGTGAGGAAGGATATGTTTTGCCATTTTGTGGCTCCGATGTTTACGAGACATACAGCATGAAAGGATTCTTCTCACTTTGGTGTTGCCATGGATGTGTGGATATCTCTTTTTTGTTTGTATCTCCCACTGATTCAGCAGTTTTTCGATGACAAAAGAAATCAATGATGTTGCGGTTGTGTAAGGCTCAAGGGATATTTATATCCTGACGCCACCCCTTGAATTTTGCTGCTTTTATCAATTGACGTTCGTTGTGTCAGTGTCTATGTCAAAAAATAAAATTCGATTAGGGGTAGTTGCTGGGGAAATCTCTTCTTCTTCTCTTTATCTAGTCATGTCTTAGAGGTCCCCTCCCGCGCGCGCCGATGGCATCTTAATTGGCCGTAGTGGATTTGTTTCACTTGAAGGAGTTTGAGTAGAAGGAAGCAGCCCCCCGATAGATTGGTAATAAAATTTTACTAGTCCATTGTTGGCTGTTGTATTGGGTATACTGGGAACTTTTAATTGGATTTGCAGTTTGTGCAAAGAGGGAATTTTTGAAAATAATTTTTTATGGAAGCTAATGATCAAGAAGGCAATCGAATTTAATGGCTGTCGAGGGGTGTTTTAATGAGTTTACGAGGTACTTATGATGCTCGTGGGAGAAATTTGGTAAATTCATTCAAGTAGCGATAAGTATAATAGATAAGTTGTTTGATCTGATTACAGAAGATATGATTGGGAAATGCTGAGAGGCTCAACTTATTTGGGGAATTTCTTGGATAATTGCATTTGCTTAGAGGTGGGGTTTGTAGGAGGCTGAATACATGACGTTCATGCTTCTAGCAAGCGCTGTCGTATTCTGCGCTTATAGTTGATTTCCACAAACAAACCGATTAAATCTTCTAATAGAATTAATATCAAATTCAATTGGCAACCCATAAGCCACTTAATCTCGATTGTACCCGCCCAAGGGTACCTATACCATTACTTGTTTTTTTTTCTTTTCTTTTCTATTTGATTGAATAAAATCAACGTTGTTGGCTCCTTAGGAATTCCCTAAATGAGCAAAACATTATCCTTTTGCCAGAGTCCGGTTCTCGTGCCAGTGCACAGACCAGCTGCAGCATGAGATACTGCACGCTCATTCGTAGCTTTTAGGATGCAATTTGGCCATTGAAAAGTTTTAAAAAATTCAAAGTACTCCACTTGAACATCACTTCCATCTCCTCTTACTGTTTGGTTCTAGGTCCTTGTTCGTTCCCCATCCTCATGGAGCACTTCAAAATTGATATTTATTCCTTAAACGACTTTTCGTTGGAATTTTTGCCCAAATAGACATTTTGAACGCTCCGGCGAGCAAAAACACAACCCTAATGCTTCTGGCATGACCGTATATATCCGTGCATAGTATGCAATCTACCAAGACCTAACAACAGATAGAGAGAGAGGATGCTGTATACCCAGAGAGAGCGAGAGAGATGGGAAAAATATCCATAAATATTAATTTACGTCCATATAAAATCTCGATAATATCTTAGGAATATCCTTTTTATGGGACACACTCAGTCGGACTCAGCGGGCATAAGAATACTCTCACGTTGATGCCAATGCTGCTACTGCAACAGAATGGGGCTACATGTTTTATTCAACTCGGAAACTGTTTCTTCCTTTTTTTTTGAAATTTTTTTTTTTTGTTATCTCATTTTATTGCTCACAGTTTGCAGAACTATTGCAAATGATACTTCAGATGCACTAGCGATGGCACGGGATTCCTGTCCCACACCCCTACGCGACTGCAGTCAGCTTTTGAATTTTCAATGACATGAAGGAGTTTTAAGGAAGTATTGTGTGCACACTTGCTGGCAGAAGGACTTCTGTGTGCTATACTGGACGATTGGTTGGTATATCCCTGTTGTGTGTATCTTCTCTGGGGAAACAACAGGGAATGACCATAAAATAGTCATATGGAGTAGCAACGGGACCGTAAATTCCCTTCTAGCTATTCTTGGCTTTCATACGAGTATATTGAATAGAAAACAGGATGGTCATGTCATGTGAAAAAATATTCCGCTTGCAATGGGAATTACGGTGGAGCTACCATGAGACTGTTCATCAGCTTAGAAAGCATCTTTTGAATAACCCAACGAATTAGTTCTCATAACTGAAAAATGTGCCAGTCTATCTCAATTTAAAGGACACTTATGTATTTCTGGCGCTTTTGTTAGTTTTTAGTGATTGCAAGCGGGTTTTCTATTTGACTGGCGACTTCTATGGAATTTAGCTACCTAGACTATACAGTGAACATTTTCTCATACGTTCCCAAAAAATCAGGAGCGCTGAACGGAAAGGCATAGAGGGGAAATGAGATGAGATATGTAAAACTAACCCATGTCATTCCATAAAAAGCATTCAAGGCTGTCCTATCTCTCCTTCTCTTTAGTTTATTGCAGTTGACCAACACCTAAACGAACTATATAATGCTGCTTATCCAAGTCAAGGTGATGTTGAATACCGATTGGAGGCTCGGATCATTGTCTGGTGTTAGCTAAATTCTCGTACTCCAACCTGCATCCAATTAAGAAGAAATACCCTAGAAGAACAATCTGGCAATACGAGAATGACGGTTGGACCGGTCTTAATTCGTTCTTTAGGGCTTTTAATCCTTTCGATCCGAAAAGGCTATGAAGTAAAAATTACTTATTACTTATGGGGTGGGAGTGGGCGGGACATATTTGTCTCGACCGTACTTTTGGGTGGGACATATGGTGTCCCGGTCAGTAATTTATGTACACAAATCTGAGAAATGAAAAAAGCCTTACTTTGACACAGAAAATATATTTTATTAGTAACTTACTGCAAATCAAGAATTATTGAATTTAGGTCTTCATGAACATGTACCGGGACACATATGTCCCGTTCGGACCGAAAGGGTTAACTGGTCTCTATGCTTCCTCGATAGAGACGTAACTAAATGCCGCTGCTGACATGATCACAGACCTACTTTTACTTGGAATGGGCTCCCAAATTCCAAGAAAATCAGTTAGCTTAAAACCAAAACACGAACTTAAGTTTTGTCCGACTTGCGTAATTGCTGTCCGGAAGAAGGAAGAGGCTTTTGCGTTATGGGGCCAAACACCTATTGAGAAAGACCGAAGTCTCTACAGACGGGCCAGAAATGACTGTAACGCCACTTTGAAGTGTGCCAAATTTCAACGAAACCAAAAATTGAGGCAAAAAACACTGCAATGTCCTAAAGGCAGTAAATCCCTTTGGTCTTTCATTAAAAGAATTAAAGGATCTGCCTCATCAGCTACCCCAGCTCTTGTCTACATTGAGATGAATATCACAGACTCCAAAGAGAAAGCTGATCGGCTTGCTGTAATATTCGCGGCAAATTCTACCTTACCAGACAGCTCTCTTTCTCCACCTATGCTGAACTGTGTTCAATATTCTCCAGGACGAATATTTTCCCGAATCTTTTCAGTAGCTAGAGATAGAGTCCTTAAAGATCTCAGGTGCCAATTCCCAAAAAGGGCGATAAAACCTCCGCTTTTAACTACCGAACTTAAAATGGATGAAGTTGATCTAGATGAATCTAATGGCCTGTCAATGCTCGCGACGCATATTAGTCCAGACCTACGTTGGAACCAGCAGATTACTGCTGCTGTAAAAGATGGTGCTAGATGCCTTGGTTTCCTCAAAAGATGTAAACGCTTTTTCACTCCAATTGATTTGACCATGATCTATAAAGTATACATTCGCCAGAATAAAACTCACATGTTTGGGCGGGAACTCTCGCTACTTGCTTGACTTTGCTTGATAGTGTTCAGTGACAAGTTTGTAGATTGATTGGTGATCAATCTATCTGCAAGCAAATTCCTTCGCTAGAACACCACCGGAATGTAGGATATGTAGCGCTAGTGCTAGCTATAGTGCCAAAGAATGCGTCAGAAGAAACCTACGAAGGTCGAATATAAACATTTAGTCAGATAAACAAGCACCCTCAAGAGCTCCCAAATATTTTAGCTCTGAGTCAAACTAATTTGGAGGTGTTTCCTTAGCCGCATGCAGCTTGCTGCACACAATATTCTTTTTTTTCACTGGGAGGTGGTAATCTTCAAAAGACGAAACTGAGCCCGGACCCAGTAACAGCGTGGGATTCTTACCCAGTAACCCCTTCTCCCTTCTTGCCCTTACCCCTACGGCACCGCCTTCTTGGTATTTGATCGTATGGGGGGTTTCTGACTTATGTAGCTGCCATCTGGATTCGTGTTAGTCCTTTTGGACACTTTTCCCTCAGTTCCAGTAGTTTCACTTGGCTTATGATGATGGTTATGCATTTGCGTGCCATTGTGGCCGCATGTGTGTGCGCATGCCCGCCTGTCTTTACGTCTGCGTAGGTACATTTTGATATATAGCTGTGCGTCCGCTTGCTTCCACTCTGTTGCTTCTTGCGATTTCTTCGCTCTCTTTTCTTTCTCGCTCAAGTCTCCTCAACTCTTGGCATACATCTTTGGCATAAGAGCTCACTGTTTTCCACCTGTTTTCCGATTCTAGAATGTGATTTACTAAATTCTCCGGGGTTGGTGTTTCTCTTAGTACTATTTGTAGTGCTTCTCTTTGCAGCTGGAAACGTGGGCAGTGAAAGAATACATACTCCACGTTTTCGGGGGTATCACTGCACGATGGACAAGCGGGGGAGTCATTGTTCATATACTGGTGCAGACATAACCGGAAACATCCATGCCCCGCAAGTATTTGTGTTGAATAGAAGTTAACTTCACCATGCCTGCGGTTTATCTAAGCCTCTAAAGTCGGGATAAGGCGGCAAGTCCAACGGCCCTTTGAAGAAACACTCTAGCGTTCCTACCACTCTATCAAACTTGTGCTTCTTACTGTAGTATCCACTTCACTGTAAGTTAGCCTTCCCTCGTATCTGCTCTCTAAAAACTTCTACATTTCTTCCGCCAGTATAACAATGGGGAACATTCCTGCGATAACGCAGGCTACGTGGTGCGAGGATGTGTGGAAAACGCTACTGATTCTTAGTGCACATAGTCGATTTATTGCTTTGATTCTTCTTTTATAGTATGAAGTCACTTCTATAGTTCCGGTCCAAACTGATGATCCGTATAGGACTACGGATGTGACTACTTTAGCAGAGAGTAGTCTTCGGCTGTATCTTGCCCCTCCTATATTCGGCATAATCCGCGCAAAGGCGGCACCCACGCGAGAGGATTTGTTGCTTACGTACTCCAGATGTTTTTTAAATGTAAGCCTTGAGTCAATCATAACGTCAAGATAGCTGACTTCCATACAATACTCAGTCACACACTTGGGTTCATTGTCATAAGGGCATTGCTGGCAATAAGATTGTCAGATCCAAATTCATAGTCCCTGTACCCTTTTGTGACTTACTTATCAGCCATAACAAGATAGAGCTAGATCGTTCGGAACGACATGAAAAGTGTTCATACTGGGACTCATAGATCTAAAGAGATTCAAGCAATGAACAAACACAATGCAAAGTTTTTAACAGACTTACTTGCTGGTCATAACTCTCAAATTTCACCTTAAGAAAATGGCCATTAGCCAATCAGACACATGAAAACTATGTCCTGATGAAACTGAGCCATTATATGAGAATATCTCGCCATTGCTCGTAGCAGACTAAAACATTTTCATAAAATATTCATCAATCCATCTAGTACAATCTTTTTCTTAGCTGAAACATTCTTAAGCTTCCGTCGAGAACTTGATTTAAGCTAGAATACAATTCGCACAACGATTTCTTTAGGGGATAGTACAACAGGTCACTATCTAGGTCGCATTACTTCAATGGATCTCATAGAGCGCTCAGATCACCTCATTTCACACCTTAAAGAAAGAAAAAAACTCATGTCATCGAGGTGTTGTGCTGATCAACGAATTCTACCTAAGCACTTATATGTAGTAATCCCATAACTCCAAAGACGTGTGTCGACTTCTAATATTTCGTTCTTATGGTTCTAGATATTTCAGATTATTTCTCTATTTTTCAAAACAAGCCAGTTTTAGCAACTTTAGGTGTTTGATCGATTTAGATCATGGGATTTTAGATGATTATACTTTTATCTTTCATTTATCCTCATATATTTCGACACGGTTTGCTTAATTTTTGGATAAGGGTGTCCCATCGTATGTGTTTCAATGCAATGTAGTTACCATCCGTTCCTTTCACTACGTAAATAAGACTGGCACTTTTGCTTCTATATAATATACTTGCATAGTTTCTAACCATATTTGCTATACAGGCTAATAAGGATTCCCTTCTAAAATAGTGATCAATGAAAAGTTGCACATCTCCTATGATATTGTGGGTCATTTATCGAAAGTAACATCCTAATAATGGAACACCCACGTATTGGCCTTGACGCACTGTACCCCAAAAATTCTCATCAAACATCGAAGACTTCTTCCAAACCCAGTCGCTAGCAACCAGACCAGAACTGTCAGAGAGTGAGAATGGAATATAGTGTCGTAGGCATGGATTTCAGATTTAATTTAACAGAGAGAGAGTTGGACAAACTTTGGAAAGATGAAGAATCCTCCTCCGCGTTTCTGCATTTGAGTAAAAAGTTGCCGAGTTCTACCAAGAGCGGCTTGTGGAGATGATGCGGGAGTGTTTTCCGAATCCCGAAACATCTCTGAATCATAAAAACTTTCGGATTTTGCCAGTGTTTAGGAAGAATTACTCGTTGTCTAAGAACACTGTCGCCAGATCAAAATACACACAAATATAACGCCAGTGCAAAAGATCGCTATTATCATTGATAACCAAGCAGCCATAAAGCCGTTGCCGCAGTTACTACATCCTCCAAGCTGGTACTAGAATGCCAAAATGAGCTAGCCTCGCTAGATAACCAATTCAAGGTAAACCTCATTTGGGTACGAGGGCACAGTAACGTATATGGAAACGGACTTGCTGATGAACTGGTTAGGCAAGGCTTATTTGCGGAATCAGTTCAGATTCTGCTTTGAATAGTCAAAGTAGAAATACCCTCACAATTACTTGCTGATGCCAACCTCTGATGGACTAGGCTAACAATCTGTATCATATCTATAAAGATATGGCCAAATTACAAAAAAAAAAAAACAACGGGTCATTGGCCTATAGTAGACCGTGCAGTCAAACTAAGCATCTCACACAACACAAACTGTCGCAGTTGTAATGACGCAACGGAAAAAGAAACTCTTATCCACTTTTTATGCGCCTGTCCGGCACTAGCTAGGACCGAACAACGAGCTTTAGGAAAAGCCTTTTTCAATTCCCTTGTGGAAGTCTCAGAGAAAAACCTTAAAGATTTAATAATCTTCTTAAACTCGACAGTTTGGATCTAGATACTCCCCACCAACACAACTACACATCGAGTTTGTGGCATCAAAATGGCCCAGAGTGCTAATTGGTCTTCTTCTTTCTAAGAATAACCACCACACCTATCTACGCTGCGGAATATAAGAATATTCGAGTCGGAAATCAGACTATAAGAACTAAGGAAGTAGTCAACTATTTAGGAGTAATGCTCGACAACAGGTTAAGGTGTAAAACGCACGTGGAATACTCGAGCAAGAAGGCTTCACTACTGCAGGCAGCCATTTCTCGAATACTGCCAAACATCGGTGGACCTGGATATGCTAGACGAAGTCTACTATCCAGAGTGGTTAGCTCGGTTCTTCTATATGCTGCGCCGGTTTGGGCGGTGGCGTTAGTGACGATAGAAACACGGAGAAAACTATCGTCAACATACAGGCTATGCGCGATAAGAACATTCAGCGGTTTCCGAACAATATCGGACGAAGCATCCTTTGTCATAGTCGGAATGATCCCCATCGACATCCTCGCAAATGAGATGGTAAGGGTCAACGAAAGGAGAACCTCGAGTCATCAAGAAGCAAGTATTGTCAAAAGAATAAAGGAGGAGGAGAAGGCACCATCACTAGCTATGTGGTAAGTCAGGTGGGATAATAGTGCAAAAGGTAGATGGATATATAAGCTGATCCCCACCATTGAGGTTTGGACCAAGCGAGTGCATCGGGAATGCAACTACAACCTTACGCAGTTCCTATCGGGTCACGGCGGCTATCGCAAGTATTTACACAGATTTGGACATGATAGCTCACTTCTCTGTCCACATTGTCCAGGCCAGGAGGAAGATACAGAGCACGTAATATTCCACTGCAATCGCTTCACGGAATGGAGAAATAACCTGCCAAGTCCATCATTCCTTATATACCAAATGCTGCGGTCAGAGGAAAATTGGCCAATGTGCAAAAAGAGCTCCGAATAATTGAGAGAGCAAGGAGAGCAGAAGCAGCAATATAAGAATAAAATAAAATAAATAAATATTTGGCGCAACAGCTCTTTAAAGTGCCAGGGCCTAGCTTCTCGCAACCACTCATGTTGTGTGCGTTATATTTTTCACACGAATGGAAGGGACCTACAGTTTAGTGCCATATCCGAACGGCGATTTGAGAAGCTTTTTCATGACAAAAATACTCTCGGATGTTTGTCAGACGCTCGCGAGAGGTGGGACCGTGAAAAAACTTTTTGGTGTTTTTCTGGGATTCGAACTTGGAACCTCATGCGTAGTGATCCGACACACTAACCACTTACGCCACGGCGCCCACAATACAAGAAGCATAGCATTAATTGCTAACCAGCCCCGGTAAGTAATACCTTACGATAATCCCACGGGGACAGTGGTGGAAGTGTACAGTGTGTGGATTAGTACGTAGGCGCATTCCTGGCATCGATTATTCGGGCTTGCGGATCGTGCATGCTAGCAGCCCGGGCTACTAGTATCTTTGGAAGATTACGACATCCCTTGGCGCAAGAAAAAAAAAGCACCTGCCTACCTCTACTACTGAGTCCTGTTATGATACTTGTAATTTTGCTGATATGCAAATCGAGAAGACAGCTACACCATTTTGATTCAGCCTAGGCCAGATTTGTCCAGCGACATGACGCTTATTAAATGTCATAGAAACAAAGACGAAATTACGTCTTAAGTTGGCTCTGTTATCGGAATGTTCCTTCCGTTTGAAGGTCCATATACTGGGTTGAACTTTTGTCTGACACTGGCTGGTTCTTCTAAGCTATTTGACGGATCGGGTGAGATGAAGGATACTATTGTACTGTCCAAATCCATACGTTGGGCAACTGCAATTACCTTTTCAGCATTAACACCTTGTATCTTCGAGGATATTCGTAAACCAGAGACTGAAGGTCTCTTGTTGCATAGAACTAGGGTTGAAACCAAAAGACCTAATCGAAGTGTTCCCTTTCTTGCTTGTATAGTCAAATAAATTGCATCCCTTGCACCTCCGAACTGTCAATGTGCCATTACTACCACACCATAAGCGGCCAACTCATAAAATAAAATCCCAAACTGCTAAAAAAAATTCTTCCTCTTATCACTTGAAAAACCTTTAGTTTTCTCCAATCTCCTTAGCACTGTTTCTTAACCCATTTCTAATCTCTCCTCTGTATGGTTCTGCCATAATCGAAAGACAGCCACTGGCCATGGCGCGTAGGATCAAACGTCAAGAGATATAGAGAACCAACCCAAGTGCACCATTTGAACCCTTTTTAGCCACGTCTCTCGCTTTGCACTCAAAGGACCAATGCCACCAATACACTTCTACTGTACTGTATCCATAACTAAAATCAAGGAAAAAAAAAATAAATATGTATATATATCGTGAAACCAATGCACGTTTACTCAATTTGATCCTTCAAGCGCAAATGGAATATGTGAGGGAATTCTTGAAGCGAAAAAAATGCAAAAGAAAGGCAACAACAAGACAAACACACTAAATATACAGTTAAAGGCAATATCCTTTTCCCTGATATGTCCCATCAGGCCATCACTTGACCATTCAATTTATGTAACCAGCTAGGAGGATACCTCCTTACTATAAATGTCCTTCGAGAGAGAGAAAGATATAGGCACACACATATGTATCCAATATCCGCCGCTTAAATTTAAAGTTTCGTGCGACACAAAACCAACCAGAAGGATACCGAAAGGACCAAAGCGAAATTTATGGATACTAAAGTAGTATTTATGGGTGGGTGGATGAGACATATCACAAACACATACATGCTGGTTGCCTATTGTTACAAGGCGACCGGCTGCAGCTGGATGTGATTTTATGATGACATGCTTCGATGGATACTAAACGATCAAATTATATGGTTTACAGCAGCAAATCCTAATGCATAGGCGCATATGATACTATGTAGATCCTTGCTGCCGAAACACTGATGATGGAGGATACAGAAGAAAGAGCAGCAGTTCCACTACCAGCAGCAGCAGAGCCACTTTGGAACTCAAGCGAATGAAATGATTGTCGCCTCTTTGAAGTTGGTCAGTGGCAAGAAACGTCTCCTCTGTGTGCACGTGTGTGTGTGTGTGTGTGGATGTCCCTTTGAATAGATGACAGGATGTCAATAGTATCTGGCTCGAAAGTAGACATTGGATAGTTGTGGATTTTGTTACTCAGTAGAAGTGCGGCGTCGGTGTGTGAGAGAACAGTTTGAGGTGTGCCTATGCAAGGATATGAGAATGTAAGGACGATGTCTTGGATGTGTTATATATTGAAATAGGTTTCCGCTTGATTGGAATTAATTAGATACGGTTGCATATGAATAGATGAATAATTTCAACGGAGTCCCATAAGGTGGGGTACTTGCATCCGTATTTTTAAGCGAAAGAGGGTTACATTATTGGACTTGCGAATTGCCTAGCTATCTAGGTACTGCTTGTGGATATCTTTCCAATCCAACGTGAGATTCATTAGCTTCTTGCTTCTTTATGTGCATATCATAGGCTGCAATCTCTCTTTTCCCCCCTTTCGGGAGCAATGATCACGATTTTCAGCGGAGTGCCACACGGTTATGCACAATCGCCTGTTCTTTCCACCGAAAAAAGATGTAGGTTAAGTTGTGTATCACAGGACCAATGTTGGCTTATACTTATATCATCAGCTAATACTTATATCATCACACACTCTCCATGAGATACATCAGCAAAGGCAGAGCATTTTATTCCTTATTCCTTAAGTACTGACCGTAGGCTAGTACCTATTCATAAATCAATTCATTTTACAATCTCCAACTTCCGTCGTAGTTATCCTGGAAATCCTGAAAATCTGTGTAAAAACCGTCAACACCCTTTGTATGGTATCGCTGGTAAAATTTATTTATCCCCAAACGCAACATATCACCTCTGGCCATTCTTTCAAACACATACGCACAGCACTCTTCAACATAGAAACACAGAACTAGTCACTATAGTGCGTCCTGCTTGGAGCTGAGTACACGGTGGTGATGGCGTGTTGGTAACACACATGATGGGCCAACGGCCCAAACATTATCTCCAGTTACAATCGTCCCTGAGGCGTAATAATTTACGTATCTTTGGCACATAATTTACACACTCATCTAGGACAATGCGGGCTAGGGGTTTCTACGTTCCGTATGCCATACACACAACTTTGCTGCCTCTGACATTCATCTTTCGTACAAAGGCTACAAAACTATTAGAGATTGTGTGTTTACGTTACGCAGTGGATGAGAGAAGGCTTGTGCGCGTTTCGGTGTTGGCCGTTCCTTGCAAATGAATCAATTTTAACCCTGCGGCCAATTATCCTTCTCATAATTCGTTTGGGGACACATGGACTATGTGGATAAGGTGGTATTTTTTTTGTTTTTTATTGGAGTGTAGCTGTGACACAAAATTTACTGTGCATAGTCCTTTTTGTGTCCTGACTTCGATGTAATGTGTCAAAATGCGTGAACAATGAATGGGATGGTCTTGAAATGGCCCGAGTGTTGGGTCAAGCGAAAAATGAATGCAGTGTTGCTAAGTGACACTGGTTACCACAATGCGGACCAGTGGACTGTGTAACTCATCCACTCCGGAAGAGGAGTACAGACGTAGAGTGAAACAAAGCCTTCTAATGCTTCAACGGATCGTTATGGTGTGATTTTCCGTTACCGGGTGTATGTCGGTGACTGTATGGTGAAGGGTTGTGTTAAAGGACGAAGCATTGAGTAAACGACTGAAAAATCGGATATAGGGAGGCGGAAATTGTACCTAATTGGGCATATCTTGCAGCACGGATGAGCCAAGTGAAAGAGCAGTAGGATTGTGCCTGACAGGAGAATTGAAGTACGTACAGGATTCTCATGGCGACGCTTTAAAGGGTAGACAATACCAATTTATGGATACTGTAGCTACAGCACACTACCCACTGTCCACCAACCCTTATTTTCACTTCCTCGCAGTTAGTTCCGCAAGTCGAGTATCTCGACTGGCGATTAGGTTTCAACCATCCTAGACGGTCGGTGGTGGCTGCTGACACTTGCATCAAGGCGTCAGAGGAGGAGTACTCCCAAAGGAATTAAAGGCGATCTCTACAGTTACAGTTAAGTTAAACTATTGAGCGAATAGTACCTCGACATATGTACATATTTGAACCTCAGGTCTGTAAGGACATTTAGGACTTATGGATGTACCTTAATGAACCAGCAGCGTTGTTTGAATAGCTCAATTTTCTTATAGACATCGATTTATCTGGTTCCTTACCATATGAAAATACCAAAGACTTCGCTGTATTGTATGGACCAAGTTGTACCTTGAAGAACGTCAGTACAAAGTCCGTTTTAGATATTCAGCTTTCGACCTTATTAAAGCAATTTCGTGGATCTCTCAAGGGCTAACGATCTTCGTCCCGTTAATAGATCTTCTTCTTCCCTTTTCAAGGATGTTATGATCCGAAAACAAGGCATCATAACACTCCCACTTCACCGCATTTTTACTAACCCGCCCATGGGGTTCGCCTATTTGACCTCAGAAAATATCGGTGGGCCTGTTGATTTTGGATCGCTCGGTTACTGAGGCCAATGAGATGCCGATGTCCTCGCATTTGTGTGATCCAGGTGTTTCTAGACCTGCCTCTCCTGTCTCGCGATGTCTTTGGAACGTGCATTGATATTGCCTTTTTAACGGGGTTTTGTACGATGGTTTCTTTGACGCGAGGGCTTCCACGGATTTTCGAACTTCTTATTCGACTAAGTTGTCACTCCTGCTATCATGCAAAGAATCTTCATCTCATCTGCTTTTAATTGTGAACCGTATGTGAACACTGGAGGCACAACTGCGGTGTAGAGCCTTTCATCTTAGGTGGCATTTTTCTGTTACAGAAGATACTGGAATTTTCTCGCCACTTCATCCACCCTACGCTTATGCGATGATTGATATCGTCATCACAGGTTGCTTTTACTATTGTAGAAGAAGAAGAAGCTCATCATCTCCGGGTGATTCTCTCGTGACAAGCTTGCCCCCTTACTTATTTCGATATGAGTGTTATTTGTAACTCAATTTGTCTTGGGCTTCTTACTATAACATGACTGATCAGCTTAGATTAGGTGAGATTAGCGTGGCAGGCTACAATGGTTACAGCCACACTTAGACAAGGAAAGCTACATTATAGTACCACATGGATCTATGATCCTCAGAAAGAACTGGAACCAATTAAAGTTTGTTATAAAGGGCTGGAGGCTGCTGATGTTGGCGCTAGTCAATCCGCCTAAACTATTGAAGAAGTAGGCTCTTAAGCGCAGTTTTCTATTAGCGGAGAGAGCCTGGCATGTACAAATGAGCTGTAGTATGGTTGTTTCCTCTTCTACGTCCATACAGCTTCTACGGAAGTAATTTACGAGGAGGCCTATCCTGATGGCATGCCTTCCAATGATGCAGTGCTCCGTAATGCGCTAACTGTAATCGTAATTATCTGTCCAATAAGGCGATTGGAGCGTTTCTGATCCAGCTTAGGCCAGATCTGTCTAATAATGAGGCACTTAGTGCCGTCTGCTTATCTGCGGTTGAAAGCATTGAGCTTAGAGAGCAATTTCACTGTAGGAATAGATATGCCGGTATTCACCTTGTTCAGTGAAACCGATAGACTAGTATACCCTGCCTGGCGAGTTCATCGGCGATGCAATTCAGTGAAGTGTCTCTGTGTCCCTGCACCCAAATGAGGTAAATATTGGGTTTTTTGAGTTTAAGATGACATATTGCAGGGGGTGATATCCCGATTGGATCACATTGAAGCGGAAAGAGATACCTATGTTTAGACCATGGGCGAAGACACCTCATCCTACTTCTGTTTTAGATCAGTCTGTATAGAAGCATCTCCTCCAATCAAATCTGCAGGCGATACGGGTTTCAACGTTTTTATCGAGCAGACGTTGTGGAAGTACTCTGTCGGTGTTTTGTGAGAGGAGTTAAAGATCGTTAAGAATAGAGGACCGTCCGGTGCTTAGACTAGACCACTGAGGATATGGCCTTTATGCATCATGCATGTAGACATTCAAAGGTGGCAAGTGAAGCAACTGATTCATAGACAAGCGGTACTGTACTGATTGCATGTGACCAAGATAGATTTGGATGGTAGACGACTAACAAAGGCCTCGTGGGAGTAGAATCTCCCGGTATTGGCCCGCTAAATAACGAGAAAGAGCCACGGCAGACGAAACCTTGCAGCTCTGTTAGTAAGTCCTACTTCCACACTTCCTCATGGTGCCATCTGGAAATTTCTCTGGAAAGTAGGACTAGTGCTAACTCCAGCAGCACGAGGAAGCCTCATATCTTGGATGCCTCACAGTGAGCGGATATTGACGGCTGGGTTCCACAGTAGAGTAAGAAAAATTATAATCATACAGTGCTATGCTCCGACTCAAGACACGAACGAGGATGAAAAGCACAATTTCTATAGCCAGTTAGGCACTGTCTACAACCAAACGCCTAATGGAGACATCGTAATGGTGATGGGGGATCTCAATGCCAAAGTAGGTAGGGACAACACCATGCTTAAACACGTGATGGGAGTTCACGGACTTGGAGACTGTAATGATGACTGTGAGCAGTTTGTGGACTTCTGCAATACAAACAGCTTAGTCATTGGATGTACACTGTTTAAGCGTAAAAAATACCACAAGATAAGTTGTGTCTCTACTGACAGGCAACGAACATCCAACCAGATCGACCACATTGCGATCAGCCGTCGCTTAAGAAATTGTCTTCTGGACGTCCGAAACAGACGTGGAGCTGACATCGGACTAGAACGAGATCATCATCTCATGTTATCTCATATACGCCTTCGTACAGCATCCGTCAATAGCAACCGCTCAAACCTACTTAACATCATCAGGTTTAATATCGACAGGCTCAAGGTTCCCCAAGTGCGCCTACAGTTCAGGGACCACCTTGCCGTAGAAGCAGAAGCAATCAACAGCACAATGCAGGAGATCATGGATGACCACTGGAATGCTGTGAAAAGTACTTTTGCGGCTAGGGAAGGCAGAAAAACCATCTCATATGGCTATCTGCAGACACCTGGCGATGGATCGTTGAGCGTACAGCAATCAATGGTCGGAATGCTGCAGCCTCAGCAGTAGAGAAAACCGAGCTAGAAGCCCAATACCATTCGAAGAAAAAAGAAGTGTATCGTAGTGTGAGACGTGGCAAACGTTAGCACATCAACTCACTGGCTTCAAAGGCTGAAGAAGCAGCGAGTAGGTGCGAGAGTAGGACTATTTATAGCATCACTAAGGAGCTCACTGGGGCTAGGCTGAGGCTACCAGGGGGTCAGCAAGGTGGCGGATGGCTGAACGGCCTATAGATATGTAGGTTAGCTGCGAATACTGAATAAGCAGTCCCCGACCAAGAGCGGCAGGGGTGGAGGGCGTGAGTAAAAACCACAAAAGCTCAATGAAATTCCCTGTGACAGGGCGAGTCGATGCCGCCCTTTAAATCAGTGTCAAAATCCCAATTTAAAAAAAAAAAAAAAAAAAAAACCCTGGCAGTAGGTATAAAATGCAACCGTTATTTCGATGCAATGGACAAAACAACTGATAATATTACCCCAGGTGGCAGACCAGTTACACTGGAAAATCCACCCTCAAATGAAGCAGGTCCTACGGATTCTGGGGAGGACCAACTATTGCGTTTAAACGACCCATTCATAGGAGAGGAAGGGTATCCAGATCTCCACCAACACGATCTGATCCCCTCATCGCTGCCCTGGGAGTGAAACACTTGGCTCCCACGGATTGTAAAGCGTCTACAAGTGAGACAGGAGAAAATCGTTTCAAAAAGAGCTATCATCTGCGAAGATCACCACCGCCTTTAAAACAGGATGAACCCGAATCGGCACCACGGGAGAAACCCGCCATAGCCCGGAAAATCATCGCAGAAAACCCTTCAATAGAGAGCGCCACCCTAACGAAACCAACAAACGGTAACCAACATGAGTCCTCCGATGTTAGTGAAGCCCAGCTGACGGAAAAGTCACTGGAGAAGGAGCTACAGAAATGCAAGGAGACGATTAAGAAAATGAAATTCGCTACGGACAGGCAGAAGAATATCAGCACTGATATTAAGAAAGGTCTTGCTGAACTAGAGGAATCATTAGACGTAATCAGCTTCCTTAAAAAGGGGCGGGATAGCGACCTGAGGCTACACCGATCACAACAACCTGAACTTCAGATGCGACAGGTCAACAGAACAGATGCGAACCACCAGAAGCCTCCAAAAAGTAGGACACCGAGCGGAACTCGGGAACCCAAGAAGAGACCACCATCTAGCCCCCATGAAAAGGAGACGGAAAAGAAGAAGAAGAAGTCATCGAAGGTTGCAACTCCTCCAACTAGGCTTCAAACCGTGCGGAGAAGGGATGTAGTCCACAAAGATCTTGCACCCAATATAGGCCAGAAGGACAACCCGTTCTCGAAAAGAAAAGAACCTAAAAAGCCGATCGAGAGCAAGAAGGCCAATGGTAAAGCGCGGCCTCCCTCAGTGAGAGAGCACGAGAAGCAGAAAAAGGAGGAAGGAATGGTAATCAGCCAAAAAAAAGATAAGAGACCAGCGAGGCACCGGCGCGAAGCAATCATCATAAGACCAAGAGGAGCAGAAACGTACGCGGAGATCCTCCGAGAAATTCGTACAAGGGCCAACCCAGATGAAACACAAACGGAGATAAGAGCTGTCCGTCAAACGAGGTCCGGAGATGTCTTGCTTGAGCTCGGTGCAAAAACAAAAGATAAGGAAGGTTTTAGCTCGGAACTCCAAACAACACCCAGTGAAGAGCCCAGACGGTAACCCTCTGATCTCGGACGAGGATCAGCTCACTAGATGGAGAGAACATTTTGCTAAACCACTTAGACGATGGCGGTATGATCTCGAATTTAAATGAGCAGTTCGAAGCCAGTAAATCCCAGTAAAACCGAAATAATAACAGCAATCAAGTCCCTCAAGAAGAGCAAGGTGGTGGGTATTGATGGCATCCCTACTGAACTATTTCAAGCGGCGCGGCGGCAAATACATCGGCAGATTTCCTGTATCCTCTAGTACGGAGAGCTTGGGATAGTGAACAATTTCCACAGGGCTGGAAAAGGGGATGATCATTAAACTTCCAAAAAAAGGAAACTTGACGGAATACGGAAACTGAAGAGGTATTCACGTTCTTCCAGTTGTAGTTAAAATAACAGCTGGAATAACTCTGGAACGTATCAAAGAGCATTTAGATTCAATTCTCTCACTGGATCCTCCTGCATCGACCACATAAACACCTTACGGATCATAATCGAACAGTGCGTTGAGTACAGGTCTCCGCTACATTTGCTGTTTATCGACTTCGAGAAGGCTTTCCACAGCTTGAATCGAGATGCTATCTGGTTGGCCTTGTACTGGAGAGGCATCCTAGAAAAACTTATAGTTATTATCAAGGCTACACACGAGGGCAGTAAGGTGTCGGAGGATTCTGAAATCCAAAGTGGAGTACATCAAGGGTGCATACTGTCGCCACTATTGTTCTTGGTGGTTATCAGCGATTAACTCCGTGCAGCCTTCCGTCAATGGAAGGCAACTAGAAAGGAAGCAATTCGCTGGACTATGACATCTTACCTTAAACACCTAGATTACGCTGGCGATATTTGTCTACTTTCACATCGGATAATGGATCTTCATTTGATGGTCCAAAATTTAGAAGCTGAGGCAAACAAAGTGGGGCTAAAAATAAACGCAGCCGAAACAAAAGCCCTGATCACTTCTAATACCCACACTCAACTTAACATTGCCGGACAGGAAGTCGAGAAAGTTGATATCTATCTTTATTTTGGAAGTGCGATCTCGGCTAATCGCGCACCGATCTAGATGTATGCAGCAGAATCGGGAAGGGCAAAGCTGCATTCGGAATGCTATCCAAAATCTGGAGAAGCAATGATATCAGCTTAAGAACCAAGCTGCGACTGTTCCGCTCCAACTTAGAATCGGTGCTGCTTTATGGGTGCAGTACTTGGAAGGTGGACACCATTAACACACGCAAGCTGCAAGTCTCGTAAACAAATGTTTAATGATCATATTGAGGGTTTTTGGCCGAACCACATCTCCAATGAACAACTTTATACGAGAGCGAGCCAAGAACCCATAAGCATCACTATACGAAGGAGAAAGTGGCATTGGAGTGGACACACCCTATGGCGCGAAGACAATTTCATTGCGAAATACGCCATGCAGTGGAATCCGCTCACCCAGGCAGACAGAATAGCGCGACGCCCTAGGCAAACGTGGCGCAGAACAGTTGAGGAGGGATCGAGCTCTTTAGGAACGAGTTGGAGGCAGCTCAAACGCGTTACTTACTTACTTATGTCCTGTATCCCCTTGTGACCCACAAGGGCCTCTACTACTATGCGCCATCGTGTACGGTTTCTGGCAATGTGTCTGAGTTTTTTCCAACTTTTCCCTAACTGCCGTGCCTCCTTCTCGACTGTTCTGCGCGATGTACTCCTCGGACCGCCAGGTCTTCTGCCATCCTGAGTTAGAGGGTTCCATTGCATAGCATGATTCGCTATGGAGCTGTCACCCTTACGGAACGTGTGACCAATCCACTGCCACTTCCGCCGTTGGATGGTTGTCAAACGCGTTGCAGAACTCCGAATAAGATGACGCGCAGGAGTGACTGACGCCCTATATCCCTCGAGAGGTTAAATGGTCTAGGTAAAGTTAAGATAGGTTAGGTGAACAGTTTTCTCCAAAGCTGTCCACTAGCAGATCTCTTACATAGAGTTACATAGGCCAGGTGTGTAATTTGTGGGTGTAGTCCCCATTTCTTTCCTACTGATTTTGTACAGCAGTATAGAGCTGCAGTGCGTTGCTTTCTTTACACGTTTTACAATATATTGTTTCCAGCTAAGGTTCTTGTTAAGATTTGACTACGAGTGACAGAGAAGTGCAACATAGTTTTCGAGGGTCGAAATGCGGAATTTCGTATTTCCTTGCGAAGAGGACCAGTTCTGGACCATATCCTTTGGTCCATTTAAAGAGCTTAGAGGAAGCGTTTTGCAAAAGATTTCTGAACGTATTGAGGTGTATACCCAAGACAGGTATTGCAACGTCGCTAGCCTAAGCAATTCCTTTACGGCCTCTCCCTTCCACGATTAGAAGCAGTTCATTTACAGACTAATTAACCTACAGTCTCTGGAAAACAGCTGCCGATATATTGGTTCATCAGAGCATCCAGATCCCTCATATTTCGGTCGTACGGAGCTGTTGAAGTCTAGGTTTGGTCAAAAAAAAAACCTGCAAACTTATTTTCTACATTGATGGAGTTTGCCTTCAAATATTTCTACGGCTGAAATTTATACCTGAACCACAATTGCCACTGAGAATTTCGCTCATAAATATATTTAAATGTTTAAGCTGATGCCATTAATAAAAATACCTCGCGGCCATGTATTTGTATAATCTGCGAATTTTTTGGTTTTATCCTGCCACTCACGCCCGATTAATTTAAATCTAGCTATGGACTCGTTTGTATTCGATTTTTTGACGGGCCAACGGGCTTCGAATTTCCACGAATTTGTTTTTTGCATTTTATCCTTCAGCATTCTATGTGAAAGCAATTGCTCCTACATAGCCAACAGAATTTATTCTGTGAATTTCTGCTTTTCATGGTGAAAAGGATAATTAAATGATGTGGCATGTTAACATGCCTCGAATTGTTGGCAGAGTAAATCTACTTTAACATCGGATCGCTGTTTGTTTATCCCTCAGTGAATTGCATGTATAATCCGTGAGATTAATATGGTATCATTAGGGCGCATTGTAGATTGAATATATTGCATCGGTTTACAGGATCCTGCAGATTTTGTTTCATTAGCAAGCCGGCTTTACCTGATCGATCACAGAAACAAGTAACTTGCTTGGTCCGCTTCCTCCACCATGACACGTTTAAATATGTGCGACCTAAACCTCCGACACCATGCAACTGCATTATATACCTCAAATGTGACTCTCTAAGGACTTTCGACACTTTTCAGTAATTCACTTGAACTTCTATTAGTCCAAATGGCATTTCTTAAATGGCATGTCAGGACATCGAGTTCTCTTGTACATGCAGCACCAGCATGAGGACAAGCAAAAAGAAAACTCATTCAACTTTTGACAGTTAGAATTGCTTAAACTTTCTCAACACACCCATCGTTTCCAGTGTCACACTGATAACAAAATCCCTGAGACTGTGTGTGTGTCCATGTATCCTTTTTATGTTATCACTTTACCACAAAAGTAAATGTTCTCCTTCGGTTTTAATGCAATGAATGCTCTTTCACTCTCCATCCCTTCATCCTTATCGAGTGTAATCGAACTAAACATTCAACCCACCATATGGTTAAAGGATATGCTTGCTTTTTACACTCTTGAGTATTGCTAGTTCGACGCAAGGATGTTCATCGTGTGTGCTGTCGTAGTGGGAAATTATCGTATCAAACTCTTAACGACAGGACATTCGCCATTGAAATAAATGGACACTTAAATGTTTCTTCTTTTGCGGGAGGGGGATGTGCAATAGCGATGATATCCTGGGCAAAAAAAAAGGAAGAACAAGTTATCTTGGCAGGAAAGAAAATTAAATGGCGAAACTTTTAGTAAATTACATAGGCGAAGTTGAATTGAATTAGTATCCTTGAAGGGTGTGGGTGAAATGTGCTGATGGTGAAGCAAGGAAAAAAGGGACACTTGTCATTAACTTTTGGAGCAAGGATGGCTTTTCACGCGCAAATGTCTTCCTTTTTCTGGGAAACAGTGTCAACGGAAGGTTTATTTGCGCTCTGTTTGCTTTATTGGTGGGAAAAGGGGTTTATTTTTTTTTTGGACCAAGAAATGGGTCTGGCCAAAGATAATGGCTCCCCAGGATAGCAACTTTGCATATCCGTGTCGAAATTTATTACTTCGCAGATGGGCCTGACGGTTTCAGTCGTTTGTTAGAAGGGGTGGAAGCACAGATTGGGGATTTAGGGCAGATTGGTATATATATATATATTTTTTTTTTTTGCGAAACTGTATCCCTGCTCATACTAAGGAACTTCGTTGGTTTTAAGATTCGCTAAAGATTTGTGCTGATTCATGACTGCCTATCACCTTTTACTTTTGAGCCTAACTTTGGGCAATAGTACATGCCTCCAAATCGGTTCTAATGAGGAACCCCCATTATTATTATTATTTGTGTAGGGTTATTTTGCACTGCGACCTAATGGTCTATTGTGCCCCCTGCTAATACCTTGGGGAGGTTTCTTTCCTCGTTGGAGTCCCCTTCGCAATTGCAATTCCTGCGGAATTGTGTTTGAAGGTCATATGCTCCTACTTTGCCTCGGCGAGAATAGTTCACCTTAGAGCTCTTTCTCCAGCTCAGTTTCTTTTAAGAATCTGAGAATGAGCAGTGGGTCCATGGTTGGCATATCCTCTTCTGATACTTGGTATTTGCCCAAGTATTTCAATCTTTTGTGGGTCAGTGCCTCACAGGACTCCAGAAGGTGTTCCGGAGTCTCACATGACTCGTTGCAGAATCTGCAAAGGCCTTCATTTGTTATACCTAGTTTCCGTAGATGCTCCCTGAGTTTACAGTGCCTCGTTAGGAAGCCTGTTAGCATCCGTAGGTTATTCTTGCTAAGGCAGATGCAGGATTCGAATCTTTTCTGGTTGTAACATCCCAGTAGTTTCTTAGCTTGCCTCAGGCCTGTGGTGTTGTTCCAGGTTCTTGCCCTGTCTTCTCTCTCCATTTTCCTGAATTTCCCGCGTAGGGTGTGTTCCCCCATTCCACAGAATGGTTCAGGTCCAATGAAGGGTTCTGCAGCCCCTTGTCTTGCTAAGGCATCTGCTGCTTCGTTACCTTTTATCCCGACGTGACCGGGTATCCAGTAAAGCGTAACTTTATTGTCTCTGCCCAATTCATTAAGCTTGCATAGGCATTCCCACACAAGTTTTGACTTAATGACGTAGAAGTCAAGTGCTTTGATAGCTGCTTAGCTGTCTGACAGTATTGCTATGTCGCAGCTGCTGTATCCCTTTTCGAGATTGAGTTGGATGCATCTGTTTATAGCGCATATTTCAGCTTGAAAGATGCTGGTGCACTTGTCCATGGGTTCTGAGTGCTTGATCCTTGGCCCAAATACGCCGGCTCCTGTTCCCTCTCCAGTTCTCGAACCGTCTGCATACCATTTTATCGTGTGGCTGCCCAGTCCGTACATTGTGGTTTCGTTGCTCCACTCTTTCTTGTTACTTAAGTTTGTACTAAAGTTTTTCCCAAAATTAAATTTTCTGATACTGTCGTCCCAGAAGGGAAGTTTTTTGAGAAGTGCATCGTGTTCTCTCGAACCAACACATTTCTTCCTTCCAATACCTTCTTTTGCCATCCTTAGGATCGTCCGCTGTGTATTTTGCTCTACTACAAGATGGAGCGGTGTTAGCTGCAGGAGTACTTCCTTGGCTGCAGTTGGTCACGTTCACATGGCCCCAGTGATACAGAGTCTTTGCGCTTTAGTGAGTGTCTCCCTCGTAGTGACTAGACTAGTTCGCTTTGTCCATGCTATTGCTCCATAAGGAGGAACCCCCATGAGGAAGAACTTATCACGGCTATACATATCAAAAGCTTGTACACAACTTACTTACCTAAGCTTCGTTACAGTTCGGGGTGAACCTGGGCCTCGACTAACAAGCCTTTCCTCAGCCTATACACAAGCTTTAGGTATAACTCCGACCTTGTGCGCCACGAATCCCACAACTTTTTTTTTTTTTTTTTTGATACGCGGGTAGGGGTAAATATCCTTTATGGATACTCGTAGCCCGTATTACGAGTTATACCCGACTACATGGTTATGTGCTAGAAAAAAACCCCTCCGATTTCTCTGTCCTGTTGATCCCCTGCGGCACCGCCAGCCAAGGCATTCCTTCACAGGGGCAGGTTTGACATTTCATTATTTCTTTTCAGCTGCTAGAGCTGGCAGGATCTTCGTTTCTCGCGTTTCTCGTTGCTCGTTCCTCTATACGCAGTTGCTGCATCATACTCGTGATTACTTCATTCGCAGTCTCCCAGCCTTCGCTTCTCGCTAAAATAAATGAGGTCAGGTTTCTTGGGGTCATTTGCCCGCCAATTGATCTTTCTATGATGTTCCTGGCCCTGGTATAATTTTAGCATTTCACCAGTATATGCTCTGCATTCTGCACTTTTCCTTCACAGTCCTGGCAGAATGGGTCACTGCATGCCTGTACTTGTAGAGATACTCCCGGAAGCATCCGTGCCCCGATAGAAATTGTGTTAAGTAGTAGCTTACCTCCCCGTGCTTTCTGCTAATACATTCATCAACTTCGGGGATCAATTTGTTCGTCCATCGCCCTTTGGTTGTGATGTTCCACCTATGTTGCCATTCTGCTTTTATAGATTCCATAGCTGTTGTTCCGTCATAGTGTTCGTTTTCACGTAGTGCCGCAGTCTTTTTCGTATCTAGGTCGACAGGCATGATATTACGCTTATCGCATCCGCTGATACAGTTCTTAAGGCGCAGCATACCCTTAAAGATGTAATTCTATGCGCCGAGTTCATCGTTCTAATGTATGACTTACGATGCGTCGCTGATGCCCATATTCGAGCCGCATACAGGGGTATTGACCTACTCACGATTGTTGGCAGATTTCTGATTGGCTGCCTAACTTCCCCAATATTTGGCATTAGTCTGCATAGTGCCGCTACTGCCCGGGAGGCCTTCTCGCCTGCGTACATTTGGTAGTCCCTGAAACTGAGTCTGTGGTCCAGCAGGTACTTGATGTACGACTTCGATTCGATAGTTTGCTCACCGACCTGTATAGTGAGGTGCTCCACTTTTTACGACTGCTTATGAGAACGGCTTGGGGTTTATGGTCCGCTAGCTCTAAACCTGATGCCTGTAGCCATAGCTTAACGTTTGGGATTGTTTGATTGCAGTTTTGCACAACTTCCTCTAATTTCTTGACCACTACTACAATTGCGATATGCCGACGATGATGTCTAATCCGTTCGGCCTTTGTGCTCCTAGAATGCCATCGCACATTATGTTCCATAGAATGAGTCACAGGACCGACCCTTGTGGAACTCCTTCCGTAATTTTGTACCTGTTTGGTCCCTCTTCTGTCTCATAGTAAAGAGTTCTGTCTTCGAAATAGTTCACAATTATCCGCAGTAGGTAGTTTGGTACCTGCAGGTCACTCAGTGCTTTTAGTATATAGCTCCAGTTGGCTGAATTGAACACGTTCTTGACATCAAGTGTCACCACAGCACAGTACTGTTTCGCTCTTCCGAGCCATCTTTCCTCGCAATTGCCTCACGTGCTATATCGCACACAACTTGTATTGCATGGTTGGTGCTTCGCTTCTTTCTGAATCCAAAATGTCGGTTACAAAGCCCCGAGTCCCCTTCCGTGTTTTGCACTACTCTTGTCCGTATAATTTTCTCGAGTACTTTCCCCAGTGTATCTAGCATGCACAACGACCTGTACGACGATGATTGCTCAGGTGGTTTGTCGCCCTTTCGTACAAGAACTAGCCGTTGCCGTTTCCATTGAGACTGGAATTTTCCTTCTGTTAGGCATGCTGTGCAGAGGTGTATAAGGACATCTGAGTTGTTTATTGGAGCAGAACCCTGTTGCCGAATAAAGTGTGCAACGTGTGCACTTCCCACTGAAACAACACTCAAGGTCAAGACGAGCTAAAAGAGCTGTCCGACCCTTCCTTAAAAACACCAGAAACCATATAAGACGGCATGTGATCACTATCAATTAAAATACCACTTCAAGAAAATAAGAATCTCGTAGGATATCACCAGTCTAGAAGAAGCCAGAACCGAAGCTTTTTTCTTATAATGATCATATCTTCAACAGATTTAAGGTACTCCTCCGCAGCTGCAATTATTGCTTTCATAAGGAGAGTGAAATTATTGCTGTCCTAAAAGATGGCCCCTAGCACAATAGATATATTTAGTCGCAGTGCCTATACGTCAAATGGGGGTAACCCCAAACCAAAAAAAAACTCTTAAGTGCGACCTCTTTAGCCCGAAGAACTCATGTACTTCTACAAATATGACTGGGTAATGTAGAGTGGATGGAGCCTACCGTTGTAGCCTAAAAAATCTTCGAATCCACCGCGGACAGCCTCGCGGCAGGCGTGCGAAACTGGAGGTAACTATCTCGTAACCGGACTGCCTGGAGAGGTTTATTGGTTGAGGCCTAAGTCTACTCCGGACTGTAGCGCCACACAAAAAAGCAAGTAAGTAAGTAAATGCGACTCTTACTCCGACTGTCGGTCTGGTAGACACCTGTGAAATGAAATTCATTTATCGACTCCTATTAGAAAAGGATAAGCCTCCTGAATATTAATGTCCATTTATCTGGGCAGTAGTGCGAGAATTGTGTGCACATGAATCGTGCTATGACAGCCTGTGGTTTTCAGGTTGAAACATTCCATACTGCTGCCTCAAGACAAATGCAGGCTAAGCTTAAATTCCCCATGGAAAACTAGTTGAAAATATTGGTCTTTGGAATAGTACCTATTACCCTACGATTTTATTGACCCAATTTTTTTAAACTTGTAACTCCATTTGCAAATGAAAATCCAACTACCCCTACAGCACAGCAGAGGAGGTAGCAAGTATCGGGAACACTTCATCCATGCTTTCGATGATAAATTTCGGAAATTCACAAAACGTCGCTTACCAAGCCACCCACCCTCATAAGTCATCATTCCGGGTAAAACAAATCACTTGTCGACCCCAGAATTGAACATTCGCCCAAAAAGTTTTTTTTTTTTTATGATATCTGACATTTTAATTTGTTTCCGAATCACTTCGTGATTTCCCAAGTTAATGCAAATTTCCTCCGCTCACACCCCACCCACACGTGCTGTGAGTTTTTATAAAAAAAAGAGAACCCTCCGGACGCCAAAAGTCATGCAAATTCATTTCTGATTCATTTTCGTGGAATTGGTCCAACTGCATCAGATGCTGAGAGGCAACCAACAAAAGGATATGCATCCATCCAGGACGAGAAATAAATAAAAATTGAATTTTTGATTCCGAATAGTTGAACAAATAGACCAGCTGAAGTAGTGGTTGTAGTGGTTGTTGTTGTCCAAACGCCACCATCATCGCCGTCACCATCAAGGATTCATGAGCCCTAAAGTTTCTTTTTTTTTGTTTTGTTTTTGCTCTTCCAGCCCTGGCTGAAAGTTGGGCTGTGTTTGTCCAGCACCATGTTTGCGTACATCTCACCGGAGTGCATTATATAAAGGGACATATTTGCACTCTACACCATACCACTGCTGTGTGGAGGCGGGGTAGGTAGTGGTGGGAGGAAAACATAAAATAAATGGGAATTGTTAATTGAATTTCGCAGCAATAACTTGTTGGCGAAACCCCCGCTCCCGCCATGAGGACACATTGATCGATGCTGTTTGTCACGCTCACCATCAGTTTGCAATGACTCGGTACTAGCACTAGTAGTGGTAATCGTCCACGACGATATCCAACTGCAGCTCTCAAGGATGTCTGAAGAGAACAGTTATACCATGGCTGCTGCATGGTGCATTGCGCTATAGCCAGCGTGAATTATGTTCCTCATGTTTGCTCTATTTCACTTTTCTCTTTCTCTCTTCTTCGTCTCCACTATCCCAACTAGTTTGTCAATATTCCAAATGGACTGGGAATGAGCTGGGCTGGGCTGGACTGGGCATATGATGTACGCGCGTCCAATCCATGCAATTATTGAATGCAAATTGCAATAACAAATGTCACCAATTGACATCGGAACAGATGTAAAAATGCTCGACAGACGGACGTTTGTTAAATTGGTTCATTTGTTAGGACTCTGGGACTGGAACTAGGTCTGAGTCTAGGGGTTGGGGCAGCAAATATGACCATGTCAACATTTTGTAGATTGCACACCCATTTACATAGCAAAAGTTATGACCAAGTAATTGAGTTTGTCTGTCAAATGTCATGTGGAGTGTAATCAGTTCCCCAATACCACTTACAGGTAGGGATGGTGAGGTTGTTTAATATTCCGTAACATATGCCTTTATTGTGAGAGTCAATTGGTTTTGATTTTGGCAAATAGACGATAATGAGGTTGGGAGGGTTGTGAACTTATTTTGTTGGCAAGCCAATGACGGAATTTCAAATTGTCTAGTTGAGATCATGGTTTGGTGACACGAACTAGGATTTGCATTTCACTACATTTTGTTACCTACTTTGCAGACTAGGTCTGTATAATAATCCTTATCAACTGACGCATGAAGAAGCTAATTTTAATGTTCGTTGGTCTAGGACATACTGCTTGAGTTCTTTAAACCTCGTCCTTAAAAATAAAATGCGCTGTTCTTGGTCATCGGCAGGGTAGAACCATCGACGTTATGATTTTATAAAGTTACTTGTATATTTGGTTGAGGTCCAGGTCCACCCCGGACTGTAGCGTCATCTAAAGAAGAAAGACTTGTATATTAACCGTCGGGTTTCTATGTGTTTCGAAGGGCTTTCAGTTGGAACTTTCTGAGATTCGACTAGGAGCAAGTTGGGTCTTATAATGTAATGTTTTAAAGGGTTTCGTTTTTCATACCAAAGCTGAAATGTACTAAAGCAGATCTACTAGCTGATACGAGCAAGCGCAGGACAATCACATTGGAAACGTTTCGCGGTATCGTCGCCCTCTCCAAAAGCATCACAAACTGAAGTGTCACTTAGAACTAGCACATTGGGACGCATACAAAACCATAACAGCCTAGCAGTACGACAGTAAGTCATACGGGAGCATTCATTTAATCTGCCTGCATACCGAAGAGTTATATGAATGTCCTGAGAAACATAATCCTTAATGGAAGTCCTGATCATGGACTAACATATAAAAACCCAATGCAAGTTCTGGTTTTGAGAACTGCATCCCTGAGTCTTGTCCAGCAATTCTATCGAAGATCTCAATTCCCATGGTCCCAATGTGACCTGAAATGCAAACATAAATCAAACAGTTCAACTTTAAACAAATTTGGAAGTGGATAAGGACTAGAGCAAAGCCATAAGCGTAGCCTGACTATCACCATAGACATAGACGCTTCGACCATTCCTTCCAACATAGCTCATGGCCATTAGTGTAGCCTAAGTCTCCATTTAGAAAACAGATGCTTGTTTGCCTAACGAGTTCTGAAGATATGTATGCACAAACCACCTGGGCAATCATCGTCGTACAGGCCGTTGTGAATGCTAGATACACTGGGGAAAGTGCTCGAGAAAATTATACGGACAAGACTAGAGCAAAACACGGAAGGGGACTCGAGGCTTTGTAACCGACATTTTGGATTCCGAAAGAAACGAAGCACCAACCATGCAATACAAGTTGTGTGCAATATAGCACGTGAGGAAATTGCGGAAGAAAGATGTCTCGGTTGAGCAAAACAGTACTATGTTGTGGTGGCACTTGGTGTCAAGAACGCGTTCAATTCAGCCAACTGGGGCTGTATACTACCAAGAACTGAGTGACCTGCAGGTACCAAGCTACCTACTGCGGATAATTGTGAACTATTTCGAAGACAGAACACTTTACTATGACACAGAAGAGGGACCAAACAGGTACAAAATTACGGAAGGAGTTCCACATGGGTCGGTCCTGTGACTCATTCTATGGAACATAATGTGCGATGGCATTCTAGGAACACAAAGGCCGAACGGAGTAGACATCATTCGTTATGCCGACGATTTCGCAATTGTAGTAGTGGCCAAAAAATTAGAGGAAGTTGTGCAAAACTGTAATCAAACAATCGCAAACGTGAAGCTATGGCTAGAGACATCAGGCTTAGAGCTAGCGGACCACAAAACCGAAGCCGTTCTTATAAGCAGCCGTAAAAAGTGGAGCACCTCACTATACAGGTCGGTGGGTAAACTATCGAATCGAAGCCGTACATCGAGTACCTGGTATGTTGCTGGACCACAGACTCAGCTTCAGGGATCACCTAATGTACGCAGGCGAGAAGGCCTCCCGGGTAGTAGCGGCAATATGCAGACTACTGCCAAATATTGGGGGAGATAGGCAGCCAATCAGAAATCTCTTAACGACCGTGAGTAGGTCAATACCCCTGTATGCGGCTCCAATATGTGCATCAGCGACGCATCGTCAGTCATACGTTAGAACGATGAACTCGGCGCATAGAATCGCTTTTTTAAGGGTATGCTGCGCTTTAGAACTGTATCAGCGGATGCGATTAGCGTAATATCAGGCCGAATGCCCATTGATCTAGACGCGAAAAAGACTGCGGCACTACGTGAAAACGGGCACTATGACGGAACAACAGCTATAGAATCTATAAAAGCGAATGGCAACATAGGTGGAACATCACAACCAAAGGGCGATGGACATACAAATTGATCCCCGAAGTTGATGAGTGTATTAGCAGAAAGCACGAAGAGGTAAACTACTACCAATCATAATTTCTATCGGGCACGGATGCTTCCGGGAGTATCTCTACAAGCACAAGCACGCAGTGACCCATTCTGCCAGGACTGTGAAGGAATAGTGCAGAATGTAGAGCATGTACTGATGGAATGCTAAAATTATACCAGGGCCAGGAACATCCTAGAAAGAGCAATTGGCGGGCAAATGACCCCAAGAAGCTTGACCTCATTTATGTTGGCGAGGAGTGAAGGCAGGAAGACTGCAAATAAAATCACGAGTATGATACAGCGACTGCGTATAGAGGAACGAGCAACGAGAAACGCGAGAAACGAAGATTCTGGCAGCTCTGGCAGCTGAAAAGAGTGACGAAATGTCAAACCTGTCCCTGCGAAGGAAGGAATGCCTTGACAGGCGGTGTCGCAGGGGAACAACAGGACAGAGAAACCTGAGGGGTTTTTTTTAGCACATAACCATGCAGGAGCATGGAGTCGGGTATAACTCGTAGCACGAGCTACAAGTATCCGTAAAGGAGTTTTATTCCTACCCGCACATAAAAAACAACAACTCGGAGGAGCCATTTCTGGGGAGCAGATCTGCAGTTTCGTTGCCGTCAACGCCTGGTACCCACCACAATCAGTGACTTGAGCGCCACTTGACTGTCGATACTATATGCATGGTAGTACCTTTGATGCTGGAGTGCAGGTTTATATTGATGCAAATCTCGATAGCATAAGGTTTGGCCTAGAAAGCACTGCGACTCTTTCCAAGTGGCTTCGAGCCTTTTTGATAAAGTCCATACACACTCGCACCAACCCGTTAATCTACTTTTGATTCATCGGTATACCACGCAATTCTCTTTGCATCAAGAACCGGTCCGCTATTATTCCATGAATCACGGCTTGGGATCTCAATCTCAAACCTTCTTCCGAAGATCCACGTGATCACAAGTAATATTGTCATTCGACTTTCGGAGAATAATTGGGATACGAATCGTCACTCTATTGACAAAGATATGCCGCGGGGTGAGTCCGATTATAGCGTCTATGTCTGTCGTAGGGCAGGTATGAATTGTACCTGTTATTCCAAGACATGCTTCTTTTTTTTTATAATTTGCGCATGCCAAAGGGATTATTAATAACCTTATACAGGTTCTCAGGGCACGACAACTAATTCTTGAAGTCTGTTGAGCCTGTTGATGGTTGTGACTTTCTTGGTTTTTGTCCACCAGGCAATGGACGCGTACGTAAGAATGGAATGTGACATTTGAGAACAAACCGCAAGTTTTGCCATACATTTGACAAAAGGCCCACATGGCAGTGGTCGCTCTGACAATGGTTGACCAATTAAGAGCCACTGGTAGAGACGTTTGGTTTTCCATTTCTTATAAATAGTGCAACGACTGTCTTGTTGGGGTTGATCGATAGGCTCTCGCCAGCACACTAGTCCAACATTACAAAAAGTGCATCTTGCATAAGTTGACACACATTGTCTTCATGTTTGCCATTGAATATGATCACTAGATCATCTGCATAGTTTATAGCTCTAAGGCCTCAGTTGTTAAGTCCACTCAGTAAGTCATCAACCACGAGAAGACGCTGCCACCTTGGGGTAGCCTTTTGCTGCGGAGACCGTCACAGAGACCTCTGCGGACGTAGATGTTATTATGCGGCTGTCGAACATAGTCCTTATCCACCTGGTTTTTGGTTGATCGTTTCATGGTATTGCAGGTATGGAGTCATAACTGATATCAAAAACGCCTTCTATAACAAGGAATGCACAAACGGCGGATTTATTGGGAACGATAGGCGGATTTTATCTGTGTGAGGAGATAGAGAATGGCGCTTTTCACGAATCGTCCTAACCCGTATGCATATTGACTGGAGTGCAGAGATATTGTCCCCTTAAGAATGCCTTTAATATCAATGTCTAGCTGGCTTTCTGTGGTTTTGAAGAAAAGCGATGTCAAGCTGATCTGGGTAGCTCACTGGGATAAATACCATATTTACCTCCCGCCAAGTTAGTGGAATGCGTCCCACTTCACCTAAGGATATGATTTCCTACAGGAAGACTACTTAGTACATGATTCTTTCTGTCACTTCTTCGCCTCATAGAACTCAGCTTATTTCGTAGCCTATCATTGAACTGAACTGAAAGGGAGAAATGAACAAGGAAATTGTTCTAAACCGTGATTACTATTATCATATGCTTTAGATGCTTCAGAGCCAGAACCTACAAGGACGTGTATAAATCCACATTCACTTCGAGTTTAAATTTCGACTACACCCCCTTGAAACTCACGAAAGTAATCTCCCCATTTGCCTGCCCCCACTCATCAAACTAATTGATTGCCTGGAGCTATCACATTTCCAGCATCTGCTACCATCATATGAGACTCCCAATCAACTTTAACATATTTCATTTAATTTTAAATTAAGCGCCTTAATCTACTTAATATCCAATTATCAGCTTATTATTCATAAATCTTAGAACGTATTTTCTTCCCCCTAAGACGGTAATTATCCAAGTTCATTGCATTATGCTTCCGTTTATTAACACCCCACCAGCCCCTCCATTGAACTCACGACCATATGTCTGCCAAACAAAAGACATAAATCCTCCCCGAGTAGGATGCAACTTATTAAATGCGAAGCATGCTCCCGAAGGGCTGGGTGAAGAAGGCCCCATAAATCTTAGCTTCTCATAAACTTCCCACACACATGTGGAATACGAGTATAATCTAGTTGTGAGTCCTACAAAAACGAGGTGCTTCATTTACCTTTAAGCCAAAGCGCAGCACCATCAACAGGCACACGCATATCAAGCATACTCGTACCCACTCGCCCTCTATCTCTCTCGACATATCCTTTCCTCGGCAACACGTACAACAAGGCAATGTACGCAAAAATCCTTTATCAGCCTCTTTTGCGCGCGTATTAATTATTCACAGGATGTTCTTGTTGCCTTTTGCAGTGCGTTCATACAGGCAGACATTATTTTGATAAGAAACAAAGACATTCCTTGTATCCTTCCTTTCACATGTATCCTTGCTCGTGTACTGAGCACATTTTCGGGGTGCAAATTGCGGAAAATCGTTGTCTTTCGTGTGATTTATTGTGGGAAAATTAATTCCTTTTGCCGCCGAAAGACAAAATGCTTTTGTCCTAGAGACACAGAGAAGGGAACTTTCCCGAAAAAAAAAAAAAAAATTAGAGGGTGTGGCATTAACTGGCATAGATACAGATAGTTTCACTACTTTCATCGTCCTTCGTGCTTGTCAAATTGAGTGCGCGTCTTATTAATCACGAAACGGAACGCTATGTCAAAAGATGATTTCCAAAATAATGAGTTAATTTGCCGAAGCTACTCTGCTACAGGCAGGCAGGCAGGCAGGCAAGCAGAGAAGGGTTTGTAGGATAAAAGGGGCGGCAAGAGCGAACTAGAATTCGTATTCAGCCATCGTGTGAGGAAAAATTAATTAGATGGATCGCACGGAAGTTATTATGTTGGTTAATTAAAAAAAAAACAAAAAAAAAAAAACAGAGAAACTCCCCGAGAATGGGATTAATGGAAATACGGAGCTATGAACTGTGAGAGAGGTAGATGGACGAAGGATGAAGGCGTTGTAGTTATTCACTTAATTAGGTCAAAATGAAGAGCTCATACGTTAAGCCACTGGCAAGATTGATGGGCTTGGTGGTGGTTGTAACTGGAAATTGCCGCTAAGGGTACTTTCTTAGTAGCAATGGACTTAGCACCCTTATTTGGGCTATTCGCAGAGGGGTGCGTATTCTGTATATGTGGGTAATGTAGTTTTATCGATTTTTGCTAACAACACCTTATAAGCGATTGTAACAGGTGTGTCCTTTCAGTCACTACTGACAACTTTTCACACATCTTCATCCAAGGGATATCTTGTGAGCCTTACACACATACAACTGAATCAATTTAATCAGCATCGCTCGTCAGTGCATTGATAGACGACGGAAGTACAAGAGCGGCGGACCAAATGCAGTAAGACTGATGCAACTGCAGCCAGCTCGTTAGCATCGCTCATTCCACTGTGGTCCGACGCTCAGAGGAAAATTACACCTTCCCGAACTTATTGGATGCAATAGCCAAATCTAACGCTTTGATAGCGGATTGTCTGCCTATAAAGGTGGCAATACTACCTTGGAGTACTATGTGATTTTAAAGCATCACGGATAGCTAATGAAATGGAAGAAAGCGTTGAAATCTTATCGAAAAGCTCAAGTCTGTTGGAAATACATTTGGCAGCTTATTTTACTGTGGCCGAAAGGCTTTTAAGACCCAAATTCTTTGACTCGAATTGCATTGCGGAGCACTGTGTATAACTATCTGATGTATATTTCGAGGGAAAGGATGTGGAAATCCCAGCTGAGAATGTATAGCACATGTCTTCATAGCACCCTTGGTGGTTTGGCTTACCGTTGAGTGGACTCTTTTGATTCCATTGATACAAATACAAATATTTGGCGCAACAGCTCTTTTAAAGTGCCAGGGCCTAGCTTCTCGCAATCACTCATGTTGTGTGAGTTATATTTTCACGCAAATGGAAGGGACCTACAGTTTAATGCCGACTCCGAACGGCGATTTGAGAAGCTTTTTCGAGATAACAATACTTTCGGATGTTTGTCAGACGCTCGCGAGAGGTGGGACTATGAAAAATACTTTTTGGTGTTTTCTGGGATTCGAACTTGGAATCTATACGATTTCAGAAGTAGGATGTATTTATGTCCTGTATTCTCTTGTGGGTCCTAGGGAGTCTACTACGCCTACGTGCCATCGTGTACTGTTTCTGTCGATGTGTCTCAGCTCTTCCCAACTTTTCCCCAACTACCTTGCCTCCTTCGCGACTGTTCTGCAACGTGTTCTCCTCAGACTGCCAGGTCTTTTGCCATCCTGAGCTAAAGGGTTCCATTGCATAGCATTGTTCGTTATGGAACTGTCACCCTTTCGGAACGTGTGACCAATCCACTGTCACTTCCGTCGTTGGATGATTGTGCCTATTGGTTCCTGACCCGTTCTCTCGTAAAGGTGTTCGTTAGAGATACGCTTGGACCTGAAAATCCTTAAGATATCGCGCAGGCACCTATTAACGAACGTTTGCAGCCTCCTGGCGATAGTAGTGGTCACTTTGCACATGCTGAATCCATATAACAGCACGGATTAAACATTGGAGCGGAACAGTCTTATCTTGGTGCTCAAACTGATTGCATTGCGTCGCCATATTTTGGACAACATCCCGAACGCGGACTTTGCTTTGGCGATCCTGTTGGCTATATCCAGTTCGGTTCCACCATCGGTCGAGACAATACTCCGAAGATACTGGAAATCCTGTACTCTCTCTACGGGTTGTCCAACAATGCATATTTGAGGCGATGAGTATGTTCCAAGGCTGATCATTTTAGTTTTTGCCGTATTCATTTTCAGCCAGACGACGCCTCCCTCCCTCTCCACATCTGCTGTCATTTGGTGGAGGTCCGTAATTCTGTGAGAGAGTAAGCATACATCGTCAAGTTGTTTCTGTTGGGATGTAAGATTCCATCGAATTCCTCCGTTTCCCGTCGACAAAGCTGCACGAATCACATTACTAATCACCAATGGGAATAGTATTGTTGATAGAATACAGCCCTGCCTTACACCACTTTGGATCTCAAATTCCTCAGACAACCTTTCTCTGTGCAGAACGTGACATTTGGAGCCTTCATATGTAGCTTTGCTAATAGCAATTAGTTAATCGGGAATACCTCTCCTGCGTAAGGCACGCTAAATAAGCTCCCTGTTGACACAATCGAACGCCTTCTCAAAATCGATGAACAGCAGGTGAACTGGAGATCGATATTCAACTCACTGTTCGATTATAATCCGCAGGGTGTTGATGTGGTCGACACAGGAGAATTCAGAGCGGAAGCCTGATTGTTCAGCATCGAGTATGTCTTCGAAATGTTGTTTGATTCGCTCCAGGATGATTTTAGGTATTATCTTAGCTAGAGCAGGTAGCAACCAGATACTCCTCCAGTTTCCATACTCCATTAAATTCCCTTTCTTAGGAAGCTTGACGATCATTCCCTTTTTCCACTCATTAGGAAACCTCTGAGCTTCCCAAGCTCTCTCTATAAGAGAAAGCAGAGGCTCAGCCGATATTGTTGGCGCTGTTCGTAAGAGCTCTACTGAAATGCCGTCAAGTCCTATCGCCTTGTTGGTTTGGTGTGCTTTGATGGTGGTAATGATCTCATCATTGCTGGGAGTCGTTGTGCGTATTCGGGGATTTCTCACCTCGAGCATCTCAATCTGATTTGGGAGCATATCGCTGGCGAATACGCGGCTCAAACCGTAACAAAATACTCTTTCCATCTCTTGAGCTGGTCCTCATCCGAAATGAGTAGGGAGCCATCTAGGCTTTTCACTGGGTGCTGGCTGGAGCTGCGACCACCTATCATTCTGTAGACGGTCCTGCTGTCGCACCCCCGTGCGGCTTCTTCTGCTTTTGTGGCCAGCACGTTGATGTAGTTGCGCCTGTCATGTCGCGCGCTACTCTGAACTTCTCTCATCTTCATGCGATATAGTGACTCTAGCTCGCTTCTTCCTGCTGCTGGAGTAGCTGCAACGCCAGCCTTACTTGTTTTCATTCGTGAAAGAGCCCTATGTTTTCCCTGCTCATGGATGTGCCAGACCTAGTCCTCCGGCTATGCTAGTAGTGATGCCACCAGTTCTTCGCACTTGCTGTTTTCACAGTGCTGAACTTCTACTACTAGGGAGCGTAACCCTTGTTTACCCATTTTATCGGAATTGTTTAGTCTTTCTAAGAACGCCAAGCAAGCACTTCAGTGATGAGGCACCAGCATCGGCACCGAAAATCTGCCATCTAATACGAAAGAAAGCGGGACACTCGCAGAGAAAATGTTCCGCAGTGTCGTCACCCTATCCACAAGCATCGCAGAATGTAGTGTCACTTAAGCCTAGCACGTTAAGATGTTTGGCGAAAGCGTAGTGGCAAGACTGTCAAGACACCAATTAGTTTTATGCAGTCTTTTCTGCTGGCGGACAGCAAAAATGCCGATGATTTCTTACAGATGTCCGAGAGCATTTGTTTAGTCAACACACATCCTGGAGAGTCAGTCACACACAATTGTGTTCGTGCGAAACCAATTCGTCAATGGAATCCCTTATCGAGGAATCCCTTGACGAACTCCTAGAGCTACTTGAAAAATCGGGTTACAAGCTACAAGGATATGCAGACGACATTGTCATCAGCGTCAGAGGCAAATTTGAGGACTTCATTTCTCAACTAATTCAAGGTGCCCTCAATTTAACTTCCGATTGGTGCAGGACAAAGGGACTTACCATCAACCAAGGAAAAACTATACTTGTACCCTTTTTCAGAGAAGGAAACCACACTCTCAAAGAAATTAGACTGGAAAACGTCCCAATCGACATACCCAAGGAAACGAAATACCTAGGTGTTACACTTGACAAGACGCTCACCTGGAATTCACACCTGAACAAGGTTACCGAGAAAGCGACAAGAGCAATGTTTATGTGCCAGCGCCTACATGGTAAAACTTGGGGGCTAAAACCCAAGATAATGTATCGGACGTACATCGCCATTATCGTTGGCATCGTTGACTTGGTGGCCAAAAACCTTACAGGCCAAGACTCAGGAACAGTTGAATAAAATACATCGTCTAGCCTGTCTGAGTCTCACAGGAGCAATAAGAACTTGCCCTACGGCAGCAATGGGAGCAATGCTTAGCCTCACACCGTTGCACCTTGCAGCACAAAAAGAAGCTATGCTGAGTGCTCTTAGGCTACCCAAGATCTCGGACCTTAAAATCGGCAACTTTACAGGCCATTCGAAGATTCTAGGTTATATTCAAAATGATCCTATTCTCAAAATCCCAAATACTACGATCAAGAAATACCGGTTCTCCAGGAAATTCAATGTGGTCATAGGTGACAGCCACACATGGAGTAATGAAGGACTTGTAGTCTTACCAAACTCTCAAACTTGGTACACAGATGGTTCCAAATTGGAAAATGGTAGCACTGGCGCAGGGGTTTAAGGACCCAGGTTCCAACGTGCGGCTGCGCTTGGGAAATCACCAACAATACCACATTTCAGGCCGAAGTCCATGCGATCGAGCTCTGTGCACGAGAATGTCTGCGTAGAAGAGTCGAGGGTACTCGTATCTATATCCTCTCAGACAGCCAGGCAGCACATAAGTGCTCTGAAATCGTACACGGTAGGATCAAAATTTGTATGGCACTGTCTAAACCTACTCGAAGATCTCGCATCGAAAAACACCGTCACTGTGGGCTGGATACTAGGACACAAAGGCTTCGAGGGCATTAGCAATAGTCGCCCACTAGTCGGTCCTGAACCCTATTTAAAAATAAAGAAATGGGAAGATGATCATCATGCAGAGTACTGGGCCAAACTCGAGGGCCTAAGACAGGAAAAGAAGTTCATTAATCTCAACCGCTGCAAGGCTAAAAAGCTACTCGAGCTTACCAAAGCAGACCTAAGAACCTTAACAGGCTACTTGACTGGTCATTGCCCACTCAGGTACTATCTGCACAAGATAGGAGATACAGACAAATGCCGGCTATATGGAGAGCAAAAAGATACGGCAGAACATATTCTTTGTGAATGCCGTATGGCCGCAAGAAAAAGACTTCTCCATATCGGAAGGGCTCTAATGAGTTCCTCTGACTTCTGGAATATTGGGCCTGGAGCAGCGTTGAGGTTTATCAAGAGCCTGAACCAAGTTCTCAGCTAAACACTGGTCTGGCACCATATATCTTATAGGTCGCAGTGCGTACAAGGCCCCAGTAAAGTAAAGTAAAGTAAAGTATCGAGGACGCAAGAAGACCCAATGAAAGTTCAGGCTCTGAAATCTCTTCGGAGATCTCGTTCCCCAATGTGACCTGGGACCCAGATAAGAGACAGAGAATTCAGCCTTGCGTCCGAGTTCAAAGAGTTTTTACGTTCTCGAACTGTTTCGGAAGAGGTTCTTCCACCCTTCCACCTGTTCTTCACAACATAGTTCACAAAAACTACGATTGTAGACTATAAGTTTCCGCTTGGAAAACAGACGGGTATTAAGGCACCAGCACCAGATCCTTGACTGGCTTTACAAATACAAATATTTGGCGCAACAGCTCTTTAAAGTGCCAGGGCCTAGCTTCTCGCAACCACTCATGTTGTGTGCGTTATATTTTTCACACGAATGGAAGGGACCTACAGTTTAATGCTGAATCCGAACGGCGATTTGAGAAGCTTTTTCGTGACAACAATACTCTCGGATGTTTGTCAGACGCTCGCGAGAGGTGGGACCGTGAAAAAACTTTTTGGTGTTTTCTGGGATTCGAACTTGGAACCTCATGCGTAGTGATCCGACACACTAACCACTTACGCCACGGCGCCCACCCCCCTTGACTGGCTTTGGAACCATCCGTGAAAACACGACTACATTCCATTCCTTGCTCAGACTCTGGCCGAAGTCAGTCCTGAACATAAGGAAAGTCTTTAAACTTGCACAACAGCCAAAGTTCTGGTATTATTGCGTCAGATGGCATATCCACGAGACAGGAGTCGTTGAACAAGTGTCGCACAGGCTCATCAAAACTCCAGTGTGGATTATACCAAAAACCTCCACGCCGAAGACAATGGATGGCTTGGAAAGTGCGGCCCATGTATGCGATTAATCAAGCCCAAAGCATGCAGTTGTGGCGTTAAAAAGTTTTCAATCCAAAGCCAAAGTTGTTCTTTGAAGACCACGCTCCTGAGCACGGCGTCGAATTGAGGTTGATGGATTGTTTTGAACACTTACTTGAACAGCAGTAATGTTTTCGGCCGATCTTGCAGTACGTTGTGGCCCATGCTTGGGCCTATCACCTACAGACCCTTATTCTTCGAAATCATTCACTACACGATAAATAGTGCGTTTTGTTGGGACGTTGTTTCTCCCAAAAATTTCACGTAACTTTCTCATCGTCACAGTTACCGATGATTGATTTTAATAAAATGTTTTAACGATTAAAACACGTTGGTTTATCGAATATTTTCCCATAATAAATTTGCCACGTGTCTACTTCACGACTGCCAAATATGAACTGTCAAGACTAATGTTTACCAAAATGGTGGCAAAACAAAGTAGTATACGTTCCCGGCGGACACCCTGTATAACACAGCGTCTAGAGCAGAGCCAGGCGTACTCGGGAAACATTCCGTGCAGCCGAGAGTAGGGCATACTAACCTGAAGTATTGCATTACCTATGAGGTTAGAATCCATGCTCTTTGAGAGCAATAAGGTACACTTCTGATAGCTAGCCAAATATCATGGTGTGTACGAATGTCAAGTACGAAATTGAATAGGTAGATAGGGAAGGAAATCAAAAGACATGTTTAACGGATCCTTTGAATTGAGCCGAAGATGATCACAGTTTCTGAAATAAAATTTTTGAATAATATCAATGATGGGACTAAGATTCCCGGGAGCAAAGATACGTGTGATTTCAGACAAATATAACCGTCCAGTGGGCAATGTGCAAAGAGAATAAAACAGTATGTTTTAAATGACTCTGTAACGAAGCAGCCATAAACCCTTGGGGTATGGCGTACAGGATGATGATGACAAAGCTGAAAGGCCATAGTTCCCCACAAATAACTTGCCCAGCTATGTTAAGATCCATAATACAGCACCTATTCCGCCATAGACCATCTACTTTGTATGATATAATCAGAGAGACTAATACAGAGCACGTCCCTGCTATTGCGCGGGAGGAGCTACTCGATGCATGCAGGAAGATAGAAAGCAACAAAGCACCTGGTCAGTGGCTGTTCAAAAGAGGCCGGACATTTTTATAGCCACGATGCAAACGTGTATAGAGGAAGGAGTTTTTCCTGGGCCATGGAAGCTTCAACATTTGGTACTGCTACCAAAAGGAAACCACCTGGAGAACCATCGTCATATCGCCCAATATGATTACTGGACACTTTGGGAAAGATACTTTAACGAATAATATACAACAGACTGCTCGTGGTAGCAGAAAAGAAAGGAGCACTGTCAGACCATCAGTTCGGCTTTAGAAAATCGCATTCTACCGTTGATGCCATAAAAGTGGTAGTTGACACAGCTACTGGAGCGATCCAAGGAGAAAGATGGCTGAGGGGGAACAAAGAAATACTGACTGACTCTAGACATCAAACGCCTTTAACTTGGCAAATTGGTCGTTCATAAGGAGATCGCTAGCCAGAATGGATACTTCATACTACCTATTGAGGATAGTTACAAACTACTTCACTAACAGGAAGTTGAGGTACCAAACCGGCTACGGGGTAATGTACTACAGCGTTACGGCAGGAGTCCCACAAGGATCGGTAATAGGCCCTCTCTTATAGAATATCATGTACGACGGAGTTCTGCGACTAGCATTGCCACAAGATAATCGGGTTCGCTGACGACATCGCCGTGGTCACCGTGGCTAAATGTATCCACAAAATAGAATTAGCAACAAACGAAGCAATCGGAAAAATTACAGACTGGCTAGGATCCGTCGGCTTAAAATTAGAAGACCACAAAGTCGAAAAGCTGCTGAATATGCGAATATTCATGTTGGAACTCATACTATAAGAACCAAGAAAGCAGTCAAATACTTAGGAGTAATGCTCGACAACAGGTTAAGGTATAAGACGCACGTGGAATACTCAAGAAAGAAGGCTTCACTACTGCAGGCAGCCCTTTCTCGAATACTGGCAAACATGGGTGGGCCTGGATATGCTAGACGGATTCTACTATCCAGAGTGGTTAGCTCAGTTCTTCTGTATGCTGTACCGGTTTGGGTGGCGGCATTAGTGACGATAAAAACACGGAGGCGAACCCCACAGGCGGATCAGTAGAAATGCGGTGAAGTGGGAGTGTTGTGATCCCTTGTTTTCGGATCATAACCTTGCTGATAAAAGGAAGAAGAAGAAGAAGAAGAAGAAACACAGAGAAAACCATCGTCAACATACAGGCTATGCGCGATAAGAACAATCATCGGTTTCCGAACAATATCGGACGAAGCAGCCTGTGCCATAGCCGGAATGATCACCATCGACATCCTCGCAAATGAGATGGCAAGTATCTAGGAGAGGAGAACCTCGAGTCATCAAGAAGCAGGTATTGTCAAGAGAATAAAAACGGAAGAGAAGGCAACTTCACTAGCTATGTGGCAACCCAGGTGGGATAACAGTACAAAAGTTAGATGGACCTACTAGCTGATCCCCACCATTGAGTCCTGGACCAAGCAAATGTATGGGGACTTCAAATACGGGGACTGAAACTACCACCTTATGCACTTTCTATCGGGTCACAGCGGCTATCGCAAATATTTACAGAAATTTTGACATGATGACTCACCTCTCTGTCCACCTTATCCATACCAGGAGGCGGATACAGAGCATGCAATATTCCATTGTAATCGCTTCATGGAATGGAGAAATAACATGCCAAGTCCACCATTTCTTATAAATCAAATGCTGTGGTCAGAGGAGAATCTACTGAAAATTTGTATACTCATAACGAATGTGCAAAAAGAGTCCGAATAATTGAGAGAGCAAGGAGAGCAGAAGCAGCAATACAAGAAGCATAGCATTAATTGCTAACCAGCCCCGCTAAGTAACACTTCACGGCAGTCCCGTGGAGAGAGTGGTGGAAGTGTGCAGGGTGTGGATCAGTACGTAGGCGCATGCCTGGCATCGATTATTCGGGAAGCCCGGGCTACTAGTATCTTTGGAAGATTAGCACATCCCTTGGCACAACCAAAAAAAAGTGGACGATGTGCATACATGGGAGTCACTGAAAATTCCACCGTTGAAATGCTACACATTTTCAAGGTGCGTGTTCAGAGTTTCGCGGAAAACTAACAATCTTGACTGAAAGTGGATAAGTTTTTTCTCGAGAGTCTCCATCCATCATACTATAACTATCAGTCACCAAGAAACTAGTTCCATTATTTTAGCGATCTGTGTTGCCAGTTACAGTCAGTTTCAAAACACAAATGTCCCATAGGTTGCCCAATCCTCACATAGAAATTTGCATGCCAATGATATGCTGAATATAGATACATAGGTCCAAAGCTGATTGACATCATACGAGACATCCTTACTGCAGCTTTCAGGGTGTCGATATCCCTCTAAGTAACTCCGACAATGTCCTTTATGCTGAAGTTGATAGTTTTATTTCAGATTCCCTCATATCACCGATCGAACATCCTTTTCTTCGGCAATCGTCATTCTCTTAAATCCTCCACTAGATTTCACCAACGTTTGTTATACATCATGACATCCTTTAAAAGCATTCTGTTCCCCTAAATAAAAGACGAAACGAAAAATAAGAAAAGAATTGGCCATAAAACATCTCCCTAACCATCCAATCAGGATGCAATCACTGACGAAATCCTTATTTGAACTCCAACTCCAACACCCGCACACACTCAACTATCCAATCATGGACTCCAAACTAACCCAACTGATTGGTAATAAAAGTGCAAAAATCATTCCGACACCCGCGCCGCTCAACTCCATTTCAGTGTTCAGCTACCATCTCGCGAGTCAAAAAAAATCGAACCAAAAGCACAAAAAAAGGATAAAACGTCCCCTGGATGCGATAGGGAAAAGATTTAACGCGAACACCGATAGTGTAAAATAAATACCGAAACTGTGCGCTAGAATTCGTGCCAGGACATTGTAATGTGATTTTCATGAAGTTTAGTGCGATGCCACCCACTACAACTACTACTTATCCTTATCCTTACATTTTCTGCACCAAAAAAGAAAACTCGTCCAATATCGAAAGGGAGGTGTCTTAAGTTTCGTTAGATCCTTCGCTATTATCATCATATACCTCTCTTCGCGCTTACCGTCACTATTTCCAATGTAATGTGAGTCCTCCGAACATAAAAGTTATCCTTCGATAAAAATAAAAAGGATCTACTATCAAACCAGCTTCTAGCAGTATCTCTATATACTCTTCTGAACAAAAATTCGGTACAGAGGGCGCAAAAAAAAAAAATAGGACGAAAGGATTCATAGTAACTGCGGTGTAATAAAAGTTTTACATTGATTTACACTCGCATTGCAGCTACCATAGTGGTAGTGGTGATGGTATACCAAAGAAATGGATCCCCACTGTATGGAGAATTCCAAGACAACGCACTCTCGAATATCTTGCCGATAACCCTGAATGTGTGTTACTAAGGATATTGGATTAAACTGAAATGGAACGCTCGTCGTGGGTGGTAGATGGATGTCTATGTCGTGTATCCTGTCGCGTTGTATCGATGGAAACTTATTCAGTTCTCGATTCTGGGTTTAAACTATCCGTCGCCAGTGCGTTTGCAAAAGAAAAGAAAATATTTTCTTCCCTCTCAGAGGGGGGAAAGAAAACGGTTTAACGGCAGCAAAACGATTGTCAGGATAACATTCCAGTCAGGGGATGAGAGCGAGAGTAAACCTGAGTATACTGAGGTACTTGGCATACAAAGTACCATAAAGGGTAAATGGTGGTAGTTTCGAGCTATTTGTATGCTGTGATAGTGGTCATGGTAGATTTGTAAAAACGGAAAGGATACGTAGCTTAGCGACGGGTATCGTCTGGCTGTTGGAAGGGTTATGATCGCGACAAGGAGGGAGTATCAATGGAAGTCACGTTTTTAATACTGATTAAGGATATTTTGTAAGACGAGAAATATTTGTTTCATTTCTTGGTGATTTTTCTTGGTAACTGGATACTCTAATGGCGACTAGGAGAAGGACGATGACATCTATATTGTGAGCAGAGCATATGTAGCTAGGCCTTGCCACTAACTAAGATATGGCCGAGAACAGGTATGGCGGCACCTTACAATATGAGCAAAAAGAAAAAAAAAAATCCAGACCATTATCGCTGCGGGTGATAGAAAATGGGTCCTTTATGACAATGTTTTCCGAATATGGACGAAGTTGAGAGTCAGTCATGCGATATAAATGCTGGTAAGGCTCAAAATGCACAAGCGAAAGGTGATGCTGTACATTTGGGGGGTAGATTATATACAGAATGCATAGCATGACGTCGCTAGGTGAAAACTGCAGGCATTCTCTGTACTCCACAGACTTTGTTCTATCGACAGAAGAGAGATGGGGAGACATCATGTCCCAACATATGAAGGCAAGCTCGATAACAGCCGCATCTTGTCAGCCGCTGACTGAGGTTGCAGCTATTCCTTTATCAGTCGGTCAGTCCATTTGGTGAACTGGCTCTACCTATGCTGTCATTCGCTAGTGCTTTGAGTTTTTTCAGTCTTCTCGAATTTTCTAGCTGACTCTCGTCATATACTCTCTGCAGTTCCTCTGAGAGACTATCTACTGCATATTCTAACATCAATCTGAAAGTCCTGCATACCCTCAGTTTACATAGATGGAATATTGAGCTTAGATTCATGTCCATGTAGATGTATGATGAATGGTGAGATGCAAGTGCACTGCGACCTATACCTACTTACTTACTTAGGTGATGCTACAGTCCGGGGTGGACCTGGGCCTCAACCAACAAACCTCTCCAGCCAACATGGTTACGAGCCAGCTGTCTCCAGTTGTACACGCCAAGTTATTTGAGGTCCCCCTCCACTTGTTTGCGCCACCTACTTCGAGGTAGTCCTCCACTGCGCCGTTCATCCTGGGTGGATTGGAAGACTTTATTGGCGGGAACGTTGGGCTTCATCCGCTCTAAATGACCCAGCCATCTTAGTCGTTGTATGTGAACCCTTCTGATCAAGTAAGTGTCCTTAGAACTTTGAAGTTAAATCCTCTAACTCCTCGGGGGGCATAGGGCGTCAACCACGCCTGCGCGCCATCTTGTTCGAAGTTCGTTTGCGTTTGAGCTGCCTCCAACTCATTCCTAAAGAGCTCGATTCCTCCTCAACTGTTCTGCGCCACGTTTGCCTAGGACGTCCCGCTATTCTGCCTGCCTGGGTGAGCAGATTCCACTGCATGGCGTATTTCGCAATGGAGTTGTCTTCGCACCGTAGGGTGTGTCCAATGCATTGCCACTTTCTTCTTCGTATAGGCCGTATATTTCGGCATTGTACCCTCTCCTCCACTCACTGTCTATGCAGACAGGACCAAAGATCGCTCGAAGAACTTTTCTCTCGAAATAACCAAGAGCATCTTCATCCGGTTTTGTCAAAGCCCATGCCTCTGCGCTATACAGCAGGACTGGGATGATGAGTGTCTTATAAAGAGTTACCTTAGTAGTTCGAGATAGGGCTTAGCTACTCAATTGCCGTTTTAGCACATAGAAACAACGATTGGCAAGAGTAGTCCTTCGTGTGATCTCCCTACTGATGTCATTTGCGGAGCTGACCATAGAGCCTAGGTAGACAAAATCCTTTACTACCTCAAAATTATATCTGTCTATTGTGGCGCTCTGTCTAAGACGCCGATGTTGGGTGTCCTTTTTTGTAGACAGCATATATTTTGCTTTGCTTTCATTGACCGCTAGACCCATCTTTGCTGCCTCGTTCTCAATACTCGTAAATACCCCATTGATGGCCCGCTGAGTTCTTCCGATTATGTCAATGTCATCGGAATAAGCGAATAGTTGTACAGACTTGTAAAAGTTCACATAGTACGGCAGACAGGATCTTATATGCGATGTTGAGGAGACTTATACCTCTGTAGTTGGCGCAGTTCAGAGAGTCTCCTTTCTTCAGGATCGGGTAAACGATGCTGAGGTTCCATCCATCGGGCATACTTTCGTCCGACCAGATTTTACAGATGAGCTGGTGCATGCTCCTTACCAACTCATCTCCTCCTGCCTTGAAAAGTTCAGCGGCAAGGCCGTCGGCTCCAGCAGCTTTGTTGGATTTGAGTTTAGATATCGCTATCCTCACTTCATTCTGATCTAGTTGACGGAATCTTGACTGTCATCGTCACTGTTGAATGGCTCATTCTGCCTGACAGCGGAATATTGGTCATCATCGCCGTTTAACAGTCTGCAGAAGTGTTCCTTCCATATCCTCAGCACCGACTGCGATTTTACTACTATGTTGCCATATTCGTCCCTGCAGGCTTCTGTTCTGGCTTTGAAAGCCTGGCATGTTCTTTTTACCCTTCGGTAAAATTTTCGAACATCATTCCTGCAATAAAGTCTCTCAATCTCCTCGATCGAGCGCTTCTCATGCTCTTTTTTCTTCTTTCTGAAAAGTCGATTTTCCTCTTTTCTCCTGCGCGCATAGAGCCCATAAGCAGCTCTAGTCCTTCTATGCAGCGCCGCTTTGTACGCCTCTTGTTTAGCTGCATGTGCTTGCCGGCATTCCTCATCAAACCAGGGGTTTCATTGTGGTGGCCGAGAGAAACTCAGTACATCAGAGGCGGCATCTCTGATGGCTTGTTGGCAACGGTGCCACTGGTCTTCCGCATTTGCTGCTGGTGGCAGCATCGATCGGCAAAGGCTCTGGCGGTCTCTGCGATTGTAGCCGCCCGACGTCAAATTTCCTTACAGTATTTCGTTGATTTCGCTCCATTGTGGATATCCGCATCCGTACTTGGCTACAACTAGGTAGTGATCCGAGTCCATGTTGGCTCCTCGGAAAGTCCGGACACCCAGAATACTGTAAGAGTGCCTTGCGTCGATCGCAATGTGATCGATTCGGTTGACAGCTATTCGATCCAAGGAGAGCCATGTTCCCTTGTGAACATCGAGACGTGGGAACCGCGTACTAGCTACGACAAAGTTTCGCCCCGCCGCAAAGTCGATTAGCCTGAGTCCGTTGTCGGATGTGATGTCGTGGAGGCTGTGCTTTTCGACCACGCTACTAAAGACGTCCTCTATTCCTAGCTTTGCGTTAGAATCACCTATCACAATTTTAACGTCGTGGCTAGGGCATTGCTCATACGTCTTGGCCAAGAGCTGGTAGAAGTCGTCCTTTGTCGCGTCGTCTTTCTCCTCGTGAGGGGCGTGAACGCTTATTAGGCCAATGTTGGGAAATTTAGCCTTGATACGGATAGTCATAAGGCGCTCATTCACATGCCGGAAATTCAAGACTTCTTGCCTAAGTCTCCTTCCAATGACAAATCCGCACCCGAATAGACGCTGGCCTTTTTGTCTGTAGCAATCGCCGTAGTATATGTCGCAGTTTTTCATACTCCTTTTGCCCGGCCCTTCCCATCGCACTTCTTAGATGGCGGTAATGTCTGCTTTGAGACACTCTAGGGCCTCCGCAAGTTGTTCGGCTGCACGTGGTTTGTAGAGGGACCTAACATTCCATGTGCAGACACGAAGATCGTTGTCCTTTTTAGGTTTGCATGGGTCGTCAACAGTAAGATCATCCGTATCCGAGGCTGTTGGTTGCTTCATAACCAAAGGTTTTTAAGTGCTAGGGAAGTTAACCCGACGGCACAACCCCCAACCTGGAGGGCCAGATCCTTTTTTTTGTACCCCTAGGACAAGAGGCCGGATACACCGATGCCAGTAACCGACTTCGGGGATATGAGCGCTGCCGTTGGCCCATTAAGGGTTCATCCGCCACCATCTCTTTTTCAATACCCTGACGTAGTATTGAAAATCCTTAAAGACCTCAGCTCCAAATATGTTGAAGTAGCTCCAGTAAGGTATCCGCTGGTCTGTAGACGTCACCGTTGATTCCATCGAGAGAATTCATCCGCCGCACGCCCTCCTTCTGAGGACCTCTTGCTAGACTTCTGAGACGCATATTTCAGCCAATCAGGTCAACAAAAGATGCATCGTCCGGTTAGACATATGCGCGCTGTCGATACAACGAATACCAGAAGTGACTTCGACTTCCGATTCTTGCCATATTCCTTGATAACGCTGCATTTCGATGAGCGGTTTTATGGCATCTGTTCTCTGAATCATCAGGTATTTGATGGTTGGTTGTGATGTCATGTTCTGCCCGTCTAGCCTACTCGCGATGACCTCTTGCTTTTCTCTGCTCGTGACTGGTACTGTTTCCGCTCCTTGTTCAGCTAGTTCTAGCAGGACTTATGATTTTGGTTTCATCAGGAATTTCAAATCTAAGCTTAAGGGCAAAGTACCTGCAATTGAAATGAGCTTTGATTTCTTTTTCATTCTAAAGTTTTTCAGACATTTTAAAATGGTCAGTGTATGATGCATTTCACTCAAAATGTAGCGCTGAGTAGACTGAAGTGGTGAACCCTCACTATTGGAGATTTGCCGTGCGGAATATACCAGCCTTTGCTGTTGAGAATTTAATTCCAGTAAGGTGGTAGCTTTGCGAGTAGCTGTAAGGTCTTGCAATAATATCATCACTTTTCAACTCATTCGATAGTGTATTGACTTCAAGAACATTTTAAGCCGAATTCAGCCTTGCTTCTACTTAACAGATCGATTCAGTATGCATGCTGCTTCAAATTGTTGCCTTCACTTCAATAATTTCGTCAAGAAGTAGAACCAATGGAAAATTCTAATTAGTTTTCAAATTGCAAACAAGTGCGGTAAAAACAACCACAAAAGCTGCCTTAATTGTACAACTTTAGTTTTAGTTGCCTTCCACCCTAAGACTTCTACGTGATACAAGGCACCGCCTATGAAGCCCAAAACACGTCATGTTCACCACAACATAATCTGGAACTGAATTCTTTGACTTCTACTCAAATTAAACTGTCAAATCCTATTACAGTCTTGCAGCTTTGCTTCCATCGTATTTGCTTCGTGACACGCAGTCTCTACGATTCATTCTGCACGCAGTAAGCAACATTATCATCATCACCCGCCTTGTCAAAGGCGAAATTAACTTATGTCATATCGCAGCAGCAGCAGCAGCGTTTTAAATTCATACCACGCCTTGCAGTAGCTTCAGCTGCAGTGTAACATTGAATCCTGAATCTAATTCCGCCAAACAGCACTAATTTAAGGACAAACAACAAAAAAAAAAAGTACCAAGACTTGCCAAGCACCACGAAATCCAAATTGTGCTTATATTCCCATTGTCAAGCCCTATGGAGTGAGGCTATATGCCTTCGCAGTGTACTTTATATTTATTACATTTCCATTTCGAAAAAGGAGCAGAGGAGACGACAAAAAAAAAAAACGAGAAAATCTCAACAAGGATAACGAACTTGGGGTAGCCCACCCCAGCCCTCCAAGACCTACTCAGCGGGCGGTGGCACTTTCCTTTAAGCCTTTATTATTTCTGTGCGCTTGTGTTTCACTCTCAGCTCAGCATCCTGCCAGGACGACGATGACGACAGGGAAAAAAAAAGTACAATACCGAGGGAAAAGGAGCAACAAAATATGCACAATGCAAAAAATGCTGTTCAACTCGGCAACAATTTCACTGCACAAACGACAGAGAGAGGGTGATCCGATGCAATTTTCTCCTTTACAACATCGCATAGCGCCCCTTACATGGCGACACGACACGACGAATGCCAGAAGTGACTTTGGGGGCGCAATTTGAGTTAGGCGACACAGGGAGGGGGTGGGGAAACTTTTTTTCCGAATGTCGTCGTCGCAGAATAGAATTTTTCGCCGACAAAAGCGGAAATAAGATGAAAATTAACTTTGTGATGCTCTTTTGGGTGCACAATGGGGTTGGGGTTGCGGGAGTGGCGCATGTACAGTCAAAGGAAATGCTACACCCCCGGTATGCATTTTGAGAGCGATTGTTTTGAGCTGCCGCTATAATTGGAAGAGGTGGAGCAGCACACTGCGTGGAATGCATGCCAGGAGTGTTGGCTGTTGGATGATGTATGAAACGATGTGATTTGCTCGCGAATGTGAGCAATTCTTTATCGTTCCCCGGTGAAGGGCTGGATTCAATGAAAGAAACAAGCGCTGGCTGGGGAGTTTTGTTATGAGATTGAGTTTTCTGTATGAGCATGCAATTGGGGAAACATTTCCTCAAGTTCATTAGAGAGTATCGAAGAACCTATTGGATTGGTGCTGGGTAGGTAGATCAGCTTACTCTCGGCTGACGAGTATGAGTAACTGAAAGTCATGCATTCAAGTGATCAAAGTGGAAGATGTGTGCCAAGGTTGGGTGTTACCCCATTTCGTTACTCCACACAGAATACAGCAGTCAATTAAGTCACCAGGTGGTGTTTTCTTTGTTGCAGGCGCTTAGCATAATGACTAGGTAGGTAGGTAGAAGTCGTTTTGTCAGCAAACCATGCCGACACTTAATTGGCGCAGAAGCGCCGTTTAAAGGACGTTAACTACTAGGGAAAAGAAGAAGAAAAAGGGGGTAAGGATTATTCAAGTCGTGGGCGCCGTGGCATAAGTGGTTAGTGGGTCGGATCACTACGCATGAGGTTCCAAGTTCGAATCCCAGAAAACACCAAAAAGTTTTTTCACGGTCCCACCTCTCGCGATCGTCTGACAAACATCCGAGAGTATTGTTGTCACGAAAAAGCTTCTCAAATCGGTGTTCGGAGTCGGCATTAAACTGTAGGTCCTTTCAATTCGTGTGGAAAATATAACGCACACAACATGAGTGGTTGCGAGAAGCTAGGCCCTGGCACTTTAAAGAGCTGTTGCGCCAAATATGTGTATGTGTGATTATTCAAGTCCACCCCGTTACATTGAGGAAGCTGATAATATCCCCAATGCTAGTCTCTGCTAGCTCTATAAGGTTGTCGAAAAAGAGTTTACCTAAGGTGCGCTGTCTGGCCTTGCCTAAAGCCGGACACTTGCAGAGGAAGTGTTAGATTGTTTCTATCTCGTCAGCAGTATTGCAGCTCCGAAAGTGTGCATTAAATGAATGCCTATTCTGGCCGCATGAACTCCGATGGGCCAGTGGCCAGTACTAACTGGCAGAATTCTTGCGATATCTGCACGGTTTCTGTTTAGTAGACCTTGCGTTCTTTTCCGGGAATATTTGGGCCACATCTGCCTGGAGACGGCTATCTCCACAACAAAGACCAACCTGCTTATGGGCTGCGACGCAAATGCCAGGTACGTGCTAAGGGGCAGTTCCGAAAGCAACGAGCGAGGTGAGTCCTTGTTCGAATATATCCTTGCAAATAACCTCTCAATATGTAACAAAGGCAACACTCCAACTTTTATTTTTCCGAGTGCGGAAAATTTCAACGGCTGGGAGGATGTCATAGACGTTACACTCTCTAATAACAGTAGTAGTATGAAAGTCGAGAAATGGAGAGTATAAAATCTGAAGTCTTTTTCCATAATTGGATCCTCTTCAATGTAGATCTCGAGATCGAGACTCCCAAACCCTACAGAAACCCCAAAAGAACCGACTGGATAAAGTTTAGTCAAGTCGTTAGATCCAAGCCACGTAGAACTCCAAACGCTTTAATAACCTCCACTGCAGAACTAGACACAAAAGTAAAGACTTTCGAAAAAGCCTTCAATAATGCTTTTAAAGTTGCGTGTCCGGTCAAATACAGCAAAAAAACCTTCCCTCCGTGGTGGAACGAAGAACTCTCTAACCTCAGGAAACTGACTAGAGAGACCTTCAATATCTGCTACAAGTGCAAATACTGGTAGCCTTACACGGACAGCCTTAAAATATACAAAAAAGCTATCAGAATGGCCAAGAAACGGTCCTGGATAGAGTATTGCCAATCAATTGACACCCTCAAAGACTCCGCTAGACTTGGCAAGAATCTATCGAAGGATCATTCGAATCCATCCCTCCTGAAAAGGTTGGATGGTAAGTGGACGGAATCAACTGCAGAATCCTTCAAGATCTTGATACACACCCACTTTCCCGGATGTAAAGACAGTTACACAGAGCCTAACAGTTCACAATGCCTGCAATCCTGGGAACACATAATACTCATTATTACCGAAGAAAAAATCTCCGCCCATTATGCTACAAAAAATGCAAGAGGTAGCAATCCCATGGCTCGTGCCGATTCTCAGGAGCTGCATCCTAAATAACTATGTACCCCACTCATGGAGACGGGTGAGAGTGGTTTTCATTCCGAAGGTGGGGAGGCGCGGACATGAGAACGCGAAAGATTTCAGACCAATCAGTCTGACCTCCTTCGTTTTGAGGACACTCAAGCGCCTTCTAGACAACCATCTGCGAGATACAATCGAGTCATCTCTCTCCAAATACCAACACGCATGCCTCAAAGGAAGATCTACAGAAACAGCTCTTCATGAAGTAGTGCGAACAATAGAAAAATCCCTACAGTATAAGGAATATACTTTAGCTACCTTTCTAGACATAGAAGGAGCTTTTAACAATGTACACACTGAAGTAATTCTAGAGTTCCTCACGGAGCTGGGCATAGAAACCTACCTAAGCCAATGGATAGTCTCTATGCTCAGCACTAGAACTATTTAGGCATCTCTAGGAAACAGCACCATAACCAAATTTGCAAGTAGAGGAACGCCCCAAGGTGGAGTCATCTCACCTCTACTAAGGCTAATAGTCATGAATTAAATCCTTTTACGCTTAGACAGAGAAAGAATTGAAGTAGTTAGGTATGCGGACGACATGGTGATTTTAGTGTCGGGACTTTTTCCTCCCCTGATAAGTGAGATCATGGAGAGTGCTCTAAAGAAAGTCACCGCATGGGCCAGAAAGTGTGGACTTGGAGTCAACCCAATTAAAACTGAACTGATGCTTTTAACCACAAAAACCAAAATACCCGACTTCAATCTTCCTCGATTAAATGGTCAGATACTCTCCTCATCTTCCAGTGCTAAGTACTTAGGAGTTATTATAGATCCTAAACTTAACTGGAAACCAAACATAGACGAACGAGTAAAGAAAGCATGTATAGCCTTCTATGCCTGCATCAGAACCTTCGGCAAAAGATGGGGCTGCAATCAAAATTGACCCTGTGGATGTACACAGCCGTAGTACGCCCAATCCTTACCTACGGGTCGATAGTATGGTGGCCGGCCCTTAAAAACGCCTATAACATAACCAAACTATATAAGGTGCAAAGAGCAGCATGCATAGGCACCACAGGCGCCCTACGGTCAACTCCGTCAGACGCTCTAACAGTCCTGCTACACCTTTTACCCCTAGATCTACATATCACAAACATCTCAGCGCTCAGCGCAATCAGACTCAGAAAGTCCAAGTGTTGGACTGCGAAACCCTATGGACACAGCAATATCCTAGATTCTCTACCAGGAGAACTCGTATCGACTCCAATAGGCTACATCATCCTCACATTGAACTTCACAAAGCGTTTCGATGTACAATTCCCTACAAGAAAAGATTGGCAAGATGGACAGGCGACCAGTGGTTTCGATCTAACAGTCTACACCGATGGGTCAAAAATGGACTGTGGGGTTGGTGCGGGTGTTTTCTCGGAGTCCCTGAACATGGCAAGATCGTATCGACTCCCGGACGCTGCCAGCGTCTTCCAAGCGGAATTATTCGCCATTCGCGAAGCCTGTCGCCAAATCAAGTCATACACAAATACACTACCAAGGCAAAGAATCGCTATTTTATTCGATAGCCAAGCTGCTATCAAAGCCATTGCCTCGGAAACCATTTCCTCGAAATTAGTACTAGAATGCCGACAGGAGCTGGCCTCGCTAGATGGCCAATGCGTGGTGACCCTAGTCTGGGTTCCAGGCCACAGCAACCTTGATGGCAATGAACATGCTGACGAACTGGCCAGTCGAGGCTCAGCCCTTCAATGCTCACTTGCTGAACTTGCTCACACCCCGCTCGGAGCAATTAAGGCAAACATCTCCTCAATCTTTCTTAGAAAAGCTAACCTTAAATAGTCCAGGTTAACGAACTGCGTCATATCCAGAAAGATGTGGCCTAACTACAACAAGACCAAAACAACCGCCCTATTGAACAAAACGCGCAAAGACATTGCCCGTACAATCGCGATAATCACGGAACACTGGCCGGTAGGAGAGCACGCATCCAAACTAGGTATCCCATATAATACACACTGCCGTAGTTGCAACATAGCCACCGAAAAGGAAACAATTATCCACTACATGTGCAATTGCCCAGCACTAGCTAGGGCTAGACATCAAGCATTAGGCAAACCCTTCTACAATTCACTTGAGGAGATCTCGGGTAAGAACATATATGAGCTAACCCTCTTCTTAAACTCCACAGGCTGGCTCTAGATTGTCCTCATCAACACACATCAACATCCAAGGTCGCATGAGTCGTGGTATCACAACGGCACAACTGTGCTAATTGGGTCTCTGTTTTACAGAACCGCCACTTCTACCTACCTACCTACCTACCTGCCTGGAGATGACGCAGTTCCACACCCCCTGCCGACTGCTATCAGCCTTTAGCAGATAATGCGCGAAGATGCCTCCTTAAGGACCCCCAACGAGACGTTAGCATAATGACTAGTAACCAAAAGGTTACTTTAGATCAGGAATAAGTCCAATATTTGAATGTGATGCAGTACCGACCGGCAGCCAGTCAGAGAACAGAGCTGAACTTAACTTAAAAATTGTTGCAGTGACTTGGAAGGTGAAAGAAGAGCTCGCCGTCCAGAAGTATGGTATGTCCAGAACCTACTGCTAGTACCAACAGCATGATAAAGCCTCGTTCGCTTTGGTAGCTTCTATTGAACTTCATAACCAGCTGCCTTACGGCCCTTAGGGGTGGCCTCGTATACTTATGGCATCCCTCCCTGACGGGAACTTCTAACATTGAATATGAAAATGAACAGATTCAGCCTTCTTAACGGCTTCATATGAAGTGTTGTCGTAGTCCTCTCCGTTTTCCAAAAGGATGCAGAGCGGTCACTTTAAATGTATCCGCCCTGTATGAATGGTGAAGAAGAGAAAGCCAAAGGTATCTTTCAAGCTTTCTCACAGACTAGTTGAATTATTCCACGGAATACTCTGTGATTGTATTACAATTAGTTTTCAGTGCCAATTGACCGTTATAATGCCCAACCCAGCCGTGAACTGGAAACGAATAAGTACTACATCCTTGTTGCATCTCATAATTTAATAATCCTTACATCAAGCGCACTCAGTGCACTAATTAGCCCCCAAAAGGCTGTGCTCACTTAGTGCCATATTGCTACCACTTCTTTAATTTCATTTCCTCCACCAATGTTGTAGACGAGAGGCATACAAACACAAGCACAGCACAGAGAATATGAATCCTTATGACTTTAAGTCATTTCACCCATCCACGCCCATGTGAAATTCACTTAAATTCCCCACGGTCCATTGCGCCCATCCTGTTGGCAATATTTGCTCTAGCCCTGCCGGTCTGCTAACCACATGACCAACCAACCGACTTTTTCATGCCCTATTCCTTCCTCATTTCCCTTCATAAGGACCAGCCATTTGAAAGCAATCTAAAGTCCCAGCAAAAGTACAAGAAGATAGAAAAACCTGCTGAATTGTAATCTCGTATCTAGGGCTCCCGGAACTCATACTTAAATTCGATTAAATTTCTGGAAAATTTTTGAATTTAATGAAAATTCTAACAGAAGTCAAAGCACAACATACATAGACTCAGCAACTGCAGGAGAATATCCTTCCACAGAAGGAGAGAGATATATACAGAGGCGCCAGAGAAAAATGTGGTCTATGTGTGGACGAGAAACCCAAGCTAAAGAAGTCAACATAACTAATCCTCGTGCAGTAGTTATACACAGCCACAATTCGAGTCTTCACTACCCCACACATCCACCCACTCATATACGGCAAAACCCCGTAAATAAATCAAATTTAACGCCATGTAACATCCTTAATAGGATTTCACACGTTCACATTCAGTCGGACGAGACGAACGTGTGGGAGAGTGTTGTTTGGGGGGCGGCGCGGCAGAGATTGGACGAGAACCGGCAGTGGCAAGCTCCTAAGAGACCTCATGGGGGGTTGGCTGACTCTTCTGCATCTGAGAGGAAGAAAAACCCATCTAACCTCACTTGGCCACAACCACTGATGTGCAGATGCGTTTAATAATAGAGAAAGTGATGGGAGTGCAGTAAGAGAGAACGAGAAAGAGTTATGGTTCCCGAAACTTTGGGAACAAATTCAAATTGCATCTTTCATCCTTACGCGCACACACATATAGAAACGTGTATACATATGAATAACCAGAGCAATTCTTGCGGAAATACTTGATGTCAGGTTGACGTCAATGCAAGTTTATGCATCCGAATCAATATTCGAATGTCCTTAGCGATTTGTTTAAGGATTTTGTGGAGAATTGAATGGTTTGGAGGAAGTGAGGTAAATGTTGAAAATGATTGAAGGTATTTTCTGACGTCTGGCTAACTGAGGAGCAGTTTTGGTTGCTAACAAGAATGTTTCTCCAATTATCCCGTTTAAGGCTTGTCTCAGGTAGAGTACTGCCGCCCGGAAAACCCTATGACTTGTTTGATGAAACAAATGCAGCCTACACGTTGGCCCGTATTAGGGTTTAGCAACGTGTTTCGAGTCTGCTTATCACATTTTCACTGCTCTTCTTCAACTGGGTGCCATATCTACTACCAGCTGGCTAAGTGATTGCAACCTGATCCATATGGCTGCAAAAGGCCAACTTTTGCTTTTAAAAGAACAGCGGAGATTGAAAAGCTAAGTGGTTTTGGAACCAAAACTCACCTTCTTTCCATGCACTGCTTAGGCCAATGTCAACTCATTGCTTGCGAATGCTTTTCTTGAATTAATACCTTCTGACTTTCAGCAGTGCAGAGTTTTTTGTGGCAGTTCAGTAGACTTCATGATCAGTGACTCAGCAGAGCTTATGCTGTGTTTCAAGAATGCTAAGCTTTTCGCGACAGTGCGTCACGAGTTCGATCCTATCATCAACACCACATTAGAAGATTCTGTTCGAAAACCAAATAAGTGGGAAATTGTGGGAATTGTGAGGGAAAGATGATCACTTAAGCTTTTGGGTGCACTAGGTTAGGTTAGGTTAGATTGGCTGTCTGCACGACGGTGCAAACACACTTAGACCAGTTTAGGTCCATTGTGATGCCAAGGATCTACCATTAGACCACTAAGGGACTTATAAAAGCAACCGGAGCTTTTGATGAAAAGATGAATGCTCATGACGCATAAGGACGCCAAATCGCTGAGGTCATCAAGGAAGGGAGCCCCTAGATGGAGCATTCTTTTACGTGATAGAGCAGGACATGTGCATAGGAGGTGAAGGATGGTTTCCTCCTCCTCTTCGTCTCTACAGCTCCTGCAAGTCTCTTGGCATGTTGGCCTATTAGACAGTGTCCAGTGATTACACCGATAATGCAGCTGATCTGCAATCACTTTAGCTTAATCAACTCGGCACTACGTTTCTGGCCCAGCTTAAGCCAGATCTGCCTCGAAATGTGACACGTTGAGCCAATTTCCCACTTATGGTTGGTCTTGTAGATAGCGTTCAGATTTAATAGATGCTTACATGTAGCGAATGACATACCAAGGTCTTGCTTATCTGGCAGAATCCTTACAGTTGTACCCTGTCTGGCGAGTTCGTCCGCCCTGCAGTTTCCTGGAATGTCTAGGTGAATGTTGAACTACTCTGTCATCTCAGTAAGAGACAAACGGCAGTTTAAGATGGCCCTTGAAGTGAAAGAGTACGATTCCAGGGACTTGATAGCCGCTTGACTGTCAGTGAAAATGCTGTTATCCCTGACAGATAATACATTACACATTAGCCAGGACAGGGCTTCCTTAATCGCCATGATTTCCATCTGAAAAACGCTACAGTGATCAGGGAGGCGGAACGATATGCTCACGTTGAGCTTTTCGGAGAAAATACCACAGCCCACCCCACCTTCGGTCCAAGAGTCATTTGTACAGAAGTGCACCGAATTACCATCATCAGGTGGAGAGTTATTCCATTTGTCCCGTTCAGGGATACTCATACGGAAGTTTCGGTCAAATCTCAGTTTCGGCGGGGTGTAGTCCGTGTTTTCATGTGTGAAGTGGAGAAGATCAAGGATCGAGGGGTGGCCAATGTGATAACTAGACCACTGAGAGGAGGCTTTTAGACGAATGGCCGCAGTGGCAGCAATCTGTCTGCCAAAGATATCTAGGGATAACAGGTTGAACAAAATGTCCAATGCCACGGAGGGAGTAGTTCTTAGTACATCGCTGATGCACATGCATGCAGATCTTTGCACTTAAGCTAACTAAGGGAGTTGGACAGCCCTATCAAGAGCAGGCTTTTTTTTTTTTTTTTTTTTTAGGTTGCGCCATGGATGTGTAATCTTCATAGATACTAATAGCCCGAGTGCTACTAGCATGCACGATTCGCAAACCTGAGTAATCGATGCCAGGAATGCGCCTACGTACTAAACACACACTCTACACACTTCAACCACTCTCCCCGCGGGACTGCCGTTAGGTATTACTTCGCGGGGCTGGTTAGCAATTTATGCTGTACTTTCTGCTTCTCGACGTATTCTTTCTTGAATTCGAAGCTGCATTTGCACGTGCGTAATAAACGCGCAAATTTCCATCCATTTTTCCTCAGATTGTACCATATGATCTATGAGGAATGGGGGACTGGGAAGTTCGTTTCTCCAGTTTACAAATCGCCTACAGTAGAAGACTGCATGCTCCGTATCTTCCTCCTGGTCTGGACATTCTGGACACAATGGAGAGCTATCGTGTCCAAACCGGTAAAGATATTTGCGATAACCTCCATGGCCAGACAGGAACTGCGTGAGATGGTAGGTGCAGTTCCCATGTGCTCGGTTTATCCAAATGTCGATGGTGGGGATTAATTTATAGGTCCATCTGCCTTTAACCGCATTATCCAATCGATCTTGCCACACAGCTCTTGAAGCTGCTTTTTCTTCTTCTATAACCCTTCTTCTTTCGCTAGCCTCTTGATGGCTCGAGCCTCTCCGATTGTAGATTCTCTGCATCTCGTTCGCGAGGATGTCGATAGGAACCATTCCTGCTATGACAAAGGCTGCTTCGTCAGAGATAGTTCTAAAACCACTGATGGTCCTTATAGCGCAGAGTCTGTAGGCTGGTGTAAGTTTCCTCCTTGTTTCTTTGGTCGCGAGAGCCCCCGCCCAAACCGGAGCCGCATAAAGAAGGACTGAGCTGACAACTCTGGATAGTAGGATCCTCCTAGCGTATCCAGGTCCTCCAATGTTGGGCATTATCCTTGAGAGTGCTGCCTGAAGTCGTGACGCTTTTTTGCTCGAATAATTAACATGCTGTTTAAACCGCAGTCTATTGTCGAGCATTACTCCTAAGTATTTGATTGCTTCTTTGGATCTGATGATTTGGGTTCCAACCTGTACATTCATATATTCCACAGATTTCCGACTGGTTATTAGAACAGCTTCAGTTTTGTGGTCAGCTAATTCTTAACCGGCGGGTCCTAGCCAGCTTTTGATTTGACTGATTGCCACATTTGTAGCTGATTCTACTTCACTGATTTGTTTTGCTACTGTAACAACAGCGATGTCGTCAGTAAATCCAATTATATTCACTTTGGGTGGCAGTGGTAGTCGTAAAACTCCGTCGTACATTATGTTCCATAGTAATGGGCCCAGCACCGATCCTTGGGACCCCAGCTGTAACATCGTAGTACTTCACTCCTTCGTCGGTATCATACCTCAGTTTCCTGTTGGTAAAGTAGCTCGCCATTATCTGCAGCAAGTAAGATGGTGTATCCATCCTAGCAAGAGATCGTCTTATAGTGGGCCAGTCTGCCGAATTAAATTCGTTTTTGACATCTAGCGTCACTACTGCGCAGTATTCCTTGGTGCCGTATCGCCATCTTTCACCTTCAATTGCTTCTGCTGCTATATTAACTACAGCTTTAATGGCGTCAATTGTTGAGCGATACTTTCGGAATCCGAATTGCTGGTTGGACAAAGCCCCTTCCTCCTCCGCTATTGTGAGCAATCTGTTGTAAATGATTCGCTCCAGGATCTTTCCCATTGTGTCCAGTAGGCATATCGGGCGATACGACGATGGGTCTCCTGGGGGTTTGTTTCTTTTTGGCAATAAAACGAGGTGTTGCAGTTTCCATTGCTTAGGGAAAATTCCTTCTTCTAAGCACTTTTGCATTGTTGCAATAAAGATGTCTGGTCTTTTTTGAACAGCGGCTTCCACTGCTTTGTTAGGGATGCCGTCAGGTCCGGGCGTCTTGTTGTCACCTATCTTTCTGGATGCGATTGTCAATTCCTCTGTTGTAATCACTGGAATTACCTCTGTAAAGTTTTCTCTGGTGATAGCGCACATAGTAGATGCTCTCCTTGGAAAGAGATGTACTACTATTGACTTCAGCATTATTGGGCATGTTATCTGCACCATGTGCCATTTATCATAGGGGAACTTTATATTTTCTCGTGAAGAGTACTAGTTCTGTTTTATGAGGGTTAACACCCAATCCCGAATTGGAGGCCTTTCTAGTGAGCCGAGAGAGAGCATATTGGAGGATTCCCCAGAGAGTGTCTGCGTGCTTACCAGACGTGGCAATCGCAATGTCATCAGCATAGGCAATCACTCTACAGCCTGACCTATCCAGGTCCACTAGTAGCTCATTCACTACCAGATTCCACAGAAGAGGTTACAAGACTTGGGGTGTTCCGCAGCAGGCAAGTCTTCTGGCCGATGCTCCACCCAGCTGTTACTAATCCTGCATGTCAGCAATTGATTGATCCGAGCGAAGTATCCACTTTCAGATTTGCAAGTGCGTCTGTGATTGCCTTTGGTTTGACATTGTTAAACGCTCCCTCAATGTCAAGGAAAGCCACCATAGTATATTCTTTAATGCTGAGAGATTTTTCAGTCTCAACCGATTTGTCTTTGCAGTAAGCATGTTGGGACGGTGAGAGGAAAAACGGGCTAACGCTCTGTCGAAGGTGGATATCAATCAGTCTTTCCAACGTTTTCAGTAGAAAGGACGATAGACTGATAGGTCGGAGATTCTTTGGTTCCACATGCGAGCTCGTACATGCCTTAGGACTGCAGACGACTTCAACCACGGTCCAAAATTCGGGAATGTAGATCAGATTTAGACAGCCCGATAAGATGACTTTGAGCCAAGGAAGAACAATGTTCTTACATTTTTTCAATTCTGGAGGAATGATACTGTCAGATCATGGGGACTTGAAGGGCTTGAAACTACTCATGGTCCAGCGGATCTTTTCCGTAGTTACTATACTATAACCAAGGAGTTGCTGCGCCGTGGAAAGCAAGTGGGGTATTACCCGATAGAGAAACAGCGACAGGAGAGCTACCAAAGAAGTGAGTATCCAGTAAGATGTCAGGTGTTGGGTGTACTAAGATGCACTATAGATGGAGTAAGAGGAGGAACCCGCATCCAGCCATTAAGAAGCCTCATCCCAGTTTACAAGAGGCTGTCTTTGATTTCATGAAGCCAACGAAAAACAATCTATCTCCGATGGCTCAGAAGTGGAACTTCTCCAGTATCATCATGACCAGCAACTGGAACATTAGCTCTTATGTCCAATTTATAAAAAAAAAAAATTTCATCAGCTATAACAGAAGACACATCCCACCCATCCCATTCCAGACACCAAGAGCCGAAGGCTAACCATGACACATCTGCCGTGACTTATGTACTGAATTCATCTACCTGCCAAGACCTACCAAAAGCTTATTTAATCACAGCATGATTACTACTCTGACATAATTTGTCACGATAGGACGCAAGTCCCTAAAGAGTCTCTCTTATGAAATTGCTCCATTCACTGTGAGTGCCATAATTCCCACAAAATGGGTTCTACTCCCCCTCGCCTCGTTGCCAATTTCCATCTAAAAACAAGCAACTCTCAACGAGAGCTCATATTTTCTCATCAATTTATGATTACGCAAGTCAAGGTATTATCTCCTCAAATCAATGTCCTTTTGTCAGACCTTCCATCCCAACGGGCAAACATCATGACCACTCTATTCATCCATCATTGCTGCCATTTATTTACCTCGGCAGTAGATTCCCTTGCCTATAATCCATTCCAGGTCGCATAGAATACAAAAAAAAAAAAAAATGTACGTCTCTAATCCATTTCTGTGTCCAGGAGCGCATTCCTATCCAAATCTAAGAGAATTTAGAACTTTCAACTCATCTATCAATTGCCCCACTCGTTCAACCCTCGTCCTTGATTCACATCGAATAATCGTCATCGTCGCATCGTTGTCCAAATTACCTAATCGCTCGTAGTAGGCAATATTCGAGTATCGGAAAGTTTCTCAAAAACTCATAAATTCCAATCCACCTGGTGGAAGACAACGACCGATAAGATACGAACCCGCTGCCTGCCTCCTGAACCCTTAAAAGTTATTGCTGTCACATGGAATTGTTCACCACACAACAGAGCAATAGCAATTCACCCTATACACATACACATATCCCAACCCCCGAATCGATTTCAAAATACAAATTGATGTACGTTTTCAAGGCAAGCAGGTAACATCGCTTTGGTCAGGACAACGTAGCAACATACAGTGAAATCCTTGACACATAATTTGAATGCAAACACAATTGAAAATGGGTGGTTGGAGGGGAGGGTTGAAACTACTACTCACATTGTCTTCGTTGCTCACACAATCGATTTTGTAATATTTTACGGAGCAATAATAATAATAATAATAATGATGGTGATAATATTTGGGGTGGTAGAGAGTATCCTTAGCAGACGATGGACAAAGGGACACCACACAGAGCCACACACATGAGGACTTACCCATAGTTGGCTAACAACAGGTGTAATTTGGTTGGGAAGTTTGTGTCAATAGAATGCTTTACGAAGCATTTATCGTGCACGTACCGCAGGACTACAGACATTTATTGTAAAGGATTTTCATGCATATCCTTTCATGTGCCGTAGATGAATATTACTGCACACGATGGGTATCGATTTTTAAGGTGAAATCGGGTTTGAGATACCTGTCGAATGGATTTATAGCAAATGGAATCATCAGCATGTGAGGACGTTCAATGTGCTTTAGACGGTGTGTGTGCTTATTGCTCATTTCGTGGATAATCTGTTGATTACTGTCATCGCCCATAATTAGGTTCCACAGATCAGTTCAAGTAGATAAAGATCAAGGCATTACTATCTACACCAATGGGTCGCAAATTGATATAGGTACGAGAGCAGGTACTTACTCGGAGGCAGTGCAAAAACAGGAATCTCTTAGACAACCAGGAGCGTGCAGTGTATATCCTGGCAATAGAGAAGGCTGCAAAATGCTAAGGAAACAGTCACCTTCCTCCATCGGATATAACTATCTTCGTTGACCATTAAACGTGCATAAAATCAATAAAATTCAGTACAATTGCAGTGATCACCATCAGACACCATCAGGTCAAATTTTGCTGGGTTCCCGGCCATAGCAATATAGAAGGGAACGCAAAGGCGGATGCTTTGGCAAGGATGGAGTCTGCAATGTACATCAGTGAAGCGGACACATCCATGCTGCCATTGATTGCTAAACTGCATCGAATAATAGATGAAATAATGCAGAAAGATGCCTCAAAAGAAGCTACAACAGTTGCGACATAGTAATACTGTCAGACAGTCAGCAGCAGCTTTTAAAGCACTTGACTCCTATGTCAATGAGTCAAAAGTTGTGTGGGAAAGCCTACACAAAGTCAATGAATTGAACGGAAACGATAAAGTAACTCTCTATTGGATACCCGATCATGTTGGAATAAAGGTAACGAAGCAGCAGACTGTTTGGTAAGACAAACAGCAGAACTTCACTAGACCTGAACCATTCTGCGGAATAGGGGAACATGCCATACCGGCAGCTGGTATTGCTACGTTTATAGAAGATATGATTTGAACCCTGCTAAAAAGGCAACATCAATGAACGTTCGAAAGACATCGCGAGACAGGCGAGGCAGGCCTATAAACTCATGGATCACTCAAACGTGACGACATCGGCATTTCATTGGCCCTCAGTAAGCCAGCGATCCAAAATCGGGAGGCCTGTCGATATATTCTGAGGTCAAATAGGTGAACGCCACAGGCGGATCAGTAGAAATGCAATGAAGTGGTAGGGTTAAGATCCCTTGTTTTCGGATCATAACCTCGCCGAAATAGGAAGAAGAAGAAGAAGAAAGAGGGGAATATACCATATCCGAAGAATTCAGAAATGAAGAAAGAAGTTAGGGTGAGAGCTCAACTCAAGGTCCGAGGCAAGCTAAGAATCGTATGGAATGCTACAATCGGAAAAGATTCGAAGCATCCATCTGCAGCAACATGAATAACCTACGCATCCTAACACGGTTAAAATTGTCGAAAAAAGGTTTGCCTAGAGTTTGATGTCGGGCTCTACTTAATGCTGGACACCCACAGAAGAAGTGAAAGAGAGTTTCCTCCTCATTTACATTTATACAACTGCGGCAGTATGTGCTAAAAAGGATGCCCAGCCTAGACGCGTGCCTCCCTACTGGCCAGTAACCTGTTACTTACTTACTTAGGTGGCGCTATAGTTCGGGGTGAACCTGGGCCTCAACCAACAAGCCTCTCCATTCAGCTCGGTCTTTAGCTAATTGCCTCCAGTTGCGCACTCCAAGTTGATCGAGGTCCCCTTGAACTTGTGCGCGCCACCTACGGCGATGATTCCCTCTACTGCGTCGTCCCTCGGGGTCCGATTCGAAGACTCAGCGGGCCGGAGCGTTGGTGTCTTTTCGCTCTACATGTCCTAGCCAACTCAGACGTCCAATGCACAGTTTTTTGACTACGTGGATGTCGCTGTACAGCTCGTATAGTTCGTGATTGAATCTTCTCCTCCAAAACCCGTCAACGCAAACGGGATCGAAAATCTTACGAAGAATTTTTCTCTCGAAGCGACCAAGGATATCTTCATCCTCTTTTAATAAAGTCCATGTTTCAGCGCCGTAAAGCAGGACTGGGATGATCAGGGTCTTATACGGAGTCTCCTTAGTAGTTCGAGATAGGACTTTACTGTTGAATTGCCTTATAAGCCCAAAAAACAGCGATTGGCAAGAGTTATTCTTCGATTGATTTCTGCACTGATTTTGTTTATAGAATTTATAGCAGAGCCAAGGTAGACAAAGTCCCTTACTACCTCGAAGTTATAGCTGCTCACTGTGACGTTTTGTCCAATTCGTCGGTGTTGGCTTTCCCTTCTTGATGACAGCATATACTTGGTTTTGCCCTCATTTATCGCTAAACCCATTTTGGCCGCTTCCGCCTCAATGCTTGCAAACTTGCTTCTTCCTATAATTTCTATATCGTCGGCGTATGCAAGCAGTTGTACAGACTTGTAATAGATTGTGCCTCCGGTGTTGGCTTGTGAGTTCCGCACAATCCGTTCAAGTACAATGTTAAGGAAGTTACATGACAGCGCGTCACCTTGTCTAAAGCCTTTTTTGACATCAAAGGTCTCGGTGAGGCCATTACCTACCTTGATGGAGCAGCGAGCTTTCTCCATCCTCAGCCTGCACAGACGGACAAGTTTAGCAGGGATGTCAAAACTAGACATGGCTCTATAAAGCTCTTCTCTATAGATGCTGTCATAGGCGGCCTTGAAATCGATAAAGAGGTGGTGAATATCGATTTGGAATTCTTGGGTTTTCTCCAGGATCTGCCGAAGTGTGAAGATTTGATCGATGGTGGATTTTCCTGGCCTGAAACCGCACTGATAGGGTCCAATCAGGCTGTTGATAAAAGGTTTCAGGCGTTCACATAATATCGCAGAAAAGATCTTGTACGCGATGTTGAGGAGACTTACGCCTCTATAATTGGCGCAGTTGAGGGGGTCTCCTTTCTTGTGGATCGGGCAAACGATGCTGAGATTCCATTCATCAGGCATACACTCGTCTGACCAAATCTTAGAGATGAGTTGGTGCATGCACTCTACCAATTCATCCGCAACTGCCTTGAAAAGTTCGGCCGGTAAGCCGTCAGGTCCAGCAGCCTTGTTGGATTTTAGCTTGGATATTGCTATTCTCACTTCGTTTTGGTCAGGTGGACGGAAATTTTGACTATCATCGTCCATGTTGAATGGTTCATTCTGCCTGACAGCGGGATGTTGGTCTTCGTCGCCGTTATACAGTCTGCAGAAGTAGTTTTTCCATATTCTCAGCACCGACTGTGATTCTACTACGCGGTTTCCATTCTCATCTCTACAGGTTTCTGTACGGGTATTACTTCTCTGACACGTTCTTTTTACCTTTTGGTAAAACTTCCGTACATTGTTCCTGCAGTATAAACTCCCGATATTCTCAAACGCGCGCTTCTCATGCTCTTTCTTCTTCTTTTGGAGAAGCCGATGTTCCTCCCGTCTCTTTTGCTCGTAGAGCTCACAAACAGCTCTCGTCTTCCTTTGCAGTGGCGCTTTGTATGCTTCTTGTTTTACTGCATGCACTCGCCGGCATTCTTCGTCAAACCAGGGGTTTCGCGGTGGTGGGCGAGCGAGACCCAGCACATCAGTCGCGGCGTTTCTGATGGCATGTTGGCAACGTTGCCACTGGTCTTCGGCACTTGTTGCTGGCGGCATAGGGGTGATTGAGAGATTTCGGGATACGCGTTCAGCGAAGAGTCTGGCGGTCTTTTGCGATTGTGGCTTTTCGACGTTAAATTTTCTCACAGTAATTCTTCTTTGTTGCTCAGATTGGGATATCCGCATTCGTACATTGGCTACAACAAGGTAATGATTCGAGTCTATGTTAACCGCTCGGAAGGTCCAGACATCCGGCCAGTAGCCTGTGCTTATCGCTAAAGTTCTTGCAGCGTCGGTCCGAGTCATTTTCTCATGTTCCTGCTTTCTGGCCCAGATGTAGTTCGGTCAGATCTGCCTAGAAATTACACAACTCTGCAGACGGTTCCATGTTTTGTTTACAACTGATATAAAGTGTGAGAAGATTTCGGTGCTGGCGGTTCCCATCGGAATGAGGAGTTCCTCTGCAAGGAATCCTCCCCGTCAGCTCGTCGGCCCGTTCGTTCCAATTTATGTTGCTATGACCTGGCACCGAGAGAAGACACTAAGTTTGGTCGGACAACCTAGCTTAGAGCCCTTCTCTACAATGCTCCAGCAGCTGGGAAGACGATGTTGCTGAAGTTAAGGCCTCGATTGGTAATGGCCATGCTCCTTACAACCGGTGGTTATCGCCATTTCTTGATGACGGCCAATGTTACCAACTTTTTGGGGTTTTCATTTTTTATAGTCTTCTGCATGGCTACCTGGTATGGTAAGGTATATGGGAAGAGCACATTAGTGGGTGCTCGTACTTGGGCCTTTTCCTATAATTTCTGGTATCTTCCCTAATTCAGTTGCCTCTCGGTTGGTCTTGAATCAAACCAACCTGCACTGTTGACGAAACATATCATGCTCCAGTGTAAAACTTGCGCCAGATGCTCCAGCTCTTTAAAAAGTCTGTTTCCCATGTGGCGGAGGCGACGAATTTGATAACTGGGACAATCCCACAGCAAGTGCTTGATAGGTAGTTTCAATTTCTTCTGGCAGCTTCTGCAGTAATTGAGTGAGTTGATGCCCAGTCTGGCGGCCATTGAATCTATAGGGCAATATCCAGTTAGTATACCTACCATCATGATGGCTTCTTCTTGTTCATTGACAGAATGATTTTGGTCGGTTTTTTGTTCAGAGTTGGCCATAAGCTGCCTTTGTCGGCCCTGGATGTCATGGAAGTGTTCATCCTTTCTCTTGCTTCAGAGTCTATTTTGCATTCCAGTACACCAATAGGTATAGCTGCGGATGCCTGCGTGAAATCCTAACCCTTTCGGTGATTCGTCTGCTGGTTCATATATATTACTATCTCCGGGAACCCAGCAGAGAGTGACTTCATTCGTGTTGCATATTATTTTTTTAGTTTGTCGGTATGCGGAGATTGTTTTGCATCTAATTCTCTCGCTACCTAATGTGTTGAGTGCAGCTTGACTATCCACGTTAAGGTTCTTTGCGTACATAGTCTGTGCTGCTCTTTCAATGGCGAAGACTTCGGCTTGGAAGATACTATAGGCACCCGGGAGTTTGTATGAATCGTTGATGTTGAGTAATTCACAGAGGACTTCAGTGCCGTCTGCAATGTCTATTTTAGTTCCATTAGTGTAGAGTGCACTGATTAATGCATTGACTTCCCACTGTTGTCTTTCGGGAAAAAGAATGGAGTATTTCTTTTGTGAAAGTCTACATCGTATCCATAGGAGCTTTCCTTTCATGTATTACTTACTAATGAATTAAGTGGAACTATAGTTCGGGGTGAACCTGGGTCTCAACCAACAAGCCTCTTCATTAAGCTTTGTCTTTCGCTGATAGCATCCAGTTGCGTACTCCAAGTTGGTTGAGGTCCCCTCGAACCTGAACGTGCCACTTACGGCGAGCAGGTTCTCTACTGCGACGTCCCTCTGGATTCGATTCGAAGACTCTGCGGGCCGGAGCGTTGATGTCCATTCGCTCTATCTATACATGTCTTAGCCGTCTCAAACGTCCAATACGCAGTTGTTTGACATTCACACAGAAAGTGAGCCTGGTTTCTTATAGGTATCCCTTTCGCCCTTACGCGCGCAGTTACCTGCACACTTCGAAGGCACTACACAAATCAAGCGAACTTAATTTTCAATGACATGCTGGAGCCAAGTGGAAAGGGACCTCAACTAAGTTTTCGTCTGTAACTGGAAACATCCATCAAACAATCACCATAGGTGGAGAAGTGTGATATTTGAAACACTGGTCCACCCTAGATGGTAGCATCGTCTAGTGTTAAGCATGCTTTCTTCCTGAATTCTTCACAGATTCCTTGCAAACGCAATGATTTTCCTCCCCCTCTTTAGCCAACAAACAAAGTCTCAAGAGCTACCCTACAAATTTAATCCTCAATTGAATGCATATTTGCACAAGTCCTGGCACTTGAAATTCCATTGAATTACGCACTCAGTTGTTTGAAAATAATAAAACTTTTGCAAACTCCACTGCGTTTCTAAGTTTCAATTTCAAGCCATGGAGCGTAGAACCCTAAAAGGGAGTAACAACCGTCGTAATCCTCATCATCATCATGGCGCCGTCATCGTCTCACTAGAATGACTTCAACGGCTGCTATTATGCAATCATAACTCCCTTGGTGCCGCGTACCCACTCATTTCATGCCAGGTAAACGGACACAAATTTACATTAAACACGAGATGCAGTAGTCCAACCCCAGCCCTCGCCAACCCCCAGATTCAATTGAGCCTTCACTTGTTCATGCTTTTCAACCGCACGCTGCCTTCATCATCATAATCATCACCAACATCCTTGGATATAATTTCTGCAGATGTGATGATGATGCCCACTGGCATAACACTGGCGTATGAGACATAGGAAGTCGTCCTTCGTACCGCGTGCATATGGGGCGAGAAGCTCAGCTCTCTGGGACAACATCATTCCAACACTCGCCGCCTGTCAGGATGTTTAATTTTCAAGTTTATTCGTGGGCTCATTTGCATAGTTACATTGGTGGGAGGAGGGAGGGGGACAGGGGTTAGGAAAAACTTTTTCAAAAGAGCAAACTCTCAGGTAGCGCGCGTGCAGAAATCATTTATCCGTGCGGAGGGCTTTAGGAGATTCGGCGAAGGCCTCTTCTCATGTTACAGGCAACGGCAGCTTCCTAGAAAAACCTACGCAGACAGATGGAAGTGTGAAAATGACATGCTTTCGCGCCGTCACACTCAAACGGTGGGAAAGGATTTGCAAACAGAAGTTACTTCAGGATAAAAAGATGACTATACGTGTTCCCAGATCCGACCCTCCTTCTGCAGAGATGACTGCTTCATGTACATTTCTATGGTGAGTAGTCACAGGGTAAACGGAAGTGAAAGTTTTTTTTTTTTTTTTTTTGTTTTGCTCCACTACTCCCATCCTAGCTCGGTTCGTGTTGATTTTTTGTGCCATACAGCATACGGTTGTGAGTGATAGAGGGCGTTGTATGCACAAACTTAGTCTCGGCACCGTTTGTAGAATTTTAAAGTTTTAATTAAGGTAAACAGTTTTAACTTTATATCATCTCTGTGCCGTACCTCATCTTAAGCACCTGCATCGATGCAAGAGCTTGGGTTCCTGCTGTAAGTTCAAAATTCCATCCCACCTGTGTGTGTATGTGTCAGAATCTCTATTAAATATTTACTTAAGGGATTTTACCGGCTTTTCTATGGAAAATGTACACATAGTCACATCCAGGTCGCTTCTTAGTTGATACGGATGAGGAAAAATGTCAGAGCAGATGCCAGCTAGAAGGAAGATGGAGCCAATGTATGACATGAAGATTACGAAAGGTGTTTGCAAAGGAAACCACAAATATCTTGGTTTTCGAGTTCTTGGTCAGTCATCACAGGTAGCGGTGGGTCTGTGCTGGGAAAGGACAAAGTTAAAGTTTTGAAGTACACAGTAAAAGACATGATGGTTGGGGTAGCCGTACTGCAATATATCTTTGCAGAGCATTTCTCAGGATATTTACGTACAATCATGGTTGGGAATTTCGTCGGCATTTTCCGCATGAAAGAAATTGTGAGATTTGGCACAGGCATTTCTTAGATTTAACACACAATTGCCATGGAAGATGGAGATTGCTTGCATAGGTAAGTCATCGTACAATAGAGAAGATACGTAAAATAGTTCTTCAAAGATTGATTTACTTACTTACTGTATCCCCTTGTGGGCCCCTATTACGCCTACGCACAATCTCTTACGATTTGTGGTTAGATGCTAAAGCTCTTTTCAACACTTCCGCAGTTAATGTGACTCTTTCGTCACTATTTTGTGCCATGTAATTCTCGGTTGAGCTGCTATTCTGCCATTTTGGGATAATGGATTCCATTACAATGTATACTTTCGTCTAAAACCGTTGCCTTTTCGAAGTGTATTACCAATCCACGGTCACTTTCGCTGTCGATTGGTGATACCTATAGGTTCCGGACCTTTTCATCTTTCAGTGCGTTATAGGCAGATATTCTTGCAATAGAGCAGTGTCTCTACATGAAAGCAACCTTTCCGTATTAGAAATGGTCATCTTGGAAGTTATTCTGAAATCTGTAGGATCAGGTACCAGGAAAGAAGCGGTATTGATCCAACATTTACTACACTAACATACTTTCTCGTTTTCAGTAACCACGCCTTGGGGTTTCCCGTTTCCTTGAAAGCATAGTAGAGCTAGATAAGTCAAAGATACTTGGTCTATGGAAATTTATAAGAAGCTCTAGTTGATGCGCAGGATGATAAGGAAATAGGTTTCCCTTAACTTTAATCATGAAGGGATTCACATTGGACCTTAGGGTCTTCGAGTGGAAATAATACGTTGATCCATCAAACACCCATCCTAATGTAACCGAACCTAAGATGCGGAGTACTAATGAAATATTACTCATTACGGAGTGCTTCTAGAGGAAACATTTGTACATGAGTTCCTCTCCATTCCATTCCATTCATTCTTCCTAATCTGAGAACGAAGGATCTATTTTCAAATCTTCTAGTGCTTGTCTTACAGCTTTCAATGTCTAGAAGTGAATTCATGGATTTCAGATAACAAATTTGGAGCAAACCCGTCCAGAGGTTTGGGTTGCAGTCGACAACATATTCACACAGATGGGTAGGCAGACCGCCATAAAGGCGGTGCCTTGAAGAAGGAACCTTTCCCGAAAAATGGAAGACGCAGGATTTGGTCCTTTTGCCAAAAGGAAAGAAGCCTCCAGGAGAACCATTATCCTATCGTCCAATATGCCTTTTGGACACCATGGGAAAGATCCTCGAGAAGATAATCTATAATAGATTACTCGCAGTAGCAGAAGAGAAAGGAGCCCTCTCAGATCACCAATTTGGCTTCAGAAGAGCACTATCTACTGTTGATGCCATAAGAGCGGTAGTTGATATGGCCAAAGGTGCCATCGAAAGCAAAAGATGGCTTTATGGCACAAAGGAGTATTGTGCAGTAGTAACACTGGATGTTAAAAGCGCATTTAACTCTGCGGACTGGTCGTTTATTAGAAGGTCACTTGCCAGGATGGATACGCCATATTACCTGCTACGGATAGTGACGAACTACTTCAACAACAGGAAGCTGAGGTTCAACACCGATGAAGGGGTAAAATACTACAACGTAACTGCGGGAGTTCCAGAGGGATCGGTTTTAGGGCCACGATTAACGCTACCTGGGGGAGTAACGATAATTGGATTTGCCGATGACATTGCAGTCGTGACAGTAGCTAAACAGATCCATGCAATAGAATCACCTACAAATGAAGCAATTGCCCGGATAAAAGATTAGCTAATATGCGCCGGACTAGAACTAGTTGACCATAAAACAGAAGCTGTTCTTATAACCAGCCGGAAAACCGTCGAATTTGCCAACTTTCAGGTTGGTAACCAAACCATCAGGTCGAAAGAGGCCGTTAAATACCTTGGAGTAATGCTGGGCAACAAGCTACGGTTTAAAACGCATGTTGATTTTGTTACCAAAAAAGTATCGCAAATGCAGGGAGTTCTCTCGCGTATCATGCCTAACATCGGTAGACCTGGATACGCTACAAGGATTCTAGAGTTATCACCTCAGTTCTGTTATATGCCGCCCAGTCTGGGCGGAGGCACTGAGGACGAAGGAGACCAAAAGGAGACTATCGTCATCATACAGACTCTGTGCGCTACGGACAATCAGCGGCTTTCGAACCATCTCTGACGAAGTTGCATTTGTCATCCCCATCGATATTCTCGCAGATGAAGTGCTGAGGATATATAACAGAAGAGCATTGAGTCATCACGACGCCACTGGTATCAACGTGATAAAAATTGAAGAAAGGTCAGCGTCAGCAGCTATGTGGCAAGCTCGTTGGGCTAATACAACAAAAGGCAGATGGACATATAAACTTATACCGACAATCCAAGACTGGACAAGTCGAAAGCATGGAGACTGCAACTACCATCTAACGCAGTTCCTGTCTGGCCACGGTGTCTACCGCAAATATCTACACTGATTTGGACACGACAACTCACCATCCTACGCGGAATGCCCAGCTAAAGATGAAGATACGGAACACGCAGTATTTTACTGCACACGTTTCACGGCACGGAGAATTTCTCTGCCAAGTCCGACACTACTCCTCGACCATATGTTACGGTCGGAAGAGAATTGGATGACAATATGTTCCTTCGTAACAGCTCTACAAAAAGAGCTGCGGAGAATAGAAAAGCTAAGAAGAGCAGCTGAAGCAGCGGAAGAAGCTGACACAAGAAGCATAGCATAAATTGCTAACCAGCCCCGCAAATTAATACCTAACGGCAGTTCCGCGGGGAGAGTGGTTGAAGTGTGTAGGGTGTGTGTTTAGTACGTAGGTGTATTCCTGGCATCGATTACTCAGGTTTGCGAATCGTGCATGCTAGTAGCACTCGGGCTATTAGTGTCTATGAAGATTACACATCCCTGGCGCAATCCAAAAAAAAAAAACCGCCATAAAGGCAATACGGGGGAAAAGGTGGAGATGGGGGACGAAGAGATACTGCGCAATAGTAACGCTCGACGTCAAAAATGCCTTCAACTCGGCAAGCTGGTCATTCATTAGGAGATCCCTGGCCAGCATGGATAAATCACACTACCTGCTGAGCATAGTCACGGACTTCTTCAGCAACAGGAAGCTAAGATACATACTGACGATGGCGTTAAACACTACAGCATTTCCGCGGAAGTGCCGCATAGATCGGCCCTTGGACCTCTCCTATGGACCATTATGTACGACGGAGTTCTGCCACTAACACTGCCCGAGAGAGTCAAAGTGATTGGCTTTGTTGACGATATCGCAGTGGTTACAGTAGCCAAGCACATACATGAGGTGGAGTCTGCCATGGATGAGGCTAAAGGAATGGCTGGAGTCCACATGTCTGGAACTAACTGCCCACAAGACTAAATCTGTCCTAATAACCAGCCGCAAGAAGGTGGAATATGCGAGCTTCCGGGTCGGAAACCAGACAATTAGGTCCAAAGATTCCTTGAAGTATCTTCGAGTCATGCTCGACAATAGGCTGCGGTTTAAAGCACACGTCGAGTACTCTAGTAAGAAAGCATGCAGGCAGCACTCTCCCGAATGCTCTCGAACATCGGCGGGCCTGGATACGCCCGCAGAATCCTACTGTCCAGAGTGGTCAGCTCGGTACTTCCATATGCTGCCCCGATATGGCCGGGTGCACTGGCGACAATTGAGTGTAGGAAGAAGCTCACAGGCTCTGCGCAATCAGAGTGATCAGTGGCTTCCGAGCTATCTCCGACGATGCAGCCTGCGTTTTAGCTGGGATAGTTCCAATCGACATCCTCACACGGATGAGATGCAGAAGGTGTACTTTAGACGTCTCTCGAACCGGCAAGAGGCAAAAAGGATTAAGAAAAAGGAACGAGCAGCATCGGCAACACTGTGGCAAACCAGGTGGGACAGCTTTTCAGAAGACAGGTGGACCCACAAGCTCATTCCCACTATAAAATCATGCACAGAGAGAGGGAGGGAAATAGTAACTACCACCTCACACAGTTCCGGCTACCGGAAATACCTCAATAGATTTGGACACCATAGTTCGCCCCTGTGTTGAGAATGTTCAAAGGAGGAGGAGGACGCGGAGCATGCAGTGTTCTACTGCGGACGCTTTGCAGAAGATAGAGCAAATCTGCCAAGCCCAGAAAATCTTGTAAGACCCGACAAGAGGACGAGTTGATGGAGATCTGCTCATTCATAGTGTGTATGCAGAACGCGCTACGAAGAGCAGAAGCCCTAAGAAGAGCCCAAGAGGCGGCCTCGGAGACTAGAGCATAATTGCTAACCAGCCCCGCGAAGAAATACCTAACGACAGTACCGCGGGGAAAGTGGTTGAAGTGTGTAGGGTGTGTGTTTAGTACGTAGGCGTATTCCTGGAATCGATTACTCAGGTTTGCGAATAGTGCAGGCTAGTAGCAGTCGGGCTATTAGTATCTATGAAGATTACACATCCGTGGCGCAACCTAAAAAAAAAGAACAGAAATTCACATCCGCATGCGCAACGTGCCCATATGCACACTCGTTCGCGTTCGTATTTGATGGGCGTTCAGATGGAGTTTGGACTTGGACGCGGACTGCAACGCATTCGAAGATTTATAGCTTTGAAAAGCAAGTCCTGACTTTTCGTTCTTGGTATGAATTTTGCTTCTTCTAGTCAAGTGACACGTCTTGTCCTCCTCTTTATATTGACCGCAGACCATTGTAATACCTGTTGCTACGGGATATTATGAACTAGACACATCGCACGATTAGCTGCACACAATGCACTTAAAATTAAACCCGCTGTGCAAATAACAAAAGCTTAATCGAGCTTAGTTCCCCTTGGCATTCTTTTCCAGAGGTCCTTACGCGTCCTTCAGTTCTATTATGTCTACCTTTAAGAAATGCCCCATCAAACAAAATTAAATCCCAGCCACTTCTTAAAAGCAACCCTCGCAGTTGCAACCACTTAAATACAAAACACAGTCACAAGGATCACTCCCTCTCACTGTTTAAATATTTGTTTTTCATCAACTTACCGGGATGGGGGGTTAAAGTGTTTCCGCCAGGCTAGAAACATTTTTCGATGAGATTCTAAACAGTTTGAGGGTGCAAAACAGAAAAGATGTCCTACACACCGCTCCCTTCCATCTGAAACAATTTAATTAACCACAGAACAGCATTCAAGTGGAAATTCATAAAATGAAATCTTCCCCACCCAAGGAATACCTAAGATTCAGCATTCAACTGATGTCTTGTTCATTCAATCGGCCTCCTGATAGAACGATTTAAAGTGTTTTGACGCCTGAAAGATGAAGGCTACACGAGATAAGGACATCTAATGAATTATTCACTTTCTTCAGAATGAAGAGTGTACTGGTCGACCGCAATCAACATCTGTAATCAGTTTGAAGCCAGAGGCATGGGGAGAGAGATAAAAACCAGAACACAACACGTCCCGAAAGGACAATCTACAAAGTGTCCTTTTTCTCAGACTTGTTGCACCATACCTCTCATTTTAATGCGTGAAAAATCACACCCAAGATCCGGATGCTGCTATTACTGGTTGACCATCTGCAATCATACTCATGTCGGACGAGGACGAGGAGGACCAAACGCCATATCGCACCCAAAAGGATATAAATTACATCGCTTATAGAAGTTTTTCTGCTCGTTGTTTTCTTTTTAGTTTGGTCAATGTTTTCGCACGCTGCCATGCCCCCTCGCGCGCTGTATCTTGTCCCCTTACTAGCTACCACATCCGTATGCTCTTTCGCTTTGAACAACATTTTGTGTTGACTTTTGAATGGGACACGACAACGACAATGACAACGACAACGACGACGACAGCAGACGGGGGCGCACCGAAAAAGGATATGAAAAAAGGGAATAAATTTTGAAAAGTCGTCGGTGCGACGGTTGTTGTATTTTTCACACTCCCAAAGTGCGTCGGTTGTTTACTATCAAAGCGGTGCCCGACAAGTGTTATAAATCTACTTATAGAGCGGCAGGGTAGGGTCGAGGACAGAACCAGGACAAAGACTTATAGGGAGCAGCATTAGGGTCATTGAGGAACGCGTGTTGACAATGTACACCTTCGTGTAATACCATAGAGAGAGTGTTGCTTTCTATTTTCTTTTACGGGACAGCCATACAGGGGTGGGTGGTGGGAAGGTCGAGGAAAGGAGGTAAACTTTTTAATTTACGGTTTCTTTTCCTGTTTTTCCGTTTTTTTTTTCTCGAGGGGAAAAAGGACACTGTGAACAGAAATGTGTTACCATTGTCAGTGCTGTGTACCTTTGTCATTCTTTATGGGAATGATGAGACCCGAAGGGGTTCCTTCTGCCAATGGAACGACCTTTAATCTTGTTTAGGGTTATGCAGTTAAGGTGTACGTGAATTGAGTGATGATGAGCAAAAGGCGCGTTTGGTTGACTTGGATGGCGTTCAGTTTAATTGGGCAATGATGATGATTTAGGGAAGTTCGTAAGTCAGCGCGAGTTCGTTGTTGCGTTTAGGATAAACGACTGTTGAAGGTCACGCGGCTTGAGAACGCGGAGAAAGATGTTAGGCCAGTGGTCTAATTTGGGAATTTTCATTCGATCACCACATTCATGATGCTCTGATACTCAAGCACAGCACTTGGAACTAGAGTTTAGGATGACGAGGTATTTTTTTTTTCGGTGGAGTTGTAGTTTAGCTGAGCATTATTGAAAGAAATACACCGATTTGATTGGTCAAAGTTGTGAGCTATCTTCTATTCTGTTTCTATTACTGTTAAAAAGAAGAAAATCCTACACCTAAAACATACTCATTCGAATACGATAAAACCCTTAAGTTATGTCTCCTTGCCCGACATGGTGGATTCATTGACTAGAGATGGGACTGGTTTGTTAGACGATGGTTGCGTGTCATTGCTTTCCATCGATGGAAAGAAAGCAGATGCTCTAGATTCTGTGGTCTTGGGAGATGAAACAGAATGATGAAGAGGGAGTTTTCCCGAGTCAATCTCGTCCTTTTTGCACACTTTTAGCAACTTCCAACTTTTTTGGAGCGAATCGTCCCTAAGAACCTCGCTAAAGATCTTAGATGTGACGTTGGTCGGCCTGGAGAAGGTATTGGCGTTGTGCACCTTTCCCCTTTTGGAAACCGAAAGGGCTTCCTGCAACAATTTTGTGTTGCTTTGACCTTAAGTCGCTGTTTGTCCAAGCTGGTGCTCAAGCGACGATCTATTGTCCTCCTCTTGGGCTCCATTCGCTCTACATTACCCAGCCATCTTGGTCGCTGTATGTTAACTCTTCTGGCTAAGTCGATGTCCTAGTATAGGTCGTATAGTTCGGCATTGTATCTTCTCCTCCACTCACTGTCTATGCAGATGGGACCAAAGATCGCTCGAAGAACTTTTCTCTCAAAATAATCAAGGGCATCTTCATCCGATTTTGACAAAGCCCATGCCTCTGTGCTATACAGTAGGACTGGGATGATTAGTGTCTTATAAAGAGTTACTCTGGTAGTTCGAGATAGGGCTTTGTTACTCAATTGCCTTCTTAGCCCATAGAAACAACGAGTGGCAAGAGTAATTCTTCATCTGATCTCCCCACTGATGTCATTTGCGGAGCTGACCATAAAGCCTATTCAGACAAAGTCCTTAACTACCTAAAAATTATATCTGTCTATTTTGGCATTCTGCGAAGACGCCGATGATGGGTGTCATTTTTTGCAGACAGCATATATTTTGTTTTGCTTTCATTGACCGTTAAACCCATTTTTGCTGCCTCGATCATAATACTAGCAAAAGTCCCACTGAGGGTCCGCTGAGTTCTTCTGATTATGTCAATGTCATCGGCATAAGCGAGTCGTTGTACAGACTTGTAAAAGATTGTACCTCCGGTGTTGGCTTGTGAGTTTCGTACAATTATCCCAAGTACTATGTTGAAGAGATCGCATGATAGCCCGTCACCTTGTCTAAGACCTTTCCTGGCATCGAATGGTTCGGTGATGTTCTTACCGACTTTGATGGAGCAGCGAGAGTTTTCCATCGTCATTCTGCGTAAACGGACGAGTTTGGCAGGGATGCTAAGACTAGACCTGGCTCTGTATAACTCGTCTCTATATACGCTATCATAGGCAACTTTGAAATCGATGAAGAGGTGGTTCGTGTCGATTTTATATCCATGGGTTTTTTCCAAGATCTGCCTTAGTGTGAATATTTGGTTAATGGAGGACTTTCCCGGCCTGAAACCGCACTGATAAAGACCTATCAGGTTGTTGCCGATCGGTTTTAGGCGTTCACATAGTACGCAAGACAGGATCTTATATGCGATGTTGAGGAGACTTATACCTGTGTAATTGGCGCAGTTTAGAGGGTTTCCTTTTTTCAAGATCGGGCAAATGATGCTGAGGTTCCATTCATCGGGCATACTTTCGTCCGACCAGATTTTACAGATGAGCTGGTGCATGCTCCTTACCAACTCATCTCCTCCTGCCTTGAAAAGTTCAGCGGCAAGGCCATCGGCTCCAGCAGCTTTGTTGGATTTGAGTTAAGATATCGCTATCTTCACTTCATTCTGATCGGGTTAATGCGAATCTTGAATGGCATCGTCACTGTTGAATGGCTCATTCTGCCTGACAGCGGAATATTGATCATCATCGCCGTTTAGTAGTGTGCAGAAGTGTTCCTTCCATATCCTCAACACCGACTGCGATTCTACTACTATGTTGCCATTTTCATCCCTGCAGGCTTCTGTTCTGGCTTTGAAACCCTGGCATGTTCTTTTTACCGTTTGGTAAAATTTTCGAACATTATTCCTGCAATAAAGTCTCTCAATTTTCTCGATCGAGCTCTTCTCATGCTCTTTTTTCTTCTTTCTGAAAAGTCGATTTTCCTCTTTTCTCCTGCGCACATAGAGCCCATAAGCAGCTCTAGTCCTTCTATGCAGCGCCGCTTTGTACGCCTCTTGTTTTGCTGCATGTGCTTGCCGGCATTCCTTATCAAACCAGGGGTTTCGTTGTGGTGGCCAAGAGAAACCCAGTACATCAAAGGCTTCATCTCTGATGGCTTGTTGGGAACACTGCCACTGGTCTTCCGCATTTGCTGCTGGCGGCATAGGACTTAGATTAAGATTAGAAGAAACTCGATCGGCAAAGATTCTGGCGGTCTCTTGCGGTTGTAGCTTTTCGACGTCAAATTTCGTCACAGTATTTCGTTGATTTCGCTCCATTCTGGATATCCGCATCCGTACCTTGTCTACAACTAGGTAGTGATCCGAGTCCACGTTGGCTCCTCGGAAAGTCCGGACACCAGAATACTGGAAGAGTGCCTTGCGTCTATCGATTTGGTTGACAGTTTTTCGATCAAAAGAGAGCCATGTTCCTTTGTGAATGTCGAGACGTGGGAACCGCGTACTATCTACGACAAAGTTTCTCCCCGCCGCAAAGTCGATTAGCCTGAGTCCGTTGTCAGATGTGATGTAGTACAGGCTGTGCTTTCCGACCACGCTACTAAAGACGTGCTCCATTCCTAGCTTTGCGTTAGAATCACCTATCACAATTTTAACATCGTGGCTAGGGCATTGCTCATACTCTTGTCCCAGAGCTGGTAGAAGTCATCCTTTGTCGCGTCTTCCATCTTCTCGTGAGGGGTTTGAGCGCATATAGGGCTAATGTTGGCGAATTTAGCCTTGATACGGATAGTCATGAGGCTCTCGTTCATACGCCGGAAACTCAAGACTTCTTGCCTAAGTCTGCCTTCAATGACAAATCCGCACACGAATAGACGCTGTCCTAGTTGACTATAGCAATTGCCGTAGTAGATCTCGCAGTTTTTCATCCTCACTTTGTAGCGCCGTAAGTGGTTAGTGTGACGGATCACTGCGCATGAGGTTCCAAGTTCGAATCCCAGAAAACACCAAAAAGTTTTTTCACGGTCCCACTTCTCGCGAGCTTCTGACAAACATCCGAGAGTTATTGTTGTCACGAAAAAGCTTCTCAAATCGCCGTTCGGAATCGGCACTAAACTGTAGGTCCCTTCCATTCGTGTGGAAAATACAACGCACACCATGAGTGGTTGCGAGAAGCTAGGCTCTGACACTTAAAGAGCTGTTGCGCCAAATATTGTTTTTTTTTTATTTGCCCGGCCCATCTCATTGCACTTCTTGGATAGCGGTAATGTCCGCTTTGAAACATTCCAAGGTCTACGCAAGTTGTTCGGCTGCACGTGGTTTGTAGATGGACCTAACATTCCACGTGCAGGCACGAAGATCGTTGTCCTTTTTACGTTTGCTTGGGTTGTCAACAGTAGAATCAGCGGTATCCGAGGCTGTTGGTTGCTTCGTAATGGAAGGTTTTTCACGTGGTAGTGAAGCTAACCCGACGGCATAACCCCCAACTTGGAGGACCAGATCCTTTTTTTTTACCCCTAGGACAAGAGGCCGGATACACCGATGCCAGTACACCATTCGGGGATATGAGCGTTGCCGTTGGCCCATTAAGGGCTTATCCGCTTTTTCAGTACCCTGAGCAGTATTAAAAATTCTTATAGACCTCAGCTCCAAATATATCGAAGTAGCTCAAGAAAGGTAACCGCTGGCCTGTATACATCACCGTTGGTTCTATCGGGAGAATTCATCCGCCGCACGTCCTCCTTCTGAGGACCTCTTGCTAGACCTCTGAGACGCATATTTCAGCCAAGGTCCGGTTAAACTTATTTGTGCTGAAGTTCACCCAGATGAGCTAACGCAGGTCGGAGTGTTCAGCTACACATACATCGTCGGACTCAGCATACGCTCATCGTTAGTTCACTATCAGATAGCTATCCAGCGGGTACCACGAGGAGGTGATGAAGCGATTTTGCCACCCTAATTTGTTAGCTCTAGCATGTCACTAATATGGTATATCAGGGAAACTGCGGTACTCCACTGCTTATCGCTAGACACACCATCGACCGGAAGTTATAGGTAGATTGATCCGTTTTAAATGAAAACGGGTACGTTTTGTTGTGACATCCCTACGTCTTCCTAAAACTTTCATACACAGCCAGAGAGTTGATAATAATTCGGAATTAGACTCAAGGAGTTTGGACCGAATATTTCCTAGAATTGCGGGAACACGCCATTATATTGCATTACGGAATTTCGTACGGCACCCTTTGTTACGATTACATTAGTTTTCACAGTTTCTATCCTTCATTAAGCTGAATTGTACCTCATGCTCACTAGGTACCGACGTTTTCTAACCATCAGTGTCGAGGAGTCCTCATGTTGCTTTGTTAACTTTAATCTAGTCACCTTTAGGTAGGCAAATGGCGTCAACAACGCTTGCGCGTCATCGTATATGCTTCAGTTCTCTTCAGCTCTTTTCCAAGGACTTTAATGCCTTCTCAACTGTTCTACGTTTGGTTGGGGTGACTTACTCTACTGCCTGACGGGGTGAGTGGAATCTTCGCAACGTATAGGTTTTTGGCCTGTTCTCCGTTTGGTTGAGATACGATTCAGCCAAAATCTATTCACGCAAGTGAATGTGATTGTCAATGGTGGTCACCTTCTATGTACTACATCCACAGACAAGTACTGATTCAATGTTGGAGTGAAATAGCAGTAGCCAGGTTCTAATGCTCACAACTTTGCTCCTCCAGACTTTTGAAAGCATTCCGTCGCTCTAGTGGGAGGGCTGCTGCTCTTCGAGCCTAGTACGCTAATCGATCCATTTCCAAGAGTCTACCGATAGACAGGTGCTGTATGCACTTCAGTTGCAAAATCATTTTCCCAGTTAATCATGTTCACATGCTAGGGGTTTAAATATTCCACGTACATGTCCAAACGATTGTCTAATAGGCAAGCATGTAACAAGGCTTGGCGTATATTCGAATGATTTTTGCAGAAGCTACATGGACGAAGAAGAGGAAGAAGCCATTCCTCATCTTCTTTGTGCGTGTCCAGCTCTCTCCCACAGAAGAAAGCTTCATCTAGGAGCTTTCTATGTTAACGATTTAGACGATCTGATGGATTTAGACATCAGAAACCTTCTTCGCTTTATTAGAAGCTCTAGTTGGTTCTAACGAGTAGGCTGGGATTACATGATCCTTCGTGGTACCAGATCGGACTTTCCTTGGTCTATGTGTGTTGGCGTTGGTTAGATTGGCAACCACTTCAACCTAACCAACCCAATCTATGCCCAAACGATATCCGATTTATTTCCCTCGTTTGTTGGTACTCTTTTCATCACTTAGGCTACAAGCCTACTTCTAAAAAATTCTCTGGTTATTGCCGTTTCAATGCCTTCTGAATGTAGCATCACTTAAACTATGCAGTGCACACAAGGAACTCAAATTTTGCATTTTTTGCAATTGACTGCTGCGACTCCTGAGTCCCTACGGCTCCTAAGAGCTAAGAGGAAACTTGTCATGCTAATGCAACCATCCATCCGTCAGGATCTACCTTATGACAGGACTTTAAAGTCAGAACATATTAAGTGATTCTATTCAAGTATTCTTTAACTATCTTTTCGCTTGAATAGTGTATTATAGTTACTTACCATTTCAGGATACATACACACACCGTTTGATCTAAGCCAGATGAGCTTCGTCGAATGTATTCCTTTCACAGTTTATGCGAATAATAAGCTGATCCTTCTATCAGTCAAATATAACAGAAGGGAATGAGAGAAAAATTCATCTCTCATGCTGCTATGCATATCCACTCAGTTGGTTTATTAAAATTTTCTAAAGCTCCCATCATCATCTTCCATATCCTTTTACCTTCTCATCGTTGCAGCTGCACAGGTAAATACTACTCACATCTCTCATATATGTATGTTACTATTAAAATGGACTCATATCCTTGCTGTCTGATGCTCTTTCATTGTTCACGATGAAAGTTTCTTTTTTGAGTATCCTTTCACCGTGAGTTGTCTGCGCCCTTATCACAGAGTCATGCGAGTGTTTTTTTTAGTTAAAAAAGAAATAAATAAAAATTGGTATGTCTGATGGGATGATAAAAGGATTCACTAACACCCACATGCATGACACACAAAAGAGAATAAAAATCGATGATGAATAGCTTTGTATATGAAATGTGAAAAATTCAAATTAAATTGAATTGTACATCCTCCTGCACAGTGTATCCTTTGCAGGAGAGAGTCAAGTAGCAAGAGATGGTGTTAAATTTATTAAAAAGAAAACTCTGAAGGAGGTGAGCAGTCAAGGAGGAAAACAAAATATAAATATACAATACATCCTTGATCGGTTTTCGTTTTGCAAAATGCAAGTGAAACGACTTAGGAAATTTTTCTTTTATGGATGCTTGCTCCGTTGAACTGTGTTGCTCCGAAGGATCTTCGAGTCTGAGTGAGATAGAAGGGATAGTAAATGACGGTTTTCATTTTTCAATGTTTTGCGCGATTTTCTATCCAACTGAATGCGGATAATGTGAATTTTTTAATAAAAAACGTTTTGAGGGGTAGTGCGGGGACGTAATAAATCATCCGGAGACGAATTGGTGCAAATTGGATTCAACAGAAACACAGATGTGGTGCATATCCTGCAGGAGTAATGCTTATGCAATTTGTTGAAGTGGATTGGTGGGTATGTGTAGGGTTTTCTTTTTGGCGATTTTACGGGAGGTTTGATTGGAAGACTGCTGAGCACACTGCTAAATGGCATCAATGGTCGACGTCGATCACGTCTTTGATTTTGCAAACTTGGAGATGAATTTGTCGAAACCTTGGGTGCACTTACGAACGCAGTCGGCAGAGTAAAACTCCTTTCAAATCCAGCATCACATTGGACAAGTGTTGAGTGCATTCAATAAATCCATTCATCACATATAAGCCCTAGTGAAACACATATAGCCAGCCACCACTCTGTGCACCTCATTAAAATTATGGAGAGCGCTAACAAAACTAACGTCAATTAGGTGTCATTAACCGACGAGCTGTGTTCCCTATTGCCCCCAAAAATCTACTCAAAAATACATCATTGCTGCTCCCAGCTAAAAAAGTAATTGTATCGCTTTAGGGGATAGCTCAAAACCAACCCCGGCCCGTCCGCTACCCTCCCCTAACAACGAAAGGATGAAGGAGCTTTGCAACATAGGTACATATGAGAGGACAACATACATCATCAGCAAAATGTCAAATGCAAATACACTCAGGTACCACTCAAGTGGGTAAACACACAGCGACATCATTGAATACGGAAAACATGTTCAATTTGGTATCCCCATATCCGCGCTTTTGCAATGTCACCCCCGCCCATCGCGTCATCGGCCTCAAACGTCAACTGCACGTACTACGTCGCCGTATCCACACACCCTCCACTCCACTCTGAAGTTAGCAGCACAAGTTTGCATTAATTTTGATTGCGCCAAATATTGCGACATGCAGTTAGGGGGTAGTTAGGGGTGGTTGGTAGTGGTTAGGGGCGGCAAACCTCATCGCGTACAAAAGTCAGAAAAATAAATTTTGTTGTGGGAACCTAGCGCCGCGTGAAATATATTGTTCTCCGTCTGCGGAGGGCTACTGCTCCCGTGACCGGGATTCTCTGCCACTGTATAGGGTAGGTATATATTTATTTCACATCTGGTTGCATCCAAGCCGCAGGATTGCAGGAAAAAAAGAAATAAGCAATAAACAATTGGCCTCTGCGTACTGAAAACAGGAAAAACTCCGCGCGAGGATATATGAGAGCAGATTGTAGTAGATTGTGTGCACCGGGTGCTGTTGTGTCAAACCACTTTGACAGAAATGCGGGTAACAGTCTGGACTTGAATCACCACATATAGGCGAAAGTCATCAAGTTCAGATATTTATGTTGGTAATTTTTTGACAAAGCTGACAGGAAAAAGGACGATTGGTGAAAGTAGTACCATGTTTTGAGCAGGAAGCTTCAAAGCCATTTGCGTTGCAGTTTTTTTCAACCATGTGCACAGGTATCAGTTAAATATAGTCTCCCTGGCCAATGGATTTTTCCTGATAGTGTCCTCCCGTTGACCTTCAATTAAATTTCCTTGAAATTGTAACCCGTTCGGTAGTGTACATCTTTTGACTGGCGCCCACAGGACTTCTTATTCTTAGAAATCCTTCCAGAGAATATACAGAGAAATTGTAATGAAATATTTATCTCTGAAGTTTCATTCATGCTGAGTTTCACAAGGATCCCTCATAATTATGCATTTATTGTTCTGTAAATCCTACACCGAAAGAGGAAAACCATATGCAGAGGCAAACAAAATGTGAAAGACAGTCCGAGTGGAACATAAGATTTGAAATTAAAATTTCTTTTAATAAAGATGACGTTGATTGCAGCTCATTCAAATGCAGTGGTTATGTGAACTGGGACCACAAAGTCCTTCTTGTGGATGTAAAAGGATAAGATTTACGCATGAATGGTTTTCTGGATCCAGAAGACTCTTAAGGTATATAATAAATGGGGTTGATATGAGAAGAATTTATAACAAATTTATGAAGGGGATTTAGGGATGATGAATCAGTTCCCTGTAAGATGGTAGAGGAAATAGCTACTTTAACAAATCAATTCTTAGTCGGATTACAGGGCTGGAATAGGTGTCTCAGAAAAGCTACATACGAGTATATTTAGGATATTATATGATTTTGAAGAGAGGAGTTCATAGCACAGACTAAGGAACACTGAGATAAGGTAGAAGCGACGCTTACAGAACATTAGTATGAAGCGCATAAATTTCACTAATCTTACAATCCTGCAGGAGAAGCGGTTAATAGTTTAAAATTGAATTAGATCTTAGCCTGATAACAAAGCCAACATACACGCAGTAGATCCACGCTATGGAGGAACTCTTGAGAATTCTGTGGAGTATCTCTAGAAAAGATGAATCGTGAAATCACAGTGGCTCTAAAGACTACTTAGATACAAAGTCAGCATCTAGAAGCATTCAAGTATTTTCAGTTATTTGGTTCGAACTCAAGTGGATACACAAACAGAATAAAAAAAAAGATACACAGAAATATTCCAGGGAATTGTAAGGCCGATGAACATGCCAGAATAGGAACAACTATACCCATCCTGCCGGACAAAGGTTCCTTAGGTATACGACTCGCAAACTCAAATTTAAGCTGGATGCTATCGAGGGTGCAAATCTTGGTGGACAAGTGGTCCTACATGTCTAGCGACAAAACAGATTGGCCAAAGCTGGATTTAAAACGTTCTAAGTATTTGATTTGTCTCTCTTTCTTCTAGATTGCATATCGGCTCTATAATAGGTGTCATCACTGGGTATTGTCTAATAGGCAACCATGCTACGATGGTGGGACTTTTTGCGAACGACTTTTGTAAAAAGGGGAAGAAAGTGTTCCTCACCTTGGTTGCTTCTGCCAGCTCTCTCCCATAGATGGAAGTTCCACCTAGGAGGGTCCTATTATAAAGATATAGACGACCTAAAAAATATCGACATTAAGAGCATCCTACGCTTCATAAGAAGCTCAAATTGGTTTAACGACTAGGTAGGGAGAATCTTCCTCCTATGATCCACGTGGTATCACAACGGACCTTTTGTTGGTCTAAGTGTGTTGACGATAACGCATAACAAAGAATGAGGCATGCAACTTCAACTTGCAAGCTGAGAAACTTCGCCAGTTGTCAGGGTATAGGAACCAAGCAAAGCTAAACTGCGCACTCCTACATATGAAACTTCCAGATTTGAAGAACGGCAGGAAGTTCCATTTACATTCACAATCCTAACCAGATGCGGACAGAGCCATGCGAAAGAATCGATGGTATGTGAGTACCGATACTTATTTGAGAGTAACGAAATGCTACAGAGGTCGTCCAAATCCATGTCTTCAATTTCAGTAAAAAAAAAAAAGTCGTTAACATGGCTTTGTAACGCCCACCATTTCGAAGAAAAATGGTCCAATGATGCCACCACTCCACAATCCACACCAAACTGTCACTTTCTGTGGATGCATTGGCTTCTCGACAATAACGTGCGGGTTTTCCGAGCCCCAGATGCGGAAATTTTGTTTGTTAACGTAGCCGCCGAGATGAAAATGTGCCTCGTCAGAATATATGATTTTTCGCCCAAAAGCTGCTCTAAGGCCCAAACTGCGAAGCGATAACGAAGCGGATGGTCGTGCGCTTTCAATTGCTGAATAAATTGGACTTTGTAAGCGAATAATCCCAGATCTTTGTGCAGAATTCTCCTCAGACTAGTGCGTGAAATGTTGAGCTGTTGAGATCGATGACGAGTTGATGTTCGTGAATTGAGTCTCACACTCTCGGCTACAGCAGCCACATTCTCGTCTGTGCGCACCGTACGACGACGGGGACCATGAGTATTGTCCACTAGCATACCAGTCTCACGAACCTTTTTCACAAACTGTAAGCTGTACGCACAGCAGGCGTGGTGGGTGCTTCATTTCGGCCAAAACTTCTTTTCAAAAAACGCACTGTTTGGGCTACACAGCACTCACTTTGGAAATAAGTTTTCAATATTTCCCAATATTGTTCGAGCGTAAAGCGACTCATTTCGTTCCGCGGAGGTATGATACTGACTTTCTGTCGAGATTTCGAGCGGGAAACAGCTGTCAGTGTCAAAATAACCTTTGATTTGAAAAGAAACCACTAGATGGCCCACCCGTTACATACCTACGGTTAACTACAGCACTGCTCTCCATTAACTATATAAAATCGCAAATGGAAACCATCCTGAAGAAGTTATAAATTTCAGGATGGTGATTGGTGGCTTTTCAGACAGGTCACCCAGATGATTGAAGAAATACTCTCCGAGGGCCGTATTTCTGGTAAGGCAAGGACTATGGTATTTACATAGGAAGTGGTCTGTATCCTCTTCTGTGTCTGTGTTGCCGCAGTCTCTGCAAAATGCATCGTTACTTAGGCGCATTCTTTTTCGTTGGGCCGCCAGTAGGTTGTGACCGGTAATGATTCCCATGAGAAGCGCAAAGTTTTGTCTGTTTTAAATGCGGATGAGCTTGATTTTCACCTTCTCCTGTTTTGCCCAGATGTTTCTGGAGACGGGGTACGATAAAAGCGCTCTCCATCTTTCATCTGCTTCTCATTTGAAGTCAAGTGCTATGTTTGATTTAATAAATTTTTTGGGAGGAAGAACTGAATTTTGGGCTATTGACAGGTCTCGTTCTGATCCCTTGCTTGCCAGTTCGTCTGTCATTTCATTCCCTGGAATTACTTTGTGTGCTTCGATTTCATTACCGCGGATTAGATGCCTTTTATAGCCGCTTGATTATGTGAATGTCAATCTCTTTTCTAGTAACAAGTTTTGTAGATAGTTCTCGTCTCTTCTATCGCTGTGTCCCGCTTGGAACACAATGCCAAAGACTAATAAGACCATCGACATGAGGCATTGTTGCATCTCGTTTTGGACCTTTAAATGCTATGCCTACCATTATGCAATCATGCTACCAACTTCCCGATTATAGAACGCTTATTCAAAACTCACCTTAAAAAGGTTTCAGAAGTCGATTTGAAAATTCATCTCGTCCAGTTGCTTTGATGAACCGGAGTATCTGAAGTTGATCTAGCGAAGATAGATTCGCCTTTGATAGGTGATGGGCACTTATGCTTTGTTTTGTGGATTAGTGCTTCGCATTCCATAGGTTAGGTTAGGTAGATGGGTGCCTTGTGACAAGGAGTCACTGCTCACTCAGACCAACAGTACGGGTCCATTGTGCCCAATCATTTAACCCTGGAAACGCTGTAAAGAAAATCCGCCGTTACAACCATCCAGAAAGTGAATGAATCTTAGGAGGTCCGCTAGCTCAACACCCAAGTCCTCCAGCTCCGAGAAGAAGTAACTACCAAGAGTTCTCATTCTTCTGACGGATAGGGCAGGACAGTCACACAACAGGTGACAAACAGATTCAATTTCTTCTTCGTCCCTGCAACTTCTGCAATAGTCGTAATGCAGCACACCGAGTTGCTCATGCCAATGGCAAAATGGCCAGTAATTATGCCAGAAATGACCCGTGCGTTATAACGACTAAGTTTTACCAGAGAGGTTGATCTCTTCTTGCTGTAGGCTGGCCATAGCGCCCTGGCCGTTGCGCATGTTTCCAGATAAACCCAGCGTCTGTTTGCTCGACCGGTGGCTTCATCCTCTATTTTTTTTCCGCAAGGAACTGATTGGGGTTGCTACAGAGGGGAGGGCCCGCGATAAGTACAGCGCCGACCCTTTTCTAGTAAGCTCGTCAGCCCTTTCGTTAGATTCGATATTCATATGCCCTGGTATCCAGCAGAGGGTCACCGCATTGGCTCTAGATATTTCGTTTAAGAGTGATTTACAGCTTTTCATGAGCCTCGACCTAACTACGGCAGGGTCCAGGCCCTTAACGGCTGCCTGGCTGTCTATATAGACAGTTATCGTTTTACCAATGATACTACTCTCGCGTATAATTTCAGCAGCCTGTATAATGGCTGCGACCTTGGCCTGGAAGACGCTGCAGTCGTCGCTTATTCTAAAGGAGCGGTTTATTCCTAGGGCCTCACAATAAACTCCGGCTCCCTTGCCAACGTTCATCTCAGAACCGTCGGTATAGAAAGCCAACTCCTTTTTCCTCATGGTTCGTCGATTCTTCCAGTATATTCTATAAGGAATTCTTGTAGTGAATCTCCTTTTGAATGCTACCATCGGGTTCATGTGATCAGTTCCCGTCAATCCGCTGGTGATCCTCCATCGGAACAGAATGAAGTCATGGCCGTAAAGGCTTGATGACAACGCATCGCATTCCATAAGCTGTGCTGGTGTTTCTGCGAAGTCCCTGCAGAGTCTACAATATCCGTTCCCTACCCAGTTTCCTGAGATGATGATTGAGCAGTGATTAGTTAGTATGCCTGTCAAGATGCAGATTTGCCAACTCTTAGGCAGATTCCGTTTTGTTTTTTGTGTCTCAATCGGGGGTTTTCGTCCCAGTGTTAACCCATTTGTTCTTTTTCCTTTCGCAGTTTTTTCCGTATTTTGTGTGGTCATATTCCACAGAAAGGTTCTGGTCCAAGGAACGGGGTGCCTGAACCGTTTCTTTCTAGCTGTTTCATTTCCATCCACTCCTACATGTCCTGGTATCCAGTAGAGAGTTTCTTTATTAGTCTAACCCAGCCTTTTGATCTTAGTGAGGCACTCCTATACCAGTCTGGATACAATTCTAATAGAGCACAGTACCTTGTTGTGATGTTTTGCCCATGATAGTTCCTGTCGAGATTGAACATCTGCTTGGAATACACTGGGGAAAATTCCCCGAGATTTTGAGTATCTGGTCATGGGCCCGTGCACGACTGCCCGAGTGTCTGTAGTTGTTTTCGATCCTTCCGTGTACCATTTAAAAGCATGTTGTTTGAATTGGTACTTATTAGACTCACTACTCCAATCGCTTTTATTGCTCAGCTTTGAGCTATCCTTCAAAATAGTATTTCTTGACCATATCGCCTCGGAGTCAGTTCAGAAGAGGCACCGATTTAGATAGGGCTTCTCGCTCTCAATTCGCTATGCATTTTCATTTCCTTTGATTATTTTTAATAAGATCTCCTTTGTTATCCTTTCTAGCCATATGTGTATCGGGAGTAGTCCTACGATCACCTCTCCTGCTGCTCTGGGACAGGTTCGTATGGCTTTTGATATACAGATACAGACCAGTCTTTACACTTTGCTTAGAGATCTCCTTGCCGAGCTTAGCCTTCTTCTGCTGACCCGTGACACTGCACCTCATATGATGATGTGTCCGACTATCACTATGCACATACACCTCGGTGACGCTGCGCTGCACCTCCAAGTTTTACCTAGGATGTTCCTGCACATCATAAGTGCTATAGTGACTCTGATTACCGCAGCTTCTATGATACATGTTCCCTCAAGAGAAGTTTGCTATCTAGTGTTATGCCTACATTCATGACCTTTTTGTGTGGGTCGACTCTGATCCCTTCCAGTAGTATAGGTTGCACACGCTTCACCTGTCTTTTCTTGGTGAAGAGTACTGCAGTAGTTTTGGTAGGCTTCACTCTAAGCCCTATCATTTCATACCACTTCTGTGTAATTCATAAACCCTTTTGAATGATTTCGTAGTCATCAACGTATCCTTAACTGTCAGTATCTGTCAATTTTTGCAGTAACTCATCTACTGCTAGGCTTCACTTCCTCTTCTTCTTCTCCCTAATTCGGCGAGGTAATGACCTGAAAACAAAGGATCATAACCCTCCTATTTCACTGTATTTCTACTGATGCGTCTGTAGGGTTCATCTCTACTACTAGGCTTATATAAATGGCTATCAATATTCCTTCTTGTGGCCATCCTCTCTGGTGCTTATTGTGATGGTTCATTGTCCTACCTCTGTTATAGTAGTCCAATTACTTGTGGTGTGTTTTTCTTCTTTCACTTCGAGGCCTCTCCTAATTGCTTCATGGGAGGTGTTGTCGAAGGCATCGTCACACCTTTTTCTTATTCAAATATTTGACAGCAAAAGAGAAGAATAGACTTTCTGTCACATCAAGGCTCTTAAGCTTTTTACTTCCTGAACTATCACACATACATAACACTTTCCCCACAACCGTGTTAAATAAATTTAAATTGTCAAATATGATTTCCGCTTTACATACATACTCGTACATACATTTTCAATGGCCCACTAATCCTTTATGAGGGTTGCGGTGGTAGGGCTCAGGTGGACTCTCCATCTTTATCGATCCTCTGCTATTTACTCCAACTCATCAGGAGGAATCCCTTGACGGCTGGACGGAGAGATGTATGACTTGGTCCAATTTCTAGGCCTACCGAAGGGTTGCCTACCTAATGACATAGTAATCATGGCACGTTTTGCAAGTCGGTCTGGAGGCATCGAAGCATAGATCGTTCCGTTGTTATTCGCTTTGTTATTCGGAAATCACATTCAAGTTATAGTACTTCTGAGAGAGAATCTAGTTGAATAATTGATAGAAAGCCTTTCTCAGAACTCACCTTAGAAGTCGAATAATTTTGAAAAAGCTTGAGGTCTAGGCTCAAATAATGCATAATAGATACCCGCATCTCTTCTTCAATCGACTACATAGATGATGTTCGAACATTCTCAGCATTAGACTTGTTTTGTCGCCGACAATTTTAATTCACCTCATAACTAAGTAACTACGCTAGGCCTCCACAACTTCAATTATCAAATGCATTTAATGCAAATGAAGAATATCAATGAAAGGGTTCTCGTCCTTCGACATCCACCCTCCATCGATGCTGTTGTAACACTCTCGTCTGTAGCTGCCAACGATGATGATGGTGGCAAGCATACATGAAGCCGATTGAGTGTGTTTTCCTCAAAAGTTGTCGAAAGGGATTATGCATGCATGCATGGATGGATGAAAAGGGGGCTTATTCAATATTCCATTCAAATGGATTTTAATCAGGATCTAATGTTGAAGTCCTACCTATCCCCAAAACACATCGCCACATACACACACACGTCTGTACAAAAACATGTAATCCATTTGAAATATTTGATTTTTTTTGCATCTGCATCCTTAGACGAACGTAGAAGTGCATAGGGATACTTGAATAAATGTACATTAAAGTAATTATGAATGGAATACCGTATGAATGGCAATTGAAAAGTATTTAAAGTGGATTCCTTGCCACTGGCACTCGATGAGTGTGTGTGCTCTCAGAAATATAAACACAGGAGGCGAAGAATCTCTTTTTTTTTTTGCTTGGAATGTGCATTTTATCGTCGACAAGGTCGACTTCCTTAAAACCATATTGAGTATGTGATGAGTTGCTGCTTGCTGCCAAAGGACGTACGAAAGGATACTTGAAAGGTTGCTTCTATAGTAACTAGTTACAGAGTTTTTTTTTTTTTTCTCCTAAGCTGTTGGGCATAATTGAATTGCAAATTACTTATGGGATCAATGGGATTTTCAGAGCTTATTTTAGTGGATATCGGTGTGGGGATAGAGATACATACTCGTACATATTACAGATAGAAGGATGTACATCCTTACGTCAAGCGGTTGGAAATTTTAATTGGTCACAAAATTGAATTCTTTTGTTACGGAATTTATTTATAATTATCGACGAGTTAGAGGGCGAATTGATAGACTGATTGGTTGTGTACTTAGCAAACAGGATGAAGCTTAGTTTGGTTTTCATTAGTAAGCGGATAAAAGGGTTTTTATGCGCGCGAGGGACTGTTTTATTTTTTCATCTGTGCAAGCTTTGCTTGGAGGCAATTAAATTATTTGCGTTGCCATTGTTTGTCAGGATATAATCCGTTAAATTGGAGATGAACACTGTGAATTAGTGCTCATTGACTCAGTGAGGTGGTATTAGAGAGCAGACTATTCAATCGAAGGTAATCGCTACTGATTATGGGAGATGATCCAGAGATGAACACTCATCGCCAGCGAAAACATAAATTGCAATAAAAGTTTAAAAAGAAGGATCCATATTCCAATCCTAATCAATAGTACAACATTCGACATCCTTACTAGGACCTAGAAATGGATAGGAGGGGCTGATACCTCTATAAGTTACCATCTTGGGATGTGTTGAACTAGATGTAGCCGCCGTAGCCTTCCAACTTGTCTTACATGCCAAAAGTCGTCGTTTGGTAATCACATGAGAACTTCTTAAGTCTTTCTTTGATCAAATCAAAAGTGTAAGAAGCTCAATGCACCTAGAGTGGCTAAAAAAGTGATATGTTGGATCAATCAAACTTACTTACTCAGATCCTTTAACCTCTCGGGGGGTTTGTCATCTTGCACGGAGTTCTGCAAAGCATTTGAGCTGCCTCCAACTCATTCCTAAAGAACTCGATTCCTCCTCAACTGTTCTGCGTGACGTTTGGCTAAGGCGTCTCGCTGTTCTACCCGCCTTGGTGAGCGGATTCCACTGCATGGCGTATTTCGCAATGGAGTTGTCCTCGAACCGTAGGGTATGTCCTATCCACTGCCACTTTCTCCTTCGTATAGTGATAGATGTATAGATAGATGTTTAGATAGTGAGGTGCAAGTGCACTGCGACATTTCAAAGATCGATTGTATCCCCCATACTACGGCTCTAACCGATGGTATACTTGGTCTAGATCACTTCCTCCAGTCCAGCTGCTACAGCAAATGGGAGTATCTTGAGTGGATACAGCGAAGGTAAATCCATTTCTGATAAGAGGAAGGCACCTAGGTGATTTCTTCTTTTGTGGATCAGTGCTTCGCATTCCACAAAAAGGTGCGCTGGTGTTTCTGCGAAGTCCCTGCAGAATCTGCAGTGTCCGTCTTCCTGTATTCCCAGTTTCCTAAGGTGCTCCGTGAGTCTGCAATGACCCGTTAACATGCCCGCCAAGATGCGAAGTCGATTCTTACTAACTCTTAGGTAGGCTTTGCTTCTTTTCTGGTTGTATTTCCCCAGAAGTTATTTTGCCTGTCTTAGTTGGGGGATATCGTCCCAATGTTTGGCCCATTTGTTTTCTTCCTCTTTCCTTAAGTCTTCCCGTAGTTTGTGGGTTCCCTTCCCACAAAAGGGTTCTGGTCCAAGGAACGGCGTGTCTGATCCGTTTCTAGATAGTTCATCATCTGCTTCGTTCCCCTCCACTCCTTCATGTCCTGGTACCCAGTGGAGAGTTACTTTGTTTGTTACTCCCAGTTTGTTGAGCCTGATGAGGCTTTCCCATACCAGTTTGGATCTGATCTCGTGCGAGGTCAGTGCTTTAACAGCGGCTTGGCTGTCTGACAGTATTGCGATGTCCTGCCCACGATATTTCCTGTCTAGGTTGAGTTGCGCGCATCTTTCGATCGCGTGAACTTCTGCTTGGAATATACTGGGAAATATTCCCAGTGATTCTGAGTATCTAGTCCTGGGCCCGTACACTCCTGCCCCAGTGCCAGTAGATGTTTTTGACCCGTCTGTGTACCATTTAATTGTGTGGTGTTTGAATTGGTATTTATCGGATTCGCTGCTCCAGTCTCGTTTGTTGCTCAGCCTTGAGTCGAATTTCCTTTCAAAGCATAGTGATGCTTATGGGTTCTTGGCCCGTTCTACTATAAAGTTGTTCGTTGGAAACGCGGTTCGGCCACATAATCCTCATGATGATCCTTAACCATTTGATTATGAAGACTTGCAGCTTGCGTGTGTTAAATGGTTACTTAGATGGCGCTACAGTCCGGGGTGGACGTGGGCCTCAACCAACAAACCTCTCCAGCCAGCGCGGTTACGAGCCAGCTGCCTCCAGTTGCGCACGCCAAGTTGGTTGAGGTCCCCCTCTACTTGTTTGCGCCACCTACCGCAAGGTCGTCCTCTACTGCGTCGTTCATCCGAGGTGGATTCGAAGACTTTCTTAGCGGGAACGTTGGGCTTCATCCGCTCTAAATGACCCAGCCATCCTTTTCGCTGTATATGAACTCTTCTGGTTAAGTCGGTGTCCTTGTACAGGCCGTATAGTTCGGCATTGCACATTCTCCTCCACTCATCGTCTATGCAGACGGGACCAAAGATCGCTCGAAGAACTTTTCTCTCGAAATAACCAAGGGCATCCTCATCCGGTTTTGTCAAAGCCCATGCCTCTGCGCCATACAGCAGGACTGGGATGATAAGTGTCTTATAGAGAGTTACCTTAGTAGTTCGAGATAGGGCTTTGCTACTCAATTCTCGTCTTAGCCCATAGAAACAACGATTGGCAAGAGTAATTCTTCGTGTGATCTCCCTACTGATGTCATTTGCGGAGTTCACCATAGAGCCTAGATAGACAAAATCCTTTACTACCTCAAAATTGTAGCTGTCTATTGTGGTGTTCTGTCCAAGACGCCGATGTTTGGTGTCCTTTTTTGTAGACAGCATATATTTTGTTTTGCTTCCATCGACCGCTAGACCCATCTTTGCTGCCTCGATCTCAATACCCGTAAATGCCCCATTGACGGCCCGCTGAGTTCTTCCGATTATGTCAATGTCATCGGCATAAGCGAGTAGTTGTACAGACTTGTAAAAGATTGTACCTCCGGTGTTAGTTTGTAAGTTTCGTACAATTCTCTCAAGTACTATGTTAAAGAGATCGCATGATAACGCGTCACCTTGTCTAAGACCTTTCCTGACATCGAATGGTTCGGTGATGTTCTTACCGACTTTGATGGAGCAGCGAGAGTTGTCCATCGTAATTCTGCACAAACGGATGTACTTGGCAGGGATACCAAGACTAGACATGGCTCTGTATACCTCTTCTCTATACACGCTATCATAGGCAACTTTGAAATCGATGAAGAGGTGGTGCGTAACGATTTTATATTCATGGGTTTTTTCCAATATCTGCCGTAGTGTGAATATTTGGTCACCTTCCAATTACTGCACCCATAAAACAGCATCGATTCTACGTTGGAGCGGAACAGTTGTAGCTTGATTCTTAAACTGATAACATTGCTTCTTCAGGTTTTGGATAACATTCCGAACGCATCTTTAGCCTTCCCGATTCAGCTGCACACATCCAGTTTGGAGCCACCGCGATTAGCCGAGCCCGCACTTCCTATATAAAGAAAGTTACTAACTTTCTCGACTTCCTGTTCAGCAATGTTAAGTTGAGCGCGGGTATTAAAAGAGCTCAGAGCTTTTGTTTTGGCTGTGTTTATTTTTAGCCCAACTTTGTTTGCATCAGCTTCTAGATTTTGGGCCATCCAATAAAAGTCCATTATCCGATGTGAAAGTAGACAAAAAACATCAGCGTAATCTGGGTGTTTAAGGTAAGGTGTCATAGTCCAGCGAATTCCACAGTTGCCTTCCGTCAATGCTGCACGGAGTACATCGCTGATAACCACCAAGAACAAAAGTGGGGTCAGTATGCACCCTTGATTTACTTCACTTTGGACTTCAAAATCCTCCAACACCTTACTGCCCTCAAAAGAAGCCTTGATAATAGCTATAAGTTTTTCTGGAATGCCTCTCCTGCGCAAGGCCAACCAGATAGCATCTCGATTCAAGCTGTCGAAAGCCTCCTCCAAGTCGATAAACAACAAATGTAACGGAGATCTGTTTTCAACGCATTGCTCGATTATGATCCGTAAGGTCGATGCAGGAGGATCCAGCACGAAAGCCTGCCTGTTCGACTTCGAGAGTTGAATCTAGTTGGCTACAGCTGGAAGAACGCAAATACCTCTCCAGTTTCGGCATTCCGTCAAGTTTCCCTTTTTCGGAAGTTTAGTGATCATCCCTCTTTTCCACTCCTGCGGAGATTTTTCACTATCCCAAGCTCTCCGTATTGGAGGGTGCAGCAGATCTGCCGATCTATTTGGCGCGGTTTGGAATAGTTCGACAGGGATGCCATCAATACCCACCGCCTTGTTCTTCTTGAGGGACTTGACTTCGGTTTTACTGAGAGGTACGGTGCAAATTCGGGAATTTGTTGATTCGAACTGCTCATTCCAATTCAAGATCATACTGCCATCGTCTAGTTAGCACTGTAGCAAAATGTTCTCTCCATCTAGTGAGCTGGTCCTCATCCGAGATCAGAAGGTTATCGTCTAGGCTCTTCACTGGATGTTGTTTGGAGTTCCGACCACCAGTGAGCTCCTTGGTGATGCTATAAACAGTCCTTCTGCCGCACCTGCTCGCTGCTTCTTCAGCACTTGATGCCAGTGAGTTAATGTGCTGACGTTTGTCACGTATCACACTACGCTGCACTTCTCTTTCTTCGCACGGCATTGGGCTCCTCTCTACTGCTGAGGCTGCTGCAATCCGAGCCTTGATTGCTGTACGCTCATCGATCCGTCTCCAGGTGTCTGAAGATAGCCATGTGCGATGGTTTTTCTGCTTTTTACCGACATAGATGCGACATAGATGGTGATGTTAAGTAAGTTTGAGTGGTTGCTATTGACGGATGCAGTACGAAGACGTATATGAGCTAACATGGATCAATCATATCATTCTTTAATTCATTCGATAAGCTTCCTCGCTGTTGGCCAATGACATTACAGAGGTTTCATCTGCCATGTCGTTTACTGCACCATTGGCGTTTTGTCTTTATCAATTGGGACTCTAGCTTGATTCTGTTTACCGCTTAGGTTAGGTTAGGTAGATAGGTGCCTTGTGACAAGGAGTCACTGCTCACTCAGACCAACAGTACGGGTCCATTGTGCCCAATCATTTAACCCTGGAAACGCTGTAAAGAAAATCCGCCGTTAGAACCACCCAGAAAGTGATATGAATCTCAGGAGGTCCGCTAACTCAACACTACCCAAGTCCTCCAGCTCCGAGAAGAAGTAACTACCAAGAGTTCTCATTCTTCTGACGGATAGGGCAGGACAGTCACACAACAGGTGACGAACAGATTCAATTTCTTCTCTGTCCCTGCAACTTCTGCAATAGTCATTATGCAGCACACCGAGTCGCTCCGCGTGCACGCCAATGGCACAATGTCCGGTAATTATGCCAGAAATGACCCGTGCGTTATAACGACTAAGTTTTACCAGAGATATTGATCTCTTCTTGCTGTAGGCCGGCCATAGCGCCCTGGCCGTTGCGCATGTTTCCAGATGAGCCCAGCGTCTGTTTGCTCGACCGGTGGCTTCATCCCCTATTTTTTTCCGCAAGGAACTGAATGGGGTTGCTACAGAGGGGAGGGCCCGCGATAAGTGCAGCGCCGACCCTTTCCTAGCAAGCTTGTCAGCCCTTTCGTTACCTTCGATATCCATATGCCCTGGTACCAAGCAGAGGGTCACCGCATTGGCTCTGGATATCTCGCTTAAAAGTGATTTACAGCTTCTCACGAGCCTCGACCTAACTACGGCAGAGTTCAGAACCTTAACGGCTGCCTGGCTGTCTATATAGACAGTGATCGTTTTGCCCACGATATTACTCTCGCGTATAATTTCAGCAGCCAGCTCCGACCTCGGCCTGGAAGACGCTTCTTAGCCTTTCACTTAGGACTGGAGGAAATTTTCCCGAAACCAGGATAACGACATCGTCCGCACAGGCCGTCACGTTGAAGCCGTTTTCCTTCAGTATTACCAAAATCTCATCCACCACATGGAGCCATATTAGCGGGGACAAGACTCCACCTTGGGGTGTTCGTCTGCAGACCCTTCTCCGGATGGTTACATCTCCTTGCGTTGAAGATATTATCCTTGATTGAAGCATCTGTGCAATCCAGTTGCAGAGGCCGGTGTTGAGATGTGCTCTGTGCAGACTGTTCAGGATTGCGTTAGAGCTTACGTTGTTGAACGTTCCTTCAATGTCCAGGAACGCCCCAAGAGTGGAGGGATCTTTCTATGCTCGATACGACCCGGTGGAGGGCCGTGTCTATCGATCTGCCGCAGATGTATGCGTGTTGTGATTTAGATAGGTAATCTTCGCCGATCACACCTCTTATATATACATCTATCAAACGTTTCAAAGTTTTCAGCAAAAAGGACGATAGACTGATTGGTCTCAGGTCTTTTGCGTTTGTATGGCTCGCTTTCCCTGCTTTGGGAATGAAAACAACGCGCACCTCCCGCCATGATTTAGGAACATAACCTAGCTTAAGGCATGCTGTGAAGATACGTTTGAGCCATGGAATAGCAATATCCACTGACGGAGATTTATGTACATCCGGGAAAGTGAGTACTCAGTAGCATATCCAGCGTTTCCTCGTGTGATTTTGCCCAGGTGCCATCGCTTTTCCTAATATTGGATTCCGGCGTTGGTGTCTTGGCAAGGACCTTCCTTGAGCGGGACGCTTCGTTTGTTAATTCTATAGATACGCAAAAGGACCTCCAAGAGTTCCTCTTTGCGAACCTAATCTCTATCTTGAGGAGCTTCACGCTTTCTTTATAGGTGGACCACTCGACGACCCCCTCCTTAGCGAGGTTCCACCCTACTCTTGAAATACGAATGAGTTCCGCTATTTTATCGTTCCACCATGGTGGACGCCTTTTACCGCTAAGCCTACTAACTGGACAGGACTTCTCGAAGGATCGCGTAAGGGAACCAGTCAGTGCATCGACTGCATTGTCAACTGCTTCATTCGAGTCGAGGTCCTCAGTGAGGTGATACACTGATTTTCTCAGTTCTCTCTTGAATTTTGACCAGTTGGCTCTACGCGGATTTCTAAAGGTCCCACTCTCATGAGTAGTAAGTTGTAGCTTGAAGAGTATCCAACAGTGGTCAGATAGTAACGCCTTGTTGGAGACACTCCAGTTAACAACTTAAACAGAGCTCTGGCCAGAAATAAAAGTTATATCCAAGATTTCCCTTCTATTAGACGTTACAAAGGTGGGGTCATTGCCTCTATTACAAATAACAAGATTGGTTTCAAGAATATAATTGAACGAAACTTCGCCTCTAGCATTGATGTCGGTGCTACCCCACAGAGTATGGTGGGCGTTGGCATCACATCCCAAGACTAAGTTTTTCTCACCTTTTTGAGACGCTGATATGAGCGACCTCAGATTTTCCGAGGGGACGTTGATGCCGTCATCGTAAGGTACGTACCCAGACGCCACCGTGCAGTTTCCATTCACCCCTCTCACGTTTACCACTGTCAAGTCGCCGGAGCTGAAATGAGATAACATTAATATATTTAAACTCTTTTTGGCCACGATACACGTCCTAACCTTGCCAGCGTCGCTTCTATAATATACATTATAGTTTTTTGGCCCTAATCCTATCACGCGATTGTTATGAATCCACGATCCTGGATTAGGGTCAGATCCAAGTTGTCGGAGGCGACCGCACTATGATGAAGATTGATTTGCACTACCTGCATCGGTTGTCGCAGTCTCAACTTCCATAGCGTCAGTCGCTCCATCGTTCTCTGCACGTTGAGTCCGCTTTAGGAGCTTTAGAGATACCTCTCCCGCTCCATAGCACAACCTCAACTCCTCCATACCGCTTAGGTAGTTGTATTTCAAACTCTCTGCAATCTTTCTTTCAATCTTCTATATGCATCATTTTGCATTGGAAAGCGGAAGTCTTAAATAGATTAAACTGAGGTCGTGGGTTTTCTGACGCAGTGGGAACCACATTTCATTCATGTTGCAATCCAATATATTTGCTTAGGTTATGAGTGTGGTATGGTTTCATTTTCGAACCTCCTTTGGTTGTTGCTAAACATTCATACTTTTCCGTTCACAATTGCCGACCAAATTCCCGGATGGCATCACGCGTATAGACCGGTGTAGGACTATGACAAACAGCACTAATAGCAAGGTCTTGAATTTTTCCAAACTAGCATCTATTGACTCCATACAAACGTTTTTATGGTTGGGTTTGGTCTTTGAAATGTATAATTGAAACACTTTCTATTTAAAGCGAATTTGTCCTCTCCACAAAGTGCAATGCTACTGCGTAGTACCTAACGTGGTCTTTTCAACCTCCTCTAGAGAGGTCTATTCGAGCAACTTAAAGCTACAAATTTTGGTCTAAATCTATTTGCAGATGAATGCACCTATGATTCTTGCATAAACTCAATCGAGCAATATATCCGATTTTACATGAGTTTGCTTCATTCCACAATTTACAGGAAAGGAAATCGTCGCCTTTAATATGATTGTTATCCAACTTCCTCGACACAACACCTAATAAATTTCAAGTAACAGCAGGAGCTGTAGAACACAGAAATAGCAGCAGCAACAGCAGGAGTAGCAGCAGTCCTTCTATAAACCATCGCCATTGCATTCCCTAAGGTATTGTAAGAGCAACAAATCAGGATCGATGTGCACCCCTCAAGGATAATGCATCAATGTCTGACTATTTGCTGCTATCTCTTCCTCTTTGCAAATCAAATTCCTTCACATACACACACACACAAATGCACAGCTGCTCACCTGATTCAGTAAATTGATGTATAGATGTATCTGCCATTTATTCAGGGCAATTCTTCCGTGAAACGAATTTATAGATTTTCCACACAGCAGGTCTAGAGCTCAGGTGACGGTGGGGGTCCATGTTTCACTTTGACCTCAAAACGAAAGGGTGGCAACAGGATGAATATCCCCGCTTTGAATAGAATTATTAGTGGGATAGGGTTAAACTGGGACACCTATGGTATTCTCGTGTCCATCGCCAGCATGAAAGTTGAGATGCATCACCCCACCGTCGCGTCCGGATGATTGGATCAAGTACAGTTGGCGTGCATTATGAATTTCGCTGAAGGCGGACCCCCGCAGCTAAACAGTCGAAGCCAATTTAAATTCATTCCGATTCTGATGTTGGAATCTAAAATAGCAATTTCGCAGGTTTTGTGTATGCCGTATGCCTATAACGCGGTTATAGCGGGAAGCATCCGCGGTATAGATAAATAGCAGTATGTGTGATGTGAACATTTTGGATATTATTTGAAAATGGCGTGAATTTTCAGGTATTTTCAGAACGATTAAACGGAAGCTGAAAACTGAAAGTGGAGCATTGAACAAAGGGATTCAGCAGGATATATCCTTCAATTACTTGAAATTCCTCTCCACTGAGGAGAGAGACTTCTGCAGAGCCCGTTGGTCTATGTATATCCATTGTACGAAATTCATTATCCTTTCAATCTCCCTGCTTTCCCGGGAGTGGAGTGTGCATATTGAATGAATTAAATTAGTTTTCGGTTAAACGAACCTTTTGACATAATTGATAACATACTCTTCGGGAAAGGACGTTTTTAATTGTGTTTGCCGAGTGTGAGTATGTGTGCACAAGGCAATCATTTTAGGACTGAATAATGGAATGTAAAAGGGTTACCCAGTGTGCTCCGCCTTGGACAAACATTTGACACATTGATTGGATGACAATGGAGATGATCTAAGTTTGCTTCATTTGAGTATTTTTTCGGTCACAGATTTGAAAGTGTGCATTCAGAGATCATTGGAGAGATGGATGAGCTAGGGTGCGCTACAAAATGTATGAATCCAATCTAAATATACTAAAGGTCAAGCTATGACCAGATGAAATTTAAAAAGAACAAGTCTTGGGACTCTAAGGTATAGTCGTGAATACCTTCTGCATAAAAGCACTCCAGCACGTTGGAAAACTATCGCAGGATGCGGACTAATAAGCGACAGTACATAATTCATGGGCGTCATTCTACTGGAGACTTGCTGAGCTATACAACTCACATAATGACTTCAGCCATAGAAGAACATAGTAAATATGCCGAGATATGCCGAAAGAAATGGCCAAGAATACGCCGACGACATAGCCATTTTTACAAGAGGGAAAACATCTGCAAGAGGGATCGAAAATATCTACATCCCCCTCAGGATTCTTAGAGTCTCTGGGAATTTTCCTCAGTATATTCCATGCAGAGTTAGAAAAAATTGACTCCGTATATTAACAGCCATACTAACAAGTCACTGCAGACCCAAGGAGCACCTTAGGAAACTGGGAGTAGATGGGAATAAACACTGCAGATTCTGCAGGGATCTCGCAGAAACACCAGTCTACTCGTAATGAAATGCGAAGCAGTAATCCATAAAAGAAGTCATCACCTAGGAGAGTATCTGTCGGATCTACCTTCGCTGGATTTACTTCATCAAAGCAATTGGATTAAAAGAAGTGCTCTAAATCGAGCATGTCACTAGAACCCTAGTTCGGGGGTTAAAATAGGGGGCACTCAACGTCTCCTCGCAGTGAAAAGAGGCGCTCGGTAAAATGGTTTCTAAAGAAAGCAATTGTTTCACGGAAAGTATGACTTGAATCTCCATCTTAGGTTAGGTTAAGTTAGTGGGCTGGTGTAGGGACGGAAGTCCTCTACACCACACTCAGGTCAGTGTAGACCCATTGTGGTACCCATGGGAGAAAAGAAGATAGAAGATGGAAAAAGATCCCTTCCTCGTGAGGAAATGTAAACGTCTCTGTACGTAGCGTATTATTATAGAAAGCATATAGTACTTACTGTGCCCGAGAAACAAACCATCCAGAGGATTTGATGAAGTTTGCGATGTCGTTGATGGGTCTGTTGGACCATTCCTCTAAATCCCTAAAGAAGTATTGTCCAAGGTATCTGTTCCTAAGGTGGTAGACGCCTGAGCGGTGGCAGAGGAAGTGGGTAGTGTCCTCGTGAACCTCCTCGCTGCCGCAGCCCCTACAAAGGTCTTCGTTCGTCACACGTAACTTTTTCATGTGGTATCGCAAAGTGTTGTGCCCGTAATAATTTCTGTGAGAGCAGAGAGTGATTTTCTATCCCTCTACATGTGTTTATTGGTTTTTGCATTGTCAAATGTAGGTCATAGCTTCCTCGTTATGATACAAGTATCTAGAGAGGATCATCTGTTGTTTGCCTCCATTAGAGTTTGAGTGTACAAGGCGGGATGTACACTGAAGGGTCGGATTGGTCCGAGTTAAGTGCTGAACCTCCTCTAGCCAGTTTGTCAGCTTTCTCATTCGCTGGTATGCCTTCATGTCCAGGGACCCAGCAGAGTTCTATCTTGTTCTGTGTTCCAAAAACCTTGAGCTCTCCTCTACAACACTTTACAAGCTGCGATTTTACTTCTGTAGCAGATATTCCTTTTATCGCTGCCTGGCTGTCGATGAAAAAGTGACATCCTCACGTGGTATTGCCCTCATCGCAGTCTCACGGGCCGCTATTGTCACTGCTAGGATCTCCGCCTGGAAAACGCTGCTGTATTTCGGAAGCCTGACTGACAAGGAGATACCAAGCGTTTCAGAGAAGATGCCTGCGCCGACAGCCGTTTCCATTTTGGATCCATCAGTGTACACGGCTATGGTTCTCTGGTCGGGCGTTCTGCTGGTTTTCCATTCTTCTCTGCTCGACTGAATCTCTATCTTTCTGAAACTATAGCGTATTCAGGAGTGAAATCGCAGTATCCGCTAACGGATGACTCGTCACATAATTTGTATGTATGTTGTTGCTAGATCTACGAACACCATAATACAAATTACGTGGCCGGTCATACGTTCACGGATACGGCGATTCGACCCCAGATGCATTGTGCGTCTTTTTAGTTTTGGAATCAAAACTCGTCCAACATTGTGAGATACCACTCCGAGTTTACTGTGCATTCATTTTGCTGGAAAAAAATACGGACCAATGACACCCTTTCGCGAGCGTATGACAAACATCCGAGAGTATTGTTGTCACGAAAAAGCTTCACAAATCACCGTTCGGAGTCGGCATTATACTGTAGGTCCCTTCCATTCATGTGAGAAATATAACGCACACAACATGAGTGGTTGCGAGAAGCTAGGCCCTAGCACTTTCAAGCGCTGTTGCGCCAAATATTTGTATTTGTAATGACACCTAAATGGGCAATTCTATAGTATATCGCTTTTTTGTGATGCCCCAAGGGGTGTGGTAGTCTTCCAAAAATACATTCTTCACACTACTACTATTCTCCCCGCGGGACTGCTGCTAGGTATTACTTCGCGCGGCTGGTTAGCATATCATGCTATTTAACTTGCACGAGCTGTTGTTGCTTCTTCTGCTTATGCAGCTCAATTTGCACATTGTGTCTGTGAGTTTCTTCTTTATTAAGTATTTGTGCACAGTTAACATTCCATCCTTATGTTTTGTCAGCTTCCAGTATTTGTGGGATCCTCATTTCTCGCTGCTGCTCGTTCCTCCACACTTAGTTGCTGCATCATGATGGTGATGATTTCGTTTGCTGTGTTTCAGTCTTCATTCGTCGTTAGTCACTTGGAGTCTCGGAGTCACTTGTTCGCCGGTTTCTCTCTCTAATGTGTTTCTGGCCGTCGTCGTATATAATACATCTGGCATTCCATCAAAACATGTTCCGCGTTCTGGATTTTGCCTTTACAGTGCGGGCAGTATGGGTCATCCATGTGTTTGTATTTGTGGAGATACTCCCGAAAGCATCCGTGCCCCAATAGAAACTGTGTCGTGTAGAAGTTTACTTCTCCATGTTTGCGGGGTTTTTTATTTCCAAATCTCTTGGCATTCGACCGAAGATGACGCTAATTGCCTCCGCGGATACCGTCCGAAAGGCATAGTAAAATCTTACCGATGCGATTCTGTGGGCCGAGTTCATTCGTGTCATGTATGTTATCCGGTACGTCGGATACTTGTTCTAGCGTTTTTGCTACGACGATTACTTCAATGTCATCAGCTTAGCCGATGGTTTTTACTCCGCTCGGTCTTGGCGTTCTATACCATATCGTGACTTTATCTGAATGCAGAGGTCTTTGGTGCAATTTCGATGGTTTTCTGCTGACCGAAAGTTTCGCTTATTGTTTCCGACAGGTGGAAGTGTGCTTTATCACTTATTAGGAGAACTGTGTTGTTTTCCAAACGTTCTAACATCGTTTCAACAAAATTGTACATCGGTGCAAAATAGTTGCATCAGGGCATATAACAAGTAGTATAGACCAATCATTCCAACAACATTAGCCCACTCAGGGCGGAGCTGCAGCCGTTGCAATAACGCCATACCTCTTTGGCTAACCCTGTACTTGAAAACATGAAAAGATGAGCTGTCTGTATAATAGCTCGAACAGTTGTCTCATCGAAGGCTGGTGGAGGACTTTTGCCTGTGCTAGGTGGTTCGAATAATTCAATGGAGCGATTTCTAGAAATGCATCATTTGGACGTTCAACTAGCCAAGGCTTAGCGGCCCATCACCCTCCTTTCGACATTTAAACCGCAGAACATTACGAACAGTGTACTCGTAAGTTGTCCATCGAACATGCTACCAGGAATCCTTTTTTTCCTCTTCTTCTTTTTAATTTGGCGAAGTTATGATCTTAACTCAAGGGATCTTAACCACTTCACGGCATTTCTACTGATCTGTTTGTGGGGTTCGCCTGTTTGACCTCAGAAAACCTATTTGGATCTGGTCACATTATCACTGCGACCACTATTGCCTAATGTGCTTTCCTCTAATCTTAAAGTTCTTTCAAGATGCCAAAGATGAATTCGACTAAATTTTCAAGTGAACTAGCAGATACGTCTTCTGCTTCAATTTATCTAAGTAGGTTAGGTTAGGTAGGGTTATGAGGTTATCATAAAACACTAGGCACCAAAGTGGGCCCATCGCGATCCCTAGGGAACCTTCACGGCAGAAGACCTAAACCCATTCTCCCAAGCAATTAATCTCCCTACAAAATCTGAATAGATCCTTGTTATGGTTTAGGGACCTCACCTCTTCAAGGTTATCGAAGAAGTATCTTCCAGGGTGGTTTAGCCTTGTCCTGGCAATTCCTTGACATTCACAGAGTATATGAGTTATATCCTGTGAGATATGTAGGTCGTCGCAGTACCTACAAACATCCGTATCGGATAACCCTAGTCTCATGGTATGCCTCCTTAGGAGACAGTGACCAAAGAGTATTCCTATCACTGTTCTTAGCTTCGATCGATCTAACTTGATTATCTCCCCAGATTTTCTGCGATCCAGCACAGGCCACAAGGCCTTAGACACCTTATGACCATCTTAGATTAGCCGTGTCAATGATTTTATCCCGAATAATTCCCTTGGCCACGCACCCTGGTGGCTTAATACTACCATTTATATCGCTACGTGGGAGCCCCGCTCCTCTTTTAGCCAACGCGTCGGCCTGCTCGTCTTCAATATCGCAGTGTCCAGGTACCCAACATATATTTATCTAAGTAAGGATGACGTGTTCTGGTTAGACAGTCACAGTGACATAAGATATGTTCTGTTGATTCTTCGCCTTCGTTGCAAATTCTGCATTTATCTTATCTTGTCCTGTCCCCATAGCTATGAGATGTTTCTGACTTGAGCCTATGAGGAATGCTGTGAATGCCACTCGAATGTGACTCATAAATGTAGTTAACTGTACAGTTTATCGTTCTTTTGTGGGGGGTTTTTGGTAGAAAAGCTTTGGCGTATTGCTTACCTTCAGTTTATATCCAGCAATGATGCGTTTTTCCTTTTAGTCAATTTTTGTACAGCTTTTGCCGTACTGACTGGTAATCCACAGAATGGTCTTGGCATCATACAGCTTGATGCAGCTCCTGTTCTGGATAGTAGGTCAGCTTTTTCATTTTCTTCATGCCCTCCGTGTCCTGGCACCCAAATAAGATTAACCCTGTTTCTTCTGGCTAGCGATATGAGTCGTTGAAGGCAGTCCCATACTAGCCTGCTAATAGAGCTGCCTTGCTATCTAATAAGATATAACTGTTCTTGCTTATTATAGACCTGCTTATATTTCAGTGCTGCAGTATGAGCAGTTTTTATTGCACCTATTGTGCATGCAATGCGAAAACTGGGAACATAGATGGCTAGCTCTGTCCTCGGCGAAGAAAGGATGGAGTTTATATTGAACACACTCTTCCCAACGCATGGTGTTCGGCCTCCCGATACCTCTTTGGTTCAACGACCAGAAACCCCGATATTCAGTAAAGAAGAGTTGATCCTCGTGTCGAAAGCACTACAAAACCGACAGGCAACTCGACCTGATGGAATACCAGCGGCGGTACTCAAGACGATTGCCCAGACATGTCCTTAGTGGCTGCTGAACATGTACAGTAGCTGTCTCCAGGAAGGAGTTTTCCCTAGGAGCTGGAAGTTAGAGCGCTTGGTACTGATCAGCAAAGGAAAAGGAGACCCGGATTCCCCATCAGCGTACAGGCCTCTGTGTATGCTGGACACAGCAGGGAAACTCATGGAAAAGTTGTTAAAACCAAGGCTTGCAGCAGCCGTGTAGAGAGCAAGAGATTTGTCCGAAAAACAGCACGGATTCAGAAAGGGCCACTCTACGATTGGAGTAATTGAATAAGTTGTAACGACCGTCCAATTCGCTCAACAGGGCAACCACTATTCAAGAAAAATCGTATTGCTAGCAACTCTGGACGTGCGAAATGCCTTCAATTCAGCCATATGGAGCGATATGCTGAACGCCCTCGAAAGCATTTTTGATATTCCCGAATACCTCTTGCGGATGGTGAAGGACTATCTCAAGGACAAGAAGCTGTTATACAACACTGCAGAAGGACTTCGAATAAATGAGATTACTGCTGGAGTAGAGAAGGGCTTACTCCTGAGACCCGATCTCTGGAACATGTCTTACGATTGCATCCTTCCCTTTTGGTAGCATATGCAGATGATATCGCCGCGGTGATTATGACAAGAGACACCGATAGCGAGTAAAGTAAACTCAACCAGGTGATGAGGCGGGTGCACCTCTGGATGAAAGAACATGGCTTGGGTTTGGCAACAGAAAAGACGGAGATAGTCCTTTTGACAAGGAAGAGGATTCCAACTATTATCGACTTTCAAGTCCGGTAATAACAAGCAAGGAAACGGTGAAGTACCTAGGGATGGCCCTAAACACGAAGCTCACTTTCTGGCATCAAATAAGATCTGCTTTGGAACGAGCTGCGAAGGTCACAATGCCACTAAGCAGATTAATGGCAAACTTTAGAGGTCCAACAGCTAGCAAGAGAAAGCTCCTGATGACAGTCACCCACGCCATTCTCCTGTATGGGTGCGATATATGGGCCGACGCACTACAACAAGAGAAATACAGGAAAGAAATGGCCGCAGTACAAAGACGGTGTCGGAATCAGCCGTCCTCATAGTCGCAGGGGTGACCCCTATTGATCTCCTTGCAGCAGAGAGGAAGTGCGTCTACGACAAAAAGGGCGGAAATTGGAGTGGAAACGGCAACCGAGGAGGCGAAGGAGCTCACCAAACAGAAATGGCAGGTGACATGGAGCTCAGAAAGTAGAGGACGATGGACCGCGAGGCTGATCAGTAACATCGCTGAATGGTAGGGACGGAAACACGGGAGAGCAAATTATTACGTCACCCAATTTCTTACCGGACACGGTTATTTCAATGCCTACATCCACAGAATGGACGAACCAGGAAGCTCGGCTTGCCAATATGGCGACTCAGAACTGGATGAGGCAAGCCACATGCTCTTCGAGTGCAACAGATGGGAAGCTGAAAGGAGGGCGCTAGAATCCCTAATCGGCATCATCACCCCGGGAAACATAGTGACAAAAATATCAAAGACTGACCAGAGCTGGAATCAGGTCCTTTATAGAAAAAGTGCTTAAATAGAAAAAGAGAGAGAACGACCTTTACTTACTAACTTATGTCCTGTATCCCCTTGTGGGTCCTAGGGCCTCTACTACGCCTACGAGCCATCGTGTACGGTTTATGGCAATGTGTCTGAGTTCTCCCCAACTTTTCCCTAACTGCCGTGCCTCCTTCTCGACTGTTCTGCGCCATGTTCTCCTCGGACCGCCAGGTCTTCTGCCATCCTGAGTTAGAGGGTTCCATTGCAGAGCATGGTTCGTTATGGAACTGTCACCCTTTCGGAACGTGTGACCAATCCACTGCCACTTCCGCCTTTGGATGGTTGTGCCTATTAGTTGCTGACTCGTTCTCTCGTAAAGGTGTTCGTTAGAGATACTATTGGGCCAGAAAATCCTTAAGATATTGCGCAGGTACCTATTAACAAACGTTTGCAGCTTTCTGGTGATAGTAGTGGTCACTAGAAAGACCTAATAATCACACTCATGAGATTTATGTCGGCAAGAAAGAATTAACCCGCAAGAGAAGACAAATGAGAAAAAGCCGGCCCCGAATGGGGAAAGAAAACGACACCAGTCTGAAGTAATAAAAAAACGGTTCCGGAGTGGATGGTGTCAAGTGGAAAAAAAGGGTTAAAGGTGGGTTCTTAATGAGTACCAAGTCCAACACTACTTGCAACAGAGCGCGTCTGTTTCTCGTGAGCAGTAGCGTTTTTCACCACCCCTTAGGCAAAAAAAAAATAATAATTGTGCATGCAAAGCCAGTTTTTGAAGTTTATTGAGCCTGTCTTGTATAGACCTCCGTTTCATTTTTTGCCGCCATATTAGTGCTGCATGTGTGACGATCGGTTTTGTTATCGGTGCGAGCATAGCATCATTTTTGGGCTTTGGTTCCAATTTTTCCCAATGAGACTTTTGCTTGTCCATAATGAGATCCTGGTTTTGTCTCTCTTTTCTGTGTACGCTTACAACTCTATTTCGAATATAAATTTGTTTGTAAAGCTTGTCCGAACCTATGTAGGTCTTGGACCTATTGCTTAATTGCCCCAATTAGAGGACTGGAATCATATCCCCTATAGAACTTTTCATCCGATTTTTGTTCTACTTTTAAATCTCCCTCACTAACGACCTTCGAAAAACCCACTAAATAACACCATACACCCGTTTGCTTAACGTACTAACGAACCACTTTCTGCTATTTGGACTGCATCTCCTATTTGAATTCAAAGGGATTCAAAAACGGATCTAATAGACTAGATTACATCCCCGTGCACATCATGTGTATCCTTTGGACCTATCATCGCTTAGGGTGAAACAAATTTAGTGGCACCATTTTTTTTTCCTGCTACTCCTTTCATCCAAAAGACCGAAAGACTTTGAAATTGAAAATCATTCGCCTGTAGGATATACGAGAGGGGCTCCCTTCATTGAACAGCACTCGGCACATGGAAAGAAATGAATGGAATTTAGTTTGTGGCAACCGTTTTATTAAACCCATCGCATCTCCTCGATGCGTATGCTGTACTCTGGAGTTCTGGTTGTCATCAATGTCGTCTCTTTGTATTTCACTGTAGTCCGTCTGTGCTATGAGTGTTGGCTAAGAACATAAACGAAGATTTTACCCGAAACAAAGGAGCGTACTGATGAAAAAACAAAAGATCCTTAAAACAAAAACGAATCTATTTGAAGGGTTGTGTAATAGGGAGGGGGTTGTTGGCTGGACGACTAACATCAAAGGATGGAAAAGAAGACAAGACTTCTTTGTTTCCATTGGAGTGTGGGAGTTCTTTTGAATCCTTTTTTTTTTTTTTGCTGAAGGAAAACCGATTGCATCCCAATCGAAGCAAAGTAATACTCATTTTCTAAGCTACCTTATGCCGGCTGATGCCCTCACCACTACTGCCACCACCATCAGCATCACCTCAGGCCAATCTAATAATCTCGGTCCAGTGGTAAGGAAAATAGTTCTCAACATTTTCTATTATGAGAAAGGATCATTGTGTTTGCTTTTGCCTTTGTCTAGCGCGCTACTGTGCGGCGTCATCCTTGTCCTTGTCGTCGTCGCCATCGTCTTTGGCGTAAAAACGATTTCAATTTGCAGATTCTACTTTGTTACAAGGCGACGAACACTGGGATTGTGGTGGATGATTGCAATTGTTGCTGCAGAGGGGCTTCATTTTGGGATATCGATCAGCAGAGGGGGTTGTGTAGTGCTTCGCCTGGTTAAATTTTAAGATTTCTTTCGTAATTGTTGGAGGGAGGAAACCTTTAGAGGGTCAGAGTACTATCCTTCTTTTAAGAAAGTTTTACAGTGAAAGTTGGCAGTACTCTATCTTAATACTATATGGCTATAAATGGAAGTCGTGCAGTAAAATGTTGTCTATATCAATGCTCGCAACTTATTTGAAATTGAAATGACAAATTTTTTTCCAAATCAGGCATGGGGCCATTATCACACTCTCTCAGTGAACAGACCACTCACTTAATTAGGCTTAGGTCCATATGCAGCAAGAAAAGCAGAAACTGGAAAGATCTATTCCCAGACAGTTAACGGGCCAATCATGGGTCACACTTCTCGATGGGGTCGTCCATCTAGATGCCGCAGTTCAGTGGTGATGATTCGAACCACAAAGGGAGAGGTTGGACGTTTTGACTTCTTAAATACTAATTGTTGTGAGAAAGCTCATCCAAACCTCCTGTGAGATACCCTATATGCAGTAGGTGGCTATGAAACGCAGTTTCTAACTGATCCAACGAAAGTAGTGGAAGTAGCCAATCTAGAATTTTAGAAGAGGTGGTCGATCAGGAGGGAGATACATATGTAAAGGAAGCACCACAACTGAGGCAGAGTTGGACAGTATCCAAGTCAGTATACAGACATTGCTTTAAGAGCTACTTTGGCAGCTGATAATCTTCAGTGTTCTGAAGACGAGATGTAAGACTCTGACCTACGTAATCCACTTTATTCCCCAAGGTATGGTTATATGACATTCCTTGTGTATTTGGTATACTCCCAGGTACCTTATTCTTACTCTGCTTTGAGTCCATGCCGCACATTTTCTCAGAGAGTTATCCGAAATCTCATCTCTCTCTCTCAGGTTTTTCAATAGAATTTGCACCCCTTTGTAGTAATAAGGTCCTTGTAGCCTCTAGAGGCCTATTGGCAGCACGTATTAATTGATTATATAAGTAATTATCACGAGCTAAGACATCGTAGGGTACCAGAAACCTATGTACAGATGATCATGGATATGTACGAAGAAGCAAAGATAAGAGGTAGATGTTCCACTGGAGTAACCGAAGAGTTCCCAATCAAAGTCGGGGTGCACCAGGGAAGCATCTTAAGTCCTTTGTTCTTTATTACAGTCCTTGACTATCTACTTGAAGGTAAAGTGACGGAACCCAAGGTACATCAATTATTCATCATAAGTGAGGATCCAATGTCCCTGATGTGTGGGTGGACGTTTTGGAGGGAAATGAGTATCGCATTAGTTCAGAAAAGACAGAGTACTTATGGTGCCCGTTCTCTGTTCCACTCAGGCCTATTCCAGACATTTTTTTGAATGGAACCGTGCTTCCCAAGTGCGAAAAGTTCAAATATCTGGGATCTACAATTAATAGCAGAGCAACTTGTGATGACGACATAAAACATCGTATAAGCGAAGGGTGGATGAAATGGCGATAAATCTCCGCTATTTTCCGTGACCGAAAAATGTCCCCATAAGTTGGAAGGAAGCCTCTACACCGCAGGTGTGCATCTGGCAGCTGAGATGAAGATGCTTTGCAGCAGAAGTGACAAAGCTTGATCGAATAAGAAGTTCGAAGATCCTTGGAAGCCTTTACATCGAAGACACCATCTTAGGAAAAATAGAGCGCGACCGGCTTAGCTGGTATTGCTACGTTCAAAGAACAAATCATTTGAACCCTGCTAAAAAGGCAATATCAATGAACGTTCCAAAGACATCGCGAGGCAGGAGTGGTAGGCCTATAAACGCCTGCATCACACACATGCAACGATACCAGCATTTGATTGGCCTCAGTAAGCCTGCGATCCAAAATCGGGAGGCTTGCCGATATTTTCTGAGGTCAAATAGGCGAACCCCACAGGCGGATCAATAGAAATGCATGAAGTGAAAGCTTTATGATCCCTTGTTTTCGAATCATAACCTTGCTGAAATAGAAAGAAGAAGATAAGTAATTATGACGATGAGCCCTCCATCACTGATAGCATGAATTAAGCAGTACCTCGTTGCGAGAATAGAATCAAAAGTACCTAAAATGTTTCTGGCAAAGAGTATGCTACCAAGATACTATGACATCGTAGACCTACTTCAACAAAGTAGACCAGTTGATTAAGATTGCAACTTTTAGAACACAGAAAGAGCACGAAATTGTTTAGTCAACATTTAAACCCAGAGCTCATTTCAATTCACTACGCATTGTTGCAACTTTCATTCGGAGGACATTCTATGAACAATCTTGCCATTTAGAAAATATTTTCTTTGAACAATATTCGTCCTTGCAGTGGATTGTTCTATTTTTTTTTGCTTTTGGTAGCAAACATAGAAGCTGGGGTATTTCTCCATTTTCGATATGCGATTTAGAAGGAAGGATTCATTTTTGATCCGGTTGTCTACGAACGTATAATATCGGGGAAATCTATTTTGCGAAAGGACATTTCGGTTTATCTTTTCCTTACTTACTTGCTTACTTTCATTTCATTTTATTTTTCTCTAGTTGTGTGTTTCTCTGTCTAGAGGATACTCCATCGGGTTGTGTCATATGCAAGTAATAAAGGATAGTTTTAAGGAAGAATTGGAAAATTGAAAAAAAAAGAATGACAAATCCTTATTTCTCGTTGATTTATTATTTACTTCTGTGCTTTATCAATTTATTATTCAATAGTGCAAGTAGGACTTTGTTTCTTTGTACTATATGCATAGGTATATCTTATCTGTTAGAGAAGGAACATCTTACTCGTAGGTAGATTAGAAAGAAAGGATTCCCAATTGATAACGAGGTGCCATGCCATTGACTTTTGTGTCGTTTGTCTTTTATCTGAGTTTTTGAAGTTGTACTTTGAATGGAAGAATTCTATTTAAGTTTACGACAAGAAAGAGGACTAATCATGTCATGACCGTCGGTAGATGGAACATTTTTCTAATATTTCCTAGAAACTGGAAATCCTTGAATAGTCAGGCAGCCTTTTAATTAAAATATTACAAACTGTAATACGTGGGGTTTAAAACCAGCTGTTGTCTACTGGATGTATATGTCGGTTGTAAGACCCATTGTTACATATGATTCACTAGTATGGTGGATGGTATTTAAGAACGAATACCAGTTTTTAAACATCACCAAAATCCAGAGGGCAGCGTGCATCGTGGGATCAATGAGAACAACACTATCAGCGGCAATGGAAACCATGCTTAGTTTAATTCCGCTTGATATGTACTGCAACAGTTTTGTGCCTTAAACCGCTGTAAGACTGAGAGAAGACCAATTGTGCTCACCGAACCCTTACGGCCATGCCTCCATTTTGTCTCGATGGCGAACTGCCAGCGGATCGATGGAAACTGATCACATGAGCTCGATGCTGGCATTTGAAAGGAGATTCACTACAAGAATTCCTGACAGAATATACTCGAAGAACCGAAGAACCATGAAGAAAAAGGAGTTGGCTTTCTAAGATCAACGTTGGCACGGGATCCACAGTTTATTGCGAAGCCCTAGGAATAAACGACGACTACAGCGTCTTTCAGGCCAAAGTCACATTCATTATACAGGCTGCTGGAATTATACGCAAGAGTAATATCGTTGGTAAAACGATAACTGTCTATATAGATAGCCAGGCGGTCGTTAAGGCTCTGGACTTTCCTGTAATTAGGTCGAGGCTTGTGAAGATCTGCAAATCACTTTAAAACGAGATATCTAGAGCCAATGCGGTTCCCTGCTGGGTACCAGGGCATATGGATATCGAAGAAAAAGAAAGGGCTGAGGAGCTTGCTAGGAAGGGGTCGGCACTGCATGTATCGCAGGCTGTCTCCTTTGTAGTGATCCTATTCATTACGGTAGAAAATAGAGGATGAATCCACCGGTCGAGCAAACAGACGCTGGGTTTATCTGGACATATGCGCAACGGCCAGGGCGCTATGGCCAACCTTTAGCAAGAAGAGATCAATCTCTCTGGTGAAACTTAGTCACCATAACACACGGGTCATTTCCGACAGAATTAGTTGTCACTGTGTCATTGGCATTTATGCGGAACGATTCGGTCTAGAAGTTGCAGGGAGAAAGAAGAAATTGAATCTGTTCGTCATCTGCTGTGTAATTGTCCTGCCCTATCTATTAGAAGAATGAGGACTCTTCTCGGAGCTGGATGACTTAGGCAACGTTAAGTTGATGGACCTCCTGAGATTCATATCACTATCTGGGTGGTTCTAATAGCGGACAATCTCTACAGTGTTTCCAGGGTTAAATAATTGGGCACAATAGACCCGAACAATTGGTCTAAGTGGGCTGTGACTCTTTTGTCACAAGCCATCCATTTACCTATCCTAACCTATTACAAACTGTATGTCTAGTGAAATTACACCCTTGAACCTACCAACGTTCTTACTAAGTGGCGCTACAGTTTGGGGTGAACCTTGGCATCAACGAACACGCCCCACCATTTAGCTAATTCCCTTCAGATGCGATCTCCACTTAGGTGTAGGTCCTCTTGAATTTGTGCGCGTCACAGGAGGCGTCATCCCTCTGGGCTAGGTTTCAAGACTGCTGGCTGGAGCGTTGGAGTCCATTTTTGACTAGGTCAATGTCGCTGTACTGCTCGTAGAGGTCGTTATTGAATCTTCTCCTCCAAAGCTCGGTAACGCAAACGAGACCAAATTCTTGCGAAGAACTTTTCTCTCGACGCGACCAAATATATCTTCCTCCGCCTTCAATAAAGTCCAAGTTTCAGCACCGTAAAGTAAGACTGGTATGATCACGGCCTTATGTGGGCCAGTTTGTTGACACTCAGCAGTCACCTATAACCACTTCGAATTTTCTGGAGAATCAAAATGTTTTGAGCATCGTATCTGGGATCTTGAAGATTGGGTTGTTTTGGATGTTTTCAAGAATGTTCACAAATTTCCATAAGGTCGCCGGGTTCCAGTTCGTTATCTGAGGCAGCCTAAGAGCAGCCAGCGTTGTTTGTTTGTTTCTGCATTGTTCTACCATCGGGCATGTTTTCATTGCCCTGGCGACATCCATACAAGCTAATCGGTGTAGTTGATTTAACTGCCCCTTAGCTTTGTCCTCTTGTATAAGGCCATCATACTATAGAAGTGGAAGTGATCATTGGTCTCACGATTGTGCTGTACACACAGTAGATCATCTTGGATGTCAGAAACTACTTTTTACCGTGGAGGTAAATGAGCATTGCCCAAGTCGCCTTGTTGATAATGTTGTTTAGGTGAGAGTTCCAGTTTAGCTTGTATCCAGAATTATTCCAAGATATGCTTCCCCTGAAATGGGAGTGTTTCCCAGTGAGATTTGCTTCAGCTTTGCTAGCTTCCTCTCTTAGAAAAGGGTACAAGGGTAGTTTTTCCAGGGTTGATAGTTAATCCTTTGAAGGTATTCATTTTGTCTTTTACGTTTCGATGGCTGTGCGCTGTTGTTCCTGGTTGGGGCTTCAACTTGCACACATTCCGCATTCTACTCTGATGGGCTAACATGTTTCACGATTTGTTCAAATTAGAACATTATCGATGCAGCAATACTTCAGTCATGTTGCAATTGTGAGTGCTCTGGACTCGACGATTAGGTCGGACGTACTTGCACCTTTATATCCCTAAGCAGTTAAGTTGGTTTATTCAGATTTAACATTCAACATCGTAAACACTGTTAAAAATAAATTTTCAGAAAAGCACAGCAAACTATCAAACCCAATCAGACTCAATCAACACCTCTTAAATGACGTCCTTAAAACTGCATCAATTCCAAACTAAAACTGATGGTCCTCGTAGAAAAATTAACACACAATGCACTCGTAGGCCAAACTATTCCTATGACAACCACTCAAAATCTAGGTTACTTACTTCGCACGCAGTTCCTTGCAGTGCAAAACATTCCTCCTACATGTTAACTGAATGCGTACATCCTTTGCGTAATAAGCAAACACACGGCAACTAGGCAATAAGCACAACTTCCCTTGAAACCGACTCCCTTAAGGGGTAAATACATCCGAGTACATAAACATAAACTAGATCACTGCACATTAAGCATCCTTTTGTGCAAACACAAGAAGAATGCGCACCCAGTGTAGGCTCAATGAAAAATTGTCGTCCTTCACCCAAGCCACAACAGATTTAATTAACAAGGAAGTGATGCAGTGGCATATCCTTTTCGCCACCATGAATATAGATCAAGAAGAAAGTAGATGCCGGAAAGAATTTCACGAGAAATAAAATGATTTTATCCTTGCTCCAGCGAGAGGATGCACCCTCATCGTAACTCCATTGAGAGATATCCTCGAAGGAATATATATAAAGAAGTGGCATGCAGGATCGCGCTCGCGGTTTTATATTTAAATAAACAACACAGAAGCACCCAAGCTTGTTGGGATGACAGTCATTTTCCGCCGTCAGCACAGCGAAACTACGACCAGAACTGATACTGTGGTGGGTGGGTGGGCATTCGATGCATATCCTCCAACTGCAAGACGACGGGTATATGAAACTAAAACAATGGCATAAAGCCAAAATTAATGGAGTTCCGTTTTCAACACAGGAGCACACAGGATAACATTTCTTCTTCTTCTTTTGAGTGGTTCCTGTGCGCTTCATGGTTCAGTCGTTGCCGGCGAGCCACAAGCGGGTAATGAAATTCGCTAAGGACCTCATAAGTTTTCTGCGGCTGCCGGTAGTTTAAGAAGGAGGCATTCTCTGCAGGAAAAGGAGATGCAGCAAGGATATGCACAGAGAATGTGGCTTCTCGGTTTCAGTTTATTTACTCACCACTACCCACTCTCCTCGATCAAGAGAAAAAACAACGATGTCGCAACCATACCTCTTAAAGACTAACAAAGGATGACTTTGGGGTGTCCTGCTCAGGCCATAGCATTTCTCATCGTGTGGAAGAGATGAAAGTATCTACTTAAAGGATCATGTTTATGTTTGTTATGCATGAAATTTCATTTATGCGGCGCAGTATCTGCTATGTCCATGCTGAAGGTCCTTTCTAAGGAGTTTCCACTCTGCATATGACTCTGTCATCGTTGATGACTTCACGAGATAAATTCCTTGACGTGCACTCTGCACTGGGGCATACGCACACCCGAGCTGTTTTGTTTTCCCAGGGAACTGTGCGCTGACAAGGACATGCTCGTAAATTTATTATCCACTTTTATTGGCGGCTCTCTAGTCGACTTCTTCTGCTTCGTTTCTGTTGGTTTTTATATTTTTATCCTTGTGACTATACCAAATTGGATGATAAAACTAGCGCCGCGCATAGAGTCTAGAGAGTTAACTAAATTGCAATATGACTGGCAGTGGGGGAGGAAGGACTGTTTATTTTATGCTTCCTTTGATGTCGCCATCTCGTAAAAATTCTTCTTGTAGGAATCCTGGAGGGTGCGTTAAGTCGCAATTTTTTTTTTCCTGCGGCGTGCGGTGGATTTTTTCTTGCGTCAAATTGCTCCAAGTAATTTGCCAGAGTAATTGGTCGGGATGAGCTTAAGTTTATTAAGTGGATTTATGATTGTTGCTGGAGTCAAATATTAAATGAATCTCCTTCGTGGGGAGAAATTGAGATTGATTGGGGATTATGCGGGAAATCGCGGATTTCTTTTTCGTTTTTTTCTTACATCCGCCGAAGGTTTATGGGCTAATAAAATTGTTTGTAGGCTGTGGAGATACATTTTTTTTTTCATTTTTATAGACTTTGGGACGTGGCAGGAATATATGCTTGCCAAAAGGCTTAGGGATATTACTGAGACGGTGGTGTGCTCATTTGGGGCAAATCCCTTCGGTTGACTTTATTAGGCGATGTTGATCGGACTAGACAGACGAAATGGTTATGTCGACGTATCCGGATATTAAAATTCGTGTATTGCGCTAGTGTTTAGAGTTAGTATCTTCTCAAGGACGTGGGCTTACTGGACTTTGTGCTTAAGATACGAATGGACTTATTAGTTAAAATGAAATGACTTCCCGTGGTACTAATCTTCTTCTTCTTCCTATTTCGGCGAGGTTATGATCCGAAAACAAGGGATCATATCCCTCCCCCACTTCACCGCATTTAAACTGATCCGCCTGTGGGGTTCGCCTATTTGACCTCAGAAAATATCGCCAGGCCTGCCGATTTTGGATCATTCGGTTACTGAGGCCAATGAAATGAAGATGTCGTCGCATTTGTGTGATCCAGGTGTTTGTAGGCCTGTCTCTGCTGCCTCGCGATGTCTTTGGAACGTTCATTGATATTGCCATTTTTTCAGGGTTCAAATGATCTCTTCTTTGATTCCTGTGGTACTACTGTTCAGCTTAAGTGTACCCAAATTGTAAATCCATGACCTAAGGATGTTAGCTAGATTCACTTTCTTTAATTCGTCTTTGCCCACGGTGAAATCAGTTAAGACTCGTTTCGTATGGAGGATCTTAGAGAGAGTTTGGACCATTCTTTTCCAGAGAAGACTTTTATCTTCGAGTTGATTCTGAATCCTTTCAGACAATCCAGAGTAGCACTTGCTGTGCCCGAGATAGAAGCAATTCCGAGGCCTTAAAAAAGTTTACTATATCGTTCGCTAGTCTTCTAAATCCGGAAAGAAGTGTTGTCCGAGCAACTGGTTTCTCACATGGTAGAGGCCTAGGTAGAGGCAATGAACTGGGTTGTATCCTCCTGAATCTCCTTGTCTACACAGGTCCTACAGGGGCCTTCTTCCATTACTTGTAACTTTTCCATGTGGTACGGTATCGCATAGTGTGGACGCGAGAGGAATTTTCTTCCCCTCCGCATGAATCAGTCCTTGCTTCCTGTATTATAGCTCCCTAGTGGTGATACAAGTATCTAGAGAGGTCCAAAATTTGTTAGGCTTCTTTTGAGCTTTTTTCCCCGCTTCCAGTTAAAGTGTGCAAGGCAGTATGTACACCAAGGGGTCGGATTGAATCAGGTTTAGTGCCGAACTTCTTCTTGCCAGCTCATTGGCTTTCTCATTCCTTGATGTGTCGCCATGTGCAGGGACCCAGCACGGTCTTGTGAATCTTGTGCTGTGTTCCAAGAACCTTAAGCACTTTACAAGTTTCAGTTTTATTTCTGTAATAGGTATTGTTTTTATTTCTGACTAGCTGTCGATAAAAAAGGTGATATCCGCCTGTGGTATTGCCCTAACCACAGTCTCATGGGCTGCCATTGTCACTGCTAGGACGTCGGTTTGGAAAACGCTGCTATAGTTCGGAAGAAGAATTAGCACAGATATACCAAGCGGTTCAGAGAAGATTCCTCTGCCTATACCTATTTCTATTTTCGATCAATTGATGTGGACAGCTATGGATTGCGCGTTAGGTGCTCCACAGCTTTTCCATTCTTCCCTGCTCGGGTAGGTGCTTAAAAATGGCCTCGTAAAGTTAAGGTATGGTGTAGTATAATCGTAATGAAATCTCTGCAAGATCGTGGTATGATCCCTGCAATATTGGTCTCCAGCTATCTGATCTGGCTTAATTTTAGCGGAAGCAGGTTGAGAATGAGCTCAAATTCTGCTGATGGTGTTCGCATCGCACTGGTGGTATCACTGCACAGTAGCCCTTGTACTTTTGTGATTGATGTTAGTTTGGTAGTTTTGCTGGCGACCTGTCATCATACAAGGGTGGCGTTAGTAAGTTAGGCCTTACTATAGTCGTATACATCCATAAGATGATTTTCTGATTCGATCCCCAAGTTATCCCGAATATTCTGTTGCACGAGTAGAAAGGTATAGTGAAATTTTTCCCTCCATCGTCTATTTTCAATTCAATCCCCAATTCAGTTTCTTCGCACTGTTAGAGATACTTAGAGAGATAACCCCAATAGTAAATAATATCGACTCAGTTTTCTGGGGATTGACTGTTAGTTCACATCTCCTGGCCCAGGAATCTGTGGTCTTTAGCGACCCTTCAATTTGCTCGCTAAAGGTCGTAAGAAGATTTCCTGCTGCAAGCAGTACTACGTTGTCCGCATAAGCTAAGGTTTTGACGCGGGATCTTTGCTTTAGGAATACTTTGCTTAGGACAGCAGTGGGGATATCATCCCGTCTTGGGGTGTACCTCTACTCGTAAGCTTCTAACTTTGTTCTTCCGAGTTCAACTGCGTTGTTGGTCATAGTTATTTGAGCCCCTAATTGTATCACAACCTACCTCTTAAGCGTAAGTTAGTATTTAATATGAAAGCGGCACTGTTGTCAAGCATTTTATCGCGAGGGGGTTCAGCCTTACATACTTGGCTCGTTCGTGTTGGCAGCCGTCTGCGCCACATTTTGCTAACGCTCCTATCTTCGTTGTTCTTTCATTATGGTAGCCACAGTTTCACTTACTGCTTCCCAAGCTTCTTGCCTGCTCAGCATCTGTCTGGTTATGTTCTCTGGGGTTAAGAACACACCCAGTCTATTCCCAGCAAGTTACGTTCTTCGTGATATCGTGCACAGTGGAACATGATGTGTTCCGTATGCTCCACTGATTACGTGCACGTTGGGCAATAAGGGTTGTCTTCGTGTCAAAATCAGTGTAGGTAGGCTTTGAAACATCCATGACCAGTAAGTATTTGCGTTAGGTAGAAATTCAACTCTCCAGGCTTCCTTTTGATTCAAGGGTCTGTATTGGGGATCAATCTCTCCGTTCATCTGCTTTTGTCAGAAAAGTTCCATCTCTCTTGCCATTCGTCGAGGTTTGTTCTCGGTGGTACTTTAGTGCCACTTCTGCTCATTGCTGTTGATACCATTTTCCTGCTGGCACCATATTTCCGTTCGGCTTCTTTAACGAGGAGGTCTATTGGCACTATTCCAGTGGATGCATGCCGCATACTCTTAAGGCATTGGTCCTGTATACCGCCTCCTTCTTCCTTCTGTACAATTTCGTACGGCACCTGCCCATATTTGGGATCCGTAAAGCATCATCGACATCGCAACTCTTGCTAAGAACAGTCTTTTCTTCTATTTAAATAAATAAATAAAGATTTGGCGCAATAGCTCTTTAAGTAACAGGGCCTCGCTTCTAGCAAACACTCATGTTGTGTGCGTTATATTTTTCACACGAATGGAAGAGACCTACCGTTTAGTACCGTATCCGAAGGGCAATTTGTTTTGAGAAGCTTTTTCAAGACAACAATACTCTCGGATGTTTGTCCGATGCTCGCGAGAGGTGGGAACGTGAAAAATCTTTTTCTTGTTTTCTGTGATTCAAACTTGGAACCGCACGCGCAGTGATCCGACACATTAACCACTTACGCCACGGCGCCCACCCTCTTCTATTTAGATTTTCCAATGATCATGAATGGCATGATCCTTGCTAGGGCAGCCGTTGTTCTTGTTACCATCTCAGTTGCATGTTGCAGATGTTGCTTAAAAATGAACCTTTCTTCTTCTTCCTTTTATCAGCGAGGTTATGATCCGAAAACAAGGGATCATAACCCTCCCACTTCACCGCATTTCTACTGATCCGCCAGTGGCGTTCGCTTTTCATCTATAGTAATGCTAAGGTACTTCAGCTCTGCTTTGGAAACTACAACGTGGTCGCCCACAGTTACTCTTATGGTCTCCATAACTCGTCTGCTGCTGATGTGCACTACTTCGGTCTTTTTCTCTGCTAGTTTTAGGTTCATGTTTACTAGCTATTCCTGTACCATCCCGATGGCTTCATCACATTCGTGCTCGAACTTTTCAAGAAATTTGGTCACTAAAACGATCGCTATTTTTGAAGATCTCGCGATTCGAAGTCTGAGGACGTCATCGTACATTAGATTCCACAGTAGTGAACCTAGTTCGGATCCTTGGGGGATACCGCCTGTGACGTTATACTGCTTCATTCCGTCGTCGGTGCAATAGTGCATTATTCTATTTCTAAAATAGTCCGTCAATATTCTCTGCAGGTAGTCCGGTACTCTCTTGGCAATAAGTGCTTGCAGGATGTTACTCCAGTTTGCGGTGCTAAATGCGTTTTTAACATCCAGCGTTATGATTGCATAGTACTGTTTACTTCCACCTTTCCATTCGTCAATGGTGTTAATCGTAGAACGTACCTTACGGAAGCCATGCTGTTGGTCTGCGAGGCCTTCACTAATACTTGTACTTGTGCTTCTGACATATGCATCAAAAATCCTTTCCATTTTTTCTTATAAAGGGAAAAACATGAGACTGAGGCACAAAGTTTATCGCCAACCAAAATGATAAAGATACTATTTAAGGATTTTATTTAATCCCTTAGTGACGTTATAGGTGAAATGTCAGCCAGTGCAATAGAATTCTACAAACCGTATTACCAGATATCCCACGCAAATTTGAAGGTCATGCACAGCGGATTTAAATACTGATCCTATAAGGCGGTCCACATGCTTGAATGAACGAACGTGGCAAACTGCGGTGCTTCGAGCACAAGCCGCGAGTTCATTAATAACGCCAATCCCAAACTGAAGCCATATATTCTAAGCTTCCTATAAATAGAAAGTTAAGACCTTAACCCAAATTACTGCTCAGCCAACCACAATTTTAGTCAACATGAAAAGTTTGCGAGCACCTACTCTCTCTCTCTTCCCAATGGATCAACCCACCTGTAAGTTATATTTAGTCATCATTGAAAAGCAAAAAAAAAAATATATAATCCTTTGAATCCTTACCATACAAAACCATCCGTAATTACCAACAAGATTGAATATGACACACTCAACGGCATTAACTTAACACTGATGCCTCTTATGTCACAGAAAAAGGGCCACTCAGCAAAGTGTTCGTGTTTGCCACTTATCGGATGTCCTTGAGAGGTGTATGTTGTTACCTTTTAAAAGTGAGAAATCATATTTCAATAGAATTTGATATTTTACCAGAAAAACTCACTTAAAATCGATTTGAATATGCTGCCAACAAATTGCCCCTCCTTTTGCGCACATCCTTATTCCCTCATGTAATATGAAACAAAAAGGCTCACAGACACGCATATGTGTATCAATCATAATTCACAGTAAGCCAAAAATCTAACAGTGTCAATTATGGTACAAGAGTGTCATACAAGCACTAAGCCAGGACACGTGCTCAAAGTGAACAACAACAACACGAACTACGAAAAAGGAGCCCTATAACCTTCACTCGGTGACACTCAAATCGAATCGGAAAAAAATATCAATTTGATCACCTAATGTCGTATGCGAGTCAAATGCCATTTGAAAAAGTGTCAATTTGCCTCATGTCGCTCCTCTGTCAAGCAGATATCCTTGAAGTACTTACGCATCCACAAATATCCCCACCGACCCTCTCTGTATGTCTCTCTTGAGAGATGTAAAATGAAAGAGATTTTTATGCATTAATAACATTGACTCGGATTACATTTATGTACATACATACTCGTATATGGGGATAGGTATCCTTTGGAGGGTTGTTCATATTCAAGTTTGAATTTTTCAGGATCGAAGGACATTTTCTTGGTAAAGCTGTTCTATAATTAAACCATCTCGCTTCTAAGAGACGTCAGCCGCATGAAAAGGGCCAACTGTATGATAGACACAAAGGATAACGATATACAGTTACCAATTTTTAGGCAGAAAAATGTCTGGAAATTAGTGAACGCAAATCAGTATGCTATGGTGTAGGTGAAATGAGAATATTTTCCGGCCATGGTGCTCCAATGGGTGAATGAATAGACTTTGTACAAGGACAAGGGAAAGCTGTTGAAATTGTTGACCTGGTGTGGCGTGTAGAATACAATGCTTGATGAAGGATATTTATCGTCGACGGGAGTCCCGTTTTGAGGTTCATAATGATGGACGATTGTCCCAAAATGGTTTTCTGCCAGTGAAAGTGGTTAAAAGCGCAAGGAATGAGGTACAGCTGTGCGTTGAGGATGTCACAGGAGCGATGGAAAGTACATGAACGGAAGACTATCAGAATGTAGAAAATTTGTTTGCACTAAAGGTGAGATCCTCGCGGATCATTATCCAGGAGCTGAAGTGAGTACAATTTCTTTTTTTGCTTGGTTAGAGGTGTGAAAATCTTCATAGACACCATGAACCCGGTGCTCACAGTAGTGTGAGATTCTAACTCAGAAAGGAGCATCATTTTTTGATTTTATTTTATCTATTAAATTCACCATTTGCAACAAGAGAACTACGAAACAGACAAGAAGTGCTTGACATAATTCTGGCTTCTTGCTCTAATCGTTTAACGGTAGAGAGATGAAACGTCTTAGAAGAGGCATCTCTTTCCGATCACAAGTGAATAAGTTTTCCTATAGACTTTTAACCCAGTGCTAGTGACAGCTACAGAAAGCCTAAGAGGGCAGACTGGAGCTGGTACACAGAGATAGTAAGGAAACATCTTAAAGATAGGTCTATTCGCAATGGTGGTCCTCAAGATATAGATAGGGCAGTCGATAATCTAGGCAAAGTAATGAATCTGGCATTCGAAAGCGTCTAGCCAATGAGGAGGAAGTCTAAGAGGTGCCAATCTCCATGGTGGTGTAACGAATTAAACTCTAAGGAAAACCAAATCAGGAATTTCTGCAACAGGTCTAAGGAAGTAGGGGACGGTACTACGAGTACATGGGATGAGCGTAAGAGAGAGTTTAAGTACTGAATCAGGCGATTTAAAAGTAAGTCGTGGAAGCAGTTCTGTGAGTCCATCTCGGATACTAGTGAAGCTTCTAGACTTCACAAGATGCTGGCCAAAGACACCTGTGTCCCAAGCTTCTTTAGAAAATCTGACGGCACGTGGGTAGAAAGTAGCGAGGAAGATTTAGATACATTAGTCGATGCGCACTTTCCAGGAAGTGATCACCAATGGATTCGTCGACTTATGGCAATTCATATACTGGTATGTCAATAGGAGACGAAGTAGATAATCTCATTACATGGAAGAATCTGCGATGGGCTATCATGTGATTCGCACTGCCTAAAGCACCAGGCCCTGATGGAATTTTATCAGCTATGCTGCAAAAAGCTCCAGCCAAGGTCAGAAATAGATTTAGGGATATTTTTAAAAACTATTTAAAGCCAGGTTACATACCAATGGCGTGGAGGGATGGTGCATGTTATATTCATACCTAAAGCACGTAAACCAAGCCACACTTTAGCGAAAGACTACAGAGCCATGAGTCTCTCATCATTTCTCCTCAAGATACTTGAAAGGCTCTTGTTATTCATATCAGAAGTAAGTGTTGCAACGTCATTCTACGCAAATCTTAACATGCATACTTAAAGGGAAAATCCGCGGAAACAGCCTTACATGGCGTAGTAGGTAAAGTAGAAACAAGCCTTCACCATAAGGAATTTGCACTAGCAGCCTTCCTTGACATAAAAGGTGCTTTTAATAATGTAGAGGGAAGGGCCATCAAACAGACTCTAGAAACTATGAATGTCGAGCATAGCATTACCAATTGGCTCTGCAATATGGTCGGCATATACTTACTTATGTCCTGTATCCCCTTGTGGGTCCTAGGGCCTCTACTACGCCTACGCGCCATCGTATACGGTTTCTGGCAATGAGTCTGAGTTCTCCCCAACTTTTCCCTAACTGCCGTGCCTCCTTCGCGACTGTTCGGCTCCATGTTTTCCTTGGACCGCCAGGTCTTCTGCTATCCTGAGTTAAATGGTTCGCTATGGAACTGGCACCCTTTCGGAGAGTGTGACCAATCCACTGCCACTTCCGTCGTTGGATGATTGTGCCTATTGGTTCCTGACCCGTTCTCTCGTAAAGGTGTTCGTCAGGTATCCTCGGAAAGCCACGCCCTATGTCTTCCCTGCGATCGACCGACAATTCTTTCAGCACAAGATGTAATAACATTTTTCACAGCACACCAATGGTATTGGATGGTTGCGGGCAGTGAGTTGCTGATTGCTTCCACATCATGCGAAAGGTGCTTCCTTAATTGTTGGCCCACTGAGGGATCACTAAGTCTATCGATGTTGAACCTGGGCGTTCTTGTGTTGTCGTGGGATCTTCGAACTGCAGCAGTGCGTAGTTGGAGAGTAGCTATCATAAGGTGGTCATCACGTACTATCCTCACATCTGCCCCTCGCCTGTTTCGGACGTCCAGGAGACTACTTCTAAAGCGGCGGCTGATAGCAAAATGATCAATTTGGTTGGAGGTTGCTTGCCTGTCGTTGGAAACCCAGCTGACTTTGTGGCAGGTCTTGTGCTCAAACATGGTGCCACCTATCACAAGGCGGTTGGCATTGCAGAAATCCACAAACCTTTCGCCGTTGTCATTGCGGTTGCCTAGTCCATGCTACCCGATTACATGTTTGAGCCCTTCGTTGTCATTGCCTACCTTGGCATTCAAATCCCCCATCACCATGACAATGTCTCCATTTGGTGTTGTGTTGAAGACGGCGCTTAAGAGATTGTAGAAGATCTCCTTTTCGTCCTCAGACGAACTATTCATTGGGGCGTAACACTGTATGATGGTGACGCGTCGTACTCTAGTCCGGAATCTGGCCGTCAAAATCTTATCACAAGGAGGCTGCCAGGAAATTAGGTCCTTGCGTGCTGTTGTTGTTAGCAGTAGTCCGACTCCATATTCCCGCGGACTTCCGGATGGTCTTCCAGAATAGAGTAGTACAGTGTTAAGCATTGGGGACTGATAGTCGCCCGCTTTTAACCATCTTACTTCACTTACCCCCAAAATGTCCAGGTTATATCGCATGAATTCGTTTTCGAATTGGGGGAATCTGGCATTGTAAGGATCTTCGCTTCCCGAGTCGAGGAGCGTCTTTACATTTCAGAATCTCCTATCTTTGTCCGGGTACAATAGCCAAAAGTCGTCAACATGTGATCATTCCTTATCCGAGGCATAGTGTCGGTTTCTGTAGTGGGCAATATTCGGTAGCGCAGGTTGCTGGCCCACGTTACCTAGCCTAGAATCAAGGCCCTAGACAACCCGCGCTTACAATTTTAGCCTACACGTATAAGGGTTTATACGTATAGTTGCTCGGGGACCACCACTAGGAGGTAAAGTAAGCACTTCATCACGAACTTGATTGTTGCGCTACTGGCCCAAGCCAAGTTTTGAGCAGTCGGTAGTTTCCCGATCAATCGCAATGCAGGTCCCCAATGGTCGGCATATCCACAACCGGAAATAGTTCAATGAGGAGGTTCATTACTAGGGGGACTCCCCAGGGAGGCGTTATCTCATCCCTCCTCTGGGTTCTAACCATCGATAGGATACTTAAAGAACGAAGCAATACAGGCATAAGCGTCACTGCTAACGCGGACGACACGTGGTGATTTTAGTCCAGGGCAAATTCCTTGATGGACGCCGTGGCGTCAGTGATTAGTGTGTTGGATCACTACACATGAGGTTCTAAGTTCGAATCCCAGAAAACACAAAAAAGCTTTCTTCACGATCCCACCTCTCGCGAGCGTCTGATAAACATCCAAGAGTATTGTTGTCTCGATAAAGCTTCTCAAATCGGCGTTCGGATACGGCACTAAACGGTACGTCCCTTCCATTCGTGTGGAAAATATAACACACACAACAGGAGTGGTTACCGAGAAGCTACGCCCTAGCACTTAAAGGGCTGTCGCGCCAAATATTTATTTTATTTAAATTCCTTGACTCATTAAGTAAAATGATGGAATCAGCTCTTAATAGTCTCGAAAAATGGGCTAGAGGGTGTGGACTGCACATCAATTAAGATAAAACAGAATTGGTACCCTTCAGCAGAAAATACAAGATACCAAGCAAGCAGAGGTTCTAGCTGTACTTAAAGCTGTGGTATTACTTGAGATGGGATGAATATCCGACAAGAATATCGCCATCTGCATTGACAGTCAGGGTGCGCAGTTTGAGCACCATGATAAGACTGTTCCGCTCCAACGTTGAATCCGTGCTGTTATATGGTTTCAGCACGTGGAGAGTGACCACTACTATCACCAGAAAGCTGCAAACGTTCGTTAATAGATGCCTGCGCAGTATCTTAAGGATTTTCTGGCCCAATCGTATCTCTAACGAACACCTTTAAGAGAGAACGGGTTAAGAACCAATAGGCACAGCCATCCAACGGCGGAAGTGGCAGTGGATTGGTCACACGTTCCGTAAGGGTGACAGTTCCATAGCGAACCATGCTATGCAATGGAACCCTCTAACTCAGGATGGCAGAAGACCCGGCGGTCCGAGGAGAACATGGCGCAGAACAGTCGAGAAGAAGGCACGGCAGTTAGGGAAAAGTTGGGGAGAACTCAGACACATTGCCAGAAACCGTACACGATGGCGAGTAGGCGTAGTAGAGGCCCTAGGACCCACAAGGGGATACAGGACATAAAGAAAGAAGAAGAAGAAGAAAGGCGCTAGAGTCTTGTGTCACTAAATCTGAGGTAGTCAGGAATTGCCGCACAATGGTTAAGGCATTACGTACGCAGAACCGTGCCAGATTATGTTGGATACCTGGACACTGCGATATAGAAGGCAATGAGAAGGCTGACGAGCTGGCCGAAAGAGGACATATGGACATAATCGGTAACATTAAACCACCAAGGTGTGTGGCTAGGGGCATTTTTCGGGATAGAATCATCAACATGGCTAATTTAAGATGGTCATGAGGTGTCTAAGGCCTTGTGGCATGTGCTGGATCGCAGGAAGTCTGGGCAGATCATAAAACTCGAAATGTCAGGCTAAAAACAGCGATAGGAATACTCTCTGGCAATTGTGTTCTAAGGAAACATGCTATGAGACTGGGTTTGTCAAATACGGATGTTTGCAGATACTGCATGACCTACATGTTTCGGATGATATAACATATATACTTTGTGAATGTAAAGGCGTTGCTAGAACAATGCTAAAGCACCTTGGAAGACACTTCTTCGGTAATCTAGAAGAGGTAAGTTCCCGGAAATATAGTAAGGACATCTGCAAATTTTGTAGGCAAATCAAGTGTATGGGAGAATTGGTTTAAGTCTTTTTGCCGTTAAGGTTCCCTAGGGATCGCGATGGGCCCAAATTGGTGCCTAGTGTCTTATGATATCCCCACAACCCTACTCAACCTTACCTAACCTAACCTAAGGAGCATCTCCCTTTGCCTTGTTATCACAATAAATTTCCTGGTCACCTTGTCAATAAGTTTCAGAAAATATTCGCATTGGTCACGTACCTTCCCAGCGAAAGCACAGGCCGCCACTGCCTTTACAAGCTATTGCTCCTTCATACGATAAATCGAACGGCTTTATTCCCTATAGTCAGCAAACAAAATTTGCCTCGTCCAGAATTTGAAGTATAGCATTGTTACAATGACCATGGAAACAAATATGGAGTTTGCGAGCAAAGCTTGTTTCGTCTTTCACGGCAGCTATTTCTAAACTTCTGTGTATATGGTATATCCGTTCCTGCTATACCACTGGGCATTCACAATTACTTTTAGTACTTTGTTTCGGTAAGATTGTGGAATATTTCTATTGCTTGATTTAGTACACGTTCAAAGTTGTATACCATGGATACGTCCAAACAGGTAGCAGTCATTATATTTAAACGACTGTGACTGATTGATATGACTAACTCATATTCGAAACATCAGCACTCCTTAAAATACTGATCTCAAGCTCGTAATCGAAACGTTTTGCAAAAGAATCGGTATTACCGAGACAGAAACATACCATTTACCTAGCCCAGGGTACCGATTCCGCAAACGTAAGTTTTTTGCCTGTGCTCATATCTAAAAAAACTCAAACTCACGGCCAAAAGAAAAGTGAACAAATGTCTTCAATTGTGTACATAACATCTGTAAAAAAAAACTCACTCTTACACATACGGAATCAGGACAGCTCCGTGTACATTTTTTTTGTACACATTAAAACACACGATAGCGGAATCATGCTCCAGGAATAATTTACTTTAGCATATTCTTACACCATCTCCCTACAACCATTTTTCCTTCATATCCCCTTTAAAGCGTGCGTCGCACTACATTTGATCACCACAGTGGCTACTCTTCAACATCCATCCCTTGCACAGTCATACCGACTGGAGTCGCTTTTTCATAATCACCTTTTCGGGGCACCGCCGTTCTTATATCCTCAAAGCAGTGTTATTCTTATGTTTGCATCCATGTCCGTGCCCTGGCATGAAGATAGACCATCAAGCAGTCATCCATGGCATGTGCAATCGATTCCATAGACCGCATTCGAATCTTTGCTTGTTAGCCATAGTACCTATGTCGTTTAACCGACTAAACCGATCCTCGCCTAACACAAATTCTTATGTAATTTTCCTTCGAGTACCCTTCGATGAGATGAAGGCAAAGTACACGTTCCACACAGAATATACACTCTGCTCCTCAGGTACATCAGTACCAGTACCCCGGTCAACTTCAGAGAGAACGGAATGAATTAACGATGTCCTCTGACGTCCTCGCCAATGTTGTTTGGTGGTTCTCCTATACTTTTCAATGAAGTAGGCCAAAAATGTTACACAGGACAGTTTATTTCCATTGATATTCAAATGTGGCGAAGGGGCATGTCCTTCCATGCTTCCTTCCGAAATTTGTCCGCACTCAGAGGTGCTTCTTCTGCATTTAGAGTTGGTTTCCACACACAGACACATGTGGTTTATGGGTGTTTCCATTCTGCAGTTAGATTGGAGTTAGTACTCTGAAGTTGCAGTCCTTGTGTATTCTTTGTTCTCATCTTCACTTTGACGATATGCATCGGACATGTTAATCCTGCTAAAATGCCATCCACCCAATGACAACGACAACGAAGCGCACGAATGAGGTTAAGTGTTTGGACGAACAAGTTCTAGTACTGGTATTGGTCGTAGTCGGTACTTTGATTTGAAATTCTATGTTTTGTTCCGAGGTGCGGAGTTGTCAAGTGTGTGCATGTGCGTTGGGAATACGTGATCGAGTGATTGATTGATTGGATATCCATTGTGCGTGACTACTATGATGGGTGGCAACGACAAACGGCGGTATCCTTTTGTTAGAGGCAATACTTTGTGCAATACGAAAATCGGTAGCAAAAACTGAAAGCTAATTACCCATTCATTCGGATTTGTATCCATTGAAATGAAAGCTGATTCAAGAATGCATATACCCGGTGGAGAGGTACAAGGAACTCTGAAAATATTTTCTGCTTAAATGAAATGAATCTGTGCTTTGGTAGCCGATTTACCTGTTAAACTGCTTTCATATGGCACGTGACCAGAGTTATGTTAGAGTTAAGGAGACAGCCAGTCTTGATTCTGTCCCACTTTCATGTTTGAAAATAATCACTGCACTTCTACAGTAGGGGTAAGGTCAGTATGCATTGCCAAAATGTGCCTTCTTTTCTCGCTAGTATACTCATAATGGTAAAGTGGCCATCTAAGGATTATGAAGGCTGTCCTTTGCTCGAGTATCCCGCAATCTGCTTAACAGATCCTCGTTAAGAGGCAGTGGAATCAAATCACAACTCCTTTTGCCGGGCTTTCAATGAGAGCATCCCCATAGCTTCTTTTATAAATTTCGCGTTGGGAGGAATCTTTCATAGATGAAATACGAACTCAGCGTGGGATTTCTACTAGGACACCATCGCCTGCTTTCTTCATATTTCTTTGTAGGAAGGCGATCAGCACTAGCTGATAACTAGATCATCATCTAAATTTTCCCCACTGTGTTTCCTCTCTCAGGCTAGTCGACTTTGCGGCGGAACGAAACTTTGTCGTAGCTAGTACGCAGTTCCCACGTCTCGACATTCACAAAGGAACATGGCTCTCCTTTAATCGAAAACTGTCAACCAAATCGATCATATTGCGATCGACGCAGGGCACTCTTCCAGTATACTGGGTGTCCGGACTTTCCGAGGAGCCAACGTGGACTCGAATCACTACCTAATTGTAGCCAAGGTATGGATGCGGATATCCAGAACGGAGCGAAATCAACGAAATACTCTGAGAAAATTTGATGTCGGGCGGCTACAATTGCAAGAGATCGCCAAATCATTTGCCGACCGAGTTTATTTCAATCTTAATCTAAGTCCTATGCCACTAGCAGCAAATGTGGAAGACCAGCGGCAGCATTGCCAACAAGTCCACCACAACAAAACCCCTGGTTTGATGAGGAATGATGGCAAGCACGTGCAGCAAATTAAGAGGCGTATAAAGCGGCGTTGCATAGAAAGCTCGCGAGCTCTACGAGCGGAGGAGAAAAGAGGAACATCGACTTCTCAGAAAGAAGAAAAAGGAGCATGAAAAGGGCTCGATCGAGGAGATTGAGAGACTTTATTGCAGGAATGATGTTCGAAAATCTTACCAAAATGTAAAAAGAATATGCCAGGGTTTCAAAGCCAGAACAGAAGCCTGCAGGCACGAAAATGGCAATATAGTAGTAGAATCGCAATCGGCGCTGAGAATATGGAAGGAACACTTCTGCAGACTGTTAAACGGCGATGATGACCGATATTCTGCTGTCAGGCAGAATGAGCCACCACTGATGATGACAGTCAAGCTTACCATCAACCCGATCAGAATGAAGTGAGGAAAGCGATATCGAAACTTAAATCCAACAAAGCTGCTGGAGCCATCGGCCTTGACGCTGAACTTTTTAAGGCAGAAGGAGGTGAGTTGGTAAGGAGCGTGCACCAGCTCATCTGTAAAATCAGGTCGGAGGAAAGTATACCCGATGAATGGAACCTCAGCATCAAAAAAACAAATACAAATATTTGTCGCAACAGCTCTTTGAAGTGCCAGGGCCTAGCTTCTCGCAACCACTCATGTTGTGTGCGTTATATTTTTCACACAGTGGAAGGGACCTACAGTTTAATGCCGAATCCGAACGGCGATTTGAAAAGCCTTTTCGTGACAACAATACTCTTGGATGTTTGTTCAGACGATCGCGAGAGGTGGGACCGTGAAAAAATTTTTGGTATTTTCTGGGATTTGAACTTGGAACCTCATGCGTAGTGATCCGACACACTAACCACTTACGCCACGGCGCCCTCAGCACCTCAGCATCGTTTGCCCTATCCTGAAGAAAGGAGACCCTCTGAACTACGCCAACTACAGAGGTATAAGTCTCCTCAACATCGCATATACTCATAAGATCCTGTCTGCCGTATTATCTGAACGCCTAAGACCAATCGTCAACAACCTGATAGGTCCTTATCAGTACGGTTTCAGGCCGGAAAAGTCCACCAATCACTAAATATTCACACTACGGAAGATCTTGGAAAAAACCCATGAATATAAAATCGACACGCACCACCTCTCCATCGATTTTATAGTTGCCTATGAAAGCGTGTTTGGAGACGAGTTACACAAAACCATGTCTAGTCTTGGCATCCCTGCCAAGCTCGTCCGCTTGTGCAGAATGACGATGGAAAACTCTCGCTGCTCCAACAAAGTCGGTAAGAACATCACCGAACCGTTCGATGTCAGGAAAGCTGACGCGCCATCATGCGATCTCTTTAACATAGTACTTGAGAGAATTGTACGAAACTCTCAAGCCAACACCGGAGGTACAATCTTTTACAAGTCTGTACAACTACTCGCTTATGCCGATGACATTGACATAAACGGAAGGACTCAGCGGACCGTGAATGGGGCATTTGCGAGTATTGAAATCGAGGCAGCAAAGATGGGTCTAGCGGTCAATGAAAGCAAAACAAAATATGTGCTGTCTACAAAAAAGGACACCCAACATCGGCGTCTTGGACAAAACGCCACAATAGACAGATACAATTTTGAGGTAGTAAAGAATTTTGCCTACCTACGCTCTATGGTGAACTCCGCAAATGACATCAGTAGGGAGATTACACGAAGAATTACTCTTGCCAATCGTTGTTTCTATGGGCTAAAACGGCAATTGAGTAGCAAAGTCCTATCTTGAACTACCAAGGTAACTCTTTACAAGACACTAATCATCCCAGCCCTGCTGTATGACGCTGATGCATGGGCTCTGTCAAAACCGGATGACGATGCCCTTGGCTATTTTGAGAGAAAAGTTCTTCGAGCTATCTTTGGTCCCGTCTGCATAGACGGTGAGTGGAGGAGAAGGTACAATGCCTACCTATACAGCCTATATAAGGACATCGACTTACCCAGAAGAGTTCACATACAGCGATTAAGATGGCTGGGTCATGTAGAGCGGATGGAGCCCAATGCTCCCGCCAAGAAAGTCTTCGAATCCACCCCGGACGGACGACCTCGTGGTAGGTGGCGTAACCAAGTGGAGGGATATATCAACCAACTTGGCGTGAGCTACTGGAGGCAGCTGGCTCATAACCATGCTGGCTGGAGAGGTTTGTTGGTTGAGGCCCAGTATATATAACCTATATGCTCCACTATATTATTGGACATTGGTATTTGCTCCAGGTCTCTTCGCAGTATTTCCCTTTGGATTTCAAAACGCGGTACAACAGAAGCTCAACATCTCCCTGAGTTCTGATCGACGCTATTGCACAATTCTTTGAAACATATCGGATTCGCATTGTAAATCACCAAAAACCCATTCAACTTGTCGCTGTAAATCTCACCCTATTCGAGCCCAAAAACCTGATTCAAAAAGTAAAAATAAATCTCCACAAATTTTTCTCCCAAGGACCTCCTCTCAAAACAAAAGAGATGAATGTTGGAAAACCAAATATGGATGGTGCAAAAAAGGCAAAGACCACTCTCCGCTTAGAAAACAATAAAAAAAAAAAAGTTCATCTATCGTCGGGAATTCACCTCTTTGTCACATTCGGTTGGCATACCCTTGGAAAAGTTCTCCTGCCTCCTGTTCAGCTACAATACCTTCAACTACATCCCTATGTGATCAGGTATTTGAAAAATTGAGCTCCTTTCAATTTAATCGAAAGAGCTCTCTCCTGTTAGTCCTTTGCTCTGCTGTATATGCACTCAATGTCCTGCCAAACAAAATCGACAAAAAAAAAATCCGATAAAACGTTTGGTTGAGTGTTTTACATCACTGTTGATGACAACTTCATTTTTATTTTTGGTTGCCCTCTCTACTGCTTTATCATTTCTCAGTTATCCTTAGAGTCCTTCTAGAGTGAGTGTGACTCCTACAATACCCATGGACAAACAAAAGCGAAAATTCAATCGAATAAAAGATACGGCTAAAAAAAAGTACAAAAAAAAAAAGGAATTGTGATGTCCTTCAGGACGACGACAACAAAGTTTGTCCTTTCACCACAATTCACATTGGCACCGTTGTCGTTGTGAGTTGTGTTCTCCTTTTTTTTCGAATCCTAAAAGCCAAACGACATTCCACATGTGAACTTTACAGATGATGATGACGACGACAACTAAAACGGGGCTATGGCGCGCGATACTTACCTCCGTGTGATGTGTTGTCCTGCACACATCGATTTATGGTGCATTGATGATAGAGTCGAAAATCAATGTGCGTGCCTCACACCGTGTTCGACTCTAGTTTCGGTCATAATTCATGAGATCTGCGAGAAGTCATACCGAGGAGCTGTCAAATGGCTTAATAAATTTTCATCGGTATGGCCTGTGTGAGGAATGTCCTTGGGGGAAAGCAGGAGTTATTGTTTGAAACTGTTTTTATTTTTTTTCTTTTTATGGAGACATGACGAGAGTGGATAATGGTGGACTTGGTAGTAAATTCGAACCGTTTTTAGATTTTTGACAGTTCGATGAGAACTGTTGGAAATTTGACAGAGAGTCAAGGAATAGGTGTCAGTTCAAGGATTTTATTGAAAAGGTTATGCTACACTAGAGCTATCTATCAACAAGCAATGCCCTACAGATCTACCACTTCATATGATACCCAAATCTATTTAAACAAGGATATCTAGTTCTTTTCGACCCAGACAACAAATGCCTTGACTATAAACCCTGCACTTGACCAAGCCAAACAGAAGAAATCCATCCAATTTAAGGGGCCCAAAACAATTCCTCTAAAAACAAACCGCACTAAGCAATACAAAAAAAAAATGAAAGGATCCATTTTAAGGACGTGCAAACACATAAAATCCGCCAGACACAATAACATTCTTACACACAATCAGCGCACAAGAGGTGAAGTATAGCAAATAAGGAGATTGTCAACGCTATGTCAACTACGCAATATCCTTGAGAGGCACCCTACAATATTTATCCAGCAGAAGCTCAACAAAACAATTTATTTACAAATTTGAGTTCACTGGCAGTGCCACCTTCTCCAGCGGCTTTTGCCATTGTTCTTGTCCAATTTTACAATGATGGCCATTAAAAGTTTAGCGAAGCATTCCCCATCTCATTTCTTTGAGCAAACAATGGCGAAGCCTTAAAGGGAGTAGGTTGCCTGCAAAGAGTAAATATAAGGGTGGCGTTGTTTTACCCTTTTTTTTTTTTATTGCAAGGACCCTCGAAGTATGCGATTAGTAAGAGGCTTCCGTTACATCAATCAAAATACTTTGCTTAAATGGAGAAACCAATTCGTTTAGGTGGAAAATACAGGGATTACAACTGATTCACTGGGGGAGCTAGCAGTACGTTAGTCCTTGTGCTGAGTCTAATTTATTCCAATAAAAAACAAGGGAAGGTGGGTAAAAAGGGTGCGTTGAAGGTTCTTTGGAGGCTTTCAATTGATGGCCGCTTTTTGATGCTTCATTAGCTCAGATCAGCAATTGAAAAAAGTATTTTTTTGTTTGACAAATTGGGGGATGAATGGGATTTTTAGAGCTTGGATTGTTTTAAGAGCACAAATGGGAATTCAATTCAAATTGGGATGAGGTTTTTCAAAACAACCACAAAGATTTTTGATTAAATGAGGCACTTAGTACAGGAAGCCGAAATAATTCAAGAAGGTACGTGTGCAGTTTAAGATCAATGTTTTGGTCTCTAGCCCCCACCGAGTGTGACTAAAGTTATGAATTTTATAATACAACAGTGAAACCAACCTTCATTTACGATTATTGCCGATACAGGACGTCTGTGTGCAGACAAATATTGTTATTTCTGTCAGATACTGTTTCTTGATTAGCATTCCTTCTTGGATGGGAAGGCCCGCAAATACCTATGGAAAGCTAGTGGAGTGGATATGTAGGAGTCGAATGAAATGAAAAGGCGAAGACATTCACTATAGAGAGCTCCTGAACTATTTGCTGCACTAGGCAGTTGAAGATTGCAGAGCTTGATTGAAATGGTCAATTCTGGCAAAGTGGAGAAAAGCTAAATTAAGAATACAGCCGCCCGTGAGTCTGCGGTAAGGGCAATACCGCCAGAAGGTATCACCACCTTTATCGACAGCCAGGCAGCTATAAAAGCGATTACTGCCATAGAAATTAAATCGAAGCTTGTGAAGTGTTGTCGAGAAGAGCTCAAGGTTTTTGGAACACAGCACAAGGTATCGCTCTGTTGGGTCCGTGGACACGAGGGTAGCCCGGGCAATGAGAAAGCTGACGAGCTGGCGAGAATCGGCTCAGCAGCCCCACCAGAACAAGTTGACCCCCTTGTGTGTATCCCGCCTTGCACACTCAAGCTCGCTGCAGGGAGTAAAGCCACTGAGGAGGCGAACACAAGATGGAACTCCATGGAAACTTGCTCCATCACTAGGAAGCTATGGCCATGTTTCGACAAAGCAAAGACCGAGAGAATCATCCGGAAAGATAGGAAATTCCTTTCCACCCTCATGGGCATCATCACGGGGCACAATACTCTGCAGTACCACTTGAAGAAACTACGCCTAACGGAGGAGGAACTCTGTAGAGGCTGTGGTGACGAGGAAGTTTTTGAGGATACAACCCACTTCCTGTGCCTCTGTCCGAGTCTTCAACACTCCAGGAAAAAATGTTCTTCGTAAATATTTCTTCCAGGATCTCGAGGAACTCTCCGGCAACAGAAAAGATGTTGAACTTCATCAAATCATCAGGGTGGTTTGTATGCAGAAATGCAGTAAGCGACTGAGTTAGTAGTTTTTAGTTTCATTGTGTAAGGGATTACTTTTTCTCCCAAGGGTACCACAATGGGTCAACGCTGACCTGAGTGTGGCAGAGAGCGTCCCTTCCTGCCAGCCTACATACCTAACCTAACCTAACCTAACCTCCAGGCTCAATGTGCCAGAAGTCAGAGGGACTCAATAAAGCCCTCCCGAGACGAAGAAGTCTTTTTCTTGCGGCCAATGGGCATTCACAGAGAATATGTTCTGCCGTCTCTTTTTGCTCTCCACATAGCCGGCATTCGTCTGTATCTGCTACTCGTATCTTGTGCAGATGGTACCTGAGTAGGCAATGACCAGTCAAGTAGCCTGTTAAGGTTCTTAATCCTGCTTTCCTAAGCTCGAGTGGCTTTTTAGCCTTGCAACGGTTGAGAGTAATGAACTTCTTTGCCTGTCTTAGGCCCTAGAGTTTGGCCCAGTACTCTGCATGATTTTTTTTTTTTTTTTTTTTTTTTTTTTTTTTTTTTTTTTTTCTTTTCTTCGTGGGTAGGTGAAAATCTTCATGAGACACTATGAGACCGTGTACTCATAGTAGTGTCAGATTTCTACTGACTAAAAACACCCTTCCCTTCGTTTTGTTTACTACGACTAAGTTTGACCTTATCAAGTAGTTTAAGCTTCAGATTTATATTCGCGTGAGGCAGGTAGATTTCCAATAAAAGCACCTGCTGAAACCGTCATGACATGCGGCTTTTTGTCTTATAGCGCTAATTCGAACGGTTTCGTTCTTTGAAGTCGGCGCGTAAGATTTGTCACATCCAAAGTTTGGAGTATGGCACAGTTGCAATGGCCATGAAGACGAATACGAAGCTTGCGAGCGAAGTTTTTTATTTCGTCCTCCACGGTAGCTATCCCCAAGTCTCTGTGGATATCATTGTTTCTGATATACCAGGGAGCGTTCACGATTATTCTTATAATTTTATTTTGCAATGATTGTATGAGATTCCTATTGCTTGGTTTGGTACAACCCCAGAGTTGTATACCGTACGTCCACACGGGTTTAAGCACTTGCTTATACAGAAGCAGTTTGTTATATACGCTTAGTTTGGAATATCTTCCAATTAGCCAATACATTTCTCTAAGTCGATTTTCGACTTCGTCACGTTTCTTTTTAACGTGAGGTTTCCATTTAAGTTTCGCGTCTAGTGTCATTCCCAGATATTTAGCTTCGTTTGCATGCGGTATTTGTACCGAGTTAATGAAAACGGGAAGGTTGATTATTTTCTTGTAAGTGAAGTTAACATGCGTCGATTTGGTCTCGTTAAGAACAATGCGCCAAGTTTTTGTCCACTCACAGATTTTATCCAAGGCTCGTTGGAGTTTTATGGTTGCCGACTCGATTGAACTTTCCGTTGCCAGAATAGCCGTATCGTCCGCGAACGTAGCTACAATAGTGCCTTCAGTTTGAGGTATGTCCCGAGTGTACAGCAAGAATAAGATAGGCCCAAGGACACTTCCTTGCGGAACTCCGGCGGCGAGTTCTTTAAAATCAGAATATTCAGTTCCGTGCTTAACACGAAAAAGTCTGTTTTTAAGGTACGATTCTAAGATCTTATTAAGTTGCTCCGGAAGGATTCGTCTTAGCTTATAATTCAATCCATCGTGCCAAACCCTGTCGAAGGCTTGAGATACGTCAAGAAAAGCGCTAGAACAAATCTTTTTCTCCTCAAGGGCTTTTTCAATTTCGTCGGTTATTCTATAAACCTGGTCTATTGTGGAATGCTTGATTCTGAACCCGAATTGGTGGTCAGGTATTAGGCGTCTCTCTTCAATGACCGGAAGAATCCGTTTCAGAAGGAGTTTTTCAAATACCTTCGATATTATTGGTAGTAACGATATCGGTCTGTACGATTTTTTGTCATTTGGAGATTTCCCCGGTTTCGGAACCATTATGACTTCTGCGACTTTCCATTGATTTGGAACGTATAATAATCTAATGGAAGCATTTATTAAATAAAGCAATTTTAATAGTGCCTTTTTTGGTAATTCCTTGAGGATTTGTCCGGTTATTAAATCATAGCCAGGAGCTTTATTATTTTTTAGGTTTTTTATTGCCTGGCAAAGTTCTATAAGTGACACACTTTTTATTCTAAGGTTGTCAGATGTCGTAGTCGTACCGGTAAAATCGTCTACCAATGTTTCTCCATCAAATGGCTTAAAAGTCTCTTCTAAGTGCTCGGCAAATAGATCCGCTTTTTCTTTGTCACCTTTTGCCCATTCGTCGTTGTTTTTTCTTATCGGTGGCGAATGTATTTGGGGTTTTTTAATTCTTTTGACAGCTTTCCAGAGCGAGTAATTAGTGGTTTTCTCGGCGGTTAAACCTTCAAGATAAGCTGAAGTCTCTCGGTTTTTTAGGTCTTGGATCGCTTTTTTAAGCTTATTGCATAGGAAATTCGAGTGGGTTTTATGCTGGGGAGCGCGAGTTTGTTGCCATATTTTGCGTGCTCTCCTCTTTTCTCGAATAAGTTCTTTTATTTCCGGCGGATAATAAGCTTCATTGCATGGGACTTCTTTCCTCCTTAAAGGTGTATTTTTCCACGCGGCATTTTGTATTGATTCAATAAATTTGCCGAGCTCATCTTCTATTTCGAAGGGTGTTTTGAGCGATACATTTAAGACAATATTTTCTTCGCAATCAGTTCTAAAGTCGCGCCAGTTAGTTTTTTTGTTAGTTAATCTAGGCACAGCTTCTACTGTCATTAGTCGGTCACTTATTGTCAAGATTACCGGCGAGTGATCTGAGGAGAGATCAAAGCTTTCCTCTACTTTCGCAAAATTTGAAGATACTCCTTTCGCTACGAAGAAGTCTATTAGGTCCGGTGTTTTTGCTGTATCAGAGGGCCAATACGTCGGTTTCCCCGTCGAAAAGAAATCAACCCCGAATTGCATACCGGCTTCGTACAGAAGTCTGCCTTTCCGTGAATTGGATCTGGAACCCCAAAAGGTGTGTTTTGCGTTGAAATCGCCACCTATAATGAAATTCGGTCCAAGTGAGTCAAGGAGACGTACAAAGTCGTTACTTCTAAACGTGCATCGCGGAGGACAATAAATGGACGCGATGTTGAAATACGAGTGCCTATTCTTAACTCGAACTGAGCTTGTTTGCATTGTATCGATTTCAATCGTCGTATTTATGGAGTGCTCAATGCAGTCTTTAATGAATAAGGAGGATCCGCCTCTAGCTCTTCCGGAAGGGTGGTATGCGTGATAAGCACGATACCCTCTTATTTTGACTCCGGATTCCTTTGTCAAATGAGTTTCAGAGATCAAGCAAATGTCAATGTTGCCATTTCGTAAGAATACTTCTAATTCGGCGTTTTTTTGTAGAAGGCCGTTTGCGTTCCATGTTAAAATTTTTAGTATCTGATTCATATTCATATGGGAGTTCTTTTTTGGCGAGGTTTTAACTCGAGCTTGCTCAATTTATCAAATATGACTTTGTTTACCTTCGTTTGCTCCTCAAGTTTCGCAAGAATTATAGAGAAGACTTGGGAGACTGGGTCTACTGTAACACCGCTTTGCTTGGTTTCTAGCGACGCAGCTTGAGCATATGTTAGCGTCTCTGGAGATTGTGGCTTTTCCTTTGATTTGGCCGAAGGAACTTTACTTTGCTCGACTCTCGTCTTAAGTTTGACGTGTTTATTGACGGTCGTTACCCTTGGCTTAGCGATTTCACGACTATTTTTAACCGGTTCTGCGTTCTGGCGTTGAATATTTTTAAATGTGTCTCGCCTTTTTTGAAGCTCTTTTGCAACTTCGCAACCTCGATAGTTCGCTGGGTGCTTTCCTTTGCAGTTAATGCAGGTAGCCGGGGCCTGCTTATTTAGGTCACACTTTTCTGAGAGATGGTTACCAGCACATTTTACGCATCTCGGCTCTTTTTGACAATACGACTGTGTGTGATTAAAGCCTTGACAGCGTTTACACTGAGGTATTGATCTCGTACTCGTACGCATAGGCTCAATCTTGACTACGATATTCAGAATAGTTTTAACGTTATAAATATCGTCTACATTTTCGCTCCTGTCAAAGGTAAGCATAAAGAGCGGAAGTCCATGCTTGACCATAATTTCCTGGCCTTGTTCCGTTTGTTGCTTCACCTTTTTGAGAATATTGACGGCATTAAGAATTTTTAAACCTTTAGCTTTGAGGTCGTTCATTACGTCATCTTTTGTGCACGAGGGGTGGAGACCCCTTGCTATAACACGCAGTGGTCTTTCTGACTTATTTTCATAAGTATACCACTGGATCTTTTCCGTGTTTAATTTTTGTGATATTGCTCGGTAGCCATCGGAGTCATCAACGTTAATTTTCCACGCATTGTTCCTGAGTGACGTTACCTTGAATTTCGATGTCGTCGTACCTTTAAGAAGGCAATGTAGCTTACTGTAGTCCGTTATGCCAACGACGTTTATTGCAGGCGGAGGACGTGCTTTAGCTTGAGTTTGTTTTGGCTTCGACTCATTTTGCTTGTCTTCTTTTCGCGGCTCGATTTCGGGCGAAGAGCCAGCTCTGCGTTTTTTGCTAGGTCTTTTCCTTAAGACGCAATTCGTTTCGCGTGCAAGCTCTTCTTCGTCCGTGTGATATTGTGGGTTAGCTGCGCGGGGAGGGGAATCTTCGCGTTCTTTTTGTAAAAGCGAGTTCTTTAGAAGCTTGTTTTCCTCTCTCAGCATGTCTACCTCTTTTTTGAGCTCTTGGTAGAGCCGATCCATTTCATCAAGCCTATTGCGAAGTTCGTTATTTTCCTTCTCAAAGCTTTTACATTTCTCTAAGTCCTGTTTCTTGTGCGCTTGCACTTCCGGCGGACTTTTTTTCCCGGAGACATTCGGTCTTGATGGTGGAGACCGAGGTACCCTTGAACTTTTTATAAAGGGATTTATCAATTGCAATAATTGGCTCTCCCCAGAATCCGTAGAGCCTACCTCCGAAGAGGGTGGATTTTCCAGTGAACCTGGACTGCCACCTGGGGTATTAATTTTTTTTGTTTTACTCATTGCATTTTTTTGTATACACTCTGCATGATGATCATTTTCCCATTTTTTTATTTTGATGTTTGCGCTACTCCATGTGACTGCGAAATAAGGTTCAGGACCGACTAGTGGCCGACTAGCGCTCTTCTTGCTAAGCAGTCCACCCGTTCGTTGCCCTCGAAGTCTTCGTGTTCTGGTATCCAGGCCACGGTGACGGTGTGTTTCGATACGAGATCTTCGAGTAGGTTTAGACAGTCCCATATGAGTTTTGATCCCACCGTGTACGATTTCAGAGCCATAAGTGCAGACTGGCTGTTCGAGAGGATATAGGTACGAGCACCGTCGACCCTTCTTGGCAGACATTCTCGAACACAGAGATCGATTGCATGGACTTCTGCCTGAAATATTTTTGGTGATTTCTCAAGCGCCGTATGTTGGAACCTGCGTCCATAGACCCCTGCGCCAGTGCTACCATTTTGCAATTTGGAACCATCTGTGTACCAAGTTTGAGAGTTTGGTCACCTTTGACCACATTGAATTTCCTGGAGAACCGGTATTTCTTGAGCATGGTATCCGGGATTTTGAGAATACTCTATTCATTTTCAATATACTCTAGAATCTTCAAATGGCCTGTAAAGTTGTCGATTTTAAGGTCCAAGATCTTAGGCAGCCTAAGAGCACTCAGCATAGCTTCCTTTTGTACTATAAGGTGCAACGGTGTGAGGTTAAGCATTGCTCCCATTGCTGCTGTGAGGCACGTTCTCATTGCTTCTGTGATACTCAGACAGGCTAGACGATGAATTTTATTCAACTGTTCCTGAGTCTTGGTCTGTAAGGTTTTTGATCACCAAGGCAACATTGCATACCCATTTTCTAATTTGGAGCCATCTGTGTACCAAGTTTGAGAGTTTGGTAAGACTACCATCCCTTCGTTACTCCATATGTGGCGGTCACCTATGACCACATTGAATTCCGTGGAGAATCGGTATTTCTTGAGCATGGTATCTGGGATTTTGAGAATACTCTATTCATTTTGAATATACTCTAGAATCTTCAAATGGCCTGAAAGTTGCCGATTTTAAGGTCCAAGATCTTAGGCAGCCTAAGAGCACTCAGGATAGCTTCCTTTTGTACTGTAAGGTGCAACGGTGTGAGGCTAAGCATTGCTCCCATTGCTGCTGTGGGGCACGTTCTCATTGCTCCTGTGATACTCAGACAGGCTAGACGATGGATTTTATCAACTGTTCCTGAGTCTTGGCCTGTAAGTGCTTATACTATCGAAGGCCTAGAATATTTCCATTAGTAGTTACCACATACATCACATTCTGTTTTTGCACTTGGGTACATCATAGAGACCCTAGGCGAAGTATTCTCGCCTCGGTGTTAAATTACCTAAATGCCTCTCCTGGGAAAACTCCTTAATTGCATTCCTCCCAAGATTTTTCACGAAACAAAAAATGTCAACCACCTGTTTCCATTGGATATCGAAGAGTTGAGCATTCTTCACTTTTCAATTATCAACTCGTTAAGCAAGGATCATCGAATTATCTCCTTTACACTCGAAGTGCCCTTTTAAATGTTTTCCAGTTGGCAATTACTCTGCGCAATCAAGTCAGGATAAATGCCAAATATTCCTTCCCTTCGAGTGCACTCATCTTCGGCTGGTGGCACTCATTTATCCCTGGACTCCCCGCTGGCTGCTGCTGCCGGACCGATACACATTATCACTCTCGCAAACTCACACATACACAGCTTAACAAGTAATTATTTACCAGAAAACAGATGGATAATTCCGATAATTACATCATTTATAATTCAGAATAAAAGCATGCGAAAATAAATTACATTAATTGGTCGAAATGTTGGCATTAAATTCAATATTTGAATTGGCTGGCCCGCGGTGAGGGTGGGGGTGGCTTCAGTAGGTAGCCTACATTTGTAGACAGCTACCGCGCACTGCCTTGTTTACCTAGTGATAAATGGTTTTAATTAAGGTACATTCAGGATGAAAAAAAACATACATATGCAGGAGTACATGTGTTTCTACTTTTTTTCTACTTTATCGCTCTTTCTTTTGCGTTTGATGGGTTAACCTATTTTTTTTATTTGTTTAATGCATAAATAGCCGGAAGGGAGAACGGAAAAATATTTATGAAAATGGTTAGCTCAAGCGGAAGGATGTTGTTCACACCATAGTCACTTTTGGTGGCATGTCCTGGCATCCACCTGAATATCGATGACAGGTAAATTTTAGTTGCGTACACTTAAAATAAATTCTATCATAGCGTGTCATAGGTTATGTTTTGGGGAGAGAGCCAAAAGAGTCCACTATAATTGGCTTAAAAATTGATTGCTAGTGATGCACTGATGACAGTACTCTTGACTTCGCCTACTCTTTAACGTCTCCATGGTAAGAGCCCCAAGTTGTGGAGTTTAACCTCACAATTATCAATTGGGGTTTGCAAAACCAAGTCTAGTTCAGCTCGTTAAAAGTCCAGCACTGTTTCCTATCTCTAAGACAGGACAGGACTCTTCCATAACTAAAAAAAAAAAAATTAATTGAGTTGATATTGGGGAATCCGATAGTGCTTGGTAAGCACATTAGCCCTAACCTTCGCTGGAAATTCTAGAATACAGAGGCTGCGAAAGGTAGTGCTTGATGCCTCGGACTTTTTAAAAGCTGTAAACGTTTCTTTACTCGTACAGACATTTGCCACGGCCTATAAACCATTTATTCGTCCGAAACTTGAGTACAACTCGCATGTTTGGACGGGAGCTCCCGCGAGTATCTCAGCCGACTGGAACATGCTCAGCAACAAGCACTCAAATTGATTGGTAACCCGTCAATTTATAACCAATTTCCTTCATCGGAATACCACCGGAAAGGTGGCTGGCTAGCGCTCCTGTATCGGTACTTCCACTATTGTTGTTCAGATGAAATCTTTAGTTGTGTCACCCTCATCCATTAGTTTAATCGAATTACCCGTCTGGCATCTTCTGCACATCCCTACGTCTTACAACCTGTTTCCGGCGCATCGAGAAAGTTCGTTTTTTCAACCGCGCTGTATGAATGTGGAATTATTTGCCTTCCTCAGTATTTCCAGAAATCTACAATTTGATTTGAAATTAGCATGCTTACTTACTTAGGTGGCGCTACAGTTCGGGGTGAACCTGGGCCTCAACCAACAAGCCTCTCAATTTAGCTCGGTTTTTAGCTAATTGCCTCCAGTTGCGCACTCCAAGTTGGTCGAGGTCCCCTTGAACTTGTGCGCGCCACCTACGGCGATAATTCCCTCCGGGTTAGATTCGAAGACTCTGCGGGCCGGAGCATTGGTGTCCATTCGCTCTACATATCGTAGCCATCTTAGACGTCCAATACGCAGTTTTTTGATTAGGTCGATGTCGCTGTACAGCTCGTATAGTTCGTGATTGAATCATTCTCTTCCAAAACCCATCAACGCAAATGGGATCGAAAATCTTACGAATAATTTTTCTCTCGAAGCGACCAATGATATCTTCATGCTCTTTTAATAAAGTCCATGTTTAGGCGCCGTAAAGCATGACTGGGATAATCAGGGTCTTATACATGTTGAATTGCCTTATAAGCCCAAAGAAACAGCGATTGGCAAGAGTTACTCTTCGATTGATTTCTGCGCTGATCTTGTTTTTCGAGTTTATAGCAGAGCCAAGGTAGACAAAGTCCCTTACTACCACGAAGTTATAGCTGCCCACTGTGACGTTTTGTCCAATTCATCGGTGTTGGCTTTCCCTTCTTGCTGAGAGCACATACTTGGTTTTGCCCTCGTTTATTGCTAAACCCATTTTGGCCGCTTTCGTTTCAATGCTCGCAAACGCACTGGTGACAGAGCGCTGAGTTCTTCCGATAATGTCTATATCGTCGGCATATGCAAGCAGTTGTACAGACTTGTAATAGGTTGTGCCTCCGGTGTTGGCTTGTGAGTTCCGCACAATCCGTTCAAGTACAGTATTAAAGGAGTCTCATGGCAGGGCGTCACCTTTTCTAAAACCTTTTTTGACATCAAAGTCTTGGTGAGGTCATTACCGACCTTGATGGAGCAGTGAGCGTTCTCCATCGTCAGCCTGCACAGACGGACAAGTTTGGCAGGGATGTCAAAACTAGACATGGCTCTATAAAGCTCTTCTCTATAGATGCTGTCATAGGCGGCCTTGAAATCGATAAAGAGGTGGTGAGTATCGATTTGGAATTCTTGGGTTTTCTCCAGGATCTGCCGAAGTGTGAAAATTTGATCGATGGTGGACTTTCCTGGCCTGAAACTGCACTGATAGGGTCCGATCAGGCTGTTGATAAAAGGTTTCAGGCGTTCACACAATATCGCAGAAAAGATCTTGTATGCGATGTTTAGGAGACTGATGCCTCTATAATTGGCGCAGTTGAGGGGGTCTCCTTTCTTGTGGATCGGGCACACGCTGCTGAGATTCCATTCATCAGGCATACAATCGTCTGACCAAATGTTAGAGATGAGTTGGTGTATGCAGTCTACCAATTCATCCCCAAGTGCCTTGAAAAGTTCGAGCGGTAAGCCGTCAGGTCCAGCAGCCTTGTTGGATTTTAGCTTGGATATTGCTATCCTCACTTCGTTTTGGTCAGGTGGACGGAAATTTTGACTATCATCGTCTATGTTGAATGGTTCATTCTGCCTGACAGCGGGATGTTGGTCTTCGTCGCCGTAATACAGTCTGCAGAAGTAGTTTTTCCATATTCTCAGCACCAACTGTGATCCTACTACGAGGTTTCCATTTTCATCTCTACAGGTTTCTGGTATTGCTTCTCTGACACGTTCTTTTTACCTTTTGGTAAAACTTCCGTACATTGTTCCTGCAGTATAAACTCTCGATATTCTCAAACGCGCGCTTCTCATGCTCTTTCTTCTTCTTTTGGAGAAGCCGATGTTCTTCCCGTCTCTTTTGCTCGTAGATCTCACGAGCAGCTCTCGTCTTCCTTTGCAGCGCCGCTTTGTATGCCTCTTGTTTTGCTGCATTCACTCGCCGGCATTCTTCGTCAAACCAGGGGTTTCGCGGTGGTGGGCGAGCGAGACCCAGCACATCAGTCGTGGCGTTTCTGATAGCATGTTGGCAGCGTTGCCACTGGTCTTCGGCACTTGATGCTGGCGGCATATGGGTGATTGAGAGATTTCGGGATACGCGTTCAGCGAAGAGTCTGGCGGTCTCTTGCGATTGTAGCTTTTCGACGTTAAATTTTCTCACAGTGATTCTTCTTTGTTGCTCAGATTGCGATATCCGTATTCGTACCTTGGCTACAACAAGGTAATGATCCGAGTCCATGTTGGCCGCTCATAAGGTCCGGACATCCAGAATACTGGAGAAGGAGGTAAAAAGCTCTAAAGGACACTGTGGTGGAGAATATAAAACAAAAAGCCCAGTTTGACCACATTAGTGTCGTCATGGGCTACCGATCGAGTTTGGAAGTTGTATGCCCAAAATTCAGTTACGCTTTACTCTCAAGCATTGAATGAAACTAGTGTAGTGCAGTGCAATAAATACATCAATTTCGCTTCAATCTTCAAACAATCGTCAGAGTAATAATCACCTACGCCTCAAAACACAGCAAATCAAAGCTGTGGAACAGCTAAATCAACTGCACCGATAGCCTGTGTCAGCATTACCGGAGCAATGAAAACGTACTCGACGGCAGCATTAGGTACAAAGCTCAATCTCACGCAGCTGCATCTCACAATGTTTCTGCTTTGCTAAATACTCTTAGGCTACGGCCACGCTTGGTGAATCACTTACCATCTTTCAAGCAGATGTCCATGCAATAGATCTATGTATTCGAGAATGTCTGCGGAGAAACACTACCAGAACCCGCATCTTTATCTATTCAGACAGCCGTTTAGGGTTAAGGACCCTTAATTCCAATACGGCAGGGTCAAAACTCGTGTGGGACTGTCTCCACCTCCTTGATAATCTTGCATTAACAAATCAGGTTACCGTAGCATGGATTCCTGGACACCACGATATTGATGGGGACGAACTAGCAGACTGTCTGGACGCGCTGGGTGCCTACACATCGGCACTGAACCCTACTTCGGGGTACTACTCAGTGATATCCACTTCACAATAAGAAAATGGGGAGCTAAAGGACTCGCCGAACACTGGACCAACCGAAAGGGTCTAATACAAGCGAAGAAGTTCATAAACCCCAACAGAAATAGAGCCAACTACTTGAACTAAGCAAAGACGAATCACGAACTCTGACGGGATACCTAAACAGACACTGTCCACTCAAAAACAAACAAATATTTGGCGCAACAGCTCTTTAAAGTGCCAGGGCCTGTCCACTCAGGTAGCATCTAAATAAAATGAAACTTTCAGATACGGCCATATGCAGAACATATGCGGGAAACAAAGAGAGCTTCTCGCAACCACTCATATTGTGTGCATCATATTTTTCACACGAATGGAAGGGACCTACAGTTAAATGCCGAGTCCGAACGGCGACTTGAGAAGCTTTTTCGTGACAACAATACTCTCGGATGTTTGTCAGACGTTCGCGAGAGGTGGGACCGTGAAAAAACTTTTTGGTATTTTCTGGGATTCAAACTTGAAACCTCATGCGTAGTGATCCGACACACTAACCACTTACGCCACGACGTCCGAGGTTTATCAAGGGCCACTTGCTACACTCATATAACAGCTCGGACTCAACATTGAAGCGGAACAGTCTTAGCTCGGTGCTCAAGCTACTCGTAATTGCAGTACTTCGACATATTACGGAAAACATTACGAAAGCAGACTTTGACTTATCCATTCGGCAGGCGATATTTTTCTCGGCTCCACCATTGGCTGAGACAATGCTTTCAAGGTAATGCAAATCCTCTTCTTTCCCAATCAGTTGTCCATTAATGTATATTTCAGCGAGAGTATTAGGGTTAGGTTAGGTTAGGATCGGCCCTCGATGAGGATGTACTTAGACCAGAAAGTAGGTCCATTGTACTGCCGATGTGTAAGGCGGGTGGATCACCCTCTTACTCTTGGAACCATTTGCTTCGTTGAATGAAGTCTAGAATTTTAGCCGTGCAGGCGTTGCGGAGATCATTAATATAATTGTAGAAGTATTCACCCAGAGTGGCCTTCCTGATGTTGGCGAGCGCAGGGCAGGCGCACAGGAGATGCTGAGTATTTGCGTTTTGAGATGAACGGCCTTAATCCCTACTAATTTCTACCTGTATAGCTTCCCTGTAGGTCCTTTTTCATATTTGCTCACAGTCATTGGATTTAATTATAAAAAAAGCTTCACCACCATTAATATGCGTTTACTAAATAAATAATATATATTTCAAAACAGAAGATAATTGCATGGCATGCACATTAATTGCAGCCTGTTCCACCATCCCCGCGCACGCACACAGGTGCCAGTCTATTCAACATCTGGTGAGAGCAGATAATGCATAACAAACAGCAATAATGAGAATAATTTGTGATTATGGTTAACAGGAAATCAATAAAAATGAAGCATTAATGGGTGAAACCCTAGTGGTGGTGATGCTTTCGTTCGTCCGGCTTAATTAGTTGATATTGTGAACACAAATGATTTAAATTATTAAAATGTTGATATAATGTTTGCGTAAGGATATTAATGACATTAAATGGCCACAACTACTTTTGTTGGTCTTTTAATAAACATAGATCCGCGTACAGTAAACAAAACTTCAATTCAATTTGCCTCCACTGCTGCCCTTCCAGTTTTGAGATTTTCTTTGGATGACTACGCTCTTCCTCTTATCACATCCAACTTGCACTTATACTTCTCTGTAAGCAATGCACATCCTAAACGTCCTATCGCAGCAATACGGTGCTGCTGTTCAAAATCATACCTTGGCGGTCCATAGAGACTGGTCCGAATGACTGCCTTGGAGAACATAAACTTTTCCACTAAATCAAACTCCCTCTGTACCTCTCAATCAAGTCACACCTTAAATAGGAGTTAACTCAAGCCAATGCTTGCGAGATGTGTCAGCTTACGAAAGATATATGAAGTGACCAATATTTTACAAGATAACACCAAAGGATTGACATCCTAACGCACGTTCATTCATCTAGACACATGACTTGACCACACAACACCAAATAAAAATCCTCGATGCGACATTCATGATATGAGCCTCATCTGCTGCCGCTCATCCAATGCAAACTCATAAAATTCTAAGCACACACACATCGCAACGTAATCCCGAAAGGAAAAACAAATCCCAAGAAAAAAAAAACTTAAGACTGATCTCTTTTTAATTGTCCTTCCAACGCAATTAATCTCAACAACACTAACCATTCATTCCCGAGATATCTACCACCATCATTTCATTGCCTCCATCTCCTCCTCTTCTCGACAGAAAACTACGAAAAGAAATAACAAATCCAAGCTTCTTAAAATGTTGTGTCGTAAACTTTCTCTGACCCTCCTGATCCTGGCTCATTTCTCTGCAGCTCTTCATCTCGAAACATCCTTTCGGATTTAATCCCCGTCTACTTTCTGGGACAAGAAAATTTTCAACTTTTACACAACTATATACAGTTTCGGAATGTCTGGCCGTCCTTCATATACACTCTCTTAGCCATAAGACCATCTTTGACTTTGATGCCCTTTTTTACTGCTGCCCTCAGACTAATATCCTGTCTGCCTGCTTATTCATCGTCCATCGTATCTTCATTATCATCGTCCTAGAGACTCTATGCAACAACGCAGCAACATTTAGATTTTGCATTTTCATCCTTAAAGGATGTACGAGAGGGCGGTACGTAACACCAGCTGAAGAGGCACAAAAAAAAAAAAAAATGCTCAGCAAAACAATTTATCATCTTAACTTCTAAGATGCCACGGAACGATTATTCATGAGACTGCTTACCAGATTACAAATTTCCTATCCCACTCCCATTGAGGGGCTCCGCTGACTGGCTTAAGCAGGGAGAATTTTCCGGCTTCTGATCCTTGACATTGCATCGCCTCTGCGACATCATCAGAGCGTCAAATAAATAATTACACAACGGCGACCAAGGAATTCCAATTGGAGCTGAGGATTGTGCAAACATTACCATAAAATCCAAGGATAACGTAATGAAATTCATCATAAATAAGGAATTAGAATATGTAATTAGCCCAAGAGTAGATGTGCATCATCAACAGGACGAAAAAAAAGGACAACATTCCAATGTCTGGATGGGATTAAGTCCCTGATTTCATTTATGTCAGAGATGCCTAGGATCAAGAAATCCTTATCGAAACTGGTGCCAGGTTGATAGACATAAAAATACATATGTATGTAGGTATTAATTATATCGCTGATTTATTTTCGTTGGTCTGATTTATGTGTTTTGCCTCACCTGGGGCTATTTGGGTTCCATTTGTCTAATGAATAAGGATTAACTGGAGTTGAGTGCGTCTTCAAGGTTTTCAGGTAGAGATTTACTTTTAGTTTTGCATGGTGGGGGATGTTTTAGCTCGGTCGGGATTAACTAGATGCGTTTAGAAGGATGCTATGAAATATCAATATTGATGGAGATATAGTGGGTCGTAACTTAAAGGTGCTTAAAGGATAACGAACGATTTCACGCCGGATGATTTTTTTTTTTTAAAAGCCTTGAGAATATGAGTAGTTAATATCAGGTGGTTTGATTTACCTTCGGTTTTGGGTGCCAACTGTTAATGATGTTGATTCGTGAAATGGGACTACTGAAGAGTATGTTTTATAACTGAATTTGTTGTGATGATAGGAGTCCTTTCGAAAGGGGACAGCAGAACAAACAGCTGTTACAACAATTAAGAAAACATAAACAATTGGCATCAGTATACACTGCACGTGCTTGTTTTTATGTAAAATGTCACCATACGGAGTCAGCTGTATTAATCGACTGCATCGATACATTGGAAGGAGTTGCCAGATTAGTTTAGATTAGATTAGTATATGAATTTGTTTAGTTTTAGTCTAAGAACAGTAATATCAGTTCTTAGAACTCTCATCTTCTTCTCCCTTTTTTTTTTTTCTCCTTATATTTTTCATAAACAATTATAAATTTATTCTCGATCATCTTCTATCGCATCATTTCTTTCTTCTTTTTATAAATTCGAGTACATTTTTAGCAATTCTATTTGCAAAGATGGATGGTAGTGGAGCATTGCATACGATGGTAATTTATTTAAGTTTTCAAAACGATGGTCTTAAGATATATCACATAAACGCTCAAAGTAAAATACCCAAAATTGATGAATTTCGTGACCTGTTTGAGGACTCTAAAGTCCATGTTATATGTGTTTCCGAAACGTGGTTGGCAGAAGGTTTGAGGGACGAGTTGTGTTGTTTGAGGGGATACAGATTTTTCCGTTCCGATAGAAGAGGTCGTGGGGGCGACGGTGTTACGATATACGTAAGGGAAGGTATCAAATGCAAGCTGAAGTGCCTGTCCCAAAGTTACAGCGAGATTAAGTACGTTTTTGTTGAACTCGATAGTGATGAGAGTAAGATACTTATTGGTACTATTTACAGGCCGAACAGTAATATCGATATCTCCCCTTTTATAACACTAATGGAAGAAATTTCCTTAGGCAGTTCTAATATGATAGTGTGTGAGGACTTTAATTCTAATATTCTACGAGATCATTCCCTTATTGATGCTATGAGTGCATTCAACTAACGAGCGGTAAACGCTACCATGCCGACTCATTTTTCTTGCTATCTCCCAACGTTGCTAGACTAATTCTGGGTCAGCGACTTGGAAAAAGTAGTTTTGTATGATGAACTTACAGCAGACGCTTTCTCTTAACATGATTTGATTTATCGTTCCTTCGATTTCAATATCACGCCTACCGTCAAAACCATTCAATATAGAGACTTTAAACAAACTGGGAGACAATTTACTATATGCCATCATCTAATAAGCAAATTGAATTCCTTAATTCTAATATACTAAAATTATATGATATTCACGTTCCCTTCAGAACAAAATATTGCACGTCCAAAAGCAAACCATGGTTCACTCAGCAAATTCGTGAACTAATGCTTCGACGTGATCAAGCCTACAATCGCTGGAAACGCTTCCGGTTAGAGGAACACCACTGCTCGTATCGCTCACTTCGGAACAAAGTCGTTATGGCGACTCGTACCGCAAAATCGCAGTTTTACTGCAACCGATTTAGCTCATCCTGAGCGGACTGCAGCTGTGGAACAACCTACGCCAAATGGGAATTGTCAAAAGCAAAACCAACTGTGTAGATGATGTCGACTGCAATGACCTTAATCGTACCGAACACTAGTTCGACAGAAGCTTCTACTAGCAATCCTTATAGATTGCACTCTAGTACTAGCTTCAGCTTCAGAGCGGTAGACAGTACAGAGGTCGTTGCCAGTTTACTCTCGATTAAGTCAAACGCGGTTGGATTCGATGAGATGCACCCATCGTTTTTGAAATTGATTCTTCCTATCCTACTTCCCTCCTTAACTTTTACTTTTAACACCATTCTAACAACAAGTGTATTTCCGGGACAATAGAAGTTGGCAAAAATACTGCCTGTTGCTAAAAATTCCAAGGGAGATGAATTTAAACCTATTTCTCTTCTGCCTTTTTTATCTAAGGTGTTTGAAAGAATCTTGCAACGACAAATGTCTTTTTACTTTCGTAGTTCGAAGTTGCTCACATCAAAGCAATCTGGTTTTCCGAAAAATCATAGTTGTATTACAGCCCTCGTAAGTGTCACCGAAGATCTACGGCAAGCAATGGACGGGGATAAAGTAACATTTTTAATCTTTCTCGACTTTTCGAAAGCATTCGATACGGTGGACCACTCCATTTTATGTGAGAAACTTCACCATTCGTTTAATTTTTCACCATGCACTGTTAAGCTTCTGCACTCCTATCTTACCGATCGAACGCAAGCAGTTATATGTAACAACAGAATATCTAATATCTTACCAACAACGCGTCGTGTCCCCGAGGGCTCTATTTTGGGCCCTCTTTTATTCTCGTTGTACGTGAATGAACTGTCGTCGGTTGCAAAACACTGTTCAATACATTGTACGCCGATGATGTCCATTTGAGGTGCCGATTTGGTCTAATCGATCATTGCGTTCACTGTGTCAATGAGGATATGGACAACATCTCACGTTGGTCTCAGCAAAACGGTCTTTTATTGAACCCTCAGAAGTCTATGTCTCTTCTTGTCTCAAAAAATGTTGTCGACCTCTTGTATTTCCCCCCCGTCATCTTAAATAACGCTCCAATAACATATGTCGATACAGCCAAAAATCTCGGTATGGTTTTTAACCGTGTACTAACTTGGAACAACCACATAAACATCATTGTGGGAAAGACATATGGCATCCTTCGGACTATGTGGGTAACTCAATCTTACACATCAATAAGAACGCGCATGATGTTGGCGAAAACACTAGTCATACCCATCCTGATCTATGGATTTGAAATTTATTCAAATTGTGATTCCGTAAGCAAACGTAGGCTTAATGTTGCATTTAATAGCCTTATTCGATACATTTTCGGCTTACGAAGATATGATAGGGTATCTAATCTCTCTAAAAACATTCTAGGGATGACCTTTGACAATTTTCTTCAATATCGCACACTAATCTGCTCTCAAACATTTTGCTTAACTACCAACCTCCCTATCTCTATGAGAAACTAAGAATGGCGTCTACAAACAGGTCTCGAATGTTAATTTACCCGCGTTATGCTTCCCTTACATCCGAACTTCAATTTTTTGTTCATACCACGCGATTGTGGAATTCTCTACCGCGCCCTTTAAGGGAAACAGATGATGTTACAACATTTAAAACCAAAGTAAAGATACATTTTACACAATACTTAAAAATTATAATTGTATTCCCTCTTCTTTAAGTTTAGTTAATACATTTTCTGTTCTTTTTTTTTCGAACAATGTACTATGTAATTGAAATTAATGTGAAAATAAGGTATTATAAATGATCTATCTGAAGTTTCTTACAATGTTAATTAATAGCTTATCACTAGTTATACGATAATATATCTTAATGTGTATAAGCTGTTCAAGTAAATAAATAAATAAATAAATAAAAATAAAAGATAAGGGGATTGTGGAATACTGCTGAAAGCAACTGCAAGCTCAAGTCTCCCCCATTTCACCAAAGCTTTCTTCTCTTTATTAAATATTCTGCAGGCATCCAAAAGCAAGCGTTCAGTCTGCTGGGCAATCTCATAGGAGATTCAATTCCTCAAGATCTCAGTATGAGCTGCGAGTCAGATATGAAGGTATGAAGGAAGCTGATCAGTCACTGACGAACCAGTCCTTACACACTTAACCCTATTACCGCCATGTCATTTGACTAACGTAAACTGCCAGGGTGTGACTTGAAGACACTAATACAAAATACGCAGAGAATTCATTTATTTTATTGAAAAAAAAGGAAATTCCATACAAATAATTAAGCGCTTATTATTTAACTACTTATTTATACAATTCCTACTTCTTCTTCTTCCTTTTATCAGCGAGGCTATGATCCGAAAACAAGGGATCACAACCCTCCCACTTCACCGCATTTCTACTGATCCGCATGTGGGGTTCGCCTATTTGACCTCAGAAAATATCGGCAGGCCTGCCGATTTTGGATCACTCGGTTACTGAGGCCAATGAAATGCCGATGTCGTCGCATTTGTCTGATCCTGCCTTTCCTACATCGCGATGTCTTTGGAACGTGCATTGATATTGCCTTTTTAACAGGGTTCAAATGATCTCTTCTTTGAACGTGGCAATACCAACTGAGCCGGTCGCGCTCTATTTTTTGTACGATGGTTTCCTTGATGTGAAAGCTTCCACGGATCTTCGAACTTCTTATTCGATCAAGCTTTGTCACTCCTGCTGTCATGCGAAGCATCTTCATTTCAGCTGCCGTTAATTTACTCTCATACTTTTTGTACATCGTCCAACATTGTGAACCGTATGTGAGCGCTGGACGTACAACTGTGGTGTAGAGCCTTCCTTTCAACTTAGGGGACATTTTTCTGTCACAGAAGATAGCGGAATTTTCTCGCCACTTCATCCACCCTACGCTTACGCGATGATTGATGTCGTCATCACAAGTTGCTTTGCTATTGATCATAGATCCCAGATATTTGAACTTTTCGCACTTGGGAAGCACTGTTCCATTCAAATAAATGTCTGGAATAGGCCTGAGTGGATCAGAGAACGGGCAGCACAAGTACTCTGTCTTTTTTGAACTAATGCGATACCCATTTCCCTCCAAAACGTCCACCCACACATCAAGTGCTCGTTGCAGGGATGTAGGATCCTCACTTATGATGGCTCCATCGTCAGCAAATTATAACTGATGTACCTTGGGGTCCATCACTTTACCTTCAAGCAGATAATCAAGGACTGTAATAAAGAGCAAAGGACTTAAAACGCTTCCCTGGTGTACCCCGACTTTGATTGGGAACTCTTCGGTTACTCCAGCGGGGCATCTTACTTTTGTCTTTGCTCCTTCGTACATGTCCATAATCATCTGTACATAGGTTTCTGGAAACCCTCGATGTCTTAGCGCCACCCATATCAGATCTCGTGGTTGTCTGTCGAATGCCTTTTCAAAGTCAACCAATACAATATGCAAATCCCTTAAGGAATCACGATGTTTTTCCATTATGATCCTTATACTTTGGATTGCATCTGTGGTTGATTTACCCGAGACAAACCCGCACTGATCATCAGATAGCCGTATTATTTTTCGCAGTCGGCCACCTAATACCCGCTCAACGATCTTCATGGTGTGTGACATCAGCTTGATCGAACGGTAGTTATCACAGTTTCGCGTATCACCCTTCCCTTTATATACAGGGAGAAGGTAACTTTCCCTCCATTCATTCGGCATTGGATCACCTCTCACGAATTTGGAGATGAGAATTCTGAGCCATCTGAACCCGATATCTCCCATTTTTTTCCAGAACTCAGAGGGTATTTCGTCTGGCCCAATCGCTTTTCGTTTTTTGGAGTATTTGACCGCCTCACTAACTTCTTCGACTGTAATGTCGGGTATTTGTTCACAGTTAGGGGTGGCTCTTGGAAAGTATAGCCGGAGAAACTGTTCATTCAAAAGCTCTTCACAATACTGCCGCCACCTCTGCAGAATTTTGTCGTCATCCACAAGAAGCTGGCCATGAGCATTGCTAATGAACTTTGGCGAACGAATCTCCTGAGCATTCTTCCTTCTTTGGGCGGTTATTTTGAAGATAGTGGCACTCTTGTTCATATTGTGTCTTCGCAGCTCCTGGATAGCCTGGTTTGCATCAGCAACCGGGGAAAATATTTTCTCCAGCTCCCGATACAGGCCCTCCGTACTCTCTGCTTGAAGCTGAGCGCACTTCTTCTTCGCTTTTTTCTTGCAGCATCTGTATTCCATTTCGAGGCGAGCTTTTTCGTCACTATTATTAGAGAGGCACTTTGACCAAGCTTTGAAAGCCGCTTTCTTCTCATTTATCACTTTCTTAGCTTCATCACTCCACCACCATGTTTCTTTGGCGTGTTGATGGTGGCCTTTTGAAGCTCCTAGCAGTGATTTGGCCTTCTTTAAGCAAGTACGCTGTAGGGAATCCCACATATTTTGTGCTCTGCACTCTTCATCCTCAGCTCCGTTGATGGTGTGAGAGAGGTAATTCTTCATTACGAAAAAAAAGCCTCGCCTTTTTCTTTGTCCAGATTGTACCACTTGATTTTCTCAGAGACCCTTGTTTGTTTGCTTTTCTTTGGTGTTTTCATAAAAATTTCTGTTAGCAGGAGACGGTGTTGTCGAGCGATTGCCTCCCCCAGGATCACTTTGCAATCTTTTACCCGAGGCTTCATGAAACTGGCTACCAAATGGTAGTCAATCTGAGTTTCATCTCCACCACTGCTGTAAGTGATCAGGTGTCGGCTTTGTTTGATGAACATGGTATTTAACACGAGAAGACCGTGTGATTTGCACATGCTTAGGATGTCTTCACCAGGAAGGTTCCTGGTGCCGTATCCTAGTCCTCCATGGCAGTCTTCATAGTCTTCGTTTGATTTCCCGACATGTCCATTCAAATCTCCTCCAACAAACAGAAATTCTTCCTTTGGGATGTCCTTAAGGAGATTGTGGAAATCTAGCCAAAATGCATCTTTATCTCTCTGATTGTACCCATCGTGGGGAGCATATGTACTGACAATATTCCACACCTCTCCTTGTATTACTAGTTTGAGAGACATCAAACGGTCGCTGGACTTCGAAATGCTCAAGACGTTTCCAAGTAGCTCTGCCGCAAGGATGATACCGATTCCGTTCCTAGCCTTTTCCGTTCCGTAGTAGAACATCTTGTAATCTTTCGTCCTAACGTCCAAGAAACGCGCCCGATTCCCGGTGTTTTTCCATTTCGTCTATTGGACACACAAGATGTCCACCCCCCTTCTATTCATCATCTCTTCCAGCTCGTAACTTCGACCGGTCATGCTTCCAACGTTCCAACTCGCGACCCTCAAATTGCGTCCAAACTGTTTCATTATGTTGCTAGCCCCCGGAATCCGTATAGCTCTGACCCGAACATTTCTGCTCGGTCCAGGATCAGTACCATGCACAGCAGTGGTAGTGCCTGGCGGGGTAGTGCCTTTCCTTTTTGCAAGTATTATCATAATGATACAGTTTTGCAATACAATTTTTGCACCATATTGCGATGGTGTTTGTTGTTTGACACGTGCATGCTCCTGTTTTAGAATTGTTTGATCTTTCTTTTATGACACCGGGGATCTCCAGTCGTGTCAACCCACGGACTCGCATGCACACTTGTGGGAGGGTTTTTATGGTAGTATATGTGTCGCTAGGCTCACTTGGGTGTTATATTGCCTAGATCTGATTTGTCCCATTAGTCGCCTTTTACGACAAGCGCTAGTTGTTGGGAGGCGCTGCAGTGATATTCTTAACCCGTCCCTGCACGGGCAACTACTTATTTATACATGTTTGGCAAACTACACTTTTCTGTGAATACTCGTTACACATGGGTTTCTGACAAACACCACAGCATTGCTTAGAAGCAACGCAATAGAAGCCCTTTTTTATAAGGGCAGCAGTAACAGCGTCGTTTCTTATTTGATTGTACTGCCGATACAGTTGGAGCTGAGTTTGTTGATGAGGCTTTGGCGAGTTCTTTCAAAAAAAGTATTCGCCGAGAATTTAGTTTCTTTTGGTTCCAGTTAGGGTATAAATTCAGCCAAATAACTTTTGCTGCAATACCACACACGTCAACGATATTATAAAATTGTGCGAGAGGCCATCTTCGCGTTTTTCGCCTTACAGTAAAAGCATCACACATTTGATCTAGCGTGTCTACTCCTCCCTTTGTACGATTGTAGTAAAAAAAAAAACTAGAATAGTTACTGTATAAACAATATACATACAGTAAAAACAATATACAGCTCAGTTTATTTAGCTGTAAGCGAACTGTAAATTCAACGTCGTTGTAGTGTCTTAGAGTCACTACGTAACAGTTTATGCTCTTTTTAAATATTTTATGTAAAAAGTAAATATTATCAAAACAAAAGAAAATAAAATATTGTGTATAACAGTAATGTACTGACCAATTATAAAATACATTGAACTGATTTTGCGTTAAAACATGTTTTAAATTATTTACATTAGTTTGAAATTAAATAGTGACTTACAGTCACAGCGTGGCAGGAATAGGGTTAAGCGCGAAGCGGGGAATAAATCCCAAAAAAATGCAAATTATAGGTGAAGTTCTTTGAGAACTTGCACAAGAAAATTAGTTTAGGTTAGGTTAAAAGGACTACGTGCAACGAATTAGTGCAGCCTGCACTCGGATCTCAAATGGACCAATTGTGCTCCCCTGACGTGGAATTTCCTTGCTGAAGAACTGAAAATAGATGAAAAACAAAACGGCTAGAGTGCCGTGTTAATGAAACGGCATCCTCTGAAGAAGGGAACCACCCTGAAGAAGTTATGAATTTCATGATGGCGGTTGGTGGCTTTTCTGACAGGTCGCCCATATGGTTGAAGAAATACTCTCCGAGGGCCGTCTTCCTGGTATTGCAGAGACTAGGGCGTTTGCAAAGGAAATGTTCCGTATCCTCCTCTACGTCTGTGTTGCTGCATCCTCTGCAGAGTTGTCGTCAATAGGTTGTTGCCGATAATGATACCAATGAGAAGCTTCAAGTTTTGTCTAGTTTGATCGAAGATTTGTTTGGTTTTCATCTTGTCAGGTTTTGCCCAGATGTTTTTGGAGACACGGCATGATGAGAGCGCTCTCCATCTTCTTCTGTTTGTCGTTTGAAGTCAAGTGCTATATTGCATTTAACAAGTTTTAGGGGAGGAAGGACTGAGATTTGGACCATTGACAGGTCTTGTTCTGATCCCTTTTTTTGCCAATTCATCCGCCATCTTGTTCCCTGGAATTCCCTTGTGTCCTGGGACCCACCAAAGTGTTACATGGTTGCTATGGATGATCATTTTAAGCTCCTCGCGGCAGCCTTTTATTAGCTTTGATTTTATAACCGCGGATGGGATGGCCTTTATAGCAGCTTCACTATCTATGTAAATATCAATCTCTTTCCAAGTAACCTGTTTCGTGGGTAGTTCTCGTGCTGCCTCTGTTATCGCTAGGACTACCGCCTGGCGCACACTGCTGTGGTTCGGAAGCCTTAGTGATATTGCAATATTAGGTTCCGCTGAGTAGATACCCGAACCCACTCCTTCGTTTGTTTTGGACTCGTCAGTGAAGACTGAAATACTATGCGGGTTAATGGCCCCACCGTCTTCTCAGTGTTCCCTTGATAGGATGACCGTTTTGACGTTTAGACTGAATTCGGAAGATGGCGGAACGCAGTCTGTGGTAGCATCTAGGTGAGCACATCTTTAGATGCTACGGTGACCCGTGTGGACCCTTCTCCATAGGTTGGATTCTCTAGGCGTAGGGTAGCCAGCTGATTTCTTAACAAATAAGTCTAGGGGAATCAGTGCGAGAATTGTTTCAAGTGCTGCGGTCGGGATGCTTCTAATGGCGCCAGTGGTTGCTATGCAGGCAAGTCTCTGGATTTTAGTCAACACTTTGAGATATGTCCTTTTCTCTGCTACTGGCCACCAGACAATGCGACCATATGTAAGAATGGGCCTGACTATGGCTGTGTACATCCAGTGAATGATAGCAGGTTTGGGTCACAATTTTTTACCAAAAATTCTGCTGCAAGCATAGAACGCAATGTACGCTTTCTTTATTCTTTAATTTATGTTATCTCTCCAGCCCAGTTTGCGGTCAAGTATGCACCCTAGATAACGTGCTTTATTCGAGAGTCTGAGTGGAATGTCACCAAGTCGAAGGGTTCCGAAAGCTGGGATTATTCTTTTGTTGGTGAAGAGGACCACTTCTGTTTTCGCTGGATTAACGTTCAGTCCACAATTTCTCGCCTAGTTATGGAGGATTTTCATATCCGATTACAGAAGTTCGATGATTATGTCGAGAAATTTGCCGGACATAAGCAGGAAGATGTCGTCTCCATGGGCAACAACTTTTATCCCGCTGTGTCCTAATTTTAAAAGGATCTCCTTTGCAACTAGAGTCTATAGTAGAGGAGGTAGGACCCCTCTTGCAGTTTCCTTGTATTTCTTTGCATTGCATTTACTTGGCTCTTGAGCATACATTCAATCCAGTCGGAGAGTGTGGAATCTATTGCGAGTCGGTCTAGTGATAGTCTTATTGATTCGGTTTTCTTTAAGAATGAAAGGCTCCTTCCACGTCAAAAAAGGCCGCTCCAGGAAATTATGTCCGCTGTTCAGTTAAGGCGGAACCGACAGATTCATATAACACATGGAAAATCATTCTCCACCTTTGCAAGAGTGATATCAGGTTATACTCGTAATACTCTCTGGTGTCATATCAATATATTTTATGCTGGCTGAAGAGACCTCCGTAGAGGAGGCAGTAACCAGGAATTCACATTTCGTTTGGTACTGTGCAGGTCTCTACGACTTCACAAATAAATATCTTCGAATGCACTTCCGATTAAGCGGCCAATCATATCTATAGGTTTATCAGAGATTCAACGTGTCAACATTTTTAGGAAGGGAAATGCTCCGCCAGCAGAGTCGGTTTCTTCTTTTAAATTGCTTCCAGCTCAGCTTTGGCTTAGTCTACATATAACGTATAGGGTCATCTAACAAGAAGTGTCATTTGAAATTAATAGAAAAACGCCGCATTTTTACGAAAAATGGTGATCTTTTTCTTTTAACCTAAAGTACAAACTTTGAGGTTAGTAATGGAACACAATATCTTTCAAATATCCGCCTCGGCTCTGCCTACGAATAGTCATTTTTTTTAATGAAATTTTGCACCAGGTTTTCGCATAATTGAGACTGCTTTTCGCGAATAACAGCTCTGATATTTTCTTTTAGTACATAAATCGTTGGTGGACCATTGGTGTAGACTTTATCTTTAACATAACCTCAAAGGAAAAAGTCGAATGGTGTTAAATCGCCCGATCTCGGCGCCCAAATGAAGTCTCCATTTCGAGAAATCACACGTCAACGAAATTTGTCACGAAATAGAGCTATTGTTTCACCAGCTGTGTAGCATGGGGCGCTGTCCTGCTTAGAACAAACGTCGTCTACGTACATAGGACCAACTCCAGGCAAACAAAAGTCTGTCAGCATCGTTCGGTAATGCAATCCATTCACTGAAACGATCGCATCAGCATCATTTTCAAAAAAAAAAAAAAAAAAAATACGGCCCAATGATACCGCCAGCCCAAAAACCGCACCAAACTGTCACTTGTTGTAGATGAAGAGGTTGTTCGACTATTTCTCTTGGGATTTTGGAGCCCCAGATGTGACAGTTTTATTTGTTTACGTACCCAGACAAATGGAAATGAGCCTCATCACCCAGAATAGTTTTGTACAAAAAATCATGATCTTGTTCACTCATTTTCAGCACGCAATCAGCGAAGGTACGGCGTTGTGCGTGGTCTGCTGACTTCAGTTCTTATATCATCTGCAACTCGTTAGCATGTGGGCCAAGATCTGTATGCACAATGTGGTACAAAGTGGTTGCGGGTAGGCCCAATTCCTGTGATCGTCTTGAAATGGACACACCTATGCTTTCAGTCATACTCTCAGCTATGTTGGCGATATTTTCACCTGAACTTGCCGGATGAAGACGTGTTGGAGTCTTCACATCACTAACCTGTCTGAGACGTTTACATTTACCAATCAAATTTACTATAGCTGTGCGAGAAGGCGCTTGAAGATGACGAAAAGCAGTATGAATCTTACGAAACGTTTCCGCGATATTTTCACCGTTTTTGTAGTGAATTTTCACGTTGTGAGGGCATGTCTCGATCCATACTTAAGCTCCTAGTTTTTACTCATCAGAAGTCATAATAATGATAGTTATGTTTTGACGGTACAAAAATTGCACGAAATTCAAAATAACACCTCTTATTGGATTGCCCTGTATACCAAGCTAATCCAAGTCTTTTATTCCTTGTACGAGAAATATTCTAAATATTTAAGTTCACCATGTAGGTAAGTAAAATTATCACCATTTATCTGCCAACCATGCGAACGACTCCCTCAATACACCAATAATCCAATAATTCAAATCAGTCTCATCACCATTAATAATTCATCATCTGTACTTTAATTTAAAAGGACGAAAACGAGCAGAAAAAAAAAGAAGAAAACTAATCTCCTTTGCATTCCAGCACCATAATCGTTCGTATCTCATCGATTTCCATCAGCGCTCCTAGACATCAGATGCCATCATCAGAAAAGAATGTGAAATGTGTGAGTACAGCATACGAGTAAGAGGGTACATAAATCACAAAAGAAGCATACAGTGAATTCCACTCTATGGCCGGGTTAAGTCTTACTCCTCCCTCGAAGGATCTCAATAGGTTTAATCCCTGCAATGTGTACATATGTACGAGTATGTACCCTGTCGCCCGCATCAAAGAATTAATTTTTCAACCGTCGAAAGTGCGTCAATATATATTTATACCTTCTGAATAAAGTAATTGTAAAGGATACACAACCTTTAACTGGCAGAGAATACACACAGAAACAATGACTCCGAGAAGAACTCCATTAAGGACAAAAAAAAAAAGAAAACACAGATCATCAGACGTCAAGCATCCCGAATTCTCGTCCTTGCTTGAATGAAAAGGAATGAATTCTCGTTTTTTTTTTCTGTACGAAATCTACAGTGGAAGCAAAATGCATACACATACATTACGAAGTGAGTGGAAGTGGAATGATAATGCAGATAAGAATGATTAAAAAAAAGTTGCACATACGCCCCCATGTCTGGTTGCGGTTCAATTCAACGATAATTCGTAAATGTTTTTCAAAACTGTATGAGGCGTGCAGGAGACTTTTGTTTTTATTCTATCTTCTATGATATGAAGTCTGATGTGGGGAGTATCTACCAACATAATGGGATCGTTGCCCTTGTTGAGATAGAGTGTATGCAAATGTAAATGAAATGGGGAGGAATTACTACTTGATTTAGGGAAATGTGTAGACTGAACGAATAAAGTTCGTCTGGAGTGCTTTTGAATTAAAAAAAAAAAAATTATGTACTTGTTCCAATAGAAGGGTAAATCGTTCTTTTATCTCGTAATAATCCAAAGAATAAATAAACAAAAAAGTCGGAGACTCTGCAAATGATTCTAACGACGAGACGTTTCTTGAGGAAATGCCGTCTCAGGATAAAGTTTACCATAAGCTTTTGTCGTAAGGATGAGAATATCTATGATAACTGTATTGCTAGTCTAAATCTATATAAAAGTATCTGTTTCTATGTCTTAAAGGAAAACGTTGTCAGGATCAGTTGGCATGTTTTTTGAAGGCAATGGACATTTCCTTTGGGAAGTGTAAGACACTGATTGTAAAAGACTTTCAAGAAAAATAATTCGATTTTGTGTAGGTAATAAATACTTCTATTTGATGGATATACAGCTCGGTTAAATGGATATCTCGAATACCAGTGAGTAAGCAGTTTTGTTGCCAGAACATTGGAACGTCTTTTTAGCTTGGTAGAGTAGCGTCAGCCATAGTATGCATTCAGTAGTTGTCTGCAAACCAGGGCGCGCCAGTAATGTTTGTGAGAACTTTTGATTGAAGCCTTTGGATTTTGTCTGTATTTCAAGCATCAGTAGTACCCCATAGTTAGATGCCGAAGGACCAGATCGGTTTCAATACAGACCTGTAAAGAAGTAGCTTGCAGTTTGAGCTTAGCTGGGACGTCTTGTTTATAGGCCAGTGCAGTTCTAGAGGAAGGCGCCAAAGATAATTCCTTGTGGGACTACAACTGTAATGGGACTCATTTACGATATAAAGCTTTAATGTTTGACAAGAAATTTGTGATTGTCGGAATAACTTGCAAGGACATGATGTAAGTCCTATAGCAAGAACTTTTTGATTTTGTATAAAAGACGAACAAAAACAGCTGAAAGCTCGTGTTGCAGATACTCCAGCAGCAGGGAGAAGTGAGCTAGTGTAACTATATTGCATGAAGATGAGAGAAGTTCAGCGGAGCGTGGACGTTACAGGCGTAACTAAATCAACGCACTGGCTTTAGAAGCAGAAGAAATTGCGCGGAAGTGCGACAGCAGGACCGTTTACAGAATCAGCAAAGAGCTGATAGGTCATCGCAGCTCCAGCCAAGACCCAGTGAAAAGCCTAGACGGTTCCTTACTCATTTCGGATGATGACCAGCTCAAGAGATGGAAAGAGCATTTTTCTACGGTTTTGAACCGCGTATTCGCTAGCGATGTGCTCCCAAATCAGATTGAGGTGCCCGAGGTGAGAAATGCCCGAATACGGACCATGACTCCCAGTAATGATGAGACCATTACCACCATCAAAGCACACCAAACCAACTAGACGGTAGGACTTGACGGCATTTCAGTAGATCTCTTACGAACAGCAACAACAATAACGGCCGAGCTTCTGCTTTCTCTTGTAGAGAGAGCTTGGGAAGCTCAAAGGTTTCCTAATGAGTGGAAAAAGGGAATGATCGTCAAGCTTCCTAAGAAAGGAAATTTAATGGAGTATGGAAACTGGAGGAGTATAGAAGTACAGAAATATAGAGTACAGAATTATGGACCTCCACCAAATGACAGCAGATGTGGAGAGTGAGGCAGGCGTCGTCGGGCTGATAATTAATACGACAAAAACTAAAACTATCAGCCTTGGAACAAACTCATCGGCTCACATATGCATTGCTGGACAACCGGTAGAGAGAGTAGAGGATTTCCAGTATCTTGATTGAACCGAACTGGATATAGCCAACAGGATCTCCAAAGCAAAGTCCGCGTTCGGGGTGTTGTCCAAAATATGGCGAAACAATGTAATCAGTTTGAACACCAAGCTAAGACTGTTCCGCTCCAATGTTGAATCCGTGTTGTTATATGGTTGCAGCACGTGGAGAGTGACCACTTAGATCACTAAGAGGCTGCGAGCGTTCATTAGTAGGCGCGTGTGCGATATCTTAAGGATTTTCTGATCCGATCGTATCTCTAACGAACACCTCTAGGACAGAACGGGTCAAGAACCAATAGGTACATCCAACAACGGAAGTGGCAGTGGATTGGTTACACATTCCAAAAGGGTGACAGTTCCATAACAAACCATGCTATGCAATGGAACGCTTTCACTCATGATGGCAGAAGACCTGGCGCTGGGCAGTCGAGAAGGAGGCACGGCAGTTGGGGAGAGCTCAGACACATTGCCGGAAACCGTACACGATGGCGCGTAGGCGTAGTAGAGGACCCACAAGGGGATTCAGGACATTCGGAAGAATCCCAGACCTTGTCCAAAGTTTGAGCTATGCATAGGAAAATAGCCGAACAATATTCCTTATCGTCATACTCTATATGTGACGAAAAATCCTTTGAACTTTTTCAGTTGATGAGCTAGTATGATGGGCTCAGTTGCTAGCCAAGATTGCAATTTTGTAATCAGGAGTTTTCCCAATCATTTGGAAAGAAGTTACACTGGCAATGGTTACAAAGCTTTCACTTCTCTGGATATAGGATACCATTGAAAATATACTGTAGATTTATTACTGCGATTTGGAGTAACTCCTCTATAAATCCGCCAATATCCGACCATTCTACCTTTTTTTATTTTTATTTTATCTAGGTGAGGGATTTCTGTTGGAGGGCATCGGGAAGATCACTAATTTGTTAGGTACTAGCGGAGGGTTCGGCGTCGATACCTTTTCAAATGATCTGCAATAGCAGTACCTTTTCTGCCATCACTTCTCTTCCAGGTACCTTTTTCTAAGCGAATTAGTGCTAGGTCGCCTTAGGCTTTTAGCATCTTTTTACAGTTCTTCTAAGGCAATGATACTCACTTTGACTCAGTCTCTTGATTGAGCTCCGAGTCCATTCTATGCTCAATCTCTAATTCTTGGTAACCATTTTCACTCTTCGGCCTTTTTGGTGAATACTTACAGAAGGTTGTCGTGAAGCTTGAGATTTTTAGAGCTGAGGGAGAACATCCTTCAGCTCTGACACTTCGCTTGTTTCATGGTCTTTGACTGCAATATGATATTTGAATCCTTGAATATGGGTATTTGAGCTTCCATCCTAGCATTGGGGTATACCTACCTCCCTACCTTCTCGTTCCTCTATTTTTTTCTTTGTGGGCAAGAATCAGTACGTGCTTGGCAATATCAGGCAGTAGTAACATTATTTTAGCAAAATAGTCCTTTAGAGTCTCAAAATATAGAAATCGGTTCCACGCGTATTTCTTTTCATTAAACATAGCTTCAAGTGACTTGGAAAATTCAACCAAAGAAATGTCACTAAGGCACCACATGCTTCACAAAAGGCATAATAGGTGACCTTTCGACAACTGATGAGAACAACCTTAGGGAGTTCATTGAGATGGTTTCCAATCTAATTCAAACCACCATTGCCTTCGAAAAAGTGCCGTACAGGCATCTAACATCTTTGATGTGTCCCATCTTTCTCGTGAATCAAGGAATCAAAATTCCAATTGGTCCCTCCGGTGACCATTTTTCTAGGTAATCATATTACGTGAACTGAATGAGTCCTTCAAATTCGTAGGACGTAGGAGTATGAATCGATCCACATGGTGAAAGGCATGTTTAATAAAAATAAAACAACAATCGTCTCTGTGGCTGTCCCAACGTCTGTACTCCAATGTCAATTCCTTTTGAGCATTATTTCGCTACGCTCTGATGATCCGTAAAGAGCATTTTGTCCTTTGTAGCCGATGTCTAATGAAAAGAACGAGGATCCCTTGGTCGCCATTCTGTGTAACTTTTCACACCAATTACGCAGATGAAAAAGAAGAGAAAAAAAAAAAACCCAGACTCATTTTACATATCCTGCAGGATAAGACAACATCAATATCAGCAATTTTCACTTTTGTCTTCTCTCCGTTGTGCTGAACTCTCTGCCATTCACTTTCTGCTAATTGTGGAGTAAAAATCCGGATTCATCAGCGGGATGGATTCTATGAATGCCCCCCGCTCCGTCTGTCCAATATTCAATTGCAAGGACGACTCCTATCGTCTCAATCAGCATACAGTGAAAATGGCGATGAAGACGATGGCGACGCCTACAACCGACCGCCGCCACTTGAAAGGACACTATCAGAATAAATTAACATCATTTCTTTGTACATTTTTCATCCTTCGTCGGGACGGACGGCGCGAGTAGCATCACTCTGTTAATTTGCTCGTCCTTTTTGCCATTTGTACACAATATACGGCCTCGGATAGCGTCGTCGGCTCTGTCCTTCTTAAGCCATTCAAATTACATCGCCTGAACTACAATGCCGGAAGGATATGCTAAAAGCACGACGGCGATGACACAAAAAATAGTAGAAAATGAAACAGAAAAGACGAAAGACTAAACCGTGCTGTAAAGAAACCCTCGGAACTGTAAAGCCAGTGAATTGTAATCTCAATGACGTGCTGACAGTGACCTTTTTTCTGGTGCTGCTCCGCTGCTTTGTCTGTCCGTTTCTCGTTTTGCAGCCTTCGAAAGGACGCCACGGCCAAGAGTAAGTGTAAAACGGTTATTTTCTTCATTTCTTCTCCTTTTTTTTTTTTGATGAGAACACTAAATGAGCAGAAATCCTTATGGGACAGACGGTTAAAACTAATTTCTGATTGTCACTTGTTAAAGTTGGTGCCGTTCTTATTATTAACATGGGAATTGTGTTCGGCCGGCGGTGGAATGTTTTATGGACAATTCTGCTACACATATACACAAACAAAAAAGGACACAATATCATTTGATTGCGGGCATTTTTCGCAGGATATCCTCTCTCACCCTTTTTTGTGTGTACGTGTGTGTGTGTCGATGTCGTTAGATGAATGTGTGAATGAGTTCAATAGATGGAGTTGATTAGTCCTGCGGTCGATCATGTAGGGGAGGGATGGAAGCCCTTCCATTGAAGAATACCTATCCATAGGGGGAGAGAGAATGAGAAAGCATTTGGTCCTGGATAAGTGAGTCAGCGATTTGAAAGGAAATTATAGTTTTTCGTGGTGAAAGTGAATGACGATGTTCTTTTTTTTTTGGGAAGCAGTGGTGGGGCATTCGGGGAGCAATGTCGGCTCAATGGTGGATACACTGATAGTTCAGCATAAAAGTTTTCGGGTTTTCGCAAATTGATTTCAGTTTTTATGAATGTGTGTTGCTGTGGAGAAGGGTAGTTAAGCTTTTGTAGTTTCTCTTTGAATGGTGTTTTGGGTGATAATCAATTTTTGCTGCCGTAGCTGTGATTGGAGATTTGGGTACTAATTTGGAAGATTTATATCGATTCTGGATGGCATAGTTATGGCTTGGTGGTTTTTTATTTCATTAAAGACCTAAGTTTGGAATTTTTTTATTTTGATTCAGGCAATGATGATGAATCTTCCTAATGGATACTAAATCGGCTTTCAGTCTAATGCTGACAATAGGCAGTCTGGTTACATGGTAGCTTGGATATTACGACGGCGCATTTCTGGACCATCTGACAGTTCCTTGGATTCATTTATTACTACTCTGACAAAGTGGCACTGTCTTTTCTTTGCGTTGGAAAGTGGGAATCTTTTAATGACGAAACTGAGACCATGTGGAATTTCCACCCACTAAATCCACCTCCTCTTCTATCCCTAGTCCTCGTGGCACTGCTGTCAAATATTTCATCACGAGGGGGGACGTAAGCCTTATATACTTGGCTCGTTCGTGTTGGCAGCCTCCTGGGCTGTGTTTCGTTATCACTCCTGCTTTTGCTGCTCCTTCATAATGGTTGCTGCAGTATCACTAACTGCTTCCCATGCATCTTCTCTGCTCCTCATCTGTTTGGTGATGTTGTCTGGGGTAAGGTCATTACCCAGTTTCTTCACCAGCAGGTTTCGTTCTTTATGGTACCGTGAACAATGGAACATGATGTGTTCCGCATCCTCCACTGCTTCTGTGCACTTTGGGCAATAGAGGTTGTCATCTAGTCCAAACCTGTTGAGGTAGGCAACCATGGCCAGTAAGCATCTGGGACAGGTAGAAATTCAACTCCCCATGCTTCCTATTTATCCAAGCGTTTATATTGAGGATCAATCTCTGTATCCACCTGCCTTTGTCAGAGTGATGCCATCTCTCCTGCTATTCATCAAGACTTATCCTTGGTGGTGCATCAATGACACTTCGATTTGCTGCAGTTGGCGCCGCTATCATACCACGTCGTAGGATGTTAATCGGAAGGCGCTGCATACTCTCAACGCATTGATTCTGTAAGCTATCTCCGCCTTCCTTCTGTATGATTTCGTCTTCATGGCGCAAGCTCATATATGGGAGCCGCACAGCATTATCGATGCCGCAACTTTTGCTAAGAACAGTCTCCTCTTGTGTTTTGGTCCGGCGATATTTGGCATGATCCTTGCTAGGGCAGCCGTTGCTTTGCTGCCTACTCAGTTGCATATTGTAGAAAGTGCCACTATCTAAATTCCAAGGAATGCTATTCAGTCTTAGAAGAAAAAGCTTACATAGACAATCTTGTTCCAGCACTAACAGTCGTGGTCTCGAAGTTCCAGGTTATAGGTCACTTAATGGTTTCTGCCATGATTTGCTTCAGTGGCTGATAGGATGTGGGCGAAAAATGCGGAAGTAGAATCTGACCTGGACTGGCAATATGAATAGTTCGTAGTCCCTTGTTGGTAGTTTGCCTTCAATTTAGACCTAGTAGTCACTCTTGGTTTTCTGCAATGAATGGTCTTACTTAACTTAGATCCTTTAACCCTTCGGGGGGCATAGGGCGTCAACCACGCCTGTGCGCCACCGTGTTCGAAGTTCTGCAACGCGTTTGAGCTGCCTTCAACTCATTCCTAAAGAGCTCGATTCCTCCCCAACATTTCTGCGCCACGTCTGCCTGGGCGTCCCGCTATTTTGCCTGCCTGGGTGAGCGGATTTCACTGCATGGCGGTGTATAGGGTGTATCCAATCGATTGCCACTTTCTCCTTCGTATAGTAATGCTTATAGGATCTTGGCCCGTTCTCAGATAAAGTTGTTCGTTGGAGATGCGGTTCGGCCAAAAAATCCTCAAGATGATTCTTAAGCATTTGCTTACGAAGACTTGCAGCTTACGTGTGTTAATGGTGTCCACCTTCCAAGTACTGCACCCATAAAGCAGCACTGATTCTACGTTGGAGCAGAACAGTGGTAGCTTAGTTCTTAAGCTAATAACATTGCTCCTCCAGATTTTGGATAGCCTTCCGAACACAGCTTTAGCCTTCCCGATTCTGCTGCACACATCCAGTTCGGTGCCACCGCGATTAGCCGAGACGACATTTCCTAAATATAGAAAGTTATCAACTTTCTCGACTTCCTGTCCGGCAATGTTAAGTTGAGCGCGGGTATTAAAGTACTCAGGGCTTTTGTTTTGGCTGTGTTTATTTTTAGCCCCACTTTGTTTGCCTCAGCTTCTAGATTTTGGGCCACCAAATGAAGATCCATTATCTGATGTGAAAGTAGACAAACATCGTCAGCGTAATCTATGTGTTTAAGGTACGATGTCATCGTCCAACGAATTCCATAATTAACTTCCGTCAATGCTGCACGGAGTACATCGCTGATAACCACCAAGAACAATAGTGAGGACAGTATGCATCCTTGACGTACTCCACTTTGGACTTCAAAATCATCCGATACCTTACCATTGTGCACGACGTGACACTTACCGCCCTCGTATGTAGCCTTGATAATAGCTATAAGTTTTTTTGGAATGCCTCTCCTGCGCAAGGCCAACCAGATAGCATCTCTATTAAAGCAGTCGAAAGCCTTCTCGATGTCGATAAACATTAAATGTAGCGGAGACCTATACTCAACGCATTGCTTGATTATGATCCGTAAGATGTTTATGTGGTCGATGCAGGAGGAGGAGCTTGTTCGGCATCGAGAGTTGAATCTAAATGTTCTTTAATTCGTTCTAGAATTATTCTAGCTATTATTTTGGCTACAGCTGGAAGAATGCATATACTTCTCCAGTTACCGCACTCCATCAAGTTACCCTTCTTTGGAAGATTAATGATCATCCCCCTTTTCCACTCCTGTGGAAATTGTTCGATATCCCAAGCTCTCCGTATTAGCGGATGCAGCAAATCTGCCGATGTATTTGCCGCCGCTTGAAATAGCTCGTCAGGGATGCCATCAATACCCACCGCTTTGTTCTTCTTGAGGGACTTGATTGCTGCTATTTTTTCGGTTTTACTAGGGGGTACGGTGCGAAAACGGGAATTTATGCCTTCGAACTGCTCATTCCAATTGAAGGTCATACCGCCATCGTCTAAGTGATTTAGCACTGTGGCAAAATGTTCTCTTCATCTAGTGAACTGATCCTCATCCAAAATCAGAAGGTTACCGTCTAGATTCTTCACTGGATGTTGTTTGGAGTTTCGACCACCAATGAGCTCCTTAGTGATGTTGTAAATAGTCCTACTGTCACACCTACCCGCTGCTTCTTCAATCCTTGAGGCGAGTGAGTTGACATATTGACGTTTGTCACGTCTCTTACTACGCTGCACTTCTTTCTTCTTCGCACGGTATTGGGCTTCAAGCTCGGTTCTGTCTACTGCTGAGGCCGCTGCAATCCGAGCATTGATTGCTGTACGCTCACCGATTCGTCTCCAGGTGTTTGTAGAAAGCCACGTGCGGTGGTGTTTTCTGCTTTTTACCGATATACGTGCGTGCCCCAGTCGCAAAAGCATTTTTCACAGCACTCCAGTGATCATCCATGTTCTCTATGCTGCTGATTGCTTCTGCTTCTAAGGCAAGATGGTCCCTGAACTATTGGTGCACTTGGGGAACCTTGAGCCTGTCGATATTAAACCTGGTGATGTTAAGTAGGTTTGAGCGGTTGCTGTTGGCGGATGCAGTACGAAGGCGTAAATGAGCTAACATAAGATGGTTATCTCGTTCCAGCCCGATATCAGCTCCACGTCTGTTTCGGACGTCCAGGAGACAATTTCTAAAGCGGTGACTGATCGCAGTGTGGTCGATCTGGTTGGATGTTCGTTGCCTATCAGTAGAGACCCAACTGATCTTATGGCAGGTGTTATGCTTAAACAGCGAACCTCCGATGACTGTTGGTATTGCAGAAGTCAACAAACCACTCACCGTTATCATTACGGTCTCCAACGCCGTGAACTCCCATCACGTGCTAAAGCATGGTATTGTTGCTACCCACCTTGGCATTGAGATCTCCCATCACCATTACGATGTCCCCATTAGGCGTTTGGTTTTGGCGGCACCTAAGTGGCTATAAAAGTCATCCTTTTCATCCTCAGTCGCGTCTAGAGTCGGAGCATAACACTGTACGATGGTAATTTTTCTAACTCTACTCTGGAACCTAGCCGTCAATATCCGGTCACTATGGGGTTTCCAGGATATGAGGCTACTACGTGCTGCTGGAGTTATCATGAGTCCTACGCCGGAACTCAGTGCACTTCCAGCTGGTTTACCAGAGTAGAGCATCACAGTGCTTTTTGTTGGGGAGATGTATTCCCCAGCATCGAACCATCTTATCTCTCTCAGCCCTAAGATGTTGATTTTACACCGTGCAAATTCTTGTTCCAATTGCAGGAATCTGGCATTATAAGGCCCTTCCTCTCAACTTTCCAGAATCTGATCGTTGTCCGTGTTCGATAGCCAAAGTTCGTCAACAAATTATCAGTCCGTATCCGAGGCGTTAGTTTGCGTTTCGGAGGAATTCGTTTTTTTACGGTTGTGGCTCGCTGGGCCACAGACCAACCGACACTTATCCTGTTTTTTGGCGCAGGAAGCTCACCATTCGTCCTCTCCCGTTAGCAATTTCCGAAGAAATTCCCAGATGGCACCACGAGGAGGTGGGAGTAGGGCTTACGAACAGAGCTCATGAATGATCAGTAGTCACTTATCTACACGAGTAATTCGTGATTGGTATATAATCTTCCGTCTCCAAGCTATTCAAATTGAAGGCTCAAAATCCTTGGAGAACTCTTTCTGGTCGTAAAATTGTTAAACCTGCTAAATTCCACTTGGGGAATTCAGTGTTGTCTCAGAAGTGCACCATTTCATTGCACTCATTCCCTGTCTGGTAACCTCATGTGCTCTAGATGTATTTAATTGCTCGTTTACTTCAGTCACTATTAGAATGGCTGTGATGAGGCTACCTCGATAAATCTATCGCTTGCGTTCAAAATCCCCTCACCTTGACATTCTTCACTTTCGAGGGTCTAAACCTGACTTTTCCGTACCAGTATTCAGCCTTAACCGCATTATTAATTACAGTGTCACCTCTGAGTAAAATCCTGACAAATAGCATTATCCTTGCAAATCAATCAGGCTTTCTACACCGTCCCGGAAAAAGGCAAATCGGACAAGACATCGGCGTTCGCAATAAATTTATACACTAATCAATATGACCGACATGCGGGACTAGCACAATCTACCACAGCCTCGAATCGAGAACGAATAGCATTCCATGGAAGCGTATTGTAATAAAGATTAATGACAAGAAATTAACCGTGCGGATGAATTCGTAATTTTTGGTCGAAAGCTCAAGGATCCCCGAGGGCCTGTGATTTCTTTTTGAATACACGCTACAAGCACCCGTATAGTTCTCTTTTTTTTTTCTGAAGAGGATTCAAATTTTATTTGTCAAGGAATCACATCACTGTAAATCAGGTCCGCTCTAAGAGGGTAGATTTTCGGAAACGTTACAATTTTTTTTTCTAGTGTCATGTCCTTTTTTTTTTTTTATCTAACATATACACAAATCCTTATTTAACATCATGTCACTTGTGTAAAGCGGTAGAGGCATTTTATGAACCGACACTAATGGCGTCGATTCCGTAAGACCTACGCCGAGCAGAAATGGAATAAATTGAGAAGCCCTAGTTCCGCAATCAACGGCGGGGCGCGGTTGTTGTTGTCGCAGGACTATTTTTTCTATTTAAAATTTTTAAACGAACTGTAAAGGAAGAAGTTATTTTCAGTTAGAAGCAAAAAAATTCGTATATACGAGTATACGTGTATAAAGATGTGGAGAGAAATAATGCTGTTCGCATTCGAATAATAAATTGGACAGCTATAGAAGGAGGTGGAGGAGGACAATACAAGGAGCAGGAGCAGCAACATCAGTTAATGCCGACAACACAGTAGGAGAAGACAACAATTGACATCGCTTAAATTGACTTTCGCAAATAATTCTCTACTTGCCATTTCCAAAAAAAAAATTAATCTTTGGCTAGTGAAGGGGGAGGCGGAGGGGGCACAGAGACCAGAAAACGAAGGGAACACGAAATAAGGAAAAATTAACTGACATTGTCCTGGAGAAGACATCTTAATGGAAAATGTATTTAAATTGAATTGAGATTGCCTGGGCCTGGCTTCCCATTTTTCTGTGTGTTTGTCCCATTTTCGACGGGAGTTCTAGGAGGTTTTCGGGGATTTCTACGTATTTTTTGCTCCACTTTCCTGTCAGAATGATTTTGTTTTTGTTTCTTTTCTTTTTGTGTGTGGAACCTTATTATTTCGGATAAATCGTTGGAATAGAAAATTGTCAGCAATTAAAGTAATTGAAGTGTTTAAATTAACATTTTTAGCAGTTCCATGAAGTATATTACAAATCGTAGACATTGATTTAGATTCTTAGAAAGAGTGCGGATGGCTTAGGGTTTGATTTCGACTGTCTAATGATGGCGGCAGGATTAATGATTTGCCTTGCAATTTGTTCAGTCGAGGAAAAAGTTTCGTTGCGATTGCTCTCGATCGGTGAAAATGGATAATCACAGTCTGCTTGATTGGAGTCGTTCTGGACAGATTGAGAGAGAGAGAAAAAAAAAAACAACTTACTGGTAGCAAGTATTTCGGAAACTTTTTCGAATAATATAGTAAAGTCGTTTTAGTGTGGTCTTCTGAATAACGGGTGGGCCATCTAGTGATTTCTTTTTAAATCATGGGTTATTTTGACACTAACAGCTGTTTCCCACTCGAAATCTTGACAGAAAGTCAGTATCATACCTCCGCAGAGCGAAATAAGTCGCTTTACGCTTGAACAACATTGGGAAATATTGAAAACTTATTTCCAAAGTGAGTGCTGTGTAGCCCAAACAGTGCGTTTTTTGAAAAGAAGTTTTGGCCGAAATGAAGCACCCACCGTGCCTGCTGTACACAAGTTTGTGCAAAAAGTTCGTGAGACTGGTATGCTAGTGGACAACACTCATGGTCCCCGTCGTCGTACGGTGCGCACAGACGAGAATGTGGCTGCTGTAGCCGAGAGTGTGAGACTCAATTCACGAACATCAACTCGTCATCGATCTCAACAGCTCAACATTTCACGCACAAATATCTGGGATTATTCGCTTACAAGGTCCAATTGATTCAGCAATTTAAAGCGCACGACCATCCGCTTCGTTATCGCTTCGCAGTTTGGGCCTTAGAGCAGCTTGAATTGGACAACGATTTTGGGCGAAAAATCATCTTATCTGACGAGGCACATTTTCATCTCGGCGGCTACGTTAACAAACAAAATTGCCGCATCTGGGGCTCGGAAAACCCGCACGTTATTGTCGAGAAGCCAATGCATCCACAGAGAGTGACAGTTTGGTGCGGATTGTGGAGTGGTGACATCATTGGACCATTTTTCTTCGAAAATGAGGCTGGGAACAACGTTTCGGTCAACGGTGGGCATTACAGAGCAATGTTAACGACTTTTTTTTTACTGAAATTGAAGACATGGATTTGGACGACCTCTGGTTCATGCAGGATGGCGCGCCATGCCACACATCCCATGCCACAATCGGTCTTTTGCGCACCAAATTCCCAAATCGTGTTATCAGCCGTCTTGGCGATATCAATTGGCCGCCTCGGAGCTGCGATTTGACCCCTTTGGACTTTTTTTTGTAGGGAACTGTGAAGGACCGATGTTATGCCAACAATCCGGAAACGATTCAAGCACTTAAGGCCAATATCATCCAAGCAATCCGTGAGCTACAGCCCGAAACCATCAACAAGGTCTTGGAAAATGGGAGTGATAGAATGCGGTACTGCGAGGCCAGTCGAGGCAGCCACTTGAACGAAGTTGTATTCAGTAATTAATGGGAATATTTGGTGTTACAAATAAAGCCATACAACATGAAAAAAATTTCATTTTATTCATTTTATTACATTTTTAAAAAGAAACTTGTAGTTGGCCCACCCTGTATAGAGACAAAATTCAAATAAAATTGCAAATTAGTAGCTAATATTGCAGTTAAAATAGGTGTTCAAATAGCAGTATAAGTAGCAGTTAGAATAGCAGTTTAAATAGCAGTAAAAATAGCCAAAGATATGATAGTGAAAATGATTTGGGAAACAAATGTGAAAAAGTAGTGGAAAGAGGTGATTTGGATAGAGAAACCTTTCGCTTCGAAGACAAATGCATGCTATTTGCCCATACAAGTTACACGAGGTCATTTAAGCTCCAGAGAGGTTTATACCATAAGTCAATTCGCATGAGAGCCGGTGGAGTATTTTGCCAGTAATTTCTATAATATAAGTATCAAGAGGTCTTAGGCTAAACATTCTCACTCCTCACTAGCCTTTTTTATTGCTTACCTTATTCACCATATTGATGTCTCTACCTATCCCTTATAGTGCGTGATTAAATCATGTCCACTATATACGTCAACTTTTCTCTACTTCAACAAATGAAGCGTCCCGCCTAAAGAAGGTCCTGGCCAAGACACCATCTCCGGAGTTCAATATTAGGAAAAGCGATGGCATCTGGTCAGAATCACATGAGGAAAGGCTGGACATGCTACTGAGTACTCACTTTCCCTGATATACATCAATCTCCGGAGATGATCTACCCATTCCAGAGACGACATCGGGAATAAGCGCGGAAGAGGTGGGAAATATAATAAATGATGACAAGATAGCTTATGCAATTAAATCATTTGCTCCATAAAAGGTACCAGGAATGGATAACATTCGACCTGTGATGTTGCAAGAGTCAGTGGATATTGCTATTTCATGGCTCAAGCGTATCTTCCGAGGACGCGTTAAGCAAGGCTATCTTCCTAAAGCATGGCGGAAGGTGCGCGTTGTATTTATTCCCAGAGCAGGGAAAGCGAACCACACACACGGAAAAGACCTGAGGCCTACCAGTCTATCGTCTTTTATGCTGAAAACTTTAGAACGTTCAATAGATGTATTTTTAAAAAAACGTGATCAGCGATGCTTACCCATCTAAATAACAACATGTATACATCTGCGGCAGATCGGTAGATACAGCCTTCCACCGGGTCGTATCGAGCATAGAAAGATTCCTCCACCTCAAGGAGTTCACTCTTGGGGCTTTCCCAAACATTGAAGGGGCGTTCAACAACTTAAGCTCTTACGCGATCCTTAACAGTCTGCACAGAGCTCATCTCAACACCGGCCTCTGCAACTGGATTACACAGATGCTTCAATCAAGAATTATTTTTTCAACGCAAGGAGATGTAACCATCCGGAGTTCTTTTCCCGCTAATATGGCTCCTTGTGGTGGATGAGATCTTGGTAATACTGATCGCAGGGAACTTCACCAACAACCACTTCATAGTCTCAAAGTTACAGTTACAGTCCATACTTTTTTGAAGAGAACGGTGTTACCGTTACTGTAACTTCCGATCGATATTGTGCAATGCTGGAGAATTTCCCACGGCCTAAATTGCGTAATCTATTAGATCAATCAGGAATACCCCAAGGTGGAGTTCTGTCCCCGCTAATATGGCTGCTTGTAATGGATGAGCTCTTGGTAATACTGAAGGAAAACGGCTTCAACATGACGCCTATGCGGACGATGTCGTTATCCTCATTTCTGGAAAATTTCCTCCAGTCCTAAGTGAAAGGCTCAACTTCGCACGACAACTAGTCGATAACTGGGTCAGCAGCAAAGGGCTGGGAGTGAACTCTTCAAAGACGGAGGTAGTTCTTTTCACTAAGAAGAGATCAATTTCCACCTTCAGGCTCCCAAATATCGGTGACATTGAACTAAGTATCTCAAGTTCAGCTCGATATCTGGGCATAATTCCAGATTCTAAACTAAACTGGAAGGATAATATTGCCGAACGCGTCAAAAAAGCGAGCGCAGCTTTCTACTCCTGCAAAAAGGCATTCAGTAATACGTGGGGCTTCAAACCAGTTGTGGTGTACTGCTTATACACGGCGGTTGTAAGACCCATTCTCGCATATGGTTCAATAGTATGCTGGACGGTACTTGAGAAGCAATACCACCTTTCAAACCTCACCAAAATCCAGAGGGCGGTGTGCATCGGAGTTATAGGATTAATGAGAACAACACCAACAGCGGCAATGGAAACCATGCTTAGTTTCATTTCTCTTGACATATACTGCAGCAGTCTGGCGGCTAAGCCCACTGTAGGACTGAGAGAAGGTTGATTGTGGTCATCGAGCCTTTACTGCCATGCCACCATTCTGTCCCGATGGGGGACTACCAGCGGATTGACGGAACCTAATCACATGAACCCGATGGTAGCATTTGAAAGGAGGTTTACTACAAGAATTCCTCACAGAACATATTGGAAGAACCAAAGAACCGTTACGAAAAAGGAATTGGCTATCTATACCGACGGTTCTAAGATGGACGTTGTCACGGGAGCCGAAGTTAATTATGAAGCCCTAGAAATAAACCACTCTTTTAGAATAAACGACGACTGCAGCCTCTTTCAGGCCGAGGTCACAGCCATCATACAGGCTGCTGAAATTATACGCAACAGTAACATCGTTAGTTAAACGATCACTGTCTATATAGACAGCCAGGCAGCTGTTAAGGCTCTGGACTCTGCTGTAATTAGCTCGAGGTATATAAGAAGCTTCTTATTCTTCCTTTTATCAGCGAGGTTACGATATGAAAACAAGGGATCATAACCCTCCCACTTCACCGCATTTCTATTGATCCGCCTGTGGGGTTCGCCTATCCGTCAAAAGAATGAGGACTCTTGGTAGTTACTTCTTCTCGGAGCTAGAAGACTTGAAAATGTTGAGCTGATGGACCTCCTGAGGGTCATATCACTTTCTGGGTGGTTCTGATAGCGGACTCTCTATACAGCGTTTCCAAGGTCAAATGATTGGGCACAATGTTTGTATTTTTGGTCTGAGTGAGCAGTGACCCTTTGTCACAAGGCACTCATCTACATAACCTAACTTTCTCTACTTTATGGATTAAATTCATGCTTCTGCACCATACCTAGCCTGGATCCCTCCTTTCTTTTTGTCAGGCTCTTTTCTGTACAGTCTTGCACTTCCTGAAAATGTAGATTATATGCATGGCAGGTGTACTACATGATCATGTTAGTTTGCCGCAGGGCTGTCCAGGAAGTTATTGGTGTTGATAATGATATTTTACACTAGACAGTTGATAGAAGCTTCTTTGTTTGTCGACAGCACATATGTACGTGCTTCGCTTTGTCCTTGATGACTTTTCTTCAGTTTACACGTAATTCCCTACAAAAATCACTCTTCCTGTCTGACTTTTGAAACATCAATGCCCTGTGTCTTCACGTCCTTTAAATAGCAAATATTATATTCTTAGGGCATGCTACCGTTCCTCCTCTCTATGAATATTTATCCTGAAAATATTTTGTCAGGCCCGCCACTAAGTACGATTGTGTACACGCTGGTGTGTGCATGCATACTAATGTGCACTTTATCCCCGAAAAATTAATCATTCTCTCACTATCAACTATCACTGCAGCGCCATTCACCATTAACATAGCTTCATGCGACAAAATCTGCTTCTTCTTCTTGCAAAATGAGGACTCTCCTCACTGCTTACTTTGGATTGTTCATTTTCAATGTTTAACACGAGCATACAAGCAAACAGCTCCTCTATTCCTTTTTATCATAGTGCAACACAAACGACATGTCACACAGTACGTGCCAAATCACAGCATTGTCACTCAGGACACGACATACGGAATTGCATACTCATATATGACAGTCTAAAACGAAGAAAAAAAAGTCCTCAACCAAGACACTATGATAAGGATAAAGCAGAAAAAAAAAAAAAAAAAACCAACTGAAAGCAACCAAACAGAGAACAGAACTTAACATCAACATCTCTCTAAGTTCGTCTCATTTTCTATACACACAATGACAATGACGTTCTGAAACGATGCACACGATTCATATACACAAGAACTCACAATCGCAACTAGCAAGGATATTGCCTGATGATATTGTTGGTTCGGTTAACATAGCATCACGAAAGAGAACCACACTAATGTCGGGGTGCGGTGCGGGTGCCTCCGACTGCGCTAGAGAAAACCCTGGTGATGCTGCTGCTACTACATGGTGTCCTTGTTGGCACACATCCTTTTTGTCTTTGTGTGTCGTCTCTCCATATGAGTGTGCATATTGAATAAACATAAAATGTTAATTTCTGCATTCATAATGTCCAATTCCATTTGAAGATGTCTCGTTGTTCTTTGCGCTGTGTCGCTGTGTACCATGGGAGTCCTTGCCGCTGAGGATGACATCTTGTTCGTCGTCGTTGTCGATTAAAATTAAAATGAAGTAGACGAGGATGTGAATGAAAATGACATGTCGCTTCAGGGGATTACACGAGGTGATTTTGGTTGGGTTTTGTAAACTTATGGTTTATTCAGTTGTCGAAGGGATTTATGCACTCAGTTAGTATTAAGGGACGTTTAATGCAGGACGATATGCATCTTATGGAAGATAATTACAAAGGGACTTTGCATTGTCAGAATGCTAACTACAACTTCTGAACAAACAAATTCAGCTTCTGCCATACATAAGCCAACTACTTAACCTATCTCGGACGAACCAGGATTCCGACCAAGGCATTCCCCTAACGCAAGAACCTCGAGACGGTCAGTCAAGAAAATGATAAAGGATTGCAATCTAATCGTAAGTATAGACCAGTGGTTGGGAAAGTCCTGTGTTTTAGCATTAAAGACAAATTGGCGAGCGGAATTGGAAGCTTAGGTTAGTACTGGCTACAGAGGCTTGTTTCTTCGGTATGATAAACATTTCAGAACTGTTGCGCCCAGAATATCTCTCATGGAGATTGTCTCTATTCTACTGGGTTTTTCGGGACCTCAATTTCAACCAACCAGCCTCTGCTTATGGTGCTGTACCTGCACTATCGCTCCTCGTCTGCTCTAATCGTACATGACCTAGCAGCATTGGGGTGGCAAGTGTTTCCTTGAATACATGAATTATATCGCTGTTAGGTGCTGTGTGACCTATATAAATCTATTGTGACCCCTCCAGCGCAGGTTGTTCTCAGGCTAGAATACTCTTTTCAGACTAGTTTTGTTCAGAAACTGAAGAATGCCTGTTGGATATAAGGATGGAAGGTATTTCTTAATGTACTCAAGGAGATTACAATGTAGGTACTTAGACCGATACAGACTTTAAAAAATATTTTTCGACTAAAATTTCATAGGAGAATCTTTGCCCGCATTTCTTCCGACCCTTATGGTTTCCTTTTATTTTCAATGTTCGCCTGTCGCATGCAAGAGTTCTGATCCTTTTGCTGCCTGCCCCCTGTCCAGTTTCTGTAACTTTACTTACTTAAAGGGCTCCCGACCCTTGGACAAACTCTGCCTGAGACACGGCTGCCTTCCATCCCCTGCGATTCCGGGCACGCTGCTTCCAGTTGTGAACATCAAGTTCTCCGACATCCACGACAGCTTGGTCTTTATACCGGCGGTTCGGCCTTTTTTGCGGTCTTGACCCTGGGGGCTGAGATTCGAAGATTCGCTTGGCTGGAGCGTTGTTGTCTATTCGCTCGATTGGTATTTTATTAGTATTTTCACTCAAAGATACCCAATATTTGCTCTGCTTTCTTACTTATCGTCCAGCACTCGGCGCCATAAAGACTGGTATGATGAGCGTTCTATAGAGCATTAGGTTGGTCCGTCGAGTTAGGAGTTTTGAACCCAGTTGTTTTGCCAAACCGAAGTAGCAGCGATTTGCTAGGGTTATTCTTCGTCGGATCTCCATGAAGGTGTCATTTGTGGGATCTATGTTTGCTCCGAGATAGGTAAACTCCTTAACTACCTCGAAGTTGTAGTCATCAACAGTGTCGTTCTGTCCAAGGTTTTGAGCAGATCATATTTTGTTCGTTGACAACATGTACTTAGTCTTGTCCTCATTTACTTCAAGACCTACTCGTTTCGCCTGCTCTTCAATTGCCATAAATGCATCTACAACGCTTTACCGGGATTTTTGATGAAGTCAATATCGTCCGCGTATCCCAGCAGATGGATAGATTTGTAAATGGCAGTGCCTTCCTTGTTTACACATGCCCTACGTCCAGCACAATATTGAGGAAGTCACATGACAGCGCATCTCCTTGCCGGAACCCGGTGCATGTTTGGAAAAGTTCAGAAGATCTGTTTCCAAGTTTCACAGAACATCGCGTGTTTTTTAGCGTTACGCGACACATCTGGATAAGTTTTGACGGTATCCCGAATTGGGCCATCGCTTGGTAGAGTTCAAGATGATTAATGCTGTCGTAAGCGGCGATGAAACGGTGGTGACTTTCGATTTGATATTCGTTGGTCTTTTCCAGGATTTGCTTTAGTGTGAACATTTGGTCTATTGTCGATCAGCCGGACCGGAGCCACGCTGGTACGTGCCGATTAGTGCTTTGCAGAAAGGTTTTAGACATTCACACAGTACGTTGTATAGGAACTTATATGCGACATTTAGCAGGGATATGCCTCGATAGTTCTTATAAGACATAGGATCGCCTTGTTTGAAGATGGGCCTTATAGGGCCGATACTCCAGTCGTCGAGCATGCTTTTTTTCTATCCATACTTGGCCGATGACTTGGTGCATGCACCATACCAAGATATCGACTCCGTATTTGAAAAGTTCAGCTGGGGGGCCATCGGAGCCATCGGCTTTGTTGCTTTTTAGTTTTCTGATGGCTGCGTGTATAGAGACGAGGTATACAGAGTCATTTCTAGTCTTGGCATCACTGCCAAGCTCGTCCGTTTGTGCAGAATGACGATGGAGAACGCTCGCTGCTCCATCAAAGTCGGTAAGAACATCACCGAACCGTTCGATGCCAGTAAAGGTCTTAGACAAGGTGACGCGTTATCATGCGATCTCTTTAACATAGTACTTGAGAGAATTGTACGAAACTCACAAGCCAACACCGGAGGTACAATCTTTTACAAGTCTGTACAACTACTCGCTTATGCCGATGACATTGACATAATCGGAAGAACTCAGCGGGCAGTCAATGGGGCATTTACGAGTATTGAGATCGAGGCAGCAAAGACGGGTCTAGCGGTCAATGAAAGCAAACCAAAATATATGCTGTCTACAAAAAAGGACACCCAACATTGGCGTCTCTGACAGAACGCCACAATAGACGGGCATAACTTTTAGGTAGTAAAGGATTTTGTCTACCTATGCTCTATGGTGAGCTCCGCAAATGACATCAGTAGGGAGATCACACGAAGAATTACTCTTGCCAATCGTTGTTTCTATGGGCTAAAACGACAATTGAGTAGCAAAGCCCTATCTCGAACTAATATGGGAACTCTTTATAAGACACTAGTCATCCCAGTCCTGCTGTATGGCGCAGAGGCTTGGGCTTTGAAAAAAACCGGATGCCGTTGGTTATTCCGAGAGAAAAGTTCTTCGAGCGATCTTTAGTCCCGTCTGCACAGATGGTGAGTGGAGGAGAAGGTATAATGCCAAACTATGCAGCCTGTACAAGGACATCGATTTAGCCAGAAGAGTTCACATACAGAGACTAAGATGGCTGGGTCATTTAGAGCGGATGGAGCCCAACCTTCCCGCTAAGAAAGTCTTCGAATCCACCCCGGATGGACGTCGCAGTAAAGGATGACCCTGCGGTAGGTGGCGCAAACAAGTGGAGGGGGACCTCAACCAACTTGGCGTGCGCAACTGGAGGCAGCTGGCTCGTTACCGTGCTGGCTGGAGAGGTTTGTTGGTTGAGGCCCAGGTCCACCACGGACCGTAGCGCCATCTAAGTAAGTAAGATGGCTGATCTAGCTCCTTCAATACTGGGTGGTGATATTGGTTCGTCATTGATTGGAAGCGGGTTCTATTCTTGCCCTTACACTCTCTCTGTTTGCTGCCTGTTAAGCAACTGCTGGAAGTGTTGTTTAAGCACATCAACAATTCCCTGCGTTTCGGTGACTAGGTTACCTTCGCTGTTATGAAGCGCCTGTGTTCCGGGTTTGAAGCCAGCTGCTTGGCTTTTCGATAAAAATTCCAGATGTTGTTGCGCCCATGAGACTTTTCGATATCCTGCAGCTGGGAGGCTGCATGTTCCTTTTCTTTTTACGCACAATTTTCTTCTCTTCCCTTCTTCTGATCCGGTACTCCTCTCTCGCTGCTCTTGTCTTGCGATGCAGCGCTTTCTTACGTGCATCTTCTGACACCTTTTTCCGTTGAACGCACTCATCATCAAATGGTCCTTTTAGGTGGTGGCTGGTAGCCAAGGGTAGTCATGGCCACCTCCTTGATAATGTTGCGGTATTCGGTCCACTGATTGTTTGCGTTTGTGGTTTGTGAATGCACTGCAGAGAGTTTCTCGGACAGGTGCTCTTTATCGGCTCTGGCGCCTTCTGGCGTGCTAAGGTATCCAACGTTAGTCTTCTTCTTCTGGGCGGATTCCAGCTGTTTCCCGTTGGACAGTCTGGCTCTGAATTTAGCTGCAACAAGAAAATGATCAGAGTCGACGTTGGCCCCGTTGGGAAAAAGCGTACATCCAAGATGTTAGACGCGTATCTTGCGTCGATTAGCATGTGGTCGGTTTGGTTACGTGTTCTAGCATCAAAGGAAAGCCAGGTTGCTGTATGGATTCGTAATCCAGAAAACCTAGTGCTACTTACCACCATATTACGAGCGGCCGCAAAATCAATTAGTCGGAAACCGTTTTCTGTTGACTGGTCGTGGAGGCTGCTTTTAGTCCGCCAAAGATGGTTTCCTTACCGATTTTCGCATTGAAGTCCCGGAGTAGAATTTTCACATCATACTCCGGACAGGCTACTTAGGCACCGTCCAGGAGGTTATAGAATTCCTCTTTTACAGGGATTTCAACGTTTTCGATAGGGTATGTGCACATATCAGACTGATATTAGAGAATGTAGCTCTGATGCGGAACAGCCAGGCGATCATTTATAGGCTTGAAATCGATAATCCTTGATCGAAGCCGATTTCCCACGACGAATCCGCACCCCAGCCTGTGCAGCCTTCTGTTACAGCTGTAATATATGTTTCAGCTGGGTCTTTTTTGTTTTCCTGATCCTATCCATCTTATCTCCTGAATCGCAGTAATATCTGCCTTGTACTGTGTTTTTTTTCTGGTTGCGCCTATAGGTGCAGGAATCTTCAAAAGATACCAATGTCCGTACCATTGGTTATGCCCGATTCATATATCTGACAATGCCATCAGTGCTAGTCAGTATATGCCTACGGACTAAACCTCACCCCTCAGAGAGGCACTATGAGAACCGGCTGCGCGTACTCATAGTAGTAGGAAATTCGTCCCTCTCACTTTTTCATTTTTGTGATGACTACGACTAAGTTGACTTAACAAGTAGTTTACGCTTCTGTAGTGTTAATCGCGTTAGGTAGGTAGCTTTCCAATGAAGGCACCTACTAATACCGTCATTGCATGCGGTTTTTCCTTACGGCGCTAGTTCGAAAGGTCTTGTTCTTTGTAGTCGGCACTCAAGGTTTGTCACGTCCATAGTACGGATTATTTCATTATTGCAGTGAACATGAAGACGGGTACGAAGTTTGCGAGCAAAGTTTGTTACTTCGTCCCTCACGGTAGCAATTCCTAGATGTCTGTGAATATCACTATTCCTTATATACCAAGGAGCATTCACGATTGCTCTTAGTATTTTGTTTTGAAATGCTTGCAGTAGAGCCATATTGCTTGGTTTGGTACAACCCCAAAGTTGTATACCATATGTCCAAGACGGTTTTAGGACTTGCTTATACAGAAGCAGTTTGTGGTATGCTTAACTTCGAGTATCTTCCGAGTAGCCAATACATTTCTCTAAATCTGATTTCGAGCTCTTCGCGCTTCTTTTAAACGTGTGGTTTCCACATAAGTTTTACGTCTAGGGTCATTCCTAGATATTTTGCCCCGTTTGGGTACGGTATTTGCACCGAGTTAATGGGTATAGGTAAGTTGTTTATTCGCCAGGTTTTTGTCCATTCGCATACTTTGTTCAAAGCTCGTTGGAGTTTTCCCGTTGATGATTCGACTGACTCATCCGTTACGAAGATAGCCGTGTCGCCTGCGAACGTTGCTACAATGGTCCCTTCATCTTGTGGTATATCTCTTGTGTAGAGCAGGAACAGGATTGGACCGAGAACACTTCCTTGTGGAACACCGGCGTAGATATCTTTGAAATCTGAATATTCACTCCCGTGTCTAACACGGAAAAGTCTGTTTTCAAGATAAGATTCCAATATTCTGTACAACTTTTCCGGTAAGATTACCCTTAGCGTATGCCTTAGGCCTTCGTGCCATACCTTGTCGAAGGCTTGCGATACGTCGAGAAAATCGCTAGAGCATATTTTTTCCCTTCTAGAACTTTTTCAATTTCGTTCGTTATTCGATACACCTGATCGATTGTGGAATGTTTGACCCGAAAGCCGAATTGATGATCCGGGATCAAGCGTCTTTCTTCAATTACTGGTTGCAATCGTTTCAGCAGCAGTTTCTCGAAGACCTTAGATATTATTGGCAGAAGTGAAATGGGTCTATATGATTTCTTGTCATTTGCACATTTCCCCGGTTTCGGAACCATAATAACCTCGGCGACTTTCCATTGCCTTGGAACATATATTAGTCTTAAGGAAGCATTTATAATGTAGAGCAACTTAACCAGCACTTTTTTTGATAGCTCTTTCAAAATTCTTTCTTGAGGAAAGATTCAAGCTTTTGGGTGACACCTGGAGTGAACAGAGATTGTACATTCCAGCTGCATACCCGTAGATTGTAGTCCGTGGACGTTCCGGGTCGATTCCCCATTTGAGAGGGATTATTGCTATTATCCGAGGCTGGTGTCTCTCTCATAACTACCTGTTTTTTACGTGGTAAGGCAGTTACAACCCCCAAACTGGAGGGCGAGATCCATGAGTTTTAGCCCCTTTGACCAGGGGCCGGTTTGAGAACTGAGATTAGTATTCCGCTTCCGGGATATGAGCGCTGCCGTTGACCAATTTAGGCTTCATCCGCCACCATCTCTATTCCATAACCCTGATGAAGCTAAGGAAATTCTTACAGACCTAAGCTTCTAAATCCTTACAGACCTATGTCGAAGTAGCTCGAGTAAGGTGTCTGGCAAACCCGTCATTGGATTCCGCCGTTGATTCCGTCGAGAGAATTCTTCCGCCGTCCTTCCTCCTTCTGAGGGCTCTTGCTAGACATCTGAGATGAATTTTGGCCATTCAGGTCAACAAGAGTGATTTTTGGAACTTATTTCAGTTTTAGTATAGTTCTTTAACATCTTTATCGCAAGGTTTGTTTTTTTTTTTCACTCCCACTCCATTCGGAGAGTATTCGTCCCCGTAATTTTTATGTGCGGTTGCAGCTTCCATATTTCCTATAAGAGGCTTGCTCTAGAATGCTCTTTAGAAATTTCACCCTAGCCGGGGATTGATTTTGTTTCCACCAAGCCTTAGCAGTGAAAATCTGTGAGACTGGTTTTCTTGATAAATAGAACCAACATAGTCTACGAAAAATTGGATTTTCCCAGCAAATCAGATTTCATTAATTCACTGAGAGTTGGTATGAATTTGCCTAATATAGTGTTGCACAATTCCGGGTGCAATTAATTATCCCCGAAAAATAGTTAATTAAAAAAATAAACACACAAAAAGCCGGCCGCGCACGCGAAAGGGGCAAAGTCGAAAGTGACAGATAGCCACAGATAATGCAAAGAGGATCGGGAGATTGCAACAACAGCAGCCTGTAGGATGCTGCTCTCCCGGTTACTCAGCTGGGGTGAGTTCGCTGGAATTCCGTTTACACGGACGTCTGGCTGTTTACTCGTGAAATGGGCACCACCAGATCTTTGAAAGGGATCGGGAAACCTTGGGAAAATGAATAGGGTGGGAATCCTGAAATGGAGGCAATAAAAAAAAGAACAACGAACGTGCGTTATAACACTCTTTACGAGTACGGCCAATTTATTTAAAATTTCGAAGTCTTTTTCCAGAAGAAGGAAATGGCAAAAAAAGAACAAAGGTTGTATTCAACCGTATTTACGTATGTGAAGCCGTTGGGGTGGCCCGCTATCACCGGTCCCGAAACTTCAAACGTTAAAACTGAATTGGGTCGCGCGTCCCGCTTTCACTGGAAAATATACGTTATGAGACCCTACCGGGATTTATCATACACAGAACCCTACACTGATCGCACAGAGAGAATTCAAAATAGAATTGAAACAACTTATCTGTCTTTTTCCTGAGTGGGTAACCTGCTCCCTACTCCTCGTCTCCAGAATGTTTTTCCCTTAAAATCCTCTTCCTGTTCCTTCCTTCTATTCCTCCTTGAATCTTCCTATTACTCCTGCTCTTCAGGCCGTTCCTTTTCCGCTCTTATATTTTTTGCCTTGGTCCCTTCTGGACCTTTCCGCTCAAAAATAACTCAGAACAAAACTTGTTCACTAGCTCACAACAAAAACAAACTCCTCAAACACTAGCGCTTGTTCGCACTCGCTCGTGGTCAGCCAGGAAGTGCTGAACTCGCCTCCGCACTTTGCTTAACCGACCGAGAGCCTCTATCTTCAAATTGGCCTACCGCTTATTCAGCCATTAAAAGTTCAAAGACGGCTTTATGTGCAGTACTCCGCTCTTTTGCTGAAGCATGCAACCGTTCCTTGAACGCCGCTATCTAGCAGCTCTTTCCATTTTTCCAATGGCTCTCTCTCTCTCTGTGAAATCGCCTCCAACAACTGCCAGTTCAGAGGGTCGGGTTACGCATTCCCGGGGTTCGCTCTTTACCTTGGTGCCACGTTCACAGCAAGCGCTAGCAATTGAGGGGCTAGTGAACGCAAAATTTAATATTCGAAACAATATCGCGAAAAATACAAAAGCGAAGGAATATGAGACGAAAAAGGAAATATGTCAAACAACGCTTGGCGTTGGACCTAGCATGGAAGAAAAGAGGTTATTGACTCTAAAATGTAACTGTGTCAAACAACTCCTTTCGTTGGACACTCCTGAGGAGGCAGAAGCCTGAGTACCCACTCGTATTCCTATTATTTTGTTAAGTCTGCGAAAGCTAGCTATCCCGGTGGAATCTCACGCAAACTTGAGGAAAAGGGACTAGCCGATAACGTGCCACCCCATACAAATAATTCTGTGTAAACGTCGGGCTCTCGGCCATCGCTGAATTCGGACTGAACCTCCTCCAGTCCGTTGACCGCTGCTCATGGTCGTACAAGTTGTGTTGATTATGTTCGGGATGCTTGGGTAAATGCGTGATGTTCATGATGTATCTTGTTGTGTACTCGTCCTTTATGTTGTAGATACATATGCCCTGGTAGTGTGGGCAAGATATTGGGGCAGTCCACCGTCTCCTTCATCGTCGCTCGGCTCACTCGTCGCTGATCTAATTCACGTCGTTGGCGGACGGTCCATCCACATCAGAGGGTTACCAACCGACCGTTGGGCTCTGTCTCCCGGAGTACCTGCTTTTGTTGCCCCCTTGAAGCGTGTGGAAAGGAATAAGCACTAAATGGCAGAACCATCCATGAACGCTTAACGAGACCACTGCTTCAAGAAGACAACGGAATAAAAATGAAAGGCCAAAAATGGTGGACGGGTGAGAATTGGTAGGATGGAGGGGACCAAGGATTTCGTGCTAAATTTGCACGTAACAATAGGAGTGACTAAGTGGACCTTGTTGGCAGCTTAGCTTTCCAAGCCTACATAGGTTTAATCGTCAGGTCTGGTAGTTGAATATATTGATACGTTGAAGGACAGTCCCTGCTTACCCTCGCATCTATTTATTTATAACTAGTGGCCATGACTTTCATTAACTTACCTTCAAACGCCATTTTAAAAGTCTTCATCTGTGTCTTTCTCTCGTCTTTACTTTGAAGATTGTACCAATTCTAACCGCAATAATCCGCTTAAATCTAAACGAGCAAAAAAATCATAATTTATTGTCTAGACATCATTAAAACGAAAAGCAGATACTCATTCCATGCACCTTGCTTCACCCATTTCAGCCGGCAAAAAGCGACTTAATAGACCATGAACCTCAAGCCACGCAACATTACAAATAATCTCCTACAAAGGTATATTTTTTGTAAAACAAAACACGTTTACCTCCAGTTACCGGTACCGGGACAGGCCCTTGGCATTAGGTAAATCCCATAAACTTTTACAGCATTATCCATGAAACGATTCCGCAATTTCATTAAATACGAACGAAGAAAATCTCCTCACTTGCAATGAGATTAGCAATTATTTCCCGTAAAATTACCTAAGCAACGACCTGTATCCCTCCATCCCAGGTCTCAATTAAAAATACAAAAATATGTATATATCCTGAAATAAAAAGAAAAAAAAATCCCTTCGCAGTAGATTTAGAAATTCCCCTAATTATCATTGTAATTATATATTTTCTTTTCTCAGTCGGGATAGCTACGCATGTAATTCCAAATGCCATCAAGGACATAGCCAACAACAATCCATGTAATATCCCATGTTTATTTATGAAGCGCGTAAGGGAAGGTTTCTTCACACAGCAACAACAGCAACAACAACGAGAAAAGGAAATTAAATGGAAATTGAAACTTTGTTAATTTAGTTAAAAAGCTGCGCACTTCAAAAATACTATACGCTACGCGATGATGATTTTTCATCCACACCCGCTTCCCAAAAAAAAGAGGATATACCACGATGTTTGCTCTCTTGTCATGTACATCATCAACAACTTCACAGCTGGAAGTCTTGAGAAAGTCATCAAATTTTTGGTGGCAAAACTTCAGGGAAAAACTCTTCATTTCGTTAAAATTCCCATATGCAGGCGTGTGTCCTTGCGAAGAAAAAAAAAAAAAGAAAGGATCCACCGCAGGGTCATATCACTGTATTACCATAGTCAAGTTTCATCAACATTCAAATTCATCACACGAAATATTTAATCAAAGGATTTTCTCTCAAATGTCCTTGCAGAGTTTGAGTTGTTTTTTTTTCATCGTCAAGTAACCTTTTTTGGCTTCTTGTGGTGCCTTATCTCCGGGGCATGCGTGTATTAGAAGATTATTTATTAATTTAACTTGGGACACGAACAAAGCACACACACACACACACACATGCCACATACGGGAGCAGAGGAAGATTTTAAAGTTGTTTAAGAAGAAAAGGAGTAGAGCTGATATCTGCGGTGCTCGCAAAAAGGATACAAACTGAGTGTACCATGTTTGCAAATGAACAAGTTTCACCATAAATTGTCTCGAATTTTACGATAGCTATGGGAGAATGAATGGTTAAACTTACGCAATCTATCGTCCTGCTAATAATGATCTTTTATGGAATTTTCTGTACAGTTATCATTATTATTGCCGCCACAAGGAGATATGGGTGTGCGAAAAAATATGGGTATGTGTACTGTCGAAGTGAACGCATATAAAACTGCCAGGATGTGCTCACATTCGTTTAAAGTTTAGAATTCGTTCTTTTTTTTTTGTCTTAACATGACTTTCACGTTTCCAAGGATACACATAACCTTCCGGTGTTCGAAGGGAAATTAAAAGCAATTTCGAGCCATTGAGTGCAGTTATTGGATGAGAGTGTAACCTGGCAACCTTTGAATGCCATAGAAGCGGAGTTTGATAAAAAAAAATCCTTTGCTTTGGGTAGTGAGTGCGGATAGATGGATGATAAAAGCTGAATGTTCGAGAGAGAAAAATAAACCGTGAACGTAACTCAAAAGCCGCTTAAGTCCATTACCGACCTTAATCGGAGACGGATGCAATTTGGCTTCTGTGAGACGGGACCACCGATGAAAGGACATGAAGCGCGTAAGTGCATTGTGGAAGCAACTAAGAGGCAATGGCTGCCGTAGATATATGGATGAATTTTCAGACAGTCACAAAAAGAGCGGTGGAGGAAGGAAAATGTCCTTTCATGAAGATTATTGCGGAAAAAATTGGGTGGACTGTGGCATTGAGCTGGTATCCCCGGGTGTTAATTGAACTGGCATATGAAAACAAAGGCGTAGATCGCTCGACGATCTGTCAATTACTACCGTTTTACGTCAAGCTTTTAACATTCCAATTAGCGAGAGAAAGACTTAGAATACTCAGTGATTGGTTTAGCTGACCGAAAGGATGAACTGAAGGGTTTTATCGGCCAAATTGCTTGAGCTGCATACACACACTTAGTTTGCCTAGCTACTCATTGAATCGTTGCATGTGACCCACCTCTAGGATTAGAACTAGGAGGACTATATTAAGGACAATTCAGATAAGACTTCAATGTCTCATACTATGAGATAATGTTATCAATTAAGTTGCAGTATGTTACCTTAGATGAAATCCGATCGGTCACAATCACATCCATTGAAAAAATGGTCCACGTTTTGGAGTAGAACTATGATGGAGTGGATTAGAGTTACAATATCTTGTGTCGCGTGGAATTTTAAACTCATGGCAAATGGCTTATTGACTTTCAAAATCCCCAACTGTTTTTAACTGGGCTGAATGAACGTGGTCGAATAAGCGATGGAAGATAGCGTTCATCATAAGGAATTTGCGATAGCAGCCTCCTAAATATTGGAGGTGCTTTTAACAACGCAGAAGGGAGGGCCATCAAATAGGCTCTAGAAACTATGAATGTCGAGCATCAACATAACCAATTGGCTCTGTAATATGTCCGGCACGAGAAACATTAACTCCACTATCGGAAATAGTTTAATAAGGAAATCCGTTACCAGGGGACTCGCCAGGAAGGCATTATGTCACCCCTCCTCTGGGTGTTAGTCATTTGTTGGTTTGTTTTGTAAGCATTTTTTGGTTGCTACTTAACTTTTGTTGTTTACCTCGCTTTAGGGGGTTTTACACTTGTATCGATGCCACAATTAAGGAATGCGGTCAAACTATGAGGTGTGAAATATCAGACCGTCCTATAAGACCGCCCATCGACGGGATACTTAAAAAAAAAACTGAGCAACGCAGGCGTAATCATCACCGCTTACGCGAATGACGTGGTTATTTTAGTCCAGGGAAAATTCCTAGACACATTAAGTGAAATGATAGAATCAGCTCTTAGCAGTCTCAGAAAATAGGCTGAAGGGTGAGGACTGCACGTCAACCCAAATAAAACAGAAGTAGTACTCTTCAGTAGGGAATACAAGATACCACCAATCAAACTGCCTAAGCTAGCAGGCTTTCCCTTTTGGAGCGCACTTCTTATCTTATAATGCTAGATAAGAAACTAAATTCGAAATTGAATATACAGGAAAGAGTTGGTAAAGCTTATAATGCCCTCTTTATCTGTAAAAGGCCGACAAGTAAAAGTGGGACCTGCAACGATGCATTGATTATACATTATGATAGTCAGACCCGTTCTTACGTATGGGGCTCTTGTGTGGTGGAAGACAACGAATACGAAAAAATACGGGATATCTTGGTCATGGTATTATACAAAGAAGAGCCGGTATTGCCATCACGCGTGCTCTACGCACAACGTCTATGGCTGCACTTGATACCTTTCTTGCTATATTTCCCTGAAATCCCTGGCGAATCGGAGGATATATGTAACGGGTGGGCCATCTAGTGATTTCTTTCTAAATCATAGGTTATTTTGACACTGACAGCTGTTTCCCGCTCGAAATCTTGACAGAAAGTCAGTATCATACCTCCGCGGAACGAAATGAGTCACTTTACATTGCGAAATATTGAAAACTTATTTCCAAAGTGAGTGCTGTGTAGCCCAAACCGAGCGTTTTTTGAAAAGAAGTTTTGGCCGAAATGAAGCACCCACCGCGCCTGCTGTACGCAAGTTTGTGCAAAAAGTTCTTAAGACTGGTATGCCAGTGGACAACACTCATGGTCCCCGTCGTCGTACGGTGCGCACAGATGAGAATGTGGCTGCTGTAGCCGAGAGTGACTCAATTCACGAACATCAACTCGTCATCGATCTCAACAGCTCAACATTTCACGCATTAGCCTAACGAGAATTCTGCACAAAGATCTAGGATTATTCGCTTACAAGGTCCAATTGATTCAGCAATTGAAAGCGCATGACCATCCGCTCCGTTATCGCTTCGCTGTTTGGGCCTTAGAGCAGCTTAAATTGGACAACGATTTTGGGCGAAAAATCATCTTTTCTGACGAGGCACATTTTCATCTCGGCGGCTACGTTAACAATCAAAATTGCCGCATCTGGGGCTCGGAAAACCCGCACGTTATTGTCGAGGAGCCAATGCATCCACAGAGAGTGACAGTTTGGTGCGGATTGTGGAGTGGTGACATCATTGGACCATTTTTCTTCGAGAATGAGGCTGGGAACAACGTTTTGGTCAACGGTGGGCGTTACAGAGCCATGTTAACGACTTTTTTTTTTTACTGAAATTGAAGACATGGGTTTGGACGACCTCTGGTTCATGCAGGATGGCGCGCCATGCCACACAGCCCATGCCACAATCGGTCTTTTGCACACCAAATTCCCAAATCGTGTTATCTGCCGTCTTGGCGATGTCAATTGGCCGCCTCGGAGCTGCGATTTCACCCCTTTGGACTTTTTTTTGTGGAGAACCGTGAAGGATCGATGTTATGCCAACAATCCGGAAACGATTCAAGTACTTAAGGCCAATATCATCCAAGCAATCCGTGAGCTACAGCCCGAAACCATCAACAAGGTCTTGGAAAATTGGAGTGATAGAATGCGGTACTGCGAAGTCAGCCGAGGCAGCCACTTGAACGAAGTTGTATTCCATAATTAATGGGAATGTTTGTTCTTACTAATAAAGCCATAATAGATGAAAAAAAAATAATTTTGTTTATGTTATTGCATTTTTAAAAAGAAACTTGTAGTTGGCCCACCCTGTATATAGAACTACACCTAGATAGTAAAGTCTTGTGGAAGAAACACACAGAGGAAATATCCAAAAAGGCTACCCGTGCTCTAATGATAAGTAGGAGCCTAGCGGGTAAGTCTTGGGGGTTTAGTCCAAATATTCTAAGATGGCTGTATATTGCCATTGTGAGAGCAAAGATCACTTATGGAGCGATAGCATGGACAAAGCGAACTAGTCTAGTCACAACGAGGGAGACACTCACTAAAATGCAAGGACTTGCGTGCCTCTGCATCACTGGGGCCATGCGAACATGTCCAACTGCAGCCATGGAAGTACTCCTGGAGCTAACACCGCTCCATCATGTAGTGGAGCAAAATGCACAGCGGACGATCCTAAGGATGGTAAAGGAAAGTATTGGAAGGGAGAAATGCGTTTGTTCGAGAGAATACGATGCACTTCTCAAAAAACTTCCCCTCCTGGCAGTCCAGAGGGACGACAGCATCAGAAAATTGGGTAGTGTGTTTGCTCGTTAGCCGATGTGTGCAGATTCAAGCCCCAGCGGGGAACAGCAATCATCAGCCACCCGAGTATAAAGGAAAATAAATTACATCGAACTTTTTCCAACCACTCCACCAAAGAAAGGTTCTTGCCTGGCAGTACAATGGACCGGAGAGTCTGAGTGCTCTGGGATTTGGGTTTCCTCAGAACCCCAATCAGAAAACTGAACTTGGGAAAAACTTTAGCACAAAGTTAAGTAACAAGAATGAGTGGAGCAACGAATCCACGATATACGGACTAGGCAACCACACGATAAAGTGGTATACACACGGTTTGGGAACCGGAGAAGGTACAGGGGCGGGCGTGTTTGGGCCAAGGGTCAAGCATTCAGAACCCATGGGCAAGAGTACCAGCATCTTTCAAGCTGAAATATGCGCTATAGATAGATGCATCCAATTCAATCTCGAAAGAAGATACAGCAACTGCGACGTAGCAATACTGTCAGACAGCCAAGCAGCTATCAAAGCACTTGACTCCTATGTCATTAAGTCAAAACTTGTGTGGGAATGCCTATACAAACTCAATGAATTGGGCAGAAACAATAAAGTTACGCTTTACTGGATACCCGGTCATGTCGGGATAAAAGGTAACGAAGCAGTAGACGCCTTGGCAAGACAAGGGGCTACAGAATCCTTCATTGGGCCTGAACCATTCTCCGGAATAGGGGAACATACCATACGGGAGGAATTCAGGAAAATGGCGAAAGAAGACAGGGCAAAAACCTGGAACAACACCACAGGCCTGATGCAAGGTAAGAAACTACTGGGATGTTACAACCGGAAAAGATTCGAAGCCTGTATCTACCTTAGCAAGAATAACCTACGAATCCTAACAGGCTTCTTAACGGGGCACTGCAAACTCAGGGACCATTTACGGAACCTAGGTATAACAAATAAATGCCTTTGCAGATTCTGCAATGAGTCAAGTGAGACTCTGGAACACGTTCTGGAGTCTTGCGGGGCACTGACCCGCAAAAGATTGAAATACTTTTGCAGATACCAAATATCAGAAGAGGATATGCCAGCCATGGACCCATTTCTCATTCTTGGATTCTGAAAAGAAACTGGTTTGGAGAGAGAGCTCTAAGGTGAACTATTCTCGCCAAGGCAAAGCAAGAGTGTATGATTTAGATTAGATTAAATAGATTTTCATTTTTATACTAAAAAAATTTAGCAAAACAGTGTATAAACAAAAATCGGTTAGCATGGCATTGCCGTCTGCCTGGTTGACAAAAAGTTAACAATTATTAATTATAGCCTAATAGCACAGAAATTAATTAATTCTTTATTTTTCTTCTTTTTCTTTTTGTTCAGAAGTTTTTATTCAAAACTCTTTCTCTGTATTGTAAAGCAATTTTGCAGTACCCGGTTAGTGTTGTGACATTATTTTCATTCGGATTTGGTTCTCCGGTAAGACATCGTTTCCAAACACAGATTTCCTTGTTTCTCGCAAAATTGGGCACTTGCCAACAAAATGAAAAGTATCCTCCCTCTCAGATAAATTGCACATGCCACAGACTATCGGTAGCTCATCCCTATGGGGTACATAATTCAGTTTCAGGAGCTCTCCACGCAGATTTAGGACCGTTGCTATTTCTTCTATGCTGGACTCATTATTGTGCTGCAATTTGTGGCATAACCGGTTGTAGACTCCTCTATGGAGTGACCCTGATGCCTCCTCTAGAAATATTTCCCTGACATGCTCATCCACACGCGTGATTAATTGGTAAAGTTTAGGCTTTCAAATCCTCGCATCTTCCACACTAAGCTCCATTCCACATCCACTAGCTAGTTCCAGCCACTCTTTGTACAATCCAGATTAATTTCTTATAGATTGTAGAGCTGCTTTCTTCGGAAGTCTATAGTCTGCCATGTTTAGTACTCTAAGCACGTAATCCACTTGTAGCTTTAGGGTTTTTACAAAGAGTCTGTCTCCAACATGAGCATGTAATTTGGCGTATTCGGTGGCAGATGCAATGCTTTCTTTATATAGAACCTAAGGAGTTTTTCCACCATTTCAAATTGATTTCCTCCCCATACTTGAGGAGCGTAGAAGAGAATGGATCGCGAAACTGTTTCAAAAACTTTATATTTGCTGCTATGAGCTATATATTTGTTGTTGAAACATTTTCTCCAAGCAATGTTGATAGCTATTTTCGATTTCGACAATTTCTCTTTGAGGTGCCTTTCCATATTGAGATTTCTCGTAAAAAATATACTCCGAGGTACTTATATTCCTTCACCACTTGGATAGTTTTCCCATTAAAGTGCCATTTTTCATTCGCGCAGTTTCTGCCTCCACCTCTTTTAAAAATTATTATTTGAGACTTACTCAAATTAACCACCAGATTCCACATTTTGCAGTATTCGGAGAGTCGGTTTATTGTAAGCTGTAGAGATTCGGGTGAGTACGACAAAAGCACTACGTCGTCTGCAAAGAGAAGGGCTTTAATCAATACACCTCCATATTCAACCCCTCCAGGTAAAAAATCCACTATATCCTCAATCAAGAGTGCAAATAAACTTGGACTGAGAGCATAACCTTGCCTTACCCCTGATCCCGAACGAAACCATTCTGATAAGCCCTCACCATTCCATACAGCTGCTTTGGTATCCTCGTACAGATCTTTAATCACACGTCCTAACTTCAGCGACATGCCCATGCGAAAGAGTTTGTAGAATAAAGCATTTCGGTCCACTGAGTCAAAAGCTGCCTTGAAGTCCACGAAGAATGCATATAGTTTCCTATTCCTCAGGAGAAAGGAGTCCACAAAACTATTTAAAACAAACACGTGATCAACAGTGAAATATCCTGGTCGAAAACCCGCTTGATATTCTTTGAGCAGATTATTGGTATCTATCCATGCAGTTAGTCGACTTTGCAATATCGATGTAAAAATTGTATATGACGCATTTAAGAATGAAATGCCTCTGTAGTTCCCTGGGTCCGTCATACAATCTTTTTTATAAATCGGAAAGATCAGGGCTTCCTTGAAGCGCTGTGGTATTATCCCATTTTCCAAAATGTTGTTGAGCAAGTAGGTAAGATTCGTGTTCAGTTCGTTAGTACCATATTTGTAGAATTCGGCTGGTATCCGCCCTTTACCATTCTTAAGACTACTAAGTGCCTCAACAACGTCCTGCAATACAGTTGGCCTATCCAACATTTCGTTCTGGAAGCCAGGCACGGCACTGCATTTTAAGCGTACTGCCAGATGGGTTCAGAAGCCTATCAAAATGAGCTCGAAGGACAGTTAGGTTTAGTGCCCTGTCTATGACATAATTTCCACCATTTAGTTTTTTAGCCAGTTTCCAGAATTCTGAGGGATTATTACACTGCACTAGTCTTCGAGCCTCTGATTCATAATGCATTCTCCTTTTTGCTGCGCAAAGCTCTTTAAACTCTATATTTGTATGAATTTTTCAATGCAGATTCCTTAAAAATCCGGAATAATTTCAGCCATCTGAACGACAGTCGCCTCGCTTTACTGCACTCATTATCAAACCGAGGTTCTTTGTATCGTTGTTTTTTGTAATTTTGTTGGTTGTTGATTGGAAACAATTCCTTTATAATATGTTCAATTCTGTCGAAGTCCACATAATTCCGGGATTGCAGCTGCTCCTCCAATTGCCTTCTATATGCCGATGCTTTAGCCTTGTTCCATATTAGCTTCGGGAGAAGATTCATATTCCTTGTACCCAAGTCACCCGTTACTATCAGCTCAAAGGTCACAACAATAGGGAAATGATTTGAATATGGAACTTGCATCACTTCGAAGTCTGTTATAAGGGTGCCCCATTTACCTCCTGCTAAACAATAATCGTTGACGGATGTCCCTGGTCCTCCTACAAATGTGAACTCTCTCTGTTTGTCACTCAGACTTGTACCATTCAGCACTCGTAGTCCAAACGAATCACAAAATTCCAACAACTGCGTACCCTTTGCATTACAAATTTGATCCTTAGATTAACGACTTATTCCAGCTAATCTGTTTCCCATACCTTCTTCTTTGCCCACTCTTGCATTCAGATCTCCTATCACACAAACGTGTCGATTACCGCAGCACATCGCTACTTCCTGTAGCTTCTCAAAATCATCTGTACAGAATATTTCCGGACCATATTTGAAACATATATCCCATCCTCTAAAATTATGAATTCGCGGTTGATGTTATTAAGATCTCTTTTGAATCCAAAAAAGCATCCTCCACTGGCTCTGCCCCTCTCACGTAGCCTAACCGCTGGAATCCACTTGAATTCCTAGTTTGGAAACGTATTTTCGAAGTTACTGTTCTCCTCTATAAATGTTTCATATAAAAAAAGTAAGTAAGAGTGTATGACCTGCAAACACAATTCCAAAGGAATTGCAATGCGAGGGGAACTCTAACGAGGGAACAAACCTCTCCAAGGTATCAGCAGGAGGGCACCATAGACCACTAGGTTGCAGTGCAAAATAACCCTACACAAATAATAACAGGGAATCTACTTTAATGCGGTGAACAATTAAAAAAGCATATTAGTAGCTATTTAGCATACTTTCTCTAATGAACTACTTTAGGCATAGAGTACAATAATCACTACAAAACCTGTGTATCTCACGATTCCTCAAACTATAAGAACTTCCCTCTTTAAACACGACTTAAATTGATGCTACCCATCTTCGTCGAAATACCATCTTCATCTTCTCTTAAAAAACACCACTCAACCCAATCTCCGGTTAAACGAAAAAAAAAAAGAAACACTTAACATCTTTGCATTTGCAATTTGTAACAGCTGTCCTTGGAACATCAGTATTTCAAACATTTTCCACACAAAACAACAGCTACAACCTAACAAAAGACCGAGTACCGTAATTTGTCGCTTACCTACTACCTCAACACCTAAAATGGATTTATTTTCATTCCTTCCAAGGTAACAAATTATCCTGCAACAAAACTCTTCCAACCATCACCACCACAATCCAGTTCACCATTCATGCGCAGACCTTAAATGGATGAGCTAAATACTCCGCATAACTCCGACTAACTTGGGGAAAACGATGAGAAATATCGTTATCCGAAGAATGGGAAACATGGCCTCAAGTGCGCGCTATACACCATAACATGAATATGAGCAATTAAAAAAAAAAAAAAAAAAAATAGCTTTAGCCCCCAGAATTACCACCGAAAAAAGGATAACGTTCTAGAGAGTTTATACCTACTCCCGCACTGAAAAGGTGTTCAAAACTTGCTCTCGCTTTACTCAATGGGAGCACAGAGTCGACAAAACTCGTACTCCAGGATATTAGCATAATTAATTTGCAGGAGAAGGAATCCTTTTTTTTGCGCACAGGCAGAGAATTATTTCATTACTGCATGAATTAATTTTCAACTTCAAGCCGGCAACGACGATGATGACAAGTGCTATAGAGTGTCCTCCACCGAGTATTCTTGCTCCCACCCTCATACATTTCAACTTACGCAAAGTTTCAGTTATGATCTTTGTGGATGGTTGTGTGTAGTTGGGGGTGGTCGGATCGTCAGAAATAATATTTCCCATTCTACACTTGAAGTAGGATTGGAACAGTCCTCCTTCTTGGTGTCCTTTTGTTGATTCAATAAATGACGCGAAATATACAACAATTTGAATGAGTAGTCACGCCAGCCGTGAGCTCAGAGTAAAAGCAAGGAGGTCCTGGAATGCCCATTTTTATTTGTGTTGTGTCGCTGGCAGGCCGGTTTTGGTTCGAGATGCTTTTTATACCCTATCGCAGGGTATATTAATTATTATACATAGTTTGCAACATAGAGTAGTAACGTAGGCAAACTAAATAAAAGAAATCAGTCAATTCGATTAAGCCATATCTGTGCGTCTGACGGAGCCTTGAATTTTGAGCAAGGAGAATAAAATTCCATATATGTATGTGCTGCTCAGAGCCCGAATTAGTAAAAGCGAACTATCGTTCCAAATCCGCCCAACTTGCTTTTAAAACTTTTAGTAGAACGTTTCCATTCGGGGTGGCAATGGTGTAGTGCTAACGTCGTCAATTGCAACGCTCATGGTTCATGGTTTAAATCCTGATGTCAGCAAGCATTTATTTATTTCTCATGAAATATATAAAGTGAGTCCGATCAATTGCGAATGCTTGTGTGAACACTACTGCGGAGGCATAGCACTGGCAGTAGCTTGGTCATATGGCTGGAAAAATTTTTCGCTCTGATGGATGATTGATTTGCCTATGACGTCGGTAATCGCGAAAAGAATACTGTGAATCAGAAGTAAAGGCAAAAAATAAAAAAAAATTTCCCAGTTATCTGGATGCCACCCCTGGAGTTTCTCTGAAGCATAAACAACTGAGCTTCAAACCACTACATCAAATCTTTCTCTCTCTCTACCTATCCTTTCCAATGCCCGCACTGTGTGTAAACATGTTAAGGGTATTCATAACCCCTTGAGTGCGCACAAATTATATAAAAACAAAAATAAAAATCACATGCCCTCGCCCACATTATTAGGGCGTGGCTAGATAGGGTACCAAACGATTCGTTTCAAACGAATTGTAGGCATGCGATGCTGTATGTTTTGCTTCTTGTTTCGAAAAAGTACTCGAGAAGAGAGATGTGTACTGTTGATCCTTATCCATGTCCTTTTGTCCATCTCAATGAATGGCAGTAAATTATTTTTCTCCTTTTTGTCCTTTTTTTTCTAGGTCGGTGTGTTTCTGTTTGCGTTCGATGAAGAAGGGTACAACACGCATATGCTGCCTGCCACATGCAGCTATTCTCGAAAAACGATTAAGTGCTGGTGTTGGCTTTTTGTTGGTTGGGGTTTTTTCGGCTCTTTTTGCGCCCAGTCTTTGAAAAGTTAGAGAAGAACGAAATAACTTTGAGTTAATGGATGCACTAAAGTGACTGATGGCGGAAGTGGTGGCCATACAATGTCGTAGGGATAACTTGGAAAATTGCATCCAAAATTGAGATCATAAATTACAGTCAGAAAGAAAGGAAAGGACATGCACAAGTGGAGCAATTCTTTTTTGGTTGTTTCTTTTGATAGGAAATGCGTGGGCCATTGGCAAAGGATAAAGGATATTTTTCGAAGCAATTATTTACATTTTATGGAGTCTTTTGATTTATTTCCAGGGATAGTCGAGCACATTTACGCAGGGATAAGAAAGATAAATGCCGAGCAGAGCTGGAGTTATTGGTGCAATTCTCGGATCTGTGGTCAATGTACTTTAAATGGGATTTGACGGCTTGAAACGTCAGGATGATAAAGTGGTGATTCAAATCAGCTTTGGATGCTCTTCACTCTCTTTGATAATAGTATTCCCCATTTCACCTTCAGTACCTATGGATATTAATTATTGCACTAGTTTACGAACTTTTCTCACAACAGAGGCATAACGTGCTTTGCTTCGTGTCTTCACATGCCTTCATGTGTCTTTATGTGTTATCACATGCCTTCATGTGTCTTCACTTTTTAGAAATTTTTTTTTTGTCGACAAAAAGTAACCAAAATCGGTTCAGTAGCTTGGAAGATATAGAACAAATTTTTTGGCGGAGCGGTTGCGTGTTTTTGGAATCAATTTTGTACAGGAGCAGACAATTAAAACACACAACGCGTTACATATATAATAAATATACATACAATGTGAACCATTTTTATGTTCATAGGATATCTATCCATTCGAGTAGAAAAATAAAATAAATATACAGGAGGCATTTGGATTTCTATTTAAAAGGCTCGAATGGGATATATGGTGTGAACACGCAATGTATATTCCACAGAATAACAACTCGTATACCTATCTACACATTTTAAGTATGGAGTATGGCTCACTAGGTGGGCCTCCAATTGTGGATTGGGGGTTAACCCTCATAAAACTGAACTTGTTCTCTTCACAAGGAAATATAAAGTTCCCCTCGTAGACCGTCCTATGATTAATGGCACCAGTCTCACCTTCACTGTTAGTGCAAAATACCTGGGTTTTATGCTGGACTGAAAACTGAACTGGAAAGCCAATCTACTAGAACGCGTAAGGAAAGCCTATGTAGCTCTCTATTCCTGTAAAAAGGCTATAGGTAGGAGCTGGGGTATGAAACCTGAAATCACTCGCTGGCTTTACGTGTCTGTTGTCAGGTCTATACTACTCTATGGCGTGATCGTTTGGTGGCCTGCTCTTGACAGGGTTGTTCACCTCTCTTATGTAGCTAAAGTGCAAAGATCCGCTTGCATGTGCATCAGTGGTACACTATGACTACCCTCTCTGCGGCACTGAAGATTATGTTCAACCTGTTACCCCTGGATATCCTCGGCAGACAGACTGCTACCAGTGCGGCTATTCGTCTTAAGGCCTCCTCTTAGTGGTCTAGTTATCACATTGGCCACTCCTCGATCCTTGATCTTCTCAACTTCACACATGCAAATACGGACTACACCCCACCGAAACTGAGATTTGACCGCCACTTCCGTACGAGTATCCCTGAACGGGATGAGTGGGATGGCTCTAAGACCGAAGGTGGTGTGGGCTGTGGTGTTTTATCCGATAAGCTCAGCCTGAGCATCTCGTTCCGCCTCCCTGATTATTGTGGCATTTCTCAGGTGGAAATCATGTCGATTAAGGAAGCCCTGTCTTGGCTGAAATATAATGTATTATCTGTCAGCGATATTAGCATTTTCACTGACAGTTAAGTGGCTATCAAGTCCCTGGAATCGTGCTCCTTTACTTCAAAGACCGTCTTAGACTGCCGCTTGTCTTTTACAGAGATGACAGAGCAGTTCAACATTCATCTATGCTGGATGCCAGGTCACAGGAACATTCCAGGAAACTGTAGAGCGGAGGAACTCGCTAGAAAGGGTATTACGCTAAGGATTCTGCCAGATAGGCAAGCCCTTGGTATGCCCCTCGCTACATGTAGGCATCTACTGAAGCTGAACGCTATTAGCAAGACAAGCCTTAGGTGGGATATTGGCTCTACGTGTCACATTTCGAGACAGATCTGGCCTAAGCTGGACCAGAAACCTAGTGCCGAGTTGGTTAAACTAAAGCGATTACAGATCAGCTGCGTTGTCGGTGTCATCACCGGACACTGTCTCTTCCAACATGCCAAAAGACTTGGCCTCTTTTCCAATGACTTCTACAGGATCTTTCATTCAACCATTCTTCACTTCCTATGCACATGTCCTGCTCTATCACGCAAAAGAATACTCCATCTAGGAGCTCCCTTCCTTGACGACCTCAGCGATTTGGCGTCCTTAGGCATCATGAACATCCATCGCTTCATCAAAAGCTCCGGTTGGTTTTATTAGTCCCTGAGTGGTCTAATGGTAGATCCTTGGCATCACAATGGACGTTTACTGGTCTAAGTGTGTCTACATCGTGGTGCAGACAGCCAATCTAACCTAACCTAACCTAAGTATGGAGATTCAAATATATATTTTTTTCGAGTTCCAAAATAGCATTAGTTCATTGTATTCCACTTCCCCATATCCATCTGTTAGTGGAACACAATCTATTACAAGTGTTCTACTGCCGAGCCCATCAGCGGTTGACGCTTTCATTTCAAATGTTGGAAAGATAATTTTTGTGGGCGAAATAATTCCTACTAGACCTCACCCTACGCTATAAGCCAGTAAATCCCGTTTATTTGAGGTCAAAACAGTCATATTTGCCCACGCGTTTCTACCCGTGGCGTTATATTTTTTTTCTAACAGCGGATTGCGAACGTTGTCCTTTGACATTTAGTAGGGGAATTTCACCTACAAAAAGCCTCTCTGCGAACAGTATCAATGATGTCCATTGGATATAATGCCTCCAGGAGGGCACACACTTTTCCAAAAATAAGTTCGAAATTGTACACCCCCCAGCAACCTGTACGATTTGAATAAATTTGCCCGACAGGATACAGTGTTAGGTGAATAGATGTTCATCAGGATTTGATGAAAGGCTGAAATTCATTTTGAATCAACAGCATCAAATGAGTCAATGCATCGTCACTAGGTTCGGATTTGCTATGCTAAAAATTACTTTGATATGAATCCTTGTAATGGACACGTGGACTATAACACCAAAGAGCTGGAGAATATGAAAGCATGAAAGCACTCCCGGAAATGGATGTCAACGAAAAGTTTTCAAATGCACTTAACCATAGAGCAACCGTGTATTCCCACCCACATCCTGAGCGCCCTGCAAAAGTAATTAATTTAATTCCGGAACCCTTACAAATAAATATCTCATGTCCATTCTGTTTCAAATCATAAAACTTCCTGGAAAAACATATTCTCTTGGCTGTTCATTAAGAGTACACCCGCCCACGCGTCTCTCGCAGGGATCATCCATGTTCTTAAATCATCCCCAAATGGTAGACAAAATGTGTGCATATGACCACAATGGCGGCAACGACCAACGCGTCTCTTCCCAGAGCCTTCGTCATATTCGAAAGTAGAAAATATTATTTTCATTTGGGAAGCAGGAAAAATGACACTTGGGGAGGAAAATAGTAATAATCCTGGAGGAAAAAAAAAAAGTCTGCCGAAAACAACGACCACATCGCACTCAAATCATGACCGCTGGTATGTCCAAAAATTTCTCTGGTTGCATGTTGTACCATCATAGTTGTCGTTCGACGTTATCCTGGTCGTCCTTGGTCACTGTCATCGTCGTTGCCGTTGTCGTCACGGTAAGGACATTAAGGGTAAAGCTCTTAATTTGATTTATTCTGCAGGCGAGAGCGAATGCTTTCCTTAGTTGCTGCAGTTTACGGGTTTTCATACTTTTTTGATTATTTTTGAAATATAAAACAAAAATCTTTGCCGGCATTGTCCTGCATTGCATCCTGTTTCTACTCGTTGGTCCATCTGTCTGTCGGTCGGTTATTCATTTTTACTGTTTGTGCATGTATATCTGTTTCAGTTGCTGGACATCAGACCATAACATGGGAGCAGAATTATAATCATCATCGGTGTCACCGGGCTTAGGACAAAGTTACTCCTATTGAGGAGCCAAAGTGTGCTGTGGAACTGATGTTGATGAGTCTCTGTGGCGACATGATGGCACAAATGTAGAAGGTGCTGGACTGCACAGAAAAAGGACAGCATCCATCCTTAGGGATTCCTACAGTTCTCACTCCCTTCCCGCCCATACCTGTGAATGGCTGGAGTTTTCCTTTTTTTTTTTTGTTCGTCCTCCTCCGGCCTTAAGTTTTGTTTATTTATTTGTTCTGTTTGGGGCGGCGCGGCGGCGGCATTCTGCTCTCTTGAATTTTAAGGATATGACACAATTTAGGAATTCAAGAGGACCAACGATCACAAATATATTTTTATTATTTTTTGCGCCTTTTGCTTGGTGTGCCCTTTGGCATAAAAGGGAAAAAATTACGTTGCTTGGTCTTTCATAGCGAACCGTGATATGAATATTAATTGCAGGACGTGTATTTTTTTTTGTTGCTCTGCATCCTTTTCCCATAGAGAGTTAGAGAGTGCGGCAAACTTTCATCGCTTCGACGGCGCCATTAAAAGGAGGAAACACATAACAGAAGTTTACTTACGGCCACCGTGCGGAAGATGAGGGCTTAATTTGCATCCTGGATGCGTGCTCTGACTTGGACAGGTAGGTGGGTAGGTAAGAGATGTGAAGGAAACCTGCTGCACTGTAGCAAGTTGACTGCTTGGCAAACTGCATTAGTTAATGGTTATAGCGGGGCAAAGTTTTGCCGTAAAATGGAGTAAAATTAGTTGTCCATGGGGGCATGCCAGAGATGATGGACTCTTTAAGAGTGCTTTGGTTAAGTTACATTAATTAGAGAAATAAGAATGCAACCTAAGGCACTGCGGTCTAATTATATGAGAGATGGCTGGTAGTTAAAGGTTGTTTTATAGCGAAAATGTTAGTTTATGAATCATCATAAGATCTTAGATGTACTGCAGTTTTTCGCTAGGAAGGCGTACGTCGGAAGCCAAGCTAGTGGGCTATTCAAAGTAGCTCTATTTGTTCACTTAACTGTGCTAATATTATTAATAATTAAACACAACTGGTAAGATAGCTGGGGCATACACAATGGGTGAATATCAACGTAGTAGAGGAAGGCCTCACCTTAGGTGATGTGTACAAGTAGTAAGAGACCTCAACTTACTTGGTGCGCCCAATTGAAGGAACCTCTCTATTCACCGAGGGGCTTTCTGAATCGATTTCACATCGGACTATAGCTCTCTTTCTTTGTTTCAGTGTCAAAATGCCCACAAAATTTTACTGTTTCTATGGATGTGCCTCAAATTCCTCTTTAGTTTTAATTTCCTACATTTTTCGAAGACGACAAAGCCTTCTTTTCTCGGCGGTCATTGGCGTAGTTGGCTATTTAGCTATCACCATTTGCAGTAATTCCAAATCTATACCGTGATTGGCTTGTGCGTATTTTTGGGAACAGCGATCAGGAAAAATCTACTTCTTGCGACGCTAGTGAAATTCTTCCATTCATTCTACGTATGTATATCATCCGCTACTTCCTGTGTATCTGGAATATATTCTTATTTGTTTGAATGATTCCGTATTCCGGGCTTAAGCCAATATTCTCAGACCCCTTCAACTCTCGTATTTCTTCCTTTAGATTAGGATTACAGCAGTTTCATTTCTTTTGGGATTTGTGACGAACGTCTATGGGCAATAATGCATTTTCCTGTAGGCGAATAAGCAAAGTCTGCCTTGTTGGTATTCCCCTCTGCTGGAAAGTGAAGGACAAGAGAGTCCTCGGATCGGTCGGTGCCGTAAGAAGAGCTCCAGTTGCTTTTTAAGAAGCTGGCAGTATTTTTCTGTGGCATTTAACCGCTCCAACAGGCAAGAGTTTGTGAATCTTAGGATCTCCACTTTTAGTATAGGTAATTGATCTTCTTGCTTAGTTGCAATGTCGTGTAGTTTTGTGAATATGACCTCATCTAAAATGAGTTTTAGTTCATCGGTAGTCATACATTCATTCAGTGATTTAGGATTATATATAACAAAAAAAAATACTAAAGATTTCAATGAAATTTTTTACTGCCTTAAACTTTGGACTATGCCATTATGTATCGGCATTGGCTCAATGGCCGCCCGGTAGTTCTTGCAAACCTCGATTCTCGAGAGGTAATTTTCGATGACTTTTCGGCTCATTCCTGGCTGTATCGCGGCCATAAAGTCACGTATGTTGGTTTCTAAGTATTCTGAAGTTTCTGGATTGCTTGCATAAATACGATCCTTAACATAGCCGCACAAAAAGAAATTCGACGGGGTCAGATCTTATGATCTTGCTTGCCAATTGATGTCGCCAAATCTTAAAATTAATCGCAATAGAGCCAAGTTTGCCCGTGTGGTATAGCTCGTAGCCCCACCCTGTTAGAACCACATATCACGTGCTTCAATGTCTTCAATCTCAGGCCAAAAAAAGTTGGTTATCGTTTGACCATAGTGCAGAGTACTCACCGTAACGATGGCATCCTATCGTTTTGATAAAAATACGGTGCGATCCCGCCGCCGTCCGTCCACAGCGCACACCAAACTGTCACCTGTGGTGGATGCAATGACCTCTCAATGATCAGAGTCCTAAATTTTATACCTACGTAGCCACCGCACGAGAAATAAGATTGACAGAAGTCAGAAGAAGGCAAAGATGCTAGATCCCAAGCTCGAATTCAATACCCCTTTATTTCCAACTGCCATTTTTTTTATAGGTATTGTGAAACGAACTTTGCTTCACCTGCTCAGGTAAAATTTCGGCCAGATACGTAAAGAAGAAGAACTACACAAACTCAACATTATGCATAGAGTTCTTAATTTACAAAACATGATTTCAAAAAAGTGCAGCATTGATATTGAACGACTTTGACTTGACAATTATTCATTTTTCTTCCTTTTCTTCCTTATACTTCACTCGGAGTCTTGATCAATTAATTGATATGCAGAATTATTAACATACAGCTGGGCGGAGCATCGGCCAGAAGGATTGCTCACTGCGGTACACCCTAAGGTGGAGTCTTGTCACCTATTCTGTGGAACCTGGTAGTAACTGAGCTCTTGGTGGACCTGGATACGTCAGGTTGTAGAGTGATCGCCTATGCTGATGATATTGCTATTGCTGCTCTCGGTAAACACCCAGCCACTCTCAGGGAAATCCTCCAATATGCTCTCTTTTGGCTTATCAGATGGGCCTCCAAATGGGGACTGGGGGTTAATCCCCATAAAAAGAAACTCGTTTTCTTCTCTTTTCACGAGGATATATAAAGTTCTTCTCATAGGCCCTCCTATGATAAATGACACCAGTCTTACCTTCACTGAAAACGCGAAATATCTGGGTCTTATTTTGGATAGGGAATCGAACTGGAAAGCGAACCTGTAAAAAGGCTGGCAGAAGGCTGCCTATGTGGCTTCGAAGTTCGAATCCCAGAAAACACCAACAAGTTTTTTCACGGTTCCACCTCTCGCGAGCGTCTAACAAACATCCGAGAGTATTGTTGTCACGAAAAAGCTTCTCAAATCGCCGTTCGGACATGGCATTAAATTGTAGGTCCCTTCCATTCGTGTGAAAAATATAACGCACACAACATGAGTAGTTGCGAGAAGCTAGGCCCTGGCACTTTAAACAGCTGTTGCGCCAAATATTTGTATTTTGCCTGTTCGGCCATCTGTCTAAAAGCCTCCTCTCAGTGGCCTAGCTATCGCTTTGGCCACTCAACTTCAAACACGAAAACACGAACTACATCCCGCCGAAACTGAGATTTGATCGAAACTTCCGTATGAGCATCCCTAATCGGGATGAATGGGACACTTGCCCCCCTGTCGATGGTAGGTCGGTTCACTTCTTTACAGATGGCTCTAAGACCGATAGTGGGGTGTGTTGTGGTGTTTTCTCCGAAAAGTTCAATTTGAGCATATCTTTCCGCCTCCTTAATCATTGTAGCGTTTTCCAGGCGGAAATCATGGCGATTAAGGAAGCCCTGTCCTGGCTGAAGTGAAGGTACTATCTGTCAGGGATATTAGCATTTTCACTGACAGCCAAGCGGCAATCAAGTCCCTGGAATCGTGCTCCTTCATTTCAAAGGCCGCCTTAACTGTCGTTTATCTCTTATGGAGATGACAGAGCAGTTCAATATTCACCTATGTTCGGTGCCGAGCCACAGGGACATTGCAGGAAACTGCAGGGCTGACGAGCTCGCCAGACAGGGTACCACCCTAAGGATTCTGCCTGACAGGCAAGCCCTGGGTATGCCCCTCGCAATATGTAAGCATCTACTAAAGCTGAACGCTATTAGTATGACCAACCTCAGATGGGAAAACGGCTCAACGTGTCACATTTTGACACAGATCTGGCCTAAGGTGGATCAAAAACGTAGTGCCGAGCTGGTCAAGTTAAAGCGAATACGAATCAGCTGCGCTGTCGGTGTCCTCACTGGACACTGTCTTATAGGCCAACACGCCAAAAGATTTGGCCACTTCTCCAACGACTTCTGCAGAAGCTGACCATAAGGACTAATCTTTTTCTTTAACTCCATGGGATTCATAATACGCAGTAAGTGCTGAGAATATTGGGGTACTATTTCTGCTTTCAGGTAATCTGCTCGTCTCAATTTGATCGATGACCAAAGCACCACAATAAAAGGACTGCTTCCAAAGTAACGATAACCGACTACGATAATACTCGTAAGACTGCTGATTCACGGGTGTGCTTTCAGCCCCTAAAAACCTAAGAATAGACAATTTTATCAACTGTAGTGGGAACGTCATCAATTGCCACGCTAATCGTTTATGGTTCAAATCCTGATGTTGGCAAGCATTTATTTATTTATTTCTCATGAATAAAGAGTCAGTCCGATCAATTGCGAAAGCCCATGTGAACACTATCTCTCTCTCTCTCTCTCTCTCTTTCTCTCTCTCTATCCTTTCCACCTCCCGCACTGTGTAAGAACGGTAGGTGTGTTTTCAACCTAATTTGCAATATCAAAGTGAGATTATGGAGGGCTGAGAGCCGTATTCTCATCTCAATATAATGGGTGGTCCATCTAGTGGTTTATTTTTAAATTATAGGTTATTTTAACACCAACAGCTGTTTCCCACTCGAAATCTATCTTAACAGAAAGTCAGTATCTTACCTCCGCGGAACGAAATGAGTCGCTTTATGCTTGAACAACATTGGGAAATATTGAAAACTTATTTCCAAAGTGAGTGCTGTGTAGCCCAAACAGTGCGTTTTTTGAAAAGAAATTTTGGCCGAAATGAAGCACCCACCGCGCCTGCTGTACGCAAGTTTATGCAAAAACTTCGTGAGACTGGTATGCTAGTGGACAACACTCATGGTCCCCGTCGTCGTACGGTGCGCACAGACGAGAATGTGGCTGCTGTAGCCGAGAGTGTGAGACTCAATTCAACGTTTGGGAACAACGTTTTGGTCAACGGTGGGCGTTACAGAGCCATGTTAACGACTTTTTTTTTACTGAAATTGAAGACATGGATTTGGACAACCTCTGGTTCATGCAGGATGGCGCGCCATGCCACACAGCCCATGCCACAATCGATCTTTTGCGCACCAAATTACCAAATCGTGTTATCAGCCGTCTTGGCGATGTCAATTGGCCGCCTCGGAGCTGCGATTTGACCCCTTTGGACTTTTTTTTGTGGAGAACCGTGAAGGATCGATGTTATGCCAACAATCCGGAAACGATGCAAGTGCTTAAGGCCAATATCATCCAAGCAATCCGTGAGCTACAGCCCGAAACCATCAACAAGGTCTTGGAAAATTGGAGTGATAGAATGCGCTACTGCGAGGCCAGCCGAGGCAGCCACTTGAACGACGTTTTATTCCATAATTAATGGGAATATTTGCTTTTACTAATAAAGCCATAATACATGGAAAAAGTTTAATTTTGCTCATTTTATTGCATTTTCAAAAAGGAAATTGTAGTTGGCCCACCCTGGGTGTAATCCGTGACAGGGAACTAAATTTTCGCTGTCATATTAATAACGTTATTAGCAGTTGGGCACAATGGACCCGAACGTTGGTCTAAGTTAGCAGTGATTCTTTTTCTCACAAGGCAAGTTCTTATACTTTTTGTACATCGTCCAACATTTTGAACTGTATGTGAGCGCTGGGCGCACAACTGCGGCGTAGAGCCTTCCTTTCCACTTAGAGGGCATTTTACGGTCACATACGATAGCGAAGTTTTCTCGCCACTTCGTCCAAGCTACGCTTACGCGAAGACTGATGTCGTCATCACAGACTGCTTTGCTATTGATCAAATATCCCATATATTTGAACTCTTCGCACTTGGGAAGCATTGTTCCATTCAAATAAATATCTAGAATAGCCCTGAGTGGACCAGAGAACGGGTAGTACAAGTACTCTGTCTTTTATGAACTAACCCATTTCGCTCCAGAATGTCCACCCACATATCAAGTGTTCGTTGCAGGGATGCAGGATCCTCACTTCTGATGGATCCATCGTCAGCAAAGAATAACTGATATACCTTGTGGTACGTCACTTTATTTTCAAGTAGATAGTCAAGGACGGTAATAAAGAACAAAGGATTTAAGACGCTTCCCTGATGCACCCCGTCTTTGATTGCGATCTCTTCGGTTTCTCCAGCAGGGCATCTTACTCTTGTCTTTGCTCTTTCGTACATGTCTATGTACATACATATGTTAACCTTAAATTAATAGATAAAAATAAATATATACAAACTTTCGTTGTATTCTTTCTTGTTTCCAAAAAGGTTTCCTGAGGTCCTGAAGGTAGTCCTTTTGCTGTAAAATTTCACATTCCACACAAAACACCAATTTAATGTTAAGTTTTTCTTTGTATCTCTCTTTATTTTCCTTTTTTATATTTCACTATTTGTTTTTTTTTTTAGATTTTTATTTTTTTGTTGAGTCTAATATTCCTTTTTGGTTTAGTATGTAATTATAATTACAATAGTATAACAAAAGAAAACAATGTCATATACTATATTTATATATAAATATTTTTTTTTTTGTTTTTAATTTATATAATATTTTATTTCTTCTTATTAAATTGTTTATCCTATATAAATGTTTTAAGTAAAATCTTTCTTTTAATTATTTTTATTTTTTTCACTAAATGACTAAATGACAAATTTTATTCTTAGAGTTTAGTTTTATTTATAATTTATTCAAAAAAAAAAAAATGTAATTTACAATGAACAGTTACATATTAAATTCTTCCTTGCGTATTTTTTTATTTTTATATTTTGTATTATTCAAAAATAGTTTTTTATTTATAATTTACAATATGTATGTATGCATGTATATAAAAAAAAACGAAAACAAACTTTTTCAAGTAAAGTTTCTTGTCTAATTTTTATTTATTTTTTTAATTTTATTTAGAGACGATTTTTTTGTTTTTAAATATATTACATTAAAAGTTGTATTGATTGAGTTTTCCGGTTTTCTTTGATGTTAGTTTATATGTAGGTATTTAGATATTCTATTTTGTTTATATTACAATGCTTTGCTTGTCTATTTCTATAGATTTATTTGGATGTGAGTGTGGGTATTTGAAAGTGTACTTAGCTATGATTAAGTTTATAAAAGTTTATTTGCTGCTCTTAATTACTTTAATTTATTTTTTCGAAGTATCTGTTCTATTTTGATAAATATATATTTACGTTTATAAATGTTTGTTGTTGTTGTTGAAATTCTATGTAAAAGCTCATCATCGTATTTGTATTTGGTTTGGTTATGATATAAAATTATTATTTGATAAATAAATATTAATAGGTAAATTAAAAATATATTATAACATTTCTTTAAATAAATAAAAGTGAATATATTAACTTGCATTTTCTTTTCTTAATATTTCATTGTTTTAGTTTGTATATTCAATTTTTCATCTTTTGGCGAGTTTATTGTTATTTATTTTAATTTTTTTCGATATCGTATTTTTTTTTAATTACGATTATATATTTCTGTCTTAATATTTTGTTAGCTATGTATAAAAAACAAAGTATGAAGTATTTTTTGCAGAAATTTTGATACTTTGTAATATTTCGGTATGATGTATAGATATTGTTAGTTTTATTTATTTTATGGTTTTGAGAAAATGCACTGCTGAAGTTTTATCGGACGTCTATAAGTTTATATTTGTTTTATAATCATTTTTCTTCTGGCATTTATCATTTTAAAAATAACATAACAAAGTATTAAGTAAAATTTAAAAAAACAATGAAGAACCTATTTAACTGCATTTAAAGCGCCGGTCTTCTTGTCCTTTTTAACTAAAGCGTATACCGATGCAGCCTTATAATTGATTGGACCATAGTTATGAAAATCCATATCGGCATACTCCAGTTCGTCGTCGAAATTCGAAGCTGCCAAGGGCTAAAGTAGAAAATTTTCTTAGGCGTATTTGAGGGAAATTTTATAAGTTATCTTATGATTTGTGGTAGTGTACGATGTTAGAGTTTGTTTGACATGCGATAGTTAGTACGTTAACGGCTGGTATAAATATTTTCTTGCAGATCATAGTCTCAGGACTCTCCTAGCTCAAATTGTTTGCGTGTGGATATAGCAGTTACTTGCTGGCAGGTATCCTCTAGTATAAGGGGTCAAGTATATTGGCTAATGGACTTCTGTCTGTATTATCTTTTATAATTTTCTTGTACTTCGGGTTCTGTGGATGCAAAACGTCGCGTCGTCCTAAAAGAGCTGACTTTCGTATTCGGGGGACAAATTATACGTTGATCAAAGCCGAACCTACAGGGATTTTAAAACCGTTGCCGATTTCTCTAGTTTCAACGAATGAAATGACCTAATAAAGAAATATTGCTGCATTGGACTTCAATTTAAGACGCTGTCTGATTCTGATGCATGAAGAGTAAAGTGCAAGTAAGCGTAAGCTCATTCTAGGATAGTAATGGCTAGGATATCAATGTTAAAGGACTGCGTTGTCAGAATAACCGATTCGCAGATTTGACTGATCCTGTGGATGGCAGTTGTTCTCGCCTGCGTCTGTACTCAAATTCGTTCCAACTTTTTAAGTCTAACAAGGGATTCACTCTTTCCTCTTCTTCTTGTTTTTATTTCTGCGAGATTATGATCAGAGCTCAAGGGATCATAACCCTCCTACTTCACTGCATATCTGCTGATCCGTCTGTGGGGTTACTCTTTGCTTTGCTAACAAAGCCATAAACATAAGTTGAAGTGGTTTGGATATTTCTCGTACCAAATGGACAGAAATTCGTGTTCCTACAAATATCCGAGTATCTTTGTCACTCATCTGAGATGGAATGATGGTATTATTTCAATGACAAACTAAGTAGGAGAACAGCATTTGCACATATACATGTGGGCGGACTTAACTACCTTAAATTTTCATGAGAGACTCCAAAAGTGATGCTCTTGTACAGTGGACCCCGTTCTACTGAATACCAAGTTGTTAACTAAAAGAAAAAAGGTTGATGACTTCAAGTCCAGTCTTTGTTTGAAACAGAGTTCTTAACATAGGAAGACTTTGAACAAAGACAGAAAATTTCATCCAGCTGCCGCCTTTGCTTTTCGGACGTTCTGGTAACCTGCATTTCAGGACAAATCGAAAGCAATTCAAATGTAGAATTCATAATTTTGAGGCAGACTCGTCAAAAAGTTCTGAAGACTTCTGCATGAGGAACAAATAATTACTCGTCTTTTGAACATAATTCTCGATTCATCGGGTGACTTACAGGAGTTGCGTATATCTATCTGATTTCTAGAAAGGTAAGGTACACATTTGAATCGAGCTCCAAAGAGATATCCCATTAAAGACAATTTATGTTCTCGTTAAATTTAGAACTACTAGCTACAGTCTACAGCTGGATTGTGAACGATTACTTTGGGGGAAAATTCCGAATTCCATAGATATTGTACAGGATGGGGCAGAAAGAACTCCCCGATTTAAAGAGATCGTAGATAAGGTTAGGGTGGGAATAGCAAAGCTTGGGAAGTGGCGATAGATAGCGGCAATCGTTCGGGTTTCAGTTGTCATAATGGTTTCGACGGGAGTACACCGTGCTTTTGTTGTCGAAGAATTCATTAAAAATAGCGGGTCGACGACTGCAACGCAGCGTGCTTTTCGCATACACTTTGCACTCGGTCGACATGATTCCGTTCGTGACAAAAAAAAAAAAAACAATACGCCTTTGGGTGTCAAACTTTAGAGAAACAGGCTCTGCACACAAAAAGAAGTCTCCTGGACTACCACGTACTTCAACAGGAGTAAGAAATGTGGCCGTTGTCAGGACTTCGATTCACCAATCTCCACGGCGTTTTGCACGCAAACACGAGACGGCATTGAGCTTATTAAATCGAAGTGTTCGCAGAATTCTTCACCGTGAGCTGAAAATGCAATCCTACACAATTATGGTTTCACAAGAATTGAGTGAACGAAATTGAGAAATCCGTATAGTTGCGTATCGAGACCTCCTTCTGAACATTCCCCTCACATATGTTTTAATGTGTACCGACGAAGCTCATCTTTTAGGCACAATTATAAACAAAATTTCCGGTATTTGTCTCAAAATAATTCCAGGGAACTTCACCAACAACCACTTCATAGTCTCAAGGTTACAGTTTGTGGTGTGCTGTTTTTGATGTTGGCGTATAGGGTCCATACTTTTTTGAAGAGAACGGTGCTACCGTTACTGTAACTTCCGATCGATATTGTGCAATGCTGGATAATTTCCCTCGGCCTAAATTGCGTAATCTATTAGATCAATCAATCGGGAACACCCCAAGGTGGAGTTTTGTCCTCGCTAATATGGCTGCTTGTAATGGATGAGATCTTGGTAATACTGAAGGAAAACGGCTTCAACGTGACGGCCTATGTGGATGATGTCGTTATCCTGGTCTCGGGAAAATTTCCTGAAAGGCTCAACTTCGCACTTCAACTAGTGGATAACTGGTTCAGCAGCAAAGGGCTGGGAGTGAACGCCTCAAAGACGGAGGTAGTTCTTTTCACTAAGAAGAGATCAATTCAGACCCCCAAAAATCGGTGGCATTTAACTTAGAATCTCAAGTTCAGCTTGATATCTGGGCGTAATTCCAGATTCCAAACTGAACTGGAAGGAAAATATTGCAGAACGCATAAAAAAAGCAAGCGTAGTTTTCTATTCCTTGAGAAAGGTATTCAGTAATACCTGGGGTTTCAAACCAGTTGTGGTGTACTGGATATACACGACGGTTGTTAGACCCATTCTCACATATGGTTCTCTGGTATGGTGGATAGTACTTGAGAAGCAATACCAGCCTTCAAGCCTCACCAAAATCCAGAGGGCAGCGTGCATCGGAATCATGGGATCAATGAGAACAGCACCAACAGCGGCAATGGAAAGTATGCTTAGTTTCATTCCGCTTGACATATACTGCAGCAGTCTGGCGGCTAAAACCGCTATAAGACTGAGAGAAGGTCGATTGTGGTCATCGAGCCTTTACTGCCATGCCTCCATTCTGTCCCGATGGGGGACTACCAGTGAATTGACGAAAACTGATCACATGAACCCGATGCTAGCATTTGAAAGGAGATTTAGTACAAGAATTCCTGACAGAATATACTGGAAGAACCGAAGAACCATGAAGAAAAAAGAGTTGGGTTTCTATACCTGAGATGGACGTTGGCACGGGAGCCGGAGTTTATTGTGAAGCTTTAGGAATAAACCACTCCTTTAAAATAAATGACGACTGCAGCGTCTTTCAGGCCGAGGTCACAGCCATCATACAGGCTGCTGAAATTATACGCGAGAGTAACATCGTTGGTTAAACGATCACTCTATATAGACAGCCAGGCAGCTGTAAAGGCTCTGGACTCTGCTGTAATTAGGTCGAGGATTATGAAAAGCCACAAATCACTCTTAAACGAGATTTCTAGAGCCAATGCGGTGACCCTCTGTTGGGTACCAGGGCATATGGATATCAAAGGTAACGAAAGGGCTGACGAGCTCGCTAGGAAAGGGTCAGCGCCGCATTTATTGCGGGCCCTCCTCTCTGTAGCAACCCCAATCAGTTCCTTATGGAAGAAAATAGTGGATGAAGCCACCGGTCGAGCAAACAGAGGCTGGATTCATCTGGAAACATGCGCAACGGCCATGGGGCTATGGCCGGCCTACAGCAAGAAGAGATCAACCTCTCTGGTAAAACTTAGTCGTTATAATGCAAGGGTCGTTTCTGGCACAATTACTGGACATTGTGCCATTGGCGTTCATGCGGAGCGACTCGGTGTGCTGCATAACGACTATTCCAGGAGCTGCAGGGACGAAGAAGAAATTGAATATGTTCAGTTCGTCAGCTGTTGTGTGATTGTCCTGCCCTATCCGTCAGAAGAATGACGACTCTTGGTAGTTACTTTTTCGGAGCTAGAGGACTTGGGTAATGTTGAGCTGATGGACCTCCTGAGGCTCGTATCACTTTCTGGGTGATTCTGATAGCGGACTCTATTTACAGCGTTTCTAGGGTTAAATGATTGGAACAATGGATCCGTACTATTAGTCTGAGTGAGCAGTGACTCTTTGTCAGAAGGCACCCATCTACCTAAGCTAACCTATCGACATAAAATCTAGTGGGATATAGATGGCTCACAAGTGGACGATAGAATTTTTGGTGAATCATCCGGCTAACGTTTCTTACTTTCGAATTTCATGTTTACAATTAATTAGGTCAACATGGGCAAGAACATGTGTGGTTCCAACAAGATGGTGCAACAGCTCACACATCTCGCCAGTCACTAGCGATTCTTAGATAAATGTTTCCTGCGCGTATTGTCTTATTACGTGGTGATATCGGGTTCGCTTGATTTGGCGCCTTGCGATTTCTTTCTCTGGTAATATCTTAAAGTCCAGGTGTACAAATATCATTCGCAAACTTCGGAAGCTCTATAGAATGCAATAACACAGGAAGTTGCTTACATTCCGCCTGAAATGACTCGCAGCGTAATGAAAAACACCCGAGAGGGGGTTACTCAATGTATCGATAATGGAGGCTGCCATTTGAGTGACGAAATTTTTAAAACTTAATTTAAAAACTGCATTATGTGTGTTATTTAGAAATAAAGTTCTCTTTGATATCCTGTTTGTTTTTTGTTATATTAGCATCCCAAATGAGGGAGTTCTTTCTGCCGCACCCTGCACAATAAAATATGCATTGGTTGCTGAACTAGGGCGCAACGAATCAAGTTATCTCGGAAAATGGTAGCAATAGCATAAACTCAGAACTACGTTGGATTCTTCACCGAAATTTCTTTTTGTCAACAGTTAGTGGACATAATTTCTTTTAACTGCAGTTAATCTAAATCCGGTCAAATTCTATACTGAATTCTCAGGGTTAATGTGGTCCAAGAGCAAGGAAACGTTAATTCTAATAACTACTAATGGACAACCTTTAATTTAAAACGGATTTCTTCTTAAGTCTGTTGATGGTAAAGTAACTCAGTCATAAGCCGCTTTAGAGGATGGTTGTACAGTCTGGAGAAATGGGAATAAGGACAGCATATGGTATATAGATATCGTTTTGAAAATCTTGAGCCATCCAAATTATCATTGCCGCAATCAGCTGGGAAGAGTTTAGCTGAACTTCATATCAAAACAAAGTTTCCACTGAGCTCCATCCAAATAGCTGGCAGCTGCGCATTCATTTAAGAAGTGCCGGATTTTGAAGTTTAAGAGTTCGATATAATTTGCTAAAAATGTCGATATAACGACCGAAAAATTGCTCCATGCAATGCCCTTTAAAGGTTATATTCTCACACGCTGATTCACCTAGTAGTACTGCAACCCCCCCAACCTAAAAATCCGATTGATCTCTATTTTAAAATTAGTACGCACCATCAAAACATTAATTTACATAATGAACATAAGCATTAGTCAATATTAGTCGAATGGATTAGATTCATTTTAGTTTTTTTTTTATTATTCTGTCGTATTTTGCTGGCGGCGTTATTATGAAAATTATATGTGAGACTACAATACGCAACTACAAAGCATTAGACAATGCACAGTGCACAATGAATAATAAATAAAAAAAAAAAATAAAAACACAGCAATGATGTAAAATTTGAAAATCAAGAATTTGATATTGTCGACCTTCTATACTTTGTTGCAACTCTTCTCAAAAAAAAAAAAAGAACCACCACCATCGAAATACGACAGAAAATAACCTTTTTCAACATCACGTTGTACAAATTATATATAACACTCTGCTAATCAACATATTTTTTAATTTACCTTAACTTTAACAACACACACGCATTCGTTGACTAGAATGAAACAGAAATTTTAAGGACTAAAAACAGCTTTTAGTCACATTTCAGGAGGAGAAGTATTTTTTTTTTAAATTTATTTTTAGAAAATGTATGTATTACTGCCTTTGTAGATGTCCTCAAAGTCAGATAATTGCTATAAATAGAGAGAAGAGAATTTAAAAAGAAAAATGTATTTTTCGTATCCACAACATATAAGGGGAGTGTTAAAGCCAGAAGCAGAGAGAGTGTACTTTTATGTCACTTTTTCCTGAAAATTTTTAGGAGTTCATGGTTTTAGTCATACCAGCTTTTTGTAGAATTTTGTTTCACAGCACTAATGATGCTAAGCGAAGCGTTTTAAGAACTAGGTGCCTATAGACTTGTATAAAGAGGTACAATTTTCGATTCCCCTGGGTGACAGTCAACTTGACAGAGTGGCAATTTAACTGTGCCCCGCTGGTTGGTAGTAGATCTTGTCAAGCGGATTGGTAGGCAGTAAATTACCTAAAAAGATCGATTTATCCTTAGATTTATGCATGAGAAATAGAAGGAAACTCTGTTATGATGCATGTTTATGCTGAAGTAAGGGGTGATGTTGAAGTGGAAGAATGAACCATCTATGAGTCGCTATAGGGGATTGTGTCGTGTAGAAATGCGCAGTCATTGAATTTATACTAGCCGAGTATTTATGTTACCAAATATGACATACAATTCAGTTGACTGTCGCCTATACTATGTTTGAAGAATCCTTTTGCCTGTACCTAAAAGCTAGGAACTTACAAACTCGATTGTATAATGGATCGTCAGCGTGAAAAGGTATCCACTTGTTTTGAAAGCGGAAAAATGTCAGAAAATTTTCTCTACAATATAGATCTAAAGACTTGGATAGAGTTTATACTTCAATCGTGGTCCTAAAGACTCGCACTCGAGTTTTTCGCGACATGTGACTTGATAAGGGCAACCTTCTTGAAACTTTAATATTCTATCTAACGCCATGTTAGGAAGGGTCCTTAGAGGAATTTCGCTTTCTATGATAATTAATGATTGCCTGTCAACTTTGCTTATGTAGTAAGTATTGCCATTGTAACCAGAGGGTTTGCTTAAATTGCTGAAGCGGAGATGTCGAAGCAGCAAGTGCCTATACATACAATAAAAGAGTAGATCCAAACGCGAAGCAAACATTTCAGAGTCTAGGCGTACACCAAGCCAAAGGAGCTCACTAAGCCCAGTTTATAATATCGCATGAAAGAAAAGCACTAAGATGGCTAAAAAACTGTCCCAGCTTCTCAGTCAAGAACATAGGCAGCCTTTAATATCTCTACTCTTCTACAGGGTTTTAAATTAAGACCGCTATATTCTGTGTGCTTTTTTTTTTTTAAATAAAATTGCTCGTGTTTGATAAAAAACAATATTATTTTGGGTTACGGTACCATCGATGGTATGCTATCGCAAGTCTGGACAAGCAATGTTTTCAGTTTAAGAACCAAGCTACTACTGTTCCGCTCCAACGTGAAGTCAGTATTGGTGTGTTGGTTCCGTACTTGGAAGATCGATACCACCATCATACGCAAGCTGCAAACCATCGTAAACAGATGTCTAAGAATCATCTTGAGGATCTTTTGGCCCAATCGTATCTCCAAAAACAACTTTATCTGAGAACGGGCTAAGAACCTATAGACATTACTGTGCGAAGGAGAAGTTGCAGTGAATTCGACACACTCTACGACGCGACGATAACTCCATTGCGAAATAGGTCATGCAGTGAAATTCCTTTACCCATGCAGGCAGAACAGTGTGACGCCCTAGGCAAACGTAGCGCAGGACAGTCGAGGAGGAATCAAGCCCTTTGGGAAAGATGGCGCGCAGGCATGGTTGACGCCCTATGTCCCTAGACGGGTGCAAAGATTTAAGCAAAGCAAGTAAGTAAAGTATAGAAGCTGCCGAAATGAGATTCCTTCGCGGTGTTGCTGGAATAATTCGTATAGATCGAGTGCGCAACGCCAGAGTACGCGAGGCGTTCAATGTTGAGCAGCTATTATACTTCTCCGAACGGAACGATCTATACTTCGATGGTTTGGTCACGTAGTGCGTATGCACCAAGACTTGCTTCCAAGAGGTGCCTTGATTGCTGTGCCATCAGGTAGGCGACTCCCAGGCAGGCCTAGAAATAGATGGTTGGACCAAGTCCGATATCTCTTCTGGAGCCGTCTAGGGATTCCTCCTGATGAGTTCGAGTCAATGGCGAAGGATCGAGAAGGATGGAGGGTCGACCTGAGCATTCTACCCCCGCGACCCTCATGAAGGATTAGCGGGCCATTGAAAATGTATGTATGTATGTAATTAAGTAAAGTACCATCGATGGCATTAATTATGGAATATAACGTCATTCAAATGTCATCCGCGGAAACAACTGCACGAGTGAATGCACTTAACACAATTTTTCACATAAAACGGGTGATATGCCTACAATTTCACATTTGATGTTGGTCTTGATTTCGTCTTAAGTCTCTGGCTTATTGGCATAGTCCATGTACCTGGAATAGCCCCAAAGAAACAAGTCCAAAGATATCAGATTGTCAGATTTGTAAATCTGCATTGACTGTTCAAATTTTGGCTTGGGCCACTAGCGCAACAATCAAGTTCGTGATGAAGTGCTTGCTTTACCTCCTAGTAGTGGTCCCCGGGCAACTGTATGTATAAACTCTTATACGTGTAGGCTAAAATTGCAAGTGCAGGTTGTCTAGGACCTTGATTCTAGACTAGGTAACGTGGGCCAGCAACCTGCGTTACTAAAAACCGACCCCTACAGAAACCGACACTATGCCTCAGATCAGGAATTTAGACTAGAGTACGACGCGTCATCATAATACAGTTTTATGCCCCAACAAATGGCTCATTTGAGGACGAGAAGGAGAGCGACGCCTTCAAAACAACACCAAGTGGAGACATTGTCATAGTGATGGGGGATTTGAATGCCAAAGTAGGCAACGACACGAAGGGCTCAAACATGTAATCGAGAAGCAATGACAACGGCGATAGGTTTGTGGATTTCTGCAATGGCACCATGTTTGAGCACAAGACCTGCCACAAATTCAGCTGGGTTTCCAACGACATGCAAGCAACCTCCAACCAAATTGACCATTTTGTCATCAGCTGCTGCTTTAGAAGTAGTCCCCTGGACGTCCGAAACAGGCGAGGGCCAGATGTGGAGATAGTATGAGATCACCATCTTATGATAGCCACTTTCGAACTACACACAGCTGCAGTCGAAGATCCCACGACAACACAAGAATGCCCAGGTTCAATATCGATAGACTTAGTGATCCCTCAGTGCGCCAATAATTAATGGAGCACCTTTCGCAAGGTGTGGAAGCAATCAGCAACTCACTGCCCGCAACCATCCAATACCAATGGTGTGCTGTGAAAAATGTTTTTACAACTGGTGCTGAAAGAATTGTCGGTCGATCGTAGGGAAGACATAGGGCGTGGCTTTCTGAGCATACTTGGAGACGGATTGACGAGCGAAAACAGCTGAAAGTTCACGTTGCAGCTACTCATCAGCAGGAAGAAGTGAGTTAGTGCACCCATATTGCATGAAGATGAGAGAAGTTCAGCGCGAGCGTGCGACGTGACAAGCGCAACTACATCAACGCGCTAGCTACAGAAGCAGACGAAGCTGCACGGAGTTGCGACAGCAGGACCGTCTACAGAATCACCAAAGAGTTGACAGGTGGTCGTAGCTCCAGCCAACATCCAGTGAAAAGCCTAGATGGCTCCTTGCTCATTTCGGATGAGGACCAGGAAACGGAGGAATTTTATGAATTTTTACATCCCAACTTAAATATCTTAACTACGCTGATGATGTATGCTTTCTCTCTCACTGAATTGTGGACCTCCATCAAATGACAGCAGATGTGGAGAGAGAGGCAGGCGTCGTCGGGCTGAAAATTAATACGGCAAAAACTAGCCTTGGAGCAAACTCATTGGCTCAAATATGCATTGCTGGACAACTGGTAGAGAGAGTAGAAGATTCCCAGTATCTTGAGAGTATTGTCCGACCGATGGTTGAACCGAACTGTATATAGCCAATAGGATCGCCAAAGCAAAGTCCGCTTGCGGGATGCAGTCTACATTGAACACCAAGCTAGGACTGTTCCGCTCCAATGTTGAATCTCTGCTGCAGCACGTGGAGAGTGGGCACTATTATCGGCAGAAAGCTGCAAACTTTCGTTAATAGGTGCTTGCGCAATATCTTAAGGATTTTCTGGCCCAATCGCATCTCTAACGAACACCTTTACGAGAGAACGGGTCAGGAGCCAATAGGCACAACCATCCAACGACGGAAGTGGCAGTGGATTGGTTAGAGGTTCCGAAAGGGTGACCGTTTTGTAGCGAACCGTGCTATGCAATGGAACTCTTTTACTCAAGATGGCAGAAGACCTGGCGCAGAACAGTCGAGGAGGAGGCACGGCAGTTGGGGAGAGGTCAGATACATTGCCAGAAACCATACACGATGGCGCGTAGGCGTAGTAGAGGCCCTAGGACCCACAAGGGATCCGGGAAATAAGAAGAAAGAGGTTTCAGATCACACGAACGACGCGGCTAATTGACTGGATCATTTCTGGAGATAGCACGGTCATCAAACTTTGACTTCAATAACCCGGTGTTTGGCCAGCTGTGCGGCATGTGGAGCCGTTTTGTTGAAACCACATATGCTCCAAGTCATCTTCTTCCAATTTATCCAAAATATAATCAGTCAGCATGTTTCAGTAGCGATCTTCATTGAGTGTGACTGCGTTGCTAGCATCGTTGAGGAAGAACTATGGGCCAATGATCCCTCCAACATGAAGGCCGCACCAAATAGTCAATTTTTGTGAATACGACTGCATTTCGTGAATGGCTTTGGGTTGCTGACTTACCCAAATGCAACAATTTTGCTTGTTAACAAAGTCGTTGAGTCTAAAATGGCCTTCATTGCTGAGAATGATAAAATCGGAGTTAGCGCACGTAAGGACCGAACCCGAGCTGTGATAAAAAATTTGGATAATCCGCAAACGTTGTGGAAGCGTATACTTTTCCACGATTAAATGGCAAGTATAGAAGAGTTGAAGTGCCTAGCAAACTTGCAGCTACCTTCACGCATAGTCGAGGAACCCATTTGGAAAAATGGGGTGTTTCCTTCATCTAATCCCGCCCTAAGAGTATTCAAAAGTTTCATTCACTAAATATCATAACGGACTCCAAGACCACCACGAATTTCATACAAAACTAAATTTAAAAAATAAGTATAAATAAAATATATATATAATTAAACTTAAGCTTATTCCATATTACACACTTTGCCTTGCCTTTTTCTTTATCATTCAGTTTTTGTTATTTTTTCATTCTTACATCAAGATATAAATACTAATTTATTAATTTACCTTTTTTACAAAATTGATGCCCTTAAGAGTTAATAAATTTATTACCTACAATGTTTAGAAATTTTCTCATTTTTATATTTGTTTACCCTTTTCATGGTCCAAACTTAACGACCTTATGTACCTACATACATTATATACAGTACCTGTTCAGTACCAAAAAATACAAAATAAAGATGAAAATATTATTTTAACCACAAAAAACTTAACAATCACTGGAAAATGTCCTTATTTCTTAATTTAGTTTTTTTTTTTTTTAAATTTTCACTTCGTTGAATTTTCGGTCGGTATATTGTGTGGGCCGTGGTCGGCCGGGACTACTGGCCACACTGAGTATCGTTATATCGGCACCGTCGTCGCCATCGCCGACATCGTCCTCGTAAAAGGTGTAATCCGGATCGGCATCTACTATACTGCGGCAGCTGGTTGTCCTTGCACTTTCTCGTCGTGCAGTGGCAAATTGAAGGCAATCAGGATAGCCGGTAAAGTCTTTTTGTCTATGCAGTTGGCTTTGTTGCCGTTGACGAATCATTTCGCTGTCTGAACTAATTGTCAAGTCGTCCACGTGAGAGGAGGTAGGCACAGGTGGTGCAAGTGTTGGTGGTTTTATAACATCAGCATAGACAACTTGCTGGCATATTGGCATATTAGACACATCATTATCATCCGCTTCGTCATCGGACTCAACATCCTCATCATCATCGTCCTCTGAACTATGATGTTTCACTCGCCGCTGATGATGTTGATGATGATGGAGATATTTGTTATAGCGGCTGCTGTCATAGGTTTCCACATTGGACAGATGCCGTTTGAGGCTGGTCCCGCAAATTCGTGGAATCGTACTGCCATCTGGCCTGGCTTTTAGGTCGGCAAAGTTTCCTTGAATTAATTCATTACTAACTAATCGACTACCACTGCCGCTGGTGCTAATATGCTCCACCGGCGAAATTGGCTTAAAGGCGGTGTTTTCGTTTAGAAATTGTGGTGGCCTCAACCCACCACCAGAAATGATTCCATTAGCGATGTAACCACCCCCTCCCTGATGCTGTTGCTTGAGTCGATGTTTCGACCTAATTCCGGCCACAGTTTGTGATGGCTGAAAATGGAAACTGTGATGCTTACGCAGTGGTAGTCTCACTGGTCGAGTGGTATAACCAGGATGATGATGCTTCTTCGTCGATGCTTGTTGCTGCCGATGAGGATGTGGATGTGAGTGTGGATGATGATGTGATGAATTATTTAAGGCCCCAGTAAGGACACTTCCGTTGCACTTTCTAATGGAATCCATATTGGAGATTTCAGTTAATGGATGACCAGCAGCAGCTGCAGATATAGCTGGATCTTCACTACTCACGTCACCATCAGTTGCTGATCCACTGCTAGAGGTCTGTTGCTGCTGTTGTTGGTCTGAAGAATGATGGGAGGAGTTGCTGGACATTAGCACTTGTTGCTTACTGCTGCTGTGTTGTGGTGACGATTTGATGCTTGGCTGAGAATATTGCGCGGACGCGGACGAGGGGGTTCTATGAATTCGACTGGATTGACTGTGGTTACTGGCGCTGGTACTTCCGGCACTGCTGGCACAACCGGATGATGATGATGTTGAATGGTTTGTTGCTAAAAATGGATTAGTGGTAGTATTTGGTGCACGCTGTAAGTAGAAGCGTTTTTGTTTCGTGTTTTTTTTTTTTTTTTTTGCATCAGTGGCAATATTTAGAGGGATGATGGTGAGGAGGTGAGGTGAAATTAAACAAAAAGCAATTGCCGTGGAAGGGGTAAAAAATGTGGTGAGGGGAAGAAAAATAAAGAAAAAACTTATTAATGGGGCTGGTTAGCTAGGGTTTATTTAATAAAAAATTAATTTAAACAAATTTGGTGTTTAGTATCACTTTTAGAACGGATTTGTATGGATTTAGTTACGCAGCTGTTTTAGTGCAAGGGAGGTGGTTAAATTTTCTTGCGAAGAGTGAGCGAATGGCATAGAAGTCCTGAAAACTGTAAAAAAAAGTTGAAGACAAGCCACATCATCATCACAAATGTGATGACAGTTTAGTGGAGGTGTGTCGTCAGTAAAGTACAGGCTATTATTCAGTCAGGTTTGATATACTCGTATGTAGGTGAAGTCCAAATTCGAAAAGGGGGCTTAAATTTTTTTTTTTCCAATTTGCATAGCATGGTACGAGGAAGCGCTTTTATTATAGTTCACTTTGGGCCCATTGTGATACCACATAAAGTTGGGACTGAAGGAATCACCGGTTACAGAGGGAACCTTAACCTTTCTCAGGAGGGTATTGGCTGAGAATAGCTGTGCCTGAAGTGGTTAGAGCACCCTCTCAACTGACTTAATCAATCCTAAGTCAATGTGTACCGGAAAGGTATAGTGTACAAACAAGTATTGGGGGTGATTGATTCAATCGAACCTCCTGTACTTTTGTGTAAGTTATATTGGCAGGTCTAAGTGAACCGTGTAGGTGTAGAGATGCATACGCGTAGTAGAGTCACTGATTCAATCGAGCTCTAAATACTGCTATGCATGGGTGTTGACTAGGTGGGGTGACCTAAACCAGTTGGATTTCCCTATAAATCTATACATATAAGTTTATAATGTCTTTGTTATTGTTAGGCAAGTTACTTAGGTATTTAGAGAAGTATTCACCTAATAGTTTCTTTCTCAGGGTAGCTAGCGATGGGCATGTGCCGAAGAGGTGGAGATTGTTCTCCTCCTCCTCTTCATCACTGCAGCTTCTATAGAAATCATTTGCTGGGACTCCCATTCTAGTCGCGTATCTACCTAACAAATAGTGTCCTGTGATTATTCCTACTGTGAGGGTTATGTTCCATCTATTTAATGACAGGAGTTTTTTGGTTTTCTTTGCGTCTACGAGAGGTCAGATCTTTCTAGTCGATACACACGTAGCTAGATTACTACATCTATTGTTTACAATAGCTTGCGCTTCGTTAAACATATGAAGTTTCATCGTCTGTATTGGGGGTGTCAGTACCTCTCTGTTTACAGCTAGAGGTGCTTTGTTAAGCGGGTTCATCTGCTTTGCAATTGCCTGGAATATCTCTGTGTCCCGGGACCCAGCACATAGTGATTGCATCTGTCCGCAATCTCGTTAAGAGATTCGTGGTAATGTTTGACCAACTTAGACCTTATTGTTGGCGTTTCCAGAGCTTTGATCGCTGACTGACTGTCTATGTAAAGGACGATAGACCTACAATCTATTAGGTGCATAGAGAGTCTGCGCGCTGCTTCACGAACAGCCGATATTTCCGCTTGAAAAATATTGCAGTGGTCCGGAAGTTGGAGAGCTACGTTTGTCAAAGGTATTTCCGAAAATATACCCAATCCTGTGCCCTTCGATGTTTTGGAACCATCTGTATAGATTTCGATTGCGGCGTCATTTAGTATGATACCGTCATCCCATGCGGAGCTGTCAGGGATGGTGGTGTTATATTTGATGTTGAAATCGATAAATGGGGTTATGTAATCTGTTTCTCTGAGATTGGAGTTTAGTAGAATTTTCATGTGGCCGATTTGTGAGCTTGACCACTGGAGATATTCTCTAAGTCATACGGTTGCTTTAGATGCTACCAATTTCCCAAAGATATCAATGGAGAAAATGTTAAGTAGGGTTTCTAAGGCGGCTGTGGGAGTGGACCTGAGAGCCCCTGTGATGCACCTGGATGGACTACAGACAGTTCTTGAAAAATACCGTGCCGTATTTCGCGCCATCACCGTAGCAGTAGTCTAAATCTGAATATCCGTTTCTCGCTCTCAATGTGTAATGACTTCAAATACTTCAACTACTTTAGTAGAAGAGATGTATGTACTATCTTCAAGCGATCCCCACAGGCGGATCAGTAGAAAGGAAGAAGAAGATGTATGTACTATCTTCCTTATGAACGTCCCAAGTGGAACAGGTTCTGAACTTTTTGAGTGTAAGCCTCTCTCTATCAAAGATCGTCTTTACCAGCTCAGTGTCGGACATTCACAAAGAATGCACTTGGAAGTTTCCCGTTCTTTTTGACCTGTTCTGCAGACACGTCGCAGCGAACAATTATCCAGAACTAGGGATTTCACGCCGGAAGTAAAGCACTACGGTCTTTTTAGGATCCTATAGTCACTTATTATTCCTACCATGAAGTGATACTAGAGGTGTAGTGTAAAAATACAGACCAAAAATCAAATACACCTCCATGCTATTCTATTCAGTTGGTAGGGAGGTACTTGTGCTTCAGTCTTTTCCTAAATATCGCAACTAACCTCAAATTACATAAAGACTTTCTTGGGTCCGGGAAGTAACTCGAATGTTCTAGTCTAATATAAAAAGCACATTTAAGTTAGTTACGTCCACCAAAAAGGTGGAAAGACACCACAGTAAAATTCATTCTTAAAGCGGGGCCGTAGGCCAAAAGAGTTACTGAAATCCTACCGACCCATAGGCCTTAGATCTTTCTTCTAAAAAACTGGAGATAAATACGTGATAGACATATCATGGGCAGAGCCCTCATTATGAATTCTCTACATAAAGCCAATATGCCTATCAACCAGGAAAGTCTATCTCACAATTAGGATTGAAAAATCCTTTATAATCAACGATTTTGTGGTGGACTGCTTCCTTGAGATCGAAGGAGCTTTTGATAACACCGATATATGCACATATGAATCCAATATACAGGCGTAGATAATACAACATGTAGCTGGATAAAATGAATACTAGAAGACAGAAGACAGCATTCCATTAGGCAGCAATAAACTCAGTCACTCCACAGGCGGATCAGTAGAAATGCGGTAAAGTGGGAGGGTTATGATCCCTTATTTTCGGATCGTAACCTCGCTGATAAAAGGAAGAAGAAGACTGCTGCGAAAAGTTGCCCTCAACGTGGAGTCCTCCCCCCCTATTGTGATCCATCGTAGTTAATTAACTGCTGAAAATACTCAGCGACGAAGGGTTATATGCCCAAGTTTACGCAGATGATATTGCGATATTAATCAGAGGAAAATTCAAAGAAATAATCTCGTATCTCCTCCAGAAGGCACTGAATCTAGTTGCTGCCTGGTGCCAAAAAGTCAGTCTCAACATCAGCCCGAAAACGAGCACCATAGTCGTTTTCACCAAAAGCAGAAGAACAAATGCTAAAAGCACTCACACTTTTTGTTGAAACAATAGAATTCTCTAAGGAGGTGCCAGCGCCTACGTGGTAAAACTTGGGGGCTAAAACCCAAGATAATATATTGGACGTACAGCGCCATTATCAAACCCATGGTCACCTATGCATCGTTGGCTTGGTGGCCAAAAACCTTAATGGCCAAGACTCAGGAACAGTTAAATAAAATCCATCGTCTAGCCTGTCTGAGTATCACAGGAGCAATGAGAACGTGTCCCACGGCAGCAATGGGAGCAATGCTTAGCTTCACACCGTTGCACCTTGCAGTACAAAGTGAAGCTGTGCTGAGTGCTCTTAGGCTGCCCAAGATCTCGGGCCTTAAGATCGGCAACTTTATAGGCCATTTGAAGATTATAGAGTATATTCAAATTTACCATATTTTCAAAATTCCAGATACCATGCTCAAGAAATACCGATTCTCCAGGAAATTCAACCTGGTCATAGGTGACCGCCATACATGGAGGAATGAAGGGCTTGTAGTCTTACCAAACTCTCAAATTTGGTACACAGATGGTTCCAAATTAGAAAATGGTAGCACTGGCGCAGGGGCTTATGGGTCGAAGTTGCAACGTGCGGCAGCGCATGAGAAATCACCAACAATATTTCAGACAGAAGTCCATGCAATCGATCTCTGTGTACAAGAATGTCTGCGAAGAAGGGTCGGGAGTACTCGTATCTACATCCTCTCGAACAGCCAGGCAGCACTTATGGCTCTGAAATCGTACACGGTAGGATCAAAACTTGTATGGGACTGTCTAAACCTACTCGAAGATCTCGCATCGAAAAACACCGTCACTGTGGCATGGATGCCAGGACATGAAGGCTTCGAGGGCAACGAGCGGGCGGACTGCTTAGTGAGAAGAGGCGCTAGTCGCCCACTAGTAGGTCCTGAACCCTATTAAGGAGTACATGGAGTAGCGCAAACATCAAAATTAAAAAATGGAAAAATGATCATCATGCAGAGTACTGGGCCAAACTAAAAGGCCTAAGACAGGTAAAGAAGTTCATTAATCTCAACCGTTGAAAGGCTAAAAAGCTACTCGTGCTTAGGAAAGCAGACGCAAGAACCTTAAGAGGCTACTTGACTGGTCACTGTCCACTCAGGTACCATCTGCACAAGATAGGAGTATTATTATTATTATTTGTGTAGGGTTATTTCGCACTGCGACCTAATGGTCTATTGTGCCCCCTGCTAATACTTTGGGGAGGTTTGTTCCCTCGTTAGAGTCCCCTTCGCAATAGCAATTCCTGAGGAATTGTGTTTGAAGGTCATATGCGTGGGCATTGACCCACAAAAGATTGAAATACTTGGGCAAATACCAAGTATCAGAAGAGGATATGCCAACCATGGATCCACTTCTCATTCTCAGATTCTTAAAAGAAACTGGTCTGCAGAAAGAGCTCTAAGGTGAACTATTCTCGCCAAGGCAAAGATAGGAGTGGCAGATACATACGAATGCCGGCTATATGGAGAGCAAAACTGACTTCTGGAACATTAAGCCTCGGGCTTTGTTGAGGTTTATCAAGAGCCTTAACCAAGTTCTCAACTAAACACCGTACTGGCACAATAGATCTTATAGGTCGCAGTGCGTACAAGGCCCGTATAGTATAGTATAAGGAGGAAATTCTCACCTCACAAAAGTCGTAGACTAATCCAGGATCTCGTTATGGACCAACAGAAGTCTCATTGGTAAAAATTGGGGCTTGAACCTCAAAATGATGTCATGGCTCTACACAGTGACGGCAAGACCAATCGTCAAATATGCAGCACCAGTATTTTTTTTTATAATTTGCGCACGCCGAAGGGATTATTAATACTCTTATACTGCTGCCCAGGGCACGGGGGGATGGGGAAAGAGGGGAGAGGAACGGATGAGATGCTGGTTTGCTTTGGTTTTAACTGTTTGTAGGTTGTAATGATTAGGAAATACAGAGACTGGTAGATCGCTCCACAAACGTGTTGATCGGCTTATAAACGAATTGAGGGTGAATTGATTTGCATTCGAAGCATGACGCGTATTGCCGGTGAAATTCTGAAGGGAAGAATGGATCTGGCTATTTCGAAGGAACTTTTTTTTTATATAAAAAAAGCTATAAAATAGGAAAAGACACGAGACATTTCTACGATGTTCAAGTGAAACTATGGAGTTCACAATGTCTCTATCACCTATAAGCTTTAACGCGCGGTTCCGTACCCTATCTGGAATGTGCAGAACGATCTTGGGTGCACCAGACCAGATGTGGGCGTTATATTCCAGCATTAGGCAGATGAATGCCTTATAGATGGAGGCCAGATGAGACGGCGTAAAATATTATTTGCAACGTTTAAGGAATCCTAGACATTTTGCAGCATTTTTGGCGACTTCAAATATGTGATTGTTCCATTGAAGACGGTTATTGACGCACATACCAAGAATTCAGCGAGTGCCATTCATGAATAATGGTTTAGGGTCTGGGTTTCGCTTGAAAGATAGAAGACAGCACTGAGCTTTCGATGCATTAAATTCCACTCGACTGATTTATCCCCATTTGGTAATGCTGTCCGGGTCGGAATTTACTGTGTTTAACATAAGTTGACGCTCCTCTTCTACAGCCAAATAGCAGGGACGTGAGTTAGGGAACAAATATGAAAAACTGAGGTACTGTCATCAACGAAGGAATGTATTGGATTAGAAGTAGCAGACAAGAGGTCATTCATAAAAATGAGAAAGAGAGTCGGAGGCAAAACGGAGCCCTGGGGAACACCAGTATTTACATGGTGAATTGCAGACTTGGAGTCGTCCAAGACAACTTGTATTGAACGGTCCGAAGGGCAGTTTCTCACCCATTAAAGCAGAGACTCTGCGATGCCATATGCACGCATTTTCGACAAGAGAGCCTGATGCGAAACTCTGTCAAATGGCTTAGAGTATGGTGGCAACAAACGCAATGAAATTCTGGACAAGACAGGCTCAATAAATTTTAACCGGTAGCTTGTGTATGCTACTGGTATTATTGCAACGCTAGAGGTTATTCTAAACTACCACACCTACATAGCCTTATAAAGATAGAAGCTGTAGTTAACGTCTTCATTCTAATCTCTGAAGAGATTCCCAAACCGTAATAACTGAGAACAGAACAAAAGTACATTCGACAACGATTCTCATGTATGGTATACATGGATCCAAGACAGATGAATGAGTTGGAGCTGGTGTATACGGTGCTACTACAAAAACCTTCATCCACTCGTATATGGAATGAACTCCGTATTCCAAGCCGAAATATTAGTTATAGAAATATGCATCAGAGAGAATATAAGCACATCTATAACCAGTTAGGAAATGTATGTCTTTTCGGATCTATTATCTATCAGAGATAATTTTTCGTTTTAGCGGTTTGCACTGGCCCGCAATATCTGCCGATTTGACCGTTCCAGACGGACCTTGGTGGCCCTTAATGTGAACATCCGACAAGAAGTGGAGAATTTATAGCCAGAAGTTTTGGAAAAAACCATGGAAAATGCTGTGAAACGAGACCGAATGTGCATCAACTCTGGCGGTGGTCACTTGACCGATATTATCTTCTCGCCTTAATGGAAAAAAACCTAGACGTCTAAATAAACGTAATCGATAAATAGAACAAGTTCTTTTTATTTTCAAACAAAGACAGTAAGTCTTAGGAAATCGAGTGAGAACTCTTGCGCCACCTTGTATACGAGTATATATTCTATACTGCTATTGATATTGGCTGATGATTTCCGTATTCGGAATTAAGTTGGCCACATACATGTATACCTAAGTGACCTTGCCACTACCATTTCGCACACCTTCGCAAATTACTTAAACAAAAATGTAATGAAACCAAACTTAGAACCAATTGGACCAATCAGCAAGGATATTAAACATAAATTCTAGTCTCAAAGGCAAATTAGTAAGGATACGTACCTCGAGGCTCTGCAGTGATGCGGAGCATGAATTTGGTGTCCGTTTTTTACATTTACCCGACGACGAAGTGTTCACTGTTGTTGTCGTCGATGTGGACGCCTCCTCTGGCGTCGTGACCTCCTGCTGACTGCTACCGCTGCCAACTAAGCTTGACACCACTTGCGGATGTCTACTACAACGATTTGTCGCACTGTATAAGCTCTGACTGGACGATACCGACGCTGGATCAGCCAAAGGATCATTCTGCGACGAAGGCGATTCATACGGCGACGTATGCACCAAAGTCGATGGAGATGATGTCGTTGAACTTCCACCTCCCACGGCATTCCCGGCACTGTCCGCAACATTCATGTACACTGGGGTTGTTTGTGATTTCGCGGCGCGGTTTGTTTGAATTTTTCCCGCCACAAGGATATTTGTCGGACCAGTGCCGACTCTCGGCGCCGGTACCGGTGTCACACACTCATATGAGCTATTCGAGATTCCCGAATCACTCCGATAGATGCTCAGTCGTTCCGGTTCAATCAAATTGAAGTCATCAACCTTTTTCTGGTGCAGATGCTGGTGATGTCGTGTCGTCGCCTTTTTTTGATGCTGCTGCTGCATCTGTTGCAGTTGCGGATTGGACGGATGTCGCTCCTTCTGCTGCAACTGCTGTGATGCCGGCACATGGTGTGTATCTACCTGACACTCGTGTATCTGAATCGAATCATTGAGATTCTCGTAAACCGGCGGTTCATAGAATCTCATTTTCGACTGCATCGGCGTTGCATAGGTTGGCGGCTGCGGCATTCCATCGCCATCACCGGCACCAGCAAAGGAGTGATGTCGTTTACATTTGCTTCCGATTACCGGCCCGGCCAATGCGGCGGCCACTGGTTTAATCGAATTCAAATGGTGATGTGATTTTTTATTACCAGGAAACTTCAACGAATAGAATTTCTTCTCACCACCGTCCAGTGTCCCAGAGGAGTTGTTGGAGCTGTTGTTGCCACTGTTGTGCCCTTTAGAGCGTTTGGTGCGATGCATGCTACCACCCGTACTGGTGCTATTGGCGCACGTTGTTGTCGTGTCGAATTTCTTGAAATCACCGGCCACCGCCAGGAAAGGATTGTTGCCGTTATTATTATTAATGGCCACTGCATTGCCGGTTCCTGTGACACTACTGCTGCCACGTTCCACCAGTGTATAAGGATAATCGTGTTCGATGGAGTTCAGCAATTGGGAGTTCGATGTCGAGAACTTTTGCTGCTGTTGCTGGTGATAGTACTCGGTGTAGCTCTTTGGAAAGCAATTGTTCAGATTGTATGTTATCTGCTGGCCAGGTTGCTGCTGGTGGTGAGGATACTGCTGGTGATAGTTATCGGCTGATGATGATGGTGGTGGTGGTGGTGGTATACCAATACTACTGCCACCATCAAGGATTGCAGCACTGCTGCGTGTACTTTTGATTGTGTTGTTCAAGGATGGATTACAGCTTCGATTGTATTGGATTGTGTTGTAGGATTGCTGTTGCTGCTGCTGAAGTTGATGGTGGTTTTGGATATTGGAGTGATATTGATGATGGGTTAGTTGCTGATTTGTATCATGATTTGTGGTTAGTCGTTTGGGACGTGGCGCGACACGTACCACATTGGTATTGTTATTAAAATTTGTAGGAGTCGTAGTAAACTGAAAAAGGTTCGGTTTTTTTTTTATCGTGGGAGAAAGCAGAAAAAATATTTAACTTCTATTAGTTGAGCAGTTAATCTTGTTAGCAGTAGTATTTTAGTTTTAGCTAAGGAAGATGGATAGGTAAGTAAGTTTTTTTTTTCTTTCAAATTAAGCTAAAACACAAAGAGAAATAATTTTTTTGAAGTGCGATAGAATATTTGGGAAGCTTTAGCAGATTCTGTAGGATTAGCAGCAAAGGAGATCTGCTTTCTAAGGTTTGCGGGGATGTAAGACAACATATGAAAGGACTTATTTCAATACACTTAATGGAAATAGGTTATATATTTCTAAGTTCCTCTAATAACATAAGAAGCAAGAAAAGTTCTCTGGTATAATTCCTTCCTGTAAGCAAGTGATAATTACTTGAAGACATATGCAAGAAGGTAGTCAATTTCAGAGCCGAAAGCTTAAGCTAAAGAAAAGATGATACTCGGTCAAAGCCGAAGACTGTTGAGGGCCAGATTTATAATTTTCGAAATCGAATTCCAAAGTGGAGAGTTTACCTATTCATAATGGAAACAAGTTTTTGCTATACAGCAGAAATTGAGTCTCAAATGTCCATTTAGGCCAAAAGTTCATTAATGGCGAAGAGGTTAGTCTAGGGACAAAGTAGTTCGCGATATAAAATTCTAAAAACATAAGACCATCAAAGGCCTATAACAGATGCCAATAGCAATTTATTTGGTTTGGTATCAGGTTCAGGACGTCAGCAGAAATTGTTGAGATTGATTGCGAAAAGATAGATTTTTAGTGAGATTGAGGTAACAAACCAAAGTGAATTCGTAGAAGCCATCTCATCTGCAATATAAGCGGGAAGGATCGTCATTAAAAAGTGCTAATTGTGCTGCGCCCTTTATCTATTTAGGGAGATATTCAGTGAGCTACCCAGAAAACTTATGTCTAAAGCATAACGCCTATATTGTAGCTAAAGAAGGTGGGATAGACTGCCTTGCAAGAAAGGCGTTGGATATACCCAAATAAGCACGAGAAAGAGGGGGCAGCATAATCGAAAATCAAGTTAGTGGATGGGACAACTTCGGACAGATAAACCTGGAGATTAGTCATTAATATCATTCATTGGAACATATTGTAGTAATGACGGTCTGTTTAGAAGCAGTATTTGAAAAGTCAATTCGAATCATTGAAAAATATGATGAGTACTCAGTTCATCTTTCATTTCAATTGGTACGAGTATCAGCTCCGATACCTTGACTATATTGTTTCAGTTCACAACCAAAGCAATGGCGATTCTAGAAGCAGTGCATCTGTAGAAACACCAAGCTACGATTGTTCCACTCAAATGTGGAGAAGATGTATGGCAACCGCACCTTAAAAGTGACATCCAGACATTCAGAAATATTTTACTAGCGTTTTGGCCTAATTCTACCTCAAATATACAAAATCGAAAGGCAAACTCAAAATCAAAAGGCAAACTCACACGCCTACAAGGTCGCGCAATGAAACCGACTTATTTAAGATAGACAGAGTGCGGGTCCCGTCAACCCGATCATAATGAAGTGAGGATAGCGATATCTAAACTCAAATCCAACAAAGCTGCTGGAGCCGACGGCCTTGCCGCTGAACTCTTCAAGGCAGGAGGAGATGAGTTGGTAAGGAGCATGCACCAGCTCATCTGTAAAATCTGGTCGGACGAAAGTATGCCCGATGAATGGAACCTCAGCATCGTTTGTCCGATCCTGAAGAAAGGAGACCCTCTGAACTGCGCCAACTACAGAGGTATAAGTCTCCTAAATATCGCATATAAGATCCTGTCTGCCGTACTATGTGAACGCCTAAAACCGATCGTCAAGAACCTGATAGGTCCTTATCAGTGCGGTTTCAGGCCTGGAAAGTCCACCATTGACCAAATATTCACACTACGGCAGATTTTGGAAAAAACCCATGAATATAAAATCGATACGCACCACCTTTTTATCGATTTCAAAGTTGCCTATGATAGCGTGTATAGAGACGAGTTATACAGAGCCATGTCTAGTCTTGGCACCCCTGCCAAGCTCGTCCGTTTGTGCAGAATGACGATGGAGAACTCTCGCTGCTCCATCAAAGTCGGTAAGAACATCACCGAACCGTTCAATGTCAGGAAAGGTCTTAGACAAGGTGACGCGCTATCATGCGATCTCTTTAACATAATACTTGAGAGAATTGTATGAAACTCACAAGCCAACCCCGGAGGTACAATCTTCTTCAAGTCTGTACAACTACTCGCTTATGCCGATGACATTGACATAATCGGAAGAACTCAGCGGGCCGTCAATGGGGCATTTACGAGTATTGAGATCGAGGCAGCAAAGATGGGTCTAGCGGTCAATGAAAGCAAAACAAAATATATGCTGTGTACAAAAAAGGAAACCCAACATCGGCGTCTTGGACAGAACGCCACAATAGACAGATACAATTTTGAGGTAGTAAAGGATTTTGTCTACCTGGGCTCTATGGTCAGCTCCGCAAATGACATGAGTGGAGAGATCACACGGAGAATTACTCTCGCCATCCCGCCCTATCTCGAACTACTAAGGTAACCCTTTATAAGACATTAATCATCCCAGTCCTGCTGTATGGCGCAGAGGCATGGGCTTTGAAAAAACCGGATGAGGATGCCCTTGGTTATTTTGAGAGAAAAGTTCTTCGAGCGATCTTTGGTCCCGTCTGCATAGACGGTGAGTGGAGGAGAAGGTACAATGCCGAACTATACGGCCTGTACAAGGATATCGACTTAGCCAGAAGAGTTCACATACAGCGACTAAGATGGCTGAGTCATTTAGAGCGGATGGAGCCCAACCTTCCCGCTAAGAAAGTCTTCGAATCCAACCCGGACGGACGGCGCAGTAGAGGACGACCTCGCGGTAGGTGGCGCAAACAAGTGGAGAAGGACCTCAACCAACTTGGCGTGCGCAACTGGAGGCAGCTGGCTCGTAACCGTGCTGGCTGGAGAGGTTTGTTGGTTGAGGCCCAGGTCCACCCCGGACTGTAGCGCCATCTAAAGGAAAGGAAAGAGTGCGGGTCGATCTCGAAAAACTTAATACACGACAGTTGAATATAAAGAGACTGCACAATGAAAACTCAGTCTAACTAAACAACATTACCTTCATGGTGATTTTTTGACCAGAATTTCAAAATTCGTAGGCAAGTCAGCTTAAGTCATAAACACTATCTTCAGAATAAACATTTAAATCTACTCGTGGTTGCTCGGTACGTTCAATCTGTTTGTTGTCTTTTTTTTTTGACACATCTGCTTTAGAATATGTTAACCTTAATCGATGATAGAGAAACTATTTCGTGCAATGGGTCTCCAGTTTCATATACTTATGCCCAACTCAAACCCTCAGAAGAATTGGCAATCACTTCTGACTTTGGATTGTGCTTTTAAATATTCCAAAGGTGTATTAAAACTGTCAAGGATCACAGTCCCATAAAAGCAGAAAGAAGTAAGCAGCCAATTGATATGTCTACGAACTACGTACAAATGCATTTAACCCTAGAACCCTACCCAGAGTACCTGAGCACAGTCTTAGTCTTATTCTTCTTCTTCCTTTTATCAGCGAGGTTATGATCCGAAAACAAGGGATCATAACCCTCCCACTTCACCACATTTCTACTGATCCGCCTGTGAGGTTCGCCTACCTGAACCTGAGCACCCTGTTTCTTTGAAAAATCCTTTTCTTTTTTTTGACGTGAACACGTCTGTAAGCAAGCAAGAAGATGTACTAAGCACCCTAGGTAGGAAAAGTCGGGAAAAATATGTGTAGGGTTAAAGCAATTCTTCAGCCAGGTCATAGCAACAAAAAGGAGAAAGAACGGGTCGACTAGCTGACGAGCAGCAGTCCGCGCTTAACAGACCACAGAGGTAGTCCACGTTCCGATGGGAATTGCCAAGAGTGAAATCTTTTCACACGTTCTATCACCGGCAAGCAAAAGATCGGACAGTCTGCAGAGTTACGTCATTTCTAAGCAAAAAAGGAGTCGGGCAGACGCTGCAAGAATTGTAACAATAAACACAAGTCACTGGCCAGTGGGGACGCATGCGTCTACACCGGGTATACATTCTAACACACAGTGTCATAAAAAGGTAAATCAGAAGGAAACTATCCCCTACTTCATCTGCAAACCCTTCTTCTAGGCAAAACCTTTTCGACAGCCTCAAGGAAATTTCAGAGAAAAGTATCACAGAGTTCATCAGTTTTTCGAATGCTAAAGGATGGGTTACACGTATGCCTATTGGGCGCAATAGAACACGGAGGGCCTAGACCTAGCTTCTCGCAACCCCTCGTGTTGTGTGCGTTATATTTTTCGCGCGAATGGAAAGGACCACAAGATTGGCATTGGCAAAATGTGTCTTAAGTGCTAATTGCGCCGAATTGCAGTGCCCAACAGCAGCTAATTCTACCTACCTACCGACCAAGGGAAACAGTTAAAAATAAATGAGACTGGGATTCCAGCACATTAACCAATAAACAAGTGGTGGTGGCCATAGTGTAGTGGTAACGTCGTCAATTGCCAAGCTAATGGTTCATGGTTCAAATTCTGATGTCAGCAAGCATTTATTTATTTCTATTAAATATATAAAGCCAGTCCGATCATTTGCGAAAGCTTGTGTGAACACTACTGCGAATGCATAACACTGGCAGTAGCTTGGTCATGCGGCTGGAAAAATTGTTCGCTCCGTTGATGGTGATTTGCCCTTGACATTGGTTATCGGGAAAAAAGTACTGTGAATCAGAAGCAAAGACAAAAAATAACAAAAATCTTCCCAGTTATCTGGACGCCACCCCCGGAGAATCTCTGAAGCATAAACAACTGAGCTCCAAGAACCACTACACCAAAATCTTTTTCTCTCTCTCTCTATCTATCCTTTCCAATGCCCGTACTGTGTGCAAACATGTTAAAGGTATTCAAAACCCTTTGAGTGCGCGTAAATTATAAAAAAAAAGTCATTTAGCTCTACACGGACTGGTTCTGGAGTTTTCTGTGAGTCACTCAAAATCAACGACTAATACGAACTTCAAGCCGAAGTCTTTGCTATTGATAGAGCAGCATAGACTATTCACAGAAAGAAACTTAATCCTTTCAAGATTACTATCTTCGCGGATAGTCAAGCGGCATTCAAGGCACCAGAGGAAGTTAGACCAAAAGCAGTTTCTAGATGCCGAAATTCCATGAACAATATATGTAACTGTCTGCTGGGCTCGCGGACATAGCAATGTAGAAGGGAATGAGATAGCAGATGAACTAGCCAGAAAGGGATCAGCATTAAATATAGAATATACTCAGACATCAGTAGAAGTTCCTATTGGAGTTCTAAAAAGAAAAATCGACCTAAAAACAAAAGAGCTGATCAATTCCGCATGGATCACCAGAGGCGACTGCATCATATCTTGCAGTTTATGGCCGGTATTGAATGAAGGAAGAACCAAAAGCCTGCTGACAATGAATAAAAAAGAAGTCCATATCTTGATAGGTCCACTTACAGAACACTGCGTGATAGGAGCTGTCAAGACGCAAAAGAAATAGAAAGTATCAAACACTTGCTGTGTGACTATCCGAATCTACAAAACGGCAGGCTATATAACATGGGTAACAGGTTTTTTGATGAACTAAGTGATCTTATGTAATTTCCACTAAGGAACCTGATATGATTCATAAAGGGCCCATGTTGGTTCGGTACTGGACCGTCCGAAAGATGAAGAGTTTTAACAGGTTCCACAAACAAAAAAAGAAACACAATGGAGCGTTTGACTTCCGTGAGATACACCTTGATGCACTTTCCTCTAACCTAACCTAACCTAAATGACACTTTACTCTCTACACCTTTTCAAATCACAGACAAAAATATATAAAATCTGTAGAATTTGCATAATTTCTTTACGATTTCATATGCATGTCATATTCTATCGCACTTCTGTATATAATTTAAAACATTTAGAGAGAAAAATTGTTAATGAATAATGTACTTATTAAATTAAAATATAAAACGTAAAGAAAAGAAAAAATATAAAAATAAAATAGATTAATGATAAAAAGCATTTTTTACAAAGCATGCGAGGAAAATTATTTTACAAAAGTATCGTAAGACTTAAAAACTAAATATTTATCACAATATTACAATAATAAAGTTTTCACAACTTATACACATATTTCTCTTTTACCTTACTTAAACTATAAAAAAGAAAATAAAATTATAATAGGAAAGTCCCAACAGAATACTTAAGCAAGACCCAAAGGCAATAAATCGAAATCCCAATCTAAAGAAATTCGAATTAAAATAAATCTGGCGATATAGTTTTGAAATTAAAAGTTCATTTGTGTATACTTTCAACCCTGAAAAAGTCTTCATTTGTAAAAATTGTATGTAAGATTGTTTTTCTTTTTTAACTTCAAATTCTTGATTGCAAAATGGTATGGCAGATATGTTGTGTCTGAGAAGTGATTTTTTATTTTTTTTGATATATGATATGTGGATTAAATTATATATGAAAATGAAATTATTTACTTACAGAAGAAGCATTCACAAAATTCTACAGATATATGAAATTTTCTATACGAAAGCATACATGAACAAAGCAATGAACATTTAACAATTAAATATAACAAAAAAGAGAAATGAAATTATATATGAGAATAAAAGTTATAAGGAAATTAAAATGAGAGAGAATAAAATGAAAAAATGAAGAAGAAGAAAAATAAGCAAATACCTTATTAGGAGCCGTTTGCAGACCATGAAATGGTAGATTCTCATACTCTCCAGGTTCCGTCAATGGATCCCCCAGTGAAGATGACTTGTCGTGTACTATAATTTTATTTTTTTTGGTTTTTTGTATTCACGATTTGATTTTTGATTTTTTTTTAATGTTAGTACGATAAAAAGAAAAATTGTAAGAAAAGAATTAAAGAATAAAAAATAAAAGTAATAATTAGCAGATTTAAATATTTCTATGTAAGGAAATAAAATTCAAATAAAATACTTAATTATAAAATATAAAAATTAACTTAGTTTTGAATAAAATGTATAAGATTTTGTTTTCTTCTTTCATCTATGTATTTAAGCTAAGGTGTTTTTTATTTTTAACGAGAAGTGATGCATATTGTTTTTGGTGCAAGTATGAATTGTAATTTGTAAAAATAATACTGTCATATAACGGTTTGGTATAACTAGTAATTTTGACAATGGTAGTAGTACAAAAAGAAAAAAAAATTAGTGTTTGCTGGTTCATTAGTCTATGCTAGTATCGCATGCGGTCGAAAATCGACCGAGGGGAAATAAACAAACAGCGGGAGAAACAACGCTATGCATTTAAGTTAGGTTAGGCCATACAGCCATGAGCGTGATCAAAATGCTTTTATTTTATTGGTTAAAGCATTTTGTATGGCGAAATCATGTGTGTATGTTCACTCTTTTTTATCTGACTTTATGGTAATAATGCACATGCTTTTTTTTTCTACACATCTATGTCACAGTACCTTTCGAATGATATAAGTTTTATGCCCATCTTTTTATAATAAATACTAAAAAAACGTACGATAAATTTCGTGTTTACGTATTTATAAATAAGATCTCTTAATTGTGTGCACTATCGCCAAGCTATTAGTTGCGTATTCTATAGTTAGTCTTTGGTTTTATTCCTTTGCATCTATATGACCTCTAACAAGTATGTATGCATATGGGCTATCATGTCAACTATTTCGTAGATCTAGAGTGGACCGATAATTTAACAGTGCGATTCGAACAGCGAAAATAAGAAATCTTCTTCAGACAGCTACAGCCTTGCAAGCTGTCATTCATTTGAGAGAGGATGGATCTTGAAACAAAATTATAATTTCTTTTCTGGAATATAAATCGAGAACAAGTGAAAAAGGCCACCCACCAGCAAAGCTCTGACAAACAGATTTGCATATCGGATACGAACTGAATGTTGAATATACAGGTTCGTTGGACGGGAAAGACATGAGACCTGGATAAAGGGGCTAGCTGACTGGAAGATTATAAATTTACTCTAAATTTGTTAGTGCATTAAGTCGTGTTGAAGTTTCAAGACCTACCGGGGATCTTAATCATTGAAATAGCACAATGACGGCTCTGTATGATAGCTTTTGGGTCCTAACAGGAACAGATTGATTTATATGGTAAGGTCTTTTCAACGTAAAAGAAACTTCATGTGTATAAAGCCACCAGAATTCCAGCGAAATTCAATTTCATCATGCACCATATGATAGGTCTGTCAAATTTATCCAACCATCTGACAGACAGTCACAGAAAAACTAGTCGGGTCCCAGCTCAAAATAAAAATAAAAACCACCCCAGCATCACGACTTTGGCATTGGTGAGGAAGTTTCATGATGTGGGCGACGAAATGACCGCTGTAAGGAAGAAATGGTGGTCGTTTAAGACCTTAAGTGAACTATTTATATATACTAGTATCGCGTGTGGTCGAAATTTGACCGAGGGACAATAAACAAACGGCGAGAGAAACAACGCTATGTATTTGTTTACACCACTTTTTTCTGTAATATTTTCCCATGCAAGGAAGGCAAAGGGATCTAAGTTCATACAGCCATGAACGTGATCAGAATGCTTTCATTTAATTGGTTAAAGCGATTTGTATGGGGAAATTGTGTGTGTATGTTCACCTTATTTTACCTGACGTAACGGTAAGAGACGCACATTCTTCCGTGCAGGGAAGGCAAAGAGATCTAAGATCATACAGTTATGAACGTGATCAAAATGCTTTCATTAATTTGGTTAAAGCGTTTTGTATCATGTATGTTTTTCACTTTATTTTACCTAACTTATGGGAACATACACACTTGATTTTTTTTTCTGCACATCCTTGTCACAGTACCTATCGAATGATATAAGTCTCATTCCCCTCCTTTTAGTATAAATACTAAAAAAACGTGCGATAAATTTCGAGTTTACGTATTCATATAATAATAATATGATTGTCTTTAAGGTGAGATATTAGCAAAATCAAAGGAAAGCAAAAACACCAAGTTCAGAGAGGAAAAACCTTGAAGGAATCCATTCACTAAGCTTCTAATAAACTTTTAAAGTGAAACCTATAAACATGTCAAGAAAAAAATCTATATTTGTTGACAGATTGACTACAAGACCCTCACCAGAAGAATGCTATATAACCTATGCTAAGGGGTGTCCGTAACTCTACTACAAGAATAACTAATCTCGACAATCTGAGACGTGTTGTAAGAGATATTTTAAGACATATCTGAAGACCAATGGGTGCTTTTTTTTTTTTTAATGATAGATTTTCCAATAGGTATCAATTTCAAACACTACCGTCATTTTTGACAGTTCCTCCATATTAAGTTCAGTATTATCATCATGAATAGACTTACGTCAGAAAAACGCTTCCGAATCATTCTATTTTATTTTGAAAATCGATCATCAATTTGTGAAACGTATGAAAGATTAGGTGATTTTTTTGGTCTTCATAATCGATCAACTGAGCTCGCTAATCGTCGTGTTGTCGTTAAATTTCACACCACATACACTCTACATGACGCAAAGCCAACAACGCGTCATAATCAATATGCATGCAGAAGAAACTGTAGCCGCTGTGAGTGAAAGTGTGGCGGAAGTTCCGGAATTGTCTATTAGAAAAACACCCTATATGAGCGTAATACGTCCTATTTAAACCTACGATTCCCCTGATTATGTGCCCTAATGAGTCATCTAAACATTAGCTCAATGGTTGCCTTAATATTTAAATCCGTAGGTTTTGCTGAATGGAATAAAGGGTGAGCCAACAGCTAGTGTGGAAGTTTTCATTAAAGTAAACACCAATTTATTGTCAAATCAATGTAGAACTTTATTCATTAATGAAGTCCGGTCCAATTGAATTGAACACAACATCGTTCATGTGACCATCACAGCTTCTGTTGCAAGCGACCATCCGAAAGTCAAAATTATCGATGCCTTTTTGAAGAATAAGTGGGTCAATGGCCGCAATTTCAGTTTGGATGTTATGTTTGAGATCTTAAGTTGTCGCTGGGCTATTAGCATAGACCTTACTCTTCAAATAACCCCACATAAAGAAGTCAAAAGGCGTGTCCTTGGAGGCCAATCAACTTCTCCTCTAACCGAAATAATGGGATCTTAAAATTTCGTACACAATAAATTGATTGATCGATGGCTTGTGTGGGCTGCAGCACCATCTTGTTGAAACCAGAGATCGGCCAAACCCAATTCATTAAATTTTGGAAAAAAACAGTCGGTCAACATGTTGCGGTAACGTTCTGCATTCACTGTAACTGTCTCTCCAGCCGGACTCACTAGAGCGATTATGTTGACCGAAAAATTCACGAAATTTTGGAAATGTTAATTTTACAGATCGCCCGTTTTCGTAATAAGATTGGCTAGCAAAAATGCGTTGTTGCGTAGTAAAAGTACGTGACACCTGTCAAAAAGACCAACCACATTCTTCACCGCATTTCTACTGATCCGCCTGTGGGGTTCGCCAACCAACATTGAATTCAGTAAATGATAGTAATTGACAGAACAAAATCCACACCATCTATTGGCTCACCCTTTAATTTTTAAGTACTTCTAAAATTGAATATTTGGTAATGAAAGTATGAATTTAACAGTTCCACAGTGTCGAAAAGATATGACAAAATGTAGGACGACACTGTGAAACTTGTCTTTATATTTTAACATACTCGTACTTGCACTCAGAATATCAAAACGTTTTGATTTGCCATTCATGTTCGTCGTACAACGTTTGGCGGACCAGCAGACACAGCCTTACAAAATCAATATCGTTGAACATGTTGACGAACCTGAGAGTCCGTGTAATTCCCTCTTAAGAAATATTTTTTTTAGCCGGGAGACTGCTTCACATTTGTTAGTTTTACAAAACCACTTTATGTTAGAGTTATGGACAATAAAATAGGATCACACCTTCGAGGGTAAAAATCCGATATATTAAAAAGCAATTAACATTTTCATATAATTGTAAGTATTTCTTTTAAGGTTTTCCAAGTTCAAAGAATATATAAAGTTTTAGCGAAAGGACACAAAAAAATAAAAAAATAAAAAAATGGGACGTGCAAAACATTGTACCAATGAGGAACGCCCCAATATTAAAAAGTAAAGAGACGAAGGACAAAAGCAGCGCGAGATAGCAAAAACCATCGGCAGACCTAAAAATTTCGTTAATAATTCTTTGCTGCACCCATAAAAAAAAAACCATCTCCAAAGAGGTAAGCTACTTAAGGCAACTCTAAGAGAGGACGACCACATCAAGCTTTTCTCCAGCCAGGACCCTTTCAAGTCAGCTGCGGTAATTTAGCGTGAGATAGGAGTAGGGGGTGGCAATCGTGTAGTGGTAACGTCGTCAATTGCCACGCTAATGGTTTGTTGTTCAAATCCTGATGTGCGCAAGTATTTATTTATTTCGGTTCTATCAATTGCGAAAGCTTGTGTGAACACTACTGCGAAGGCATAACACTGGCAGTAGCTTGGTCATATGGCTGGAAAAAATGTTCGTTCTGTTGACGATGATTTGCCTATGACATCGGTTATCGGAAAAAAAAATACTGTGAATCAGAAGCAAAGACAAAAAATAACAAAAATCCCCCCAGTTATCTGGACGGCAACCCCTTGAGTGCGCGCAAGTTATAAAAAAAAAAATAGTTTCAACTCGGATAGTAAAATTACGATTGATGGAAAAACATCTCTTTGGCAGAACACCGCGCAGAGTGTCAATGCTAACGAAAGAGACAAAAGAAAAATATGGTATTGCTTGCGCAATGGGTCCTAGATTGGGGTGGCCCCGTTAATTGTAAAATATGGCGTAAATTCGTGTGGGTCTGACGAAAGTAAAATTAATATGTTTGGTAGCGATGGCAAAACTTGGGTAGGGCGCCCGAAAAACGCAGAGCTAAGCCATTGTTATATTACCAAGAGGTTCAAGCGTGTTGGTGGTAGTATAATGGTATGGCGCTGCTTCCCGTGGCTTGCAATCAGACCTCCTTTTTGAATTAACCAGGTAATGGAGAAGTTTGTTAATGTTAATATTTTTAGCGAAGTAATGCTGCCTTACGCCGAGTGGAAAATGCCACTTTCTTGACCATATCAACGGGATAACGATCTTAAACACACTTCGAATGTAGCCAAGAAGTGACTTTTGGACAACGGAGCGGATGGACTATGACTTGGTCTGTGTAATTTCTCGACTTGAGCCCGATTAAAAATTTATGGAGAATTGTTAAGGAATAAATCGGGAGCATAAAACAAAAAAGAAAAAAAAAATAGAAGAGTTGTAGCAACAGATCCAGTGGGCAAAAAGTACTTCTTGGGCGTTGGTAGACTCAATGCCTTTTTCCTATAGATGTAAATCCGTATTTAGTTAAAACGGCTATTCGCCAGAGTACTAATGTGCCCTTATTGTCTTCAATGTAATTCCCAATCTATGCTTTTTATCTTCTTCCTTTTTCCTATTTCGGCGAGGTTATGATCCGAAAACAAAGAATCATAACCCTCCCACTTCACCGCATTTCTACTAATCCGCCTGTGGAAATCGCCTATTTGACCTCAGAAAATATTGGCGGGCCTTACGATTTTGGATCACTTGGTTACTGAGGCCAATCAAATGCATTTGCCGTTACATTTGTTTGATTATGCTTATTAACTTATTTATGAAAAATATTAGTTGCGTTTTTTTGTTAATTTGTATTGACCCTATTTTACTGTCCATAACTACTGGATTGGCTAGTAAATTCCCTCTGTTCATCGTTAGTGTTCCCGTTAACTTTGAATGACGCCGTTTGTAAATGTTGCTTCGAGCTTGCAGTTTTTTCTTCGCAGTGCATATGTGAAAGACAGTTCATAGTGATCGGTCGTGTTTTACGCATTTGGTAAACTTTTGAAAATGGAGGCAAATAAGGAGTATTTTCAGCATATTATGCTCTTTTATTTTCGGAAAGGAAAAAACTTTGCACGAACACCTGCTGTGCACGGGGATAACTCTGTAAGTACTTGGACTGTTCGCGAGTTGTTCCGGCGTTTTCATGATGATGATTTCACATGTTCTGACTTGCCCCGTTCTGGACGACCGGTTGAGATTGATGGGGACCAAATTAAAGCTCTAGTTGAAAATAATGCAAGCTACACAACCAGGCACATAGCTGACATATTGCATATGTCGAAATCAAGCGTAGAAAATCACTAGCGTAAACTGCAATACGTAAATCGATACGATATTTGGCTGGCGCACAATTTGAGTGAAAACAATTTATTGAATCGTGTTTCCATCAGCGATTCCCTGCAGAAACGCAACGAAAGTGAACCATTTTTAAAACGGATGATAACGGGTGATGAAAAGTGGATACTTTACAACAACGCAGAACGGAAAAGATCATGGAGCAAAAGAGGTGAGCTACCTTTAGCTATTCCAAAAGCTGGTCTTCACCCTAAGAAGGTTATGCTCTGTATTTGGTGGAATTGGAAGGGAATTGTGTATTATGAGCTTTTTCCGCATAACCAAACCATTGATTCCGATAAATACTGCTCTCAATTGGACAAATTGAAGGATGCAATCACCGAAAAACGACCAGAACCAGCTAACCGGAAGGGGTCGTGTTCCATCAAGACAACGCTAGACCGCATGTCTGTTTGCAGACTCGGCAGATGTTGGTGCAATTTGGATGGAATGTTTTACCTCACCTGCCGTAGTCACCTGATCTTGCACTTTCCGATTACTATTTATTCCGGTCCCTGCAGAGCTCACTTAATGGAACAAATTTCGTCTCGCTGGAAGCTTGTAAAATCCACTTGGAGCAATTCTTCGCCAATAAAAATCAAACGTTCTACGTAAGACGCATTATGAAATTGCCCGAAAGATGGCATAAAGTGGTAGAAAATAATGGTGCATGTATAACTGATTAAAGTTTTTCTTAACAATAAATATTTAATCTTTCATTCCGCCTAAAAAAAATTGAGGGAACTTATTGGCCAACCCAATATATATATTATATTTGTCCATTCTGTATTTAGTAAACATACTTAAAAATCTACTACAATAAAACTTAAACCTACTGCAATACGCCCTGGTATTCACACTCTAGGCTCGAAGACACACATTACCTACTTTAAGTACGGCTTTAGAGTCACCGTCATTTGGCAGCAAAACTGATAACTCCTGTTGGTGTAGACTAGCGCCAGTGGAGCTTGATTTTATATCAACTGTGGAATACAACCATTTGTTCTTTTCAGCCGCTTAAAATCGATGTAAGTCGTGAAACTCTTGTGTGGGATTTCTGACCTATCACTCAAAAAAAAAAAAAAACAAATTGTTTGTCTATGGACCACTAATACCATTAGTTGGTAAATTTATTTTCAAATAGGAATTCCTCTCATTGAATGCTTTTGAATTTATGGAAAACGAATATATTCCCTGGTTCCTTCATAAAAACAAACCAAAATTAGAGTAGGTCATGATATGTAAAATCAGTTCTGAAAGCCACACAAAAATGCAGACTTCCACTATACAACTATTATATATGGTACCTATTCATGTAGTACTTGTTTCAACTCATTTTCCCACGCAGTAGATGCAGGCCATGTTAATTAAAAAAAAAAAAAAAAAATCCCTCAATAAAAAAAATCTCCACTATGCGAATATAACGAACAAAAATTCAAAAAGACATCCAATAGTCTGACGGGTAAATGAATTTAAGCAGCGATTTATATTTAACATGAAGGCACAACAAAGTAAGAAATAAAAATAACGATCCTTTCAAATCGAAACCAAATTGTTGAATATATATATTTTTCCCTCAATGAACTAACCACTTTTCGATATTCAAATTAACGAAATATGTTGTGTACTCCTTATTACATATTTCCCTACCATTGAATAGTTTCAAGACTTCAGTGTACCAAACCAAACGCAGAAAAACAAAAAAAAAATGTGTATGCATTTTTTTTTTAAATAAAAATCAAAATAAAAATTTACACAATTTTCCGATATAAAAGTTCGAGTGCTTTAAAGAAATTCATATAACGTATTCATGTAACACAGCAACACCGAAAATTCCAACAAATATGTATGTAATAAAAAAAAAGACACTCAACGTCAATTACACTGAAAATTGATATCACAGATACATTACAAGCATGGGAACGCAACGTTTTAACATTAACATAAAAAAAGAGTCGTAAAAATAAAATTACACACAGAAAAAAAAAATATTGTATATATCTTCTGCTTTTTAATGTTGTGCGAAAGATCGTAAAAATGCAAATTAAAAATAAATGAAAGAAAAAACATCTATAAACTCGTAAATGATAAACTCACTACAACAAGATTGTTAATAAAATACACACAAAAACAGATACTTAAATAAAAGTTAAATAAAAAAATAAAATAAAAGTTTTTTTTTTGTTTTCTTACTCTCATTTGCCGTTGCTTGTGGCGTCTTTGGTTGGGTGACAATAGATGTTTGGGTTGCCACGTCAGCATCAGTTACCGACACTATTGGTGTTGCATCGTCAGACGCAACAGAACGCTGTTGCATGGTCGGCGTCTTTTTATATGTGACTACAACGTTAGGTATTTTTTTTTTTTTGCAATTTTCATATACAAAGCAAAACAACAGCAGCCGGCAGGATTAATATTTTTGGAGCAATTAAAATAATATAAAGGTACATTGTCACGCAAAGGGAACCACACATGCAGGAAACAAAGTAACATAAAAATGAAATAAAGAAAAACACAAAAAAAAAAAAAGAAATTAATTATTGAGGTACATGGTTTTGAGTAAGGGTTGGGGTTGGTTAGTGGAGCATGTTTATTGTTGGCCAGTGAAATATTTTCCTTGGGGGAGAGTATATGTAAATTGGTTCGCGATTTCACGATGGTTTTGAGTGGGCCTGTGTTAGACTTTCGGTGGTTCAGGATGAGTAAGAGTATTACACTTTTATAACACAGAGACAGAGTCTGTTCTTTATTTCAGTTTTTTTTTTTTTTTTTGTCGGGATAGGAAACGCTAAACTGGAGCACTCAGACGCAACTGGTCCATTGTACTACCAGATAGCAAACCCTGATTTACCCATTTTATTGGAATTTCCTTGTCTTTCTAAGAAAGCCAAGCAAGCACTTCAGTGATGAGGAGCTTACGGTACCAGCACTCACCACATCCGCACCGAGGATCTGCCACCTGACACGAGCAAAGGCCAGACACTCACAGAGATAATGTTCCGCGGTGTCGTCGCTCTCTCCACAAGCGTCGCAGATTGTAGTGTCACTTAAGCCTAACACGTTAAGGTGCTTGGCAAAAGCGAAGTGGCCTATCAATACGCCGATATGTTGTCTACAGTATTGTTACAAAATTCGCCGATCAAGCCGAAGACTTTCAGAGTTGCGATGGACGGTGGAGACAAAAAGAGCAGAATTTTTCTGGTTCCCGAGAGGGTTTTTTAATTTCTTATTTATTTCAATAATGTTTTTAACTAAATTTACGTTTAACAAAAAAAAAATAAAAATCTAGTACATTTTTCTCTTTAGGCTTATAATCTGCGTGTCTCTAATATCGCCTGTCAACGCTGACCAAAACAAACTCATCGCTGGGCTTCTGAGAGTCTTCTTTTATATTCGGCTCTGGCTTTCCAGACAAATTATAAAATTTCCAATTCGCCACTGGAATTCCATCTGCCAAGAATCTGGAAAGTTCTGGTACCTTCAGGTTGACAGCTACGAGATATTTCTCAGGGCTTCTCGGTGGTTAAGGTTTCTTCGTCGGCTTGTGCGCTCGCGTAACAGTATTTTCTGCTGAGAGACCTCAAGAATGCCGCGGATTTCTTACAGGCGTCCGGGAGCATGCGTTTAGTCAACCTGCAACCTGGAGAGTCATGCCACACACAATTCTGCTCGTGAGAGACCCAATCGTCAATGGAAGTCCTAACCGAGGACGCTGGAAGACCCAACGCGGGTTCGGGACCTGAGAAAGCCTCCTTTATTTTCAGTTCATTGCTGAATCCGTTACATTAGGCTGCAGATCTAAGCACACTATTCACCAAAAATTGTGGTAGCATCAAGCCCGTTAAAGTTTGAATTCATTTATTAGTGTGATGTTCATTTATGAGAAGTACATACAAACCTATACAATACAATATATACAAACCCCTATTACTTATCACTTGTGAGCAACATTCGACAGGATTCAATCGAACACATCAGGTCGCATGAGGGATAAACCACAGCTTTGTACAATTATTTAATAACTTATAGAGCAACTTCCAATCAAGCAACAGGAAAACCATCACCAGACCTATTACATGGTCGGCATCCCGCGCTGTTTTCTCAGCCTTGTTTCCAGAAAAACAAAACGCCAACATTACTTCAGCAAGTTTAGTATTGGCCAAAAAGTTGACGCAGAAGGGACACGTTGGATATCCGGGCTGATAAAAAAGGTACTCGTATTTTGAGGTAGAACATACGTCAAAAGAACATCAAAAGGTGACATGAAGCGACATAAAAATCAACTGAGCTCTAGACAGGTCTTTTGCCGTGAAGGTGCCCTAGGGATCGCGATGGGCCCACTTTGGTGCCTAGTGTTTTATGATAACCTCATAACCCTATCTAACTTAACCTAACCTAAATGTAGTAATGGGCTTCCACCTTAAACTACTTTAACATATTCCATTTCCACTGTTCCAGTTGGATATTCACTTTTCTCTGTCTGTCCTTCTGACAAAACTTTTGAATTTCGACACTTTTTTGTAGTATCTCTTCGATTCTAGATATGTTATCTAAATTTGAGTTAAAGTAATCCAAGCTTAAAATTGCAATTTTTATTCCTTAAAATAAAAGTGAATTATAACAGAAAGATCAGGGAAAACATTGAACCTATTAGCAATGGAGCTAGCATTGAGGTCCCGAGTATACATGTTGTTCTGAGGAAATTGTAAAAGATTGTAGGTCCCATGATGCAAATGTTAAAATGGAGCCGAAGGTTGTATTTACGACTCTTAAAGTCATCGCGATACCGAAACCACTGATTTACCGTATAGAGGGTGAGCCAACAGCTAGTGTGGAAGTTTTCATTAAATTAAACACATATTTGTTGCGAAATCAATGTACAACTTTATTGGCTAATGAAGTTCGGTCCATGTGAATGAAACACACCATCGTTCATGTGACGATGCAAGCGACCATCCGAAGGTCAAGATTATCGACGACTTTTTGAAGAATAAGTGGATCAATGGCCGCAATTTCAGTTTGGATGTTATGTTTGAGATCCTGAATTGTCGGCGAAATCGGCAACGTCGTAGGTGGTCCAATTGTTGTGCAATTTGGATTTTATAGGCGTGCAAATAAAGATCAACTTTTAAAAATCGCCGTAAAGTGCCATAAACGAAGCCCAATTGTTGGCTTCGACGAATTGAGGAGCCTGGCTGGTTTTGAACACTTTCGCTCACAGTGGTGATGTTTTGGCATGTACATGCTGGCCGAGCATGCTGATATGAAGATTGAGCCGATACCGAACCAGTTTCTTCAAAACGCTTCACCATTGCACGAATTCCGGACTCACTAGGGCGATTATGTTGACCGGAAAAAAAAATCAATTTTACGAAATGTTACTTTTGCAGATCGTCCATTTTCGTTATAAGATTGAGCAACAAAAATGCATTGTTGCGTGATAAACAAGTCAATGACTAAAATTGCCAAAGATTTAGCTTGACACCTGTTGGAAAGATCAATCACATTGAATTCAGTAAATGACAGTAATACACCGCCAACGTCCACACCATCTGTTGGCTCATCCTTTAGCTATAGAAAGGACGAGTTTTATAAGTAAAGGCTGGAGACTATACAGTCATGAATTTGGGGGCTTTGATAAGTTTCTAAGAAAGAAATTTGACCAATCAGAGGGCCAGAATAGGAAAATTTTCTTCTTGCGGGGTCCACGTAAATTCGTCGGCCAAGGATAACTTGAGTCAATGATTTTAGCAAGTATCAAGAAGGCTTGTTCACAATTTCGTCAATTCGAATTCTATACCACATACAATATAATTGAAAATGGCACCTCTTTACCTTTGCTTTCTCAATTTTGAGCTTTGATTACTCAAAAACTATTCAAAATATTTTGATTGCTTTATAGTATTCAAATATAGGGTGTGGCTAATCAAACGTGCTACTAAAAGAAAACGTAATAACTTGGACGATTGGGACGATGACTAGGATAGTGCGCCGCTATCATGCTTTGGAGTCTGTGGTTTCCATCTTAAAAGCGTTTATGCAGACGTTTGGCGGCATTCACCGTGCAGATGGACTGAAATGAGGCTAGATCATTTTTTTCCGCGCTTGGGATAGTCAAAAGAAGGCCTTGCCGCCGATATCCTTCAGTTTGGACACATTTTAGGTCTTAACGATTACTACTGTAGCCGCTGCCATACAAAACAATCCTAGCGTTTCGACCCGGAACTTGTCTGCTCAAATGGGAATGAGCTGACAATCATTAAAGACAATTGTGCACACAATTTTGAGCTTATTTCCATATAAAGTACACAAACAAGGAAAGTGAACGTAGCAGACTTGACTCGCATGGAATTTTGTCAGAAGATCATTCAAATGGTGGAAGAAGACAACAGCATGTTAAACTTAATTTATATCTGATCAGATCCATTTTGATTTGAAGGGCAATGTAAACAACCAAAATTATCGAATATGGAGTCACTCTATCCCGGAGATACTCCATGAGACGGAACTGCATCCAGCTCGAGTCACAGTGTGGTGTGCAGTTTCATCTAACTGCATTGTCGGGCACAGACACAGCCAGGCCTGTTATGACAGAATTGGAGCGAAAATTCCCAAATAAGCTGATTTTTAGGAACTCCACATTCCGTTGTCCGCCAAGGTCTCCTGACTTGACTGCACCAGACTTTTTATTGCGGGGTTATTGTAAACAGGAGGTCTACGAAACTAAACTCACAAATTTTAATGATTAGAAGCAATCCATTCAAAAAATAATTGAGACAATTCCCGCTGCAACCCTACGTGCAGTAATGAACAACTTTCTAATAAGATGTCGCACATATAGTACGTCACCGAGCGCAGAGGCCATTTGAAAACAGTAATTTTTAAGAACCATCAAAAATATATAATATAAATAAACTAAAAAGAAATAAAAAATGTGAATGAAAAAAAAAGTTATTTGAGTTTCCTAATGTAGCAATATTCATCAGCAACCCGTAGAACTTTTTGTTATCTAATTTTTCATCTTTAACGAATTTATTGTACGGCAAAGCGTTCAGGAGACAAAATTAGAAAAATCGCGCATTCATCCTTGTATGCTAAGCACTACTGCCAACTTCACTCTTCTGTGATATGAAAACTAATGACTACATGATAATAATATTCTCATGTAACCCATTTAAATGCCTTTCGGAGGTATAAGGAGAAAACGCGTGCAGGGTCCCTGCTGGGCTAGCTTTTCACCACAAAAACCATAACATAAACACTTAACAGATGTGAACTTCATGGATATTTATTTTTCCCCGAGGCAGTGAGTGAAGCAGACAATTTAGATTTCAACCAAGAGAAGCTATCTAGACTAGTCTAAGTTGCAGGTTTTATGATTATTTGTTTGATTGTCACTTTCTCACTCAATATTTCCTTATCTGATTGCGATTAAATTTTTACTGACACTTTAATCACTGTCTCTGGAATACCATAGGCTGTATATTTTCACATTAGGCTCAGGCTAACTCTGAGCTGTAGCGGCACCTAAGTAATATATTTTCACATTCTGCGAAGAGTGATGATCAAAGTTGGATATATGAAAAAGGGGTTTCTGTTACTGCTTGCCCTAGCTAAACCATTGAAGATATTTTAGATATAATTTGCAGCTATAGAAAGGTTAACAAAAAAAGTTCGCGATATTATATGTCTATCTTATTCATGAAGCTTGCAACAAGTATTTTTTATATTTAATCCGGCTATGACGGGTACCGCATCTATTGCTGTTCCCTTCTATCACGTAAAATTGAAGATTCTCTTGATTGGAGATTCTTTGACCAAGTGGGCTTCTTTAGTTAAAAAATAAATAGAACTCTACTTCAATAGATGGTATCAATCCTTATATCCGTTTAGCGGCTAAGCTTGCCAGAAGTCAAAACTGATTAAGGAACCACCAATAAATCAATAAACATGTTCCACATACCCAACAGTCTGTATCAATTCCCCTTCACCACATACAAATTAAAATATTACCACTGCCGGAGGAACGAATTCCCTTTAGACGGTGTTCGGCTGAAAAAGGATTTCCATCGTCTTTTTTGGTCCAGAACGCCCTTGGCACATTGAACATCGAACTCAACAGTCCTACATGCGATCGCTGGCTATCCCTCGTACGATCGTCGTCCTTTCGTCGCATAAAAATATCACCAAGCATCGAAATTTTTTCCAAAAGTCCCGATCGTCTAGCTGTCACATTCGTTCGGCTATCACTTGTTGACTCTGCAATTCCAATCGCACTTTCCTCATCATCACTTGGCGAACCTTGCTGTTGTTTTTCTCTTCGTTTGGGGAGCAACTCATTGGCACTAGTCGCTGAGATATTTGTCATGAGATTTGTTGAATTTATCGAATTCTTCAGCAGACGTGGATTCCTTGGTGGTAATGGAGGTGGCACTGGCCGCGGAGGAGGAGGCTCATCTGTTAAAATAGTATTGTTTGGGTTTACTCGTACGGTTTTAGGTGGTTTAGGCGGCCTCCCGAGCGATTGTGTACCACCACGTAGAATCGAATGATTAGTCCTAGCACCGAGTGATACGTTATGAGATTGCTGAGCTTGTGGTGATGATGGTGAGGTGATGCTCAAAGTGCTCTTAGTGCGATTAATCGAGGAAGAAGTGTTTTGTTCTTGTGGCGTGCAGTTAGTACTTGGTTGTGATTCTACGATCGCCCTGGTAGTTCCACTTAAGTGGAATGATCTTGGTATAGTTGATGCTCCACTAGTAAGGCCCGTATTCAATGCCAAACGATGAGCGGCGAGATTTTGTTTGGTGTCATTTTTAACATGGACCATTACTCCAGGCCGTAGCGGCCATCTTGGTGGACTTTTTGGTATCTCAACCGGAGTTTGTGACGCTGACGATGGCAGAGGTGATGTGGGTTGGTAGGATAACACACTGATTGGTGGGTAGGTTTTTGGTACAAGCAGCAAAACAAAATCAAGCAGGCACACACATATAAAATAAAAACATAAAAAAGTTGTAAAATAATAATAAAAATAAAAAAATAAGGAGATGCTAAATATTGTATTATATAAGTACATGCCAATTATAAAGTTAATTTATGGTGTATTTACAATTTTAGTGCTGAAAAAGTGTATGAATAGACCAAGAAAATATTTTGAAATCGGTTTAGAGTTATTCGGTTTTAAATTTAATTTCCCTATCAGTACTGTTCGATTGGAGTTCAGGAAGCACAAGGAAAATATGAGGTACTGACGTTTTCTATTCACATACAGCGACTAAGATGGCTGGGTCATTTAGAGCGGATGGAGCCCAACGTTCCCGCTAAGAATGTTTTCGAATCCACCCCGGACGGACGGCGCAGTAGAGGACGACCTCGTGGTAGGTGGCGCAAACAAGTGGAGGGGGACCTCAACCAACTTGGCGTGCGCAACTGCAGGCAGCTGGCTCGTAACCGTGCTGGCTGGAGAGGTTTGTTGGTTGAGACCCAGTTCCACCCGGGACTGTAGCGCCATCTTAGTAAGTAAGACGTTTTCTATTATAGTTATAAAATTACTACCACTTCGAGTACTCCCATACTCCCATACCATCAAAATCGAATGCAAATTTCTCGGTAAAGTTTCTCCGACTAGTTCAGGCACCTTATTCCACCTGAGTTTCAAACCTGTGGACCGAATAACTTTCTCCATAGCTTCCGTTCAATTGCATATCACGTCGTACTATTGTTTTTAAAGAGTCAAACTCTCCAATCAAATCTGTTCAATAAAAATTTATATATTAAGGCGAACACCTAGCAGAACAGACTACATACATATATGCACATTATGGCTTTGATATTTAATATCAAGAATTCCAAATTCGTCTGCAATAGATATAAGACCTATAGGGTGACCAGATAGCAATGATACTTTTTGCAATTGTTATGTTTTAGCAGCTTTAAAAGTTACCAATGACATCTAGCTGTCAAAATATTCAGCAAAGTTTACCATTTCATCATACATCGTTTCACGCTTGCCGAACGTGCGGAAATTATTAAAAAATATTATCAACATTCCGGCTCAGTTGTAAATACGCAACGCCAATTTTGTCGTGAGGTCGGTCGTCATCATGGCTTCAGTGTGCAGGCAGTTCGTCGCACCGTGGAAAAGTTTGAGCGTGAGTACACTCTTTTGGACCTTAAGCCACCAACCAGACTGAGATTGGTGCGTAACGAAGAAAACATAGGCGCCGTAGTGGCCAGTATCGAAGAAGACCCAGAAACGTCGGCTCAGCGCCGATCAGCTGAATTGAGCATCGCCAGAGAGTCAACCTGACCTATTTTGCGGTTGGAATTAGGCCTACATTCATATAAGATTGTGCTGACGCAAGAATTGATGCCGAACGACCATAGACAACGCCGTGAGTTTGCTAATTGAGCGCTAGAAATGTTGGCCGGAGATCCGGATTTTGGCCAAAAAATTATCTCCTCGAACGAGGCCCATTTTTGGCTCAGCGGATATGTCAATAGACAAAATTGCCGTTATTTGAGTGAACACATTCCACAAGTGTTCGACTAAGTATCAATGCATCCACAAAGATTGACTGTTTGGTGCGGTTTATGGCATGGTAGCATCATCGGACCTTATTTGTTTCGAAATGAGGAAGGACGCACCGTTACCGTCAATGGTCACAGGTATAGAGCGATGTTAACCGACTTTCTGTGGCCAAAGTTCGAGAGCATTGATATATCCGAGGTGTGGTTCCAACAAGACGGCGCTCCATACCATACAAGTGACGAAACGCTCAAGTTTGTGAAGGAGAAATTCGGCGACTGGGTCATCTCACGGCGAGCGTTCATCAATTGGCCGCCGCGATCATGCGACTTGACATCACTCGATTATTTTCTCTGGAGCTACGTCAAGTCCTTAATCTACGCTAACAAGCCAACCACTTTGGACGAGCTCGAGGCCAACATTCGAGACGCTATTGCCAGAATTACGCCGTACATATTGGACAGAGTCATCAAAACTTGGACCGCTTGAAGCACTGCCAGCGAAGCCGAGGTGGCCATTTAAATGATGTGCCACACACAATGGCATGAATGTAGCTTTAAATTAAAGGCAGAATCAATTTTATACCTCATACCGTTGTTATTTTTTTTTTTATTTTTTTCCTGTCTTTCTTACATGTATATAGATAGACCCAAAATGGCATGTGATACGGCTGCAGGTGTCTTTTCTTGCTCACCTGATATGAATATTAGCACGAGACCTTCGGACCACCGTAGCATACTTGAAATGGGAATTAGGCCCATTGAAGTTGCAGCAGCCCGGCTTTCTAAAAATATAATAGACGATCTTGCTATAGTAATGTATATAGATAGTCAGGCAATAATTAATGCCAAGGAATTCCCCGCAATAATATCCAAGTTGGCTAAGCAATGCCGCAGGTCTCTAAACGAGATCGCAGATAGATGCGAACTGTTCCTATGCTGGGTTTCAGGCCATAGGGATATTCCAGACAAATGCAAAGTGGATGCGACTTCTCTGAATATAGTGAAGTTCCATCAGATCCAATTGATATGGTCAAATTCCAACTGAACACTGAAGCGGTAAAATTCGCCAATGTCAGGTAGAGAGATACCAATACCTGTCTCATATCCAGTCAAATTTGGACGGACCGAAATCATAGGAAAACAATCAAATTAATTTCTATAGGTAGGGAAAACATTACACTGCACTTTCCGATAGGCTCACATTCCAGAAAAGTGGGTGTTCCCTTCAACGATTTCTGTAGAAACTGCTGAGACAAGGAAGAGGAAGAGTCGATAACACATCTTCTGTGCAACTGTCCTGCGCTATCCACGTTGAGAAGAAAAACCTTGGGAAAGCACTTCTATAACGTTCTAGATGACTTCTTGGGTCTTGATATCTTCAAGATTAGCAGCTTTGTCTCCAGGTCAAATTGATAGTACATTGTACCACATACGCAAAGTAAAATATACAAACACGAATAGTATCACACTTAGTACCCTATCCTATAAGGATTCTTTGAATTCTGGTTATGAGTACCGAAGGCTCCGGACTGCTTAGAAATGGTACCATTACGTGCCTAGTCTTACCTTAGGGCAGCCATTCTACCGAACCTAACCAACAACCCTCATATTCATTTGAAACTGCATTGTGATGCCACATATTGGGATAATCTTAACTTAACTTAAGTGAAAAGATATATTCGATTAAGGAATTGTACTTCTCCATATAATCTCCCTCGAGTGAAATGTTTTTCTCACATTGGGCATACAGTGCCTTAATATCGCCGGAAAAATCTTCTTTTTCTTTGTCTTCAAAATGACTTTCCACGGCCACCTTGATCTCGTTCTCATCTGCAAATCTCCGGCCTTTTTCAAATCGGAAAAGAGGAAAAAAATCTTCATAAGACGAGATTATCCCCGGCTAACTCCAAAAAATCTTTGCAGCACTCGAGCTGTCGTCGCTTGTCGAACAGCGTGAGCATTTTCGGTACCCAGCGCGCACAACTCTTTTCCATGTTTAAATACTCCGCAAAACGCAAAATGTTTACATTCCATTCGTTGCTGATGTGCAAGTCGTCCGCTATCTGTCACTTTTTTTTTCTCCAGTTGGGCAGAAGTAATTTTTCGACTTTTTCGACGTTTTCTTCAGTGACCTCTGATACAGGACGCCCTGGGCGGGAGTCATCTTCATAGCTCGCTCCTGGTCCTGGTCCTGGACACGATACCAAGTGAAATGGTTGCGTCCTCGACCGACTACACGATACCCAAACTGAACTTCAGAAAATCATTCTTAACAAAATTCCCTTCCAGAGAAGAATGGAAGAACGGAAACGTTACCTGCAACTATGATATAGGGATATACACGGACGGTTCGAAGATGGACTGCGGAGTCGGCGCAGGCATCTTCTCTGACCAGCTGAATATATCAAGGTTTTTCCGTCTCCCAGACTCTGCTAGTGTTTTCCAAGCGGAGCTTCTTGCGATTCGAGAAGCCTGCCGCCTGCTAAACAATCTTCCAACATCTAACCACAATATCGCTATTTTTTCGGATAGCCAGGCTGCAATCAAGGCCATTGATGCGGTTTGCATCTCTTCAAAACTGGTAGACCAATGCCGGTTCGAATTGAATCAACAAAGCACTCACTCGAGAATCACTCTCATCTGGGTCCCAGGGTACAGCAACCATGAGGGTAATGAGCGTGCTGATGAGCTGGCCAGGCGAGGGTCGGCCGTTAACGGCTCTCTAGCAGAAAGAGTCGATATTCCGCTTGGTGCATATTCACCTTCACTTCCTCCAGCTAGCCAATCGCGGGTGAAACAGCCTCATAAGCTGTGTCATATCTAGAAAGACGTGGCCCAGTTTCAACAAACCCAGGTCAAAGGAGTTACTAGGCAAACCAAGACCAGTTATTGCCAAAATCGTAGCTATTATTACAGGTCACTGGCCAGTTGGAGACCATGCGGCCAAGCTTGGTATCCCCCACAACACCTTTTGTAGGAGCTACAAGGATATTAATGAGAAAGAATCTCTATGTCAATTCCTTTGCAGATGTCCGGCCATGGCGAGGATCAGACAACAAACTCTTGGCAAACCCTTCTTCGAGGATCTGAGAGAGATAGCGGACAAGAGGATTGGAGAACTAATCCTCTTCCTGAACTCCACGGGCTGGGTTTAAACTTAACATCCCTTTTTAACTAACCACTACAATAGGTATACACGAGTCCGTGGTAACAAAACGGCGCACCTTAAGCGCTAATTGGGTTCTTTTGGACCGCCACTTTACCTACCTACCTTATAGCTCGCTCGCCATTATTGAAATAAGCGAGCCCATTTTTTGACTATGGTATGATGGCCCAGAATCCTGACGACTCGATGAGATGTCTTCAAAAATTACTTCAGACGATTTTCCTTTCTACACGAGGTTCTTTATTACGGCACGGTGCTCAAAATTGTGGTGTTTGTCCTACCACTCTATGGTGTGATTGTATGGTGACCTGCTCTTGACAGGGTTGTCTATCTCACTTAACTATCTAAGGTGCAAAGATCTGCATGCATTTGCATCAATGGTGCACTGAGAACTATACCCTCTGCGCCACTGGACATTTTGTTCAGCCTGCTATCATCAGATATCTTTGGCAAACAGATTGCTGCTTGTGCGGCCATCAATCTGAAAGCCTCCTCTCAGTGGTCTAGCTATCGCATTGGCCATTCCTCGGTTCTTGATATTTCTTAACTTCAAGCACGAAAACATGGACTGCACCCCACCGAAACTGAGAATTGACTGTAACTTCCCTACGAGCATCCCTAAGCGGGATGAATGGGACATCTCCCTCCTGTCGATGGTAGTTCGGCTCACTTCTTTACAGATGGCTTTACAGACCAAAGGTGGGGTGGGTTGTGTTGCTTTCGCCGAAAAGCTCAATCTGACCACCTCTTCCCGCTTCCTTGATCATTTTAGCGTTTTTCCAGTTGAAATCATGTCGATTAAGGAAGCCTTGACCTGGCTAAGTGAAATGTATTATCTGTCAGGGAAATAATCATTTTTACTGACAGCCAAGTGGCAATCAAGTCCCTGGAATCGTGCTCTCTCACTTCAAAGCTCGCCGTTTGCTTCTTAAGGAGATGACAGAGCAGTTTAACATTCACAAATGCTGGGTGCCAGGCCACAGAGATATTCCAGGAAACTCCAGGGCTGACGAGCCCGCCAGACAGGTTGGTTGGTTGGTTGGTTTAAGATCGGCTCTCGATGTGGTACTTAGACCACAGACTAGGTCTATTGTACTACGGATGTGTAAGGCGCGTGGGTCACCTTCTTTCTCTTGGAACCATTTGCTTCGTTGAATGAAGGCGTGAATTTTAGCCGTGCAGGCGTTGCCGAGATCATTAAGATCATTGTAGAAGTATTCACCCAGAGTGGCCTTCCTGATGTTGGCGAGCGCAGGACAGGCGCATAGATCCTCTTCATCTCTGCAGCTTCTGCGGAAGTCATTATGAGGGATACCTAAACTTTGGACATGTCTCCCTATGACGCAGTGTCCAGTGAGGACATTTGTTATTTTTGAGAGGGTTCCTCTCATGTGCTTCAAGAGTCCGATGGACCTGGATTTATTGAGTGTCGGCCAGAGCTGTCTGGCGGTATAACATTGGTCTAGATGTTGCCATCGATGATTGGCTACTTTCTCGGTGTCAATTTGAATAAGGTACTTAATATAAGACGCTGGCGCTTCGATGTAGGTAATGCTTATGCTATCTGTAAGAGAGGAGCCTTGTCGTACTAGTTCGTCGGCTGCACAATTCACCGGCATGTCACAGTGACCTGGTACCCAGCAAAGGGTGAGGTTGTACTGACCAGCTATCTCGTTAAGAGATATGCGACAGTCTTTCACTGCCTTAGATTTCGTAGTGCTGGATGCGAGGGATTTGATGTCTGCCTGACTATCGACGTAAATAACAATATCAGGTTTTGATAGTGTGCTAGCCGTTAGCCAGTCAGCGGCTTTGCGAACTGCGGTGATTTCGGCTTGAATAACGCTGCAGTGGTATGGAAGGTTAAAGTAGAGGTGAATGTCCAGATCTTCTGAGAAAATTCCGGCACCGACGCCGTCCTTCGTTTTAGACCCGTCCGTAAAAATTGACAGCGATTCGTGGTAAAGGACATTGCGTTGCGTCCACTCACTTCTGTCCGGTATAGAGTGCGTGTAGCCCTTGTTAAAATCATATTCAGTGGGCAGATGGTCAGTGGAATTGGGAAGATGGCGGTGCATCGAAAGTATATTGGCGTGTCCCGTGTGTTGCTCCTTCCACTGCTTGGAGCCTCTCAGTCTTATTGCCGAGCTGACAGCCAATTGTTTACTGACGATGTCAATCGGAAGCAGGTGGAGAATGGTTTGGAGCGCCGCTGTGGGAGAAGTTCTCAGTGCACCGGTAATGCTGAGACATGCAACTCGCTCAGTTTTTTGAATTATGGATGGGTTGGATTTCTTTTCCAAGGCGGGCCACCATACCAATACTCCATACATGAGAATCGGTTTTATGACCGACGTGTATAGCCAGTGAATGATGTTTGGTTTAAGGCCCCAAGTGGAGCCTACTGCTTTCTTGCAGATGTATAGGGCGGCCAGCGATTTCCTGGCCCGTTCGACGACATTTCCTTTTTAAATTAGCTTGCTGTGAAGTTTTGCGGTCAAGTTATTTGAAAGCTTGAGGGTGGATCCCCTTATCTTGGGCGGAGTGAAGTCAGGGAGCTTGTGTTTTCTTGTGAATAGAACTAGCTCGGTCTTCGTCGGGTTAACGGAGAGGCCGCATTTATCCCTCCATCTGAGCTGTTCATTAAGAGCAGACTATTTGCCTGTTATTAGAATAGCGACATCGTCTGCATAGGCAATAACATTGCATCCAGTTACAGACAGGTTACAACTCTAAGGATTCTGCTAGATAGCAAGCCCTGGGTATGCCCCTCGCTACATATAAGTATTTACTAAAACTGAACGCTATTAGCAAGGCTAACCTCAGATATGAAAGCGGCTCAACGTCAACGTGGTCAAGCTAAAGCGATCACAGATCAGCTGCGTTGACAGTGTTCTCACTGGACACTGTCTTATAGGCTAACATGCCAAAAGACTTGGCCAGATTCCAGATTCTGCTGATACATAAGAGTAAGCTGATTTGATGTGTATACGAAACCACAGGGAAATAACCTGTACCTATGGATATCGGGACTGTATTTAACTTTGGATGCCATTATTGTAGTAAGGTATTTTATTTTTTGCAAAAGGATTTCCATTTCAGAGGTGTTGCTGCCGACAAAAAGCTTAATGCTAAACAAACGTATTGACAGATATTTGACTTTTCAAATATTCAAATGTGGTAAACTATTTTTTATTCTAAGCATATGGAATTAAAAATGTTTGCAATCACTGTGTTTGCTTGAGGCCATAGAAGCACAACCTGACTGCTGCAATCAGGGTGCGAATTATTCATTAATTCGCAGACTTACTGCGCACTAGTTCAATAAAACCATTAACTCACAAACCTCCCCGATTTCAAAACATATTTTTGCATTCAATGTTTATGTACAAATCTGAAAATGGTGCTCTAAACTAGAACACATATAGTAAACGGTGAAACTCAGTGCAAACACAAAAAATAAAAAAAATAAAAATAAAATAAATAAATAAAATTATAAATTTGTTTTTAAATAAAAAAGTTATAAACCAATTATTGAAGTGCTTACCTTTGTGTTGCGCTGATGGACACTTCCGTATGATCTGTGTATTTTTTTTTCGAGAGTGTGTTATTTTTTCAGCACAAATGTGTGTTTTTGTGCAAGTTGTATTTTTTTTTTTGTTATTAAATATTTTAGCATGATTTTTGTACAACAAAAATATCGATAAAGAATGCACGCAAGGTGAGTGTGTTTGGTTTTTGAAGTGTTTCATTAAATATTTTAGTGGAAGCATTAAATTTTTGTTGTAAAGTCATTTGCGATGTTGTTTTTGTTGTTTTTATGTGATCGTTTTGTTGGCAGAAGTTAATGTATCCATTGGGAGTATTTTAATGTTAATTTGTTGTGTTAATTACGTGATTGATTGTGTTATTGATTTTTTGTGTTTATTTGTTTTAATTTTTTTTTTTTTAGTTGATGAAAAAGCGCACCAAAAAATTCGTAAAAGCGATAAAAATTTCAAAAAAAAAAAAACATAAAAGAGAAATGAAAAATGGAAAATAAATGTTTGCGTTAGTTAAAAGGCATACATAATTATATGAATATAATGTAAATATTTATATGTAAATTTTTAGTTTTTTTATTTAACAAAAAATTAAAATTAAGTGAACCGATATATTGGATAGTGAAAGGCGGTATTGATTGGTGGGTAGTTGGTTCGATATAAGGCTATGCAACTATGCAATGAAACCAGATTAAAAAAAATGTGCAGCCCAAGAATTGTGTATGAATTTGGTGCAGTTCCGAGTTGTAGTATCACTCAATGGCTATACAATGGACATAAGTAAAAATGTCTATAGCGTTCGATGGAAAAACGTTAATTTTCAGATGCTTTCATGATATTTAGCCAATCCAGAAGCAATAAGAACCCCACACTCTTACTTTGCTAGCTTCTAAGCAGATCTACGAGGAGGGGTTTTTAAGTTTGCGGAATGAGTAGGTAGGTCATAAGTGAGGGTAGTTTACTGAGACGTAACGAGTTCAGTAACTTATTATTACTATAAACAGTAAGTTTTATTTTAATCGAGCTATTCGTTTGTGAACTATTGTCGACCAAGCATCTCAATCGGGAAGAAAATGTAGAATATGGAGAAAATCGAGTACCACGCTGTTATAAAGTTTCTTACCAAACAAGGAAATAGGACGAAACTTGGGTTCATCATTATGAGCCTGAGTCCAAACAAGACTCTATGCAGTGGTACAAGAAAGGCATACCACCACCCAAGAAGTTTAAGGTGTCACGGTCTGCTGGAATAATCATGGCGACCATTTTTCGGGACTCAGAAGGGATCCTCTTCAATCCTATATTATAAAGACAAAGGGGTCTCTATAACCGAGGAATACTACGCTTCAATCCTAGAGCGATTGAAAGAAGCCCTCAAAGAAAAAAGAAGGGACAAATTAACCAAAGGTGTCCTCCTACTGCACGACAAGGCAGGTGTTCACAAGAGTCGTGCTGCGTTGGCTGCCCTGCATAAGGTGGGCTTTGATGTTTTCGATCATCCATCCTACAGCCCTGACGTGGCTTCTAGCGATTATTATCTTTTCCCAATATTAAAAAAGGAACTTCTTGGGAAGAAGTGAAGGACGAAGTTTCGGCTTACTTTTCCACTAATGACAACAAAATTTTTTTAGAAGGTATAAATAAATTGAAAGATCAGAAAAATGTATTAGGGTAGCAGGTGAATATATTGAAAAAGAAAAATAAATTTGCATTTTTATTTTCATTTCTAAGCCTCCACTCAGGGAACTTAAAAATGCCCCTTCGTAGTTAAAGATCCAATCCATGTGTGTTCTAATTACTCGAGGGGGTGTATGATAAGAGCAGTTAACAAGGAGTAACATTGCCATAAAAGTTTTCGACGAGTCTCGGAGTTTATTAAAAGGCTCGATTATAGATATTACGAGTATTATAGCGCCTCTTAGAAATTGATAAGAATTTAAGATACGTTGCTTTAACAACATGTAGTTAAAAAGAGATGTCTTCTCGAAGTATAATATTTCACTACGTACAATCGACCCATATTGCGTGCATCTTTAAATACTACTATGCTGGATCAGTCAATCTTAGGTTATTATTTTTAAAGGCAAAGAACGCATAACTGTATTGAATGCCGATTTGGAGCTAAGGCCAGTATCCTTCAAGCAGGGATCCTAAAGCATCGCAAAAGCACATACGATCAGAATTCTGCTTCTTTATCTAGAGAGAAGGCCATATATCAGTTCTAGAGAATCAAAAGCTGATCTACACTTATTCACCTCGAAATTGGAGTACCGGCCAATCTATCTATGCCAAACTTACGTCTTTCTGTATGAATAGGGACATAATCTAGCAACTGCTTTGGAAAGAGAAAATCTCCAGAACATTTTTTAAGAAATTGTAAAGCGCCAATGCACTAACATTGACACTTACGCTTTTCTAAATTTTCGGAAAAGTTTCTTAAAAATATTGACAGGAACCACCTATGAATACTCATCGGTGCTATCAGTGATCAGCGCCCTTTATACAGGCCCAACAACAGACTCAGACTTTTACCGTACCTTCTTGTCTCATTACGAAGCACATAAGTTTCCTGTTAGCTTCTAGAATAGATAACTCATTCTAGAACCTTACGGGTCGACACAATAGGCCAATACCGAAAGACCGCAATACTAGAACTGGTTACCTGCTCCTTCATTACATAACATAGCATAACAGGCACGAAATATACGAGGCAAAGTGAAAAGTTATCGACCTGACGCAGAGAAAGCATTACAATTAGCAAAAATTGATGTTTCCTGCCTGGGTGCACTCCTCATTAGTTCGTATGAAAAGTTTCAACTTGTTCTCTCAAGTAGTTTGCTTGCGTGTTTTTCGTTAAAATGGATAAACTTGAATATCGTGCGGTCATAAAATTCTTCGTTTTGGATGGGTTAACCCCTAAGGAAATTCATTCAAAGTTGACAAAGGTTTACGGGGACACTGCTCCTTCCATGTCAATCGTTAAAAAGTGTGCAGCCGAATTTAAACGTGGTCGCACGCCCCTCGAAGATGACCCACGTGAAGGACGGCCAAAAACCGCAACCACACCCGAAACCATCGAAAAAGTGCATGATATCGTGTTGGACGATATGCGAGTGAAGGTGAGTGAGATAGCTGAGGCTGTGTGTATATCGGAAGAGACGGTGCGAAACATCTTGCACAAAAACTTAGGGATGCGAAAGCTCTGCGCAAGATGGGTGCCGCATTTGCCGAATGCCGATCAAAAGCAAATGCGCAAACGATTTTCGCGGCAATCTTTGGACTGATTCAATAGGGATCCGACCGATTTTGTGCGGCGATTTGTCACCATGGATGAGACATGGGTCCACCACTACACGCCAGAAACGAAACAGCAGTCGAAGCAGTGGGTGGAAGCCGGTGGTTTAGCGCTAAAAAAAGCGAAGTCGATCGCATCTGCCGGAAAGGTCATGCCCAGTGTGTTTTGGGATGCCAAAGGGATCCTGTTAATTGATTACCTTGGGAAAGGCAGAACAATTATAGGCGAATATTACTCCAACCTTCTTGACCAGTTGGATGCCAAAATTCTCGAGAAGAGGCCTGGGTTGAAGAAGAAAAAAATCATCTTTCACGAGGACAATGCACCTGTACACAAGTGTGCGTTGGCGATGCGAAAATTGCGGGTTTTGGGGTATGATTTGCTCGGCCATCCCCCCTATTCACCTGATTTGGCACCCTCAGACTTCCATCTGTTCCCAAACTTCAAGACATTTGTTTCTGGGAAGCGCTTCGCATCCAATGCAGAAGTTGAGAGGGCCGTAGATAAATATTTTCACAGCCTTATTGACTCTCACTTCCGAGAAGGAATACTGATATTGGAGAAACGCTGTACTAAGTGTGTTGAAGTCAAGGGAGATTACCATATGTAGAAAAATAAAATCATTTTTTAACTGAAAATCGCAGCCTTTCATTGTCAGGCCGATAACTTTTCACCTTGCCCTAGTAGTTTCGCAGTTAGTGATCCACTATCGTAAAAATGGGCACATTTTGCGTATCGATGATATAGTAAGACTGCCTATAGCATATTAAAGTCTCCGAAGAGAAAGAACAAGCACTTGGTTTCATTGCATACTCCTCAAGCCATGCATAAAAAGTTTCTCAACTTCTCATTATCTGTAATTTCTATTACTTCATATTCTTATTTTTGTTAGAATACAATTTTAATTTTAAAGTTAAACAAAAAAAAAATAGATCCTTTTGCAAAATGCTCATTCCAAAGAGGACACACACAAAACTCAAAACATTGTTATACTTATAACAAAACTCAATTTTAATTTTTTTCTTAAACAAAAACAAAAAATAAAAGAAAACTAAATGAACATGCACTGCAAAGAGCATTCCCAGTTTTATAAAACAAATAATTAAAATTAATTAATTTATATTACTTAAAAGTTTCGCAAACGCAATGCAAACTCCACTTAAAATATGGGATAATCATTTTTTCTTTTGTTCTTAAGTTTTTTGCAATAGAAGATAAAATGTTAATTTAATTTTTTCATATAAAAAAGAAATAAACTAAAAAATAATTTAATGAAAAATAGGTGGAAAAAGTTTGGATAACTTAAGGATAGATAAATTAAATAAGAAAAGAAATATAACTAAAATAAAAAAGATTTGTTTTTTTATCGTAGAATTCGTGAATGGACTTACATTTATCCTGTCGTCGTCTTCGCCGGCAAATGCAAATAATAATACAGCAAATAATTATAACCGCCAGTAGGAGGGCTAATATCGATGCGACGAGAATGATGAGAGTAGTCTTGTCCCAGCGTTGCCACCACGCTAGTTGCTCTGTGGAGAAATTTAGAGGTATAGTTAGTTTGTATAAAGAAATGTTTAGTTGTATGGGGTGCAATTGGGGGAATGTAATTGTGCTAACATTGGGACACTGCTCGAGAAAATCAGGTTTGAAAAACGTCAACATTTTGTTCATTATGTACTGATGTTGAGTGAGGAATCTTATATATTAATACGTGAACACGAAATTTGACGTACACTATTTTAGTATTTACTATAAAAGGAGGGGGATGGAACTTATATCATTCGATAGATACTGTGCCACAGATGTGCAGAAAAGAAAAATCATGTTTGTTATTTTCCCTCGGTCGAATTTCGACCATACGTGATACTAGTTCTGATAAATCCACACACTTAGAGAAGGAAGATATGTACTTAGTTAAAAGAATGAAATCATTGGCGAACTTATCCCTTGAAGTCGCATTGGAAAATGGTATGGCTATGTCTTAATAACTCAAACTCATTGAAGTCATTGAAGTCTTTGAAATAGCTGAACCCATTAAAGTCTTTTAAGTCATCGAAATCATTTGTTTTTGAGTCTTTGAGGATAAAGAATTCATAGTCTTACCTTGGTTCCTTATATTTCCAAATTACATAGGCTAACGAATTCGTTGATGGCATTGAAGTATTGGAATTCATAAAGTTTATTAAATTCTTTCAAGTCATTTACATCATTTAAAGTCTTCGAAGTGATTGAAGTTTGTAAGGCCACATGGTTTATAGCCCAACTTTCATTTCACATACCTTCCGATAAATAAAACTGATGAAGTTATTGGCGTTGTCGAATTTATTAAAATCATTGAAGTCTTTGAGGATACAGGATTCATAGTCTTACTTTGGCTCCTTATACTTCCAAATCACGTAGGCTAACGAAGTTGCTGATGACATTGAAGTCGCTAATGGCATTGAAGTCGTCATAGTCTTCCAAGTCATTTAAATCATTTAAAGTCCTTGAGTTCATTGAAGTTTTTGAGGCCACATGGGTCATAGCCTCACTTTCGTTTACATACTTCCAGATAAATAAAACTGGTCATGTCGTTGACGTTGTCGAAGTCATTGACGTCTTTGAGGATACAGCGTTCACAATCTTACTTTACTTATTTACTTAGGTGGCGCTACAATTCGGGGTGAAACTGGGCCTCAACCTAGAGCCTCTCCATTTAGCTCGGTCTTTAGCTAATTGCCTCCAGTTGAACTTGTGTGCGCTACCTACGACGAGGAAGTCCTCTACTGCGTCGTACCTCCGGGATAGACTCGAACACTTTGCGGGCCGGAGCGTTGTTGTCAGTTCGCTCTACATATCCTAGACATCTCAGACGTCCAATACACATTTTTTTGACTAAGTCAATGTCGCTGTACAGCTCGTATAGCTCGTGATTGCATCCTCTCCTCCAAAACCCGTCAACTCAGACATGACTGAATATCTTGAGAATCATTTTTCTCTCGAAGCAACCATCTTCATCCTCTTTTAATAAGTCCATGTTTCAGCGCCGTAAAGTAGGACTGGGATGATCAGGGTCTTATACAGAGTCTCCTTAGTTGTTCGAGATAGGGCTTTACTGTTGAATTGCCTTATAAGCAAAAAAAAACAGCCATTGGCGAGAGTTATTCTTCGCTTTATTTCTGCGCTGATGTTGTTTTTAGCGTTTATAGCAGAGCCAAGGTAGACAACGTCCCTTACTACCTCGAAGTTATAGCTGCCCACTGTGACGTTCTATCCAATTCGTCGGTGTTGACTGTCCCTTCTTGTTGACAGCATATACTTGGTTTTGTCCTTGTTTATTGCTAAACCTATTTCTGCTGCTTCTGCTTCAATGCTTGCAAACGCATCGGTGACAGCCCGTTGAGTTCTGTCAATAATATCAATATCGTCGTATGCAAGTAGTTGTACGGACTTTTGATAGATTGTACCTCTGGTTACTTTCCTGGCCTGAAACCGCACTGATAGGGTCCAATCAGGCTGTTGATAAAAGGTTCCAGGCGTTCACACAATATCGCAGAAAAGATCTTGTATGCGATGTTGAGGAGACTGATGCCTCTAAAATTGGAGCAGTTGAGGGGGTCTCCTTTGTTGTGGATTGGGCGAACGATGCTGAGATTCCATTCATCAGGCATACACTCGTCTGACCAAATCTTAGAGATGAGTTTGTCTATGCACTCTACCAATTCATCACCAGCCGCCTTAAAAAGTTCGCCCGGTAAGCCGTCAGGTCCAGCAGCCTTGTTCGATTTCAGCTTGGATATTGCTATCCTCACTTCGTTTTGGTCAGGTAGACGGAAATTTTGACTATCATCGTCTATCTTGAATGGTTCATTCTGCCTGAGAGCGGGAGGTTGGTCTTCGTCGCCGTTATACAGTCTGCAGAAGTAGTTTTTTCATATTGTCAGCATCGTCTGTGATTCTACTACGACTTCTGTACATTGTTCCTGGAGTATAAGCTCCAAATATTCTCGATCGCGCGCTTCTTCTGCTCTTTCTTCTCCTTCTTTTGGAGAAGCCGATGTTCTTCCCGTTTCTTTTGCTAGTAGAGCTCATGAACAGCTATCGTCTTCCTTAATAATGCCGCTTTATATGCCTCCGGTTTTGCTGCATGCACTCGCCAGCATTCTTCGTCAGACCAAAGGTTTCGCGGTGTTGGGCGAGCGAGACCCAGCACATCAGTCGTGGGGTTTCTGATGGCATGTTGGCAGCGCTGGCACTGGTCTTCAGCACTTGATGCTAGCGGCATAGGGGTGATTGAGTGATAGATAGTCTTACTTTGGCTCCTTATATTTCCAAATCACTGAGGCTAACGAGTTGTTGACGTCATTGGAGTCATTTGAATCTTTTAAGTCATTCAAATTATTTAAAGTCTTTGAAGTCACGGAAGTTTTTAAGGCCACAGAGGTCGAAGCCTAATTTGCATTTCACATATTTCTAGATATTGAAGCGCAGTGGTTAGTGTGTTAGACTACTGCACGTGAATTCCAGAAAACACCAAACATTTCTTCACGGTCCCACCTCTCGTGAATGTTTGACAAACATCCGAGAGTATTGTTGTCACGAAAAAGCTTCTCAAGAACAAAATAAAAATGTCCCTCGGAAACGGCACAAACTCTAGGTCTATTTTATTCGTGCGAAAAATAAAACGGACACAAAACGAATGGTTGTGAAAAGCTAGGCCTAGGCCCTCCATAGGTTGTTGCGCCAAAGATGTATGTATTTCGAGATAACTAAAACTGATGAAGTTATTGACGTCATTGAAACCATTGAAATCTTTAAATCCTTTCAGGCTACAAAGTTCAAAGTCTTAGTGTTTGCCTCATGTTTCCATATCATTTAGAGCTGATGTAGCCTCATTCAAAGCTTCCTGTTGACAGATTTATATTTTTCAATTCGAAACACGCTAGGCGTAAAGCGTATTCCGGTTAAAGTCAAATGTTCGTTCCCATATTCAACCTCGCTCCCGTGTCTACTAAAAATAGTACACCATGCAGAACTTACAACGCGTTTGCGATAGCCGTACCTATTTCCTAATAACCCTTCATTCATTTGTTTATCCCTGCTTGGTTCCCTTTGCCATTGAATAATTCAGGCTCCCCTACGTTAAACACAAATATCGTACAGTTCACTCTGTATAATCCCCGAAGTCTCCAAAGTCGCCCTTAAATAAAAAAAAGTCGTCCTTAAACTTTAATTTATCAATAACACTTCCGACATCCATTTGTCAACACCATAAACAATACATTACACCAATTTTATATGCAAACAGAGTAGAATTTCTCACAAATTTGCACCTCACGTCCTGCGTATCCTTGACGGGAGGCAGCGGCAACGATGGTGATGGTGGTATAAATTCACTTAGCATGAGACAACTGACAAACGGAGGCTCATCCCAAAGTAGCAACAGCCAGCCAACCGCCCCAAAGGGAAAATCCCCCAAAATGACTTTAACATCTCAGTGATTTGATTCACTTCGCTTAACCTTTCATGAGCACAAAGGAATAAGAAAATTTCACCAGGATTAAGAGGTGGAATCTTGTGTCGTCCTTTTTTCTCGTTTCCTGTTGCTTTTTCTTTTTGACTTTTTTTTTTTTTTTTGGCAACGAATTTTACATTGATTTTGCTTGTTTTGTGTGTTTTACTCTACAAGGATCCCTTGAGTGTATATTTCCCCATGTGCACGGTGGCAGGTTCATACCTAATTTATCATTAAGTCCTTTTATTCATCTTTTTGCCTTTTTGCTTGGGAGTGGTGTACAGAACCTATTCACACGACTTCTGCACCTTTATTTGAAATTCGCACACGCTGATGAGCACAGTACCCACTCACCGACCGACTGTCGCGTCGGTTTGTTGGAGATAGAGAGTAAAAATTAATTGAGGTATTATCCTTCCAGGATTTCATACACGTGTTGAGTAACGTTTCCTCTTTTGTAATTAGCATTAAGTGTAAGTGGTTGAGAGGATTACATAGCGTCATGACAGAAAATTTAAGTAAAATAGCATAAAATGCATGTTTTATGCAAATATCCTTTTTTTCCATGCAGTTGCTCCTTGCTTCTAACACAGAAAAACGTACTACTAGAGAATGTATGCATTAAAAAGGATGCCACAGGAAGTTTTTTTTTTCCTCCTCAAATAATGGAGAAATGAAGAGGAAAGGACTTTTCTTTTTTTTTCTACTGTTTCCTTGATGGATGTCAGAGAAAAAAGCTCACAAAAAAAGGACGAAAAATACTTGAATAAAAATGCATTTCTAGTTACAACCTGCATAAACACATAATAGAGTTGAGGACACGAACCGCAGGAAGGAGCGAATGCTATTTGGGTTTCTTGCGGGCGAAATGCAAAATAAATTCAGTTTCTGTCCTTTTTGCATATCCTTTTGCATTTTTTTATCAATCTGGTACTATATAGTGGAAACATCAGCATTTAAGTGGAATATCTCTGTCAAGGAGCAACTATAAAACAACAAGGACATTACACGATTTCATTTCCATTTGATGAGTATCTCTCTCGCTTTTCTTTCCTTTTGAGAAATGTCCTTGTATCAAAAAAAAAAACAAAAAACTCTTATATTAGCAATTTTCGGTTGAATGAAGAGTAAAGGGCGGAAACAGGCGACAAAAACAAAGTTGACAAAAGATACAAATGATTCAGGGGTCATTAATTGCGTGTCAGTGTGAACCGCATGTGCTTCTGACAGAGATAAGTGTTCCGGTTGTGCAAAGAAATAGAAATAGTTTTGTCGCCGAGCGATTATTCAAATTTTTCTGCGAGATGATTTTTTTTTCGGGTTTAACTGGAAAATTTATTGAATACTAGATAAAGCTATTTAGACTGGAGTGTTTGTGGTAACTACTCGTACGTGATAGTTTACGATTTAGGGGGATCATTTGAAGAGCTCCAGTGAATAATGAGTCAAAAATTACATATATGTATGAATTGATCAAATTTTGACATTTTAAAGGACACGACATGAATATAGGATGTACAGTACAGTTGTCGCCTCAAAGCTAGTAAAATAATGTCTTGTCGAGCTAAGAGCACATACGGTAAGCCACGGGATATACGACAATTCATGGTGACGAGATGGCTGATGAACTAGCAAGAAAGGGCTTAGGACTTAACGAAATGGTCAACAATTCTATGCTGATCCACTTGACACTTGTAATATCCAGTACAGTATTGGGCTTTCAGAAACTGTGATGGGGCATACTAAATACATTACAATAGCAGAAATACCATTGCAATTGTTGCGCTTAGAAGACTAGACATTAAGTGTATTATCACGGGTCGCAACATGTTAACGGTTCACATAAGTTAAGGACTATCGTACTATAGACGGAGAAACTAAGGGGGCGTAGGCCGTATAATCACAGGAGTATGGTCACAGCAGTATCCTGAATTTGCTACTGCAGGATCTGGTAGCTAATCTGACCGACTATATAACTCCCACAGTGAACTTTAGAAATGACGTCACGGTCAGATTCCCTACCAGGGCGGAATTGGAAACTGGCGTACTGATAAATGAGTTCGAATCAACAATTTTCACCGACGGTTCAAAAATGGACTGCGGGGTAGGGGCGGGGATATTCTCTGATTCCTTCAATATTTCCAGGTCGTACCGGCTTCCTGATTCGTGCAGTGTCTTCCAGGCGGAAGTCTTTGCTGTACGTAAGGCCTGCCGCATACTCAAGCAAGCCTCTACACCCCAAAATACCATTGCCATCCTCATTGACAGCCAGGCGGATATCAAGGCTATAGTATCTGCCACTACATCCTCAAGGCTAGTAGAACAGTGCAAAAAAGAACTCGCCTCGCTTAGTTACCGGCTAAGGATCTGTCTCGTTTGGGTTCCGGGTCACAGCAGCATTAAGGGGAATGAGCGGGCTGATGAACTCGCGCGGCAAGGATCTTCCCTTGATGCTTCCCTAGCAAAGGAGGTGAACGTCCCGTTGGGGGTCCTTAAGGCAGGCGTCTTCGCGCATTATCTGCTAGAGGCGGATATTAGATGGCAGGGGGTGCGGAACTGTGTCATCTCCAGGCAGATGTGGCCCAAATACTCCCTGAAAAGAACGCAAGATCTACTAAACAGAAACCGTACAAATATCGCAAGAACTCTGGCAGTTAGTACTGGCCACTGGCCCATCGGGGTTCATGCGGCCAGAATAGGCATTGCATTTAATGCACACTATCGCAGCTGCAATACTGCTGATGAAATAGAAACAATCTTACACTTCCTCTGCAAGTGTCCGGCTTTAGGCAAGGCCAGACAGCGCACCTTAGGCAAATTCTTTTTCGACAACCTGATAGAGCTAGCGGAGATTAGCATTGGGGATATGTTCAGCTTTCCTTTCCCCTAGTAGTTAACATCCGTCAGGTCACTTGAGTTGTGGTAATAAAACGGCGCTTCTGCGTTAATTAAGTGTCGGCATGGTTTGCTGACACAACCACTCCTACCTACCTACCTACCTAAGGGGGCGTAGGAGCGGATGAGAGAACTTCCCATTTTCTATACTAATTCTTTCGCTATCACTGTTCTAACCACTAGATACTCCTACCATATTCCCTTCTATGTTGGGTCATCTGAAGTCAGCCAGCCACATGTGTCGTTTTATGTTTTCAATTATGTCACTTTGCGGGACCTCAGCTTCTTTCTTAACTACTGCGTCGGTATTTTCGTTGCCTTCTTTATCGCAGTGCCCAGGTACCCAACATAATCTGACACGGTTCTGCGTAAATAATGCCCTCAGCATTGTGTGGGAATTCATGACGATTTCAGATTTTGTCACGTAAGACACTAGCGCCTTTAGCGCATCCCGACTGGCAATGTAGATTCCGATATTCTTATCGGATATTGATCTTCTAAGGGTGGCTCAAGCCCCAGCGGGGAGCATCAGTCGTCAGCCACCGGAGTATAAAGCAAATCGAATTCCATCGAAGTTTTTCCAACCACTGTACCAAAGAAAGGTTCCTGCCTGGTAGTACAATGGACCAGAGTGCTCTGCGATTTGGGTTTCCGTTTTATTAAAAAAAAAAATTGTCCAGAAGTCTCAGAGCCACCTGTAGGTTTATACCTCTCAAGTAGGTACTTGACCTCATTCCATCATTCTATCTGGTCTTGGAACCATCTCTGTATATGACATGTCATTGTGGAAAGAGACTACCTTCCTTTGACAATCTTCCCTAACAGGGTACATTACTTCATACGGTTTGTCGAAGTCTAAAGTACCAATGGTTTCCCAATTCCAATCGACGTACTGGCAGACGAGTTTTAAAACACATACGAAATAATGAGACAGGAACACGTGTTAACCAACGAAGAAGCGAACTTACCAGGAAAAACAAACAGTATAGCGAAATGGCAATAACAATGGAGCATGTCCAGCAAAGACCGATGCACCTATCGTTTCATCCCACTTTTTAAGGCATGGACAGGCTGCAAGCATGGCGAGGCAGATTTTTAAACAAAGCAATCACTAAGTGGACATGGATGCATGACAATTCTCCGTACTAACTGGATTGCATTCAGACTGAGGAAGGTTCAGAACATGTATTCTTTCACTATCCACAATTCGACAAACGCTAAGAAATATGGTAAGCTTGGAGAAATACCAAACTCTCGAGAACTTAGTCCATGTTATCATCCAATCGCAGGGGATATGGATTGCTGTGGGTAAGCGGCGGGTAGAAATCCCACACTCTTCCTGAGTACGGGTTCACTTAAATATTCTTCACCTCCCTTCGAAAATCAAGATATACTCTAGGTATACTAATCGCTACTTGCAAACCTAAATTCAAGCTGGATGCGATCGAAAGAATAAATTTTAGGTGCACAAGTGGTACAACATGTCTAGAGACTAAACAGATTTGGCCCAAACTGAATTTGAAACTGATTTCTCTCGGTACCAGGAATATCGGGAAATGATTTCCTAAAAATGCAAGGGGACAGTGTCAAAATACCGTCCTAAGTGGTTAAGGAATAGATTCGTGTTATTGATTGATAAGATTAACCTGGGGCGTTTCTAAGCTTATCTCAGTTCTCTACGTACCTACTGCATCAATTGTAAGAAAGCTGATAAGCCGATGCTATACAGTGGTACAGAGTGAGTCGTGCTGCCTCTTTGGAGGCAGATATAAAAATGTGAGTCCAAATTATTCACTTGGTATGCTATCATCCCCTTAAAGCACTAAATTTTGGAGAAGAAAAATATAATTTCATTCTCGAACGCGAGTGTACTGTCGATTTGTAAACTGGCTGACTTTTGAAAGAGTTTAAACCGTCGAGGCTTGTATGGGACTCAATCGGTATTAGACTGACCAACTTTTAAGATTCTACTAAAAAAAATATTTGAAGAAGTTGGTTCCAAATTGATAAAACAATATTTCCAAGACTTGTCATGATTGCCGTGTCAGCAGGTAGGCGACTCCCCTACCATTGAAAATGTATGAAGGTATATTTCACGAAAAGATTTACCAGAATTTAAAGAGCAGTGCTCTTCAAATGAAACGAGCTTTTTCAGGACTAAAATGTTGTGAATGCTTATTCTTATAAGTAGATAAAACCATGAAGTACGATGTATTCAGAAACCAAATTCTAGTCTATACTTCACTTAACTTAAAAAAAATTGTAAGAGCGACCCCATTATACCTCTATCCAATCAGTAAAGTAGGAAAGAAGTAGTAAAGGTTTAAAACTGATGACAGTTTTACTACCCAATTGGCTTTTAACATATGTACTACAAGATACTTAAGCTACAAATGTATAAAAATATATATAAAACACAAAAAAGCATGAAAAATTCATTACAAATAGCGATTACTTACTTTTAGGCCTGACTGTTATGATAATTATGCCAGCATAGTAGTAGTGTTAAATGATAGGAAAGAGTAAAAGTAAGGGTTAATTTAAATTAATGAAAAATAGCAATAATATATTTGTTATTCTATTTGTTAACTCATAGCGACTAAATTCAAAAAGCATATCTTAAACTACATTCTTGTTTGTACAAAAGTCTTTATCTAGTAAATATGTGCAATAATCAAGTAGTTTGGGGGATGTTTCTATGCATAATGGGACAACCTATACTCACTTGCTGCTGAAACGAAATTAAAACAAATAAAATAGAGATATCAGTAGCACGAAGTAATGCTGGCCCTAAAGCAGGTTCTTGTGGGGTTGCATCTAGAAGGTATGTTTTTGAATTGAATTGGTGATCTTGCAGTGATATTTAGATATGATGTTGGGATTAAACAAACACGTTGCTCAAATAGAAGTGAAAATTATGTAAAAACGGACATTTCTGAGACCATTAGTGCAAGTGATTCAAGAGCAAATACGAGGATCAAATCTTCTAAATAAAATGGCAGACTAGAGGCCTTAGAGGAGGCAGAATTTATGGAAATTCCTAGACTAAAAAATATTTCTTTAGTAGTAGAACTTCTAAGGTAGGAATTGATTAACTATTAGAATCTGTTGTAAAGTACTGGAAGTAGTAATTGATTCGGAAATCCTTAGAAGAGGAAGAGCGATTGAAAAATGAGCCTAAATTATAGACCTTAGCACATTTTTATTTATACGCTTAAATATTGAGCCTTTTCTACGAGTTATCCACAAAATGTTTTCTGACAAAGAATAGCATACACTCGTCCCTAGTGAACAGGAAGAAAGAGCTTTCGAACGCAGATCCTGACATTTTTACCGTACTATAAAATTTCAGCCACTGGCTTTTGGCGCCATCGGTATTTAACATAATGCCAAGCACCTTCTTGTTGAGATACTCGGTATTGATATATATGATATACTAAATATTGTACTTCACATTTAGCTATAGTTCCCCATGTCTTGGTCAGTGATATTAGATTCCGTTGAGGCAACCATTCTTCGATATGACTTCAAATTGCTTGTCTGATAGTTATTCGCCTACTGGTAAGAATTCACTGATCTTTGGTTATCACAAGCAATTACAAATCTATATATAATACTAGCGGACCCGGCGAACTTTGTTCCGCTCAAAATTGAAGTGTAATATTAAGATCAAAATGAAAAAAAAAGAAAATTCGCCATACAAAATGTATGGAAAATCGATTTTTCCGAATTTTCCAATTTTCCTTTAAAATTTTCAAAAATTCTCCAATTCATTGCCGTAAAAAGTTTTTTTTGGTTGGAGACGAACACAACGAAAAAGAAAGACAGGTCAAATCGGACGATCCGTTCTCGAGTTATGCGAGATCTTATGAATGCCACTCTCTGTTTTATGTATGTACATATATTTTATTTAGAGTATACAAATTCACACATCGTATGTTTGTCCTCGCAAAACTCGAAAACTAACTATCCGATTGAGCTGAAACTTACGTAATGTATTTGTTATGAAGTTAGAAGTGCGCAAAAATGAAACGTTTTTAGATTTTCCGATAGATGGCGCTAAACACCGAAATCTCAAAATTATTACTATAGCACTCCACGGTGACAGCTAACAATGAAATGATATTTTTAATGGCAAAATCAACTCATGCCTTCAAGAACAAAAGATAGCATTTGATACCATCATACAAGCTGTGACCAACTAATTCGGTGGATGTACTTTTTAGACGCTCCAGGTGGAACTGGAAAAATTTCCTTAACATGGCTAAAATCCGTTCAAACAGCATGCATGCACTAAACATGAAATTCACAGAAAGCCCAACATGTAACATTTCAAAAATATCAGGAAGGTTCTTCAGGCGTGCAAAATCATTGTGTGGGATGAGTGTACAATGGCTCCCAAGAAGCCACTGGAAGCATTAGACCATACATTGAAAGATTTGCGAAATAATCAGGTTCCATTTGGTAGATCATTGGTGTTAATATCCGGTGACTTCAGGCAAATGCTTCAATGTTATGCAATGACACACGATTAATAGTTACAAAGTTGACGATCAATCTAATTGAAACAACAATTTTAATTGGACCTCATAAAGGTGAAGACGTAATACTTCCACGAATATCACTCATTCCGACCAACATGACTATCAATAAAGAGCAAGGGCAATCTTTACAAGTATGCGGTTTGAGTTTAGAAAACGATTGCTTCTCTCATGGGCAATTATACGTCCAGAGTTTGTAAGCCGTCTCATCTTTATGTTTATGCAGAAAACGGACAAACAAAATATGCAGTCAATTCACTAGCTTTGTGAAAAACATCTTTTATATTCCTTTACTTTCATTCCATATACCCACCGAAACGCAAACCGGGGTATTGAATTGAATAAGTTTTTTCCATGAATCTACGAGTATGTTCGTTAGAATACATTTATTTACTTTCCCATTCACTGCATATCAAACATACGAGTATATACGCGAGCAAAGCCACACGGGTCGGCTAGTATAATATAGTATAGTAGTGGGGTTCCTGGCCTATTCAATTCAATTCCGTACAAATTTTGTCGAAATCTTAACTTCGTTATCTACTTTTGAGGAAAGATACTATGATCTACTACTAAAAGTACGACCAAGCCCTTGGGACTTTAATAAGGATCTTAACTGCAACATTAAGCACGCAACGTAGCCCTTATATGCGTTGATTGATTTTATGTGACTTAAGAGAACCGTATCGTTCCTGAGATATCCTAGTGTAAGCTTTGCAGTGTAAAGCCACTTTTTAGGTTCTAGTCGTAGAAATGGAATCTTGATCGCATAGTTGTAGATCCCAAAAAGGACTAAGAATATGATGCCAAAACCTTTGGCAATATTAGACAAGAATCTTACTTCGAGAATAATTGGGAAGCAGGACTACCAAAGTCCGAATGACATTTCGGTCGTATTTACATTGACATGATCTGTATGATGTAATCCATGATGTTAAAAAAACAATAAAAAACGTCTTCTTCATCGAACACGAACACTGAGTTGAGTTGACGGTTTCACTGATAGCTCCTGGGTAGATTTCTGAATATACCTAGTCCTGGCAGTTTGGTTTCAGCTACTGATCGGTTACCATGCAATGGGCTATGAAAGTTGTTATCCTAGAAGCATTTCGAAAATAGAAAATCATGTCAGGTGAGCTGGATGTATCCACCAGATCAATGTCAAGGCTCATTTGGGATGATCTCAACATGGAAGCCTTTCGTCGGTCAACTGGACTTCTATTGACGCCAAATTCGGTGCATTTTAGGCTTGAAATGTGGAAGTGACTCTTGCATTGGCACGCGGACATTGGACACGAAAATATTCTTTTTACGAACGAAAAGATTTTCACGTCGAGGAAGTTTTGAATACAGAAAACGATAAAATGTATGCAAGGACATCTAAGAAGCAAAAAAAAAAAAACTCAGTTTCTCGGGTTGAGCGTGGCCATCATCTTGCCCCGGTAAGGGTTTGGTGGAGTGTATCCTATCAAGGAGATACTGCTCTCTACTTTAGTGAAAAGGAGTCAAAACTGGGGCAAAAGTGTACCAAGAAGATATCCTAGAAGTCGTCGTTAATGGCTTGATTTTCCAACAAAACTCAGCTTCAACACTTTAAGCTTTTATTGCATCCGAGGATTGGGCTTCAGGGAGGTCAGATTTGACCCCTTTGGATTATTCTTTGTGGTCAATGTTGGAAAGTATGGCTTGCAAGAGACCTCACCAAAATTTGGAGAGCATCAAAAGTGCTTTAACCACAGCAGCGTTGTCTATACCCCGTGCCACTGCAGCCCAGTATTACACTGTGTTAAGGAAAAAGGCGCCGTGGCGTAAGTGGTTAGTGTGTCGGATCACTACGCATGAGGTTCCAAGTTCGAATCCCAGAAAACACCAAAAAGTTTTTCACGGTCCCACCTCTCGCGAGCGTCTGACAAACATCCGAGAGTATTGTTGTCACGAAAAAGCTTCTCAAATCGCCGTTCGGATTCGGCATTAAACTGTAGGTCCCTTCCATTCGTGTGAAAAATATAACGCACACAACATGAGTGGTTGCGAGAAGCTAGGCCCTGGCTTTTTAAAGAGCTGTTGCGCCAAATATTTGTATTTTGTAAGGAAAAGGCGATTACTTTGAATAAACTGAATGTATCCTTTTAAAGGAACACCTAACCTGTTGAGATTCTGTGAACAATCAACTTTATTACCAACTGGTAACAACAACGTCCAAGATTCGATTTTTTCTCCTTAGATATGTAAAGTATACTTACTTGAACACCCTAGGAAGAAGTCCATTCCATGAATTAAGAATTTAGTCATTACCCTCAGTCAACAGGTTTACAAATCGACTCTAATCCTTATGAAAATATTTCCCCTATTCAACTTGACGACGACCTATTATATAGTTTCAATCTCATTCAAAACAAAAAACAGGCCAAACGCCGGCTCACAACAGAATTCCAATGAATACCCCCAATCGAATCCAATAATTCACTATTTATGGCTGCAGAAACCACTTAAAGCCTTCCAGCGATGGCCACTTCCAACTCTCATTTCATCTCCACTTTGCATCGTCAATTGGATCAGACATAGCACACATAACCGGGGCTGCAATTTAATTAAATAAAAAAAGTAGTAAACCTCCTCGGCAGGAATACATATCCTCCCTCTCTCTCTCTCTTTGCAAACCGATTACGACGAATGAAAACATATAACGAGGATAAAAGTGAAAAAATAAAAAAATAACAAAAAAAAAAACATCCACCAAAACCAGCTTGAATAGCACTCCCATCCTCTTAACAGTACCCCACCCCCACTACTATAAACCATAACAACCAAATGCGAATGAAAATGTATAGATAAAGAGAAACGACGAGAAAATAGTGTTAAAAAATAAAAATAAAAATATATTTGTATCCTAGGTAGAGAAACTTACCGGCAACTTCAATTTCACAAAACGTTCCAGCTCCGACGGAATTATTCGCCACACAACGGTACGTCCGTGCAATCGCATAATCCTCATCTAGAACATAAAAGCTCTTATCCTTGTTAATATTGCCACTGCCCAGTAGCTCAACAGAATCGTTCTCCGCCTTAATTGACCAAGAGAAGTCGGCCTGTGTTTGTTTGCCAGCCCAGTGGGTGAGGGTATAGATGGAGTATCATAGTTACCATAGCAGCAGGATCAGCAACAGAGCAAGGATGAGGAAAACCAAATAAAAACAGTTTTATTATTGAGAGGTCACTTCTTTATGTATATATATATTTTTTTGCTTCGCTGACCAGGGTTTTGAAAACTGGTCTCAAATTGAATATACGCACGCATACACACAAAGTACAACTTACCTCTTCAGGATTTCCGAATGCTGTGCAAATTAACGTATCCTGATCGTCGATTTCTCGCCTCTCGATTTCACATTTCGGCTTAACTGGAAAACAAAATCAGAGTGTAAGAACTAGGACACTATGGGGCAGGATGTGTGTGTGCCGTGGAGGGCTTTGTTTTGTGTGGTGCGGTGTAGATGGGGATTTTTGATTTTAATTGGGACACAGAATGCAGGCGAAGTGCAGGTTAGCAGGTTTATAAGAGGTTAGAATGGGAAATCTCGGTCGGGGGCAGCTTTAAGGCTTTATACATGTACATATATGGTATGTATATATTTGGAAGCAGAAAATTCGTTTGAATGGGAAAAATTTTGCTTGACCTGAATATAGTTTTGGTGGTGAAGTTATGTTTATGTTTGTTCGTACATACTGTCCGGATGAAGACTATAATATTGCCGATAGTTCAGGGGACATACAAAAAACTAGAAACTAAGGTATTAGAGAAACAATACAAAATATTCCACATATGTAGTAATTGAAACTTACGGCTAGAAGGTAGGATCAGGCTCAGGAAAGCAGTGGATTTAAAGATATTCGAATTGATTTCATATTTTTGAACTAGATAATTACTGGGATTTTGTACAATCTGTCGGATATATTGAAGGTAGAGTCTGGGTTGGCTTAGGTAAGGCAGATGTCCTTGTAGATCCCGGACACACTTAAACCAATGTTTGGTCCATTGTGATACCATGTTTGAAGAACCGGAAGTTACCGCGTACCTAGGGGAACCTTAAATTATCTCAGGTTGGATGTGAACTGAGAGATCTCAATGTGCCTGATGTGGCTTATTGGCTGTTTGCTTGGTTGAGATGGCAGTTCAAAAGAACCCAATTGGCCATTTTGATACCACAAAACTCATATACACTTGGTCTTATGTTGGAGTATTCGGTTGAAGAAGATGGATATGCTAGACCCAGCCTATCGAGTTAAGGTAAAGAATGAGAGCTCCAATCCTTTTCTCAGATATTTCTCCCAGGTCGTCGAAGAAGAGTTTACCTAGGGTACGCTGTCTGGTTCTCGCTAGGGCTGGGTATTACCGACAAAAAATGTGAAAGAGATATTCTCTCTCATAAGCATCTCTGCAGCTACGGCTAAAGATGTTATGGGGTTGCCAAGCTGGTCTCCTATCGGCTAATAGCCTGTAATGATGGCTACTATTCTGGAAATATCTGATCTTGATCTGCTAAGTAGGTCATTTGATTTTGGTTTGTTATAGCAGCTAGAAAATGAGTTCCATCCGTAATTAGCTAGGTTTAAGAAGTGATTGTGAATGTTACCCTGGATGACTTCCAGCGGAATATTAATTCTTTCTGTCAGTGGCTAAGGAAACCTTCCTCTCACATCAAGGAAACCATCGTACAAAAAATAGAGCGCGACCGGCTCAGCTGGTATTGCCACGTTCAAAGAAGAGATCATTTGAACCCCGATAAAAAGGCAATATCAATGCACATTCCAAAGACATCGCGATGTAGGAAAGGCAGGCCTATAAACGCCTGGATTACACAAATGCGAAGACATCGGCATTTCATTGGCCTCAGTAACCGAGTGATCCAAAATCGGCAGGCCTGCCAATATTTTCCGAGGTCAAATAGGCGAACCCCACAGGCGGATCAGTAGAAATGCAGTGAAGTGGGAGGGTTATGATCCCTTATTTTCGGATCATAACCTCGCTGATAAAAGGAAGAAGAAGAAGTAGAGAGAGTGGCTAAGAGTTGAACCTTGTCTGACCAGATCGTCCATTCGCTCGTTTGCCTCAAAGTTACTGTGCCCAGGAACCCAGATGAGGGTGATTTTTGATTGAGCGCCTACTTTGTTTAGCTCTTCCTGGTATTGCTCTACCAGTTTCGAAGATGTGGTAGCTGAATTAATGGCTTTGATAGCAGCTTGGCTATCAGTGAAGATAGCAAGATTGCAGCTGAGAGTTCAAAGAGCATTCAGTACGCGGGAAGCCTCACGAATCGCGAGAAGCTCCGCTTGAAAGACACTGGCGAAATTCGGTAAGCGGCAAGACTTCAAGATATTTATCTTGTCATAGAAAATGCCTGCGCCGCCTATGCAGTCCATTTTCGATCCTTGAAGGGTGGTTATGTTGCTATCTTTTCTACTCAGCTCTGGTTGGGAAGGAGAGTTGACTGAAGTTTAAAGTGGGGGATTTGTAATCAGTCAAAGACGGAATCAGGCTTATTGGCACGGTCGCCAGGATTCTCCTATGGCAGTCCAGCAGCCAGACACTCTGAGTCGGATTGCGCTGCATAATGTTGTATCCATGATGTGTAGTTCAAGAGAGGTCAGGTGGAGGGTTAGAGTTAGAGCATCCGTTGGGCAGGATTTCCGAGCGCCCGTGACACCTACACATACCGCTCTTTGGACTCTTTTTAGTTTAATGACGTTACATTTTCTACTAAGGGCAGGCCATCAGACGATAGCTCCGTAGGTAAGAATTGAGCGCACAACGGCGGTGTACACTCAAAGGGTTATTTTAGGCTGAAGACTCCATTTCCTGTTGAAGGTTCTATTGCATGCGTAGAAGACTATGCTTGCTTTCTTAACACGCTGTTCAATATTTAACTTCCAACTTATTTTTGGGTCGTGGATTATACTTAGATATTTTGCACTAGAGCATAAAGGCAGTGGCCGATCATTCAGTTTCGGTGGAGTGAAGTCCCGTATTTTGGTTTTAGTGGTAAATAACATCAGTTCAATTTTGTCTGGATTTATTCCGAGGCCACAGCTCGTAGTCCATGAGTGCGCTAGATCCAGATCCCTTTCCATGAGTTGGCTTTCACAGAGAGGAACTTTCCTGACACTAAGGTTACTAGGTCTTCCGCGTACGCGATCACCTTAAAACCCTCTTTATCCAGTCACGCCAAGATCTTGTTTAGGACCATCAGCCATAAAACTTGGTATATAAAGCCTCCATGAGGAGTACCTCTACTTACAATTTTAGTTATCCTATCGCTACCGAGTATCGACTGAACAATTTGCGTTCTTAGGATGGTTGCTATCCATTTACTAATGTGTTCCTCTATGCCTAGTTCTCTGAGAGATTTTTGAATAGCTTCAGTGTGAATGTTGTTAAACGCTCCCTCAATGTCTAAGAAGGTAGCAAGAGTGTATTCTTTGTAATAAAGCGATTTTTCAACTGTACACACAACTTCCTTTGAGGTACGCATGTTGAGAGTTGGACATGTGCGATCGTTCGAGAGTTTTACGGATGTGAACATCCAGGATACGTTCGATGATCTTTAGAACGAAAGACGTTGAACTAATTGGCTTAAAATCCTTTGCAGATTGTCCACCTTCGGGATAAAGACCACTCGGACACGATGTGGCTGAGTAGGGTGAATGATTCAATCGAATCCTGATTATCCAGATGAACCGTGAAAGGGGGTCGGGTGCGTAAGAGTAGTAGGGGTGACTGGTGCATTCAAAACCTAGTTGCTATGTTTGTTAAAGACAGCGATGAATTCCTCCCCGATAGAAAGTAGGGAGGACGTGTAAGTATTGCTGTTGACCAACTTGAAACCTTATTGTTGGCGCTTCAGAGCTTGGATTGCTGACCGACTGTCTATGTATAAGACAATAGATTTACTATCTATTGAACGTACAGCTCCTTGCCGATACTTCCACTTGAAATATACTACAATGGTCCGGAAGTCGGAGAGCTGATTTAAGCAGCGGTACTTAGGAGCACATTCCCAAGCTTTTCCTATGTGTGGAACCATCCGTGTAGATCTCAATTGCGGTGCTATTTAAAATATTTCTGTTATCCCATGTAGATCTGCCTGGGATGATGGTATTGTATTTGATGGTAAGGGCATCGAATAGAGATAAGTAATCTGCTTCCCTGGGAATGGAGCTATTGGGTATAATTTTCATGTGTCCAGTGAGAAAGTTTGACCATTGTTGAGATTTCCTAGGTCGTAACGTTATAGACTACTAGTTTCCCAAAGATATTAAGGAGTAGAATGTGTATTATAGTAGAGTCTCTAAGGCGGCTGTAGAAGTAGGCCTGAGGTCATCTGTGATGCATATGCAAGATGTACACGTTCAATGAAGTTGGTGTTGCATTTGATTTTTAGTATAGGGCACCAAACCAAAGAAAGAAGAATAAGCCTAACACCGCAAGGTACAACCATTGGATTATTCTAGTTACAAGATACACAATTTCAAGCTTTGGTGGAGCTATAGTCGCCATTTTGTGGTAGAGGCTAAATTCAACAGGAGTCTTGGTGATTGGTAATATTCAGCTGAGATATCGACTATGATCAAATGGATGTGGACCTAATGGATAGCCTATTAAAACTGACCATCCAATAAACTATTTTGACTTTTACATAAACTTGAGAATAGAACATGTCCACTTTTAAAACTTATCACCTTTCGATAGAGCTTTCATATGGGATAGCATTTGGTGGAGTTAAGCTACTTACCTCAGAACCGAGATTAGCCCAGTAGGACAAATTTTTCCTAATACGAGCCAAAGCTTAACTCCCACATATGTTCATCTTTGTATATAGCGCTCAGATGCAGTATTTGGTTTATGGCACATCGTGCAAAGGCCCGTGGTTCTGAGTTCGAATAACTCATCTTTATCTAATTCTGACTCAATGCAAACGTTGAACAAAGCTATAGATAGAAGAGTTCAGTCGATTCCATTCTTATTATATGATCAGTACCCTAACTTTTAGTACTTGCAAACAGCACCAGCTCCTAAAATTTCAGAAAAAAAGTTTGAATCCTTAAGATGGTTGTCTTATAAGATGGTGGCAACTGCTGAGTGGTAATAAAGCAGAGCAGATACTTGGTAGGATATTTGGTCTACATTACTCTATACGAGGAGGGCGAACCGATAAGAATAAAAGAACGCAGACATATCGACCAAATGGGGCAACTAAATTAAGAACATAGACGGTACTGCTTCGGAAAAGATCTTTCACCTCCTCGGGATTTAGTCCAGGTTTGGTGAGGATGATATCGCATTTGTTCCCCTACTAATAGAATCCTTTGCACCTAGGCACAAATCTATTGATTCTACAGGCGTCTACGCCTGAGATGTGATTTATGTGGCTGACGAAGTGCAATGATAGAGAAGGATAAACCCACAAAAAGTGCGTCTAGATGAGGATGTCATTGGCATGACATATATGAAAGTACATGTTCATGCCATCATATCAACACGAGATACATTTATGACTGAGACTTTAGACCTCCCACATTTAATTTTGCATGAAATTATGAATGAATCTGCGCTTTGTTCCATTTGTATTCGTACAATAGCTTGAAGAATATAAAAACCAAGGCAAGAGCACGAGACTTATGGGCTTCCAAAAACTTATTCCAAGGCGTCAAGGTACGCTTTTACCTTCGTTGCTAAGTCCGTCAATGTTGCCCAAAGTATCTTTTCGAAATCAAATTTATTTCTCACTTCGATTTTCTAGACAAAGCACAACCTGCATCCGCAATGATTAAATAACTTGATTAGAAACTTGGCAATTAGACGATGTCAGATTATTGCAGATTTGAAGAGCAAATCTTCAACGTGTGCCATATTTCTGAAAAATACGCATGCCATGCCCAAGCCCATCCACCAGTCAAATATTGGTCTTCACAATCACAACAAGCGCTCACCACACAAGAACCGATTTAATCACAAGTGAATAGCAGTCAGTCAACCGTTTCTCCCAATATTGACTTGATTGAGGGCACTTGAAACTGCTCGTCACAATCTCTCTAGTCTTAGCCTGATTTTTCCACAAAAACAACCACCAAATACTGTGTGATGTGATGCTCTCAAATTTATAGTAAAAATCAATAAAAACAAAAAAAAAGGAAACAAGGGAAATCCACCACAATATGTCAAGTAGGAATATATAGTATAGCTATATGTTTATACTCACACTGTACATCGATAAATGTATCTGACACACTTGAGCCATGTTTGTTAAATGCCACACAAGTGTATCGTCCGGTATCGTTCCTTGACATAGGACTATTTATAATCAGAGCGTTGCCACGAGTAATCGTTTTATTGTTGAATCTCCACTCGTATGATGGTTCTGTAAAAATAAGAAAGAAAAAAAGTGTGACAGGATACAAAGGACGAAAAAAAAAAAGAAAGTAGAATACAACTTTTACAACAGACCCTCTCTATCGAAGTGTGTGTGTGTATGTCAACTTACCAGGATTTGCTTTTGATTTGCACAAGACACGTCCTGGAATGTTATCCTCAAGAACATGTACAATCTCATGTGACACTGTTGTATTCTCTGGGGGATCTGTTGAGCGCCACAAAAAAAGATAGAAAAACCATATATGTGTCAGAAGGCAGAAAAAAATCACGGCAATGTCCTTTTTTTTATCTTACATTCGATACTGAAGTATGTTGCGCTCTTAATGCCAGGACCAACCGCATTGCCCGATGATACACACGAATAATTGGCATTATCAACGTCAATGTCGAATCTCTTATTTGGCCATGCTGTCATATTGAAATGCTGTACAAGGATAAGCAGGATAAGTGTCAAAGAGATGTCTAACCCCCTCATTCGGGCGGCGCATACACTTACCAGCACTGACATTACACTTTCGAAATCGCCTGTCGCTGGTGAGGCAGCCATATACTCCTCCTTCACAAAGTACCGCTCATTATCCTGTTCGAGGGCAATGCCATCCTTATACCACGATATCGTACACCTCGGTACACATTCGATGCGACACATCAACGAGGCATTACGACTCGAATACAGGATACCAGTGTATGGAAATAGGTTCTTAATGAAAAACGGTGGAGCGTGCACCTCTAGATTTACAGTAGCCGGCACACCATGACCACCCTCGTTGTATGCATAACAGGAGTAATTCGTTCGACTATCCAAGCCAACCGGTTCGACGGTCCAATCCTTTGTTACCACATCCTGTAGTGGGCCACGACCACCACGGAACCAACGGAATCTATCGCGTAACGAAACAATATTTCTAGCATGAAAAATTCTACCCCTTAGCAGTGAACTTGTGTTAGTGTGGTTGTGAGCGGAAGCGGATTCGGAAGCAGGGTTCAGGGCTAAGGTGGTGAATTTGATGCATGCATTGTATTGTTTGTGTTCGTTGTCTACTACAAACCTATTCGATTCGGGATAGCCGGGATCATCGACGGAACATGAGAAGGTGACACTCTTCTTTTTGACCGCGATGAGGGGGAAATGCGTAAGAGTTGCTGGTCCTGGTTCGTAGTGAACCTAAGAAAGTAAAACAAATCAATTCGACGAGGACTTACTTTGGATTGTTCGAAGGCTTACCATCAACTCCTTGTCATCGGAACGTGGCCCCCAGCCGGCTGCATTGAAACCTTCACACGAATAGTTGTAGAAGAACCCACGACCGATGCTCTCGAGGAGCAATTTACTTGGATCAATGTGACATAGATCTTCCTGGTAGGGAGAAACTTTTGTTAGTAAAAATTCTATATAAGCGAAATTGTTTCTCTCTTTGTGGCTACGGTGTATTGTTGTGTTCAGTGTCCACTTGTGAGGCTGACACCTACGGATGCAATTAGTGATAGATACTTACCGAAGGGTGAGTGTTTGTACGCTACCTACTATCTTTACTTACTAATCTAGAAGCCTTTATATTAAGGATATTTCTACAAGGAGCTTACATTTTAAGATACACACTTTCATAAAAGGAAGATTCTGTACTGCTCGTAAGAATGATGTGTTTCCAGAAAAACGTTGAGGATGGAAGGCTGTTACAAACGGACATTTTTTAAGTCCCGACTTAACATAGATAGCTTCGAGTAAAATCCAATAACGAAATAATCGTTCGTTGACCTTTTGGATCATAACTCAACAAGGCTGTTCCACTGCAGTCGCTAGGGCGGGAGAACGAGAAAACTAAGTTTTTAGAAGTGTAACGACCCTTTTATAGAACATGCCATGTAAGTTGATGGATTATGGCAGTGTAAACAAGAAAACAAGTTGAATGGAAGGTCCATGGAAGGGTATCCACATCAATTTAATAGAGTATAGGTTCATTTGCTGGTGCGTCTCAGGTATGATTCAGTTTCCACTTTGACTGTGGCTAATAATAAGCATATTGGTGTAATAGGAACTCGCTAATTAAGTCTTATAATTTAGAGCACCACGGTACAGTAATTAGCAGCAGTAATCAGCTTTGCAATGAAAAGACGATGAGTGGTATATAGACTGCGTCATGTTAGCTATTTAAAGTTTAGGTGAACAAAGAGAGGGTCGCTAAGGGGGAGCTAAATGAGACGCAAGTAACAGACTATGTCAGACAGTTGAGATTTTTTCGCAGGAAGAAGATGAGTTCACTAGGGCAGAAATGCGAAAAAAAAACAGCTGTTATCTACATGGAGACCTGTTGTCTAAGTTTGGCTTCGGTCCTTTAATGCCAAATTCAACGAAACGTTCAAGCAATGCCACCGATACCATGATTACGTTACCAGTTGAATTTCTCGGAAATAAAGACTTTTTTTAAGAAGATAAGACGGAAACCCTAGTCTTAATTTATCCAATAACCGCCGTTTTTTGTATTCAGTCGTCCTTCTGCAGCTATAAATTGGCGCCCAACGTATAGACAAGGCATGGTTATCAGATCAAGAGAATGAACAACACTTGCTCAAAAGTTTGACAAAGGAGCATAATCAGCTAGGTCAGAGGTTAGATGTTCTTACCCTACAGTTTGGTCCTCAGTCTTAGATACTGTAAAGGTAGAAACAGGAACATCAAGACAAGAGTATTTCTGCGGACTGCAACCTGTCACTTGTCACTTCGAGACTATTGCAATGTGCTTCAAATCAAAGCTTACTTGTTACTGTCGCAACACCTGGAAGTTATATTCAATCAAAAACAAAATCAAAATCTCCTTTTTTTTGAGAAATTTATTATGTCAGACGCAGAGCCGAGGTGCAGTACTTGGAAGGTGGATACCACTGTCACACGCAAGCTGCAAACCTTCGTAAACAGATGTCTAGGAATCATCTTGACGATCTTTTGGCCCAATCGTATCTCCAACGAACAACTTTATCTTAGAACGGGCCAAAAACCAATAGACATTACTGTGGATTGGACACACTCTACGGCGCAACGAGAACTCCAATGCAAAATATGCCGGAAGGCAGGTATAACGGGCGGGACGCCATAGGAAAACGATGCGCAGGACAGTCGAGGGGGAATCAAGCTCCTTGGGATCGCGCTGCAGAACTCCTAAAAAGATGGCGCGCAGGCGTTGTTAACGCCCTATGCTTCTCGAGGGGCGGAAGGATTTACGTAAGTAAGTTAGTAAGAGGATCCCATTTTCCTGTCAAATGGCTTCATCAATAAATAAAATTTGCTTTTCTGGGACATGTAAAGCCCTTGAATAATGAGAGAGAGAGAGAGAGTTCAAGTGACAAGTCGTGTTTTTAATAAGCTCCCGTGAAAATCCTGAAAATTTCATTCAAAGTATAGGAATATTTCCACTTTCACCTTAGATAAGGCTGCATTTACACCTGCCGCACGAATTGTGTACGAATAACTCGAAGGTGAGTCGATATTTGGTATAAATTACAAAATATATGCATCTGAAACGGACACCCATTAAAACTCCAAAACATAACATGACGCAACAATCGGTACTCGTAGCCAAAAGAGTCTTAGCGGATACCTCACCTGAATACCTCCCATTAAAGTTCAACAAAGACGATGAAAACATGTCTGTCGGTAAAATGTCGATCAGCGACTTGAAATCGTTGATAGTAGGATCCATGGGGTCACTGCTGGATGAGAAGCTCAGAGACATGCCAACAAAATCTGATTTAGAAGGGATCAGCTCAGAAATTCTCACCCTACAGCAAAATAATATAGCTCTCCAAAATCAGCTAAAGGAAACGGTGTCACGCTGTGTTATGCTCGAGCGTCAAATGGAGTGACTATCGAAGAAAGCCAACGAAAAAAATATCATCATACACCTGCCAGGGGAAAAATCTGGTGAATCTGCTAATGAAAAAGCAAAATCTGTATGCCTGGGATTGTTAAAGGAGCAAGATCCTGCAGCAATAACTTCAGTTAGGCCCTTGGGATCAAAGAACACAAATGTGGAGAATGTTGTTCTTGAAGTGCGTGATAGAGAGGATGTGGGGCGTATACTCGGAGCAGCTAGCAAATTACGGAAACCTGTCCAACTGGTTTACGTCTCAAATGGGAGTGAAGCAAGATTGTCTTATGAGTCCACTTCTATTTTCAATATTTCTGGATGATCTTGAGACCTTTTTAACAGGTGGAGTTGTGTTCGATGGACTCCAAATAAAGCTGCTTTTATACGCAGATGATATCGTCATTCTATCAGAAACTTCAATGATGTTGCAGATGATGATAAATAAGCTCCAAAACTACTGCAATTTATGGAAATTTATGGAAAGTGAACACTGCTAAGTCCAAAGTAATGGTTTTTAGAAACGGGTTTGGACGATACTCAAGGCATGAAAGATGGACTTGGAAAAACCAGGAACTTGAAGTCGTTAAGGAGTATAGATATCTCGGAGTCTTAATTACATCTCAAGTATCCTTCAAGGCCCATCTGGGAGAAAAACTAAAGGAGGCGAAAAAGGCAATAAATTGCAGTTGGCGGGGATTCCTTGGTAGGCAAAACCTTCCATCGAACAGCAAATTTAAGGTTTTCGAAGCGGCATGACATGATTGACCTCATATGTGCTTTGGTGCACAAGTTTGGGGTATATTCGAGTACGAAGAGGTTGAAAAATGTTTAAGATATTTCTTAAAAAAAATCTTTAGATTACCCGAAAACACACTGACATACATGTTGCACCTTGAAACTGGTTTATCTCCTCTCTAGATTCGTACATTAAGATTGCACTTTCTCTACATTCTGAAAGTAATGGAACTCCCAAACTACCGCCTTCCACACATCGTCGCAAAATGTTTGGTACAGCGGAAGCTGCAATTTTTTAACGAGTGGTCGAGGCTTAGCAGCGAACATAGTATGCAGCTAACGCACTATAATGCAAAATCTTGGCGACGTTCTCTGAACCAGCTGTTATCCATTATTGAAGAGTCTACCCGTGCGAAGTTTAGATTGAAAGCGCAACAAAGTGAGACCAGGTGTACGTATCCCTTACTCAACCATGATCTGGCTGCGAAAAATTATTTCCATGATCGGCTCAGCGTTGATGTAATCTCTATCAACTTTAAGGCGAGAGGCGAATTACTTCGGCTGAACTTCAGGCCTCATATAAGCGACGGGAATGAGGAATGCAGCCTATGCAACCTTCGAACAAAGGAAGATGTTTTTCATTTTATTGGAGATTGCCCAATATTGAAAGAAATCAGACGAGCATACTGGGGTAAAGTGGCGCTGTCAATGGCTGAATTCATCAGAACTCTAGATGGTGAGGACTGGAACGTGCTGGTTAGCTATCTTAAAGCTGCATTAAAATACCGGCAGTAAATAATGAACGAAGCATTTTAAATCACTACATTTGCATAAAACTTTAGTCTAATTCTCTCTTTTCTTCGGCTGACGGCAATGGCCAAAGTTTTTTATTGTAAATTATTGTAAAAATTGAATATGAAGTTTAAAAAAATAAAATTTACTTTACTACTAATTCAGGATCGGATGATGCATCTAGTTTGAGTCACGGTTTGGTGCGACAGCTCGGCTGATAAGGTCGTAGAAGACGCAAATGTGAATCCAGCCACTAGTATAGAGCAATACTCGAAAACTCTTTACATCTGCAGCTAGATCACTTATGCCGTTGCCAAAAAAAAAGTAGGAGTGGGTTCGGGTATCTACTCAGCGGAATCTGATATTGCAATATTACAAGGCTTCCGACACACGGCAGTATGTTCCAGGTAGAAGTCCTAGCGATACCAGAGGCGGCACGAAAACTATCCACGAAAGTTGTTACTAGGAAAGAGTTGATATTTACTTAGATAGTCAAGCTGTTATAAAGGCCATCTCATCCGCGGTTATAAAATCAAAGCTAATAAAACGCTGCCGCGAGGAGCTTAAAATGCTCATCCATAGCCACCATGAACACTCTGGTGGGTCCCAGGACACAACAAATTCAAGGGATCGAGATGGCGGATGAATTGGCAAGAAAGGGATCAGAACAAAACCTGTCAATGGTCCAAAGCTCAGTCCTTTCTCCCCTAAAACTTGTTAAATTAAACATAGCACTTGGTCTCAAACAACAAGCAGAAGAAAGATGGAGAGCGTTCCCATCATGCCGTGTCTCCAGAAGCATCTGGACAAAACATGACAAGATGAAAACCAAGATCATCCCCACTCAAAATAGACAAAACTTGGCGCTTCTCATAGGTATAATATATATTACCAGCCACAACTTATTGGCAACCCACCGGTAGAGAATGCGGCTAAGTACAGATGACCTCTGCAGAGGATGCGGCAACACAGACGTAGAGGAGGACTTCCTTTGCAAATGCCCTAGTCTCTGCAATACCAGAAAGACGGCACTTGGAGAGTATTTCTTCAACTATCTGGGCGATCTGTCTGGAAAGCCACCAACCACCAACATGAAATTCAGAACTTTGTCAGGGTGGTTTAGAGGAGGCCGTTCTGTTAATAAAGAACTCTAGCTATTTTGTTTTTCCTCTCCTTTCAATCCTTCAGCCAGGAAACTCTACGTCAGGGGAGCACAATGGATCCGTTTGAGATCCGAGTGCAGGCTACACTCATTCATTGCTAACACCTTTAACCTACTCTAACCATCCCGTGCTGTTATGCGGTTTCAGCAAGATGATGCCTTCTGTTAATATAGCCAAAGATACGATGACTATCCTTCCATTCGTGCGAAAAATATAACGCACACACCAGGAGTGGTTGCGAGAAGCTAGGCCCTGGCACTTTAAAGAGCTGTTGCGCCAAATATTTGTATTTTTGATGACTATCCTTCGAAAAATATTCCTAGGCCGAATAATCTCAAACAAACGGAGACATTGGTTGGCTGGCAAGTTTTCTGGACCGAACGGCTCCCGACTACTTCCTATGGGATTGTCTGATACGAACGGTTTACAAGAATAATCCCCAGTCTGTTGCAGGCTTTTAAACGAACATTGATTCCCATATATTGGCCGTGATACCACAAACTTTGAAAAAATTGATGGAAAACTAACATGGCGGACACCTAAAGGATATTATTCTCCATTTCTAACATCGCAAAAATAGCAAAAATTAAGCTTCAATATTCCTCTGGTTTTGTTTAAATTCGTTTATCAAATAAAAAGTTATTCAAACTTAAAGTCTAATCAATAGTTTTGGGTCACCCTATATAAATTGGATAGCTGCGTTCTTCTATTGCAATTAGGAAGGAGATTGAAATACACAAGAGAGGTTATCAAATTCGATCTGAAAGATTAAAAGTGCTTCTAGTCTACCTAGCATCCTTTTGTTCTACGTCACGTTTCGTTAGATTGTTTTCAACCAAAATATCCTCGAAATCATCCAAACTGAAAGCTTTTACTTAAAAAAAAATAAATATATCTCAAAAAATATACTGAAAGAACCAAAAGAAAATTACTGATAGAATGAAAGGAAATGTCAAAATCAAAATTACATCTACGTTCCAATACACACAATTCAATAAGTTCCTCGAATCCTAGCGCATACTTACATTTGTCTCTGTACAATCAGGTAACTCCTTTAGTAGCGAAGAATTGGCATACCATCGAACTTTGGTTAGTATTGATGGATTAGCATCGACAATGTTACAATAGAGTGTTACATTTGATTCGTCACTCTCTTTGACGGGACCCTCGGGTGTCATCAGGACCTCGACAATTGGCACATCTGCAAAGGTAACACACAATTTGATTATAGACACACTTCTTAGCTAGTCGATCGATTGGATAGACAACAAAAGGACTCCACCATCGTTGTCAGTGTCGTCATGGTATTGTGATGCACTTACATTGTACATCCAATTCAATTTGCGTTTCGGATACTCCCTTGCCAATGGCATTCGACAGCTGACATGTATAATTGCCAATGTCTTCCTTGTCAGTAGCTTTTATGACGAGTGCAACATTTTCGGAATTACCACCTTCGTAGCGGTCGGTGTCATTCACGTTTACCAGATCAGTGTTACGATACCTGAAAGGGAAATGGAAATTAATAAGATCCTTAGGAGAAGGATATCGGTTGGTACAAGTTAATTAATTTGTTTGTAAGGCAAGGGGTGGACAAGAAACCTTGAAAATGGGTGTTATTGAAACCATGATTCGTTAAACAGCTGCAACCGTGGAAGACTATGTGTGGTTATACAATTGTTCGGCCCTGTAGATTGATTATTCAAGGCTTAGGCTTAATAATTATTACTAAATGGAATACATCTGCAATTTTGGTTTAGCAGAAGACTAACTTCTAAGGTCTTAACAACACTGAGAACTTTACCTGAGGCAGCTACTAACCAACAATGAGTGCTTTGATGCGGTTCAACACAGATTTGGATATGATGGGTTTGCAGTTGTAGTGAAGAGCCAATAAATCCGCATAAGGTTTTCCGCTAGCTGAAATTCAAAGGCGAGCATGAGGGATTTTGAATAAAAATGGTGGTCACCCAGCGCAAAAAACGTAGTAGTTCATATAATCGGCTGTGAACTTGACAGTGATTATTGTGGAGGAACTCCATCGAATAAGAATGAGAAAGCACCGTGAGTTCCAAAACCTATGTACAGATGATTATTGACACTTATGACTGAGCAAAGACAAGAGTGAAGTAACTGAAGAGTTCCTAATCACAGTCGGTGCCTTGCTCTTTATTGCATCTCATGACGGACCCCTAAGGGCTCCTGTTATTCTTTGCTGATGATGAAGCCATCATAAGTGAAGATCTTATGTCCTTGCAATGGCCACTTGACGTAAGGGTGGACATTAAGAACAGAAATGGGTACCACATTAGTCCAAAAAGATCGAGTATTTGTGCTGCTCGTTCTTTGACCCACTATTCCAGACATTTATTTCAATGAAACAGTACTCCCCAAATACACAAGTTTTAAATATCTAGGATCTATGATCAATAGCGTAGCAACCAGTTATGACGAAATCAATCATTACGTAGATGTAGGGCGGATGAAGTAGCGAGAAAACTCCGTTATCTTCGAAGAACGGAGAATGCCCCCTAGGCTGAAAGAAAAGCTCTACATCGCAGGACAATGTACGAAAAGTATGGGAGCTGAGATGAAGATGCTTCACTTGACAGCAGAAGTGACAAACTGACTTACTTAGATGGCGCTACAGTTCAGAGTAAACCTGGGCCTCAACCAACAAGCTTCTCCATTTAGCTCGATCTTTAGCTAATTGCCTCCAGTTGCGTACCCCAAGTTGGCCGAGATCCCCTTGAAGTTGTGCGTGCCACCTACGGCGAGGAGCTCCTCTACTGAGTCGTCCCTCGGGGTTAGATTCGAAGACTTTGCTGGCCGGAGTCCATTCGCTCTACATGTCCTAGTCATCTCAGACGTCCAATACGCAGTTTTTTGACTAGGTCGATATCGCTGTACAGCTCGTATAGTTCGTGATTGAATCTTCTCCTCCAAAATCCGCCAACGCAAACGGGACCGAATATCTTACGAAGAATTTTTCCTTTGAAGCGACAAAGGATATCTTCAACCTTTTTTAATAAAGCAGGACTGTGATGGTCAGGGTCTTATATAGAGTTTCCTTAGTTGCTCGAGATAGGGCTTTACTGTTGAAATGCCTAATAAGCCCCAAAGAAACAGCGATTGGTAAGAGTTATTCCTCGCTTGATTTCTGCACTGATCTTGAGTTTATAGCAGAGCCAATGTAGACAAAGTCCTTTACTACCTCGAAGTTATAGCTGCCCACCGTGACGTTTTGTCCAATTCGTCGGTGTTGATTGTCCCTTCTTGGTTTTGTCCTCGTTTATCGCTAAACCCATTTTTGCCTCTTCCACCTCAATGCTTGCAAACGCACTGGTGACAACCCGCTGAGCTCTTCCGCTAATGTCTATATTGCCGGTGTATGCATTCAGTTGTACAGACTTGTGATAGATTATGCCTCCGGTGTTGGCTTGTGAGTTACGCACAATCCGTTCAAGTACAATATTAAAGAAACCACATGACAGCGCGTCACCTTGTCTAAAACCTTTTTTGACATCAAATGAGGTCATAACTGACCTTGGTGGAGCACCGAGCGTTCTTCATCGTCATCCTGTACAGACGAACAAGTTTGGCAGGGATGTAAAAGCTAGATATGGCTCTATAAAGCTCTTCTCTATAGATGCTATCATAGGCGGGGTTGAAATCAATAAAGAGATGGTGAGTATCGATTTCGACTTCTTGGGTTTTCTCCAGGATCTGCCGAAGTGTGAAGATTTGATCGATGGTGGACTTTCCTGGCTTGAAACCGCATTGATAGGGGCCAATCAGGGTGTTGATAAAAAGTTTCAGGCGTTCACACAATATCGCAGAAAAGATCTTATATGCGATGTTGAGGAGACTTATACCTCTATCATTGGCGCAGTTGAGGACAAAACTTGATCGAATAAAATATCAAAGAAACCGTCTCACGAACAATAGATTGCAATCGGCTCAGCTGGTGTTACCATGTTCAAGGAAGAGATGATTTGAACCTTGTTATCAATGAATGTTTCAAATATATCGCAAAACGGACTCCATTCGTTAAAACGAATGGATCAGAGTTGCATTCGGTTTGCCTCAGTAACAAAGTGGTCCAAAATCGGGAGGTCAAACAGGCGAACTTCACAGGCGGATCAGTAGAAATGCAGTGAAGTAGCAGAGTTATGATCGCTTGAATTCAGGTCAAAATATCGCCGAAAAAAGGAAGAAATAGGAATAAGTAGGCACCCATACAGCGCAAGCCATATGCTTCTTCCCAAGAAATTCAACTTTCCTTATTACACTGCAAACGATCCAGCCGGGCATATGTATTTGAACTTCAATTAGTACATAATCCGTCAAAGGTTTGAAGTGATCGGATGTCCAAAAATTCGAACGGCTTCCAATGCTATTTTGAGTTCAGGAGGTACACAACTGCAATTTCAAAATAAAACCGCGTCTACTACGATTATTTCTTTCCAATAAGGTGGTTAGGAAGTTTAATCAGAAAAATAGGCAGCCTATAAGGAATCAGACCTACAATTTCAAGCCACGTTGGATGCGTCTATCTAACGTCAATTTCGACAGCGAGACATTATTTGATTTAAAGGAGCTTGGATGTCCTTTTCAGTCCCTATTTGTTGTCAAATTGACAACTTTTGGACGTTGAAACGTCTTTAAGGTCAATGCCGGGTGTGGGGAGGCAATCACTCCAAAATGAACGACAGTTTCTGCCGGAGTAATTTCAAACTTCAATAACTCGGATAAAAATAGACAAAGCGCCGCCATCTTGATCTCGTTATAAAGAAGAAGGATAATAATTCTTGCCAAGTACCGCTCCAACATTCATGGCAGTTGGATCCCGCCAACTGCTTGCCCAAAATGAACCATGATTTTCGACTTTCCGGATTTGACATGTGTCCATAAACGGGATCATACCTCAGAGGCTAATTATAATTTTTTTTTTTTGTATGACATAACTACGCACTATAATCCCAGGAGTTTATATCACCAAACATACTACCCGATAGAAATCACTACAAATGACCAACATAACCTCTTATCAGCAATACTGTCAGACATGTTGTCAATCAATTAACTCCAAACAAACACAAGCCAAGCGCGCACATTTTAATATTCAACAACAACAACGCTGATAACAATGGAAATAAAAACTTGAATAATTAATTCAACGGTAGATGTTACAAAATTAATCAACACCGTCCTGATTCAATGCTAAAAACTTAATTATGCCAGCACGACGCCGGATAAGTAGGAGCGGAGCGCGCGTGACTGCCCTACTTGAGCTCCCTCCTGGCTCTATCGCGTAATCGGAATCTTTTAGACTACACACACACACACACACGCAGGATGCTGAATCATAATAATTATGCTCAGTCAATCACGTATTGCGGTCAGCTTCGTGATTTTCTCCCTCCCAACGCCCACTCATTATGAGAATTTATGTACATATTCGTGGCTTTTATTCGTTTATCCAGTTTCGCTTTGGAATCACGTAGCCTTTGCTAGGACCCGTCATACCCGTCATCGATTACACTCTTGTATTGGCAATCCGTCAGAGTGACAATGGATATTCTGTTTATATATATATTTAAAAAAAAATACAACGACAGTTCATGTCCTGTAGAATGACAAGAACAAGGATGAAACGAGGCCATCTCCCTGACCACCACCGAAACCGCACCACCAAATACTGGCCACAGTGAATTTTTATCACCTCGTTGGGTTTTTTCTAGGACCAGGGTGTAGGGGCCGTCGCACCTACTACCCTCCCTCCGGTGGTAATTAAAATTAATTATCCTTGTTCGAGCGGATTTATGCGACTTCGCTTTCGCATTAAATTAACGATCCTGGAAATTTATGTGAGTAAGGTGGCTGGCAGGTTAGTTGGTCATGGTGGAGCAGCACGGTGCAGAGATATGAATTTAATGGGCGACATCATTCGATACACTACCTGGCTGATGGTTGATGGTGGCATGCGGAGGGATCCTTTAAGGATATAAAAATGAATATCCATTACACTGAGAGGATGAAAGTAATTGAAATTCATTCGGTACAACCGGGTGTGGAATGTAAGGCTTGTGCAAGGAAAAACACACGCGTGAGCCAAGTGAAGCTAATTTCTCCCTTTCAACAGGAAACTTAAAAGAGATCGCTTATGAGGGTGGGCGGGATTATGCCACACTGGGGAGGATCAGAAACTTGAGAGCACTCCACCGGGAAAGTGATTTTGACAAAAAAATCTTAATCCGTCGGAGGGGCGATGGAGTTGTGGGCGTAAATCTGAATGGTGTAAGTGGATACTGTCATTTTTGGATAAAGAAGTAGAAAATGATTGGAAGGGGAATAATGAGCCTTTAAGGTTGGTTTAGGGTAACAGTTCGGAACCACTAATAGTGAGAAGGGAACAAAAGTGATTTGTAGCAAAGAGAAGCTATTCCGAGGAACAGAAATTAATCTTCATGATGGCTGCCTTAAGTAGGAAATTCCGGGGATTTCAGGAGAAGTAGCTTTCTTGTCGGGCGTGTTCAAAGTGGACAACAAGATATGCTTAGAGAAATGTGAAAAGGTAGAGAGGTCATCAGTGGTGTCCCATAGTTTTCTTTTTAGAAAATCCTTAGCGATACGTGAAAAAATAGTTCAAAATCGTCCACAATAGGCTTCGAATTCATCACAAATTGTCATTTCCCATATTTCAATCGTTTTCCATCACCCACATGAGGCGAACTGGCCACGAAGTGTCTTCAATATTTGAAGATGCCCTTTCAGTCACATTCAAAGAGGCTGCAAGTCAATTTACAACTTGTTCTTAATATGACGTGTTCAAGCATGTCTTACACTCTTGCTCAAGTTGTAAGGAATTATAGAAACTGAAGACAGAAAGGAATAGGAACAACTGTACCCATCCTTCCAGACAAGGATAATCTAGGTAAACCAATCACTACTTGCAAATTCAAATTCAAGCTGGATGCAATCCAAGTGGTACAAAATCTCTAGCGGCTAAACAGATTTGGCCAAAGCTTGATCTGAAATGCTCTAAAAAAATGCATTTCTTTCAACCGAGTGCATATTGGCGCTTCAATAAGTGTAATCACAGGACACTGTCCAATAGACAAGCATGCAACAAGACTTGGCGTATATTCAAATGATTTTTGCAGAAACCTACATGGACGAAGAAGAAAAAAAATCATTCATCACCTTCTTTATGGGTGCCCAGCTCTCTCCTATAAAAGAAAGCTTCACCTAGGAGCTTTCGATTTCAACGATTTAGGCGATCTGATAGATTAAGACATCATGAGCATACTACGCTTCATTAGAAGCTCGAATTGGTTCTATAAAGTAGGCATAGATTACATGATCCTTCGTGGTACCTCAACTTATCCTCCTTGGTCTATGTGTCTTGGCGTAAGCTGACAGCCACTTCAACTTAACCTAACCTAACTGAAGATACATAAATGTCACATGCACTTTCTGAAAATAAGAATAAGCTACAAATACATAAGGTAGATCAGCTATGTTATTGATGTCCTCACTGGACACAGTCTGATAGACCAACATGCTTAAAGGTTGGGCCCTTTTTCTAGTAACTTCTGCAGAAGCTATAGAGACGAAAAGGAGGAGGAAACCATCTTTCTACTCTTTTGAACATATCGGTCCCTTTCACAAAAGACTCCCCCATCCAGGGGCTCGTTTCTCCGATGAACTTGGCGATCTGGCGTTCTCTTGTGTCATGATTGTTCTTCGCTTTTTTAAAAGCTTCGGTTGGTTTAATTAGTCCCTGGGTAGCCAAATGGAAAAATCCATGGAATCACAATGGGCCTCTACTGGTAAAAGTGTCTGTACAGTGTCTGACAGCTACACTAAACCTAACATTACTCAAGTAAGCAACTACCATGAGCTACCTATTGAAAGGAATAGGTACAAGGTTCGAAGTATTTGCGTCTGTAGTGATAGCGAGACTATGCTGAAGGCCTTGCTCAACCCTTTAATCTCTTCCAAAATAGTTCGTGAATGTGAAAAATCTTCGAACTCGCCCGCAAGGCTGAATCCTTTGACTCTTGTCTGTGTCCCGGGACACAGAAAGAGAGTTCCATGTAAACCATTGCACTTAATTTTGGACCACAACTAATATTAAAATTGCTATAACGGGTGGGCCATCTAGTGATTTCTTTTTAAATCATGGGTTATTTTGACACTGACAGCCGTTTCCCGCTCGCAATCTTGACAGAAAGTCAGTATCATACCTCCGCGGAACGAAATAAGTCGCTTTACGCTTGAACAACATTGGGAAATATTGAAAACTTATTTCCAAAGTGAGTGCTGTGTAGTCCAAACAATGCGTTTTTGAAAAGAAGTTTTGGCCGAAATGAAGCACCAACCGCGCCTGCTGTACGCAAGTTTGTGCAAAAAGTTCGTGAGACTGGTATGCTAGTGGACAACACTTATGGTCCCCGTCGTCGTACGGTTCGCACAGACGAGAATGTGGCTGCTGTAGCCGAGAGTGTGAGACTCAATTCACGAACATCAACTCGTCATCGATCTCAACAGCTCAACATTTCATGCACTAACCTGAGGAGAATTCTACACAAAGATCTGGGGCTATTCGCTTAAAAGGTCCAATTGATTCAGCAATTGAAAGCGCACGACAATCCGCTTCGTTATCGCTTCGCAGTTTGGGCCTTAGAGCAGCTTGAATTGGACAACGATTTTGGGCGAAAAATCATCTTTTCTGACGAGGCACATTTTCATCTCGGCGGCTACGTTAACAACGCTCGGAAAACCCGCACGTTATTGTTGAGAAGCCAATGCATCCACAGAGAGTGACAGTTTGGTGCGGATTGTGGAGTGGTGGCATCATTGGACCATTTTTCTTCGAAAATGAGGCTGGGAACAACGTTTCGGTCAACGGTGGGCGTTACAGAGCCATGTTAACGACTTTTTGTTTTACTGAAATTGAAGACATGAATTTGGATGACCTCTGGTTCATACAGGATGGCACGCCATGCCACACAGCCCATGCCACAATCGGTCTTTTGCGCACCAAATTCCCAAATCGTGTTATCAAACGTCTTGGCGATGTCAATTGGCCTCCTCGGAGCTGCGATTTCACCCCTTTGGACTTTTTTTTTGTGGGGAACCGTTAAGGACCGATGTTATGCAAACGATTCAAGCACTTAAGGTCAATATCATCCAAGCAATCCGTGAGCTACTGCCCGAAACCATCAACAAGGTCTTGGAAAATTGGAGTGATAGAATGCGCTACTGCGAGGCCAGCCGAGGCAGCCACTTGAACGACGTTGTATTCTATAATTAATGGGAATGTTTGCTCTTACATTTTATTCATTTTATTGCATTTTTAAAAAGAAACTTGTAGTTGGCCCACCCTGTATATGCCCAGCAGATTAGCATTTAAATAACTCGCTCGACTGTGCACACCCCAACTGATGCGATGGCATCAAGAAAACTCAATGATTGCAATCGAAACTACCGCAGAGAATTTCAATTTGATCGCTGCTGCCGAAATTTTAAATTGAAATGTACTCATGCACAATAATAACACACATCTAAGGGGGCTATGATCAACCCTATTCGCATCATCAGCTAACAATAACTACCACAACTTCCATCGAATCGTATAAAACACATAAGAGCGTAAGAATCAAACAATTTTAAATAAGCAGTCATCATCATCATCATCGTTGCCTTGTCAGTTTCATCAGACCCCGCCCGCAACCATCACCATTTCCATCATTATGATGATTATCCGCATCATCATCCACATCATCAGCAACAGCAGTCGTGTGTATGTCTGCTACCCTAGCGAAATATGTGCGTTCAGCGAAATAGCATCATTCAGTGACGCGGATCATATCAATTGTGCAACCAGATACTAATTAAAAACAAATATCGAATAACTGTACACCAGAGAGGTGACGATGGTGGTGGCTGCAAGGACATCCCCGAATGAATAGCTATAAAAGCGAGTTAGTAGATCTTTGGGGTTGTGTGCCTGTGCCTACCAAAAGTAGATACACCCCCATTTAAGTAGATAGAAATGAGTGCAATTCCAATGTACCAGCCCCCTTGTAGCTCATTCGAACTGCATATGTCGAGAGGGCGAGAGAGATGCCAGGGGTTGACGATGAAGGAATCCTTCACTGTAATTTGCAACTGTGTAAATTGGATTTTGAATTTCAATTAATTTCGTTTTCGGTTTTCTACACACACAAGAGCTATTCCCATGTGTCATTTTGTGGTTGATGTTGCCAAGCCAGGAAATAACATTTGTTACGAAGTTACACTGAAATGCATCCTTCAGTCATCTCGTCCTGAAATCCAAAACCAAATAAACTGACATTTTGTTGTCGAGGAATTTCAGTTTCCAATTGTAATAGTGCCATCCAAGGGAATGTCCCTGCAATCATCCCCTTCAGCTTAAAAATTTGAAATGACTTTCATGGGTTTTGACTTTTTATTTATAAAACACTTCAGGACTAAACTATGTATGTATATCTCTGTCCAGCTTGATTTTCAAAATAGATTTTGTGGGCATGTAGGATGGACATGGTCTGATTAGAAGGAGATTTCGTTGTGAAATATCTATTCGTCGTTGTAGACAAGTGCTTTGATAGAGTTTTAAGAACGACCCGTTTAAAGCAATTCTATGGCACTGATCATTTTGAGACTCTTCAAACTTTTCTAGAATTAAAGTGGAAGTAGAGCTGATCTTAGTTTAAGGTGTACGACAATTAAAAAACTTAAATTGATCCATTAGATGATAGATTTGTATGGTACTGTATGAGAGCGCATTAATATTGTGGCTTGGGTCAATAAAGGCCAGAAGTTTGTATTCAATCAAGGACGTTAGGCCCAATTGGGCAAACGATGAATGCGTTACTTATGCTGCTAAGTCGTTAGGCACGCTTTAGTGTCTGAACTGGGTTCTTCCCAATCTCAGTTGAGTCTTTTTATTTTGAAAGTGAAGATGCCTTACCAATTGGGTTCGATTCTTCTTTTCTTCTTCTTCTTCCTTTTATCAGCGAGGTTATGATCCGAAAACAAGGGATCATAACCCTCCCACTTCACCGCATTTTTACTGATCGGCCTGTGGGGTTCGATTCGTTTGATGTAAAGTGCTGGATCATATTAAACTGCTGGCTAGATTATTCACCAGACTAAGTGTCCTTAAAGTAATTTTAATAAGTCTGCGATCGCTCTGCTTTTTTTATCTAGGATCTATACCATTATTCTCTATGTATATTGTAACTGGAAGCCTTCAAAACATACTCAGGGAGTTTGGCCGGTGCAACGAATAAATTGAGAGGTACAAATGCCAGGACAGTACCCTCCTACAGGGAATAAATATAAAAATATCTTACAAAAATTCCAAAGTTCTGTTCAGCTATAAATCAGGGAGAGGGTCATTCATGAATGGCTGCATTAAAAGATTTTTCGAAAACTTTGCCTTTCAGGGTGGTAATGGAACAATGGACAGTGTGTTTGCTCAACAACCAATGTTTGCTCAACAACCAATGTTTGCAAGTTCAAGCCTCAGTGGGGAACAGCAATCACCAGCCACCCGGATATAAAAAGAAAACCGAATAGCATAGAAGTTTTTCCAACACTTGCACCAAAAAAAGGTTCCTGCTTGGCAGTACAAGAGACCGGAGAGTCTGAGTCATCATATATTTTTCACACGAATGGAAGGGACCTACGGTTTAATGCCGAATCCGAACGGCGATTTGAGAAGCTTTTTCGTGACAACAATACTCTCGGATGTTTGTCAGACGCTCGCGAGAGGTGGGACCGTGAAAAAACTTTTTGGTGTTTTCTGGGATTCGAACTTGGAACCTCACGCGTAGTGATCCGACACACTAACCACTTACGCCACGGCGCCATAGCCAAGATTGACGTTTTGGAGGGATGTGAAGTCCAAAACAAGTTCCAACAATAGAGCTCATTAGGAAAGTGACCATAAGTGTTATAATATACTTGAATAAAAATACAGAGATCAGCATGCAGCAGCATAACCGGCGCCATGAGAAGAACTCTAACAGGGGGCCTGGATTTCTATATGCGACAAAAACCGCTCTCAGAATCAAGTGCTGAAAATCAATGCCAACGGGACAAGCTCAGGTTCTTAACAAATTTGAAGGACGAAGCATCAGTAGCGACTATCTGCTGCCTTACATTGACTTTGATAAGATCCTTCTCTTCCATCTTTTCAAGCAGTGAGGAATGGGGGGATGCAGAGTAAAAATTTGAAACCAAATTCTTATCCATCTGTACACATGGTTTGAAAATGGAAATAGGCAGCGCTACACATACGCAACTCGTTCAGACTTCCTGATCACAGCAGTGCTCTCCAAGCGGAGGTACTGGTACTAGCAGTTACAAATTTCACCAAACTACTTCCAATAAAGACAATACCACGATAGGATATTACCATTTTCGTTGATAGCGAAGCAGCTATAAAAGCAGTATCTGTTGTAGAAATAAGATCGAAACTTGCTAAGAGCTGTCGCCAAGAAATCAAGGTTCTTGAGGGGTAGCACAACGTACAACTTTGCTGCGTCCCTGGACACAGAGGTATCGCGGGAAATAAAATAGCTTACGAGTTGGTGAGAAATGGTTCTGCGTTTAAGCTTGAGTGAGCTGACAAATCTGTCAGTGCTCCACTCTGTAACCTCGAAGGAATAGTAGAGCAACTACCTCCCACTTACGAAACATCTTGTAGAATTTGGCCAAAGTTCAAAGCTATTGCATCGGTTACTACATCCTCCGAGCTGGTGCTTGAATGCCAAAACGAGCTAGCTTCGCTGGATAGCCAATTCAAGGTAACCCTGATTTGGGTTTCAGGCGTAGTAAGATTGTGGAAACGAAGTTGCGGATGAACTGGCTAGGCAAGGCTCAGCCCTCCACAGCTCTCATGCGGAATCAGTTCATATTCCGTTTGGAGCAGTCAAAGTATCTTAGACGTACTTACTTACTTAGATGGCGCTACAGTCTGGGGTGGACCTGGGCCTCAACCAACAAGCCTCTCCAGCCAGCGTGGTTACGAGCCAGCTGCCTCCAGTTGCGCACGCCAAGTAGGTTGAGGTCCCCCTCCACTTGTTTGCGCCACCTACCGCGAGGTCGTCCTCTACGCGTCGTCCATCCGGGGTGGATTCGAAGACTTTCTTAGCGGGAACGTTGGGCTCTATCTGCTCTAAATGACCCAGCCATCTTAGTCACTGTATATGAACTCTTCTGGCTAAGTCGATGTCCTTGTACAGGCCGTACAGTTCGGCATTGTACTTTCTCCTCCACTCACCGTCTATGCATATGGGACCAAAGATCGCTCGAAGAACTTTTCTCTCGAAATAACTAAGGGCATCCTCATCCGGTTTTGTCAAAGCCCATGCCTCTGCGCCATACAGCAGGACTGGGATGATTAGTGTCTTATAGAGAGTTACCTTAGTAGTTCGAGATAGGGCTTTGCTACTCAATTCTCGTTTTAGCCCATAGAAACAACGATTGGCAAGAGTAATTCTTTGTGTGATCTCCTTACTGATGTCATTTGCGGAGTTCACCATAGAGCCTAGGTAGACAAAATCCTTTACTACCTCAAAATTATATCTATCTATTGTGGCGTTCTGTCCAAGACGCCGATGTTGGGTGTCCTTTTTTGTAGACAGCATATATTTTGTTTTGCTTTCATTGACCGCTAGACCCATCTTTGCTGCCTCGATCTCAATACTCGTAAATGCCCCATTGACGGCCCGCTGATCTCTTCCGATTATGTCAATGTCATCGGCATAAGCGAGTAGTTATACAGACTAGTAAATGATTGTACCTCCAGTGTTGGCTTGTGAGTTTCGAACAATTCTCTCAAGTGCTATGTTGAAGAGATCGCATGATAACGCGTCACCTTGTCTAAGACCTTTCCTGACATCGAATGGTTCGGTGATGTTCTTACCGACTTTGATGGAGCAGCGAGAGTTCTCCATCGTCATTCTGCACAAACGGACGAGCTTGGCAGGGATGCCAAGACTAGACATGGCTCTGTATACCTCGTCTCTATACACGCTATCATAGGCAACTTTGAAATCGATGAAGAGGTGGTGCGTATCGATTTTATATTCATGGGTTTTTTCCAAGATCTGCCGTAGTGTGAATATTTGGTCAATGGTGGACTTTCCAGGCCTGAAACCGCACTGATAAGGACCTATCAGGTTGTTGACGATCGGTTTTAGGCGTTCACATAATACGGCAGAAAGGATCTTATATGCGATGTTAAGGAGACTTATACCTCTGTAATTGGCGCAGTTTAGAGGGCCTTCTTTCTTCAGGATCGATGCTGAGGTTCCATTCATCGGGCATACTTTCGTCCGACCAGATTTCAGAGATGAGCTGATGCATGCTCCTTACCAACTCATTTCCTCCTTCCTTGAAAAGTTCAGCGGCAAGGCCGTCGCCTCCAGCAGCTTTGTTGTATTTGAGTTTAGATATCGGTATCCTCACTTCATTCTGATCGGGTTGACGGGAATCTTGACTGTCATCGTCACTGCTGAATGACTCATTCTGCCTGACAGCGGAATATTGGTCTTCATCGCCGTTTAACAGTCTGCAGAAGTGTTCCTTCCATATCCTCAGCACCGACTGCGATTCTACTACTATGTTGCCAGTTTCGTCCCTGCAGGCTTCTGTTCTGGCTTTGAAACCCCGGCATGTTCTTTTTACCTTTTGGTAAAATTTTCGAACATCATTCCTGCAGTAAAGTCTCTCAATTTCCTCGATCGAGCGCTTCTCATGCTCCTTTTTCTTCTTTCTGAGAAGTCGATGTTCCTCTTTTCTCCTGTGCACGTAGAGCTCGTAAGCAGCTCTAGTCCTTCTATGCAGCGCCGCTTTGTACGCCTCTTGTTATGCTGCATGTGCTTGCCGGCATTCCTCATCAAACCACGGGTTTCGGTGTGGTGGCCGAGAGAAACCCAGTACATCAGAGGCGGCATCTCTGATGGCTTGTTGGCAACGCTGCCACTGGTTTCCGCATATGCTTCTGGCGGGATAGGACTTAGATTAAAATTGAGATCGGCAGTAGTATTGTAGAAATACCCCCAAAAATTCTTTGCCCAAGCCAACTTCAGAAGGACTAGGCTAACAAACTGCGTCATATCTAGAAAGATGTGGCCAAACTACAACAAGGCAAAAACAACCGACTTCTTAAACAGAACACGTTGGGAAAACGTCAGGATAACAGCGACCACCACGGGCCTATAGGAGACAATGCAGTCAAACTAGGTATCCCACACAACACACACTGTCGCAGTTGCAATGTCGCTACTGAGAAAGCTATCCTATCCTCATTTTATGTGTGCCGGCTGTCCGGCACTAGCTAGGGCCAGACAACGAGCTTTAGGAAAACCCTTTTTAGATTCCCTTGAGGAAGCCTCAGAGAGACATATTTAAGATTTAATAATCTTTTTAAACTCCACAGGCTGGATCTAGAGACTCCACACCAACACACCTTCTATATTCAGGTACACAAGTTTTGTGGTATCGAAGCGGCACGTAGTGCTAATTGAGTTCTTTCCTTAGAAGAACCACCATACTTACCTACCTACCTACCTACCTTAGCCAAATTACGATAAAAAAAGGACGGACAACTTTCTGCAAAGAAAGTGGGGATCTACCTCCTTCCTAAAAAGCGTACTAACTGGTCACAATCTACAAAGAAATCACACATTGAAACTAAAACAAACTGACAACGATTTGTGCAGAGAGTGCAACGACGAAGAAGTCCATGAAGAAACCCCTCCATTTTCTTTGCCATTGTCCAAGTCTCTGTCACTTGAGGAACAAATTCCTAAGATGCTACTTCTTCCAAAGACTTATCTGATGTTTCCTTTTCTGATCTTTACCGTTTCTCGAGGACATCAGGCTGGTTCAACGCACCCAATAGGGATCCACAAGTGTAAGAAGAAACAAACTCCAGACCAAAACCCCTGAAAAAACCTCAATGGGGATTGCAATGGATCTGCATGACTTGAGACATGAGTGCTTTTAAAAGCTTTAGAGTCTAGCTTTGCGTTCTTGCGATGTACGAGTATTAAACTTGGCCAAGGAAGTGTGGTCTGTTGCTATGCTACCATTCAGATTCGATTTAACAGACAATTTTAAATTTTCAACGTAGGCCATGATAGCCATCTCTTTGCACTAAATCTCTAAAGTCTAACTTTCCAGTAGAGTCTTTCAATTAATATTGTAAACTTTTGCCCTAATTAGACCAAAAAACGACGAACCGTTGCATCACTTCAGTACCGAGAAACTTCCCTTAAAAACTAAAATCACAGCACACGACAGTAAATTCATTTCATTCCTTAATTAAATTTCGCGGCTTTAATATCTTTCCAACAACTGTCGCAACTTTCAGAAAACAACCCTCCAACTTCGACAGACACCGACACCGTCGACGGCCGCTTTTCCTCTTCAACCCGTGTAATGACGTAATTACACCACCTGAGAGTTGAGATGCAGAAATTCAATTAAACCCCAGCGCACCTACACAGCGTGGATTTTTAATTTCATTCGCTAAATGTCTTTGTGAACTTTTATCCTTTGAAAAAAAAGTCCTTTCTTGATTAAAAAAAAGTGCACCGACACACTGATGACAAAAAATCCCACATACACAAAACGTATTCACAATCTAAGCCCACTGACAGCTGTGACAATCGCATGACAGGCATAAAGCGTTGACTAAAAGTAGTGAACTTAAAAAAAAAATGCAGTCACACCCCTTGGGCAATTAAGATAGGGATCACCACGCTTGACATATTATTTGCAGAGAACCCTCTGTCACCCTAGAAACTAGAAGGAAAAGTCCCAACCCTGCGGGGGAGGTTCTAAGTATATTGCATAAATTATGTGCACTTTTTCAAAGGCATTTTCAACTCACCATTTAACACTTGTTAGTGATGCAGGATTTGCAACGTATTCACAGTTAAGCAGGACAGTGTCACTGGTGTTGACAGTAATTTGATTCGGACTGACTTTCACCACGGGAGGGTCTATTAAATGAGAAAATTATAAAAAAATGTAGAAATCAGGTCAATACAATATTCAACTTACACATCACTTCCAGCGTGACAAAAGAGTAAATGGGCTTCTCACGATTCTCCTGCAGGACAATGTTATCGGCGTCACACCGGAATATCATGTCATTTTCGAAGCGAGAGGCGTTGAATATGAGATCGCTCACCGTGTGAAATGTGCCATCTTGTTGTTCAATCTGAAAATTTTAAAGAAAAACACGTAACACAAGGACATTTATTATTGAAGATATTTCTTTCATTATGGGTTTTAAAAGCAACTTGAGGACTCACGGCTTGTGTTCTAATTTCTGTGAGGGCGTTCTCCTCCACGGGAATTGGCACTGAGGAATTTGTCCATGTAATGTTGACAGCTGGTCGAGCTCCATACACCTGTAGATGGGTCGAAAAGTTTTATTTAATTTTTTTGTCTCAAGGTAGTAGGTGGTTTCACTTTGAAAATTTCAAACTATGAATTGAAGTTCAACTATTTATCGACAAAGTAGTTTCCAATGGAATTTCCGTAAACAATATAGACTTGGGGGTTGTACCAGGTGCAAAAGGAATAGCTATTTGCTCGACTTCCCAACGGATATCACTGGAAAGATGATTGCGAATGACCAAGAAAGTACAGAGATAGACTGCAAAGCTCAAAATACCCGGGAAGAATTTTAGACCCCATGCGAGGTGATAATGATTTTAATTGTTCTAATAAGAGGTGTCAGCAAGCTTTGGTTGATTGCTGCTATAATAACTGAATTATTATAAGAAATTATGGATTTTTGTTTTGGGCTGTTTAAGATGTGAATATTATCACGGAACATCAAATCGATCAATTTGGCTATACACGTCGGTAATAAAACTGATTCTTATGTACGGAGTATTGGTATGATGGCCTCTGATTTGCATGTCTCGCACTACCGATGCACTGAGAACTTCTCCCACAGCGACGCTCGAAACCATCCACCACCTACTTCCGTTTGGCATCGTCAGCAAACAATTGGCTATCAGCTCGGCAATGAGACTGACAGCCTCCAAGCAATAGAAGGAGCAACTCATGGGACACAGCAAAATACTTTCGATGCACCGCCATCTCCCTAATTCCACTGATCACCTGCCCATTGAATATGACTTCAACAGGAGCAACATGCACTCAATACTGGACAGAGCTGAGTGGACGCAACGCGATGTTCTGTATAACGAATCGCTGTCAATTTTTACGGACGGGTCCAAAACCAAGGACGAAGTCGATGCCGGACATACACCTTTCTTTTAACCTTCCAAACCATTGTTGCGTTTTTCAAGCCGAAGTTACCAAAATTTTGCCAAGCTACTGACTGGCTAGCGACTAATACACTATCAACATCTGATATTGTTATTTAAGTCGATAGTCAGGCTGCCATCAAATCCTTCGCATCCAGCACTACGAGATCTAAGACAATGAAAGACTGCCGCGTATCTCTTAACGAGATAGCTGGTCAGTACAACTTTACTCTTTGCTAGGTACCAGGTCACTGTAATATACCAGGGAATTGTGCAGCTGATGAACTGGCTCGACAAGGCTCCTCTGGTATAAACAGCATAAGCATTATCGACATCGAAGCGCCAACGTCTTATGTTAAGTACCTTATTCAAATCCACGCAGAGATAGTGGCCAATCACCGATGGCAACATCTAGGCTAATGCAATACCGCCAGATAACTTTGGTTAACACTTAACAAATCTAGGTCCACCAGACTCTTGAAATATAAGAGAGGAATGGGTCAGGAACAAATAGGCACAACGGTTCAATGACGGAAGTAGCATTGGATTAGTTACACGCTCCGAAAAGGTGATAGTTCCATAGCTAACCATGCTATGCAGTGGAACACCTTAACCCAGTATGAGAGAATGCCTGGCGGTCCGACAAGAGCATGGCGGAGAACAGTCGAGAAGGAAGTACGGCAGTTGGACAAAATGTGGGAAGAGCTGAGACATATTGCCCGAAACCGTCTAGGACCCAACAGGCGATACAGGATATAGTAACAAACGACATCATTCATGTTGCGAAGATGTATCGAAAATAGACGGAGAAGTTAAAGCTGGTACGAATTCTGTACGAACACTTTCCTTTAGATAAGTATCGAAAAAGTGGCTCCCTATTTTAAGCAGATGAGTTAGCTAGGATAGGATCCAAGATCACTACAAAAAGAATTATTGAGAATTGGCTAAAAGGAAAAGCACATCAATGCTGGATGGAAACTGACAGTCCAATATTTTTTGCCAGCAGCTTTCATCATAAGAGATGAGCAACTCGTTCAACTAACTAGGAGTCAAGATGCGTTACACAGTTAGAAAAATATCGAATGGCATTCAGAATAAAACAGGACGAGGTCTGTAGAATATACAACGAAAACAGAGAATGAGCAGAATGGATATACTTTGTTACTGTAACTGCTCACATAGAGAAAATCCACGTCTATCATTAGCTATTATGCTGCAAAAAACATTAGACCAGGTGGTTCCATGGCTAGTACCGATCTACAGAAGCTGTGTTCTCCTAAACCACGTTCTCCTGAGCTGGAGACGTTTTCGTGTTGTGTTTATCCCGAAAGCTGGGAAGCGGGGTCATGGATAGTGCAAGTGGTTAGTGTCTCGGATCACTACGCATGAAGTTCCAAGTTCGAATCCCAGAAAATACCAAAAAGGTTTTCACGGCCCCACCTCTCGCGAGCGTTTGACAAACATCCGAGAGTATTGTTGTCACGAAAAAGCTTTTCAAATCGCCGTTCGGATTCGGCATTAAAACTGTAGGTCCCTTCCATTCGTGTGAAAAATATAACGCACTCTACATGAGTGGTTGCGAAAAGCTAGGCCTGGCACTTTAAAGAGCTGTTGCGCCTAAATGTTTTTTTTTTGGGGTCATGGATCCGCAAAGGATGTCAGACCCATTAGCTTATTCTCTTTTCTTTTAAAGACGTTGGAACGCACCTTAGATACACATATTCGAAATACCCTAGATAAATCCCTTCTATCCAAATCTTAACATGTGTACACTAAGGAGCGATCGACAGAGATGACGCTCCACGAAGTTGTGCGAAAGATAGAAAAGACAATCCACTTCAAACAATATACCCAGCTACCTTCTTAGACGTAGAAGGTGCCTTCAATTACATCAGTACGGAATCGATTCAGGAAGCTCTGATCCAACTGGGTGTGGAAGAGTTTATTAGCAAATGGATATTAACAATGCTAAAAACTAGAATCATTCATTCGACTCTCGGCAACAGCAGCTCCACTATATCTGTTGTTAAAGGAACTCCTCAAGGTGGGGTCTTGTCTCCTCTTTTATGGCTTATGGTCATCAACAACATTTTTTGTAGACTTGATAGGGATGGAATTAACGTTGTCGCGTATGCGGATAACGTGGTAATAATGGCATCGGGGATGTTTTCATCCGTAATCAGTGAGATTATGGAAGGTGCCTTGGGCAAGATTAGCTCATAGGCCACTGGATGTGGACTCAGCGTCAACCCAAGCAAAACTGAACTGATGCTCTTTACCACTAAAACCAAAATACCGAAGTTTACGCTTCCACGGCTAAACAATCATCTACTCTCCCTATCCTCCAGTGCCAAGTACCTAGGTGTGGTACTTGATCCAAAACTAAGCTGAAAGCTTGATATTGAGCAACGGGTAAAGAAGGCCTGTGTGGCTTTCTATGCCTGCAGCAAGACCTTTGGTTAGAAGTGGGGACTTCGCCCGAAGATGGTCTTATGGATGTACACTGCCGTGGTGCATCCTATTCTTTCCTATGGATCGCTAGTCTGTGGCCTGCGTTAAGGAAAGCTTATAACATCAAACGTATCAACAGAGTACAAAGAACTGCGGCTATAGGCGCAACGGATGCCATGAGGACATGCCCAAAAGAAGCCTTGAACATTATTCTCCACCTTTTACCACTCGATCTTCACATTATGCATCTATCATCATGTAGTGCGGTCAGGCTAAGGGAAACAGGATGCTGCCGCACAAATCCGTATGGTCACAACAGTATCCTGAATCTGCTACTGCAGGATCTGGTAGCTAATCTGACCGACTATATAACTCCCACAGTGAACTTTAGAAATGACGTCACGGTCAGATTTTCAACCAGGGCGGAATGGGAAACTGGCGTACTATCAAATGTGTTCGAAACAACAATCTTCACCGACGGTTCAAAAATTAACTGCCGGGTAGAGGGGGGGATATTCTCTGATTCCCTCAATATTTCCAGGTCCTACCGGCTTTCTGATTCGTGCAGTGTCTTCCAGGCGGAAGTTTTTGCTGTACGTGAGGCCTGCCGCATACTCAAGCAAACCTCTACACCCCTAAATACCATTGCCATCCTCATTGACAGCCAGGCGGCTATCAAGGCTATAGTATCTGCCACTACATCCTCAAGGCTAGTAGAACAGTGGAAAAAAAGAACTCGCCTCGCTTAGTCATCGATTAAGGATCTGTCTCCTTTGGGTTTCGGGTCACAATAACATTTTGGGGAAATGAGGCAGGGACATGCCCTTGATGCCTCCGTAGCAAAGGAGCTGAACGTCCGGTTGGGGGTCCTTAAGGGAGGCATCTTCGCGCATTATATGCTAAGGCTGATAGCAGTTGGCAGGGGGAGCGGAACTGTGTCATCTCCAGGCAGATGTGGCCCAATTACTCCCGGAAAAGAACGCAAGATCTTCTAAACAGAAACCGTGCAGATATCGCAAACGTTCTGGCAGTTAGTACTAGCCACTGGCCCATCGGGGTTCATGCAGCCAGAATAGGCATTACATTTAATGCACACTGTCGCAGCTGCAATACTGCTGATGAGATAGAAACAATCTTACACTTCCTCTGCAAGTGTCCGATAAGGTCAGACAGCACACCTTAGGTAAACCCTTTTTCGACAACCTGATAGAGCTAGCGGAGATCAGCATTAGGGATATTATCAGTTTCCTCAATGTAACGGGGTGGATTTGAATAAACCTTACCCCTTTTTCTTTAACGTCCTTTTTACATCCGATAGGTCACTTGAGTTGTGGTATTAGAACGGCGCTTCTGCGCTAATTAAGTGTCGGCATGGTTTGCTGATACAACCACTTCGACCTACCTACCTATCAATAGCTGCGGCATCATAGTCCACTTGTGACCAGTTTCCAGTTTCCACCTCAGCCGGCAATCTTATCGAATCTAATACCTCAAGCGAATCCAAGTCTATAGTTGTTAGGCAATATATGTCATATACATTCAATAATGGTGAGAAGGTACAAACAATCAGTTAAGAGGTGGCGAACTCCAGGATTGTTGTACATATGTTCTTTATCTCCACGAAGATATCTATTATTTACTGTTTCTGTCCATAATGTCAAAACTTTTAGCGACAGTCCTTTGCATTCAAGAAGGCTTAATTGCACCGGGCTTAGCTTTTTCGCTTAATCGACAACCCATCCAAACAAATTCAATACCTCAGGAACTTTCCCAATTGCATTCATTAAAAATGCACCCACCTACTTCCCAATGAACCTACCCTCCACATTGTGCCGATATCCTGCACAGACAATTACTGACAGTATCACCCAGTAGGAGACAATAACAACAAAGTAAGAACTTCGTCAGGAAATATCCTAACGACATGCAGAGACATCCAATCAATGCTAATTGTGTCAATTATTGTCACTGAATAATACAGCACGGACACGAAAGGATACTCTCTATCTCCCCCTTTTCCACTCACCTGACATGTTAACACAACTTTGCTGCCTTGCACGGTGTGATGTTCCACTCCAGACAACGTAATGCCCGTCGGACGAACTACAAAAAGAAGAAAAAAAGGAGATGATTGTTAAAACTACCCCGACAATAGGACAATGATGCATAATTAATTGATAATCGTTGGTAGTTTAGTCCTGCCATCGCCACAGACCGTTTACAATCGATGGAATGCACGGAGTCCAAGGACTTCGACTTAATGCATTCCAATTACCAATCAGATCAACATTTGTTTGATAGACAGACTTACCTTGCATATCGACTTCGATTTCACTGCGGATAACTCCGTCAATTGCCGATGATTCAACACGACATTCAATTGTATTGGCCAAGTCCTGTCGTGATAATACCAACGATAGTTCCAAAGTGGCTGTATAGAGACCATCCTTTTCATCGTAGGTGGGTGAATCTAAAGGGTTGAAGAAAACCAACCGAGATTAGTTAATTTATTCCAGTTTCATGTTTTTTTTTTTGCTATCTATGCATGTCCTGCAAAGAAAAAGAAATCTTTTCTTTTATTGTCAGTGTTGTCCGTAATCCCGATTGAGGCTTCCCGAAAAAAAAAAAATAATAAGGATCTTTGCTGATTCGTGATTCATGGAATATCCAAGAATCGGAGGAAAAAAAAAGGATTAATTCCTTTTTTTTTAGTTACAAAGGAACGAACACAATAGTGAAGGACGACAGAGAGAAAAAAAGGATTCGTATTAAATGCGAAAAAGGATTCCTGTCAGTCGTACTGCCGTTGGTTCCATTCTATTTTTTCACTTAAATGAGTTGCTGATAAAGCGTGAACAATGGAGAAAAAAAGGACATTCGCCCAGTGAGAGATATGGTGTCCCTTTCTGTATGGAATAAAAATACAATAAATAAAAATTAAAAAGCTTCAATCATGATAACAGTGCCAGAGTGACATCTTGGAAAGAGGACTAGGGAATATCATCGCGCGAGGAGCAAAGTTGTAATTTATTACAACTTAAATGGTGGTTGGCCTTTTTTGGGGTAAGGATATTTTTTTTTTAAATCCTGTTCTGTTCTTTCAAGATCTTTTTTTTTGTGTATCTTTTGGGTGAGGGCTGTTCTTTATAATTGCATAACATTAATCCTTGATGTGATTTCTGGTGAAGTCGTTCTACTATCAGTTGACATTAGCTTTATGGAGGTTTCAGAAATGACATCGAGTCTTGAAGGGTATATCTTACGAAATGAAAGTGCTTATAAGTGCACCTACATAGATTCACGGTGGCTATAGAGTGGTACAGGTATCTGTTTATACACATACGACTACATACATACATTTTCAATCGTCCGCTAATCGTTCATGAGGGTCGCGGGAGTAGGATGCTCACCTGAACCCTCCATCATACTCGATCATCCGCTATTGACCCTAACTCATCAGGAGGAATTTCTAGACGGCTCCAGGAGAGATGTCGGACCTGATACAACCATCTATTTCTAGGCCTACCGAGGGGTCGCTTACCTAATGGCACGTCTTGGAAGCCAGTGTGGGCGCATACACACTACGTGACCAAACCATCGAAGCATAGATCATTCCGTTCGGAGAAGTAGCTGCTCAACATTGAGCGCCTCGCGTACTTTATGTAGTGTTTCGCACTCGAGTTATTCCAGCAACACAGCGAAGGAACCTCATTTTAGCAGCTTGTGTCCGCGATCTTATTCTTTCGGTCACTACCCAAATTCCATAACCGTAGGTGAGAGTTGTTGCGGGTTGTGCCGTCAGGTTAACTTCCCTACCACGTAAAAAACTTTCGGTTACGAAGCAACCAACAGCCTCGGATACGGATGATTCTATTGTTGAAGACCTAAGCAAACGTAAAAAGGACAACGATCTTCGTGTCTGCACATGGAATGTTAGGTCCCTCAAACCACGTGCAGCCAAACAACTTGCGGAGGCCCTAGAGCGTCTCAAAGCAGATATTACCGCCATCCAAGAAGTGCGATGGGATGGGCCGGGCAAAAGGAGTATGAAAAACTGCGACATCTACTACGGCGATTGATACAGACAAAAAGGACAGCGTCTATTTGGGTGCGGATTTGCCATTGGAGGCAGACTTAGGCAAGAAGTCTTGAGTTTCCAGCATGTGAACGAGCGCCTTATGACTATCCGTATCAAGGTTAAATTTGCCAACATAAGCCTAATATGCGTTCACGCTCCTCACGAGGAGAAGGAAGACCCGACAAAGGATGACTTCTACCAGCTCTTGGACAAGACGTATGAGCAATACGCCACGACGTTAAAATTATCCTGGGTGATTTTAACGCAAAGCTAGGATGAGAGGAAGTCTTTAGTAGCGTGGTCGGAAAGCACAGCCTGCACGACATCACATCCGGCAACGGACTCAGGCTAATCGACTTTGCGGAGGGGCGTAACTTTGTCGTAGCTAGTACGCGGTTCCCACGTCTCGATATTCACAAAGGAACATGGCTCCCCTTTGATCGCAAAACTGTCAACCAAATCGAGCACATTGCGATCGACGCAAGGCACTCTTCCAGTATTCTGGGTGTCCGGACTTTCCGAGGAACCAACGTGGATTTGGATCACTACCTAGTTGTAGCCAAGGTATGGATGCGGATATCCACAACGAAGCGAAATCAACGAAATACTGTGAGGAAATTTGAGGTCGGGCGGCTACAATCGCAAGAGACCGCCAGAGCCTTTGCCGATCGAGTTTCTTTTAATCTTAATCTAAGTCCTATGCCGCCAGCAGCAAATGCGGAAGACCAGTGGCAGCGTTGCCTACAAGCCATCAGAGATGCCGCCTCTGATGTACTGGGTTTCTCTCGGCCACCACAACGAAATCCCTGGTTTGATGAGGAATGCCGGCAAGCACATGCAGCTAAACAGGAGGCGTACAAAGCGGCGCTGCATAGAAGGACTAGAGCTGCTTACGAGCTCTACGTGCACAGGAGAAAAGAGGAACATCGACTTCTCAGAAAGAAGAAAAAGGAGCATGAGAAGCTCTCGATCGAGGAGATTGAGAGACTTTATTGCAAGAATAATTTTCGAAAATTATACCAAAGGGTAAAAAGAACATGCCGGGGTTTCAAAGCCAGAACAGAAGCCTGCAGGGACGAAAATGGCAACATAGTAGTAGAATCGCAGTCAGTGCTGAGGATATGGAAGGAACACTTCTGCAGACTGTTAAACGGCGATAAATAAATAAATAAATAAATATTTGGCGCAACAGCTCTTTAAGTGCCAGGGCCTAGCTTCTCGCAACCACTCATGTTGTGTGCGTTATATTTTTCACACGAATGGAAGGGACCTACAGTTTAGTGCCGTATCCGAACAGCGATTTGAGAAGCTTTTTCGAGACAACAATACTCTCAGATGTTTGTCAGACGCTCGCGAGAGGTGGGACCGTGAAAAAACTTTTTGGTGTTTTCTGGGATTCGAACTTGGAAACTCATGCGTAGTGATCCGACACACTAACCACTTACGCCAACGGCCATGATGACCAATATTCCGCTGTCAGGCAGAATGAGCCATTCAGCAGTGACGATGGTAGTCAAGATTCCCGTTAACCCGATCAGAATGAAGTGAGGATAGCGATATCTAAACTCAAATCCAACAAAGCTGCTGGAGCCGACTGCCTTGCCGCTGAACTTTTCAAGGCAGGAGGAGATGAGTTGGTAAGGAGCATGAACCAGCTCATCTGTAAAATCTGGTCGGACGAAAGTATGCCCGTTGAATAGAACCTCAGCATCGTTTGCCCGATCCTGAAGAAAGGAGCCCCTCTGAACTGCGCCAATTACAGAGGTATAAGTCTCCTCAACATCGCATATAAGATCCTTTCTGCCGTATTATGTGAACGCCTAAAACCGATCGTCAACAACCTGATAGGTCCTTATCAGTGCGGTTTTGGGCCGGGAAAGTCTGCCATTGACCAAATATTCACACTACGGCAGATCTTGGAAAAAACCCATCAATATAAAATCGATACGCACCACCTCTTCATCGATTTCAAAGTTGCCTATGATAGCGTGTATAGAGGCGAGGTATACAGAGCCATGTCTAGTCTTGGCATCCCTGCCAAGCTCGTCCGTTTGTGCAGAATGACGATGGAGAACTCTCGCTGCTCCATCAAAGTCGGTAAGAACATCACCGAACCGTTCGATGTCAGGAACGGTCTTAGATAAGGTGACGCGCTATCATGCGATCTCTTTGACATAATACTTGCGAGAATTGTACGAAACTCACAAGCTAACATCGGAGGTACAATCTTTTACAAGTCTGTACAACGCTTATGCCGATGACATTGACATAATTGGAAGAACTCAGCGGGCAGTCAATGGGGCATTTACGAGCATTGAGATCGAGGCAGCAAAGATGGGTCTAGCGGTCAATAAAAGCAAAACAAAATATATGCTGTCTACAAAAAAGGACACCCAACATCGGCGTCTTGGACAGAACGCCACAATAGACAGATATAATTTTGAGGTAGTAAAGGATTTTGTCTACCTAGGCTCTATGGTGAACTCCGCAAATGACATCAGTAGGGAGATCACACAAAGAATTACTCTTGCCAATCGTTGTTTCTATGGGCTAAGAAGGCAATTGAGTAGCAAAGCCCTTTCTCGAACTACTAAGGTAACTCTTTATAATACACTAATCATCCCAGTCCTGCTGTATGGTGCAGAGGCATGGGCTTTGACAAAACTGGATGAGGATGCCCTTGGTTATTTCGAGAGAAAAGTTCTTCGAGCGATCTTTGGTCCCGTCTGCATAGACGGTGAGTGGAGGAGAAGGTACAGCGCCGACCATCGACTTATCCAGAAGAGTTCACATACAGCGACTAAGATGGCTTGGTGATTTGGAGCGGATGGAGCCCAACGTTACCGCTAAGAAAGTCTTCGAATCCGCCCCGGACGGACGACGCAGTAGAGGACGACCTCGCGATAGGTGGCGCAAACAAGTGGAGGGGGACCTCAACCTACTTGGCGTGCGCAACTGGAGGCAGCTGGCTCGTAACCGCACTGGTTGGAGAGGTTTGTTGGTTGAGGCCCAGGTCCACCCCGGACTGTAGCGCCATCTAAGTAAGTAAGTAAGGTGAGAGTTGTAACGTACACCGAGATAAAAACCGATAGTTTAGTTTGAACACTAAGTTCGGCCTTCCTTATAACAGATTGACCAAGCTCTCTCAAAATAGATCCAGCCTGACAAATTCTTCTGGACAACTCGGCATTGCTCTTTCCATCACTCGTGAGTAATACCCCGATGTACTTTAACCTATCCACCAGCTTTAGTGGGACTCCACTAACATGCAGAATGCACTAAACGGGCGTTCTGAAAACGACCATTATTTCTGATTTGTTCACGTTTACCTTCATTCCAGCACCATCACAAATGGCTACAAACTTTCGAGTGCACGCCGAAGTTCGGTTTGAGAGGACCCAAGGTGGATCAAATCATCCGCAAAGAGCAAATAACTAATGCTTAAATCTTCCATTTTGAAACTGTAATACCCAATCTATATATACAATGAAGATAAGAGGTGACAAAACGCACCCTTGACGGATTCCAACGCTCTCAGTGAAGGGTATTGATTTAGCGCCGTTTATCCGAGCAAAGCTTCTAAAGTTTTGTGTATGAAGACTGAACCGCCATTAACATTCTGTGTCCTCAAGCAATAACCGCTTAAGTCGATTTTCAAAGTTTCTCAAAAAAGAGTTTGAAATTTTCGTTTTTGCCAAAAACGTATGGGCTTTTGCTATATCGGTCTTGTTTCTTTACTTACAACTCGGTAACCACTGCAAAGAGAAAAGTAAAAACTATAAACTTGGAATATTGGAACGTCTTCTTGAGCGTGCGTACAGCTTTAAGGATTTATTTGGTCTTTGGTAGAAGTGGTGGATGTAGAATGTGCAATAACCTCTCGACAGCAATAAAAACAATTTCAATGAAATGAGGCTTGGAATACAGCATGAGGTGCTGTCATGAATGCTTACCACGGAATGAGAACGACCTAGTGCAAGGTGACCAATGTGTACATGTCCTGCCTTGTAAATCTCAAGCTTAAGCCCGCAGAAGAGATTAGATATCTCACAGATGGAATTTTCTGAGCACCTGTGACATAGCAATGAGTATGCATTGAAGCGCGACGAGAGGATGCCTTTTCCCAGGGGACATCACAATGTGTGACAGTCTATCTCCCATTCGCGATTAGGTTAGGTTAGGTTAGTGGGCTGGTGTAGGGACGGAAATCCTTTACCCCACACTCAGGTCAGTATAGACCCATTGTGATACCCATGGGGGAAAAGAAGATAGAAAGGAGAAATCCCTTCCCCGTGAAGAAAAAATAAACGCCTCTGTACGTAGCCTAGTAGAAAGCATATAGTACTTACTGTGCCTGAGATACTCGTACAAACCATCCAGAGGATTTGATGAAGTTTACGATGTCGTTGTTCGGTCTGTTGAACAATTCCTTTAAGATGTACTGTTCAAAATTTCGCTATTAAAAGATGAGAGTTATTGCTCCAAAACCGAGCCCAACGTTTCCAAACCACATCGCTCCGTGTTTACGAAATTCCTGCCCCTTAAACCGTTTCTTCCTATCCCTTGCTGAAAACGCAATAACATGATCCTAATGGGCTCTATTTGGAGAACCAAACTTCTACGAAAAATAGATGAATAGGGGCAAAGAATTTGGGGATAAAGTCCCAAAGTAAATAACGAAAAAATATCCAATTTACTATTCCATGGAAACCGTTCACCATCGTAAGTTCAGCCATATTTCCTCAAACGAATACCCTTGGTACTACCACTTAACCCACTACATCCAAGACTATCTACCTACGCCAGATTGTACAAATAGCATTAACAAATTGCGCACTAAATTATATTCCAACGAACCCACTTAATATCACTAATTTCAGTATATTTAGATAATTCATTCGCGGAAAAAAGAAACACACACACACAGAGTGAATGTTAACGAAATGATATCCTTGACCTTGACACACATCCGCCATCATCTCCGTAAAATAAGAAATTTCAGAAATAAACTCTGAAAATACAAAGAGTAGGTACCAATTGCACCCACCCACGTTGGCTTTCAAACACAAACAGCAACAAGGAGCAGGACGAGGATATTCAGGTTCTCTACAGCTGCTTATCATAATTAATTTTCCTTTTCAAAGGATAAACAACAGTGCAAACAAGCATTGTTAGAGGAGGCGGAAAAAAACTTCAGAATAAAAGGTCGAGCTTTACAAATACTTGTATTCTCATGGATATGTATCTGTGAGAGTACCGCGTGTCCTTTTTTATGATTTCTTTTTTTCGTCCTCGTACGTTTCGCTCTTTTTCTTTCATTTTTTTTTTCATTTATTCATAGCTGCCAGGGAAAATGATTTCCTTCTTCATACAGCAGAAAAAAAAAGTAAAATAAAACACCAGACAAAATTAGAGTAATAAAAGGATAAGTGCATAAAGAAATGAAAACCCCGGCTGGGAGTGGGTGGCGGTTGGGTCCGGGAACTTTTCTCTTATTAATGTGCGGAACATTTTTTGATTTTTCCTGTATTTACTGGATAGACGTTGCCGCTAAAAAAAAGGATTTTTTTTGTTTAAATTTATTTTATATTTATTTTTTTCCTTTTCTTTGTGTTGGCAAAATATAATTGCTTCAGATGCTGCAAGTGAGTATTTGTTTTTTTTTTTCGTTTGCTGGACAGCTCTGTTTGCCTCTTCATATTTCGACGGACAGATAATGGAATGCGATGAAAATATAACGAAAATGGCGATGGAGGGTAGGAAAACCTCTTAAGGACTCGAAATTGTAGATGAAAGTTTTTTTGGTTTTTTTTTTTTTTTTCATTTTTACGGTTTACATTTGTCCTCGTGGGCAAATATTTAAAGAAATCTCTTTGCTTGAGAAGTGAGGTTACTGTTTTTGATAGAGTTTCTAATTAACCTTTAAACGGATGATAAAAAGATGAGGATTGGTCAGCAAGGGCTTTGTCCACTTTTCTGAAAGATTTTCCATGTAGTTGAGGAGTTTTACCTGCGGGCTTAAATTTCAGGATGAAAAGATGTACTCGTATGTATGTATATTCCTACCAATCAATGTGCATACTCCACTCCGAGACGGATGGTGGTTATAGGCTCATTGTTAGGAATAGTTTTTCTTGATAACGATCACTGATGGCATCCCTGTCAAGTTTTAGGAAACATACTTCCACCTTCCACACGTGAGAGAAAGGAAATACTTTTGAAAACTTCCAAAAAGAGACTGCAGTGGTAACCGCATACCCCAGCGGATGATCTTACTGACGATCCGTCAAGTATAAGTGCCCGGAGAGGTAATACAGAAAAATTAGTGGTTTTATCAGACCAAGTTATATCAAATTTAGAGCGGTGTTCGACAAGGCTGTATACTAAAGCCACTACTGCCTCTCGTGGTAATCTGACACGAGTTTCCTTATCGGTGCGAAGGAGTCGAATCTAATGGAGGCGAATCAAGTGTGATTAAGAATCAACTTCGCAGAAAATCTCACCATAAGTAATCCTTAAGAATTAAAAGTAAGCATCATTGGTAGCAGGTCAGGAGAGTACAGGATTTTCGAAACTCTGAGAGTTTTGTTTCGATCGAGTGTGGTACATAAGTAGAAGAATGCTCCTGATTCGGGAAAGCAAAGGTCAGAACTGGTATAATGCCGAAGATCTGGCAAATTAGTGCTATCAGCGACTATTTTGCTCACACGATGATTCAGTACCTGAAAGATTATCGGCAATGTCACAAGAAATCAGCAATTTTATAATATGGGAGTTTTACACACACCATATCTCCAGCAAAAAGCTTTATTCCGGAACGATTCAAGAGGGTATGGATGCGATTGTACAGAAATAGAAGTAGCTTTTGGTTGATTATACTTTCCGATAGGTCGAATTCTGTATAGTAAGTTAGGCAGAGCAATAGAACCAAAAACAAAACTTGGCTCTGTAACTACCACCCCGAAGGTATTTTATCTGCCATGTTGTAACGTAACAGCAGGCCTGCAGGCTGTCCTCAACCCGCTGCTGCACATCTTTGTACAAGCTTCAGTAGCCATTACTGTCCTACGAATAAGCCAATCAAATGGCTGGAGACGAAATACAACCGGGTCATTTTACGACCCTAAAGAAATATCTAGGTAATGTGAAAACCTGTTACGGACTAAATGACACCATACCTGGATTTCAAAAGACCATTCTCGAGCACATACCCAAGCAGGGAAGAATAGAAAAGTGGTAAACCAACAAGCACGCAATATATCTCCGGGTGTAGATCCGGGTATCTACTACGGACCACAGGGGATATGCAAATCAGTTCGCCTCCGGAATCACAGCAGTGTTTTTCAAGTGGAGGTCCACCCTTGAGACTAAGTTGAGGACAGGAGGGCATTACCTATTTTATCGTTTTATCGACAGCCAGACAACAATAAAAACAATTTTTGCTATCCAAATAAGATCCAATCTTGTGATGTGCTGTTGAGAAGAGCTAAATGTTCTTGAAACACAACACAAGGTTACGCTCTCTGGGATCCCTGGGCATAAAGGCGTAGGTACTAGAAAATAAAACAGCCGACGAATTGGCTAGACGAGTTTTAGCATCTGGATCAGAAAAAGTCGACCCTTTGGTGAACATCCCGCCTTATACACCGAAGCTCGAAGCAGGGATAGAGGAGACTAACAACAGATGGTCCTCCCTAGAAACTTGTACAACCACGAGAAATATATGGCCGTACTTTGATAAAACAAGAAATGATAGACTTTTGCAAAAGGACAGGAAATCCCTTTCTATTCTGGTAGGAGTCATCAGGTCACCTATGTCAGGGTTATGTAGATGGAGAAGCCAATGAGGACACAACCCACTTTCTCTGTTACTGTTCAAGTCTCATCTACCTCAGGAATAAATTTCTCGGGCGATCGGGCGACACTTCTTCCAGTACCTAGAAGATCTATTCAGTAGATTAGTTAACGACATTCCGAACTATATATCAAATCCACGGGATGGTACTCGTATGTACGTTCATCATAGTAAGTACCTAAATTAGCAGTAAAGCAAGGTTAACCAGTGGGCAAGGGACATCTTTTTCACCCTTCTGTGGGTATTACAATGGGTCTTTAATTGGTCTTACTACCCCCTCCGCACAGGCATATATGTAACATATGTAGATACTAAAAAATCACGGTGCGCCAAATCAAGCATTTCGTTAGTTCTCCAAATAATAATGGGATAAGGGGCAAGCGGTTCCATGTTCTAGAATTCCTTATTTAAGTCCTTCAACTTATCCTAGACTTACGGATCATTTACGTAATGTGGAAATGCAGTCTATTAGTCAAACTTAGCAGCGATTATAAGGACATCACGTCCTAAAATGAGCTTCTTATCTCTACTGGTATACAGAAAGCGATAAGCTAGGTAATTGGCTTAGGATTCACTTCTGGGCTGGTCTGGTCGGTTTAGAAAAGACTTTAAAATCTTTATCATATTATCTGTTCTGTTTCATGTATCAACTGGCAAGTATTTCAGAATTTGGTGGAGCAATAAAGCCTTTAAAATACAATTTTTCTTTCGCACCTCATGTGAATGTGGGTTATCTTGACTCGGAACAAACCACACTTTTAGAATAAGCGACAACTGCAGCATTTTTCAGGCCAAAGTTACATCCATTATACAGGCTGCTGAAATTATACGCGAGAGTTATATCCTTGGTAAAACGATCAGTGTCTATATAGATAGCCAGACAGCCGTTAAGGCTCTAGACTCTGCTGTAATTAGGCCGAGGCTTGTGAGAAACTGAAAATCACTTTTAAACGAGATACCTAGAACCAATGAGGTAACCCTTTGTTGGCTACTAGGTCATATGGATATCGAAAGAAATGAAAGGGCTGACGAGCTCACTAGGAACGGGTTGGCGCTTGCATGTATCGCGGGCTCTCTCTTTTGTAGTGATCCCAATTAGTTCCTTACGGAAGAAAATAGAAGATGAAGCCACTTCTCTGGTGAAACTTAGTCGTTATAACGCACGGGTCATTTCCGGGATAATTACTGGTCTCTATGCCATTAGTATTTATGCGGAACGACTCGATGTACTGCACAACGACTATTGTAGAAATTGCAGGGACGAAGCAGAAATTGAATCTGTTCGTCACCTACTGTCTGATTATCATGCTCCTAGAGATGATTAAATCAGATCTGAACCGGCCCAATGATCCGGCTCTTTAAAAAGATTCAATGAAGCAGATCTTCTTCACGGGTCTTTACGGATCACAGATCAGTGATACGTTGTTACGCTATGAGCCGGAAAGAGTGCGATTTGAAAGAGCTTCTCCTTCACGATTCTATACCTGCAGCCACAACATCGTATGCGTTGTACCATGTATTGAACCGACTCCTCCTATATATGTATGTACAAATACACTTGGCAACAGAAAGTTTCCCTCAACTTTATCATACGGTTGAAAAGATCAAGACGGATTTTATGTTCGGATGTTCTGTACGTTCTCAACAGATCAGAGATCCATATCGATACAGTGATACATACAGTGCAACTGCCACAACAGAACACAAGAACAACACAATTGCCTGTAAACGTGCGCTGGTTCAATTGAATGGATGTATGTACACACATAGCTAAAACAATATACACTACACATTGTTCATCCCTAATTTAGTAGTATATTCTTTTGTAATAGTCAGCAAGCATCAAAATGTGCGCTGCCTGAATTGTGCGTGTGTGTTTGCTAAGCTTTGTGTTGCTCTTGTGTTGCGTTGGCACTATGTACCAATGTGTCGATATGGATCTCTGATATGTTGAGAACTTATAGAACACAAGATCCGTCTCGATCTTTTGAGCCGATTTAAAGATCCGGATCTTTGAAAAGAGAGAGATCCGGTGTGCCGCCTCATTCAAAAGATGCACATTTCCCATCTCTATGCCCCATCTGTCAGAAAAATAAGGACTCTTGGTAATTACTTCCTCTCGAAGCTGGATGACTTGGGTAATCTTGAGTTCATGGACATCCTGAGATTCATATCACTATCTGGGTGGTTCTAACCGCGGACCATCTGTGTTTCGAGGGTTGAATAATTGGGCTCAATGGACCCGAACTGTTGGTCTAAGGAACCAGTGACTCTTTTGTCCTAAGGCACTTTACTTTACTTACTTACTTTCGATTATCTGGCCGATAATATGTGCATAATGAGGAAGATGTTGTTGTTCATGGTGAAATGTAAGTTATCAATTTTACGTGCACATGTATATATGTATATATATATGTAAGTGGTTGCCCGTGGAAACAATATCGTTATTCTAAATTATTGGTTAACTGCTTTTTGAAAACAGTTTTAGTAAGCTACACCGATTTCTTAAGAAGTTTTTTTAAGCGAACAAAAGGTCCTATTGGCTTGCATCATAGGTAGGGGTGCGAAGAATAGACAAGCCCCTCGCGCTGCACCCTGGGTAACGCTAAAAGTCTATTCACGTTTGGATGCCGAACTCCCGGCAACTGTAACAAGTAGAAACTCATTAGTATCCAACGCATTAATTAATCATAGGTAAACCTACCATCTCTTTTTGGCTGAAAAAAAAAGGAAAACTCCACTAAATTCGGCAATTTCGCAGGATATCGAAATAAAAAAAAAAGGATAATCAAAGGACATCAAATATAAAAATAAATTCTGCAGCAAATTCATATTTTATTCGTCAAAAATACTTATACGCTTATACCAACCACCCAACATAGTTACAACTTCGTCGTCTTCAACGTCAATCGCACTCACATTGGCATCCGTTTTGGTGGAATATTTCTCCTTTTTAGCAATTTGGAGGAGTAAATCTGGCTTCGTTTTCAAAAAGTGTTAGAACTCTAAGCATGAATATGTCAAATTGCATTTCACCGTGAGAATCGCTTTCAATGTGTCGACTCTTGCGTTGAAGAAGCATTTTCCTTTCGGTTTCGGCATTCTTTCGACCGAATCCATTCGCTCTTTCATACGAAAATTCAACAGTTGCACAGCTGTGAATGGCTATGAACTACACAATTGCTTCCGAACACATACACCTATTATGGGCTACTTTTGCAATTGACAGTACTGAAGGAAACTTAACGCAGAATTATGACATTTGCTTCCGACTATTATAATTCAGCCTTTACTCGTTCGCTGTGAACGTGTATAATATTCGCCTGCTGTCATCGTACAGTCTAACAGTCTAATGGCAAATATAAAATTCAAAATATCAGGGTGGGCCAACTATAAGTTTCTTTTTCAAAATGCAATAAAATGAACAAAATGACACTTTTTCCATGTGTTATAGCCTTATTAGTAAGAGCAAACATTCCCATTAATTATGAAATAGAACGTCGTTTAAGTGGCTGCCTCGGCTGGTCTCGCAGTAGCGCATTCTATCACTCCAATTTTCCTAGACCTTGTTGATGGTTTCAGGCTGTAGCTCACGGATTGCTTGGATGATATTGGCCTTAAGTGCTTGAATCATTTCCGGATAGTTGGCAAAATATCGGTTCTTCACGGTTCCCCACAAAAAAAAAGTCCAAAGGGGTCAAATCGCAGCTCCGAGGCGGCCAATTGACATCGCCAAGACGGCTGATAACACGAATTGGGAATTTGGTGCGCAAAAGACCGATTGTGGCATGGGCTGTGTGGCATGGCGCGCCATCCTGCATGAATCAGAGGTCGTCCAAATCCATGTCTTCAATTTCAGTCACATGGCTCTGTAACGCCCACCGTTGACCGAAACGTTGTTCCCAGCCTCATTTTCGAAGAAAAATGGTCTAATGATGCCACCACTCCACAATCTGCACCAAACTGTCACTCTCTGTGGATGCATTGGCCTCTCGACAATAACGTGCGGGGTTTTCCGAGCCCCAGATGCGGCAATTTTGTTTGTTAACATAGCCGCCGAGATGAAAATGTGCCTCGTCAGAAAAGATGATTTTTCGCCCAAAATCGTTGTCCAATTCAAGCTGCTCTAAGGCCCAAACTGCGAAGCAATAACGAAGCGGATGGTCATGCGCTTTCAATTGCTGAATCAATTGGATCTTGTAAGCGAATAATCCCAGATCTTTGTGCAGAATTCTCCTCAGGCTAGTGCGTGAAATATTGAGCTGTTGAGATCGATGACGAGTTGATGTTCGTGAATTGAGTCTCACACTCTCGGCTACAGCAGCCACATTCTCGTCTGTGCGCATCGTACGACGACGGGGACCATGAGTGTTGTCCACTAGCATACCAGTTTCACGAGCTTTTTGCACAAACTTGTGTACAGCAGGCGCGGTGGGTGCTTCATTTCGGCCAAAGCTTCTTTTCAAAAAACGCACGGTTTGGGCTACACAGCACTCACTTTGGAAATAAGTTTTCAATATTTATCAATGTTGTTCAAGCGTAAAGCGACTCATTTCGTTCCGCGGAGATATGCTACTGACTTTCTGTCAAGATTTGGAGCGGGAAACAGCTGTCAGTGTCAAAATAACATATGATTTAAAAAGAAATCACTAGATGGCCCACCCGTTATGTAAGTGATTGGTCTTGGAAACAATATCATTGCTCTAAGTTATTGGCTATACTCGTATGCTTTTTGAAAACTGTTTTGGAAGACTACACCGATTTCTTAAAAATGTTCTTAAGAGTGCATAAGATCCTATTGACTTGTTTCATAGGACACCATCTAACAGAGCAGTATTTTCAATTTCCTTTTCCCTTTATCGGGATCACGGACAGTAGCAATATTTTACACAACATTTGGAATAAATCTAAAAAGAAGAATACTCACGTGTAGTTAACCGCTTATTCCCTCTGAACCATCCAACGGTCGGTTGTGGTCTTGTATTTTTTACAATACACGTCGGTCTCAGTGTTTGTCCTTCTTGTAGCGGTCCCAGAATAGTACCGTTCTCTACGCGATCTCCCTTTTCATCGATTATCACAACCTCGGTTGGTGGCACTAGTTTTCGTTCGATTTTTTTATTTGTGTTTTATATTTATATTTTATTGTTAATCCAATTTAATTTAACATTTTTGTTATAAGGAATTTTGAATAAAGTTTTTGTTTTTTTGATTGATGTGGTGTAAAGGTGAGGAGATTGTACATATATATATTTTTTTATTTATGGTGTAGGTTTTTTGGAAAAAGAGAAAAATTTACATCGATTAGTTTTTGAAAATTTTCTTAAAAACACAAAAAAAAAAAAAACAATTAAAAGATATTTTTTTCATTTACCAATATTTTCTACGGTTATTATTTTTTAGTTTTGTTTTGTAAACATTTACATTGACATGGTTTTTTTTGTTAGATTTTTAGCATGTTTGTTGGATTTTTATTTTTTTTTTAAATATTTATTTTGTATTTTGAATCCAGATGAGAGTTGAGCATTTTGAGAAGGGGGAGGAAATTTTTACTTTTTTTAATGATCACTTTTAATGATGATTAGAGGTTATTTTTTAGCGTAAGATATATATATATATATTTGTATATTTATTTGAACAAAAAAAAATTATTATTAAAATTCAAACAAGCAAAGTTAGTATAATATACTTATGTACAAAAAAAATTCTTGAACACATTTTTGTTTTGGAAAATTCATATTTGTGTTGAGAATGAATACGAATAGGAAAAAAAAAGTAATAATAATTGTTTGTTAGTTGACTTCTGTTTGAATTTGAATTTTGTTATATTAGATACTTTGACGGGTGATTTGGGAGGATTAGTTATAGTAGCGCAAACATAAACGCATGCAGGCAAGCAAATCGAATGTACTTTCGGTGGAAGGTTTCTGTTGCTGTTGTTTGTTAATTTTACTACGCAATTTTGATGTAACACTTTTGTTGGAACATACACAAACATACAAGGGAATTTTGTTGTTAAAGACAGACACAGGCGACAAGCAAGTGAAATAAAACTTAAGACTGAGAATAGAAAACATCTTCAAGAAGGAAAAATAAAGTTTCTAAAGTGCAGGTGAAGAGAAGGTGAACTTACCTAAGACATTAAGTTCTACACGATATCCATTGTAGTTATCACAAGTTTCTACTGGTATAAAAAATGTTGTATCACATAGGTAGATATCTTCATCAGATATTTGCAAGTCCTTAATAATTAATTTAAATGGAGATTGCTCCACTATTACTCTGTAAAGACAAGATGGTGATGGTGTTATAATTATTCTTTTATATGGTACACAGAAGCAGGAGGATAAAAACGTCGGGTGCTTTGATGTGCTCTTATTCTACGACCCTATAACTATTAATGTGTTTCCCCAGCACTAAAAGATGCTAGTTAAGTAATTACTGACCGATGTTTAGAGTTTAATCATGCTGGTAGACGGGATAGCATTATCCAGAAAATAATGCTTACTTCTGTGGTAGAAGAGAACAGCTAGGAAGTTATTAAGAAATTAAAAATATAGTTTAGGTTAGGTTAGGTTGGCTGTCAACACGAGAGTGCAGACACACTTAGACCACTGAAGGTCCTTTGTGATACCATGGATCAACCATTATGCCACTTAGGAACTAACAAAAACAACCGGAGCTTTTTATAAAGCGATGGATGCACATGACGTCTAGGGACGCCAGATTGCCGAGGTCTCCATAGAAAAAAAAAAAAATATTTGGCGCAACAGCTCTTTAAGTGCCAGGGCCTAGCTTCTCGCAACCACTCATGTTGTGTGCGTTATATTTTTCACACGAATGGAAGGGCCCTACAGTTTAATGCCGAATCCGAACGGCGATTTGAGAAGCTTTTTCGTGACAACAATACTCTCGGATGTTTGTCAGACGCTCGCGAGAGGTGGGACCATGGAAAAACTTTTTTTTGTGTTTTCTGGGATTCGAACTTGGAACCTCATGCGTAGTGATCCGACACACTAATCTTCAAGTGTGTCTTCAAAGAAGGGGGACCCTAAATGGAGCATTCTTTTATGCGACAGGGCTGGACAAGTGCATAGGAGGTGGAGGATGGTTTCTTCCTCGTCCTCGTCCCTACAGCTTCTGAAGAAGTCATTGGAGAAGAGGCCAAGTCTTTCGGCGTGTTGGCCTATAAGGCAGTGTCTAGTGAAGAAACAGACAACGCAGTTAATCTGTGTTCGCTTTAGCTTAACCAGCTCGGGACTACGTTTTTGGTCCAGCCTAGGCCTGATCTGTCTCGAAATGTGACATTTTGAGTCGTTTCCCATTTGAGGTTGGTCTTGCTAATAGCGCTCAACTTTAGTAGATGCTTACATGTAGCGAGGACATACCCAGGGCTCGCCTATCAGGCAGAATTCTCAAAGTAGTACCCTGTCTGGCGAGCTCGTCCGCCCTGCAGTTTCCTGGAATGTCCCTTTGGCCTGGCACCCAACATACTCGTAGGTGAATGCTGAACTGCTCTGTCTTCTCCATAAAAAATAAACGGCAGTTTCCGAGATTTGCATTCCGCCAAGGTTGTTTCTATTTACTTCGAGGATTGCGGAGTGGGCAGGCCGCAGACATGGCACCTTTGAGTGCCGATGTTAGGGTGTTGACCAGACTGTCAAGATCCTCAGAGCTAGTAGGTTCAATAGGCAGGTGGGAGGGAATCAGAGTTAATAAACGTTATAAAGAGACCAGTTGGTTTTTCTATAATTTCTAAAAACCATCTGATCAGGCAGATGGTCGTCAAGACTAAATTGGAGGTAACGATGGTCTGAAAAAGAGTGCTCTTCAGAGACTCTCCAGTCCCTACCCAGGTTATAGGTTAATTAAAAATGTAACTTTGGTGAAATATACAAGTATTACACAATGAGCATCTTCGTCATAGCTAGTCCTGAGAATGTATGGAGTTGTGATTCTACCCAAGACAAGGACATTTAGTTAGTGATTAGATGGATTGAGGCATTTAATTCGGAATTTTGTCAATAGACGAAGCTAGATACTCAAAGCTAAGGATATGGCTGTGCAGGAAGTTACAACCCGCATGGATGGCTTTATCGAAAACAGTGGATCAGTGGGCGGATTTAAAAAAGTCTTTACGTTTGTACCGCTTCGGACTCTCCGAAGCTTATATCTGAAATTTGATCTTCCTACTTTGTACTTTAAGGATAAGAGTACGGTCATGGTCTACTAGTTGGTATGCCCCCACTTTTCACGCACATCTGACAAATATCCTCGAGTAAAAGATTTTGAACATCGTGCTTCGAATCTGGCTACAATACTGTGAATTCATTTAACGGCACAACAGAAATGGCTGCGAGAAATTGGGCCCTACATCATATATGTCCTGTTTGTGTCAGAATTTCAAAGCTGTGATGTCCTGATTTCGAAACTAGTCGATTATGGTATACCCAAATCTAATTCGTATTGATTTCAAAAATGTTAACATTTTGACAAGTGTCTATGGATAAGATTAAAATTAATTGAGCCTCAGACTTTAGACATATCCTACCACCCAATGTTCAAAATGGTAAAACAAATCTAATAACTTACCTATCTTTATAGCCTTCCGAGACACTCGTTATATTGCTATCATCTAGCAGCACAGCCGCAATTCGATTATCACCTTTGAACCAATTAATCGAATGCAGCGCACCGCATGTATCCATGTTCATTGGACATGGCAATACAACTGTTTTACCCACATGCTCCGAGATGGTTTCATCTATAAATAAATAAAACAATACATATATACATTAGTGAATTTAGAAAATAATTTAATTTAAAAATAAATATATTCCTCAACTTTCCATCTATAGAAACCCTTTCAGTTGCTTGAGATCCAAGCCTACGGTTGAACAGAAGCAGTAACAACTCCTCTGTATACTATATGCAGGATAAAAAAAAAAAAAAACAGTAGATTCTAGGAACCCCAAGTAAATGCCTGAAATAAATTACATTCCCTCTATCATGGCGGTAGCATCTCTAAGATAGATTTATCCCTTCAGGATGAGAAAAGACCGTAACAGAGAAGGAATGAATAAGGATACACATACAACGACTTATATACGTATATAAATTCTGAGGTTATGGAACATATTTATAACGAAAGGATTCACTGTCAACCAAGTCTTCTGGCATAGAATATACATAGATATATGTAAGAAACAGCAGGAGTAGAAAAATAGGATTTCTCGTCTCATTCCAGAAATCTTAAACGAATAAGGATAGAAGCCAGTTGTGTGAAAGAGGAAAACATAGCCATAGCATAATTCAAACTTTAGTCCTTCGAATGGAATTTCATTCAAGACACACAGCCGCAACGTAAAAATGCCTCCAAACGAAGAAGCAGATAGTCCAGACTCATGTTCGTTTACGATGAAGATTTTCTTGCGCTGAGGTCCTTCAAAAGCCACCCCCTCCACCTCGTATGAATCCATATGAAGTAAGAGCTTTTCTTATCTTTCTACGAACAGGCAACACTTTTGTTGTCACTTATATGTAAAGGATGCCATATAAGTCGACACACAAGAGGGCGTGGGCGGAGAGAATATGAATGAGTAATGGGGTGAACCACCCGCTTATGGCCCAGCAATGATAGTCAAAGAGGGAAATGCCAACCATTTAGCATGAATAGGAGAAGAAGGAACCAACAAAAAACTGCTCACAGCAGGTATATGCGGTTTAGGTGATTTTTCATACGGATATCCGGAACACATTGCAATCGGCTACACAAACTGCAAATGTCCTTTCGAATGGCGAGGAAGAATGCCAAATGACAAATGACATGGTAAACCGGCAACCTGGTGCCAATCAATCGGCATGTTTAAGGCGGGCGAATCCATTTTATTTCGTATATCCTTTGGCCTATTTCTAGGATGTGGCATGTCATGTTATCATATCCCTCCACTTTTATCGAACAGGTCATTTGGTCTACCTTCGTTTTTTTTTTCTTTTTACAAAGCCAGAGAAATTGAAGGGAAAATTCGTGCAAACATATCCTTTTTGAATTATTAAATAGTCCTGTCGAAAAGAGAGATGGCGATTACATTACAGATTGAAAGATATTTTTCATTTTTTTTTTCCACGACCGTAGAGGTATCCTGTTTCAGCTGATTCCCCAAATGGAATATTTCATCGCAAGGACTCACGATGAATTTGAGTTTCTTTCTATCTCGCGTCAGTGGAGGACGGGGTGGGCGAGAGTTAGCCAATTTGATGGGCTGATAAATTGATAGGCTCTCTGGTTGGTTGTATCCTTGATGAAATTTATGAATTCGACGATATTTGGTGACAGGATAGTGTATCGTAATGAAAATCTAACAGACCGTTAAGGATTGTTTGACTTTGCTTCGGTGAGTGTGAGTGTATGTGTGTATGTTTCTCTTGAAGATGGTTTAATGAATAATTCGAGATGATAGAAAATAAATCGCTTGGATTAGACAGACAGATTGGGTGTAGAATTGGGAAGCAACATAGAGATGGTTTCTGGTTGCGATGTGATAGATAATTTCTCGTTTGAGTGATTTCAGTTGTTTAGATCTGGTTAGTTAGATGAATTGTAAAAACGTGGTTAGAATTTTTAACACAAAAAATAAATCAATAATAACTAGACATTCAAGGACAGATGGTATTTAAGGATAAACTTAATAAAAGTAAATAATGCTAGGCGAAAAACTTTCAAAGAAATTCTTGAAAGATGAAATAAACTTTCACCAACGCTCCATAACCTAAATGCTCCTGACAAACTAAATGATTATTTGCCTCTTATGGGTAAGAGTTTGATAAGAATAAGATGATAAGAATTTAATAAGAATTTGTAAAGGATATGCAGGAGTGAGAATACGTTTCGCTAAAAGAAACAAGAAGGTGCTTAAAAATTCTGAGTTCGGTCATATTCAGCGTACTGATTTGTGGTGACTTATAGAGCAGTGTCTCATTTACGACTACTCCGCCGCAATCCTTGTGCTAGTACTTAAACACATTTTTGTGTGGAAGGCCAGCTATTTATTGTGACTTTTTTTGTGACCAGAAGAATTGGTTCAAAGAGTGGCCTTATCTTTGCATTTAGCTTCAAATGGGAATGGATTTCGCATTTAACCTACTTACTTATGAATCTATGTAAATTTCTAATGTCTATGGTATGTTTGACAGGTCACTTAGGTCCTCAAAGAAGTATTCACCTAGTAGCTTCTTTCTTAGTGTGGCTAGCGCTGGGCATGTGCCGAGGAGGCGGAGACTATTCTCCTCCTCCTCTTCATCTCTGCAGCTTCTACAGAAATCGTTTGCTGGGACACCCATTCTAGTGGCATGTCTACCTAACAAGCAGTGTCCTGTGATTATTCCTGCTGTGAGGCTTATGTTCTTTCTATTTAATGAAAGGAGATTTTTGGTTTTCTTTGCGTCTAGTAAAGGCCAGATCTTCCTGGTCGATACGCACGTAGCTAGATTACTCCATCTACTGTTTGCAATAGCTTGCGCTTCGTTAAGCATACGGAGTTTCATCAATTGTATTGGTGGTGCCGGTACCTCTCTATTGACATCTAGATGTAGTACGATGCCTTGTTTAGATATCATCCGCTTTACAGTTGCCTGTAATATTTCTGTCTCCCGCGACCCAGCACAGAGTAATATTGCATCTGTCCGCAATCCCGTTAAGAGATTCGCGGCAATGTTTGACCAACTTAGATCTTATTTTTGGCGTTTCCAGAGCTTTAATCGCTGACTGACTGTCTATGTAAACGACGATAGACTTACCATCTATCTGCTTGAAAGATGCTACAGTGGTCCGGAAGTCGGAGAGATACGTTTAACAAAGGCGATTCGGTAAATATACCTAATCCTGTGCCCTCGGATGTTTTGGAACGATCTGTATAGATTTCGTGTGGTGTTATATTTGATATTGAAATCAATAAATGGGGATATGTAATCTGTTACTCTGGGATTGGAGTTTTGTAAGATTTCCATGTGGCCGATTTATGAGCTTGACCACTGGCGAGATTCTCTAAGTCTTAGGGCTGCTTTAGATGCTACCATTTTCCCAAAGATGTCAATGGGATATGTGGTATATTAAGTATGGTTTGTAAGGCGGCTGTGGGAGTGGACCTGAGAGCCCCTGTGATGCATCTGCATGCTAATCGTTGTACTCTTTCGATAGAGTTTGTGTTGCACCTTGTTTCGAGTGCAGGACACCAGACGAGAACGCCATAAAGCAGGAGTGGTCTGACCACCGCCAGGTACAACCAGTGGACTATATTAGGTTGAAGACCCCATTTTGGACTTATAGCCTTTATTCAGGTGTAGACGGCGATTTCCGTTTTCTTGGTTCGGTCTAGAATGTTCTGTATCCAGTTATTTATTAAATTATTTTGCTTTGTTTGTAAAGCTGAGTTCCGTGTTTCTAAGCTTAGGTGGGGCTATAAACGGGATTTTGTATTTCCTAGTAAAAAGTACTACTTCAGTTTTGGATGGGTTTACGTTGAGCCCAACGCTGTCCGTCCATTTCGCTACTAAATTTAGCGCCGAGTTCATTAGATTTCTTAGGGTTTGGGGGAATTTATCTGAAATGGCTATGGCAATATCCTCAGCATATGCTACGACCTTGTAGCCTTTATTTCCTAGTGAAGTGAGTAGCTCATTCACTACTAATATCCAAAGTAGCGGGGAGAGAACTCCCCCCTGGGGTGTGCCTCTGTGCGCTAACCTTTTGGTTGAGCAGCACCCGAGCTCGGGTAGAATCTGCATGCTGTTCAGCATTCGCTCTATCCAGATGCAAAGGCAGGAGTCCACCTTCAGGTCAGTGAGCTCTCTTGTGATGGATTCTGTATTCACGTTATTAAAGGCACCTTCTATGTCAAGGAAAGACACCATAATATCTTCTTTAAAGGCAAACGATTTTTCAATGGTGCCTACTAACGAATGTAGAGCTGTTTCCACTGAAAAACCTTTCCGGTAAGCATGCTGAGAGCTAGATAAGGTTTGTACCTTGAGTTTTGAACGGATTTAGTTATCGACTAGCCTTTCTAACGTTTTCAGAAAGAAGGAGGAGAGGCTGATTGGTCTGAAATCTTTCGGATTATAGTGGGAGGCCTTACCGCATTTCGGGATGAAGACCACCTTAACTCTTTTCCACGAGGATGGGGTATAGCCGAATTTAAGGCAGCTGTTAAAAGTCACGTAGAGCTAGGGGGCTAAGGGTTTTATGCCCTCTTGCAGTTCTACGGGTGTTATACCATCTAAACCTGGGGATTTATATGGCAGGAAGCTATTAACAGCCCAATGAATAGTGTGGGTGTTTATTACTCGTGCCGGAACGTCCATGATAGAGTGGTGTTGGGGTATAGATATGTTCGTATCTATAGAGTTTCCTGGGAAATGCGTGTCCTTAAGAAGGTTTAATGTTACTTCTGTGGACTTGGTCCAGTCTCCGTTAGGTTTCTGGATAAAGCTAAGGAGAGCTCACTTCAAACTGTTCTTCAATTTTTTGTTTATTTTTTAAAATTGTTGATACAGTTGGTTGGGATATTCCAAATTTTTACACAAATCAGTAATTCTACACCACTTTAAATTTTTGAAATAATGTTATATTTTTGGGCAATGGAAAATGATTTCCGCTTATTTATTGTCACCATTTTGAAAGCTATTTCCACGCACCACTTGATTCAAACAAAAATCAACGCTATCGAACTTCGTTCGGTACATAGGTACATACCTTCTTCGCAAAATGGGCCAGCATGTGGCCTGAGTGAAAAGTATAATTCACAACATCACACATTGCATTTGAGTTATGAGCTGTAAGTTCACGTTACAGGCGATTTGGCCCCAGATATGGAATGGAAATCGAAAAGGGTATATGTTGAAATTAACTTTAGCACTATATGTAGACACGTAAGGACATGCACAGACTGAGTCGCTACAGCAAATTTAAGAATTGTCTACATACATATTGTAGATTATTATTTAGCAACAGAATGAAAATAACAAGCTCAAGACATGTAACAGCACGTTATTTGCCATCGCTATAAACATTTTTAAGACCTAAACTTGGTACATTTTCATCGCTATAACCGATTTCATCGTTATATCATCATTGTAACCGATCCCAAATTACTTTAAGTTAAACGAAGTTTGCTGCGACTTTGAAAATACATCGTTAAATCCGGTTCATCGCTATATCAGGTATTGTTATAACCGATTTCTACTGTGTATTATTTTGTTTGTGCGTGCTCTGGTGGAGATTCCCTCTGGAGAAATTATAACTGAGCTTGCACATTTTCAGTGTTGTATCCAGTTGGCAATTATATTCAAATAAATAAATACATCAGTGTAAACTACAATGCGGGCGAAGCAAGGCGAGTACTAGTCAGCTAGTTTATTCTTAAGCGCCAAACAAATTTGTCATGGCACCAACATTTCCTTGGAACAAACATATTTTTCTAACAAACATAATGCCATACTGTTCCCTAAATAGAATGTTCATATTCATGGAAACAGAACTAGAGCATAAAATCATAAAATTCCAAATGCCCTACTGGATACCATTACATCATCCTGTTGACCCTCAAAAGTAGATTTTCAAAAACATTTATTCACAATTCAAGGCTAAAGTCGACTATACCGATCAGTATTTCATCAAAAGTCTCAAAATCCTAATGTCAACAAATTTACGAGCATGAAAAACACAATTTGCCGTTCTCACACGTTTCGTAATAATACAGAAAAATTATGAGTTGAATGACATCAGACAAATTAAAATTAAAAAAGAAAAATTGTTTAAAATTCTTCCAGCATCTACTTGACTTGTCACACATCATAAAGCAATAAACCGCCATAAAATTAAATAAATGAAAAAATAAATACCCCTCCTATACATAAAATGTATTCTTGTTTGAGTTATATAACTTGGAAATAAAAAATTACATAGCTATAGCCCCCTGGCCCCTGTCATCTATCTATCTAATGGAGAAATTGGCATCAGTCCAGTATGAGCAAAAGATATTTAAACTGGTGTTAAGGAAATAGTATATATAAAAATAAATTTAAAATCGCATATGTTTGGAAAGGCTTCCACTACCAAAGTGTGGACGGAAACAAAAGGCCCTTAGGGTAATCGTCAATTTCAATTGTCAACCAGATACAATCTGTTCGTATACGATGCTTCTACATATAATGAATTCAATTTGTCCCTTACTTTTAGAGAAAAGATACTTTTGGGAGACAACGATCTCCCATTGGAATCAGGCAGTGTGCCAGAAATAAGGAATCTTTTTTTTTACAGCCAAGTCAACACAATTACCGTTGGCGAAATACATAGATTTGTTTTGTGTGCTAATGGGAATATTATGTTGTAGCATGTGCGTGCAGTTGTTTGTCAATTTCAAACCAAGAGTATTTTTCTTTTATAATTTACGCGCGCTCATGGGGTTATGGATACCCTTAAGACACAGCGCGAGTGGTAGAAAAATTAGCAGATGATATGAGGAGATACAGATGCACATTGGTTTTAAGTGTTTGTGGGTTGTAATGAGAGGGAACAATAGAGCTTGTCAAAGCATTCCACATCCGTATTGGGCAGCTCAAGACCGAATCTCTTTATTTCCCAATACGTTTACAAATAGGCTTAAAGGTGAACTAATGAGCATTCAGGGAGTGACGAGTATTGCGAGAGAACTGCTGAAGAGGCAGAATGGAGCTGGAGCACTGTTTGTAAAAAAAATAAAAACAGGAAACATTTCTTCGATGTTCAAGCGAGTCTATTGACTCAATGACGCAATGCTCTTGTCCCCTATTTGTCCCCTATTGTCCCAGTAGGTGTTGAAAATTAAATAAGGTTTCTCCAATTTTTTTTTAATAATTTGCGCGCACTCAAGGTAATCCCTTAACCCTAACCTGTTAACATGTTTACGCACAGTGCGGGCGTTGGAAAGGACAGATAGAGGGAGATAGCGAGAAAGATTTGGTGTAGTGGCTTAAAGCTCAGATAACTGGTGAGATTTTTGTTATTTTTTGCCTTTGCTTCTGATTTTCAGTTTTTTTTTCCAATAACCGATATCATAGGCAAATTATCATCAACCGAGCGAACAATTTTTTCCAGCCATATGACCAAGCTACAGCCAGTGCTATGCCTTCGCAGTAGTGTCCACACAAGCTTTCGCGATTGAACGAACTGACTTTATATATTTCATGAGAAATAAGTAAATGCGTTCTGTCGTCGCGATTTGAACCATAAACCATTAGCGTGGCACTTGACACTCATATAAAGGGTGACCAGATACCAGTGATACTTTTTCCAATTGTTATCTTTCAGCAGCTGTCAAAGTGACCAATGACATCCAGCTGTTAAAATATTCAGTAGGGTTTGCCATTTCATCATACATCGTGTCACGCTTGCCGAACGTGCGGAAATTATTAAAAAATATTATCGAAATTCCGGCTCAGTTGTAAATACGCAAATCCGAACTTTGGTCAAAAAATTATCTTCTCGGACGACGCCTATTTTTCGCTTAGCGGCTAACAGGCAAAATTGCCATTATTGGAGCGAACATAATCACCAAGTTCGACCAAGCCTCAATGCCTCCACAAGGATTGACTGTTGGTGCGGTTTATGGCATGGCGGCATCATCGGATCTTATTTCTTTCGAAATGAGGAATGAGACACCGTTACAGTCAATGGTCACAGCTATAGGGCGATGTTAACCAACTTTCTGTGGCAAGAGCTCGAGAACATCGATATATCCGAGCTGTGGTTCCAACAAGATGGCGCTCCATGCCATACAACCGACAAAATGCTCAAAGTTGTGAAGGAGAAATTTGGCGACTGGGTCATCTCACGGCGAGCATTTATCAATTGGCCGCCGCGATCATGCGACTTGATACGACTCGATCCTTAGTCCTTAGCCTACGCTAACAATCCAAACACTTTGGACAAACCGAGGCGGCCGTTTAAGGGATGTGCTATTCCACACATAATGGTATGAATGTAGCTTCATAATAAACCCAGAATCAATTTTGTATCTCACACCGTTATTGTTTTATTTAAATTTTTTTTCTTATCATTCTTATCTGGTCGTCTTATATGGTCGTTAACACATACTCGTACCGAGAAGGGGGTACTTCTAGATGAGAAATCGTGAACATTTTCGTGTGATGATTTCTTATGAGTTTCGACGTGGATTAAACCAACAACAGTGTGCCGATCAACTCACTTTGACTTTTGGTAATCAAATACCATTTCGAGTCACCCTGTTTCGCTGGTTTTCCGAATTCAATTGTGGTCGCACTTCACTACAGGACGAATTTCGTGAAGGTCGTCCAAAATCGTTTGTTGTACCAAAAAAATTGGTGCTGTGCGTGAACTAATGTTGCAGGATCGTCATGTGACAAACCGTGAGATTGAGGCATTCTTGGGCATTAGTTCCACTCGCATACATTCAATATTGCATGAACACTTGGCGATCACAATGATTTGTACGCGTTGGATACCGCATAATTTGACTATTGCTCAAAAAAAGGCCCAGGTCGATTGGTGCCAAGAAATGTTGAACAAATTCAATCGCGGTGCTTCAAAAGACGTCTATAAAATCGTGACAAGCAACGAATCATGGATCTATGCATATGAACCCGAAACTAAACAACAATCGACTGTATGGGTCTTTCAAGACGAGCTAAATCCAACAAAAGTTGTTTGCGCACGAAGCACTTCGAAGCAAATGGTCGCCTGTTTTTTCGGAATAATTGGAAATGTCGCCACCGTGTCATTAGACCAACGTAGAACGGTCAATTCTGAATGGTACAGCACCATTTGTTTGCCAGAAGTGCTCGGAAAAAAAAGGGAAATCAATCGCAGAAGACGAATCATTCTCCACCACGACAATGCAAGCTCTCACACATCGGCTCAAACAAGTGAATTTTTGAGCATTCAAAACATCGAATTGATGGGTCATCCGCCGTAAAGTAGTGATTTGGCACCCAGTGATTTCTTCTTATTCCTGTAGATCAAAAATAAAATGCGAGGGCAATGGTTTTCGACGCCTGAATAAGCTGTTGATGCGTTCAAATCACATGTTTTGCAGGTACCTCAATCGGAGTGGAAAAAGGGCTTCGAAAATTGGTTCGAACGCATGCAAAAGTGTATTCATCTTCCTGGAGAATATTTTGGAAAACAATAAAGCCATTTTGGTTTATAAATGTTTATTTTTACTTGTCTATCTCAAAACTTAAGTAGCAACCTACGTACTGACGATTGTATCGTTCGGCCATCTACTTAAGCACGAGATTCCACCATGTAGATACATAGTTAAACTGTCAATGGAGTTTTGCAAACTTTAAACACTACAGGGTCACTAGTCGTAAAACGCACTTAGGGTCATGTCAAATTATACTCAGAAGGACTCAGCGGTCATGAATATTTTCGGTCCAGCCTGTAGTATTCAGACTTCCAATCAACTGACTAGAAATCTGTCCAGTTCAAAAAAAGTTGGGATTGTTCCAGCTTAGGAGTAACTCTTGGGAAGTGGTTTATTTTGGCTTCGATGAGCTCAATTCTTTCTCTATCTACACCTCCTCAAATTTCAAGGACTCTTAAAGCTCAAGGGTTTCGTAAAAATGATATATCACTAATATCACAATTTTCTGGCAATGGGGCTAGTGCTGTCATCTGCCTGTATGGTTATTGGCGCTGGTAGTGAGACCAATTATGCACACAATAATGAAGCTGGTTCTTACAGAGCTAAAAATAGCAGTGCATTCGTTGGCTTAAGAGACTGTAGATCTACAGTGCCCCTTCACGTGACCTAAAACAATTTCCATAAGTAGCTTCCTTCCACTAACTGAAAACACTTAGCCTACTTATTCCAAGCTCTTTATTAAGCGCACATCACTTCGTTCACTGGAAGTATTTAATTAACCTGACGAAACCCTTCAGATCCCATTTCTGTAAGCCCCACTAAATCCGTTCCAATTAACAGGCGCTTTATTACACGCCGTTTTTTTTACAGTTGCAAATTTTCTTGCACAAAGCTACCTTCATTATCCAATGCATACACCTAGGTGATAAAATTCGCTTTACAGTTTCACTCTATATGCTGATGCGATTAGACTTCATCCTCTCATTATCCTTTAGAACCTTCGGCACATGCAGTGCATCTCCTACTTCTATTCACCATCAAAGTGCAATTTTATTTAACCTGTAATTACTTTCACCAGAGGAGCGCAGAAAAAGGACATCTAAACTGTCTTCTTGTTTTTTTTTCTTTTTAATTTAAACTATGTACATCCTGAAAGGACGTTCAATAGAACGAGGGGGATCTACTCTGTTTGCATCATCATCGTCGTCGCTGTCGTTGTAACGCGTCTAGACTAACTAACCAAGTACACTTCCAGGGTAAACTTAATTTTTCAGGTCCTTTCCCTATTGCATGTATCCGTTGGCAATGTTTTCCTATGCACACACACACACACATTACCAGGCCAGGTGTGCAAGAAAGGATGTTAGTTCATGTCGTCCTTTGTCTATGGCGAGTGTGTAAAGCCTTTTGGGTGTAATTCACTATCATCCCCGAAGGATTCAGTTAGGCGACAACCACACTGAACAGCAACAATTAAGTGTACTTGGGCTTCGTATTTATTGCATATCCTGGTCGTCCTTCACCGCATACCCACCCACTCACCATCGGTCGCTGGTCTATGTGCTGCCTATCTCATTCATCTGTCGTGTCATGTGAAATTAGACTAAAAGGACTTGAAGTGGTCATTAGGGTAGTTAATTGAAGGGTTTGTCATTGGTGCACACTGGTGCAGAAACAGGACGACAGTGGGATTAAGTCGGCGGATAAACTCAAACCGGGACTTTGGCGCAAGTGATTTTATGGGATAGTTACCACCTACTTGGGATCCTCTGTGAGCTATAAGGTGGTGGGAGATTTTAATATAGATTGTCGGGAGAGAATAATGACAAAGGCGTGGTCAGGAGGGGAACGAATACTGAAAAAGGGATTCCCTCTAATTGGCAGATACGATTTGTAAGAAGAACCTATTTGATTGCTGTGATTTAACGTTGATTGTATCTAAGAAGCAACGAGTGGCTTGGCTTATTGATTTAACGTGCGTACATACGAGTATGTGTATAGATAGTTTTTCGAAGTTCCTTGGGCGGAAAACAATGAAAGTGATAGGCTAATTGAGCTCTTTGGATATTTTATGTAATACCGACATGGGAATAGTTAAAGGAAATAGATTCGAATCAGAAGGATAATCATCATTTAGTGAAGTGATTGGATGTGGTAGTGTTACAGTAACGTATGTGATTTGTGTCAATTATGGTAAGTGGTAAGGACTTGGCAAGGTGATAAATATTTCAGTTCTTTGGTGGTAAAATTGTAGCACAATGAGGTTGAATATATAAGCGATATCAAAACGGTTTGCATTCCTGTGGGTTTAGGTTCAGGTGTCCATGGGAAGCACATGTGCAAAAGTTCCTTGGGCTTCGAAAGGGAAAGTCAAACAAGTGGTAGTTGGAAAAATGACTTAGATATTGGCAGAAAAACTTCCAATGAGAGGGACGTATATTTTCTCAATGGCCGGCTTTGTAACGAGCCCTGAGGGATGATCATCAAATGAAAGTATTCGCTGAATAAGAAGTTGTCTAAAGTTGGCTCCGATTCAACAGATTTAAAGCAACTGCATGTTCCAAAGAGAGCAAATACCACCCGAATTGGGTAAGAATATAACTCTAAAGGTCACAAGAATATTTATAAAGCAGCTATAAGGTAGACTATGAATTCAAATGTTGCTCTTTGTTAGGATGAAGACTAATGTAATGAATATACAAGAACCTACCAGACGATGCAGACGGCTAATTCCCACTTCGTTCGTAAGCTTGCAGAAGTACGTAGAGAAAAAGTACCTAAAAGCAGTCCGTCTGATTCTACTCTGAGCAGAGTTGATACTCAAGGATCCATCACGATATATTCGGTTGCACTATTGAAACTTGGATATGAGAAATGTTTACCCATATTATATGAAACTATATGAAAATTTAGTCATATCAATGGAAACGAGTACCAAGTGATCTCTCCAAGCTGAAACAAACAAACAAACAAACTCTTGTCATATCGCCCACAACTTGTGGTAGATATGGCTGAGAAATCGCTAGAATGCGTCATCTGTTGTGTGTCCAGTGCTATTGAGTACTGTTATTGATAACACCAACAGCTGCGAGGAACTCATTCAAGGGTCATGTACCGCATATTATATGTAATTTAATGATATGCAAATGATAGACACTGGACAGAGTGTAAACACTAGCATGCCTTTGTATCACAGGGTCTATGAGAAGATACCCAACAGCAGCCATGTAGCAACTGATTCCTCAACACTGACTGCACACAAAATGATCCTGCGGATGACCAAGAGGAAACTGGACCGAAAGAATTGGATACTCTCTTCAGCAAACTTTACATTCTAGCAATCCATAGGGACAGTGTTAGAGAATTTAGCTCTAAAGAAAGACTGTACCGATAAACCAATAGCACATAGACTGGGAAATAATATGAGCGCGACTGTTAAACGTTTTACAAAATGGTCAACCCCCACTTAACAAGAACTTACAGCGTATACTGTCCATTGGCTTTTACTTACCTGGGTGGATACAGATTGTAAGCAGGTGAATAGCAAGTATACTGAAAACATGATAGCCGCATTAAAGGACTACCTATCTAAACGAAACTCAATTCGTCTGGTCAAATGCTCTAAGATCATGCATCGATGGGAGTACTCAGTGGATTTCTTAGCCATCAATTTTCTAAACGAACTACGAAAAGTAAAGGTCATAATGCGTAACTTTCTGGCACCTCGTTTCCAATTGCTTGCGAGTACAAGATAAAATATGAATCATTTTTAATATGGCCATACCCCTGATCCTTGCAAACCGATCTGCTTATGTGTAGTTCTCCATTTATGGTTTCAGTATCATATTTAGCTCCTGGCTCATTTCCACTCAATTAACCGCCACCCAGTGCAGTTTACGCGAACACACATGTCAACTTAATCCCCTTTCAATAAATCTCCCGGCTTATTTTTCAATAAAACTCGCAGTCATCCAGCAAGCCAAGGCTATCCGCCATCCTCGATAAACCATCAGAAATCCCCCGAAAGTACCCAAAATGACGCATTAAATCGGCAAATTAATTTCAATTTCCGTGTTCCATTCGCCGCTTGTGTGAAAATTAAATTGAAAAATTTTAAAATCAAAACAAATGAGAATAGTTCACACTTCATGCGGAATAAACGCAGCGAACAGCGCAAAAATGCCTGGCCCGGCCACACGTGCCAATGCCAACTCTTTTCAATTTCAATCAATTACACTTACACCCGGCAGCCCCATGTCACCAGCTGTGCACTGTTGTGTCGTGTTGACTTTTCATTTCAACTTCATTAATATCCGCAATGGGAATTCGATACTTTCCCCTTGGGAGATGGCAAAAAATTACGCATTTCCATTTCGAAAAATAAAAAAAAAAAAAAATCACGGTCCAAGTCCAAAATAACATAATTCTGCAGCGGGTGGACTTTTGAAGCCAACCACTCCCTCACCCAAATACCTGATTGGTGTCACATTACTTTCCCGTTGACAAATTGTGCTCAGGTGTAACGCCATCGATGACAGGCGGACACATTAAGTCGTCCGCTCTACCACCACCACTCTTTGGCAAGATGATCGATTTCAATACCTGAGTGGTTAGTGGTACCCCTTATCATCCCCACACAGAAAGTACCCTCTGCATTCGCATTCAAGAAGCCATAGTAAAAGTTGCAATGTAAAAAACAGTGCAAAACTGCAAAATAAGTAAGGTATCCGTCAGAACGTCTCACATTCCACTCTCAGGAGACGGTTCGCTATAACTATCGTCGTCTTCAACGCCATTCAGTCTGTCCAGTGGCGAATGAAAAATGCGGACGGACATCGCAGGCAGTAGTGCACAGAAGCAAAAGAAAGAGGATAAGAAAATCACTAAGGAAGGGGACACTTGAGAGCTTGTGGTGGCTCTTATCCTGTCATATTGTGGGTAGTTTAATCGTTCGAAGGAAGTGACCGTTTTTGTGGCATTTTAACGTCGGCACATCGGTGGCGGTTCGTTTGTTCGTTTAGCCCTCATTGCACTCTTTAAACTATGGTCATCGACTAGGGCAATGGAAGATGGCAGGCTGAGTGAAGTGTAGGTAGTGGATGACATAGGGGCTGTAAAAGTGTCACCATTGGTGCCATTGGCGGACAGTTTTATGTCAATTTATGGTTCACAAGTGGTTCGGTGGGAGATAAGTTGTATATGGATACAATTCTACTAAGGACGTGGTTGAACCTATATTGGGGATATTTTATTCTTTTGTGTACACCTTGTGCGATCATATCCAGAATAAAAGCTACATCATGTCTCTTCCTCTCCCGACGAAAAGGTGATTGGTGAGGCTGGGAAGATGACGATGCATCGATAGGATTCTGGTATGTCCAGGGCGTTGTTCTCTCTATCGCGTAGATTCTCTCAGTTCTATTCAGCTGTCTACTAAAGACATGCCACTCACTGAGCCAGCACTTTTGGGTTGGAATTTCTCTCGACGGCCGCCCTCGACATTATAGGATACATGAGAATCGGCCTTACTACCGACATGTGCGACCAGTGCATAATGATTGATTGTAGGCCCAATTTGGAATCTCCCGCTTTTTTATAGGTATATCCTACAATCAGTGATTTGCAACAGACTTTACAGTGAGGCTTCAATCCTAACGGATTGGAGAGTCCACGTGTGTATCCCCTTAGTTCGGGAGGAATGAAATTGGAGAACTTACATTTCCTAGTGAAAGCAACTAGTTCGGTTTTAATCGGGTTAATACATAGACCAAAACCAAAACTTCGCTTCGATGGTTTGGCCACGTAGTGCGTATGCCCCCAGACCGGCTTCCAAGTCGTGCATGTTGCCGTGCCATCAGGTAGGCAGATGGTTGGATCAAGTCCGACATCTCTCCTGGAGCCGTCTGGGGATTCCCCCTGATGAATTGGAGTCAATGGTGGAGGATCGAGAAGGATGAAGAGTCCAACTGAGTATCCTACCGCCGCGAACTTCGTAAAGAATTAGCGGCAATGAAAATGTATTAAGGTATGCATGTAATACATAGACCAAGTGACTATTTGACCCCCATTTGTCCGTTTCTTCAGAGAGCTGCTTCCAGAGGATGCTTGTTTTACTTTGCGTAAGCTGCTTCAAGATCGTCAGCACCTTCAGTTTCCGCTAAGTATTTGGTGACTCGTACTACATGTTAATGCTTCATGTCAAGTCTAGACAAGCGAAGAGCTGAGAGCTGTGAAACCTAAATATCGAAGATTTGACTCCATAAACTTAAGCGTTGCTGGTTCTTATAACAGACAGGATCTGCTGAGGTCTTTGAAGCCGTCAAAGGGCCATTTACGCAATGCAGAGTGCACGAGTTTCAGAAACATAAGTGTTGTGTATCAGGGCAATGCTTATCAACAGAACTTTGGTTGCGGATGCGGATTTGGTGCGATATGTTATGGCAGGGGGTAAACAGGGGCTGCTCACAAAGCTGCGTTCTATCTGCCTTGCTATGGTGCATATTGGTCGACTTTCTGCTGAACACTCTAATTAGTTCTAACGACTAACTAACGGTCTGACTCAGCCAGTGCTAAAGGGCGTCCCTATCCATCTTTCCAATGAAGACAAATATATAGAAGTGATTCTGGATAAGAAACTTCTTTGGTCTAAGCATGTCGAGTCGAAAACATCTAAGGCGCTTTCAGTCCTCTGGCAGTGTAAAGGTGCCTTTGGCAAGACATGAGGCTTATCACCGAATAAAGACATTGACTTTCATAAACCATTATTTGATGGAAATGATGACACGCTGCGCTTAAGGCTTTGGTTAACCACATGCAAAATAGTTCGTGAAAGTAAAAAACTCTTTGAACTCGGACGCAAGGCTGAGTTCTCTTCCTCTTATCTGAGTCCCAGGTCACACAGGTATCTTGGGGAATGAGGTCTCTAATTAGACTGCTGGGCAAGGTTCAGAAGAGGCTTTCTCAGGACCCAAACCTGCGTTGGGTCTCCCTGTGCTTTCGGTTAGAGTTTGCATTGCTGATTGTATTTCTCACGAACACAATTGTTTGTGGCATGATTCTCCAGGATTTAGTTTGACCAAACGAATGCTCCCGGACATCTGAAATCAGCAACATTCTTGCTGTCTTTCAGCAGAAAACACTGCAGACAACTTATTGGTTTCTTGACAGGCCACTTCGCTTCCGCCAAGCTTCGCTTAATGCGCTGAGCTTAAGTGACACTACTGTGTGTGACGACACTGCGCAAAATTTGTTCTGCGAGTGTCCCGCCTTTGCTCATATCAGTTGGTAGATTTTGTATGCCGATACGTTGCGTGCTAGTAATGCAAGCTCCTCATCATGAAAGTGCATGGTTAGCTTTCTTAGAAAGACAAGGAAATTCCAATAAAATCGGTAAACATAGTTTTTGCTCTCTGGTAGTACAATGGACCATTCAACTAATCAACATATACTCGTACGACGATAGTCAACATTTCCGTTCACTTGACCAAAGCGAAGTGAGGATAGCAATATCCAAGCTGAAATTCAACAAGGCTACTGGACCTAACGGCTTACTGGCCGAAATTTTCAAGGCCAGATGAGTGTATGCCTGATGGATGCATCATTTGCCCGATGCACAAGAAACGAGACCCCCCCAAATGCGCCAATTATAGAGGCATCAGTCTCCTCAACATCGCATACAAGATCTTTTCTGTAAAATTGTGTGAACGCCTGAAACCGTTCATGAACAGCCTGATTGGCCCCTATCAGCGCGCTTTCACGTTAGGAAAATCCACCATCGATCAAATCTCCACACTTCGGCAGATTCTGGAGAAATCGCAAGAAGTACAAATCGATACTCATCATCTCTTTATCGATTTCAAGCCCGCCTATGACAGCATCTATAGAGAGAACTATGTAGAGCCATAGTTTTGAAGTTTTGATAACCCTGCCAAACTTGCCCGTCTATGTAGCATAGTGATGGATAAAGCTCACTGCTCCATTAAGGTTGGTAATGACTTCACTTAGACCTTTGATGTCAAAAAAGGTTTTGGACAAGGTGATGGGATGTCAGATGACTTCTTTGATATTGTAATTGATCGGATTGTGCGGAGCTCACAAGCCAATAGCAGAGGTATAATCTATCAAAAGCCTGTACATCGGCTTGCATACGCCGACGATGTTAATATTATTGGAAGAACTCAGCGGGCTATCAGCGGTGGGTTTGCAAGGAATGAAGCATTAGCAGCCAAAATGGGTTTAGCGATAAACGAGGGCAAAATCAAGTATATGCTGTCAACAGAAGGGACAATCAACACCGACGAATTGGACAGAACGTCACAGTAGGCAGCTATAACTTCGAGGTAGTAAATAGCTTTGCTATTAATTCCAAATACGACACCAGCGCAGAAATCAAGCGAAGAATAGCTCCTGCCAATAGCTGTTTTTTGTTTTTTTTTTTTTTTGGGTAAATAAGGCAACTCAGCAGTATGGCATTTAGAGCGAATGAACACCAACACTCCGGCTCTCAGAGTCTTCGATTCTAAGCTGGAGGTACGACGCAGTAGGGGGCATCCTCGCCGTAGGTGGCACGTCCAAGTTCAAGGGGACCTCGACCAACTTGGAGTGCTCAACTGAAGGCAACTAGTTAAAGTCCGAGCTAAATGGAGAACCTTTTTGTTGAAGCCCAGGATCAGCCCGAACTGTAGTGCCACCTAAGTAAGTAATACAATGAACCAGTTGTGTCAGAGTGCTCCGTTCTATCTAAATATTCATGGCTTACTCTTGAACTAAATTCAAGGCGAAGCCCACAGGCGGATCAGTAGAAATGCAGTGAAGTTGGAGGGTTGTGATCCCTTGTTTTTGGATCATAACCTCGCTAATAAAAGGAAGAAGAAGAAGACTCTTGAACTAAATTATTTATCCACAGACAGAGCTAATTCCTTTGCAGTGTCTTTAGTGCATACTTCCCAGTGTCTCTTTCAGAAAAGCCTTTAAAAGAACACTCGTCCAACATACTCCCATTAAAGCATTTCTGAAGGTCAAATTCAATTCTCACTCAAATAGAGTAATTTCGGGCGGTAGAATTCCCAGAATTTAATGTTGTCGTGCCTTCAAGTTTATCGCAATACCATGGCACACCCTACCTTTCTGTGTATACGGTCTCATTGTCATATTCTCACGTAGTATTTTTAGCCCCGATTAACCCACATACGAGCACATACACCCAGCATTACACATTCAGCCTTCAGACTCCTCACGCATGACTAAAAATTCTTTGTGTGCTTGTGCTCTTTGCCTGGCGTCTACTGGATTAAACAAAAAAAAAAAAAAAGAAACAAATATCTATTATTATCTTGCACGCAAAATTAAATTCTCTTTCGTGCTGTAATCAGATTTTCCATGTGAAAAGCTTGAGTCATTATTCCCTTCCCGTAACCTCATCTGTATGTACATAGTGTGTGCAGGGAATGCATCCGTCTTTTTGGCAATCCAGCAGCACACAGTGAACCTTATTCATTCTATTATAATTGAGTACATAGTCCTAATCAGATATCTAGCCTCCGATAAACAACTTCATGGATGCCGAAGTTTCTAGCAATGAACATCAGATCCCACACCCGATGATGATGATGATGCTATGCCATCATCAATTGATGTGTAAATATTATTCACCGAGACGTTTCGAGGCAGAGGAGCCTCCGGGTCATAAAGAACTGACTGACGGAAGTAATTGGGATGTACTCCAGAAATGCCTCTGAGGCAGAATGTGTTGGTTGGGTGGAAATAACGAAATCATTTCTTAAGGATAACCTAAACGATTGTGTGTATGTGTGTGTGTGTGCTTAGTTGTGTATTTTGTCGTCTGGAAGAAATTGATGCACATTAGTGGATTCATGAATGAAAATTATTGATGCAAGGAGAGAAACTGAAATTAGGACATGAATTGTGTGATTCACTGGGTATAACTTGATTATTCCTTTGGTTGTTTACATGAAGTGGGTAAATTGGAAGCTATGGGTGTCAGGATGTAACCATTTTTGGTTAAGTAGGTTGTTTTGAGATAAAATATAGATAAGATTAGATGCATCGTTAGTTTAGTGATTATAAGTAAATTGAGGGTTTCCTAGAAGAAAAGATGAAGCAAAATTCAACGATATTAATTTAATGTCTGTCTGTCCTCGACTTCACTGTTATACAGCTTAGAGGTCTGACAGTAATGCATCGATGCATCGATAGGATTCTGGTATGTCCAGGGCGTTGTTCTCTCCATCGCGTAGATTCTCTCAGTTCTATTGCTAAGCTGATAGTCAGCTGTCTGCTGAAGACATGCCACTCGCTGAGTTTCTGCCAGCACTTTTGGGTTGGAATTTCTCTCGACGGCCGCCCTCCACATTATAGGACACATGAGAATCGGCCTTACTACCGACATGTGCAACCAGTGCATAATGATTGATTGTAGACCCAATTTGGAATCTCCCGCTTTTTTATAGGTACATATATACTATAATCAGTGATTTGCAACAGACTTTACAGTGAGGCTTTAATCCTAACTTCGCTTCGACGGTTTGGTCACGCAGTGCGTATGCCCCCAGACCGGCTTCCAAGTCGTGCAATGGTTGCCGTGCCACCAGGTAGGCGACCCTAGGTAGGTAGATGGTTGGATCAAGTCCGACATCTCTCCTGGAGCCGTCTGGGGATTCTCCCTGATGAATTGGAGTCAATGGTGGAGGATCGAGAAGGATGAAGAGTCCAACTGAGCATCCTACCGCCACGAACCTCATGAAGGATTAGCGGCATTGAAAATGTATGTTGGTATACTTGTAAAATATATTATCCCCAAGTGACCAAGTGACTATTTGACTCCCATTTGTCCGTTTCTTCAGAGAGCTGCTTCCAGAGGATGCTTGGTTTACTTTGCGTAAGCTGCTTCAAGATCGTCAGCACCTTCAGTTTCCGCTAAGTATTTGGTGACTCGTACTACATGTTAATGCTTCATGTCAAGTCTAGACAAGCGAAAAGCTGAGAGCCGTGAAACTTAAATATCAAAGATTTGACTCCATAAACTTAAGCGTTGCTGGTTCTTATAACAGACAAGATCTGCTGAGGTCTTTGAAGCCGTCAAAGGGCCATTTGCACAATGCAAAGTGCACGAGTTTGTCTGACAGTAATCTTGAGTACACACGATCTCAGTACCGTATCAGCTAGCTAATCAGGAAGCTAATTACCAAACACTTTCATAAAATATAGCAAATCACTTCTTTTAAAACCGTTCACGCTCTGATCCACGAAATGTATACTGGCTAAGTCTCCAAAATCCTTTGCAGTGCTTCCATTTCTATGAAAAATATGATGATATCCAGAAAAATATTGCTATCCCTACACTTTCCAAAGGAATGCAATAAAATGCTATGGTTTATGATAATACTTTCATAATCCTTCCTAACGTGTCGCCATCATTAGCAAAACAAACAAAAATATTTATTCAAACACCTCTTGTTACGACCTTCTCCCCTCACAGTATATCTGACAGTTGCCTTGCACACCGCCCCTTTCACACTAAGGACAAACTTTCGAACGCAATTTATGTGAGTATCCTTCCTGCGATGCAAATGGAGTACATATTTTGTTTATAGTTAATTTTATTTGCCTCTTTACACGTTCTCTCCCACCACCCATATACACATTCCTCGCTTCTAAAGTTCGCAAGAAATCCGATGCAAAGAATGGACAGAAAAAAAAAAACGAAAATGATTTACATTTACCATAAACTTTGAAATAAATATCCTTGCGCGCAGAGTTTAGAGTTCAAGTTCCAATTTTTTTTTTCCAAAACCATTTGAAGAACAAAATAAATATAACAAACCAAGATAACAGAAAAAAAAAAAAAAAAGATTTCAAAGATCTCTTCAACTTTTGGCGGCGCAGGGACATAACTTTTCACCCCAAGAAGAAATAACTGCAAAAGTAGGAAAGCGAGTCCTTTTGGCAGAAACTTTTCTGTGACTTAATTATTTTTCTGTTGTTAGTCACAGAGACTGTACAGCGTTGGCGTTTTTGACATTTCTGACATTCGCATAAACAGAGAGAGATACCTGTGATAGGTACCTACTCCATCTAAGTTCTTAGCCTTGGCCCAATCTAGAAGTTTTTTAATAAAAAAAAAAAAAAACAAATATTACATTTGCATACCACACGTCGGTGATGGTTGATGGAAAGGAGGAGGTACACACAGATTCTGTACTAGACATGTGTGTGGGGTTCGGAGATCCTTGTTTTATTTATAATTATATGAGATATACGTATTTTGAAATCTTCTTCTCCTTCTGTGTTAGCCTAGGGAAAAGTTTTAATGAAACGCATTTTACCGATGATAAGCATCTCTCTCCCTCTCTCCGACTGTATTTGGCCATTTGAAATGCAAATTGGCTGTTTGCTTACTTGATGATGACGAGGACACACAGATATAGGAGGGCAATTTATGTGGGAAAACTTTTAATGGAGATTGAGTATGTTAAATGTAATTTTTAAGGTGGATAAAGTGAGTACAAGATCTGGTTTGAGAATGAAAGTAGGACACCATCTGGAGGAAGTATGACACACAAAACTTTGGTCACTTTTGATGGTTTTCAACTTAAAGTTTGCAAAGTGAACATTGCATGTGAAGTGTCTCTTAAGCGGTTTGAACTTAAAGTCACATTGTACATTTGATGAGATTCCGAGAAGTATATTTGTTAAAAAGTTTTTTAAACTAGGGCAAGAGTCTATCTTTCTTAAGCGATGCACTTGTCCTTGGCTTTCGAGTTCAGAGGACCAGCTACTTCGCCCTTTGACAATTAAATAAGTAGAGTGGAATAGTTGCGTTAGATATCTTCGTGGCTGTAGATTTAGCAAAACCCCGATACGTAATCAAGAGTATCGTCATTTCTCCATGCTAGGGGTTGGATGCCTTGTAGTACAATGGACCTACTCTCTGGTCTAAGTACATCCTCATCGAGGGCCGATCCTAAACCAAGGGTGGCATGCCACTATCGACCTTCATAGGAAAGCTCAAACAATGTCATTAATCATAACAAACCAAGTCTAAGATGCCATAACTGCATAAAGGAATAGGACGTAAATATAAGGTGGCCCAAAATGTATCACCCTATCGGAAGATGCTATAACTTTTGCAAATGGAGGCAACTGTCAGTTTAGTTTTGATATTTGTGAAGTAAACAGATGTAGAATACACGTCGATGAGCTATGGAAGTACGCTCATGCTCTCCTGAACCTCAACGATGCAGTGAATCATTTTCGGTCCAAATTCATCATGAGCCACGAGGCCCATTTCCATCTGAAAGGATAAGTAAACAAACAAAATTTGGGCTTCTGGGGCACTGAAAATCCACGTATCATTCACAAAGAGCCATTATATCCGTTCAAAGTCACTGCATGGCGCGCCATTTACACCGGAGTTGTCATCGGGCCTCATTTTTTCAAGGGCACCGTGACCAACCATGATCAGCGAGTTTTTATTGCCGTAAATTGATGAATTGGGACTGGAGAACATGTAGTTCCAACAGAGCGGTGTACCCACATACACTCAGCTGGCGCGACAATGGACATTTTGAAGGATGCGTTTTCGGGTAGCCTAATGTCTCGTTTTGACGATTTGCACTGGCCCGCAAGATCGCCCAATTTGACCACTCCAAACTTCTTTCTTTGGGATTTTTGAAGTCACGAGTCTATGAGAATCAGCCTCAGAATCTGGAAGCTCTCAAGGAGAATATCCGACAAAAGTGCGATAACTTATCGCCCGAAGTTCTCGCTAAAACGATTGAAAATGCGGTAAAAAGAGCTCAAATGGTCATCAAAAATGGCAGCGCCCACTTGATCGATATCATCTTCAAAAAGGAATAGAAACTTAAAGGTTCACATAAACATTTGAAGAAAAAAAAAATTATGAAATTATGTCGTTTCATTTTAAAGATATAGCAAAACAACATCGGGTGAGTGTTTTTGGGCCACACTGTGCCTTCCTCTAAAAACTTGCCCAGTTCAAAATCAGTCAATGCCTCAATTCTACCATTTGGCTCTCTCGTAACTAGAGCACAATAGAGTTCGCCAGTAGTAAGCATAGACAAAAAGTAAGTCACGTCGATTAGGTACCAACTCGATTGCAAAGCAAACTTCACCAATGGCGGAGGGAGGTAGGGCCGATGCAATAGTAGCGATAAAAGTCACAAAGTTCCAACTTTAAACGCTTCAAACTCGCCGATGCACGAATATTAGTACATCAAGCACAAGTATAAGTTAGGCGAACCCCACAGGCGGATCAGTAGAAATGCAGTGAAGTGGGAGGGTTATGATCCCTTATTTTCGGGTCATAACCTCGCTGATAAAAGGAAGAAGAAGAAGAAGACAAGCACAAGTATAAGTTGCTTGACTGACATCGAATGACGAGTAGGCTGTACTCACAGTTTCTTACTTATTCTCTAAAATGCGGTAAAATTTGGCTGGAAGGTGTGGGTGTTGGTAGTGTAAAGTCGTCATCACTCAAGCTCCTGCTTGGCTTTCTTAAAAAGACAAGAAATTTCCATTGAAATGCGAAATTCAGAATTATTTTCTTAATGTGTTTGTCACTAATGTTAACAATAAATAAAAAAAACAAAATATATGGAGAATTTGTGCTACCTGGTAGTACAATGGGTCAGTTTCGTCTGAGGGCTTCAGTGAACCGTTTTCCTGTTCCGAAAAAAAAAAAAATAATAACAAAGTAGGATTATACGAAAAGGTTACACGACAACGACAACGAATCTATTGGCACTCCCTGTGCTTGTTTTTTTCCTATATCCTACGTTTCTCATGTCTTACTTTCTAGTATGATTGTCATTCCGTTTTTAAACTTAATTTGTAAAGACGATTTGTGTTCCATCTACTGCTAGTGAGGCGGCGCTCAAAGCCACACCGACCTCGCTAAAACTGGTGACCCCGACGTGATCGTTGGAAGCAGATGCCAATTGCACGCTCGCCTCGTACAAGAGGTCAGAAGAAGAAGGCGCAGAAAGACCCGGATACCTCGACAAGTGAGGAGAAAACTTCCACGAGTCTCAAACCCGACTCGACTCAGGAAGCCATGTCGAACACGATGGATGCAGCGATGTTGGAAGTCATCAAGGAGCTGCGCGAAGAGCTGGCGAATGAGGCGATTCAAGCGCTCAAGGACGAGCTTAATCGCCGCGAATCTACGCCCTCACCAGCAAGCGATCCCGCATTGCTTGAGGCTTCCGGCCAACAGGATCCTCCTAGGCAATCCCTGCCGAACCATAGTCAGCCAATGACGACAACAGCTGCAGACATCCCGACGCTCGGTCAGTTCCTGCCGAACTACAGTCAGCCAACGATGTCAGCAGCTGTTGAATTCCCAACGTGTGGTCAATCCCAAGCAGCCGCAACCTATGGATTGGTCCCTCAAGCTTCGACGGCTGCCCTCGACGCTCAAAGACCTTTCACCCAGCGACTCAAGCTACCGAAATCCAACGCGCTTTACCCACAGCTGTGGTTGGCTCAGGTTGAAATAGCCTTTCAGCTGAGCGGGATCCACAGCGACGCGGAGCGGTTCGCACATTTCTTGGTCAGCCTGGAGGGTGAAGCTCTACGAGCAGTCGAAGACTTGGTGACCAATCCACCATCGACGAACAAGTGTGCGGGACTTAAAGAGCGACTTGTCCAGAACTTTGCGCCAAACCCAGAGTCACAATTACGTCGCATGCTCAGGGGAGAAGACACGGAAGGCAAAAGCCCACGGCCATCCTAGCGCACATGAGGCACCTTGCTTCTGGCCGGTGTGATTCTGCCATCATGCGGACGTTGTTCTTCGACCGCTTGCCCTAGACCTGGACAAACTCGCGGAAGTTGGGGAAAAGACCTTCGATATGTCCAATGCACACTTGTGTGCCATCGCGTGCCCAGCTCCAGCTTCAGCACCGGCGGTCCAGGCTCTGTCACAGCACGAGACGATCACTCTGGACAAGCTGGTCAAGTCTATTGAGGCTCTGCGAAAGGACGCAATAAGCCAACAACAAGTCGATCCTCGTCACGGTGCAGATCGATAAGTCGACTCGATAACACCCGGAGGTGTGGAACCTGCTCGAGTCGTATACCGTCGACCCGCTACACCTCGTCCTGAAACACGCTCTCTACACTTCGATACAGTAACCAATTTTCATAATTTCAGGTGAAAATGCAAACAACCTTATTAACCAAATTTCAAATTACAGAACTAAAGGTTAATAGTAGATAACGGACAGATATAGACATTATTGGAAGAACTCAGCTGCACGTTCCAAAGACATCGCGATGTAGGAAAGGCAGGCCTATAAATGCCTGGATCAGACAAATGCGACGACATCGGCATTTCATTGGCCTCAGTAACCGAGTGATCCAAAATCGGCAGGCCTGCCGATATTTTCTGAGGTCAAATAGGCGAACCCCACAGGCGGATCAGTAGAAATGCGGTGAAGTGGGAGGGTTGTGATCCCTTGTTTTCGGATCATAGCCTCGCTGATAAAAGGAAGAAGAAGAAGAAGAAGATTGGAAGAACTCAGCTGGCTGTCACCGGTGCAGTTTGCAATCATAGAAACAAGAGCAGCCAAATGGGTTTAGCAATAAATGGGCGCAAAACCAAGTACATGCTGTCAACAAGAAGGGAAAACCAACACCGACGAACTGGACAGAACGTCACAGTGGGCAGCTATAACTTCGAGGTAGTAAGGGACTTTGGCTACCTTGGTTCTGCTATAAATTCTGATAATGATACCAGTACAGAAATCAAGCGAAAAATGACTTGCCAATCGCTGTTTTTTTTTTTTGGCTTATAAGGCAATTCAACAGTAAAACCCTATCTGGAACAACTAAGGAAACTCTTTATATGACTCTGATAATCCCAGTTCTGCTTTGTGGCGCTGAAACATGAACTTAATGGAAAGCGGATGAAGATGTCCTTGGTTGCTTTGAGAGAAAAATTCTTCTCAAGATATTCGATCTCGTGTGCGTTGACGGGTTTTGGAGGAGAAGATTCAATAATGAACTATATGAGCTGTACAGTGACATCAACCTAGTCAAAAAATTGCGTATTGGACATTCGAAATGGCTAGGGCATATAGAGCGAATGGATATCAACGCTCCAGCCCACAGAGTCTTCCAATCTAACCCGGAGGTACGACGCAGTGGAGGACTTTCTCGCCGTAGGTGGCACGCCCAAGTTCAAGGGGACCTCGCCCAACTTGGAGTGCGCAGCTGGAGGCAATTAGATAAAAGCCGAGCTAAATGGAGAGGCTTGTTGCTTGAGACCCAGGTTCGGCCCGAACTATAGCGCCACCTAAGTAAAGTAAGTAAGTAATGGAAAGCTGAACTAAAATTTACTTAGGGAAATCGAAAATTTGTATGAAAACACAAAAAATAGCGAACGGTGCTAAAATGGTAATCCAGGGCACTATTCAGCAGGGTGCTACCCGCACTTCTACTTATTGAAACATTATCGAAAGAAAGAACATAAAATTTCGGTTGACTTGCCAATAAGGCCGTGGAAATACTTATTGTCATCTTTGAACCTGTGATTCTTGGAACTGAATTATTTCATGAAATTATTTTCTCCTCATGCCTCTGCCCCCTATTGGATTCAGAATGTATGCAAGTTGTTAATTGGCTTACCTACAGCGGCACATATTGTGCATGGTTTTTTTAAGACGTGCGGGGGTGAAGAAATGTTTTTTGAAAATACTCTATGGTTGTGCATGTATATTTCCATTTATTCAGTATTTATACTTGAAAACGTTTAGAATCAGTCATTATAAAGCAAGAAATCTATTTATGAGAAAAACTTCCGCCAGAGGCACTTCCTGTTCGCAATGCGAAGTTTATGAACATCTGTCAACACTTTGTTTCTTAAACAGTTTTAAGATAAAAAACAAAACTTGCTTGATTGAAATGGGAGGCTGTGATTTCAAGGCATTTCTGTGTACGAAAAATATTATTCGTATTTACTTGTTCGACTACTCCACTTGTATGATTATAAGGAATCACGCGCCCCTAGGTCTACCGGCTGATACAAGAAAAAGCAGGACACCTACAAAGTATCAACAGGCGTTACGAGTAGCTTAGCCCTGCTCCCTGCAGTTTCTAAATTTATGCAAAAGGTCGCGCGATATTATCAAATACTCGTATGTAGAGGGTCGTGGACTAATGGATGTCAGCATACGATATGCCCATGAGTGGCAAAACCTCGCATAGTCAGAGATGTGAACAACTCCAGACAATTAATGAAAACCTATAGAAAATCCAGCAATGGGGAAAAACCAACCTAGTGGAGTTCAACGCGAAAAAACTCATTTTCTATGAGAAATACAACTACTGTTTCCCAGCTTCAAATGAATAACCAAATAATCGAATCGAAGGAGACCATGCATATACTGGGTGTCACAGTATACTTTGGAGTAACATGACATGACCACAACACAAAATCAGCTCCACGAAGTGGAGTTATCTTTTGAGCGCAATGAAGCACTTTACACTGCCGCAACTTCTTACTTCATACAGAGCACAAGTCGAACTTAAGTACTGTTCCCACATTTGGAGCTCGGCCTCAAAACGCTGTCTAAATCTGCTTGACGGCATCAAGAGATTTGCATTAACGTCTAATCTTCAATCGTTGGCTCATCGAAGGCAAGTGACAGACTTATGCCTGTTCTACAGACTTTTTTATTTCTTTTTTTTTTTTTTATAGGAAACGGTCGATTGGAGCACTCAGACGCCACTGGTCTATTATACTAACAGAGAGCAAACCTCAATTTACCCATTTCATTGGAATTTTCTTGTCTTTTTAAGAAAGCCAAGCAAGCACTTCAGTGATGAGGAGTTTACATTATCAACACTCTCACCACATCAGCACCGAGGATCTGCCACCCGATACGAGCAAAGGCCGGACACTCACAGAGATAATGTTCCGCAGTGTCGTGGCTCTCTCCACAATCGTCGCGGATTCTAGTACCACTTAAGCCCAGCACGTTAAAGTGGTTGTCGAAAGCAAAATGGCCAGTCAAGACGCCAATAAGTTGTCTACAGTCTTTTCTGCTGAGAGACAGCAAGAATGCCGCTGATTTCTTACAGACGCCTGAGAGCATACCTTTAATCAACCTGCATCCTGGAGAGTCAAGCCACACACAATTGTGTTCGTGAGAGACCCAATCGTCAATGGAAGCCCTAACCGAGGACGCAGGGAGACCCAACGCGGGTTTGGGGCCTGAGAAAGCCTCCTCTGAACCTTGTCTAGCAATCCCATCGGAGATCTCGTTCCCCGAGATCCCAGTGTGACCTGGGACCCAGATAAGAGACAGAGATTTCAGCCTTGTGAACAAGTTCAAAGAGTTTTTGGTTTCACGAAATATTTTGCAAGTGGTTAAAGAGTCAGCCTGACTGTCACTACATACACAAATGCTACGGCCCTTCCATCAGTTCTTCACAACATAGTTCATGGCCATTAGGATTACATAAGTTTCCGCTTAGAAAACAGACGCATATTTACCTAACGAGAAAAGAAGTCTAATATTGTCGTCTTCAGACACCAGCGCCAGACCCTTGACTTGTTTTCCAGGCTCAGACTCTGGCCAAAGCCAGTCCTGAACACAAGGAAAGTAGACTGTGAATTTGCACATCAGCTGAAGTTCTGCTCTCATTGCATCAGACGGCATATCCATAAGACCAGAGTCGTAAGATAAGTGTCGCGCAAGTTCATCAAAATTCCAGTGTGGAGTATACCAAAAACCACCCCGCCTAAGGCGATGGATGGTTTTGATAGTGCAACCCATGATATAAGTACCAATGGGAAGTAAGTTCAACTAAGCATCCAGAGCAAAGTCAGACGTACTAGGGAAAGCTCCCGTGCAGCCGAGATAAGCCGTTCTATGTAATTTGGCGCAAAAGCCAACCATATATTATAATTACACGAGAGCCCCTTCCACCAAACAACTGACGCATATGTTGTTATGTCCTGTATCCCCTTGTGGGTCCTAGGGCCTCTACTACGCATACGCGCCTTCGTGTACGACTTCTGGCAATGTGTCTGAGTTCTCCCCAACTTTTCCCTAACTGCCGTGCCTCCTTCTCGACTGTTCTGCGCCATGCTCTCCTCGGACCGCCATGTCTTCTGCCATGCCATCCGCCGTTGGATGGTTGTGCCTATTGGTTCCTGACCTGTTCTCTCGTAAAGGTGTTCGTTAGAGATACGATTGGGCCAAAAAATCCTTAAGATATTGCGCAGGCACCTACTAATAAACGTTTGCAGCTTTCTGAAGATAGTAGTGGTCACTCTCCACGTGCTGCAACCTTATAGCAGCACGGATTCAACGTTGGAGCGGAACAGTCTTATTTTGGTGCTCAAACTGATTGCATTGCTTCGCCATATTTTGGACAACATCCCGAACGTGGACTTTGCTTTGGCGATCCTGTTGGCTATATCCAGTTCGGCTCCACCACCGGTCGAGACAATACTCCCAAGATACTGGAAATCCTCTACTCTCTCTCTGACGCATATGAGAGGAATAGTCTTATCATAGCCATGTAGATCCACAGAACCTTTTTCAGTGACAAGCTCCATGTCTTGCCAAAAGCACCCTTACACTGCTAGAAGAATGAGAGCGCCTTTGATGTTTTCGACTCGACGTGTTTAGACCAATAGAGTTTGTTATCTAAAATCACTCCCAGATATTTGGCTTCATTGGAAATGCGGATAGTGATATCTTTTAGCACTGGCTGAGTCAGACCGGTCAGAATTCTCCTCTCGCAAAAAAGATATAGATACTACAATGGCAGATCAACGAAACGATCCCTAGAAACTCATCCTACCAGGCACGCCGCTAGAGTATAAAACTTCTATGTTCACCTGGCAACGGCGGAAAAGTCATTCTATATAAAAGAAAAAAAAAATTAAGCCATTGACAGGAAAGCTTGTTGGTAGTAAAAGTTGTTTTTTGCGACTTATACTGAGAGACAGTAGGACTGCCATGAAATTCTTATAAACACCGAATTGAAGGTGGGGCGAGAATGACCAACAGTAACTGGTTTTGTATTTCTATAGTAGGTTAGGTTAGGTAAGTCCATTGTGGTGCAATTTATAAGTAGTCCAGAGCCCCGGTACTCATATTCAAAACTCCAATAATCCTTATGTGTAATACTTTTCGCGTCTGCCTATTTGACGTCACGTATTTGGTACAAGCTACTGTTAAGTGAACCACTTTGACCTGGAGACGAAACTGCTAATATTCCAGATATCAATGCGAACCCCACAGGCAGATCAGTAGAAATGCGGTGAAGTGGGAGGGTTATGATCCCTTATTTTCGGATCATAACCTCGCTGATAAAATGAAGAAGATTGTTATAGAAGTACTCTCCAAAGGCTTTCCTTCTCAAGGTAGATCGCGCAGTACAGTTGTACAGAAAATAGGTTATGGACTATTCTTCTGCCTCCTCCTATGATTTAGGTCCACTACAATTCACTTAGATGTGGGACAGGTGCTGCTATCTCTTCACATGAGATTGGCAGTTCTTACCGTTTCAGTGTTTAGTTGGAATTTGATCACATCAATAGATACTGACGGAGCTTCACTATTTTCATAGAAGTCTCGACTGGTACCCTCTTTCGATAGTTCATCCACTTTGCAGTTGTCTGGAATATCCCTATAGCCTGGGACCCATCATAGGGACACAGTCTAGTGGCAATTTTTATATCAGGTGAGCTGGAAAAGACTCTTGTTCCCGTGCCCCATGTCATTTTGGATCCATCTGTATACATACTCGAATATCTCTATCGTACATGAATTTAGAATTCTGTTAGCTTCCCACTTGGTTCTACTTGAATGTCTAGTTTAGTATTTCATGTCGAAATCATAATGTGGGTCCATATAGTCTGTTATGCTAGGTATAGCACAGGTATAGGAGTTGACCAGAATTCTCGAGAGATGGCATTCATTCGTGATAACTGTTGCGAATCTCTTAGTTCCAGTGCGGCTTTTGCAGCTAAGAGTTTCCAAAATATATCAACGGGGAGAAGGTGAAGCATTGCTTCCGATGCATGAGCTGTTCTGTTTGCCCCTTTTACTAGCTCTAGAAACGCTTAACTTTATACGCGTTTGAAGAAAGATAAAATGTTCACTTTGTAAGGGAAGTAGGCATAATAGTAAGCTGAGATAAAAACATCGAGAAATATATTCCGCTACTAGGTGGTTCAAAACAAGAGTGCTTCAGTGCAGACAGATACTCTTTGAAGGCAATGAGTAAATTCCTCACCTGACCTACGGGGCCTCTCTGCTACTCCAGCGATTAGGAACGGTAATTCAACCTAATGCTGGTTTTCTTTAAAACTTGTGGTATTGCATAATCCCTACGGCATATGCCTATACGAGTACTTCGAGAAAAAATTCTTGAATCTCATTTAATCGCGCACGTTTTATCCGTGACTATCTTCCGCAATTGAACTCCCACGATAACGTTCGAAGGACATTAACTTAAAGCCATACATTCTTTGACTTTCTGATTTCCCTTAAAGCCCAATCATAAAAAATTCACCGCCACGGCATCCAATACTAATGCCCCATCCATTCAAAGACACAGAAAAAAGAAACGAATACCCATCAAGTAGCACTTTTCGCTTTCATTTCACGTCCTGTGCCATCTTTCTCTGGCAAATAGAAAAGGATGACGACGCTGACCAAAAATTACGATGCTTTTAGCGTAGCCAGGGTAAAATTTGCGTTTCCCCAGTTACCCATTAGTCACCAGTTCCCTCCCTGGATGTCCTTCGTTCCCTGAAATATCTTCTTTTTTTTTTTTCTTTTTTTTTTCTAACAGCAGAAACACTAATTTGTGTTTGCGTTCCCCATTCTTCCAGCAAGGAACGAGAAAGGAAAAAAAAAACCTGCCCACACATCAGCCCCACTAAGTACTGAATTTATTTGTGTTTGCCTGTCGCTGCCCGCACAGGAAACACACTTAGCCTGAACATGGGCATGGTGTGCCATTGCCCTTGACTCTTTGCCTATATTGCTCTTGTATGCGCGGCGCTCATTGGCATTCCAATTGGTATGTCCATATCCTAGTTTGTTATGAGAGAGAGAAAAAGAGTCCTTTTTCTACATTCCACCGGCGACATCCTCTAGTTGAAGTTGTCCTTTTTACAGAATGTAATTATTTTTTTATTGTTATTTTGACACGAAACTTTCGGCCCCAAACCAAGGGTTCCTCGTTGTATGATAATGATTGCCACGATCCTTAAGAAAGCACACCCAAGGGACGAAGGGATGGGTGTTGCTGCTGCCTGCTACCTTATGTTTTATTTTTTTGGGCCACTAAGTGTGTGTCTTAATTTTGTGTCCCTGTGTGTGCGCGAAGGGATCGGTACCGGGAAAAAATCAACAACGAGGACATAAACATACCTGAGTGCTGCGCGCCTTGACGGTGTAAGTTTACGAAAATAAAGTTTCCTGTTTCCTTTTAATTTGCATGGATTATTCCGGTCGAGTAGCCCGGCATACATTCTTTACGTTTGCTTGCCAAGAAGAAGAGAAAACTTTATCCGTACCTAGTCTCACCTTGTTTTTGGAATTTTGCGCTTTTTGTTGTGGATCCTTTTTCTTGGCGTCACCGTGTTGTCCTCGTGCTGTGCTGTGATTTTGGTGTAACTTTATTTTCACACTCCTGAGCTGGTGTGATGTGTGTGTTTGTGTTTTTTTGTGGGAGTAAAAGATGACGCGCCTTGGGGTTTTTTTTTTCTCGGTTGGCCGAAGGACATTACTCCCCTAAGGTGGAGTTTCATACTGCCAGCCGTACTTCATAGAATACGTAAGTCTATTGTTTCAAAAGGTAGCCAAGTGGAAAGCATTTTCTTTTATTTTTGCTCCCCTTTCGGTTGGGCCTCGGTGCGGTGATGTGGCGTCAAATGTCGTTTACATTTTGAGGGTATACCTATCATACTACCCCAGGATATCAAAAATAAAATTGAAAGCTTGCTTAGTTAATGAAGCGAGAAGTGAAGGTTGTTACTTGCATAAGTATTTTGTTTCTTGACATTTCCTGAAGAGGGGGTATAATATGAGATAAGCTGATGGAATGGATGCGGGAAACCCTCCTTGGGATGGTTTCTTACGCGCGGCGTAAGAATGACATATTTTTATGAGTTTGAGTGAAAGTTTTGACATTTTCCTCAGTCTTTTGCACAGAAAGGGAATTCAGTTTTCGGAAAATGTCCTCACGAGACTTCGTGACAACTGTGACAAGAGACAATGCGACTTTGTTCCTGGGTCTCTAGAGCTAATGGATTTTTTGGTATTTTATTTTATATTCCCTTCGGAATTGTAGTGGGCGTACCTTTAATCTCCAAAATTCATTTAAAATGATAAGGTTTCGAGTCATTTAAAAACCAGAACAAGTAACAAACAAAAAATAAATTCCGGCGAACTCTGGTTTACTATAGACGAAGGTCTATAAGGACTTCATGGACGTTCTGTGTGCAAAATCGAAAGAAATATTCCGACGAAGAGCAGCTATTTGACTTATGTAAGTTCCTTGAATTTGTACCGAAACCAATAAGCATCACCATGTTATAAGCACCTACTAAGCAAACGTGACTAGAAGTCCAATTTATCAGCTGAACCCTGGCTTTAGCAGCTTTTACCTTGCAAATCGCTACTAAAGACTAGAGCCGAGCAAGCTGTTGATTGCGGGAAAGTAAAATGTCATATTATGTAAAAATTATTTACAGAATGAATGGCCAAGTCATAATTATAATTCAAATCTTCTTTATTCAGGTTGATCAGCTTAATCAAACGGACTGGGTACCTGTATTCTATATGGTATTTTTATAACGGGTGGGCCGTCTAGTGATTTCTTTTTAAATCATAGGTTATTTTGACACTAGCAGCTGTTTCCAGCTCCAACTCTTGACAGAAAGTCAGTATCATACCTCCGCGGAACGAAATGAGTCGCTTTATGCTTAAACAACATTGGGAAATATTGTAAACTTACTTCCAAAGTGAGTGCTGTATAGCCCAAACAGTGTGTTTTTTGAAAAGAAGTTTTGGCCGAAATGAAGCACCCACCGCGCCTGCTGTACGCAAGTTTGTGCAAAAAGTTCGTGAGACTGGTATGCTAGTGGACGACACTCATGGTCCCCGTCGTCGTACGGTGCGCACAGACGAGAATGTGGCTGCTGTACTCGAGAGTGTGAGACTCAATTCACGAACATCAACTCGTCATCGATCTCAACAGCTCAACATTTCACGCACTAGCCTGAGGAGAATTCTGCACAAGGTCCAATTGATTCAGCAATTGAAAGCGCACGACCATCCGCTTCGTTACCGCTTTGCTGTTTGGGCCTTAGAGCAGCTTGAATTGGACAACAATTTTGGGCGAAAAATTATCTTTTCTGACGAGGCACATTTTCATCTCGGCGGCTACGTTAACAAACAAAATTGTCACATCTGGGGCTCGGAAAACCCGCACGTTATTGTCGAGAAGCTAATGCATCCACAGAGAGTGACAGTTTGGTGCGGATTGTGGAGTGGTGGCATCATTGGACCATTTTTCTTCGAAAATGAGGCTGGGAACAACGTTTCGGTCAACGGTGGGCGTTACAGAGCCATGTTAAGGACTTTTTTTTTACTGAAATTGAAGACATGGTTTTGGACGCCCTCTGGTTCATTCATCGTGGGGAACCGTGAAGGACCGATGTTATGCCAACAATGCGGAAACGATTCAAGCACTTAAGGCCAATATCATTCAAGCAATCCATGAGCTACAGCCCGAAACCATCAACAAGGTTTGGAGTGATAGAATGCGCTACTGCGAGGACAGCCAAGACAGCCACTTGAACAATGTTGTACTCTATAATCAATGGGAATATTTGTTCTTACTAACAAAGCCATAATACATTAAAAAAAATTCATTTTGTTCATTTTATTGCATTTTTAGAAAGAAATCTGTAGTTGGCCCACCCTGTACACGATGTCTGTGATGAATTGGACTCCATACCAACTTCTGAATCATTTGCGACGACAACCTTAAGACGGTCCCTATACCTATTCATTCAAAGATTGATTTAAATATTAAACATCCACTGTCGAACTTTTAGGTGTTCGAATCCAAATCCTTTATATTTTTTTAGAGATCGAATCAGAAAGGCATTTCTAAGTCGTACGTACATTCTTTTATTTATCGACAATCCAAGGGAAAGCAATTACAAGCGGGCAATAGTATGCTTCCGGCTATTAATGTAGGGCTATTTAAAACCAGTAATTTGGGACATAGCTCCATAGGAACTATTTCCCGATATCCCTGACAAAATCAGACGAAATCCTTGGAATCTTAGTGTTCGATACAACGCACGCAGTAATATACCCAGTTAGGGATGATTGTAAAGGAAGGTAGTCTCTTTCCACAATGAAATTCCAATATATACGGATGGTTCCAAGAACAGTGATGGAACAAAATCAGCTGTATACTCGAGAGATATAAACATTCAGAGGTTCTATGTAACTGCACTTAAAAGTGCGTAATTACTTGAGATGCCATCTATACTGACAGTAAGGCTGCTATAGTCTTATGATACTAAATCTGAAATCATTAGGAATTGCCGCACAATGCCCAGGGCATTATATAGGCAAAACCGTATCAGATTATGTTGGGTACCTTGACACTGCGATATAGAAAGCAACGAAAATACCGATGCGTTGGCCACAAAAGGCTCCCACAAAGTAACACACTCGTAATTGAAGGCATAAACCATCAATGTGCGTAGATCAGAAAAATATTCGCGCTAGAACCGTCAACATGGCTGACCTAAGATAGTCCAACATAGAATGGAGTAGGGTGTCTAAGGCCTTTTGGCGAGTGCTAAATCGCAAAAAATCGGAGGTCATAATAAAAAATAGGCAGATCACGGTTAAGAACAGCGATAGGGATACTCTTTGGCCATTGCCTTCTGAGTAAGCACGCTATGAGATTAGGATTACCGAATACGGATGTATGCAGGTACTGCAGTGACCGGTCCCACCTCTCGCGAGCGTCTGACAAACATCCGAGAGTATTGTTATCACGAAAAGGCTTCTCAAATCGCCGTTCGGATTCGGCATTAAACTGTAGGTCCCTTCTATTCGTGTGAAAAATATAACGCACACAACATGAGTGGTTGCGAGAAGCTAGGCCCTGGCACTTTAAAGAGCTGTTGCGCCAAATATTTGTTTCGTTTTTTGTTTTATTTTGCAGAAACCTCCACATCTACTCTGTAAATGCCAAGGCATTGACCAGACCAGCAAAAAAAAAAAAAAAAAACAGGGTGTCCTAGAGTTTCTTTGTAGCTGGAATACTTTCCAAATCCAAATCAGTCTGGTTGCTCTCGTCAACAGACCTCCTTTCCTCTGGCTTTCAACTTGGCAATTGCGAAAGTTTGTATGAACACTACTGCGAAGGCATAACACTGGCAGTAGCTTGCTCATATGGCTGGAAAATTGCTCGCTCTGATGATAATGATTCGCCTATGACATCGGTTATCGGGAAAAAAGAAATACTGTGAGTTAGAAGCAAAGACAAGTAAAAAAATCTCCCCAGTTATCTGGACGCCACCCCGGAGTTTCTCTGAAGCATTAATAACTGAGCTTCAAAAAACCCACTACACCTAAATCTTTCTCTCTTTCTCCATCTATCATTACCAATGCCCGCACTGGGAATAAACATGTTAAGGGTATACATAACCCCTTGAGTGCGCGCAGATTATAAAAAAAAAAAAAACTGTCTAAAACTAATCACGCCTGGTGTACATATAGAAGCGAAATGTCAATAGAGACGAAAAGGCTCACCTCGAAGTGGAATACAGATGTTGCAAGAAAAAAGCAAAGAAGAAGTGCGCCCAGCATCAAGCAGTACGGAGGGCCTGTATTGGGCGCTGGAGACAATATCGTCTCCGGTTGCTGATGCAAACCGGGCAATACAGGAGCTGTGACGACACAAAATGAACAGGAGCGCAACCATCTTCAAAATAGCCACCCAGACAAGGAGGAATGCCCAGGGGATTCGTTTGCCAAAGTTCATAAGCAATGCTTAAGGCCAGCTTCTTGTGGATGACGACAAAATTCAGAAGTGGCGGCAGTATTGTGAAGGACTTTTGACAGTTTCCCCGGCTATACTTTCCAAGAGCCACCCCTAACTGTGAAGAAATACCCGACATTACAGTCGAAGAAGTTAGTGAGTCTGTCAAATACTCAAAAAAACGAAAAGCGGTTGGGCCAGACGAGATGCCCTCTGAGCTCTAGAAAAAGATGGGAGACATCGGGTTCAGATGGCTCAGAATTCTCATTTCTAAATTTATAAGATTTGATCCAATGACGAATCAATGTAGGGAAAGCTACCGTCTCTCTGTGTACAAAGGGCAGGGTGATACGCGAAACTATGATAACTGCCGTTCGATCAAGCTGATGTCACACCCCATGACGATCATTGACCGGATATTAGGTGGGCGACTATCTGATGATCAGTGCGGGTTTGTCGCGGGTAAATCAACCACAGATGCAATCAAGTATAAGGATCATAAATCGTGATTCCTTAAAGGATTTGCATATTGTATTGGTTGACCTTGAAAAGGCATTCGACAGACAACAACGAAATCTGATATGGATGGCGCTAGTACATCGAGGGGTTTCAGAAACCTATGTACAGATGATCATGAACATGTACGAATGGGCAAAGACAAGAGTAAGATGCCAAACTGGAGTAACCGAAGAGTTCCCAATCAAAGTCGGGGTGCACCAGGGAAGCGTCTTAAGTCCTTTGCTCTTTATTACAGTCCTCGACTATCTACTTGAAGGTAAAGCGACGGACCCCAAGGTACATCAGTTATTCTTTCCTGAAGATGGAGCCATAAGTGAGGATCCTACATCCCTGCAACGAACACTTGATGTGTGGGTGGATGTTTTCGAGGGAAATGGGTATCGTATTAGTTCAAAAGGGCAGAGTGCTTGTGCTGCTCGTTCTCTGATCCACTCGGGCCTATTCCAGACATTTATTTGAATGGAACAGTGCTTCCCAAATGCGAAAAATTCAAATATCAGGGATCTATGATTAATAGCAAAGTAACCTGTCATGACGACATCAATTATCGCGTAAGCGTAGGGTGGATGAAGTGGCAGGAAAACTCTGCTATCTTCTGTGACCGAAAAATGCCCCCTAAGTCGAAAGGAAGGCCATACACCACAGTTGTGCATCCAGCGCTCACATACGGTTCACTATGTTGGACGGTGTACAAAAAGTATGAGAGTAAATGAACGGCAACTGAGATGAAGATGATTCGCATGACAGTGGGAGTGACTAAGCTTGATTAAATAAGAAGCTCAAAGATCCGTGAAAGCCTTCACATCAAGGAAAGCACTTTACGAAAAATAGAGCGCGACCGCCTCAGCTGGTATCGCCACGTTCAAAGAAGAGATTATTTCTACCCTGTTAAAAAGACAATATCAATGAACGTTCCAAAGATATAGCGATGTAGGAAAAGCAGGCCTATAACGACTGGATCACACAAATGCAACGGCACCAGCATTCGATTGGCCTCAGTAACCCAGTGATCCAAAATTGGGAGGCCTGCTCATATTTTCTGAAGTCGAATGAGCGAACCCCACGGGCGGATCAGTAGAAATGCGGTGAAGTAGGAGAGTTATAATCCCTTGTTTTCGGATCATAACCTCGCCGATATAGGAAGAAGAGGAAGAATCGAAATGTCAAATTTGTACACCTTCTGACAGGAGTAGAGCATGAATAAAGCGCGTGCAGCTTATCCATTTAAAAGTATCTTTAGTAGGAGTATGCCAAGGGAGTGCACGCCACCTAGTTTGTTTTTATTCAGTATGAAAACATATATACATCGCATGAATTAATAAAAAGTCGATTACAAATTGGTATCCCCTCTATCCAGAGGTTAAGTACCTCAAAATCCTGACGTTGAAACAAAATAATTTCTGATTCGAACATCAAAAAATTAGAAATACAATAAATAAAAAAATAATAATAAAATATTGATTTGCAGCTAACATGTTAACATGCCACTGAGCCTGAAATATTCAAATACAAATCCAATTAATAAGCCGTCGTGTTCAAACATTCCCTAAAATATTTATATTCCTACACTTCCTATCGAATTTCCCACTGACACGTTCACAAAGGATATGGAGTCCCACAAAAAAATTAAATAAAAATATATAAAGTACAACGAAACCCCCTGGATCATGTCATAGCTAATCTAATAAAAAACACATTTACCGTACTTTCCCACAAAAAAACGAAATATACATATACACACACACACGTACCATATACACATCCTATATAGTAAATGAATAAATAAAAATCATCCAAAAGCGAAGGCAATCACATAAAATTTATTATATTCGCGCATTTGATGTGTCACAGCACTCAAACCGGAGACAGGACCAAAAGCGCACACACACAGTAAAAAAAAAGGACGACAAAAATGCCCAGAAATTTATGGGAAACATCAACTAAATCAAAATGAATACTTCGTATTTCACCCCTGTCCGCCCGCATCATCATCATCATCATAATGCCAAACATATTGAGGACTCTGTAGAAAGTCCTTCTTTTTTTTGCAGAAAGTAAACGAACGCCTCAAGGCAACAAAAACAGGAAATTTATTGCCATTTCCGCGCGCGCGGTCAGTCAGCGAAACAAATTTTCGAAAGCCTCCCTTCAGTTTGCTGGCCATGGGACTACAGAACTCATATATGCGGGACAGGATACTACTAAAAATAAGAAGAAGACAAATTATATGTGGCGGAACGTTCATTGATGGATAATGTGTCCGGAATAAGAGAGGAAATTCATTTAAAAAGTGAAAAAGTCCATAAAATTGCGATACACCATTAGTCCTGTTAAGGATCCTTGAGATGGATTGCTGAAAGATTTCTGGCGAGAGAGATGGGACACTTGGAACAGTACTATGAATAAGTGAAAGCAATTTAATGGTTTTTAAGTGAATGAAGTGATGGTGTCCATATCAAGAAGTAGGTGTGTAAGGGATTCCAGGGATTTGAAGGATCGGTTTGAATTGCAGCACAGTTAACAAAAAAAAAAAAAAAAAAAAACAAAAAGAAAAAGGTTTTTAGTTGAAACAAATTTGTGAGGTCGGATACCTGTAATGAATTTTATGTAGTCCAATACACGAACGAAGACCTTTGTAGAGGCTGCGGTGACGAGGAGGTTCTGGAAGACTTTCCCACTTTCTTTCCTACTGTCCAGGGCTCTATCATTTTAGAAATAAGTTCCTTGGACAACACTTCTTTAAGGATTTAGAAGAGTTGTCAAACAGACCGATAAACGACATCGCGAACTTCATGAAATCGTCCGGATGGTTTGTATCTCGGGCGCAGTAAGTACTAAATGCTTTCTTTAGGATATGTTCAAAGGACGATTTCTTTTTTGCTTTTTACGAGGAAGGGATTCTCTAATATATCCCCTTCCCCCCCCATGGGTATCACAATGGGTCTATATTGACCTGAGTGTGGTGTAGAGGTTTTCTATCCCTTACACAAGCCCACTTACGTAACCTAGTCTATATAGTCCAATGAGGAATATATTTAGTACTAAGCATAGAGGGTAATACGACGAAAAAGTTAGCCCAGCTTGTATTCAGGCGAAATTTGCCTTTGAAATCACTCCAACGGCAGGCAGTATGAATTCACCATCAAATTTGTAACAACTGACTCTGATCGGCGGCAGATTCTTCCATTTAAGTTCTAATTGGTCTTAAATCAGCGTTTAGTGATCATTGGATACAATTTAAATTTGAATTCAACCTCAAAAGTCATAAACCTAACCTTTTGTGTCTAAAAAAAATTGCTTCAACCATTAAAAATGCCAATTTCTGACATTGAGTTCTTCAAAAATGTTGAAATTGAAACTGTTCGTCATCTACTGTGCGAAAACCCTGCACTCGCCGACAGAAGAATGAGGACCCTCAGTAGTTACTTCTTCACTGAAAGAACTCCTGAAATTCCTTTGCAGTCCGATAAGTACCAATTCAAACAACACACACGGACGGATCGAAAACATCTACAGGCACTTGGGCAGGGGTGTACGGGCCCAGAACCAGATACTCAAAATCACTAGGAATATTCCCCAGTTCACACGATCGAAAGATGCGCGCAATTCAACCTAGACAGGAATTATCGCGGGCAGGATATCGCAATACTGTCAGACAGCCAAGCACTGACCTCACACGAGATCAGATCCAAATTGGTATGGGAATGCCTCAACAGGATCAACAAACTGGGAGAAGCAAATAAAATAACTCTCTACTGGATACCAGGTCACGTAGGAGTAGAGGAAAACGAAGCAGCCGATGAACTAGAAAGAAATGGATCAGACAACTGTTCCTTGGACCAGAACCATTTTGTGGGATATGACCCTACAAAATAAGGGAGGACTTAAGGAAAGAGGAAGAGAACAAATGGGTCAAGCATTGGGTCGAAATCCCCCAACTAAGACAGGCGAAAGAACTTCTGGGGAAATACAACCAGAAAAGAAGTAGAACCTGCCAAGGAGTTAGCAAGAACCGACTTCGCATCTTAATGGGCATGTTAACGGGTCTCTGCAGACTCAAGGAGCACCTCAGGAAACTGGGTTAAGAGAGAGACGGGCACTGCAGATTCTGCAGGGACTACGCAGAAACACCAACGCACCATCTTATGGAATGCGAAGCATTGATTCACAAAGGAAGAAATCACTTAGGTGCATACCTTCTATCAGAACTGGATCTACCTTCGCTCGAACCACTCAAGATACTCTTGTTCATAGCAGCTGGACTGGAGGAAGTGCTCTAGACCGAGCATATCATCGACTAGAGCCCGAGTTTGAGGGACACAATAGACCTGCTAAAGGTTGCAGTGCATTTGAACCTCACAACAACTATATCTATCTATCTCGCAGGTTCCCAAGGTAAAAATAAAATGAACACAATGGATCCTTGTTGGCCTAAGTGAGCAGTCGCATGTCACCCATCTATCTAACCTAACCTAAGGTATTCATGCAGATGCGGTCTTCATTATTCCATCCAGAAAGGTAGCTGGACCGGCGGATTCTACTTTGAAAAATTCTATGGGAAAGGCGTTAATATTTTCTCAGTATCGTTGCAACTTCACCCTGCATAGGCCAACAAAGGCCCTTAACTCTAGCTGATTAATCCATCTTTGGATGAGACTTATCTATGGGTTGACATTGTTACACGTCGGCAAGTCGTTGTAGTTGCCTTCACGGCTACGAAATATCAAAGATGTTGACAATGAAGTCAACAAGGACACATAAATGAGTTTAATGCTTCAAGACAAATAATCACTATCGACAGCTTTAAATTTAAAGTAGTAAAGGAGGAAGACACTTACTGAAAACTAGACGAAGAACAATCCTTGAAAACCACTCCTGCTCATTATCGGAGAGGTAAATGTGCTCTACAGAAGGCAATCGCTTCTTGCATATGGTGTCTAGTGATAGACGGTGAGTAGGAAAGTAGATTGTTGGGTAAAGAACAATTTGAGAATAAGATGCAATCGTGAACCTTATGTGCTGTACTTACCAAGATTTGGGTATAACCTGCAAGTTCAAATACATCGATCGAAGGTCTTTTAAACCGAACACTCAGTTTCGAAAATGCAAGAAGCTTCCATTTTAAGGACTAAGCGATGTCGGACGTTAAAAAAAATGAAATATTTGGCTCAACAGTTCTTTAAGTGCCAGTGCCTAGCTTCTCGCAACCACTCATGTTGTGTGCGTATTTGCGTATATTTTTCACACGAATGGAAGGGACCTGCATTTTAGTTCCGTATCTGAAGAGCAATTTGTTTTGAGAAGCTTTTTCCAGACAACAATACTCTCGGAGGTTTGGCAGACGTTCGCGAGAAGTGGGACCGTGAAAAACCTTGTTGGTGTTGTCTGGGATTCGAACTTGGAACCTCACGCGCAGTGGTCCGACACACTAACCACTTACGCCACGGAGCCCACCATCGGACGTTAGCTGGATCTGAAAAATAGTCACAGATCGTCGAGGGTGGAAGGTTGTAATACCTAAGGCAGAGAGTCGGACGCCTGTTTAATGGCAAAGAATGTTAGCGACCTATCTGTCAACTACACCCACGGAGTGATGAGACCACTCTTTATATCTTAAGAGGCAGCGACTTTCTCTCAATGACTCCCATTGCTAAGGTTGAACATGAGGAGTTTAGAACTTCGTGACAGATCCTGGAGTAAAAGCATCACCCAGGGCCAAGTGAAGCAGCACAATGGGTTTTGCTGAGAGACGGCAGTGCCGAGTTATTCGTACCCCTGCAAACGTAAAATGCCACCGTATATTTTCAACCAGTGTCTTCTTGAATTCGCTTTTGGCAGCGAGACCAAGATCCTATACAGTTTGAGCCATCATATGCTAACTTTTCGAATACCTGATTCGTTCAAAACAAAAACTCACTCTTCCTTGCTCTCAACTTAACCTAGTACCAGCGCGAATATTTTCATGTCGCACTAGTTTCGTTCCTGATTTATTTGAGTTTCAGCAAGCCTCCTCTTCTTCTTATTTCGGCGAGGTTATGATTTGAAAACAAGGGATCATAACCCACCCACTTCACCGCATTTCTACTGATCCGCCTGCGTATGAAGGAATTTTGAGTTTAATGTCGGAAAACACATCTCAAAGGTAAATTGGGCGCCCGACGTGGGGACCTATATCTAACAGAATTGAATGTGTCAGTCACACTCGGTAATTTATGGGCTACTTCACAAATCTTTTCAGAAATCACATTACTGTTTTCCACCGTATCTGGTGTGTTATATTTTATAAATTTAACCAGTTTTGGTTAACAATTCAAATCATTTCCAAACAACGTATAATAAATCATTGAAACACATCTCAGTGTTACAATCAGAATTTACATAAATAAAACACCATCATAACAATGCTAATGCGCAAAGTTTTACAACTGCTCTACTATTTAACTGATATTCTAGATACTTCTCTCTACACTCCATTAAAAATTCATCGATTCAATGAACCGAATGTGTGTATGTGTCTATACAAACATTTAACTATACCCGTACCTACCATCACGCGTACTCATATCATTTGCATTCGGTTATCGGAAAGCAGATTCAACCGAGTTTGTCATCCACCCACCAAGGACATTATTTATAAATGTTCGTCTCCTTAAATACACAAATTTATTTGTGTTTAAAAAAATATAAATAAAAATAGCAAACATCTCGTAATAGAAGTTGCGACTCCTTGATGTACACACATGCAAATCGTTATGCTACACAAAAGCATCAACAGCGACTCGACCCCCTTCTCGTTATCCTTCCGTTTAATGTTGATCTTGAAAGACTGTCAGAGAGCCGTTTGGCATCCTTTCACACTATACACACACACACGTAGTCTTTCACTCACTCAATGGAAGCACTCTGTGTAAGTAATGAAATTTCAATTTGGAGCCATTGAATTGCGAAGCCGATGCTGGCAAAAGGAATAATTCTATTTCATGGTATTCCGCATCATTATCAGTGGTATATCAGAAGGGGGTGAAGAAAATATGAAAAAAGGACTTCTTTTGTGGGTGAGTGTGTTGGGGTGAAGCTATTTTGTGTGTAACCGACACTTGGTCTCCCGCGCGGCACACAATGAAATTGACAGAGGACACGAGAAGCCTTTTCCATCAGTTGAACGAAGGGTGTCACATCGCATCTACAGCAACGGCATCGATAATGAATTCCATTAGACGATGATTGAAAGTTTCACACCTGACTGAGTTTTTTTTTTTTTTTTTTGTTCGCTTTCCATCGTCTCCTGGAAGTGAAATTGCCACTCTCCGGCGATCAATTAATCAATATAAAGTCGTTCCACTTTTGCACCAGTGCCGAGAAACAATGACACAAATCAGTGTCGAAGAAAAGACTGCGACGACGACGGAGATTAAAGATGGCTGGAGAGATGCGGATACACGACCCAGGAAATAGTGATGCATGAAAGCGGAAGAAATACCATTCATTCGCTATGGGAGAGCGATATTTTGTTTTCTTTAAGCTCTAGTTGGTTGACTATTCATCCGTGCCGACAGGTTGTGGATGAAAATATTGCAGACAGGCTGAGCGAGTGGCTAAGATTGATTGGGTGTTTGACCTAGGTTTGGATTTAATGCAGAAGATGGTGTGTTGAGGTGCTACTGGGGTTTAAAATTGAGTATATATATATTTTGTATACGATGCGGGAGTGCTGTGTGAGTATGAGTTATACAAGACCGAAGAAGCAAAGCAACATGTCCTCAAAACAGATTAAAGAGGGAATAAGCTTGTCGCATTAGGTAGCATAGCAGAGGCCAGGCATTCATATTCAACTGACAGCTGTTGTTCGGATTATTCTTCATCGCCTGACGGAGTAAAACAATAACGTTACTCTATTATATCTACAAAAAAAGTTCTTCATGGTCAAGGATAGTTCTGAGTTCTTAAGATGAGAATGAGAAGGAAACTTCAGACCGTTTTCTAACGCCGCCATCGCGACCATATGACCCTCTGCACTGGCTCGAATACAGAGCTTACACGGAACTACCCTTGACTCAGGATTATTGACTTTGTCGTATATTCATAATGCATCATGGCAGTCTCCTAATTAGCTGAAATTGAGTCAGTAGATGATTTCCAGTCTACAAGATTTCGGTACGTCCAAAAGTGTAAATATTAATTCCAATCATCTAATGGCTGCAATGGGAGTAGAGTGCGAATATTAACATAGTATATATATACAGGGTCGGCCAGCTATAAGTTTCTTTTTAAAAGTGCAATAAAATGAACAAAATGAACATTTTTCCATGTATTATGGCTTTATTAGTAAGAGCAAACATTCCCATTAATTATGAAATACAACGTCGTTCAAGCGGCTGCCTCGGCTGGTCTCGCAGTAGCGCATTCTATCACTCCAATTTTCCAAGACCTTGTTTATGGCTTCGGGCTGAAGCTCACGGATTGCTTGGATGATATTGGCCTTAAGTGCTTGAATCGTTTCCGGATTGTTGGCATAACATTAGTCCTTCACGGTTCCCCACAAAAAAAAGTCCAAAGGGGTCAAATCGCAGCTCCGAGGCGGCCAATTGACATCGCCAAGACGGCTGATAACACGATTTGGGAATTTGGTGCACAAAAGACCGATTGTGGCATGGGCTTTGTGGCATGGCGCGCCATCCTGCATAAACCAGAGGTCGTCCAAATCCATGTCTTCAATTCCAGGAAAAAAAAAGTCGTTAACATGACTCTGTAACGCCCACCGCTGACCGAAACGTTGTTCCCAGCCTCATTTTCGAAGAAAAATGGTCCAATGATGCCACCACTCCACAATTCGCACCAAACTCTCACTCTCTGTGGATGCATTGGCTTCTCGACAATAACGTGTGGGTTTTCCGAGCCCTAGATGCGGCAATTTTGTTTGTTAACATAGCCGCCGAGATGAAAATGTGCTTCGTCAGAAAAGATGATTTTTCGCCCAAAATCGTTGGCCCAAACTGCGAAACGATAACGAAGTGGATGGTCATACACTTTCAATTGCTGAATCAATTGGACCTTGTAAGCGAATAATCCCAGATCTTTGTGCAGAATTCTCCTCAGGCTAGTGCGTGAAATGTTGAGCTGTTGAGATCGATGACGAGTTGATGTTCGTGAATTGAGTCTCACACTCTCGGCTACAGCAGCCACATTCTCGTCTGTGCGCACCGTACGACGACGGGGACCATGAGTGTTGTCCACTAGCATACCAGTCTCACGAACTTTTTCCACAAACTTGCGTACAGCAGGCGTGGTGGGTGCTTCATTTCGGCCAAAACTTCTTTTCAAAAAACGCATTGTTTGGGCTACACAGCACTCACTTTGGAAATAAATTTTCAATATTTTCCAATATTGTTCAAACGTAAAGCGACTCATTTCTTTCCGCGGAGGTATGATACTGATTTTCTGTCAAGATTTCGAGCGGGAAACAGCTGTCAGTGTCAAAATAACTTATGATTTAAAAATAAATCACTAGATGGCCCACCCGTTATATATATCGACAGTCAGCCAGTGAAAGACTATGGTGCACTTATTTCTTAACGAGAAGGATAAGCAGTATAACATCACGCTTTCCTAAGTACCAGGTCACTGTAATATATCGGCGAATTGTAAAGCTGACAAACAAGCTCGATAAGATTCCTTTGGTATGAATAGTGGTTGGGCATTCTCACAGATTAAACATTGCGCACAATGATTGCTGCAGGAATTTTTGAGACTAAGAGGACGAAGAAACTGTCTGATATTATGTAATCAAGCACCCTATGCTCGCCAACGTTAATAAGGCTTTTCATGATGTACGAGTAAGTGGTCTTCATACCTGTGCAACTGAAATTTTAAAAAGCAACTAGTTGCAGGAGTAGCAGATGTGATTTACCTGTTTCTACTTGGTGGCAGCACAATGGACCTATTCCTGGCCAAGGTTTCATTCGTCCACATTTTCAGGGCCCACATATGGATAATATGAAAACAAGAAAATGAAGAGTTGAATTCGGAAAATCCAGTGGTTTGAGTGGCTCAGCAAGCACAGGCATTATTAAATCCAGCTTCATAATCGTATATCATGTCCAAACACTTAAATCTTATCTGCTGCCTTCTGAAATCAGTTTCGAAATGACCTTCATAGACATTGGACGCCCAAATGAAGACGTAAGGTTCCAAGTTCAAATCCCAGAAAACACCAAAAAGTTTTTTCACGGTCCAACCTCTCGCGAACGTCTGACAAACATCCGAGAGTGTTGTTGTCTCGAGAAAGCTTCTCAAAACAAATTACCCTTCTGATACGGCACTAAACTGTAGGTCCCTTCCACTCGTGTGAAAAATATAACGCACACAACATGAGGGGTTGCGAAAAGCTAGGCCCTGGCACTTAAAGAGCTGCCAAATATTTATTTTTATTTTTTTTTTATAACTGAAGACTTGGTGCTAGTATCGGAATAAAGATAATTGGAAAGAAAGATCCCGAAGACAAGTGAGGCTCATCATATCAGGGACGTATCTAAAACAAAAGATTTAAAGAAATCCCCGAAACTGAAAAGACTCACAATTATAATTAGATTTTTTCCTAAAAGGAGATGAGACTGCTACTATATTATAAAGTATGCGGTACTGTCAGGTATGACTTCCAAGATTTAGTAGTACGTATCAGATTCACTCAAAACCCCCAACATCCCTATCTAATTATTTCTCTGAAGTTCCACCTGATGGCACAAAGCAAACTATTCCCACTTGTATCGCAATATCTTATATCAACTTTCCCACAGCCACAGATGGACACACTTGATGGGTTGTGGATAGAAAACTATTCAAAGCATCCACAACTAAAGCATACACACAAATGTCATAGACACGAGACCAAAGAAGACAAGCAACCTCAAAGTATGTGACAACCGTGTTTACGATGTGTCGGTATCATCATCAACTGAGGAAATTGAAAATTTCCAACTATTTTTCCTTTCAACGACATCAGGTGGAATTCCACAGGATACCTCATTCATTTCCCCGATCTAGGATCACATGACACCTGCAACATCTCCGAATGCAATTAAAAAAATACCCCCTATCGTGGATTTTCGGTTATCTCAAAGGACATACACACACACATGAGAAACCAGACGTATCTAGGATATCTTCTAACGACGTCATGATGAATGAGTGTATCTATCATGAGTCTAGTGTTTCGTGGGGAATTACAAACAGGTGAATCTGCAGCAACTGTCGCTTTATTACTTATCTAGATGCACCAGATGTGTGAGATAAAAAGAAGGTAAAATGTGCCACGTGCCACCACATAGAAGATAAATTGATGAAGGTGTATGTTTTATGTAAAAAATTCAATCATCTGAACTAATAAGATATAAATTCAATTTCCTCTCCTTGGCCTCATTTCATCTGTTTCAATTTGTGCCTAGATACCAATCAAAAAATTAAACTTCCAAACAGATGCTTGAAGGAAATACTATATAGACCGAGGGGATGATTTCCTCATCAGGGCCTCACCAGGTCCTCATCAAGTTCTAACCAGGACGAGAACATCCTAAGATATAAGTAGATATGCCAGATTGAATTATAACCCAAGAGTTATTCGCTCCTGAGTAATATCTTTTATTCTATCTAATAACTCATCGCTGACTGTCAGTGCCTATCTCTGGTTTGCTGCTACTGCTATAACTGGCTCTATCTCGTATCTTCTCCTGATCATTTTGCATCTCAAGAGTTATTTTTGTAATAAATATGAAACCAAAACCAAAAGGCAGAAACTAGAAATATTATCCCTGAGGCAATATTGCCGACAGGCACAAGAGATACCGTCTATATGGTGGTGTTGTATCATAGCCATCATACACAACACCCAACTTACCCTCTCCCTGCCTCCTTTTCAATTACATTCGAAAAATAATATTGGAAAATGTTCCATCTTGTGGAAATTTATTGACTTGTGAAAGCGTCGACTCAAGTAGCAAAAAAAATAAAAATATATATACGTATGTATGAAAAGTTTCAAAAGCATAAAATATTGACTTCAGACAGAGAGATGATCGTAAATTTTGTAGAAAAATCCCTTGCCTTGGTCGAGTAGGGTAAGAGAGAAATGTTTGCCTTGTTTTTTGCCTTTGTTTTGTGTAGATTAATAATTTTTCACTGAGGTAGTAAATTAGAGAACAGAACGTGCAAGTGTGGGAAATTTGATTTTTCAGTTACAGTTGGCGGAGGTGGCATGTCGTGGTGATTTATTGTCGAAAGATGACAATGTCATTTTTACTAGAGACAAGTTTGGGTATACGTAACGGGTGGTATCTAAATTTACAAACTTCTTAAGCAGAAGGTCATACAGTCTTTCACTCTCCGTGAGCAAATACTTATGCTTTCCACAGCCGTTGGAATTGAAATAACCTCGCCATAGGTGCTTCGCATGGTGCCACCTAGACAATATGTTTGGTAATTGCAAGCAAAAGAGGCCAAATAGTGAACTTTCTCTCCCAAATACCAGGGTAAGTTTTGGTTTAGTTGAGGCGAAGCCGCTAATACCTCTGCGAAAATGCATAAAACTACTAAGCCTCGGAAATTTGATGGAACTTAGAGGATAATTGTGGATGTTTACAGCGGTAATACGTCCAATACTTACGTATGGGTCACTAGTTTGGTGGTCTACCCAGACTAAGGACTACAAAATTAAACTAATGAGCAAAGAGCAAAGCTTTGATGTACCACCGGTGCCATGCGGACATGCCCAACGGAATCTCTGAATGTGCTTCTGCATCTACTGCCACTTGACCACCATATTAAATACATTTCAGTATGTAGTGCGATCATACTCAGAGAATCAGGGTGCTGGTCTGCTGGTCGTACGGACACAGTAAGATTCTATTAGAGAACTGTGCACCACTCTGGCCGACTACACCATACCTAAACTGAAATTTCAACACAACTTCTTAGTCAACCTTTCCTCCAGAGCAGAGATAAAGAGATAAAGAATTTGAAAATAGCGATTTATGCCGACGCAGAGGTTCAAAGATGGACTGTGGGGTCAGGGTGGGAAACTTTTCGGAAAGAAAATATCAGTACACGCCTTTCCGATCCATCTAGTGTCTTGCCGTGCTTAGTGTGTCGGACAACTAACGGGTGGGCCATCTAGTGATTTCTTTTTAAATCATAGGTTATTTTGACACTGACAGCTGTTTCCTGCTCGAAATCTTGACAGAAAGTCAGTATCATACCTCCGCAGAACAAAATGAGTCGCTTTACGCTTGAACAACATTGGAAAATATTGAAAACTTATTTCCAAAGTGAGTGCTGTGTAGCCCAAACAGTGCGTTTTTTGAAAAGAAGTTTTGGCCGAAATTAAGGACTCACGGCGCCCGCTGTACGCAAATTTGTGCAAAAAGTTCGTGAGACTGGTATGCCAGTGGACAACACTCATGGTCCCCGTCATCGTACGGTGCGCACAGACGAGAATGTGGCTGCTGTAGCCGAGAGTGTGAGACTCAATTCACGAACATCAACTCGTCATCGATCTCAACACCTCAACATTTCACGCACTAGCCTGAGGAGAATTCTGCACAAAGATCTGAGATTATTCGCTTACAAGGTCCAATTGATTCAGCAATTGAAAGCGCACGACCATCCACTTCGTTATCGCTTCGCAGTTTGGGCCTTAGAGCAGCTTGAATTGGACAACGATTTTGGGCGAAAAATCATCTTTTCTGACGAAGCACATTTTCATCTCGGCGGCTATGTTAACAAACAAAATTGCCGCATCTGGGGCTCGGAAAACCCGCACGGTATTGTCGAGAAGCCAATGCATCCACAGAGAGTGACAGTTTGGTGCGGATTGTGGAGTGGTGGCATCATTGGACCATTTTTCTTCGAAAATGAGACTGGGAACAACGTTTCGGTCAGCGGTGGGCGTTGCAGAGCCATGTTAACGACTTTTTTTTTTATTGAAATTGAAGACATGGATTTGGACGACCTTTGGTTCATGCAGGATGGCGCGCCATGCCACACAGCCCATGCCACAATCGATCTTTTGCGCACCAAATTCCCAAATCGTGTTATCAGCCGTCTTGGCGATGTCAATTGGCCGCCTCGGAGCTGCAATTTGACCCCCTTGGACTTTTTTTTGTGGGGAAGCTTGAAGGACCGATCTTATGCCAACAATCCGGAAACGATTCAAGCACTTAAGGCCAATCTCATCCAAGCAATCCGTGAGCTTCAGCCCGAAGCCATCAACAAGGTCTTGGAAAATTGGAGTGATAGAATGCGCTTTTGCGAGACCAGCCGAGGCAGCCGCTTGAACGACGTTGTATTTCATAATTAATGGGAATATTTGCTCTTACTAATAAAGCCATAATATATGAAAAAAATTTCATTTTGTTCATTTTATTGCATTTTTAAAAAGAAACTTGTAGTTGGCCTACTCTGCACATGTTCCAAACCCAAAAAACACCAACAAGTTTTTTCACGGTCCCACCTGTCGCGAGTGTCTGACAAACATCCGAGAGTATTGTTGTCACGGGAAAGCTTCTTAAAAACAAAAATGGCCTTCAGATAAGGCACTAAACTGTAGTGCCATTCCATTCGTGCGAAAAATATAACGCACATAACACGAGTAGTTGCGAGGAGCTAGGCCTAGAGACTTAATGAGCTGTTACGCCAACTTTTTATATACAACGTCTTCCAGGTGGCAGCTCTGGTAATACATGAAGCAAGTCGGATAACAAGACACAAGTCTACATCCATTGACTCTACTCTAGCCGCATTTTTAAACATCAAAGGCGTTTAACAAAGTAAATACGACATCGATTAACGCAGCACTAGTTGAAATAGGAGTCAAAACAGAGTTAGTCAAAAGGATTGTCGACTAAAAGAAGAATTGTCCTCCTGGGCAGATCAAAAGTATAAATCTTAGTCTTAGTATAAATCCGACTAAAACTGAACTGGTTCTGTTTACCAAAAGAAGGAAAATAGAAGAATTTGATCCCCCTAAACTGAGTGGAATATCTCCGAATCTCTCCACAACAGCTAAATATCGCGGAACCATCCTTGATTCGAAGCTCACCTGGAAAAAGAACACGGAAGATGTACATAGCTATTGCCAGACCCATCCTTACCTACGGAATTATTGTATGGTGCAACGCAACAGACAAAACCAGTTATCTTAAAACACTCACAAAGGTACAAAGATTTACATGCATAAGCATAACAGGGGCACAGAGATCAACACCACAAGCGGGTTTAGAGTGATAAGTGCATACGATGCACAGCTGCCAAAAATGCGATTCGTCTCAAAAAATCGGGCGCATGGAAGCAAATCCCCTATGGACATGGATCTATACTCAACAGGTATAGTGTGACCGATCTCAACAGAACAACAAATTATATCATACCATATATAGATTTCGGCAAGAACTGCTCCAGTTTTATTCCCGAAAGACAAGAGTGAGACTCCAACACATTAATTAATGTACAGGGTATTCAACTCTACACTGGCGGATCTAAAACAGATATCGGAACTGGCCTACAGAGCCAGTTTTCTGCGAGTCACTTAAAATCAACGACTCATACAAACTCCCGGATGACTGTAGCATCTTTCAAGTTGAAATCTTCGCCATTAACTGGGCTGCACAGACTTTATATAGTAAAAAACTAAATCCTTCCAAGATTAACATTTTCGTGGATAGTCAACCGGCAATCAAAGCACTAGACAGCGAAGAAGTCAGATCACAAACAGTTTACAGAAGCCGCAACACATTGAACAGAATATACAATACCCATGACGTTACTCTCTGCTGGGTTCCCGGACATAGCAATATAAAAGGAAACGAGACAGCAGATGAACTAGCTAAAAAGGGACCAGCATTGGATTTTCAATGAACTGGATTTCATTGAACTGAGACGGAAAATAGACCTAAAAGCAAGAGAACCGATTAACTCCGCTTGGTACGCCACAAGCGACTATGTCATATCTCGCACCTTATGGCCAACATTGTATGAAAATAGAACAAAAGCCTTTTGGCGATGAATAAAAAAGAAATCCGCATCTTAACAGGTGCGCTCACAGGACACTGCGCGATAGGGGTAATGGCTGTTAGATTAGGCGTCAGCATACCCGACAACTGCAGGAACTGTTAAGATCTAGAGGAGACAGAAACCATCAAACGCCTGCTATGCGATTGCCCAAATCTTCAAAACCGCCACCTCCGTCATATGGGAAACAGGTTTTTTGACGAGCTAGGGGATCTCATGCAAGTGCCACTAAGGAACATGATAGGCTTCATAAAGCCCACAGATAACAGTTTAAGTATAGGTTCCACACTACAAAGGGAAACACAATGGAACGATTGGCCTCCGTGATAAGCACTTAGGTGCACTTCCCCCATACCTAACCTAACCTACTTTGATTGATAATAATACCGCTATTTTCATTGATAGTCAAACTGATATGACAGCCCTGATTTCAACGACAACGTCTTCCCAGATGGTTGAACAGTATAGAACTGGTGGAACAGTCATCGCTAAGTTGTCGGTCAAAACTACTCTTCTCTAGACGCCAGGTTATAGCAAAACCGAGAGGAACGAACGGGCGGACGAGCTGCCGAGGAAAGGGGCTGCCTCTGACAGATCCCTTGCAGATGTAGTCCTCATTCCGATAGGAACTGTCAAAAGCGAAATACTTTCACACTTTCTATCAGTGGCAAACAAAAGGCAAAACAGTCTGCAGAGTTGTGCTACTTTTAGAAGGATCTAGCGGAACTACTACCCGGAATTCATTCATTTCTCAAACAAAAGAACAAAAGAGATTCTAGCGATGAGCAAACCTACTATCAAGATCTTAACTGACTTCCTTACTGGTCATTGGTCTCTCAGATGCCACCTCCAAAAATCGGCATCTGTCATTCTGATACATGAAGGCTTTGACACCGAACAGGCGAACCCCACAGGCGGATCAGTGGAAATGCGGTGAAGTGGGAGGGTTGCGATCTCTTATTTTCGGATCATAACCTCGCTGATAAAAGGAAGAAGAAGAAGAAGAAGGCTTTGACACCGAATCTTTCGAGCATATCTTATGCGAATGTCCCGCTATTGCTTGGATCAGAATGAAATATTTTCAGAAAGTTTTCACTTTTCCATCTAAAGTTGTATCTTCCTTAGCCTTCTACGTAGACCACAGTAGCGACTTCTAAGCAGAAGTCTTAGCAGTGGCAACAGCCGCCCGTGAGTCTGCGGTAAGGGCAATATCACCAGAAGGTATCACCATCTTTTTCGACAGCCAGGCAGCTATAAAAGCGATTATTGCCGTATGAAATTAAATCGAACAACTCTGTAGAGGCTGTGGTGACGAGGAAGTTTTTGAGGACACTACACACTTCCTGTGCCACTGTCCGAGTCTTCAACACTCCAGGAAAAAAGTTTCTTGGTAAACATTTCTTCCAGGATCTCGAGGAGCTCTTCGGCGGTTTGACAGGAAAGATGCTGAACTTCATCAAATCATCAGGGTTGCTTGTATGCAGAAATGAAGTAAGTGATTGAGTTTGAATAGTTTTTAGTTTCAATGGGTAAGGGATTACTTACTCCCCTATGGGTATCATAATGGCTCAACGCTGACCTGAGTGTGGCAAAGAGCGTCTCTTCCTGTCAGCCCACATACCTAACCTAACCCAGCCTCCAACGTGAATTTGATTTTAGCTAGGAAGCAAATTTGAGGAATGGAAACACAAGATGTCAAAAGGCGAACCCCACAGGCGGATCAGTAGAAATGCGGTGAAGTGGGAGGGTTGTGACTCTTGTTTTTGGATCATAACCTCGCTGATAAAAAGGCAGAAGAAGGAAACACAAGATGTCAATGAGGTTGAGATGCTCCGTACGGTTATTCATTTGTCTATCATTCCAATTTACCCTTAAAAAATACCTCTATCAGTATTTCCATCAAATCTGACTAGCTCGATGTAGCCATTTGAGCCTAAGACCGATTTGTCCATCATTTAACGGGGTACCACAAGAAAGACATTTAGCTGCATTACTATTTGAATTAATTTCATAATTTAACCAATTTGTGCGAAACTATATTTAGGACTGATACCTAAAATACTCGATAGGCTGTCAAACTCTTCATTTTCGGTGGCGTGTTTGTCAATACCACTCTCAATTTATTTCACGTGCCACCATCAGCATAGCCTCGTGCAGACAACAGCCGTCTTTGCGTGATTATTTGGCAGCAGAATTTCTTTTGTCTTTCACTTACCCCCCAACAAACCCTTGACAGAATAAATAAGGCCAACTATCAACTAAGTGCGTTTATGGTGGAAATACTCGTTAGATTCCCCTTAAGGATCCGTGTAAGGAGAATGTGCGATTGTCGCCTGCCAAAAGAAGCAGAAAAAAAAAGAAAACGAAAAAAAACGACTAAAAGGCGTCTTCTTAGCCATCAAGACATTCATTCCCCTATCACTACTTTGATATTCTCACCTCTCTTTCTTTTGTCGGTCGTGGAAAAAGTTAAGGATTCGTCATAGCAAGGGGCGCAACAGATGGCCACTTCATGGTTGGGTGGATTTTTTGTTGTTTCCCCCTCGAACACTTGAAAGGGGGTTACCTTTTTCTTCCTCTTCTTGGAACGAGTTCAATGCGGTGCGGATGGGAAGTGGGGCGAAAGGGGGAAACAATGAATGATAGAAGTGTTCTTGGTGTGTTTTCTTAACTTGTTATTGTTATCGACCCTAAAAATGAAACTTGGAAGTTGATTTTTAGGCTGTTATGCCTTATCTTTGGCTGGCTTGTATTCGTAGGTACGTCTGACGCTTAGGGTGTTCATGTGTACACGTGTTGATGAGGTATCATTTGATGTGTTCGAAGGAATGAACACTCGTTGTTTTTTATGGATAATGAGGATATAAGGTGTGTTCAAGTTGACTGAGTTTGGTCATGGAGGTGTAAATACTGATCTGAAGGGACCTCTATCTAATGGAACCTAAAGAAGGCACAAGTCTTACTTCCTGTAGCGGAATCAGAAAGAGGGGAAACATAATAGAGCGGTTACAGGAAATATATGAGGGGTTGTAGATGCTTTGGTGTCTTGGGTCAGTGGACATACTTTTTGGAATTGTCTTGTGAAATATTGTACCGTGAGATGAATAGAAACTAGACTGGATTACGTATTTAATAAATTATTTCAAAGCATGATTCTGAAAATGTACTAATTTTGAATTTTCTTAAGAAGAAAAGAGATTATGCAGAACTAGAGTAATACCCAAAGGATCCATAATGCAGATAAGTCTCGTACTTTCAAAAATAAAGCGCGGCAAACACATTTTTGTCTAATTTAGGAGATGATGGTGACGGACAGATAGGTCACCATTCAAATTCGGAATGTTTAGCTGAAATCTGTGTTCGTAAAAAAACATATCTGTATCTATAGGTACTTACACAAGATAAGCTCTAAAGTTAATAAAAACACAAAACTTATAATTAATCCCTCAATCTTTTCAAATCTAAAATAATTCCAAGGAAGTACTGCCTCGCCTGTCCAACAGACGTGCACCTTAGTAAAACATAATCCCCTACACAAGAACGTATCTTATTCCATCTTGCAACTCACTAAACCCCGAACTGAAATTAATTTCAAAAGTAATCTTGTGAAATTCATTTTAATTAATAATTTTCACATAAAACTTCTTTTCTTGTTGTGAGAATTTAACCACGACCAACCATTTCCCGCTTGTCCTGTCCCCTTCATAATCCTTTGTACATAAAAATGTAATTGCTAATTGGATGTCAAATATAGAAAACAAAAGAAAAAAGAAAAAAAACTAGAAGAAGGTGGTTCTCAACACGACCCATCCTCGTAAACTATGACGACGCGAGATGATGATGTTTAAATTTTTGCAGAAAAAAATGCGAAAGCCCTACCAACGAAAAAATGACATTTTCTCTACGAAACATGAAGCACAAAACAAATGCCAAAGTGTACACGAAAAACGCTCATTAAAAACTTTCAGGAACAGCACGAACTAGAATAGGAAAAAAAAATTGCAGCAAAATAGATCGAGGACAACGAGAAAATGGTTGAAGGGTATGATAGGTAGGTAGATACTGAACACACACTGACTGAAGATTTTTCGGGATGCCTTCACCAGCTTCATCATCATCAGCAGGGGTAAATATTAGCACAGTTCTTTCTCAAGTCTGACCCGCCCCTATGCCCTGGATACATACTTTTTTTTCTCCTGTGAATCCTTTTTCTGTTTTTTTTTTGAGAGAAATTATATTATATGTCAGTCAGGAAGGAGGGAAGGGAATGAAACGCAGGAAAAATATAATCCTTGCCATGTTAAAGAAGACGGCTGACAGGTGAAAAGTTCCGCGAAGGGTGGCTGTAAATAGAGAATGACACCCGCGACTGAGGCCAATGTCATTGGCAGCAAGTAGTAATACAGCCACCAGCGCTCTGCTCTATATGTCATTGTGTCCTAAGAGGATTTCAGAAAACCATCTTCTCCGCCTCAGGACATAGAATGGAATGCTAACAATTTTCCCAAACACTGCGGATGCACCCACACGAAGGTAAATAAATCTTCTTAGGAAAATTCCTTCCGTCTTGTTGTTGTCCTTTGGGTACCGTATCGCGATAGTAGTTCCTGTATGATGATGCCGTTGATCTCTCTTGAGGTAAAGCTACGAGTTCGTCGAGCTGAAAGCTTAACAAAGTACAACATTTGAGATTGAGAGAACTCCTTTTGTGCGTCACCGTTGTTTAGATAGTGCCCGTACTCTGCAGGATGCCTGTAGTGCGGGACGAAAATGAATCCTAGTTGTGATTTGTCATTCTTCTGATTATATTAGGGAATGGCAAGACAAGCACTGCGGAGAGACAGACATCCGAGAGAGTTGAGAATAATTGGAAGGAAGATGTAAAATTGTAATTCCAAGAAAAACAGAAACTGAATGGGATTACGAAATTGTAATGAGAGAACGACGACGTCGTTCTTGTCGAAGACGATTGTGGTTGAGGTGCTGAGGGAAATTATATAACCCCGTGTTCGGAAGAGGGCAAATGCAATTTCGTAATTGCTGGGAGATATTAAATAGGCGAAATTTTACCTTTCAGGTGTTTTATGTGATTTTTAAGGAAATGTCTACACAGCCAGAAGTATTTGCTTTAAGTTGGCACTTAATTTAATGCAATCAGGACGCGTAGAAAATATGCATTGTTAATGTTTCGGTATAGAAATAAAATGTCTCTTGCTCTCTGATCACAGATTCCGATGCAAAAGAATAGTAAACACCTGTATGAGGTCGAGTACAGACAACCGTTCCGTCTATATAGACTTTGCGGAGGTTTTCTATAGGGTGAACCGGGACTATAGAAAGAAGACCACAAATTAAGAAAATCACCGCCTGTGCATTCCTAAATATAGAGGGAGCCTTTGACAACACCTCACTCGAAAATGGTACCTTCACCTCATTATTGAAGACGCAGGGCTATTTTTGCTACCGAAAGCAGGAAAAAACCCTGGCGACCCAGCGTCCTATCGCCCAATCTGTTGGCTTGATACAACTTGAACGCCGAATATTCAGTAGATTACTCCTGGTAACTGAATCAGAAGAAGGTCTCTCGGGTCGATTCGGATGGTCCAAGCATAGCTGAGGTATTTGACTGAAGCTACAGTATTTGGACCAAAAATACTCGGATACTAAAGTTTTCCAGCATCCTCCAAAATATGCCCCATTTAACGACGTCGACAGGAGCTACCGTAAGTAAGCAATTATATCAGATAGCCAGGCTTCCATTAAAGCATTAAAGTCATACAAAAGCACATCGAAAATGGTGTAAGAATGCCTGAATAAACTCAACAACTAGGACAAGTTCAACAACCTTATACTGGTCCAGAATTTGGATCAACCTTAAGAAAGAGAAAACTGTGTGCAAGGGTCCCCCAAGATAAACTTGTCAGATTCTTAAGGATCTGAGTTACCCTGACGACGTTTCCTTACTTTCCCATGGAACGAGCATGCCAGACACGTAGCTCCAATGACCTGTTTCCGTTTCGCATCCACTAGGCAATTCATTAATTGCATAAATAACGCACGAGCCTTTAGTGGAGAAAGTGCTTCTGCACAAGTGTATACTTGTAGAAAGAATTTGGAAGGTGACTGCCACTGTTAGTCGCTGCCTACAGACTTTCGTCAAAAGATGTCTTCGTGTCATCTTAAGGATTTTTTGACCAAACTGTACCCCGAACAAACAGCTTTACTCGAGAATCGGAAGATCTATAGAAGTGTTCTCCCCTCATGGTGAGATAATATGTATGTAGCTTATTGCTATAGCTATTGCAAAATGCGTAACACAAGGAAATCCACTTACTTAATTTGATGGAAGAGTGGGTGGCTACCAACAAACGTGACCCATAATGGAAATGAGTTGTAGACAGATCAAATGCGCCACTGAAATACCAACACAATCGCTGTCATTTGTTATTAGGGACATATGCCCTACACCATGGAAATTACAACATTTAGTGCTGTCTTCAAAGGGCAATAAGCCGCCCGGACAACCATCATCGTATCGCCCAATATGACTGCTCGATACGTTAGGAAAGATCCTAGAGCGTATCATTTATGACAAACTGCTTGCAGTGGTGGAGGAAAACGGAGCCCTGTCAGACTTCAGAAAATCACTTTCAAAAGCGGCAGTAGATACAGCAACTGAAGCAATACAGGGGAAAAGGTGGAGATGGGGGACGAAGAGATACTGCGCAGTAGTAACGCTCGACGTCAAAAATGGGTTTAACTCGGCAAGCTGGTCATTCATTAGGAGATCCCTGGCCAGGATGGATACATCATACTACCTGCTGAGGATAGTCACGGACTACTTCAGCAACAGGAAGCTAAGATACCATACTGACGATGGCGTTATTATAATACATCGTTTCCACGGGGGTCCCACAAGGGTCCGTCATTAGGCCTGTCCTGTGAAACATTATGTTCCATAGAGTTATGCGACTAACACTGCCCGAGGGAGTCAAAGTTATTGGCTTCGCTGACGATATCGCAGTAATTACAGTAGCTAAGCACGTACACGAGGTGGAGTCTGCCACAGATGAGGCAGTTATAAGAATAAAGGAATGGCTGGAGTCTACCGGTCCGGAACTAGCTGCCCACAAGACTGAAGCTGTCCTAATAACCAGCCACCAGCAAGAAGGTGGAACATGCGAGCTTCCGGGTTGGAAACCAGACAATCAGGTCCAAAGAATCCTTGAAGTACCTTGGAGTCATGCTCGACAATAAAAAAATAAATAAATATTTGGCGCAACAGCTCTTTAAATGACAGGGCCTAGCTTCTCGCAACCACTCATGTTGTGCGCTTTATTTTTAACACGAATGGAAGGGACCTACTCTTTAGTGCCGTATCCGAACGGCGATTTGAGAAGCTTTTTCATGATAACAATATTCTCGGATGTTTGTCAGACGCTCGCGAGAGGTGGGACCGTGAAAGAAGTTTTTGGTGTTTTCTGGGATTCGAACTTGGAACCTCATGCGTAGTGATCCGACACACTAACCACTTACGCCATAGCGCCCACCATGCTCGACAATAGGCTGCGTTTCAAAGCCCACGTCGAGTACTCTAGTAAGAAAGAATCGGTGATGCAGGCAGCACTCTCCCAAATGCTCCCGAACATCGGCGGGCCTGGATACGCCCGCAGGATCCTGCTGTCTAGAGTGGTCAGCTCGGTACTTCTGTACTCTGCCCCGATATGGGCGGTTGCACTGGCGACAAATGAATGTAGGAAGAAGCTATCATCAGCTCACATGCTCTGCGCAATCAGAGTGATTAGTGGCTTTCGAACTATCTCCGACGATGCAGCCTGTGTTTAGCTGGGATGGTCCCAATCGACATCCTCGCGGATGAGATGGAGAGGGTGTACCTTAGACGTCCCTCGAACCGGCAAGAGGCAAAAAGGATTAGCGAGGAGGAAAGGGAAGCATCGGCAACGCTGTGGCAAACCAGGTGAGACAGCTCTACAAAAGCCAGGTGGATCCACCAGCTCATTCCCACTATAAAATCATGGGCAGAGAGAGCGAGGGGGACTGTAACTACCACCTCACACAGTTCCTGCTCGGACACGGCGGCTACCGGAAATACCTCCATAGATTTGGACACGATAGTTCGCCCCTGTATCCAGAATGTCCAAACGAGAAGGAGAACGTGGAGCATGCAGTTCTACTGCAGACGCTTTGCAGAAGATAGAGTAAACCTGCCAACCGCAGAAAATCTCGTAAGTCACATGACGCGATCAAAGGGCGAGTGGATGGATATCTGCTCATTCATAGTGTGTGTGCAGATCGCGTTGTGATGAGCAGAAGCCTTAAGAAGAGTCCAAGAGGCGACCTAGGAGACTAGAGCATAATTGCTAACCAGCTCCGCGAAGAAACATCTAATGGCAGTCCCGCGGAGAGAGTGGTTGAAGTGTGAAGGGTGTGTGTTTAGTACGTAGGCGTATTCCTGGAATCGATTACTCAGGCTTGCGAAATGCGCACTCAAGAGCACTCGGGCTATTATTATCTATAAATATTACACATCCGTGACGCAACCTAAAAAAAACAAAACATATGCCTCATAAGGCGTGACAGGACGTAAGCACGTAAGGAACACCATTCTTATCCTTATTTTTGAGACGATTGTTGCATGGGAGATATGAGCACCTATACTGGACTTATGCATGAAGCTGTTTAAAGTAAATCTTAACTAGCAATCTTTGCTCAACCGGAGAAATGTAAATGATGGGCAAAGACCCCCATTTATACCTTCGAGCGCAACTTCCTAACTCATCATTCCTAAGCGACGATGTCTGAAGATATCTTTCCCCTTTTCAATTTGACCTCACTATGGCTCGACCTCAATTATGACCTCTGACATCATGCAAACCCAGTTTTAGTTACAACACCCAATTTTCTACGATTCACGACCTCAATCATGCGCTTTCCAAATTATCCCACAAAGCAACATCAGATGTGTACATAATCCATTGTTTAACCTGGTTACAGCGGCCACCGTAATTTGCATTTGTTTATCCAAATAAATAATTAGATAATGATACTCGCTGTCGGTGACCAACTTCAAGCACAAAATCTTCATCATCATCCACACGTCAACTTTCAATTTCAGTTTGAAACTTGAATCTCAGCTTAATCAGTTCTCATTAAGTTCACCAGCCGATTGACTGACCCTCATGATGATGACCACTATACATCTTAGCATACCCAACGCGCTCCTCTTAATCCATGGGAATCTCTTCACAATCTCCTCCACCTTCTGCTTCCAAGAAGAAGAATTCCAGCAATCGACGTTCCGGTCTAGCGATTCATTTAAAACGTCCGACAACGACTTCCTGCGATAAATTTTTCGAACCTAAAAAACGTTCAGTTATACTCGTACACAAATCGCTAGCATTCCCAGAAGGTGTGCACCTCCCTCCCGCCCGCTCAAAGAAGAAGATTGCATTTCTTCCGTAGCATGAGCGATAAATGTATCTTAGATCTGTTGCCAGTGAAAATCGCGTGCGAATTTCGCTTGATCACTCACTTATAGTGGTGGAGCCCTGCTGCAGTGGGAAAACTGGAACGAATTTTCGCACGCGTTCTAGATACATTCTCCCCCGCATCGGCCAGGGTGGCCAGCCGTGGGAGAAAAAAAAAAAAGAAAATAAAAAAAAATCGTAATTAATTCGATTCTGCATTTTCCTTCTTGCATGGGATATGAGCTGGAGAAAAACTGAAAACGATTTTCCATTTTCTTCAGAGTTGGCAGTTTTTATTTGTTTTTTTTTTTCCTTTTAATGCGCCTTTCGTGCGATTTTAATGGGAAAATTCATTTGTGAATCATCAGCTTGGAAAATATGTCGTTCGTTGGCCACCGACAACAGCACCATGTGAAGCGCACCAAGCGAGGAGGAGAAGAGGACATTGCGTCGCGCCAGCCAGCTCAGTTTAGCTCATCATATGCATGGGAGTAAATGCGAATGGAATTCTAAAAATACACAGCCCAGTGGATTGCGTTTTGTTTTCATTTCTCCCATGGCCCCGGCCAATTTCTTCTCAAGTTTATGACGAAAATGCATTAAAAATATATTTTATTTATTTTTTTTTTCTCTTATTCTCTTACACAAAAAATAAAATACGAGTCAATTGAAATATTTAATAGCGAAATTGGCGCCTTTTTACGGCCGCGAGAGTTCATGAATGCGCAGCGAATTAAATGGCGAATTTCAAATCGTTTCGTTGGTTTCGATGTAAATTCAGTTTTTATTTTTATAAAACAAAACTCTCAGCGAATATAAACCGGTGAGGTGCATCATTTTTTTTAGCATTTGAGAGCTAAGTGGTTCCATCTTTATGTTTGGTAAACCAGGTCTGAAAAGTAGTAGTTAACTGAGTCAATAAAACCAGCTTTGCCTTGCATACTAATTTCAAATAAAAATGGTAAGGCCGTCTAATGCAGGATTTATTAAGTCATGGGATGGCCTTTGTTCTCGCTTGGCTTAGGTATATCAACATATTTAAATTCAGTTCAGAGAATTCAGACGAATGGTAATGAGGTGGAAATTTTAGACCTTAAAAATTCGTATATGGCTTACTGACGACGGCATAGGGACATCCCAGGGAATTATAAGCCCGATGAACTCGCTAGAATAGAACTATACCCATCCTGCCGGAAAAAGGCTCCATAGGTATACCAATCGCTACTTACAACCTCAAATTTAAGGTGGATGCTATCGAGAGTACGAATCTTAGGTGGACAAGTGGACCCACATGTCTAGCGTCAAAACAAATTTGGCCGAAGCTGGATCTAAAACGTTCTAAGAATTTGATTTCTATCAACAGAATGCATATCGGCGCTATAACAGGTATCACCACTGGACACTGTCTAATAGGCAAGCACGCTGCAAGGCTTGCCGTTTTTTCGAACGACTTTTGTAGAAGCTGCATGAATGAAGAAGAGGAAGAAACTCACCTTCTTTGTTTCTGCCCAGCTCTCTCCCGTAGAAGGAAGCTTAACCTAGGGGCCCCCTATTACAACGACATACTTACATACTTACTTAGGTGGCGCTACAATCCGGGGTGAACCTGGGCCTCAACCAACAAGCCTCTCCATTCAGCTCGGTCTTTAGCTAATTGCATCCAGTTGCGCACTCCAAGTTGGTCGAGGTCCCCTTGAACTTGTGCGCGCCACCTATGGCGATGTTTCCCTCTACTGCGTCGTCCCTCGGGGTTAGATTCGAAGACTCTGCGGGTCGGAGCGTTGGTGTCCATTCGCTTTACATGTCCTAGCCATCTTAGACGTCATAGGCGACATAGGCGACCTGAAAAACATCGACATTAAGAGCCTCCTACGCTTCTTAAGAAGCTCCAAATGGTTTAACGAGTAGGTAGGAGAAACTTTCTCCCATGATCCATGTGGTACCACAATGGACCTATTATTGGTCTAAGTGTGTTGGCGATTCTCAGCTGGCAGACACTTCAACATAACTTAACCTAACCTACTAACGACGGTTCGAAAATGGGCTCTGCAGTTGAAGCTGGTGTCCTTGGAAACAAACCCATAGGAATGATTCCTAATGGAAAAATGTTGGTGTAGTGGACCTGGACAAATACATTTCTTAATCGTTGGTGTTAGAATATATAATAAATAACACTTTATATTTTTTTTTAATCCAAAAGAAAGAGTCAGGCTTTTAAGGGCTAAGGTGGCGCTACAGTCTAGGGTGGACCAGGGCTGAATTCAATTACAAAAACCAAAACAAACAAACCTCTCCAGCGAACGGTTATGAGCCAGCTGCCTCGATTCGCACATGCCAAGTGTGTTGAGGTCCCCCTCCACTTATTCGCGCCACCTACCGCGAGTTCGTGCTCTACTGCGTCCTCCATCCGGGATGGATTCGAAGATTTTCTATTCGCTCTACATGACCCAGCCATCTTAATCGCTGTATGTGAGCTCTTCTGGCTAAATCGAGAGTGTGATAGTCAGTGGAATTCAAAATGGTCTAGTGCTGATTTGACGGCTTACAATTTCTTGGGAGACACAGGTTTGGGTATGTAGTTATCAAGTAGTTGAAAGCAATGGTGCACCGATCCTTTTTGTGGCGCCAATCGAGCAGTCACCACAGCTTTGATTCACAATTGGAAACATAAACTATGTGGCTTAAGCAAACGAAATGATAACCCAATTAGCACTAGGTGCCGTTTTGATGACGCAAACTCGTGTAACCTGGATTTGAAGGTATGTTGGTGGGGAGTCTCTAGATCCTACCTGCCGAGTTTAAGAAGATTATTAAATCTTTAAGCTTTTTCTCTCAGACTTCTTTAAGGGAATCGAAAAAGGGTTTTCCTAAAGTTCGTTGTCCGGCCCTAGCTAGTGCCGGGCAGGCGCATAAAAAGTGGATAAGGGTTTCTTTTTCAGTTGCGACATTGCAACTGCGACAATGTGTGTTGTGTGGGATACCTAGTTTGACCGCATGTTCTCCTATAGGCCCGTGGTGTTTACAACAAGGAGTACATATAAACTTGTGCATGAGTTCTGGGATCATTATTTTTATCAATGTTTCTCTAATACGAGATTACATGGGGTCTCAGTCTTCCCACGATAATGCGATGTATTTTGGATAAAACGCAAATGCGTTGGAGTTCAGAAAATACAAAATGGAAGACTTTTAGGAAGTTAGGTTGGACCAGTAGAGGTCCATTGTGATGCCATGAAACTTTCTACTTGGCTACCCAGGGACTAAAGAAATTTTTAATAAGGCGAATGATGCTCATGACGCCTGAAGACGATAGTTTGCCGAGTTCATCGACAAAATGAGTCCCCAGACGGGGCAGTATTTTTTTAGAGAGCCCAGGACATGTGCATATGAGGTAAAGGATGATTTCCTCCTCCTCTTCGTCTCTACAACTCCTACAGAAGTCGTTAGGAAAGTTGCCCAACCCTTTAGCATGTTGGCCTATCAACCAGTGTCCCAGGGAGGAAGCCGATAACGTAGCTGATCTGTGATCGATTTAGCTTAACCAATCCGGCACTACGCTTCTGATCCAGCCTAAGCCAGATATGGCTCGAAATATTACACGTTGAGCCATTTTCCCATCTGCGCCTGGTTTTGCTAATAGCCTCCAGTTTTAGTAGATCGTTACATGCAGCGAGGGGCATAGCCAGGATCCTTGGAGTCGAACCCCATCTGGCGAGGTCGTCAGCCTTGCAGTTACCTGGAATGTCCCTATGGCCTGGCATCCAGCATGGATAAATGTTGAACTTCTCCATCATCTCCGTGAGAGACAAACGGCTGTTTAATGCGGCCTTTGAAGTGAATGAGCACGATTCTAGGGACTTGATTGCTTTTTGGCTGTCAGAATGTCAAAATGCTGATATCCCTGATAGACATTGCGTTGCATTTCAACCAGGACAAGGCTTCCTATATCGCTATGATTTTCTACTGAAATTTGAGTACGTTAAAGCTTAGCAAAATCTAACTCATTTATAAAAGACAAACAAAACTTAGTGGGCAGATATCCTTGTATACCCCAAGCACTCGTAAGCTGAAGTAATTTTCTGTTAGTAAATGCCAGGATTCCCATCCGACCTAAATTCACCCAAATTAATGACGATAACCTCCTAGCTGGACCTCGCATCTAAAAAAAAAACAAAAAAATAAAAAATTAAGGGACAATAGAAAAACAACTCCCCATGAAGATTCGTCAACAAATTAAAAGGATCTCTCTAGACCCTGCCTAGTTTCAGCCTAAACCCCTTCCAATTATTTTTTTTTTTCTTTTTTGAAGAATATACTACTCTACTCATCAGGATACAAATTAGTAGTACTTACCAATCGCAGCATGTGCTCCTCCACCAAATCCATGAATTAACAATGTAAATCCGATTAAAAATCCTTGTAACAACATTTTGTGATGTTTAAATTGTTTTCCTGTTGCTGTTGTCGGCTGACACACACTCGCTGCTGCTGCTGATGCTGATCTCCTGGTGTATCCTTTTGAAAATTCGACGCTGGGCGGCGAGTGGGTGTATGTTGGATGGGGGGTTTATGGTTTGTGTAAGGGTGTATATGTGATGTATGTGTGTGTTGTGTGTGTATGTGTGTTATAACGCGTGATATAATGCGTAGTGCAACCTTAAGTGCTATAATTCACCGTGTGAATTCTGTAAATTCTTCCATACGTTATGTAAACACATTAACACTACCGTCGCGGGGTGGATTGGATGTGCACTCTATGTATGGACACTTTGTTACACGAGAGAGATTTCTATTTTTTTTTTTTTTAAGGATATTACCTGCGATTAATGCTATGCATTACTAACACTAGCACTGGTATTTCTATTTTTTTTTTTTCTTTATTTCACTTTTTTTTTTCTATTTCAAATGGCACTTCAACACACTATCATGGAAAAAGGATCGAAAAGGATGCTGTGGCTACACTGCTGCGGTAGGGGATCCTTGTGAATTTATTCCACTGCATGGAGTTAATTTTTCCACTACGATGCGGGAAAGAATTTTACTTTTTTTTTTTTGGATTTGCAACGGTTGCAGACGAAGGGTTCTAGTTGTATGTGTGTGTGTGTGTGAATGTCGTCCTAGTATGACCTGATATTATTGAGAGAGATTGCTATGCTGCGCACCTCATAAATATTAATAGTCACGATCTCAACCAACTGATATCCTTATTTCTCTATAAATTTCTACCTCTCTTCCGTTTCTTCCTTCAATTTAGTTCCTTATTTTTTTTTTTAGGGTGGATGAGGTGGTGGAGTGAAAGCAAACTGTCAGAGTTCCTGTGTCTCCGTATGGAAAATCAAATATAAAAAGGAGGGAGGACACACTGACTCTAGTCCTGATGGCGCAAATCGAAAGGAAGAAAAATTGTGCTTTCCTAATCGGATCCTGAATTTTTACTAGCCCTCCCTTCGGAAAATATATCCTGAATCTTGATTATCGGTTCCGATATTTTTTTCCTTCTTCCGCTTCTTGTTCGTAATATTTTTGCAAAAACGGTTTTTTCTTCCTCTTTCCGGTGATGTGGGTTGGGGTAGTTGGTGATTGCTGTAATGCGTTGTTGTTGTTGTTCTTGTGTAAGCTCTTGTTAATCCCTTGCCTACTATATATCATTAGGATATCCTTCTTTCAAGTTCGGTTTCGTTTTCTTTGCTGATGGTCGTTTTTTTTTTTTTCTTTTTTTTATTCCTTGCTGTTCCTGCTGGTGCGCTCTTTGGTGAATGTCCTTATTGCCTTGCGGGTGAGCAGCCTTGTTGTCGTGTACTTTTTGTGGGCTCTCTTTTTCTTTGCGGTTCAGCTACGTTTGGTCATTCAGTTGCGGTCATCTGGAAAGAAAATGAAATTATTAGTTTTTGGTTCGTGTAGAGCCTGCGGGCGCGCAAGGAAGCATCTTCAAAGGACGGGATGTTCATTTTTTTTATATTGTATGTTGTATTGGAAAAGATAACTCAATAGAGAGATGGAGGGTTTGGTGAGGTGGAATGGGGTGCTGTGGGAGTGTATTTTGATTTAAAATAAATGATCATGGGGTCATTATGTGGGGTGTATAAATCAAAGTGAAATATCTGAAGATTGGATGATGTAATAGAGTGTCTCACAGTGGCCAACATATTGATGAAGTGACTTTGTGGGGTTGGATGGACTGACCTGCTTTTGGGATATTTTTAAGTTGTGAAGGTTATTTTGTACTTTATGTGGTCAGAGGAGGTAGGTAATTCATTTAACTAGTGCTAGCACTGTGTCGCAGTGTCACACATTCACAATGTCTGTCGAGGGATGATCACACATGGTGGGAATTTAAACTTGTCCGCCTATAAAATTTTCTATAGAACAGAGATGAGATGATTGTGAGCGCAATCATATTTAGTCGAATATCAAAAAGGCCCCAGAAACATGGGTACAGGTAAAATATACTCTACCTTAGTGGTAAATAATATTGGAATATAAAATGAATCCAAATTTATATCTCAATTCGTGCGGGATATCTTCTACGTCTCAGAGGTAAGCACCTAGTACACGGATGTGTTTGTTGTGAAATATGTATTGTACATATGTACATACGTATATATAAGACATCTTGAAAAACATTTTTTTAACAGATGAGACGTGAGTCGTTGTAAGCTTTGAGGGTAAGACTAGATTCCTAACATATTTCGATAAATGTATAATTGCTGGCCATACTGTCACACTGCTTAGAAATAAACAGTTCCCAAGCATTTGCAGAGCATATTTGCCTCCATACGTTGCTACTTACTAGTATCAAAACGCAATTATCGAGATAACTGAAGATATTGGAGATCGAGATACCCGCAACTTCCTTTGCCGTGACACAGTCACTTTTGTTGTCTTCAGCCCCAAGGCTCTAACGGTGGTCTACGCATTTCCTTGAAATCGAAATTGTTGGTCCCTAGAACAAATGCAAGGATTCTGATTAACTATTGAAGACCAAGGCAGTCCCCTTTCGTAAAGTCTTAATGCTTATATTGAGCCAAACTTTTAGGAGAAACTAAAGCCATTGATACATTGACAGTATGCAGGGTCATTGCGAAGATAATTCTGTGGAAACACTTCGCTATTTATGGTTTCACGACTTCCTTCAATTTCAAAGTAGAATCAATGAGCTCCACAGTGGTAAATAGTAGTTTGTGGGATGGCGCACCAGGCACATTCAAACTTTCAAAAAACTCTATAGGCACTGTACCATGATGTTATCATTTGACCAACATTACCTTTTCCCTAAAAGTGAGTGAATATCGATATGAGAGAGCTAGATCCTACTTCTCTAACGTCATTATTACCAGTATGTACATATATGTATTTATATTAAAATATTCTTCTCGGACTTACTGCGATATTCAAGAAAATATTTTCCTACAGGCAGAGAGCTAGTCGCCTATCGCTCTTTTTCTCCAAATTGGCTAAGGCGCTGTTGTAGTGCTTGTATTTTCTTGAAGACTTTGATGGCTGAGGTAAGTTGCGGTGACCGTCAGTAGTCATGTAACTTCTATCATTACCTCCATCTATCCCTACATATAGCGATTGACATCCTTATATGCTCTATCCGAGGATATCCTGAAGAGCAAATTGCTTGGAAAATACTGTCAGAAAGCCGAACGGCTGCAATCGTCTGCTAGGATCTTTGCAAATGGTGTGTCTCTCAATCTCTCCGGAAGTCTATTGTCGTCGGCATCAAGCACAAAGACAAATTGAAATTTCGCATGAAGATGAATGGCAACAAAGAAACCAATGGTTTGACAAGGAGCGACGGCAAGCACATGCAGTAAAACAAGTGGCCTATGGATATATAGTGATACTACAAGGAAGAACGAAGGTTTTTCGCGAGACTTATGAGCAGAGAAGAAATGAGGAACACCAGATCATCAGAAAGAAAAAGGAAAAGTATGAAAACGCAGGGACGAACCGGTAGAGAGGTGATGTTTGCATGAACTCTGGAGGAAATGTAATCAAACAAACCATGTATCTGACCCAAGAACTATTGAATAAGGTTAAAAGCGAACTCTTGAGGGAGACCAATGATTACTATCACAAGAGGATTAAAACAATATTGCAGCACTCCACTATCCAATGGACCTGATTTAACTGTACTAGTCATGTTATTCCAAGACTTTTGACAAACAATTCATCCCAAGAACAGAATGACAAGAAGGATAGGTGATTAAGGATTTCGATCTAACAATCTACACAGGCGGTTCAAAGATGGACTTTGGAGTCATGCAGGTGTGTTTGTTGTGTCTGAATCCTTGAATATTTCAAAATCATACAGAACTCGGGACACTGCCAGTGTTTCCCAGACGGAATTACTCTTTATCCGCAAAGCCTGTAGCCAGATCAAACTACACACAAATTTAACGTTAAAGCAAAAGTTCGCAACACACATTCATAGCCAAACTGCTATCAAAGCCGTTGCATCAATTACTATACTATATCCTCGGGACTACTAGAAGATTGCGGAAATGAGCTAGCCTTGCTTGATAGTCAATCCATGATAACCTTAATTTGCAATTCAGGGCACAATAGCATTAAGGGAAACGAACAGGCTGACGAACTGGCCAGGCAAATCAGCTATCGACTGTTTACTTGCAGAATTAGTTCACATTTCGCTGGGAACAGTCAAGGCAAACATCTTCTCAAACTTTCTTATAAAAGCTTTCAGATGAACGGGGCTAACAGACTGTGTCATATCCAGAAATATGTGGCTAAACTACAACAAGGCAAGCACAAACGACTTCCTAAACAGAACGCGTCAGAGTAACAGCGATCATCACGGACACTGATCGATAGGAAACCACGCAGCCAGACTAAGTATCTCATATAAAACACACTGCCGTAGTTGTAATTTCGCAATCGAAAAAAGGACCCTTACCCACTGTATATGCAGTTGTCCAGCACTAGCTAGGACCAGACAACGAGCTTTAGGCAAACCTTTCTTTAAATCACTTGAGGAGGTCTCAGCGAAAAATATAATAAAAATCAAATAAGGTTCTTAAACTCCACAGATTGAATTCAGAGACCTCTCATCAATACACCTATACAGCCAGGTCACATGGGTCATAGTATCAAAACGGCACCTAGTGCTAATTAGGTTGATTTAAATAGAATCGCCACTCCTACAAGCATCTATGTCATTCTTGTTTCGTAATCCACAATGTCATGTAGTCTAGCAGGAAATTCGCTTAGCCACGTACCTTACTCGTAGTGGTTTAGTGCTTTCAATTATGTTACTTTGTGGGAGCTCTGCTCCTTTTTGGATAGTGTGTCGGCACTTTTGTTGCCTTCTGTATCACAGTGTCTAGGTACCCAACATAATCTAGCATGGTTGTCTTGAGCATTGTGGGGCAATTCCTAATGACTTCAGATTTACTGGCATAAGCCTCTAGCGCCTTTAGCGCAGCGTGACTGTTAATACCTGTACATATACAGCAATATAATTATCGGATATTGATCCCATCTCAAGTAATTCCGCAGCTTTAATTTCAGCTAGAACCTCTGTTTGGAACGCACTTCATGTGTCCGTAACTCTCAGAGCCGCTTGTAAGTTTATATCACTCGAGTATGTACCTGACCTCGTTCCCCCACTGGTCTTGGGACCATCTATATATATTGCAATATGATTGTAGACAGAGACTGTCTTCCTTTGACAACCCTCCCTTGCAGGATACATTACATGGCGTGTCGAAGTTTAAGGCACCAAGGATATCGTCTGATTTATCAGGAATATAGGGAAATGATTCCCTAAGAATGGAGCTATGCCCCACATTACTGCTTTTGAAGAGACGTGCGGTAGTAAGCCGAACTCAGCATACGAATGTGGAAATAAACCAGAGAGCCTCGTCGGTTGGCACATGATACACTAGTTTACTTTGATCTATAAACCTGTGTTTAAACGTTTAAACAGATCAGAAAGCAACTTGCTACCCTCAAGAACATCGAGCGTCCTACAGGTAGCTTTACATGTGTATGAGAACAATATTCACTTTCATTTTAAATTAAGGAAAACTTCCCTCAACCAACCGTGCCTTCTACAGTTTCCAAGTCAAACCAAAAAGAATGTGTTTTCCCTCACCGACAAGAATGTTTGCAAGAAACCAAACTTTTAATAGACTAACAAACATAGTAAACGAGTTTCTCTTCATCATCCTTCCGCTTTGTTTGTTATTTAGTACAGCAGGGGCAGGAGCAGGCACTTTCAATGTTTTGTTTGCAAAATTAACTATATTTTCCCAATTGTGAGGGTGTGTACTTGGGGTCGAAGAAAAAACCGTCAACCTTAAGTAAAACTCATAAGACAAGCATTAATTATTACCAACACTATACCGCAATCTACCACAAAACAATTAGCCAAACACCCGTACAACTCGACTGTGAATCTTTTATATTCAAAAGGGAAGCAGGAGGAGGAGTGATTCCCACCGGCGCGACGCGGTGGCCAACCCAACTGGGAATATATATTTCTCCTCAAGCCAATTGTGTTTTTCGTGCGGGTGGTGGTGGCGGTTAGTTAGTTGGTCTATTGTTGGGCTGAAAACCAAACCACCACGCGAGAAACTTTCTGATACCTTGAGCTGGAGCGTGCATGGGAAATCTGACAAGAAAAAGTGTGGCAAAGTGTAGATGCCTTGGCCATGTATAGAGCGGCAGATGGTGGGTGGTGGTGGTGGGTTATAAGTCCCTCAGTTACTCTAGTATTCCGCGGAACTTCTTTAATTTTTCTCCAATTTTTTGTTGGTTCCATGAGATGCAATGAAACGTGTGAGTATGTGAGAAGATGATGAGAAACTTTTGCCAAAGGCAAACGCACGGGGGGAGTTACAAAAGTTCACAATTGTTTGCCCAAGAGTTTTGTGTTCCTTTTACTTTTGTGTATTGCTATTTTTGTTATTTCTTCTTCTTCTTCTTCTTCTTTTTTGTTTCTGTGTGTTTTTGTATGTGTGTCTGTGATGTGCGTTGTTTGCCTAATGAATTTCCCCTTAACAGAGAAAGATGATGAAGAAAAGGACCAAACGAACGAACAGAAACAATTGGAAAGCATTTTTCGTCGCCTTGGGTAGTGGAAATTTAAGGACGTGATGATGGGCGAAAGAACGAACTTCCTCTAAGGAATTAAAGTATCTTGGGTTTGAATTTCATTATCGGATGAATGGATGGATTCCTTAAATAGAAGAGAAAATATCTGATTGGTGTGGAATTTCAATTTTGACTTGAAATAACCCCGGGGGTCTGTAGGGACCCAAAATCAATCATGTGCGTTTTGAATAAGACAAATGACTTCCGGTTGTTTGGCTGTTCTACATTAAAAGTCTTTTAAACGTGCAAGTCACTTTCCATTTGTTGGATAGGAATTCAAGCCATGAAAGCAATGTCCTCCTTTTCAAACCAGCACACCAGAGCCCAGATTCGAATTTCAGTTTCACCACTTGCCAAAACAATCCTGCATATCTTAAGCGAAACCTTCGCCTCTTGGCTATTCTAATGTGTGCAGCTTTCACTTACAGAATGTGCATATCCACGTTAACTACACAACGATCGTATCTCCCATCAATGGTAACGAGTCTTAAAACCGTTTAATGCCTCTACTTAGAAACAGATAATAATATCAGTGAATATCGCCTTTTAATCGGAAATTTCAATCACAATAGCTAAGACCTGTCGTTAAAATTTCGGCCATTTGAATAGAAATTTTACACTTAATACCCTATTCTCATCCGTAAATCGTGCATATTAAACATCTCACAAAGCCGAATGTCATAAAACCGTTCGCACCATTCCTCACACGTTTTAGGTACCCTCTAAAAAAAAAAAAAAACAGCTCCAGTCATTTTTATTTCTTCTCAACCAGCAATCCAAATTGTCTCCAAAAGGCAACCACCCATTCGCCCTCATCCATCTATCTGCTGGTCACAGTCGCATGGCATATATGATCCGCCGCAATAATTCAAAAAATCTCAAAAAAATGTATCTGATTCCATGCAACGGACAGAGAACGCAAGACCGAGTAAGGCGAACAGATAAAAACCATTCACAAAATTATAACGATACACAAGGAGCCTGCCTCCGACTCCTCTGTGCGATGCTTACTCCTCCAACAAATAACGCACATATCCTTCAAATGAAATTGATTTATATGCGTTGGATTTATGTCCTTCTAAATGTAAATTTTTTATGGTCTGAACGTGGTTTAGCAGATAAAAGATTTTTTTTATTTTTTTTTTTATTTTTGATACATTTCTCATTCTTTTAACGTTTTTGACAAGCTTAGGATCCTTGCTTAACAGTAATCGAGAGAGAGTATACGTATATATTTTTGATATGCTTCGATTCTGTGTTTAGGTTCTTCATCCTGCAAAAGTTATAATCGTAAAAAAAAAATATATAGAACAGAATTTTTATTGCCAATTGCATTATGAGGATTTGATGTAAGTCGTTCTCATCTCACGAGGACTATGTGTCTCGGCCTGCCTGCTTGCAACTAATAAGGACAGAGATTGCGGATTTTCTCCGCTCGACAATTGTTTTTACTGCCCATTTCTTTTACTTTGTCTTTTTTTTTACGATAGGTCCCTGGACTCGTTTAGCACGTGGAAAACACATGTGTGTCAATGAGTTTCTTTAACGAGTGTGTAGGGAGGTGTACATGAGTTTGATCCTTCGAGCCGTATTCTGGCAGTGTCGGGGGAAATAAAAGATATGCTGCGTCCTCCGATGGAATAATTATAGATAAAAAAACCTGGCTATTAACTCTTGTTACGACATCGTTAATCTAAGTCCAAGCCAGTATATTGATTACGAGTTACAAGAACCGTATCCAGGTAAGGAGGATTTAGCTAACAACTCACATAAATCAAAGGCATAGTTGAAATACATACTTATGGTTAACAGGATAAACCTACTCAACAGAAAAAATTAGCAAAACAAATACTGGGATTGGAGTTTATTTTTAAGTCGGCTTCCTAAGACCTGGTCTCCAATCAGTCTATTGGAGGTCTTTTAGAAGAAGAAATATCTTCCATCTCTTCATCAGATACACGACGTTGGATAAATAAGTTGAAATCCAATAAGTACGATGTATTCGACATCCGATCCCGATTAGAATGTAGTTCTTCCGACAAAGAAAAATGCGTGCATCCATAATTTTTAGTGTATGTACATCCGATGAGCTTAACCAAATGACAAATTCGTTGAAAATCTTTCGTAATGAAACCACGAATTGCTTTAAGAGGATGTACGTAGATTAGAAATGCTCTGACAATACTGAATAATTGTCAACTCACTTGGAATGATGCTTGATACCGCTTGATACAAGTGGATTCCTGTCAACAATCGGAGCATTAGATATTGTTTAAAGCACTATCAGAACTGTGTCCTGGAGCTCTTAAAGCAAGAAGCTTATCACTTGGTGCTAATGACGCAGTAGAGGGAATCATCGCCGTGGCGCGCACAAGTTCAAGGGGACCTCGACCAACTTGGAGTGCGCAGCTGGAGGCAATTAGCTAAAGACCGAGCTAAATGGAGAGGCTTGTTAGTTGAGGCCCAGGTTCACCCCGAACTGTAGCGCCACCTAAGTAAGTAAGTAATGTTAGTAGTTAGAGACAAAACTATTGGACAAAGGGTGAGCCAACAGCTAATGTGGAAGTTTTTTTTTTTAAATTGGACACACATTTATTATGAAATTGGTATAGAACTTTAATAATTAATGAAGGCCGGTCCATGGCAACTATGAGTGGAATACACCATCGTTGATGTGACCACCACCGACCATCCTAAGGTCGAAATTATCAATGACTTTTTGAAGAATACGTGGGTCGATGGCCGTAATTTCAGTTTGGATGTTATTTATGTTTGAGATCCTGAATCGTCGCTGGGTTATTGATATAGGCCTTACTGATCCAAAGGCTTCAATTGTTGTGCAATTTGGATTTTATAGGCGTGCAAATGAAGATCAACTTTTGAAATTCGCCGTAAAGTGCCATAAGTGAGGCCCAATTGTTGACTTCGGCGACGAATTGAGGTGCCTGGCTGGTTTTGAACACTTTCGCTCACAGTGGTGATATTTTGGCGTGTATGTGCTTGCCAAGCATGCTGATATGGAGTTTGACCAGATATCGAACCAGTTTCTTCAAAACACTACACCATTGCACAAATTTCGGACTCACTAGGGCGATTATGTTGACCGAAAAATTCACGAAATTTATGAAATCTTACTTTTACAGATCGTCCACTTTTGTAATAAGATTGAATAATAAAAATACGTTGTTTCATAGTAAACGACCATGACTAAAATTGCCAAAGATTGTATTTGACATCTGTCGACAAAAATCAACCACATTGAATCCAGTAAATGACAGTTATTTACAGCCAATATCCACACCATTTGTTGGCTCACCTTTTTCAAATGGCCCGCTAATCCTTCATGAGGGTCGCGGGGTAGGATGCTCAGGTGGACTCTCCATCCTTCTCGATCCTCCGCCATTGACTCCAACTCATCAGGAGGAATCCCTAGACGGCTCCAGGAGAGATGTCGGACTTGGTCCAACCATCTATTTCTAGGCCTACTGCGGGGTCGCTTACCTGATGGCACGGCCACCATGGCGCGTCTTGAAAGCCGGTCTGAGGGCATACGCACTACGTGACCAAACCATTGAAGCATCGATCGTTCCATTCGGAGAAGTAGCTGCTCAACACTGAGCGCCTCGCGTACTCTGGTGTTGCGCACTCGATTCCTAGGAGCTATTCCAGCAACACCGCGAAGGAACCTCATTTCGACAGCTTGTATCCGCGATCTTATTCTTTCGGTCACTACCCAAATTTCATGACCATAGGTACAATATTCATATATAAAATAATGCTGTTTGGAATGGTAGCCATTCGGTTATTTTTATTTAATTTTTTTTTTTTTCAAAACAGAAACTGGTGTGCCATAAGAGTGCGTCTTAAGTGCGATCGTTTTTTCACTCTTTTTTGAGAGTTTATGGAAATATCTGCAAGTTGGGGGGTACAGTTTTGTGATCGGTTAGTGAAGGTTTTATTGTACGCTAATAATCTTGTTAAATTCGCTGACAATCTTGTAACCCTACAAATGATTATAAACAAATTAAAGAGCTATCGCGATGCTTGGGACCTTCAAATTAGTATACTGAAGTCAAAAGTTATGGTTTTTGAGTCTACGTAAGCAGGAGCTCGCGGGAGCATTGGACGTTGGATGGGGATCCTGTTGTGGTAGTTCAATCGTTTAAGTACAAAACTTGGGTTTTCTCATGTCGCACAACAAAAAGAAAATGTGTAACTACTAAATCTGCTATCAACGGCATGTGGGGCAAATTCTTTGCAAACAAACATGTGAACCCTTCTTCTCAATTTAGGGAGTTCGATGCTACTATAAACTCCTGCTTCGGTTATGCAGATCAAACTTTTTGATACTAGTTTGTTGAAGACTTTGAGGCCGCCCAACGCCTTTTTTTCAAACAAATATTTAAACTTCCGCTGACAACGCCAACCTATAAAAAAAAAAAAAATATTTGGCGCAACAGCTCTTTAAGTGCCAGGGCCTAAGCTTCTCGCAACCACTCATGTTGCGTTATATTTTTCACATGAATGGAAGGGACCTACAGTTTAGTGCCGAATCCGAACGGCGATTTGAGAAGCCTTTTCGAGACAACAATACTCTCGGATGTTTGTCAGACGCTCGCGAGAGGTGGGACCGTGAAAAAATTTGTTAGTGTTTTCTGGGATTCGAACTTGGAACCTCATGCGTAGTGATCCGACACACTAACCACTTACGCCACGGTGCCCGTTTTTGGTATACTCCACACTGGAATTTTGATGAACTTCTTCTTCTATGACTCTTTTCTTATTGATATGCCGTCTGATGCAATGACACCAGAACTTCAGCTAATACGCAAATTCAGAGTCGACGTTCCTTGTGTTCAGGACTGGCTTCGGCCAGAGTCTGAGCCGAGAATGGAATGTAGTCGTACATTCACGGACGGTTCCAAAATCAGTCAAGGGTCTGGCGCTGGTGTCTTCGTGGAAGTCGACAACATTAGACTTCTTTTCTCGTTGGGCAAATATGCGTCTGTTTTCGAAGTGGAAACTTATGCAATCCCAATGGTCGTGAGCTACATATGTTGTGAAGAATAGGTGGAAGAGCCGTAGTACTCGTATTTCTGTCTGTAGTGACAGTCAGGCTGCATTTAAAATCTTACTTAACCCTTTAATCACTTCCAAAATAGTTCGTGAAACCAAAAACTCGCTGAACTCGATCGCAAGGCTGAATTCTCTGTCTCTTATCTAGGCCCCAGGTCACACTGGGATCTTGGGGAACGAGATCTCCGATGAGATTGCTAGACAAGGCTCAGAGGAGGCTTTCTCAGGTCCCGAACCCGCGTTGGGTCTCCCTGCGTCCTCGGTTTGGACTTCCATTGACGATTGGGTCTCTCACGAGAACAATTGTGTGTGGCTTGACTCTCCAGGATGCAGGTTGACTAAACGTATGCTCCCGGACGTCTGTAAGAAATCAGCGGCATTCTTGCTGTCTCTCAGCAGAAAAGACTGTAGACAACTCATTGGTGTCTTGACAAGCCACTTTGTTTTTGCCAAGCACCTTAACGTGTTGGGCTTAAGTGACACTAAGATCTACGACGCTTGTGGAAAAAGCGACGACATCGCGGAACATTATCTCTATGAGTGTCCGGCCTTTGGTCGCGTCAGGTGGCAAATCCTCGGTGCTGATGTGATGAGTGCTGATACTGTAAGCTCCTCTTCACTTCATCACTGAAGTGTTAGCTTGGCTTTTTTAGAAAGACAAGGAAATTCCAATAAAATGGGCAAACCAGGGTTTGCTCTCTGGTAGTACAATGGACCAATTTCGTCTGAGTGCTCCAGTCGAGCGTTTCCTATCCCGACAAAAAAAAAAAAAAAGTCAGACTGGATATTCAAGGAATTTGTATCCTATGTAATCTAAATGAGAATGAAACCGTATTTAATTTTTTAGCAATATGCCTTATATTGCGGGACCTGCACGCTTTTTATTTTCCCTCATTTAAAGAAGCTGTGCAATCATTGAATGGTGTATTAGGTTGGAGAATTCATACTCAAGATGGGGGCATATGAATCAATTTTAAATACGACGCGAGAGTAACACGATGATCGTTAAACTCTTTAAGCCATCGTTTTACATAGTCCGGCATTAAATTATATTTATTGACGACGGAGTTAATATGCTTAGTAAATTTAAGCTTAGGATCAAATTGGAAAGATTGAGCTGTGATAGAGAATATTGAAATTTAGTAGACACTTCTAGTGAATGTCACCTATTGACACTTAGAGGTATTCAGAATTAGACCGTTCTTAACACACCATGCAACGAAGCTGCTAATGCCTAATAGCAGAGGGTTTCGGTCATTCTGGCTACGAATACATCTGTAAATATTCATATCATCAACATAGATAGGAGTGTTGCTAGGGTGTATGCATGACGTAACATTACAGCGAGTATAAAAAGGATGTGGCTTAGGTGAGTTCCCTGAGGAACACCAGAGTGAGCCATGAAAGTGCTGGAAGCTCATGCTATGGTAAGATCTGCAGGGAAGTCGAAAACATTAAATCTAAATTTATAGAAGAGGTGATCGAAGGCTTTGAAGAAGTCTGTGCAGATGCAGTCAACTTCTTGTCCACTTCTCAAAGCATTAGAACACTTATTTAAGAAGCTTAGTAGATTTATGATAGTCGACCTGTCTCTAACAAATCCATTCTGCTCTTAACATATAATATCAGGACGGAAGAATGTTAATTTATCGCAAACAACTTGTTCAAAGAGATAAGGAAAACATGATAGTTTTGAGATAGATCTATAGTCAGTGTTGAATGGAAAGCGAATCAACCACATTCCAAAAGCCTAATCCGTTAACAAGAGACCTATTGCAATGCATTCATCCGCATTTCTAAAGTTCCCAACAAATAAATAAAAAACAATCACACAGTCATAGTATGAATAAAATTTCTTCACGAAACAAGCAAAAAGTAGTTTTCTTGTTGCGAAAAATTCAGGTAAAACAACCACTTAAGATAAAATCGAATTTCCCATCGATAAATAGCTACAAAGGTGAATCTTTCCTTGCAAAGGGATTTTTTTTTTCAATTTAGCATCATCGCTCTGGGAAAGTTGTTCTAATTTCTTTCTGGTACTTTTCTTTGTATCTTTTTGTTTATTTTTTTTTTTAGGTATGCATTTCGACACAGGGTGATTATATTTCTCTCGTGTGTTAACTGTTTGAAAGAAAAACTTCCAACTTAAACATGGTATGGGACGAAGAAGAGCAAAAATAACACAAATCTGCAGAAAAAAAAGAAATTAACAGCAAACAGACTGTGTAGGCGATGAAGTAGGGTGGCTGGTGTATCTGAAACACTAAAGCGTGTATTTTTCTTTCTTTATTTTCCACCTTGGGGCTTTGTTTGATTTTTTTTTTTTTTCTTTTTGTCCATTTTCTTTCTGTCAAAGATTTTTCTTGTTTTTTTTATTTCGTAGCTAATGAGAAAATTTCTTCTCGATGGCCTTAAAAGTTTGTATTAGAACGGAGGGTGCAGATACATGTGCTAATATTCTTGCCCTTTTGTTTTGTTGATGCTGCTTTTTTGCCGCCAATTAATTGTTATAATTTTTCTGGTAAATAATCAGAGGTTTTATGGTTCAGGGTATTGTTTTAAACGAGAGTGTAGTTAGGGTTCTCTTCCTGATTTCCTGTAAAGCATATTTCTCCGTCTTTAATTGTAAGACGGCAAAATAGCTTTAAGAAACCCCTAAAGTTACTTTCAATGCGTTTTGCAAATGCATTTAGAAGACTATATTTGTATGTTAAATAGTGCACAAGGTAGACGTTATCACATTCATATACTTATGCCTATTTTGTGTTTATGAAAGCCATGGGCCAGATTAATACATGGAAATGCATTTCCTTTAAAAGCGTTGTACGCATTTTATACGATTTAAACAAAGAACACCTTCATAAGGCAATGTGTAATTGCACTTATCGAGGTCGGTGTTGAAATATACATTGTCTAACGCTAACAAATTTTATTGTCGAGGATTTGCGAGAGTTTTTTTTTTTTTCTACCATATAGCATACGCTCTCTCAGTGTATATACTTATTAGCACTTTACAAATTATTTCAAACAAACAACAATTTTTTAATCAAAGACCAAGGAGTATAGAGAATTTTTTAAATTCTGCTTGAGATAAGCAAAACTTAATTTCGTTTCAAGGCTGATTAAAAGCAGCAACCTGCATTTCCGAGTGACTACCGATGGATCAGCACTTTTGTTTGTCTATCAAGTGTTTTCGAGAAGAGGTGCTAGGTCTCAACACCCAAGGCAATGATGCTCAAATTAAAAGTTTCATAATGCCCAAAGAGTGTGCCTAGGAGAAGAGCACGCATCAGATGCGTACACGCTTCCACAAAGGAGAGCAGACGAAACTTGCTTCGTCAGATTGGACCTGTTCGAACCGACCAAAAAGGAGCCAGTCTGAGGGACTGATCAGCTCCAATTGGAGTACTTTCTGCCGAACTAGACCTCTTTCCTGTCGCTACTGAAGGATGACTGCTTTCAGCGCTTTCGCCTTCAGCTAACTTTGCAGCCACCGCGCCATCGCCGCCTTCCTTCTTTTCCTTTTCAGTTCACTCTTAGTCAGGAGCTTATTGTAGTGCGCCGCTTCAGGAGCTCGTTCAGCCTTATTGGTTTCCTGAGTCAAACCGTCACCGACACAACTTCGATCAGCTGCCCGTCTATTGAGACAGAGATTAGACGTTCCAGTCGAAGCCTTTCCGCCACTTTCTTTGTCATTCCAGGCCAATCTACCAAACGAGTCGGAAACAGAGCTGCAGGAATCTTCGGAAACAAGCATCGCTACTACTTCCGGATCAATGCCAGAGGCAGGAGGTAAGAGTATGGTGGTAGGAACCTCCAGAATCCTCGTCCTGGCCGTAGTTGAAAAGACCACGGGTAGATTATCGTTTTCACGAACCACTTGCAGTGGATATCTCATTTATTTTCACCAGCATACTGTAAACCAATTTTACGTCACAGTCAAGACGTCTTCAACCTTTAGTTCGATGACTAACGTGGTCATTGAGTCCTAAGCCGTTTCGCCACGTTAAGGTAGCTGAAGAATGAAAACGGGAATCACAGCTACTCTATGTTAAAAATATTGGATGATGGTTAGGTTAGGTTAGGTTGGCTGTCCACACGAGAGTGCAGATACACTTAGACCAGTGAAGGTCTTTTGTGATACCATGGATCAACCATTAAGCCACTCAGGGACTAACAAAACCAATCGGAGCTTTTGATAAAGCGATGGATGATCATGACGTCTAAGGACGCCAGATCACCGAGGTCGTCAAGGAAGGGGGACACTAGATGGAGCATTCTTTTATGCGACAGAGCTGGACAAGTGCATAGCAGGTGAAGGATGGCTTCCTCCTCCTCCTCGTCCCTACAGCTTCTACAGAAGTCATTGGAGAAGAGGCCAAGCCTATTGGCGTGTTGGCCTATAAGACAGTATCCAGTGAGCACACCGACAACGCAGCTAATCTGTGATGGCTTTAGCTTGACCAACTAGGCACACATTCCTGTTCCAGCTTAGGGCAGCTCTGTCTCGGAATGTGACAGGTTCAGCCATTTACCCATCTATGGTTGGTCTTCCAAAGCTAGCGTTTAGCTTTAGTAAATGCTTACATGTACCGAGAGGCATACCCAGGGCTTGCCTATCAGGCAGAATTCTTAGAGTTGTACACTGTCTGGCGAACTCGTTAGCCCTGCAGTTTCTTGGAATGTCCCTGCGGCCCGGTACCCAGTATAGGTTAATGTTGAACTGCTCTGTTATCTCCATAAAAGATAAACGACAGTTTAAAGCTGTCTTTAAAGTGAAGGAGTACGATTCCTGGGACTTGATTGCCGCTTGGCTGTCAGTGAAAATGCTAATATCCCTAGTACATTAGCTTTTAGCCAGGATAGGGCTTCCTTAATCGCCATGATTTCCGCCTGGAAAACGCTACAATGATCAAGGGGTCGGAAAGAGAAGCTCAATTTGAGCTTTTCGGATAAAACACCACAACCCACCCCACCCTCGGTCTTAGAGCCATCTGTAAAGAAGTGAACCGAACTACCATCGACAGGGGTGGAAGTGTCCCTTTCATCTCGATCAGGGATGCTCGTATGGAAATTTCGGTCAAATTTCAGTTTCAGCGGGGTGTAGTCCGTGTTTTCGTGTTTGAAGTTGAGAAGCTCAAGGATCGAGGAGTGGTCAAAGCGATATCTGGACCACCGAGAGGAGGCTTTTAGACGATTGGTCGCACGGGCAGCAATCTTTTTGCCGAAAATATCTAAAGGCAGCAGGTTGAACAAAATGTCCAGTGCCGCGGAGGGAGTAGTTCTCAGTGCACCACTGATTCAAATGCAAGCAGATCTTTGCACCTTAGCTAGTTGATTGAGGTAGACAACCCTGTCAAGAGCAGGATACCATACGATCACGCCAAATAGTAGTATAAGCCTGATAATGGGCACGTACAGCCAATGAGTGATTTCAGGTTTCCTACCCCAGCTCCTACCTATAGCCCTTTTACAGGAATAGAGAGCTACATTTGCTTTCTTGACGCGTTCTAGTAGATTGGTCTTCCAGTTCAATTTCCTATCGAAAATAAGACCCAGATATTAATATTGGATGATGTTGAATTTAAATTTAATAAGGACTTCCTAACAAATGTATACCTTCTTGCTGCTTTGTAGGCAATTTGTCTTCGGATTTGGGTTAAGTGGTAAGGCAGCTCGTCTAATGGAGAATTACATAGCGTGCAGAGTCCCAAGAGTAGCTGCTAATGGAAAGACCGCAAAGCCGAAGGAGGTTTTTCTCAGGCAAAGATATATTTTTAGTTATATTCTTTATGGCATGTGCATTAATGACTTGCCGGTATGCATCATCTCATTTATATACAAATTATCCTGATTTTGAATCCGAGTAAGACCCGGACTATACTATTTCCTAAAGAGGATTACAATGTCGAGAAATTTTCCTCAGTATGCCTTAAGAATATCATATTTTAAGGTTATGTACCCTCTTTGTTGCATTTAACAGCATATAGGTATATATCTACACCTTACGCAAAACACTGCTGGTAGAAAGAATAAAAAGGTACCACAGTCTCTATTCTGGATTCACCAGTGAACAAAACGGCATTAACTTAGCAAACTCAAGGTGTATGTCACTTCGTATCATACGATATAAAAGGATTAATCCATCGAAGCATATCAAAAATCAAATGCCATCGGAAATACTTTCTAATCACTTGTAGCTGTAGAGTTAGTGCAGGTAAATCGAGTCTCCAATCAGGTGCACTAGTTTATGCATAAATTGCCGCTGAATAATTTTGTGAAAATAATTTCGTCTGAATGGTCATATTCACCCTGATTGTCGTTGGCGTTTGTCGCTTCTTCAGATGTAGCACGAATCGATTTTCATAACTTTTTCACTGTGAAAGAGTTGTAATAGTATTCTACATGACAAGCAAATCGCTAAGTAATGTTTAACGGTTAGCAGGTCGTAGTTATGAATAAAATGGCAATCCTCGAAAAGCGACAAACGCCAATGACAATCAGGGTGATTATACAGCGATTAGTGTGACGCATTCAAGAGCATCTAAATTACACGTCAATGATTTAAACAAAACTTAATTCCATGTTTCATATGATACACCCACTGCTCACAAACGAAAACTTGGCACTGTAAAAGAGTCCGTTCATCGAATTTTCAAGTCCAGTCACACAAAAAACACTGCAAATCTAAAACCAGTCCAGAAATCAACTATTTCATTTGCTACAACAAACTTTCCCCAGCAATCGTCAAAAACTGATATTATCAACAGCAAATAACTCATCCCCCAATTTATGTCCCATCGTAACTCGAAAACTGCCTCAGCAGAAACCCATTCATCAATCAAGACGAGAGTGCAATGACATTCATGTGACACCAGATGAAAACTGTTGACCAAAAAACAACTAACCATTCTATCATCCTGCCCGCCTTAAACAAACTGCACATCCTATCATAAACAATAAAATGGGGTGGTGACAAAAAATTAAAACAACATCATAAAATATTGCATGCATCAGACAATGCCCCACAGGACATATAAATCTAACAACTTGCACCTCTATAACCACACAGGAGCCCCCCCACCCAGTTGACACATCTCCCTCGCTCATCCTTGTTGAACATCAACCAGACAAAAAGAAAAAAAAAAAAACTTTTCTGCATGATTGGCGGGAAAAATAACAAATAATCGTTATCCTATCATAATAATGAAATATACATATACATGGGGTCAGTCAGGACGATGAGCCATTTCAAACACATATGGACTAATAAAAATTTGCCCTGTCTCCCTGTTTTCCAATGAAGTAGGCAAACCCATAAAAATGTCACATATATCATAGATTTTTCGCCTAACCCCCTCCAGCTAAAGGGATAACGCCAAGAGCGGGAGTTGCTGACTGGTAGGTATATGTCCTTTCCGCGAGACGCAAGCATACACTCCATCCATTTTAGCCTTAAAACAGCGACAAGCAAAAAATAATATAACTTAAACCGGCCAATTCATAAAGGATAACACCAACAAAAGGTATCGCGCGGCCGGGAACAACAAAAAGGACATCAAAGTGGGCGCAGAAAAAAAAACACATTTAAACTTGTATGACAGGAAAATATGGTTATCGCTTTATACATTTTTCTCCTCGCATTTTATTTTTGTATATTTATTAATAAATTGCATTTGACCAACAATTGTCCTTCAGGGCGGGATGTGTGTCGGTTACGCTATTTTTCCTATTATCCTTTTCTACTCGTAGATAGTTTTGTTTTGTTGAATGCCTCTCAGTGCATTGCGGCGACAATAAATTTAATCCAACAATGTGATAACGAAATTTTCACTTGTGACATCTATGTATATCCCTTTTGGCAGAAAAATTAAAAAAAAAAAAGAGTATAGAACATCCGCAGGACTAAGTAGTCAATGGACACTATGCGGTTTTTTTTTTTTTGTGTACGCCATGGGTTAGCATGCTACAATGACCATTTAGGACACCCATTTGTGCAATTTAGAAGAGGCATCGAACTAAAAACCCATCTAATTCAATTAAGGACTAAATGGAGTCCTTTTACAATTTTGTTTTTTTTACGTCCGTTGAAAAAAGAAAGGGATAACCGCACTTAGTAATTGACTTTTTGCATTTGACAGTTGGAAAGGAAGAGAGTCGCTTACAAACCATTATTAGCTGCGTTGTCCCTTTGATATCCTTCATATCCTGTGTTCATTTAACATTTACCCACGAACCAATTTTCCCGCTTAAATGAACTTTATGAACCTGAAAGGGACACGTTTTTCGATTGCTTCACCACATACACTTTCACATAGATATCCTTATGGAAGGATATGCCTTCTCTTTATTATTATTTTTTTTACTTCTTATTTCGCTGTGTAACCCTTTTTTTTCGTGAACAAATTAAACACATTAAAGGGCAAAACGCAATCACTCATCCGTGTGCGAACCGTTCAAAGGATATTACTCCTTTTTTATATTTTCTTGTTTTTTTATTACTTAATTCGAATCCTCATCATTCCGCACGTATTTTTTTGTTACTCGTACTACGACAGTCACATACCACGTACCACGACGAACGACGGATGAATTCAAACTGACAAGTGGCTAAGTATGGTGGGTAGCAAACTAGTGCCATGGCAGGTTGTGTCATCATCCCCTAAAGGAATTTCTTTCTCGTTATGGGGATGTGTATCTATGTGGAGAAGACGGTGGATAAAAGAATGTGCGCTAGCTCTACTCCCCCACGCATACACACATTAGCAGGTGGAATGTGACCGAACGAAAGTGAAATGTGAAAGAGAGCGTTTACATACTTCGGTCAGAGAGTGGAGAGAACATCAAACAGTGTTACCGTGGCGCGTTTATAAGAAATTATATTTTTGGACACATCGATGACTCGCTCTATAGTTCTTATATTCGGCGGATGTATGAATTTTAAATTTTTGTTTTGATTTATTCTGTAACATGGATGACATTGATTTTTTCTTTTTCTGAGATATAAATAAATCGGGCGTTGGGTGAGATAAATTGTGAAATACTGACTGGATGGCAGTTGGGAGGAATAAGATCAACACGATGTAGACAAATGCTTAAAAGGTTAATGAAAATGTTCAGTGATTTATCATAAACGAGGCAAATTAACAAGGTTTTGATTCATAAGAGCTGAACAGATACGCATCTGTTACTGCGCAGAATAGTAAAAGGACTTTTTGTCTGCAGGTGTTCCATTACGTATACATTCCTTGACTTAACACCTTGAGCATGCAATTGTGTCGTACCTATATACTTACATAGATACACTTAAGTAAAGAAACGTACAGCTAGCATTATGAACGTACATCAAAAGAGTAATCAAGTCGCCGAATCATTAAACAACAAACTAAATCAATCTATAGACAATCCTTAAAGTTTTACTATTTCCCTTAGAAGCCATCTGACAGAATGAAGTTTGATTAATTTTGAAGGAATGTATAGAAATTATATAAATTATTTATATATGGAATGTATAGATCTTCTTTTTTTTTATATCGAATTACAAACGCCAAATATTTGGCGTTACCTATTCCGGTATAAACCGTCAGTTAGGCTCTGCTGAAGCATGTTCTGTGCCCTTACGAAAGTGTAACGAAGGCGAAACATCTCGAAAGGTACTTGGTAGTTCTCGGTTACCAAGTAGTGTGGGACTCTACCGCCACTAAAAAACACCTCCTTAATCAGGATCAATCTATGCAAGATCGGCACATGATTTTTCCTTCTTATATTTAAAATCTTAAATCCTACTTAAAATTTTAAGTACTTTTCCTTAGCTTTTAGAAAATTAGCCCATGAGGCTTGGCTTGTCTTAAACTCCGGATATTGTTCCAGATATTGTCTGGTATTTTTAAGGCGGTTTCTATCTCGGAGTTGATGTGATTCCGCAGTCGCTGATTGTGAGGCACAGCATGCTTCTAACCACTTCCGTCACCATGTCTACTTGTAGGTCATAAGTGGATGCCGTACGTCCAGACAAGCTTCAATACTTGCTCATATAGCAAAGTTTTGTTCCGGGTAGACATATCTAAGTCTCTTCCCAGTAACCAGTACATTATTCTATATTTCAAGTTTAGTTCTTCTCCTTTCTTTTGAATTTGCTCTTTCCATTTTAACTTTACATCCAAAGTTAATCCAATGCACTTTGCTGTATTGGCGTAGGGCACAATATGGTTGTTAATAAATATCGGAAGATTTCTTGTCCTTTTATTTATTTATAAGTTTATGTGAGTTGATTTTGTCTCATTGAGTTTGATATGTCATTGTTGCGTGCAATTACTTACTCTATTCACTGAATTCTGCGGTTTCTCTGCTGCCTTCGCAGTGCATTTAACAGGTACTAATATTGCAGTGTCATCTGCAAAAATAGCCATAATGGCATTGTAATCCACCAGAATATCCCTGGTATACAACAGATACAAAGTAGGTCCTAGGGCACTTCCTTGTGGAACAACTGCTTCAATTTCCTTTCGTATTGAAATCGGAAGAGTCAATCTAAAATATAGGATTTCAGTATTTCGTAATAGATGGTTGGTTGGTTGATTAGGATCGGCCCTCGATGAGGATATACTTAAACTAGAAAGTAGGTCCATTGTACTACCGATGTGTAAGGCGGGTGGGTCACCCTCTTACTCTTGGAACCATCTGCTTCGTTGAATGAAGGTGTGAATTTTAGCCGTGCAGGCGTTGCCGAGATCATTAAGATCATTGTAGAAGTATTCACCCAGAGAGGCAGCACAGGCGCACAAAAAAGGCGCACAGGAGATGACTAATGGTCTCGTCTTCCTCTCCATCTCTGCAGCTTCTGCAGAAGTCATTATGAGGGATACCTAAACTTTGGGCATGTCCTCCTATTACGCAGTGTCCAGTGAGAACATTTGTTATTTTTGAGAGGGTTCCTCTCTTGTGCTTCAAGAGTCCGATGGACCTGGATTTATTGAGTGTCGGCCAGAGCTGTCTGGCGGTATAACATTGGTCTAGACTTTGCCATCGATGATTGGCTACTTTCTCGGCATCAATTTTAATAAGGTACTTAACATAAGACGCTGGCGCTTCGATGTCGGTGATGCTTATGCTATCTGTACCAGAGGAGCCTTGTCATGCTAGCTCGTTAACTGCACAGTTCCCCGGCATGTCACAGTGACCTGGTACCCAGCAAAGGGTGAGGTTGTACTGACCAGCTATCTCGTTGAGAGATATGCGACAGTTTTCCACTGTCTTAGATCTCGTGCTGGATGCGAGAGATTTGATGGCTGCCTGACTGTCGACATAAATAACAATATCAGGTGTTGATAGTGCGCCAGCCAGTCAGCGGCTTTGCGAACTGCGGTGATCTCGGCTTGAAAAACGCTGCAGTGGTCTGGAAGGTTAAAGGAGAGGTGTATGTCCAGATCTTCTGAGAAAATTCGGGCGCCGACTCCGTCCTTGGTTTTGGACCCGTCCGTGAAAATTGTCAGCGATTCGCTGTAAAGGACCTTGCGTTGGTCCACTCACTTCTGTCCGGTATTGAGTGCGTGTAGCCCTTGTTAAAATCATATTCAGTGGGCAGATGGTCAGTGGAATTGGGAAGATGACGGTGCATCGAAAGTATATTGGCATGTCCCGTGTGTTGCTCCTTCCACTGCTTGGAGCCTCTCAATCTTATTGCCGAGCTGACAGCCAATTGTTTACTGGCGATGTCAATCGGAAGCAGGTGGAACATGGTTTGCAACGCTGATGTGGGAGAAGTTCTCAGTGCACCGGTAATGCTGAGACATGCAACTCGCTGAGTTTTTTCCATTATGGACAAGTTTAATTTCTTCTCCAAGGCGGGCCACCATACCAATACTCCATACATGAGAATCAGTTTTATGACCGACGTGTATAGCCAGTGCATGATGCCTGGTTTAAGGCCCCAGGTGGAGCCTACTGCTTTTTTGAAGATGTATAGGACGGTCAGCGATTTCCTGGCCCGTTCGACAACATTTTCTTTCCAAATAAGCTTGCGGTCAAGCTTTAGGCCTAAATAGCTAGCACTATTTGAAAGCTTGAGGGTGGATCCCCTTATCTTGGGCGGAGTGAAGTCAGGGAGCTTGTGTTTTCTTGTGAATAGAACTAGCTCGGTCTTCGTCGAGTTAACGGAGAGGCCGCATTTATCGGTCCATCTGAGCAGCGTCTGCGGGTATTTGCCTGTTATTAGAATGGCGACATCGTCTGCATAGGCAATAACATTGCATAGGACTTCCGGGATTTTTTGGCGAAAACTCTCACGAGTGTTTTTGGAAGTCCCTTATGGAATTTAAGCACACAGAGTGCGCCAGGCCAAGTTCTCGCAAAACCGACCAGACACGCACTGCGCAATATATACACGAACCATTTCGAGTCATTTCCGATTTCTTCAGGGTGCTTAAAGTTACCAAAAAGAAGCAGTATCACAAATTTCATACGTCTAGGTGGAATAGTTTTCAGGATACGACTGTCCAAAAATCACAACTCAGGGCATTCACTGACTGACTGTCTGATAGATCATCATAAATCTAGGGTAGGACTTGGTAGATTTTGACACGATTATTTGGAAAGTATTGTATTGGTTGACTTTGAAAAGGCATTCGACAGACAACCACGAGATCTTATATGGGTGGCGCTGGGGTATCGAGAAGTTCCAGTAACCTATATATAGATGATCATGGACATGTACGAAAGAGCAAAGACAGGAGTAAGATGCCCCGCTGGAGTAACCGAAGAGTTCTCAATCAAAGTTGGGATGCACCATGGAAGCGTTTTCAGTCCTTTGCTCTTTATCACAGTCCTTGACTATCTCCTTGAAGGTAAAGTGACGGACACCAAGGTACATTAATTATTCTTTGCTGACAATGGAGCCATCATAAGTAGGCGAACCCCACAGGCGGATCAGTAGAAGTGCAGTGAAGTGGGAGGGTTATGATGCCTTATTTTCAGATCATAACCTCGCTGATAAAAGGAAGAGGAAGAAGAAGATGGAGCCATCATAAGTGAGGATCCTACATCCCTGCAACGGGCACTCGATGATTTATTGACTTTTTCAGATATTGATCGACCGGAGCGGGCTGCATCTTTGACATGCAGAATGGAATCGAGTGAATCATCTTTTGGCTGTTGCTTTCGATGAAGATAAACAGGACAAAGATATTCATGTTGCAACATTTTTGCAAAATGTATCGAATTGTTTAAAAAAATTCACCCACCGTGAAAACAGCTGATCGAATGATCAAGTGTTGATGGCTTTTTTGTATATTGATCTACCACCTTTCCAACGCTGTAAGAGTTGCCAGAATTAATGTTACCAGAGATTCTTCACTTTAATTCACTTTCCAAGCCAATATTTCGAAAATCCCACAGATGCATGCCTTGCATATTTTTGAATATAAATAAGCGATTCATGGGTTTATCTTTGCAAGGATATTTCAAGTTGAAGACGATGTAAGTTCATTCCATTTATTTCTAAGGGATTTCACCCATTATACATTTTTGACGCACACTGCTCTCGTTTTTTTTTTTTTTGAAAATGTGGAGATACATACATACATACATAATCCGCTCCTCTTTTACCCTTAAGGCGTCGAGGTTCTGCCCCAGGTTTCTGTCTTCCTCTTTTTTAACAACTCTCTCCAGCGGTTTCTATCTCTTGCCGTTTCTTTTTCCGAGCTCCAGCTTTCTCCAGCTTTCCTTATAATCTTTTCTGTTGCTCCGTTTCAAGTTGTTCTGGGTCTTTCTCTCTTGTTTATTCCTTCAGGTTTTGCGTCCCATATTTTTTTGACTTGTCTGTTTTCACCCATCCGCACCATGCGTCCAAACCATTTGAGTTATTTATCTTCTATGGTCCTTTTGGCGGGTTCCACGTTAAGTTCGTTCCTTATGTCCTCGTTTCTTTTCCTCTCGATTCGTCTTATTTCTAGCACTCTTCTCAGATACTTCATTTCCATGGCTTGTATCTGTTTTTCTTGCCTTTCAGAGGGTCCAGCTTTCTCCTCCGTGCAGTAATAATAAACTTACGTAAGCTTATTATCTGTGCTGGAAGGTACATCGACTTGAATATGGATATTTTTGTTCTTCGGGTTATTTGTTTGTGATCTAAAAACTTTCTCTTTAACACAGCATATAGTCTATTAGCCGATAGGATCCTAGCCTTTAATTCGTCTTCCGAGCTACCTCTGTAGTTGAAAACACTTCCCAGATATTTGTATCTTTCTACTTGTTGGATGATTTCTCCATCCACGCTCACATTTATTACCTTCGTTCCGTTACTAATTACCATAACTTTTGTTTTTTCTACGTTCAATTCTAGTTTTTGTGAAGTCAGAGTATCTTTCCAGACTTTCAGATTCTTCTCCAGGATTTTCTCTGAGTTTGCGAACAGCACTATGTCATCTGCAAAAGCGCAGGCCTGTATAGGGATCAGTCTCAAGTGCCAATATCCAACTATGAAGCTTTCCATTTTTTTCTTGGCAGTATCGTATAGCGGCGTCTATTGCACAGATGAATAGAAGAGGACTTAGAATGTGGAGATACGAGTATTATAAGTTCCAAGTGTGTTTGCTTGAAAACGAAAGCTTTTCAAACTTTGTGACTTTAGAAGACAAAATGTAACAAAATATTGAGTCAGTACTGAAGCAAAAGTACTACTCTTCTGGTATTTACTAACATTCCTTACTCAATAACACTTCTTGTCCTCGCAACACTTTCTCATCAAAGTGAGTGTTCTCCAAAGAACTCTCCACTAAAAACAAACCCAAAAAACAGCAACACGGTTTGAACGAATTCTTTATACCACTCGCCTTGTGTAGGTACTTCTGAACGTTTTTTCCGTTTTCTGTTACCAATTTCTGTGTTGTTTTTCCACTGCCTTCTGTTTTGTCTTCTGGCTTCTCCTCACATTTTATCCCTCCACCGATAAATAAAGAAAAAAAAAGCCTTCTTTTAAATCGGTGGAGGAGAATACGTCTATACACTAGAGTGAGTGTATAAAATAACCGACTTTCACGGTTGGTGAGTTTTCAGTCGTTATTGTCTGGTTGGTGTAGTTTCTTTACCTTTTTGGGGGTATGTTTGACATTATAGCCACCATCCCCCTGCCATCCCCAGGCAACGCGAAACACGTTTACAGATGACAACTTTATGACGTCAGGGGGATGCTGAATGCCTCTGGGTATCTATAAGTATCTAAGTGTTTTGTATCTTTTTGAATAAAATGCTTATGAGCCACCTGATGGTTATAGAGAGATGTAAAGACATTTCAGTGGACATATCGACATGGGCTGCCGCCTGAATGTGAAAATGACAGTGCTGTTGCGTACCATATATATACGAATACGTACATATGCTTGTCATATAGGCATATTCTTTTTCGACAAACAAATTTGGCCGAGATGAAAAAAAAAAAACTGCACTTCAGGGTTTAGATTTTGTGTGGACTTACAAGGAAATTCGTTGGATAATTAGACGGCAATAAACGGATGATGGATGTTGGGATGCGACCTTTGAATCTATGATGATGGGATTTTCCTCCGGAGGAAGTGACGTAATATAATTGCCTGGAGACTTTTTTTTGTTCTATATATAGGTGGTGAGCTGTTTTTGATATTTTTAGAAAATTATTGAGAAGCACGATTTGCAGACACATACCTACATACTATGAAGAACTTTATGGCATTTCAGTCGCAGAATCAACGGAGAAAATGCGTAAATTAGAAAAAAATGTAGTCCTTATGAGGGGGTTGGCAATGAAGATACAGCTTGAATTGAGTTAGCTTTAAAAGGTAAGAACATCTTGCCTTAAGTGTATAGCACCGATGATATTCGGTTTTATTTGTAGAGGGTCATGAAAAATAATTGAAAGAATCCTGACGTGGGTTGATATTGAAATGGAAGTAGAGTACAGCTGAAGGTAAGAGCTTTAATAACCTTGCTCAAGGCTCAATGCCAGACAATATGCAAAGGAAGTTGAAAGATGTATGTAGGTGTTTGACCTATAGACAGCAATTTATAGATTCAGGTTATAGACCTGTGTTCGAAGTTAGATTAATTAAGGCTTTCTATTGAACAGGGAATATTGTAAAGGGCATCCAGTGCGTCGTTGAATTTTTTATAAATTTCAATTCCATAAAGCCTTTTGGGAGAGGAGGCTCTGTAACATTAAAGCACAGCTTCGAAATGCCATCTATTTCTGCTCTTACAGCGCTGGATATAAATAACTGTTTGAAAAATGATTGTAACTCTCACGACTAAGTATGCATGATATGACTCCCTTAACGCGAATAGAAGATATGTATTTTTGATTTATTGAAGGTAAGGCCCATCAGAAAAGAAAGATGACGTAGCTGGATGATTTAGGAAACCCTTCCATAAAAAATAAAACAGTAGGCCAAACTTTTTCGAGGCCTAAGTCAACACGAGCGCCACACTTTGATATAATTTAAGGATTAAAGGCCAGTACGGCTACACACGGGAACATTTTAAGACAGTATCTATGGACGCAAATTGAGACAAAAGGTACAATTCAAAAATGGCGGATCTCCATCCTTATCGATCCGGAACAGTTTTTCCTAGTTTCGCTTATATCGACGACTGGCCTGCCATTGTTAGATACCGCGAACCATATATAGCAGTGTCAGACTGTGGCTAAAGTACCAAAATGGTACAATTTTGTGTAGAACATGGAGACACCGTTTAACCGTAGATATTTGGTTCATGTGCCGAAAGAAAAGATATTTTGACTCACTCCCATTCAACAAACATTCGAATTTAATCAAACTTCCAATGCCGATATATTAAGACCAGGTAGCACATAGAAATATATCGTGTGACGAGTATGAAGATTGCCGTCTTTCTGCTTTAGATTGGAATATATCTACATATGTTCGAGTAGGTAAGTAGGTAGGTATAAGCGGCTGTAATAGCAAACTATGTGAAACCTAATAGCGCTTTAGCGCCACTTTAATACCACTACCCACGTGACCATATTGAATGTTAAATTTGGAGATAAGCGAAATTGGAGTAAATGTCTTTAGATCTACCCTGTGGCATAGAGAAAGTTAATTAGCTGTCCGATACTTTTCTCCAATATCTCTATTAGGTCGTCAAAGAAGGGTTTGCCTAATGTGTACTGCCCTACGTAAGGTCTTACTTACTTACTTACGTGGCGCTACAGTTCGGGGTGAACCTGGGCCTCAACCAACAAGCCTCTCCATTAAGCTCGGTCTTTAGCTAATTGCCTCCAGCTGCGCACTCCAAGTTGGTCGAGATCCCCTTGAACTTGTGCGCGCCACCTACGGCGAGGAGGTCCTCTACTGCGTCGTACCTCCGGGTTAGATTCGAAGAGTTTGCGGGCCGGAGCGTTGGTGTCCATTCGCTCTACATGTCCTAGCCATCTCAGACGTCCAATACGCAGTTTTTTGACTAGGTCGATGTCGCTGTACAGCTCGTATAGTTCGTGATTTTATCTTCTCCTCCAAAACCCGTCAACGCAAACGGGACCGAAAATCTTACGAAGAATTTTTCTCTCGAAGTGACCAAGACTATCTTCATCCTCTTTTAATAAAGTCCATGTTTCAGCGCCATAAAGCAGGACTGGGATGATCAGGATCTTATACGGAGTCTCCTTAGTTGTTCGAGATAGGGCTTTACTGTTGAATTGACTTATAAGCACACAAAAAAACAGCGATTGGCAAGAGTTATTCTTCTCTTGATTCCTGCGCTAATCTTGTTTTTAGAGTTTATAGCAGAGCCAAGGTAGACAAAGTCCCTTAGTACCTCAAAGTCGGACACTTTCAAAAGAAGTGGTTGTGGATTGTTTCTTTTTTCGTTAGCAATATTGCAGCTGCGAAAATATACATTCGTGCCACCTTTTGTTGGCTTTTGAAAGAAAGTGTGTGAAGATACTTCCCTCCAGAGCCCCCAACGGCGCAAGAACCGCCTCCGTAAGGGGCCTGTCAAGGGCACATCGCCGCTCTGCAAGTTCATCAGCTCGCTCATTCCCCTTTATGCTGCTGTGTCTCGGCGAGGCGAGTCTCTCTTTGCACTGTTCCATCAGCTTGAAAGATGATGTAGCGGAAGCTTTTGCCTTGATAGCATCTTGGCTATCAATGAGGATGGCGACGATACTTAAGGATCTGGGTTGTGTTTTAGTAGATGACAAGCCTCTTGGACAGCATGTACTTCCGCCTGAAAGACACTGCACGAATCCGGTAGCCAGTACCCTACAGTCCAAATTTCGAATTTCGGTGAAGATCGTAATTTCGTCGCCTTTTTTCCACCGAACCCTGAACAAGAAATGGAGACGCTATAAGATCCCTTGGTAGCATATTCAGGATGTAAAAGAGAATGTACACATAGACCTTTAGCAAAGTGTACCACTAAAGTGAAGTCCTTAAAAGTTGCTTCATGAGACCAATGCTATTTCTTCATATCTCGTCTTGTTTCTCGTAAAGGTGTTTGCATCTAATACATTGGTTCAAGAATCAGATTATTTAATTAAATCTCTGCAATCTCAATCAATGAAGGCGCAGCTAAATATCAATTTACACTTCCGAATCTGATTGCTCAACCATAATGAATTCGTGAAACCACACAAAAGGTAAATGGAACATATTCAAATTTCGCCAAGGATCCTCTTTCGTTCAATTCAGTACTGTGCAATTATTTTTCATTCTAAAACCAACATACTGCATGATAATTGTTAAACCGAAATTCGAAAAATATTCCCTTAACCGCCTTTTTGCAGCTTCAAACCGCTTTTGCGGTTCCACAGAGAACATTTAATTCCGTTGACAGCACACACAACACAGGCAAACATAGAAGACGAAGCCGCATACAAGTACTTGCAAGAGTAGTAGATTCCTCCCGCCAACTTGAAGATGCATGTTACTCCTGCTGCTACACCCCGATCACTAACACGTGCCATACATAGTCATAGGCTCGGTTCCAAATTGCTTTGCAATGGCATTACCCAGGTGTAGTTGGCCTCTGGAATAGGATACCTGCAGTGAGACAATGATATACAGGTGCATACACCTGTTATCCTGTGTTGTAGTCTTTCTCAGTGTGATGCTCAGTCAAGCGTAGGGATGACACAACTAACGGTTGCTTGGTACGATGTGCAACAAGGTAGAGATACATCCATGTATGCCTGGTTGTGTTATGATGTGCCACTTGTTCATGTCACCCGATTAAGGCAAGGAGGTCTGGAGAATATTTTAAATGACATTGGATCTATAGCTAGTTACCTTTGTTATTGTCGACGACGTCGACGATGAAGTTGCACAAAAGGGGCGCCAACTCGAAAACTAGATCTATAGCTGCTAATAGTCATGTAAATTCCATGCTGCTTTCACCGTCGCAGTGTGTGTGCTCCCTTTGGAGCCACTCAAGGCGATGAGGTGTATCAGCTGAATTTTGAATTGTTAGATATGGTTACCAATGATGAAGTAGTAACCATGCCTTCATTCCATCCTGGGAGTATTTGCTGGAAGATTTTTATAGAGTTTATCTGTTTGAGATACATTAGTTTGCCGTTGCTAGAGGGGCGGAGGCGAAAAATAGAGATTTCGTGGAAAATCATTTCAAAGGCTCAGTTCTTTGGGAAATGAAAATGTGTTAATTAAGTTAGCCGATGGGGGAAAAACAGACAACGGTTGTTAGGGGATGGTGGTGGGGGGAAGCTCCCCCTTGAAGTTGATTTTTCGCTAAGCAAATGCTCCCAAAATGACAGCTTCTGAGAAAACCCCTAATTAACTTTGCCATTCGAGGAGAGATAAATTAATGGAAGTAAACACTTAGGTCACTTGACCTTTTTCAAATTAGTTTCTTTTATTTTCTGTCTTTTGTTTAATAATAAACGAGGGGAACGGTTAGAAAAGTTAATAAGATATTTGCAGTATAGTGTATTAGTCTCTTTAAGTTGGTCCTTAAATTTATTTTACTGACAACTGTCCCAATACGGTTGAGTTACAATTAGATGCCCAAAAATATGTGCATTTTTTTATTGGAACAACTAAAAAAAAAATTACGGCGAATACGGTCCGGCCTAATTGAGGACTTGGCCGGGACCGAAATAAGCGAAATTTTATCTAAATCAAATAAAAGGGGCCTGTAAAAGTCATTAGATACATTACTGACATTTTATTCCATCAGATGTATAAGGAACGTACAATAGATAGCTCAACTTCATTTGTTGTTTGACATTTTGCAGTTTAAGTGAAACTGGATACAGGACCGAAAGTCAGACGAGATTCAGCTATCCCAGCAATTAACCAGTGTACAGATGTAGACATGTAGATATATGGTTGGTGAGGTGCAAGTACACTGCGGTCTATGATGGATGCAATTTCCCCCCCAAACTAGGACCCTAGTTGCTGACGTGCACGATTTAGAGCGTTTCCTGCAGTTCAGCTGCTTTCATGAACTTGAGTATCTGAAGTGAATCCAGGGAAGGTAGATCCGCCTCTAATAGAAGAAAGGCTCCTAGGTGAAGTCTTCTTTTATGGCTTAGTGCTGGTGTTTCCGCGAGGTCCCATCAGAATCTACAGTATCAATTCCTTTGTGCTCCTTGAGTGTGCAATAATCGAAGCGAAGTCGATCTTGGCTAACTCTTATGCAAGTTCTGCTGCTTTTCTGGTTGTTATTCCTCAGGATTTCCTTCGCTTTTCTCGATCGGGGGATATTGTTCCAATCCTTAACCCAATTGATCTCTTCTTCTTTCCTCAGTTCTTCTCGTATTTTGTGTTGGGTTGCTAGCTCATTGTCTGCTTCATTTTACTCCACCTCCTTATGTCCTGGTACTCAGTAGAGAGTTACTTTATTAACCTGTCCGAGTCTGTTAATCGCGGTGAGGTACTCCAATATCAGTATAGATCTGATCTCATGTGAGTTCAGTGCCTTGATTGCGGCTTTGGCTATCTGACAGTACTGTGATATCGAAGTTGGATTGGGCATATCTTTGATTACGTGAACCTCTGCTTGGAATATATTGAGGAAAATTCCCAGAAATTCTGATCAGGTCCTGGGCCAGATGCTTTCGATTCATCCTTGTACCATTTGATAGCATGTTGTTTGAATAGTTGATTATGTAGCTCGGATTCCTATGAAATGCCTGAAAGTTAGTCTATTTGGAACTCCTCCGAATAGGTTTTCTCAAAGAAGTTGCTGATAATGTTATCTTGGCTCAGACAGGTCGTTTGTAAACAATGTATCGAACAGATTCAATTTCTTCCTCTTCCTTGCAGCTACTGTAGCTGTGGTGGACACGACTAAGAAGAATTCTTTAAATATGAATCTTGCCGTACTGAAAGGTATCTACATATAGCAGAGACGAATGGAAGACCATTATCGCGTATGTATTGCACATGTATTCCATATGCACCGGTAGTCAACTGATGGTCGCTCTGATGGAAGCAGACATTTCGCTACATGGCGCTTGACAGAGATACAAAGATATACAAGACAGTCAACTTCGAAGTCGTTTTTCGACCTTTAAGCTGTAAAAGCAAAGTATTCATTTGATTTCAATAGAACTCGTACCCTAGTTCTGTTGAAATCAGATGCCAAGGCCAATGGAAGTGTCGTTGTGGACGACTGTCAAAAATTAAGAAACTCATATAAATCAGACAACACTGAACTTCACATCGACAGGTCATGCAACTTCACGCTGATACTAATCGAAGGGAGACAGCCTTCATGCCTCTCCTTTTCGAATGTTTGATAATGCCATTCTAATTTTGAATTAAATGTTCCACAAGGAAACCATTTCGGGCCCCATTCATTTATCATTTTCTCCAAATGGGTGACTGTACTCTACTGAATGACTACCGGTCATTATTCGTAATGCACGCTGTTCTTTAATATAAATTCATATGGGAACCCTTTTACAAGTTTCCGTTCCCCTTTCTGTATTTACTTCATGGTCCTGCGATTTACTGGACATTCAATGTTAATTACGAACAATTTTCTATATATTTCTCTTCTTTTTTTCTCCCTAGGACCATTGTCAGCAATGGAACAACGTACTTCCCTCGGTTTCACTTGACTTCATCGCACAATGACCAACGATTGCAAACCCTCAACATCTTCTTCAGCTTACAGCGCACATGGTAACTGACATGAGTGCATTCTATAGCATCCGAATCCACAGAACTTTTGCGCAAAGCCCCCTCATTCATTCTCATTATCCCTTCGACTGCGAAAGAAAAGAATTAAATTTCGCCATCACCATCGTCGTCGTCGCCATCATCAATGAGGAGCACCATCAGGCGTGCGGAACGCAATCACAAGGGAAAAATCCCTTGATCCAGTGGCATTGTCGTTGGCACTCATCCATGACTACATCCTGCATAATTTACATATCTCTCCACCCCACCAGTTGCGGTATGAAGTCGAAAAAGGGGTAAATCCATAGGTGCTCATGCTGGTAGAAATGCACACAGACGAGTGTGTCATTCCCGTTTCAACCTGCCTATCTGTCGTGTCTGTCTGTCAGTATGTGTCGATGATGATTGTCAGTCAGTTTTCTTTCCGTGGGCGAGGAGAGTAAAATTCCAACAGGAATTGAATAATTACGAATGGTCCTGGGGAACATTAAAAGCCCCGATGTACTCATTAAGACTCTTCAGCTGCCTCCACATTGGGTTGGGCTACCTATAGTTTTTTTTCTTTTGTTATCTTAAAGCTCACGTTGACTACTCATATGCCTCGCATCGTAATGCACGTTTCGATATCACCTTTAATGATCTCTCCATTCGCTGGTGGATACACGAATCCCCCAAAGGATGTGTAGCTAACTTCATGGCCCCCACAAGAAATTCTCATTAGTATCCACTTGTTCTTCTTTTCCGTTCCATTTATTGGTTTTTCTTTTATTTTCTTTGCCACCCACCATTGGTCGATTCTGACACAATGTGTCCATGTCCCACTTTTGTATCTCTGAGGTAGTCTCCCTGGAGTACATGAAAACATGACTCAATTTATCCCAGGACCTGCGCTACTACCACTGCTGCAGGATATCTAATCTAAAAACCAGTAACGTTCTACGTTAGGTATCTTCTGGCGCAACAAGGTCGATTCGTTATTCTTTCGATTCGTTTTGCAAACATTTTTACAATTGAAACCGACCTAGCGACGACACGAGTGATGGATGCAGTCAGTTGTTTTGTTGTACCATTGCTAGCTACTATCTACGAGTACGTTGAAGGAAAATTTCATTTTAATGATTTTCCAACATGTTTTCGATGAAAATAACCCCAAGAGGGAGTCGTCGAGAAGGTTGTCTAATTAGACGAAGTAGCAGATGTACCTATACATCTTTGGACAGTGGATACGTGTGTGTGTGTGGATTTCTGCGGAGGAGTATTACTTTTTATTACTGTTTGTACAAATGTGGGAGAGCGAATGGTTGGAGGTCCTTCAGAGCCAATTGGAATGAATTACTTCACGACGAAAGGAAGGCAAAAATGTTAAGAGGTTCTAGTTGCTAAAGTTAATTGAAGAAAAAGTAATTTAATTTAATTTAAATAGTCCAGGATACTTATGGATTTCAAGTTAATTACTTTGCTAAGCCGTGTTCAAGGAATTAGAGTTTATTCATCTACTTGTGTTCTTAGGGACACATTCAAGTCTTAAGGATTTGAAAGAGAAGGACTCTTAGCCAAAGTAAGTAAAACATACTAAACCAAGATATGACACAGTATACTACTCGGCAGGTTTTTTGCGATTAGTTTACTCGGGTTAATGGAGGACTCTTGAACGTTACTTCTTCGACGACCTGGAAGACTTAATTTGAGGTGGCATGCATCTCTATCAGAGTGTTTCTAACACAGTAGCGTCTCTTTTCATGCTCCCAGGGTTATCAAAAATGGACACAGTGTAATGGACGATTAGTGGTTTACGTGCACCCATCTACCTAGTATAAGTCATGCAGATCCGTCGTTAGGAAATTTGTTTTGATTTAACATTATGTGAGTCTCTAAGACCACAAGTTAATTGGCCCATGCTAATAAAACTTTATGATCGCCTGATCTATGATTGCAATTTTCACCGAAAAGGATACTTATCAGAACACTCTATCACGACTTTTGCATATTTAATAAGCATTGACGGTTATTCCTCCCGCTGTACCTATAGTTGATCGCAGATCACTAACAGTATACATCTCGATTCTATGATGCAATCTTCACTCTTGCTGCTAAACAAACAATCCTCTGTTGAATCCATTTCTACTGACTCTACGTTTATTTGGAGTAAACGGTGATAGTAGAGGGGGTATTCTTGAAAATGGGAATCCATCAGTATTAATATTAAAAAAAGATCTGCAAATATTTAAAATATTATAAAATAGAGTCAATCCTTGGAATCAGAATCATAATGCGTCAAAAAAGGATCAAACTGAGATTGAAATCATACCACAACAACTCGGCCCTTGAGACAACAAATCCAGATTATTTTGAATAACCGCATTGATATACTCGTATTTGACAGTCCTGGAAGATAGAAGTATGAAAAGAAAACGGAAGGGACACGAGCATCACGCAATCAGAACCTTCTACGATCAGTTGAATTTGCTTATTATCGTAATAAGGTTGTAGAAGTAGGAAATCACAACAAATGGTGATTTAATAGCGCAGCTAATCAAAATAACAACATGAACGAAGCCAATTGTAATTAGCAGCAACGAGAGGACCCGGAAAGCAGTGAAATATGTAGCAGCTGTAGAAAATCACGAGTCGCTATCAGTAACCAAAAGACAGGAGGAAATACCTTTGTTCGTGAAGTACTTCAAAAGAGCCCAAATATTGAGTAATGAAAAAAAGAAGTGCACGAAGCACTTTTACTTGATGTTCTAGTTATCATAACATCCAGTATCCTGTCGTACAGGAATATACTATGAATGGTACAACGACACTCCGATCTCAGTGAGAGGGGGCATCAAACTTATATTAAAAACTTTTGAACCGATACCACAAGAAAACAGCAGTATAGGTACATATGTGTATACTTCTGGTTAGAGAAAGAATAGCAACAAATCTTTATATGAAAAATTCTGAATGTTCTGAATGCTGAACGTACTTAGGGCAAACACGAAAGGCCACAGTCCAATAATAGACAGCGTACTGACCAGCCCTACACTCGTTAAAGCATTCTCCTCATTTGATGTGATCCGGACTAAGAGTAATATGGGAAGCAAGCATACATTTAGCAAAAACGGCACCACTTCAGGGGCACTTTGTAACGGACAGTTTGGATTCCGAAAGAAACGAAGCGCCAACCATGCAATACAAGCTGGGTGCAATAAAGCACGTGAGGCAATTGCGGAGAAAGATGGCTCGGAGGCACAAAGCAGTACTGTGCTGTGGTGACACTTGATGTCAAGAACACGTTCAATTCAGCCGATTGGAGGTGTATACTAAAATTACTGAATGACCTGCAGGTACCAAACTACCTACTGTGGATAATTGTGAGTTATTTCGAAGACAGAACCCTTTACTATGATACAGAAGAGGGACCAAAGAAATACAAAATCACGGGAGTTCTACAAAGATTGGTCTTGGGACCAGTTCTATAGAACATAATGTACGACGGCATTCTAGGAACACAAAGGCCAAATGGAGTAGGTATCACCTTTTACGCCGACGATATCGCAATTGTACTAGTGGCCAAAAAATTAGAGGAAGTTGTGCGAAACTGCAATCAAACAATCGCAAACGTAAAGCTATGGCTACAGACATCAGATTTAGAGCTAGCGGACTACAAAACCGAAGCCGTTCTTATAAGCAGCCGTAAAAAAGTGGAGCACCTCACCATACAGATCGGTGAGCAAACCATCGAATCGAAGCCGTACATCAAATACTTGGGAGTGTTACTGGACCACAGACTCAGCTTTAGGGACCACCTAATGTACGCAGGCGAGAAGGCCTCCCGGGCAGTAGCGGCACTATGCAGACTAATTTTAAATATTAGGGGGCCAAGGCACCCAATCAGAAAACTCTCAACAACCATGAGTGGGTCAATACTCTTTTATGCGGCCCCAATATGGGCATCAGCGACGCATCAGAAGTCATACATTAGAACGATGAAGTTGGCGCATAGAATCGCATCTTTAAGGATATGCCGTGCCTTTAGAACTGTATCAGCGGATACGATAAGCGTAATATCAGGCCGAATGCCTGTCGATTTAGACGCGAAAAAGAGTGCGGCCCTTCTTTTTGCTTCAGACCTGTAAGTTTGACATCCTTCTTACTGAAAAGTATGGAGAGGCTGGTGGAATTTCACGTGCGCAAAGTTGCTTTGAGGCTTCATCCACTATCGGAGATGCAGCATGCCTATCAGCGTGGGAAAACCTGCGAGACCGCACTTCAAAATTTAGTGGCCACAATTGAATGCGCGCTTGATAGGAAAAAATACGCGATGGGTATCTTCTTCGACATTGAGGGTGCTTTTGACAACGCGACTTTTGACTGCATGTGCGACTCTGCCAGACAACACGGGGTAGATGAAACATTAGTGTTGTGGATTAAAGCAATGCTAATGAATAGAACTTTGGTAGTGGATGCGGAATGTGGCCAATATGTTATGACAGGGGTAAACAGGGGCTGTCCGCAAGGTGGCGTTCTGTCTCCATTGTTATGGTGCATGGTGGTCGACTCTCTGTTGAACACTCTAAATAGTTCTAACGTCTACGCTCAGGCATATGCGGATGATGTCGCCGTACTTTCTGTCGGGCCATGCCTGGCGACGGTCTATCCTAACGCACAGGCGGCGCTGGACATGATCGATGAATGGTGTACTAGGAGTGGGCTTTCGGTGAATCCTCTTAAAATTGAGGTTATTCTTTTTACGAGAAGGAGGATTTTGACCAGTCTGACTCACCCAGTGCTAAAAGGCGTCACCATTCGCATTTCCAATGAAGCCAAATATCTGGGAGTGATTTTAGATAAGAAACTTCATTGGTCTCAACACGTCGAGTCGAAAACATCCAAGGCGCTCTCAGTCTTCTGGCAGTGTAAGGGTGCTTTTGGCAAGACTTGGAGCTTGTCACCGAATAAGGTTCTCTGGATCTACACGGCTATGATAAGGCCATTCCTCGCTCTCGCGTAAATATGTGGTTGTGTTTTGCGCGAAACTCCAAAGAACGGCTTGTCTCGGCTGCACGGGAGTTTCCCGAGTACGCCTGGCTCTGCTCTAGACGCTTTGCTGAACTTACGTCCCCTTGATACTTATATCATGGGTTGCACTATCAAAGCCATCCATCGTCTTAGACGGGGCGGTTTTTGGTATACTCCACACTGGAACTTTGATGAACTTGCGCGACACTTATCTTACGACTTTGGTCTTATGGATATGCCGTCTGATGCAATGACACCAGAACTCCAGCTGATGCGCAAATTCAGAGTCGACTTTCCTTGTGTGGGGAATGGAATGTAGTCGTATTTTCATGGATGGTTCCAAAACCAGTCAAGGGTCTGGCGCTGGTGTCTTCGTGGAAGTCGACAGCATTAGACTTCACTTCTCGTTAGGCAAATATGCGTCTGTTTTCCAAGCGGAAACTTATGCAATCCTAATGGCCATGAACTATGTTGTGAAGAACAGGTGGAAGGGACGTAGCATTTGTGTCTGTAATTAACCCTTGCTTAACCCTTTAACCACTTCCAAAATAGTTCATGAAACCAAAAACTCTTTGAACTTGATCGCAAGGCTGAATTCTCTGTCTCTTATCTGGGTCCCAGGTCACACTCGGATCTTGGGGAACGAGATCTCCGATGAGATTGCTAGACAAGGCTCAGAGGAGGGTTTCTCAGGTGCCGAACCCGAGTTGGGTCTCCCTGCGCCCTTGGTTAGGGCTTCCATTGACGATTGGGTCTCTCACTAGCACCATTGTGCGTGGCGTGACTCTCCGGGATGCAGGTTGACTAAACGCATGCTCCCGGACGTCTGTAAGAAATCAGCGGTATTCTTGCTGTCTCTCAGCAGAAAAGACTGTAGAGAACTTATTGGCGTCTTGACAGGCCACTTTGCTTTTGCCAAGCACCTTAACGTGTTGGGCTTAAGTGACACTACAATCTGCGACACTTGTGGAGAGAGCGACGACACCGCGGAACATTATCTCTGTGAGTGGCCGGCCTTTGCTCGTATTAGGTGGCAGATCCTCGGTGCTGATACTGTAAGCTTCTCATCAGTGAAGTGCTTGCTTGGCTTTCTTAGAAAGACAAGGAAATTCCAATAAAATTGGTAAATCAGGGTTTGTTCTCTGGTAGTACAATGGACCAGTTGCGTCTGAGTGCTCCAGTTGAGCGTTTCCTATCCCGAAAAAAAAAAAGAGTGCGGCCCTACGCGAAAACGAGCACGATGGCGGAACAACAGCTATAGAATCTATAAAAGCAGAATGGCGACATAGGTGAAACATCACAACCAAAGGGCGATAGACATAAAAATTGATCGCCGAAGTTGATGAATGGACTAGCAGAAAGCACGGGGAGGTAAACTACTACCTAACACAATTTCTATGGGCCACGAATGCTTCTGGGAGTATCTCTACGAGTACAAGCAGTACAATGGATGACCCATTCTGCCAGCACTGTGAAGGACAAGTGCAGAACGCAGAGCATGTACTGATGAATGGCAAAATTACATCAGGGCCAGGAACATCCTAGAAAGATCAATTGGAGGCCAAGTGACCCCAAGAAGTCTAAGCTCATTTTTGTTGGCAAGGAGCTAAGTCTGGGAGACTGCAAATGAAGTAATCACAAGTATGATGCAGCAGCTGCGTACAGAGGAACGAGCAACGAGAAAGAAATGACGAAATGTCAAACCTGCCCCTGCGAAGGAATGCCTTGACTGGCGGTGCTGCTGAACAGGGAAGAATTTTGTTTTTAGCACGTAACCATGGTTAGGTTAGATTGACTGTCTGCACCACGATGCAGACACACTTAGACCAGTAAAGGTCCATTGTGATGCCAATGATCTACCATTAGACCACTCAGGGACTAACAAAACCAACCGAAGCTTTTAATGAAGCGATGGATTTTCATGACGTCTAAGGACGCCAAATCGCTGAGGTCGTCAAGGAAGGGAGCTCCTAGATAGAGCATTCTTTTGCGTAGTAGAGCAGAACATGTACATAGGAAGTGAAGAATAGTTTCCTCCTCCTCCTCGTCCCTACAGCTCCTGCAGATGTCATTGGAAAAGAGGCCAAGTCTTTTGGCATGTTGGCCGATTAGACAGTGTCCGGTGATGACACCGATAACGCAGCTGATCTGTAATCACTTTAGTTTAATCAACTCGGCACTACGTTTCTGGTCCAGCTTAGGCCAGATCTGCCTCGAAATGTGACACGTAGAGCCAATATCCCACCTAAGGTAGGTCCTGCTAATAGCGTTCAGCTTCAGTAGATGCTTACATGTAGCGAGGGGCATACCAAGGGCTTGCCTATCTGGCAGAATCCTTAATGTAGTACCCTGTCTAGCGAGTTAGTCCGCCCTACAATTTCCTGGAATGTCTCTGTGACCTGGCACCCAGCACGTAACCATGCAGGAGCATGAATTCGGACATAATTCGTAGCACGGGCTACAAGTATCCATAAATAATGTTTACCCCTACCCGCGCATCAAAAAAAAAAAAAGCATTTTAGTGAAAAACGGTATTTCAAGAGGAGCTAAGTTGTAGTGACCACATGACCATCCTATTTGAAGCAAAAGCAGGAAATGCAATAAACAGATTTTGCAAAAAGCCACAAAACACACAGACAGGACGAACAGATCTTAGCATTACAGGAAGTCGTCGAATGTCAGTATTTTATTGTATGGCCATTGCAGACTATCACAAGTGTCGTAGAGCGAAACGACTACTAATGAAGACAGCCAGAGGTAGTAACTTCCAAGAGGAACGACACAAGAACTTGAGCAACAACTTTAAGGAGGAAACGACTTTGCTTACGTGTCTTATATGTACGTATGTATATGTCTATGATATGATATTCGCGTGAAACAGAAAGCGAGAAAGTTCCATGACGTACACGTATGAATGAAAATTTAAAGCTCTCTGCGTCTCGAACACGACTCCTACGGGCTGACAATTTTGAGCATCTTCGAAAGCTGATTGATTTCTTGAATTCAAACAAAGTTATGACCTTCTGGGATAAACAAATGATAACCTCCTAGTAACTATCTAATGTATCGTAGGTTGTTTCCTAAAATATCCAAGATTGATTGATCGTTTCGAAAATTCATTCGAGCCTACCTATATCGTATATCACATCCTGTTTGAAAATTGTTCCGCATTACTTCTACACTCTCAAGTTTCATTCTGGCAGACGTATCTTAACAATTACCAACTTTTCCCCATGATACTTTCACACACATCTCACAAAAAGGACAAAGAAGAAAGAATACTATCTAAGAAAACCGACCCAATTCCCATTTGGTCCTTGACGAACCACGTGCCATTTGCAGCCCCATTCGAACAAACAAAACCACTAAACACTCACACCTACACTTATTTTATTTTCTCGAAAAAATAAAAAGAAAACCCTCCTCTCAGCTTCTCTCTGTAATCCTTGATTGTATTCACTTGTTTGTGGCACTTACCACACAACAAAATAAAAAAAAGTCTCTACCTTAACAGTTTCTTTGGAAATTCCATTCATAGCACTCTCTGCGTCACATCCCTCCTTTACAAATACACCAGCAAGGATCTCATAAATCAAATAAAACGGCATTTAGCATTCATTAAGCAAAACGCAACAAAACACGCACACACTTCCTATTCCTTACAATTCCACATTTCTTTTCTATTTGTCTACTATTCCCTCTCTCTCTTTCTCTCTTAGTAGAGGTCCTTATTCCTAATTTGCCTTCCATTGAAAACCGCGCCAAGGAAGGCGGACAAATGAGTGATTAATGATTTACGCAAATTCATCAATTTTTTTCCCGAACCTCCTACCGTTCCTTGGTCTGTTTGTTTGGTCATTTGGTGAGCGTGCTTACGTGTTGGATGTAGTAGTCCTTGTGCGAAATGGACACAAAAGAATGGCATTCCATCATCATCGTCAGGATGGAATATGCTGCTCCTCTGCCGGTGCTACAAATTACATTAATTTTCATCAGAGAGCGAGTTTGGTTAAATACATTTTTTTTTTGTGTGTCCTTTTGCTTGGCTTGTACCTGCTGCGTTTGCCCTATGCTGAAGGACATCAAGGTGTTTGTTTTACCCAAAGAAGGGGAAGGCACAGACAAGAAAATTTCTTTCTTTTTCTCTTTTTCTAAGGAAATTAATGATTTATTTGATCAAATTTTCAACAATTAACGAACCATTTTCGAGTTCAGTGGAGGTGAATGCCGTGCAATTTGACTCGGAATTGAAGGACTTATATCTATTTATTTGTGTTGAATACAAATTTTCCGTAGATAATCGTTAGTCGCTTTGGAGGGGGAACAGTTCATTAAGGGGATATTGAAGTCTTTTGAATACTTCAACCTTCACTGACTACCCACTTTGAAAGTAGGTATTGCAATTTAGGTTAAATCTCGCTGTCAAAGCATCCTGAGGCCGCAAGCTATTTTCAAGAAGTAAAACCTATTCGGATACAGATTTGTTACCAGAGGGGGTGTTAAAAAAGAGGTCATGAGCTTTAAGTACGCATGTAGACGTCTGGAGTTTCAATTTCTTTGATCCAATTCAGCTACACATGTGTTTACGCCCCACAGAGTAAAATGGTCAATCCCCAGGTTGTCGCCAAATAAATATAAGAAGAATATTCTATGTATAACTTTGTGATTGTACTTGAGAAAAACATCATAGATAGGTACATCCTACACTGACTGGTTTTGCCATGGATAAATCGGACTGAAGTACATATGCAGGCCCCACAACCCGTAATGAGACTTGGTAGGCATCCCCAGCAGCGCCTAGATTTATCACATAGCACCACGTAAGGCGTTTCTTTTGGATGCGCGAATGATTTCACATATAATTAGGCAGCTATCAGAGACTGGAGCCGCCGTCGAATTGCAGCTGTGGTAGCCACATAAGGATTATTTGGATATGACGCAAATCGAAGGAAGTTTGAAGATAGAGCGTATCTTAATCTGTGGTACGTTCCGTATTTGGAGGTGTATCTAAAGAGCTTGCTTAAGAGAATGACGAAGATACATTAGTGACTTACGAGTAAGGAAATTGGATAAAACGATTCGCTTTGAAAGAAGCGCAAGGACGAGAGTCGCAACTGTCACCAGAAATTTCACGATCAAGCGGATATGGGAGTATAGCTATACAGACGGTCATAAAACTCTGGAGACACACGGCTGGTACCAAGGTATTGGTACTGGCAAGCGTAACATTGTACTACTCTATTTCGGAAGACTGTCCGGCAGTCCGCGAGAATATGGAGTTGGACTGCTGTCAACAACAACAGCACGCATGGGCCTAATTCCCTGGTAGCCTTATGGTGATGAGATTATGACGGCCAGATTTTGGACTAGAGTACAACGCGTTACCATTATACAGTGTTATGCCCCAACGAATGACTTATTTGAAGACGAGAAGGATAGCCTCTACAATCTTTTAAGCGCCGTCTTCAACTCTTCAACACAACACCAAATGGAGACATTGTCATAGTGATGGGGAATTTGAATGCTAAGGTAGGCAACGACAACGAAGAGCTCAAACATGTAATCGGGAAGCATGGAGTAGGCAACCGCAATGACAACGGCGGTAGGTTTATGGATTTCTGCAAAGCCAACCGTCTTGTGATAGGTGGCGCCATGTTTGAGCACAAGACCTGCCACTTAGTCAGCTGGGTTTCCAATGAGAGGCAAGCAACTTTCAACCAAATGGACCATTTTGCCATCAGCCGCCGTTTTAGAAGTAGTCTCCTGGACGTCCGAAACAGATTAGGGGTAGATGTGGGGGTAGTACGAGATCACCAACTTATGATAGCTACTCTCCAACTACGCACTGCTGCAGTTCGAAGATCTCACGACAACACAAGAATGCCCAGGTTCAACATCGATAGACTTAGTGATCCCTCAGTGCGCCAAGGAACACCTTTTGCAAGGTGTGGAAGCAATCAGCAGCTCACTGCCCGCAACCATCCAAGAACATTGGTGTGCTGTGAGAAATGTTTTTACAACTAGTGCTGAAAGAATTGTCGGTGGATCGAAGGGAAGACATAGGGCGTGGCTTTCCGAGGATACCTGGAGACAGATTGACGAACGAAAACAGCTGAAAGCTCACATTGCAGCTACTCCAGCAGCAAGGAGAAGCGAGCTAGAGTCCCCATATCACATGAAGATGAGAGAAGTTCAGCGTAGCGTGCGACGTGACAGCGCAACTACATCAACGCGCTGGCTACAGAAGCGGAAGAAGCTGCACGTAGGTGCGACAGCAGGACCGGCTACAGAATCAGCAAAGAGCTGACAGGTTAGTTTAGGTAGATGGGTGCCTTGTGATAAAGAGTCACTGCTCACTCAGACCAACACTACGGGTCCATTGTGCCCAATCATTTAATCCTGGAAACGCTGTACAGGTGGTCGCAGCTCTACCCAACACCCAGTGAAAAGCCTAGACGGTTCCTTGCTCATTTCGGATGAGGACCAGCCCAAGAGATGGAAAGAGCATTTTGCTACGGTTTTGAACCGCGTATTCGCTAGCGATATACTCCCAAATCAGACTGAGGTGTCCGAGGTGAGAAATCCCTAAATGCGCACCATGACTTCCAGTAATGACGTGATCACTACCGCGATCAAGGCCGTAGGACTTGACGGCACAGAATTATGGACCTCCACCGAATGACAGCAGATGTGAAGAGAGAGGCAGGCGTCGTCGTGCTGAAAATTAATACAGCAAAAACTAAAATCATCAGCCTTGGGAGAACTCGTCGGCTCAAATATGCATTGCTGGACAACCGGTAGAGAGAGTAGAGGATTTCCAGTATCTTGGGAGTATTGTCTCAACCGATGGTGGAACCGAATGGAGCTTAACAATCCATCTCAAACACCTTGACTATGCTGATGATGTTTGCCTACTACCACACAGAATCATGGAGCTGCACCAAATGACCACTGGTTTAGTGGCAGAGGCAAACTTTGTAGGCTTGAGGATTAACTTCGCCAACATTAAAATCTCTTTTATCGAACTTATCAGCAACTCACAACAGCATTGAAGGACAACAGGTCGAGAGAATAGAAAACTTCCATTACCTTGGAAGTGTAGTCTCGATTGACGGTGGTACCGAATTGGACGTAAGTAGGCTCATATCTTTTAAATACGGAGAGGCAGTGCAATCAGCTTAAACACCAAGTTGCGACTGTTCCGCTCTAATGTCGAATCGGTTCTGTAGTATGGTTGCAGTACATGGAAAATTACCTTAAATGTCACAAAGAAGTTGCAAACTTTTGTTAACTGCTGTCTAAGGAACATATTACGAGTGCTCTGGCCAAATCGTATCTCAAACGAACAGCTTTATGAGAAAACGGGCCAGGAACGTTTGGATGTGGCTATGGAAAAGCTAAAGTGCCAGCAGATTGGTCACACTCTACGTAAGGATGAAAACTGTATTGCCCGACAAACTATGCAATAGAGCACAACAAAGGCGAATACAGGGAGGTTCTCGATTCACGTGGCGTAGAACGTAGAACGGAAACGGGGAAAGATCTGGTTGGAGCTGAAACACATCGCCAGTAACCGAACAGGATGGTACGTAGGCATAGTTAATGATCTAAGACCCATAAGAGGCCACGGGATTTAAGCCGATGAGTGGTGTCCGAACTAGCCAGGAGAATTTTCTGTAATTTTGCATTCTGTTTGATTTCTATTTATTTCAAGGATTGAATTACTCCAGCTGATGTATAACCGCATCATTTCGTTTTATTTCTAGAAAACTTGAACGGATATGGCTGACACTTGAGGTGACAACCTACCGCTCAGTAACTGAACACATTACCACTACTCCATGGCACATGCATATTAGCAGAGGGTATAATACCCTACGCCTTTATTCCAACCATGTACTTTCGAAGCGGTGGTGTCAAAGGAATATTTACAGCAATCTGGAAGGTGAAAAGATGAACGAAGTCTACTTTCGATACTGCAAGTTTCGAAATCACCTGTATAGAATCGCACGGTTTCCATGTCTATCAGTCAGGGAATGGCTGGTGTTGCTTATTGTGCTCTGCCTTATATCGTAAAACTGTCTAGTAAGCTAACGTAATAACCAACAATTCAAGAATTAGATTATCCCTATACAGAAATAGAGATGATTAAAATTGTCCTTTAACTTTCACTTCCATGTTGATCATCTTTAAGGGAATCTTTAACTCTTTTCTTTCGAAAACCACAATGACCTTGAGTGCCGATTACAGACTCAAACATTCCCATCACAATTTGTCCTTCAATTTGCACATCCTTCCTTAATTAACTACTAATTCCAAATTAATAGCTCAGTAGAAATCCTCTTCTGTGCATGCCTTAACCACAAATCCCTTGTAATTTCTTCTATTTCTTTTTTTTTTTTTCTCCTTCTTCTCTTTCATCGGTAATCTCCTTTGGGAGCCACACAAATATACACAATCCCTTATACATTGTCCTTGCTACGACACATATGTACAAATAGTATAAAAGAAATACGACTACGAGTCGCGCACTCAATCATCTTCGCCACATGAGAGAATGCTGAAGCTGAGGCTAAGGCTCTTCAAGAAGAAGAAGAACAAATCCTGAGACATTTAAATCCCTTGCCACCGAAACATCTGAGAATGTCATTATTTCCAGATTGATTCGTAATATTCATAGTGAAAAGCTTTCTTGCTAACCATCTATAAGGCAGCTGGAGTACGTACAGAGCGGAAGGATGTAAGAGTGTAACTGGGAGGGGGAGCCTCTTGTCTATGACAAATCTATGTTGGGTCGTACTGAGGCCATTTCAACCGCAAAGGATGCAGGAACTGAAAATACTCACACAGTCATACAACAAGGAGTAAAGCAAAAACTTAATCAATTTCCCAGGATACGTTATAAATATTAAAATGAAAATGTAGGCGCGCTCTTTACTTGTACTTTTATTTTGTGTCGTCTTCCTTTCTCTCGGCAGTCCATTGCAACTCGAATAAGCATCCTCCTTCGATTCGGTTCAGTTTCTGTTCTTTTTCCGTCTGTCTGTTGTTGGATATGATGATGATGATTTCCTCAAGTGAGGAAATCCACCAGAGGTGGAGAGGCTGTGTATGGTGTATCCTTCTCCCAATTTGCGCTTGGTTGGATTTAATTTTGTAATATCCTTCCTCTCTCTTTGCAGTCAAGAATTTCTGGGGATACTTGTGTGGATATTTCACTCGTTGAGGCATAATGTCAGATTGGTTAATATTTAATGTGGGACAATATGTTGAATGATGTGGATGGATGGGATTACGCACACACATGCACACAGATGTTGTACATTTTTTGCTAGAAAATGTGTGTTTCATTCTTTCTGATACTTTTTGAGAATTCATTCATCTCTACTTGGCTAGAAATTAACCTTTTCATGAGGTTTCGGGGCTAAGAGGGCTTCTTTTCTTGTGTTGGAGGTGGAGAGAGGATATGTTATACCAGGAAAGGAAATGGGTTTGGTAATATGATACAAAAATGATCCTTCAAATGGAGGATGTTTAGTTCCAAATAAATATGGGGAATACTTACAGCATTGAAAGGGGACGATGTAATTACCTGAAAGGGATAAAGAGATTCTCAATTAGACAGAGAATAATAATTAACAAAATAATTTAATGAAGGAGATTATATAGATATCAGATTGGGTGGTTGTGAGCCCACATAGTTGTGAAATTGTGGGATGCACTTGTGCTTCCTATTAGTTAAAGGAAGTCGGAGCTTTTACAATATCTAAGGAACGATGGAAGAGGATATGTCCACTCTTTGCGATAAAACTTCTGTAAAGCCCGCCGGAGTATTAGAAATATTGTTGACGATATTTCACTGGTTTTGACGAAATAAATTAACTGCCTCAAACGAAGGTGAGTATAGGAAAAATCTTTGTCCAATTCGCTTTGATTTACAAGGGTAGCTCAGTAAAGGAACTTTTTTTCTCCCTCCCCTGTAGGGAGAATATTAAGGATCGGTAAGACCATCACCAAGCACATGACGTTAGTGCTGTCGGCTTACATACATATATCGATCGAGCTCATAGAAGGACTATATCATAAAGGATTGACTTCAGCAATGCGAGGATTCTAAGATTTTTGGCCCTCACAACTCTGCGACCTGAAGAAAGGATACCCTCTGAACTGCGCCAACTACAGAGGTATAAGTCTCCTCAACATCGCATATAAGACTCCGTCTGCCGTATTATGTGAACGCCTAAAACCGATAGTCAACAACCTGATAGGTCCTTATCAGTGCGGTTTGAGGCCGGGAAAGTTCACCATTGACCAAATATTCACACTACGGCAGATCTTGGAAAAAACCCATGAATATATAATCGCTACGCACCACCTCTTCGTTGATTTCAAAGTTGCCTATGATAGCATGTTTAGAGACGAGTCGTCCGTTTCTGCAGAATGACGATGGAGAACGCTCGCTGCTCCATCAAAGTCGGTAAGAACATCACCGAACCATTCGATGTCAGGAAAGGTCTTAGACAAGGTGACGCGCTATCTTGCGATCTCTTTAACATAGTACTTGAGAGAATTGTACGAAACCCACAAGCCAACACCGGAGGTACAATCTTTTACAAGTCTGTACAACCACTCTCTTATGCCGATGACATTGATATAATCGGAAGAACTCAGCGGGCCGTCAATGGGGCATTTACGAGTATTGAGATCGAGGCAGCAAAGATGGGTCTAGCGGTCAATGAAAGCAAAACAAAATATATGCTGTCTACAAAAAAGGACACCCAATATCCGCGTCTTGGACAGAACGCCACAATAAACAGATATAATGTTGAGGTAGTAAAGGATTTTGTCCACCTAGGCTCTATGGTGAGTTCAGCAAATGACATCAGTAGAGAGATCACACGAAGAATTACTCTTGCTTATCGTTGTTTCTATGGGCTAAAATGGCAGTTGAGTAGCAAAGCCATATCTCGAACTACTAATGTAACTCTTTATAAGACACTAATCATACCAGTCCTGCTGTATGGCGGAGAAGCATGGGCTTTGACAAAACCAGATGGGGATGCCCTTGGTTATTTCGAGAGAAAAGTTTTTAGAGCGATCTTTGGTTCCGTCTGCATAGACGGCGAGTGGATTAGAAGGTACAATACCGAACTATACGGCCTGTACAAGGACATCGACTTAGCCAGAAGAGTTCACATACAGAGACTAAGATGGCTGGGCCATTTAGAGCGGATACTTACTTATGTCCTGTATCCCCTTGTGGGTCCTAGGGCCTCTACTACGCCTACGCGCCATCGTGTACGGTTTCTGGCAATCTGTCTGAGTTCTCCCCAACTTTTCCCTAACTGCCGTGCCTCCTTCTCTACTGTTCTGCGCCATGTTCTCTTCGGACCGCCAGGTATTCTGCCATCCTGAGTTAGAGGGTTCCATTGCATAGCATGGTTCGCTATAGAGCTATCACCCTTTCGGAACGTGTGACCAATCCACTGCCACTTCCGTCATTGGATAGTTGTGCTTATTGGTTCCTGACCCGTTCTCTCGTAAAGGTGTTCGTTAGAGATACGATTGGGCCAGAAAATCCTTAAGATATTGCGCAGACACCTATTAACGAACGTTTGCAGCTTTCTGGTGATAGTAGTGGTCACTCTCCACGTGCTGCAACAACGTTGGAGCGGAACAGTCTTATTTTAGTGCTCAAACTGATTGCATTGCTTCGCCATATTTTGGACAACATACCGAACGCGGACTTTGCTTTGGCGATCCTGTTGGCTATATCCAGTTCGGTTCCACCATCGGTGAGCGGATGGAGCCCAACGTTCCCGCTAAGAAAGTATTTGAATCCTTCCCGGATGGACGGCGCAGTAGAGGAAGACCTCGTGGTAGGTGGCGCAAACAAGTGGAGGGGGACCTAAACCAACTTAGCGTGCGCAACTGGAGGCAGCTGGCTCGTAACCGTGCTGGCTGGAGAAGTTTGTTCGTTGAGACCCACGTCCACCACGGACTGTAGCGCCATCTAAGTAAGTAAGTAACTCTGTGACCTACGCCAGAATGTGGAGGAAATCTATGCCTCATATGGCGTTGTGGATGTGGTCCATTCAATTGCAACAAAGTTCTTCTAGAGCTGTGGTCTTAAGTGTCTCAGTGAAGACCGATTAGTTTCTGAATGTCCTTAGGTAAGAGTATTTCTAGACTGAGCTTCATGCTATTGGGGTATAAGACTGCATGATCTTAGACACTGCTATCAGGGACACTTCATTTACATATTCGAACTCCAGATCGTTCCTAAGGAAGCAATTTTCGACTTTTGGGTATATGGCGGGACAGAAACGAAAACAAGGCGGTCATACAAAGGCTTAATCCAAACAAGGCCACATGCAGAGATGACGAGAAGGCTGAACTATTTAAAGACTTGGCACGTAGCATGCACCAACTCATCTGCAAGATATGGTTGAGTGAAGGTAAGCCCGATGATTGGAATCTAAACACCATCTGCCTGGTACATACTTATGAAAGAAGATCACCTTACCTTCACCAACTAGCGAGGTGTAAGCCTACTGATCGTCGGCTATAATTTCCTATCTAGTGTGATCATAGAACGCTTAAAATCCCAAGTACATGAGCTGATTGGTCCCTATCAGTGCGGTATCAGGCCTGAAAAATCGGCAATCGATACGCCTGGAGCAGACCGTGAAATTTTAAAGGCCGCCTATGCCATTGTAAATAGTACTATGCAGAATGAACATTTGCACGAGGATATTCCGTCAAGGTTTAAAAGGACTTTAGACAAGGCGACTGTCAGATGGTGCGAAATTATCGGGCCAAACACAAACCAAGTTCTATTTTCTTTAAGTCAATGTAACTACTCGGCTATGATGGCGATATCATCAGTGAAGCGAGCAGCTGTCAGCGCCTTCGTTGCCATCGAATCAGAAGCGGCTACGCATCTTGTGCGAAATACATGATGTCATCAGAAAATGATACTGATCAAAACGTCACGATGGGTAGCAACAACCTACAAGCAGTCAAGAAATTTGTCCATCTATGCTCCACCGCCAAAGACATGAGCGCGGAGATCGAATGAAATATAACTCCTGCCAATCGCTGCTTTTACAGGCTGAGAGGTCAATTGAGTAGCAACGCGCGCTTTGTCAAGCAGGATTAAGGAGACGTTATAGGAAACCCTGATTATTCCAGTCCTACTATATGATATGGGTGACATGGCGCAGTGGTTAGTGTGTCGGACCAGTGTGTGTGAGGTTCAATGTTCGAATCCCAGAAAATCACCAACAAGTTTATTCACGGTCCCACCTCTCGCGAATGTTTGACAAACATCCGAGTGTGTTATTGTCATGAGAAAGCTTCTCAAAAATAAAGTTAAAATTGCCCTTCGGATACGGTACAAAACTATAGGCCCCTTCCATTCGTGAGAAAAATATAACGCGCACAACATGCGTGGTTGCGAAAAGCTGGGCCTGGGCCCTTCATGCGCCAAATAAGTATGTACGTACTATATAATGCAAAAGCGTGGATTCTTCCATTGACTGTACATTGAGGTGTTGTATGGGACACACAGCAACATGAACGTAGTGGATACAAATGCAGCGCTTTAGGTACTTAGGTTATGTATAGCGACTTCTTCCTCAGAGGACTACGTGCAAAAGGCAGACGAAATTTCAAATGGCATGCACAGAGGGAAACGGAGTTCAACCAACTTGATGTTTGCAATTGGAGACAGCTGGCAAAGGGTAGTGATAGCTTCCTTGTTGAGGCCAGGGTTCACCTCAGATTTTAGTGGCAGCCAATGTAGGGTACAATTTTTTATTTTTTTTTTTTCCGAAAGAGTCTTCATCAGCGAGATTTTTGTACTTCATCAAGTTAATGTGTTCATTGGGTTGTTGGACGTAAGCAATTCGGAGAATTTTCTTCCGCCACAATAAGGAATAGTGAATACCTACACTTACTTCCAACAAACCCAATAAGGTGACCATACAAAGGTGCTAACAAATCTGCACCTGCAGACCTCTTAGATCCTTCCTTCCTTGATTTTATAACACAGGCCCCCAAATGATTATCCAATCTGTTTATCTCCCGTAAAATTTTGCAAGTCTTAAAATTAATATAAGTATTGCGTGAATAGCGAAAATAATTCTCGAAATATTTTCCCCAAGATATTATATAAGAATATCCTCCCATTCACTTTCGATGCCTAGAAAACACCTTTTTCGCTTTGTAAAGCATCCTTCCTATTAGTTGTGAGTTCTTTATAACTTTGCCTCTACTTTGATATTTATTTCATAAGATAGACTAAAACCATTACCTTCGTATTCACCTTTCATAGAAATACCGGAAAAAGAGAGAAAATAAAACATTTTGTATTGAAAAAAAAATTCTATATAAAGGATAATAGGATTCAGATGAAGGTGATGCTGATGGTATGGTAGTGATAGCCTTCTCTGTACCCAACATTCCCATGGGAATTTCATCTAATGCAAAATAAATTCTAATATCACAGGTCGACCTACATTCTTCTATAAATTAAGACTAATCAAAAGGACGGGAAGGACATGGACTAAAGAAAAGCGTTTTTCTTTAAAAAAAGGATATCTTTTGAAGAGATTGAAAGACGTCAAGAATTTTATAGTCCTATTATCTAGTGCGAGGAGATTTAATTGGGGTTTGCCTGATGAGGTGAGGAAGTTGATTTTGTTTCTCTTATTTATGGGTTTATTTTCGCTACGGTGATTGTTTTGTTTTATTTTGCATTTTTGTCTTTTATTCGTTTAATGGCAGAGGAATACATAAGATTTAAGGAAATTTTATAGCAAAAGTTGGTATCGATGTGATTCATCAAAAAATGTGTTCCGATACAAGAAGACACTTTTACAAAAACTGCATATAAACACGTACTTCTGTAAGTAAATTGAGAAAGAAAGATCATTCAAGACTACATACGAGTAACTTCTTAATTAGACCACACTGTAGTACCTTTTTTTACCTATGGAGACGTTCCCTGGTAGTTTATAGTACAAGTGGGAGACATCTGCATTAAATCTTCTCCTAGACACCCATTTTCTCGAAAAACACAGCATCGGACGATTTTAGTCATGAATTTCTCAGATCCGAAACGCTGCAGATCTCAAAGGAAGCTCTTATGGGTGGTAAACTGGAGAGCAAGGAAACGGCATTATGTGCTTTTCAAGACATCGACGGAGTCTTCGCCAGCACCACCCATGAAGCAATTAGGAAGAGTCTCGAAATAAAAGAAGTGTAAGTAAGTAACTGGATGTGTGAAATGCTGAGAACTAGAACGGCTGAGACAGAGGTGGGTCAAAAGACCATCACATTAAGCACCACTAGAGTCTGCCCACAAGGAGCGATATTATCACCATTGATGTGGAGCCTATAGTAGATGGACTACTGCACAAATTGACAGATGCTGGCATTAAGTGTCAGGTGTACGCCGACGGTATAGGCATTGTTGCAAGAGGAAAATTTGAAGAAACGCTATGTGAAATCATTCAAAGGGGTCTAGGAATCACACAAAAATGGTGCGAAATGGTAGGACTTAGAGTGAACCCTACCAAAACCACTGTAACACCCTTCCCCAAGAAAAGATAGCTAAAGAAACAGGCCAAGTATCTAGGTATAACACCAGACAGCAAACTCCTTTGGAAAAAACATGTACTTCCTTATGCCCTGTATCCCCTTGTGGGTCCTAGGGCCTCTACTACGCCTACGCTCCATCGTGTACGGTTTCTGGCAATGTGTCTGAGTTCTCCCCAACTTTCCTCAACTGCCGTGCCTCCTTCTCCACTGTTCTGCGCCATGTTTTCCTTGGACCGCCAGGTCTTCAGCCATCCTGAATTAAAGGGTTCCATTGCATAGCATGCATAAAAACATGTAGAAGCCACCAGAGCACTAATGGTGTGCAGGAACATTTCTCGAAAGACCTTGGGTTACAGCCCAGCCACACTGAGGTGGATGTACACGATGATAGTAAGACCCATCATCACATACGGGGCAGTGGCATGGGTTAACAGAACAATGTTAACTACAACGACCACATCCCTGAGCAGAGTGCAAGGACTAGCCTGCGTTTGTATAACAGGAGCCACGCGAACCTGTCCCACAACAGCACAAGGTATATACCTCCGCTACACGTATTGCTAGAGCAAATCGCCAAGGAGACCATATTGAGAATAAGCAAAGACGCCATCGGGAAAGGAATACGCATCGCAAACCAAAAGCGAGTAACTCTATCAAAATCCTTGCCGCTTCTGGACTAGCCCAGAGATAATATGATCAAGAAATACTACTATACGAAAAAAAATTCGAATCAAAGCTAAGCAACAAAAGATATTAGAGCAGTGAGTCCGATAAGTACCAATTCAAACAGCACGCAATTAAATGGTACACGGACAGATCGAAAACATTTACAGGCACTGGAGCAGGAGTGTACGGGCCCAGAACGAGATATTCATAATATAATCACTGGGAATATTCCCCAGTATATTTCAATCAGAAGTTCACGCAATCGAAAGATGCGTACAATTCAACCTAGACAGGAATTATCGCGGGCAGGACATCGCGATACTGTCAGACAGCTAAGCCGCTATCAAAGGCTGACCTCACACGAGATCAGATCGAAACTGGTATGGGAATGCCTCACCAGGATCAACAAACTGGGGGAGTCAAATAAAGTAACCCTCTACTGGGTACCAGGACATGTAGGAGTGGAGGAGAACGAAGCAGCTGATGAACTAGCAAGAAACGGATCAGGCACACCGTTCCTTGGACCAGAACCCTTTTGTGGGATACTTACTTACTTACTTAGATAGCGCTACAGTCTGGGGTGAACCTGAGCGTCAACCAACAAACCTCTCCAGCTAGCATGGTTACGAGCCAGCTGCCTCCAGTTGCGCACGCCAAGTTGGTTGAGGTCCCCCTCCACTTGTTTGCACCACCTACCGCGATGTCGTCCCCTACTGCGTCGTCCATCCAGGATGGATTCGAAAACTTTCTTAGCGGGAACGTTGGGCTCCATCCGCTCTAAATGACCCAGCCATCTTAGTCGCTGTATGTGAACTCTTCTGGCTAAGTCGATGTCCTTGTACAGGCCGTATAGCTCGGCATTGTGCTTTCTCCTCCACTCACCGTCTATGCAGACGGGACCAAAGATCGCTCGAAGAACTTTTCTCTCGAAATAACCAAGGGCATCCACATCCGGTTTTGTCAAAGCCCATGCCTCAGCGCCATGGAAGACTTAAGGAAAGAGAAAGAGAGCAAATGGGCCAAACATTGGGACGATATTCCGCAACTAAGACAGGCGAAAGAACTTCTGGAGAAATACAAGCAGAAAACAAGTAGAACCTGCCTAAGACTTAGCATGAAGCGACTTCGCATCTTGACGGGCATGTTAACGGGTCACTACAGACTCAAGGAGCACCTCGGGAAACTGTGAATAGAGAGAGACGGACACTGCAGGCTCTACAGGGACATTGCAGAAACACCAATGCACCTCCTTATGGAATATGAAGCACCGATCCACAAAAGAAGAAACTACTTAGGTGCATATCTCCTATCATAATTGGATCTACCTTCGCTGGATCCTCTCATGATACTCCGGTTCATAGTGGCAGCTGGACTGGAGGAAGTGCTCTAGATCGATCATATCATCGACTAGAACCTGAGGCTTAGTCCGTACAGACCGCCCTACACTCTTTCGTTGATACTGTTGAAAGATCGCTGGCGAACAAGGAATTGTCGATGGTAGCCTTCCTCGATACAGAATGGGCTTTTAACAATATCAAACCAGAGGTCATAATGGAGGCTCTCCGTAAACAACTACCTTACCTAATCTCGTCTCCTAAAATGAACGAAACCGCCATACTTTGGGAAGTCTTTCAGAAAGCCAGCGAATCCAAGTTGAATCATTTCGATATTCCGATGGTTACTGTACTAGTTGCATGTAGGAGGCCAATAATTTTCAACTCGCAATGCACTCTCTAAGCTTCAAAGTAGTGCAACTCTAGCTCTAGTTCGGGGTTGACAATTGGAATTTTAGTCCTTTGAAAACCATAATTCATCATGTCCCGACAAAATATATCTAGTAATTCTTAAAAGAGATGGTGTCAGCTTAGCAAAGGTCCTGCAGGAAGTTTTTACGGCACGATTAGCTCTTGGCTATGTACATTTCTCTGGTGTAATGTTAGAGTGGTCTTTACTACCAAACCAGGGCGAAAAGATTATGCTTTTGTTTTGAAGAAAAGTGAGACCGGTAATTTAAAAAAAAAATCCTCTTAGCAGACACCAGCACGCCGGGTAAAGAGGAGGAACTATGTATACTCTTGAAGGTTTTTTTTCTTACGTAGAGGGTGCCTTTGACTCTTGGTAGAGGGTGATTTTTGATTCCTATGCCAGAAAGCACGGAGTAGATGAAACCATCTTCTTCCTTTTACCAGCGAGGTTATGATCCGAAAATAAGGGATCACAACACTCCCACTTGACCGGATTTCTACTGATCCGCCTGTGGGGTTCGAATATTTGACCTCAACAAATATCGTATTTGGATCACTCGGTTACTGAGGCCAATGAAATGTCGATGTCGTCGCATTTGTCTGATCCAGGCGTTTATAGTCCTGCCTTTCCTACATCGCGATGTCTTTGGAACGTGCATTGATATTGATTTTAACTCAGGACAAGCAAAGGACAACTTCTTAGTCATACCCCTCGAACTCTAAAATACGTTTAATATGAATAACTTGCATCTGTGGACTCGAGCCTGTGTTGAGTATATTTTCAGACAGCAAAGCCATTCTACACCGCTGTGCCTAGATCTCATAAAGATAAAGCTGAAGCGTTTCAGTGGTAAGCAAGCTTTTCAGAATAAAGTGTGGATGGTACAGAAATTCACTGAGCATACAGGTAAGTTCAGAGAAAAGCTTTGTCTTAAAAAGCCAGAATATGCAGAATGAAGAGATGAAAAAACCTGCTCGAAGTGAGTATTCCTGATTGTTCCTATAAAAGTGGTCAGGTAACTGAATGCTACTGAATTCTTTTACACTTGGGCCTCTAAATCAGACTCTTCTGCAGTCTTAACAAGAACGTCAATGTCACATAACTTTATTCTGACTGTTCATTTGAAAGTCGTTTTCGCGCCCACTGATGACTATGATATCAGAATCGCAAACTCACAAACGAGCTGCGGAAATAACTTTGGTCAGTGTCGATTTTAACGTGCTTGTTATACAGCGCCTGAGATATAGCCGTTGCAACGCAAAACAAAACGACTCCCTCCACATGTCTATATTCCCCAAGGCATTTAAAATGGTCGAAGTGAGACATTTCTATCGATATCTGCCGCCAACCACAAACGACAAGGATATCCCCAGCACACCCTCCTTTGATACTCGCTAAATATGACAGACGTCTGCACTTTTTATTTTCTGTTTCGCAATTTTTCGGCCAAAAAATAGCCAACTCACATGAATTTCAACTACAATTTCCAGCTCATATATTTATGCATTGCGATACACTGCGGACCCATAAAAACCACCACCAGAACCATATTCATGATTCGTCCTTTTTTTTCTTGTTGCGCCGACAATTCTCTCGCTTAGCATGCATCTCATTCCTCTTCGCCTGGATAGAGAATGATGCAGAAAAGCTCAAAACAGGATATACTACAGGATATGACATAGCCACAATCGGCAGCACAAAAAAGAGAACTACAAAATCTACCCACAGGACGTGTAAAATTTTTTCCCAAGAACATCCTATACTGACTCCCAAAAACTTGCAAGTGATCAAGGCACATATTTGATTTCTGTTCAGTACGGACGACGTATTGGTCACAAGGAATCTTTCAATTGCAGACATTTTGCTTCTCTATTTGTTCTGTTTGACTTCGTGTATCCATTTGCTGCTCAGAGGAAGGATATATGGGAAAATGTGTACATCCTGTAAGAAGAGGCGGCTGGCATCGACAATTTCTGAAGAGAATAGGGTTCGTTTTAGACACAAATAAATACAACATTTTCTTTCACTCCATTGCTCGAACTTGATAAGATGTATGGACTATGTCCATACAGTATCCTTGTGCAAAATGAGAACTTAAATTCAAAAACTGGCAATCGTACATGTACACAACAGAACAATATATCAGCCATACTAAATCAGAAAAAAGGGAACCTTATGAAGGACATAAAAAAAAAGTACCATCGACTTGTTGCCTACACCCCTTCAAGGATCAAGGATATTTCATTTTTTTGCTTTTTTGTCTGTTTGGAGTCGGCATCAAGAACAGAAAGAAGAAATAACCGTCAGTTTCCGGATTTAAGTATGCATGCAGTATGTACCCATCCATTTGAGCCGCACATACACACGTCGACCTTGGGGAATATACCTTTCACATTTACATTTTATAACCTGGAAAAAAATAAACAAAATGGGCAACCGGTGTATGAGGTGGCTGTAACCTTTTGGGGGTTTTTAACCCGTCTGGATAAGTTGACGCTAAGTAGCTTCAGGAAAAGTTATTAAAGCGTCTACAGCGATATATTTTCGTTTTATGAAAGACGGCTTAGAGGGGTGCCACATGCGGAACGGGAAATATGTGTTTCCTAAGGATTCCGAGTCTATTTTTGGAGGTTTTATGGTGAACAGAAAATTATGTGGGTGTGTTGTGTGGGCGAGGAGAATAGTCGACTTTGGGTTTAGAAGGGATTCTACTTAAACATAATTCAGATCAACTGGTGGAATTGAATTCGAGATTAAAAATGGATTACCTTGGTGGACAGGATTCGTGATGCGAGAAGGTACGTGTGTACTTAAAATTCTCATTGACTGACTGTTTTTTATTCTTAGAAATATGAGATAATCCACAATGGAGAATATCAGGTGGGACTGGCACGACTTCTTCTTCTTCTTCTTCCTTTTATCAGCGAGGTTATGAACCGAAAATAAGGGATCATAACCCTCCCACTTCATCGCATTTCTACTGATCCGCTTGTGGGGTTCGCCTATTAGACCTCAGAAATGGGGTCATGGGACTGGCTCGACTGAGGCTTTTTAATCTGCAAACTCATACTAAAAGTTAAATCTCTCTGTAAAGGATATCCGACTTCACATTACCAAAACTAGATGGCACCAATTGATCTCTCATCTGAGGCGAAATATGCACCCCGCCATCATTCTAAACTCCAAATTGTCCTGAAAAAGAAATGTTGAAGAAAGGATGAAGAAAGAAATGAACGCTCTTTATGCCTGTAACCATTGGGAGAAGATGGGGAATGCAACCGCGCAGTATTCACTGGATGTACAAAGCAATTAAAAAAAAATTTATCTCGTATGGGCCTTTAGTCTGTTGGACAGCAAGAGGAACACAGAATTATATGAAGGAACTCTACAAAGAATAAAGGCTAGCAGCACTTTGCACCACGGGAGTTGTGAGCAATGCACCGCAAGCAGGGCTGCATATTATTCTCCATCTCCTTCCTCTGGACCTGTTCATAAAAGGCTCTGCCACAAAAAAAGCTCTCAGACTGAGAAAATTCAAGCTATTGAAACAGACCACCTAGGGGCAAGCGGCGATATTAAACACAATAAAGACATCGAACTACGTATGCCCCTACAATGGTTTCAACATTGCTATCGCTATCCTTTTTCCAAGCTGTTAGGAAATGTCGTGACCACCGTCACATTCGGTCGAACTCTATTGGGTTCCCGGACATAGTAACTTAGAAGTGAACGAAAAGACGAATGCTTTGTCTCGGATAGTATCCGCAATGAACATCAGTGAAGTAAACACATCCATACTGCCACCGACTGATAAACTGTATAGTATACCTAATAGACAGCATAATAGAGAAAGACGCCAACTCGTTCTAAGTATCCAGGGAGGACTGTGGCACCTCTCGTACGTTATGGTCAGAATTAAACAAAGTGAAAACAAAGACACTTCTGGTACTAGATCGATCCCCTATCCACACCTTACCTGGAGTAATCACATGACACTGCGCCATTGGAGTCATGCTCCGCAAATGGAAAGTCCAACAATTTATGCAGAAGCTGCGAAGATGAAGAAGAAGTGGAATCAATGCAGCATCTGCTATGGTAAGACAAATCCAAATGACATGTCAGTAGCTGCACGGTTTCATAAAACGGCTGCCAAAGATAATAATCGATACAGAAACTGAGGTAGCTTGGAGATGTACAGTGGATGGATATCAACTCTTCGGCCCGAAAAGTCTTTGAATTTACACCGGACGGAGGACGCAGTAGTGAAGGACCTCATATTAAGTGGCGCAGTGGCTCGAATAAGTGGAAATGAACCTCAGCGCAATTGGAGCCTTGCTATTGTTGGGCGGTGCTTGCATCCAACTCCAGCCCCAACTGCATAGTTATGATAGAAATTCGAAGGACACTATGCTTAGATGCTTGCGTTTTTCTTACGTTAAAAAGGACGTTCCGTACCCAGAATATGAAACATATAATCCATCCTTTCATTTATAATTCCAATTCCAATTCCAATCCACCACACCCATCTACTTGCAAAAATTATACTCCACCCATCCCTAATTTAAAATTTGCTCACTTATCCTGCTACCTTCTTAATAATCCTTAAAGTCATTTCAATTTCCAAAAATCCGTTTGCCGAAAACTGCGCAACAATATACACAAAATTATACGCATAACGGGGAGATATTGAAACAATAACAATCGGCACGGGCGCGTCGCGTCAGCAAAAATGACTAAAATTGTGAACAAAAGAAGGCTCGTCTTCCTTCTGTTTCTGTGCGAGTTCCAATTTCGCCCATAATCCTCCAGCTCTGGCTCCTGTTATTATTGTATGGCGTTCACTTTCGGTGGAATTCGATGCGACAGTTATTATCCGGCTAAGTACTTCAAAAAATAATAAGGATAATTGTGTTTGAAGGAGCACGAGGTGGAAAGCGGGAGAGACGACACCGAACGAACGCGTCCTTTTATTAAATTCGTCTTAAAGTGGAGCGGGTGGCTGGGTTGGATTGTGTCTAATATTGGAGTTGAGTCCAACCCAATCAAAGATTAGGAAGTTTTGAAAAATAAATCAAAGGACATTCTGCGCTCCTCATCTTATTTGTTTGAGTGTATTATTCAATCTGACGACGACGACTTCAATGAGGATTATCCCCCAAAGGTGCTACTGATTTCTTTTTTTTTTTTTTTTTTGTTCTTCTTTATTCAATGTGGCGTACACCACCTGTCGTCGTTGTCGTCCTTTTGAGAGAGAAATAGAGGGTGGCTAGGTGAGTGGATATATTTGAAATTTATAGATATTTACAAAAGGTGTCAGATTCTGCGGCAGATGGTCCTGCTGGTATTTGTATCATTTCGATTCTGTTGTTTGAAGAGCTTAGGGAAATTTTCGAAAGGAGGAAGGAATACTATCCGAAAGAGAAGAGATGAAATCAGAGCGATGACATTGTTATTCGGGTGAAAAATAAGAGGAATTAGGTTTCCGGATTCGGGATGTGGATGGATGAATTATGAATTTCTAAAGCATGGCTAGGGGGTGATCAATGAGAAGGGCTTCAAAAAAGCAATTTATGGATGGGGAGGAAGTTGCTAAGGGGGTCCTGGAACACTAATTTTCTCTGATGTTTATGAAAGGATTTTAAACAGAGTGTACTCATTGGCATGGGAATCTTTTTGTTCGGAACTAATTCAAGTGAAATGGATAAGTTGCACAGTCCTGCACAGATCTCTGCTATGTTCTGAATTGAACTAATCCATTATGAGAAAAGGAATGATATTTTGAATGAATTTTCCTTAAAAAAAAAAATGAGTATTCGTCCAGGTGTGGAAATGCAATGGTACAGGATTAAATATAATCGACTGACTTGGAGAAATTGCAACATAAGCTGGTATAAGACGATAGCTCTTATTCCTTGAGTAACAGAGAGTGTTTGCTTTGCAATGAAGCTTTTGCTATTTCGCAATGTACTACCTTGCGAATAATACAGAAGTTATTTTGTGATATCAATTGGGATAGTCAATTAGTTAACGTTGGTACGTAATTAATATTCTAATCTATCTATCTATATTAATATAATATAGAGAGATAGATTAGGCTAGACTATTATTAAGGCTTCCTGCTTTATGGCGTTCTCGTCTGGTGGCCTGCACTCGAAACAAGGTGCAACAGAAACTCTATCGAAAGAGTACAACGATTAGCATGCAAATGCATCACAGGGGCTCTCAGGCCCATTCCCACAGCCGCCTTAGAAACCCTACTTAATATATATCCCATTGACATTTTTGGGAAAATGGTAGCATCTAAAGCAGCCCTAAGACTTAGAGAATCTCTCCAGTGGTCAAGCTCACAAATTGGCCACATGAAAATCTTACAAAACTCCAATCCCAGAGTAACAGTGGATGAAGGTATCATTCTAAATGACGCCGCAATCGAAATCTATACAGATGGTTCCAAAACATCGGAGGGCACAGGATTAGGTATATTTTTCGAATCACCTATGATAAACGTATCTCTCCGACTTCCAGACCACTGCAGCATCTTTCAGGCGGAAATATCGGCTGTTCGTGAAGCAGCGCGCAGACTCTCTATGCACCTAATAGATGGTAAGTCTATCGTCCTTTACATAGACAGTCAGTCAGCGCTTAAAGCTTTGGAAACACCAACAATAAGATCTAAGTTGGTCAAACATTGCCGCGAATCTCTTAACGAGATTGCGGACAGATGCAATATTACTCTGTGCTGGGTCCCGGGACACAGAGATATTCCAGGCAACTGTAAAGCGGATGAACTAGCTAAACAAAGCACTGTACTACCTCAAGATGTCAATAGAGAGGTACCGGCACCACCAATACAATTGATGAAAATCCGTATGTTTAACGAAGCGCAATCTATTGCAAACAATATATGGAGTAATCTAGCTACGTGCGCAACGTGCACCCTCCCCCCACACCACCACCACCCCTCCTCCCATCGTTATTGGTTACTATCAATCCCCAAGAGGTACTGCAACAGACACCTCCCAAGATCGATAGTTAACCCTCCCATATCACTAGATCAATGCCTGTAAATAACAATACTGCATAGGAGTAACAGAGATTGATTGAGTCAATCAATCTCCCTATTACTCACATGCACACCACCTACACGATGAACTAGGTACTAAGGGTTTGACTGAAGCAGTCACCCTACCTAGCCAAACCATCGCCTCAAGTTCAACTGCATACTAGTGCAAGATTGACTGCATTAGTCATCTCGCTCTACTTTGCATTCCCCACTATTTCCACGGTCCGCCTAGGTATGGGTTCGATTGAAACAATCACCCTACCTAGTCCACACTTTATGCATAGCAGTACTTACAGTTCGATTGAATCAGTCACTCTATGTACGCTTAGCCTAGCCTAGCAGGCGAACCACACCGGCGGATCAGTAGAAATGCGGTGAAGTGGGAGGGTTATGATGCCTTATTTTCAGATCATAACCACGCTGATAAAAGGAAGAAGATGAAGAAGAGTCACCCCACCTAGCCAATACCGTGTATAACAGCAATTAGAGTTAGACTGAATCAGTCACTCTACTATACTTATGCACCTCTACGCGTACACCGTTTATGGGACCTGCAAATATAACTTGCACACACAGTATAGGGGGTTCGATTGAATCAATCACCCCCCATCACTTGTTGCACACTATACCTTCTGGGTACACTTTGACTTCAGGGTTGACTGAGTCAGTCACCCTCTCTACCCTTTTTAGTCAGCCGAACAACACGTTTGTGGAACGATCTACCAGCCTCTGTGTTTCCTCATCATTACAGCCTACAAACATTTAAAGCCAACGCAAACCGGCATCTCCTCTGTCTCTTTCCCCCCTTTTCCCAACCGCCCGTGCCCTGAGAACCAGTATAAGGGTATTAATAATCCCTTTGGCACGCGAAAATTATAAAAAAAAAAATAAATTCTCAGTCAACACCCTCATGAGAAAGGTTAAGGTTCCCCCCGGTTACCGGTGACTCGACTGGTCATTACTCATGTTGTACTACAATGGACCCAAGTGGTCTAAATGTGTCCTGACCCTGTCAGGACAGCCACCTTTACCTAACCTAACCTAACCATTATTGAGGCACGGCAGCTTTCTCGAGTACGCCTGACTCTGGTCTATATGCTTTGTTGAGCTTACTTCCTCTTGATACTTACATCATTGGCTACATGTATACCATGGGCTGTACTATCAAAGTCATCTATCGTCTTAGTCCGGGTAGTTTTTGGTATAAAACACATTGGAGGTTTGATGACCTTGCGCAACACATAAACACTGATGGTAGACCACGATAGCAATTCCGTAAACCCAGTGAATCCAGTAGGGAGTTTAAATATGCGACACTCAAACTCGAAGCAAGGAACAACGCTCTAACGAAGCGAACAATAAGTGGAGCTCTTTAGACACTTGTATCACCACGAGGAAGCTATGGCCTATATTCGATAGGACAAGAACTAATAGACTTATGCAGAGGAAAAGAAAATCCATCTATGCTCTCATAAGAGTCATTACGGGGCATAGCAATATTGGATAACACATGGAAAAGTTACATATGACAAACGAAGGCATTTGTAGGGGCTGTGGTGATGAGGAGGTTCAGGAGGACATTACCTACTTTCCTAGCCACTGCCCATGACTCCACCGTCTAAGAAACAAGTTCCTTGGACAATACCTTTTTTAAGAAGGTGTGTGATGTAGAAGATTTCCACCCCCTATGCCAACCCGCGTACATAACCTAACCGAGTGCACTGAGTGACATTTATGTGCTGAGAAGAAAATATTGTCATTCGTATGCCACTCCCTGAAGGAGAATAAACCGCTTTGTCCTTGCCACCAAAAAAGCTGACAATTTGGGCTGTGTCGCTCATTTATTCTGACAATCTAGTGAGACTAGAGTGCAGCAAAGATTAGAAAAATTCCAAGGGACCAAGTTGATCAAGCAAGCCGCTGACTTTGTTTTTTCCTTAAATGAAGACCAAAGGAACTCCACGTTTGACAAAATCTTGTCATGGTTTCAAATGGACGACTGAATACGGTTAAAGAAACGAAGGCAAAAATCGGAAACTTGAAATTCGCATTCAAATCCGCGAGATTGGGAATCAAGTTTTGATCTCGGTTGACGTTGACGCTGTAGATCATACGATTCACTGAAAAACTTTATCGAATTTGGAGAATATAACAGGTCTCCATAGGCGGAGTTGCAAAGTTTGCAAGCTCAAAGCCAAGGTTGGGTTAGGAAGAGTATGTATCATGATTTGACGCAACATTTCAATGGTGCTTCTCAAATGGAAGCACCGTCTCTAGGAGTCTCATGAAATGCGGCGATGGTTTATAAAATTATTATATTCAACAGAAACAGAAAAACGCTTGGTTTACTCGAAAGTGGCTGTTGTGGCACAAACCAAAGACCAATGACATATTATGCTTTTCATTCATTTCCTAACCCCTTCCCATCATACAAGTATCTTATTATACATAAGCTTTACCACCACCTTTGCAAAAAAGGAAAAACCTCACCCTAAACCTGGTGACTTTACTCCACTCCACACATAGCACGCTGTTTCGTACCAAAACAAAGGACACATCATGAAACAAACAAGAAAAAAGAAAGGTTACCACAGTTTACAGAGATGTTATTTTCAACCATTGCGTTACACAGTACTCGTATGCTGATGAGAATGTTCTGAACAACGGTAAGTACTGTTCAACGTACGATGTCGTTCATACCTAACGTTCACATTCTACCCAGGGGATTTCTGAGGATTTTTTCCTCTCTGCAGCTCTACCAAGAGGGATCTTCATCGGATTCACTTCAATTCGTTTCCGTGTTTTTGTTCTTCTTTTTTTTTCTCACAATTCAACGAATCCTTCTGATTTGCTATTTGCAACTCACACCATTCCATCTCTTTTCTCTGTTGCTGTGAACCATTTTTACAATTTTACATCCTTTTTGGTTTTTTTTTCAGCCATTTTTTGTTCTTTTCATCTTCTCCAATGCGCCTCATCGTAAATCTGATTGGATTCATTCCTTAGTGCCAGGTGAAGGTATTAGTCCTTGGAATTGGATGAACTACTCACCCATCTCTTACTTACCACCCATCAGCGTGGTTTTAGGAATATGTCTTTTTGCTTACCCCTTGGATGGAGAGCGAAATAGGGAAGGCAACGTGGGATTCCGTTTTCGTCCTGGATAAGGTAATATTTTCTGAATAGATTTGTCTCATATTGTTGAAGTCATCTCTTCTTTCTGCTACCGATTTCGGGTGAGGGTGGCTAAACCCTCCGTTAGGAGAGTAAGATATGACTTCATTTTCTTATAGCTTGCCATCGTAAGAAATGCTATTTTTTTTTTTTGCTCTGCTTTGCTCTTCTTTAAAGTCACGGAAGAAAGAAGGAGTTAATTACATAGTCAAAGGATAGGAAGGACTTCCTTATTGAATTCTTTTTCTGTAGCGAATAAGGAATAAGGAACTAAACTAATTTTCGTTTCGAATATTCAATAAGAGAAGATTTATCGATTTTGCATGTCTGTCAAGTATCCTTTTCAAGGATACTCAAGGTGAAGGGATTGAATATTGATAAATATCCAACAGGATGCTGCATCGTTTACTCTAGAATCATTGCCATTGTAAAATAAAAAGAAAGATCGTAAAAAATGGATAAAAAAGAATCCTTAATTGAGATGGATGTCGACTTGTAAGGACAATTGGGAGGACAGTTTGACGTTTAATGATTTGACATTTGATTCCGCGAACGGGTAGCTGTTTTGTTTCAAAAAATAATGTATTGCCCGTGAATGATTGTAATTAAATAATGAAACGCACTCTTTTAATGGAATAAATGAAGGCTTGAAATTTTTTATACGTAACACGGCGACGGGAGGAAATTGGAAAAGTTTGATGTGATGTCCCTTGGGATGACAGTGATTAATGGTTGAAGGGAATTGAGTGAATTTATTTTTTTTTTTTTTCTTCTTGGTGGTGTCAAAGGATTCTTTGCCTTGTAAGTGGATTAATACATATTTCTTTAGTTTTGGCTGAGGAAGTTCCTTACGAATTCCAAAGGAGTGCTTACCCGGGGTACGAGTATATCGAAACGGTAATGTCCCGATGTGACTTCATTAATTTTCGTTGTTGATCAAAATACCTTCAGTTGACCTTTTACACATTTTGGAACGTGCAAGGTCTCAACCCAGAAGGAGAAATAATTCCATCGCAACCTTTGGTTCAAATTTAATAGATTTCATGTCATGGTGACACAGTGAATGATTAACTGATACCTAAGGAGGTTATTTTTTTACATGGTCGTTTAATGATACATTCTGTTGCAAATATTTATTGATGACAAGCAAACACTTTAAAGAGTTCATTTGGCCTTCAATATGTTCTTTACTTATGTCCTGTATCTCCTTGTGGGTCATAGGGCCTCTACTACGCCTACGCGCCATCGTGTACGGTTTCTGGCAATGTGTCTGAGTTCCCCCAACTTTTCCCTAAAAATATGTTCTTTGTACTTATGAAAATAATGACAAATTTGTCAAAGAAACGAGGGGACTATAGCTAATTAGCACCTAACAGAGACAATGATGAGGGACTTTAACACAAAGGTAAGACGAGACAACACTGCGTGTAAATAGGCAATTGGAGTTCATGGTCTTAGAGATCAGAATGACAGTGGCAAACTGTGCACTGTGATGACAACCGCCTAGTCATTGAAAGTATACTGTTTTAGCACAACGCCTGTCATAAGATCGGTTGAGTTTAAGTCAGCAGGCAGCAAACATCCAATCCAGATGACCATATTGCGATTAGCCGACGGTTTAAGAATAGCGTCCTTCCGAATCAACAAATTTCCAAATTTATATCGCACCTCCCAACATCACAGAGATAATAATCGGGACTAGATCTCTCGAGAAAAATAAAGTGGCAGGCTTTGACAGCATTCCTGCTAAACTTTTTTAAGCGACGCCAACTACATTGGCAAAACTACTCCACCTACTTGTACACAGTCCACGGAAAAATTACCGTTTCCCACCGAAGTAGAAAAGAGGTATGTCAAGCTCGCAAAGAACGGGTAACTTGAAGGAGTGTGGGAACTAGAGCGGTATACGTGTTTTGGCCCCCATAGCTAGGTTAGCCTTGAACAGAATAAAAGATCATTTATAATCAACCCTTCTTGCATAGACCACTTAAAAACCTTGCAGACCATCACAGAATAATGCATTGAGTAGTGGGATCCCCATTACATCTATTATTCGTCGACTTTGACCCTCTTGAGCTCGGATCTCATAGTTCTAAATTCTGCCAGAATGTCTTCCGTGGGTTCAACTTGTCTTCTTGTACCCCTGGTGACTTTGGGTCTGAGATGTAGGCATCTTCTTCGAAGCTTAGCTATCTCGTCGATCCACCAGTACAACGGTTTCAATTCGAGCAAAAAACAGAAGTGGGAGGATCTCCGCTGGGATGTCAACAGCAACCTCTGGGGGCTAGGCTTCAAAGTTGTAAAACGAAAACTGGGAACGCAGATGGCTAGCCCTGTCCTCGGCGAAAAAAGGATGGAGTTTGCAGTGAACACACTCTTCCCAACGCATCGTGTTCGGCCTCCCGACACCTCTCCGGTCCAACGACCCGAAACCCCGATGCCCAGACATGTCCTCAGCTGCTGCTGAACATGTACAATAGCTGTCTCCAGGAGTTGGAAGTTACAGCGCTTGGTACTGATCAGCAAAGGAAAAGGAGACCCGGATTTCACGTCAGCGTACAGGCCTTTATGTATGCTGGACACCGCAGGAAAACTCCTGGAAAAGTTGCTAAAATCCAAAATTACAGCCATGCAGAGAGCAAGAGATTTGTCCGAAAGGCAGCACGGATTCAGAAAGGGCCACTCTACGATTGGAGCATTTTGAAGGACTGTCCAATTGACGCAACAAAGTAACCACTATTCAAGGAAAATCGTATTGCTAGCAACTCTGAACGTGAGAAATGTCTTCAACTCAGCCAGTTGGAGCGATATGCTGAACGACCTCGAAAGCATTTTTGATATTCCCGAATATCTCTTGCGGATGGTGAAGGACTATCTCAACGACCAGAAGCTGTAATACAACACCGCAGAAGGACCTCGAATAAAGGAGATTACTGCTGGAGCAGCGTATTGATCAATCCTGGGACCCGATCTGTGGAACATCTCCTACGATGGCATCCTTTATATGGAAATACCCGAAGACACCTTTCTGGTAGGGTATGCAGATGATATCGTCGCGGTGATTATGGCAAGAGACACCGATAGTACGCAAAGAAAACTAAACCAGGTGATGAAGCGGATGCACCTCTGGATGGAAGAACATAGCCTAGGTTTGGCGACAGAAAAGACGGAGATAGTCTTTTTGACAGAGAAGAGGATTCCAACTATTGTCGACTTCGAAGTCGGGTCTGAGGTAATAACCAACAAGGAAGTGGTGAAGTACCTAGCGATGGCCCTAAACACGAAGCTCACTTTCTGCCATCAAATAAGATCTGCTTCAGAACGAGCTGCGAAGGTCACAATTTCACTGATCAGATAAATTGCAAACGTTGGAAGCCCAACAGCTGGCAAGATAAAGCTACTGATGACAGTCACCCACGCCATTCTCCTGTGTGGGAGCGAGATATGGGCCGACGTACTACGACAAGAGAAATACAGGAAACAAATGGCCGCAGTACAAAGGCGAGCGGCACTACGGGTTGCAAGTGCGTAACGAATGGTGTCGGAACCAGCCGTCCTTATAGTTGCGGGAGTGACCCCTATTAATCTCCTTGTGGCAGAGAGAAAGTACGTCTACGACAAAAAGGCGGACATTGGAGTGGAAGCGGCAACCGAGGAGCTCACCAAGCAGAAATGGCAGGAGAGATGGAGCGCAGAAAGCAGTGGTCGATGGACCGCGAAGCTGATCAGCAATATCGCTGAATGGAATGGACGGAAACACGGGGAAGTAAATTATTACGCCACCCAATTTCTTACCGGACACTGTTATTTCAATGGGCAAAACAGGGAGCTCGGCTTGCCAATATGGCGACTCAAAACTAGACGACGCAAACCAAACGTTCTTCGAATGCAACAGATGGGAAGCTGAAAGGAGGGCGCTGGAATCTCTAATCGGCGTCATCACCCCGGGAAGCACAGTGACAAAAATATCAATGAGTTACCAGAGCTGGAATCAAGTACGTTCCTTTATAGAAAAAAATGCTTAAATCAAAAAAGAGAGAGGAAGAGCTAGTAATCACCCTCATAAGATTTATGTAAGCCCTACCGGGAAGAAAGAATGAACCCGCAAGAGAAGACAAATATGAAAAAGCCGGCCCCGAAAGGGGAAAGAAAACGACACCACTCTGAAGTAATGCAAAAGTGGTTCCGGAGTGGATGGTGTCAAGTACAATAAAAGGGTTAAAGGCAGTTTTTAGTGAGTACCAAGACCCACACTACTTAAAACAGAGCGGGCCTGTTTCTCGTGAGCAGTAGCGTTTTCCACCATCCCTTAGGCAAACAAAAAAAAAATTATATTCGTCGACTTTGCGAAGGTCTTCGAGAGCTTGAATCGAGAAGAACCCAAGCATTCAGCTGGACTCTGGCATCTTATCTAAAACATCTCGACTATGCTAACGATGTTTGCCTACTTTTGCACAGGATAATGGACCTGAATTTAATGGTCCAGTACCGGTGTCTGGAATTAGAGGCAAAGAAAGTGGGGCTAAGGATAAATATTGCACATCACAAGAAAAAGTCCAACGCTTAACTCAACAATGCCGGACAACCGGTCGAGATAGTTAGTAATGTTTTCAACACACGAACCAAGCTGCGGCTATTTCGCTTTAATGCCAAATCAGTACGTTTTTATAGAGGTAGTAATCAGCAGTAAACAGATGCCTCCGCATCATCGTAAAGATTTGTTGGTCCAATCGCGTCTCTAGGCGAACCCCACAGGCGGATCAGTAGAAATGCGGTGAAGTGGGAGGGTTGTGATCCCTTGTTTTCGGATTATAACCTCGCTGATAAAAGAAAGAAGAAGAAGAAGAATCGTGTCTCTAACGAAAGCTGTAGAAGTTAAGCCAAAAACTTATAAGCATCAGCATACGTAGGAGAAAGCGGCGGTTGATCGGCCACAACTAACGGCGGAGAGACAATTACAAAATACGATGTGCAGTGGAATCCACCTATGCAGTCAGGCAGAAAAGCAGTTCATCCTAGCAAGCGTGGCATAGAACAGATGAACTGGGATCGAGATCTTTAGGAATTACCTGAAAACAGCTCAAGCAAAAACAGGACTCCGGACAAGATGGTCCGTAGGCGCTGTTGGCGCACTATGGCTGTACCAGACTTCTGTCATTTACCCTCCACCTTTTCATTTAAAGATTTTAAAACCTGTGACTTTCTCTGAACAGTCTTAATAACCCTGATATCGCTCACCCGAGGCTTTTAAACATTTTACACACGTAGACATTTAAAGAGCGTAAATCTGCAAAGGAGAAGCCTAAACACTCTAAATTCGAATCTAACATTTATGCTCCGAAAATTGTAGTAGATACGTGTATTTACCACGCTCAGCTACCCTCCACATACACTGGTATTTGCCACTTTTCTAAAGACTCCCACACCCGAAGGACGAAAATTATTTGACATTTAAATACCAAGCAACGTGAAATTGCGTTCTCCTACCTACTCACATTGGAATCCCTTTACAAGTAAACAGATAGGAAATTCTAAAATCTTAGCAATTTTAATTGTACATATACGTAAACATAAAAATTAAATCCTCTACCTCCCTCCTTTCGACGCATGTACACCATTAAATGACATAATTTTCCAGCAACAGCTCCAAGTAATGGCGAACATTTTCAAACGCGAACCACACACCGGTGCTGCGGATCCTCTGGGCGTATACGTAACGTATGAATTATGCGACATTATGAAGTCATATGGGACGGTGGGTTTTTTTTTTTTGTGCTGAGTAATCAAAAAAAAAAAGAAATGCTTAGGGTTGTGTGCCTGGCTCCTACATACATCTACACGTACTGGAGCGGTTTGGACACAACGTCGGGAGCTAAGAAAAAAATGGGCAAACACAAGGGAGCGAAAAAAAAGGACGAGGTGAATTTATGCTAATTTGTACGAAGGTGGAATATAAACGGACCCAGGGGACCACCATGCATGGAACCGCGCGTCGTAGTTATGAAGGACCTAATGGCGGCGGCTTCGATGGGTGGCGGCTCTCCATAGCAGTAGTGAATATGAAGCGACAACCATAGATGGGGAAGCTGAGTACGTAATAGAAAGGTTATTCACATTTTGAATGTTTGTTTTTAATTTTGAATTTTCTATTTCATAATAAGTGAATGGGAGAGGGTGGCTAGGGATGATACGACAAAGTGGTTAGCATCGTGTACTAAAGGTTTTTTTTAATTAATAGGAGGGATGGTCGTATATATGAGCGACGTTCCTGTTTTTCTTCACCACAGCGAAAGGCTTCAGCACTTTCATTCAGTGCCTTCAGTGACTAGCAAGTTCAAGGGTAATTCAGTATTTAAAAGCACTTTGGGTCGTTTTTGTAATTAAAAACATTTTTTTTTTTTTGCTTGAAATATGGTCTTGTTTTTTTGAGCTGGGTTTGCTTCTTTTCTCCGTCATTCTTTAATTTTATTAATTAATGCCTGTAATTGAATTTTTTTTTATTTCTTGCTTTCAGTAAGCACCTGATGCTTGTAGGCTGTGGCTGCACTGGAAGTGCCTACATTTTGCGTTGAATGACTCTTGAATGGTGGTTTTAATTAAATTTCAAAAGATTCAGTGCTCAGCTATTGCTTACTATACGGATTTTTAAGAAAACTTAAACAATTTGCATGTTTTTCTATTCATATTTCCTTCTTAGTATTTTTGGAGTAATTAAAAATTGTTGAACGATGAGTTAGTTATAGGAGTTGAGTCCTTGGATTCATGCCTATTTTATCCTCCACATATGCTTTCTTAATTTTAGCAATTAGTCATGTTGGTAAACTTCTTAAGATCTTTTGCTTGGATTCTTGGGAGCTCGCCTTGCTAGGTATTTGTTGTAGCACAAGATATTCATTCATTGTTAAGATCGCATGCTAAAACTTGACGTCCATTTCCATAGCTTACAGCTGCCTTTTCAATTATAGTCAAGCTGAGTTGTGGATCATTAAAATTTTAGCATGAATGGTAGAACTCTAAATGCAATACGAGCTACATAACGTATCCTATTCATAGTTTATCCACCCGTTCCATACGACAATATAGTATCCAACGAAAGACCACAAGAAGAAAGACTAGTTACATACATCACGAAGATACGAAGCGACTGATAGAGTGCACGAATTCCCTCCTTAGCTTTAATCTAAGCCTTTAGACAGGGGCACTTAATTGCAATAAACTCGGTGTTCTAAATATGGGTAATAGCCTTGCTGGTGAGCATTGAATCCTGTCGGGTGTAGGAGAATGTGTCAACGAACTAATTGCAAGCTGTCAGTACGGTTTTAAACCTGAAATTTCTTGACTTTATCACCCAGAAGGATGAGATATATACTGTCAGTTGACTAAAATCCAGAAACTTGGCTGCATAGCAACCACAGCCAACTCATGTTCCGGACATAACTGGTCATACCGCCAACACTCTGGACTTGTTCCTTAGTTCCGATCCTAATAAATACACGGTAAATGTATTATCGCCTCTAGGTTAATCCGACCACTGTGTCATATCGGCCAATTTCTCGTACTCTACCCACAAAGCTAAAGAACAAACTCCAAAAAGAACAGTTTGGCTATACGAGAAACCCAATTGGAATGAATTAAATAAGTTCTTTAGGAATTTTAACTGGTCGCTATGCTTCCTCGATAGCGATGTGGACGCCGCGGCTGATATGATTACTAATACAATTCTCCTAGGTATGAGAACGTACATTCCTCACAAGATAAAAGCTATTAGACCCAAGGAAAACGCGTGGTATGACTCGAGCTGTAAAGAAGCTATTAGGATAAAGGAATTAAGTTTTCGGTCTTACAAGGCCAACCCAACTGAGGAAAACCGAAAAAAGTTTAAACGAGCCAGAAATGACTGCAATGCTCTCATTAACCGAGTTAAATTCTCTCACGACCAAAAGTTGAGGCAAAAAATACTACATTGTCCCAAGGGTAGTAAAAACTTTCGGCGTTCGTAAAAAAACATTAAGAATTCGGCCTCGTCATCTATACCGACGCTCATTCATATCGACGTACCAACTGTCAGCTACTTAGACAAAGCTAATCTTTTCGCTGCTCACTTTTCAGCAAACTCCACACTGCCAGATAGTGCTTTGTCTCCACCTGTACTTGAGGTCGTAGAATTTTCCATGGGACAAGTCCACTTTCGCAATCGTACAGTTCCAGGAGTACTCATTCACAAATCCGCTGGCCCAGATGGTATACCCCCTATTGTTCTGAAGAGGTGTTCTTCTTCGTTGGCAAAACAACTGCATAAGCTTTTCCACCGATCTTACTCTTCAGGTCTCTTTCCGAGTAAGTGGAAAACAGCATTTGTCCAGCCCGTACCTAAAAAAGGCGATTCTTCTTCTCTCTCCAAATACCGACCCATTGCACTTACGTCCCATCTTTCCAAGGTCATGGAAACGCTGATAAACAGTCAGCTAATGAAATATCTTGAATCACGAAAGCTCCTCAATGACCGACAGTATGGCTTTCGTGGCAACAGGTCCACTGGTGATTTGATGTCATATCTCACCGAGAAGTGGAACGAATCTCTGCATCACTCCGGTGAAAGTAAGATTATTGCGCTTGATATTTCAAAAGCATTTGACAGAGTTTGGCATCAAGCTCTTTTGTCAAAAATGCGCGCATTTGGGATCGATGATACTCTTCTTCTATGGATTAGATACCTTTCGGGCCGTTCAGTTCAAGTTGTTTTGGACGGCTTCAAGTCCGAATCTCACCAAATAAATGCTGGTGTCCCCTAAGGCTCTGTTTTACCTCCGACTCTTTTTCTCATTTTCATAAATGATCTTCTGGCTGCAACTTCTAATCCAATCCATTCCTCGCTGATGACAGCACCCTCAGTTTTTCATATTCGTTCCCAAACTCACGACCCTGCTCTTCGGCCGTGGATGAAGAACGACAACGTATGTTAAACACATTAAATTCCGACCTTGACGGCATATTTAAATGGGGCTTAACCAAGAGAGTGGAATTTAATGCTTCCAAGACTCAATGCTGTCTTCTGTCATTAAAGCGAAACCCTACACATCAGCCATTATCCATGAATGGCACTTGCATTGTAGAAACCGAAAAACTTTCCATGCTCGGTATGTGTGTCAACAACAAACTCTGTTGGAACGACCATGTATTCGAAATCGCCAAGAATGCAGCGAAATGTTTAGGTTTCCTGAAGCGATGTAAGAAATATTTCACCCCTTCTGATTTGGCTTCAATTTATAAGGCGTACATTCGCCCTAAGTTAGAGTATAAGGCTCATATCTGGTCTGGTGCACCAAAAACCATATTGCACTTGCTAGATAGGATTCAAAAACGCGCGATAAGACTCATAGGAGACACGAGTATTACAAGCAATTTTGCTTCGCTCGAACACCGTCGTAATGTCTCCTGCCTATCCCTGTTTAATCGATATTTCCACAGAAAATGCTCAGTTGAAATAGCCAATAGCATTCCTCCCCTTCTTCGTTTTAACCGTAATACTCGCCATGCCTCGAATGGTCATCAGTTTACCCTTAAGCCTATCTTCGAACGTACCATGAAATAAAAAGATTCTTTTATGAGACGCACAACACGTTTGTGGAATGCTCTCACCGAGTCTGTTTTTCCTATCCATTATAGCCTACAGTCATTTAAGACCAATGGGCATCGGTGCCTCGTTTCCCCCTAACCCCTCTTCCTTAACGCTCACGCTATGTATAATGCATAAAAAGGGTAGTCATAACCCCTTTAGCGCGAGTAAATTATAAAAAATAAAAAAATAGCAACGAGAGGCGCCATTAGAACTACTCCGACCGCAGCACTTGAAAAAAATTCTCGCACTGATTACACTAGATTTATTTATTAAGAAATAAGCCGCGATGAGTGCCCTACACCAAAAGGAATCCAACCTATGCAGAAAGGCCCACACGGGCCACCATAGCATCTCAAGATGGGCTCACTTACACACCACCACATACTATCTTCTGCCATCCCCCAACTTAAGCATAAACGTCAAAACGGTCATCCCATCAAGGGAATACTGGGAAGACGGTGGGGCCATTAACCCGCATTGTATATCAGTCTTCACTGACGGGTCCAAAACAAACGAAGGAGTGGTTTCGGGTATCTACTCAGCGGAACCTGATATTGCTATATCAATAAAGCTTCCGAATCACAGTATTGTGTTCCAGGCAGAAGTCCTAGCGATAACAAAAAGCCGGCATGACTACAATCTACGAAACTTGTTACTAGGAACGAGATTGATATTAACATAGATAGTCAAGCTGCTATAAAGGCCATCTCATCCACGGTTATAAAATCAAAGCTAATAAAACGCTGCCGCGAGGAGCTTCACATGCTTATCCAAAGCCACTGTGTAACACTCTGGTGGTTCCCAGGACATAAAGGAATTCCAGGGAACGAGATGGAGGACAAACTGGCAATAAAGGGATCAGAACAAGACCTGTCAATGCTCCAAAGCTCAGTCCCACATCCCCTAATACTTGTTAAATCAAATATAGCACTTGACTTCAAACGAGAAGCAGAAGAAAGGTGGAGAGCTCTCCCTTCATGCCGTGTCTCCAGAAGCATCTGAACAAAACATGACAAAATTAAAACCAAGCTCATTCTTACTCAAAATAGACAAAACTTGGCACGTCTCGTAGGTATGATTACCAGCCACAACCTATTGGTGGCCCACCGGTAGAGAATGCGGATAAGTACAGATCAACTCTGCAGAGAATGCAGCAATACAGGCGTAGAGGAGGGCACGGAACACTTCCTCTGCAAATGCCCTAGTCTCTGCAGTACCAGAAAGACGGCCCTTGGAGAGTATTTCTTCAACCATCTGGGCGACCTGTCTGAAAAGCCACCAACAACCATCATGCAACTTATAACTTCTTCAGGGTGGTTCACAGAAGGCCGTTCCACTAACACAGAACTCTAGCTATTTTGTTTCTTTCCTCTCTTTGGAGTTCTTCAATCAGGAAACTCAACGTCAGGGAAGCACAATGGATCTGTTTGAGATTCGAGTGCAGGCTGGGCTCATTCGTTGCAGCTAGCCCCTTTTAGCCTAACCTAACCTATATACTGTCAACAAATGGCCATAGCAGCGGAAGGCACGACGAATAGCTAGAATGTGCAAGCCTTCAAGAAATACATCTAGATAGCCAGTTAACTCTGCCAATAACATTAGCACAGAGATAAAAAAAAAACTTCAAATTAAAATTTACCATCAAACAAATAAGGTATCGGTTTCTTCCCTACGTTGCCTGCACAAGCATCCTGCAAATCTAAAGAAGATTTGTCCCTCTATACACACTTTAGAAGTCGCCAATCCTCGCTACTAGGATGTTGCACTAAATGGCAGTAGTGAAGTTACATGTTGTTGTGATTTTTAGGAGCTAACAATGATGTCTTTCATGCAGCTCCGCTATTGAAAAGTCATGGGGTACGACTTCAAACTTCTGGACTAGCGTACTAAGAGCACAAGTTCTCAGGTGCTAAAATGTATAACAGATCCATTAAGAGAAACGACACCGCACGCAACCTAAGCAAAAGATTACTAGCTAACCACCCTAGAAACATTCTCCTGTTAAAAAAAAAAAAAAAATCCAAAGCGGCATCTTGAGAGTTTTATAAAATGTTACCAACCGGACACGGTCCATTATCACATCCCTTTCAAAAGAGCAAGCATTCACTTTCCAACCTTTGTCACATACTCATCACCATTCCTGGTTCATTTCCGTTCATGTTTCTGTAAAAATATCCCATTAGAGACCAAAAGTGACACCTTCTGTTGCAAAAGTCCTTGCGCCATCTGCACGAAATACACTCCAGAGTCACATTGTTTCATACAACCACCGACAGAGAAACCAAGCTCGAGAAGTTGCACATCCTTCTTGACATCCTTTAGTTTTTTTTTTTCCTTTTTACTGCAGTAGAGTTTGGAAAATTTATTTCCTATTGCCCCTAGGTTACCTGAGCTTAATGCAGCTTTGCTCGACCCAAGCATACACTTGCACAGTAAGAAAAACCCCTCGGTGCATTATCCTTTCATCGAAATCGTCTCGAATTCACTTTTCCCAACCTTTGCATCCACCCCAAGCACAACGAAAAAAAGAAACACCAGCATCATCAGGTGCAATAGACATTTATCCTTGACTGTTGTACTGCCAGGACTAGTGTGTGTTCTCACATAGATATGGAAGTTATTCCTGCACTTGATGGTGGTCTTGGTCTTCTTGACTCATTCATTCATTCATTTGAATCGCCTCAGTTTGTATATTCAGGCAAAGTTACCATCCAGGGGGTAGTTTAGTCCTTCCAGGTTTTTTTCCCTCGTCACTACCGACTTGACTTCCAAAAAAGTTTCTGTGCTCTGCACAGTGCACATCCATTCATTATAACCATAACATAGAGAAGGAAGCCCCAAAATGCTCGTATTGTTTGGTCGTAAGATTCATTGGGCATGCATACGATGGTGAGCTGTTTGCAGTGCAATATTATTACAGTGTCCTTTCGGGGCAAATCATATGTATACATGTACACAGATATCCTCTACATTCATCTACGGTCGTTTTCTTTGTTGCTTTCGAAAATATCAAGCACTTTAATTTTTGCTAACGGCAACGGCTTTTGCACAAGCAATAGGATTATCAGTCGAACAAGGATGAAACAGGATATGTTGCACTGTTGCATACATGTAGGATGTATTGCAAAAACCTAGGAAACATAATAAACTTTCGAGATGCATTGAAATAATGATGATTTTGTGCGGAGTTGATTTCGAAATACATATAGCATGCATGTGGAAGGATATTAAAGTCACAATCGGAAGTCGCAATATCCTTAGTGTGACCGTGAATTACAGAGATATTTGGTAAAATGCTTCTGCTGTCTCTATAACTTCAGAAGCTTTGTCTCATCAAGCCAATTTAGTCAGGAAGCCTTCAAAATAGTATTATGTCTAAAAATGGATAAAGGATGACGGAGCAGGAGGATCTCTGTCCTTTTTGCATATTTGATTTCCATTTTTAAATACTGTTACGAACGAAGTCGTCGCGTATCCCGGAGCCACCAAAATAAATTTCTACCGAAACCGCATGGAGGATCACCAATTTCCCCAACAGCTGTGTTTGACAGCTGCTCCCATGGCGATGTCGGCCGGCTCGAAGCGAACAAATCCTGCAGTCCGATTACACCTTATAAGGGTGGGGACATATCACACACCAAAAGAAAGGGAATTTGATGAGGAATTTGGAAAATGCGATGATTTTGGCGGAAAATTTGCGGGAGAGATACTACAGTCGTGGCTAGCTTAGACAAGATGGCGGACGTGTGAAATTTTCCAGCATGAGGACGGTGGAGACTGAAAACTAGCGATGGGCCTATGGAGTTCGGAGCAACCAGTCTAGAGGACAAGTTTTTAACACTAGTTTTTTTTTTCCAAAATAAAAATAAAATAATTTAAACCCTCTCGGGAACCACCAAAAGTCAGTGTTCAAGTTTTTATTTTCCTCTCCTCAGGTTAGAGTCAACGTCGGCCCCGACATTTTTGTAACAATACAAAGGAAGAAAAGCTGATTCAAGAACAAGGCTGCTTTCGTAATGTAACACAACAAGATCCACCAGGAATCTATTTTTGGTACGACTATCTTCAAGTTTAGTAGGATATATCTGGGAAAAGAGATGTTTTAGTTTGGAGTCGTAAGTTTTTATGAGTACTGCGACTGCCTATGTGTTGTGTTGTTTTGATAATAGTTCTATAGGCAATCATAAAATTCTGTTAGGCTGGTGTAGGCGAGGGATAAAGGCCAAAAACTAGTCAAATCCTAATTTGCTCAATCAGTGCGTCCCACGTTGGTCGCCATTTTTGTGAATATTATTACACCTGCGGAAGCAACCTCTGAGGTGGCAATAGTGTAGTGGTAACGTCGTCAATTGCCACGCTAATGGTTCATGGTTCAAATCTTGATGTCAGCAAACATTTATTTATTTCTCATGAAATATAGAAAGTCAGTCCAACCAATTATGAAAGCTTGTGTGAACAATACTGAAAAGGCATAACACTGGCAGTAGCTTGGTCATAGGGCTGGGAAAATTATTCGCTCTGTTGATGATGATGATTCGCCTACGACATCGGTTATCGGGGGAAAAAATACTGTGAATCAGGAGCAAAGACGAAAAATAACAAAAATCTCCCCAGTTATCTGGACGCCACCCCCGGAGTTTCTCTGAAGCATAAACAATTGAGCTTCAAGCCGCTACACCAAAAATCCTTCTCTCTCGCTATATATCTACCCTTTCCAATGCCCGCACTGCGTGTAAACATGTTAAGGGTATTCATAACCCCTTGAGTGCCAGTGGAATGGATGGCGACAATGTTGCCATTGCTTGTCGCTCGTCGAGATAAAGAAGAGGTATGCAATATTATATCATATCAAGATCATCTAGCATGCTTGAGTTGCTTATGCTAGTTGCAGAAAGACACTTCGAAAAGGACGATTCGTCTAGCAGCAAAATAAGCGCACTAGCATTCTATGTAGGATCTGTACTACTTTTGGGAGCACATATCTAGGCCTAAAATTAATGACAATAGTTTAGGGAGCGAAAGGCAAGAGGTACCGTCTGCCTGAAAAAGCAGACATTGTATGAATGTGATCATGCTTTTTCCAGGGATTGCCTTTTGGGCTTAGCATTTTCTAATAGCCTGTTTGTGTATAGCCTCTGTATCCTATAATAACGTTTATACCCCTCGAAGTTTAAGCTACAAGACAATCCGCCTGCAAAGGCAAATGGAGTTACTGGCGCCATGCCCTCTACTCTAGGCAATGCTCTAAACGCTATTCTGAATCTGCTACCACCGGACTTAGCTGTTCGGAAGGAGGTATAAAAATCCTGACGTTCAGCAGGTTCATGAAGTCTATGGATAATATGGAGCCTGTCGTAAATATGAAGCTCCCCGCGAGGGAGAATATTAAATGAGCTTCTTCAAGATGGGCGTTGGCCTTACAAACATACGATTTCGATACAAAATATGTACCGACACAAGAATTTGGGAATGCAGATCATCGCGATTTATTGGTACTCATCAAATAAATTCAGAGGAAGATTATATCATCGCACAGACTATATTAGAAAATGAATTACATTTTTCATCGGATTGGCACGACAATATTAAAAACCTACCAGTTAAATTTAAAATGATTAAGGCAGCCACAAACCAATCAAGAGAACTTCGCAGGATTAAACAGTTTATAGCAACCAGCTGGCCGAAAGTCATTTTCTAATCGAAGGGACTCTCCCATGATAGTAGAAGATTGTCTATTATTCAACGAGCGTGTTACCATTCTAAAAGTGCTACAGCACCGTATCTTAAAGCAACTACACAAAGGTCACCCAGGAGAGGAACGTATGAAATCTCTAGCCCGTAGCTATGTTTATTGGCCTGGTTTAAATGATAAAATAAAACGTTTTGTGAAGCAGTGTGATTGCACATTGCCAGTTAGCTGCGAATTCTCCAAGCAAAGTAACACTAGCATCATGGCCTCTATGCAACAAACCTTGGCAGAGAGTCCACACTGACTATGCGGATCCAATTAATGCAACTTGGTTTTTGGTAATAGTTGATACCTATTCAAAACGGTCAGAAGTTATTGCAACACCTTCTACTTCAGCATCATTAACTCTTAAGCTATAATCACAGACACAGACCCCAGTAACCGGTGATTCCTCCGGTCCTAACTCTACGTAGTATCACAATGGACCCAAGTGGTTTAAGTGTGTCCTGATCTTGTCAGGACAGCCACCTTACCTAACCTATCACATACATTTTCTAGATTTGGATTCCCTGAGACGATAGTCTAAGACAATGGGTCTCGGTTTAGAGGCCATCAGATCCATCAGTTCTGTTTGGTCAGTAGCATCAAACAGATTACTGCAGCTCCCTACCATCTTCAATCAAATGGGAAAGCAGAAAGAGTGGTAGGAACATTCAAAAATGCTTCAAAAAAATGAAAAGAGAAGGGAACTATTAAAGAAATGATTAATACTTTCTTTCTCTAAAATAGGTCCAAACCTAGTAAAAGTCTCCAAGGGAAATCACCCGCGGAACTGATGCTAGGACGACCAATACGAACAGCCATATACCTACTTTGACCAACACAACATGAAGAGCGGACTCAGAATAGCCTAAAAAATGCTAAATTCCACAAGATGCATAACGCAAGCAGAAGATATTCTGTATTCGTCAAGCAGTACTTTCCATCGAGGTGGACGTGGACAGCTGATAAGCTTATCGAACGTGTTGGCCATGTCAACTACAATGTCTTGATCTACAATCCGAGAAAGCTTATACGATCACGGCTAACCAAATGAAGATTCGAGAGTCATCAGTAGACCCAACTAAATTTCAACTTTCACTGAAGATCATAATGGATGATTTCGACATAACCCAGACGGAAGTTACGATGGATATTCCAACTACTACGCCTAGAGATGTTTTACCAACAACAACGTCGAATGATGGTCAACCAATTGGATCCTCAGAAGATTCTGTACCATCTCAACCGCTAGTAGCCGAAGCAAGGCCGGCAAGAATTCGAAAACCACCACAGCGCTATAATCCATCACAATTTGCTTAAAAAAGGGGAAGTGTTGGCAACCCACTTACAGTATACTCGTACTATGTTCATATACCTATCTTGCTCTATCTCATATTGATATTAACTTAACCATTGTACTTAATAACTTTTATTATATGTTAACGTGAAATAAAGAGTAAGTTGATTAAGTACAGTCACTGTGTTCGCATTGCCTTCTGAACTCAAAGCACAAGAGATAGTGAGACCAAATTCACCTGCACTATGGGCAAAATGGCGACTGATTTTCTTGGTGTACTCGGGGTGACAAACTGGATAAGTGAAAAGAAATGACGAGGTAGTAGAACTATCAGTCTTCCTCCTCTTCTTCTTCTTCCTTTTTATCAGCGAGGTTATGATCCGAAAACAAGGGATCAAAACCCTCCCACTTCACCACATTTCTACTGATCCGCCTGTGGGGTTCGCCTATTGATAGTAGAACTATCAGTATTTATATTGATATCCCTGCTGCGATCCAGGTATTCGAAACCTTCACAAATCACTCAAAGCTTGTTCTAGAATGTTAGATAAGTAGTGGAACACTTATTTGTGTACCGGGTCGCAGCTGCATTTAAGGCATTGAAACTTGAGAAGAACTTACGATCGAGGCTACTTGTTACTATTCCAAGTCAAATTTAGAATGGTGTAACAAAGAAGGACTATCAATCAATCCTAGTAAAACCGTTCTGGTGCCGTTTACAAGGAAGACACAGGTCAACCTTGAACCTATTATAATTAGAGGCACCACACTAGTTTATTCCAGCGATGTCAAATATCTTGGCGCCAAAGAGCGTGCTACTAGAGCACTGTGGGTCAGTAAACGCTTATACGGCAGAACTTGGTGTCTCTATTATAATCTGATACATTGGTTGTACATAATGATGGTTAGACCCATTATCATATACGCGGCCAATATCTGGTGGGCAAAAACTCTCTAGCAGACAACGGCAAGCAAGTTGCAGAAGTTGTAAAGAATTGCCTGTCTTGGCATTACAGGTCCGATTAGCACCTGCCCTACGAGAGCTCTGGCAGCTATTGTCGGGCTAACACCGCTACCAATCTTAATTAGCAAGATGGCTGCTAGATATACCATCAAGCTGCAGCTAGATTATGAGTATAAACCAGGTGGGCTAGTGGGACATTTAAAGAAACTCAACTCAATCCCTAAAAGAGGCATGTTCTGCACTATACCAGATATTATGGTCAGGCATTGCTTCGGTATGTTATTCGAGGTTGAAATATTGGCTGCGGAAATTGGTCCAATGGTGTTCCAACACTGGACTCTAAAAATCTGGTCTGGTTCACCGACGGTTCGAAAATTGATTCTGGAGTTGGAGCTGGGATCTTTGGACCCAGCAAAGATTTCGGTACCTATGGGTACGAGTCTTGCTGTGTTTCAGGCTGAAATCTATGCCATTGACATCTGCGCTAGACACAATCTCCGCAAGCGGATCAAGGGCGCTAGAATACATATCCTTTCAGATTGCCAAGCAGCACTTATGGCACTATCGTCTAACCTAATGGATTCCAGAACTGTGAAATGCTGCTACGATGCATTACAAGATCTTGCCAAATACAACAGGGTAAATCTCGAATGGGTCCCTGGACACCAAGTGATATGGGCCGATGAGCATGCTAGGGCTGGCTCAGAATCTGCGTCCATAGGTCCTGAATCTTATTGTGACGTCAACTGGGCAACAGCTACAACGCTGATTAATGAATGGGAAAACAAACTTCGCCTAGACCACTGGACTAATGGGCCAGGTCTAAGACAATCCAAACGATTAATCAAGCCTTATTCCTATAAGGAAATCTTTAACTTAGGTATGGAAAGCATTAAGAAGCTCGCGAGCTTTTTAACTAGCCATTGCGGCCTGAGATACAACCTTAACAAGTTGAACCTGTGCCAAGAGAAGGACTGTCGATTACGTTTAGAGGAGGATGAAACATCCGAACATATTCTTTGTGAATGCCCGGCACTACACTGATTAAGGAAACGTATTCTCCACAAGGAGATTCTTACTTTAGTGGAACTGTAATGCTCCACGACTAAAGACATAATCACTTTCATAAGGGAGGTAGTACGTCTGTTAGATTAACTCCAACCCTCCGATACAATAAATTTTTCAGGTCGCAGTGTCGTTGCCACGCGGGCATGGGTTGTACAAGAGAAAAAATAATTCAAGCCAAGGAAAATACTTTGCTAAATGGTCTAGCTATGAAACCAACAAACGTCTTGTGAAAAGGCCAGATAAAATCACAGCAAAATACCTACTTGATCTGTAAAAAGATCTTCAAAACTTAGGTTGACAGGATACAACACATAAGTGTCAATATTATAGGAATGGGTTCAATTCAGTTTCACCAGGAGTACGCAGAAGTTTGACTATATGTTCTTCATCCTGAGTTTAAGTACAATGGGCCGCTTGAGATAAACTAACCCTTATTCACTTCTAGGGTACATGCAAAATGAGCCTACTCTCAAAATCCCAGATACCATACTCAAGATATACCGGTTCTCCAGCAAATTCAATGTGGTCATAGGTGACCGCCACACATGGAGGAATGAAGGGCTTGTAGTCTTACCACACTCTCAAACTTGGTACACAGATGGTTCCAAATTGCAAAATGGACCCATTATGGACCCAGGTTCCAACGTGCGGCAGCGCTTGGGAAATCACCAACAATATTTCAGTCGGAAGTCCATGCAATCGAGCTCTGTGTACGAGAATGTCTGCGAAGTACTTGTATCTATATCCTCTTGGACAGTCAGGCAGCACTTATGTCCCTGAAATCATACACGGTAGGATCAAAACTTGTATGGGATTGTCGAAACCTACTCGAAGATCTCGCATCGAAAAACACCATCACTGTGGCCTGGATACCAGGACACAAAGGCTTCGAGGGCAACGAATGGGCGGACTGCTTAGCAAGAAGAGGCGCTAGTCGCCCACTAGTCGGTCCTGAACCCTATTTTGGAGTAACATGGAGTAGCGCAAACATCAAAGGCGAACCCCACAGGCGGATCAGTAGAAATGCGGTGAAGTGGGAGGGTTATGATCCCTTGTTTTGGGATCCTAACCTCGCTGATAAAAGGAAGAAGCGCAAACATCAAAATAAAAAATGGGAAGATGATCATCATGCAGAGTACTGGGCCAAACTCAAGGGCCTAGGACAGTCAAAGAAGTTCATTAGTCTCAACCGTTGCAAGGCTAAAAAGTTACTCGAGCTAAAGAAAGCAGACCTAAGAACCTTAATAGGCTACTTGACTGGTCATTGCCCACTCAGGTACCATCTGCATAAGATAGGAGTAGCAGATACAGACGAGTGCCGGCTATGTGGAGAGCAAAAAGAGACAGCAGAACATATTCTTTGTGAATGCCCTATGGCCGCAAGAAAAAGACTTCTCCATCTCGGGAGGGCTTTATTGAGCCTGAAGCTTTGTTGAGGTTTATCAAGAGCCTTAACCAAGTTCTCAGCTAAACACCGGGCTGGCACAATATATATGTTATACGTCGTAGTGCGTACAAGGGCCCTAGTATAGTATATTATAGTAAGCTTTATTCACCACTCCCATTCATTTGATTTATCAAGCCCCGCATATTACAGGAAATGTGTGCACAATTTTACAGGAAGATGATCAAAGGACTACCAATTCAATTGTAATACCGTACATGTATTGGAATGATTGATATTTGTTAATCCACCAATTAATTGAAACAAAAAAAAAAACATATTTGCTTCTGTTTTTTTTTTTTTTTTTGACTATCGGAGAATTAAATTTTTGTATTACGTGATTCGTGTAAAACCTTTTTTCATAATTTTTTTTTCCCCATTTATCCGCCAAGGATTACTAATTAAACATAAATAAATTATGAAAGCTGTATTTTTTTGTGTCCTGTTCCCTTCTCTAGCACATTCAGTGACATGATGAAAGGACGAAAGAATTTTCGTTGACTTTATGTAGAAAAAAAAATTAAATATATATGTGTGTCTATATGAAAGTACACAGATGGTACTTGGGATTGTAATGAGAATCATAAATTTTTACAGTAAAACAAATGAAATGAATGATGACAAAAAAGAAAGTGAGACGCGGGAAAAAACTGCTCCAAACCAGAAGGGGATGAAAAATTGTTTTACCTCGCGAATTCGTTTTTCTTTGTTACGATGTGCGAATTTGTTTGAGTTTTTCAATGTTTTATGTTAATTTTTTTGTGTTATTATTAAGAAGGATAAGTTGCTTAGCTCTGTTTTCTTTTAGAAATTTTGACATTCTCTGTGAAGGAAACATTGAAATGATTTAATGTAGAGACGAAGCGGGACTGCTCTTCGTGTTTTAGTTTCATTAAGACGCAGACGACGCCATGACATTTAAGATAAATTATATTTAATTTACGTAACAGACTAAAGAAGAAATGTAATGCTTATTGTATCTCAACTAAAATGACACTTTAAATATATGTGTATACGAGTAAGTATTATACTTCATGTTAAAGAGCTAGCTAGCCAGACATACGAAAGAAAAAAAGGAAAGAAAGAAAGAGAAACGTGATATTCGTTAGAAATATCCGCATCTTTTCAGACAGCCTATTCTTGGAATCGATCTCTATAAATTCTTTAGTAGCTCTAGACTGGCGAGCCGATTGTCTCTCGCGGAGGTGGCTGACCAGTTTAATATTCACCTGTGTTGGGTGCCGGGGCATAGAGATATTCCAGAGAATTGTAAGGCCGATGAGCTTGCCAGAATAGGAACAATTACACCCATCCTGCCGGACAAAGGCACCTAACATATACCAATCGCTACTTTCAAAGTCAGATTTAAGCTGGATGCTTACTTACTTACTTAGGTGGCGCTACAGTTCGGGGTGAACCTGGGCCTCAACCAACAAGCCTCTCCATTTAGCTCGGTCTTTAGCTAATTGCCTCCAGTTGCGCACTCCAAGTTGGTCGAGGTCCCCTTGAACTTCTGCGCGCCACCTACGGCGATGATTCCCTCTATTGCGTCGTCCCTCGAGATTAGATTCGAAGACTCTGCGGGCCGGAGCGTTGGTGTACATTCACTTTACATGTCCTAGCCATCTCAGACGTTCAATTCGCAGTTTTTTGACTAAGTCGATGGCGCTGTATTCACTAAGTTCAACCTAACTGGAACTATAGACGCCACCGTTGATTCCGTCTACGGAATTCGTCCGCTGCCGCCTGGAACAGGAAGAAGCGCTCTAGTGAGAAAACACTCTTCCCCCCTCTCTCATCTGCTGCCGCCAAGAATCCGCCAAACGGGGTTGGTTACCCATTTCTTGGATTAAGGTACTAGGCACCCGGCTATCACTGCATGGAGGTTGAGAGTAGGAGTTGGTAGAAGGAAACGATTGCATTTTATGCAAGCTGTAATTTGATAGGGATATATATATACATGTTCAATGTTACTTAGAAACAATGATCGGTGGGGTCACCCGTGGTGTACGAAGCAGAAAGATGTAATAAGCAACCAGTTTCACTACAGAGCAGTCAGAATTGCTCTCCCCTCAGGGATCGTGATCACAGTCACGTCTGCAGTAATAAAAGTTTTTTTTTTTACCCCACCCTTCCACCATATCATCACTTTACCCTACAGTATAATTTTTGTTTCTGTTTTCCGCTTCTCTGGCCTGCAGTTCAAAGTATTTGTGTGTCCGTCCAAACCCATCACCTAACATCCAGAAGCGCTGTGGAACCGTCCCATCGACGTGACTGTTTTCGGGGCCTAGAAACAACTGACCGTCTAAATATTTTTATTTTATTTTTTTTTTTAAGCGATCTCAAACGTGACTGCTGTATACAATGTACGGTCAAATTATAGAAAGGATCGATCCCCACATATTTTCTTTACACAACGTCTTATTTTGAATAGTGAAAGTATTAAAAAAATTACGTTTTTCAAAATGTTTGCGTAGCTGCGGGTGGAATTTTTACACTTCAACTGCATCGAGCACCAGCAAAGGTGTTACATTGCTCTATTTTCCTTAACCAAAGCAGCCTTCACACTCTTATCCATTTACGGATAAAAGACTGGATCTCTAAGGATTCAATTGATCCAAAGATTAGGTTAGGTAGGGTTATGAGGTTAACATAAAACTCTAGGCACCAAAGTGGGCCCATCGCGATTCCTAGGGAACCTTCACGGCAAACAACCTAAACCAATGCTCCCATAAAATTAATTTCTCTACAGAATTTGAAAAGGTCCTTGTTGCAGCTAAAGGACCTCACCTCTTCTAGGTTATCGAAGAAGTATCTACCAAGGTGCTTTAACATTGTCCTGGCAATGCCTTGGCACTCACAGAGTATACATATGTGTTATGTCGTCTGAGGCATGTAGGTCATTACTACCTACAAGCAGTACCTACGTGTTAGATAATCCTAGTCTCATAGCGTCCTTCTTAGGAGACAGTGTCCAGAGAGTATTCCTATCGCTGTTCTTAGCCGTGATCTTTCTAATTTTATGTTCTTCTCAGATTTTCTGCGGTCTAACACAGGCCACAAAGCTTTAGACACCCATCTAAGTTTGACCAGATGTGAGCATCTAAGTTTGACCATCTTAGATTACCCGTATTGATGATGCTATCACGTATAATTTCCTTAGCCATGCACCCTGGTGGTTTAATACTACCAATCATGTCAGTATGTGGGAGCCCCGCTCCTCTTTTGGCCGGCGCGTCGGCTTGCTCGTTGCCTTCGATAACGCAGTGTCCAGGTACCCAACATAATCTGACTCGATTCTGGGTGCATAATGCCCTAAGCATTGTGCGGCAATTCCTGCCTATCTCAGATTTGGTGACGTAGGACTCTAGTGCCTTTAGCGCAGCCTGACTTGTCTGCTGTCAATGTAGATGGCGATATTCTTGTCGGATATTGATCCCAACTCAAGTAATTGCGCAGCTTTAAGTACAGCTAGAACCTCTGCTTGGAATACACTGCGTGTGTTTGGAAGTCTCAGGGTTCGTATCTCTCGATTGAATACCTGACCCCGTGCCCTCGATTACAAACTTAGTTCGTACTCTCTTCCGAAGTGCTTTCGAAACTTTCTCTGAAACGTCAGCAAATACAACATAACTCTTAAGCCTTTCTACTCTCAAAATCAATTATAAAATGCACACCCTCTTCAATTGTTCACCAACCCCTTCATTGATTTTCCATTCTCTCATTATTAATCTAATTCAATCACAGACTTATCATCAACTTAAGCAAAATCCCTTTCTACTCCATCGTAAGGCCCATTAGTTTCCGTTCATATAACCACCTTCTACACATGAGTAAAGCCCATCAGGTAGACACAATCAGATACTCCAGGACTTTCTCTCTCCTTCTAAAGTGAAAATCACTCAATTGAAGTTCTTTTTTTTTCTTCAAGAACTTCCTCTGAATGTGTTTTCTTTGTCTATTCAAACAAATTAAAGTCACATCCCTCGTTTAATGACGTACTAACTCACTATAAAATCACAGCAACCACCCCCCCACCACCCGGTATGATGATGATGATCAACAGGGTTTCTAATTACATGGCAATAAATCGAAGCTTTTTGAATTCGAACCACGTGATGGCATGCTGCTACTGCTACTACGGAGTTGTCCCGTAAATCCTTTTTTACCACAACCTGCAGTGGAAAACTCAGCTTGGAATCGTCTCTGTGTGTATACTCGTATGTTGGGGGAAGCCGGTGACGAATTTTCACTCTATTTGTCGGTGGGTGGAGACGGGTGGTAATGCGTTTGGCAAAGGAAAGGGACGCCAAATCGATAGTGTAGCATGTATTCATGGCACGTCCTTTATCTTTGAAGGCAGGTGGGCGAATGAGAAAGACGAGGATCACACCACATTGACTGGAAATTGTGTTTCCCACTCCGGCCACCCAGATACCATATCACTATGCAAAATTGCGTTCGAGTACGTGCTCACTTCATTACCATGAACAAATTGGGTGGATTTTGAGGTTCTGCACAAGATGGGTGGATTTGGGGGAGACGCTATCTGCTGTTTGTAGATTTACACACAAAAGGTAAAACTGTAACACTGGGTAAATCGGATTTTCACATGTTTGGCTAAAACTCCTGCGAAATATTTCCGCTATTTTCGCCAAGTAGATTGGGTGGTGTTCTCCTTCACCATCAGCCTTTGTATCAGTGCTGCTGTTGTATACCAATCCAGTGTTTGTATACCTCAAATAGGATTCGATTTTCTGTTATAACACTAGTGTGATAGTGTGTCCCCCTGCCAGCGACTCATGAGAGATGCATAAACAGCAGGTGTGCCTTGACGGAAGTAACGAAATTTTAGTGCGAAATTGTCGAACATATTTTCAGCAAATTGAGGATCCATCTTGTGTTATAAATAAGAGAGAAGGATGAGGATGGATTTGTGAAGATTGAGATTCAGTCGACGTTCACAAATGATTTTGAATTTTATAGCAAATAGGCAGATGTGCGTATCCTTTAAAGGAAACTGGGGTGTACCTTAAATTAAGCCTTCTTCCAATTCTATCATCTGTGTGAGTGTGGGAATGGGGATTGTACTCGTATCTATTTAATTAAATGCTTACGTCAAATAATTTTCCTAATTTTCCACATCAACTAAAAGAGTAGGCTTATCCCAGAGGTAGAATACATTTATAGCTTGGCTCCTACTACTTCCAAGAAAGTGTGTAGTTTCTCGATAGAGTGAGAGAGAATCCTGAAACGCTTCTTCGCCTTCAAAAACTTCATCAAAGTGAAATGCAACAGAGAGAAAATCTGTGTGTTGAAAATTAGCAATTTAAACTCAACTTAAGCATATTCAAAAAGCGGCAAAAGTTTTAGTGATGTTTTAGAGAATTTAATGACGGGGATGGGTTACGTAATATGCTCCAAGGCGTGTATGTTCTCCGTAGTGGAAAATGTATGCTAAAAAGTTTGGTTGAAGAAGTATCTAAACATTGTTGGATTTGAAGCAAGGAAAAATATTTGAATACACTAAGCGGTAGCGAAAAGTTGAAAGTTTTTGTTAATAGAAAAATGTTCAGAAATGGGGGTTGTTGTCTTGAATTTCGACTTGATATCCTGAGCTGACAGGCATTTGGGATTGCTTAGTATTTTCAAGGATAAATACTTTTAATTTCCTGATGAATTATTCGAATTGAAATTCGAGGAAAAACCTTGAGGTAGGAATCTATTTCTAATGGGAATTATGTAGAATGAAATCTTCTTTGAAATAAGCATGTCATGCGAGAAGTGTGAGGAAGGCACGCGGCGTGGTTTCTCAAATTCTTGGAAAACCATCCAAGTGGCACTTATTGTGCCTTGTGATAAATTCAGTTAGCATCACTCCCAGTAAAGCTATGAAGCTACGAAGTTCTTCTATTAAGCTTCATAAAAACTGGAAAGACATTGTTACTGCATGGGAATTTTGTTCTGAGTTGTTAATTCAGAATACACTACAAACTTGATTTTTATGAATGGAATGTCCTGAAAGACTAAGTTTTGCGAGGTTGATGTTTTTCTCCTACATCTTAATTATACTTTTGGTATATAGGTATACGCATTAGAACTGACAATAGTCAGGGCCATATGTAGAGTAAATTTTGCTGAGCAAGAGGTTCAGAGAGCAGGACTGGATAGTCTCAATTCGCATTCGTGCGAAAAAAAAAAGAAATTCGACTTTCCAAAGATGAATGCAATATATATGAATCGCTCCTCAGAAACCAAGTATCTAGGAGGAATCCTTGATTTGAAGCACACATGGAAGAGAAACACAGAAGAATCGTACACTGCGATCGTAAGACCCATACTTACCTGTGAAACAGTTGTACGGTGAGGTGCAACAGAATAAGTAAGTTACTTCAAAAATCTTAAGAAGTTACAAAGATTACCATGTGTTAGCATAACAGAACCACAGAAATCAACGCATCAAGCTGGGTTGGAAATGATACTCAATCTTCCTCTTCTGGATGAGTTCATGCAAAGAATGACTGCCAAAAACGCAATTCGTCTGATACAATCAAACACATGAAAGCAAAGCTCGTACGGATACGGATCTATATTTCAAAGATTTTAATCAACTGATCTCGATAGAACAACATACCATGTCGTACCTAGTCTGGTGCCCTGCGTTAAGGAAAGCCTATAACATCAAACTTATCAACAGGGTACAAAAAACTTCAGTTATAGGCGCAACGGGTGCCATGAGAACATGCCCAACCAAAGCCTTGAACGCTATCCTGCACCTTTTACCATTCGATCTTCACATTATGCATCTATCATCATGTAGTGCGGTCAGGCTAAGGGAAACAGGATGCTGCTGCACCAATCCTTATGGTCACAACAGTATCATAAATCTGCTACCACAGGATCTGGCAGCTAATCTGAGCGACTATATAACTCCCTCAGTGAACTTTAGAAATGACGTCACGGTCAGATTCCCAACCAGGGCGGAATGGAAAACTGGCGAACTGACAAATGAGTTCGAAACAAAAATCTTCAAAAATGGACTGCGGGGTAGAGGCGGGGATATTCTCTGATTCCCTCAATATTTCCAGGTCTTACCGGCTTCCTTATTCGTGCAGTGTCTTTCAGGCGGAAGTTTTTGCTGTACGTGAGGCCTGCCGCCTACTTAAGCAAACCTGTCTACACCCCTGAATACCATTGCCATCCTCATCGACAGCCAGGCCGCTATCAAGGCTATAACATCTGCCACTACATCCTCGAGGCTAGTAAAATAGTGCAAAAAGGAACTCACCTCGCTAGGTCATCGGTTAAGGATCTGTCTCCTTTGGGTTCCGGGTCACAGCGACATTGAGGGAAATGAGCGAGCTGATGAACTCGCGAGGCAGGGATCTGCCCTTGATGCTTCCTTAGCAAAGGCAGTGAACGTCCCGTTGGGGGTCCTTAAGGGAGGCATCTTCGCGCATTATCTGCTAAAGGCTGATAGCAGATGGCAGGGGGTGCAGAACTGTGTCATCTCCAGGCAGATGTGGCCCAAATACACCCGGAAAAGAACGCAAGATCTACTTAACAGAAACCGTGCAGATATCGCAAGAGTTCTGGTAATTAGTACGGTCCACTGGCCCATTGGGGTTCATGCGGCCAAAATAGGCATTACATTTAATGCGCACTGTCGCAGCTGCAATATTGGTAACGAGAAAGAAACAATCTTACACTTCTTCTGCAAACGTCCGGCTTTAGGCAAGGTCAGGCGGCACACCTTAGGTAAACCCCTTTTCGACAACCTGATATAGCTAGCAGAGATTAGCAATGGGGATATTATCAGTTTCCTCAATGTAACGGGGTAGATTTGAATAATCCTTACTTTTTTTCCCTTTCCCTACAAGTTAACGCCCTTTTTACAGACTGTAGGTCACTTGAGTTTTGGTATTAAACCGGCGCGGCGCTTCTGCGCTAATTAAGTTTCGGTATGGTTTGCTGACCCAATCACTTCTACAATACCTACCTACTTACCTATGTCATGTCGTACCTTACATAGACTTTCATAAGAAATACTCCATTCTCTTTCGCGGTAGACGGTAGTAGGAATCCAATGCATTAATTCATGCCCAGGACTTTCAGCTCTATACTGATGGGTCTAAAGTGGACATAGGCACAAGCGCTGGAGTTTTCTGTGAATTACTCAACATCAAAGATTCGTATCAACTGCCAGGTGACTAAAGTACCTTCCAAGCCGAAGCCTTCGGCATTAAAAGAGCAACACAGACTGTACATGCAAACAAACTAAGCCCAGCTGGGGTCGAAATCTTCGTGAATAATCAAGCTGCACTCGAAGTACTAGACGGCGTGACTATCTGATCGAAAATAGTCTGCGCATGCTGACAAACTATAAACAGAATTTGTAGCACCCATGAAGTCATTCTCTGTTGGGTTCCCGGACATAGTAATATAGAAAGAAATAAAGCAGGAGACGACCATTAAATGAGGAATTAACCCAGGTATAGGTAGCTATCCCTATTGGTGTACTCAACAGGAAAATAGGCCTTAAGGCAAGAGAAAAGATCTGAACACCTCTTGGGCAGCCAGAGGCGACTGTGTCATATAAACCAAAAAGATACCAATATCATGGTAGGTGTACTGATTGGACATTACCGGATGGGTGCAATTGCCGAGAGAGTGGGTATCAATTTACCTGATTACTGCAGGAGCTGTCATGATACTGAAGAAATCGAAACTATCAACCACTTGCTGTGTGCTTCAAACTCTTCGCTTCTGCTGCAAGGGAAACAGACTTTCTGAAGAACTGGAAGATCTGGCGCAAGTCCCACTCGGCAACATGATATGTTTCGTCAGGAGTACAGGTTGGTTTATTCAAGACCAACCGGGAGGCAACCAAATTAGAAACGGACCAAATGACACCCGTGCAAGCACCCTGCAAGATGCACTTCCCTCGTACCATATCATACCATTGTGCGAAATATGCATTTTCGAATGTGTTGATTGATAAAGGACTTTGTTACTCAATTGTCAGGCAAATCAGAATTCTTCTGTTTCTTCCACAGTTAGGTCTTACTTTTTCATTGCTATCTAAGCCCTACAAGTACCTTTCCCAAGTAGTCGTTAAAAATTCTGCAGAGTATACGAACTTCACCCGAAATAAACTTCCAGCAGTGATTAAAAATGAATCCCCAATAAAAAAAACTCATGGAGTGCATTAAAAAATTGCAAAAAACGGGAAACCGAAAGTATTAAAAAAAAAACTCGAAAATTAATTACCTTTCACAAGTGGAAAATATTACCCAACATTACTGATTTATTGTTGTCGATGGAGCACGGGTGACAGGGATGGTTCGTAAGGTTGGGCTTCATTTAATTCATCAAAAATCAAAAAGTGCCAGCGCAAGCACCTGCTTTCCACAGGAGACGGCTCGGCCCAGCCCCTTCACCCTGGGCACGATTTGTACTTTTTTAGGCCTTTTTAATATTTTATGTGCATTTTTTCGTTTACTCGCTACTTGAGCTTGTGTCTAACAGGGTGGAAGGAGTTCTCGCTCGTAGATTGCTCGTTTAGATGGAATTCCTTTTTTTTTTTTTGGGCGGCTTTTATTGCTCCGGTTTTATCCTGATGTTTTTATTTTTTCCTGTCGAGCCTGCTGTTCTCAACAAAAGACAAGCAATCGATGTTATATTCGTGAGGTTATGGGTGCCACACTGTATATATGCTTGATAGCCAATTAAAATTTAATTGTGCAGTTATTGCTCCTTGCAGACGTTGTTGGTTGTTTGGTGTGGTTTCATACCGCCACCAAGTGTGGTGGAGTCCTGTTATATCCGCTTGCTAAATGGAAATTTGTTTTCATTTTGGGTTTGCATATAGAAAATTATATGGTGAGTATACTTTTTTTTTCCTCTCCAACTCCTACTTCAACTTAATCGAAACATTTTGAGGTTAAGTGTGCATTTCTGAGAAGGGAATTAAAAATTAAGCGAATGGGTGTTTCTGTTATTTAAAAGACTTGTGGCTGGAAAATTTATACAATTTTTGTGGTATCGAGCCAAATGCATAATTGAGAGCGATTTAAGGTAGGCAGTGCAATTAATTTTGGGTCGTTGAGAATATTTTTATAGTCAATTGTGAGTGAGGGTTTTTAAATGATCATCATAAGAATCATGCAAGACATGCATATGAGAAAGCCCTTCTAATCTTGACAAGAGATTTGTCGGATTTGTATGATTTGTGGCATTTGTCGGATCTCTAGGATCAATAATAAATCCGAAAGATCCGAAAAATCCGACAAATCCGAGACACCCGACAAATCTGACAAATCCGTCAGATCCGACAGACCCGAAAAACGGACAGATCCGACATATCCGATAAATCGAACCAATCCGACGGATCCGCCAAACCCGACAAATCCGACAAATCTTACTCATCCGACACATCCGACTAATCCGGGAAATCCGACAGATCCGTCAAATCCAACTTATCCGAAAGATCTGACAAATCCGACAGATCCGACAGACGCGACAAATCCGACAAACCCGACAGATCCAACAAATCCGTTAAATCCGATAGATCCGACAAATCCAACAGATCCGACAGAACCAACAGATCCGACAAATCCGACAGATCCAACAGATTCAACAAATCCGACAGATCCGACATATCCGACAGATCCGACAGATCGAACAGATCCGACAAATCCGACAAACCCGACAGATCCGCCAAATCTGACAGATCCGACAAATTTATCAGATCCGACAGATCCAACAGATCCGACTGCGGAGTATCCTAAATGCTGTTAGTACATAGATGTTCATATCTCTCCTGCTCTCTTTCTCCTAAGTATAAGCCTAGGTTTAAGTAATTGGTTCAGTTAGTTCAACATTGCCAGAGCGCCCTTGGCATACGATAGCAATGGACCTCTGCGCATGCTATGGTAAGACGTTTCTAGTAATAAGCGATTATTTTTCCAGATTTCCAGAGGTCGTTCAATTGGAAAGCCTGACATCACGATGCGTTATCAAACACTTAAAGTCAATTTTCGCAAGATTTGGCATACCAGAGGTAGTAAGAACCGACAATGGCCCTCAATTCTCCCCGGACAAACATCAGAGTTTCAACAATTTGCTAAAGTCCGGGGATTAAAGCACATCACATCAAGCCCTCATTTTCCTCAAAGCAATGGGTTCATTGAATCAACTGTCAAAATAATAAAAATGCTGTTAAAGAAAAATGAAGGGGAACCTCAGTTAGCTCTATTGGAGTACCGGGCTACGCCACTCGCAAATGGGTTAAGTCCAGCAGAATTGCTAATGGGCCGAAAAATTCGATCAAGAATACCGATGACAAGCGACCGTTTTGAATCAAAACTCGTTAATATGGACCAAATCAGGAAGCTGAAGACCAACGAAGGAAACAGCAAGCTGATAACTTTAACAGGCGGCATGGGGTTTGCGACACCAGAAACTTCAAAGTTGGAGACGTAGTATGGATTCGGGATATGCACCAATGGGGTCGTATCCAAGGCAAAGTGGATACACCTCGATCTTTTTACATCAAAACAAACACCGGAGTCGAACGCTCATAGGGAAAATGTGCCGTATAAGTCGGAAGAAGTAGTTGGAAGAGAAGCTACATGGTCAAACACTTCAAAGGAGGAGACGAAGGTGCATGGCGAAAGCTTGTCACAATCTCCAAAAACAAGTCAACTAGCAACAAAATCCACTGGGGCCTGTGTAAAAAGATCCGGAAGACCAATAAAGGTACCCGATCATTGGACATATTCGTCGAAGTAAACTAGTATGGAGATATTAACAAGCTGTTTTAAAAGAAAAACTAATTTCTAAATTAATATTTTGGTTATGAAGTAAATTCCTATTTATCCCAAGAAAAAAAAGAAATGAAAAAAAAATATTGAGCTCTGCTTTAAGGGGGGGATGTGGAGTATCCTAAATGCTGTTAGTACATAGATGTTCATATCTCTCCTGCTCTCTTTCTCCTAAGTATAAGCATAGGTTTAAGTAATTGGTTCAGTGAATAACGTGAACTCGTAACTGAAGGTCGTCTTTCATTTAGTAGTGCGAACACCACACCGACAGATCCAACAAATCCAACAAATTCGACAGATCCGACAGATCTGAAAATTCTGAAAAATCCGACATGTCCGACAAATTCAATGAATCCGACAGATTCGACAAATCCGGCAGATGCATCAAATCTGACACATTCGAAAAATCCGATAGATCTCACAAATCCGACAGATTCGACAAGATCCTAAATACGCCCCTCGCAGAGAGTGCAAATGATTCATATAGATGGGGGATTATTAACCTTTCACGAGAAAAAATGTTGTCTGTGTATAAAGGGTGAGCCAACAACTAGTATGGAAGTTTTTATTAAACTAAATACAAATTTGTTATGAAGTCAAGATGGAACTTTGATGATTAATGAAGTTGGATCTATGGCAATTATGAATAAAATACAATGTCGTTCATGTGATCACCACGACTTCTGTTGCAAGCGACCATCCCAAAGTCAAAATTATCGATAACTTTCTTGAATAAGTGGGTCAATGGCCGCAATTTTGGTTTGGATGTTATATTTGAGATCCTGAATTATCGCTGGGTTATTGATTTAGAACTTACTCTTCAAATAACCCCACAGGAAGAAGTCTAAATTGTTGTGTAATTTGGATTTTATAGGCGTGCAAATGAAGATCAACTCTTAAAATTCGCCGTAAAGTGCCATAACTGTGGCCCAATTGTTGACTTGGGCGACGAATTGAGGTGCCTGGCTGGTTTTCAACACTTTCGCCCGCAGTGGTGATGTTTTAGCGCGTACGTTCTGGCCGAGCATGCTGATATGAAGTTTGACTCGATGCCGAACCAGTTTCTTTAAAACGCTTCACCATTGCACGAATTCCGGACTCACTAGGGCGATTATGTTGACCGAAAAATTCACGAATTTCACGGAATGTTACTTTTGCAGATCGCCCATTTTCATAGTGAGATTGAATAACAAAAAAGCGTTGTTGCGTAAACGACTCCATGGCTAAAATTGCCAAAGATTGTGCTTTGACATCTGTCAAAACGATCAACCACATTGATGTCAGTAAATGACAGTAATTGACAGTCAACATCCACATGATCTGTTGGCTCACCCTTTATACCATCCAGTACAAGTATAATATCTTCCAAATCAGAGACTAGGTTAGGTTAGGTAAGGTAGATGGGTTTCTTGTGACAAGGAGTCACTGCTCACTCAGACCACCAGTACGGGTCCATTGTGCCCAATCATTTAACCCTGGAAACGCTGTAAAGGAAATCCGCCGTTAGAACCACACACAAAGTGATATGAATCTCAGGAGGTTCGCTAGCTCAACACTACCCAATTCCTCCAGTTCCGAGAAGAAGTAACTACCAAGAGTCCTCATTCTTCTGACGGATAGGGCAGGACAGTAACACAACAAGTGACGAACAGATTCAATTTGTTCTTCGTCCCTGTAACTTATGCAGTAGTCATTATGCAGCACACCGAGTCGCTCCGCGTGAACGCCAATGGCACAATGTCCGGTAGTTATGCCAGAAATGACCCGTCCGTTATAACGACTAAGTTTTACCAGAGAGGTTGATGTCTCTTTGCTGTAGGCCGGCCATAGCGCCCTGGCCGTTCCGCATGTTTCCAGATGAGCCCAGCGTCTGTTTGCTCGATCGGTGACTTCATCCTCTATTTTTTTCCGCAACGAACTGATTGGGGTTGCTACAGAGGGGAGGGATGGCTGCGACCTTGGCCTGGAAGACGCTGCAGTCGTCGTTTATTCTAAAGGAGCGGTTTATTCCTAGGGCCTCACAATAAACTCCGGTTCCCGTGCCAACGTCCATCTTAGAACCGTCGGTACAGAAAGAGTCTAAATTTAAAACCAACTACGAGTTACTTGTAGACACTTGACTCTCTGCTAAACACTAGTTATATCTGAGTACCATTTGCGAATTAAGACGAGTATTTTTAAGGAAACACAACGCTATACCAACATCAAATATCCTTTTCTCAAAAAGTAATTCCGCTACTACAAACACATTCCATTCCATTAAATCCTCAAATTTACAAAACCCAATAATCACACGTATCCGAGGTACATTCGCATTTTAAATGCGTTGCCTCGTTAACCCGAAAATAAATTGGCCGAAAACCTTACCCACGAACCCACAACGAGTACAAACAAATTATTCCTCCACAGCATCCTTAAGCTTTGCCAGCGTATCGAATTTTCAATGTCAATTATTCATCATTAGACCTTGAACGAAAAAAGTCATCTTTTTATCCCCTTTTGCAATATTCCTGTGCTACATTGAGGTAGCAGCATTAACTTGTAACGAGTGCAACATCGAAGGACAACAACGAGAACTTCGCCATCAACGTGTACCCATAATGAGAGCATGACGATGCAACACACTGTCTCTATGCTTCAGCGCAGCATTATCATAAAAATAATTTGTAGCTTTGTAGTTTAAACAACTCACTTGGCGAGTGTTCACAAAAGTGGGTGCAAAGTACAAAAGTTTTCTTTTTTTGTATTAAGCCCCTGCCACCAACCCTATTATGCAATTTAATATCAAAAGGAAAATGTCATAGATAGGTACCTCCTATCCACCTCTAGGAGTAAAAGTTAAACGTAATTTGCAGGTCAATGAACATTAATTAACCTTTTGCTACTAATGAGGAACGCAGAACTACCCCTAAGGCTTACACCCAGAGAAATCACTTTTCGAAATTTGCATGCCTGTGCAGAAGGCACATTGACAGGGAATCCGAAGCGGATCCCAATAACCCAATATGACAATCCATAAAGACAATTTCGTCATCATTTTCTAGCCGAAGGTCTTCGTTATGCCTAACGATTCTGAACTGCTTCTTACTACGTGCATCCTGGGTCATAGCGTGCACACCTGCTCGGACAGTTCTTGTAAGTTCAAGAAGGAACAACTGGAGGCTTGTGATGGAATGAAAGGAGAAACTTAACATTCTAGATGCCTCTCATGGATACTTCACCATCATGAATGAAAACAGGGCTACCCTGACTAGAAAGGGAATAGAAAATTTGAACACACTAACAATAGATCTTTACCTAAACCTAGAAAGCTATCAAAGTCATAGGCGAGTGCCTTAGCTCTTAAGAAGCAAAGAAAATAAGACGCTTGATCTAAATTGCCGGTCGGAAGCATAGCTCAAACTGCGTCTGGTGACATCTTGCACCTACCAGAGTTACGAGAAGAAGGACGAGAGTTTTGACCAATTTCTTTGAAACTTCTGGGCAAGAAGGCGAAACAAATAACTGGACAAGAGCCCAACTTTAGTTTCAAAAAATCTTAAAATGGATATACAGAACATTTTTTGATTTCTTAAGATTTCATGCACAGTCTTCTAGACCGAAACATAACGGACTTGAACGGTATCCTAAGTAAAAAGGTAGTGATCCTCACCCTTCCCAATCACCAATCTAAGAGGATTTTCTTGTTAGCTTATAAAACATATTTTTTATTTCAAAGGATAACATGATAACTTATTATTGAAAATAAAAGGACCTTTTGTACCTTTAATGAAGCCTGCATACTGTATGCTTAAAGCTTCTAAATCTTAGATTCATAATCTACGCATAAAGATCATTCCATTTCCGAAAGGACAAAGGACAATTCTTTATTAGGACATCATGATGCATAAATGCAACTTATTTTTCTGGATTTAACAGCTACATTTTTCTCAGTGTATAGCTAAGTAGCATTTTTTTCTTATAACCTACATGAATCGATATACATATCTAGACAAAAGCCGCCCATCTATCTCCACGTCATACCTATATCCTTGTGGTCAGTCAAATGAGGTCAACTTGTCGGACATATTCATGTCAAATTGATACTCAATTTGTATGAGTTGTACATAAATTATTAACACATAAATACAAGCACACTGAAATAACTTGATGAGAATTTGACTGACAGAAGGAATAATATGACGAAGGATACACAGCTATACAAGTACGTACGCATACATACGAAAAGAATCAGGATGATATAAAAGTTATTTATTTCTATCGTATTACAGGCATCATAATTAAAAGCCTATAAGTCATATTCCGAGAAACAAGAAGAAGTAAACGATTGACATGTGCCATCCAAAGAGAAATTCATTTATATCCTTGTGAACTTTTGCTACAGACAAAGAAGAAGAAGAAGTTAATAAGAAAACAAGAAAAGAGTTGTGAAATTTGAAGGACATATTTATTGTCATAGGTTGGTTGACATTTAATTCGATTTCGTAGATGAATGTTGTTGGCCTTTAGGTACAAATGAGGGTCTATGGCACCTAATCTGTTCTTGAAGTCATAAACAATTCTGTCGGAGGAATAAGAAATTCCAACACCAACACTCAAAACAAGTTCTCGTCTCTTTCCACTATTGTGTGGATCTAGTTCAGAGTGTTTCTTACTAAATTTTGTTCTTCAAATTTGTAGGAAAACCCATCTTGGATCCCAAATGGGTGGATTCTAAGGACCTAAGGTAGTAATAGCCAAAAATATTTTTTTTTTAAGAAACGTCTTAAAAATGCAGCAATTAAAAAAAAGACGTCAAGACTTTTCGAAAATGCCACAAATCTTACCTAAAATACAAGGCTTTGAGTAATTTAAGGAAGATGAAGCGGCGCGTTCATGAATGCGCAAATCTTGTCCAACGTGATTCTAACTTAGAATAGATGGCTGGGATTTCCTTTAGGAAAGCTCTAGAAATTCTTGGGGATCTGCATTGCGATTGATCGGGAAACTACTGACTGCTAAGAACTTGGCTTGGGCCAGTAGCGCAACAATCAAGTTCGTGATGAAGTGCTTGCTTTACCTCCTAGTGGCGGTCCCCGGGCAACTATACGTATAAACCCTTATACGTGTAGGCTAAAATTTCAAGTGCGAGTTATCTAGGGCCTCGATTCTAGAGTAGGTAGGTCAGCAACGTTGCTGAACTCTGCTCGCTACAGAAACCGACACTATGCCTATGTTGACGACTTTTGGCTATATTGACAAAGATAGGTATCTGGAACGTAAAGACGCTCCTCGACTCGGGAAGGGAAGATCCTTACAATGCCAGATTCCTTCAATTGGAAAAACAATTCATGCGATATAGACTGGACATTTGGAAGTAAGTGAAATCAGATGGTTAGAATCGGGCGAGTACCAGTCCCCAACGCGTAACACTGTACTACTTTATTCTGGAAGACCATCCGGAAGTCCGCGGAAATATGGAGTCGAACTACTGTTAACAACAACAGAACACATGGGCCTAATTTCCTGGCAGCCTCATGGTGATAGAATTTTGACGGCCAGATTTCGGACTAGAGTACGACGCGTCAAAATCATACAGTGTTATGCCCCAACGAATGGATCGTCTGAGGACGAAAAGGAGAACTTCTATAATCTTTTAAGCGCCGTCTTCAACTCTTCAATACAACACCAAATGGAGACATTGTCATAGTGATGGGGAATTTGAATGCCAAGGTAGGCAACGACAACGAAAGGGCTCAAACTTAATCGGGAAGCATGAACTAGGCAACCGCAATGACAACGGCGAAAGGTTTGTGGATTTCTGCAATGCCAAATGCCTTGTGGTACATGGCACCATGTTTGAGCAAAAGACCTGCCACAAAGTCAGTTGGGTTTCCAACGACAGGCAAGCAACCTCCAACCAAATTTAACATTTTTCCATCAGCCGCCGTTTTAGAAGTAGTCTCCTGGACGTCCGAAACAGGCGAGGGGTAGATGTGGGGGTAGTACGAGATCACCATCTTATGATAGCTACTCTCCAACTACGCACTGCTGCAGTTCGAAGATCCCACAACAATACAAGAATGCCCAGGTTCAACATCGATAGACTTAGTGATCCCTCAGTGCGCCAACAATTAAGGGAGCAGCTTTCGCAAGATGTGGAAGCAATCAGCAGCACAATGCCCGCAATCATCCAAGACCATTGGTGTGCTGTGAAAAATGTTTTTACATCTGGTGCTGAAAGAATTATCGATCGATCGCAGGGAAGACATAGGGCGTGGCTTTCCGAGGATACCTGGAGAGGGATTGACGAACGAAAACAGCTGAAAGCTCGCATTTCAGCTACTCCAGCAGCAGGGAGAAGAGCTAGAGTCCCTATATCGCATGAAGATGAGAAAAGTTCAGCGTAGCGTGCGACATGACAGGCGCAACTACATCAACGCGCTGGCTACAGAAGCAGAAGAAGCTGCACGTAGGTGCGACATCAGGACTGTCTACAGAATCACCAAAGAGCTGATATGTGGTCGCAGCTCCAGCCAACACCCAGTGAAAAGCCTAGACGCCTCCTTGCTCATTTCGGATGAGAACCAGCTCAAGAGATGGAAATAGTATTTTGCTACGGCTTTGAACCGCGTATTTGGTAGCGATATGCTCCCAAATCAGACTGAGATGCCCGAGGTGAGAAGTACTCGAATACGCACCACGACTTCCAGTAATGATGTGATGATCACTAGAGCGATCAAGGCACTCAAAATCAACAAGGCGGTAGGACTTGACGGTATTCCCGTAGAGCTCTTACGAGCAGCACCAACAACATCGGCTGAGTTTCTGCTTCCACTTAGAGAGAGAGCTTGGGAAGCTGGGAGCCTTCCTGACGAGTGGAAAAACGGAATGATCGTCAAGCTTCCTAAGAAAGGAAATTTAATCGAGTGCGGAAACTGGAGGGGCATTTGCGTGCTGCCTGCTGTAGCTAAGATATAAGCTAAAACCATCCTGGAGCGAATCAAACACCATTTCGAAGACACACTCGATTGCGAACAAGCAGGTTTCTGCTCTGAATTCTCCTGTGCCGACCACATCAACACCCTGCGGATTATCATCGAACAGTGCGTTGAATATCGATCGTCACTTCACCTGCTGTTCATCGATTTTGAGAAGGCGTTCGATAGTGTCAACAGGGAGTTAGTTTATTTGGCGTGCTGTATGCAGGAGAAGTATTCCCGATAAACTAATTGCTATTATCAAAGCTACATATGAAGGCTCCAAGTGTCATGTTCTACACAGAGGAAGGTTGTCTGAGGAATTTGAGATTCAAAGTGAGGTAAGACAAGGCTGTATCCTTTCACCAATACTATTCCTATTGATGATTAGAGATGTGGTTCCTCCAGCTTTGTCGACGGGAAACGGAGGAATTCGATGGACTCTTACATCTCAACTGAAACATCTTGACTACGCTGATGATTTATGCTTACTCTCTTACAGAATTATGGACTTCCATCAAATGACAGCAGATGTGGAGAGGGAGGCAGGCGTCATTGGGCTGAAAATGAATACGGCAAAAACTAAAATGATCAGCCTTGGAACAAGCGGTAGAGAGGCTAGAGGATTTCCAATATCTTGGGAGTATTGTCTTGACCGATAATGGAACCGAACTGGATATAGCCAACAGGATTGCCAAAGCAAAGTCCGCGTTCGGAATGTTGTCCAAAATATGGCGAAGTTTGAACAACAAGCTAAGACTGTTCCGCTCCTATATTGAATCCATGCTATTATATAGATGCAGCACGTGGAGAGTGACCACTACTACCACTAGGAAGCTGCAAGCATTCGTTAATAGGTGCCTGCAATAGGTGAAAATCATAAAGATTTTCTGGCCCAATCATACTTCTAACGAACACCTTTACGAGAGAACGGGTCAGGAACCAATAGGCATAACGATCCAACAACGGAAGTGGCACACGTTCCGAAAGAGTGACCGTTTCATAGCGAACCATGCTATACCCTTTAACTCTGAATGGCAGAAGGCCTGGCGGTCCGAGGAAGACAAGGCGCAGGACAGTCGAGAAGGAGGCACGGCAGTTAAGGAAAAGTTGGGGAGAGCTGGGACGCATTGCCAGAAACCGTACTGGATGGCACCATCCGTAGGCGTAGTAGAGGCCCTAGGACCCACAAGGGGATACAGGGCATAAGTAAGTAAATAAAATAGAAATTCTACTGAGGAAATAAAAAGTTGGAAAGTGACTGGGAATGACTGGACCTTCTATAAGTATGGGGTGTGACGCAGCAGCAGATTTGGAAAGACAGTGCGAGAGAGTTCGAAGCTCATGTCACACAGAGCAACTCTAGTGCTAAACTAAAATAAGTTCGAAAACCCTCTCGGAAATCAAACAAAGTGCACTCAATTTAATTTTCTGCCTCCTGGGTAAGGTCATCTTCCACAATACATGATGATTTTCAGCTACTTTAACATGATAAAGATAAAGGCAGCACCAGCGCGCATCACATCAGTATAGATGATCTGCAACCTGATACGAGTAAGGACGGGACAATCACACCGGAAGTGTTTCGCAGTATCATTCCCTGTCCAGAAGCATCCTAGACTAAAGTGTCACTTAAGCCAGGTACTCTGACCCATCCACCTATTGCTTAGAACATGGCTCATGCCATCCTAACGAGTAATGGGGACTTATATTACCGTCTTTCACGAAGACTTTAACACCGTATTCGTAACTAGATTCCATTTCTGATATCAGACGGCATATCCATGAGCAATATCAAAAGCCTCCTGACAAGATGGTAGATTTTATTGATAGTACTGCCCGTGATATACATACGAGTAGGTATCCAGAGGATGTAAGTAGTAGAGCTAGGCCTACTCAAGAAAGCTGCCTTGCAATCGAGATAAGACTGCCAAAGACAGTCACATACCTACGCGACAGCCCCTCCTAGCAAACGACCGACCTATACACTAACAGCGGTCTTATCATAGCCATAGACGAGTATGTAGATCCAAAAGACCTTTTTCAGTAATAAGCCCCATGTCTTGCCAAAAGCACATTGAAGGTTAGGTTAGGTTAGATTGGCTGTCTGCACCACGATGCAGACACACTTAGACCAGTAAAGGTCCATTGTGATGCCAATGATCTACCATTAGACCAAACAGGGACTAATAAAACCAACCGGAGCTTTTGATGAAGCGATGGATGTTCATGACGTCTAAGAACGCCAAATCGCTGAGGTCGTCAAGGAAGGGAGCTCCTAGATGGAGCATTCTTTTGCGCGATAGAGCAGGACATGTGTATAGGAAGTGAAGAATGGTTTCCTCCTCCTCCTCGTCCCTACAGCTCCTGCAGAAGTCATTGGAAAAGAGGCCAAGTCTTTTGGCATGTTGGCCGATTAGACAGTGTCCGGTGATGATACCGATCTCGGCACTCGGCACTACGTTTTTGGTCCAGCTCAGGCCAGATCTGCCTCGAAATATGACACGTTGAGCCAATATCCCACCTGAGGTTGGTCTTGCTAATAGCGTTCAGCTTCAGTAGATGCTTACATGTAGCGAGGGGCATACCAAGGGCTTGCCTATCTGGCAGAATCCTTAGAGTAGTACCCTGTACATTGCAAGAAGACTGAAATTTCATTGGATGCGACTTGACCAAGATGTTTTTTTTTTCTGTCCAGGATCACTTCTAAGTATTTGACTTAATTGGAGATCCGAATAGTGACGTCTACTGGGTCACTGAGTCAGACAGGTCAAAATCTCCTTCTCCTAAAAAGTTTTAAGAGGATTGACCGAAAGCCAATTCCTAGTGCACCATATGTCGATCATGTCTAGGGCCATCTGTCCATTAGCACAAACAGACTCTAAGCATTATATGACTGAAAGTACATAATCAGCACAATGTCCACCGGATTTTCGCATATACAAAAGCTTCTTAACACATTCTGGGAACAGCATACAAATCGATTGGATGGATATGCTTTCATCTGTTTCAATCAATTGAGGCTCAAAGAAATAGTCAAAGATGAGTCACAGCAATCCGTTTACAGTCACAAGGTCCTCAACCCCATTGCCATAAGTTTTGAAAGCCTCAACGTTCGATGGAATAATATGAAATCGTAAACACGTTAAGAAAATAGTGCTCATCTAATCTTTCGTCACACAAAGAGGCAGCCTTTCTGTCTAAACATCCTCCGCTCAGAAGAAAGTACTCCTCGATTGTTTATCGCAACACAAAATATAAGTCTCTGACTCTGACCCCAATTTTGAATGCGCCTTCAGCGTGTCTCGCAAGAACCCTGGCGGCTTAAAAATTATCCAAAAGTCGTCTACATTACCAACATTTTTTTTCTTCCTCTTAACTCCCATTGTGTGATGTACTTTTATGTACATACTCATACATATATGCGGAAAAAAAGAAATATCCTTGAATAAATATTTGACTTCAGTAATTCATTCACCACAACGCCCATTCCATGGTACAAATACCAGTCCATAGACAACTTTTTTGTTTGGCAACATGATGAAAGCCCCCCCTCCCGGCCAATAAAATAAACAACATGTGCCCACAATTCAAGGACATTCCAAACTAACCGAAAACGTCGTTGTCGTCTTCTCTTTGCCTTCACAATTCACTAAACATCCACAGAAAGTCTACACCACAAAAAATGCCGTCTCGCTTTTATCCTTCTTTTGGAGAATTAGACTTGAAACAAAAAAAAAAAAATCAAAATATCCTTGCAAATAATATTTACAACTTAAGTCAAAATTGCAACAGCCAGCACTCTGCCTTGGGCACAATCACTGTTACAGGATGTGTTGCTGCTGCTACTTTTCTACTGTGTCTATTTTGACGAAGGCTCTATAGTCCTGCTACCGCTCCTGCAACTACTGCTGCTGGTGCTGGTGCAGTTGTTTTTCCGCAGGATGTTGATGTTTTGAATTGCGTGCCGAGCTTCTTCATTTCATTTCCTTTTTCTTGTTCCATGCTTGCGCCCCTACGCCACCCCCTTATGCATCCTCTGTCGTTCCTATTTTGCTCTGTTATGATGCGGAAAAGAACAAAACATTAGCATCCATGAATGTGTGTATCTATCGGCGATGAGTGGAATGTGAATGTGAATGCAGTTGAGTGCGCATCTCATTTATCTGTTTTTGCAAAAATAAACAGGACATATTTAGAGAAAAGGATTTCTCATGTTTTTCATTTAACTTTACTCCCAGTGCTGGTGGCTATGCCACCACCTACACAGTCACAATGCGTGTTGTTGCTGCAGCAACTACTGACAAGAAAAAAACAACCACTCTGTTGTTACAGATGACGGTAAGGATAATGCTCATGCTTTTAGCTCAAATACACTGCGTCTGCACACATATCCCTTGATGATGATGATGACGACGGTTGGGTAGAAAAAAGGACGACTAAAGCTGTTTGTTATTTGTTAGCGTTGAATGCAATTAATGAGGCGTATGTCTCCGCAAGAGCTGAGTATCCTGCCAACGACAGAAGCGCAGAATTAACCGAGTGGAGTGTGGCGATGTTTATCAGTAAAGAGGGTATGCCTAGACGGATGGGTGCGTTGTTAATGTTTTCTCATTCGTTCCCGTAACACGCATAGAAAATAAAAATAATAAAATCATCTAAACGTATCCTTATTGGGAAATCACAAGAGACAAGGAGAATGATGAAAAACAAAACAAACAAGAATGAGAAGAAAAATAGGTACGTTCCAGCTGTGAGAATGCCGATTTATTATGCATTCAGCGCTGAGGAGCTGTGTGGGGTACTGACGCCCTTGTCAGGATGCTTACACTGGTTGGTGGTCTCCACCGCGTGCAAGGGTGGTGTGCCAGCAATTCTACCACTTCTGCAGAACAATTTACATATTAAAAACAATTTAAAAATTTGCATCTGTAATTGATTTAACTTTTCTGTTTACTATATCAGCTTTTATTTATTTTTTTTTTTTTGTATATCAGCTATTCGTCCTGGAGTCTGTTGTGTACATATAGACTGTTGTTGTGATGTTTACCACTCCGCTTAAGAGGAGACAAACAGTGCCAATAAAATCCACAATAATTTGACAGATTCCATCTACCAGATGCTTTCCTTAGCTCTGCCAAATGCTAAGGATTTACGTCAACAAATCTGAATTTTCCAAGAGTGAAATTGGTTAATTCACTAATACACTCAGTTATTTTTGAGGTTTTAAGCCACACAGGGCTGCGCGTTTAAAAATATAAAACTCAGAAAAATAAAGAGGCTAAGTTGGCGGTGCACATTGAGGCTATAACAAGATTGAAGGCTTCGCCTAGATCAGTACATCATACACGAATCAAATGTTCAGGGTTTCGAATTTTCAGATCAAGGCTACCGATATCGTTTGGTCTTTTGAACGCAGATTGTCGACTTGGTCGGTGTTAAAGAACCAATGTAAAGGCGAACCCCACAGGCGAATCAGTAGAAATGCTATGAAGTGGGAGGGTTGTGATCCCTTGTTTTCGCTGATAAAAAGGAAGAAAAAGAAAGAACCAATGTAACAAACATATCTTGGAACAGTTCATAGATATCGCCGTTCTCCTGGCACAGATATTTCTAATAAGGAATCTTTCTCTTCACCGACACTACGGAAATTGCAGCCTAAAGAAGAGCTTTTATACGTCGTCGGATAGCATCCATTGAATAACAACCCCTTCAAACTACTAAAAGTAATCTAGTACAGTATTGGCTCGCTTCAGAAACGCCAAGTGCGTCAACAATTCACGGAAGCCTTTGTATAATGGATCGCAGTGAAAAATGAATAGTCACAGCGCATGGCTATCACCAGACTGCACTATATCTAGTGTATATTAGCTTCGAGAAAGCTTTCAACTAAAGTTGTCATAGCTACATGTGAAGCAGTGTTTTGGTCTACACAATGAAAAGATGTCAGATGACTTTGAGGTCCAAAGTGGGGTACGAAAAGGTTGTATACACTCACCGCTGTTATTTTCAGTGATCATCAGTGATGTACTTCAAGTTGCGCTGACAGAGGGAAAGCAAGGACTAAAATGAACAACAACTAAACGTCTGACTTTCACATGGGATATTGAATTTACATCTATTGGTCTTCAATTTGAAAGCCGAGGCTAACAACTAGGACTGCAGACAAACACGGCAAAAAGAAAAGCCTATGTCATTTCAAATTCCGACGCTAAGTAGAAGTTAAAGGGGTTGACACACTTTATATCTAGAAACCATGGTCTCGGTCGATGGTGCCACAAAAATCGATACCAGTAGCTGAATCGCGAAAGCTAATGGAGCATTCGAGGTGCCTTCGAAAGTCTGCAAGAGCGATGTTAACGGCGCAAGAACCAAGCTATGACCATCAAATTAGTGCTTTTATATGGGAGTAGTGCTTGAAGGGTGACCAACATTGACACTCGTAAGCTACAAACCTTCGTACAAAGAAGTAGCTATGCCATTTTTTTTTTTTTTTTTTTGATAAACGAACATCTTTTCAGGAAACGGGTCGACAATCTATAGAGGCAATCATAGGAAGGAGAAAGTGGCAATGCTTCGGCTACACTTTCATTGGAAAACACACCCAGTCAGGTAAAATACCGTGTCACAGAACAGTTGAGGAAGATAAGAAATCCTTAAGAAAAAGAAGACAAATGTTGCCATCGAGGGGTAAAAGAGTTTAAGTCTATAAATACTTTTAGATGATGAGACTGTACAGGGCACCATTTCGATAATGATGGCATGGCTCTATGCAGACATATCCCCGTATCAAGACAAGGAAGAATGTCCTCGTACATTTTTTTCTGATTCCTTACAGACAAAGTACGACATTCCGCATTTCGGCTGCACGGGAGCTCTTCCAAGTACACCTGGCTCTGCTCTAGATGCTTTACTGAACTTACCTCCCCTCGATACTTATAGCATAGGTTACACTATAAAAGCCACTCATCGTCTTAGCGGGGTGGTTTTTGGTATACTCCACACTGGAATTTCGATGAACTTATCTTACGACTCTTTTCGCATTGATATGCCGTCTGATGCAATGACACCAGCACCTCAGCTGATACGCAAATTCAGAGTCGACTTTCCTTGTGTTCAGGACTGGCTTCGGCCAGAGTCTGAGCCGCGAAGGGGATGTAGTCGTATATTCACGGACGGTTCCAAAATCAGTCAAAAGTCTGGCGCTGGTGTCTTCGTGGAAGGCGACAACATTAGACTTCTTTTCTCGTTGGGCAAATATGCGTCTGTTTTCCAAGCGGAAACTTATGCAATCCTAATGGCCATGAATTATGTTGTGAAGAACAAGTCGGAGAATCGTAGTATTTGTGTCTGTAGTTACAGTCAGGTTTAAAACCTTGCTTAACCCTTTAATCACTTCCAAAATAGTTCGTGAAACCAAAAACTCTTTGAACTTGATCGCAAGGCTGAATTTTCTGTCTCACTGGGATCTCGGGGAACGAGATCACCGATCAGATTGCTAGACATGGCTCAGAGGAGGTTTCTCAGGTTCCGAACCCACATTGGGTCCTGCGTCCCCATTAACGACTGGGTCTTCACGAACACAATTGTGCCTAGCATGACTCTCCACGATGTAGGTTGACTAAACGTATGCTCCCGGACGTCTGTAATGAATCATCGCCATTCGTGCTGTCTATCAGCAGAAAAGACTGTAGACAACTTATTGTCGTCTTGACAGGCCAATTTGCTTTCGCCAAGCAGCTTAACGTGCTGGGCTTGAGTGACACTACAATCTGCGATGCTTGTGGAAAGAGCGACGACACCGCGGAACATTACCTCTGTGAGTGTCCGGCCTTCGCTAATATCAGGTGGCAGATCCTCGGTGCTGATGTGGTGAGTGCTGGTACTGTAAGCTCCACATCACTGAAGTGCTTGCCTTGCTTTCTTAGAAAGACAAGGAAATTCCGATAAAATGGGTAAATCAGGGTTTGCTCTCTGGTAGTACAATGGATCAGTTGCGTCTGAGTGCTCCAGTCGAGCGTTTCGTATCCCGACAAAAAAAGAGAAGACATTTCGCATAAAAAAAGCATTGTTAGCCTAAACTTCGATCATGTTTCCAAAAAGCAAAGAAACTAGCTTCAAACGATTAACAATACCCCGTCTTCATACTAACAGTCAGGGTGGTAGTTGTACTATGTGAAATCGCTGAACTAATTTGGTGTTCTGTAATATTTCCGAGACATGTTACTGGCCAGCATGTGCCTTTCATTATAGTTAGGACTTACATATGTTAAACAAATAAACAGCATCCTTTATGAAGTGTTTCATATTACGCAAGTAAAAGTTTCTTATTCATTTTCGTGGCAACTCACTCAATTTTCCACTTAATCAACTTCACACCAACAGCCGTTGGTGCGATTTAGGAAAATGTGTTCCTCCGTTCAAATCACTGCACATGATTACACATTTGACCGCCAAGAAATGACACGGACCAAAATAATAACCTCCATTCACGCACATGTGTGCCCATGGTATGTGTTTATCCTTTTTTGTTTAACAATTGCAATATAAATGACTCGCACTCGCATACGAGAAAAATTATACAAAACTTCTCTCCATTAATCACACGAAAAGTGTAAGGAAGTAATAATAGAAACAAGACTGTTCTAGTTTTACTTGCTCCACATTCCACCACCAGCAGGAACCCCACAGGAAATACCCTTCCTTTCTCCGTAAAACTTTTAACAATTCTCTAGAATAATCTAACATACACACATCCTTATGTTCAGAGGGAGTATCGGTGCTTGGCTAATACATCACAAACAACATTATTGTTCAACATCCTCCGAGTGCATAGATACCCTACATTCTTCTTGCCACTCTATTAAGGAAGAATCAGGATGTGGCAAAAAAAAAAAAAAAGTATGCAACTTTCAACAGTAGCATCTCCTAGTAGTTTTACAGTTGCAGTCACGTACTTTTAATTAGCACCATCATCATAATGGTTGTAATTTTGACAGCAAAAAAGGGGGGAAAGAACGACGATAAAAAGGATATATATAACTGCTATAACAAGTTGCTGATGGCTTCGTTGAAATAAACACAACAACAGCATGGCTAGAAAGTTGTTTCCCATGACGATATGCACATATAATTGTTGTTGCTGTTGCCTGCGCATTACAATTGCAAAAAGAGAGTGCATACTACTCCCCCACCGCCACTTACCCACCCACCCTCCTATCAGACAAACAAACTGGCAATAATCCATAATTAAGGGCATGGTGCAGAAGGAGCAGTATATATTGTAATCTAGCCCCAATGTTTGGGGTTGTAAGTTTAGATTTAAAGAGCCCGGAAGCGAATCCTGATTTATGCTTTGTACACATATGTACGAGCATCCTGCAGAACGGAGAATTGAAATTCAACTGACAGTTACTGGTGCATCTGTCGCTTTGGTCAATTAGTTATAAAGTTATAGTAGCTGATGAGTTGGCATCACTTTCCTCGTCTTATCAGTGTATTTGTTTATTCCGAGAGCGTTGACATGTGCATGTGTGTGTATTTGAATGATGAGAAATTACAGAGGCATATGCAGAATTAATTAATTTTTGATTGGACTGTATGCGCAATCAAAATAAATTGGGATAAACGGAATGATTTCAAATTGTGAATACATATTTCGAAAAGATTTTGGTTTCGAAATGCGGATTCAATTACATTTATCCCGTTTATCCTATTCGCACAGGCAATGCTGTATATGGGCATGGGCGTTCGTTGTGATGACGGGAATGAGCCATTTATCAGGATTTATTTGTTTTAAGTTTCCAATTTACGGAGGAGACTGTATGTCTGGGCATTTCATTAGTCAGTTGAGTACTTAAGCTGAGCGGGCCATAATTGTCAGTGTCAGGTGGTCTCAATCAGCTTTAATCTCCACTAGTTTGAACAAACTGGAAAATATTACTCTATTGGTAGCCCGGGAAGAAATCTTCTACAAATGGACAAATATTTCGACAAAAAACTGCGAGTAATGTATTTTCGAGGAAGATTTTAAAAAGCGGAGTACGAGATCATCACTGAGAACCAAATCCAAACACCATCCATAAGAAAGCTACCCCAATTCTCCCCCTTAGCCATAAATTGAATACAATTTAGAAGATAAGATGGATCTATGAATGATCTGTAGCTAAGTAGAGTACTATGTTGCAATTAAAGAACATGACCGGGAGATGCACCACGTTTTGAGGTTGTGATCAGAGCCCCTCTTCTAGAAACTGAATACTAAAACACTTTTATTGTCATAGGCCTGTTAAATTAGGGATCGAAAGCTTCTGCTACCCTCAATCTGGATTTCTGTGTACCTATGTTGGAGTAGGTTGTCGCGCAGAACTTCGAGTCAAATATTTCAAGAGAGATGTCGTCGTCGAAAAAAACAGAAACATACGAGTAGATACTTTACCTATGATCAAACAAGAAGATAGAACGAGAGCTTAAGTTTTATATGTTTTTGAGACCTTAGCGTGAGAGTTTCCTCCACTAGTCCAATAACTTGACTATTAGAACACTCTAAAGCGAAAATAATTATGTAGAACCGATAATAAGTAGTCAGAGATGTACACTAAGTACACTAAGCAAAGTGCAAACATCAGTTTGTTTGTTCTTAAGCAGGGCGTTTCGAGTGACACCCTCTGCAGCACTGGACATTTTGTTTCATGTGATACCCTTTGCCATCTATAGTAGACAAATGATAGCTAGTACAGCCATACTCATTTTAGCAGGAAAAGGTATACCAGTAGCTATATATAAATTAGGATTAAAGCTGAATTCTATCGAGAGAACAAATCTTAGGTGGACAAGTGGAACAACGTGCTTGGCGACAAAATAGATTTGGCCGAAGCTGGACCTAAAGCACTCTAAGAATTTGATTTCTCTCGACAGATTGCATATTAGACTTACAATATGTGTCGTCACTGGGTACTGTCAAATAGGCAAGCATGCAACAAGGCTTGGTTTGCACTCGAACGATTTCTTTAGAAGTTGTAAGGACGAAGAGGAAGAGGAAACTATTCTCCCCTTTCTTTGCAACTGCTCCCTCCCACAAAGAAAAATTTGACTTAGAGGCTTGGTGATCTGATTAAAACAGATATTAGAAGTCTCCTAAGCTTCATGAGAAGCTTCAATTAATTCAACGAGTAGGTATAGGGAAATTTTCCATGATGCATGTGGTATCACAATGGACCTATTATTGGTCTAAGTTTGCTGGCTCTAGCCAGCAGCCACCTCAACCTAACTTAACCTAACCTATATATAAGTATATACAGAGAAACTTTAAATTGATGGATGTGGAACATCTGAACTACCAGACTGCCACATTTGAATGAGTTGAATTCGTTTATTGCCTACAATGTTTTTCTCTCCGAGGCAAAATCTACTTACTTGAAATTTTACATGGGCGTGTCCTAGTACACAAATCTCGGAGATACCATAAGCATGTAACGAAGCGTTACACTTTTTATCGCCTCCACTGTGGTTCACTTTCGCGGCCGCTACTGTCCATAGCTGGTGTATACAAACAACATCTGGCGATGATCACGCCATGTGAATATGACCACTTCTCTCAATCTCATTGGCCAAGTGGTTTGCAAACGTGAATTGCATCCGCTTTTACAATTCGCATTCGCTTCTTGCAGGAAATTTCTTAAGGCGGAGATTGAGAGATGTGGTCGCTGGAGTTCCTCACTCAGTGGTTTAGTACCAATTTCGAGTGCTTGTGAGCCAACTCTCCGACGTGGTGATACCACAGGAATTTTTTATCGTTTGTCTCCGGACTTGGACGATTTATAAATCGGACTTGCTGCTGACCACAGCCGATCCGGCCGTAAGCTTTTGGGCTCATCCTACTCAAGGATAAGCCATTGCCGGTCCTGAACTTAATCTTCAAGTTGGAGGATCTGATCCGTGCTCCTATGAGTTTACCGCGCTGTTGGAAGCTAAGTACCTGCCTTAAGCAAGTGCTGCCAAGTGACGGCCCTAAGCCGTTGTTGCCAAGTGAGTGCCACGAGCAGTTGCTACCAAGTGACGCCGCAAAGTGTTGCTGCCAAGTGACGGCCCCTAAGCCGTTGCTGCCAAGTGACTGCCACAAGTAGTTGCTGCCCAAGTGACTGCCACGAGCAGTTGCTGCCAAGCCCAACCCTTCCCAATTGATGAGAGCACTCCTTCATGTGGAAAAAGGAAAAGATAACATTCCAAAGACTGGTAGGGGTGCTGCGCATCCACAGAGTTTATACAAGAACAAGAATTTATAATCGATCCTTATATTTCCCTTTACATTGGCTATACCTATTTCTAATAATATCTCAATTAATACATAGCTGCACATATGTACAGTGGTAGAACAGTTTAGATGGTTGATCTTACCTTATTTATGCTGATCCACGTTCCCTTTTGAATATCCTGAAAAAAAATCAAAGATAAGGTATTAATTCTCTGGTGTCAGGCTATTAAGGGCTTAAATCAAAAAATGCCATTTCCGGTTTTTGAATGGATTTAAGTCAGTTTTCCTTAATCCAGACTTCAAGCAGGTTGAGCTAATAATTAAAGAAGCTTACCCAAGTTCCAGTCATGGCCGGACCAGCGGAAGATAGTATAAGGAGACATGCTTTGACAAGGATTGCGAGAAGGCACGGCAGTTATCTTTCACCAGCTCAAGTTATTTCTCGATTACGGAGTAAGATTTACGACAGATTGATATTTAGAGGCTAATAGAAATTTAAGTTGATGTGCAGAGTAAAGAGGCAAAGCTATGACGAATCACTGGCCCGAAGAATGGCGTTATGCAACAACGCGTTTCAATTCTGGAAATTAGCTTGGAGACTTATCGGAAAGGAAAGATTTACGAGAATAACCCTCAGTCTTCTGCAGATCCTAAAAGGTACTTTATTTGAATTTTATAAATTCAGTGAAAGAAGCCCATCTGGGTAAATTTACAGAGCCGATGAAAATTTTAAATGCAAATTTAGTGCTTTTTTGAGGAACTCAGATAATTTCAACAACTGTAGGACTGATTTTCATTTGTTAATTATTGAGTATACATGCCTACAGAGACAATATACCCTCACAGATTGAACATTACCAGGTTTTGTGAATGCTCTAAATAACTGTCACCCTCTGGCATATCATATTACCAACCTAAATGTAATTATAGTCATTGTTATTATTACAATTAAAATATCACAAACATTACAGAATAATGCGAAATACTTCAACCTCCTCGGGGCCACCTTTTACAACACACAATATGTGAACAAGTCCTGAAAATGAATTGATGCATGCATCCCCTCCGCGCGCCGAAAATAACAATGAAATGCCACATATATTATTCATAAATTGCAAGGTAAGATTCCATTGTATAGCACTCCGGCACTCTTCAATTTATACAGTTCACTGTAATAACAATTCCCATGTATAATGTTTATTTAAATGTAAATTATTTTTAGCAGGTACTCCACCAACGCATCCCCTGCAACCAACCACCACCCACAGACACTTGCTTTATTTGTACAACCAGCGGTGCAGCAAACCGAACTGAGTGCATAATATGGATGAATGTCCCAATGTGTAGCATTAAATTTAATTGTTTGTTTGCATTTATAGTTTAGAAAATGACCAGCCACCCACTGGAAGGCGCGCGCGTGTGTATGTCCTTTTCAAATCCCTTCCAAACAGCCATGTAAATGTTTCCGTTTGGTCATTAACTGCAATTGCATGTTTCACGATTTTGACTAAACGCGATCAGCATGCATGCCATGCTGCCTGTCATGCAGTGCAGTTTTCATTTAAAATAGCTCGTCCCCCACCCCGGGGGAGGGATGAAAGAAAATTCTAATTAATAATGATTTGAGGTTAATTCACAGTTTTAGCTAAGCATTAGTTTAAGCGAGGGATGGTGGTTCAAATGAATGGGAACCTGTCAGCATAGATCAAATTTCAATCAATTAATGTGCACACATTAAACAGAGACTACGAGTATGTATAGATGGATGGCTGTGATAAGGCTTAATTTAAAAACAAAAATATACTTTAATTGATGATGAATTTCAATGGAGGGTGTTTTTACAGGACGCGAGAGTGGCTTTTTTATGCAAATTGATGACTATCGATTGCATGTTGTGCATTTAAGTAGTCTCCCAGCTTTTGACCACATCAAAGCTTCTAATATTTACAAGGACATGCCATTATGCTAGTTCTCATGACCGGGAGAACGTGTATACCTTTTGATGGCGGTTTGTATAGGACCCATGTGTGTTGCATGAAACGGAACTAATGCATATAATTAGTACAATGTTGATCACAATGGGGTGGTTAGCAGCTTTGGCCTACATTGTTAAAAGCAGTTTGTAATGTTCAATGTATTTTAAACGATTAGAAAACTATGATTCTCCAGGGGTCTTTTTGAGATCAAATCAGCAATATGTTGACACACTTAAGGAAATAAGTAGTTCGGCTATGAATACCTTTGGGGAAGGCAATTCGTTTTAAGAATGTACTTTTGAGATCATAATCGGGCCTTTTTTATTCATTCATAAGCGCTGCACAGCTTTTAGTGACCTTTTGCTTACAAGCTAAGGGAGGCATTGTTAATCACAAGTTTCGAGTATTGGTAGTTTCTGGTAAAGGAAAAATAATTAGGATTGTTCTAGATAATTCTTTAAGGATAGACATAGCGCTCTTCACTAGAAATAGATCTATCACTAAGCTCAAGCCATCATATATTGGTTACACACGATAACTGTGAGATACCTTCTAACCTTAAGAATAAATGATTTCTTTCAAACCTTACCAAGACCCAAAAGACAGCTTGAAATAAGGTAATAGGACCATAAGAATTACCTCCCGCTGCAAATGCTTTCCGAAATATGTTGTCAACCAAAAAGTACTCTCGAAATTGGCTTACGGTTATAGTAGAATATTAAAGTATATAACATGCATCTTATGCTAGTATGGTGGGATAAAGGTAATCAAACCATCACCCGCTCCGCCCTCCAAAAGGTGCAAAGACTAGCCTGTGTAGGTATTATGGGCGCAATGCACACGTGCTCAACAGCTGCACTGGAAGTTCTCTTAAACTTTCCTACTTACTTACTTACTTATGTCCTTAAACCCCTCGGGGGGCATAGGGCGTCAACCACGCCTGCGCGCCATCGTGTTCGGAGTTCTGCAACGCGTTTGAGCTGCCTCCAACTCATTCCTAAAGAGCTCGATTCCTCCTCAACTGTTCTGCGCCACGTTTGCCTAGGGCGTCCCGCTATTCTGCCTGCCTGGGTGAGCGGATTCCACTGCATAGCGTATTTCGCAATGGAGTTGTCTTCGCGCCGTAGGGTGTGTCCAATCCATTGCCACTTTCTTCTTCGTATAGTAATGCTTATAGGTTCTTGGCCCGTTCTCAGATAAAGCTGTTCGTTGGAGATGCGGTTCGGCCAAAAAATCCTCAAGATGATTCTTAAGCATTTGTTTACGAAGACTTGCAGCTTGCGTGTGTTAATGGTGTCCACCTTCCAGGTACTGCACCCATAAAGCAGCACTGATTCTACGTTGGAGCGGAACAGTCGTAGCTTGGTTCTTAAGCTAATAACATTGCTTCTCCAGATTTTGGACAGCATTCCGAACGCAGCTTTAGCCTTCCCGATTCTGCTGCACACATCCAGTTCGGTGCCACCGCGATTAGCCGAGACGACACTTCCTAAATATAGAAAGTTATCAACTTTCTCGGCTTGCTTTCCGGCAATGTTAAGTTGAGCGCGGGTATTGGAAGTACTCAGAGCTTTTGTTTTGGCTGTGTTTATTTTTAGCCCCACTTTGTTTGCCTCAGCTTCTAGATTTTGGGCCATCAAATGAAGATCCATTATCCGATGTGGAAGTAGACAAACATCGTCAGCGTAATCTAGGTGTTTAAGGTAAGATATCATAGTCCAACGAATTCCAGAATTAGCTTCCGTCAATGCTGCACGGAGTACATCGCTGATAACCACCAAAAACAATAGTGGGGACAGTATGCACCCTTGACGTACTCCACTTTGGACTTCAAAGTCCTCCGACACCTTACCATTGTGCACGACGTGACACTTGCCGCCCTCATATGTAGCCTTGATAATAGCTATAAGCTTTTCTGGAATGCCTCTCCTGCGCAAGGCCAGCCAGATAGCATCTCGATTCAAGCTGTCGAAAGCCTTCTCGAAGTCGATAAACAGTAAATGTAGCGGAGACCTATACTCAACGCATTGTTCGATTATGATCCGTAAGGTGTTTATGTGGTCGATGCAGGAGGATCCAGCGCGAAAGCCTGCCTGTTCGACATCGAGAGTTGAATCTAAATGATCTTTAATTCGTTCTAGAATTATTCTAGCTATTATTTTGGCTACAGCTGGAAGAACACATATACCTCTCCAGTTACCGCACTCCATCAAGTTACCCTTCTTTGGAAGCTTAATGATCATCCGCCTTTTCCACTCCTGTGGAAATTTTTCACTATCCCAAGCTCTCCGTATTAGCGGATGCAGCAAATCTGCCGATGTATTTGGCGCCGCTTGAAATAGCTCGGCAGGGATGCCATCAATACCCACCGCTTTGTTTTTCTTGAGGGACTTGATTGCTGTTATTAATTCAGCTTTACTGGGAGGTACGGTGCGAATTCGGGAATTTGTTGCTTCGAACTGCTCATTCGAATTCAAGATCATACCGCCGTCGTCTAAGTGATTTAGCACTGCAGCAAAATGTTCTCTCCATCTAGTGAGCTGATCCTCATCCGAAATCAGAAGGTCACCGTCTAGACTCTTCACTGGATGTTGTTTGGAGTTTCGACCACCAATGAGCTCCTTAGTGATGTTGTAAACAGTCCTACTGTCGCACCTACTCGCTGCTTCTTCAGCCCTTGAGACCAGTGAGTTGACATGTTGACGCTTGTCACGTCTCACACTACGCTGCACTTCTTTCTTCTTCGCACGGTATTGGGCTTCAAGCTCGGTTCTCTCTACTGCTGAGGCCGCTGCAATCCGAGCCTTGATTGCTGTACGCTCATCGATCCGTCTCCAGGTGTCTGTAGAAAGCCATGCGCGGTGGTGTTTCTGCTTTTTACCGACATAAGTGCGTGCCCCAGTCGCAAAAGCATTTTTCACAGCACTCCAGTGGTCATCCATGTTCTCTCTGCTGCTGATTGGTTCTGCTTCTAAGGCAAGATGGTCCCTGAACTGTTGGCGCACTTGGGGAACCTTGAGCCTGTCGATATTAAACCTGGTGATGTTAAGCAGGTTTGAGCGATTGCTGTTGACGGATGCAGTACGAAGGCGTAAATGAGCTACCATAAGATGGTGATCTCGTGCTTGTCCGACGTCAGCTCCACGGCGACTGATCGCAATGTGGTCGATCTGGTTGGATGTTCGTTGCCTATCAGTAGAGACCCAACTGATCTTATGGCAGGTGTTATGCTTAAACAGCGTACCTCCGATGACTAGGCGGTTGGTATTGCAGAAGTCTACAAACCGCTCACCATTGTCATTACGGTCTCCCACGCCGTGAACTCCCATCACATGCTTAAGCATGGTGTTGTCGCTACCCACCTTGGCATTGAGATCTCCCATTACCATTACGATGTCTCCATTAGGCGTTTGGTTGTAGGCGGCACCTAAGTGGCTATAAAAATTATCCTTTTCATCCTCAGTCGCATCTAGAGTCGGAGCATAACACTGTATGATGGTAATTTTTCTAACTCTACTCTGGAACCTAGCCGTCAATATCCGGTCACTATGGGGTTTCCAGGATATGAGGCTACTACGTGATGCTGGAGTTAGCATGAGTCCTACGCCAGAACTCCGTGCACTTCCAGCTGGTTTACCAGAGTAGAGCATGACAGTGCTTTTTGTTGGGGAGATGTATTTCCAGCATCGTACCATCTTATCTCGCTCAGCCCTAAGATGTCGATTTTATACCGTGCGAATTCGCGCTCCAATTGGAGGAATCTGGCGTTATAAGGCCCTTCCTTGAGTGAGTCCAGGAGGGTCTTAACGTTCCAGAATCCGATCGTTGTCCGTGTCCGATAGCCAAAGGTCGTCAACAAATGATCAGTCCGTATCCGAGGCGTATGTTTCCGTTTCGGAGCAATAGTTTGTTTTGCGGTTGCGGCTCGCTGGGCCACAGACCAACCGACACTTATCCTGTTTTTTGGCGCAGGAAGCTCGCCATTCGTCCTCTCCCGTTAGCAATTTCCGAAGAAATTCCCAGATGGCACCACGAGGAGGTGGGAGTAGGGCTTACTAACAGAGCTGCTAGGTTTTCGGCTGCAGTGGCTCCTACTCGTTACTTAGCGGACCAGCACCTATCGGGAGATGCAGCCCATACGAGGCCTTTGTTAGTCGTTTGCCATCCTACTTTCCTACACCTACGCATAAATATTATGAAAACTGCGGCTGCCAGTGCTCTAGAGTTTAACCTTTTATGCAACAACGCAAATTCCGAATTAGTTGGTCATATGAAGATCCTTCTGTAGCAGTATGCATATCAGATTCCATGCCTAAAAGAATCCACCTCAATCACCCCTTCACAGTTAACATCACTAACCGCAGCTACTGGAATTATCCTCAAATACGTCAATCAACAACTCAAATCAATTGGTACACTGACGGCTTTAAAATATTAAATGGGGCTAGAGCTGGTGTCTTTGGCCCCAACTACAAACTCTTTACACCATTAGGTCAATCCACTACTATCTTCCAAGCAGAGGTCTATGCTATCGAGCTCTGCGCCAGAGAATGCATACGATCACATATTAACATAATGTCAGATAGCCAAGCAGCACTCAGGTCTCTCACGTCTTTTGACTATAAGTCTAAGCTGGTTGGGAATTGTCTCCAGACTCTTTTGAAGCTTGCTACACACAATAAAATCACATTAATGTGGGTCCTCGGACTAAAAGGCATCTCCGATAATGAAGCTGCTGATGCTTGCAAGACTAGGTGCCCAATCTCCTTACATTGGACCTGAACCCTTCTGTGGTTTACCCACTAGCCAGATTAAAATAGAGATATTTCGCTGCGAATGAAAACAAATTCTCTTACACTTGAATGCACAACCCGGCCTAAGGCATTCCAAGAAATTTATTTATTTCTCAAAAAAATAAAACTAGGGACATTCTTTCAATGAGCAAACAGAATGCTAAGAACCTTACTGACTTCCTAACTGGACACTGGTCTCTCAACTACCATCTCTAGAAAATGGGTCATGTTCAATCGGAAACGTGCCGTCTCTGTCTTGAAGACACCGAAACAGCCCATCACATGCTCTATGGTTGCCCAGCCATAGCCAGACTTTAATAAAGGCTTCATATGTCACCTCTTCCTCAGCTCGAGCTATGCTTCCCTCATTGATGAACTTGATTTCAGTTAGTTGACAAACTCAAAACAATCAACCAGGGGATAGCACAGAAGATCTTTTTAGATATCAGTGCTCCGGGGGTCATTATCTTCCACCTTTACCTAAAAAAAAAAAATCTAGCATGCATAGTTGGCCAGATACTTTGGAGAAGATAAGAATGCATGAAAGACGTAAGGAGCGCTCCGCATATACTCATACGATGCCAATGTTAAGCTATCAGTGCTTATATCATAAATAACCTTTAAGGAAATGCTAGCATTATCAAGTGGAATCGAGGCGAGGAAGGAGCTTTACAGAAAAAAATAAATTTATGTGGCTAATACCACAATGGAAAAAAAAACAAAATGGGTCCCAGTAAGGCGTTCCACTGCGGTATCCTTCACACAGAAAAGTCGTCTGAAACTTATACACCTTATCCTACTGGAAAGTATTAGAGTCCACCCACAAAAATAGGTTAAGTATCTTGTATTATGCCTACTAGATAACAAATTCCTCTAGAAGGAACATGTAGAAGCTGTAGTAATCAAATCCACTAGAGCACTTATTGTGCGCAGAAACTTTTCAGATAAAGCCTGGAGGTACAGCCCAGTGTCAATGAGATGGTTGTACATGATGATGGGTCTACATCATTACATATCGTGCAGTGGCATGGATCAGCAGGACAATGCTGAGCACAATGAGGACATCCCTATGCAATGTGCAAAAACTACCCTGCATCTGTATACCAAGAGCCATGAAAACCTATTCCACAGCAGCACGGCAAGTGTTCGTAGGACTAACTCCGCTATACATAGTGAGAGAATGAGTGAGACCATTTGAGCTCAGAAATTAAGAAGAGAGCAAATGAGTCAAGCTCAATGATGATGAATACATCGTCAATACCAAAATTGAGTTTGGTTGACTGTCCCAGAGATTCCACTCGGGAACCTTGTCATGGTATCGGTGGGAGATTGCCTATATACATATCTTAATTATTCGGCTTTGGTTAGTCTGTCGTAAACGACAGGTGGAAGAGCTTGCGTGAAGTATAAAAAAGGGAGAGAATCCATTTGAACCTCTAGATTTATTGTAATTCAGATCTTGAAGGACTCGAGTCACTGAGCGGTTTCTAACGAATGTTTATTTAAAAGAAAATTTAACCCAACATTTTTTTTCCCCCGAGGGTAGGTGAAAAATCTTCCATAGACACTATGAGAATAGCAAGCGCGTGCTCATAGTAGTGTCAGATTCTTACTGACTAAAAAAACACCACCCTTCGATATAAATTTGTTAGATATCGCAACTAAGTAATAACTTATCAAGCAATTTTTCTATCACGAAATAAAAACGTTTGGCAGGTTACTTTCCACTGAAAGATCCTGCATGTTCCGCAAACTAGACGTGGTTAATCATTATCTCGCCAAGTCGAAAGGTTTCGTCCTTTGTAGTCGGCGCTCTCATCCAAAATTTGTAGGACTATATTATTGACATGTCCGATTAGTCGGTTTCTGTGCTTTCTCGCGAAGCTTCTAGTTTCAGCTTCGATTGTCGGAATTCCGAGATCCCTGTGGATATCGTCGTTTCTAATATACCACGGTGCTTGGACAATTTCTCTTAGCACTTTATTTTGAAAAGCTTGTAAAATATTTGCATTTGTTTTCTTGGTACAACCCCAAGGTTGTATACCGTAGGTCCACACCGGTTTTAGCACTTGCTTGTATAAAAGCAGTTTGTTCTCAGTACTGAGCTGGGAATGTTTTCCGAGTAACCAGTACATTTCTCTATATTTGATTTCGACTTATTTTCGTTTCATTTGCGTCGAGTGTCATTCCCAGGTATTTGGCCTCGTTTGCAAAAGGTATTCGGGCCGAGTTTAGGAAAATTGGCAAGTCATTAGTTTTCTTGTAAGTGAAATTCATGTGAACAGATTTAGATTCGTTGAGGGCGATCCGCCAGTCCCTCGTCCATTCATTTACATTATTCAGTGCGTTTTGCAGTTGTTTCTTCGATTGTTTTACCTACTGCTAGGATAGCGGTGTCATCGGCAAACGGAGCAAGGATAGTGCCATTTTCGTTCGGTATATCACGAGTATATAACAAATAGAGAAGTGGCCCAAGAACGCTTCCTTGCGGTACGCCGGCCGAAATTTCCTTGAGTTCGGAGTATTTGACTCCATGTCTAAAAGGAACGAGTCTATTCCCGAGATATGATTCTAGAATATCGTATAAGCATACAGGGAGAACTTGCCGTAGTTTGGATTTCAAGCCATCATGCCACACCTTATCAAAGGCTTGCGAGGCGTCAAGAAATACACTTGAGCAAATCTTTTTTTCTTCAAGTACTTTCTCGATTATGTCAGTAATTCTATGCACCTGGTCAATGGTCGAATGTTTGCTTCTGAACCCAAGCTGGTGGTCAGGGATAAGATTATTTTCTTCTATAACCGGTTGGAGACGCCTCAATAATATCCTGTCGAAAATTTTCGATATGATTGGAAGAAGCGAAATTGGTCTATACGATTTTACCTCATTTGGCGGTTTTCCTGGTTTTAAAACCATTATGGCTTCCGCAACTTTCCATTGGCTCGGCACGTGTTTTAATCTAAGTGCAGCATTTACAATATGGAGAAGCTTAATCACTGCTTTTCTAGGTGCAACTTTGCGAATTTCTCCGGTAATCAAATCATAACCAGGAGATTTCTTAGGTTTTAGATTCTCTATCTCATGTGTGAGTTCCCTTAGCGATGCACTTGTGAGCGTCAAATCGTCTGATGGTAACTCCAGCCTATTGCGGTTGACGTAAACTACTTGACCATTGTACGGTTTAAAGGATTCTTCCAGGTGCGCCGCAAAGACGTCCGCTTTTTCTTTATCTTTCATTTTGATTTAATCTAATTGGCGGCGTGGGGACTTTGGGCCTTTTGGTGCCTCTTACAGCTTACCAAAGTGAATAATTGGAGTCTTTTTTCGCTGTTAAACTTTCAAGGTAAAGGCCTATTGCACGATTCTTAAAATCCTTAATAGTCTTCTTCAATAAATTGCACAGACGATTCAAGTGTGCTTTATGGTGCGGAGCACGACTCTGTTGTGAATTTTTACGCGCTTTTCTTTTTTCCAATTCCAATTCTTTTATTTCCGAAGGATATCGTAAACCGTATTTGTCCGGCGTTTTCCTTGGATTGGGCGTATTATTCCAAGAGGCGAGGTGTACGATCTCAACGAAGCGATCAACTTCAACCTCAAGTTCATAGGGTGTCGTAAGTGGAACACTCAGTTCAACATTATCTTGAATTTCGTTCCTAAAGCCTTCCCAGTTAGTTGTTCGACCAGTTAGTCTCGCTGGCTCTAGGTTATAGACTAGTTTTTCGCTGATTGTTAAAATATCCGGGGAATGATCAGACGACAGATCAAAGCTCTCTTTGACTTTTATCTGGTTGGTAGATATTCCTCTCACAACGAAAAAATCAATCAGGTCAGGTATTTTCGAAGTATCAGTTGGCCAGTGAATCTGTTTACCCGTCGAATGGAAATCACAACTGTACTCCATACCTGCCCCATAGAGCATTCTACCTTTTTTCGATCTGTATATTGAGCCCCAGAACGTATGTTTCGCATTAAAGTCGCAGCCGATGATAAAATTGGGTTTCAGCGATTCAAACAAGTTAGTAAAATCAGATTTTTCGAGCGCGGAACGCGGTGGACAGTGAATAGATGAGATTTTAAGAGTACGCTGACTATTTTTAACTCGAATCGTGGACAGTTGCAAAGTTTCAAGTTCTATCTTTAGGTCTTCGGATTGTTCGATGCAGTCTTTAATAAACAAGGATGATCCGCCCCTCGCTTTTCCCGAAGGGTGACAAGCGTGGTAATCGTTATAGCCTTTTATTTTTAAATGCGATTCCTTTTTTACGTGGGTTTCAGAAATCAAGCAAATATCAATATCTTCTTCACTCATAAGTACTTCCAATTCGTCGAGTTTTTGCAAAAGTCCGTTTGCATTCCAAGTACATATTTTCAACATTCGTTTGTCATTCATATTGTAGTTGAAGTACGCGTTTCTGAGAATTATTTTCAAGCTTATCGAGAATAGTTTTATTTATTTTGCTTTGTTTTTCAAATTTCTCGAGAATAACTGACAAAATATGAGGGACAAAATTTGCTGCACTATTCGTCGTCAGACAAGAGTATCATTTGCTCGGGGGGATAGTCGGTCAAAGTGCGGAATCCGTGATGTTGTTATGGCACCTGACCCAGCAATCACGTGTGGACCATCCTACGTGCTAATGGTTCAACGAAATTCCTCCAAAATTCTGGATTCGGATCACAGTTGCAAAGGACTGACCACTGAAATTCTGAAACATTGTTGGTGCAAGAGTTCACTTGCATTAGTGCAGTATGACGCTGTCATCAAAGTGGAGGCAAATTACGCTTACAGTATACCCTTCTAGGGGACAGTGTTAAATTCCATTCCATGTTATGGCTACCCAGCTCTGCAGCAATTCATCCTCGCTTTGCACGCAGTAGCAGACACCGCTCCTTATGCTATTTGTTTCTTGTCACTTTCACATACTACCTTGAACACCAGGACGCGGAAATAATGACTTCATAACTGTGGCGGCTGAAGTTGAGGTACTTCACCTTTCCTTTTTTAACGTACGTGGACTCAAAAAGCAATAAAAAACGATCACACATGCCATAAATAAAAGGCTTGATATCGCTTCGAAATCACATAACCCAGAGTAACCACCAAGCCTCCCATCAAGTGGGCGGAAGTCATATACCTCACACGGTGCTACTATAGCTTCGAAGCCATCTTGGTAATAAATCATTCTTTCAATTTCCCTCGTCTATCCTCTCAATTAAACAGTTTTCCTATGCCAACAAGCACCCCCAAACTGTATCCCAACGTTTCCACACCCCACGTTTCGAGGCCGAAAATCCGCTTTGCGTGCATATACACTTCATATCTAGATCGGAAAAGTCAATGGGACAAACCGAGGGGAAGAATTTTCATTAAATTTCAATTACACAACGTGACTACGTTAATTTCCATATGCAAACAAGTCACTTAAACTGTAAATTACTTTTCAGCCCCCGCCCCTGCGTGTTTGTTGCCCTCGGCTCATGTTATATACGCACAGCGCCATTGCACCCCTCTCTATCGGCGACAACAAAGTAGCGATTTAATTCCTATTTTCAAAATCAAATTACTAATCAAACAAACTTTGTCAAAATTGCTCCGATCAATTATCCAATTACACGACATGGACTCCTTCTGGTAAGTTTTGGGGCCCCACATCGCCCACAGTTAGCCCTCCAAAAAAGGAAATGACTCATACCAAGGAAGCCGCAGGAAAAGAATTCCAATGTATTTTAGCAGCGTGGCAGGTCTTGACCTTTCCTAACCTTAAACTTTTCCACTTTAAAGTTCCTCTTCGTATTTGTGTGTTGAAATTTAATTTGACAACGCGCGTATCAATGAGTGAGGGGTATGGACCTATACAGGGAGCATCACCCTTAGTCAAAGTTTATTTATTTAATTTTCTCTTAAGGACTTCCCCCACCAAAAAAAAAAAAAACATCGATGTGGTGTTCAGCTTAATGTTCCCTTTATGGATTTCTTTTCACATATTTGTTCTTGTTTAGTTCTGACGTGCAAAGGACCCCCCATTTGACACAGTGTGTGTGTGTAACCCCATTTTGTAATGGGGAAGCGAAGTGAAAATAGAAAAGGTGACACAGGAGTGACTCTTGAGAAAAAAAAAAGGATACGTATCGTTGCGCACAACAAGGATCCTTTTACATGTAATTTGTGGAAAACAGTATCTACGAGGGTGGTAAATAAAAAAGAAAAAAAAAAAAAAAACGAAAGAGGTTTTGGGCGGCAGGGAAAGGAGAAAGAAGAAAACTTGTAATTAATTGAATAAGAGTCGAGTTCCGAAAAAAGCCGAAACGGGACAACAAAACCTTTGGCGGCGTGACCGTGTTTGACAAAAAAAAAAATACCAAATACAAAAAATTAAAACAGCAGGAGGCGACAGGACGAAAACAATTATTAAAGGTATTTAATTGAAAATGCAACCGACACAGCCCTGAGATCGTGTACTACAGTAATTAGAGGAATGGGGTTCGCTTTTATTCTGTGACATTTGTGACGGGGTATTTGTGGTTTTTTTTTATGCAAACAGTTTTAATTAATGAGCGCAAAAGTTGGTCAAACTTCGTGTATACGGATGGAAGTTAGCGAGCCATTAATTAAATATGTCAAATCTTGAAGAGGGATACCAGTAGATTGGCGACTTTTAACAGAAAAAAAAACATGCAAGTCTTCACTGAAGTTGGTCGATAGAAAACTTAGCATAAAAGGTCTTTATTACTAGATAGGATGTCAAAATAAGGTTAAAGGGTTTCTGGAGAGTTTTTCTTACAATAAAGTCAAAAACAGGACTAAAAAGGATTTCAGTTTTCATGCCTGTCTTTGCTTCCAATATGTTTGGCTGCCAAAAAGCACATCCGCATACTTACACAGTAAATAGTTGCCTCTACTTATGATACACCAGATACAAAGAAGGACAGTTTAGCCACAACGGCTGCTCTAAGGTCAAGCTCAACTGCGGCACTAGAGACAATTTTAATGATACATCCTATAAACCTGTAATAAATTGGTTCTAAAATATAAATTTATACGGGTGGGTCAAAGGTCGTCAAGGAAGGGGGACCCTAGATGGAGCATTCTTTTATGCGACAGGGCTGGATAAGTGCAAAGGAGGTGACGGATGGTTTCCTCCTCCTATTCGTCCCTACAGACGGGCTGTCTGCATCACGATGCAGACACACTTAGACCAGTAAAGGTCCATTGTGATGCCAAATATCTACCATTATACCACTCAGGGACTAATAAAACAAACCGGAGCTTTTGATGAAGCGATGGATGTTCATAACGTCTAAGGACGCCAAATCGCTGAGGCCGTCAAGGAAGGGAGCTCCTAGATGGAGCATTCTTTTGTGTGATAGAGCAGAACATGTGCATAGGAAGTGGAGGATGGTTTCCTTCTCCTCCTCGTCCATACAGCCCCTGCAGAAGTTATTGGAAAAGAGGCCAAGTCTTTTGGCATGTTGGCCGAGTAGATAGTGTCCGGTGATGACACCGATAACGCAGCTGATATGTAATCGCTTTAGTTTAACCAACTCGGCACTACGTTTCTAGTCCAGCTTAGGCCAGATCTGCCTCGATATGTGACACGTAGAGCCAATATCTCACCTAAGGTTAGTCTTGCTAATAGCGTTCAGCTTCAGTAGATGCTTAAATGTAGCGAGGGGCATACCAAGGGCTTGCCTATCTGGCAGAATCCTTAGAATAGTACCCTGTCTAGCGAGTTCGTCCGCCCTACAGTTTCCTTTAATGTCCCTGTGACCTGGCACCCAGCATAGGTGAATGTTGAACTGCTCTGTCATCTCCGTAAGAGACAAACGGCAGTCTAAGATGGTCCTTGAAGTAAAGGAGCACGATTCCAGGGACTTGATAGCCGCTTGACTGTCAGTGAAAATGCTAATATCGCTGACAGATAATACATTACATTTCAGCCAAGACAGGGCTTCCTTAATCGCCATGATTTCCGCCTGAAAAACGCTACACTGATCAGGGAGGCGGAACGAGATGCTCAGGTTGAGCTTATCGGCGAAAACACCACAGCCCACCCCACCTTCGGTCTTAGAGCCATCTTATGCGTTCTAGTAGATTGGCTTTCCAGTTCAGTTTTCTGTCCAGAATAAGACCCAGTTATTTAGTTATTTTGCATTAACAGTGAAGGTGAGACTGGTGCCATTTATCATAGGAGGGTCTACGTGGGGAACTTTATATTTCCGTGTGAAGAGAACAAGTTCTGTTTTATGAGGGTTAACCCCCAATCCACAATTGGAGGCCCACCTAGTAGGCCAAGAGAGAGCATATTGGAGAATTTCCTTGAGAGTGTCTGGGTGCTTGCCAGACGCAGCAATCGCAATGTCATCAGCAGAGGCAATCACTCTACAGCTTGACCTGTCCAGGTCCACTAGTAGCTCATTTACTACAAGATTCCACAGGAGGGGGGACAAAACTCCACCTTGGGGTGTTCCGCAACAGGCAAGTCTTCTGGCCGATACTCCACCCAGCTGCGTGTTAGCAATTGATTGATCAACACTCCGAGCGAAGTATCCACTTTCAGATTTGCAAGTGCGTCTGTGATTGCCTTTGGGTTGACATTGTTAAAAGCTCCCTCAATGTCAAGGAAAGCCACCATGGTATATTCTTTAATGCTCAGAGATTTTTCAATGATGCGCACAAGCGAGTGTAAGGCTGTCTCAACGGATTTGCTTATGCAGTACGCATGTTGGGACGGCGAGAGCAAAGACGGGCTAATGCTCTGACGGAGGTAAATATCAATCAGCTTTTCCTGCGTTTTCAGTAAAAAGGACGATAGACTGATAGGTCGGAGATCCTTTGGTTCCACATGCGAGCTCTTACCTGCCTTAGGAATGAAGACAACTTCAACCTCGGTCCACGTCTTGGGGATATAGACCAGATTAAGACAGCTCGATAATATGACCTTGAGCCATGGAAGCACAATCTCCTCACATTTCTGAAATTCAGCAATTCTGGGGACTTGAAGAACTTGAAGCTGCGCATGGCCCAGCGGATTGTAGTTACTATAACCAGGGAGTTACTGCACGGTAGAGAATAAGTACGGGTAATAGCCGATAATGGAACAGCAACAGGGGAGCTACGAGGGAAGTAAGTATCCAGTAGGATGTCAAGGGATTCCTTAGCAGAGGTGGTCCAGTGACCATCTGGATGTAAAAGTCATGGTCATGCTAATAGCTTTCAGCTTTAGTTACAATGCTTCAATGATCAGGGGTGCGGAAGAGATACTAAATTTGAGCTTTTCGGAGGAAACACCACAACCCACCCCACCATCGGTCTTAGAGCCATCTGCAAAGAAGTGAACCGAACTACCATCGACAGGGGGGGAGTGTCCCATTCATCCCGATCAGGGATGCTCGTACGGAAGTTTCGGTCAAATCTAAGTTTCGGCGGTGTGTAGTCCGTGTTTTCGTGTTTGAAGTTGAGAAGATCAAGGATCAAGGAGTGGTCAAAGCGATAGCTATACCACTGAAAGGAGGCTTTTAGACGGATGGCCGCACAATTCAATTCAATTCAATTTTATTACATTGTACAAATAAGACGTTAGTCTTTTATAGTACTAAAATATACGGTAACATTTGATATAAATCCTTAAATACTAAATAATAATATATGCATAAACACAATTTTTTTTTTTTTTTTTTTTTAAGGCAGTTATCTGTTTGCCGAAAATATCTAAAGGTAGCAGGTTAAACAAAATGTCCAGTGCCGTGGAGGGAGTAAACTAATAAGGCCCTGGCAACCACTAAAATGTTATCCAAATAAGTCGCACTCGCACAGAACTTCAGGCTCTAAGCAAGCAAACGTCCAAATATTTGGGTACCAGGCCACAATGGCATTAGCGGGAATGAAAAAGCGGATAACTGACGCCAATAGGATCGCTAAGGGCCCACCTATGCCTATGCGAGCCAGCCAGTAGTCTCGCGCAAATCCACCTAACCTTACCTAACACATGATACACCAGTCTTCCTTTTGTGTTCATGGATGAATGAATGAATGAATGAATGGATATCCATACGAGTATGTTATGAAAGAATTGATAAATGAAAGGACGCATGAATAACTTCAAGGGTCCGCATCACAGCCTTAAAGGCTTAAGGCGAGCATATTTAGACGGAGGAGTATAGAAGGTTCCTCATTCTATGTCAAAATTATAAGTAGTTTAGTGGGCGCCGAGGCGTAAGTGGCTAGTGTATCGGATGACTGCGCTTGGGGTTCCAAGTTCGTATCCCAGAAAACACCAAAACGTTTTTTCATGGTTCCACCTCTCGCGAGCGTCTGACAAACATCCAAGAGTATTGTTGTCTCGATAAAGCTTCTTCTCAAATTGCCGTTCGGATACGGAACTAAACTGTAGATCCTTTCCATTCGCGTGCAAATATAACGCACACAACATGAGTGGTCGCTGCTCCATCAAGGTCGGTAATGACCTCACCGAGACCTTTGATGTCAAAAAAGGCTTTAGACAAGGTGACGCGCTGTCATGTGACTTCTTCAATATTGTACTTGAACGGATTGTGCGGAACTCACAAGCCAACACCGGAGGCACAATCTATTACAAGTCTGTACAACTGCTTGCATACGCCGACGATATAGACATTATCGGAAGATCTCAGCAGGCTGTCGCCGGTGCTTTTGCAAGCATTGAGGCGGAAGCGGCCAAAATGGGTTTGGCGATAAATGAGGGCAAAACCAAGTATATGCTGTCAACTAGAAGGGAAAACCAACATCGACGAATTGGACAAAACGTCACCGTGGGCAGCTATAACTTCGAGGTAGTAAGCGACTTTGTCTACCTTGGCTCTGCTATAAATTCAGCAAACAAAATCAGCGCAGAAATCAATCGAAGAATAACTCTTGCCAATCGCTGTTTTTTTGGGCTTATAAGGCAATTCAACAGTAAAGCCCTATCTCGAACAACTAAGGAGACTCTGTATAAGACCTTGATCATCCCAGTCCTGCTTTACGGCGCTGAAACATGGACTTTATTAAAAGAGGATGAAGATATCCTTGGTCGCTTCGAGAGAAAAATTCTTCGTAAGATTTTCGGTCCCCTTTGCGTTGACGGGTTTTGGAGGAGAAGATTCAATCACGAACTATACGAGCTGTACAGCGACATCGGCCTAGTCAAAAAACTGCGTATTGGACGTCTGAGATGGCTAGGACATGTAGAGCGAATGGACACCAACGCTCCGGCCCGCAGAGTCTTCGAATCTAACCCCGAGGGACGACGCAGTAGAGGGAATTATCGCCGTAGGTGGCGCGCACAAGTTTAAGGGGACCTCGACCAACTTGGAGTGCGCAACTGGAGGCAATTAGCTAAAGACCGAGCTAAATGGAGAGGCTTGTTGGTTGAGGCCCAGGTTCACCCCGAACTGTAGCGCCACCTAAGTAAGTAAGTAACATGAGTGGTTACGAGAAGCTAGGCCCTGGCACTTAAAGAGGTGTTGCGCCAAATATTTATTTATTTATTTTTTTTTAAACCACTTAAGCGCAGATACCCATTTTTCTCAGCTCTACGGTTAAGGCTGTAGCTGTTTCGTGAGCTGTCAAATAGATGCATCTTGCAACATTATCTGAAACATAATCTGAAGCTGTATCCTGTGCCTTGGACTTCAATTTATCTCAACTGCATGTAGCGGCACAAACTTGATGTTTGATCGAGCTACAGCTTCAAATACAAATACACATTGAAATGAGGCCTTCAGTCTCTGGGCCGGCTAACAAACTATTCACCCTGAGGTGTAGAGTACAATATTTACAATTCTTTTGGCAAATCAAGGTACCTAATGCTTTTTAATGGTTCTTGTGGGGTTCTGCCGAAGAGAGAATGCATTTGGGTAACAGCTACTTTGTAAGGATTTAAGCCAGTTACCATGGCTCAGATAGATGAATCCAAAAATAGTTTACTAATCGGAAGAGGTGGCGCTACAAGTGGCGTTATCGTCTGGTGAGTAATTTAAATAGTACTCCACACATTTACGATGAGGATGGGCTAAAAAGATCCAAGGAGCATTGTGCCACTGTGAGCAGATGCTGAACAAAGGCGTAATATGCTGTCACAAAAAAAAGAAGAAGAAATAATCAGCTTCGCCGACACTTTGGCAGGACCTCTGCACTCACCTATAAAAAAAATTGAGACCTTCCATAAAGGATGAGGAATGCAGGTGATTTTCAAGCTTCTATAATAATTTAACTAAGTGCGTGAACTGGAGTGGTATTTGCGAAATTCCTACTGTTGCCAAAATTGTATTCAAAATTACAGGGCATTTGGAAACGAATCTCAATCGCCGAAAATCAGAGACTTACAAACGAGCATTTCTAGACAACAGCTCGTGAAAATTCAAGACTTGTTTGATTCACTCATCATTGAATTAAGTGTTTGGTATGTTCAAGAATAAATCGAGATGCAGTACGACCAGCTTAAACTTCACGCTGTAACGCTATCGTGAAATCAATATGATTAAACGGTTACAGCAAAAGATGACGACCGCTGTGATAAGAGAACTGGAAGCTTCTGTTTATCGTTGTCTCAGCAACATATTTGAAGGATTCTGGTTAAATCGCATATCAAGCGAACAGCTTTATGAATATAGTTGGCTGCACCTTCCCAAGAGACGACACGACTGTATAACAAGTCAGGCTTATAAAATGTAAACTTCATAAACCGATCATTTAATGCTTGGTAATCTTAACCAACCTGAAGAAAGGAGACCCTCTGAACTGCGCCAATTACAGATGTATAAGTCTCCTCAACATCGCATATAAAATCCTGACTGCCGTATTATGTGAACGCCTAAAACCGATCGTCAACAACCTGATAGGTCCTCATCAGTGCGGTTTCAGGCCTGGAAAGTCCACCATTGACCAAATATTCACACTTCGGCAGATCTTGGAAAAAACCCATGAATATAAAATCGATAAAAAAAAATAAAAAATAAATATTTGGCGCAACAGCTCTTTAAGTGCCAGGGCCTAGCTTCTCGCAACCACTCATGTTGTGTGCGTTATATTTTTCACACGAATGGAAGGGACCTACAGTTTAGTGCCGTATCCGAACAGCGATTTGAGAAGCTTTTTCGAGACAACAATACTCTCGGATGTTTGTCAGACGCTCGCGAGAGGTGGGACCGTGAAAAAACTTTTTGGTGTTTTGTAGGATACGATACGATACGCACCACCTTTTCATCGATTTCAAAGTTGCCTATGATAGCGTGTTTAGAGACGAGTTATACAGAGCCATGTCTAGTCTTGGCATCCCTGCCAAGCTCGTCCGTTTGTGCAGAATGACGATGGAGAACTCTCGCTGCTCCATCAAAGTCGGTAAGAACATCACCGAACCGTTCGATGTCAGGAAAGGTCTTAGACAAGGTGACGCGCTATCATGCGATCTCTTTAACATAGTACTTGAGAGAATTGTACGAAACTCACAAGCCAACATCGGAGGTACAATCTTTTACAAGTCTGTACAACTACTCGCTTATGCCGATGACATTGACATAATCGGAAGAACTCAGCGGGCCGTCAATGGGGCATTTACGAGTATTGAGATCGAGGCAGCAAAGATGGGTCTAGCGGTCAATGAAAGCAAAACGAAATATATGCTGTCTACAAAAAAGGACACCCAACATCGGCGTCTTGGACAGAACGCCACAATAAACAGATATAATTTTGAGGTAGTAAAGGATTTTGTCTACCTAGGCTCTATGGTGAACTCCGCAAATGACATCAGCAGGGAGATCACACGAAGAATTACTCTTGCCAATCGTTGTTTCTATGGGCTAAAACGGCAATTGAGTAGCAAAGCCCTATCTCGAACTACTAAGGTAACTCTTTATAAGACACTAATCATCCCAGTCCTGCTGTATGGCGCAGAGGCATGGGCTTTGACAAAACCGGATGAGGATGCCCTTGGTTATTTCGAGGGAAAAGTTCTTCGAGCGATCTTTGGTCCCGTCTGCATAGACGGTGAGTGGAGGAGAAGGTACAATGCCGAACTATACGGCCTGTACAAGGACATCGACTTAGCCAGAAGAGTTCACATACAGCGACTAAGACGGCTGGGTTATTTAGCGCGGATGGAGCCCAACGTTCCCGCTAAGAAAGTTTTCGAATCCACCCCGGATGGAGGACGCAGTAGAGGACGACCTCGCGGTAGGTGGCACAAACAAGTGGAGGGGGACCTCAACCAACTTGGCGTGCGCAACTGGAGGCAGCTGGCTGGTAATCGTGCTAGCTGGAGAGGTTTGTTGGTTGAGGCCCAGGTCCACCCCGGACCGTAGCGCCATCTAAGAAGAAGAAGAGAATCTTAACCGAACTCCAATGGAAGTGCACGTCCATCAAAACAGAGACGGCCATGCTGTTGAGATACATCCACTGCTAGAACAACACCTACTTAAACCCACCGTTTTCGTTGGCGGCTGAAACGAGTCTACCATAATCTACATGCCTCATGAATGGCTTTCTGTGAAAAATACTCATGTACTATTCCTGTGTCCAAAAAAAAGTACGGTTACTTTCTTCGAACTCAAGTGCTTTCCCTTCAAGGCTTTCCAAACGATTTTCATATTGTCTCTGCCTTCCCAGCATGCATTTGAAGACGTTACGGGTAGATACCACTCTTCGTATATATTCCCCGATAGCTTCCTGCAATAAACGCACTCTGCAAGCTCTAAAGGACTTGGAATGCTTGCAGTTCTTCTTGCCTATTTGGAAAGAAATAATTTTCTCTCTTTTCATTGGGATTTATTATGAACACAAGTGGCAATGTAGTGTAAATGAGGGCAGCCCTCGATGACCAGAAACCATTTTAAAACTTTTGCTGAACTCGCAATGGTGCAGGTAGGCAGTGAAATCCAAACTGACTTATCACAGTTCTCTCTTCTCTTCTCAAATTTCCCACAATGGGGGAACGCATCTGATCTGCAGGAATCGAAATGCAAGCTTTATTATTCTTTAAAGCAGCCCCATCAACCTTAAGCTTACTTCTGAGCACAAGTTCTTATTTGTTTGACTACTGAACCTTAAAGAACACTGCCAAATACATATTTGGGATATAAATGTTTTCGTAAAGTATTAAATAAATTATAAATTCTCCAGGATCTGTCGTACTTCAAATTTAAATGATTTTCAAGACATAAAATTGCAGCGAAAGTGTGAAAAATTCAATGACCAATCTGAATTATTTGCAAGGCACTCACCAACCTATCATAGAAGCTACACAAGCCTTCAATTAGCAGATGAGTGACGGCCCACCTCAATACACGGCTCGTATGTCTGCACATTTCTTAGCTTTCAAATTGATTCCAACTCACCGCTACCCACCGACTTAATCCAACCATGTGCAGACTTAAGCCAACACGTGTCACTTACTGCTGACCTTCACAACAAAAGAACCTGAATACGTCCTCGTAATCCTTAACAAAGCATTTCCCCGCACAACCATTCCATATCCTTTTCCTCAATTATCTATTCTTTTTCACGCACGTGCACTTATATCGAAACAGGAGCCAAAAAAAAAGGATACAAAACTCTCAAAGCTAAACAAAAGCAAATTATTTCATTAAAACTTCACCATTAATTAGTATATCGACTTGTAGTGTACCTGCTAACAGACCCCACCCTGTCTCTTAATTAACATAACTGCTTGAGTAAACACATACATACGTGTAATTATGTTTTCATTAGAAAAATGTCAGCGATTTTTGCTTCACCGCCGCCCTCGTCTAGAGTAAAACAAGAATTATGACCCCACTCCCAGCACACCTACCCACGTCGCCCACTCCATGTGCTTGCTGCCGTTCTGCATATATAAAATTATATTACACCGAAGCACAGACAAAAATTATGAATGGTAAAGGATCATAGATAGAGAGCGTAGGTATAATCACCATCAAGGACAATTATTATGACGAGGCGATATTCTCTGTCCTAGTGCCAGAATGGCTGTGGTGACCACATTTATCGTCCAAAAAAGGACGACAGAATCCAATCTGCATAATTGACATTTCCTATTCGCTTATTCGTACGTGGGTGTGCAGAAGTTGAAGTACGTTCAAGTGGAGTGTATGGTCGACAAGTGTGTGTCCTTTGTCGGAGGTCAAATCGATAGCTCTTCTTTTTTTTCCGATGTTGGGAATGATGTAATGTGTGTGAGTATGAGAAGTTGTCGGCGGTAAGTTACTTAGAGAGATGCCAGCAGACAGAAAAACAAACATTTTTTTATGATGCAGGCACTCCGTTCGTCCTTTTTGTGTGTCTTTATTATTTGCAGCAGGAATTTGTGGTGTTGAGATGGAATTTGCCGGTGCGATTGCATATATGCCTTACGGAAACGATTTACAAGGATGCACAGATGGAGAAAATCCGCAGCAGCTGCATGGGGGATACATTTTTATTTGCTTCCTGTGTGGGAAGAAATGGAAGAAACTGCACCTGGGGTAAAGCGTTTAATAGGGGTATTTTTGAAAAGTTAGAGCTTCTAGTTCGAAGGATTGTGTCCATTGACAAATACCTAAGGGGAAACTTGTCACTGATAGACATGGGAATACAAATTCATATTTCTTGGTCTATTCCTTCACCGCTTAAAGAGAAATTATCGAAACTAAGCTGTACTCAACGATGTGAAGATGATATGTGTTTAACTGGTACTAAAATTAGTACCTACGAGCTAAGACCATATTTACCTTTGAAGATGAATAAACCCTAGAAGGTAAACGGACTTTCTATGCAGGAACAAGTGGGGACCGTTTGTCAGAGCCACTTGTTCCAAATAGCGTGCTATCTGTGCCAGACCATAGACAACTTCCAAACATTTAATCTCCAGCCATGCACCTGATTTGAGTAACTAGAAACGGTGAAAGTAATCTTCAAAAAATGGCCACGAAATGCTTCAATTAAACGGAGTTTTTTATATATTCCAGCCTCACGGGATCATTACAATTCCACTCAAGCACCAGAAGAAGAAAATACTTTTACCGCACTCCAGACCCATAATTCTTGGTCGAAAACTTATTTCAATTAAGCATCTTGACGAACTGATTCTGTACTACTAGAACTAATCTTTGTACAGCAAAGCCTTTAGAAAGCTTAAGATCTGATTAGTATTTGTTTTGCCGGACAACAAGTTGATATTGCACAATGTAGGTTATCTTCTACCAAGCACCTCCACATTAGAGAGGCAAGCCAGCGTCTTCCAGGGAAGTTCGTCTTCTCAGTTGTTTCGTTGATAGATTCAATGGGTTACGATGACTTTTTTCTGAGACATTTTCAAAAGACTAGAGCGGATCCAACCCCTTTAGCTTATAGAACTCTAACAAAACTTATAGCATCTTCATCTTCTGTTAGAAGTCAAGTATTCCTCACGTTGTATATTCCAGCGATACTCACATACGGGGTCATTGTCTGGTGGACGGCCTTAGAAACAGCTATAAATCGCGATTATCTAAGTAAGGTCCAGCGCACAGCTTGTCTGTGCATAGGCGGAGTGCTACGTACAGCCCGCTCTGCGGCACTGGACATTTTGTTTCATCTGGTACCCCTCGATATATGGTATTTAGCAAGCAAATAGCAGCGAATGCAGCCGTTTGCCTCGAAGCTACCCAACAGTGGCCAAGAAGAGACTTTGGCCACGCTTCCATTTTGAATAAACTCAAAATCTCTCCCGAAAACACGGACTACACCATCCCACGTCTAGATTTTGATAAGAACTTCGTCGTCAACATCCCCTCCAGATCACTCTGGAATGATGATACATTTTTAGAAGATGAGTCAATCCACTGACGGCTCAAAATCTAAGGACGGGGTTGGTGGAGGTGTTTTCTCTGACAGTCTTAATCTTAAGCTCTTCTTCCGTCTTTCAAATCATTTTAGCGTGTTCCAGGCGGAAATTTTGCCGATTAAAGAGGTCTTATCTTGGCTTAAGGAAAACGTGATATCTGCTAAAAATATCCGCATCTTTTCAGACAGCCAAGCAGCAATCAAATCCTTGGAATCGACCTCTATAAATTCCTTAGTAGCTCTAGACTGCCGCTCGTCTCTCGTGGAGATGGCTGAGCAGTTCAATATTCACCTGTGTTGGGTGCCGGGGCATAAGGACATTCCAGGGAATTGTAAGGCCGACGAACTCACCAGAATAGGAACAACTATACCCATCCTGCCGGACAAAGGCTCCTTAAGTATACCAATCGCTACCTGCAAACTCAAATTTAAGCTGGATGCTATCGAGAGTACGAACCTTAGGTGGACAAGTGGACCCACATGTCTAGCGACAAAACAAATCGGGCCGAAGCTGGATCTAAAACGTTCTAAGAATTTGATTTCTCTCAACAGATTGCATATCGGCGCTTTGAAAGGTGTCATCACTGGACACTGTCTAATAGACAAGCATGCCACAAGGCTAGGCGTTTTTGCGAACGACTTTTGTAGAAGCTGTATGGATGAGGAAGAGGAAGAAACTATTTCTCAACTTCTTTGTCACTGCCCAGCTCTCTCCCATAGAAGGAAGCTTCAGCTAGGAGCCCCCTATTACAACGACATAGGCGACCTGAAAAACATTGATATTAAGAGCCTCCTACGCTTCATAAGAAGCTCAGAATGGTTTAACGAGTAGGTAGGAGAAATTTCTCCCATGATCCATGTGGTATCACAATGGACCTATTATTGGTCTATGTGTGTTGGCGATTCTTAGCTGGCAGCCACTTCAACCTTACCTTACCTAATCCATATTCCAGCAACAACTTTTTAATGCTTCCCTGTGGTGTAGCGTTAATGTGTTTGCAGTTATTGAGTGCTAGGTTATCGGTTTGAGTACCAACCATATCCATCACCAGTAATAAAATTGAATGATGCAATCATGCCTCAAATCAGATACTAGATTGCAGAACCGAAATCACAGTAAATTGTCCCCGACTAGTTCGGACACGACCCATAGAGTAGGCACATATTGAATGCATCCCTAGTGCCATGAGATGCAGGGGAATAGACGAACCTACTACCAGATGGGTTAGGAACATGCTCCATAGCCGAATAATAACATCTTCGTCTGGAGAGGTCTCTGTGACGGTCTCCGCGGCCAAAGGCTGCCCCCAAGGCGCCGTCCTCTCGCCTCTCTTATGATCACTCGTGGTGGATGACTTATTGAATAGACTTAATAGTTAAGGTTTCATAACTATAGGCTATGCAGATGATCTTGTGATTATCATCAAAGGCAAACATGAAGACAATGTGTGTCAACTCATGCAAAATGCACTCCTTGTAGTGTCGGACTGGTGTGCTCATGTGGGCCTATCGATTAACTCCAGCAAGGCAGTCGTTGTACCATTTACAAGAAGAAGAACGCTGAACATTGGCTCAGTGACTCTCAATGGCACAACCATTAATTTTTCCGATGAGGTTAAATATCTAGGAATTGTCCTGGACAAGAAGCTAAACTAGAACTCCCATCTTCTTCTTCCTTTTATCAGCGAGGTTATGATCCGAAAACTAGGGATCACAACCCTCCCACTTCACCGCATTTCTACTGATCCGCCTGTGGGGTTCGCCTATTTGACCTCAGAAAATATCGGCAGGCCTGCCGATTTTGGATCACTCGGTTACTGAGGCCAATGAAATGCCGATGTCGTCGCATTTGTCTGATCCAGGCGTTTATAGGCCTGCCTTTCCTACATCGCGATGCCTTTGGAACGTGCATAGATATTGCCTTTTTTACAGGGTTCAAATGATCTCTTCTTTGAACGTGGCAATACCAGCTGAGCCGGTCGCGCTCTAATTTTCGTACGATGGTTTCCTTGATGTGAAAGCTTCCACGGATCTTCGAACTTCTTATTCGATCAAGCTTGGTCACTCCTGCTGTCATGCGAAGCATCTTCATCTCAGCTGCCGTTAATTTACTCTCATACTTTTTGTACATCGTCCAACATTGTGAACCGTATGTGAGCGCTGGACGTACAACTGCGGTGTAGAGCTTTCCTTTCAACTTAGGGGGCATTTTTCTGTCACAGAAGATAGCGGAATTTTCTCGCCACTTCATCCACCCTACGCTTACACGATGATTGATGTCGTCATCACAAGTTGCTTTGCTATTGATCATAGATCCCAGATATTTGAACTTTTCGCACTTGGGAAGCACTGTTCCATTCAAATAAATGTCTGGAATAGGCCTGAGTGGATCAGAGAACGGGCAGCACAAGTACTCTGTCTTTTTTGAACTAATGCGATACCCATTTCCCTCCAAAACGTCCACCCACACATCAAGTGCTCGTTGCAGGGATGTAGGATCCTCACTTATGATGGCTCCATCGTCAGCAAAGAATAACTGATGTACCTTGGGGTCCATCACTTTACCTTCAAGCAGATAATCAAGGACTGTAATAAAGAGCAAAGGACTTAAAACGCTTATCTGGTGCACCCCGACTTTGATTCGGAACTCTTCGGTTACTCCAGCGGGGCATCTTACTCTTGTCTTTGCTCCTTCGTACATGTCGCTCCTTCGTACTTAGCGCCACCCATATCAGATCTCGTGGTTGTCTGTCGAATGCCTTTTCAAAGTCAACCAATACAATATGCAAATCCCTTAAGGAATCACAATGTTTTTCCATTATGATCCTTATACTTTGGATTGCATCTGTGGTTGATTTACCCGAGATAAACCCGCACTGATCATCAGATAGCCGTATTATTTTTCGCAGTCGGCCACCTAATACCCGCTCAACGATTTTCATGGTGTGTGACATCAGCTTGATCGAACGGTAGTTATCACAGTTTCGCGTATCACCCTTCCCTTTGTATACAGGGAGAAGGTAACTTTCCCTCCATTCATTCGGCATTGGATCACCTCTCACGAATTTGGAGATGAGAATTCTAAGCCATCTGAACCCGATGTCTCCCATCTTTTTCCAGAACTCAGAGGGTATCTCGTCTGGCCCAACCGCTTTTCGTTTTTTGGAGTATTTGACCGCCTCACTAACTTCTTCGACTGTAATGTCGGGTATTTGTTCACAGTTAGGGGTGGCTCTTGGAAAGTATAGCCGGGGAAACTGTTCATTCAAAAGCTCTTCACAATACTGCCGCCACCTCTGCAGAATTTTGTCGTCATCCACAAGAAGCTGGCCATGAGCATTGCTAATGAACTTTGGCGAACGAATCTCCTGAGCATTCTTCCTTCTTTGGGCGGCTATTTTGAAGATAGTGGCACTCTTGTTCATATTGTGTCTTCGCAGCTCCTGGATAGCCTGGTTTGCATCAGCAACCGGGGAAAATATTTTATCCAGCTCCCGATACAGGCCCTCCGTACTCTCTGCTTGAAGCTGAGCGCACTTCTTCTTCGCTTTTTTCTTGCAGCATCTGTATTCCATTTCGAGGCGAGCTTTTTCGTCACTATTATTAGAGGGGCACTTTGACCAAGCTTTGAAAGCCGCTTTCTTCTCATTTATCACTTTCTTAGCTTCATCACTCCACCACCATGTTTCTTTGGCGTGTTGATGGTGGCCTTTTGAAGCTCCTAGCAGTGATTTGGCCTTCTTTAAGCAAGTTCGCTGTAGGGAATCCCACATATTTTGTGCTCTGCACTCTTCATCCTCAGCTCCGTTGATGGTGTGAGAGAGGTAATTTTTCATTACGAAAACAAAAGCCTCGCCTTTTTCTTTGTCCAGATTGTACCACTTGATTTTCTCAGAGACCCCTGTTTGTTTGCTTTTCTTTGGTGTTTTCATAAAAATTTCTGTTAGCAGGAGACGGTGTTGACGAGCGATTGCCTCTCCCAGGAGCACTTTGCAATCTTTTACCCGAGGCTTCATGAAACTGGCTACCAAATGGTAGTCAATCTGAGTTTCATCTCCACCACTGCTGTAAGTGATCAGGTGTCGGCTTTGTTTGATGAACATGGTATTTAACACGATAAGACCGTGTGATTTGCACATGCTTAGGATGTCTTCACCAGGAAGGTTCCTGGTGCCATATCCTAGTCCTCCATGGCAGTCTTCATAGTCTTCGTTTGATTTCCCGACATGTCCATTCAAATCTCCTCCCACAAACAGAAATTCTTCCTTTGGGATGTTCTTAAGGAGATTGTGGAAATCTAGCCAAAATGCATCCTTATCTATCTGATTGCACCCATTGTGGGGAGCATATGCACTGACAATATTCCACACCTCTCCTTGTATTACTAGTTTGAGAGACATCAAACGGTCGCTGGACTTCGAAATGCTCAAGACGTTTCCAAGTAGCTCTGCCACAAGGATGATACCGATTCTGTTCCTAGCCTTTTCCGTTCCGTAGTAGAACATCTTGTAATCTTTTGTCCTAACGTCCAAGAAACGCGCCCGATTCCCGGTGTTTTTCCATTTCGTCTCTTGGACACACAAGATGTCCACCCGCCTTCTATTCATCATCTCTTCCAGCTCGTAACTTCGACCGGTCATGCTTCCAACGTTCCAACTCGCGACCCTTAAATTGCGTCCAAACTGTTTCATTATGTTGCTAGCCCCCGGAATCCGTATAGCTCTGACCCGAACATTTCTGCTCGGTCCAGGATCAGTACCATGCACAGCAGTGGTAGTGCCTGGCGGGGTAGTGCCTTTCCTTTTTGCAAGTATTATCATAATGATACAGTTTTGCAATACAATTTTTGCCCCATATTGCGATGGTGTTTGTTGTTTGACACGTGCATGCTCCTGTTTTAGTATTGTTTGATCTTTCTTTTATGACACCGGTGATCTCCAGTCGTGTCAACCCACGGACTCGCATGCACACTTGTGGGAGGGTTTTTATGGTAGTATATGTGTCGCTAGGCTCGATTTGTCCCCTTAGTCGCCTTTTACGACAAGCGCTAGTTGTTGGAGGGCGCTGCAGTGATATTCTTAACCCGTCCCTGCACGGGGCCTAAACTAGAACTCCCATATTAAGCATAAAATTGCCAAGGCGGCTACTGCCTTGTGGGCCTATCGCCCTATGTATGGCGAGACCTGACGCCTGTCCCCAAAGGTCTTATTCTGGTTATATACCACAGTTGTAAAACCCATCCTTACATATGCGTCCGCTGTCTAGTGGATGAAAACCAAGAAGGTCAGAACCATCAACAAACTCACCAAACTTCAAAGACTAGCTTGGCTCGGTATCACAGGTACTACGCATACTTGTCCCACAACAGCCATAGAAGCCATAATTGGACTTACTCCGTTACATATATTTATAAAAAAAAGTGCCAATTTGCAGTGCAGTTAGTCTTCGAAAGTCAGGTGCTAATAGTACATGGGATCATGTGGATCTCACCGATCTATTAACCGATTTCCCCGAGATAAATATGCTCAGCACGGTTACCGACTTTACCTCCAATTCACTCTACTTTGGTAGAAGGTTTGAGATTGTGATCCCAAGCCGTGATATCTGTGGCCACAAGGTAAAACCGCCTAAGTCGGTTTTCACAGATTCTCAGTAAACAAGTTTTTCCCGAAAACGTATGGGAATGTGGAATTTTAGTTTTGTTCCTTTGCCTGTAACTCGGTAAGGGTAACCGGTAATAAGGTACAAATATGGAACCATAAACTGGCATCCTTAACTCAATTTTTTCCTAACTCGATTTAGGTGGTTTTACCTTGTGGGCACAGATATACGGAATAATGGCGAACCGTCGCTTAATTCGAAAGGAATAGTGCGGTATACCGATGGATCAAAAATGGATTCAGGAGTTGGCGCCGGTGAGTATGGACCAATCATAAAATTTCCCAATCACTCGGAAAGAGTAATAGTGTTTCGGTCGAGTATTACGCTATTGAGACCTGTGCTAGTATTAACCTGCACTCAGGGATCAAAGGTGCCTCAATCCACATACTCACCAATAGTCAAGCGGCGCTCAAATTACTTGATCAGTTCAAAATCAGTTTTAAGCTGCTTCGACAGTTTACAAAACTTGAACCGATACAATAAAGTAAAATAGTCGTCGGTACCGGGTCATGTAGGCGTTGACGCCAACGAAACTGCAGACCTACTAGTTAGGAATGGCTCTTCTGATTTTTTTCACTGGACCTGAATCTTTCTGCGGAATATCCGATTCCGCCTTTAAACCCTAAACATTTGGGAACGCAACATATACATCTCCCAGTGGAATAACTCCCAAGGTCTCAGATAAGCTAAAAGAAATGTCCAACCCTTCCAAAGATAGGCAGTTGATATCCTAAAATACGGCAGAAATGACATAAGAAGGCTTGTGAGCTTCCTTACCGGTCACTGTCAACTACTTTACCACCTTAACAAAATGAGAATTACGAAGGATATCAGCTGTCGCTTCTGCCTAGAAAAAGACGAAACCGCAGAACACATACTATGTGAGTGCGTAGCTCTATGTAGAATAAGGAGAAGATTTTTCCTTAAAAGATCATATCTCCAATAGATTTAAGCAACTCCTCCGCAGCCGTAACTATAGCCTTCATAAGGAAAGTGGAAGAACTGCTGCCCTGAAGAGTGGCCTCTGGCAGAATATATCTAATTTGCCGGAGTGCCTACACGCCATTTATGCGTGGCCACACATCTGTTAAAAAAAAAACACATATCCGTATTGAAACTTATATCACTTCAGTTTCAAGCCACTACCTAAAAGTATCTCTTTCCTATCTCTTCGCTTTATTTCGAACTGAAGTCGTGCAATTGCATTAAAAGAGTTAGTATTAAATATTTTATTTATCTTCTCTTGCTCATGGTTTTCTTCATTCCTTTAGGATTTCTTCTGAGGTATCTCGATCATATTCCACCTGAAGTTATTCCCAACTTCCCCATTCGTTCTTAATCCTTTTCATTGAAATTTTTTTGTCGAGAGACATAGCCCTACATCCAGTTGAATACTAGGTCACATGTCGATTCAGTTGTGCTATGTACTCTTAGAGACCGTAATTCACGTCTCCTAAGTTTCCTAAGCAGTATGCTACATAGCATAACGAATATAGGATAAAGGCTATTATCCATAAGCAACTTTTCTGGAGGAAATAAAGCTTATGGCTATTAACCACAAGCGTCTTAAGGCTTAAGAATGGAGGATGTGTACAGCATACTGAACATTTTAATGTCTCTGAGGTATGGAAAAATTATTGTTTGCCATGAAAGCGCTCGTACACCCGCGAGTCAACTCGAAGACAGCAAAAAAATATAAAATTCCAAGTAATAATTGTTCTGACGGAAGCTAGACAATAATGGTTACAATTCGCCAAACTTTGATGGACGGCTACATTCTAAACCTGCAAAAATAATGATGGAATGGTCCAGTTTTCACAAAGAAGCCTTCTTATTTTAAACGATGGACACCTGCATACCTGGAATTGATTTGCTAGGGTTGGGAGAACTAGGAGGACTTTGAAGGCACAGGTTTGTAATAGCAGAGCTCAGTAATTTATAATTTTCAAAAAAATTTTGAGAATGTGCTGAAGAAGTTGTGAAGGACTATACACGACACATCTCTTGAGATTGTGCGGAATGCATAGTGCACTTATACAGCTGTATAGAGCTAAACTTTTCCATTTATGCAGGATGATAGAGGAGGACGCTCGCTGTTCCAGCAAGGTCGGTAATGTCCTCACTGAGACGCTGTATAGAGCTAAACTTTTCCATCTATGCAGGATGATAAAGGTGAATGCTCGCTGTTCCAGCAAGGTCGGTAATGTCCTCACTGAGACATTTGGTGTCAAAAAAGATTTTAGACAATGTGACATGCTGTCGTGAAACTCGCAAGCCAACACCAGAGGCACAATCTGTCTGTACAACTGCTTGCATACGCCAACGATATTAACATAATTAGAAGAACTCAGCGGGCTGTCACCGGAGCACTTGCAAGCAATGAAGCAAAAGGGACCAAAGTGGGTTTAAGGGTAAGCGAGGGCAAAACCAAGTATATGCTGTCAACCAGAAGCGAAAATCGACACCGACGAATTGGACCGAACGTCACAGTGAACAGCTACAACCCGAGTGGTAAGGGACTTTGTCTACCTTGGCTCTGCTATAAACTCGAATAACAAGATCAGTGCAGAAATCAAGCGAAGAATAACTCTGTATAAGACCCTGATTATCTCAGTCCTGCTTTACGGCACTGAAACATGGACTTTACTAAAAGATGAATGGATGAAGATATCCTTGGTCGCTTCGAGAGAAAAATTCTTCGTAAGTTATTCGGTCCCTTTTGCGTTGACGGGTTTTGGAGGATAAGATCCAATAACGAACTATACGAGCTGTACAGCGACATGGACCTAGTCAGAAAACTGCGCATTGGACGTCTGAGATGGCTAGGACATGTAGAGCGAATGGACACCAATGCTCCGGCACGCAGAGTCTTCGAATCTACCGCGAAGGGATGACGCGGCCTCCTCGCCGTAGGTGGCGCGCACAAGTTCAAGGGGACCTCGATCAACTGCGAGTGCGCAACTGAAGGCAATTAGCTAAGGACCGAGCAAAATGGAGAATCTGTTGGTTGAGGCCCAGATACACCCCGAACTGTAGGGCCACTTAAGTAAGTATTTATGAAAGTAGAAGTGAACCTGTGCCGAACTACCCTTACTGTCGCATTGATGAAATCAAAAGTGATGATTTTCAGAAGAGGCGGGGTTAGACAGACAAAGGCGGAAAGGTGGACATTTAATGGCGATAGCATTGAAGTCGTAAAGCAATACAAATACCTTGGAGCTATAATTTCAAGCAATTTAAGTATGGAACCGCATTTGGCTGAAAAACTTCGGCAGTCTAAAAGTGCCATGACCTCAACATGGAAAAATTGCTTTCAAAACCGCAGCATACATCACAGCCTTAAATATCAGGTGTTTGAAGCGGTTTCAAAGCCAATACTCCTGTACGGGGCACAAGCATGGGCTCATATGTGCTATGATACAGTAGAAAAGTTGCAGAGATTCTATCTACGGAGAACATTCCAATTACCTACAACTGCACCTAACTACATGCTGTTGATTGAAACAGGTCTCGTTCCATTGTTCTTACAAACACTCAAACTGAATATTGACTATATCTCAGCACACTTAGGATGGGAGAAGAGCGATTGCCAAGAAAGGTTGTTAAATACCCGAAGTCTGAGGTATAAAGAGATGATTAATTTCGCGGAAAATTACGAGTACCATTTGGAGTTGGACTGGAATGCGCGAAGTAGTTGGAAGTGTATTTCGAACCCCGCCATCTTTCCTTCCCAACCGCGCGAGGGGACACACTTACGCGCGCGTTAGCAAGATATCGGTTCATAAATTTTGGCAATATATGTATGCCATTTAGCTTCTCGGTTATCATTTTATATCATAATTCAATTGTCCGATTTTAAAAATTTCACAATTTCTTCTTTAAATTTCTTCAAATTGTTTATGTTCTTTATTTCATTCGGGAGACGATTAAACAGTTTCAAACCTTTGAACATTAAAGTATTCTGAGCAATTAGATACACAGATTCGGGAAAAATATATCGAGCAAGCGAGCGTGTCGACCCATAGGGAGATCTACAAAGAACTACAGCTGAACCTGGGTTCTCTAAACTACTTTAAGGACACGAATAAAATAAGATACATCTCTATAATCTTTCGGGCAAGAGGAGAGCTACTTCCACTAAACTTTATACCGCATAGAGATGACCTTCCGGTTTTATGTTCATTGTGCAATATATCACAGAGGGAGAACGTTATGCACTTCTTAGGGATTTGTCCAATTTTTCGTGATATTAGGAGGTTCCACTTTGGGAAAGCCAGCTTGCTATCTGAAGACGTCAAGGCATTGCTAAACGGGTCCAATTGGAGAGCTCTCACATCATATCGCGAAATAAGTTTAACCTACAGAAAAAAAATTATGGAGGAGAATTTTTAAATTTTCTAAAGTGAATCAAATGCAAAATTATGCTGTTAGTCTTTGGCAGACGGCTTTTAGCCATGCCACTTAAGATAAATTTAGTACTTTTATTGTTTTTGTAATGAATTTAAACTAATTGGAATTAATAAAATCGACTTTAATCTAATCTAATGTAATCTAATCTGTCGCATTGTAAATCTACTCAATTTCTTCCAGTTTACCACTAGAACACTGCGAGCCACAAGACAACCGACCGACACGTTCTGAAGAATATTTTACCACAATGGACATTTACGCAACGACTTCGTCACACTAGCACACAAGCAATACAGTTCCCCTTTACCCGTTTCAATACTTCAATGAAATGTTTCCCTTTTCACTGAGTTGTAGAATAAACTCACTTCAGCCCAAACAGTGGCTTCATCTAGAAATGGATTTACTTCTGTACCCAAACACATAAACTCGAATCAATTAAGTTCTCCAATGGACAATGGGCTTTCAATGAACTCCTCTAATAATAAATAATAAATTTTTTATGATCGCCGTAAGAAATCGGATTCAAATTTTAACGAATTATCCCGAAATTGGTTATGTGCAGACCGTAAAAACTTGAACGATATCCTCTTTACTATCCACCAGGGGCTTCACTTCAAACAAATAAAACTAAATACCATTTTAGTGATCTTTTAGTGCCTTTATCTGCTCCAGGTCCCTATCCGAAACTATTCTGTGTTTTATACGACTTCTCCAACCCCAACCCCATACAATTGCAATGAAATACTCATTCGTTCTCGGTTCGATACATAAAAATCAATGCCATGCCATAATTTCCACATTTTATATTCACTGCTGTCCCCCCCGCATCCTTGCGAAAACACTCCTAAATCCTGACCACAAATAAATAAATATATGCTCAAGCAAAAGCGCCCCTCGTTAGGAATATGTCTCAAGTTCAATTCTATTCTACCCATTCACTCAAAAAATCCTACCTCGAGAGTCCAAAGCCTGGGCCAGCTTATATTTTGCACAAGGACCCACCCCGCCCTGCTCATATTATTTACGATCATAACCGTCGTTTGCGGTGCGGTCAGAGAACATTACTTACGATTATTATTACCAATGTTGTATTTTTTGTTGCTACTTGTGCTGGTGGTAGTGGCCATTGGGAAGGCCTTGAATGGAACCCATATCAACGGATGTTATGTATGGTTCCGCATGGCATGTGGATACTGAATTTATGGGCGATTTGTGTGAGTTCGTGATTTCTTCTAATATCTTCAGACATTTGGTTGGCCTCCGAATCCCCCCCCCCCCCCCCCCCCCCCCCCCACCAACCATCTACGACACAATCCTATTGGGGCGACTTATATGTCCCGTAAATCCCTTAGAAGGAAAATTCCATGGAATTGGCAATTTACCTGAAAATTTGGAGACCTGTGCAAAATCGGAGGCCGGAATTACATGCTGGAATCACTTCATGGGCCTCGTTTGGGTTTTACGAGTATTGTGGGGAGGGGGAGGCGTACGAAGGGTCTTACGCCTTGTTGACTTAGGGAGTACAATTTAATTAGGGTGTTGTAGTCCTTGTGTTGACGTGCGATCCAGAGGATGGGGGTGTGAGATTGAGCCGATGAACTAAAAAGGTGGTTTGATAAATATTTACATACTTGGCACACTATCCTGATGGGATATAAATTCTTATTACTGTCAGCGGGTTAAGGTTGTCGTTCGCGTGTTGGACGCGCATAAATCACTGGAGGTGGAAAAGTCGGTCAGCTTTACGAGTGGTTCCTCGGTAGTAACCGAGAGTGATGATTTAATGGAAAAATTGAAGGTTTTATAGTTTTAGACACACACAGGCGAAGCGAAGGGAAGCTGTCAAGTAGCTTGTTGTGAATTGAATTCTCAAACGTAGACAGGTGTTGACCTTATAAATTTGCTACAATTACAAAAGTCTTGAACGAGGCAAAGACGTACTGCCGTGTCTTGCTAATAGAATACTCCAACTCCACATGTTGTCCGAAGTCTCAACTTATCACCGAATGTCGTTTTATCGTTCGCACCTACTGGTGAGGTTTGATACGAGTATGTACCAAATCTCAGGTTACTTCTCAGAACAATAGAGGGTACTGCGTGGGAAGATTGTAGCTTATGTGGAAGATGCACCAGAACCAGGCAAGAGCGACAGACTTGCTGACAAACAAACTGGTCAGTGGGGTAGTACGATTAACTGCAGTCTCAAAATTAACCCGACCTAGTCTTAATCACCAGAAAATAGAAAATCCCATACACCAGCTTTTTCAAACTAAGGGAATCCATCTTTAGATTCTCAAAAAGCGTCAACTATTTGCGACTGAAGATAAAAGGGCAGATCAACTGAGAATATGTGGCTAATTATCATTCAAGAAAGTGGTAGGCTACACATGGGAATGGGGTTGCAACTGAGGAGCTCGTTGAGTTAAATATGGCCCCAGCTCGTTTAAGACCATAAACAACATCCGAAGGACTACATACTCTCAAGTATTTTCTATAAAATTCTACCGAAGAAGACAGTCTGAGAGTCCTACGCTAAACATCAGGTAGTATTTTTCAAAACAGTTTTCAGCTAATTGACTAGGCGAGCGCTATTAACACTGCCCACATTATTAATTGTAATTAGTTTCCCACTTCTGCGCATACAAAGTCCCGGAAGAAGCGGGAAGTTAATTTCCCCATACAAGAAAAGCAGCACACATTCAAAGGCCTTCAGACGACGGGTAATACATGCGCAATTACAGCAGAACAAGAGTACTTTAACATGTGTACCGGACATACATTTATACTTCTGTAGGACGAATACAGCCAGGGATCGTTGAGAGTGCTAGAGTTCAAAGAAGCAACCTTCTGCACCCTTGTCACGCACTATTTACACAAGCACATGACCTTAGTATGGATATTGGAATGGGGGTTACAGTATAAGGTATCCAAATTGAGAAGGGATCGTGGGACATTTTATAGACATGATCCAAAATTCAATTGTCTTAAACAATTTGCGCGAAACGAATTCTGCAGCAATTGATACCCATCAGTCCGGCAGGAGAAGTCGAGCACAAATGCGAGGTTAAACATCAAGTCGAAACCCCACAGTCTTAATGCTGTATAGCGGCTTAGAGTGTGGGAAGGCTAAGTCATAGTTCTTCAACAGGATTTATCCTCAATCGCATACCTTTAATCATCGTTCTCGAAGGAACCACCGGAGAATCACAAAATTCGGTGGTCGGTGGTGGGTGGGAGAAAAAATTGTTTCTTGATTCCTGACCGATGCAAAATTATACTGATAAATGATATGAAGCTGCGGAACCAATGCATCGCAAAAGTAGATCGAGGCAGACATCGACCTAGCCATCAAAAACTATACTATGGCTATGTAGGCAGCATATAAAAAATGACAAAATAATCCAGTGAACTGCAGCACTATGTTTTACGGAAATAGGCGAGATTTCAATGAGGGCTGCAATATAACAGACAAGACAAAATGAGTCTAAAGTGTACTTCATCATACGAGCTCTCATTGTCCCAGTCTACAGTCTCTTAAGGCTTGAGGCAACAACTAAAGACATGTTCCTATGGGTCATGATAGAAACGAAGATCTCATTTAAGGAACATCTTAAATCGTTAATCAGACATATGCAGACGTGAGTGCTGTACTAAAAAAACATATTTGGCGCAACCACTCTTTAAGTGCAGGGCCTAGCTTCTCGCAACCACTCATCTTGTGTGCGTTATATTTTACACACGAATGGAAAGGACCTACAGTTTAGTGCGGTATCCGAAGGGCCATTTGTTTTGAGAAGCTTTTCGAGACAACAATACTCTCGGATGTTTGTCAGACGCTCGTGAGAGGTGGGACCGTGAAAAAACTTATTGGTGTTTTCTGGGATTTGAACTTGGAACCTCACGCGCAGTGATCCGACACACTAACCACTTACGCCACGGCGCCCACGAGTCATGTACTAGGGGATCCCACATATAGCCGAAGACTGCCACTGGAAAAAGAAGTAAAATCGATCATAGTATACGTCTGAGGAATTTGAGATCCAAAGTGGGGTAAGACAAGGCTGTATCCTTTCACCAATATTATACCTATTGGTGATTAGCGATGTGTTTCATGCAGTTTTGTCGACGGAAAATGGAGGAATTCGATGGACTCTTACATCTCAACTGAAACATCTTGACTACGCTGACGATGTATGCTTACTCTCCCACAGAATTATGGACCTCCACCAAATGACAGCAGATGTGAAGAGGGAGGCAAGCGTCGTCGGGCTGAAAATGAATACGGCAAAAATTATCAGCCTTGGAACTAACTCATCGACTCAAATATGCATTGCTGAACAACCGTTAGAAAGAGTAGAGGATTTTCAGTTTCTTGGGAGTATTGTCTCGATCGATGGTGGAACCGAACTGGATATAGCCAACAGGATCGCCAAAGCAAAGTCCGCGTTCGGGATGTTGTCCAAAATATGGCGAAGCAATACAATCAGTTTGAGCACCAAAATAAGACTGTTCCGCACCAACGTTGAATCCGTGATGCTATATGGTTGCAGCACATGGAGAGTGACCACTACTATCACCAGAAAGCTGCAAACGTTTGTTAATAGGTGCCTGCGCAATATCTTAAGGATTTTCTGGCCCAACGACGGAACTGGCAGTGGATTGGTCACACGTTCCGAAAGGGTGACAGTTCCATAGCGAACCATGCTATGCAATGGAACCCTCTAACTCAAGATGGCAGAAGACCTGGCGGTCCGAGGAGAACATGGCGCAGAACAGTCGAGAAGGAGGCACGGCAGTTAGGGAAAAGTTGTGAGAACTCAGATACATTGCCAGAAACCGTACACGATGGCGCGTATGTGTAGTAGAGGCCCTAGGACCCACAAGGGGATACAGGACATAAGTAAGTTAGTAGTATACGTCGGACCAATTTGAATTGACATGAGGATTAAAACGTACAAATCCCACATCGCATCAATGCATCGCTCTAGAGATGCAGCCTGTGTGGTGGTAAGTATGCCTCTAATATTGAAGAAGAATATAGAAATACAGCCGACGAGAATCGACATTCGGAAAGAACACGAAGCCTAGGAGAATAACAAGAACGCTGAAGGTCTTCTGAGAAAGACTGGTGGACTTATACCTAAAATTCAGTCAATGCAGCATGCAGTTCCAGATAACCCAGTTGCTGATAGGCATACGGGCAAGCATGATGATAATCCCCTTTATACGCGATGCATAGAAAACACCGAAGACGAACTATTCTCAACTATAAGAGAAGTTCTGAGAAAAAAAACCGAGCCACCCACGAATCCAAAAAAAAGTTGCTGATGCATAGGATGTATCCTCCAAGAGCAAAACGTGCATAACGAAGGAGCACCGTTATGAAAAAGACCAATCAAATTAAAGCCTATGTCGCCTCTGCAGTGAAATCCTTAAGTACTTTAGCAGGGAACAGTGAACAGCAGAGGAGATGTGTTTATTGGGCGGAAAACATACACTGTTCTGGGTAGGAACTTAGTACGAACTGAAGGCTAAGTGAGGCTTAGGAAATGATATCCATAAGAATATCATCTTGACTTATTCGATGAAACCTCTCAGTAGAGCATACTTTTTCTTGCAGGCACCTGATAGCAGGCACCGAGAACAAGGATCATTGTTCAGCCTTCTGAGTTCTTCATGTCAGACTCTAGTTTGTATAACTTGAAACATTGCTCGGACCGTATTCGGCTATATCCCATCTTGTGTGAGTCGAGTACTAAAGTTTTAGTTTGCCCTTGATCTGTGGGATTCACTTTATGAATTGGAAGTAAGTATATCTCAAAATACGAACCAAAGTCTAAAGCCAGAAGACTTGTAGTGAGCGATTGCAGTCAAAGTTGACGCTTCACCACGCATGCTCTTTGTCACAGAAACCAAAATGCCGATCTTCACGCCTCTGCAGTTAAAGAATCAATTATTCTCTTTATCTTCCAGAGCTCCTGGTACTTGATCCAAAGCTTAACTGGAAGCTCAATATAGAGCAGCGGGTAAAAAAACCTGCGTAGCTTTCTATGCGTGTAGTAAAACCGTCGGTAAGCAGTGGGAACTTTGCCTCTAGATTGCCTTATGGATGTACACCGCGTCGTCCTATAGGAAAGTAGGGGTCACAAGTTTGGTAAGAAAAGACTGCAACATCAATAAAATTAACGAAGTGCAAAGAGCTACGGCTGCGGAGTCTTCGAATCTAACCAGGAGGGACGACGCAGTAGAGGACACCTCGCTCAAGGGGACTTCGACCAACTAGGAGTGCGCAAATGGAGGCAATTAGCTAAACACCATGCTAAATGGAAAGGATTGTTGGTTGAGGCCCATGTTTATCCCGAACTGTAGCGCCACCAAAATAAGTAAATAAAGAGCCATGGCTTAAGGCATAACTGGGCCATGCGAACATGTCCAAACGAAGCCTCGAATATAATCTTGCACGTCATACCTCTTAACCTTCATATTCACTACATCTCGGCATATGGTGCGGTTGGATTAAAAGGAACGGGTGCTAGTATTCAAACTCGTATGGTCAGAGCAACATCCTGAATATGGTACCAAGAGATTGCACAACACTCAAAGTAAACTTTCGAAATGACGTTACGGTCAGCTTCCCATCCAGAGTGAAGTGGCGTATCATCGCATAGTTTCCGCTGCATCATCTTCCAAACTGGTGGAACAGTGCAAAGAGGAGCTCGCCTTACTGGGTCATCGGTTCAAAGTCACTGTCCTCTGGGTGCCGGGACAGAGCAACATAAAGGGGAATGAGCGAGCTGATGAACTTGCAAGGCGGTGATCTGCCCATGACAGATCCCTTGCGGAGGCGGTTCTCGTACTTTTGGGGCCTTTCAAGGGAAGTATCTTCGCGAAATTTCAATGAAAGGCCAACAACAGATGGCATGGGGTGCAGAATTGCGTCACATCAAGGCAGATGTGGCCCAACATCAACTGGCGAGGTCTACAAAAAAGGAACCCTGCAGATATTGGCAGAAGTGTGGTGACTAGTAGAGGCCACTGGCCCATTGGGATTCATATGGCTAGACTAGGCACTGCAATCCATGTACATTCTTGCAGCTGTCACAGCGAAAAAGAAGCAATCTACCATTTCGTTGCAACTATCTGGCTCTAGGTAGGACCAGGCAAACTCTTCTTTGACCACCTAACAGAGATATCGCAGAAAAGTATCGTTTAAGCACTTCTACCTACCTGACGTTTCACCACAGTCGAAACAAAATGTCAACGATACTGATCCTAAAATTTGAAGCACGACTTCGCATTCTTCTGAGTTACAAAAATTCCTACGAAAACAATCACAACTACGAGTAAGCCTTATAGACAGTACGGGGTACAAATAACAGTATTGGGGTCGTACTATATATAGGTAGGTATAAATGCTTTTGGCGGTACAAGAAGCTGGAAGTTTGTCAAATAACCAGCACGGATTTAGGCGTGGTCGGTCGACGGTAGACGCGGTAAGACAGGTGGTAGAAACTGCCTGGCGGCGGAGCAGGGGAACCACCATTCACGTAAAATTGGCAAGCTTGTCACGCTTCACGTTAAAAATGCGTTTAACTCCGCAAGGTGGACCGACATACTCCAGGCGCTTGAGCGCTCCTTCAGTATACCGAAATACCTGCTGCGCATGATAAGAAGCTACCTCAAAGATTGCGAGCTTATATATACCACGGAAGAAGGGGAAAAAAGGAAAGTGATCACAGCTGAAGCAGCACAGGGGTCTATATTGGGGCCAGACCTCTGGAACATTTCTTACGACAGCCTGTTCCGATTACGTATGCCAAAGGACACATTTCTAGTGGGATACGCTGATGATGTCGCAGCTATCATTGTTGCTCGCAGTACGGAAATAGCGCAACTCAGCTTAAATCAGGTCATGCGTCGGGTGAATGGGTGGATGGAGCAGCATGGCCTAAACTTAGCCATGTCAAAGACAGAAATAGTCCTGCTAACCAAAAAGAGGATCCCCACCATCATTCCGATCGCCATTGGCGCTGAAACAATTCAGACGAAGGGAACTGCCAAATACCTAGGAGTCACCATCGACACGAAGCTTAACTTTTGGGAGCAAATAAAGCAGACATCGGACAGAGCTGGGTCGGTGACTGCCGCGCTTAGCAAGCTAATGACAAACACTAACGGGCCCAGTCAAAGTAAACGCCGGCTCCTTATGTCTGTGACGGAATCTATCCTTCTCTATAGTGCCGAGATGTGGGCAGATGCTCTTAGGAAGGAGAAGTACCGAAAACGCATGGCAGCGGTGCAAAGAAGAGGAGCTTTACAAGTCGCTTGTGCCTATCGCACTGTATCAGAATCAGTTATCCGCGTCGTAGCAGGAATTATTCCAATCAGCCTCCTTACCAAAGAAAGGAAAAGGGTTTACGAGAGGAAAAGTGAAGTAGGCAAAGCGCAGGCAAGCTTGGAAGAAAGAGTCCGGACACTGATAACATGGCAGGAAATGTGGAATATGGAACAAAGAGGTAGGTGGACTATAAGGCTTGTAGGCAACCTCCAAGTATGGGTCGAACATAAGCATGGGGAAGTGACTTACTACATAACGCAGTTTCTCACCGGACACGGATATTTTTGCGCGTGCCTGCATAGAATGCGAAAAGTCGACAGCCCAGCTTGTCCTTATAATGATGCGAACCAAAATGACGCTAACCACACATTTTTCCAATGTCAAAGATGGAGTGAACTGAGAAGAACGTTAGAGGACGAGATCGGCAGAATCACGACAGAAAACATCATAGAAGTAATACTGAGAAACCAACATAATTGGAACAAGATATCGACCTACATCGAAATGATTCTGCGGCAAAAGAAAAGTGAGGAAACTATGTAATATGTATAAGCTTGATGAATTGCGATACCGGCAAAGAAAGAATACAAACCCGCAACAGAAGAAGAATAAACAAAGCCGGCTCCCCAGAGGGGAAAGAAAATGACACCACCCTGAAGTAATGCGCGATCGGTTCCAGGGTGGATGGTGTCAAATTGAAAAGGGTGGTTTTTCGGTGGGTGCAAGTCCCACACTACTTGGAATAGAGCGGGACTATCTCAAGTGAGCAGTAGCGTTTTAATCCACCCTTCGCACAAAAAAAAGGTATACATATACATAAATAGTATTCTAAGAATCAAGTTAAGTTTACGCATGAAGAATAACTTCGAATGATCCGATGCGAGTTCGCAATTTTTCTCTTATTTTCCCAGAATCCTCTGTTGCTTGCAATTACCATTATGATTCCTAAAGAAACCTCTGTTATAAGAGAATGATTACTTAGAGTATCCTTCGGCCGATTGAAAGAGAAAAAAACTATAGTTCGTCGAAATCAGAACTTATCCGGGTGGAACACGCCACAAAGCAAAGAACTTACCATACAATTCCTGATGACTACGTGATAGTTACATTTGTTTATGTGGTTATCATGGGATAAGGCTCAATTAAAACTCCTTTCTCTTGACTACATCCTCAAAGAACTAGAGCGAACATTCCTTAAATTTCTCAACTACTTCCTTGAGTAATTAAATTTCCATCCAATAAAAGTGCACAGAGAAAAATTCTCCATTAAGTAAGAGCTCATAAAACTTTGGATAGCATGCCACTTTGTCTTTTCGCTTTTTGCAACGTGCGTCATCCTTCATATTCGTCATTTTGAGTTTTCCGCAATTCTACATCAGAGTTTTTTGTCGATTTTTTTTTTTCAAGGAAGCAAAACAACAGGCGACATTAACTTTACTGCAGCAAAATAAGGATCAACAACATATCATGCATATACGATTGCTAAAAAGGAAAAAAGAATCTTCTTCCTCTCTGACCCAAAATGTCACAGTTGTGTCATTTTTAATTCAAATGAATGCCTTCTGTCTGTCTCGTGTCATCTGTCTCCGTGAAGAGTATATGTAGAAATAAGGGCACACTATCCTGAGAAACCACAACAACTACTCTCCTCAACTTAACTGTCAGGACACAAACTGACAGCAATGATGACACTTCTTTCACTTTTAATTTTTGCTCGCGCGACAAGTACACATATTCTCTCATGGTTAATGCAGGATTTTTTCGTGGCTTTGTTTTTGATGCATGTAATGTCCTTGTGAAAAACTCACATCAAAGGGGATGTGTTGTGTAACACAGTTTTGAAGATGAGCATCGGGGACTAACCAACCGAGTGCGTTTTGAAAAATAAATAGAGCTTGCTACGTCCCGGAGCAGCCCCATACTAGTGTGGATGTGAATTAGCACTGTGTGCACATTTGTGCCCACTTTGATGCAATATGACGTCCTTCTAGCTATGGTGTCACTGTCTGTCTGCATGTCACAGCCCCAAAACAGCGAGAGCGCTGAACATGAAAAAGGTGCCACACAAAACGTGATCCTAGCAAAAGAAATTCCTTCATCCTTTTCTTTTTTGTGGATAATTGAAATGAACATGAACTAAATGACGGTTGGAGTGGAAATAAGCGAAATGGTGGAGCAGTAACAAAAAAAAGGATATACACTCGGATTATAAATAGCGACATTTGCTCAACAAGTTAGCGCACAAAAAAACTATTAGCGGGGCTGGCTAACGTGTATAATGAAGGAATGTGTTATACAACCTTAGAGAGTCGTTTTCTAAAGGACGATATGAAATGAATAGGGTCACGGGGGGGCCACGCTGAGGGCGGGGAGGTTCCTTTCCTGTGCCGAAGAAAACTCAGAATGGAAATACATCACGCGATTTATGTGGTACCTTAAATCCGCATACCACTTTGGAAATTATAATTGCAGGCAATAACTGTCGGGAGGCTTACGGACGTATATGTCCTAGCTGGGCTAAGTGAATTCTTGGAGGATATACTTAAGGAGTTCTTTTTTTCCTTCGTTTTCTTATTCGAAATGTAGAATGTGAGTGTTGGTGGTTATGGCACGATGTGGGTGCTAAGTGCCAAGTGATAAAACCATTTCATGTGAGAGTTTGTGGCAGTAATTCTGACAGTGAATGGAGCTGAACGGGGAAAGGAGAAACTGTAATAGATTGGGGAGGGTTTCTAATGAAAATTGATTTTGTTTGTAACTACTTCCTGTGGTCCAGTCGTTTTTTTTTCGGATTATGAAATGCAAATCTTGTCAATATGAATAAGCTGATACAATGAAAATTTCAGGATTCAGATCGTTTAGGGCAAGAGCGTCCTTAGAATATCGAATCGATGATCAAGAGCATCACACTACAACAAAGATTACCAACAGAATTGATCACTAGCGTACTGACGGGACGGCTGGATTGGTTTGTTGCACGTGCATCATCGAATACTTTATATCTTTCGACTACTTACGTTGCTGTGGTGGAGATGCTCAGTAAGACGTTATGATTCCAGGAGGCGATTGCAGTAGGGCCACCCATGCTTTAAGGTCTCTGGTGGAGGGTCCAAGCTAAAGAGCAGTTAACCTGATTCCAGTGGTGATGTGAGCGCATAGCAAACCGTCCCCAAGGATATAAGGCTGAGGGTTTAATCAGTCTCTAACGAGCTCCATAAAGTGCCTTGGCAGGGCTTTTTGTAATAGTGCCATATCCCAGTAAAACCGGCGATACTGCGGATAGACCACTTCTTACCGGCTTACTCGTGGGACCAACATGAACATTTCAGAAACAAATCAAACAAGACAACACAACAAATTTCGAGGCTAGCCCTCAACCGATGACGACGAACGCAACGCCGACACTGACATCAGCGACTAAACGGACGGCTAGGCGTCTCACAAGGACGGCGGAGAAACAGTTTTATAGGCTGAGTATTGATTAGAATACTGATAGCTCCATCGTACTTACTGACACTGATTCCGATTTGGTGGCAATGTCTGTTTCGAAAGCTGCCACTGTCACCACGTCTACCAACAAGCGAGTCCCAGTGCGATGGCGTCCCAGTCCCAGTGCGATGGCGTAGAAAAAATAAAAATTAGCTAAATTCGCCCTAGAGCGCCTCCCGAAGAAAGGAGAAGCTAACTGGGACGTGGACGACCGTAAGTCCACCAGTTGGGCGAGAGCCTTTCTTGACGATAAGAGTAGTCAACCTGCTTCGGGAGGGCACTCTTGTGAGAGCTCGGCTGGTCAATCCATTCCCGCCAGACCACTATTCCAGGGATCGTCATCCGATAAAGGAAAGCCCTCTTTTGATACTAAGAGAAGTAAGCTCGCCACGGGAAGACTCCCAATTAATACAAGCCGGGGGAGTCAAGTAGAATAGGGAAGGCCCTCCACCAGTCTTGAAGCCAGAAGAGATCCGGCCTCCAAGAGACCCAGAGCATAGGAGGATCCTTCTACGACCCCAAAGAAGGCAAACAAAAAACCACCCCGGTCTCTAGGCCCTTCAATGAGGTTGCGGAGGATCATCTGATCTTTGGGATCATTGACCAGAGTGACGACGGAGGTTAGATCAGTGTGGAGAAATGGAGCCTTTTGAAGCTACAAATGTCTTCAGCCATCCTCTCCCACTGCCTGGCTAGCCCCACGTTAGCACCGCCGTTAGTGCACTTTACATATTAATGGAGTTCCATTGAAGCAGGTGAAGGAGGTAAGTACCTCGGGGTCTCAATTGTTAAAAATATGTACAGTAGTCTTGTCTCTAACAACTAGCTCTAAGTGATGAGCTTCTCATCAGCTGCTCGTGATAGCTTCTTGCGTTAAGTGACACAAATTTGATAGTGCTGTTACCTACCGTTATGAAATCTGGGTAGTGACCGAAAGAATAAGTTTGCGGATACAAGCTGTCGCAATGAGATTACTTCGTAGTGGGTGCTGAAATAACTAGCAGGAGTCGAGTGACAAACCCCAGAGTACACAAGGGATCGATAAAGACGGAGAGCCCCCGAGCATCGTACATCCACGACCCTCATGAAGGATAAGTGAGTCATAGAAAATGTGCGTACTCGTATGTATGCATAACCGTTCGACAATTTATCCTGTCTGAGCACAGTTTGAGCCCTAGAATCTACTGAAGCTAACCAAAAGATATGGAGGCTTACTCTTAGGGTAGTAGCATCAACATCTATCAGCTGTTATTGAAATACTGTCACTCATCAAAGGAAAATATAAACAATTACTTTCGAGGCATTGATATTTCAAATTCCTTTCTTTGAGTAGAACTGGAAATGCAACTATTTGAGAATAGATAGACTGAGTATACCTTCAAATAGAAGAACGATCTATTTCGAACTCAATTTGATTTGAATAAACTAAGAAAATACCTCTTTATCTAACCTTGTTCTATTGAAGACTGATGGAGTTTATATGAAGCAACAAGCTCATTCTGTGTCCCTACTTCTAACTGCAGGTGGACCTCTTTAGATACTTGTATCACCCCGAGGAAGCTATGGCCTGCATTCGACAGAGTAAGAACCAATACACTAATACAGAGGGTTAGAAAATCTCTCTCTACTGTAATAGGAGTCATTACAGGGCATAACACCATGCGGTACCACATGAAAAAACTACGTGTGACGAACGAAAATCTTTGTAGAGGCTGCGGTGACAGGTTCAGGAGGACACTATCCACTTTCTTTGCCTCTATCGTTTGAGATATAAGTTCCTTGGACAACATTTTTTCAAAGATTTAGAGGAGTTGTCCAACTAACCGATAAACGACATCGCAAACTTCATCAAATCCTCTGGATGGTTTGAATCTCGGGCACAGTAAGTACTAAATGCTTTCTTTAAGATATGTTCAAAAGGGAAGGGATTCTCTACCCTATCTCCTTTCCCCCATGGGTATCACAATGGGTCTATAGTGACCTGAGTGTGGTGTAGAGGTTTTCTATCCCCTACACCAGCCTAACCTAACCTAACCTAACTTATGCTATGAAGTAAAAGCCATGAACACACAGACCTAGGTATTAGAAGTTACATTTCGTCCTTTTATCAACGTTACAGATTAGCCATAGGCCGAGGAGTATGTTTAGAATATGGTTCCATGTTGGGCATTCTTTCGTTCGACGAATCGAACTGCTTTAGAATTTTTTTAAGTGCAGATGTTCCACAAGACTCAGTCGATAACAATGTCTCGTCAATAATATGTTTGCCTATAGTCCAACCATTCCCAGGCTAGTCATAAGCTATCCGATTACCTATTCATAGAACACAGTTCCAGATTTGTCGGTACCAAAATAGAAGTAAACTTGTCAATTTATTTTTATTTTCCCCAAGCTGTCCACATTTCATTAGATTTCAATATTGCCTATACCGCCACTTTGTTCTCATTAATGCCCTTAACTTTCCCCATCAAGACTCGGGGCTTTAATTAAACTTTTGTTTCCGAAGATCAAACAAAACCCATATAATGCGCGCATTCGATTTCCAAGAGCCTTATCTACGCGCCTCTCGCAAATCTTTAATAGTTACGTAGGTTCCCTAGTTCCCCGCTAAGTTCTCAATATCTTTGACAGCAATAATGTCAACTTATTAGATTTCCTTGCCTCAGCTCAAAGGACCGAAATGAATACCCCCCGAATATAATTTCCTTTTTGGAAAAATTAGCAACAAAGTTCTTTCTGGTTTCCTTTTCTCTTGGTTTCTTCTCAATTGTCAACATGATAATGTCCTGCGATGGTGTCCATGGGATCAGCACCATCTCTGGCTCGAATTTTCATTCATTCGACATTCAAGGACATCACATTCCAATGCGGCGCGTTGTGTTGTTATGAGAAAAAGTTTTTTTTTTTTTTTGTTTTTCTGGCTCCGGGGGCAATTAAGTGGCCATTTTATTGTGCTTTTCTTGTGATTCCTTCGCTTAGTAATTCGTTGGGGTGTTAACGAAGAAAAAGTTTCTACTTGGAGCGAGTCTTAGAAACGTCACTTCATCTGTCAACGATAACGATAATGATTGGGAAATTTCCAAAGTGTCTTCCAATTAATATCCCTAAGGATTTCTTTAGCCACTAAGCTGAGGTATTGATTTTGAGAGGGGGCTATCGCGCCTTTAGAGATGTCCTTTATCGAACGATTAACTGTAAGGGATTTGCATTTGTGTGGTAATTTTGTAATTTTCTCATTTTGAACGTCATTAGTCATTTCCGATTGCCGGGCATTACCAATATGAAGTCGTGCTGCGCCGCACCGGCTGTAAATTTATTCAAATCGATGTTGGCTTGGAACGGGCGGGCGAGAGAGGAAGGACGGGGGCACAGTGCTGGAACAAAAGATTCCGAAACGCGCAAAGCGAATGCAACATTCATTCCCAGAACACGCACTAATTATAAATTCAATTATTTCATGCGATAGTCCCTCCATTTTCCGGTTGTAAGGACATTTTCATGATTTATTTGCGCAACACTTCACACCGAGAGTGAGTGTTGTGTGTGGTGTGCTGAGCAGCACTACAATGCATTTACTTTGTTTACGATATGAAGGCGGACTGCTTGGACGAAGTGGGTGGACAGTGTGTCGGACAAGTAGGAATTGTTTGCTTTAGGGTTGAAAGGTATCCTTCTAAGCCCAGTTGATGTCAGTATTGCGTAAACTGATCACACGTTAGTAAGTGATAAATTAGATTATATCTATGGCCACAGAGAATAAAAGCATTAGTGCCTTTAAACAATCCAGAAAACGAATTTAATGATGTCTTCATGGTCTCATTTCCCTGCCCTTAATTCAGTAACCGCTTCAGATAATGAATTCCAGACATATCGGGCCACTGTTTTAGCGTTATAGGTTCGTCTTTCCTCAGAGAAGATTGTATTAAAAATATTTCAATTTTGGGATAAGTATACTTATTCCTTGTGGCCACAGATACATAATCGAATATCAGAGTGATATTTAGTTTTATTGACTCATACGGGGCACGATACATTCTTTGGGAAGGAAAATCTGTCCAAAGTAGGAAAGAGTGTATGTTAAACGTATTCCCTCTCAAGCATTAATTTTTGACATCTTCCAAGAGGATTCCTCCAACTCACTCACAAGTCAACACCAGAAGCAGAATCTACCAAGAGTCTGTACAACTGCTTGCATACGCCGAAGATATTGTGATAATTGGAAGAACTCAGCGGGTACGTACGTGAATATAAGGCAAAGCTCTATCTTGAACTACTAATGAGACTCTACATACGACCCTGATCATACATGGATTTTATTGAAGGAGGATGAAGATATCCTTGGTCGCTTCAGGAGAAAAAATCTTGGTAAGATATTCGGTTCCATTTACGTTGACCGATTTTGGAGGAGAAGATTCAATGACGAACTATACGAGCTGTACAGCGACATCGGCCTAGTAAAAAAAAACTGGGCGTTTCAGATGGCTAGGCCAGCAAAGTCGTCGAATTTAACCCAGAGTGACAATGCAGTAGAGGGCCTTCTCGCCGTAGGCGGGGCGCACAAGTTCAAGGCGGGTCGTCAACCAACTTGGAGTGCGCAACTGGAGACAATTAGCTAAAGACCGAGCTACATGGAGACGCTTGTTGGTTGAGGCCCAGGTTCACTCTGAACTATAGGAGGAATCCTCAAATTTCCCGCCGAACCATGGAGTGTGAAAGTTTCTAAAGAGTTTAAGCTAAACCATTACAGTCAAAGACGTGAACAGTTCTGTGGAAGACAGTCAAATTCTAGTAAAGTTTAAGAACTGTGAGGATTATTATGTATAGCAACTGCAGAACGGAATAAACCAGCTTTGAATTCCATTACAAGTCAGGAGGGTGCTAGACCATCTCAAAAATAGAACTTGTCGCAGGTATTACCCTAATGGTTTGGATAAGGAAGGATAAGTGATTCTACTCTCTAGAGTTATCACCTCAGTTCTATTATATGCCGCCCCAGTCTGGGCGGAAGCACTGAGGACGAAGGAGACCAAAAGGAGCGGCTTTCGAACCATCTCTGACGAAGCTGCATTTGTCATAGCTGGAATGGTCCCCATCGATATTCTCGCAGATGAAGTGCTGAGCATATATAACAGAAGAGCATTGAGTCATCACGACGCCACTGGTATCAATGTGATAAAAATTGAAGAAAGGGCAGCGTCAGCAGCTATGTGGCAAGCTCGTTGGGCTAATACAACAAAAGGCAGATGGATATATAAACTTATACCGACAATCCAAGACTGGATAAGTCGAAAGCATGGAGACTGCAACTATCATCTAACGCAGTTCCTGTCTGCCACGGTGGCTACCGCAAATATCTACACCGATTTGGACATGACAACTCACCATCCTGCCCGGAATGCCCAGGTGAAGATGAAGATACGGAGCACGCAGTGTTTTACTGCACACGTTTCACGGCATGGAGAATTACTCTGCCAAGACCGTCATTACTCCTCGACCATATGTTACGGTCGGAAGAGAATTGGATGGCAATATGTTCCTTCGTAACAACTCTACAAAAAGAGCTGCGAAGAATGGAAAAGCTAAGAAGAGCAGCTGAAGCAGCGGAAGAAGCTGACACAAGAAACATAGCATAAATTGCTAACCAGCCCCGCAAATTAATACCTAACGGCAGTTCCGCGGGGAGAGTGGTTGAAGTGTGTAGGGTGTGTGTTTAGTACGTAGGCGTATTCCTGGCATCGATTACTCAGGTTTGCGAATCGTGCATGCTAGTAGCACTCGGGCTATTAGTATCTATGAAGATTACACATCCCTGGCGCAATCCAAAAAAAAAAAAAAACTAGTAGGAGGATCATCGTTTATGATAAGGGTAGTAAAAGGGTCGATGCAAAACGAGAATGCAGTACTACCTTTCGGCACCGATAATAACATCATCACTAGACGAGGAAGAAGCCAGATGTCATGAAGGCAGTATGTATGGATTTCAAAGGTGATGGCAACATGTACTATCGTTCTGTATTCACGATTTTCTTTAAGAAGGTTTTAGCTTTACACTCTTCAAATATAATTCCAATCCGTTCCTAACAACGCTTTTTTTACCGTGACTGGAAACATCAACAACTTGGTTAGCCAGACATAGCGCTTGTACTAGTTTTTAGATTCAGAACTTGCTCTGAATGAGTATTAACTGAATTATTAGAAGAATCAAGAGCAAGTTCCATACTCAACCAACTAGTTGGCTAAAATATTGCGAAATCCTTAACATAGAAGGGAAGTAATAAAGCCAAATTTGTCTTCAAAAGCGACGTTTCACAAGGCTTATGCGAAGGCTGGTTCTATTCTTTAGAACAATGACTTAGAACTGTAACGTAAGCAAAAGTCAAAACTGGAGTTTTTGCAGGAGAAAGGGTAGAACTGAAACCCCCTCATGGGACTTTAAATAACCAGTTACTATATATTCTCTCTCTGCAATCAAAGAGAGCTATTTCAACTACTTATGAACACTTTCCTGTATAAAACACTGTAAACTGCAAATGCCGTCGGGGCTTCCCTAGGGCATTGCATTCAGTGCCTCTCCCGCCATTCGCACATGCAACACTGTTGTCCTGAAATATAGTTGTTAGCCCCAACTCCATGCACATGTAAGGTGAACGAGCAAAAAGCAATTCGAACGCGCGTTTGATACTAATCTAAACACAATGTATTGTCGCTATACGCTGTGTGGTCGGTGGTAGTTGAATTCCCGTTTTTAAGGACTCATAGGTGGACATAGTGAAAATCCTAAATTATAATTATTCACTGATATCGCATTAAAATCGTCTCCCCCCTCCAACGAACACATGCATTCAAATCCAATTGCATGACACATTTATTTTCATTTTAACTTTTAATTTCGCTTCTCCATACCCCAGGAGGATCGATCACCCACCCACCCTAGCCATGCGCTGTCAGACACCCATTATCATGACATAATGAACCGTCTGACCATAGTCATTTATTTGAATAAATAGTCAACTAAGTGTAACATAAAAAATGCAAAAACCAGTAAGGCGGGGGTAGGATCAGGATGTTCGTCGGTTCGCCAACTAAATGGCTGCCATTAGTTTAGCTGAATTGGTAATTTACAGTTGTGTACAGGTGATAGCTGAAATTTATGAAAATTGTTTGGCCATTCGAAAGGGATGTTGTTACTCCATGGATGTGGCAGGATGCTTTGTAGGTCAACCTGGCATACAAGGTTCGGCAGTCGGGTTCGGTGTAAGTTAATGATGTAGCAAATTGTGGAATCCTTAAAGGGGAAGTCAGAACAGAATATGTTACGGCACGGAGCAAGCAAGAGAGTAATGAAGGACTAATGAGAAAAGTCAAGATATTATTCACCGGAAGTCATTTGTTCAAAATTTCGTGTTTTGCATTGTAAATCAATGAGATTTATGAGTTCCACGGGCTGAGGAATTTGAATTTTTAAAATATTTGAATTTTTTATTGAACGGAAGGGGAGTTCATGAAATGGTTGGGGACTAGTCCTTAAACTGCGAAATGAAACGTAGAAAATCACTAATTTAGTTTCGCTGGTGATGGCTGCTTTGACCTTTGAGTCACCTACTATAGGGAGGGGAAAAAGGGATCTGTTCCTGAGAATTAATTTTAACCCCATTGTAGGTGTATTGTATCGTTTGCACTGATTTTTTGCAATGAAACAGGCATGTAGTTAAGGTATAGTAAAGGAATTCTTACCTTATTTATGTGGATCCTTATTCTGCATGTATTATCCTATAAATAGAAAAAAAAATAAATCATTAACCTCAGTCGGACTCTAAAAAAAAAATACATTTATACGTGCATTTTGTTTTTGTCTGTCTGTACCTGTATCACGAAAAAACGACTGCACAAGATTTAACAGAGTTTTCACAGTTGTATTGCTTAAAGACTAGATTTTAAAATGAAGTAAGTTTTATCGTGATCCGCCATCCAGACCTCAGGTAAGAGGCATGAAAAACAAATATCTTGGCTAAGAGGTTTCTCTTTCAATATACTTATGTACACAAATGGACTGAAAATATAACTAGGCGGATTTTTACTAAAGGAAAAAATACAAATTTATTTTCATTCTTGATCCAGCAGTGCAGAGTCTAACAAGATACAATTAAAGATTTCACAGAAACCGCTTTAAGCAGAAATATCACATTGAATCTCTTCTAGTCTAAGTGTGCCTCTATCTTGATACAAAAAGATGTCCTACATACATACATTTCCAATGGCCCGCTTATATTTTATGAGGGTCGTGGTTGGATCCTCCGCCATTGACTCCAACTCATCACGAGGAATCCCTAGACGGCTCCAGGAGAGATGTGGGACTTAATCAAACCATCTATTTCTAGACCTATCATGGCACTGCGATCATGGCATGTCTTTGAAGTCGGTCTGGGGGCATACGCACTACGTGACCAAACCATCGAAGCATAGATCGTTCTGTTCGGAGAAGTAGCTGCTCAACATTGAGCGCCTCGCGTACTCTTATGTTGCGCACTCGATCCCTACGAGTTAGTCCATCAACATCGCGAAGGAACCTCATTTCGGCAGCTTGTATCCGCGATCTTATTCTTTCGGTCACTACCCAAATTTCATGACCATAGGTGAGAGTTGGAACATACACCGAGTTAAAAATCGATAATTTAAGTTGAACACTAAGTTCGGCCTCCCTTGTAACAGATTGACAAAGCTCTCTCAGAATTTATCCAGCCTGACCAATTCTACAGGCTAACTCAACATCGTTCTTCCCGTCACTCGTGAATAAGACCCCGAGGTACTTAAACTTATCCACCTGCTTCAGTGGGACTCCACTAACATGCAGAGTGCACCAAATGGGTATTTCGGATACGACCATTACTTCCGATTTGTTCACGTCGACCTTCACCACACCTTCATCACAAACGACTTCAAACCTTTCGAGTGCGCGTTGAAGTTCGGTTTGAGAGAGCCCAAGGATGGCCAAATCATCCGCAAAGAACAAATGACTAATCCTTAAGTCTCCCACTTTGAAACATTCTCCGCCACTGCTGAGAGAGGTGACGCTCGGTCGGTCAGTCCATCTCCGCCAGGCCACTATTCCAGGGATCGTCATCCAATAAAGGAAGCCCCCTGTTGATACTAAAGGAAGTCAGCTCGCCACGGGAAGGCTCAAAATTAATACAAGGCGGGGGAGCCATCTCAAAACGGGAGTCGGAGTCCAACGCCCACAGTGAAAGGTATGTATTGTTTATCCGAACACAGCTTCTACAGTTTGTATATAAAGACTGAATCACCCTTAACAGTGAGCCATCGATTCCATACTCCTGCAGAAAACTCCAGAGTTTGCCTCACCCATGCTGGGTGCCGGGCCACAGGAACATTCCAGGAAACTGCAGGGCTGACGAGCTCACCAGACAGGGTACCACTCTAAGGATTCTGCCCGACAGGCAAGCCCTGGGTATGCCCCTCGCTACTTGTAAGTATCTACTAAAGCTGATAGCTATTAGCACGACCAACCTCAGATGGGAAAACAGCTCAACGTGTCACATTTCGAGACAGATCTTGCCTAAGCTGGATCAAAAACATAGTGCCGATCTGGTCAAGTTAAAGCGTACACAAACCAGCTGCATTGTCGGTGTTCTCACTGGACACTGTCTTATAGGCCAACACGCCAAAAGACTTGGTCTCTTCTCCAACGACTTCTGCAGAAGCTGTAGGGACGAGAAGGCAGAGGAAACCATCCTTCACCTCCTATGCACTTGTCCAGCCCTGTCGCATAAAAGAATGCTCCATCTAGGGTCCCACTTCTTTGACGACCTCGGCGATCTGGCGTCCTTAGACATCATGAGCTTCCATCGCTTTATCAAAAGCTCCAATGGTTTTGTTTGTCACTGAGTGGCCTAATGATCCATGGTGTCACAAAGGACCTTCACTGGTCTAAGTGCGTCTGCACTCTCGTGTGGACAGCCAACCTAACCTAACCTAACCTTGCCCCGAGGAACCCTATCATATGCTATTTCCAAATCCACAAAGCAAGTGTAGACAGGTTTAGCATACTCCCAGGTCTTCTAAGGAACAATTCTGAGAGTGAATAACTGGTCGGTTGTGCTTCTACCGGGATGAAAAACGCACTGCTCCTCCTCCAAACTATCCTCAACCACAGCTCTGGAACGCATTTCTAGCACTTAAAAGAGATATACCCCTGTAGTTGGCGCAATATCTTTTGTCACCTTTTTGAAAAAAGGATATACCACCACAATTTGCCAATCACCAGGTGTTTCACCGCATTCCCAGGCCACTTTAATGACACGCGAGAGCCATTGCACTCCCTCTTTACATAAAGCCTTGACCATTTCTGGTCGGATTTCATCCACACTAGCAGATTTGCCAACTTTTAGCGATTTGATCGCCAAAGTTACTTCCTCTACCGTAGGACTATTTTCCGGCCCTGTTCGGGACTAAGCAATTCTGAACAGGGCCGGAAAATTTCACGTTCCAATTTTTCGCCAAACTCCTTCCAAGACTGTTTTTCGCTATTTTCACAGCTAATTTGCAAATTCTTTGCGACTCAGTGTACCAATTTCGAGAATCGGAGTTTTTCAAGTGAATCCACACCTTAAGGGCTCTCTTTTTCTCTCTGATGGCTTCTTGAACTCTGGGCGTTTTAAAGCAAGTAGTTCTTTTCTCACCACCAGCCGCCACACCAAGCCGTTTCACTCCACAAACATCTCCCACGAGGCAATAACCGCTGTTGAAAACTGTTGCCATTCTTCCTGCTGCCCTTATCTACTCAATTAGAGAACCCATCACAACACAATGGACGTATCATAATTTGAGATAGCAATTTACATGGACGTGTCAAAAATGGACTAGCATGGATTTCAGATATGTCCATTTATGCAGACACCCAGGCAGTCATCCTAGGCCCGGCCAACTATAAAAAAAAATCTCAAATAGTTGGACTCTTCCGCTCAGAGCTTAAGTTCTAAATTATCTAAATGCCAAGCCGCAGCTAGTCAGATCAAGTTCAGACATATATGGGTCACTAGCTGACAGAAGAATCCAAAATTTTCTATTACGCCAATGTTGAGTACTTGGAAGTCTAGAAGAGATTTAAGCAATATTTGCATGGCAATAGCCACAAGAATGATAGCATTACATAACTCACTAAGCTAGCACTCAGCAGCCACAAGGATAAACGATTTACAGCATACTTGCCGATGTTGTGAAGACCCGAAACTTGAGGAAGACACCACACACTTTTTATGACATCGCCTAAAAATTAAATATGAGCAAAGTTCGCTGGAACTTCTTAGGCACAGCTTTCCCAGCTTACGGATATACCTACCTCGATGATCATGTGGATTGTTTCTTTTCGAAATGTATAGTCATATCCAAAGATCCAACGACATGACAATTTAATGCTTCTGTATACAAAAGTTTTCGGACAAACAAACTGATTCCACTAGTAGACTCATTAGCCAGTCTTAATGAATGTCTCTACATACCTAATCATCCAACACAATCATTGTACACTATCTAACTTTCCGTACTTTCCACATCGACTCTTTTAGTCAATATCTAGTGATTACCTTCCTCTCACTCTTTTCTCTTCCAAACATCCATTAAAAATAATCTATTTAAAGTTTCCGAGCAAAGCATAATCCCCAATAAGGATTCGCTGAGCGCTCCTCTTTATCTGTAAATAGCCACACAGCAATTTTCTAAAATTATCTTATCAAAGAAAGTGGAATGCACTTTTCTCAAGATACAGCTATACACTCTCTATTCTTTGGATAATCTAGCATCCTTCTTCGCATGCCATTATGTATCTCCAGCATGGAAACTAAATTTAATTTTTTAGATAACTCTTCCACAGCAGTAGCGCGCGTATAAATTCCAACACTCGACGACGGGACAAAAGCGTCCTTAAATCTCCAATCGAAAAGTCACCCAAAACCCAACAACAAAAGCATAAGGAAAGTGCAAAAGAATTTCAGCAATGATGCTACTAAAGGCCAATCTAATTTTATCTTCGCTTGGTCTGGTGAATTTAGCCTCAGATAGTCATAGATAGAGCTACCCAAGACACGGCACACATATGTATCAGCAAATCCCGTCTCGACTGTGGAGAATGATTTGTTGTTTGGTCGCTTGGATTTTGTTTTCCTGTGGTTTTGGATTCGAAATTTTTTACAAAATTCAATAGAGAGTGAGTCTGCGATTCATTGAAAGATGGATGGGGTGAGCTAGTGCCCTCCAAAAACATCCAATCATTACCACCATTGAAACCCTTAAAAAAAAACCTTCATGTACATCCACAGGATTATTTGATTTTCCTTTTTTTAAAATTGAAGCCATAAATTAGTTTATTGTCTGTCTACAGCAGTCTGCCTTGAATGTACGCCTTTAACTCCACTCCGGCTGGTTGTATTCGAAGAGGTTCTGTAATGGAAGTCAAAGTATCGGAGCGGGACCAACGAACGACATTGATAATGAATGAGGACGGGTACCATTTGATAGATAACATCTTTTCCACAAGCAAAATACGAAAAGCGAAATAGGGGTATAAGCTCGCATGTATTTCAGAGAGTAAATGAAAGAAACCTCAGAGATAAGTCAAAGTAGATAATGGATCCGACGGGTGCGGAAATTTAAAAATAAAAGTCAGACTTGAAGTTGGTGAGTTTGGAGATTTAAAGTCGAAAGTAATCAATATTTATTCATTTGCTTGAAGGTGGCCTTGAGTCGTTACCACCATTCTATGCATTTGTGAAGCTTTCATACTTTTTACTCACGATTAACAGAGGTTCGCTCAATCGCTTCTTTCCGGTTTCAGACCTAACATCAACTGCTCTGCAACCACTGTTGACATCCTTAAGGACATTAGACAACATTTCATGGGGCTTATATTACGTGCCTCTGCCTGAGGTTGGCAAAAATACATTGGATAGCGCATTTTCTTGTGACCCGACGACGTCTACAGATTTAAACTCAAGCAAGGAACAGCAACTAAAAGTCACCTGAAGATAAGGAGAAGGGAATACCGTGAAATATTCTTGAACCACTCTATTCCAAAGAAGGGTGTCAGCCTAGAGTACAGTGGACTAAATCGAGCTTCAGAGTTTATAAAAAAAAAAAGAACAAGGACAAGGTCGATAATGGCTACTATGTTGGTAAGACTCTGAAGAATCTTTCAAATGAACAGATCACATGTGGAAATTCCAAATCATGGATTTGGCTTCGGCAGCATTTTTTATAGACTGAGGCGAGGTGTTGCTCCGGAGATATCTAGGAAGGCGTACAGTGTGATTTCTTTTTTTGACAACCCCCTTCACTCATACCGACAAGATGGTGCAAGGTTGTTATTGTTGATTTACCTGATTGATCTGCAAATCCGAAGTTATTGAGGGGTGTATTCAGTTAGGGCGGCATTACGGATATGCAGATCGATCCATTACGTTAAATAATACAATGAGCGCCATGGGCTAAGTGGTTAGTGTGTCGGATCACTGCGGGTGAGGTTCCAAGTTCGAATCCCAGAAAACACCAAAAAGCTTTTTCATGGTCCCGCATGTCGCGAGCGTCTGACAAACATCCGAGAGTATTGTTGTCTCGAAAAAACTTCTCAAAACAAATTGCCATTCGGATACGCCACTAAATTGTAGGTCCCTTCCATTCGTGTGAAAAATATAATGCACACAACATGAGTGGTTGCGAGAAGCAGGCCCTGGCACTTAAAGGGCTGTTGCGCCAAATATTTTTTTTTTTATAAAGAATACAGGGGTGAGATTTATTAGCATAAAAGCCTTTGGGTCCGAAGGAGATCTGCTGTGAGCTTTAGGTATGAACACTGCATTAACTGTCCTCCATGTTGTTGGGATATATGTAGCTTAATTCATAGCTGGATCTGAAGATTAGAAGTAGGGAGTCGATTAGAGTATCGATTCTGTGCTGTATGAAAGCAAAAAGATTCCAATCCCGTCAGGTGCCTTATAAGGCTTTTGAGTGGAAATTGCCCATCTGATGGAGTCAGAGGTAAATATTCTCTTTGATATGCTTTTGATGCATGTACCTGTTTGGGAGATTATGTTCAACTTCAGATATAGGAGAAGCGGATGGATGTAAGGTGCGTGGGTTACCCTCTTACTCTAGGAACCATTTGCTTCGTTATATGAAGGAGTTGATTTTAGCCATGCAGGCGTTGCTGAAATCAATTAGATCATTGAAAGCGTATTCACCCAGGGTTGCCTTCCTAATGTAGACGAGCGCAATACTAGCGCATAGGAGGGGACTGATGGTCTCTTTTTCCTCTTCATCACAACAGCTTCTGCAGAAGTCATTATAGGGGATGCCTAGTCGATGGGGATGTCTTCCTATGACGTAGTATCCGGTGAGAATGTCTGTTATTTTGGAGAGGATTTTGTCTTTCGTCTTTCAGCCCGATGGACCTAGATTTGTTCAGTGTCGGCCAAAGTTGTCTGGCGGTGTTGTATTGGCCTCTGTATGACACAGTGACATGGTACCCAGTAAAGGGTGAGGTTGTACGGACCAGCTATCTCGTTAAGAAATACGCGGCAGTCTTTCACTGCCTTAGATCTCGTAGTGCTGGATGCGAGGGATTTGATAGCTGCCTGACCATCGACGTAAATAATAATGTCCGATAATGATAGTATTTTAGTCGTTCGTCAGTCAGCGGCTTTGCGAACCGCAGTAACTTCGGCTTAAAAAACGCTGCAATGGTTTGGAACGTTAAAAAAGAAGGCGTATATCCAGGTCTTCTGAGCAGATTCCGGCACCGACTCCATTCTTGGCCTTGGACCCGTGTGTGAAAATTGACAGCTATTCCCTGTTAAAGACATACTCAGTGGGCAGATGGTCAGTGAAATTGGGGAGAGGACGATTCATCAAAAGAATTTTGGCGTGACCCGTGTGTTACTCCTTCCACTGCTTGGAGCCTCTCAGTCTCATTGCCGAGCTAATAGCCAATTGTTTACTGACGATCTCAATCGGAATTAGGTGGAGCATAGGTTGGAGTGCCGGCCGCTGTGGGAGAAGTTCTCAATGCACCGGTAATGCTGAGACATGCAACTCGTTGAGTTTCTTCCATTATGAATAGGTTGGGCTTCTCCTTCGAGGCGCCCCACCATACCAGTACCCCATACATAAGAATCTATTCTACTAACATGATTTGATATCATATTTTTGAGTCTAGCACTTTTCAAGATGGAGGGGGGGAACACGCATTAATTTTAAAGATTTCTCTACTATGACCATATTTTTAAAAACTGTTCTACAACATATCTTCTTCTTCCTTTTTATCAGCGAGGTTATGATCCGAAAATAAGGGATCATAACCCTCCCAATTCACCGCATTTCTACTGATCCGCCTGTGGGGTTCGCCTATTTGACCTCAGAAAATATCGGCAGGCCTGCCGATTTTGGATCACTCGATTACTGAGGCCAATGAAATGCCGATGTCGTCGCATTTGTCTGATCCAGGCGTTTATAGGCCTGCCTTTCCTACATCGCGATGTCTTTGGAACGGGGTTCAAATGATCTCTTCTTTGAACGTGACAATACCAGCTGGGCTGGTCGCGCTCTATTTCTTGTACGATGGTTTCCTTGATGTGAAAGCTTCCACGGATCTTCGAACTTCTTATTCGATCAAGCTTCGTCACTCCTGCTGTCATGCGAAGCATCTTCATCTCAGCTGCCGTTAATTTACTCTCATACTTTTTGTACATCGTCCAACATTGTGAACCGTATGTGAGCGCTGGACGCACAACTGCGGTGTAGAGCCTTCCTTTCAACTTAGGGGGCATTTTTCTGTCACAAACGATAGCGGAGTTTTCTCGCCACTTCATCCACCCTACGCTTACGCGATGATTGATGTCGTCATCACAAGTTGTTTTGCTATTGATCATAGATCCCAGATACTATATTCGAACTTTTCGCACTTGGGAAGCACTGTTCCATTCAAATAAATGTTTGGAATAGGCCTGAGTGGATCAGAGAATGGGCAGCACAAGTACTCTGTCTTTTTTGAACTAATGCGATACCCATTTCCCTCCAAAACGTCCACCCACACATCAAGTGCTCGTTGCAGGGATGTAGGGTCCTCACTTATGATGGCTCCATGGTCAGCAAAGAATAACTGATGTACCTTGGGGTCCATCACTTTACCTTCAAGCAGATAATCAAGAACTGTAATAAAGAGCAAAAGACTTAAGACGCTTCTCTGGTGCACCCCGACTTTGCTTGGAAACTTTTCGGTTACTCCAGCGGGGCATCTTACTCTTGTCTTTGCTCCTTCGTACATGTTCATGATCATCTGTACATAGGTTTCTGGAACCTCTCGATGTCTTAGCGCCATCCATATCAGATCTCGTGGTTATTTGTCGAATGCGTTTTTAAAGTCAACCAATACAATGTGTAAATCGCTTAAGGAATCACGATGTTTTTCCATTATGATCTTTATAATTTGGATTGCATCTGTGGTTGATTTACCCGAGACAAACCCGCGCTGATCATCAGATAGCCGTATTATTTTTCGCAGTCGGCCACCTAATACCCGCTCAACGAGCTTCATGGTGTGTGACATCAGCTTGATCGAACGGTAGTTATCACAGTTTCGCGTATCACCCTTCCCTTTGTATACAGGTAGAAGGTAACTTTCCCTCCATTGATTCGGCATTGGGTCACCTCTCACGAATTTGGAGATGAGAATTCTGAGCCATCTGAACCCGATGTCTCCCATCTTTTTCCAGAACTCAGAGGGCATCTCGTCTGGCCCAACCGCTTTTCGTTTTTTGGAGTATTTGACCGCCTCACTAACTTCTTCGACTGTAATGTCGGGTATTTCTTCACAGTTAGGGGTGGCTCTTGGAAAGTATAGCCGGAGAAACTGTTCATTTAAAAGTTCTTCACAATACTGCCGCCATCTCTGCAGAATTTTCTCGTCACCCACAAGAAGCTGGCCATGAGCATTGTTAATGAACTTTGGCGAACGAATCTCCTGAGCATTCCTCCATCTTTGGGCGGCTATTTTAAAGATGGTTGCGCTCTTGTTCATATTGTGTCTTCGCAGTTCTTGGATAGCCTGGTTTGCATCAGCAACCGGGGAAGATATTTTCTCCAACTCCCGATACAGGCCCTCCGTACTCTCTGCTTGAAGCTGGGCGCACTTCTTCTTCGCTTTTTTCTTACAACATCTGTATTCCATTTCGAGGCGAATTTTTCCGTCACTATTATTAGAGGGGCACTTTGACCAAGCTTTGAAAGCCGCTTTCTTCTCATCTATCACCTTCGTAGCTTCATCACTCCACCACCATGTTTCTTTGGCGTGTTGATGGTGGCCTTTTGAAGCTCCTAACAGTTATTTGGCCTTCTTTAAGCAAGATCGCTATAGGGAATCCCACATATTTTGTGCTCTGCACTCTTCATCCTCAGCTCCGTTGATGGTGTGAGAGATGTAGTTTTTCATTACGAAAACAAAAGCCTCGCCTTTTTCTTTGTCCAGATTGTACCACTTGATTTTCTCAGAAACCCTTGTTTGTTTGCTTTTCTTCGGTGTTTTCATAAAAATTTCTGTTAGCAGGAGACGGTGTTGCCGAACGATTGCCTCTCTCAGGATCACTTTGCAATCTTTTACCCGAGGCTTCATGAAACTGGCTATCGAATGGTAGCCAATCTGGGTTTCATCTCCACCACTGCTGTAAGTGATCAGGTGTCGGCTTTTTTTGATGAACATGGTATTTAACACGATAAGACCATGTGATTTGCACATGCTTAGGATGTCTTCACCAGGAAGGTTCCTGGTGCCATATCCTGGTCCTCCGTGGCAGTCTTCATAGTCTTCGTTTGACTTCCCGACATGTCCATTCAAACCTCCTCCAACAAACAGAAACTCTTCCTTTGGGATGTTCTTAAGGAGAATGTGGAAATCTACCTGTTATACAACATGTATTCGAAAAAATGCCTTTCCTAAAACAATACTTTTTTTTTCTTGTACTAGAGCCACCTCTCAAATGACGGATGCTAAAAGAAATAGGCGTATTTACATAAAGCGCGTGGTTTAGGAGTTTAAGGTCGACAGACAAACGGACGAACGATTAATCAAAACCAATAGTGTCAGGTCAGTGGTGTATACGCGGAATCCTTTAAACTTTATACTCAAAACGGAGAATGAGTAGATTGCTTTGCTCTGTAGACGACTGACTGACTGACTCCTCTGACTATTTCTTTGTTTTCTGGATTTTGCTTAAATAGTATGTCAAATTCTGGAGTCTTATCGACCTTTATTTAGAATCTCAACCAGGAAAATGTGGATACTCATACGGTATACTCTGACACAGGTGTAGGACAAGAAGCGGTTTATTGTTCTTGAACCGCTTCTTGTCGTGGATATTCTGCTTGCCATGGATATTTTACACGACTTTTTAAGAATCTGTAAATGTGATGCTGACACGTAAAGCTGCAATATCTCCTACCCCATGAATTTATTTCCCACTCCACTGTTTCTATCCTATCTACCACCATCTATCACTTCCTTCAAATAACCCACAACATCAGTAGTTTACAAAATGTCATCGACACTTAGCCCAAAATATTAGGTACACCGCCTCCCCACTAACTTAATAATTCATCACCTTCGTCATGTCGTCTCACGCTATAAATAAAACTCTACTCCACTAAATTAAACCGCCATTAAACTGACAACCCGAAAGGCAAGCGAAAGGGGAAAAAAAAATTATTGTAACGACAGCCCGACAATTTTATTTTAATTTTCCCATGTGGGATGTATCCGTACGTGAAATTACCTCAAAATTATTCACTAAACTCTGTCATTCAAACCATTTAACCCTACACCTCTCTGCCGCCCACCCCTAAATGGGAGCTGAAATAAAAAGTCGAATAATTTCTCACAAAACATGTAATCAACCACAAATAGGCGACTACCACCGTTGCCGCCGTCAACCCCACTCATCATCGAGTGTAATAATACAGCTCCCCGGACCATCACATCACTTACGGTTGAATAAATAAAAACGTACCGTCTGCCCTCTAGCGCCCACTTAAGGGAGTATCAAAGTTACGACTTTTATTAAAACTAAATCCATTACATGGGGGCTTCTTCTTTATGTGCATCCCATCCCCCATGTCGAAAACTCCAACCCTTATGTTGGCGTCTCGACACCGCGCGCTCATTTAATGTTGTCATCGTCTGGTTACACTACTCGTAGGTGATCCCGCTTTGTCTCATGTCCACCCTTAACCCCCACCCAGAGTTCATGTGTACGTGTGTATGCCTGTGTATGTCTTCTGTGTAATTTAATTGAAAAACTTCATCCGAACGATGACTGCGGAAAAATTATTTTCTTTACCCCCTTTGGGGGTAATATTTTCACCATTAGTCGTCCTGAAGCTACTGAGCTTGGTTGGGGGGTCGTCGTCGACGGTCTGAAACCATTGCAAGTTTAGATTGAGGGTGCAAATAAGCGAAGACAAAGCTTTCATTGCGATTTCACATATGGCTGAGCGTTCGCGTTAAAAAGTGATTACTGTTGTGGAGCGCTAAATACTGCTCTGTGTGTGTGGGCGGGACACGGGCGGGGTTTTTTTGGGGATAAGTCGTACAGAGCGAAGGAGGGTTTGAGTCTATTACTTAGCATTACGATGCAGTTGTAATGGAATTATTGAAGTGATTTTTTTCCTCCACCATCTCATTCTCTAGGGGAGCTTAGTCAGTGACTTTTTTTCTGTTCTTTGCTGCTGATATGGTAGTTAAGGTCCTTTGTGAGATGAGTGAAAAATTTCCAAGCAGAACAAGTGCAGAAGATTAATTATAAAGGGTTAATCATAATATGTATATGTCGAACGATGGAATAAAGAAAAAACTCTGAAGCACTCTACCTTGTATGCAATTAGAGGATACCATGGGGATGTAATTATTATTATTATTTTTTATTTCTTGTGGCTTGGTGCTTAATTTAATGAGAAAAGCTTCTTTAAGGGGTAAGCATGTCAAAGCTGATTTCGAGAAACAAAATTAATTTGTGTAACGATGTACATTTGTTTTAAGGAATGGTGCCGTTGCTCTATGAGTATCGTTGTATATACGAGTACTTTGTGCATTGAGAGATGATATCATAGAGTGGATTAAAAAAGGACTTCTTTTTAGAAATAAAAATAATATTATACAACAATAGCTTCCGTAGTTTCCTAGGAAATCAATTGATAACCGTCGGATTAATGCAAATAATTTATTTGGGATCAGAATTCCTATAAAACGTTATACATTCATGTATTTCCCCACTTAAGACACCTTTAACTGTGATTACGCTTGGTTAGGTATTTTTGTGTCTTGTGACAATAGAATCACTGCTCACTTAGACCAACAGTTTTGGGTACATTAATTTAACCCTGGAAACACTGTGTGAAGGTATCTTTATTCTACGGCTGAGGTGGGCTCGCCGGTTCCAGCGTCAACCCAAAGAAATACCCTAAACTTTGGGAAAGAGATACTTTATTCAGGTAGAGATCCATTGCGGCGTTTCCTGCTAACAGTGCAAGTCTGTTTTGACTAACTATTTTTATACCTAACAATTCGACATATAGATATATAACTATGTATATAGATATAGAAACTACCTTAGTTTTTCCGTGACCGTCCTTATGCTGGTTCTGGTACGGGTCGGATTGCTGCGTGTCTCGGTTTGGAACGGTCGTCTCTCGACGGGAAGTGTCCCAGTCCGCTTTCTGGGCGGGCTTAGGAAGAACCAAGTTCGCTTTCAGGGCGGACTCAGGAAGGACCCAGTCCTCTTTCCGGCCGGGCTTAGGAAGAACCCAGTCCGCTTTCAGGGTGGGATAAGAAAGAACCCAATCCGCTTTCAGGCCGGGCTTAGGAAGGACCCAGTCCGCTTTCACGGCGGGATAAGGAAGGACCCAGTCCGCTATCCGGGCGGGCTTAGGAAGAACCCAGTTCGCTTTCAGGGCGGCCTCAGGAAGGACCCAGTCCGCTTTCAAGTCGAGCTTATTAAGAACCCAGTCCGCTTTCAGGGTGGGCTAAGGAAGAACCCAATCTGCTTTCAGGCCGGGCTTAGGAAGGGCCGAGTCGGCTTTCAGGGCGGGATAAGGAAGGAGCCAATCCGCTTTCAGGGCAGACTGAGGAAGGACCCAGTGCGCTTTCCGGGCGGATTTGTGAAGTAGAGCGGTGACTCCGCAGATATTAGCGACTACAGTGTTTCATCCAAATGGGGGGTTCAACAGTAACCACAATATTTCTCCCAAATGGGTAGAAATCTATAGGAAAGTGGACCGGCTATGGTCAGTGCATACGCGGATTAAATCGATCACTCACCGAAGTGAAAGCGAAAAAAATATAATTGATTTGGAACCCACGTTCCCAGAGAGTCATTCAATGGTACACCAGATTAGTACTCGACAACGGTTAATCAGACTCTCCTGACCACATCTATCAATCTTTCCCTTATGCAAATTTCTCCAAAAAGCAAATGTGAATTATAAAAAGTGAGTGAAATTCACATTTTCAAACAACTTGGCCAATGAGATTGAGAGAAGTGGTCGTGTACGGGTAGCGTGATCATCGCCAGCTATTGTTGTTTGTGCTGAACCAACTGTGCACAATAGCGGCCGCCAAAATGGAACACAGTGGAGGCGTTATAATTGTAACACTTCGTTACAACTGTAAAAGAAATGTCCGCTGTTAAGGAACCACACAGATAGTGATACGAATCTGAGAAGGTCCATCAGCTTAACATTACTTAAGTCATCCAGTTCGGAAGAGAAGTAACTACCAAGACTCCTCATTCTTCTGACGTGAGGTGACGAACAGATTCAATTTGTACCTCGTCCCTGCAGCTTCTGCAATAACCGTCGTGCTGAACATTGATGCATTCCTCACGAATAACAATGGCATAGTGCCCAATAATTATGCCGGAGTTAACCTGTGTTTTATCGGAACTAAGTTTCACCAGAAAAATATATCTCTTCTGGTTAACCTTCCTGGCCATTGCATATGCGTCCAAATGACCCCAGCGTCGACTTGCTCGACCGGTGGCTTCTATTTTCTTTTTTAAAAAGCTGATTGGGAGCAGGGGGTCACCGCATTGACTCTAGATATCTTGTTTGAAAGCAATTTTCAGATTCTTACAAGCCTCGATCTAGTTACAGAAGAGTCCAGAGCTGTAGCGGCTGCCTGGCTACCTATATAGGAAGTAATCATTTTACCAAAGATATTATTCTTGTGTATAATTTCTGCAGCCTTTATAATAGCCGTAGTTTCGGCCTGAAAGACACTGCAGTCATCTAAAGGAATGATTTCTACTCAGGGCTCCACAATAAACTTCGGCTCCCGTGCCAATATTTATTTTAGAACCTTTGGTATAACATCGGGCATATGTGCTCGAATTCCCTCGATCTGTTGGCAGCCTCCCATCGGGATCGTATAGAGGCATGGCCGTAAGGGTTCGGTCTTCCCTCAGTTTTACAACGGTTTTATCCGTCAGACTACTGCAGTATAGATCAAGCAAAATGAAACTAAGCTGTTGGCGTTGTTCTTATCGATTTCATGAATTTGATGCACGCTGCCGGTTTTAAGTGAGGTTTGAAAACAAGTATTGCTTCTCAAGTATCTTCCATCATACTAGCGAACCATATGTAAGAATGGGTCTTACAACCGCCGCGCCATGTATATCCAGTACACAACAGCTGGTTGGAGCCCAACGTATTACTGAACGACTTTTTGCAAGAGTAGAAAGCTACACTTGCTTTCTTCATGTGTTCATCAATGTAATCCTTCCAGTTTGGTTTGGAGTCCAAAATTACGCCCAGTTATCGCGCTGAACTTGAAATACTGATTACACCGCTAGCGATATTTGGAGATCTGGAGGTGCGGATCGATTTCTTTTTAGTGAAAAGAACTACCTCCGCGTTTAAGAGGTTGACTCCTATTCCCTTGCTGGTGACTCAATCATCCTCTAGTTGTATCGCGAAGTTGAGCCTTCCACCTAAGACCGGAGAAAATTTCCGGGAAGCCAGGATGACAACGTCGTCAGCGAAACCCGTCGCGTTAATGCAGTCCTTCTTCAGTATTATCAAGATTTCGTCCACTACAAGGACCCATATTAGTGTAAAACTCCGCCTTGACAGGTTCCTCTGCATACTCTCCTCCGGTTGGTTGTGATTAAGTCTAAGACTTTGGAGAAATTAGTATTTTTTTTACCCCTTTTCGCATGCACACAAACCCTCAGAAGATGTTTTCGCAGACAAATACGTACCCGTTTTTGCTTTGCTCGAGGATCTGGAGAAAGTAGGCAAGCATCATTAATTTAGAAATATATGAAAGGTGATCATTTGACTACAATACGTTGTGAGAAAATTTTATGACCATGCAATTCCTGATGCTTCTTCTTCTTCCATTTATCAGTGAGGTTATGATCCGAAAACAGGGATCGCAACCCTCCCACTTCACCGCAAGTCCTGATACATTATATCATATAGTTACAACTCCTGTTACACAAAGACCGACATATTTTCCAAATGAATAATCAACAGCTGTACATTATATATGATAGACATAATGTGGATACTGCACATCTTCCATAAAGTACCTTACAGAGGAAGCCAAACTATATCTGAAAATCAATCATACTTCACTACACAATTGAAAAACAGAACTGATGATGTATAAAACTGTCTGCAACTGGTCTACCATTTGCACTTTTAGGGTGGACAGAACCGAAAGTTTCAAATTATACGCCTCTTCGACTTCGATTTCGATTTACTACCCAAATAAGTCGTCCCTGTAACCCTTATCACCAGAATAAAACCTCAGCCCATTCTAACTATTTAATTCTCGACACTGCCTGTATTCCCTTTTGAACCCTCTCCTCTTTAAATTCCTACCAACAGCATGTCTACCTACCCAATCTAAGTAAATAAAAGAAAATCTCTGCATCTGTTCCGAACCACTGAATTGCCCTCAATCACTTTGAGAAATTCAATATAAACTAAATGCGAATGAAAGAAAACTGCTGAAGTGTAGTCTATCTAGAGTAGGTGTAGAGCCAATCCTTAGGCGTATCCTTTAACTGGAGAATCTACTTTTCTTCTTTTTATACCCCCTCCTCAATGGAATCATGTGCAATATGGTAAACCACTGGAGTGGGATCAACATACTCCCCCACAACATTACAACCTCTAAACAAATAAAATTCCCGCACTTAACTTGGAAAATACGTTTAACATACAAGTATGTATGTATCTCCTGAAGGAAGCCAACTGCTTATCCTTGCACTAACAATATTGTAGATACAAGTGTTTGGGATTCTCCTCAACATGAAAACATTTCGAAACATTCTTGTGTACCCCACATCGAGGGTGTATATGTCCTGAATAAGAAAAAAAAGAAAAATAATTTCGAAGGCAAAAAAAGTCCTGTAAGAAAAAACGAAAAAAAAAAAAAAACAACAACCACCAAGGATGGAAACAAACTGTCAGTGTCATTGTCAGAATAATCCTCCTCGAGTTTTACATGACACGCATTGTGAATTTCGAATTTCGAATTTTCCACCATTCATCCGAAATAAATACAAGACGTGGACGGACGAACGACGACGATGGATAGATAGATTCGTATGCCAACCGAAAGCCACGATTACAACATAAGCACACCATCATTATGATAATCTCAAATCGATATGTTTCATAAGGATATACTTGACATATATTCGATGTAGCTTGTGAGTCCTCGTCTCCTTCCTTTTTTTTTGGTATGTCTTGTGCTGATTTGACTCTCCGACATTATGGTGGTTGGGGGAGGATGGACTATCTATCTATCTATACACAGCGAGAGAGTCTTAAATGTTTTCACTGTGCGAGGAGAATATTAAAATGGTGAAGCTTTTCCCGCTTGGGAATTTGATTTGTGTGTGACCGCTGCATTAGAGAGACACAGCCCTCGATTGAGATACTGGATACGGGAATGGAAATAGCGGTGAAAGGTCGATAACATTTTTTTAATGGTCGGCAATTTATTAAATTATCCTCAGACTCTGTGGTGGGTTAGGGGGCCGCAATAAATTGTTGTCAAGCATAATCGTCAAGAGGGCGAAATGCCCTTTTTGGGGTATCTTGTACTTTTTTAAATTGTATATGACGATGATGGTGATAAAAACCACACCCGGACATTAAAATTCATATTAAGGGACATAAGTAGGACACTTTGGATGTGAATAGGAAGTGATTGTACGAATTCTAAGTACAAATTGAGGTGAAAGTGCTGGAACCCAAAGTGAGTATTGCTTTTAAGAGAGAAGCACTGAAATAGAATGGTATGCTTTACTCCCTCCTGATCTGTGTTTCGTTTTTAATAATCAATATGACTTCCATTGTTTTGAATAACACAATTCATGCGACGAGGCATTGAGTCAATTACATTATTTAATGTTAAAATGTCGATTTTTGTCCACTCCTCGTTAATCGCGTTGCGGAGCTGCAGCAAAGTGCCAAATTGAAGACCATTTGAATAAACTTTTTGCACCAAGATGAACCAAAGATCTCCATTGGGCTCAAGATCAGGACTTATGACCGGTCACTCCATTAATGGTATATTCCTTAATTTTAAGAACTCTTTAATAATTGCGGCGGCTGCATTGTCCTATTGATAAGTAAAATTATCTCCAAAATGAATCTGAATATCTACCAAGAGTTCGATTGAAGATTGAAGATACCGTAAGTGAGCCTCCCTGAAAATTACGCGAATAACGAGTTTCTCCCTCGGTTCTATAGATCTCTCCAATATTTTTGACAACCATCAGGCTCATCCATACTCAATTTTTTCGTACCACTAAAAATGATGGATTTCCACCGGTCTTCCCAAACTGATGGCGTTCTACGAATTCCAACCTTTTCGTCTTGCAGAATAGCAAAAGACTAGGTCCATGTATCCTTTGTGGTGTTTCAGGTTGTCATCCTTTTTTAGTATCTGTTACCGCAAGAGATAATTTGTAGCTTACTTGCGATGCACGTATGGTTTTATTGAACGCCGAATGTCTATTTTTTCGGGTGTCCCACCTATTTATCATGGATGGCCGACCGGATCTTCTTTTTTTGCAATAATTGTCACTATCTTTTAGAAAATTCGAAATGGTCTATTTATTTCGGATCAATTTTACAGCGATTTCACTAACTGTCGCTACCTCTATTTGTAATAATTTGACAGCATTTTTCAATAGACACCGCAGTGCACAGCAATTACATCGCAATGGCTCCGCAATGGCACCACAACTGCACCGCAACGTCACCGCAACTGCACCGCAACGTCACCGCAGCCGCACTGTAACCACACAGCAGCAGCACCGCAGCCGCACCGCAACTGCACCGCAACTTCACCGCAACCGCACCGCAGGGGTACCGCAGCCGCACCGCAACTTCACCGCAACCGCACCGCAGGGGCACCGCAGCCGCACCGCAGCCGCACCGCAGCCGCACCGCAGCCACACCGCAACTGCACCGCAGCCGCACCGCAGCCGCACCGCAGCCGCACCGCAGCCGCACCGCAACTCCACCGCAACTGCACCGCAGCCGCACCGCAGCCGCACCGCAGCCGCACCGCAGCCGCACCGCAGCCGCACCGCAACTTCACCGCAACCACACCGCAGCCGCACCGCAGCCGCACCGCAGCCGCACCGCAACCACACCGCAGCCGCACCGCAGCCGCACCGCAGCCGCACCGCAACTTCACCGCAACCACACCGCAGCCGCACCGCAGCCGCACCGCAGCCGCACCGCAGCCGCACCGCAGCCGCACCGCAGCCACACCGCAGCCGCACCGCAGCCGCACCGCAGCCGCACCGCAGCCGCACCGCAGCCGCACCGCAGCCGCACCGCAACTCCACCGCAGCCGCACCGCAGCCGCACCGCAGCCGCACCGCAGCCGCACCGCAACTTCACCGCAGCCGCACCGCAGCCGCACCGCAGCCGCACCGCAGCCACACCGCAACTGCACCGCAGCCGCACCGCAGCCGCACCGCAGCCGCACCGCAGCCGCACCGCAGCCGCACCGCAACTTCACCGCAACCACACCGCAGCCGCACCGCAGCCGCACCGCAGCCGCACCGCAGCCGCACCGCAACTTCACCGCAACCACACCGCAACTTCACCGCAACCACACCGCAGCCGCACCGCAGCCGCACCGCAGCCGCACCGCAACTTCACCGCAACCACACCGCAGCCGCACCGCAGCCGCACCGCAGCCGCACCGCAGCCGCACCGCAGCCGCACCGCAGCCGCACCGCAGCCACACCGCAGCCGCACCGCAGCCGCACCGCAGCCGCACCGCAGCCGCACCGCAGCCGCACCGCAGCCGCACCGCAACTCCACCGCAGCCGCACCGCAGCCGCACCGCAGCCGCACCGCAACTTCACCGCAGCCGCACCGCAGCCGCACCGCAGCCGCACCGCAGCCACACCGCAACTGCACCGCAGCCGTACCGCAGCCGCACCGCAGCCGCACCGCAGCCGCACCGCAGCCGCACCGCAGCCGCACCGCAGCCGCACCGCAACTTCACCGCAACTTCACCGCAACCACACCGCAGCCGCACCGCAGCCGCACCGCAGCCGCACCGCAGCCGCACCGCAACTTCACCGCAACCACACCGCAGCCGCACCGCAGCCACACCGCAGCCGCACCGCAGCCGCACCGCAGCCGCACCGCAACCACACCGCAGCCGCACCGCAGCCGCACCGCAGCCGCACCGCAACTTCACCGCAACCACACCGCAGCCGCACCGCAGCCGCACCGCAGCCGCACCGCAGCCGCACCGCAGCCGCACCGCAGCCACACCGCAACTGCACCGCAGCCGCACCGCAACTGCACCGCAGCCGCACCGCAGCCGCACCGCAGCCGCACCGCAGCCGCACCGCAGCCGCACCGCAGCCGCACCGCAGCCGCACCGCAGCCGCACCGCAACTGCACCGCAGCCGCACCGCAGCCGCACCGCAGCCGTACCGCAGCCGCACCGCAGCCGCACCGCAGCCGCACCGCAGCCGCACCGCAGCCGCACCGCAGCCACACCGCAACTGCACCGCAGCCGCACCGCAGCCGCACCGCAGCCGCACCGCAGCCGCACCGCAGCCGCACCGCAACTTCACCGCAACCACACCGCAGCCGCACCGCAGCCGCACCGCAGCCGCACCGCAGCCGCACCGCAGCCGCACCGCAACTCCACCGCAGCCGCACCGCAGCCGCACCGCAGCCGCACCGCAGCCGCACCGCAGCCGCACCGCAGCCGCACCGCAGCCGCACCGCAGCCGCACCGCAACTTCACCGCAGCCGCACCGCAGCCGCACCGCAGCCGCACCGCAGCCGCACCGCAGCCACACCGCAACTGCACCGCAGCCGTACCGCAGCCGCACCGCAGCCGCACCGCAGCCGCACCGCAGCCGCACCGCAGCCGCACCGCAACTTCACCGCAACTTCACCGCAACCACACCGCAGCCGCACCGCAGCCGCACCGCAGCCGCACCGCAGCCGCACCGCAACTTCACCGCAACCACACCGCAGCCGCACCGCAGCCACACCGCAGCCGCATCGCAGCCGCACCGCAGCCGCACCGCAACCACACCGCAGCCGCACCGCAGCCGCACCGCAGCCGCACCGCAACTTCACCGCAACCACACCGCAGCCGCACCGCAGCCGCACCGCAGCCGCACCGCAGCCGCACCGCAGCCGCACCGCAGCCACACCGCAACTGCACCGCAGCCGCACCGCAGCCGCACCGCAGCCGCACCGCAGCCGCACCGCAGCCGCACCGCAACTTCACCGCAACCACACCGCAGCCGCACCGCAGCCGCACTGCAGCCACACTGCAGCCACCGCGGCTGCGGTGTGGTTGCGGTGAAGTTGCGGTGAAGTTGCGGTGCGGCTGCGGTGCGGCTGCGGTGCGGCTGCGGTGCGGCTGCGGTGCGGCTGCGGTGCGGCTGCGGTGAAGTTGCGGTGCGGCTGCGGTGCGGCTGCGGTGCGGCTGCATTGCGGCTGCATTGCGGCTGCGGTGCGGCTGCGGTGCGGCTGCGGTGCGGCTGCGGTGCGGCTGCGGTGCGGCTGCGGTGCGGCTGCGGTGCGGCTGCGGTGCGGCTGCGGTGCAGTTGCGGTGTGGCTGCAGTGCGGCTGCGGTGCGGCTGCGGTGTGGTTGCGGTGAAGTTGCGGTGCGGCTGCGGTGCGGCTGCGGTGCGGCTGCGGTGCGGCTGCGGTGCGGCTGCGGTGCGGCTGCGGTGCGGCTGCGGTGCGGCTGCGGTGCGGCTGCGGTGCAGTTGCGGTGGAGTTGCGGTGCGGCTGCGGTGCGGCTGCGGTGCGGCTGCGGTGCGGCTGCGGTGCGGCTGCGGTGCGGCTGCGGTGCAGTTGCGGTGTGGCTGCGGTGCGGCTGCGGTGCGGCTGCGGTGCGGCTGCGGTGCAGTTGCGGTGTGGCTGCGGTGCGGCTGCGGTGCGGCTGCGGTGCGGCTGCGGTGCGGCTGCGGTGCAGTTGCGGTGCGGCTGCGGTGTGGTTGCGGTGAAGTTGCGGTGCGGCTGCGGTGCGGCTGCGGTGCGGCTGCGGTGTGGTTGCGGTGAAGTTGCGGTGAAGTTGCGGTGAAGTTGCGGTGCGGCTGCGGTGCGGCTGCGGTGCGGCTGCGGTGCGGCTGCGGTGCGGCTGCGGTGCGGCTGCGGTGCGGCTGCGGTGCGGCTGCGGTGCGGCTGCGGTGCGGCTGCGGTGCGGCTGCGGTGCGGCTGCGGTGCAGTTGCGGTGCGGCTGCGGTGCGGCTGCGGTGCGGCTGCGGTGCGGCTGCGGTGCGGCTGCGGTGCGGCTGCGGTGCAGTTGCGGTGCGGCTGCGGTGCGGCTGCGGTGCGGCTGCGGTGCGGCTGCGGTGCGGCTGCGGTGCGGCTGCGGTGCGGCTGCGGTGCGGCTGCGGTGCGGCTGCGGTGCAGTTGCGGTGCGGCTGCGGTGCAGTTGCGGTGCGGCTGCGGTGCGGCTGCGGTGCGGCTGCGGTGCGGCTGCGGTGCGGCTGCGGTGCGGCTGCGGTGCGGCTGCGGTGCGGCTGCGGTGCGGCTGCGGTGCGGCTGCGGTGCGGCTGCGGTGCAGTTGCGGTGCGGCTGCGGTGCGGCTGCGGTGCGGCTGCGGTGCGGCTGCGGTGCGGCTGCGGTGCGGCTGCGGTGCGGCTGCGGTGCGGCTGCGGTGCGGCTGCGGTGCGGCTGCGGTGCGGCTGCGGTGCGGCTGCGGTGCGGCTGCGGTGCGGCTGCGGTGCGGCTGCGGTGCGGCTGCGGTGCGGCTGCGGTGCAGTTGCGGTGTGGCTGCGGTGCGGCTGCGGTGCGGCTGCGGTGCGGCTGCGGTGAAGTTGCGGTGGAGTTGCGGTGCGGCTGCGGTGCGGCTGCGGTGCGGCTGCGGTGCGGTTGCGGTGCGGTTGCGGTGAAGTTGCGGTGCAGCTGCGGTGCGGCTGCGGTGCGGCTGCGGTGCGGCTGCGGCTGCGGTGCGGCTGCGGTGCGGCTGCGGTGCGGCTGCGGTGCAGTTGCGGTGGAGTTGCGGTGCGGCTGCGGTGCGGCTGCGGTGCGGCTGCGGTGTGGTTGCGGTGCGGCTGCGGTGCGGCTGCGGTGCGGCTGCGGTGTGGTTGCGGTGAAGTTGCGGTGCGGCTGCGGTGCGGCTGCGGTGCGGCTGCGGTGCGGCTGCGGTGCAGTTGCGGTGTGGCTGCGGTGCGGCTGCAGTGCGGCTGCGGTGCGGCTGCGGTGTGGTTGCGGTGAAGTTGCGGTGCGGCTGCGGTGCGGCTGCGGTGCGGCTGCGGTGCGGCTGCGGTGCGGCTGCGGTGCGGCTGCGGTGCGGCTGCGGTGCGGCTGCGGTGCGGCTGCGGTGCGGCTGCGGTGCAGTTGCGGTGTGGCTGCGGTGCGGCTGCGGTGCGGCTGCGGTGCGGCTGCGGTGCGGCTGCGGTGCGGCTGCGGTGTGGTTGCAGTGAAGTTGCGGTGCGGCTGCGGTGCGGCTGCGGTGCGGCTGCGGTGTGGTTGCGGTGCGGCTGCGGTGCGGCTGCGCTGCGGCTATGGTGCGGCTGCGGTGCCCCTGCTGTGCGGTTGCGGTGCGGCTGCGGTGCGGCTGCGGTGCGGCTGCGGTGCGGCTGCGGTGCCCCTGCGGTGCGGTTGCCGTGCGGCTGCGGTGCGACTGCGGCGCGGCTCCAGTTTGATTCTAGGATGACTCTTAAAGATCTAGCTCTAGAGGCTAAAGAAAGTAACCGTGGATGCGTAAAGGTCGGTATTTTGGTTTTGGTTTGGAAGAGGTTATAAAGCCGCACGTTGGGGTCTTCGCTTGTCTAAGAATTTGGCCCAGGGTATATTGAGACACCCTCAAATGACAGCGTTTATCTCAAATTGGTCAAACGCTCCCCCGACAAGTGTGCTCAGTGTTATCTCAGATTTTGAATTTTACTCTCAAAAGCTACGACGACCCTGACTTGGAATATATTAAGCCCATACCAGGCCTTGAAACTTCGGAAATTTACTCTGTTAATGCTCGATAAAGTCCTTTTGACTAGCTGTTCCCATTAAAAACCTCCACTGAATTTCAGCTTGTTTTTGCAAATGTGTGGCTTTTGGAGAAAAGGATTACTATGCATCCATTTGTCAATGACCATCCATGGTCATTTTTTATTTTTTTTTTTTATGAATGTTTTGTGTAAATATGCAAAGGAAATAAATGTCCTTTGTTTAAATGAAAATTGTATTCCCAGTTATATACGGATGTGTGTTTGAAATATCCCTTTCGCCATTAATTCCACATCACTTTCTGTGAGATGACCAAGAGATCATTCGACGCCAACGCAATTAGTCAGTTCGCTAAATTTTATTCAACGAATCGAGACTCTGACCTAAATTTTCGTAGAAATCGCCAATGCTAGCTATTTGCATGAACGACACGAGTTCTGAGTGCATTGTTCAGCGCGCTCTTCGTGTCGATGAAGTAACAGATGCAGATCCTCTGCTCGTCACTATGAGATCATCCCAACGAAGCGAAAGCATCCGAAAATATCTCACAAGTACATGGTGCAGTACATAGCGTCAAATGGTATCCCACATGGGGTGGTTCAGTCACCACCTGTCTTGCCGTTAGACCACCAATGTATTCGACATTTAAGCGCCCGTAAGAGAGTGACATCATTCGATACATAGTATATGGCATGGCGGTGGCATCGATACCGACGGCGGCGTCCAAATGTCCTATTTGATTTAATCGGTCTGTGTGCCAAGATATTTTTTTTTTTTTTTTGTAATATTATGTACGAGTACATTGACTGACAGTAGTGGAGCCAAAAAAGTCAACTGAAGGCTGACATACGGTCTGTGTGTGTTCTATAATATTATCCGGAAGGAGGACGAGAGGCCGATAGGCCAATTTGACTTCAAAGTTCAAAGGAAGTGATTAGGCAACTTTTTATTCCGTTTTATTTCTATTTAATGGACATTACCTCATTGACAAGTTATTTACATTTGTTTTGTGGTTTATTAATGTGTTTTCTTCCCCATTTTCTGACGGTTTCGGTTATGCTATGACTGAGGAAAGTTTTCGTTTTTATGATTTTCTCTTTTCGATTCGTTGGGACATGAAAATTAGTTTTTCGTAAAAATTGTATTTGCTTTTGGATTTTTCTAAGAAATTAGTCTACGTTCTATGGTCTATGAGATGATGTCAATCTTTAAAGTTGAATTTCTGATCTATTTATAAACTTTCGTCTAGCTGTCGTTTGAGCGAAGACAATTTAAAGCTGATGTACGACGGGAACATTAACCAATGTCATGACGCTAGATGCTCTTTAGAAAGGATAACGTTAACCTTTTAGTTTTGAATTTGTTGGGCTAATAAGTCAATTGAAAAGTAAAGCCCTATCTCGAACAACTAAGGAGACTCTGTGTAAGACTCTGATCATCCCAGTCCTGCTTTATGGCGCTGAAAAATGGACATTATTGAAGGCGGATGGATATATCCTTGGTCGATTCGAGAGAAAAAAGTTTGCAAGATATTTGGTCCCGTTTGCGTTGACGAGCTTTGGAGAAGAAGATTCAATGACGAACTCGACTAACTGTACAGCGATATCGATCTAGTCAGAAATTGTGTATTGGACGTTTAAGATGGCTAGGACATGAAGAGCGAATGGGCACCAACGCTCCGTGCCGCAGGGTCTTCGCATCTAACCCAAAGGGACGACGCAGTAGAGGGCCTCGTTGCCGTAGATGAGACGCACAAGTTCAAGGGGACATCAACCAACTTAAAGTGCGAAACTGCTAACCAACTTAAAGTACGAAACTGGAGGCAATTAGCTAAAGACCGAGCTAAATGGAGAGGCTTGTTGGTTGACGCCCAGGTTCACACCGATCTGTAGCGCCGCTTAAGTATTGCATAATAAATTTGACGTATAAATTACGTATGAATCTATATTCAAGATGCCAAAGCAGTTAAACATGGCGCCGTGGCGTAAGTGGTTAGTGTGTCGGATCATTACGCGTGAGGTTCCGAGTTCGAATACGAGAAAACACCAAACAGTTTTTTCACAGTCCCACCTCTCGCGAACGTCTGACAAACATCCGAGAGTATTGTTGTCTCGAGAAAGCTTCTCAAAACAAATTGCCCTTCTGATACGGCACTAAACTGTAGGTCCCTTCCACTCGTGTGCAAAATATAACGCTCACAACATGAGTGGTTGCGAGAAGCTAGACCCTGGCACTTAAAGAGTTGTTGTGCCAAATATTTTTTTTTAAAGCAGAAGAAGGAACAAACACTCTGTAAGCTTCTAGGTCACTGCAGTAGTTGAAAAGTTTAGGTGTTTCTTGAGGCAAAGGAATGTAGTTTGATGGAGCAAATAGTTGACAAGACTCAGATTTCAAATACGCATGCAGGATGCATTTATTAAGAACATGCTCAGCCTTGGATAGAATATTTTATTTGACAATACAGCATACAAATCCTTTCACAAAGCTTGGAAAATGCTGGCTATGAAGCGCACTCTTTCAAAGTGAAGGAATAAAGTGCTAGTCAGGAAAACTTCTACAATAGAAAACCATGGCAATTATAATGACAAGGCGGTGTCCCCAAGGCTACTCGTTCTACTGTTAGATACCAGTGTTGAGTGCAAAGTATCAACCCAACGAAGACAAAAGAAAAATCCCGGCATTTGGACCCTCACAAGTTGATGGCACCCCATTCCAAGTCTCGGACAGAGCACGCTATTTAGGATGCATACTTGACCGCAAACTGAGCTGGAGAGACAACACAGCTGAAAGAATAAGTAAAGCGTACATTGCGTTTTATGCTTGCGGTAGAATTTTTGGTAAAAAATGGGGACCCACGGATGCCATCATCCACTGGGTATGCACAGCCATAGTCGGACCCATTCTAACATATGGATGCATTATCTGGTGGCCAATAGCAGATAAAATCACCCATCTCAAGGAACTGACAAATATCTAATCGCACTGGCACCATCAGAACTACTCCGATCGCAATCTTTGGACTGATCCCTCTAGACCTCTTCGCTAAGAAATTAGGCGCGGTGAGTGCCCTGTAACTTAAAGAATCCAACTTATAGAAAAGGGCCACATGGACCACCGTACTTTTGCAAGATGGGCTTACCTAGACGACACCCCAGACTCCTTTCTGCCATCCTCCGACTTCAGGCTGAACATCAGAATGGTCAGGCACTACTGAGCAGATGGTGGAGCCATCAACCCGCATAGTATTTCAATCTTCACTAACGGGTCGAAAGCAAACGAAGGAGTGGGTTCGGGTATCTACTTAGCAGAACACTATATTGCAATATCACTAAGACTTCCGAACCACGGTAGTGTTTTCTAAGCGGAAGTCTTGGCGATAGCAGAGGCGGCACGAGAACTATCCACGAAATTTGCTACCAGAAAAGAGATTGACATTTTCATAGATAGTCAAGCTGCTATAAAAGCATATGAAATATGAGGACACAGACCATTTCCTATGCAAATGCCCTAGTCTCTGCATTGCCAGAAAGACGGCCCACGGAAAATATTTCTTTAATCATCTCGGAGACCTGTCTGAAAAGCCACCAATCTCCATTCTGAAATTCATAGCATATCTTATCACTGTTCCTATTTCTGTCTTTTCCGTGTTTCAGCCAGGTAGTTCCACGCCAGGGGAGCAGAATGCATCCTTTTGAGATCCGAGTGCGGGTTGCATCCATTTGTTGCGGCTAACCACATAAACCTGGAGTGGCAAAATCGTATCATCACCTCCCGGTGGTGCCCGCTGGATAGCGGGCATCTGATAGTGAACTAACGATGAGCGTATGCTGAGTCTGACGATATATGTGTAGCTGAACACTCGGACCTGCGTAGGCACATCTGGGTGAACTTCAGCGCGCATATGTTTAACCGGACGAGGCATCTCTTGTTGACCTGATCGGCTAAAATATGCGTCTCAGAAGTCTAGTAAGAGCTCCTCAGAAGGAGGACGTGCGGCGGATGAATTCTCTGGATGGAATCAACGGTGAAGTCTACAGACCAGCGGATACCTTACCGGAGCTACTTCGACATATTTGAAGCTAAAGTCTGTAAGGACTTTCAATACTACGTCAGGGTATTGAACAAGAAATAGTGGCGGATGAACCCGTAATGGGCCAACGGCAGCGTTCATATCCCCGAAGTGGATTACAGACATCGGTGTATCCGGCCCCTCGTCCTAGGGGATGCAATAAAAAAGGATCTGGTCCTCCAGGTTGGGGGTTGTGCCGTCGGGATAGCTTCCCTACCACGTGAAAAACTATCGGTTACGAAGCAACCAACAGCCTCAGATACGGATGAATTTACTGTTGACGACCCAAGCAAACGTAAAAATGACAACGATCTTCGTGTCTGTACGTGGAATGTTAGGTCCATCTACAAACCACGTGCAGCCGAACAACTTGCGGAGGCCCTAGAGTGTCTCAAAGCAGACACTACCGCCATCCAAGAAGTACGATGGGATGGGCCGGGCAAAAGGAGTATGAAAAACTGCGACATCTACTACGGCGATTGCTACAGACAAAAAGGACAGCGTCTATTCGGGTGCGAATTTGTCATTGGAGGCAGACTTAGGCAAGAAGTCTTGAGTTTCCGGCATGTGAACGAGCGCCTTATGACTATCCGTATCAAGGCTAAATTTCCCAACATAAGCCTAATATGTGTTCACGCCCCTTACGAGGAGAAAGACGACGCGTCAAAGGATGACTTCTACCAGCTCCTGGACAAGACGTATGAGCAATGCCCTAGCCACGACGTTAAAACTATCCTAGGCGACTTTAACGCAAAGCTAGGAAGAGAAGACGTCTTTAGTAGAGTGGTCGGAAAGCACAGCCTGCACGACATCACATCCGGCAACGGACTCAGGCTAATCGGCTTTACGGCGGCGCGAAACTTTGTCGTAGCTAGTACGTGGTTCCCACGTCTCGACATTCACCAAGGAACATGGCTCTCCTTTGATCGAAAAATAGTCAACCAAATCGATCACATCGCGATCGACGCAAGGCACTCTTCCAGTATTCTGAGTGTCCGGACTTTCCGAGGAGCCAACGTGGACTCGGATCACTACGCGAAATCTACGAAATACTGTGAGGAAATTCGACGTCGGGCGACTACAATCGCAAGAGACCGCCAGAGCCTTTGCCGATCGAGTTTCTCTTAATCCTAATCTAAGTCCTATGCCGCCAGCAGCAAATGCGGAGGACCAGTGGCAGCATTGACAACAAGCCATCAGAGATGCCGCCTCTGATGTACTGGGTTTCTCTCGGCCGCCACAACGAAACCCCTGGTTCGATGAGGAATGCCGGCAAGCACATGCAGCTAAACAAGAGGCGTACAAAGCGGCGCTGCATAGAAGGACCAGAGCTGCTTACGAGCTCTACGTGCGCAGGAGAAAAGGGGAACATCGACTTCTCAGCCTGCAGTGACGAAAATGGCAATATAGTAGTAGAATCGCAGTCGGTGCTGAGGAACACTTCTGCAGACTGTTAAACGACGATGATGATCAATATTCCGCTGTCAGACAGAATGAGCCATTCAACAGTGACGATGGCAGTCAAGATTCCCGTCAACCCGATCAGAATAAAGTGAGGATAGCGGTATCTAAACTCAAATCCAACAAAGCTGCTGGAGCCGACGACCTCGCCGCTGAACTTTTCAAGGCAGGAGGAGATGAGTTGGTAAGGAGTACGCACCAGCTCATCTGTAAAATCTGGTCGGGCGAAACTATGCCCGATGAATGGAACCTCAGCATCGTTTGCGCGATCCTGAAAAAAGGAGATCTTCTAAACTGCGCCAATTACAGAGGTATAAGTCTCCTTAACATCGCATGTAAGATCCTCTCTACCGTATTATGTGAACGCCTAAAACTGATCGCCAACAACCTGATAGGTCCTTATCAGTGCGGTTTCAGGCCGGGAGAGTCCACCATTGACCAAATATTCACACTACGGCAAATCTTGGAAAAAACCCATGAATATAAAATCGATACGCACCACCTCTTCATCGATTTCAAAGTTGCCTATGATAGCGTGTATAGAGACGAGGTATACAGAGCCATGTCTAGTCTTGGCATCACTGCCAAGCTCGTCCGTTTGTGCAGAATGAGAACTTTCGCTGCTCCATCAAATTCGGTTAGAACATCACCGAACCATTCGATGTCAGGAAAGGTCTTAGACAAGGTGACGCGCTATCATGCGATCTCTTTAACATAGTACTTGAAAGAATTGTACGAAACTCATAAGCCAATACCGGAGGTACAATCTTTTACAAGTCTGTACGTGGTGCTAGTTAACAAATTATTCTAAAAAGTGGGTAACAAACAGCACTTTTATGCATTAGCAAGACTTATGCAATCGATCTAACAGATCACAATGAAATTGGTCCCCAAACAACGCACAGTAAGACTTTGGAAAAGTTTTCAGAAAGCTTAAAAACCGTCACGCAGAATCAATATTTTACGAGTTGGGTTATAGTCTTTGGAGTCAAAAACGACTAAATTAACGACTTAAATCACATATTACAATGCACAAGGTGAATAGCTCTAGTTAAGTAAATATGGGCTTTTCTGTCGCAAAAATACGACTTTCCATAGTGGAATTTCAATATCGATGTGTCTGCAGAGTTGCGTCATTTCTAGGAAGATCTGGCCAAATTGCAATTGATCCGAATCTCTAGAGTCTGAGAAAAAGATTTGGACAGACGCTGTAAGAATTATAGCGATAAGCACAGGCAATTTGACGGTGGGAACGCATGCGCTTAGACTGGGCATCTGTTTTGACACACACTGCCGCAGTTGTAAAAATTGTACGTGGGAAGGAAACTCCCTCCCAGCTACTCCGCGGGTGTCCAGCTTTAAGTAGAGCCCGACATCGAACTCTAAGCAAACACTTATCGACATCCTTAGGGAAATTTCAGAGAAAAGTATCGCAGATGCCACAGGATGGCTTTAAAGCCGTTTCTTTTCAACATCCTATTAACACTACCCAACGAACAAGGTCCCATGAGTGTGTGGTATTCAAAATGGCACTTAAGTGCTACTCGGGCTGCAGTGCAGTGCGCAGCAGCAACGTTCAAGAGAAGTACGAGTTAGTTGAACAATTTTCAATTCCCACTTACAAACGATAGAGAAAAGTGCCCACAAACGCTAGCAAAAAGTAGAATAATCAAAGAGATAGCCGATGCTACTGCGGGCTACTTTCCTCCGTCTTGTGGTATGATCGAAACCATCGAAATTTTTGCATATTTCTTCAATCTACACATATCACAATACAGCGTCATACGTACATTAACAGCTACTAAACAGGCTCAGAGTAATCTCAGATACAATGAGTACAACAATGCTTGTACGCGAGAAGCGCTCTGTATGCTTTAGGAACAACTTTTCCAATCAACGGGTGTTTCGGCCTGTATGCCGAACAAACGTTAATTAAATGTTAAAAAGACAATGTCGTAGTCCAACTGAATATAAAAACTCTCGAACTCACTTTACGTTATAAACTTTATTGATGATAACTTCCAAAGTATTGTATTACTTTTAACATTAGATCGATCTAACCTCTGTACATAACAGACAGCTGTTAGCCTACATAGTGGGTTCAATGAACCTTTTACATGATTATTCAGCTTTTACAAGTGTATTGCTTTCCCCACCTTCTACACTAAGCACATACATTTAGGAGTGATTTATCAATGCCCCATATAAGCGGACTTAAAGTTAGAGTGAGCTAGATATGCATATATGTCTAGGTTTAATATATTCTACTCCTTCAATGGAATCTGTCTCCCTCATCTCATCAGCCATTATTAAAATGAATAAACTATTTTTATATACGAGATTGCAGAGGGTTACAGGGAGAAAGATTCCTTGGAGAGGATCGGTGGCTTTGGCATCTGACACTTCTGCATTGTGTTGTTTACCTTATAGGTGGTTTCGTCGGGCGCGAAAGATATTTGCTTTTTATTTAACTTTGTGTTTAGTTATTTTATTTGTGCTAAATTTATTATGCTTAAGTGCGTTATGACTAGCCATTGATTGTGTGTATTTTATTACAATCATGCTTCAATGGCTAGTTCAATGCACAAGCATATTTCTTCAGTCTGCAAAGTGTCAGGTGTCAAAGCCACCCCAACCCCAATCAGTGCCAAATCTTGATGGAGTAATTTTTGAAGTTAAACAATGATTGATGAACAATGATTTGAAGTTAAAGACAAAGGTGTTACATTAAATGTGATGATGTTTTTTTGTTGGAACCAACATGTTCCCCACCTCCGGGAAACGTGCTTGTGATGTGGATAGACTCAGTTCTTGCAGTGTGTTGATTCGCTTCTGGATCGGTGATGTTGTTGTTGTCATCTCTTGGTTTTATTTGGTTGGATCGGGTCGTCGCTATGTTTCGGATGCTACCTCGGTCATGGACCGGCGTTTTGCCAAGTGTGTTGAAACGATAAAAAATGCATGAATTAGAAAGTGTTTCACATAAAGGCGTTATAAATTCAAATATGTTTAGCTGCATGTTTTGATTTTGTAGCAGTCTTGAGTTTATGTATTTTTTTTAATTTTAGTGTTCGATTTTTCATTATTTTTGTTATTTTAAAATAATGTTCATTGTCTTTAACAGAGTTCATGAGTTTAATTCATTTTAAAAACTTTTTTATGCGATTGTTTTTTTACGTGCTGTTCGACGTGTTCGAAAACGGCAAGGGGGATAGTTTCGCGATCGGACGCTTGAGATTTTATGGTCAGCGCGTCAGACCGTCCGAACCGGCGTGTAAATTTTGCACTCGAGCAAGTAGCCATGACGATGGTGGAAGATTATCCTCCTTGACAAGGACATTGTCTCCCACTTTAATGTTTGGCTGCTGTTGAAGCCATTTTGGGCGCTGTTGAAGAAGGTTGAGGAATGCTGTGCTCCACTGCTTCCAGAATTCCTGGGTTAGACGTTGAAGATATTTCCATCTATCAAGGCTGTTGATGTTTCTTTCTTTGAAGTTCCTGTCAGGTAACATGCGGAGTGGGGCTCCGATAAGAAAATGACCCGGGGTCAATACCGTCAAATCATCTGGATCAGACGTCATGGGACACAAAGGCCTTGAATTGAGGCATGCCTCGATTTGTGCGAGAAGTGTTGCATATTCCTCGAACGTCAATTCGGAAGCGCCAATGGTTCTTTTCAGGTGATGTTTTATGGACTTCACACCTGCCTCCCAAAGTCCTCCGAAGTGTGGCGATGATGGAGGGTTAAAATGTCAGGTTGTATTTTGATAGGTAAGACACTTGGCGACTTCTGCTGACCACTCGGATGAAATGAATTTGCTATCCTTTCTTAACTCATTATTGGCTCCCTTAAAGTTGGTGCCACAGTCGCTGAAAAGGTTTGCACAATTTCCTCGGCGAGCCACAAATCTTCTATGTGCTGCCATGAAGGCTGCTGCGCTAAGATCGCTGACCAATTCAATGTGGATGGCTTTCGTAGATAAACACACAAACACTGTTATGTACCCCTCTGAGGATTTGTTGCACCTGCCCTTCCACATCTTTATATCAACTGGGCCAGCATAATCAACACCCGTGGTATCGATATTTTGACTCGTTCTGTTGGGAGGCTGTCCATGAGCTGGAGTTACATTTTCGTTCGATGGCATCGAACACATTTGTGAATTATTGATTTCACGAGTCTTTTCAAATTTGTTATCCAGTATGTGTTTCTGATTTCCGCCATCATTAATTGTTGACCGCCGTGAAGAGTTTGTTGATGTACGTTAGATACAATTAGTCTTGAAAAATGCTGTGACTCATTGAGAATGATCGGATGCCACTGATTAAAGGGAAGTGGTGAGTTCGTTAAGCGACCTCCTACACGCAATACCTCATCAGAGTCGAGGAAGGGATTCAAGTTGAGAATCACACTTCCCTTCGTAATGGGTTTATTCCTCTTAACGCTTTGATTTCTTCAAAAAATAGTTCGCTTTGCACAATTTTAATGAGCTGATTATGTGATGCGTTTAGTTCATCAGATGTGATTGGATGCGTATCTAAAGGCATTTTTTCACTTACCCTTATGTTGTGGAAGTACCTCCGCCATATCGCTACGTTGCAGACAAGACGATTAAGGGTTGAAAATTGTTTGAAAAATTCATTATAAAATTTGTAAGTATTGGCGTAAGTTTGTCGGTGTGAAGAGATGTCTTATTTTTCTTCCTTTTATTCTTTTCTTTAGTTTCCAACTCGGTGTCCAATGGGATTTCTGCTGGATATTCCTTTAGGGAAAAGTTCTGAAGGAAGATGGGCCCACGCCACCACATGTCGTTGCTGATAAGGTCTTCCGGTGATGCAATATCTGCGGGATTCTCCTTAGTACCCACGTGTCGCCAGGAATTTGGGCTGACAAGAGATTGGATTTCAGCAACCCGATTTGCTACAAATGTGATGCGTATTGACGAGCTTCCCTTTATCCATGTTAAACTAATCATGGAGTCGGACCATGCAAAAATATCTATGTTGTCAAACTGCATTGCCACTGAGATTCGATGCAACAGCTTTGCCAAAAGAAGAGCTGCACAAAGTTCCAAGCTAGGCAAGGATATTGGCTTTACCGGAGCTACTCTGGTTTTGGAGGCTATCATGTGTATGTGTTCTCCATGCCCTTTTACAAATCTGGCATAAACGACGGCCGCATACGTCTTTTCAGAGGCGTCACTGAAGCCATGCAGTTGCACCTGGGCGGAGTCTTTCAGAATCTTAAGAATAATGTGCGCATTCACTTGGAGAGCATAGCCCACATCTTGCACTGACTCAGCCACCCATGCTATTATTTCGCAATTAGCTCATAACTAATGATGATTTGCACATTTACTACAAAAACTTAATGCCAAAAATAAGTTTTCAATTTATTCATTTTTTTTTTTTTTTATTTAAAACTTCCCACCTAAAGCCCCAGGGAACACGCCAACTACCACTTACTGAACAAATAAAACATTCAATTCACTCGGGGTAAAAAAAAAGAGGAAAAACCGCCCCGTAATAGAAGGAAGTAACTGAACCGTAAAAACTTTTCCAGTTAACCTAAGTACCTTTTGTTTTCCACAAAAGTATGGCTTTTCCCTGTACTTACCCTGATTGAAACCAAATTGAATGTTGGTTAGTCCGAAAGGCGAACCAACGCCATTAACTGTGAACTCAACCAAAAAACGTATTAAATAGTTCGTAACCATATTTTCATTTGAAATTCTAACAGCGTGTTGAATCCTCTTCACCTACACACCAACAACAACAAAAAACACACGAAAAACCGTCATCTCATCACAACGGTCCGGTGCGTTACTTTTCAAAATTATACATTTTCACTCCCTAGCCTTTCATCGAGAAGGAAAAAAGGGATCTTCTGCTGTCTGCTGAGCCTTTTAGGTAGATTCAGTTGTATCCTGACACACTACTATGCCCATCTTTTTGTGTGTCGAATGGCCTTCTCAGCGATTAATGGTACCTGCTTACAATAAGGACGACTTTTCTTCTAAAAAAAAGGATGCTCCTTGGATAAATTGAATAAAGTTTCTTCTTTTCATTTTTCACTTGACGAAACTGTCGCTTTGGGTGAGGGTGAAGTTTCTTAACTTTATTTGATGCTTCGACGCCTACTTACATATATATTTTTTTTTTTCGTCATGCTATTTTTGTAAACACTTTCAATAGCCCACCTTGGTGAGAGGGTCGGCTTTTTTTTTGGAAGCCAATTTGCAAATGGGCGACTGTCTGCGGTGTGGTTTTATCCTTTTCTTCTTTTTTCTTCGGAGGACCTTCTGTTGAGTGCTGAAGGACACACGAAATTCAGTTGTCGAGTATAATACTGTTATGGTTTGGCGGCAATTTATGTTGAGTTCATCAGACGATGACGGAGGGTTTTTGATTGCAGGTCAGGCTACTGTCAATATTCTTTTTCGTCTTGTCATGGATTCGAGTTTGAGGGTGGCCAACCAAAGTTTGAGAGGCTTAATATTTTATGACAGCATAACAGAATTAAGGATCTCGTTTTTGGGTTATTGTGGACATTTTTTGTTCAAATTAACTTAATGGGAATTTTTGGGGTTTTGACCTTTGGCTGCATTATGGAATTAGGTGTACATGATTGGTTTTGGACACGTCATGGATTCATGTTAACAGGGGAAGGTAGTCTTATGTGAAAACCCATTTTCGTTAATAATGGGTTTGGTGGAGTACAGGGTGATATCAGGAACGGTTATGAGCTTATATAGACCCAAATATATTGACTTTCAAAGAGGCAAACCATCATAGAAACAATATCGTTAAAAAGGTTATTACTTCTTACATGAACAGTCAGTCAGCTATTAAGGCTTTTAACTATGCAGTAAGTTAATGAACGTTAGTGGGAATCTGCAAGTGGCATCTAAGTAGCATAGGGGTGGCAATGGTGTAGTGGTAAAGTCGTCAATTGCCACGCTAATGGTTCACGGTTCAAATCCTGATGCCAATAGCATATATTTATTTCTCATAAAATATATAGGTAAAGTCAAATGACATCGGTTATCGGGGAAAAAATACTGTGAATCAGAAGTAAAGATAAAAAATAAGAAATCTCCCCAGTTACATGGACGCCACCCCCGGAGTTTCTCTGAAGCATAAACAACTGAGCTTCAAACCACTATACTAAACCTTTCTCTCCCTCTCTCTATCTATCCTTTCTAACGCCCGCACTGTATGTAAACATATTAAGGGTATTCATAACCGCTTGAGTACGCCCAAATTATAATAAAAAATATCTGGAGCTAGCAAGTTTATTCTACACTGGGTATCAGGGCATATGAATGTTTCGGGTAATGAAAGAGCAGACAAACTTGCAAGGAAGGAGTTTGTGTTGTATATTTTGCTGGCATTCCCTTTGTGATGGTTTCTATTAATCTTCGAAAGATTCTCTATATAGCCACTGGCAAAGCCAATAGGCGTTGAGTTCCAATGGGTACATGTGTAACGGCTGTAACCATAAGACCGATCTATGATAGGAAGAGATCCATTTCTCTAGTTAGCCATTGCCGCAGTGAATCAAATATCATCTTTGGCATTATTACTGGACATTGCGCCATTTGATATTCATGCGGAGTGCCTCGGGATACTTCACAATGAATATTGCAAAGTTGCAAGGACGAAGAAGAAATTCAGTTTGTCCGTCACCCGCTGTGTGGTTGTCCCTGGCCTTGCCGATGTAAGAGTTGAGATGAAAACCGTTCTGAGATTCATATTATTATTTGAATATGCCCTCTAGGTCACGATACAAAATACAAAATATATCTAAACGAACTGAAGATAGATTTGGCTACGATCTAAAAGGAAAGAAGCAGTTTTTATCAAATATACACGATAATCCAGAGTTCTTTGCTCCGGTGTACCTAGACAATCTATTAATATTATAAAGAGAAAAATCTTGTATCTTTGTTTGCTTGTAACTCTTTAATTCGAAAACTACTTATCCGATTACGTTGTAAAATTGTTTAATGACATCTCAGGTGTTTTACCTGGAACAACATACATTGTGTATCATCCAGTGAAGCAAATCAGAAAAAATGTGCGGTTCAGATGGCTTTTATTGCAACTAATCTCGTAGACAGAAATTCGTAGAAAGATGATGGTTAAGTTTAAGGCCATAATGGTCGCATAAAAGGAATTGCAGATTACGAGAATCGTATATACAAACAACTAAGGTTATGATAAAGAAAAAGCAATCGAAGGCAGGCATTAGTGCGAAGGTAGGAAAGAGTGTTAGATGGCTGTGACAGTAACTTGCTTTTTCTTCAGTCCTTCGTCACCGGGAGGGCATGGGATGCCAATAAAGCTTGTGTGCCATCTTATTCGGAATTGACCAGCTCAGTCCTAAAGATATCGATTCCTCCTCAACTCCTTTGGACACATATTCGTAGGGCAACCCGCTCTTCTGCCCGCCCAGGTGAGTAGATTCCACTACATAGGCATATTTTGCAATGAAATCGTCTTCACGCCGTAATCCACTGCAACTTTTGGCTCCAGACGCTGATGCCTATAGGTTCTTAAAACGTTCTCTGATAAAGCTGTTCATTTGAGATACGATTGAGCCAAGAAATACATAGATCTGCAGCTTGCGAGTGACAATGGCAGTCACCTTACTACTGCACCCATAAAGAAGTATCGATTCGACCAGGAGCGGTGAACATTTACACCATCCTGTTTAATAATCCTATTATCCAGCGCATTGGAAAATAGCGGTAGTGCAGCGCATTCCCAAAAGGGATAAAGATAGTTCCAATCCAGGGTCTCTTTCTGAACATCAGCAAGGTATTCCAAAAGGTGATCCATAGAGCCTTGACAAAGTGGGTTGAGGGCATGCACATAATTCCGGATAACCAATTCGATTTCAAAGCGGGGGATGATACCATACATGACCCGTCTAAACTCGTATCGGAGCAAAATTGAGCAAAAGTAAGAAATAATGAGCGGCTGCCTGTCTGGAGGACCTGGAGAAGGCCTTGGATACCGTATGGTTAGAAGGACTCTTCTACAAGTTGAGCAGGCTGGGCATAAGTAAACCACTGCTGTACATACTGTATGACATGCTCATTAGTAAGAAGTCCATTGTGAAGAATGGCAATGTGAGGTCTTTTGAAGTAAAAAAAAAGTCTGCAACAGGGTGCGGTTAATTCGCCGATCCTATTCAACATTTACACCAGCGATCTCATAGGTTCACTTCACCATGCCATAGCGTACGCAGACGACTTGCTCACGTACAGATTAGGGCCTAAGATCGAGGTAATTGCAATACTCTTGCAGTGATAAGACTAAGAGACTTCGATAAGATTAAGAGATACTGCGATGACTGGAAGCTGAAGATCAACTTTCAGACGTCGGAGACCATCCCCTTCAGAATGCCGTTGTCTGGGACCTCTTGGGACACCAGAAATAATTGGCGAAGGTTCTCTACCATGGGACAGCATGAGCAGCCACTTGCGAGCCGAAGTATAGTCAGGTACCTTGGGGTCAGGCTAGACGAATACCAATATTTTAAGAAACATATAGATGCTGCTCTGACCAAAGCCAAAATTGCTTTCGCCCTTACAATGAGACTGTTTTATAGCAGCCAACTGGATGCGAGGGTGAAGGTAATCTGCTACATGGCCCTCATTCGACCTATACCCACATATGGATGTCCCGTGTGGTTCAACGTGGGGCCAAGCTTGTTGGAAAAGATGCGGGTATTTAAGAGAGTTTGCCTTCGTTTGTACAGAACACCTGAGTCTGAGTACATAAAATTCTACCGTAATGAGATCCTGTACAAAAGGGCGAATCTGATCAGAGTGGATAATTTTTTAATCAAGATGATTCGATTACAAACTGCTTTTATATAAGCAAGTGCTAAAGCCTGTATGGACATATGGTATACAACTCTGGGGTTGTACCAAAATAAGTAATATTAAAATTTTACAAACTTTTGAAAACAAAGTGCTAAGAGGTATTGTAAATGCGCCATGGTATATCAGAAATAGCGATATCCACAGAGACCTTGGCATTAAAACAATCGAAGACGAAATTCAAACCTACGCGAGAAAGCATAGAAGTCGACTAGAAAGTCACGTAAATATTACAGTCCTCCAACTTTTGGAAGAAAGAAATTTACTGCGCCGTCTACAAAGAACCAAACCTTTAGACCTAGCGCGATAAGTAACCGCGTCTAAACTGCGGAGCTGGCAGGGACTTCCAATGGGAAGGTACCTGCAAAACGTCATTATTTCGCGAAACGAAAACTACTTGATAAGTCGAATACTTAGTTGTAGTAAAAATAAAAACAAGTCTGTTTTGCAGGGAGGTTTTTTAGTGGGTAAGAATCCCACACTACTATGAGCACGCGCTGTCGATCCTCATAGTGTCTTGTTGAAGATTTTCACCTACCCTCGGAAAAAAAAAAAAAAAAAAAAAAAAAAAAAAAGATGATTCGAAGGCACATTGCAAGAGCAATGACCTCGATGAATAGCCTGATATTTGGGGCCTAACTCATGACAGGAAATGCTTGCCTACAACTATATCTTCCACTGATTGCACCTATCACAAAAATACCACAGGATGCAAAAAACCAACCAAAAAACCCCCGAGATTACCCCATTAACATGATAAAAATGAAAATTGGATTAACCATAATGAAGATCCTTTCACCAAAATTAAATTACAACCACGGCTTCCAATTGCCTATGACTACATCAATTTCGTAGAAACAACCAAATTAAATCACAATAAACACATCAAAGTGAAAAACAATACCTGATTTGGCCCCCGCTCGCTGTTTGGCAACAGAAGACCTTCCCTCTGTCGATACCTTAATGTACATTGCCCGCCCTTTAGATGTATTCCTTTCGTTTTTAACAAATCATTTCGCAATTTGCCCAAAACAAATAAAGTTACTAGCTCTAAACATTCATCACCCGTGATCACCACATCTGCTTTACATTTTCACCAGCAACAGCAGCACCCTCCCCAAAAGACGTTCAATCAAACTTCCGAATGCTTCAAATTCAGGTCGTTTCTCAAAAAAAAAAAAAAAAAGAAGAAATCATCACCCATTGCCACTACCAGTAGCAACCTTCCTCTCCTCCTCCCCCGCCAATTTTTTGTGCAAATCTAAACACATTGTATACGAGTGTATGCGAGAGGCAACAAATAAATTTAAATTCAAAAGAACTTCGACATTTTTGGTACGGAATCGCTGAATACCTCTATTCAGCGTTCGCCATTGTTAAAAATGAATTTCTGGCAACGATGACAAAAAAAGGACGAAAAAAAGAAAAATCCTTCGACAAAAAGAAAAATACGAATTCGTTTCGTATACATTGATTTGAAATTTCGTAACGAGAAATACTTTGTCAGTCACACACTCTGGGGCACGGGCACACAAGTGGGAGGGCAGATGAACCAAAAAAAAAAAAAAAAAAACAAAAAAAAAGCACAACCCCTGCTGCCATTTACCCTTAGCTAAGCAGCACACTCTCGCTGACTCACTGGAATGTGAGTTTTCTCTTGTGCGCTACAAAATTTTCTTGGATTTTTTATTTTTTTTTTCGCTCGCTCTCCCCCCTGTGTTTGATGGTGAAATGGAATTCCTATACCGTCATCCGTCAAAATTCGCCATCCTCCAATTTGTCTAGAGCACACCCCCGCGGGTGAATCGGTTGCACCTAGTCATACAAAAAAGCAACATCTGTTGAAATTTTTCTCCCCGTCGAAAATTGTTTGCAGAAAAAAATGTTGTGAATCGAAAATTTTGCACGTTGTATGAAAAATAGCGGAGAAGGGGGTGGTTGGGCTAAGTTCAACTTAAGAGTGAAATTTCTCAACTTAAGGTAAGTGGCAGGTGGGTCGCATACCATTAATTTTACAAAAATGCCAAGAGTGCAGGGTGGTTTGGTAGAAATGTATCTGAAAAGTAACAATCAGTATCTACACAGGTGTTTCATACAAAATGCGGCATTTCCGGTCGAAACAATAAACATTCAAGTGGATCTGCGACAGTCAATTTATTTTGTGAATGACTTTTGTGCTAGAGATTTACTGAATTAATGGTTCAAGTTTAAGTCAGAGGACTAGAGCTGAAGGATTGACGGCGGAAGTGAAGCTGGAATAGAAGCAGATTTAAACCAAAATTACAGCGCCAGCGCACATTCGTTTCATCCAAAAAGATTGAAGATCTGCACCAGCTTCAGGATAGCATACGAGCTTCCTCACAGAACACCTTATGCTGGAAAAAAACCTCAGGAAGTTACACCCAGATTATGCGATGAAACTGAAGCTACTCTGAAGAGTGAATCAAGAGACACTACTCACAGCAGTGTAAACTGTTTGGAAGTCTAACAGATACACTATGTGTAATATCATAAATGTGTGAGATTCTTTTTGTATATCTTAAATCTCAGAGGTAAACTAGGCTAAACGAGACGCTTGATCCCAAGAGCACTGTCAGCTTATACCGCGGCGCATCTGACCGATCCAGAAGTCATTTATAGCTTTGCACAGTCATTCCTATTGCCATCATAGGTTAGGTTAGGTTATAGAAAAGTGTGTGATGCATAAAGACTCATCACGTTGACTCGGGGGCCTAATGGTCCACTGTGAATCCCTTTTTTTGTGAGAAAAAATAATAGAAGCCTAAGGAAACAAACCTATTCTGTTAATGGTCTACTTGAAAACCATTTTGTAATCTTTATGAAGTCAAGTAGATCCGATATCTGTGGTGCTTGCGAAGAATCTAGATCTTAGGGTACCTTGTCGTCATTCTTGCAGGGTTGGGCAGGGGCACAGCAGATGTTGGATTCACTCCACTTCTTTTTCATCTCTTCCATCATCTAATGCCGTCATATTCCCGACGCTAGTCCGATGTTTTCATAAAATTTAAACTTTTTCCAGGTTTAAGGGCTTGAATTTTGTTTTAGTAGTCGGATGCATTAACCACAACACACCACCGTAGTAAATCTCAAGGAAGACGACAATGGAAAAGCAAGAAATCATTGAAAACCGTAAAAACAAGGACCACAAATAGGTGGCACATACATATGCTGAAGTTGTGCGGAAGTTAAGGCTGCGCGAGGCTTACAACTATCTTCTTCCAGATCCAACTTAAGACACCCATTGTTCTAATCAATGGTTTCTGCTTAGATCTGAAAGAAGCTTACATTTTTCACATTTACGAGTATGTCTCGGAGTGTACAGGGTCCGTTTCGTGGTACCTAGTACAAAGGTATGAAGAGTCCCTAAATCATTTTATATTCAGGCCGATGAAGGGGGTACAGGGACTAATAATTGGTTACCCTACTTCGTTGCTTGTTTGACTTTTATGAGCAGAGATTCATTGAAGAAAAACAAATTTTTCCTCCGTCAATTCTGCGTGTAGCTCTGATTCATTAGAGCTGATCATGGCATCTTTAGAGGTATCGGAGGTTAAGACACGGAATTTCAATTGTAAACATAAAATTCGAAAGCAGGGAACGTTAGCCGGATGATTTACCGAAAATTCTATCGTCTACTTGTGAGCCATCTATGTATCACTAGATCTTATGCCGATAGGTTAGGTTAGGTAGATGAGTGCCTTGTGACAAAGAGTCACTGCTCACTCAGACCAACAATACGGGTCCATTGTACCCAATCATTCAACCCTGAAAACGCTGTAAAGAAAGTTCGCTGTTAGAACCACCCAGAAAGTGATATGAATCTCAGGTCCACCAGCTCAACATTACCCAAGTCCTCTAGGTCCGAGAAGAAGTAACTACCAAGAGTCCTCATTCTTCTGACGAATAAAGCAGGACAGTCACACAACAGGTGATGAACAAATTCAATTTCTTCTTCGTCCCTGCAATAGTCGTTATGCAGCACACCGAGTCGCTCCGCGTGAACGCCAATGGCACAATGTCCAATAATTATGCCAGAAATGACCCGTGCGTTATAACGACTAATTTTTACTAGCGAGGTTGATATTTTCTTGCTGTAGGTCGGCCATAGCGCCTTGGCCGTTGTGCATGTTTCCAGATATAGACCTATATAGACAGTGATCGTTTTACCAACGATATTACTATCGCGTAAAATTTCAGCAGCCTATATAATGGCTGTGACCTCGGCCTGAAAGACGCTGTGGTCGTCGTTTATTCTAAATGAGTGGTTTATTCCAAGGGCTTCACAATAAACTCCGGCTGCCGAGCCAACGTCCAAATTAGAACCATCGGTGTAGAAAGCCAGCTTCTTTTTCTTCATGGTTCTTCGGTTCTTCCAGTATATTCTGCCAGGAATTCTTGTAGTGAACCTTCTTTCGACAGCTAGCATCGGGTTTATGTAAACAGTTTTCGTCAATCTACTGGTAGTCCCCCATCGGGACAGAATGGAGGCATGGCTGTTAAGGCTCGATGATCACAATCGGCCTTCTCTCAGTCTTACAGTGGTTTTAGCCGCCAAACTGCTGCAGTATATGTCAAGCGGAATGAAAATAAGCATGGTTTCCATTGCCGCTGTTGGTGTAGTTCTCATTGATGTCATGACTCCGATGCACGCCGCTCTCTGGATTTTGGTGAGGTTTGAAAGCTGGTATTGCTTTCAAGTACCGTCCATCATACTCACCATATGTGAGAATCTGTATATCCAGTACACCGCTCGTTTGAAGCCCCATGTATTACTGAATGCCTTTTTGCAGGAGTAGAAAGCTACGCTTGCTTTTATGAAGCGTTCGGTATTCTTTTCCTTCCAGTTTAGTTTGGAATTTAGAATTACGCCCAGATATCAAGCTGAACTTGAGATACTTAGTTCAATGCCACCGATATTTGGGGGTCTGAAAGTAGGAATTGATCTCTTTTTAATGAAAAGAACTACCTTCGTCTTTTAAGGGTTCACTCCCAGCCCTTTGCTGCTGACCCAGTTGTCCACTAGCTGTAGTGTGGTGTTGAGCCTTTCACTTAGGACCGTATGAAATTTTCCCGAAACCAGAATAACGACATCGTCCGCATAGGCTTTAACGTTGAAGTCGTTTTCCTTCAGCATTACCAAGATCTCGTACACCACAAGGAGCCATATAAGCGGTAAAAAAAAATAAAATAAAAATTGAAGGGATTTAAATTTTACCACCAATTGGATTCGCTCAGCACTTAAGTGACCATCATAACGATTTCCTGAGTACATTTTTCTTTTTATAGACAAACCCTATAAAGACTTAGCATAGCTTCTAATTTACTGGTGGTAGCAAAGCTCTGAGACTCACATCTAACCGTAATGGCCTCATCAGACTTTGCCCAAAGGAAAACGTCCGCGTAGGCTAACGTAAATTTTACGACCAAGGTTTACAATAGCAGTTTCATATTAAAACTAATCTTGTTTATCAGCTTTTTACAGTACTCGCTTACCTGATGAGAAATCGGTTATACCCCTAGTTTTAACCAAAAATTACTCCCAAGTGCTGGTAATGACTTATGTTCGCTGATTCAATGTAAGGCTATGGGTTACATATTAAGGGAAACAAATAAAATTTGAGTTTCTCCAACCATTTGCCTAAAAAAATGGAAAAGGGGCATAGTTGTCTGGTTCTGTATCTTCTCTTTCTTTACTTTTTTGTTCTCACCTCATCTGGATTAAATAGCTTTCCATCCTTATATTTCGATCGTGTTTTTGGCTGCAAGTTTTTGCCACTATTCCGATGCAACGTTACTGCATTTTCTCAAAAATTTTTAAGACATTTCACCACAATTAGTGCTTCGAAGTTCGCTCAAAACCAATTACCATTCTCTGATCTGTATTCATTGCATTCACTTGGGCTGAAGCCAATATGAATTGATGAACTTTGCATAGAAAGTAACCAGCTAAGCGGATTGCCACAAAAGGAAAATAAAAATTTTTCTTAAATACAGTATTTTCCATTCTACGACGCTTAATTCCATCAACAACTACCTACCCAGATGCTTTGCCTCCCCGCCATCCTCTCTCACTCTCGCATACTTCTTTTCATCACCTTATCAAAGCTTCATTATATTTCTCGAGCAGAAAAATACACTGAAAAAGGGGAAGGGGCAAGAGTAAAAGGCAAAAAATAAAAAATAAGAAAAATAGAAGACCGCCTTTCCATATTCAGAGGTAGCGCAACTAAATTGGATATTTTTCCATTCAACAATCTGGACAGGCATCAGGCGCGTCTTGAACGTCACACTCCTGCAAACCAGCCCTATACCATACTCCTGTAGTTGTATCTCTAAATAAGAGAGCAGTTGCAGTGCAATTTACAAAATAAAAATAAAAACTGCATAATCCCGGAGGTTATAAGATTCCCTCGGAGCTCATGCAGAGGGTCGTTCCTTTTTCCATTTTTTTGACTATACCTGAATATTTCTCTCTAACGTAAAACGAGAAAGGAATATACTCGCAAATATACCGAAAAATATAAAATTTCAACCACACTGAAACGCCCCCTCCCTTACAACACAAAACTTCCGCCCACTAAGCCCTGCTCTTTGAGAACCTTCAGTTTTGCTACCGCAGCGAATTCTTAAGTGATAGCTTGTTAGTTTGAATGCAATGATGGAGTTTGAAGCGCATGGAATGCGGAAAATAAAGAAAGGGCAACGAAGAACTCCCAAAAATAGAGAGAGGCTTGGGGGTGGCAAAAAAAAGTGATTTTTACATGCATGCACATTGCTTTAGGTTATATTTGGATGGATGGTATACAATTAAATGCCTAGATACGTGAAATAAAAAGTAGAAGATCTTATGGAAGGCAAAAGACTAAACTAGCAGGCAAACGCTAAAACAAGCTCAAAGTGTTGAAGAAACACACAGACACCATTTCAAAATGGTGAGAGTTTCGTGTGAATGCCTGTTTTCAGAGGAAAAATTGCTTTGCTGAATATTAGCTTTGAGATGTGGGATTGATCAAAATTACTAGCAAAATTCAAATGGGCTATTATAAGAGGAGGGATACGATTCAATAGAATATTTGGTTGCCACTTTGATACACAAATTAAAGTCTAATATATCAAAAACGCATATATCGGTCTTAATTAGGTAAAAAGATTTTTTTAGTTTCAAATTAAAAAAGAGCACGAAAGCTCACTTAACGCCGTAACATAATAAATCATTCGTACATCCCGTCTGACACATTTTCGGCCGGAACTGTAAATAGTATTTGCAACCGACGCTTCATCACATGGGATTGGAGTCATCTTGTCTCATATTAGAAAGATCAGAGCAACCCACAGCGTTTGCGTCGAAAACTTTAAACGAACATCAACTGATTTTCTCTCAAATTGAGGAGGAGAGTTAAGATAGATAAATAATTAATTATTGTGAGGTGCAAGTGCACTGCGACCTTTAGCAGATCTATTGTGCCCCTCAAACGAAGGCTCTAGTCGATGATATGCTCGGTCTAGAGCACTTCCTCCAGGCCCGCTGCTGCTATGAACCGGAGTATCTAAAAAAAAAAAAGTGATTTCTTCTTTTGTTGATCAGTGCTTCGCATTCCATAAGAGGTGCGCTGTTGTTTTTTTTTTTTTTTTTTTTTTTTATAATTTGCGCGCACTCAAAGGGTTATGAATACCTTTCACATGTTTACACATAGTGCGGGCGTTGGAAAGGATAGATAGAGAGAGAGAGAGAAAGATTTTGGTGTAGTGATTCTTGAAGCTCAGTTGTTTATGCTTCAGATATTCTCCGGGGGTGGCGTCCAGATAACTGGGGAGATTTTTGTTATTTTGTGTCTTTTGCTTCTGATTCACAGTACTTTTTTCCCGATAACCGATGTCAAGGGCAAATCACCATCAACAAAGCGAACAATTTTGCCAGCCGCATGATCAAGCTACTGCCAGTGTTATGCCTTCACAGTAGTGTTCACACAAGCTTTCGCAAATGATGGTGTTTCTACGAAGTCCCTGCAGAATCTGTAGTGCCCGTCTCTCTCTATTCCCAGTTTCCTGAGGTGCTCCTTGAGTCTGCAGTGACCCGTTAACATGCTCGTCAAGAAGCGAAGTCGGTTCTTGCTGACTCTTAGGCAGGCTCTACTTCTTTTCTGGTTGTATTTCCCCAGAAGCTCTTCCGCCTGTCTTAGTTGGCGGATATCGTCCCAATGCTTGGCCCATTTGTTCTCTTCCTCTTTCCTTAAGTCTTCCCTTATTTTCTGGGGTCCTATAACACAAAAAGGTTCTGGTCCAAGGAACGGCGTGTCTGATCCATTTCTTGCTAGTTTATCAGCTGCTTCGTTTCCCTCTACTCCTACGTGACCTGGTATCCAGTAGAGAGTTACTTTATTTGCCACTCCCAGTTTGTTGATCCTGGTGAGGCATTCCCATACCAGTTTGGATCTGATCTCGTGTGAGGTCAGTGCTTTCATAGCGGCTTGGCTGTCTTCTGCTTTAAATATACTGGGGAATATTCCAAGTGATTCTGAGTATCTGGTCCTGGGCCCGTATACTCCTGCCTTAGTGTCTGTAAATGTTTTCTATCCGTCCGTGTACCATTTAATTGTATGTTGTTTGAGTTGGTACTTATCGGACTCACTGCTCCAAAGGAGGGCTTAGTGATCATTTATGGTGTCACCAAATTTTAACTATATTATTATTTGGCCGCAAATTCAAACAGGTTACACTAGGGTAGTCAAATCGACAGAATGAGAAAAAACCCTGTCTCTGGGGTTACGCTAAACCTCTTGTCTATGCTACGAGTAATAACCCAGCAACAATTGGTGAGCTTGAGGACAACGTTATTCGCGTCATTAGGGAGATTGAGACCCCATGATCAAGTTGCTTGGTATAGAATACTAAAAAAATATTTGGCGCAACAGCTCTTTAAGTACCAAGGCCTAGCTTCTCGCAACCACTCATGTTGTGTGGGTTATATTTTTCACACGAATGGAAGGGACCTACAGTTTAGCGTCGTATCCGAACGGCGATTTGAGAAGCTTTTTCGTGACAACAATACTCTCGAATATTTGTCAGACGCTCGCGAGAGGTGGGACCGTGAAAAAACTTTTTGGTGTTTTCTGGGATTCGAACCCGGAACCTCACGCGCAGTGATCCGACACACTAACAGAACACTGTGTAATTTTAATACGAAAAGTTTTCCAAGTCAAAGATGCAATAACGAGTTTCATGTCCTGATACATGTCAAGGTGAGCAACATTCCAACCCTACACCGATTGCAAGCGTTGACATAGACCTTCATTCAATCGTTAGCGCTGGCATAAGCGCATCAAAATAAAATTAGAGCCTGCAGATAAAATGCTTTGAAAACAATTAGGCTAGAAGCTTATGCTTGGTTAGCGACTAGAAAGTTTGTGTGCACACACCGAGGCCACTCGAATACAAAAGAGATTTAATTAATTTTTCTCACCAAAGGATACCAGAAAAAAAATGCACCCAGCTTGCAGTGGCAAAGGATTAGAGGTTAAGAGTAGGATTTCATTTTTTTTTTTCAATAAAAATAAAAATAAACAAATTAAACCTAAGCACCAGGGTAGGAGAAAACCGTGTGAAAGTGTGGTGCCCGTATGCACAGTTTGGAGGTGCAAAACAAACACCAATGGAAATTTAGTTGCAATTTTAGAAAACTATTTCGCTTGGCGTAACCGGAACTTGTATAAATATACGTACAGGCTTAGGTGAGCATACACGTGTGTTTGCCTTTTGGTTATACAATTTATTTATTTTTAGACGCAAAGAGGGCGAAAGTGAGTGCTTATGCGAACGTGAATGGCAGCGCTGAATAATTGTTGAGCGACGAGAAAAAATGTTGAGCAGATATGTTTTCAATCACACATCAGTGGTTCTGTGTTGATTTAGGGGAGAGAGTGTTTGTTTTGTGCAAAACTAGTGCAAGGGTGGGATTGTTAAATAAACTGATTATATGGAAAAAAATTCTGCGAAGGGTGTCAGGTGAGGTTGGGGCTGAAGTAAATATCACTATTGGCAATTACTAGGTTCCGAGGATACTTTCCATGAACTAGTTGTGGCATTTATACAAGATGTTTTGATGGTAGATTGCTATTGCCCCTTTGTCCGGGGCTTATAGGAAAACGTCTGAATGGATTATAATGATCTTTTTTTTTATTGATTAGGAAATCCACTGGAACAGACTCGTATAGAGAATAACTCTTGCCAATCGCTGTTTTTTTGGGCTTATAAGGCAATTCAGCAGTAAAGCCCTATCTCGAACAACTAAGGAGACTCTTTATAAGACCCTGATCATCCCAGTCCTGCTTTATGGCGCTGAAACATGTACTTTATTAAAAGAGGATGAAGATATCCTTGGTCGCTTCGAGAGAAAAATTCTTCGTAAGATTTTCCGTAGGTGGCGCGCTCAAGTTCAAGGGGACCTCGACCAACTTAGAGTGCGCAACTGGAGGCAATTAGCTAAAGACCGAGCTAAATGGAGGGGCTTGTTGGTTGAGGTCCAGGTTCACACCGAACTGTAGCGCCACCTAAGTAAGTAAGTAAGTAAGCAAAAATATACCAGGAAACAGACCCCTGCCTGCTTCTTTCTTCTTTTCTTCCTTCGAAGGCAGCAATAACCTAGCCATTGCGAAGACTTTAGAAATGGTTTATTATTTTCATGTCAATACATCTGACATCGGTTCTGCTCAATTCACTGCTCGCATTTTTCGAGTCGAACGGATACGTTAAACAAATTAATTTAATCAAACTTAATATCCACATATTGGTGGGCATAAATTGAATACATCGTCTATACAAAAGAAACCCCTTTGCCAAAATTTATAGAAGCAGTCGATTTTTTTTTAATTTCTTGCATGTTTGTTAATGTATCACTTAAAACCGACTGAACAAATTTTACTCTTCTTTCGCTATTGTTTAGCTTAGTAACATGAAAGTAATCTAAGATAAGTATCATTTGGATACAATATCAGGGAGCTAATCAGGAAGCTAACTGCAACAAAAAGAAAAAAGAACATCAAAACAGCTATCAGTGAAATCAATTTTATTACCTAGAGCTTTTACCGCCTAAAATTTAAAGCAGAAAATCATTTTCGTGCATAATTTCGAAGCTAACAAAGAGGTAGATAGGTAACTCCGATAAATTATTTACACAGGAGCGGGATGGGATATGGTAATGAATGGTTGACTTTTACCAGTATAACAGCAGGTGGAGCTGCGGGTACAATAAGTAATAATATTGCATATAACTTAAAGGTTAAGCGTATGTCACTGCAAAGAACATAGCCATTAAGTCGCATCAATACTGAGAATATGTGTTTTTTTTTTGTTTTGATGCGCCGGTAGGGGTAAAAATCCTTTATGGATACTCGATCCCTCAATTGGTTACAAGCTGAAAAAGAAACCCTCCAGTTTCTCTGTTCTGTTGTTCCCCTGCGACACCGCCAGGCTTTCCTTCGCAGGAACAAGTTTGATATTTCGTCATTTCTTTTAGCTGCTATAACTGGCAGGATCTTCGTTTCCCGCGTTTCTCGTTGCTCGTTCCTATAGACGCAGTTGCTGCATCAGGCTTGTGATTATTTCATTTGCAGTGTCCCAGCCTTCGCTCCTCATCAACACAAACGAGGTCAATTGCCAATTGCTCTTTCTAAGATATTCCTGGCCCTGATGTAATTTTGGCATTGCATCAGTACATGCTCTGCGTTCTGCACTTTTCCTTCACAGTGCTGGCAGAATGGGTCATCTACGTGCTGTAGAGATAATCCCGGAAGCATCCGTGCCCCGATAGAAATTGTTTTAGGTAGTAGTTTACCTCCCCGTGCTTTCTGCTAATCCATTCATCAACTTCGGGGATCAATTTGTATGTCCATCGGCCTTTGGCTGTGATGTTCCACCTATGTTACCATTCTGCTTTTATAGCTTCTAGAGCTGCTGTTCCGTCATCGTGCTCGTTTTCACGTGGGGCCGCAGTCTTCTTCGCATCTAGATCGATAGGCATTCGGACTAATATTACACTTATCGCATCCGTTGATACAGTTCTTAAGGCGCAGCATACCCTTACAGATGCGATTCTATGCGCCGAGTTCATCGTTCTATGACTTCCGATGCGTCGCTGATGCCCATATTGGGGCTGCATACAAGAGTATTGACCTACTCACGGTTGTTAGGAGATTTCTGATTGGCTGCCTTGGTTCCCCAATATTTGGCATTAGTCTGCATAGTGCCGCTACTGCCCGGGAGGCGTTCTCGTCTGCGTTTATTAGGTGGTCTCTGAAGTTGTGTCTGTGGATCAACAACACTCCCAGGTACTTGATGTACGGTTTCAATTCAATAGTTTACTCACCGACATGTATGGTGTGGTGCTCCACATTTTGCGGCTGCTTATAAGAACTGCTTCGGTTTTGTGGTTCGCTAACTCTAAACCTTATGCCTGTAGCCATAGCTTCACGTTTGCGATTGTCTGATTGCAGTTTTGCACAACTTCCTCTAATTTGTTGGCCTCTTCTACAATTGCGATATCGGCGGCGTAACTGATGATGTCTACTCCGTTCGGCCTTTGTGTTCCTAGAACACCATCGTACATTTTTTTCCATAGAATTGGTCCCAGGACCGTTCCTTTTGGAACTCCTCCCGTAATTTTGTACCTCTTTGGTCCCTCTTCTGTGTCATAGTAAAGCGTTCTGTCTTCGAAATAGCTGAATTATCAGCAGTAGGTAGTTTGGTACATGCAGGTCACTCAGTGATTTTAGTATACAGCTCCAGTCGGTTGAACTGAACACGTTTCTGACATCAAGTGTCACCACATGCACAGTATTGGGAATATCCTTTGTGAACTGTACTTTGTTATTGCATTTCTGTAGAAGACTAGTAAGGCTTCATATCGCCAAGCGATACAGAATGTAAAAAAAAAAAACGAGACTCACAAATGCATATTTATACTCAGTAAATACAAAGAATACAAAAGAAATACAGATAAACTCTCTCACACAACAGACAATGCAAAAAGAATCAGAGAAACCATTGGACATATGTAGTGTCGTTGCCACACATTTTCCACTCTAAAAATATCCTTTTAACCTGGTTTACCTTTGTCAAGAGAAAGTCCCCTAAGAAACACCACACCAAACCAAGGGAAGAGAAAAAAAATCAAGTAATTAAAAGAAACCGTTTAAAATTGAAATGTCCTTAGAGAGACGGGGTTCTACACTCAAGCAGGATTCACAAGAAAGATTGCAAAGGACCAACTCAATTGATGACCCAGGTAAGAGCAAAAAGGGTTTATATATATTGTTTTCTTTCCTTGCCATCTTATTTGTCCGGTCAAAATGGTCAGAAGAAAAAGAAGAAAAACCAGTAAAAAACGATAGCGAGAAGGAAAATTAATTAACTAGAAAAATGTCGACGTCCCTCGTCTTGTTGGCTTTAACGTATGGAAGGTGGCTTACCGTTGGCAGCGCCCCACCTTGAAGGTCAAGTGACCGTGAAAAAGACTTGAGAATTTATCATTCAAATTGATGATGAGGAACGGCATAACCTTAATCAGGATAATAATTTACAAAGAAAATATTTTCGTTCTTCCTAGGGTTGCTGGGATAAGGATATTAGGATAACGAAGCTATTTATAAATGAATATATTTTTGAATGGAATGTAAACAAAGCGGAGGAATTTAATTTGGAGATCCTACTTTTGGTTTTACTGTTTACATTTGGGAGGACTTAGCTGGAAAGTTTCGTATAGCAGAAGAGTCACAGAACGCTCTAGGAGGCAATTTAGAGGATCTTCAACGGGAATAACAATTTTTTGATCTTTTATAAGTTCATTGGCTTTAAAGGATTTTTTTGTGTGAGGCAGAGGATTATTGAGAAGTCCATGTGTGGGATTGGTACTACATGATGGATGAGAAAAAATTAAGCCTTTTGGTAAATGAAATGATGTGATGTGATTTTATGATGGGCTTTAAGGATTTTTATTTTCGTTCGGGGGCAAATCAAGTACTGAATGATTATTTTTTGGAGAATCGATCAAGAAAAGACATTTTTCCAGAGGCAGGAGACGAACCTGCGATAGTTATGGTTTTAGCCACCAACGCTCTACCATGGAGCTATCCCTGGATGTTTTCTTCTCCGGTCAATTCTCCAACATCACAGTTGTGTCTAATGCACTCTCTGCTATGGGTTGTAGCTGAAAGAGAGTGGTATATCATAGAAAACGGAGTGATAGTCTCGTGAAAGCACCAACACTCGTGTATATTGTAAGCTGAACGTTATTAATGCATATTCCGCAGAAGACTGGTCGGACTGCATGTGTCGAAACGCAATTCGAACCTCCATCACCGAGGGAATGGTGAACACAGCACCTTAGCTATTTCGGCAATGGTAGTGTTCCGCTAGGCGATTTTAAAAGCCCTATCAGTCTTCTGCGGGAAATGTAGTAAGAACGTTCAGCTTGAAATCAAGTACCGTCTCGTGGATTGGCCGAAATGCGAACTAGTTGACGCGTATTGGGTCTATGTGCTCCATTACGTTCATATGCACCAACGAAAGATGTAAGGAAACATTTGGTGACAACCCCTACAAGCAGATAAAGGTAACGTTTTTCTTGCCTGCTTTAGAATATTCAAACGTTGCTGAGGAACTAGCAGAGATCCTTGAAAGCTACTAAGCAAACGTAACAGCAGTTATTTGAGTATGGCCTTGTTGTCTTAAATTTCACCTCATTTGTGACGATGCCTCCACAAAGAGAAAAGGATGATAGGGATCCAACTTCTTGCTTCTTAGAGCTCATCCATACGCAACACCAATGCAATGAGGTGGTTAAAGGTTTCGATATATCAATCTACATCGACGGTTCAAATATGGACTACAAAGTCGGTGCTGTTTTTTTTTCGCAATCATTAAGCATCTCAAAATCTTACAGATTTCAGGATAGATAGATATACAGTTATAAGTATAGTAAGAGTTCAGGATTCTTTTAGCGTGTTTCAATAGGAACAACTGGCAGTCAAAAAGACTTGCTGTCAGATCAAGCCATATACGAAGAGTACATATAGGCAAAATTTTCATCGATAACCAAGCCGCTGTCAAGGCGATTGATCGGCGACATAATCATTTTCAATAACCTAATTTATTTTCCACAAGGATCATGGGATTTTGATGTTCAGGTTAGCTCTTCATTCTTCTCGATTGTCCACCACCGAATCCTACTCATCGGGTGGAATCATCAGACCAGCCACAAATTCACTTAGCATATACTCAACAGGTTCAAAAATGACGACATGAGTGAGCCGGTCTAGATAGTCAGTTCACACACACACTCTGTTTTCGGTTTCAGATCACAGCGATATTGAAGGCAAAGAACGCCCTGAGGAATTGACCAGGCGGGAATTAGCTCTCCGCCGTTCACTTGCAGAATAAGTATACATTCCGCTTAGAGCTGTTTAAGTTAAAATATCCGCACAGCGGTTTCACAGAGTTCAAACAACCAGCTTATACTTATATCCCTACAGCCTTTTACTAATAAAAAACTAAATCTTATAATGAAGTGAAGTATCTATGAAAGATCTCTCATTTTATATGGCTTCTCACCATCAATTTAAGCCCATAGCCCATTAAAGTTGCTCCATTTTCAGCCCTTTATGTTTAACCCCTTTATTTACAACGATATTCCACGAATTTGCGTCCAAACGTACGCAAACCTCTAACCTAGGACAATCTTTAAATAAACACTCCCCCACTCTGCATCCAAACTAAAAGCCCACAACGATGATTGCATTTCGACTGATTTACAATTCCAACACGTGCCGTCAAAACTAATTTACTTAACTCCCCAAATAAATTGACACATAAAAGTCAAATGTCCTCGACTAACCCCAAATTAAGTATAAATTTATCTGAATTGCAAATTATGATGATTTCCTCGAAAAAGAAACCCCCAACGCGGCCTGTATGATAGCCATATGCCTCGGGGACGTATGTGGAACATTTTTACTACTTTCCAAGAAATTAACCCAACTCACCACACCGTTGCGACGTGCATGTGTTTGTGAGTCCGAATCAACTTCCTAGTTTTTGACGTTTTATTTGACATCGAACTTAAGTAAAACAATAACATGTAAATATCGCTACCTTTTTTCCTTCCGCACAATCGAAGTTTACTATTAGCTCATTTGCATAGTGTAGGATGTGTCAAGGATGACTGGAACTGTAGTATTGGAAAAGGATTTCCCTTTTCATTTTAATGTTCTCAGTTCATTTGTTTTGTTATTTTTTGTTGGTGTTATTGGGTCGTGCCGGGCATGGTCAAGGGTTTTTTTTGTGATGGATTGACCAGGATACGACGTGAATGTAAATTGATTAAGGAAAGAAAAACGAAAGCCCTTTATCAAATTCGTATTTATAGGGTGGGGGTCGCTCATGGGGCTCAGTTTTATTGCGAATTTGACAAATTGAGCCAAATTATCACAAGGACATAAGTTAAAGGCAATTGGCTTACTTTTTTGCCAGAAACTGTGTAACGTAGTATTCAAATTCACTGCGACGTATTTCGATCTAAGGCTGGGTTTGCAGATTCAGAAGCTGAGTCCATTAGTCTTTCTCAGAGGTATTCCTGCTTTCGCGGTTTTCCGAAGTTTGGCTTGATGGTGAACTAATATGCATTCGAAACATGACGCGTACTGAGGGTGAAATTCTGTACCCTATCTAGTATGTGCAGAATGATCTTTTGTGCACCAGACCAGATGTGGGCCTTATACTTCAGCTTTGGGCGGATGAATGCCTTATAGATTGAGACCAGGTCAGGCGGAGTAGAATATTTTGTTCACCGCTTAAGGAATCCTAGACATTTTGCAGCATTTTTGCCGACTTTGAATATATCGTCGATCCAAATGCAAACTATCGAATGATAAAATTATCCACATACAAACTCGCGAAACATTTATTCGATACATTGAAATTTTACGTTTTTTTGAGAAGTTAATTTTCGATACATTACAACCGCAGTTTGGAAGGATAGGAGAAGAGATGAGGCTTCGATACTTTGCCACCACAAAGGCGTCTAGAGTGCAATTGCAATAAAGCGAAAAAAAACATTTTTCACTTTTCGATACTTTGCATTTGGATTGACGATATGATCGTTATATCGAAGATGATTATTAATGCACACAGCAAGAATAGATTCAGTGATACAAGTACCATCCATAGATAATGGTTGAGGGTCTTGGTTTCGCTTGAGAGCCATGTGACACCATTGTGTTTTGGATGCATTAAATTCTACTCTATTGGTTGAATCCCTTTTGCGTATGCTGTCCAAGTTGGAATTTAATGCGCTTAAGATACGTTGTCATCCCTCTTTTACGGCCGAAAAGCAAAGACGTAATTTATAAAAATGAGAAAGATTGTCGGGGACAAAGAAGAGCCTTGAAAAACACCAGTGGTTATATCTGCGGCCACAAGGTAAAACCGTCTAAGTCGAGTTAGGACAGAATTGAGTTAAGGACGCCAGAAGATGCTCTACCAGAAGTTTACGCTACCAAATTTTTACCTTATTCCCTGTCGTCTTTACCTAGTAATAGACAAAGGAACAAGACTATGATTCCTAATTCCCATATTCGAGAAAAACGAAAACTTTAAACTTGTTTTCCGAGAATCTGTGCAAATCGACTTAGGCTTATTTATCTTGTGGCCACAGATATGGTTTCTAATCCCTTGAAGAAGAGACTCATCGATGACATATGCATGCATTTTTGATAAAAGAGCCTGGAACCAAACTCTGTCAAATGTATTAGAAACATCGATCGCAACCATGTTTATTTCGCCGAAGTAATGAAGAGATTGGTTCCACTTCTTGATGAGATATACCATCAAATCACGAGTGGACCTGTTGCTACGAAAACCATACTGCCGGTCATTGAGAAGTTTTCATGAAACATGATATTTCATAAGCTGACAATTTATCAGATTTTCAATGATCTTGGAAAGAAGGGACGTAAGTAAACGGGAAGGAAGATTTGCCTTTTCTAGGGACACGTTGGACAAATGCTGTTTTCCAGCAGAAGTTTTGCCAGCGAGGAAGAACACATCTTCAGAAGCTTGGCAGAAATACATTCCACCCCTAAATTCTATATGTACTTGTACCGTAGTACATTGACGATATTCCTTAGCACTTTGTTTGAAATCTTTGAATGACGTCGGCGTAGCTCTTCCTGGTACAGCTCCAAGCCGCTCACGTCAATATTCAGCCCTCAGAAAAATTTGTCATTACTGACCGCTCAAAGTTTATTGCATTACGACCATTTTCTCAGCGGATTCTACGTGTTACACTCCGCACACGTAAGTATTCCAAAGATGAAATCGTTAGCCAGGAGTTATTGCTATTGGCCTGGGATCGATCGGGACATCGAAGAATTGGCTAACAGCTGTTCAGGGTGCGCCAAAGTTCTTAAAGAGCCAAATAAGGTAGGTATGCAACCGTGGGAAATTCCAGCTCAACCATGGCAAAGGTTACATGTGGATTATGCTGGACCGTTCATGAACTGTCACTTTTTGATCGTTGTCGATGCAAAAACCAAATGGTTGAAAGTTTTCCCTATGAGAAAAAGTAACCAGTTCCTACACCATACGTGCTTTGGGACAGGTATTTTCAAGATTCGGTCTTCCTTTAACTATCGTTTCAGACAACGGCACGAGCTTCACTTCGAGGGAATTTCAGAACTTTTTAAAGTCTAACAATATTCGCCACAAACTAACGTCACCCGCGCATCCCTCCACAAACGGACACGCAGAGCGATTTGTGCAGATTTTGAAGAATGGTCTTCGCTCATCGACAAGTGACCCAGGAGATTTTCACACCAAACTACATTGACTTCTATTACAGTACAGGAAGACACAATTAACATCGACTGGGAGGAGTCCGGCTGAAATGATGCTTAAGTTCTATCTTCGGACCAGCCTCAATATCATGAAAGGCCAACAGAAAGATTGCAGTTCAACCAAAAATGTAGCCGACATTTTGTGACCGGGGACTTAGGTCAGATACGATTTTATCAAAATTAAAACACGTAATGGAAATTTGGTAAGATCATTCGGCGTGACGGTGATCTACACTACATCGTGGATGTGGATGAGAGATCCTGTCGCAGGCACGTCGATCAAATGAGACGTACACTCGTCGAAAGCAACCCTCTGGACAATACTATTCATATACATCCGGTCACTGGAGAAACGCAAACAGGAGCGGTAGAAGTGATTGCTGAGACTGGAACTGATAAATTTCCTGAACTGGCCAAAGGTGCTGTCGGTGCTAGTATTTCGAACAAGGCTGAGCAGACTGACGTTGCAGGTGCTACCGACATTGTCAACAAACAAGAATCAACAGTCTCGTGGGACCATGTAGGAGGGAGGATGGAACTAAGACGTTCGTGTAGGGCTCGACGTCCTTTTGTTCCATACCAAGCTTAAAGTCGGTGGGGAAGACTGTTATAAATGGAAATAATATTTATCACTATTGTGAATTATGAACTATAAATTCTTCTTATATTGTAACATTTTTTTTAAATACATTTTAAAATGGCTTGCTAATCCTTCATGAGGGTCGCGGGGGTAGGATGTTCAGGTGGACTCTCCATCCTTCTCGATCCTCCGCCATTGACTCCAACTCATCAGGAGGAATCACTAGCCGGCTCCAGGAGAGATGTCGGACTTGGTCCAACCATCTATTTCTAGCCCCACCGCGGAGTTGCTTACCTGATGGCACGGTATATTGTAAATTATGTAAATCATATTCTTAATTAAACCTAAATGTATTGTCAAATAAAATTTCACTTGGATTACTAGCTTCAAGTTAGTTACACAAGTTTGCTCTCTGAAATTTTCCTTCGAGGTTAAGAAATGGCAATACAACAAGTGACGAATCCATTACAGGATTACAAATGTGGCCAATTTGCTATTTTCTAGCTTACGGGGATCACCAGTATAGAGGAGATACAGAATGAGGCTCAGCACGCTACCTTGTGGAACTCCTGCTTTCATTTCCATTAGTTCTAAGTTCGAATCTTCCTGTTTTATTCTGTAGGCCGAAAGAGTTAGATATGTTTCTGAGATTGCAGCAAAATTCAAAGGCTCAATGCACTCATCAGCTTAAGGGTATACCGAAAACTTTATGTTCGTATTGACTTTCGTAGTTTTGGAACTTTTGCATAGTTCCAGAATAAGGGTTTCCATTAAGTATAATTTCTCCTATCTATGAAAAGCTTATTACCCAGTTCTTTCAACTGTTGTTACGAAAAGGTCCTTCTTACAATAGGATCAATGCATTGCCACCTTGTAGGCATGAATAAATGGAGCCATCGACAAGTAAACAAATTCTCTTGTAGTAATGCGCAATACGTTCCATTTCACCGAATATGAATCAACGGTATTTCCCAGGAAATGCACGCTTACAATATCAACTTCCATTAGTCCGTGTATCTCTTAATACAAATTCCTGAAAATCACTTCTCTATGCTGGTCGCAGTATAAAATTCTTCGAATTCCTTAAAAAGCACACAGACCTGCATTAAGCCACAATTTGGCGAAAACTCGGCAAAGCGATATATTCCCCGAATCACTGATGCATTCATTGTCCAAACAAATATCCTTAATAGAACGAATGTAAAAAAAAAGCTTAAAGTTTAAAATCAGAAATTTAAGTGAGCTTTTTATGAAATCCTTGAATATAGCTCATTCAAATACAGTGGTCATTTGGATGAATTTCTGTGTACGGGTATGTGTGTGTATACAAGGATACGATTTACGCAAGAACAGTTTTATATTCGATTAGCTGAGATTCAGTCTGTTCAAGGATTTTACAGCCAACAATATTAATTGGATGTGGAAATTTATTAGTCGTCTGGACTGGCGACTGTGAGGATATATGTATGTGAAGACAAGGGCACATGAGAACAATTTATTGTTGAGTCTTTGTTGAAGTAAAGGATTTAATGTGTAATGCAGTGAAGGATGTTTTAATGTTGGTCACTGTTTATTAAATGCTGGTGCAGTGAAACTCTTGTATCCTTTCTAAGTTTTAATGAGCATTTCTGTTTTGGCTTTTATTACTTCTGTGTAAGAGCAAGGACACCAGTAAGTAAACAGTGAATAATAGCAGAATATAACTTATGCATGACAACGTTACTTGTCGGATGGTCGTATATGTTTGACCCATTTTACAGAATTTTAGTTTTGAAGGCACATGCTTATGGGCACATGTCACTGTTGTATGTTGAACGCTACGGTGGCAATTGTGCAGTAGACAGCGTATTTGTTCGCTAACCGATATGTGCAAGTTCAAGCCCGAATGGGGAACAGCAATCATAAGCCACCCGAGTATAAAATAGAAAACGAACAACATCGAAGTTTTTGCAACCTCTATAACAAAAATTGTTTTGTATTGGAAGTAGAATGGACCGGTGGATCTGCGAGCTCCGGGATTTGGATTTACTTTTTAAGAAAGTGGGCGCCGTTATGTAAGTGGTTGGTGTGTCGGACCACTGCGCGTGAGGTTCCTAGTTCGAATGCCAGAAAAACACCAAAAAGTTTGTTCATGGTCCCACCTCTCGCAAACGTCTGACAAACATCCGAGAGTATTGTTGTCTCAAAAAAGCTTCTAAAAACAAATTGCCCTTCGGATACGGCACTAAACTGTAGGTTACTTCCATTCGTATAAAAAATATAACGCACACAACAAGAGTGGTTGCGAGAAGCTAGGCCCTGGCACTTAAAGAGCTGTTGCGCCAAATATTTATTTATTTATTTTTTTTAAGAAAGCAAACAAAAAAATAAAAAAATTGAACGGTAGAATGTGTCAAGTCTGTAATGCTTGCGACGAGAGCTTGATTCAGAATGGATTCTGTACTACGAAAATAGTCGTAAGACACTCGAGTCAGCCTAAAGAAATGGAGACGTGAGAACTTCAAATAGTTTCTGCCTTTAAATGATACATTCTGTTACATTCAATAACACATCTGTGAAATGGACACACATCCTGGAAGCGCCTCGAAATATTGCTGCACAATTGTACATCATGAAGATAGTGACTACTCAGAAACTCAACTGCTAATGCCATGTGGGTTTGTTATCGAATGCGTAGTAGAACTTTTGATTTTCTCCAAGGGCTATATACTGGTTATTCGCTGTGGATGGTAAAACCAATCCTACCACACGTATGGCAGTTCGCAGTCTTCAAAAGACAGAAGGAAATTCCGATAGAATAAATAAGCCATCTGTCGTGCACAGTCGCTTTATACTATTTCTGCATCTTGTGCCTTTCATGGCGATGTTATGATCGGAATTAAAGGGATCATAACCCTCCCATTTCACTGCAATTCTACTGATCCACTTGTAGAGTTTTCATCACACCCACTATAAAAATTGTTTAAGGAAGACTCATATACAGTAGTGAAGGACCATCCATTTTGTAAGATCTGTAAAAACTTTACTCTAGTCTTTACTCAAAAAGATTCAAGTAGCCTTGAGCATATTGCAGCTTTTGTATGCCCTCGAAATTAAGGTTTGTATTGTCCTTTCTTCCTTTACAACGCAGTCGAAATTTCTACAAAAAAAAATGAAACCTTCCATCTACCGCATAAAGGATGTATACGTGCATGCAACATTCCAAAAGTTTATTATCCGTACACAAAGAAGACTACAACAAGGACTCGCAAGGTGGTAAAAGTGGAAAGCATTCCTGTTATAAACCTGCATCAAGTGGAGATTAGGCCTCAAGTAGCCTAGGGCAATTTATACGACAAAAAAATAAAAATAAAAAACTCTCCAGCTATTATCCTTAAAATTGCAACTGTAAATGCTTGGCTTCCGTGAAAAAAAACATCCTCTTTCCACTTTGCTTTCTCTCTATTTCCTTAAGCAAACTTCTACTCAATTGCAGTATGCTATGCTATTACTCGTGCTTCATTCGTGAATTATCGAACGAGTCACGGACATGCTCATTTAAAGGATACAACAAGATAAAGCTGATGTCCTTAAACACATGTACAATGGAGTTTTCTTGTAAGTTTGGGTATATCCCCGGGAAAAAAATAAGTGTTACAAGTCCATATTCGATTCGCAACTAGGATTAACTATCATTGTTGGTCGGTTGCTCGGTTGGTTGGTTGCTTTGGATGGCAATTTTGTGTGTTTCTTTATGAGAAGAAAGGACTTTATGCTGAAAACGGGTACCGCACCACACACTAACGTAATGGAGCAATTTGTTTTCGGAGGAAGTTTAATGCCGGACAATTTGTCAACGAGCTGATAGTGATTTTTCACACTTTCCTTGTGGATCCTTAATTGGAATGTCTCCAGTATCAGAGTGGTGTATGTTGTGTTGTTCTTTTGATGGTAGATTATGGGTTTTGTTGCGGGGGCTTGAGTATGGAATCACTTAGAGAAATGAATTTTCTAGGAAAATTTCCCATATAACAGATGTGCAATTGTTTATGGTTATGGCGAATGAGATGGATAGTGCTGAACCACACGGCACGGCCGGCGGGAGAAGGAGTTGATATATTAACGCATGCAATACTAGGAGGACGTTTATATGTCCGGAATAGAGTGGAGGGATATTCTTGAAGAATAATAAAAATGAGGATGAACTGGCCAAATAATCCGAGACCCGGAAGGGTATTCGAAATTTACGTGGAATCATATTTTACCTCGCTTTACGAGTGATTTATATTTGGCTGCGTAAATGTGTAGTACGTAGGACATGGGTTGGAGACTTAGTTGTGTTATGCTCCAAGGGAGTAATGATGACCGTTTTAGTGGGCTAAATGAAGTAACCTATTTGATAAATGTTTTGATAGTGAATAGCTGCTATTCTTTCAATTGCCATTCCAAAGGCGGTTAAAAGTTGAGGGTTCCATTTAAACAGTGAGATTTTCAAGCAGGATGAGTTCATTATGGAGGCGACAGAATGATGGAAAGAAGTTTCATTACTCTTAAGGTCTTTAGATTGGACCCACTTCCTCAATAATCTTAGGAAGGTACAAAGTAGGTGTTAGCATAAAAGAAGCACAGAGATCAACGCCTCAGTCAGAGTTGGAAACATATTCAATCTTCCTCCTCTGGATGACTTCATGCAAACCACGGCTGCCAAAGCACTATTCGTCCTAGACAATCAAGCGCATGGAGGTAAAACTCCTCTCAATACGGATCTATACTGCAAGTAAATAGATCAATCGACCTCGATAAAACAACAGAGTGTATTGCACCTTACATTGAACAGCAATCGTCAGCCACCCGAGTATAAAATGGAAAACGAATAACATCAACGTTTTACTAACCACTACACCAAAGAAAGGCTCCCGCCTGGTAGTACAATGGTCCGGAGAGTCTGAGTGCTCTATGAAGACAAAAATTATACGCAAAGAAATTAAATGCATTTAGTCACAATTTTCGTGGGTAGTGTCAAGCTGCACTCAAGGCACTAAACAGCGTAATAATCAGATCGAAAACAGTATCATGCATGCCGAAAAACTATAGACAGAATATGCAACCCCATGAAGTCACTCTCTGCTGGGCTCTCGGACATAGTAATATAGAAGGGAACGAGGCAGCAGATGAACTAGCACGGAAATAGTCGGCATTGAATGAAGAATTAAAGTAGCTATCCCTATAGGTGTACCGAAAAGGGAAGTAGACCTTAAAGCAATCATCGTGGGAAACTAGAAGTGACTGTATCAAACGGCTAAAAGTGTTTTGCCAATAAACAAATAAGAAACCAGCATCATGGCAGGTGTACTATCTGGACATTGCTCGATAGGTGCGATGGCCGCCAGACTAGATATGAACTCACTTGATTACTGCAGAAGCTTTCATGATACAGGAAAAATCGAAATCGTCTGATTGTCCTAATCCTCAAACTCGTCGCTTTCGTTATATTGGAAACAGACTTTTTGAAAAACTGGAGGATCTGGCGCAAGTTTCCTTCGGGAACATGATATGCTTCGTCAGGAGTAGAGGTTGGTTTAATTCAAGACCACCCAAGCGGCACCGAAAAAAAAAACGTCACCATCATTTATAGGCAATCACAATGGACCAAAAGGCCCCGTGCAAGCACCCTCAAGGTGCACTTCACTCATACTTTTTTTTCAGATTGACCTGGTAGGTTTCTATCAGGATGCAGATTAGATTAAAAGGGGTCATTTAATCTTTTTTTCACTATCGTTCCTAGTTTCCTTGTAAGTAAGCCTGCCTATCATGACCGATTTTTTTTTTGAGGAAATCCTCGACTGGAGCACTTAGACGCAACTACTCCATTGTACTACCAGAGAGCAAACACTGATTTACCCATTTTATTGCAGCTTCCTTGTCCTTCCGTAATGAGGAGCTTAAAGTACCAGCACTTATCATAATGCTCCGCGGTGTCGTCGCTCTCTCCACAAGCGTCGAAGATTGTAGTTTCACTTAAGCCTAGCGCATTAAGGTGCTAAAGTGTCCTGTCAAGACGCCAATAAGCTGTCTATAGTCCTTTCTGCTGAGAGACAGCAAGAATGCCGCTGATTTCTTACAGACGTCCGGGAGCATACGTTTAGTCAACCTACATCCTGGAGAGTCATACCACACACAATTGTGCTCGTGAGAGACCCAATCGTCAATGGAAGCCCTAACCGAGGACACAGAAAGGCCCAACGCAGGTTCGGGACCTGACAAAACCTCTTCTGAGTCATGTCTAGCAATCTCATCGGAGATCTCGTTCCCCAAGATCCCAGTGTGACCTGGGACCCAGATAAGAGACAGAGAATTCAGTCTAGCGACCTAGTTCAAAGAGTTTTTGGTTCGACGAACTATTTTGGAAGTTAAAGGGTTAAACAAAGTCTTAAGCGCAACCTGACTGTCACTACAGACACAAATACTACGGCCCTTTCACCTGTTCCTCACAACAGAGTTCATGGCCATTAAGATTGCATAAGTTTCTGCTTGGAAAACAGACGCATATTGGCCTAAGAAGTCTAATGTTGTCATCTTCCACGAAGACACCAGCACTAGACCCATGACTGGTTTTGGAACCGTCCGTGAAAATACGACTACATTCCATTCCTGGCTCAGACTCCGGCCGAAGCCAGTCCTGAACACATGGTAAGTCAACTCTGAACTTGCGCATTAGCTCAAGTTCTGGTGTCGTTGCGTCAGACGGCATATCCATAAGACCGGAGTAGTAAGATTAGTCCCGCACATCAAAATTCCAGTGTGGAGTATACCAAAAACCACCCCGCCTAAGACGATGAATGGCTTTGATAGTGCAACCCATGATATAAGTATCAAGGGGAGGTAAGTTCAGCACAGCGTCCAGAGCAGAGCCAGGCGTACTCAGAAAAGCTCCCGTGCCGCCGAGAACAGAACAATGCATAGTAACGACCGCTAGAAATATGAGACATGAACGTCCAGGCATATCGGGGTGTTGTCTCTGCGTTATAGGTATCCAAGTATCTGACGACCGAACCGATACGCCTTCTTCTGTTTTTTACTCGATCATTTTGGCCCATCGTTCTCAGGCTGTTTCTGCTTTATAATCGCAATGTCATCGTCAAAGTATAAGGAGTGGAAATCTAAAAAGAGGCTGCTCAAATAGGCCTACATGCGTACCAGGTTTCTAGATAGCTGGCTAGAGCCAAAAGAATGAAAAAAAGTAATTGAAGCCGGCTTATACCATAACCAATGAACATGTCCAGAATATTGTTCCCATTGTTCAAGTACCGAAATAGTTAGCCCTCTGTATTTCATTGCAGCAAGACTCGCTTATATTCAAAATATGATAGTTCAGCAACCATAGCTAACAACCTGAAGAACTTAATTTCATACTTTTCCTAACAAAAACTCAACTTCTGCAGTACATGAGAACTTACCTCTAAAACAATCCGAATAATAGCATTCCTGTTGATATCTGGAATTAGAACAGAAAGCAAAATCATTATTAATGAGAACATTCAACTCTCAAGGATAACAAAAAGGAAACTTTAAGCAATCAGTCCAGTTCACTTCACACAACAAATTCATCCATCCCACCATTCTGACAATACGCATTCAACAAAAGCTAGCTGCCCTCCTTGTGCGCCAAAAATTAAAAAAATAAAAAAAGTAGAAGGATAACCCTTCTTGCTCAGAGAGTTCGTGCTCCTTTGTCCCATTTGCAAATAGGTATTTCAAAAATTCCCTAATTAAATGCAATCGCAAGGAATCTTGTAATTTCCCTTTTTGAAGCGCGCGGGTGCTACCCTTTCTCCTTAAAATAACGCCCGCTACGCCTGTTATCCAGTGATTAAGCTGAAAAGTTGATGAGCATCCTGATTCTATCATCGTTGAATGGTGGAGATTTCCGTCAAGAGAGAAGACGCGTTTTCGTTTAAATCCCCGAGCTTCGCTCGGGTTGAAGATACCAGTCCTTCTGTGGAGAGGAATTCTCCTCTCGTATATATAGTATACACTTTATCTCAGGCGACGGCGACTGTCTGACAGGAGTCAGTCGGTCGGGTACCTGTACCGACATTTGTGTGTCTCATCCTGAACTACGAACGAACAACAACTGACGTTCGTGCAATTAAAAGTTCATCCATCATCCATCTTGGGGATGAATTTTACCCACCGAGTTAGTTCTAAGCTCGCACAAGCTAACAAGGATATCCAAGTAACATAACCGCACAACCCTGGGTACTAACCAACCGCTCTCGCTCTATGCAATTTGTGACTGCACAGTGAAATGAGGTATAAAGTTGTTCGGCAGCAACACACAGCTAAGGGCGTTGGACCAGGCAGGTGGTGGATGGTCGGATGAAACATCTCGAGACAAGACCCTTGATGTGACATTCTTTTGTTAAGCTACCAAAGTATGATGGCGCGGTGCAAAGAAACAATTACTTACATTCACCGCTTTTCGAACGGATGCAACCCCAAAACGCTTCTATACACAGCAAGCACTACAGACAGGATGACGAAGATACGATGACAACAACAACAGAAAGCGAAGAATCCTTACGATCCTTGTCGTTGTAATGGATTCTTGAGAAAATTGCCACTAAAGATGGATAGGAGTATGCTTACTTGTGTTGTATTTTGTGTTAGGGGATATTCCACTGTAGTGGGATTGAAGTTAGTCACCAATTAGAGGATTGTAAGGCTGGAGAGAGGTGCAGCAGGATTGAGTGGAGGCACATGAAAGTTATTTTCATTAGAGTGACATTAAAGTGATGGAATTGTTGCGGTTTTTCGGAGTATAGTTAGATTGGTTGGGTCAGCAAAGTTTTAAGCAAGTTCTCTCAGACGAGACGTCACAGAAATATTATGCACAAGTTATTATGTAGAGATGGTGGAAAACCCTGCCACTGCTGGGGGTAACCTTCATTTGAAGAGCATTAAATCGTAGGGAAGTTTGTTCTTCAATTTTGCACTAAGTGGTCTCATTTGGCTAGGAGTTGTATTCTGAAGTTGGGGTGGTTTCAATCAGGATGACAATATTGGCCAAAGAATTGCGATTTGAAGATTGTAATGGAGTGAACTTTTACGTAGATAAAGTTGCCTGTCCTTTTAACATTGTTACGAACCGAACATGTACATGAGTGTCCTTCTTCTAGAACAGAAGTATTTTATAAAACACGTTTCTTATCTGTCGTAATGTAGAAGTATGGCTAATTTGGCGCCAACGCTCCTCCTTGGTGAAGCAAGGAAATCAACTCCAAGAAAAAACAGGTTAGGCATTTCTATAACAGGGCCAAAGAAATAGGGGACGGTACCACATGGGATGAATATATGGACCGCAAGCGGGAGTTTAAGTACTTAATTAGGCAATCAAAAAGAAAGTCGTGGAAGGAATTTTGTCAGTCCATTGCGGATACTAGTGAAGCTTCTAGACTTCGCAAGATGCTAGCTAAAGACACTTCTGTCCCAAGCTTCATCAAAAAATCTGACGGCTCGTGGGCAGAAGTAGCGAAGAAGTTTTAGAAACGTTAATTGAAGCTCACTTCCCAGGAAGTAGATCGCCAATGGATTCTACTACTCATAGCTGCTCGTATAATGGTAGGTCAATAGGGGACGACGTAGAAAATCTCATTACATGGAAGAATCTGCGATGGGCTATTATGTCATTTGCACCATTCAAGGCACCAGGCCCTGATGGAATTTTGCCAGCTATGCTGCAAAAAGCTCCAGCCAAGGTCAGAAACAGGCTTAGGGAGATTTTTAAACATTGTTTAAGGTCATGCTACGTACCAGTGGCAGAGGGAAGTGCGGGCTATATTCATACCTAGGCAGGTAAACCAAGCCACACTTCAGCGAAAGACTACGGACCCATAAGTCTCTCGTCATTCCTCCTCAAGACACTTGAAAGGCTTCTTGATATTCACATCAGAAGTAAGTGTTGCAACGACATTCTATGCAAAGCTCAACATGCATATTTGAAGGGGAAATCAGGTGAAAACAGCTTTACACAACGTAGTAGGGAAGATAGAAGCTAGCCTTCACCATAAGGAATTCGCACTAGCAGCCTTCCTAGACATAGAAGGTGTTTCAATAATGTAGAAGGAAGGGCCTTCAAACAGGCCCTAGAATCTATGAATGTCGAGCATAGCATTACCCATTGGCTCTGCAATATGCTCGGCACTAGAAACATTAACTCCACTATCGGAAACAGTTCAATAAGAAAATCCGTTACCAGGGGGACTCCCCAGGGAGGCGTTATCTCACCCTTCCTCTGGGTTCTAGTCATCGATTGGATACTTAAAGAACTAAGCAATACAGGCATAAGCGTCACTGCCTACACGGATGACGGATGGTGATTTTAGTTCAGTATAAGTTCCTTGGTACATCAAGTGAAATGATGGAATCAGCTTTTAATAATCTCGAAAAATGGGCTAGAGAGTGTGGACTACACGTCAACCCGGATAAAACTGAATTGGTACTCTTCAGTAGAAAGTACAAGATACCACCCTTCAAACTGCCTAAGCTAGCAGGGGTGGAGCTTTCCCTTTTGGATCGCGCTAGATATCTTGGGATAATGCTGGACAGGAAACTAAATTGGAAACTTAACATACAGGAACGAGTCCGCAAAAGCATATAATGCTCTCTTCATCTGTAAACGGACCGCGGGGAAAAAATGGGGCCTGAAGCCCGCAATGATGCACTGGCTATACATCATGGTAGTCAGACCCATCCTTACGTATGGGGCTCTTGTGTAGTGGAAGGCAACGAATACGAAAAAGACACGGGATATGTTGGCCATGGTACAAAGATCAGCTTGCATTGCCATCACAGGTGCTCTACGCACAACACCTACGACTGCACCCGAGATCTATCTGTATCTTTTATCATTAGATCTACAAATCAAATTTCAAGCAGGCAACAGTGCGCTTCGGCTCACTAACGTTGGTCTCTTCAGGACTAATAACATAGGACACAGCTCCATTCTCAAGGAATCTTTTCCCGGAATCCCTGACGAATCGGACGATATATTTGGCACCTTAGACTTCGACACACCATACGAAGCACTGTGTCCTATTAGAGAGGACTGGCAAAGGAAGACCGTCTCTGTCCATTACGAGATTGCAATATAAACAGATAGTTCTAAGCCTAATGACGGTACGGGGTCAGGTATTTACTCGAGAGATACGAACCTACAGGTGGCCCTGAGACTTCCAGACACATGCAGTGTGGTCAAAGCAGAGGTTCTAGCTGTACTTAAAGCTGCGGAATTACTTGAGATGGGATCAATATCCGATAAGAATATCGCCATCTACATTGACAGTCAGGCTGCGCTAAAGGCGCTAGAGTTTTACGTCACCAAATCTGAGATAATCAGGAATTGCCGCACAATGCTTAGGGCATTATGTAGAGTCAGATTATTTTGGGTACCTGGACACTGCTGGCTAAAAGAGGAGCGGGGCTCCCACGTAGCGATATAATTGGTAGTATTAAACCACCAGGGTGCGTGGCTAAGGGAATTATCCGGGATACAATCATTGACATGGTTAATCTAAGATGGTCAAACTTAGATGGTCACAGGGTCTCTATAGCCATCTACACGGATGGTTCAAAAATTAGCACTGGTGTAGGATCAGGTATCTTCTCCGACCCTCTAGGTGTATCAATATCCATACGACTTCCAGACCACAGCAGTGTTTTCCAAGCAGAGGTCTTAGCAGTGGCAACAGCCGCCCGTGAGTCTGCGGTAAGGGCAATACCGCCAGAAGGTATCACCATCTTTATCGACAGCCAGGCAGCTATAAAAGCGATTACTGCCATAGAAATTAAATCGAAGCTTGTGAAGTGTTGTCGAGAAGAGCTCAGGGTTCGTGGAACACAGCACAAGGTATCGCTCTGTTGGGTCCCTGGACACGAGGGTATCCCAGGCGATGAGAAAGCCGACGAGCTGGCGAGAATCGGCTCAGCAGCCCTACTAGAACAAGTTGACCCCCCTGTGTGTATCCCGCCTTGCACACTCAAGCTCGCTGCAGGGAATAAAGCCACTGAGGAGGCGAACACAAGATGGAGCTCCATGGAAACTTGCGCCATCACTAGGAAGCTATGGCCATCTTTCGACAAAGCAAAGACCGAGAGAATCATCCGTAAAGATAGGAAATCCCTTTCCACCATCGTGGGCATCATCACGGGACACAACACTCTGCGGTACCACTTGAAGAAACTACGCCTGACGGAGGAGGAACTCTGCAGAGGCTGTGGTGATGAGGAAGTTTTTGAGGACACAACCCACTTCCTGTGCCACTGCCCGAGTCTTCAACATTCCAGGAAAAAGTTCCTCGGTAAATTCTTCTTCCAGGATCTCGAGGAACTCTCCGGCGTTTCAACGGAAAAGATGTTGAACTTCATCAAATCATCAGGGTGGTTTGTATGCAGAAATGAAGTAAGTGACTGAGTAGTTTTTAGTTTCATTGGGTAAGGGATCACTTTTCCCCCATGGGTCATCGCTGACCTGAGTGTGGCAGAGAGCGTCGCTCCCTGCCAGCCAGTGTTAGATCGCAGAAAATCTGGGGAGATAATTAGATTAGATAGATCGAGGCTAAAAACAGCGATAGGAATACTCTCTGGCCACTGTCTCCTAAGGAAGCATGCCATGAGACTAGGGTTGTCCGATACGGATGTTTGTAGGTACTGCGATGACCTACATGTCTCAGATTATATAACTCATATACTCTGTGAATGGCAAGGAATTGCCAGGATAAGGCTAAAGTACCTGGGTAGATACTTCTTCGATAACTTGGAGTAGGTGAGGTCCTTGAACCATAACAAGGATCTCTTCAAATTTTGTAGGGAGATTAATTGCTTGGAGGATTGGGTTTAGGTCTTTTGTCGTGAAGGTTTCCTAGGGATCGCGATGGGCCCACTTTGGTGCCTAGTATTTTATGATAACCTCATAACCCTACCTAACCTAACCTAACCTATAAGCTCGCTAGGCATTACACCGAAATTCCAACGAAGAATACAAATTGTTTTTTCAACTGAAACCGATTAACAAACCTAGCCGCAGATGGGCGGATAGCAGTATGTATCACTTTGATAGAGTAGAGTGCCTTGAGCTGGATCTTACAGTTCCTTCTCGTTAAAGAGGTCACACGTTAGCATAACTAAAGACTTCTCTAACGGACGCAGGCCCATTTTTACTTAATTGGACCCAAGCCAGAAAGTCCGAGTCAGTTCTTAAATAATTTCCATCTTCTTCTTCCTATCGGCGAGGTTATGATCCGAAAACAAGGGATCCCCCCTGTGGGGTTCTCTTATTTGACCTCAAAAATATCGGCAGACCTCGCGATTTTGGATCATTCGGTTACTGAGGCCAATTGAATGCCGATGTCATCGCATTTTTGTGATCCAGGTGTTTATAGGCCTACCTTTCCTGCCTCACAATTAAATAATTTCCATAAGACCTGCAAGGACAAGAAAGAAGAAGGTATAGACCTTAGCTATCCCAACAACGGTGCACAATTCTTGAGGAATTATGGGTACATTGCATCACTGTCTTACCATTCCTTTGCAGTTCTGCTCACTGATGGTGGTCACGGAAAGGACACGAATCGTGCGGTAAATATAGGTGTAACTGTTTCTTAAAATGTACTGGGTCGGGCATATTTAACTAGCCTGTAGAATTTTTGACGATTGGTTCCTGATTTAGTACAACTAAGACCCTATTCCCATAATATAACCAATCTGGTCTTCGTGTGGCGCAAAAATGGACTAGTTTTCCACATATATATACGTGTTTGTCCCAAAGTGACATGCACGTCCTTCCTTGCCTTTGGAATACAACAAAAATGAATGTATTTAATGCCATCGATATCTAGATACTCGCAATCGATTTCGGATACCCGACTGATCATTTACCCCAGATGACCAAATTCGAACGCCGAAACCACCTATCTTGGCTACAACACCTGTTCTTCCTAAATCCTATTTCGTTTCTAATGAGAGCAGAGAGTCTCCTTCCCAGATTGATTGGTGTTTTCCTTCCATTTCATTGTTTGCTATCCAGTGGTTTCTTTCGATTGTATCTGGAATGGAATAGAAAAATAAATTTCATCATTGCGTGAGATACCAAAACCACCGACACAAAAATGTTGGCTCCACCGAATGGGTGGTGGTTGTACGAAAATCCAAATCCTTTAGCCTGCGGGAAAATTTATTGTTTTTCGATTATTTTGCTCCTTTTTTTCGTCGCCACTTCGTATCGTGTCCCTGAGATGTGGCACAACCACGCTAGGATATTTGATGTTGCTGCTGCTGCTCTTCCCGGCCTTTTGCGGTGATGTCAATTACATATCTTCGCACTTTGCCACAACCAATGTGCGCCGCGCCATTGCTGCTGGGGTGTAAACAAGGATTTCTTTACTTTTTTTTTTTGCGTCGTTTTTCTGCTCGCAGGATATTTATTTTTCGTGTGGAATTTTCTCTGCGAGATTTGGTGGGTAAGAGTAAGCGAGAGTGAATGCGTGTGCCTGATCGATTGTTTGTTATTATTGGATGGGTAGGTGTGAAGACCGAGGACGTTCTGCTGATGTGGTAGTTTGTGTTTTTGTTTGGCAGTTTGACACATAACACGGTGGGGTGAGAGCTATAGAGCGAAGGTGTGCTTCTCATATGTCATTAGATTGATTTTCAACATAGAAGACGAAATAACTTCTTTTTTTTTCTCTTTTTGGGAAGGATGAAAGTTCGATTGGATACGTTTCGTTGGAGATGAAGATTTGGGAGAAAAGCAGTGGGCGGATATATATTTTTTTTCCTTAAGCCTTGAGGTATGTTCTTTTGAACTTGCTCCTTTTGTGAGGTCTTCTGATCGGTTCTGTGGAATGAGATTGAGTTTGGTACGGCTTCTATGTGGTGTCAATGGAGATTGTTAGTCTTTTTTTGGGTTGGTGGTTAGTGACACTTTTAAATTGGAGTGAGAACGGAGTAAAAAGTGTGAAGGACACCTTCAAGCAAGGGGAAATCGGAGTCAAAGACGAAGGCCTTTGCAATGTGAACCATGGTTACCATTTATGTCGCTAAAAAATGGGCAGTCTAAATACAAGGGGCTTAGCTGCTACTAAGAACTTGGCTGAAGCCACTAAAGAACCTCGGGCACAAAACTGTATGTGAACCTAAAGGCGTGCTAAACGCAGCCCTCAATGTCGTCAAAAGGAAGTAAAATCTGCCTCGACTTCGCTTTTTAATAGAGATATTAGCGGTTTATTGCACACTCAAATTAACTGGATGTAGAATAGGATGTGTACTGCAAACTATACAGGAAACTCGAAGAAATATCAATACACTTTGTTATAGAATGTGAAGCATTGATCTACCAAAGAAGAAACCAACTGGAAGGCACATACCTTTTATCAAATACTTGGAACGCATCAAATGAATAATGTAACACCAAAGCGGCTTTAGGAAGGCACGCTCAATAATTGATACAATAAACGGGATAGTTGAACACGCACTAGTTTCTGATGGGACACGGATGGTTGTAGGTACATACTTGCGTAAGTGGAAGAATGATGACAATCCGAGCACGTGGTTTTCCAATACCCGCGATTCGTTGGTGTAATAAAGAAATATACTCGGCAAGCCATCAACCCCTGAATACGTTGCTAATGAAATACCAAGATATTTCATTTTGGTGATGCCGAAATAATATTTCCAATTGGTTCCTATGAGATTGAAGACATAAATAACTGCATTCAGGAGGCTCTCAAACCCCATAATAAGGATAAATCCAATGAAATATCAATTAAGATCAAAGCAAATAATAACACATTAAAATGTGAAATTTATAGTAGGATAGAGATTGATTTCTCACAACCAAACTCGATTGGATCACTATTGGGATTCAGCACGAAAAAGCTAGCTGCAAACAAGTTACATGAATCGGATCATACGCAGACTTACTGCCAGAAAGAGCCGCGATGCGTCAAATGCGCAGGTAAACATCTCTCGGAAGAGTGTCACCTAAACAAGCAAACCCCAGCCACTTGTATAAATTGCAAAGGAAAACATCCTGCGAACTATCGAAGTTGCGAAGTGGCGAAAGAGCTTCAAAATTGCCGCGATACGCTAAAAAATTCGATGCGTCCGAATATGAAACCAATCTAGAACAGACCCAAAATAGCTACGAAAAAAGCAGCGAAAGATAGAAAGTCCGTCAATATTAACTTAAGATCGGTTAATGATAAAAAATCCGAAAGTAATAGAGATAAGGTAACAGAAGCGAAATCTCCGAATATTGGCGTGCAGTCTTATGCTCAAGTGGCGAAGACAGTTAAGGGTACGTACACGACCGACAACTCACGGGAGATCAAAGCAAGAAACCGTCCAAACTTTAATGTAAAGACTCCTTCTCAAGTTGCGACATTGAAAAATGGTGATAGAGGTAGTTCAGAAGATCATGTATCCAATTTTTTTTTCCTTAATTCTTGCGAAACTTGAAGAGCAATGCAAAACAAATAAACTAATTTTCGAGAGACTAGTTGCACTAGAAAACAACGTTCATAACACACGCACTTCAACCAGAATATGAAAGAAATGCTTAAAATTCTTACTTGGAACGCTAACGGGCTCATACAAAGACTCGACGAGTTAAAAATATTTATGCAAGAGAAAGATATTGATATATGCTTGGTCTGTGAAACTCATCTGATAAAGCAATCGAATATTAAGATAAGGGGATAAAGCCACCCATCGGAAAGAGCCAGAGGCGGATCATCTTTGTTTATAAAAGAAAATATCGAACACTCAACGGAAATAAAGATTGTATTAGAAGCAATGCAAGTAAGCACGGTACGCGTTAGAAATAGACATTTTGCTTTCAACATTTCGTCTATATATTGTCCACTGCGATGTAAACTTGAAGAAAGTGATTTCACAAACATCTTCAACTTCCTTAAACCAAATTTTATTATTGGTGGTGACTTCAACGCGAAACACCCCTTCTGGGGCTCAAGGTACGCCTCTCAGAAAGGTAGAAAGCTTTATAATGCGGGTATGCAATTCAGTTGTGATTTTTACTCGACGGGTAAGCCAACATATTGGCCAACTGATAGAAATAAGATACCAGATCTGATTGATTTCTTTGTTGTTAAAGGAATATCTGACAACTGTATAAAAGTTGAAGAAAGCTTTGATCTCTCCTCTGATCATTCTTCAATCATTTTGACGATAAGCGAAGCTTTGATTAAAAAAGTAGGACCGGCCAGATTAACTGGCGCGAAAACTAATTGGGATGGCTTTAAAAAAGATATTGAAGCAAATATTGAGCTGAGCGTATCACTTAAAACGCCCTATGAACTTGAAGTTGAAGTAGATCGCTTCGTCGAAATCTTACAGGATGCCGCGTGGAAGAATACTCCCAAACCAAAGAGAACCCCGACCAGTTACATTCAAACTTATCCGCAGGAAATAAAAGAGATGATTAAGGAGAAGAGAAAAGCGCGTAAAAGATGGCAACAAACTCGGACTCCGCAACATAAAGCACATCTCAACCGTTTGTGCAACTCACTAAAAAGATCTATTAAAGACCTTAAGAATAATGAAATACAAACTTACCTAGAAAGCTTAACGGCAGAAAAAGATTCTAACTATTCGCTTTGGAAGACTATAAAAGGTATTAAAAACCTCAAATTCAAGCCGCGCCAATTAGGAAAAATTAAAACGAATGGGCCAGGCATGATAAAGAGAAAGTTTTTGCCGCCCACCTGGAAGAAACTTTCAAACCGTTTGATGGACAACCTCTTATTGAAAATATAAATTCGTCGAATATAGACAACAGCGTAATAAGAAATGCAACACTTACCGAACTTAAGGAAAAAATAAAGAAACTTAAACCTAAGAAAGCTCCTGGATACGACCTAATTACGGGAGAGGTTCTTAAAGCACTACCAAGAAAAGCTCTAATTAAGCTCCTGTTCATTATAAACGCCGCGATTAGACTAGAATATGTTCCCAGTCAATGGAAAGTCGCCGAAGTTATAATGGCCCTTAAGGCTGGAAAACCGCCGAATGAAAAAACGTCTTATAGACCGATTTCGCTTGTTCCAATTATATCCAAAGTGTTCGAGAGAATATTGGTTAGGCGAATACAGCCGGTAATAGAAGAAGGGCATCTCTTCCCGGATCATCAATTCGGATTCAGAAGTAAGCATTCTACAGTTGAACAAGTACATCGAATAACACATGTAATCGAAAAATCACTTGAAGAAAAAAAGATTTGTTCAAGCGTATTCCTTGTCGTCTCTCAAGCCTTTGACAAGGTCTGGCATGAAGGCTTAAAGTTTAAATTACGACAAGTTCTGCCAGAGCACCTATATAATATTTTGAAGAACTACCTTACGAATAGACTATTCCGCGTCAAATGTGGAAACGAATATTCTGATTTTAAGGAGATAATGGCTGGGGTGCCGCAAGGAAGCGTTCTTGGTCCAGTCTTATATCTATTATACACTCGTGATATACCGTAAGTAGAAGGCACTGAGCTAGCTACATTTGCCGACGACACTGCTATCTTGACAGTAGGTAAAACGGTCAAAGATACTACAGAAAAACTGCAAGAAGCTTTGGATAGAGTAAATGAATGGACAAAGATTTGGCGAATCGCACTCAACGAGACCAAATCTGTTCATGTAAATTTTACTTATAAGAAAATAAATAATTTGCCGATCTTTTCAAACTCGGTTCAAATCCCGGTTGCAAACGAGGCTAAGTATCTTGGAATGACACTTGATACAAAGCTGAAATGGAAAACGCACGTAAAGAAAAAACGCAAAGAATTAGATAATAAATATCGAGAAATGTATTGGTTACTTGGAAAATATTCCAAGCTTAATATATATAACAAACTGCTTTTATATAAGCAGGTGCTAAAGCCTGTATGGACATATGGTATACAACTCTGGGGTTGTACCAAAATAAGTAATATTAAAATTTTACAAACTTTTGAAAACAAAGTGCTAAGAGGTATTGTAAATATGCCATGGTATATCAGAAATAGCGATATGCACAGTGATCTTGACATTAAAACAATCGAAGACGAAATCAAAAACTACGCGAGAAAGCATAAAAGTCGACTAGAAAGTCACGCTAATATAACAGTCCTCCAAGTTTTGGATGAAAGAAATTTACTACGCCGTCTACAAAGAATCAAACCTTTAGACTTAGCGCGTTAAGTAACCGCGTCTAAACTGCGGAGCTGGCAGGAACTTCTAATGGGAAGGTACCTGCAAAACGTCATTGTTTCATGAAACGAAAACTACTTGATAAGTCGAATACTTAGTTGTAGTAAAAATAAAAACAAGTCTGTTTTGAAGAGAGGTTTTTAAGTGGGTAAGAATCCCACACTACTATGAGCACGCGCTGTCGATCCTCATAGTGTCTTGTTGAAGATTTTCACCTATCCCCGAAAAAAAAAAAAATATGTACCGTGATTTTCAAAAAACTTTCTATAATCGCCTGGTTGCTGAGCCACTATTGTCAAGAGATGCCTTTAAATCGCAAGCGACAATTTTCTTAATAGATTGCAGACATCAAAGCAGAAAAAATTAAAAATGGCCCAGTTGATATTCGCTTTGAAATCAAAACAGCAAAAATAATTCCCCCCAATACGTCTGCATATTGCTTGATGTTGCACGATCGCCTTGTGAACTATAACCCATTGACTCAAATAGTTTCCCGAGAAAAATAATCGTTGACAGTTGCCTGAAGATCTTCGCCGAGATAGCACACTTGCAGCTAAAATGTTCTTTGTTATTGACATCCAAGGATGGCAAACGACTAACAAAGGCCTCGTAGGGGCTGCATCTCCCGATAGGTGCTGGTCCGCTAAGTAACGAGTAGGAGCCACTGCAGCCGAAAACCTAGCAGCTCTGTTAGTAAGCCCTACTCCCACCTCCTCGTGGTGCCATCTGGGAATTTCTTCGGAAATTGCTAACGGGAGAGGACGAATGGCGAGCTTCCTGCGCCAAAAAATAGGGTAAGTGTCGGTTGGTCTGTGGCCCAGCGAGCCGCAACCATAAAAAAAAATCATTGCTCCGAAACGGAAACATACGCCTCGGATACGGACTGATCATTTGTTGACGACCTTTGGCTATCGGACACGGACAACGATCGGATTCTGGAACGTTAAGACCCTCCTGGACTCACTCAAGGAAGGGCCTTATAATGCCAGATTCCTCCAATTGGAGTGCGAATTCGCACGGTATAAAATCGACATCTTAGGGCTGAGCGAGATAAGGTGGTACGATGCTGGGGAATACATCTCCCCAACAAAAAGCACTGTGATGCTCTACTCTGGTAAACCAGCTGGAAGTGCACGGAGTTCTGGCGTAGGACTCATGCTAACTCCAGCAGCATGTAGTAGCCTCATATCCTGGAAACCCCATAGTGACCGGATGTTGACGGCTAGGTTCCAGAGTAGAGTCAGAAAAATTACCATCATACAGTGATATGCTCCGACTCTAGACGCGACTGAGGATGAAAAGGATAATTTTTATAGTCACTTAGGTGCCGCCTACAACCAAACGCCTAGTGGGGACATCGTAATGGTAATGGGAGATCTCAATGCCAAGGTGGGTAGCGACAACACCATGCTTAAGCACGTGATGGGAGTTCACGGCGTGGGAGACCGTAATGACAATGGTGAGCGGTTTGTGGACTTCTGCAATACCAACCGCCTAGTCATCGGAGGTACGCTGTTTAAGCATAACACCTGCCATAAGATCAGTTGGGTCTCTACTGATAGGCAACGAACATCCAACCAGATCGACCACATTGCGATCAGTCGCCGCTTTAGAAATTGTCTCCTGGACGTTCGAAACAGACGTGGAGTTGACTTCGGACAAGAACGAGACCACCATCTTATGGTAGCTCATTTACGCCTTCGTACTGCATCCGTCAACAGCAACCGCTCAAACCTACTTAATATCACCAGGTTTAATATCGACAGGCTCTAGGTTCCCCAAGTTCGCCAACAGTTCAGGGACCATCTTGCCTTAGAAGCAGAACCAATTAGCAGCGTAGAGAACATGGATGACCACTGGAGTGCTGTGAAAAATGCTTTTGCGACTGGGGCACGCACGTATGTCTGTAAAAAGCAGAAACACCACCGCATATGGCTTTCTACAGACACCTGGAGACGGATCGATGAGCGTACAGCAATCAAGGCTCGGATTGCAGCGGCCTCAGCAGTAAAGAGAACCAAGCTTGAAGTCCAATACCGTGCGAAGAAGAAAGAAGTGCAGCGTTGTGTGAGACGTGACAAACGCCAATATGTCAACTCACTGGCCTCAAGGGCTGAAGAAGCAGCGAGTAGGTGCGACAGTAGGACTGTTTACAACATCACTAAGGAGCTCATTGGTGGTCGTAACTCCAAACAATATCAAGTGAAGAGTCCAGACGGTAACCTTCTGATCTCGGATGAGGATCAGCTCACTAGATGGCGAGAACATTTTGCTACAGTGCTAAATCACTTAGGCGACGGCGATATGATCTTGAATTCGAATGAGCAGTTCGAAGCAACAAATTCCCGAATTCGCACCGTACCTCCCAGTCAAACTGAAATAATAACAGCAATCAAGTCCCTCAAGAAAAACAAAGCGGTGGGTATTGATGGCATCCCTGCCGAGCTATTTCAAGCGGCGCCAAATACACCGGCAGATTTGCTGCATCCGCTAATACGGAGAGCTTGGGATAGTGAACAATTTCCACAGGAGTGGAAAAGGAGGATGATCATTAAGCTTCCAAAGAAGGGTAACTTGATGGAGTGTGGTAACTGGAGAGGTATATGTGTTCTTCCAGCTGTAGCCAAATTAATATCTAGAATAATTCTCGAACGAATTAAAGAACATTTAGATTCAACTCTCGATGTCGAACAGGCAGGCTTTCGCACTGGATCCTTCTGCATCGACCACATAAACACCTTACGGATCATAATCGAACAATGCGTTGAGTATAGGTCTCCGCAAACATTTACTGTTTATCGACTTCGAGAAGGCTTTCGACAGATTGAATCGAGATGCTATTTGGTTGGCCTTGCGCAGGAGAGGCATTCCAGAAAAACTTATAGCTATTATCAAGGCTACATATGAGGGCGGCAAGTGTCACGTCGTGCACAATGGTAAGGTGTCGGACGATTTTGAAGTCCAAAGTGGAGTACGTCAAGGGTGCATACTGTCACCACTATTGTTCTTGGTGGTTATCAGCGATGTACTCCGTGCAGCATTGACGGAAGCTAATTCTGGAATTCGTTGGACTATGACATCTTACCTTAAACACCTAGATTACGCTGACGATGTTTGTCTACTTTCACATCGGATAATGGATCTTCATTTGATGGCCCAAAATCTAGAAGCTGAGGCAAACAAAGTGGGGCTAAAAATAAACACAGCCAAAACAAAAGCCCTGAGTACTTCCAATACCCGCGCTCAACTTAACATTGCCGGAAAGCAAGTCGAGAAAGTTGATAACTTTCTATATCTAGGAAGTGTCGTCTCGGCTAGTCGCGGTGGCACCGAACTGGATGTGTGCAGCAGAATCGGGAAGGCTAAAGCTGCGTTCGGAATGCTGTCCAAAATCTGGAGAAGCAATGTTATTAGCTTAAGAACCAAGCTACCACTGTTCCGCTCCAACGTAGAATCAGTGCTGCTTTATGGGTGCAGTACCTGGAAGGTGGACACCATTAACACACGCAAGCTGCAAGTCTTCGTAAACAAATGCTTAAGAATCATCTTGAGGATTTTTTGGCCGAACCGCATCTCCAACGAACAACTTTATCTGAGAACGGGCCAAGAACCTATAAGCATTACTATACGAAGAAGAAAGTGGCAATGGATTGGACACATCCTACGGCGCGAAGACAACTCCATTGCGAAAAACGCCATGCAGTGGAATCCGCTCACCCAGGCAGGCAGAATAGCGGGACGCCTTAGGCAAACGTGGCGCAGAACAGTTGAGGAGGAATCGAGCTCTTTAGGAATGAGTTGGAGGCAGCTCAAACGCGTTGCAGAACTCCGAACACGATGGCGCGCAGGCTTGGTTGACGCCCTATGCCCCCGAGGGGTTAAAGGATATAAGTAAGGATTTAAAGGAGCCCACAACAAGTTCATTGCAAAAGAAATAGCAATACTACGCAATGGTCAACATAAACATTTCCTTGTTAAGCCACCATTCAGCTTCAATCAATTATCACCAGCATTAAGAAGACAAGCTCGATGGTTGCATCAAAATCATCATGGATTAGCCTGGGATGGAGGATTCACCGAATTTCACAATGTTAGGAAATATCTTCGAGAAAATATCAAAGATACTATTGTTTATGTTAAGGGCTTTGAAAAAGTCCAATGGCTGAAAGAATTACTTCAGGATGAACATGTCGAACTAATGAATATCGGAGAAATCGGCTGCCCGGCTTTAAAAGAATTGAAACGTCTCTATCCCAAGCAAAAGAAATGCGTATACCACAATAAATGTTGTGCACTGCAAAATGTTTGCCTGCTAGAAAAATGTTTAATTGGAAGTCAGTAAAATAAAACACCTTTTTTTTCTTTCTTATATTATATTAATTTATATTTATATATTATATGGCTGTAAATTTAATAAAAGAAAAAAAATAAAACGTTAATAGTTAAAAGATGATTTGAATCTTTTTATTTATTTTTCTCATGTGCTGAAATATGAAATGCTGAGTTTGGAAGTAAAAGAATTTTTTCTTCCCGATGAAGTTTGCAGAAAAATTAAGCAATTGAGCGCTTGTATTTGTAGCCCAAGGCTTGTATTTGCAGCCCAAGGCTTGTATTTGTAGCCCAGGGCTTGTATTTGTAGCCCAGGGCTTGTATTTGCAGCCCAAGGCTTGTATTTGTAGCCCGGGGCTTGTATTTGTAGCCCAGGGCTTGTATTTGCAGCCCAAGGCTTGTATTTGTAGCCCAGGGCTTGTATTTGTAGCCCAGGGCTTGTATTTGCAGCCCAAGGCTTGTATTTGTAGCCCGGGGCTTGTATTTGTAGCCCAGGGCTTGTATTTGTAGCCCAAGGCTTGTATTTGTAGCCCAGGGCTTGTATTTGTAGCCCAGGGCTTGTATTTGCAGCCCAAGGCTTGTATTTGTAGCCCAGGGCTTGTATTTGTAGCCCAGGGCTTGTATTTGTAGCCCAAGGCTTGTATTTGTCTCCCAGGCCTTGTATTTGTAGCCCAAGGCTTGTATTTGTAGCCCAGGGCTTGTATTTGTAGCCCAGGGCTTGTATTTGTAGCCCAAGGCTTGTATTTGTAGTCCAGGGCTTGTATTTGTAGCCCAAGGCTTGTATTTGCAGCCCAGGGCTTGTATTTGTCCCCAGGGCTTGTATTTGTAGCCCAGGGCTTGTATTTGTAGCCCAAGGCTTGTATTTGTAGCCCAGGGCTTGTATTTGTAGCCCAAGGCTTGTATTTGTAGCCCAAGGCTTGTATTTGCAGCCCAAGGCTTGTATTTGTAGCCCAGGGCTTGTATTTATAGCCCAGGGCTTGTATTTGTAGCCCAAGGCTTGTATTTGTAGCCCAAGGCTTGTATTTGTAGCCCAGGGCTTGTATTTGTAGCCCACGGCTTGTATTTGTGGCCCGACCACGTGTATATATAGCCAGTTTTATATATACCGACCTGTTTTTTATATACCGACCCAGTTATTATATACCAAGTTATTATATACCTACAAATGGTTCTGATGTTACCTGTCTTGCTAGCGAGTCCACTACTTCATTACCTTCTATTCCAACATGACCCGGTATCCGATACTTTATTTCTTCTGCCCAATTCGTTAAGCTTGAGTAGGCATTCTCACACAATTTGGGACTTGAGCGCATGGGTCTTGATGGCTGCTTGACTGTTTGATATTATTATTACATCGCAATTCCTGTAGTTTCTTTCAAGATTGATTTGAACGCATCTGTCTATCCAAGCATGTATCTTTTTGAATCTTTAAGAATCCACTATATGACTATCAACTATTCAATTTCGACCTATTTTGGCTATTTAAAGGTTCAACGCATCTCATTTCTATATAGCGAACAAGTTGATTAAACAAACCAACTACCACAATAGATCAATACATCCCAGAACTTTTATCCAGCGGTTAAACCAATCACGACGAACTATGTTAACCTATAAGTGACTCTCACCAGCAAAATCAACCAAGGCATATAAAAACACCGAACTCCACTAAAAAATAATAAAATTGGTATATCCTGGAAATTTAATTACCATTACGCCATAAAAAAAAAAAAAAAAAAAAAAAAAACCTTTGATACAGCACCGAACGTAGCATTCCAGAGGGCGAATTACTTTAGTTCGTTCGCTCCCCACGCCACAAAAACTAGATTGTAATTTTCTTGATTGGAATTCTAAATAAATTTTACTACCACACGCCCGAAGGCCGTAAAAAGAATCCTATTAATTTGCGAAAAGCCTCCTCTCTAAGCAGTAGAGATCCTTGGGGCGAGAATAGCCGAATGCAACCCACAAATGCGTCAATTGAATACGAAATTGTTTAAATCCTGTCACCACTGCAAAACAAATCCTCGCTAAGCGAATCGCAAATTGAATCGGCTCCTCTAATTCTATATTCAAAAGGATAAAACTAAAAAAAAGGACCTCTTTGCATTTGTCTGCTTCTGGTCTAAAGCGGGACAGGACCAAACAAAAAAAAACCTTCGAAACAAATTAAAACACGAAGCAAAAAGTCGCGTGAAAGCCAAAGAACCTGGCATTGGCATCGGCATTGGTTAGCCAATCCAGTCTAATTTGAGTTTTCAATTTCATTATCCTGTCTCCATTATCCTCTTTTTTTTCTGAATTTCACCAAAGCAATGCGCTGCACTGAACGAAGTGCACATTCAAACACATTTTCAAATTTCACTACACCACTGTGTGTGTCAAAATTTTTACTTGAAAATTATGTAGGCGGCCAAAAAAAAAAAAAAAACAAAGGATGTCCTAACAGCAACGAGAACAACCGCTGCACAACAAAGTGGCATTCAAAACATTTTCTAATGTCGGTTCGGATGCGCCAAACAATTTTTGTTTTTCGCTTCAGCTTTGCAAATGAAACAGCAACGGACAGAATGGAAAAAAAGAAGCTTAACCTAGAATCAGTTAGGCAATTTTTGGAGTCAAAAAGGATTCTATGCACTTGCAGTGGTCAGGGATGGAGAGGAGAGGTTCTTCTCCAATTTGATGTTATTTTTCCGAAAGCCCCTGCCAACGGCGACCGCATCCAATTTTCATCTCAGTTGCATTTGGTTTTCAGGACGAAGCACTGGTTGCTGCTTCGGGGGATGGATTTGGATAGTTTGATGGCACTCAAAGTGATGCTGTTTAGAGAATGGACGGTTGCTGTGGTGGCAGCATTTTAGTGTGCCAGTTCGAGTTTAACCAAAAACCTGGTGGCGTTAGACGCTTTGTATTAATTTTTTCGTGGAATTTGCCCTGTAGGTTGTATGAGGGGATAACCTAGTTTGGCATGAGGAGTCTTTTTTTTCTTTCTTTTTTTTGCTACCTTGAGGGCATTGCGGGAAAGAGCAGTGACCTGGTAAAACAAATCTCCGCTGAGAGGGAGGTGTACTACAAATGGGACTTGTACGAGTCATGGAAAGATTAGAAGTTTTACGTAACGAGTTTATAGCAAATTGTTTCGAATATACCTTGGGGTACTAAATGTATTTCGTAGAAATTCACGAAGCGTTTATAAAAATCTGTTCAGAACCCCAACGTCCATATTTCTAACCTGCAATCACAGTAAAAAAAAAAAAAGAAGAGAGTCAGATATATCCTATCAGCCCGTCAAGTTGTGAAACTAAGGACAATTTTTGTTTGTTTCTCTTAATACCCCAGGGCTGATAGTCTTACCGTATCCAGGAGATGTTTTTTTTTTTTTGTGAAAGATAAGTTATAGTCCGCGGATGTACTTGAACTCATAGGCTTAAGTTCAAGCAGTCAACACAATGTCCACTACGCTATTGTTAATCTTAAGATCCGGAGTAAATAGCAAATCATCGTTGGAGAATCCGAATTGGGCACTAATTAATTACCAAGCGACAATTTTTGTAAATGATTATCCAACACTAGAAGCTTGAGCAAGGTATTCGTACACCACAGCTTCCATCAATAATAGTGTCAAGTTCGGATGTATGCGAAGACTGCTGGCTTATACGTGAGTAGAGGATATTACGGCGGTGCTCTGGAATAAAATTTCAAGAGCTCGCGGTTACCTCTTGCAGGTGTTTTCGTTCACCCAAGGACCTTCAGCAACCAACGTGGTCCATCCATTATCATCTCATTGATATTCTGATACCACGATATGCCAAAGGAACTGATAGACAGTTCAAGTAGGCGTTTTTGTTTTCGGTTTTCATATTGAACTCCTCTTCTAATTGATCATCATTGGTGATCCGGTCTTCCTAAGCTGATTTTCGCTGCCCGAATGTAGTAGCCATCTTATAGCGAGGAATTTCACAATTTTCCTTCCAAGTTCTGCAATAGCTTTATCTAATACGAGCTGTATTGATCACGTAGACTCATTGCTTTGATCGCTTGTCTTAGCCGTCTACCACTAAGTGCTCTTGAGTCCGAAAATAAATACATGATGCCATTCAGAAGAATAGTCATCATTCCATTTACTAGGAGAACTAACCTAAATCTCCAAACTCTAGTTTTAAACGCGGTTCAACTCTACGGAAACAAAATATCTAGAAGTAACTCTAGACCAAAAACAAAACTGAAAACCTCAGCAAGACAAAACAATCGATAAGCCAACCATGGCCTTCTGGGCCTGTACCAGACTTTTTTGTAAAAAATGGGATAGACTTACCTCAGCAACGTCACACCAATCATCATGTAGGTATCGGTGGAAAAAGACTAGACATGACTATGCACGTTCCGCCCTGCAATAAGTGCAAGGAATGGCTTGCGGAGTTAGTCAAACGGTAGTGCATGCGATCATATGAAAACACAAGCGTTTTCACTCAGCTGAGGCCTACCAACTCCTACTCTCAACCTCCACGCGGTGACAGCCGGGTGCCTAGTACCTTAATCCAAGAAATGGGTAACCAACCCCGTTTGGCGGATTCTTGGTGGCAGCAGATGAGAGAGGGGGGGAAGAGTGCTTTTCTCACTAGAGCACTTCTTCCTGTTCCAGGCGGCAGCGGACGAATTCCCTAGACGGAGTCAACGGTGGCGTCTATAGTTCCAGTTAGGTTGAACTTAGTGAATACCTTGCGCGAGCTGCTTCGACGTATTCGGATCACAGGTCGGTAAGGAATTTCCAATGTTGGTCAGGACATTGGAATAGAGATGGTGGCGGAGGAGCCCTTAATGGGCCAATGGCAGCGCTCATACTCCCGTAGTGGACTACTGGCACCGGTGTACCCGGCCCCTCGTCCTAGGGGAATAATTAAGGAACTGGCCCTCCAGGTTGGGGGTTGTGCCGTCGGGGTAACTTCCCTACCACGTAAAAAACGCATGGTTCCGAAACAACCAAAAGCCTCGGATAAGGATGACCCAACTAATGACGACCCCAGCAAACGAAATAAGGACAACGACCTTCGGATCTGTACGTGGAATGTTCTGTCCCTTTACAGACCACGTGCAGCCGAACAACTAGCAGAGGCCCTAGACTGCTATAAAGCAGATATTACTGCCATCCAGGAAGTGCGATGGGATGGGCCAGGCAAAAAGAGGATGAAAAACTGTGACATCTACTACGGTGATTGCTACAGAGGCAGCAGGCAACGCTTATTCGGATGCGGATTTGTCATACGCGGCAGACTTAGGCAAGAAGTCTTAAGCTTCCGACACGTGAGCGAGCGTATTATGACTATCCGGATCAAGGCTTAATTCGCTAACATAAGCCTAATATGTGTTCATGCCCCCACAGAAGAAAAGGACCCTGCCTCCAAAGAGTGTTTCTACGAGCTCCTCGACAAAACATACGAGCAATGTCCTAAATACGACGTTAAGATCGTATTGGGCGATTTTAACGCCAAAATAGGAAAGGAGGACGTCTTTGGTAGAGCAGTCGGTAAGCATAGCCTACACGACACCACGTCTGATGACGGACTAAGGCTAATTGATTTCGCTATGGAGCGAAATGTCACCATAGCAAGCACATGGTTTCCTCATCTCGATATTCATAAGCAGACATGGCGGTCCAATGATCATGTCACGATCAACCAAATTGATCATATTGCGATCGACGCAAGGCATGCCTCCAGTATTCTGGATGTCCGGACCTTCCGAGCGGCCAACATAGACTCGGATCATTACCTTGTTGTAGCCAAGGTACGAATGCGGATATCCCAATCTGAGCAACAAAGAAGAATTACTGTGAGAAAATTTAACGTCGAAAAGCTACAATCGCAAGAGACCGCCAGACTCTTCGCTGAACGCGTATCCCGAAATCTCTCAATCACCCCTATACCGCCAGCATCAAGTGCCGAAGACCAGTGGCAACGCTGCCAACATGCCATCAGAAACGCCGCGACTGATGTGCTGGGTCTCGCTCGCCCACCACCGCAAAACCCCTGGTTTGACGAAGAATGCCGGCGAGTGCATGCAGCAAAACAAGAGGCATACAAAGCGGCGCTGCAAAGGAAGACGAGAGCTGCTCGCGAGCTCTACGAGCAAAAGAGACGGGAAGAACATCGGCTTCTCCAAAAGAAGAAGAAAGAGCATGAGAAGCGCGCGTTTGAGAATATCGAGAGTCTATACTCCAGGAACAATGTACGGAAGTTTTACCAAAAGGTAAAAAGAACGTGTCAGAGAAGTAATACCCGTACAGAAACCTGTAGAGATGAGAATGGAAACCTCGTAGTAGAATCACAGTCGGTGCTGAGAATATGGAAAAACTACTTCTGCAGACTGTATAACGGCGACGAAGACCAACATCCCGCTGTCAGGCAGAATGAACCATTCAACATGGACGATGATAGTCAAAATTTCCGTCCACCTGACCAAAACGAAGTGAGGATAGCAATATCCAAGCTAAAATCGAACAAGGCTGCTGGACCTGACGGTTTACCGGCCGAACTTTTCAAGGCAGCTGGGGATGAATTGGTAGAGTGCATACACCAACTCATTTCTAATATTTGGTCAGAGGAGTGTATGCCTGATGAATGGAATCTCAGCATCGTTTGCCCGATCCACAAGAAAGGAGACCCCCTCAACTGCGCCAATTATAGAGGCATCAGTCTCCTCAACATCGCGTACAAGATCTTTTCTGCGATATTGTGTGAACGCCTGAAACCTTTTATCAACAGCCTGATTGGACCCTATCAGTGCGGTTTCAGGCCAGGAAAGTCCACCATCGATCAAATCTTCACACTTCGACAGATCCTGGAGAAAACCCAAGAATTCCAAATCGATACTCACCACCTCTTTATCGATTTCAAGGCCGCCTATGACAGCATCTATAGAGAAGAGCTTTATAGAGCCATGTCTAGTTTTGACATCCCTGCCAAACTTGTCCGCCTGTGCAGGCTGACGATGGAGAACGCTCGCTGCTCCATCAAGGTCGGTAATGACCTCACCGAGACCTTTGATGTCAAAAAAGGCTTTAGACAAGGTGACGCGCTGTCATGTGACTTCTTCAATATTGTACTTGAACGGATTGTGCGGAACTCACAAGCCAACACCGGAGGCACAATCTATTACAAGTCTGTACAACTGCTTGCATACGCCGACGATATAGACATTATCGGAAGATCTCAGCGGGCTGTCACCGGTGCTTTTGCAAGCATTGAGGCGGAAGCGGCCAAAATGGGTTTGGCGATAAACGAGGGCAAAACCAAGTATATGCTGTCAACTAGAAGGGAAAACCAACATCGACGAATTGGACAAAACGTAACCGTGGGCAGCTATAACTTCGAGGTAGTAAGGGACTTTGTCTACCTTGGCTCTGCTATAAATTCAGCAAACAAAATCAGCGCAGAAATCAATCGAAGAATAACTCTTGCCAATCGCTGTTTTTGGGCTTATAAGGCAATTCAACAGTAAAGCCCTATCTCGAACAACTAAGGAGACTCTATATAAGACCTTGATCATCCCAGTCCTGCTTTACGGCGCTGAAACATGGACTTTATTAAAAGAGGATGAAGATATCCTTGGTCGCTTTGAGAGAAAAATTCTTCGTAAGATTTTCGGTCCCGTTTGCGTTGACGGGTTTTGGAGGAGAAGATTCAATCACGAACTATACGAGCTGTACAGCGACATCGACCTAGTCAAAAAACTGCGTATTGGACGTCTGAGATGGCTAGGACATGTAGAGCGAATGGACACCAACGCTCCGGCCCGCAGAGTCTTCGAATCTAACCCCGAGGGACGACGCAGTAGAGGGAATTATCGCCGTAGGTGGCGCGCACAAGTTCAAGGGGACCTCGACCAACTTGGAGTGCGCAACTGGAGGCAATTAGCTAAAGACCGAGCTAAATGGAGAGGCTTGTTGGTTGAGGCCCAGGTTCACCCCGAACTGTAGCGCCATCTAAGTAAGTAAGTAAGTAAGTAATGGCTTGCGGAGCGATGCGAACTTTTCCAGCCGCTGCGATAGAATTTCTCGTGGACCCCACCTCTGCGTATAAAAATTATGAAGACTGCGGCTGCCAACACCTTAAGAATCCATCTTCTATGCAACATTATACCATTCCTCAAAAATGCTCGCTGTTCTCTTCACCAGCAGTATACCGACTGACTTGATGCCCAGAAGGATCAATCTGAGTCGCCCTTTTGAAGTGGTTATACCCGACCGAATCTTCTGAGATAATCACGAAATCCCTCAATCCGACCATCAAAACAATTGACGTACCAACGCACAGTTCAAAAATGAAAAATGGAGATCTCCGCGAGACAACCACGAGATCTGATATGGGTGGCGCTAAGACATCGAAGGGTTCCAGAACCCTAAGTATAGCAAAGACAAGAGTAAGATGCCCCGCTGGAGTAACCGAAGAGTTTCCAGTCAAAATCAGGGTGCACCAGGGAAGTGTCTTAAGTCCTTTGCTCTTTATTACAGTCCTTGACTATCTGCGTAAAGGTAAAGTGACGGACCCCAATGTACATCAATTAATCTTTGCTGACGATGGAGCCATCATAAGTGAGGATCCTACATCTTAGGGAAATGGGTATCGCATTAGGTCAAAAAAGACCGAGTACTTGTACTGCCAGTTCTATGATCCACTCAGGCCTATTCCAGACATTTATTTCAATGGGACAGGGCTTTCCAGGTGCGAAAAGTTCATATGTCTGGAATCTACCTATGATCAATAGCAAAGCAACTTGTGATGACAACATCAATCATCGCGTAAGCGTAGGGTGGATGAAGTGGCGAGAAAACTCCGCTACCTTTTGTAGCCGAAAAATGCCATCTATCCGTAAGTTGAAAGGAAGGCTCTACACCGCAGGTGTGGGTCCAGCGCTCACATACGGTTCACAATGTTGGACGATGTACAAAAGGTATGAAAATAAATTAATGGCAGCTGAGATGAAGATGCTCCGCATGACAGCAGGAGTTACAAAGCTTGAGCAACTAAGAAGTTCGAAGATCTGTGAAAGCCTTCACGTCAAGGAGACCATCGTACGAAAGGTAGAGTGCGAACGGTTGAGCTGGTATTGCCACGTTCAAAGAAGAGATCATTTAAACCCTGTTAAAAGGCAATATCAATGAACGTTCTTAAGACATTGCGAGGCAGGAGAGGCAGGCCTGAACGCCTGGATCATACAAATGCGACGACATCGGCATTTCATTGGCCTCAGTAACCGAGTGATCCAAAATCGGGAGGCCTGCCGATATTTTCCGATGTCAAATAAGCGGACCCCACAGGCGGATCAGTAAAAATACGGTTATGTGGGAGGGTTATGATCCCTTGTTTTCGGATCATAACCTCGCCGAAACAGGAAGAAGAACAAGAAGATTTCGGCCCCAATTCTAAACTGTCAAAACCACTGGGACGATCTACTTAAAATTTTCAAGCTGAGATTCATGCTGTTGAACTTTGCGCCAGAGAATGCATCAGAAGAAACCTCCGCAGATCTCACATAAATATTCTTTCAGATAGGCAAACAGCCCTTAAAGCTCTCGTTACCAACAACTTTAACTCTAGCTAGTCTGGAACTGTCCGCAAACTCTCCTGCAGGTTGCTGCACACAACAAAATCACACTCACTTGGATTCCTAGCCATAAGGGACCTGATCTAGCCAGATCTGGTGCTTATTCTCCGTTAATTGGCTCCGAACCTTTTGTGGCCAAGATCTTGATCGACTTCCTTAGCCGTCAGTACTCCCTCAAATACCACGGCAAGAAAACCGGCATCAGTTACTCTGATACATGCAGGCTCTGCCTTCAGGACGCTGAACCCGCTGAACATATCTTATGCGAATGTCCCGCTTTTGCTTGGACCAGAAATAATTACTTTCCGAAAGGGTTCACTTCCCCATCGGGCGTTGTCTCTCCTCATCTCAAAAAATCTAATTTACGCAATGTGTCTCTGAAGGGAACAACACAAAAGATCTCAATGAGGTGCTCCGCATAGTTGTCCAGTTGCCTATCACCCCAGTGTTCCTTAAAAAAAAAATCCGCGATTACTATAATACTTGCGAGTCCTAATTGGGTGAAAGACTTATATTTCATCACGACAGAAATAGACGTCGTCGCAGTAAACAATGTATGATAGTGGCCTTAGCCTGGCATTGGACAGTGCTACACGTTGAAGAGTGGTGATCTCGAACATGTAACTTAGTTTTTCCCAACTTGTTAAAAGTTGAAGGAATCCTGTATGTGGAGAACCTTTTCTTTCAAACTCCAAGAGGATTCGCGGAAACTAATTTCAGAAGATCCGTAGATGAGATTCCTCTGCCTTGGTTTGGCCTACACATTCCTGAGTCTAGTCCCGGAACTATAAGTTTCCTTAAGTTGTAAAAGCCCCTTATAGTTTCCGAAACCCGGAAGGCTCGCGAACAGTCCAATGCAGAGCTAAAAGGAGTTCAGGATAACAACTCACAAGTCTACCCTCCTTTTTCTAAAAGTATGCAGATTAGGAAAAATCCCTTTCATTGTTCCTTTCTGTACGGCAAGTACTTAAACGAATATTGTTTGCGCACTGTAGGAAGTGTAAAATATCACCTAGTAAACTTTTTGTTCACCTATAAGTAAACAACTTTTTCCATTCACTCTCAATCGTCTTCCTACCAGTCACATACACATTGCAATCCTTCTAAGAGGAAATTATCAAGGATGTAAGCAAAGAATAAGATCCTACTCCCCCCGGCAAACCGTTTGTCCAAATCAAACTCTTAAGAAGGCTTCAAGTAATGCACATAAAACACACACACCACCCCTCTAACAATAACAAACATTTGCTACTTTTCCAAAGGACATTCAAGAAAAAGAAAACATTGCAACATTACCGACACAACAATAACTAAACTGACTGACACTGAAGGCAAAAGGACTTACACTACTGTACAACGACAAAGTTTATTTCCCTTCACTCATACTCATTCTATTAGCGGAAAAGTTGCAAGAAGAAAAAACAACTCCACAAGAATAAACAGCATTCTCTCATGTACCGCGCGCCGTCGTTGTGAAGTTGGAATGTGTCCTAGATGCTTTCGTTAAAAACAGCAGAAGAGAAGCCCAGCAATGGCACAACGGAAGTACTGCGGAAGTTTTTCCTTGATTGAGATGGAACGCGCACTGAACATAAAAGGATCTTCATGTGCGTGCGTGTTGCACGGTTATTGTGTTAAATATAAGACGGTATCCTTCCCCTCCTCCGCATCACCCTGTTTTGTATGCTTTACTTATTTAATCATATTTTTCATATTCGTCCTTCCTCTCAAGATATAATTTCTCTTCTTCTTTTTTTTTTATTATTACTCCATGAACACAAAGTTGTGTCCTTGTTATAAAAGAAAAATAGATTCCTTTTTAGGAAGTTTAAATGGCAAGGAAAGTTTATTTCACTTGGTGCCAGGATATGAATCCATCCTGTTAAAATCTCTAGCTGCTGTACGTCTCAATAAATTTTCTCTTTCTCTCTTCCATGTGAATGTTTGAGTAAAAGTGCAAAATTACCCTTTACGCATTGGCAAAGGACTTGTGTTTTTAAAATTGCATAAAAGGATAGACAAGAGAAGTTCCTTTTTTAACAGTATCCTCCAGAGTGTTATACACATGTGCCAGTCTGTTGCAAGGTTATTTTATTGTTCACATAGCGTGTATGATTGGAGAACAAAACGACAATGACGGCGATGAAAGGACTAAAAATGCTGGAAATGGATTCTTTGAGGAATTATATTTACAGCCACACGTATTTCATTGAAGCAATGAATAAAGTGCATCAAAGGAGAAAAGTGTTTCTTCGTATCGAGGACGTTAGCGAAGACGAGAAGAGAAAATTGCAATTTTCAGAAGCTTATTGCAGTTTACGACAGGTAATCCGAAATGAAAAGACTTCAAAGTTCTCTACGAACTGTTGCCTCGCAGACACCTGGGCATAAACGGGGGTGGTTGTGGGCGAGTAGGGTGGGTATTTTGTCATTGGATAATGAAGGGAGTCTTATCTGGTCGCAATTAAAAGTTTAAGAGGCTGCTTAATGAGGCAGTGGGACTTTTGCCGGATTAAAAGGCTTCACCGCTTGTGGGGGATCTTAAGGTTGTTGCAATAATTCTAGTTTAGTGCGTGACTTTGGACTTGAGAATTTTCAGATTTTGGAGGCAAAGGAGAAAGAAAGAGAAATCCAGTTTGAAAGACTGGACTTAATTAGGGAAGAAACGCATCGAATTTGAAGGCTCGACTACGAACGAATGGATTTCAGGTACAACACACTTGTACACACAAAAATTCTTTGACCTTCTGTTAACAAAATTGAGTTCTGCTCAACCGTTAATTCAAGCCGCCACTCAACGAAAATACTTGGTTGCGATTAGAGACATTAGGGAAATTCTTTAAGATGCAGCACTGCTAACATTCAGATGAAGGAGGGGAAGGTCTTCCTCAGCTTAGTCAGGAAGAATTACTTACTTATGCCCATAGGGCATCGTGTGCCGTTTTTAGAAATATGTTTCGGTTCTCCCCAATTTTTCCGCAAATGCTATGCCTCCCTTTTGACTGTTCTATCTTCGCCAGGTATTCAGCTATCCTGGATTATAGAGCTCCATTGCGTAGCATGATTGGCTATGGAACTGTCACCTTTTCGGAACGTGTGGTTGACCCCTTCTCTGGCAGAGGTGTTCGTTGATACAGTTGGGCCAGAATATCCTTAAGATATTGCGCAGGCAGCTATTAGCAGACATTTGCAGTTTTCTAGTGATAATAATGATAACTCTTCTCTTCACGAACTGCATCCATTTACGTACACGGATTCAACGTTCGAGTGGAACAGTCTTAGCTTAGTATTCAAATTGGTTGCATTACTTACTTACTTACTTAGGTGGCGCTACAGTTCGGGGTGAACCTGGGCCTCAACTAACAAGCTTCTCCATTTAGCTCGGTCTTTAGCTAATAGCCTCCAGTTTTGCACTCCAATTTGGTTGAGGTCCCCTTTAAAATTTTGTGTGCCACCTACGGCGAGGAGGTCCACTACTGCGTCGTCCCTCTACGTTAGGTTCAAAGTCTCTGCGGGCCGGAGTGTTGGTGTCTATTCGCTCTAGATGTCCTAGTATAGTCCGTTATTGAATCTTCTCCTCCAAAACCCGTCAACGCAAACGGGACCAAATATCTTATGAAGAATTTTCTCCCGAAGCGACCAAGGATATCTTCATCCTCTTTTAATAAAGTCCATGTTTCAGCGCCGTAAAGCAGGACTGGGATGATCAAAGTCTTATATAGAGTCTCCTTAGTTGTTCGAGATAGGGCTTTACTGTTGAATTGCCTTATGAGCCCAAGAAAACAGCGATTGGCAAGAGTTATTCTTCGATTGATTTCTACACTGACGTTGTCGTTAGAATTTATAGCAAAGCCAAGATAATGAAATTCGCCGGTTTTGATTGTCCCTTCTTGTTGACAGCATATACTTGGTTTTGCCCTCGTATATCGCTATATCGCCATTTTGGCACTTCTGCCTCAATGCCTGCAAACGCACCGGTGACAGGCCGCTGAGTTTTTCCAATTATGTCTATATCGTCGGCGTATGCAAGCAGTTGTACAGACTTTTGATAGATTGTGTCTTTGGGGTTGGCTTGTGAGTTACGCACAATCCGTTCAAGTATAATATTAAAGAGGTCGCATGACAGCGCGTCATGTTATCTAAACCCTTTTTTGACATCAAAGATCTCGGTGAGTTCATTACCGACCTTGATGGAGCAGCGAGCGTTCTCTATCGTCAGCCTGCACAGACGGACGAGTTTGGCAGGGATGTCAAAACTAGATATGGCTCTATAAAGCTCCTCTCTATAGATGCTGTCATAGGCGGCCTTGAAATCGATAAAGAGGTGGTGAGTATCGATTTGGAATTCTTGGGTTTTCTTCAGGATCTGCCGAAGTGTGAAGATTTGATCGATGGTGGACTTTCCTGGCCTGAAACCACACTGATAGGGTCCAATCAGGCTGTTGATAAAAGGTTTCAGGCGTTCACATAATATCGCAGAAAAGATCTTGTGTGCGATGTTGAGGAGACTGATGCCTCTATAATTGGCGCAGTTGAGGGGGTCTCCTTTCTTGTGGATCGGACAAACGATGCTGAGGTTCCATTCATCAGGCATACAGTCGTCTGACCAAATATTAGAGATGAGCTGGTGTATGCACTCTACCAATTCATCCCCAACTGCCTTGAAAAGTTCGGCCGGTAAGCCGTCAGGTCCAGCAGCCTTGCTGAATTTTAGCTTGGATATTGCTATCCTCACTTCGTTTTGGTCAGATGACCGGAAATTTTGACTATCATCGTCTATGTTGAATGGTTCATTCTGCCTTACAGCGGGATATTGGTCTTCGTCGCCGTTATACAGTCTGCAGAAGTAGTTTTTCCATATTCTCAGCACCGACTGTGATTCTACTTCGAGGTTTCCATTTTCATCTCTACAGGTTTCTATACGGGTGTTGCTTCCCTAAATTGGTTGCATTTCTTGGCCATATTTTGGACACGGAGTTTGCTTTGACGATCCTGTTGGCTATATCCAGTTCGGTTATACCATCGGTCAAGACAGTAATCCCAAGATACAGGAAATCCTCTACTCTCTCTACTAGTTGTCCATTAATTCATATTCGATCCGATGAGTTTGCTACAGGAAGATGAACAGTTAACATTTCCACTGCGAATGGAGACATCCTCGCCCTGTTCAAAAGGTGGAAGTCTTTCTCCACCTAATAATGGTTGTTGTTTTTTTTTTTAGGTTAATTGGAGTGATAGGCAAGTGGATACCCTTACGAAGCACCTCGACCTATTTAGTTCTGTCCCCTTTACCGACACATTGCGTGAATTTGCTTCCTAGCTGAAATCAAGTTCACGTAGAAAGTTTTAGGATTTTTTGAGCTGAGGGAGAGTCAACGTCAGATGGGGAATTGAATCCTTTCTGAAAGTATCACACTGACTAAGAGATTCTGCTCCCATATAGTGTTTATGATTTGAAACATCGCGTCACTGATATGTTGCCTGAATTTAACCCCAAAATTATTTTATCATCAAAAACCTAAAGAAAAAAGGTGAGTGACATCTACCACATCTTTGATTTTGAACGAAAAATTTGATGATACTGCCGGAGGTTGCAAAACTTCTACAGGTGATGAAATTGTGGGAGATAGAGTTAGACGGTAGAATCACCGCACGAATTCTTCTGCGAATTAGGACTGAATAAAATCCAAAGTGAAAGTAAGCTATCATGAATTTAAAACCACGGGCTGTACAACCTTGGGATGCATGCAGGCGGAAATCTGAATGAAACAGAGCAGCTTACATCTGTGAGTGTGAGTTCATAGTGGATCCTGGTAGCTGTAGAGATTGCTGCAGAGTTTAGATGACTCTGTAATGCACACCGAAGAGTTCAATAAATCGATGTGGAGATATAAGTAGTCTTAGTCAGCGTCAGTCTGCTCAAAGTCACACCATGCTCCTGAGAATATACTCTCCTATTCGAGTCGCGGAAAACGAATCTGAACGACCCAGAGAAGTATGCAAGCTGAAATGGATGTTAGTAGATGCCATACCACTTCACTCAAGTTCGCTTTTACTACTCACACCAACTGTAGTTGAGATATCATTTTGAAATGTGACAAGGCGAGCAATTTTAAATCTAGTGCTGTGAACGACGTCGATGGCATTGAACTCCAATCAACCGATTTGAGAAACAACGATGACCACCAGATACGACTCAGACTTCTAGCATGAATACTTATGTATAAGCATACACAGAGGTTATCTTGACCCAATTCGTTTTAAGCTAATAGACAGCTTCACATAGATAGAAGTTTTACTCCGCACAAAGTTTTGTGTCGATTACCAATTACATAAGCTGCAATTATCGCCCCAAATTAAGGGATGGTTTTACTTTTTTTTATTCCTTTAGCATTATTAGCATATTACTAATTTCATTCTTTCATTTCTCCCTTAGTACAATCATTCCAAATTTTTTAACACCGAACACCACTATTAAAAACTCGTTATTATCCCTTTTATCCTTTCACCACCCACACACACAGCTTTCCTCTAGTAAAACGCCTCCGAAAAAAGTACTCTTTTCGTATGCTCAACAGCAAGTACCTATCTACTCCGTATCTATCGATTGCATCGAATTAATTCCACTGCAGTGTGCAACACATCGCCTCAGGCGCTACCACCACCACCATCTTCAGCAATAAGGGAATCCTTATGAATTTCTTGCCCGTTTAATTGGGCTCTCCTTTGTTCTTTTTGTGTTCACACTTCCTCCGCACAGCAGCAATAGCCCAGTTTTTGCTGTTAGCACAAGAAATAATAATAATTGAGATATAATTCCGCTTTTGTTATATCCTGGAAATAACACAGGAACAAAAAACAAGGATATCGACTGGAAATTAATTGAGGAAAAAAGGTCCAAGGAGTACTCGTACTTCTCTCTGCTTTTGCTGCTACCACTGTTATTGACGATGGAGCTGATGATGACGTGTAGTTTTTGTCCACCCTCAACCCCGCCCCAATACCCTTGGCTTTTTGGGGGGGGTTGAAGAAAGAACAATTAAAATCGTACTTCCTTCCATTATTCTTCACCCAGTTTGGCCTGATACGTATTAAACAAGGAAAAAAAAAAAGACTCAACCAAGTCGGAGAAGAAGCTTTTTCTCCATGTCATTGCTGCTTTTTTTTTTCACTCCCCCAGCACAGGATGATGATCAAAATGAGGGCGAAGTGATGGTTGGAAAACGATTCAAGGGAAATCTTTTAATAATTTTCTTTATTGAGTGGGTGAATTGTTTGTTCAGTGGAAACAGAAAAAAAAAGTACAGAGGAGGATGGTACGAGTACAGAGGGGTAGTGAGAGGTTAAAAGTGAGTCTCTTTGCACTGAGAACGCGCGTTTAAGGATCAATTGTTATTAGTGGTGCACTTGATCGTTATCCTTTACTGGGTGTTGGTGTGGTTTTATAATACTTTTTTTAAAGAAATTTCTTGTTGAATAGACTGTGCATTCAGTGGAAAGGAAAACTTCAATATCCTCTTGTATGGGTTAAAGTTTATGAACTTACGGATAATGGAATTTAATTGTTTTCTTTTGTTTAAGGATTTTCTTTTGTTTTTTTTTTCTAACGGAAAGAAATTAATAACTGAATTCTGCAGATGAAGGGTTGCATTTAGGGGAATTAAAGAGAAAACAATGATAGAGGTAAACAGAGGAAACGGTTGATTTTTTAAGGACTTATTATTTCGAATTGGAATTGTATGAAATCGGAACCTGGCATGCAAAGGATGCCAACTCTTATGCAATGGAAACGAAGAGCTATAGCTGTTGGTTTCCTGTTATTAGTTAAGTAAATCTTGATGCGGGGCACAATAGATCTGTGAAAAGTCGCAGTGCACTTGCACCTCACTACAATTAAATCTTAAATATTGATGCACATAGGCTTAAATGATACAAGGACTCTACTTTGAGCTATAGGTGCAGCTGAAGATATTCCTAAAAGAAATCAAAGGTGGCATTGGTGACCTTGTGACTTGTGCCAAGATTTCAACTTTTAACTGACAAACTGCATTGTTACTTAACATACATGGTCCCAAGATGTAGCGAAAAACGGCAGGGCTTTCAAGGTTGAATCGTACCCGCCAGGATACTTGTATCATTGAAGACACGATGAGCAGTGTCTGAAATTCAGAAGACAAACTACGACGGCTTTTTAGCTGAAAAAGAGGTTGGACGTGGAGACCCGTAAAGAGCTATTTACTCAAAGAAGTTATATGTATACGCAAGTGATTGCCTAACTATAGCCTGATCTTTGGCGGATAAATCAGAATACGAGGGCAATATGAAAAGTTCTCAGCCTGACGCAGATATAGAGTTCCAATCAGTAAAAGTTTATGTTTTCTGCCTGGATGCACTTCTCATTAGTTCGTATGACAAGTTTCAACTTGTTCTCTCAAGTAGTTTGTTTACACGAATTTTTGCAGTAGACTTGCGTGTTTTTCGTTAAAATGGATAAACTTGAATATCGTGCGGTCATAAAATTCTTCGTTTTGGATGGGTTAACCCCTAAGGAAATTCACCCAAAGCTGACAAAAGTTCACTGGGACTCTGCTCCTTCCATGTCAGCCGTTAAAAAGTGGGCAGCTAAATTTAAACGTGGTCGCACCTCCCTCGATGATGACCCACGTGAAGGACGGCCAAAAACCGCAACCACACCCGAAACCATCGAAAAAGTGCATGGTATCGTGTTGGACGATAGGCGAGTGAAGGTGAGTGAGATAGCTGAGGCTGTGTGTATATCGTAAGAGGGGGTGCGAAACATCTTGCACAAAAACTTGGGGATGCGAAAGCTCTGCGCAAGATGGGTGCTGCATTTGCTGAATGCCGATCAAAAGCAAATGCGCAAACGATTTTCGCGGCAATCTTCGGACCGATTCAATAAGGATCCGACCGATTTTGTGCGGCGATTTGTCCACCATAGATGAGATATGGGTCCACCACTACACGCCAGAAACAAAACAGCAGTCGAAGCAGTGGGTGAAAGCCCGTGATTCAGCGCCAAAGAAAGCGAAGTCGATCGCATCTGCCGGAAAGGTCATGGCCAGTGTGTTTTGGGATGCGAAAGGGATCCTGTTAATTGATTACCTTGAGGAAGGCAGAAGAATTACGGGCGAATATTACTCCAACCTTATTGACCTGCTGGATGCCAAAATTCGCGAGAAGAGGGCTTAAAGAAGAATAAAATCATCTTTCACCAGGAAAATGCAACTGTACACAAGTGTGCGTTGGCGATGCGAAAGCTGCGGGATTTGGGGTACGATTTGCTCGGACATCCGCCCTATTCATCTGATTTGGCACCCTCAGACTTCCATCTGTTCCCAAACTTGAAGAAATTTGTTTCTGGGAAGCGCTTCGCATCCAATGCAGAAGTTGAGAGGGCCGTAGATGAATATTTTCACAGCCTTCCAGACTCTCACTTCCGAGAAGGAATACTGATATTGGAGAAACGCTGGACGAAGTGTGTTGAAGTCAAAGGAGATTATGTAGAAAAATAAAATCATTTTTTTACTGAAAATCGCAGTCTTTCATTGTCAGGCCGAGAACTTTTCACCTTGCCCTCGTACGTTGATGAACAGCTTTAGATTCCTCCTAAATAGCCCAGAGTGCGACATGGCTTTCTGGAGATGGTCGAACAGCCAACTAAATTGACCATGTGATTGCTGGTTATTTCCTCCCTCATCGAACTTTCTCAAAACTAGACACTCTATAAATACAAATATTTGGCGCAACAGCTCTTTAAAGATCCAGGGCCTAGCTTCTCGCAACCACTCATGTTGTGTCCGTTATATTTTTCACACGAATGGAAGGGACCTACAGTTTAATGCCGAATCCGAACGGCGATTTGAGAAGCCTTTTCGTGATAACAATACTCTCGGATGTTTGTCAGACGCTCGCGAGAGGTGGGACCATGATAAAACTTTTTGGTGTTTTCTGGGATTCGAACTTGGAACCTCATGCGTAGTGATCCGACACACTAACCACTTAGGCCACGGCGCCCACTAGACACTCTGTGCGCCTTAATTCACCTACACCAAGTAAAGGCCAACAAGTAGGTCTGCTCTATATCACCACCAGCCCATCACCAAAGCATCATCTTAAAGGAGATAGCGCATTCTGCTCTTGGCTACCAGTGAAGTCAGATAAATTCCCGTCGTATCCGTAAACAAACACAATAGCTACGAGAAGAAGCCATAAATATAGAATATTTGAGAAAAAGAACCTTAAGGCATTGGGTCGAACATATCAAGTGAACGAATGACAGCGATCCAGCATAGATGGTATTCGAATTCCATCGCCCAGATTCGAGAGGACAAGGATAAGGGCAGACCCATTTCATAGTCCAAGCGGTCGTGGATGCAAGGCTTTGCAAATCGATGAGGGCGGAAAGTTGCAGCACATCAGCAGCGGCACTTCACGGTTTGGGAGCCACTTAACCCTTTCGCCCCGCAATTCGACTTTGTTGGTACATTTGCTGGTACATTTCTGTACCATGCGGAGCGAAAGGGTTAAATAGGCAGGTCCTTAGGGACAGGGAATCTAAAATTTATCACTCGAGGAATAAGATTGTATGAGGATGTTTAACATATTTCCAGCATTCAATATTGAGGGGATGACTATCATCTTGATGGCGACTCTTTTTTTATAGAGACCAGCGTTTTGTCGCTCACATTCTATAAATATAATCCAATCCTTAATCTCCCCCTCAAGGACCAAGGTATTCAGAATTGTTTTCAAAACAGCAGTTAATTAAATGCTCATGTGAGCTCATTATGCTTTTAAACTTGGGAAAGGGTTGATGAATACACGCATTCTTCCTAAAGCAAGATCATTCATGGGTCAAGCTCTTTTTACTTTGTAACTGACAAGGAACATTGATTGTACTACAATAGCCCATTATTTGTCATGACTAAACCACTTACTAAAACTTCTCTCTCGGCAATTTACGTACATATACATACACTGGGTTCCACTACCCACTAAAGAATGAATTGCTTTTTTTTTATTTTTTTTTTTTTACCACCACAACCACGATCTACGATGTAAGGAGTACCTACAAGTTGTGCATTGCATTGTTAACTCTACAGGAAAATTGCGAACAGCCAAACGAACCATGAACATGAAAATAATAATATAAATATATATAGAGGAAGGAACGAGTGAAAGAAGCAGCTGCCCTTCATACCACGCTTCAACTCAAGCCACCGGAAGAAGCTGCAATTGCCTGTGGGAAGAGATAAATTCTGAAGGAAATATCGCATCAAGGGAAATCTCTGTCCCAACCACAAACCATACTCCTTCGCAGAAGAGGAGCAGCAGCAGCTTTAAAGTATTGAAAGGCATGGGGTTGTGTCCGTCTGTCCGTTCGTCCATCTGTCTGTTATTCTGGTCTCGTCCTTTTAGCACAAATAATCCGACAAATTGGCTGAGAATCAATTTATTTGGATTTTTCTCGAGGTGTACCAGGTACCTACAGCTACACACATGCGGCTAAAGAAAACTTGGAAGTGTTGTGCATATGATAACAACAATCTACCCACATATACTCGTACGTATACGAGTATATATACAGGATATGCATGTCATTCATGTGAAAAGATGAGATGGTGTATTTTTTTTCTAGTGTCCTTCATGCAACTCGGATTCTGTAGTTGAAATCTTTAAAACGTTCACTCTCAGGTGGTTGTGCTCTCAGGTGGAGATTCCTCTTGGGTAATGGAAAAATGTTTTTTTTTTTTATTTTCACTTTTGCTGCTTGCATTCGCTTCGAGAGGAAGGAAGAAATCTTTTGAAGAGTTTCCCTTCAATGAAGCAAGGAAATTGCAAAAATGCAAATCATTCGGAAGCCCCGAAATGGAGGATCCACTCTTTGTGCAAGAAAGAGGGTCACGCACGAGATTCTGGGTGCTTTGTAAAAGTTTTGATGAACACTTTGATTAAATAAAAGACGAACGGTACAGGAGGTCTTCGATAGATTCTAATTAAGGGAATCGCAAGAGATGATAAGCTAAAGGAAAATCAGTGTGTTTTTCGCAAACAATATGTTCAAACGCAAATAATGAATTTAGCTCCGATACTTCCATAATCACCCGAATTCTTGTGAAATGACGTTTCTGCTTGGGATATCTCCCATGTCTGAGGACCGCATTTTAAGACAATTGTGTCTCAACTGCTTTTGGATGTACTTGGCTTCTGGTGCTTATCTACGCCTTCTTCTTGTTCTTCCTTTTATCAGCGAGGTTATGATCCGAAAGTAAGGGATCATAACCCTCCCACTTCACTGCATTTCTACTGATCCGCCTGTGGGGTTCGGGTGCTTATCTACGCCAATTATTTCAATCAAATCTAGATCTAACTATATTTGCTTATCGTTAGTTTTCTGTTCCATATATGTAGGTGGGCTCTCTGTCCTTTACATGCAGTTTTGTCGACTGCCAACCATATAAAATGGGCGCTTTCTTCTTCTAACCCATTTAAATCACTAGGTCAAGATATCATTTTCCCTCTCTCCTACAGCAGAGACAGGAATTACCGACTTTCTCCCTTTTACAAATATTTTGATCCAGTCTGAACAGCTGGAAAAGGGTATGGGTAGTCTTAATTATAAAGCCGGTGGAACAATCGCCAAAAATCCTACCATCCCGTCTTAATCATAAACTGGATTCTATCCACGCTACAAAGCAGAAAAATAGAACTAGTGTGCGGAGTATCTCTGAAAACGATTAAAGCCACTAGAGGCTGTCCACAGGGGTGAGTACTGTCTCCTATTCTCTGGACCTTAGTTATAGAAGAACTGCTGGAACTACTTTCAAAATCTAGTTGCAGAGTACCTACGACGATAAGCAACTGATGTTGTCATCAGCGCTGTTGGAAGATTCGAAACTCGAAACATCATATCGGAAATGATGCGCGGAGCATTCAACCTAATCTCAAAATGTTGTTAAACTAAGGAAGAAATTATGATGATGATATTTGGTGCAACAGCTTTTTAAGTGCCAGGGCCTAGCTTCTCGCAACTACTCATGTTGTGTGCGTTATATTTTTCACACCAATGGAAGGGACCTACAGTTTAGTGCTGTATCCGAAGGGCAATTTGTTTTGAGAAGCTTTTTCGAGACAACAATACCCTCGGATGTTTGTCAGACGCTCGCGAGGGGTGGGACCGTGAAAAAACTTGGTGTTTTCTGAAATTCGAACGTGGAACCTCACGCGGAGTGATCCGACACACTAACCACTTACGCCACGGCGCCTTCAAGGAAGAAATTATGCTTATACTTTTTCCAAGAAGTGAAAGCTCGATCTGAAGCAAATCTCACTGGAAAACATCCGAAACAACCCTTCAGGGGAAGTAAAATATCCTGAAATAATCCAGGACAAGGAACTCTTTCCTTAACCATGTTGGCAACAAGGTGACAAGGGTAATGTTCCTACCATTTTTGACAAATGATGAGTCTGGTGCGTTAAAACCGATCAATAAATTCCAGCTATTGCTGATTTCCGTCAATACTTTTACTAGCACTCTTCATTCGCCTGAAGCTAACAGATTGAGCTGTTAATTATTTTGTTGACCTGTTCTTGGCGTAAAAGAGATCCTTATTTTTTGCGCAGAATTTTTTGTAACAGGTGGGCAAAATCGCATCATCACCTCCCCGTGGTGCCCGCTGGATAGCTATCTGATAGTGAACTAATGATGAGCGTATGCTGAGTCTGACGATATATGTGTAGCTGAACACTCGGACCTGCGCAAGCACATCTGGGTGAACTTCAGCGCGCATATGTTTAACCGGACGAGGCATCTCTTGTTAACCTGACCAGCTGAAATATGCGTCTCAGAAGTCTAACAAGAGGTCCTCAGAAGGAGGACGTGCGGCGGATGATGGAATCAACGGTGACGTCTACAGGCCAGCGGATACCTTACCGGAGCTACTTCGACATATTTGAAGTTGAGGTCTGTAAGGATTTTCAATACTACGTCAGGGTATTGAAAAAGAGATGGTGGCGGATGTACCCTTAATGGGCCAACGGTAGCGCTCATATCCCCGAAGTGGGTTACTGACATCGGTGTATCCGGCCCTCGTGTCTGCACGTCGAATGTTAGGTCCCTCTACAAACCGCGTGCAGCCGAACAACTTGTGGAGGCCCTAGAGTGTCTCAAAGCAGACATTACCGCCATCCAAGAAGTGCGATGAGATGGGCCGGGCAAAAGGAGTATGAAAAACTGCGACATCTACTACGGCGATTGCTACAGACAAAAAGGACAGCGTCTATTCGGTTGCGGATTTGTCATTGAAGGCAGACTTAGGCAAGAAGTCTTGAGTTTCCGGCATGTGAACGAGCGTCTCATGACTATCCGTATCAAGGCTAAATTTGCGAACATTAGCTTAATATGCGTTCACGCTCCTCATGAGGAAAAGGGCGACGCGATAAAAGACGACTTCTACCAGCTCTTGGACAAGACGTATGAGCAATGCCCTAGCCACGACGTTAAGATTATCCTAGGTGATTTTAACGCAAAGTTAGGAAGAGAGGACGTCTTTAGTAGCGTGGTCGGAAAGCACAGCCTGCACGACATCACATCCGACAACGGACTCAGGCTGATCGACTTTGCAGCGGGGCGAAACTTTGTCGTAGCTAGTACGCGGTTCCCACGTCTCGACATTCACAAAGGAACATGGCTCTCATTTGATCGAAAAACTGTCAACCAAATCGATCACATTGCGATCAACGCAAGGCACTCTTCCAGTATTCTGGGTGTCCGGACTTTCCGAGGAGCCAACGTGGACTCGGATCACTACCCAGTTGTAGCCAAGGTACGGATGGGGATATCCAGAACGGAGCGAAATCAACGAAATACTGTGAGGAAATTTGACGTCGAAAAGCTACAATCGCAAGAGACCGCCAGAACCTTTGCCTATCGTGTTTCTTCTAATCTCAATCTAAGTCCTATGCCGCCAGCAGCAAATGCGGAAGACCAGTGGCAGCCTTGCCAACAAGCCATTAGAGATGCCGCCTCTGATATACTGGGTTTCTCTCGGCCACCACAACGAAACCCCTGGTTTGGTGAGGAATGCCGGCAAGCACATGCAGCAAAACAAGAGGCGTACAAAGCGGCGCTGCATAGAAGGACTAGAGCTGCTTACGAGCTCTACGTGCGCAGGAGAAAAGAGGAACATCGACTTCTCAGAAAGAAGAAAAAGGAGCATGAGAAGCGCTCGATCGAGGAGATTGAGAGACTTTATTGCAGGAATAATGTTCGAAAATTTTACCAAAAGGTAAAAAGAACATGCCAGGGTTTCAAAACCAGAACAGAAGCCTGCAGGGACGAAAATGGCAACATAGTAGTAGAATCGCAGTCGGTGCTGAGGATATGGAAGGAACAGTTCTGCAGACTGTTAAACGGCGATGATGATCAATATTCCGCTGTCAGGCAGAATGAGCCATTCAACAGTGACGATGACAGTCAAGATTCCCGTCAACCCGATCAGAATGAAGTGAGGATCGCGATATCTAAACTCAAATCCAACAAAGCTGCTGGAGCCGACGGCCTTGCCCGTGAACTTTTCAAGGCAGGAGGAGATGAGTTGGTAAGCAGCATGCACCAGCTCATCTGTTAAATCTGGTCGGATGAAAGTATGCCCGATGAATGGAACCTCAGCATCGTTTGCCCGATCCTGAAGAAAGGAGACCCTCTGAACTGCGCCAATTACAGAGGTATAAGTCTCCTCAACATCGCATATAAGATCATGTCTGCCGTATTATGTGAACGCCTAAGACCGATCGTCAACAACCTGATAGGTCCTTATCAGTCCGGTTTCAGGCCGGGAAAGTCCACCATTGACCAAATATTCACACTACGGCAAATCTTGGAAAAAACCCATGAATATAAAATCGATACGCACCACCTCCTCATCGATTTCAAAGTTGCCCATGATAGCGTGCATAGAGACGAGTTATACAGAGCCATGTCTAGTCTTGGCATCCCTGCCAAGCTCGTCCGTTTGTGCAGAATGACGATGGAGAACTCTCGCTGCTCCATTAAAGTCTGTAAGAACATCACCGAACCGTTCGATGTCAGGAAAGGTCTTAGACAAGCTGACGCGCTATCATGCGATCTCTTTAACATAGTACTTGAGAGAATTGCACGAAACTCACAAGCCGTGAGTACCGGAGGTACAATCTCTTACAAGAATCGCTTATGCCGATGACATTGACATAATCGGAAGAACTCAGCGGGCAGTCAATGGGGCATTTAGCGGTCAATGAAAGCAAAACAAAATATATGCTGTCTACAAAAAAGGACACCCAACATCGGCGTCTTGGACAGAACGCCACAATAGACAGATATAATGTTGATGTAGTAAAGGATTTTGTCTACCTAGGCTCTATGGTGAACTCCGCAAATGACATCAGTAGGGAAATCACACGAAGAATTACTCTTGCCAATCGTTGTTTCTATAGGCCAAAACGGCAATTGAGTAGCAAAGCCCTATCTCGAACTACTAAGGTAACTCTTTATAAGACATTAATCATCCCAGTCCTGCTGTATGGCGCAGAGGCATGGACTTTGACAAAACCGGATGAGGATGCTGTGTGATTGTCCTGCCCTATCCATCAAAGGAATGAGGACTCTTGGTAGATGCTTCTTCTTGGAACTGAAGGACTTAAGTACTGTTTATCTGATGGACCTGCTGAGATTCATATCGCTGTCTGGGTGGTTCTAAGATAGCAGATATTCCTTTTGCAGTGTTCCAGGGTTAAATTAATGACCACAATGGACTCAAACTAATGGTCTAAGTGCGGAGTGATTCTATTGTCACAAGGCATCCATAACATATACGTAGCTTGCTCATCGAGACTGAGGTAGTTCAGAATCAGAATCTTCTACGATTTATAGCGGTATATGATCTGTAATCGTTTATTGAAGGAACTTGTTAAATCACACAGTCACCCTTTTTGAATGAGAAGGCCTCTCGTGTGCGTTCTCAGTCTCTCAAAGCCAAGGACTGAGTTTCAAATCGGCTTTGGCACTTATGATGAGATTCTCGTTAAAGCCTGCAGTTTCTTTGTTGAAGCTTGGAATGCCCTTGTGTGTATCAATCTATGATCAGCGATTGATGATGCAACTTGTAACTACACTATCCATTACTATTGTCCGATCCAATTGAAACGTTTCAGCTTTTTAATCCAGATTGCATCTGGATCATTTTTTACAAAACTGAGGCTGGCTTTTATTACTTCCTACTTTGGCGACTGCATCGTACCTTTAAAAGTTAATATAACCCTTCAACCCCTCCATATCGCGGTATTCTATTAGGTACTACGGTCTATAGCCAGCCGTTCTTTTTGCAATTTGTTCCCGAGTTCAGTAGCATGACTACATTTGTTTTTAAAAATTCTTTCACTCTTCTGTAAGTAGAGTATTTAAACTTGTGAATGGCTGAAGAGCAGGGCAAGTATTTACGAATTGCTGATGTCGTGTCATTCTGCATCCATTTCTCCCCCTTTTTGGATTGCGACACGTTTCTTCAAATGAAGATATCTCCTTCGTTTCAAAGGACATGATTAAGCCCCATTCCTGCTTAAACTACCTTCACCCCATCTGTAAATAATGGCCTGTCACGTTCAGAGGAATTCCCCATAATCACATGTCACTATCATACAAATCGCATTTCCACTTCCTTTTCGTGTAATCTCTGTCGTCCCACTTAGCAGTCTTTTAATATCCCTTTCACCCTTCATTTCTAGTTATATTTTCACTATCTCGCAATGGGCCCCCTTTTCGTAAATGCACGACATAATCCTTCTTGCGTTGTCCAAATCTTAACTGCTGCCGCCCGCCTCCCTCCCCACTCAGGCCATTTACCACTTCATTTCGACTACTCGAGAGTGTCACCCAACTGCTGGTCATGCAATCAAAAATTCATCAACACTACCCCTCGGGGCAATATATTTTCTTCTTTCCTATCCTTGTACACCACTTGAAGAAGTAAATCCTTTCCGTTCGTATATCCTTTTTTCGGAGGAGAACGCAATAATTGTTACATTTGGTCATAAAGTAATTTCGGGCGCAAAGCGGTAAGCCCTACAAACACAAAGTATTGCCACTACTTTCTTTAATAATGTCCTTAAGGGTGGGGAGTAGAGTGCCCTACACACACACACACCCACAATATATATCGCTCTATCAACCACATTTTGTCTTTCAATTTTGTTTTTATTTCCCACTTCCCATCGGGGGAAGACTGACACAAAAAAACTTCTCATTTCCTTCTCGAGAAGAAGAAGAAAAGAAGTAACCGACTTTGTACTTACACTCCCCAGTTAAATGGCAGACACCAAGTTCAGCCCATGTCCTTATCATAATATCGTTGTGGCGGGAGGTATACGTATCCCTTATACCATTTGCTTCAAGGAATTACTGTCATCTTATACTGCCGGTCGCTCTGTCGACCGAGAGATATGAGACATAGAAATTTCTGTGGCAGAAGTCCTTAATCGCTACTCCTACACCATACACAGGATAGTCTTCATCGTAGGAGGCTGTATACATCGGGGAAACTAGTGTGTACTCGTATTGTTCGCTTCTGGGGGTGCCACCACGTTATGAGAAAGAAAACGGATTTGCGGTCGGGATTTCTTCGTCTTTATGTTTCCGTTCTTATTTTCTATCTGTCGAGTGGCCGGGCAGTAGTGGGGGAAAGATGGAAGAAAAAAGGATTCTCCCTCTCAAAGTGCGGGTCATGTATACATAGTTTTCACTTAATGCTTCCAGAACTGCTTGTATGGATTTTTCATATTTCTATTACCAACTGCCTCTGTTGCTACTTCGTGATGTTAAGTAGTTTGAAAGTGAATTACAGACACGATATGCGGCGCTGGAGAATGGCGAACATTTAGCAGAGATTTTTCGCAAAGGATAACCGAAATGGTAGGAAAAATGCCACACAAATTACTACCGCAAAAGAGGGGATAATTGAAATAATTTTGCTCGAAGACCACAAAAAATATCGGTTAAGGCATGGTGAGATACGTACTTGAGAGAGGGTCTGGTCGCAGTTAGTCTGGCAGTTATGGTTAAAAGGTCATTATTAATGATGAGAAGAGCTACATATCTAGACTACCACAAATTGTGTGCAAGATAAGTGCTATACTGTAGCGAATCATAAAACTTGAATGGTCAGTAAACATGCCTACGACGAGGATAGAAGAGATTTACAACTTTCATTTGGTAACCATGTTAATAGCCACGAAGGCATTACAAATGTTACTTAGTGAAATAAGGGATTCATTTACAAAAGGAACACAATCTAATCCAGCGTGGAGTTAACCCTGAGATAGAAAGTTTCATTTCGCTAATCAGTCGCCAGGTACTCATACTGACAATAAACATTGTGGCTGAACACTTAGGTTCTATTCTTCAGGTCTAACTCCGGATTTCCTTGCTCGACCCTGCCGTATTGATCTCCGCTTCTTCTGCTATTTATCGACTGTGAAGAAGCCATTCGTGATTCTATTTCATGTAGTGGTACGACGTGTATAAGAGAGTTGCGTTCTTAAGTCTACCTTAGGGTGATATCGTATAATATAGTAAGGGATACGACAAAACTGCATACTTTATCCATAGCTACTGTTGGACATCATCAATCACATTCTTTGGGCAGCCTTGCGGGAAACTTTTGTGGTATATAGTGGATAATGACATCCTGCAGAGTCATACCACACACAATTGTGTTCGTAATCGCCCTGACGGAGGACGCAGGAGCACCGAACGAGAACCCAAGTTCTGGTTCTGAAAAATTCCTCCTTTTAGCCTTGCATAGCACATTCATCGGAGGTCTTATTTAGATCTCAGTGTGACATGGGACTCAGACAAGATTCAGAGATTTTAGTCTATTTTAGAAACGGTAAAAGGGTTGAGCAAGACCTCAATCGCAGCCTGACTGCCACTAGAGATGCAATTACTTCGACGCTTCCACACATTTCTTACAATATAGCAAACGGCCACTAGGATAGCCTAAGTCTCCACTTGGAAGCATATTTGCCAGACCAGAAATTAAGCCAAATGTTGTCGCCTTCCACGAAGATACCCTCAAAGAGCACTTGGCCGGTATGGGAACCACTCGTCAAAATTCGACTAAAATCCAATCCTGGCTCAGATTCTAACTGGAGTCACTCATGAACAGTAGAAAACTCGACACACGGCATACCCATGAGACCAGAGTGATAGGATAAGTATCACGCAAGATCATCATAGCTTCAGTGTGGATTATACTAGACACCACCCCGCCTAAGACGATAGATTGCTTTGACAGTGCATCTAAGTAGGTTCAGCACTGCATTTAGAGCAGAGTCAGTCGTGTTCAAGAAAGCTCCAATGTAGCCGACACAACAAAGCACCTGGACCAGATGGCATCCCCAATAAGGCAAGTCCAAAAGAGGCCGGACATTTTTATAGCCACTATGCAGTGTATAGAAAAAGGAGTTTTTCCTGGGCCATGGAAGCTTCAACATCTAGTACTGCTACCAAAAGGAAACAAACCACCTGGAGAACCATCGTCATATCGCCCAATATGTTTACTCGACACTTTGGGAAAGATACTTGAAGGAATAATATACAACAGACTGCTCGTGGTAGCAGAAGAGAAAGGAGCACTGTCAGACCATCAGTTCGGATTTAGTAAATCGCGTTCTACCGTTGATGCCATAAAAGCGGTAGTTGTCACAGCCACTGGAGCGATCCGAGGAGAAAGATGGCGAGGGGGAACAAAGAAATGCTGTGCAGTAGTGACTCTGGACATCAAAAACGCCTTTAACTCGGAAAATTGGACATTCATAAGGAGATCGCTAGCCAGAATGGATACTCCATACTACCTATTGAGGATAGTTACAAGCTACTTCACCAACAGGAAGTTGAGGTACCAAACCGACGAGGGGCTAAAGTACTATAACGTCACGGCAGGAATCCCACAAGGATCGGTACTAGGCCCTCTCTTATGGAATATCATGTACGACGGAGTCCTGCGACTAGCATTGCCACAAGGAATTAAGATAATCGGGTTCGCTGACGACATCGCCGTGGTCACCGTGGCTAAACACATCCACGAAATAGAATCAGCGATAAACGAAGCAATTGGAAAAATTAAAGACTACGATCCGCCGGCTTAGAATTAGCAGACCACAAAACTGAAGCTGTTCTTATAACAAGTCGAAAAGCTGTTGACTATGCGAATATTCAAGTCGAAACTCAGACTATAAGAACCAAGGAAGCAGTTAAGTACTTAGGAGTAATGCTCGACAACAGGTTAAGGTTTAAAACATACGTGGAATACTCGAGCAGGAAGGCTTCACTACTGCAGGCCGCCCTTTCTCGAATACTCCCAAACTTCGGTGGCCTTGGATATGCTAGACGGATTCTACTATCCAGAGTGGTTAGCTCGGTTCTCTTATACGCTGCACCGGTTTGGGCGGCGGCGTAAGCGACGATATAAACAGGGAGAAGACTATTGTCAACATACAGGCTATGTGTGATAAGAACAATCAGCGGTTTCCGAACAATATCGGACGAAGCAGCCTGTGTCATAGCCGGAATGATCCCCATCGACATCCTCGCAAATGAGATGGTAAGGATCTACGAAAGGAGAACCTCGAGTCATCAAGAGGTATTGCCAGCAGATATGTCAAGAGGATAAAGGCGGAGGAGAAGGCAACATCACTAGCTATGTGGCAAGTCAGGTGGGATAACAGTACAAAAGGTAGAGGGACCCACAAGCTGATCCCCACCATTGGGGTCTGGACGCAGCGTGTGTTTGGGGACTGCAACTATCATCTTACGCAGTTCCCATCGGGTCACGGTGGCTATCGCAAATATTTACACAGATTTGAACATGATAACTCACCTCTCTGTCCACATTGTCCAGACCAGGAGGAAGATACAGAGCATGCAATATTCCATTGCAATCGCTTTACGGAAAGGAGAAATAACCTGCCAAGTCCACCAATACTTATAGACCCCACCAATACTTATAGAATCTGCAAAAAGAGCTCCGAATAGTTGAGAGAGCAAGGAGAGCTAAAGCAGCAATACAAGAGCATAGCATTAATTGCTTACCAGCCCCGCGAAGTAATACCTTACGGCGCATTCCTGGCATCGATTGTTCGGGCTTGCGAATTGTGCATGCTAGTAGCCTGGGCTACTAGTATCTTTCGAAGATTACCACATCCTTTGGCGCAACAAAAAAAAAAAAACAACGCCGTTGTTTGTAATTTGAGGCAAAAGGAAGTGACGTATTTACGCAAAAGCCCCTGCCATGTAACCCAAAAAAAAAAAAGACGTAGCGCTCTAAGGACAATTTGAGCCTATAGAAGAGTGTCCGAGAAAGCAGCATGTGTCGTAGCTGCTATGGTGCCCATCGATATCTTGGTCGTAAAATGAGACGAGTATACAACAGGAACCTCGAATACCGGCAGCATAGAATAGCTATTATATCAGAATAAAGATCTCAGTGGAACAATGAAAAGACCAATGGCATGATGTTACAATAGGAAGATAGACGCACAACATAGAAATTTTGGTGAAAAGGAAAGTAGAAGAGGTGAAGTACAATACCTGGTCAGGGAAAATACATAAAGTACCTGCACAGATTTGGGCACGACAGCTCGTCACTTTGTTCGTGCAGCGATAACCAGGAAGAAGTCTCAGAACACGTGCTGCTCCACTGTATCTGCTGCATACCAAGAGGTACTTAACAAACCCCACAGACGAATCAGAAGAAATGCGTGAAGTGGGAGGATTATGATTCCTTGTTTTCAGATCATAACCTCGCCTAAACAGGAAGAAGAAGACTTAGAGGACCCCAGACAGCTCATTGGAGTTATAATACAGTCGAAAGAGATCTGGCATGAAATGAATGGATATGTGACCAGCGTTCAGGTCAATCTCAGGACAATTGGGCGAATACGACTAGAAATCGGCGAAGAGGTGGTTAGAGAACTGAATATCAGTTGAAGAGGTTCTTGACAGAACATAGTAGAAAATATGCTAGACCCTGACATTTGTAGACGCAATCAATTCCGAAACAACGTATATGACTTCATAAAGGATTCACATGTCATTTTTCATGGGCCACCCAGATCCGTGCGAATTTAAGCAAACTAAGTGTACTCGAAAGTGAAAAGCGATCTAGGCATGATATAGAATGACGAAGTCGTCGACCGTTGATCTTCTTGACAACTTAGATGCTTCTCTTCAACTTCCTCAGTTGAAGAATTTGCATTCTCTTTATCATTCCTCAATGACATCCACCGGGTATAAAATAAATTTGAAAAAAAACGAGTACACTCTTCTTGATCTTATTCCTATTTGATTGCATAGCCGACTTGGTACATTTGCCCTAGACCTCAATAACAAGAATTGCGTGCCACATTGTAGCCTAGTTCGTAGACACAATGCATATCTGCTGGAACCAATTTAAGACGTCGCATCGCTCCTCCCATACAAAGCATAGTGACAACACTTAGCACAATCCCCACCCACCCAAATTTTGTGCCAAAATCAACAACAATTCCCAGCCACCCACTCACACTTAACGTTATTCCTGCAGCTCACAAGGACATCTCTCCATTTCCCCACCGGTTAAAGTTTTTTTTTTTTTTTTTTTCTGAGAATATATGAGCCGCTTAAACAAAACCTTCAAAGCGCATTAAAGTTTACAAAACAAACACCCCCGCACACAAGCATCACGAGAAATAATGAGGACACCCACTCGTCCCGTTTCGTCCCGCTCGCTCATCACTAATGTGTGCTGCATATTTTTACAACGAAATGTTTCACATTAATTGGGGCGAGCGCATTCTCATATGCAACATTGTTTTTTTTTCGCTCAGATGAACGAATTTATTCGCTGCTTTGTGCGGCGCGGGTGCTTGTGGTATGTGTGCAGAAAATCTCAGGTGGAATGTTTCCGGTGGAGGACAATGATAATAAATTGAAGTCCTGCTCTCCATTGCTCTAATTATTTGAAATCCTTTTCTTTGCATTCTGCATGCACCAAATGGTGTGTAGGTGGCATAATTCCAAATATTTACACCACATCTATCTTCTGGGGATGAGTCCTGTGTGCATTTGGAGAGTGCACCTGCTAAGGGTAAAGTAACCCCCATCTGTCAAATGCAGATGTCCTTTCATTCTTTGTTTGGTTGTTTATTTTCTTTTTTCTGTCGTATTCCTCAGGATACTGCAAGGAAACAAGAAATCGCATATTTCTTCGGTCAAAAGTGTGTCCTTCCTCCCCGTGGCAAGGACAATGGGAGAAGGAATATTCGTGTTTGATATTTGTATAAAGTTTTGTTATATTTAAAATGGTCTCACACCAATCGCTTAGAGATTTCAATATCCAACATCCTGCTGTTTTGTTCTGTGCACACCTTCCACCCATTTTTATATGCGGATGGGGTCCTGCGTTGAGGAAGGATTTATGACTCTCTCGGTCGATGTGTGTGTGTCTGTTTCTGAAAAGGTTTGGGGGTGCTTTTGTTGATATCAATTTTTGCCTCGTGTTGGGAAATGTTCACCACTCATTAATATGTGACAGAAGAATTTACCACCCCCATTTCAATTATCTTAATTCTTGAGGGGAGGAAATGGAGTGGCACAAAACCATACACTACACAGATCTGCAGCTACAATCTATTTGCAGCTACAGTTGGGTGGCGCAAGAAAAATCATAATTAAGTTATATTAAGGCAATTTCGAAGTTCTAAATGGAAAAGGAGTGGGTGGGTAAATGCCTTTGGAAATGATGGGGAGGTTGAATGGTGCAATAAATGTTTTAGTTATTTACGACACAATCCACCCATAAAAACTAACTAAGGTTAGGTTAGTGTACGAGAATACAGACACACTTAGACCAGTAAAGGTACATTGTGATTGTTCTAATTAAATTAACCGAAGCGAAGCATACTCATGACGCCGAAGGACGCGAATTCACCGAAGTCATCGAAGAAAGGAGCCCCTAGATGGAGCAGTCTTATTGAGACAGGGCCGAACATATGGACAAGCGATGAAGGATGGATTCCTCTTCTTCGTCTCTACAGCGACTGTAGAATTTGTTTGAAAAGAGAGCCAACCTTTAGGTGGATTGGCCTATTAGGCAATGTGCAATGAGGACACCGAAAATGCAGCTGAAGTGTAATCGCCTTAGCGTAACCAGCCCGGCGTTACGTTTCTGATCCAGCTTAGGCCAGATCTGTCTCGAAATATGACGCGTTGAGCTTTAGTAGATGTGTACATGTAGCAAAGGGCATACCCAGATTCCGCCATTTCAGCAGAATCCCTAGAGTTGTAGCCTATCTGACGAGTTCGTCAGCACTGCATTTACCCAGAATGTCTCTGAGGTCTGGCACCTAGCATAAGTGAATATTGAACTTAGAGAGACAAATGGCAGCTTAAGGCGGCCTTTGAAGTGAAAGAGACTTGATTGCCGCTTGAATATCTTCTTCTTCTTCTTCCTTTTATCAGCGAGGTTATGATCCGAAAATAAGGGATCATAACCCCACAACCCCACTGCACCGCATTTCTACAGATCCGCCTGTGGGGTTCGCCTTGAATATCAATGAAAACATTTCAAACAGAACAATGCTTCCTTGATTTTCCTTGATGATTTCCACCTGAAATACGCTATATTGATATTTTCAGAGGAGACACCACAACCCACCCCACTTTCGGTCTTGGAGCCGTCTGTGCAGGAGTGAACTGAACTACCATCCGCAGGGGGTGCATTATCCCATTCACTGCGGTCAGAGATGCTTGTTCAAAAGTTACGGTCAAATCTTAGTTTCAGCGAGGAGTATTCGGTGTTTTCATGGCTAAAGGCAAACAGTTCAAGGATCAAGGAGTCACCATCTTGACAACTGGGCCACTGGGAGGAAGTTTTTAGTCGGATGACAGTACTGGTAGCCTTCCAAAAATATCTAAGGGCAGCAATGCTGCAGAGGGAGTAGTTCTAAGTGCGCCGCTGATCCCAAAGGGGAAATCACTACTCAAGGCGAATCGTCGTACTGGCAGCTCTGGATGTGAGGAATGCCTTCAATTCGGCCAGATGGGGATATATGTCAGATGCGCTCGAGAACACCTTCAGGATACCTCAATATCTTCTGGAAATTGTGAAGGCCTATGTTAAAGACAAGGAACTTCTCTACGACACCATTGAGGGTACTAACAGAAAGGAAATCACTGCTGGAGCAGGGCAGGGCTAAATTCTTGGACCTGATCTGTGCTGTCCTATAATGGAATCCTTCGTATGGAGATACCCGAAGACACCTTCCTAGTTGGCTACGCAGATGACATCGGTGTGGTGATTTACACAAGTGACATCGAAGAGGCTCAGCTGAAATAGAATCAGATAATGAGGCAAGTACTCGCCTGGATGGAAGTCCATGGCCTTAGCCTCGCTGAGGTAAAACAGAGATAGTCCTTCTGACTAGGAGACAGATCTCGACAGCTGCCGAGTTCCTAATACGCCCAGAAGTGATAATCAGCAAACCCGCAGTAAAGTATCTAGGAATCGCCCTGGACTCTTAACTTTCTTTCTGGCAACAGATTAAGTCTCCATCTGAGCGAGCTGCAAAGGTCACGTCGTCACGTCGTCACTGAGTAAGCTCATGGCAAATATCGGAGGCCCAACAATGAGTAGGCGACGACTCCTCATATGCATCACCCGAAATATTCTTCTGTATGGGTGTGAGATCTGGCCAGATGCACTTAGACAGGAGAAGTACAAAAAACAAATGGCCGCAGTACAAAGGCGAGGAGCCCTCCGAGTTGTAAGCTCCTATCGCACAATGTCGGAACCAGCCGTCCTCGTAGTTACGGGAGTGTCTAGCGACAGAGAGAAAGTACGCCAACGACAAGAAGGCGGAAGTAGGAGTAGAATTGGCAGTTGCGGAAGCGCACGGGCTTACCAAGTAAAGAAGGTGGAGCGTTGAAACGATGGGGAGGTGAAGAGTGAACTACTTTGTCAGTCAATTCCTAACCGGACATGCGTATTTCAACCGATACCTCCACAAGATAGGTAAAGTAGAGAGCGCAACTTGCCAATATGGAGACTCCGCGGAAGACGACGCTTTCCACACCTTTTTCGTCTGTAGGAGATGGACAGAGCAGAGAAGCAGACTGGAGTCGGAAATAGGCGATTTTTCCCCGGAAAATGCTATAAGCAAGATGACCTCGAGTACCAATACGTGGAATAAAATATCTTCCATCACCGAGACGGTATTCAGATCCAAAAAAAGGGAGGAAGACGTCAACATTCCCTCCGAAATTTCATTAAGCAAAATAAAGCCTTACCGGCAAAAATGTATAAACCCGCACCAGGACGTGAATAAAGCCGGACCCCAGAGGGGAAAGAAAATGACACTACTCTGAAGTAATGCGATAAGCGGTCCCGGAGTTTTTTTTTTTTTGCCGGGAGCAGATGAAAAATCTTCTAAAGACACTACTAGACACACTTTTACTCACTAAAAAAACACCTCTCTTCAAAATGAATACTACAAGCCGACGCTTATCCAGAAGTTTTATTTTCACATTTTCGCTTACGAGGCTCGTGATTTTTGGAAAAAGTGGATCGTATGTAATTAAAAAGGAATGTAGAACTTTAGACAAGTTAAATTCCAATGAAAGTTCCTGTCTTTTTCATGTCCGGCATATACTATGACACGAGGTCAAAAGGCTTTGTCCTTTGCAGACGACGAATTGAATTGTTCGCGTCAAGTAGTTGAGTGACGGTACGGTTACAGTGGCCGTGAACACGATCTTTGTGTTTACGGGCAAATTGTGTTATCTCTTCGACGACGCTGGGAATTCCCAGATCCCGATGAATATCTTCGTTACGTACATACCACGGTGCGTTAACTATCGTTCTAAGAACTTTATTTTCAAAAGTTTGTATGATGTTTCTAATGCTTTTCTTGGTACAACCCCATAGTTGCCCACACTGGCCTTAGCACTTGCTTATAGATAAGCAGTTTGTTATGTACGCTCAACTTCGAATGTTTTCCGAGTAGCTAGTACCTACATTGGCTCGTAACCGTGCTAGCTGGAGAGGTTTGTTGGTTGAGGCCCAGGTCCACCCCGGACCGTAGCGCCATCTAAGTAAGTAAGTAAGTACATTTTCCGGTATTATATTATATTTACGTACGATTTCCATTTAAGCTTAACATCTAGAATCATTCCTAGATACTTTGCTTCGTTCGCGTACGGTATTTGAGCCGAGATTAGATACACAGGCAATCTATCCACTTTTTTGTAGGTAAAGTGGACCTGAGTAGATCTGCTTTCGTTCAGCACAATACGCCAAGAATTCGTCCAAACGTGGACTTTATTAATAGCATGTTGAAGCTTTACAGTTGCCGCTTCAATAGTATCGTCCGTTGTCAATATCGCCGTATCGTCCGCAAACGTGGCGATGACGCAGTTTCTTTCCTGCGGAATATCACGTGTGTAGAGTACATATAGAAGCGGACCAAGGAAACTTCCTTATGGGACTCCGGCCGCAATCTCCTTGAAGTCAGAGTAATCATTTCCGTGCTTAACACAAAAGAGTCTTTCGGTGAACTGATGGTCAGGAATGAGACGTCTTTCGTCGATTGTGGGTTGTAGACGTTTCGAAAGTAGTTTTTCAAATATTTTTGATATAACCGGCAATAAGGAAATAGACCGATGATTTTCATTCAGAAGTTTGCCTGGTGTCGGGACCATTATAATCTCGGCGACTTTCCACTGTCTCGGAACATAGAGCAATCTAAACGAAGCGTTGATCAAATAAAGCAGTTTGATAAAAGTTTTATTCGGCAATTGCTTGATCACCTGCGCAGTTATCAAGTCGTAACCCGGTAATTTTTTCGCCTTTAAATTTTGAATCACTTCCCTCAGTTCAATCAATGCAACTTTTTTTTACTTTAAAGTTGTCAGATTGCGTGACTGGGGAGTCGGGCGTTAACGAACGGCTTAAACGTTTCTTCTAAGTGCAGAGTAAAAAGCTTCGCCTTTTCTTTGTCGCACTTGGCCCAGTTTCCATCGTTTTTACGAATTGGTGGCGCTTGCATTTGTGGTTTCCGGATGCCTTTTAGCGCTTTCCAAAGCGAATAATTTGATTCTATTTCACCGGATAGATTTTCAAGGTAGGTCGCTATCTTATTACTTTTAAATTCCCGAATGCTATATCTAAGGCGGTGGGGCGTAAGTGGTTAGTGTGTCGGATCACTACGCATGAGGTTCCAAGTTCGAATCCCACAAAACACAAAAAAAAATTTTCACGGTCCCAACTCTCGCGAGCGTCTGACAAACATCCGAGAGTATTGTTGTCACGAAAACGCTTCTCAAATCGCCGTTCGGATTCGGCATTAAACTGTAGGTCCATTCCATTCGTGTGAAAAATTAAACGCACACAACATGAGTGGTTGCGAGAAGCTAGGCCCTGGCACTTTAAAGAGCTGTTGCGCCAAATATTTGTATTTTTATCCCTAAGGCGATTGCATAGACGGTTAAGGACCGTTTTATGCTGCGGTGCACGAGTGATTTGCCATTTCGTTTGTGCTTTTCGTTTTTCCCTCACCAGTTCAATGATTTCTCTGGGATACTTTTCGATGCGGTTGACCTTATAGCTTCTAGAAGGAGTGTTTCTCCACGCCGCTATTTGAATTGCTTCCACGAAACGATCAACTTCGTCCTCTAGTTCACAAGGTGTTTTAAGTGATACATTTAAGGTGATATTTGTTTCGCAATCATTTCTAACGCTGGGAGGGCTGGGAGGTTTGTTCTATTGCTAGTAAGTCTTGGAGGTCCTTTTTTCTTGATCAGTGCTTCACCAAGTAATAAAATTACCGGCGAGTGGTCAGAAGAGAGATCAAAACATTCTTTGACTGTAATAAACTTCTCAAAAATGCCTTTTGTAACAAAAAAATCGATAAGATCGGGAATTTTTCCTAAGTCGGCCGGCCAATAGGTCGGTTTTCCTGTCGTATAAAAACAACAGCCGAATTCATTTGCCACTTCGTAGAGAATTTTTCCTTTAGAAGATATGCATCTTGAACCCCAGAAGATGTGCTTCGCGTTGAAATCTCCACCAATAATGAAATTAGAACCAAGGGCATTGAAGACACGAAAGTAGTCATCTTTTTCTAGCGACCATCGCGGCAGACAGTAAACAGATGCTATATTGTAGCTGAGGTGTTTATTTTTAACCCTTACCGCACACAACTGAAGTTTTTCCAGCTCTATGCTAATATCGACTAAGTGTTCGATGTTAGTTTTAATGAATAAGGACGAACCGCGCTCTATCAGAAGGATGATAGGCGTGATATCCACCGTAGCCTCTTATTTCTTGCCGCGAGTCCCGGAGTGGATGGTGTCAAGTAGAAAGAAGGGGTTAAAAGTGGTTTTTTAGTGAGTGGTACTGTTTCCTGTGCGCATTAGCGTTTTTCCACTACACCCTAGGCAAAAAAAAAGTGCGCCGCTGATACACATTATGTACATGCAGATTCTGTCATCTTAGCTAATGGAATGAAAGTATAAAAACTAACAATACCTAAATTCCAAAGCACATTTCTTTCCAAGCAAAACGCGTCATTTGAAATGGAGTGGCATGTCCTTGTTTATGTCAAATGTTGCAGCTGACAGATATCCGGGGAAACAGTCAGTTTTCGAAGATTTGTAGAGATTTTGTAATTTTCTCCGTGTGGATGTAAGAAAATGGTAGGACAAGCTCGCGAACAAGTAAGCAAAGCAACCAACTTTTGCACTATCTTGCAGTGAACACCGCTGATTGATATCACAAAACAGGGTGCAGAACCAATGAATGGACAGCAGACACCTCTTCTCTCTTTATTTTTCTGGAAACCTGCCTTGGGAAGGAGGCAGCAGTGATATTGTATGATGATCTTCAAGGAATTTGTGGGCCAAAATAGGAACAGAGACTCTACAATAGCACCCAATAGGAACAGAGACTCTACAAATTTTATGTATAAAGCGTGTGTTGGCTGGAAAGGTTTGTTGGTTTATCGGTACTAAAGTAAGTCCATCGATTTTTTTTTCCTTTAATAGAAAATCTTAAACCTGACACACACTCATAAATACTCCTTCAAATCTTTATTGCTATCCACACTGTCCAGAGAGCCGGAACCAACTGCGGCATACAGTCGAAAGGATTAAGCCCCCACCACCCACACGCACGCATACATCTTGATTGATTAAAACTTTTCCGGTTGTCTGAACCGAAACACAAGCGAACATACAACACAAGACGAAGCAGATGAAGATAAAGAGACGACTATGCGAAACGATGGAAATTTAATCACGCAATCTGTCATTCTGTGCAATCAACCATATGATATCAACAGATCCGCAATTGAATTGCGGTCCTAACGACCGCAAATATTCCAAAACAGCAGCCATCCAACAAAATGTATCTTTTCCATTCACCAGTTCTTTCGTTTCTCAAATAAAAGGTCAAGTACGGCGAAAAATATTTTCCTCACGAGTTGATAAACATCACTCGGGGATCTGGCTGTTGCTGGATTGACCTTTTTTCGGCTTCAATTCTTTCAGTCTTATCCTCGGTTGGCCCTAATCCTGGCGGTACCACCCGCTTCTAACTCTCTAAAGCCTTCAATTGTGTGATAATTTGAAATTCTGATGTTTGGCTCTTTGGGTTATCCTTCTATTTTGGAAGTTTTTTTTTTTTTTTGTGGAAAAAAGTGGGAACTTCTGCGGAACGGAACAAGCAGCATAAGTCCTAATTTCAAATTTATGCTAATCCCAAGGAAAAGTATTTTATCTTTACGTAGCAACCGTACAGCAGCGGAAAAAAGGGTTTTTCAATGCCATTCGACGTCAAAGCCTGTTCGGTCATTATTAAAACATTTTCTTCAAATTCGCTTCAAGGCTTCTGTGGCTCTGGTGCTTTAAACAAAACAAAAAAAAAGGATTCACTTCTTTTACTGGTTGTGGGTTTATCCTTCCCGTTGGTGTTCCATCTTGCAAAGCATAGCAATTTTGTGTTTTATTTCCATCCTGACAGGTGTTGAGGTTAAGTAGTTCAGCAAAGAAGGAAAGAAAGGCTGTGGTGTGGGGGCCTGTGTGTGTGTATAGGGATTTCTCGTGAAAGGATTAATATAAAATAATAAAGGAGAAAGTTTGTAAGGGTGCATATGTGGGTTATTTGATAGTTTTTCCAGCTTTTAGAGGTCGAATTAGAATTCATTTTAAGGATCTTAAACTTTAATAAGGATAAGGATAATGCGTTGGGGTTGTATTTCAATGGTTTATTATTCGGGATAATGTGATAAAAGATTAGTGGGTTTGGGTGCGAAGTCTGTTATGTTTTTTTGTAAACACGTGGCGGATGATGATAAATATTCATTGCAGCGTACACAGGATGTAGGTGACAGAGGGGTAATCCTTACGGAGTAAGCATAACTCTGAGCCTGTATGGAGCGTTGAGGCTTTTAGCTTGGACAGTATTTAACATTTAGCTTCTTTCTAATTAGAGAAAAGAACAAAGACTTGGTACCCCGCATAACAGCATCAATATTGTTGCAAAATCCTTTGTTGAAGTTAATAGCACCAACGGAAAGAGCTCCTAGTTGAGATATTCCCAAGATTCCTGATGCGATTATACAATACACAAATCCTGAATTTCTTGAATAAATTCATTAACTTGGACTTCGATTGGTTAATCAATGACAGCGAAATATGCACCCTCAATATGAATATGTATGCCACAGATTTATTGACAAAGGATATCCGCGAACCAATTAGTATCGCAAGAAAACCAAACTAGTAAATCAATTGTGATTGGAATGTTAATTGATTACTGATTAATTAAATATCAAATTCGATTGCGTACACGGTGATAATTGATCTCTATTGGCCTATTTGCAATGGCCATACATTTGAAATTAACCACACATGATATGGGCCGCAACTGGAATATTACATCCACCACATATAAATATCAAGGCATACAGTGTGTATTTAGGCGGCAGTACCAAATTTTAATTGTACAAATGTTTAATCCTTGCAAATAGAATTAATCTGCGGCACAATCTTGATTTCATGAAAATTATCTTGTGTTTTGAAGTAGGGGGTGGCGACGCTGTAGTAATGGTTCATGGTTCAAATCCTGATGTCAGCAAGCATGTATTTATTTATTTTTCATGAAATATATATCAAGAGTCTAATTTTTTTTTTAGATCAGATTAGATTTTATTTGCTCCAATTTTTAGTTTATACATATTTTTAACAAGAAAATCAAAAAGGATGGCAATGCCGTCTGCCTGGTTAACAATTATTAGAATTATTTTTTTGAAAGTTTGCAGTAAAAGAGTTATTAAGAGAATCATACAAAATAACAAGATAAATAAACTCAAAGGGTTTCATCAATTATCCTTCCACGGTAACCTAATGCAAGTCTGAAATAGTTGTACAGTTTGGAAACTTTTACCTCATTGAGCAGGGCCATGGTTTGGGTATCTGCAACAGTATCGCTGCCGAAGAAAATCCTCCTTATTTCTTTCAGGATTGGACACCTGCCACAAAAGTACAAGATATCCTCCCTTTCCTCCAAGTTGCATAAGGAGCATAAAACAGGAAGTTCATCGCGATGCGGAATGTAGTTAAGACGAAGAAGCTCATCCCGAAGCTTAAAAATCATCCCGGAAATAATTCCTAAGCTGCAGGTTGTGACATAATCGACTGTATATTTTCCTGTGTAAAGATCCCGAGGCATCTCCCAGAAATTGCTCGGTGTAATGTATGGTAGATCCACCGATGTGATAAACAGATAGAGTTCTAATTTCCAATCAACGAATAGAGCGCAACGAACAGGCGAACCCCACAGGCAGATCAGTAGAAATGCGGTGAAGTGGGAGGGTTGTGATCCCTTATTTTCGGATCATAACCTAGCTGATAAAAGGAAGAAGAAGAAGAAGAAGAACAGAGCGCTACTCAGGTTCAATTCTATGCCACAGCCATTTGCGAGTTCCAACCATTCTCTGTGCCAGCTGGTCCTACTTCGGATTGCATGGAGAGCTGCTTTCTTTGGCAGTCGGTCGCTGTTCCTACTAAGGACCTTTAGGATGTAATCGACTTGTAGCTTCAGTGTCTTAATAAACAATGGCGATTATCCTGTTTCCAGCATTAACATATAATTGGGTGTGCTTGATGGTAGTTAAAATATTCGCTTAACGTAGAACCTCAGTAACTTCTCTACAGTTTCATAATATTTACAGCTCCACACTTGAGCTCCATAGAATCAAATGGCTTCTGCCACTGCTTCAAAAACCTTGAACTTATTGCTATGAGCAATATTTTTGTTGGCGAAGCATCTCCTCTACGTCGAGCCGATTGCAGTTTTAGATACAAAAAAAAATATTTGGCGCAACAGCTCTTTAAAATACCAGGGCCTAGCTTCTCGCAACCACTCATGTTGTGTGCGTTATATTTTTCACACGAATGGAAGGGACCTACAGTTAAATGCCGAGTCCGAACGGCGATTTGAGAAGCTTTTTCGTGACAACAATACTCTCGGATGTTTGTCAGATGCTCGCGAGAGGTGGGACCGTGAAAAAACATTTTGGTGTTTTCTGGGATTCGAACTTGGAACCTCATGCGTAGTGATCCGACACACTAACCACTTACGCCACGGCGCCCACTTGGATATCAAAAGCTTCTCCTTTAAATGTTTTTCCATGCACAAGTTCTTTGGGAAATTGAAATCGATATTTAAACCATTGTAGTACCACCTTTCATTAGCGTAAGCCCTTCCTCCGCCTCTCCTGAAATGGTTACCTTCGATTTATCCAGATTCACCAGCAATTTCAGATTCAAGTGCAGTCTATTGATCATCATCTGAAGAGATTCCGGCGTGTGTGCTAGTAGAACGATGTCATCTGCGAAAAGTAAGGCCTTAATTCGGTGACTAGCGTACTCAATGCCTGCAGGAAGGCAGTGGATCTCATGTTCGACGGACAAAGCAAAAAGGGATGGACTCAGCGCACATCCTTGTCTCACTCCTGATCTAGTCCTGAACCATTCCGAAAGTTTTTCACCATTCCGCACCACTGCTCGTGTTTCGCTGTAAAGATTTTGAATCGCTCTACCAAACTTCCGCGACATTCCCATGCCATACAGCTCATAATACAGAGCGTCCCGATCCACTATGTCGAATGCTGCCCTGAAGTCTACGTAAAAAGCATACAGTTTTCTCCCTTTCCTGAGGAAAGATTTAGCAATGATCCTTAGGATAAAAATGTGGCTTGATGTTCGCCCAATAATTTGTTTTCAGTAATCTACCTATTCATTCGGCGTTGCAGAACCACAATGAAGATCTTATAGGATGAGTTCAAAAACGCGATGGCTCTATAATTGGATGGATCCGATATATTATCTTTCTTGTGGATTGGAAAAATAAGTACGTCCTTGAACTGGCTTGGACTAATACCACTTTAAAGAATATTATTGTAAATTCGCTGGAGATGATTTATTAGATTAGGAGTTCCATATTTATAAAATTCGACCGGAACTCTATCGGATCCTGGAGCCTTTCCATCTTTCAGTCCGCTTAAAGCTTCGATTATCTCTACCCGAGTTATTGCAGCATCCATGATTCAACTCTCGAAAACAGGCGCAGCATACTGAAAACTGAACCTATTAAGTAAGTACCGTGTTCAGCACTTCCCTAAAATGCGCAAGCATAATATCTGGACTTAGCTCGTGGCAGATAGTAAGCTTTTTCCCCATTCAGCTTCCCGATTAATTTCCAGAAATCGGAAGCATTAGTACAAAGCGCGAGTCGCCAAGACTGGGATTCGAAAAACATATGCCAACAGTATTGCGAGGGCATAAGAATTGCAGTAGGTTGGTCACATGACTGGATGATTGATATGCATATGGCATCAGGTGGGCGAGAAAAAAATACTGTGAATCAGAAGCAAAGGCAAAATAACAAATCAACTCTCCTTGGTTATCTGGACATAACCCCTGGAGTTATTCTGAAACCTCACATCTGAGTTTCGAGACATTACACCAGACACTGTGTAAAACATTTAAGGTGTATTCGTAGCCCCTTGAGTGGGTGAAAATTATGAAAAATTAAAAAAATTGAGGATTATTCTTGGTGTTAAATCATAGAGACCAAAAAATAAAATTCCGTTTACAATGCAAACAACAGATATCGAAAGCGTACACAGAAGCCTTAGTCTTAGTACCCAGTGTGTGGTTGGACTTGAGCAATCACAATCTCCTTCTTCCTATTTCGGCAAGGTCATAATCTGAAAACAAGCGATTATAGCCCTCCCACTTCACTGCATTTCTACTGATCCGACTGTGGGGTCCGCTTGTTTGACCTCAGAAAATACCGGCACGCCTCCGGATTTCGGATCACTTCGTTACTCAGGCAAATCAAATGCTGGTTTCGTTGCATTTGTGTGATCCAAGCGTTTATAAGCCTGCCCATCCTTCGCGATGTCTTTGGGCAATCATAATGTACACTCATAAGTTTTTGAAAAGAAACACAACTTTGAATGGATCTTGTTTGTTTACATGGCGTATTTGGCAAAGGAACTTTCTTCGCGCCACAAGGTGTGATCAATCGATTGCCATTTCCTTCGCCGGGTTGTGATGTCAATAGGTTCCAGACTCGTTCTTGAGTGGAGATATTCGTTTGAGAAAAATCAAGAAAATCCTAAGGATGATGTGTAGACATCTGTTAACGAAAGTCTGCAGCTTTCGTAACTAATACATTAATACTGAAGTACTGACTCGATATTAGAGTCTTGGTCTTGGTGCTGTAAGCATTAATCTTTCAGATTTTCGTTAGCATACCGCACGCAGCTTTGGCTTTCCCAATTCTACATTCTACATCGAGATAGGTGACACAGTCAGCCAAAACTATACTTTCTAAGTATAGAAAGCTATCAAGTTTCTCAACCTGCTGTCCAGCAATGCCTACGAAAGCTGTAAAACTGAATACTTTTGTCTGGGCCGAATCAATCCTCAACCCTGCTGTCTTTGCTTTGACTTCAAGACAATGGATCATTTGGTCCAATTCCATAATTCTATTCGACAGCAAGTAAATGTCGTTAACGTTGTTCAGATGTTTAAGGTAAGATTTCATTATTTACTTAATGCCGCTGATATTTACTCTCAAGGATACATGAAGAACATCACTGATTACAACCAAAAATAATAGCGGTGAACGTATGCAGCCGAATCTAACCCCGAGGGACGACGCAGTAGTGGAGCGCACAACTTCAAGGCGACGTTGACCAACTTGGAGTGCGCAACTGGAGGCAATTAGCTAAAGACCGAGCTAAATGGAGAAGGTTGTTGGTTGAGGCCCAGGTTCACCCCGAACTGTAGCGCCACCTAAGTAAGTAAGTAAAGTATGCAGCCTTGTCGCACCTCAGTATGGACTTCTAAGTCGTCAGACGCCGCACCATTATGCGCTTGGCACTCTCATACGTTGGCTCAATAATAGCTACGAGTTTCTCAGCGATATTTCTCCTGCGTAGAGCACACCAGATTAAATCCCGATTTGCAATGTCGAAGGCTTCCTCGTTGTCGGTAAACAGCGGATGAAGCGGAGAGCTGTACTTGATGCACTGCTCTATAACGATCCGCAAGGTATATATATGGTCGATGTAGGAGGATACCGATGGGAAACCTGCTTGTTCGACATCGAGAGTGGAATTAAGATGTTGTTTGGTTAATATATCTTTAGCTATTATCTTGAAAACCACCGAAAGAACACAAATACCTCTACAACTTCCGCACTTCATAGTCTAGAATATAGAAACAAACTAAACAAGGTTTCCAAATTGAATATAGTTCATCTTACTTAGATTAGAGACCACTGTTCTTAGTCCGGAACCGATAATAATTGGCGTGAACCTAGCAAAAATCCTGTACTAGATCGACTCTCATATAGCCAGTTGATTTCTTCCAGAACCAGTAAGTACTTTGTGAGACGGCCCGATAAAAACACTGTAAAATTCCTTCTCAATCTAAGCGGGAAGACCTGCAGAACTATAGTTGGACTAATCATGGGACACAACACATTACGTTTGGAGTTGGAGTTCCACTCATAAGATTAGCAGCCAATTCATGGAGAATCGTATTCCATTCCTCAAACACCTCAAACAGTGCTTTTCTTAGATCTGTCGGCGGCAACTAGAGCTTTTATATGCCTACCCAGCAAGTCGTGCTAGGCAAGATGTTCTTTTTGAGTCGGGAATTGATGCCGAAGCTTCTAACTAGCCATTGTACTGTACTGAAATGCTGACCTTATACTGCTAATCGGTCATAGAACTAGTGTAGTTCAAAGGTGGGTACTTGACACATTTACTTACTTACTTATGTGGCCCTATAGTTTAGCTTGAGCCTGGGCCTCAATTGTCCAAAGCAATATTTCATTCTCACTGACAGCATCTAAGGATAATGTCAAAATCCTGCTTGCTTTATCGTTTATCATGTATCGTTTGGGCTACCAGATTTTTTTTTTTTTTGTGTTTAAAGGAACATCAAGCATTAAGTTCCTGTGCATACCATCTCTGAGTGCACTTCTCTGTGCGGTTCAATTGTTTGCATCTGTACACCCTACATTGCACTCTAAATACTCCTAAGCCTGCAATTACCTCCAGTAACACGAACCACCAGGAAATAGCATTTTCATTAACAAAACACGTCTTAGCCACCCACGGTTGATGACACTCTCGCCTAATACCTTCAAGATTCAATTTATTTCACTGAAATCTCCGCACAAGCACTGCAATACAACCAGAGCCCTTGGGAACAATAACATCCCCCACCCGCCTTCTGGCTAAATTCCAAAATCCGCACCAACCAATCAACATTCTCAGCTTTTGCACCTGCAGGCTGCATACACTCACACATCGTAAACTCCCAATTATCACTATATTACCGTTAATGTTTATTTGTCCCCAAAATAGCTTTTGTTTCAAGATTTCACCATAAGCTGCAGTTTCCTCTGCAACATACACACATAAGCAGCACCTGCCACAGATTAACCTAAAGTAATCGCTGTCGGACGCAAAGCGGAACATCACCACCACCATCCTCAAGGGTAAATCACTGTTAAGCGCACTAAAGGCGGGTGGTGGTTGGCATCTTAAAGTGCATCATAAACACATAGACCCACCCAAACGGAATTGCAGCAATTAATTTCGTGCAATGCCACAAGGATTTGGTTGTGGGGGATGTCCTGGAAATACAAAAACATGACATCTTCCCCCGAGGAGCTTTGCACTTCAATAATAATATAGTGATGTCGGTAACAGAACTTGCAGTACCCAGGAGCATTAGAAGCATCAGTGACATCAGTAGCACTCACGGCAAAGACGACACAACCTTTCCAGTGGTCATGTTAATGCCTAACAAGGACATCCTGTTGAATGACAGCACTGTTTCAGTTGCAGTTCAGTCGAGAAGGTGAAGACGTGGATGCTGCGACTTTGATGCTATAGTGAGTTGAGACAAGACACCCGAGTGCATGTGTAAGTGTTCTCTCATTTGACTTCATCCACTAATTATCACCGCAATCGATCCCTACAGCGATTTACTACGATTACGGCGATAGTCCTAGTCTATCGTGGTTAATGCATTTGTGGAGCGAGGGAATACCAAACCACACCACAAGTGAAGGACTCTACCAAGATGTTCTTCTCCAGTGGGTATCCTAAGCATGTCCTGATTCATCATCCATGGGGGAAGGTGGAAAATCATGGTATCGCCCTTATTCCTGAGAAGGTGCCCTCGAGTTATTAAAGTGTCTTTTGCTATCGCAGCACAAGGGTAGTGCTATAAACTGTGTAAGAGGGTGGTTTTTGGGGAAGAGAGCGGTTAAGTGCAATTGGGGTTAAATAAAAAATAAAAAATAAAAGATAAGTGGGACAGGAGACCGAAGAATGATTTTGTGTTGCCCTTGGCGAATGAGATAACACTTTGATTCAACAGATCAATTGGTTTGGAGCTTGATGGAGAGGCGACTTATAGAAGTTGTCCGTAAGGAGATGCTTAGTCGGTGTCATGTTTTATTGATTGGGGTGGGGTGTTCAAGACTTTTTTATGAGATTTATTACCGTGATGGGTTAAGAAAAGTTCTGCTTAGAAGAATTGAGTTTACCTGTACACTTGAATGGTATATTGAATCGGTAGGGAGCCTCAGATACGTTATTATGGGTTGCCCTGTATCTCTGGATCTGCTTCTATATTTTCGTTAAGTTAAGAGCTATTTTATTTGAATTCTGTTGCTACTGCTATTCTGCTATTTGAATGAATATTTTTTTTTTTAAATCAAGGTGAAGGCTAGAATAATAGAAATAATAATGCCTATTTAAAGACACCTACTGGTGTGCTTATCTTTAAAATAAAAATCACGTTATAAAATAAAGGGAGCCCCAGCACAACAAGTGTTGTCCAGAACAGCCAGCCGTTGCAGCAAATCTGTAACCAGGTTCATGTGTGTTTTCTGGTGAAAAAGAGTGACAAAGTAGCTATCAGTAGAATTTCAATGGCCAACGGACTTAAGCTGGAAAACGTCCATCACCCTTCTTTCCTGATGTTGATTCTATAAGGTTCTTCGATTGGGACGCTCCATTTCAGCATTTCTCGGCTATGCGTGCAGTAAGCTACCGGTTTATTTGACATTTCAACTCGTTTTTTATTTAACATTTAATCATGAAACAGTAAGCTCTTCAACAACGTTTGTAAGTTATCCGAACTTTTTATCAAATTTCGAATTCGGATTGCTACAACTTTGTGTGTGCTAACTCTGATTTTCTCATTCTTAGCGATGAAGTCCGTTTCTGGCTCAACAGTCTCGTTAATAAGCAACATTTTGGCAATTCAGCAACCCCTAGGATAGGTTAGGTATGTGGGCTGGCAGGCAGAGACACTCTCTGCCACACTCAGGTCAGCGTTGACCAATTGTTATACCAATAGGAGAAAAAGTAATCCCTTAGGTTAAGTTAGGGTAGGATCGGCCCTCGATGGGGATGTATTTAGACCAGAAAGTAGGTCCATTGTACTGCCGATGTGTAAGGCGGGTGGATCACCCTCTTAATCGTGGAACCATTTGCTTCGTGGAATGAAGTCGTGAATTTTAGCCGTGCAGGCGTTGCCGAGATCATTAAGATCATTGTAGAAGTATTCACCCAGAGTGGCCTTCCTGATGTTGGCGAGCGCAGGACAGGCGCACAGCTTCTGCAGAAGTCGTTATGAGGGATACCTAATCTTTGGGCATGTCTTCCTATGACGCAGTGTCCAGTGAGGACATTTGTTATTTCTGAGAGGGTTCCTCTCTTGTCCTTCAAGAGTCCGATGGACCTGGATTTATTGAGTATCGGCCAGAGCTGTCTGGCGGTATGACATTGGTCTAGATGTTGCCATCGATGATTGGCTACTTTTTCGGCATCAATTTGAATAAGGTACTTAACATAAGACGCTGGTGCTTCCATGTCGATGATGCTTATGCTATCTGTACCAGAGGAGCCTTGTCGTGCTAGTTCGTCGGCTGCACAATTCCCCGGTATGTCACAGTGACCTGGTACCCAGCAAAGGGTTAGGTTGTACTGATCAGCTATCTCGTTAAGAGATATGCGACAGTCTTTCACTGCCCTAGATCTCGTAGTGCTGGATGCAAGGGATTTAATGGCTGCCTGACTGTCGACATAAATAACAATATCAGGTGTTGATAGTGTGCTAGCCGCCAGCCAGTCAGCAGCTTTGCGAACTGCGGTGATTTCGGCTTGAAAAACGCTGCAGTAGTTTGGAAGGTTAAAGGAGAGGTGTATGTCCAGATCTTCTGAGAAAATTCCGGCACCGACTCCGTCCTTGTTTTCGGACCCGTCCGTGAAAATTGACAGCGATTCGTTGTAAAGGACATTGCGTTGCGTCCACTCACTTCTGTCCGGTATCGAGTGCGTGTAGCCCTTGTTAAAATCATATTCAGTGGGCAGATGGTCAGTGGAATTGGGAACATGACGGTGTATCGAAAGTATATTGGTATATATGTCCCGTGTGTTGCTCCTTCAACTGCCTGGAGCCTCTCAGTCTTATTGCCGAGCTGACAGCCAATTGCTCACTGACGATGCCAATCGGAAGCAGGTGGAGCATGGTTTGGAGCGCCGCTGTGGGAGAAGTTCTCAGTGCACCGGTAATACTGAGACATGCAACTCGCTGAGTTTTTTCCATTATAGATATGTTGGATTTCTTCTCCAAGGCGGGCCACCATACCAATACTCCATACATGAGAATCGGTTTAATGACCGACGTGTATAGCCAGTGCATGAGGCTTGGTTTAAGGCCCCAGGTGGAGCCTACTGCTTTCTAGCAGATGTATAGGGAGGCCAGCGATTTCCTAGCCCGTTCGACGACATTCTCTTTCCAAATTAGCTTGCGGTCAAGCTTTAGGCCTAAATAGCTAGCACTATTTGAAAGCTTGAGGGTGGATCCCCTTATCTTGGGCGGAGTGAAGTCAGGGAGCTTGTATTTTCTTGTGAATAGAACTAGCTCGGTCTTCGTCGGGTTAACGGAGAGGCCGCATTTATCGGTCCATTTGAGCAGTTCATTAAGAGCAGACTGCATGACACCGGCCAACGTCTGCGGGTATTTGCCTGTTATTAGAATAGCGACATCGTCTGCATAGGCAATAACATTGCATCCAGTTTTTTCGATCACTAGAAGGGCCTCGTTGAGCACCAAATTCCACAATAGTGGAGACAGTACACCCCCTTGAGGGGTGCCTCGATGTGCATGTCGCTTGACAGTGCTACTTCCGAAGGATGCTGTTATTACCCTGTTCTTTAGAATGTGTTCTATGAAACAACAGATGGGTTCGCAGATGTTGAGCGTACGTAAGGTAAGTAATCCCTTACACACTAAAACTAAAAACTATTCAAGCCCTATCACTAACTTCGTTTCTGCATACAAACCACCCTGCTGATTTGATGAAGTTCAGCATCTTTCGTGTCTAAAAGGTCGGAGAGCTCCTCGAGATCCTGGAAGAAATATTTGCCAAGGAACTTTTCCTGGAGTGTCGAAGACCCGGACAGTGGCACAGGAAGTGGGTAGTGTCCTCAAAAACTCCCTCGTCACGACAACTTCTACAGAGTTCCTCCTCCATCAGGCATAGTTTCTTCAAGTGGTACCACAGGGTATTGTACCCCGTGATGATGCCCACGAAGATGGAGAGGGATTTCCTATCTTTCCGAGTAATTTTCTCGACCCTTGCTTTGTCGAAGGATGGCCATAGCTTCCTGGTGATGGCTCAAGTTTCCATGGAGGTCCATCTTATTTTCGCCTCTTTAATGGCTTCATTCCCTGCAACGAGCTTGAGTGTGCAAGGCGAGATACACACAGGGGGGTCAACTTGTTCTAGTAGGGCTGCTGAGCCGATTCTTGCTAGCTTGTCGGCTTTCTCATTGCCTGGGATACCCTCGTGTCCAGGGACCCAGCAGAGCGATACCTTGTGCTGTGTTCCAAGAAGCCTGAGCTTTTGTCGACAACACGTCAAAAGCTTCGATTTAATTTCTATGGCAATGATCGCTTTGATACCTTCTGGCGGTATTGCCCTTACCGCAGACTCACGGGTGGCTGTTGCCACTGTTAAGACGCTGCTGTGTTCATTAAGTCGTGTGGATTTCGATATACCTAGGGGGTCGGAGAAGATGCCTGATCCTACGCTAGTGCTGATTTTTGAACCATCTGTGTAAATGGCTATAGATTCGGCATTAGGTATATGACCGCTTTTCCATTCTTCCCTGCTAGGGTAGGCGCTAGAAAAAGGCCTTACGAAGTCTAAGTATGTCATGTAGTCCGTTATGGGCACGAGGCCAAAGTAATCAAATACGATCATCGAGTGACCTGTTCTATTTGGTTTCCAGTTTGATGACTAGCTAATTCTCATAGCATTAATGGCTGCTGACGTGCGCATAAAGATGTCTAGCGGTAGCAGGTTGAGAATGGCCTCTAGTCCTGGGATTGGAGTTGTCCTCATTGCATTGGTAGTGCCAATGCACGCTAGTCTTTGAACTTTGGTGATTGGCTTTAAGTTGGTGGTTTTGTTGACAGCTGGCCACCATACTAGATTGCCGTAAGTCAGTATGGGTCTAACTATAGCCGTATACATCCATAGTATGATTTTGGGGGAGGACCCACAGGTTCTACCAAAAATCCTACTACATGAGTAAAAGGCTTCTGTTGCTTTCTTACGTCAGCAACCCCTGGTCATTCACAAAAATGTACTTTTTGGTGCGGATTACATGCTGGAGGAGTCATTGGTCCACACTTCTTCTTCATTGACGCTAGCATCGCAGTGACAATCAATGGAAATCGCTGCCGGACCATGTTCATCTAGTATTTTTAGGATAACTTGGAAAAGGATAACTTGGAGCATATGTGGTTTCCACAAGAGCGCGCCACATACTACACGGCTGGCCAAACAATCGAGTTATTGAAGTCGTATTTTGGTGACCACATTATCCCCAGAAATGTACCAGTCAATTGGACGCCTCGTTTGTGTGATTTGACGCCTCTGGACTTTGTTTTTTGCGCTATGTCAAGTCTGTGATCTATGCAACTAAGTCTAATCTATGCCACTAAGATTTTTAACGAACTCGAAATTACCGGCATAAGGTCCGATTTGTGCCAAAAATTCATGGAAAATTGGGCTCAACGCATTCACTCGTGCAGGCGTTTCCGTAGATGACATTTGAATGATGTTGTGTTCCATAATTAATGGTATCCATGGTACTTTAACTCTTTTTTTTATAACTCTGTTTTATTTAATGAAAAACTCTATATTTTCAAATTATTCATTTGTAAGCATTCATGAATATAAGCGAACCCCACAGGCGGATCAGTAAAAATGCGGTGAAGTGGGAGGGTTGTGATCCCTTTTTTTCGGATCATAACCTCACTGATAAAAGGAAGAAGAAGAAGAAGAAGTAAGCATTCATGGGTATACAGTGATTAGCGAGAAAGGAGGTTTCCATTATCCTCTGGGAGGAATTTAAACAATCACGATCACGATGGTCTTGTGGAATTCTTTCCTGCGGTTGTTTCTATCCCCAAAATGATGGCTATTTATGTTATCCGATGGTTTCTAAAACAAAATATGACAAGTTATAAAATCACTTCTGAACCATGAACTGATTTACATTCAGCCTTAAGCTCTTCGAAAACGAAAATTCCAAAACGATATGCCTACCAATGTCTTAAAATAACTGCATATAGAAATAGATATTTAAGATTCCAATACCAGCCAGCAAGCTATTCGAAATGATAACGCTTTTCTAAAAATATGTCCAATCAAGTTTTCCACTTTCCCGATACCCATCGATTCGCTTATATTTGCACCACAACACGGAAGTGTGTTTGCTTTTTTCCGCAAAAAAAAAAAACTAAAATATCCAACGCAATGTTAACACACCCTTCATCTAGCCTATTACCATGAGGCCCTACTAGACTTCTCCTCGATATCCTAAAGCTTAGAGCGTAAATGTAAATCGATTCGCAGTCGATACATTAGTGTGGGCGTCAATTTAGAATATGCGGGTATAAATTCTATTGAATCCTCGCTATCCCTTTAGCGAGACACGAGCGCACACTCACACCTGTACACACTCACACTCATCATGTATAAGTTTAATTTACTGCAACGCTATATCGTGTGCCATTAAAGGCTTTTCAGAGGGAGATTCGAAATTAGTTTGATGAAATTTGCATTAGCATGCGATTCATGTTAAAAGTTTTTGAATCATTAATTGGTACAATTTTCCGAAAACCCCACCCCTCTAATCCTTCATTTACCCGAATGAACAAACTGCTCCGGCTCCCGCAACCAATCAGTCATGCAGTGTGCACTTTGTTGGAGTTTACCTGCAATCACATATTCTAGTTGAAGTTGTGTATGCAGAACGAGACGTGGCATGGGAATCAATGGAGGTTCACCCCATCCCCCACCTAATTTGTTGTTTCGTTTCTTCAGTTTTCCAATGAAGAGAAGGTGAACAGACGGGGGCTTTGGGAGCGAGGATGACATGTTGCCAATGTTGTTCGCGCGTCAATGCTGATCAAGGATTAGTGTCTGCAACAAAATTCTGATTGAACTGCGGTTACAGTTTCGATTGATTTTCGTGTGTAGGTGTATGTGTACCGCGAGCCACAGAGCAACTTCTGCGGAGAAATGGAAGAGTGGTGATGGAAAGCATTGGCATGTTAAATTAAAAGACGATTAATATCCGGCTCCCTGGTGGTGGGTAAAGAGTCAATGATGTGCATGTGCTACTCACCGTATGGTAGAAGAATATTTCCAAGGATAACTTAACATATGTTAATTAAGAATTTTGAACAAAATGTTTGAATTGAAATTCAGAAATGTGATTGCATTGAATGTTATTTGGGGTTCACTACTGGAAATGGAAAAGGGTGCTGGAGCAGATGCGTTAATTATTTTTTCTGCGAATGCTTGTCAGTCATTCTGTCAATTAGGAATGCGATCTATTCTTCCCGGAAGACTTTCGTATCCTTATGGTTATAGGTCTCACATTTAGTAGCTCCCTTGCACAGAGGGCGATAAGGAAAATGAACGCAATGGCGATCACCGACCATCAGCTTAAATGGCATTAAGGAAACTGAAGAGTTTCTGAAGAGAACAGCTGCTCAAGGTGGCTACTATAGCCGCTCAACTGACCATTGCCGAGCCAACAAGATACTCCGTAGGAGAGAGAACCGCTGATAAAAGAACAACAAATTCCCAGCAATATAAAATCGATCTGAAATGGGTTCGGTAAAAGAAAAGTACTTGGTCTGGATGGCATACTCAGCCATTTTTCGTTGACTGTATTTACCTATAGATACAAGTACACAGGTACAGGACAGTAAATGAACTAATCAATGACCTATTGATCAGAGCCAACCTCTATCCTAGAATAGAGCTTGCTCTGGAGAAATATGCTATAATTGCAGAAAGCTGTTGCAGTAGTATTATTTAAAATTGCATTTACGTGCTTGGAAAAGAATGCAGTCTTATTTGCCTCCAAACAACATATAATAACAAAACGTTTGACATATTTTGGGATTCAAACATTGAACCTTACACCACACTAACCACTGCACCACGGCGCCCACTCAATATCTTTGTGGCTAATAATATTATGATTGACCGAAACAAGTGTTCAGTACTAACGGAATTTGTTTGACACAAACATATTTCTTACTATGCAATGGCGTTGCCTTGGTAGGCAGATAGGTAGGTAGGAGTGGTTGTATCAGCAAACCATGCCGACACTTAATTAGCGCAGAAGCGCCGTTTTATTACCACAAACTCAAGTGACCCAACGGATGTTAACTACTAGGGGAAAGAAGAAGAAAAAGGGGGTAAGGATTATTCAAATCCACCCCGTTGCGTTGAGGAAGCTGATAATATCCCCAATGCTAATCTGCGCTAGCTCTATAAGGTTGTCAAAAAAGAGTTTACCTAAGGTGCGCTGTCTGCCCTTGCCTAGAGCCGGACACTTGCAGAGGAAGTGTAAGATTGTTTCTATTTCATCAGCAGTATTGCAGCGGCGACAGTGTGCATTAAATGCAATGCCTATTCTGGCCGCATGAACCCCGATGGGCCAGTGGCCGGTACTAACTGCCAGAGTTCTTGCGATATCTGTACGGTTTCTGTTTAGTAGATCTTGCTTTCTTTTCAGGAAGTATTTGGGCCACATCCGCCTGGAGATGACACAGTTCCGCACCCCTTGCCATCTGCTATCCGCCTTTAGCAGATAGTGCGCGAGGATGCCTCCCTTAAGGACCCCGAACGGGACGTTCACCTCCTTTGCTAGGGAAGCATCAAGGGCAGATTCTTGCCGCGCGAGTTCATTAGCCCGCTCATTTTAATGTTGCTGTGACTCGGAACCCAAAGAAGTCAAATCCTTAGCCGGTGACCAAGCGAGGAAAGTTCTTTTTTGCACTGTTCTACTAGCCTTGAGGATGTAGTGGCAGATACTATAGCCTTGATAGCCGCCTGGCTGTCAATGAGGATGGCAATGGTATTTAGGGGTGTAGAGGTTTGCTTGAGTATGCGGCAGGCCTCACGTACAGCAAAAACTTCTGCATGGAAGACACTGCACGAATTAGGAAGCCGGTACGACCTGGCCTCGGTAACTTAAGATAACATTTCCCTCGGAATACACTGATAGGTTAGGTTAGGTTGAAGTGAAATCCCAGCTAACGCCAGCACACTGAGACCAATTATAGGTCTACTGTGATACCTACTTCTTCTTCTTCCTTTTTCAGCGAGGTTATGATCCGAAAACCAGGGATCATAAGCTTTCCACTTCATTGCATTTCTACTGATCCACCTGTGGGGTTCGCCTGTTGTGATACCACATCATGGACAGTTTTCCCATACCTACTCGTTGAACCAATTGGAGATTCTGATGAAGCATAGGAGACTTCTAATATCGGTTTTTATCAGATCACCTAGATCGCTATAGTAAAAAGCCCCTAAAGAAGGTGGAGAATAGTTTCTTCCTTCTGTTCGTCCATTCAGCTTCTACAAAGGTCGTTTGAGTGTACACCAAGCCTCGTTGCATGCTTGCCTATTAGACAGTACCCAGTGATGATACCTATTGCAGCGCTAATATGGAATCTGTTTTAGATTCAGCTTTGGCCAAATCTGTCCTGTCGTTGAACACGTTGTACCACTTGTCCACCTAAAATTTGTTTCCTTGATAGCATTCAGCTTTAATTTAAATTTGCATATAGCGAGTGGAATACCTAAAGTATCTTTTCCCGGGAAAGTGGGTATTGTTGTTCCACATCTGGTGAGTTCGTCCACCTTCCAGTTCCCTGGTATGTCTCTATGCCCCGGCAGCCAGCAAAGGAATATTGAACTGCTCCGACATCTTTATGAGAAACCATCAGTAATCTAGAGCTACTTTTGAATTAAGAGAAAAAGATTCGAAGGATTTAATTGCTGCTTGGTTGTCCGAAATTATGCGGATATCTCTAGCGGATATCAGCTTTTACTTGATCCAAGATAAGAGTTCTTTGATCGCCATTAAACCTGGAACACGCTACAAGAAGAAGAGACTGATGTTAAGTTTATCAGAGAAAACACCTACCCCGTCGTTAGTTTTTGATCCGTTTGTATAGAAATGGATCGACTTATGTTTCCAGAATGACCAGGAAGGGATCGTTACTTACTTACCTAATTAAGTGGCGCTATAGTTCGGGGGTTTGTCATTGGAGGCAGACTTAGGCAACAAGTCTTGAGTTTCCGGCATGTGGACGAGCGTCTTATGACTATCCGTATCAAGGGCAAATTCGCTAACATTAGCCTAATATGCACTCACGCTCCTCACGAGAAGATGGACGACGTGACAAGAGATGACTTCTACCAGCTCTTGGACAAGACGTATGAGCAATGCCCTGGCCACGACGTTAAAATTGTCCTAGGTGATTTGAACGCAAAGCTAGGAAGAGAGGACGTCTTTAGTAGCATAGTCGGTAAGAACAGCCTGCACGACATCACATCCGATAACGGACTGAGGCTAGTCGACTTGGCGACGGGATGAAACTTTTTCGTAAGTAGTACGCGGTTCCCACGTCTCGATATTCACAAAGGAACATGGCTCTCCTTTGATCGAAAAACTGTCAACCAAATCGATCAGACTGCGATCGACGCAAGGCACTCTTCCAGTATTCTGGGTATCCGGACTTTACGAAGAGCCAACGTGGACTCGTTGTAGCCAAGGTACGGATGCGGATATCCACAATGGAGCGAAATCAACGAAATACTGTGAGGAAATTTGACGCTGGGTGGCTACAATCGCAAGAGACCGCCAGAACCTTTGCCGACCGAGTTCCTACTGATCTTAATCTAAGTCTAATGCCGCCAGCAGCAAATGCGGAAGACCAGTGGCAGCGTTACCAACAAGCCGTCAGATATGCCGCCTCAAATATACTGGGTTTCTCTCGGCCACCACAACGAAACCCCTGGTTTGATGGGGAATGCCGGCAAGCACATGCAACAAAACAAGAGGCGTACAAAGCGGCGCTGCATAGAAGGACTAGAGCTGCTCGTAAGCCCTACGAGCGGAGGAGAAATGAGGAACATCGACTTCTCAGAAAGAAGAAAAGGAGCATGAGAAGCGCTCGATCGAGGAGATTGAGAGACTTTATTGCAGGAATGATGTTTGAAAATTTTGCTAAAAGGTAAAAAGGAAATGCAAGGGTTTTAAAGCCAGAACAGAAGCCTGCAGGGACGAAAATGGCAATATAATGGGCCAACTACAAGTTTCTTTTTAAAAATGCAATAAAATGAACAAAATGAAATTTTTTCCATCTTAGTAAGAGCAGACATTCCCATTAATTATGGAACACAACGTCGTTCAAGTGTCTGCCTTGGCTGGCTTCGCAGTAGCGCATTCTATCATTCCAATTTTCCAAGACCTTGTTGATGTTTTCGGGCTGTAGCTCACGGATTGCTTGGATGATATTGGCCTTAAGTGCTTGAATCGTTTCCGGATTGTTGGCATAACATCCGTCCTTCACGGTTGCCCACAAAAAAAAGTTCAAAGGGGTCAAATCGCAGCTCCGCGGCGGCCAATTGACATCGCCAAGACGGCTGATAACATGATTTGGGAATTTGGTGCGCAAAAGACCGATTGTGGCATGGGCTGTGTGATATGGAGCGCCATCCTACATGAACCAGAGGTCGTCCAAATCCATGTCTTCAATTTCAGTAAAAAAAAAAGTCGTTAACATGGCTCTGTAACGCCCACCGTTGACCGAAACGTTGTTCCCAGCCTTATTTTCGAAGAAAAATGGTCCAATGATGCCACCACTCCACAATCCGCACCAAACTGTCACTCTTTGTCGATGCATTGGCTTCTCGACAATAACGTGCGGGTTTTCCGAGCCCCAGGTGCGGCAATTTTGTTTGTTAACGTAGCCGCCGAGACGAAAATGTGCCTCGTCAGAAAAGATGATTTTTCGCCCAAAATCGTTGTCCAATTCAAGCTGCTCTAAGGCCCAAACTGCGAAGCGATAACGAAGCGGATGGTCGTGCGCTTTCAATTGCTGAATCAATTGGACCTTATAAGCGAATAATCCCAGATCTTTGTGCAGAATTCTCCTCAGGCTAGTGCGTGAAATGTTGAGCTGTTGAGATCGAGGACGCGGAGGTATGATACTGACTTTCGGTCAAGATTTCGAGCGGGAAAGAGCTATCAGTGTCAAAATAACCTATGATTTAAAAAGAAACCACTAGATGGCCCACCCGTTAGTAGTAGAATCGCAGTCGGTGCTGATGATCTGCAAGGAAGACTTCTGCAGACTGTTAAACGGCGATAATGACCAATATTCCGCTCTCAGGCAGAATGAGCCATTCAACAAGGGTTATGGGTTTTGTCAAAACCGGATGAGGATGCCCTTGGCTATTTTGAGAGAAAAATTCTTCGAACGATCTTTGGTCCCGTCTGCATAGACGGTGAGTGGAGGAGAAGGTACAATGCCGAACTACATGGCTATATAAGGACATCGACTTAGCCAGAAGAGTTCATATACAGCGACCAGGATGGCTGGGCCATTTAGAGCGGATGAAGCCCAACGTTCTCACCAAGAAAGTCTTTGAATCCACCCCGGATGGATGGCGCAGTAGAGGACGACCTCGCGGTAGGTGGCGCAAACAAGTGGAGGGAGACCTCAACCAACTTGGCGTGCGCAACTGGAGGCAACTGGCTCGTAGCCGTGCTGGCTGGAGAGGTGTGTTGGTTGAGTCCCAGGTCCAACCCGGACTGAAACGCCGCCTAATTAATTTATTATAGTTCGGGGTGAACCTCAACCAGTAAGCATCTACATTAAGCTCGCTTTTTAGCTAATTGTTTCCAGTTGCGCATGCCAAATTGGATGAGGTCTCTTTAAACTTTTGCGCACCAACTACGTCGAGAAGGGCCTCTACTGCGTCGTCCCTCTGGGTAAGATTCCAAGACTCTGTGGGCCGGAGCGTTGTTGGGTTCCATTAGCTATGCATATCTCAAACACCCAGTACACAGTTTTTTGACTAGGTCGATATTGCCTAAAAGTTATTGTCAAAATTTAACTTTTGATTGATGTAGTCTATTTTTTCGAAAGCGATTTTGAAATAATTCAGAATGGAGGCGTGGCAAATACTTTACTGGACCACTATGAGATTGAGCTGCACTAGCTGTCATTTGCCCATCAAAGATGGTTTCAGATAAAAAAAGTGCCCAGTACTGCAGAGGATGTTGTTCGAAGTGCTCCGCTTATACACAAACAAACTTATCGTTGGACGTTGCTTAGATTATCATGGTTTATGGTTTTATCGAAGCCAGTCCACCAGACAACCACCCCGTATATACACAGATATGTAATAATATCGAAAAGCATGATAGTTACAAACGACTTGAATTATTGTCTCAACGTTGACACATATTTAGTGCACACGTTTCCACTTTCGTCACGTACGATTAAATTTTGCTCACACTATATACCCCATCAAACTATGATTCGAATGTAACACCGTGTACGCTGTATTCATCCACCTTTAACAAATACATTCAGCAAATTATAGAATGACAGTCGTCGAATCCTCGCGTAACAACCACCAGCCATCCCTTTACTCCATTTTGCCGCCACCCCCTTCGATAACATTTCCAATTTTATAAAACAACACGAAACCGTTTACATCAATGAGTAACATTTGAATGCGATCCACCTCTGAAGGGGCGGGCGGCGGAGCACTACTAACGTCAGGTAAAGGTGGAAGAATTAAATTAACTTCCAAATAATGGGTAGTTTCATCCCCTTTTTTTGAGGCGTAATCGAGAGAAACGTTTTGGCAGAGGTGGAGTACTTCCCCCATCGACTACACAATTACATTACATTTGAGTTCCGTAATTACTATCATTCGATTAGCTTTGTTTAAATGTTACCCCCCAGTCTGAACAATTGCGTTCTGATGCCCAATTGATAGACAATAGTCATCGTTCAGTTTAGTCCTTCTTCGTTTGAAGTCGTGCCAGTGTGATGGCGAGGGTGAACGCGTTATTTAGATCAACAGAATATCGTCACAAAAACAAAAATGGAATCCCTTAGTTGGTGGACATTTAATTATTGCTTAAGCTTAAAAGTTTAATTGGAAACATTTCCTATGAAAATTGAATTCACAAGGAACGACGCGACTCCAGAACAGAAGGAAAGGATAACGGAAGAAAATGACAGAAAAAATGTCCTTGCTACAACTTTGGCATGTTCACAGTTCATAATGATTTGCAATTCTGCTGTGTACAATAGGGTGGTGGTGGAGGTGGTGGTGGAGGGTTGGTAGAAAGGGTTAATAATTAAACCATACCGGAAGGTGCGGCCATTCGGTCGGAAGGGGTTACCATTGATGATGGTGGAGAGTGGTCTCGCAGTACCTTATAATTATAGACGATTACATGGTGAAACGCAGTGAATTTTAATTGAATTTCGCATGATTTGGTGGAATATTTTTCCGGTTACATTTTTTTGTTCATCCCCGTTTTGTTCTTTTGATATTTTAATGGTTGAAGGGAGATTATTGGAAATGTATTTAATAAGTTGTGTCCTTTGGGACAGAAATATGTATATTGAAGGTGAGTGGATAATATTATTGTGTACATAGAAAAATTGTATGATGGCGCAGTCTAGGGTCTACACACAGTTAAAGGATATCGATTTATAAGATTATCCATTGCATCATGATGATGCCTTTGATTGATTTAGCATGACATCTAGGTATTCAGGGACTTGTCGTGCTGAATCAATCAGAGGCATCGACATAAACCAGTGTAAGCTACTGGCAGGAATATTTTACGTGACAGTGATCTCTCTGCTAGTCTTCTGTAGCTGTTGAATTGCCAATTATCAAGCTGTTCCGCGACTGAGAAATCTTGGTCAGTGCAAAGTCCAACTATAGGACTCTTTGGCAAGAAAGAGCATATGAGGATCAATGAAAAGGAGGACAGATTAGAGGCATACTGGTATAACGGTGTTTTGACTGTATTCTTAACAAGGGTCTTTGTTCCAGTCATCAGAATAAAAACACTGCGAACTACACCTGTTCATCCAATCAGAGTACTTGAAACCCTGAAAATTCTGTCGTAGTTGTCATGTAAAAGAAGACTTTTTATACAAATTGGTGATGGAATGGTCAAAGAAAACTTGTACTTGGTCCATCGGGCAGCGTAGTTACATATATATGCACATAGGTTAGATAAGATAGCAATTTTGGACGGCGGATGCCTCCGCTTACGAAAGGGGACCATGTGTTATCAACGTTTCTAGTTGCAGAGACCTCTGGTAGTCTTTCTTTGTTATTCCGGTAATCTGGGAGTACCATTATGGACTCTGTAAGAGATCGATGTTTATCTGGGAATAATCCACACATCGGTAGTGCAGGATGTTCAGAATGAAATATAATTAAGTTGACGGACCGTCATTTTTTGTTTTTGTATGTAATTAGCTTTGATCTTCGTAATATAGAAGTAGAACAGCAACCGCTGAGGATATGAAAAGAACACTTCTATAGACTGTTAAACGGCGGCATTGATCAACATTTCGCTTTCAGGCAGAACGAGCCATTCTACAGTGATGATGACAGTGAAGATTCTTGTCAACCCGATCAGAATGTCATGAGGATAGCGATATATAAACTTAAAAAGCTGCTGGGGTCGACGGCCTTCCCGCCGAATTTTTCATGGCAAGAGGAGTTGAGTTGATAAGAAGCAAGCACCAGCCCATCTGTAAAATCTGGTCGGATGAATGTATGCCCGGTGAATGGAACCTCAGCATAGTTTGCCCGATCCTGACCCTCTGAACTGAGCCAACTAAAGAGGTATGACTATCTCAACATCTTGTCTGCCGTATAATGCGAATGCCTAAAACCGCTCATCAACAACCTGATAGGTTTTTATCAGTACGGTTTCAGACCGGGAAAGTCTACCAAATATTGACACTACGGTAAGTCTTGGAAAAAACCCAGGAATGTAAAATCTATACGATTAATCTTCATCGATTTCAAAGCCACCTATGCTACAAAAAATACAAGAGGTAGCAATCCCATGGCTCGTACCGATTTTCAGGAGCTGCATCCTAAATAACCATGTACCCCACTCATGGAGACGGGTGAGAGTGGTTTTCATTCCGAAGGTGGGGAGGCGCGGACATGAGAACGCGAAAGATTTCAGACCAATCAGTCTGACCTCCTTCGTTTTGAAGACACTTGAGCGCCTTCTAGACAACCATCTGCGAGATACAATCGAGTCATCTCTTTCCAAATCCCAACACGCATACCTCAAAGGGAGATCTACAGAAACAGCTCTTCATGAAGTAGTGCGAACAATAGAAAAATCCCTAGAGTATAAGGAATACACTTTAGCGACCTTTCTAGACATAGAAGGAGCTTTTAACAATGTACGCACTGAAGTAATTCTAGAGTCCCTCACCGAGCTGGGCATAGAAACCTACCTAAGCCAATGGATAGTCTCTATGCTCAGCACTAGAACTATTCAGGCATCTCTAGGAAACAGCACCATAACCAAATTTGCCAGTAGAGGAACGCCCCAAGGTGGAGTCATCTCACCTCTACTATGGCTAATAGTCATGAATAAAATCCTTTTATGCTTAGACAGAGAAAGAATTAAAGTAGTTGGGTATGCGGACGATATGGTGATTTTAGTGTCGGGACTTTTTCCTCCCGTGATAAGTGAGATCATGGAGAGTGCTCTAAGTAAAGTCACCGCATGGGCCAGAAAGTGTGAACTTGGAGTCAACCCAAATAAAACTGAACTGATGCTTTTCACCACAAAAACCAAAATACCCGAATTCAATCTTCCTCGATTAAATGGTCAGATACTCTCCTTATCTTCCAGTGCTAAGCACCTAGGAGTTATTCTAGATCCTAAACTTAACTGGAAACCAAACATAGACGAACGAGTAAAGAAAGCATGTATAGCCTTCTATGCCTGCAACAGAACCTTCGGCAAAAGATGGGGCCTGCAACCATAATTAAGCATGTGGATGAACACAGCCCAATCCTTACCTACCGGTCGATAGTATGGTGGCCGGCCCTTAAAAAAGCCTATAACATAACCAAACTAAATAAGGTGCAAAGAGCAGCATGCATAGGCACCACAGGCGCACTACGGTCAACTCTGTCAGACGCTCTAACAGTCCTGCTACACCTTTTACCCCTAGATCTACATATCACAAGCATCTCAGCGCACAGCGCAATCAGACTCAGAGAGTCCAAGTGTTGGACTGCGAAACCCTATGGACACAGCAATATCCTAGATTATCTACCAGGAGAACTCGTATCAACTCCAACAGACTACATCATCCCCACATTGAACTTCACAAAGCGTTTCGATGTACAATTCCCTAAGAAAAGATTGGCAAGATGGACAGGCGACCAGTGGTTTCGATCTAACAGTCTACACCGATGGGTCAAAAATGGACTGTGGGTTTAGTGCGGGTGTTTTCTCGGAGTCCCTGAACATCGCAAGATCGTATCGACTCCCAGACGCCGCCAGCGTCTGCCAAGCGGAACTACTCGCCATTCGCGAAGCCTGTCGCCAAATCAAGTCACACACAAATACACTACCAAAGCAAAGAATCGCTATTTTAATCGATAGCCAAGCTGCTATCAAAGCCATTGCCTCGGAAACCATTTCCTCGAAATTAGTACTAGAATGCCGACAGGAGCTGGCCTCGCTAGATGGCCAATGCAAGGTGACCCTAGTCTGGGTTCCAGGCCACAGCAACGTTGGTGGCCAGGCTAGGCTCAGCCCTTCAATGCTCACTTGCTGAACTTGTTCATACCCCGCTCGGAGCAATTAGGGCAAACATCTCCCCAAACTTTCTTAGAAAAGCTAACCTTAAATAGTCCAGGTTAACGAACTGCGTGATATCCAGAAAGATGTGGCCTAACTACAACAAGACCAAACCAACCGCCCTATTGAACAGAACGCGCAAAGACATTGCCCGTACAATCGCGATAATCACAGGACACTGGCCGGTAGGAGAGCACGCAGCCAAACTAGGTATCCCATATAATACACACCGCCGTAGTTGCAACATAGCCACCGAAAAGGAAACAATTATCCACTACATGTGCAATTGTCCAGCACTAGCTAGGGCTAGACATCAAGCATTAGGCAAACCCTTCTACAATTCACTTGAGGAGATCTCGGGTAAGAACATAAATGAGCTAACCCTCTTCCTCAACTCCACAGGCTGGCTCTAGATTGTCCTCACCAATACACATCAACATCCAAGGTCGCATGAGCGTGGTATCAAAACAGCACAACTGTGCTAATTGGGTCTCTGTTTTACAGAACCGCCACTTCTACCTACCTACCTACCATGATAGTGGTTATAGAGACAAATTATGCCTACGGAGCATGTCTAATCTTGGCATCCCTACCAAGCTTTTTTATCTGTGCACGATGATGATGGGGAGCTCTCGCTGCTCCATCAAAGTCGGTAGGAGCACCACCGAACCGTTCAATGTCAGGAAAAGTCTTAGACAAGATGACGCGCAATCATGCGATCTCTTTAACTTGAAAGAGTTGTATGAAACTCAGAAGCTAGCACTGAACGTACAATCTTCCAGAAGTCTGTACAACTACTCGCTTACTACGATGACATTGACATAGTCGGAGGAACTCAGCAGGACATCAGTGGGGCGTGTGCAGATATTGAGATAGAGGCAACAAAGATGGGTTCAGTGGTCAATGAGAGAAAAACAATACATCAGGTGTAATAAAAATAAATCCATTATTTTTCCAACAGATGGCTTTAGTGATAGTTCCTCTTTTTAAAAAAAGGGAACAAAAGAGATTGCGCCAACTACAGGGGTATATCTCTTTTAAGCCTCCCTGGAAAAGTCTTCGCTAAGGTGCTAGAAGCGCGTTCCAGAGCTGTGGTTGAGGACAGTTTGGCGGATGAGCAATGCGGTTTTCGTCCCGCTAGAAGCACAACCGACCAGTTATTCGCTCTCAGAATGGTTCTTGAGAAGGCCTGGGAGTATTTGTATGGAGTATGCTACAAATGTTTTGTAGATTTGGAAAAAGCATATGATAGTGTTCCTCGAGGCAAACTCTGGAGTGTTCTGCATTAGTATGGGATTGATAGTTCTCTGTTAAGGGTGATTCAGACTTTATATACAAACTGTAGAAGCAGTGTTCGGATAAACGGTGTTAAATCAATACCCTTCACTGTGGGCGTTGGACTCCGCCAGGGGTGCGTTTTGTCACCTCTCCTCTTCATTGTATATATGGATTGGATGTTGCAGCGCAGACGTGGCGGGGAATGTTTCGAAGTGGGAGACATAAGGATTAGTCATCTGCTCTTTGCGGATGATTTAGTCAACCTTGGGTCCTTTCAAACCGAACTTCAGCGCGCACTCGAAAGGTTTGTAGCCATTTGTGATGATGCTGGAATTAAGATCAACGTGACCAAGTCAGAAGTAATGGTCGTTTCCAAAAAACCCATTCAGTGCACTCTGCATGTTAGTGGAGTTCCACTGAAGCAGGTGGATAAGTTTAAGTACCTCGGGGTTTTATTCACGAGGGTTTTACAACGAGAGTTATCCTGTAGAATTGGTCAGTCTGGATCAATTTTGAGGGAGCTTGGCCAATCTGTTATAAGGAAGGCCGAACTTAATGTTCAAGCTAAGCTATCGGTTTTTAACTTGGTATATGTTCTAACTCTCACCTATGGTCATGAAATTTGGGTAGTGACCGAAAGAATAAGATCTCGGGTACAAGCTGCCGAAATGAGGTTCCTTCGCGGTGTTGCTGGAATAACTCGTAGGGATCGAGTGCGCAACACCAGAGTACGCGAGGCGCTCAATGTTGAGCAGCTGCTTCTCCGAACGGAACGATCTATGCTTCGATGGTTTGGTCACGTAGTGCGTATGCCCCCAGTCCGGCTTCCAAGACGTGCCATAGTGGCCGTGGCATCCGGTAGGTGACCCCGCGGTAGGCCTAGAAATAGATGGTTGGATTAAGTCCGGCATCTCTCCTGGAGCCGTCTAGGGATTCCTCCTGATGAGTTGGAGTCGATGGCGGAGGATCGAGAAGGATGGAGGGTCCACCTGAGCATCCTACCTCCGCGACCCTCATGAGGGATTAGCGGGCCATTGAAAATATATGTATGTATGTATGGCTTTAGTGATTTGTATCTTGTGGCGTTTGACAAAATACATTTTTCAAATTATACGTCATATCTAATAGCGAGATGGCGAACAAAAGCACCGTCGACCCGCTACAATCTCGCGTTGTATGCGTTCTATCGGACGTATACTAAATGGCGTTAAAAAGATGACATTTCGTACAAAAAAAACTTCTGCGACAGTTTTGTGATTGGTTGACTTGACAGTTTTGTTTGAACGCGCGTCAAAGATGGACACCAGCAAAGAGAAAATACGCCATAATTTACAGTTTTTCTTCGATAAAGGCGAAAACGCAAGCCAGGCAACTGAAAATGTGTGTTTATGGTCCTGATACTGTAACAGCCAATCATGCGCAGTTTTGGTTTCGTCGATTCCGTTCCGGTAATTTCGATGTAAAAGATGCACCACGCTCTGGAAGGCCAATTGTCGAAAATGTCGATAAATTTACGGAAATCATCGAGTCTCACCGTCATGTAAGTACTGTTTCGATTGCTCAGGAGCTAAACATTGCCCAACAAATTATTTGGAACCACTTGAATGAGGCTGCGTACAAAAAGAAGCTCGATGTATGGGTGCCACACGAGTTAACGCAAAAAAAACCTCATGGACCGAATTTCCATCTGCGAATCGCTGCTGAATCGCAACAAACTCGACCCATTTCTGAAGCAGGAGGTGAATGGTGATGAAAAGTGGATCAGTTACGACAACTTAAAGTGAAAATGGTCGTGGTCTAATAGCGCTGAGCCGGCGCAAACGCAAACTCTTAATTCGGACCTTTACTGTCAGCTTTAGCCAATAGGAGAGGAGTTGTGTTCGATCAGAACAACGCCAGGCCACACACATCGATAGCGACTCGCCAGAAGCTCCAGGACCTTGGTTGGGCGGTCCTTATGTATCCACCTTATAGTCCAGATCTGGCACCACGTAATTACTATCTGTTCCTGTCCATGGCGACGATTTTGCTGGTGAAAAATTCGCCTCAAGAGAGGCTTGTGAAAATCGACTGCCCCAGTTTTTTGCCAATAGGGACGAAGGCTTCTATGAGAGAGACATAATGGAATTACCTTCAAAATGGCAACAAGTTATCGAACAAAACGGAGCATATTTGACCTAAATCGGATTATTCTAAATATGCTAAATAAAGCTTTCAATTTCATGCAAAAATAATTGGTTTCATTTTACTACACTATTGATAATCGCCATTTCTATGGGCTAGGAAGGCAATGGCGTAGCAAAGCCCTATCTCGAACTATTAAGGTAACTCTGTATAAGACACTAATCATCCCAATACTGCTTTATAACGTAGAAGCATGGACTTTATCAAAATCGGATGAGGAAATCGAATTTCATGATCTCAGATCCCGTCTGCATAGATGACGAGTGGGGGAGAAGGTACAATGCCAACCTATATGGCCTATATAATGACATCGACTTAACGAGAAAAGTTCACATACAGAAACTTAGATGGCTAGGTTATGTAGAGCGAATGGAACCCCACTTTCCAGCTTGGAAAATCTTCGAATCCAGCTCAGATTAACGTCCCGAATAAACTTTTTAACAAACTTGGTACGGTAACTCATTAGTCCAAATCATAGTGGCTTAGCTTTCTGTAAAAATACAATGTTGCGTTTGAGCATTCAGTATTAAATTTCTCAGTGGTACTTCAATATACGGAGCGAATTCGTTTACAGGCAGATGATCGGGGTCAAGTTTTCGGAGCCAAAGTGCTGCTAGCATTTTGATGAAGTATTTCCAAAAGAATTTAGCAAAGGATTGACAGTTTGAAGGGCCTTTACGGCAATGACACCAGTATATGCATTGATTTGAGTACCGGGCGTTAAATTTTATTCGATTATCGAACTGGATATTCATTTTAAGGGCCAGTCTGTTATTCATCCCTCGCACTACCACCTTTTTCAATATTGGAGACTTCAAGTGATGAAGTCTTCACATACTTGTCTTGTCTTAATGAAATTCTCTTTCTATTCAAAAGTTCGCAAACTAAACTGACTCGAAGCTCAATTGAGGCACACATAAGCTTACATACAGCATAAGTATGTGTAGACATCCAATGATATTCAAAGAAATTCAAACTAAACTGCAAGAGTTTTTCTACAGAACTTCACCTTCAAAAAATTCATTTGAACACGTCCAAAGGCATTCCTTCAACCGAAACGAAACAAATTCCAAGCAAATGTCCCTCAGTCAAACTCTAACTTTTCTGTTTCCGGTTCTCTTCAAGCTAGTCCTTGTGGATTAAATAAACACACTCAGAATTTGATTTTAATTTCGAAAGGAGTGCAAATACTTTGCCAAAGAAATGAAATCAATTTTTCAATTGAAACGACTCCCTCTTGCGTGTCCTAGTTCGAATGAACTCGTACCTATCGACGATCCTTTAGGCAATGTATAATGAAAAGAAGAAACCTTTTCCCTTCGGTCCACCCTGGGTTTGAAATTCTCTTTCTCTCGTTCAAAATTGACATAACATTGTATCAATAAAATGAGTGGACTCATTCATTCATCACACGCAGCATTGGTCCTGTGTGTGTCCTGCCTGGATGTCATTATTTTCCCTCCTACACACATATATGTACCTATCGATGACCTGGAAAAGGATAATTTTTGGTTTTTTTTTTTTAAACTTCAAAACTAAGACTGCAACAAAAAGGACGAAGTTTTCAATTCTTCAGATTTTCTATTCGTCCTTTTCTGTTTGTCCTTTCTTCGTTTTGTACCTTCTCGTACTTTTTCGTCATGTTCGAGAGTTTCATTCAAGACCGTTTATATTGAGATTTGAAATCGTCAAGTGGAACCGGAGATTGGAATTGGAGCGCAAAAGAAAAAGAAAAATGAAATAACAACTTGACTCCTTTGAGGCGAAATGCTTATTCTTCTGAGTCCTGGTGGTTCTGTGGACTCTGCTTGTTCTTCTTTTGGGTGCAAAATTTAAGCGTCCTTTTATGTGATATGGAGGGAAGGAAGTTGCAATGTTTTTTTCTCTTCTCTTTCTTGTCGTGAAGTGTTACTATTCAAATATTTAAAGAAAAACAGAGGGCGTTGGTCATTGGTCGTGCATACATGCGAGTATATGGAGACTAGGATGAATTGAAAGAAGGGGTCGGGTGGGGGTAAAAGTTTGGTGGTAGTCCAATAAACGAATCGACACGTATTTCATTTTCTACGCTACTATTCGATGCGCAAAATTGAAGGTAACGATGATGGCGGTTGGACACTTTTATAAGGCTAGGAGGGTATTGAGGTGGATATTCCGTTGGTCAGAAATCGTTAGAAGTAAATCTGGAGGTTATTGGAGCTAACTTTGCTCTAAGGGGGTGTGGGAGCTATGAAATAGATGCGCTTTAGGGTGGACATTTGCAATGTAGATTGCATCGGAAAAGTTGCAGCATAAACAAGCAGGGTACTGCTTTTAGAAATATGAAAAGTGAGCACGTCCTGCGGGCGTGGTTTGCTTGTACTTTTACAAAACATGTGCACATTTACATGTGGCTTACAGCATTCGAGTTACGAATTTCTTTACGATCGTGCTATGCGGTTTCACTTGGAGGATTTCATCTTGAGCCCCATTGCATTTATAATTCTAATCAGTTCCCCTGTCTGCTTTTGGAAATCCAGGAATGAAATGCTCATAACAAAGAACATCTCAGAACCGAAAATAATGGAAATGTTTAAATGGAAACTGATACTTTCCGAACTATTCAGAAAGTTTTCAATTTCCTCGGAATGGATATTGTAATCCAAAACCTACTGTCAAACTGCTCTAAGTCTTAAAGCTTTCCACGTGAAATGATTAGTCGAGAACTGTAACTCATCTGTTGGACGATAGATGACAGAGAATTTGAAACTTCCTATTAAGGTATATATTACCTTACCCTCTAGATTTGAGATACCATACGTCGCATAAAGTCTGGAAAATGTAGGATGGACCTCGATCTTTGGATGGATGGGAGAATGGATATTGGCTGTGGTGAGAGGAAGAGACAAACTCAATTAAAACTACTACTTGCTTGGACTTTCGACATAGCCACAAAAAGTGGGAGAAATCTTCCTGATAAACTAAATTTATTAGATGATATCTAGAATAATAAAAGGGTATCTAAACACAAGAAATGATACCCATCAACTGCATCAATTATAGAGGCATTAGTCTTCTCAACGATGAATACAAGTTCTTTTCTGCGATACTGTGTGAACGAATGAACCATGTCAACAGCTGCCTGATTGACCCCTATCAATGCGGTTTCAAGCCAGAAAAGTGCACTATCGATCAAATGTTCAGACTTCCGCAGATCCTGGGGAAAACCCAAGGAGTCCACACCGATACCTCTTTATCGGTTTCAGGGCCACATATGACAGCATCTATAGAAGTCCACTTTTGACAAAACTTGTTGGTCTGGGCAGGATGATGACGGCGAACGCTCGCTGCTACACCAAGATCAGTAATGACCCCATCGAGACTTTGGATGTCAAAGAAGGTTCTAGACAAGGTGACGCGCTGTCATGGGACTTCTCTAACACTGTGCTTGAACGGATTGTGCGGAACTCATAAGCCAACACCGGAGGCACAATCTATCAAAAGTCTGTACAACTGCTTGCATACGCCGACGATATCGACATTATTGGAAGAACTCAGCGGGCTGTCATCGGCAAGTTTGCGAACATTGAAGCAGGAGCATCGAAAGGGGTTTAGCGATAAGCAAGGACAAAAGTATATGTTGTGTTTCATATGTTGTGTTCCGCTGTAGCGGAAGACGAGAGCTGCTGGCGAGCTCTTCGAGCAGAAGAGACGGGAAGAACATTAGCTTCTCCAAAAGAAGAAGAAAGAGCATGAGAAGCCCGTGTTCGAAAATATCGAGAGTTTTTACTCCAGGAACAATATACGGAAGTTTTACCAAAAGGTAAAAAGAACGTGTCAGAGAAGCAATACCCGTACAGACACCTGTAGAGGTGAAAGTGGAAACCTCATAGTAGATCACAGTCGGTGCTGAGAATATAGAAAAACTACTTCTGCAGACTGCATAATGGCGACGAAGACCAAAAACCCGCTGTCAGGCAGAATGAACCATTCAACATAGACGACGATAGTCAAAATTTCCATCCACCTAACCAAAACGAAATGAGGATAGCAATATCCAAGCTGAAATCCAACAAGGCTGTTGGACCTGATGGCTTACTGGCCGAACCCTTCAAGGCAGCTGGTGATGAATTGGTAGAGTGCATGCACCAACTCACCTCTAAAATTTGGTCAGACGAATGTATGCCTGATGAATGGAATCTCAGTATCATTTGCCCGATCCACAAGAAAGGAGACCCCCTCAACTGCGCTAATTATAGAGGCATCAGGCTCCTCAACATCGCACACAAGATCTTTTCTGCGATATTGTGTGAACGCCTGAAACCTTTTATCAACAGCCTGGTTGAACCCTATCCAAATCGATACTCACCACATCTTTATCGATTTCAAAGCCGCCTATGACAGCATCTACAGAGAAGGGATTTATAGAGCCATACCTAGTTTTGACATCCCTGCCAAACTTGTCCGTGTGTGCAGCCTGACGATGGAGAACGCTCGCTACTTCATCAAGGTCGGCAATGACCTCACCGAGACCTTAGATGTAAAAAAATGTTTTAGACAAGGTGACACGCTGTCATGTGACTTCTTAGGGTTGTACTTGAATGGATAGTGAAGAACTCACAAGCCAACACCAGAAGCACAATCTATCACAAGTCTGTACAACTGCTTGCATACGCCGAGGATATAGACATTATTGGAAGAACTCAGCGGGCTGTCACCGGTGCGTTTGCAAGCATTGAAGCAGAAGCGGCCAAAATGGGTTTAGCGATAAACGAGGGCAAAACCAAGTATATGCTGTCGACAAGAAGGGACAATCCACACTGATGAATTGGACAGAACGTCACAGTGGGCAGCTATAACTTCGAGGTAGTAAGGGACTTTGTCTACCTTGGCTCTGCTATAAATTCGAAAAACAAGATCAGCGCAGAAATCTAGCGAAGCATAACTCCTGCCAATCGCTGTCTTTTTTTTTATCTTATAAGATAATTCAGTTAAGCCTATATCTCGAACAACGAAGGAGACTCGATGTAAGACCCCGATTATCCCAGTCCTACTTTACAGTGCTGAAACATAAACTTTATTGAAGGAGGCTGAAGATAACCTTGGTCGCTTCGAAAGAAAAATTCTTCGCAAGATATTCCGGTCCCGGTGCCTTTGATGGGTTTTGGAGAAGAAGATTCAATCACGAACTATACGAGCTGTACAGTGACGTAGTCAAAAAAGCTAAGTATTGGACGTTTGAAATGGCTAGGACATGAAGAACGAGTGGACACCCACGCCTTGGCCCGCAGAGTCTTGGAAACTTACCCAGACGGACGACGCAGAAGAGTGCCTCCTCGTTGCAGTTGACGCAAACAAGTTCAAGGAGACCTCGAGCTAAAGAACGAACTAAATGGAGAGGCATGTTGGTTGGGGCCTAGATTCAACCCGAACTGTAGAGTTTTAATTGTGTACATCGTCATACACTCATTTTTGAAATAAATAGACATGTATTTCTTTTAGAAGAAGGCTTTTTCCTAAGCCTAAGCTTTTGGTCAATTGCTTAAAGGCTGATAGTAACAAAAAAACTTCATTTTGTTCATTTTATTGCATTTTTAAAAAGAAACTTGCAAATGGCCCACCCTGTAGTATACACTGCTGGTACTAGAAAATTAAACTTCTTTTAAGTTAGCCTTCTAGAAGCTAGCTATATAAATTAAATAGAGCCCGCGAATTTGCTTGAGAGATATCTCATTATAAATATAGACACAGAGATTGAGATGCGACTCTTTTATGCCCAAAATTGTTTGAAAGTTGAAATCCAGTAGAATACCTTTTCTCAAACTTAAGGTTTCGAGAGACTCATTAAAAACTTAAATATTTGGCGCAATAGCTCTTTAAGTGCCAGGGCCTAGCTTCTCGCAACCACTCATGTTGTGTGCGTTATATTTTTCACACGAATGGAAGGGACCTATAGTTTAGTGCCGTATCCGAAGGGCAATTTAGTTTGAGAAGCTTTTTCGAGACAACAATACTCTCGGATGTTTGTCAGACGTTCGCGAGAGGTGGGACCATGAAAAAACTTTTTTGGTATTTTCTGGGATTCGAAGTTGGCAGCTCACCCGCAGTGATCTGTCACACTAACTACTTACGCCATGGCGCCCATTGGAGACTCATTACTTGGTCTAAATATTTCTTCACAAATTCTAGGACTTATTAAGGTATAGGATCAATTTTCGCACACACATTGAGATCTGGTGGCAGAATTGTGAAAGCTTAGTATTACAAGGTATGTATCTGGGATTTCAAAAGATCTGCGCTTTAGTCTAACTGTACTTTTACTGAAATATACACGTGTCTACCTAAAAAAGCCTATGTAAAGATCCAACGAAATTCAGTCTTTTTAAAAAGAACGTCTTTGCGAGTATCTGTTGGTTATGATTTTGTATGTTTTGCAGGGTTGTTCCACGCATTTGATTTCCACAGATTGAAGGCTGTAATCTAGAGATTTTGTTTGTTTCTGTAGTTATATGAATTTAGAATCTCGTAACATGTGTCCAGAGTTAGGACATCCTTCACAGCAATCATCTATTTATGTACTTTCCCCCTGCCTTCCGTAAGTAGGCTCATCGTATTAAGTCGTAAAAAAAACTGTTTCATGATAACTAAATATGTTTAATTGCAACCAGACATAAACAATTTAATTTTCCATGGTACGAGATACATAAATAATTTCTAAAGATATACATTTGCAAACAAATTATAATCAAGAGTAAATAATTCGCATCCCATTGATACCAATATTTTTTTGTTAATAAACAACAAAAACATAAAATGAATAAATTGTGTATATACAGAAAAAATATCAGACTGTCTCTAATTCATTCCATCAGGGACGAAAAAGCGCATGAAAATTAAAAAAAAAAAAATCAATTTCCACACCCACTGCATTGTACCTATGTATCTCATGTGTGAAACATACTCCACATCATGTATAGCAAAATGAAATCACCTCAAATACGTAAAGCGTCTATTTATATTGCGAATACAATCCAATAGATACTCGTATGCTCATACATCATGCCAGACTATCGGTTAGTATGGCGCACACATGTTGTGTCTATTTTACATTAAAACAAAACCATTTGGACTATCGCGTCGCCGTAAAATTGTATCTCATAAATTGTTCGCTTTGAATTTTGAAGTTTAACTGATAAATAAAAAATACATCTACACACGTACAGATGTAGGTGTATCCAGAACTCATTGGTTCATAAAATCTAACTCCGCTTGGTGCACGGCTTCTGTACCCGCAAATTTAGTTCATCTATTAATAAATATTTATTCACCCGCAAATTGTTGATCACAAAACATTCACACCTTGGAGCATCATCATCTCTATCGTCGTCGTCGTCGTCGTCGTTGTCGTTGTCGTCGTCATCCCCGTGGAGATAGATAGAAAGAACTTTCACTGGCCAGTTGCCAAGGATATTTAAATTTTAAGTAAAAACCATATAAAGTGACAAAAAAAGGTTTTTAACAGTAACTAGTAGTGTTCCTCCGCACCGCATGGGGTGCCCAACTTGTGTGCAGTGTCATCAAAGGCTTCGCGCTTGAAACGTTCAATAAAATTTAATTCCAATTCAATTGCTTGGAAATGGTACTTTGTAATTAAGTTCGAAGCTCTCCCTCCCCAAACCGACCAAACTACCACCATCACGGAATAAAAAAAGAAAAAAAAAAGATAAATACTGCGGCACTTGCAAAAGTTTGATCAATTAACTTCAAGCCCTCGAGCCAGAGGTAGCAATTAATGATGACGGACCTGTGTATAAATATACAGACACACGACTCATTCCATCTTTGTTATGTGGCTCATTCGGTTCGTGCCGACCTACTCAAGGCGTTTGTGAACTAATTATGCCGAAAAGTGTCAATACTAGGGTATGGATTAATTGAGGTGACAGAATACCATTTTTGAGGTGATTAAAATTTCGTCCCCTTTGATATAGTCATCGATTTATCGTGGTGTCAGGGGCGAAGTTTTGCTGCCTCGAAATTAAGTCCTATTTTCGGAAACTTTTAAGTGTGAAGCAGTTGGCCTTGAATTTGGTCGTTTTTGATTTTGGAAAACAGAAATTGAAGGAAAAGTTGAATAGTAAATGATACGATGATATGCTGTGGTCTATAGTAAGTCCCTAGGCCAACATTTGTATATATAGACTTACGCGAGCTCCATTAAGATTAAGGGGCTTGTAACTAAACTAATAGGACTTGGAGAACAAATCCAAAAAGGTAAATGCAAGGAAATTGATTACAGCTCTAAGCCAATTTGAAATCTGTAGGTATAGATTCGTCTATATGTATTGACTAATATGAGTTCTAGCGATAAACGACGGCAAAACCAAGTATATGCTGTCAACAAGAAGGGACAGCCAACACCGACGAATTGGACAGAATGTCACAGTGGGCAGCTATAACTTCGAGGTAGTAAGGGACTTTGTCTACCTTGGCTCTGCTACAAACTCGAAAAACAGCAGAAATCAAGCTTATCGCTGTTTTTTGGGCTTATAAGGCAATTCAACAGCAAAGCCCTATCTTGAACAACTAAAGAGACTCGATATAAGACGCTGATCATCCCAGTCCTGCTTTATGGCGCTGAAACATGGACTTTATTAAAAGAGGATGAAGATATCCTTGGTCGCTTCGAGAGACAAATTCTTCGTAAGAATTTCGGTTCAGTTGCGTTGAAGGGTTTTGGAGGAGAAGATTCAATTACGAACTATACGAGCTGTACAGCACATCGACCTGGTCAAAAAACTGCGTTTTGGACATCTGAGATGGCTAGGACATGTAGAGCGAATGGACACCAACGCTCCGGCCCACAGAGTCATAGAATCTAACCCCGAGGGACGACGCAGTAGTGGACCTCCTCGCCGTAGGTAGCGCGCACAAGTTCAAGGGGACCTCGACCAACTTGGAGTGCGCAACTGGAGGCAATTAGCTAAAGACCGAGCTAAGTGGAGAGGCTTGTTGGTTGAGGCCCAGGTTCACCCCGAACTGTAGCGCCACCTAAGTAAAGGAAGTAAGATATGAGTTCTGGTTATATAGCGATGCAAGTCAGCTGTGCTGCTTACGAAGTTTTGCTAGATCGTTCTCCAATTCAGATATATTAAATACTAACTGATGCCCGAGACTTCAATGGGATCTGCGTCCATCCATGTTTTACTGGATGTACACAACGATTGAGAGACCCATCCTTACCTACGGAATTGTTGCATGATGGATCACAACAGATAAAACCAGCTATCTTAAAGCACTCACAAAGGTATAAAGTTTAGCATGCGTAAGCATAACAGGAGCACAGAGATCAACACCACAAGCAGGTTTAGAGATGATGCTAAATATCCCTCCCCTAGATGAGTACATAAGATGCACAGCTGCCAAAAGTGTGATTCGTCTCCAAAAATCGGGCGCATGGAAGCAAAGCTCCTATGAACATGGATCTATATGCAACAGCTATAGTATAACCGATCTCAACAGAACAACAGATTATATCATACCCTATATAGATTTCGACAAGAACTACTCCACTATTATTCCTGAAAGATAAGAGTGGGACTACAACAAATTAATTAATGTACAGGATATTCGAAGAAGTTCAAAGATCCGTGGAAGCTTTCACGTCAAGGAAACCATCGTACAAAAGATTGTGCGCGACCGGCTCAGCTGGTATTGCCACGTTCAAAGAAGAGATCATTTGAACGCTGTTAGAAAGGCAATATCAATGCACGTTCCAAAGACATCGCGATGTAGGAAAAGCAGGCCTATAAACACCTGGATCAGACAAATGCGACGACATCGGCATTTCATTTGCCTCAGTAACCCAGTGATCCAAAATCGGCGGGCCTGCCGATATTTTCTGAGGTCAAATAGGCGTACCCCACAGGCGGATCAGTAGAAATGCGGTAAAGTGGAAGGGTTGTGGTCCCTTATTTTCGGATCATAACCTCGCTGCAAAAGGAAGAAGAAGAAGACACTATATTCAACTCTACACTGACGAGTCTAAAATGGATATCGGAACTGGCTCTGGAATTTTCTGAGAGTCACTTAAAATCAACGACTCATACAAACTTCCGAATGACTGTAGCATCCTTCAAGCTGAGGTCTTCGCCATTGACAGTGCTGCACAGACTATATATAGAGAAAAGCCAAATCCTTCCAAGATTAACAATTTCGTGGATAGTCAAGCGGCAATCAAAGCACTAGACAGCGAAGAAATCAGAAAACAAACAGTTTTCAGATGCCGTAACACGTTGAGTAGAATATGCAACACCCATGACGTAACTCTCAGCTGGGTTCCCGGACATACGAGTAGCAATATAAAAGGAAACGAGAAAGCAGATGAAAAGGGATCAGCATTGTATTTTCAACATACATAAGATGTCAGTAAAAACTCCAATTGGTGAACTGAAAAGGATAATAGACCTAGAAGCAAGAGAACTGGTTAACTCCGCATGGTCCGCCAGAAGCGACTGTGTCATATCTTGCAGCTTATGGCCTTTTAGAAAAATAAATATTTGGCGCAACAGCACTTTAAGTGCCAGGGTCTAGCTTTTCGCAACCACTCATGTTGTGTGCGTTATATTTTTCACTCGAATGGAAGGGACCTATAGTTTAATGCCGAATCCGAACGACGATTTGAGAAGCTTTGTCGTGACAAAATTACTCTCGGATGTTTGTCTGACGTTCGCGAGTGGTGTGACCGTAAAAAAACCTTACGGCCTTTTGGCGATGAATAAAAAAGAAATTCGCATCTTGACAGGCGCGCTAACAGGACACTGCGCGATAGGGGTAATGGCTGCTAGATTAGGCATCAACACACCCGACCACTGCAGGAGCTGTCAAGATATAGAGGAGACAGAAACCATCAAACAAACTGCTATGCGATTGCCCAGATCTTCAAAACCACCGCCTCCGTCATATGGGAAACAAGTTTTTGGCGAACTAGGGGATCTCATACAAGTCCCACTAAGGAACATGATAGGCTTCATAAAGACCACAGGCTGGCTCACAACAGAACCGACCGCAAAATAATCGTTTAAATATAGGTTCCACGCTACAAAGGGAAACACAATGGACCGAATCGCCCTAGTGATAAGCACTTAGGTGCAACTTCCCTCGAAGCTAACCTAACCTAACCTGGAACATGATGGCCATTGCAGGAATCTTGATACGTATCAGAAGCATATTCCGTTGGCGAAACAAACTAATCTAGCATGCAGGACGGAGATCAATTTTGACAGGCAAGGCTGTCAGAATTTGTACCTCTACCAGACAACAGATTCGGAATGAATTGGCACTAGGAGGGCAAGGTGAAAAGTTCTCGGCCTGACAATGAAAGACTGCGATTTTCAGTTAAAAAATGATTTTATTTTTCTACATAATCTCCGTTGATTTCAGCGCACTTAGTCCAGCGTTTCTCCAACATCAGTATTCCTTCTCGGAAGTGAGAGTCTGGAAGGCTGTGAAAATATTCATCTACGGCCCTCTCAACTTCTGCATTGGATGCGAAGCTCTTCCCAGAAACAAATTTCTTCAACTTTGGGAACAGATGGATATCTGAGGGTGCCAAGTCAGGTGAATATGGGGGATGACCGAGCAAATCGTACCCCAAATCCCGCAGTTTTCGCATCGCCAACGCACACTTGTGTACAGGTGCATTGTCCTGGTGAAAGATAATTTTTTTCTTCTTCTAGCCAGGCCTCTTCTCGCGATTTTTGGCATCCAGCTGGCCAATAAGGTTGAAGTAATATTCGCCCGTAATTGTTCTGCCTTTCTCAAGGCAATCAATTAACAGGATCCCTTTCGCATCCCAAAACACACTGGCCATGACCTTTCCGGCAGATGCGATCGACTTCGCTTTCTTTGGCGCTGAACCACTGGCTTCCACCCACTGCTTCGACTGCTGTTTCGTTTCTGGCGTGTGGTGGTGGACAAATCGCCACACAAAATCGGTCAGATCCCTATTGAATCGGTCCAAAGATTGCCGCGAAAATCGTTTGCGCATTTGCTTTTGATCAGCATTCAGCAAATGCAGCACCCATCTTGCGCAGAGCTTTCGCATCCCTAAGTTTTTGTGCAAGATGTTTCGGACCCTCTCTTCCGATAGACACACAGCCTCAGCTATCTCACTCACCTTCACTCGCCTATCGTCCAACACGATATCATGCACTTTTTCGATGGTTTCGGGTGTGGTTGCGGTTTTTGGCCGTCCTTCACTTGGGTCATCTTCGAGGGACGTGCGACCACGTTTAAATTCAGCTGCCCACTTTTTAACCGTTGACATGGAAGGAGCAGAGTCTCCGTAAACTTTTGTCAACTTTGGGTGAATTTCCTTAGGGGTTAACCCATCCAAAACGAAGAATTTTATGACCGCACGATATTCAAGTTTATCCATTTTAACGAAAAACACGCAAGACGTCTACTGAAAAAATTCGTGTAAACAAACTACTTGAGAGAACAAGTTAAAACTTGACGTACGAACTAATGAGAAGTGCACCTAGCCAGGAAACATACATTTTTTGCTGATTGGAACGCTATCTCTGCGTCAGGCCGAGAACTTTTCACCTTGCCCTCGTATACTCGCGTGTCCATATTCTAATATATATTACACTGTTTCCCAAATTTTCAGATTATCGTTTGGTGTCAAATGCAGCTTGCACACTTTTGGGTCAAGCGAAATGCCAAATGGTAAAAGCCTATACATACCGTATGGCAGTACTGTCGAATAAAAAGTTGACACTCATAATGCCAAACTGTTTAAGAGGGTTTCCCAACCGCGAAAAGCCAAACGGTTGGCACACAATAATTAGCATTTACACAGCTAAAAACGCCCAAACTTTTGGCACGGTGCCTAATCGTAGCTTATATCATATGATTTCCTATTCAATTTTATTTCAAATAAACAGACGAACTCTATAAATCTGCTTAGAAACAACTTGTTAATATTTCAAAGTAAAGATAACAACAATATGGTCACATTTAATAAATAAATCGGATATGGCCGTGAAACTATAAAGACTTCATTTGCATACCCATTGACCTTCGAAGGAAGTAAATCATCGTTAAATAGTTGCCTACATCATATACTTCACAGCAGACATTACATTTTTTTATTGATCATTATTTGCATGTACTGACATTTATTGATACATTGCTACTACATAAATTCTCGGTAAAACTATAAATGTCATAAAAAAAATTTAGTCTGACGTTCATAAATCGAATAAAGTTTGCAAAATTTGTTTGTATCCACACGATCAATGTGCCAATCATTTTCTCCTTTTTACCACTAAACAAAAAACTTAATATTAATAATAAAATAAAATGCCAACAACCATTAATTCATCCACAGGACATTATTAATAAAACACACACATCCTTATATTATGCCACAACATGTGTTTCGCCAGTTATTTAGTGTATAACCTCAACGCAACGCCAATCCTCACAGAAAAAAAAAAAAAAACGAAAATGTATCTCAACACACATAAACCCATAATGACTACATAATGTCACCATCACCACCCACTCGGCACCTCGAGTTGACGACCAGCCGCCACCGCCCCAACGGTCGTCCCACTACATGTGTTCTATGCCCAAACATGTGAGTTTGTAATTTACATGCCATTATGGCAGGGATTGACATTAGACAAGCGACCACACTAAACTCTAATCACTAGTCTGATGGAAATTTGAGGATTTTCCCTTCGAAGTGAAGAAGCCTCCAGGAGCAAAAAATATGTTAATGTGCGTACAAGTCACACGAAACTTCGTAAAGAAGACATTGAAGGTGCGTTCTGCCTAGAGAAAGGAAAATTTATGAGATTGCCCCGTTTTTTCTATTTTTTTTTTGCTTCTGGCCCTAATAACAACAGGTAGCAGCTGGGAAAGGTGTGGACTTTTCCACGTAAATTTATGTATGAATTTGTTTTAATTGAATTTTTAAATTTGATGAAAAAAAAAACAAACTTACCCTTTTGACAGTTACAAGTCGATTGGACAACTTTCAGTTCATTAAATCCAGTTTAAATTTAATTCACTATATAACTTTTCTTAGAATATAGATTTTCTTTTTTTTTTTTAATTTTCACTTAACCGACAGCACATTGAGAGCACAAATTGGAATATTCGGCGAATTTTCCGTCGAAAGAAAAGCAAGGAAATATAAATAAACAAACTTTTGATCTATTTTTGAATTTTTCTTCTTTTTTTTTTTTTTCTTTCTTTTTGCTCTTTTAATTCTTCTCTTTCGCAGAAAATTTAATTTTTACTTTATTTTTTTTATTTACTTTCTCTGTTTTATTATGAAATTTCTGAGGGAGATTTTTCCACTTGTTGTTTTCTTTGGTTTTGGTTTAGATATTCTTCACATTTGTATTTGTTAAATGAGAGACGGTATGTGTTAGATGCAGTTGTTGAGAATTTGTTACTCATGCAGCTGATGAGTGGAAATATTTATGGGTTAATAAATAAATTTAATGTACAAAAAATAAATAGGGTAGGACATTAAAAAAAATAAATAAATATAAAATAAATGAAAACTTAAGATTGCCAATGAAGAATATTTTCCGTCAACCTTGGCAGAGGGCTGTAGTTGTAGATATAGTAAAAAAAATACATAAATACAATGATTAACAATTAAAATATATATGAGAGCGATCATTTAAAAAAATTTATTGATTTTCTCCATATTTAGAACTTCCTACGCCTCTTGAAGTTTATTTGTACAAAAATCAAAGCTCACCAGCACCCACTTGTCACTTAATATTTGAGACACATAATCAGGGTTATCGTGAATTATTTTTCCCTCGGAATTTTTCCCCCGAACAAAAATTAGGTTTCTTCAAAAATAGGGAACAAATTCATTGGGTAAAAACTGAATACCAAGATTGCGTTGAAAATTCCCCTGAATTTCATGACACATATTTCTTTTCTCACGAATTATTTCCTCTTTTTTGAAGGCATCTAATTTTTGTTCGGGGGAAAAATTCCAAGGGAAAATTTACTCACGATAACCCTGAATATCTGGACGTTCAAAATCCCTTCATTATCATTAAATTACGTAAACATAAAAATCCCTCTGAATAACCATAGAAAAGGTGAAGGAACTCACAGCCTTTACTGAACGCAATTTACTGAAGGTTAGGCCAATGCTAAGGAACCCCAACAGTTCATAGATGCACATTGAAGAGATGACAACTAAGTGACGCTGTAGTGGCAAAAATCGTTGGCGCTGTTACATGTTCCTTTTCATAAATGAATGACCAACCATGAAACGTGTTTGAAGTTAGGTTAGGTTGATTAGGTTGAAGTGGCTGCTAGCTTACGCCAACACACATATACCAAAGAAGGTCCGTTATGGTACCACGAAGAATCATGTTATGCCTGCCTACTCGTTAAAACCAATTAGAGCTTCTAATGAAGCGAACGAGGCTCCTGATGTCTAAATCTCTCATTAAGATAGAAAGCTCCTAGTTGAAGCTTTCTTTTATGGGAGAGAGCTGGACACACACAAAGAAGGTGAGGAATGGTTCCTTCCTCTTCTTCGTCCATGCAGCTTCTGCAATCATTTGAATATACCTCAAGCCTATTAGACAGTGTCCTGTAATTACACTTATAATAGAGCCAATATGCAATCGATTGAGAGAGATCAACCTTAGAGCGTTTCAGATCCAACTTGGACCAAATCTGCTTAGTCGCTAGACTGTTGTACCACTTGTCCACGTAAGATTTGTTCTTTCGATTACATCCAGCTTGAATTTCAATTTACAAGTAGCGATTGGTATACCTAGATTATTCTTGTCTGGAAGGATGGGTACAGTTGTTCCTATTCTGGCTAGTTCATCAGCCTTACAATTCCCCGGAATATTCCTATGCCCCGGCACCCAACAGAGGTGAATATTGAACTGCTCCGACATCTCCTTAAGAGACGAATGTCAGTCTAGGGTTACTACTAAATTTGTAGAGATAGATTCCAAGGATTTTATTGCAGCTTACCTATCTGAAAAGATACGGATGTCTTTGGCAGATATCCCATTTTTCTTTAGCCAAGATAAGACCTCCTTAATCGCCATTATTTCCGCCTGGAACACGCTGAAATGATTTGGTAGACGGAAGGAGAGCTTAAGATTAAGCCTGTCGGAGAAAACACCTCCACCAACTCTGTCTTTAGTTTTTGAGCCGTCAGTATAGAGGTGGATCGACTCATCTTCTAAAAAAACCTCTTCATTCCAGAGTGATCTGGAAGGGATGGTGACAAGGAAATTCTTGTCAAAATTTTGACATGGAGTGGTGTAGTCTGTGTTTTCGGGAGAGATTGTGAATGCCGACTCTTTTTGCTCTCCACATAGCTGGCATATGTCTGTATCTGCTACTCCTCTTTTGTGCAGGTGGTACCTGAGTGGGCAATGACCAGTCAGACAGCCTGTTAAGGTCCGTAAGTTTTCTTTGCTGTGCTCAAGTAGTTTCTTAGCATTCAAGGGTTGAAGTTAATTAACTTTTTTGCTTGTCTTAGGCCAGTACTCTGCATGGCAATCAAGTTTTATTTTGAAGTTTGTGCCGCTCCGTGTTACTCCAAAATAGGGTTCAGGTAGGAGCTGACTTAATTACAATTTATTAGTTTGTTTTGTAAGCATTTTTTGATTGCTACATAACTTTTGCTGTTACCTCGCTTTAGGGGATTTACACTTGTGTCGATGCCACAATCAAGGAATGCGGTCAACCTGTGAGGTGTAAGATATCAGACCGCCCTTTTGAGGAGCTGACTTGATAATAGGCTTCTAATAAAAATCTTCTCTGAGTCAGTAAATACGACCAAATCAATTCGAGGTCTTAAGTTATGCAGACAAATTAAAAATACTTCGACGAGCCTAAGCATGAGGAACAGTTTGCATTTTTCATAAATGAAATTTTGAATTGAAGAGTAGCGTGAAACAAATGTCATGTGCAACAACTGCAAATGAATCTTGATAGTTTTTTTTTTAAATATTTGGATTGCATATTAACTTCAAGCTTCATTTACGACTTTTAAAATGAGTGACACATACGTATACGAATGTATAAACGTTTATACCTTAAAACATACATCCAACTATACTTTTGTTTAAGAATTTTTGTTCAATATTCTCGAGTTTTCGATTTTTATACATTTCAAGTGCTAGAATGACTGAGCAATTCAAGAGCTTCTTTAGTTAAATATGTATTATAACGACTGAATAATAGCCTGTCAACTCGAATGAATATTGAATTAAAATAAGAAGTTTCTCTTCATGCTTCCTGAGACTGTAAGCCTTAAAATGAATGAATAATGTTTTAATGTGAGCTGCACTCTAGCATGCGACAATATCGAATCTCCAGGGATTCTGGAATTCAACCTGAGTTCAACAACTCTGATACCAGGATTAAAGTTTTCCTCGGGACATTGAAACTAAAACAATTAAAAACAAGCCCTTAAAGCTTATGTCCTTATTGGGGTATCCAATATTGAAACTAGGACTTGCTTAGTCGATTTCTTATTTCGACAAATCACTTAAATAAAGCAAAACCTGTGCTTTCCAGAACAGGATCTAATTGAATGAAATCAGCAGATAACTGCGGTTTAGGCGAATCGGCTTCACAGGGAAAAACTAGATAACTCTATTTGGCTAAAGATGTAGATAGAGCTATGAAGTAAAATTATACTATCTATCCTCCTGCTGCCAGTTTCTCAACAAACCCACTCGTTTCCCTCGAAAGTACTTTCATAGAAAGTACTTAATAATAATGAATGAATGTACATATGTAGGTACAAGAAGATAAATGGGTACGCATGGGTATAATCGGCAACGAAATCAATTAAAATCAGGCTTTAGGATCGAGTACGGTTTTTCAAAATTGCGTATACTAATGCACAACAAAATATCGAATGACAAGTGGCTTTAATTACGGCAATATATGAATGCGCTTCCGGATAAGTTTCAACATTCTTAACCTAAGGAAGAATAAAATTTCAACTTGAATGTATAATTTGCATAATTGCTTAACTGAATTTCTAATATCCCTGTATGTATGTCCGTTTATTTGTTCAGAGTTAACTCAAAGCCATCTAAGTCGATCTTAGTCTTACATTCAATGTTCCCCACAAAATACATGAACCAGTTAAATGCCTTGAAATATGTAGATAATAGAAGAAAAGGAGAATAGTTGGACAAGAAGGCAGATGAGTTGACTCTTATAGATATCGTCAGAGACGATATATCTATTATATACCTATTATAATGATATATCTATATATAGCTATTTTTATTTAAAAAATAAAATTGCATCATTTTCCGAAATTGTAGAATTTCTACCTACATGCACTTGTAGTTTTAATCGTAGACCATTACTGTGGGCGACGTGACGCAAGCGGTTAGTGTGCCGGATCACTGCGCTCAAGGGTTCAGTGTTCGAATTCCAGAAAACACTTAAAAGTTTTTCACGGTATCACCTATCGCGAACATCTGACAAACATCCGAGAGTATTATTGTCACGAGAATGCTTCTCAAAATAAATTGCCCTTCGGATACGGCACTAAATTGTAGGTTACTTTTTAAAATTGCTTTAAAAAAATATTTATTTACAATTTTTCAAAATGTTTGCTTTATTGAAGAGAGTACACCTTTCGATTATTATTTTGTTTTTTTCGCTATCAGTACTGCTTAAATGCAAGCATTTTGTGACGAATATTACTTTGAACTGAGAGAAAAAACTCAAATCAGCTACTAAGTAATATCCAGCTTGTCACAGTCATCATTTAGCGTGGTGTTATGATTATATCTATAAAGCCTAACACCCTACACAAAAAGACTGCACAAGTAAATAAAAAGCAGGTTGCATACTAAACAAAAGTATGAACTAAAAATCAATATGCTACGGATAAGTCAAATATTACACTAAACACTTACAACATCAAGAAGTAAGTATCGTTCGCATATTTATGCTTTAGATTTAATTTACTATAGTTGTAATCAAATTTGTCGCGGTTACTATTTACTTCCTACGCCATACGCGTAAGACTTTCGTTAGAATCGTAGTTCGTTCGGTGGAAATTTACGCAAGATCTCGGTATTTCTGGAGTTGTAACATCTTACGTTTAAACCGACTTCATTTAAAAGATCTGGCGAGTCAATAAAACCATTTACCAGTTGGTGTAAAAATACTACATCACATACTTCCATATATTTCTCCAAAGAATGAAGATTTAAGAGAAGAATGCGGTCGCAATATGGTAGAAGACATGTAGGGTCATTCCAGTTTAAATGGCGAAGTGCAAATCGGACAAACTTACGCTGTACCAATTCAATACGGTTAATGTGTACTGCGTACATTGGAGACCAAATGTTATTTAAAAGGCTGTCGCGGCTAGTTTGGCAGTAGCCCATCCAATCAAATCAATTCCGAAGTATATTTGCGATGGTTCGGGGCTGTATTTCACAAATAGGGTGCTTAAGTTCTTGAGTCCTTTCTGGATTGTCTGTATAGAATCAATCTTTAACGGCCCACACAAAAAATCCAATGGCGTCAAATCACAGCATCGCGAAAGGCAAGCGAACTCACCAAAATGACTGATTACACGCTTATTGAACTTAGCGCGCAAAAGATCTGTTATTGGGTGGCTTGTTTGCCAAGTAGCGGCACCTTACTGGAGCCAGAGATCATTCAAGTTCATTTCCTCAGTTTCTGACCAAATAAAATCAATTTTCATGCATCTGTAGCGCTGACCGTTGACCGTATCGTTGTTGCCATCTTCGAAGAAAAATGAACAAATTATGTCGAAATTCCACAAACCACACCAAACAGTCACACAGAGGATGTATTTGCTTCTCTACGATTACGTGCGGGTTTTTCGAGCCTGAAATACGGCAGGATTCCTTGTTTGCATAGCCGCCGAGATGAAAATACGGCTCAGGTCTTTATGTATACTTCTCCCTAGGATAGTGCGGCTAATATTCAGTTGCTAAGATCTGTGCCGAGTTGAGGTTCTCGAGTTTGGGCGCACACTTTCGACAACAGCAGCAATATTCTCGACTGAGTGTACAGGATGAATACAAGGATAACATATGCTATCAATTAGCATGCCGATCAATTTAGACTCATTAGAGTGCGGTTTCAGGCCAGATCATATAAGATATTTTCTGCGATATTGTGTGAACGCCTGAAACCTTTTAACAACAGCCTGATTGGACCCTATCAGTGCGGTTTCAGGCCAGGAAAGTCCACCATCGATCAAATCTTCACACTTTGGCAGATCCTGGAGAAAACCCAAGAACTCCAAATCGATACTCACCATCTCTTTATCGAAATCAAGGCCGCCTCTGACAGTATCTATAGAGAAGAGCTTTATAGAGCCATGTCTAGTTTTGACATCCCTGCCAAACTTGTTCGTGTGTGCAGGATGACGATGGAGAACGCTCGCCGCTCCATCATGGTCGGCAATGACATCACCGAGACATTTGATGTCAAAAAAGATTTTAGACAAGGTGACGCGCTGTCATGGGACTTCTTTAATATTGTACTTGAACGGATTGTGCGAAACTCACAAGCCAATACCTGAGGTACAATCTATAAAAGGCCGTACAACTGCTTGCATACGCCGACGATATTCACATAATTGGAAGAACTCAGTGGGCTTTCACCGGTGCGTTTGCAAGCATTGAAGCAGAAGCGACCAAAATGCGTTTAGCGATAAACGAGGGCAAAACCAAGTATATGCTGTCAACAAGAAGGGGCAATCAACACCGATGAATTGGGCAGAACGTCACATCTCATTAGTCAAATAGTGCCTTAAGCCACTATACGAACACACCAAAATTTGGTTATAAAATTCGGTTGCTCTAAAATAAGTACGACTACATGTAAAGGACATCATCAACAATTCGTTAAATTATTCTAAGGTAAACTTGAAAATTAATTGGACTGCATTTTGATTTCCAGAATGCCTTCCTTTAAGTATTCTGCATATGTTATAAAAAATCCTTCAGGGCAACCATACAAATAGTCTCTTGTGAGAAATGTTTTTAATCTAATGAATTGGTAATAAAATTAATTTAAATGTTCTTTTGTGCTATAGCAAGCTGGCAATAGAGGTCTTGTAAGCAAAAACAAATGAACGTAAACAAACTCAACGATGGCCTTCTCCATACATATTTTCCACATCTGCTTGCAATGGAACAGCATACATAAATAAACACATTTGCTTACGTGGTCCATCTGAGCATTTCCGGTGTGTAAACTTTTAAACTTCTGATACTGCCATACCAACAGGCAAAAACTTTATTTCAGTAGTGACTAAATGATTCCCTACAACGGCATTATCCGACACGATAGTCTTCATTTCTTGCTTTTTGACTTTTAAATGTTTCGGACTTTGGTAAATAGCCTTAGAAGGAGTTTCGCAAGGAAATGGCTTAGTAAACTTATTGGAACACAACATGTAAGGCATGCACAAACTCTTTAAGTAGATAGATAGTATGAGAAAAGTATAAAATTACAATTCTGTGCTCTATAAACTTTAAGGATATGTCAGGACGTATGGACGTATCTTTACAGTCATAATAGTAAAATGCCACAAAACCTTTTTCATGGAAATTAAGAAACACAATACATAAGCCAACATACGTAGACTTATTTAAAATACAACCTCCCAAAATATCTCTCTGAATAAACCTGAAATATCTAACATATCTCAGATATGACAAAATCTAATTTATTTACAGTTTATTGCTCTCCCCCTCAACCGCGTAGCCAATAAAGATTTCGCATCAAACTTTATGTGGTGTCGCCTAAAAAATCATAAAAAATTACATTAAGTCATCACACTAAATAAAAAAAAAACAAAAATCCAACCATGCCAAGGAACAGATCTTTTCCTGACCGACTCTTTTCATTTTCTCAATTGGCTCACGCAAAAAAATTTAAAAAAAAAACCTACAACGTCCTCCAATAGCTTAAATTAAAAAAAAAAAAAAAAAAAGAAAATTGTCGACAAACATCGCAAACATCGGTCGGAAGAAATAAAATATTTTTAGAGAAAATTTTTGTACACATACGTGTATGTATTGCTTTTTTTTTTGTTGTAAACTTTTCAGTATTTATTTTATTTTTATTTCATTGCGTCAATTTTTCGCTTTTCCTCACAGTAGGTATAGGTAAGAACCGTAGTAGTGTGTCAAATCACTAAACACCGCCATACGTTGTGGTCACACATTCATTTTTATTTTTCACATCCAAAAAGGAGTAAAAAAATTGAATTTTCGAGAGATTTTCCGAAACGAGGCGCAGCACTCCGCGTGTAGTTTTCAACCGAACAAAGGATCAAATTTCCTTTTTTGTAAATTCTACATTTTTTCACTTTGGATTGCGAGAAAATAATTGAGAAGAATATATTTTCTTCCACCCAAATCCAAAAAAAAAAAATTAATTTTGTAGTGAGATACACACCTTTCACGTTCTGACCGCACGATAGAACTGACCTTAGCACCCAAATCGTTCGTTCTAAACTGAAACGATTTGCGGGCCACATTTTCTGCACGAGAAGAAAATTCTGTTTTTTTTTTTTTTGTTGGATCATATAGTGCAGAAATTTTCCTACAACAACAAGACAAGGGGGGGAATGTAGACGATTTTTCGATTTCCATTCATTCCTTGGCTGGTGGATGGATATGCGTGTGCTTTTCCTTTCCTCTAGTTGGATACACTCTCTGTGTAGTCGCTCTTTGTGCAGACTGCAGAAAAAGGGACACCACCGACCGACAGAAGAGAGTGACAAGGTTTTACCTTGGTTTTCTCGTTCTCGGTGCCAAGTTTCGCTCTTTCGGGGAGGACGACATCGATAGCGGTATAAAGAATCGGGTTAATAGCCGATGTGCATTTGGTGTGCATCCTTGAAAGTTTTTAAGGATACGAAGCATTAATCTTGTTTTTTATACTTTTAAGGGGCTGTGGACACTCAAAGGAGAGAATTGAATGAATGGCCGGTTGGGTGTGCGTGTGTCGGACATTTTTTTTTTGTATTTTTTATTCAAATTTAAATGAGGACATTGATTTGCATGTTTCAAGGAAAACACTTTGCAGATCTGGTATAGTTGTGTGTCCTTTGGCACGTATTAAATATTAAAGAAGAAGGAAAGTTTCTTTAAAAGATATTTTGCATAATTTGAAGTTTTTCGTAGATACTGGAGCATACTGATGCAGATATTGGGTATTCGAGGGGTTCATGTACCCGCCTTGAAGCATATGGAAGGAAACTCTTCTAAAAATAAACACATGCTCAAAATGTTGTAATTTTCGTGAATCTAAGTCTTTTTGGAGGACTTACGCTAAGTAGCCTACAGCCGATAGCATGGATAATGGTGCACTAAACTAATTATGATATGTGAACAGCATATGCGATCAGGATTTCATTTTTAATAAAACTAGTATCGCATGTGGTCGAAATTCGACCGAGGGCGAAAAAACAAGCAACGAAAAGAAACAACGCTATGTACTTGTTTACATAACTTTTTTATGTAATATTCTCCCATGCAGGGAAGGCAAAGGGATTTAAGCTCAGAGCCATGAACGTGATCAAAATGCTTTCATTTAATTGGTTAAAGCATTTAAGATGGAGAAATCATGTATGTATGTTCACTTTATTTTACCTGACTTAACAGTAACATACACTCATTTTCTGTGCATCTATTGCACAGTACCTTTCGAATGATATAAGTTTCATTCCCCTCCTTTTATAATAAATACTAAAAAAGTGTACGATAAGTTTCGTGTTCACGTATTAATATATAAGATAATTTGCAGAAGTGTAATCGACATATCATATGACTTAGCAAAAACGGATTTTAATTTTAAGCTTTACTTACCACATTTAATTCCGTTGAATTAAAGTGGCTGTGAGATACGAACGTCGGGGCTTAACATGTATTCTAAGAGTCCTGCCTACTTCCCAAATTCATGTGGCCGATGATAAAATAACCAGACCACAGAGAGATTTTATACTAGATTTTTGCAAACATTCGTGCTGTACACGCTTTTATATTCACACGACATTGCGCCAAGGGATGTGGTAATCTTCCAAAGATACTAATAGCCCGGGCTGCAAGCATGCACGATTCGCAAACCCGAAAAATCGATCACAGGAATGCGCCTACATACTAAAATCCACACCCTGCACACTTCTACGAGTATCGCCGCGGTACTATCATTAGGTATTACTTCACGGGGTTGGTTAGCACATTATGCTATTCGTCTTATATGAACCCCACAGGCGGATCAGTAGAATTGCGGTGAAGTGGGAGGGTTGTGATCCCTCGTTTTCGGATCATAACCTCGCTGATAAAAGGAACAAGAAGAAGAAGCTATTCGTCTTGTATGAGCTGTTGCTGCTTCTTCTGCTTCTGCTACTTTGCGAATTATCTCTATTCTTCGCAGCTCAATGCGTACATTCGATGTGTATGCGCCAATCTCTGTCCAACTCTCTTCTTATAACAGCCTGTGATCGAATATGGACCATGGGCTATGTAATGCTGTTCTTCAATGTGAGAACCGCATGCAGCGGAATATTGCATGCTCCATTGTTCCTTCTTCTTCTGGACATTCGGGGCAAAGCGGTGAGGTATCGTGTCCAAATCTGTACAAATACTTGCGATATCCTCCATGACCGGATAAGAACTGTGTAAGGTAATCGTTACAGTCTCCGTGTTTGTAGGTCCATCTGCCTTTTGTGGCACTGCTCCATCTATTCTACCAACTGGCTAGTGATGTTGATCTTTTTGCTTCTTTTATTGTGCATGCTGCAGCCGCATCTTGCGGATGAGGGAGTCCCCTTATATAGATTCGCAGCATCTCATCTGCGAGAAAATCGATGGGGACGATTCCGGCTATGACAAATGCTGCTTCATCCGAGATTGTTCTAAGTCCAGTTATGGTTTCTAGTGCACAAAGTCTGTATACCGAAGTGAGTCGCATTTGTTGTCAATGCCTTCGCCCATGCCGGGGCCGTATAAAAGAGGACCGAGCTGAGTACTCTTGAGAGCAGAATTCCCCTGGCGTAGCCGGGTCCCCTAACATAAGCCTAGAATACCTGCGTAAATGTCGCGCACCTTCTTAAACAAACGTATTTAGTATTTAGAAATGGTATTATTGACGAGTCTCAGAATGATAATAGGTTAGGTTAGATTGGCTGTCTGCACAATGGTGCAGACACACTTAGACCAGTAAAGGTCCATTGTGATGCCAAGGATCTACCATTAGACCACTCAGGGACTAATAACACCAACCGGAGCTTTTTATGAAGCGGGACTCTGGATGAGTATAAAAGCATTACTTTTTCAAAATAAAATAAACTTGGCTCTGTTATCCCAATTGCATTCCGTGAACATCTACTAGCATTAGACTACCACTATCTTGTTACTTCTGAAATGGTTAAGCTAGAGAATTGCTTGAAACATATAATGTTGTATTTGACAGGAAATATTTTTGGGAGCACTTTTTTGAGCACCTTGTACCAAGGCAAAAAATTTTTTTTATTACAAGTCTACACAAAATCATCTAAAGGATCCATTTTACTTCAGCGGGTCAACTGTGCAAAATTTAAAAAAAGTTTAACTCAAAAATTTGAACTAAAGACTCAGAGGTACACCTTGCATTTTCTACTGCAGGTTCTACCTCGTGATATTTTTTGGTAGTGTGCTTAGCTCTATAGCTCTATAGGCTAAGCTGACAGTGCTGAAAGTAAGGCACAGGCAATATCAAGAAGATCAAGATCATTTTTCAGGCACATATTAACGCCAAGTTTCAACCATTTGCTGCCTTGTGTACCAATATTGAAAGCGCCAACGTCTGTTACATTTCAATCGTGCATAGCTAATTCAAATATCTTAGATGTACTATTCAATTTGAGAGGTTCCGTCACATGGACCTTCAATCGTCAAACCAATGATCATCTACGCCTCTCTAGTATAGTGGCCTAAAACACAACATATCAAAACTATGGAACAGCTAAATCAATTGCACCGATTAGCCTGTGTCGGCATTACCGGGGCAATGAAAACGTGCCCGACCGACGGCAGCATTAGGTACAATACTTAATCTCACACCGCTGCATCTCACAGTACAGAAGAAGCTATGCTAAGGGTCCTTAGGCTACCTCAGATACAAAAACTGAAACCCAGCGATTTCACAGGCCCTCTGAGTATTCTTGAAAACGTCAAAAACAACCTAATCTTCAAGATTCCAGATACTATGCTCATGAGATTTCGGTTCTCTAGGAAATTCGAAGTGGTCATTAGTGACCGTTGAGAACGGAGAAACAAAGGTCTCAAGACACCACCCAGCGCATAAATCTGGTACACAGATGACTCCAAATTGCAAATTGGCAGTACCGGAGCTGAGGTCTATGGTCCCAACTTTCAGCGTGCGACAAAGCTTATTAAATCACCAACCATCTTCCAAGCAGAAGTCCATGCAAAAGAACTATGTATTCGGGAATGTTTGCGGAGAAACACTAGCGGAACCCGCATCTTTATCTATTCAGACAGCCAGGCAGCGCTAAGGGCCCTTATAATTCCTATACGATAGGCTCAAAGCTTGTGTGAGACTGTCTCGACCTCCTTGATAACCTTGCATTCACAAATCAGGTTACCGTAGCATGGATTTCTGAACACGAAGATTTTGTGCCCCTGAACCCTACTTCGGGGTACCACCCAGTTATATCCACTCCACAGTAACAAAGAGGGGAGCTAAAGGACTCGCAGAACACTGGGCCAACCAAAAGGACCTAAGACAAACAAAAAAGTTCATAAACCCCAACAACAATAGAGCCAATAAGCTAGTTGAACTAAGCAAAGATGATTTGCGAACTCTAACGGGCTACCTAACCGGACACTGTCCACTCAGGTATCATCTAATTAAAATTAAACTTTCAGATACGGCCATGTGCAGACTCTGCGGGGAACAAAGAGAAATAGTAGAGTACATTCTTTGTGAATGCCAAGGGGCCGAAAAAAAACGATTACTCCATTTGACGCGGGTCTCGATGGGCCCAGCGGATACCTGGAACATGGAACCCAAGACGGTGTTGAGGTTTATTAAGACCCTCAATTTTTAATTCTGGTTAACCACTAGGCCAGCACAATGCTCTACACACCTTTGAAGACTTTCCACCACAAACAGCTTACTCTTTATTTTCGAATGTGTCTCATCAACTACTGGACTCGACACCGCCATTGCGAACACTTAGTGTAGTTTTCTATGAGAACGTATCGCTTATAGTATGGAACTAAAATCGAAAGGCATTAGGGAATGCGTCCCGTAGTAAAGCAAAATGGAAAGTGGACGATCCTAAGGATGCCAAAAGAAGGTATTGGAAGGAAGAAATGCATCAGTTCGAGAGAATATGTATGAAGCATTTCTCAAAAAAACTTTTTTTTTTGACGACAGCATTATGATATTTAACTTTGGAAATCACTTTCGTACGAAGTTAAGTATCAAGAAAGATTCAAGCGACGAATCCAAAATATACAGACTGCGCAACCACACAATAAAGTCGCATACAGACGGTTCGATAACTAAGAAAGGAACAGGGGCAGGTATTTGGGCCGAGGACAAAGCGGTAAGAAGCTATGCGCAAGAGTACTGGCAGTACTGAACTCGGTAGAATATAAAGTAACCCTCTACTCGATAACCGGTTAGTCGGGATAAAGAGTAATGCAGCAGCATACTCTTTGGCAAGACAAGGTACAGCAGAACCCTTCGCTGGACCCGAATCGTTCTGTGGAATAGAGGAACATACCTAGGCGAAGAATTCAGGAAAATGGAGAAAAAAGACAGGACGAGGACCAGGAATTATCCAAGTCTAAGGCAAGCTAAGAAACTTCTGAGACGTTACAACCGGAAAAGATTTGAAACATCCATCTTCTTTAACAAGAATAACATACGCATCCTAACGGGGCACTGTAAACTCGGCAAGCATTTAAGATAACTAGGTACAGTTGAAGGCTTTTGCAGATTCTATAACGAGTTTAGCGAGACCCCGGAATATTTTCTGAAGTCTTGAGAGGCGTTGACCCACAAAAGACTGAAATAAGTACCAAATATCAGATGAGGATATGCCAACCATGGATCCACTTCTCATTCTCAGATTTCTCAGATAATCCGGATTTGAGAAGAGCTCTAGTTTGAACTCTTCTCGCCAAGGCGGAGTAAGACTCTATTATCCTCAATCACAATTCCGAAGGAATTATAATGCGAAGGGAACTCTAATGAGGAAACAAACATCTCCAAGGTATTAGCAGAGGCCCCATAAGGACACCGTACAATATAATCCTGCACAAATAATAATAATAGGGAACGCATGTAAACTTTTATCCGGCACTGTGTGCCTATCGAAGAAGGATGCTGTTCCACAGAAAGGTGATTATGTACTGCCCAAAACAGACTTTAAATTTGTCGTGCTGAATTAATAATCGTTTATATTTTTTTTTTATTATTTTGCTTTAACATAATTTTTTAAGTGTGAACATGACCTAGGCGTAAGAAAAATTTCATTATCTAAAAATATTCCACACACTACCACACAAAATGCAACATCGCGCTGCAAAATTCGCTCTCTTTAGATGAGATGAATCTCCTTTTTGTCTCTTTTCTAAAAATGTTCAATTCTCTTAAAAGCTCTTCTCCATGTGAAAGTTTTTCCTACACACACTGTGCCAAGGATTTTCCTCAAATCTCTGCAACTTTTCCACATACACACCCACGTGCTGTGCCATGGGATACCCGGCAAAATAGACATAACAAACGGTTTGTGTTGTGTGTTTTTGTTTAGAAAATGCGTACGAAAACAGAAACGGAGAGGAAAACCAAAGTGAAATGGCTTTCAAGTGTTTAGCTTTCTTTTTTGCCACTTCTTCACGTTTTTAAGTTTTTGCTCTTAACCACCTGCCTGCAGGCGCCATGCCAGCAAAGACCGGTGTCGTTTGCTTTGGATCTGTTATGTGTGCTCTATATATGTACGGGTGGAAGATATCAGGTTAAAAATAAAACAATCGCATGGGCACCGCACCCGTTTTCATTTGGGGTAGGGTGGGAGCTCGCACTGATTTAGTGTACATAAATCTAAAAATAATGCACGGCAACTCTAGCAGGATGTAGTTTCGCGCAACTTTGGGGTGTTGATGCATATAGCGGTAAAGGGTGTAATAGAAATGTGACATAAAATAGTAGCATTTGCTTCAATTGAAATTGAGAAATGAGACTTGTGGTGGAATTATGGATTGAAAATATATTTGAGAAGTTTGGAGGTCACTGGATCAAATTTCGATCTCTGTCATATGAAGCACCTCATCCACTAAGACATTGCTATAAGACACAATGGCCTATATATATGTATATGTAAATAGTTCACTGAACGCAGTGGAAAATTGAGTCGATGGAGGATAGGCAGTGCAACTAAGGACGCTGCCAAAAGTCATTAGGTGGTTCCTGCTCGGATTACTTACTTACTTACGTAGGTGGCGCTACAGTTTGAGGTGAACCTGGGCCTCAACTGACAAGCATCTCCATTCAGTTTGGTCTTTAGCTAGTTGCATCCAGTTGTGCACTCCAAGTTGGCCGAAGTCCCCTTAAACTTGTTCACGCCACCTACGGCGAGGAGGCCCTCTGCTGCGTTGTCCTTCTGGGTTAAATTCGAAGACTCTGTGGGTCAGAGCGTTGTCGTCCATTCGCTCTACATGTCCCAACCATCTCAAACGTCCAATATGCAGTTTCTTGGACTATGTCAATGTCACTGTACAGCCCGCATAGTTCGTTATTGAATCTTTTCCTCCAAAACTCGTCAACGCAAACAGGACCGAAAATCTTACGAAGAATTTTTTTCTCAAAACGACCAAGGATATCTTCGTCTGCTTTCAATAAAGTCCATGCTTCAGCGCCGTAAAGCAGGACTGGGACGATCAGAGTCTTATACAGAGTTTCCTCAGTTATTCGAGATAGGGCTTTACTGTTGAATTGCCTTATAAACCCAAAAAAGCGATTGGCAAGAGTTATTCTTCGCTTGACTTCTGCGTTGATGTTGTTGTTGGAGTTTATAGCAGAGCCAAAGTAGACAAAGTCTCTTACTACCTCGAAATTATAGCTACCCACTGTGACCTTCTGTCCAATTTATCGGTGTTGATTGTCCCTTCTTGTTGCCCTCGTCAATCGCTAAAACAATTCCGGCTGCTTCTGCTTCAATGCTTTCAAACGAACCGGTAACAGCCCGCTGAGTTCTTCCAAGAATGTTAATATCGTTGGCGTATTCAAGCAGTTGTACAGACTTTTGATAGATTGCGCTTCTGGTGTTGGCTTGTGAGTTTCTTCCTGCTCAGATTCAGACTGCGTATTAGCGCCGAGAAAATACTTTCATACTTTCGGTTCTACAATGCCAATCCGAATCACTTCCACAGAATTAGAATTGAGTTTGCTCCCTCACGCCATTTTCAAAGAGTCCCAGCTTGCACGAAAAATGGACCCGGGAAATTGGAGTCTGTTGAAGCACCGATCTTACTCATATACCATTACCCATATACTCTTTGTTAAGCAGGCTTATAGTAAAGGATGTCTTAATCTTTATCAGCCAGTTTGGAAAGTACTTGTGACGCTCTCAAGAAAAAGCGAAATCCTTCCGTTTTTTTTTTTTTTTCTAAAAAGGAACCCCAAATCCCAGAAGCACTTAAACTCTCTGGTCCATTGTACTACCAGGCAGGAA